>CP125973.1:500388984-510388984 GCA_030063025.1 Avena longiglumis
AGGGTCATAGGGTGATGTCAAACCATGTTGGCTCACAAGTTGGGGCACTATCTCACCCGGTTTCACCTAGACGGGAGATTCCACCCTCATACGGGCCGGAAACTTCGCCTAGGTTAGAGCGCATGCATGGGGGACACATGCAAGCACCTATATATACCTACCTCTAACCACACCCACACACACATATATGCTAGGGCACATGCAAGTTTTCATCTCATTCCGATGTTCTCGTGGTCTTCCTCGTGAAACCCCGATCTCTGCAGCACACTGGATGCTCACCCCTAGACGTTCCTCCGACAGGTAGCTTTCTCTTGTTTTGTGTTTGTTTAGGTCATAGGGTGATGTCAAACCATGTTGGCTCACAAGTTGGGGCACTATCCTACCCGGTTTCACCTCGACGGGAGATTCCACCTCATACGGGCCCGAACCTTCGCCTTAGGTTAGAGCGCATGCATGCGAGGGGACACATGCAAGCACCTATATATACCTACCTCTAACCACACCCACACACACACATATGCTAGGGGCACATGCAAGTTTTCATCTCATTCCGATGTTCTCGTGGTCTTCCTCCCACAAACCTCGATCTCGGCACTCCGGATCGCCCACCCCTAGACGTTCCTCCGACAGGTAGCCCGGCGAGTTCTCTTGTTTTGTGTTTGTTTAGGTCATAGGGTGATGTCAAACCATGTTGGCTCACAAGTTGGGGCACTATCCTACCGCTTTCACCTCGACGGGAGATTCCACCCTCATACGGCCCTAAACTTCGCCTCTAGGTTAGAGCATGCATGCGAGGGGGGACACATGCAAGCACCTATATATACCTACCTCTAACCACACCCACACACACATATGCTAGGGGCACATGCAAGTTTTCATCTCATTCCGATGTTCTCGTGGTCTTCCTCCGGCGAAACCCTGATCTCTGTGCACACTCGGATCGCTCACCCCCTAGACGCTCCTCCGACAGGGTAGCCGGCGAGCTCTCTCTTGTTTTGTGTTTGTTTAGGTCATAGGGTGATGTCAAACCATGTTGGCTCACAAGTTGGGGCACTATCTCACCCGGTTTCACCTAGACGGGAGATTCCACCCTCATACGGGCCCTAACCTTCGCCTCTAGGTTAGAGCGCATGCATGCGAGGGGACACATGCAAGCACCTATATATACCTCTAACCACACCCACACACACACATATGCTAGGGGCACATGCAAGTTTTCATCTCATTCCGATGTTCTCGTGGTCTTCCTCGTGAAACCACGATCTCGTGCACACTCGGATCGCTCACCCCTAGACGCTCCTCGGCAGGGTATCCCACGTAGCTCTCTCTTGTTTTGTGTTTGTTTAGGTCATAGGGTGATGTCAAACCATGTTGGCTCACAAGTTGGGGCACTATCCTACCCGGTTTCACCTCGACGGGAGATTCCACCTCATACGGCCTAAACTTAGCCTCTAGGTTAGAGCGCATGCATGCGAGGGGACACATGCAAGCACCTATATACCTACCTCTAACCACACACACACACACATATGCTAGGGGCACATGCAAGTTTTCATCTCATTCCGATGTTCTCGTGGTCTTCCTCCGTGAAACCCCTCGATCTGCACACTCTGATCGCTCACCCCTAGACGTTCCTCTGACAGGGGTATCCCGGCGTAGCTCTCTCTTGTTTTGTGTTTGTTTAGGTCATAGGGTGATGTCAAACCATGTTGGCTCACAAGTTGGGGCACTATCCTACCCGGTTTCACCTCGACGGGGAGATTCCACCCTCATACGGGCCCGGAAACTTCGCCTCTAGGTTAGAGCGCATGCATGCGAGGGGGGACACATGCAAGCACCTATATATACCTACCTCTAACCACACCCACACACACACATATGCTAGGGGCACATGCAAGTTTTCATCTCATTCCGATGTTCTCGTGGTCTTCCTCCCGAAACCTCGATCTCTGTGGCACACTCTGATCGCCTACCCCTAGACGCTCCTCCGACAGGGGTAGCCCGTAGCTCTCTCTTGTTTTGTGTTTGTTTAGGTCATAGGGTGATGTCAAACCATGTTGGCTCACAAGTTGGGGCACTATCCTACCCGGTTTCACCTAGACGGGGAGATTCCACCCTCATACGGGCCCGGAAACTTCGCCTCTAGGTTAGAGCGCATGCATGCGAGGGGGGACACATGCAAGCACCTATATATACCTACCTCTAACCACACCCACACACACACATATGCTAGGGGCACATGCAAGTTTTCATCTCATTCCGATGTTCTCGTGGTCTTCCTCCGTCGAAACCACGATCTCTGGCACTCGGATCGTCTACCCCCTAGACGTTCCTCTGACAGGGGTAGCCCGGCGTAGCTCTCTCTTGTTTTGTGTTTGTTTAGGTCATAGGGTGATGTCAAACCATGTTGGCTCACAAGTTGGGGCACTATCCTACCCGGTTTCACCTAGACGGGGAGATTCCACCCTCATACGGGCCCGGAAACTTCGCCTCTAGGTTAGAGCGCATGCATGCGAGGGGGGACACATGCAAGCACCTATATATACCTACCTCTAACCACACCCACACACACATATGCTAGGGGCACATGCAAGTTTTCATCTCATTCCGATGTTCTCGTGGTCTTCCTCCGGCGAAACCCTGATCTCTGTGCACACTCGGATCGTCTACCCCCCTAGACGTTCCTCTGACAGGGGTAGCCCGGCGTAGCTCTCTCTTGTTTTGTGTTTGTTTAGGTCATAGGGTGATGTCAAACCATGTTGGCTCACAAGTTGGGGCACTATCCTACCCGGTTTCACCTCGACGGGGAGATTCCACCCTCATACGGGCCCGGAAACTTCGCCTCTAGGTTAGAGCGCATGCATGCGAGGGGGGACACATGCAAGCACCTATATATACCTACCTCTAACCACACCCACACACACACATATGCTAGGGGCACATGCAAGTTTTCATCTCATTCCGATGTTCTCGTGGTCTTCCTCCGGCGAAACCCTGATCTCTGTGCACACTCGGATCGTCTACCCCCCTAGACGTTCCTCTGACAGGGGTATCCCGGCGTAGCTCTCTCTTGTTTTGTGTTTGTTTAGGTCATAGGGTGATGTCAAACCATGTTGGCTCACAAGTTGGGGCACTATCCTACCCGGTTTCACCTCGACGGGGAGATTCCACCCTCATACGGGCCCGGAAACTTCGCCTCTAGGTTAGAGCGCATGCATGCGAGGGGGGACACATGCAAGCACCTATATATACCTACCTCTAACCACACCCACACACACACACATATGCTAGGGGCACATGCAAGTTTTCATCTCATTCCGATGTTCTCGTGGTCTTCCTCCGGCGAAACCCTGATCTCTGTGCACACTCGGATCGTCTACCCCCCTAGACGTTCCTCTGACAGGGGTAGCCCGGCGTAGCTCTCTCTTGTTTTGTGTTTGTTTAGGTCATAGGGTGATGTCAAACCATGTTGGCTCACAAGTTGGGGCACTATCCTACCCGGTTTCACCTAGACGGGGAGATTCCACCCTCACACGGCCGGAAACTTCGCCTCTAGGTTAGGCGCATGCATGCGAGGGGACACATGCAAGCACCTATATATACCTACCTCTAACCACACCCACACACACACATATGCTAGGGGCACATGCAAGTTTTCATCTCATTCGATGTTCTCGTGGTCTTCCTCGTGAAACCCCGATCTCTGTGCACACTGGATCGTCACCCCCTAGACGTTCCTCCGACAGGGTAGCCCGTAGCTCTCTCTTGTTTTGTGTTTGTTTAGGTCCTAGGGTGATGTCAAACCATGTTGGCTCACAAGTTGGGGCACTATCCTACCCGGTTTCACCTAGACGGGAGATTCCACCTCACACGGGCCCTAAACTTCCTCTAGGTTAGAGCGCATGCATGCGAGGGGGACACATGCAAGCACCTATATATACCTCTAACCACACCCACACACACATATGCTAGGGGCACATGCAAGTTTTCATCTCATTCCGATGTTCTCGTGGTCTTCCTCCCAAACCTCGATCTACGGCACACTGGATCGTCTACCCCCTAGACGTTCCCGACAGGGGTAGCCCGTAGCTCTCTCTTGTTTTGTGTTTGTTTAGGTCATAGGGTGATGTCAAACCATGTTGGCTCACAAGTTGGGGCACTATCCTACCGTTTCACCTCGACGGGAGATTCCACCTCATACGGGCCCTAACCTTCGCCTAGGTTAGAGCGCATGCATGCGAGGGGACACATGCAAGCACCTATATACCTACCTCTAACCACACCCACACACACACATATGCTAGGGGCACATGCAAGTTTTCATCTCATTCTGATGTTCTCGTGGTCTTCCTCGTGAAACTCGATCTCTGTGCACCTTGGATCGTCTACCCCTAGACGTTCCTCGGCGAGGTAGCCCGTAGCTCTCTTGTTTTGTGTTTGTTTAGGTCATAGGGTGATGTCAAACCATGTTGGCTCACAAGTTGGGGCACTATCCTACCGGTTTCACCTCGACGGGAGATTCCACCTCATGGGGCCCGAAACTTCGCCTAGGTTAGAGCGCATGCATGCGAGGGGGACACATGCAAGCACCTATATATACCTACCTCTAACCACACCCACACACACACATATGCTAGGGGCACATGCAAGTTTTCATCTCATTCCGATGTTCTCGTGGTCTTCCTCCCATGAACCACGATCTCTGGCACACTGATCGCCTACCCCCTAGACGTTCCTCCGACAGGGGTAGCCCGTAGCTCTCTCTTGTTTTGTGTTTGTTTAGGTCATAGGGTGATGTCAAACCATGTTGGCTCACAAGTTGGGGCACTATCCTACCGGTTTCACCTAGACGGGAGATTCCACCTCACGGGCCCTAACCTTCGCCTCTAGGTTAGAGCGCATGCATGCGAGGGGACACATGCAAGCACCTATATACCTACCTCTAACCACACCCACACACACACATATGCTAGGGGCACATGCAAGTTTTCATCTCATTCCGATGTTCTCGTGGTCTTCCTCGTGAAACCACGATCTCTGCACTCTGGATCGTCTACCCCCTAGACGTTCCTCCGACAGAGTAGCCCAACAGAGCTCTCTTGTTTTGTGTTTGTTTAGGTCATAGGGTGATGTCAAACCATGTTGGCTCAAGTTGGGGCACTATCCTACCGGTTTCACCTCGACGGGAGATTCCACCTCACACGGGCCCGAAACTTCCTCTAGGTTAGAGCGCATGCATGCGAGGGGACACATGCAAGCACCTATATATACCTACCTCTAACCACACCACACACACACATATGCTAGGGGCACATGCAAGTTTTCATCTCATTCCGATGTTCTCGTGGTCTTCCTCCGTGAAACCTCGATCTGCACACTCGGATCGTCTACCCCCTAGACGTTCCTCCCAGGGGTATCCGCGTAGCTCTCTTGTTTTGTGTTTGTTTAGGTCATAGGGTGATGTCAAACCATGTTGGCTCACAAGTTGGGGCACTATCCTACCCGGTTTCACCTCGACGGGAGATTCCACCCTCATACGGCCCTAAACTTCGCCTCTAGGTTAGAGCGCATGCATGCGAGGGGACACATGCAAGCACCTATATACCTACCTCTAACCACACCCACACACACACACATATGCTAGGGGCACATGCAAGTTTTCATCTCATTCCAATGTTCTCGTGGTCTTCCTCCGGCGAAACCCTGATCTCTGTGCACACTCGGATCGTCTACCCCCCTAGACGTTCCTCTGACAGGGGTAGCCCGGTGTAGCTCTCTCTTGTTTTGTGTTTGTTTAGGTCATAGGGTGATGTCAAACCATGTTGGCTCACAAGTTGGGGCACTATCCTACCCGGTTTCACCTCGACGGGGAGATTCCACCCTCATACGGGCCCGGAAACTTCGCCTCTAGGTTAGAGCGCATGCATGCGAGGGGGGACACATGCAAGCACCTATATATACCTACCTCTAACCACACCCACACACACACATATGCTAGGGGCACATGCAAGTTTTCATCTCATTCCGATGTTCTCGTGGTCTTCCTCCCATGAAACCTCGATCTCTGCACACTCGGATCGTCTACCCCCTAGACGTTCCTCCGACAGGGTAGCCCGGCGTAGCTCTCTTGTTTTGTGTTTGTTTAGGTCATAGGGTGATGTCAAACCATGTTGGCTCACAAGTTGGGGCACTATCCTACCCGGTTTCACCTCGACGGGGAGATTCCACCCTCATACGGGCCCGGAAACTTCGCCTCTAGGTTAGAGCGCATGCATGCGAGGGGGGACACATGCAAGCACCTATATATACCTACCTCTAACCACACCCACACACACACACATATGCTAGGGGCACATGCAAGTTTTCATCTCATTCCGATGTTCTCGTGGTCTTCCTCCCAAACCACGATCTCTGTGCACACTCGGATCGTCTACCCCCCTAGACGTTCCTCTGACAGGGGTAGCCCGGCATAGCTCTCTCTTGTTTTGTGTTTGTTTAGGTCATAGGGTGATGTCAAACCATGTTGGCTCACAAGTTGGGGCACTATCCTACCCGGTTTCACCTCGACGGGGAGATTCCACCCTCATACGGGCCCGGAAACTTCGCCTCTAGGTTAGAGCGCATGCATGCGAGGGGGGACACATGCAAGCACCTATATATACCTACCTCTAACCACACCCACACACACATATGCTAGGGGCACATGCAAGTTTTCATCTCATTCCGATGTTCTCGTGGGTCCTCCCACAAACCCCGATCTCGTGCACACTGATCGCTCACCCCTAGGCGTTCCTCAGGGGTAGCCGGCGTAGCTCTCTTGTTTTGTGTTTGTTTAGGTCATAGGGTGATGTCAAACCATGTTGGCTCACAAGTTGGGGCACTATCCTACCGGTTTCACCTCGACGGGAGATTCCACCCTCACACGGGCCCTGAAACCGCCTCTAGGTTAGAGCGCATGCATGCGAGGGGGGACACATGCAAGCACCTATATATACCTACCTCTAACCACACCCACACACACACATATGCTAGGGGCACATGCAAGTTTTCCTCTCATTACGATGTTCTCGTGGTCTTCCTCCCAAAACCTGATCTCTGTGCACACTCGGATCGTCTACCCCCCTAGACGTTCCTCTGACAGGGGTAGCCCGGCGTAGCTCTCTCTTGTTTTGTGTTTGTTTAGGTCATAGGGTGATGTCAAACCATGTTGGCTCACAAGTTGGGGCACTATCCTACCCGGTTTCACCTCGACGGGGAGATTCCACCCTCATACGGGCCCGGAACCTTCGCCTCTAGGTTAGAGCGCATGCATGCGAGGGGGGACACATGCAAGCACCTATATATACCTACCTCTAACCACACCCACACACACACATATGCTAGGGGCACATGCAAGTTTTCATCTCATTCCGATGTTCTCGTGGTCTTCCTCCGGCGAAACCCTGATCTCTGTGCACACTCGGATCGTCTACCCCCCTAGACGTTCTCCGACAGGGTAGCCCGCGTAGCTCTCTCTTGTTTTGTGTTTGTTTAGGTCATAGGGTGATGTCAAACCATGTTGGCTCACAAGTTGGGGCACTATCCTACCGGTTTCACCTCGACGGGAGATTCCACCTCATACGGCCCGAAACCGCCTCTAGGTTAGAGCGCATGCATGCGAGGGGACACATGCAAGCACCTATATACCTACCTCTAACCACACCCACACACACATATGCTAGGGGCACATGCAAGTTTTCATCTCATTCCGATGTTCTCGTGGTCTTCCTCACAAACCACGATCTCTGTGGCACACTCGGATCGCTTACCCCTAGACGTTCCTCCCGTGGGTAGCCCCATAGCTCTCTTGTTTTGTGTTTGTTTAGGTCATAGGGTGATGTCAAACCATGTTGGCTCACAAGTTGGGGCACTATCCTACCCGGTTTCACCTCGACGGGAGATTCCACCTCATACGGGCCCGGAAGCTTCGCCTCTAGGTTAGAGCGCATGCATGCGAGGGGGGACACATGCAAGCACCTATATATACCTACCTCTAACCACACCCACACACACATATATGCTAGGGGCACATGCAAGTTTTCATCTCATTCCGATGTTCTCGTGGTCTTCCTCCCATGAAACCCGATCTGTGCACACTGGATGCCTACCCCCTAGGCGTTCCTCCGACAGGGGTAGCCCGCGTAGCTCTCTCTTGTTTTGTGTTTGTTTAGGTCATAGGGTGATGTCAAACCATGTTGGCTCACAAGTTGGGGCACTATCCTACCGGTTTCACCTCGACGGGAGATTCCACCCTCATACGGGCCCGAACCTTCGCCTAGGTTAGAGCGCATGCATGCGAGGGGACACATGCAAGCACCTATATATACCTACCTCTAACCACACCCACACACACATATGCTAGGGGCACATGCAAGTTTTCATCTCATTCCGATGTTCTCGTGGTCTTCCTCGTGAAACCACGATCTCTGTGCACACGGATCGTCTACCCCTAGACGTTCCGACAGGGGTATCCCGCGTAGCTCTCTTGTTTTGTGTTTGTTTAGGTCATAGGGTGATGTCAAACCATGTTGGCTCACAAGTTGGGGCACTATCCTACCCGGTTTCACCTCGACGGGAGATTCCACCCTCATACGGCCCGAAACTTCGACTCTAGGTTAGAGCGCATGCATGCGAGGGGGGACACATGCAAGCACCTATATATACCTACCTCTAACCACACCCACACACACACATATGCTAGGGGCACATGCAAGTTTTCATCTCATTCCGATGTTCTCGTGGTCTTCCTCCGGCGAAACCCTGATCTCTGTGCACACGGATCGCTACCCCCTAGACGTTCCTCCGACAGGTAGCCATGTAGCTCTCTCTTGTTTTGTGTTTGTTTAGGTCATAGGGTGATGTCAAACCATGTTGGCTCACAAGTTGGGGCACTATCCTACCCGGTTTCACCTCGACGGGGAGATTCCACCCTCATACGGGCCCGGAAACTTCGCCTCTAGGTTAGAGCGCATGCATGCGAGGGGGGACACATGCAAGCACCTATATATACCTACCTCTAACCACACCCACACACACACATATGCTAGGGGCACATGCAAGTTTTCATCTCATTCCGATGTTCTCGTGGTCTTCCTCCGTGAAACCACGATCTCTGCACACACTCGGATCGTCTACCCCCCTAGACGTTCCTCTGACAGGGGTAGACCGGCGTAGCTCTCTCTTGTTTTGTGTTTGTTTAGGTCATAGGGTGATGTCAAACCATGTTGGCTCACAAGTTGGGGCACTATCCTACCCGGTTTCACCTCGATGGGGAGATTGTACCCTCATACGGGTACGGAACCTTCGCCTCTAGGTTAGAGCGCATGCACGCGAGGGGGGACACATGCAAGCACTTCATGTGGTCGTGGTGAGTGCTACTGAGAACCACATGCGATAATAACACTTACAAACATATAGAAATTTCTCGGGGTGTGAGAAGATTCGCAACGACATTTCATGTGGACGTGTAGACTACTATTTAGAGGGTACGAAATTATCCAATTAATAAAAATATATATAAATAATTGATGCAAATACAAAATATATGAAAAATAGAAAAGGCTACGCCGAGGGTGACCGTCGTCTCACGTTCTTGGTAATCGCCGAGGGTGGCCGTCGGCGTATGCTATGCCGAGGGTCATCGGCCTAACCGACGCACACCGTTAGCCGTCCGTGCCCGGCATGTGCCACGCGTCCGCTTGCTACGCCGAGGGCCACGCCGAGGGTGACCGTCGGTGTAGTGTATACCACGCCGACTTTTACGCCGAGGGCTGGCCAGCTGGCACAGTGGTCTTACGCCGACGGCCCCGACGTTTGGCCGTCGGCGTAGCTCACGGCCGTCGGCGCATCTGGCCATTCCTGTAGTGCATGCTGATCTCAATCGTCCAAGTCTTCGCTCTTCCAGTGCATCCATGGAGAGTAGTGATGGAGAGGAAGAGCACGTGGCAATCTGGGTGAGGACCCGATTCAGTTGACGACATCGTCGGCCCCCGGCGACTCATTGCTCGAACAGGGTCGTGTGTTCATCCAAGCTAACGGAGAGTCCCGGCCAGCCGGGGCGACTGGCGACGGCGATTGGGAGGGTTCCTGATCTTTTTGGTATGGCAAGACTGCAAATCGTGGAACTCCTAGATTGTTCGACCATGGATGCGGGGAAGGGTCGGGGTAGCCGGCAGCTTTAGAGGAGGTGGTCAATGGCAACAGGGCTCAGCCGCGAGGAGGGCGACGCTGGTGAAGCTCTCAATTGGATGAGGGAGAGAGAAAATCAAGAGAGGCATACGGTTATTGAGCAGTGGGAACGGATCGACATAAGCTCCGCAACAACATCGTACGTACCTACAGAGACTTACGTGGCAATAAGAAAAAAAAGAAAAAAAAGAAAAGGTATTGTAGATGCACGGTTACTGTAGATGTGATCTACAGTACCGAAGCCTGATTTGGCGTAGCTAACCGATCGCTGAAGCTTTCCACTTTCATATATGTAGATGTCATGAACTAGGAATGTGTTGTGGACAACACGGTAGTAAAAGTAATGCTGAGTCAGACAGAAGGAAACGCCCGTCGTTTTTGTGAAGTTAGGCCACGGCTGCACAAAACACGAAGACGCCGTGCGTGTGGGAGGCTGAGACGAGATTGTCAGACGTCCAAAATCGAAGGCTGCGGCGTTTCGCGGCAAACGGAGAGTCACGTCCTAGCAAACCGCCACCCTCTTTTCCCCAGCCGACACCGGCGAACGACGTGGCGACGGTTCCGCAGATCTACGTCACCCACGAGCTTAGAGGCACGTCGCTTGCGAGTCAGGAGCGACATTACGAGGTCCTCTTCTTCTCCGACCCGGACAAGTCTCCCTTGTCTGCCATGACGGAGGTAAACCACTGTATCATCTCCTACTTTTTTCCGGTAGTTTTTTGACAGCTTGTACTATAGATTTAGCAAGTACTCATGTTATATCTAATAGAACAGGCCGCCGACCAGATGGTGTGATCCATCAGACAGCATCACTGGTAGATGTGATTCAGGCCTAGATCCTAGTGATCCACAAAAAGAACAATGAGGTGAGATGCCTATCCAAGAGTGAATTACGGTCTTATGCTAGTCCAAGATTAGGATATGATTTCCAATCTAAACTTCATGCACAACAAGAGCAACCTAGAGGCTGTCCAAATGCTTCGGATAAGAAGAGCCCCCCTTCTATGAACTTTTGAAAAGGTTTAGGGAGAGAGTATTGTTGCAAGATAGCTTTCACACCTTGTTGAAGAGCAAGTGACGATGTTCTTTCATGTTGTAGGGCATATTAGAAGTTTCAGAGTCATCCACAATACATTCAGGAGATCCATCGAGACATATTTCCGTTATTTCAACAAAGCCATGCATGCAATTGGGAAGCTTAGAGAAGAGAAGATCAAGCCACCTTCAGGTCAAACACCCCCAAGATACGAAACAACCGCAGATGGTATCCAGATTTCAAGGTGAGGACACGTACTAACTTTTCTATTCCTCAAAATACCACAATGCACAAAATCATCACACTGCTTGTTCTTACCATCACAAGATTGTATTACAATAGATGGTATTTATATGATAGCTAGAGTGTTGAAAGCACAAGCTTCTGTATATAGAGGAAGGAAGCACTACACTAGTCAAAATATGCTTGCTGCGGTTGATTTTGATCTCAGATGTACATATGTGCTAGCTGGTTGGAAAGGGAGTGCCCATGGTGCAAGCATTCTTCCTGACAACCTTTTTAGGCTCCCTGATGGTAAGTTCTTTCTTGGAGATGTTGGGTATGCTTGTTGGATTCTACCACCCTACAGGAAAACCAGGTATCATCTGAACGACATCTCTCCAAAGAACAGACCGTAGAATGCGGATGAGTTGTTCAACCTTAGACACTCTAGCTTGAGAGTCACCATAGAGAGGGCGTTTGCTGGATTGAAAAATAAATTCAAGGTTCTTGATCAGAATCCATTCCACACTTTTCCCACTAAAGTTAAGCTTGTTCTTGCATGTTGCATCCTTCATAGCTAGATCTTAGGATGGGGTCTGGATGAGCATTTCCTAGAAGAGGTAAATGTAACTCCTGATGATGTTGAGACTGACCATGGTGTCGAGCACAACGACATTGAAGTTTGGAATAACAAGAGGAATGAGTGTGCCAATGCAATGTGGCGCGCACAGAAATGAAGTGCACGGTTGAGAAGAACGGAGGAAGAAGAAGGAGAAGTTTACCCTCCCTCCTTTTTCGCTATTCATGAGTTATCCCCTGGTCTGTAATGATAAACTGCTATTTGCTATATAGTTAGGGAGATATTGATAAACTACAATTCGTAGTAGCTAGGGATGGATTTAAATAGGGATTTCTATTTGTGTGCCCCTGGTTCGTTAGTTGTACTCAGTTTCCCCAGCCGCTTAACTTTTTTTCACTTTTCCCCTTGCTATATTACGAAACACTCGCAGGCGCTCGGACGAAGGTATGCCTTCATGTCAAAGGCTTGATCGTTACATCTTGTTGGTGGGACCGTGTTCCGGTCGATGCGTTGAGCGTTATGTTACGTGGCCTCAACCGTTACATCTTGCCGACGGCAGCGTTGGGGACGGTCTTGCATACGTGGTGAAGGGCGGATCGTATGAAGACACGTCGGACCGCCATTCTCGCTCACCCAAGGCATTCGCTTCCCACGAGCTGAACAGCTCCACATCGCCTCCACGCCTCGCCATCGCTCCTCCTACCTTATGTCGCCCTCGACCCAGGCCTGCCTACCCCTAGCCTTGGAGCCCACTCCACTGATGTGGCTCAGATCACTATAGAGCTTCGTTGGGAAACCCTAAGAGGAAGGTATGATGAGCACAGCAGTAAGTATTCCTCAGTACGAAACCAAGGTTATCGAGCCAGCAGGAGGAAGGAACGACCCCAGGTGTTGCTAACAACTTGGAACCTGCAACACAACTCAAGACTTTGCCCCCACTAACAGTGAGGTTGTCAATCTCACCGGTTTGCTGAAAACAAAGGATTAAATGTATGGTGTGGAAGGTAATGGTAACTTGCAGAAAGTAAACAGTAACAGTGGAAGATGTATCAATGGTAAAGATTGGACCGGGGTCCCCAGTTCACTAGAGGTGTTCTCCTTAAGATAGATAACAAAACATGTTGGGTAAACAAATTACAGTGGGGAAATTGACAGGACAGAGCAAGGCATAACACTGCAATACTAGACATTCATGATCCTATGAGATTTGATTGGGTATTATGATATGTAAACGTATCTATAATTTTTATGTTCCATGCTTGTTCAAGATCCACTTTCCTATGCTTTGTCTACACTTTGAGGTATTTTTATACGTTTTCTAGGACTAACCTATTAACAAGATGGCAGAGTGCCAGTTGTCTGTTTTCTGCTATTTTTGGTTCCAGAAAAGCCAGAAAATAAATATTCTCAGAATTGGACGGGACGAAAGCCAAAGTCAATATTTCACCGAGGAGAACACGGAGCCAGAAGACAAGACAAAGGAGGGCCACGAGGGGCCCTGATGCGTGCGTCCGGTGTTGACTTGGGAGCACTTCGTTAGAAACCCCAAGAGCAAGGTGTGAGGAGCACAGCAGCAAGTTTTCCCTTAGTAGAGACCGAGGTTATCGAACCAAGGAGGAAGGAAGCGTCTCAAAGGTGTTGCAAGAAACATGGAAACCTGCACAACACAACTCAAGACTTTGCCCCAACAAATCGTGAGGTTGTCAAGCTCACGGTTTGTCAGAACAAAGGATTAAGCGTATGGTGTGGAAGGTAATGATGGTTTGCGACAAATGTGATAACAATGGAAGATGTATCAATGGTAAAGATTGGACCGGGTCCATAGTTCACTAGAGGTGCTCTCCTTAGATAAACAAACATGGCATGAAGGGTAAACAAATTACAGCAGGCAATTGACAGAGGCGAAAGGCATAACAATGCAATACTAGACAAAAGATCCTATGAGATTCGATTGGGCAATACAACAATATACATAGACCGCCATACAACTGCATCTATGACTAGAAGTCCACCTTCAGGTTATCATCCGAACCTCCTCCAGTATTAAGTTGCAAGCAATAGACAACTGCTTTAAGCAAAGTGTGTAAGGTAAACAATCCACTTGTTCCATGAACAAGAGACCGTTGTTTTCTCCCTAGTGGCAACAGCACATCTACTACCGTAGAGATTTCTATCACTTCCCTTGATAAGTATAGGCATGAACCCACTATTGAGCATAAATATCCCCTCTTCGAGTCACTAGCGACTACTCGACCAAGATATCTACTAACAACGAAGAGCATGCAAGATCACAAAGAACACAGACATGATAGAATCAAATAGACAAAACCATTAATCAATCTGACATAGTAATCTCAATATCCATCGGATCCCCGCAAAACACAACATGCATGATTACAAATAGAAGCTATACATGGTAGAATCAATAAGACAAAATCATTAATCAATCTGACATAGTAATCTCAATATCCATCAGATCCCCGCAAACACAACATGCATGATTACAAATAGATGATCTTGATCATGAACGGAGCTGACAAGATCTAAAAATGGTAGAAAAGGAGGAGATACAACCATCTAGCTACTACATGGACCCGTAGTCCAAGGTGGAACTACTCACGCTTCGTACCGGAGAAGAAGGCCTTCGGGGTGATCTCCCCTCCGGTAGGGTGCCGGGAAGAACTTCAGATCCCCCTAATATAGGGACGGTGGTGGTGGAAGCTTTAGACGGTTTCGTAGAATATTGATCGGGTGTTTAGGGTTTTGGCATCGGGTGGACTTTATAGGCGAATAGGCAAGGCAGGGGGTCACCAGGGTGGCAGCACCCCCCCCCCTAGGCGCGCCTAGCCCTAGGCTGTGCCGCCAAGGGGTGTGTCCCCCTGGTGAGCCTCCTCCATCTCGTATTCTGGCTTCGTGTTGTCCACGGTAAAATATTAACTTTGGCTTTTGTCCCGTCCAATTCCAAGAATATTGGTTTTTTGCCTTTCTGGAACCAAAAACGGAAGAAAATAGGCAAATGACACTATGGCAACTTGTTAATAGGTTAGTTCCAGAAAACATATAAAAACACCTCAAAGTATAGACAAAGCAAAGAAAAGTAGATACTAAACAAGCATGGAATGTCAAAAATTATAGATACGTTTCCAACGTATCAAGCATCCCCAAGCTTAACTCCTGCTCTTCCTCGAGTAGGTAAGTGATAAAATAATAATTTTGAGGTGACATGCACCATCAAAACCAAGATAAAACCATTTGCAAGCATTGAAAGCTGGGATCAAAGAACTCTAAACATGTGCATGAAACATGGAGTTCTAACAGTAATACAAAGTAACTATGCATGCAACATGAAAGGCTACAAACAAAGATCATGAATAACATGCATTCAAAAACGTTTGTTTGTTTCACATATAGAAAACATGGCATAGTGGCGATCAGCTTGTCCCTCATGGAGTGACTAGATACAAATAGCACAAGAACAAGTAATATCACAATATGCATCAACCAATAAGTTTTGGGACACTGCACATAGAACTAAGAATGGAAACTATGCTCTCTTAATGGTGCCTAAAGGTAGAAGGTGGAGACTCAATATAGTGGTGGAAGAAAGGCCCTTCATAAAGGGAAGTTGGGATTTCAAGTTTCAAATAGAGCTTCCAAAAATTATGGTGCTTGTTTAGCTTTCAGCCCTCATTGCCCCTATCATAAGCATCTTGAAGTGATTAAGGTTAAAGTGAACAAACTATGGAGTATATCCTTGACAAATTATAAGTGGCAATCTCATGTCCCTTGAATATGAGGGCCACACCTCATGCTACTCAACTTCACCACTGTAAGTTCTTGTCATAGTAAGTACATGTATCATAGAGAACCGCCAACGGGGTACCCCTTGCACATAGTACAGGAGCTTTCCCATAACTAAAATGACAAGGCAAGCAGACAATGAGCATCTCAGCGATCTTTTTATTTACTATTTGCATAGATTTTTATTGAGTATGCTTCACAGATAGCTCATTATGGTGATGCCGCAAGTTTCCACCATGATTAGGCATGGCTTAGGCTAGCGGCCCAGACGTTTCTCTAACATAAAATACATAACTCCATGGACTTACAAGCTCCCTTTTTATTTCACACCGGTGACATCCATAGACAAAAGAGCATGATATCGACTGTGTACAAGTACAAGTGCAATGTTGAAAACGTTCCCCATGACAGCATGGTTCTGCTAATTCCAACATATAAGTGCAAGCATATACAACATAGATGACACAATGGTTCAAGTTTATTAGGTTCAAGGAATATAAAGTGTGCCATCAAGTTCGTGAGAGCTTTAATCACTAAGTTTTCACATAACAAAATACTTTTTAATTGGAAGATAGCTGAAAACAAGAATATGCTTGGAATGGTGTAACACACCATGCATAGGTATTTATAGTGGACACTTTGGAATAACTTGGTTTCTTGGGAGTTGGAAGCATGAGTAGAACTTACTCATACAAGTGGAGGCTAGCAAAGACTAGGACCAACCAACTAAGAGAGCAATAATGGCCATAATCATGTAGAGCAACAAAACATTACTAATCAAAGCATAACTGGTACTACAAGTCAAGTACTAAATGATCATAGAGGCTATGGTGACTTGTTCATAGTCATAACATGGTGTGAGCATGTGCCAAGTTAAACCAAACAAAACATCAAAGGAGAATACCACGATACTATGCTTTTGTATGCTAAAACAATGCATGATTCTTTCAACGCACACTAAGCAATCCTAATTGTTTGGAACAAGACATGCTACAGCAATAATCACTAAGCATAAGGTCAAAACAACACCTAGCATGGCATGATAAAGTCTAAGTCACAGTCAAAGCAAGCTCCTCTTGCACTTTCAAGCAAGAACTTCCTACTCCTTTCCAACACCAATTGACTTATTTGAAACAACACAGCGAGAACGGGGGTCCAAACTACTTTATTCAAGCAAACTAAACAAACTAATCAAAGCAGACGAAAACTAAGACGCTCCAAGAACAACACAACAGTGCATGAAACAATAAAAACAAAGTGTCTAGAAAGACCTGGGCTTTTTATTGATGAAGAAGGGGATGCCTTGGGCATCCCCAAGCTTTGACGCCTGTACTTCTTGGATATTTCTTGGGGTGACACTAGGGTGGCATCCCCAAGCTTGAGCTTTTGTCCATTCTTCATCTCATTACATCATTCTCTCTCTACACCTGAAATTTTTCCTTCATACAAAACTTCACACAATCTTCATTAGCAACATTAGTGTATTCAAAAGATAATAGACCTTTAGGCTTAGCTTTAGAACAGCAAAACTTTCACTAAAAACACAAGCTACTAAAGCAACTTCCTTTAAAAAGCTCAATTCCCCAAAAGAGAACTAAAAAAGAAATCGATAAGAAGCAAATGCAAATAATGGCAGAAATCTGTCAAAACAGACCAGCGGGTAGAAACCGATTTTTTTCGAAGACCTCCTGTTTCTCAAATCAAAAAGTGTTGAACTAATGAAAGTTAGCTAACATACTGGTTGATTTATTCGTAAATTGTACGCTCAATACGACTTACATAGACTCCTCACGAATTTTTATGGTGGAGGACACAAATCTGTTTCGGGACAGCAACTCCCTAAATCTTACTTCCCTCTCATTAGAGGTCATTCTTGCCACAAAAAGCAAACAAAAAGGATAAGGAGAGGTCATTACTGAAGTAATAACTCCCAAGACTCAAGGAAACTCTTGGGTTATCTCCCAACAAGTACTTTTCTTTAACGCCTTTAAGTTAGGCACAAGAAGCAAGAAATCAAGTATTTTCAAAGAAAAAGCATTAACATCAAACCTTGCTTTCAAAGGAGGAGCAAAAAGGAACTTCTCTCTCCTCATAGGGAAGTGTTAAATACCTTTCTTGAATGGAAAATGATATTTAATTGTGCCTTCTTTCATATCAATGATGGCACCAACAGTTCTAAGAAAAGGTCTTCCCAAAGTAATAGGAAATGACGCATTGTATTCAACATCCAAAACATAGAAATCAACAGGGACATAAGCATTATTAACCATAATGAGAACATCATTAACACTTCCCATGAGTTTCTTCTTAGCATTACATTAAGTGGAACATCCAAATAACAATCTTCCAAAGGTGGTAAATCAAGCATTTCATAAATCTTCCTAGGCATAATAAAGACATTAGAACCAATATCGCATGAAGCTTTGAGATCAAAGTCATTCACTTGCATATTAATAATGGGTTCCCAACTATCTTCTACTTTCCTAGGAATATAAGCTTTGTGTTTTAACTTCTCTTCCTTAATCTTAACAAGAGCATCAGTAATGTGTTTGGTGAAAGCAACATGCATATCACTAGCATCAGGACTTCTAGCAAGCTTTTGTAGGAACATAATCACTTCAGAAATATTGCAACCATCTAGATCAAAATCAAACTTAGCATCACTAGTAGTAGACTCATTAGGCTTAGGAGGAGGAATAGGGACTTCTTGTGGTTTAGTGGCATCCATATGAGTGGTGGTGATGGTGCACACACTATTGTTTTTATCAATTTCAGCTTCCCTTTCCCACTTAGCATGAAGTTGGGATAACAGTCTAACATTTTCATCAATAGTAACTTGTATGGAATGAGTAGCAGCAAATGTACTTTCCATGGTTTCAGGTTTAGCAGCCATTTTATTAATCAAAGAGGACTGTGCTTTAGACAAAGAGGAAATATTTTTCTCAGCACTCAAAATTTTTGACTGTAAACTTGGAATATCTCTATTCAGATTCTCAAGCTGATGACTAATATTCTTCAAGATAACAGATTGTTCTTCCATAGTTTTAGTGAATATCTTGTTTTGTTCATATTGCATTTGCATAAAGTTTTTAGTGGATCTTTCAACTTCTAGAATCCTATCTTCACTAGGCATTCCAGATCTACCATAATAAGTATTTCCATTATTAGGAGGATAATGCCTATAGTTGTTGTTACCACCAAAATTATTCCTATAGGCATTGTTGTTGAAATTGTTGTTTCTAATGAAGTTAACATCAACTTGTTCTTCTTGAGCAACCAAAGAGGCTAAGGGAACACTATTAGGATCTAAAGGAGCTTTCCCATTAACAAGCATAGCCATAATAACATCTATCTTATCACTCAAAGAGGAGGTTCTTCAATGAATTACCTTCTTACCATGTGGAGCTCTCTCGGTGTGCCATTCAGAGTAATTAACCATCATATTATCAAGGTGTTTTGTTGCAGCACCCAAGGTGATGGTCATAAAGGTACCTCCAGCAGCTGAATCCAACATGGAAACCTGTGTTGGAATTATGCCCTAGAGGCAATAATAAAGATGTTATTATTATAATTCTTGTTCATGATAAAGTTTATATTCCATGCTAGAATTGTATTAAGCGGAAACTTTAATACTTGTGTGGTTTGTGAACAACACCGTGTCCCTAGTACGCCTCTATGGACTAGCTCATTGATCAATGATGGTTAAGGTTTCCTAACCATAGACATGAGTTGTCAATTGATAATGAGATCATATCATTGGGAGAATGATATGGTGGATAGACCCAAACAAAGCAGAGCAATTAGATCGTGTCATCGTGTTCGTCTTTGCGAAGCTTTTCCTATGTCAAATATTTTATTCCTTAGACCATGAGATAATGCAACTCCCTGGTATCGGAAGAAAGATTTGAGGTCATCAAACGTCATCCTATGAGAGGGTGATCATAAAGGTGTCTCTCAGGTGATCGGAAAGTATCTGTTGGGTTGTATGTATCGAGATGGAATTTGTCCCTCCCAAGTCGGAGAGATATACTTTGGGCCCACTCGGTAATCGATATCAACACCGCTTGCAAGCATGTGGTTAAGGAGTTAATCACAAAGTGATATCGGATTACGGAACGAGTAAAGTACTTGCTGTGAACGAGATTGAACTAGGTATGACGATACCGACGATCGAATCTCGAGCAAGTAAAATATCGCGAGACGGAGGGAATATATATATGGGATTGATTGAATCCTGGCATCGTGGTTCATTCGATATGATCATCGATGAATGTGTGGGAGTCAATATGGGTGCCCAGACCCCGCTGTTGATTATTGATAGAAGATCATGTCTGCATATTCTCGAACCCGCAGGGTCACACACTTAACGTGTCTTGACACTAGGATAGATTGGATAATTGGTTTATGAATTTTTGTTCGAGTCTCGGATGGGATCCGGATATCACGAGAGGTTCGGAATGGTCCGGAGAATAAGATTCATATAAGGCGGTGCAGTTTTGGAGTTCGAATTGTTCCAAGTTAATCGGTATTGTATCGAAGCTTCTAGAACCTTCGGAAGGGGACCAACGTGGCCCCACCTTCCGGGAGGGGCATGGGCCTATGAGGGAGTGTCCTCCGCATTGGTCCAGGGGCACAAGGCCCCATAGGGCCCAGCCGATCTAGATAAGTTTAAACTCGTTTAAACTAGAGATAGGATTTCTAGATAAGGGAGAGTTTAAATCGTTTAAACTAGAGATAGGATTTCTAGATAAGGGAAAGTTTAAATTGTTTAAACTAGAGATAGGCTTGGAGGAGGGGCAGGCTGGCCGCCTCTATATATAGAGGGTGGTGCGCCTCCCCTACTACACACACCTTCCTCCAAGCCCCAGCTGCCTTGCTACCTTCCTCTCCCTCCCGACGCTTGTAGGCGAAGCCCTGCTGCAGAAATTCTCCACCATATACACCACGCCGTCGTGTTGTAGATCCAATCTATCTCTCCACCATACTCGCTGGTCCGAGGAAGGAGGAGACGTCGAGGTGCTGCACGTGTGCATCTCACGGAGGCACCGCCACTTGTGGTGCTAGATCGGATCGGATCGCGAGGAGGAGAAGCGAGTACGACTACATCACCCACGTTCCGACGAACGTTCCACTGTGCGAATCTTCAAGGGTATGAAGATCTAATCCAATATCTTGTTGTTTGCATCTCCTAGATTAGATCTTGGCTTTCCTCTGTTCGCTCCGTGAGAAAATTTTGATTTACTATGTCTCGAAACCCTTCAGTGGTATCAGAGCTAGATCTATGCGTAGATGTGTTTCACGAGTAGAACGCAACATGGTTGTTGCGGGCGTTGATGTTTTCTGTTGCAAGCCTCTTGTTTGTGTTCTTCTTATGACGCGGGATAGTGAGATTGAAGCGGTCCAGGCCAACCTTACGCGACGTCGTTCGCGAGACCGGCTCCGCACTTGACGTGTGGCTTGTACCACACATTTAGCTGGTGGATGTCAGTTTCTCTCACTATAGTTGTCATGGGATTAACACCGGAGTTTGGCAACCATAATATCACCGTTGTGGCTTTCCGTAGGTAAGAATCGTTCTTAGCATCTACTCCCATAAGCCACGTAAAACATGCAACAACAAAGTAGAGGCGTCTAACTTGTTTTTGCAGGGAGTGTTTTCTGTGATATGGTATGGCCCAAGATGTGATGTGTATATTGTATGCGATGATCATGCTTTGTAATGTTTCACGACTTGCATGTCGATGAGTACACAACCGGCAGGAGCCATATGGTTGTCTTTATAATTGTGTATGACCTGCGAGTCAACTTCTTATACGCCATGTAATAGTTTTACTTTATCGCTAAGTAGTTAGCAATAGTTGTAGTTGCTTTTCGTGGTGGAGGCAATCATGGTGGAGTGATGGAGATCATGCCGGAATGCACAAGATGGAGATCATTGCGCGAGGATTGGCTATACCATGTCACATAAAGTTATATGCATGTGATGTTTATCCCTTTATGTATCTTATTATGCTTAGATCGCGACGGTAGCATTATAAGATGATTCCTCACTTAAAGATCAAGATAAAAACTGTGTTCTCCCTAAGTATGCACCGTTGCGAAAGTTCGTCGTGTCCAAGCATCACGTGATGATCGGGTGCTATAGACTCTACGCTCACATACAACGGGTGCAAGCCAGTTTTGCACACGCGGAAATACTTGGGTCTACCTTGACGAGCCTAGCATGTACAGACATGGCCTCGGAACACAAGAACCGAAAGGTTAAGCATGAGTCATATGAGTGATATGATCGACACTTTGTTATCCACCATTGAAACCACATCTCTTCTCGTGATGATCGGATTAGGTGTGGTGAATTTGGATCATGTTCACTAAACAACTTGAGGGATGTTGAATTTAGTGGGAGTTCATCTAGTAATTTGATTAAGTTGAACTATTTATCATGAACATAGTCTAAATTGTACTTGCAAATACTGTAGATCCAATGGCCAAGTCCAACTTCAACTTCAACGTTCTTTGAGAAAGAAAAGCTTAGAAACAATGGGTCTAACTTCACCAACTGGTTCCGCAATCGAGAATCATTCATCTGGCGGACAAAAGGACTATGTCCTTGAGAAAGCGTTAGGTAACCCCTCACTGCAAGCTACTACCGATGAGAAAGCTGTCTATCAACGCAAAGATGATTATGGTGTGATTAAGAGCACCATGTTGTTTGCTATGGAACCGGAGCTTCAAAATCGCTTTTGAAACCTATCCGCCCTTTGAGATTCTCGAGGAGCTGAAAACATGTTTGAGACTCAAGCCCGCTCGAGAGATATGAGATCTCTAAGAAATTCTTTAACTACAAGATGGAGGAAGGAGGTCCGTTAGTGAGCACGCCATTAAGATGTCGGGCTACACTCAACGCCTGAGCAATCGGACTGCAAGATTCGGAGGAGCTCAAGATTGACACCCTAGCTACAAAAGTTTTGTAGTTGATCACAATCGATTGGTTCCACCGACACGATCATCGAGCTCTTCGCAAAGTGAAGGCTGCGGAAGTGGACATCAAGAAGGATAATCATGTGTTGATGGTCAACAAGCCTCCTTTAAGAAAGGTAAGGGGGCAAAGAAACCCTTCAAGAAGGGCGGCAAGCACAATGCCCCTGCTGAGAAGAAGCTCAGGTCTGGTCCCAAGCCAGACACTGAGTGCTTCTATTGCAAGGACAAGGGTCACTGGAAGCGCAACTGTCTGAAGTACTTAGCGGACAAGAAGGCTGGCACCATCAAAGGTATATTTGATATACATGTTATTGATGTTTTCCTTACTAGCCCTCGTTGTAGTGCATGGGTATTTGATACTGGTTGCTAATATTTGTAACTCAAACAGAGCTACGGAATAGACGGCTTTGCGAGGGATGAGGTGACGGCGCGTTGGCAACGGATCAAGAGTTGATGTGATGGCCGCACGCTCTCCTTAGTTTTACCTTCGGATTAGTTTTAAACCTTAATAAGTGTTATTATGTGCCTGCGTTGAGCATGAACATTATTTCCGGATCATGTTTATTGCAAGACGGTTATTCATTTAAATCGGAGAATAATGGTTGTTCTATTTATATGAGTAACATCTTTTATGGTCATGCACCTCTTGTGAATGGTTTATTTCTTCTAAATCTTGAAAGGGATGAAACACACATCCATAACATTGAGGCTAAGAGATGCAAAGTAGATAGTGATAATACTACTTATTTGTGGCACTGTCGTCTAGGTCATATTGGGGTAAAGCGCATGAAGAAACTCCATTCTGATGGACTTTTGGAGTATCTTGATTTTGAATCATTTGACACATGCGAACCATGCCTCATGGGAAAGATGATCAAAACCCCGTTCTCCGGTATGATGGAGCGAGCAACGGACTTGTTGGAAATCATACATACCGATGTATGCGGACCGATGAGTGTTTCGACGCGCGGTGGATATCGCTATTTCCTCACTTTTACCGATGACTTAAGTAGATATGGGTATATCTATTTAATGAAACATAAATCTGAAACATTTGAAAAGTTCAAGGAATTTCAGAATGAAGTGGAGAACCATCGTAACAGAAAGATTAAGTTTCTACGATCCGATCGTGGGGGCGAATATTTGAGTTATGATTTTCTCACGCATCTTAAAGCAAGTGGAATCGTTTCACAACTCACGCCACCCGGAACACCACAACGCAATGGTGTGTCTGAACGCCGGAATCGAACCCTATTAGATATGGTCCGATCGATGATGTCTCTTACTAATTTGTCGTTATCATTTTGGGGTTATGCATTAGAAACCGCTGCATTCACTTTAAATAGGGCTCCATCTAAATCCGTTGAGACGACACCGTATGAACTGTGGTTTGGTGCTAAACCTAAGTTGTCGTTTCTTAAAGTTTGGGGATGCGAAGCTTACGTCAAGAAGTTGATGCCGGACAAGCTCGAACCCAAAGCGGAGAAATGCGTCTTCATAGGATACCCTAAGGAAACCATTGGGTATACCTTCTATCACGTAACCAAGGCAAAGTGTTTGTCAGAAGAACGGTTCCTTTCTTGAGAAGGAGTTTCTCTAAAAGAAGTGAGTGGGAGGAAAGTAGAGCTAGACGAGGTTATTGAACCTTCTCTTGAATTAGAGAGTAGCGCAGCACCTGAAATTGTTCCAGTGCCGCCTGCACCAATAATAGAGGAAGATAATGACAAGGATCATGAAGCTTGGACGATCTCGCCATCGAACGTCGCAGGTCGACAAGGTCGCGTGCCCCTCCCGAGTGGTACGGCAACCTGTCTTGATCTTGTTGGTAGAAGACAAGTGAACCTATGAACTATGAGGAAGCGATGATCCCGGACTCGAGAAATGGTGGAAGCCATGAACCAATTGGGATCCATGAGCGAAAACCAAGTATGGACTTTGGTGGATCCTCCTAGCGGCCAAAGGCCGTTGAGTGCAAATGTATATTCAAGAAGAAAGCGGACGCGATGGTAATGTTACCGTCTATAAAGCACGGCTTGTCGCAAAAGGTTTTCGACAAGTTCAAGGTGTTGACTATGATGAGACTTTCTCTCCGTAGCGATGTTTAAGTCCATTCGGATTTTATTAGCAATTGCTGTTCATGATTATGAAATATGGCGATGGATGTCAAGATCGCTTTCCTCAATGGAAACATTGATGAAGAGTTGTATATGATGCAACCAAGGTTTTGTCGATCCTAAGGATGCTAGTAAAGTATGCAAACTTCAGCTCCATTTATGGATGAAGCAAGCATCTCGAGTTGGAACCTTCGTTTTGATCAAGTGATCAAGAGCTTTGGATTTGTTCCAAATTGCTACTAAGCTTGTATCTACAAGAAAGTGAGTGGGAGCTCGGTGGCGTTTACGGTACTATATGTGGATGACATATTGATTATCGGAAATGACATCAACATGCTTAACGATGTGAAGAGTTATTTGAACAAGTGTTTTTCAATGAAAGACCTAGGTGAAGCTGCTTATATATTGGGCATCAAAATCTATAGAGATAGACAAAGACGCTGATAGCTTTAAGCCGAGTACATGCCTAGACAAAGTTCGAAAAGGTTGAATGGATAAGGCAAAGAAAGGTTCAAAGGCCTATGTTGTCGGTAAGATATTGATCAAGGCTCGGTGTCCGGCTACGGTAAATGATAGGAAGCTATGAGCAAAGTGCCTTATGCCTCGCCATAGGTTCCATCATGTATGCCATCTCGTGTACTAGACCGGATGTGTCCAATGCTCTTAGTTTGACGAGATATCAAAGTGATCCAGAGTGGAACATCGGACAGCCGTGAAGAACATCCTAAAGTACCTAAATAGAACTAAAGAAATGTTCTTAGTCTATGGGGTGATGAACTTGTCGTAAAAGGTTACGTCGATGCTAGTTTCGACACCGACAAGGATGATTCTAAATCTCGAGACAGGATACGTTTATATTTTGAATGGAGGAGCTGGAGTTGGAGAAGCGCAAGCAAAGCGTGATCGCGGATCTACATGAGAAGCGGAATACATGGCTGCCGCAGAAGCGTCAAGTGAAGGAGTTTGGATCGAAACTTCATCATCGAGCTTGGCGTGGTTCCAAGTGCATTGGACCCACCGGAGATATTGTGTGACAACACCGGCGCCATAGCACTCGCTAAGGAACCAAGATATCATCCAAAGACCAAGCATATCAATCGTAAGTTTCATATAATCCGAGATTATATAGCGATGGAGATCCAAGATTAGCAAAGTACATACGGATCTGAATGTCGCAGATCCATTGACTAAACCTCTTCCACGTGTAAAACATGATCAACACCTCAGTGCCATGGGTGTGAGATTGTTGCCAAATGTAAACTAGATTATTGACTCTAGTGCAAGTGGGAGACTGTTGGAATTATGCCCTAGAGGCAATAATAAAGATATTATTATAATTTGGTATATTATACGATTTTTGGTATATTATACGATTTTGGTATATTATACGATTTTGGTATATTATAATAATAAAGATCTGGAATCTCGTTCTCGTCATTTTGGTATATTATACGATTTTTTTCGATATCGTATGCAAAAGTTACGGCCTTTTTATCGTGGCATTACTTTTTTTTGCAAATAAAGTCGAAACTCATTTCTGTTAATTTTACTAGAAGCTATACCACATTACCTACCTAAATATGAAAGGATTTAATTTTTTGAAGTGTTTATCATTTTCGTTTATTTTTTGCAAACCCTAAAAAGGCGATCCACGGGGGGGGTGGTGGAGTTGGTGCATGCCACTTAGGCGTAGGGCACTAGGGCAGAGTGCCCTACGAAAGCTTGTACATCTGTGGCGCACTAGGCCGAGCGCCATGTAAGTTTGTGGCCGTTTCACAGCAGAGGGGGCGTGCGCTTAGGCGTAGCGCACCCCCCATGTGCGCCACAGATGACACTAACAACCGTGGCGCACATGACTATAGTGCGCTACAGATGTTTGGCGAGCGTCCAACAGGGCCCTGGACCACACACATCTGTGGCGCACTATAGTCATGTGCGCCACGGTTGTTCTAGTTACTAGTAGGGCACTGCCCACAGGTGAGCCACGCCTGTTTTAGCCGTGGGGCACTTCAACCATGTGAGCCACGGATGTGCTGATTACCTATAGCTGTTTTCCTAGTAGTGTATCCTACCCGGTTTCACCTCGACGGGGAGATTCCACCCTCATACGGGCCCGGAAACTTCGCCTCTAGGTTAGAGCGCATGCATGCGAGGGGGGACACATGCAAGCACCTATATATACCTACCTCTAACCACACCCACACACACACATATGCTAGGGGCACATGCAAGTTTTCATCTCATTCCGATGTTCTCGTGGTCTTCCTCCGGCGAAACCCTGATCTCTGTGCACACTCGGATCGTCTACCCCCCTAGACGTTCCTCCGACAGGGTAGCCAGCGTAGCTCTCTCTTGTTTTGTGTTTGTTTAGGTCATAGGGTGATGTCAAACCATGTTGGCTCACAAGTTGGGGCACTATCCTACCGGTTTCACCTAGACGGGAGATTCCACCCTCATCTGGGCCTAAACTTCGCCTCTAGGTTAGAGCGCATGCATGCGAGGGGGGACACATGCAAGCACCTATATATACCTACCTCTAACCACACCCACACACACACATATGCTAGGGGCACATGCAAGTTTTCATCTCATTCCGATGTTCTCGTGGTCTTTCTCCGGCGAAACCCTGATCTCTGTGCACACTCGGATCGTCTACCCCCCTAGACGTTCCTCTGACAGGGGTAGACCGGCGTAGCTCTCTCTTGTTTTGTGTTTGTTTAGGTCATAGGGTGATGTCAAACCATGTTGGCTCACAAGTTGGGGCACTATCCTACCCGGTTTCACCTAGACGGGGAGATTCCACCCTCATACGGGCCCGGAAACTTCGCCTCTAGGTTAGAGCGCATGCATGCGAGGGGGGACACATGCAAGCACCTATATATACCAACCTCTAACCACACCCACACACACACATATGCTAGGGGCACATGCAAGTTTTCATCTCATTCCGATGTTCTCGTGGTCTTTCTCCGGCGAAACCCTGATCTCTGTGCACACTCGGATCGTCTACCCCCTAGGCGTTCCTCGACAGGTAGACCGTAGCTCTCTCTTGTTTTGTGTTTGTTTAGGTCATAGGGTGATGTCAAACCATGTTGTCTCACAAGTTGGGGCACTATCCTACCCGGTTTCACCTCGATGGGGAGATTGTACCCTCATACGGGTACGGAACCTTCGCCTCTAGGTTAGAGCGCATGCACGCGAGGGGGGACACATGCAAGCACTTCATGTGGTCGTGGTGAGTGCTACTGAGAACCACATGCAATAATAACACTTACAAACATATAGAAATTTCTCGGGGTGTGAGAAGATTCGCAACGACATTTCATGTGGACGTGTAGACTACTATTTAGAGGGTACGAAATTATCCAATTAATAAAAATATATATAAATAATTGATGCAAATACAAAATATATGAAAAATATAAAAGGCTACGCCGAGGGTGACCGTCGGCGTACGTTCTAATACGCCGAGGGTGGCCGTCGGCGTATGCTATCTATGAGGGTCGTCGTCGGCTAACCGAGCACCGCAAGCGCCGTCCGTGCTGCCCGGCATGTGCCACGCGTCCGCTTACGCCGAGGGCCGCCACTACGCCGAGGGTGATCGTCGGTGTAGTACGCCGACGCAAGCGGCTTTGCTACGCCGAGGGCTGCCAGTTGGCACAGTGCGTCTTACGCCGACGGCCCCGACGTTTGGCCGTCGGCGTAGCTCACGGCCGTCGGCGCATCTGGCCATTCCTGTAGTGCATGCTGATCTCAATCGTCCAAGTCTTCGCTCTTCCAGTGCATCCATGGAGAGTAGTGATGGAGAGGAAGAGCACGTGGCAATCTGGGTGAGGACCCGATTCAGTTGACGACATCGTCGGCCCCCGGCGACTCATTGCTCGAACAGGGTCGTGTGTTCATCCAAGCTAACGGAGAGTCCCGGCCAGCCGGGCGATTGGCAGCGATTGGGAGGGTTCCTGATCTTTTTGGTATGGCAAGACTGCAAATCGTGGAACTCCTAGATTGTTCGACCATGGATGCGGGGAAGGGTCGGGGTAGCCGGCAGCTTTAGAGGAGGTGGTCAATGGCAACAGGGCTCAGCCGCGAGGAGGGCGACGCTGGTGAAGCTCTCAATTGGATGAGGGAGAGAGAAAATCAAGAGAGGCATACGGTTATTGAGCAGTGGGAACGGATCGACATAAGCTCCGCAACAACATCGTACGTACCTACAGAGACTTACGTGGCAATAAGAAAAAAAAGAAAAAAAAAGAAAAGGTATTGTAGATGCAAGATTCAGAGATGTGATCTCTGATCAAGCTGATTTATGAGCTAACCGATCGCTGAAGCTTTCCACTTTCATATATGTAGATGTCATGAACTAGGAATGTGTTGTGGACAACACGGTAGTAAAAGTAATGCTGAGTCAGACAGAAGGAAACGCCCGTCATTTTTGTGAAGTTAGGCCACGGCTGCACAAAACACGAAGACGCCGTGCGTGTGGGAGGCTGAGACGAGATTGTCAGACGTCCAAAATCGAAGGCTGCGGCGCCAAGGCAAACGGAGAGTCACGTCCTAGCAAACCGCCACCCTCTTTTCCCAGACCGACACCGCGAACGACGTGGCGACGGTTCGCAGATCTCGCCACCCACGAGCTTAGAGGCACGCCGCTTGAGTCGGAGCGACATTACGAGGTCCTCTTCTTCTCCGACCGGACAAGTCTCCCTTATGCGCCATGACGAGGTAAACCATATCATCTCCTACTTTTTCCGGTAGTTTTTGGCTTGTACTATAGATTTAGCAAGTACTCATGTTATATCTAATAGAACAGGCCGCCGACCAGATGGTGTGATCCATCAGACAGCATCACTGGTAGATGTGATTCAGGCCTAGATCCTAGTGATCCACAAAAAGAACAATGAGGTGAGATGCCTATCCAAGAGTGAATTACGGTCTTATGCTAGTCCAAGATTAGGATATGATTTCCAATCTAAACTTCATGCACAACAAGAGCAACCTAGAGGCTGTCCAAATGCTTCGGATAAGAAGAGCCCCCCTTCTATGAACTTTTGAAAAGGTTTAGGGAGAGAGTATTGTTGCAAGATAGCTTTCACACCTTGTTGAAGAGCAAGTGACGATGTTCTTTCATGTTGTAGGGCATATTAGAAGTTTCAGAGTCATCCACAATACATTCAGGAGATCCATCGAGACATATTTCCGTTATTTCAACAAAGCCATGCATGCAATTGGGAAGCTTAGAGAAGAGAAGATCAAGCCACCTTCAGGTCAAACACCCCCAAGATACGAAACAACCGCAGATGGTATCCAGATTTCAAGGTGAGGACACGTACTAACTTTTCTATTCCTCAAAATACCACAATGCACAAAATCATCACACTCTGTTTGTTCTTACCATCACAGGATTGTATTGGCGCAATAGATGGTATTTATATGATAGCTAGAGTGTTGAAAGCACAAGCTTCTGTATATAGAGGAAGGAAGCACTACACTAGTCAAAATATGCTTGCTGCGGTTGATTTTGATCTCAGATGTACATATGTGCTAGCTGGTTGGAAAGGGAGTGCCCATGGTGCAAGCATTCTTCCTGACAACCTTTTTAGGCTCCCTGATGGTAAGTTCTTTCTTGGAGATGTTGGGTATGCTTGTTGGATTCTACCACCCTACAGGAAAACCAGGTATCATCTGAACGACATCTCTCCAAAGAACAGACCGTAGAATGCGGATGAGTTGTTCAACCTTAGACACTCTAGCTTGAGAGTCACCATAGAGAGGGTGTTTGCTGGATTGAAAAATAAATTCAAGGTTCTTGATCAGAATCCATTCCACACTTTTCCCACTAAAGTTAAGCTTGTTCTTGCATGTTGCATCCTTCATAGCTAGATCTTAGGATGGGGTCTGGATGAGCATTTCCTAGAAGAGGTAAATGTAACTCCTGATGATGTTGAGACTGACCATGGTGTCGAGCACAACGACATTGAAGTTTGGAATAACAAGAGGAATGAGTGTGCCAATGCAATGTGGCGCGCACAGAAATGAAGTGCACGGTTGAGAAGAACGGAGGAAGAAGAAGGAGAAGTTTACCCTCCCTCCTTTTTCGCTATTCATGAGTTATCCCCTGGTCTGTAATGATAAACTGCTATTTGCTATATAGTTAGGGAGATATTGATAAACTACAATTCGTAGTAGCTAGGGATGGATTTAAATAGGGATTTCTATTTGTGTGCCCCTGGTTCGTTAGTTGTACTCAGTTTCCCCAGCCGCTTAACTTTTTTTCACTTTTCCCCTTGCTATATTACGAAACACTCGCAGGCGCTCGGACGAAGGTATGCCTTCATGTCAAAGGCTTGATCGTTACATGCTGACTGGTGGGACCGTGTTGGGCCGGGTCGTGCGTTGAGCGTTATGTTACGTGGCCTCAACCGTTACATGCTGACGGGTGGGCCGCGTTGGGACGGGTCTTGCATACGTGGTGAAGGGCGGGATCGTATGAAGACACGTCGGACCGGCCATTCTCGCTCACCCAAGGCATTCGCTTCCCCACGAGCCTGGAACAGCTCCCACATCGCCCCTCCACTGCCCTGCCATCGTTCCCTCCTACCTTATGTCGTCCTCGACCCAGAGCTGCCCCTACCCCTAGCCTTGGAGCCCACTCCACTGATGTGGCTCAGATCACTATAGAGCTTCGTTGGGAAACCCTAAGAGGAAGGTATGATGAGCACAGCAGTAAGTATTCCTCAGTACGAAACCAAGGTTATCGAGCCAGCAGGAGGAAGGAAACGACCCCAAGGTGTTGCTAACAACTTGGAACCTGCACAACACAAACTCAAGACTTTGCCCCCAACGAACAGTGAGGTTGTCAATCTCACCGGTTTGCTGAAAACAAAGGATTAAATGTATGGTGTGGAAGGTAATGGTAACTTGCAGAAAGTAAACAGTAACAGTGGAAGATGTATCAATGGTAAAGATTGGACCGGGGTCCCCAGTTCACTAGAGGTGTTCTCCTTAAGATAGATAACAAAACATGTTGGGTAAACAAATTACAGTGGGGAAATTGACAGGACAGAGCAAGGCATAACACTGCAATACTAGACATTCATGATCCTATGAGATTTGATTGGGTATTATGATATGTCGTAAACGTATCTATAATTTTTTATGTTCCATGCTTGTTCAGTATCCACTTTCCTATGCTTTGTCTACACTTTGAGGTATTTTTATACGTTTTCTAGGACTAACCTATTAACAAGATAGCAGAGTGCCAGTTGTTTGTTTTCTGCTATTTTTGGTTCCAGAAAAGCCAGAAAATAAATATTCTCAGAATTGGACGGGACGAAAGCCAAAGTCAATATTTCACCGAGGAGAACACGGAGCCAGAAGACAAGACAAAGGAGGGCCACGAGGGGCCCTGATGCGTGCGTCCGGTGTTGACTTGGGAGCACTTCGTTAGAAACCCCAAGAGCAAGGTGTGAGGAGCACAGCAGCAAGTTTTCCCTTAGTAGAGACCGAGGTTATCGAACCAGAAGGAGGAAGGAAACGTCTCAAAGGTGTTGCAAGAAACATGGAAACCTGCACAACACAAACTCAAGACTTTGCCCCAACAAATCAGTGAGGTTGTCAAGCTCACCGGTTTGCTGTAACAAAGGATTAACTGTATGGTGTGGAAGGTAATGATGGTTTGCAGCAAGTAAACAGTAACAATGGAAGATGTATCAATGGTAAAGATTGGACCGGGGTCCATAGTTCACTAGAGGTGCTCTCCTTAGATAAACAAACATGGCATGAAGGGTAAACAAATTACAGCAGGGCAATTGACAGGAACTGAGAAAGGCATAACAATGCAATACTAGACAAAAAGATCCTATGAGATTCGATTGGGCAATACAACAATATACATAGACCGCCATACAACTGCATCTATGACTAGAAGTCCACCTTCAGGTTATCATCCGAACCTCCTCCAGTATTAAGTTGCAAGCAACAGACAACTGCTTTAAGCAAAGTGTGTAAGGTAAACAATCCACTTGTTCCATGAACAAGAGACCGTTGTTTTCTCCCTAGTGGCAACAGCACATCTACTACCGTAGAGATTTCTATCACTTCCCTTGATAAGTATAGGCATGAACCCACTATTGAGCATAAATATCCCCTCTTCGAGTCACTAGCGACTACTCGACCAAGATATCTACTAACAACGAAGAGCATGCAAGATCACAAAGAACACAGACATGATAGAATCAAATAGACAAAACCATTAATCAATCTGACATAGTAATCTCAATATCCATCGGATCCCCGCAAAACACAACATGCATGATTACAAATAGAAGCTATACATGGTAGAATCAATAAGACAAAATCATTAATCAATCTGACATAGTAATCTCAATATCCATCAGATCCCCGCAAACACAACATGCATGATTACAAATAGATGATCTTGATCATGAACGGAGCTGACAAGATCTAAAAATGGTAGAAAAGGAGGAGATACAACCATCTAGCTACTACATGGACCCGTAGTCCAAGGTGGAACTACTCACGCTTCGTACCGGAGAAGAAGGCCTTCGGGGTGATCTCCCCTCCGGTAGGGTGCCGGGAAGAACTTCAGATCCCCCTAATATAGGGACGGTGGTGGTGGAAGCTTTAGACGGTTTCGTAGAATATTGATCGGGTGTTTAGGGTTTTGGCATCGGGTGGACTTTATAGGCGAATAGGCAAGGCAGGGGGTCACCAGGGTGGCAGCACCCCCCCCCTAGGCGCGCCTAGCCCTAGGCTGTGCCGCCAAGGGGTGTGTCCCCCTGGTGAGCCTCCTCCATCTCAGATTCGCCGTGTTGTCCACGGTAAAATATTAACTTTGGCTTTTGTCCCGTCCAATTCCAAGAATATTGGTTTTTTGCCTTTCTGGAACCAAAAACGGAAGAAAATAGGCAAATGACACTATGGCAACTTGTTAATAGGTTAGTTCCAGAAAACATATAAAAACACCTCAAAGTATAGACAAAGCAAAGAAAAGTAGATACTAAACAAGCATGGAATGTCAAAAATTATAGATACGTTTCCAACGTATCAAGCATCCCCAAGCTTAACTCCTGCTCGTCCTCGAGTAGGTAAGTGATAAAAATAATAATTTTTGAGGTGACATGCACCATCAAAACCAAGATCAAACCATTTGCAAGCATTGAAAGCTGGGATCAAAGAACTCTAAACATGTGCATGAAAGATGGAGTTCTAACAGTAATACAAAGTAACTATGCATGCAACATGAAAGGCTACAAACAAAGATCATGAATAACATGCATTCAAAAACGTTTGTTTGTTTCACATATAGAAAACATGGCATAGTGGCGATCAGCTTGTCCCTCATGGAGTGACTAGATACAAATAGCACAAGAACAAGTAATATCACAATATGCATCAACCAATAAGTTTTGGGACACTGCACATAGAACTAAGAATGGAAACTATGCTCTCTTAATGGTGCCTAAAGGTAGAAGGTGGAGACTCAATATAGTGGTGGAAGAAAGGCCCTTCATAAAGGGAAGTTGGGATTTCAAGTTTCAAATAGAGCTTCCAAAAATTATGGTGCTTGTTTAGCTTTCAGCCCTCATTGCCCCTATCATAAGCATCTTGAAGTGATTAAGGTTAAAGTGAACAAACTATGGAGTATATCCTTGACAAATTATAAGCTGGCAATCTCATGTCCCTTGAATATGAGGGCCACACCTCATGCTACTCAACTTCAGTCACCTGTAAGTTCTTGTCATAGTAAGTACATGCGTATCATAGAGAACCGCCAACGGGGTACCCCTTGCACATAGTACAGGAGCTTTCCCATAACTAAAATGACAAGGCAAGCAGACAATGAGCATCTCAGCGATCTTTTTATTTACTATTTGCATAGATTTTTATTGAGTATGCTTCACAGATAGCTCATTATGGTGATGCCGCAAGTTTCCACCATGATTAGGCATGGCTTAGGCTAGCGGCCCAGACGTTTCTCTAACATAAAATACATAACTCCATGGACTTACAAGCTCCCTTTTTATTTCACACCGGTGACATCCATAGACAAAAGAGCATGATATCGACTGTGTACAAGTACAAGTGCAATGTTGAAAACGTTCCCCATGACAGCATGGTTCTGCTAATTCCAACATATAAGTGCAAGCATATACAACATAGATAACACAATGGTTCAAGTTTATTAGGTTCAAGGAATATAAAGTGTGCCATCAAGTTCGTGAGAGCTTTAATCACTAAGTTTTCACATAACAAAATACTTTTTAATTGGAAGATAGCTGAAAACAAGAATATGCTTGGAATGGTGTAACACACCATGCATAGGTATTTATAGTGGACACTTTGGAATAACTTGGTTTCTTGGGAGTTGGAAGCATGAGTAGAACTTACTCATACAAGTGGAGGCTAGCAAAAGACTAGGACCAACCAACTAAGAGAGCAATAATGGCCATAATCATGTAGAGCAACAAAACATTACTAATCAAAGCATAAACTGGTACTACAAGTCAAGTACTAAATGATCATAGAGGCTATGGTGACTTGTTCATAGTCATAACATGGTGTGAGCATGTGCCAAGTTAAACCAAACAAAACATCAAAGGAGAATACCACGATACTATGCTTTTGTATGCTAAAACAATGCATGATTCTTTCAACGCACACTAAGCAATCCTAATTGTTTGGAACAAGACATGCTACAGCAATAATCACTAAGCATAAGGTCAAAACAACACCTAGCATGGCATGATAAAGTCTAAGTCACAGTCAAAGCAAGCTCCTCTTGCACTTTCAAGCAAGAACTTCCTACTCCTTTCCAACACCAATTGACTTATTTGAAACAACACAGCGAGAACGGGGGTCCAAACTACTTTATTCAAGCAAACTAAACAAACTAATCAAAGGCATTTAAACTAAGACGCTCCAAGAACAACACAATGTGCATGAAACGATAAAAACAAAGTGTCTAGAAAGACCTGGGCTTTTTATTGATGAAGAAGGGGATGCCTTGGGCATCCCCAAGCTTTGACGCCTGTACTTCTTGGATATTTCTTGGGGTGACACTAGGGTGGCATCCCCAAGCTTGAGCTTTTGTCCATTCTTCATCTCATTACATCATTCTCTCTCTACACCTGAAATTTTTCCTTCATACAAAACTTCACACAATCTTCATTAGCAACATTAGTGTATTCAAAAGATAATAGACCTTTAGGCTTAGCTTTAGAACAGCAAAACTTTCACTAAAAACACAAGCTACTAAAGCAACTTACTTTAAAAAGCTCAATTCCCCAAAAGAGAACTAAAAAAGAAATCGATAAGAAGCAAATGCAAATAATGGCAGAAATCTGTCAAAAGCATCAATGGGGGTAGAAACCGATTTTTTGAAGACCTCCTGTTTCTCAAATCAAAAGTGTTGAACTAATGAAAGTTAGCTAACATACTGGTTGATTTATTCAGAATTACGCTCAATCGACTTACATAGACTCCTCACGAATTTTTATGGTGGAGGACACAAATCTGTTTGGACAGAACTCCCTAAATCTTACTTCCTCTCATTAGAGGTCATTCTTGCCACAAAAGCAAACAAAAGGATAAGGAGAGGTCATTACTGAAGTAATAACTCCCAAGACTCAAGGAAACTCTTGGGTTATCTCCCAACAAGTACTTTTCTTTAACCTTTAAGTTAGGCACAAGAAGCAAGAAATCAAGTATTTTCAAAGAAAAAGCATTAACATCAAACCTTGCTTTCAAAGGAGGAGCAAAAAGGAACTTCTCTCTCCTCATAGGGAAGTGTTAAATACCTTTCTTGAATGGAAAATGATATTTAATTGTGCCTTCTTTCATATCAATGATGGCACCAACAGTTCTAAGAAAAGGTCTTCCCAAAGTAATAGGAAATGACGCATTGTATTCAACATCCAAAACATAGAAATCAACAGGGACATAAGCATTATTAACCATAATGAGAACATCATTAACACTTCCCATGAGTTTCTTCTTAGCATTACATTAAGTGGAACATCCAAATAACAATCTTCCAAAGGTGGTAAATCAAGCATTTCATAAATCTTCCTAGGCATAATAAAGACATTAGAACCAATATCGCATGAAGCTTTGAGATCAAAGTCATTCACTTGCATATTAATAATGGGTTCCCAACTATCTTCTACTTTCCTAGGAATATAAGCTTTGTGTTTTAACTTCTCTTCCTTAATCTTAACAAGAGCATCAGTAATGTGTTTGGTGAAAGCAACATGCATATCACTAGCATCGGGACTTCTAGCTTTTGTAGGAACATAATCACTTCAGAAATATTGCAACCATCTAGATCAAAATCAAACTTAGCATCACTAGTAGTAGACTCATTCGGCTTAGGAGGAGGAATAGGGACTTCTTGTGGTTTAGTGGCATCCATATGAGTGGTGGTGATGGTGCACACACTATTGTTTTTATCAATTTCAGCTTCCCTTTCCCACTTAGCATGAAGTTGGGATAACAGTCTAACATTTTCATCAATAGTAACTTGTATGGAATGAGTAGCAGCAAATGTACTTTCCATGGTTTCAGGTTTAGCAGCCATTTTATTAATCAAAGAGGACTGTGCTTTAGACAAAGAGGAAATATTTTTCTCAGCACTCAAAATTTTTGACTGTAAACTTGGAATATCTCTATTCAGATTCTCAAGCTGATGACTAATATTCTTCAAGATAACAGATTGTTCTTCCATAGTTTTAGTGAATATCTTGTTTTGTTCATATTGCATTTGCATAAAGTTTTTAGTGGATCTTTCAACTTCTAGAATCCTATCTTCACTAGGCATTCCAGATCTACCATAATAAGTATTTCCATTATTAGGAGGATAATGCCTATAGTTGTTGTTACCACCAAAATTATTCCTATAGGCATTGTTGTTGAAATTGTTGTTTCTAATGAAGTTAACATCAACTTGTTCTTCTTGAGCAACCAAAGAGGCTAAGGGAACACTATTAGGATCTAAAGGAGCTTTCCCATTAACAAGCATAGCCATAATAACATCTATCTTATCACTCAAAGAGGAGGTTCTTCAACAGAATTACCTTCTTACCATGTGGAGCTCTCTCGGTGTGCCATTCAGAGTAATTAACCATCATATTATCAAGGTGTTTTGTTGCAGCACCCAAGGTGATGGTCATAAAGGTACCTCCAGCAGCTGAATCCAACATGGAAACCTGTGTTGGAATTATGCCCTAGAGGCAATAATAAAGATGTTATTATTATAATTCTTGTTCATGATAAAGTTTATATTCCATGCTAGAATTGTATTAAGCGGAAACTTTAATACTTGTGTGGTTTGTGAACAACACCGTGTCCCTAGTACGCCTCTATGGACTAGCTCATTGATCAATGATGGTTAAGGTTTCCTAACCATAGACATGAGTTGTCAATTGATAATGAGATCATATCATTGGGAGAATGATATGGTGGATAGACCCAAACAAAGCAGAGCAATTAGATCGTGTCATCGTGTTCGTCTTTGCGAAGCTTTTCCTATGTCAAATATTTTATTCCTTAGACCATGAGATAATGCAACTCCCTGGTATCGGAAGAAAGATTTGAGGTCATCAAACGTCATCCTATGAGAGGGTGATCATAAAGGTGTCTCTCAGGTGATCGGAAAGTATCATTGGGTTGTATGTATCGAGATGGAATTTGTCCCTCCCAAGTCGGAGAGATATACTTTGGGCCCACTCGGTAATCGATATCAACACCGCTTGCAAGCATGTGGTTAAGGAGTTAATCACAAAGTGATATCGGATTACGAACGAGTAAAGTACTTTGCGTGAGCGAGATTGAACTAGGTATGACGATACCGACGATCGAATCTCGAGCAAGTAAAATATCGCGAGACGAAGGGAATATATATATGGGATTGATTGAATCGGCATCGTGGTTCATCCGATATGATCATCGATGAATGTGGGAGTCAATATGGGTGCCTGCACCCGTTGATTATTGATAGAAGATCATGTCGCATATTCTCGAACCCGCAGGTCACACACTTAACGTGTCTTGACACTAGGATAGATTGGATAATTGGTTTATGAATTTTTGTTCGAGTCTCGGATGGGATCCGGATATCACGAGAGGTTCGGAATGGTCCGGAGAATAAGATTCATATAAGGCAGTGCAGTTTTTGGAGTTCGGAATTGTTCCGGGTTAATCGGTATTGTATCGGAAGCTTCTAGAACCTTCCGGAAGGGGACCAACGTGGCCCCACCTTCCGGGAGGGGGCATGGGCCTATGAGGGAGTGTCCTGGCCGCATTGGTCCAGGGGCACAAGGCCCCATAGGGCCCAGCCGATCCTAGATAAGTTTAAACTCGTTTAAACTAGAGATAGGATTTCTAGATAAGGGAGAGTTTAAATCGTTCAAACTAGAGATAGGATTTCTAGATAAGGGAGAGTTTAAATTGTTTAAACTAGAGATAGGCTTGGAGGAGGGGCAAGGGCTGGCCGCCCCCCTCTATATATAGAGGGGTGGTGCGCCCCCTCCCCTACACACACCTTCCTCCAAGCCCTAGCAGCCTTGCTACCTTCCTCTCCCCCTCCCGATTGTTTGTAGGCGAAGCCCTGCAGCAGAAATTCTCCACCATATACACCACGCCATCGTGTTGTAGATCCAATCTATCTCTCCACCATACTCGCTGGTCCGAGGAAGGAGGAGACGTCGAGGTGCTGCACGTGTGCATCTCACGGAGGCACCGCCACTTGTGGTGCTAGATCGGATCGGATCGCGAGGAGGAGAAGCGAGTACGACTACATCACCCACGTTCCGCTGTGCGAATCTTCAAGGGTATGAAGATCTAATCCAATCTCACTCGTTGTTTGAATCTCCTAGATTCGATCTTGGCTTTCCTCCGCTCGCTCCGTAGAAAATTTTGATTTACTATGCGCGAAACCCTTCAAGGGTATCGAGCTAGATCTATGCGTAGATGTGTTTCACGAGTAGAACGCAACATGGTTGTTGCGCGTTGATGTTTTCTGTTGCAAGCCTCTTGTTTGTGTTCTTCTTATGACGCGGGATAGTGAGATTGAAGCGGTCCGTGCCAACCTTCTGCGACGTCGTTCGCTCGAGACTTGACTGTGGCTTGTACCACACATTTGGCTGGTGGATGTCAGTTTCTCTCACTATAGTTGTCATGGGATTAACACCGGAGTTTGGCAACCATAATATCACCGTTGTGGCTTTCCGTAGGTAAGAATCGTTCTTAGCATCTACTCCCATAAGCCACGTAAAAACATGCAACAACAAAGTAGAGGCGTCTAACTTGTTTTTGCAGGGAGTGTTTTCTGTGATATGGTATGGCCCAAGATGTGATGTGTATATTGTATGCGATGATCATGTTTTGTAATGTTTCACGACTTGCATGTCGATGAGTACACAACCGGCAGGAGCCATATGGTTGTCTTTATAATTGTGTATGACCATGAGTCAACTTCTTATACGCCATGTAATAGTTTTACTTTATCGCTAAGTAGTTAGCAATAGTTGTAGTTGCTTTTCGTGGTGGAGGCAATCATGGTGGAGTGATGGAGATCATGCGGAATGCACAAGATGGAGATCATTGCCGAGGATTGGCTATACCATGTCACATAAAGTTATATGCATGTGATGTTTATCCTTTATGTATCTTATTATGCTTAGATCGTGACGGTAGCATTATAAGATGATTCCTCACTTAAAGATCAAGATAAAACTGTTCTCCCCAAGTATGCACCGCTATGAAGTTCGTCGTGTCCAAGCATCACGTGATGATCGGGTGCTATAGACTCTACGCTCACATACAACGGGTGCAAGACAGTTTTTGCACACGCGGAAATACTTGGGTCTACCTTGACGAGCCTAGCATGTACAGACATGGCCTCGGAACACAAGAACCGAAAGGTTAAGCATGAGTCATATGAGTGATATGATCGACACTTTGTTATCCACCATTGAAACCACATCTCTTCTCGTGATGATCGGATTAGGTGTGGTGAATTTGGATCATGTTCACTAAACAACTTGAGGGATGTTGAATTTAGTGGGAGTTCATCTAGTAATTTGATTAAGTTGAACTATTTATCATGAACATAGTCTAAATTGTACTTGCAAATACTGTAGATCCAATGGCCAAGTCCAACTTCAACTTCAACGTTTTTGCTGAGAAAGAAAAGCTTAGAAACAATGGGTCTAACTTCACCAACTGGTTCCGCAATCTGAGAATCATTCTGTCTGGCGGACAAAAGGACTATGTCCTTGAGAAAGCGTTAGGTAACCCCCCTACCGTAGATGCGCCGGCTGATGAAAAAGCTGTCTATCAGTCAGCAAAGATGATTATGGTGTGATTAAGAGCACCATGTTGTTTGCTATGGAACCGGAGCTTCAAAATCGTTTTGAAACCTATCCCGGGCCCTTTGAGATTCTCGAGGAGCTGAAAACCATGTTTCAGACTCAAGCCCGCTCGAGAGATATGAGATCTCTAAGAAATTCTTTAACTACAAGATGGAGGAAGGAGGTCCGTTAGTGAGCACGCCATTAAGATGTCGGGCTACACTCAACGCCTTGAGCAAGCGGATGCAAGATTCCAGAGGAGCTCAAGATTGACACTCCTAGCTACAAAAGTTTTGTAGTTGATCACAATCAGATTGGTTCCACTGATACGATCACCGAGCTCTTCGCAAAGCTGAAGGCTGCGGAAGTGGGCATCAAGAAGGATAATCATGTGTTGATGGTCAACAAGCCCCTTTAAGAAAGGTAAGGAGCAAAGAAGCCCTTCAAGAAGGCGGCAAGCACAATGCCCCTGCGAGAAGAAGCTCAGTCTGGTCCCAAGCCGACATCGAGTGCTTCTATTGCAAGGACAAGGGTCCTGGAAGCGAATCGTCCAAGTGCTTAGCGGACAAGAAGGTGGCACCATCAAAGGTATATTTGATATACATGTTATTGATGTTTTCCTTACTAGCCCTCGTTGTAGTGCCCGGGTATTTGATACCGGTTGCTAATATTTGTAACTCAAACAGAGCTACGGAATAGACGGCTTGCGAGGGATGAGGTGACGGCGTTGGCAACGGATCAAGAGTTGATGTGATGGCCGTCGCACGCCTCCTTAGTTTTACCTTCGGGATTAGTTTTAAACCTTAATAAGTGTTATTATGTGCTGCGTTGAGCATGAACATTATTTCGGATCATGTTTATTGCAAGACGGTTATTCATTTAAATCGGAGAATAATGGTTGTTCTATTTATATGAGTAACATCTTTTATGGTCATGCACCTCTTGTGAATGGTTTATTTCTTCTAAATCTTGAAAGGGATGAAACACACATCCATAACATTGAGGCTAAGAGATGCAAAGTAGATAGTGATAATACTACTTATTTGTGGCAATCGCTGCTCAGGTCATATTGGTAAAGCGCATGAAGAAACTCCATTCGATGGACTTTTGGAGTATCTTGATTTTGAATCATTTGACACATGCGAACCATGCCTCATGGGAAAGATGATCAAAACCCGTTCTCGGTATGATGGAGCGAGCAACGGACTTGTTGGAAATCATACATACCGATGTATGCGGACCGATGAGTGTTTCGACGCGCGGTGGATATCGCTATTTCCTCACTTTTACCGATGACTTAAGTAGATATGGGTATATCTATTTAATGAAACATAAATCCGAAACATTTGAAAAGTTCAAGGAATTTCAGAATGAAGTGGAGAACCATCGTAACAGAAAGATTAAGTTTCTACGATCCGATCGTGGGGGCGAATATTTGAGTTATGATTTTCTCACGCATCTTAAAGCAAGTGGAATCGTTTCACAACTCACGCCATCCGGAACACCACAGCGCAATGGTGTGTCTGAACGCCGGAATCGAACCCTATTAGATATGGTCCGATCGATGATGTCTCTTACTGATTTGCCGTTATCATTTTGGGGTTATGCATTAGAAACCGCTGCATTCACTTTAAATAGGGCTCCATCTAAATCCGTTGAGACGACACCGTATGAACTGTGGTTTGGTGCTAAACCTAAGTTGTCTCTTCTTAAAGTTTGGGGATGCGAAGCTTACGTCAAGAAGTTGATGCGGACAAGCTCGAACCCAAAGGAGAAATGCGTCTTCATAGGATACCCTAAGGAAACCATTGGGTATACCTTCTATCACGTAACCGAAGGCAAAGTGTTTGTGAAGAACGGTTCCTTTCTTGAGAAGGAGTTTCTCTCGAAAGAAGTGAGTGGGAGGAAAGTAGAGCTAGACGAGGTTATTGAACCTTCTCTTGAATTAGAGAGTAGCGCAGCACCTGAAATTGTTCCAGTGCCGCCTGCACCAATAATAGAGGAAGATAATGACAAGGATCATGAAGCTTCGGACGATGTCGCCATCGAGCGTCGCAGGTCGACAAGGTCGCGTGCCCTCCCGAGTGGTACGGCAACCTGTCTTGACTGTCTTGTTGGTAGAAGACGGTGAACCTATGAACTATGAGGAAGCGATGATGATCCCAGACTCTGAGAAATGGCTGGAAGCCATGAAATCCGAATTGGGATCCATGAGCGAAAACCAAGTATGGACTTTGGTGGATCCTCCTAGCGACCGAAAGGCCGTTGAGTGCAAATGTATATTCAAGAAGAAAACGGACGCGGATGGTAATGTTACCGTCTATAAAGCACGGCTTGTCGCAAAAGGTTTTCGACAAGTTCAAGGTGTTGACTATGATGAGACTTTCTCTCCCGTAGCGATGTTTAAGTCCATTCGGATTTTATTAGCAATTGCTGCGGTTCATGATTATGAAATATGGCAGATGGATGTCAAGACTGCTTTCCTCAATGGAAACATTGATGAAGAGTTGTATATGATGCAACCCGAAGGTTTTGTCGATCCTAAGGATGCTAGTAAAGTATGCAAACTTCAGCGTTCCATTTATGGACTGAAGCAAGCATCTCAGAGTTGGAACCTTCGTTTTGATCAAGTGATCAAGAGCTTTGGATTTGTTCCAAATTGCTACGAAGCTTGTATCTACAAGAAAGTGAGTGGGAGCTCGGACGCTTTACGGTACTATATGTGGATGACATATTGATTATCGGAAATGACATCAACATGCTTAACGATGTGAAGAGTTATTTGAACAAGTGTTTTCAATGAAAGACCTAGGTGAAGCGCTTATATATTGGGCATCAAAATCTATAGAGATAGACAAAGACGCCTGATAGCTTTAAGCCGAGTACATGCCTAGACAAAGTTCAAAAGGTTCGTAATGGATAAGGCAAAGAAAGGTTCAAGGCTATGTTGTCGGGTAAGATATTGAGCAAGGCTCGGTCCACTACGAAATGATAGGGAAGCTATGAGCAAAGTGCCTTATGCCTCGGCCATAGGTTCCATCATGTATGCCATGCTGTGTACTAGACCGGATGTGTCCAATGCTCTTAGTTTGACGAGCAGATATCAAAGTGATCCAGGAGTGGAACACTGGACAGCCGTGAAGAACATCCTAAAGTACCTAAATAGAACTAAAGAAATGTTCTTAGTCTATGGGGTGATGAACAGCTTGTCGTAAAAGGTTACGTCGATGCTAGTTTCGACACCGACAAGGATGATTCTAAATCTCAGACAGGATACGTTTATATTTTGAATGGAGGAGTGAAATTTGGAGAAGCGCAAGCAAAGCGTGATCGCGGATCTACTGAGAAGCGGAATACATGGCTGCTGCAGAAGGCCAAGTGAAGGAGTTTGGATCGAAACTTCATCATCGAGCTTGGCGTGGTTCCAAGTGCATTGGACCCATCGGAGATATTGTGTGACAACACCGGGCGCCATAGCACTCGCTAAGGAACCAAGATATCATCCAAAGACCAAGCATATCAATCGCAAGTTTCATATAATCCGAGATTATATAGCAGATGGAGATCTGAAGATTAGCAAAGTACATACGGATCTGAATGTCGCAGATCCATTGACTAAACCTCTTCCACGTGTAAAACATGATCAACACCTCAGTGCCATGGGTGTGAGATTGTTGCCAAATGTAAACTAGATTATTGACTCTAGTGCAAGTGGGAGACTGTTGGAATTATGCCCTAGAGGCAATAATAAAGATATTATTATAATTCTTGTTCATGATAAAGTTTATATTCCATGCTAGAATTGTATTAAGCGGAAACTTTAATACTTGTGTGGTTTGTGAACAACACCGTGTCCCTAGTACGCCTCTATGGACTAGCTCATTGATCAATGATGGTTAAGGTTTCCTAACCATAGACATGAGTTGTCAATTGATAATGAGATCATATCATTGGGAGAATGATATGGTGGATAGACCCAAACAAAGCAGAGCAATTAGATCGTGTCATCGTGTTCGTCTTTGCGAAGCTTTTCCTATGTCAAATATTGTATTCCTTAGACCATGAGATAATGCAACTCCTGTATCGGAAGAAAGCTTTGAGGTCATCAAACGTCATCCTATGAGAGGGTGATCATAAAGGTGTCTCTCGGTGATCGGAAAGTATCTGTTGGGTTGTATGTATCGAGATGGAATTTGTCCCTCCCAAGTCGGAGAGATATACTTGGGCCCACTCGAATCGATATCAACACCGCTTGCAAGCATGTGGTTAAGGAGTTAATCACAAAGTTATATCGGATTACGGAACAGTAAAGTACTTTGTGAACGAGATTGAACTAGGTATGACGATACCGACGATCGAATCTCGAGCAAGTAAAATATCGCGAGAAGGGAATATATATATGGGATTGATTGAATCTCGCATCGTGGTTCATCCGATATGATCATCGATGAATGTGGAGTCAATATGGGTGCCTGCACCCGCTGATTATTGATAGAAGATCATGTCCGCATATTCTCGAACTCAGGTCACACACTTAACGTGTCTTGACGCTAGGATAGATTGGATAATTGGTTTATGAATTTTTGTTCGAGTCTCGGATGGGATCCGGGATATCACGAGAGGTTCCGGAATGGTCCGGAGAATAAGATTCATATAAGGCGGTGCAGTTTTGGAGTTCGAATTGTTCCGGGTTAATCGATTGTACGGAAGCTTCTAGAACCTTCGGAAGGGGACCAACGTGGCCCCACCTTCCGGAGGGGGCATGGGCCTATGAGGGAGTGTCCTGGCGCATTGGGCCAGGCACAAGGCCCCATAGGGCCCAGCCGATCTAGATAAGTTTAAACTCGTTTAAACTAGAGATAGGATTTCTAGATAAGGGAGAGTTTAAATCGTTTAAACTAGAGATGGGATTTCTAGATAAGGAGAGTTCAAATTGTTTAAACTAGAGATAGGCTTGGAGGAGGGCAAGGGCTGGCCGCCCCCTCTATATATAGAGGGTGGTGCGCCCCCCTACTACACACACCTTCCTCCAAGCCCTAGTGCCTTGCTACCTTCCTCTCTCCCTCCCGATGCTTGTAGGCGAAGCCTGCAGAAATTCTCCACCATATACACCACGCCGTCGTGTTGTAGATCCAACCTATCTCTCCACCATACTCGCTGGTCCGAGGAAGGAGGAGACGTCGAGGTGCTGCACGAGTGCATCTCACGGAGGCACCGCCACTTGTGGTGCTAGATCGGATCGGATCGCGAGGAGGAGAAGCGAGTACGACTACATCACCCACGTTCCGACGAACGTTCCGCTGTGCGAATCTTCAAGGGTATGAATATCTAATCCAATCTCTCTCGTTGTTTGCATCTCCTAGAGTAGATCTTGGCTTTCCCTCTGTTCGCTCCGTAGAAAATTTTGATTTACTATGCTGCGAAACCCTTCAACCTGCACAACACAAACTCAAGACTTTGCCCCAACGAATCAGTGAGGTTGTCAAGCTCACCAGTTTGCTGTAACAAAGGATTAACTGTATGGTGTGGAAGGTAATAATGGTTTGCAGCAAGTAAACAGTAACAGTGGAAGATGTATCAATGGTAAAAATTGGACCGGGGTCCATAGTTCACTAGAGGTGCTCTCCTTAGATAAACAAACATGGCATGAAGGATAAACAAATTACAGCAGGGCAATTGACGGGAACTGAGCAAGGCATAACAATGCAATACTAGAAAAAAAGATCCTATAAGATTCGTTGGGCAATACAACAATATACATAGACCGCCATCAAACTTCATCTATGACTACAAGTCCACCAGGGCGGCTGCACCCCCCAAGGTGCGCCCATCCCTAGGCCGCGCCGCCAGGGGGTGTGTCCCCCTGGTGAGCCTCCTCCATCTCGTATTCTGGCTTCGTGTTGCCCATGGTAAAATATTGACTTTGGCTTTTGTCCCGTCCAATTCTGAGAATATTGATTTTTTGCCTTTCTGGAACCAAAAACAGAAAAAATAGGCAACTGGCACTGTGGCAAATTGTTAATAGGTTAGTTCCAGAAAACATATAAAAACACCTCAAAGTGTAGACAGAGCAAAGCAAAGTAGATACTAAACAAGCATGGAACATCAAAAATTATAGATACGTTTCCGACGTATCAGGCCCACACCCCCTGGCCGTGTGGGCCAGCCCAGGCCACGCGTGGGGGGTGCGGCCGCCTCGGTAACCCCCTCGGTCTCCCCCTTCGCCTATAAGAAGGCCCCGATACCAAAACCCTAAGTACCCGATCAATCTTCCACGAAACAGTTCGTATCCGCCGCCACCATCGTCCCTAGATCGGGGGATCTGAAGCTCTTCCCGGCACCCTGCCGGAGGGGAGAGATCATCCCGGAGGCCTTCTTCATCACCATGTCAGCCTCCATTATGATGCGTGAGTAGTTCCACCTTGGACTATGGGTCCGTACAATAGCTAGATGGTTGTTTCTCCTCCTTTGTGCTACCATGTTTAGATCTTGTGAGCTCCGTTCATGATCAAGATCATCTATTTGTAATCATGCATGTTGTGTTTGCGGGGATCTGATGGATATTTAGATTACTATGTTAGATTGATTAATGATTATATCTTGTTGATTCTATCATGTTTGTGTTGTTTGAGATCTTTCATGCTCTCCATTTCTAGTAGCTATCTTGGCCAAGTAGATGCTAGTGACTCCAAGAGGGAGTATTTATGCTCGATAGTGGGTTGATGCCTCTATTGAATCTGGGGAAGTGACAGAAATCTCTAAGGTTGTAGATGTGTTGTTGCTACTAGGGAAAAAACAACAATCTCTTGTTCATGTAACAATTGTATTGTTTACTTTAGACACATTGCTTAAAGCAGTTATCCGTTGCTTGTAACTTAATACTGGAGGGGGTTCGGATGATAACCTGAAGGTGGATTACTAGTCATAGATGCAGTTGGATGGCGGTCTATGTATATTGTTTGTAATGCCCAATAAAATCACATAGGATCATGAATGTCTAGTATTGCATTGTTATGCCTTGCTCTGTCCTGTCAATTGCCCCGCTGTAATTTCTTTACCCAGCATGTTATGTTGTCTATCTTAAGGAGAACACCTCTAGTGAATGGTGGACCCCGGTCCAATATTTACCATTGGTACATCTTCCACTTTTACTATTTACTTTCTGCAAGCTACCATTACCTTCCACACCATACGTTTAATCCTTTGTTTTTAGCAAACCGGTGAGATTGACAACCTCACTGTTTGTTCGGGAAAAGTCTTGAGTTTGTTTGTGCAGGTTCCAAGTTGTTAGCAACACCTTGGGGTTGTTTCCTTCCTTCTATTGGTTCGATAACCTTGGTTTCTTACTGAGGGAATACTTACTGTTGTTCTCATCATACCTTCCTCTTGGGGTTTCCCAAAGCTCTCTGATGATCCGAGCCATCAAGACGTTTTAAAGCGCCGCTGTCGGGAGTTAAGGATGGCTTCACAAGGGGAGTCCTTCATAACCTTTCTCTTTACTTTGTTTTTGTTTTTCTTAGTTTCTTTTTCTTTGTTTTGTTTGCTTATTTTTATCAAAAAATCCAAAAAAAAATAGTTTCCTTTGTTTTGCTTTTTCTTATCAAACACACAAAAAGTTAGTTCTTCCTCTAGTTGTCACCTTGCTCTAGCTCACCATGTTTATCCCTAAGTTCACTCTGAAAGACCTTTCAATAGGTAGTGGCTCTATAATTAGGAAAGAAAATATTGAAGAATTCTTTAATCATATTAGCCAACATGAGGATATTGAGGATAGATCCTTAGCAGAACTTGCTCCTAATTATGAAATTGCTGCTGCTTCTTTAGTTCACATGTTGGAGGCTAGGTTTGTTAAACTTAACCCCACGATGCAAATAATGTTTCTTAAACTAAAAGAAATTGAGGATGCTGAAAAGAGAGATTTTATCCTAGAAACTTTGCTAAAAGAGTTTAATGATGTTGCTAAAGAAGCCAAAAAGGTATTTGAACGTTTTAATATGCTAGGGTCATGTGTAGATTTTATGGGTACATTAGAAAAGTTGGATAAAATCAAATCCAATGGAGACGAAATTAAAATACCCATACCTTTTAAACTTGTAGGAATGCATGAAGCCCTAGAAAAGAATTTTGACTAGATTGTTCCTCAAAACCCATTTGATGAAAGTAGTAAACCCAAGAGAATTGAGAGAGTATCCTCTATAACTCATTTGGATGATATACCTTTCCTAGTTGAAGAAATTTAGAGTATTGATCTTAATGCTTCTTCATTTGAAAATACTTGATTCTTACTTCTTGTGCCTAACTTAAAGGCGTTAAAGAAAAGTACTTCTTGGAAGATAACCCAATAGTTTTATTGAGTCTTGGAAGTTATTACCTATGTAATAACCTCTCCTTATCCTTTTTGTTTGATCTTTGTGCCAATAATAACCTCTACTGAGAGGGAAGTAAGATTTGGGGAAGTTGCTGTCCCGAAACAGATTTTTGTGCTCCACTGTAAAAATTCGTGAAAATCCTTTGAATGTCTGATTGACATGCAATTTTATGAATAAATCCCCCAGGTTGTTATCTAACTTTCGTTATTTCAACACTTTTTTATTTGAGCAATAGAAGGTCTTCAAAAAAATCAGTTTTCACCTGCTCGTCTGTTTTGACAAATTTCTACCATTATTTGCGTTTGCCTCTTTAATGATTTACTTTTGGGTTCTCTTTGGTAAATTGAGATTTTTTAGGGAATTGCTACAATATCTTGTGTCTCTAATGAAAGTTTTGCTGTTTTGAACTAAACCCAAAGGTATATTATCTTTTGAATGCACTAATGTTGCTAAAGAAGATTGTGTGAAGTTTTGTATGAAGGAAAATTTTCAGGTGTAAGGGGAGAATGATGTAATGAGATGAAGAATGGACAAAAGCTCAAGCTTGGGTATGCCACCACGTGTCACCCCAATAAATATTCAAGAGGTACAAGCATCAAAGCTTAGGGATGCCCAAGGCATCCCATTCTTCATCAATAAAAACCTCAGGTCTTTCTAGACACTTCGTTTTTATTGTTTCATGCACTGTTGTGTTGTTCTTGGAGCGTGTTAGTTTTCGTTTTTGGTTTTTGTTTGTTTAGTTTGCTTGAATAAAGTAGTTGGACCCCCATTTTCGATGTTTTGTTTCAAATAAATTGATTGGTGTTGGAAAGGAGTAGGAAGTTCTTGCTTTAGTAGTACAAAAAGGAGCTTGCTTTGACTGTGACTTAGACTTTATCATGCCATGCTAGATGTCATTCTGAACTTATGCTTAGTGATTATTGTTGTAGCATGACTTGTTCCAAACAATTGAGGTTGCTTCGTGTGTCTTGAAAGAATCATGCGTTGTTTTAGCATACAAAAGCATAGTATTGTGGTATTCTCCTTTGATGCTTTGTTTGGGTTGACTTGGCACATGATCACACCATGTTATGCTATGAACAAGTCGCCTTAGCCTCTATGATCATTTAGTTTTTGACTTGTGATACCACTTTATGCTTTGATTAGTAATGTTCTGTCGCTCTGCATGATTGTGGCCATTATTGCTCTCTTAGTTGGTCGCTCCCAGTCTTTTGCTAGCCTCCACTTGTATTGAGTAAGTTCTACTCATGCATCCAACTCCCAAGAAACCAAGTTGTTCCAAAGTGTCCACTATAAAGTCCTATGCATGGTGTGTTACACCATTTCAAGTATATTCTTATTTTATCTACCTTCCAATTAAAAATTCATTTTGTTATGTGAAAAATTAGTGATTAAAGCTCTCACAAACTTGATGGCACACTTTATTTTCTTGCCCCTAATAAACTTGAACCATTGTGTCATCTATGTTATATATGCTTGCACTTATAACTTGGGATTAGCAGAACTATGTTGTCACAGGGAACGCTTTCAACACCTGTAAATATCTACCCAGTTGATATCATGCTCTTTTGTTTATGGATGTCGTCAATGTGAAATAAAAGGGGAGATTGTAAGTCCATGGAGTTATGTATATGTGTTAGAGAAACGCCTGGACCGCTAGCCTAAGCCATGCCTAATCATGGTGGAAACTTGTAGCATAACCATTGTGAGCAATCTATGAAGCATTCTTCTTATAAAAAAGAGAGACAGAAAAAGAAGAAAGAGATAAAAAGCACCATTTTCCCATGGTAAATAAGAAGATTGCTGAGATTCTCATTGTCTGCTTGCCTTGTCATTTTGATATGGGATAGCTCCTGTATCATGGGGCAAGGGGTACCCCGTTAGCAGTTCTCTATGATACACATGTATTTACTATGACAAGAACTTACCGGTAACTAAAGTTGAGTAGCATGAGGAGCGGCCCTCGTACTCAAGGGACATGAGATTGCCAACTTATACTTTGTCAAGCATATACTCCATACTTTGTTCACTTTAACCTTAACCACTTCAAGATGCTTATGATAGGGGCAATGAGAGCTGAAAGCTATCAAGTACCATAATTTTTGGAAGCTCTTTTTCAAACTTGAAATCCCTGCTTCCCTTTGAAGGGCCTTTCTTCCAATTTTATATTGAGTCTCCACCTTCTATCCTTATGCACCAATTAAGAGAGCATTTTCCATTCTTAGTTCTATGTGCATTGTCCCAAGACTTATTGATTGATTCATATTGTTGATATTGCTTGTTCTTGAACTATTTGTATCCAGTCTCCCTTATGAACTTTGAAGGTGTTCTATGCATTTATGTTTTTATACTCCATGAGGGACAAGCTGAATGCCACTATGCTATGTTTTCTATATGTCGAACAAAAAAACGTCTTTCAATGCATTGTTATTCATAAATCTTTGTTTGTATCCTTTCATGTTGCAGCATAGTTGCTATGTCTTATTGTTAGAACTTCATCTTTCATGCTCATGTTTAGATTACTTTGATCCTAGATTTCAATGCGTGCAAATGGTTTGATCTTGATTGTGATGGTGCATGTCACCTAAAAAATTATTCTTTTGATCACTTACCTACTCGAGGACGAGCAGGATTTAAGCTTGGGGATGCTTGATACGTCGTAAACATATCTATAATTTTTTATGTTCCATGCTTGTTTAGTATCCACTTTTCTATGCTTTGTCTACACTTTGAGGTATTTTTATACGTTTTCTAGGACTAACCTATTAACAAGATGCCCCAGTGCCAGTTGCCTATTTTCTGCTATTTTTGGTTCCAGAAAAGCTAGAAAATAAATATTCTTGGAATTGGACGGGACGAAAGCCAAAGTCAATATTTCACCGAGGAGAACACAGAGCCAAAAGACGAGACGGAGGAGGCCACGAGGGGCGCACACACCCTGGCCACGCGGGCCAGCCTAGGTCACGCCTGGGGGGTGCGGCCGCCTCGGGCACCCCCCCCCCTCGGTCTCCCCCTTCGCCTATAAGATGCCCCCGATACCAAAACCCTAAGTACCCGATCAATCTTCCACGAAACAGTTCGTAGCCGCCGCCACCATCGTCCCTAGATCGGGGGGACCTGAAGCTCTTCCCGGCACCCTGCCGGAGAGGAGAGATCATCCCGGAGGCCTTCTTTATCACCATGTCAGCCTCCATTATGATGCGTGAGTAGTTCCACCTTGGACTATGGGTCCATACAGTAGCTAGATGGTTATTTCTCCTCCTTTGTGCTACCATGTTTAGATCTTGTGAGCTCCATTCATGATCAAGATCATCTATTTGTAATTATGCATGTTGTGTTTGCGGGGATCTGATGGATATTTAGATTACTATGTTAGATTGATTAATGATTATATCTTGTTGATTATATCATGTCCGTGTTGTTTGAGATCTTTCATGCTCTCCGTTTCTAGTAGCTATCTTGGCCAAGTAGATGCTAGTGACTCCAAGAGGGAGTATTTATGCTCGATAGTGGGTTGATGCCTCTATTGAATCTGGGGAAGTGACAGAAATCTCTAAGGTTGTAGATGTGCTGTTGCTACTAGGGAAAAACAACAATCTCTTGTTCATGGAACAATTGTATTGTTTACTTTAGACACATTGCTTAAAGCAGTTATCCGTTGCTTGTAACTTAATACTGGAGGGGGTTCGGATGATAACCTGAAGGTGGATTACTAGTCATAGATGCAGTTGGATGGCGGTCTATGTATATTGTTTGTAATGCCCAATAAAATCACATAGGATCATGAATGTCTAGTATTACATTGTTATGCCTTGCTCTGTCCTGTCAATTGCCCCGCTGTAATTTGTTTACCCAGCATGTTATGTTGTCTATCTTAAGGATAACACCTCTAGTGTACTGTGGACCCAGGTCCAATCTTTACCATTGATACATCTTCCACTGTTACTGTTTACTTTCTGCAAGCTACCATTACCTTACACACCATACGTTTAATCCTTTGTTTTCAGCAAACCGATGAGATTGACAACCTCACCGTTCGTTGGGGAAAAGTCTTGAGTTTGTGTTGTGCAGGTTCCAAGTTGTTAGAAACACCTTGGGGTCGTTTCCTTCCTCCTACTGGTTCGATAACCTTGGTTTCTTACTGAGGGAAGACATACTGTTGTGCTCATAACGAAGTTGTACAGTCATCTGAGCCGCATCACATTACAACAATATACATAGACCGCCATCCAACTGCATCTATGACTAGTAATCCACCTTCAGGTTATCATTCGAACCCCCTCCGGTATTAAGTTGCAAGCAACGGATAACTGCTTTAAGCAATGTGTGTAAAGTAAACAATACAATTATTCCATGAACAAGAGATTTTTGTTTTCTCCCTATTAGCAACAACACATCTACAACCTTAGAGATTTCTGCCACTTCCCCAGATTCAATAGAGGCATGAACCCACTATCGAGCATAAATACTCCCTCTTGGAGTCACTAGCATCTACTTGGCCAAGATAGCTACTAGAAACGGAGAGCATGCAAGATCTCAAACAACACATACATGATAGAATCAACAAGATAGAATCATTAATCAATCTGACATAGTAATCTCAATATCCATCGGATCCCCGTAAACACAACATGCATGATTACAAATAGATGATCTTGATCATGAACGAAGCTCACAAGATCTAAATATGGTACACCCTCCGACCCATATTAGTTGACTTCAATTTGGATGTATCTAGACATGTTTTTGTGATAGATACATCCAAATTAGAGTCAACTAATATGGGTCGGAGGGAGTAGCACAAAGGAGGAGAAACAACCATCTAGCTATTGTATGGACCCATAGTCCAAGGTGGAATTACTCACGCATTATACCGGAAGCTGGCATGGTGATGAAGAAGGCCTCTGGCATGATCTCTCCCCTCCGGGAGGGTGTAGGTAAGAGCTTCAGATCCCCCCGATCTAGGGACGATGGTGGCGGTGGCTACGGACTGTTTCGTGGAAGATTGATCGGGTGCTTAGGGTTTAGTCATCGGGGGCTTCTTATAGGCGAAGGGGAGACCGAGGGGGTGCCCGAGGCGGCCGCACCCCCCCCCCCCCTCATGCGCGGCCTAGGCTGGCCCGTGCAGCCAGGGGTGTGGGCCCCTCGTGGACGTCCTCTGTCTCGTCTTCTGGATCCGTGTTATCCTCGGTGAAATATTTACTTTGGCTTTCGTCCCATCCAATTCCGAGAATATTTATTTTCTGGCTTTTCTAGAACCAAAAACAGCAGAAAACAAGCAACTGGCACTATGGTATCTTTTTAATAGGTTAGTTTCGAAAACATATAAAAATACCTCAAAGTGTAGACAAAGCAAAGCAAAGTGGATACAAAACAAGCATGGAACAACAAAAATTATAGATACGTTTTAAGGGAATATGCCCGAGAGGCAATAATAAAGTGGTTATTATCGTATTCCTTATTTATGATAAATGATTATTTTGCATGCTATAATTATATTAATACACAAACGTTAATACATGTGTGTTTAATAAACAAAAGGAAAGTTCCTAGTTATGCCTCTCTTATAAACTAGCTCGTTGATTAACAAGATGATCAAAGGTTTCCTGATCATGGACATTGGATGATGTTAATAACAAGGTCCCAACATTGTTGGAATGATGTGATGAACATTCATCCAAAGTATAGCATTATGATAAAAGTCATTGTGTTTATATTGCTATAACATCATACGAAGTAATCTTAGTCCTTATACCACGATATCATGTCAATCACTAACATCGGAAGAGTATCTTGATAACATCAAATGTCACACCGTAACAGGGTGACTATAAAGATGAGTTCAGTGCTACGAAGGTGTTATGTTGAGGATCATGGATCAAGACTGTAATTTTTCCATCCCGATGATGGATAGATATACTCTCGGCCCTCTCGGTGATATCACATTAGTTAGCTTGCAAGCAAGTGATTTGATCACTAGAATGTTATATCACGGGAACGAGGAAAGAGTACATGTCGGTAACGAGATCAAACTAGGTATGGAGATATTGATGATCGAATCTAATACATGTAATATATCGTGAGACAAAGGGATTGAGTTACATGTGTATAAGGTTCACACGATCACAGAAGTCATCGTTGAATGTGTGGGAGTCAGTACGGATCTCCAGGTCCCGCTACTGATTATTGATCGAAGAGGGTCTCTATCATGTCTACATTATTCGCGAACCATAGGGTGACACACTTAAGGGATACCGACACCATTTGGAGCAAATAAGATGCCAGGTAAATAAAAAGAAATCGCAGGAATTTATTTCACTAGACACCGGAATCGTTTCGGTTGAAATTGCTGAAACTGGTTCTGCATGTGAAATTGAAATGTTATAAGGGGTTTTATATGAATGTTTGTTAATTCGAGTAATTAAAAAAGTTCTGAATAAAATAAATAAAAGAGTTTTTTTAATGAGAGCTTGCATTAATTTTGGTGAAAAATTAATGCATGTGAGTGGAATTGTGAGTGGAGGTGTGTTTATGTGAGTGGAGATTCCACCACATGATTGAGGGAGAGGTGGGGGCACCCTCCATGGCCGGCGGCCATGCCCCCTTGGGCTGCCCCTCCCCTATACAAGTACCCCCTTGTAACACCCTCAGAATCGGCCCTATGCAAGTTTTAGCGAAACCCGCCAAACCCGCATAGAAACGATTCAAAGGTGCCCACCAGGCACTTTCGTGCGGGTGGAAAACGAAGTAATAACATTACACAACAGTCCTCGATGGGACCCGAGCAGAGATATATATCTGACGACTCAATGAGTCAAGAATACAGATATACGGTACAAAGATCCAAATCACCTTGAAAAGTTGGAGCGTCCGACTACGGACAAGATGCAAATGGGGCTAAGAGCCCTGAAGAATAACCAATGGCGTCCATAACCCTGCCCAGGCCAAGCCGGAAGGGTAACCCTGCTAACGGCGTCGATCTCAAAACCTGCTTAAACAAAAGGGGTGCCGACAAAGGGCAACGGAAAAAGAGGAGCGTCAGTACTGAGGCCAGTACACGGCGAGGCTAGAATTCGGCGGTCCTCGCCTACATAGGTATGGTGGACTGAAGCGGCAGCGGCAGCATGCACTAAACAACCTATAGAGACTCGATACAACAGGCGACTATCAGAGAGAGGTAAGAAAGACCTATTCGGAACCAACCTGATACTACCATCAAACAAACCCATCCTGGCGTTTCCCCCTCGAGACCAAACGAGGAAGTCAACCGAGGAACTCACACAGTTGGCAGTTTTATTTATTCAGTTATCGTTGCAGCAATTACTAGTCAGATGTAGATAATCATCCTCATAAAATAAGCAGTGGGCACTTTTAGTTAACCATTCCGTGATAGTTGCAACACTTACTAGTCAGATGCAATTAGCATGAGATAACCCAAAAACCCAGCAGTTGTTGGTACTTTAATTAGCCATTCCGTTGTAGTTGCAATACTTACTAGTCAGGTACAATGGTCGCAAGCGACAATCCAAACAAGCAATTGTGGGCAGTATTATTTAGCCATGCCATTATAGTGAAGCTGATTACTAGTCATTAGAAAGTCAAATTTATAGCACTACTTTAGTTATAGTTGTCTATGATCGAGATACTGTGCTCCAAGTCGTCCATAACCGCGGACACGGCTTTCAGAAAGTTTTACCCGGCCGGGGTGCACCAATAGCAACACACGCCCGATCAACCTCGGAAAAACCAAATCAAAACCCAACGAGGCTTTCACGACAAAGCAATCACAGGATTCAGAAATATTTCAGGGGGCCACCCTTGAGTCTTACCATAAGTAAGCTAGCTCCGAGACAGACTCAAGGTTTGTGGGGCCGGCTGTAAGCGACTGGGAACCCAAAACTGGGCTTGTCGATACCGCGTAAACGGGTCACAATTCCTAAACAGTGCAGTGTGCTCCTCGCACAATCGTAAATACAGAAGTAGCATGGCATAAGTACAGGATAGTAAATAAAACCTCGAACTAGTTTGTGGCCCCAGGAAATAAGACTGAATCAAGCTCTGGCTCAGGGGGTCCCATATACCTCCCGGATGTGGATAGCGCGATAAATCAAGGCAATTATCAAGTACTCGGGGTCCTCACAGGACACAAGTGGGCGTTCGAAACCAAATATTTTCTATCACCCACCGATGCCTCTGCTTACTTCAATTTTAGTTGTTAAACAGGAATTAAAGTGAGCGATAAGTAAAACCATGATCATCTCCAACATCAAACATGCGGCAAGGCTCCAACAAGCTGACATTTGACGACACGCATAACACTTGAGCAAGCGACTACGACGCATAAATCCAACTATCTACCAAACAATGGTAATAGGATGTGTCCAAGGCAATATAAGGCTGCAAGGGATACCACGGATACGGAAACTAGAGCATCGCAACACGGATAGCAATAGATCAACAGGAGGGAAATAAATACTATAAAAGTAAGATAGGTAGAAAGAGGGAGATGCTCGCCTGAAAACATTGTCGAAGGTTCAACCGAAGATCGGGGCGAAGCTCACATCAACTCAACGGCCTTATCCGCGAAGAAGCAAAACACTAGAATAAACACCGGATGCAATATTTAATACTACGGCAAAAGATCGGCATGATGCATGCATGATGTATGACATGGCAAAGGTGCGATGCAATTAGGTCATATTAAGTGGAACCGGGGTCCCGACAATTTAATCAATTGGTTCAAGTTATTTAGAACCCCCACAAATTAAATGTTGTTTTAACAGGGCGTGATAAGTCACCGGTTCGCTACACAAATTTAAATGAGGCCAATATAAGACTAGATTTGCCCGCATATGGGCCCCATATTTAATTATTAGGTGAATCGGCATAAGGCCCCCAAACCACATGATATGCATGTGAGATGAATGATTTAATATGCAACAATTGTATTATATTATAAAATAGGGTTTCGGGAAGGGGTTCACACATTAGGGTTCGACGAACTTGGGGTTCCGGGGTTCGGGGTTCGGTCTCGGGGTTCAGGGTTCGACGGCCTCGGCGGGATCGTTCTCAGATAGCGGAGTAGATCTCGGCGCATCCGTGGTCTTCGGGTCATGTCGACGGTCATGGCGTTCGGGATGAAGCACTTGTCGCACCGGGGTCTCGGTGTCCGGGGTGAAGTACTCGACGTCCTCGAGGGAGTACTTGGTTCGGTGTCGGGGCGCATCGGGTGCCCCTGGTCGCTGTCGTTCTTGTTGTCGTACAGATCTTGTTGGGTCCCGACGTCCGTGAAGAAGAGCATGGCGTTCCGAGGTAACGGGTCCGTGTGGCCGGTCTTGGCGTTCCAAGATGGAGAACCCTGGCATCGTCGCCTCCAGGTCCGATACCGAAGTACTTGAAGGTCCAACTCGGTTGGTCTATGTCGATCTTGGTCTGCGCCGGGTCTTTGGAAGGTCTTGTCGATGGCATGCGGGTCGCCCCAATCTAGGGTCGATCTTGTCCCGAAATGTGAATCTTGTGCACCATCATACTCCAAACATCTTGTCGAGACAATCACCCCATTATCACCTCGATACCGAACGGCCTTCAGGCTTGTGCAGGAACATGGCGTCCTGATATTGGACAACGAAAGCGACAGGACGACGATGGCACGCAGGCGTTGACGTAGGCGATGGGGACACGGGACAGGGGCACCAGACTGCAAGGGGAGGTCACGGAGGCCGGGGGTTGGAAGAGGGGCGCGACCATGGTCGCGACGGGACGGCGCTGGCAGAGGTTGACGGCTCATGCGGGCGCTGGCGTCTGGCGGTAGAGAGGAAGGAGGCCTGGAGACGAGTGAGGGGCCTCGAGGCGATGACGCCATGAGGTGGAGCTCGGGCTCGCTTGGCGCGGACGCTGAGACTCGCAGGAGACGGCGGAGGCGCGGTGCCGGCTGGCGCAGGGCAGCGGAGGCTGGGCGCAGGGCGGCGAGGCGAGGCAGCTGGGAGGAGGAGGCCTGGGGAGCTCGCGAGGAGGAAGCGCCATGAGGCGGGAGGCGGAGGCCGGAGGCGGAGGAGGTGAGCGGAGGCGGGTGAGCGGGGAGGGAGGGGGCTGCGGCTAGGGGAAGCGAGAGGGACCGGCGTCAAGGGAGGGAGGGCCAGCCCTGGCGGAGGAAGGGGAGAGGGAGGGGAGGAGGAAGAAGAACAGGGGCCGGAGGGGTGACGTGGGGATCGGGGCAGGGCGTGGTTCCAGGGGGGGTTGTCGGTGTGGGGCCCGGGTGGCAGTGTGTGTGTGTTCGTGTGTGTGTTGTGTGGTGTGTGAGAGAGAGAGGAAGGGAGAGGCTGCGGCCAAGTGGCGGGCTGTGATTGGGTAGGGAAGGAAGAGGTGAGGTGGCTACATGCCAGTGGGTGGGGTGAGGTGGAGGCTGGGTGGGTAGACTAGGACAGGGTAGACTAGGATTTTGGTAGACCGTTTTATTTTCTGGGGTGGTCGTTCGGGTCGAATCGGCCCGCTCGAACGCCCTAAAATAATTTAATATTTTATTTGTTTAAAACAAAGTTTCTGCAAACCGATAGCGGACAAAACAAAATAATCCGGAGACCCGGGTTTTGCGTTTGAATAAAGATGGGGCGTTTAGAAAACAAATTAGGTTTTTCTGCAAATAGTTTTATGCGAGCAATTGCAAGATGATGACGATGCCCAATGCAATGTGGCATGATGACATGAGCATGCGGTCATGATGATGCAATGCACAAAATCAACGCGATTTTCTAGTAGTGGTTTTGCGGGATGCCACAATTCGACACCACTAACAATGGATCTCGCCCTCGAGATCCGCCTTGTGGTACCGGAAGGAAAGGTCGGTGATCTGCATCTTCTCGCATCGTGTAGATCCTCGCGACACCACTAACAAGAGGTCGTTGTCCGTGACCGTCGAGACAACACTCCGGGAACAAAAGGTCGAAGGTAAAGGTATCAACAAATAAAGCCACCCCTAACTTCCGTGGACGGAGTAAAATTGCTGGATCCACTGATTCGATGTACAAGAGCGAATGATAAGAGTAGTGGTATGGTAGCTACTCCATCCCGCACTCAAACCATTACTCTGCACGCGAATAGACGGATTATGCAACCAACTCTCGGAATTAGACTGAAGATCTCGACAAGCGAGGTCCGGAAACAAAGGAGTGATGCATACTTTGCATCAGATCTGGCGTAGATGATGTCGTCGCGTCGGAAAACAGGAAGGCACAAACAAGGAACAAAGAATGGTGACACAGAAGACGGATTCCTCAGGCAGCTTGAACACCGGATGGTAGAACACCGTTATCAAAGGAGGAAGCGAAACCCTGAAGGTACGACGTAAAACCAACCACGAGAATTCCTGGACTCGAAGAGAGAGAAGAGAGCGGATTCAAAACACGCCGAGGTGAGAGGAGATCAGCATAGGGGTAAGGAGTAAAATCAGACCTAATCAGAGCTATCCAACCGATTTTGCAAAAATAGTTTTGACACTCTACTTCGGCCGTTAGCTAGGTTATCCTACAGGCTGGACTTGTGGGGTATCGCAACTGCTGAGCTCTGATACCACTCTGTAACACCCTCAGAATCGGCCCTATGCAAGTTTTAGCGAAACCCGCCAAACCCGCATAGAAACGATTCAAAGCTGCCACCAGGCACTTTCGTGCGGGTGGAAAACGAAGTAATAACATTACACAACAGTCCTCGATGGGACCCATAGAACAGATATATATACAGCAGCGACTCAATGAGTCAAGAATACAGATATACGGTACAAAGATCCAAATCACCTTGAAAAGTTGGAGCGTCCGACTACGGACAAGATGCAAATGGGGCTAAGAGCCCTGAAGAATAACCAATGGCGTCCATAACCTGCGAGGCCAAGCGGAAGGGTAACCACTAACGGCGTCGATCTCAAAACACCTTAAACAAAAGGGGTGCCGACAAAGGGCAACGGAAAAGAGGAGCGTCAAGATCGAGGCCAAGACAGCGAGGCTAGAATTGGCGGTCCTCGCCTACATAGGTATGGTGGATCAAGCGGCAAAGATGCACTAAACAACCTATAGAGACTCGATACAACGGCGACTATCGAGAGAGGTAAGAAAGACCTATTCGAACCAACGATACTACCATCAAACAAACCCATCTGGTTTCCCCTCGAGACCAAACGAGGAAGTCAACCGAGAACTCACACAGGTTGGCGCTTTATTTATTCGATTATCGTTGCAGCAATTACTAGTCAGATGTAGATAATCATCCTCATAAAATAAGCAGTGGGCACTTTTAGTTAACCATTCCGTGATAGTTGCAACACTTACTAGTCAGATGCAATTAGCATGAGATAACCCAAAAACCCAGCAGTTGTTGGTACCTTAATTAGCCATTCCGTTGTAGTTGCAATACTTACTAGTCAGGTACAATGGTCGCAAGCGACAATCCAAACAAGCAATTGTGGGCAGTATTATTTAGCCATGCCATTATAGTGAAGCTGATTACTAGTCATTAGAAAGTCAAATTTATAGCACTACTTTAGTTATAGTTGTCTATGATCGAGATACTGTGCTCCAAGTCGTCCATAACCGCGGACACGGCTTTCAGAAAGTTTTACCCGGCCGGGGTGCACCAATAGCAACACACGCTCGATCAACCTCGGAAAAACCAAATCAAAACCCAACGAGGCCTTCACGACAAAGCAATCACAGGATTCAGAAATATTTCAGGGGGCCACCCCTTGGAGTCTTACCCGCAACGAAGTAAGCTAGCTCCGAGACGGACTCAAGGTTTGTGGGGCCGGCTGTAAGCGACTGGGAACCCAAAACTGGGCTTGTCGATACCGCGTAAACGGGTCACAATTCCTAAATACAAATGTGCTCCTCGCACAATCGTAAATACAAAAGTAGCATGGCATAAGTACAGGATAGTAAATAAAACCTCAAACTAGTTTGTGGCCCCAAGAAATAAGACTGAATCAAGCTCTGGCTCAGGGGGGTCCCATATACCTCTCGGATGTGGATAGCGCTATAAATCAAGGAACAGGTATCAAGTACTCGGGGTCCTACGGGACACAAGTGGGCGTTCGGAAACCAAATATTTTCTATCACCCACCGATGCCTCTGCTTACTTCAATTTTAGTTGTTAAACAGGAATTAAAGTGAACGATAAGTAAAACCATGATCATCTCCAACATCAAACATGCGGCAAGGCTCCAACAACTGTGACATTTGACGACACGCAACAGCACTTGAGCAAGCGACTACGACGCGCAAATCCAACTATCTACCAAACAACAGGTAATAGGATGTGTCCAAGGCAATATAAGGCTGCAAGGGATACCACGGATACGGAAACTAGAGCATCGCAACACGGATAGCAATAGATCAACAGGAGGGAAATAAATACTATAAAAGTAAGATAGGTAGAAAGGGGGAGATGCTCGCCTGAAAACATTGTCGAAGGTTCAACCGAAGATCGGGGCGAAGCTCACATCAACTCAACGGCCTTATCCGCGAAGAAGCAAAACACTAGAATAAACACCGAATGCAATATTTAATACTACGGCAAAAGATCGGCATGATGCATGCATGATGTATGACATGGCAAAGGTGCGATGCAATTAGGTCATATTAAGTGGAACCGGGGTCCCGACAATTTAATCAATTGGTTCAAGTTATTTAGAACCCTCGCAAATTAAATGTTGTTTTAACAGGGCGTGATAAGTCACCGGTTCGCTACACAAATTTAAATGAGGCCAATATAAGACTAGATTTGCCCGCATATGGGCCCCATATTTAATTATTAGGTGAATCGGCATAAGGCCCCCAAACCACATGATATGCATGCGAGATGAATGATTTAATATGCAACAATTGTATTATATTATAAAATAGGGTTTCGGGAAGGGGTTCACACATTAGGGTTCGACGAACTTGGGGTTCCGGGGTTCGGTCTCGGGGTTCAGGGTTCGACGGCCTCGGCGGGATCGTTCTCGGATAGCGGAGTAGATCTCGGCGCATCCGTGGTCTTCGGGTCATGTCGACGGTCATGGCGTTCGGGATGAAGCACTTGTTGCACCGGGGTCTCGGTGTCCGGGGTGAAGTACTCGACGTCCTCGAGGGAGTACTTGGTTCGGTGTCGGGGCGCATCGGGTGCCCCTGGTCGCTGTCGTTCTTGTTGTCGTGCAGATCTTGTCGGGTCCCGACGTCCGTGAAGAAGAGCATGGCGTTCCGAGGGAACGGGTCCGTGTGGCCGGTCTTGGCGTTCCAAGATGGAGAACCCTAGCATCGTCGCCTCCAGGTCCGATACCGAAGTACTTGAAGGTCCAACTCGGTTGGTCTATGTCGATCTTGGTCTGCGCCGGGTCTTCGGAAGGTCTTGTCGATGGCATGCGGGTCGCCCCAATCTAGGGTCGATCTTGTCCCGAAATGTGAATCTTGTGCACCATCATACTCCAAACATCTTGTCGAGACAATCACCCCATTATCACCTCGATACCGAACGGCCTTGAGCTTGTGCAGAACATGGCGCCCCGATATTGGACAACGAAAGCGACAGCGACGATGGCACGCAGCGTTGGCGTGGCGACGGGACACGGGGGCACGGCAAGGGAGGTCACGGAGGCGGGGTTGGAAGAGGGCGCGACCATGGTCGACGGGGACGCGCCAGTGGCAAGCTCGTGGCGGAGGCGTCTGGCGGTAGAGAGGAGAGGCACCGAGACGATGCGAGTGAGGGGCCCGCGATGGCGCCATGAGGTGGAGCTCGCGGGCGCGCGACGCTGAGAACTTCGCAGCCGGGAGACGACGGGGCGCGGCTTCGGAGCTGGCAGGCGGAGGCTGGGCAGGACGGCGATCTGGGCGGGCGAGGAGGCGGCCATGGGATCTCGCGAGGAGGGAGGCGCCAGCGGGAGGCGGAGGCGGCAGGAAGCGCCAGCGGGGCAGGAGGCGGGGTGGGGGAGGAGGCGGGGAGCAGAGGGACCCGGCGTCATGGGAGGAAGGGCTACCAAGGAGGAAGGGAGGAGGAAGAAGAACAGGGGCCGGAGGGGTGACGTGGGGATCGGGGCAGGGCGTGGTTCCAGGGGGGGTTGTCGGTGTGGGGGCCGGGTGGCAGTGTGTGTGTGTTCGTGTGTGTGTTGTGTGGGGGGTGTGGTGTGCTGAGAGAGAGAGGGAAGGGAGAGAGGGCTGCGGCCAAGTGGCGGGCTGTGATTGGGTAGGGGAAGGGAAGAGGGTGAGGTGGCTACATGCCATTGGGTGGGGTGAGGTGGAGGCTGGGTGGGTAGACTAGGACAGGGTAGACTAGGATTTTGGTAGACCGTTTTATTTTCTGGGGTGGTCGTTCGGGTCGAATCGGCCCGTTCGACTGCCCCCCTAAAATAATTTAATATTTTATTTGTTTAAAACAAAGTTTCTGCAAACCGATAGCGGACAAAACAAAATAATCCGGAGACCCGGGTTTTGCGTTTGAATAAAGATGGGGCGTTTAGAAAACAAATTAGGTTTTTCTGCAAATAGTTTTATGCGAGCAATTGCAAGATGATGACGATGCCCAATGCAATGTGGCATGATGACATGAGCATGCGGTCATGATGATGCAATGCACAAAATCAACGCGATTTTCTAGTAGTGGTTTTGCGGGATGCCACACCCCTCCTCTCACTTCTCACTCACACCTCCTCGTGAAGGATCTCTCTTCTTCCTTTAGAATTCCCCCGTGGTCTCGGATCAGCGAGATACATGTTCCCGATGGCTTTTTCTTAAAGGATTTGTTTCTTCCGCTGCTTCGCTAGAGCGAGGGCGCAGAGGTTGTCGGGGTACCCGGACGTGTGTGCGATCACGGGTGCACCACTGCATTGTGGTTGCGGTGACCCAACATACCACTGCATGATATAGTACACTATAGTCGTTGACATAACACCAATGAAACACCATTCACTAGTATTACATCCATCAGAGTGGTACAACAGAAACACAGCAGGTCCAAGACATGACTATAGGTTACAACTCAACTCTTTACACAAGATCCAGAGAACACTCTAGGCTAAAGAGAGAGAAAGAAACTTCTTACAAAGAATAAAAAATAAACAACTAAAAAAACTATCATACTAATAAGACTAGTATCTGAACTATTGGTCTGGCATTGCTGCTATTACAATACACTACAGAAATAGGTTCTATCGCTAGAGATTGTATTCCTATCTAATTAGTAACTTCGTCTTCACTTGAGTTGATGTATATGTTGACTTTCTTGACTTCATCGAAGACTTGAGCTGTTGATGAAGATTTACTCGAGTAGAAGTGGATATAGACGTCGTCTATATTGGCTTCAGAATCTAGCAAGGGTTAAGAAGATACGTTGAGTACGAGCGTACTCAACAAGTTGGTATACTATATCTACAGCCACGGACCATAGGTCGGGCAATGCAAGTTTTCGTAAACATTTGCTCAAATGTTGCTTTTATTCTGAAAAGCTATGTCCGTCAGTCTTCACGGGTTTACCAGAACTTTCATGGAGTTCCTTTCCCACCGCGTTCGCAGCTCCTTCCCGAAACAGGGAGTAACAAGTTACAGTTCTTACACTCTGCAGAGGTGCGTCACTTTATCCATGAGAGATATTAGCTTTGTTGCACATCCGAGTTGCATTCTTGTACATACTTCCTTGGTGTGGGGCCTAGACTAAGATCCAAGCCAATCACTGCCCCCTTCGCGACCCCGCATGCCTCCTTGGTGTATACCATGCCCACCCATTGAATTACGACAATGGTTTGTACAGACCGTTAGATGCCAGAACTATCGTGGGACGATGAGGGTTCCCACCCATATGCTGCATATCCTCTATGAATTACCAATTAATATCACGCTACGAGTGATAACAACCATGACCTGCACATCCGACTACATGCGAGAGGGAGAGGATACAACTGACTTCTCCGTCCCATTCCAAATCTCATGGTTAACGCGTGATATACGGCGCAAGAATCACTGGCGACATTGGTTGTTAAGTTCTAGATAATATGTTCCTTTACCAACGGAACTTTTATAGTAGGTTATTACCTCATGGTAAATAACCTATAATCATATTATTATAAAAATACTGTCTTCTAACCTTTTTTCAAATGCAGGTGATGACAACACTGTATTTGCAAAATACTTTACAAAAAATAATCAAAGGACATGAGCAAGTGTGAACTTGACTTTTGTGATTGCAAGATTATGCACTCACGGTCTTCGAGACAATATAAGATTTAATATCTGAAATCAACATCATTGGTCCGATAAGGATTAATGTTTAAAGAAGCAGGATGCTATCATGCATAAGTAATGTATGCAATTTGGTAATACAACACTTCCAAAGCATCTGTATCATTTACAATAACCTATGGCCAGCTTCGTACACATACAGTTTGAGAAAGCATTTGTATCATTTGGAAGTGTTGTATAAACAAAAACCTGCAGTGAAGAAGTACTTGGATGCACATCATGAAATGGTGTGGTCAAGATGCCGATTCAATGAAATTTGCAAGGTAGACTATGTAACAAGTAACCTTGCAGAGAGTTTAAATGCAAAGGTCAAGTCATTGAAATGGCTTATGTCGTGGCAAATATTTGATAAGATTAGTAACATGATCATGATAAAGACCGATTTGCGTCAAAGAATTGCATCAACAGTATATGCTGGCCATCTCATCCTCCCATCTTTGATTAAGGCTTTGCATACTAGGGTAAAACAATTAAAGATAAAATGCATTAGAAGAGAAATGGAGGCTTAGGTAACGTACACTAATAGTAAAGATAGGCAATGGACGTATTCAGTGAGTTTGGTTGATAGGACATGCTATTGCAAACAATGACAGCTCCGTGGAAAATCCTGCATACATGCATTGTTTTTCATGGGTGTTCTAGGAGGTGAAGAGGGCGAAGTTGATCAGTATGTGTCGGAGTGTTTCTCCGTTGCCAAATTTAGGGCAGCATATGCTCAGAATGTTCAAGCCTTGTTGGAAAAAGACCAACGAATGAAAGTGGATCCAGGCTTCAAGCTATACCCTCCAGTTTTTATTAGACCAACAAGTAGGTCAATGAAGAATAGGATGAGAGGTAGTGCAGAGGATGGTGCACCAACTCGACGACGTAAGTGCAAACGTTATGGGATCATAGGGCACATTGCTAGGCTTTGTAAAAATGCAGTGGACCCAAGTTATGAAATGGATGATCAGACGAAGCAGCAAATGCAGATGAGAATGAAGTGTTTGAACGAGAGGAGAATGAAACAATGGATACATTGCGGATTAAACAACGGATCGAGAGAAGATTGAACCAAATGCAGAGGAGATTAAACCAATAGATCAAAAGAAGATTAAACCAGTTGATCGAGAGGAGATTGAACCAAACGCAGAGAAAGACAATCTCCCCCATACAGCATCTGCTGGCCAACTCGGAAAAACATGAATTTTCAGCCCGAGCAACCAAACACGTCTAAAATGGACAACGGAAGGAACGAACAGCCACCGGGTCAGTTCATATGGAGTACGATCGTTGGATTCCTAACTGGTTCCCTATTCTGTGTGGACCAGGCCAACACAGCAGACTGGCAGAGGGTCCTTACGCCACTACTCTACAACGGTCACAAATAATGCACCACAACACACAACAGTTCAAGACATTTTGTTTTTTGCAATCCAACAGTTTCAGAAAAATGTCGGAGCAAATATAACATCGGTGCGCAACATTTTGGGGTTACTCCTGCTAACATTGGTGACTGCTAACATCTGTGACAGTAGATGCTTCTTTAAAGTTGGGCAGACATACAAAATAGATGCATAAGTCTTGCTACAGAACATATATATATTCTATTCCGGTATGAAATAACAATCTGACAGCACCAGTATCTAGGCTCCAGCGATGGACAATCCATACAGCCGTTCGCTTGCAGCACAGGGCGAAAATGAAGCAGCACCCACATGAATCAGTAATCTACACAAGTGAGTAGATGGACAACAGGTGCATACAAAACAAATGCAGCTACACCGCAAGAGTATACGAGGAGAATAAAACACTAAGCAGTTGTTCATCCAATTCCCCGAGGACCAGGGTAGAGATATCAGCAACAGCCAAAATTTTCCGAACAATTCTACAATTTACGGTTGCAAGAATGACAGGGTTTCATTTGAGGTAAGTGCTCCCCAGGAACAAGAAAACATAGGCGACCAACGAGGTAAGAAGCTCAAGGGACCATGTAGGTGGGATGATAAATGTTGGGATAATAGGGACCAGCAGAGAACCAATAATCCAGCCACCAACAAGTATTCCGAACCTGGAAGAACAAATGCGTGAGTATACATGTTGCAGATATAATTCAAGGTGTTCACTGAATAAAACTCTGCTAACCCAGTGGTGGACGCTCTGAGAAGGTTCTTCATCTTGTCATTAAGGAAGTATATGCACGAGAAGAGTGATATCGCAAGCTGCACAAGATAACTACTTGTCAATACAGTGATCTCCCTAAGCTGGGAGGGCACTTCAAACGTCTAGTATGTTTATCACTTAGTAGGGCTTGCCTTGTCCTTGCTATTGAGTTCTCAGGTGTCAAACATAAACATCAATGAAATAGATGCATACGGCAGCAATCATCAGTTGTGATTTTCTAATTCGGATGATTTGTATGATTGCTCATAACTTAATGACACTTAATTTAGTGCTTATGTCAGATAAACAAGTTATGTTTGACATTTTTAGGTCAGTATCATTTAACAAACATGGGACAGAAAAATGCCATTAAACAAGAAATGGCAGATCTTCAAAGGTCAAAATAATAAAAGCATATACCTGGAATGCAGGTCCATTCTCAGCAGAAGTTGCTATGCTCCATCCAGCAATGAAGGCAAAAAAGAATAATCTTTTGGAAATAATATCCATTGATGGCACCTCAAAATATCCAAGCAACGCCTTAACCCATGAAGGGGATTCCTCGACTTGCTTCAACAGCTTGGTCTTAAGATTAATTTTTGTTTTCTTCCGATGCTGGTAGCTCTTCATTATTATCTTCTCATAAGCACCTTCAATAGCTTCTTCGCTTGCTTCGTGCCCAGCATACTGCTGAACTAGAAAGTTCTTTGCACTCCTGATCTCTTCTTCGGATGCATCACGATCAACACCAAGAAGCTTGTAGGGATCCCACTCACAGTATCTTCGGAAGACAGGAGCATACTCTGTGGATAGACATAAACTTGGCTGAAGATGACCTCAGATAAACATAATTCTTTGTCGAAACAGACAAAAGTTGGGGCCTACAAATCTGGACATTCTTAGCGATGTATATAACAACCAAGAGTTGCAACAATAAAAACTATGGAAACAGCTAAAATACAAATTGACACAAGTTACCACCGCTAAATGAATGAAAGTTGTCTTCTTACATATTTGCTATTCATGTCAAGGACAAGAGATAACTTGCGAACAGAGCTGCAGACCACATTTTGATTTGTCAAGACAATGAATATGAAACACTTCGCTATCATTACAAGTTCACAAAGAATTCATATATCGTAAATAAACCTCAAGTCTGTGGTCAGTGATAGTGTGTAATTATGTATAGTTATAAAGACAGGAAGTCAGCAATGAAATGGAGATAAATTATTTTAGTTCTTCAATACCAAAATATCATCTTCTGTTTTAGTAACCACACCTGGCGAAAAACACAGCCCTTAGTTTGATCAATCCCCAATCTAATAACAAAGGTATAGTACCGAACCAGCAATCGCATTCTCTGCATATTCCTTCCTAGTGCAGCAGTGCCCCTAAGTTGTCCCCGTAATGCATGTGCTTCTGTCCTCTCTAAACTATGTACTTCTTATTGACATACAAGAAGTAATCCTCAAAATATCCATCAATTGCATGCAGTGTAGCAACTCCACACTTCCTTTCAATCTCAATGCAAGTCATGCTCAGGTCACCCCCTATAAATATGATCAGCAATTATTCAACATAAAGCAAACTAAATTGTGCAACTACCGACACATATTATTATTCTTTGTCCCGTTCACCAGCAACACCAAAACTTCCTGCAGTGCCATCCAATCCTATACCATCCGTCCTCCGAAATAAATCAGCGACGGCATTTACATGGGAGCTAGGGTTTGAAAAGTTCTCTTACGGTAGCTGAATCCGCTGTCTCCGGCGTCGCTCGAACCGGCGCCGATAGAGAGGCTCATAGAGCACCGCACCACCCGCAGCCGCGGCGGCAGCGCCGAGACGCCTCCGCGCGCCGCGACCACCCCATGTCTTCCCCCGCCAATGCTGCACCCACCAGAGCCACAGGCACAGGGCCCAGTCAGTAACCCGGAAAAGAAAGAGGCTAGAGATTTAACAAGGGAGGGAGTCAGGATGGTTCAAAGTTGCGTCCGCACCGATGGAGACGCGGGAGCGGGCGGGCGAGGAAGGATGCGGCCGTCGCCTGCATCTCCGACGCCGGCGGCGGTTGAGAGGGAGGCAACGGCGAGGTGGTCACATGCGAGGCAGACCGCCGTGGGAGGGAAGGAGATGGGATTGGATAGGAAGACGGAGACGGAGACGGAGAGGGGGAGGTAGCCGGGGTAGGTGGTGGGCCTCTGAGGATGGCTTTGCTACCTTCTGGTCTTTGGTGTGCCGGGCTTTGTTCACTTCCCTTCCATTTTTTTATGTTGTGGATGTTTTGAATTTGAGCATGTTTCAACAATGTATTTGACTTCTTGAGTTTTGAATCTGTCCAAGTTTCTCAACAAGGAGTTTTTATTTTTCACATGATAACTACGTAAAATTAACATGAAAAACATGTTGAAGACGAATTATCTATGAATTCACACTAAAATGTTCAAAATATGGGTGTTCTAGACTTTTGAATGCATGGGGAGGATCCATAAGCATGGTGGGTAAAATGGTGATTTCCCAAAATATGAAAATTAAATTGAAGGCCGCAACCAGAGGGAAGGGTGTCCATGGGGCGCGGGGCCCATGAAATTTGTGTCAGAAGCTATTTCCATTTGCAATATATAGTCATATTAGTTGTTAAAGGAGGCTTTTTTTGGATAATATTGATTTTATTTTTGTAGTACACAATTTCTTCGCAATAGTTACTAGTATTTTTTTACATCATAAATGAAAGATCGCATTGTCCTGAGTTTTTAGTAATTTGTGTAAGTTACAATTGAAGGGAATATGCCCTGAGAGGCAATAATAAATTGTTTATTATGTGTATTCCAAGTATATGATAGATGTTTATTTTGCATGCTATAATTGTATTAATACGGAAACGTTAATACATGTGTGTTTAATAAACAAACAGAAAGTTCCTAGTTAAGCCTCTCTCATAAACTAGCTCGTTGATTAACAAGATGATCAAGGTTTCCTGATCATGGACATTGGATGTTGTTAATAACGGGATCACAACATTAGTGTAATGATGTGATGAACATTCATCCGAAGTATAGCATTACGATCAAAGTCATTGAGTTTATATTGCTATAACATCTTACAGTGATCCTAATCCTTAGACCATGAGATCATGTCAATCACTAACAGGAAGAGTTTCTTGATAACATCAAACGTCACACCGTAGCATGGGGTGATTATAAAGATGGGTTCAGAACTAATAAAGTGTTATGTTGAGGCTCATGGATCGAGAGTGGAATTTGTTCATCCCGATGACGGATAGATATACTGGGCCTCTCGGTGATATCACATTGATTAGCTTGCAAGCAAGTGATTTGATCACTAGAATGTTATATCACGGAGCGAAAAGAGTGCATGTCGATAGAGATCAAACTAGGTATGGAGATACCGATGATCGAATCTCGGACATGTAATATATCGTGAGACAAAGGGATTAAGATACTAGCGTAAAGGTTCCGACGATCACAAGAAAGTCATCGTTGAATGTGTGGGAGTCGGTATGGGTCTCGGATCCCGCTCGATTATTGATCGAGAGGGTCTCGATCATGTCCGCATTATTCACGAACCGTAGGGTGACACACTTAAGAGACGACATCCAATTGGAGCAAAAGTTTCATGCGAAAGAATGAACAAGCAGGAATTTATTTCACTAGATACCAAACAGGTTTTGGTGAAATTGCATAAAGTGGTTATGCATGTGAAATAGAATTCTAGCAAGGGGTTATTGTGAATGTTTGTCATTAAAGTAATTGACAAAATTCTGAATAAAATAAAAGAGTTTTATTTAATGAGAGATTGCATTAAATTTGGTGGAAATTTAATGGGATTTTGAGTGGACTTTGAGTGGAGGAATTTGGAGGAGTTTTGTGAGTGGAGTGTCCACCCACATGAAGAGGGAGGGGCAGCCCCATGCGCCTGCCACCCCTTGGGGTTCCCCTCCTCCTATAAAGGAGCCCCTCCTCTCACTTCTCACTCACACCTCCTCGTGAAGGATCTCTCTCCCCTCTAGAATTTATCCCCATGGTCTCGGACTAGCGAGATACATGTTCCGGTGGCTATTCGGCAAGAAAGAGTTGTGCTTCATTGCATCGCTGGAGCGAGGAGGCGGAGGTTGCTCGGTGCCTCGAACGTGTGCGAAGCACGGATCTTGGCTGATTTGCGGCGCTAGGACTTCCTCTCGATCTTGAGATCGGCAAGAGATCGTCTACATCAACCACGAGTTTGGACTCGTTAAGCTTTGTCGGTCTTCAAGGGTATGTTCTCACGGATATACATCCGCCGTTGTTTGTATCTAGTATAAATAGATCTTGGTATATAGTTCACATCGTAGGAAATTTTTGTTTTCTATCTGCGAACCCTATAGTGTATCGAGGCGGATCTGCGTAGATACTTTACGGGTAGTACACATATGAGTATGTGGGCGATGATGATCATGTTGTTGCTCCTTTCTTGTGATTTTGGATATTGGTGGCATAGTGGGATGAAGCGGCCGGACAAACTTTACATGTCCTCGCACATGAGACCTGTTCACGCTTGACATGCAACTAGTTTGCATAAGTGGCTAGCGGTGTCTGTCTCTCCTACTATAGTCAATATCTATTTTGCAAGCGAGTTGTCAACAATTTGATTATCCTCGTTGTGGTTCATGTTAGGTAAGAACGGTTCTATCTCGAAAGCCCTAAGCCACGTAAAACTTGCAATGGATAAATTAGAGGCGTCTAGTTTAGATTGTTCTTTGGGCTAGTGTTATGATATGGTAGTGTTGTAAGTAGAAGTATGAGATGATACTCTTACAACACACATAGCGTAAAATCCATAGGCGTGGATTTACACATATAGGTATGATAGTGATCATACCACGATGCACATGATAGAGATCATCTGCGGGAACCATATAATTTCACTAATAAACATATGATGTTTGATTGCATCTTATATTGCTTGTTTAGCGCTTTGTTAAGCATAATAAGATGATCCCTCATTTAAATATCAAGATAAGAATGTGTTCTTCCTTTAGTATGCACCGATTATGTTTTTCGCTCCAAGACATCACGTGATGATCGGGTGTTCTTGGATCCACGACCATACTTGGTGTAAAAGCAGTTACACGCAAATACTAAGGTTCTAACTTGACGAGCCTAGCATGTACAGACATGGCCTCGGAACATAGACCGAAAGGTTAAGCATGAGTCATATAGTTGATCTGATGAACATTTGATGCTCGCCTTTGAAGCTATCCAGAGTCACGTGCTGATGGGACTTGGGGTAGGGGATTTGGTTCATGTAATCACCAAAAGGACACGAGGATGTCGCTTTTGAGTGGGAGTTCATTCGTAATATAGATTAGTTGAACTCAATCTATCATACACTTAGTCTAAACTTTACAAATTATGTTGTAGATGGCACCACCGCCTTTTAATTTCAATGCGTTCATGGAGAAAGAGAAACTAGCAACGGTAGCAACTTTCTTGAATGGGCCATGAATTTGAGGATTCTCCTCTCTGCGCACAAAAGCAATATGTGCTAGAAGCGCCGTTAGGCCCCACCTTTGATGATGCCTGACGAGGAGAAGAATGTCTATCGACTCGTCGGAGGACCACAACTTAGTTCATTGCGGCATATTGTATGGGCTAGAGGAACTTCAAAGCGTTTCAAAACGGCAATGCATTTGATACAATGGGTGAGTTGAAAATGATTTTCGACACACATCTTTCTTGTGAGAGCTACAATGCTTGAAAAGTTCTTTAGCTGCATGATGGAAGAGCACAGCTCGTTAGTGAGCATGTACTCAAGATGTCGGATTCTGTGATAAGCTTGTGTCCTTGGAATAACGATTCCCATTGACTTAGGCATCCATCGTGTTGCGGTCTACGCCACCTAGCTATAAGAGCTTCGTGATGAACTATAATATGCAAGGCATGAAGAAGTCTCTCCCGAGCTTACATCAATGCTTAAAAGCTGCAGTGGAGATCAAAAGGAACATCAAGTGTTGATGATCAATGGGAACACTGGTTTCAAGAAAGACAAGAAGGAAAGCGGAAGGAAGTAAGGCGGCAAGCCTGTTGCGCTGAAAAAACCCGACGAGTTGGACCTAAGTCGATCGAGTGCTACTATTGTAAGGGGCAGCCATTGGGCAAGCGCCCCAAGTATCTGGCGGACAAGAAGGCCGGCAAGGCAAACAAAGGTATATATGATATACATGTTATTGATGTGTACTTGACTAGTGCTCGCAGAGCACCGGGTATTTGATCGGTTCGGTTGCTAATATTTGTAACTCGAATCGGGGTGCGGAACAGCGACCGCTAGCAAGGGGTGAGGTCAAGATGCGTGTCGGCAATGGATCAAACGTTGATGTGATCGCCGTTTAACGCTACTTCTCCACTTACCGTCGAGATTAGTCATAAACTTAAATAATCATTATCCGGTGCCTGCGAGCATGAACATTGTATCCGGATCATGTTTGATGCAAAGTGGTTATTCATTCAAATCGAGAACAATGGTTGTTCCATTTATATGAATGAAATCTTTATGGTCATGCACCAATGATGAATGGTTTATTTCTGTTGGATCTCGATGATAATGTTACACATATTCATAATGTTGATGCTAAAAGGATTAAACTTAATGATGATATATCCGATATATGTGGCTTTGCCGTCTAGGTCATATTGGCATTAAACGCATGAAGAAACTCCATTCGGATGGACTTTTGGAATCACTTGATTATGAATCATTTGATACATGTGAGCCATGCCTTATGGGCAAGATGACTAGAACGCTTTTCCGGTTCAATGGAGCAGGCGATGATTTATTGGAAATCATACATTCGATGTATGTGGTCCAATGAGTGTGTCGGCCGAGGTGGATATCGTTATTTTGTTACTTTCACGGATGATTTGAGTAGATATGGTTATATCTACTTGATGAAACACAAGTCCGAAACCTTTGAAAAGTTCAAGGAATTTCGTAATGAAGTGGAAAATCATCGTAATAGAAAGATCAAATTTCTACGATTCGAGTGGAGGTGAGTATCTAAGTTACGAGTTTAGCACTCACATGAAAGAGTGTGGAATTGTTTCACAACTCACACCGCGGAACACCACAAATAAATGGTGTGTCGGAACGTCAGAATCGTACTTTATTAGATATGGTTCGATCTATGATGTCTCCGACGGACTTGCCGTTGTCATTTTGGGGTTATGCACTAGAAACGCTACATTCACTTTAAATCGGGCACCATCTAAATCCGTTGAAAAGACATCAGATGAATTGTGGTTTGGAAACAAACCTAAGTGTCATTTCTTAAAGTTTGGGGTTGCGATGTTTATGTGAAGAAACTTCAACCGGATAAACTCGAACCCAAAGCGGAAAATGCGTCTTCATAGGATACCCTAAAGAAACTATTGGGTATTCCTTCTATCACGCATCCGAGGGCAAGGTTTTGTTGTTAAGAATGGATCCTTTCTAGAGAAAGAGTTTCGCGAAAGGTGTGAGTAGTCGGAAGGTAGAACTCAAGAGGTTGTGGAACCTTCTCTTCAAAGTATGGCGAGTAGCGCAGTCAGGAAGTTGTTCCGAGTTGGCTCCAATTGCTGAAGAGGGAACTAATGATAATGATCATGAAACTCAAAGAGAGTACTACCGAACCTCGCAGGTCAAACAGACGCTGCAGCCCCGAGTCAGACGGAAATCTGTCATGAATTTCATGGTTGATGAAAATGATGACCCTGTGACGTATGAATAAGCGATGATGAGCCCGGATTCCAACAAATGGTTAGAAGCCATGAAATCCGAGATGAAATCCATGTATGAAAATCAAGTTTGGAACTTGGTGGAATTACCTCACGACCGAAAGGCCGTGGAGAAAAAATGGATTTTCAAAAGGAAAACTGATGCTGATGGTAATGTGACCATCTATAAAGCTCGACTTGTCGCAAAGGGGTTTCGACAAATTCAAGGAGTTGACTACGATGAGACTTTCTCTCCCGTAGCGATGCTAAAGTCAATTAGGATTATGTTAGCAATTGCTGCATATTTCGATTATGAGATATGGCAGATGGATGTCAAAACCGTTTCTCAATGGTAATATTGAAGAAGAGTTGTATATGATACAACCAAAGGGTTTTGTCGATCCTAAGGATGCTAACAAGGTGTGCAAGCTTCACGATCCATCTATGGATTGACGCAAGCATCACAGTTGGAATCTCCGCTTTGATGAGGTGATCAAAGAGTTTGGATTTGTCCAAACTTATGGAGAAGCTTGTATTTACAAGAAAGTGAGTGGGAGCAATGTGGAATTTCGATATTATATGTGGATGACATATTATTGATCGAATGATATAGAACTTTAAACAGTGTTAAAAGTTATCTAAACAAAGAAATTTTCAATGAAGGACCTAGGTGAAGGCCATACATATTAGGCATAAAGATCTATAGAGATAGATCTAGGCGCCTAATAGGGCTATCGCAAAGTACATACCTTGATAAGATTTTAAAGAAGTTTAAAATGGACGGAAGTAAGAAGGGTTCTTACCTATGTTGCAAGGCAAGACATTGAGTAAGACTCAAAGTCCGGCCACGGAAGAAAGAGAGATAATGGACAAAGTCCCTATGCTTCACCATAGGCTCTATAATGTACGCCATGCTATGTACAAGACCGGATGTGGCACACGCTATTAGTTTGACTAGTAGGTACCAATCGGATCCGTGTTCGAACATCGATAGCGGTCAAGAATATCCTTAAGTACTTACGAAGAACTAAGGATATGTTTCTTGTATCTGGAGGTGAAGAAGAGCTCGTCGCTAAGTGTTATGTCGACGCTTAGCTTTGACACCGATCCGGATGACTCTAAGTCTCAATCCGGATACGTATTTCTCATGAATGGCGGAGCGTTAGTTGGAGGAGCTCCAAACAACCTGTGGTAGCGGATCAACAACGAGGCCGAATATGTTGCCGCTTGAAGCGGCAGAAGCGCTTTGATGAAGGAGTTCATATCCGAACTAGGAGTTGTGGCAAATGCTGGACCCAATGGTGATCTATTGTGACAACAATGGTGCCATTGCCAATGCCAAAGAGCCAAGGTCTCACAAGCATTCCAAGCATATTAAGCGCCGGTTTCACTCCATCCATGAGCATGTCAAGGATGGAGATATAAAGATTTAGAAGTACATACGGATCTCAATGTAGCAGATCCGTTGACTAAAACTCTCCCTAGAGCAAAACATGATCAACACCGTAACTCAATGGGTGTTAGATATATCACTATGTAACTAGATTATTGTCTCTAGTGCAAGTGGGAGATCAAGGAATATGCCCCGAGAGGCAATAATAAATTGTTTATTATGTGTATTCCAAGTATATGATAGATGTTTATTTTGCATGCTATAATTGTATTAATACGGAAACGTTAATACATGTGTATTTAATAAACAAATGAAAGTTCCTAGTTAAGCCTCTCTCATAAACTAGCTCGTTGATTAACAAGATGATCAAGGTTTCGATCATGGACATTGGATGTTGTTAATAACGGGATCACAACATTAGTGTAATGATGTGATGAACATTCATCCAAGTATAGCATTACGATCAAAGTCATTGAGTTTATATTGCTATAACATCTTACAAGTGATCCTAATCCTTAGACCATGATATCATGTCAATCACTAACACCTAAGAGTTTCTTGATAACATCAAACGTCACACCGTAACAGGTGATTATAAAGATGGGTTCGTAACTAATAAAGTGTTATGTTGAGGCTCATGGATCGAGAGTGGAATTTGTTCATCCCGATGACGAATAGATATACTACAGGCCCTCTCGGTGATATCACATTGATTAGCTTGCAAGCAAGTGATTTGATCACTAGAATGTTATATCACGAACGAGAAAAGAGTGCATGTCGAGAACGAGATCAAACTAGGTATGGAGATACCGATGATCGAATATCGTACATGTAATATATCGTGAGACAAAGGGATTAAGATACTAGCGTAAAAGGTTCCGACGATCACAAGAAAGTCATCGTTGAATGTGTGGGAGTCGATGGGTCTCGATCCCGCTTCTGATTATTGATCTGAGAGGGGTCTCGATCATGTCCGCATTATTCACGAACCGTAGGGTGACACACTTAAGAGACACCGACATCCAATTGGAGCAAAAGTTTCATGCCGAAAGAATGAACAAGCGCAGGAATTTATTTCACTAGATACCAAACAGGTTTTGGGTGAAATTGCATAAAGTGGTTATGCATGTGAAATAGAATTCTAGCAAGGGGTTATTTGTGAATGTTTGTCATTAAAGTAATTGACAAAATTCTGAATAAAATAAAAGAGTTTTATTTAATGAGAGATTGCATTAAATTTGGTGGAAATTTAATGGGATTTTTGAGTGGACTTTGAGTGGAGGGAATTTGGAGGAGTTTTGAGTGGAGTGTCCACCCACATGAAGAGGGAGGGCAAGGGGCAGCCCCATGCGCCGGCCACCCCTTGGGGTTCCCTCCTCCTATAAAAGGAGCCCTCCTCTCACTTCTCACTCACACCTCCTCGTGAAGGATCTCTCCCTCTAGAATTTATCCCCATGGTCTCGGACTAGCGAGATACATGTTCCCGTGGCTATTCGGCAAGAAAGAGTTGTGCTTCCGCTGCATCGCTGAGCGAGGAGGCGGAGGTTGCTCGGTGCCTCGAACGTGTGCGAGCACGGATGCGCTGATTTGCGCTTAGGACTTCCTCTCGATCTTGAGATCGGCAAGAGATCGTCTACATCAACCACGAGTTTGGACTCGTTAAGCTTTGTCGGTCTTCAAGGGTATGTTCTCTACGGATATACATCCGCCCGTTGTTTGTATCTAGTATAAATAGATCTTGGTATATAGTTCACATCGTAGGAAATTTTTTTTTCTATGCTGCGAACCCTACAACAATTTCTACAACCCCCCCCCCCCTCTCCCCGCGTGTCATATTGCATTGGCGCAGCCTTATTGTCGATTAGCACTGGTCCACCATTTTTCTATCGTACTGCTCTGATGATGCTGACAAGTCTAAGTGTCGATGTTTCCTATTTTGCAACCCTTTTCCATGTACTCCTTCTCATTATTGATCATCTTCATCTCCCCTCCAGATGTTAGATTTTCTACAATAAATGTGGTTATTTTTGTGTGTATTTTAACTTAAAATGTGGATTTGAAAACGAAGACAATATCGAAAATCTTAGCGTTTTAGGGTTTTCGATCCAGAGGACATGACCAACAACGACGATATAGAGGGATGATGACTAATGATGCTTACCCAACCTCTGAAAATAAGACCCCCTCGCCACCGAAGGAGACGGTGTCCTGCCAAAATTGCATCCGCTAAGGCCGATTGATTTGTGAATTGTGATCGAAGCTTTTTTTTTCAGTAGTCTTTTTTGTTTTTGTTATAGAAGTCAACTTTTTTAAATTATTATTATTATTATCAATTTTGTGCATCATAAATCTGTTGTTTGGCTGTTACCTGCAGCACAGCCTGTACTCCGTTTATTTGTAGCGGCGGCCTGTTCACTTTCTCCACCATTCAATTGCTCACGTTCTGCCGATTCAATGCTTCCAAAAATAAAATCTCAGAGAGAAAGGCGAACAAGGTATCACAGGGCACAAAACACATGCATGGATGGTGACATCTTAGACGGGGATAATCATATTTGCACCACGAACCACAGTACATGATGATCAACGGAAGGGAACTAATTAATCAATCGAGCAACTAATTAATCGACAAGGGAAAAGGGCCAAGGGCCGGACCGATCTTGCTTGTATTTTGAAACGAGGAAAGGAAGGATAGACAGATCGATCGAGCTTCCATTTCCGTTCAGAAGCCGAAGAAGCGCTTCTTGGTCTTCTTGGCGCCGATGCCGAGGGTGTCGGCGGCGGCGAGGTTCTTGGTGATGAGCCGCTGGGCGCGGCGGCTCCTGATCTCCACCCTCATGCTCTCCGTCTTGTCCATCTTGCCGTAGCACGCCGCCGCCGCCGCGTCCTCCCTCTCCCCCTTCGTCTTCCTGTTCAGCCTCGTCTTGATGCCGTCGACGATCCTCGCCAGCTTCCCCATCGCCGTCGACGCCGCCGCCAAGTTTTTGTGGGAAATTTACGTGGTGGCGCACGAAAGGTAGAGAGCACGGTGCCCCCCGAATGCCGAAGAGATGGGATAGAGATTGCGTGCTGGGTGTCGGGCGTCGCCGGTCAGATGTACTGCCCGGCCGTTTTAATGCGCTCGCTGATTACTGGGAAGCAGTTTACTTGGGCGGAAGAGGCGGTGGTGGGTTGGGATGGGATGAGATCATGGGACTCGCAGGCGTGCATGGGCTGGTGTGCGGTTACTCTTCTCGGCCGGGGTCACGTTTGCCAACATGGTTCGCTTGCGCTACGGGACGAACGAGGCTCTGGATGCCGCTGGCTGGCAGGGGTCCCCACCTGTGGGGCCCGCTGTCAGTGACGCCTCCATGGTCTTGCTCAAAACTGAATTATTCTCTGACCTAAGCGTGATATAAAGGACGGATTCTCAGCGTTTTGAGCAGCAGCAGTGTGTGTTCTTTCTCTCTGCATGTGGGCCGCGCGTGTTGTGTTTCTTCCCTCACTGACATATGGACCTTTTCTTTAGGGCCCGTATGTCAACCACTTGGGTGTGTTTTTTTGGGTATAAAGGACGGCGTTTTGAGCAGCAGTGTGTGTCCTTTCTCTCTGCATGCTGACACGTGGACTTTTTTTAGGGCCCCGTCTGTCAACCACTTCGGTGGTTTTTTTTGTGGGTGATAAAGGACGGCGTTTTGAGCAGCAGTGTGTGTGTCCTTTTTCTCTGCATGTGTGTCCTTTCTCTCTGCCACATCTATCGATCTGGAAGTCTCAGGTCCCTCCTTTACATCTCTCCTACCTTCTCGGTCTCCAGCAAACTCTTCTTTTATCTCCCAAATCCTCTCCACCATCGCTCCTTCTCGTGATGATTTGATGGCAGGGGCGGACATGATGGCGAGGAAACCTAACTGGCCCTGAAATTTCTCTTCGGTGCCTCCTCCTCTTCTGATCCCCCTCACGGCGAGCCCCCGCGCCCCCTCTCTGGTCGCCGGCGGCCACGATACAGTGAGGAGGGGGTCGGTGCACTTCGCGAGCATGGAGGATGCGGCCTGGATTCTGGCCACCGGCGGTGCTCTCCCCTCTGCCTCAATATTCACTTGCGGTGCCGTCCCATCCCCTTTATCGTGAGTGGCCGAAGGCGTTCAGAGTAGCAGCGGCGGCTAGCTACTCAAGGTCCTCCCCGCTAGGATGGACGAAGAACTAGCAGCGCCCATCGCCATTCATCATCTTGGCTGAGCGGAGCGACGACGGTGCCGGGATTGAGATGACTTTGGAGCTCGACGAGACACGTCACCTCCTCCCGGCCGCCAAAGATAGGCCCCGTCGTAAGGTGAGGGCTCAAGGCCAGCGTGAAGGGAGGGCACCCGCCGTGCAGAGGGCCAAGGAGCACCGCGCCGAGCTGTTCCCTTCCTCGGCCTCATCTCCACTGCGTAGTCCCATCACTTGTCTTCTTTTCCGGTTAGCCCATCTTCTCCTGTCATCCCCCTTCCAAATCCTTTTCCACGATTATTCCTCAAGCTTTTTTTACCCTGTTCGCCAATACCTTGAAGTACATCGGGGGAAGCAAGCATGAGGTTGAGCAAGCCACAAAAATGAAGGGCCCGATCCATCGCCTAGGTACAAAATAAATATGATATTTGGCCTACGTTTTGCAAATATATATTAGCCTGTTAGCACATACTGGAGATTTGTTTATTTGGATTCAGCAACAAGATCAAGGGCCGGCATGTTAGCATGTCGCAATCTAAGCGATTCCTTGCCAGAGGCACGTGGTGGTGGACTGGTGGTTGAAGTGATTAGTTGATGTGTAGCTGAATAGTGTGGATGTAGCGAGCATGCAGTCAGATGCATCCGGACGCGGCTGGTCGTCATACGCCGGAAGAAGCAGACGAACGATGATCCACTTCTTCATGAACAGGTGAGATTTCCTTTTTTGGCTAGCTATCTCGCTTGCACACCATATCTCTAAACTGCATTGCTCTATAAGATCTGGGGAAACTGCTTCTGTTTCCCTTTTTTCACGGGAAACGTTGGCAATTGTTTTACTGATTGGTAATAAATTCTGGTCCATTTTACTAGGGAGAAATATATGTGGTTGTGATGACTGAATTTCTTTTGTTGTTTTATGTGTCTTCTTACCTCCCCCTATGGAATGCAGATGTATCTATCCTTCTATTATGATATTATAGGAGTATTGTGGTTTCTCCGATTATTCTCTCCTCCAATTTGAAAGTGTAGCCTTCAATTCAGCGCGTTGGAACTCTCATGAAAAAATGATTCTTACTGAAATGTTGGATAGTGCAATGCAATCATCCACTCGACATGATTCATGTAATTTCATTCTCTTTCCATGGTTGCATTTGCACTGTTCTTACTATTGTGTATTGCTAAATACCTCTGAAGAAATTACTTTGCAGAAGTGCGGATTTTTAATTTGATGTTATTGCATCAGTGATCATCTTTATTGTTCAACACATATTCTCATATTAATTAGTTGATCTCTTAATGTTAACGTTGAGATGGATATATCTTCTCTAAGTAATAGAACTACCATGATGTTCGCATATTACTTTTCTCTATTTGGTTCAAGCTAAGAACATCCCAAGACTTATTTAGCTAATTTTAGGATGGCATAGAATTATGCTACAGATAACTAAATCGTCTTGGGCTGTGAAGTATACCTTGAGAAAATATGTATGTGAGTGTGACCATGTTATATATGTTTCTTTTTATGTTCTCGATTGGAAATACCAGAAGCTAAAGAGCTTCCAAATAAGTAGTAATTGAATAAATTCTTCTTTAATTTATTATTTCTTTAGGATTTGCTTTGTGTTATAGGTGATCTGATTTATTGTTGTTTTCTAGGGTGTCACCTGACAACCATACAAAGCGTCGTCTTCGGATGATGCCTCATGTTTTTGGTCATGTATTTTTCTTTTTATCAATTTATTAGTCTGTGTTTTTTGGTTCATAGACTGATTTGGTAAGTGTAGTTTGTGATTTCATGGTTTAGGTGTCGGGTCCTCCACCTGCTAAGATGTCTAAAGATTACATTGCCTACTTGAAAGGTTCGTGTTCAAGGTTTTTTTCTCAGCGTTATTCTTTTTTGGTACTGCATTCTTTTTTTGTTTCATATGATACTTTTGGCTTTATTATTTGGTGCAGCTTTTTTATCGTGGTAGGATGTATCTTGGTAGTTGAGAGTACACATGTTTTTATTGTAAACCAGATCTTTGGTACAGTGAGAATGCTATTCGTTTAAGACATTTTATATTCACTGTTCCAAGGTTGGAAAATACACTTGTTTAAGTATAATCCGTGGCCCGGTCCTCTTGATCGGTTGATAAAAATTTTGGAGGGGCAATTTTATGCGGCTGACTGGGTCTTACAACAACACAGTTGCATTTTATTCTCTTGGGGTGAAAGTTGATGATAGTATAAACAGGGGGCATGGCTCTTATGTGTTTCTGATGAACTGTCTTACTTGCCATGACATTGATTCGCTGGTTGCCTGCACCATATAACCAAAGTTTGCTCAACTTCATATTTACGATATGTTAATGAGGTTAATCATCGGATGGCTGTATTTTTTGTGGGGAATCGGATGGCTATATTTGATGGTGAAGGGGTGGTGGTAGGGGTGTAACTTGTAGCTTCTCTAACTGTTATACTTAACAATTGCAACATGTTGGTTTGTTTCAAAAAAATACCACCACCAAATGCATCACACCAGCCATCCCCCTTTGACAATGCCATGCAGACGGCGAGGCGAAGCTCGCGTATCCGTCTAGTGTAACTTATGTGTGCTATTTTTTTTGAAATTTTATGTGTGCTAATTCCCCGAACATGAGCTCTAGTTTCAAATATTAGAGCATACTAGTTAAATACCTGTACGTTGTTACCGTCACATGAGATTTATTTTTCTTTACACTTTGCACATGTTGCATATGTAAACATGACTCACGTGTATAGAAAGATGCATTTGTGTTGATACGAACCAACATATTTATACTACAATCAATTATATATTTTCACTACATATACAAATAAAAGTTTAGAAACCATAATAGCAAATTTCCTGATTAGCGTAAAAGTGGAAAATAGCATCGGCACATGGTAATGTACATTGCAATTGATGTTTTTTTAGCATAACGTCAACATTGGCACATGGTAATATATATACACTTCCTTTGCCGATCTTCGGAGCCGGTCAACCATATCCCATCATGACACTTTAGAGCCGGTCAACCATGGACGGATCTAGAAATTTAATTTTGGGTGTATAAATTTCAACCAACATAAATCATAAAGGTGAAAAATCTGAAAAATGGTGTTTTGTCAGACCATGCTATTTGCTAATTCGAGATTTACCTCGTTTTGGATGAGAAAATGCAATGTATATAGTCTAGAAAATATCACAAGTGATATATTTGTCCAACCAATACACTATGTATTTTCTTGCAGAAAAATTTGGGTGTATATTTGTACACTCCTGTCCTATGGTGGATCCGTCCCTTCGGCCAGTGGCGGATCCAGAATTCCACCAAACCCAGGGCCAACATCATATTATATGTTAAAATTGCGCTAAATTCTAGAAAAAATAGTGCATTTCTACTAATATGTAGATGAAAAATTTGTCTACTCCCCGGGCCAAGGCCCGGGTTTCCTGGGGTGTAGATCCGCCCCTGCCTTCGGTCAACCATATCCAATAACATACCACCATTATCTCTATATAGGGGCATCCTTAAGAAGGATCCTTTCCCTAAATTTGTTCAACTCAAACAACTACTATAAATGGCAGATGATATATTGCACACACCTACACAATTGTGATCATAGTTGCACCTTGAAATTACAAGCAAATATCATCGCTAATTTGTCCCTACATCTATAGCACTATAAATCAATGAGATCGCAAACAAAACAATTTAATTAAGTCGTGATTGCAGTTCTAAGTATCATGAAAAAACATAGTGTTTGCTACATCCGTATCACCATGGCATTCGTAGTTAGTGACATATGAAAACACACAAGAACTCAAGGTTCTAGAAAATATTAAAAAAAATGTTTGAGTTTGTTAAGGAGCATTAGACATTGCGTTTTGAGCAACATTGCCTACTGACACTCTCATGAATGGGCCTCATATGTAGATAATCTTTGCATTCCACATGCAACATACATCGAAGATTGCTATATTTAGCCTCTGTTTCAAAAGTGCACATGTTCCACATTCCAAATACGATGATACAAATCAAACATGGATCATTAGTGGGAGTGAAACATGAAATCATGTGGCTCCTTTTGCTCCTTCTCTAAGATCAATAATTTTTCAAGCTCTGAACAAGTACTTGAACGAAGGAGTACTGCCACTGCCATATGGAGAACCGGGGCAGAGGGATTATGGTTGTTGATCCACTATATAGTTGTAGGTGTAGCTAGTCAGGGCAGGATGCATTAGCTTTTGTCCATGTTCTGAAAAATCAAAAGCGTGACAAGGACCATCTGCATCGGTCTCCTCCTGCACCTTGGTTATTGAAATAACCGCAAAATTATTTGTTGTAGGCTTTTCAGAGAACTGCATGGCAAAAATAAGTGTTACAAATCAGTAATCTCGGCATAAAACTAAACATGTACCAAAGAACCACATGGCAAATGTGGTCAGCTATGAATTATCAAAGAGTAAGAAACATTAATGTAATTGATCGCATCATTGTTAGTAATTACTAGCATGCAAGGGAAAGGGAAGAGTTACCAGCAATTTGGTTACCGGTGGGGATTTCCGGTTACCGCCAGGTAACGGATTTCTCGAGCACCCTCGGTAAATGGTCATTCTGAGCAAAAGATCTTGAAAAAATGAAAGTTTTGAATTTTAATGAAAACTCTTGGTAAATGGTCATACCGAGAACTTTGAATTCAAATGTTGCTTTTCATATTCGTCCGGTAAACGGCAAGATTTTCCGCTCGCGTTAACCGAAAACCCGGACTGCCCTTACTTGGGAATTTTTCTACCAGAAACCTAAAACCTTGCCACTGAGATGGTGACCACCGCATATTTCCGCACTACATTGGCGGCGGTGATGACTGTAAGTGCACATTATACTATAGCTTATGCGTGGTGGCCAGGACGCACGCCGAGAGCATCAATCGAGCGCGGGTTTGCCGGGGTGTTAGCCCATTTCTTCACGCCACGAGGGTCTTTTTTGAATACATGTTGATTATTACTCTATAGATTAAGCGTGAGCAAAAGCGAGCGCGCTGAGGCCATCTGCCGCGCGCGGGGTCGCTGCTTTGTGGGCCCGTTGGCATTTTTTCAGTTTCACCCCTCCAAAATCGGGACCTTACCTGAACCGTACCAGACGCCACATCCTGGATCGACACCATCGTTGTGCCCCATCGGTGGCCACGCCCCCAAACAACCCTTCCCAGTCCAGGCGGAGCTGCTGCCCGCGTCGGAGGAGGCCTGTGCCGCACTGAGGCTCGCGGGGAGACGAAGGAGGAACGGCCGGAGAGCTCGGCCTCTCCCACCGCGGACGAGATGGAGGGCTCGGCTCCTCCCCTGCAGGATTTGTGCAGGGAGGATTCTGGATCGTGTGGTGCCCTCTCGTGGCTCGGGTCGTGGATCGGGTGACAGGGCCGCACTAGGAGGACGAACGTGATTCCCCAAGGTGGGAGTCAATCACGATGGTGCTGCCGCCGGAGTGGAGAGATGAGAGCATCAGGCGGAGACGGAAGCTACCTGCAGGTGTGGGGGAAGGCCAGAGCGTCGTATATCTCCCCCTGGTCACTCCTTTCGCCTCTGTTTCCCTCCTTTTGTGGCTGGCGGCAAGGAGCTGCGGGTGCCGGCGGTGAGGATCAGCGCGCAAGGGGGCTGCACCACTTTGACCGGTTCTAGAAATTTTGGGTGCTTCCTCTCTCCCCGCGTCGACGTCATCGCCGTTGTGTTTGCTGCGTGTCCTGCAAGTGTTGTTCCGACTGTGTGTGCTCTGGCTGATCAGCCGCTGTCTCTTGGATGTGCTCGTCGTGTCGCTCCGCTTGCGCCTCATCTTTCTATTATCATTCTTGGGAAAATATAACGCGAGGTGTCGCGCGCGTGGCGTTTTGTGCGGCGGCAGTCATACCAATACGCACACCTTGACCACGGCGGACCGTCGGGTGACCGATCCATATACGTATACGAGTATTTTTCACGGTAATATTCTCGATTTTTCATGTGAACTTAATATGGCCAAATTTCCTAGACAATGATGGATTCCTCTTAGTACGGCTGCAAATTTTGAGGTGTACCTGATTAAGTCGGGTAGCTAGCACCAATTTAATATGACAATTAGGTTTAATCAATCTGAAAACTACACGTTGCTGACAGTTAGTAATCTCGCAATTAGTACCAATACAGTAAGTATAAAAATTACTAACTGTTAAACCGGGCAACTAAGCTATATTTAATCAGGCAATTTGGACCTAATTAATCTGGAAGTTACTACTAACAATTGAACCTGTGCTTCATTTGTCTCACATTTTCCACTAAACCTAATTATTCTGGTAGTTAGTAACAATTAAATATGGCAACTAGGTAAAATTAATCTGACAGTTATTAATCAGCTATGTCCTAGTTAATCTGGTAATTACTAGCGCTGTAGTTCGGGAGCTCGGGAATACAGCCTCCGCTCCCCCGGGAGCATGTATCCAACCGAGCAGGTATCCCGTGAATCCAATACAGCAGCAGAATCCCCGTGAATACAGCCGCCGCTCAGGAGCATGTATATGCGGCGCCGCGCGTTAGCACTATCCATCATTCTTTTGCTGACCTTATAATTATGGTTTGTTCTTATTCTAACTTTGTAACTCATATTTCATTCTACCTGATACAAATATTTTTGACAAGTGCCTTCCATTTAAGGTGAAGAAATTTGGCCACCTCTTGCCCGTGTGTGTCTAGCAGCAGTCAATACTATTTGTTCATGCCTGACACCTCCTGAACTTTGAACTGTCGGTGCCTTGGACTCAACATGGATCTATTTGGGCATTAGACTTTTTTAGACCAGGTTTAGGAGCTTCTCCGAGTACTTCTGATTCGTACACACCCGAGTACAAAATATGGTTTACTCATTGTCTTTTGCAGCACACAATATTGTTTTGTGGATGAAAATGCTAGAACTAATTGACTTATTTGGTTAGATGTTACCCCTGAATTTTCCATTCATACGCATTCCAGTTAACATATTGATTAATCTTATTTTGCAGCGAACTTCTTCAGTAATGTTTTTCTATGGTCTTGAGATCTACATATGATATGTTAATAAGGAATAGACACAATTTTCTGATTCAATATTAGCAACAATTAACGAAATTGAAAGGGCTTGAAGATGATGTAGCGGACGGGGCATAAGTGCATAACTATTTATCTTTTTCGTGCATTTAATTAGTGTTGGAGCCACCCATCTATATATAGGAGCCTACAGATAAATAGTTGTGCACTTACAGATCACATCTATATAGCGGACGGCTGTTGGAGCCACCCATCTATATAGATGTGCATTTTCCACACTAGCTGTTCATACACATCTATATGGTCAGATAATGGCTGTCATACTTTTGAGTTTTTACTGATATTAATAAGCTACTCATATTGAACTTTAAGTCAGCATGCTTGCAGAAGACGACACCCACATGCAGAGACAAGGAGATCGACACTCCAGGTAATTGTGGATGGAGTCCATGACAGCCGTCATGTTGATGCTGTAGATAGTTGTAGCTTGGAGGGTCCTGCCCGCTCGCCGAAGACTAGCTCCCTCAGCACATTGGTTGCCAGCGGTTTGTCTCCTACTTTTTCATTCGTATTTCTTCAAGTTGGCTGGAAAAGTGATATTACTCTCTGGACTGACATTTCTTCGTCAATTCCCCTTCTTTTCATGGTTGCCAGCGGTTTAGATGGTCTTATAGTTGAGGTAGTGGTAGGCGTGCGACTGCAGAATAAGTATTATCCATCTCTGATCTCATGCAATAAAGTGTGACATGTTGTTTTAATTTTAGAAAGTTGGGTTCACTTCATCAGGTTAGGTAGAGATTGGTGCAGTCGAAACTTTAGTGTGGTGGATACCCAGTGTCCTCATAGATACTGAAACATTCAGATATTATACTCTGCTACATCTACTCGCTAAATATATTGTAATGAAGTCTAACGAATGTACTACAAAGAAAAGCAGGAAGCAAATAACATATTTCTGTTTCAAGAAAATGGAAGAGCCAATTTCCAACTAACAGTTGATTTCATTTGTACATATAAAAAGCACCAACTTAACATATCAGATTCATCAGGTATAGTGTAAGGTTTTCTTAAGCTCTGTGTCTTTTTCCCTCATATCATATTAGGAGCCCTTGCAATTGCTTAGAATATTTGGGCCAAGATTATGGTGGGTTTCAATACGTGTAATTGAGTTGATTATCCTCACAACTTATCTTACTAGGTCTAGCTTATGAGCTCTTGAAATTTCTTAGAAGATTCGGGCCAAGATTAAGGTGGGATTCTTTCAATGCCAAGGATTTTTTTCACATCAACTGCATTTTTCTTACAGAAGAAGAGTGATGTTGATGTGGTGTACATGTCAGTTCTGCTGATAGCTGTTATCTTTTCTACTTTTAGTTCTAGAGTTGGATCAGCATTGCAAAATCTTAAAGACCATTTGTTCCTAACGGTGCCAACGTCATTCTAATTCAACATGCCACACTTAGTTGTCTCTAATCCCTATGCACTTAGTCTGAATATTTAATCTTAAAGACCATTTGCTCTTGACGGTGCCAACGTCATTCTAATTCAACATGCCACACTTAGTTGTCTCCAAACCTTATGCACTTAGTCTGAATATTTATATGTGCACATATCTTGGTTCAACATTGCAATATCTGGAGCGAGATCAATTATTGTTATAGTGCTTTTTTGAAAGAGATTTTTTAATGTCTTGTGCTTCGCAATCTGGAGTGTTAAACTATCATCTGAATTGGATACCTTTTCTTTTCAGAAAATAGAAGTTAATGTTTCACTATTATGCCATTACCCTGTATGTTGTATGATCATGAGAAATAAATCCATTTTTATTCACTGGTGTATGCACTGAAAAAATAATGGCATAGTTCTGTTAGTCAATATAGTTCTATATGAAACATTTTTCTCCTAAAAAAGAAATAATAAAACTAAGATAGGGGCGGTGTTGACTAAAACTAACATCTCTTACTGTGTCACATGTTCTGCCATAGGTTCCTTTGTTGTGTTAAGCCCAAATCACGATCTTCACCAACTTGGATTTGGTTCTCTCGCAAGTTGCATATATGATGTTGACACTGTTATATATCTATTTTATATTTCTGCCCAAGGTATTCATTATGCACACAAAGATATGAAAAAGAGAAGTTAGGGATGGTGCTCCCAAGACACGTGATTGTCCATGGTGGCCAAACACTCCTAGTATGTGCTTCATTTATACTATTGTTGTGTGAATTGTAGAACATTAGTTTATCAACTCCGTGATGGCCAAACACTTTTGGTATATATGTGCTTCATTTATTGTCGTGTGAATTGCACTCCCTCCGTCTAGAAATAACTGACTTGGCTTTGTCTAGATTCAAATATATCTAGACGCATTTTAGTGTATAGATACATTCAAATCTAGGCAAACCCAAGTCAGTTATTTCTGGACGAAGGGAGTAGAACATTAGTTTATCAAGACTGAAAATGATCTAGCCTAGTTACAACCTTTACGCAACCTTTACTCATTTTAGGCTGGTATTGACTGGATATAGAGTTGCCAATTGTTTATTAGCATGAAGATGTCTATGTTTTCAGCAACATGAACATTATTAGTTAGAGATACATTAGCCTAGGAATTGTACACAGAGAATATGTATTGAAGGTTGGATCTCAAACAATATTCATCGAGACTCCTGAATGGTACTACAACCTATATGCAAAATAACATCATGTTTAACTTTATTTATCAGGCTTCAGCCTATTATTGTGCAGTATGATTATGCAGGTTCCAAACTTCTCAACGTAGCATGGAAGAAGAGTCCATATCCTTTTAAATGTGCAACCTATAATTTACATGAAGTTGTAGATAAATAGTTGACAAGTGGTAGGGAACAAAGAACTATCTCAGGCCCCTAACGGATCTACCGCATAACACTGGATTGACTCAGGCGGTGAAAGCAAATAATATGTAGGGAATAAAGAACTATCTCAGACTCCAGGCTAATCTACGGTAACACAACTGTGCAATGTTTCTTTGACCTGCATTTCTTCGTTCTTCCTATAGTGCGTCGGCACTTCCTATATTATGTTATTCTCGCCTGGTACAAAAACTGAAATAGGGTAGCTAGACTTGGTACTTTTGAGTTTTAGTGTAAATGGACTCTCTTTAGGATTCCTAAATTCTGTGTTGTTTGTTTACATGCATATTCATTGTTGTCACTATCTGTGAACTACGAGATATTCCCAGTTTATTTCATTAGCTGCTCTCTCATGAAGGCTCTCAAAGAAGTTAAATACTTTGATCTACTAACACCATATGGTGTTACTAGCTTGAGGGAGAAAGCTATAAAAACATAAATGTTCTTTTGCACAGACGTCAGATATAAACTAAAACAACACGAAGATATTATTCTATGTATGTTGTGACAAGAATGAAATGAAGGCGCGGCGAAGCGCGCCTTTTCATATAGTATTATATGTAGCTAGTTTCGATTGGTGGGTGAGGTGTGCGATCTTACCGTTTTTATGGGTATATCTAGTCCACGGCACTGTCCTTACTGTTGATATACAATTGAATGACCCAGATTGAAAATTTGCAATTTGTAGAATGTATCCATTTTCACCTGATATGTCCCCCATCTTCTCTTAGCCCATCACGTTATTTAGAAAATAAAATATATATAATATGTATAATGTATTATCTCTTATTGTCATCCCTAACAATCAATGAGAAATATTAAATTTAGAACAAAATTGTGTTGCTAAAAGAAGGTATGGTAGAATGGAAAAAATAGGCTTCTCTGCATTTTTAAGAAACCATCCTTAGCTCTAAGAGAAGACTGACGTCACCCTATTATAAACTCCCTAGAACTTTGAGTAGAGTCCTAGAAGTCTCTAGAGCATGGATTCTTTTTTTTCTCTTGCAAATGTGCATAAATCCTACCATATAAAAAGTATGACACATTAGGCGCCGCTACAAGCCAACCCATGTATGGAAATACGACGTCTTCCCTAGAAGCAACGCCTCACTAATCTGAGACTATTCTATCTCGTCCCCTGCTTGTTTCCTTTTTCGATCCTCCAGTTGGGTGGGGGGAGGGGGGGGGGAGTCGGCGGTGTTCCTATGGATATTTTCACCACGGTGTTGGGTGGAGGATAGGGTATTCACCCATAGATTGAAGACATATTCATGCCGTCACAAATCACGAGAGAACTCGTCAACATATTGGCAGAACGACATTGAAGTCGAGGAAGGCAACCTTACCGGAGTAGTTATGTTTAGAGCTAGGGATTTTCACGCAACCCTGATGGCTTATATTGATGTATTACCTATTGGTTTCTATGCTAAAAATCACAAGACGGGACCGACGGCGCCAAGGTAGTAGCGGCGACAATGCAACAAAGGGTGCCTCGCCTAGAGTACCAGAGATAAGAGGTTAGGTCTTTTGGTTGGGGGTATTCATCGGAACCAACTTGGCCTCGGTTGATGCAATATTTGGAGGCTTCGCCGCAAAGATCGATGAGGTAGGGAACATGATTCTCCAACTCTAGAGCATAGTTCTTACACTTCAAAATTAACTTCCTTGAATTAGTGTTAAAGATATTAAACGTGCCAATAAGATGCATCAAGTCAAATCAGCCCTAATTGCCAACTATCTCCGAATGAACTGGATAAAATAAAGTTCAAAGAATAACAGTTACACACGCATGTATGCGGAAAATCAATAAACAGCACATTACAGATCGAAGAATCGATATCAATACTCACAAGTCACAACCGTGTATGATCTAAAAATGAAGCCCATGTCTGCTGAGATACTGAACTAACCCACCGAGCATAGAACCGGCGCGAGCTAAGGAACTGTGGGCTCAAGCATAAATCTATCTCAACTTGTATTTCGGATGGAGAAAAAATACCAGCTGCCGAGCAGTACCTGACCTCAACTTGGACCAAAGTTACGAGATCAGTTGTCGCCATTTCCTCAAAATTCGCTCTAAGCACAAGGCAGCAGGCAACCTGATTCTCGATGCATCTCATGCCTATGAACTTCATTTCTCTGACAAAACCAGTAGAGAAGTTTCCTACTGCTTATTTTCATTGTACAGAATGCCTCAAGATTTCCTATCTGCACGACCAAAAAAGATGGGGCCATTGGTTCTTTGTCTCCAAAAATCTTCCAGAGTTTATATATCCTATAATGGTTCCTGAAGGTGCAGGCTCGCAAAAAGGCGCATCTTACACCTTCTACAACTGCAGCAATGCTAGCACTTATGAACCCTTCCAGATCGTAAAAGGCAAAGATACTTAAGGATCGTAAAAGGACACTGCTTACTTCACTTGGTATGAACTGGAGTTAAGACGAACTGTAAATTTGCTAATAACCAAGAGATCTTCTCTGGGATAAGATCAGCAAACATTCAATAAACCCATTACACTTTCAGTACTTGTTCAATTTTACATCATCATCATACAACTGGTGCTACCTAAGAAATTACTGGCGCAAGGGGGGAAAACACCACTTGTTGAATTGGGACCATCACCACCTCTGTAATGAGCAGGAGCAAAATCACGTTACCAGATACAAGTCGGTGACCCTCATTACTCCTATGGACATTTTGCGTTCTCCAACAAACGCAATCTCAATAAACCTTCAAATGGCAGCATCATTCCGCTTCCGGTGCTTGTGTGGCCGTTCCGAATTTATCAAAGCGTCTTCGCTGTTCACAGCTGTGTGATTTTGTATGTCATGCTCGGTTTTCATGCTGATATCCCTTGATTTCCTTTTGCCACTGGAATTTTTATAGGGGCACACGTTTTATTACAGGAGCTTGAAAATATTGCAGAGATTTACTTGTCAGTTTAAAAAGCAAAGCACGGAAGAGTGTTAACACGTCCAGACCTGTTGATTTCTGATGCGTATTCAGCATCATGTACTGACAGCCAAAGCATGGATCCTGTGTGAGGTGGCACTAAAGATCCAGTTATGTGACAATTCATTTCTGTGTCCACCCTACAGATAAATAACAAGCAAAGGCACATGATCAGTTTATTTGACTCAAACTACATAGTCACATGACTTGACAAATTATTTGAGCAATAGAACAGAGTGACATATGAACTACTACTACTTCCAATCACTTGAGGAGTTCTCATATATTTCTCATGTACAGCGCAATGTACATGATTAAACAAGCCATAAAGTAATGCTCAGTATATCTGCATACTTAGTATAACCATTCTGGTACGTAGTTTGATGCGCATCATCAAACTCTATGGCATATCATTGGTGAGTGTTACTGTTGTAAGTTTAAAGCAAGGCTGGCCCTTCATCAGTACAGCAGGGGAAATATGCTAGGAACAGTACACACGTAAACATGCAGCTAATATAAGTAATATATGAATAGTAAGAAAATGTACAAATATCTCAAATGTGTAAAGCTGCTGTCCAAATTGGAAAATAAAACAGTGAAATTGACCCCGACAAAAGGGACTGGATGAACCTATTACCTTTTAACAGAAAACCGTATCATGCTTCCCTTTCTAATCTCATGCCCCTTGTCTGACTTGCTTACAAATTTTCCACCATCTCTTCTCTGTGAAAATAATATAACTCTCAATGGAAGGGAAAGACGAGACCTAGCTTATTAAAGCGATAGGTTGGATTTATTAAAAACTATCACGCATATCGGAATTCTCAAGATAGAAAAAGTTTGTTTATCACATGCTGTGCACACCAACCCAACCAATCAGGAAATATCAGCCAACTTTCTCATGCTGTGTTCAAACTTTTTGTATACAAATGCTATCTGTAGAAGTAGCTAGTAATTTTTGTGTAGCACAACCAGGTAGTCTAGTTAATCAATGGACTTGCAATAGATTAATTACTACTTTGATATTATGTCTTAAAAAATTATTCCGAGGCCTGCCCTCTTGTGGCTGTGTGACCCAAGAAAATTAGCCAATGAATATTGTTGCTGATTGCTAGTTCCTGGCCTTCTACCCTGTATTTCCTTGTTGTAGCTCAATGTATTTCCTACACTCGAGCTTTTGCGATCTATGAATCCCAGGAATAGGCTAATTGTGTAACTAACACAGCATTAGAATGTACATAATAGTGAAAGATGTGAATACAATCAACAAAATTTCACTTTCCTTCAACACTTTAATTTACAATATAAATTTACATCTGATGGCTCAAAATATGAGCACCTATATTGTACTGATGTTGGTATTTTGGGTTTAGTTAGACTCCACTACTTTGATATACAGAGAGATGAGTATCTCCCACATTACAATACTAAACTTTTCTTGAATAGTCCATTCACAATGTAATGTGTTACATGCTATGCAAAATTTTACATTCTCAACTCGCCTCCCCTCTGCTCAATTTCTGGCTCCATCCCAACCCAATCAATCTGGAAATATCAGCCAACTTTCTCATGCTGTGTTCAAACTTTTTGGTGTCTAGTTTCTTTCTAGTCTTCCGAGTGATTAGAAGTTCACTGAAGAATTGAAGCAAAAAAAACAATTCCAAGGGATTTGATGGTGCACAGAAAATGTACAAAAGCTAAATAGCAGGCTAGCTGAAGTTGCACAGATCAAAGGTCTATTGACAGCACGATCACACACCATCAACTAACTTGTCATTCTTGCAACAGATGGCAAAAATTAAGTAGCAATGGTCAGAACATTTATCAAAAACGTTGAGTTGTGCTACAGCACCAGCTACTATATACTTGCAAGTTCCAAGTGTTAAAGATCAACATGAAAAGAGATAAACTTTAAGCATTCTAGTTTTATTTGTAAGGTGCCACAGGTGTGGATGAATGTATCTAAACAAATGCTCATATCTAGGAATGGTATAAATGAACAATTTGTCCAGAGTTCAGTTCCCACTTCCATGTTATCAGCTTTGCTGAGTACAATTTGTGAAGCATCAAAACAATGCAAGAGTACTATTGATAATCTGTTACTGAAACTAGAAAAGACAAGGTATTATTTACAAAGTTACATGAAACAAAACAAAACTTAGATTCCACACATTATATTAGCATAAGCATAGCTATTTCCTTAACTATCAATAGAAATGTTAATTTTACCCTTTTGAATCTGAATGTCTCGCTAATATCATCTGATATAATGGCTGCTGAGAAAACCCCCAGGACAATGGCATGAATTGACCCCTTCCCAAGCATTTCAACCTTCCCTTCTGAAGTAAAATAAATAAATAAGCATCAGATATACATATTTCAAACTTCTGCCGCAATATTTCTCAAGGAAATTATAACAGTGCCACTAGTCTCAGCTCAAATTTTAAGCACACTGGCTTGGATGCTATTTATGATAATGCCACTGGTCTGTAAAGTTTTCTTCCGATTTTAACATATAAGGCCTTTACTGTCAAGTCAAAGCACTTTTATTGTGCTTGGCTGACCTGAGAAGAGATGAAAGGTCTGAAAACCCCATGATGATCAGGAAGTTTTTGTAAACTCCAATGCAACATAGTATCTCAGTAACTGAGAATAAAGGCAACTCTGATTATCGGAAAGAACTGATTCAAGTTAGTTTATTTCCCAATTTGTATGTTATTCTTTTCATAGAGGAAATATATGCTATTCCATTACTCTGGTTTTTCAATGGGGCTCTGTAGACCATTAGGTGTGGAAGCTTCAGGTGCTCAATTGAATTCCATCAAAGGCGAAAAAATGGGAACATGGTTTTTACCATGAATATCCAAAGAAACATGATTTAGCGTCATGAAATTTTGACAAGCACAATCAGGAATCAAGCATCAATAGTCCATCAAGATTTGAGAAGCACAAGTGCTAACACACATGAGATTGTGCAAATACACATCCATTAGAATAACTGACATGAGGAAGCGCATATATATGCCCAGCTCAGTCAAAATACTTTGATCTGACAGTAATGGTCGAGCATGACAGAATGCAAGAAAACTCAATTGATTGCATTTTCATAAATAGCAAAGAGAATGGCTTGGTCACAATTTGAGCTGAGATTAGTGATATTGTTATAACTTTTTTTCCCATTGCACAAGAAATGACAAACAAATTCAACCATTGTAAATGCACTGACAAACTCTACTATAACTGAATGCACAAGATGCAGTATCCAAAAGGTGTCATGATTTCACATAGCTGATGTACCAATAACATGCAAATATGAGGTCGTATGAGAAGTGCTGTTCAGAGTTATATGTCCACCTACCAAGGATCATGCCTGGCTGAGGAGAAAACAGCAGCATACTTGCATGAACTGGCACGCCGAAATAGGGTACCAAACCATCCATGATTTTAGCTTTATCACTCTCGACTTCAACTTCATGAGCTAGCAACACACCATCAAACCGATCTTCATACCTGCACATTAATGCCTGTCATCCAAATTGGTCACATAGTGAACATTAAAAGGCAGAATCTTGTAAGTTTTAGAGAAATCGGGAGCACAAGAATCGTGACAACTGACAATAAGGATGTAAAAAAAAATCGTTCGATTTTTCCCCTCCTAAACTGAAGCTTTTTTTTCTTTTGAGGAATTTAAGCTGAAATTGTGATAATCAAAATCCAACTTTCTGCTCAAACCAGCATTCAAAGATGCACTGTCGCAGCGCTATGCCGAGACAAGCACGAGGCATTGCATTAACTTTTTTTTTAAACGGAGGCAAAAAAATTGCCTCATCCATTAATTAAGAAGGGAGTTGTCCAGTTAATTTTCGGAAAACTGGGCAAAAAACGTTACATACTTAGTCACAAAAGGTAACTAAGCCAAAAACCCAGAGACATGCGACCTACTACCAACACATGAGACCACACACATACGCACAGACACTCCCAACACGATACTCCTACACCACGCCGACAGAATAGTCAAAACACCACCAAAAGTGCCCACATAGAGCCAAAGGAAAATGAACACGAGCACACCCACAGTGACAGGCCAAAACATTGAGGGTCATCCATCAAGCAATTGCGGTAGCATTTCCTGTAGCGGCATTCGTTTTGTTTGATCCAGGGTAAGCAACAGCCAAAGTGGCGAGAAAGTCGCAAACCTCTCCAGCGACGATAGCCCTAGGTGCAGGTGCCAACACTGCTGACTTGGCAACCACATCTCCTACAGGAACCATCCACATCACCACGCTCCCCAAAGTCAAGCGCCTGACTCGATGGAGAAGCCACGGTCAAGATCTCAAGCGAGTCCAACTTTGCTTCCTTGACAGATAGAGGCAGAACCATACCACCACAAAACTCCTGAAGCTCGGGTGATCTGCAAGACCGGAGCCATGACCGTCGAGCTAGCCCTAGCACGAGGAGAGAAACAGCCATAACGGGCCACTCCACTCTCCACATGGTGCACCTCAGTATCGACATGTGCTAGGGAGAGCCTACCCAGCACAGCCTAAGCCCTCTCAAGAAAGCTCCCAATCCCTAGCAGCCACTCGTGCAAGGAGTCAACAACATCGTGTAGAGGACGAACAGCCTCACCAAGCCGAAGGGAAGCCATGCTAAGGAGCTCAGAGTGTAACAACTCAACATGCTCCTCCAAAGCAGACCGCAACAACTTATCCGGCTGGGCCAAAGAGCTAGCAGGAGTAGAAACGACTGACGCCCAAGAAGCAGGACGAGACACCTTGGAGGGCTTGGAGGGGAGCGAGGCTTTGCACTAGGTCCAACAAAGAGTTGAAGCTTGACAATGTTGACATCGCATGGCTTGCCAATAAGCTGAGTGGACGCCATGTATTGCGGCACTCGCGCGCCCGATGACCATTCTCAAGACATCGGGAGCACCTGAAGGGATCTTTACAAACAACTGCACGATGTCCATGAGCGAGGGACCTGCAACATCTTCCCGAAAGCCAAGCAGGGATAGGTCTGGGAGCACTTTGACGGGACTCGCAACGCCGGATGGCGCGGGCCATGCCGCGGCAACACCTCCTTCCATCCACTGTGCTCTCCTTCCTCACGTTGCACGCCCGAGCATGGGTCCAAGCACACGCCGCCGGCACACTCAAGACGGGCATTTCACCAGAGCCAAGGCCATTGGAGGCAGCAATAGCACGTGCGGGGCGTCCTTGTCGACATCAAGATCAAGTGCAGCAGTCTTGGTGGCAGCCCGTTGCGTCCGCGGGGGGGGGGGGCAGCTCCTCTCCACTGTTGCTGTTGTCATCATCGTCAGCTGCGGAGACCCAAGAAACATGCCACGGCGCGGCGGAGGGCGACGTCGTTGATGGAGCAGTTGACGGCAATTGGAGGGCCAGCTTCTCTTCGTCACCGCTGTCAGCAGCAGGCTGCAGGACACCAAAATGGCATGAGCCAATGACGTCTTCATAGCGGCGAGAAGCGGGACCGGAAGCTGCAGTAGAAGCACACGACACCCCAGCCATGGACACCTTAGGGATGGACAACTGGATGACGCAGCCCGCAGTCATGGCAGCAGCAGGGACAGAAGGGCAAGGCGGAGGAACGTCCGTCGTCGCGGGCTTGTGGGAGCGGCGAGGACGAGCCAAACGGCCCCCAACGGCCGGGTCAGCCTTGCGGGAGGCTGGAATAGCCGCAGACAGCACGGCGGCGGAGGTGGCAGGCAGAGCCGGACCGACCGACGCGTAGAGCACCACCGACACGGGCGCACGGGAGGACTCGAGCGCCGCACATACTTCGATAGGGCGGTCTGATGCAGGCCCGAGCCAGCGGGAGTGCGGACTGTGCGGCTGCACAGAGCCCAAAAAATTTTGGGGGCCCAGAATTCTGACACAGGCTTATGTAGGTATAGGTATGCATCGGACAAAATTCCTATCTTGTCTTCACTTGGTTTCTGGACCGGGGCCGCTTGGGAAATAAAAAGGACAGCATTACTGGGCCTTACAATCGATCGGAGAGAGTTGAGGGTATCAATATTGATCTATCCCGTCAATCGATCAGGATTCCGGATCGAGTCCAGCCTGGAGCCCTAGAGGAAGTGGCTGGAACGTCAGTTCATCTTCTCGACGCCGCGACGCGAGGCTGTTTCCATTTTGGCTTTCTGCCGTTCTTCCTCTAATCTTCTACTCCTAACCAGCCGATCGACAAAAACTGAATTTATGGATCGAGGCATCGAGCCCATCAATCAGCAGGTGCATACCCCACAGGCTGTATCTGATCTTTTCCTCTCTGGTCTTTGTGCCCTAGGTGTACTTCAATGCCAAATTCATCTAACTCTGTTGTTCATCTCTTTTGTAGGAAACCAAGAATCTGGTTTTTAAAAGCACAAGAGAGAGAAAAAGGAAAAAGATTGATTATGAGGATACTATTGAAGATTTCATATTTCTATATTTCTATGAACACTAAGTGAATGATGTTGTTCAAATAAACATTATGGAACCAGGAGTTTTCTAGGTATGTTTATTCACATATCAAAGGCTATGTAAGATACTCTGGCCTATTATAATTGTTGAATAGTTAAAATCAATTGTGTCACGGGGCTCATTTTAGAGTTTGGCACAGGGCCTCGGATTTTACCGACTCGGCCCTGGTCTGATGTCGTGGCCAGCCCAGCGACGGGAGCAGCGGAGGAGAGGGGCGAGGTCAGGGCCGCCGCCACAGGCATGGTGGGCTCAGGACACGGCCGACGCCGCAGCCCCAAGAAACGGTCTGGAAATCACGCTGGATGGGAAGAGGATGCGCGGGGGAGGCCGGATCTGGTGTTGGCTTTGGGAGAGGGTGCCGGCAGAAGGAGATCAGTCCGGCGGCGCGCTAGCTCGCCCTGGGTCGCCATGGTCGCGAGAGACATCAAAATTTCTTTATACACACGCAGAACTCCGGGCATTGGATTAACGAGAGCAAGAGAGATAGGGAGGGGGACGTACGTGAAGAGGAGGGTGCTGAGTTGTCGGGAGACGGCGCGGCGGACGTCGGCTGCGTTGGAGGGGTGAACGTACACCGTCAGATTGGCCTCCGCCTGCCGGACCGCCTCCATCGCGGCGGCGGCGGGGGTGGGGGTGGGGGTGGGAGCGGCAGGGTTGGGGGAAGGGGTGAGAAAGAGGAGAGAGGGAAAGGACTCCCAGCGCCCGAGCGTTCGTACCACCGTTTCGTTAAAGGACGAGTATTCTGGGCTCGGCCCATTTGCTACTACTGTAGTTCAGTTCACTCGCTCCGGTTCTTTTTTTTTAACAAGGGAGGGGTGGCGAAGGACCCGAAGCAGCAACTATTCATAGCAAGAAAATGACGCAAAACTATCACATTTAAGATAATTTTGTTAAAAATCTATCACCTTTGGAGGTTTTGACACATAAAAACAACTTTTGGGGTATGGGTGTGATAGAAAGCTCTAACTGGTCGTGTTTAGGCCTCTAACGGCATTTCTAGCAGGTGGGGCCCATTGTCAGTGCTGATGTGGCGTGCACTTGACGGAGAAGACAACGGCCGTGACGCGCGCGTCGAAGGGGGTCGTTAGGGCAGCCATTGTCCCCTTGCCGGTCAGTTGTTTCAGTTAGTTTGCCACTCCCGCGAGGATAGAACAGCAATGGCGAGTGGCAGTGGGACAGAGGACGGCGACGGAGGGGGTCGAAGTGGAGGCGGCAACGGTCGTTTCGTGCGGCAGGTGCTCTTAGGGCCTGGATTCAATATGGGGTCCATCGATTTGGACTCTGATGAAGACCGCGAGTCGATGGATCTCAAGGCCGGTCGACCAGACGCCACGGCCGAGCAGAAGCTTCTTCAAGAAATTGCGGTTCTGGCGAGCCGCTTAGCGAGGACCCGCTCAGCCACTATGTCTCCGACGGCGGGTGAGGTTCATTTTTCTCTTTTCTGAATTTGGGGATTCAACAGTTATGATTTGTGTGTAATTTAGTGTGATTTAGCAGTAGAAAATAATTGTTGCGCATTCTCTTATCTTTGTTTTTAGGCCACATTCAGAGATTTGGGATCTTTACATTCAATTTGATGGTGCTAAATTTGTGCAAACAGAAATGCTAAAATCAGATATTAGGTTTTTGAATTTGTTGTCACTGATGGAGAAGGAAGGTTATGGTTTTTCTGATTCAATGTATTATGTAAAATCAGAAGGGGAGGGACTGAATGGGCTAGAAATTGTGAATAGCAACTGTAAGGTGGAAGAGATGGTCAGGAGGTACGAAATGTCTAAAAAACTGGTTTTAACTGTGATGAGAGACAAGAGTAAACAAGCAATTATTGTGTCTCCTGTGAAGTCCAAGGAGGCAGAAAAATTATATGCAAAATCTTATCCAAGTCACATGTCATGTGATTTAGAGGAGGAAGAGCATGGTCATAACCACGTTGAGACCCAGAACAGTGTGTACTTTCAGCCTTTATGCACACAAAATGATGACAATTGGTTGTCAGAAGATGAGGACGAGGTACAGGTAGATGAAGATGAGGAAGATGAAGAAGAAGATGAGGGAGAAGCATCTGATGGCAGTGACAGTTGGATGTATCCATGCCAGGTTTACCTAGTGTAGTTAGATAAGATGAGGAGGAAGGAAATAGAGGAGAGTAACAAAAGAATAGCAGCTAAGATGAAGAGGAAGGCTGATGAGCAACTATATGAGGATGATATAGAGCCAGAGGATATTTTTATAGAGCAACAAGTGAAGAAAAGAGTGAGGAGGAAGGGCCCTACTACAAGGTCACATTGTGAAGATGAATTACCAGGAAAGGAAGACTGGTCTCCTTCTGATCCAGAAGATGATGAGCAGTTAGGTTTCCTGGGATAAGAAGAGGATGATGGATTTGAGCCTCTACCATTTATGCTGCCAAATGGGAGAAAAAGCAGAGCAAATAAGCAACCAAAGAGGGTGTGGTATGATGAAACTAGGGAAAATCCTGAGCAACAGTTTAGGCTGAAGCTATGTTTCAAGGATGTTTATCAGTTTAGGCAGGCATTGTGTCAGCTTCACATAGCTCAAGTTAGGAATTTCCATTATCACAGAAATGGGCCAGATAGAACTATTTTTTGTTGTAAGCCAGCAAAGAAGGAGAAGTACAACTGCCAGTTCTTTACGTCAGCTTCAAAAATCAAGCATGAGAGCACTTTTTGTGTAAAGAAAATGCATTTGGAGCACTGTTGTCCAACTGAACCATCAAGCAATAGAGTTACCAGCAAGTTTCTGAGCAATGTGTATGTTGACAACTTCAGGTCTGATCCAAACACAGGCATCAGAACCATAGTTGACAAAGCAAAAAAGGATTTTGGTGTTGAAGTGCCAAAGAGAATGGCCTATAGGGCAAAGACTAAAGCAAGGGAAAAGGAGATGGGGGATCACAAGAGGCAGTACCACAGAATTAGAGACTACTTGCAGACTGTTATAGATAAAAATCCAGGTTCAAGGTGTATTGTCATCACTGTTACTGTCCCAACAGAGGAAGAGCAGGAAGCAATTAAAAAAGGGCAGCAAGTGTTTATCAGTGACAAGCCTAGATTTCATGGCCTTTTCTTGTGTGTCAATGCTGCAAGGCTTGGATTTCTTGAAGGATGCAGACCCTTCATTGGCTTAGATGGCTGCTTCATCAAACTCACAATAGGAGCTCAAATTTTAGCTGCTACTGGTAGAGATGGCAACAATAATATCTATCCTATTGCATGGGCTATAGTTGCTAAGGAAGATACTGCTAATTGGCAGTGGTTTCTTGAACAATTGAAGGAAGCCCTAGGTGGAGAAGAAGGACAGTTTGGCCACTACACAATAATGTCTGACAGACAGAAGGGGCTAATCAAAGCTGTCTCAAATGTGTTCCCAAACTCTCCCCACGGATTCTGTCTTAGGCACATTTATGCCAACTTTCAAATATCAGGCTTCAGAGGAGAGGACTTGAAGAAATGCATGGATAATGCTGCTTATTCTTACACCAAACATGGTTTTGACAATGCAATGGAAGAAATGAAGAAGCAATGTGAGCTTGCTTGGCAGTGGTTGTCCAAAATTCCTGTGCACACATGGGCAAGGTGGGCATTTGATACAAACTGTAAGACAGATCTGGTCAACAACAATTTGAGTGAAGTATTCAACCGATATATTCTAGATGAGAGAAACAAACCCATTATGACAATGCTTGTAGGGATTTATGACAAACAGATGGTTAGGTTTGATGAAAAGAGGGAAGGAGGACAGAAAGCATCATGGGATATCACACCCTTTTATGCAGAAAAACTAGAATTGAACAAGAAATTTGCAAGGAATTGTGTGCCAAAAAGGGCAGATGATGGACTGTGGCAGGTGCAAAGTGGAGATCACACTTATGAGTTGAATCCGATAAAAAGAAGTTGTTCTTGTAGGAAGTGGGATCTATCTGGATTGCCATGCAATCATGTTGTTAGTGCCATATACAAAGCTGGTGAATATCCAGAAGATTGTGTGTCTGAATTCTACAAGAAACCTTTCTTCTTAAAATGCTACAGGCCTGTATTCTATCCCATGCCACAACGACATGGATGGACCAAAACTGACACTGAAGACATCATGCCACCTGGTTTTAAAGATCACCAGAAGGGAAGAAGGCAAGAAAAAAGAAGGAAAGGCAAATTTGAGGTACCAACGCCAAAAGAATCTTCCAGGATGGCCACTATCACCTGCAGTAACTGCAAACTGCATGGACACAAATATACAAGCTGCTCACAGCCTCTCAGAACAGATCTTGCATTAAGGAAAAACAATCACAGGGTAAAGAAACTACCAGTGATTAAACTATGCTTCATAACACCTGTAGAAACTTTTCTGCTGATTAAACTATGCTTCCTAACAGGCAAACAGGACAAAGTCAGATGGAGCATCTTCTTCAGGTGCTACACCTCCCCAAGCTCAACCATCTCCAAGGCCACCAAGAACTTCCAGTGTTGCACCTCCCCAAGCTCAACCAGCTCCAAGGCCACCAAGATCATCCAGTGTTGCACCTCCCCAAGCTCAACCAGCTCCAAGGCCACCAAGATCATCAACTCCTGCAGCAAGATCATGTTTTGTTGCACCTAGGAAAGAAAGAGGCTTTATGTACTATTTAAATGCTGGGGCAAATGCATTTGCTGGGAGAGATGCACATGTTGAACCTCTAGATGGGGGATATGTCTGATTGCTGGGGCAAATGCATCTGTTGTCATTCTGCTACCTGTTGAACCTCTAATTTTAAGTGTTTGTTGTGCAAACTGTTGGACCTCTAGGTGTATGTTGAATATTCCTCTTTGTTTAAGTGAATGAGACTATGTACTGGTATTTTGGAGAAAATGAGCAAGTGAGTGTTGTTTTGCTGCCAGTAATTTTATCTGCCCTTCTAAATGAATGAGACTACCTACACAATTTCCATTGTTCACATATAATTTCAATAACAAAGATAATTTCCATTGTTTACAGATAACTTCAACAACAAAGATAATTTCCATTGTTCACAGATAATTTCAACAACAAAGATAATTTCCATTGTTCACAACAAGCTCATAATTCAGATAATTTCCATTGTTCACTACATATTACAGCTCACAAATTAAACCATTGTTCACTACATATTACAGCTCACAAATTAAACCATTGTTCACTACATATTACAACTCACAAATTAAACTATTTTTCAAAGCATAATTAAACCATTGGTCACATCATAATAAAACTGCATCTCAACAATCTCCTTTATATTCTTGAACTTGACCCTGTAGCCCTCTTTCTCCTTCAACAAATCTGATACAATGCACTGCAGCTTCCTCTTCTCCTCCATGTACTTGTCCCTATCTTTCTCTGCCTTCACCAATAAATATTTGTGCATGTTGACAGTTGTTGCTTCAGTGGTCATTTTCTCCTGAATTTCAGCCCTTGTAGCCATGAGAGCTTGTTCAGCTTTAGCCTTGAGGGCTAAAGTCACCTGCTTCTCTTTCACTTCTTTTTCAACTTCATCCTGAGCTTTCTTCAAATCTTGGTTCAACTTCTTAATTTGGTCTTCAAAATAAAACTTCTTCTCAACACAGTCCAGTGCATCATTCACCCTGCCTTGTTTAGCTTCTTCAAACATCTCACATAGCTTGCCCATTGCTCTCATCAGAGCATCTAGCCACACTGGATCAACCTGAAGGGAATATGCCCTGAGAGGCAATAATAAAGTGTTTATTATGTGTATTCCAAGTATATGATAGATGTTTATTTTGCATGCTATAATTGTATTAATACGGAAACGTTAATACATGTGTGTTTTATAGGGTTCGCAGCATAGAAAACAAAAAAATTCCTATGAAGTGAACTATGTACCAAGATCTATCTATTAGATACAAACAACGGGCGGATGTATATCCGTAGAGAACATACCCTTGAAGACCGACAAAGCTTAACGAGTTCGACTCGTGGTTGATGTAGACGATCTCCTGCCGATCTCAAGATCGAGAGGAAGTCCTAGCGCCGCAAATCAGCACCGCATCCGTGCTCGCACACACGTTCGAGGCACCGAGCAACCTCCGCCTCCTCGCTCCAGCGATGCAGGGAAGCACAACTCTTTCTTGCCGAATAGCCACCGGGAACATGTATCTCGCTAGTCCGAGACCATGGGGGATAAATTCTAGAGGGGGAGAGAGATCCTTCACGAAGAGGTGTGAGTGAGAAGTGAGGAGAGGGGTGCCTTTTATAGGACGAGGGGGGCACCCAAGGGGGTGGCCGCCGGCCATGGGGCTGCCCCTTCCCCTCCTTCATTCATGTGGGTGGACACTCCACTCACAAAAATCCATTCATATCTCTCCACTCAAAATCCCACTCAAACATGCCATTAAATTTCCACCAAATTTAATGCAAACTCTCATTAAATAAAACTCTTTTATTTTATTCAGAATTTTGTCAATTAATTTAATGACAAACATTCACAAATAATCCCTTGCTAGAATTCTATTTCACATGCATAACCACTTTATGCAATTTCACCCGAAAACCTCTTTCGGTATCTAGTGAAATAAATTCCTGCGCTTGTTCATTCTTTCGGCATGAAACTTTTGCTCCAATTGGATGTCGGTGTCTCTTAAGTGTGTTACCCTATGGTTCGTGAATAATGGGGACATGATCGAGACCCCTCTCGGATCAATAATCAGAAGCGGGATCTGGAGACCCATACTGACTACCACACATTCAACGATGACTTTCTTGTGATCGTCGGAACCTTTTACGCTAGTATCTTAATCCCTTTGTTTCACGATATATTACATGTCCGAGATTCGATCATCGGTATCTCCATACCTAGTTTGATCTCGCATCGACATGCACTCTTTTCTCGTTCCCGTGATATAACATTCTAGTGATCAAATCACTTGCTTGCAAGCTAATCAATGTGATATCACCGAGAGGGCCCAGAGTATATCTATCCGTCATCGGTACGAACAAATTTCACTCTCGATCCATGAGCCTCAACATAACACTTTATTAGTTCTGAATCCATCTTTATAATCACCCTGTTACGGTGTGACGTTTGATGTTATCAAGAAACTCTTCCGGTGTTAGTGATTGACATGATCTCATGGTCTAAGGATTAGGATCACTTCGTAAGTTGTTATAGCAATATAAACCCAATGACTTTGATCGTAATGCTATACTTCGGATGAATGTTCATCACACCATTACACTAATATTGTGATCCCGTTATTAACAACATCAAATGTCCATGATCAGGAAACCTTGATCATCCTGTTAATCAACGAGCTAGTTTATGAGAGAGGCATAACTAGGAACTTTATGTTTGTTTATTAAACACACATGTATTAATGTTTCCGTATTAATACAATTATAGCATGCAAAATAAACATCTATCATATACTTGGAATACACATAATAAACACTTTATTATTGCCTCTCAGGGCATATTCCCTTCAGTCTCCCACTTGCACTAGAGACAATAATCTAGTTACATAGTGATAAATCTAACACCCATCAAGTTCTGGTGTTGATCATGTTTTGCTCTAGGGAGAGTTTTAGTCAACGGATCTGCTACATTGAGATCCGTATGTACTTCTAAATCTTTATATCTCCATCCTTGACATGCTCATGGATGGAGTGAAACCGCGCTTAATATGCTTGGAATGCTTGTGAGACCTTGGCTCTTTGGCATTGGCAATGGCACCATTGTTGTCACAATAGATCACCATTGGGTCCAACGCGTTTGCAACCACTCCTAGTTCGGATATGAACTCCTTCATCCAAACTGCTTCCTGAGCCGCTTCTGAAGCGGCAACATATTTGGCCTTCGTTGTTGATCCCGCCACCATAGGTTGTTTGGAGCTCCTCCAACTAACCGCTCCGCCATTCATGAGAAATACGTATCCGAATTGAGACTTAGAGTCATCCGGTTCAGTGTCAAAGCTAGCGTCAACATAACACTTAGCGACGAGCTCTTCTTCAACTCCGTATACAAGAAACATATCCTTAGTTCTTCGTAAGTACTTAAGGATATTCTTGACCGCTATCCATGGTTAGAACACGGATCCGATTGGTACCTACTAGTCAAACTAATAGCATGTGCCACATCCGGTCTTGTACATAGCATGACGTACATTATAGAGCCTATGGCTGAAGCATAGGGGACCTTGTCCATTATCTCTCTTTCTTCCGCCGAAGCCGGACTTTGAGTCTTACTCAATGTCTTGCCTTGCAACATAGGTAAGAACCCCTTCTTACTTCCGTCCATTTTAAACTTCTTTAAAATCTTATCAAGGTATGTACTTTGCGATAGTCCTATTAGGCGTCTAGATCTATCTCTAAAGATTTTTATGCCTAATATGTATGTCGCTTCACCTAGGTCCTTCATTCAAAATTTGCTGTATAGATAACTTTTAACACTGTTTAAAAGATCTATATCATTTCTGATCAATAATATGTCATCCACATATAATATTAGAAATGCCACATTGCTCCCACTCACTTTCTTGTAAATACAAGCTTCTCCATAAGTTTAGACAAATCCAAACTCTTTGATCACCTCATCAAAGCGGATGTTCCAACTTCGTGATGCTTGCTTCAATCCATAGATGGATCGCTGAAGCTTGCACACCTTGTTAGCATCCTTAGGATCGACAAAACCCTTTGGTTATATCATATACAACTCTTCTTCAATATTACCATTGAGAAACGTGGTTTTGACATCCATCTGCCATATATCATAATCGAAATATGCAGCAATTGCTAACGTAATCCTAACTGACTTTAGCATCGCTACGGGAGAGAATGTCTCATCGTAGTCAACTCCTTGAATTTATCTAAACCCCTTTGCGACAAGTCGAGCTTTATAGATGGTCACATTACCATCAGCAGCAGTTTTTCTTTTGAAAATCCATTTGTTCTCCACGACCTTTCGGTCGTGAGGTAATTCCACCAAGTTCCAAACTTGATTTTCATACATGGATTCCATCTCGGATTTCATGGCTTCTAACCATTTGTTGGAATTCGGGCTCATCATCGCTTCTTCATACGTCGCAGGGTCATCATTTTCATCAACCATGAAATTCATGACAGGATTTCCGTGACTCGGGAGCTGACGCGTCCTGCTAGACCTGCGAGGTTCGGTAGTACTCTCTTTTGGAGTTTCATGATCATTATCATTAGTTCCCTCTTCAACAGGTGAAGCCAATTCCGGAACAACTTCCGGCGCTGCGCTACTCGCCATACTTTGAAGAGAAGGTTCAATAACCTCTTCGAGTTCTACCTTCCGACTACTCACACCTTTCGCGAGAAACTCTTTCTCTAGAAAGGATCCATTCTTGGCAACAGAAACCTTGCCCTCGGATCTGTGATAGAAGGAATACCCAATAGTTTCCTTAGGGTATCCTATGAAGACGCATTTTTCCGCTTTGGGTTCGAGTTTATCCGGTTGAAGTTTCTTCACATAAACATTGCATCCCCAAACTTTAAGAAATGACAGCTTATGTTTGTTTCCAAACCACAATTCATACGGTGTCTTTTCAACGGATTTAGATGGTGCCCGGTTTAAAGTGAATGCAGCAGTTTCTAGTGCATAACCCCAAAATGACAACGGCAAGTCTGTCAGAGACATCATAGATCGAACCATATCTAATAAAGTACGATTACGACGTTCCGACACACCATTTCGCTGTGGTGTTCCGGCAGGCGTGAGTTGTGAAACAATTCCACACTCTTTCATGTGAGTGCTAAACTCAGAATTAGATACTCACCTCCACGGTCGGACCGTAGAAATTTGATCTTTCTATTACGATGATTTTCCACTTCATTCTTAAATTCCTTGAACTTTTCAAAGGTTTCAGACTTGTGTTTCATCAAGTAGATATAACCGTATCTGCTCAAATCATCCGTGAAAGTAACAAAATAACGATATCCACCTCGCGCCAACACACTCATTGGACCACATACATCAGAATGTATGATTTCCAATAAATCTGTCGCCCGTTGCATTGAACCGGAAAACGGCGTTCTAGTCATCTTGCCCATAAGGCATGGCTCACATGTATCAAGTGATTCCAAAAGTCCATCCGAATGGAGCTTCTTCATGCGTTTAACGCCAATATGACCTAGACGGCAGTGCCACATATATGCGGATATATCATCATTAAGTTTAATCCTTTTAGCATCAATATTATGAATATGTGTAACATTGTCATCGAGATCTAATAAAAATGAACCATTCATCATCGGTGCATGACCATAAAAGATTTCATTCATATAAATAGAACAACCATTGTTCTCGGATTTAAATGAATAACCACTTCGCATCAAACACGATCCAGATACAATGTTCATGCTCAGTGCAGGCACCAGATAAAAATTATTCAAGTTTGTAACTAATCCCGACGGCAAATGGAGAGGCAATGTTCGACCCACGATTCGAAAGTTACAAATATTAGCAACTGAACCAAGATCAAATACCCAAAGCTCTGCGAGCACTAGTCAAGTACATATCAATAACATGTATATCATATATACCTTTGTTTGCCTTGCCGGCCTTCTTGTCTGCCCAATACTTGGGGCAGTTGCGCTTCCAGTGGCCAGTCCCCTTACAATAGTAGCACTTGGTATCAGACTTAGATCCAACTCGGGGTTTCTTTTTAGGCACGGCAACCGGCTTGACGCCCTTACTTCCCTTCCGTTTTCCCTTCTTGTCTTTCTTGAAACCAGTGTTCCTATTGATCATCAACACTTGATGTTCCTTTTTGATCTCCACTTCTGCAGTTTTAAGCATTGACCGAAGCTCGGGGAGAGACTTCTTCATGCCTTGCATATTATAGTTCATCACAAAGCTCTTATATCTAGGTGGCAGATACTTCAGAACACGATGGATGTCTAAGTCAATGGGAATCGTTATTCCCAAGGACACAAGCTTATCGGCGTAACCCAACATCTTGAGTACATGCTCACTAACGGGGTTGTGCTCTTCCATCATGTGGCTAAAGAACTTTTCTGAAGCGTTGTAGCTCTCTACAGCAGCATGTGTGTCGAAAATCATTTTCAACTCACCCATTTTATCAAAAGCATTGCCGTTTTCGAAGTTCCGGCTCTAGCCCATACAATAGGCCGCAATGAACTCAGTTGTGGTCCTCCTGACGAGTCTGATAGACATTTTTCTCCTCGTCAGGGGCATCCTCAAAAGGTGGGGGGCCTAGTGGCGCTTCTAGCACATATTGCTTTTGTGCAGTAGAGAGGAGAATCCTCAAATTCATGGCCCATTCGGTAAAGTTGCTACCGTTCGTTGCAAGTTTCTCTTTCTCCATGAACACATTGAAATTAAAAGCAGGTGGTGCCATCTACAACAGAATTTGTAAAGTTTAGACTAAGTGTATTATAGATTGTGTTCAACTAATCCATATTATGAATGAACTCCCACTCAAAAACGACATCCCTCGTGCCTTTTTGGTGATTACATGAACCAAATCCACTATACCAAGTCCGATCATCACGTGAGTCGGTATAGCTTCAAAGGCAAGCATCAAATGGGCATAATATCTACTATATGACTCATGCTTAACCTTTCGGTCAGTGTTCCAAGGCCATGTTTGTACATGCTAGGCTCGCCAAGTTAGAACCTTAGTATTCACGTGTGTAACTGTTTTACACCCGAAATATGGTCGTGGATCCAAGAACACCCGATCATCACATGATGTCTTGGAGCGACGAAAACATAATCGGTGCATACTAAAGGAAGAACACATTCTTATATTGATATTTAAATGAGGGATCATCTTATTATGCTAACAAAGCGCTAAACAAGCAATATAATATGCTATCAAACATCACATGTTGAAAGGATCGTATGGGCACCTAGAGGGGGGGTGAATAGGTGCTACTTCAAAATTTCTTCTTTTTCAAATTAAGGTTTGACAATAAGGTAAATTCTCTAGATAATGCAACTACGGTGAATTTACCTATATGACAAAATGCAAGGGCTACCACAACACAAAGTAGTAACAAGTAAGTAAGGTGCGGTAAAGGATAGAGGTAACCGAAAAGTGGACGCGGAGACACAAGGATTTGTTTCCCGTAGTTCCTTCCTTTTGAGGGGAAGTACGTCTACGTTTGGAGAGGGGGTGGTTTCAAACCACCAACGCCACAAGAGGCCTCCCTTGTTCTTCGATGAATATCACCCCAATGGGATCGATTCACCTTCCACTATATCGGCAACCTTCAAGGTGGAAGCCGGGACCGTTACAAGTTTGGGGCACACATCCACAACTTAATCGGAGGCTCCCAAATACAAGCAAGCTGTCAAAGCAATCAAAGACAAGCTTGTAATAACAAAAACACGAGCTAGGGTTTCCAACAAAACACTAGAGCAAAGGGGCCCTCAATGAAATGAGGGGGAAATGAAGATCTCTTTTGGTGAAGTAGTAGATCGGGGACTCCTCCTTCGAATCCCAAAAGATCAAGGACTTTGGGTGGTTGGATGATGAGATCTTGAGAATTTGAGTGTCTCCAAAGGACTCCAATGGTGGGCAATGACTTTAATGAGCTGAGCAATTTGTCCCAAGTTAGGTGGAGGGGTATTTATACCCCTCCACGAAATAAATGGCCGTTGGAGCATTAAATGACCGGTAGTATCAGATTAAGCCAGTAGTACCGCTAAAGCGGTACTACGTCCAAGATCGGACCAAGCACCGTGGAGACCTTGTTCTTCAAAATCTTCACCTTGGTATTTTCTTGGTACTACCCCAAGCGGTAGTACCGACGATGTAAGCGGTACTACCGTTCGAGCGGTAACCGGTCCCAAAACGGAGAGGAGGGTGCTAGTCAAGATGCGAAGATCGATGAGTGACGACCGCCTCAAGTACCGCTAGTACCAAGCTTGCATCACCGGTTGGGCTGGTAGTCCGCTCGTGGTACCGGTGTGTCTTGACTAGTACTCAGCCTTCTTACTTTTGATCGGTGCCAACTGCATCGAACCGGTAGTACCGGTGTCAAGCGGTAGTACCGGTTGCAGGTTCGGTACTACCGGTTAACACAGAAGTTTCTGCAAGGGGAAAAAGCTATGCCATGACTTGTGCCTTCTTTTACCAATCCTGTGATAAACTTAGTACATGGTTAAATCGATAAATGTATTGTTATCAAACATCAAAATCAGAGGGATAGAAAAATGCTCTTTCAATCTCCCCCTTTTTGGTGTTTGATGACAATACACTTTTGCAGGATGATTTTAACAATAGGCAAATGAGATTTGTAAAATAGAGAAGAGACTCCCGCTAGATGTGTAGAGACAAATCTCCCCCTCTATTTTAAAAACCCAACAAGGGTGCACAAGTATGGAAACTAGCATTTGAATACATACCTTTGCACAAAACATGTGATGAGGAATAAATAGACAATAGATATTGCATAACATCACAAGATGGATCCACAGAAATAAATCACATAGTCGCATAAGATGGATCCAACCACAAAGTTTCACACGACATAAACACATAGTAGTCTCACACATAGAATAGAGAGAAATCGAAGTTCACAAGCAATAAAAGGATCAAAGAGAAGAGCGAGCTTGTGACTTCCCATGCAACACCCGTGCCTAAAGTGCAACCTCTCCCCCTTTGGTAGCAAGACACCAAAAAGGGACAAGTGCAGAGCTAACGCCCCAAAGATCAATCATCATACTCCTCCTCCTCCTCCTCATCCTCAAGATCCTCCTCATCTTCATACGTAGGTGGGGCGCGGTGCGAGGAAGAGACATCATCGTCCCAACGGCTGTGCTGAGAAATCCACTGATCCTCTGGAGTGATATTGTTCTCGGATCCCTCGGAGATGGTCAACCCTTGAGCAGACATGAGCTCCTTCTGACGAGCACAAGCTTTCTTGGCAGACACGTGCGCCTCATACATACGCTTGTGGTTGTCAACCTGGAAGCAGAAGATCTTCTTAAGCTTGACCTCCATCCTTTTGGCCCAAGAGGGCTTGGCGTGCTTGCGGCGAGAGACCTCAAAGTCAGTGTCATGACCACTGTCAGCATGCTCAGAGTCATCCTCATCCTCATCCTCCTCACCTGGTGCAGCGCGAGGTTTATCATGAACCTTGATCTTGAATGCCTTTGGCTTGTGCACAACAAGAGAGCGAGTGGAGAGCGTCCTAGCAACGACGGGGCACTTGGACACAATGAGGGCCATAATGTAAGGCGCAAATGGTGGAACCCTCTGAGTGTGTGCAGCGGCAACCATCTCATTCCAAATGTAGTCTGTCACATCAAGAGGTTGACCGGTTTCTCTGTTGAGGAAGGTGTTGAACAGCAAGTCAACGGAGAACCCATGTATCTCGTCCTTGTTGCCCGCACAAGGAGCCACAGTCTCACGGAAAATGCGATGGAGAATGTCATATGTGGGGAGGAGATCCTTGATTTTGCCAGCAATCCCACGGCCTCGAATACAAGGGTCGGAGAACATCCTTTTTGGAGGGATTCTCCCGCATGTGGCAGCGGAAACCACAAGGAACGTCCCGGCCGCGATCCTCATACCCCAATATGGCAGCAAACTCTGCAAGCGTAGCCTCCTTGACAGCACCTTGAGTCATCCATGTAATCTTCCGATTGCGGCCAGTGTGGAAGTGTGCAGTGGCATAAAACTGGCAGATGAGTAGGGGAACATAGTCATGCTGAAACTGCATAATGGGGAGCATACCAAGGTTTGAGCAAATTTCCTTAGCTTCACAAAAGTAGCCAGAGTTCTTGTCAATGTGGCCCAAGTCAATCCACTGTTGAGGCACCACCAGCTGGGTATTGGTCATAAGAACCTCATGATACACACGCTCTTGGAAGTCATCATAGAAAATACTGTCCGCCCTTAACGCGCTCCTGCTGTGGGAGTATGCATTGTCCAGTCGGAGAGCCCTAAACTCTGCCTCAGAGATGTCAGAGAGTGTCTTTGGCCCAGATGGCCCAGAGCTGAGACTCTTGGTACGCCCAGTGGAAGGGGGCAAGGGGGAGGTGCTCTGCCACGCCCAGCTGAGCGCTTGGTAGCCCCTTCGCGACCCCCACGACCACCTCGAGTGGTAGGCAACTTGGAATGGCGTCTAGGCAGAGGCATAACTTCTTCCTCAGACTCAGTCTCTTCCTCAACAATCTCACGGTCAGACTTGGAGCGCTTCCGTGCACCCCGAGAACCACCTGCATCTGTGAAAGCACGAGGGAGGATAGCACGGAGATAAGGACACAAGAATCAAGAAGGCAATACCGAGAGAATCTACAAGTTGAGCAGAACATAGTGGTCAGAGTGGACCAGATTACTAGGACACGACAGCCAGTAGTATGCTTGAAGCGGTAGTACCGGAAAAAGTTCCGGTACTACCGGTTGAGCGGCACACAGGTTGTCAGATCTGATGGGAACGGCCCAAATTGATAATATATACTGTTAAATTGAAGATTCTACGCGGTAACAAGGAATAATATGGCAGTACAACCTTGCAAGTAGTCAATTTCTCCACGGATCTAAGCCAAAACCTAGATCTAATGGGGAAATCAAACAAGAAGAGGAGGGGCGGTTGTACCGGGATCCATGGCGGTGGAAAGGAGTGGGAGCTTGCCCGAAGGCCGAATCCAAGGGGAATCCGAAGGGAGGAGGGCGCGGCAGGGCTCCGGGGCCTTCAAGATCTCCGGTGGCGGTGCAGGTTAGACAGGGGGACGTGGGAAATAATGAGGCACTGAGGGGTGCCTCTCCCCACGCGCCCCTTATATACCTGGAACCGTCAACCGGTAGTACCGATTGTTGGAGCGGTACTACCGCTTGTAAGCGGTAGTACCGGTTCTATGACCGGTAGTACCGGTAACCGGTAGGGCCGGACACGCGGGCGGTAGTACTGCCTCGGAGGAGTTTGCCAGAGATGACACGAACTTCAAAGTGTAGTACCGCTCTCACATCCGGTAGTACCAGTTCCTTCTGAGTCCAAAGCCAGGGATCAAGGATGATTCTTGTGCGGGAAGAGAGAGGGTTTTCATGAGGGAGTACGGAGGCTTGGTTTAAGACAAGTGAGCTGAGAAGCACATGCACTCTAAAACCAAAAGGAGGAAACAAATAAATACCAAACTAGAGTGCATGAGACTAAGAAGGACGAAGACACTTCAAATAGATGGCAAATAAGAGTGAAGACCAAATCAACCAAGTGACAAACATGAGTAAGCACATCAAATCTCTCGATTGAGAGGGGGCGGTGGCCTAGGCCACCATATTTGAGTATACTCGGCTTGGCACCACGAAGATATATCTTGGGTCCATTACCGAAACTCATCATTGAGCTCACATATCACAAAATGATATTAAGAGGAATGATTTTTGTTTAATTTGCACATAATGGGGGGAGGGATAGTCCAATCAATTAGGACCGTACTCCCCCTATGTCCATGCCTACACCTAAACCAAACATGGGTTGAGAATTAGGTGAGAGTGCAAGATAATCAAGTCAAACTCCTAGAATCTACGATATTTAGTTCATTCCTCAAGTAGCAAAACCTTGCTTCATCAAGTGGATTCGTGAAGATATCGGCAAGTTGATCTTTGGTTGATACATAGGATAGATCAATATCACCTCTAGCAACATGATCTCTAATAAAGTGATGTCGGATCTCAATATGCTTTGTCCTTGTGTGATCCACCGGGTTGTATGCAATCTTGATGGCACTTTCATTGTCACATAGAAGAGGCACTTTGTCACAATGGACACCGTATTCCTTTAAAGTTTGCCTCATCCATAGCAATTGGGTGCACGCACTAGCAGCAGCAACATACTCGGCTTCGGCGGTGGAGAGAGATATACAATTTTGCTTCTTAGAAGACCAACATACCAAGGACCTACCAAGGAATTGGAAAGCCCCGGATGTTGATTTTCTATCATCCTTGTCTCCCGCCCAATCCGAGTCCGTGTATCCACAAAGAGCGAATGTTGAGCCTTGAGGGTACCAAAGACCATAAAATGGGGTATGAACTAAATATCGAAAGATTCTCTTGACCGCCATTAAATGGCTTTCCTTAGGAGCCGCTTGATATCTTGAACACATACCTACACTCAACACAATATCGGGTCTAGATGCACAAAGGTAAAGCAAAGAACCAATCATAGACCGGTATACCTTTTGATCCACATATTTACCATTTGGATTTTGTTCTAGATGAGTCTTTGTTGCCATGGGAGTTGGGGCTCCATTCAAATATTGCATTTTGAATCTCTTGAGCATATCTTGGGTATACTTGGCTTGATTGAAGAATGTTCTTCCTCTAACTTGCTTGATCTCAAACCCAAGGAATACTTTCAACTCCCCCATCAAGGACATCCGGAACCTACTAGTCATAAGCTTTGAGAATTCATCATTAAACGCTTTGTTAGAAGAGCCAAAGATAATATCATCAACATAGATTTGGCATACAAAAAGCTCCCCATTAACCCTCTTAGTAAAAAGAGTGGGATCGATTTTCCCAACCTCAAATCCACGGTCAAACAATAACTCTCTAAGGTGCTCATACCACGTGCGTGGGGCTTGCTTGAGCCCATAGAGCGCCTTATCAAGTTTGTAGACATGGTTTGGGAAGTTGGGGTCCTCAAATCCCGGGGGTTGCTTGACATATACCAATTCATTCAAGGGACCATAAAGGAATGCACTTTCTACATCCATTTGTTGCAACTTAAAGTTATGATATGCCGCATAAGCAAGAAGGATACGAATGGACTCAAGGCAAGCCACGGGTGCATAAGTCTCTCCATAATCAATGCCTTCAATATGGGAATAACCTTGTGCAACCAATCTAGCCTTGTTCCTTACAATAATCCCATGCTCATCTTGCTTGTTCTTGAATATCCACTTTGTTCCAATAACATTGCGGCAATCCTTTGGCTTCTCAACTAACTTCCACACTTTGTTTCTCTCAAAATTGTTGAGCTCTTTGTGCATAGCTTCTAACCAATCCGAATCTTCAAGAGATTCCCACACTTTCTTTGGTTCAATCATGGAAATGTGAGCTTGATGTTCACTGAACCTCTTCAATTGTGCTCGTGTGGAAATACCTTTCCTTAAATCTCCAACAACATTTTGGAGGGAGTGGTCTCTTATTTCCAACATTCTTTCCTTTCTAGCTTCGCGACGAGCGTGGATCTCCTCATTGTTTCTTGGAGGACCCTCTTCATCATTTTGATCCTCGTCTTGACCATCAACTTGACCTTGATCATTATTGGATTCATCCTCTATATTGGGAGGCGCGGATTGACCTTGGTATTGATCAAGTGTTCTTCTAGCCTCAACTTGAGCACCCCTCAAAACAACTTGGATGGATCTTCCTTGGCAAATTGACTTGACTCCACTTGACACCCCATCAAATGGACCAAGCTCCCTTTGACTAGAGTTCACACATTGATCACTATGTTGAGGGGTCCACATCTTGTCTTTGGCTTGAGTCAAAGTCCTCCTCGGTAGATGGAGCATGTTGAGGATGTGAAGATGAGGGCTCCACTCGAGTGGAGCATAGTTCTTCTCGATCCGCCATAAGGGGTTCCTCAATGGGGCGGATATAACCCACACCCATTCTTCCTATGGCATCCGGAGGCATTTCAACATCTGCATCACAAGCATCAACACGCCCCCCTTGGGGACCATCATATTCTTCGAAGGTCACACTACAAGATTCTATGACGGCTCCGGAGAGCTTGTCATAGATTCTATAAGTGTGAGATTCGAGACCATAGCCAACAAAGATACCCTCTAATGCTTTAGATTAGAATTTAGACAAACGAACACCTTTAATGAGATAGAAACACTTACAACCGAACACCCTGAAATAAGATATGTTGGGCTTGTTACCGGTAAGTATCTCATATGGATTCTTGTTGATTTTCTTGCGGAGGTAGAGACGGTTTGAAGCATGGCAAGTGGTGGAGACGGCTTCGGCCCAGAAGTTGTATGGAGATTTAAACTCTGCCAACATGGTCCTAGCCATCTCAATGAGAGTCCGGTTCTTCCTTTCGGCCACACCATTTTGTTGAGGGGTGTATGCGGCGGAATATTGATGCTTAATCCCCTCATCACTAAGAAAGTCATTCAAGGTGTAGTTCTTGAACTCGGTGCCGTTGTCACTTCTTATAATCAACACGGGAACATTGTGTTGCCGTTGAACCAAGTTGATGAAGTCGATAAAGGTCCTCTGAGTTTCACTCTTCAACTTGAAGAAATAAACCCAAGAGTATCTTGAAAAGTCGTCAACAATCACCAAACAATATTTCTTCCCACCAAGACTTGCATGAGATGGAGGACCAAATAGGTCCACATGAAGGATTTCCAAGATCTTGTTAGACTTGATTTGGTTCAGGGCTTATGAGGAGTGTCATGCATCTTCCTAGAACACATGCCCCGCAAACACGATCTTTGGCAAAGGAAACATTTTCTTTTAGTCCAACAATATGTCCCTCTTTATGGAGACTTTGCAAAGTTCTCATATTGACATGGGCTAGTCGGCCATAGCCATGTGACCCATATCGGCCTTTCCGTATAAGCACATCGGACCTGTCGTGGCTTGCCCCGAAAAGTCCACCACATACAAGTCATTTTCGACGTACCCAATGAAAGCGACCTTGAGAGACTTGCTCCACATGAGGACCACAATATCATTATCAATAAAGACGGCAAATCCCATCTTTCCAAGTGCACGGACAGAAAGTAAGTTGTAACCAAGGGTTTCAACAAGCATGACGTTCACGAGTGTAATGTCGTGAGCCACCACAACCTTGCCGAAACCCATTACCGTAGATTTTGACTTGTCGGCATATGTGACGGTGATTTGATCTTCATTTGACACCAAGTCCTTGACAATAGACGAGCTTCCGGTCATATGACAAGTGCAACCACTATCAAGCACCCATTTTGAACCTCCGGAAGCATAGGTCTACAAAAGATCAAGCTAGTTTTTAGGTACCCATTTTTCAATGGGTCCTCTTTTGTTAGCAACAAGGGTCTTGGGAACCCAAATAGACCAAGCAATATAACCATCATACGGACCAACATATTGTGCATACACATCACCATAATAATCACGCATTAAAACATAGTGAGGGTTAGCACTTCCCGCAAAATCGTCATGAGACATAGTTTTGCCAATTGTGGTCTTACTTCCCACAATGGTCTTGTTGGTCTCTTGTGCGGGCTTGTCCTTCTTCTTCTTGTTGTTCTTCTTCTTTGTTTTGGAGACAAAACCAATGCCCCCTTTATCACCACTATGCCTTTGCTTGCTCAAAAGATCATCAATAGACTTGTTACCTTGTGGAGATGTGGTCTTTGCAAACTCCCCCTTCAACCTAGCATTCTCTTCAAGGATAGTCGTGCTACTCGATGGAATGAAGTTACTAGGTGAAGGAATATTGGCCAATTGATTTTGAAGCATTTCATGGGACTTTGTGAGAGACAAGAGTTCACTCTCCAAGGCTTTGTGGGCCTTGTTAAGTAAGCTAAAGTCCTCGGCAAGTTTTTCATGAACCACACCAAACTCAACCTTGTCCTTTTTAGCTCTTTTGTATTTAGCAATAGCATGATCACGCTCTTTAATGAGTTTGTTAACAATGATGTCATTGGCCTCATCAAGCCCTTCAAGTTTTGACTCAAGGGACAACCTAGTATCTTGTTCTTCTTCTAGTGCATTGCTTAAAGCCTCTAGTTCAATCATATGTTCATGCCCAAGTTTACATCTAACATCTAGAAGCTCTTGAGTGTGGGAGAGTTGATCTAAGATGTTCCCAAAATGTAGTTTAGCATCACCTTCTAGGTTAGTCATGAACTCATCAAAGGCAATTAATTCATTTTTAACATCAAGAGACATTTCATCATCAATTTCATCATTATCTAATTGAGTAGAGTGGGATGATGAGGATACCTCCGTTCCTCTTGCCATAAGGCAAGTGACGTCCTTGGAGGAAGAGTTCTCATTTGGAGAGTCGAAGAGTGAGAGTGTCGGAGTAGAGGTGGTGGCTAGAGCAGCCATCCCATGTGAGGTTTCTTCTTCTTCCTCATCTTCATCATCGACATTATCGGAGGAGTATTCTTCATGAGTGATCAAGACAATTTCTCCCGATTTCTTGTTGATGGGGTTCTTTTTGATGAAAGGTTTCTTGTAGGGTGCCTTGAGAGTCTTCTTCAACACAAGCTTCCCACCATTATCTTCTCTCTTCTCATAGGGGTAGCTTGCCACAAAGTGGTAGCGGTCACCACAATTGAAGCAAGTTCTCAACCTAGTGGCATTCTCTCTTTTCCCATTTGGATTGCTTCTCCGTTGCATTTCCATCTTGGCCTTGGCGGGATTCTTCCAAAAGTTCTTTGCATAGAAAGCAATATATTGACTATGAGCAATCTTGACATCATCGGGATGGTCCAAGGAGAGGCCTTCATCACTATCATCTTCATCTTCAAAGTTCACAACTTTGGCCTTTAAAGCAACATTTACCACATTGCTCATACCGAGGGCACGAGCACGGGCATCTTTGGCGTTCTTGGCGGCGACCTTGAAAGCGGCCATCTCTTGCATAATTTCGTTTGAGTTCATGAGATGGTAGTTGTGTCTTCCTTGTAATATCTTCAAGTCGGTGGGCTCAAAAGGCATGAGTGCACTCACATATTTCCTTTTTATCCATGCATCATCCACATGTGAGGCACCCACATTTCTAAAAGCGGTGGCGGTGGTCTTGAGCCTTCGATACATGTCTTCATGATCTTCACCTTCTTTCATGTAGAAACCTTCGGCTTCATTGCTTAGAGCATCATATCTGTTCCTCCTCATACTCTCATTTCCAACAAACAACACAGTGAGAGCATCCCAAGCTTCCTTGGCAATGCTAAAGTGCTCAATGTGTGGATAATCCTTTGTTCCCAATCCTTGTTGAATCATATGCAAAGCAGTGGCATTGAGTTGACTATTGACAACCTCTCTTCTTGTCAAGTTGTTTGGATCCCCAATAAAGAGTCCATGCTCGATGATGTTCCATAGTTCAATGCAAGAGCTGCGCATATGAGTTCTCATTAGTGATTGCCATTGAGCAAAAGTAGCAGACTCTTCAAGCTTAGGTGGGTCACCTCTATTATACACATGAGGGTGAGGGATGGGAGGATCGGGAGAGTACCAAGAGTCACGGTGCTCGCCCTTCCCCCCATCAGGTCGTGTGGAGGAATTAGTAGTGTCTAGTTTATCCCCTACCACCATACCTTCGGGGGATACCGGAGTATTCCCTTTAGGTGCGGATGGTAGTTCCTCTTGAGCGGATGGGGGTGATGAGCCATCTTTGTCTTTAAGAAGTTGCTCAAGCATCTTCTTGACTTCGTTGACCAAGGAAGAGCTCAATCTTGTTTCCAAGTTTCTGAGATCTTCCATGGTCACCGGAGTTGACTCACTACCACCTTCCCCTTCTTGGCTACCCATATTCTCTTAGGCGGTAAAGCCCGAATAAAGAGCCGAGGCTCTGATACCAATTGAAAGGATCGTATGGGCACCTAGAGGGAGTGGTGAATAGGTGCTACTTCAAAATTTCTTCTTTTTCAAATTAAGGTTTGACAATAAGGTAAATTCTCTAGATAATGCAACTACGGTGAATTTACCTATATGACAAAATGCAAGGGCTACCACAACACAAAGTAGTAACAAGTAAGTAAGGTGCGGTAAAGGATAGAGGTAACCGAAAAGTGGACGCGGAGACACAAGGATTTGTTTCCCGTAGTTCCTTCCTTTTGAGGGGAAGTACATCTACGTTTGGAGAGGGGGTGGTTTCAAATCACCAACGCCACAAGAGGCCTCCCTTGTTCTCCGATGAATCTCACCCCAATGGGATCGATTCACCTTCCACTATATCGGCAACCTTCAAGGTGGAAGCCGGGACCGTTACAAGTTTGGGGCACACATCCACAACTTAATCGGAGGCTCCCAAATACAAGCAAGCTGTCAAAGCAATCAAAGACAAGCTTGTAAGAACAAAAACACGAGCTAGGGTTTCCAACAAAACACTAGAGCAAAGGGGCCCTCAATTAAATGAGGGGGAAATGAAGATCTCTTTTGGTGAAGTAGTAGATCGGGGACTCCTCCTTCGAATCCCAAAAGATCAAGGACTTTGGGTGGTTGGATGATGAGATCTTGAGAATTTGAGTGGCTCCAAAGGACTCCAATGGTGGGCAATGACTTTAATGAGCTGAGCAATTTGTCCCAAGGTAGGTGGAGGGGTATTTATACCCCTCCACGAAATAAATGGCCGTTGGAGCATTAAATGACCGGTAGTACCGGTACTCAAGCGGTAGTACCTCTTGCAAGCGGTATTACCGGTCCAGTACCGAACCAAGTACCGGTGGAGACCTTGTTCTTCAGAAATCTTCAGTCTTGGGCGGTACCCCCTTGTGGTACTACCCCCAAGCGGTAGTACCGGACGTATTAAGCGGTACTACCGGTTCGGTAATCTGGGTCCCAAAATCTTGACCAAAACGGAGAGGGGAGGGTGCTAGTCAGTATGCAGCGGTACCTTGGGCCGGTAGTGCCGCTCCGTGGTACCGGTGTGTACTGACTAGTACTCAGCCTTCTTACTTTTGATCGGTGCCAACCGGTACTGGAACCGGTAGTACCGGTGTCAGTACCGGTTGTGTCCCGACTACCGGTTGACACAGAAGTTTCTGCAAGGGGAAAAAGCTATGCCATGACTTGTGCCTTCTTTCACCAATCCTGCGATACACTTAGTACACGGTTAAATCGATAAATGTATTGTTATCAAACATCAAAATCAGAGGTATAGAAAAATGCTCTTTCACATGTTTATTAGTGGAATGATATGGTTCCCGCATATGATCTCTATCATGTGCATCGTGGTATGATCACTATCATACCTATATGTGTAAGTCCAAGGTCTATGGAAATTACACGTTATGTATGCTGTAAGAGTATCATCTCATACTTATACTTACAACATCACCATATCATAACACTAGCCCAGCAACAATCTAAACTAGACGCCTATAATTTATCCATTGCAAGTTTTGCGTGGCTTAGGGCTTTAGAGATAGAGCCGTTGTTACCTTCGAACATGAACCACAACGAGGATAACCAAATTTTTGACAAATCGTTGCAAAATAGATATTGACTATAGTAGGAGAGACAGACACCCGCTAGACACTTATGCAAACTAGTTGCATGTCAAGCGTGGAACAGGTCTCATGTGCGAGGACATGTAAAGTTTGTCCGGGCCACTTCATCCCACTATGCCACCAATATAAAAAATTACAACTAAGGAGCAACCACATGATCATCATCGCCCACATACACATATGTGTACTACCCGTGTAAAGCATCTACGCATAGATCCGGATCTGATACCACTATAGGGTTCGCAGCATAGAAAACAAAATTTTTCCTATGATGGGAACTATGTACCAAGATCTATCTACTAGATACAAACAACGGGCGGATGTATATCCGTATAGAACATACCCTTGAAAACCAACAAAGTTTAACGAGTTCGACTCGTGGTTGATGTAGACGATCTCTTGACGATCTCAAGATCGAGAGGAAGTCCTAGCGCCGCAAATCAGCAGCGCATCCGTGCTCGCACACACGTTCGAGGCACCGAGCAACCTCCGCCTCCTCGCTCCAGCGATGCAGTAGAATCACAACTCTTTCTTGCCGAATAGCCACCGGGAACATGTATCTCGCTAGCCCGAGACCATGGGGGATAAATTCTAGAGGGGGGAGAGATCCTTCACGAGGAGGTGTGAGTGAGAGAGAGGAGAGGGGGTGCCTTTTATAGGAGGAGGGGGCACCCAAGGGGGTGGCCGCCGGCCATGGGGGCTGCCCCCTCCCCTCCTTCATTCATGTGGGTGTACACTCCACTCACAAAAATCCATTCAAATCCCTCCACTCAAAATCCCACTCAAACATGCCATTAAATTTCCACCAAATTTAATGCAAACTCTCATTAAATAAAACTCTTTTATTTTATTCAGAATTTTGTCAATTACTTTAATGACAAACATTCACAAATAACCCCTTGCTAGAATTCTATTTCACATGCATAACCACCTTATGCAATTTCACCCGAAAACCTCTTTCGGTATCTAGTGAAATAAATTCCTGCGCTTGTTCATTCTTTCGGCATGAAACTTTTGCTCCAATTGGATGTCGGTGTCTCTTAAGTGTGTCACCATACGGTTCGTGAATAATGTGGACATGATCGAGACCCCTCTCGGATCAATAATAAGAAGCGGGATCTGAGACCCATAGTGACTCCCACACATTCAACGATGACTTTCTTGTGATCGTCGGAACCTTTTACGTTAGTATCTTAATCCCTTTGTTTCACGATATATTACATGTCCGAGATTCGATCATCGGTATATCCATACCTAGTTTGATCTAATTCTTGACCGCGCTCTTTTCTCGTTCGTGATATAACATTCTAGTGATCAAATCACTTGCTTGCAAGCTAACCAATGTGATATCACGGAGGGCCAGTATATCTATAGTCATCGGGATGAACAAATTCCACTCTCGATCCATGGGCCTCAACATAACACTTTATTAGTTCTGAATCCATCTTTATAATCACCCTGTTACGGTGTGACGTTTGATGTTATCAAGAAACTCTTCCGGTATTAGTGATTGACATGATCTCATGGTCTAAGGATTAGGATCACTTCGTAAGTTGTTATAGCAATATAAACTCATTGACTTTGATCGTAATGCTATACTTCCGATGAATGTTCATAACACCATTACACTAATGTTGTGATCCCGTTATTAACAACATCCAAAGTCCATGATCAGGAAACCTTGACTAATGTTGTGATCTCATAAACTAGCTCGTTGATTAACAAGATGATCAAGGTTTCCTGATCATGGACATTGGATGTTAATGATAAAACTGCATTAGATTGATGAAGTTTATGATGTGGGACATTGTGTATGTGAGATAATTTTTACGTGTAATATCCATAGACCTTGGACTTACATATATAGGTATGATAGTGATCATACCACGATGCACATGATAGAGATCATATGCAGGAACCATATCATTCCACTAATAAACATGTGATGTTTGATAGCATCTTATATTGCTTGTTTAGCGCTTTGTTAGCATAATAAGATGATCCCTCATTTAAATATCAAGATAAGAATGTGTTCTTCCTTTAGTATGCACCGATTATGTTTTCGTCGCTCCAAGACATCACGTGATGATCGGGTGTTCTTGGATCCACGACCATATTTCGGGTGTAAAACAGTTACACACGTGAATACTGAGGTTCTAACTTGGCGAGCCTAGCATGTACAAACATGGCCTCGGAACACGGACCGAAAGGTTAAACATGAGTCATATAGTAGATATTATGCCCATTTGATGCTCGCCTTTGAAGCTATACCGACTCACGTGATGATCGGACTTAGTGTAGTGGATTTGGTTCATGTAATCACCAAAAAGGTACGAGGGATGTCGTTTTTGAGTGGGAGTTCATTCGTAATATAGATTAGTTGAACTCAATCTATCATAAACTTAGTCTAAACTTTACAAATTCTGTTGTAGATGGCACCACCTGCTTTTAATTTAAATGTGTTCATGGAGAAAGAGAAACTTGCAACAAACGGTAGCAACTTTACCGAATGGGCCATGAATTTGAGGATTCTCCTCTCTGCTGCACAAAAGCAATATGTGCTAGAAGCGTCGCTATGCCCCCCACCTTTTGAGGATGCCCCTGACGAGGAGAAGAATGTCTATCAGACTCGTCAGGAGGACCACAACTTAGTTCATTGCGGCATATTGTATGGGCTAGAGCCGGAACTTCGAAAGCGTTTCGAAAACGGCAATGCATTTGATAAAATGGGTGAGTTGAAAATGATTTTCGACACACATGCTGCTGTAGAGAGCTACAATGCTTTAGAAAAGTTCTTTAGCTGCATGATGGAAGAGCACAACTCCATTAGTGAGCATGTACTCAAGATGTCGGGTTATGCCGATAAGCTTGTGTCCTTGGGATAACGATTCCCATTGACTTAGGCATCCATCGTGTTCTGCAGTCTCTGCCACCTAGCTATAAGAGCTTTGTGATGAACTATAATATGGAAGGCATGAAGAATTCTCTCCCCGAGCTTCTGTCAATGCTTAAAACTGCAGAAGTGGAGATCAAAAAGGAACATCAAGTGTTGATGATCAATAGGAACACTGGTTTCAAGAAAGACAAGAAGGGAAAATGGAAGTGAAGTAACGGCGGCAAGCCGGTTGCCATGCCTGAAAAGAAACCTCGAGTTGGACCTAAGTCTGATAGTGAGTGATACTATTGCAAGGGGACTGGCCACTAGAAGCGCAACTGCCCCAAGTATTTGGCAGACAAGAAGGCCGGCAAGGCAAACAAAGGTATATATGATATACATGTTATTGATGTGTACTTGACTAGTGCTCATGTAGCACACAGGTATTTGATACCGGTTCAGTTGCTAATATTTGTAACTCGAATCAGGGGCTGCGGAACAAGCGACCGCTAGTAAGGGGTGAGGTCAAGATGCGTGTTGGCAATGGATCAAGTGTTGATGTGATCACCATCGGAACGCTACCTCTCCATTTTCCGTCGGGATTAGTTATAAACTTGAATAATTGTTATCTGGTGCCTGCACTGAGCATGAACATTGTATCTGGATCGTGTTTGATGCGAAGTGGTTATTCATTTAAATCCGAGAACAATGGTTCTTCTATTTATATGAATGAAATCTTTTATGGTCATGCACCGATGATGAATGGTTTATTTCTATTAGATCTCGATGATAATGTTACACATATTCATAATGTTGATGCTAAAAGGATTAAAATTAATAATGATATATCCGCATATATGTGTACTTGCCTAGGTCATATTGGCGTTAAGCATGAAGAAGCTCCATTCGGATGGACTTTTGGAATCACTTGATTTTGAATCATTTGATACATGTGAGCCATGTCTTATGGGCAAGATGAATAGAGCGCCGTTTTCGGTTCAATGGAGCAGGCGGATTTATTGGAAATCATACATTACGATGTATGTGGTCCAATGAGTGTGTATGAGGTGGATATTGTTATTTTGTTACTTTCACGGATGATTTGAGTAGATACGGTTATATCTACTTAATGAAACACAAGTCTGAAACCTTTGAAAAGTTCAAGGAATTTCAGAATGAAGTGGAAAATCATCGTAATAGAAAAATCAAATTTTTACGGTCCGACCGTGGAGGTGAGTATCTAAGTTACGAGTTTAGCACTCACATGAAAGAGTGTGGAATTGTTTCACAACTCACACCTGCCGGAACACCACAGCAAAATGGTGTGTCGAGCGTCGTCGTACTTTATTAGATATGGTTCGATCTATGATGTCTCAGCGGACTTGCCGTTGTCATTTTGGGGTTATGCACTAAAGCTGCATTCACTTTAAATCGGGCACCATCTAAATCCGTTGAAAAGACACCTTATGAATTGTGGTTTGGAAACAAACCTAAGCATCATTCTTAAAGTTTGGGGATGCGATGTTTATGTGAAGAAACTTCAACCGGATAAACTCGAATCCAAAGCGGAAAAATGCGTCTTCATAGGATACCCTAAGGAAACTATTGGGTATTCCTTCTATCACATATCCGAGGCAAAGTTTTTGTTGCCAAGAATGGATCCTTTCTAGAAAGAGTTTCTCGAAAGGTGTGAGTAGTCAAAAGGTAGAACTTCGAAGAGGTTATTGAACCTTCTCTTCAAAGTATGGCGAGTGGCGTAGCAGGAAGTTGTTAGGAGTTGGCTCCACCGATTGAAGAGGAACTAATGATAATGATCATGAAACTCCAAAAGAGAATACCGAACCTCGCAGGTCTAGCGGGCCAGCGTGCGACTCCGGGCTGCGGAAATCTGTCATGAATTTCATGGTTGATGAAAATGATGACCTGCGGCGTATGAAGAAGCGATGATGAGCGATTCCAACAAATGGTTAGAAGCCATGAAATCCGAGATGGAATCCATGTATGAAAATCAAGTTTGGAACTTGGTGGAATTACCTCACGGCCGAAGAAGCGTGGAGAACAAATGGATTTTCAAAAGGAAAACTAATGTTGATGGTAATGTGACCGTCTATAAAGCTCGACTTGTCGCAAAGGGGTTTCGACAAATTCAAGGAGTTGACTACGATGAGACATTCTCTCCCGTAGCGATGCTAAAGTCAGTTAGGATTATGTTAGCAATTGCTGCATATTTCGATTATGAGATATGGCAGATGGATGTCAAAACCGTGTTTCTCAATGTTAATATTGAAGAAGAGTTGTATATGATACAACCAAAGGTTTTTGTCGATCCTAAGGATGCTAACAAGGTGTGCAAGCTTCAGCGATCCATCTATGGATTGAAGCAAGCATCACGAAGTTGGAATCTCCGCTTTGATGAGGTGATCAAAGAGTTTGGATTTTTCCAAACTTATGGAGAAGCTTGTATTTACAAGAAAGTGAGTGGGAGCAATGTGGCATTTCTGATATTATATGTGGATGACATATTATTGATCGAAAATGATATAGATCTTTTAAACAGTGTTTAAAGTTATCTAAACAGCAAATTTTCAATGAAGGACCTAGGTGAAGCGTCATACATATTAGGCATAAAGATCTATAGAGATAGATCTAGGCGCCTAATAGGGCTATCACAAAGTACATACCTTGATAAGATTTTAAAGAAGTTTAAAATGGATGGAAGTAAGAAGGGGTTCTTACCTATGTTGCAAGGCAAGACATTGAGTAAGACTCAAAGTCCGGCTTATGGAAGAAAGAGAGATAATGGACAAAGTCCCTATGCTTGACCATAGGCTCTATAATGTACGCCATGCTATGTACAAGACCGGATGTGGCACATGCTATTAGTTTGACTAGTAGGTACCAATCGGATCCGAGTTCGAACCTTTGGATAGCGGTCAAGAATATCCTTAAGTACTTACGAAGAACTAAGGATATGTTTCTTGTATCGGAGGTGAAGAAGAGCTCGTCGCTAAGTGTTATGTCGACGCTAGCTTTGACACCGATCCGGATGACTCTAAGTCTCAATCCGGATCGTATTTCTCATGAATGGCGGAGCGTTAGTTGGAGGAGCTCCAAACAACTTTGTGGTAGCGGGATCAACAACGGAGGCGAATATGTTCTCCGGAGCGGCTCAGAAGTTTGGATGAAGGAGTTCATATCCGAACTAGGAGTGGTTGCAAACGCGTTGGACCCAATGGTGATCTATTGTGACAACAATGGTGCCATTACCAATGCCAAAGAGCCAAGGTCTCACAAGCATTCCAAGCATATTAAGCACCGGTTTCACTCCATCCGCGAGCATGTCAAGGATGGAGATATAAAGATTTGTAAAGTACACACAGATCTCAATGTAGCAGATCCGTTGACTAAAACCCTCCCTAGAGCAAAACATGATCAACACCAGAACTCAATGGGTGTTAGATTTATCACTATGTAACTAGATTATTGTCTCTAGTGCAAGTGGGAGACTGAAGGGAATATGCTCTGAGAGGCAATAATAAAGTGTTTATTATGTGTATTCCAAGTATATGATAGATGTTTATTTTGCATGCTATAATTTTATTAATACGAAAACGTTAATACATGTATGTTTAATAAACAAACAGAAAGTTCCTAGTTTTGCCTCTCTCATAAACTAGCTCGTTGATTAACAAGATGATCAAGGTTTCTTGATCATGGACATTGGATGTTGTTAATAACGGGATCACAACATTAGTGTAATGGTGTGATGAACATTCATCCGAAGTATAGCATTACGATCAAAGTAATTGGGTTTATATTGCTATAACAACTTACGAAGTGATCCTAATCCTTAGACCATGAGATCATGTCAATCACTAACACCGAAAGAGTTTCTTGATAACATCAAACGCCACACCGTAACATGGTGATTATAAAGATGGATTCAGAACTAATAAAGTGTTATGTTAAGGCCCATGGATCAAGAGTGGAATTTGTTCATCCCGATGACGGATAGATATACTTTGGGCCCTCTCGGTGATATCACATTGATTAGCTTGCAAGCAAGTGATTTGATCACTAGAATGTTATATCACGGGAACGAGAAAAGAGTGCATGTCAGTAACGAGATCAACCTAGGTATGGAGATACCGATGATCGAATCTCGGACATGTAATATATCGTGAAACAAAGGGATTAAGATACTAACGTAAAAGGTTCCGACGATCACAAGAAAGTCATCGTTGAATGTGTGCGAGTCAGTATGGGTCTTCAGATCCCGCTTCTGATTATTGATCCGAGAGGGGTCTCGATCATGTCCGCATTATTCACGAACCGTGTGGTGACACACTTAAGAGACACCGACATCCAATTGGAGCAAAAGTTTCATGCCTAAAGAATGAACACACGCAGGAATTTATTTCACTAGATACCGAAAGAAGTTTTCGGGTGAAATTGCATAAAGTGGTTATGCATGTGAAATAGAATTCTAGCAAGGGGTTATTTGTGAATGTTTGTCATTAAAGTAATTGACAAAATTCTGAATAAAATAAAAGAGTTTTATTTAATGAGAGTTTACATTAAATTTGGTGGAAATTTAATGGCTTATTTGAGTGGGATTTTGAGTGGAGGGATTTGAATGGATTTTTGTGAGTGGAGTGTCCACCCACATGAATGAAGGAGGGGAGGGGGAAGCCCCCATGGCCGGCGGCCACCCCCTTGGGTGCCTCCCCTCCTCCTATAATAGGCACCCCCTCTCCTCTCTCTCACTCACACCTCCTCGTGAAGGATCTCTATCCCCCTCTAGAATTTATCCCCCATGGTCTCGGACTAGCGAGATACATGTTCCCGATGGATATTCGGCAAGAAAGAGTTGTGCTTCCGTTGCATCGCTGGAGTGAGGAGGCGGAGGTTGCTCGGTGCCTCGAACGTGTGTGCGAGCATGGATGCGCTGCTGATTTGCGGCGCTAGGACTTCCTCTCGATCTTGAGATCGCCAAGAGATCGTCTACATCAACCACGAGTCGAACTCGTTAAGCTTTGTCGGTCTTCAAGGGTATGTTCTCTATGGATACACATCCGCCTGTTGTTTGTATCTAGTAGATAGATCTTGGTACATAGTTCCCATCGTAGGAAATTTTTTGGTTTCTATGATGCGAACCCTACACAACCCAGTGCACATATGAACACTTCTCTCGTTCCTACATCAGTTAAGGAAGACTATAAATTAACACCTACTAAGATTACCAGCATTGACTATCTATACTAATTATGGAACGCTCACATACCTGCCCTTCATAAGCTAGGTACCTCCTTCCAGTGTTATAGCCCCCAAGCTACAAATTTGGCAGCCACAAATCCACACTCCACAGGCTCCTCCCCATCGTTGGCTAAACCGCAAAAATCTGAATCGTAGGTGTTGTTCATACTCTAACATGTTGAAACGTGGCAGAAATTAGAGAAGGAATCACCTGAATCCAAATCTAATTCAACTAGAAATCAAAAAACGCAGGTGCAGGAGATCTATAGGTGCAGAGTACTCACATCGTCAGACGAGGTCGGGTAGTGCGTCGACTCTTCTCCATCGCTCCACTAAACCATGGCGACAACGGTCGGTGACGGGGAGAAGACGCGGCGGCGGTGCGGCGGCACGGCGGCGACGGGCTGGGGAAGAGTGGGGAAACAGAGCAAGTGACAACGGACTGGAGGTAGCTGTTGAAACCGACAAGGAGCGGCTGCCCTAACGACTCCCTTAGACGCGCGCGTCACGACCGTTGTCTCCCTCCGTCAAGTGTGCGCCACGTCAGCACTAAAAACGGGCCCCACCTGCCAGAAATGCTGTTAGAGGCCTAAACACGACCAGTTAGAGCTTTCTGTCACACCCATACCCCAAAAGTTGTTTTTATGTCAAAAAACCCAAAGGTGGTAGATTTTTAACAAGATCGTCTCAAATGTGGTAGTTCTGCGTCATTTTCTCATTCAAAGCGGTGGGTACAGATTTTCATACAGGTCCCTGAGGAGCACAAGATCTAGGGAGAAGTCTTGTAGTAATGCAAAAAAGACCCTAGGGGGAAAACAGAAAAGCAATCCAGCCCCTGGCCTTTCTCCACCGACGATGTCAAGCCCACGCCAGCCATCCAACCACCACAGGGACGAACCACTTGGTGGGGGAGAGACGGGGCACGCCGAGAAGGCTCGCAGCAAGGCCTCCATCTTGGAGGAATCATCGACGCAACTCTGGCGTCTGTAGGTGCTGACGACTCGGCCACAGATCACGCCGGCAAACTCGGCCGCCGTGTAGTTTTCCTCAAGCTATTGCACGGACCATCTCCACCACCGCCAGAACAAAGAACAACAGTGGCAGACTTCCCCCCTCACCACCAAGGCCGGCCAGGGGAAAATCCAAAGCTCCTCTACTCCATTGAGGGAAACGACGCACACTCCCGAGCTTATTTGTCGAGCTGCAGAGACCTCCACACCACTCCCTAGCTCCAACCACCAGAGCAACATGAGTGAGCGCCGTCCGCAACCTCCTGGCACCGCTCGTCCGCACCAGCGAGTAGCTCGAAGGCGTGAAGCTCCGCTGCAACATCCCAGAAGCAATCCCCCATCCCCGCCGCCACGGGCGGCCAACAGAAGGACTGGATCTGGCAGTTACAAACCAAACCTCGCCCCAGATGCAGTTTTATTCCAAGTAGCGGTGATCTTCTCCGCTGAAATCTGCCCGACCCCGAGCATCAACAAGCAGAAAAAGATCCCTAGGCAGCTGTAGATCTTCCTGCCTCGATCTAGAGCTTCGCTACCATCTACGGGCATACCGCCCAACTCCGGCAACATGCCACAACACCTACCTAAACTACGGGCACCAGCACCTCCCCTCCGCCATCTCTCACCGGCGGCGCCGGCGAAAGAGGCTTCGGTTTGGTCTGGGCCCTTACGAGCGGAAGGATGGAACTATAGCAGAGGGGGTGGAAGGAGGAAGAGAGGGGGAAGGAGCAAGTTGGTGGGAATGGTCCGGTGGATCCACTCGCTCCGGTTTGATCTCCCGTTCGTGCATCGAGATGACTTTTCTTTTTTGAGGATAGTGCGTCCAGTTGAATGCAAGACCAATCTACTGTCAAAAAAAAGTAAGACCATATGCCTCTTCTCTCCGTTGCTTCCTTCTGTCTATATTGTTTCCTTTTTATCCTTTTCTTTTAAATCACATTCTTTTAATTTTATGTTTTTATTTTTCATTCTTTTTCGTTTAGTTTTTTCTTTTCCTTTTTATTCTTTTTCATGTTTATTGTTTATTTATGTTTTTCTTTCCTTTTTTCTTCACTTTTCACTTCTCTTTTCCGTAGTTTAGTTTATTATATGGTTTATTTATAAGTTAGGTTTCTATTTTTATTTCACATGTTTCACTGGCACAACAATTTGTTCCACGGTGATAATTTATGTTGCTCTTGTTGTTGAGATTTGTGTTCCATTCGTGGTAAAGTTAGGTTTCGTTTGGACTAAATTTTTTGTACTCGCGATTTGTTCCACCGGTACTAAAATTTGTTTCATTGTGCAAAAGTATGTTCCTTTAGTTGTTGAGATTTTCCGTTTCTCATCGTGTTAAGACTAGTTTTCGCTCGGCCTAAAGTTTTTGTTCCATTTTATACTTCCACGGTGCAAATTGTGGTCATTTCATTATTGAGATTTTCTGTTGCTCATTGTGTTAAACCTAGTTTTCCGAAGTCTAAATTTTTTTTTATACTTACAATTTGTTCCACTTCCACAAGTACAATTTTGTTCCACGGTGCAAAGTTTTGGTCCTTTTAAAATTAGTTTTCGCTCAATCTATTTTTTATTTTTTATACTCGTTTTGTTCCACTTGTAATTAAATTTGTTCCACATTGCAAAAAGTTGGGTTCCTTTAGTTGTCACGATTTTTTTGTTCCACGTGTGTTAAACTAGTTTCCCTGAGTCTAATTTTTTTGTTCTTTTTCACACTCATGATTTGTTTTACAATGAGTTTAAAACTAGAGAATTTTAGGACTATTTTTTGAATGAGTTTAAAATATTTGTGATAATCTTTACTATTAAAAAAGAGTTGGGGTTGGTACGTCCCACTTTGGCACTTTCACATCAAACATTGGACCAATTTGGACCGTACGATATGCATCTGATTATAGGTTGTCTATGTTCAACTAATTACAATGCTTTGCCACCTACAAGTTGAAATTTCCCTACTACGACGCTGCATTTTGGAAACCAATCAAGCACATAAAGACAGGACAGCTCATAAGTGGAAACTAATCACCAATTTCTCAATGAATCCCGTAATACCAGCATACTCTAACAAAAAAGTTTTGAAACCAATCAAGCATAAAGACAGGAGAGCTCATAAGTGAAACTAATCACCAATTTCTCAATGAATCACGTAATACCAGCATACTCTAACCAAAAAATGTCCAACGCATGATCACCTAGCCCAAGAGACACGGCTCACGGAGCTCGCCCTAGGCGTTAAATGCGCGACCAAGGGTTCTCGACCTGCCGGGCGATCCTCTCATTGGCCGGAGTTATCTCACTGGAATCCTCGACCAGCGAGCGCGATCGATCACGGTCCGTCTTCCGTAGCGATCCGTGCCGTCTTCCGTAGCGATCCCGGAATCAATTGATCTCATCGAACACACATCGAGCCGCATCAATCACACCATCGGTGACATCGATCCACCTTTCGAAAAATCGAATTAAAAGGTACACACAGCTCCCATCTCATGTTTACACGATGTAAGTAAACATTTCTTTACATGCCAGCTCCCATCTTAGGCTATTCTGAATAAAAAGACAAAGTCAACTTTACTTCCACCGCCTGTGAAGTTTTCTCATTTAAATGGTAATAGTTCCTATTTCCTCTGCTAGGTATTTTCATAAATCTCCTAGGGGACATAAAGAAGTCGATTTGAGAATCAGGCACATGTTCTAATAAAACACTTCATCAGAAAGGAGACACTAAAGATTATTTCCTTCGCAAGAAACAATTCCTCTGCTAGGTATTTTCATAAATCTCCTAGGGGACATAAAGAAGTCGATTTCAGAGAATCAGCACATGTTCTAATAAAACACTTCATCGGGAAAGAAGACACTAAAGATTATTTCCTACGCAAGAAACAATAACCAAGCAAGATTGTATATTTCTTTTTAGAGACAAAACTTTCTATCAGTTGAATAGATCGCTTGTTTCAAAGTAACACAACATATGATTTTATGATGTTTCTATAAGACCAGTTGTACGTTTCAAAACAATAATGAACCATTGGTAGCAGTGCCATTGTGCAAATAGTTGTATTTACCTTATTTGTTTTACTTCCATTAATCTTTGAGTGCGAAGCAGAAGAATGCACTAGAATCTTCCACAAGTGAGCATACCCCATTTAAAGATCTCACCAACCAAGGTGCAAATGAAACACAGTTAGCACAACAAAACGGTGGAGCGAATTGGTATGGCATATTGTCTGCTACAAAAAAAGAAGAACACCTGAAGAGGCTGCGGACAACCCGCCAACACAAGAAGAATGCAGCTCCAGCCATTGGTTAATTTGATGAATAATTACAGATTCAGATTAAGATATTAAAAATATTTAATACTCACCATTTATACTTGCTCGGAGAACATACCCGAGGATCAACCAGTGACAAATTTATTGGCGAAAATCAAGAACCTCAACACCATATTACAATTTGAGACCCAAGGTATTTTTCAGAATCCAAAATAGATTGCACTTTATTATAATAGCCTAAGATATACATACATTGCTAAATGGGATGAATGGCAATTTATTAGGGACTACAGGTTCTGCTAAAGTTGCTTCCAGTGTAACGAACAAAAAATCATCATCTTTGATTCAGGTCATCTCTCTAACATCTAAACCAATAAATAATATGTGGAACTATGTATTGACAATATTAGTCTTCCTCCCATCATTTTTACCAGCACGTAATCAAGTGATCCTTGATGAATCTCCACCGTGGAACTTACCCGATTAAGGATCAATCCAACAAATGTGCAAAAGAAAAGAGTGGAAGAAAAATAGCAGTGGCACAAGTTGGTATGGTCGATTGTCTCTCGGCAAGAAAGAACAATACCTAAGAAAGCGGCGACAATACCGCGAACTAAAAAGACTCAAAAGTTTAGAAGAACCAAAGCAGCTTCGAACAAGGTAGTAAACATACAACCATATATTGTTTAAATCTATTTCTGAAATTTACCATTGTTCGTTTGTTTAGTTCAAGACTGTTCTCAGAACATTGCTTTCGATGTCATGGATGGAGTTTCACCATCCCTAATTCAGACAGAGACTGACACTAATCAGGCAAGGAAATAAATTGGTAGCAGTACCATGTTGTAGATAGTACCCATTGTATTTACCTTCTTTGTCTTCCTCCCATTATTACTACAGATGCAGAAGAATGCTTTGGAATCTTTTGGGGGGGAGCGTACCCCATTTAAAGATCTAACGAACACAGTTGCAAATGAAACAAAGTCAGAACAACATGGCAGTGGAGCAAACTTGTATGGCCGATTATCTAATGAAAATAAGGAAATGCGCCTTGCTACGCTGCAGATAGCCCGCCAAGAAAAGAAAAATGCAACTCCAAGCATTGGTAAAATTGAATAATAAATAATTACATATTCCATGTCAAGATATTAAAGAACTGTTTAGTACTCACATTTCTGTACTTTCTTAGGAGAACATACCCTAGGGAATGACCAGGCGGACAAAATTATTGGCGAAAATCAAGAACCTCAACATCATGTTACAGCACTGAGCCAAGGTAATTTGAAGGATCCAAAACAGATTGCATTTTAAATTAATAGTAAAGATATACCTACAATCAAGTAGAAGAATGACAACTAGTTAGGTACAATGAGGTTCTCGCTAACGCCGCATCGAGTTTGACGAACAGATATACATCATCTCCGATTCAGTCGTCTCTAGCATCTAAATCAGAAAATAATATGTGGAACTATGTGTTTACATTATTTGTCTTCCTCCCAACATTTTTATCACACACACAGAGTCAAGCAATTCTTGATGAATCTCCACCAGTGGAGATTACCCCAGTTAAGGGTCAAGCCAACAAATGTGCAAAAGTAAATAGGGGAAGACAAAATAGTAGTGGCACGAGTTGGTATGGTCGATTGTCTCCTGGAAGTAAAGAAGAATACCTAAGGAAGCAGCGACAATACCGTGAACATAAAAAGAATACAGCTCTAAACCTCAAAAGTCTAGAAGAACCAAAACAGCTTCCAGAACAAGGTAGTAAACATATAACCATGTACTGTTCCAACCATAACTGGTTTGTAAACTAAAAAAATAACCATTGTTCATTCATTTAGGTCAAGCATGTTCTCATAACATTGCTTTGCGTTTAGTGGATGGAGTTTCACCATCTCTGAATCAGACAGAAACTGATACAAATCAGGCAAGGAGGGAACGTGATAGAGCACATCGGAATATGCTAACACCTGATGATAAAGAAATCATTAATGCCAAAAGAAGAGCTTCTAGGCAGGCGTTAACGATTGACGAGAGAAATGCCAGTCACAGAGCTCGAAGGCATAGCCTAACGCCCGAGGAAAGGAAAGCTATGCTAACTAAGCGGAACATAGACGCCAAGGCTAAGCGGAACACACCATGTGCTGAATCCATTGCAATGATGTGCCCAGGAGGTGTATCACCCGCCATGGAGACATCGGCTTCTCCACCTAAATACACCAATGAATCTGACGGTAATTGATCATCTTTACTACACCTCTCTCCAGTATCGTACAACAATTACTCACCGGCTCGAATATTATGCAGGAGACTACCTGAGTAGAACCCTGGACTTTGATAACATCCCGACGACCTCATGAATTTTGGGCAACCAATCAATGGTCGCAAGTACATGACATGCATAATCAAGTGAATGAGCAGCCGCACGAGAACAGAGCTCATCGAAGGTCTCAAAGGCGGGCTCAAAAAGAATGGTTAGAAGATGCACACATGCAAGAGGAGATTGCACACCAAAGAGCAAGCAGACAAAGTATACCACACGGGGAGAGACATGCACAATTAGAACGTTCTAATGCTCGCTTTGAGGCTAAGAGAAACATGCCTCCCGCCGAGTCCATCACATCGCCATGCCACGATCTAGCTACATCGTCTACAAATAACCTCGCATTGAGCGCTCACACGCAAGATTACACCATCGGGACCGATGGTAATGGTCACATCTTTTCCCTCTTGTTGTGTCCAGAAATGTTGTAGCGTTACTTACCGACTCTTGAATGGTGAAGGTGAGATGGAGGCGTACCTTGCTAGGCTCATGGAGGAGAACCCCAACGGCGATCTAATAGATGATGAGTACTACCTATATGCTGGTGAAGGTAACACTATCTGCCTATCGATGAGTGTCATTACTAAGAGCTATAATGTACTCCAAGATATTACATGCTATATAACTCAACAATCCATGCAGGTTCATACAACGATGACACGTCCCTTGATGAACCGGATGATTCCCCCTTCAGGACTCTATCAACCAGATCCTTTTGACTTTGTGTACTCAAACCTACCAGAGAACACACACATCCTACAAGACGCCGCGAATGCGTGGGATGCAAGGCCAAAAATCCAGTTTGAGAGCGGTTTACTGTAGGAAAGGAGAAACCAAGTTACTTGAGCGAGCCTATACTGAGCCGATGAGGCTCGGTCATCATCGATGAGACTCACGACATTTCCGAGAAAGCATCCGATACTTCAACAGCCATTTCTCCTTCACAACCCTTGGCGTCACCTTGATAACAACTACGAACATGAGGTCTGGGTGTACACCTTCCGGGCGCAAGGGATGTTGTACCACAAGTACATTCATTCGGGCAGTTCTCGTTCGACCATCTACAATCTGATTTCTATGACGATGACCCAAGCCTAAATCATCGCGCCAAATCCATCGAAAATTTGGATCGTGGTGTCGCCAAGATGTTAGTGGACATCTAAAGAAAACCCTTACTCGAGCAGCTTTAGGAGACTAGGAGCCCATAAGGAAAACCTCGATGAGTATCGAATAGAACGAATATGGACAAGAAGCTAGATCAAAGGACGATAACAAACCTTTGTCGGAAGAGGTGGCTGCTATTTGGGTTGAGGGCAGCAACCTAGCTAAAAGTGGAACGCAGATATCATCCTACATGGTAACAACAACGAGATACAGATACGGTCCACACAAGGCTGTTATGACCGCTCTCATATCCCCTTTTTTTCCAAAGGGGAGTTTGGTTGGCATCCTAATATCCCTAAAAATAAAGTTGACTATGCTCTTGCAAAAGGCAAGAGCAAACCGTGACAAAGATGGAGGTTCGATTTTTTGGCCTTCTTTTCACATTTTCTTCCTATCATTTCTACTGGTTGTCTAATTTTTTCCTTTTTGCCTTTCCACAGAGGGAAATAGTAGGCTGTGCGTCTCTGTCAGAGACTACTACTGCTACAGGCTAATGACACGTCCGGGCATATTCAACCCTTTGCTGCATGGAGGACGATTGTTCCAGCAATTTGCAGTCGACATGTACATCAAGGTTGAGGGATGCAGGTTGAATTGGATCAGGGAACACCAGCCAGAGATACGTGCTGACCTATATAAAGGAATTGTTGATATCATCAGTGCAGGAGAATCTCGAGGGAGTGCTATTGGCACAAGGACAGTGCTCCCATATACGTTCCAGGGGGGCTACCGCGACATGAAGCGGAGACATATGGACGCCATGGCATTGGTGCAAACATATGGCAAGCCGGACATCTTCCTGACAATGACTTGTAATCCAGGATGGCAGGAGATAGTTGACGAGTTGTTTCCTGGCCAAACCCCACAAGACCGACCAGATCTTGTTGCCCGTGTGTTTAGGGCCAAGCTAGAGATGATGAAAGAGATGCTCCTCAAGAAAAATATCCTTGGCGTTGTGAAAGCACATGTATATGTTGTCGAATTCCAGAAGAGAGGGCTCCCCCATGCCCACTTCCTGTTGATCATGGATTCAACATATAAGCTCTTAGTGCGGATCAAGACGACCGGCTCATATCGGCTGAGCTCCCTGATAAGCATAAGTACCCAGAGCTCTATGCTATGGTCGTAAAGCATATGATGCATGGCCCATGCGGTGTTCTCAAGCCCAACAACGTGTGCATGCAAGATGGAGTGTGCAAATGCAGATATCCACGACCCTTCAATGATAACACTGTACAAGGGAAGGACTCCTATCCTATTTATCGTAGACGAAAAGACGGTCATCAAGCTAAGGTTCGTGGTCAGATTCTGGACAACCGATGGGTTGTGCCTTACAACCCATGCCTTCTTCGGATGTTTAACTGCCACATCAATGTTGAGGTGTGCTCTAGCATCAAGGCCGTCAAGTACCTTTATAAGTACATATACAAGGGCCATGACAGGACTTCATTCAACATTGACCAGCCCGATGAAGATGGTAACATAGACGAGATCAAGAGATACATTGATGCAAGGTGGGTTACTCCACCGGAGGCAATGTGGAGGATATTCGGTTTTAAACTCTATGGAAACTCACCGGCTGTCCTACAACTACCGCTTCATCTCCCACACATGCACAAGGTCATGTTTAAAGCGGGGGAGGACCTGAACGACGTTGTTTCCAGGGATAATGTAGAGAGTTCCATGCTAACAGAGTATTTCATTGCTAACAAGAATCATCAGTGGGCTAGAGATATTTTGTACAGGGATTTTCCTGGAAGCTTCACATGGCAACCAACAAAGTTCTGGAAACCGAGGCAAGAACGCCATCAAGTAGGTCGAATTGTGTCAGCCCATCCAGCCGAAGGGGAGCGATATTTTCTGAGGGTGCTGTTAAACCATGTACCAGGATCAACGTCCTTTGAAGATCTGAAAACTGTTGATGGCGTGTTGTGTGGTAGCTTCCGAGAGGCCGCTGAGAGGAGGGGTCTCATCGAGGCAGACAACACCCTCGACGAGTGTCTTGCAGAGTCAGAGCAGTTCGCGATGCCAGCTTCACTTAGGAGACTCTTTGCAACAATCTTGGTATTTTGTGAGCCTGGTGATGTGCGAGGTTTGTGGGATAGGCACCTACATGCAATGTCTGATGACTTCCGGCGACATCACACATGCCCAAATGCAGTAGAGCAAATGGTGTTGCTTGACATTAGTGGGATGTTGCAATCCATGGGGAAAGACATCAAGACGTTCGATCTTCCTGACATGGATGAGACATATGACAACACGGGGGGTGAGGCCGTGGAGATCATCAAGAGAGCACTATCGAGATTGACCGAAGGATGTGAATCTAGCATCCTCACTAAATCGAGAGCAAAGACTTCTCTGACGAGATATTATCGCAGCTGATGCGGTCTTGATGGAGGTGTCTTCTTTGTTGACGGCCCAGGAGGCACAGGGAAGACCTTTTTGTATCGGGCGCTCCTTGCTACGGTCCGATACAAGAGAAAGATCGCCGTTGCAATGGCGACGTCGGGCGTGGCCGCTTCCATCATGCCTGGAGGCCGAACCGCCCACTCTAGGTTCAAGATACCATTGAATATTGAAGATGGCTCGTCGTGTAGCTTCACAAAGCAGAGTGGGACAGCCAAACTCCTAAGAATAGCTTCTCTCATCTTATGGGACGAAGCCACCATGACAAAGCGCCAGGCAGTTGAGGCGTTGGACAAAAGCATGCGTGACATAACTGGCCGGTGGGACCGGCCATTCGTGGAAAGACAATCGTATTTGGGGTGATTTAGGCAGGTTCTACGGCCGTCGAGAAAGGGTCACGGCTCGATAATTGACGCAGCCCTGCGGAGTTCATACCTTTGGAATGGCATGCGACAGCTAAGGCTCGTCCAGAACATGAGGGCACATAACGACAAATGGTTCGCAGATTATTTGTTGAGGGTAGGGAATGGCACTGAGGAAGCTGACAAGGAAAGTAATATACGACTCCCCGAAGATATATGTGTCCCGTCTACAGATGAAGAGGACGACCTAGAGAAGTTGATCGAGCATGTATTTCCGTCTCTAGGCGACAACATGGCTGATCCAAATTACATGACTTCCCGAGCAATCCTCTCAACCAAAAATGACTATGTAGACACTGTAAACAAGAGCATGATACAACGATTTAGCGGCGGAGAAGATCTATCACAGCTTTGACGGCAGAGGATGATCCGCATGGCTATTATGCTCCGTAGTTCTTGAACTCGCTAACTCCTAATGGGCTGCCTCCCATGAGCTTAAGCGAAGATAAATTGTCCGATTATACTTCGTGAACATTGACCCAGCTAACGGATTATGTAACGCACGAGGCTTGTTGTTCGGGGTTCCAGAGAACGCGATTGATGCGGAAATCGTATTAGGACAGACACCGGGAGAGGGTGTTCCTTCCTCGCATACCTCTCGCCCTCCGATGACGACATGTTCCGCTCAGATTTAAAAGGAAACAATTTCCGATTAGGCTCGCTGCCATGACTATCAACAAGGCGCAAGGGCGACCATCCCTATTGTCGGTGTTTACCTACCGGAACCTGTATTCTCCCATGGCCAGTTGTATGTTGCGTTGTCTAGAGCAACCGCAAAGGTTAACATTAAAATCCTTGCCATCAAGGAAGATCACAAGGGCAAGGATATCGTCAATGGAAAATGCAAGAGCAATGGGATTAACCAATCCATGAATCCAAAGAAGCGAAAGAGATCTGAGGACTTGGTAACAACCATGAAGAACATAGTCTACAAGGAGGTCCTGAGCACTTGAAGATGTCAGAAAATATTTAAGGAGCTTCAGAGAGAATTAATGTATACAAAATCATGTTAGTTATCGGCATCTTTGAAGTTGTAGTGGTTATGTGAATATTTGATGTGTGTGCATTTTAAGGCAATACTCATTAATATAATGTTGTTTTTTCTATGTGCTGCTAACTAGGGGCAAAAAGAACAGTAACTGGCAACTCATTTTTTTGGTGGATAATCGTGTAGTGTGTAATAGGGGATGCCACAGAAAGCTAACAAGGTGGATCAAGGAAATGTGTGGTTTCATTTTTTCAGAACTTACAAAATGATACTGTGATGCTCTGCTTACACACTTTTTGAATAGCACATTAGTTTTTACACATGAATAAAATGATTTTTTAGTTTGTATTATGTTTCAGCTTTCATTATTCTAGAAAATAAAATCAGCCAGCGTTTATAATGTTTCCTTTTACTAGAGACACAATCAATATCGGCTCATTAATCATCATTTATTATTCTTAAAATAAAATCAACCAGCTTTTATATTGTTTCCTTTTACTAGATATACAATCAATTTCGGCTCAGCAATCATCATTTATTATTCTTAAAATAAAATCAACCAGCTTTTATATTGTTTCCTTTTACTAGATATACGATCAGATTATTTGCGACAATAAACATTCATTACTCTTAAAACAGAATCGATCAACATTTATGTTGTTTCTTTAATCTTAAAGATACGATCAGATTATTTGCATCAATAAACATTCATTACTCTCAAAACTTTTATACTTTTTCTTTAATCTTAAAGATACGATCAGATTATCTTTAATAGTCAAGATACTATCTATTTATTTGCATCAATAAACATTCATTACTCTCAAAACAAAATCAATCATCTTTTATTTGCTTTCCTTGTCACATCTGCCTATATAAGCACGACCCCATCAGGGCAAAGGTACTCCTCGTCCTCCTCTACTCTAGCACGCCTACCTGACCTGGACCGGTTGATCTGCTCTATCTTTCAAGACATTTCAAAGGTTTGATCATTCAATATATTCTCTTTTCTGCTTTGATGATGCTTTGAATTTTTGTGGACACTAATTCTGCAAATTTGTGTGAACTACGCCAGAAACATGTCTTACTTTTTCAGATTTGAATTTCTTTATCTTTAATGACAATTTTTTTACGATCTGTAGGAGCTACAGTATGGTTGATGTTTTTGAATATCTCCCGGATGGTGCACTAACAGGTAAAGAAATAGAATGTTAAGTACACAATTTTTGCATAGATTATTATAAAAAGTAGTAATTGTAAAATTGTTTTTAGATGTGTTGGGCGTCATCATGTACGTCGGTCCACACGAAACAGATTTCTGTGCCCCTAGCGGCGCCAGGGAGGTTGCTGTGGTAGATACCAACCATAAGATAACATTTGTACGTATTTTTGGTCAATCTGCTCGTGCCTACGGCAATACTCTGCTGTTAGGGGAACTAGAAAATGCCGTTCTCGTTGGCTGCAACCTCAAAGTCCATCAAAAATCAAGTAAGTTCAGTTTATTCTTATATATCTAAAAATTATTAAATGCACATCTTCCTACTAAGTTATATATTATGATTTTGCAGGGAGCCTTGATAGCACGGCTTCAACTACCCTCAGAATTCAGACATGCACAACAAAACATCCTTTTACGCTCCTTAACGGTAAATACTCATCGATGTTTTTATGATTAAATCAACATGACCATGGCCTTTTCTCCAAAAATAATAATTATTTCTAACTTGTTTTTATATATGGTTATGTCTCAGGTCTTAGAGCACATGTGGGTCTCGACATGAGTATACGGGAGCATGTCAAACAACTGGTGCTATTAAGGAGGGACATGCACGAGGGGCACATTGATCCCACCGACGAGGAGCCTTTTTCACAGAGGAAAATGTTCAGGTGCAAACCCCATTGGGCAAGTGTGGAAGATGTATTAGATAGAAGTCCGAATAAAAAATAAAATGAGGAGGGGCATGTGCCTGTTTAGACATGAAGTTTAAATTCGATCGCCATTTTCTAAAGATAGTTCTATTGTAGATGCGATAAAAAGATGTTCTTAGTGTTTTTCTGCTATGTCGATTTTCTATGGTGTCGTCACTTTTGACAACCGATCGTGTCAAATTAATGTGAGAGAGATATACTGGTCTGTTTTGTCATATCTCTGGTCTGTTTTCATTTCTATGGTGCCGCCGTTTTGTTCTTTTTTTTTCTTTTCAATAAATGCTCCTGAGAACATGGGAGCATCAATTACAGTAACAGACTAAGGTGAACAACTCCAACATCAACTAACCTGGGTGGAAAAGCTTGCCCATAATGCCTGAACCCTTCCTTGCTCATCCGTCAATATACCCGAAAATGAGCTACCAAAATCTGATAAAACATTTTTATCTTGCTGGAGTACCTTCAGCTCAATTTCAGCACGCAACACTTCAGGATGGTTATCATATTGCTTTTGGAGGATCTGCAGTTGTCAGTTCAAGAAAATTAGATCACATGTAATAAGAATGATGACCTAGAAAGAAAAATATTGTTTTTAATAGGAGAGGAAACAGACAACCTTATGCTCATTCATAAGAGATAGGTACTCCTCGTGTACAAACTCATCAGTCGGTAAAGTACCATCCATCAAGCTTTCAAGCCTAGCAATCTTTCCTTCCATTGCTTGTGCAATTACAGCATTGCATTCACGCTCATGCTTATATTGTTGCACTGGAATATCACAGAACATTATATGGGGACAGAAATCAGTTTATTGTTCATGAAGGAGAGAAAACACTCACCAAACGATTTAGCTGTTGAATTTGTGCAGCCTGCTTTGCACACTGTTCATCACGTGCCATCTCTCGCCTTATTGATCCATCCAGGACCTTCTCCACAGCCTACGTAAAAGTTCAAATAAATGCTGCTTATTCTAACCAACTGGTGCACATGCACAAGAACTTCTTTTGTTTGAACTTACTTTGAGAATTTTGCTGCTTTAGTTCATCACATGGTAGTGCTCCATCAGCTGGTACTAATTGCAGATCCCTGCAAGCATCCGGACCATTGCTCTCCTTGCGTAAACCTCAACTAGACCAGTAGGAACTAGAGCCGAGTGTTATCTCTTGCTTCAGATTCTTCAGGCTCACGAGTCGCTACATCAACCTTGCAAGGCGTAACATCCCTAATCCTAGCATTCAACCCCACCGAGGCTCTCCTCCATGCACCATTGTTATGGTGACTTTCAATGACTTGAAGTCCTCTCAGATATCTTGGCAGCAAGGTTTAACTTGCATCTGTCATCTCCAAGTTTAGTAACATCAGAACATGATCTTTTTGTAGGCAACAAATTGTTATCTCCATCAAAAGCATTAATATGTGAAGAACCAGCATCTGTCAGCCCTGTAGGTCGGAACATAGGCAACCAATGCAAAATTGTGAACAGGGTGCAGAAAAACAACCTGAAAACCAAAATTTGGAAGCTGATATTTAATTGAAATTCGCTATTACATTTAAAATCAATAAAAGGGGTGGTGAGTCATACTTCTGCGGGTATTTCAATGGGATATGCAGCAAAAGAAAGCATTATATCTGAGAACACGATATTTCGTAGTCTCTAAACTACATGTTCCCTCTCCATTCTCAATTTGGATTTTCAGCGACTCTCTTGAAGTAATTTGGGAAACGGGTCAAAAGCCACTAAGGTTTGACGTTGGCAGAAAAGAGGGACGCACGGACATTCAACTTAAGGCAGGAATAATTGGCACTCAGACTTTCTTCACAGATTGAGACACGTCTTACAAAAAAGTATATGACCAAGTAACAATGCAAGAGATCCAAGGTAGAGTAGGACACCAAAACTAAAAGGCTAGAGACTAGAGAATGAGAAGACTGTAGTACAAACTATTTTGGACCTGGAGCTTGACAGAAGGTCGCACAAATCCTTTTAATTAGTGTAGTTCCTGATTTTTCTCAATGTGATGGCGGCATACAAAGACATCAATCTCAAACTTAATTATTTGACTTAGTAAAAAAATCATTGGCCAGATCAATTAACATGATTCTTTTTCCGACGCTAATAGCAACATATCGTACCATAATATGGAAGTACTCCGATCTGCTAATAAATACTCCGATCTGCTAATAAATATAGCAGAATCCCGTATCAAAATAAATAGGAAATATCTTGTGACGCAACAACTGTCAATATAAATAGAGATTACCTCTGTATTTTCCTCGGTACTCAACCAAAACCATCAGAGCCAATCCAACACCACGACGAATCCTCATTGGCGACAAGGTATGATATGAGGCCAAGCACTGTCCAATTCCTCGCCCTCGATCCCATGCCCAATTCCTCGCCCTCGATCCCATGCCCAAGTCCTGCAGCGTCCTCGATACCATGCCCACCCTCGCCAAGTCCTATAGCGCCTCGATCCCATGCCCACCTCGCCAAGTCCTGAGCACCTCGATCCTGTCACGCCGGGAACAAGGGGACCAGCAATCAAGGCGCGGCAGCACATCGAGGACTGAGCGGTCGCCGCCATCGCCGATTGTGGCAGCAACCAAGACCTCGGAAGGTGGTGGAGGCCTGGCAAGCTCCATCGCCCAGCCCTTCAACGGCAACGCACCAGGTGGATGCCGGGCGCCAGAATCATGCTGTAAGTTTAGGAGAGAGGGGAGGGAGAGAAGCGGAGGGGAGAGCGGGCTGTGGGAGACAAGGGGAGTGGAGAGAGGGGAGAGCAGGCGGCTCGCAGACAGAGGGCGTGACGGTGAGGAGCAGCCGGTGGCGGGGAGAGGGCGAGGAGCAGCCGGTGGGGGAGAGGGCGATGAGGAGCAGCCGGGGGACAGTGGTGAGGAGCAGCCGGGGGGACAGTGGGCTGAGGAGCTACCGTGGGGCAGAAATTTGTGGATAGAACGAGGAACGGCAGGAGAGTGCTGCTACGGTTTTGGTCTAATTTTTCTACTGACTCTCCCGTCCGCTCGTTCTCTCATGTTTTTTTTAGAACTGCTTCGATAGTATCTTGTGGAGAGTGTGTGTGCTTGGTTTCTTTGCTTATATGGGCCGGTTTTGCCTCCACGGCTTGGTTAGTTTTTTTTTTCTAGAATTAGCTACATATTCTTTGCAAGAACAATTTGAAATTTGCTAGCAGATTGGTCAGGGTATACCTGCTGGACGTATAGGCTGATCGTGACACGCCCTCTGTTACCATTTATGAAATTTGTGCTCCATTCCAAACCGTTGGGTTTCATCTCTCATCTCTAACCTAGCATAATGCTTAAAAAGGTGCATCCACATATGCATGGCCCGTATGTGTAGATCTGTTTTCAATTTCATATTTTACTTTATAATCTATTTTTTAGATCAAGTAAATTCATGAAGACAATCGGCCCCGGCGCGACAATGTTGGAAGGGAACAAAAGAACATCGAGTTCGACGGAATCAAAAGAGGTGAAACACCCCTCAAAAAAAAGGAAAAAGGTGAAACGAGATAATAGACTTTTTATCTTTAATTAACTGTATCTATATTATGGATATTTATATTTATATATTCGATATATGTATCATGTTTGTAGATCATGCGTGGAACGGATGCAGATATTGTCGCGATCAGAACAAACCCGTCGACATAGACGAGGAAGCGATGTTGGTGGAAGAGATAGAAAACCCACGAGTTTGACACAGTTAAAGAAGGTGATTGTTTTTCTACGCATATTACCATATAATGCACCTTCAAATTTATACTTAATTTTTCTTCGATATATGTTCCACGTTTGAAGATCATGGGCGGGACGGAAGCAGATATAAATATTGCTGATGCTCAGAAAGAACCCATCGACATAGGCGGCGATCCGATGTTTATGGAAGAGACAGAACAATCGAAAGAGGTAATTGTATTTTTTCGATGCATGTTACCATATGGACACTTTCAAATTTATTTTGACCGTTGTGTAGCTTCGTTTTGTAGAAGTAGCATAGGTGATTTTCTAGCCATAGACAATGATTCTTGAGTCACATTCCTCAATCATGTCCATAATAGATGATTTAGAAACAAATATCTTTTCCTTACTCATGTTTAACTTTTGATTTAAGGAATGTAATAAGCCTGAACTTTCTGTTCCTAATTATATAAAAAACATACCATTGTCAGTTGTATCGACTTTTGCAGGTCGATGACAATATTGTCAAAGTTTTAAAAGAAACCACCACTGTTAGCTCCGAGGTGCGACATAATAAACCCAAGAGAGCAAACACAAAGGTTATTCCTGAAGGTAAGTAGTTTTGCTCTGTTTTTTATTTTTTATTTTTTGTTGGATTGCATTTTACCTAACTGATCTTGCACAATTATATGTCGTGACAGACTATGTATGCACCACTAGAGATATTTCTACTATTGAATCAATCATGTCCGCACCCGAAAAAACTATGTTTGTGGATATCGGTGACGCGGAACTGTCTAATAATGACTTGGCATGTCTTACGCATAACGATGGATTTTTGTCCGACGGGGTAAGTCAACAGCAAAAAGACCATTACTTACACATTAACGTCTGAAAAATTCTAGCGAACTTAACTTTATTTTATGTATCTAATTGTAGGTGCTAAATGCATACATATATTGTATGAATTCATGTGATCATCTATTGGATAGACCGGATGGAAACGTCTATCTGGACAACACTTATGTCTCTGCAATCTTAAAACAGGACAAATCACAACATCAACACATCATAAAACAGTTGCATGTTTATTTGAAGCATGATATGGTCAGAATTAACTCACTACATATTGCTCTCATTAATATGTTTTGAACATGTGTGTATATTAATTCTTTTAATATAATATGTTTACTTCAGGTCTTCCTGCCAATAAACATTAGTAAGACCCATTGGTACTTAGCAGTCATCAATGCGAAAAAACGTTTGATCCAAGTATTGGACTCACTCGGTGCTGGAATGAGTCGAAGTGATCTTAAACTTTTGGTAAGTGTTTTTTGACTTTGATTTATTCATGGCATTATGTTTGTCACAATATCTAATAGTAGTCTCATATATCAGTTGCAGGTACTTGAGAAGCACCTGAAGTTTGCGTCTAATTTGAAGGACTTTGACAAAGGAAAAAAGTGGCAGGACCTCAATGTTACAACATGGCCAATAGTCGAACATTTCCAAGAACCAGTGCAAACCGATGGGTATGTTGAACACTCATTCGAATCTTATTGACTTTTAAAAATGGTTTGGTAGATCAATTGAATTATTTACTTTCATTTGTCTATACGAGACTAAATCGGTGTCATGTAAACATGTAGTGTGTCATGTGGGTTGTTTATGCTTAATTATATGGAATATTGGACTGGAGATGTGTTGTCTGATCATGTCAACCAGGTATGTCATTTTTGTTTATGATAAAACATTAGTATTCACTTACACCTTAACTAAATATTTATGAATACTATTTTGCAGGAGGATATGAAAGAGTTTCGTCGAAAATTAGTCGTTATATTGATAGAGTCAGAATTGAATAAGATAAAAGGAAAACCAATATACTATCATCCTAGCGATGAAAAGAATGTGACTGACTCTGATTGTATGATCATGGAGGGGCCAAAGAGACTAGACTTACCCGATGTAGCTAAAAACAAACATCCTCTTCCGGTCCACATCCCGCCCACAAACCCACACAAATTAGTCGAAGAGCTTTGCAAACACATCTTGTCCATTAGAGATTCCAAGCGTTTGGAGTAAGTAGCATGTTAAGTTTTTTTTACTAATACACATTGTTATGATTTTATCATTCTTAACATTTTTCTTACAGCAAGAATGGGTTCGAGCTCTAAACCATACCCAATAGGTTTGAGTCTTAAGAAAATTCAGGACATACTTAGGATGGACAAGCCTATGGACACTGAATGTTTTAACTTGGCCATACGCATAGTGGCATGCACGAGATCATACAGATGGTAGAGACGGATGTGCACTACATGGATTTATGCTTTTGTGTAAGTTACTATAATCTTGCTATTTTATTGTTATCACTCTGTTTACAAACTTTTTTTTCTAGACTGCGATGGTCGATTCCACACGACGTCACAAATGGCGCAAAAAGCCAAATATCCAGTCTCTCGCAGCGTTGCTCGAAAGTTGGCCTGGGACAGACTATAAAATCTCTTCACGCAAATTGGTAAAGATGTTTCACTTGTCCACCATTTTCCAGTTATATGTGTTTCTAATGGTTGTTCATTTGAAGGTTTTGCTTCCTTATGCATCGGTGGGACATTTTACTTTGTTCTCCATCGATAAGCATGCCTCTTCTGTATCTGTTTTTGATCCTCTCTCCGTATTGCCATCGCCGGAGAGCGAAATGCGTCGCTCTCACAACATACAATTAAAGTTACAAAGAACTGGAATCTACCTAAGTGAAGCACTTGGATTAGCACAACCAGGTTGGGATGGCGATATATTTTCCTGGCCACGTAGATCACCAATTGGTATTCCAAAAAGTCCAGACGGGTAAATATCTCTTAAAATAGTTCAAATGCCCTTTTTTCATTTTACTATTCAATATATATAACATAATAATGAGGTATTCATGTACAGGAATGCGTCTGGTTATTTTATATTTTACATTATACTCTCATGGAACGGTAGAGAATTGGTTCATCCAATATGCACGGTGGGTGTTCTACCTTGTATATATTTATATTTTTTTACATAAAAGACTCAGGCTAATGACACGTATTGTTTATGCAGAACGTTTTTGAGTTAAGAAAGAAATTTTTGGTGCACTTGCTCAAGTACCGTGAAAACGAAGCAGAAGAGAATATTTCTAACATTGCGCGACAATATCTAATGAGTATCAAGGAGTAGATATTATTGTATTAGTTAAATTGGTCTCAGTGTTTATTTTATATTTGAATGATATCAAATTATATTTTTTATCAAAGAATACTTTAAATATGTGAAATACTATGGGTTTGAAATATCTTATAGTTTTTTTCCCATAAGTGTAAATTTGCATGTACTTTATTGATATATATATATGCAAACTAATTGTGAAACCGTAGCAACGCACGGGCACTCAACTAGTATAGATATAAAATACTATGAAGAATATTTAGGAATGAAAGCATTTTTGAACCACCGAGAACATTTTAAAAACCCATGAATATTTTTTCAAACGGATGAACCTTTTTGAACCCATGAAAGTAACTTTAGACCGTGAACATTTTCAAGAATCAATGAAAAAAATTCTGAATATGTGAAAGTATTTTCTTAACTGTGAATGTTATGTTTTTTTGTACCATGAATCATGAACAACGACACTTAACATATTTTAAAACCATGTGATCATTTATGTACACCCATTAACAAATTTGGAACCGTGCGAACAAATTTTTAGAACCAGTGAACATTTTTTAAAACATGTGAACATTATTTGAATCCTGTGGAAGTATTTTTTTTAACCCATGAATGTTTTTCTGAATCCCGTTGTAACAACACAAAGAATTAGGAGACCAAAAGAATAGATTTAGGAATTGTGCATTTGCATACATTTATTTAAGAATGTGGGAGAAATTTTAAGCTTTTGTTTTGAGAAGACAAAGTAATGGGAACTTACATCTAGTAATTTTCCTCTAAAAAGCTTGTTAGGTTGTTAGCTTCAACAAGCTTGGTAGGTTGTTAGTTTTACGTGGTTTTCCTCTAAAAAGGCTTTAGGTGGTTTATTATCTTTAGACGTGTCAGTCTGTTTGTTAAGATGAGAGGTGTGGACTTTGTTCCAGAAAAAAATACGTGGAATGGCATCTTGTTTGTAATTTTTTGATGTGTGACACGCCACACTACATTTTATGCTTTAATAGTAAAGATAATTTATCAGGTACCCTACATCTTTTTTTGTGAAAAGTCCACTGATCTATTCATACAACAGTACAAGGAATCCTAAAAGTAATAAAAATTACAAACGAGTCTTTATACCACCTAGAGACGAGTAGAAGCACTCGAGCCAGCCAAATGTGCGCCGACAAGGACTGAGATCCACCGTTCCTCCATGGCACTAAGACCACAGCAGGCAAGCCAGATCAGTCGCGGCGCTAACAGGATACAAGGACATATCGGCAGTTTCTTTCTTGGAGGAAAAGACATGCGCACATTGTGTTGATAGTGTGTGATACCCTATATCGATATAACAAAAAACATCCAAGTAACCTAGACCATTCATAAAAGTGATTCAATGGATGACAAAAAAAATCCAAACATTTTGCACCTATAGGTTACTTGGATGTCATGCAAAATAAAAATATCAGAACATGGTAGCAATCATGCTTTATTAGTACCTCATCTGCCATGTCAGATCTATCTAAATTAGTCTCGCTATACAATGATGTGTAAAAACAACTGAATTTTTCAAGGCACATGAGCTGGTATGTATATATTCACAGTTTGGTGCACAACCGCCTGTAATAATTTTAGTAGGTGAAGAAATACTCTTCCTAAACATCTAGATTTTAGAGGGCTTTGCCTGGGTGAACTCCTTGCGTAGGACTCTCCTCATGACCTTGTTCGAGGCAGTTCGGGGGAGCGATGGCACCACAACGACGGACGAAACCTGCAAACCAAGGAATAGAGATATAAGTGGTGTCTCTTTAGGCAAAGTATGAGGCGACACTTTATTATTAATATTTCCTTAAAGAAATGTAAGTTATCAATGTGCAGTTCAGGGGAACAATCAAAGCACCTTGAAAAGAGGATTCAATCTCTTGAGAGCAGAGTTGAACATTAGTTTCAGTTGATTCAGATCTCCTGCTTGCGGACTTTGATCCTTTAAAACGACGGCTATGGTTAATTGTTCGGGGCCACCCCCTACAGGTGGAACCCCGATAGCCGCTGTTTCAAGAATGGTATCGTTCACCCTGTTGCAGATCCTCTCAATCTCGATGGAACTGACCTGAAATCAATCATGCAAAATCAAATGGATGGGCCGACTCAAGCCGTGTTTTGGCAGGTTACTCGTGTGTTACCACGTTTTCTACCTTAATGCCACCAAGGTTCATTGTATCATCTGCACGTCCATGAGCCCTGTAATATCCATCTGTGGTACGCTCAAATTCATCGCCATGCCTCCGGAGGACCTGCATAGGCAGAGCCATGCGGTTAGCGTCTTAAATCTTCGAGGATCATTAAAAAGGAAATCAAGAACACATGATACATACTTTTCCATTCCATTGTGGCATTCTACTGAAGTAAACCTCATGATGATCAGCATTTAGCAGTGCCGTTGATGATCCAAATAATGTTGGATCTAGCGCAAGTTCTCCAATACCAGCAGAATCAAGTGGCTGTAAAGTTTGAGGAATTGCACCGACATTAGGTCGAGACAAGTTAATAGACTGCTAGACTCTAAAGCAAAACAAAGATATATATGTGATTTGACAAAGAATGTGCCAGTGGTACATGGGAAGTAGCATCTGGTGGCAGCATGAAACTGATGTATGAGTTGCATTGTTGCATCTCTAAGACTATATGATAATGTTGTGTGTATTGGTAGGGAAAATGTGATCATACAATTCTCAATGGAACCAAATTGCATCGAGAAATTTTCTGTTGATTCCAAGCAGACACTTACTAAGGGATTCCCATTGCTATCAAGAATAAACATGTTACAGCCCATGGCAGGTGTACTGAATGCTGACAATGCTTGAGGTTGCAGCAGGGATCCAGTAACAAATCCGCCACCAATTTCGGTGCCACCACAGTACTCGATTACTGGCTTGTAGCAAGCTCTTCCCATCAGCCACAAATAATCTTCCACACTTGATGCCTCCCCAGTTGAGCTAAAGCATCTGCATAAAATGAACCGTATTGGTTATAAACTAGATGGCATGAGCACAATATTTCCCTTATGCAATGCAGAATAAAAAAGTGTAGAGGGTCGAACAATCCAGAAATTACCTGATGGTTGACCAATCAAATCCCGCAGTACAATCTGTATTTTTCCATGTGCGAACAATGCTCGGTACCACTCCAAGCATTGTCACCTTAGCATCCTGCAGGTCAATATAATAATTGTGAGGTGCTTTTGTTGTGCTGGAGTTTTGTGTTTGGGACAAGTATGCAGGATTAATTTCATTATGCACAACTGGAAGATTTTGATTCAGATATATCATGCAGGGTGGTTGGTTTCGGACTTCAAACGGGCGTGTTTCTGCTTGCTTGTGTGTGTCCTGACTGGCAGATTCTTACCATGGGTTCTGGTTCGCTTCGCTTCGCTTCACTCACGTGCACCCAGAAGCAGTTCACACGGAAAATCTAAACGGCAATAGCAAACAATGGCGTGGCAAAGCGTGCTAGGTCCATCTAGTAGTACCTATTTGTATCACTCTTGCTTTATCTACGCATTGTTCACATGATTTTAATTAATCATTCGCATCAGATTTGGTCATCCATCGCATTGATGTGGTTTTGTTGATCCAGAAATCAGAGCCGATTTGTCCACACATCGGTGAGAACCCTATATGCATGATGCAAGATGCAACTGATCGGCTGGAACCCTCTTTCATTTTGAGGCTTTGATCAGCCAAACTCAGTCTTTTTTATATCTCAAGTCTGCTTGAGTTGATTTTGTTTGCAGATTATTTAAAATGGGTTTACAGAAAGAGTTCAAGGCCGTTAGCTAGATGTTTCTAATCAGGACTATGACCAGTACCGGTTCCTTGCACACCAGGCTGCATGTGCCAACGCCATGTCCAAGCAAGATGGGAGTTCCTAACAAGGTGGTTGCTTGTTGCAGTTCCTTTTACTTTATGTAAGATAGTATCATCCATTTTTTCTATTAAGTCTATGTAAGATTGTGATAGATACTGGACTATTACAGGGATGTGGTATTGTGGGCAAATAAAGGAATAGCTACATGTATAAAGTGATGACACAGATGCTGGAATACCCAGCTTTAACCATGAACTGATTCATTATTACCATGATCTCCAGTCATTCAAGATGATCAATATTTGAAGGTGTCGATGTAAACAAATTCTGTTCGGACTGATTTTCATGTGTTTCCCTTTTTCTGTTGATTATCATTTCTTTCAGACTGGACATGGTTTCTAAATCTGGATTTCGTACAGAATAGCCAGTAATGAGATGAGACTAAAAAATGAACAAAATGGATGTAAATCATGAGTTTATATTAAAGCAAAAAATGGTGCAGATCAAATATGGCCAGTGCAACAGAAAATAAGAAGTTTTATGTGCATAACATTATGTTTCCTTGAAGGACTAAATTTTCCTAACAAGGCACGAGTGCATAAACATGTCAAACAGCTGAGATTTATGGTGTGTACTGAGTACCTAAATGGACATAACTGATATAATAAATTACACGCATGACTTTTCAACGCTCTTTTGCAAAACTGAATTATCAAACTTACCTGTACAAACTTTGCAAACCCTGAACTATTCGGGGAGCCATTATACAGCGCCATGGAAGCTCCATTCAGTAGCGAGGCATAGACAAGCCAGGGACCCATCATCCACCCAAGGTTTGTAGGCCACGCAACAACATCACCTCGACGAATATCCATGTGACACCATCCATCAGCAGCTGCCTTAAGAGGGGTCAAATGTGTCCATGGAATCGCCTTTGGCTCCCCTAAACACGAGAAACTGTCAGAAGGTTTTAAATAGTACTCAATCAACTCATAATCTACTAATTGTTAGTGAGGATCTACTTATGCATGTTTAATGTAAATAACAGACAAGCAGGTAGTTGTACATATATAATTTGTACTAGAACCGGCAAAACAAATCACTACAAAATACCGAAATTAGAGGTCACCTGTGGTCCCCGATGAAAATAGAATATTACTGAACTGGTAGGCAGGTTGCTCGACTGCGGTATAAATATCAGCCCTGCAATTTGCTCGTATTAGTGCAATCTACTTATATAAAAAAGGGCTGGCAAAGGAAAGGCATAACTCGAAATAACATACTTGGTATGATCAGCCTTTCCAAGGAAATCTTGCCATGAAAGATCATCAGCACGCAGTCCTTTTATCGGTGTTGATCCCCTTGCAGGGATCACTATAGCCATAGGGGCCTTGGCCTCCACTACTCTACTGTAGAACAAAAAAAATGACGTATGAGAAATAATTCTCATTATGAATTATATGATCAATGTCTGTGCACTTGAGCAACGCACCTATACAATGGCAGTTCCTTGTCATCTCGAAGAATGCAATCCTAGCAAGGAAACATTATCAGTATTTTCAGCATATTCAGAAATTAAGCATATTACTATTGGACAAAAATTGCACAACATGGACATTCATCAAAATAACATGGTAGAAACAGGATTCGCTAAGTACCTGGGTGAAAATTGCTTTTGCCTCAGATATCTTCAGCCTTGTCGATATTGCAGGTGCAGCAAAGCTGTCTGCAATCGAGACGACAATGCATCCTGCTAACACGATGGCGAGGTAGATGACAACGGCATTCACATTCATAGGCATGTCAATTGCAATAGCAGATCCCTTTGCCAGACCAAGTGCATCGAGCGCATTTGCCACGAGGCTGCTCTAGACAGAAGTGAGAAGAAGCACCTGTCGAGTTAGATTTCAACCAAGCAAACATAGTTATATGATCAGAACTACTAGTCCTCTTGGGAATATCATTACCAAACTTTTTTCCGCAATTCCTCGAGAGTCACAAAGTTGAGGGGCTCGGAATCCTTCCCCTCATCCCTCCACACGATGGCAACGTCGCCGGAATTCCTTCCGGGTTTAGCAGTCAGGCAATTCGCAGCGGCATTAAGCACAGCCCCCGGCAACCATTCGCCACCAGGGTACCCATCACTGTCACGCAAGATGCAGGATGGCTCCACGCTGAATGCAATGCCCATCTCCTCAAAGACCATCTTCCAGTATGCCTGTTCTTGAAAAGCAGAAACCGAACTGAAACTGTAAGTCCACCTCTCGAAGCTTTAGCATGTACTAGTAGTACTGGAGGAAAAATAAATACAGTAGCATCTATGAACTCTGATCACCTCTGGATTCTCGTTGGAGAACTTGTGGAAGTCCCGGAAGCTAGTGAGTGGATCCTTGTACGCTTCACCGATGAGGTCCCTCCCCCGCGCCTCCAGGACGCGGCCGACATTGGTGAGGGCCGCCTCCTCGCTGTAGATTCGCAAGAACAACCCAACTCGTCAGAGCATGGCGCGGGAGCAAAAAAATAAAAGGAGGGAGCTAAGCTACGAGAGGTATTCGATCGGGCTCTTACGGGTCGGGCGACCAGGCGGGCGGCGCGGTGGACGGGGACCCGGCGTAGCAGCCGTAGTAGAGCATCCGGTGGACCGCGAACGGGACTTCCGTGCGGAGCGCGCCCCGGGAGAGCTCCGCCCACACCGCGGCGGGCCCGCCGCCGGCGTCGGCGCCGAGCGCGCTCCGGACCGCCGAGTGGAGCGCCGCGGCATCGGCAGCCCCCGCCGCTGCTAGGTCGTCGGCGGTGATGGCCGCCAGGGGCTTGTGCGCCGCGGCCATGACTTGCGCGTGAGCTGCTTCCTGCTAGATGCGGGGAGAGAGGGAACTCGCGGGCTGGGCAGGTGTACCTAACGACGGGGACAGGAGTACAGGACTAGGAAGATGAGAGAGACGAGATGAGTCATGGAGGTGTGTCAGATTATCCGATAGAGCTCCGTCTTTTTGTATAGCGGCCGAGTTTGATTGATCTGATCCCGACCGATTTCAGTAGTTGCCTCCGCAGACTCTCTCTCGCTCTTCCTCGCTCGCGATCAAAGTTGGAAAACGAAGTTTCTGTTAGCAGCGCTCTTAGACCTCACACGATTATATCTGGAATTCACCAACTCGATACAAGAGATCGTGGATTCAACTTTCAGAATACAGACTACTCATGTCGGGCATCGATGTCTTCCTTTTTATCTTCCTCCAATCACAGCTCGATGATACGTCCAAAACATAATTATTTTCTTGAACATTTTGCTATTGTTTTTTCTCTATACTTGTGTGATTTGGATACAATTAACACGAACTGATGCTGGTTTCAGCAGAATTAACTTGGTGTCTTGTTTTTGTGCAGAAAATGAACTATCAGGAAAAATTCCGGAAAATATACCAAAAACTATTTCTCACCAGAAGATCCACGAAGCAGGAGGGAGGCGGAAGGGGGCTGGGGCCAGACCCAGCGTGGGCCCAATGACCTCGCCTGGGGAGGTCAGCCACCGACTCCTCGGCCTCCCTCCGCACCTATAAGTTGCCTTCTGACATAAAAACAGGGGTTGATAGTTTTTCAGAAAGAGTTCCGCTCCACCGCCGCCACCAGAAACCAAGATTCGGATCTAAAAACTCCATTCTGGCATCCTGCCGGGACGGGGAATTTGGAGAGGATCATCGCTATCGTCATCACCAACGCATCTCCATCAACCACCGATGTTTCCCTTATCCATAAGTGAGTAATTCCCCGCTGTAGGCTTGGGGATGGTAGGGATTTGAGTTCTATCATGTAATCGAATAAGATCTATTAGGGACATAGTGTCTAGTATCTCTATTAGTGCTATTTGACTTTGTTGCGACTTGTTGTGTTTAATGCTTGTCACAAGGGTCCGAGTGCCATAATCTCATATCTGAACTTATTATTGAATCATTATGATAGTATTGTTTGTGATCTTATCTGCAAGTTGTGTACACATATTATTGTCCGGATCCAAAGGCCCCAAAGTGACAATAATTGGGACAACCGGAGGGGATAGCTGTGGTGTGAGGATCACATGTGTTCACGGAGTGTTAATGCTTTGCTCCAGTGCTCTATTAAAAGGAGCATCTTAATTGCCAGTAGTTCCCTAGAGGCCCCGCTGCCACGGGCTAGCTGGACAGAAGATGTTGTGCAAGTTCTCATTGCAAGCACGTATGACTATATTTGGAGCACATGCCTAGAATTATTTAATACTTGGTTGCTTAATATTATTTATCTGCAATGCCCTAGGTCTTGAAGTTACATGTTTAGACTCGTCCATGCAACGCCCGTCCATCCATCTCTATGCCTACCTTTTCGAATCCCTCATGCTAAGTTCTTTACTATTGCTACCGTTTCCTTTGTTGATGTTCTTTGTTGTTGTTGCTCTTGATAAACTTTTGTGAGCAAGAACTATTTCAGTGCTGTGACCGACAACTCGATTGTTAAGGCTTGCAAGTATTCTTTGGCTCCCTTGTGTCGAATCAATAAATTGGGTAATACTACCTGAAGATCGCTATGCGATCCCCTATACTTGTGGGTCATCAAGACTATTTTCTGACGCCATTGCCGGGGAGCATAGCTTTATTTGTAAGTTCACTTGGATCTATTATTGTTCACTGCTACTCCTTTCATCATGGGGAAGTCTCGTGATGGAAAGTTCCCTATTTTACCATCCACTACAAGAAGAGGTACAGTCCTAAACACCTCTACTGCTCTTGATTTACTGTCTGTTATAAGTAAGCTCGTCACACCACCACCACATACACATGTTACACACACTGCTACTACTGCTGAGTCTGAAACTGCTTTTGATGCTCATGATGTTACTTCTACTGTACTTGATGCAAGTGGTTCATTAGGTCCTTTTCTAGATGCTACTATGGCTAGTCTAGGAAATACCAAAACTCCTAGTGAATACACTGTTACACCCGTTAGCTCACCTAAGTCTAGTGAGAGTTATGATATTAATGACAATTACATTGAGCTCACTGATGAATTTGTTGAAGAGTGCCGAAACAGACATGCACTAGTGCTATGAAGTGTCTCCTTGCTAGACGTACTACTATGCCTAAGTTGTCCTATGATCCTAAGTTTGCCACTTCTCCCATAGATATTAAAGATGAAGATTATGATTTCTCTCTCGTTTTGTCTTATTTGGATATTGTTGAGAAATAACCTTTTTGTGGGACTGAAATGAGAGTGTTGTGGCTCATATGAATGAGCTTTCTACTATGAGTGCTTTGTTCTCTAATGATTTTAAAATGCGCAAGTACTTTGTTGCTAAGATCTTCCCCTTTTCACTAAAAGGAGAAGCTAGGGCTTGGTTTAATAGATTACCTCCTGGTTCCATTGATAGCCCTGATTGCTTGATTGCTTCTTTCTTCCATAAATATTTTCCTCCCAGTGCTAGACATGCTGGTTTGCAGAGACTTTTTGATTTTAAACAGGGAGAAAAAGAGAAATTGCCTGAGTCATGGAAAAGGTTTTGTGCCTTGATTCATGCACATCATGGATGTCCATTACCTAAGAATGAGCTTCTTGATATTTACTATAATGGACTAACTGATGATTCTAAGACCTACCTAGATAGCTTTGCTGATTGTGTTTTCAGGAAAAGGACTCCTACAGATGCTGAAGAATTAATGACCAAGATAAGCAAGAATTATGATGATTGGACTTTAACTGAGCTGAATACACCTGAGCCTATTACTCCTGAACCAGCTATTATTTAACCAATTCCAGCACCAACAACAAAGAAAAGGGGAGTTATTGCATTAAATGATGAAGTGATGAAGGAAGCTAAGAAGTGTCTAAAGGAGAAAGGTATTAGAGCTGAAGATGTGAAGAATCTACCTCCTATAGAAGAATTATGTAAGCCAATTCCCCACTCATCTACTATTGAGGTACACTCTCTCCAACACTTTGATGAAGGTGATATTCCTTATGGTAAGCCTCCTGATCAATTCTTAGAGGAACTTGCCTCCTGATCAATTCTTAGAGGAACTTGACATTTTTATTGTTAAACAAGGTCATTTTAATAAACAAGTTCAGGATCATTTATTAGAAAACTCTAGAGTTATTCATGAGTTGAAAGATATTGTGGAAAGAACTTCTAATGATATTAAAATGCTTTGTAAACACTTTCAAATGGTTCAAACTCAACTTGATCAACTTGGTAAGGTACAAAAGGATATGCTAGTTGATGCTTCAGGAAATAAACATGCTTATGGAATTAGAACTAGGAGTGGTGCAGCTACTCAAGATCCTTTATATCCTGAAGGACACCCTAAAAGAACAGAGCAGGATTCCCAACAAGGTGAGGATAGTGGTAGTCCTCGTAAGAGGAAGAAAAAGAAACATAAGAAAGTTTAGGAACCACGTGAACCTGCTGTAGATCCTAATAGTATATCTGTCTCTGATGCTGAAACTGAGAGTGGTAATATTGATGAGTCTCCTGATAAGGAGGAAGGTGAGGAAGAACCTGAGAAGCACACTAAGAACACTAGGTACACAAAGGAAGATTTTATTGCTAATAAACATGGTAAATAGAGAGAACCTTGGGTGCATAAACCTATGCCTTTTCCAGCTAAGAAACACAAGTCAAAGGAGAAAGAACACTACAAAAAGTTTTGTGAGTGGATGAAACCTTTATTTTTGCAAATTCCTTTGACTGATGCTATTAAGTTGCCTCCTTATTCAAAGTATATGAAGGATATTGTCTCTAATAAAAGGAAGATTCCTAATGAAGAGATTTCTACTCTACTTGCTAATTATTCCTTCAATGGTAAGGTTACAAAGAAACTTGGTGATCCAGGTATACCAACTATTCCTTGCTCCATTAAGAATAATTATGTTAGAACTGATTTATGTGATTTGGGAGCTAGAATTAGTGTTATGCCTTTTTCTCTCTATAAGAGACTCCAGCTACAAAAGTTGATACCAGCTGATATTTATTTGCAAATGACTGATAAGTCAACTACTATTCATGTTGGTATATATGAGGATGTTCCTGTTCAAGTTGCTCATAATTGCATGGTCTTAACTGGTTTTTTTGTGCTTGAAATGCCTCAAGATGATAATATGTCTATTATTCTTGGGAGACCTTTTCTTAATACTACAGGTGCTGTTATTAATTGCAATCAAGGAAAAGTAACATTCAATATTAATGACAAAGAGCATACTATTTATTTCCCCCAAGAAGGTTGTTAAGAGCTATTGCCTGAATTCCATTGAAAATATTGAAGGCATTAAGGTTGGAGAAATATATTGTCCCATTCCATAGGAAAATTTTGAAACTATTATGATTGGGACCATTGCTATCAAGTATGAGTTAACATAATCACCTTGTGGAATGCAAAGTTTTGTTTCATATAAGATTGTTTTGGTAACAAGACTTGATCAACCTTGTTAACAAAAGGATTTTAATGAACAAAATAATGTTTCCACTGTGGTTATACTTGCTTTATTTTTTCCTTTCTCCTTCCTAGTCTTTGCTTTAGCTTTAGTTTTGCTAGTAGTTTGTTTGTTTGAGTTTTCTAGAGCTCCAGTAGTTTGGCTTTTGGTTTGCTTTTGCTTCTTCTAAAAATTTTTTTCTGCGAGAAAATCAATTTTCATACCCTGAAAAGTTGGCCAAAAATAAAGTTTCCCGAAAAATCTCAGAAAATTTAAAATATTTTTTCCTCGAAAAAAGGGGCAGAGAGGTACCAGAGGTGACCCAAGGGGCCACCCCAGGGCCCCACACCCATGGTAGGCGCGGCCTACCTAAGGGTGGCGCCCTAGGGGGTCTGGCCCACCTGGGCCCCTCCAGGCTGCCTCCTCAAAACCACCTTCTTTCTCTCTTCCGGAAAACAACGGAAAACTTGCTCAAGCTCGAGTTCTTGCTATTCTTGCTCGCAATGTTCTATCTCCTTGTTCAGCCCATCTCAAGTGCTGATTTTTTGAGGGATTGCTCCTTGGTATGTGCCTCCTCCACTTGTCCAATTAGATTCGTGATTGTAGATTGTATTTTGAGTATTTTGTTGTTGTAGGTGACAGGTTGTTTGAGCTTGCATGCTTGTTCTTTGCTTAGAAACTTTGTTTTGATGCATGTGTAGTCCTCTAGCAAGTTCCTATAGTAGTTACTCATCATTTATCAACTTAGAAATCACTTGGTTTGATGGTTGTCTAAAAATTTCAGAATAGGGAAGTCATGGACCACCACACCTTGGTGACATATTTGAGAGTGATGCACCTAGAAGGGAAAGGCTTCCAAGGTCATCCACCAGTTCTAGACCCTCATACAATGAGGATCTCATCACTCCGCGGTTTGGTGACGAGGGAGATGAAGAGGACGTGCACCCCTCCACCTTTCCTTGTCAGACTTTCTTGCGAGCTGCTGAAATTCTTAATGATTTCATGGATTTGATTGAGAGGGATGGTCTAACAAGTTTCATGCAGGATGAGAGTGCACAATATGCTTTACTCACTAAAACATTTGTGGAGAGTTTCTCCTTTACCAGTTTGTTCAATCCTTCTATGTCTTTCAGACTTTATGGCAGGGCTCATTCTATGACATTGAAGAAATTTTGCAAGGACCTGGGACTTGGTACAACTGGGTCATCAAAGAAGATTACAGCTCTACCCGCTGATTTGTTGGAACTATTCTAGGGAATAACTAATGATGATGACCACAGAGCTCAACGAGGGAAGATAAAGAATATTTAACTTCCAGCCATCAGGTACTTTGCCTACTATCTTACCACCAGTGTTCTTGGTAGGGAGAACACTAGTAATATCTCTAACTATCAATTGGCCTTCTTAGCTGTTGCGCTCTACGGTGAGGATAAGTATAATCTTGGTTCCCTCATTGCTCGTCGTTTAGCTGCTAAGGGCCCCATTTATGGGGGAATTATTGCTACTCGTATTACTGCTACCTTGGACATTGTTGTTGATCCACATGATACAGTTTTGGCTCCTCCGAGGCTTGATCTTGCTGCCATGAAGGCGCACCACTTTGTCATCTCTAGATCTACTCTTGAGAACTTGGTTTATAAAATGTTGTTTACTGACGGGGAAGAGAGAGAGATCCCTCTACCCCAAACCACTTTGCTCAGTATTTCTCAGTGACCTTGGTCACGCACGAAGGCGGAGATGGATGACAAGATGCGCTCTCTCAACTTCCACGGGCACTATCAGGAGGAAGCGCCCTCATATGACCCTGCAGTACACTATAGCGGGGAGTCCTCGAGCTCGTACCAGGACGAGGGAGTTTCCTCAACATACTATGGAGGTGCATCTACTTGGGAACCATGGGATTGAGCCCCACTTAGGCCAAAAGCCTAAGCTTGGGGGGAGGTATACCGACATCACACTCATCTATATATCATGTTCGGTCGGTTCTTTGTATATCCATTGTTTCGTTGTCTTTTTGGTTCTTGTTGCTTCTTTCTCAAAAACCCAAAAATATTTTCGTTGTTTCTCTTGGTTTGTTTCTTTGCTTTGGTTTGCCTTAAAAGAAAAATCCAAAAAGATTTTGCTTTGTTTGGTTTGCTTTGCTTTTGTTTGGTTTTTTCTTTCTTTGCTTGTTTCTAAAAAATCGAAAACACCAAAAATATTTGTTCTTCTTCTTTGGTTTTGTGAGTTCTTTGCAGGGTTCAGCCGTCCTCAGCGGATTTTGGTTTCATGTTAATATTCAAGTCACACAAGTGAAGAGCAATAATGAAGATTAAGACAACTTGAGGTATGGTAAGAGGCTGGTAACGAACTCTGTTTCTTTCCTTCTTGTACATATACTCATCATTGTGAGCATGCTTAGCCTATTCATGTAAGGTGTATGTCATTATGGATGCTTAGTAGTTCTTGCTTGTCTATGATCAGCTCCAGCTTGCTAATAGTTTGTAGCATGTCATATGAATGTTTGCTTGCATTGTTTTATTCATACTTTGGTATGATGTTGTGGTATCCTCCTCTGACTGTTCATGTGAATCGACTTGGCACATGCTCATGCATGCATATGACTAATCAATAGTCAGTAAGCCTTGATGATTTATTTTGCCTGAGAGTTATTGTATCACTTTCATGCCATAGTTAGTCATGTTTTGTTGCAAGCATGGTTATGAAAGCTATTGCTCTCTCGTTTGTCGCTCCCTCTTGATTGCTAGCCTTCACTTGCACTGAGTATGTGCTCTACCTGTGCTTCCAACTCCCCAAAACCAATATTGCCAGCTGTGTCCACCATATCTACCTATTAGCATCATTTGCTATTTCAGTGCATATTCCATATGCCGTGTTTTCTTCCAAAATAAAATGTTTGTCTGTTTTGAGAAATTTAGTTAGTAAAGCTCTCACGAACTTGATGGCACACTTTATTCCTTGCGCTTAATAATCTTAAACCATTGTGACTATTCCATGAAAGTTATATGCTTGCTAATTATATGTCGAGTCAAAGATAACTGCGGTTGTCACGGGGAACGCTTTCAACACCTTTTGGATATCCTATCCAGTTGATTCCTTGCTATTTTGTTTATGGATGTCGACGATGTGAAATAAAAGGGGAGGTTGTGAGTTCATGGATTCTATACATTGTGTTAGAGAAACGCCTAGACCGCTAGCCTAAGCCATGCCTAATCATGGTGGAAACTTGTAGCATCACTGTCATGAGCACCTAGGAAGCATCCTCAATAAAAAGCTATGCATATGGTAAATAAAAAGATTGCTGAAATGCTCATTGTCTGCTTGACTTGTCATTTTGGTTATGGGAAAGCTCCTGTACCATGTGCAAGGGGTACCCCGTTGGCGGTTCTCGATGATATGCATGTATTTACAATGACAAGAACTTTCATGTGACCAAAGTTGAGTAGCATGCGGAGCGACCCTCGTACTCAAGGGACTTGGGATTTCCAGTCTATGGTCTGTCAAGCATATGATTCAGAGTGGACCTCACTTTCACATTAACCACATGAAGATGCCTATGATAGGGTCAATGAGAGCTTAAAGCTAATGAGTACCTTCCTTCCAACATTGGGAAGCCTTTCAAACCCTCACAAAACCATTTTCACAAGCTAGTTGAGTCACCACTTATTCTACGAGCACCTTCTTAAGAGCATAGTTGTCATTTTTGTGTTTGTTCCAAAACTTGATTAATTATGTCATGACTTTTATGCTTGTATCTCTGATATGTTTATCTCTAGTCTTCATATGAACTTCAGAGGTGCCTCAGCATTTATATTGTGCTCTTCAAACAAAGGCAAGCGAGATACAGCTCTATCATACCTTATTATGAGCATTGCAATGTTGCTTATGTTTATGTTTCATGCTACTTGTAACACCCTCAGAATCGGCCCTATGCAAGTTTTAGCGATCCCCGCCAAACTCGCATAGAAACGATTCAAAGGTGCCCACCAGGCACTTTCGTGCGGGTGGAAAACGAAGTAATATCATTACACAATAGTCCACGATGGAACCCATAGAACAGATATATACAACAACACGACTTCATGAATCAAGACTACAGATATACTGAACAAAGATCCAAATCACCTTGAAACGATAGAGCGTCCAGCTACGGACAAGATGCAAATGGGGCTAAGAGCCCTGAAGAATAACCAATGGCGTCCATAACCTGCCTGTGCAAGCCGGAAGGGTAACCCTGCTAACGACGTCGATCCCAAAACCTTCTTAAACAAAAGGGGGTGCCGACAAAGGGCAAAAGAAAAAGAGAGAGCGGTCAGTACTGAGGCCAGTACACGGCGAGACTAGAATTCGGCGGTCCTCGCCTACACAGGTATGGTGGACTGAAGCGGCAGCGGCAGCATGCACTGGACAACCTATAGAGACTCGATACCACTGTCGGCTATCAGAGGGGGATAAGAAAGACCTATTCGGAACCAACTTGATACTACCACCAAACATACCCATCCTGGTATTTCCCCCTCGAGACCAAACGAGGAAGTCAACCGAGGAACTCACACAGTTGGCAGTTTTATTCATTCAGTTATCGTTGCAGCAATTACTAGTCAGGTATAGATATTCATCCTGATATAATAAGCAGTGGGAAAATTTAGTTAACCTTTCCGTTGTAGTTGCGACACTTACTAGTCAAATACAATTAGCATGAGATATCCCAAACCCAAAGCTTGTTGGTACTTGTATTTAGCCATTCCGTTGTAGTTGCAATACTTACTAGTCAGTACAATGGTCGCATGGCGACAACCCAAACAAGCAATTGTTGGCAGTTTTATTTAGCCATTCCATTATAGTGAAGGCGATTACTAGTCATTATCAAGTCAAATTTATAACACTACTTTAGTTATAGTTGTCTATGATCGAGATCTTGCTCCAAGTCGTCCATAACCGGACACGGCTTTGAAAGTTTTACCCTGCAGGTGTGTTGCCAAAACTCACCGGTGACAATGACGAGCAACACGTAAGAGCCGGAGGCTCCAGGCTATTGGTGGGCCCTGGTCCCTCGGGACGGCTCGCAAAACTCCTGACACGTCCCGGCTTGGTTCGAGGCGTGCCACCTGACCTATACCGGTCGGAAGGTGAGAGATTGCTCGATTGATTTCTGCATGGTAAACAAGTATCGTAAAATTCGAGCCGTGATCGGCTCGTGTTTCCAGTAAATCGGCTCCTAGAGCCGATTGCCCCATGGTTCTGCATTAGATTTACGATAACATGGGGTTTTGCTTGATCACTACAAGTTAAATCGATCTATGACAGTTTAATGTTTTCACCACGTAACTGGAACGTCCTACACGTAATTGAGCCTGGTATGTACAAAAGATGAAGAATATTAACCCTAGAGGAGGCCTAATAACCAACGTAAAGTCAATTACCGGAACAACTTCTCTAGAACGAATAAACCACGTCCCTACGTACTACTGGATCGTTCAACCCGTTTGTAAGGCCTGGCTACGTAGATATCAAACTAAACCTTGGCGAGCAAGGCACAACCATAACAAATCGAATCAGCTAAATAAAGATCAAGCAAGGTGCTACCCTTGCACTTGGGAAGAGGTGCAAAGGTAGCGAGGTAACTTAGAGGTAGCATAACTTCGACGATAATAATGAAAAGAACACCGATGCTAGCCTCAAACAATCTATGATAATGATATTACTCGCCATCAACAACGCTTCAGTACGAGTAAAACCAGGTAACGCATAAGTAGATACTGCCTAGATCGCAAGGCAGCATGACACTTACCCGAAAGAAACCCTAGAAACAAGGGGTGGCAATGCGCCGAGATTGTGTTTGTTGTGAACGTGATTGTCCTCCTTTTCTCGATAACCTTAGGTACATATTTATAGTCCGGAGACTCTCTACTTTTGGAATAACTCTACAACTCTATCTTTACCTAAATTGAAACGAACCTAAACTGAAACGAAACCTACTATGATACAAGATACACGGGCAGTTTAGCCCAATTCTACGTACTAGGCCGATCCAACAACACGTTGAATATACGCATCTTCCAAGCCCATCTTGATCACGGCCCATCTCCTTCGTTGGCCAAAATATGGTGATAACACATGCCCCCCTGGTTTTGGCAATGATAATTCCAAAACCACTCTGTGTTTTTTTCCTCTTCTCCTCTTTTTTTTTGTATCGGGCTGCGCGTTGACAGAATGCGTGGCAGAACAGAATCGTCACGCTACCCCTTCATCATGATGCCCTGTCTTCTCAACTCCTCCGCAGTGCATGATTTGACGATTTTGGCAAAGACAACTGGAAACCGCTATGGCATTGAACCGCTCTCCACTATTCCCTTATTTAAATTAAATGCAGCGATTCGCGTCCCCATCTTCCTCCAAGAGCGAAAACCCTTCTTCCTCGCCGAAAAACCCTCTTTCTCGCCATGGCCTCCTCTGCTTCCTCCGGTCTCCTCCCACGCCTCCAACATCGGTGGCCGAGGCGCTTGAACACCCGCCCACGGCGTCAGATACTTCGCCCCACGATGGTGGGACGAAAGGGGCTGAGACCGCCGTCGAGGACGATGCGTCCCGATCGACGGCGAAGAGCCTCTGATTCCTCGTTGACGGGAACCGGAGGCGAAGCGATGACGCCTGGTCGTGGGATGGCGTCGAGTCCTCCGACGAGGAGGAGGAATCGGAGGAGGACACCTCCTCCGACGAGTACCCGCCGACGAAGCGCTTCCGCGCCGGGTCCAGCGAGGACACCGAAGATGACGACGAAGACGAGGAGGTCCCCGCTGGTTTCTTCAACAGCAGCAGCGAAGACAACGCCGGCAGCATCGCTGAAGACAGCGAAGAGGACGGCGGCGACGACAGCGGCGACGATCTCGCCCTTTAGATTAGGAACCGATGGCGAAGAGTAGTAGTAGGCTCCTTTGTAATCGATCGTCCTTTGTAAGCCATCATCTTTTGAATGAATGAAAATCTATTTCCGAAGATTGCCTTGTTCTTCGATCTTGCCGATAGCCACGATAGGTCGATGTCCTAGAAGTCGATGACATCAGACGGCTTTCAAAGATATCGCACACATACTGATCAAACAAGTCAAATCGCGAAGAGCCGATGACTACCCATCGGCTTCTCCCAAAAAAAAAACGTTGACAGGGTCAAAACTTGGTCGCATCTTTGGGCACATTAAAACGGCCACTTCTTGGTTTCAAACGGTGACCTGCGACCTTTCTCAAAACGGGCGACCCAAATCTCCAATTGTCCATCGAAAAACGTGCCCTGAACCAACAACTAGTGACAAGCAAGGATGAAGATGACGATGACGCCCTCCACGCCTTCGAAGCATTTCTTCAGTAGCTTGTACGTGCGAACTGGGACCTGTTTGTAACATGTGTGAACCTCTAGAGTCGATGACCGTGCATCGGCTATATATTTTTTTTTATTCGGCCGATTTTCAGCATCGGCCCCATTTTGTACCGCCCATCGTCTCACGTGCTTTTACTTAGCCGATTTCATGTATCGGCCCTCGATTCTTGTCCAACATCCCACATGCTTGGGAAATATTTCTTGAGATGTTGACCGTTGGCCATCGGAATTTCACGCGTCCGCTCCTCAAGCATGTACGCGTTTCCTCTTAAAACTTGGTCGACCACATGCGGCCGTGCCAATTTGGAGACCATTTACCATATGTTGCATCCTTAGTCCCCAAAGGCAACACGACTTTCCATACCGGATCACCAACGTGGAACTCCTTTGGCTTCACTTTCTTGTTGTATGCACGAGCTACTTTGGCCTTGTTCTCTTTGATTTTCTCCAATGACCATAGCCTGAGCTCGGTTAAATCCTCCACACTGTCACTCATCAGGGTTGCGTATTCTTCAGTCGTTAGATCGTCCTGAAAAGTGACGCGTCTCGATCCACCGTAATTTCCCAAGGCAATGGCTTCTTGTCCATATACTAGATGATAAGGTGAGGTTTTAATCGCCCCATGGCATGACATGCGATAAGCCCACAATGCCTCTGACAAAACCTCATGCCAACGCCTAGGGTGCTCGTCGATTTTTCTCTTGATCAGCTTGATGAGGCTCTGGTTGGGCCTTGACTTGCCCATTTGCTTGAGCATAGTATGGAGATGATCTAATCAGCTTGATCCCCATGTCCTCGCAGAACTTTCTAAACTCACGAGAAATAAAGACCGAACCTCCATCGGTCGTGATAGTTTGGGGAATCCGAATCTATGGATGACATGTTCTTTCACAAAATTGATAACATCCTTGAATTCATGACTTCATCGGACAGCCTCCACCCATTTAGTGAAGTAGTCGGTGATGGCCAAAATCCACATGTGGCCTTTGCTTGATGGAGGATTGATTTTGCCGATCATGTCCATGCCCCAACCTCGGAATGGCCAAGGCTTGATGATGGGGTTCATTGGCGATGGTACCATCTGGATTTTTCCAAATTTCGACATGCTTGACACCCTTTGTAGTAGTTGAAAGTCCTCAAGCATGGTGGGCCAATAAAACCACGATCGCTGATCAACCATTTCATCTTATGAGCCGATTGGTGAGTTCCACAGCGCCTTCGTGTACCTCGTGTAGGAGCCGATTGGCCTCGGCTGTCCCTGTGCATTTGAGCAATAGCCCTTCGAGTCTGTAAAACATGTCATCCCCAATAAGCACGTACTTCATGGCTTTGTACCTTATCCGTTTAGGTGCCCCCGTTTAATCCTTCAAGTAATTGAAGATATCGGCTCTCCGATCGTCTTCCAGGCTGTGCACGAACGTCGGCTCCTTCTACAACGTCCTTGTAGCACAAGCCATCTGCAAGATCGTTCGCCTCGGTATTCTGCGATCGTGGGATCCAAGTGAAGTTTATGTACGGAATTGCGCCATCACTCACGGCGAAGGCAGCCATAATGGGAAGAGGGACTCGCTCTCGCACTTGTAGTCCTCCGTGAGCCGGAAATCACCAACTTGAGTCTCCAAAATTTCCACATCGCTCCGGCCGAGGAGTAACTCCATTCCCTTGCGTATCGCCTCGTACTCGGCTACATTGTTGGTGCGAGAGGTAGACAACCGATGGAGAAGGAAAATGTTGCCCGAGGCGACACGTAAAATGCCGATGCCGCGACCATCGTCACAAACTGATCCGTCGAAAAACATAGCCCGCTCTTATGGACGGTCTTGCTATGTTAGTGTTGATCCTTTCAGCGATAAGATCGGCGCCTTTGTCCCTTAATCGCTTTCGGGTTGATACGGATGTCAAAATCGATAATGCAAACATCCATTTGCCCGATCGGCCTTTTAACATAGGAGCCGGCAAAGATATGCTTTATGACGTCTGATTTGCATATGATGATGATCTCTGCTGATAGCAAAATGTGGCGCAGCTTGGTGCAGGTGAAAAACAGGCAGAGGCACAACTTATCGATATCGGGATACCTTGTCTCCGCGTCCAGCATCCTTCTGCTTATGTAAAATACGACTCGCTCCAGCCCATCATAAACTTGCACCACCACCGAGGCGATGGATGTGTCGGCTACTGACAAGTAAATGTAGAACGGCCTGTCCGGCTGGGGTGGAACCAACACTGGTGGCTTTGTCAGATATTCTTTGATCTCGTCGAAGGCTTGTTGTTGTTCTGCCCCCCAGCGGAATTCCTCGTCAGATTTGATTTTTACTAGTCCCATGAACGGTTCTATCCTTCCTGACAGATTAGAGATGAATCTTCTGACGAAGTTGATCTTGCCGATGAGAGACTGCAGTTCTTTCTTCGTGGTGGGTGGCTTCATCGTTCGCACTGCCTCCTGACTTTTCAGGCCGATCTCAATTCCGCGTTCATGGACCAAAAAAGCCAGAACCGACCGTCCCACCCCGAAGGCACACTTCTTTGGATTCATCCGTAGGCCGAATTTTCTTGTTCGGTCTAGGACGCGTCGTAGATCGTCTAAGTGTCCTTGCGCTGAAGCAGACTTGACCACCACGTCATCGATGTAGATTTCCACCAGCTTGCCGATCAGATCATGAAAAATATAATTCATGGCTCTTTGGTACGTGGCGGCATTCTTGATCCAAACGTCATGACTACATACTCGAACAACCCTACCGACCACAGGACTCGAATGCGGTCTTGTGTATGTCTTGGAGCCATGAAGATCTGGTTGTATCGCATTGCCGTCCATGAAGCTCAAAATCTTATGACCAAATTTTGCATTGATTAATGTTTCGCCACCGGCATTGGATACTCATCCTTTGGGGTAGCTCTTGAGATCCGAAAATCTATGGCCACACGACCATCCTTCTTCTCTACAGTGCGATACTAGAAATCCACTCAAGATACCGCATGGCCCGATCAACTTGGCATCAACATTTTCTCGACCTCTTTCTTGATTTCTTCGAATTCGCCTTCATCATCGTGCTCGGCTTTCCGAAATGGCGAAATCCTTTTTGAGCGAGTCGATGCTCGATGATGCTCTGTCTAAACCAGCATCTCTGTAGTCCCAGCGGCGATCTGGATATTGTTTCAACAGGGCTATCATCGGGCCCCGCAGATTCGGATCTAACTTTCTGCTGATAAATGTTGGTCGTGGCTTATCCCCAGGACCAATGTCGATCTCTTCTAGCTCATCAGCGGATGTAAACCCATACCCTAGCTTTCCGTCACCTGTTAAATCGACGCTAAACACAGGGCAAACAGTAGGTGAGGATAACAAAAATAATTTGGGCCGATTGCTTGAATCGGCCCCCTTTTTGCTTGCATTAGTCAAGGACGATTTACACCTTATTGTTTTACAGTGGCAGAGCATCTCTGCTCGACTACATGATTGCTTGTCGCACGATCGCTGTTTTTATTTTTGTGGCCGATCGCAGGATCGGCCGTACCCTGATGATCGTGGGCTTTTCTACTCTGTAAGGCCAGTGGATAAGACCAGCCTCACCCCGTTTTTTGTAGCTTCAATGCGCTCACAGCCGTCTAAATTGATTCCAGAGATTGGCTCTTGGTCTCCTGCTTCCCAGACGTTCATGCCTATGGAGATCTCGATAGAATCATCTGCGTGGATGACCTCCACTTCATCTCCGTCCCTTTGGATCGAGCCGGTGCATTGTGGACGGAATGCAATTAGCGTGAATCCAATCCCTTCCTAGCAAGGCGGTGTAAGTGCTTTTCTTTCCACGATAAAAATAGCGTGTAGTGCGGTTTTCCTGCTTTATCGTCAGTCCACGCTCGACGCCTTGCGTTCAAGACGGCCGTTGAAGTCGCTTAACGTGACGTTGGTTTTGATCGGATCTGCGGTGAGCGTCCCAAGCGTCGTAGCATGGAGTATGGCATGATATTGATTGCCGCTCCGGTGTCACCAACATCTTGCCGACAGGTTGCCCATTGATGTAACCTCGCAGTGCAGGCTTTCGATGTTTGTAACCCTTCTCACGTGGCTTCTCAAAGATAACCGGCCGTGGATCGCAGTCAACCGTATGCCCGGTAGCTCATCGGTTCTTGGCGCGCAGACTCGACGGAGTACAAGCACCATGTTTGTGCCAGCCGATGTCTTTGCAACGGCTTTTACCGGTTTGGGGCGCCACTCTTTCCTTGTCGGGCGGTCTTCCGTTTCCAAAGTCTGCCTCACTTTGACGGCCAGATCAGGCCGTGCTTTCTTTAAAGCGTGGATATCTTGCGCTTGACTTCCTCCAAGTTACGCAGCTGCACTCTACGCTCGGTGTGTCTGAGTCCGTCGGGACACCACCTTAGACGGTGATACCTGTCTTCGTCTTTGTCATTCTTTGGCTTCTTGAGGCCTTCTGCTCGAGCGGACTACCTGTAACGGCTCTGGGGTGGAAGAGGCCCTAGACGTTTGAACACTGACACTGGCCTCGTGTCCTCCTTCTGCTGACCGCATTCGGCGGTTGTCATCGTAGGCAATCGGCTCATTCGCGTCCGGCAATACTTGAAGAAAGGACAACCCGGTGCTTATCTGCGCCTTCCTTTTCTTTAGACGGTCCCTTAGCGAGGTGCTCACATCTTCGTCGTCTACATCGGCCGGCGACGTTGGTCATCTTGGCGCTCATACTTGTTAAGGAGATGTGGAATGTGGCTTCCGATACCGCACTCTCCTCACTTGTTCCTCTGTATACCGCTTTGTGGCTGGGCCGGTCGCGTGGACTAGCCTCCTCTCTTTCTTTGCCCCGAGGCGGACACCTCCCTCCTTATGCGTGTCATGGTGGTACCTGGACCACGCCATATTAACACCGAACGAAAAATACGATTGGCGCCTCGCGAGCGATCGAGTTCTACCATGTTGACGCCGGAAATGGGTTCGTGTCCACTTTCATGGCGAATCGCCCAAGGATCGAGGCCTTGTTCTATCGCCATTTGGATTTGGCGAAGCTCTTTGCACTCATTGGTGGTGTGGGTAAACAGTGATGCCACTTGCGTATGGTCTCCGTTCATTTCTGAGCCGTAGGGGTTTTGTGGCCTTGGGTAACCTCACCGCTTCTCCTTGACAAATCGAATATCTGCTCGGCTTTGGTCACATCAAGTCGAACCCTTTTGCGAGCCCTTGCTTTCACCCATTTGCAGGCTACAGATCGCCCCGAGCCCATTCAGCTACGGCCACCTCCTGGTCCTGTGTAGGATCATCTTCTTGTGCATCGACCAGGCCTATCGGACGCTTGAATTTGTCTTGGTATAACTCAGGGTGGCGCTGCTCATACATCGTCAGTTTCTGGGCCATGTGCGCCAATGAGTTGTACTCTACCTGGAACGCCAGATCCTTGATGGGTGCTGAGAGACCCAACACCGCCAGCTCGACTGCTTCCTGTAACTACCTCGGTGAACTACGCTCCTAGATACAAGCCTGGATGAGTGATAGCGGTTGAAATAGTACGGTGGGGCCCCAAAAGCCACTCACTGGTAGTCTTTTCAGACGTCCCAACCGCTACCCTCTCAACGGGACCTGTCAGGAAGGCGTGGTCGGCGAAGGATCAACTACGTACACAAGTGGGTATGTACGCAAGCCACCATACAAGAGTACATCACAGCCATCCCATCTAGAAAGAAAGAAAATATAGCAACGCCATACGACAAGATTCAAATGACCTAGATAGTTCTATATTTTAGGATAACTCCTCATACAACACACATCAGAGTATCATGCGGGCGGCAAATGAATCCGAGTACGGATAAGAAGCAAATCGGCATAAGATGCCATGAAAATAAGCACATCCCAACTACAGGTCTCACGGATCCCGTTCCGGAATCTCTACACCATACGATCGTTGCCCCATCTTGGCTTCTTCCACCCAAAGATCCGTCACGAGAAGGTACTGTTCATCTGAATCAAGAATTTATCGTGTGAGACCCTAAGGGTACTCGGCAAGTCTTAATGCCTCTAAAGGGACACAACTGGGGTGACGAATTGCAGCGAAAGATAAACCCTAGCAATTCTCTGAGATAAGCGCTAACCATCCGCCTAACCAATGATAGGCGGATGTCCGTGAATTTAAGTGCATGATTATAATGGCAATCTCATCCGATCCATCCTCCTCCACGCTACCAACAGGCGGACGAACAACCCCCATCCGTTGGCAATTTTATTAACCATTCCATGAGTATTGCACTATTTACTAGTCAAGTTACTTTAGTCAGATTAAAAGCGGTACTTTAGTTATGCTTGTCTATGATCAAGAAACTGTGCTCCAAGTCGTCCATATCCGCGAACACGGCTTTCAGAAAGTTTTACCCGGCCGGGGTGCACCAATAGCAACACACGCTCGATCAACCTCGGAAAAACCAAATCAAAACCCAACGAGGCTTTCACGACTGAACAATCACAAGATTGAAATATTTGAGGGGCCACCTTGAGTAGATCATAGAGCTCGAGACGGACTCAAGGTTTGGGTGGGCGTGTGAACGATCGGGAACCCCAAGCGGGGCTTGTCGACACCCGGAATCGTGTCCGATCCTAAGCGATGCAGTGCGTTACCTCGCACAATCGTAATAAAGCGATAAACATGGCATAAGTACAGGATAGTAAATAAAACCTCAAACTAGTTTGTGGCCCCAAGAAATAAGACGGAATCAAGCTCGGCGGGGGTCCCATATACCTCCCGGATGTGGATAGCGCGATAAAACAAGGAACAGGAATCAAGTACTCGGGGTCTTACGGGACACAAGTGAGCAGGAAAAACCAAATAGCAGATGTTGCTCACCGGTGCCACTTTCTTTAGTTATCCCAGAACTACTCAGGTTAAGTTGTTTAAGTACCTCATTATTCATCAGACTCTCACAAACCCTACACATGCTGTCCTACGACTCGCATGGCTCAAGCAACTCCTATAGTAGTGGCTCATGGGATGGAGGAAACAAGCTAGGTGGAGTTTAAAAGTAAAGGCTATGCATACTTGGGATTCAATTTAATGCAATCGCGACTCAATGATGCAAGAATAAGATAGAGGCAATAGGTACTGTATGTATGCAAGCATGTGATAGTGCTTGCCTGGTATCTCTATTGAAGCAAGGGACGGTACTGGGTAGTGCTCCTGGTTCTCTTGATATGACCCCTGCTCAGTGTCTATCCGAGAAAAACCAAACAAACAAGGCCAACATGAATATAGAGCACAAGCATATGAATAAGATGCGTCAGACAAACAATCATGCCATGATGAATGATGCACAATTTACATGGCAAGGAAGGTAGCATGGCATGGTGAGGTGTGGAGAACAAGAAAGTAACATTTGAATTGGTTTTTAGTCACATTTTGTTGCCATAACAATTGTTGTTCAATATATATTTATATGATGCATGCTGCAATTGAAGTAATGGATAGCATAAACAGAAAGGTCTCGTTGAGCTGATCAATTTAGACTACTTATTTGCTTAATTTGGATTTACCAAACAAAAGTTATGAATTAATGAAAATCCAGTGGCATTTGATGTAATTTAAACAAACTTGGAATTTTAGTTGTGCAAAAGTCAAATTGGATGGCATATTTGAAATCCTCTTATTTTTCTGATTTGAAAACATATATCATTTGTCAAATTTGGCTTTACCAATTAAAAGTTATTTGAAAACTGATTTGGAAATTTGAATTTGATTTATTTTAAACTGAATTTGAATTCAAACAGACACAGCCAGACTTATACACAGGCTACACCTGCCCTCCGACGCTTACAAGTGGGACCCTGAGGCTTGCAGGCCCACACGGCAGAGGCTGAGGAACGCAGGGACCGCGGGTTTATTACAGCAAATGCCAGGAGCCTTTTTGCAAAGTTGCAACAGACGCTGACAAGGGACCAGGCTGGACCGCGGGTTGAGCAAAAGAGATGGCAGGGGGTTATGTGCAAAAACGCCACGCCATCAGTGGATCTTCTCCCGCTACCGACGAACTGAACTCGCCATGACAGAAGCAGTGGCGGCCGGCTCGAACGCTGACCGCGAGGTGCTTACGGACAGCGAGCCGCTGATGGGCTGAGGTGGTGTTAGAGGTCGCTCATGAGCTAGCTAGGGTGTGGGCGCTGGGCGAGCACGGCGGCGACTACACCGTGCCTCGAGGTGCTCGACGCCGTGACCCGTGCAACCAGGAAGCGAACCAGGCCGGGACGATGTCTAGGAGAACCAGGGGCTTACCGCGGGGCCGATGGCGTGCTTGGTTCGAGGGTGGTCGCGATCCTGGCGAGGCGGCGGCGGCCGTAGCTAGGGTTTGTCGGACGGCGTCGGCCTGGGACGTCTGGGCCTGCTCGCCTCCATTGGCGCGTCAGGCGTCGCAGAGCTCCACGGGGCTTCCTCGACACCGCGCGGCAACACTCCTCCGGCCAAAACGACTGGGGTAGCTAGCGTGGGCGGCGAGAGGGCGTTGGGGTGGTGTGGAAGAAGGGTAGAGGAGGGGGCGAAGCAGGGCCGCTGGGATGGGATCTGGGGAGGCCAGAGAGGGGGAGGAAGAGGATAAGAAGGGGGGAGGCGCCGGTGGTTGCGTGGGGGAGAGGCAGATCGGCTCGGCACCTTTTTGCCCTCCCTCACGTGCTTGTCATGGGCAGTGCCAAGGCAGCACTAGGAGGAGTGGGTGGCGGAGGTAGGGTAGAGGGTGGGCAGGTCACAGGCAGGTGGGGTAGCTAGGTAGGGCGCAGGCAGAGAGAAAAGAAAGAGGGGAGGGAGATGGGCATGCTCGGGCTAGGCTAGGGTTAGGGGTGTGCCATGCCGTGTGGGGGCAGGTAGAGAGAGGGGAGTGGCGAGCTGGAATAGGGTTTTGGTGGGACCTGCATAGAAGAGAGAGAGGGGAGAGATGGAGAGGGTCATGGCATGGGGAACATGCTAGGTAGGAAAAAGGGGGTGGTACTAGGGTTTAGGTAAAGGGAGGTGTAGAGTAGGGTTTAGTTTTAGGTTAGATGTAACTTAGGATTTGGGTTTAGGGTAGAAAAGGGAGAGAGGAAGCTCTTGGTTTTGCTTAGACTATGGAGGGTTTAAGTCTAGCTAGCATGTGGTATGGGTTTAGCTTAGGGAAGGTAGGAATGAAGGTTTGGTTAGAGAGGGTGAGGATGGGGAGTGGTACTAGTTGATCAAGCAAGCTCCAACCAGCTCTAGCAAGATCAAACAAGCAAAGAGGGAGAGGGGAGAAAGATGGCCTTATGGTGATGGGGTTCTACTTTAGTTCATGCATGATCCAAAATAATGGCCAAGCATGATCCAAGAGAGAGGGGGTGGCTTGGGGTTGTGCATGCCACATGGCACATGTGTGTGCATGAAGCATGGGGAGGGGACCTTGCTAAAGGGGAAAAAGAGAGGGAGAGAGCTAGGGTTTTATACTCACAAAACAAGATCAAGCAATGAAGAAGGAAAACATTTAGAAAACAAGCAAAACCCAAAATACTAGGAAGAGGTGGCACTTGCATGGCCCATGCAAGATAATTAATGCCACACTTATCCTTGTGAGAACAAGGATATTAATATGGCACTATCCATCTGCATTCCAAAAATGTGGACAAGGCCAAGCAAAGATCAAAGGTGGGTCCAACCAACAACATGGGCTAGAGATAACTCAATAAAATGCCAAGCCCATATTACTGGATGGTGGAATTATAAGGTGGTGAAAGATAAGGTGGTGGAGTCAAAAAGAGAGATGCCCCCAACTCAACTTGGGCATTTAACAATTTATTAAGAACCAAATACAATATCAAGAGGCAACTACAATGAATCATGCACATGAGATAAGAACCAAACAGGAAAAGGTTTTATATGATGCTCCAATGCAAGGGGACATGATGACATGAGCATGATATGATGATGATGCAACAATTATAAGTTGGAAGTGGCCCATTTTATTATTATGACATGTAGCATTACAGGGGTTAGACAACTGGGATGCTACACTTCCTTCTCAGTTAGACGAGCTGAGTAACATCGGTTCTTAGCGATCTGAGCTGGATGTACTGGCTCTGATTTCTCCCTCTTCTGCCGTACTGCGCCAGTGCGCAATGCCGACCTCGTAGCCTCCGAATGGTCTTGGATGTGGGCCGCTCTTCTAGTTGCTTCGGTATGAATTGAATCGGTGGCGAGGTGTACCACCCAAAGGCTGGTCTGTCGAGATTGCGCAAAAATCTTACGCGCATCGATCCGATGCGAAATCATGCCTAGTTGTGCGGTATCGGCTTATGTGCTCGATCGAGCTTGACCCTTGACCCCGAACCTTTAGAACTCGGGGAGCTTATACTTGGGTGGCGTGAATCGATCAAACTTCGTTGGGGTACGCTTTGAATAGCCGATTGTCCTTCTCTTGACGGTCGAACCGGTCCTCAGGATGGTACCGATTTGCTCCTTGTTTGAGCTGTAGGGCTAGATTCTCATGACTTGTTCCAGTGGCATACTTGGCTAGCCACGCTTTGTCAACGCCCATCCTGCACATCGCCGCTCGGCACACACGCCCTCAAGATCCCGCCCAGAACTCCCGCAGAAACTCATGCGGTTGCAATCTTGGTGCGTGTCGTTATTGCGATCCGCACGAGGCATATATACCGTGTGGGATTTCCTTAGGTGGCTCAAACAGAATTGGCAATCGCTGGGTCGCCTCGACCTTGTAGACGACATAAGCCGCTCTGGCGGCTCCGGAGCTGCAAGTGTGAATGGCCCGTGGTCCGTCAGGCGGTCTTTCTCCTGGTGAGTCCCGAGTAGGCCTGTCGGAGAATCCGATGTTTCATGATCTCTGAACTACGCGAACCGCGATCCGCTCAGCGTTCAGGCTCTCGTAATGGCGGGCAGAGAATGAGCCACCATGTAGTTGACTTCTGTCGTAGAGCTCAGTGCGCTCCTCCAAGGAAGACAGATCTACCTCATCGAGGGCACCCTCGGGGATAACCTCCTCCACTTGATGCCATGCTTACGGGTCCTCTCAAAAGAGGATGAGGTCTTCTTGAAGAGCCTTGATCTCGTCATACTTAGCCTTGTGCTCGTCGGGTAGATCGTCGTAAGTGGTCTGCATTCTCCATCGCAGCGTCGGATGTTGATGTACGTTGTTGAATGTCCCACCGGCGTGCGAAATGTGTTGCTGCCAAAACTCACGGCGAGCAGCGACGAGCAACACGAGAGCCGGAGGCTCCAGGAACTGGTGGGCCCTGGTCCCTCGGACGGCCCGCAAAACTCCGCACACGCCCCGCTTGGTTCGGCGTGCCACTGACCTATACCTGGTCGGAAGGTGAAGATTGCTCGATTGATTTCTGCATGGTAAACAAGTATCGTAAAATTCGAGCCGTGATCGGCTCCTGTGTTTCCAGTAAATCGGCTCCTAGAGCCGATTGCCCCATGGTTCGCATTAGATTTACGATAACATGGGGTTTTGCTTGATCACTACAAGTTAAATCGATCTCTGACGGTTTAATGTTTTCACCACGAATCGAACGTCCTACACGTAATTGAGCTGGTATGTACAAAAGATGAAGAATATTAACCCTAGAGGAGGCCTAATAACCAACGTAAAGTCAATTACGGAACAACTTCTCTAGAACGAATAAACCACGTCCCTACGTACTCTTTGGATCGTTCAAGCCGTTTGTAAGGCACGGCTACGTAGATATCAAACTAAACCTTGGCGAGCAAGGCACAACCATAACAGATCGAATCGCTAAATAAAGATCAAAGGTGCTACCCTTGCACTTGGGAAGAGGTGCAAAGGTAGCGAGGTAACTTAGAGGTAGCATAACCCGACGATAATAATGAAAAGAACACCGATGCTAGCCTCAAACAATCTATGATAATGGTATTACTCGCCATCAACAACGCTTGACGCAGTAAAACCAGGTAACGATAGTAGATCTTGCCTAGATCGCAAGATGCGATCTAGGCAACATGACACTACCGAAAGAAACCCTAGAAACAAGGGGTGGCGATCTTGAGATTGTGTTTGTTGTGAACGTGATTGTCCTCCTTTTCTCGATAACCTTAGGTACATATTTATAGTCCAGAGACTCTCTACTTTTGGAATAACTCTACAACTCTATCTTTACCTAAACTGAAACGAACCTAAACTGAAACGAAACCTACTATGATACAAGATACACGGGCAGTTTAGCCCAATTCTACGTACTAGGCCGATCCAACAACACGTTGAATATACGCATCTTCCAAGCCCATCTTGATCACGGCCCATCTCCTTCGTTGGCCAAAATATGGTGATAACAGGGTGCACAAATAGCAACACACACTCGATCAACCTCGGAAAAACGAAATCAAAACCCAATGAGGCTTTCACGACAAAGCAATCACAAGATTCAGAAATATTTCAGGGGGCCACCCCATTAAGTATACCCGAACGGTTAGTGACTTGAGACGGACTCAAGGTTTGTGGGGCGGTAAGAACATCGGGAACCCGAAAGTGTGATGGGCTTGTCGATACCGCGAAAACGGGTCACGATCCTAACGATGCAGTGCTCCTCGCACAATCGTAAATAAAGCAGTAAAGCATGGCATAAGTACAGGATAGTAAATAAAACCTCAAACTAGTTTGTGGCAACAAATAAGAATGAATCAAGCTCTGGCTCAGGGGGGTCCCATAATCCTCCCAGATGTGGATAGCGCGAATATTCAAGGAACAGGTATCAAGTACTCGGGGTCCTACGGGACACAAGTGGACGGTTAACAACCAAATAACATCTATTGCCCACCTGTGCCTCACCAAATAACATCTATTGCCCACCTGTGCCTCTGTATTTACCTACTTCAATTTTAGTTGTTAAACAATAATTAAAGTCTTGATCATCTCCAACAATAAACACACGGCAATACTCCAACAACTGTGGTACTTGACGACACGCAACAGCACTTGAGCAAGCGACTACGACGCGCAGGTCCAACTATCTACCAAACAACAGGTAATAGGAGGTGTCCAAGGCAATATAAGGCTGCAAGGGATAACGCGGGTACGAAAACTAGAGCATCGCAACACAGATAGCAATAGATCAACATGAGGGAATAAATACTATAAAAGTAAGATAGGTAGAAAGGGGGGATGCTCGCCTGAAAAACATTGCCGAAGGTTCATCCGAAGATCGGGTCGATACTCGCATCAACTCATCGGCCTAGTCCGTGAAGAAGCAAAGCACTAGAGGAAACACCGGATACACTATTTATTACTACGGCAGAAGATCGAGCATGATGCATGTATGATGTATGACATGGCAAGATGCGATGCAATTAGGCAATATTAAGCGGAACCGGGGGTCCCGACATTTAATTAAACGGTTCAAGTTATTTATCTACCCCGCAAATTAAATGTTGAATTAGCAAGACCAAACATGGCTTCGGTTCGCTATGCCAATTTAAATGGAGTCCGGAATAAGACAAAGATATCCCGCATATCGACTCCATATTCAATTATGCGGTGAATCATCTAGATACCCCAAACACCCACAATATGTATGCAAGAATGCTTAATTTAATTATGCAACAAAATAGATGTTATATTACAAAATAGGGGCGGATAAGATAGTGGTCACACATTAGGGGTCGAAGATCTTGGTTCCGGGGGTTCGGGGTTCGGTCTCAGGGTTCGACGGGATCGGCGAGGTTCAGATACAAGAGGAGAACTTGGGTCCAAGCGGTCGATCTTGCCGCATCCGAGAAGAAGAACTTGGTTGGCGTCGGGGGCACATCGGATCCGCCCTGGTCGGTGCCGATCTTGTCATCGATGGCGAACTTGAGTGGATCGGGTACCGGGGTCTTCGGATCCATGAAGTAGATCTTGTCGCACGGTGTTCGGGGTAGACGAACTTGGCGTATTCGCATCGGCGATCTTGGCGTTCGGGTTCTCGACTTCGCATCCTCGAGGAAGTACTCGTCGTATCCGTGAAGAAGATCATGTCGGTCCACGGGGTTCGGGCTTCGGGATTCGACGAGGGATCGGTCATGGGTCTCCAAAAGTGGATCTTGAGGTTTCCGTGATGGAGGTCTTGGCGTCTCGTGTTGGCCTTGGTTACCTGATGTAATTCATCGGGTTTCTCCTCTTCGATCCTTCAGGTTGGTCTGCATGCGTCGGTGCATCTTGGGGCCTATCAACGCCACAACAGGACTTGTTGGGCATCACCAGGTACACGCGGATCCCCGCTTTGCAAACAAACGATGCCACAAACACATCACTGTAGGCCATCTCAGCACAAGAAGGCATAAACGAGGCAAGCAGCAGGGGCCGGTGGACAGGCGCGGATGGCGGATCTCGCGCGAGAGGGAGGCAGAGGCGGGTGCTGGCCAGGGCCAAGCGAGGAGAGGCTCGGGGCGGTGTCCGAGCGAGCCGGCGGGCCCTCGAGGGTGACGAGGGAGAGGAGGAGGCAACTGCGAAGGAAATCGAGAGAGGTGAGGAGGACGGCGACCGGGAGGAGAGAGCCCTGGCGCGAGAGGACCCGAGGCGGCATTGGGGCTCATGGGGAAGCTTAGGGCGAGGCGGCGGCTCGCTCTATCACGGAGGAGATGCTCGGCGGAAGAGGGCGAGGGGAACCTGCGATGGGAAGGAGAGCCTAGTGATGGGCCGGAGGAAGGAGGGTCATCGGTGCTCGCGTGGTCGCGGGAACAGAGGAGGCGGGGAAAGGGCATCCGGACGGAGGAAAAGAGCGGGGGGAGGCAAAGTTGCAGAGCGATGCTGAGCCAGAGCTGGGCGAGGTAGGCGCGGGTCCTCTTCTTGGTTGAGGCGGGGAGCTTGGCGGGGATCGATGCTGGGAGGCGGCAGGAAGGCTACCGAGGAGAAGAGGGTGGGGTTGGGCTGCATCGGGGGGTCTGTGGCGTGTGGGGATCGTGTTCGGGGTGGGGCCCAGGGACCGGGGAGGGGGTGTGGGGCGCGCCAGCGGGTGGAGGTGGGTGCGAGCGGTGTTGACCGGGGTGGGTGGATTCGGTGTGTAGCGTGTTGGGTGTGTTGCTGTGTGGGTTGGGTCAAGTGGGTGGGGCCAGCGGGGAGTGAGGTGAGAGAGGTGGCAGATGGTGATTGGGTGGAGTGAGGTGGAGGGGTGAGGTGGAGGGAGGGGATTGGAGGGGGTGAGGTGGCTGAAGGGTGGGTAGAATAGGACTGGGTAGGAAAAGGATTTAGGACTAGATATTTGGTTCGGGTTTTCTTTTATTTTAAAAATAAATTTTGTAAATAGTTTTAGATGAATAAAAGATCCGGCTGGACCGACGGTTTGGTTTGAACAAAGGGGGAGGATATTAATATAGAAAACAAAGTAGGTCTTTTAGCAAAAATAGTTTTAATCAATTAGATGCATGCTGATGTCATGATGATGCAATGCACAAAATCAACGCGATTTTCTAGTAGTGGTTTTTGCGGGATGCCACAATTCGACACCACTAACAATGGATCTCGCCCTCGAGATCCGCCTCATGGTACAGGGAAGAAGGCCGATCGATCCTTGGCGCGTGTAGATCCTCGCGACACCACCAACAAGGGTTCTTTCTCAGCTTGAAAATGGTGACGCCACCAACAAGGATTGTTCCCCATTCGTCGAGAAAACACTCCGGAGAAACAAAGATGAAGGTAAAGGTCTCAAAAGGGTAAAGCCACCTCTAACTTCCGCGGAAGGAGTATAACTGCAATGATTTACCATTCAAGGTGCAAGAGCGAATGATAAGAGTAGTCGGATGGTGATCAGTCCATCGCGCACCCAAAGCATTACCCTGCACATGAATAGGAAATTATGCAACCAACTCTCAGAATTCAGATTGTAGATCTCGACAAACGAGGTTCAGAAACAAAGGAGTGATGCAGACTCTGCATCGGATCTGGCGTAGATGATGTCGTCGCGTCGGAAAACACTGGGAGGCACAAACAAGGAACAAGGATGGTACCACAGATAAAGGACCACTCAAATAGCAGGAGGACCGGATGTAGAAACACTGTTATCAAAAGAGGAAGCGAAACCCTGAAGGTACGATGGAACCCAACCACGAGAAATCCTGGACTCGAAGAGAGAGAAGAGAGCGGATTCAAAACACGCAAAGGTGATAGGAGAGCAGCAGAGGGGTAAGGAGTAAAATCAGACCTAATCAGAACTATCCAACCGATTTTCGAAAATAGTTTTGACACTCTACTTCGGCCGTTAGCTAGGTTATCCTACAGGCTGGACTTGTGGGTATCGCAGCTTTGAGCTCGATACCACTCAGTAACACCCTCGAATCGGCCCTATGCAAGTTTTAGCGATCCCGCCAAACCCATAGAAAGCGATTCAAAGGTGCCACCAGGCACTTTCGTGCGGGTGGAAAACGAAGTAATATCATTACACAATAGTCCACGATGGAACCCACAGAACAGATATATACAACAACACGACTTCATGAATCAAGACTACAGATATACTGAACAAAGATCCAAATCACCTTGAAACGATAGAGCGTCCAGCTACGGACAAGATGCAAATGGGGCTAAGAGCCCTAAAGAATAACCAATGGCGTCCATAACCCTGTGGCCAAGCGGAAGGGTAACCCGCTAACGACGCCGATCCCAAAACCTTCTTAAACAAAAAGGGGGTGCCACAAAGGGCAAAAGAAAAGAGAGAGCGGTCGATCGAGGCCAAGACACGGCGAGACTATAATTCGCCGTCCGCCTACACGGTATGGTGGATCAAGAGGCAGCATCATGCAATCGGACAACCTATAGAGACTCGATACCACCGCTTGGCCATCGAGGGGATAAGAAAGACCTATTCGGAACCAACTTGATACTACCACCAAACATACCCATCCTGGTATTTCCCCCTCGAGACCAAACGAGGAAGTCAACCGAGGAACTCACACAGTTGGCAGTTTTATTCATTCAGTTATCGTTGCAGCAATTACTAGTCAGGTATAGATATTCATCCTGATATAATAAGCAGCGGGCAAATTTAGTTAACCTTTCCGTTGTAGTTGCGACACTTACTAGTCAAATACAATTAGCATGAGATATCCCAAACCCAGCAGTTGTTGGTACTTGTATTTAGCCATTCCGTTGTAGTTGCAATACTTACTAGTCAGGTACAATGGTCGCAAGCGACAACCCAAACAAGCAATTGTTGGCAGTTTTATTTAGCCATTCCATTATAGTGAAGCTGATTACTAGTCATTATCAAGTCAAATTTATAGCACTACTTTAGTTATAGTTGTCTATGATCGAGATACTGTGCTCCAAGTCGTCCATAACCGGACACGGCCAGAAAGTTTTACCTGCAGGTGCACAAATAGCAACACACTCGATCAACCTCGGAAAAACCAAATCAAAACCCAACGAGGCTTTCACGACAAAGCAATCACAAGATTCAGAAATATTTCAGGCCACCCATTAAGTATACCCAACGAAGAAGTGACTTGAGACGGACTCAAGGTTTGGGGTGGGCAGAAACGCATCGGGAACCCGAAAGTGTGACTGGCTTGTCGATACACAAAACGGTCACGATCCTAACAGTCAGCAGTGCTCCTCGCACAATCGTAAATAAATCAGTAAAGCATGGCATAAGTACAGGATAGTAAATAAAACCTCAAACTAGTTTGTTGCCCCAAGAAATAAGAATGAATCAAGCTCGCCTGGGGTCCCATAATCCTCCGGATGTGGATAGCGAATATTCAAGGAACAGTATCAAGTACTCGGGGTCCTATGGGACACAAGTGGACGTTAACAACCAAATAACATCTATTGCCCAATGTGCCTCTGCATTTACCTACTTCAATTTTAGTTGTTAAACAGTAATTAAAGTCTTGATCAGCTCCAACAATAAACACACGGCAATCCTCCAACAACTGTGGTACTTGACGACACCATAGCGACACTTGAGCAAGCATCACGACGCTGCAGGTCCAACTATCTACCAAACAACAGGTAATAGGAGGTGTCCAAGGCAATATAAGGCTGCAAGGGATAACACGGGTACGAAAACTAGAGCATCGCAACACAGATAGCAATAGATCAACATGAGGGAATAAATACTATAAAAGTAAGATAGGTAGAAAGGGGGAGATGCTCGCCTGAAAAACATTGCCGAAGGTTCATCCGAAGATCGGGTCGATACTCGCATCAACTCTTTGGCCTAGTCCGTGAAGAAGCAAAGCACTAGAGGAAACACCGGATACACTATTTATTACTACGGCAGAAGATCGAGCATGATGCATGTATGATGTATGACATGGCAAGATGCGATGCAATTAGGCAATATTAAGCGGAACCGGGGGTCCCGACAATTAATTAAACGGTTCAAGTTATTTATCTACCCCGCAAATTAAATGTTGAATTAGCAAGACCAAACATGGATTTGGTTCGCTATGCCAATTTAAATGGAGTCCGGAATAAGACAAAGATATCCCGCATATCGACTCCATATTCAATTATGCGGTGAATCATCTAGATACCCCAAACACCCACAATATGTATGCAAGAATGCTTAATTTAATTATGCAACAAAATAGATGTTATATTACAAAATAGGGGCGGATAAGATAGTGGTCACACATTAGGGGTCGAAGATCTTGGTTCCGGGGGTTCGGGGTTCGGTCTCAGGGTTCGACGGGATCGACGAGGTTCAGATACAAGAGGAGAACTTGGGTCCAAGCGGTTGATCTTGCCGCATCCGAGGAGAAGAACTTGGTTGGCGCCGGGGGCACATCGGATCCGCCCTGGTCGGTGCCGATCTTATCATCGATGGCGAACTTGAGTGGATCGGGTACCGGGGTCTTCGGATCCGTGAAGTAGATCTTGTCGCACGGTGTCCGGGGTAGACGAACTTGGCGTATTCGCATCGGCGATCTTGGCGTTCGGGTTCTCGACTTCGCATCCTCGAGGAAGTACTCGTCGTATCCGTGAATAAGATCATGTCGGTCCACGGGGTTCGGGCTTCGGGATTCTGTAGGGGTTCGTAGCATGGAAAACAAAAATTTTCTATCGCATACAAACAAGCCAAGATCTATCTACTAGATTGTAGCAACGAGTCGATGGAATAACTTACCCTCGAAGATTCCAAAGTGTTTAACGAGAGCGGATTCTCGTGGGTGATGTAGTCGTACTCTTTCCGATCTCAAGATCGTGTAGACGATCCTTCCCAAGCTGCTCAGCGGTGCTTCCATGATCGGTCACACGTTCGATTGACGAAGACCTTCCTCTCCCTTGTTCCAAAGAAAATGGAGGTTGTAGCACTCTCTTGGCGATTCCGCAAAGACAACGTGGTACCTAAGTAGAGGGAGATCCCGCAGGCTTCGCCTTAAGCCGAGCGAGTATGGTGGAGTATGAGAGAGAGCTATTAGTGGTCTAGGGATTAGACACACCAATTAGAAGGCTCTAAACCAGGTAGAGCAATTAGAAGCTCTAAACCAAAACGGCTCTAAACCGGAGATTAGAGGATAGGAACTTGTGTGTCTAGAGGAGGAGGCCCCTCCTTTTATAGGGGAGGGCGGCCAAGGGAGTCCCTCCCAAGTCGGCCTTGGTTGAGCGCCGGCTTGAGGGACTCCTCCCAAGTCGGTTCCAACCACCTCTTGCTTGTTTCCCACAATTTCTTGTTTCCCACGTTCGCTTTTCCACAGTTTCTGTTTTAGCTGTTTGACTTTCAAACTGGCTTTGACTTTCAGTTTTGGAACAGCAAGAACACTTAGTACATGATGCAATCATTCAATATGTAATGACACATTCATGTACCCCCGAGTGCCGTACAATCCGAACCTTCTAGAACATTCCGATGAAAACACCTAATCATTCCCGAACTCAAACGGGACTTTCCTTATATGAATCTTATTCTCCGGACCATTACGGATCACCTCGTGATATCCGGATCCCATCCGAGACTCCGAACAACATTCGGTCTCTTTCTCATAATACCATAACTACTCAAAACAACGTCGAATCCTTAAGTGTGTCTCCCTACGGTTCGTGAATTATGCGGACATGATCGAGACACTTCTCCGAACAACAACCAATAGAGGAATCTGGAAATTCATATGACTCCCACATATTTCTACGATTACTTTGCGATCGAATGAACCACTTACATACGATACCAATTTCCCTTTGTCTCACGATAGTTTACTTATCCGAGGTTATGATCGTCGGTATCTCTGCATACCTAGTTCAACCTCGTTACCGATAAGTACTCTTTTCTCGTTCCCGTGATATGTGATCCCTTGTGAGCCAGTCACATGCTTGCAAGCTAATTGGATGACATTCCACCGAGAGGGCCCAGAGTATATCTATCCGTCATATGGATGGACAAATCCCACTCTTGATCCATGTGTTTCAACCAATACTTTCTGAACACTCAATGCCACCTTTATAGCCACCCAGTTAAGGTGTGGTGTTTGATGTCATCAAAGCATCCATCCGGTAAAGGTGATATGCATGATCTCATGGTTGAAGGAATTAGGTTACTATGTATCAGAAAGCATATAGCAATTGAACTATTGAAATGACTTGATCTTTATGCTACGCTTATCTGTAGGAGTATGTCCATCACATCATTCTCCTAATGATATGATCCTGTTGTTAATAACATCTCTATGTTCATGATCAGGAAACCATGATCATATATTAACCAACAAGCTAGTTTAACAAGAGGCTTTACTAGGGACTCTTATTTTAGTTTACAAGTTTCCGGTTAATACAATTATAGCATGGTATGTAAACATTTATCATAAGTGTGAAGATATGATAATAACCACTTTATTATTGCCTCTTGGGCATATCTCCAACAGTCTCCCACTTGCACTAGAGTCAATAATCTAGTTTCAAACCTTTGTGTATTCAACACCTATGGCTTTCCGGTGTTGTATGTACACGATTGCTAGTGGTCAATTGATCCCCGGATCTGACACTTCCAGGTCCGTGTGTAATTGCATGTCTTTGCGTCTCTACGCATCACTCATTCTCTAATGAGATGGCTTTGTATAAATTTGGTCTTACGGTGTGACCTTTAGCTCTTTGGGGTTAAAACATGTTGATAATATTGTCGCACAATATATCTTCATAGTATTATCCCACTGTGAACTACACCTAGTTTGATAACAAACTATTTGACACAAATGCCCTCTTTTGCTGCTAAAATAGAAGTCATATACTTAGCCTTTTGTTGTAGTATCTGTCACAATGTCTTAACTTTGGAACTCATCCAAATCCATTATGGAACTCACTTTCCATTATATTGTGCCACCCTTAGTTTAGATTGAGATAAACTTAATTTGTACTTTGTGACAAAACTAGTATCAATGTAGTACTTTTACAATGAACTAACCATCTATTTGTCACTTCTACAAATAATATACTCTTAGTTCTTCCAAAAGATCATAAGAATATCCTTACTATTGTCCAATGATCATCTTACGAATCATTCTGGTATTTGATCACAACATTTAGAGCATAGGACATATCTGGATTTGTACATATCACAGTATGATTGATATAAATACTCTTTGTGATTTCATACATCAAGTATCAATCTATACTTGATTATTTGTTTCACTTTACCAAATGTCAATACACTTGAATATATCATCAACATTGAACTCTTTCAATCCTTTCTGTGCGACAAGAACCTTTTCTTGTAGTTTCTATATTGAACTCATTCAATATCTCGTCTATGTACTTCTGGCACAACCATATCAGCGTCTATTGATGCCAAATATTTGGGTTTTGCCTAAGTCTTTCATCGGGATGAAATTCTTAATATGTGTTAATAAAAGATACATTATTTCCAATCAACAATATATCTTCCACATAATGTATTAGAAACATGTCTTAGCGCTCCCACTTAATTTCTTGCAAATTCAAGCATCTTCATTGTCTCTAATGAACCTTTAAACTCCTTTAACAGTTTCATCATAGTGAAGATTCCAACTTCGCGATGCTCACTTCAACCATTGAAGTTTGCATATGCTTTTAGCATCCTTTGAATTAACAAAACCCTATGGACTGTGTTATGCACATGTCCTAGGTAACGATTCTATTAGAAGAACTTGTTTTGTTTATTCAACTACCATATAACAAATTATATGTAGTGGTTTCTACATTAATCCGTCTAGACTAAATATCACTATGAAAGATCAAATCTTGTCATAGTCAACCTTTGAACATTTTGTGAACTCTTTCCCAACATGTCGACTATTTCATAGATGTAAAACATCCATGTCTATTTCTTTATAGATCCAAACACAACTGTAAGGTCTTACACCTTTCTCGAGGGTCCTCCAAGTTCAAAACTTGATTTCTCGTGTATGGAACTATCACAGATTTTATGGCTTCAAGACATTTGACGGAGTCAGGGCCCATCATGCTTCTTTGCATGTAGTCGGTTCATTATTCTCAAATAATGATTCAACCCTCAAATCTTGGTATTTGATTGTTTACCCGATCTACTTGTTTCAATAGGAACTTAGATCTCCGTGACCACAACCTATGAGGCACGTGAGCCATGAGCATTGTTGCTACCCCCGGAACACTTTTCGGCGCTGCGCAACTCTGCACATATAGCTAAGGTTCTTTTAACCTTATCAAAGTTCTATTGTCCTCCCACTTTACTTCTCACGAAAAATTCCTTCCAAAAGAAATTTGACGTTCTAAGCGACAAACACTTTTGTCTCTGGTGTTATGGAGGAATACTTATGCTTATTCAAATAACATACAAAGACAGGTTCATCCGACTTTGGTTGCAAACATCTTTCTTATGCAAAGCATACCAATGTTTAAGAAAGGACAACTTGGGTTTTATCCCAAACCATAACTTTATATGGTGTCATTTCAACGGATTATGATGGAGCTCTTTTCAGTGGAAAAACGGTAATCTCTAAAGCTTTTAATCTTTAAAATATAATGACAGTTTTGTGAATTATACCTTTGATCTTACCATGTCAAACAAGGTTTAATTACATATCTCGAACGCTCCATACCCTTATGGTGTTTCGGGAAATGCAAATCCACGGGACGATTCCTTAAATCTTAGGTATTATGCTAAACTTGTAACTCAAATATCTTCCTTTATGATCCTATCATAAACTATTTATATTCTTGTTACAATGATTTTTCACTTCATCTTGAAAATCTTTGAACTTTTCAAATATTTCACACTTCATCCTTATTAAGTAAATATTCATATATTCACTCAAATTTTCGGAGAAAGCATATGAAGTTGAAATCCATCGCTCTTGACTACACATAATGGATTTCGTACAACAATATGTACAAGTTCCAACAAGCTAGTCATTCGCTCCCTTTTGGCCTATGAACGAAGTTTTAATTATCTCTAGGAAAGTTTCTCAAGCGTCATTTGATCAAAATCAAATAGACTCCAAAATTCCATCCATATGGATTTTCTTCATGTTTTCTTTCCAATATAATTTAAACGGCGATGTCACTTCCTAAGTGATCTTTTAATCAATTTGTCTTTCGACATTTTAGCACTAGTTTTATGGATGTGATTTCTCCAACGAGATTTGTGAATCATCCATCTTTTATGGATTACGGAAATTATTTGAACAACCCTTTTGTTCTCATAATACCCGATAAAACAAATCCTGAAGGCAAGCTTTGATGTTTAACGAGCAACACAATAACCCTTTATTTGTTCTCGATAAACATCATCACATATTCTTTGCCGATTACTTAGGCCATTGTAGTTCATGAATTGTGTTGTTTCGTATGACGATTCATACCAACAAATTCAGTATCAAATACTTAGAAACCACATTGTTTAATAAGCAAAGAATATAGCCATAACCCGTATATCATCTATATACTCAAGCTGAACAATTCTAGTCTTTTCTTTTCTGCCATATACTTATGAGATTTTCTTTCAATATTTCCTTTTCTGTTTGAAAGAATCTATCAACATCAATAGTGGAGTCATACATATGACATATAGTCCAAAGCGTGTATAGTTAAATAACAATGTTTTTGGACTTGCACTTTGAAGTAGATCACCATCATCAAATGTTTGGTGTTCTTTCAAATCCCTTTCTTTAGTAATCTCTTAGTGTAGTAAATATTTTACCTACATCAAATATTCACCCTTATCATGGAATTATCCATGATCAAGCTACTATTAGCTTGTAACGGTGAATCGTGAGTATAATGTTGCTCTCCCAAAAAAACTTTTGGAGGTTTAGGACAACTAGTGTCTCCAACCTTTTGCAAATTCTCATCAAATATGAGAACATGACTTTAGCCATATTATACTCTATCATGTTGCAACCAAAGCTTCGTTTCAGATATCACAATATCTTCCACAAATCATGGTTTCTGAAACAACTCTTTCAGATCCTTAGATAACCTTGATATTAGGAGAATCCTTTGAATATCAAGAATCATGGAGACAAACATGATACTTATATACTAACACTTGGAATTGTTACTCTTGATTTAATACTAATAATTAAACTTCATGGAGTAACTGAACTTCTCAAAGTTTGCAATAGGACTTTTAAACTTTAGATTAACACTTCAAAACAATACGATACCAGTTCGTAAAGTAACAAACCAGAATTCTATAGTTCTATCATCTCAATTATAACTAAGCGCAAGGTGGTAAACGGATGCCAATGACTACAACAACTATGCAAATTCACTTTGATTTAGTTTATGATAAATTGAGTTCTAATTAATAATTAAATTAATCTAGGTGAACTCCCACTCAAAACAATATCCCTCACATTGTTTTAGTGATCACACGAACCAAATCCACCACATCAAAACCGATCATCACGACAGTTGATATAGCTTCAATGGCGAATAATCAACATGTTCATCATATCTACTATATGACTCATGCTCTACCTTTCGATAATCCGTGTTCCTGAGGCCATGTCTGTACATGCTAGGCTCGTCAAGATCAAACCTTAGTTTCCGCATGAGCAAATCTGGCTTGCTCACGTTGTATACACTTGTAGAATCTAACACACCCGATCATCACGTGGTGCTTCGAAACAACAAGCTTTAGCAACGGTGCTAACTAAGGGTGAACACTTTATGACTTGAAATTCATGTGCATGAGGGATCATCTTATAATGCTACCGTCATCTACTAAGCAATACAAGATGCATAAAGGATTAACATCACATGCAATTCATAATATGTGATATGATATGGCCTTTCTTCTTTGTGCTTCCGATCTCCATCTTCTAGCACGAACATGATCTCCATCATCACCGGCATTGCATCAAGGTCAATGACGCTTCTCCATGGTTGTCGCCCACGGCTTCAACTATTACAACTACTTTGAATAGACACGGGTCTTAACATAAATTAAAGACAACCATATGGCTCGCCGGTTTCCAACTTACAATAAGGAACATTGCATACATCAAATATAATCACAATCATGGCCATATCACATCATCAGACACCTCGCAAAACAAAGTTAGACGCCTCTACTTTCTTTGCATGTTTTACGTGGTTTGGGGCATTAATAAGTGTCGTTCTAACTTACGAACAAGAACCACAACATTGATACTAGTATTGTTAATCACCCGTTGTAAATTGGATCTTAACTATGCTAGGAGAAACATGCACCAAGAAAGCCACTTATGCAATACAAGTTGCATGTCAAGCGTGGAGCAAGTCTCATGAACGATGTCATGTAAGGTTAGCCCGGCCGCTTCATCCCAACATACCGCAAGATGCAAAGTACACAAGAAGCAATCGACAATAAAACATCAATGCCCACAATGACCATTGTGTTCTACTCAGGCAACAGATCTACATATAGACACGGCTCGATACCCTTTGTAGGGGTTCGTAGCATGGAAAACAAAAATTTCTATCGCATACAAACAAACAAGCCAAGATCTATCTACTAGATTGTAGCAACGAGTCGATGGAATAACTTACCCTCGAAGATTCCAAAGTGTTTAACGAGAGCGGATTCGTGGGTGATGTAGTCGTACTCTTCCGATCTCAAGATCGTAGACGATCCTTCCGGCCAATGCTCCTAAGCGCTTCCGATCGATCACACATTCGATTCGACGAAGACCTTCCTCTCCCTTGTTCCAGAAAATGGAGGTTGTAGCACTCTCTCGCGATTCCGGCAAGACAACGTGGTACCTAAGTAGAGGGAGATCCGCAGGCTTCGCCTTAAGCCGAGCGAGTATGGTGGAGTATGAGAGAGCTATTAGTGGTCTAGGATTAGACACACCAATTAGAAGGCTCTAAACCGCAGGCTAGAGCAATTAGAAGCTCTAAACCAAAACGGCTCTAAACCGGAGATTAGAGGATAGGAACTTGTGTCTAGAGGAGGAGGCCCCCTCCTTTTAAAGGTGGGAGGGGCCAAGGGAGGGGAGTCTGTCAGATATAACCTGTGTACCCCGAGTTGATCTATAAGTAAACTCCTAAGAGACATGAATAAAGGAAAGAGTATTTAATAAGGAGATATTAGGCAAAATAGAAAAGGAAAAAGACAAGAAAGAGCAACTGGGCCGAGTAAGGGAAACCTCGGCCCAGCCCACACTCCCCATATCCGAACTAAATAAAAAGAAAGAGACTAACCCTGGGTGAACCTAAGCCTAAGTCGGCCCACCACAGGCCTCCTACCCGACGCCCGCTCCACTTCCCGCCGAACCGACGCTGCAGGTTGACGCCCTCCCCCGCCAAGCTGCTCCCCTCCATTCCACCTCGTCGCCCGGGTGGGCCGAATGAGCACTAGCTCGGCCCACCGCGGGACTCGGCACCAGCTCCTCCCTTCACCGCCCGGGTGGGCCGAATGAGCACAAGCTCGGCCCACCGCGGGACTCAGTACTACAGGCTCCATAGGATCAGACCCAGGCCGGGGTGGGCCGAATTAACTGACTGCCGGGCTGAATCTGCTCTACCCAGTCCGAACTACACCTCCAGCAATGTCATTTGGGCCGAGGTATATTGCTCCAGGTACCAGTCTATTCATCTCCAGATAAAGCACATCATCAGATCAAGCCAAGACACGTTGCACAAGTATTATGCCAGTTCTGGGACCCAACCAACTCAGACAGGCACATGGAAAAAGGAATATGCCCTAGGCATCCAAGAATATGCTAAGGAATATGCCATGGCATCTCCAAAGATGCCAAGGCATATGCTGAGCATCTGGGAAGATGCTGGGAATATGCTATGTAGATACCAAACGTGTGGAACAAGACTTGTCCCCTGGGCTCCCCTTTATAAGGAGCACCAGGGGAAACGTTCATGGGAGAGGCCCCCGAAGGGCTCCTCCCCTCTCTGCTCACTAGGAGCTCTCCTTCTTACTCTTCCTCCACTCTCATAGGGAGATCTAGATAGAAGGATAGGAGATACAGCTCCAGGAGTATGATTGTAGCCACAAGTATGGCAAGATTATAAGAGATTAGATGTATAGAAGGAGGTGTTATCCCACTTGAGAGCTTCAATCCAATATACATTGTATTTCTCTTTGATCATACGAGTGCGGTCTTCACTGCATCATCCCTCCCCGGATTCCTCCACGTCCATCGGCTCCAACTTTAGCCTACCCATGGCATATGCCGTGATACCACCACGACATTTGGCGCCCACCGTGGGGCCTTCTAGTGGCGTTGGTTGGGTTCCCATCCGGACGGGAACATCTTCATCAACTTCTTCCTCATAGGGCTCATTCAGCTTCACCAAGTCAACAGAGAACAAAGAGGTAAGCGCAGAGGCTGAACAAGTCTAACTCATCAAAGCTGGAAAGACTCAGCAGAAAGGACTCAAGCGCTACTCCAAGCTTACTGTAAGTACCAAGTAACTCAGCAAGGCGGGTATGGCCTAGCAAAACTCACCCAAACACTTCTCCAAGTATGCTATAAGTGCCAGGTAACTCAGCCACCTACACTCAATCCTTCATCCCATGGAGAGAATAACTCAACCCGGGGACTAGTCAACTTATCCATAGAATCACCTTTAGATTAAGAGAGCATTATGTTGATTTGGATCTATACTCCAGCCAGCTTATCTGTTAACTCGGCCATAAGTTGAATCATATTTTTTGTGATTCAGATAGATTTTGAGTCAGTTAGTTTATGTTTTGGATTACCCATTAACTCAGCTCACCAGCCAGCTTATCTGTTAACTCGTCCATAAGTTGAATCATCTTGTTCGTGATTCAGGTAGATTTTGAGTCAGTTTATTTATGCTTTGGATTGTCCTCTAACTCAGCTTACCAGCCAGCTTATTGTTGATTCAGATATAACTTGAAGTCAATTTGTTTATGCTTTGAATTAACCTTCAACTCAGATCAGTAGATTGTCTCCGATTCGGACTAACGTTTGATTCAGCTTGCCAGGGTATATTATAATTCGGATTGGTATTCAGACTCGGAGTACAAATCATATCTCTGATTCAGGCCGAAGCTTTATTCAGTTCACCAGATTGCCAGGTTATGTTATGACTCGGATTGATATCTCACCATCTTGCCAGGTTATCCCATATCTCGGACGACTATTGGCTATCTTATCATATCTCGAATCTATATCTCATATCTACATCTCGAATCAGATCTCTCAGCGGTTATCCCTATTATCATGTCCCAAAGCTTAATCTTGGATCTATATCTCAGATCCATATCAAAGGCAAATTATCGTCATCACGCCAAATCAAGTTATATCGTGGAAGATAGATAACTCGGATTTTGGATGAGTTAACTCGGATTTGAGTCAGATGACTCAAATTCGGGATGCAAGTCAAAATTGAGTAAAGTAACTCGGATTTTGGATGAGTTAACTCGGATTTGAGTCGATGACTGATTCGGATGCAAGTCAAAATTGAGTAAAGTAACTCCGGATTTTGGATGAGTTAACTCGATTTGAGTCGATGACTCAGATTCGGGATGCAAGTCAAAATTGAGTAAAGTAACTCAGATTTTGGATGAGTTAACTTCGTTTGAGTCGATGACTCAGATTCGGGATGCAAGTCAAAATTGAGTAAAGTAACTCGGATTTTGGATGAGTTAACTCATTTGAGTCGGATGACTCGATTCGGATGCAAGTCAAAATTGAGTAAAGTAACTTTGATTTAGGATGAGTTAACTCGGATTTGAGTCGATGACTCAGATTCGGATACAAGTCAAAATTGAGTAAAGTAACTGATTTAGGATGAGTTAATCGGATTTGAGTCGATGACTCAGATTCGGATGCAAGTCAAAATTGAGTAAAGCAACTCGGATTTAGGATGAGTTAACTCGGATTTGAGTGATGTCACTTAGATTTGAGCCAGATGACTCAGACTTTCATACGAGTCAATTTTGAGTAAAGTAACTCGGATTTGGGATGAGTTAACTCGGACTTGAGTCATATAACTCGGATTTGGGTCAGATGACTCAAGACATAAAGTCAGAATCGAGTAAAGTAACTCGGATTTGGGATAAGTTAACCCGGATTTAATCATGTAACTCGGATTTGAGTCAAATAACTCAGACTTAGGCGTAAAGTCAATTTTGAGTAAGGAAACTCGGATTTGGAATCAGATGACTCGGATAAAAACTTACCCAATGAGGTTAAAAGAGCAAAGCCCAAGAAGGCAAGAGCCCATAACTTACCCAATGAGGTTAAAAGAGCAAAGCCCAAGAAGGCAAGAGCTCATATCTTACCCAATGAGGTTAAAAGAGCAGTGCCAAAGAGAGCCAAGACTCATAACTTACCCAATGGGGTTAAAAGAGCAAAGCCCAAGAAGGCAAGAGCTCATATCTTACCCAATGGGGTTAAAAGAGCAAAGCCCAAGAAGGCAAGAGCTCGTAACTTACCCAATGAGGTTAATAGAGCAATGCCAAAGAAGGCAGGGACTCATAACTTACCCAATGGGGTTAAAAGAGCAAAGCCCAAGAAGGCAAGAGCTCATAACTTACCCAATGGGGTTAAAGGAGCAAAGCCCAAGAAGGCAAGAGCTCATAACTTACCCAATGAGGTTAAAAGAGCAAAACCCAAGAAGGCAAGAGCTCGTAACTTACCCAATGAGGTTAATAGAGCAATGCCAAAGAAGACAGGAATTCATAACTTACCCAATGGGGTTAAAAGAGAAATGCCCAAGAAGGCAGGAACTCGTAACTTACCCAATGAGGTTAATAGAACAATGCCAAAGAAGGCAAGAACTCATAACTTACCCAATAAGGTTAAGAGAGCAAGGCTGATAAGGCCAAGATTCATTACTTACCCAAAGGGGTTATGATCTGCCTGAGGCCGTAAGTCCGAAACTTACCCAAAGAGGTTATGACCATGCAGAGAAGGCCTAAGTCAAAAATGGTCCCGAAAGGTTATGAGCAGAGCCCAAGAAGGACGAAATCACAAATTTACCCAAAAGGATTATGACCAAAAATGTATGACAAATAAGTTGTATATCGAAACAACTCTAGGATATTTTAGATATAAAGCCCATGAGCGATTCTCTGAATCCCACATGGCCTCGGGGACTAATGTCGATATAACCCGGTACCCAGAGTTGATCTATAAGTAAACCCTAAGAGACATGAATAAAGGAAAGAGTATTTAATAAGGAGATATTAGGCAAAATAGAAAAGGAAAAAGACAAGAAAGAGCAATCGGGCCGAGTAAGGGAAACCTCGGCCCACCCTACTCCCATATCCGAACTAAATAAAAGAAAGAGACTAACCTGGGTGGGCCGACCTAAGCCTAAGTCGGCCCACCACAGCCTCCTACCCACTTCCCCGCCGAATCGACGCTGCAGGTTGACGCCTCCCGCCAAGCTGCTCCCTCCATTCCACCTCGCCCGGGCCGAATGAGCACTAGCTCGCCCACCATGGACTCGGCACCAGCCTCGCCGCCCGGGGCCGAATGAGCACAAGCTCGCCCACGCGGACTCAATTACAGGCTCCATAGGATCGAGACCCAGCCGGGTGGGCAATTAATCGACCGCCAGCTGAATCTGCTCTACCAGTCAACTACACCTCCACCAATGTCATTTGGGCCGAGGTATATTGCTCAGTACCAGTCTATTCATCTCGATAAAGCACATCATCGATCAAGCCAAGACACGTTGACAAGTATTATGCCGCCTGGGACCCAACCAACCAGACAGCACATGGAAAAAGGAATATGCCCTAGGCATCCAAGAATATGCTAAGGAATATGCCATGGCATCTCCAAAGATGCCAAGGCATATCGAGCATCCGGAAGATCGGGAATATGCTATGTAGATACCAAACGTGGAACAAGACTTGTCCCTGGGCTCCCCTTTATAAGGAGCACTGGGAACGCTCATGGGAGAGGCCCCCGAAGGGCTCCTCCCCTCTCTGCTCACTAGGAGCTCTCCTTCTTACTCTTCCTCCACTCTCATAGGGAGATCTAGATAGAAGGATAGGAGATACAGCTCCAGGAGTATGATTGTAGCCACAAGTATGGCAAGATTATAAGAGATTAGATGTATAGAAGGAGGTGTTATCCCACTTGAGAGCTTCAATCCAATATACATTGTATTTCTCTTTGATCATACGAGTGCGGTCTTCACTGCATCATCCCTCCCCGGATTCCTCCACGTCCATCGGCTCCAACTTTAGCCTACCCATGGCATATGCCGTGATACCACCACGACAGAGTCCCTCCCCAAGTCGGCCTTGGTTGGCGCGCCGGCTTAGAGGGACTCCTCCCCCAAGTCGGTTCCAACCACCTCTTGCTTGTTTCCCACAGTTTCCTGTTTCCCACAGTTTCCTGGTTTCCACAGTTTCCTGTTTTAGCCGTTTGACTTTCAAACTGGCAGTTTGACTTTTCAGTTTTGGAACAGCAAGAACACTTATTAAATGATGCAATCATTCAATATGTAATGACACATTCATGTACCCTCCCCCCCCGGAGTGCCGGACAATCCGGAACCTTCTAGAACATTCCCGATGAAAACACCGGAATCATTCCCGAACTCCGAAACGGGACTTTCCTTATATGAATCTTATTCTCCGGACCATTCCGGATCACCTCGTGATATCTCGGATCCCATCCAAGACTCCGAACAACATTCGGTCTCTTTCTCATAATACCATAACTACTCAAAACAACGTCGAATCCTTATGTGTCTCCTACGGTTCGTGAATTATGCGACATGATCGAGACACTTCTCCTAACAATAACCAATAGAGGAATCTGAAATTCATATGGCTACATATTTCTACGATTACTTTGCGATCGAATGAACCACTTACATACGATACCAATTTCCCTTTGTCTCACGATAGTTTACTTATCCGAGGTTATGATCGCTTGTGATCTCGCATACCTAGTTCAACCTCGCATCGATAAGTACTCTTTTCTCGCTCCGTGATATGTGATCCCTTGTGAGCCAGTCACATGCTTGCAAGCTAATTGGATGACATTCCACCGAGAGGGCCCAGAGTATATCTATCCGTCATATGGATGGACAAATCCCACTCTTGATCCATGTGTTTCAACCAATACTTTCCGAACACTCAATGCCACCTTTATAGCCACCCAGTTACGGTGTGGTGTTTGATGTCATCAAAGCATCCATCCGGTAAAGGTGATATGCATGATATCATGGTCGAAGGAATTAGGTTACTATGTATCAGAAAGCATATAGCAATTGAACTATTGAAATGACTTGATCATTATGCTACGCTTATCTGTAGGAGTATGTCCATCACATCATTCTCCTAATGATATGATCCTGTTGTTAATAACATCTCTATGTTCATGATCAGGAAACCATGATCATATATTAACCAACAAGCTAGTTTAACAAGAGGCTTTACTAGGGACTCTTATTTTAGTTTACAAATCACACAAGTATTAATGTTTCCTAATACAATTATAGCATGGTATGTAAACATTTATCATAAGTGTGAAGATATGATAATAACCACTTTATTATTGTCTCTTGGGCATATCTCCAGCCTCCCACTTGCACTAGAGTCAATAATCTAGTTTCAAACCTTTGTGTATTCAACACCTATGGCTTTCCGGTGTTGTATGTACACGATTGCTAGTGGTCAATCGATCCCGGATCCGACACTTCCAGTCCGTGTGTAATTGCATGTCTTTGCCTCACGCATCACTCATTCTCTAATGAGATGGCTTTGTATAAATTTGGTCTTACTTGTGACCTTTAGCTCTTTGGGGTTAAAACATGTTGATAATATTGTCGCACAATATATCTTCATAGTATTATCCCACGTGAACTACACCTAGTTTGATAACAAACTATTTGACACAAATGCCCTCTTTGTCGCTAAAATAGAAGTCATATACTTAGCCTTTTATTGTAGTATCTGTCACAATTTCTTAACTTTGGAACTCATCCAAATCCATTATGGAACTCACTTTCCATTATATTGTGCCACCCTTAGTTTAGATTGAGATAAACTTAATTTGTACTTTGTGACAAAACTAGTATCAATGTAGTACTTTTACAATGAACTAACCATCTATTTGTCACTTCTACAAATAATATACTCTTAGTTCTTCCAAAAGATCATAAGAATATCCTTACTATTGTCCAATGATCATCTTATTTAATCATTCTGGTATTTGCTCACAACATTTAGAGCATAGGACATATCTGGATTTGTACATATCACAATATGATTGATATAAATACTCTTTGTGATTTCATACATCAAGTATCAATCTATACTTGATTATTTGTTTCACTTTACCAAATGTCAATAAACTTGAATATATCATCAACATTGAACTCTTTCAATCCTTTCTGTGCGACAAGAACCTTTTCTTGTAGTTTCTATATTGAACTCATTCAATATCTCGTCTATGTACTTCTGGCACAACCATATCATTCTATTGATGCCAAATATTTGGGTTTTGCCTAAGTCTTTCATCGGGATGAAATTCTTAATATGTGTTAATAAAAGATACATTATTTCCAATCAACAATATGTCTTCCACATAATGTATTAGAAACATGTCTTAGCGCTCCCACTTAATTTCTTGCAAATTCAAGCATCTTCATTGTCTCTAATGAACCTTTAAACTCCTTTAACAGTTTCATCATAGTGAAGATTCCAACTCCGCGATGCTCACTTCAACCATTGAAGTTTGCATATGCTTTTAGCATCCTTTGAATTAACAAAACCCTATGGACCGTGTTATGCACATGTCCTAAGTAACGATTCTATTAGAAGAACTTGTTTTGTTTATTCAACTACCATATAACAAATTATATGTAGTGGTTTCTACATTAATCCGTCTAGACTAAATATCACTATGAAAGATCAAATCTTGTCATAGTCAACCTTTGAACATTTTGTGAAATCTTTCCCAACATGTCGACTATTTCATAGATGTAAAACATCCATGTCTATTTCTTTATAGATCCAAACACAACTGTAAGGTCTTACACCTTTCTCGAGGGTCCTCCAAGTTCAAAACTTGATTTCTCGTGTATGGAACTATCACAGATTTTATGGCTTCAAGACATTTGACGGAGTCAGGGCCCATCATCGCTTCTTTGCATGTAGTCGGTTCATTATTCTCAAATAATGATTCAACCCTCAAATCTTGGTATTTGATTGTTTACCCGATCTACTTGTTTCAATAGGAACTTAGATCTCCGTGACCACAACCTATGAGGCACGTGAGCCATGAGCATTGTTGCTACCCCCGGAACACTTTTCGGCGCTGCGCAACTCTGCACATATAGCTAAGGTTCTTTTAACCTTATCAAAGATCTATTGTCCTCCCACTTTACTTTTCACGAAAAATTCCTTCCAAAAGAAATTTGACGTTCTAAGCGACAAACACTTTTGTCTCTGGTGTTATGGAGGAATACTTATGCTTATTCGAAATAACATACAAAGACAGGTTCATCCGACTTTGGTTGCAAACATCTTTCTTATGCAAAGCATACCAATGTTTAAGAAAGGACAACTTGGGTTTTATCCCAAACCATAACTTTATATGGTGTCATTTCAACGGATTATGATGGAGCTCTTTTCAGTGGAAAAACGGTAATCTCTAAAGCTTTTAATCTTTAAAATATAATGACAGTTTTGTGAATTATACCTTTGATCTTACCATGTCAAACAAGGTTTAATTACATATCTCGAACGCCCATACCCTTATGGTGTTTCGGAAATGCAAATCCACTAACGATTCCTTAAATCTTAGGTATTATGCTAAACTTGTAACTCAAATATCTTCCTTTATGATCCTATCATAAACTATTTATATTCTTGTTACAATGATTTTTCACTTCAACTTGAAAATCTTTGAACTTTTCAAATATTTCACACTTCATCCTTATTAAGTAAATATTCATATATTCACTCAAATTTTCGGAGAAAGCATATGAAGTTGAAATCCATCGCTCTTGACTACACATAATGGATTTCGTACAACAATATGTACAAGTTCCAACAAGCTAGTCATTCGTTCCCTTTTGGCCTATGAACGAAGTTTTAATTATCTCTAGGAAAGTTTCTCAAGCGTCATTTGATCAAAATCAAATAGACTCCAAAATTCCATCCATATGGATTTTCTTCATGTTTTCTTTCCAATATAATTTAAACGGCGATGTCACTTCCTAAGTGATCTTTTAATCAATTTGTCTTTCGACATTTTAGCACTAGTTTTATAGATGTGATTTCTCCAACGAGATTTGTGAATCATCCATCTTTTATGGATTACGGAAATTATTTGAACAACCCTTTTGTTCTCATAATACCTGATAAAACAAATCCTGAAGGCAAGCTTTGATGTTTAACGAGCAACACAATAACCCTTTATTTGTTCTCGATAAACATCATCACATATTCTTTTGCCAGTTACTTAGGCCATTGTAGTTCATGAATTGTGTTGTTTCGTATGACGATTCATACCAACAAATTCAGTATCAAATACTTAGAAACCACATTGTTTAATAAGCAAAGAATATAGCCATAACCCGTATATCATCTATATACTCAAGCTGAACAATTCTAGTCTTTTCTTTTCTGCCATATACTTATGAGATTTTCTTTCAATATTTCCTTTTCTGTTTGAAAGAATCTATCAACATCAATAGTGGAGTCATACATATGACATATAGTCCAAAGCGTGTATAGTTAAATACCAATGTTTTTGGACTTATCATGGAATCTCTTAGTAATCTCTTAGTGTAGTAAATATTTTACCTACATCAAATATTCACCCTTATCATGGAATTATCCATGATCAAGCTACTATTAGCTTGTAACGGTGAATCGTGAGTATAATGTTGCTCTCCCAAAAAAACTTTTGGAGGTTTAGGACAACTAGTGTCTCCAACCTTTTGCAAATTCTCATCAAATATGAGAACATGACTTTAGCCATATTATACTCTATCATGTTGCAACCAAAGCTTCGTTTCAGATATCACAATATCTTCCACAAATCATGGTTTCTGAAACAACTCTTTCAGATCCTTAGATAACCTTGATATTAGGAGAATCCTTTGAATATCAAGAATCATGGAGACAAACATGATACTTATATACTAACACTTGGAATTGTTACTCTTGATTTAATACTAATCATTAAACTTCATGGAGTAACCGGAACTTACTGGAAGTTTGCAATAGGACTTTTAAACTTTAGATTAACACTTCAAAACAATACGATACCAGTTCGTAAAGTAACAAACCAGAATTCTATAGTTCTATCATCTCAATTATAACTAAGCGCAAGGTGGTAAACGGACGCCAATGACTACAACAACTATGCAAATTCACTTTGATTTAGTTTATGATAAATTGAGTTCTAATTAATAATTAAATTAATCTAGGTGAACTCCCACTCAAAACAATATCCCTCACATTGTTTTAGTGATCACACGAACCAAATCCACCACATCAAAACCGATCATCACGACAGTTGATATAGCTTCAATGGCGAATAATCAACATGTTCATCATATCTACTATATGACTCATGCTCTACCTTTCTAGAATCCGTGTTCCCGAGGCCATGTCCGTACATGCTAGGCTCGTCAAGATCAAACCTTAGTTTCCGCATGAGCAAATGCTTGCTCACGTTGTATACACTTGTAGAATCTAACACACCGATCATCACGTGGTGCTTCAAACAACAAGCTTTAGCAACGGTGCTAACTAAGGGTGAACACTTTATGACTTGAAATTCATGTGCATGAGGGATCATCTTATAATGCTACCGTCATCTACTAAGCAATACAAGATGCATAAAGGATTAACATCACATGCAATTCATAATATGTGATATGATATGGTTTTCTTCTTTGTGCTTCCGATCTCCATCTTCTAGCACGAACATGATCTCCATCATCACCGCATTGCATCAAGTTCAATGACGCTTCTCCATGGTTGTCGCCCACCGGCTTCAACTATTACAACTACTTTGAATAGACATGGTCTTAACATAAATTAAAGACAACCATATATTCTCGCCATTGCCAACTTACAATAAGGAACATTGCATACATCAAATATAATCACAATCATGGCCATATCACATCATCAGACACCCGCAAAACAAAGTTAGACGCCTCTACTTTCTTTGCATGTTTTACGTGGTTTGGGGCTGTTAATAAGTGTCGTTCTAACTTACGAACAAGAACCACAACATTGATACTAGTATTGTTAATCACCCGTTGTAAATTGGATCTTAACTATGCTAGGAGAAACATGCACCCGCAAAGCCACTTATGCAATACAAGTTGCATGTCAAGCGTGGAGCAAGTCTCATGAACGATGTCATGTAAGGTTAGCCCGGGCCGCTTCATCCCAACATACCGCAAGATGCAAAGTACACAAGAAGAAATCGACAATAAAAACATCAATGCCCACAATGACCATTGTGTTCTACTCGTGCAACAGATCTACATATAGACACGGCTCGATACCATCAGAGGGGTTCGTAGCATGGAAAACAAAAATTTCTATCGCATACAAACAAACAAGCCAAGATCTATCTACTAGATTGTAGCAACGAGTCGATGGAATAACTTACCGAAGATTCCAAAGTGTTTAACGAGAGCGGATTCTCGTGGGTGATGTAGTCGCATCTTCCGATCTCAAGATCGTGTAGACGATCCTTCCGGTATGCTCCTAAGTGCTTCCATGATCGGTCACACGTTCGGTACGACGAAGACCTTCCTCTCCCTTTTCCAAAGAAAATGAGGTTGTAGCACTTCCTCGCGATTCGGCAAAGACAACCAAGGTACCGTGGTAAGTAGAGGGAGATCCAAGAGGCTTCGCCTTAAGCCGAGCGAGTATGGTGGAGTATGAGAGAGCTATTAGTGGTCTAGGGATTATACACACCAATTAGAAGGCTCTAAACCGCAGGCTAGATCAATTAGAAGCTCTAAACCAAAACGGCTCTAAACCGGAGATTAGAGGATAGGAACTTGTGTGTCTAGAGGAGGAGGCCCTGCCCCTCCTTTTATAGGTGGGAGGGGCGGCCAAGGGGTGGGGAGTCCCTCCCCAAGTCGGCCTTGGTTGGCGCGCCGGCTTGGAGGGACTCCTCCCCCAAGTCGGTTCCAACCACCTTGTAGCATCCCAGTTGTCTAACACCTGTAATGCTACTTGATCTAGTAATAAAAGGGCCACTTCCTACATATAATTGTTGCATCATCATCATATCATGCTCATGTCATCATGCCACTTTGCATTTGAGCATCATACAAACCCTTGAGCTTTGGTTCTTATCTCATATGCATTAATATTTGTATTTGTCTCTTGATATTGTATTGGTTCTTGATATATTGTTGAATGCCCAAGTTGAGTTGGGGGCATATATTTTATTGACTCCACCACCCTGTCTTTCACCACCTTATAATTCCACCATCCAATTTATATGAGCTATGCATTTTAAATGAGTTTACCTCTAGCTCATGTGGGTTGGGTGGATTCCACTCATAATCTTTTGCTTGGCCTTTTCCACCTTTTGGGAATGCATGGAATAATGCCACATGATTTGATGTTGTTTTCACAATATGAATACATGGCATTTATTGTTTGCATGGGCCATGCAAGTGCCACCTTTTACTTGACATTTGAATGTTATTTTTGTTTTGCTTGCATGGATCACCCTTTCCTTTGCTTGGCTTTGTTTTGGCTTGTATAGTACCCCACCAAGCTTTCTCTCTCTCTCTCTCCCCCTCTAGTTAAACCCTACCCTAATCACCATCCCCCTACATGCATGCACATGTGATCATGTGGGTGTGCATAGGCCTACACCCCCACACCCTTCTCTCTCCCTCTTCTCTTCTTGATCTTGCTTGACCTATGTTTGGAGCATGCATGCTACAAAACCCTAGCTCTCACCCCTCTCTCTCTAATCCTCAATCCTAGTTCCCTTCATCACCATACCCCATACCCCATCCTAGCTAAAACCCTAAGCTACACCTAATCTAAACCAAACCCTAAGTACCCCCTCTCTCTACCATACCACCACCCTCTAAACCCTACCCGAGCCTAGCTCCACCCTCTCTCCTCTCCCTCCTCTTTCTCTCTATGCCATGAGCCCCCCCCCCTAGCCGAGCCACTACCCTGCCTAACCCTAGACCGAACCCATGTCCCCCCTCCTATCTTAACCTAGCTACCATCCTCTCTTCCATCCTAGCTACACCACCCTAACCTAGCCTCTCTCTGCCACACACCGAGGCTAGCAAGCTAACCCGAGCCACTCCCTCTCCTCTCTCTCTTCCCTCCAACCCACGAGCTCCCTCCCCGATCCCTCTACCTCTCTCTACAAGACAAAGGGAGAGAAGAGAGTACCCCTTCCGTCCACCCTTCTTCTACTTTTTGGCAAAGCTAGCAACCACCCCATGTGCTCACCTCCCTCGATCTTATCTACCACCCGCACTTTGCCTCTCCATCTCCCCACCTCTCCTTTTCCCCGGCTAAACCCTAGCCGCCTCCCAAGCTCCCACCCGCCACCACCACCTCCGTCGGCCACCCGGTTGCACCATCAAGCTCGCAGAACGGGCCAGAGTCGAGCGACCTAGGACGAGGAGCACGGGCGCCGCAGACGCCGACGACGTCCAGACCCGCGACCGCCGCTGTCGCCGTGTCGCCGCATCGCGCCGTTCAAGGCCCACTTCGCACCGCCACGTTGTCATCTCTTGGCCGACTTCCACGCCACCGTCACCCCTCTGAGCCGCCGACCATCCTCCTCTAGCTCACGCCCTTCCTCGCCTCGCTAGCCTCCCGCTCTGGCTCAGGCGCTCTGGCGCTGAGCCAACGGCAGCAGAGCAGAAATGCCCTGAGCGCACTGCTTCTTCACCTGCGCCCGTCTGCCTCCTCCGCAAAAATCCCCAACATGAAAATCATAGCCCTACCTTTCCTCTGCGTTTTTAGTTTTTACATCATCTCCTAAATCGCGTTGTATCCTTCGCCATCGTCCTCGAAAGATTCTGAGAAAACCCCCTGTTTCTGTCGATGTTTTTCAGTTTTTGCCTCGGGTCGGCCTCTGTTCGTCGTAATTTCTTGGCGCGTAGAGTCCCCCGTTGGAGAAACTCCAAACATAAAACTTGTAGCCTGGTGTTCCCTCTCCAACTTTGCTTTTTGTGTTTTGTTCAAAATCTCCACCGATTCCTCGCCATCTTCATTCAAAGATCGGAACAGCTAGCTGCTTTCATGAGTAAAATTCAGTTTCACGATTAGCCTGTGACGCTTTTCTAAATAGGCCCCTAGACTATGTGCACCAACCCACCTCGATGCCCAAATTTTTGTAAAAGGCACCCGCTTTTCTAGTTTCTCAACCCGCAGACACCCCACCTTTGTCCCACGTGGCAGCCCAACAACTGTGACCCCAATTGTCTGCGATTAGGGCTAGGTTAGCTGAGTATTAAAAATGTTTTCGGTTTTAATTCAAATTCAAATTTTCAAAACTGCTCAAACTAAATAAAATTCATAACTTATTCTCGGTTTGGAATTTGAATTCAAACCTTATATGAAAAATGTTTTGTTTTGAATGTTAATTCAAATCTATATTCAAATATTTTCAAAACTAATTTTAAATAGTCAAACTTTGACTTTGACTTAATATGACTAATTTTGACTTAAAAATAAAATTAAATTCATAATTCCAAATAATACAAATAATATATGTTTTTGAATCAGAAAAATGTGAGGAATTCAAATATGCCATCCAAATTAGAGTTTGAACATTTTATTTTCCAAGTTGTTTAAAATTACAACAAATGCCACTGGAACTTAATAATTTAATAACTTTTGATTTATAACTCCGAATTTAACAAATGATATGTCTAAAATGATCAGCTCGTCGAGACCTTTCTGTTTATGCTACCCATGACTTCAATTGCAGCATGCATCATATAAATATAAAGTATACAACAACTATTATGACAATAAAATGGGACTAAAACCCCATAAAAATGTTACTTCTTGTGTTCGACACCTCACCCATGCCTGCTACTTTATTTCCATGCAACTTGTGCATCATACATCATGGCATGATTGTTTGCTTGACGCATTTATTCCTATGCTTGTGCACTTTATTTATGTTGGCCCTTGTTTGTTTGGTTCTTCTTCGAATAGACACTGAGCAGGGGATATATCAAGAGAACCAGGAGCACTACCCAGATCCGTCTCTCGCTTCAACTGAGTTGCCAGGCAAGCACTACCACATGCTTGCATACATACAATACCTATTGCCTCTATCTTATTCTTGCATCATTGAGTCGCGATTGCATTAAATCGAATCCCAAGTATTGCATAGCCTTTACTTTCAAACCCCACCAAGCTTGTTCCTCCATCCCATGAGCCATTACTACAGGAGTTGTTTGAGCCATGCAGTCGTGAGAACAACATGAGGGTATGTGAGAGTCTGATGGATAACGAGGTACCTAAACAACTTAACCTGAGTAGTAATGGGATAACTAATGAAAGTGGCACCGGTGAGCAACATCTGCTATTTGGTTTTTCCTGCTCACTTGTGTCCCGTAAGACCCCGAGTACTTGATTCCTGTTCCAAGATTATTCGCGCTATCCACATCCGGGAGGCTTATGGGACCCCCCTGAGCCAGAGCTTGATTCCGTCTTATTTCTTGGGGCCACAAACTAGTTTGAGGTTTTGTGTACTATCCTGTACTTATGTCATGCTACTGTTTATTTACGATTGTGCGAGGAGCACACTGTACTGTTTAGGTAAGCGGAGTGTTTTCGCGGTATCGACAAGCCCAGCCACACTTTCGGGTTCCCAGTCGTTTACAGCCATTGACGCAAACCTTGAGTCCGTCTCGAAGTCAGCTAACTTCGCTATGGTCTACTCAATGGGTGGCCTCAAATAATTCTCAACTCGTGATTGCTTTGTCGTGAAGGCCTCGTTGGGTTTTGATTTGGTTTTTCCGAGGTTGATCGAGTGTGTTGTTATTTGTGCACCTGCAGGTAAAACTTTCAAAGCCGTGTCCGCGGTTATGGACGACTTGGAGCACGTTTCTCGATCATAGACAAGCATAACTAAAGTACCGCTTTAATCTGACTAAGTAATTTGACTAGTAAATAGTGCAACACTCATGGAATGGTTAATAAAATTGCCAACGGAAGGGGGGTTATTCGTCCACTTCCTCGTTGGTGTTTAGGAGGAGGATAGATCGATGAAATTATTATAATCATTGTCATTAATTCACGGACATCCGCTTATCTTTGGTTAGGCGGATGGTTAGCGATTATCTATAGAACTGCTAGGGTTTATTTTTGCTGCAACGTCACCCGTGTTGTGTCCCTTTAGAGGCATTAAGACTTGCCGAGTACCCTTAGGGTCTCACACGATAAATTATTGGTTCAGATGAGCAGTACCCTCGCAGACGGATCTTTGGGTGGAAGAGGCGATGATGTGGGCAACGATCGCTCGTGTAGAGATTCCGGAACGGGATCCGTGAGATCTGTGGGCGGGTGTGCTTAGTTCTATGGCATCTTATGCCGATTTGCTCCTTATCTGCATCAGTATTTTGTTTTGCCGCCCGCTTGATACTCGATGTGTGATGTATGAGGAATTATCCTAAAATATTATGTCTATCTAGGTCATTTGAATCTTGCCGTATGGCGTTGCTATATTTCCTTTCTTTCTAGATGGTATGGCTCGATGTACTCTTGTATGGTGGCTTGCATACATACTCATTTGTGTATGTAGTTGATCCTTCGCTTGATTACGCCGCCCGTACAGGTCCCGATGAGTTGGAAGTGGTTGGGACGGCCGAAAGGTCTACCCGTGAGTGGCTTTTGGGGCCCCACCGTACTATTTCAACCACTACCGCTCATCCAGGCTTGTAGCTAGGAGCGTAATTCACCGAGGTAGTTACAATTGGTATCAGAGCCATCCCGACCTTCAGGGTCTCAGCCAAACGGTCGTTGTCAGTCTAGCAAATATTTTTGGTAGTTATGTATGCTAGGGAAAAACAAAACGCGAGAGTAGGACTGCTTCCATTTTTCTTCTTACCCACCCACCCACCCTTTTTTGGTAAGGAAATGTAACGTTTTCAATCCTCTTCTTAAAATTCAAACTAGGATTCACGTGTTCTGGGTTTCCATAGTACCATAGGTTTTGTGTGTGTGTGTGTGTAATCCCTTGTCTATCTGTTGCATCCAAGTTGTTATCTAATCAGCCTTTGGTTATTAACTGTTGGTACATTCCATACCGACAGGCTTTTGCAAACCGACGCAATCTGTCTTCCTCTTTGTATCCGACGTTATCTTGTTTGGGGTGTTCGTTTCCGTAGTTACCAATCTTAGGTTCAACGTGAGAAGAAGGGGTTAGGATATGTGTTCCACTTGTTCATGTGCGGAGTAATGATTTGAGTGCGGGATGGAGTCGCGACCATACCACTACTCTTATCATTCGCTTTTGTATATTGAATCGGTAGAGTCACTAATCTTGATTCGTTAAGTAATTTTGCGCATCTATTGGTATTTTAATGCCGAAATTTGTGGGAAATTTTCTTTGATATATTTGTGTACCACACTCCTTTTTCAGTCGTGTGCGATATGCTTAATATCTTTTAGGTGCTTTGAACTTTGTTGATATTTTAATATCATCTTAGTAAATTGTATCCTTTAATCTTGGTTAATTCCATCTTGGTACTATTTTGGATTATTATCATTCTCCATTGTAGTACTGACTTGAGTTTTATATCAATCACAGGATGGCTCCACCACGCCGTATTGATGAAGACATACCACCTGAACTGGGCTCCGCGCTGTCAAACATCGCTAATGCTTTGGCAGCAATGCAGCAGAACCAACAGCGCTTTGAGGAGAGTGTTAGGAGGAACGAGTTTGCTCCACTACCTCCACCTCCCAAGCGAGGAGACATCAAGAGCTTCCTGAAATTCAACCCTCGTCAGTTTGATGTTTCTGATCGACCACTGGACGCGGATGATTGGCTGCGTGAGATGTCAAGGTTGCTCGAGATCGCCGATGTTCTGGCGAGGAGTGGGTCAAGTGTGCTACTCACCTTCGAAGGGAGATGCAGCTCTACGGTGGGAGAACTACTTGAAGGCAAGCGCCGGTTTCCAGCCAACTTGGGAAAGGTTCACTGGAGCGTTCAAAGAGCAGTTTCTCTCAGAGATTGTAATGGAAAGGATGAAGGAAGCTTTTCTCAACCTTAAGCAGGGAAATGATAACGTCAACACCTACATCAGGAACTTCATGAATCTATCTCGTTATGGTGGCGATGAGGTATCTGATGACAAGAAGAAGCAGAAGAGGTTCAGGCAAGGGCTCAATGCATCGATCAAGTATGCAATCACACATGCAAGGCCGGCATCTTTCCTGGAACTCCAACACACAGCTCTGCAAGAGGAAGCAAGTCGGCAAGTGTTTGAGGAGTCCAAGTGTGGCATCCCGCAAAACCACTACAAAAAAATCGCGTTGAATTTGTGCATTGCATCGTCATCATCATATGTTGTTGGTCTAAAACTATTTTCGCAAGCCCGTTTAGTTTTCTAAAACGCCCCATCTTTATTTCAAATATCAAAACCGGGTCGCCGGAATATTTTACTTTGTCTGCTATTAGTTTGCAAAAGGCTTGTTGGAATTAAATAAAACATTTATTTATTTTAGTGGGGCAGTCGAACGGGCCGGTCGAAGCCACCGGAAATAAATCGTCCAACACCCGAAAATGCTACCCCATAGCCGCCACATCATCATCCCTGGCCAAGCCCTAACCACTCCCCATCTGCCACCTGGCCACCCCCCCACTTCCTCTCACACCCTGGCCCACCACCCAACCCACACAACCCCCACCGACGCGCCCGACCCCCCACGTTCTCTCCCTCCTCCCTCTGCCCCCACGCGCGCTAGCCGTCCCCTTCCACCAGCTTTCACGCCACCGCCTCCCCATCGCTGCTCCGCTGGCCTCGAGCCGCCTCGCCCGCCGCCGAGCCGCTGAGCTCCCCTTCGTCGCCTCACAGGCCCAAGCGCCGCCCAGCCCTCTCGCCCAACCCCGCCGAGGTCAGGGCCGAAGCCGAGCCTTTGCAGCTCTCTCCTTCCGCCTCGGCATGCCGCCTCGGCCGCCCGCCTCCACCCTCTGGCGCCTCCGCCACCGCCCGGTCCTCCGCTGCTTTACTCGCCGCCCGGTCCGACCTCAACCGCTCCTGCCGCTCAGAAGCCCCGCCTTGGCGCGACTGGGCTCTTCCCGCCGCCTCTGCGTCGTGTCCGGCCGCCCTCCACCGCCGCGAGCTCGCCACTTCTTCCGGCAGCCTGGCCTCTCGACGAGCCCCGTGTCGCTGCCCCACCTCCCTTGGCAGACGCCTCCTCGCTGCTTTTGCTCTCAGTGAGCCCCGCCGGGTCTGCTCCCTCCAGTGAGTTCCCACCGGCCAAGTGACCTCGCCGCCCCCGGCCACGAGAGACCTTCGCTCAATCTCCTCTTCACTGTGGCCTCGCCTCCATCGTTGGTTAGTGTCCAGCAGCAACATAACGCGTTGGTGGGTTTGTTGTGTTGATGCGCCTCGGCTCCTCGGGTGTGAAGTTGTGGTGTGTGGCTACAAGGCAAACCCGTAGAGAAAAGTGCATGTGTAGATGATGTTGGGTGGGGGACGCACTTGACAATGATACATCGCCAAGATCCACCGGCGCCAAACCAAGATCGACATCGTCACCCGAGAACTCTGACAAGAACGCCAAGCTCGTCGAGAACCCGGACCGCCAAGTTCTTCAATTGGATCCGAGGACACCGAGACCCCGGTGCGACAAGTACTCCGCCCCGGACACCAAGTTCTGCACCCCGGTCGCCAAGAACGCCACACGGAGACTCGCCCGATCACGGACCGCAAGAACGGCCCCAGAGAGGACTCCGAAGACCGAACCCGAGCGCCAAGGTCGCCTTCCCGGACCCCTGAAGATCGATCCGAAGCGCCAGGACCCGAACCTGAAGGACGCTAAGATCACCGACGCGGAACGCCAAGTTCTTCACCCCGGATGCCGAGACCGACGCGATGGCGCGGACCCGACAAGACCCTCGCAACGGCAAGATCGACCCCGTGGGACCCGGCAAGATCTGCCCGACGATAAGAACGGCACCGACCCGGAAGAACCTGATGCGCCCCCGACACCGAACCAAGTACCCTTTTCGGGACGCCAAGCCCTCCTTCACGGATGCGCCGAGATCTACCCCGATATCCGAGAACGATCCCGGAGTCCGAGAACGTTTCCGTCGAACCCTGGACCCTGAGACCGACCCCGATCCCTCGGAACCCCAAGACCGTCGAGACCCCTCAATGTGTGACCCTTACCCGAGAACCCTATTTTATAATATAACACAACTTGTTGCATATAAACTTGCCATGCATGCATCCATGTCATGTGGTTTGGGGGCCTTATGTCGATTCACCTAATAATTAAATATGGGGCCCATATGCGGGCAAATCTAGCCTTATATTGGCCTCATTTAAACTTGTGTAGCGAACCGGTGCCATCTTCTGCCTTGTTAATGCAACATTTAAATTGCGGGGTAGATAAACAACATGAACCACCTAACTAATTGTCGGGACCCCGGTTCCACTTAATATTGACCTAATCGCATTGCACCTTTGCCATGCCATGCATCATACCTGCATCATGCCCGATCTTCTGCCGTTGTATTAAATATTGCATCCGGTGTTTATTCTAGTGTTTTGCTTCTTCGCGGATAAGGCCGTTGAGTTGATGTGAGCTTCGCCCCGATCTTCGGTTGCACCTTCGACAATGTTTTTCAGGCGAGCATCTCCCCCTTTCTAACTATATTACTTTTATAGTCTTTATTCCCTCCTGTTGATCTATTGCTATCTGTGTTGCGATGCTTTAGTTTCCGTACCTGTGATATACCGTGCAGCCGATATTGCCTTGGACACATCCTATTACCTGTTGTTTGGTAGATAGTTGGACTTGCGCGTCGTAGTCGCTTGCTCAAGTGCCGTTGCGTGTCGTCAAGTGTCACAGTTGTTGGTGTATTGCCGCATGTTGATGTTGGAGATGATCATAGTTTTACTTACCGTTCACTTTAATTCTTGTTTAACAACTAAAATTGAAATAAGCAGAGGCATCGGTGGGTGATAGATAACATTTGGTTTCCGAACGCCCACTTGTGTCCCGCAGGACCCCGAGTACTTGATACCTGTTCCTTGATTTATCGCGCTATCCACATCCGGGAGGTATATGGGACCCCCCTGAGCCAGAGCTTGATTCAGTCTTATTTCTTGGGGCCACAAACTAGTTTGAGGTTTTATTTACGATCCTATACTTATGCCATGCTACTTCTGTATTTAAATTGTGCGACAGATAGCACCTTGTCTTTAGGATCGGGACACGATTCCGCGGTCGACAAGCCCGCTTTTGGGTTCCCGATCGTTCACAACCGTCTACCCAAACCTTGAGTCCGTCTCGAGCTTGCTTACTTCGTTGGTGTACTCAAGGGTGGCCCCTGAAATATTTCTGAATCTGTGATTGTTCGATCGTGAAGGCCTCGTTGGGTTTTGATTTGGTTTTTCCGAGGTTGATCGAGCGTGTGTTGCTATTGGTGCACCCGGGTAAAACTTTACGAAAGCCGTGTCCGCGGATATGGACGACTTGGAGCCAAGATATCTCGACCATAGACAAGCATAACTAAAGTTTATTGCTATAAATTTGACTTATAATGACTAGTAATCAGCTTCACTATAATGGAATGGCTAAATAATACGCCCACAATTGCTTGTTTGGTGTCGCTTGCGACCATTGTACTGACTAGTAAGTATCGCAACTTCTAGCGGAATGGCTAATAAAAGTACCAACAACTGCTGGGTTTTGGGTTTATCTCATGCTATCTCAGTCGATTAGTAATTGTTGCAACTTCTAGCGGAATGATTAACTAAAAGGGCCCTTGTTTATTTTATCGTGACGATTATCTATACCGACTAGTAATTGCTGCAACGATAACCAAATAAGTAAAGCGCCAACCGTGTGAGTTCCTCGGTTGACTTCCTCGTTTGGTCTCGAGAAACGCCAGATGGGTTTGTTTGATGATAGTATCGAGTTGGTTGGATAGGTCCTTCTTACCCCTCTCGATTGCGCCGGTTGTATCGAGTCTCTATAGGTTGTTCGGTGCATGTTGCACGCCGCCACTCCACCATACCTATGTAGGCGAGGACCGCGAATTCTAGCCTCGCAGTGTCGGCCTCGATCGACGCCTCTTTTCCTTTGCCCTTTGTCGCCCCTTTTGTTTAAGCAGGTTTTGAGATCGCCGTCGTTAGGGTGGTTACCCTTCCGCTTTGGCAAGGCAGGTTATGGACGCCATTGGTTATTCTTCAGGGCTCTTAGCCCCATTTGCATCTTGTCCGTAGCTGGACGCTCTATCGTTTTCAAGGTGATTTGGATCTTTGTATATTATATCTGTATTCTTGACTCTTTGAGTCGCTGTTGTATATATCTGTTCTGTGGGTCCCATCGAGGACTGTTGTGTAATGTTATTACTTCGTTTTCCACCCGCGCGAAAGTGCCTGGTGGGCACCTTTGAATCGTTTCTATGCGGGTTTGGCGGGTTTCGCTAAAACTTGCATAGGTTCGATTCTGAGGGTGTTACACCAAGAAACACAACAGGGATGCATCAAGCTCTGCAGTTATGGCAGCTCCTTCTAAGCGGCGTGTCTGGGTTCCTAACACCCCACCGTCGCTCCCGGCTCCACCAAGACCTGCAAGTTACGCGTCAAGGCCACCAAACTTCACCACTGCGGCTCCCAGGGGCTACAACCACCACTACTCGAGCGCTGGCGGAGTCCCCTCGCTTGCTCCACGTCCACATGGTGCTTGTTTCACATGTGGAGATCATGGACATCCACTGAATCGTCCGTTGAAGAACAAAGCTCTCCTCCACCCCGCCAAGATCTGCAGAAGCTCTCCTATGGTTCGTGCACCACCTCGGGATCTCAACATCAACACCAAGCCCGGTTGCTCGTGCCAATGCGTCAACGCCGCTTGCCGAGCATGCACCTGGAGTTGTGATGGGTATGCTATCCGTTAACTCAGTCCCTGCATGAGTTTTGTTTGATTCTGGTGCATCGCATTCTTTTGTGTCTCACAAGTTTGCAAATGAGAATGAGTTAGTCATGGTACCTCTCCTTAAGCGGTTAATGGTTCTTTCTCCCGAGCAACAATGGCATTTGCTAGAATCCCATGGCAATCAAATTGAGATTGGTGGCTCTTCATTCTCGGCTTCTTTAATTGTTCAGGCAATTCGACATTGATGTCATCTTGGGCATGGATTGGTTAACGCAAATGCAGCTGTGATTGATTGTCTTTGAACGCTCGGTTTCTCTGCAGACTCTCAAGGCCATATAGTCTTTTCTCCAAGTCCGACTCCTGTCCGGCTCTTCTCTTTGGCGGCTCAATGATGATGCTATGGAAGCTATTCAGAGTGTACCTGGTCTGTGAGTTCCCGGATGTCTTTCTGAAGAGTTGCGGTATGCCTCCGATCGTGAGGTTGAGTTTGTGATTGAGCTTGAACTCGAACGGCTCCTATCTCCAAGCGGCCTTATAAAATGGGTCCTTCGAGTTGGTCGAACTCAAACGACAACTTGATGAACAAGAGAAGTTGGGTTTCATTCAACACAAGATTCTTCTTGGGGTAGCCCAACAATCTTTGTGAAGAAGCGTGATGAACCGATAGACTCTGTGTTGGCTACCGGCTCTCAATGCTAAAACCATCAAGAACAAATATCCTCCGGATTAATGATCTATTCGATCGAATGGAGCTGTGGTGTTCTCTAAGCTGGACTTGAGAAGTGGTTATCACCAAATCAAGATTCGCAAGGAAGATGTGCCCAAAACAGCTTTCACCACCCGCTATGGCCTGTATGAGTACACGGTCATGTCTTTCGGTCTCACCAACGCACTTGCTACCTTCTCGAGGCTTATGAACTCCGTTTTCATGGAGTACCTTGATAAGTTCGTTGTGGTCTATCTGGATGATATCCTAGTCTATTCCAAGTCTAAGGAAGAGCATGAAGAACACCTGCGGTGTGTCCTAAACAAGCTTCGTGAGAACCGCTTGTATGCAAAGTTCTCAAAGTGTGAGTTTTGGCTGCCTGAAGTAACCTATCTTGGTCATGTCATCTCTGCCAAGGGCATTGCAACAACCCGAAACTGTGAAGACAATTGTTGAATGGCTTCCTCCCGCTAATGTCAAAGAAGTGCGGAGTTTTCTTGGTTTGGCTAGTTATTGCCGCCGCTTGCTCGTAACTTCTCGAAGATAGCGAAGCCTCTTACCGATCTCCTCAAGAAAGGCAAGAAATACCCGTGGACTCCTGCGTGTCAAGCAAGTTTTGAGACACTCAAAGAGAAGCTCACTTCCACACCAGTCTTGGTTCCTCCGGATACATCTAAGCCTTTCCAGATATTCTGACGCCTCTTTGCAAGGATTGGGTGCGGTCCTTATGCAAGAGAAAGTGGTTGCTTATGCCTCTCGTCATTGAAGACGCATGAGATCAACTATCCAACACATGACCTTGAGCTCGCAGATTGTCTTTGCTTTGAAGCTATGGAGGCACTACTTGTCGGGCAACCGCTAGAGATCTTTTCGACCACAAGAGTTTGAAGTATATCTTCACTCAGCCTGATCTCAACCTTCGGCAGAGGAGATGGATTGAAGCAATCAATGACTTTGATCGACCATCAACTACACTCGCAAAGCTAATGTCATGGCCGATGCGCTTAGCCGTAAAGCTTATGTCAACAACCTCATGATGGAAGAGCAATGCCTCTCTTGTGCGAGGAATTCCGTTAGCTCAACTCGAAATTGTGGAACAAGGGCATCTCCGAACCTTCCGCTACTCCTCTTGGAAGAAAAGATTCGCTCTCGTCGACAGCGATCCACACCAAAAGATCATCTCTAAACTTGAGCTTCAAGTATGAGTCCTTCCACGTGGATGATCAAGGCACGCTTTTTGAACACCGGATGTTTGTTCCAAACTACCCGGTTTGAGAGAGCAAGTTCTCAAGGAGGCACATGATTCGGTTCTTTCTATCCATCCCGGCAGACAAAGATGTACATGGACTTGAAAACACAATATTGGTGGCCTGGTTTGAAACGGTATTGTGCCAAGTATGTCTCGGAATGTGATGTCTGCCGCAGAGTAAAAGCTGTCCATCAGAAACCATTCGGTCTTCTATAGCCATTGAAACCTCCGGAATGGAAATGGGAGAAAGTAGAGATGGATTTCATCACTGGCTTTCCAAGGTCGCAGAAGGGCAACAATGCAATTTTTGTTGTCATCGACAGGCTTTCTAAAGTGGCTCATTTCTTACCCGTCAAGGAAACAATTTCTGGAATTCAGTTGGCCGAGCTCTATATCAACAGAATTGTCTCTCTGTATGGGGTTCCGCTTGAGATCAGTTCAGACCGTGGAAGCATCTTCACTTCAAAGTTCTGGGAGAGTTTCCAAAATGCTCTAGGAATAAAGTTGAACTTCAGCACTGCTTACCACCCTCGGTCGCAAGGACAGGTTGAAAGGATCAATCAGATTCTGGAGGATATGCTTCGTGCTTGCGTCATCTCCTTTGGCATGAAGTGGGAGGAATGTCTACCTGATGCTGAATTCTCCTACAACAACAGCTTCCAGAAGAGTCTGAAGATGGCACCATTTGAGGCTCTCTATGGTCGCAAATGCAGAACTCCGATTGGTTGGTCAGGTGCAGGAGAAAGAATCTGGTTTGGCCCTGACATTGTAACACAAGCAGAGGAGAAGGTGCATATCATTCTTGAGAACCTGAGGATTGCTCAAAGTCGTCAGAAGAGCAACTATGACAGGAAGCATACGGACATGGTGTATGCCCCTGGTGATCTCGTCTACCTTCGTGTCACTCCCATGAGAGGAACACACCGCTTTGGTATCAAAGGAAAGTTGGCTCCTAGATACATCGGTCCTTTCAAGATTCGTGGTAGAAGAGGAGAAGTTGCTTATGCCCTGGAGCTCCCGGAAAAACTCAAAGTCCATGATGTTTTCCACATCTCTCAGCTCAAGAAGTGCTTCAAAGATCCCGGCAGGACCGTGGATCATGAGCTAATCGATCTCCAAGAAGACCTGTCTTATCAAGAACACCCCACAAAAATCCTTGAGACCGCAGAAGAAGGACTGCAACAAGTCCATCAAGTTACGCAAGGTGCGTGGTCACACCATTACGCTGATGAAGCCACTTGGGAGCGTGAAGATGAACTCCGTGCCAACTATCCTACCCTCTTTGTGTCTTCTTCTTCCTAGAATCTCGGGGCGAGATTCCTGTTTAGTGGGGGAGAGTTGTAGCATCCCAGTTGTCTAACACCTGTAATGCTACTTGATCTAGTAATAAAAGGGCCACTTCCTACATATAATTGTTGCATCATCATCATATCATGCTCATGTCATCATGCCACTTTGCATTTGAGCATCATACAAACCCTTGAGCTTTGGTTCTTATCTCATATGCATTAATATTTGTATTTGTCTCTTGATATTGTATTGGTTCTTGATATATTGTTGAATGCCCAAGTTGAGTTGGGGGCATATCTTTTATTGACTCCACCACCCTGTCTTTCACCACCTTATAATTCCACCATCCAATTTATATGAGCTATGCATTTTAAATGAGTTTACCTCTAGCTCATGTGGGTTGGGTGGATTCCACTCATAATCTTTTGCTTGGCCTTTTCCACCTTTTGGGAATGCATGGAATAATGCCACATGATTTGATGTTGTTTTCACAATATGAATACATGGCATTTATTGTTTGCATGGGCCATGCAAGTGCCACCTTTTACTTGACATTTGAATGTTATTTTTGTTTTGCTTGCATGGATCACCCTTTCCTTTGCTTGGCTTTGTTTTGGCTTGTATAGTACCCCACCAAGCTTTCTCTCTCTCTCTCCCCCTCTAGTTAAACCCTACCCTAATCACCATCCCCCTCCATGCATGCACATGTGATCATGTGGGTGTGCATAGGCCTACACCCCCACACCCTTCTCTCTCCCTCTTCTCTTCTTGATCTTGCTTGACCTATGTTTGGAGCATGCATGCTACAAAACCCTAGCTCTCACCCCTCTCTCTCTAATCCTCAATCCTAGTTCCCTTCATCACCATACCCCATACCCCATCCTAGCTAAAACCCTAAGCTACACCTAATCTAAACCAAACCCTAAGTACCCCCTCTCTCTACCATACCACCACCCTCTAAACCCTACCCGAGCCTAGCTCCACCCTCTCTCCTCTCCCTCCTCTTTCTCTCTATGCCATGAGGGCCCCCCCTAGCCGAGCCACTACCCTGCCTAACCCTAGACCGAACCCATGTCCCCCTAACCTAGCCACCATCCTCTCTTCCATCCTAGCTACACCACCCTAACCTAGCCTCTCTCCCTGGCCACACCGAGGCTAGCAAGCTAACCCGAGCCACTCCCTATCCTCTCTCTTCCCTCCAACCCACGAGCTCCCTTCCCTGATCCCTCTCTACCTCTCTCGGCTACAAGACAAAGGGAGAGAAGAGAGTACCCCTTCCGTGTCCACCCCTTCTTCTCTACTTTTTGGCAAAGCTAGCAACCACCCCATGTGCTCACCCTCCCCTCGATCTTATCTACCACCCCGCACTCGCCTGCCTCTCCATCTCTCCCCACCCTCTCCTTTTTCCCTGGCTAAACCCTAGCCGCCCCTGGCCAAGCTCCCACCCGCCAGCCACCACCTCCGTCGGCCACCCGGTTGCACCATCAAGCCCCTCGCAGGAACGGCGCTAAGTCGAGCGACCTAGGGCGAGGGAGCACGGCCGCCGACGACGTCCGCGACCCCGGCGATCTGCTGTTCATTGCCGTCTGCATCATCGCAGCGGCGTCCACTTCGCACCACCGTCGTCATCTCGGTCGACTTCCACGTCACCGTCCACCCATCGGTGAGCCTCGACCCTCCTCCTCTAGCTCACGCGTCTCGCCTCGCTAGCCTGCCTGGCTCTGGCGCTTTCTGGCGGGGCGCATGTATGACGGCAGCGATGAAACAGCCGGCGCACCTGTTCTTCACCTCGCCCGTCTCTGACCCTCCTCCGCAAAAATCCCCAACATGAAAATCATAGACCTACCTTTCCTCTGCGTTTTTAGTTTTTACATCATCTCCTAAATCGCGTTGTATCCTTCGCCATCGTCCTCGAAAGATTCTGAGAAAACCCCCTGTTTCTGTCGATGTTTTTCAGTTTTTGCCTCGGTCGGCTCTGCTCGTAATTTCTCGGCGTAGAGTCCCGTTGCGAAACTCAAACATAAAACTTGTAGCCCAGTGTTCCCTCTCCAACTTTGCTTTTGTGTTTTGTTCAAAATCTCCACCGATTCCTCGCCATCTTCATTCAAAGATCGAACAGCTAATGCTTTTCGAGTAAAATTCAGTTTTCGATTAGCCGGACGCTTTTCTAAATAGGCCCCTAGACTATGTGCCTCAACCCACGCCCCTCGATGCCAGTCTTTTTGTAAAAAGGCACCCGCTTTTCTAGTTTCTCAACCACAGGTACCCCACCTTTGTCCCACGTGGCAGCCAGTCACCACTGTGACCCCATTGTCTGCGACTAGGGCTAGGTTAGCCTGAGTATTAAAAATGTTTTCGGTTTTCTGAATTCAAATTCAAATTTTCAAAATCTGTTCAAACTAAATAAAATTCATAACTTATTCCTGGTTTGGAATTTGAATTCAAACCTTATATGAAAAATGTTTTATTTTTGAATGTCAATTCAAATCTATATTCAAATATTTTCAAAACTAATTTTAAATAGTCAAACTTTGACTTTGACTTAATATGACTAATTTTGACTTAAAAATAAAATTAAATTCATAATTCCAAATAATACAAATAATATATGTTTTTGAATCAGAAAAATGTGAGGAATTCAAATATGCCATCCAAATTAGAGTTTGAACATTTTGTTTTCCAAGTTGTTTAAAATTACAACAAATGCCACTGGAACTTAATAATTTAATAACTTTTGATTTATAACTCCGAATTTAACAAATGATATGTCTAAAATGATCAGCTCGTCGAGACCTTTCTGTTTATGCTACCCATAACTTCAATTACAGCATGCATCATATAAATATAAAGTATACAACAACTATTATGACAATAAAATGGGACTAAAACCCCATAAAAATGTTACTTCTTGTGTTCGACACCTCACCCATGCCATGCTACTTTATTGCCATGCAACTTGTGCATCATACATAATGGCATGATTGTTTGCTTGACGCATTTATTCCTATGCTTGTGCACTTTATTTATGTTGGCCCTTGTTTGTTTGGTTCTTCTTCGAATAGACACTGAGCAGGGGATATATCAAGAGAACCAGGAGCACTACCCAGATCCGTCTCTCGCTTCAACTGAGTTGCCAGGCAAGCACTACCACATGCTTGCATACATACAGTACCTATTGCCTCTATCTTATTCTTGCATCATTGAGTCGCGATTGCATTAAATTGAATCCCAAGTATTGCATAGCCTTTACTTTCAAACCCCACCAAGCTTGTTCCTCCATCCCATGAGCCATTACTACAGGAGTTGTTTGAGCCATGCGAGTCGTAGAACAGCATGCGTAGGGTATGTGAGTCGATGGATAACGAGGTACCTAAACAACTTAACGAGTAGTAATGGGATAACTAATGAAAGTGGCACGGTGAGCAACATCTGCTATTTGGTTTTTCCTGCTCACTTGTGTCCGTGAAGACCCCGAGTACTTGATTCCTGTTCCAAGATTATTCGCTATCCACATGCGGGAGGCTTATGGGACCCCACAGGCGAGCTTGATTCCGTCTTATTTCTTGGGGCCACAAACTAGTTTGAGGTTTTGTACTATCCTGCTTATGCCATGCTCTTGTTTATTTACGATTGTGCGAGGAGCTGCTTTGTCTTTGTTAGGTAAGCGAGTGTTTCGCGGTATCGACAAGCCCAGCCACACTTTCGGTTCCCGGTCATTTCAGACCATTGACGCAAACCTCGAGTCCGTCTCAAGTCACTAACTTCGCTATGGTCTACTCAATGGGGTGGCCCTGAAATAATTCTGAATCTGTGATTGCTTTGTCATGAAGGCCTCGTTGGGTTTTGATTTGGTTTTCGAGGTTGATCAGTGTGTGTGTGTTGCTATTTGTGCACCCTGCAGGTAAAACTTTCAAAGCCGTGTCCATGTTATGGACGACTTGGAGCAGTTCTCGATCATAGACAAGCATAACTAAAGTACCGCTTTAATCGACTAAGTAATTTGACTAGTAAATAGTGCAACACTCATGGAATGGTTAATAAAATTGCCAACGGATGGGGGTTGTTATCGCTTCCTCGTTGAGCGAGGAGGAGGATGGATCGATGAAATTATGTTATAACTGTTGTCATTAATTCACGGACATCCGTCTATCTTTGGTTAGGCGGATGGTTAGCGATATCTATAGAACTGCTAGGGTTTATTTTTTGCTGCAATTCGTCACCCAGGTTGTGTCCCTTTAGAGGTATTAAGACTTCCGAGTACCCTTAGGGTCTCACACGATAAATTATTGGTTCAGATGAACAGTACCCTCGCAGGACGGATCTTTGGGTGGAAGAGGTCGATGATGTGGGCAACGATCGCTCGGTGTAGAGATTCGGAACGGGATCCGTGAGATCGTGGCGGGATGTGCTTAGTTCTATGGCATCTTATGCCGATTTGCTTCTTATCCGTACTCGGACTTTTTTTGCCGCTTGATACTCTGATGTGTGATGTATGAGGAATTATCCTAAAATATTATGTCTATCTAGGTCATTTGAATCTTGTCGTATGGCGTTGCTATATTTCCTTTCTTTCTAGATGGTATGGCTCTGATGTACTCTTGTATGGTGGCTTGCATACATACTCATTTGTGTATGTAGTTGATCCCTTCGCCTGCCGATTACGCCGCTCGTCTGAGTCGATGAGTTGGAAGTGGTTGGGACGGCCGAAAGGTCTACCCGTGAGTGGCTTTTGGGGCCCCACCGTACTATTTCAATCACTACCGCTCATCCAGGCTTGTAGCTAGGAGCGTAATTCACCGAGGTAGTTACACACCTCTTGCTTGTTTCCCACAGTTTCCTGTTTCCCACAGTTTCCTGTTTTCCACAGTTTCCTGTTTTAGCCGTTTGACTTTCAAACTGGCAGTTTGACTTTTCAGTTTTGGAACAGCAAGAACACTTAGTACATGATGCAATCATTCAATATGTAATGACACATTCATGTACCCTCCCCCCCGGAGTGCCGGACAATCTGGAACCTTCTAGAACATTCCCGATGAAAACACCGGAATCATTCCCGAACTCAGAAACAGGACTTTCCTTATATGAATCTTATTCTCCGGACCATTCCGAATCACCTCGTGATATCCCGGATCCCATCCGAGACTCCGAACAACATTCGGTCTCTTTCTCATAATACCATAACTACTCAAAACAACGTCGAATCCTTAAGTGTGTCTCCCTACGGTTCGTGAATTATGCGGACATGATCGAGACACTTCTCCGAACAATAACCAATAGAGGAATCTGGAAATTCATATGGCTCCCACATATTTCTACGATTACTTTGCGATCGAATGGACCACTTACATATGATACCAATTTCCCTTTGTCTCACGATAGTTTACTTATCCGAGGTTATGATCGTCGGTATCTCTGCATACCTAGTTCAACCTCGTTACCGATAAGTACTCTTTTCTCGTTCCCGTGATATGTGATCCCTTGTGAGCCAGTCACATGATTGCAAGCTAATTGGATGACATTCCACCGAGAGGGCCCAGAGTATATCTATCCGTCATATGGATGGACAAATCCCACTCTTGATCCATGTGTTTCAACCAATACTTTCCGAACACTCAATGTCACCTTTATAGCCACCCGATTCACGGTGTGGTGTTTGATGTCATCAAAGCATCCATCCGGTAAAGGTGATATGCATGATCTCATGGTCGAAGGAATTAGGTTACTATGTATCAGAAAGCATATAGCAATTGAACTATTGAAATGACTTGATCTTTATGCTACGCTTATCTATAGGAGTATGTCCATCACATCATTCTCCTAATGATATGATCCTGTTGTTAATAACATCTCTATGTTCATGATCAGGAAACCATGATCATATATTAACCAACAAGCTAGTTTAACAAGAGGCTTTACTAGGGACTCTTATTTTAGTTTACAAATCACACAAGTATTAATGTTTCCGGTTAATACAATTATAGCATGTATGTAAACATTTATCATAAGTGTGAAGATATGATAATAACCACTTTATTATTGCCTCTTGGGCATATCTCGAACAGATTCGACGAGGGATCGGTCTCTTTCTCCAAAAGTGGATCTTGAGGTTTCCGTGATGGAGGTCTTGGCGTCTCGTGTTGGCCTTGGTTACCTGATGTAATTCATCGGGTTTCTCCTCTTCGATCCTTCAGGTTGGTCTGCATGCGTCGGTGCATCTTGGGGCGTATCAACGCCACAACAGGACTTGTTGGGCATCACCAGGTACACGCGGATCCCCGCTTTCCAAACAAACGATGCCACAAACACATCACTGTAGGCCATCTCAGCACAACAAGGCATAAACGAGGCAAGTAGCAGGGGCCGGTGGACAGGCGCGGATGGCGGATCTCGCGCGAGAGGGAGGTAGAGGCGGGTGCCGGCCAGGGCCAAGCGAGGAGAGGGCGGCTCGGGCCGGCGGTGTCCGGAGCAGGGCGCAGCGGCAGGGCCCTCGAGGGTGACGACGAGGGGAAGCAGAGGAGGAGGCAGCAACTTGCGAAGGACAGCCAGAGAGGGGTGAGGAGGACAAAGGCGACAGGGAGAGAGAGCTCTTGGCGCGAGAGGACCCGAGGCCGGCATTGGGGCTCGCGGGCAGAGCAGACGTAGGGCGAGTTGGCTCGCTCTATGCGACCACGGAGGAGATGCTCGACGGAAGAGGGCGAGGGGGAGCACTACGATGGGAAGGAGAGCCTGGCGGTGGGCACTGGAGGAAGGAGGGGGTCATCGGTGCTCGCGGTGGTCGCGGGAACAGAGGGAGGCGGGGAAAAGGGCATCCGGCGACGGAGGGAAAAGAGCGGGGCGGGGGAACGGCAGGCGGTTGCAGAGGCGATGCAGACAGGGCCACAGCGGCGAGGTAGGCGCGGCCGGGTCCTGCTGCTGGTTGAGGCGAGGCGGGGAGCTTGGCGGGGATCGATGCTGGGAGGCGGCAGGAAGGCTCCCGAGGAGAAGAGGGTGGGGTTGGGCTGCATCGGGGGGCCTGTGGCGTGTGGGGATCGTGTTCGGGGTGGGGCCCAGGGACCGGGGAGGGCGTGTGGGCGCGCCCGTGGAGGTGGGTGCGAGCGGTGTTGACCGGGGTGGGTGGATTCGGTGTGTAGCGTGTTGGGTGTGTTGCTGTGTGGGTTGGGTCAACTGGGTGGGGCCAGCGGGGAGTGGGGTGAGAGAGGTGGCAGATGGTGATTGGGTGGAGTGAGGTGGAGGGGTGAGGTGGAGGGAGGGGATTGGAGGGGGTGAGGTGGCTGAAGGGTGGGTAGAATAGGACTGGGTAGGAAAAGGATTTAGGACTAGATATTTGGTTAGGGTTTTATTTTATTTTAAAAATAAATTTTGTAAATAGTTTTAGATGAATAAAAGATCCGGCTGGACCGACGGTTTGGTTTGAACAAAGGGGGAGGATATTAATATAGAAAACAAAGTAGGTCTTTTAGCAAAAATAGTTTTAATCAATTAGATGCATGCTGATGTCATGATGATGCAATGCACAAAATCAACGTGATTTTCTAGTAGTGGTTTTTGCGGGATGCCACAATTCGACACCACTAACAATGGATCTCGCCCTCGAGATCCGCCTCATGGTACAGGGAAGAAGGCCGATTCGATCCTTCGCCCGTGTAGATCCTCGCGACACCACCAACAAGGGTTCTTTCTCACTTGAAATGGCGAAACCACAACAAGGATTGTTCCCCATTGTCGAGAGAACACTCCGGAGAAACAAAGATGAAGGTAAAGGTCTCAAAAGGGTAAAGCCACCTCTAACTTCCGCGGAAGGAGTATAACTGCAATGATTTACCATTCAAGGTGCAAGAGCGAATGATAAGAGTAGTCGGATGGTGATCAGTCCATCGCGCACCCAAAGCATTACCCTGCACACATGAATAGGAAATTATGCAACCAACTCTCAATTCAGATTGTAGATCTCGACAAACGAGGTTCGAAACAAAGGAGTGATGCGACATCGCCGGATCTGGCGTAGATGATGTCGTCGCGTCGGAAAACACTGGGAGGCACAAACAAGGAACAAGGATGGTACCACAGATAAAGGACCACTCAAATAGCAGGAGGACCGGATGTAGAAACACTGTTATCAAAAGAGGAAGCGAAACCCTGAAGGTACGATGGAACCCAACCACGAGAAATCCTGGACTCGAAGAGAGAGAAGAGAGCGGATTCAAAACACGCAAAGGTGAGAGGAGAGCAGCAGAGGGGTAAGGAATAAAATCAGACCTAATCAGAACTATCCAACCGATTTTCGAAAATAGTTTTGACACTCTACTTCGGCCGTTAGCTAGGTTATCCTACAGGCTGGACTTGTGGGGTATCGCAACTGCTGAGCTCTGATACCACTCTGTAACACCCTCAGAATCGGCCCTATGCAAGTTTTAGCGATCCCCGCCAAACCCGCATAGAAACGATTCAAAGGTGCCCACCAGGCACTTTCGTGCGGGTGGAAAACGAAGTAATATCATTACACAATAGTCCACGATGGAACCCACAGAACAGATATATACAACAACACGACTTCATGAATCAAGACTACAGATATACTGAACAAAGATCCAAATCACCTTGAAACGATAGAGCGTCCAGCTACGGACAAGATGCAAATGGGGCTAAGAGCCCTGAAGAATAACCAATGGCGTCCATAACCCTGCCCAGGCCAAGCCGGAAGGGTAACCCTGCTAACGACGTCGATCCCAAAACCTTCTTAAACAAAAGGGGGTGCCGACAAAGGGCAAAAGAAAAAGAGAGAGCGGTCAGTACTGAGGCCAGTACACGGCGAGACTATAATTCGGCCGTCCTCGCCTACACAGGTATGGTGGACTGAAGAGGCAGCGGCATCATGCACTGGACAACCTATAGAGACTCGATACCACTGTCGGCTATCAGAGGGGGATAAGAAAGACCTATTCGGAACCAACTTGATACTACCACCAAACATACCCATCCTGGTATTTCCCCCTCGAGACCAAACGAGGAAGTCAACCGAGGAACTCACACAGTTGGCAGTTTTATTCATTCAGTTATCGTTGCAGCAATTACTAGTCAGGTATAGATATTCATCCTGATATAATAAGCAGTGGGAAAATTTAGTTAACCTTTCCGTTGTAGTTGCGACACTTACTAGTCAAATACAATTAGCATGAGATATCCCAAACCCAGCAGTTGTTGGTACTTGTATTTAGCCATTCCGTTGTAGTTGCAATACTTACTAGTCAGGTACAATGGTCGCAAGCGACAACCCAAACAAGCAATTGTTGGCAGTTTTATTTAGCCATTCCATTATAGTGAAGCTGATTACTAGTCATTATCAAGTCAAATTTATAGCACTACTTTAGTTATAGTTGTTTATGATCGAGATACTGTGCTCCAAGTCGTCCATAACCGCGGACACGGATTTCAGAAAGTTTTACCCTGCAGGGGTGCACAAATAGCAACACACACTCGATCAACCTCGGAAAAACCAAATCAAAACCCAACGAGGCTTTCACGACAAAGCATCACAAGATTCAGAAATATTTCAGGGGGCCACCCCATTAAGTATACCATAGCGAAGTTAGTGACTTGAGACGGACTCAAGGTTTGTGGGGTATCAGAACGATCGGGAACCCGAAAGTGTGGTCTTGTCGATACTGCCAAACGGGTCACGATCCTAACAAGACAGTGCTCCTCGCACAATCGTAAATAAAGCATAAAGCATGGCATAAGTACAGATAGTAAATAAGACCTCAAACTAGTTTGTGGCCCCAAGAAATAAGAATGAATCAAGCTCGCTCGGGGTCCCATAATCCTCCGGATATGGATAGCGAATATTCAAGGAACAGGTATCAAGTACTCGGGGTCCTACGGGACACAGGTGGACGGTTAACAACCAAATAACATCTATTGCCCACCTGTGCCTCTGCATTTACCTACTTCAATTTTAGTTGTTAAATAGTAATTAAAGTCTTGATCATCTCCAAAAATAAACACACGACAATACTCCAACAACTGTGGTACTTGACGACACACAACAGCACTTGAGCAAGCGACTACGACGCGCAGGTCCAACTATCTACCAAACAACATGTAATAGGAGGTGTCCAAGGCAATATAAGGCTGCAAGGGATATCACGGGTACGAAAGCTAGAGCATCGCAACACAGATAGCAATAGATCAACAGGAGGGAATAAATACTATAAAAGTAAGATAGGTAGAAAGGGGGAGATGCTCGCCTGAAAACATTGCCGAAGGTTCATCCGAAGATCGGGTCGATACTCGCATCAACTCATCGGCCTAGTCCGTGAAGAAGCAAAGCACTAGAGGAAACACCGGATACACTATTTATTACTACGGCAGAAGATCGAGCATGATGCATGTATGATGTATGACATGGCAAGATCATGCAATTAGGCAATATTAAGCGGAACGGGGTCCCGACATTTAATTAAACGGTTCAAGTTATTTATCTACCCATAAATTAAATGTTGAATTAGCAAGACCAAACATGGCTTCGCTATGCCAATTTAAATGGAGTCCGGAATAAGACAAAGATATCCCGCATATCGACTCCATATTCAATTATGCGGTGAATCATCTAGATACCCCAAACACCCACAATATGTATGCAAGAATGCTTAATTTAATTATGCAACAAAATAGATGTTATATTACAAAATAGGGGCGGATAAGATAGTGGTCACACATTAGGGGTCGAAGATCTTTATTCCGGGGGTTCGGGGTTCGGTCTCAGGGTTCGACGGGATCGGCGAGGTTCAGATACAAGAGGAGAACTTGGGTCCAAGCGGTCGATCTTGCCGCATCCGAGAAGAAGAACTTGGTTGGCGTCGGGGGCACATCGGATCCGCCCTGGTCGGTGCCGATCTTGTCATCGATGGCGAACTTGAGTGGATCGGGTACCGGGGTCTTCGGATTCGTGAAGTAGATCTTGTCGCACGGTGTCCGGGGTAGACGAACTTGGCGTATTCGCATCAGCGATCTTGGCGTTCGGGTTCTCGACTTCGCATCCTCGAGGAAGTACTCGTCGTATCCGTGAAGAAGATCATGTCGGTCCACGGGGTTCGGGCTTCGGGATTCGACGAGGGATCGGTCTCGGGTCTCCAAAAGTGGATCTTGAGGTTTCCGTGATGGAGGTCTTGGCGTCTCGTGTTGGCCTTGGTTACCTGATGTAATTCATCGGGTTTCTCCTCTTCGATCCTTCAGTTGGTCGCATGCGTCGGTGCATCTTGGGCCTATCAACGCCACAGGACTTGTTGGCATCACTGTACACGCGATCCCCGCTTTGCAAACAAACGATGCCACAAACACATCATCGTAGGCCATCTCAAGACAAGAAGGCATAAACGAGGCAAGCAGGGCGTGGACAAAGCGGATGGCGGATCTCGCGCGAGAGGGAGGCAGAGGCGGGTGCTGGCCAGGGCCAAGCGAGGAGAGGGCGGCTCGGGCCGGCGGTGTCCGGAGCAGGGCGCAGCGGCAGGGCCCTCGAGGGTGACGACGAGGGGAAGCAGAGGAGGAGGCAGCAACTTGCGAAGGACAGCCAGAGAGGGGTGAGGAGGACAGGCGGCGACCCGGGGAGGAGAGAGCCCGCTGGCGGCGAGAGGACCCGAGGCCGGCATTGGGGCTCGCGGGCAGAGCAGACGTAGGGCGAGGCGGCTCGCTCTATGCGACCACGGAGGAGATGCTCGACGGAAGAGGGCGAGGGGGAGCACTGCGATGGGAAGGAGAGCCTGGCGATGGGCACTGGAGGAAGGAGGGGGTCATCGGTGCTCGCGGTGGTCGCGGGAACAGAGGGAGGCGGGGAAAAGGGCATCCGGCGACGGAGGGAAAAGAGCGGGGCGGGGGAACGGCAGGCGGTTGCAGAGCGAGGCGCAGGCCACAATGGTAGGTAGGCGCGCCGGTCTCGCTGGGTTGAGGCGAGGGAGCTTGGGGATCGATCTTGGGAGGCGCAGGAAGGCTCCAGGAGAAGAGGTGGGTTGGGCTGCATCGGGGGGCCTGTGGCGTGTGGGGATCGTGTTCGGGGTGGGGCCCAGGACCGGGAGGGGTGGAAGGCGCCATGGTGGAGGTGTGCGAGCGGTGTTGACCGGGGTGGGTGGATTCGGTGTGTAGCGTGTTGGGTGTGTTCTTTGTGTGGGTTGGGTCAACTGGGTGGGGCCAGCGGGGAGTGGGGTGAGAGAGGTGGCAGATGGTGATTGGGTGGAGTGAGGTGGAGGGGTGAGGTGGAGGGAGGGGATTGGAGGGCGTGAGGTGGCTGAAGGGTGGGTAGAATAGGACTGGGTAGGAAAAGGATTTAGGACTAGATATTTGGTTCGGGTTTTCTTTTATTTTAAAAATAAATTTTGTAAATAGTTTTAGATGAATAAAAGATCCGGCTGGACCGACGGTTTGGTTTGAACAAAGGGGGAGGATATTAATATAGAAAACAAAGTAGGTCTTTTAGCAAAAATAGTTTTAATCAATTAGATGCATGCTGATGTCATGATGATGCAATGCACAAAATCAACGCGATTTTCTAGTAGTGGTTTTTGCGGGATGCCACACTACTTATTATTATTGAGTTGGTTTCTCTTCATAGCTTGCAATGACTATTGAGTAGACTTAGTTGCATACTCCTTATTATGAATTGTCTAAGCATCTACTCCTGTGCTGAGAATATATACATCATATGAAGCAAAGTGTTTATGAATGTTCTTTTATCGCACTCAGTTTTCAACTGAATTGCTTGAGGACAATGTAACATCCCAGCGTTTAGGAACTAACGAAGGGTAGATTTCGGAATTTGGAATGTTGCATGCATTCATCTATGAAAATGTGGGTAAAATTTTCGCCAAATAAAAACCTTAAGTGATCAATGGTTCTTTCATACTTTGAGATTACGCTTAGTCTTAAAGGATGATTACTATAAACTTTGATATGATCTTTGAGGAATTATGTGTTTGGAAAGTGAATTTGAATTTTAAACTTGAGTGTTTGAATTCTAATTCAAATGAATTAGGAATAAGATTTGAATCTTGCATGATTAAATTAAGAGTTAATTATTTTGACTCAAACTTTATCCAAAGAAAACAATTAAGAATATGAAAACTTATTTCATATTATTAATATATAAAGAAGTTACAAAAAAATAACTTATTGCAATCATCTCCAAACTTCACAATAATAAAGGAATAAAGAATAAGAATATTTCTTTATTGAAAATTATATAATCCTTATTACAGAGGAATAAAATGAAGATTACAGAATAATAAAATGAAAATTACAAAAATATGAAGAATATTACATTGGACTATTCTATAACTAAACCTAAACTAAAATCTTCACTTTAAATCTGTACCTGCAAAACAAACAGAAAAATAAATATAAAAATAAAAGGTTAGTGTTAGAATTGTTTTTCTCTCAGACATGTCAGTGAGGTGCACTGAACAAGTTCATCATTGAGAAAATTATAAAGGGGCAAGTTTCACCAATATGAAAGAATTTATCTTTCATAAATTTTAAGCCAGAAGGCAAATGACATCCAAGAGGGGCAAGTTTACCATCCAGGTAAAAGTAATCTGATCAAAGTAACTTTCAAAGTCCAAAGCATATCCACAAGTGCACAACAAGCACATAAGCAGGACACACAACTAAATGCATGTGTTGTGCTGTCAGCTTCACAGCACAGCCCCAAACTCACAAAACCATCAACACAGCCGTGGATAGGCACTATTGCATCTCTCCACTACTTGCACACAAGAACAGCCAGCTTAGATAGCAGCTAACCAAGCACAATAGCCAGCAACCAAACCAACCAAAGCCAAGATCTCATCACCAGGATGGTGGCATAAGGAGGGGGGAGGATTAGGTGGACAGCAAGATCAAGTCCAGGAGCTAGGAGGATCAGGCTAGCTCAAGGTCAAGCTCAGGAGCTCAGCAAAACAAGATCAACATCACCACCTTACTCCACAATCATCAGATTTTGTGGTGAGTATCATAAAACCATCACATGATCTAATCATAGTATCTAGACAAAAACATGTGTTGTTTTATGAAACAATATCTCAATAATCACCCAAGTGAGGTGAATCTATCCTAGATATTTCAAGTATAAAGATCGGAAATCAAACTAAGCCAAAAGCACCAATCTCTTAGACCAGCCTCACAGAGTTTGGTATTAACATATGCAACTTAAATAATTCTTCATTTGTTCTTATCAGACCAGGGCACATCTCCCAGAGGGAGTAGCACCTCTAATATTACAAGTTACAAACAAACTATTTTCTCAACTAACTAGGACTTCAAATCCTAGAGCCTCAGACCAACATCATAGGCAGGAGAGTTAAGAGAAGCTTTCATTTTATCTTGCCAGTATTAATCACAAGTATTGTCAGAGCTAAGCTCAGGAATAAGACTCAATCACCTGTGTGTCAGATTATAATGGTATCACAAGGACAAGTTCTAATGATCTAATACCAATCTTTACTTAGATTCCACAAATAAAAGGGACAAGCCAATAAATATCATCTTCCTGAAGCCAAATGCCAGGAATCAACATCAAATTCATCTATATATCCACAGAAAATCATTAACATGTAATGATTATATTCAGTATGTATATTCTCATACAAGCCCACCATTATAATTGCATTAAGCAATTACTGAGAGAACTACTGTCAATATAACCATCCCGACAGTGGAGAGTTCTTAGATCAACAACATTTCCAATTAGGTATTCCATAGAAACACTAACATTGGATCATAGTAAATTACCACTGGAATAAGTCTGACAAGCCACTAGCATCATCAAAGCCAACTACAACCAATGATCCACAGGAAACAATCATTCCTCATGCTCAAGGATGATCACCACTAGATCTAAAGCATCATGGATATGATCAACAGGGGGTTATGAACCCTAATCAGAACAAGAACCCTAATTAGGAGATGAACCCTAATCAGAACATAGTCACGAGTAGCCACTAGATTCACACAGATATATTCATGGTGATAGGATGAACAAGATCCATAGAGGCAACTTACTCGGAGTCCTCGTTGATGAATTGAAGAAGAAGCAGATTGGACGACGAGCCCGCGGCGGCACAGGGAGCACCCCAGAGGGCGCTGCAACCTGCACCAGCCATGGCTACGGCCACAACAGCACACGAACACAGCACACCACCATAGGAGGGACTGCGGCGGCGGCAACACTTTCCCCGAACCCTAGGGTTCGGGAACGGGGTGAACCTGGCCACGGGGAAGCCCCGAAGTCAAATCGAATTGGACCAGATGAACGAGCATAGTCACAAACCTCGCCCTGAACCACGACAGCAGCCAGGGGAAGCCACGGCGGTGGCCATCGCCAGCGGCGGCGCCCGAACCCCATGGGGTCGGAGGAGAGGAGAGGTGAGAACGAAGAAGAAACGGAGAGAATGGGCTGGGAGCGTCGAAACCCCTCGGGGTGATGATTTTGACCCTTCCCTATTGGGCCACAAGGGGCCCAATAAGCCCAAATGGCCAACCCAAGTCAATTAAAATCTGTTTTAATAAATAGGAAAAGACCAAAATGCCCTTGAACTCAATAAAAATTCTAGAAAATAAAATAAAAATCCAAAAATTATAAATAAAATATTTTTGGATTCACAAAAATCCAAACTATCCAAATAAATTGAAATATAAAAATTTTGACATATAAATTTTATTAAGAATTTTGTAAATTATATTCCTTATGGAATTTTACAAAATTATTGAAAGATGATAAAAATAAACAAAAAAATCACTTTCATTATATATTAATATTATAGTATTTTTGAAAAATACTAAATAAATATTTAATAACAATTTTTGATATTTAAGTGATAATTCCTAAAAAGAATTATTAAAACAATAAAAGTAAAATAAAGAAAATAAAATAAAAAAGTTCAATATATATTATAAATATTTAAAAATTAATATTTATAAATCCTTTAGTATTAAAATGAATTTTATTAATAATGGGGAAATACATATCAAATTAAATGATGCATTATATTACTTTGCATAATCATTTTGCTTCTTTAAATATTGTCCTTAACGGGCAATAATGATGTTTTTGTAGACATAGAAGCTCAAGGTCCAGTGCAAGCATCAGACTTCACTACCTTGTCATCACAAGGCAAGTTAATCACTTGCTCATGTCCTTTGAAGAGTCTTTATCAAAATATTTGCAAATTGTGTGTTATCATATATATTATAAAAGAAAGAAAATATTATTTTCACACATAAAGAAATCATAGATATCATCCTAAGTGGTGATATAATGGAGCAATAGAACTTAGGGTTTTATTTGCAACAATGATGATCAAGTAGGGACTTAATAACCCCTGACATCAGTGATTCTAGCGTCGTATATTACACGTTAGCCATGAGATTTGGAATGGGACAGAGAAGTCAGTTGTATCTTCTTCCTCTCGCATGAAGTCGGATGTGCAGGTCGTGGAAGTTATCCTCGTAGCGTGCATATTAATTGGTAATTCGTAGAGGATATGCATCATATGGGTGGGAACCCTCATCGTCCCACGATAGTTCTGGAATCTAACGGTTTGTACAAACCATTGTCGTAGTTCACTATGTGGGCATGGTGTACACCAAGGAGGAATGCAAGGTCTCGAAGGGGGCAGTGATTGGCTTGGACCAACTACTGGGCCCCACATCATGGAATTGTGGACGGGAAGTATGCCCGGTTGTGCAACAAGGAGTTGATCTCTCATGGGTAAAGTAACGCACCTCTGCAGAGTGTAAGAACTTTAACTTGTTACTCCCTGTTCCGGGAAGGAGCTATGAACGCGGCAGGAAAGGAACTCCATGAAAGTTCTGGTCAACCTATGAAGGCTGATGGTCATAGTTTTTCATAATAAAATCAATCTTTGAAGAAAGATTTACAAAAATTGCATAGTGCCAAGGATTTATAATCCGAGGTGGTAGTTAGAGCATCAAACTTCCCACCTTGCATACAATGAACTTGTTGGGTAACGCTGTTACTCATTCTTTCCTTTGATCCCTTGCTTAGACTCTGAGGATCCCGAAGACGTGCCAATGTATGCAGCCGAATGCCAAGAAGATGTGTTCTACGAAGAACCTGATCTGTCCGGAGGTGTTGAAGGAGTGGATTACGAAATTCGCTACGGTGTTGATGATAACGAGTCCAACTAAGTATCCCTAGTTAGTAATAACCAACGGAGCCGAGCAGCATGAACTTTATAGAATAAGCTGTTGAGATCAACTCCTATTCGGAGTTGTTACTTTTAAATTCCGCTGAAACACTTTATATGTTGGTTTGTAAGTTGAACCTTTTGGAAGCCTTGAACTTACGGTATTGTAATAATAATAAGGTGTGTATATTTGTAATATGGCCCCGCAATGTTTCTGTTGTACCACCCTGAGAGATGTGATATTTACAGAACGGTATTCTGTGGATGTCATGTCAACGACTATAGTATACTACACATGCAGTGATATGCTGGGTCACCGCAGACAAGCAATAAGCTAAGATGGGGGGAGTTGATACGTCCAAAACGTATCTACTTTCTTGAACACTTTGCTATTGTTTTTCCTCTATACTTGTGTGATTTGGATACAACTAACACAGACTGACGTTGTTTTCAGCAGAATTACCTTGGTGTCTTGTTTTTATGCAGAAAATGAACTATGAGGAAAAATCCCAGAAAATATGTCAAAAACTATTTCTCACCAGAAGATCCACGGAGTCAGAAGGGGAGACAAAAGGGAGGCCTGGGGGGCCTAGACCCACCCTAGGTGCGGGCCCACTAACCCCGCGCCTGGGGGAGGTCTGGCCACCCTAGGCAGCTCCTCGGCCTCCCTCCGCGCCTATAAGTTGCCTTCTGACCTAAAAACAGGGAGGGTTCGATAGTTTTCCAGAAAGAGTTCCGCTCCGCCGCCGCCACCAGAACCAAGATTCGGATCCAGAAACTCTGTTCTGGCACCCTGCCAGGACTGGGAATTTGGAGAGGATCATCGCCATCGTCATCACCAACGCATCTCCATCAACCACCGATGTTTCCCTCATCCATGAGTGAGTAATCCCCCACTGTAGGCTTGGGGATGGTAGGGATTGGATGAGTTCTATCATGTAATCGAATAAGATTTGTTAGGGGCATAGTGCCTAGTATTTCTATTAGTCCTATTTGACTTTGTTGCAACTTGTTGTGCTTAATGCTTGTCACTAGGGCCCGAGTGCCATGATCTCAGATCTGAACTTGTTATTGAATCATTATGATAGTATTGTTTGTGATTTTATCTGCAAGTTGTATACACATATCATTGTCCGGATCCAAAGGCCCCAAAGTGACAATAATTGGAACAACCGGAGGGGATGGCTGTGGTGTGAGGATCACATGTATTCACGGAGTGTTAATGCTTTGCTCCGGTGCTCTATTAAAAGGAGCACCTTAATTGTCAGTAGTTCCCTAGAGGCCCCGCTGCCACGGGCTGGCTGGACAGAAGATGTTGTGCAAGTTCTCATTGCGAGTACATATGACTATATTTGGAGCACATGCCTAGGATTGTTTAGTACTTGGATGCTTAATATTATTTATCTGCAATGCCCTAGGTCTTGAAGTTACATGTTTATACTCGTCCATGCAATGCCCGTCCATCCATCCCTATGCCTACCGCACTCGAATCCTACTGTTACCATTACTGTTACTATTGCTACTATTTCACTATTGTTGTTACTGCTGCTGTTGCTACTACAAACTGTTGCTACTGATAAACTTCTGTGAGCAAGAACTATTTTCCGGTGCAGCTGAACTGACAACTAAGTTGTTAAGGCTTGCAAGTATTCTTTGGTTCCCCTTGTGTCGAATCAATAAATTGGGTAATACTACCCGTGAAGACTGTTGTGATCCCCTATACTTGTGGGTCATCAATTGACATCTCAGCGTAGGTCCCACTCGCATGTCGAGTACCTCTTGCTCTCTTTCCTCGCAAGCCTTTCTCGCTGAGCGACTGCAGGTGGGTCCATAGCGTCAGGTGAACTGTTAAAAGTTTCCTCCTTGTGATTCCTCCACGAACTCCCATTCGATTCCTCGCGGTCTCTCGAATAGATGTGGATTTGCACATTTTTGGTTTTCCTACAAACTTTGACTTGAAGTTGAAAATTCATTCACGGACGTCTTGTGTAAATACTCTATCCACTTTGCAAGAATGCACGCTCAACCTCAAGTTCTTTCTAGGACGCGTTTGGTAGCACCTGCGAAGTCCAGCCAACTCGTGTGGAGATGAAAACGGGTTGTTTGGTTGCCTAGTCTTGACGTTGGGTTGCATAGACACGAACATTATAGTAGACCGTAGCCAGACCCAAAGACAACGCTTGATTTGAGCGTCCACCCAATGCAAAATGCGGTGACCCCTACACGAGCACGGCGGATGATGACGATAGCGGGAGCTTTTTAGCAGCCGCGAAAAGTTCCCAGGAGAGTTTCGCTATATGTGGGAGCCATATGAATTTCCAGATTCCTCTATTGGTTATTGTTCGGAGAAGTGTCTCGATCATGTCCGCATAATTCACGAACCGTAGGGAGACACACTTAAGGATTCGACGTTGTTTGAGTAGTTATGGTATTATGAGAAAGAGATCGAATGTTGTTCGGAGTCTCGGATGGGATCCGGGATATCACTAGGTGATCCGGAATGGTCCGGAGAATAAGATTCATATAAGGAAAGTCCCGTTTCGGAGTTGGGGAATGATTCTGGTGTTTTCATTGGGAACATTCTAGAAGATTCCAGAATGTCCGGCACGCCGGAGGGGAAGGGGTACATGAATGTGTCATTGCATATTGGAATGATTGCATCATGTACTAAGTGTTCTCGCTGTTCCAAATAAAGGATTAAATTGAATCCCAAACTGAAAAGTCAAACGGCTAAAACAGGAAAGTGAGGGAAAGAGGAAGGAGGAGGTTGAAACCGACTTGGGGGAGGAGTCCCTCCTCTCCAAGCCGGCGCACCACCCAAGGCCGAGTTGGGGAGGGACTCCTCCCTTGGCAAGACCTCCACCTATAAAAGGAGGGGCAGGGCCCCCTCCTCTAGACACACAAGTTTCTATCCTCTAAATCTAAACCCTAGCCACAGCCTCCAGTTTAGAGCCGTTTTGGTTTAGAGCTTCTAATTGCCCTAGCCTTCGGTTTAGAGCCTTCTAATTGGTGTGTCTAAACCCTAGACCACTAATAGCTCTCTCATACTCCACCATACTCCTCCGCTTAAGGCGAAGCCTGGATCTCCCTCTACTTAGGTACCACGCCAGTTGTCTTGTCGGAATCGCGAGGAGAGTGCTACAACCTCCGTCTGCTGGAACAAGGAGAGGAAGGTCTTCACGAGTAATTTAACGTGTGACCGATCAAGGAGCGCTGAACATGGCGCCGGAAGGATCGTCTACGCGATCTTGAGATCGGAAAGAGTACGACTACATCACCCACGAGAATCTGCTCTCGTTAACCGCTTTGGAATCTTCGAGGGTAAGTTATTCCATCGACTCGTTGCTACAATCTAGTAGATTGATCTTGGCTTGTTTGTTTGTATGCGATAGAATTTTTTTGTTTTCCATGCTACGAACCCCTACATTTTCCAGTGAAGACGGCGGCGCTCGACGGTTTCTCACCGGTGTGCAAGGGTCTTTCCAGGCGTGGAATCGACATCTGAGCCGGTCTCTGTGTTGCCCTCCTCTCCGGTTTCATTTCCTGGCAATACTCGGGACGAATAAGGGGAGACCTCGTGTCTCTGCTCGTCCTTGGTGGAGTCAGATCGGATCGGTGGGAGGAATGGAGCCATGGGGTCAGGTGAATCAGCTCCTTCGGGGGCAGGAGGAGGGAAGCCACCGATCCCGGAGTCGGGTGGCACAACGAAAATGATTGAGGAGATGGTCGGTCGCCTGAAACTTACGGCGGCAGAAACTCGCAAAATCAGAATTGATGATCGAGAGGAAGGAGATGGCCCCTCTTGGGCTTTGGCTGGGAGGATCTTAGTGCAAAAACCGAAAATCATCCATATACAGACGATCTCTGCTGCATCCATCCTGCTTGGGGTAACCCGAAGGGGCTCGTCTTCACGGATGGAGGCCCAAATCTGTTCATCGCGGAACTGGCGTCCGAGAGAGATAGGAGAGGATCTGGGAGAGATCTCCATGGACTGTCAACAAAAATGTTGTATTGCTGTAGAACTATCAGTGTTGGCGACGTCCGTCGGAATTGAGGTTTGATAGGCTGCTACTCTGGATGCGTGTGCTGGATTTGCCGAGCAACATGATTAATACTAATTGGGGCACCAAGATAGCTAGTGATATTGGGGACGAAGTTGTCCAGATTGACACTAGGAACCGTTTCAGTGGTTTCCTGAGAGCGAGGGTTTTTGTTAATGTCAAGGAACCGCTACGTTGACTGATTGCTCTAGACTCCACTGTGCGTGAAGCTTGTGATTGGTATCAGGTTCAGTACGAACAACTACCCTATTTCTGTTTCTCCTGCGGGCTACTGGGACATTCAGCTATTATGTGTCCAAACCCGGAAGAAAGGGATGAGAATGGAGAGTGGCCTTATGGATCTTATATGCGCGTACCTGATGAGCGCAAGAAACAGGGTCCCGTTAAGCCAAGAGGGATGGGTACCTCAGGTTCCCAACAAGAAGGGGACTCACAGAGCTATGATCGGGCTAATGTTCAGGAGAATTTTACGGCGAGTATGGGAAGGGGTGAGGGCGTGGCGGCTTCAATGCTCAGCGTGGTGGTCGCACTACTCTAGTTTATCAGAAGTTGGACATGCATCCTTTGGCGGCGGAGTCCTATGAGCCGATGGATACAGTGGAGACAGGTAGGGAGTTGGTGGCTTTTGAGGGCAATTCTTTGCTTAACAAGCGGGATACTAGGCCTGAGGCGCCGCCATATGCAGAGAAGACGTCACCAAACCCAAAGAAGTCCAAAGTGTCTCCCTCCGCTGTTGAGGGTGATGATGATTCGGCGACGGCTACGGTGCAGTCGCGCTAGGATCAATGACGTGCTTCAGTTTGAACTGCCGAGGGATTGGGAACCGCTCGGTAGTTCGGGAGCTTCGTAGTTTTACGAGGCAGCTAAATCCCACTCTGCTCTTTGTGATGGAGACGAAGGTCAGAGGAAAAAGGGTGGAGAAGTTGGCAGGTGCACTAGGTTTCTCTGGTGCCTTTGCTGTGGATAGTGAAGGACTCAGCGGTGGAATCGGTTTATTCTGGTCTGCTGATGTGGGAGTTGATATTAAGAGTTTTAACTTGTACCATATTGATGCGCTTATCAGCTCTAATGATGGAAGTAGTTCTCCGTGGTGTTTCACAGGTTTTTACGGTGAACCAAGACGAGAGAAAAGATACTTAAGTTGGACGCTCTTGAGGCGGCTTCACTCGCTCCGTAGGTTACCGTGGCTATGCATGGGTGACTTTAATGAGACAATGTATGGAACATAACACTTTAGTGAGTATGCAAGAGATGAATGGAAGATGCGGGCATTCCGGAGGAATGTGAGCTTTTAGACCTTGGTTTCTCGGGCGCCCCTTTCACATGGGATAATAGACAATCTGGTCTAGCCAACGTGAAGGCAAGGATTGATATGGCCTTTGGTGATATTACACTGTTGCATAAGTTCCCAATCATCAAGGTTCGTCATATTGACATGGTTGAGTCGGATCACTGTCTCTTGGTGGCCGAGCTCAAAACACAACATACCCAAGATATGCGCAGGAGTGCAAAATTGTTTAGATATGAAAATGTCTGGCAAACGCATGGGGATTATGGAAAAGTTGTCGAGGATATTTGGAAGGGTGGCCAACATGAACAAGGCCTACCTGGATTTCTGTCCTCGCTCTCTAAAATGCAGAATGGTCTGCAACAGTGGGGGTCAGCGACCTTCAGTAACTTCAAAAAGAAGCTAGCCAACTTGCGGAAAGAATTAGAGAGAGTAAGAAGGCGATCTGTAGGGAGTGGTCCATCAGCTGAAGAGAAGAAATTAATGCAGAGGATCAGCGAGGTGTTGTACCAAGAAGAGATATGGGTTAAACAAAGAGCTCGTGTGAATTGGTTGAAGTCAGGGGACAGAAACACAGCTTTCTTCCATGCACAAGTTGCGAGGCGTAAACGAGCAAATACGATCTCTTGACTACAACGTTCTGATGGCACTTGGTGTGAAGAGACGGAGGATATCCATGATGAAATTCAGTCCTTTTACTAGCAGCTTTACTTATCACAGGGTGAGCCTGTGATGGAGAATTTGTTAAGCATTGTCCCGTCCAGAGTTTCTAAACACATGAAAGAATCCATGGACGAGGCGTTTACCGAGGATGAAGTTAAGCGAGCTTTGTTTCAGATGCACCCGTCAAAAGCCCCAGGTGTGGATGGCTTTACGGTGGGTTTCTATCAGCGACACTGGGACCTTCTCCGTGAGGATCTGGTGGCGGCTGTTCTTGGGGTGCTAAATGGAGGGGAGTTAAAGTCACTTATGAACGAAACGACTATTTTCCTGATTCCTAAGGTGCGGAACCCCCAGTCCATCTCTCAATATCGCACGATCTCCCTGTGCACGGTTCTGTACAAGATTTGTACCAAGACAATTGTGAATCGCATGATACCGGTGATGGAGGAAGTTATTAGTGTTGAGCAGAGCGCATTTGTGCCTGGAAGTCTAATCACGGACAATGTGTTGGTTGCTTTTGAGAGTATTCACTCAATGAGACGGAAGAATAAAGGGAAGAAAGGTTTGTGCGCGGTCAAACTCGATACGATGAAGGCATATGACCGGGTAGAATGACCTTTTCTCCGAGCTATCATGCAAAAGCTAGGTTTTCCCCCAAGGATCATCGAGCTAGTCATGCAATGCGTTAAGTCTGTGCAGTTCTCGGTGAAGGTTAATGGAAAATTACTTGAGTCCTTTTGTCCTTCGAGAGGGTTGCGGCAGGGTGACCCAATGTCACCATATCTTTTTCTCCTTTGTGGAGAAGGGCTGTCAGCCTTGTTAAATTACTACAACAATGGCTATGTTGATCGTGGAATGAGGGTGTCTAATAGGTCTCCATGGATTACTCACTTATTGTTTGCGGACGATAGCCTCATTTTCATCAATGCATGTGGTGCGAGTGCGGCCAGGTTGAATGAGATTCTTACCATCTACAACCAAGCATCCGGCCAGCAAGTAAACAAGAACAAGAGATCGATATATTTTTCTCCTAATACTTCTGACACTTTGAGAGAGGAAGTTAAGCAGGGGCTGGAGATTTTGACTGAAGCTTTTGGTGAAAAGTATCTGGGTCTCCCTATAGCGGTTGGGAGGGTTACCGATGAGGCCTTTGAGTATACCACCGACAGTGCCAAGGGTCACATGAATGGCTGGGCAGAGAGATACCTTTCCTACCCGGGTAAAGAAGTTCTTTTAAAGTCAGTCATCCAGGCAAAAACGATACACGATATGAGTTGTTTTGAGCTCTCGCTGGGATCTTGCAAAAAGTTTACCTCTATGATGGCGAGATTCTGGTGGGGAGGTAGCCTGGACAAAAGGTCCATGTACTGGATGACATGGGACAAATTGACGGTACCAAAATCATAGGGCGGCATGGGTTTTAGAGACATGCACGCTTTCAATTTGGCGCTCTTAGGGAAACAGGGGTGGCGGCTAATCACTCACCCTAACTCTTTGTGTGCGCAAGTACTTAAAGGCAGATACTACCCTGATCGAGGGTTCATGGAGGCTACTGCTCCTAGAGTGGCGTCTCGGACATGGCGGGCGATCCTTGCAGGGAGGAAAGCTCTCGAGCTAGGATTGATTAAAATAATTGGTACAGGTGACACATTATCGATTTGGAATGATAGCTGGATTTCCAAACTGAGATCCATGCGTCCAATGGGGCGCTTAGTGGATACTAATGTAGAGACGGTGGATGAACTGATCACAGCTGAACATAGTTGGGACGCTGAGAAAATTCGATCCATTTTTCTTGCGCCTGATGCGGAAGCAATCCTGCAAATTCCACTAAGAGTGCGTGCTGGGGAGGACAAAGTTGCTTGGGCTAAGGAGAAGTCTGGGGAATATTCAGTTCGCTCTGCCTACAGGGCTCTAGTTCTCCGCAATGAGGACGAAGTGGCTACGATTTCAAATGTATCGGCTTCATCTTCGGGTGAAACTGAGATGTGGAGGAAATTATGGAAGATCAGAGTGGTTCCCAAGGTTCATACATTTTGGTGGAGGGTTATCAAAGGTTTTATGACTGACTATATGACCCTCTCCCGGCGCCATATCAGATATGACAACACCTGTGGGATCTGTAAAACTACTGCTGAAGATCTGATGCATGCACTGATTGAGTGCACCCATGCCCAACTGTTTTGGGATGCGGCAAAGGAGATTTTAAACCTGAAGCTCCCACGCCTCCATCCTAATACATGGGAGAGAGACATTATATGCGAGTCCTTAATCCTGGAGGTGGATAGACCAAAGATCTTGACGATCATGTATTCCATATGGGACTCGAGAAATAAACTGACTCATGGTGAGAAGGGCTACATCCCGGTGATATCCATGGAGTTTGTTAGGGACACTCTTATGTCCCTGGAACTACCACCGACCCAGCATAGTTCATCCCCAAGCAGGACGGTGGGTAAGTGGCGGAAGCCTACAGCTGGCTCTATCAAGATCAACTCTGACGGAGCTCTTGCCGCTAGCGATGGACTTGCAGGAGGATGGGGTGTTGCTCGAGACTGCGATGGGTATAGAGGTGCATGGTGCACACTGTATCCAGGACTCTTGGATCCCCTAACAATTGAGGCTTTAGCACTTCGGGATGCTGTTGTGTTCGCGGAGGAAGGAGAGTTTACTCGGGCAGTATTTGAGGTGGATTGCTCTGAGCTGGTTCGTATCTGGAACTTGGGGCCGAGTGATCGGTCAGTGATCTCTCCAATTTTAGACGATATATCGTGAGCTTAGTTTATCTTTTCAGTCTTTTAGTTTGTGTTGGCCTGTTGGGTTAGCCGTTTTGCCAACAATGTGGCTCATAGTTGTGCCAAGTTTGCTTGCACAAACGGTGTGTCACAGAAATGGCCGACAGATTGTCCTCCGTTTTTAGTCTGGCTGATTGTAACTCTGTGTTTTCTGATTAATAGAGCTCGTGTTTCTCAAAAAAAAAAAAAAAAACTGATGACACGCTCTCCCCCGCGGGTTGGGGCGCTGGCTGAAAAACTGGGTCACGCCGGAACACCTGCATGTTATATCCTCTACAAATTGATGAAACACTTGCAGCATTCCTGCAACACTCTAATATCGTGACAAACTCGGCTGGCATCACATATGAGAACTGGGAATCATGCATGGCCATACATGGTTCAGAAGAAGCTAACTATATCAAACGTGAGAAAAGCAACAGAAACCAGAGCTCGGCTGCTGCACCTTACGAAATGTACTGTCTTTTTTTATCTCGCAAACCACAGAATGGCGTGATACATGGAACATAAACCACATCTTCTTCTAAACAAGTACCTGACCCAGTTATCACGACAAATACAGCAGTGTTCAAACCAATCAGAGCTTGCCTTTCTGAATAATCAGACCATGCAGCTGCCTTGCTCAAATTTCCAATGCTTTCAAAGGGTCCTTGGGGTCGATTTCATGGAAGAGAGGGAGATCCGACCGGAGGCTGCGCTGGCTGAAACCAATACTTTCCAGTGTCTTGAGCACCTCGTCGAACAAAATCTTGTTCCCGGACGGGGTGAAATGAAGTCCGTCGCTGCACGACAGAACAAGGTTATCTGCTGCTTGTGGTCAGGAAGATACATCGTAATTCAGAATGACTACTGTTTCACAACCAGATCATGGCACACTCAAGATTAATAAAATAGTCTATATCCGTGCAATGCTTTGGCAAGATATTCTGTAATCAAATCTCAATTCACAAAATACCAGGGCATGAAGAGTGAAGATGAATAAAATATTCTCCTAACATACTGTGCAATTAATGATCGACTATGAAAATCACCAGATGAATAACAGGACTGGGAAAGTGAGCAGATTAGCTTTTTTAGAGTTTCATGATATTCTAAGAACATACACTGATGGTTATTAGCAAATGGTAGTAGAGTCTTTTGATTCATATATAGTATCTGAGAACATCTACTACAGAATATTCTATTTCTGGGAGATGGGAAATTTTCTATGTTCAAGAAGATAAGATAAATCTTCGGCAGTTCCCACAAAAGGATAAAAGAGGTAGTTTATACTTTGCTCTATATGTAAGTGCAGGTTTTTATCGGAAATTGCAAATGTTAGAAAACAGAGTCGTGGTGTAAAATATCAAGTGAAATTTATGTGGCTCAATAATCATTGTTTTTCCAGTGAGATAGGTGACACAGTGACACAAAGTATCAACTGATTCTCAGCTTGGGTTGTCAGTTCTTTTCTGTTGCCCGCATGATGAAAATTATGATGCAGGTTGCCTGTTTTCTTATGTTGCCCGCATAAGAATGCCAAGCATAACCAAGAACATCACACTGCAAAGTTTAAAAGCATTATAGGTTGGCTCCCCCAGATTCACTTAACTGTGATTCTTCATTTTACTAAGAATGCCAAGCATAACCAAGAAGAACATCACATTGCAAAGTTTAAAGACATTACAGGTTGGCTGCATCAGGTTTACATGATTCTGAACCTTTACTTTACTACGACTTATTCTTTGGATAGTTTGAAATGGTAATGTTTCAATGATAGTGTGTTGGCGCAGTATTTTCCTCATAAAGTAAATAAGGAGACATCCAGCCTTTTCTTTCGGGAGTCTCCAACAGTGTTTCCGAAACCAAAACCAGACATAAAACTAACTAGACACAGACCAGATTTCAAGCAATCAGTGTAAATTCTGAGTAATAGTCTGTCTAAGAATTGCCACTTGTTGGTTTCTCTTACATCAGCCACATCCAATTATAAAGTTTTTTTTAATGTTAGCCTAGGAGGTATAAGAAGTTATAACAATTTTTCATGATCTAATTTTGCTCACAGGGAAAAAAAATATTCCTACCATAATGCAGATGTCTGCCAATCAGGAAACTGCTGCATCTGTGTCCAGATGTCTATAACTGGATGATCTAATTCTTTAGCAACAGCTATGCATGCCTGTGCATAAGTGCCAGCAGCTTCATTTGTTCTTTCAGGCTGTCTTGAAGGATCATTATCTCCATATATGTCTCTGCATGGAAAGATATGTGGAATAAGTATGGTTTGCTCGCGAATCTGCTTTGTTAAAGGGCATAATTTCTAATATTTGCTTCAAATGAATCTTCAGACAGATCACAGGCCACCAAGTGGCAAGCTGATGACTGGATATACATAGAGCCCAATAACCTCATTCCTTTTATAATAAAAATAATTTTCAGCAGGTTCCGCTGGTTTATTCATCAGAATGATCAGGGATACAATAAATGGATAGAGGACTTCGGATATACTGTGGTAAAACATTACTACATTACCAACTGAATCAAGAATTCGACAAGGCTATCATCATACAGATTCCTAGTGGATCCTAATCCGTTCACCTGAGACCTGATCACTCGCCATGAATAAAACCAGTACAGTAAGTAAAGCAGATATCTGCAAGGTGAGGGGGCTCGTTACCGAATCCTGGCTGGCTCGTGGATCGGTGGAGGGGTGATGAGTATGATAGCAGCAGAGGGCCACTTATTCTGCAAAAACCAAACCGCGGATGAGTAATTGAAGAAGCAAAGCAGATTGCGCTGAATTCCCTGTTCCGGGACAGTACGGCCGCTACCTTCAAGTTGGCGCAGATCGCGCGGAGGTTGTCCTGGTACTCGCCGAGCGGCACGTGCTGGTGCGCCTGCGGCTGGTCGGGCAGGCTGGCGTCGTTGGCGCCGAAGAACAGCGTGACGGCCGCCGGGTCCGCGCCCCCAGCGGCCGCCCCTTCCATGGCTCTGTCCAGCACCTTCAGCGCCCACCGCGTGTTGTACCCGCTGAGCCCGCGCAGCACCACGTCCGCCTAATCAGCGGAAACCCGGTGTCACGCCTAACAACAGCAGGTAGCGGCGGCGCAACCGGAGTGGGGGGAGAGTTGTGCGGACGTACCTGGCGGGCGAAGTGGTCGGCGAGGGCTGCGCCCCAGCCGCCGGAGGCGAAGGACTGCTCGGTGATGGAGTCGCCGAAGAGCACCAGCCGCGGCCGCATCTTCTCACTCTCACTCTCTCCTCTTCCCTCCGACACGGATCACGGATCGGGCGCCGGACTACCTCGGAGAAGAGATCACGGCGACTTCACGAACACCTCACCTTCTGCAGTGCAGTATTATAACCTAGTATCACCTGTCGTGGTGGTTGGGTTTAGGTGGCCGCACGTGAACGAGCCGGAATCCTAGGTGAGCTCGTCGCAACCTTCGGCAGGCGGCGAAGAAACATCGGTACGACGGTACTCTAATATGTCCGGCCGGCCGGGTCGCCGTTTCTGAAATCTTCTGGCCTGGATAAAAAGGCCAAAATGTGTGGTCATGCCAATGACATGTCGAGGCTTCTGTTCTGTCGAATGTACACGGGATCATTCAAATTTAAAGAACACGTCTACCTGTCGCGAAAATTCGATTTGTATCTGAGACCATTAATATAAACAGGAGGCCGTAAAAAAATTGTACTCCCTCTAATTAAATTAATTGGCTTAGATTGTCTAGATTTAATTATATTATAATTGCAACAAGCAAATAACAAAAAATAGAAGAGAAATCACAGCGCTGCTAGAAAAGGCTCCCTCGTTGAGGAGAAAAAACACTCTTGCGACGCCCCCCGCGGTGACGGTCGCCCGCCTGCGGCGGCGGGTCGGGCGGCGACGGACTGCTTCTACCCGAGGCGGTTCTGCATGGTAGCGTCGTTCTTAGAGGCGGTCATGGTGACGTCCTAGGTTCGGCGGTGGGAGCTTCTTGGCTTTGGCCGGGCGGCGCTCGCCGTGGATGATGGCCGGTCGCAAGCGTGACGGCAGACGTCACCATGCCGATCCGAGCCCTTTGGCTCGACGGGCTGACGGTTCTGTTCGTCATTGTAGCCTCAGCTCGGAGGTTGCACGACGACGACACACAACGGTTGGTCGGCTGTTGGAGCGGGTGGGTGTTGGCTCGACGAGCAATGGCTGGTGGCGGTGGTCTTGGCGTTGTAGCGTGGCGGAGGGGCTAGTCGGGCCCGAGGGGCCTGATAGGCCCCACTGTTGCATCCGGTCAGCGACTGCCTCTGGCAGTGGAGGGCGATCCCCTTCGGTTAACCTTTAGGCGCGCTGTCGAAGGTCGGATCCTAACCTGTGGGTCTAGATCTGGCTGTCGATGGTCTTGAGCGATAGGCAGCGAGCTCGCTGACGCATCACGCCAAGTGAGTTCGATCACCCCACCCGTCTGAATCGCCGTCCAAGTAGTGTGTTGTTTACTACTCCTGATATCTGAGGCGCAGATGCCGGGGCGGCGGCCCCGAAAGGTGGACTGTGCGGGCGGCTCTTCGGCGAGCGACGTGGCAGTGGTGGGCGTTCGTACCCTCGGTCATGTGGATGGTGAGGAGAGGGCGTTGGGAGGCTTTGGTGTTGGCGGCGTTTCGGCTTCGACAGCTCTCTTGTGTCAGAGGCCTATATTGGGGACAACGGGCGTGGCGGAAGACAGGGAGCGGTTCGAAGGTTTTTCCGGGCAAAAGCTCAGTGCTTCGGCACCATCGACGGCGATGCCTGCGGGTATTGTTACCCTCTTGGGGGTGTTGATGCGGCTACCTTCCGCGTGTAAGGGCTCTGGGTGAAAACCCTTGACCTTTTGGTCTTGGCGGCAGCACGGAGTGTCGTTACCCTCTTGGGGGCGTCGTCGTGGAGCCCCGGTCTATCTCAGTCTCGGCTCCTTATCTTTAGTCTCGGCTCCTTGTCTTCGGTGTCAAGTTTAGGTTTTCTGTGTTTTCTTGTTTATTTTGATCTGCTTTGTAAAAGGGGTCTCCCCTCCACCTTATATTTGTTTGGCCGATGTGGCTTTATTTTATAAAGCGAGGTGAAAGCCTATTTCGAGGAAAGATAAATCACACCAAGGAGACAAAGATTTAACGTGGAAAAACCTTTTCAACAAAAGAGGAAAAAACCACGGGTGCCAGCTAGCGAAACTTTACTATATCGGAGAGTGTTTACAAACGCCGGTGATTTTCACATATGCAACTTATCCTATTCGGCGGCTTACAAGAGGTTTATATAGCGGTGTAAACCTAGGTCTTCAACGATTTATATACTTTGTAGAATTTGAATCAACATATAACAAACTCCAGCTTGAGACAAATTCCTTCTTGTAGCATCAATAACAATCATCTTCCTAAACAAACATAGTAAATACTTTCAACGAATGTAGCCACTTGGGATAATCAGTTAAACCAACTAAGTTTGAGCACAGCTCAAACTTAGCAATATGAACATGTTTAGTCATCATATCAGCAGAATTATCATGAGTGTTGATCTTGCATACCTTTAGTTTACCTTGAGCAACAATGTCTCTAACAAAATGGTACTTGACATCAATGTGCTTAGTTCTCTCATTGAACATCTGATCTTTTGTAAGGTATATGGCATTTTGACTATCACAAAACAAACTAATGCAAGAATCGTCTTTGCAAAGCTTAGTAAACAAACCTTTCAACCAAACAGATTCTTTGCAAGCTTCCGCAATAGCCATGTATTCAGCTTCAGTAGTAGATTGTGCAACAACAGCCTGCAATGTAGCCTTCCAGCTAACAACATAACCACCAACATTAAACACATAACATGTGAGGGATCTTTTCTTATCCAAATCGTGTAACATCCCAAAAATACTAAACTTGGATCATCAAACTCTAATCATCAAAATTAGGGTTAACAAAAACTTTTCTAAATAAAATTATGAAAGCATGCATGTGAGTATGCATTTCATTTTGAATTCTTTTGAACCACCTTGTTTGTGTGTTTATTTGCTTGTAAAATGTTGCTTAGGTGAAATAAACATCATCTAAACAATTCCCAAACATTTCTCAAAGACAAATAAATCAAAACAAAGCTAAATGAGTGAATGGTCATTTTGACCAATTTAACTCCCATGTCTACTTTGGCTGTCTCAAACTTTCAGAACCTAACAGAAACTTTTCTGGATCTTTGCACCCCTTGATTGTACTCATAACAAAGTATCAAGGCCCACTTTGTGATCATCCAGAAACTTTCAAATGCATAGTTTAAATGACAAATCAAAATTGAATCTTTATCATATGGGAAGATCCCACTTTTTCAAAAACCACTCAAACAAGCTCAACTTTCAAAACCCAAGCATCTGCAGACTCACCAGCACCAATCTAGCACACCCACCAAAAATCTTTTCAAAATTCAAAACTTGAATTCTTGCGGCCATTTCATCAAACACATTGCAGACACAAATCAAACAAAATCCAAACACTATTGTGAGCAGTGATTCTTGCTTAACTTGTTCCCTCTCTAGCTCACAGCAACCTCAGTAGATCATCTAGCTAACTAAACCAAGCACTAGCACCACTGTGATATTGGCAATGTCATCAATGGTGAACAGCCGAAGCCACCCATGCCACCCCAGTGTAGACAGCAAGCTAGGAAGGAAACTAGCCGTGCCAACCTTGTCTGGAAGATCACCCATGCCTCACCGCCCCCTCTAGACCAGCCCTGCCTCGAAGACACCGACCAGAGCACCCAGGAACGCCGCGCACGTGCCTCTACCAACCGTGCCGAGCATGCGCCAGAAGGCCACCTCGACCGAGCTGCATCACAGCCCGCGCGGCGTGCATACACGATTGCCACCGACCCATGAGACCGCCAGACATCCCCGTTCGCCGCCCCATGCCGCACAACCACCGCTCGCCGTTGAAGACGCCGCCTACAGCATGAGCGTTCGCATCAACCCGCACCGCCCCACGTCTCGCCACCGTATTGTTGAGCATTGCCAAGGAACACCGCACCGTCCCCTACCTTCGCCCATGCCAATAGCCGTCTGTACCATCGCCCCCGACGAGCTCACCGTGCGCCCCGTAGGTCCCCTCGCTCGAGTATAAATAGAGGCCACCCCCAGCCGAATTGAGCACACCATTCTACTCCCCTCTCATCACTGATCGTGCCACACCGTTCCCGGAGCAAGGCGAGCAGCGCATCGCCGGAATTTCGCCGGAGCCCGCCGCCTCTGGAGAAGAAGGAAGCCAGCGATTGGAGCCGCCCTAGGAGGAGCCACCGGTACCAGGAGATTCGCCGTCGTCGACTTCGTCGTTCGCCTGCCTCGCCGACCCTCGCCTGCACCCCGGTGAGCCCCCAGTAACCCCCACTGGTCGTGCTAGGTTTCTGTCTCGCCGGTGTTGCCCAACATCGACGATGACTCCCAGCCGTTGGATTAGAACCAGATCGAACGTCCCACATCGCCCCATACCACTTCGCACCCTCCTCTATCACTGACGAGTGGGGACAGCCAATTAAACAGCCCGCGGAAGCGCTATGCTTAGCAGGCCGGCCCGTTAACTTTCCCCACGCAGCCCAGTTATTTGAATTAAACCTTTTCCATTTTATTTCAAACACACTTCTGTACCCAGTTTCAAAAATCAACCTAGATTGATTCAGTGCACAAAATTGAATGAAACCAATTTTGTTAGAAAGGTCTGGGAATGCTGAATCCAAGCCCGTTGGATTCAAGTCATTTGGATCTATAGATCACCCATGGTAAAAATAACAAGGCAGAAGCTTTTCTGCATTCAAACATTTTTCAAATTTAAACCATAATAGCTTCTGAGTTGATTCCAACTCTCAAAGATCACATTTACCATACCTTTCAGAATATATAAAAATATATAGGTTTACTTACAGAAAGAATGTTCAAGTAATAAAAGAATGCCCCATAGGCATTTCTAGCCACTTTAATTAACTAAAATAAAAGGGTACAACCTTATTAAATTGTGACACCATTTTAAAACACATTCCCATGAACTACAATATGTGGTGATGACATGTGTCAACATGATCCCATATTTGGTTTGGAGAATATTAAATCTTAAGTAGTTTTTCAATGAGTAGAAATTACTATTCTAAAAATAAAAAGGAATTAAGCCAAGCTTTAATCTTGTAATGTTAGTGATAATGTTAGATCATCTATAGGACCCTTGTGTGTGATGATTGCAAGTATTTAAGTATTGTTTGGTGATTGTGTACATCGTATTTATTTATAGACGCTAGTACCGACCAAGGATACGAGGAGGAAGGAGGATTCTACGAAGAAGAAGCCGAGGATAACTTCAACCACTGCTCTGCTCAAGGCAAGCTATTAACCTTGCAAGCTAACACTTGCAATTTAGCAAGCTTATACTGATAGTGTGCAAGCCAATACTTGCAAGCCTTACTAATCAAGTTGACCTATGCAAGCCAATACTTGCTTGTTACCATGTCAACTATATGCCTTAAAGCATATATGATCATAACCACTTGATAAACCAATCCTAGTTTTATTTTCAAGTTTATTACTTTATTTCCTTATCAAAGCTCTTACTTAGAGTGTACTGAAATAAATGGTAGATACTATAAAGATACTGGAAGGTTGCATAAAGAGCATTAAACTTGGCCTAAGCTAGATAATCTTGATGTCATCTTAGGGCATGAGATTAAACTTAGTTAAAACTCCACTAGTTTACCACCCCTCATTAATGCTTACCCCCACCTGTAGATGCTAGTGCTAAGCATAAAACTTGACCAACTTTATATGGGAATACTTGGTGGAAAAATGGTTATGAAAACCTTGGAATGAATGGATCATTCTATTGAAATGTTTTGGACATGTGTTTTTCGAACACCTGATGATTTTGGTGATAAAAATGTTGAGGCATGAGCCCTAGCCCTTTATAAAACTGATGGTTGTCTGGATGCGATATCATTCCAATTTTATCGTACAACCACAATACCCGAAGATTGGGTAGGTCTTGACTGGAAACTTATATACCTTCTGTAACACCCTCAGAATCGGACCTATGCAAGTTTCAGCGATTCTCGCCAAACCCGCATAGAAACGATTGAAAGGTGCCCACCAGGCACTTTCGTGCGGGTGGAAAACGAAGTAATAATATTACACAACAGTACCCGATGGGACCCACAGAACAGATATATATACAACACGACTCCATGAGTCAGGAATACAGATATAATATACAAAGATCCAAATCACCTTGAAAACGATATAGCGTCCGTCTACGGACAAGATGCAAATGGGGCTAAGAGCCCTGAAGAATAACCAATGGCGTCCATAACCCTGCCTAGGCCAAGCCGGAAGGGTAACCCTGCTAACGGCGTCGATCTCAAAACCTGCTTAAACAAAAGGGGTGCCGACAAAGGGCAAAGGAAAAAGAGGAGCGTCGATCGAGGCGATGCAATGAGGCTAGAATTAGTGATCTCGCCTACATAGGTATGGTGGATGAAGCGGCAGCATGCTCTAAACAACCTATACAGACTCGATACAACTGGCGGCAATCAGAGAGGGGTAAGAAGGACCTATGCGGATCCAACCTGATACTACCATCAAACAAACCCATCCTGGCGTTTCCCCCTCGAGACCAACGAGGAAGTCAACCGAGGAACTCACACAATTGGCAGTTTTATTTATTCGGTTATCGTTGCAGTAATTACTAGTCATGTATAGATAATCATCCTGATAAAATAAGCAGTGGGCCATTTTAGTTAATCATTCCGTTATAGTGGCAACACTTACCAGTCAGGTACAATGGTCGCAAGCGACACTCCAAACAAGCAATTGTGGGCAGTATTAATTAGCCATTCCATTATAGTGAAGCTGATTACTAGTCATTATATAGTCAAATTTATAGCAATAAACTTTAGTTATGCTTGTCTATGGTTAGAATCGTGCTCCAAGTCGTCCATATCCGCGGACACGCTTTGAGAAAGTTTTACCCGGGGTGCACCAATAGCAACACACGCTCGATCAACCTCGGAAAAACCAAATCAAAACCCAACGAGGCTTTCACATTGAACAATCACGATTCAGAGAAATATTTGAGGCCACCCTTAAGTAGATCCCAGCGAAGCGGTGACTCGAGACGGACTCAAGGTTTGGGTAGACGGTGTGAGCATCGGGAACCCAAAAGTGTGGCTGGGCTTGTCGACACCGCGGTATCGTGTCCCGATCCTAACAAGATCTGTGTGCTCCTCGCACAATCGTAAATACATAAGTAGCATGGCATAAGTACGGATCGTAAATAAAACCTCAAACTAGTTTGTGGCCCCAAGAAATAAGATGAATCAAGCTCTGGCTGGGGGTCCCATATACCTCCCGTATGTGGATAGCGATAAATCAAGGCAGTGTATCAAGTACTCGGGGTCCTCACGGGACACAAGTGGGCTCGAAACCAAATATTCTCTATCACCCACCGATGCCTCTGCTTACTTCAATTTTAGTTATTAAACAGGAATTAAAGTGAGCGATAAGTAAAACCACGATCATCTCCAACATCAAGCATGCGGCATTACTCCAAGCTGTGGCACTTGACAACACGTAAAGCACTTGAGCAAGCGATCACGACGGCATAAGTCCAACTATCTACCAAACAACAGGTAATAGGATGTGTCCAAGGCAATATAGGGCTGCACGGTAGATCACGATGCGAAACTAAAGCATCATAACGAGATAGCAATAGATCAACAGGAGGGAATAAATACTATAAAAGTAAGATAGGTAGAAAGGGGGAGATGCTCGCCTGAAAAACATTGCCGAAGGGTTCAACCGAAGATCGGGGCGAAGCTCACATCAACTCAACGACCTTATCCGCGAAGAAGCAAAACACTAGAAGAAACACCGGATGTACTATTTAACACAACAGCAGAAGATCGGGCATGATGCGTGCATGATGTATGACATGGCAAAGGTGCGATGCAATTAGGTCATATTAATTGGAACCGGGGTCCCGACAATTAATTAAATGGTTCAAGTTATTTAGAACCCCCGCAATTTAAATGTTGCATTAGCAAGACAAAAGTTGGCACCGGTCCGCTACACAAGTTTAAATGAGGCCAATATGAGACTAGATTTGCCCGCATATGGGCCCCATATTTAATTATTAGGTGAATCGGCATAAGGCCCCCAAACCACAGATATGCATGCGAGTATGACAATTCAATATGCAACAAGTTGTTATTATGTTATAAAATAGGGTTCCGGGAAGGGGTTCACACATTGAGGGTCTCGACGATCTTGAGGTTCTGAGGGTTCGGGGTCCGGGGTCGGCCTCGGGGTACAGGGTTCGACGGAAACGTTCTCGGACTCCGGGATCGGCGAGGTTCGGATACAAGATGGAGAACTTGTCGTCCAGGGTCTCGATGTCGGGGTGAAGTGCTTGGCGTCCGGCGGCCGATCTTGTTGGTACCGGCTCCATCGGGTTCCACCTCGCTCATTGGTCGACGAAACACGTAGCGATGCAGATCTTGGCGACAAAAGGTCATCGGGGCTCTTGTGACGAGACGGTCTTGTCGAGGGACCCTCGGGTTCGGGAAGGAGGTCTTGCGGTTTCCGGTCCTCTTTGGGTTGGGGTTCTCGGCGTCCGGGGTTAGGGTCTTCGGATCGGGGTAGATCTTATCGGTCTTGGCGTTCGGGGCCTCGACGTCGCATCCTGGGAAGAAGATCTTGTGGCATCCGGGGGCGTCGGGTCGTGCCGGCGGTCTTGTTTTCTCATGGCGAAGATCTTGGGGTCCGGTCTTGGCGCCGGATCGGTCTTGAGATCCATGAAGGAGATCATCAGGGGCCTCATGTCGGTCTTGGTTATCATGTACAATTTGTCGGTCTTGTCTGACGAACTTGATTTGTTGGTTCGATGGCGTTGCGACTCTTGGCGTCGGTTTACCAGGGTACACGAGTTGGGATCGAGCACGGCGAGTGGCGGATGTCGGTACACAACACGCGGCAATGAAGCTCCTAGAACAGGGAGGCGGCCATGGCGTTGGCGTCGCCGGCTCAGGCGGAGGGCCGACGCGAAGCGGAGGCCCAGCGGCGGCGGCTGGTCGAGCGGCGATAGCGTGGCGCGAGCAGGCTCTGGCAGCAGAGCTTGCGGCAGCGCAGCGGCCCGGGCGCTGCGAGGCTCGAGGCGCTGGGACGGTGGCGTCCGGCGTCGGGCGCCTTGGGGCGAGGGTCGGCGACGGAGCCGGTGGTGGGAAGCGAGGCTCGCTGGGCGTCTGTGAGGCGGAATGAGCGGGCGGCGAGACGGAGGAGCTCGGCCGGCAAGGCCGAGGAGGAGAACGGCGGCGGGGAAGCTTGGCCGGAGGAGGGAGCGGCGGCGGCGACTGCGCCGGCTCGGGAAGGTCCTCGGGGCGGGCTCGGGGAGACGCGAGGAGGAGGGGCATGAGCGGGCCAGGTGGCAGCAGCGAGAGGAGGCGTGGTCCAGGGAGGAGCGTGGCGGGCAGCGAAGGGAGGTGAGGCTCGGCGAGAGAGGTCGCCGGCGGTGGGCTCATGGCGCGGCCGAGGTCGGGAGGGCGTGGGAGGTGCATGGTGCTGGTCAGGTAGGTAGTCTCGGGAGGTTGCACAGGCGGTGGATCGGGGAGGCAGTGGGGCCTCTGGTGGGCCAGCCAGGAGGTGGGGATCAGTGTGGGTGGGTTTGTGTGGTGTCTTTGTGTGCGTGGGGTGTGTGGTGGGGCGGGGTGAGAGGGTGAGAGAGGAGGGTGAGTTGGCGGTGGTTGGTGGGGGTTTGGGGTGTCTTGATGTGAGAGTTGATTGGAGGGAGTGAGGTGGAGATAGGGGTGGGTAGGTTTTCTGGGTAGCTGTAGGATTTGTTGGGGTGTTCAGGTGGACCGATTTAAAATCCTGGGGTGGTCGTTCGGGTCATTCGGCCCGTTCGACTGCCCCCGCTAAAAATAATATAAATTTTATTTGTTTTAATAACACCGTTTGCAAACCGATAGCAGCCAAAATAATTAATCCGGAGAACCGGGCTTTGCGTTTGAATTAAGATGGGGCGTTTGGAAAACAAATCGGGGCTTTGCGAAAATAGTTTTTGACAAACAACATATGATGATGACGATGCAATGCACAAATTCAACGCGATTTTCTAGTAGTGGTTTTGCGGGATGCCACAATTCGACACCACTAACAATGGATCTCGCCCTCGAGATCCGCCTCATGGTACCAGGAAGAAGGTCGGCGGTCGGCGTCTTCTCGCTTCGTGTAGATCCTCGCGACACCACTAACAAGGGTTCATCCTCCATCTTGAAATCGGCGACACCACCAACAAAGGGTCGTTGTCCCTGATCATCGAGAGAACACTCCGGAGAAACAAAGGACGAAGATAGAGGTATCAAACGATAAGGCCACCTCTAACTTCCATAGAAGAGGAAAAGTTACATTGATCCACCAGTTCGATGTACGAGGCGAACGATGAGAGTCGGGTAGGGTGATCGGTCCATCCCGCACCCAAACTATCAACTCTATACATGAGTAGGAGAATCGGGCAACTCAACTCTCGAGATTTAGATCAAGATCTTCATAGCGGTATCCGGAACATAGGGATGATGCCGCAGAAACCGTATGAAAGACACAATGATTAGGTTCGCGATGGTTCCATTGGCATGAACAACACATGCTCAAGGTATACTCCAACTTCACCAATGCTCGTCCTTCTCATATGTTTTTCAACGACCGATATCCAAAGAAGGAACACATATGGATAAAGAGCTCAAGAACAAAAGATTGGATGAAGGGTACAACAGACGAGTTCTTGATTGATGATCGTAGCACCTCGTTACAAAAGGACGAAAGCGAAAACCACAAGGTACGATGAAACCCAACCACGAGAAATCTCGGACTCAAGAGAGAGAAGAGAGCGGATTCAAAACACGTAGAGATAAGAGGAGAATAGCGAGAGGGTAAGGAGTAAAATCAGACCTAATCGTAACTATCCAACCGATTTTGCAAAAATAGTTTTGACACTCTACTTGGTTGTTAGCTAGGTTATCCTACATTTGGACTTGTGGGGTATCGCAGCTCCGAGCTCGATACCACTCAGTAACACCCTCGAATCGGACCTATGCAAGTTTGCGATTCTCGCCAAACCCGCATAGAAACGATTGAAAGGTGCCACCAGCACTTTCGTGCGGGTGGAAAACGGCGTAATAACATTACACAACAGTCCCGATGGGACCCATGAGCAGATATATACAACACGACTCCATGAGTCGAATACAGATATAATATACAAAGATCCAAATCACCTTGAAAGCGATATAGCGTCCGCTCACGGACAAGATGCAAATGGGGCTAAGAGCCACGAAGAATAACCAATGGCGTCCATAACCTGCCGAGGCCAAGCGGAAGGGTAACCACCTAACGCGTCGATCTCAAAACCTGCTTAAACAAAAGGTGCCGACAAAGGGCAAAGGAAAAGAGGAGCGTCGATCTTGAGGCCAAGACACGCGAGGCTAGAATTGGCGGTCCTCGCCTACATAGGTATGGTGGATCAAGCGGCAGCATGCTCTAAACAACCTATAGAGACTCGATACAACCGGCGGCAATCAGAGAGGGGTAAGAAGGACCTATGCGGATCCAACCTGATACTACCATCAAACAAACCCATCCTGGCGTTTCCCCCTCGAGACCAACGAGGAAGTCAACCGAGGAACTCACACAGTTGGCAGTTTTATTTATTCGGTTATCATTGCAGTAATTACTAGTCATGTATAGATAATCATCCTGATAAAATAAGCAGTGGGCCATTTTAGTTAATCATTCCGTTATAGTGGCAACACTTACCAGTCAGGTACAATGGTCGCAAGCGACACTCCAAACAAGCAATTGTGGGCAGTATTAATTAGCCATTCCATTATAGTGAAGCTGATTACTAGTCATTATATAGTCAAATTTATAGCAATAAACTTTAGTTATGCTTGTCTATGGTCGAGAATCATGCTCCAAGTCGTCCATATCCGCGGACACGGCTTTGAAAGTTTTACCCGGCGGTGCACCAATAGCAACACACGCCGATCAACCTCGGAAAAACCAAATCAAAACCAACGAGGCTTTCACGATGAACAATCACAGATTCAGAAATATTTCAGGCCACCCTTAAGTAGATCCTTAAGCGAAGCGGTGACTCGAGACGGACTCAAGGTTTGGGTAGGCGGTCAGGAACTGGGAACCCAAAAGTGTGGCTGGGCTTGTCGACACCGCGGTATCGTGTCCCGATCCTAAACAGTACAGTGTGCTCCTCGCACAATCGTAAATACATAAGTAGCATGGCATAAGTACAGGATCGTAAATAAAACCTCAAACTAGTTTGTGGCCCCAAGAAATAAGACTGAATCAAGCTCTGGCTCAGGGGGGTCCCATATACCTCCCGTATGTGGATAGCGCGATAAATCAAGGAACAGGTATCAAGTACTCGGGGTCCTACGGGACACAAGTGGGCGTTCGGAAACCAAATATTCTCTATCACCCACCGATGCCTCTGCTTACTTCAATTTTAGTTATTAAACAGGAATTAAAGTGAACGATAAGTAAAACCACGATCATCTCCAACATCAAGCATGCGGCATTACTCCAACAACTGTGGCACTTGACAACACGTAACAGCACTTGAGCAAGCGACTACGACGCGCAAGTCCAACTATCTACCAAACAACAGGTAATAGGATGTGTCCAAGGCAATATAGGGCTGCACGGTAGGTAGATCACGATGCGGAAACTAAAGCATCGCAACACGTATAGCAATAGATCAACGAGGAGAATAAATACTATAAAAGTAAGATAGGTAGAAAGGGGAGATGCTACTTTGAAAAACATTGCGAAGGGTTCAACCGAAGATCGGGGCGAAGCTCACATCAACTCAACGACCTTATCCGCGAAGAAGCAAAACACTAGAAGAAACACCGGATGTACTATTTAACACAACAGCAGAAGATCGGGCATGATGCGTGCATGATGTATGACATGGCAAAGGTGCGATGCAATTAGGTCATATTAATTGGAACCGGGGTCCCGACAATTAATTAAATGGTTCAAGTTTTAGAACCCCCGCAATTTAAATGTTGCATTAGCAAGACAAAAGTTGGCACCGGTCCGCTACACAAGTTTAAATGAGGCCAATATGAGACTAGATTTGCCCGCATATGGGCCCCATATTTAATTATTAGGTGAATCGGCATAAGGCCCCCAAACCACAGATATGCATGCGAGTATGACAATTCAATATGCAACAAGTTGTTATTATGTTATAAAATAGGGTTCCGGGAAGGGGTTCACACATTGAGGGTCTCGACGATCTTGAGGTTCTGAGGGTTCGGGGTCCGGGGTCGGCCTCGGGGTACAGGGTTCGACGGAAACGTTCTCGGACTCCGGGATCGGCGAGGTTCGGATACAAGATGGAGAACTTGTCGTCCAGGGTCTCGATGTCGGGGTGAAGTGCTTGGCGTCCGGCGGCCGATCTTGTTGGTACCGGCTCCATCGGGTTCCACCTCGCTCATTGGTCGACGAAACACGTAGCGATGCAGATCTTGGCGACAAAAGGTCATCGGGGCTCTTGTGACGAGACGGTCTTGTCGAGGGACCCTCGGGTTCGGGAAGGAGGTCTTGCGGTTTCCGGTCCTCTTTGGGTTGGGGTTCTCGGCGTCCGGGGTTAGGGTCTTCGGATCGGGGTAGATCTTATCGGTCTTGGCGTTCGGGGCCTCGACGTCGCATCCTGGGAAGAAGATCTTGTGGCATCCGGGGGCGTCGGGTCGTGCCGGCGGTCTTGTTTTCTCATGGCGAAGATCTTGGGGTCCGGGGTCTTGGCGCCTTCGGATCGGTCTTCAGATCCCGCGAAGGAGATCATGCCGGGGCCTCATGTCGGTCTTGGGTTATCATGTACAATTTGTCGGTCTTATGCGACGAACTTGATTTGTTGGTTCGATGGCGTTGCGACTCTTGGCGTCGGTTTACCAGTACGAGTTGGGATCGAGCACGGCGAGGTGGCCAGATGTCGGTACACAACACGCGGTGCGGCGAGCTCCTAGAACGAGGGGCGGCTGGCGTTGGCGTCGGCCTGGGCGGAGGGCCGGCGAGAGCGGAGGCCCGCAGCGGCGACGCCGGTCCGAGCGATGGCGATAGGCGCGGGCGGGCTCGCGGCAGAGCTTGCGAGCGGCCAGACGGGCTCGGCGGGGCGCTGCGAGGGCTCGAGGCGCTGGGAGGTGGCGTCCGGCGCCTTGTGAGTCGTCGGCAGGCCGGTGGTGGGAAGCGAGGCTCGCCGGGCGGCGTCTTGTGAGGCGAACCACGGCGGGCGACGGAGGGAGACGGAGGGCGGCCACGGCCGAGGAGGAGAACGGCGGGAAGCTTGGCCGGAGGAGGAGCGGCGAGCTGGCCGCTCAGGAAGGTCCTCGGGGCGGGCTCGGGGAGACGCGAGGAGGAGGCCCATGAGCATGTCTGTGGCGAGCGAGAGCGGCGGAGGCGTGGTCCAGGAGGAGGCGTGGCGGGCGTGAAGGGAGGTGAGGCTCGGCGGAGAGGGTCGCCGGCGGTGGGCTCATGTGGCCGGGGTCGGGAGGGCCGGGCAAGTGCTGGTGGTCAGTGTAGGTAGTCTCGGGAGGTTGCACTGGGCGGTGGATCGGGGAGGCAGTGGGGCCTGCGGTGGACCCGGTGGAGGTGGGGATCGGTGTGGGTGGGTTTGTGTGGTGTCTTTGTGTGCGTGGGGTGTGTGGTGGGGGCAGGGTGAGAGGGGTGAGAGGAGGGTGAGTTGCGGAGGGTGGTTGGTGGGGGTTTGGGGTGTCTTGATGTGGCGAGTTGATTGGAGGGAGTGAGGTGGAGATAGGGGTGGGTAGGTTTTCGGTAGTAGGATTTGTTGGGGTGTTCGGTGGACCGATTTAAAATCTGGGGTGGTCGTTCGGGTCATTCGGCCGCTCTGCCCGCTAAAAATAATATAAATTTTATTTGTTTTAATAACACCGTTTGCAAACCGATAGCAGCCAAAATAATTAATCCGGAGAACCGGGCTTTGCGTTTGAATTAAGATGGGGCGTTTGGAAAACAAATCGGGGCTTTGCGAAAATAGTTTTTGACAAACAACATATGATGATGACGATGCAATGCACAAATTCAACGCGATTTTCTAGTAGTGGTTTTGCGGGATGCCACACCTTCGTATTAATTCCCTCACGGCCAAGGTCTGAGCTGAGGCTACCTTGTGAAGATTGTCCACCTGTGCAGTACCCAAGATGACAGTTGGTCATGGTTGGGAGGCCAAACTCATAGGAGAGGTGCTTATACTAAGGCGTGTAATTGAAAGGTTAGGATTGATTATCCGCATATTGAGCATGGTGAATTCAGGATTTGTTCCTGACGGATGTATCAAATGTTGTGGTGAAAGTGTACAATCTCTGCAGAGTGTCAAACTATTCGAATAGCCGCGTCCGCGGTTATGGACAGTTGGAGTGGCCATACTGTTCCCCCGTCAGATGTTTTCAAAAGACTTGTGAAATAAATTGAGATCTTGACTTGACCACAACAGAGTTGTGATTTGAAATACAAGTTCCCACTTAGGTGTTATAAACTTTAACTAGCATTCATTGCTTCTAAACTTAGTAGGGATAAATCTGGCTTTTGCAAAACAAACCTAGAGCCTAGTGCCCTATTATCAAAAAACCCTTTCACTTGTTAGTATTAGTTTGCGAGTACTTAAAGAGTACTCATGGCTTTGTCCCTGGCTATTCCCATGGCCAGACTATGAAGAGGAGTACCTGGAGGATGGACCCTAGGAAGGTTACGACAACTAGGATCATCTCCCATCGTCAGCATTGCCTGTGAACCCGAAGATGGAGCTTCGCCTACGCTATCGTTATTATTACGTATTCCGCTGCTTGATGTTGTATTAAGAACTGGATCATGAGATCCCTATTTGTGTAAGAACTTATGTACGGTTTGTAATGGATGATGTACTATGGTATACAATTCTGTTATGTCTCCCAAAATGGTAATCCTGGGATTGCGATGTATGGCATAACAGGCATCTGGGATTAAAAATCCGGGTGTTGACAAGTTGGTATCAGAGCCATCCTGACCATAGGAGACCCTAGTTAGACTGGACGTTTGAATCAAAAACTTAGTTTCAAAAACAAAGAAAACAAATATTTACAAAAACTTATTCTCATTCTTATCCCTTTGATTCTTTTATGAAAATACATGTTCCTCAAAAATTCTTGCAAAATACATAAAATTTGACACACTTAATCACTCTACTAACTTACTCATCCTATATTCTTATAGATGGACGTGAAGTACAGTAAGTTTTATCAGTTGGGGAATGGAGGAGACCTTATCTTTGAGAGGGATTTGGATCAACTTTGAACTTCGAGGCGTCACTCGAGTTCTTCGGAGCTCAGCTCAATGATCAAGGAGGAGAAGATCTGCAGTGGCTAATTGTTGCAAGTCTCCGAGGAAAGATTGAACCTCCCACTGCGGAAGGAATTCAGTTTACTTTGATAGAAAACAATTGGCTCGATGGACTTGCTAGGGCCATGCAGGAAGCTCTTTCCCGTCTGTGTGGGCAGAGCATCAATCAGATCAAGGGTACTCGCTTTGAGTTTTGCCCGAGGCGTGATGCAAATGGACAACCACTGGAAGCACCATACCACCCCGAACTGAAGACTCAATTGGACCACCTTAGCTTCATGATGTACGATCGTCAGCAGGAGTTGGATAACTGTCGTGATTACTCCAACCACAAGTCTGCCATCATCAATACGAAGGATCAGACCATCGCCATGTTAGCAAAGGATCGCAAGTCTCGCCGTCGTCAGCTCGACAAGAAGGAGCGCATTATTGCCCGTCTTCGCCACCGCATCTCATCTTTGGAAGAGACCATCCACGGGAGAGACATGCAGTTGGAGGAAAGGGAGAATGCCGGAGAGGATCTTCGTGGAGACCCTTACTCCTATCTCAGCGATGATGATGATTTTCTGGAGGATCAGGCTATGGATTTCTTCACTGATGAAGATGATTTCGCCTTCATCGATGACGATGAGGACGATGAAGCCACCGATTCCGAGGAGTAGTAGCACTTGAGCACTAGAGTAGTGAGTAGTATTCGGTCCCATTGTATCGTAGTTCTCAGAATGGTTCTTAAAACCATCTTCTTTCCTTTGTTGTGGTGTGTGTTGTATCGTGTGATATAAATGAATGAATGAAAAAGCAAGTTGCTAGAAAATCTGAGTCAAACTTTAAAAATTCTTCAAAGACCCAAAACTTTAGAAATTTCCCTCTTTTGTCATGATCTATCTCAATCTTCAGATGCCACGTGGAGGAAGTGGTTCATCCCCGGACCTGATGTTGCAGATTCTGCAAATGTTGACTTCCCTTGAAAGGCGAAGAAGCGTCAAGCCAACCTAGCCACCTTGCAACAGATATCCCAGCTTGCCCACAACAACCAAGGCCACGGAAATTAGGACAACCATGGATCTAAGCTCAAGAACTTCCATAATACCAACCCACCTGTTTTCACTAAGTCAGAAGAACCCCTAGACGCCGATGATTGGCTGTAAACCATGGAAAATAACCTAGAAGTCGCCGGAGTAGAAGCCAACGAGAAAGTGCTGTTCGCCACCCACTATCTAGCCGGAGATGCCAGGGCATGGTGGAACAGTGTTCACGCAATGACCGGAGGCCAGATGATGACCTGGGAGGAATTCAAGGTCAAGTTTAGCAGAACCCATGTGCCACCAGGTTTGATCAAGAGGATGAGAGACGAGTTCAGAGAGATGAAGCAAGGAAGGATGACTGTAGTGGAATACCGTGACAAATTCTTGTCATTATCTAGGTATGCCCCGGATGAGATCGACACCGAAGCCAATAAGAAAGAAAGATTCCTGAATGGTCTGCATGACGAGATGCAGACTGTGTTAGTCAATATCCCCTTTGTGGATATTGAAGCCCTTGTTGACTCAGCTATCCAGATGGAAGGAAAGATCAACCAAGCCAATGAGAACCGCAAGCGTCGCATGATGCATCAACCAGGAACCCATCAGACCCCAAAGTATCGCCCCAACCCATCTCCAGGATTTGCCCCAAGAACCAACAGACCCCGATGAACCGTTCGACCTATCCCAACCGTGGAAACCCTAGGCCTGGAGGAAATCACAACAACCCCGGCAACGCTAGCAATTTCAATCGTGCACCACCCAAGTTTAACAACAACAATGCTACCGCCAACACCAACACTGCCCCGAGGACTGGAAGCAATGTTGTGCCTATAGCAGCAAAGGACAAGTCGCAAGTGACTTGTTATGACTGGAAATAAGGGTCACTACTCCAACGAGTGCCCCAACAATAAGAATGCTGCAACACCCAATACCAATGTCCCAGCTCAGCAGCAGCGTCGTGTTCAGCCAGGAAGAAGATTTGCCCCAGGGAATTCACTCAACCGCAATGGCCGTCTTTTCTCATGCATGCTAAAGAAGCTCAGGAAGCGCCAGACGTCGTGCTGGGTATGTTTTTGGTTAATTCAGTACTTGCACGAGTGTTGTTTGATTCTGGTGCATCGCATTCATTTGTCACCGAAGAATTTGCATGCACTAGTAAAATTCAACCAACCAAACTGAAGCATGTTATGATTGTTCAAATTCCCGGATCAACCACCAAGGCTAGGCAAATTTGCAAAGCCGTCCCTATCCGAATCCATGGCATATATTTTTATGCAAATCTTATAGTACTCGGAACTAAAGGTTTGGAAGTAGTACTAGGAATGGATTGGATGTCCAAACATAAAGGATTGATTGACTGTGCCAAGAAAGCCATAACCATGACCAGTACAGCCGGAATATCAGTCGAGCATATATCTGAAACCTTACCTCGCCAATTCAAATGCAACAAGAGTATAGCCCAACCTACCATTGACCAAGTCTGAATAGTCTGTGAATACCCCGATGTATTTACAGATGTTTTGCCCGGTATGCCCCCAGATCGGGATATCGAGTTTATCATTGAACTAATTCCTGGAACCGGACCCATAGCCCAGAGACCCTATAGTATGAACCCGTCAGAACTTCATGATCGAAGAAGCAAGCTGGATTCCATCTTTGGAAATTGGATTGATTCAACCAAGTCGTCACCTTGGAGATCACTGTCTTGTTTGTGGACAAGAAGGTTGGAGGTAACCGTTGTGTACGGATTATCGGAAATTGAATGATGTCACCATCAAGAACAAGTACCCTTGCCCAAAATAGAAGATTTGTTTGATCGGTTGACGGTGCCAAAGTGTTTTCTAAGATTGATCTTAGAACGGCTATCATCAACTCAAAATTGCGAGAGGATATTCCAAAGCCGCCTTTACCACGGATCTGATTGTATGAGTATACAATCATGTCTTTTGGACTAACCAATGCCCCCGCTTATTTCATGAATCTCATGAATAAGATTTTTATGGACTTCCTGGATAAGTTTGTCGTTGTTTTCATCGATGACATTCTAATTTATTCCAAATCAGAAGAAGAACATGAGCTACACCTAAGGACCATTCTTGGAACCCTTAGAGAGCATCAGCTATATGCAAAGTTTAACAAATGTGAATTCTGGTTACAGGAGGTAGGATTCCTCGGTCACATTGTATCAGCCGGAGGAATTGCCGTTGACCCTGCCAAAGTGAAAGATGTGGAAGATTGGCAAGCCCCAACCAATCAAACCCAAGTTCGTGCATTTCTCGGATTGGCGGGATATTACCGCAAATTTGTAGAAGGATTCTCTAGTATCGCCAGACCCATGACCCAATTGCTGAAGAAAGTAGTGATTTCTTTCGTACTCTTGGCAGCAATTAACATATCATCAACATATAACAGCAATTATGTAGGTGATCCATCAACAAACTTAATGTAAACACAACTATCATATTTAGACCTCTCAGATTTATGTGAGATCATAAACGAATTAAACCTTTTATACCATTGTCTTGGAGATTTATTTAAGCCATAAAGGGACTTCTTTAGTTTGCACACAAAATCCTCTTTACCAGGCACTATGAACCCTTCTGGTTGGTCTATGTATATTTCCTCATCAAGCTCTCCATGCAGAAAAGCAATCTTGACATCTAACTGTTCAAGCTCAAGATCACGCATAGCCACAATACTAAAGAAAGTGCGAATGGAACTATGCTTTACAACTGGGAAGAACACATCATTGTAATCAATACCTGAAATTTGGTTGAACCCTTTTGCTACTAACCTTGACTTATACCTTGAAGGCTCTTTAGGAGACAAACCTTCCTTTTTTTCTTGAAGATCCACTTGCAACGTACTGCCTTCTTTTGTTTGGGAAAGCGCACAACATCCCATGTGCCATTTTTATCAAGCAGTTGCATATCTTCTTGCATAGCAGAAACCCACTTCTCGCGGTCAACGGATTCAATGGTTTCATTATATGTAGCAGGTTCGGAATCATTCTCCACCTTTTCAGCACAACTCAAAGCATAATGAACAAGATTATACTCTTCAATTAAATAAGTACGAGGACCACAGTTACGCCTCGGTCTATTAGTAGCAATGGACGCATGTGGCTGCTGCAGATAGTAGGTGAGTGATGAACAATAATATTATCAATGATACATAATGGATTCATAATGGATTCATTGAAAAGGAGAGATATCTGATGGAAAGCTATCATGATACATAATGGATTCATTGATAACAACGTTTCTACTCAATAAAATCCTTTTAGTTTCAGGATTCCATAGTTTATATGCTTTGACTCCTGAACCATAACCAAGGAATATGTACTTAATGTAGGGGTTCGTAGCATGGAAAACAAAAATTTTCTATCGCATACAAACAAACAAGCCAAGATCTATCTACTAGATTGTAGCAACGAGTCGATAGAGGAACTCACCCTCGAAGATTCCAAAGCGGTTAACGAGAGCAGATTCTCGTGGGTGATGTAGTCGTACACTTCCGATCTCAAGATCGCGTGAGCGATCCTTCCGGCGCCATGTTAAAGCGCTCAGCGATCGGTCACGTTCGGTACTCGACGAAGACCTTCCTCTCCCTTGTTCCAGCGAAATGGAGGTTGTAGCACTCTCCTGCAATTCCAAGACTGTGGTACCTAAGTAGAGGAGATCCTGAGGCTTCGCCTTAAGCGGTGCGAGTATGGTGGAGCTTATGAGAGAGGCTATTAGTGGTCTAGTAATTAGACACACCAATTAGAAGGCTCTAAACCAATTAGAAGGCTCTAAACCTGGCTAAAGCAATTAGAAGCTCTAAACCAAAACGGCTCTAAACGGAAATCTAGAGGTGAAACTTGTGTGTCTAGGAGAGGCCACGCCCTCCTTTTATAGGTGGGAGGCGGCCAGGAGGAGTACCTCCCAAGTCGGCCTTGGGTGGCGCTTGGCAGGAGGAGACTCCTCCTCAAGTCGGATTCAACACCTCTTTCTTGTTTCCCAGTTTCTTGTTTTGGCAGTTTGACTTTCAAACTGGACATTTGACTTTTCTGTTTTAGGATTCAATTTAATCCTTTATTTGGGACAGCAAGAACACTTAGTACATGATGCAATCATTCCATTAAGTAATGACACATTCATGTACCCCTCCCCGGTCTTGGGACAATCCGGAACCTTCTAGAACATTCCGATGAAAACACGGAATCATTCCCGAACTCAAAGCAGGACTTTCCTTATATGAATCTTATTCTCGGACCATTCGGATCACCTCGTGATATCCGGATCCCATCCGAGACTCGAACAACATTCGGTTCCTTTCTCATAATACCATAACTACTCAAACAACGTCGAATCCTTAAGTGTGTCTCCCTACGGTTCGTGAATTATGCGGACATGATCGAGACACTTCTCGAACAATAACCAATAGAGGAATCTGGAAATTCATATGGCTCCCACATATTTCTCGATTACTTTGCGATCGAATGAACCACTTACATACGATACCAATTTCCCTTTGTCTCACGATATGTTACTTATCCGAGGTTATGATCGTCGGTATCTCGCATACCTAGTTCAACCTTGTTCTTGATAAGTACTCTTTTCTCGTTCCGTGATATGTGATCCCTTGTGACCAAGTCACATGCTTGCAAGCCAATTGGATGACATTCCAAGAGGGCCCAGTATATCTATCCGTCATGTGGATGGACAAATCCCTCTTGATCCATGTGTTTCAACCAATACTTTCCGAACACTTAATGCCACCTTTATAGCCACCCGATTCACGGTGTGGTGTTTGATGTCATCAAAGCATCCATCCGGTAAAGGTGATATGCATGATCTCATGGTCGAAGGAATTAGGTTACTATGTATCAGAAAGCATATAGCAATTGAACTATTGAAATGACTTGATCTTTATGCTACGCTTATCTATAGGAGTATGTCCACCATATCATTCTCCTAACGATATGATCTTGTTGTTGATAACATCTCAATGTTCATGATAGGGAAACCACAATCATAAATCAACCAACAAGCTAGTGAAGTATAGAGGCTATACTAGGGACTTCAAATTAAGTTTACAAATCACACAAGTATAAATGGTTTCCTTGTCAATACTATTATAGCATGAATGTAAACATTTATCATAAACACAAAGATATAATAATAACTACATTTATTATTGCCTCTAGGGCATATCTCCAACAGTCTCCCACTTGCACTAGAGTCATCTAATCTAGATTACATGGTAATATACCGAACACCCATGGCAGTTTGGTGTTGGTCATGTTTTGCCCTCGGGAGAGGTTTAGTCAATGGATCCGCCACATTCAGATCTGTGTGTACTTTGCAAATCTTTATATCCCCATCCCGGATATGTTCTCGAATAGCGTGAAAGCAGCTTGATATGCTTGACTTCTTGTGTGACCTTGGTTCTTGCGCATTGGCTATGGCGCCCATGTTATCACGATAGATAGACATTGGGTCCAGCACTTGGAACCACCCAGCTCTGTAATGAACTCTTTCATCCATATCGCTTCTTGTGAAGCCTCCAAGCAACCATGTATTCCGATTGGTTGAAGATCTCGCCACAACTTTGCTTTGCACTCCTCCAGCTTCTTTGCACCATTCAAAATAAATACGTATCCGGATTGTGATTTAGAATCATCCGGATCCGTGTTCCAACTAGCATCGGTGTAACCATTAACAACGAGTATTCATCACCTCCATAAGAAAGAACCATATCCTTAGTTCTTCTCAAGTACTTAAGGATGTTTTGATCATTGTCAATGATCCACTCTGGATCACTTTGATATCTGCTAGTTAAACTAACGACATATGCAATGTCGGGTCTAGTACATAGCATGGCATACATTAGAGATCCTATGGTGAGGCATAGGAGTCTTACTCATCCTTTCTCTATCTTCTGCCGATGTCGGACTTTGAGTTTTACTCAAGGTCGTATTAGCAACATGGGCAAGAACCCTTTCTTGCTTTCTTCCATTCCAAATCTCTTTAGAACTTTGTCCAAATATGTACTCTGTGACAATGATATTTGGCGTTTCGATCTATCTCTATAAATCTTTATGCCTAATATGTAAGTCGCTTCGCCAAGATCCTTCATTGAAAAACTATTATTCAAATATTCCTTGACACTATTAAGAAGGTCTACATCATTCCCAATCAACAATATGTCATCCACATAGTATTAAGAATGCTCTGAGCTCCCACTCACTTTCTTGTAAATACAAGCTTCTCCATAAGTTTGTATAAAACCAAAACTTTTGATTACCTTATCAAAACGTTGATTCCAACCGGGATGCTGCTTCAATCCATAGATGGACCGTTGAAGTTTGCATACCTTGTTAGCATCTTTAGGATCGACAAAACCTTTGGGTTGCATCATATACAACTCTTCATCAATGTCTCCATTGAGGAATCTTTGTTTGACATCCATCCGCCATATCTCATAATCATAATATGCGCGATTGCTAACATAATCCTCCAGACTTTAGCTTCGCTCCGGTGAGAAAGTCTCATCGTAGTCAACTCCACGAATTTGTCGAAACCCTTTTGCGACAAGTCGAGCTTTATAGACGATAACATTACCATCAACATCTGTTTTCTTCTTGAAAATCCATTTGTTCTCGCGACCTTAGCCATCCGGTAAGTCCACCCAAGTCCATACTTGGTTTTCGTACATGGATCCAATCTCGGATTTCATGGCTTCTTGCCATTTATTGGAATCTGGGCTCATCATCGCTTCCTCATATGTCTCGGGGTCATCGGTGTTGTCCACCACCATGACATTCATAACGGAATCATACCAATCTGGAGTGGTACGAGTTCTCGTTGACCTCCAAGGCTCTGTAGCAACTTCAGAAGTTTCATGATCATCATCATTAGCTTCCTCTCTTATTGGTGCGGGCACCAGGAACTTCTTCCGGTCTTTGCGCTACTCGCAATTCGAGAGAAGGTTCGACAACCTCGTCGAGTTCTACTTTCCTTCCAGTCACTTCTTTCGAGAGAAATTCCTTCTCTAGAAAGGATCCATTCTTGGCAACGAATGTTTTGCCTTCGGATCTATGATAGAAGGTATACCCAATAGTTTCCTTGGTATCCTATGAAGACGCATTTTTCGCTTTGGGTTCAAGCTTGTCAATTTGTAACTTCTTTACATAGGCTTCAGATCCCCAAACTTTAAGGAGCGACAATTTAGGTTTCTTCCCAAACCATAATTCATACGGTGTCGTTTCAACGAATTTAGACGGTGCCCTATTTAAAGTGAATGCATTTGTTTCTAATGCATAACCCCAAAATGATAGCGGTAAATCTGTAAGTGACATCATAGAGCGAACCATATCTAAGAGAGTTCGATTCGACGTTCGGACACACCATTCTGTTGTGGTGTTCCGGTGTCAATTGTGAAAGTATTCCGCACTTCTTTAAATGCTCGCCAAACTCGTAACTTAGATATTCACCTCCACGATCGTAACGTAGAAATTTAATCTTCTTGTTACGTTGATTTTCTACCTCACTTTGAAACTCCTTAAACTTCTCGAAAGTTTGGACTTATGTTTCATGAAATAGATATACCCATATCTACTCAGTCATCCGTGAAGGTAAGAACATAACGATAACCATCAGCGATGCTACACTCATTGGACCACACACATCGGTATGTATGATTTCCAATAAGTCCGTAGCTCGCTCCATCATACCGAAAATGGAGTCTTAGTCATTTTCCCATCGGACATGCTTCGCATCTTTCAAGTGATTCAAAATCAAGTGATTCAAGAAGTCCATCGAATGGAGTTTCTTCATACGTTTCACTCCGATGTGACCAAGGCAGCGATTACATATAGGTGAATTATCGCTCGATTTCAAACGTTTAGCCTCAATGTTGTTGATATGTGTATTTCCACTATCGAGATTCAATAAGAATAGACCATCTATCAAAGGTGCATGTGCGTAAAACATATTACTCATATAAATCGAACAACCATTATTCTCTGGCTTAAACAAGTAACCGTCTCGCAATAAACAAGATCCCGATATAATGTTCATGCTCAACGCAGGCACTAAATAACAATTATTTAAGTATAAAACTAATCCCGATGGTAGATGAAGGGGTAGCGTGCCGACCACGATCACATCAACCTTTGATCCGTTTCCCACGCGCATCGTCACCTCGTTCTTCGCTAGCTTCCGTTTATTCTGCAAAGACCTGTTTGAGTTACAAATATGAGCAACGAACCAAGATCAAATACCGAGCACTACTACGAGTACTAGTGAGATACACATCAATAACATGTATATCGGATATACCTTTCTTCTTGATGTTGCCGTTCTTCAGATCCGCCAAGTACTTTGGGCAATTCCGCTTCGGTGACCTTCTCCTTGCGGTAAAAACACTCAAGATCGTGCTTAGGTCCAGCCTTGGTCTTCTTTGCGGCGTGGTAGCTTTCTTACCACCCTTCTTGAAGTGTCCCTTTTGCTTAGACTTGCCTTTCTTGAATTTGGTGGTCTTATTGACCAACAACACTTGGTGCTCTTTCTTGATCTCCACTTACAGATTTTAACATGGCAAAGAGTTCGGCAGCGTCTTGTTCATGTTACGCATGTTGTAGTTCATCACAAAGTTCTTGTAACTTGGTGGTAGTGATTGGAGGACACGGTAAATCCCAAAGCATTAGGAATCACTATACCCAAGCTTTGAAGTTTGTTTGCGTGCCTGGACATCTTAAGCACATGCTCACCGATGGAGCTGCCCTCTTCCATCTTGCGGTTAAAGAACTTTTCGGAAGCCTCATAGCTTTCAATTGCCGCATGAGTCTCAAAAATCAATTTGAGATCCTCGACAATATCATATGGGTCGACTCTTCAAACCTTTTCAAGCTCGATTCTAAACCATACAAGATAGCACCTTTGAACTATGGAGTCTTGATTCTTCCGAGCGAGGTAAACATTCTTTACTTCATCGAGCGGTGGCTGCAGTGGGTCACCAATGGTGCATCCAAAGACATAGGTCAAATTACCATGTGAGGACAATCCTCAAATTGCGGAACCAATCCATGATTGCTTCCATTGTTTTTCAACTTTTCTTTCTCTAGGAACGCATTAAAATTGATGGTAGGGGCTGCCATTGATCTACAACATATTTGCAATAGTTTAGACTAAGTTTATGACAAATTGAGTTCATATTAATAATAAAATTAAACTCGGTGAACTCCCACTCAAAACAATATCCCTCACATTGTTTTAGTGATCACACGAACCAAATCCACCATATCAACACCGATCATCACGAGAGTTGACATAGTTTCAATGGCGAACAATCGTCATGTTCATCATATCTTACTATATGATTCATGCTTTACCTTTCGGTGATCCGTGTTCGAGACCATGTACATACATGCTAGGCTCGTCAAGATCAAACCTTAGTTTCTGCATGAGCAAATCTGGCTTGCTCACGTTGTATACACTTGCAGAATCTAACACACCCGATCATCACGTGGTGCTTCGAAACAACAAGCTTTAGCAACGGTGCTAACTAAGGGTGAACACTTTATGATTTAAAATTGATGTGCATGAGGGATCATCTTATAATGCTACCGTCGTCTACTAAGCAATACAAGATGCATAAAGGATTAACATCACATGCAATTCAATATATATGTGATATGATATGGCCTTTCTTCTTCGTGCAACAAATCTACATATAGACACGGCTCTGATACCACTGTAGGGGTTCGTAGCATGGAAAACAAAAATTTTCTATCGCATACAAACAAACAAGCCAAGATCTATCTACTAGATTGTAGCAACGAGTCGATAGAGGAACTCACCCTCGAAGATTCCAAAGCGGTTAACGAGAGCAGATTCTCGTGGGTGATGTAGTTGTACACTTCCGATCTCAAGATCGCGTAGACGATCCTTCGGCGCCCGCGTTCGGACGCTCATGATCGGTCACCGCGTTCGGTACGACGAAGACCTTCCTCTCCCTTGTTCCAAAGCGGTGGAGGTTGTAGCACTCTCCTCGCGATTCCAAAGGCAGACTGTGGCGTGGTACAGGAAGTAGAGGAGATCCCAGGCTTCGCCTTAAGCCGGTGCGAGTATGGTGGAGCTTATGAGAGAGTCTATTAGTGGTCTAGTAATTAGACACACCAATTAGAAGGCTCTAAACCGCTGGCTAAAGCAATTAGAAGCTCTAAACCAAAACGGCTCTAAACCTGGAAATCTAGAGGTGAAACTTGTGTGTCTAGGAGGGAGCCCCGCCTCCTTTTATAGGTGGGGAGGCGCGCCAGGGGGAGTCCCTCCCAAGTCGGCCTTGGTGGCGCTGGCTTGGGAGGAGACTCCTCCTCAAGTCGGATTCCAACACCTCTTTCTTGTTTCCCACAGTTTCTTGTTTTGCGGTTGACTTTCAAACCGACATTTGACTTTTCTGTTTTAGGATTCAATTTAATCCTTTATTTGGGACAGCAAGAACACTTAGTACATGATGCAATCATTCCATTAAGTAATGACACATTCATGTACCCTCCCCGGAGTGCCTGGACAATCCAGAACCTTCTAGAACATTCCCGATGAAAACACCTAATCATTCCCGAACTCAAACGGGACTTTCCTTATATGAATCTTATTCTCCGGACCATTCCGGATCACCTCGTGATATCCCGGATCCCATCCGAGACTCGAACAACATTGGTTCCTTTCTCATAATACCATAACTACTCAAACAACGCCAAATCCTTAAGTGTGTCTCCTACGGTTCGTGAATTATGCGGACATGATCGAGACACTTCTCCGAACAATAACCAATAGAGGAATCGAAATTCATATGGCTCCCATATTTCTCACGATTACTTTGCGATCGAATGAACCACTTACATACGATACCAATTTCCCTTTGTCTCACGATATGTTACTTATCCGAGGTTATGATCGTCGGTATCTCTGCATACCTAGTTCAACCTCACATCGATAAAGTACTCTTTTCTCGTTCGTGATATGTGATCCCTTGACCAAGTCACATGCTTGCAAGCTAATTGGATGACATTCCACCGAGAGGGCCCAAAGTATATCTATCCGTCATGTGGATGGACAAATCCCACTCTTGATCCATGTGTTTCAACCAATACTTTCCGAACACTTAATGCCACCTTTATAGCCACCCGATTCGGTGGTGTTTGATGTCATCAAAGCATCCATCCGGTAAAGGTGATATGCATGATCTCATGGTCGAAGGAATTAGGTTACTATGTATCAGAAAGCATATAGCAATTGAACTATTGAAATGACTTGATCTTTATGCTACGCTTATCTATAGGAGTATGTCCACCATATCATTCTCCTAACGATATGATCTTGTTGTTGATAACATCTCAATGTTCATGATAGGGAAACCACAATCATAAATCAACCAACAAGCTAGTGAAGTATAGAGGCTATACTAGGGACTTCAAATTAAGTTTACAAATCACACAAGTATCAATGGTTTCCTTGTCAATACTATTATAGCATGAATGTAAACATTTATCATAAACACAAAGATATAATAATAACTACATTTATTATTGCCTCTAGGGCATATCTCCAACACTTAACAACCCTAGGCTCCAACTTTCCATTATCAACGTGAGCATATGTGATGCAACCAAAGAATCTTAATTGTGAATAATCAGCAGGCGAACCTGACCATACCTCAATGGGAGTCTTCTCAAGCGGAATAGAAGGTGAAATGTTGATGAGGTAGCATGTTGTGTTGGCTGCTTTAGCCTAGAAACGTCTGTTCATACCTGCATTAGACAACATGCAGCGGCCCCCTCGAGATGATGGTTATGTTTATGCGCTCAGCCACACCATTATGCTAAGGGGTATAAGGGATGGTGTGATGTCTGATCATGCCATCATTACTGCAAAACTCCTCAAACTCATTAGAATATAATTCCATACCATTGTCAGTACATAGTACCTTTATCTTCTTTTCAGTTTGATTTTCAAACACAACTTTCCACTTCTTAAAATCATCAAAAACATTAGATTTATGCCTTATAAAATAAGGTCACACTTTTCTTGAGTAGTCATCAATAATAGTAAGCATGTAATCAGCACCACCAATAAAAGTCTTACGGAAAGGTCCCCATACATCACCATGCACATAATCTAATATGACTTTGGTGGTATGACCGAAAGCATTAAATTTAAATATTTTATGCTTACCAAAAATGCAGTGCTCATAAAACTCAAACTTACTCAAGTTGCAACCATCAATCAGCTCTATTTTGACTAACTCTATCATATGACCAAGACGCACATGCCACAGATTTGTTTTACCACAATCAACAGAATCATTAGAAGTAACAGAAGCAAAAATACCAAGCAAAGTGCTACCACTAAAACATATAATTTAGCAGAATTCATATCACATATCATGTGAGCAGGAGAACCTTTTGATACCTTCAGAACTCTATGCTCACCGGCATACTTGTATTCATCTACGTCCATGGTACTCAGGAAGATCAAATTTTTGGCCATGCTTAGTATGTGCTTCACCTCACTCAACGTGCGTGTCATGCCATCATGTGTCTTGATCTTAATAGATCCAACACCAACAATAGGCACGGGTCGTCATTCACAATACGCACAAAATCTCCAGTCTGCACAGACTTGTATGAACTGAACCAATCTTTGTTACAACAAATATGAAATGAACATGTAGTATGTATCCATTCATCATCACGAGAAGCACAAGCAGCAAAAACAGCTAAACATGCACTATCAGAACTATCACCAGAAACGTCATAGCCTTACTAGTACCTTCAGACTTATCCTTCGGTTGGTAAGTTTGTTCCTTTTCTCCTTATTCCGTAACTTCCAACAATCATCAATAACATGATTAGATTTCTTACAATACCTGTAGAATTTCTCCTTTCCCTTGGACTTTGAACGACCTCTACCATCCTTGCACTTATTTCTGTTGCCATAGTTGTTATTCCTCTGCTCGGTCTTGCCACGAACCTTTAGAGCATCAGCCTTGGATGACATCCCATCTGCCCCTACCATAGTTTTCATATTTTCCCTCTGTTTGAGGGTGTCATGTACTTAGGCAAGGGTTAGTTCATCACGGCTCAACAATATTGTATTACGGAAATTTGTATAGGAACTAGGCAACAAGCATGAAAGTAGAAGAGCTAAATCCCCGTCATCATATTTTACCTCCATAGAATGCAAGTTTGAAACAATATCTTTAAAAACAGATAAGTGAGTCATTATCATCCACCTTCTTGTAGCCTATGTGAGAACAACTTCATCTTCATGTGCATCTTACTGGTTAGATCCTTTGACACACATACTGTTTCCAGTTTTGCCCACATGGCAGCATCAGAATTTCACCGCCAATACTTCCTGCAAAATATTATTAGATAGATGAAGTTGAATCAAAGACAAAGCCTTACGGTCCTTCCGCTTCTCTTTGTCGGACCAGCTCTTAGCATCCTTTTCGCTGAATTCATCCAACGCTTCATCAAGATCAGAAGTTTGGGCGAGAATCGCCCGCATCTTCGCCTGCCACAAGGAGAATCTTGTGGTGTAGTTCAACTACGGTAGATCGAAATTCAATGACAACATATCACAAACCCTAGATTGGAACCCAGGTCTCTTATACCACTTGTTATAATTGCGATAAGTAAATAACAAAGAATGAAAGATAAAACACAGCAAGGGAAGACAGTTTTAACATGGAAAAACCTCTCCAACAACGAGAGGAAAAAACCACGAATGCGAGCCAACAAAACTTCACTATATCGAGTAGTGTTTACAAAAGCTGGGGATTTTCATAGATGCAACTTATCCTAGCCGGTGGCTTACAAGAGTTTTATATAGCGGTGGAAACCTAAGTCTTCAACGATTCGTATACTTTGTAGAATTTGGATCAACATATAACAAATTATATCTAAACATGATTTAGTATTAGATTCATTAAACATGATTTAGTATTAGATTCATTCGTATCTTGATAAATTTGAGTTAACTAATTTGGGTTGGAGGGAGTACTTTTTGTTTCCCAAATTGTGTGTCGAATCTAGTTCTAAAAACAGTGTTGCTAATCATGAGCTTAGCACAGTCATCTCCATATGGATGTTTGTTTGCCTTTTTTGTTCTCTGGACATGGATGATTGTTCGGGTTGGACGAGATGCATGTATATATGTGATCCTAGTTCTAATTCATTTGGATTTGTGTGATTTCTTTTTATGGCTTTTTTTGTATATCAATTTATAGCTATTTTTTAAATTTTGTGTGGGCATTAGTTGGGTCGGAATTGAGATTTTTCTAGTTGCAAGTGGTGTTTTAATTAAATATTTTTTAGATTGCATGTGGAGTTGCAACTAAGGTTCCAGAAAAGATTAGAGTATTTTCCTAGAGACTAGCGAGATCCTCATTGCTGATGGGACATGTTTTGAACCATCATTATTAAGGCGATGGTCCCAAATTATTCCTTGTCTAGAGCTTTGTATTCATGGAAACATTCTTTTGAATGCGCAATGGCATGTTATGTGTGGGCATTGATAGATGAAGAGCTTGTTGACCATATGGTTACTAATCAAATAAGTGATCATCGACAATGGCTCTTTTTCATGAAGAAACTCTAAAACATGCTGACTTCATCCATGTTCTGGTGACACTATGGGTAGTGTGGAAAGTAGGAGGAAGGTGATTCATCAAAATGAATTTGAGAGCCCTATGGCTACAATAGGTTTTGAAAATAGGTTCATATCCGATCTTGGTACAGCTTTCCCGCGACTCGAAAGCCCAACTCAGGTAGTCCGTGGAAGCATAAATATTATGTGGATTGGACCTAATAAAACCCCAATTAAACTGAATTGTGATGGGGCGGTAGCTCGAGATGACCGAAGGGGCTCGGTACCGGTTGTATGCAGGAGCGAAGATGGGCTATAATACCTTAGTGCATCTTCAAGGGTGATTAAGAATTTGTAGATCCTGCAAGTCTTGAGGCATTGGCATGTGTTGAATCTTCAGCACTTTCTATTGATCTGAATGAGTGACATATTCATGTATCCACATACTCTTTGGAAGTGCAAGATTTGATTATTAATATATATCAAGTTGTCTCACGAAATAGTTCTGTATCTGTCTTGTAAAATATTTTGTTTTATATGTCTATATGCTAAGAATTTGCAAACATATTTAAAATAATCAGCAAAAACTGCGTTAAAAGATCATAAAATGTCAACCATGACTTGTATTTAACTTAGAACCGAGGAGCGTTGCACAAATGGTCACGTTTTTTGACTTTTGGTCATGTTTTTTTTGTTATGAATTATGGCATACATGCATAGAAGAACGATACATACTCCTTTTATAGAAGTGTCATCTGCACTTATCTCCTTTTATCCACCCTGCACACACAAGAAAATGCCGTGTAATCGTCTAGTAGAAAAATTGACGTTTCATCATCAATTGAAAGGACCGAATAGTGTCCACGTGCTACTCTGGTCCTTTTGGCATTAGCACGACGATTTTTTATTTCTCTACTACAATAAGCTTTATTACAATAAAATTTATCGGACTTCGGTGATAAAGGGCCGAGGATGGCGTCGCGTCTTTGGTTTTCGGTTCGTTCCATTGTCCGTAGTGGTCGCTAGATGATCCATGAACCTATTTATAATTTTTATTTACCACTATTGATGATTATTAATGTATGCTGAAATTTCAAAAAAGAAAAAGACAAGAAAAGAAGTTTCAAATCAAAATTTAAAAAAGACAGATAAAGACATTTCTGACTAGGAAAAAACGCGACCCTCCCTCGCACAGTAGCAGCTGCCCCCACCACCTACGGCCTCCGACACCAAGCCCTCACCGAACCCCTTCGCTTTGTGTCCCATCTCACCTCGGTCCTCCGCCAAATCCCCAAATCGCAGCCCCGATCCGCCGCCGCCTCCGATTCGCCGCCGCCGTTGACCCGCGCAAATGACCTCCGGCCCGCCGTCGCCTTCCAGCAAGGCCTACTCCCGCAAATCTCACGGCCCTGGCCCCAAATCCTCCAAGGCCTCTGCCGCCCGCTCCTTCGATGCTCACAATGGCCCGGTGATCCCCACCGTCACCTTCTCGCTCCCCTCGTCACCGGCGGCACGACGAGAACTCCGCCGCCGCCTATCCTCGGAGCTGTCCCAGGTGCGCGCCGCCTACAAGCGCATAAACTCTCTTCCCGCGCCCGCTCCCTCCTCCGCGCTCTCCGCCACTGACCCCTCCACCCCGCTCCCGCCACACCCGTCCGTCTCCAAGCACAAGTCCAAGAAGGGCCCGCCGAACACGTCAGGTTCGGCTGAGGCGCGGCGCAAGCTCTACGCGCCCGTGTTCAAGAGCTGCGCCCTGCTGCTTACCAGGCTGATGAAGCACAAGCACGGCTGGGTGTTTAACGTGCCGGTCGACGCTAGCGCGCTTGGCCTGCACGACTACCACACCATCATCGTCAAGCCCATGGACCTCGGCACTGTCAAGTCGCGGCTGGCCGAGGGGCACTACAAGTCCCCACGGGAGTTCGCAAGTGAAGTCCGTCTGACTTTTCAGAACGCCATGAAGTACAACCCCAAGGGGCAGGATGTGTACTTCATGGCCGAGCAGCTTCTAAATATGTTTGAGGAGAAGTGGCCAGAGATTGAAGCTGAGATAGCACAGCTTTCACCGCAGCCACCGACACCATCATCAGCTGCACCCAAGAAGCCGAGGGAGATAGACAATTCTAGGGTGTTAGAGAGATCTGACTCCACAGCACATCCTGTAGGATTGGAGACTACCCCAAAACCGCACACTGGCACTGGCAGACCCCCAGTTTTAAAGAAGCCCAAGGCAAGGGAGCCTAATAAAAGGGAGATGACCTTCTGGGAGAAACAGCGGCTTAGTAACGACCTCCAGGACTTGCCGGCCGAGAAGCTTGATAATGTTGTGCAAATCATAAAGAAGAGGAACTCGTCACTCAATCAGCATGATGATGAGATCGAGGTTGATATAGATAGCTTTGATGTAGAGACATTGTGGGAACTTGATAGATTTGTGACAAATTACAAGAAAAGTATAACTAAGAACAAGCGGAAGGCGGAGCTTTCCGTGGCAAGGCAGGATGAGTCTGAGCATGAGCCAGATTTGGACAAGATAGAGCATCCAAGGCAGGATGAGGGAGAACATGATCAGATGCTTGCGGTACAAGAGACGGTATGCTTTTTATAGATGGCAAAGAGGTCTTTGTTAATTGTTAGGCAAATATGGTAATTACTAATTTCCCATATTTACAGATTCCGGAAACAGAAGCAGTTGATGTGGTAGATGTTGAACAACCTATGGTTGAAGTTCAACCATCCAAGGAAATTGCAGCAGGCAAGGCTAATAGACACCTTTATGGCATGCTTATAGCTTTTATTGCTGCTTTTGATACTGGGAAAAATGTGTCAGCTATTACTATAAATGTTATTATTACTTGTTTGTAGCCTACATTTATTCAGTGTAAGTGTAACACCCAAGTTTTCTCACCTACAGATGACAATGGGAGGTATGTGGGTTCATCTTCACCTGCCCATTTGGAAGATCAGAAAGGAGATAATGCCGGTAGATCAAGTAGTTCTGGAAGCTCTAGCAGCGAATCAGGGTCTTCCTCTAGCGGTAAACACTCTTTTTGGGAAGAGACGTATAACAAGCATGATACCTTTTGCTACTATTCTATATATTGGTTTTCATCGGAAGTATATGTAAATCACATGAAATTCACCTTGAGAAGCATGTGCAGATACAGATTCCGATAGTTCATCAGCAGATGGCTCTGATGCTGCACAGTCACCCAAGTCGTAACATCAATAGGCCAGGTAAATTTTATATTTCTGTAGCAGGCAACCATTCCCTCTCATTTATATCCAGTAACTTAAATGGTGTGTTCTGTCTTTAAGAGCTTGAAAAACATACCCAAGCCACAAAGCAGTAGTAAGCATAATGAGAACATCCATGTTTTTGCAAGTTGCTCAGCTTTTGAACTTTCTTTTTCATGTAGACAACTATGGTGACTTTAGATTCCTGATCTGACATTCAGAAGCTTCTAATTTACTGAAAATCAGCAGCTAATTGTGCAAAGCCAGAATGACCTGTTGTGTTTTACTAGGCTTAACTATCAAAAAATGCAATATATTATGTTTTATGCTGTATTTGCCCTATTGTCTGGCTATGTGCATCTTTCAAAGAAGAAGAACTTGAGTGTGATGATCTGATGGCCTATTGTTGGATACTATTTGAGTTCACCATCACCACAAACTAGCAGATATCATGTGTATCAGTTTGCGCAAATGTTGTCATAGGTTAAAAATAAATTGATATGCATAGATGACCTTGTTCTTGGTCATAGGTTAGACATGACACGATAACTTACCTTAGATGCTCGTAGAGTAGGAGTATGTTTGGATCACAGCCAATACGTACCATACTAAATAATTGGCAAGCCCAGGAAACTTGGTCAGTGTTTGGAGTAACGCCAGCTGCGCCAGCATATTGGCTCGCCAAGTGCGCCCGTGCGCGCCCATGTAATTTTCGCCCGCGCGAGGGCGAGTCGGCGGCGTGGAAATCCTTCGCCAAAATATTGGCAGCCCGTCCGTCCGCTACTACCTGGTGGGTCCTAGGTAATTAGTGTTTTTGTTTTGTGAATCCCAGGTAATTAGTGCTACAGAGTACTCGTGCTACATTATGTCAACAAAAAATAGAGTACTCGTGCTACAGGCCAACAGCGATCCAGTGTTCTAACATTTAGCTACCGTTCTACTCCATGAACATGTTTTATCCTTGGCTCAGAATAGCTTAGCTACCTCGAAGCGGCAGTAGTCACTTGGCTCAAGTTTTTTTCCATCTTGTTTGCAATCTTAAAAAACACTTTATTAACACTTGTATTGATTGAATGGGAATCAAATTAAGCACTAGCCAATTTAAGTTGTCAATACATGCCCAAGTCAGTTTGGTTGCAACCAAACGGAGGCACTATTGTACCAAAATTTTGGAAGAGCAATGGCTATAATCTAAACAACACCACCTTACCAAAATTTTGGTCATGCCAAAAATTTGGTAGGGCTTGTTTGGCTCAAACCAAACACACCCTAGGAGCAGAATTATATATTGGGTTGCCATACAATTATGCGAGCATTTAAAGCTGAGAATCCCTATGTGATCCTAAAAACATCCATGATAATACTTTGGGGTATATTAATGAAAGTATATTTTCAATAATAGAGGCATCTCATGGATAGTCAGTCTTGTAGAAGTTTTGCATATAATATACTGCCATGGAACTTCTCTCCGCTTTGCCAACTTAAATGTTTTTCTTTTTAATATTGTATAATTTGGATTTTAGTACCTCTATGCTTATTTGTAATTGGTTTGTCCAAGTTATACATTACAACAGTAGTACAATACTTACACTCGAATAGATATTAGTCTAGAACTGTTCTGTTGAACTAGCATCTCGTGTACAGTTTTTTGGTATTTCCCTCTTCTTGCGACTTCCCTTTTTCCCTTCTTATTTGCACCAGCTACCTAGTTTAGATTTCATCTGAAGATCAGTCAAAACTCTAAGATTCAGGCAACATTGTCTTCAGCTGATGCTTATGAACTTTGTGATCCAACATGATGTGTTCATGCTTCTTTCTTTCCTCCCTTTTAGTTATTCTCTGGGGTCTTGTTCATTGGTGTGGGTATGTCTGTTTACTTACATGGCCATACCGTTTCTTCTTTGGCTAGTTTTAAACCATAAACTACTGCAAAATATCCTAATTAAGAATTGAAAGATGCAGTTTAAATACTTGGAGGGATTAACATTGAGCTCATCTAATAACCTGGTTTTCTTATTATGGATTATTGGAGGGATTATAAACTTTAAAAATAACACAAAGATAGCTACATGGTCTTTCCTTCCTATTCGCATGAGCTGTCTATAAATGGCTATTGCTGGTCCAGCCCATTGGGAGTTACTAGTATCATTGCCAGTGGCAGATTGTTTCATAATTCAAGTGGGAATGTTCTGCAGTTCTACTGTGGACCATTCAAGAATATAAGTTTGCATGGATACTTAAGTGAGCTAAATTGTATGAATTCAGCTATAGTATTTATAGTGATGTTTGTCTCGAGTAGCAGCAGAAGGTAACATCTCTGATATTCACACTACGGACTCACTAACCAGTCACATGTGCAACATAAGTTACATCATTGAATGCTGATATTTGCCTACTGCAGTTAAATGATTTTGTGAATATGTTGTGACGCAAACATGAATACTATCCCATCTGTTACTTCCAAATGCATCTAGCCGTAGGTGCAGTCTAAAGATTGATTTGTTACCCCATTTTTCAGTTCTATAGGAAACACATTGACTAATTAATTATGACAGCAATCTTGTGACGATGAATCTTACATCTCCAAATTTCATTTTCTCTGCAGATCTTAACTTCAGACAGAAGATCGTAACTTGTAAGTTCACACAAGATTCTGGCATGATATTGTCGACACGAGTCAATGTCACCGTCTGTAAATTTTGGCCATCTAGGGAAAAGCCTAATTGTTGCTGCTGTCTGCCTTGCTGTTTGGCCCATTTTAGCCTCATAGTCAGTGGATGCTGGAGCCCGCGCATGCATTTCATGCGTCTGTACCATTATTTGCAGTTATGTACTTAGACTGTAGAGTGCTGCGTTTACCTAGTCATTGCGCTGGAAGTTATCTAACACTGGACAGAAGAAACCTGCAAATCAGGGAAGTAAAAAGACAGCCGGTGAAGAAGACCAGGAACCTGGAGAGCTCACCTTGTTGTAAGATTGTAAAATTATTATCATAGCCGGGCAATTTTCTCTTGTTTTATTTTGGAACTAGCTAGTCTGTAATTTATGCTGTGTTGGATTAGCATGGATAATTCATCTTTCCCACGGTTCTGGTTGTTTATAAGATCTCTGCACACTTGTTTAGCTGAAACATCACCTCAGTGACGGATTTGATCTGTGGCTGTCAATTACGGTTCTGGAGTTTCATTTACAGTAACAAAGTGACCTTTTTTTCTCATGAAACCTATTCTTGTGTGAGTGGTCAAGACTCAAAGTGGTCTGAGACTGTAAATGGTTCTTGACCTTTGTCTTTCTGCATTTACTGTCCCTAAACTTATGTGAGTTTCCTGGACCTGAACAACATGGCTGTCACAGCGAGTGGATTGTTTGCGTTTATATGCTCACACTATAATAACTCCATTTTTTTTTACTTCGCGTGGTAAAACCATTTTAGTTCTGTTTCCATCAAAATATTCCCAGTAGCGGGTGGACGTATGCTCGGTCGCCATTGAATTTCCATCAATCAAGTTGTCCTTTTGTTCGTCTGTCTCATCATCCCAGCCGTAAACCTTCCCCACCCCATACCTCCAAGCTCAAAACCGAACGCTCCACCGGCCAGATGCTCCCGCTTCGGCGCCTACCCGCGCTGCCACTGCCGCATGGCTCCACGCGCCGCCGCCTCCTCGCCACCGGGGCCTCCGCCGCCTCACCGCTCCCGTGGCCAGGTCTCCACGCCTGGCGCCGGGCCCCTCCCAACGACCTGCGCTCGTGGGGCCCGAACGGCCCCTGCGCCCCGGACGCGGCGGCACCAGAAGCCGGCGCCGGCGCCGGCAGCGGCTCGTCCTTGGCCGAGATGGGCGCCCTAGTGCTGTCCACCGCCGACCCCCTCGCCAAGACGCAGCTCACCCACGCCGCCTTCACCCAGTGGGCGTCAGGCGGGCTCCCCGTGGGCCTGGCCCAGGCCCCCGACCACCCCGCAAGGCCGGATAAGCCCCTCGTGGTAAATGCTCGTCCACCTCGTATGCTGCTCTCTCTGTCGGGGCATTTCATCGAGCCGGTTAGGCGGGTGCTGCTCTTGCTGCTGCAGGTGACGCGGAAGGAGATCCCCACGCACAAGGCGATGGGCGTTCCGCTGAACGCGTACATGCTGCACAACCTGGCGCACGTCGAGCTCAATGCGATCGATCTTGCTTGGGACACTGTCGTGCGTTTCTCGCCACTACACGACACATTGGGAGATGGCTTCTTCGCGGATTTCGCACGTGTCGCTGATGATGAGAGCCGGCATTTTCGGTGGTATTCACAACGTCTGGCAGAGCTTGGGTTCAGGTGAGTATCACAAAGAATGTGGCATTGCGAAATCAGTACGCACTGAGTCACTGACAGTTGTGTCTCTGGTCATACATTCATGTCTGAGCTATGTCAGTTTGTTTTAAATTTTAATAATTTCTGTATACAGATATGGTGATATGCCTGTTCACAATCTTCTGTGGAGTGAATGTGCAAAATCCTCAAGTGACGTTTCTGCGCGGATGGCAGTGATACCTCTAGTACAGGTGCCAGATCATCTTCCTTCCTTTGTTATACTGTCCACAATTCATTGTTTATGACTTGCTTAGTTGGAACCAGGAAATTCCAAATCCTTTTAGACTACTGTTTGTTGAACATTATTCCAGTCGATCAATATGTTGCTGATTAGAACCTTAATAGGAAGCTAGAGGCCTTGATGCTGGACCAAGACTAGTCCAAAAGTTACTTGGATTTGCGGATCATAGGTCTGCAGAAATCGTGTCAAAAGTAGCAGAGGAAGAGCTTGCACATGTTTCTGTAGGCTTATTTTGGTTTCTGAAAGTATGCCAAATGATGGGCCGTGTCCCCGGTGCTACTTTTAGAGGTTTGATTGATTCTTTATGTTCCATTAAATACAATAATATGAATGTTGATTCATGGAATTATCTCTCTAACATCGTAGATTTAATAGAGGAGTATGGTATTGTGGTGAAGGGTCCATTTAACTATCCGTCTCGTGATGAAGCTGGTATACCTCGAGAATGGTAAGATTTGACTTGCCTGCGACTGTGAGTCTAGAAGTATTTCATGTTTATAATGTATAAAATGTTATTGCTGTTGTTATCCAGGTATGATGAGAAGCTTAATGATGAAGCTGCAAGTAATCTTTCGGAGGTGAGGTACTATTTATTGTTTGTCCAACGCCTTTTGATTTATCTAAACTTATGATATTTACTTCACAGGTCCACGATAGGCTAGCTTGTGTTGTAGAGATGGAGAAAGCGAATGCAGGTTGAATGGCTAAGTCTCGACCGATGAATTCATGAGTAGCTTGGTATGTACTACACTGGTATTCTAGCACACCGAAACTCTATAAATTCTTTTCGTTCAATAGACCTTTTGTTAACGGATCCCAACAAGGAATCAACCTTCAGTTGCTTACATGTGCTGGCTAAACTTAGTTACATTGTCAACTTTGTCATTTCGAGCAACATATCTAATGCTTTTAAATTTACTTTTTATTGACCCTTTTGATTTGACATTCATAAACACATCTATTATTTTGAAAAGATAAGAAACTCTTCTTTTTGGTTATGATACCAAGTTTAGCTCATTTGCTTGCTTGCATAAATTTTCGTGGACTTGGAAAGATTGTTGAAGAAAAATGGTGATGCTCCAGACACGGGGTCTAATCCTCGCCAAGTGTTCTAGTGGTTGACAGTGGGGATCCAGCTGCCAGTTGGTCTCACATGTCACTAGGGACACACAAAGTTTATCTTAGACTAGCCTTGAATGGGCTACAACCTATTAGAGTTGCAACTTGCAAGTTGGGCTGGTACAGTGGTACCCACCAACCCATCCAGATATTTTGCTTCACTACCAATGCAAGTAGTATGGATACGAAACAGTTAGTGGGAAGTGAACCACCAATTAAACAAAATGGTTCGATGGTCCACCCACAATCATCCCCATGATAGTGTTCTTGAAAGAAGTTAGTCAGTATGTACCTACACAAATGTCAAGGACAAAAAAGTCTTTTACCTTTGTTTTACGTAGATGCATTCCTCAACATGCCACATGCTAACTTAATGTTGTATCAATTAAAAAAAAGTAAATGCAGTCTCTGAGTCTTTGATCAAGTTTCATTCTTCCACTTTATTCTGAAATGGGATATGCATCAGGATCTGGTGTCCTTTATTCTTGTAGTGTACAAATAATTGGTTCGCTACCATTCTAACAAGGTATAAATTGAGAATACCATCCAGTGTAAGGATGACATATGGGGGCCTGAGGCCACATGTTAGTGACACATTGGGTGTCGTTGTCTTCGATGATCTTTCTGATTGTACCGAGTAGTATTGTCCTTTAGAGTAAAGCTTCTGGTATCAGGATGAACACAGATCTACAGTATTTTGTGGCTTCCATGTCACTTTCAGTTCTGTTGCTGCATGGCAGTGAATTGACACGACACACAATATTACAATATGTTAGTACTAGAAGATTTCTGCTACTCCCTATACATCAGTTTTGGTCTTCAGTTCATATAATGACGCTTCAATACTGTGTGTTTTTCTGTCGACAGCATAGGCCAGCTGGAATGGTGTTTTCCAATTTAGATGCTGATGAAGGGCCTCAGATTTGTACATACCGTGCTCTGTTCAGTAGCCATCAGGACTGTTACCAGCTGGGGCCTGGGGGCAAAATTTTCTGCTGGGAGTGAAGGTGTCGTTGGCCTAAAACTGTGAGAGCTGAAGTATACCGAACAACATGTTCACCTCTGTAACCGCTGCATCTGCGGGTGTGCATCACTGCTACTCGCCCTGGTGCTGAACACTACAGATATTCTTTGTCTGTTAGAGAGAGAAATCAATACAGATTTTGGTTGATCCGATCCCGTGTCAAGCTTTACAATCCTGGAATTTTTTCTCACTGAGCTTTCCTCTGCTATTTTTATAGCCTTCTGATTTTGTCGGGAGGAATATTTGAAAATTGCTGAGTTTCTGTCTGGAAAGAATCCGAAGGAGTACTACGTGGGAGCCGGTGGCGCAACCGCCACGGCCGATCGTTTCGTCGATTGCGCCAACTCATCACGTGGTGTCATGCTGTCATTAGTGCATGGATGGATCCGCGGTCGCCGGCGTCTCAAATCGAACTGCCTCACCGGTCAAACACTGACGTCGCACCAACACATCCCGGTCACAGGGTCGTTGCAACCGGCCAGCGGTGCTTCTTCGCAGCTTCCCTCGCATGATCTCGTCCGTCGGTCGGCCTACCGACGGCCCACGATCTCCCCGCCGGGTTTTCCAGGTTGCCGTCTAACCACTGCGCAGCATTATTGTTGCTAGCAATTCCGCACCTGGATAAATCCAAGCCGCATGGTGCGGAAGGAAGCGCGTTCGCCTTCTCGCCGCGCCGGAAAGCGACCGCGGAACCGGCGGCCCGTCTCCTCTCCTCTCCTCCTTGATATACCCCTCCCCGTACGCACTTCGTTTACGCACGCCTGAGGCCTGACCACCTGCGACCCGCGATCTGACCAACGCACGAACGCTCGGGAAAAAGGTGAAAGGGAAAAAGGGGAGATCAAGGATGTGCTGCTGTTGCGGCGGCGGCGACGGCGACCACGACCGCGGGTGCCGGCCGCTCGGGTTCCTGCTCGGCCTGCCCTTCGCGCTCCTCGCCGTCCTCGTCTCCATCGTCGGCGCCATCATCTGGATCATCGGGTCAGTACGCGCGCCGCCTTCTCTGTTTCCTCCTCCTCCTCCTCCTCCCTGCTCTGCGATTTGGTAGCGAACCCTGTTCGTTCTGTTCCTGCTGGTCTGACGTATGTGATCCGTGCCGCAGGCTGCCCATCTCCTGCATCTGCCCGTGCTGCCTCTGCGTCACGCTGCTGCTGGAGGCGGCCGTGGAGCTCGTCAAGGCGCCGCTCCACGTCATGACGTGGTTCACCTCCAAGATACCCTGTTGATTTACTTGATCAGGAGTCGCTCGCTTTCCCTTGCGGCCCGCGCGTGGCGTGTACTCTTAGTTGGTGTTGCACAATTTTTTTTTTGCTTGCGATTGGAGTATATTCGTGCGATGTTCTGATGATCCCTGCTCCGGCCTCTTCCCCGTCCTTCGGATCGGCTCTGTGATTCCGTCTGGAATTCTGGATATGTGATGCTTGTGAGCTGTGACTTCACCTTTCGTGACTCGTGACTGTTAGCGACTCAGTTCTGTATCCGTCAGTTTCGGCGCCTTTCGTTACTGTGGATGCGGTGCCTAACGTATCGTTGACGTCAGACTGATTTTTGGTCTTCCATACATGGCGTTCAGCAGAAATTTCTGTAGGATGAACGGAGTCGCGGGTTAGGGCATGTCCACAGAGCCGACCCAAGCCGAACCAGAACTCCGTGTTGGTCGGTCCGTGAAAATCGTGGTCCGGTCTATCTAGCCAATCGTGTTCCGCTCATCTGCCTATGTTGGGCTGTGCTGGACAGCTACTTCAGAGTAGGGCTAAAATTATAACTCGAAACTCTCAAGCTAAATGAGTAACTCGACACAACTTGACTCGGCTTGAATTTGGTGTATAACGAGTCGAGCCAAGTTTTTGATTTAAGCTTGTTTGTTCATCTAAGCTAAATAAGCTACTCGCGGCTCGTTAAACTCGTTCAAATATAGAATTTGAAATTTTCATAGATAAGTGCCATACTATGAATGTTCCTTGAACCTGTAATGGTGTAGAGCTACTATATTTTTTATTGATCTTTCTTCGTGTTATTATGGAAGTACTATTGTTGTTCTAGTTTTAATTAGTAGAATAATTACTAGTTTTTTTATATGTGCGCATATTCATAACTTATAACAATCTAAATGAGCTGCTCGCGAGCTAATCGTGAGTCTACCGAGTCGAGCCGAGTTTCAAATATGAGCTCGTTCTGTAAACGAGCCGAGTCGAGCTAACTCGTTAGTTGAACGAGCTTTAGCGAGTCGAGCCGAGTTCTCTCGACTCGGCTCGAATTCCAGCCCTACTTGAGAGAGGGCCTAGGCGGATTAGGGAGGAGGCGGGAGACCAAAGGTGTTATCTGGACCTATCGCAATCGTAATTCAAGTTTGATGCATGGATGAGTTGGTCCGCGTAAATCGGTCCGGATGGGTCGCCCTGCTGGGCCGGCACACAGCTGTTTGCCAGTTCGCACCGGCACGCAGGTGTCTGCCAGTATGCGCGGACCAGTTCAGACGCAGCAGGACAACTTGCGTGGTGCGGGTAGAGATGCCTTTAGAGCAGTCAGACCGTGCAGAAAGGAGAACATGCCACGTAGGATCTAGGATGTGATCCAAATGGACCTACCCATCAGACGAGACTCGTTCATCCACTAAATTTAGTCCGCCAATGTGTCACACAATGGACGCGTCCACCCGTTCGTGTCTTCGCACGCTGGCATGTGTGATAGTGACTATGCCGCCAGAAAGCTAGCCAGTGAAAGTAGTTGTGGTCATAAATATCATCACTAACCGATGCGATGCCGCCTGAACTCCCGTGCTGGTATTGATGTCGAGGCCGCTGGACTATACACCAATATTGATGTCTAAAGCTTCTTATATCGGTCTTGCGCCCGTCTCTCCCCCACACCGCGATAGCGCCGCTGCCATTTCTAGTCAAGCATTTCCCCCTCGGCCTAGCCATAGTCATGAATATGTTGTCTTGGCTCAAGAAAACGGCCACGAGGCTTGCTCGTTCTTGGGTCGGCTATGCCCTCGACCCTCGCCACCGCTACCGCCTCTCCGATGCTACCTCCACGGGTGTAAGATTTCATGGGGCCACTGGCACATGTGCTTGTGACGCGGCATGTGCCCGAACGACAGGAACACGACCGCCGGTACGTACTGGTGCACGATTGCCAACAATGGTGGGAGGGGGATGGATGCGACCACCACTACGTCTCCTTCCTTGTCGACTAACACCTCAACAACGCCAGAGTGCCGGCGTCGCCTCCGCCGCAAGATGAGCCGACGCTAGAAGCGGAGATGTGCCGCCACATTGCACAGCTCCCGTAAGCGATGTTGTATGAACGCGCGTACCACCAGAAGGATTTATGGCGGTAGTTCCTTGCCTGGAAGCACAAAGCGCTGCGGGCATGCTCGTTCTATCCTGGGGTCGATTACCACGATCTACCTGCGGACTTCGACGACGAGGCCTCCGGCGATGATACATGCGACGTCGTGAAGCGGGAGGGCGAGCCTGCCTTGCCGCCAGGATACGACGAGGACGAGGCCACGTAGCGCGCCATCAAGCTCTCCAAGCACGACGTGGACGAGCTCTGGACCTGGCAGGGGCTGGATGACATCGTCTAGCTCTTTGTGATGGTGGCGGTGCACCATGTAGAGCTGCCTGGGTAGGAGGTTCCTGGATGCCTCCGATGTACATTGACCTTGAAAGGATACATATGCCGCCTAGAGGGGGGGGGGGGTGAATAGGCGGTTTAAAACTTTTCCGAGAGTGGCTCAACAAAGGCGGAATTAAACTAGCATTTACTTTGTTAAGCACAAAACCTAGAGCAACTAGGGTTCACCTGTTTGCACCAACAACTTATGCTAAGCAATACAAGAAACTATGTGATAGCAAGATATATACTTCAAGCACGAAGGCTATCACAAAGTAAAGTGCATAAGTAAGAGATCGGATATAGAGATAACCGAGGCACGCGGAGACGACGATATTTTACCGAGTTCCTCCCAACATGGAGTACGTCTCGTTTGGAGAGGGGGTGGTATCAAACCACCAACGCCACAAAATGCCTCCCTTATTCTTCTATGAATCTCACCCCAATGGGATCGATCCACACTTCCACTATCGTTGCACTTGTCGGTGGCAATCCGGAACCTCTCACAAGGTTGGGGCACTTCTCCACAACTCAATTGGAGGCTCCCAACAAACAAGCTTGGGGAAAGCTCAACAACTTAATTGGAGGCCCCAAGTAATCCAAACACCTGCAAAACCACCAAACCGTCTAGGGTTCCAACAACCCAATAGTAAAACGCTTCTTACCTTTCACTCAATCGAATCCTCACAGAGAACTCAAACTGATGCACCAAATGCGAATGGCAAGAACACAAGAAGTGCTCAAATCCTTCTCTCCCAAATTCCACCAAAGCTACAAAAGCTTTTGGGGGAATAAGAGAGGAAGAACAATGGAGGAAATCCACAAAAGACTCCAAGATCTAGATCCCAAGATGTTCCCCTCACTTAGAGGAGAGATTGATTGGTGGGATTGTAGATCTAGATCTCCTCTTTTAAATCCCTAAAGTATATGCAAGAATCAAGGGAAGGATTGAAGGGGAGTAGGCTCAAGAGGGTAAAGAATGGAGGATAAAGCTTGTAAAACTCGAGCCGTATCCATTGGGGAAGAAGGGCCCTTTTTATAGGCCCACAGATTTCTGACCGTTTTTTGTCCGTTGGGGACCTGTCAGACTGGAGACTCCGGTGTGTAGACCAGAGACTCCAGTATACATCGGAGATTCCGGCCAACCTTTGGACCAGCCTCCGGACCACCTATCAGACTGTCCCAGCGCCTTTGGGAACCAAGTGGACCGGATATTCCGGTCCAGCCACACCCGAGAATCCAGTCTGAGGCATGGACCAAAGACTCCGGGCAGTCTCCGGACCTTCCTCCGGACCACCCATCAGACTATCCCGGGCTAAATTTTGGAGCCCCCTCCGGGGACTCTGGACCACACCGGAGACTCCGGTCCACTCAGACCGGAGACTCTGGTCTGAACCAAATAATAGGCAAACTTGACCCGAAACCAATTTTGTTGGAAAGGGGACGAAAATATTGGATACCACCAAGTGAGAACATTTCATGTATTATAATGTGAGATACCTCCCTTGGTGAGAAACCGGAAAACCTCAAAGATCAAAAACACAATATGATATAAAAGGGAAATCCGTTTTTGATGAATTAGAGCTTGTTATGAATATTACCACAAGCTCTAGAATCTCACATGGATAAGATCCAAATAACAACCAAGAAAGGATGATGCTAAGTATGCAAATATTTGAGCTCTCCCTGAAAGATATGATCGAGTTACTCACTTGAGAGCCCCTCTTGATAGTACGGTTATCTATCCTATAAACCGGTCTCCCCAACTAACACCACGAGACCGGTAAGAAGGAAACCCCATCAATATCATACCTTTGCCTTGCGCATATTCCACTTGATCTTGATGTAGACGATCTTGTCCTTCTCAAGATGGAACACCTTTCTTGATTGCTCTCGCACACACTTGCTTGATGAAGACTTGCAAGTTGCTCCCCCATACGACATGGGGAAACCTTTACTTTGACCTTGTCTTCATCGATCCATGATCACCGAGGATGGCAAGCTTCAAGCATGATATCTTCTCGATATGGCACATATTTAGCTTGCACAACATTACTTCTAGCATCATTTGGATTATGTCTTGAAGATACATATGATGAACTCTATGTTCTTCTTCAAGACACCCTTGCAATAGGCTCAACTCTCAGATGACCAATATGTGGATCACTCTTTGAACATCTTGGTCATCACTTGATCCTCTTTACTTTCTTCTTTTCCAAACCTGAAGCCAACATATGGTTCAAGCATTGCCTATGGACAAGTCCTACAAGTACAACTTGATACAAGCATTAGTCCATAGAGATTATCATTAATTACCAAAACCACACATGGGGACCCACATGTTCTTTGGGACCTCTTGATGGAAGACGACGAGTAGCTGTCTCTGGTGCCGCCGGTAGCGCAGGCAATGTACATATCTAGGGTTTTGTTTTGTTCCTTTTTTGTCTATTTGTGTATTATGTTTTTGAATTAATGAAAATATTTGAGGAAAAAATGTCTGGGAAATGACCTAATGGGTCGTGCTGCTGGGCATACCGTCTTTCAGGCCGGATTACGACCCATTTTTTGTCCATGATCCGACCTAAACAGACCAAATTGGACCGTTTGAGTATCCTAAATGGGTCGCGCCACTGGAGATGCCCTAAAGGCCTCACTAAGCGGTTATCGCGCGCCAGACATGAACGTCCACAACTGCATTCTCTAAGGGCATATCCACCGGGCCGACCCATCCGGTCTGAGCATGTCAGAACTTGTTCGCACGGACGCGCAAGGCGTTCACGGAGCCCCAGCGGCCCGACCCATTCAGACAAATGCGTCCGGCTCGACCCATCCATGCATCTAATCTGGCTCTCGGTTGCATCAGCGCCACCGCAGGCCACGCGCATCGCCAGAGTTGTCTGGACGCACCGCATGCAATCCCACCGCCCTCGGCCTCCGCCTCTAGACTGGATGCACGACACCCTCTACGTGGCGCATAACCTGCTTGATCATTTGCCTGAGGTACGTTTGCCGGTCCTTTCTAGGTATCCGGCCCACTGTGGTAGTTGGCATCGCTATTGATGACCACATACTTTGCAGATAGGCAAGAACCGAAGAAGGGCAATGGAGTTCTTCTACAAGAATTTCGTGGAGTCATCGCCTGAGGAGGAGTCCGACGGTGTGACCGAGGTTCTGCTGGCAGCTGCACAGAGGGTGCACAACCACTACCTCTTGTCTCCGTGTAGAGGTGGATCGCCCAAGCGGCGCGAAGCCAACCAGGAGCGCGACCGAGAAGAAGGCCACATACGCCTTTACAAGGACTACTTCCATCCAACTGATCCAGTCATTAAAGAGAAGGCATTCCATCACCGCTATCGGATGTCGAGGGACCTGTTCTTGCAAATTCTCAATGGGGTGACGAAGTATGATAACTACTTCGAGGCCAAGTACGATTGCACAGGTAAGATTGGCTTTGCCTCTTACCAAAAATGTTCTGCCGCCATTCGGCAGCTTGCATATGGAGTGCCCGGTGACCTCCTCGATGACTACATGCGCACGAGCGAGTCCACATGCCATGAGGCTATGTACTGGTTTTGCAACGCGGTTATTGCTGTGTTTGGCAAAGTTTACCTGAGAGAGACGAACAACGAAGACATACTCGTCTTTTGTCCATCAACGAGATAAGGGGGTTTCCTGGTATGCTTGGCAGCATCGACTGCATTGCATCGGCAGTGGAAGAACTGTCCTTTTGGTTGGCAAGGGCAGTTCAAAGGGCATGAAGAGGGGTGCACCTTCATACTAGAGACTGTTTCATCACAAGATCTCTGGATTTGGCACTCCTTTTTTGGCATGACTGGATCAAACAATGACATCAATGTGCTGCAACGGTCTCTAGTGTTTGCTAGGCTGACAGAAGGCAATGCCCCATAGGTTTATTATCAGATCAATGGCAATCCATATGATATGGGTTACTATCTAGCGGAAGGTATCTACCCCTCCCGGGCCACCTTTGTGAAGACAATTCACAATCCTAGAGATGAGAAATGCAAGAGGTTTGCGAAAGAGCAAGAGGCCACTAGGAAGGATATGGAGCGAGCATTTGGTATGCTTCAGTCAAGGTGGAATATTGTTCGGTACCCTGCTAGAACCTGGAGCATAGAGAGGATGTGGGATGTGATGACTGATTGTGTCATCATGCACAACATGATCGTCGAGGACAAGCGTGATGACATCATCTTGGATCAAGGCTGGGACTTTCAGGATCAGTTGGTTGAGCCAGAGCTAGGTCTAGCATCTTGGGAAGATTTCATGCGAGTGCATGAAAATTTGCGTCACAGGCAGACTCATGAGAGGCTTCAACTAGATTTAATTGACCATATATGGGCTCGTGCGAGAAACCTCAATGTTTAATCCTTTATTTGTTGTGTAATTTGAATGGCGATTTAGTTGTTTTCTATCAAACCATGCGAGCCTAAACTATTTTTATGTAAGCACTATTTCAATTTGATTACCTAATCTAGTTTATTTGCTTCCAAAAATTTAATTTTGTGTCATGATTTGTATGCATATGAAATTCCTGGCCAGCGCTGGATAAGCACGGGCAAATGAGTCGCCTCGGCGCAGTCGGCCGAACAGGCCAGATACCCTCCCCATATCGACTGGAGCCCAACCCAAACAGACAGAAACAGACCGTTTGGATCGACCAGATGGGTCGGCCCGGTGGAGATGTCCTAAAGCCCCTTTCTATCCAGACACCCTGCCCACCCCGAGCCACGGGTAGTCTTCTTGGAATGCCAGACATAACGTGTGCACCTATTTGAATTTTTTTCCACTCTCTTAATTCATTTCTCCCGCCACGCTGCTCTAGTTCCCGCCCCTCTCCCTAGAGCCGCCACCGCAACATGCCCAATTCGCCCATCCACATTGTCGCCGCCATGTCACCAAAGGAGAATGGTCTCAACAAGGGTCCGAATGTTTAGTTAGCCTGGCAAGAAGCCCACGCCGAAGTTCAAGCCGGAGGGATACCAAATTTGGAGTTGGAGGATGCTTGCATGCAGCGGATTTTCGCCATGGACGAAAGCAACTCGTGGAGCCGCAAGGAGAAAAAGAAGGGTACCATGGCAACAACGAACCATGCAATAGGCCAAGGGTCGCAGGACGCACCACATAGGCATTGTGCGACTCCGACTCCACCTCGCATGGTTGGATCATCGTCGACCTATGCTTCTAGGAAAGCATGGGCGCGATGCCGCTCTCTGGAACAAGGTTCTTCCCCGAGCTCGAAGAGAGCGAGCATGGCGTTTCAACCCGAACACCCTCTTTTCCCCGAGCATCAACGACCATCTCCATGGAAGCATCGACCTCAAACGATGCCTACACTAATTCTTAGACGGCTCAGCATGCGCGACATCACACTGCTCCAAGCGATCTCTTCGCTTGTAGCTTGTTCATGGATCGCGAACCAGACACAAACCAGGTGTTCAACGAAATGCAGGGCAAAGGCTCGGGTACCTACGATGTATGTGATCAATGCCTTTATGTTTTGTGTGCATACATTGATCGATTTATTAGCTTGCGCCTTGTGTTTGTGTGCATAGACCGACCATAGTGCTGTCATTAATGACATGATCAATGACTCGTCTGTGGCACCCATGCATTTGAAGAGGAGGAAGAGAAATATGAGGATGAGGATGAGGAAGAGGAGGATAATAAAAATGGTACAGAGGAGGAACAAGGCAAGCCGAGGGCTGGGAACCGAAGCCCTATGGAAAAGCCTAGAGAACAAGTGTTTGTGTGATGCATGGGCTACCATCTTTCTTGATCCCATCACCATCGACAATCAAACTAGCTAGTGGAACCTACTGAAAGAGAATCAAGGACCAGTTTGATGAACACATGCTTCTCAATCCCGATAGGCCATCATTCACATGAAGAGGAGCCAAAAGGCGATATTGAACTTGGTGGGGTTTTATTCGGTGCAACGTCAACAAATTATGTGAATTCCTTAAGAATGTGCACGCAATCCCGACGATGGATCGAACTTGGTCGATCGGTTGGTCAAGGTGCTAGATCTGTTCAAGGAGTGCACAAGGAGAAGGATTTCAAGTTCATGCATTGCGATGAAAACTCAAGAAGGGTGTCAATGGTTACCTCATTGATGTGGACATGCCTGTGACCGCCTCATTCGGACGCCCATCGGCAACAAGAAGGTCAAGACAGCCGTTGCAGCGACTGCAACATCATACATGGTGCAATCGTCTATCGGCAAGTGCCTGGCCGAGGTATCCTTAAGATCGGTCCTGCGACGAAAAGAGGCAGACTCAAGGTGGGACGATATCATGTAGAAGCAATACAAGAAGATCGAGCTCCAGACTTCTTGAGTGGTGGTAAAGAAGAGGAAGGAGGACTTCGCTCTCTTGACGACCGACACGTCGATGATGGATGGCGAGGTGAAGATGGCACATAAGAAGATCCGCAATGACATCCTGCTAGAAACGGGCATCAGGATGAGGCTTCCGCCAACAACGCCGTCGAGAGCGGAGACGCCACCACGTGAAGATATGGCAATGCAAACCTTACCGGACTTGGCGGTAGAAGAGCCGACGTCCACCTTTTGATAGTATGATACTATACATTTGGGTACTATAATATGTGGCCGGATTTTGGGGCATTTTTATGGCCAAGAATTTATTTGTGTTTTGATTCAAATTCGCTAATTTTGTTTAAAAATTGTATGGGAAACAGTCTTTAGTGCTCGTGGCTGGGGAGATGCTCACCCCAAAGGCAGGCACCCGTGCCGGCGCTCCCCAAATGAACGAGCCGGCTTTGTTGCTGGGCGTCATTTGGGGAGTTTGAAGATGCTCTTAATACTATGGGCTGGTTTTCCTTGTATTCACAGGAAATAATTTTTAAGAAACCGCAGTTCAATTCTTTCAGTTTCTCTTATCTATATTTATTGTGTGAGTTTTTGATGAAAAGTTCTATTCATTTCTGTCGTCTCAGTATTGATTGAGTTTTCTGATAAGAAGACTGAAATTGCGTCCCTATCAGCCGATATCGTGTTTTGTGCTTTCTTTGCCACATATATGAGCAAGAAAATAAGGGATAATATATGTGTGCTTAATCATAATCTTTTGGAAAAAGATAAGATTCCTTCGGGGATCGAACGAAAGGATTTCCGGGTTGATCGCTTTGCGATGCCTGCCCCTATGATGGGTCCATCTTATCCCTTCCCCTTTTCTCTTCTACGTACGGATCGTGCGCCACCGCCCTCCACAGCTCGCTCGACGCCGCGCGCGCGGCAGCTCGCCTCGCCTCCGCCCTGTCGTGCGCCGCCACCCTGCCGCGCGACGCCCCTACAGCCTCCGCCATGGGCTCGTCGCCTTGCTTGCTGCAGGCCCCCGTCGAGGACGACCGGGCCTCTCCGGACATACATGCTGCAAGTCGGGGACCACATGGGGCTCGCCCCCATTGCATGCTGCAGGGCGCCGTCGAGGACGACGGGCCTCTCCCGCGGTACGTGTTACAGGTGGCATTGAGGATCAGTGGTCACCGGCAATGCTATAGACGACCGGCAGGGTTGCTACTTAAGGCGACCCAACTTGCTACTGATAGTGACCGGAGGTGCTATCGACGACGAGGGTTGCATTCTGGGTTTTTTTTGCTGTGGTGGGGATTTGCTACATATATGTATTTGTTTTGCTATAACTGTGTTCGCAACAATATTGTAAAAAAATTTCTACAAGATTTCCGACGAAGTAGGTTTTGTTGTGGTAGCAAATTATTTTGCTACAAAGTCCCGACGATGTCTCTGATGAAATGGATTTTTGCTACATTTTTCAATGTTTTTTCTACAATATTTTTGTGATTTTGCTACACTAGCGCAACGTTTTTGCTATAAGGTTTCCGGCGAAAGTCTCCGGCGAGTCTCCGGTGAGATCGGGTTTGCTACATTAGCACAATTTTTTTGCTACACGGTCGTTGGTGGGGTCTCCAACGAAATCTTCGGCGAGGTCCAGTCTATTTTTCTATTTTCTGAGTCATACCGTTTTCTGCTACATATACCAAAAACGAGACTATTTATAACAAAAAAGGATATATTTATAGCAAAAATGAGATTTTGAGGATTTTTTGGAGGACACGTCTTAGCAGGGAGACCCAGAGCATTTTGAAAAATTATCCTCGGAAAACGCATAGTACGGCCCTAATCTTTTGTGGAACCTACAATTCCTTGGTAATGCACTGTCCAATTCTTCAACATCTACTAACGCTACCATAACCCGAAGAGCGCGTAAGAGTATGGCAACATTGTTGACATTTTCTTGATTGAGATTGTATAGAACGTTGAACTTGATACAACATCAAAAAATAGGTTTGCAATACCTGGAGCATAAAAACGCGGTTGCAAATATGTCTTGCTTACCTAAAAACCTTCGTTAAAAAAAAACCTAAACCCTAGTACATATTTGGCTCCCGAACAAACAATAAAATAGTTAATTTTTTTAAAAACAAAATAAATACATTTTTGGAAGAGTTACATGTCGATGTCTTTTATCCACGTGTGAAGTTCGTGCCCTACGTACCCAGCCTGAATCATCAAGACTACTTAAAGACGCCTGCAGATGTGCCCACCCCGATCGGAACCACGTACCGTACCTGAAACCTTCCTCCTGTAAGAAACTCTTGCAAACCCTAGCTAGCTAGCGATCAAGGCGCGCCATGGAGGAGGCGGAGGACGTGCTCGGCGTCGGCCTCTCGGCGGGCTTCAAGTTCCAGCCTGACGACGACGAACTGGTGGAATACTTCCTCCTGCCACGGATCCTGGGTGAGCAGCTCCCGGTAGAGGGCATGATCATCGAGGACGATCCGCTGAGCGCGCCCCGTGGAAGCTCCTCGACGACCACAAGGGAGGGGACGAGGCCTTCTTCTTCACCAAAGGACAAGCCATCCACGGCGGCAAGGGTAGTCGGCAGAAGCGCACCAGCGTCGACGGGTGCTGGGAAGGGCAGAAGGTTTGCGTTGACGGCGAGAGGCTGCGCGTCCATGGCAGCAGCAAGGAGATCGTCTGGAGGAAGTACATGCTCAACTTCCACTCCAAGGACGAGGACGGCAGCAAGGGATGGGTGATGCACGAGTACTCGATCACGGCCCCGGCCAATCTGGCCTCGTCGTCGATGAGGCTGTATCGCGTCCGGTTCAGTGGACATGGCAAGAACCGCAAGAGGGAGCCGGACGATTATTGCCGCGAGGAGCGCGCGGCGAAACGGCAAGCCAGAGAGCCCGATCTTCACATTTCTGCGGCCGACTCCTTCTTCCCTACAGCGGCAGTGGTAGCTGACGAAGATGGCGGTAGTACAAGGCCGGATGCGGCGACGTCGTACTCAGATCAACCCTACCAGTACGAGTGGCCCCAGATGGATTCTTTCCAAGACTCGTCGTCGCATCAAGACTTCCCGGGCTGGAATACGAGCAACCTCGGAGCAGACGGAGCCCCGGGCATGATTCATGAGTACGACCCTGTTGCGGCGGCGGCGGCGGCGTCAGGGATGCCACCGTTTGGTCAAGGATCATTCCCCGGTGAGTCGCCGTTCATGGATTCTGAGCTCCTCCCGGATCAGGGCTTCACCATCGACGAGTTACTTGACATGCTAGAGAGTGACCCGTGCTGTCCATGATCAGCATTGAAGCGCTGGCATGCAAAAGCAATCGTCGCTGCAGCTCAAGCCGGCCGGCACAGCACATAAGGCCGCAAGATCGTTAATCGACATGTACGGGAAATAGTATGTGTGTATGTAATGTAGCTAGAGATTGGCCTGACACTTGTTTGTAATGCTATGTCTGATGTGAGGGCTTGTAACTTGCAAGGGATTGATGATTTAATCTTTCCTGAGCTTTGTAAATAATGATGTTGGTGTTAATACCTGACTACGAAATTTTTGGATTGAAATACTTGAATCACTATTCTTTCCTAAGCTTTGTAACTATGGGATTTGATTGAGTCTTTTCTGAGCTTTATGAACGACATAATGTTATCAGTATTCTTTTTTTATTTATACCCTGCTAGGTGCATAGAAATATTTCCGGTAAGTGAAAATTTACTATTGCTTAGAGCGAGCATCTATAACCGATACCTATAATTTAGAGTAAACCGCCAAGTGTTCTTTAGATGAGTATATTTGGTCCTCTAAAATAGTGTGGTTTTTAGTCGAAATCATAAACAAAACTCACTAAAACTTATAGTTGGTTCATACATTTCGTCGAATACCTGTTATGCATATTCACGGCTACTCCTCCATCTCTCTCGTCGATGTTCCGCTTCCCAGACCCTCACCCCAGGTCACCTACGAACTCCCAAGGATGAGACATGTCTCTTCCGCTTCTTCGGCTCTGTTTCTCGTTGTCGTCCCGCACAAATTCACACATGGATGCCATAAGGGGAGCTCGAGCAATACTAAATATTTCTCCTAACTACAAACCACATACATAGGCAAAAAAAATTACCATCTTAAGCAAGATGAAGGAATATTATAAAAAAACATTGGGGGCACCGGCGCCAAGCATTGAAGCTATGCAGGAAACAATTACCCAGGACATTAAACAAATTAATTATCAGCAGCAAAATATATTTTAGTAGCTGATTTCACTAAAAAGGAAGTGCATGCCTCTATAATGAAATAGAAAAGGACAAAGCCACGGGACCACGCGGGTTTGTAGCAGAGTTCTGCCAAAAAAATTGGGAAATTTTGAAAGACGACTTCATGAAAATGTTTATTAGCTTTCATAAGGGAGAGATACCACTTTTTCATCTAAAATTGAAACTATTATACTGCTTCCCAAGAAACAAAATGCTATCCAATTTCAACAATATTGTCTTATTTGCTTGCTAAATGTTGAGCTTCAAAATTTTCACTAAGACGGAGATGAATTGCATAACTAAAATTGCTGAGACTGTTGCTAGACCGATTCAAATGGCTTTCATGTCACGCAGAAATATTCTAGAGGGGGTGGTGATTCACATGAAACCATTCACGAACTTCATAGGGAGAAAATAAGCGGTGTTCTTTATAAAATTAATTTTGAAAAATCTTATAATAAGGTTAAATGGCATTTTGTAGAACAAGGTGCTTCGTATGAAAGGTTTCAATCCTAAATGGTGTGAATGGATAAATAACTTTGCTCATAGAGGGTGTGTGAGTATCTGAGTAGATAGTTACATATATCATTACTTCCAAACTCGAAAAAGGTTGTGCCAATGAAACCCGATGTTTCCTATTCTTTTTAATATCATTGCTCATATGCTAACTATCTTGATTATATTGCCTGTGCAAAGAAAGATGGTCAAATTGAGGGACCCATGTTGGAAATATGCCCTAGAGTCAATCATGTATGATGTGATTCCCACTGTATTCATAAATATATTAAGACGTCCTTGTATAAACATCTGATGTGTATCATTGAATATTTGATTCAGTTGTGGAACTATACATTCATGTTGTTTGTACTAAACATCTTTGGTCATCGAGGTTGTGCTGGACACACAACTTAGACCAATGTGAAAGTCGGCTAATGACTTGGTTCCACTTATCATGGGATACAACAAACAAGTCGTCATTTGTATGTATCAATCAATATAATCCATACACCTGAGGTTGTTTCATAGTTCGAGTTGAGCATCACCGACTTAGGTTCTGTCAAACACTGATCCGTAACTAGGCAGTTATAAAGGCAGAGTTCGGGTTGACTAAGAATCAAGCTGCGTGATGTGAATAACCAAGATAGGATTTTGCCTCTCCACTTGGAGAGATATTCTCTGGGCCCTCTCGGATGATATGATTTGGAAAGCATGGCCATGCACGACTCGTTTAAGTGTTAACCGAGGCGATCGACTAAGAGTTAGTCGGATGAATCACTTATCTCAGATCGAGAGGAGAGTCAGACTATTTAAGGGATGACAATTATTCGCCCATAGTCTGACAAGGTATATCGTGAGGCAAAAGGGACTCAGACGTAAGTCGCATTGGAAAGACATGTCGTCAAGACTCTTTGGTATTTGGGAGTCGGCACGTTCTGCTAGGAGCCGCTACCAATTGATCGATTGAGACTCAGACTCCAATCTTGTCCAAGTTGCCATGAGCCTGCGGGGTCACACACTTAAGAGTGGGAGCAAGTTCGGATTGGATCTGAACCGAAAATCTGTTTGGTGCCTAGGGCAGGGGCCTGATACGCAGGAGGACGGGGCGTGGGCGAAGGTGTGGGTGGCGATCCCATCGGTGAGGCAGGAGCTTTCCCTTTGCCCTTGTTCTTTCCCCGTCCTCTGTTGTGGCCGCCACCAGAGCCAGAGCCGTCGTCGTTGCCGTAGACGGGCGGCAGGGCAGGTGCGTGACTGGCCGCCATCATGGCGTGCGCGACATTCTAGCGAGCTGCCTATTCCACGCGATGCTCCTTAAGCAGAAGGAAGGAGCGAGCCTGCAAGAAGGAAGGAAGAGAAACCTGCGACGTGATGTGGGGGATGGAGGGATGGAGCTGCTAGGCAAGCCCGCGCATAATGTTGAAGACCTGCTGCGTCTCCGAGACGGGCTAGCCCAGGTTCGGCAGCTGATCAGCATAGCCTTTGAGATTGGTGCAGTACTGCATGATTGCCAGGTCCTCTTGAACGAGCGCGTGGTACTCAGCGTCGACGTAGACCGCGCGCGCCATCTGGTTGTCACGGAAGAGATCCTGCAGCGCCGTCCAGACATACAGCACCGTATCCTCCGGCTGCATGACCACGTCGAGGAGCTCGGGGGAGATCGTGGTGTACAATCAGTGCATGACACAGTTGTCGATCATGACCCACTCGGGGTCGTCGTGGCGAGGGACGGCGTTGGCGTCTAGGTGGGCGTGCAGTCCAAACTTGCCGACGACGGTGTCGAAGAAGCGCTGCCACAGACCGTAGTTGGCCGCGGCGAGGTCGAGGACGACCGGCACGTGGCTGCGGATGGCCACCATCTGCAGAATGGTGGCAGAAGAGTGAGGGGCGAAAATCGTGCGATGCCATGATCTCTTGACCGATGGCAATCGTGATCCCTGACTGATGGCAATCATGTCGATGCCATGATCTCCTCTACTCCCTCTATTTTAAAATATAAAATGTTTTAGATTTGTGAAGGAAATATATCTAGACTTCTTTTAGTGTTTAGATAGTTTTCAAAACTTAAATGAATCTAGATACTAAAAGTAGTCTAGATATATTTTGCTTCACAAAGCTAAAACATCTTATATTTTAAAACAGAGATAATAACTATTAGACATGGATGAGTGGGGTGCGTACATGTTGACTAGATACAGGAATACACATGCTATAGTACAATACCATACAGATACAGTATAGTCTAACACTTGGCATGCTAGAGAGTGACCCGTGCTGTCCATGATCAGCAGGCATGCAAACGCAATCGTCGCTGCTGCTCATGCCGGCACAACACATAATGCCGCAAGATCGTTAATCGACATGTAAAGGAATTAGTGTGTGTATGTAATGTTTTTCTAGAAAGGAGTATATTAATATCATCAGATGATACCAATTACATCTAGCCTCTGCAACAACGCATTGTTCTAGCGGCCACACGGATGCACACAGCCAAAAAAAAAGAAAGAAGAATTACAAAAAAGAAAAGTCGCGCTACAGTGGCTCATTCATTGAAACAGCAGCACTACCACCACCAAGACAACATAAGAAGTACAACTTCTCAAAAAACGACGCCTCCAAGAAAGAAACAGTGCACAAACACGTCATCGCCCGATCAAAGATCTAGGTTTTCACCCTGAAGAAAGTCCGCGCTCTTAAAATAATACCTTCAACAAGGCCATTGCCAGACACAACCAATTAAGACTAGACCCTAGGTTTTCACCCTGAGAGGTAGGACCATGAACCTCTCCCGTATAGTCGCCCACTACTCCAATTCACAAGTCACCTAGCCAATTCCCCATCACCACCCAAACTCGAACCACCATTGTCTGTCCTCAGATCTCGGTCTCCATGACTTTCTCCGTCAGCACCATGGAAAGAGAACATGCCCCATGATAATAACATCCAACAAAGCTTCGAAGCACACCATCTGAAACCAAACGGCCAGGGTAAAACATGGGAGCGTACGACTGATACGTTGGAAACGTATCTATAATTTTTGATGCTCCATGCTTGTTTAATATCTACTTTGCTTTAATTGTATACACTTTGAGGTGCTTTTTACATGTTTTCTGGTACTAATCTATTAACAAGTTGCAACAGTGCCAGATGCCTGTTTTCTGTTGTTTTTGGTTTCAGAAAAGTTAGTAAAGAAATATTCTCGGAATTAGACGGGACAAACGTCAAAGTCAATAACTTTCCGTGGGGAACAAGAAGTCCAGAGAGGAGACTCGAGGAAGCGGGCCAGGGCAGCCAGACCCCCCCAGGCGCGGCCAGGGGTGGACCCGCTCCTGACTAGGGTTTGGCCCCCACTACTAGAGAAAAGCCTATCCGAAGCGCACCAAAAAGCCTATCCGAGGCGCATATCACATGTGCCTCTAGCTTCAAGCCTCGGGTATTTCTTATCTGGCGCATCGATGCGCCTCTATACTTCACATATGCGCCATGCGCTCGCATATGTGAAGTATAGGAGGCGATATCGATGCCTATATGTTCAGAATGCGCCTCGGGTATTTATAGTATATGCGCCTCGCATATGTTTCAGAATGCGCCTCGGGTATTTATAGTATATGCGCCTCCAATAGTATCCTATATGCGCCTCCGGTAATATTTTCGAAATTCAAGTTTTACAGACCACTATAAATAATAATATACAGATATTCAAATATACAATATAGTCCACAGAATTTTTCAGAAACTTGCAATTTGCCAAAGCATAATAGAACCAACATGAATACAATACATTACACATCAATCATGACATACAAGTTCATACATCAAGTGTTTGTGCCACAAGTTCACACCTCCGAGTACAAGTTCACAATCACATTACACCTCCGAGTACAAGTTCACAATCACATTACAACTCCAACGACATAGCTCTACCTAGATGAAGTAGAACACATAACCTACCATGAAGAGCAACAAGGTGGTGATTACGAGGAAGTTCCCCCACTTCTTCCTTCCATGCCTCCTCCACTTCTCTTTCGCCACCTCTCTACTCTCATAGCCTTGGTAGCTGTTGCCCGAGAAGTTGTTCACTTGCTTCTGGCAGTCTTTCCACTCCTCGTACACACCTAGAACCCGACCGACGTACACGACATAACACCTCAGCATCTCCTACACATAATAAAGATGATATTACTTATGTTAGTGGAAAGCAATAGCTAGCAGTTCACAAGATAGAATCATGCATATATATATATATGGGTGCAACAAAATGTAAGAAATCATGTTCTAATCATCGGCATTTCGAAGAAAGACTAAAAAAGCAAACCAAGAATGACTTGGATTAGTACCTCATACTTAGGTTGGGCACGGAAATAATAATGCTCGTTGTTCGATCTTGTGCGTCAAGTATAATATATATACATCACAATTGCATGCTAGATTTAGGGGGGGGGGATAAATTGTGCTCCAATTCTGAATTCTCACAATCAGATCCTGAAGGTGAAAAATTCCAAGCATGATTCGGACTTTATGAGGCTAGAGATGATATCACACTTTTCAAGCATGATCAAGTTACAGAATGCGGCTACATATGTGATCAAACATTTAATCATCCTAACTTACAATGTAAGTCCAACATATATCCTAACTCACATCAAAAGAGTGTCTCTGGCAAATAATCGACTTATAACTATGACCACGTGAGCTACAGAACCAAGATACTACATAAAAATAAGCAAAGAAGAGCTTCTGTTCTAGGAGAACAACTACTTATGCTGCCTTCCAAGTATTAACAACACATAGTTGCTCCAAGTTGCATCGCAATCTAATATAACTGTCATTTTACAAGCTGGAGTAGAATACAGACAAATCTGCAATTTTTGAAACCTTTGTGCAAGCTCGATCTTGTGCGTCAAGTAGAATATATATGCCCAAATTACTAGTCTACTTGGCACACCAGATCCGCTACTTGCCCGAGACTTCTTCGATGCGCTACCACCGTGTCTGTAATAGCTTCACCGCATAGCCTTCTACTTTTCTCTGTATAGTATCAGGTCATTTTTTTAATAGTAGCAGTACCATGCCATTCTGGTATAAGATGGAATAACCTTCCACTTCAACTTCAATGTTACGGATGTCAAAAGAAAAACTATGTGCAAGAGGATGTGTCACTCATCCACACTATTCATCATATGAAACGAGGATAACCAGCACCACCAACAAGGCTTTCAATCCAATATCCATCAGCTCTTGTATGAAACAAGGATAACCACCACCAGCAAGTCCAATTATTCAATACAGGTCCAGGATGAGCTCAGCTTGGAACCTCATCCAGCACTACACTGACAGAAGCAGTACCTGAACAAAGACGGTGCCGTCGGTGTAGGCGTGCGGGTTGATGGCGCGGGTGGTGCGCTGCCCGCAGACGTTGCAGGTGAAGGCTACCCGCATCCGCCGCCGCGGGGACCTCATGAAGAGCGACCACGGCAGTGTCGAGACCTCGGGGCGGTCCACGGCGCCGGCCGTCGGCGGGCCCTCCATTCCTGAGCCAGTCGTCCAACCCCGTCGCGGCGCTCCTCACCAGCCCCATGGCCGCGTCCTGCAGATTCCACAGCGACAATCAGACGAGGCAAAGGAATCGTCGAGATCGCGTGAGTCTGTCGCGAATCGACTCGAGCACTGACGACGACAAGGAGGCAAAATCGCGTCGAGAAACCGAGCGAATCCGAGCAGGGGGGCATCGGATAGCGGCGGCCGAGGATGAGATCGGCTGGCACCACCCGCACACCACCGCACCGCCTGCATTTTGAGAAGGCGAGAGGGATAGCCCGTAAGGCGTGAGGCTGGTGGGCTCGCGGCGCCCCGCGCTTCCGCCGCCAGACGCCGGCCTAGACCCCCTCGGGGCAGCATCCTCCCCCTCGTCGCCTCGCCCTGCAAGCACACAGACAGACTGGTACATGAGCAACCGGCATGAGCGGCAAGCGCGCAGCTGTAGAGACCGAGACGTGTGGGGCGGGAGCACGCACGATTGGAGGCGACGGGGACCAAGGAGCGGCGCCGCTGCAGCGAGGTGTACGGGAAGGGGATCAGGAGGGCGCGGGAAGGGGCTGCTCCGGGCGCGGACGGCGGGCTGCTCCGGGCGCGACGAATCGATTATCCCCCAAATCAGGAGGGGGCCACCCGCTGCGGGCACGACGTGAGAGGGGTCGCAACACGGGAGGAGGCCGCGGCATGGTAGAGGTCGGGGCGGAGGAAGAAGAGTGGAGACGAGGGACGAGGCGGAGGAAGAAGAGTGGAGACGAGGCGGAGGACGAGTTTGTTTCTCGGAAAACAATATGCGCCAGGTTATGCGAGGCGCATATTGCACAATATGCGCCTCCTATAATTCAAACTATAGGAGGCGCATATAGCAATATGCGCCGCATGCGGCCACCTACCACCGCCTGGCTCAAGATAGTTACTTGAGGCGCATATGGCCATATGCGCCTCACATATTATCAAATATAGGAGGCGCATATAGCCATATGCGCTCTCGTGCACCTACCAACACACGGGCCCACAGATTATGCGAGGCGCATTCTCCCATATGCCTCGCCTATCGATATATAGGAGGCGATATGACTAGAATGCGCCTCGCATAATATGGGGCTGATATATTACGTCTGCAGGGGATTATAGGAGGCATTCTTATCATATGCGCCTTTATTTTATACTAGAGGCGCATATCGCAAAGTGCGCCTCTCCTATTTTTATAGGAGGCGCATATGCTAAATGTGCCTCGCATAAGCATGTCTCCTATAGCCTTTTCTCTAGTAGTGGCCCCCTGGTCGCCTCCTCGGCCTCCCCCTTCGCCTATAAGAAGCCCCCAATGCAGAAACCATGAGCACCTGACCAAATCTCCACGAAACCGTCTGTAGTTGCCGCCACCATCGTCCCTAGATCGGGGAGGCGGGAGATCTAATGTTCTTCCTGGCACCCTGCCGGAGGGGATATCATCCCGGAGGCCTTCTCTCCGGTATGATGCGTGAGTAGTTCGACCTTAGACTATGGGTCCATGTAGTAGCTAGATGGTTGTATCTCCTCCTTTGTTCTTTCATGTATAGATCTTGTGAGCTCCGTTCATGATCAAGATCTAATCTATTTGTAATCATGCATATTGTGTTTGCGGGGATCCGATGGATATTGAGATTATTATGTTGGTTTGATTAATGGTTTTGTATTTATGATTCTATCATGTCTGTGTTGTTTGTGATCTTGCATGCTCTCCGTTGTTAGTAGCTATCTTGGCCAAGTAGTTGCTAGTGACTCCAAGAGGGGGTATTTATGCTCGATAGTGGGTTCATGCCTCTAGTTTCCAAGGGAAGTGACAATAATATCTTCGGTTGTAGATGTGGTGTTGCTACTAGGGAGAAAACAATGGTCTCTTGTTCATAGAACATGTGGACTGTTTACCTTACACACTTTGCTTAAAGCAGTTGTCTGTTGCTTGCAACTTAATACTGGAGGGGGTTCAGATGATAACTGAAGGTGGACTTCTAGTCATAGATGAAGTTGGACGGCGGTCTATGTATCTTGTTGTATTGCCCAATCGAATCTCATAGGATCTTTCTGACTAGTAATTGCATTGTTATGCCTTGCTCAGTTCCTGTCAATTGCCCTGCTATAATTTGTTTACCCTTCATGCCATGTTGTTTATCTAAGGAGAGCACCTCTAATGAACTATGGACCCCAGTCCAATCTTTACCATCAATACATCTTCCACTGGTACTTGCTTACTTGCTGCAAACCATTACCTTCCACACCATACGTTTAATCCTTTGTTACAACAAACCGGTGAGCTTGACAACCTCACTGATTCGTTGGGGCAAAGTCTTGAGTTTGTGTTGTGCAGGTCTCCGCGTTGCTTGCAAGACCTGTGTGACGTTTCCTTCCTCCTTCTGGTTCGATAACCTCGGTCTCTACTGAGGGAAAACTTGCTGCTGTGTTGCTTCACACCTTGCTCTTGGGGTTCCCAACAAGACTCCACATCAAGCACCAAGTTCTCTGGCGCCACCAAGGAGTCATCAACGACCGAATTCAATCCTTCCAGCAAACTCACGGCATGATAGCACTTATGGAGTTCGCCGGCGGAGCCTTCTGAAACACGACACAGAAACAAGATCAATGGAGACCAACATCCGGCAGATCATCGTCTTGGCTTGAGAAGGATCCAGAACCACCTCCTTTATTGAAACCGAGCCAGCAGCCCCCATGCCACCCGCCGAAAACTAGCAGGATCGGCCGCAAGACGGCAAGACCACCCGGTCGACCATTCCGACGGAGAAGAAGGCCACCACAACCATGTCGGGGGCAGATGCCCTAAGCGCCCTAGTGTCACGGACAAGTCCCGGGTCGCCTGGGCGCTGGCGTCGAGGCTAACATACGGGACAGATCGTGGCTAGGCCCAGATCCCCGCCGCCTGCCGCCTGCCGCCATCTGGGCCGAGGATCACCGGCCGCTGCTCGCCGCAACACCACCGCCGAACCAGCCGGGATGGACGCCTCTGCCTTCCCGCCAGATCGTGATCAGGGCCGCCTCCGCTGCCACGCCCCCAGGTCTGTGCCTGGAGATGATCCGGGCGGCGGCGAAGACCACGGGAGGGAGGGCTTGCGGTGACCCATCATTGTAGGGGTTCGTAGCATGGAAAACAAAAAATTCTACCGCATGCAAACAAACAAGCCAAGATCTATCTACTAGGTTGTAGCAACGAGTCAATAGAGGAACTCACCCTCGAAGATTCCAAAGCGCAAAGAGCAAGCAAATTCTCGTGATGTATGGTCTTCTTGCCATCTCAAGATCGTAGTACGATCCTTTTCAACTGCGCGTCGGCAGGCGCTTCTTGATCGGTCACACTTTTGGTACTCGATGAAGACCTTCCTCTCCCTTGTTCTAGCAGGCAGAAGAGGTTGTAGAACTCTCCTCGTGATTCCGGCAGCACGACGTCATGGTACCGGAAGTAGAGGGAAGATCTCGCAGGGCTTCGCCTTAAGCTGGAGCGAGTATGGTGGACTATGAGAGAGGCCTTGGTGATCTAGGGTTTAGAGACACCAAGGGGAGGGCTTGGCCGGCGGCTAGGGTTTGGGGAAACCCTAACTCGCCGAGTTAGAGGAGGCCCTAGGCGGCGGCGGATTGGAGGTGGCCGGCGACTTAGAGGCTAGGGTTTGGGTGTAAGGGTAGGGGGGCGCCCTACCCCTTCTTTTATAGGTGGGAGGAAGGCGGCTAGGAGGAGGGAGTCCTCCTCCAACTCCTCCTCCTTGGCCGGCGGGTGGAGGGAGGAGGACTTCCTCCCCAATTAGGTTTCCTACTCTCCCTCCACCAAGCAAACTTGCCGTTTGACTTTTCAAATTGGCGTTTGACTTTTCAAACTAGGATTTGATTTCTTCCTTTATTTTTCCCAGCCATGATACCTAGTACATGATGCAACCATTCCACATTGTCATGACACATTCATGTACCCTTCCCCTCCGGAGTGCCGGACCTTTCGGACCCTTCTAGAACATTCCCGATGAAAACACCGAAATCATTCTCCAACTCCGAAACAGGACTTTCCTTATATGAATCTTATTCTCCGGACCATTCCGGATCTCCTCGTGATATCCCGGATCCCATCCGAGACTCCGAACAACATTCGGTCTCTTACTCATCATTCCATAACTACTCAACAACATCGAATCCTTAAGTGTGTCTCCCTACGGTTCGTGAATTATGCGGACATGACCGAGACACTTCTCCGATCAATAACCAATAGAGGAATCTGGAAATTCATATGGCTCACACATATTTCTATGATTACTTTGCGATCGAATGAACCACTTACATACGATACCAATTTCCCTTTGTGTCACGATAGTTTACTTTTTGAGGTTTTGATCGTCGGTATCTCTGCATACCTAGTTCAACCTCGTTACTGATAAGTACTCTTTTCTTGTTCCCGTGGTATGTGATCCCTTGTGAACCAGTCACATGCTTGCAAGCTAATTGGATGACATTCCACCGAGAGGGCCCAGAGTATATCTATCCGTCATATGGATGGACAAATCCCACTCTTGATCCATGTGCCTCAACCCATACTTTCCGAACACTCAATGCCACCTTTATAGCCACCCAGTTACGGTGTGGTGTTTGATGTCATCAAAGCATCCTTCCGGTGATGGTGATTAACATGATCTCATGGTCGAAGGATTAGGTTACTATGTATCAGAAAGCTTATAGCAAATGAACTATATTAAATGACTTGATCTTTATGCTACGCTTAACTATAGGAGTATTTCTATCACATCATTCTCCTAATGATATGACCCTGTTGTTAATAACATCTCTATGTTCATGATCAGGAAACCATGATCATATATTAACCAACAAGCTAGTTTAACAAGAGGCTTTACTAGGGACTCTTTTATGTTTACAAATCACATAAGTATTAATGTTTCCGGTCAATACAATTATATCATGGTATGTAAAAATTTATCATAAGTATGAATATATGATAATAACCACTTTATTATTGCCTCTTGGGCATATCTCCAACAGTATCCCACTTGCACTAGAGTCAATAATCTAGTTTCAAACCTTTGTGTATTCAACACCTATGGGTTTCTGGTGTCGTATGTACACGATTGCTAGTGGTCAACTGATCTCCGGATCTGACACTTCCAGGTCCGTGTGTAATTGCATGTCTTTGCGTCTCTACGCATCACTCATTCTCTAATGAGATGGCTTCGTACAAATTTGGTCCTTTGGTGTGACCTTTAGTTCTTTGGGTTTAAAACATATTGATAATATTGTCGTACAATATATCTTCATAGTATTATCCCTGCTATGAACTACACCTAGTTTGATAACAAACTACTTGACACAAATGCCCTCTTTAGCTACTATTATAGCAGTCATATACTTAGCCTTTTGTTGTAGTATCTGTCACAATGTATTAACTTTGGAACTCATCCAAATTCATTATGGAACTCACTTTCCATCATATTGTGCCACCCTTAGTTTAGATTGAGATAAACTTAATTTGTACTTTGTGACAAAACTAGTATCAATGTAGCACTTTTACAATGAACTAACCATCTATTTGTCACTTCTACAAAATAATATATTCTTAGTTCTTCCAAAAGATCATAAGAATATCCTTACTATCGTTCAATGATCATCTTATGAATCATTCTGGTATATGCTCATAACATTTAGAGCATAGGACATATCTGGATTTGTACATATCACAGTATGATTGATATAAATACTCTTTGTGATTTCATACATCAAGTATCAATCTATACTTGAATATTTGTTTCACTTACCAAGTGTCAATACACTTGAATATATCATCAATATTGAACTCATTCAATCCTTTCTGTGCGACAAGAACCTTTCTTGTAGTTTCTATATTAAACTCATTCAATATATCATCTATGTACTTTCGGCACAACCATATTAGCGTCTATTGATGCCAAATATTTGGGTTTTGCCTAAGTCTTTCACCAGGATGAAATTCTTAATATGTGTTAATAAAAGATACATCATTTCCAATCAACAATATGTCTTCCACATAATATATTAGAAACATGTCTTAACGCTCCCACTTAATTTCTTGCAAATGCAAGCATCTTCATCGGCTCTCATGAAATTAAACTATTTTAACAGTTTCATCATAGTGAAGATTCCAACTCCGCAATGCTTACTTCAACCATTGAAGTTTGCATATGCTTTTAGCATCCTTTGAATTAACAAAACCCTATGGACCGTGTTATACACATGTCCTAGGTAACAATTCTATTAGAAGAACTTGTTTTGTTTATTCAACACATAACAAAATTATATGTCGTGGTTGCTACATTAATACGTCTAGACTAAATATAGCTTAATGAAAGATCAAATCTTGCCATAGTCAACTCTTTGAACATTGTCGTGAACTCTTTTCCGACATGTCGATAATTTCATAGATGTGAAACATCCATGTTTATTTCTTTATAGATCCAAATATGACTGTAAGGTCTTGTACCTTTCTAGAGGGTCTTTCAAGTTCAAAGCTTGATCTCTTATATATGGAAATATCACGGATTTTATGGCTTCAAGCCATTTGAAGGAGTCAGGGTGTGGCATCCCGCAAAACCACTACTAGAAAATCGCGTTGAATTTGTGCATTGCATCGTCATCATCATGCATTGTTTGCATAAAACTATTTCGCAAAGCCCGTTTTGTTTCTAAAACGCCCCACCTCTATTCAAATATCAAAGCCCGGTCTCCGGATTATTTTTGTTTGAACGCTATCGGTCTGCGAAAGGTGCTTTCGAATTAAATAAAAATATTTATTAATTAGTGGGGGCAGTCGAACGGGCCAACCCGACCCGAACGACCACCCCCGTATAAAACAGAACGGTCCACCAGATAATCCTAAAGCTACCCGAAAACCTACCCACACCCACCCCTCCACCTCACCCCACCCTATGGCATGCTGCCACCTCACCCCTCTTCCTTTCCCCAACCACTCAGCTCCTGCCACATCAGCCCCCTCTCTCTTCTCTCTCTCCCTCACACCCACACAGCCCCCCCACCGGATCCCACCACCCCGCGCGCAGCAGTCCACCCTGGCCACTCCCTGCCCCGCCAGCTGGCCCCACCACGCACTCCCAGCCACACACGCACTACACACGCACGCCCCGCACCCTGCCCACACCCCGACACCCCCCTGGGACCACCCCTGGCCCCTGTCCCCGGCCTCCCTCTCCCTCTTTCTTCTCCCCCGCGCTGGCTCCTGCCTCCCTGTCCGCGCCGGCCTCGGCCCTCCTCGCCTGCCGCCATGCGCGCCCAGCCGCCTGGCCTCCCGTCAACCTCTCATGAGCAAGGCTGCCCCCAGACGATTCCACCCCTGGCTGGGCGCTCGCTCCACACAAGGCTTCCTTCGCTGGCGCCGCTTCTCCAGCTCGGCGACCGCCACAAGGCCCGAAGGCCGGCGAGCCGACCTTGCCCACAAGGCCTGCCGGCCCTCGCCAGCTGCTGCAAGGTCGCCTGCACGCCCGTCGCCTCCACCTTCCTAGCTTCCAAGGCTGGCTTCCGCCGCCCGGGAGGCCCGATCATGAAGCCGCTTCGCCCGGCCCTTCCTCCCCTGCAGACCTCGCCAGACCTCCTCGGCCTCGCGCCTCCGGCGCCCCACTAAGCTCCGCCGCGGCCTTCCAGTGCCTCCGCGGCAGCGCCCTCCGCGCCTCTGCGAGCCTCGCCCGCAGCGTTCTGCCGCTGCCACCTCGCTGGCGTCGCCCATGACCGCAGAACCGAGCCAGCCGCCGCCTCCGCCCGGACGCCTTATCGCCGCCATCGCCGCCCGCCATGATTCCCACCTCGGGGCTGCTCAGCCCCTCATGACCGGCCCGCATCGCCTCGGTCGGCGAGGCCCCTCCGTCAACAGTCCGAGGACAAACCCCAAAGACCCGAACCCCGATGCACCGCGATCCCCACTGCAGAACAACAAGGCCTTCGAGGTGGAACCGACAAGATCTGCAACACGGACGCGGAGTGACCCTCGGACGCCACGATCTTCTCCTCGGAAACGACAGGAACTTCCCTCGCACGCCAAGATCTACCCTGGGACGCCAAAACCCGAACCGGGAGGACGCAAAGATCGCCACGAGACCGACAAGCACTTCACCCCGAAGCCAAGACCGTCGCGACAACAAGCACGACAACGGCCCGAAAGAATTCGACACGCCCCGACCCCGAACCAAGACCTGCTTCCCGGACGCGACAAGGACTACCTCGATCCGAGACCCTAACCCCGGAGTTCGAGAACGACCCCGTCAGAACTCTGGACCCCGAGAACGGACCCTGGACCCTGTCGAACCCCGAACCCCGGAAACCCAAGATCTGCCGAACCCTAAATGTGTGACCCTTTTCCTCGATACCCTATTTTTATAACATAACACAACTTGTCGCACATTAATTGGTCATGCATGCATACATTCATGTGGTTTGGGGGCCTTATGCCGATTCACCTAATAATTAAATATGGGGCCCATATGCGGGCAAATCTAGTCTCATATCGGCCTCATTTAAGTTTGTGTAGCGAACCCGGTGCTATCTCTTGCCATGTTAAAACAACATCTAATTGCGGGGTAGGTAAATAACTTGAACCGTATAATTAATTGTTGGGGCCCCGGTTCCGCTTAATATGACCTAATTGCATCGCACCTTGCCATGCCATACATCATACATGCATCATGCAGATCTTCCGCCGTTGTATTAAATATCGCATCCGGTTTTCTTCTAGTGTTTTGCCTCTTCGCGGATAAGGCCGTTGAGTTGATGTGAGCTTCGCCCCGATCTTCGGATGAACCTTTCGGCAATGTTTTCAGGCGAGCATCTCCCTCTTTCTACCTATCTTATTTTTATAGTATTTACTTCCCTCCTGTTGATCTATTGCTATCTGTGTTGCGTTGCTCTAGTTTCGTACCCGTGATATCCCTTGCAGCCATATATAGCCTTGGACACATCCTATTACCTGTTGTTTGGTAGATGGTTGGACCCGCGTGTCGTAGTCGCTTGCTCAAGTGTTTTGCTTGTCGTCAAGTACCACAATTGTTGGAGAAGTGCCGCATGTTGACGTTGGAGATGATCACGGCTTTACTTATTGTTTCACTTTAATTCCTGTTTAACAACTAAAATTGAATTAAGCAGAGGCATCGGTGGGTGATAGGTAATGTTGGTTTTCCGAGCACTTGTGTCCCGTGGGACCGAGTTCTTGACACTGTTCCGAGATCGAGCGCTAACCACGGTAGGGAGATATGGCCCCCATTGATAATTACCGATTTCAAAGTATTGTCTTGGGGGCCACAACTAGTTTGAGGTGTTTTACTATTGTACTTATGCCATGCTACTTATGTATTTACGTTTGTGCGAGGAGCACACTGTCTTTATTTAGGTAAGCGGAGTGATTACGCTGTATCGACAGTCCCGATTGGGGATCTGCTGTAACATGTGACCATTGTCGCAAACCCTAAGTCCGTCTCGGAGACCGGCCGACTTCGTTGAAGGTGTACTTAGTGGGGTGGCCCCCCGTGCTTGCTTTGGGTCTGGGAACGTCGTGACTTAGGCCCCGCCGACATACCGATGGGTGTATGTTAACTGATCGCAAAAGGGTCAAGTGCTGTGGATACTTTGGTGCACCCTCAGGTTAAATCTTTTGAGAAGCCGTGTCCATGTTATGGACGACTTGGAGCACGGCTTGATCATAGACAACTATAACTAAAGTTTACTATTATAAATTGACTTGTATTCGATATGACTAGTAATCAGCTTCACTACAACGGAATGGCTAAGTAAAAGTACCAACAAGCTTTGGGTCTTGGGTTTATCTCATGCTAATTGTATCTGACTAGTAAGTGCTGCAACTGTCACGGAATGGTCAACTAAAAGTGCCCACTACTTATCTTTTTATCAGGATGATTATCTAAACCTGACTAGTAAAGTGCCGCAACTATAACTGAATAAGTAAAACTGCCAACTGTGTGAGTTCCTCGGTTGACTTCCTCGTTTGGTCTCGAGGGGAAACACCAGGATGGGTTTGTTTGGTGATAGCTTCAGGTTGGATCCGGTTAGGTCATTCTTATCCCTCTCTGATATCCATGATTGTATCGAGTCTCTATAGGTTGATTAGTGCATCTTGCCGCCTCTTGATCCACCATACCTATGTGGCGAGGACCGAATTCTAGCCTCGCTGTATCGCCTCGATCGACGCTCCTCTTTTTCCTTTGCCCTTTGTCGGCACCCCTTTTGTTTAAGCAGGTTTTGAGATCGACGCCGTTAGCAGGGTTACCCTTCCGGCTTGGCCTGGGCAGGGTTATGGACACCATTGGTTATTCTTTAGGGCTCTTAGCCCCATTTGCATCTTGTCCGTAGCTGGACGCTTTATCGTTTTCAAGGTGATTTGGATCTTTGTACATTACATTTGTATTCTTGACTCTTTGAGTCGCTGTTGTATATATATCTGTTCTATGGGTCCCATCGAGGACTGTTGTGTAATGTTATTACTTTGCTTTCCACCCGCACGAAAGTGCCTGGTGGGCACCTTCGAATCGTTTCTATGCGGGTTTGGCGAGTTTCGCTAAAACTTGCATAGGGCCGATTCTGAGGGTGTTACAGAGTGGTATCAGAGCTCAGCAGTTGCGATACCCCACAAGTCCAGCCTGTAGGATAACCTAGCTAACGGCCGAAGTAGAGTGTCAAAACTATTTTGCAAATCGGTTGGATAGTTCTGATTAGGTCTGATTTTATTCCTTACCCCTCTGCTATTCTCCTCTTATCCCGACGTGTTTTGAATCCGCTCTCTTCTCTTTCTTCGAGTCCAGGAATTCTCGTGGTTGGGTTTCCGTCGTACCTTCAGGGTTTCGCTTCCTCCTCTGCTAACGGTGATCTATCATCCTGTGTTCAAGCTGCCTGAGGAATCCGTCAGCGGTGGTACCATTCTTTGTTCTTTGTTTGCGCCTTCCGGTGTTTTCTGACGGCAACATTCACGCCAGATCCGGCGAGTGCGCATCACTCATTTGTTCGAACCTCGTTTGTCGAGATCTTGATCGATTCCGAGAGTTGGTTGCTTAATCCGCCTATTCGTGTGCGAGTAATGGTATGAGTGCGGGATGGAGTAGCTACCCTACCACGCTCTTATCATTCGCTCTTGTACGTTGAATCGTGGATCCAAAGTTTTACTCTATCCATGGAAGTTAGAGGTGGCCTTACCTTCAACTTCGTCCTTTGTTTCCCCGGAGTGTTCTCTCGACGGTCAGGAGCAACGACCCTTTGTTGGTGGTGTCGCCGTTCTCCAGATGAAGAAGGAACCCTCGTTAGTGGTGTCGCGAGGATCTACAGCGAGAAGACGCCGTCACGACCTCCCGGTACCATGAGGCGGATCTCGAGGGCGAGATCCATTGTTAGTGGTGTCGAATTGTGGCATCCCGCAAAAACCACTACTAGAAAATCGCGTTGAATTTGTGCATTGCATCGTCATCATCATGCATTGTTTGCATAAAACTATTTTCGCGAAGCCGTTTTGTTTCTAAACGCCCCACCTCTATTCAAATATCAAAGCCCGGTCTCCGGATTATTTTTGTTTGAACGCTATCGGTCTGCGAAAGGTGCTTTCGAATTAAATAAAAATATTTATTAATTAGTGGGCGGTCGAGCAACGCCAACCCGAACGACCACCCCGTATAAATGTAAAGCGGTCCACCAGACAATCCTAAAGCTACCCGAAAACCTACCCACACCCCCCCCTCCACCTCACCCCCCCCCATGGCATGCTGCCACCTCACCCCTCTTCCTTTCCCCAACCACTCAGCTCCTGCCACATCAGCCCCCTCTCTCTTCTCTCTCTCCCTCACACCCACACACCCCCACGGATCCCACCACTTGCAGTCCACCCACAGCCACTCCACGCCACCTTGGCCCCACCACGCACTCCCAGCCACACACGCACTACACACGCCCGCACCTGCCCACCCGACACCCCACAGGACCACCCCAGCCCCTGTCCCGGCCTCCCTCTCCTCTTTCTTCTCCCAGGCGTGCCCGCCCGTCCGCCTCGGCCCTCCCGGCCCGCTCCCCTCGCCAGCGCCTTCATGCATGCCGCGCCAGCCGCCTCCGCTCCGTCACCTCCATGAGCAGCGCCCGGCCGCCGACCTCCCACCCCACGCCGGCTCGCCCACAAGGCCATCCCTCTGCTTGGCGCCCTCCCTCATGGCGCCTGAGCCGATTTGCCCCGCCGCCCTCGGCCCGCGTCCACGCCCGCCGGCCCGCTGTCCGCCCCGTCCCGTCGCCTCCACCTTCCCGGCTTCGCGCGGGCCTCCGCCTCACGCCCGGGAGGCCCCGATGAAGCTTCGCCCCGTCCGGCCTTCCTTCCCTGCAGACCTCGTGACCCCTCCCTCATCGCCTCCGCCTTGGCGCCCCTCCCAAGCTCCGCGCCGGCCTTCCGGTGCCTCCGCTGAAGCGCCTCCCTCGCGCCCTCTGCAGGCCCGCCTCGCGGCGCGCCACAACCCGCCTCTGCGCCACCTCGCCGTCGCCGCCCAGCGGCCGCGGCCTTGAAGCCGGCCGCGCCCGGCTCACGCCCGACGCCTCGGCCATCCGCCCTCGCCAGTCGCGGACCCCACCGGGGCTCCTGCCCCCATGACCGGCCCGCAGACGCCTCGGTCGGCGAGGCCCCTCCGTCAATAGTCCGAGGACAAACCCCAAAGACCCGAACCCCGATGCACCGCGATCCCCACTGCAGAACAACAAGGCCTTCGAGGTGGAACCGACAAGATCTGCAACACGGACGCGGAGTGACCCTCGGACGCCACGATCTTCTCCTCGGAAATGACAGGAACTTCCCTCGCACGCCAAGATCTACCCTCGGACGCCAAAACCCGAACCGGGAGGACGCAAAGATCGCCACGAGACCGACAAGCACTTCACCCCGAAGCCAAGACCGTCGCGACAACAAGCACGACAACGGCCCGAAAGAATTCGACACGCCCCGACCCCGAACCAAGACCTGCTTCCCGGACGCGACAAGGACTACCTCGATCCGAGACCCTAACCCCGGAGTTCGAGAACGACCCCATCAGAACTCTGGACCCCGAGACCGGACCCTGGACCCTGTCGAACCCCGAACCCCGGAAACCCAAGATCTGCCGAACCCTAAATGTGTGACCCTTTTCCTCGATACCCTATTTTTATAACATAACACAACTTGTCGCACATTAATTGGTCATGCATGCATACATTCATGTGGTTTGGGGGCCTTATGCCGATTCACCTAATAATTAAATATGGGGCCCATATGCGGGCAAATCTAGTCTCATATCGGCCTCATTTAAGTTTGTGTAGCGAACCCGGTGCTATCTCTTGCCATGTTAAAACAACATCTAATTGCGGGGTAGGTAAATAACTTGAACCGTATAATTAATTGTCGGGGCCCCGGTTCCGCTTAATATGACCTAATTGCATCGCACCTTGCCATGCCATACATCATACATGCATCATGCCGATCTTCCGCCGTTGTATTAAATATCGCATCCGGTTTTCTTCTAGTGTTTTGCCTCTTCGCGGATAAGGCCGTTGAGTTGATGTGAGCTTCGCCCCGATCTTCGGATGAACCTTTCGGCAATGTTTTCAGGCGAGCATCTCCCTCTTTCTACCTATCTTATTTTTATAGTATTTACTTCCCTCCTGTTGATCTATTGCTATCTGTGTTGCGTTGCTCTAGTTTCGTACCCGTGATATCCCTTGCAGCCATATATAGCCTTGGACACATCCTATTACCTGTTGTTTGGTAGATGGTTGGACCCGCGTGTCGTAGTCGCTTGCTCAAGTGTTTTGCTTGTCGTCAAGTACCACAATTGTTGGAGAAGTGTCGCATGTTGACGTTGGAGATGATCATGGCTTTACTTATTGTTTCACTTTAATTCCTGTTTAACAACTAAAATTGAATTAAGCAGAGGCATCGGTGGGTGATAGGTAATGTTGGTTTTCCGAACGCCCACTTGTGTCCCGTAGGACCCGAGTTCTTGACACCTGTTAGAGATCGAGCGCTAACCACAGTGGGAGATATGGGCCCCCATTGATAATTACCTGATTTCAAAGTATTGTCTGGGGCCACAACTAGTTTGAGGTGTTTTACTATTCTGTACTTATGCCATGCTACTTATGTATTTACGTTTGTGCGAGGAGCACACTGTATTGTTTAGGTAAGCGGAGTGATTACGCGGTATCGACAGTCCCCGATTGGGGATCTGCCGCTTCTGACCATTGTCGCAAACCCTAAGTCCGTCTCGAGACCGGACTTCGTTCGGGTGTACTTAGTGGGGTGGCCCCGTGCTTGCTTTGGGTGCAGGGCGTCGTGACTTAGGCCCCGCCGACATACCGATGGGTGTATGTTAACGATCGGCAAAAGGTGAAGTGCACGTGGATACTTTGGTGCACCCTGCAGGTTAAATCTTTTAGAAGCCGTGTCAGCGGTTATGGACGACTTGGAGCACGTTGTGATCATAGACAACTATAACTAAAGTTTACTATTATAAATTGACTTGTATTCGATATGACTAGTAATCAGCTTCACTACAACGGAATGGCTAAGTAAAAGTACCAACAACTGCTGGGTCTTGGGTTTATCTCATGCTAATTGTATCTGACTAGTAAGTCTTTTATCACGGAATGGTCAACTAAAAGTGCCCACTGCTTATCTTTTTATCAGGATGATTATCTAAACCTGACTAGTAAAGTGCCGCAACTATAACTGAATAAGTAAAACTGCCAACTGTGTGAGTTCCTCGGTTGACTTCCTCGTTTGGTCTCGAGGAGGGAAACACCAGGATGGGTTTGTTTGGTGATAGCTTCAGGTTGGATCCGGTTAGGTCATTCTTATCCCTCTCTAATATCCGCCAGTTGTATCGAGTCTCTATAGGTTGATTAGTGCATGCTGCCGCTGCCGCTTCAGTCCACCATACCTATGTAGGCGAGGACCGCCGAATTCTAGCCTCGCTGCATCGGCCTCGATCGACGCTCCTCTTTTCCTTTGCCTTTGTCGGCACCTTTTGTTTAAGCAGGTTTTGAGATCGACGCGTTAGTGGTTACCCTTCCGGCTTGGCCTGGGCAGGGGTTATGGACGCCATTGGTTATTCTTGAGGCTCTTAGCCCCATTTGCATCTTGTCCGTAGCTGGACGCTTTATCGCTTTCAAGGTGATTTGGATCTTTGTACATTACATTTGTATTCTTGACTCTTTGAGTCATTTGTTGTATATATCTCGCTCGTGGGTCCCATCGAGGACTGTTGTGTAATGTTATTACTTTGCTTTCCACCCGCACGAAAGTGCCTGGTGGGCACCTTCGAATCGTTTCTATGCGGGTTTGGCGAGTTTCGCTAAAACTTGCATAGGGCCGATTCTGAGGGTGTTACACAGGGCCCATCATCGCTTCTTTGCATGTAGTCGGATCATTATCGTTAAATAATGATTTAACTCTCAAATCTTGGTATTTGATTGTTTACCCGACCTTCTTGTTTCAATAGGAACTTAGTCCTCCGTGACCACAACCTTTGAGGCACGTGAGCCATGAGCATTGTTGCTGCCTCCGGAACACTTTTCGGCGCTGTGCAACTCTACACATATAACTAAGGTTCTTTTAACCTTATCAAAGTTCTATTGTCCTCCCACTTAACTTTTCACGAAAAATTCCTTCTCAAAGAAACTTGACGTTCTAAGCGACAAACACTTTTGTCTTTGGTGTTATGGAGGAATACTTAACTATTATTCAAAATAACATACAAAGATATGTTCATCCGATTTTGGTTGCAAACATCTTTCTTATGCATATCATACCAATTTTTTTAAGAAAGGACAACTTGGGTTTTATCCCAAACCATAACTTTATATGGAGTCAATTCAACGGATTATGATGGAGCTCTTTTTAGTGGAAAAACGGTAGTCTCTAGAGCTTTTAATCTTTAAAATATAATGACAGTTTTATAAATTACACCTTTGATCTTACCATGTCAAACAAGGTTTAATTACATATCTCGAACGCTCCATACTCTTATGGTGTTTCGGGAAATGCAAATCCATGGAACGATTCCTTAAATCTTAGGTATTATGCTAAACTTGTAACTCAAATATCTTCCTTTATGATCTTATCATAAACTATTTATATTCTTGTTACAATGATTTTGCACTTCATCTTGAAAATCTTTGAACTTTTCAAATGTTTCATACTTCATCCTTATTAAGTAAATATTCATATATTCACTCAAATTTTTGGAGAAAGCATATGAAGTTGAAATACATCGCTCTTGACTACACATAATGAACTTCATACAACAATATGTACAAGTTCTAATAAGCTAGTCATTCGTTCCCTTTTGGCCTATGAACGAAGTTTTAATTATCTCTAGGAAAGTTTCACAAGCGTCATTTGATCAAAAATCAAAAAAGACTCCAAAATTCTATCCACATGGAGTTTCTTCATGTTTTCTTTCCAATATAATTTAAACATCGATGTCACTTCCTAAGTGATCTTTCAATCAATTTGTCTTTCGACATTTTTAGCACTAGTTTTATGGATGTGATTTCTCCAACAAGATTTGTAAATCATCCATCTTTTATGGATTACGACAATTATTTGAACAACCTTTTGTTCTCATAATACCTGATAAAACAAATCTTGAAGGCAAGTTTTGATGTTTAACGAGCAACACAATAACCCTTTATTTGTTCTCGATGAACATCATCACATATTCTTTTGCTAGTTACTTAGGCCATTGTAGTTCATGAATTCTGTTGTTTCGTATGACGATTCATACCAACAAATTCAGTATCCAATAATTAAGAACCACATTATTTAACAAGCAAAGAATACAGCCATAACGCGTATATCCTTTATATATGTAACACCCTCAGAATCGGACCTATGCAAATTTGGGCAAAGTTCGCCAAACTCGCATAGAAACGATTCAAAGGTGCCCACCAGGCACTTTCGTGCGGGTGGAAAACGAAGTAATAACATTACACAACAGTCCTCGATGGGACCCTGTAGCAGATATATATGTAACAATGACTCAAAGAGTCAAGAATACGATATATGGTACAAAGATCCAAATCACCTTTATAACGATAGGCGTCCACTACGGACAAGATGCAAATGGGGCTAAGAGCCCTCAAGAATAACCAATGGCGTCCATAACCCTGCCCAAAGCCGGGAAGGGTAACCTCGCTAACGACGCCGATCTCAAAACCTGCTTAAACAAAGGGTGCCGACAAAGGGCAAAGGAAAAAAAGGAGGCCAAGATCGAGGCCAAGACACGGCGAGGCTAGAATTCGGCGGTCCTCGCCTACATAGGTATGGTGGATAGCGGCAGGCAAGATGCAATTGAACAACCTATAGAGACTCGATACAACTGGCGGTTATCAGAGAGGGGGTAAGAATGACCTAACCGGATCCAACCTGAAGCTAACACCAAACAATCCCATCCTGGTGTTTCCCCCTCGAGACCAAACGAGGAAGTCAACCGAGGACTCACACAGTTGGCAGTTTTTATTTATTCAGTTATCGTTGCAGCAATTACTAGTCAGGCTTAGATAATCGTCCTGATAAAGTAAACAGTGGGCACTTTTAGTTAATCATTCCGTTTTAGTTGTAACTCTTACTAATCAGATACAGATAGCAGGAGATAAACCCAAAAACCCAGCAGTTGTTGGTACTTTTATTCAGCCATTTCGTTGTAGTTGCAGTACTTACTAGTCAGGTACAATTGTCGCAAGCGACAAACAAACAAGCAATTGTGGGCAGTATTAATTAGCCATTCCATTATAGTAAAGCTGATTACTAGTCATTATAAGTCAAATTTATAGCAGTAAACTTTAGTTATGCTTGTCTATGATCGAGATACTGTGCTCCAAGTCGTCCATATCCGCGGACACGGCTTTCAGAAAGTTTTACCCGGCCGGGGTGCACCAATAGCAACACACGCCGATCAACCTCGGAAAACCAAATCAAAACCCAACGAGGCTTTCACATTGAACAATCACAGATTCGAAATATTTCAGGCCACCTTTGAGTAGAACCCGCAACGAAGTAAGCTAGCCGAGACGGCCTCAAGGTTAGCGCCAATGGTCAGAGCGATCGAACCCGAAAACTCGGGGTGTCGATACTGCCGTAATCACTCCGCCAACCTAACAAGACGATGCAGCAGACTCGCACAATCGTAAATAAAGCGATAAGCATGGCATAAGTACAGGATCGTAAATAAAACCTCAAACTAGTTTGTGGCCCCAAGAAATAAGACTGAATCAAGCTCTGGCTCAGGGGGGTCCCATATACCTCCCGGATGTGGATAGCGCGCAAAAATCAAGGAACAGGTATCAAGTACTCGGGGTCTTACGGGACACAAGTGGGCGTTCGGAAACCAAATATTATCTATCACCCACCGATGCCTCTGCTTATTCAATTTTAGTTGTTAAACAGAAATTAAAGTGACGATAAGTAAAACTAGAATCATCTCCAACATCAACATGCGGCAATACATCAGCAACTGTGGCATTTGACAACACGCGACAACACTTGAGCAAGCGACTACGACACGCAAGTCCAACTAGCTACCAAACAACAGGTAATAGGGTGTGTCCAAGGCAATATAGGGCTGCATGGTATATCACGGGTACGGAAACTAAAGCATCGCAACACAGATAGCAATAGATCAACAGGAGGGAAGTAAATACTATGAAAGTAAGATAGGTAGAAAGAGGGAGATGCTCGCCTGAAAACGTTGTCGAGGGTTCAACCGAAGATCGGGGCGAAGCTCACATCAACTCAACGGCCTTATCCGCGAAGAAGCAAAACGCTAGAATAAACACCGGATGCAATATTTAATACAACGGCAGAAGATCGGCATGATGCATGTATGATGCATGGCATGGCAAGGTGCGATGCAATTAGGTCAAGATTAAGCGGAACCGGGGTCCCGACAATTAATTAGGTGGTTCATGTTATTTAGAAACCCCGCCATTAAATGTTGTTTAAACAAGGCAAGATAAGATACCGGTTCGCTACACAAGTTTAATGAGGCCGATATGAGACTAGATTTGCCCGCATATGGGCCCCATATTTAATTATTAGGTGAATCGGCATAAGGCCCCCAAACCAATGCTATGCATGCGGGAATGACAATTTAATGTGCAACAAATTGATATGTTATAAAATAGGGTTCGAGGAAAAGGTCACACATTAGGGGTCTCGACGGTCTTGTTAGGGTTCGACGAACTTGGGGTTCCGGGGTTCGACAGGGTCCGGTCTCGGGGTTCAGGGTTCGACGAGTTCGGCGAGGTTCGGATCTGGGGTTCGTCGGGATCGTTCTCGGCCTCCGGGGTCGTGCTCGGATATCGGGGTAGGTCTTGGCGCATCCGGGTGCGGGACTTGGGGTCATGTCGACGGTCATGGCGTTCAGGGGGAAGTTCTCGGTGTCCGGGTGAAGCACTCGGCGTTCTACGGTTCCACGTCGACGGCCTTGGTCTCCTTGATGTAGAACTTGATGTTCCGGTGGCGGTCTTGGCGTCAGGGTTCTCGCCAGAGTGCAGATTGACGCCCTCGAGGAAGTACTTTCCGTACATGTGTCTCCGGTTCCGTGTCGTTGATTACGCCGTCCGATGTCGGGTCTCTAGGGTCTTGACGGCCGGGTCCGAGAGGGAGATCTTGGCGTCGGGTTTCCGTGATTTAAGATCTTGTCGCGCGGCGTCAATACTTCCGGGAAGGAGATCACGAGGTTCCGGCTCTGTTGGTCCATCTAGTTCGATCGGGTCGGCGTCGATCTCGGGATCTGCCCCTACACGGTCTTCGGGGAACTTGGAGTCCGGGGTTCGTTCTCGGAGGTGGTACTTGTCGCGTTCGAGGGGTTCGAAGGTCTTGTCGCTTTCCACTAGAGCACCGGTGGCCCACCGGCAGCGGGATGGGGTTCGAGGACGACGGCGGCCGGGACGCTGGGCGGTGGTCGCCGGAGACGGGCTCAGTGCGGGGCCGCGTTCGAGGAAGGCAGACCGACGCGGCCCATGGCGGCGAGGTCGCTGGCCGGCGGGTCGGGGGCCCGGAGGCGCCGTGGCGAGCGGGCTTGCAGGGCGTGGCGGGCGAGGTTGGATGCGGGTCGCAGAGACGGAGTCCGAGGGTGGAGGCGCGGGGCGACGGGTGCCGGGCGACGAGGTCGACGGACGCAGTGAGGGGCCCGGGGATCTCGCCGGGCGCGAGCAGCGGAGAGGGCGCTGCGGAGGAGCTTCACGGCGGACGGAGCTTCGCAGAGGCGGAGGAGGCGCATGCGACGGGCCGGAGGGGGGTGCGGACGCGGCGGGCGGCGGAGGAACTGGGTCTGGCCGGCGATCTTGGCGGGCCGAGGGACGAGACGAGAACGAGTGGTGGGACGGCTGGCGCGTAGCTGGGCGGCCAGTTGACGCAGGCAAGCGGCGAGGATCAAGTGGAGAGGCGAGGCCACAGACGGTGGGAAGACCGGCGAGGGGATGGAGGCGAGGCGGCTGGGCTGCAGGAGAGGGCGAGGGGCTTGGGCGGTGGTCGAGCGGTGGCGAGCAGTGAGGTCCAGCAAGGAGGCGGCTTCGCAGCGGCGGGGCGCGGTCATGGATGGGTGGGGGCACGGACTTGGGGAGAGGAGAGCGCGGGCGTCTGGCAGAGGGCACGCGTGGGTGGGGCGTCTGGTGTGTGTAGCCTGTGCGGTGTGTGTGTGTGGGGCCAGGGTTAGGTAGGCCGGGTGTGAGATCGGGAGGCGGGCTGGGCTGTGGTCCCACGTGGGGCCCACGGACAGGAGGAGGGAGTTGGCGTGTGGGGTCCCCGTCGGTGGGAAAAAGGGAGAGGGTAGGATGGCTAGGGTGAGAAAAGAGAGAGAGAGGGAGCTGGATGGATGAGGTGGCAGGTGGGTAGATTTTGGGTGAGAGGGGGAGGTGGCAGCCAGAGATTGGGGGGTAGGAACCGATTGGGTGAGACTAGGATTTAGGGTTGGGCAGTTTTAGTTTTGTGTTTGTTTGGTCGTGATTAAATCAAAACAAGGTCATCTGCAACCAGTTTTTAGACAAATAAAAATACTCCGATGCGGTCGGGGTTTTGTATTTGAAAATAATAAGGGTTTTGTACAATTCAAAACTAGGCTTTTCAAATAATGCAGACAAACAATGCATGATGATGACGATGCAATGCACAAATCAACGCGATTTTCTAGTAGTGGTTTTGCGGGATGCCACAATTCGACACCACTAACAATGGATCTCGCCCTCGAGATCCGCCTCATGGTACCGGAAAGAAGGCCGTCGGTCTGATCCTTCGCGCTTCGTGTAGATCCTCGCGACACCACTAACAAGAGGTCGTTGTCCGTGATTGTCGAGAGAACACTCCGGGAACAACAGGTCGAAGGTAGAGGTATCAACAAATAAAGCCACCTCTAACTCTGGTGGAGAAGGGGAACCGATGCATTCTCATCCACTTCAATGTACAAAAGCGAATAGAAGGGGTAGTCGGCATGGGGGCCAATCCATCACGCACCCAAACTATTACTCTGCACAATCAGTAGAAAAGAGGGCAACCATTCTCGGAATCAGACTGAAGATCTCGACAAGCGAGGTTCGGAAACAAAGGAGGGATGCAGACTCTGCATCGGATCTGGCATTGAGGATGTCGTCGCGTCGGAAACACCGGAAAGCACATCAAGGAACGAAGGAGGGTACCATAAACGAAGGATTCCGCGGATAGCATGAAGACCGGACGTAGCAACACCGTTTACAGAGGAGGAAGCGAAACCCTGAAGGTACGACGGAAACCCAACCACGAGAATTCCTGGACTCGAAGAAAGAGATGAGGCAGATTTAAAACACGTAGAGGTAAGAGGAGAGCAGCAGAGGGGTAAGGAGTAAAATCAGACCTAATCAGAACTATCCAACCGATTTTACAAAATAGTTTTGACACTCTACTTCGGCCGTTAGCTAGGTTATCCTACAGGCTGGACTTGTGGGGTATCGCAACTGCTGAGCTCTGATACCACTCTGTAACACCCTCAGAATCGGACCTATGCAAATTTGGGCAAAGTTCGCCAAACTCGCATAGAAACGATTCAAAGGTGCCCACCAGGCACTTTCGTGCGGGTGGAAAACGAAGTAATAACATTACACAACAGTCCTCGATGGGACCCACAGAACAGATATATGTAACAGCGACTCAAAGAGTCAAGAATACAGATATATGGTACAAAGATCCAAATCACCTTTATAACGATAGAGCGTCCAGCTACGGACAAGATGCAAATGGGGCTAAGAGCCCTGAAGAATAACCAATGGCGTCCATAACCCTGCCTGTGCCAAGCGGAAGGGTAACCTCGCTAACGACGCCGATCTCAAAACCGCTTAAACAAAGGGTGCCGACAAAGGGCAAAGGAAAAAAAGGAGGCCAAGATCGAGGCCAAGACACGAGGCTAGAATTCGGCGGTCCTCGCCTACATAGGTATGGTGGACTGAGCGGCAGCGGCAGCATGCACTGAACAACCTATAGAGACTCGATACAACTGGCGGTTATCAGAGAGGGGGTAAGAATGACCTAACCGGATCCAACCTGAAGCTAACACCAAACAATCCCATCCTGGTGTTTCCCCCTCGAGACCAAACGAGGAAGTCAACCGAGGACTCACACAGTTGGCAGTTTTTATTTATTCAGTTATCGTTGCAGCAATTACTAGTCAGGCTTAGATAATCGTTCTGATAAAGTAAACAGTGGGCACTTTTAGTTAATCATTCCGTTTTAGTTGTAACTCTTACTAATCAGATACAGATAGCAGGAGATAAACCCAAAAACCCAGTAGCTTGTTGGTACTTTTATTCAGCCATTTCGCTAGAAGTTGCGATTACTAGTCAGTACAATTGTCGCGTTTACAAACAAACAAGCAATTGTGGGCAGTATTAATTAGCCATTCCATTATAGTAAAGCTGATTACTAGTCATTATAAGTCAAATTTATAGCAAGAAACTTTAGTTATGCTTGTCTATGATCGAGATATCGTGCTCCAAGTCGTCCATATCCGCGGACACGGCTTTGAGAAAGTTTTACCGGCCGGGTGCACCAATAGCAACACACGCCGATCAACCTCGGAAAACCAAATCAAAACCCAACGAGGCTTTCACGATGAACAATCACAGATTCAGAATATTTCAGGGGCCACCTTTGAGTAGAACCCGCAACGTAAGCTAGCTTCGAGACGGCCTCAAGGTTAGCGCCAATGGTCAGAAGCGATGGGAACCCGAAACTCGGGTGTCGATACTGCGTAATCACTCCGCCAACCTAAAAAGACAAAGGTGCGACTCGCACAATCGTAAATAAAGCGATAAAGCATGGCATAAGTACAGGATCGTAAATAAAACCTCAAACTAGTTTGTGGCCCCAAGAAATAAGATGAATCAAGCTCGCCTGGGGGTCCCATATACCTCCCGGATGTGGATAGCGCAAAAATCAAGGAACAGTATCAAGTACTCGGGGTCTTACGGGACACAAGTGGGCGGAAACCAAATATTATCTATCACCCACCGATGCCTCGCTTATTCAATTTTAGTTGTTAAACAGAAATTAAAGTGACGATAAGTAAAACTAGAATCATCTCCAACATCAACATGCGGCAATACATCAAAGAATCGTGGCATTTGACAACACGCGACAACACTTGAGCAAGCGACACGACACGCAAGTCCAACTAGCTACCAAACAATGGTAATAGGGTGTGTCCAAGGCAATATAGGGCTGCATGGTATATCACGGGTAAACTAAAGCATCGCAAATACGTATAGCAATAGATCAACAGGAGGGAAGTAAATACTATGAAAGTAAGATAGGTAGAAAGAGGGAGATGCTCGCCTGAAAACGTTGTTGAGGGTTCAACCGAAGATCGGGGCGAAGCTCACATCAACTCAACGGCCTTATCCGCGAAGAAGCAAAACGCTAGAATAAACACCGGATGCAATATTTAATACAACGGCAGAAGATCGGCATGATGCATGTATGATGCATGGCATGGCAAGGTGCGATGCAATTAGGTCAAGATTAAGCGGAACCGGGGTCCCGACAATTAATTAGGTGGTTCATGTTATTTAGAAACCCCGCCATTAAATGTTGTTTAAACAAGGCAAGATAAGATACCGGTTCGCTACACAAGTTTAATGAGGCCGATATGAGACTAGATTTGCCCGCATATGGGCCCCATATTTAATTATTAGGTGAATCGGCATAAGGCCCCCAAACCAATGCTATGCATGCGGGAATGACAATTTAATGTGCAACAAATTGATATGTTATAAAATAGGGTTCGAGGAAAAGGTCACACATTAGGGGTCTCGACGGTCTTGTTAGGGTTCGACGAACTTGGGGTTCCGGGGTTCGACAGGGTCCGGTCTCGGGGTTCAGGGTTCGACGAGTTCGGCGAGGTTCGGATCTGGGGTTCGTCGGGATCGTTCTCGGCCTCCGGGGTCGTGCTCGGATATCGGGGTAGGTCTTGGCGCATCCGGGTGCGGGACTTGGGGTCATGTCGACGGTCATGGCGTTCAGGGGGAAGTTCTCGGTGTCCGGGTGAAGCACTCGGCGTTCTACGGTTCCACGTCGACGGCCTTGGTCTCCTTGATGTAGAACTTGATGTTCCGGTGGCGGTCTTGGCGTCAGGGTTCTCGCGTCAGGAGTGCAGTATTGACGTCCTCGAGGAAGTACTTTCCGTACATGTGTCTCCGGTTCCGTGTCGTTGATTCTGTCGTCCGATGTCGGGGTCTCTAGGGTCTTGACGGCTTCGGGTCCGAGAGGGAGATCTTGGCGTCGGGGTTTCCGTGACGAAGATCTTGTCATGGCGCCAATACTTCCGGAAGGAGATCACGAGGTTCCGGCTCATTGGTCCATCTAGTTCGATCGGTCGGCCGATCTGGATCTGCCTACACGGTCTTCGGGAACTTGGAGTCCGGGTTCGTTCTGGAGGTGGTACTTGTCGCGTTCGAGGGGTTCTGAAGGTCTTGTCGGCTTCCACTAGAGCACCGAGGTGGCCCACCGCAGCGGGATGGGGTGGACGGCGGCGGGACCGCTGGCGGTGGAGGTTCTCAAGGTGAGTGGCGGTCGCCGGGCGAGGACGGAGGCGAGCGGGTCGCTGGGCCCGACGGGTTCGAGGACGAGGCGGCGGCCGGACGCTGGCGGTGGTCGCGGAGACGGCTCAGGCGGGGCCGCGGTTCGAGGAAGGCGATCGACGCAGCGTCCATGGCGGCGAGGTCGCTGGTCGGGCCCGGGAGCGCCGTGTGAGCGGGCAGGGGCGTGGCGGGCGAGGTTGGACTGGCGGGTCGCACGGAGAGAGTCCGAGGGTGGAGGCGCGGGGCGGACGGGTGCTCGGGACGAGGTCGACGGACGCAGGCAGAGGGGGCCCGGCGCGGGGATCTGGCCGGCGGCGAGCCCGCGGCGGAGGAGGGCTGCTGCGGGAGGAGCTTCGCCGGCGGGACGGAGCTCGCAGAGGCGCGGAGGGAGGCGCATGCGACGGCGGCCGGAGGGGGGTCGGTGACGCGTGCGGAAGGCGGTGGCGGGGAGGAACTGGTCCGCCGCGCCCGCGATCTTGGCGGGCCGAGGGACGGAGAGAACGAGTGGCGGACGGCTGTGGCTGAGGTGGGCGCCGGCGACGCAGCAGGGCGTGGCGGGCGAGCGGGAGAGGCGGCGCTTCAAGGCAGACGGTGGCGGGGGAGACCGGCGAGAGGGGATGGAGGCGAGGCGGCGGGGCTGCTCGGGTCGGCGAGGCGAGGACGGGAGCGCGCGGGGCTTGGGGGCGGGGTGGTCGAGGGCGGTGGCGAGCCGGTGAGGTCCAGCGGCGGAGGCGGCTTGCGCAGGCGGCGGCAGGGGCGCGTGCTCGCGGATGGGTGGGGCGGCGCGCCGGACTTGGGGGAGAGGGAGAGCGTGCAGGCGTGGGCGAGGGCACGGTGCGTGGGAAGGGTCTTGGTGTGTGTAGCGCGGTGTGCGGGTGGGGCCAGGGTTAGGTAGGGCCGGGTGTGAGACTGGGAGGCGGGCCAGGGCGGCCAGGGTCCCACGTGGGGCCCACGGGACAGGGAGGAGGGAGTTGGCGTGTGGGGTCCCTGTGTCGGTGGGAAAAAGGGAGAGAGGGTAGGATGGCTAGGGTGAGAAAAGAGAGAGAGAGGGAGCTGGATGGATGAGGTGGCAGGTGGGTAGATTTTGGGTGAGAGGGGGAGGTGGCAGCCAGAGATTGGGGGGTAGGAACCGATTGGGTGAGACTAGGATTTAGGGTTGGGCAGTTTTAGTTTTGTGTTTGTTTGGTCGTGATTAAATCAAAACAAGGTCATCTGCAACCAGTTTTTAGACAAATAAAAATACTCCGATGCGGTCGGGGTTTTGTATTTGAAAATAATAAGGGTTTTGTACAATTCAAAACTAGGCTTTTCAAATAATGCAGACAAACAATGCATGATGATGACGATGCAATGCACAAATCAACGCGATTTTCTAGTAGTGGTTTTGCGGGATGCCACAATATACCTAAGCTAAACAATTCTAGTTTTTCTTTTCTGCCATATATTTACGAGATTCTCTTTCAGTATTTTTTTCCTGTTTGAAAGAATCTATCAACATCAATAGTGGATCCATATACATGATACATAGTCCAAAGCATGTATAGTAAAATACCAATGTCTTTGGACTTGCACTTTGAAGTAGATCACCATCATCAAATGTTTGGTGTTCTTTCAAATTCCTTTCTTTATTAATCTCTTGGTGTAGTAAACATTTTACCTACATCAAATATTCACCCTTATCATGGAATTATCCATGATCAAGCTACTTTTAGCTTGTAACGGTGAATCGCGAGTATAATGTTGCTCTCCAAAACCTTTTGGAGGATTAGGACAACTAGTGTCTCCAACCTTTTGCAAATTCTCATCAAATATGAGAACATGACTTTTGCCATATTATACTCTATCATGTTGCAACCAAAACTTCGTTTCAGATATCACAATATCTTCCACACATCATGGTTTCTGAAACAACTCTTTCAGATCCTAGATAACCTTGATATTAAGACAATCCTTTGAATATCAAGAATCGTGGAGACAAACATGATACTCATACACTAACACTTGGAATTGTCACTCTTGATTTAATACCAATTATTAAACTTCATGGAGTAACCGGAACTTACTGAAAGTTTGCAATAGGACTTTTAAACTTTAGATTAACACTTCAAAATAATACGATACCAATTCGTAAAGTAACTAACCAGAATTCTATAGTTCTATCATCTCAATTAAAACTAAGCGCAAGGTGGTAAACGGATGCCAATGACTACAACAATTATGCAAATTCACTTTGATTTAATTTATGATAAATAGTGTTCAACTTTTAATCATATTGCCGTTGAACTCCCACTCAAAACAATATCCCTCACATTGTTTTAGTGATCACACGAACCAAATCCACCACATCAAAACCGATCATCAGGAGAGTTGATGTAGCTTCAATGGCGAACAATCAACATGTTCATGATATCTACTATATGACTCATGCTTTACCTTTCGGTGATCCATGTTCCGAGACCATGTCTGTACATGCTAGGCTCGTCAAGATCAAACCTTAGCTTCCGCATGAGAAAATCTGGCTTGCTCACGTTGTGTACACTCGCATAATCTAACACACCCGATCATCACGTGATGCTTCGAAACAACGAGCTTTAGCAACGGTGCTTACTAAGAATGAACACTTTAAAAACTTGAAATTGTGTGCTTGAGTTATAATGCTACCGTCATGAACTAAGAAATACAAGATGAATAAAAGGATTAACATCACATGCAATTCATAATATGTGATATGACATGGCCTTTCTTCTTGTGCTTCTGATCTCCATCTTCAAGCACGAACATGATCTCCATCATCACCGGTGTGGCGTCAAGGTCAATGACGCCGCTTCATGGTTGTCGTCCACTAGCATCAACTATTACAACTTCTTTGAATAGACATGCACGTCTTAACGTAATTTAAAATACAACCATATGGCTCCTGCCGGTTGCCAACTTACAATAAGGAACATTGCATACATCATATATAATCACAATCATGGCCATATCACATCACAGCACACCCCCTGCAAAACAAAGTTAGACGCCTCTAATTTCTTTGCATGTTTTACGTGGTTTGGGGCTTTCAATAAGTGTCGTTCTAACTTACGAACAAGAACCACAACATTGATACTAGCATTGTCAATCACCCGTTATAAATTGAATCTTAACTATGTTGGGAGAAACAGGCACCCGCAAAGCCACTTATGCCATACAAGTTGCATGTCAAGCGTGGAGCAAGTCTCATGAATGATGTCATGTAAGGTTAGCCCGGGCCGCTTCATCCCACCATCCCGCAAGATGCAAAGTACACAAGAAGCAATCGACAACAAAAGCATCAACGCCCATAATGACCATTGTGTTCTACTCGTGCAACAGATCTACATATAGACACGGATCTGATACCACTGTAGGTGTTCGTAGCATGGAAAACAAAAAAATTCTACCGCATGCAAACAAACAAGCCAAGATATATCTACTAGATTGTAGCAACGTGTCGATAGAGGAACTCACCCTCGAAGATTCCAAAGCGGTTAACGAGAGCAGATTCTCGTGGGTGATGTAGTCGTACTCTTGCCGATCTCAAGATCGTGTAGACGATCCTTCCGGCGCTGCGTTCCGGCAGCGCTTGCGTAGTCGGTCACACGTTCGGTACTCGATGAAGACCTTCCTCTCCCTTGTTCCAGCAGGCAACGGAGGTTGTAGCACTCTCCTCGTGATTCCGGCAGCACGACGGCTGTCGTGGTGGTATCACGGCATATGCCATGGGTAGGCTAAAGTTGGGGCCGATGGACGTGGTGGAACCCGGGGAGGGATGATGCAGTGAAGACCGCACTCGTATGAACAAAGAGAAATACAATGTATATTGGATTGAAGCTCTCAAGTGGAGATAACCCCTCATTCTATACATCTAATCTCTTATAATCTTGCCATACTTGTGGCTACAACCATGCTCCTTGATCTGTATCTCCTATACTTCTAGCTAGATCTCTCTGTGAGAGTAGAGGAAGAAGAAGAAGGAGAGCTTCTAGTGAGCAGAGAGGAGAGGAGCCCTTCGGGGCCTCTCTGGGAACGATCCCCCTGGTGCTCCTTATAAAGGGGAGCCCAGGGGACAAAGCTTGTTTCCCACGCTTGGCATCTGTGTAGCATATTCCTAGCATCTTCTTAGATGCTCAGCATATGCCTTGGCATCTTTGGAGATGCCATGGCATATCCCTCAGCATATTCTTGATGCCAAGGGCATATTCCCTAGAATCTTCTTGATGCCAAGGGCATACTCCATATGCCCACGTGCCAGTCTGAGCCATGGGCGTCCCAAGACTAGCACGAGACTTGTTCATCTTGTTTTGTCTTGATGGTGCGTTGTGCTGGAGGTAGAAGCTCTCTGATTCGGCCCCGGGGTAGATATTAGGGCGTATTCTATGATCTGATTTGGCCCAGATGCCTCTTTCTTAGGTAAAACTCGGCCTGTCTTACCTTTGATTCAGCCCGGGAAGCGACTCGGCCCGATCTGGCGAAGACAACCCACCGAGTGATTGCTTTCGGCCAGATCTGGCAGCCCGGGTCATCCTATTTGCAGGAGAACTCGCGGTGGGCGCGTCATTACCGGTGACGCTGGGTTAGGGAAGTCTTGGCGGTTCGGCGCAGACGAAGGCCCACGGTGGGCCGGCCGGGGTGAGGTGGATGCCGGCCCACCCGGGAATGGCGAGCATGGATCCGCGATGGGAGTCTTGGCGGGATGCTGGCGGGAGCTGGCGACGTCGGCGGGAGTTGGTGACGCGGGTGGGAATAGTTCGGCGCCGAGGTGGGCCGGTTGGAGGGCAGCTCGGCCCAGCCGGCTGGGGGGCAGCTCGGCCCAGCCGGGGAGGCTGAGAACCACGTCGGTAAGGCTTAATTTGGCCTGGGAAGGATTTGACCAGGCCGACTTTTACTTAGTTCGGCCTGTGTGTCTTTTTCTCCTTTTCAGGTAAGATTTCTCTCTTTGTGCTTTATATATTTTGATGTATCCTCTTCATATCTCTATATTCTTTTATACAGATGTTTATTAGTCTCTCACGGTCTCTTTATACATCAACTCTGGGGTATGCGGGGGTACACCCCCGACAACGGCGTGGTACCGGAAGTAGAGGGAAGATCTCGCAGGGCTTCGCCTTAAGCCGGAGCGAGTATGGTGGACTATGAGAGAGGCCTTGGTGATCTAGGGTTTAGAGACACCAAGGGGAGGGCTTGGCCGGCGGCTAGGGTTTGGGGAAACCCTAACTCGCCGAGTTAGAGGAGGCCCTAGGAGGCGGCTTGGAGGTGGCTGGCGACTTAGAGGCTAGGGTTTGGGTGTAAGGGTAGGGAGGCGCCCTACCCCTTCTTTTATAGGTGGGAGGGAGGCGGCTAGGAGGAGGGAGTCCTCCTCCAACTCCTCCTCCTTGGCCAGCGAGTGGAGGGAGGAGGACTTCCTCCCCAAGTAGGTTTCCTACTCTCCCTCCACCAAGCAAACTTGCCGTTTGACTTTTCAAATTGGCGTTTGACTTTTCAAACTAGGATTTGATTTCTTCCTTTATTTTGCCCAGCCATGATACCTAGTACATGATGCAACCATTCCACATTGTCATGACACATTCATGTACCCTTCCCCTCCGGTCTTGGGACCTTAGGACCCTTCTAGAACATTCCCGATGAAAACACCGGAATCATTCTCGAACTCCGAAACAAGACTTTCCTTATATGAATCTTATTCTCCGGACCATTCTGGATCTCCTCGTGATATCCCGGATCCCATCCGAGACTCCTAACAACATTCGGTATCTTACTCATCATTCCATAACTACTCAACAACATCGAATCCTTAAGTGTGTCTCCCTACGGTTCGTGAATTATGCGGACATGACCGAGACACTTCTCCGATCAATAACCAATAGAGGAATCTGGAAATTCATATGTCTCCCACATATTTCTACGATTACTTTGCGATCGAACGAACCACTTACATACGATACCAATTTCCCTTTGTCTCATGATAGTTTACTTATCCGAGGTTTTGATCGTCGGTATCTCTGCATACCTAGTTCAACCTCGTTACCGATAAGTACTCTTTTCTCGTTCCCATGGTATGTGATCTCTTGTGAACCATTCACATGCTTGCAAGCTAATTGTATGAAATTCCACCGAGAGGGCCCAGAGTATATCTATCCGTCATATGGATGGACAAATCCCACTCTTGATCCTTGTGCCTCAACCCATACTTTCCGAACACTCAATGCCACCTTTATAGCCACCCAGTTACGGTGTGGTGTTTGATGTCATCAAAGCATCCTTCCGGTGATGGTGATTAACATGATCTCATGGTCGAAGGATTAGGTTACTATGTATCAGAAAGCTTATAGCAAATGAACTATATTAAATGACTTGATCTTTATGCTACGCTTAACTATAGGAGTATGTCCATCACATCATTCTCCTAATGATATGACCCTGTTGTTAATAACATCTCTATGTTCATGATCAGGAAACCATGATCATATATTAACCAACAAGCTAGTTTAACAAGAGGCTTTACTAGGGACTCTTTTATGTTTACAAATCACACAAGTATTAACGTTTCCGGTTAATACAATTATAGCATGGTATGTAAACATTTATCATAAGTATGAAGATATGATAATAACCACTTTATTATTGCCTCTTGGGCATATCTCCAACAATCATACCAATGCATGATATAGTACACTATAGTCGTTGACATAACACCAATGAAACACCTGTTCACTAGTATTATATCCCTCAGAGTGGTACAACAGAAACACATCGGGTCCAAGACATGGCTATTTAAAAAAGGTTACAACTCAACTATTTACATAAGATCCAAAGAACACTCTAGGTTAAAGAGAGATAAGAACTTCTTACGAAGAAAAATCAAAGATGAACAACTCTAAAACTATTATACTATTAAGGCTAGTATTTTAATTAAGGGATGTGCATTGCTGCTATTGCAATACACTACAGAAATAGGTTCTTTGGCTAGAGAGTATATTCCTATCTAATCAGTAATTTCGTCTTTATTTGAGTTGATGTATATGTTGACTTCCTTGTCCTCGTCGAAGAGCTTTAGCTTTTGATGAAGATTCCTGGAGCATAACTTGATGTAGATGTTGTCTGTATTGGCTTCAGAATCTAGCAAGGGTTAAGAAGATACGTTGAGTACGAGCGTACTCAGCAAGTTCACTAGAAAAGGAGTGTTTGATGCACTATATCTACAGCCACAGACCATAGGTCGTAGGCAATGCTAGTTTTCATAAACATTTCTTCAAATGTTGCTTTTATTCTGAAAAGCTATGTCCGCCATCCTTCGCGGGTTTACCAGAACTTTCATGGAGTTCCTTTCCCGCAGCGTTCGCAGCTCCTTCCCGGAACAGGGAGTAACAATTTATAGTTCTTACACTCTGTAGAGGTGCGTTACTTTACCCATGAGAGACCTTAGCCTTGTTGCACAACCAAGTCATGACCTTGTCCATACTTCCTTGGTATGGGGCCCAGTCTAAGATCCAAGCCAATCACTGCCCTCTCCGCGACTTCATATGTCTGCACGATCCTTCGGGGCTGGATCACCTCCGTTAAGCCCCCTTTCAGGCAGGCTAAAACCCTGATGAGTCCCGAAGACTCTATGAGGTGGTGATGCCCAAGTAAGTACCTTATAGGTCCGGCTAAACCCCCGACAGCCACTCATAGATAATCTAGACACCAAAAATGCGGGGCCTAAGGGTGCCCACCCATATGTTGGATCCGCACAAGGAATCACAACGTCACGTTAAGATAGTCTTGCCTCCATACGAAAGTAAAAGGATACAGCTGACTTCTCCGTCCCATTCTAAATCTCATGGTTAACACGTAATATACGACGCAAGAATCACTGGCGACATTGGTTGTTAAGTCCTAGATAATATGTTCCTTTACCACCAGAACTTTCATAGTAGGTTATTACCTCATGGTAAATAACGTATAATCATATTATTAGGAAAATGATGTTTTCCGACCTTTTTGAAATGCAGGTGATAATAACACTTGATTTGCAAAATACTTTACAGAAAATAATCAAAGGACATGAGCAAGTGTGAGCTTTCCTTTTGTGATTGCAAGATTATGCACTCACGGTCTTCAAGACAATATAAGATCCAATATCTGAAATCAGCATCATTGGTCCGGTAAGGACTAATGTTTAAAGAAGCAGGATGCTTTTATGCATAAGTAATGTAATGCATTTTATAAACGCGAATCCCGGAGATAACGTTGATCTAGAGTTTGGAAATTGGAAATGGTTCCTTTGGAATGTGTTGTCCTTTTAGATTAAGTTTCACACTTGTGCTTCTTATTAAGGCTTGTGAGTGTGTGTGAACAACACGTATTTAGAATATCATACAATAATAAGATACACACATATGTAATGCTACTCAAGATTTCTTACACTATAACTGTTTATCTTCAAATTTTATTTTACAAGTAATGTCACTTATAAAGAACTTAAGTTTTATCCATCCTAAGTATACAAGTAAAGTATAAAGTAATATGATTACGATTATTTGGCAGCCTCATATTTTCATTCCTTGAGCTAGCCTCATATTTGATTATGATTACAAGTAAAGTATAAAGTAATGTCACATATGGATCTTATTTTCATTCCTTGAGCTAGCCTCATATTTTCTGAACCTGCACCAATAGTACCTTTTCTGAACCTAGCCTGAAGCGATCTTTTATTCCTCCTATGTACCATCACTCGAGGCGCGTGTGCGCTGTGGCTATGTCTCAACCACTCCCTCCTCTCTTTAGCCTGCAAAGATCGAGATCCCCCTCCAACCCTATCCTTCTAGCGCCGCCACCATCTTCTTTCTTCTTTCCTAATTTCTTCCTCACCTCGCCGTGAGCAGCAGAGAGAAACAACTCCGTTTGGCGCTCACCATGCCGACGCCATGAACTTCACCAGGCCGAGCTGTAGGGCTGGCCCATACTTATATGGGTCCCATGTGCAAAATGACAGCAAGGGCCCTTATTCATCACACATAAAAATATTAAAACAATATATTTCAAGCTAAAAAACCTTCGTATTTCATTAATAAAATAATATTCACTACATAGCATGGATCCATGATCTTTTGACTCTCAAATGACAGCACATACTAATCGTTTGACTCTAAAAATAACATTATTTATCTCAATCAAGTGGACTAATCATCAAAGGAAAGAACCATAATGGTTCCAAAAGAGATTGCTTTGCTAGGCTTGACAAGAAAGAACATCGTAGTTCTTCTACAAAAGGAATAATGCTTGTCAAAATTGATGATTATGTGAAGCTTTTGTGTTGTGCATTGCACTGACAAGAAATAGAAGAAATTCACAACCAGATAACTGCTTTCTAGAGACATATCACCAAACAAGAAATACGAGTTGAATAAAAAAATGATCAAGATAGGGAATGGAAGCACCTGGCTCGATCCAGATGTTGACTTGATCTGTAGCATGCACAATAAGACCACACCTTATTCTTCCCTTTTGCTTCAGTGATGAGCAGTCTCGGCCTCTCAGATTCAATCAAAACCACATCCCATAGCTTTCCGTTTTCCATATGAAGATATTGATTCTTGACTGCTTGAGCTGGAGAACATAAGATGGGAGCTATTTAACACTGGATTTAGGTATGTGGAGCAACGGTAAGGGCGGATACAATTACAAAAATTTACAACAATAGAACCATTGGGAAATTAAGGGGAGAAGTTTAGGGAACATTGTAGTTGTGCCTTTGGCATTCATTAATGTCTGGCCACGACGAGTTAATAGCATAAAACTACCACTTTATATGTTAAATTTCTCATTTCATACCACTCGCTCTCAAAATCGCAAAACGATATCACATTTGACTCTGATCGTAGCAGTGTGCACTGATTGCACTCTCATAGCGAATTGACACTGCCTAAGACGCGCGGGCCCACCTGTCAGGCTGACGTGGCAGCGTGAGACGGCGTATCGTCTGCCGTTTTGCATGCAGATCCTCAAATTTTGACAGAAAATTGCGCAGAAGTTCCTGACACTATTAAAACCTTCATAACTTTTGAATACGAATTCAAATGGAAAAAGTTTAAATACGAAAAGTGCTCAGAATTGTTTGAATCTTTTTTTACAAACTTTATCTATTATTTTATATAATTAAAAATAAACAAAAATATAAAAATATTTTATTAATTATAAGAAATTATTTTATTAATTATACAAAACTTTGGAAATTCATAACTTTAACTATATAACTCCAAATAATATAAATAATATGTCTAAATTTATTAGAAAAATTCAAGGAATATATTTCTTATATTTATAATGCATGAATCATAACCGTTCCTCTCGGATATTTTGATTATGGAAGTAATCATAATAATAAATATGTGCCATTTTATTTATTTCTTGCATATTTGTAGATGCACTATCATCAGTACTGATCTGTCAAATAGGCAAATCAGATGCAGATGACATCATTGCGGCTACTATCATCAGCTCAGACGCATCACTCCGCAACATGCAACTTGACAACGGACTGCCTCATCACAAGTTGGCTGAGCTCGTTCCACTCCCTCCATGGATGGACGTACGAGCATGCTCTACGTACGTATGAGCATGCTCTACGTACGTACGTATGCGTACGTACTGGTACAACAAAAACAACAAAAAGCCTAGCACTAGACTTTCTGTGTACTCTGAATGAAGTGTGCAACGTACGTACGGTTTTCAATATAAATTTCCACGAGATCAGGATGTTTTCGTCTCATTTTCACATTGAGATAATGGGACAAAAAATCACCCTCCCCCTTAGAATGTATAATCAAGTTACGTTCTACTCAGGATGCTTTCGAAGGAGAGGAAATTTTCAAAATTGCGAAATATTCTTCACACCTTTTGTAACATTTTTATAATATTTTTCACACCGTTTTGTAACATTTTTTTCCTCTCTGCTTCCGTTGCTCTGTTTCAGCTTCTCGGTGGACGGCACGCCGGTGCGCTTGTTCGGCAACCACGAGCCCTAGGCCCTACCGTACCTGACAGTGGCAGATCTAGGATTTTACCAGCGGGTATGCCGCGCAAAAATTTAACGAATATTTTAATAAATTATATTTACCTCTTCAACAAATAATTGTATAGTAATACGGTATAGAAAAAAAATGCAATTGAAATATAAAGTTGGAAAATTACATACATTACCATATAATGTTTCTTAAAAGATGGAGAAATATTGCTAAACAGGGGTGCAATATCTTCAGTTTCTCTCCCTTTCTTCATAACTGAGTCATTCAAAAGAAAATATAAGTACAACAAATTGAAATTGGCAATATATACAACGCGTGTAACTATGCGATGGTAGAATCATTGTTCAGTCCTAGAGGATACAATTTCTTTATTAAAATAAATACGATCAATCATAAAATATACATACATAATTGATCTGCATTTAACTTTTCAGCTCTAGGTATATATGTGATTGTAGAATTAAAATAGAAAAGCAGATATTTGGATTATTACCATGCGGTGACTACGCGGCTTGCCGACTTCGATCACCGGTGTAAATCATCTAGATCTCATGGTCCTGCGGTTCGACGGTCGGTGTGGACGCGTCGGCGAAGGGCGAGCTATGCTTCAACCTCGTGCGGAACTGCGGGGCATCCATGTCCAGTGATGACTCGTGCGGCGGCGGTCGTCAAGGTCCAGCGATGAATCGTGCGGGGCGTTCTGTTCCGTAGACTGCGGTCTAGATCGAGTTGATGGCGGCGTAGTGTTTCGCGGGATGCGCATGCGTAGGGCTTCTGGGTCTTTGGATCGGTAGTTTTCGCCTAGCTAGCTGATACTCCCTCCGTTTATAAATATAAGATGTTTTAGGTTTGTGAAGAAGATGTATCTAGACATTTTTTAGTGTATAGGTTCAAATAAATCTAGACACTAAAAGGTGTCTAGATACATCTTATTCACAAACCTAAAACATCTTATATTTCCAAACGGAGGGAGTACGTACAAGGGCAGGACTGTACATGAAAGCCAAATAACTTTCCATCGATCGGATTCTTTTTTCCATATATGTACGTGGCACACGACTCTACTGTAGGGTATGCCGCGGCATACCCGACATACCCTGTAGGTCCGCTGCTGGTACCTGAGCCGGCAAGCGATGAAGGTGCACGCGACCATCTGGGACAGCGACTCCTGGGCAACACGCGGCGGCCGAGACAGGACCGACTAGTCCCACGCGCCCTTCGTCGCCACCTACGAGACCTACGGCACCGCCAGCGCCTGCCACGTCTCGTTGTCGCCGGCGAGCAGCGACGACGGAGGTGCATTCTACTGCCCGCGCAACGCCCCGCGTCGGAAGACGGCGCGTGGATGACGTCTACAAATTTTCTAATGCATCTATAAATATGCAAGAAATAAATAAAACGGCACGCATTTATTATTATGATTACTTGCATAATCAAAATATCCGAGAGGAACGGTTATGATTCATGCATTATAAATATAAGAAATTGATTCCTTGAATTTTTCTAATAAATTTAGACATATTATTTATATTATTTGGAGTTATATAGTTAAAGTTATGAATTTCCAAAGTTTTTGTATAATTAATAAAATAATTTCTTATAATTAATAAAATAATTTTTATATTTTTGTATATTTTAATTATATAAAATAATAAATAAAGTTTGTAAAAAAAGATTCAGACAATTCTAAGCACTTTTCGTATTTAAACTTTTTCCATTTGAATTCATATTCAAAAGTTATGAAGGTTTTAATAGTGTTAGAGACTTCTACGCAATTTTTTATCAAAACTTGAGGACCTACATGCAAAACGGCAGACGGTACGCCATCTCACGCTGTCACGTCAGCCTGACAGGTGGGCCCGCGCGTCTTAGGCAGTGTCAATTCGTTATCAGAGTGCAACCAGTGCACATTGCTACAATCAGAGTCAAATGTGATATCGTTTTGTGATTTCGAAAACGACTGGTATAAAATGAGAAATTTAACGTACAAAATGGTTGTTTTATGCTATCAACTCGGCCACGACCTTGGAAAGGCACGTGCCGATGGCCACGTCGTTTTAGGAATTTGGGGAGGAGTAGTCGAGGAGATGAGTCGTCTCGTCTGGTTCTGGTTACTGGAATGGTCCAGTCGAGAGATTAGAGGAGAATGGCCGAGGGGAAGAGCGCGGCACACACACGAACAATTGGTGTTTTTAGCTGAGCAATGGATCGATAGGTGATAGGTGTACTCCCGTACGTGATGTTCTAGGTGGGCTGTACATGGGCTTTTTACCCTTTTTAATACCTAAAACCCAGAAATTTCAACTACTGGTGGTAGAACTACTACCTGGGCCGAGGCCCCTGGCTCGCAGGGGCCCAGTGCGGACGCACCTTTTGCGCGGCCTATGGGCCGGCCCTGCCGAGCTGAGGCCATGAACGGGACCAGGGTGTCATCCTCGACCAATTCTCTGAAGGTCACAATGTCAATGCGCCCAGTTTCTTCTTCGAGGAGCCGAAGCTACCTGTAGCTGCTTTCCCGCCTTCGTTTCTGTCGATTCCAACAAAAACATCCCAGAGCGTCGCCGTCGTCGTCGTCCACGATCTCCCCATCCAAGCCAAGGACACTGGTATCCCCAGGGTGAGCTCAGTTTCCGATCCCCTCCCTCATCTCTGTGAATCCCCCCCTATGCATCCTCTCCGGAGTAGCGTGATCGCCATGGCCAGGCCGTTACAGCTGTTTTTCCTTGCTCTGTGACACACCGCCAAGTAAGCACATGGCGTTTGTGCTAGCTAGTTTTTTCCAATCGCTTTTGATTCACCTGCTTGCCTGTACGATCAGCTATGTATGGCACCATGCACGCACTCACTCCCCGCACATCAGGCCCGCCACAAACACCTAACCACATCGCCTCTGTTGGTCATCGTCGCCGGAGTCTATCGCCTGGTGTCGTCCGTCTCCTGAAGTTCAGAACCAAGGCACTGAGTTCTTCTTCAGTTTCGTCAGAAACTAAACAGGGCTCCAGATCCTGTCTATATCTTGTTGATCTCCAGTTCAAGCACAAATCAACCTCATTCCGGTGGTTAACCGCACCATCTACAGCCTGGAGAGGACATAGTTCGATCCTCTGCTCACCCCGCGCGTGCTGCACAATGTGAAAGTCTGAATCAGCTGGCCTGTTTTGTACGTCTTCTTTTAATTCAGCAGCCTGTGTGCTTGCTTGTGTCTTGTTAAAAACCTATCGTGTACAGCAATGTTAACAGGTCCTTGGCCAATCAAAGTTTAATTCCCATCTTAGACAAAATGCTCCATCTTTTCTTTGTTCTCTTGTTTCTTTTGTTAAAATTTGAGAAACTTACTTTTACAACCTGTTTTGGTATACATAAAAAAAACCTGGTCAGTTCCAAACTCTCTGGAACAAATAAAAGGTGTTGAGTAGTTCAATTTTATCATCGTTTTACTTTTTAAAGATTAAAATTTGGAAAACACAATTACATGGCCTGATTATTATGTAATCTTACGACACCCATATCTTTTGTTTTATAATTCCAAACTTAACAAATAATATGTTTAAATCGATCAGCACGACAAGCCTTTTACAACTATGCATTTCATGATATCAATTAAAGCATGTATCATATCAAAATTATAAAATCAGAACTGTTTATGCAAGAAAAACATGATGAATAAAATTGAAAAATAATTATGTCTTATTAATAATGGCCCACTAATGTTGTATCATCATTGTACTACGATAACGGCATATTTTCAACATGTTTTGTATCATTAACTTTCCATGTCATACATCATATCATGATCATGCTGGTTCTTCCGCATTAGTTGTAATTGTTGCATCATTTGTTTCTTCTAGTGTTTTGCTTCTTCCCGGATAGGACGATGTGATGTTGTGAGCTTCGACAAGTTCTTCGGTTATGAAACTTCGACAATGTTTTTCAGGCAAGCATTCTCCCCCTTTCTACCTATTTTAATTTTATAGTCTTTATTTTCTCCTGTTGATCTATTGCTATCTATGTTGCGATGCTCTAGTTTTCATACCCTTGATATCCCTTACAGCCTTATGTTGCCTTGGACACATCCTATTACCTTGTGCTTGGTAGATAGCTGGACTTGCGTGTCGTAGTCGCTTCCTCAAGTGTTGTTGCGGGTCGTCAAGTACCACAGTTGTTGGAAGAATGCCTTATGTTTTATGTTGGAGATGATCATGGCTTTAATGACCGTTTAATAACTAAAATTGAAGTAGGTAAATAATGCAGAGGCACAGGTAGACAATAGATGTTATTTGGTTTTTAACCGTCCACTTGTGTCCCGTAGAACCCTGAATACTTGATACATGTTCTTTGAATATTCGCACTATCCGTATGTGGGACCATAAATCCCCCTAACCCTAGCTTGAGTCATATTTAATTCTTGGGGGCCACAAACTAGTTTGGGGCTTTATTACTATCCTGTATTTATGCCATGTTTTACTGCTTTATTTATGATTGCGCATGGAGCTACTGTTTAGGAACAAATGTGAAATATTTTCGCGGTATCGAGAAGCCCAGTCACACTTTTGGGTTCCCAGTCGTTTACAGCCATTGACACAAACCTCTGGGTCCGTCTCGGAGCCGGCCAACTTCATCGCGGGTTGCTTAGTGGGGTGGCCCCCTGAAATCAAATATGAATCTTGCGAATGTTCTGTCGTGATGCCTCGTTGGGTTCTCATTTGGTTTTTTTCCGAGGTTGATCGTGCGTGTGTTGCTATTTATGCCCCCCTGCAGGGTAAATCTTTCTAAAAGCCGTGTCCGCGGTTATGGACGACTTGAGCATAGTATCTCGATTATAGACAACTATAACTAAAGTAGTGCTGTAAATTTGACTTTATAATGACTAGTAATCAGCTTTACTACAATGGAATGGCTAAATAAAAGTACCAACAACTGCTGGTTTTGGGGTGCCTCATGCTATATGTATCTGACTAGTAAGTATTGCAACTACAACATAATGGTTAACTAAAACTGCCCACTGTTTATAATATCAGCATGACTCATGCTATCTATATCTGACTAGTAATTATCGCAACTATAACGGAATGAATAAAGCTGCCAACTGTGTGAGTTCCTCAGTGGACTTTCTCGTTTGGTCTCGAGGGGGAAATACCAGGATGGGTATGCTTGGTGATAGTTTTAGGTTGGATCCGAATAGGTCTTTCTTATCCCTATCTGATAGCCGCCAGTTGTATTGAATCTCTATAGGTTGTTTAGTGCATGCTGCCGCCTGATCCACCATGCCTATGTAGAGGACCGAATTCTAGTCTCGCTGTCTTCGCCTCAAGATCTTGACCGCCTCCTTTTTCTTTGCCCTTTGTCGGCACCCCTTTTGTTTCAGCGGGTTTTGAGATCGACGTTGTTGGCAGGGTTACCCTTCCGGCTTGGCCTAGGCAGGGTTATGGACGCCATTGGTTATTCTTCAGGGCTCTTAGATCAATTTGCATCTTGTCCGTACTCGGACGCTGTATTATTTTCAAGGTGATTTGGATCTTTGTATTGTATATCTGTATTCTTGACTCTTTGAGTCGCTGTTGAATATATATGTTTTGTGGGTTCCATCGGGGACTATTGTGTAATGATATTACTTTGTTTTCCACCCGCACGCAAGTGCCTGGTGGGCACCTTTGAATCGTTTCTATGCGGGTTTGGCGAGAAGCGCTGAAACTTGCATAGGGCCGATTCTGAGGGTGTTACAAATTGTATTTAAGATGTGTTGGACCAATTGATTTTATATTATAAACATTTAAGACTAATATTATTTATTAGACTCAATTGCTAATTTCTAGAATTATTAGCAATTTTTATTTACCCTTAGATGAATTATTCATTAAGGAAATAATTTTAAATTAAAGTTATTAATTTTTAAATGTTTATTTACTTCAAAAGTATAATATTATATTTTTGACATGTTGGTATTATTTTTGTGATCATTTTGGTATATTACAATTATTTTTGTAATTTATAAATAATAAGATATGATTTTTATAAGATTTATTACTTTATAAATACTTAATAAATAATAAATATTTAATTAAGTGAAATAATAATGCATGATTATAGTTTTAAATTATAGTTCTTATTTTTATAATATTTTTGGTATTTTATTTATATTTTTAAGGTTTACCAATATTAAAATATGGATTATCTAATTTTTATTACTTATAAAACCTTTATTAAATAATATTTATTTAAATAATTATCATAATAATATTAAAATATAGTTTTAAGTTGTAGATTTTATTTTTATGAAAATTTTCATATATTGAACATGTTTTTCTGATTTATAAAACACAAGTTATTAAATTTTTAAGATTGAATCATTTTCTAATTAAATTTTAAACAATATTACAAACAGGGAATACTTTTTATACCCAGCTCAACCTAGACACAGTCACTGACTGGTGGGGCTCTGGCCATGTTGGATGCCATGTTGGCGTGGACGAGTCAAATGGTGGACTAGGTCAAAGCTGGCGCATGCATGGCGTCAGGATGACGCCGGTGCAGCTACCACCGCCAGTTGATGGTCGCCGGCGACGATCTACGACGCCCTAGCAAGCGAAACTAGTCTAGTTTGTATCAGCACGACGTAATGAACCATATAGTGGCGGTGCTGCTCGAAAATAGTCATCGGAGCTACTCGAACGACAACGACTGACGACGGCATGCGGCGGTGCTACGGCGCGAGCAGGCTAGGGAGCGCGATAGGAAGAAAAGAACAATGCTTGAGCATCAGGGACTCACCCTGGTTGAAGTGGTGGTGTCGGCGAAGACTGGTGTGGTCGGAGATGACGTCTCCGACGAGGATTCCGAAAAAACTGTCATAGAAAGGAACGGCAAAATTCGCCCTCTCCAGTGCTCCCCTTGATACAAGACTCCACCCAGAGGATCTACGGAGCATGGGTCATCTCCATGGCTACTTGGAAGAGAGTGGGGAGGTGCGGCACGACGGCGAGGTTAGCTAGGGTTTTGGCCCTGAGGAAGAAATCGAGAGAGAGAACTTCAGAGGAAGAGAGAGTGGATGAGGACGAGAAGACAACGTCGTGGCGTTCTTATCCCCTCCTCCAGGAGCGGTGGCACACATCACAGCGCGGCGGTCGATCAACGGCGGAGCTTCGGCCAGCGAGCTGCTTCCAGTAGGCGAGGAAGACGACGATGCGACATTTGCGGATAACCCCCTGGAATGTTTCCTCTCTCGATCCGCAGTCCTCTCGCTGGCCCACTCGTCAATCAGTGAGTGAGACGAGCCGGGCTGGTTCTTGGGCTGAGGTGGCTACTATGGGCTGCTCGTGAGAAGTGGATAAGGAGAAGAAAGTTGGGCCATGGGGCAGATTTAATCTCCTTCTATTTTTTTCCTGGTTCTTTCCTTTTTCTATTCTGTTTTGTTTACAGATTTGAATTTGCATTTTTGATTTGAATTTTCTTTATGGGCTTTATTTGCTAAATAATTGTAAATATATTAAAAGGTATTTACTAACATTTTGTGAGCTTTTATTCAATAATGTTCTATATCTTTATTTTCTATCCAGAATAAACCATGGATTTATATTATAATATTTCTTTCTTTTTAGTATTTGTAAGAGCTTTTGTTATGAATTTTTAATTTATCTTATAATCATAAACTTATTAAACAATGCATTGCTTTTAACTTATGGAATTTGATTCTCATTGACTTATATTATTAAAGGAATTTTTATGTGGTGATCTTTCATTTTTGTGTGATAAATAGAGTTCTAGGGAATTAATATGGTTAATATTATTCCCATAATTTTAGGAAATAGCCATGTATACATTTTATTATAAATAATATAGTAGTTAAGATTTGAATTGAAAATGCTTACCCTAGGGTTTAGGGTTCTTACTATACTTATATTCTTTGGTTGATATGAGTAAATATTAATAGCTAAAATATTGTCCTTATGTTTGTGATCTTTAATGATATCACCTTTTAAAATAGAAAGTTATTATCTGGAATGTCTTATGGAAAAGAATTGATAAAATACCTCCTAAACACATATGGTTATGATAATTGGAAATGACAGAGATATGCTTAAGTGATTTGCTATAGGAAATATTCCTATAAAGCATTGTGGAAATAAAATGATTTATCCAACAGATGAGATGGATGTTAAGCTTGATTATGGATATAGGGTTTAGTGTTTACCAAGAATTCCTATCTTCCATAATTCAGAATTCTTGACTTCTACTTAAAGAATTCCTTTCCTAGATATACTACTCCTTCATATCCATCATCATGTGCTAACATGATGAGCTTTACTTCACAAGGATATTCTTATCCACCTTTTATTCTTCTAAATATATACTAGGTTATCAAACTGTTCTCTTACTAATAATCTCCAATCCAACAGATGGTTACAATTGCCTCTATTTATACCCTTCCTTTATTATCCATCACCAACATTACTCTATAAATTCATTTATACTTATATATATCTTGAGTCCTTCTTCACCTCAAGTGTTTAATATTTCCCAAGAGGAAAGCACTAACTCTATAAGGAATGATGCTCTAACATCATCCTAATCATACTATCTTATCTCTACTTGACTCCAATATCTTATACTTAACTTCACATTCTAACATTGTGACTTTTCATAGCTAACCTAGGATAACATATCTATACTAGGGTTCAATCATGTTGTATCCACCAATGTCACTTATACATGATATAAGCATTCAATCTTGGTGACTAAAGCATGATCCTTTGATCCTTTAAGGTTTAGGTTTCCAATTAGCTAATCAAGGCTTCATCAATCCAACATTACAGTGGTATTGAAATTATATTCTTAATATATCTAGTGGATTAGGGAATTTTATTCATGAACTATACCTACTTAGTCCCATAGGATTACTCTTTGGTCTCTACCTTCAATGTTCATCCTTATAATCCTATTTGTTACCATATAATTAGATCTTCTATATAACTCTTCTATTTATTCAGTAGTGAGTTAACTCCTTCAATTACTATATTGATTTGATTCCCTTAAATCACTCCCATCCTATAGATGATATCCAAAACTAGCATTACTACTTACCTCTTCTTACTATTTTCTTTATAGGCCTTAAGTGAATGCTTTGATATAGACAAGAGTTGATAGATTAATATTTAATGGGTTAAGAATTGGTGAATCAATAGTTGATTACTCAATTTTGATGAACAATAGATATGAGAATAGGGTTTAATGGAGATGATAAGGATTGATATGGAAAGAAAGATATGTGGTGAATGGTCTTGGCTTAACTTCCTTCCTAACTAAAGAGTTTGGGTGAAGTGTTACCATGTTTCTCATGGTAGAAATAGATAAGGATTGAGTAGGTCAACGGTTAGTTATTACCTTCTTATTACTTGGTACTCATGAGTTATTATAATGAATACTAGGATGTGATCACCTAGAGATCTAATTACGATCATTAATTAATGTGTAATGGTTTAGTTTCATTGTATTTGATGTAAACTTAGATCAAATCATGTTTAACCAAATTGGGGTTTTAGCAAAGGTCATATTGAAACTTAGCATAGTCAACTTGATGATCTACTTCAATTCCATCAAGTTAAGAGAAGTTGCAATCACTTTGACAAGTTTTGTTCAAAAGCGTGAAAATTATTCGAATTTTCTATGCATGAATGCAATGCACACAACTGGGTTCAAATTATTTCTAAGCTCTAATGTTGGGATGTTACAGGGCTCGACGGGGAGGGGAGGTCGCCCGGCGTGGTGTGATGCCACCGTGCGGGTGCGGGAGGAGGAGGGGTCGGGAGGAACAGGTGTGTATGTAATGTAGCTACAGATTGGCCTGACACTTCTTTGTAATGCTATGTCTGATGGAGGGCTTGTAACTTGCAAGGAATTGATTTAATCTTTTTTGAGCTTTGTGGATGATATTTAGGTGTATCACTACCTGACAACATAGTTTTTGGATTGAATTACTCTCATCTCAGTGTCATCCTGTTGAGATATATATTGTATAGATATAGGTCCCCGTGTATTTCAGGGTTGTACCTGTAATTGTGTCTATATATATTAGAGCAGCCGACCCTATTGGGCCCATGCATTGTCCCGTATTATTATTCTACATGGTATTAGAGGTCCCTCCGGTCCTCCTAACCTAGCCGCCGCCTCCTCCCTGGCGTCGCTGCCCCCTCCTCCCCAAACCCTAGCTGCCGCCTCCCCGGGCGCTGCCGACCTCCTCCCTCTCCTCTCCAGCCGCCGCCTCCCAGTGCACAGCCGCCCCCTCCTCACCACTACAGCTTCCGCCCCCGATGCCGTCATGGACGATCTCAACTCCCCGTACTCCGAGAACCCCTTCAGCGACACCGTCTCCGGGAGCAGCAACCCCTTCACCGGCCCCTCCGTCGCCGTCATCCACGACGTCCCCATCCTCGAGCGCGTGCCGGTGAAGCTCTCTCACACCGCTGCAAACTTCTTCCCGTGGAAGACGTACTTCGGCCTCCTATTCCACGAGTATGATCTCCTCGATCATGTCGATGGCACCATCGACCTCCTCGCCATGCCGCACGACGCCGACTGGTTGGCCATCGACGTGACCATCATCCGTTGGTTTTTCCAGATCGTCTCCAACGAGATTTTCCGCACCGTCGTCCGCGACGGCGACTCCGTGCACACCGTATGGACCAAGATCACCGGCCTCTTCACCGACAACAAGATCTAGCACGTCATGTTCCTCCAACAGGAGTTCTTCGGCACCCACCAGAACTACCTCTCCCTCGACGACTACTTCCTCCGTCTCAAGAGCCTCTCCGACGAGCTTCGCGACTTGGAGTTCCCAATCGATGACAAGATCATGCTCTCCACGCTGTCGGCTGGCGTCGGCGAGGACCTTAGAAACGCCGAATCCAACCTCATGCTCCTCACCACACTGATGTTTGAGCAGGCCGTGGCCTATCTCCGTCTCGCGGAGCGCCGGATCAAGCACCTTCGGGATCAGGCGGCCCACACCGCCTTCATCGCCGGCTACTCCCGGGTTAGACCTGCCCCTGCGCCATGCACCCCGTCCCCTGCCCCGCGTGCCCCGGGTCCGGCCCCAGGCTTCTACTCGCCCCCGCCGCTCGCGCCCATACCACCTCCCCACGGTGGTGGCAACGGAGGACACAACAGAGGACGTAACGGTCGTCGTCATCGCAACGGTGGCGGCAATGGTGGTGGCCATGCCGGTGACACCGCCACCATGCCTCGTCCACCGCAGGAGATTGCCCCCACACCGCCATGGATCGTCGGTCATAACCCCTAGACCGGGGTCGTCCATGCCTACACCATGCCCGTGCCGCGCGCCCCATACCCGGGCACCATGGGGCAGCGCCCGACCCTGCACCACGCGCTCTACGCCATGGCGCCCCAGCCCGCCGCCGCGCCCCCTGCTCCTCATGCCTACTACACCGCGCCCCCGAGCACGGCCTAGTGGGACCCCTCCTTGCTGACCGCCCTCCAGTCTGCCTCCACGGTGGGCGCGTATGGTGGTGGCGGGGACTGGTTCATGGACACCGGAGCCTCCGCACACATGGCCACCCACCCCAGTAACCTTTCTAATTCCACACCCACCCCCACTTCCTCCCGCATAATCATCGGCAACGGTCATGCTCTTCCTATTACTCACACTAGCTCCGCCTATTTTCCCTCCACCTCCACCCCTCTTTCTCTCAATAATGTCATTGTTTCTCCTTAGTTAATCCAAGATCTTGTTTCCGTTTGTTCTCTTGTTCGTGACAATAATGTCTCTGTGGAATTTGACGCCTCTGGTTTTTCTGTTAAGGATGGTCGTACTCGGATGCTTCTCCTCCGCAGTGACAGCCCCGGCGATTTGTACCCTGTTTGGTCGTCCTCCACCACCACCATCAGTCCACTCGCCCTCTCCGCCGATGTCAACCTATGGCACGCTCGCCTCGGTCATCCTAGCTCCACCGCCCTGCGTCAAATACTGCAAGGATTTGATTTTACTTGTAATAAAACGGATTCTCATTCTTGTGAAGCATGTCGTCTAGGCAAACATGTTCGTCTTCCGTTTAACTCTTCCTCCATAGTCGCGTCTTTTCCTTTTGAGCTTATTCATAGTGATGTTTGGACCTCGCCGGTTCCGAGTAATTCTGGTTATACCTATTATCTTGTGATTTTGGATGATTACTCGCATTTTGTGTGGACTTTTCCTCTTCGCCGAAAATCCGACGTCCCCACCACTCTCACCGCCTTTTTCGCATACGTCTCCACTCAATTCGGCCGCCCCATCCATGCCTTTCAAACTGATAATGACAAAGATTTCGACAACATCACCATCCACACCCTTCTCCCCTCCCATGGCGCCATCTTTCATCTCACGTGTTCATACACTTCCCAACAAAACGGTCGTGATGAACGCATCCTTCGTACTCTCAACGACTGTGTGCGCACCCTTTTGTTCCATGCCTACATGATCCCATGGTTCTGGCCGGATGCCCTCGCCACGGCGACTCTTCTCGTCAACATCCACCCCAGCCGCGTGTGTTGGCAATACACGCCGCACCAGCTCCTCTTCGGTGTGCCGCCCTCCTACGATGACCTTCGCATCTTCGGCACCCGCTGCTACCCTAGCACCGCCGCCACCGCCGTGCACAAGCTCGGCCGCGCTCTCTCCCTTGTGTGTTCCTCGGCTACCCGGACAACACCAAGGGCTACCGCTTCTACGACCCGGTCTCGCATCGTGTCTTCACCTCACGACACATTTACTTTGACGAGTTGGTGTTTCCGTTTTAGCAGGTATCCTCGACGATGACCCCGGTGCCCGCCGGCCCTCCTGCGGCCGACCCTCCGCGCCGACGAGTGATCGCGGCTTCCCCTCCTGGATTTGCCCCGCCTGGTCCCTCAGCGCCCGCGCACGAGTCGGGCCCTGGATCGCCGGCCTTCGAGGATCACCCTCGCCCGAGCCCGTGCCCTCGCCCGCGCCAGTTCCCTCGCCCGTGCCTTCACCAGCGCCCGCGCCCTCGTCACCGCCCGCGACGCTGCCGTCTGTGTCACCCCTGACCAGCGCATCCTCTTCTTCGTCGGCCCCGTCGTCGCCCACTTCGTCGTCCTCTCCTGCAGATGCCCCACCGATCGCTGCTCCCCTACGGTGTCTTGATCCAGCGGCGGGCGTCGTCGACCATCCACGCTACCTCCCGATCAATACGTCTACACGACGTCTACGTCCGAGCCATCGCCAGTGCCCAACTCTGCCCGGGCCGCCTTGCGCGACCCGTAGTGGCACGCCGCCATGCAGAAGGAGTACGACGCGCTGCAACATAATCGGACCTAGGAGCTGGTCCCTCATCCTCCTCGCGCCAACGTCATCATCGGCAAGTGGGTGTTCAAGCACAAGCTCGGCCCAGATGGCAAGTCGAGCGCCAAAGCGTTGGTTCATGGATTTCGCCAACGCCTTGTCGACTTCACGAATACGTTTGCCCCGGTTGTCAAGCCGGGCATGATCCGCACCGTTCTACACCTCGCCGCCTCTCGCGCGTGGCCGGTTGTAACATCCCAGCATTTAGGAACTAACGTAAGGGTAGATTTAGAAATTTGGAATGTTGCATGCATTCATCTATGAAAATGTGGGTAAAATTTTCGCCAAATAAAAACCTAAAGTGATCAAGGTTTCCTTCATACTTTGAGATTAGGTTTAGTCTTAAAGGATGATTACTATAGACTTTGATATGATCTTTGAGGAATTATGTGTTTTGGAAAATGAATTAGAATTTTAAACTTGCGTGTTTGAATTATAATTCAAATAAATTAGGAATAAGTTTTTAATCTTGATTTAATTAAGAGTTAATTATTATAACTCAAACTTTATCCAAAGAAAACAATTAAGAATATGAAAACTTATTTCATATTTTCATTCCATAAATAAGTTACAAAAATGTAACTTATTGAAATTATGCACAAACTTCACAATAGCAAATAAATAAAGAATAAGAATATTTCTTCATTGATAATCATATAATCTTTATTACAGAAGAATAAAATGAAGATTACAAAATAATAAAATGAAAATTACAAAAGAATAAAGAAGATTACATTAACTATCCTATAAAGAAAACCTAAACTAAAATCTTCATCTTCAAATCTGTACCTGCAAGAAAAACACTAATAAAACAATAATAAAGGTTAGGGTTAGAATTGTTTTACTCTCAGACATGTCAGTGAGGTGCACTGAACAAGTTTCATCATTGAGAAATTTCTAAAAGGGGCAAGTTTCACCAATATGAAAGAATCTATCTTTCATAAATTTTAAGCCAAAGAGTCAAATTGACAGCAAGGAGGGGCAAGTATCACCAGCCAGGTAAAAGTAATCAGATCAAAGTAACTCTCAAGTCCAAAGCATATCCACAAGCGCACAACAAGCACACAAGCATGACACACACCTAAATGCATGTGGTGTGCTGTCAGCTTCACAACACAGCTCAAACACAAAAAACCATCAGCACAGCCGTGGAGAGGCACTAGTGCATCTCTTCACTTCTCACACACAAGAACATCCAACAGCTAAACCAAGCACAACAGTTAGCAACCAAACCAACCAAAGCCCAAGATCTCATCACCAGGATGATGACATAAGGAGGGGGAAGGATCAGGTGGATAGCAAGACCAAGTCCAGGAGCTAGGAGGATCAGGCTAGCTCCAGGTCAAGCACAGGAGCTCAGCAAAACAAGATCAACATCATCAGCCAACTCCATAATCATTAGTTTTTGTGGTGAGTATCATAAAACCTTCACATGATCTAATCATATTATCGAGACAGAAGCATATGTTGTTTTATGAAACAAACTCTCAGAAAGCACCCAAGTGGGGTGAATCCATCATTGAGATTTTAAACTCTAAAAGCAAACATCAAAGTTGAAGGATCCAACCAAAACTCAGAACAACATCATTGATTTGGTTGTCAAGCTATATATTTCAATTCGAAAACAAATATAGCTAAGATATAACTTCTAGGCACATCCCTAAGTTAAGGGTAGCACCTTAGAGGTTAATCTTTTGGATCCATATAGTGATCAAGCCTACTATCATTTTTTCCAAGATTTGATTCAAGAAACAATAGCTGGTACCACTACCAGGACTATCTATATGAATCAACTAGATAAGGCCTAAATCCCTAAGCCTCGGATCAACATCATTGGTCTTAGGGATTTCATAAAAGAACATTTCTATTTATCTTTTAATGCCAAGCTTGTATTAATCCTAAACCAACCCAATCAATGGATTAGAATCAACCTTGTGTGCCATACCAAGATGGTGTCACAAGAACAATTCTACATGAATCAGGATAAACATTCAATCATCACAGATTCAAACAATCAATCTACTAATCATTTTCCTGTCAATACAGGAATCATAATTAGGACATTCCTATGTTAATCTTCACTGTTTGAGATCATTGTGATCCCAAACCACACATTAATTCTCAAGCCAACAACACTAAGACAGTGATTTCATCACACCATAACCATGATCATAAACCAAGAAATGACAGTGGAAAGTTATCAAGTCACTGACTTTACCAAGCATTGGTTCCAAAGCAACTATACCATTTGAATCATATGCAATCCAAGCATAAAATCATCTAATAAGCCACCAGAACCATTATAGTTCATCTCAAGCAACAAGCCTCGGGCTAATAACCATTTAGCATGCTCACATACCATCCACACATGATCTAATTCATCCAGTATATGATCAACCACAGGATAAGAATAGTAAATAGAATAAATCATCTTAATCAGGACAAGAAAGTAACCGGAGCGGTCACTGCCAACATCTAGCATAGGATCAGCGAGCGCAGAGAGCACTAGGGGAGAGGAACAAAACTCACCAAAGGTCATCGCTGAAGACTAGAAGAGGAAGAAGAGGTGGCCGACGACCATCGCGGCACGGGGAACACCCCAGGAGGGGCGCTGTAACCCATACATCGCCACGGCGGCGACCATGACCATGCCTTAAGGCGAGGAGCATCACCACGACACACAACGGCAGCGGCAGCACCAAGATCCACGCCAAATCCCAAACCCTAGGGTTCGGGACGGCATCGATCCGTCGCAGTAGAGCCCCATGCTCAAAGATAGTTGGATAGAAAGGATGGGCGTAGTCGAAAACCTCCTACCGCACCATGACGACGACCAGAACGGCCCACGACGGAGGGAATCGCCGGCGGCGATTACACCAACCACGGGGTCGGGGACAGAAGAGGATTGAGCTCGAGGGTGAGAGGCAGCGAGGGAGTGGGCTGAGTTGGGCCAGACCCTTCGGGGTGGCGATTTTGACTATGTTTAATGGGCCACCAGGGCCCAATAAGATTAAGGCAGCCCAAAAACCTTTAAGGTCTGTTTTAATAAATAGGAAAAGACTAAAATACCCCTGAACTTAATTAAATTCTAGAATATAAAATAAAATTCCAAAAATTATAAATAAAATATTTTTGGATTCACAATAATCCACACTATCCAAATAAAATAAGATATAAAATTTTAGACATTTAAATTTTATTAAGAATTTTATAATTTATATATTCCTTATGGAATGTTACAAAATTATTGAAAGATGATAAAAATAAATAAAAATCACTTTCATTATATATTAATATTGTAGTATTTTTGAAAAATACTAAATAAATATTCAATAACAATTTTTTTGGATATTTAAGTGATAATTCCTAAAAGAATTATTAAATCCATAAAAGTTAAATAAAAGGGAAATAAAATAAAATAATTCAATATATGTTATAAATATTAAAAAGTAATATTTATAAATCCTTTATTATTAAAAAGACTTTTTATAATAATGGGGTGAATGCATATCAAGTTAAATGATTCATTACATTATTGCATAATCATTTTACTTCTTTAAATATTGTCCTTACCGGGCAATAATGAAGTTTTTTGTAGACATAAAAGCTCAAGGTCCAGTGCAAGCATCAGACTTCACTACCTTGCTATCACAAGACAAGTTCATCACTTGATCATGTCCTTTGAAGAGTCTTTATCAAAGTATTTGCAAATTGTGTGTTATCATATATACAATAAAAGAAAGAAAATATTATTTTTACAAATAAAGAAATCATGGCTATCATCCTAAGTGATGATAAAATGGAGCAATAGAACTTACGGTTCTATTTGCAAGAATGATAATCAATTAGGGACTTAATAACCCTGACATCAGTGATTCTAGCGCAGTATATTATGCGTTAGCCATGATATTTGGAATGGGACAGAGAAGTCAGCTGTATCTTCTTCCTCTCGCATGAAGCCGGATGTGCAGGTCTTTGCTGTTATCCTCGTAGCATGCATATTAATTGGTAATTCATAGAGGGGTATGCAGCATATGGGTGGGAACCCTCATTGTCCCACGATAGTTCTGGCATCTAACGGTTTGTACAAACCATTGCCGTAATTCATTATGTGGGCATGGTGTACACAAAGGAGGCATGCGAGGTCGCGAAGGGGGCAGTGATTGGCTTGGACCAACTACTAGGCCCCACATCATGGAATTGTGGATGGGAAAATACGCACGGTTGTGCCACAAGGAGTTGATCTCTCATCGGTAAAGTAACGCACCTCTGCAGAGTGTAAGAATTGTAACTTGTTACTCCCTATTTCGGGAAGGAGCTGCGAACGCGGCAGGAAAGGAACTCCATGAAAGTTCTGGTCAACCTGTGAAGGCTGATTGTCATAGAGTTTCATAATAAAATCAATCTTTGAAGAAAGATTTACAAAAATTGCATAGTGCCAAGGATTTATAATCCGAGGTGGTAGTTAGAGCATCAAACTTCCCACCTTGCATATAACGAACTTGTTGGGTAACACTGTTACTCATTCTTTCCTTTGATCCCTTGCTTAGACTCTGAGGATCCTGAAGAAGTGCCAATGTATGAAGCCGAATGTCAAGAATATGTGTTCTACGAGGAACCTGATCTGTCCGGAGGCGTTGAAGGAGTGGATTACGAAATCCGCTACGGTGTCTATGATAACGAGTCCAACTAAGTATCTCTAGTTAGTAGTAACCAACGGAGCCGAGCAACATGAACTCTATAGAATAAGTTGCTGATCTCAACTCCTAGTCGGAGTTGTTATTTTTAAATTCCACTGAAACACTTTATATTTTGGTTTGTAAGTTGAATCTTTGGGAAGTCTTGAACTTCCGGTATTGTAATAATAATAATGTGTATATTTGTAATATGGACCTGCAATGTTTCTGTTGTACCACCCTGAGGGATGTGATATTTACGGAAGGATGTTCTGTGGATGTCATGTGAACGACTATAGTGTACTAGACATGCAATGGTATGCTGGGTCACCGTAGTTGGTATTAGAGAAAATTGCTTTGACCTTAGGTTGGAAACCTAGTAAAGGGTATTACCTGTAGAAAAGTTTAGCAACAATAAAGAATTCTCTAAAAGTAATATAATGGGTATTCAAATGAGAATATTCCGTCATATATTTTAGTGCGATAATTCTTTGTTATGATTCAATATATTATTGGATACTAATAAAAATTATTTTTCTGATATACAGAGATATGGCACCAAAGTTTCCAAAACAGACTTTGGTAAGGAAAGAGGAGACTCTTGATGATTATCAAAGATCATTCACTGACTAACTTCGTCAACTTTTAAAGCTCTTTAGTTGTCCAACTAGAATTCCAGTGAACACTATCACTTACCTTGATGGCCGGATGTTATCCAAGTAATGTGTGAGTATCCAACTTCCAGAGGAGCTTGAATTATATCACGATCTACCTATAGGAGAAGGTAGGAGTCATTTAGCAGCATATCATGTTGCTGTTGTGGAGGCGATAGCTAATATCCAGGAGCAGAAAACCAAGGAGTTAGAAGGTAGCACATTCTCTGTGATACCTCATGATTCCATAGACTCGGAGCCTATACTGGATCATCTTACTCTGATTAAGAAGCATCCTAAGTTAGCTTCCAAGTTCATGGATAGATACCGAATACTCGTTGCGTCTTTTTATAAGACACATCAAGTGATTGTCGAAGATAAAAATGACATGTTAGAGGATCTAACTAAACCGGAAAGGAGGAAGCAGTTAGCATTCCAGTTAGAGAAGGAAGCAAGTAGTAATGCAACACCTATCTTTAAGGATATACCTATAGATCCTGAATCTTTTATACCATATCCTTATTCACCAAGACCTGAACCTATACATGATCCTACTATGGATATGAGGTATGCAGTACCACAGGGCTCAGAGGATGGTTCTGACTCAGAACTTCCTATTGAGAATTCAGATGGTTGGAGAATGGGATCATATGATGGATCTCATGAACACCAGATGTCCACAGATGGTTCTGACAGAAATGTTGGATAATCTAGTTGGATGGGTGCAAGGATGAACCCTAATAATAGTAGTAGTAATACCATGTCAATAAATAATCAGGATGAAGAAGAAGGTCCTGAGGAGAGAGTGTTTGAATCATCAACATCTTCTCAAAACCTAGGGAATATACATTATCCAGTGTTTAACTATCTTTCCCAAGGGAGCACCTGGGAAGCAGCAGGATCTGCGTATCCTGTTGACAACTCAAGAAATGAAGCTCAGGAGATGCAGGATGGAGATAATGTTGAATACGTTTCTGAAGACTTTTCAGCTGAGCCGGAGGGAGTCAATGCACTCAGGTTGAGTAATGACTCAAGTCCTAACACTTCAGATACATAGTATGTTCCTTCTGGAAGGCCATATGTTCCACAAACTGTGCGACGAACAACACGTCATCACGGTTGGACATCAGGCATGTATGATGAGCGTAGTTACTACTAGAAGGAGGCAACTAGTTAGTGATATCAAGTATCGTGTATTGTACTCCAAGAAATAAGATAGTGAGATGAATAAGGTAGTTTTTGTGATTATACCTATATGGTATATGTTGTAATGACTTTGTATTATTATGATATTATGTGTCATATGTGTAATACACATTTGGATTTTCTTTGGATCTTCATTGTGTGACTAGTTCTGTGCGTAAAGTCGAGCTCAGAACACATGTGCATGATGTAATTATGAGTATTCGCTTTATGTTGCAGGACTAGGGGGTCATAGATACGGGTGTAGAAATGGAAACTAAGCAGCAGCGGATGGAGCGAGAGGCCAAAGAGAAGGCCGATGCAGATGCAGCAAATCAAGGAGCATTACCACCACCACCACCAATGAGTCCATTAATGGAGCAAAACTTTATGCAATGCATGCAAATGATGCAAGAGACCCAGAACAAGTTCATGGAAGAGTTGCTGGGGCGAGCAAATCAGAGGGCACCTGAAGGTGGAGGAGTGAGTCTATCTGATTTCCAGAATGCAAGACCGTTACCTTTTGCATCAGCTCCTGAACCAATGGATGCAGAAGATTGGCTAGCAGATACTGAAAGGAAGCTGAAAACTGTAGGTTGCAATGATGAGGAGAAATTGAGGTATGCAACTCATCTTTTGACTGGACCTGTAGCATCATGGTGGGAAAATCAGTTGGCCATGCAACAACCAGTAAGGGAGTTTACCTGGGAAGAGTTCAAGCAGAGATTCTGTTAATATCATATTCCGGAAAGTGTTATGGAGTTGAAGCGGAGAGAATTTGAGGAGCTTCAGCAAGGATATACTAGTGTCATGAAGTACATCCGAGAGTTTAGTCAACTGTCTCGCTATGCTAAGGAGGATGTCAACACTCAAGAGAAACAGAAGAAGCATTTTCTGCGTGGATTAAATCCATTTGTGAAGATGAAACTAAGGTTAGCCAATAAGCAAACTTATCAACAGTTGTTGGATGCAGCCATTACTTTTGAAGATGATTATAAGAATGTCCAAGAGGACCGGAGGAAGAGAACCAAGGAGGAAACCAAGAGAATTCAGGCAAGCAAAGCTAAACCCAACCTGGAGTTCAAACCTCAGAACAGGAATTATGGCAACAATAACAATAACAATAACAATAAAAATAACAAGGGCAGCGGTGGAAATCAATCCAATCCGAGAAGGAATGTTATTTGTAACAATTGTGGAATTCCAGGGCATTTTCCAGAGGGAATGCAAAAAGCCTGTAGTGATCTGTTACGGTTGTGGTCAGAAGGGACATATCAAGCCAGATTGTCCGAGCAAACCACCAGGAGGTTGGCCTACCAAAGGAGGAGGACAAGCCAGTGGAGGAAATGGACAGCCCAATAAAGGAGGAAATAATGGCAAGAACAACAATGGCAAGAGGAACCGACCTACCGGGAAACTGAACTGTGCAACCCTCGAGGAGGTGGATAATTCGGAGCATGCAGTGATAGGTACGCTCAATATCCTTACCAATCCCTTCAAAATTCTATTTGATACTGGTGCAACTACTTCATTCATTTCTGAAGAATTTTGTGATAAGTTCGGGATTAGAAGGGCAACGTTACAAAGTCCTATGACCGTAGTTACGGCAGGAGGGAATGTGATTGTACGCCACATAAAACAAGATCAGGTTATCTCGATCTGTAGTTGTACATATTTCGCAGAACTTTATGTGATTCCTTTGAAGGGAATTGCATTAGTGCTGGGAATGGATTGGATGATGGAACACGGAGCTCAAATAAATTGTGAGGAGAAAACTTTCTCAATCAAAACTCCAAGTGGAGCAAGGATAATTTACCAAGAAGATAAGCACAGTCATATCATGGTAGATCTGCAGTTGAACTCAATGAAAGAGGTCGAATTGGAAGAGATTCCTATAGTAAATGAATTTCAAGATGTTTTTCTAGCAGAGCTACCGGGAATGCCACCAGACCGGGAGATAGAGTTCATTATTGACCTAATTCCTGGTACAACACCAATAGCTCAAGCACCATATCAAATGGGACCCAAAGAGTTAAAAGAACTCAAGGATCAAATTGATGAGTTAGCCAGAAAAGGATTTATTCAGGAAAGTGTATCTCCATGGGGAACACCAGTAATCTTTGTGGATAAGAGAGATGGTGGAAGACGGATGTGTGGTGATTATAGAAACCTAAACAACGTTACTATCAAGAATAAGTATCCTTTACCAAGAATTCAATATTTGTTTGATCAAGTGAAAGGAGATGGAGTATTTTCAAAGATCGATTTAAGATCTGGATACCATCAAATAAAAATCAAACCGGAAGATGTTCCAAAGACAACATTTGTCTCAAGATATGGACACCATGAGTATCTGGTAGTACCATTTGGTTTGACCAATGCACCGGCAATATTCATGAATCTGATGAACAAGATCTTCATGCCATATTTGGACAAGTTCGTCATAGTCTTTATTGATGATATTCTGATATATTCCAAGGATAAGGAAGAGCATGCTGATCATTTGAGAATAGCATTGCAGACTTTAAGAGAACACAAACTTTATGCTAAGTTCAGTAAGTGTGAATTTTGGCTTGATGAGGTAGAATTCCTCGGTCATCTGATCAGTAAAGATGGAATTCCTGTGAATCCATCTAAAGTTCAGTCAGTCTAGAGTGGACTACACAAACCAATGTGAAGCAAATTCGAGGTTTCTTAGGAATGGCTGGTTATTATCGGAGATTCATTGAAGGTTTCTCCAAAATAGCCGGACCAATGACCAAATTATTAAGGAAGAATACACCATTCAAGTGGGATGATAAATGTGAAGCAAGTTTTCAAGAGTTGAAGACTAGGTTAACCACAGCTCCAATCTTAGCAGTTCCTGAAATAGGGAAGGACTTCACAGTATACTGTGATGCGTCTAAAGAAGGTTTGGGTTGTGTATTAATGCAAGATCAGAAAGTGATTGCTTATGGTTCAAGACAACTGAAACCACATGAAGTCAACTATCCAACTCATGATTTAGAGTTAGCAGCAGTAGTTTTTGCGCTGAAAGGATGGAGGCATTTTCTTTATGGAGCTAGATGTGAGTTATACACTGACCATAAAAGTCTCAAATATTTATTCACTCAAAAGGAATTGAATATGAGACAGAAGCGTTGGTTGGCACTAATCAAGGATTATGATTTAACAATCAACTATACTCCAGGAAAAGCAAATGTTGTAGCTGATGCTTTAAGAAGAAAGAGTGCAGATATTCAGCCTAGCAATAGGGAGCTACCAAAGGAGTTACAAATGGACTTGGAAATATTAGAACATCAATTCATTAGAACAGAGGTTCTTGGAGGATTAGCTACTATGCAGGTAGTTTCAGAGCAGGACAATGATCTTAAGCAAGAAATTTTTAGACATCAAGCAGAAGATCCTTTTATTGCTGAGGAAATTTGGAGGATATCTCAAGGGAAAAAATCAGTTTTTCGCCTTGGGGATTATGAGTCTTTATGGTTTCAAGACCATCTATGTGTTCTAGATGTGACTGAGATTAGAGATGTCATACTCGGATAAGCACATGAAACACCATATTCTATACATCCAGGGAGTACTAAGATGCATATGGATTTGAAAGAACTATTCTGGTGGAATAACATGAAAAGGGACATCGCTAAATATGTATCTGAATGCCATACTTGACAAAGGGTAAAAGCTGAACATCAAAGTCCAGCAGGACCATTACAACCCTTGGAAATTCCTGAATGGAAGTGGGAGGAAATAAGTATGGACTTCATCACAGGATTGGCCATGACACTAAAAAGGAAGGATATGATATGGGTAATTGTGGACAGACTCACTAAGAGTGCACATTTTATTCCGGTGAATCAAAAAGATAATGCCGAGAAGTTAGTTGAAGTATATGTCAAAGAGATAGTAAGTAAGCATGGAGTACCCAAAAAGATCATAACTGATAGGGAATGAGTGTTTACTTCAGCATTTTGGAAGCAATTGCATGAAGCACTTGGTTCAAAGTTAGATTTCAGCACATCATATCATCCTGAGACATGAGGTCAGACGGAAAGAACAAATCAAATACTAGAAGACATGTTAAGAGCTTGTGCACTAGATTTTGGAGGAACATGGGAAGATCATCTACCATTGGCAGAATTTTCTTATAATAATAGCTATCAGAGTAGTCTGAAGGCAGCTCCATATCAAGTTCTGTATGGAAGGAAGTGTAGATCACCGGTATGTTGGTATGAGCCTGGAAGCAGCAAAGAATTTGCGCCAGATTATATCAAGGAAAGACAAGATATCATTGATAAGATAAGGGATAGACTGAAAATAGCCCAAAGTAGGCAGAAAAGTTATGCGGATCAAAGTCGAAGATCATGACATCCAGAAGTGGGAGGTATGGTCTATTTGAAAGTAAGTCCAATGAAAGGGGTGAAAAGTTTCGGAGTTAAAGGAAAATTGAGTCCAAGATACATCGGACCATTCAAGATATTGAGTCAAAAGAGAACCATAGATTATGTTTTAGAGTTACCATCAAGATTAGCTCAAGTGCATAATGTTTTCCATGTGTCACAACTTCGTAAATGTTTGAAAGTTCCGGATGATGCAATCACACACCATGAGATAGAATTACAAGCAGACTTAACCTATATTGAAAAGCCTTGTAAGATTCTGGAAGAAAACTGGAAAAGATTGAGGAACAGAGTAATCAAATATTGCAAGGTACAGTGGGAACATCACCCTGAAAGGGAAGCCACGTGGGAGAAATAAGAGGATTTAAGAAAAGCCTATCCAGAACTATTCAGGTACATCTCCACAAACTTCGGGACGAAGTTTAATTTAAGGGGGGGAAGTCTGTAACATCCCAGCATATAGGAAGTAACGAAGGGTAGATTTAGAAATTTGGAATGTTGCATGCATTCATCTGTGAAAATGTGGGTAATTTTTTTGCCAAATAAAAACCTAAAGTGATCAAGGTTTCCTTCATACTTTGAGACTAGGTTTAGTCTTAAAGGATGATTACTATAGACTTTGATATGATCTTTGAGGAATTATGTGTTTTGGAAAATGAATTAGAATTTTAAACTTGAGTGTTCGAATTATAATTCAAATAAATTAGGAATAAGGTTTGAATCTTGATTTAATTAAGAGTTAATTATTATAACTCAAACTTTATCCAAAGAAAACAATTAAGAATATGAAAACTTATTTCATATTTTCATTCCATAAATAAGTTACAAAAATGTAACTTATTGAAATTATCCACAAACTTCACAATAGCAAATAAATAAAGAATAAGAATATTTCTTCATTGATAATCATATAATCTTTATACAGAAGAATAAAATGAAGATTACAAAATAATAAAATGAAAATTACAAAAGAATAAAGAAGATTATATTAACTATCCTATAAAGAAAACCTAAACTAAAATCTTAATCTTCAAATCTATACCTGCAAGACAAACACTAATAAAACAATAATAAAGATTAGGGTTAGAATTGTTTTACTCTCAGACATGTCAGTGAGGTGCACTGAACAAGTTTCATCATTGAGAAATTTATAAAAGGGGCAAGTTTCACCAATATGAAAGAATCTATCTTTCATAAATTTTAAGCCAAAGAGTCAAATTGACAGCAAGGAGGGGCAAGTATCACCAGCCAGGTAAAATTAATCAGATCAAAGTAACTCTCAAGTCCAAAGCATATCCACAAGCGCACAACAAGCACACAAGCATGACACACACCTAAATGCATGTGGTGTGTTATCAACTTCACAACACAGCTCAAACACAAAAAACATCAGCACAGCCGTGGAGAGGCACTAGTGCATCTCTTCACTGCTCACACACAAGAACATCCAACAGCTAAACCAAGCACAACAATCAGCAACCAAACCAACCAAAGCCCAAGATCCCATCACTAGGATGGTGACATAAGGAGGGGGAAGGATCAGGTGGACAGCAAGACCAAGTCCAGGAGCTAGGAGGAGCAGGCTAGATCCAGGTCAAACACAGGAGCTCAGCAAAACAAGATCAACATCATCACCCAACTCCATAATCATCAGTTTTTGTGGTGAGTATCATAAAACCTTCACATGATCAAATCATCTTATCTAGACAGAAGCATATGTTGTTTTATGAAACAAACTCTCAGAAATCACCCAAGTGGGGTGAATCCATCATTGAGATTTTAAACTCTAAAAGCAAACATCAAAGTACAAGGATCCAACCAAAACTCAGAACAACATCATTGATTTGGTTGTCAAGCTATATATTTCAATTCAAACACAAATATAGCTAAGATCTAACTTCTAGGCACATCCCTAAGTTAAGGGTAGCACCTTAGAGGTTAATCTTTTGGATCCATATAGTGATCAAGCCTACTATCATTTTTTCCAAGCTTTGATTCAAGAAACAATAGCTGGTACCACTACCAGGACTATCTATATGAATCAACTTGATAAGGCCTAAATCCCTAAGCCTCAGACCAACATCATTGGTCTTAGGGATTTCAGAAAAGAACATTTCTATTTATCTTTTAATGCCAAGCTTGTCTTAAGCTTAAACCAACCCAATCAATGGATTAGAATCAACCTTGTGTGCCATACCAATATGGTGTCACAAGAACAATTCTACATGAATCAGGATAAACATTCAATCATCACAGATTCGAACAATCAATCTACTAATCATTTTCCTGTCAATATAGGAATCATAATTAGGACATTCCTATGTTAATATTCACTGTTTGAGATCATTGTGATCTCAAACCACACATTAATTCTCAAGCCAATAGCACTAAGACAGTGATTTCATCATACCATAACCATGATCATAAAACAATAAATGACAGTGGAAAGTTATCAAGTCACTGACTTTACCAAGCATTGGTTCCAAAGCAACTATACTATTTGAATCATATGCAATCCAAGCATAAAATCATCTAATAAGCCACCAGAACCATTATAGTTCATCTCAAGCAACACGCCTCGGGCTAATAACCATTTAGCATGCTTACATACCATCCACACATGATCTAGTTCATCCAGTATATGATCAACCACATGATAAGAACAGTAAATAGAATAAATCATCTTAATCAGGACAAGACAGTAACCAGAGCGGTCACTGCCAACATCTAGCATAGGATCAGCAAGCGCAGAGAGCACTAGGGGAGATGAACAAAACTCACCAAAGGTCCTCGCTGAAGACTAGAAGAGGAAGCAGAGGTGGCCGACGACCATGGCAGAACGGGGAACACCCTAGGAAGGGCGCTGCAACCCATACATCGCCACGGCGGCGACCATGACCATGCCTTAAGGCGAGGAGCATCACCACGACACACAACGGCAGCGGCAGCACCAAGATCCACGCCAAATACCAAACCCTAGGGTTCGGGACGACATCGATCCTTCGCAGGAGAGCCCCATGCTCAAATCCAGTTGGATAGAAAGGATGGGCGTAGTCGACAACCTCCTACCGCACCACGACGACGACCAGAACGGCCCACGATGGCGGGAATCGCCCGCGGCGATATCACCAACCACGGGGTTGGGGACAGAAGAGGAGAGGAGTGAGCTCGAGGGTGAGAGGCAGCGAGGGAGTGGGCTGATGTGGCATCCCGCAAAAACCACTACTAGAAAATCGCGGTGAATTTGTGCATTGCATCGTCATCATCATGCATTGTTTGCCCAAAACTATTTTTCGCAAACCCCAATTTGTTTTCCAAGCGCCCCATCTCGTTCAAACTCCAAAACCCGGTCCCCGGAATATTTTGTTTTGGCCGCTATCGGGTTGCACGCGGCCCGTTTAAATCAAATAAAAATTTAAATTATTTTAGTAGGGGCAGTCGAACGGGCCAACCCGACCCGAACGACCACCCCCGTATACAGCAAATCGGTCCAGCAGTCCCACCCCTTAATCCTATTTCTACCTAAAAATCTACCCAAGCTTCCCAGCCACATCACCCCAACCAATAGTATCTTGCCACCTCAGCTGTCCCTCCCCACCCTCCAATCACACCCTGCCACGTGGCCTCTCTCTCTCCCTCCCTTTTTCTCTCCCTCACCCCACTCTCACCCTCCCCACCAGCCTACACACCACTCACACACACTAGCACACACGCACGCGTCCACACCCCACCCACTGACCGTGGCCCCCCTCCTGTCCCTGGACCCACGTGACAGCCCCCCAACCGCCCCTGGCCACACCCCACCTCCCCCAGTCACCCCTCCCCTGGTCCACGCACCCTGGCCCGTCCCCGCGTGGCCCCACCCGGCAGCCCCGCGCGCCCCACGCCGCGTCCCCTGTAGCTCTTCCCCAACCTCCCGTCGCCAAGCACCCCGCCAGGCCCCGTGCGCCGCGCCCGCCGCCCGCCATGAGCCTCTCTCCGCTCCGCCCAAGCGCCGCCCAGAAGCTCCCTCCAGCGGCGCCTTCCTCTCTCTGCACTCGCCCGGCTCGCCTTCCCGCTCCGCCGCCCGCTGCTCGCTCCGGCCGCGTCGCCGGCCGCCTCCCGTCGTCCCCTCCCTCTCCTTGCCGCGCAGCTCGCCTGCAGCCCTCTCCGCGCTGGCCCGCAGCCCGCGTCTAGCGCCCACCGCCCCCGCTCACCTCGCGCGACCACCGCCCTTCTCCGACCCCCCTCTCCGCAAGCAGCCGCCGCCCTCCACGCCGAGCTGCCGTCGGGCCTCCTCCGTCGCCCGCACCGCCGCAAGCCGCGCATCCGCCCGAGCTCGCCGCCAGCGCCGTCTACCGGCCGTCTCTCCGGCCCCGAGCCTCCCGCCGTCGCGCCCAGCACCGCGTCCGCAGCGTCCTCGCCCGGCGACGCGTGGCCCTTCCGTCTGCCTCCCGCTTCGCCGTCCCGACCTGCAGCTCCTCGCCGTCCAGCCCGAGCCGCCACCGCCAAGATCGTCTCCGGCCGCGTCCCCTGCTGCCTCGTTGCCGCCTGGTCCTCCGCCGTTGACCGACGCCCGCTGCTCCAGGCTCGCGTGGTTCCACGCCTCCACCTCCCTGGCACATCATCCTCGGCCCCTTGCGTCGGCTGTGCCCGTTCCCTGCCTCGAGCACGTCAGGTTTTCATCTGGTAGTGCTGCGAGGGTTGGTGCTGTAGTACCCCTGCTGTTTCAGTCTCTTGTTGTGCTTGGTGGTGCCCATGTGTTGTTGAAGGCCACCCGGATGACCCCGACGAGAATCGCCCATGCCGAGATCTTCCATAGATGTTTCGGCAGAGGTCCCAGGCGACAAGATCTTCATCGATGACAAGGCCGCCGTGAACTACCAAGTTCGTCTACCGCCGTTGTCACTCGAGACCGACATCAACCACCGGGACCAAGAATCTGGGGGCAGCGATGCTTGACCAAGGCCCCTTCCTTGGAGTGTCGAGATCGTCTACATGGAACCCGATCACCGCCAAGATCCGTTCACGGAGCCCGAAGACTGATCCCGCCGAACGCCAAGATCGTCAAGAACCCGGATGCCAAGGTCGTCGATGCGCATACGCCAAGTGCTTCGCCCCGGACGCCAAGAACGATCCGATTCGAGGACCCGACAAGACCCTCGCAACAGCAAGACCGACCCCGTGGACCCGGCAAGACCTCCGCGGACGCGACAAGAACGCCCCGACCAGAAGAACCCGACGCGCCCCGACGCTGACACAAGTTCTGCCCCCGGACATCAAGACCCTGGATGCGACAAGTACCTCCCCGTTACCGAGAACGTTCCCGCGAGACCGCTCGTCGAACCCTGGACCCCGAGGCCGAACCCCGAACCCCGGAACCCCAAGTTCGTCGAACCCTAACAAGAACTGCCGAACCCTAATGTGTGACCCCTTTTTCCTCGAACCCTATTTATAACATAACAACTTGTCGCATAATGATTGTCATGCATGCATCTTATCTGTGGTTTGGGGGCCTTATGCCGATTCACCTAATAATTAAATATGGGGCCCATATGCGGGCAAATCTAGCCTTATATTGGCCTCATTTAAATTTGTGTAGCGAACCGGTGCTATCTTCTGCCATGCTAAAACAACATTTAAATTGCGGGGGTACTAAACAACTTGAACCATCTAATTAATTGTCGGGACCCCGGTTCCGCTTAATCTTGACCTAATTGCATCGCACCTTTGCCATGTCATCCATCATACATGCATCATGCCGATCTTCTGCCGTTTATTTAAATATCGCATCCGGTGTTTATTCTAGTGTTTTGCTTCTTCGCGGATAAGGCCGTTGAGTTGATGTGAGCTTCGCCCCGACCTTCGGGTTGAACCTTCGGCAAAGTTTTCAGGCGAGCATCTCCCTCTTTCTACCTATCTTACTTTTATAGTCTTTATTCCCTCCTGTTGATCTATTGCTATCTGTGTTGCGATGCTCTAGTTTCCGTACCCGATATATCCCCTGCAGCCTTATATTGCCTTGGACACACCCTATTACCTGTTATTTGGTAGATAGTTGGACTTGCGCGTCGTAGTTGCTTGCTCAAGTTGATGTGTGTCGTCATGTGCCACGATTCTTGATGTAATGCCGCATGTTGATGTTGGAGATGATTCTAGTTTCACTTATCGTCACTTTAACTGTTTAACAACTAAAATTGAATAAGCGAGGCATCGTGGGTGATAGATAATATTTGGTTTCGAACGCCCACTTGTGTCCCGTAAGACCCCGAGTACTTGATACTGTTCCTTGATTTATCGCTATCCACATATGGGGAGTATGGGCCCCCTAGCGAGCTTGATTCCGTCTTATTTCTTGGGGCCACAAACTAGTTTGAGGTTTTATTACTATCTGTACTTATGCCATGCTTTACGCTTTATTTACGATTGTGCGAGGTCGCGCTTGTCTTTTTGGATCGGGACACGTTTCCGGTGTCGACAAGCCCAGCCACACTTTCGGGTTCCCGATCGTTCCTGACCGTCCACCCAAACCTTGAGGCCGTCTCGGAGCTTGTCTACTCCGTTGCGGGTTCTACTCAAAGGGGTGGCCCCCTGAAATATTTCTGAATCTTGTGATTGCTCTGTCGTGAGACCTCGTTGGGTTTTGATTTGGTTTTTCCGAGGTTGATCGTGTGTGTGTTGCTATTGGTGCACCCCGGCCGGGTTAAAACTTTCTGAAAGCCGTGTCCGCGGTTATGGACGACTTGGAGCACAGTATCTCGATCATAGACAAGCATAACTAAAGTTTACTGCTATAAATTTGACTTATAATGACTAGTAATTAGCCTCACTAGAATGGAATGGCTAAATAATACTGCCCACAATTGCTTGTTTGGTTGTCGCTTGCGACAAATGTATCTGACTAGTAAGTATTGCAACTACAACGAATTGGCTGAATAAAAGTACCAACAACTGCAGGGTTTTGGGTTTATCTCATGCTATCTGTATCTGATTAGTAATTGTTGCAACTATCATGGAATGGTTAACTAAAAGTGCCCACTGTTTACTTTATCAGGATGATTATCTAAACCTGACTAGTAATTGCTGCGACAATTTGAATAAATAAAACTGCCAACGGTGTGAGTTCCTCGGGTGACTTCCTCGTTTGGTCTCGAGGGGGAAACACCAGGATGGGTTTGTTTGGTGCTAGCTTTAGGTTGGATCCGGATAGGTCATTCTCACCCCTCTGATAACCGCCAGTTGTATCGAGTCTCTATAGGTTGTTTAGTGCATGCTGTCGCTGCCGCTCAGTCCTCCATACCTATGTAGGCGAGGACCGCCGAATTCTAGCCTCGCTGTCTTGGCCTCGATCGACGCTCCTTCTTTTCCTTTGCCCTTTGTCGGCACCCTTTTGTTTAAGCAGGTTTTGGGATCGGCGTCGTTAGCGAGGGTTACCCTTCGGCTTGGCACCGGGGTTATGGACGCCATTGGTTATTCTTCGGGCTCTTAGCCCCATTTGCTTCTTGTCCGTAGTCGGACGCTCTACCGTTTTCAAGGTGATTTGGATCTTGTATATTATATCGTATTCTTGACTCCTTGAGTTTGTTATATATATCTGCATGGGTCCCATCGAGGACTGTTGTGTAATGTTATTACTTCGTTTTCCACCCGCACGAAAGTGCCTGGTGGGCACCTTTGAATCGTTTCTATGCGGGTTTGGCGAATTTTGCTCAAACTTGCATAGGTCCGATTCTGAGGGTGTTACAGAGTGGTATCAGAGCTCAGCAGTTGCGATACCCCACAAGTCCAGCCTGTAGGATAACCTAGCTAACGGCCGAAGTAGAGTGTCAAAACTATTTTTGGAAAATCGGTTGGATAGTTCTGAATAGGTCTGATTTTACTCCTTACCCCTCTGCTGATTCCCTCTCACCTCTACGTGTTTTGAATCCGCTCTCTTCTCTCTCTTCAAGTCCAGGATTTCTCGTGGTTGGGTATCCGTCGTACCTTTAGGGTTTCGCTTCTTCCTTTTGTAACGGAGGTGCTACGATCATCAATCTGCAACTTGTCTGTTGTATCTTCCTCCGATCTTTGTTCTGGAGCTCTTTATCCATATGTGTTCCTTCTTTGGATATCGGTGGCGTTGAAAAACATCCGAGAAGGACGAGCTTTGGTGAAGTTGGAGTCGACCACGAGCATGTGTTGTTCATGCCAATGGAACCATCGCGGAACCTAATCGGTGTGTCTTTCATACGATTTACCGCATCATATCTTTGTTCCGGATACCGCCTATGAAGATCTTCAGTCTAATTCCGAGAGTTGGATGCTTAATCCGCCTATTCGTGTGCAGAGTAATGGTTTGAGTGCGGGATGGATTAGCTACCCTACCACTTCTCTTATCATTCGCTCTTGTACGTCGAATCAGGGGATCCGGCAGTTTTACTCCGTCCATGGAAGTTAGAGGTGGCTCTATCGTTTGATGCCTCTATCTTCGTCCTTTGTTTATCCGGAGTGTTCTCTCGACGATCAGGAACAACGACCCTTTGTTGGTGGTGTCGCCGATTCCCAGATGAAGAAGGAACCCTCGTTAGTGGTGTCGCGAGGATCTACACGAAGCGAGAAGACAGAGAACGCCGACCTTCCTTCCGGTACCATGAGGCGGATCTCGAGGGCGAGATCCCTTGTTAGTGGTGTCGAATTGTGGCATCCCGCAAAAACCACTACTAGAAAATCGCGGTGAATTTGTGCATTGCATCGTCATCATCATGCATTGTTTGCCCAAAACTATTTTTCGCAAACCCCAATTTGTTTTCCAAGCGCCCCATCTCGTTCAAACTCCAAAACCCGGTCCCCGGAATATTTTGTTTTGGCCGCTATCGGGTTGCACGCGGCCCGTTTAAATCAAATAAAAATTTAAATTATTTTAGTAGGCGATCGAGCAGGCCAACCCGACGACCACCCCAGATCTGACAAATCGGTCCAGCAGTCCCACCCCTTAATCCTATTTCTACCTAAAAATCTACCCAAGCTTCCCAGCCACATCACCCCAACCAATAGTATCTTGCCACCTCAGCTGTCCCTCCCCACCCTCCCATCATACCCTGCCACGTGGCCTCTCTCTCCCCCTCCCTTTTCTCTCCCTCACCCCACTCTCACCCTCCCCACCAGCCTACACACCACTCACACACACTAGCACACACACGTCCACACCCCACCCACTGACCGTGGGCCCCCTTCTGTCCCTGGACCCACGTGACAGCCCCCCAACCGCCCCTGGCCACACCCCACCTCCCCCAGTCACCCCTCCCCTGGTCCACGCACCTGCCCGTCCCGTGGCCCACCCTTGCGCCCACACGCCGCGTCCCTCAGCTCTTCCCCAACCTCCGTCGCCAAGCACCCTTGAGCCCGTCAGGCGCCGCGCGCCCGGCGAGCCTCTCCGCTCCGCCCCATAAGCCGCCGCCCGGCAAGCTCCTCCAGTTGGCGCCTTCCTCTCTGCTCGCTCGCCCTTCTCGCCGCCCTGCTCGCTCCGGCCGCTGCCCGCCTCCGCCTCCCTCTCCCTTGCAGCCAGCTCCGCCTGCAGCCCTCTCCTCCCCGCCTGGCGTCCCCAGCCGCCCCACTCACCTCGCGCGACCACCGCCGCCCCTACTCCGACCCCCTCTCCGCAGCAGTCCGCCGCCCTCCACGTCGAGCTCGGTCGGGCCTCCTCCGTCGCCGCACCGCCAAGCCGCCGCATCCGCCCTCGCGCCAGCCCTGCCGTCTACCTCTCCGGCCCCGCCTGAGCTCCTCCGCCGTCCGCGCCCGCACAGCGTCATGCAGCGTCCTCGCCCGGCGCCCGCGTGGCCCTTCCGCTGCGTCTGCCCTCCCTTCGCCCGTCCCGACCCTGCAGCTCCTCGCCCAGCCCGAGCCGCCACCGCCAAGATCGCCTCTCCGCGTCGCTGCCTCGTTGCCGCTGGTCCTCCGCGTTGACGGCGCCACGCTCGAGCTCGCGTGGTTCCACGCCTCCACCCTCCCAGGCACATCATCCTCGGCCCCCTTGCGTCGGCTGTGCCCGTTCCCTGCCTCGAGCACGTCAGGTTTTCATCTGGTAGTGCTGCGAGGGTTGGTGCTGTAGTACCCCTGCTGTTTCAGTCTCTTGTTGTGCTTGGTGGTGCCCATGTGTTGTTGAAGGCCACCCGGATGACCCCGACGAGAATCGCCCATGCCGAGATCTTCCATAGATGTTTCGGCAGAGGTCCCAGGCGACAAGATCTTCATCGATGACAAGGCCGCCGTGAACTACCAAGTTCGTCTACCGCCGTTGTCACTCGAGACCGACATCAACCACCGGGACCAAGAATCTGGGGGCAGCGATGCTTGACCAAGGCCCCTTCCTTGGAGTGTCGAGATCGTCTACATGGAACCCGATCACCGCCAAGATCCGTTCACGGAGCCCGAAGACTGATCCCGCCAAACGCCAAGATCGTCAAGAACCCGGATGCCAAGGTCGTCGATGCGCATACGCCAAGTGCTTCGCCCCGGACGCCAAGAACGATCCGATTCGAGGACCCGACAAGACCCTCGCAACAGCAAGACCGACCCCGTGGACCCGGCAAGACCTCCGCGGACGCGACAAGAACGCCCCGACCAGAAGAACCCGACGCGCCCCGACGCTGACACAAGTTCTGCCCCCGGACATCAAGACCCTGGATGCGACAAGTACCTCCCGTTCGAGAACGTTCCTTGAGACCGCTCGTGAACTCGACCCCGAGGCCGAACCCCGAACCCCGGAACCCCAAGTTCGTCGAACCCTAACAAGAACTGCCGAACCCTAATGTGTGACCCCTTTTTCCTCGAACCCTATTTATAACATAACAACTTGTCGCATAATAATTGTCATGCATGCATCTTATCTGTGGTTTGGGGGCCTTTTGCCGATTCACCTAATAATTAAATATGGGGCCCATATGCGGGCAAATCTAGCCTTATATTGGCCTCATTTAAACTTGTGTAGCGAACGGTGCTATCTTACGCCATGCTAAAACAACATTTAAATTATGGGGTACTAAACAACTTGAACCATCTAATTAATTGTCGGGACCCGGTTCCGCTTAATCTTGACCTAATTGCATCGCACCTTTGCCATGTCATCCATCATACATGCATCATGCCGATCTTCTGCCGTTTATTTAAATATCGCATCCGGTGTTTATTCTAGTGTTTTGCTTCTTCGCGGATAAGGCCGTTGAGTTGATGTGAGCTTCGCCCCGACCTTCGGGTTGAACCTTCGGCAAAGTTTTCAGGCGAGCATCTCCCTCTTTCTACCTATCTTACTTTTATAGTCTTTATTCCCTCCTGTTGATCTATTGCTATCTGTGTTGCGATGCTCTAGTTTCCGTACCCGATATATCCCCTGCAGCCTTATATTGCCTTGGACACACCCTATTACCTGTTATTTGGTAGATAGTTGGACTTGCGCGTCGTAGTTGCTTGCTCAAGTGCTGATGTGTGTCGTCATGTGCCACAGTTGCTGATGTAATGCCGCATGTTGATGTTGGAGATGATTCTAGTTTCACTTATCGTCACTTTAACTTCTGTTTAACAACTAAAATTGAATAAGCAGAGGCATCGGTGGGTGATAGATAATATTTGGTTTCCGAACGCCCACTTGTGTCCCGTAAGACCCCGAGTACTTGATACCTGTTCCTTGATTTATCGCGCTATCCACATATGGGGAGTATGGGCCCCCTAGCGAGCTTGATTCCGTCTTATTTCTTGGGGCCACAAACTAGTTTGAGGTTTTATTACTATCCTGTGCTTATGCCATGCTTTATCGCTTTATTTACGATTGTGCGAGTCTTGCACACTGCATCGCTTTTGGATCGGGACACGTTTCGCGGTGTCGACAAGCCCAGCCACACTTTCGGGTTCCCGATCGTTCACCGTCCACCCAAACCTTGAGGCCGTCTCGGAGCTTGTCTACTCCGTTGGGTTCTACTCAAAGGGTGGCCCCAAAATATTTCTGAATCTTGTGATTGCTCGTGAGACCTCGTTGGGTTTTGATTTGGTTTTTCCGAGGTTGATCGTGTGTGTGTTGCTATTGGTGCACCCCGGCCGGGTTAAAACTTTCTGAAAGCCGTGTCCGCGGTTATGGACGACTTGGAGCACAGTATCTCGATCATAGACAAGCATAACTAAAGTTTACTGCTATAAATTTGACTTATAATGACTAGTAATTAGCCTCACTAGAATGGAATGGCTAAATAATACTGCCCACAATTGCTTGTTTGGTTGTCGCTTGCGACAAATGTATCTGACTAGTAAGTATTGCAACTACAACGAATTGGCTGAATAAAAGTACCAACAACTGCTGGGTTTTGGGTTTATCTCATGCTATCTGTATCTGATTAGTAATTGTTGCAACTATCATGGAATGGTTAACTAAAAGTGCCCACTGTTTACTTTATCAGGATGATTATCTAAACCTGACTAGTAATTGCTGCAACGACAACTGAATAAATAAAACTGCCAACGGTGTGAGTTCCTCGGGTGACTTCCTCGTTTGGTCTCGAGGGGGAAACACCAGGATGGGTTTGTTTGGTGCTAGCTTTAGGTTGGATCCGGATAGGTCATTCTCACCCCTCTGATAACCGCCAGTTGTATCGAGTCTCTATAGGTTGTTTAGTGCATGCTGTCGCTGCCGCTCAGTCCTCCATACCTATGTAGGCGAGGACCGCCGAATTCTAGCCTCGCCGTGTCGGCCTCGATCGACGCTCCTTCTTTTTCCCTTTGCCCTTTGTCGGCACCCCTTTTGTTTAAGCAGGTTTTGGGATCGACGTCGTTAGCGAGTTACCCTTCCTTGGCACAGGCGGGTTATGGACGCCATTGGTTATTCTTCAGGGCTCTTAGCCCCATTTGCTTCTTGTCCGTAGTCGGACGCTCTACCGTTTTCAAGGTGATTTGGATCTTGTATATTATATCTGTATTCTTGACTCCTTGAGTCATATATATATATATCTTACGTGGGTCCCATCGAGGACTGTTGTGTAATGTTATTACTTCGTTTTCCACCCGCACGAAAGTGCCTGGTGGGCACCTTTGAATCGTTTCTATGCGGGTTTGGCGAATTTTGCTCAAACTTGCATAGGTCCGATTCTGAGGGTGTTACAGCTGAGTTGGGCCAGACCCTTCGGGGTGGCGATTTTGACTATGTCTAATGGGAAACCAGGGCCCAATAAGATTAAGCCAGCCCAAAAACCTTTAAGGTCTATTTTAATAAATAGGAAAAGACTAAAATACCCCTGAACTTAATTAAATTCTAGAAAATAAAATAAAAGTCCAAAAATTATAAATAAAATATTTTTGGATTCACAAATCCACACTATCCAAATAAAATAAGATATAAAATTTTAGACATTTAAATTTTATTAATAATTTTGTAATTTATATATTCCTTATGGAATTTTACAAAATTATTGAAAGATGAAAAATAAATAAAAATCACTTTCATTATATATTAATATTGTAGTATTTTTGAAAAATACTAAATAAATATTCAATAACAATTTTTTGGATATTTAAGTGATAATTCCTAAAAGAATTATTAAATCCATAAAAGTTAAATAAAAGGGAAATAAAATAAAATAATTCAATATATGTTATAAATATTAAAAAGTAATATTTATAAATCCTTTATTATTAAAAAGACTTTTTATAATAATAGGGTGAATGCATATCAAGTTAAATGATGCATTACATTATTGCATAATCATTTTGCTTCTTTAAATATTGTCCTTACCGGGCAATAATGAAGTTTTTTGTAGACATAAAAGCTCAAGGTCCACTGCAAGCATCAGACTTCACTACCTTGCCATCACAAGGCAAGTTCATCACTTGCTCATGTCCTTTGAAGAGTCTTCATAAAAGTATTTGCAAATTGTGTGTTATCATATATACAATAAAAGAAAGAAAATATTATTTTTACAAATAAAGAAATCATGGCTATCATCCTAAGTGATGATAAAATGGAGCAATAGAACTTACGGTTCTATTTGCAAGAATGATAATCAATTAGGGACTTAATAACCCTGACATCAGTGATTCTAGCGCAGTATATTATGCGTTAGCCATGAGATTTGGAATGGGACAGAGAAGTCAGTTGTATCTTCTTCCTCTCGCATGAAGCCGGATGTGCAGGTCGTGGCTGTTATCCTTGTAGCATGCATATTAATTGGTAATTCATAGAGGGGTATGCAGCATATGGGTGGGAACCCTCATCATCCCATGATAGTTCTGGCATCTAACGGTTTGTACAAACCATTGCCGTAATTCATTATGTGGGCATGGTGTACACCAAGGAGGCATGCGAGGTCGCGAAGGGGGCAGTGATTGGCTTGGACCAACTACTAGGCCCCACATCATGGAATTCTGGATGGGAAAATATGCCTGGTTGTACAACAAGGAGTTGATCTCTCATGGGTAAAGTAACGCACCTCTGCAGAGTGTAAGAATTGTAACTTGTTACTCCCTATTCCGGGAAGGAGCTGCGAACGCGGCAGGAAAGGAACTCCATGAAAGTTCTGGTCAACCTGTGAAGGCTGATTATCATAGAGTTTCATAATAAAATCAATCTTTGAAGAAAGATTTACAAAAATTGCATAGTGCCAAGGATTTATAATCTGAGGTGGTAGTTAGAGCATCAAACTTCCCACCTTGCATATAATGAACTTGTTGGGTAACGCTGTTACTCATTCTTTCCTTTGATCCCTTGCTTAGACTCTGAGGATCCCGAAGAAGTGCCAATGTATGCAGCCGAATGTCAAGAAGATGTGTTCTACGAGGAACCTGATCTGTCCGGAGGTGTTGAAGGAGTGGATTACGAAATCCGCTATGGTGTCTATGATAACGAGTCCAACTAAGTATCTCTAGTTAGTAGTAACCGACGGAGCCGAGCAACATGAACTCTATAGAATAAGTTGCTGAGCTCAACTCCTAGTCGGAGTTGTTATTTTTAAATTCCGCTGAAACACTTTATATTTTGGTTTGTAAGTTGAATCTTTGGGAAGTCTTGAACTTCTGGTATTGTAATAATAATAATGTGTATATTTGTAATATGGACCCGCAATGTTTCTGTTGTACCACTCTGAGGGATGTGATATTTACGGAACGGTTTTCTATGGATGTCATGCCAACGACTATAGTGTACTACACATGCAGTGATATGCTGGGTCACCGTACCGGTGCACCATATGGACGTCTCCAACGCCTTCCTTCATGGTCATCTCTCCGAGAAGGTGTACTGCCAGCAGCCCATCGGCTTCGTCGACGCCGAGCGCCTGGATCACGTGTGCTTGCTCTCTCGGTCCTTGTATGGACTGAAGCAGGCGCCCCATGCCTGGTACCAGTGCATCGCCGTGTTCCTGCATCAGCTCGGCTTCCGCTCCACGTGCTCCGATGCGTCGCTCTTTGTCTATCGACAAGGCACCGACATTGCCTACCTTCTATTATATGTCGACGATATCATCTTGACGGCATGCACTGATGGGATCCTTCGACAGCTCACCGACCACCTTCATGCTGAGTTCGCCTTGATGGATCTCGGCTCGCTCCACTACTTCCTCGGCATCGAGGTTGTCCTGCGCGCGGACGGGTTCTTTCTTGATCAGCGGATGTATGCTCATGAGCTTCTTGAGCACGAAGGCCAAGCTCTCGGCTAGTGATGGGTCGCTGGCCTCCGACGCGCCGTTCTACCGCTCCATCGTCGGTGCCCTGCAGTACTTGACGCTGACACGTCCGGAGTTCAGTATGTCGTGCAGCAGGTGTGCTTGCATATGCATGCTCCCCGGGACGCTCACTGGTCAGCGGTGAAGCGGATACTCCACTATATCCGCGACACCATGGACTTCGGCATCTCGCTGCTCACCTCGCCGCCTCGTCCTCGACCTACATCATCGCCTACTCGGATGCGGACTGGGCTGGCTGCCCCGACACGCGGCGCTCCACCTCAGGATACCGCGTCTACCTCGGCTCGTCGCTCTTCTCTTGGTCCCCCAAGAGGCAGCCCACTGTGTCTCGTTCCAGCGTCGAGGCCGAGTACCGCACCGTGGCTAACGCCGTGGCTGAGTGCAGGTGGCTTCGCCAGATTCTCTCCGAGCTTTCTTGTCCTGTCAACAAGGCCACGGTGGTCTTTTGTGATAACATATCGGCTGTCTACCTCTCCGCCAACTCCATTCATTATCGGTGCACCACTACTGGAAAACAGGCCTTCGGTTCGATCTGAACAACGTCACCAGTCCCGGGCCATCACGAACCGCGACTAGTGCTAGCACTAGTCCCGGGCCGTGAGGCCTCCAACGGCTAGAAATGGCCAAAGACACTAGTCCTGGGCCGGACCAGAGCTCTAGTCCCGGTCCGTAATACGACCCGTGACTAATAAGCTGGAGCGGGGCAACAACTCTTTTCGGGGACTATTAGTCCCGGGTCGTATCACGGCCCGGGACTAATTGTCCATCACTATATATACAGCTCCCTGGACAGCTGCCCTAAAGCATATTGTGGCCATTTTTCTCAAAGAAGCAAGAGAGTTCATGCCATTTTTTTCTCAAGATTTGTCAAGATTTAGTTTGCAACACCTAAATCCAAAGCTTTAAAAGGTTAGAACTTCATTCTTTCATCTCTTATTGCTACTTTAGCTCTATAATGCTCTAGAAGTATAGAGATATGGATCAAATGCATGCATGCTCTAGAAGTAGCTAGAAGGATTTTGATATATATGTGTAACAAATTTTGATTAGGCACATAGTTACTGAAAATTGAAATGTGTAATTTTAGAGTTTTAGAGCTTAGAATGGAATGAGGTTTTCACTGATAGAACAATAATAAAAAACTCCACATTTATCATGTTGATTGTTTTCTCCAATTCACAAATTGGTGCATGTAAATTTTTAAAAATTCAAAATTAATGCTCTAGAAGCTCTCAATATAACTTGTATTAATTTTATCATGTTGTTTAATGGTTTTTGATATACTTTTACTATAATGCAGATGGTACGGGAATGGATGTACAGATCTTGACCGGCCTTCTGGCGAGTTCATTAATGGCGTGCATGAATTCATACATTCTTGATGCAAACAAGCACAATGGTTTTGTATTGTGTCCATGTAATGGATGTAGGAATCAGAAGGATTACTCTGACTCAAAAACCCTTCACAGCCACCTGTTGAAGTCCGGCTTCATGCCCATTTATAATTGTTGGACCAAGCACGGAGAGAGAGGGGTTATAATGGAAGACAATGAAGAACAGGAGGAGGATGACAACTATCATGGTTTCCCTGAGTACGGAGATACTTCCATGGGGATCTTTGAAGGGAGGATGAAGAAGAGACACATGATGAACCACGATGATCTTGGTCGAACCATTGCCGATGCACGAAGAGATTGTCAAACCGAAAAGGATAGGAGAAGTTCAATCACATGCTAGAGGATCACAAAAGTTGTTGTACCCAAATTGCGAAAATGGTGCGAAAAAAAGACTGCTGGAATTGCTGTGATGGAAGGCTGAGTGTGCTATACGACTCCTCATTTGAAAAGTTGCTGAAAATGATGAAGAATATGCTTCCAAAAGATAACGTATTGCCAAGATGCATCTGAAGCAAGAAGGTTGCACGCCCTCTAGGTTTAGAGGTTCGAAGATACATGCATGCCCTAATGACTGCATCCTCTACCGCGGTGAGGAGTATGAGAATTTAGATGCATGCCCGGTATGCACTTCACTTCGGTATAAGATTAGACGAGATGACCCTGGTGACGTTGAGGGCGAGCCCCCCGGAAGAGGGTTCCTGCAAAGGTGATGTGGTATGCTCCTATAATACCACGGTTGAAACGCTTATTCAGAAACAAAGAGCACGCCAAGTTGTTGCGATGGCATAAAGAGGAACGTAAGTCAGATGGGATGTTGAGACACCCCGCTGATGGGTCGCAATGGAGAAAAATCGATAGAAAGTACCCGGACTTTGCAGATGACACAAGGAGTTTAAGGTTTGGTCTAAGTACAGATGGCATGAATCCCTTTGGGGAGCACATGAAAGTACCGACTTTATATGACTAGAGGGGGGGGGGTGAATAGGCGTCTACCCAATTTTAATTTGTTTCTCACTTTTAGGCTCAACAAGAAAGGAAGTTATCTAGAGATGCAACTAAGTGAACAACCCAAATGCAAGGAAACAAACACCAACAACAAAAATAGTAAATAGTAAGGAGTAAAGGAAGGGAACAAAGTAACCGGAGAGGGGATACGGAGATGTAATTCCCGTAGTTCACTCCCAAGGAGCTACGTCTATGTTGGAGAGGTGTCGGGGCCACACAAGGTCACCCGAGCGCCACAAAGGCCTCACCTTCTTCTCCGGTGAGCTCCCCCACAAAGGAGGCCTCACAATCCACTAACCGGTGACCTTGAAGGCGCCAACCGAAACCTTTACACCAAGGTTGAGGGGGAGGCTCCACAACTCAATTGGAGGCCCTCAACGACACCTCGAAGCTTTACAACGCAAGCCTTAGCTTCGAGGATGCCCTACACCGTCTAGGGTTCCAAGAAACCCAAGAGCAACAAGATCCACAAAGGATGGGTGGGGGAAATCAAATCTTCTTTGGTGGAAGTGTAGATCTAGGTCACCTTCCTCACCTCTCAAAAGATCAAGTCATTTGAGTGGCTAGAGAGAGAGATCTAGAGAGGTGAAGCTCAAGCATTAATGGAGGAGAGAGAAAAATTCAAGAGAGAGTGGGAGGAAGAAGAGGGGTGCCTTAAATAGGCCCCTCGCTTCTGACCCCGTGACCTCACGAAGTTCGGTGAGAGGCGGAAGTTCCGCAGCCTGGCTCCAACGGTCATCGGACCGTTGGCGCCGCTCGAGCGCAACGGAAGTTCGGTCAACAGAAGGAAGTTCCGGTGAACTTCCGATGCAAGTTCCGGCAAATAGAACGCTTCAAAATAGAAGGTTACCGAGCCACCACCAGAACTTGGAGCGGAACAAGGGGCGGAACTTTTGGGTCGCGAACCGAGTCTGACCGGAAGTTCCGGCGACTGGGCGGAAGTTCCGCTCAGGATCTTTTGGCAGGACAAGTTCCGATGCAAGTTCCGGCCCAAGTTCCGGCAAATAGAACACTTCATACAGAAGGTTACTGATTCACCGTTGGAACTTGGGGCGGAACTAGCGTCGAAACAAAGTGTAAAACATCCCGCAGAAAAGAATCTGAGCGGAACTTCCGGCCTAGGCCAGAAGTTCCGGTGAGACACAAAAGGCTCCAACAGAACAGGAAAACGCTCTCTCACGGGATAATGGGATGGCTGTGGCGGTGCATATAGGTTTGTGCAAGAACAAGTGATTTCCCACAGCCAAAATGGACCCCCTCTTAATAGTACGGTGACCTAAAAACAACAACCAGAGAGAAACTAGGAGAAGACTAAAAGTCCACCGTCTTCATGAGATCCCAAGAGAGCATCCACCACTATAGAAGGAGACATCAACAACGTTTGCCCTGAAACTCAAGCGCACAATTAAAAACACATTTGGGATTATCATTAACACCAAAAACATCATGGGAAGATATAGTCCTTTCAATCTCCCCCTTTTTGGTGTTAGATGACAGTCCCAAAGATTTGCATAGAATCAAAGCAATCTTTGCAATAGACGGGACAATCTCCCCCTGTATGTGTGCAAGGTAGAGAAGAAGAACTCTAAGGACAAGACTGGCACACATACACGGAGGCTCCCCCTGCCAATTGCAAAGATAGCACAAGTGCAAGGTACAAGAAAGGATAGAGATCATACCAGAACCAACCAAATGTGGTGGAGACAAAAGGAGTAATAATAACAATAAGAGCAATGAGGCTCCACCACCATATGCAAGTGCTCATAAGATGACAACAAGATACCACACTCACGGCATTGTATAAGATACCACAAAGATACCACATAGTCTCAAACATAACATACCACATGGTCCACAAGCACACATAAGTTCACGGACATAAAACCACAAGCACACAAATAAACTAGAGAGTTCGCGAGCAACAAAAGATCAAAGGCAAGAACAGGCTCGCGACTCAACCCATGCAAATCCCGTAGACAACCTAATAGACATCTTTCTCCCCCTTTGGCATCGAGACACCAAAAAGGAAGAAGATATCAATCTACTCGTCCCAGCCATGAGAGGGGGGAGGAGGAGAAGACTCAGGGACCTAGGGACCCCACTCAGGCGGACCAGTGACCTCCTCCTCAGACTCATCCTCGGACCAGTGGCAGTTGTCGCGAATCCAATCATCCTTGGGAACAGTGATAGAGCTAGAGACCGGAGAGCTAGGAATGTTGAGAGCGGTCATGATGGCCTTCTAGCGCTGAATATTGTGACGCTGATCAACATAGGCCTGATACTCGCGGTCCTGCAGAAAGCAGAAAGTTTTCTTCACTTTCCCAAGCAGCTTCTTTGCCTAAGACGGCTGCCTCTGGAGAGAAGGACCACCAGCACTAGAGCCACCAGGAGCAGAGGAGGGACCACCAGCAACATCTTGAGTCTTCTTGAGTGCAGCTTCCTTTTCTTCTTGAGAACGAGGCTTTTGGTGCTTCATCATACGTAGCTTCTTCTCCTCATGAATGGTGATGTTGTCTTGAGGAAAGGAGGTGCCAGTCGTCTCAAGCCACTTGTGATTGATGAGAGTCTGTATGTAGGGAGCATAGATGAAGGAGCACTTTTCAATGAGAACCGCCCACATCTCTGAGTAGATGAAGTGCATAATATCCATTGACCTGTCTGTGTGTGGCATCCCGCAAAAACCACTACTAGAAAATCGCGTTAAATTTGTGCATTACATCGTCATCATCATGCATTGCTTGCATTAAAACTATTTTCGCAAGCCCGATTTATTTTCCAAACACCCTGTCTTGTTTTCAAATTCAAACCCCGGGCCTCCGGATTATTTTGTTGTCGGCTATGTTTTTGCAAAACGTTGCGTTTTAGAATTAAATAAAATATTATATTGTTTTGCGGGGCAGTCGAACGGGCCGAGTAGACCCGAACGACCGCCCCAGGTTTTAAATCGGGCCACCTTTATCTAATCCTAAACCCACCTGAAACTTTACCCAACCATCTGGCCACATCACTCTGGCCAATCAAACCTCGCCACCTCATCTCTCCCATCTCCCTCAACCAATTACCCTCTGCCACGTCACCCAACCCCCATCCCTCTTTCCCTCTCTCTCTACCTGCCAGCACGCACACACTACACGCCTCCCCACCACACACACAACCCACCCACGCACGCATGACCCCAGCCCCCGGCACAGCCCCGTGGCCCACCACCACCTTCCCACCCAGCCCCACACGTCTCCCAGCACGCACGCACGCGTGGACCCCACGCCCCGATCCCCACACGCGCCGACGCCCGCGCCTCCCCTCCTCCCCATCGTCTTCCTCCTTCGCCTGCCTCTCCCCTCACCACCGCTCGCCCGCGCCGCTCTCTCTCTCTCCTCTCCCCTCCCCAGCTCGCATCCGCCGGACCCCGCTCCGCCCCGCCGTACCCCGCACCGCCGCCGAGCTCCGCGTCTTCCTCCTCGCCCCGCGCCCGCGCCCTGCAACCGCCGCCGCCCGGCCTTCGCCACCGCCTCCCCGCAAGCGGCCTCCGCCCGCCATCGTTCCCCTGCATCTCCCCACCGCCGTCCTCGACCACGGCTCGCTGCTGCCAGCGAGCTCCGGCGCCCGCGACGTCGCGATCCGCTCGCCCTTGAAGAGACCCAGCGCCCGCCGCGCTCTCCCGTCGCCGCCCAGCCCCAGACGCCCGGCCGACCCCGTGTCCGCTCGCCCCGCACCCAACCGCCGCGGCCACGCCCGCTGCTTGCCTCCGTCCCGCCATCTTCCTCGGCTCTGGCGGCCAGCGTTCACCCTCGCCTCGCGCACCTCACGCCCGCCCTGCCCTCTCGGCGCCGCGCCGCTGCCGTGTCTCCTCGCCCGTTCGCCGCCTCCTCCTCCCTTCCGCCCGGGCGACGCCGGCGTCGCGCCATCGGAGGGCATGCGTCCTGCGCCTTCCCTCGGCTCCGGCCGCGGAGTGCTTCGCCGCCTCCCCGTCAACCTCCGGCCCTCCGCCGCCTAGTTCTCCCCCTAGCGTCGCCGTACCCCTGCAGCCGAGCCGCCCTACCAACTCGCCACCGCCTGGGAGCTTCACCTTGGCCTCGGAGGACCGGCCTCTGCAGCGTGCTGTAGGGCCACGTCAAGACCGCCACATGGAAATCCCAAGTTCTCCTCGACAAGTTCTTCATCGAAAACCCCGTTGCCCGGATCCGAATAATCGCCTAGGTCGTCATCGGAACAATGAGGCCGTTGCAGTGAACTCGACAAGATCTACCGCCGGAACCCCGAGAACTTCCCCCTGAACGCCAAGTACGCCGGCACGGATGCGACAAGTACTACCTCACAGACGCCATGACCCGACGCCCCCGGATGCCAAGACCGCCTCGATGGCGCGGACCCGACAAGACCCTCGCAACGGCAAGACCGACCCCGGGGACCCGACAAGACCTACGCGACGATAAGAACGGCTCCGACCCGGAAGAATCCGACGCGCCCCGACACCGACCCAAGCCCTGCTTCCCGGACGCGGCAAGACCTACCTCTGTTATCCGAGAACGCATCCGTCGAACCCTGGACCCTGAGACCGACCCCGAACCCCGGAACCCCAAGTTCGTCGAGCCCCTCTGATGTGTGACCCCTTTTTCCTCGAACCCTATTTTATAACATATCAACTTGGCGCATAATAATTGTTCTCGCATGCATATCTGTGGTTTGGGGGCCTTATGCCGATTCACCCAATAATTAAATATGGGGCCCATATGCGGGCAAATCTAGCCTTATATCGGCCTCATTTAATTTGTGTAGCGAACCCGGTGCTATCTTCTACCATGTAAAACAACATTTAAAATGCGGGGTAGATAAACAACTTGAACCACTTGATTAATTGTCGGGACCCCGGTTCCGCTTAATAAGACCTAATTGCACCGCACCTTGTCATGTCATTCATCATACATGCATCATGCCGATCTTCTGCCGTTGTATTGAATAGTGCATCCGGTGTTCCTTCTAGTGATTTGCTTCTTCGCGGATAAGGCCGTTGAGTTGATGTGAGCTTCGCCCCGATCTTCGGTTGAACCCTTCGACAATGTTTTCAGGCGAGCATCTCCCTCTTTCTACCTATCTTACTTTATAGTATTTACTTCCCTCCTGTTGATCTATTGCTATCTGTGTTGCGATGCTTTAGTTTCCGTACCCGTGATCAACCGTGCAGCCCTATATTGCCTTGGACACATCCTATTGCCTGTTGTTTGGTAGATAGTTGGACTTGCGCGTCGTAGTTGCTTGCTCAAGTGCTGATATGTGTCGTCATATGCCACGATTCTTGATGTATTGCCGCATGTTGATGTTGGAGATGGTTCTAGTTTTACTTATCGTCACTTTAATTTCTGTTTAACAACTAAAATTGAAATAAGCAGAGGCATCGGTGGGTGATAGATAATATTTGGTTTCGAGCCCACTTGTGTCCGTAAGACCCCGAGTACTTGATACTGTTCCTTGATTTATCGCGCTATCCATATCCGGAGGTATATGGGACCCCCGAGCGAGCTTGATTCGGTCTTATTTCTTGGGGCCACAAACTAGTTTGAGGTTTTATTTACTATCCTGTACTTATGCCATGCTACTTATGTATTTAAATTGCGAGGAGCACCTTGTCTTTGTTAGGAATTGTGACCCGTTTACGTGGTAGCGACAAGCCCAGCCACACTTTCGGGTTCCCGATCGTTCTGGCCCCACAAACCTTGAGGCCGTCTCGGAGTCAGCTAGCTTCGTTGCGGAATCTACTTAAGGGGTGGCCCCCTGAAATATCTCTGAATCCTGTGATTGTTCAGTCGTGAAAGCCTCGTTGGGTTTTGATTTGGTTTTTCCGAGGTTGATCGAGCGTGTGTTGCTATTGGTGCACCCCGGCCGGGTAAAACTTTATGAAAGCCGTGTCCGCGGATATGGACGACTTGGAGCACAGTATCTCGATCATAGACAAGCATAACTAAAGTTTACTGCTATAAATTTGACTTATAATGACTAGTAATCAGCTTCACTATAATGGAATGGCTAATTAATACTGCCCACAATTGCTTGTTTTGTGTGTCGCTTGCGACCATTGTACCTGACTAGTAAGTATGGCAACTACAACGAAATTGGCTGATTAAAAGTATCAACAACTGCTGGGTTTTGGGATTATATCATGCTATCTGTATTTGATTAGTAATTGCCGCAACTATAACGGAATGGTCAACTAAAAGTGCCCACTGTTTACTTTATCAGGACGATTATCTAAACCTGACTAGTAAAGTGCCGCCACTATAACTGAATAAATAAAACTGCCAACTGTGTGAGTTCCTCGGTTGACTTCCTCGTTTGGTCTCGAGGGGGAAACGCCAGGATGGGTTTGTTTGATGATAGAATCAGGTTGGTTCCGAATAGGTCCTTCTTACCCCTCTCTGCTTGGCCTTGATGTATCGAGTCTCTATAGGTTGTTTAGTGCATCTTTGCCGCCGCCTCACCAAACCTATGTGGCGAGGACCGCCAATTCTAGCCTCGGGTGTCTTGGCCTCGATCTTGGCTCCTTCTTTTCCTTTGCCTTGTCGGCACCCCTTTTGTTTAAGCAGGTTTTGAGATCGATGCCGTTAGCGGGGTTACCCTTCCGGCTTGGGCCGGGTTATGGACGCCATTGGTTATTCTTCAGGGCTCTTAGCCCCATTTGCTTCTTGTCCGTAGTCGGACGCTCTACCGTTTTCAAGGTGTTTTGGATCTTTGTATATTATATCTGTATTTTTTGACTCTTTGAGTCGCTGTTATATATCTGTTCTGTGGGTCCCATCGAGGACTGTTGTGTAATGCTATTACTTCGTTTTCCACCCGCACGAAAGTGCCTGGTGGGCACCTTTGAATCGTTTCTATGCGGGTTTGGCGAATTTTGCTCAAACTTGCATAGGTCCGATTCTGAGGGTGTTACAGAGTGGTATCAGAGCTCAGCAGTTGCGATACCCCACAAGTCCAGCCTGTAGGATAACCTTGTTAACGGCCGAAGTAGAGTGTCAAAACTATTTTGCAAAATCGGTTGGATAGTTCTGGTTAGGTCTGATTTTACTCCTCACCCTCTGCTATTCTCCTCTTATCTCTACGTGTTTTGAATCCGCTCTCCTCTATTTCTTTGAGTCCAGGAATCCTCGTGCTTGGGTTTCCGTCGTACCTTCAGGGTTTCTCTTCTCCCTTTTGTAACGGAGGTGCTACGATCATCAATCTGCAACTTGTCTGTTGTACCCTTCATCCAATCTTCTGTTTTTGAGCTCTTTGTCCATATGTGTTCCTTGCCGGATATCAATGTCGTTGAAAAACATATGAGAAGGACGAGCTTTGGTGAAGTTGGAGTATACCTTGAGCATGTGTTGTTCATGCCAATGGAACCATCGCGAAACCTAATCAGTGTGTCTTTCATACGATTTCTGTGGTATCTCCCGGTGTTTTCCGACGCGACGACATCCTCTACGCCAGATCCGAAGCAGAGTCTGCCTTACTCCTTTGTTCCGAACCTCGCTTGTCGAGATCTTCAGTCTAATTCCGAGAGTTGGTTGCACAATCCGCTTATCCGTGTGCAGAGTAATGGTTTGAGTGCGGGATGGATTAGCTACCCTACCACTGCTCTTATCATTCGCTCTTGTACGTCGAATCAGTGGATCCAGCAATTTACTCCGTCCACGGAAGTTAGGGGTGGCTTTATTTGTTGATACCTCTACCTTCGACCTTTTGTTTCCGGAGTGTTCTCTTGACGAACCGGGACAACGACCTCTTGTTAGTGGTGTCGCGAGGATCTACACGAAGCGAGAAGACGCAGATCGCCGACTTTTCCTTCCGGTACCATGAGGCGGATCTCGAGGGCGAGATCCATTGTTAGTGGTGTCGAATTGTGGCATCCCGCAAAAACCACTACTAGAAAATCGCGTTAAATTTGTGCATTACATCGTCATCATCATGCATTGCTTGCATTAAAACTATTTTCGCAAGCCCGATTTATTTTCCAAACACCCTGTCTTGTTTTCAAATTCAAACCCCGGGCCTCCGGATTATTTTGTTGTCGGCTATGTTTTTGCAAAACGTTGCGTTTTAGAATTAAATAAAATATTATATTGTTTTGCGGGGCAGTCGAACGGGCCGAGTAGACCCGAACGACCGCCCCAGGTTTTAAATCGGGCCACCTTTATCTAATCCTAAACCCACCTAAAACTTTACCCAACCATCTGGCCACATCACTCTGGCCAATCAAACCTTGCCACCTCATCTCTCCCATCTCCCTCAACCAATTACCCTCTGCCACGTCACCCAACCCCCATCCCTCTTTCCCTCTCTCTCTACCTGCCAGCACGCACACACTACACGCCTCCCCACCACACACGCAACCCACCCACGCACGCACGCAGAACACACCGCACCAGCCCCTGGCCTGGCCCCTGCCCCGTGGCCCACCACCACCTTCCCACCCAGCCCCACACGTCTCCCAGCACGCACGCACGCACGCGTGGACCCCACGCCCCGATCCCCACACGCCGACGCCCGCGCCTCCCCTCCTCCCCATCGTCTTCCTCCTTCGCCTGCCTCTCCCCTCACCACCGCTCGCCCGCGCCGCTCTCTCTCTCTCCTCTCCCCTCCCCAGCTCGCATCCGCCGGACCCCGCTCCGCCCCGCCGTACCCCGCACCGCCGCCGAGCTCCGCGTCTTCCTCCTCGCCCGCCGCCGCGCCACCTGCAACCGCCCGCCGCCGCCTCACCACCGCCTCCCCAAGCGGCCTCCGCCTGCCATCGCGCCAGCATCTCCCACGCCCGCCGTCTCGACCACCGCGGCTCGCCATGCCAGCTCCAGCGCCAGCGGCGTCGCCGCTCCCGCCCGCAGAGACAGCGCCCGCCCGCTCTCCCGTCGCGCCGCGCCCCAGGCAAGACGCCGCTGGCCGCCGACCAGCGTCGCTTCTGCCCACCCGCCAACCGCCCGCAGCAGCCACGCCTTGCCTCCCGTCCCCGACCGCCATCTTCCTCGGCTCGCCGCCCCGGCGTTCACCCTCGCCTCCGCGCACCTCACCGCCCCGCTCTGCCCCTCTCCGGCACCGGCCGCCTGCCGCGGCCGTGTCTCCCTGCCTCCGCCCCGTTCCCGCCGCGCCTCCTCCTCCCTTCCGCCCGGGCGACGCCGGCGTCGCGCCATCGGAGGGCATGCGTCCTGCGCCTTCCCTCGGCTCCGGCCGCGGAGTTCTTCGCCGCCTCCCCGTCAACCTCCGGCCCTCCGCCGCCTAGTTCTCCCCCTAGCGTCGCCGTACCCCTGCAGCCGAGCCGCCCTACCAACTCGCCACCGCCTGGGAGCTTCACCTTGGCCTCGGAGGACCGGCCTCTGCAGCGTGCTGTAGGGCCACGTCAAGACCGCCACATGGAAACCCCAAGTTCACCTCGACAAGTTCTTCATCGAAAACCCCGTTGCCCGGATCCGAATAATCGCCAAGGTCGTCATCGGAACAATGAGGCCGTTGCAGTGAACTCGACAAGATCTACCGCCGGAACCCCGAGAACTTCCCCCTGAACGCCAAGTTCGCCGGCACGGATGCGACAAGTACTACCTCACAGACGCCATGACCCGACGCCCCCGGATGCCAAGACCGCCTCGATGGCGCGGACCCGACAAGACCCTCGCAACGGCAAGACCGACCCCGGGGACCCGACAAGACCTACGCGACGATAAGAACGGCTCCGACCCGGAAGAATCCGACGCGCCCCGACACCGACCCAAGCCCTGCTTCCCGGACGCGGCAAGACCTACCTCTGTTATCCGAGAACGCATCCGTCGAACCCTGGACCCTGAGACCGACCCCGAACCCCGGAACCCCAAGTTCGTCGAGCCCCCTCTGATGTGTGACCCCTTTTTCCTCGAACCCTATTTTATAACATATCAACTTGGCGCATAATAATTGTTCTCGCATGCATATCTGTGGTTTGGGGGCCTTATGCCGATTCACCCAATAATTAAATATGGGGCCCATATGCGGGCAAATCTAGCCTTATATCGGCCTCATTTAATTTGTGTAGCGAACCCGGTGCTATCTTCTACCATGTAAAACAACATTTAAAATGCGGGGTAGATAAACAACTTGAACCACTTGATTAATTGTCGGGACCCCGGTTCCGCTTAATAAGACCTAATTGCACCGCACCTTGTCATGTCATTCATCATACATGCATCATGCCGATCTTCTGCCGTTGTATTGAATAGTGCATCCGGTGTTCCTTCTAGTGATTTGCTTCTTCGCGGATAAGGCCGTTGAGTTGATGTGAGCTTCGCCCCGATCTTCGGTTGAACCCTTCGACAATGTTTTCAGGCGAGCATCTCCCTCTTTCTACCTATCTTACTTTATAGTATTTACTTCCCTCTGTTGATCTATTGCTATCGTATGTTGCGATGCTTTAGTTTCCGTGCCGTGATCAACCGTGCACCCTATATTGCCTTGGACACATCCTATTGCACGTTGTTTGGTAGATAGTTGGACTTGCGCGTCGTAGTTGCTTGCTCAAGTGCTGATATGTGTCGTCATATGCCACGGTTGCTGATGTATTGCCGCATGTTGATGTTGGAGATGGTTCTAGTTTTACTTATCGTCACTTTAATTTCTGTTTAACAACTAAAATTGAAATAAGCAGAGGCATCGGTGGGTGATAGATAATATTTGGTTTCGAGCATACTTGTGTCCCGTAAGACCCGAGTACTTGATACTGTTCCTTGATTTATCGCGCTATCCACATCCGGAGGTATATGGGACCCCACAGGCGAGCTTGATTGATCTTCTTATTTCTTGGGGCCACAAACTAGTTTGAGGTTTTATTTACTATCCTGTACTTATGCCATGCTACTTATGTATTTAAATTGTGCGAGGAGCACACTGTACTGTTTAGGAATTGTGACCCATTTACGTGGTAGCGACAAGCCCAGCCACACTTTCGGGTTCCCAGTCGTTTACCGCCGGCCCCACAAACCTTGAGGCCGTCTCGGAGTCAGCTAGCTTCGCTATGGAATCTACTTAAGGGTGGCCCCGAAATATCTCTGAATCTGTGATTGTTCATCGTGAAAGCCTCGTTGGGTTTTGATTTGGTTTTCCGAGGTTGATCGGCGTGTGTTGCTATTGGTGCACCCGGCCGGGTAAAACTTTATGAAAGCCGTGTCATGGATATGGACGACTTGGAGCCAAGATCTCGATCATAGACAAGCATAACTAAAGTTTACTGCTATAAATTTGACTTATAATGACTAGTAATCAGCTTCACTATAATGGAATGTCTAATTAATACGCCCACAATTGCTTGTTTTGTGTGTCGCCATGCGACCATTGTACGACTAGTAAGTATGGCAACTTCAACGAAATTGGCTGATTAAAAGTATCAACAACTTTGGGTTTTGGGATTATATCATGCTATCGTATTTGATTAGTAATTGCCGCAACTATAACGGAATGGTCAACTAAAAGTGCCCATTGTTTACTTTCTCAGGACGATTATCTAAACCTGACTAGTAAAGTGCCGCAACTATAACTGAATAAATAAAACTGCCAACTGTGTGAGTTCCTCGGTTGACTTCCTCGTTTGGTCTCGAGGGGGAAACGCCAGGATGGGTTTGTTTGATGATAGAATCAGTTGGTTCGAATAGGTCCTTCTTACCCTCTCTGCTTGACGCCATGTATCGAGTCTCTATAGGTTGTTTAGTGCATCTTTGCCGCGCCGCCACCAAACCTATGTAGGCGAGGACCGCCGAATTCTAGCCTCGCCGTGTACTGGCCTCAGTACTGACGCTCCTTCTTTTTCCTTTGCCCTTTGTCGGCACCCCTTTTGTTTAAGCAGGTTTTGAGATCGATGCCGTTAGCAGGGTTACCCTTCCGGCTTGGCCTGGGCCGGGTTATGGACGCCATTGGTTATTCTTCAGGGCTCTTAGCCCCATTTGCTTCTTGTCCGTAGTCGGACGCTCTACCGTTTTCAAGGTGTTTTGGATCTTTGTATATTATATCTGTATTTTTTGACTCTTTGAGTCGCTGTTATATATCTGTTCTGTGGGTCCCATCGAGGACTGTTGTGTAATGCTATTACTTCGTTTTCCACCCGCACGAAAGTGCCTGGTGGGCACCTTTGAATCGTTTCTATGCGGGTTTGGCGAATTTTGCTCAAACTTGCATAGGTCCGATTCTGAGGGTGTTACATTGTGTCCCGACGAAGATAAGTTTGATGCATGAGGTCAACCTGATAGCCATGAAACTGATCAAAGTTGCCAGCCTTGGGAGAGATGGTGTTCAAGTACACCCTGCGCATGATGTCAAAAACTGGCAGCAGATGATTCACAAACCCAACAGTTCCCCACCCTTCAACGTAGAGAGGCTCCAGGACCTCAGGATCAGCAGCTTCAGGACCATGAACACGCCAACCATTTGCCCCGCGGCCAGGCTGAATGGGATAGCCAAGAAGCTCAGCAAACTCAGACCAAGAGGCAGTAAGAAACACGTCCCTGGTCATCCACTTCAACACACCTTCAGTAGAGGACTGCATGTGAATAAACAGAGTTGAGTAAAACTGAGCAATAGCAGTCACATCAAAGTTCTGACGGTGCTCCATGAGGGGAACCAGCCCAAACTTTTTCTGGCAAATATCAAGAGCCTCGCCAAAGTAACCTTGCTTCTCTTCCATGTGAGCCACATTGATGTACTTTTGAGGAGCAACCACGAACTTCTTCTTCGATGCATAAATTTCTTCATATATCTGTTCCTAACGGCAGGTGTGGAAGTGAGGGTCCAAGCAAAGACGATCACGAGGCACGAGGTAGGGATCCGTAGCCCTGAATGCAGAGTAAGATTTCTGAGACCACTTGGAAATCTTGGCTTTGGTCATGTCTGGCCCAGCAGCAGTGGCCTTCTGAGCAAGAGCAGGCCTCTTCCCTGCAGCAGCAGCACGACGAGCAACAGCAGCCTTCTGACGAGTAGTCTGAGTGGTCGGACGCACAACCTCAACATCTTCTTCATCAATCTCAGGTGGAATGTCAAAGGATGGTCGGCGGGCACGCTTGCCTTGGCGGGTATCTCCTTGCCCTAAGAAGAAAGCACAAGAGTAGGGAGGGAAGGTGGGGTAAGTGCACAAGTTCGGAAGAGGAAACAAAAGAGATAGATTGGAAAAATACACTCAGGAAAAACAAATTGCATTGTTGCCGGAACTTCCGCTGAATCGCCGGAACTTCCGGTGAAAATAGTACACTGGAAGTTCCGGTCGTGGCTCACAGGAAGTTCAGGTGAGACCACGAACTGACGGTTCCAAACAGCAGTTCACTAGATCTAGATCTAAAAGCCACAAGTGCAAAGATTTTCAAGAATGTATTGGATCAATCTACTCTAGCATGATACCCTAGGCCTACCAAGATCTTCCAACAAGTTCTAGCCAAAGAACTAGCCTAGACATGGTGTGCCCTAACTCAAGCCATGGTGAGAGCAAGATCTCCATTAATGGAGGGAGTTGAGGGCAAATACCGGAGTCCATGGCGTGAGATCGAGGTGTGGAAGGATCCCACGGAGCAGATCTGCGGAGGAGTGGATGGAGACGAAGGGGCCGGAGCACCTTCGTGGAGATGTCCTGCCCGGCGGCTGCTCCAAATAGAGGACGGGTCTTGGGGGAAAAAAGGAAGAAGATCCCGTTTTCCCCCAGGCCCCACCTTATATAGGACGGGGAGCACCACCGGAAGTTCCGTTCAGGGATCGGAAGTTCCGGTGGACCGGAAGTTCCGGGTCAGACTGACCGGAAGTTCCGCTGACGCCAGGAAGACCATCTCAGGTTTGGAAGATAACAAGGAAGAGGTAAGGAGAGGCTTAGGATAGAGGACCAAAACTGTGAAGAATCAAAGCCAACAAAAACCAAGAAAAACAAAAAGGTCAAAGACACAAATAAAAACGGGTCGGTGGCCGAGGCCACCTTATATAAGAGTAAATGGCTTGACACCGCGAAGATATATCTTGGGTTCATTACCAACACTCATCATGAAGCTAAAATGGTCTCCTTTAGAGACTATAGAGTATGAAAAATTTAATGTGTGCATAATAGGGATATCGTTTGTTCATAAGAGGAACTACACTCCCCCTAAATCCATGCCTACATCCAAACAAGATACACATTGAGACGCGGGTAGGTGTGCAAGGTACTCAAGCAACATTGCTTGAATCAATGATATTTAGCTCATGCCTTAACTCCCGGAACCTTGCTTCATCAAGAGGCTTCGTGAAAAGATCCGCAAGATTTGCCTTGGTGGGAACATACTCCAAAGAAATGTCTCCTCTAGCAACATGGTCCCGAATGAAATGATGACGAATCTCAATGTGCTTGGTCCGGTTGTGTTGCACGGGATTGTGAGCAATAGAAATTGCACTCGCATTGTCACAAATAAGAGGCACCTTGTCAAAAGATAGTCTAAGATCCTTCAAGGTTTGCTTCATCCATAGCAATTGAGAACAACAGCTTGCGGAAGAGATGTACTCAGCTTCGGCAGTGGACATAGACACATAGTTTTGCTTCTTCGAGTACCAACAAACCAAAGATCTTCCGATAAACTCACAAGCTCCGGAGGTTAACTTTCTTCCCACTTTGTCGCCAGCCCAGTCCGAGTCCGTGTAACCAATGAGATCAAAGCTGGCTCCCTTGGGGTACCACAACCCAAAGTTTGGGGTATGAACAAAATATCGAAAGATTCTCTTGACCGCCACCATGTGACTTTCCTTTGGTGCGGCTTGAAATCTTGCACACATACCCACACTCAACATAATATTCGGTCGGGATGCACAAAGATAGAGCAAAGAACCAATCATAGATCGATAGAGTTTTTGATCCACCTCCTTACCCTTGGGATCGAGATCAAGATTAACCTTAGTTGTCATGGGAGTCTTGGCACCTTTGACTTGATAAAACTTGAAATTATTGAGCATGTCTTGGATGTACTTGGCTTGGTTGATGAAAGTCCCTTTCCTCAATTGCTTGACTTCAAACCCAAGGAAAAACTTCAACTCCCCCATCATGGACATCTCGAAGCGATCGGTCATGAGCTTGGCAAAATCCTCATTAAAAGTTTTGTTAATAGACCCAAAGATAATATCATCAACATAGATTTGGCATACGAACAAGTGGCCTCCAACTTTCTTAGTAAAAAGAGTGGGATCAATGAGGCCCACTTCGAAGCCACGGTCTAACAAGAGCTCCCTAAGGCAATCATACCACGCACGTGGGGCTTGCTTGAGGCCATAGAGTGCCTTATTGAGCTTGTAGACATGGTTCGGAAAAAGTGGATCCTCAAAACCCGGAGGTTGCTTGACATATACCAACTCTTTCAAAGGACCATTAAGAAAAGCACTCTTAACATCCATTTGATGCAACTTAAAGTTATGATGGGTAGCAAAGGCAAGAAGCATACGAATGGATTCAAGGCGAGCAACGGGGGCGTAAGTCTCACCATAGTCGATGCCCTCAACTTGTGAGTATCCTTGGGCAACTAACCTTGCCTTGTTGCGCACGACAATTCCATTCGCATCGCACTTGTTCTTGAAGACCCACTTGGTTCCAATGACGTTTTGACAGTCTTTGGGCCGCTCAACCAATGTCCAAACATTGTTCCTCTTGAAGTTGTGAAGTTCCTCGTTCAGAGCATCAAGCCAATCATCATATTCAAGAGCTTCGAAGACTTTCTGTGGTTCCACAAGAGAGATAAACGCATGGTGAGAGCTAAAGGAAGCTAGTTGCCTCCTAGTAGTGGAACCTTTATTGAAATCTCCATAGACATTATCAAGGGTATGGCCATCTCAAACAAGCTTGGCGAGACGATAGGCTTGACGGCGGTCTTGTGCTTCAACTCGAGATTCTTGAGCTACCACTTGGTCATTGCCACCAATTGAGCCGCCGCCTTGACTATAAGCACAAACACGAGGGTCATCTTCATCAATTTCCACTTCGGGGGAGTCATCACTTGGAGAGGATCCTTGAGGATCATTGACTTGCTCTTGATCTCGACGAGCTTGACCTTGGGGAGAGCCGTGACCTTGAGGAGGAGCCCCATCTTGGGGAGGTTGATGAGGTTGATGAAGAGCTTGTCCGTGGAGGTGCCTTGAGGAGGAGCCCCATCGTGGGGAGGTTGATGTTGTTGATGAAGAGCTTGTTCTTTGGAGCTTGGAGAGTCATGAGAAAGGGAAGCTTCGGAAGAGCTTGAGGGAGCTTGTGCCAAGAAAGTAGGTCCTTGAGGGGCAAGATGATCTTGTGAAAGTGAGGGCTCCACTTGAGTAGAGCTTGGTCCGTCTCCTTCGTCCATAAGGGGATCCTCAATGGGAAGGTGGAAGCCCACACCCATTCTTCTTATGGCCTTGGGAGGAATTTCATCACTTGGATCACAAACACCATCTTGCCTAACAAGAGACTCATGATTTTCATCAAACTTCACGTTGCTCGTTTCTTCAACTCTTCCATTGGCTTTGTTGTAGACTCTATAAGCATGGGACTGATTTGAGTAGCCAACGAAAATTCCTTCTTGAGCCTTGAATTCAAACTTGGACAAACGAACTCCTTTCTTGAGAATGTAGCACTTGCAACCAAACACCCGAAAGTAGCTAACATTAGGATTTTTCCCGGTGAGAAGTTCATAGGGGGTCTTGTTCTTTTTCTTGCGGAGATAAAACCGGTTGGTTGCATGGCAAGAGGTGGAGATGGCCTCGGACCAAAAGTTGTATGGAGACTTGAACTCAGCTAGCATAGACCGAGCCGCATCCATCAATGTGCGATTCTTCCTTTCGGCAACTCCATTTTGTTGAGGGGTGTAGGGAGTGGAGTATTGATGCTTGATTCCTTCATCACTGAGAAACTCGTCCAAGGTATAGTTTTTGAACTCGGTGCCATTGTCACTTCGAATGGAGAGAATAGTTGCATTGTGCTTCCGTTGAACCTCATTAGCAAAATCAATGACGGTTTGTTGAGTCTCACTCTTGTACTTGAAAAAGAACACCCAAGTGTATCTTGAGAAGTCGTCCACAATAACCAAGCAATACTTCTTGCCTCCAAGACTATCATGAGAGGGAGGACCAAAGAGATCCATATGCAAGAGCTCCAAACACCTCTCGGTAGTGATCTGATTGAGTGCTTTGTGAGGAGTTTCATGCATCTTCCCTTCAATACAAGCCCTCCAAACACGATCTTTGGCAAAAGAAACATCGTTAATTCCAAGGATGTGGCCCTCGGAGTGAAGTCTTTGCAAAGTTCTCATGTTAACATGGGCTAGGCGGCGATGCCACAACCAATCCTTGTCGGCTTTAGCATAGAGACATAGAGCATGAGGAGTTGTGGTCCCTGAAAAGTCCACCACATACAAGTCATGTTCTACATATCCTACAAAAGCCACCTTGAGAGACTTACTCCACATGAGGACCACGGTATGAGAATTAAAGAAAGAAGAAAGACCCATAAGAGCAAGAGCACGAACGGAGAGTAAGTTGTAACCAAGAGTTTTGACAAGCATGACGTCAACCAAGGATACATCCGGGGTTACCACCACTTTGCCAAAACCCAAAACCCGAGAGCTTGTTTTGTCACCGTAGGAGACCATGGTGTTGGCAATATTGGGCCTCAATTCGGTCATGATAGACTTGCTTCCGGTCATATGACTCGTGGCACCACTATCAAGCACCCATTTTGATCCACCGGAAGCATAGTCCTACAAGAAAATCAAGCCTTGGTTAGGTTCCCATTTTGCAATGGGTCCCCTTTTGTTAGTGACAAGAGCCTTTGGCACCCAAATGGCCCAATGATAATCATGCATGTAAGACGTTCCCACGTATCTAACATATACATGACCATCATAATATTTGCAAAGAATATAAGAGGGATTGTTCTTTCCGGCAAAGTTGTCACTTTGCAAGAGGGTTATGCCATTTGGTACCCCTTGGGCCATGCCCTTGTTCTTTTTCTTCTTCTTGTTCTTCTTCTTCTTCTTCTTAGTCTTGGCAAGTTGATCCTTCAACACCTTGACTTCCTCTATGAGATGCTCATTCTTGCAACAAGGGTTAGGAGAGCTAGACAAGTCTATAATTTGCACAGCAGAAGACTTAGAGAGATCACAAGTTAATTGAGTTTGAAGCTGTTCATGGGCTTCAAAAAGATTTGAGAATTTACTCTCCAAGGCTTTGTGTTCCTCTTTGAGTTTCTCAAGATCCTTTTGAGTCCTATCATGACCACCCACAAACTCAACATTTTCTTTCTTGAGAACCTTAACCAAAGCAAGAGCATGGTCACGTTCTTTAATTGTAGAGCACAAAGTGTTGTTATGATCATCTACAAGCTTAGACACATTTTATTCAAGATTAATTCTCATATTTTGTTCATCCTCAAGACTTTGAGTGAGAGAGGCAATTTCATCGGCGGCATATCTTTCATTTTTACTTAGCAAGTCAAGAAGTTCTTCCTTTTCATCTAAGGCATCTCTAGCATTGTCAAGTTGCGCAAGTAAGGACTCAAAGAAGTTTTTAGTTTATTCATCTAAGGTAGCAACAAATTCACACATGTCAATCATCTCTTTCTTCACCTCTAGACCAACAAGATCAAGAGAGGAAGGCTCACTAGAGATAGGTTGAGGAGTGGGTTTCGATGTTACCTCGGTGGCCTTGGCCATGAATCACTTTTGGTTGGAGAAGATGACATTTTCATTTGGCGAGTCAAAGAGGGATATACGTGGAGTTGAGGTAGTGGCAATAGCAGCAACTCCCACAATCTCTCCACCATGAACTTCATCATCATCATCTTCATCCATGCCCGAAAGATATTCTTCATGGACTACAATTTCTCGTTCCTTGTTAGTGGCGTTCTTGACGGCGTAGTTCTTGTTCAAGGGATGAGGAGGTCTTGAATTGATCTTGCGAATGAGACGACCACCATTGCCTTCATGGTTCTCAAAGGGACACTTGGCCACGAAGTGACTCTTGTCGTTGCAATTGTAGCACGACCTTGCCTTGGGAGACTTGTTGGGTGAGTTGAATCTTGAGTTGTCCCTTGATCTTGAATTGAATCCGGACTTATTCCAAAAGGCCTTGAAGCGAGAGCAAGATGTTCATTGAAGGCACATTTGAGGTCCTCTTGAGACCACTCACTTGATGTATCATCATCATCAACTTCAATAGCCTTGGCCTTCAAAGCAAGATTCACTTTGGTTGACCCAATGTATCTAGCTCGAGCGGACTCCGCATTCTTCTTGGCAATAGTCATGGAAATTACTTCACTCAAGACTTCTTGGGAGGTCATTAGGTGAAAGTTGGTTCTTCCCTTGATAGAGTTGAGCTTTTGTTCTTCAAATGGGAGGAGAGCTTGAATGAACTTCCTCTTCATAAACTTGTCATCAACATAGTGATCCCCAAGGTCCCTCATAGTGGAACAAAGGACCTTAAGGCGCCTATACATGTCTTCAGGGGTCTCATCATCTTGCATTGCGAAACCATCGCACTCGTTGTTGATCTCATCAAACTTGGAGCTTTGCATGCTTGCATTCCCAACAAAGAGCTCGGTGAGTTGATCCCAAGCTTCCTTGGCGGTGTCAAATTGGCGAATGTGAGCAAAATCCTTTGGAGTCAAGGCCTTTTGAATCATTCCCAAAGCTGTAGAATTGAGTTGCTTGTCCACCACTTCACCTCATGTCAACTTCTTTGGGTCATATGGAGAGAATCCATCCTCCACAATCCTCATTAACTCAATAGACGAGCTGGAAATATGTGAGCGCATTAGATATTGCCAATTGGGGAAATTAGAAGTATCTAGCATGGGTGGTGCTCCTTGAGGTATAATGTGTGGCATGAGGATGGGTGGATCCGGAGTGTACTTCGGCGGTGGGGGTACCGCCGAGTAGTCCTTTCCTCCATTTTCCTCTTTGGAAGTTGGGTTCTCGGGCTCCTCGATGTTCTCACTTGGAACCTTGGTAGAGGTTTGAGCAACAAAACCAAGTCCCAAGTGAGTGGTGGCAGCATGGAGTTACCGGGCGGACATAGCAGTGGGAGGCACCTCGTTGGGTTGGGGTGTGTCAATAGCAACCATGGGGTTTGGCTTGAGAGACTGCAAGAGAGTCATCATTTCCTCGAACTTGGACATCATGGATGACTCCAATTGCTTGAGGTCATCCATAGTGGCCAAGTTCTTGGTTTTTTCGGTTTCACTACCCCCTTCGTCGGCCATAGTCTCTTAGGCGGTAAAGCCCGAAATAAGAGCCTTGGCTCTGATACCAATTGAAAGTACCGACTTTATACGACTAGAGGGGGGTGAATAGGCGTCTACCCAATTTTAATTTATTTCTCACTTTTAGGCTCAACAAGAAAGGAAGTTATCTAGAGATGCAACTAAGTGAACAACCTAAATGCAAGGAAACAAACACCAACAACAAAAACAGTAAATAGCAAGGAGTAAAGGAAGGGAACGAAGTAACCGGAGAGGGGACACGGAGATGTAATTCCCGTAGTTCACTCCCAAGGAGCTACGTCTACGTTGGAGAGGTGTCGGGGCCACACAAGGTCACCCGAGCACCACAAAGGCCTCACCTTCTTCTCCGGTGAGCTCCCCCACAAAGGAGGCCTCACAATCCACTAACCGGTGACCTTGAAGGCGCCAACCGAAACCTTTACACCAAGGTTGAGGGGGAGGCTCCACAACTCAATTGGAGGCCCTCAACGACACCTCGAAGCTTTACAACGCAAGCCTTAGCTCCGAGGATGACCTACACCGTCTAGGGTTCCAAGAAACCCAAGAGCAACAAGATCCACAAAGGATGGGTGGGGGAAATCAAATCTTCTTTGGTGGAAGTGTAGATCTAGGTCACCTCCCTCACCTCTCAAAAGATCAAGTCATTTGAGTGGCTAGAGAGAGAGAGATCTAGAGAGGTGAAGCTCAAGCATTAATGGAGGAGAGAGAAAAATTCCGAGAGAGAGTGGGCGGAAGAAGAGGGGTGCCTTAAATAGGCCCCCTCGTGCTGAACCGTTACAGCCCCCGCGAACTCACCGGAAGTTCCGGTGAGAGGCCGGAAGTTCCGCCCAGCCTGTCTCCAACGGTCATCAGACCGTTGACGCCCGCTCCAGAAGCGCAACCGGAAGTTCCGGTCAAAACAGACCGGAAGTTCCGGTGAACTTCCGATGCAAGTTCCGACCAAGTTCCGGCAAATAGAATGCTTCAAAACAGAAGGTTACTGAGCCACCACCGGAACTTGGAGCGGAACAAGGGGCGGAACTTTTGGGTCGCGAACCGAGTCTGACCGGAAGTTCTGGCGACTGGGCGGAAGTTCCGCTCAGGATCTTTTGGCAGGACAAGTTCCGATGCAAGTTCCGGCCGAAGTTCCGGCAAATAGAACACTTCATACAGAAGGTTACTGATTCACCATCGGAACTTGGGGCGGAACTAGCGTCGGAACAAAGTGTAAAACAGCCCACAGAAAAGAATCTGAGCGGAACTTCTGGCCTAGGCCGGAAGTTCCGGTGAGACACAAAAGGCTCCAATAGAACATGAAAACGCTCTCTCACGGGATAGTGGGATGGCTGTGGGGGTGCATATAGGTGTGTGCAAGAACAATTGATTTCCCACAGCCTTCCAAAATGGATCCCCTCTTAATAGTACGGTGACCTAAAAACAACAACCGGAGAGAAACTAGGAGAAGACTAAAAGGCCACCGTCTTCATGAGATCCCAAGACAGCATCCACCACTATAGAAGGAGACATCAACAACGTTTCCCCTGAAACTCAAGCGCACAATTAAAAACACAGTTGGGATTATCATTAACACCAAAAACATCATGGGAAGATATAGTCCTTTCAGCAGAGCTCCAGTCATAGCACCTGGCCCGTGACTCTATGCATCTATAACCTTCCTCCTTGGTTGTGCATGAAGCGGAAGTTCATTATGATGCCAGTGTTGATCCAAGGTCCGAAGCAACCCGGCAACGACATTGATGTGTACCTAAGGCCATTAGTGGAAGAACTTTTACAGTTGTGGCACGAACCCGGGATACGTGTGTGGGATGAGCACAAGCAGGAAGAATTTAACCTCCGAGCATTTCTTTTCGTAACAATCAACGATTGGCCTGCTCTTAGTAACCTTTCAGGACAGTCAAACAAGGGATACAATGCATACACACACTGTTTAGATGAGACTGAAAGTATATATTTGGAACATTGTAAGAAGAATGTATACAATGATCATCGTCGATTTCTTTTGGCCAAGCATCCCTTAAGAAAGAAAGGCAAGCATTTCAACGGTCTGGCATGTCACCAGACGAAGCCTAAGGAGCATACTGGTGCTGATATATTTGATATGGTCAAAGATTTGGATCAACTGGTAACCTTTGGAAAGGGTCCTGGAGGAAAATCTGTTCCGAAAGACGCCGAAGGACACGCACCCATGTGGAAGAAGAAATCTATATTTTGGGAGCTACCATATTGGAAATTCTTAGAGGTCCGCTCTGCAATCGATGTGATGCATGTGACGAAGAATCTTTGCGTGAACCTGCTAGGCTTCTTGGGCGTGTATGGGAAGACAAAAGATACACCAGAAGCACGAAAGGACCATCAACGTATGAAAGACCCAGATGGCCTGCATCCAGAATGGTTTCAAGGACATGCCAGCTATGCTCTTACCAAACAAGAGAAGGAAATATTTTTTGAATGCCTAAGCAGTATTAAGGTCCCGTCTGGCTTCTCGTCGAATATAAAGGGGATAATAAATATGGCATAAAAAAATTTCCAAAACCTAAAGTCTCATGACTGCCACGTGATTATGACGCAAATGCTTCCGATTGCATTGAGGGGGCTTCTACCAGATAATGTTCGAGTACCCATTGTGAAGCTATGTGCATTTCTCAATGCAATCTCTCAGAAGATAATCAATCCTGAAGATCTACCACGGTTACAGAATGATGTGGTCCAATGTCTTGTCAGTTTTGAGTTGGTGTTCCCACCATCCTTCTTCAATATTATGACACACCTGCTGGTTCACCTAGTCGAAGAGATTTCCATTCTCGGTCCTGTATTTCTACACGATATGTTTCCCTTTGATAGGATCATGGGAATCTTAAAGAAATATGTTCGTAACCGTGCTGGGACAGAAGGAAGCATCTCCAAGGGCTATGGAACAGAGGAGGTCATTGAATTTTGTGTTCACTTTGTTCCTGACCTTAAGCCGATTGGTCTTCCTCAATCGCGGTATGAGGGGAGCCTGAGTGGAAAGGGTACTCTAGGAAGGAAATCAATAATATGTAGAGACGTACATTCTTACAACGAAGCACATTACACCGTTCTACATAATTCTATCTTGGCAGCCCCATATATCGAGGAACACAAGAAAATCTTACGCCCCAACAACCCTGGAAAGCATGACTCTTGGATTAGCGATGAACACATGAAGAGTTTTGACGGTTGGTTGCAACATCTCATAAAAAACAACACTCTTGGAGATCAGCTATACTTGTTGTCTAGGTCACCATCTTCGACTATATCGACTTTCCAAGGGTACGAGATAAATGGGTATACATTTTACACGATAGCCCAAGATAAAAAGAGCACCAACCAAAACAGTGGTGCCCGCTTTGATGCAACAGACAACAATGGGTCAAAGACCACATATTATGGTTACATAGAGGAGATATGGGAACTTGACTATGGACCTACTTTTAAGGTCCCCTTGTTTCGGTGCAAATGGGTCAAGCTGACAGGAGGAGGGGTTGTGTTAGACAAGAAATACGGAATGACATCGTTGGATCTCTGTAGGGGTTCGTAGCATCGAAAACAAAAAATTTCTATCGCATACAAACAAACAAGCCAAGATCTATCTACTAGATTGTAGCAACGAGTCGATGGAATAACTTACCCTTGAAGATTCCAAAGTGTTTAACGAGAGCGGATTCTCGTGGGTGATGTAGTCGTACTCTTTCCGATCTCAAGATCGTGTGGACGATCCTTCCGGTATGCGTTTTGGCGCTTCATCGGTCACATCGTTCGGTACTAAACGAATACCTTCCTCTCCCTTGTTCCAAGAAGTGGAGGTTGTAGCACTCTCCTCGCGATTCGAAGACAACTGGCGTGGTAGGAAGTAGAGAAATCATGAGGCTTCATGTAAGGCGAGTATGGTGGATTATGAAAGAGGGCTATTAGTGGTCTAGAGATTAGACACACCAATTAGAAGGCTCTAAACCACAGGCTAAAGCAATTAGAAGCTCTAAACCAAACGACTCTAAACCTGAGATTAGAGGTAGAAACTTGTGTGTTTCAAGGAGGAGCCCTGCCCCTCCTTTTATGGGTGGAGGGGCTAGGCGCGCCAGGGAGGGAGGGGAGTCCCTCCCCAACTCGGCCTAGGGCTGGGCGCCGGCTTGGAGGAGAGGAACTCCTCCTCCAAGTTGGTTTCAAACTCCTCTTGCTTGTTTCCCACAGTTTCCTGTTTCCCCGCAGTTTCCTGTTTTCCACAGTTTCTGTTTTAGCCGTTTGACTTTCAAACGCAATTTGACTTTCATGTTTTGGAACAGCAGAACACTTAGTACATGATGCAATCATTCAATGACACATTCATGTACCCTCCCAGTGCTTGGACAATCCGGAACCTTCTAGATCATTCCGATGAAAACACGGAATCATTCCCGAACTCAAAGCGGGACTTTCCTTATATGAATCTTATTCTCGGACCATTCGGATCACCTCGTGATATCCGGATCCCATCCGAGACTCGAACAACATTCGATTCGCTTTCTCATAATACCATAACTACTCAAACAACGTCGAATCCTTAAGTGTGTCTCCCTACGGTTCGTGAATTATGCGGACATGATCGAGACACTTCTCGAACAATAACCAATAGAGGAATCTGGAAATTCATATGGCTCCCACATATTTCTCGATTACTTTGCGATCGAATGAACCACTTATATACGATACCAATTTCCCTTTGTCTCACGATAGTTTACTTATCCGAGGTTATGATCGTCGGTATCTCGCATACCTAGTTCAACCTCGTTCGATAAGTACTCTTTTCTCGTCCGTGATATGTGATCCTTGTGACCCAGTCACATGCTTGCAAGCTAATTGGATGACATTCCACCGAGAGGGCCCAGAGTATATCTATCCGTCATATGGATGGACAAATCCCACTCTTGATCCATGTGTTTCAACCAATACTTTCCAAACACTCAATGCCACCTTTATAGCCACCCAGTTACGGTGTGGTGTTTGATGTCATCAAAGCATCCATCCGGTAAAGGTGATATGCATGATCTCATGGTCGAAGGAATTAGGTTACTATGTATCAGAAAGCATATAGCAATTGAACTATTGAAATGACTTGATCTTTATGCTACGCTTATCAATAGGAGTATGTCCACCATATCATTCTCCTAACGATATGATCTTGTTGTTGATAACATCTCAATGTTCATGATAGGGAAACCACAATCATTTAATCAACCAACAAGCTAGTGAAGTATAGAGGCTATACTAGGGACTTCAAATTAAGTTTACAAATCACACAAGTATTAATATTTCCTTGTTAATACTATTATAGCATGAATGTAAACATTTATCATAAACACAAAGATATAATAATAACTACATTTATTATTGCCTCTAGGGCATATCTCCAACAGTCTCCCACTTGCACTAGAGTCATCTAATCTAGATTACATGGTAATATACCGAACACCCATGGCAGTTTGGTGTTGGTCATGTTTTGCCCTCGGGAGAGGTTTAGTCAACGGATCCGCCACATTCAGATCTGTGTGTACTTTGCAAATCTTTATATCCCCATCCTAGATATGTTCTCGAATAGCGTGAAAACGCAGCTTGATATGCTTCAGCTTCTTGTGTGACCTTGGTTCTTGCGCATTGGATATGGCACCCATGTTATCACAGTAGATAGACATTGGGTCCAGCGCACTAGGAACCACACCATTTCTGTAATGAACTCTTTCATCCATATCGCTTCTTGTGAAGCCTCCGAAGCAGCCATGTATTCCGATTCAGTTGAAGATCTCGCCAGAACGCTTTTCTTTGCACTCCTCCAGCTAACTGCTGCACCATTCAAAATAAATACGTATCCGGATTGTGATTTAGAATCATCCGGATCGGTGTTCCAACTAACATCGGTGTAACCATTAACAACGAGTTGCTCATCACCTCCATAAGAAAGAACCATATCCTTAGTTCTTCTCAAGTACTTAAGGATGTTTTTGACCACTGTCCAATGATCCACTCCTGGATCACTTTGATATCTGCTAGTCAAACTAACAACATATGCAATGTCGGGTCTAGTACATAGCATGGCATACATTAGAGATCCTATGGCTGAGGCATAGGGAGTCTTACTCATCCTTTCTCTATCTTCTGCCGATGTCGGACTTTGAGTTTTACTCAAGGTCGTATTGGGCAACATGGGCAAGAACCCTTTCTTTCTTTCTTCCATTCCAAACCTCTTTAGAACTTTGTCCAAATATGTACTCTGTGACAATGATATTTGGCGTTTCGATCTATCTCTATAAATCTTTATGCCTAATATGTAAGCTGTTTCGCCAAGATCCTTCATTGAAAAACTATTATTCAAATATTCCTTGACACTATTAAGAAGGTCTACATCATTTCCAATCAACAATATGTCATCCACATATAGTATTAAGAATGCTACAGAGCTCCCACTCACTTTCTTGTAAATACAAGCTTCTCCATAAGTTTGTATAAACCAAAACTTTTGATTACCTTATCAAAACGTTGATTCCAACTTCGGGATGCTTGCTTCAATCCATAGATGGACCTTTGAAGTTTGCATACCTTGTTAGCATCTTTAGGATCGGCAAAACCTTTGGGTTGCATCATATACAACTCTTCATCAATATCTCCATTGAGGAATGCTGTTTTGACATCCATCTGCCATATCTCATAATCGTAATATGCAGCGATTGCTAACATAATCCTCACATACTTTAGCTTCGCTACTGGTGAGAAAGTCTCATCGTAGTCAACTCCTTGAATTTTTTGAAACCCTTTTGCGACAAGTTGAGCTTTATAGACAGTAACATTACCATCAGCATCTGTTTTCTTCTTGAAAATCCATTTGTTCTCGACAGCCTTCCGGCCATCCGGTAAGTCCACCAAAGTCCATACTTGGTTTTCGTACATGGATCCAATCTCGGATTTCATGGCTTCTTGCCATTTATTGGAATCTGGGCTCATCATCGCTTCCTCATATGTCTCGGGGTCATCGGTGTTGTCCACCAACATGACACTCATAACGGAATCATACCAATGGAGGTACGAGTTCTCGTTGACCTCCGAGGCTCAGAGCAACTTCAACCGAAGTTTCATGATCATCATCATTAGCTTCCTCTCTAATTGGTGCAGGCACCACAGAACTTCTTCCGTGGTGCGCTACTGCAATTCGAGTGAAGGTTCGACAACCTCGTCGAGTTCTACTTTCCTTCAGTCACTTCTTTCGAGAGAAATTCCTTCTCTAGAAAGGATCCATTCTTGGCAACGAAGATTTTGCCTTGGATCTATGATAGAAGATATACCCAATAGTTTCCTTGGTATCCTATGAAGACGCATTTTTCGCTTTGGGTTCAAGCTTGTCATTGTAACTTCTTTACATAGGCTTCGCATCCCCAAACTTTAAGGAACAACAATTTAGGTTTCTTGCCAAACCATAATTCATACGGTGTCGTTTCAACGGATTTAGGCGGTGCCCTATTTAAAGTGAATGCATTTGTTTCTAATGCATAACCCCAAAATGATAGCGGTAAATCTGTAAGTGACATCATAGAACGAACCATATCTAAGAGAGTTCGATTACGACGTTCGGACACACCATTACACTGTGGTGTTCCCGGCAGTGTCAATTGTGAAAGTATTCCGCACTTCTTTAAATGCTCGCCAAACTCGTAACTTAGATATTCACCTCCACGATCAGAACGTAGAAATTTAATCTTCTTGTTACGTTGATTCTCTACCTCACTTTGAAACTCCTTAAACTTCTCGAAAGTTTCGGACTTATGTTTCATGAAATTGATATACCCATATCTACTCAAGTCATCTGTGAAGGTAAGAACATAACGATAACCACCGCGCGAGGCTACACTCATTGGACCACACACATCGGTATGTATGATTTCCAATAAGTCCGTAGCTCGCTCCATCATACCAGAAAATGGAGTCTTAGTCATTTTTCCCATCGGACATGCTTCGCATCTTTCAAGTGATTCAAAATCAAGTGATTCAAGAAGTCCATCGGAATGGAGTTTCTTCATACGCTTCACTCCAATGTGACCAAGGCAGCGATTGCCACATATAGGTCAAATTATCGCTTGATTTCAAACGTTTAGCCTCAATGTTGTTGATATGTGTATTTACACTATCGAGATTCAATAAGAATAGACCATCTATCAAAGGTGCATGTGCATAAAACATATTACTCATATAAATCGAACAACCATTATTCTCTGACTTAAACAAGTAACCGTCTACGCAATAAACAAGATCCCGATATAATGTTCATGCTCAACGCAGCACTAAATAACAATTATTTAAGTATAAAACTAATCCCGATGGTAGATGAAGGGGTAGCGTGCCGACGATTACATCAACCTTTGATCCGTTTCCCAGCGCATTGTCACCTCGTTTTCACTAGCTTCCGTTTATTCTGCAAGACTTTTGTTTGAGTTACAAATATGAGCAACGAACCAAGATTAAATACCTGTGCACTACTACGGTACTAGTGAGATACACATCAATAACATGTATATCGATATACCTTTCTTCTTGATGTTGCCGTTCTTGATCCGCCAAGTACTTTGGGCAATTCCGCTTCGATGACCTTCTCCCTTGCGTAAAAGCACTTTCAGTTTGGGTCCAGCCTTGGTTTTCTTCGCCCGGCGTGGTAACCTTTTACCACCCTTCTTGAAGTGTCCCTTTGCTTAGACTTGCCTTTCTTGAGTTTGGTGGTCTTATTGACCATCAACACTTGGTGCTCTTTCTTGATCTCCACTGCAGACTTTAACATAGCAAACAGTTCAGCAACTCTTTGTTCATGTTACGCATGTTGTAGTTCATCACAAAGTTCTGTAACTTGGTGGCGGTGGATGGAGGGCGGTAAATCCCCAAAGCATTAGGAATCACTATACCCAAGCTTTGAAGTTTGTTTGCGTGCTGACATCTTAAGCACATGCTCACTTGTGAGCTGCCCTCTTCCATCTTGTAGTTAAAGAAATTTTGAAGCCTCATAGCTTTCAATTGCCGCATGAGTCTCAAAAATCAATTTGAGATCCTTGACAATATCATATGGGTCGACTCTTCAAACCTTTTACAAGCTCGATTCTAAACCATACAAGATAGCACCTGAACTATGGAGTCTTGATTCTTCCGAGCGAGGTAAACATTCTTTACTTCATTGGAAGCATCATTGCAGTGGGTCACCAATGGTGCATCCACACATAGGTCAAATTACCATTGTGAGGACAATCCTCAAATTGCGGAACCAATCCGAGTTGCTTCCATTGTTTTTCAACTTTTCTTTCTCTAGACGCATTAAAATTGATGGTAGGGGCTGCCATTGATCTACAACATATTTGAAATAGTTTAGACTAAGTTTATGACAAATTGAGTTCAAATTAATTAATGAAATTAAACTAGGTGAACTCCCACTCAAAACAACATCCCTCACATTGTTTTAGTGATCACACGAACCAAATACACTACATCAACACCGATCATCACGAGAGTTGATATAGTTTCAATGGCGAACAATCGTCATGTTCATCATATCTACTATACGATTCATGCTTTACCTTTCGGTAATCCGTGTTCGAGACCATGTACATGCTAGGCTCCTCAAGATCAAACCTTAGTTTACGCATGAGCAAATCTGGCTTGCTCACGTTGTATACACTTGCAAAATCTAACACACCCGATCATCACGTGGTGCTTGAAACAACAAGATTTAGCGGTGCTAACTAAGGGTGAACACTTTATGATTTGAAATTCATGTGCATGAGGATCATCTTATAATGCTACCGTCTACTAAGCAATACAAGATGCATAAAGGATTAACATCACATGCAATTCATAATATGTGATATGATATGGCCTTTCTTCTTTGTGGTTCCGATCTCCATCTTCAAGCACGAACATGATCTCCATCATCACCGACATTGCATCAAGGTCAATGACGCTTCACCATGGTTGTCGTCCACCGGCTTCAACTATTACAACTACTTTGAAAAGACACGCGGGTCTTAACATAAATTAAAGACAACCATATGGCTCGCGGTTGCCAACTTACAATAAGGAACATTGCATACATCAAATATAATCACAATCATGGCCATATCACATCACTGCACACCCTTGCAAAACAAAGTTAGACGCCTCTACTTTCTTTGCATATTTTACGTGGTTTGGGGCTTTCAATAAGTGTCGTTATAACTTACGAACAAGAACCACAACATTGATACTAGCATTGTTGATCACCCGTTGTAAATTGGATCTTAACTATGCTAGGAGAAAGCAGCACCATAAAGCCACTTATGCAATACAAGTTGCATGTTAAGCGTGGAGCAAGTCTCATGAACGATGTCATGTAAGGTTAGCCGGGCCTTCATCCCAACATACCGCAAGATGCAAAGTACACAAAAAGCAATCGACAATAAAAGCATCAACGCCCACAATGACCATTGTGTTCTACTCGTGCAACAGATCTACATATAGACACGGCTCTGATACCACTGTAGGGGTTCGTAGCATGGAAAACAAAAATTTTCTATCGCATACAAACAAACAAGCCAAGATCTATCTACTATATTGTAGCAACGAGTCGATGGAATAACTTACCCTTGAAGATTCCAAAGTGTTTAACGAGAGCGGATTCTCGTGGGTGATGTAGTCCTACTCTTTTCGATCTCAAGATCGTGTGGACGATCCTTCCGGCGCTGCGTTCCGGCAGCGCTTCCTTGATCGGTCACTGCGTTCGGTACTTTCGAAGACCTTCCTCTCCCTTGTTCGGCAGGCATCGGAGGTTGTAGCACTCTCCTCGCGATTCCGGCCTGTGGCGTGAATGCAGGAAGTAGAGGAAATCCCGCAGGCCGCCTTAAGCCGGGCAGTATGGTGGATTATGAGAGAGGGCTATTAGTGGTCTAGAGATTAGACACACCAATTAGAAGGCTCTAAACCGCAGGCTAAAGCAATTAGAAGCTCTAAACCAAAGCGGCTCTAAACACGAGATTAGAGGTAGAAACTTGTGTGTCTCAAGGAGGATCCTGTCCCTCCTTTTATGGGTGGAGGGCTAGGCGCGCCAGGGAGGAGGAGTCCCTCCCCAACTCGGCCTAGGGCTGGGCGCCCGGCTTGGAGGAGGAACTCCTCCTCCAAGTTGGTTTCAAACTCCTCTTGCTTGTTTCCCACAGTTTCTGTTTCCCACAGTTTCTGTTTTCCACAGTTTCTGTTTTAGCCGTTTGACTTTCAAAGGCAATTTGACTTTCATGTTTTTGGAACAGCAAGAACACTTAGTACATGATGCAATCATTCAATGACACATTCATGTACCCTCCCCGGAGTGCGGGACAATCTGAACCTTCTAGAACATTCCCGATGAAAACAGGAATCATTCCCGAACTCAAGCGGGACTTTCCTTATATGAATCTTATTCTCCGGACCATTCCGGATCACCTCGTGATATCCGGATCCCATCCGAGACTCGAACAACATTCGGTCTCTTTCTCATAATACCATAACTACTCAAACAACGTCGAATCCTTAAGTGTGTCTCCCTACGGTTCGTGAATTATGCGGACATGATCGAGACACTTCTCGAACAATAACCAATAGAGGAATCTGGAAATTCATATGGCTCCACATATTTCTCGATTACTTTTCGATCGAATGAACCACTTACATACGATACCAATTTCCCTTTGTCTCACGATAGTTTACTTATCCGAGGTTATGATCGTCGGTATCTCTGCATACCTAGTTCAACCTCGTTACCGATAAGTACTCTTTTCTCGTTCCCGTGATATGTGATCCCTTGTGACCCAGTCACATGCTTGCAAGCTAATTGGATGACATTCCCCCGAGAGGGCCCAGAGTATATCTATCATCATATGGATGGACAAATCCCTCTTGATCCATGTGTTTCAACCAATACTTTCCAAACACTCAATGCCACCTTTATAGCCACCCGATTCACGGTGTGGTGTTTGATGTCATCAAAGCATCCATCCGGTAAAGGTGATATGCATGATCTCATGGTCAAAGGAATTAGGTTACTATGTATCAGAAAGCATATAGCAATTGAACTATTGAAATGACTTGATCTTTATTCTACGCTTATCAATAGGAGTATGTCCACCATATCATTCTCCTAACGATATGATCTTGTTGTTGATAACATCTCAATGTTCATGATAGGGAAACCACAATCATTTAATCAACCAACAAGCTAGTGAAGTATAGAGGCTATACTAGGGACTTCAAATTAAGTTTACAAATCACACAAGTATTAATGTTTCCTTGTTAATACTATTATAGCATGAATGTAAACATTTATCATAAACACAAAGATATAATAATAACTACATTTATTATTGCCTCTAGGGCATATCTCCAACAATCTCAACAATCTTGGGTACTTAGACGAACCATTCGTCCTAGCCAATGATGTGGCTCAGGTTTTCTATGTGAAGGACATGTCTACCAAACCTAGAAAAAGAAAAAATAAGAAAAAGAATACATCAGACGATGAGCCAAAGCGCCACATAGTTCTTTCAGGAAAAAGAAACATCGTGGGAGTGGAGGACAAGACAGACATGTAAGAAGATTGTGATAAGTTTCATGAAATTCCACCCTTCGCGGTGAAGGATGACCCAAGCATCATGTTAATGAATGAAGATGCTCCATGGATACGACGGGATCAGAAAGGGACACACGCGAAGAAATGATATGTAATAATTGTAACATTTTATGAGTGAAGATGCTCCATGCATGTGTCCATTTTTATAGTGTTGTCTGCAAACAATCTTGAGTGTGTTAGTCCCGTTTTGTGGCTGGACCGGGACTAAAGGAGGGCCTTTAGTACCGATTCATACTTACCATTAAGATCTGATCTCCAAACGCGTGATGTCACATATTAGGGAGTGCCTCTATGACCAGTTTCTCGGAGATGCCGGAGGACTAGGCTCCGTCAGCATCTCCTTGAAACTGGCCGTAGTGGTTTCCCTGCTCTCGAAAACCATATTGCAGCTTGTAACTTCTCTAACTAGATCAATACGCCTGGGAGCTAACTAATTTCACATATTAGGGAGTGCCTCTATGACCAGTTTCTCGGAGATGCCGGAGGACTGGGCTCCGTCGGCATCTCCTGGCTGGCCGTAGTGGTGTCCTGCTCTCGAAAACCATCTTGGAGATGCCTCAAACTGGTGGAGGATGGACTCACAAGGATGCCTATTTATAGTACAAGCGACTCGGCATAATGTCGACACTCACGACATAATGTCGACACTCACCTATTATTAGTCTTGGCTCATGTTTAGTCGGTTGGTGTCTCCAACGGGACTAAAATTCATCTTTAGTCGGTTGGTGACACCATCCGGACAAATACAACCACACGACATAATGTCGACACTCACCCCTATTATTAGTGTTGCCTGGCCCAGTCTGCCGCAATCCCTTCAGTCGCGGTTGGTTTCTCCAACCGGGACTAAAGATGAACCGGGACACTTCCCTCTATTTATTAGGTAACACTCAAGACATTTATTAATATTAAAAACTGGGACAAACAGGGACTAGCTAACACTCAGGACTAAAGCCGCCCCCTTTAGTCATCATCATGCCTAGTCCTATAGTACGCAGCTTCAGGGTCTTCTTCGTCATCGTCATCATCATCGTCATCGTCACATGGCACTCCGGGGATCCTCAACCCATCCATGGCATATACCAGGGGCCATTCCAGCCTCGGATTCACGGCGGGCGAGGGAGGGGTCTCCTGGAAGACGATGCCGCTACCGCCAGGCTGGTGTGGGGCCTTTTTGTGGCTCTATGGCGGGTGGACTCGTGGGCACCGCAGGCGAGGATGGTCTCCCCCGGCGATGTAGCGCATCACTCCGATGATAGTACGGTTCGCCCACCACAGACGAGGGATGGCTTCGTTGTAGTTCACCGGTGGCGGGCCATCACCCTCGTACCTGGCGAGCTTCCTTTCCCGCCTATTAGCGAAGAAGGCATTCCAGGTGTCGTAGTTGTCTGGATCCCACCGGGGATCCATCCGCTGCTCCGACGTGAGCTCGTGGTAGAAGTGGTTTGTGATGGCCGCCTGGCGTGCGGAACCTTGAGGGCGGAGGGACAGAACCCCTCGGCGCTCAACATCCGGCCGTGGCGGCCCGTGGCGGACAAGGGTAGTTGGGCGCCGCGCCTCGGGTCTCTCGAGGTCAGAATGGCCCAGTAGGCGTTGTCCATTGTTCTAAGAGAGGAAGGTGTGGATGTGTGGATAGCCATGGCGCGATCGCCATAAATATAGAGGGAAAGGGCGGGAAAACTTGGCGTGAAGCTTTAGGAAATGGCGGGAAATATCTTTAGTCGGTTAGTTACTACATCCGGACTAAAAGCTCTAAATGAAAGGAAAGGGCGGGAAAACTTGGCGGGAAGCGGTGGGAAATGGCGGAAAATAAAAGATATGATTTTCCAAAGTTTTTATATTAGTTTTGAATTAAAAAAAGAAAATTTACAAATGAAAAAATTTATAAATGATGCAAACAGATAAATGGATATTATATTAAGATTCTTTATATTTTTCTGATAATAATAGACATATTATTTGTTTTATTTGGATTATTACAATAAAAGATATGATTTTCCAAAGTTTTTATATTTGATTTGAATAAAAAAAGAAAATTTACAAATGAAATAATTTATAAATGATGCAAACAGATAAATGGATATTATATTAAAATTATTTATATTTTTCTGATAATAATAGACATATTATTTGTTTTATTTGGATTATTACAATAAAATATATGATTTTCCAAAGTTTTTATATTTGATTTGAATAAAAAAAGAAAATTTACAAATGAAATAATTTATAAATGATGCAAACAGATAAATGGATATTATATTAAAATTATTTATATTTTTCTGATAATAATAGACATATTATTTGTTTTATTTGGATTATTACAATAAAAGATACGATTTTTCAAAGTTTTTATATTTGATTTGAATAAAAAATAAAATTTACAAATGAAATAATTTATAAATGATGCAAACAGATAAATGGATATTATATTAAAATTATTTATATTTTTCTGATAATAATAGACATATTATTTGTTTTATTTGGATTATTACAACAAAAGATATGATTTTTCAAAGTTTTTATATTAGTTTTGAATTAAAAAAAGAAAATTTACAAATGAAATAATTTATAAATGATGCAAACAGATAAATGGATATTATATTAAAATTCTTTATATTTTTCTGATAATAATAGACATATTATTTGTTTTATTTGGATTATTACAATAAAAGATATGATTTTTCAAAGTTTTTATATTAGTTTTGAATTAAAAAGGAAAATTTACAAATGAAATAATTTATAAATGATGCAAACAGATAAATGGATATTATATTAAAATTCTTTATATTTTTCTGATAATAATAGACATATTATTTGTTTTATTTGGATTATTACAATAAAAGATATGATTTTTCAAAGTTTTTATATTAGTTTTGAATTAAAAAAGAAAATTTACAAAAAAACAATTAGTCGCGGGTCGTGGCTGGACCCGGGACTAAAGGGTGAGTGCGCGTGCGAAAACGAAGCGGCCAAAAAAACCCTTTAGTCCCGGGCCGTGGATTAACCCGCGACTAAAGTTGGGTCTTTAGTCGCGGGAGGTGGCTTAGCCCGGGACTAAAGGGGGGGTCCCTATATATACGCACGCTCACCCTTGGCACGCCGAGCCAGCACTTAGCACGCGATGAAGACGAGCAGGCGCCATCGACGCAGAGAACCTAGGGAGGTCTTGCCACGTGGCCGATTCATGCCGCCGACCTCGTCTCCGTACCGCAGAGCCTCACCGAAGGAATCGAAGCCCCGCGCCCCAGTCGAGCTCCCCGTCCGCTCCTTCCCCGTCTCCGGCCGTCGCGTCCGTCGCCGATTCTAGAAACCCTCGACCTCCCTCGGCCTCGCTGACCTCAGGCACCCTCCTGCTTCCTTCCTCTTCCTCTGGCTTGCCTCCCTGTCAAACACCTGCCGCCGACGCTGTTGTCCGTCATCGCAGCCGTCGCTCCGATGACCTCCCGCTAGCGGCACCGCTAGGGTTAGGCCCCTCTTGGTGAGCTCGTTTGAACCCGCCCCTTCGCACTTCCCAGTTCGCCGTCAATCGCCGTCCTGCGCCACCGTCAACTGCCTCGGTGAAAATAATCAACCAGCCCCCCGGTCCCTCTTGCTTGCTTGGCATGCTGAGGTGTGATACCTTAGTGGGTCATAGTGGCTAGGCTCAGTAGCGGTGCAAAAAGTTTAACCCCCTCTGCTGATGTCATAATGATGAAATAACCCTTTTTAATAATTCCATAATTTGATTAAATATTGCAAATTCAATAACTTTTAATTTATAAGTCAGAAAATACAAATAATATATCAAAATGTTCAGAAAATTGAAACCTAGCTATCTATATAATCATGCATTATTATTCAACTTTCATGACAAGTTTAATTAGAAGAACAAATGCACCCCTCTCATATGTTTCAGAGTTTTCCCGAGTTAGGGTTTTCACCCCTCGGAACCCCGATTAATTTGCCGAGCATGGTTTAGGGTTTCAATTCAATGCAATTCAACTTGTCATATCATCATACTTGATTGAGCATTGCATCGATGCCATGTGTTGATTGTTTCCCCTTTATTTTTTTCTCGTGTTTGGTTCTTCTCGGTAGAATATGATATCGAGATCGAGATCGAAGCCCTTTAGGATTAGGGTTATTTTTTTGTTTAAGTTATTATAATTAGGATTATATTGTTTTAGTTATTAGGATTATTGTTTTTTCTAACCTGTTTAACTCTCTTTTTGTTATAGATAATTAATTCATGGATCCATCCGAAGATCCTGGTCGCATCGGTGAAGGTTTTCTTCAGGGCATGATAAGAGGTGAAATTCCTCTTATTACTACCGGCGCCGAAGATATTTTGCTCGAGGAAGAGATATCCTCATATTGAATCCATCTGGTGATGGACTAGAGGAAAACCTAATGTACCAAGGGGAAGACCAGATGGACGAAGGGCAAACAAATAACAACAATAATGATGGCCCCTCGACAGGATCCGGCGAGGTACATATATATATATATGTATGTATAAAGTCTCGTGTTACCTCTATTCATTGACTGATCTAGATATATATTAATCACTCTCTCTTCTTCTTTTAGCCCACTGGATCGAAGCAATCGACAGCTCGAACGAAACGAGGGCCAAACAAAAAGTTGGATGGTAATCAGAGGTTCACCATCGATGAAATAGATGATGATGGTGAACTGATTGCTCCAGAGAAGCACCGGAGGATGTTTATAAATCAACGTGGGGTGCTTGTTTGGGACAACCTGCCGATCACCATCCAAGAATGGAATAAGTCAAAGAAAGCTGGTGAAGAATCCAACAGCTATGTCACCGATGATGCCAAAGATGACCTTTGGCAGAATCTCATAGCGCATTTCATACTACCTCTAGAGTATGAGGAATTTGAGGTAGATGGTATTACCCCAAGGCCGGGTGGGCTTGAAAATAGAGCGAACGTCAAGGAGTGGGCACTAAGCAAGATGGCTGAACTGTACCGGAACCACAAGAAAAGTTTATACGCGAAATATGTCGCGAAAAAGAAAACTCTAGACTTCAAAGGAGTAAACTAGAAGTTGAGAGAACAGTGGCCCGATTTTGTACAGTACAAGCAATCTGAAAAAGCAAAGGCAAAGTCGGCAAAGAACGCGTTAAATGCTGCCAACAAGAAATACCATCATAAAATGGGGACAGGTGGCTACAAGAGTGCCATCCCTAAGTGGGAAACTATGGAGAAGTATATGAGGGCTAGAGGCGTCACTCCTGGTACATATGGATGGACCGAGAGGTCAAAGCACTGGTGGTAAGGGCACGGGGGATCCTTGGACCCAGAAACAGGGAAGACATTATTTCATGATAAAATTCTAAAACCCTCCCAAGACCTTATTCAAGCAATGAACGATGCTCAATTGGGATTGTTCCGTCCCGAGAGAGAAACGACAGTGACACGCCCTAGGGAATCCTGAAAAGGAAGGACAAACACGAGGCAAAGGCGCCGGTGTCTCGTGGAAGAAAGGGTTTCCTCGATGCGATGCGATTCTGAAGCCGTCGAGAAAGAAGGACCGGAGGCGACCCGGATCTCCGTGGTAGAGCAGGACCTAGATGATCTGAAGAACCTCATGCATGAAATTATCCAAAGGACACCATCGTCAACTCACCCGCGGTCTGATGATCCTGCATTGGATCTTAGCCAACAGAGAAGCAGCGTGGCTTCCACGGAGGTCCGTGCTGATGATCAAGCACTGCTGGATGATGCACCGGCTCCTCACTACCCCATGGATGATGTCAGAGAGATGGCACAATGTGAGCTACATCAGCCAATTAACAACCTGTCCTTCAAGGTGGCGATCGGCACTGCTTTACCTTGTCTACCTGGAGCACTCCACCATTCACTTCCGATTCCACCAGGCTACGCTCGTGTCACGGTGGATGACATAGTGGAGGATTTTGCGGACCTAGAGATTGAAATCGCTACGCCTGAAGGCCTTACGAAACTAGGAGATGTCAAGCGCAATATCATTCTATGGAATAAGAAGTACATCAAGTTTCCAGGCTCGGCGCCAAGGCCACCGACTCCAAGGAATCCAAATCCAGCCCGCATCGAATATCGTCAACCTCCAAGTCCACCCCAACCCGATTATCGCCAACCTCCAAGTCCACCCCAACCCGATTATCGCCAACCTCCAAGTCCACCCTGCCCTGCTGACGATCGCCGCAGAAGGAGTATATCAACTCGATCTCCGCCTCCGCCTCCGTGCAATACTACTACCTCGTCGAAGAAACGGAAGTTCGACGGTCCCCCGCGCCCCACATCGAAGAAAGGTCAAACGCCGAAGATAGTCGATATCCCGCCGGCTCTTCCAAAGAGACCTTATGACAAGACCGATGAGGAAACTAACACGGATGTGGCTGCCCAAGTTAAGGCGCATTTTGCACCCAAAAAGCCTGAGCCAAAGCCGGTATATAAAGAAAAAACCAAAAAGTGGGCTAAGTCCTTTCTTGAGCAACCATCCTAGATATCGATGAATCTGGAATCAGACTATGACCGGGAGATTATTAAGCAAGCACAGAAGAAAAAAATCACAAGTGCAAAAAGCGGGAAGCAAGTTGCCCAGCTCGGAGCACAGAATAATCAATCGGTCGCCCCGCTCAAAGTCATTTCAGACCTCGACAAGGCCTTCAGAGCTGAAATGGATATGGACATGCAAATAATGGACCCTAGAGCCCATAATAATGCTGCACTTATGGGAATCACTGTATCGGAGGCCAAAGCACTTGCTAACGAAGCAAATATGTCTCTTGGTCAATATTTAGGCTATGGAGATACGCCAGTGGGTCAGATAGTACGGCAGTATGTCCAAGGGCAGCTTCTAGTCAGTAATGAGGAGCTCGCGCTTCTATCCACACATATGCGAAATCTGCATGAATGGTACATGTCGCAAGCAGAAAAAAAGCATCATAAAGATTGGTTTCCGGTGGACGTTAGAAAGGAACATCACTTTAAACCATACTCGATACAGGTTCAAATGACCGAACTGTTTCAGTTATACAACCAGCGCGCCCTCGACATCTATCATTGGTTGCTACTTTCTGTAAGTTATTTATTTATATTATTAAGTTTGTAGATTTAGCTCGTTCATTGCATTTAATATATTATCCTAACTATATATCCTTTTGTATGATGATATTATATTCCGCAGAATGAAGATGCTCGAATGCAAAAGAGCTAGAAGATACGACGTTGGGTTCATTGATCCATATATCATTAATGAATATACGTTAAAGAATCACCCCAAAGACGTGGAGGAAGACCTGTCCAGGTTTTTAACCGAGCATAATTTTGTTAAGTAAATACTATTTCCTTACAACTTTAAGTGAATGTTTATATCTTGTACATATTTTATTTTTGCTTACGGGATGAGCTATGCATGTATGCTTATGTAAATGTCCGTAGATTCCACTAGATCTTGCTAAACATTCAAGTTGATAACTCCCTAGTTGAAGTCCACGACTCATTAATTTGGGACCAAGAGCAGTGGAGCGACATGAAAGCAATGCTCCATAAGTAATTTCAATCATTATCGCATTATATCGTCCTCTTTCATTCATTTCCTGATATCAAGTAACTAATAACTCCTTTGTTCATTTTCTTTGCCGAGCAGGTGTTGGACACGGTTCAGACGGAAAATACCAGGTCCATTCAAAGAGGAGCTAACTTATAAAATGGCGAAGAGTTTACAGCAGCCACCGGGAACTCATTTATGTGGATACTACGTCTGCGAGTACATCCACGAGTTGACCAGTGAGCGGAAAGTTGACTCACATTATATTTATGATTTGCGAGAGAAACTAGAGCCAGACCAACGCATAAGAGCAATTCAAGAGGATCTTGCGGGATTTATGATGAAGGAAGTCCTTGATGTACATGGAGATCATTATGCGGATGACGTGGAACTCGATTTGCCTTAGTCATCTCCATGTAGCTCATATGATATATATATTCATCAATGACCATGTAATTTCAAAACATTTCTTCCTTTTGATATGATTGATTATATGTATGCTTGCAAGGGATCGATTAATTATATAAATGCATCGACCGTGTAGTGTGTATGTAGTAGCGTATAATATGTATATTGAAATATATGTTTGTTATAGTGAAACACAAACGAAAAAGGAACAAAATAGAAAAAAAAGGAAATACACAATCTACATGGCGGAGAAATGTAGTGTTCTTCTTGGCAGAAACCATTTAGTCTCGGGTGGTGTTACAGCCCGGGACTAGAGGGTTTCCGCCCCCCGCGGCGCTGAAACAACCATGTGGCTGTTATCAGTCGCGGGTCGTTGCGAGCCGGGACTAGAGGGGGGGCCTCTAGTCCCTTTTTCGCAGTCCCGGGCCCAAAACCGGGACTAGAGCCCGTTGCGGCCCGGGACTAGAGGCCTGTTTTCCACCAGTGCACCAAGCCCATTGAGCCTTTCTTGGAAATGTCTTGTTGCACATGAACCTTTCCTTTGTGAGATTAACATAATGTGAACATATCAAGCACAAGGAGCTGAACTTCTACTAAGCTTGTCTGAATAAATGCAGATGTCGTGCACATATCTATGATATAGTACTACATTTATAACAGATAGGCTGGTTCTAACTCACGGGAATGTAGAGTTTGCCGCCAAACCGTCTAGTGGCTTCGCTGACCAGCCCTTGGCCTCCCACTCCTATAGAACACCATGAACAGCTACTGGTGGTACTTCACGTTCGTGCAGGGGGCGTCTACCTAGGAACCATGAACATTGGTTGTCCCCTCTCCCCCTCCTTGCGAAGCAGATGGTGAACCCATGGCAGACCTGTGTGCGCCTGGCCGCCGTGCTCATTGGATCCAACGGCCTCGCCAAGAATCAGATCGGGGATGACGAGATCGACAGGAGATGGACGACAACAACAACAAATCCTAGAAACGAGGAGAGGAGGGAAGGAGCCACAGGAACTAACCGGAGAAAAGGCCCTGCCCTGTTTGATGGAGGCGTCCATCGGCGGCGTCCTCGCCGTCGCTTCCGGTCCGCGCCGTCGCCATCGCCTCTCTTCCCCGACAAAACACGAGGTATGTGTCGCGTGTGGAAATCCCCTGATGTGTTAGGTTCGATGGGGGGATCTGCGGGGATGGGCGGGTATAATACTTGCAAATACACTGGAAGTAAACAGGGTTACGGAGAAGATCGAGGATTACCGAGTGGGCCAGAAAAATACTCGCCCAATCCAAAAAATACCGCACAAGTAAACGAGGCCTGATGGGGATTCTAGACGCGACCGCTATCATAACCCGAAGAGCGCGTAATGGTATGACAACATTGTTGACATTTTCTTGATTGGAATTGTATAGAACGTTGAACTTGATACAACATAAAAAAATAGGTTTGGAATAACTGGAGCATAAAACCGAGGTTGCAAATACAGTTTTTTGGGAGAATATACATTTTGATGTCTTTTATCCACGTGTAATGTTTTTAATGAAGAACATATCTTGTATTGTGGGCATGTGTGATGTTTAATGAAGAACATATCTTGTGTTGTGGGCACGGTCGTCTTCTGACAAGGAGTCCGAGACGGGCTCGGATGGCTCAAGCGCGTGGGGCCACGCACGCAACGCTAGGGCGGAGTCTGTTTGTCGTTACTATCATCCTATCATCGCATGTTAGTTGCATGTATCACAGCTGATTGACGGAATTAATGCTTTGCCAGCAAGTTCTCTAAGTCTGACTTTGAGTTCGATACGACATAGGCACTAACTGATTACTGAACAACAGAATTATGATTTGAAGCCTTTTTTTTTATTCCGTGCTAGCTAGGTGCATGCCTGCACACGTACCTTGATCCACGGACACCAGCTGAGGGCGCGCGGTATATGCACATGCGATCCTGAATTAATACTTTCGCAGCAAGTTTTTCTAAATTCTGAATTTGAATCCGATCAGAATCCAGACACTGGGTGAATACTCGTCGATCGTCGCGTGCCCTAGGTACCCAGCCTGAATCAAGACTACTTATTAAAGACGCCTGATGTGCCCATCACCCCGATCGAACCACGTACCATACCTGAAACCTTCCTCCTGTAAGAAACTCTAGCAAACCCTAGCTAGCTAGCGATCGAGAGGCGCGCCATGGAGGAGGCGGAGGACGTGCTCGGCGTCGGCCTCTCGGCGGGCTTCAAGTTCCAGCCTGACGACGACGAACTGGTGGAATACTTCCTCCTGCCACGGATCCTGGGCGAGCCGCTCCCGTTCGAGGGCATGATCATCGAGGACGATCCGCTGAGCGCGCCGCCGTGGAAGCTCCTCGACGACCACAAGGGAGGGGACGAGGCCTTCTTCTTCGCCAACGGACAAGCCATCCACGGCGGCAAGGGCAGTCGGCAGAAGCGCACCAGCGTCGACGGGTGCTGGGAAGGGCAGAAGGTTTGCGTTGAGGGCGAGAGGCTGTGCGTCCATGGCAGCGGCGGCAAGGAGATCGTCTGGAGGAAGTACATGCTCAACTTCCACTCCAAGGACGAGGAAGGCAGCAAGGGATGGGTGATGCACGAGTACTCGATCACGGCCCCGGCCAATCTGGCCTCGTCGTCGATGAGGCTGTATCGCGTCCGGTTCAGTGGACATGGCAAGAACCGCAAGAGGGAGCCGGACGATTATTGCCGCGAGGCGCGCGCGGCGAAACGGCAAGCCAGAGCTGATGCGGAGCCCGATGTTGTCGAGGAGCACATTTCTGCGGCCGACTCCTTCTTCCCTACAGCTGACGAAGATGGCGGTTGTACAAGGCCGGATGCGGCGACGTCGTACTTAGATCAACCCTACCAGTACGAGTGCCCCCAGCTGGATTGTTTCCAAGACTCGTCGTTCCTGCCGGCCGCAGACGTTGGAGAATACGCAGGACCTGCCGCAACGTCTTCGCATCAAGACTTCCCGGGCTGGAATACGAGCAACCTCGGAGCAGACGGAGCCCCGGGCATGATTCATGAGTACGACCGTGTTGCGGTGGCGGCGGCGTCAGGGATGCCACCGTTTGGTCAAGGATCATTCCCCGGTGAGTCGCCGTTCATGGATTCTGAGCTCCTCCCGGATGAGGGCTTCACCATCGACGAGTTACTTGACATGCTAGAGAGTGACCCGTGCTGTCCATGATCAGCATTGAAGCGCTGGCATGCAAACGCAATCGTCGCTGCAGCTCAAGCCGGCCGGCACAGCACATAAGGCCGCAAGATTGTTAATCGACATGTACGGGAATTAGTATGTGCGTATGTAATGTAGCTAGAGATTTGCCTGACACATCTTTGTAATGCTATATCTGATGTGAGGGCTTGTAACTTGCAAGGAATTGATGATTTAATCTTTCCTGAGCTTTGTAAATGATGTTGGTGTTAATACCTGACTACGAAATTTTTGGATTGAAATACTTGCATCACTATTTTTTCCTAAGATTTGTAACTATGGGATTTGATTCAGTCTTTCCTGAGCTTTGTGAACGACGTAATGTTATCAGTATTCTTTCTTTTTATTTATACCCTGTGGGTGCATCGGAGCATGATAGGATGATCAAATAATATGTGATCTGTACCGTGCATGCTCACGATGAGCAAGTGCTAGGTTGCTCAAACATTTCAATTTAGTTTTTGAACCATAACCTTTGAATTTAGAGTAGTGTCATTTCTCCAATTAATTGAAGAGCTTGGTTGCGCTAAGAAAAGAAATGAATTTGTCTAGGTCTCACAACCTGCTAAATGTTGAGCTTCAAAATTTTCACTAATATGGAGACGATTTGCATAACTAAAATTGCCGAGACTGTTGTTAGACCGATTCAAACGGCTTTCATGTCACATAGAGATATCCTAGAGGGGGTGATGATTCACATGAAACCATTCACGAACATCATAGGGAGAAAATAAGCAGTGTTCTTTTCAAAATTAATTTTGAAAAATCTTATGATAAGGTTAAATAGAATTTTCTAGAACAAGGTGTTTCGTATGAAAAGTTTCTATCCCAAATGGTGTGAATGGATAAATAACTTTGTTCATAGAGGGAGTGTGAGTATCCGAAGTAGGTGTAGGTGTTTCCGTACGGCGGCTGGCCGTTGGTGAGCCACGACAGGAAGCCGCCCGTGTAGAGGTTGCCGGTGTCGGAGATGGAGTCGCCGAAGTTGTATATGGCATTGTAGCTCTGGGAGGATGACCCATGCCGGGCAACAGTGAGGAGGAAGAGGATGGACAGTAATGCATTGGTTAGCATTGTTAGTTTGACCTCTCCCCGAACGAACCCAATGGTTCGTCAGACCCTTTATCCGCGCCCTGATCGGGGGCTCCCAACCCTCATATGGTTGGTGGGACCCTGTGGTACCGCTATAAAGAGGAGGTGGGGGCCGGGGCACGTACTACAAGATTCGTCGCGCCGCCGCTCCCCCCACCTATAATCCCTTCCGATTTAGGGTTCTAGCGCTAGCCACAGGAAGCTTTACCACCACCTCTCACCCACGCATACGCGTCGACCCCATGGCCAATGCCGCTGGTTCATCGAGCCAGGGAGAAGGTTTGTCTCCCCGATCTCTCTCTCTCTCTCAGTCAACCTCTAGTACCAATACTTGTTCAACAGTACAAGCCTCTACTGAATTGATCTATAAGCTAGTAGTAACCTATCAATGGTATCAGAGCTACATGGTTACTATGTAGATCTCTTCGGGTAGAATCTTGACAGAGAAAAGCAAAAGGTAAAAGTAAACCCTAACCCTAATTAGTGTGCCGCCGCGAGGCCGCGCCGTCTCCCTCGATCCCTATGCGCATCGGCAAGCCGAGGCATAGGAAAGAAGGACCAACCCCACTAGGGCAAAGCAAAGATGAAATAGTAACCCTTCCCGGGGCAAAGAACAGCCAAAGAACCCCAAAAGACAGAGAAATCTCCACCAAATCACCACAGAGAAAGGAAAAGGCCCGAATCGAAACAGAAAAAGAGGCATCGCCGGCAAAAGGGAAGCGTGCTTGGGCCACTTAACCACGATGCACCCACCCAGGGTGGATGCGTGCACCGACAAGGAGCCAGGGGGCGCCACTGCTTGCTGCTGCCCCTCTCTTCTCCATTTCTTCGGGGTGGGGGCGGGGTTCAACAGATGGGGAAAAAGGACGGGGTGGAGGGGAGCAGGACAGGACACGGGCCTGGGCCGACGCCGCCTCTTCCCGTCGCTGGAGCGCCGCCCGCTAGAGGCGTGGTCGCGTAAGGGAGCGAGACAGAAATGGTTAGGGTTTTCAGGGGCATGAGGGTCGCTAGCCATTTTATCCCAGCGATGTGTGCACGCTTTCGTTGGATGCCCAGGGCGGGATCGAACGTCCAAGGAGCTCTGGAGCGGTAGGCGTGGCGGCGCTGGGCGCGCCGCGGCGGTCACGGGCGAGGGCCCAGCCGCAAACGGACGCGCACACGTGCGACAGATAGGAAACGGCAGCGCGCAGCCGCATGGTCGTGGGCCGTTTTCCGGGTCTAGAAGGGCAATGCGCGCACATTTTCCTTATTTTTATTTACAGAAGCTTTTTTAGACAGATTTATTATCTTTTTTGATAATTTTTGCATAGATTTTTCTACACAAAATTATCCAATGAAATTTAGTCTAGAAAATACTAAAGTAACAATAAAGTTTCTGTAAAAATGTAAAGTTGATGAATTTTTAATTCATGTCTTCCGCTGCAAATAGTTAAAAGGCTCTTCTAAAATTTAATAAAGACAAAAGTGATTATTAAAATTTTTGAGAGCATGTTAAAGTTATATTCAGGTCATATTCATGTTATTTTTATAACCAACATTGTAAATAACATGATTATGATTAGTGTCTTATTTTAAAGTAATTAAAGTCATGTGCTTTTGATTTTATTTTTTGCCCAACGATAATGTAGAATTATTTGCATAAACATTTGTATGTCTTAATTTTGACCAACATTGGATTAATACATGCAATTCTTACATTCTCACTTCTTTGTGGTTTTCAGAAGGGTATTACTTGATGAGCTGCAACAAGTATGTCTCCATACCAAGAGGTGATAATTACTCCGAGTGGAGAAATAAGGTGAATTTGGCCTTCATATGTGCTGAGGTGGATTAAGTCCTTGAGACCAAGCCAACTCCCAAGCCAACTGAGCCAATCCGAGAGGCTGCTGCTGATGATGCAACATGGGAAAGAAAGAAAATGGACTATGCTCCGCTAGAGTTGTCTACACATTAGAGAACAGAAACTGGTAGAATGCCAACAAGAAATGCATGAGATTTATAAAGAACACGATCGATCAAGCCATTGTTGGATCCATCGTAGAGTGTGCTTCCGTTGCGGAGTACTTGGAAAAGATAAAGAGCCAGTTCACTTGCCGTTCAAAGACATATGCAACCCAGCTGCTAAAGCAGCTAGTGACAGAAAAGTACACCGGCGGTGGACACGACATCAGGGAGCATATCCTCCGGTTGAGCAACATGGCTGCCAAACTTAAGCCCATGGATGCTGATATGGAGCTAAAGCTTGCTCTGCTTGTCCACTTGGTCATGGCATCACTACCTCAACAGTTTGACAACTTCGTTGTCAATTACAACATGGCCCCAGAAAAGTGGCACATGGAGAAGACCATCGCCATGTGTGCTCAAGTAGAGGAGAGGCGCAATGCCCGGAATGGTGGTTCATTGAACCTAGTGAATGACAATAAGAAAAGGACCTTGATTCAAAGCAACCATGGCTCCCCTTCTAAGCCACATGGTAAATCTCCCATGCACTATCATCCTCAGCACAGTCCTACTTTCCCAGTGGACAAATGTGCTTGTCTCCACTGCGACAAGAAAGGGAATTTCAAGAAAGATTGCTCTGTCTTTCTAAAGGAGCTAATGGAAAGGAGAGGTAACAATATTGTTTCATTTGTAAATGAATCACTGTATACATAGTTTTCAAAATCTACTTAGTGGATTGACTCAGGGCAACTGTTCATGTTGCAAATTCTTTACATGGATTCCATTCGATAAGGACTATGAAAAGAAACGAAGGACGCGTTGAAGTCGCAAATGGAGTCCAAGCAGACGTTGATGCCGTTGATGACATCTCCTTGGAGCTTGCTGATGGATGAATGATCTTGCTTACGGATATTCTCTATGTTCCTTCTTTGCATAGAAATTTAATAAGTGTGTCGCATTTGGACATAGTAAATTATCAGTGTCATTTTGGACATGGCTACTGTGGCATTTATTGTAATAAATATTGTGTGGGTTGCTTTCCTTCACAAGGGGCTTTATTTATTATCCGCTCGTGAAAAAGTAAATTCTCTGTGTAAAGTGAAAGAGCATGTTTCCTCGTCGAATAAAGATCCAAAGAAAAGAAAGAGAACTCAAGACTCGTTCGAAATTATGGCACTGCCGTTTAGCCCATATTTCGAGGGGGAGAATAGAAAGACTAGTTAAAAACGATATTCTTACTCCATTAGAGTTCTCCGACATAGAGCAATGCATCGATTGCATTAAAGAAAAGTATGTAAAGCAAATCATAAAGGGTGCAAATCGAAGCACCGAAATACTAGAAATTATTCACACTGACATTTGTGGATCGTTTCCAGTGAAAAGTGTGGATGGTATGACTCGTTCATAATATTCAAAGATGATTACTCCCGCTATGGATATATTTATCCAATTAAATAAAGATCGGAAGCGTTGGATAAATTTAAGATATTCAAAGCTGAAGTTGAGAACCAACACAGTAAAACAATAAATATAGTAAGGTCTGGCTGTGGAGGGGAGTACTACGGTCGACACACCCCATATGGCCAAGTCCCTAGACCTTTTCCAAGGTTCTTACAGGAGACTGGCATAGTGGCCCAGTATTTGATTCCAGGTGAGCCTCAGCAAAATTGAGTATCTGAAAGGCGCAACCGTACCTTTATAGATATGGTGTGCAGCATGATGAGTTACTCCATATTGCCATTGGTATTGTGGATGGAGGCGTTAAAAACCGCCATTCATATTCTTAATAGAGTAACAAGAAAGTCGGTGTCTATGAGCTATGGACATGAAGAGTTCCCTTGCTACAACACCTAAGCGTGTGGGGAATCCCGGCTGAGGCTAAAGTGTTCAATCCAAATATAGCAAAGCTTGACCCTAAAATAGTTAGTTGCCATTTCATTGGCTATCCTAAAAAATCAAAAGGTTTTTGTTTGTACTGTCCAGACAGTTACACAAAGTTTGTACAAACGAGACATGTTGTCTTCTTAGAGGACGAAATGATGAGGGAGAGCATGGTAGCTCGGAAAATTGATCTTGTGGAGAAGAGGGTGCATGCACCTAATCCGATGATTCAGGAGTCATTCTTCTCGCTACCTGTTGTTCCTGCATCGACAACCCTAGAGGTTGTGGTGCAAGCACCTGTTGCGACTCCACCCATGACAACAATGAGTGAGGATCCGGAACCTGTCCGTTAGGAGCCGACCGAATCCACTGTTGAGCATGAAAGGGATCTGCAACAGCCACCTCCAGAGTATGCGCCACATGTTGAGATACACGATGAGCTAGTTCAAGAGGCCCCTAGAAGGTCTCAAAGATTTAAGAAGTCAGTAATTTCTAAAGATTATAACGTTTATAACACAAAAAGGGTTTAAATGGAGAATGATCCCACTTCATTTAAAGAATCCATGAGTAGACCTCACTCATCGAAGTGGCTAGAGGCCATGGAAGATGATATGAGGTCGATGAGTTCCAACGAGGTTTGGGACTTAGAGGAAATTCCCAAAGGAGCCAAAACAGTAGGCTGTAAATGGGTCTACAAAACAAAGTATGACTCTAGTGGGAATGTGGAGAAATACAAAGCACGGCTTATGGCAAAAGGATTTACACAAAGAGAAGGAGTAGATTACAATGAGACTTTTTCTCCAGTCTCATGTACAGATTCCTTCAGAATCATAATATCACTAGTTGCATATTTTGATTTAGAGCTACATCAAATGGATGTAAAGACGGTATTTCTAAACGGGGTTTCAAAAAAAAGAGTCTACATGAAACAACCTAAGAGTTTTGTCATGAAAGGCAAGGAAAACATCGTATGCCGCCTAAGTAAATCCATTTATGGATTAAAGCATGCTTCAAGAGAGTGGTATCTAAAGTTTAATGAGACCATTAAGAAATTTGGATTTTAAAAGAATGTTGAGGACAACTGCGTTTACACAAAGTTTAAAAGTGGGAGACATATTTTCCTAATTCTGTATGTGAACGATATCTTGCTTGCTAGTAGTGATGTCAGTCTACTACTAGAAACAAAGAAGTTCTTGTCCTCAAACTTTGACATGAAATATCTTGGTGAAGCTTCAAATGTTTTGGGCATATAAATTCACCGAGATAGAACAAATGGGGTTCTATGTCTGTCGCGAAAGGCATACCCAGAGAAAACTCTAAAGAAATATAATATGCATGCGTGCAACACCACACCTGCTCCTATAGTCAAGGGCGGCAACTTTGGGAAATTTTAATGTCCCAAAAGTCAATATGAGATCGACCAAATGAAATTAATACCATATGCTTCGGATGTTGGAAGATTACAGCATGCACAAGTGTGCACTCGCCCTGACTTAGCTTTTATCACCGGGGTACTCGGTAGATATTAAGAGAATCTAGGCATGAAGTACTGGAAGATGGTAAAGAAAGCTTTGCATATGCACAAGGCTTAAAAGACCTCATGCTAACATATAGAAGGTCTGATTCCCTAGAGATAAGAGGGTATTTAGATGCTGATTTTGCGGGAGACAGAGACGATAGAAAGTCCATGACATGATACGTCTTCACTCTCGCAAGAGGGGCTATTTCGTGGAGAAGCTCCAAACAGTCAATAGTTGCATCATCCACGACGTATGCAGAATTTATAGCATGTTATGAGGCAACATGGCAGGCGATATGATTAAAGAAATTTATACTCGACTTGAAAGTGGTAGATTGCATTGACAAGACACTAAAGATGTACTGTGACAACGAGCCCACAGTATTTTATGCTCACAACAACAAGTCAAGTAATGCTTCCAAACCGATAGAGATAAAGTATTATGTTGTGAAAGATAAGATCTAGGATCACATTATAAAACTCGAGCATTTAAGGACAAAGGAAATGCTCGCGGATCCGCTAACAAAAGGCTTACCACCAATATGTTCAAGGAGCACTTAATCGGCATGGGTTTAAGGGAAAGCCTATGATTCTTGGATCATAAGAGGTCCAAAAGTAAAGAGTTTCTTGTTTCAAAACAAGAGGTATATTGTAGCTGTCTTATTCTATCGGCATGCTCTATGTACCGAATAGTGATGAAACAAGTAAAGTAAAAAGTAAAGTCGAGATCAAGGGAGGGGGGAGGGGGATGTTAGTTTGACCTCTCCCCGAACAAACCCAACGGTTCGTCGAACCCCTTATCCGCGCCCTGATCGGGGACACCCAACCCTCATACCACTACGAGATTCGTTGGTAGGCCCCTGTGGCAGCGCTATAAATCGGAGGTGGGCCCGGGGCATGCACTACGAGATTCGTTGCGCCACCGCTCCCACCACCTACAATCCCTTTTGATCTAGGGTTCTAGCACTGAGCCACGAGAAGCTGTACCACCACCTCTCACCCACGCATACGCCGTCGACCCCGTGGCCAACGCCGCTGGTTCATCGAGCCAGGGAAAAGGTTTATCTCCCTGATCTCTCTCTCTCTCTCTCTCTCTCTCTCTCTCTCTCTCTCTCTCTCTTACCAATACTTGTTCAACAGTACAAGCATCTACCGAATCGATCTATAGGCTATAGTAGTAACCTATCAAACATTGCTAGAATAACGTGACAGAGATGATCCACCAGTACGTTTGCAACTTTGTGCTTGTCCGATCCTCTGGAGTAGTCTGGCCTGCCTAGAGATGAAGAGACACCGAGATTTATAGGCTCGGGGAGCACGTGTACGCAATGTCGCCGTTCATCAGTGGGTCCAGCGATGATGCAGGTTGATCCATATCCATATCCATATCCATATCGGCTGGTTCGTTCACGTGGATGCTTTGGCAGCAAGATTCTAAGTCCGGATTTGAGTCCGATCAGAAACCAGACACTGGGTGAATTCGTGTCCTACGTGCGTACCCAGCCTGAATATATACCACTGATGAAGACGCCTGATGTAGCCCACGTTCGAACGACGTACGAGATACCTGAAACCCCCCTTCTGTAAGAATCTCGATCTATAGCAAACCCTAGCTAGCTAGCGATCGAGAGGCGCGCCATGGAGGAGGCGGAGGACGTGCTCGGCGTCGGCCTCTCGGCGGGCTTCAAGTTCCAGCCTGACGACGACGAACTGGTGGAATACTTCCTTCTGCCACGGATCCTGGGGGAGCCGCTCCCGTTCGAGGGCATGATCATCGAGGACGATCCGCTGAGCGCGCCGCCGTGGAAGCTCCTCGACGACCACAAGGGAGGGGACGAGGCCTTCTTCTTCGCCAACGGACAAGCCATCCACGGCGGCAAGGGCAGTCGGCAGAAGCGCACCAGCGTCGACGGGTGCTGGGAAGGGCAGAAGGTTTGCGTTGAGGGCGAGAGGCTGTGCGTCCATGGCAGCGGCGGCAAGGAGATCGTCTGGAGGAAGTACATGCTCAACTTCCACTCCAAGGACGAGGAAGGCAGCAAGGGATGGGTGATGCACGAGTACTCGATCACGGCCCGGCCAATCTGGCCTCGTCGTCGATGAGGCTGTATCGCGTCCGGTTCAGTGGACATGGCAAGAACCGCAAGAGGGAGCCGGACGATTATTGCCGCGAGGCGCGCGCGGCGAAACGGCAAGCCAGAGCTGATGCGGAGCCCGATGTTGTCGAGGAGCACATTTCTGCGGCCGACTCCTTCTTCCCTACAGCTGACGAAGATGGCGGTTGTACAAGGCCGGATGCGGCGACGTCGTACTTAGATCAACCCTACCAGTACGAGTGCCCCCAGCTGGATTGTTTCCAAGACTCGTCGTTCCTGCCGGCCGCAGACGTTGGAGAATACGCAGGACCTGCCGCAACGTCTTCGCATCAAGACTTCCCGGGCTGGAATACGAGCAACCTCGGAGCAGACGGAGCCCCGGGCATGATTCATGAGTACGACCGTGTTGCGGCGGCGGCGTCAGGGATGCCACCGTTTGGTCAAGGATCATTCCCCGGTGAGTCGCCGTTCATGGATTCTGAGCTCCTCCCGGATGAGGGCTTCACCATCGACGAGTTACTTGACATGCTAGAGAGTGACCCGTGCTGTCCATGATCAGCATTGAAGCGCTGGCATGCAAACGCAATCGTCGCTGCAGCTCAAGCCGGCCGGCACAGCACATAAGGCCGCAAGATTGTTAATCGACATGTACGGGAATTAGTATGTGCGTATGTAATGTAGCTAGAGATTTGCCTGACACATCTTTGTAATGCTATATCTGATGTGAGGGCTTGTAACTTGCAAGGAATTGATGATTTAATCTTTCCTGAGCTTTGTAAATGATGTTGGTGTTAATACCTGACTACGAAATTTTGGATTGAAATACTTGCATCACTATTTTTCCTAAGATTTGTAACTATGGGATTTGATTCAGTCTTTCCTGAGCTTTGTGAACGACGTAATGTTATCAGTATTCTTTCTTTTTATTTATACCCTGTGGGTGCATCGGAGCATGATAGGATGATCAAATAATATGTGATCTGTACCGTGCATGCTCACGATGAGCAAGTGCTAGGTTGCTCAAACATTTCAATTTAGTTTTTGAACCATAACCTTTGAATTTAGAGTAGTGTCATTTCTCCAATTAATTGAAGAGCTTGGTTGCGCTAAGAAAAGAAATGAATTTGTCTAGGTCTCACAACCTGCTAAATGTTGAGCTTCAAAATTTTCACTAATATGGAGACGATTTGCATAACTAAAATTGCCGAGACTGTTGTTAGACCGATTCAAACGGCTTTCATGTCACATAGAGATATCCTAGAGGGGGTGATGATTCACATGAAACCATTCACGAACATCATAGGGAGAAAATAAGCAGTGTTCTTTTCAAAATTAATTTTGAAAAATCTTATGATAAGGTTAAATAGAATTTTCTAGAACAAGGTGTTTCGTATGAAAAGTTTCTATCCCAAATGGTGTGAATGGATAAATAACTTTGTTCATAGAGGGAGTGTGAGTATCCGAAGTAGGTGTAGGTGTTTCCGTACGGCGGCTGGCCGTTGGTGAGCCACGACAGGAAGCCGCCCGTGTAGAGGTTGCCGGTGTCGGAGATGGAGTCGCCGAAGTTGTATATGGCATTGTAGCTCTGGGAGGATGACCCATGCCGGGCAACAGTGAGGAGGAAGAGGATGGACAGTAATGCATTGGTTAGCATTGTTAGTTTGACCTCTCCCCGAACGAACCCAATGGTTCGTCAGACCCTTTATCCGTGCCCTGATCGGGGGCTCCCAACCCTCATATGGTTGGTGGGACCCTGTGGTACCGCTATAAAGAGGAGGTGGGGGCCGGGGCACGTACTACAAGATTCGTCGCGCCGCCGCTCCCCCCACCTATAATCCCTTCCGATTTAGGGTTCTAGCACTAGCCACAGGAAGCTTTACCACCACCTCTCACCCACGCATACGCGTCGACCCCATGGCCAATGCCGCTGGTTCATCGAGCCAGGGAGAAGGTTTGTCTCCCCGATCTCTCTCTCTCTCAGTCAACCTCTAGTACCAATACTTGTTCAACAGTACAAGCCTCTACTGAATTGATCTATAAGCTAGTAGTAACCTATCAATGGTATCAGAGCTACATGGTTACTATGTAGATCTCTTCGGGTAGAATCTTGACAGAGAAAAGCAAAAGGTAAAAGTAAACCCTAACCCTAATTAGTGTGCCGCCGCGAGGCCGCGCCGTCCCCCTCGATCCCTATGCGCATCGGCAAGCCGAGGCATAGGAAAGAAGGACCAACCCCACTAGGGCAAAGCAAAGATGAAATAGTAACCCTTCCCGGGGCAAAGAACAGCCAAAGAACCCCAAAAGACAGAGAAATCTCCACCGCAAATCACCACAGAGAAAGGAAAAGGCCCCGAATCGAAACAGAAAAAGAGGCATCGCCGGCAAAAGGGAAGCGTGCTTGGGCCACTTAACCACGATGCACCCACCCAGGGTGGATGCGTGCACCGACAAGGAGCCAGGGGGCGCCACTGCTTGCTGCTGCCCCTCTCTTCTCCATTTCTTCGGGGTGGGGGCGGGGTTCAACAGATGGGGAAAAAGGACGGGGTGGAGGGGAGAAGGACAGGACACGGGCCTGGGCCGACGCCGCCTCTTCCCGTCGCTGGAGCAGCGCCGCCGCTAGAGAGGCGTGGTCGCGTAAGGGAGCGAGACAGAAATGGTTAGGGTTTTCAGGGGCATGAGGGTCGCTAGCCATTTTATCCCAGCGATGTGTGCACGCTTTCGTTGGATGCCCAGGGCGGGATCGAACGTCCAAGGAGCTCGGAGGCGTGGCGTGGCGCTGGCGCGCGCAGCGGGTCAGCCGCAAGCAAGACGCGACAGATAGGAAACGGCAGCGCGCAGCCGCATGGTCGTGGGCCGTTTTCCGGGTCTAGAAGGGAAATGCGCGCACATTTTCCTTATTTTTATTTACAGAAGCTTTTTTAGACAGATTTATTATCTTTTTTGATAATTTTTGCATAGATTTTTCTACACAAAATTATCCAATGAAATTTAGTCTAGAAAATACTAAAGTAACAATAAAGTTTCTGTAAAAATGTAAAGTTGATGAATTTTTAATTCATGTCTTCCGCTGCAAATAGTTAAAAGGCTCTTCTAAAATTTAATAAAGACAAAAGTGATTATTAAAATTTTTGAGAGCATGTTAAAGTTATATTCAGGTCATATTCATGTTATTTTTATAACCAACATTGTAAATAGCATGGTTATGATTAGTGTCTTATTTTAAAGTAATTAAAGTCATGTGCTTTTGATTTTATTTTTTGCCCAACGATAATGTAGAATTATTTGCATAAACATTTGTATGTCTTAATTTTGACCAACATTGGATTAATACATGCAATTGTTACATTCTCACTTCTTTATGGTTTTCAGAAGGGTATTACTTGATGAGCTGCAACAAGTATGTCTCCATACCAAGAGGTGATAATTACTCCGAGTGGAGAAATAAGGTGGATTTGGCCTTCATATGTGCTGAGGTGGATTAAGTCCTTGAGACCAAGCCACCTCCCAAGCCAACTGAGCCAATCCGAGAGGCTGCTGCTGATGATGCAACATGGGAAAGAAAGAAAATGGACTATGCTCCGGTAGAGTTGTCTACACATTAGAGAACAGAAACTGGCAGAATGCCAACAAGAAATGCATGAGATTTATAAAGAACACGATCGATCAAGCCATTGTTGGACCAATCGTAGAGTGTGCTTCCGTTGCAGAGTACTTGGAAAAGATAAAGAGCCAGTTCACTTGCCCTTCAAAGACATATGCAACCCAGCTGCTAAAGCAGCTAGTGACAGAAAAGTACACCGGTGGTGGACACGACATCAGGGAGCATATCCTCCGGTTGAGCAACATGGCTGCCAAACTTAAGCCCATGGATGCTGATCTGGAGCTAAAGCTTGCTCTGCTTGTCCACTTGGTCATGGCATCACTACCTCAACAGTTTGACAACTTCGTTGTCAATTACAACATGGCCCCAGAAAAGTGGGACATGGAGAAGACCATCGCCATGTGTGCTCAAGTAGAGGAGAGGCTCAATGCCCGGAATGGTGGTTCATTGAACCTAGTGAATGACAATAAGAAAAGGACCTTGATTCAAAGCAACCATGGCTTCCCTTCTAAGCCACATGGTAAATCTCCCATGCACTATCATCCTCAGCACAGTCCTACTTTCCCAGTGGACAAATGTGCTTGTCTCCACTGCGACAAGAAAGGGAATTTCAAGAAAGATTGCTCTGTCTTTCTAAAGGAGCTAATGGAAAGGAGAGGTAACAATATTGTTTCATTTGTAAATGAATCACTGTATACATAGTTTTAAAAATCTACTTAGTGGATTGACTCAGGGCAACTGTTCATGTTGCAAATTCTTTACATGGATTCCATTCGATAAGGACTATGAAAAAAAATGAAGGACGCGCTGAAGTCGCAAATGGAGTCCAAGCAGACGTTGATGCCGTTGGTGACATCTCCTTGGAGCTTGCTGATGGATGAATGATCTTGCTTACGGATATTCTCTATGTTCCTTCTTTGCATAGAAATTTAATAAGTGTGTCGCATTTGGACATAGTAAATTATCAGTGTCATTTTGGACATGGCCAGTGTGGTATTTATTGTAATAAATATTGTGTGGGTTGCTTTCCTTCACAAGGGGCTTTATTTATTATCCGCTCGTGAAAAAGTAAATTCTCTGTGTAAAGTGAAAGAGCATGTTTCCTCGTCGAATAAAGATCCAAAGAAAAGAAAGAGAACTCAAGACTCGTTCGAAATTATGGCACTGCCGTTTAGCCCATATTTCGAGGGGGAGAATAGAAAGACTAGTTAAAAACGATATTCTTACTCCATTAGAGTTCTCCGACATAGAGCAATGCATCGATTGCATTAAAGAAAAGTATGTAAAGCAAATCATAAAGGGTGCAAATCGAAGCACCGAAATACTAGAAATTATTCACACTGACATTTGTGGATCGTTTCCAGTGAAAAGTGTGGATGGTATGACTCGTTCATAATATTCACAGATGATTACTCCCGCTATGGATATATTTATCCAATTAAATAAAGATCGGAAGCGTTGGATAAATTTAAGATATTCAAAGCTGAAGTTGAGAACCAACACAGTAAAACAATAAATATAGTAAGGTCTGGCTGTGGAGGGGAGTACTACGGTCGACACACCCCATATGGCCAAGTCCCTAGACCTTTTCCAAGGTTCTTACAGGAGACTGGCATAGTGGCCCAGTATTTGATTCCAGGTGAGCCTCAGCAAAATTGAGTATCTGAAAGGCGCAAGCGTACCTTTATAGATATGGTGTGCAGCATGATGAGTTACTCCACATTGCCATTGGTATTGTGGATGGAGGCGTTAAAAACCGCCATTCATATTCCTAATAGAGTAACAAGAAAGTCGGTATCTATGAGCTATGGACATGAAGAGTTCCCTTGCTACAACACCTAAGGGTGTGGGGGATCCCGGCTGAGGCTAAAGTGTTCAATCCAAATATAGCAAAGCTTGACCCTAAAATAGTTAGTTGCCATTTCGTTGGCTATCCTAAAAAATCAAAAGGTTTTTGTTTGTACTGTCCAGAAAGTTACACAAAGTTTGTACAAACGAGACATGTTGTCTTCTTAGAGGACGAAATGATGAGGGAGAGCATGGTAGCTCGGAAAATTGATCTTGTGGAGAAGAGGGTGCATGCACCTAATCCGATGATTCAGGAGTCATTCTTCTCGCTACCTGTTGTTCCTGCATCGACAACCCTAGAGGTTGTGGTGCAAGCACCTGTTGCGACTCCACCCATGACAACAATGAGTGAGGATCCGGAACCTGTCCGTTAGGAGCCGACCGAATCCACTGTTGAGCATGAAAGGGATCTGCAACAGCCACCTCCAGAGTATGCGCCACATGTTGAGATACACGATGAGCTAGTTCAAGAGGCCCCTAGAAGGTCTCAAAGATTTAAGAAGTCAGTAATTTCTAAAGATTATAACGTTTATAACACAAAAAGGGTTTAAATGGAGAATGATCCCACTTCATTTAAAGAATCCATGAGTAGACCTCACTCATCGAAGTGGCTAGAGGCCATGGAAGATGATATGAGGTCGATGAGTTCCAACGAGTTTTGGGACTTAGAGGAAATTCCCAAAGGAGCCAAAACAGTAGGCTGTAAATGGGTCTACAAAACAAAGTATGACTCTAGTGGGAATGTGGAGAAATACAAAGCACGGCTTATGGCAAAAGGATTTACACAAAGATAAGGAGTAGATTACAATGAGACTTTTTCTCCAGTCTCATGTGCAGATTCCTTCAGAATCATAATATCACTAGTTGCATATTTTTATTTAGAGCTACATCAAATGGATGTAAAGACGGTATTTCTAAACGGGGTTTCAAAAAAAAAGAGTCTACATGAAACAACCTAAGAGTTTTGTCATGAAAGGCAAGGAAAACATCGGATGCCGCCTAAGTAAATCCATTTATGGATTAAAGCATGCTTCAAGAGAGTGGTATCTAAAGTTTAATGAGACCATTAAGAAATTTGGATTTTAAAAGAATGTTGAGGACAACTGCGTTTACACAAAGTTTAAAAGTGGGAGATATATTTTCCTAATTCTGTATGTGAACGATATCTTGCTTGCTAGTAGTGATGTCAGTCTACTACTAGAAACAAAGAAGTTCTTGTCCTCAAACTTTGACATGAAATATCTTGGTGAAGCTTCAAATGTTTTGGGCATATAAATTCACCGAGATAGAACAAATGGGGTTCTATGTCTGTCGCGAAAGGCATACCCAGAGAAAACTCTAAAGAAATATAATATGCATGCGTGCAACACCACACCTGCTCCTATAGTCAAGGGCGGCAACTTTGGGAAATTTTAATGTCCCAAAAGTCAATATGAGATCGACCAAATGAAATTAGTACCATATGCTTCGGATGTTGGAAGATTACAGCATGCACAAGTGTGCACTCGCCCTGACTTAGCTTTTATCACCGGGGTACTCGGTAGATATTAAGAGAATCTAGGCATGAAGTACTGGAAGATGGTAAAGAAAGCTTTGCATATGCACAAGGCTTAAAAGACCTCATGCTAACATATAGAAGGTCTGATTCCCTAGAGATAAGAGGGTATTTAGATGCTGATTTTGCGGGAGACAGAGACGATAGAAAGTCCATGACATGATACGTCTTCACTCTCGCAAGAGGGGCTATTTCGTGGAGAAGCTCTAAACAGTCAATAGTTGCATCATCCACGACGTATGCGGAATTTATAGCATGTTATGAGGCAACATGGCAGGCGATATGGTTAAAGAAATTTATACCCGACTTGAAAGTGGTAGATTGCATTGACAAGACACTAAAGATGTACTGTGACAACGAGCCCACAGTATTTTATGCTCACAACAACAAGTCAAGTAATGCTTCCAAACCGATAGAGATAAAGTATTATGTTGTGAAAGATAAGATCTAGGATCACACTATAAAACTCAAGCATTTAAGGACAAAGGAAATGCTCGCGGATCCGTTAACAAAAGGCTTACCACCAATATGTTCAAGGAGCACTTAATCGGCATGGGTTTAAGGGAAAGCCTATGATTCTTGGATCATAAGAGGTCCAAAAGTAAAGAGTTTCTTGTTTCAAAACAAGAGGTATATTGTAGCTGTCTTATTCTATCGGCATGCTCTATGTACCGAATAGTGATGAAACAAGTAAAGTAAAAAGTAAAGTCGAGATCAAGGGAGGGGGGAGGGGGAGGGGGATGTTAGTTTGACCTCTCCCCGAACAAACCCAACGGTTCGTCGAACCCCTTATCCGCGCCCTGATCGGGGACACCCAACCCTCATACCACTACGAGATTCGTTGGTAGGCCCCTGTGGCAGCGCTATAAATAGGAGGTGGGCCCGGGGCATGCACTACGAGATTCGTTGCGCCACCGCTCCCACCACCTACAATCCCTTTTGATCTAGGGTTCTAGCACTGAGCCACGAGAAGCTGTACCACCACCTCTCACCCACGCATACGCCGTCGACCCCATGGCCAACGCCGCTGGTTCATCGAGCCAGGGAAAAGGTTTATCTCCCTGATCTATCTATCTATCTATCTATCTATCTCTCTCTCTCTCTCTCTCTCTCTCTCTCTCTCTCTCTCTCTCTTACCAATACTTGTTCAACAGTACAAGCATCTACCAAATCGATCTATAGGCTATAGTAGTAACCTATCAAACATTGCTAGAATAACGTGACAGAGATGATCCACCAGTACGTTTGCAACTTTGTGCTTGTCCGATCCTCTGGAGTAGTCTGGCCTGCCTAGAGATGAAGAGACACCGAGATTTATAGGCTCGGGGAGCACGTGTACGCAATGTCGCCGTTCATCAGTGGGTCCAGCGATGATGCAGTTTGATCCATATCCATATCCATATCCATATCGGCTGGTTCGTTCACGTGGATGCTTTGGCAGCAAGATTCCTAAGTCCGGATTTGAGTCCGATCAGAAACCAGACACTGGGTGAATTCGTGTCCTACGTGCGTACCCAGCCTGAATATATACCACTGATGAAGACGCCTGATGTAGCCCACGTTCGAACGACGTACGAGATACCTGAAACCCCCCTTCTGTAAGAATCTCGATCTATAGCAAACCCTAGCTAGCTAGCGATCGAGAGGCGCGCCATGGAGGAGGCGGAGGACGTGCTCGGCGTCGGCCTCTCGGCGGGCTTCAAGTTCCAGCCTGACGACGACGAACTGGTGGAATACTTCCTTCTGCCACGGATCCTGGGGGAGCCGCTCCCGTTCGAGGGCATGATCATCGAGGACGATCCGCTGAGCGCGCCGCCGTGGAAGCTCCTCGACGACCACAAGGGAGGGGACGAGGCCTTCTTCTTCGCCAACGGACAAGCCATCCACGGCGGCAAGGGCAGTCGGCAGAAGCGCACCAGCGTCGACGGGTGCTGGGAAGGGCAGAAGGTTTGCGTTGAGGGCGAGAGGCTGTGCGTCCATGGCAGCGGCGGCAAGGAGATCGTCTGGAGGAAGTACATGCTCAACTTCCACTCCAAGGACGAGGAAGGCAGCAAGGGATGGGTGATGCACGAGTACTCGATCACGGCCCCGGCCAATCTGGCCTCGTCGTCGATGAGGCTGTATCGCGTCCGGTTCAGTGGACATGGCAAGAACCGCAAGAGGGAGCCGGACGATTATTGCCGCGAGGCGCGCGCGGCGAAACGGCAAGCCAGAGCTGATGCGGAGCCCGATGTTGTCGAGGAGCACATTTCTGCGGCCGACTCCTTCTTCCCTACAGCTGACGAAGATGGCGGTTGTACAAGGCCGGATGCGGCGACGTCGTACTTAGATCAACCCTACCAGTACGAGTGCCCCCAGCTGGATTGTTTCCAAGACTCGTCGTTCCTGCCGGCCGCAGACGTTGGAGAATACGCAGGACCTGCCGCAACGTCTTCGCATCAAGACTTCCCGGGCTGGAATACGAGCAACCTCGGAGCAGACGGAGCCCCGGGCATGATTCATGAGTACGACCGTGTTGCGGTGGCGGCGGCGTCAGGGATGCCACCGTTTGGTCAAGGATCATTCCCCGGTGAGTCGCCGTTCATGGATTCTGAGCTCCTCCCGGATGAGGGCTTCACCATCGACGAGTTACTTGACATGCTAGAGAGTGACCCGTGCTGTCTATGATCAGCATTGAAGCGCTGGCATGCAAACGCAATCGTCGCTGCAGCTCAAGCCGGCCGCCACAAAACATAAGACCGCAAGATCGTTAATCGACATGTACGGGAATTAAGTGTGTGTACGTAATGTAACTAGAGATTGGCCTGACACTTCTTTGTAATGCTATGTCTGATGTGAGGGCTTGTAACTTGCAAGGAATTGATGATTTAATCTTTCCTGAGCTTTGTAAATGATGTTGGTGTTAATACCTGACTACGAAATTTTTGAATTGAAATACTTGCATCACTATTCTTTCCTAAGATTTGTAACAATGGGATTTGATTCAGTATTTTCTGAGCTTTGTGAACGACATAATGTTATCAGTATTCTTTCTTTTTATTTATACCCTGGGTGCATCACAACATGATAGATGATCAAATATGTGATATGTACTGTCACTATAGGAAACGACCCAGGCGTGCCCGATCTTCACGAGGAGCACATTTCTGCGGCCAACTCCGTCCTCCCTACAGCGACAGCAGTGGATCTCGTAGCTGATGAAGATGGCGGTAGTACAGGGCTGGCTGCGACGTCCTACTCAGATCAAGCCTACCGTTTCTTTCCAAGACTCGTCGTTCCTGCCGGCCGCAGACGTTGGAGAATACGCAGATCAATGTCTCTTCTCTCTCACAAACAAGAACACACACGCCCAGACACACGAGCCAAGAAAGAAGAACAAGCTTTGCCGAACACTTCCTTGGTGACCACCGTGGCTACATCCTTCCTCTATTCTCATATCAAATAAATATGTTTTACAAGGCCTTAAATAGGCACACATGCACCTGCCGAAGCAAACCACTGATCCTACTTTTGTGCCACTCACGCACTAACCTTTCCACTAACACATGCACTCACACCACAACGGCCTATAGCATGCACATGCATCGGCTGGATGGATAACTCCTTAGACTTGTTCAGCAGCTTCACGTGGCCATACCGCATCTCACGGTACTAGCAGCATCTCACCTTACTCGCCGTCTTATACGGGAACTCGGCATCTCGCTAGAACGCTCTTCAGCTGAACTTCCTTCGGCTTCGTACGCGTCGCACGTAGCATCTTGCCAGACTGCAACCGACTACTACTACTATGAGAACATACCTAGCTAGCTAATGCAAAACGAAATTAAACATGCAGATATATAATATCAAGATTAGAGCTAACAATGAGTACAGTGGTATGGAGGCGGCGGCGGCGGCAGGATGCCACCGTTTATTTAAGGACGAGTTACTTGGCGGCGGCGGCTTCTGAGCTCCCGGATCAGGGCTTCACCATCGACGAGTTACTTGGCATGCTAGACTGACCCGTGCTTTCCATGATCAGCGTTGAAGCGCTGGCATGCAAACGCAATCTCGTCGCTGCAGCTCATGCCGGCATAACGCATAAGGCTGCAAGATGGTTAATCCACACGTACCGTGCGAAAAAGCAATATCGCCTGAGGTTACGTGTTCCCGGCTTATCCTGCTATTCCAACATGTGTTCAAGATTCGTGCATGGTCAGAGCATTCTCTTCCCGGTCTTCCATACTAGTTGCTAAAAGACCTCTCCACCAAATTCAGTTCACGATAGGAGGACCCTCTTATTTGTCAGTACAGACCTTTCACATTTCTTGTCTAATTACTGCTTTACTTTGCAAAAGATCCGAATCTTTTTATGAAAACATGCATGATTTGTTTTTTCAACAATCTCATTTGATAATTTTTATTTTTGTATTTTTATTTAATAATATTTAGACACTCTTACTTTGTTTTATCCTAGATTCAGAAGTTTCATACAAGATTCACACGTTTTTACAAACTTGTTTCTGCCAAGAGATATTCATATAATTTTTTTTACAAAATATTCTAACAAATTCTATACTTGTTTCACTAAAGTTTGACACCAAATCCACACATGATCATGATAAATTCGACGATCCATACCATATTCGGAGAGGTTTCATAAAATAGATATGTATTTTATATAATTTCAGATTTTTTCCACATCGTATTTATGAAACCTTCTTATAGATTCAAACAAGTGTCATATAGATGAAACCAAAATTCTAGACATATTCATATACAATATAAATTCATACACACTACTCAAGCAAGTGTCAACAAACTCATTTCATAATTTTTATTTTGATACTATTTATTTAACAATTTTCAGACACTCTTACTTTGTTTCATCCTAGATTCAGAAGTTTCGTACAAGATTCATATGTTATGCAACAATTTTTTCAACAATAATTTCTTACATAATTATATTTTTCAACAATATTTCATATAATAATTTTTTCAAATACAAATATCCATACAAGTTTCTAAGATTTTTTTAAGATAATACAAGTTTCATACATTACCAAACCAGAGTGGTTTCGTATAAAATTCAACGATACATACAAGATTCATAGTGGTTTTATATAAATTTTTTCAAAGAACATTCATACAATTTCTATACATATTTCACTACAGTGTGACAGAAAATCCATACAAGATCCATCATAAATTTAATGATCCAAGTAAAATTCAGAGCAGTTTATCAAAGAAAATGTAAAAATCCATCATATATTCGTACACCAGATTCACACAATATTCGTACATACGATTCACACAATATTCATACACAATACATCATTCATATTTTATCAAAGGAAATGTAGAGATACATTCAAGATTCATAGAAGTTTTCATGAAATTACAATCTACAAGGTAGTATACACCCCGTTTGATACAGAACAAAAAAACATGTCCAAATAAAAAAGATCCATACACTGAGGAGGCCATGGTGCGGCAGCAACGTCCTCTCCTGGTAGGTGGACCGTAGACTAGTTCTAGACTTTTCTATGGACTAAAGTGCAAACTTGCTAGCATCTTTGACCCAGAAGTAACCGATGGTTGTGATAAGACCGGCTCGCTTACGCCCGGGTGGGATCCCTGCGCTCCGTACCGTGTATGTGTATGTAACATAGCTAGCGATTTGCTGAAACTTGTTTGTAATGCTACATGCAGAGGCCTGAATGCCTCGTCTCTGATGTTTGTAAGTTGTAACCGAGCGATTTGATTCAATCTTTCCTGAGCTTTGTGAATGATATACTATTATAAGTATTATTTCTTCTTATTTATATCGGAATTGTTAAGTCACATCTATCTGTGACGTAGCTTACGTCGCAGCTAGCTTGTGTGCCGTCCGATTGAGCTGCTTTAGGATTGGTGCGTCGTTGTTGTCGTTTTTTGTCTGTCCTGGTTGATTTGTGTCAGGCTGTTGTTTGACCTGCGCGGTGGTTGCTGGCCCATTTGCTACCGACCCAATGTTTTTGCATGTGTTCTGTATGGGCCTTTTTGATGATTTATTGGGCTGCGATTTGTTTGTTGCCCACGCTGGTTTGTTATCCGGATTGCAATTTGTTATTGCTAGCCTTTTTTGTTTACAATGTTAATGGTTATACTGTTTACTGACGATTTTTTTCTCTTTTTTACAGATGTAAATAAGTATTTATTTTTTATATTTTGTCTAAAAATAGATTTATGTCTGTGATTGTATTGAATTAAAATCAAGAATAATTTTATGTAGTCAAATTGTTTCATCCACATATTTTTTGGCTTTTGTTCCGATGGTGCTGCTTTGTCTTTTTTTTTATTATTGTTACTTAGTGATTGCTTATATGAGTTGCAGTCTTTCATTTTTTTAATGAATTCAGGTCGGATTGGTGATTATCATATCACGTTATTCTAGTACGTATTGAAGGGAAAAGGACAAAGATTGATATTTTTTTCCTCCCAATATATGTCCTGGTTTTTGTTTTTATCCAATTTATGGTATTTATATAAGCATTTTCACATGTAAGTTGTAACGAGCGATTTGATTCAGTCTTTCCTGAGCTTTGTGAATGATATACTGTTATAAGTAATCTTTCTTCTTATTTATATTGTGGGTGCATATCGGAATTTGATAGATGATCGAATATGTGATGTGCAACGTGCATGCACACGATGAGCAAGTTACTCGGTTGCTCAAACCTTTCAATTTAGTATTTAAACTCTAACCTCTCCATGCGAGCGAGAGGCTTTTAATGGCAGATGGATTATGTGGATTCAAGAACTGCTCTACTCGGCTAAAGCAGCTATACTTTTTAATGGAATCCCAGGCAGAAGGAATAATGTTAAAAGGGATTTGCGGCAAGGTGATCCTCCATCCCCTTAATTGTTCGATGTCGTGGTTGATGTGTTACAACAATCAATAAAACTCGATGCAACTGAAGGTTTGCTGCACCACCCCAATCCTGGAGGATCAACCTTGTCCAATCTTGCAATATGTTGATGGCACTTTAATCGTAATTCAGGGAGATGTGCAACAAGCCAGAATTTTGAAACAAATTCTTGATAACTTTGCATGCACCACAGGGCTCAAAATCAACTTCGCCAAGTCTACCTTTGTGCCGATAAATCTTCCTTTGCATGAAAGTGAAGCAATTGCTGCAGTCCTAATTGTGGGGGTTGATTCCTTCCCATAGACTTACTTGGGCTTACCGTTATCGGATAAAAAAACTCTCCGGAGAAGTTTTATTGCCATATATTGCAGCTATTGACAGGAGAATTGACTCTTCAATCAACTTCACCACACGTGGCGGGAGGCTCACACTTACGAAATCTGTTATGTCTGCTCTGCCTTCCCACCTTATGTAATGCATCAAGCTACCATAATGGGTAATTGAGGAAATTGAACGGTTGTTCAGAGCTTTCTTTTGAAAAGGTAAAAGTTCAGCTAATGGGAGCGACAGTTTAGTTGCTTGGGATCATGTCACGAGGAGCTATGAGGAAGAGGGTTTGACAATTAGAAACATGAAGATTCAAAACTCATGTATTCTAACAAAATTTATCCATAGGTTGCTTACTGAGCCCAACACTCCATGGGAAAGTGGGTTATGGCTGCACATTTGCAAGGCAAATATTTTGAGGGATCTTTCATCTCTTCAAACTAGAGCTTGGAGGCAGGTTAGCGAGTTCATTGATTTATACAGAAATATAACCCGCGTACAACTTGGGGATGGAGTGACTACTTTACTGTGGAAACATAAATGGACAAGTAATGGATCCTTTTGTACACAATTCCTGGCTTTATTTTCGCATACCAACAGACCAAATATTTCAGTTCCTGAATATTTGTACTTTGGATCCACTTTCTCAAGACAAAAGAGGGGGGGGGGGGGGTCAACTTTTCAGTTAGATATTTATATGTAACAGGGAAGGAGCTGAAAATGGGGGTGCCAGTTTAATATGGAAATGTGCTGCACCTAAAAAAGGAACGATTTTTTCTTGGCTCATGATCAATGGGAGAATAAAAGTGAGGACAGTTCTTCTAAAGCAAAAAATTGTTGACAATGACATATACCCCTTTGGATGTCAAGAAAAGGAGACTGCTCAGCACTTTGTGTTTGAGTTTCGACATACCAAACTCATCTTGGCCAAGCGGGAAATTCAGATGGACGGGTACGTTGAACTAGAGGATATATATGTCGAAGCAAAGAAAAGAACTCGAGAAAGAAAAATGCATGCTTGGGACATAATCATTGCTACAGTTCACTTGACTATCTGGCTATCAAGGAATAGGAAGGTCTTCGATGACATCAAAACACCCGTCGACGTGCTCGCTAGACAATGTGCTGATATGGTGAAGCTCTAGATGCTCAGTGCTAGCATTGGTCTGGACTACAGAATGGAAATTCTAATTGTGTTTCTTTTTTCCCCTTTTCTTCCCGGTTGTTTCTTCCCCTGTAAACGCCTCTTACTTGTAAAACATTTAGCTACCTTATCTCTCTTTTAATAAATTTTAAGGTAGGGGATGCCCCTTCTGACGTTCTCAAAAAAAAAATCTAACCTCTCAATTCAGTAGTGTCATTTCTCCGATTAATAGTGAAGTGAACAATTCTCCACAACACTTTGGCGAAAAGGACAGTCAAGAAACAGATGGTGTATTGTTTCATCTTGATCCCACAAAAAACATTTTTACAACCTTATCAATTCCTCCTAGTAAGGTTTGTTTTCTTGATAATAACTTTTCGATAAAGTAACAACATAAAAATTCAAATTTTAAGTGGTATTTTGATTTTTCAAATATACGTCAGTAGAAACTTGGTATGACGGTTTATCAAATCGAGATACATAGATCTAACCTTGAAATACCCTGAGGTAGTTAGGCTCCATTTAAAAATGTCGTGATGCTCGGTGAGCTGAACCTGCATCAGCCGTTGCACCAAATGGTTCCAACATGTCCAATTATTTCCAATCAAGGGAGTACTTAACGAAACATTTGCCACCGGAACTCCTTTTTATGAGTGGTGTTATAAAGAGATGGATATTGCTCAGCCAATGGCTTATCTCCTAGCTAGGTATATTTCCAAAAACTAGTGCTCATCCCGTTTGAAAAAAATCATTTCTAACATTCATTAAACCTCTCTAGAATGGAGAATCGATTGGTTTTGTTAAAATCCAAGATAAAGTTTTAAAATGGAGGTACTCATTTTGTAGAATCTCTTTCTACACTCTCTCCTTGTTAAGAAGTTCAAAAATCCACTTGATAAATAATCACCTACTCTTTATTGATTAAGCTTCAACTCCCAACTCTCCCTGATCTTTAGGTCTAAATTAAGATTGTTTCCACTTAGTGTGTATTTTTTATGCCCATCAATTTTCTAGAAGAATCATGCTTTAAAAATATATATTCTCTTCTTACCCTTTTAGATAGTTGTAGGAAGGACAACATAAACATGGGAAAATTGTAAGAATATAATTAAATTAAAAGCAAATGGTCTCTATAAGCTAACATCTCGCCTATCCATCTACTTAATTTTATCTCAAAACATTCTTTATTAGGCTTCCACTCTCCATTGTGAAGCTTTATAAAATAAATTTGAATTCCTAAATATATAAAAATTATTGACCCTGATTCACAACCGAAACTATTATAATATTCTTCTCTTTTTAAGACAAAAGATTCCGCTCTTGTGATAATTAATTTTTAAACCTGATAGTTCAGAAATACATAAGATGAGTTTCATATTTATAGCCTTTTCCAAGCCTCCATAAAAATTACGGTTTATTATGAATGTGTTCCCAGTTCACTTGGTAATTAGGACTGTGCCACTACGAATCAGCCAATTAGAAGAATGCCACCAACTGGCGTGGACTCATTACGTCCGTGCCCCTGGACAGACCTGACGCTAGCAGCCATTACATTGGTCTTACTCTCCATTTGTTTGATTCATTTTATTACAAATGGTGGATCTTTGTTTGATGAGATGATATTTGAGATTGAAATTCTATTATATGTAAGATGTATTGGTAAATGCATATTGTGTACCATGTCCTTAATTTGTTGTTTTGATCAAACTTGTATGCAAGGACGTGTGTGGGGAACATGTGCATTAGATGGAGTAACATGGTGGTGGTGATTGGATAGTGACAAAAAATTCGAGATCCACTATGATTTTTTCCTTTCTTTTGTCACCTCACTAGGAATGAAGTGAATGCATGTGTTATATTATCATCTAGTGACACCAAATATGATCTTGTTTGCTCGAGATAGCACATTTTACATTTAAACATCATGTCAAAGTACCTAAAGTTGTATTGTGTTTATTCTTAATTCTTGATTGGATGAAGTTTTCCCCTTTCTAGAGGGGTATAAGTGATATGGGTTGCATCATTTTTATATTAGGAGATGATTCCCATATAAATTTTAGTCAAACACATAATGAAGTTTTAGTAATATTTTATCATCTATGAACAGTTCTATCACAATCGCACTCTATGAGAGAGTAGACAAGTGAAACCATGAACCCCGGTCCAATTTATATCATAAGATCAACTTTTTGCTGCCTTTTACATTTTCTACAAGAATTAAATCCAGAAATACAAAAATACTTTTACTTTATGCAAGCATAAATAAAAACCCAAAAGAACTTTACTATTTTTACTTTCTTGTTCTAGTTGTAATTTACTTTATTATTTTATTTATGTTTTACTAACACAAAACCTTGTGCTTGGCAACCATACGGTGGAGTTAGGGGCACAAGAACTTTGCTTTGCATGTTGCTAGAAGAGACGGAAAAAATAAGTAGACTCAGATCCCCAAGAGTTTGATATAAACTCTCGAGTCACCCTTATAGGGAAAATACACTATCTACGTACATCACTCTACATTTGGAGTCCCAACAAGTTAGCATACACGGAGTTGGTTTCATCGATAGGATTGTCTGACGTAGTTGTCGGGGATCTGAGGAAGTACACATCATATTTGCATCATCACTAAACTTGTGCAAACAACTATGCTTGGTGAGGTTGCATCACTATGAGTTTTTTCTTGTCCTTTAGATCTATAAAGCAATTTCCTTTTGTCTTATTTTCTCCTTTTATTTTTCTATTGGTTTTTATTTGTTTCTTTTCAATTTTTTACCTTTTTATATACACAAGATCCATAAAAAATAGCTTAGAATATGTCAACTTCTAAGGCAGTACCTCTTCCTGGTAATGATGAAATAAATAATTTCAAACAATACCCTGGATAATATTTAATGGAAGATTAGTATAGGATGCAACAGGTGTTAGAGATATGCCCTAGAGGCAATAATAAAAGTGGTTATTATTATATCTTTGTGTTTATGATAAATGTTTACATTCATGCTATAATAGTATTAACCGGAAACATTAATACTTGTGTGATTTGTAAACTAAATTAGAGTCCCTGGTAAAGCCTCTTTGTAATACTAGCTTGTTGGTTGATAGATGATCGTGGTTTCCCGATCATGAACATTGAGATGTTATTGACAACAAGATCATGTCATTAGGAGAATGGTATGATGGACATACTCCTATAGATAAGCGTAGCATTAAGATCAAGTCATTTCAATAGTTCATTTTCTATAAGCTTTCTAATACATAGTAACCTAATTCCTTCGACCATGAGATAATGCTAATCACCATCACCGGAAGGATGCTTTGATGACATCAAACACCACACCGTAACTGGGTGGCTATAAAGGTGGCATTGAGTGTTTGGAAAGTATGTGTTGAGGCACATGGATCAAGAGTGGGATTTGTCCATCCATATGACGGATAGATATACTCTAGGCCATCTTGGTGGAATGTCATCCAATTTGCTTGCAAGCATGTGACTGGCTCACAAGGGATCACATATCACGGGAACGAGAAAAGAGTACTTATCGGTAACGAGGTTGAACTAGGTATGCAGAGATACCGACAATCAAACCTCGAATAAGTAAACTATCGCGAAACAAAGGGAAATTGGTATCATATGTAAGTGGTTCATTCGATCGCAAAGTAATCGTTGAAATATGTGGGAGCCATATGAATTTCCAGATTCCTCTATTGGTTATTGATCAGAGAAGTGCCTTGGTCATGTCCGCATAATTCATGAACCGTAGGGAGACACACTTAAGGATTCGATGTTGTTTAGTAGATATGGAATGTAAGTAGGGATACCGAATGTTGTTCGGAGTCTTGGATGGGATCTGGGATATCACGAGGAGATCCGGAATGGTCCGGAGAATAAGATTCATATAAGGAAAGTCCGATTCTGGAGTTCGGGAATGATTTCGATGTTTTCATCGGAGAGGTTCTAGAAGGTTCTGGAAGGTTCACCGGACCGGAAGGGGAATGGTCCATGAATATGTCATGGGTAAGTGGAATGATTGGATCATATCCTAGGTCACTTGGTTTGGGAATTTGCAAGAGAGATTTAAAGCTCTAAATTTAAAGTCAAACGGAAGGTTTGAAAAGTCAAACTGGAACAATGGTTTCCTAGTGGAAGAAGGAAATAGTCCTTCCTTCAATCCAACTTGGGTTTGGGTTTGGATTCAAACTCTCCACTCCCAAGGCTGCCCTCCCTCTCATAAGTAGAGGGGGAGGGCTGCCCGAAACAACACAAGAGCCAGCCTCCCCACCCCGTGCGCCGCCGTCACCTAGCCGCCGCCATGCGCCGTCACCAGCCGTCGCCCTAGCCGCTGCCGACACCTCCTCCTCCTCCCGGCCTTCTAAACCTAGATCACCAAGAAACCCTAGATCCACCATAACTCGCACCGGCTTAGGCGAAGCCCTGCGGGATCTTCCCTCTACTTCCAACACCACGCCGTCGTGCTTCCGGAATCGCGAGGGGAGAACTACAACCTCTGCTGCCTGCTATAACAAGGGAGAGGAAGGTCTTCATCGAGTACCGAACATGTGACCGACTGCGGAAGCGCTCCCGGAGCGCAACGCCGGAAGGCGTCTACGCGATCTTGAGATCAGCAAGTGTACGACTACATCACCCACGAGAATCTACTCTCGTTAACCGCTTTGGAATCTTCAAGGGTGAGTACTCTAATCAACTCGTTGCTACAATCTAGTAGATAGATCTTGGCTTGTTTGTGTGCATGCGGTAGAATTTTTTTGTTTTCCATGCTACGAACCCCTACAGTGGTATCAGAGCCGTGTCTATATGTAGATCTGTTGCACGAGTAGAACACAATGGTCATTGTGGGTGTTGATGTTTTTGTTGTTGATTGGTTCTTGTGTACTTTGCATCTTGCGGGATGGTGGGATGAAACGGCCCGGGCTAACCTTACATGACATCATTCATGAGACTTTCTCCATGCTTGACATGCAACTTGTGTTGGATAAGTGGCTTTGCGGGTGCCTGTTTCTCCCAACATAGTTAAGATTCAATTTACAACGGGTAATTGACAATACTAGTATCAACGTTGTGGTTCTTGTTCGTAAGTTAGAACAACACTTATTGAAAGCCCCAAACCATGTAAAACATGCAAAGAAAATTAGAGGCGCCTAACTTTGTTTTGCAGGGGTGTGCTGTGATGTGATATGGCCATGATTGTGATTATATATGATGTATGCAATGTTCCTTATTGTAAGTCAGCAACCGGCAGGAGCCATATGGTTGTCTTTTAATTCCGTTAAGACCTGCGTGTCTATTATTCAAAGTAGTTGTAATAGTTGATGATGGTGGACGACAACCATGAAGCGGCACCATTGACCTTGACGCCATGCCGGTGATGATGGAGATCATGTTCGTGCTTGAAGATGGAGATCGGAAGCACAAGAAGAAAGGCCATATCATATCACATATTATGAATTGCATGTGATGTTAATCCTTTTATGCATATTGTATTGCTTAGTTCGCGACGGTAGCATTATAATATGATCCCTCAAGCACAAAATATCAAGTTATAAAGTGTTCATCCTTAGTAAGCACCGTTGCTTAAGCTCGTTGTTTCGAAGCACCACGTGATGATCGGGTGTGTTATATTCTGCGAGTGTATACAACGTGAGAAAGCCAGATTTGCTCATGCGGAAGCTAAGGTTTGATCTTGACGAGCCTAGCATGTACAGACATGGTCTCGGAACACGGATCACTGAAAGGTAAAGCATGTGTCATATAGTAGATATGATGAACATGTTGATTGTTCGCCATTGAAGCTACATCAACTCTCGTGATGATCGGTTTTGATGTTGTGGATTTGGTTTCGTGTGATCACTAAAACAATATGAGGGATATTGTTTTGAGTGGGAGTTCACCTAGATTAATTTAACCATTAATTGGAACTCAATTTGTCATAAACTTAGTTACAAGAACTTTGTTATGAACTACAATATGCAAAACATGGACAAGTCGTTGCCTGAACTCTTCTCCATATTAAAGTCTGCGGAAGTGGAGATCAAGAAAGAGCACCAAGTGTTGTTGGTCAATAAGACCACCGAATTCAAGAAGCAAGACAAGTCTAAGAAAAATGGAAACTTCAAGAAGGGCGGTAATAAAGTTACCGCGCCGGCGAAGAAGACCAAGGCTGGGCCTAAGCCTGATACTGAGTGCTTTTACTGCAAGGGAGAAGGTCACTGGAAGCGGAATTTGTTGGAGATATGCCCTAGAGGCAATAATAAATGTAGTTATTATTATATCTTTGTGTTTATGATAAATGTTTACATTCATGCTATAACAGTATTAGCCAAGAAACATTAATACTTGTGTGATTTGTAAACTAAATTAGAGTCCCTAGTAAAGCCTCTTCATAATACTGGCTTGTTGGTTAATAGATGATTATGGTTTCCCTATCATGAGCATTGAGATGTTATTAACAAAAAGATCATATCATTAGGAGAATGGTATGATGGACATACTCCTATAGATAAGTGTAGCATAAAGATCAAGTCATTTTAATAGTTCAATTTCTATAAGCTTTCTGATACATAGTAACCTAATTCCTTCAACCATGAGATCATGCTTATCACCATCACCGGAAGGATTCTTTGATGACATCAAACACCACACCGTAATTGGGTGGCTATAAAGGTGGCATTGAGTGTTCAGAAAGTATGGGTTAAGACACATGAATCAAGAGTGGGATTTGTCCATCCATATGACGGATAGATATACTCTGGGCCCTCTCGGTGGAATGTCATCCAATTATCTTGCAAGCATGTGACTGGCTCACAAGGGATCACATATCATGGGAACGATAAAAGAGTACTTATCAGTAACGAGGTTGAACTAGGTATGCATAGATACTGACGATCAAAACCTCGGATAAGTAAATTATCGTGAGGCAAAGGGAAATTGGTATCGTATGTAAGTGGTTCATTCGATCGCAAAGTAATCGTAGAAATATGTGGGAGGCATATGAATTTCCAGATTCCTCTATTGGTTATTGTTCGGAGAAGTGTCTCGATCATGTCTGCATAATTCACGAACCGTAGAGAGACACACTTAAGGATTCGATGTTGCTGAGTAGTTATGGAATGATGAGTAAGATACCGAATGTTGTTCGGAGTCTCGGTTGGTATCCGGGATATCACGAGGAGATCCGGAATGGTCCAGAGAATAATATTCATATAAGGAAAGTCCTGTTTCGGAGTTGGAGAATGATTCCGGTGTTTTCATCGGGAATGTTCTAGAAGGGTCCGGAAGGTCCGGCACTCTGGAGGGGAAGGTTACATGAATGTGTCATAACAATGTGGAATGATTGCACCATGTACTAGGTATCATGGCTGAGCAAAATAAAGGGAGAAATCAAATCCTAGTTTGAAAAGTCAAACGCAATTTGAAAAAGTCAAATGACAGTTTTGCTTGGTGGAGGGAGAGTAGGAAACCTACTTGGGGAGGAGTTCCTGTCCCTCCACCCGCCGGATAAGGAGGCCGACTTGGGGGAGGACTCCCTCCTCCTAGGCCACACCCTCCCACCTATAAAAGGAGGGGCAGGGCTGCCCCTCTTCCCTACACCCAACACCACCAAAACCCTAGCCCTAAGCCGCCGGCGCCACCACCCTTGCTGCCGCCGCCTAGGGCACCACCAACTCGTCGAGTTGGGGTGATCCCAAACCCTATCCGCTGGCTAGCCTCTCCCCTTGGTGACTTCTAAACCCTAGATCGCCAAGGCCTCTCTCATAGTCCACCATACTCACTCCGGCTAAAGGCGAAGCCCTGCGAGATCTCCCCTCTACTTCCGGTACCACGCCATCGTGCTGCCGGAATCGCGAGGAGAGTGCTACAACCTCTGCTGCCTGCTGGAACAAGGGAGAGGAAGGTATTCATCGAAAATCGACGTGTGACCGATCATGAAGCGCTGCCGAAACGCAGCTCCGGAAGGATCGTCTACACGATATTGAGATCGGCAAGAGTACGACTACATCACCCACGAGAATCTGCTCTCGTTAACCGCTTTGGAATCTTCGAGGGTGAGTTCCTCTATCGACTCGTTGCTACAATCTAATAGATAGATCTTGGCTTGTTTGTTTGCATGCGGTAGAATTTTTTTGTTTTCCATGCTACGAACCCCTACAGTGGTATCAGAGCCGTGTCTATATGTAGATCTGTTGCACGAGTAGAACACAATGGTCATTATGGGCGGTGGTGCTTTTATTACCAATTTCTTCTTGTGTACTTTGCATCTTGCGATATGATAGGATGAAGCGGCCCAGGCTAACCTTACATGACATCGTTCATGATACTTGCTCCATGCTCAACATGCAACTTGTATTGCATAAGTGGCTTTGCGGGTGCCTGTCTCTCCCATAATAGTATAGATCCAATTTACAACGGGCACTTGATAGTTCAAGCATCAACGTTGTGGTTCTTGTTCGTAAGTTAGAGTGACACTTATTGAAAGCCCCAAACCACGTAAAATATGCAAAGAAAATTAGAGGCGTCTAACTTTGTTTTGCAGGGGTGTGCTGTGATGTGATATGGCCATGATTGTGATTATATTTGATGTATGCAATGTTCCTTATTGTAAGTTGGCAACCGGCAGGATCCATATGGTTGTCTTTAAATTCTGTTAAGACCCGCGTCTCTATTTAAAGTAGTTGTAATAGTTGAAGCTGGTGGATGACAACCATGGAACGGCGTCATTGACCTTGATGCAATGCCGGTGATGATGGAGATCATGTTCGTGCTTGAAGATGGAGATCGGAAGCACAAAGAAGATAGGCCATATCATATCACATATTATGAATTGCATGTGATGTTAATCCTTTATGCATCTTGTATTGCTTAGTTAACGACGGTAGCATTATAAGATGATCCCTCAAGCACACAAATTTCAAGTTTTAAAGTGTTCATCCTTAGTTAGCACCGTTGCTAAAGCTTGTTGTTTCGAAGCACCACGCGATGATCGGGTGTGTTAGATTCTGCAAGTGTATACAACATGAGCAAGCCAGTTTTGCTCATGCAGAAGCTAAGGTTTGATCTTGACGAGCCTAGCATGTACAAACATGGTCTCGGAACACGGATCACCGAAAGGTAAAGCATGAGTCATATAGTAGATATGATGAACATGTTGATTGTTCGCCATTGAAGCTACATCAACTCTCGTGATGCTCGGTTTTGATGTGGTGGATTTGGTTCGTGTGATCACTAAAACAATGTGAGGGATATTGTTTTGAGTGGGAGTTCACCTAGATTAATTTAACTATTAATGAGAACTCAATTTGTCATAAACTTAGTCTAAACTATTGCAAATATGTTGTAGATCAATGGCGGCCCCTACCATCAATTTTAATGCGTTCGTAGAGAAAGAAAAGTTGAAAAACAATGGAAGCAACTTTGCGGATTGGTTCCGCAATTTGAGGATTGTACTCAATGCTGGTAATTTGACCTATGTCTTTGGATGCACCATTTGGGTGACCCGCTGCGGTGATGCTACCGATGAGGTAAAGAATGTTTTCCTCACTGTAAGAATCGATACTCCAGATTCGATGTGCCATCTTGTATGGTTTGGAATCGGAGCTTGAGAAAGGTTTGAGAACCATGACCCACATGATATTGTCCGTGAACTCAAAATGATATTTGAGGCTCACGCGGCAGCTTGAGAGTTATGAGGCTTCCGAAAAGTTCTTTAAGCGCAAGATGGAAGAGGCAGCTCCGTCAGTGAGCATGTGCTTAAGATGTCTGGGCACGCAAACAAACTCCAAAGTTTGGGTATAGTGATTCCTAATTCTTTGGGGATTCACCGTGTCCTCCAATCACTACCACCAAGTTACAAGAACTTTGTGATAAACTACAATATGCAAAACATGGACAAGATGTTGCCAGAACTCTTCTCCATGTTGAAATCTGCAGAAGTGGAGATCAAGAAAGAGCACCAAGTGTTGATGGTCAATAAGACCACCAAATTCAAGAAAGGCAAGCCCAAGCAAAAGGGAAACTTCAAGAAGGGCGGTAAGAAAGTTACCGCACCGGCGAAGAAGACCAGGGCTGGACCTAAGCCTGATACTGAGTGCTTTTACTGCAAGGGAGAAGGTCAGTGGAAGCGGAATTGCCCAAAGTACTTGGCGGATTTGAAGAACGACAACATCAAGAATAAAGGCATATCCGATATACATGTTATTGATGTGTATCTCACTAGTACTCGTAGTAGTGCCTGGGTATTTGATACTGGTTCGGTTGCTCACATTTGTAACTCGAAACAGGTGCTGCAGAATATTCGGAAACTAGCGAAGAACGAGGTGACGATGCACATTGGAAATGGATCACTGGTTGATGTGATCGCGGTCGGCACGCTACCTCTTCATCTACCATCGGGATTAGTTTTATACTTAAATAATTGTTATTTGGTGCCTGCGTTGAGCATGAACATTATATCCGGATCATGTTTATTGCGAGACGGTTACTTGTTTAAGTCCGAGAATAATGGATGTTCGATTTATATGAGTAATATGTTTTATGCACATGCACCTTTGATAGATGGTATATTCTTATTGAATCTCGATTGTAGAAATACACACGTTAATAACATTGAAGCTAAACATTTGAAATTGAGCGATAACTCGACCTATATGTGGCAGTGTCGTCTTGGTCATATTGGAGTGAAGCGTATGAAGAAACTCCATTCCGATGGACTTCTTGAATCACTTGAAAGATGCGAAGCATGTCTGATGGGTAAAATGACTAAGACTCCATTTTCTATTATGATGGAGCGAGCTACGGACTTATTGGAAATCATACATACCGATGTGTGTGGCCCAATGAGTGTAGCATCGCGTGGTGGTTATCGTTATGTTCTTACCTTCACGGATGATTTGAGTAGATATGGGTATATCTATTTCATGAAACATAAGTCCGAGACATTCGAGAAGTTTAAGGAATTTTAAAGTGAGGTAGAGAATTAACGTAACAAGAAGATTAAATTTCTACGACCTGATCGTGGAGGTGAATATCTAAGTTACGAGTTTGGCGAGTATTTGAAGAAATGCGGAATACTTTCACAATTGACACCGCCGGGAACACCACAACGTAATGGTGTGTCCGAACATCGTAATGGAACTCTCTTAGATATGGTTCGTTCTATGATGTCACTTGAAGATTTACCGATATCGTTTTGGGGTTATGCATTAGAAAAAGCCACATTCACTTTAAATAGGGCACCATCTAAATCCGTTGAAACGACGCCGTATGAATTATGGTTTGGGAAGAAACCTAAATTGTCGTTCCTTAAAGTTTGGGGTTGCGAAGCTTATGCAAAGAAGTTACAGCCCGACAAGCTTGAACCCAAAGCGGAAAAATGCGTCTTCATAGGATACCCGAAGGAAAATATTGGGTATACCTTCTATCATAGATCTGAGGGCAAAATCTTTGTTGCCAAGAATGGATCCTTTCTAGAGAAGGAGTTTCTCTTGAAAGAAGTGACTGGAAGGAAAGTAGAACTCGACGAGGTTATTGAACCTTCTCTCGAACTTGAGAGTAACGCAACACCGAAAGTAGTTCCTGTGGCGCCTACACCAATAAGAGAGGAAGCTAATGATGTTGATCATGAAACTTCGGTTGAAGTTACTATGGAACCTCGCAGGTCAAAGAGAACTCGTACCACTCCTGATTGGCATGATCCTGTTATGAGTGTCATGTTGGTGGACAACACCGATGACCCTACGACATATGAGGAAGCGATGATGAGCCTAGATTCCAATAAATGACAAGAAGCCATGAAATCCGAGATTGGATCCATGTACGAAAACCAAGTATGGACTTTGGTGGACTTACCGGATGGACAGAAGGTTGTCGAGAACAAATGGATTTTCAAGAAGAAAATAGATGTTGATGGTAATGTTACTGTCTCTAAAGCTCGACTTGTCGCAAAAGGGTTTTGAAAAATTCAAGGAGTTTACTATGATGAGACTTTCTCACCGGTAGCAAAGCTAAAGTCTGTGAGGATTTTGTTAGCAATCGCTTCATATTATGATTATGAGATATGGCAGATGGATGTCAAAACGGCGTTCCTCAATGGAGATATTGATGAAGAGTTGTATATGGTACAACCCAAAGGTTTTGTCGATCCTAAAGATGCTAACAAGGTATGCAAACTTCAACGGTTCATTTATGGATTGAAGCAAGCATCACGAAGTTGGAATCAATGTTTTGATAAGGTAATCAAAAGCTTTGGTTTTATACAAACATATGGAGAAGCTTGTATTTACAAGAAAGTGAGTGGGAGCTCTGTAGCATTCTTAATACTATATGTAGATGACATATTGTTGATTGGGAATGATATAGACCTTCTTAATAGTGTCAAGGATTATTTGAATAATAGTTTTTCAATGAAAGATCTTGGCGAAGAAGCTTACATATTAGGCATAAAGATTTATAGAGATAGATCAAGACGCCTAATATCATTGTCACAGAGTACATATTTGGACAAAGTTCTAAAGAGGTTTTGAATGGAAGTTTGCAAGAAAGGGTTCTTGCTCATGTTGCCCAATACGACCTTGAGTAAAACTCAAAGTACTGCAACAGCAGAAGATAGAGAAAGGATGAGTAAGACTCCCTATGCCTCAGCCATAGGATCTCTTATGTATGCCATGCTATGTACTAGACCCGACATTGCATATGTTGTTAGTTTGACTAGCAGATATCAAAGTGATCTAGGAGTGGATCATTGGACAGCGGTCAAGAACATCCTTAAGTACTTGATAAGAACTAAGGATATGGTTCTTATGAAGGTGATGAACAACTCGTTGTTAATGGTTACACCGATGCTAGTTGGAACATCGATCTGGATGATTCTAAATCTCAATCTGGATATGTATTTACTTTGAATGGTGCAGCAGTTAGCTGGAGGAGTGCAAAGCAAAGCGTTGTGGCAAGATATTCAACTGAATCGGAATACATAGCTGCTTCGGAGGCTTCACAAGAGGCAATATGGATGAAGGAGTTCATTACAGAGCTCGGTGTGGTTCCAAGTCTATCTACTGTGATAACATGGGCGCCATAGCCAATGCGCAAGAACCAAGGTCACACAAGAAGCTGAAGCACATCAAGCTACGTTTCCACGCTATTCGAGAGCATGTCCAAGATGGTGACATAAAGATTTGCAAAGTACACACAGATCTGAATGTGGCGGATCCGTTGACTAAACCTCTCCCGAGGGCAAAACATGACCAGCACCAAACCGCCATGGGTGTTCGGTATATTACCATGTAATCTAGATTAGTTGACTCTAGTGCAAGTGGGAGACTGTTGGAGATATGCCCTAGAGGCAATAATAAAAGTGGTTATTATTATATCTTTGTGTTTATGATAAATGTTTACATTCATGCTATAATAGTATTAACCGAAAACATTAATACTTGTGTGATTTGTAAACTAAATTAGAGTCCCTGGTAAAGCCTCTTTGTAATACTAGATTGTTGGTTGATAGATGATCGTGGTTTACCGATCATGAACATTGAGATGTTATTGACAACAAGATCATGTCATTAGGAGAATGGTATAATGGACATACTCCTATAGATAAGTGTAGCATTAAGATCAACTCATTTCAATAGTTCATTTGCTATAAGCTTTCTGATACATAGTAACCTAATTCCTTCGACCATGAGATCATGCTAATCACCATCATCGGAAGGATGCTTTGATGACATCAAACACCACATCGTAACTGGGTGGCTATAAAGGTGGCATTGAGTGTTCGGAAAGTATGTGTTGAGGTACATGGATCAAGAGTGGGATTTGTCCATCCATATGACGGATAGATATACTCTAGGCCCTCTCGGTGGAATGTCATACAATTGGCTTGCAAGCATGTGACTGGCTCACAAGGGATCACATATCACGGGAACAATAAAAGAGTACTTATCGGTAACGAGGTTGAACTAGGTATGCAGAGATACCGACGATCAAACCTCGGATAAGTAAACTATCACGAGACAAAGGGAAATTGGTATCGTATGTAAGTGGTCCATTCGATCGCAAAGTAATCATTGAAATATGTGGGAGCCATATGAATTTCCAGATTCCTCTATTCGTTATTGATCGGAGAAGTGCCTTGGTCATGTCCGCATAATTCACGAACTATAGGGAGACACACTTAAGGATTTGATGTTGTTTAGATATGGAATGTAAGTAGGGATACCAAATGTTGTTCGGAGTCTCGGATGGGATCCGGGATATCACGAGGAGATCCAGAATGGTCCGGAGAATAATATTCATATAAGGAAAGTCCGATTCTGGAGTTCGGGAATGATTTCGATGTTTTCATCGGAGAGGTTCTAGAAGGTTATGGAATGTTCACCGGACCGGAAGGGGAATGATCCATGAATATATCATGGGTAAGTGGAATGATTGGATCATATCCTAGGTCACTTGGTTTGGGCATTTGCAAGAGAGAATTAAAGCTCTAAATTGAAAGTCAAACGGGAGGTTTGAAAAGTCAAACTGGAACAATGGTTTCCTAGTGGAAGAAGGAAAGAGTCCTTCCTTCAATCCAACTTGGGTTTGGGTTTGGATTCAAACTCTCCCCTCCCAAGGCTACCCCCCCTCTCATAAATAGAGGGGGAGGGCTGCCCCAAACAACACAAGAGCCAGCCTTCCCATCCCGTGCGCCGCCGCCAGCCGCCGTCGCCCTAGCCACCGCCGACACCTCCTCCTCCTGGCCTTCTAAACCTAGATCGCTGGGAAACCCTAGATCCACCATAAATCGCACCGGCTTAGGTGAAGCCCTGCGGGATCTTCCCTCTACTTCTGACACCACGCCGTCGTGCTGCCGGAATCGCGAGGGGAGAACTACAACCTCCATTTTCTGGAACAAGGAGAGGAAGGTCTTCATCGAAAGTGACCGAGCATGTGACATTGCGGAAGCTGCTTAACGCCGGAAGTATCGTCTACGCGATCTTGAGATCTGCAAGTGTACGACTACATCACCCACGAGAATCTGCTCTCGTTAACCGCTTTGGAATCTTCAATGGTGAGTACTCTAATCAACTCGTTGCTACAATCTAGTAGATAGATCTTGTCTTGTTTGTGTGCATGCGGTAGAAATTTTTTGTTTTCCATGCTACGAACCCCTACAACAGGTTATAAAAATTGTCCTAATACTCATACTCAAAGTTTCATACTTAGAAATTTTTATAATGGTCCAAATACTTGGTCTAAAGTGTTTTTAGATGATTTAACATATGGTTGCTTCACTACATGAAATCCTTCTTTGTCTACTCTTGTTTTAGTGAGTTTATTTGGAAATCCTGGGAAAACTAAGGAAGAAATTTAGTTTCAAAACCTGAAGAATTCTGTAGAAGGGGGTTTTGTTAGCTTGCAAAACTCTATTTTAATAAAACCTAGTAGAGATAATATAAATCAAATTTTCACCTACAAGGACAAAACTTAAAACTCTTCATGCCTATTTTAATCTACTTGTTAAAAAATTGAAAGTTGTGGAATACCATGTGAAAACTAAATAATGCTCAATTGAGAATGTCCACAAAATGATAAATTTTATGAGTAGTTTCTTGGGGCATGCTAATGATTTTGTAAACTTATCTGGAGAAGATGAAAGTAATGAAGGGAAACAAGCAGATGAACTTAAAATGCTAATTGATAAAATTAATGAACCTCTACTAAATCTAGATAAGTATTGCTTGCATGAACTTATTAGTCTATTGCAAAAATTTGCTAACGACTCCTCTTTTAATGTTCATCAAGAAGGATTTGGATCATACATAGCTAGCTATCTCATTAAAGAAAAGATTATAACATATAATAATGAAGCTATGGTACCACCTAAGCTTGGGGATGGTTGGATCCCCAAGATACTAGTAACTATTGGCAAGAAAACCCAACATGCTATATTAAACATAGGTTCTAGTGTTAATGTCTTGTCAAAAGAATTATATGAATCGCGTCAGTAACACATATCATGTGTATTTCAACCATAGGTCTAATATCTAGTGTTGAATTACAAAAGAAAATTAGTTCCTATTGATTTAATTGTCATGGATATGGGGAGTAAAACCTCCTCCAGACCTATAATATTTGATACCTTTTCTGAGAACTACAAGGGTTGTGATTGACTCAAAGGAAGGGAACGTAAAATCTAGTTCCTCACAATAAGTGCATGAGACACTTTTGAAGGAATAAGTAAGTGACACAAAGGTATAGTTGTCCACATGATCTTTTCCCATTTAAAATAAAGTAAGTAAGCCTAGCTATATGGCTATAAAGAAAGCGCTTTTCGGAAGGCAACCTGGATGTTTTTATTTTGGTTTTTATTTTTGCACTCTTGCTGTTGCAAGAGATTTTATTTTATTTTTGGAGTTATCAATTAAGTACCAAGTTTTATCCATCTGGATGTTTTAAATTTGACAAAACTATTTGGAGTTGCATATTTATGCACATTGCTATTCACACAAACTTTTTTTATGATTTTTTCTGTAACTATGATTGAGATCACATTTATATAGAAGTCACATTTTTTCATCCTCTGTATGCAAAAAAATCATAAAAAATTTCCTGATGTTCCTAAGTGGGCTAAACAATTACGTTTTGCAGCTGCTGTTTTTCTGGACTGATTTTATCTTTCGTTGCTTAAGCCATCCTTTTGAGTTTCAATTTTTCTTTTTAAGTATTATCATATCTTGTGAATCTTGGAAAATTATTATAATCTCAAGAGATTTCAAAACAAAATTTATTTGGAGGTTTTATAGCAATTTTCATGTTATATTTATAACCACTAATGTCACCCCCACAGAAAAGAAATAAGAAAGATTTTTGTGGTGAAGTTGTTTCACAAGGAAGGAAGGACCAACAAACAAGAAAGTTATTCAAGAAATGGTGAAAACTATAATCTTGGTGATGCCCATAGCAACATGGCTGCACCTATTTATGGCTCCTCTCTAGAAAAAACAATTTAAAAGTCTACCTATGTGCTTTACTAATTGTGACAAGCAAATGAGTAAAATAAAAAAATTCTAAACACTTGCTCCCTTGAGTTACCTACTTTTAATTTTACTAGTTTTATTTTACTTGCAATAGTCTACTTCCTGTTATTACTTTCAACACTTTACAAGTTTCTAATTAGAAGTAAAAGGTAACTTACACACTCCAGTTCATTGCTTTGCACGAAAGGCCATATAAGTGGGTTATATGATTTAGAGAATAAATAGTTTACCTTTAGCTCCTCGTGGATTTGATACTCAAATACTTATCGAATTGTGCTACGATGATTCCCTCCTCTTGGGGATTATGAGTGTCTTATTTAGTGATAGTTATTTTTACTACATAGATGTTTACTCCCTTGAGTAATATGGACACTTTTGCATGTTTATAGATGGCCAACTATCTCCCTCTTTCTATCCTAGTAGTTAAAGCAAGCAAAGACTTGTGCATCCATAATCCTTATAAGACAAAGTTATTCCAGCAGTGTCCACCATATCTACCTATATAGAAAATTTTGTTCCAAGTACATTTCATATGTGGGTTTTATCTAGCTTCCAAATGGTATTGTTTATGGTCATGGTTGTCATAGAGAAGTTGGTAGTGGGTGATTACGAACTCATAAGGAAAAATCACCCTTGTAGTAGAATAAAATATGAATACCCAAAAGATGAGGGCACAAACCCTCTAAGCAGGGATGCTACCGCTAAGAAAAGGGCACAAACCCTTCAATAAATTATCAAGAGTGAGAGACTGAGTATGTAGGCAAAGTTTTCAAAGTTAAAGTTCTTTTATTTTCATATGTATTCGGTTATAACATATACATGCTGAGGGAATAAGCAAAAAGAGTCCGAAAAAAGAATGCCAAAAGAATCCGAGATATGGGGGCAATGGAACCAAACACTGATGGTGTACTATGGTTCAAGCATAAACTTAAGGGGTAGTGTTTGGAAGGTAAATATCACCTATACATGTTAATACCTAGTTTCTTTCTACTTATTCAAGTGTCCACATATATGATAGGTATTCATGATTCTAAACACCAAAGTAGGACAATACATAATGCACTTTCACTTGCACTTTTCATGCTTAATGGTCCATAGTACTTTGTACATTTGTTTTTGTACAAGATTGATATATTGGTAATCATAGATGATGACTGAAATATCACTTCATAAGGTAAGTACTTGGTGGCATTATTTAAAGGATGAATTAATTAACTTTGTGTAACAATGATCATGACTTATAATGTTCAACTTAAACATCAAACTTGAAAGTTCATGTTTATTTTTATCACCTTTATGCTCAAGGACGAGCATATGTTAAGCTTGGTGATGTTTATGCATGTAAAATCCATACATGAACTTTCTAGTTTATTGCCACATATTCCAACATATTTGCATCATATATCATGTTATATCCTTATTTTACGTTGATTTATGGGGATTTACCAATGATCTTCTTTATGTGGTTTATAACTCTGTAGGACAAGAAAACCCTATTTTGCATATGTGTAACTTTAAGGGACCTAAACGGAGTCAAACGTACCTAGGATTTTCTGAGTATGATTTTTTCATGAGGAGAACCTTCTGGAGTACTGGAACCTCATGACAGCGGATCCTGGAGGGCCGAAAGAGGCCTGGTGGCGCGACCTAGGGTGACACATGTGCTCTTTACCTCCTGGAGCATCATCAGCCGTCCATCTTGATCCCTAGATCAAAGTATTGACCTAAACACACCTATAAAAAGGTCCCCTGACACAATATCACAAGAGGCAGAGAGGAAACATAGAAACTATGAAGCAGAGCCCTATCCAGCAAACATTTGAGGGGGAACCACCACCGGAGCCAACCCCGGTTGGATATCCACCCTCTCCAATGTGATCAACACTGTATCCATGATGAAGAGGGAGTAGTCCACCTCTGGACTATGGTTTTGTGGAAGTAGCTTGATCTCTCTATTATGCTATCATTGTTTAGAACCATATGAGATGATTTATAAGATTATGGTAATATATGTAATTCCTATGTCATGAATCTTTGTTTGATGAGATGATATTTGAGATTGGAATTTGATTATGTATGTGTAAGATTTATTGTATATGCATATTATGTATCTCGTTCTTAAGTGTTTGTTCTGATCAAACTTGTATGCAAAGACGTGTGTGGAAGAACGTGTGCATTAGATGGAATAACATGATGGTGGTGATTGGATAGTGACAGAAAATCCAAGATCCACTATGGGTTTTACCTTTATTTTGTTACCTCCCTAGGGACAAAGTGATTGCACGCGTTATATTATCATCTAGTGACAGCAAATATGATCTTGTTTGCTCAAGATAGCACATTTGATATTCAAACATCATGTCGAATTACCTAATAAGGCTATACTCTATTTACTCTTAATTCTAGATTGCATGGAGTTTTCCCTTTCTTGAGTACTATAAGTGAGATGTGTTGCATCATCTTTATATTAGGACATGATGCCCATATGAATGCTAATCAAACACATCATGAAGGTTCAACGATATTATATCATATATGAGCAGTTTTATCACCACCACACTTTATGAGAGTGTAGACAAGTGAACTATTGAACCCCGATACACCTTTTATCATAAGAAACAATCTTTAGTTACTTTTAGAGCCTTTTACACTTTCTACAACAATTAAATCTGAAAATACAAAAATATTTTTACTTTCTGCAAACAATAACCAAAACCCCAAAAGAACTTTACTTTATTGTTTTTACTTTCTTGTTTTAGTTGTAGTTTAATTTACTTTACTATTTAATTTAATTTTTACTAATATGAAACCCACTGCTTGATAACCATATGGTGGATTTAGGGGCACAAGACAAAAACTTTTCTTTGCAGGTTGTTAGAAGAGGCTAGAAGAAAAAGTAGACCCACATCCCTAAAGAGTTCGATATAAACCCTCATGTCGCCCTTGTGGGGGAAAATACACTTTCTAGATCACTCAACTTGTAATCTCACCGAGTTGGCACACATAGCTGATGTCATCGATTTCTAGAAGAGGTTATAAGAAGGTTGTATCCTTTGATCCTCGAAGGTTCGATATAAACCCTTGTGGAGAAATATGCTTGCTAGGTCACTATGCACTTGGAGCCCTAAAAAGTTGGCAAACACAAATCTGGTGTTATAAGTCACGCATAAAAACCACCATTTTAGTTTGGAGATAAGAAAAGTACATGATTTTAAGAAAGTCGAATGATGTGGACCCATTTTTCATCTGGTCAAATCTGAATCAAATTTTAGATTTTTAAAGTTCTTTGGTTTGCGCTATGATGTTGTCGTGCTCCCAAACTTGGCAGGGAGGTGCCTCTTGGCAATGCAAGCAACTTTTCCGACTAGGGATTTCAGGGTTCTATGAGGAAAACTTGATTTTTCATTTTTTTGAATCCAAAAATTTGAATTATGAGTGGATTTTTCAAAAGAGGTGCAAGAATTCCACATGTATAAGGCCCCATGGCATTTTTCTCCAATGCTAGGTCATGTTGGATGGACATTCCCGAGAGATTAGGATTTTTCTCATGGTGAAGCTATATACTGCTTTTCTTGAGTAATGCTTGATAATTCAAAATTTGAACTATAGAAACCCTAAATATTGGTCTCAAAATTCAATCAAAAATGGTTTTGGGTGCCTAGAGGTGACCTAGGCTGGATCAGTGCACATGATTCAAAATTTGGAAACCCTTACGCTCTTGCAACCTGAAATAGGTGTCCACCCCGGGATGCATGTAGTCTTCACATACACACCTTACTATCCCTACAACGCACCCTAAATATTTTCTAGTCACTCTTTTTAATGATATAATCAAACCCAACTTGTATTGAGAAGGTGGCAACTGTGTATCGATAGTCCTCCACAATCTCAAAGGCAGTCCCCTCGTAAATTGTAGGGTTATCCCTATTAAAGTGTATCACTATTATGTCCTCGCATTTATTGTCATGTCGGATCTCATTCCATTAGATTCACCAACATCTTACGCATCAGTCCTATATTCAAGATCAAACTTCGGATCAACCAAATATTCTCTACTTTCCATCCTATCAGGATCAACAACCACAACTGGATATGTTTTCTCGTCATCATCATCTCCGCACACAAAAGCCTCCTTAGTGCCTTCATTTCTATGTCTTCGTGCTCACTTGACAAGGAATCATGCTCAAGGAGAAGCTAGGAGATTTTGCTCGGTACCGCGAGGAGAGGCTACTCTATTATGGTAGGTTGAGTTGTTTGCCTTATAGATGGTCTGAAATCATTGACGGCAGTCTCTTCCATAGTTTCTTTATTAACAATATGAATAGACATCATCACAGTCCTAATCCACAGATTTTACCCCGCATCATGGCCATGGCCTCATCGGTCCTAATGTCTCTAAAATTGGGAGAATTTGTACCTGGTTATAAATTCCTTGTTCTAGATAATCAAGAACTTGCCAAATTTGATGTACAATTCATATAGAGTTAGGTCTACCGCGTCTACAATCAGTCGATAATGAAAATCAGCACTAACTGCAATTCTACAGTGGGGTAAGATTTCAGTCCGACACCCGTGTCAAATATTCTTTAGGAATCCGAATGTGGCATAATTCTTACGGTTATCAACACACATCCTCGCTATTACCATGGGACTAGAGTCGCTAATTGAAAAGGACGGAGATGGAATTATAGTTCGTACCCTTCAGGTAGGGCGAATAACACATTCACTAGGCTCTAGATCTATAGAGTTTTGTTCCCGCGTCCTCTTTCCCTGTGCCGCCCTCGCCCATGCTCTCCTGCCTCGCAAGATCCATCTTCGTGTCGGGTCCACTTCATGTCCACCATCGTAGTTGTGCAACCAACAACAGACTCATCTTTTCGCTTCAATCCTACTAACCACATCAGGACATGTCACAGCAGGAAGGAGAGAGGCACTAGTGCAGAACGGCCCATGTGTCCCGGTTGGTAAGGGCCTTTAGTCCCGGTTGCCCCACCAACCGGGACAAAAGAGTGTACATGTGGCCGCTTCTCCGTGCGAGGGGGGAGGAGCAACCGTCCCGGTTCGTAACACGAGCCGGGACAAATAACCCTCTGCTGCGGCAGAGATTTGACACATTTCTCTGTCGCGGTAGAGAATTCATTTTGGCAACCTTTTTTTGCCGAGGCAACATTTTGGCCACTTTTTGTGCCGCGACAGAGAATTCATTTATTTGTTTTATTTTTTATTTAGTGTTTTGCACTCATCAATGAAGGAACCATTATATTACACAAGATCATCATGACAATATAGATCCAAGTGTCGAACATATTACATTCGATACACGGAGTTCATCCACTACATACAAAATAAGCTCTTTGTACAATTCCTATTGTATATACACACCCGAATAGTATTCTTCTTTTGGGTTTAGGACTTCTGCATCCAAGAATCCCGCCAATTCCTCCTAAATTGCTCGTACGCGATCCTTTGGCAGAAGACCGTCCTGTAGACGTTCGATCTGATTTAAAAAAGGAGTCAACCTATATGAATGAAACTAAACACAATTTGATGGTAATTAAAAATTATAGAAATTATTTACGTATGTGGAGTTGCTCTAAATTTATGCCCTTCTCACAGCACGTCTGACGGATGAACTCCCAAACATAGTATCCACATAAATTGTTCCTTGGTCCCTGCGTCAGGCACTTTACGAGAACAGAATTCAATCAAAAAAATAATCAAGCATGCTAATAACGGTATCAAAACTAGAATCAAAGAGATGCGCAGATATAGCTAGTGGTGCTTACATCTAGTGGTTGAAATGTAAGCTCCTCTTTCCAAACACCCCTAGCCTTGTTGGTGAACCGTTTCCAAGCGCTGCCCGGCGAAAAAAATGAATAAAAGAAGTTATTAATTACTTGATATCATAAAATTCACGAACGTTGCCGATATAGTGTCGTAATGATTAGAATTACTGCTGGAGAATCATCTACATGTCCTTCCACGACTCAAGGGGTTTATGTTTCGAGTCCATGACTAGTACACGCCCTTTGTCAGGTTGAATGATTAACATAATATAGTGGAAGTTGCGCATGCATAACTAATCAATTATATACTTAACGTCGGGTAAGCGAAATAGAAAGTGTATACAAGACAATAACACTCACTTGAATTTGTAAGGAAATAGTATTTCCCTTCTAGTTTCTTGAAACCTTAACACGTGTACGATATTATCCTCCGTATCCTGGGGGTTTGTTTTGAGATTAGCTTGATGAACCCAATATGGGTCAATGAACCCAATGTCATAGATTTGTCCTCTGCTGCATTCGAGAATCTTCATTCTACATATTATAGTATGATTATATACATGCAATAAACGAGGTGAGATAGCTAAAGACTAAATTAATTACAGAATTAGTACTTACAGACAATAGGCACTAATGATCGATTTGTCCAAGGCGTCTTGATTGAATAATTGAAATAGTTCAACAAATTCAATGGATATCATGTCATCTATTTCTTTCCCATAATGCTTTTTTGTAACCCTCAGCATTATCCAGTTAGCCCCGGGCTTTGTGGCATGCATGTACCAGTTATGCAATCTTCGCATTTTTATTGGAAAATTATTTACCTCCTCAGGTTTGACGAGAGGTTTGCCATGCTGGTATTTTTATGCTACTTCACACACGGGGAAGTACTGTAACTGGGATAAGTAGTGGACAATACTCATACCTTGAGCAGCGGCAGCTTCTCCGTATTGTGCAATTACATCTGGATCATACTGCTCTTCGGCTGCATATTTGCTCGACCCCACATTGGTATGGGAAATCACCTTTGAGAGGGGCGCAAGACTGCTTTGCTTGTTCTCCGAGCTGTACAACAGATTTCCCACTTGCATCAGTACTGCTCTTCGAGGCGTGTTGTGCCGCATGTGACTTGAGAATAGAACGCTCATAGTCTGATGATAGCTTTGGCTCGGGTTGATGAAGAGTCTTTAGCATTTTGAACACTCGGGCTTTTTCTTCTTTGGTGCTGGGGAACTTTAGCTCTTTCGGCCACCTCATCTTAGCGAAAAACGTTGTCGTTTCCGCATCAACGATAGCCGTAGTATCCTCTTCAGTGCAGTTATAAGCTCTCTTGGGAGGAACATTTGGTACTTTTGGAAGAGGCTCTCATTTATGTTTCGGCGATCGCTTACCACTATGCAGTGTAGCGGTGGTACGTTTACGCTTTTTATCCTGAGGCGCCGGCGATGGCTGCCATGGCGATGGCTGCGCTGGATATTGGTGAGGCGACGGAGCCGGGTGAGGCGATGGAGCCGGGTGAGGCGACGAAGACGACTGCCGCGGCGGCGACGACCTCACTGGAGACAGGTGAGGCGGCAGCGAAGATGGCCTTGGCGTGTGATTTGGAAGCACGATACATTCCTTTGGCCATAGAATGGTGATGTTTGTTGCTTCTCCCAATTCAGTCACATCCCCTTCACATGGAGGGTGGTCAAGCTTCAAACCTTCAAAGGTGGGCATGATTTCATCCACCCCGACAACAACGTAGCCCTGTGGAATCAGACGACAGTGGTAAGTTGGTGTGGGTCCAATTGGTAAGGCATAGCCGACCGCCACCTTCATTTATATGGTCACAACTTTGACATGTAGCTCGCAGTGTGTCATCTGTGTGATATCATCCACTGGGTAGCCAACATGAGCCATCGTTGGTTCACCATCGTCATCGTCATTGTCATCACCCGGGACCTTGGTGGAAGCCACACTGCTTTTTCGATTATTCGATAGGCCGGTAGCATCGAGTGCAGGTTCTACCACCATGTGCTGTTGAGATGGGCCAGTAGTACCTTGCTGGATAAGTGCGTTAATTTGATCTTGTTGTTGCTTTATTCGTTCTTCAATTATACGCATTCGCTCTTTATGAATATCTGCTTCCACTTTCGCCTTGTCCTTTCTCCTCTTACAGCTTCTATCAGGATATTTCTTCCTCTCTTCGGGAAACCCAGTGCTCCATGGTTTGGAGCCTATTGTGCCTCGTGTTCGTCCATCATGTTCCTTATTTCCAAGGGAGAGTGTGAGCTCATCATTCTCTCTATCAGGAATGAAGTCCCCATCTTTAACAACCTTTACTGATTTTCTCATCTTCTCGATTAGCAAGGTGTCTTCTTTATGTCGCATGTTATACATACACTTCCCTTCCGAGTCCAACGTGCCCCCATGCCCGTAAAACCAATTCTTTGCATGTTCGATCCAATCTTCTGTCTCTGGGATGATCTTTTTAGCACGCAGTTCATCCTCAAGTTTCTTCCACTTAGGAATGCCAGCCCTGTAGCCACCTTGCCCCATAGTATGGTGATACTTCTTGTTAGCAGCATTTATCTTATTCGTTGTAGACATTTTCTTAGCATTTTCTGATGTCTTGTAATTCACAAACTCAGCCCAGAATGGTTTTATCTTCTGAAACTGAATCTTCTCGAAATCCAGAGTCTTCTCTTTCACGCATAGTCAAGGTGCAATATTTTCTTCCAGTTGGTGAAACACTGGGCCATCTTCTTCATAGCCCACTCCCTGGCCTTCATCTCCATGGCTTGCGCATGTTCTAAGGCGTCCTCAACTGGATCCTCCGCATTTGGATCCAGCTCTATCTTTGGTAGTTTGAAATTAACCATGAGCCTCTTCCAAAGTAAATATTTGGCCACGGTAGGGAGAAATAAAGAAGTTCCCTCTTCTTTCATATCAACAGGCCTATTCCAATTTCGAATGGTGATCGGAATGAAGTCCCTAACGATTACTCCGCATTGTGCCACAAATTTGTTTGCGACAACTTCGGGAGTAATCGGTTTGCCATCTTCACCGATCTCTTCGATCCTGAACCTCTCATGGTCTTCCAAGTTTTTGATTGGGCCTCGTCCGCTCTTTTCAGTAGATTTGTTCGATCCGGAGGGCTAAAAGAAGAAAGATCGTCGTTACTATTTCTATATAGATAGCAGATGATTAATTAATTAATTAATTATATTACATGCACCACGCCGGAGCGGTCGTATTCTCGATCATACAAGGCATCGCCTTCTCCCTCGCGGAAGGCATCACCTTCAACCTCAAACAAGTCGTCTCTTTTGGCAAAAAGAGGATCACCCTCACTGGAGTTGTTCAGAAACGTCGATACATCTAAATTATCTTCCCCGCAGATCACACCTTGGATCAACTCTTCCTTTTCTTTGTCTCTGTCGTGTGGGTCCATATTTTCTACATAGGTGGAAAACGGATAAGTCAAAGCGGCTAAGGGAGAATGTTAGGTAGGGTGTTGAGAGATATAAACCCTAATTCGGAGAAACCCTAATACATACATACACAATAATAAAAATGAAGAGAAACCCTAAACCTAGCTACAAAAAGGAAACTATGTAGTAGATAGGTAACTCTAGCTACTGACAAAAGACCACATTGGAATCATATGCATCATAGCGATAATGTAGATATTTTGTAATAGGTTCAGAATGAGAGGCTACGCTTTCCCTCGGGCTCGGATCCTATCACGAAGAACCAATACCGGAAATAAAGGTGACAATTCAAGACATGGCATAATTCAATGCGCAAACAATATGTATGACATGTCAGATTAGATACTACGCAGTAACCATAATGCATGTCGATTTAAGAGGGTTCGGAATGCCCTGGCAAAGGTGCATCGTCAAACTCACATGTATATGAGGGGTATCGATGTTCTTCCAACACGCGCGGAGGGGTGCGCTGGAAAGAGCGTGACGAGGAGAACCACATACTGGCGGCGACGCCCCTTTAGGGTCACCGAAGCGAGGCCTGCGACGAGCGGCGACGATGGAGCACATAGACGAACGGCGCGCGGCGGCTACGAAGATCTAGGAGGTAAACGGAGGGTGCACCCTGAGCACCAGAAGCTTTGTCGGGGTCGGGGCTTGATTCCTTTAGTGGGACGAAACAGGGGACCGAGGCGGAGCTGCTGGCACCACCAGATGGTCGAGTGGAGGTCGGGTACGGCGGCGACGGCCGGCTACTGGAACCGGCTAGGGTTTGGCCAGAGAGGGAGAGAACGCACGCGAGGGGGATAAAGAGGGAGAGAACGCACAATGATGCACGGCGACGGACCGAGGTGATGGCGGGGAGCTTGACGACGGGGTGGCCGGCGACGTCTCCCTATGCGCGCGCGCCGGGATCATATCAACTAAAAATCATCACTAGTGCGTGCGCGCGCGTCGAGATCTACATCATCTAAATATACACCTAAATCATCTAACAACTATACACCTAAAATCTAAATAATATATACATACACCTAGAATAATATACACCTAAAATAATATATACATACACCTAAAATAATATATGCATACACACACCTAAAAACTAAATATATACATCTACACATGTCAAAAAAATATACATCTACATGCATATATACACAGTAAAGGATCCCTTCTTACCGACGGTGGTACAGGCGGTGAGGAGAGGCGGGCAGCTGGACGGCCTGGTGGTGGCGGGAGTGCGGTGGCGGGAGCGTGTGGCGAGACAACGGAGACGGGCATTGTCAAGACGAGATGAAGACGTCGTCGAAGAAAGCAGATAAGAAGCAGAGAAAAGAGATGGGAAATAAGAAGAAGAGGCGCACAAGTTATAAAGGAGGAAATATACGTCCCGGTTGGTGGCTTTAACCGGGACTAAAGGGTCATACGTCCCGGTTGGAGCCACCAACCGGGACGTATACTCCACTTTTTTTTCATCAGCCCAACGGGCGCGCGCAGGGTCTTTAGTCCCGGTTGGTGGCTCCAACCCGGACGTATGACTCTATTTTCAAAAAATTTTAGAAATTTTCTCCCTGTTTCCGCCTTATTTTTTATTTTGGGGTTTAAATTTGTAATGTTTTTTAAATGATAATTACTTTGGAATTTAGAAAAACTTCAAACATAAAAAGTGTTTGAACTTGAATAACTAATTCAAAACCATTCTCTGTTTTAAAAAATAATTAATGTAACCATTTAAACTATGAACCATTTAAAATTAAAAATGAATTAACTTATATTTTTTGAATAATAATTTGGAATTTAGAAAAACTTTAATCATAAAAAGTGTTTGGATTTGAATAACTAATTCAAAACCATTTTATGTTTTTAAAAATAATTAATATAACCATTTAAAATTTAAAATGAATTAACTTATATTATTTGAATATTAATTTGGAATTTAGAAAAACTTTAAACATAAAAAGTGTTTGGATTTGAATAACTAATTCAAAACCATTTTCTGTTTTTAAAAATAATTAATGTAACCATTTAAAATTAAAAATGAGTTAACTTAATTTTTTTGAATATTAATTTGGAATTTAGAAAAACTTTAAACATAAAAAGTGTTTGGATTTGAATAACTAATTCAAAACCATTTTCTGTTTTTAAAAATAATTAATGTAACCATTTAAAATTAAAAATGAATTAACTTATATTTTTTGAATAATAATTTGGAATTTAGAAAAACTTTAAACATAAAAAGTGTTTGGATTTGAATAACTATTTCAAAACCATTTTCTGTTTTAAAAAATAATTAATGTAACCATTTAAAATTAAAAATGAATTAACTTATATTTTTTGAATATTAATTTGGAATTTAGAAAAACTTTAAACATAAAAAGTGTTTGGATTTGAATAACTATTTCAAAACCATGTTTTGTTTTTAATTTGGATTTGAATTAACTTATAGTTTTTATATATTAATGGGTGGGAAGAAAAGGATGGGAAATAATGGGCGGGAAGAAAATTTTATTACGATAGAACTGGAATTAAAGTACATAACGCAACTAACACTAAGTTACATAAAGCACGACTGAAGATTAAGATACATAGAAAAACTGAAAATTAATATACATGGCCAGATTAAGTCACAATCGACCGAACTTGTTTTGCAATGTTGGAGTGATTCAGTCATGCTCCTGCCTACACACCTGTAATACTCGCCACTATAGTCTTCGTACTCGCCGCGGCCGTCGTCGTCTGGGTCGCCGTAGTTGAACCTTGAAGGCTGAGTACAAGTGGGCTGTACTTGAGGGTAGCGCATGCGGGGGTTAGAGTCGGTGGTCGTGTCGTAGGCCATGACGCTCCGGAGAGTCCGGCCGCGCCACCACAGCCGACGGCTGGCCTCGTTGAAGTTCGGAGGAGATGGGAAGTCCTCCTCGTTCCTGGCGAGCGCCCTCTCACGCCGATCCCCGAAGAAGGCTTCCCAATTCGGGAAATAGTCGGGATGCCAGTTGGGATTCCTCCGCTGCTCCGACGTGAGATCGAAGTAGTAGTGGTTCGTTATGGCCATCCGGCACACCACACCTACAGGGACAGGAGGAACCGGCACACCTCCGGGCTCGGCATCCATTGACGGGGACGCAGAGTGAGCGAGGGGTAGTTCGAGGCGCAAACCGCCTCCGCCTCCCTAGGGTTAGTCGTATGGTGGAAGCCATGGGAAAGAGTGATGAGGTTGCATATATGAGTCTAGAGATGTGCAATGACAATAGAGGCCAATCCTACATATATGTACTGAGAAATGGTGGGAAGAAAACTGTGGGAAGAAATGGCGGGAAGAGAAATGGCGGGAAGAAAAATAGCGAGAAGAAATGGCGGGAAGAAACTTGGGTTTAGGGTTTAGGGTTTTGTGAAGGTTTTTTCGAGACATGATCAATATACCAAGTCTGGTATTTTAGAAAAATGGGACGGTAGCATTCTGAAACAGCATTTTGGTGGTTACTTCATAAAACGACCCGTTTTTTGCGCTCGGAAAATGGAAAATGGCTTTTCCGTGCGACGAAAAGGAAAACTTCCTCCTGCAACATTGTTATTCATACCAATGTACACATGCATGCATAATATGGGCACAGCATCACAAACTATGCCGTGATTCACCATATAACATCGGTCATTTGGACCGAAAGCCAAGAAACCTCGAACATGATAGGTCATTTTGTGAAGGTTTTTTCGAGACATGATCAATATACCAAGTATGGTATTTTTCCTTGCAACTATGTCACATAATATGACACCATGTGAAGGATTTACATTGTTTGGAATTTTTTTGAATTTCTTATGCCCGTTTTGAATTTTTAACTATGGTCGAACCGGCGTGCATGAAGATAGGGTACGAGCATCGTTAGAATTTGCATTGGATCTCTGAATAAACCACATATTGCGAGTCTAATAATGATTTTTTCAAAAAATCATGGGCATTATATCATGTACCTGTAGTACAAACCGGACCCACTTCCTACCGATTCGGCAGACATTTGTCCTTTTTACCCGGGCTGGACAAAAAGGTTTGAGATGTCCCGGTTGGGAGATATTCTATGTAAGGTAGTCTAATATTTTAGAAAAATGGGACGGTAGCATTCTGAAACAGGATTTTGGTGGTTACTTCACAAAACGACCCTTTTTTGCGCTCGGAAAATGGAAAATGGCTTTTCCGTGCGACGAAAAGGAAAACTTCCTCCTCAACATTGTTCTCCATACCAATGTCCACATGCATGCATAATATGGGCACAGCATCACAAACTATGCCTTGATTCAGCACATAACATCGGTCATTTGGACCGAAAGCCAAGAAACCTCGAACATGATAGGTCATTTTGTGAAGGTTATTTCGAGACATGATCAATATACCAAGTCTTGTATTTTTCCTTGCAACTATGTCACATAATATGACACCACGTGAAGGATTTATATTGTTCAGACTTTTTTTGAATTTCTTATGCCTGTTTTGAATTTTTTGAATTTCTAACTATGGTCTAACCGTCGTGCATGAAGATAGGGGACGAGCATCGTTAGAACTTGCATTGTATCTCTGAAAAAACCACATATTGCGAGTCTAAAAATGATTTTTTTTTAAAATCACGGGTGTTAGATCATGTACCTGTAGTACAAACCGGACCCATTTTTTACCGATTCAGCAGACATTTGTCCTTTTTACCCTGGATGGACGAAAAGGTTTGAGATGTCCCGGTTGGGAGATAGTCCATGTAAAGTGGTATAGTATTTTAAAAAATGGGACGGTAGCATTCTGAAACAGAATTTTGGTGGTTACTTCACAAAACGACCCGTTTTTTGCGCTCGGAAAATGGAAAATGGCTTTTCCGTGCAACGAAAAGTAAAACTTCCTCCTGCAACATTGTTCTCCATACCAATGTCCACATGCATGCATAATATGGGAACAGCATCACAAACTATACCGTGATTCAGCACATAACATCAGTCATTTGGACCGAAAGCCAAGAAACCTCGAACATGATAGGTCATTTTGTGAATGTTTTTTCGAGACATGATCAATATATCAAGTCTGGTATTTTTCCTTGCAACTATGTCACATAATATGACACCACGCGAAGGATTTACATTGTTTGGACCTTTTTGAATTTGTTATGCCCGTTTTGAATTTTTTGAATTTCTAACTATGGTCGAACCGGCATGCATGAAGATAGGGGACGAGCATCGTTAGAACTTGCATTGGATCTCTTAAGAAACCACATATTGCGAGTCTAAAAATGATTTTTTCAAAAAATCACGGGCGTTAGATCATGTACCTGTCGTACAAACCAGACCCACTTCCTACCAATTCGGCAGACATTTGTCCTTTTTATCCGGGATGGACGAAAAGGTTTGAGATGTCCCGGTTGGGATATAGTCCATGTAAGGTGGTCTAGTATTTTATAAAAATAGGACGGTAGCATTCTCAAACAGCATTTTGGTGGTTACTTCACAAAATGACCCGTTTTTTGCGCTCGGGAAATGGAAAATGGCTTTTTCGTGCGACGAAAAGGAAAACTTCCTCCTGCAACATTGTTCTCCATACCAATGTCTACATGCATGCATAATATGGGCACAACATCACAAACTATGCCGTGATTCAGCACATAACATCGGATATTTGGACCGAAAGCCAAGAAACCTCTAACATGATAGGTCATTTTGTGAAGGTTTTTTCGAGACATGATCAATATACCAAGTCTGGTATTTTTACTTGCAACTATGTCACATAATATGACACCACGCGAAGGATTTACATTGTTCGGACTTTTTTTGAATTTCTTATGCCCGTTTTGAATTTTTTGAATTTCTAACTATGGTCGAACCGGCGTGCATGAAGATAGGGGACGAGCATCGTTAGAACTTGCATTAGATCTCTGAAGAAACCACATATTGCGAGTCTAAAAATGATTTTTTTTCAAAAAATCACGGGCATTAGATCATGTACCTATAGTACAAACCGGACACACTTCCTACCGATTCGGCAGACATTTGTCCTTTTTACCCGGAATGGACGAAAAGGTTTGAGATCTCCCGGTTGGGAGATAGTCCGTGTAAGGTGGTCTAGTATTTTATAAAAATGGTTCGGTAGCATTCTGAAACAGCATTTTGGTGGTTACTTCACAAAACGACCCGTTTTTTGCGCTCGGAAAATGGAAAATGGCTTTTCCGTACGACGAAAAGGAAAACTTCCTGCTGCGACATTGTTCTCCATACCAATGTCCACATGCATGCATAATATGGGCACAGCATCACAAACTATGCCGTGATTCAGCACATAACATTGGTCATTTGGACCGAAAGCCAAGAAACCTCGAACATGATAGGTTCATCTTTAGTCCCGGTTGGAGGGATTTTGGCAGGCTGGGCCAGGCATCACTAATGATAGGGATGAGTTTCGACATTATGTCGTGCGGCTTGTACCTTGTCCCGGATGGTGTCACCAACCGGGACTAAAGATGAACCTTTAGTCCCGGTTGGAGACACCAACCGGGACAAAATACGAGTCAGCACTAATAATAGGGGTGAGTGTCGACACTATGCCGAGCTGCTTGTACTATAAATAGGCATCCTTGTGAGTCCAGTCCTCTAGCCAGATTGAGGCATCTCCAATATGGTTTTTGAGAGCAGGGACACCACTACGACCAGTTTTAGGGGAGATGCCGCCGGATCCCAGTCCTCCGGCATCTCCAAGAAACTGGTCATAAAGGCACTCCCTAATATGTGAAATTAGTTAGCTCCCTGATGTATTGATCTAGTTAGAGAAGTTACAAGCTGCAAGATGGTGTGCGAGAGCAGGGACACCACTACGACCAGTTTCAGGGAGATGCCGCCGGATCTCAGTCCTCCGGCATCTCCAAGAAACTGGTCATAGAGGCACTCCCTAATATGTGAAATTAGTTAGATCCCAGGTGTATTGATCTAGGTAGAGAATTTACAAGTTGCAAGATGGTGTGCGAGAGCAGGGACACCACTACGACCAGTTTCAGGGAGATGCCATCGGATCTCAGTCCTCCGGCATCTCCAAGAAACTGGTCATAGAGGCACTCCCTAATATGTGAAATTAGTTAGCTCCCAGGTGTATTGATCTAGTTAGAGAAGTTACAAGCTACAAGATGGTGTGCGAGAGCAGGGAATAAAGGCCCCCCTATATATAGTCCCGGTCAAGCCACAAACCGGGACTAAAGGCCCCCCTATATATAGTCCCGGTCAAGCCACAAACCGGGACTAACACTTAATACATTTATTAAACTTAGAATATTGCAAACATCATAAGATATCCTTCAAAAAATGAGCTATCATGTCTCATGACATTTAGGTTCACAATATGCAGCCGACCGACCAGACATGAACTATAGGTACACAATATGAGCATGAACTTCTTGGCATATGTCCTTCCTTATGATCGCTTCAGACGTAACCATGGAGCATCTTCTTTACTTAACGGAATGCTTGAGTCAGTTTTCACTGTGAAGGGCGGAATTTCATCAAACTTATTATAATCTTCTGACATGTTTGTCTTGTCCACGATTCCCACGATGTTTCTTTTCCCTGAAAGAACTATGTGACGCTTTGGCTCATCATATGATGTATTCGTTTGCATATTTTTTTTCTTTTTTTCGGTCTGGAGGACATGTCCTTCACATAGAAAACCTGAGACACATCATTGGCTAGGACGAATGGTTCATCTCTATAGCCAAGATTGTTGAGATCCACTGTTGTCATTCTGTACAACTGGTCTATCTTTACCACTTCCCCATTCAGGTTGACCCATTTGCAGCGAAACAAAGGGACCTTAAAAGAGACTCCATAGTCTAGTTCCCATATCTCCTCTATGTAACCATAGTATGTGTCCTTTTGCCCATTCTCGTCCGTTGCATCAAAGCGGAGACCACTGTTTTGGTTGGTGCTCTTTTTATCTTGGGCGATCGTGTAGAATGTATTCCCATTTATTTCGTACCCTTGGAAATTCAATATAGTAGAAGATGGTGACGTGGCCAAAAAGTATAGCTGATCTCCAACAGTGGTGTCATTCAAGAGATGTATCCGCATCCAACTACCGAAAGACTTCATGTGTTCATCCGTAATCCATGAGTCAGGCTTCCCCGGGTTTTTGGAGCGTACAATATTCTTGTGTTCCTCGATATACGGAGCTGCCAAGGTCGAATTATATAGAACTTTGTAGTGTGCTTTAGTGAAAGAATCCCCGGCCCTACATATCATTGCTTTCTTTCCCAACGTGCCTTTTCCACTTAGTCTTCCCTCATGCCGCGAGTCAGAAACACCAATCGGCTTAAGGTCAGGAATAAAGTCAACACAAAACTCAATGACCTCCTCTGTTCCATATCCCTTGGAGATGCTTCCTCCTGGTCTAGCACGGTTATGGACATATTTCTTTAAGACTCCCATGAACCTCTGAAAGGGGAACATATTATGCATAAATACAGGATCGAGAATGGCAATATCTTCCACTAGGTGAACCAGGAGATGCGTCATAATATTGAAGAAGGATGGTGGGAACACCAACTCAAAACTAACAAGACATTGTACCACATCCTTCTGTAACCTTGGCAGAATATCTGGATTGATTACCTTCTGAGATATTGCATTGAGGAATGCACACAACTTCACAATGGGTACTCAAACATTTTCCGGTAGAAGCCCCCTCAATGCAATCGGAAGCAACTGTGTCATAATCACGTGACAGTCATGAGACTTTAGGTTTTGGAACTTTTTCTCTGCCATATTTATTATCCCCTTTATATTAGATGAGAAGCCAGACGGCACCTTGATACTGTAAAGGACTTCAAAAAAGATTTCCTTCTCTGCTTTGGTAAGAGCATAGATGGCACGACTTAAGTGACGCCCTTTATCCGTCTTGTTCTGTGTATGCATGTTCTTTGGGTATTTTATAATTTGTTGGTCCTCCCGTTCTTCTGGTGTATCTTTTGTCTTCGCATACACGCCTAGGAATCCTAGCAGGTTCACGCAAAGATTCTTCGTCACGTGCATCATGTCGATTGAAGAGCGGACACGTAGGACTTTCTAATATGGCAGCTCCCAAAATATAGATTTCTTCTTCCACATGGGTGCGTGTCCTATAGCGACGTCGTTTGGAACTGATTGACCGCCGGGACCCTTTCCAAAGATTACTTCTATGTCCTTGACCATACCAAATACAACATCACCAGCATGGAGTTCAGGATTCTTCCGGTGATCTGCCTCACCTTTGAAATGCTTGCCTTTCTTTCTTACAGGATGATTGGTCGGAAGAAATCGTCGATTCGCCAGGTACACAACCTTCTTGCATTTATGCAAATATGTACCTTCAGTCTTATCTAAACAGTGCGTGCATGCCTTATATCCCTTGTTTGTCTGTCCTAAAAGGTTACTAAGAGCAGGCCAATCATTGATGGTTACGAAAAGCAACCCTCGTAGGTCAAATGGCTCTTGTTTGTTCTCATCCCACACATCTACACCTGGTTTGACCCACAGCTGTAAGACTTCTTCAACTAATGGCCTAAGGTACACATCATTGTCGTTACCCGGTTGCTTCGGGCCTTGGATGAGCACTGGCATCATAATAAACTTACGCTTCATGCACAACCAAGGAGGAAGGTTGTAGATACATAGAGTCACGGGCCAGGTGCTGTGACTGCAGCTCTGCTCCCCAAAAGGATTCATGCCATCCGTACTTAGACCAAACCATAAGTTCCTTGCGTGACCTGCAAAGTCCGGGAAGTCTCTCTCAATTTTTCTCCACTGTGACCCATCAGCAGGGTGTCTCAACTTCCCGTCTTTCTTACTGTCTTCTTTGTGCCATCGCAATAACCTGGCATGCTCTTTGTTTCTGAACATGCGTTTCAACCTTGGTATTATAGGAGCATACCACATAACCTTAGCAGGAACTCTCTTCCGGAGGGGCTCTCCCTCAACATCACCAGGGTCATCTCGTCTGATCTTATACTGCAATGGATTGCATACCGGGCATTTATCTAAATTCTCATACTCCTTACCGTGGTAGAGGATGCAGTCATTAATGCATGCATGTATCTTCTGCACATCTAATCCTAGAGGACAGAGAGTCTTCTTTGCTTAGTACGTACTCTCGGGAAGTTCGTTATGTTTTGGAAACTTCGGCTTCATTATTTTCAGCATCTTTTCAAATGAGCAGTCAGTTAGACCACAATCTGCCTTCCATCGCAGCAATTCCAGTGTGATACCGAGCTTTGTGTTGCCATCTTCGCAATTTGGGTACAACAATTTTTTGTGATCTTCTAACATGCCCTCTAACTTCAACTTCTCATTTTCTATTTTACAGTCTCGCTTTGCATCAGAAATGACCCTACCAAGTTCATCAGCGGGCTCATCTGATGCGCGTTCTTCACCTCCTTCCTCTTTATTGTCTTCCATTGCAGTATCACTGTATTCAGGAAACATATGATGCTAGTTGTTATCATCATCTTCTTCTTCACTGTCTTCCATCATAACCCCTCTTTCCCCGTGCTTGGTCCAGCAATTATAGTTGGGCATGAAACCTTTCATAACCAGGTGGCCGCGAATGATTTTCGAGGAAGAGTATTCCTTGTTGTTTTGACATTGAACACATGGACAACGTATAAAACCATTCTCTTTGTTTGCCATAGCCACATCGATAAATTTATCCACGCCTTTAATGTAACCGGGTACACGCCGGTCACCGTACATCCATTCCCGACCGTTCATCTGTATCATATAATTAAGTTATCAAAAACGGTACATCATAAATAGTGAAATGACCAATTCACATCGACACATGCATTGTATCAATGACAGAAGATATAAGATTGCTAACCTCGATCGAGGGAAATAAAGAGGAGAAAGCTCAAGTGCGTCTCGGACACCTTCTGTATTTTTGTTCTGTGAGAAAATGAACGGGATCATTCACTCAAACATTTCATCAAACACCTTGAATGCGTGCAAAGAAAAAAATAAACTGGCACACCTCTCACACCTTCCACCAAAAAAAACAGAGGGGAGGCAAAGGGCTAGGGCGTCGTATGGACTAAAGGTGTGTGCCATACCACGTGGCTGACGCCGAACCTTTAGTCCCGGTTTGTGTTACAAACCGGGACACATGACCCCTTACGAACCGGGACGCATGCCTCCGTCCATCGTGCCCGCTCGAATCGGGACGCGTGCCAGCATTAGTCCTAGTTCGTGGTGCAACCGGGACTAATGTTGTTAGGGGGCGCGAACGGATAGCCTGTTTTCTACTAGTGAGGGCAAGGAGGGAATGGGCGCGAGGGCGACAGACAGAGGAGAAAGAAAGGGCAATGAAGGTACATGGCGGTGTGCAACGGAACGATGTGGCGGCGGGAGGGACCAGAGTAGTAGATCGGAGCGCGGCGGTGGAGCGATAAATATGGGAAATTGTAGAATAATGCGGGATCGGATCCTCGAACTTGGGATGCGCGCGATCGACCGCTCAAGTGGCAGAACATCGGTTATGTGTGATGAGACTCACATGTAATAAAACGAGATATTGACAAACGACGAAACGGAACTAGGGGCACATACGTAACTAATCCGCATCGGCTGGTGGCATTTCTCCAATTGGCTGATTCGTAGTGCAACGGTCCTAATTTTCGAGTAAACTGTGGACACAGTCGTAATAAATCCTAAAAATTATAGTATCATTAGCATACTAAAAGATACAAACTCAAACCTCAACTAGACGTGGAATGAGTCCCTTAATTTGACCATCTTCCTTCGTACGGGGAATAAGCTAGCATATCAACAATGATATTAAAAAGAATAGGAGACATTGGCTTTCATTGGCACAACCTTTTTTGAGTTTGGAAGTAATGACCTATGTAATTATCTACTCGGATACTCACACTCCTTATGGACAAAGTAATTATTCGATGAAATGTATGAACCAAATGTAAGTAGTGAGTTAAGTTTATGATTTCGGTTAGAAACCACACTATTTTATAGGACCAATCGTTCAAAAACTAAATTGAAAGGTTTGAGCAACCGAGCACTTACTCATCGTGAGCATGCACGGGACAGATCACATATTTGATCATCCTACCGTGTTCCGATATGCACCCACAGGGTATAAATAAAAAGAAAGAATACTGATAACATTACGTGGTTCACAAAGCTCAGAAAAGACTGAATCAAATAATCCCATAGTTACAAAGCTTAGGAAAGAATAGTGATGCAAGTATTTCAATCCAAAAATTTCATAGTCAGGGTATTAACACCAACAGCATTCACAAAGCTCATGAAAGATTAAATCAATTCCTTGCAAGTTACAAGCCCTCACATCAGATATAGCATTACAAAGAAGTGTCAGGCAAATCTCTAGCTACATTACATACACACATACTAATTCCCGTACATGTCGATTAACGATCTTGCATTACATACACACATACTAATTCCCGTACATGTCGATTAACGATCTTGCGGCCTTATGTGCTGTGCCGGCCGGCTTGAGCTGCAGCGACGATTGCTTTTGCATGCCAGCGCTTCAATGCTGATCATGGACAGCACGGGTCACTCTCTAGCATGTCAAGTAACTCGTCGATGGTGAAGCCCTCATCCGGGAGGAGCTCAGAATCCATGAAAGGCGACTCACCGGGGAATGATCCTTGACCAAACGGTGGCAACCCTGCCGCCGCCGCAACACGGTCGTACTCATGAATCGTGCCCGGGGCTCCGTCTCCTGCGAGGTTGCTCGTATTCCAGCCCGGGAAGTCTTGATGCGACGACGTCGCGGCAGGCCCTGCGTATTCTCCAACGGCAGGGAAGAAGGAGTCGGCCGCAGAAATGTGAACATCGGGCTCCGCATCAGCTCTGGTGGCTTGCCGTTTCGCAGCGCGCTCCTCGCGGCAATAATCGTCCGGCTCCCTCTTGCGGTTCTTGCCATGTCCACTGAACCGGACGCGATACAGCCTCATCGACGACGAGGCCAGATTGGACGGGGCCGTGATCGAGTACTCGTGCATCACCCATCCCTTGCTGCCTTCCTCGTCCTTGGAGTGGAAGTTGAGCATGTACTTCCTCCAGACGATCTCCTTGCCGCCGCTGCCATGGACGCACAGCCTCTCGCCCTCAACGCAAACCTTCTGCCCTTCCCAGCACCCGTCGACGCTGGTGCGCTTCTGCCGACTGCCCTTGCCGCCGTGGATGGCTTGTCCTTTGGCGAAGAAGAAGCCCTCGTCCCCTCCCTTGTGGTCGTCGAGGAGCTTCCACGGCGGCGCGCTCAGCGGATCGTCCTCGATGATCATGCCCTCTAACGGGAGCGGCTCGCCCAGGATCCGTGGCAGGAGGAAGTATTCCACCAGTTCGTCGTCGTCAGGCTGGAACTTGAAGCCCGCCGAGAGGCCGACGCCGACCACGTCCTCCGCCTCCTCCATGGCGCGCCTCGATCGCTAGCTAGCTAGGGTTTGCTATAGATCGAGATTCGTACAGGAGGGGGGTTTCAGGTATCTCGTACGTCGTTCGAACGTGGGCTACATCTCAGGCGTCCTCAGTGGTATATATTCAGGCTGGGTACGCACGTAGGGCACGAATTCACCCAGTGTCTGGTTTCTGATCGGACTCAAATCCGGACTTGGGAATCTTGCTGCCAAAGCATCCACGTGAACGGAACCAGCCGATATGGATATGGATCAACATGCATCATATCGCTGGACCCACCGATGAACGGTGACATTGCGTACACGTGCTCCCCGAGAGCCTATAAATGTCGGCGTGTCTTCATCTCTATGTAGGCCAAGACTACTCCAGAGAGAGGATCGGACAAGCACAAAGTTGCAAACGTACTGGTCGGTCATCTCTGTCACGTTATGCTAGCAATGCTGACCAAAGCATTGGTGTCCGTTCTGTTCCTCCTCAGCGTTGCCCGACATGGGTCCTCCGCCCAGAGCTACAATGCCATATACAACTTCGGCGACTCCATCTCCGACACCGGCAACCTCTGCACGGGCGGGTGCCCGGCATGGCTCACCAACGGCCAGCCGCCGTACGGAAACACCTACTTCGGCCGCCCGACCGGACGCTGCTCCGACGGCCGCGTCTTCGTCGATTTCCTAGGTAAACACGATCGATGTACGTATCAGTTGTCAAGTACGGAGCATGATCTCTTGCGTTGCGTACATCATGTGTGCAGCTGGGTTCTTCGGCTTGCCTCTGCTCCCGCCGTCCAAGGCGAACGGCAGCGACTTCACGAAAGGCGCGAACATGGCCATCATCGGCGCCACCGCCATGAACCTGGACTTCTTCGAGTCACACGGCCTGGGCAGCAGCGTCTGGAACAACGGCCCCTTGGACACCCAAATTCAGTGGTTCCGGCAGCTCCTGCCTTCCATCTGCGGCAGTGCCGGCGGTAAGTGTGCCAAACTTTGTAAAGAAAAATGAAAAATGTGGCAAACTGCAACGTTCCATCTCTGTAGATTGCAAGAGCTACCTGAACAACTCGCTGTTCATCCTGGGCGAGTTCGGGGGCAACGACTACAACGCCCCGATCTTCGGCGGCAAGGGCCTCGACGAGGTCACCAGCTACGTGCCGCAGATCATCGACAAGATCGCAAGCGGCATAGAGGTATGCTAGCTAGTTCCTGAAATCTTCAGACCAAATGCATACCGGTATAACGTGCCGCTGTGTCGAAACACAGACGCTGATCGGGCTGGGCGCGGTGGAGGTGGTGGTGCCGGGCGTGCTGCCGATCGGGTGCTTCCCGCTGTACCTGACGCTGTACGGGAGCTCCAACCAGAGCGACTACGACGGGGATGGCTGCCTCAAGCGCTTCAACGACCTGTCCAGCTACCACAACCAGCTGCTCAAGCAAGCCATCTTCGACCTCCAGAGCAAGTACGCCGGCGTCAGGCTCATGTACGGCGACTTCTACTCCCAGGTCACGGAGATGGTCCGCGATCCGGTGAGCTTCGGTACGTGCTCGATCACGCCGCCGCTTCTGCTCCACGTGATTAATCTCTTTCCTTTTTTGCAAGCATTAGCAAGAAGCCAAGAATAGCAAGCACCGCCTCCTGCGAGTAGATCGGCACGCAGACGTCAGTGTAAGGCTCGCGTAGGTGATAGCAGTGTACGAATGTACACGGGCTGTACACCACAGTCAGACGTCACTATAATGCTCCAGCACACAAGATGCAGAAAAAGACATCATCAAATGACCAAACTCTATAGCTGTAGGGCATTTCCCTTTCCCCCATAGACATGGTCAGATTTATCCAAAACGAACCTTTACATTAGGGAGCAACGGTCGGTGGTCGAATTCCAGCACTAGCGCAAACGAACGAGGCGAGCTCACGTGGTTTAGCGCTGCGGAGCAGAGAAGGAGACTGATCCAGCGGGCGTCGGGTGGTACCGGCTGGAAACAGAGGACGCGGGCAAGGACAAGTGATAGCATAGACGTTAGTGTGACGAGACCATTCAGACCTGCTGGAGCATAAAACCATCATTTTTTTTAGCTAAATTTTGAGTACCACTTTTCCTTTTTTTTTTAGGAAAAAGATCCGAATCTATTTCATGAGTTCACAAGAAATACAAAACACCCAAACATAATACAAATTACATCGAGGTTCTTGGACCACCTAACGACCACTACTGCCGCCAGAGCGAGCCGCCGACGCGCCGTTGTCGTCGCTTCCTTACCAGAGCCGGCCTGACGTTGTTGATGACAGCCGGAAAGTCTTCGTGCACGTGCCCCTAAGGACCAGCGTGCTAGAGCTGAAGCAGTCGCCATTGAACTCTTGAATTGATCTGAAACTTGTAACACTAAACCTAGAACACACGTAGACTGGACGAGATCCACCGCTCCATAGAAGCGGTGACCAGACGAATCCCCGCCCTCCTCAACGCCAGCGGCAAGATCAGCGCAGACGAGGTGGAAGAGGAGACGGGTATAACTTATTCTTGTCTCGCTCAACACCGCCATAGCCACCATAGCGTCGATGCCGGTTGACCAAACTCTAACTTTAGGGACCTTCTACAACGCCGAGCGCAGGTCCGAGGTACCCACCCTCTCCCGTCGCCAGAGCGACAAGCAGAGGAGGCGGGGACCCGTCGATTCCCAAACATAGACAACAAGGACGATGTAGATTGCGACGGCTGCTAGGGTTTTCACCCTAGCCGCAGCCTCTCTTTTCCTTACGGGAGGAGGACTCTCAGATTACCACTTTTCGTTTTGCATACCAAATCTATTATATTTTTTCGAGGTTATCTCAAAAACCACCAATCTGCCTTTAAACTCAAATTGACACGACTTATGACTAACTGGATCCAAACATCAGGTTGACGTGGTAGTTAAGATGGACACAAGCTAAGTTGTGGGTCCCACTGGTTAGATTCATCTTCTTTCCCTCTCTTTTCAAAAAAAAATCTCGTCGAACTTCTCTCCCATCTCGGGGGATGGGTTAGGAGCTGCCACCCGTCATCGGTGCTGCACCGTGCATCTAGGAGAGCCGCGGGGAGATGGCGACAGGGTCCTACGGGCATTTTTATATTAAATATTTATTTATTTTAGATTTTAGATATTTTTATTTTAGGATATTGTTCATATTTTTGCCACGTAAGCCTTACATGTGGGTCCTACCTTTCAGAATCGCCATGAATTCCTGTTAATTCATGTTTAGAGGCAGATTTGTGTTTTCTAAGACAACCTAAAAAATATGTTTAGATTTTGGTATCCAAACGAAAAGTGGTATCAAAGTCAAAATTTAGATAAAATATAATGGTTTTATGCTAGCAATTCTAATCATGTTGTGACGGCAAAAATACGGAGAGTGGATCTTGATTAGATCATGATCATTTCTCCTGGTCCTCCAAAGACAGAATGGCTAAAAATATTTTTCTAAATTGAGGCAATTTTTGTACCAGATATTTCATTGATGTATGATTCACAATGTTTTACAGGACTTGAATACGGCCTGAATGTTTGTTGTGGCGCGAGCGGGCAAGGATCCTACAACTATAACAACGAGGCGAGGTGCGGCATGCCCGGGTCAAGTGCCTGCCAGGATCCCGATAACTACTTGAACTGGGATGGCATCCACCTAACCGAGGCTTCCCACCGCTCGATCGCGTATGGGTGGCTCACGGGGCCCTACTGCTCTCCTGCGATTCTGTATTGAGCCGCTAAACTAATGTGTACACATATTGGTGAACAGTAATGTATATCGCCCCAATAATGCTAGAGAAGATAACCGAGAAAATAACAGTGGGGCATGATGCTTCTATGGAAATAGGACTTTGTTTGTAGTCCTACATAATTGTACAGTGTTAGTAGAAAAATAGATATATCTCTATGCAGATGTATGATTATACTTGTATTACATAAAAATAAATGAAAAAACTTCTCATACAGACACCGACACCTCTCGGAGAAATAAAATTGTGAGAAGAAGCCTCATAGTAGGGTTTGTAACTTAGGTACTAGGATTATCACTCTACTCCACCATTAAGTGGGCTACTCTCACTTCCTAGGGACGCATCTGTCATTGCTGCAGTCCTAGAAAACTCCTAGTATGCCATTAGAACATGGCCCCGACATCCCGGGTCACTTTAGTGAACAAAACCACAATGCAAGTTGAAAGTACACAATAGAAAACCAAAGTAACAAAGCATTCCCATCAAATTTGACCAAAAACCATTTGGATGGTTTGGGAAAAGATTCATGCATCTCCAGCACTACGTTGAACACATGTGGCGCTCTGCCATCCTTGCCGGTCGGGTAGGTTGTCTCAAATGGCGGAGGGTGATACGTTGGAAACGTATCTATAATTTTTGTTGTTCCATGCTTGTTTAGTATCTACTTTGCTTTACTTGTCTATACTTTGAGGTGTTTTTGACATGTTTTCTGGTACTAACCTATTAACAAGTTGTAATAGTGCCAGATGCCTGTTTTCTGCTGTTTTTGGTTTCAGAAAAGTTAGTAAAAAAATATTCTCGGAATTGGACGAGACGAAGGACAAAGTCAATAACTTTCCGTGGGAAACAAGAAGTCCAGAGGAGAGCTGGAGGGGCCAACACCCCACCCCCACCCCTCCCCCAGGCGCGGCCACAGGTGGGCCCGCGCCTGGCTAGGGTTTGGTGGCCCTGGCCGCCTCCCGGTCTCGCCCCTTCGCCTATAAGAAGTCCCCGATACAGAAATCCTGGGTACCCGATCAGAAATCCACGAAACTGTCTATAGCCACCGCCACCATCGTTCCTAGATCGGGGTGATCTAAAGTTCTTCCCGTCACCCTGCCGGAGGGGAGATCATCCCGGAGGCCTTCTCTCCGGTATGATTCATGAGTAGTTCCACCTTGGACTATGGGTCCATGTAGTAGCTAGATGGTTGTATCTCCTCTTTTGTGCTTTCATGTATAGATCTTGTGAGCTTCGTTCATGATCAAGATCTAATCTATTTGTAATCATGCATGTTATGTTTGCGGGGATCCGATGGTATTGAGATTATTATGTTGGTTTGATTAATGGTTTTATCTTTATGATTCTATCATGTTTGTGTTGTTTGTGATCTTACATGCTCTCCGTTGCTAGTGGTTATCTTAGCCAAGTAGTTGCTAGTGACTCCAAGAGGGAGTATTTATGCTCGATAGTGGGTTCATGCCTCTAGTTTCCAAGCAAAGTGACAGAAATCTCTTCGGTTGTAGATGTGTTGTTGCTACTAGGGAGAGAACAACAGTCTCTTGTTCATGGAACATGTGGACTGTTTACCTTACACACTTTGCTTAAAGAAGTTGTCTGTTGCTTGCAACTTAATACTGGAGGGGGTTCAGATGATAACCTGAAGGTGGACTTCTAGTCGTAGATGCAGTTGGATGATGGTCTATGTATATTGTTGTATTGCCTAATCAACTTCATAGGATCTTTCTGGCTAGTAATTGCATTGTTATGCCTTGCTCAGTTCCTGTCAATTGCCTCGCTGTAATTTGTTTACCCTTCATGCCATGTTGTTTATCTAAGGAGACCACCACTAGTGAACTATGGACCCCGGTACAATCTTTACCATTGATACATCTTCCACTGTTACTTGTTTACTTGCTGCAAACCATTACCTTCCACACCATACGTTTAATCCTTTGTTACAGCAAACCGGTGAGCTTGACAACCTCACTGATTCATTGGGGCAAAGTCTTGAGTTTGTGTTGTACAGGTCTCCGTGTTGCTAGTAACACCTGTGTGACGTTTCCTTCCTCCTACTGGTTCGATAACCTCGGTTTCTTACTGAGGGAAACTTGTTGTTGTGCTGCTTCATACCTTGCTCTTGGGGTTTCCAACGAAGCGTTCCACGACAAGTACTGGGCGCCATCAGAGGGCTAGATTCTGTCGATGGAGTAGGTGTGGGGTCGTGAGACGACGGGGTCATCATCTTCTTTGCATCAAAACTGGATGATTTTGCCTGAACCTCGAGCCGACATCGGTGGTGGAAGGTCGGACCGTGGCTCAGTAGTGAGCACAGAAGACGCTGCCGCAAGCCAGCCGGCCCCATTGACGACTCGCTTGCCCTGCCGCTTGTGTTTTGGCATAGTGGTTGCAGCCGCGAATGGCGCGACTGTGCACTTGGCGCGAGAGTGGCGGGTGTGACATGAAGCCTCGATTGGGGTTGCATGAGGTCAGGAGCGTCATGGGAGGATAGGAAGATCAATGGCGGTGATTGGGTGGCGTGGAGGCGAGAAACGGAAGGTTTAAATGTCCATCCCGCCAAGCGTACTGTAACATCCAGTAAACCAAAAACCTAGCCACTTGTATACGCGGGTTTATTTCGAGGTTGTTTTGAGATTTCCTACAAAAAATTAGGGTTAGTCATTTTTTCCCAACAAATTTCAACTCACAAGTGATACAACAATTTTGAGTGAGCACAGGTGGAACAATTTATCTATGGGTGGAATAAAAAGTTCAAGCATGTGAACACAAATTCACGGGTCCAGAACTCCTTAAAACTACGACTAGAGCAAGAGATTTAATGTGTTCGACAAAAAATAGTGATCGTCGAATAATTCAAAAATAATGTAGAACTAACGAACCTATATACAAAAAATGTTGATTGATTATGGAAACACCTGAGTGATGAAAAATTACAAATATGTAGAAGAAAAAATAGTGTTGTGAAACTAATAATAATTGTTAATAGAACAAATATTTAGTGCTCATGAAACAATTCAAAATTTGTAATGAAAATTTTAATATATTATTATTTCTTAATGTAGCAAAATTTAGAATCTTCGTACAAAACTTAGTGCTTGGAGAACAGGTTACGTCTACTAGAAAGTACTATTATAAATATGAACAATCAAATAAAACAAAAGTACTGACTTAATAACATAATTAACAAAACAAAAGAAGCATTCATATCTTAGAACATACTCCCTCGGTCCGGAAACAAGTGACTCAAATTTGTCTAGATTTGCGTATATGTAGTAGGGTTTTAGTGTGTATATACATGAATCTAGATAAATTTGAGCCACTTATTTATGTATGTAGGAAGTAAAAAAAGGAAAATACACGAAAAAGGAGAAATTTTAAAATCCAAGCAGAAAAACTGAAGGAAAACTAGAGTATAAATCTTAATGGGTCCAACTAGTCTCATCACTATCGCGGGACCAGAGAGGTCCGGTACATGAAGGGGTACGGCCGCTTTGTTAAAGTATGATCTAAATTTAATAAGATAACGAGCGGAGCGTGACCCATTGCCTGGTAGACTTGGGTTGAATGTTAATTTCTTCTAGAACCTCCATGGTCGTTGGGAAGGTTAATTTTGGGAGAGAAAAATTGACGTTACATACAATTTTGAGATTTTCTACATATGTGCATTGTTTTTATTTCTAATAAGTATGGACAAAGTGCTATAACCTCCATGATCGTTGGGAAGGTTAATTTTGGGAAAATTTTGTCGATATTAATGCCGTGTTGAGATTTTCTATATATGTGCATTGTTTTTGTTGTCTAAGTATGGGCAATGTGCTACTATGATTTTTGTATATGTGCTACAGAAGATTGCTCCAATGCTACATATCTGTTACTTTGATGTTGTAAGAGTTTCGCTAAATTATTGGATGGATTGAATTTTTTATTACAGAGGGAGACATGTTTCTTACAGTTTGCTACAAACGAATTTGATGTCGCTACATACGATATATTTATTTACTACATGGCCATGCTACAAATGTTGGAAATGATTTTACTACATGTCAAAAAAAATCAGAATCGGTACAAACCGATCTCGCATTTCTGAAAATGATAAATAAACAAAAATTGCTATGTTCGGATTTGTTTTGCAGCAGTGACAAAACAATTGAAGTAATGACCCAAGGGGACACACAATGTGGCACACATGCATGTGGGCAGTCAAACCGACTGTAGCTACGGCCGGCTGACGCCTAGCATTGGCCTTGTAATAAACCGATGTAATAATTCTTTCATTTAAAATTTAAATAAAGACCAGGCATTCACTGGAAAAAAAACTAGTCTCGTCAGTACGAATATGCGGCAATCGATGAGCTCCGAAGTATAGCCCAGTGCGCAGCCACGGGCTATTAGCAAAAGTCGCTACAGTTCAGGCCTTATTTTTCTCATGTAAGCAAAGTCTTAAATCCGGCCCAAGTAAACTCAAACAGCAAACAAACCTTTGGGGGATTTATTACTTCGGAGGTCCAGCCTCCCGGCCACATTGACACCGTCAGACCATCATCACTCTCTCAAAAAAAAAAAACTCATCATCACTCCCAAAAACTAGGGGCATGTCCATTCATTACCCAAATATACGCGCGGACACAACGCGGACAACGGTGTGTCCTTGCGTCTGTGCATGGGCCCGCCTAAATCTGGCCGTTGTCTGGTCTCGAACCGTGCAAACCGGGAGCCCAAACCGCACCGCACCAGTTCACCGTTTTGTGTCGGGTTTTCCCTGTTAAACCGTTCAAACCGGAATAAAAGTATCTATGCCGGTTTAAGGCTGATTGGAACCGGCTGAACCGGAATAAAGTATCTATGCCGGTTTAAGACTGATTGGAACCGGCTGAACTGCAAAACCGCATCACATCTCACGAATCGAACACATCGCACTATCTCACACACCGCCGCCAGCGAGAGGGCATGGCGGAGGCGAGGGCACCATGATCGGTGGAGGCGGAAGGAGTCGGCGCCGAGGCTACGGGGGACATGGGAGATCTCAGCGCCGAGAGGTTGCTGGAGGCTGGGGGATCGGCGGAAGCGGAGGTTGCCGCCGGTGGTCATGGAGGAGAAGGGTTGGGTGCCCCCGTCCCGCGGCAGCGGCCAGGGCGAGGCGGCAACAAATTGTCGAAAGAGATTTTGCTCGCCTCAGGTGTGTCTCTGGTCTCCCTAATTGCTCGCCTTGATTGCTCGCCTTGATGGTTCAGGAGTGATGTGAGGATTTTCTTGCTGGATGTTTTCCCAATAGTGAAATAAGATCTGTTAGTTGATTCATGCACAAATATTAGATTGACCATTCGCATATTTTGGCTTGTTGAATGTGCCCAAGAATACCATATTGTCTCTCTTTTCATATTTAGGTAGCACTTTGTTGCAGTTTTCGATAAGAAGCTCAAGCTTTGAAATGGACTTACTCCACCTTTTTAAGCCCCTTCTTACATTTTTCAGTTTGGCGGAAATCACAGTGGCACTGTTACTAGCTCTGACAGGAGTGTTCCAACAATTATTGGCAGTCTCCTTGAAACCAGGATGAAGTGGCCAATAATTTTCAAACCGAAACAACTTGCTTTTGGGTAGAATTGTTTCTATCGACGCCACGCAAGGAACATGATCTGATACTGGTTTAGATAATGTCTTCACCATTGTATTTGGAAAAGCTCAAGTCCATTCAACTGTAGTAAAAAACCAGTCTGAGTTGTTCTAATAGAGGCACCTCCTGCATATTACTCCACGTATACTGCCGGCCTTTTAGAGGTAATTCAACTAGTGACTGTCCACTGATCATTTCACTGAATCTCATCATCTCATTATAATTCCCTCCTGGGAGATTTTTATTTTCAGATGATCGTATGAAATTAAAGTCTTCTAAAAATAACCAGAGACTATCCACATGGATTTCTAGTGATTCAAACCACTCAATAAAGATCTGTCTTTCTGGTCCGTTGCATGGTCCGTATACATTTGTGAGTGTCCAATATTTATTTAGATGAACTGAAGAAAACTGAATGCCAATAGCAAACTGAATGCTATTCCATATGATTATCAAACCTCCGGATGCACCAATGGAAGGTACATATTCATATTTGTCAAATCTCCTTGGACATGCTTTCCTAATAAAAGATTGGTCAAACTGCTCTTTTTTTGTTTCTTTTAAACAAATAATTGCACATCCGGACTCTTTTGTTATTAAGGGCCAAGATTTTAGATTCAGAGTTGAAGCCCCTTATGTTCCATGACAGAATAAGCCACAGTCTAAAATCCATTAATTAACAGAAAGGTTCGGACTTCAGAAACGCCCGCAGTGTCAGCCTGGGAGCCCTCATCGGTTGCTGCATTGCTTCTCGGTGCCATTAGAAGATCTGGAGATATTTCCTCTGGTGGCATGCATAAAACTACATGAGTTTGACTGCTCATTGGATCAATAATCAATGGGAGCTAGAGTGAAAGGTGTTGAATTTTTGCTTCATGCCTGATCATGCATGAGATACTCTTGGCAGAATGATAAAGGAGTGTCTTCTAGAGTGGGACATAGGACAAGATTTCTTACTGATGCATAACAAGATAACACAACTGATTCGTGGAAAAAAGGAAGAACCTGGGCTAGCATCAATGACAGAAAATATGAAGCTGAAATTTGCAGATTTACACAAGTATGAGCAGCTTACACAAGGTAAAAACAGAGGATGTCATATAAGTTCTATTTCTGTTCTTGCTGTATAAGTAGTAATGTGTTTCCTATTATTTAAATTCATTAGAGCTCGGAGCTTTGGAGTGTGGAGAAATATGATTCCGGCAAGAATATCAACGTCAGGTATGTAGTTTCCCTTTTACTGTTGTTTGGTTATTTTACTTGTCCTTGTTAGTTGTGATGTGCTCACAATTTAGTGTCCTTCTAGACTTACAGCTTTCATGTGCTCACAATTCTAATCCTGCTTGTGATGTGCAGCTCACTCCTGACGATGTGTTAGCTCTTCTGCAGCAGGTCTTACAACTGACATCTGAGCAGCTGAGTTCGTTTCCACTAGAGCAGCAGCAGCAGGTGATCCAGATTCAGAAGATGTTATCAGCTAGTAAATAGCACCAGCTAAATAAGCCCATCTAAACTGTTACATACATAGACAATATGGAAGAAGTAGTGAAACTGCAAATTTTCCATCCGTTGATGATGCTCGATTTTCTGGGCATGTAACAAGTGTTCTGCATATTGATATGTTGTGATTATTTAGTAGACCTGTACATGAACTTCTGAACGTGCTATCTGTTGCTGGCGGCGGTTGAGTATGCGTCTCGTGCATGTGTGTCTGGGACTCCCAGATTTGTTTATTTCAGCACTCACGGTTTCAAACCGTTTAAACCGTGTAACCAGCCTACACCAAACCATCCTTTCACCTAATGTCTAAGCGGTCTAAACCAGACCAACCCACTTCATATGCCCAGGATTAGGCCCACCTGAATGACGCGGCGGTTTGTCTGCTGCCACAGTTAGCATGCCAGCCATTGATGGCCAAGGCTAGTCAAAGGCTGACGGGCATTCAGCGTGCCATTGATGGTCAAAGTCAGCCAAAGGCTGACGGGCGGTCAGCGGGGCTGAGCTTAAGCAATGGCTCCCTGACCACCGTGTCAGCATTGATGGCCGAGGGTAGACGGGCCTTTTTAGGCCGAGGACGCACATGGTATGGCCTTCCCACAGCCCTTGCCCATTTCCATATCGAACCAAACCAGTCCCCTCTTCGCCGACGTCATGCCCAACTGGTGGAAGAAGACGATGAGCAACGACAACTAGGCTGATGGTTCCTCGTCGGGACGCCGCCATCGTTGCGTTATGCCTCCTTCTCCAACACGGTCGTTGCCTCCACCTATCGTGCAGGGTCCTTGCGCGCCCCTTCTACCGCGTTCGCGCAAGCAGAACTTCGTCTATGCGCTGCAATGGCTCGCGTTGGACGCGCTTCTGCTGCGGCGAGCCATGCCTTTCGTCTTCCTAATAGGCGGTACGTGCTTGTCGCCTAGTGCCAGCGCCATTGGAAGGAGCGTCACCGTGCGAGCACCACGACGTGTATCTATCGGGGGTGGCATCTGAACCGGGTGCGCGTCCTGGTGCCGTCGGACGAGGCACTGCTCGACTGAGAGATCCAGCGGCGCCAACTGCCAACGCACCTCTGCAATGACCCCGCATACGAGCTTCGGGATTTCTAGGTGAAATTCATCGATTGGGAGCACGAGGCAAGGAGCCTCTCATCCTACATAGTCGACTTCCCGGTCGAGGGCGATGTCAACCTCCCTGATGTTGACTTCTCCGACAACGAGAACAAAGGCGAAGGCTATGGGAAGGAGCTGGTGGAAGTCAAGCAGGAGGAGGAGGAGGATCACATGCCACCGGCCGTGGTCGTGCCACCGGGTTACGACGAGGACGAGGCTACCCGCATCGCTATGGAAGCATCCAAGGTAGAAGAGGATGCCAAGTGGCAGCGGGACGGGCTGGAGGACAATGTCCAACTCTCTGGCCACCTGGTATACTATGAAAACCAGCTGCCCCCACCGCACCGCCGCCACTGCTGGAAGAGTTTCCTTCCCACGCCCAGGTGTGGTGGTACGAAAGTGTGGTAATCGCCACTTCGCGCCCCACCCGCGCCCATGACGTCGACACACCAACAGCCATCGCCACAATTGGCGTACCAACAGCCTTCCGCCACCACGGGCGTACTATTTGTTGTGTCGGGGCCATGGTCGTTGTTGAAATCAACCTCTCCAACGAGCCCGATCACTTGGCGCCGCCGCCGCCGCCGTGCCAGCCGCCATCCCTAGCCATAGCTAGGGTTTATTTTTAGCTATGATTTTTTTTTTAATTTTCTAATATGCAAATTAAGACTATTATGTAATATATCTAAGTTTTCAATTATTTTGGTTTTTAGTGTTTTATACATTTCAGGAAAAAAATGGGACAAGCCTGCTGAGTGCCAAATGGACAGAGGCCAAATTTTCATGTTTTCGTGTCTGCGGACCAAACGGTTCCATTCGGATACCTCCTATGTCCGAAATGGGGGGCCGATCAGTGGCGTACGCAGGGGGTGGTCTGAACTTTGTACTATTACTCTTAATATGTTGCTTATAATTCTGTCTAATTGGCTTTTATTTAACTTTGCCCATCCTATATTTTTTTCCTGCGTCCGCCAATAGAGATGCCCTAAGTTGGTAAAGGAAATTAACTATCGAGATGATGCGTCCAAAACGAAATGGCGGATACCCGGCCGTCGAGGTTTTAGCACATAACACCAATTCTTGGGACATGTTTTGCACAAAACCACAACTCTACCTTTTCTTTGCACACCAATATTAGCCGTAAGTGTTGCACAAAACACATAATACGTGGTTAGCTTGTTTGATCTTTAATTAGAGAACTGGCTCACTGCCAGCATGACATCATGGCCTATCTAATCTAGTATATCATTCTACAATCAAAATAATTGATCTGCTCTCAAAATTCGTCCCAATTCAAGGCACATGAGGCCGAGACTCTGAGCCTAGCCCCCACTGTGTTATGTTACGACAGTACAGGAAACGCAACAAGCACCGACAAATATGGTTGTATATTATATGTGTATTTTGTTTTTTATTTATTTTACATTTATGTTTTAGCATCGGGTTCCGGAAGATTTGCGTCGTTATTCTATGCGGTGACGGGATACCGAAATTCGAAGGTACAATCTCCAAGTTATTTATAAATTATATCTACAATAAAATTATAGTGGAAATGATGGGGATATGCCAAGTGGGGTATAACCAGCTGGACGTTTCCTACTGGATCCAACTCTCAGCGAGTGGGCCTGTAGGATGGCGACTGGATCGTGAACTAAGGGGAGCGAGGCGACTGGAAGATGAAGGGCCAGAAACGTAGCTAGACCCAGTCGGATTAGGTCAAACCCTCCGAGACCTTAACCAACTCGGTTGTAGATCTGTAAACCATAGCCAGGTACCCCTATATAAACCTTCTAGGGTGCTCTTTGTACTCATATTCTATCAGACACCCCATCGACTCGCTGCCTAGACGCCGAGCTCGTCACCATTATAATCTCTCGAATACAATTTAGCGAGTAAGTCTTTACCTGGGAGGCTGGGTAAACCCTTGTGTCTCCACCCTCATCTCGCACCATAGATGGTTGGCCTCCCTTGTCCCTCGTTCTACTACTACGCCCGTCCGCAGATTCGCCATGGCCATTCCCATAATAGGAAATAAATAAATCAACTAGATACATTTGATTCTAGGGACAAAAAGGGAAAAACTAGGCCTTTAGGCCGACGACATTGCCGTCGGCGTAGAATACGGCCATCAGTGTATGGCTTTATTCATGTAGTGCGACACGTTGGAACTGCCGACATTAGAATCGGTCCGGTTAACTAATCAGCTATCAAGGCTGTTAATGACGAGATATGTGTTTTATGCAATACTTACGGCAAATATTGGTGTTTTGTGCAAAGAAAAGGTGAAATTGTGGTTTTGTGCAAAACACGTCCCAACAAGTGGTGTTAGGTGCTAAAACCTCCCGGCCGTCACATGGAACGAAGCAGGGATGGCCACCGGGCATGCATAAAAACATCGGTCAAGGTCCGCCAGATTATCCTATACCGCTAACACGCCACGTTCAGTTCTCTGCTTCTGGAGCCACCGACAACGACGTTCAAGCTACTGGTTGCCGTATCTAAACTCTTCGTCAGAAGACCCGTTTGTAACGATTCATTTGAACCTATACTCTAAAACATATCTAGATACATCTCCTTCACAAATCTAAAACATCTTATATTTTAAAACGGAGGGAGTATGAGCGATGGAGACAAACCAAGCAAAAGCTTAGTGAGTTCAAATTTGTAGCCTCGCGAAAGCAACAGCAAAGGTTCTACGGTTCCTGTCATGATCCTTTTTTCTTTCAGAAAAGAAGAAGCAGGTATACTGATTGGGTTCTTTCACGGTGAGCGAACGTGCAGGCAGAATGGAGCCTATAACGGGTTCCGATCCGATCCGTACCAAGACCTGTCAGCAGAGTAGTAACAGGCCGGCGGCTGCAAGTGATGAACCGTATGGAGACAAATCTGTTTCTCCTTTGCAGCCATGTCTCCAAAGGGCTTTTGAATCTTCTCGTGACGGCGACGGAGGGAGCACGTCGGGCTGAGAACTACAGTTCCTTTGGGGGGACCAATCCAATCAACGCCGGAACCATTGAGCAGCAGGGCCTCCCCCAAAATTTCTTGATGTTCCCTTGTGCTGTTGCAGTCAGGGGCAGCCAGCCCGTCGCCGTTGCAGGCCCCGAACGAAAGCTCATCGCACCGGAGCTGGAATTCGGAGTGGCGGGCAGATGCTACAAGCAAACTAGCCGTCTCAAATGATTGTCTTGTTTCTCTCTCTAGGAAAACACATGCACTGAATAATCAGGTTAGTTGTAAACTCGAATCTTCTTCGTTAATAACCTTTGGTGATTTGGTGAAGCTGATTCCTCGATCGACCACGTGGCACACACAGGTTAGCAGTAAACTCGAATCGCTCCTGAGTACCGATCGAGCTAGCCGCGATCGGTCACTCCTCGGCCTGTACGTGTATATATGTACATCAGTTTGTTATACGGAGTAGTAATATCATTTTGGATCTGTTAAACCCCCTGCTACGTACCTAACATGACGACGAGGGGGCCAGGTCGATCGGTCTCCGGCAACCACCACACTAATTGGGAGAGCTAAACTAATCAGGTGTATCTCCAAGTATAATGCGTATGTGACAGGTTTTAATTTTATAGCTGTATAGCTAGTAGCAGGTATATCCAAGAACCGTTCTAAGCCGCCGTGCCGTGTGGTAGCTAGCTAGCTCGTCGAGTCGTCGTGTTCGTTGGTTTTTATGGGACAACACCTGCTTTCTTCCAAGCTAGCTCTTGATGCAGTACACATGGATGATGGTATTGGTAGGTAGAGCATGTCTTCTTGCGCAGGCACGGAACTGCTGGACTGGTGATATAGCCATAGATAATCTGCAAAACTGCAAGCGTGACATGATGACACCTATCGATAGCTCAAGACCGTTTTGGTTGGAGTATTGCAATGTATCGATGCTCACTACAGGAATTGATAGATACGCCGACGGCCCCGGGCTCTACGCCGACGGCCAAATGTCGGAGCCATCGGCGTAGACCGTGACCAGGCCAGCTCCGCCAAACAGCCGTCAATTGTCCTCGGCGTATCTATGCTACGCCGACGGCTATCCTCGGCATAGTTATTTTTTCTTTTACCTCATTAAATTTTAAAAAATCATAACTAAATCATTCTAATTCGCAAAAATACAAATAATATAACAAAATTTGCAGAAAAATAAGATCTAACTATCTACATTCAAATATTACATATTTATAAAAAATTAAGTGAAACATAAAATATTATATATTGTTTAAAACAGGCATAAAATTTTTAAAAACGGTCGAAACAATGCGAAACCTTCACGTGGTGTCATATTATGTGACATAGTTACAAGAAAAAATATAAAACTTGGTATATTGATTATGTCTGAAAAAACCTTCACAAAATAACCTATCTCATTCGAGGTTTCTTGGATTTCGGGTCGAATGACCAATGTTATGGATAGAATCAAGGCATAGTTTGTCATAATGTGTCCATATTATGCATACATGTGTATCATGGGATAACGAACAATGTTGCATGAGGAAGTTTTCCTTTTCGTCACACCAAAAATCCATTTTCATTTTTCGAGCATAAAAAACAGACGGTTTTGTGAAACAACCACCAAATGGCTAATTCAAAATGCTACCACCACATTTTACAAAAATACTAGACCGCCTTATATGGACAATTTCCTAATAGGAAAATCCGAAACCTTTCCGTCCATCCCTGGTAAAAAAGATAAATTCCTGCCGAATCGGTAGGAAGTGGGTCACATATGAACTATAGGTACGCCGAGGGCTATCTTGCGTGCCATACGTCGAGGCAAAGCGTCGGCGTAGCGTCTGACGACATTCGATCTGTTGACGGCTTGTGTATTTCCGGTAGAAATATCTTTCTTAGGAGGCTACGACATATGTCGGGACATGCCATATTTCGAGGGTATTTTTGTTCTCGACGTAGCGCGCGCGTCCCTATAGTGACTACTCGGCTGGAATCTGTATTTGGTCTGTCTTTTGGTGTGTGGTGCGTGGAGAATCCCCCTCCAATCTGTCGCAAGTTGCTCGTTTCTAATGCTTCGGCCAGCGTAGCAGATTATTTTATACAATCTCCAAAACTGATTATATGTAACCGCTTCAAGTCGTCGATGATACGTACTAGTAAACAAGTCAAGAATTAACTTGCACTCCTCTCATCGCCTCAAGCAGCACCTAAACTATGTAGTACTCGTTTCTGCTACGCCTAGCACGACGCGCACCCGTTCCCAGTCGTGCCCTCTGCTCTGCAGGCTGCCGAGGCGAAGGATGTTCAGAGCAGTCTTGCGCTCCGATCGGGCATCCAGAAGTACACGGCCCAAGGTCAAAGCACAGCAGCCCGATGGATGATTGTATCGGAGTCGGAGTTCCCTCCCATGACGCACGATTCGGTGGTCGCTCGCTGCGCAGATGGCCAGCGCGAACGGGAGACGTCACTGCCCGTGACAGGAACGGCGCAACCACCCATGTCCGATGGGACCTTCTTCCCCCATCGATGGAAGCGTCGTACGTGGGCGTACGTGCGTGCGTGCGGGCTTCCGGGCGCGCGTTGGCAAGCTCCAACCATTGGCCGCCGGGCATGTGACACGGGAATTTCTCCCCAGTTCGTTCCTTGGCATCGAGCTCGCAAGTTGCCGGGGAGCGCAGGCGCCCCGGCCCGCCTGGTACGGGTCGGGTGCCGTTGCTGGTGTGCGCTAGCTAGAACTTTTAAACTTAAATTCGAGCTCCATATGGTGAAGAATCTTCCGGTTCCACAGGATAAAACTCACGGCCACCAACGCTCCGGCCACATGGGCTTTCTTCGATGTGCAACTAAAAAACGTGTTCGGCGGCCGTTGTTCGAATCTCGCTGAACGATGGAGGACGTTGGTTTCTCCAAACATTAACTGCAAGAGATCCGTGTTTCTTTCAATTTTGTTAAAACTCTTGTTGGGTCAAAAAATTGTACTCCACCCGCTGCAAATTAATCGACTTAGGTTTGTCTAAATATAGATGTATTTAGAGCATCTTGTCGTTGAATGACACCAGGCGAAACCGGACAATTTTTGGCGGAATCGCTTTCGGCGCAGGTGCCTTCCCACTCACGTACCTATGCCGAGTTTCCAAGTTCGGCTAAATTTAGTTAAACTCGGCGAAATATGAGCGAATATAGACATAATTTCATTAAAGTAGGCAAGGGGCACATAGTACATCGGATTTCATAACTAGAAAAGGCCGCCGCCGTGGTCGACGCCGGACGCTGCAACTACAGGCCGATGCGGGGGTTGCTGCCGGCCTCGATGTGCGCCATGATACCGGCGAGAGTCCGCCCTGGAACGCTCCACCAGCGGCGGTAAGCCGCATTGTTACGCGGCGGCGGCAGCAAGCCTGGCGGTCCGTCGTGACGGGCGAGTTCCTCGAGGCACCTGTCGGCGAAAAACTGCCTCCAGAAGACAAGGTTGCCCTGATCCTTGGCGAGATTCGGGTCTTGCATGGCGGCGATAGCGGCCTGGATCTCTCCGGCGAGTTCTGGGTCTTGCATGGCGGCCGCACTGGATCTCCGGCGAGGTCCTCTATCCGTCGGCACCGGTGAACGGGATCCGCCGGTGCCGAAGTTTCCACCCGGGGAGGCGAGTGTCCGCCCGGCCAGTATAGCGCCTTGCGGGCGGCAAGACTTTCCACGGCGACAGCGTGCGTCGGCGCTCGGCCATAGTTCGCCGAAGTTGAGGAGGAAGAAAGGTGCAAACCTCCGAAGTTCGCCGGAGTTGTGGTGGTGTGAGGGACTGTGAAGAGAGACGGCGAGATGTACGATTTTTATAGGCCGGAAGAATGGCGGGAGGGGTGTAGCGGCGAGGGCGGGAAAAGAAAAACGGCGGAAGGATGGCGGCGAGTCGGCTTCTATCGCTGATAGGCTGGTCCACTCGCCGAATTCGCTTCGTCTGGCGTCCTCAGGGCGTATCCGGGATCCTAGGTTCGGCCTGGGTAGTCCGGATGAAAGTTGGCCCAAATCCGACCAAAAAGAGGTCCCTGGGTACACGACTGAGCCGATTTTCGGCGTCCGGACGTAATTTCGGCGTCCTGATCTGTCTCCTAGATAGGCGAGTGGAGATGCTCTTAATACTCTATCCAATCAATGGACTAAAATGTGTATAGATGCATCCGTATCTAGCAAAACCGAGTTAATTAATTTGAATCGGACTGAGTATATATTTTTTTTTAAAGTTATATTTTTTCGAAAAAAAAAGAAGTCACACATACCGTATTTCATTCCTTCCGTCCGCCAATATAAGACCATTTTAGGGCAACTCCAACGTTTCCTACGAACGGACACTGGGACATCTGAATCTGTCCGAACGGACAAGGAGCAAGACCTAAGCCCTGCAAACGTATTGCGTTCTGTGGATCGGTCCGTTTTTCCGTATTTCTAGTCCAAATTCAGAATACCTTTGCTGTGGCGCCGATAGGCCGCGCGATCGGGGCGTGCGTCCTTTTGTCTATTCCGCCAGCCAGCCACACTCTAGACACAACACCCTCACCACTACCCCTCAATGCATCACGTCCCTTCTACAGCTGCGCCGCCGCATGCGGTGTACAATTCTACCAACAATTCGGGTAGTTTTGTAACAACCGAAGCATATGCCTTGAGGAAGGGTAGATTTTAGGAATGTGCATTCGCATTTGCATGCATCTAAAATTGTAAATTTCAAGTTTTTGTTTTGAAGTTACAAAAGGTGTGGAAATAAACTTTAGTTCCGACTTTGACTTAGGTTAACACTGGGATATGAATTTGAATTCAAAAAAGACCTTTTGTACATATCAAAATTTGGTTTCAAATTGACTTAACACAACTAAGTGAGTCAAAGACTCATAATACAACGGTACACAATAAATTATATAAGATGGGCATTTGAGTTCAAAATTGTGGTTTGAATTATTTAAATTTGAATTCAAAATCAAACTTACATAATAAAATAAATAAAATTCAAAAATATTAAAAAATATGATAATGAATAGAATGAAATCTTTAGTCATGATAAAATGAGTACAAGATTTCTCACAAACAGAATTCAAGTAAGAAAAATACAAAAGTGTGTCTGATCCTAATACAAACTAAAAGAAAAGGAAAATTCCTATTTAAACTTATCTAGTCTTCTTATCCGTTTTCTTGCTCTTCTTGACCTTCTTGGCTATCTTGACCTGAAACACAAGCACATAGGAAACCACTTTTGTGGTTAAAAAGTATGATCCACCCTAAGATGAATCCATTTGTTATAGAATCCAAGGATAAGGTCCAGGAACTTGTCTTGGACATTGTAGTTGAGGTTTTGAGAAAATGATAGACCAGCTGAAGTAGTAAGAGTTTGGTAGAGAGATAGAAAAGGAAAAACAGTAGTAAAAGAACAACATCGTTGTGTGAGGAAGGATCATTCGCAAGAATATAGAAAGCACATGACCTAGGACAATAGTAGCAAGATCATAAACCATGGCACTGTCATTTAACAAACCAACACAAGTAAAATGACAAGTAATAAATCATAGTAGATGTGAACCACTAGAACCCATGGATTCCTTTCAAAGAAAGAATCCAACACAACCAGGTGAAACACTTGACAGTTCATTTGATCATGTCAATATAAACTTCAGGGTATATAGAAATACTTGACAGTAAAGAAATAGCTACTAGATAAATTCACAGAAACAAATCATAAAAGAATAAACACGGTTTATTGTCCAAATTGAGTGAGGACAATTAACGACCTGCCTAAATAGGCAAATGACATAATAAAGCTCAAAGCTCATACCGATGCTTAAATGCACAAAAAACAACATAGAGAGACGATACAAGAAGGTTAGTCACCTTTGAATGCAATATAGGTGTCACCACCACAAACAACTTAGAACACTATAAATAGAGACCCAAATCCACCCCTAGAACTCACAATTCTCAAAGCAAAGCTTATAGTAAACACACTTAGGCCATAGGCTGAGTTAGAGGAAACAAACAGAAACCACACACTCTTTGTGAGAGAGAGGGATATGAGAGGGGAGAGGAAGCAAGAAGAGGAGTAGCATAATCAAGGACTACACCAGATCTTTAGCAAGCACACTTTAGATATACAATGTTTGTTGGATAGAAACTTTAGAGTATAAGTAGAACTAGACATGGATCATCTAGATCCAGAAAGCGAGTGTAGTATTACCAGCATTGGCACTAGCCAAGAACTAGCTAGTTGTGCATCTTCCAACAGAAGAATAACATAGCCATACCAGAACGTTTACTAGCACATCCCGTAGATTAAGCAAATATGACCTAAGTAAGGTAATTAAGAATAGGAACCTTAATATCTAGCCTCACATCCTTAGGAAGTATCCTAAGATCAACCTAAGGATGAGAATGTAGATAAGAATAAGCAGTTATGTATAATACATGGTAAAACTTACATAAGAAATTTATAATAAATTCTTAAACAACACACTTAAAATTAATAAGAAAAGTTAAGTGAACTACAATATCACCACACCCTAAAGAACTACTATAGTAGCGGTAAACACCAACACTAATGAACATAGTCAAATAATTAACTAAGCATGAGTTGTGGATTTAGACCGCCACTTTAACATCATCAATTAAGGTTAAAATAAACACTAATACATGATCACTTAAGAAAGATATCACTGGCATAAATACTTGTGACATAACTGTAAGAAAAAATCAGTAACACCTAGAACATAACTCATGTTTCAGTTCATGTGGCGGCCGCTTCGCCTCGTCAAATACTCTCACCACGCAGCACAGATCTATGATCCGACCCCAGAACACGCAGAAACCTCACCTCTAAAAGGGATCTAGAGGGAAAACTTGCAGATGGAATCATCCTTGCTGGTACATGAATCATCGGAGGCCAAGGCATCATGCCCACCATCATCAACCACTGCACCTTCGTCACCATTACCTTTCCCATCTCAATTACTTCCCATCTTGTTGTAATTCTAATTAGTACTATGGATTTGCACTTATTATCATCCATCAACTCGTATTTATTTCATATATCCATGATGTTGTTTGCCTCTATGTACGAGTAGTTTACCCTGTCCTTGTGGAGATGGAGAAACCCTAAAAATATTATAAAGTAAAATAAATATTATCTATAATTTCTGTTCATGAGCATGTATTAGTTTTCTCTCTAGATATTACATGAACTACATCATGTAATATTTTCCTTCAGGACTAGAGAGGGAACTATTATTGGTCAAATGGTAGTATGTACGTTGCTAAGTGACATAACGTGTCGGCGTGCTATTCATATGGGTAACATGGATTAGAAGGGATTCACAAGCTCATATCAATATCCATGGGGAAACCCTTAATTGTGATGAATCGAAGTGTCTTGCTTATGATCGTTGCAGTGGTTATTAGGGATGAAATAACACATAACTTTCTGTGATCATCTTATTATGGAGATCTTCCCATACATGCACATAAAGGATGATATAGATTTATCTAATCATAAATAGTACCAATGCTAGTGGTGGATCCTACACTCGCTGACAAAGTTTTATCCCTCTTGCAGTTTCATAACACTTTGATCGCGTATGTCTCCTATTTGCATCCTATAGTTTTAATCTTTAATTATTTGCACCCAAACACAACTCTCTCAAAACACTTCAGCCTAGAATCAAAGACAACTTCGAATTATTCTTTCATAAAAGGTAACTAGAGGCATAAAGACCTCTAACAATAACTCTTCGTGCTTTGATACTCTTACTTCGAAACTAGCTAAATTATGCATGTGTTATTGCATTCATCACCCGCTACCAAAAATATACAGTCCAACTTTCTCGCCCAATTTGACAATCTATGTGATCAAACCAGCCACAGTTTAGTGATTGAATGATTACAAATACGCCAAAATCAAATACCAGTCTCCTCCGTCCCGGTAGAAGGTGCCTCCTCCGTAGTTGTGGCAGATCTCGATGATGGTGCGGAAGAGGTTATAGAAGCAGAGCTCGACGTGTTTTGGCCATGGCCCTCTTGGAAGAACGCCGACGAGGGTGGTGAGAAGTTCGTAGAGGATGTGACGCTTTCTTGGATGACCCACACACCGCCTAAAAAGTACTAGGCGGTGTGTGTGGTGGGAGATCCGACCTCTCCATGGCCATCTTTACCTATACCGCTTCCACCGCTTTCCTATCCTTGAGCTTCACATCCCTCTCCCGGCAGTCAGATGAGAGCATCTCCCAGCACTTCACTTTGACAGACTGATGGCAACAACTCTATGTGTACAACCTCATTAGGACTCCAACTGAAGAATATTGTAGAAAACGTCTTTTCCCCATAAGGGTGGCTCGATGGTTTATATCAAACTCTCGGAAAATTGCAGAAACTTGTCCTTTTTCCTCTTCTATAAAGATGCAAAACAATTTTTTTGCCTTGTGACCCCAACTCCACCGTGTGGTTGTCAAGCACAAGGTTTCTTATTAGTAAAATTAAAATAAAACAGTAAAGTAAACTACGACTAAAACAAGAAAGTAAAGTTCATTTTGGGCTTTTGTTTAGTCTTGCAGAAAGTAAAGGTATTTTTGTATTTTCGAATTTAATTCTTGCAGAAAATTTAAAATACAGTAAAAGCATGTAAAAATGGTTTCTTACGATAAATAGTGGACCGGGGTTCATAGTTTCACTTGTCTACTCTCTGAAATTCAAGTTCATCACACATGCATAGATTGTGGGGGAGTTTGCTCTATATATGGTGGTGGTACCAATATCACATACTTTTGTAGTATTTGATATTGGTATTATCATTTTATTCATTAATATTTCTTATATAAACCCTCTTAAAGGGATTGTCATCAATTACCAAAATGGGGGAGATTGAAAGAACATGTTGGGCCCCCATGTGTGGTTTTGGTAATTAATGAGAATCTTTATGGACTAATGTGTGTACTAAGTTATACTTGTAGGATTTGTCCATTGACATCGTTTGGAGCATGTGTTGGCTTCAAGGTCGATAAAATGCATAGAAGATATGTTGGGCAAGCTCAATATGCGAGGTCGATGATGAGGAGTTAAGAAAGGCGTTCCATCTTGAGAAGGGCAAGATCTTCTACATCGAGCTCAAGTGGAATGCTCAAGCCAAAGGTATAATCTTGATAGGTTTTCCCTTTTGCCGGTCTCACGTTGTGTGTGTGAGACCGGGTTTATGATAGATATGTTGGACATATGCCCTAGAGGCAATAATAAATGTAGTTATTATTATATCTTTGTGTTTATGATAAATGTTTACATTCATGCTATAATAGTATTAACAAGGAAACCATTAATACTTGTGTGATTTGTAAACTTAATTTGAAGTCCCTAGTATAGCCTCTATACTTCACTAGCTTGTTGGTTGATTAATGATTGTGGTTTCCCTATCATGAACATTGAGATGTTATCAACAACAAGATCATATCGTTAGGAGAATGATATGGTGGACATACTCCTATAGATAAGCGTAGCATAAAGATCAAGTCATTTCAATAGTTCAATTGCTATATGCTTTACGATACATAGTAACCTAATTCCTTCGACCATGAGATCATGCATATCACCTTTACGGATGGATGCTTTGATGACATCAAACACCACACCGTGGCGGGTGGCTATAAAGGTGGCATTAAGTGTTCGGAAAGTATTGGTTGAAACACATGGATCAAGAGTGGGATTTGTCCATCCACATGACGGATAGATATACTCGGCCCTCTGGTGGAATGTCATCCAATTGGCTTGCAAGCATGTGACTTGGTCACAAGGGATCACATATCACGGAGCGAGAAAAGAGTACTTATCGGTAACGAGGTTGAACTAGGTATGCGAGATACCGACGATCATAACCTCGGATAAGTAAACTATCGTGAGACAAAGGGAAATTGGTATCGTATGTAAGTGGTTCATTCGATCGCAAGTAATCGAGAAATATGTGGAGCCATATGAATTTCCAGATTCCTCTATTGGTTATTGTTGGAGAAGTGTCTCGATCATGTCGCATAATTCACGAACCGTAGGAGACACACTTAAGGATTCGACGTTGTTTGAGTAGTTATGGTATTATGAGAAAGAGACCGAATGTTGTTCGGAGTCTCGGATGGGATCCGGGATATCACGAGGTGATCCGGAATGGTCCGGAGAATAAGATTCATATAAGGAAAGTCCCGTTTCGGAGTTCGGGAATGATTCCGGTGTTTTCATCGGGAATGTTCTAGAAGGTTCCGGATTGTCCGGCACTCCGGGGGGGGAGGGTACATGAATGTGTCATTACATATTGGAATGATTGCATCATGTACTAAGTGTTCTTGCTGTTCCAAAAACATGAAAGTCAAATTGCCAGTTTGAAAGTCAAACGGCTAAAACAGGAAACTGTGGAAACAGGAAACTGTGGGAAACAAGCAAGAGGAGTTGGAACCAACCTGGAGGAGGAGTTGGACTCCTCCGGGCGCCAGCCCTAGGCCGAGTTGGGAGGGACTCCTCCCTCCCCGGCGCCAAGGCCCCTCCACCTATATAAGGAGGCGGGGCTCCTCCTAGACACACAACTTTCTACCTCTAAATCTCCGGTTTAGAGCCGTTTTGGTTTAGAGCTTCTAATTGCTTTAGCCGGTTTAGAGCCTTCTAATTGGTTTAGAGCCTTCTAATTGGTGTGTCTAATTACTAGACCACTAATAGCCTCTCTCATAAGCTCCACCATACTTTCCGGCTTAAGCGAAGCCTGGGATTCCCTCTACTTGGTACCACGCCGTTGTCTGCGGAATCGCGAGAGTGCTACAACCTCCATTTTCTTTGGAACAAGGAGAGGAAGGTCTTGCCGAAATACGAACGTGTGACCGATCAAGGGAGCGCTGCAGATGTGCCGGAAGGATCGTCTACACGATCTTGAGATCGGAAAGAGTACGACTACATCACCCGAGAATCCGCTCTCGTTAAACGCTTTGGAATCTTCGAGGTAAGTTATACCATCGACTCGTTGCTACAATCTAGTAGATAGATCTTGGCTTGTTTGTTTGTATGCGATAGAAAATTTTGTTTTCCATGCTACGAACCCCTACGGTGTATCGAGCCGTGTCTATATGTTGATCTGTTGCCTGAGTAGAACACAATGGTCATTGTGGGCGTTGATGCTTTTATTGTCGATTGCTTCTTGTGTACTTTGCATCTTGCGGTATGTTGGGATGAAGCGGCCGGGCTAACCTTACATGACATCGTTCATGAGACTTGCTCCACTTGACATGCAACTTGTATTGCATAAGTTGCTTTGCTGGTGCCTGTTTCTCCTAGCATAGTTAAGATCCAATTTACAACGGGTGATCAACAATGCTAGTATCAATGTTGTGGTTCTTGTTCGTAGTTAGAACGACACTTATTGAAAGCCCCAAACCACGTAAAATATGCAAAGAAAGTAGGCGTCTAACTTTGTTTTGCGGGGGTGCGATGATGTGATATGGCCATGATTGTGATTATATTTGATGTATGCAATGTTCCTTATTGTAAGTCGCAACGGCAGAGCCATATGGTTGTCTTTAATTTATGTTAAGACCAGCGTGTCTATTCAAAGTAGTTGTAATAGTTGAAGCGGTGGGCGACAACCATGGAGAAACGCCATCGACCTTGATGCAATGCCGGTGATGATGGAGATCATGTTCGTGCTTGAAGATGGAGATCGGAGGCACAAAGAAGAAAGGCCATATCATATCACATATATATTGAATTGCATGTGATGTTAATCCTTTATGCATCTTGTATTGCTTAGTAGACGACGGTAGCATTATAAGATGATCCCTCATGCACATCAATTTCAAATCATAAAGTGTTCACCCTTAGTTAGCACCGTTGCTAAAGCTTGTTGTTTCGAAGCACCACGTGATGATCGGGTGTGTTATATTACGCAAGTGTATACAACGTGAGCAAGCCATTTGCTCATGCGAAACTAAGGTTTGATCTTGACGAGCCTAGCATGTACGGACATGGTCTCGAACACGGATCACCGAAGGTAAAGCATGAATCATATAGTAGATATGATGAACATGACGATTGTTCGCCATTGAAACTATGTCAACTCTCGTGATGATCGGTGTTGATATGGTGGATTTGGTTCGTGTGATCACTAAAACAATGTGAGGGATATTGTTTTGAGTGGGAGTTCACCTAGTTTAATTTTATTATTAATTTGAACTCAATTTGTCATAAACTTAGTCTAAACTATTGCAAATATGTTGTAGATCAATGGCAGCCCCTACCATCAATTTTAATGTGTTCCTAGAGAAAGAAAAGTTGAAAAACAATGGAAGCAATCATGGATTGGTTCCGCAATTTGAGGATTGTCCTCACATTTGGTAATTTGACCTATGTCTTTGGATGCACATTGGTGACCCACTGCACCAATGCTCCCGATGAAGTAAAGAATGTTTACCTCGCTCGGAAGAATCGGTACTCCATAGTTCAAGGTGCTATCTTGTATGGTTTGGAATCGAGCTTGTAAAAGGTTTGAGGATTGAGACCCATATGATATTGTCAAAGATCTCAAATTGATTTTTGAGACTCATGCGGCAATTGAAAGCTATGAGGCTTCGAAAAGTTCTTTAACCGCAAGATGGAAGAGGGCAGCTCGTCGGTGAGCATGTGCTTAAGATGTCCGGCACGCAAACAAACTTCAAAGCTTGGGTATAGTGATTCCTAATGCTTTGGGGAATTACCGTGTCCTCCAATCACTACCACCAAGTTACAAGAACTTTGTGATGAACTACAACATGCGTAACATGAACAAGACGTTGCTGTAACTCTTTGCCATGTTGAAATCTGCGAAGTGGAGATCAAGAAAGAGCACCAAGTGTTGTTGGTCAATAAGCCCACCAAATTCAAGAAAGGCAAGTCTAAGCAAAAGGGACACTTCAAGAAGGGTGGTAAGAAAGCTACCACGCCGACGAAGAATACCAGGCTGGACCTAAGCCTATTAATCGAGTGCTTTACCGCAAGGGAGAAGGTCCTCGAAGCGAATTGCCCAAAGTACTTGGCGATTTGAAGAACGGCAACATCAAGAAGAAAGGTATATCCGATATACATGTTATTGATGTGTATCTCACTAGTACCGTAGTAGTGCACCGGTATTTGATCTCGGTTCGGTTGCTCATATTTGTAACTCAAACAGTCTTGCAGAATAAACGGAAGCTAGCGAAGAACGAGGTGACGATGCGCGTGGAAACGGATCAAAGGTTGATGTGATCGCGGTGGCACGCTACCCCTTCATCTACCATCGGATTAGTTTTATACTTAAATAATTGTTATTTGGTGCTGCGTTGACCATGAACATTATATCGGGATCTTGTTTATTGCGAGCGGTTACTTGTTTAAATCGAGAATAATGGTTGTTCTATTTATATGAGTAATATGTTTTATGCACATGCACCTTTGATAGATGGTCTATTCTTATTGAATCTCGATAGTGGAAATACACATATCAACAACATTGAGGCTAAACGTTTGAAATCAAGCGATAATTCGACCTATATGTGGCAATGCTGCCTTGGTCACATCGAGTGAAACGTATGAAGAAACTCCATTCGATGGACTTCTTGAATCACTTGATTTTGAATCACTTGAAAGATGCGAAGCATGTCTGATGGGAAAAATGACTAAGACTCCATTTTCTGGTATGATGGAGCGAGCTACGGACTTATTGGAAATCATACATACCGATGTGTGTGGTCCAATGAGTGTAGCATCGCTGTGGTTATCGTTATGTTCTTACCTTCAGATGACTTGAGTAGATATGGGTATATATATTTCATGAAACATAAGTCCAAAACTTTCGAGAAGTTTAAGGAGTTTCAAAGTGAGGTAGAGAATCAACGTAACAAGAAGATTAAATTTCTACGTTCTGATCGTGGAGGTGAATATCTAAGTTACGAGTTTGGCGATCATTTAAAGATGTGCGAAATACTTTCACAATTGACACCGCCGGGAACACCACAGCATAATGGTGTGTCAGAAAGTCGTAATCGAACTCTCTTAGATATGGTTCGTTCTATGATGTCACTTACAGATTTACCGCTATCATTTTGGGGTTATGCATTAGAAACCGCATTCACTTTAAATAGGGCACCGTCTAAATCCTGAAACGACACCATATGAATTATGGTTTGGGACGAAACCTAAATTGTCGCTCCTTAAAGTTTGGGGATGAAGCCTATGTAAAGAAGTTACAGCCGGACAAGCTTGAACCCAAAGCGGAAAAATGCGTCTTCATAGGATACCCGAAGGAAACTATTGGGTATACCTTCTATCATAGATCCGAAGGCAAAATCTTCGTTGCCAAGAATGGATCTTTTCTAGAGAAGGAATTTCTCTCGAAAGAAGTGACTGGAAGGAAAGTAGAACTCGACGAGGTTGTCGAACCTTCTCTCGAACTTGCGAGTAGCGCAAAGACCGAAGAAGTTCCTGGTGCTGCACCAATAAGAGAGGAAGCTAATGATGATGATCATGAAACTTCTGAAGTTGCTACAGAGCCTGGAGGTCAACGAGAACTCGTACACCTCCATTGGTATGATTCTGTTATGAATGTCATGGTGGTGGACAACACCGATGATGACCCGAGACATATGAGGAAGCGATGATGAGCCCAGATTCCAATAAATGGCAAGAAGCCATGAAATCCGAGATTGGATCCATGTACGAAAACCAAGTATGGACTTTGGTGGACTTACCGGATGGCCGGAAGGTCGAGAACAAATGGATTTTCAAGAAGAAAACAGATCTTGATGGTAATGTTATCGTTTATAAAGCTCGACTTGTCGCAAAAGGGTTTCACAAATTCAAGGAGTTGACTACGATGAGACTTTTCACCGTAGCGAAGCTAAAGTCTGTGAGGATTATGTTAGCAATCGCTGCATATTATGATTATGAGATATGGCGATGGATGTCAAAACAACATTCCTCAATGGAGACATTGATGAAGAGTTGTATATGATGCAACCCAAAGGTTTTGTCGATCCTAAAGATGCTAACAAGGTATGCAAACTTCAACGGTCCATCTATGGATTGAAGCAGCATCCCGGTTGGAATCAACGCTTTGATAAGGTAATCAAAGTTTTGGTTTTATACAAACTTATGGAGAAGCTTGTATTTACAAGAAAGTGAGTGGGAGCTCAGAGCATTCTTAATATTGTATGTGGATGACATATTGTTGATTGGGAATGATGTAGACCTTCTTAATAGTGTCAAGGAATATTTGAATAATAGTTTTTCAATGAAGGATCTTGGCGAAGCAGCTTACATATTAGGCATAAAGATTTATAGAGATAGATCAAAACGCCAAATATCATTGTCACAGAGTACATATTTGGACAAAGTTCTAAAGAGATTTGGAATGGAAGAAAGCAAGAAAGGGTTCTTGCCCATGTTGCCCAATACGACCTTGAGTAAAACTCAAAGTCCGACATCGGCAGAAGATAGAGAAAGGATGAGTAAGACTCCCTATGCCTCAGCCATAGGATCTCTAATGTATGCCATGCTATGTACTAGACCCGACATTGCATATGCTGTTAGTTTAACTAGCAGATATCAAAGTGATCCAGGAGTGGATCATTGGACAGCGGTCAAAAACATCCTTAAGTACTTGAGAAGAACTAAGGATATGGTTCTTTCTTATGGAGGTGATGAACACATCGTTGTTAAAGGTTCCACCGATGCTAGTTGGAACACCGATCCGATGATTCTAAATCACAATCCGGATACGTATTTATTTTGAATGGTGCAATTAAGCTGGAGGAGTGCAAAGCAAAGCATTGTGGCGAGATCTTCAACTGAATCGGAATACATGGTCGCCGGAGGCTTCACAAGAAGCGATATGGATGAAAGAGTTCATTACAGAGCTGGTGTGGTTCCAAGTGCCTGGACCCAATGTCTATCTATGTGATAACATGGGCGCCATAGCCAATGCGCAAGAACCAAGGTCACACAAGAAGTCAAGCATATCAAGCTGCTTTTCACGCTATTCGAGAACATATCCAGGATGGGGATATAAAGATTTGCAAAGTACACACAGATCCGAATGTGGCGGATCCGTTGACTAAATCTCTCCGAGGGCAAAACATGACCAACACCAAACGCCATGGGTGTTCGGTATATTACCATGTAATCTAGATTAGATGACTCTAGTGCAAGTGGGAGACTGTTGGAGATATGCCCTAGAGGCAATAATAAATGTAGTTATTATTATATCTTTGTGTTTATGATAAATGTTTACATTCATGCTATAATAGTATTAACAAGGAAACCATTAATACTTGTGTGATTTGTAAACTTAATTTGAAGTCCCTAGTATAGCCTCTATACTTCACTAGCTTGTTGGTTGATTAATGATTGTGGTTTCCCTATCATGAACATTGAGATGTTATCAACAACAAGATCATATCGTTAGGAGAATGATATGGTGGACATACTCCTATAGATAAGCGTAGCATAAAAATCAAGTCATTTCAATAGTTCAATTGCTATATGCTTTCTGATACATAGTAACCTAATTCCTTCGACCATGAGATCATGCATATCACCTTTACCGGATGGATGCTTTGATGACATCAAACACCACACCGTAACTGGGTGGCTATAAAGGTGGCATTAAGTGTTCGGAAAGTATTGGTTGAAACACATGGATCAAGAGTGGGATTTGTCCATCCACATGACGGATAGATATACTCTGGACCCTCTCGGTGGAATGTCATCCAATTGGCTTGCAAGCATGTGACTTGGTCACAAGGGATCACATATCACGGAACGAGAAAAGAGTACTTATCGGTAACGAGGTTGAACTAGGTATGCGGAGATACCGACGATCATAACCTTGGATAAGTAAACTATCGTGAGACAAAGGGAAATTGGTATCGTATGTAAGTGGTTCATTTGATCGCAAAGTAATCAGAAATATGTGGAGCCATATGAATTTCAGATTCCTCTATTGGTTATTGTTCGGAGAAGTGTCTCGATCATGTCCGCATAATTCACGAACCGTAGGGAGACACACTTAAGGATTCGACGTTGTTTGAGTAGTTATGGTATTATGAGAAAGAGACCAATGTTGTTCGAGTCTCGGATGGGATCCGGATATCACGAGGTGATCCGGAATGGTCCGAGAATAAGATTCATATAAGGAAAGTCCCGTTGGAGTTCGTGAATGATTCCGTGTTTTCATCGGGAATGTTCTAGAAGGTTCCGGATTGTCCCAAGACTCCGGGGAGGGTACATGAATGTGTCATTACATATTGGAATGATTGCATCATGTACTAAGTGTTCTTGCTGTTCCAAAACATGAAAGTCAAATTGCCGCTTTGAAAGTCAAACGGCTAAAACAGAAACTGGAAACAGAAACTGGGAAACAAGCAAGAGGAGTTGGAACCAACGGAGGAGGAGTTGGACTCCTCCAGCCGGGCGCCAGCCCTAGGCGAGTTGGGAGGGACTCCTCCCTCGGCGCTGGCCAAGGCCCCTCCACCTATATAAGGAGGCAGGCCTCCTAGACACACAACTTTCTACCTCTAAATCTCCGGTTTAGAGCCGCTTTTGGTTTAGAGCTTCTAATTGCTTTAGCCACGGTTTAGAGCCTTCTAATTGGTTTAGAGCCTTCTAATTGGTGTGTCTAATTACTAGACCACTAATAGCCTCTCTCATAAGCTCCACCATACTGCAGACCGCTTAAGCCTCATGATTTCCTCTACTTCCTGACCACGCCAGTTGTCTTTGCCGGAATCGAGGAGAGTGCTACAACCTCCATGCACTTTGGAACAAGGGAGAGGAAGGTCTTCGTCGAGTACCGAACGTGTGACCGATCAAGGGAGCGCCGCATGCGATGGCGGAAGGATCGTCTACACGATCTTGAGATCGGAAAGAGTACGACTACATCACCCACGAGAATCCGCTCTCGTTAAACGCTTTGGAATCTTCGAGGGTAAGTTATACCATCGACTCGTTGCTAAAATCTAGTAATAGATCTTGGCTTGTTTGTTTGTATGCGATAGAAAAATTTTGTTTTCCATGCTACGAACCCCTACAAGATAACCGTACTATCAAGAGGGGCTCTCGTAAGAGTAATTCAGTCACATCATTTGGAGAGAGCTCAAACCTTTGCATACTTGCATCATCGTATTTGGTTGTTATTTGGTCTTATCCATGTGAGGATATAGAGCTTGTGGTAATCTCCATAACAAGCTCTTGTTCATCAAAATCGGATCTCCCATTTGTATCTTGTTGTGATTTTGATTTATGCGGCTTTTCGGTTTCTCACCAAGTGAGGTATATCACATTATTCTACTTGATACTTTCTCACTTGGTGTTAATAAATATTTGCCCTTGTCGTCCTCTATCCAACGCAACTGGAATCGGGTCAATCGGAGCTTCCAATCAAAAGTTATTGTCGTTTGAATATTTGCCTGGTGCGGTACCAAAAAGCGGTAGCTACCGGATGCGACAGAAGGTTTGACTAACTGTCAAAAAGCCTCTGCCAGGCTAGGTACTAAAAAGCGGTAGTACCGCATTTTAGTACCTAGCGCGACAGTAGCTTTTTAACCACTTGTCAAAAGCTTCTGCCTGCTCCGGTACTAAAATACCGCATTTTAGTACCGCACGGGGCAGAGACTTTTTTTCGTCTAAACTGCTGATTCCACTTCACGTCTGGTAGTACCGGTTGCCATTTGCGGTACTACCGCTTTACGGTAGCATCAATGGTACTACCGCTGTGGCCAGGGCTTATGAAGTTTGAATATTGGTCTTTCGGTACCAAGTCCGGTACCTGGTCCGGTAGTACCGGAGTTCTCCGGTAGTACCGCTTGAACTTCCGGTACTACCGTTACATTAAGGCTCCAACGTCCATATTTTGCCCAGCCCTATAAATAGCTTTGCCCCTTTGCCTTTTAGGGTTACTTCTTCCTCCTTTTTTTGTCTAAGCTTTGCCCTATTTGCCTTACTACTTAAGCTTGATTTCTACTCACCCCTCCATTGATTCTTGCATATATTTGAGGGGTAGTTCTAGGAGATCTAGATCTACGTTTTGACCTAACCGATTCATCTCTTTGTGAGTGTATCTTTGGGGATCTAGATTTTGGGGGATTTTGTGTCTCTCTTTGATTCCTCCTCTCTTGTTCCCCCAATAGCTTTAGTAGCTTTGTTGGAACTTGAGAGTGAGGGATTTGAGCATCTTTGTGGTGTTCTTGCCATTTGCATTTGGTGCATCGGTTTGAGTTCTCCTCGGAGGATTTGATTTGAGTTGCTCATTGGAGCTTGTCCCTCTTGGGTTCTTGGAACCCTAGACGGTTTGTGGCCTTGGTGGCATTGTGGCCTTTTGTGGCGTTTGTTGGGAGACTAATCAGAGCCCTAATCAGAGCAAGAACCCTAATCAGAGAGTAACCCAATCAGCACATAGTCACTCGGCATGAGACCACTAGATACACGCAGAGGGAATCGTGGCAGTAGCATGGACAAGGACCACATAGACCACTTACCCGAAGTCTTCACTAACGAATCGAAGAGGAGGCAGGGTGGCCGACGAACCGGCCAGACAGTGAGCACCTGAAGGGCATCAGAACCTTGCACTGCCACGGCGGCACAATGACACAAGCTCAAAGACACCACCGTAGGCGGGATCGCGGCGGCGACGGTAGTAACTTTTCCCAACCCTAGGGTTCGGGAATGGGGTGGACCTGGCCACGGGGAATCCCCAGAGTCAAATCCAAGTGGACATAATGAACGAGCATCGTCGACAACCCCAACTCGTATCGCGGCGGCGGCCAGAACGGCCGACGGCGGTGACAATCGATGGTGGCGGCATCACCGGCCACGGGGTCGAGTTAGAGAAGGAGGGGATAAGGTCGAGGGAGAGAGGAGGCAGTGTGGGTTGGGTGGGCCAAAACCCTCTCAGGGGAATGTTTTGACTCTGCCCTATTAGGCCACACTGGCCCAATAAGCCCAAGGGTCCAGCCCAAGTTATTTCATAAATCTTTTTTATCAATTGGAAAAGACCAAAATACCCCTCACCTCAATAAAATTATAAAAAATAAAATAAAAGTCCAAAAATTATAAATAAAATATTTTTGGATTCACAATAATACAATGTGTCCAAATAAAATAAAATATAAAATTTTGTACATTTAAATTTTTATAAGAATTTCGTAATTTATATATTCTTTATGGAATTTTACAAAAATATTGAAAGATGATAAAAATAAAAAATCACTTTCATTACTTATTAATATTATAGTATTTATAAAAAATACTAAATAAATATTTAATAATAAATTTAATGTATAATTAATAATTCCTAAAAGAATTATTAAATCAATAAAAGTCAAATAAAAAGGGAAATGATTCAACAGGTGCAACAAATATAAAAAATAATGTTTATAAATGCTTTATTAGAAGGCACCTTATATAGGGAAAATGCATATAGAAGTGAAAAATGCATTACATTACTTACATAATCATTTTCCTTCTCTAAATATTGTCCTTACCGGGCTTTAATGATGTTTTTGTAGAACTAGAAGCTCAAGGTTCAGTGCAAGCATCAGACTTCACTACCTTGCCATCACAAGGCAAGTTCATCACTTGCTCATGTCCTTTGAAGAGTCTTTATTAAAGTATTTGCAAATTGTGTGTTATCATATATGTTATAAAAGAAAGAAAATATTATTTTCATAAATAAAGAAATCATAGATATCATCCTAAGTGATGATATAATGGAGCAATATAACTTAGAGTTCTAATTGCAACAATGATGATCAAGTAGGGACTTAATAACCCCTGACATCAGTGATTCTAGCATCGTATATTACGCGTTAGCCATGAGATTTGGAATGGGAGAAGTCACCAGATCTTCTCCTCTCGCATGAAGCCGATGCGGTCGTGGTCAATTATCCTGGTAGCGTGTATATTAATTGGTAATTCATAGAGGATATGCAGCATATGGACGAGAACCCTCATCGCCCCACGATAGTTCTGGCATCTAACGGTTTGTACAAACCATTGCCGTAATTCATTATGTGGGCATGATGTACACCAAGGAGGCATGCAGGGTCGCGAAGGGGGCAATGATTGACTTGGACCAACTATTGGGCCCTACATCATGGAATTGTGGACGGGAAAGTACGCCCGGTTGTGCAACAAGGAGTTGATCTCTCATGGGTAAAGTAACGCACCTCTGCAGAGTGTAAGAACTGTAACTTGTTACTCCCTGTTCCGGGAAGGAGCTACGAACGCGGCAGGAAAGAAACTCCATGAAAGTTCTAGTCAACCTGTGAAGGATGATTGTCATAGTTTTTTTGCAGAATAAAATCAATCTTTGAAGAAAGATTTACAAAAACTGCATGGTACCAAGGATTTATGATCCGAGGTGGTAGTTAGAAGCATCAAACTTCCCACCTTGCATATAATGAACTTGTTGGGTAACGCTGTTACTCATTCTTTCCTTTGATCCCTTGCTTAGACTCTGAGGATCCCAAAGAAGTGTCGATGTATGCAGCTAAATGCCATGAAGACATGTTCTACGAGGAACCTGATCTATCCGGAGGAGTTGAAGGAGTGGATTACGAGATCCGCTACGGTGTCGATGAGAACGAGACCAACTAAGTACCTAGTTAGTAGTAACCATCGGAGCCGAGGAGCATGAACTCTATAGAATAAGCTGTTGAGCCCCACTCCTAGTCGGAGTTGTTACTTTTAAATTTCCACTGAACACTTTATATTTTGGTTTGTAAGTTGGATCTTTGGAAGTCTTGAACTTCCAGTATTGTAATAATAATGATGTGTGTACTTTTGTAATATGGACCCGCAATGTTTCTGTTGTACCACTCTGAGGGATGTGGTATTTACGGAACGGTGTTCTATGGATGTCATGTCAACGACTATAGTGTACTACACATGGAGTGGTATGCTGGGTCACCGCACTGTTCATCATGGAGACGATGTTGATGACATTGTAGAGGGTGGACATCCAACCAGAGCTGATTTTGTCTCTATTTCGTGGTTTCTGTGTTTTATCCTCCTCCTCTTTGAGATCGTGACCAGGGACCTTTTTATATGTGTTTTAGGTCATCACTTCGATATAGGGCACAAGATGGATGACTCAAGACGCTCGAGGAGGCAAAGACATTGGTTGGAGCGGGCCCCACCATGGGCCACGCCACCAGGGCTCATTTGGGCCTCGGGCTCCTCTCGTTAAGTTCCCATTCTCTAGAAGGTTATCGTGATGAAAAAATAATCCTCAAAAATTATTAGATCCGTTTGACTTCGTTTAGGTGCTTGAAAGTTAAAAATACGTAAAACAGGGTCGTCCTGCATATGGAGTTATAAACCAAATAAAGGGAATCATTGGTGTATCATCATAAATTAATGTAAAACGTGGTTATAACATTATATATGATGCAAATATGATGAGATATGTGACAATAAATTAAAAGTTCATGTATGCATTTTACATGCATCACTGTTCACTCGGCGTTACTCATGCTCGTCGGCCTCTTCTTCCCTGCTATCTGCTTCCTCTGCTTCGGCTCACTAGTAGGAAACGGGCCTTCTGTCCCGGTTTGTAAGGGTCTTTAGTCCCGATTTTCAAACCGGGACTACGACCTTTAGTCTCGGTCATGCCACAAACCAGGATTAAAGGCCCTCCTAGGGCCACAGTCGAGTGCGAGACCTTTAGACTAGAGATTTTTTGTCGATTTTTTCAAAAAAAATTGAACTTCTGAATTGTTTGACTCGCTAATCTCTCTCTCTCACTTGAAACATTTTTAACACTAACTATACTTAATCCTAGGTCAAATTATATTCATGGCCAAACTTTCTGATCGGTCACCCGTCCTACCCCTAGCACGCGTATCTTCTCCGTTCCATCCGGATTTCCTTGCATGAAACCTATTTATATCTTGTTATCAAGAGTACCATATTAATCCTATTAGCTCATATCAATATGTCACACGTCTTTATTTTCGAAATTATAAACAACTATTTAAGTAAAGAACAATAAATAAGTAATAATAATATTTTGTTCCAATGAATAAAAAACTAATTAAAATAATATTTTATTCATTTTTTGCTATTTATTCATTTAATATGGAATAAATAATATCTTTAAATCTGTAAATCGAAATTTGACAAATAATATATCTATTATTATCAGAAAAATGTGAGGAATCCAAATATGGCATAAAAATTTTGCTATTTTTTTCTTAAATAAATTTTTTCCTTTTTGAATTTTAAAAATCTAAATGAATCCAAAACAGCCTAAAGCGGTTGAAATCGAACTCAATTTTTTTCCGTGCGTTTTGATAGGTTGTATGTTTTTTCCAACATCGTACACAAAAATATAGCCATTTGAAGTTTTCATGACAATTTTTGGCAAAATATGTTGAAATTCATGTTTGTTAATTTTCATAACAACTAAATCACTTAATATAACTGCATATTGAAGGATTTTATTTTTGGATTTTTTTTATAATTTTGTGTCATGTTTTTGAAACTAGAAAAGCCGATCTCCATCCACCGAGGGGGGAGGGGGGACAGACGTTCTCCTGCCGCGGCAGGTTTTTTATCTATTTTTCTACCGTGGCAGAACCCGTCAATTTTTTTAGTCCCGGTTGATATTTCAAAGAGGGAATAAAGGTCTATCTTTAGTCCCAGTTGGAGACACTCCAACCGGGACTAAAGGGTGTTTCCCACGACCGCACCCGCCTCCACCTCTTTAGTCCCGGTTGGTAATACAAATCGGGACTAAAGGGCCCGTTCGAACCAGGATTATAGGTCATCGTCGTCCTAGCTGTTGGAGCCGGGACTAATATGATCATTAGTCTCGGTTCTTAACACATTCGGGACTAATGCTCTGGAAGGATCTGGACGAAAGCCATGTTTTCTACTAGTGGCCGATCTGGATCAGCAGTGGATTGAGGAGCTACAAATTTCTTCAGTCGCATGGTGACGCGCGAGTGCAAATGGCGGTACTTGTGGCAGATGGCAGACAACAGGAGGGTATCTGGAAAGAGAAAGGAGGGAAACAAAAAATAGGTGCAAAAAATCGGCTTGGCTCACCGATAGAGCTGGCCCACGCAGCATTTTGCTTCCGCCAACTCCCCAACGCACTGGGTTCTGCTTGAGTTAGCCGGATGAGGTTTCAGCCTAATCCGGCAAAAAACGAACATCTGGGTGGCCAGCTAGGAGATTTTTGCATCATCGGCATAAAAAAAGTTTTCTAAGGGGCTCTTTGTAGGAGTTCAGAAATACTCCCTCCGTTTCAAAATATAAGATGTTTTAGATTTGTGAAGAAAATATATCTAGACTTCTTTTAGTATCTAGATTCGTTTCAAATCTGAGTGAATAAGACATTTTAGTTCACCTATACACTAAGAAATGTCTAGATGCGTTCGATTCACAAATCTAAATCTATCTTATATTTGTGATCAGAGTGGAGTATATGAGTACATCTCGGAGTACATATATTCACATCCGTACGTACACCAACGAACGATCGGGTCTGGTTAATCACCCAGCAGGCGCAAATAGCAACCCGAGGACCCGTTAAGAACATCACGGAGACTATTGACCTAGCTCTAGCTGGCTGGCTGGCTGGCTGGCTGGCTTTCTAGTAGATTATTCTATCGCGATCATGACTAAATCGTTCAGCCCCACTCTCTCTCCCAGTTCCAGAAACCAAGACTTAATCAAACAATGATGCCAATCCTCTCGATCACACCTTGATCAAGGCAATCGAGAGATCCTTCTTTCCATTAGTTTAACCACCACCTACACCCGTAGACCAACTCCGCGCGAGGATTTAAACGCGAGATTGCGAGCCGATCGAGCAGAGCAATTAAACTCGATCGGACAAGTCTCCGATACCTGACACCAACCTCGCGGGGCGCGCAAGCACAGCCGGCGCGTGCGTGCCATCAACAACATGATGACGAGCACGAGCCGGTTATCCGTCTGCGCCCTGCTTCTCCTCCTCGTGCTCCTCGCGGGCCGGCAGCAGGCCGCGGCGAAGTACGCGGCCATCTTCAACTTCGGGGACTCCCTGGTGGACGCCGGCAACCTCGTCACGGATGGCATCCCGGACTACCTCGCCACGGCGAAGCTGCCGTACGGCATGACGTACTTCGGGTACCCCACCGGGCGGTGCTCCGACGGCCGCCTCGTCGTCGACTTCATCGGTACGTAAGCTGGATGCATGCATGATCATCTTCAGTTCTTGCATGATTACCATTCGTGTTCTGAACCGTACGTGTTTTGTTGGCTGTGTGTTCCGCGTGAGCAGCGCAGGAGCTGGGGCTGCCGCTGCTGCCGCCGTCAAAGGCGAAGAACGCCACGTTCCACCATGGCGCCAACTTCGCCATTACGGGAGCCACGGCGCTGGACAGGGAGTACTTCGTGGCCAAAGGGCTGGGTAAGACGATTTGGAGCTCGGGCTCCCTGCACACCCAGATCCAGTGGCTGCAGGAGATGAAGCCCAAAATCTGCCAATCCCCCGAAGGTCCGTGATCGATCGATCGATCGATACATGCACGCACATATGTATATGCCTTACTGCCCTACGATCGACGCGCGTACTGATGACGAGCACGCATTGGGTTTGGTCTATCAGAGTGCAGGGACCTGTTCCGGCGGTCGCTGTTCATCGTGGGCGAGTTCGGCGGGAACGACTACAACTCCCCGCTCTTCGCGTTCCAGCCGCTGGAGGAGGTGCACAAGTTCGTGCCGGACATCATCAACTCCATCGGCGAGGGGATCGAGGTACGCCACGCACGCTCGTCTCTCTGATCGCCGTTCAGTTCCGCAATTTCCCTCCGCCCGTACGTCTCACTCACATATACCTGTGCAATCGATGTGATGATCGTGCAGAAGCTGATCGCGGAAGGAGCGGTGGAGCTGGTGGTGCCTGGGGTGCTGCCGATCGGCTGCTTCCCGGTGTACCTTTCCATCTTCCGGAAGCAGGCCGACGGGTACGGCGGCAAGAGCGGCTGCATCAAGGACCTCAACACGCTGTCGTGGGTGCACAACGTGGCGCTGCAGCGGAAGATCGCCGAGCTCCGGCTGAAGCACACCGGCGTGCGCATCATGTACGCCGACTACTACACGCCGGCCATCCAGTTCGTCCTCCACGCCGAGAAGTGGGGTAAGTCAACCGTCTCCCTCTCTCTGTCTCTCTCTTTCTCTCCCAATTCTGTCTCAGCGATTTGGTCGTTTCATTTGTCTCTGCTCTGGCGGGGTCACGGCCGTTTGCGTCTTGGCAGTTAATTCGGTTCGTTACGGCAACGTGGACAGGCGCTGACATAGTAGGCCCACCACCTGTCGTCCCCGCCAATTTGGAAGGAAAAAAAGTTTTAAAACACGGGCAGAAACAAGGCTTCGAGAGAGACAAAAATTCCTAAACTAGTTAAATTCTGCCTAACTCATCGAAATCCGTACGACCTTCTTCTCGACGAGCTTGATTTTTATAAAGAGAAAACTTAATTCAAACAGTGGGCAGAAGTATTTTATGAGGTTGCGTGAATCGTGAATTCATGGCGATCATCACCATAAGCATGGGAAACGGCCGGTGGAAGAGATACAGGCCGGGGAACAAAAGAATCAACGGAGTGACGGGAGCATATGCATGCATTTCCGGGCGAGCAATCCAAATCGGTGGTTAGCTAGAACCTTCCTACTATTTCCATGCGAGGTTTCGTGATCAAATGCGCAAAGACCTTGAACCCTTCTCTCCCTCCTGTGAATAGGATGGGACGATAAATTAGTTCCAGGACTAAATCTTCCCTGGCGACTTGTCTAGATGGATGGGGGTAGCTAGCCAAGCTCACGTCGTCAACACTGCAACCTGATTAGGAAATGTGGAGCGGTACTTCGTCCATCCTACAGAGATATATACTAGTACTACTAATTCGCGTAGGTACTCGATCGTACGTACGTGTGGCATGACGATCGAGACGTTGATGTGACACCTAACGAAACGGGTCGATGGCCGGCATAACTAACTAGCGAAATCGAGCAAAGGGAACCTCCATTCTTCTGGATTCTTTCGTCATGGAAGCTTTCAGTGTCCTCGTTTCATTTCGGGGAAGTTTTGAGGGAAATCTGTTCGGATAGCCCATGATCCATCCATCACATTGATTACTCTCTATGTGTGCCCTGTGACCATATAGTATCTCAAATTGGTTGGCACAAGGAGACTTCTACCTGTGTTGGCAGGACTACTTGGAGTAGATTATTCGAGGTTTTGTATATATATATCATCCGCGGTCCTATTCGTTGGTTTGTTGCACATGGTAGAGCTATCCAAGCCACGTATTTAAAATGCAGGCAGCTTTAAAATTGTATGACAGTATCATTGGCTGGCCTTATCCTTGATTCCATGTGACCCGTAGCATTGACCTGTTCTGATATACTATAGTTGTATACACCATGGGCAGCTATTTGGCATTACACTGAGACAACTGGAATGTTAGGTTTTGTTGCTAGAGCCAAGAGCCCCTGGGAAAAACAAAACAATGAAACAAAATAAGCAGGCCAAGTTCAAGTTTGTGCGGATTTGTTAAACCTGTAACTACCATAAGAAGTACAGTACAAAAGCCAAACGATGCATAAAGCTAGTACGTTCTTTGCACCTGTATTTGGGGCTACCCACTTGGCATATGCAGCTTGTCTGCACATTTGGAAGACTCCCCTATCATTGCCCTTGTTTATAATCATAGAGCAATAAGCCAAGCAATAAGGCCACATAGTGATGCATTATTCGGCCAACTTGCTCTTCATCTCTACTACATGGCATCGACCAACGATTTGCGTACACATCAGTCTAGTTTTCATTAAGGAGAAAACGACCACTCGACATGTTTAAGTCCAACTAGCCGATCTCTATCGATCGATCTGTGAGGAAAAATCGGACAGGTAGCTGGTGTGAAGCTCTCGTTGTGCACCGCTGAATCCTCACGTCGTCGTTCATGTTTGGTAGTATTGAAAATTTGTGGTGACACGTTTTTAATAATCGACTAGTAAGGGTTAAGTAATCACGGTCTGTATGCCACGGCAGCGTTGCATTTTACTTGGTCAAAATGTTACCACTGTTTTAGTCCAAGACGTACTCGGCAATGCTCTTTGTCTGGTCCATTGATTGTCCCCTGCCACGAAAGAACAGGCAGAAAGGCGAGTACCCAGAAGCATGACGCAAGCTTTGATCCGGGCAATCCGGGTTGGAATCAAACACAGAGAAAACGCAACAACACCAACCACATTTCACGCAAAATCATGGCCAGAATTTGTTTAGACTTCAGTGCACCATTATATTCTTCCTGGGTACTACTCATCGGCTAATTTCGGGCTGGGTTTTTCTTGGTGGCAGGAATGGTGAGGCAGAAGCCGAGGGCGTGCTGCGGGGCGCCGGGGGTCGGGGTGTACAACTTCAACCTGACGTCCAAGTGCGGCGAGCCGGGCGCCTACTCGTGCGAGGACCCGTCCAACCACTGGAGCTGGGACGGCATCCACCTCACGGAGGCGGCGTACGGCCACATCGCCAAGGGCTGGCTCTACGGGCCTTTCGCCGACCCGCCCATCGTCGAGACCAGGAACCACGAGTAGTACTAGTACAGAGTATATATTGTTTTTGCGTACATGGTACCTGTCCATTGATTACTGTAGAAAAAAAAGAAGAGAGAAGCAAAGGACAATCATGGTGATACTACAGAAAGAGTACACAGCAGACAAGTCTTTGTGCAGATTAATTAATTTGTTACGGTTTATGCTCTTCGATTTGGATGAAATAGTAGTATATACTCTTCCGTTTAAAAATAGTTGTCATAATTGTTTTCTCAAATTAAGCGAACCTATACATTGAAACTTGTAGAGATATTTAAAAATAAATAAACAAATCTATTACTCCGCAAGAGCATCTTCAACATATGCACAATAATCAGCCGGCGCAAAAGAAATACATTTTTAGCACACAAGAGGCAAAAACATATCTGGAGTAGATGTACTAAAATAGGACACGCACAAAAAAGTTAGTGCACCCGCAAAAAAGCCCAATCGAACACACCAAATATAGTGCATCGGCTACTGCGTACTGCAAAATTCGACCATGCACATACAGTTCCAAGCGCCGATCTAAAATCTCCACGCGGGACCGGTGCCACCCCTGACCTTCTCTGGCGACCCAGCCGCGACAAATCCCGCAGCCGTTGCCGCTCCAAGTAGTTACTGCCATGATCCCGCCGAATCTGCTCATACACATGGCCAGCCTGGAGCCATCACCGCGGTAAATCGAGCCGCCACCCATCACCGCTCCCCCAGTTCCCCGTTGCCACCGCAGACCCGAGCTCCGCTGACGTGCTGAGCTGTCCGACGAGCAGCACCGGACAGCCATCGAGCAACACCTCTCATGCTAGGTGTTTGAGAATTTTTTTTGCAAGGTAGCTTGGCCATCACACAATTCAGAAAGTCACCGCCACATTACGCATGATGCATATGGTATCCCGGCAATGGGTGATAGTCAAGCCATCAAGTGTGTCAAGCGCTTTGCAATAGCCATTGTACGAGTGTTTGATGAGGAGTACTTGAAATCTCCCAATGCTCAAGACACGGTTAGACTTTTGGAGTACAACAAAGCTTGGGGATTTCCATGTATGCTTGGCTCAGTCGATTGCATGCATTGAAGTTGAAAGAATTTTCATGCGGCACAACATTCTAGAGAGCATTTGAAATTTTCAGGCCCAATTTTTTATTGTGAGGAGACCGGATAGATTCTAGAATGAAGGGATCCTTTTGGTATATCATGAACTCTTGTGTGATCATGCATAACACGATCATCAAGGATGAGCGTGGAGAAGATTTATACGAATCCATCTATGAATTGATGGGATAAACCGTGTTTGTGATAAGGAGAGAAGAGAAGGTGGCGTGCTTTCTTGCCTCCTATCATTTAATTCGAGACATTGTTGTCCATGACGATCTTCAAAGTTATCTCATCGAGGAGTGGTGGTCATATAATGGCCAACAAAGTCACTAGTTCGTCTTTATGTGTTGTACTATTTATGTGTTTGTATGTTGATTTGAGAGCTACTTGATGAACTATTTGTGCAAGATTTTCATGGTTATATTGTTGATGAACTATTTATTTGTGTTGTAATAATAATAATTGTACTATTTGTTTTAGATTTATTTGTGTGTGTTTGATCTTCTTTATTGTATATATATATATGATGAAATTGATATTTAGATGTTGGCTGCACGCCCTATTTTATTACATCTGGTTAGAGGCGGATCCAAGGAGGGGTGAGGGGTGGCCAGGCCCCTATGGCTCGGCCCCTCTCAAGGATATGTAGCGGGGGCTAGCACTAGTTTTGATGTTATACTGCTAATCATAATACTTTTTCTAGCCTAGACCAATGTGTGCAATGTGCTGATTGCTGAAACGTTATGGGCCAAGCCCAAAAAAAGAAGCCATCAAAGGATAATACATACCTATTGAAGCATCGACAATACCAAAGATCGATCAACTCATCCATGGGACGCATACGGAATTGTTCTCTACTCGATTTCTCTCGATGATCTAGTTGAATTATTTCTTCCTTCACCGCCTTCACCATGGTGGCGCCTACCCAGGGTCAGGGTGTCGTTGGTTGAGCACCATCACTAGGATCAGGATTTTGTATTCAGACGTTGTCATATCTATGATTATCGATTAGCGAAGGCACAAAAACATCTCACGTACGTCCAGGGACTATCAAATACGGCATGCCGCCACCACATGTTATGCCCAATTTGTGAACTTATCGAGCTAATGTGTGATTCTAAATATATTGCATGTTGGCTACGAGAATTGCTAGTTTGATGACCTCATCTAATAGAAATTATTTTGTATCAATTGCGGATTATATACACAGGCATTTTTTACGAAGTATTTAGTGATTAACTAATTATTGAGTTATTTATTTATTTGATAGGTCTAGGCATAGATCTACACTCAAACTAGTAAAATGTAGCTTGCTTTTTTATCGTAAAACATATAAAATTACAGTTTGATATCCATAATATACAACGATGACCCACAAGTATAGGGGGTGTGTCATAGTACTTTCGATAAATAAAAGTGTCGATCCCAACGAGGAGCAGAAGGTGTTGAACAGTGGTACGGAGCAGGAAATCCCTGTGAATACTTAACAAATGGATTTTTAGTGGTTTTCTCATAAGGCAACAAAACAAAGAGCAAGTAACAGAAGTAACGAACAAATGGAGCAAGTGTCCCAATCCTTTTTTAAAAAGGACAAGCCAGTGGAAATACTTATAAGGACCAAACATTTTCGAGGACACATGAGAATTCTGTCAAGTGCTTTCGCTTCAAATAGCTGAGTATTCTTCTCTGATGTTTGTAAGTGTTGTGTGGGTGAACCTGTGCTAACGTACCGCCCTTTCTAGGACTAATACATACTTGTGATTAAACCCCTGCAAATATCCGTAACTACAGGAAAGTAATTAAGATATAAATCTAAACACGGCCTTAAACTCTGAGATCCTACGCTCCCTTGTGCAAAGGTCTCCTAACAGGGGTTCAGGTTTCTGTCACTCCGGCAACCCCACGATTAGTAGCCAAATACACAATGCATTCCCCTAGGCTCATAAATGGTGAAGTATCATGTAGTCGACATTCACATGACACCACTAGAAGAATAGCACCACAACTTAAATACTAAACCATTGAATAATAACTCATCGCAGATTCACTACTAACAACATGACTTCTCCCATGTCCGCAAGAACTAAACGAACTACTCACAAGAAATCATATGGATCAAAATCAAGGATGATATGGTAATGTATAACAATCTAAACATAAACAATGATCCAATGGTTCCACTCACAAGCATCAACTACAATAGTAATCAACATTGGACAAGTTTCCCCTAATGAACTAAGCAATATCCAAAACTATTGTTACAGCGGGACGAAGTGGTGATGATGGTGTTGGTGGAGATGATGGTGTGGATGATGATGATCTCAATGAAGCCTAGCTTGATGATGGTGTTGATGGCGACGGTCTCCCCTCTCCAGGAAGGAATTCCCCCGATAGAAATCTGTCTGCCGAAGAGATCTTTCTCTCTTGGTGTTTTTCGTCCCCTAGAGGCGGCAGAAATCTATCTGTGGTCGCTCCCCTGGTGTTAGGGTTCCGTAGGGAAGATATAGGCGAAGGGGCGGAGTCGGAGGCCGGGCAGGTGGGCCACACCTGCCCTAGGCACGGGGTCAGGTGGGCTCGCGCCTAGATGGGGTGTGGGCCCCCTGAGGCCCATCTTCGTCCCTCCTTCTGGCTTCCTTCGTCTTCTGGTAAAATAATATGTTTCCATATTTTTCTGGTATTTTTGTGACCTTCGCGAAATTGCACCGAAACGCCTCTTTTCCATCAGAATCCAGACTCCGGCAGTCCATCCTTCAAGAATCATCCAACATGCATAAAGAGATGAAAATCCATAAGTAATACCTCATAATAAGACAAATATCAATGAATAGAGGTAAATTATGATATATATGTTGGAATTATGCCCTAGAGGCAATAATAAAGATGTTATTATTATAATTCTTGTTCATGATAAAGTTTATATTCCATGCTAGAATTGTATTAAGCGGAAACTTTAATACTTGTGTGGTTTGTGAACAACACCGTGTCCCTAGTACGCCTCTATGGACTAGCTCATTGATCAATGATGGTTAAGGTTTCCTAACCATAGACATGAGTTGTCAATTGATAATGAGATCATATCATTGGGATAATGATATGATGGACAGACCCAAACTAAGCGAAGCAATTAGATCGTTTCATCGTGTTCATCTTTGCGAAGCTTTTCCTATGTCAAATATTGTATTCCTTAGACCATGAGATAATGCAACTCCCTGGTACCGGAAGAAAGCTTTGAGGTCATCAAACGTCATCCTATGAGAGGGTGATCATAAAGGTGTCTCTCAGGTGATCGGAAAGTATCTTTTGGGTTGTATGTATCGAGATGGAATTTGTCCCTCCCAAGTCGGAGAGATATACTTGGGCCCACTTAATCGATATCAACACCGCTTGCAAGCATGTGGTTAAGGAGTTAATCACAAAGTGATATCGGATTACGGAACGAGTAAAGTACTAACGTGAACGAGATTGAACTAGGTATGACGTACCAACGATCGAATCTCGCAAGTAAAATATCGCGAGACGAAGGGAATATATATATGGGATTGATTGAATCGGCATCGTGGTTCATCCGATATGACCATCGATGAATGTGTGGGAGTCAATATGGGTGCCTGCACCCATTGTTGATTATTGATAGAAGATCATGTCTGCATATTCTCGAACCCGCAGGGTCACAGACTTAACGTGTCTTGACGCTAGGATAGATTGGATAATTGGTTTATGAATTTTTGTTCGGAGTCTCGTATGGGATCCGGGACATCACGAGAGGTTCCGGAATGGTCCGGAGAATAAGATTCATATAAGGCAGTGCAGTTTTTGGAGTTCGGAATTGTTCCGGGTTAATCGGTATTGTACCGGAAGCTTCTAGAACCTTCCGGAAGGGGACCAACGTGGCCCCACCTTCCGGGAGGGGGCATGGGACTATGAGGGAGTGTCCTGGCCGCATTGGGCCAGGGGCACAAGGCCCCATAGGGCCCAGCCGATCCTAGAGAGTTTAAATCGTTTAAACTAGAGATAGGGTTTCTAGAGGGAGAGTCCATGCCCCCACTCCTTATCCTTTGGGCTTGGGAGGGGCTAGGGCTGCCCTCTATATAAAGAGGGTGGGCGCACCAACCCCACACCTCTCCTCCAAACCCTAGCCGCCTTGCTAGCTTTCCTCTCTCCTCCCGATCGCTTGTAGGCGAAGCCTGCGGAAAAATTCTCCACCATATACACCACGTCGTGTTGTAGATCCAATCTATCTCCACCATACTTGCTGGTCCGAGGAAGGAGGAGGCGCCGAGGTGCTGCACGTGTGCATCTCACGGAGGCACCGCCACTTGTGGTGCTAGATCGGATCGGATCGCGAGGAGGAAGCGAGTACGACTACTTCACCCACGCCCGATTTAACGTTCACTGCGCGAATCTTCAAGGGTATGAAGATCTAATCCAATCTCTCGTTGATTGCATCTCCTAGATTAGATCTTGGCTTTCCTCTGCTCGCATCCGTAGAAAATTTTGATTTACTATGCCGAAACCCTTGATGGTATCGAGCTAGATCTATGCGTAGATGTGTTTCACGAGTAGAACGCAACATGGTTGTTGCGGCGTTGATGTTTTCTGTTGCAAGCCTCTTGTTTGTGTTCTTCTTATGACGGGATAGTGAGATTGAAGCGGTCAGGCCAACCTTACGCGACGTCGTTCGAGACCGGCTCCGCACTTGACGTGTGGCTTGTACCACACATGCGGCTGGTGGATGTCCGTTTCTCTCACTATAGTTGTCATGGGATTAACACCGGAGTTTGGCAACCATAATATCACCGTTGTGGCTTTCCGTAGGTAAGAATCGTTCTTAGCATCTACTCCCATAAGCCACGTAAAACATGCAACAACAAAGTAGAGGCGTCTAACTTGTTTTTGCAGGGAGTGTTTTCTGTGATATGGTATGGCCCAAGATGTGATGTGTATATTGTATGCGATGATCATGTTTTGTAATGTTTCACGACTTGCATGTCGATGAGTACACAACCGGCAGGAGCCATATGGTTGTCTTTATAATTGTGTATGACCTGTATGTCAACTTCTTATACGCCATGTAATAGCTTTACTTTATCGCTAAGTAGTTAGCAATAGTTGTAGTTGCTATTCGTGGTGGAGGCAATCATGGTGGAGTGATGGAGATCATGCCGGAACGCACAAGATGGAGATCATTGCGTGAAGATTGGCTATACCGTGTCACATAAAGTTATATGCATGTGATGTTTATCCTTTTGTGTATCTTATTATGCTTAGATCGCGACGGTAGCATTATAAGATGATTCCTCACTTAAAGATCAAGATAAAATTGTGTTCTCCCCAAGTATGCAGATTGCGAAAGTTCGTCGTGTCCAAGCATCACGTGATGATCGGGTGCTATAGACTCTACGCACATACAACGGGTGCAAGCCAGTTTTGCACACGGAAATACTTGGTCTAGCTTGACGAGCCTAGCATGTACAGACATGGCCTCGGAACACAAGAACCGAAAGGTTAAGCATGAGTCATATGAATGATATGATCGACAATTTGTTGTCCACCATTGAAACCACATCTCTTCTCGTGATGATCGGATTAGGTGTGGTGAATTTGGATCGTGTTCACTAAACAACTTGAGGGATGTTGAATTTAGTGGGAGTTCATCTAGTAATTTGATTAAGTTGAACTATTTATCATGAACATAGTCTAAATTGTACTTGCAAATATTGTAGATCACATGGCCAACTTCAACTTCAACGTTTTTGCTGAGAAGGAAAAGCTTAGAAACAATGGGTCTAACTTCACTAATTGGTTCCGCAATCTAAGAATCATTCTGTCTGGCGGACAAAAGGACTATGTCCTTGGGAAGGCGTTAGGTGACCCCTGCAAGCTGCGCTTTGATGAGAAAGCTGTCTATCGGCGCAAAGATGATTATGGTGTGATTAAGAGCACCATGTTGTTTGCTATGGAACCGAACTTCAAAATCGCTTTTGAAACCTATCCCGGCCCTTTGAGATTCTCGAGGAGCCGAAAACCATGTTTGAGACTCAAGCCCGCTCGAGAGATATGAGATCTCCGAGAAGTTCTTTAACCGCAAGATGGAGGAAGGGAGTTCCGTAGTGAGCACGCCATAAAGATGTCGGGCTACACTCAACGCTTGAGCAAGCTGGAATGCACGATTCCAGAGGAGCTCAAGATTGATGTGGTTCTGCTCCCGGCTACAAAAGTTTTGTAGTGACTCATAATCGATTGGCTCCATCGATACGATCACCGAGCTCTTCGCAGTGAAGGCTGCGAGGTGGACGTCAAGAAGGATAATCATGTTTTGATGGTCAACAAGCCCTCCTTTAAGAAAGGTAAGGAGCAAAGAAGCCCTTCAAGAAGGGCGGCAAGCGAATGCTCCCGCCGAGAAGAAGCTCAAGTCCGGTCCTAAGCCGGACAATCGAGTGCTTCTATTGCAAGGACAAGGGTCATTGAAGAATCGTCCGAAGTACTTAGCGGACAAGAAGGCTGGCACCATCAAAGGTATATTTGATATACATGTTATTGATGTTTTCCTTACTAGCCCTCGTTGTAGTGCACGGTATTTGATACCGGTTCGCCTAATATTTGTAACTCGAAGCAGAGCTACGGAATAGACGGCTGCGAGGGGATGAGGTGACGATGCGCGTTGGCAACGGATCAAGAGGTGATGTGATGGCCGTCGGCACGCTCTCCTTAGTTTTACCTTCGGGATTAGTTTTAAACCTTAATAAGTGTTATTATGTGCCTGCGTTGAGCATGAACATTATTTCTGGATCGTGTTTATTGAAATACGGTTATTCATTTAAATCGGAGAATAATGGTTGTTCTATTTATATGAGTAACATCTTTTATGGTCATGCACCTCTTGTAAATGGTTTATTTCTTCTAAATCTCGAAAGGGATGAAACACACATCCATAGCATTGAGGCTAAGAGATGCAAAGTAGATAGTGATAATACTACTTATTTGTGGCAATCGCTGCTCAGGTCATATTGGTGTAAAGCGCATGAAGAAACTCCATTCGATGGACTTTTGGAGTCTCTTGATTTTGAATCATTTGACACATGCGAACCATGCCTCATGGGCAAGATGATCAAAACCCCGTTCTCGGTATGATGGAGCGAGCAACGGACTTGTTGGAAATCATACATACCGATGTATGCGACCGATGAGTGTTTGACGCGGTGGATATCGCTATTTCCTCACTTTTACCGATGACTTAAGTAGATATGGGTATATCTATTTAATGAAACATAAATCTGAAACATTTGAAAAGTTCAAGGAATTTCAGAATGAAGTGGAGAACCATCGTAACAGAAAGATTAAGTTTCTATGATCCGATCGTGGAGGTGAATATTTGAGTTATGATTTTCTCACGCATCTTAAAGCAAGTGGAATCGTTTCACAACTCACGCCACCCGGAACACCACAGCGCAATGGTGTGTCTGAACACCGAAATCGAACCCTATTAGATATGGTCCGATCAATGATGTCTCTTACTGATTTGCCGTTATCATTTTGGTGTTATGCATTAGAAACCGCTGCATTCACTTTAAATAGGGCTCCATCTAAATCCGTTGAGACGACACCGTATGAACTGTGGTTTGGTGCTAAACCTAAGTTGTCGTTTCTTAAAGTTTGGGGATGCGAAGCTTATGTCAAGAAGTTGATGCCGGACAAGCTCGAACCCAAAGCGGAGAAATGCGTCTTCATAGGATACCCTAAGGAAACTATTGGGTATACCTTCTATCACGTAACCAAGGCAAAGTGTTTGTCGAAGAACGGTTCCTTTCTTGAGAAGGAGTTTCTCTCGAAAGAAGTGAGTGGGAGGAAAGTAGAGCTAGACGAGGTTATTGAACCTTCTCTTGAATTGGAGAGTAGCGCGACTTTGAAATTGTTCTAGTGCCGCTGCACCAACAATAGAGGAAGATAATGACAAGGATCATGAAGCTTGACGATCTTTGCTCTTGAGCGTCGCGCGGTCGACAAGGTCGCGTGCCCCTCCCGAGTGGTGCGGCAACCTGTCTTGTTGTCTTGTTGGTAGAAGGCGGTGAACCTACGAACTATGAGGAAGCGATGATGAGCCGGACTCGAGAAATGGCTAGAAGCCATGAAATCCGAATTGGGATCCATGAGCGAAAACCAAGTATAGACTTTGGTGGACCCTCCTAGCGAGAAAGGCCGTTGAGTGCAAATGGATCTTCAAGAACAAAGCGGACGGATGGTAATGTTACCGTCTATAAAGCACGGCTTGTCGCATAAAGGTTTTCGACAAGTTCAAGGTGTTGACTACGATGAGACTTTCTCTCCGTAGCGATGTTTAAGTCCATTCGGATTTTATTAGCAATTGCTGCGTTTCATGATTATGAAATATGGCGGATGGATGTCAAGCTGCGTTCCTCAATGGCAACATTGATGAAGAGTTGTATATGATGCAACCCGAAGGTTTTGTCGATCCTAAGGATGCTAGTAAAGTATGCAAACTTCAGCGTTCCATTTATGGACTGAAGCAAGCATCTCGAAGTTGGAACCTTCATTTTGATCAAGTGATCAAGAGCTTTGGATTTGTTCCAAATTGCTCTGACTTGTATCTACAAGAAAGTGAGTGGGAGCTCGGTGACGTTTCTGGTACTATATGTGGATGACATATTGATTATTGGAAATGACATCAACATGCTTAACGATGTGAAGAGTTATTTGAACAAGTGTTTTTAATGAAAGACCTAGGTGAAGCTGCTTATATATTGGGCATCAAAATCTATAGAGATAGACAAAGGCGCCTAATAGCATTAAGCGGTACATACCTAGACAAAGTTTTGAAAAGGTTCGAATGGATAAGGAAAAGAAAGGTTCGGTGCCTATGTTGTCGGGTAAGATATTGAGCAAGGCTCGGTGTCAGCTTCTGATGAAATGATAGGAAGCTATGAGCAAGTGCCTTATGCCTCGGCCATAGGTTCCATCATGTATGCCATCTTGTGTACTAGACCGGATGTGTCCAATGCTCTTAGTTTGACGAGATATCAAAGTGATCCAGAGTGGAACCTTTGGACAGCCGTGAAGAACATCCTAAAGTACCTAAATAGGACTAAAGAAATGTTCTTAGTCTATGGGGGTGATGAACAGCTTGTCGTAAAAGGTTACGTCGACGCTAGTTTTGACACCGACAAGGATGATTCCAAATCTCAAACAAGATACGTTTATATTTTGAATGGAGGAGCTGTGAGCTGGAGAAGCTGCAAGCAAAGCGTGATCGCGGGATCTACAGTGGAAGCAGAATACATGGCTGCTGCAGAAGCGTCAAGTGAAGGAGTTTGGATCAGAAACTTCATCACTGAGCTTGGCGTGGTTCCAAGTGCATTGGACCCACTGGAGATATTGTGTGACAACACTAGCGCCATAGCACTCGCTAAGGAACCAAGATATCATCCAAAGACCAAGCATATCAACCGCAAGTTTCATATAATCCGAGATTATATAGCAGATGGAGATCTGAAGATTAGCAAAGTACATACATATCTGAATGTCGCAGATCCATTGACTAAACCTCTTCCACGTGTAAAACATGATCAGCACCTCGATTGCCATGGGTGTGAGATTGTTGCCAAATGTAAACTAGATTATTGACTCTAGTGCAAGTGGGAGACTGTTGGAATTATGCCCTAGAGGCAATAATAAAGATGTTATTATTATAATTCTTGTTCACGATAAAGTTTATATTCCATGCTAGAATTGTATTAAGCGGAAACTTTAATACTTGTGTGGTTTGTGAACAACACCGTGTCCCTAATGCGCCTCTATGGACTAGCTCATTGATCAATGAAGGTTAAGGTTTCCTAACCATAGACATGAGTTGTCAATTGATAATGAGATCATATCATTGGGAGAATGATATGATGGACAGACAAACTAAGCGAAGCAATTAGATCGTTCATCGTGTTCATCTTTGCGAAGCTTTTCCTATGTCAAATATTGTATTCCTTAGACCATGAGATAATGCAACTCCACGATCGGAAGAAAGCTTTGAGGTCATCAAGCGTCATCCTATGAGAGGGTGATCATAAAGGTGTCTCTCGGTGATCGGAAAGTATCTGTTGGGTTGTATGTATCGAGATGGAATTTGTCCCTCCCAAGTCGGAGAGATATACTTGGGCCCACTCGGTGTCGATATCAACACCGCTTGCAAGCATGTGGTTAAGGAGTTAATCACAAAGTGATATCGGATTCGGAGCAGTAAAGTACTTCGTGAGCGAGATTGAACTAGGTATGGCGGTACCAACGATCGAATCTCGGGCAAGTAAAATATTGCGAGAGAAGGAATATATATATGGGATTGATTGAATCCGGCATCGTGGTTCATCCGATATGATCATCGATGAATGTGTGGGAATCAATATGGGTGCCGACCGCATTGATTATTGATAGAAGATCATGCATATTCTCGAACCCGAGGTCACACATAACGTGTCTTGGCTAGGATAGATTGGATAATTGGTTTATGAATTTTTGTTGAGTCTCGGATGGGATCCGGGACATCACGAGAGGTTCGGAATGGTCCGGAGAATAAGATTCATATAAAGATGCAGTTTTGGAGTTGAATTGTTAGGGTTAATCAAGATTGCACGGAAGCTTCTAGAACCTTCCGGAAGGGGACCAACGTGGCCCCACCTTCCGGGAGGGGGCATGAGCCTATGAGGGAGTGTCCTGGCCGCATTGGGCCAAGGGCACAAGGCCCCATAGGGCCCAGCCGATCCTAGAGAGTTTAAATCGTTTAAACTAGAGATAGGGTTTCTAGAAGAGGGGAGAGTCCATGCCCCCACTCCTTATCCTTTGGGCTTGGGGGAGGGGCTAGGGCTGCGCCCCCCTCTATATAAAGAGGGGTGGGGGCGAACCAACCCCCACACCTCTCCTCCAAACCCTAGCCGCCTTGCTAGCTTTCCTCTCTCCTCCCATTGTTTGTAGGCGAGCCTGTGAAATTCTCCACCATATACACCACGCCGTCGTGTTATAGATCCAATCTATCTCTCCACCATACTTGTTGGTCCGAGGAAGGAGGATACGTCGAGGTGCTGCACGTGTGCATCTCACGGAGGCACCGCCACTTGTGGTGCTAGATCGGATCGGATCGCGAGGAGGAGAAGCGAGTACGACTACTTCACCCACGTTAAATGAGCGTTCATTGTAATGAATCTTCAAGGGTATGAAGATCTAATCCAATCTCTCTCGTTGATTGCATCTCCTAGATTAGATCTTGGCTTTCCCTCTGTTCGCATCCGTAGAAAATTTTGATTTACTATGCCGCGAAACCCTTCAATAGAATGGTGATGCAAATTGGGCGTATCAGCTCCCCCAATCTTAGACTTCGCTTGTCCCCAAGCGAATACTAAGCTCAGTAAACATGTTCACATGTTTATGGAGTGAAGTGTCGATAAAAAGAATACGAACAAGAAGCATCACACTTACCATTGCACAACTCATATAAGAAAGCAACTCACGATTATATAACTTAGCTTGCAACCAAGTACAACAGTCACAATAAAGATGCATAAAGATAAATCATAATTGAAATTGGCAAACTTATTCTTGGTTAGAGAACACCTAGCAAACAGTTTCACAAAAGCTTTTTGTAGAAGTTTCAAAACATGAGCACTCTTTGCTCAAAAAGGTTTTTCACAAGTGAAGGCTTTCAAAGTAATACTCAATAGATAAGAGTTTTGTGCAAACAAGGAAGATAAAGAACATGATTGAATAAATCACCATATGAATGCTTGAAACACAATAACTCAAAAGCTTGCTGGAGATAGAGAGGAAGTAGGTTCAGTGACTCAACTTGGAAGTGGAAGAAAGGTCCCTTCTTATAGGGTAGCAGGGATTACAAGTCATAAAGAACTTCCAAAAGATTATGGTACTTACTAGCTTTGAGCCCTCATTGCGCCCATCATAAGCATATTGAAATGATTAAGGTTAAAGTGAACAAAGATGGAGCATATGCTTGACGAAATATAAGTTGGCAATCTCATGTCCCTTGAATACGAGTGCCACACATCATGCATACTCGGGTCCAGGTAAGTTCTTGTCATTGTAAGTATTTGCATATCATTGAGAACCGCCAACGGGGTACCCCTTGCACATGGTACAGGAGCTTTCCCATAACCAAAATGATAAGACAAGCAGACAATGAGCATCTCAGCAATCTTTTTATTTACTATGCATATAGCTTTTTATTGATGATGCTTCATAGATGACTCACTATGGTGATGCTGCAAGTTTCCACCATGATTAAGCATGGCTTAGGCTAGCGGCCCAGGCGTTTATCTAACACAGAATACAAACTCCATGGACTTACAAGTTCCCTCTTTATTTCACATTGTTTACATCCATAGACAAAAGAGCACGATATCAACTATGTATAGAGTACAAGTGCAATGTTGAAAACATTCCCCGTGATAGCACGGTTCTGCTAATTCCAACGTATGACTTAAGCATATACAACTTCGAGGATGCCAAACCTGATGACGAATTACTCCTTCGGTGGTGATGGTGTTCTCTTGATAAGCTCTTCAACAAGTTTCTTCAAATCCTCCATATCGAAGGTCAGAGTACGAATTAACTCCGAATTGTGCTCAATGCAGCCCATGATCAACTCGGACCGAGGATCCCAGTATTTGTTACTCTTTCTCCATTCTTCCAAATTAGAGTGTTTCTTCCCTGCACATTTAGAACAAGGGGTACTAGGAGGAAGTGTGCGTGGAGCGAGGATATGACACGAAGTTCTCCCTCCTGTAGACATCTGTGCTGTCCTTCTAAGATGGGTAGGTTGTGCCACCAAACCAATGCTTACGACGGTAGTGCGGGTGTCCGGTTGCTTGTCCTCCTCCATGTCTCCTTCATAACCTACCGAAATCTCCTCCTCCTTGGGAACTTGAGGTTCTTCTTTCTCGGGCTCCTTGCCTTTGTCGTTGGTTGAGGACATGGCGCTCTAAACTTGAGAAGATTTGCTAACAGAAACATATCGAAACGAAAACACGATGAGAACATGATGCACGAACCTTGGGGGATCCGGAGGGTTATATATTACGAAGTTTCAATGCATAAGGAAGGTTTTGACACGGAAACGAGGCGGAGACGGAGTTCGAGGAGGGGACACCCCCTCAGTCGCGGCCAGGCTGGGCCCATGCATAGGGTGGGTTTGTCCATCCCAGGCTCCGTTTCCTCTTCAGTTTCGTCTCGTAACTTCCCTTATGTATTAAAAACATTAAAAATATAAAAAGATTGGGGTTTCACGAACCTTTTGTTTTCACCACTTTTACCTATTCAAAGACGAACTCTGCAGATTCCTTTTCTCTTTCTCCTGAAAATTTCCTTCTTACAAAAACCCTTGCACAAACTCAATGACAAAATTAGTGTAAGCAAAAACAATAAACCTTTGGTACACACTTCAACTGAAAACCCATCAAAACAAAAGCTTCTGTAAGAGGAAAATGCAAATGATGACAGAAATTTGTCAAAACAGACCAGCAGGTAAAGATTGATTTTTCCAAAGACCTTCTGTTAATGAAATAAAAAAATGCAGAACTGATGAAAGTTGGATACAACTTGGAGAAAAATCTCGGAAAAATTCAGCTCCATCCGAAGTACTGAGCTTCCTCACGAATTTTTACAATGCAGCACAAAAATCTGTTCCAGGACAGCCACTTTTCACAACTCCTCTACTTCACAAAAGTAGTTGAACTTGACACAAAAAACAAAAACAAAAAGGATAAGGAGCGGTTATTATAGAGGTAATAACTTCCAAGACTCAACAAAACTCTTGGGTTATCTCCCAACAAGTACTTTTCTTTAATGCCTTTAAGTTAGGCTTGAAACTTCCAAAGATGCTCACATAGGATATATATATATATATATATATATATATATATATATATATATGTCACGTAAATTTTGTATTACATCGTAAGTCGAGAAGAACATAATAAAATTTAGAAATAACATAATTTTTTTATTTACATGCCGTAAAGAAAATTCGACGTAAAAGACATATTATTGGTGTTTTTTACACTATAATGACTCATAAACTTTATTTTTGTGTTAATTTATTTAGTTGTGGTGAATATATGAACATAATTATTCGTATACAAAACATAATTTTTTAAATCTAACAACGTAAAGATATGTTGGGTGCAAAATAACTATTCTGCACCCTGGGTGCTGAATAGGGTTTCTCTCTCTCTCTCTCTCTCTCTCTCTCTCTCTCTCTCTCTATATATATATATATATATATATGTATGTATATATATATGAAGTGAAAGAGAGCATCAAGAAGCAAATAACCAAAACAATTGAGTCTAACCCACTTCCTATGCATGGGGGTATCATGAGAAAACGAATTATTGAAAAAAAAGGCCAGTAGCATAGGAAGACAAAACAAATGCAACTTTAAAGCTTTCAACATAAAACGGGGAAACTTAACATCATTAAGATGCATAAAACCATGTTTCCCTCTCTCATAATAACTTTCAGTAGCATTTTGAATAAAGTTGACAATATAACTATCACTGGAAACAACTTTATCATCACAATAAGCATACTTACAGTCACTAAAAAGAGGTCCAAGGTCGTAGACTGGATCAATAGGAGCAAGTTGTTCCATCCTGAAATATTTATTAGGCAAGCTATTTTCACAAGGAGCTTTAGCAAATTTGGAAAATTTAAACTTATAAGAATCTCCATTAAACTTAGTTAAAACTTTTTTCTTCTTACAATCAATAATAGCTCCACAAGTGTTCAAGAAAGTCCTGCAAAAAATGATAGGAAAAGTTTTGCTAGCTGCTAAATTAAGCACTAGAAAATCAGCAGGATACTTAATCTTACCACAGAGAACCTCCACATATCTTATAATGCCAATGGGTCAAATGGTCTCCTTGTTAGCAAGGTGAATAACCACATCAATGTCCTAAATCTCACAAGCATCAATCTCATGCATAATTTCCCTGTAAAGCTCATAAGGAATAGCACTAGAACTAGCACCAATATCACGTAAACCGTAGTAGAAATGATCACCAATTTTAACAGAAAGCACAGGGACACTAGCTTTTCTAAATTTACTAGGATGAGAAATAATATTAGAAGCGTCTTCATAGAAGACAATATGCGCATCCTCTATATTTCTAGTGATAGTGTCTTTCGCAATAGCTATCACAGGTTCATCACTCAAATGCTTACCAGGCTCCATAGTTTTCATTGTACCTTTGCTATTTGCACTAATAATCGTAGAATACTCCTTTACCTTAGCTGGGAAAGGCATTTCCTCAACATGGGGTTCAGGCATAATATGATTAGTAGTAAAAACTTGAGTACTTCTAACGGGAGCATGACTAACAACATCTTTATAAGGAGTATGGTACTTATTCCACTTCTTCTTGGGAATTTCAATATAAGAGGCAAAGGCCTTAAAATAGTTGAAAATACTTTGGGAATCAAGACCAAACTCATTGCTAATATCACGAAAGCTATCAGCTCCCATAAAAGATTTAATGCATTCATAATCATAGTTTATGAAGGGTTTCGCGGCATAGTAAATCAAAATTTTCTACGGAGCGAACAGAGGGAAAGCCAAGATCTAATCTAGGAGATGCAAACAACGAGAGAGATTGGATTAGATCTTCATACCCTTGAAGATTCGACAGTGAACGTTCGGAACGTGGGTGATGTAGTCGTACTCGCTTCTCCTCCTCGCGATCCGATCCGATCTAGCACCACAAGTGGCGGTGCCTCCGTGAGATGCACACGTGCAGCACCTCGACGTCTCCTCCTTCCTCAGACCAGCGAGTATGGTGGAGAGATAGATTGGATCTACAACACGACGGCGTGGTGTATATGGTGGAGAATTTCTGCTGCAGGGCTTCGCCTACAAGCGATCGGGAGGAGAGAGGAAGGTAGCAAGGCTGCTAGGGCTTGGAGGAAGGTGTGTGTGTGGGGGGAAGGCGCACCCTCTATATATAGAGGCGGCCAGCCCTGCCCTCCTCCAAGCCTATCTCTAGTTTAAACAATTTAAACTCTCCCTTATCTAGAAATCCTATCTCTAGTTTAAACGATTTAAACTCTCCCTTATCTAGAAATCCTATCTATAGTTTAAATTTAAACTCTCCTTATCTAGAAATTCTATCCAGATTTAAGAGTCAAATCTCTCTAGAATCGGCTGGGCCCTATGGGGCCTTGTGCCCGGCCCAATGCGCCAGACACTCCCTCATAGGCCCATGCCCCTCCGGAATGTGGAGCCACGTTGGTCCCCTTCCGGAAGGTTCTAGAAGCTTCCGGTACAATACCGATTAACTTGGAACAATTAGAACTCCAAAACTGCTTTGCCTTATATGAATCTTATTCTCGGACCATTAGGAACCTCTCGTGATATCCGGATCCCATCCGAGACTCGAACAAAATTCATAAACCAATTATCCAATCTATCCTAGCATCAATACACGTTAAGTGTGTGACCTATGAGTTCGAGAATATGCAGACATGATCTTCTATCAATAATCAACGGTGGTGCAGGCACCCATATTGACTCCCACATTCATCGATGATCATATCGGATGAACCACGATGCGAGGATTCAATCAATCCCATATATATATTCCCTTGTCTCGCGATATTTTAGTTGCCGAGATTCGATCGTCGGCACGTCATACCTAGTTCAATCTCGTTCACGCAAAGTACTTTACTGATTACGTAATCCGATATCACTTTGTGATTAACTCCTTAACCACATGCTTGCAAGCGGTGTTGATATCGATTCCGAAAGTGGGCCAGTATATCTCTCCGACACAGGGACAAATTCCATCTCGATACATACAACCCAATGATACTTTCGATCACAGAGACACCTTTATGATCACCCTCTCATAGGATGACGTTTGATGACCTCAAAGCTTTCTTCCGATACGGGGAGTTGCATTATCTCATGGTCTAAGGAATACAATATTTGACATAGGAAAAGCTTCAAAGACGAACACGATGACACGATCTAATTGCTCGCTTTGTTTGGGTCTATCCACCATATCATTCTCCCAATGATATGATCTCATTATCAATTGACAACTCATGTCTATGGTTAGGAAACCTTAACCATCATTGATCAATGAGCTAGTCCATAGAGGCGTACTAGGGACACGGTGTTGTTCACAAACCACACAAGTATCAAAGTTTTAAGCAATACAATTCTAGCATGGAATATAAACTTTATCATGAACAAGAATTATAATAATAACATCTTTATTATTGCCTCTAGGGCATAATTCCACAGTCTCCCACTTGCACTAGAGTCAATAATCTAGTTTACATTTGGCAACAATCTCACACCCATGGCAATCGAGGTGTTGATCATGTTTTACACGTGGAAGAGGTTTAGTCAATGGATCTGACATTCAGATCCGTATGTACTTTGCTAATCTTCAGATCTCCATCTGCTATATAATCTCGGATTATATGAAACTTGCGGTTGATATGCTTGGTCTTTGGATGATATCTTGGTTCCTTAGCGAGTGCTATGGCGCCAGTGTTGTCACACAATATCTCCAGTGGGTCCAATGCACTTGGAACCACGCCAAGCTCAGTGATGAAGTTTCTGATCCAAACTCCTTCACTTGACGCTTCTGCAGCAGCCATGTATTCCGCTTCTACTGTAGATCCCGCGATCACGATTTGCTTGCAGCTTCTCCAGCTCACATCTCCTCCATTCAAAATATAAACGTATCCTGTCTAAGATTTAGAATCATCCTTGTCGGTGACGAAACTAGCATCGACGTAACCTTTTACGACAAGATGTTCATCACCCCCATAGACTAAGAACATTTCTTTAGTTCTATTTAGGTACTTTAGGATGTTCTTCACGGTTGTCCAGTGTTCCACTCCTGGATCACTTTGATATCTGCTCGTCAAACTAAGAGCATTGGACACATCTGGTCTAGTACACAGCATGGCATACATGATGGAACCTATGGCCGAGGCATAAGGCACTTTGCTCATAGCTTCCCTATCATTTACCGTGGTGGACCGAGCCTTGCTCAATATCTTACGACAACATAGGCTTTGAACCTTTCTTTGCCTTATCCATTCGAACCTTTTGAACTTTGTCTAGGTATGTACTTTGGCTTAAAGCTATCGAGCGTCTTTGTCTATCTCTATAGATTTTGATGCCCAATATAAGCAGCTTCACCTAGGTCTTTCATTGAAAAACACTTGTTCAAATAACTCTTCACATCGTTAAGCATGTTGATGTCATTTCCAATAATCAATATGTCATCCACATACATGCCCGAAGCGTCACCGAGCTCCACTCACTTTCTTGTAGATACAAGCTTCATAGCAATTTGGAACAAATCCAAAGCTCTTGATCACTTGATCAAAGCGAAGGTTCCAACTCCGAGATGCTTGCTTGGTCCATAAATGGAGCTGAAGTTTGCATACTTTACTAGCATCCTTAGGATCGACAAAACCTTGGGTTGCATCATATACAACTCTTCATCAATGTTCCCATTGAGGAAAGCGATCTTGACATCCATCGCCATATTTCATAATCATGAAACGCAGCAATTGCTAATAAAATCCGAATGGACTTAAACATCGCTACGGAGAGAAAGTCTCATCGTAGTCAACACCTTGAACTTGTCGAAAACTTTTGCGACAAGCCGTGCTATAGACGGTAACATTACCATCCGTGTCCGTTTTCTTCTTGAATATCCATTTGCACTCAACGGCCTTTGGTCGCTAGGAGGATCCACCAAAGTCCATACTTGGTTTTCGCTCATGGATCCCAATTGGTTCATGGCTTCCACCATTTCTCAGTCTGGGCTCATCGCCCTTCCTCATAGTTCGTAGGTTCACTCTTCTACCAACAAGACAGTCAAGACAGGTTGCCGTACCACTCGGGAGGGGCACGCGACCTTGTCGACTGCGACGTTCGATGTGACATCGTCCAAGCTTCATGATCCTTGTCATTAGCTTCCTCTATTGTTGGTGCGGTGACCTTTGGAACAATTTCAGGTCTTGCGCTACTCTCCAATTCAAGAGAAGGTTCAATAACCTCGTCTACTTTCCTCCCACTCACTTCTTTCGAGAGAAACTCCTTCTCAAGAAAGGAACCGTTCTTCTGACAAACACTTTGCCTTCGGTTACGTGATAGAAGGTATACCCAATAGTTTCCTTAGGGTATCCTATGAAGACGCATTTCTCGCTTTGTGTTCGAGCTTGTCGGCATCAACTTCTTGGCGTAAGCCGCATCCCCAAACTTTAAGAAACGACAACTTAGGTTTAGCACCAAACCACAGTTCATACGGTGTCGTCTCAGCAGTTTAGATGGAGCCCTATTTAAAGTGAATGCGGTTTCTAATGCATAACCCCAAAATGATAACGGCAAATCAGTAAGAGACATCATTGATCGGACCATATCTAATAGGGTTCGATTCCTGCTCAGACACACCATTCTTGTTGTGGTGTTAGGGTGGCGTGAGTTGTGAAACGAATCCGCTTGCTTTAAGATGCGTGAGAAAATCATAACTCAAATATTCGCCCCACGATCGGATCGTAGAAACTTAATCTTTACATTACGATGGTTCTCCACTTCATTACGAAATTCTTTGAACTTTTCAAACGTTTGATTTATGTTTCATTAAATAGATATACCCATATCTACTTAAGTCATCGATAAAAGTGAGGAAATAGCGATATCCACCGCGTCGAAACACTCATCGGTCGCATACATCGGTATGTATGATTTCCAACAAGTCCGTTGCTCGCTCCATCATCTGGGAGAACAGGGTTTTGATCATCTTGCCCATGAGGCATGGTTCGCATGTGTCAAATGATTCAAAATCAAGAGACTCCAAAAGTCCACCAGAATGGAGTTTCTTCATGCGCTTTACTCCAATATGACCTAGACGACAGTGCCACAAATAAGTAGTATTATCACTATCTACTTTGCATCTCTTAGCCTCAATGTTATGGATGTGTGTTTCATCCCTTTCGAGATTTAGAAGAAATAAACCATTCATAAGAGGTGCATGACCATAAAAGATGTTACTCATATAAATAGAACAACCATTATTCTCCGATTTAAATGAATAACCGTCTTGCAATAAACACGATCCGGAAATGATGTTCATGCTCAACGCAGGCACATAATAACATTTATTAAGGTTTAAAACTAATCCCGAAGGTAAAACTAAGGAGAGCGTGCGGCCATCACATCAACTCTTGATCCGTTGCCAGCGCATCGTCACCTCATCCCTCGCAAGCCGCGTCTATTCGTAGCTCTGTTTGAGTTACAAATATTAGCAACTGAACCGATATCAAATACCCAGGCACTACAACGAGGGATAGTAAGGAAAACATCAATAACATGTATATCAAATATACCTTTGATGGTGCCAGCCTTCTTGTCCGCTAAGTACTTCGGACAGTTGCGCTTCCAGTGACCCTTGTCGTTGCAATACAAGCACTCAGTGTCCGGCTTTGGACCAGACCTGAGCTTCTTCTCGGCGAGAACAGCAGCGCTTGCCGCTGCCTTTCTTGAAGGGCTTCCTTGCACCCTTACCTTTCTTAAAGGAGGGCTTGTTGACCATCAACACATGATTATCGTTCTTGATGTCCACTTCCGCAGCCTTCAGCTTTGCGAAGAGCTCGGTGATCGTATCAGTGGAACCAATCTGATTATGAGTCACTACAAAACTTTTGTAGCTGGGAGGGAGTGATTGCAGAACCCTGTCAATCTTGAGCTCCTCTGGAATCGTGCATTCCAGTTGCTCAAGGCTTTGAGTGTAGCCCGACATCTTTATGACGTGCTCACTAACGGAACTCCCTTCCTCCATCTTGCAGTTAAAGAACTTCTCAGAGATCTCATATCTCTCGAGCGTTCTTGAGTCTCAAACATGGTTTTCAGCTCCTCGAGAATCTCAAAGGGCGGGATAGGTTTCAAAAGCGATTTTGAAGCTCGGTTCCACAACAAACAACATGGTGCTCTTAATCACACCATAATCATCTTTCTTGTTGATAGACAGCTTTCTCATCGGCCAGTGATTCTAACGAGGGGGTCACCTAACGCTTTCCCAAGGACATAGTCCTTTTGTCCATGAACGAGAATGATTCTTAGATTGCGGATCAATTGGTGAAGTTAGACCCATTGTTCCTAAGCTTTTCTTTCTCAGCAAAAGCGTTGAAGTTGTAGTTGGACTTGGCCATTGGATCTCTGATTTGCAAGTACAATTTAGACTATGTTCATGATAAATAGTTCAACTTAATCAAATTACTAGATGAACTCCCACTAAATTCAACATCCCTCAAGTTGTTTAGTGAACACGATCCAAATTCACCACACCTAATCCGATCATCACGAGAAGAGATGTGGTTTCAATGGTGGACAACAAAGTGTCGATCATATCATTCATATGACTCATGCTTAACCTTTCGGTTCTTGTGTTCGAGGCCATGTACGTACATGCTAGGCTCGTCAAGTTAGACCAAGTATTTCGGCGTGTACCGGCTTGCACCCGTTGTATGTGGCGTAGAGTCTATAGCACCCGATCATCATGTGATGCTTGGAAACAACGAACTTTCATAGCGGTGCATACTTGGGGAGAACACAATTTTATCTTGATCTTTAAGTGAGGAATCATCTTATAATGCTACCGTCGCGATCTAAGCATAATAAGATACATAAAGGATAAACATCACATGCATATAACTTTATGTGACATGGTATAGCCAATCTTGGCAATGATCTCCATCTTGTGCGTTCGGCATGATCTCCATCACTCCACCATGATTGCCTTCACCACGAATAGCAACTACAACTATTGCTAACTACTTAGCGATAAAGTAAAGCTATTACATGGCGTATAAGAAGTTGACTCAGGTCATACATAATTATAAAGACAACCATATGGCTCCTGCGGTTGTGTACTCATCGACATGCAAGTCGTGAAACATTACAAAACATGATCATCGCATACAATATACACATCACATCTTGGGCCATACCATATCACGAAAACACTCCTGCAAGAACAAGTTAGGCGCCTCTACTTTGTTGTTGCATGTTTTACGTGGCTTATGGGAGTAGATGCTAAGAACGATTCTTACCTACGGAAAGCCACAATGGTGATATTATGGTTGCCAAACTCGGTGTTAATCCCATGACAACTATAGTGAGAAAGCGGCATCCACCGCCGCATGTGTGGTACAAGCCACACGTCAAGTGCGAGCGGTCTCATGACGGCGTCGCGTAAGGTTGGCTGGACCGCTTCAATCTCGCTATCCGCGTCATAAGAAGAACACAAACAAGAGGCTTTCAGCGAAAACATCAGCGCCCGCAACAACCATGTTGCGTTCTACTCGTGAAACACATCTACGCATAGATCTAGCTACGATACCCGAAGGGTTTGCGGCATAGTAAATCAAGATTTTCTACTGACGAGCGAGAGGAAAGCCAAGATCTAATCTAGGAGATGCAAACAACAAGAGAGATTGGATTAGATCTTCATACCCTTGAAGATTCGCACCAATGAGCGTTAAATCGGAGCGTGGGTGATGTAGTCGTACTCGCTTCTCCTCCTCGCGATCCGATCCGATCTAGCACCACAAGTGGCGGTGCCTCCGTGAGATGCACACGTGCAGCACCTCGACGTCTCCTCCTTCCTCGGACCAGCGAGTATGGTGGAGAGATATATTGGATCTACAACACGACGGCGTGGTGTATATGGTGGAGAATTTCTACTGCAGGGCTTCGCCTACAAACAGTCGGGAGGGAGAGAGGAAGGTAGCAAGGCTGCTAGGGCTTGGAGGAAGGTGTGTGTGTGTGGGGGGGGGGGGAAGGGGCGCACCACCCCTATATATATAGAGGGGGGGCGGCCAGCCCTTGCCCCTCCTCCAAGCCTATCTCTAGTTTAAACGATTTAAACTCTCCCTTATCTAGAAATCCTATCTATAGTTTAAACGATTTAAACTCTCCCTTATCTAGAAATTCTATCCCGAGATTTAAACGAGTCAAATCTCTCTAGAATCGGCTGGGCCCTATGGGGCCTTGTGCCCCTGGCCCAATGCGGCCAGGACACTCCCTCATAGGCCCATGCCCCCTCACGGAAGGTGGGGCCACGTTGGTCCCCTTCCGGAAGGTTCTAGAAGCTTTCGATACAATACCGATTAACCCGGAACAATTCCGAACTCCAAAAACTGCACTGCCTTATATGAATCTTATTCTCCGGACCATTCCGGAACCTCTCGTGATATCCCGGATCCCATCCGAGACTCCGAACAAAAATTCATAAACCAATTATCCAATCTATCCTAGCGTCAAGACACGTTAAGTGTGTGACCTGCGGTTCGAGAATATGCGACATGATCTTCTATCAATAATCAACAGAGTGCAGGCACCCATATTGACTCCACACATTCATCGATGATCATATCGTATGAACCAGGATGCCAGGATTCAATCAATCCCATATATATATTCCCTTCGTCTCGCGATATTTTACTTGACCGAGATTCGATCGTCGGTACCGTCATACCTAGTTCAATCTCGTTCACAACAAGTACTTTACTCGTTCCGTAATCCGATATCACTTTGTGATTAACTCCTTAACCACATGCTTGCAAGCGGTGTTGATATCGATTACCGAGTGGGCCCGAAGTATATCTCTCCGGCACAGGAGGACAAATTCCATCTCGATACATACAACCAACAGATACTTTCCGATCACCGAGAGACACCTTTATGATCACCCTCTCATAGGATGACGTTTGATGACCTCAAAGCTTTCTTCGATACCAGGGAGTTGCATTATCTCATGGTCTAAGGAATACAATATTTGACATAGGAAAAGCTTCGCAAAGCGAACACGATGACACGATCTAATTGCTCTGCTTTGTTTGGGTCTATCCACCATATCATTCTCCCAATGATATGATCTCATTATCAATTGACAACTCATGTCTATGGTTAGGAAACCTTAACCATCATTGATCAATGAGCTAGTCCATAGAGGTGTACTAGGGACACGGTGTTGTTCACAAACCACACAAGTATTAAAGTTTCCGCTTAATACAATTCTAGCATGGAATATAAACTTTATCATGAACAAGAATTATAATAATAACATCTTTATTATTGCCTCTAGGGCATAATTCCAACAGTTTATACCTGACTTTCTTCCTTTGTCATTCTCCCAAGCTTCAGTGTTCTCTTGAATACGGTCTAGAAGATCTCATCTAGATTTTTCTTTCATACGTGTGAAGATCCAGGACAAGAAGCATCTAGTAAATCTTTATCATGAAGAGAAAGCCTAGCATAAAAGTTATTTAAAATAATATTGCTAGGAAGTTCATGAATAGGACATTTAAGCATTAGTAACTTCAATCTCTCCTAAGCTTGAGTTGTACTCTCTCCATCAAGAGGCCAAAAGTTATATATAAGATTTCTATCCTTATGGATCTCACTGGGAGGATAAAATTTAGAGTAAAAGAGAAATGACATCTCATCCCATTCCATGGATTATCCATTCTTTAGCAGCTTATACCATTCTTCAGCTCTCCCTTTCAAGGATATGGAGAGTAACTTCTTCTTCACCTGTTCAGTTGTGATACCTGCACACTTAAACAACCCGCATAATTAATGGATAAAAAGAAAGTGATCACCAGGATGGACAGTTCCATTCCCAAAATAATAATGATCCATAACACGATTAACAATACTTGTAGGTATCTTAAAAGGATCTATCTCAACAGGAGGTGGTTCACCTACTACCATAGCAGTGGTAGTAGTTTTCCCAAACAGAAAACCAAGTGGGTTATTCCTATTGGAAACAAAGTAACAAGAAGTAACAAAAAGCAATACACATAGTGAAAGTTTCCCTTACCCGTTACACTCTTCAATAGCGCTTCACTCCCCGGCAACGGCGTCAGAAAATAGTCTTGATGACCCACAAGTATAGGGATTTTATCGTAGTACTTTAGATAAATAGGAGTGTCGATCCCAACGAGTAGAAGAAGGTGCTGAACAATGATACAAAGTAGGAAATCCGTGTGAATACTTAGCAAACGGATTTTTAGTGGTTTTCTGACAAGGCAACGAAACAAAGAGCAAGTAACAGAAGTAACGAATAAATGGAGCAAGTGGCCAGATCCTTTCTTAGCAAAGGAAAAGCCGGTGGAAATACTTATAAGGACCAAACGTTCTCGAGGACACATGGGAATTCTGTCAAGTGCTTTCGCTTCAAATAGCTGAGTATTCTTCTCTGGTGTTTATAAGTGTTATGTGGGTGAACCTGTGCTAACGTACCGCCCTTCCTAGGACTAATACATACTTGTGATTAAACCCCCTGCAAACATCCGTAACTACAGGAAAGTAATTAAGATATAAATCTAACTACAAACTTAAACTCTGAGATCCTACGCTCTCTTGTGCAAAGGTGTTCTAACAGGGGTTCAGGTTTCTGTCACTCCGGCAACCCCACGATTAGTAGCCAAATACACAATGCATTCCCCTAGGCCCATAAATGGTGAAGTATCATGTAGTCGACGTTCACATGACACCACTTGAAGAATAACACCACAACTTAAATACTAAACCATTGAATAATAACTCATCACGGATTCACTACTAACAACATGACTTCTCCCATGTCCTCAAGAACTAAACGAACTATTCACAAGACATCATATGGATCAAGATCAAGGATGATAGGGTAATGTATAACAATCTGAACATAAACAATAATCCATTGGTTCCACTCACAAGCATCAACTATAAGAGTAATCAACACCGGAAAAGTTCCCCCTAATAAACTAAGCAATATCCAACACAATTGTTACAGTGGGACGGAGTGGTGATGATGGTGCTGGTAGAGATGATGGTGTGGATGATGATGATGATCCCGATGAAGCCTAGATTGATGATGGTATTGATGGATACGGTCTCCCCTCTCCGGGAAGGAATTCCCCCGGCAGAAATCTGTCTGCCGGAGAGATCTTTCTCTCTCGGTGTTTTCCATCCCCTAGAGGAGGCGGAAATCTATCTGTGGTCGCTCCCCTGGTGTTAGGGTTCCGTAGGGAAGATATGGGTGAAGGGGCGGAGTCGGAGGCCGGGCAGGTGGACCACACCTGCCCTAGGCACGGGGTCAGGTGGGCCCGCGCCTAGATGGGGTGTGGGCCCCCTAAGGCCCATATCCGTCCCTCCTTTTGGCTTCCTTCGTCTTCTGGTAAAATAATATGTTTCCATATTTTTCTGGTATTTTTCTTATCTTCGCGAAATTGCACCGAAACGCCTTCTTTTCCATCAGAATCCAGACTCCAACAGTCCATGCTTCAAGAATCATCCAACATGCATAAACAGATGAAAAGCCATAAGTAATACCTCATAATAAGACAAATATCAATGAATAGAGGTAAATTATGATATAGAATAGTGATGCAAATTGCGCGTATCATACACTAGAAGACTTGATATTTTTTCATATTTATCTCTTTTATGGTGAATTTATTCTTTGCCCCCACATGCTCATATACTATATTCACCCTTTGATTTATTTATTGTTCTTATACAAGTTTAAATAGTTATTCGTATTTATAAATAAAATTTCTGTAAATTTTACCATTCATAAGATCATAGACTTGTTTGATGGGTTTGTAGTTGTAAAGCAAATAAAATGAAGCTTTTAGTTAAAGAACATGCGTCCGGATAACAAACCTACATATATTTATGGTTCAATTTAGTTTTGTTATATACATATTTTATCATCGCTATCATCTCGGCCCTCATATGATCAAATCATGGATCCGCCCCTGCATTTGGTATACTGTTGCCCTAGTGGCGAGCTGTATTTTAGTGCATTTAGATCGTCGGCTGCTGCGCTAAAAAAACATGGAGCTTCAAAATAGTGCATTTGTATGGAGATGTTTTAATTGATAAACAACGTATCTATCACGGTTTAGCTAATTTATTAGAACACTAATTCTTGTTGTATATGGCTGCATAAGCCTTGGTCTACACACCTTGTAACTTGCCATATTCTGATCTATATGTACATCTCAAACATGGGACTTTACAGTCACGATCCTTACCCTACAATCTAGTTACTTTTCATGGTACCAGAGCCACAACTCTAACCCTACCGGTCGATCCAATCTAGCTTCCGCCAACGGTCATGGCGACTTCTCCTTCCGCGAGCGTTACCTCGTCGAGCTCCATCACCGAAAGTGGCTCGAAGCTGCCAAACTGGCAGCTCAACTTTGCCGGCTCGTCCTCTTCATCGACAACATAGCAGGGGCCGTTCAACTTCGCCCCGCTGATCACCACCAAGCTTGGATCCAACAACTACCTCTACTGGAGGGCGCAGGAGGCGCCGATCCTCTAGAGTCATCTTCTTACGGGCTTCGTCGACTGCGGGATCCCTAGTCCGCCGGAGTTCATCGACAACCCCAAGGCCAAGGAGGACATTGCTACTCCAAAGATGCTCCCCAACCAGGCGTTTACCGCCTGGCATCAGCAGGACACATCGCTTCTCTCATCCATCATCTCCACTTCAACCGAGGCCATACAAGGCAAGATCTTGTTTGCGGCTTCGGCTCAAGATGCGTGGACTACACTCGCAGCCAGCTTCTCCTCGCAGTCCAATGCTTGCTACATGCAACTCTGTCGTGAGATTGGAGAGGTGTAGAAGCTCGATTCCTCAGTTACAATCTACTTCAACAAGATCAAGACGATGTATGACACATTGACATCCATTGGACAGCCTCCCTCTACCGATGAGTCGGAGTATAAGGTAGTAGCCAATGCAACAGCTGAGATTATTTGGATACAGTCTCTTTTGAGAGAGTTGGGTATTCCCCGTACTAATATTGTGGTGTGATAATATTGAAGCTACATAGTTGCTGGAAAATCTAGTGTTTCACGCTCGTACCAAAGAATTTGCAAGATGCTCTCTTTACCGATCATTGGAAGACTGCCATGGATGTTGAGTATTCCGCGCTGATGAAAAATAACGCCTGGCAGCTTATTTATCCATGTTCAGGTATTAATGTGATTAATTCCAACTGGATATTCAAAATAAAGAAAAATTCAGATGGGACTATTGAGCGTTATAAAGCACGACTTGTGGCTAAAGGCTTTCGACAGCGTTATGGACAGGATTATGAGGACACCTTTAGTCCGGTTGTAAAATCGACTACCATCTGCCTCCTTTTGTCTCTTGTAGTATCCCGTGGTTGGCATCTGAGGCAACTTGACATTCAAAATGCTTTTATGAATGGCGTACTTGAGGATGAGGTGTTTATGCAACAACCTCCCAGTTTTGAGGATCCTACGCGGGCGGCCGCTACACTTGTGTCATCTTAAGAAGGCTATTTATGGACTCAAGTAGACTCCTCGGGCTTGGCATGCTCGCCTCAGCTCTGTGCTTGGTTCTCATGGTTTTCGCGCCTCTACCGCGAATACTTCCTTGTTCATTCTCTCTAGGTCTGACCTTACTATGTTTCTCCTGCTATATGTTGATGATATTATTGTGGTCAGTTCCTCTTCGTCAGCTACCGATAGGTTGATCTGTGAGATACGTGTTGAGTTTGCCGTCAAGGATCTTGGTTCTCTCCATTATTTTCTTGGTATTGAGATTCATCATCAGTCTTTTGGTCTGGTTCTTACCTAGAAGAAATATGTCATGGATTGCACTGGCTTGCTCGAGTGTACCCCGGCATCCACTCCTATGACTGTTGTTGACAAGCTTTCTGCACATGAGGGCACTCTTCTTTCTGGTGATGATGCGACTCGCTACCGAAGTGTGGTTGGTGGACTACAGTATCTCACCCTCACCCGTCTAGATTTATCATTTGATCTGAACAAAGTCTATCAGTTTTTACATACTCCTTGAGATCCTCATTGGACGGCTGTCAAGCGCATTATTCGGTTTGTCAAACTTACAGTTTCACATGGTTTGACTCTTCAACATACACCAGATACTCTTATGTCGGTGTTCTCTGATGCCGATTGGGCCGGGAATACTGATGATAGGCGATCCAAGGAGGGATATGCTCTCTTTTAAGGAGGCAACTTGATCGTCTGTAATGTGCGTAAGCAAGCTACTGTATCACGTTCGAGCACTGAGTCGGAGTATAAGGCAGTAGCCAATGCAACAACTGAGATTATTTGGGTACAGTCTCTTTTGAGAGAGTTGATTATTCCCCAAGGTCACATACCTATATTTTGGTGTGATAATATTGGCGCTACATACTTGTCGGCAAATCTAGTGTTTCACGTTCGTACCAAACATATATTAAGGTTGACTTTCATTTTCTCAGAGAAAGGATGGCTTAGAAACAACTTTTATATCTACCAAGAATTAAATAGCCGATATATTTACAAAGGCTCTTCCATTACCTGTGTTTGAGGCATGTCGACGCAATCTCAACATTACGGAGCCGGTTGTGATTTTGGGAGACTGATAAATAACGTATCTATCACGGTTTAGCTAATTGATTAGGACTCTAATTCTTATTATATACGGCTGCATAAGCCTTGGGCTATACGTCTTGTAACTTGCCATATTCTGGTCTATATATACATCACGGACTTGGGACTTTATAGCCACGATCCTTACCCGGCTGTATTTTAGATACGTTTCACTAAAATACTTATATCTAGTTATTTTTCACTAAATATGGTACAAACCAACCTCTACTTTTTCTCCGGGTCGTTGCAGCGACGCGGGAGGCTCACCTCCTGTTCCTCTCCTCTGCCTTCTTCCTCCTGCAGATGCGCCACCGCCTGTACAGCTCCACCGCCGCGCCGCGCACCCACCCTGCAGCTTCGGCCGCCAGCCGCGCACCTCCCCCTGCAGCTACCCGCCGCGGCGCCGCTATGGGCCTCCATCCCCCGCCGCTGCAAGGCTCGCCGCCATGGGCTGCCCTCCGCTGTCGTGCCGGCTCGGGCAGGTCTGGGCGCCGCGCCACGCACCCTCCCCAGCAGCTCCCCGCCGCCGCGGCGCCATGGGACTCCACCTTCCGCCTGCCGCTACTGTCCTAGAACCATAGAGGCCGCCTGCTCTGCCACCTCCCATGGTGTCGCCCATGAATCTGCGCTCCTTCCCAACGTTGGTAGCATTGCTATGTGCGGACAGCGGCGATGCTACACACTATGACCGAATATGCTACGTACGACTTCTGGTCTTGCACCTATGGCGATAGTTGTTGCTACCCTGCGGTGAGCGGCGGTGCTACCTTCGGCGAGAGGCCCTGCTACGCATGGCGATCGACCCTGCTACATACGGCTTCTGTTGTTGCTACCTGCGTCGAGCGGCGCTGCTACATGGCGTTTTTTTCTTACAAGTTTTTGCTCTGGCGATGTCTCCGGCGAAGTCGACTTTTGCTACATTAGCATAATTATATTGCTACATATGTTTTCTGATTTTGCTACAATAGCACAAACTTCTTGCTACGAGGTATCCGACGAGGTCTCCGGCGAGATCTCCCGACGATTTTTCGGTGAAGTCGATTTTGCTGCATTAGTTCAATTTTTGTGCTACATGGTCTCCGACAAGGTCTCCAGCGAACTCTCCAGCGAGATCTAGTTTGTCTATTATTTTTCTGGACCGGACCGTTTTCTGCTACATGTAGCAAAAACGGGGCTATTTGTAGCAAAAATAGACTGTTTTGTAGTAAAAACGGGTTTTTAGGCATAAAGGGTAGTCACGTGGTTGGCTGGGATGAAAACCACCGATCCCAAGGGTAACGCGTAGTAGTGTCTAGAAAAAAAAGGACTCCCACGTGACCTTAGACACCAATAAGTAGCCAACTTACATCACCCCTCCCCCCTCCGTGCCAAGTTTCCCAGTTTCCTTCCTTCCTTAAGAAACACAGGAAGGAAAAACAAGCACGCATGGGGAAGGCGACCATGCAGCTTGCGCTGGTGGCCATGGTCCTGGTTGGCCTGGTGATGGCAGCGCAGGAGGCCGACGGGGCGCGGACCGTGTCGAGCGCCGGCGTTATCAGCTACACTGCTCTCGGCCTCAAACCAGGCCACCCTGCAGCTCTCGCCCGCGCCAACACCACCGGCGGCGCCGTCGACGGACCTCCTTCACAGGCCAACGCTTACACGCGCGGCTGCAGCAAGATCACCCGTTGCCGCGGCTAATGCGTGTGCGTGCGTGCGTGCGTGTAACCGCATGCGTTTCTCTTGCTTTTGCACAGACGTTGAATTGTTGATTCCTGTGTGTAACTTTCGGTGCATATTTATGTACGTGTGCAACGTATCCGTTAACTTGGGAACGATTTCATGTGCAAATTGCAACTTATTTTCTTGTTGATAAAATGCGTGGTATATAATTGATATGCACTACTCTTTTATCAAAGAAGAAAATGAGATATGTAATTACGATGACAGTTTCTCTAAGTATTTTGTTACGCTCAATGGGATATGTTGCATACATTGATCTTTTTTTGCTACATGGGGGATGTTCTAAACATTGTAGCATTACCAAGAAATGTTTGAATTAGTTGTCACAAAAAATACAAGTATACTATTAAATACTTTGAGGTGTTTGGAACCAACAAATAATATGGTTTTAAAACAGAACTATTGTCCAAAACTATGGTTTTTTTTGAAGTATTTGAGAAAGAGGTTAGACCCTCTTTTTTTCTAAAACTGAGAAAAGATAAAAACTAAAGTATTATTTTGTTAGGCACTAAAATACTGGGTATTGATATACTTTGGTTTTAGATAAACTTTGTTGCCAAACTAGCCCATAGTTCTTAGAACGGTTGCTCTACTCATTTGACAAATTTCACAACAAATCCCTTTGTTCGGAATTGGACAACTAGATTACCTTCCTATGGGTTCACTTTAGAAGACCAGGCACAAGGCCGCATATAGCCTCCACTTTAGAAGACCAGGCAAGCGACTTCCGATGTGACCCAAAACCAAGAAAAAAAAACCACCACCATGCCCCCTGGCTGTCGTTGCTACTGGCGGCGCCCGATCTTCAAAGACGGACATAGTAGAGGAAGCACCCTAGGAAGTTCTTCGCGCGGAGATGGGTGTCATGCAGGTCGTGAGAGTGATGGTGGTTCAGTCGACGTAGAGCCTGTTGGGAGACTCCAAGAGGAAGGTGTGATGAGCACAGCAACAAGTTTTTTCAGTTATAAAACCAAGGTTATCGAACCAGTATGACAACTCCAAGGTATTGCTAGCAACTTGGAATCTGCACAACACAACCACAGAACTTTGCCCCAACTTACAGTGAGATTTTCAAACTCACTGGTTTGCTGAAAACAAAGGATTAAACGTATAGTGTGGAAGAAAGTAATTGCTTGTAAAAAGTAACAGTAAACAATAGATGAAATATTAATGGTAAAGGGATGGACCAGGATCCATAGTTCACTAGAGGTGTTTCTCCTTAAGATAAATAGCATGTTGGGTAAACAAATTACAGTTGAGCAATTGACAAATTCAAAATGCATAATATGCATGTACAAGTCATGATGATTCCTATGAAATTTGTTTGGGCATTACAACATAATAAATAAACCGTAATCCAACTGCATCTATGACTAATAATCCAACTTCAGGTTATCATCCGAACCCCTTCCAGTATTAAGTTGCAAGCAACGGATAATTGCATTAAGAAAAGTGTGTAAAGTAAACAATACAATTGCCCTTTGAAAAAGGATTGTTGTTTTCTCCCTAGTAGGAACAGCACATCTACATCCTTAGAGATTTCTGTCACTTCCCAATATTACTAGAGGCATGAACCTACTATCAAGCATAAATACTCCCTCTTGAAGTTGCAAGCATCTACTTGGCCAAAGCATCTATGAACAACGGAGAGCATGCAAGATCACAAATAACACAAACATGATAGAATCAATAATCAATCTTGAACATAATAATCAATATCCAACGCATCCCAACAAACACAACATGTAGGATTACATAAATAGATGACCTTGATCATGAACGGAGCTCACAAGATCTAAACATGAAAGCACAAAGGAGGAGAACAAACCATCTAGCTATTGTGTGGACCCATAGTCCGAGGGTGAACTACTCACGCATCACTCCGGAGGCTGGCATGGTGATAAAGAAGGCCTTCGGGATGATATCTCCCCTCCGGCATGGTGCCGGGAAGAGCTTCGGATCCCCTGAGCAAGGGATGGAGATGGCGGCAGCTACGGACTTTTTCGTGGAGATCTGATCGGGTGTTTAGGGTTTCTGCATTGGGGTGCTTTTATAGTCCAAGGGGCAAGGTCGGTGGGCGCCCAAGGGGCCCACACCTAGGGCTGGAACGGCATCCCCTAGGTCGCACCGCCACCAGGTGTGGCCACCTCGTGGCCCCACTTCGGCTGCCCTTCGGACTCCATGTTCCTTCTAGTACAATATTGACTGGATTTTGTCCCGTCCAATTTCGAGAATATTTTCTTACTAGCTTTTCTGAAACCAAAAACAGCAGAAAACAGACAATTGACACTATGTCATCTTGTTAATAGGTTAGTTCCGGAAAATGTATAAAAATACCTCAAAGTGTAGACAAAACATAAAAAAGTTGATATAAAACAAGCATGGAGCATCAAAAATTATAGATACGTTTACGACGTATCAAGCATCCCCAAGCTTAACTCCTACTCGTCCTTGAGTAGGTAAGTGATAAAAAGAATATTTTTTAAGGTGACATGCACCATCACAATCTTGATCAAGGTATTTGTAAAGCATTGATAGCTGGAATCGAAGTACTCTAAACATGAGCATGAAAGATGTAGCTCTAACAATAAAACATGGCAACTATATTGTAACATATATGGTAACACAAACAAAATATCATGAATAACAATGCATTGAAAGACATTTGTTTGTTTCACATATAGAAAACATAGCAAGAGTGGTATTCAGCTTGTCCTTCATGGTATAGCAAAACATAAATGCATAGGACACCTTCAAAGTTCATAAGGGTGACTAGATACAAATAGTTTAAGAACAAGCAATATCAACATTATGAATCAATCAATAAGTTTTGGGACAATGCACATTAAACTAAGAATGATAATTGTGCTCTCCTAGTTGGTGCATAAAGATAGAAGATGGAGACTCAATATAAAAGTAAAGAGAGGTCCTTCACAGAGGGAAGTAGGGATTTCAAGTTTCATAAGGAGCTTCCAAAAATTATGGTACTTATTATCTTTCATACCTCATTGCCCCTATCATAAGCATCTTGAAGTGATTAAGGTTAAAGTGAAACAAATATGAAGTATATGCTTGACAAATCATAAGTTGGCAATCTTATGTCCCTTGAATACGAGGGCCTCTCCTCATGCTACTCAACTTTAGTCACAAGCAAGTTCTTTACATTGTAAGTATATGTGTATTATAGAGAACCGCCAACGGGGTACCCCTTGCCCCATGACACAGGATCTATCCCATATCAAAATGACATGGCAACATACAATGAGCATCTCAACAATCTTCTTATTTACCATGAGTAAGGTGTGTTTTTATCTTCTCTTCTCTTTTTTTCCATATTTTTTCCGAAGATGCTTCATAGATTGCTCACTATGGTGATGCTGCAAGTTTCCACCATGATTAGGCATGGCTTAGGCTAGCCGCCCAGGCGTTTCTCTAACACATATATAATACTCCATGAACTTACAAGCTCTCCTTTTATTTCACACCACCGACATCCATAAACAAAAGATCATGATATCAACTGGATAATATTTACAAGTGTTGAAAGCGTTCCCCATGACAGCATGGTTCTGGTAATTCCCAACTTATAAGTGCAAGCATATAAACAACATAGATGACACAATGGTTCAAGTTTATTAGGTGCAAGAAAGTAAAGTGTTCCATCAAGTTCGTGAGTGCTTTAATCACTAATTTCACATAACAAAAGTTTAGTTTGGAAGATAATTAATCACAAGAATATACTTGGAATGGTGTAACACACCATGCATAAGAGTTTATAGTGGACTCTTTGGAATAACTTGGTTTATTGGAAGTTGGATGCACGAGTAGAGCTCATACTCAGTACAAGTGGAGGCTAGCAAAATACTGGGAGCAACCAACTAAGAGAGCAATAATGGCCATAATCATGCAAAGTGGCAAAACATTATTAACTAAAGCATAAAGTGATATCACAAGTCAAAAACTAAATGATCATAGAGGCTAAGGTGAATGGTACATAGTCTTAACACATGGTATAAGCATGTGACAAGTCAACCCAAATAAAGCATCAAAGGAGAATACCACAATATTATGCTTTTGTATGCTAAAACAACGCATGATTCTTTCAAGGAACATTAAGCAATACCAATTGTTTGAGACAATTCATGCTACAACAATAATCACTAAGAATAAGGTCAAAGAAACATTTAGCATGGCATGATAAAGTCTAATCCACAGTCAAAACAAGCTTCTTCTTCTTGTACCACTTAAGCATAGAACTTCCTACTCTCTTCCAACACTAATCGACTTATTTAAAACAACTCACAAGGATAATACTTAATAAAGATCAGTGAGCTTGTCTTCACAAATCCACGAGGAAGAACTAAAAAATTCTAAGAAAAAGGACAAGAAAACTAAAGCTAAACATAGTGCTAGCAAAAGAGAACACTCACAAAAGAATAAAAATGAAAACTAGAGTGTTCTAGACAATGAAGAACTAGGTATGACTTCTCCAAAATAGGAGTGTTGGGGCCCGGACAACTTATTGCAGAAAAAAAAGCAAAATAAAACTAAAAGCAAAAAAAAGACGCTCCAAGAACAACACAAAAGTGCATGAAGCAATAAAAATAAAGTGTTTTGAAAGAAAAGCTGAGATTTTTATTGATGAAGAAGGGGATGCCTTGGGCATCCCCAAGATTTGATGCTTGTACCTCTTGAATATTTCTTGGAGTAACACTGGTGGAATCCCCAAGCTTGAGATTTTTTCTATACTTCATCTCATCACATTATTCTTCCCCTACACTTAAATTTCCTTCATATAAAACTTCACACAATCTTCATTAGCAACATTAGTGTATTCAAGATAATAAGTCTTTGGGTTTAGTTTAAACACAAATAAAACTTTTATTAGAACACAATCTAGTGTAGCAATTCCTTTTAAAAGCTCAAGTGATCAAATATAACTCAAAAAGAAACCCATAAGAGGCAAATGCCAATAATGGCAGAAATATGTCAAAATAGACCAGCATGTAAAAACAGATTTTTTCGAAGACCTTATGTTTATCAAATCTAAAAGTGTTGAACTAACGAAAGTTAGATAATAACCTGGGGCATATGATCAGAAAATTACAGCTCCATCCGACGTACTGGGATTTTTCACGCATTTTTACAGTGAAGCACATAAATCTTTTACGGGACAGCAACTTCCCCAAATCTTACTTCTCTCTCATTAGAGGTTATTCTTGACACAAAAACCACACAAAAAGGATAAGGAGCAGTTATTACAGAGGTAATAACTTCCAAGACTCAACAAAAGGAAAACTTACTGAAATAAAAATAACTTGGGTTATCTCCCAAGAGTACTTTTCTTTAACGCCTTTAAGTTAGGCATAGGAAGCAAGAATCAAGTATTTTCGAATGAAGAAGCATTAGCATCAAGTTTCTTGCCCTACCTTTCTTACCTTTAATATTATCTTTAGGGAACATATGATTGCTTGGTGGAGAAGCAAAATGTATGATGCCTTTTCCCACATCTATTATCGCTCCAAGGAGTTTCAGTAGGGATCTTCCAAGTGTAATTTGTCCTTTCCCTACACATTCAATAACAATATAATCAGTAGACACCACTTTCCCTGGGATCTTAGTAAACACTCCTTCAGCTATTCCAATGGGTAATATAGTGGCATTATTGGTAAGAGATATTTCTTATCCACCCTCAGAAAGTCCCCAAAGATTCAAAGATTCATAAATATCCTTAGGCATAAGGCAAAATTCAGACATAATATCACAACGAGCATCAAAAGTTTCATTATTTATAACAACTTTTACCGTAGGAAACCATTTTGAAGATTCGGAATTTATTGGAACATAACCATGATGCTCTCTAAGCATGTTATAACAGTCTTTTAAACTAGTTGTATTGGTCTCAAGAGTGTTTAATTAGCATAAATGTTTATAAAGGATGAATCAGATATGCTAGGAAAATTGTATGTTGCAATCATTTTTTTATGGAATAAAATCTTCATCCTCATTACACTGGAGAAAATCTTCTCTTACTACAGCATCCCAAGCATATATATAACAAAGAGCGAGACCATAGTAGAAGCTGCTAAGAAACAAGCCTAGAGTCATTTTAGGCTCAGTTTTTTCATGTGAATCAGAAATTCTAGACCAAGATTCTTTGAAACTCTCTTCACTTCCTTGTTTGAAAGTAAAGATCATTTCCACAGGTGACATAGTGATTGGAGCAACACTAGACATGAAAGCAACTTGAAGTGGAAACTAATTTTTTTGTGTTTTTATAAGAGATAGCAAACAAAACAAAACAATTTTTTTTGTAATTTTGATAAAAATAAACAAGCAAAACAAAGTAAAATAAACTAATCAAAACAAAAACAAAGTAATGAGATTGATTGTGAGAGACTCCCCTTGCGAGAATATTATTTCTCCCAGAAAAATGATTGACGAGGAGGAAGAGATTGAAGCTGTCCTTATCTCCTCGGTAACGACGCCAGAAAAATTCTTGATGGTGGCTGAGTCGATGTAGATCCTGTTGAGAAACCCCAAGAGGAAGGTGTGATGAGCATGTAACTACCTCGGTGAATTACGCTCCTAGATACAAGCCTGGATGAGCAGTAGTGGTTGAAATAGTATGGTGGGGCCCCAAAAGCCACTCACGGGTAGACCTTTCGGCCGTCCCAACCACTACCAACTCAACGGGACTGTCAGACGCGGCGTGTCGGCGCGAAGGATCAACTACATACACAAGTGGGTATGTATGCAAGCCACCATACAAGAGTACATCAGAGCCATACCATCTAGAAAGAAAGGAAATATAGCAACGCCATACGGCAAGATTCAAATGACCTAGATAGGTATAATATTTTAGGATAATTCCTCATACAACACACATCAGAGTATCAAGCGGAAGCGGCAAAACAAAGTCCGGGTACGGACAAGAAGCAAATCGGCATAAGATGCCATAGAAGTAAGCACATCCCGCCCACAGATCTCACGAATCCCCGTTCCCGGAATCTCTACACTGAACGATCGTTGCCCGCATCATCAGCCTCTTCCACCCAGTATCCGTCCTGCGAGGGTACCTGTTCATCTGAACCAATAATTTATCGTGTGAGACCCTAAGGGTACTCAGCAAGTCTTAATGCCTCTAAAGGGGTGTGGCATCCCGCAAAACCACTACTAGAAAATCGCGTTGAATTTGTGCATTGCATCGTCATCATCATGCATTGTTTGCCAAAACTATTTGCGCAACACCCGATTTGTTTTCCAAACGCCCCTCTTTATTCAAACAGCAAAGACCGGGTCCCCGGAATATTTGTTTTGCCCGGTATCGGTTTGCAAAGTTTTTGTTTGAAATGAATAAAATTATTAATTATTTTAGCGGGCGGTAACGGGCCGATTGACCCGAACGACCGCCCCAAGAACTAAAATCGGTCCGTCCCAACTGCCCCTCTAAATCCTAGAGCTACCTAAAAATCTACCCACCCTTACCTGGCCACCTCACCCCCTCCACTAGCGTGCCGCCACCTCAGCGCCTCTCTCCCCTCCAACCAACCCCACCCTGCCACGTGTCCCTTCCTCTCTTTCCCTCTCTCCCATCTAACTCCCAGCCACACCCACCACCCTGGGACCCACACACAGCACGCACACACCACGCACGCTACCTTTTCCCCCACACCGGATCCCCCAACCGCCTGGCCCCACGCCCCCGCGCGGCAGCCCCGGTCCCGTCTTCCACCTCGCGTCCCCGCTCCCTCTCTGCTTCCCTCGCACGCGCCGAGCCCCGCCCTCTCCGTCAAGCTCTCCCTGGCCCTGCCTCCTCTCCTCCGGCGCAGCACCCCCGCCTAGCCAGAGCCCGCCTCCCTTCCCTTTGGCCGCCCAGCAGCGCCTCTCCGCAGCACGCGAGCCGCCCGTCCGTCCTGAGCGCCTCGCCCCGTCTCCGTTCTTCCGTGCCGCGCCACACGGCGCGCTTCGCCCGGCCACAGCTCCGCCCGCCATGGGCCGAGCTCCGCCGCTCGCTCGCACCGCCCGGCGCCTCCTCGCCATGCTCGCCTCACCGCCGCCGGAGCCTCTCAGGCTGCCGCCCTCTCCCAGCAGTCGCCGGCCTCCGAAAGCAGCAGCGCGCTCCCGCCTCGCCTCTCCTCCGGCCCGGCGCCTCCGCCCCGAGCCTCGCCGACGCGCTCCCGAAGCCTGGCGGCCCTTGCGGCTTCGCCTCGCGCCCGCCCGTGGCGCCTCGGCTTCGCCCACCACCACCTCGGCGTGCTTCGCCTGCCGCCCGCCGTCGGCCCCTACTCCGTTCCCGCCGGCAGCCTCCGTCGCTTAGTCCCTCGCCGTCTGGCCCACCGCCGCCCGAGATGCCGCCCGCCGCCTCCGCCGTGCTGCCTCGGGAACCGGCGATGCCGGCCGCTACCACGTCCGCCTCGCCTCTGTTTTCGTCCCGTCGCCACCGACGCGCAGACAACCGTGTCGTTCTCGACGCCTCCTCGAGCTCACCCTGGCCTTGTTCCGAGTGGCCGATCGGAGAATCCACGTACGGCGCCCCCTCGACCCCAACACGAGAGCAAGTCATTCAAGACTAGGCGATCAAAACAACAAGTTCGCTGGTTGCAAGTTTTACATGGGGCCGATTATTGGTAGACACCGACCATATCTCGCGAAGACCACACCATATTCGACAAGAACCACAACGACACTCGAAGTACAAGACCGATGCCGGCGACGTCGCACGCCAAGATCTTCACCGCTACCGAGAACTCCGCCGTGGTACCCGGGAGTCTCCTACATGGAGTCATCATCGCCACACCCGAACCGGAAGGATGCCAAGATCGCCGAGAACGCCAAGATCTTCACCCGACATCGAGACCCCGACGCGCCAAGTGCTTCTTCCCTCACCAAGACCGCCTCGATGGCGCGGGCCCGACAAGAACCTCGCAACGGCAAGACCGACCCCGTGGGACCCGACAAGACCTTCGCGATGATGAGAACGGCACCGACCCAAGTTCTGCTTCCCGGACATCGAGACCCCGGATACGACAAGATCGACCCCGGAATCCGAGGACGCTTCCGTCGAACCCCGAATCCCAGATCCGTCGAACCCTGAGACCGACCCCGAACCCCGGAACCCTAACAAGATCGTCGAGCCCCTAATGTGTGAACCCCTCTTCCTCGAACCCTATTTTATAACATAACAACTTGTTGCATATTTAATTATCATCTCGCATGCACATCTGTGGCTTGGGGGCCTTATGCCGATTCACCTAATAATTAAATATGGGGCCCATATGCGGGCAAATCTAGTCTCATATTGGCCTCATTTAAATTGGTGTAGCGAACCGTTGCTATCTTCTACCATGTAAAACAACATTTAAATTGCAGGGTAGCTAAACAACTAGAACCAACTATCTATTGTCGGGACCCCGGTTCCGCTTAATATGACCTAATTGCCCCGCATCTTTGCCATGCCATCCATCATGCATGCATCATGCCGATCTTCTGCCGTTGAATTAAATATTGCATCCGGTGTTCCTTCTAGTGATTTGCTTCTTCGCGGATAAGGCCGTTGAGTTGATGTGAGCTTCGCCCCGATCTTCGGATGAACCCTTCGACAATGTTTTCAGGCGAGCATCTCCCCCTTTCTACCTATCTTACTTTTATAGTGCTTTATTTCCCCCTGTTGATCTATTGCTATCTGTGTTGCGATGCTTTAGTCCCGTACCCGTGAAATTTCCCTGCAGCCGTATATTGCCTTGGACACACCCTATTACCTGTTGTTTGGTAGATAGTTGGACTTGCGCGTCGTAGTTGCTTGCTCAAGTGCTGATGTGTGTCGTCAAGTGCCACAGTTGCTGATGTATTGCCGCATGTTGATGTTGGAGATGATTCTAGTTTTACTTATCGTCACTTTAATTTCTGTTTAACAACTAAAATTGAATAAGCAGAGGCATCGGTGGGTGATAGATAATATTTGGTTTCCGAACGCCCACTTGTGTCCCGTAAGACCCCGAGTACTTGATACCTGTTCCTTGATTTTGCGCGCTATCCACATCCGGGAGGTATATGGGACCCCCCTGAGCCAGAGCTTGATTCCGTCTTATTTCTTGGGGCCACAAACTAGTTTGAGGTTTTATTACGATCCTGTACTTATGCCATGTTTTACTGCTTTATTACGATTGTGCGAGGAGCACACTGTACTGTTTAGGTAAGCGTAATGTTTTCGCGGTATCGACAGTCCCCGATTGGGGACCTGCTGTCGTTTACAGCCATTGTCGCAAACCTTGGGTCCGTCTCGGAGCTTGCTTACTCCGTTGCGGGTATACTTCAAGGGGTGGCCCCCTGAAATATTTCTGAATCCTGTGTTTGTTCAGTCGTGAAAGCCTCGTTGGGTTTTGATTTGGTTTTTCCGAGGTTGATCGAGCGTGTGTTGCTATTGGTGCACCCCGGCCGGGTTAAAACTTTCTGAAAGCCGTGTCCGCGGATATGGACGACTTGGAGCACAGTATCTCGATCATAGACAAGCATAACTAAAGTTTACTGTTATAAACTTGACTTATAATGACTAGTAATCAGCTTCACTATAACGGAATGGCTCATAATACTGCCCACAATTGCTTGTTTGGTTGTCGCTTGCGACAATTGTATCTGACTAGTAAGTATTGCAACTACAACGAAATGGCTGAATAAAAGTACCAACAACTGCTGGGTTTTTGGGTTTATCTCATGCTATTCCTATCTGATTAGTAATTGTTGCAACTCCAACGGAATGATTAAATAAAAGTGCCCACTGCTTACTTTATCAGGACGATTATCTAAACATGTCTAGTAAAGTGCCGCAACGATAACCGAATAAGTAAAACTGCCAACGGTGTGAGTGCCTTGGTTGACTTCCTCGACGGTCTCGAGGGGGAAACACCAGGATGGGTTTGTTTGGTGTTAGCTTCAGGTTGGATCCGGATAGGTCACTCTTATCCCTCTCTGATATCCGCCAGTTGTATCGAGTCTCTATAGGTTGTTTAGTGCATGCTGCCGCTGCCGCTTCAGTCCACCATACCTATGTAGGCGAGGACCGCCGAATTCTAGCCTCGCCGTGTACTGGCCTCAGTACTGACGCTCCTTCTTTTTCCTTTGCCCTTTGTCGGCACCCCTTTTGTTTAAGCAGGTTTTGAGATCGACGTCGTTAGCAGGGTTACCCTTCCGGCTTGGCACAAGGGGGTTATGGGCGCCATTGGTTATTCTTGAGGGCTCTTAGCCCCATTTGCATCTTGTCCGTAGTGGACGCACTATCGCTTTTCAAGGTGATTTGGATCTTGTATATTATATCGTATTCTTGACTCATGGAGTCGCCTATATATCTACGTTACATGGGTCCCATCGAGGACTGTTGTGTAATGTTATTACTTCGTTTTCCACCCGCACGAAAGTGCCTGGTGGGCACCTTTGAATCGTTTCTATGCGGGTTTGGTGAATTTTGCCCAAATTTGCATAGGTCCGATTCTGAGGGTGTTACAGAGTGCTCCGACATCGAGACCCCGACGCGCCAAGTGCTTCTTCCCTCACCAAGACCGCCTCGATGGCGCGGGCCCGACAAGAACCTCGCAACGGCAAGACCGACCCCGTGGGACCCGACAAGACCTTCGCGATGATGAGAACGGCACCGACCCAAGTTCTGCTTCCCGGACATCGAGACCCCGGATACGACAAGATCGACCCCGGAATCCGAGGACGCTTCCGTCGAACCCCGAATCCCAGATCCGATTCACCTAATAATTAAATATGGGGCCCATAGGCAAATCTAGTCTCATATTGGCCTCATTTAAATTGGTGTAGCGAACCGTTGCTATCTTCTACCATGTAAAACAACATTTAAATTGCGGGGTAGCTAAACAACTAGAACCAACTATCTATTGCCGGGACCCGGTTCCGCTTAATATGACCTAATTGCCGCATCTTTGCCATGCCATCCATCATGCATGCATCATGCCGATCTTCCGCCGTTGAATTAAATATTGCATCCGTGTTCCTTCTAGTGATTTGCTTCTTCGCGATAAGGCCGTTGAGTTGATGTGAGCTTACCGATCTTGGATGAACCCTTCGACAATGTTTTCAAAGAGCATCTCCCTTTCTACCTATCTTACTTTTATAGTGCTTTATTTCCCCTGTTGATCTATTGCTATCGTGTTGCGATGCTTTAGTCCCGCACTGTGAAATTTCCTGCACCGTATATTGCCTTGGACACACCCTATTACCTGTTGTTTGGTAGATAGTTGGACTTGCGCGTCGTAGTTGCTTGCTCAAGTCTTGATGTGTCGTCAAGTGCCACGATTCGATGTATTGCCGCATGTTGATGTTGGAGATGATTCTAGTTTTACTTATCGTCACTTTAATTTCTGTTAACAACTAAAATTGAATAAGCAGAGGCATCGGTGGGTGATAGATAATATTTGGTTTCGAACGCCCACTTGTGTCCCGTAAGACCCCGAGTACTTGATACTTCCTTGATTTTATGCGCTATCCACATCCGGAGGTATATGGGACCCCCGAGCCGAGCTTGATTCCGTCTTATTTCTTGGGGCCACAAACTAGTTTGAGGTTTTATTACGATCCTGTACTTATGCCATGTTTTATCGCTTTATTACGATTGTGCGAGGAGCACACTGCATCGCTTAGGTAAGCGTAATGTTTTCAGTATCGGCAGTCCCCGATTGGGGACCTGCCGTTACGTTGACCATTGTCGAAACCTTGGGTCCGTCTCGAGCTTGCTTACTGCTATGGTATACTTCAAGGGTGGCCCCTGAAATATTTCTGAATCTGTTTGTTCATCGTGAAAGCCTCGTTGGGTTTTGATTTGGTTTTTCCGAGGTTGATCGGCGTGTTGCTATTGGTGCACCCCGGCCGGGTTAAAACTTTCTGAAAGCCGTGTCCGCGGATATGGACGACTTGGAGCACAGTATCTCGATCATAGACAAGCATAACTAAAGTTTACTGTTATAAACTTGACTTATAATGACTAGTAATCAGCTTCACTATAACGGAATGGCTCATAATACTGCCCACAATTGCTTGTTTGGTTGTCGCTTGCGACAATTGTATCTGACTAGTAAGTATTGCAACTACAACGAAATGGCTGAATAAAAGTACCAACAACTGCTGGGTTTTTTTGGGTTTATCTCATGCTATTCCTATCTGATTAGTAATTGTTGCAACTCCAACGGAATGATTAAATAAAAGTGCCCACTGCTTACTTTATCAGGACGATTATCTAAACATGTCTAGTAAAGTGCATAGCGATAACGAATAAGTAAACCGCCAGCGGTGTGAGTGCCTTGGTTGACTTCCTCGGCGGTCTCGAGGGGAAACACCGAGATGGGTTTGTTTGGTGTTAGCTTGGTTGGATCCGGATAGGTCACTCTTATCCCTCTCGATATCCGCCATTGTATCGAGTCTCTATAGGTTGTTTAGTGCATCTTTGCTGCCGCTTGATCCACCATACCTATGTAGGCGAGGACCGCCGAATTCTAGCCTCGCCGTGTCTTGGCCTCGATCGACGCTCCTTCTTTTCCTTTGCCCTTGTCGGCACCTTTTGTTTAAGCGGTTTTGAGATCGGCGTCGTTAGCGGTTACCCTTCCGCTTGGCACAGGCAGGGTTATGGGCGCCATTGGTTATTCTTGAGGCTCTTAGCCCCATTTGCATCTTGTCCGTAGTCGGACTCTATCATTTTCAAGGTGATTTGGATCTTTGAATATTATATCTGTATTCTTGACTCATGGAGTCGCTTATATATCTGTTACGTGGGTCCCATCGAGGAATTTGTGTAATGTTATTACTTCGTTTCCACCCGCACGAAAGTGCTGGTGGGCACCTTTGAATCGTTTCTATGCGGGTTTGGTGAATTCACGAACTTGCATAGGTCGTCGAGGGTGTTACAGTGGTATCGAGCTCGGATTGCGATACCCCACAAGTCCACTGTAGGATAACCTAGCTAACGGCCGAAGTAGAGTGTCAAAACTATTTTGCAAAATCGGTTGGATAGTCTGGCTAGGTCTGATTTTACTCCTTACCCCTCTGCTGTTCTCCTCTTACCCCTACGTGTTTTGACTCCGCTCTCGTCTCTTTCTTCGAGTCCAGGAATTCTCGTGGTTGGGTTTCCGTCGTACCTTTAGGGTTTCGCTTCCTTCTTTGATAACGGTGTGCTACCTCCGGTGTTCAAGCTGCCTGATGAATCCGTCTACGGTGTTACCATTCTTTGTTCCTTGTTTGTGCCTTCCGGTGTTTTCCCGACGCGACGACATCATCTTCGCCAGATCCGATGCAGAGTCTACATCACTCCTTTGTTTCCGAACCTCGCTAGTCGAGATCTTCAGTCTGATTCCGAGAATGGTTGCACTCTTTTCCACCGATTGTGCGGAGTAATAGTTTGGGTGCGTGATGGATTGGCCCCCATGCCGACTACCCTTTCTATTCGCTTTTGTACATTGAAGTGGACGAGAATGCATCGGTTCCCTCCTTCTATCGAAGCTAGAGGTGGCTTTATTTGTTGATACCTCTACCTTCGACCTTTTGTCCCCGGAGTGTCTCCCGACGATCAGGAGCAACGACCCTTTGTTGGTGGTGTCGCCGTTTACCAGATGAAGAAGGAACCATTGTTAGTGGTGTCGCGAGGATCTACACAAAGCGCGAAGGATCAGACCGCCGACCATCCTTTCCGGTACCATGAGGCGGATCTCGAGGGCGAGATCCATTGTTAGTGGTGTCGAATTGTGGCATCCCGCAAAACCACTACTAGAAAATCGCGTTGAATTTGTGCATTGCATCGTCATCATCATGCATTGTTTGCCAAAACTATTTGCGCAACACCCGATTTGTTTTCCAAACGCCCCTCTTTATTCAAACAGCAAAGACCGGTCCCGAATATTTGTTTTGCCGGTATCGGTTTGCAAAGTTTTTGTTTGAAATGAATAAAATTATTAATTATTTTAGCGGGCGATCGAGCGGGCGATTGACCCGAACGACTTAAGAACTAAAATCGGTCCGTCCCACTGCCTCTAAATCCTAGAGCTACCTAAAATCTACCCACCTTACAGCCACCTCACCCCCTCCACTAGCGTGCCGCCACCTCAGCGCCTCTCTCCCCTCCAACCAACCCCACCCTGCCACGTGTCCCTTCCTCTCTTTCCCTCTCTCCCATCTAACTCCCAGCCACACCCACCACCCTGGGACCCACACACAGCACGCACACACCACGCACGCTACCTTTTCCCCCACACCGGATCCCCAACCGCTGCCCCCACGCCTTGTGCAGTCCCGTCTTCCACCTCGCGTCCCGCTCCTCTCTCTTCCCTCGCCTTGAGCCGCCCTCTCGTCAAGCTCTCCCTGCCTCCTCTCCTCCGGCGCAGCACCCCCGCCTAGCCGCGTAGCCCCGCCTCCCTTCCCCTTTGAGCCGTCGATCGGCCGAGCGCCTCCTCTCCATGACGCGAGCCCGTCCGTCTGGCGCCTCGCCCGTCTCCGTTCTTCCGTGCGCCGCCTGCAGCGCCGCCCGCCTGGCCACGGCTCCGCCCGCCAGCGGCTCCGCCGCTGCTGCTCCGCCCGGCGGCGCCTCCTCGCCATGCTTCGCCACCGCCGAGCCCCTCCGGGCCTCCCGTCGCCGCCGCCTCTCCCGCGAGTCGCCGGCCCGCGCCTCCGGCAGCAGCAAGCGCTCCCGCCTCGCCCCTCCTCCGGCCCGGCGCACCCTCCGCCCCGAGCCTGCTGGCGCTCGAGCTCCGCCGGCGTCCCGGCTTCTGCGCGTGCTCCTCGGCACCGCTTCGCGCCCTGCCGGCCGCCTCAGCCTCGCGCCCACCCGTGGTGGCCGGCGTTCTCCCGAAACCACCTCGCGTCCGCTCGCCTTCAAGCCGCCGCCGTCGCGGCCCCTACTCCGTCCGCTGCCTCGCCAGGCTCAGAAATTCCCGCAGACGCCGTCGCGCCGTCCCCTCGCCGTCTGGCCCGCCGCCGAGCGAATCTTGCCGCCGCTCCTCCGCTGGCTGCCTCGGGAACCGACGATGCCGGGCTACCACGTCGCCTCGCCTCTCTGTTTCGTCCGGTCGCCACCGCCTGCAGACAACCGTGTCGTTCTGACGCCCTCCTCGAGCTCACCCGCTGGCCTTGTTCCGAGTGGCGATCGAGAATCCACGTCGGCCCTGCCTCGACCCCAACACGAGAGCAAGTCATTCAAGACTAGGCGATCAAACAACAAGTTCGCTGGTTGCAAGTTTTACATGGGGCCGATTATTGGTAGACACCGACCATATCTCGAAGACCACACCATATTCGACAAGAACCACAACGACACTTTCGTACAAGACCGATGCGGCGACGTGCACGCCAAGATCTTCACCGCTACCGAGAACTCCGCCGTGGTACCCGGAGTCTCCTACATGGAGTCATCATCGCCACACCCGACCGGAAGGATGCCAAGATCGCCGAGAACGCCAAGATCTTCACCGACATCGAGACCCGACGCCAAGTGCTTCTTCCTCACCAAGACCGCCTCGATGGCGCGGGCCCGACAAGAACCTCGCAAGACCGACCCGTGGGACCCGACAAGACCTTCGCGATGATGAGAACCAGACCGACCCAAGTTACGCTTCCGGACATCGAGACCCGGATCGACAAGATCGACCCGGAATCCGAGGGCGCTTGTCGAACCCCGAATCCGTCGAACCACGAGACCGACCCGAACCCGGAACCCTAACAAGATCGTCGAGCCCCTAATGTGAACCCTCTTCCTCGAACCCTATTTTATAACATAACAACTTGTTGCATATTTAATTATCATCTCGCATGCACATACGTGGCTTGGGGGCCTTATGCCGATTCACCTAATAATTAAATATGGGGCCCATATGCGCAAATCTAGTCTCATATTGGCCTCATTTAAATTGGTGTAGCGAACGTTGCTATCTTCTACCATGTAAAACAACATTTAAATTGCAGGGTAGCTAAACAACTAGAACCAACTATCTATTGTCGGGACCCCGGTTCCGCTTAATATGACCTAATTGCCCCGCATCTTTGCCATGCCATCCATCATGCATGCATCATGCCGATCTTCTGCCGTTGAATTAAATATTGCATCCGGTGTTCCTTCTAGTGATTTGCTTCTTCGGATAAGGCCGTTGAGTTGATGTGAGCTTTCGATCTTCGGTTGAACCTTCGACAATGTTTTCAGGCGAGCATCTCCCCCCTTTCTACCTATCTTACTTTTATAGTGCTTTATTTCCCCCTGTTGATCTATTGCTATCTGTGTTGCGATGCTTTAGTCCCGTACCCGTGAAATTTCCCTGCAGCCGTATATTGCCTTGGACACACCCTATTACCTGTTGTTTGGTAGATAGTTGGACTTGCGCGTCGTAGTTGCTTGCTCAAGTCTTGATGTGTCGTCAAGTGCCGATTCTTGATGTATTGCCGCATGTTGATGTTGGAGATGATTCTAGTTTTACTTATCGTCACTTTAATTTCTGTTTAACAACTAAAATTGAATAAGCGAGGCATCGGTGGGTGATAGATAATATTTGGTTTCGAGCCCACTTGTGTCCGTAAGACCCGAGTACTTGATACTGTTCCTTGATTTTATGCTATCCACATCCGGGAGGTATATGGGACCCCGAGCGAGCTTGATTAGTCTTATTTCTTGGGGCCACAAACTAGTTTGAGGTTTTATTACGATCCTGTACTTATGCCATGTTTTCTGCTTTATTACGATTGTGCGAGGAGCACCTGTCATCGCTTAGGTAAGCGTAATGTTTTTGATGTATCGAGTCCCGATTGGGGACCTCTTTCGTTCTGACCATTGTCGCAAAACCTTGGGTCCGTCTCGAGCTTGCTTACTCGTTATGGGTATACTTCAAGGGTGGCCCCAAATATTTCTGAATCCTGTGTTTGTTCGTCGTGAAAGCCTCGTTGGGTTTTGATTTGGTTTTTCGAGGTTGATCGGCGTGTGTTGCTATTGGTGCACCCGGCGGTTAAAACTTTCGAAAGCCGTGTCCGCGGATATGGACGACTTGGAGCACAATATCTCGATCATAGACAAGCATAACTAAAGTTCTTGTTATAAACTTGACTTATAATGACTAGTAATCAGCTTCACTATAACGGAATGGCTCATAATACGCCCACAATTGCTTGTTTGGTTGTCGCTTGCGACAATTGTATCGACTAGTAAGTATTGCAACTACAACGAAATGGCTGAATAAAAGTACCAACAAGCTTTGGGTTTTTGGGTTTATCTCATGCTATTCCTATCGATTAGTAATTGTTGCAACTCCAACGGAATGATTAAATAAAAGTGCCCATTGCTTTATCGGACGATTATCTAAACATGTCTAGTAAAGTGCATAGCGATAACCGAATAAGTAAAACTGCCAACGGTGTGAGTTCCTTGGTTGACTTCCTCGACGGTCTCGAGGGGGAAACACCAGGATGGGTTTGTTTGGTGTTAGCTTCAGGTTGGATCCGGATAGGTCACTCGTGTCCCTCTCTGAGATCCGCCAGTTGTATCGAGGCTCTATAGGTTGTTTAGTGCATCTTTGCGCCGATCCACCATACCTATGTAGGCGAGGACCGGAATTCTAGCCTCGCTGCATCGGCCTCGATCGACGCTCCTTCTTTTTCCTTTGCCCTTTGTCGGCACCCCTTTTGTTTAAGCAGGTTTTGAGATCGACGTCGTTAGCAGGGTTACCCTTCCGGCTTGGCCTGGGCAGGGTTATGGACGCCATTGGTTATTCTTCAGGGCTCTTAGCCCCATTTGCATCTTGTCCGTAGTCGGACGCTCTATCATTTTCAAGGTGATTTGGATCTTTGAATATTATATCTGTATTCTTGACTCATGGAGTCGCTTATATATATCTGTTCTGTGGGTCCCATCGAGGACTGTTGTGTAATGTTATTACTTCGTTTTCCACCCGCACGAAAGTGCCTGGTGGGCACCTTTGAATCGTTTCTATGCGGGTTTGGTGAATTCTGCCTGAACTTGCATAGGTCCGATTCTGAGGGTGTTACAAGGGGACACAACCTGGGGTGACGCAATTGCAGCGAAAGATAAACCCTAGCAGTTCTACAGATAAACGCTAACCATCCGCCTAACCAATGATAGACGGATGTCCGTGAATTAAGGACAACAGTTATAATAGTAATTTCATCAGATCCATCCTCCTCCTCGCTTACCAACGAGGAAGCGGACAAACAACCCCCATCCGTTGGCAATTTTATTAACCATTCCATGAGTGTTGCACTATTTACTAGTCAAATTACTTAGTCAGATTAAAGCGGTACTTTAGTTATGCTTGTCTATGATCGAGAACTGCTCCAAGTCGTCCATAACGCGGACACGGCTTTGAAAGTTTTACCCGGGGGTGCACCAATAGCAACACACGCCGATCAACCTCGGAAAAACCAAATCAAAACCCAACGAGGCCTTCACGATAAAGCAATCACAGATTGAATTATTTGAGGGCCACCCTTGGAGTCTTCCATAGCAACGGTAAGCAAGCTCGAGACGGACTCAAGGTTTGCGACAATGGTCAGAAGCGATCGGGAACCCGAAACTTCGGGGTGTCGATACTGCGTAATCACTCGCTTACCTAAAAAGATGCAGTGTGCTATCCGTCGCACAATTTAAATCTGAGTAGCATGGCATAAGTACAGGATAGTAAATAAAACCTCAAACTAGTTTGTGGCCCCAAGAAATAAGACGGAATCAAGCTCTGGCTCAGGGGGGTCCCATATACCTCCCGGATGTGGATAGCGCGATAAATCAAGGAACAGGAATCAAGTACTCGGGGTCTTACGGGACACAAGTGAGCAGGAAAAACCAAATAGCAGATGTTGCTCACCGATGCCACTTTCATTAGTTGTCCCATTACTACTCAGGTTAAGTTGTTTAGGTACCTCGTTATCCAACAGACTCTCACATACCGTACACATGTTGTTCTACGACTCGCATGGCTCAAACAACACCTGTAGTAATGGCTCATGGGATGGAGGAACAAGCTTGGTGGGGTTTTAAAAGTAAAGGCTATGCATACTTGGGATTCAATTTAATGCAATCACGACTCAATGATGCAAGAATAAGATAGAGGCAATAGGTACTGTATGTATGCAAGCATGTGGAAGTGCTTGCCTGGCAACTCAGTTGAAGCGAGAGGCGGATCTGGGTAGTGCTCCTGGTTCTCTTGATATATCCCCTGCTCAGCGTCTATTCGAAAGAAGAACCAAACAAGCAAGGGCCACATAAATAGAGTGCACAAGCATAGGAATAAAATGCTACAAGCAAACAATCATGCCATGATGAATGATGCACAAGTTGCATGGCAATAAGGTAGCATGGCATGGGTGAGGTGTGGAAGGCAAGAAATAACATTTTAATGGGGTTCTGGGTCACATTTGTTGTCATATTAGTTGCTGTACACTAGATTTTTATATGATGCATGCTGTAATTGAAGTCATGGATAGCATAAACAGAAAGGTCTCGTCGAGCTGATCATTTTGGACATATCATTTGTTAAATTTGGAAATATAAATCAAAAGTTATTAATTATTTAAGTTCTAGTGGCATTTGTTGTAATTTAACTCAACTTGGAATTTTAAATGTGCAAAAGGCAATTTGAATGGCATATTTGAAATCCTCTCATTTTTCTGGTTCAGAAACATATATCATTTGCATTATTTGGTTTTATAAATGAAAAGTTATTTAAATCTGAATTGAGATTTGAATTTGAATTAAATTTAGTTAGTTTTGAATTTAAACAGAATCTGAAAACGTTTTAACACCCAGGCCAATCTAGCCCTGGTCACAGACATGTGGGGCCAGGCACTTACTGACCCACACGCCAGAGTCTGAGAGGGAGGGGGACCGCGGGTTGCTTCTCAGATAACCTGGGAGCCTTTTTGCAAAAGCGCCAAAGACACCGGCTGGCTAGACCATGGTTGGCCGCGACAAAGCGTGAGGGGTGTAGGTGCAAACCGACCACGCGCGCACTGTACTTCTTCTCTCTGAACCTCTCGACGGAAAAGCGGCGCTTGGGCAGTGGGATCGATCTCTCGACACAGGGCTCGAAGCGACTACCGCTGCGGGGGCTTGGGCTAGGTGACGGAGAGGTGGGCGCGTGCTAGATAGGGCTATGCGACGCGGGTTAGCGGCGGGGCGCCGACGAGCTCTGGCGCGCGGCCGCTTCGACGAAAAGATCGCAGCGTCGAGGCGACCAAGGTTGGGAGGATGTCCGGGAGGCTAGGAGCTCACGCGGTTGTGTTGGTGTGGACGGAACGGGTCGGGTCGCGATCGACGGGCAGGCAGCGGCTGGCGCTAGGGTTTTGTCGGGCGGCGTGCGCAGCTCTGGGCTCCTCCTCTCGCGGCCGAAAGCGGGCGACGCGGACGTCCTCCGAAGCTTCCTCGACACCCGCAACTCCGCGCCCGCCTCCTGGTTCGTGTGTGCTGGCGAGATCGTCGGCGTGGCCGGCGTCGGGGTGCGTTGCGGTGGAGAAAGAGGGGCATAGGGGAAAAGCGAGGCAGATCCCCTGGGCAGATCTGGGGACGGCTAGAGACGAAGGGAGAGGATAAGAAGGAGAGGGGAAGGTGGGGGCTTGCGTGGGGGAGGGGCAGGTCGCTCGGCGCCACCTTTTTGCACCTCACGTGCACGCAGTGGCCAAGGGCGGGAGGAGAGGAGGCCAGTGGGGTAGGTGAGGCAGGGAGGCAGGCAGGTTTGGAGGGGCCCCTTGGCCAGGGAGAGAAAAGAGGAAGGGGAAGAGGGGGCCAGCTCGGGCTAGGGTTAGGTTTGGGGTGTCCTCGGTCGTTGGGGTGGGGTAGATGGTAGAAGGTTGCTGGGGTGGGGCCTGCATGGAAGAGAGGGGCGAGCTAGGGTTTAGCTAGAGGGGTTCGGTTTAGAAATAGGTGGGGTTAAGGAGAGAGGGGTGGATTAGGGTTTTTGTTTGGACTAGGAGTAGCTTAGGTTTTAGCTAGGATGGTTATGGGGCATGGGGGTAGGTGTTAGAGAGGACTAGGATAGATGATAAGAGGGAGAGGTGGATTAGGTTTTCTTTGAATCATGCATGCTCCAATTAAAGACCAAGCAAGATCAACAAGAAAAGAGGTAGGGAGAAGGATGGGGTTTTAGGCTTATGCTCACCACATGATCACATGTGTATGCATGGGGTATGGTGATTAGGGTTTAGCTATAGGGGGATAGAGAGGTAGATGGTGTGGTGAAGAATTCTACAAGCCAAAACAAGATTAAGCAAAGGAGAGGTGATCCATGCAAGCAAAACCAAATAACATTCAAAAGTCAAGAAAAATGTGGCACTTGCATGGCCCATGCAAACAATAATTGCCATGTAATTATATTGTGAAAACAACATTGAATCATGTGGCATTATTCCTTGCATTCCCAAAAGGTGGGCAAAGGCCAAGCAAAATATTATGGGTGGAATCCAACCAACCAACATGAGCTAGCGGTAAACTCAAATAAAATGCCAAGCTCATAGTAATTGGATGGTGGAATTATAAGGTGGTGAAGAAAAGGTGGTGGAGATATTAAGAGATATGCCCCCAATCAACTTGGGCATTTAACATTTTATCAAGAACCAAAACAATATCAAGAGGCAACTATAATTAATAATGCACATGAGATAAGAACCAAACAAGAAGGGGTTTTATATGATGCTCAAATGCAAGGTGGCATGATGACATGAGCATGATATGATGATGATGCAACAATTATATGTTGGAAGTGGCCCTTTTATTACTAGAACAAGTAGCATTACAGGTGTTAGACAACTGGGATGCTACAACTCTCCCCCACTAAACAGGAATCTCGCCCCGAGATTCTAGGAAGAAGAAGAAGACACAAAGAGAGAAGGATGGTTGGCACGGAGTTCATCTTCACGCTCCCAAGTGGCTTCATCAACAGAATGGTGTGACCACTGCACCTTGCAGAACTTGATGGACTTGTTGCGAGTCCTTCTTTCTGCGGTCTCAAGGATTTTGGTGGGGTGTTCTTGATAAGACAGATCTTCTTGGAGGTCGATTAGCTCATGATCCACGGTCCTGCCGGGATCTTTGAAGCACTTCTTGAGCTGAGAGATGTGGAAAACATCATGGACTTTGAGTTTTTCCGGGAGCTCCAGGGCATAAGCAACTTCTCCTCTTCTACCACGTATCTTGAAAGGACCGATGTATCTAGGAGCCAACTTTCCTTTGATACCGAAGCGGTGTGTACCTCTCATGGGAGTGACACGGTGAAGACGAGATCACCAAATGCATATACCATATCCGTGTGTTTCTGTCATAGTTGCTCTTCCGACGACTCGAGCAATCTTCGAGTTCTCGAATGATATGCACCTTCTCCTCTGCTCGAGTTACAATGTCGAGGCCAAAACCGATTCTTTCTCCTGCACGACCAACCAATCGGAGTTACGCACTTGCGACCATAGAGAGCCTCAAATGGTGCCATCTTGAGACTCTTCCGGAAGCTGTTGTTGTAGGAGAATTCAGCATATGGAAGACATTCCTCCCACTTCATGCCAAAGGAGATGACGCAAGCAAGCATATCCTCCGAATCGATTGATCCTTTCCACTTGTCCTTGCATCGAGGGTGGTAAGCAGTCTTTGAAGTTCAACTTTGTTCCCAAAGCTTTTGGAAACTCTCCCGAACTTTGAGGTGAAGATGCTCCCAGTGCGAACTGATTTCAAGTGGAACCCCATACGGAGAGACAATTCTGTTGATATAGAGCTCACCAACTGAATTCGAAATTGTTTCTTTGACTCGGGAAGAAATGAGCCACTTTAGAAAGCACATCGATGACAACAAAAATTGCATTGTTGCCCTTCTGCGACCTTGGAAATCCAGTGATGAAGTCCATCTCTACTTTCTCCCATTTCCATTCCGGAGGTTTCAATGGCTGTAGAAGACCGAACGGTTTCTGATGGACAGCCTTCACTCTGCGGACATCACATTCGAGACATACTTTGCACAATACCGTTTCAACCTGTGCCACCAAGATTGTGTTTTCAAGTCCATGTACATCTTTGTGCTGCCGGGATGGATAGAAAGAACCGAATCATGCGCCTCCTTGAGAACTTGCTCTCTCGGACCGGGTAGTTTGGTACAAACATCCGTGTTCAAAGAAAAGCGTGCCTTGATCATCAACGTGGAAGGACTCATACTTGAAGCTCAAGTTTAGATATGAGCTTTTTGGTGTGCGGATCACCAAGTCGACGAGCGAATCTTTTCTTCCAAGAGAGGAGTAGCCGAAGGTTCAGAGATGCCCTTGTTCCACAATTTCGAGGTTGAGTGACGAATTCCTCGCACAAGAGAGGTCATTGCTCTTCCACCATGAGGTTGTTGACATAAGCTTTACGGCTAAGCGCATCTTCCATGACATTTGCTTTGCGGAGTGTAGTTGATGGTCAAATCAAAGTCATTGATTGCTTCAATCCATCTCTCCTCGAAGGTTGAGATTAGGCTGAGTGAAGATATACTTCAAACTCTTGTGGTCGAAAAGATCTCTAGCGGTTACCAAGCAAGTAGTGCCTCCGTAGCTTCAAAGCAAAGACAATCGCCGCTAGCTCGAGGTCATGTGTGGGATAGTTGATCTCATGCGTCTTCAACTGACGAGAGGCATAAGCAACCACTGTTCTCTTGCATAAGGACCGCACCCAATCCTTGCAAAGAGGCGTCACAGAATATCTGGAAAGGCTTAGATGTATCCGGAGGAACCAAGACTGGTGTGGAAGTGAGCTTCTCTTTGAGTGTCTCAAAACTTTCTTGACACGCAGGAGTCCACAGCTATTTCTTGCCTTTCTTGAGGAGATCTGTAAGAGGCTTCGCTATCTTCGAGAAGTTCTGAACGAAGCGACGGCAATAGCTAGCCAAACCAAGAAAACTCCGCACTTCTTTGACATTCACAGGAGGAAGCCATTCAACTATTGTCTTTACCGTTTCCGGGTTGACTGCAATGCCCTTGGCAGAGATGACATGACCAAGATAGGTTACTTCAGGCAGCCAAAACTCACACTTTGAGAACTTTGCATACAAGCGGTTCTCACGAAGCTTGTTTAGGACACACCGCAGGTGTTCTTCATGCTCTTCCTTGGACTTAGAATAGACCAGAATGTCATCCAGATAGACCACAACGAACTTATCAAGGTACTCCATGAAAACGGAGTTCATCAGCCTCGAGAAGGTAGCAGGTGCGTTGGTGAGACCGAAAGACATGACCGTGTACTCATACAGGCCATAGCGGGTGGTGAAAGCTGTTTTGGGCACATCTTCCTTGCGAATCTTGATTTGGTGATAACCACTTCTCAAGTCCAGCTTAGAGAACACCACAGCTCCACTAGGCGATCGATAGATCATTAATCCGGAAGGGATATTTGTTCTTGATGGTTTAAGCATTGAGAGCAGTAGTCAACACGTAGTCTATCGGTTACATCACGCTTCTTCACAAAGATTGTTGGGCTACCCCAAGAAGAAGTGTTGTGTTGAATGAAACCCAACTTCTCTTGTTCATCAAGTTGTCGTTTGAGTTCACCAACTCGGAAGGACCCATTTTGTAAGGCCGCTTGGAGATAGGAGCCGTTCAGGTTCAAGCTCAATTATTTAACTCAACCTCGCGATCCGGAGGCATACGGCAACTCTTCAGAAAGACATCGGGAACTCACGGACCACGGTACACTCTGAATAGCTTCCAAAGCATCATCATTGAGCTGCCAAGGAGAAGAGCCGGACAGGAGTCGACTTGGAGAAAAACTATACGGCCTTGAGAATCTTGAGAGACACCGGCGTCAAAGACAATCAATCACAGCTGCATTTGCCGTTAACCAATCCATGCCCAAGATGACATCAATATCAGAGTCACCCAGAACAATTAAAGAAGCCAAGAATGAAGAGCCACAAATCTCAACTTGATTGCCATGACTGATTTTAGAAGCTGCCATTGTTGCTCCAGGAGAAAGAACCATTAACCGCTTTGGAAGAGGATCTGACGCTAACCCATTCTCACTTGCAAACTTTATAGAAACAAAAGAATGCGATGCACCAGAATCAAACAAAACTCGTGCAGGGACTGATTTAACGGAAAGCATACCCATCACAACTCCAGGTGCATGCTCAGCTTGAGTGGCGTTGACCGCTTAGCACGAACAACCGCAGACCCGGGCTTGGTGTTGATGTTGAGAGCCCGAGGTGGTGGTGCACGAACGAAGGAGAGCTTGTTGCAGATCTTGGCGGGGTGGAGGAGAGCTTTGTTCTTCATCGGACGATTCGGTGAGATGTCCGGATCTCCACACGTGAAGCAGCACTAGCCGGGCGTGGAGCCAGTAGCTGGGGACTCCGCCAGCGCTCGGGTAGTGGTGGTTGTAGCCCGGAGCCGATGGTGAAGTTTGGTGGCCTTGACGCGTAACTTGCGTGTCTTGGTGGAGCCGGGAGCGACGGTGGGGTGTTAGGAACCCAGACACGCCTCTTAGAAGGAGCTGCCATAACTGCAGAGCTTGATGCATCCCTGTTGTGTTTCTTGGACTCCTCAAACATTTGCCTGCTTGCCTCCTCTTGCAGGGCTGTGTGTTGGAGTTCCAGGAAAGTTGCCGGCCTTGCATGTGTGATTGCATACTTGATCGATGCATTGAGCCCTTGCCTGAACCTTTTCTGCTTCTTCTTGTCATCGGATACCTCATCACCACCATAACGAGAGAGATTCATGAAGTTCCTGATATAGGTGTTGACGTTATCATTTCCTTGCTTCAGGTTGAGAAATGCTTCCTTCATCCTTTCCATTACAATCTCTGACAGAAACTGCTCCTTGAACGCTCCAGTGAACCTCTCCCAAGTTGGCTGGAACCCAGTGCAGCTTGCCTTCAAGTAGTTCTCCCACCAAAGAGCTGCATCTCCCTTCAGAAGGTGGGTAGCACACTTGACCCACTCCGGCTCCGGAACATCAGCAGTCTCGAGCAACCTTGACATTTCACGCAGCTAATCATCCGCGTCCAGAGGTCGGTCAGAAACATCAAACTGACGAGGGTTGAATTTCAGAAAGCTCTTAATGTCTCCTCGCTTGGGAGGTGGAGGTAGTGGAGCAAACTCGTTCCTCCGAACACTGTCCTCAAAGCGCTGTTGGTTCTCTTGCATTGCTGCCAAAGCATTAGCTATGTTTGACAGCGTGGAGCCCAGTTCCGGAGGTATGTCCTCATCGGTACGGCGTGGGGGAGCCATCCTGTCATTGATATAAAACTCACGTCAGTACTATAATGGAAGATGATAATAATCCAAAATAGTACCAAGATGGAATTAACCAAGATTAAAGGATACAATTTACTGAGATGATATTAAAATATCAAGAAAGTTCAAAGCACCTAAAAGATATTAAGCATATCGCATTAATGAAAAGGAGTGTGGTACACAAATATATCAAAGAAATTTTTTCCACAAATTTCGGCATTAAAATACCAATAGATGCGCAAAATTACTTAACGAATCAAGATTAGTGACTCTACCGATTCAATATACAAAAGCGAATGATAAAAGTAGTGGTATGGTCGCGACTCCATCCCGCACTCAAATCATTACTCCGCACATGAACAAGTGGAACACATATCCTAACCCCTTCTTCTCACGACGAAACCTAAAGATTGGTAACTACGGAAACGAACACCCCAAACAAGATAGCGTCGGATACAAAGAGGAAGATAGATTGCGTCGGTTTGCAAAAGCCTGTCGGTATGGAATGTACCAACAGTTGATAACCAAAGGCAGATAAGATAACAACTTGGATGCAACAGATAGACAAGGATTACACACACACACACACACACAACCTATGGTACTACGGAAACCCAGAACACGTGAATCCTAGTTTGAACTTTGAGAAGAGGATTGAAAACGTTGCACTTCCTTACCAGAAAAGGGTGGGTGGGTGGGTAAGAAGAAAAGTGGAAGCAGTCCTACTATCGCGTTTTGTTTTTCCCTAGTATACATAACTACCAAAATATTTGCTAGACTGACAACGACCGTTTGGCTGAAACCCTGAAGGTCGGGATGGCTCTGATACCAATTGTAACTACCTCGGTGAATTACGCTCCTAGATATAAGCCTGGATGAGCAGTAGTGGTTGAAATAGTACGGTGGGGCCCCAAAAGCCACTCACGGGTAGACCTTTCGGCCGTCCCAACCACTACCAACTCAACGGGACCTGTACGGGCGGCGTAATCGGCAGGAGAAGGGATCAACTACATACACAAGTGGGTATGTATGCAAGCCACCATACAAGAGTACATCATAGCCATACCATCTAGAAAGAAAGGAAATATAGCAACGCCATACGGCAAGATTCAAATGACCTAGATAGGTATAATATTTTAGGATAATTCCTCATACAACACACATCAGAGTATCAAGCAGAAGCGGCAAAACAAAGTCCGGGTACGGACAAGAAGCAAATCGGCATAATATGCCATAGAAGTAAGCACATCCCGCCCACAGATCTCACGAATCCCCGTTCCCGGAATCTCTACACCGAACGATCGTTGCCCGCATCATCAGCCTCTTCCACCCAGTATCCGTCCTGCGAGGGTACCTGTTCATCTGAACCAATAATTTATCGTGTGAGACCCTAAGGGTACTCAGCAAGTCTTAATGCCTCTAAAGGGGACACAACCTGGGTGACGAATTGCAGCAAAGATAAACCCTAGCAGTTCTACGATAACGCTAACCATCCGCCTAACCAATGATAGACGGATGTCCGTGAATTAAGGACAACAGATTATAATAGTAATTTCATCGATCCATCCTCCTCCTCGCTACCAACGAGGAAGCGGACGAACAACCCCATCCGTTGGCAATTTTATTAACCATTCCATGAGTGTTGCACTATTTACTAGTCAAATTACTTAGTCGATTAAAGCGGTACTTTAGTTATGCTTGTCTATGATCGAGAAACAGGTCCAAGTCGTCCATAACCGCGACACGGCTTTCGAAAAGTTTTACCCCGGGTGCACCAATAGCAACACACTCTCGATCAACCTCGAAAAACCAAATCAAAACCCAACGAGGCCTTCACGACAAAGCAATCACAGATTCAGAATTATTTCAGGGGCCACCCTTGAGTCTTCCCGCAACGGTAAGCAAGCTCGAGACGGACTCAAGGTTTGCGACAATGGTCAGAAGCGATCGGGAACCCAAAACTGGGGTGTCGATATCGCGTAATCACTCCGCTTACCTAAACAAGACAAGGTGCTATCCGTCGCACAATTTAAATACGTATAGCATGGCATAAGTACAGATAGTAAATAAAACCTCAAACTAGTTTGTGGCCCCAAGAAATAAGACGGAATCAAGATCCGCCTGGGGGGTCCCATATACCTCCGGATGTGGTTAGCGATAAATCAAGGAACAGGAATCAAGTACTGGGGTCTTACGGACACAAGTGAGCAGGAAAACCAAATAGCATGTTGCTCACCGATGCCACTTTCATTAGTTGTCCCATTACTACTCAAAGTTAAGTTGTTTAGGTACCTCGTTATCCAACAGACTCACATACCCTACACATGTTGTTCTACGACTCGCATGGCTCAAACAACACCTAGTAATGGCTCATGGGATGGAGGAACAAGCTTGGTGGGGTTTAAAAGTAAAGGCTATGCATACTTGGGATTCAATTTAATGCAATCGCGACTCAATGATGCAAGAATAAGATAGAGGCAATAGGTACTGTATGTATGCAAGCATGTGGAAGTGCTTGCCTGGCAACTCAGTTGAAGCGAGAGACGGATCTGGGTAGTGCTCCTGGTTCTCTTGATATATCCCCTGCTCAGCGTCTATTCGAAAGAAGAACCAAACAAGCAAGGGCCACATAAATAGAGTGCACAAGCATAGGGATAAAATGCGACAAGCAAACAATCATGCCATGATGAATGATGCATAAGTTGCATGGAAATAAGGTAGCATGGCATGGGTGAGGTGTGGAAGGCAAGAAATAACATTTTAATGGGGTTCTGGGTCACATTTGTTGTCATATTAGTTGTTGTACACTAGATTTTTATATGATGCATGCTGCAATTGAAGTCATGGATAGCATAAACAGAAAGGTCTCGTCGAGCTGATCATTTTGGACATATCATTTGTTAAATTTGGAAATATAAATCAAAAGTTATTAATTATTTAAGTTCTAGTGGCATTTGTTGTAATTTAACTCAACTTGGAATTTTAAATGTGCAAAAGGCAATTTGAATGGCATATTTGAAATCCTCTCATTTTTCTGGTTCAGAAACATATATCATTTGCATTATTTGGTTTTATAAATGAAAAGTTATTTAAATCTGAATTGAGATTTGAATTTGAATTAAATTTTGTTAGTTTTGAATTTAAATGTAATCTGAAAACGCTTTTAACACCTGTGCCAATCTAGCCCTGGTCACAGACATGTGGGGCCAGGCACTTACTGACCCACACGCCAGAGTCTGAGAGGGAGGGGACCGCGGGTTGCTTCTTAGATAACCTGGGAGCCTTTTTGCAAAAGCGCCAAAGACACCGGCTGGCTGGACCGCGGGTTGACGCGACAAAACGTGAGGGGTGTAGGTGCAAAACGACCACGCGCGCACTGTACTTCTTCTCTCTGAACCTACTGACGGAAAACGGCGCGGTGGGGGATCGATCTCTCGACCTGGGGCTCGCGCGCGGAAGCGACTACCGCTGCGGGGGCTTGGGCTAGGTGACGGAGAGGTGGGCGCGTGCTAGATAGGGCTATGCGGCACGGGTTAGCGGCAGGACGTCGACGAGCTCTGGCGCGCGGAAGCCGCTCGACGAAAAGATCGCCGCGTCCAGGAAGCGACCAAGGTTGGGAGGATGTCTGGGAGGGCTAGGAGCTCACCGCGGTTGTGTTGGTGTGGACGGAACGGGTCGGGGCGGTCGCGATCGACGGCGAGGCAGACGCGCTGGCGCTAGGGGTTGGTCGGGCGCGCCGCGCAGGAGCTCTGGGGCTCCTCCTCCTCGTGGCTGAGCACGGGGGCGACGCGGACGTCCTCCGAAGCTTCCTCGACACCCGCAACTCCGCGCCCGCCTTCTGGTTCGTGTGTCTTGGCGACTGCTTGGCGTGGCCGCGGGTGCGTAAGCGGTGGAGAAAGAGGGGCAGAGGGGGAAAAGCGAGGCAGAGCCCCTGGGCAGATCTGGGGACGGCTAGAGACGAAGGGAGAGGATAAGAAGGAGAGGGGAAGGTGGGGCTTGCGTGGGGGAGGGGCAGGTCGCTCGGCCACCTTTGCACCTCACGTGCACCAGGAGCACAGGCAGGGAGGGAGAGAGGAGGCTGCTGTGGGGTAGGCGAGGCGAGGCAGGTGCAGGTTGGAGGGCCTTGGCTGTGAGAGAAAATAGGAAGGGGAAGAGGGGGCCAGCTCGGGCTAGGGTTAGGTTTGGGGTGTCCTCGGTCGTGTGGGGTGGGGTAGATGGTAGAAGGTTGCTGGGGTGGGGCCTGCATGGAAGAGAGGGGCGAGCTAGGGTTTAGCTAGAGGGGTTCGGTTTAGAAATAGGTGGGGTTAAGGAGAGAGGGGTGGATTAGGGTTTTTGTTTGGACTAGGAGTAGCTTAGGTTTTAGCTAGGATGGTTATGGGGCATGGGGGGTAGGTGTTAGAGAGGACTAGGATAGATGATAAGAGGGAGAGGTGGATTAGGTTTTCTTTGAATCATGCATGCTCCAATTTGTAGGGGTTCGTAGCATGGAAAACAAAAATTTTCTATCGCATACAAACAAACAAGCCAAGATCTATCTACTAGATTGTAGCAACGAGTCGATGGTATAACTTACCCTCGAAGATTCCAAAGCGTTTAACGAGAGCGGATTCTCGTGGGTGATGTAGTATTCTTCCGATCTCAAGATCGTAGACGATCCTTCCAGGCCATCGCTCCTAAGCAGCCCCGCAATCGGTCACATCGCTGGTACTGACTAATACCTTCCTCTCCCTTGTTCCAAAGAAAATGGAGGTTGTAGCACTCTCTCGCGACGGCAAAGACAACGGCGTGGTACCTAAGTAGAGGAAATCCGCAGGCTTCGCTTAAGACAGTGCAGTATGGTGGAGCTTATGAGAGAGGCTATTAGTGGTCTAGTAATTAGACACACCAATTAGAAGGCTCTAAACCAATTAGAAGGCTCTAAACCGCTGGCTAAAGCAATTAGAAGCTCTAAACCAAAACGGCTCTAAACCGAGATCTAGAGGTGAAACTTGTGTGTCTAGGAGGAGCCCTGCCTCCTTTTATAGGTGGGGAGGCGCCAGGGGGAGTCCCTCCCAAGTCGGCCTTGGTGGCGCCCGGCTTGGGGAGGAGACTCCTCCTCAAGTCGGTTTCCAACACCTCTTTCTTGTTTCCCACAGCTTGTTTTGGCGGTTTGACTTTCAAACCGACATTTGACTTTTCTGCTTTAGGATTCAATTTAATCCTTTATTTGGGACAGCAAGAACACTTAGTACATGATGCAATCATTCCAATAAGTAATGACACATTCATGTACACCTCCCCTGAGTGCTTGGGACAATCCGGAACCTTCTAGAACACTCCCGATGAAAACACCGGAATCATTCCCGAACTCCGAAACGGGACTTTCCTTATATGAATCTTATTCTACGGACCATTCCGGATCACCTCGTGATATCCCGGATCCCATCCGAGACTCCGAACAACATTAGGTCTCTTTCTCATAATACCATAACTACTCAAATAACGTCGAATCCTTAAGTTTGTCTCCCTACGGTTCGTGAATTATGCGGACATGATCGAGACACTTCTCCGAACAATAACCAATAGAGGAATCTGGAAATTCATATGGCTCCCACATATTTCTACGATTACTTTGTGATCGAATGAACCACTTACATACGATACCAATTTCCCTTTGTCTCACGATATGTTACTTATCCGAGGTTATGATCGTCGGTATCTCTGCATACCTAGTTCAACCTCATCGACAAGTACTCTTTTCTCGTTCCCGTGATATGTGATCCCTTGTGACCAAGTCACATGCTTGCAAGCTAATTGGATGACATTCCACCGAGAGGGCCCAGAGTATATCTATCCGTCATGTGGATGGACAAATCCCACTCTTGATCCATGTGTTTCAACCAATACTTTCCGAACACTTAATGCCACCTTTATAGCCACCCAGTTACGGTGTGGTGTTTGATGTCATCAAAGCATCCATCCGGTAAAGGTGATATGCATGATCTCATGGTCGAAGGAATTAGGTTACTATGTATCAGAAAGCATATAGCAATTGAACTATTGAAATGACTTGATCTTTATGCTACGCTTATCTATAGGAGTATGTCCACCATATCATTCTCCTAACAATATGATCTTGTTGTTGATAACATCTCAATGTTCATGATAGTGAAACCACAATCATTAATCAACCAACAAGCTAGTGAAGTATAGAGGCTATACTAGGGACTTCAAATTAAGTTTACAAATCACACAAGTATTAATGGTTTCTTTGTTAATACTATTATAGCATGAATGTAAACATTTATCATAAACACAAAGATATAATAATAACTACATTTATTATTGCCTCTAGGGCATATCTCCAACAGTCTCCCACTTGCACTAGAGTCATCTAATCTAGATTACATGGTAATATACCAACACCCATGGCAGCTTTGGTGTTGGTCATGTTTTGCCCTGGAGAGGTTTAGTCAATGGATCCGCCACATTCAGATCTGTGTACTTTGCAAATCTTTATATCCCCATCCCGGATATGTTCTCGAATAGCGTGAAAACGCAGCTTGATATGCTTCACCTTCTTGTGTGACCTTGGTTCTTGCGCGATTGGCTATGGCGCCCATGTTATCACAAGAGATAGACATTGGGTCCAACAAGCACTTGGAACCACACCCACTCAGTAATGAACTCTTTCATCCATATCGCTTGTGAAGCCTCCGGCAGCCATGTATTCCGATTCAGCTTGAAGATCTCGCCACAACGCTTTGCTTTGCACCTCCTCCTAAGCTCACGCACCATTCAAAATAAATACGATCCGGATTGTGATTTAGAATCATCCGGATCGGTGTTCCAACTAGCATCGGTGTAACCATTAACAACGAAATGTTCATCACCTCCATAAGAAAGAACCATATCCTTAGTTCTTCTCAAGTACTTAAGGATGTTTTTGATCATTGTCCAATGATCCACTCGGATCACTTTGATATCTGCTAGTTAAACTAACAAAGATATGCAATGTCGTCTAGTACATAGCATGGCATACATTAGAGATCCTATGGTCGAGGCATAGGAGTCTTACTCATCCTTTCTCTATCTTCTCCGATGTCGGACTTTGAGTTTTACTCAAGGTCGATTGAGCAACATGGGCAAGAACCCTTTCTTGCTTTCTTCCATTCCAAACTTCTTTAGAACTTTGTCCAAATATGTACTCTGTGACAATGATATTTGGCGTTTGATCTATCTCTATAAATCTTTATGCCTAATATGTAAGCTGCTTCGCCAAGATCCTTCATTGAAAAACTATTATTCAAATATTCCTTGACACTATTAAGAAGGTCTACATCATTCCCAATCAACAATATGTCATCCACATACGATTAAGAATGCTAGAGCTCCCACTCACTTTCTTGTAAATACAAGCTTCTCCAAAAGTTTGTATAAAACCAAAACTTTTGATTACCTTATCAAAACGTTGATTCCAACTTCGGATGCCCGCTTCAATCCATAGATGGACCGTTGAAGTTTGCATACCTTGTTAGCATCTTTAGGATCGACAAAACCTTTGGGTTGCATCATATACAACTCTTCATCAATGTCTCCATTGAGGAATGCGCTTTTGACATCCATCCGCCATATCTCGTAATCATAATATGCAGCGATTGCTAACATAATCCTCACAGACTTTTAGCTTCGCTACCGTGAGAAAGTCTCATCGTAGTCAACTCCTTGAATTTGTCGAAACCCTTTGCGACAAGTCGAGCTTTATAGACAAGAACATTACCATCAAGATCTGCTTTTCTTCTTGAAAATCCATTTGTTCTCGACCTTCCCGCCATCCGGTAAGTCCACCAAAGTCCATACTTGGTTTTCGTACATGGATCCAATCTCGGATTTCATGGCTTCTTGCCATTTATTGGAATCTGGCTCATCATCGCTTCCTCATATGTCTCGGGTCATCTGTTGTCCACCACCATGACATTCATAACGAATCATACCAACTGGAGTGGTACGAGTTCTCGTTGACCTCCGAGGCTCAGAGCAACTTCAACCAAGTTTCATGATCATCATTAGCTTCCTCTCTTATTGGTGCAGCACCACAGGAATTTCTTCCGTGCGCTACTCGCAATTTCGAGAGAAGGTTCGACAACCTCGCCGAGTTCTACTTTCCTTCCAAATACTTCTTTCGAGAGAAATTCCTTCTAGAAAGGATCCATTCTTGGCAACGAATGTTTTGCCTTCGGATCTATGATAGAAGGTATACCCAATAGTTTCCTTCGTATCCTATGAAGACGCATTTTTCCGCTTTGGGTTCAAGCTTGTCCTTGTAACTTCTTTACATAGGCTTCAGATCCCCAAACTTTAAGGAACGACAATTTAGGTTTCTTCCCAAACCATAATTCATACGTGTCGTTTCAACGGATTTAGACGGTGCCCTATTTAAAGTGAATGCGGTTGTTTCTAATGCATAACCCCAAAATGATAGCGGTAAATCTATAAGTGACATCATAGAACGAACCATATCTAAGAGAGTTCGACATGACGCTCGACACACCATTACTGTGGTGTTCCGGTGGTGTCAATTGTGAAAGTATTCCGCACTTCTTTAAATGCTCGCCAAACTCAGAACTTAGATATTCACCTCCACGATCGTAACGTAGAAATTTAATCTTCTTGTTACGTTGATTCTCTACCTCACTTTGAAACTCCTTAAACTTCTCGAAAGTTTCGGACTTATGTTTCATGAAATAGATATACCCATATCTACTCAAGTCATCCGTGAAGGTAAGAACATAACGATAACCATCACATGATGCTACACTCATTGGACCACACACATCGGTATGTATGATTTCCAATAAGTCCGTAGCTCGCTCCATCATACCGTAAAATGGAGTCTTAGTCATTTTTCCCATCGACATGCTTCGCATCTTTCAAGTGATTCAAAATCAAGTGATTCAAGAAGTCCATCGAATGGAGTTTCTTCATACGTTTCACCCGATGTGACCAAGACGACAATGCCACATATAGGTCGAATTATCGCTGATTTCAAACGCTTAGCCTCAATGTTGTTGATATGTGTATTTCCACTATCGAGATTCAATAAGAATAGACCATCTATCAAAGGTGCATGTGCATAAAACATATTACTCATATAAATAGAACAACCATTATTCTCAGATTTAAACAAGTAACCGCCTCGCAATAAACAAGATCCCGATATAATGTTCATGCTCAACGCAGCACCAAATAACAATTATTTAAGTATAAAACTAATCCCGATGGTAGATGAAGGGTAGCGTCGACCGCGATCACATCAACCTTGATCCGCTTCCCACGCCGCATCGTCACCTCGCTCTTCGCTAGCTTCCGTTTATTCTGCAACACCTGTTTCGAGTTACAAATATGAGCAACCGAACCAGTATCAAATACCCAGGCACTACTACGAGTACTAGTGAGATACACATCAATAACATGTATATCAGATATACTTTTCTTCTTGATGTTGCCGTTCTTCAAATCCGCCAAGTACTTTGGGTAAGTCCGCCCAAAGGACCTTCTCCCTTGCAAGAAAAGCACTCAAGATCGCTTAGGTCCAGCCCTGGTCTTCTTCGTCTGCGTGGTAGCTTTCTTACCACCCTTCTTGAAGTGTCCCTTTTGCTTAGACTTGCCTTTCTTGAATTTGGTGGTCTTATTGACCAACAACACTTGGTGCTCTTTCTTGATCTCCACTTTTGCAGATTTCAACATGGCAAAGAGTTCTGGCAACGTCTTGTTCATGTTCTACATGTTGTAGTTCATCACAAAGTTCTTGTAACTTGGTGGTAGTGATTGGAGGACACGGTAAATCCCCAAAGCATTAGGAATCACTATACCCAAGCTTTGAAGTTTGTTTGCGTCTGCACATCTTAAGCACATGCTCACCGACGAGCTGCCCTCTTCCATCTTGCGCTTAAAGAACTTTTCGGAAGCCTCATAGCTTTCAATTGCCGCATGAGTCTCAAAATCAATTTGAGATCCTCGACAATATCATATGGGTCCGACTCTTCAAACCTTTTCAAGCTCCGATTCTAAACCATACAAGATAACACATCGAACTATGGAGTAATGATTCTTCCGAGCGAGGTAAACATTCTTTACTTCATCGGAAGCATTGGCTGCAGTGGGTCACCCAAGTGCATCCAAAGACATAGGTCAAATTACCACCGTGAGGACAATCCTCAAATTGCGGAACCACTCCGCAAAGTTGCTTCCATTGTTTTTCAACTTTTCTTTCTCTAGGAACGCATTAAAATTGATGGTAGGGGCTGCCATTGATCTACAACATATTTGCAATAGTTTAGACTAAGTTTATGACAAATTGAGTTCAAATTAATAATAAAATTAAACTAGGTGAACTCCCACTCAAAACAATATCCTCACATTGTTTTAGTGATCACACGAACCAAATCCACCATATCAACACCGATCATCACGAGAGTTGACATAGTTTCAATGGCGAACAATCGACATGTTCATCACATCTACTATATGATTCATGCTTTACCTTTCGTGATCCGTGTTCCGAGACCATGTCCATACATGCTTGGCTCGTCAATATCAAACCTTAGTTTCGCATGAGCAAATCTGGCTTGCTCACGTTGTATACACTTGCGTAATCTAACACACGATCATCACGTGGTGCTTCAAACAACAAGCTTTAGCAATGGTGCTAACTAAGGGTGAACACTTTATGATTTGAAATTGATGTGCATGAGGGATCATCTTATAATGCTACCGCTGCCTACTAAGCAATACAAGATGCATAAAGGATTAACATCACATGCAATTCAATATATATGTGATATGATATGGTTTTCTTTGTGCCTTCGATCTCCATCTTCAAGCACGAACATGATCTCCATCATCACCGCATTGCATCAAGGTCAATGACGCTTCTCCATGGTTGTCGCCCACCGTTTCAACTATTACAACTACTTTGAATAGACACGGTCTTAACATAAATTAAAGACAACCATATGGCTCCGCGTTGCCGACTTACAATAAGGAACATTGCATACATCAAATATAATCACAATCATGGCCATATCACATCATCAGACACCCCCGCAAAACAAAGTTAGACGCCTACTTTCTTTGCATATTTTACGTGGTTTGGGGCTTTCAATAAGTGTCGTTCTAACTTACGAACAAGAACCACAACATTGATACTAGCATTGTTGATCACCCGTTGTAAATTGGATCTTAACTATGCTAGGAGAAACAGCACCAAGAAAGCCACTTATGCAATACAAGTTGCATGTCAAGCGTGGAGCAAGTCTCATGAACGATGTCATGTAAGGTTAGCCCGGGCCGCTTCATCCCAACATACCGCAAGATGCAAAGTACACAAAAGGCAATCTACAATAAAAGCATCAACGCCCACAATGACCATTGTGTTCTACTCGTGCAACAGATCTACATATAGACACGGCTCTGATACCACTGTAGGGGTTCGTAGCATGGAAAACAAAAATTTTCTATCGCATACAAACAAACAAGCCAAGATCTATCTACTAGATTGTAGCAACGAGTCGATGGTATAACTTACCCTCGAAGATTCCAAAGCGTTTAACGAGAGGATTCTCGTGATGTAGTCGCATTTTCCGATCTCAAGATCGTAGACGATCCTTCCTCCGCCATCGCAGCAACCCTAAACTGTCCTTCCTAGCCTTGTTCGTGAGGCAAGATTCGAAGCGCATTTTCTCGCGGCGTAGAATCGGAAGCAGGGAACCCGCAAGTTCAGAAAAGTAATTGAGACTTTTGAGCTTTATTTCCTGAGTGGTGGTGGTTATAGGAGGTAGAAGGTTTAGAGGTCTAGTAAACCAATTACCGAAGGCTCTAAACTGGCTAAAATTATCTAAGCTACTTTAAACCAATTGCTAAGGAGATCTAGAAGGAAAACGGTGTGAGAGAGGGAGGGATCTCCCCGCCTCCTTTATAGGTGAGGAGGCGCAGCCGGGGGAGGGAGCTCCCCCAAGTCAGTCCGGGGGTATGGCCGGGCCTTTGGAGACTCTCCCTTCTCTGCTCTCAATCTATTTCTCAACCTCTTCTCTTTGCTTTTTTTTTTTTTGGCTTTTCTTTTCAACCTGGACATTTCTTTTTTTTGCTTTTTAATTTATTTTTATTTATTTGTGACAAACAAGAGGACTTAGTATGATGCATGTTCCAATGCAACTAATACCACATTCATGTACCTCCCCTGAAAGGTCCCGACACAAAAACCTTCTCTAGAACACCCGATGAAAAACACCTAATCATTCGAAACTCTCAAACGGACTTTCCTTATATGAATCTTATTCTCGGACCATTCGGATCACCTCGTGATATCCGGATCCCATCCGAGACTCGAACAACATTCGTCTTTCTCATAATACCATAACTACTCAAACAACGTCGAATCCTTATGTGTCTCCCTACTCGTGAATTATGCGACATGATCGAGACACTTCTCGAACAATAACCAATAGAGGAATCTGAAATTCATATGGCTCTACATATTTCTACGATTACTTTGATCGAATGAACCACTTACATACGATACCAATTTCCCTTTGTCTCACGATATGTTACTTATCCGAGGTTATGATCGCTTCGGTATCTCTGCATACCTAGTTCAACCTCACATCGACAAGTACTCTTTTCTCGTTCCGTGATATGTGATCCCTTGTGACCAAGTCACATGCTTGCAAGCTAATTGGATGACATTCCACCGAGAGGCCAGAGTATATCTATCCGTCATGTGGATGGACAAATCCCACTTTGATCCATGTGTTTCAACCAATACTTTCCAAACACTTAATGCCACCTTTATAGCCACCCGCCACGGTGTGGTTTGATGTCATCAAAGCATCCATCCGAAAGGTGATATGCATGATCTCATGCTCGAAGGAATTAGGTTACTATGTATCAGAAAGCATATAGCAATTGAACTATTGAAATGACTTGATCTTTATGCTACGCTTATCTATAGGAGTATGTCCACCATATCATTCTCCTAACGATATGATCTTGTTGTTGATAACATCTCAATGTTCATGATAGTGAAACCACAATCATTAATCAACCAACAAGCTAGTGAAGTATAGAGGCTATACTAGGGACTTCAAATTAAGTTTACAAATCACACAAGTATTAATGGTTTCCTTGTTAATACTATTATAGCATGAATGTAAACATTTATCATAAACACAAAGATATAATAATAACTACATTTATTATTGCCTCTAGGGCATATCTCCAACACAATTAAAGACCAAGCAAGATCAACAAGAAAAGAGGTAGGGAGAAGGATGGGGTTTTAGGCTTATGCTCACCACATGATCACATGTGTATGCATGGGGTATGGTGATTAGGGTTTAGCTATAGGGGGATAGAGAGGTAGATGGTGTGGTGAAGAATTCTACAAGCCAAAACAATATTAAGCAAAGGAGAGGTGATCCATGCAAGCAAAACCAAATAACATTCAAAAGTCAAGAAAAAGGTGGCACTTGCATGGCCCATGCAAACAATAATTGCCATGTAATTATATTGTGAAAACAACATTGAATCATGTGGCATTATTCCTTGCATTCCCAAAAGGTGGGCAAAGGCCAAGCAAAAGATTATGGGTGGAATCCAACCAACCAACATGAGCTAGAGGTAAACTCAAATAAAATGCCAAGCTCATAGTAATTGGATGGTGGAATTATAAGGTGGTGAAGAAAAGGTGGTGGAGATATTAAGAGATATGCCCCCAATCAACTTGGGCATTTAACATTTTATCAAGAACCAAAACAATATCAAGAGGCAACTATAATTAATAATGCACATGAGATAAGAACCAAACAAGAAGGGGTTTTATATGATGCTCAAATGCAAGGTGGCATGATGACATGAGCATGATATGATGATGATGCAACAATTATATGTTGGAAGTGGCCCTTTTATTACTAGAACAAGTAGCATTACAGGTGTTAGACAACTGGGATGCTACAGAGCACAGCAGCAAGTTTTCCCTCAGTTATGAAACCAAGGTTATCGAACCAGTAGGAGTAAGGAAACAACTCCAAGGTGTTGCTAGCAACTTGGAATCTGCACAACACAACCACAGAACTTTCCCCAACTCACAGTGAGGTTGTCAAGCTCACTGGTTTGCTGAAAACAAAGGATTAAACGTATAGTTTGGAAGAAAGTAATTGCTTACAGAAAGTAACAGTAAACAGTAGATGGCATATTAATGGTAAAGGAATGGACCGAGGTCCACAGTTCACTAGAGGTGTTTATCCTTAAGATAAATAGCATGTTGGGTGAACAAATTACAGTCGGGCAATTAACAGATTAAAAATTCATAATATGCATGTACAAGTCATGATGATTCCTATGAGATTTGTTTTGGCATTACAACATAATACATAGACCGTAATCCAACTGCATCTATGACTAATAATCTACCTTCAGGTTATCATCTGAACCCCTTCTAGTATTAAGTTGCAAGCAACAGATAATTGCATTAAGAAAAGTGTGTAAAGTAAACAATAAAATTAACCTTGGACAAAGGATTGTTGTTTTCTCCCTGGTAGCAACAGACATCTACAACCTTAGAGATTTCTATCACTTCCCTAGATTACTAGAGGAATGAACCTACTATCGAGCATAAATACTCTCTCTTGGAGTTACAAGCATCTACTTGGCCAAAGCATCTACGAACAACGGAGAGCATGGAAGATCACAAATAACACAGACATGGTAGAATCAATAATCAATCTTGAACATAGTAATCAATATCCATCGGATCCCAACAAACACAACATGTAGGATTACATAAATAGATGATCTTGATCATGAACGGAGCTCACAAGATCTAAACATGAAAGCACAACGGAGGAGAACCAACCATCTAGCTATTGTATGGACCCATAGTCCAAGGGTGAACTACTCACGCATCACTCCGGAGGCTGGCATGGTGATGAAGAAGGCCTCCGGGATGATCTCTCCCCTCCGGTAGGGTGCTGGGAAGAGCTTCGGATCCCCCACCCGATCTAGGGATGGAGATGGCGGTATCTATGGACTTTTTCATGGAGATCTGATCGGTTGTTTAGGGTTTCTGCATCGGGGTGCTTTTATAGGCGAAGGGGCAAGGTCGGTGGGCGCCCGAGGGGCCCACACCTAGGGATGGTGTGCCCTCCCCTAGGCCACGCCACTACCAGGTGTGGCCACCTCGTGGCCCCACTTCAGCTGTCGTTCGGACTCCGTGTTCCTTCTAGTAAAATATTGACTTTGGATTTTGTCCTGTCCAATTCCAAGAATATTTCTTTACTATCTTTTCTGAAACCAAAAAACAGCAGAAAACAGGCAATTGGCACTACGGATTCTTGTTAATAGGTTAGTTCCAGAAAATGTATAAAAATACCTCAAAGTGTAGACAAAACATAAGAAAGTTGATATAAAACAAACATGGAGCATCAAAAATTATAGATACGTTTACGACGTATCAGCGAGGTAGCTCGGAGGTGTGGCTAGGGTTTCTAGGCGGCGACCCTGAGTGGCGTGTGTCGCACATGTGAGCCTGCTGGGAATATGCCATAGAGTAAAATAATTTCCTTTATTCATAATTTTGTTTTATTCTTTATGATATCACTGCTATGTGTGTTGATTGTGATAATCAAAGGAAAACTCAGAAGCACGTGTAAAGTTATAAAAACCAAGTGTTCCTAGTCTCATGGGCAAGACTGTATCATTATCAAAGATGATCAAGTTTCCTAAATCATGTCATAGTTATTGTAACAAGGACAACATTTCACAATAAGGGTATATTGTTAGTTGAATAAGGATGCTGAACCGATTCCAAGCCATACGATCTACTAAAAGAGAAATATTGTCATTTAGTTGTTGGTATATCGTTATTGTTGTTGTATTACTTTGTCCTTTGACCACGAGGATATCCGTTATTCTTTATTTTGGAAGGCATGTCATGATTGCTTCCCTTTCACTAGGTGATCACAAAGGTTGTCTTTCAGATATGTTAGAAACTTCTAATGGGCACAAGATAGTCCAAGATGATATTTGCACCTCCTACGATGGAGAGATACTCTTGGGTTTCTCGATATTAAATATCACTAATTGCCTGGCTAGACATAGGGTGATATGAATCATTCGATACTAGAATATACAAACGAGAGAAAAGAAAGACAAACCGATAATGATGTCAACGTGGTATAATAATCAAGAGTTGCATTACGAGGATACTTAATTGTCTTACCTTAGGATTATCTTGTATCGTGATGCAAAGGGATAGTGACATTAATTGGCTCGCTCAATTATTTCATGGTTATGTGGGAATCAATATGAGTGTCCAGATCCCGCTATTGATTATTGTCCAAAAAGAGTTCCACATTCATGTCCACATAATACCGAACATGTGTGTCACATGCTTAAGGTATGTTGTTCTTGAAGGGAATATGCCCTAGAGACAAATGTTAATGGCATATTTCATAAAGTTTACGATTACAATTTATATCATGCTATAACTGTATTGATTAGGAAACGTCAAAACACATGTGTGATACGTCGGAAACGTATCTATAATTTTTGATGCTCCATACTTGTTTAGTATCTACTTTGCTTTGATTTGTCTACACTTTGAGGTGTTTTTATATCTTTTCTGGAACTAACCTATTAACAAGTTGCCACAGTGCCAGTTGCCTGTTTTCTTCTATTTTTGGTTCCAGAAAGGCAGAAAATCAATATTCTCGGAATTGGACGGGATAAAAGCCAAAGTCAATATTTTACCGTGAGGGACACGAATCCAGAAGACGAGATGGAGATGCGAACCAGGGCGTCCAACCCCCCCTAGGCACGGCCAGGGGTGGGCCCGCGCCTGGGCAGGGTGTGGCCCCCTTGGTCGCCTCCCTACCTCGCCTCTTCACCTGTAAGAATCCCCGATGCAGAAACCCTCGATACCCGATCAAAATTCCACGAAACCTTCTGTAGCCACCGCCACCGTCATCCCTAGATCGGGGGATCTGAATTTCTTCCCGGCACCCTGCCGGAGGGGAGATCATCCCGGAGGCCTTCTCTCCGGTATGATACGTGAGTAGTTCCACCTTGGACTATGGGTCCATGTAGTATCTAGATGGTTGTGTCTCCTTGTGCTTTCATGTATAGATCTTGTGAGCTCCATTCATGATCAAGATCTAATCTATTTGTAATCATGCATGTTGTGTTTGCGGGGATCCGATGGATATTGGGATTACTATGTCAGATTGATTAATGGTTTTGTCTTTATGATTCTATCATGTCTGTGTTGTTTGTGATCTTGCATGCTCTCCGTTGTTAGTAGCTATGTTGGCCGAGTAGTTGCTAGTGAGTCCAAGAGGGGGTATTAATGCTCGATAGTGGGTTCATTCCTCTATTTTCCAACAGAAGTGACAGAAATCTCTTCGGTTGTAGATTTGTTGTTGCCACTAGGGACAAAACAACGGTCTCTTGTTCATGGAACAAGTGGATTATTTACCTTACACACTTTGCTTAAAGCAGTTGTCTGTTGCTTGCAACTTAATACTAGAGGGGGTTCGGATGATAACCTGAAGGTGGACTTCTAGTCATAGATGCAGTTGGATGGCGGTCTATGTATATTGTTGTACTGACCAATCGAATCTCATAGGATATTTTTGTCTGGTATTGTATTGTTATGCCTTATTCAGTTCCTATCAATTGCCCTGCTGTAATTTGTTTACCCTTCATGCCATGTTGTTTATCTAAGGAGAGCACCTCTAGTGAAATATGGACCCTGGTCCAATCTTTACCATTGATACATCTTCCACTGTTACTTGTTTACTTGCTGCAAACCATTACCTTCCACACCATACGTTTAATCCTTTGTTACAGCAAACCGGTGAGCTTGACAAGCTCACGAATTCGTTGGGGCAAAGTCTTGAGTTTGTGTTGTGCAGGTCTCGGTGTTGCATGCAACACCGGTGTGACGTTTCTTTCCTCCTATTGTTTTGATAACCTCGGTTTCTTACTAAGGGAAAACTTGCTGTTGTTCTCATCACACCTTGCTCTTGGGGTTTCCAATGAAATGTCCCATGACAGTGCTGGGCGTCATCAAGCTTTTCTAGCGCCGTTGCCAGGGAGGCTGAGGATGTATTCACAAGGGGAGTCCTCCACTTCCTTTCTCTTTACTTTGTTTTTAGTTTGCTTAGTTTTTTTTGCTTGGTTTTGTTTGCCTCTTTTCAAAAAATCCAAAAAAATTAGTTTAGTTTGGTTTGCTTGCGTTATTCAAAAACACAAAAAAATAGTTCGTACTTTACTTTCCACCTTGCTCTAGCTCACCATGTTGCTCCCCAAGTTTGCCCTGAAAGATCTTGCAATAGGTAGTGGCTCCATAATTGAGAAAGATAATATTGAAGAATTCTTTAATCATGTCAGCAAGCATGAGGATATTGAGAATAAATCTATAGTAGAGCTTGCCCCTAACTATGAGATTGTTGCAGCTTCTTTAGTTCATATGTTGGAGGCTAGGTTTGTTAGCCTTAACCCCTTCATACAATTCTTGTTCCTAAAACTAAAAGAAGAAAATAATGCTGAAAAGAGAGAATTCATTCTTGAAACTTTACTAAAAGAGTTCCATGATGTTGCTAGGGAAGCAAAAAAGGTCTTTGTGCGTTTTAATATGCTAGGTTCAAGTGTAGATGTTGTGGGAACTTCTCATAAAACTAAGCCTAGAGAGGAATTTAAGATACCCATACCCTTTAAGCTTGTTGGAATGCATGAAGCCTTTGAAAAGAATTTTGATTGGGTAGCTCCTGAAAATCTTTTTGATGAAAGTAGTATACCAAAGAGATATGAGAAGGGATCCTACAAAACCCATTTGGATGAGATACCCTTCATAGTTGAATATTTTGCAAGTATTGATCTTAATGCTTCCTCATTTGAAAATACTTGATTCTTCTTGCTTCTTGTGCCTAACTTAAAGGCGTTAAAGAAAAGTACTTGTTGGGAGATAACCCAAGAGTTTCATTGAGTCTTGGAAGTTATTATTTCAGTAATGACCTCTGCTTATCCTTTTTGTTTGCTTTTTGTGCCAATAATGACCTCTAATGAGAGGGAAGTATGATTTGGGGAGTTGCTGTCTCGAAACAGATTTCTCTCCTCCACCATAAAAATTCGTGAGGAGCCTATGTAACTTGGATTGAGCTCAAAATTTACAAATAAATCCCCTAGTACTTTAGCGAACTTTTGTTAGCTCAACACTTTTTGATTTGAGCAATAGAATATTTTCTAAAAAATCTGTTTCTACCTGCTGATCTGTTTTGACAGATTTCTGTCATTATTTGCATTTGCTTCTTATTGATTCCTTTTTGAGTTCTCTTTTGGGGAATTGAGATTTTTGAAGGAGTTGCTACAGTAGCTTGTGTTTTTAGTGAAAAGTCTTGTTGTTACAAATCTTTGCCTAAGGTCTAATATATTTTGAATACACTAATATTGATAATGAAGATTGTGTGAACTTTTGTATGAAGGAAAAATTTTAGGTGTAGAGAGCGAATGATGTAATGAGATGAAGAATGGATAAAAGATCAAGCTTGGGGATGCCACCCTGGTGTCACCCCAACAAATATCCAAGAGGTACAAGCGTCAAAGCTTGGGGATGCCCAAGGCATCCCCTTCTTCATCAATAAAAAGCTCAGGTCTGTCTAGACACTTCGTTTTTATTATTTCATGCAATATTGTGTTATTCTTGCAGCGTCTTAGTTTTGTTTGCTTTGCTTAGTTTGCTTGAATAAAGTAGTTTGGACCCTTGTTCTCACTGTGTTGTTGCAAATAAGTTGCTTGGTGTTGGAAAGGAGTAGGAAGTTCCTGCTTGAAAGTGCAAGAGAAGCTTGCATTGACTGTGACTTAAACTTTAGCATGGCATTCTAGGTGTTGTTTTAACCTTATGCTTAGTAATTATTGATGTAGCATGTCTTGTTCCAAACAATTGGGATTTCTTAGTGCGCCTTAAAGAAATTATGCGTTGTTTTAGCATACAAAAGCATAGTATTGTGGTACTCTCCTTTGATGCTTTGTTTGGGTTTACTTGGAACATGCTCACACCATGTTATGACTATGACAAGTAACCATAGACTCTATGATCATTTAGTCCTTGACTTGTAGTACCACTCTATGCTTTTATTAGTAATGCTTTGTTGCTCTGCATGATTATGGCCATTATGCTCTCTTAGTTGGTTGCTCCCAGTATTTTTCTAGCCTCCACTTGTATGAGTAAGCTCTACTCATGCTTCCAACTCCCAAGAAACCAAGTTATTCCAAAGTGTCCACTATAAATTCCTATGCATGATGTGTTACATCATTCCAAGTATATTCTTGTTTTCAGCTATCTTCCAATTAAAAACTATTTTGTTATGTGAAAACTTAGTGATTAAAGCCCTCACAAACTTGATGGCACACATTATATTCTTTGCCCCTAATAAAATTGAACCATTTTGTCATCTATGTTGTATATGCTTGCACTTATACGTTGGAATTAGCAGAACCGAGCTGTCACGGGGAACGTTTTCAACATTGCACTTGTACTTTGTACTCAGTTGATATCATGCTCTTTTGTCTATGGATGTCACCGGTGTGAAATAAAGAGGGAACTTTTAAGTCCATGGAGTAAGTATTTTGTGTTAGATAAATGCTTGGGCCGCTAGCCTAATCCATGCCTAATCATGGTGGAAACTTGCAGTATCACCATAGTGAGCTATCTATGAAGCATCCTCAATAAAAAGCTATGCATATAGTAAATAAAAAGATCGCTGAGATGTTCATTGTCTGCTTGTCTTGTCTTTTTGGTTATGGGATATCTCATGTACCATATGCAAGGGGTACCCCGTTGGCGGTTCTCTATGATATGCATGTACTTACAATGAAAAGAACTTACAGGTGACTGAAGTTGAGTAGCATGAGGTGTGGCCCTCGTATTCAAGGGACTTGAGATTGCCAACTTATACTTCATTAAGCATATACTCCATAGTTTGTTCACTTTAACCTTAATCACATCAAGATGCTTATGATAGGGGCAATGAGGGCTAAAAGCTAATAAGTACCATAATTTTTGGAAGCTCTTTTTAAAACTTGAAATCCTTGCTTCCATTTACAAAGGGCATTTCTTCCACTACATTGAGTCTCCACCTTCTACCTTTAGGCACCATTAAGAGAGCATAGTTTTCATTCTGTGTGCAGTGTCCCGAAGCTTATTGATTGATGCATATTATGATATTACTTGTTCTTGTGTTATCTGTTTCTAGTCACCCTTGTGAACTTTGAAGGTGTCATATGCATCTATTTGCTACTCTATGAGGGACAAGGTGATTACCACTATGCCATGTTTTCTGTATGTGAAACAAACAAACGTTTTTCAATGCTTGTTATTCATGATCTTTGTTTGTAGCCTTTCATGTTGCATGCATAGTTACTATGTTCTATTGTTAGAACTCTATCTTTCATACACATGTTAGAGTTCTTTGATCCCAGCTTTCAATGCTTGCAAATGGTTTGATCTTGGTTTTGATGGTGCATGTTACCTCAAAAAATATTCTTTTTATCACTTACCTACTCAAGGACGAGCAGGAGTTAAGCTTGGGGATGCTTGATACGTCGGAAACGTATCTATAATTTTTGATGCTCCATGCTTGTTTAGTATCTACTTTGCTTTGCTTTGTCTACACTTTGAGATTTTTTTATATCTTTTCTGGAACTAACCTATTAACAAGTTTCCATAGTGCTAGTTGCCTGTTTTATTCTGTTTTTGGTTCTAGAAAGGCAGAAAATCAATATTCTCGGAATTGGAGGGGACAAAATCCAAAGTCAATATTTTACCATAAGGGACACGAATCCAGAAGACGAGACGGAGACGCGAACCAGGGCGGCCAACCCCCCTAGGATCGGCCAGGGGTGGCCCCGCGCCTAGGCATGGTGTGGCCCCCCTGGTCGCCTCCCGACCTCGCCTCTTCGCCTATAAGAAGCCATCGATGCAGAAACCCTCGGTACCCGATCAAAATTCCACCAAACCTTCTATAGCCGCTGCCACCATCGTCCCTAGATCGGGGGATCTGAAGATATTCCCGGCACCCTGCCGGAGGGGAGATCATCCTGGAGGCCTTCTCTCCGGTATGATACATGAGTAGTTCCACCTTGGACTATGGGTCAATGTAGTAGCTAGATGGTTGTATATCCTCCTTGTGCTTTCATGCATAGATCTTGTGAGCTCATGATCAAGATCTAATCTATTTGTAATCATGCATGTTGTGTTTGCGGGGATCCGATGGATATTGAGATTACTATGTCAGATTGATTAATGGTTTTGTCTTTATGATTCTATCATGTCTATGTTGTTTGTGATCTTACATGATCCCCGCTATTAGTAGCTATCTTGGCCGAGTAGTTGCTAGTGACTCCAAAAGGGGGTATTAATGCTTGATAGTGGATTCATGCCTCTAGTTTCCAAGGGAAGTCACAAAAATCTCTTCGGTTGTAGATGTGTTGTTGCCACTATGGAGAAAACAAAGGTCTCTTGTTCATGGAACAAGTGTATTGTTTACCTTACACACTTTGATTAAAGCAGTTGTCTATTGCTTGCAAATTAATACTAGAGGGGGTTCAGATGATAACCTGAAGGTGGACTTCTAGTTATAGATAAAGTTGGATGGCGGTCTATGTATATTATTGTATTTCCCAATCGAATCTCATAGGATCTTTTTGTCTGGTATTGCATTGTTATGCTTTGCTCAGTTCCTGTCAATTGCCGTGTTGTAATTTGTTTACCCTTCATGTCATGTTGTTTATCTAAGGAGAGCACCTCTAGTGAACTATGGACCCCGGTCCAATCTTTACCATTGATACATCTTCCAATATTACTTCTTTACTTGTTGAAAACCATTATCTTTTACACCATACATTTATTCCTTTGTTACAGCAAACCGGTGAGCTTGACAACCTCACAGATTCGTTGGGGCAAAGTCTTGATTTTGTGTTCTGCAGGTCTCCGCGTTGCTTGCAACACCTGTGTGACGTTTCCATCCTCCTACTGGTTTGATAACCTCGGTTTCTTACTGAGGAAAAACTTGCTATTGTGCCCATCACACCTTGCTCTTGGGGTTCCCAATAAAGCGTCCCACAACAGTGTTGGGTGTCATCAGTGTGATATACAAACAACCAGTAGTTCCCAGTGAAACTCTAGTCACCGGTTCATTGGTCAACGGATGATCAAAGGTTTCCTGATCATGTTGGTGCCTCGACCCCTAATTGACAATAGAGTCATTTCATTGGATAATGATATGGTAAACATACCCTATCTATAGCATCGTATCACGATCATGTCATAGAGTTCAGGTTACGATGATTAGGAAACATAGTGACTCTTTCCTTAGACCATGAGACCATATCAAATCATAGTCTCCCGAGATTATTTTGATAGCACTTAACATCACTCAGTGGAACGGTGGTCATAAGAGTGTCATTGGGTATCCGGAGGAACAGGTTGAGGAGACTACTTCAAGAGCGGGATTTGTCCATCTGTGTGACGAAATATACCCTGGGTCCACTTGGATAAGTTATATCCATAAGCTGCGCAATGTGTGACTAGGTCACAGAGATATCACTTATCAGATCGAGTAAAGAATGTATTGTCGGTAACGAGGTTGAACACTACCATGGAGATGTCATTTGTTCAAAGCCTCGAACAATACAGTATCGTAGAGACAAAATAAATAAAACACAGTGTTTACGGTTTAACGACAAATTTTATTGAGTACACAAGTGATCATTATGGGCATACAGGTCCCGTTGTTGATCATTGGTCAGAGAGGAGGTCTTGGCCGTGTCTGTAGTATTCTCGAACTATTGGGTAGCACGCTTAAGGGCTTGACGAAGCTTGGATATTGTTAATGGCTAGTTAGAATCACTGAAGAAGTGAGAAGAGAGAGACTAGAAAAGTTCTGGGGAGATCCGAAGGTGTTCGGAGAAAGAATAAGTAAAAGGACTGGAAAAGGGTTTTCGGATAAATGGTTATTTAAATATGTTTATTGTATATAATTATGAATTGATATATTTTAAATAAATATTTGAATAAGGGTTTATAAAAGGCGTCTTATATGTTAGGAAAAATCCCACAGAAATTTTACCAAAAAAGAAACGGATGAAAAAGGCAACAGAGGGAGCTGTTTTTGAAACAGCCCACGTGGGCGGCACTTAGTCCGCGCCGCACATGGGCGGCCGGAACTATGAACCGTGCACCACCTGCTACCATGCTGCTAGGTCGCATCGTGGCCTACCTGGCCGCTGACTGAGCTGGCTGTTGGTAAGCCGCTGGTGGTGCCAGCCCTCCCGGGGTCCTCCACCTCTGCTAGCCAGGCCGCACGCGGGTGGGCAGGCGGCTGTCTACCCCATTTTTCCTTTATTTGTTTAGTCCCACATAGGAACCCTAAGGTGTATGGACCCCCTCCCTCTGCCTATATAAAGGGGTGCCCATAAGAGGATTAAAACACACCAATTTCCACCTGATAATAAATAGAAGGCCTCTGTTGCCTCTCTCTCTCTCTCTCTCTCTCTCTCTCTCTCTTGCGACTATGCCCCCCTTGTTAGGGTTGTGCGAGCAAGGAGTTCTTCACCGCAGAGCACCGTCATGCTGCAGGATTCGTAGCCGGGAGATCTACTTCCGCAATCTCGACTAGATCAGAGAGAAGTGGGGGTCGTTGTTAAGCACCATACGTGTGTGACTCCCTATCGTGGCACCATGCTTTCGGTACTAGGATTTGTCGGGGATCCGCAGGACATCGTGACCTCGAGGTCAGCGTCATGGCGTCTTCTTCATCCATGTTCCTCGCGGTACGTTAACCGCGCTCGGTCTTCAAAGGTATGAATATTGTATCCCCTCCTGTTACTGCATTACTAATAGATAGATCCTGGCATTAAGGTTTCGATCATAGGAAAAAAATTGTTTTCTTCCCTCGAACCCCAATAATTTTTGTAGAATAGGTAGAGCATATATGTATGTGAGAGATGCACCATAATGGTTCCAGGTCATCAGAAGAATCCACAGGAGAAAACCATAAGTTCAGATTGATAGAATGGTTCCGGGAAAGAAGTCCGGAAGTGCAACACCCGGATGGGATGGCACATGGGTCAACCATGGCCCAGTAGGTGTGGTGCATAGGGGATGCATGGCCCACCATGAGTGGGACCTAGCCCACCCATGGGATGCACGTAACCTTCCTGTTTTGAGATAATCCATTTTAAGGTAGTATTGGATAATATCCTTGATTGTGATTTGTTTTGATATTGGTTTTATGGGAATATATGATATCTTATAAAAAGGAAGGAGATTATATGGGATTAATTATGATATCATTCCCTTCCTAGTAAAGGGGAGAGGGGCCACCTTGGCCCTGACTACTAGGGAGGAACCCTAGGCTCCACACCCTCCCATCTTCCTATATAAAGGGAGGAAGAGGCAGCCCTCCACACACCAATCTATTGGATGTGGTTGCAACATCAGCACGTCATCAACAACGTCAAGATTATTATAGTAGGAGAGCGACGACATCTGCATGTCGATGGATCTATCTTGTGGTGGTAGTGGTCACTAAGTGGTCCAAGGATCTCGATATAACTTTTATTATGTTTGAGGTGATTTGTACTTCTTGTGAGCTTCTATACTAGATTCAAATTCATGTCATAAAAATTTAATCAAATTTGTGTGCTCGCTAATAAATGGCGCACAACCTTGGTGTGTGAGAAGAACAAGGAACTATGAGGATGCACTCCTTCGCCTCCGGCAACACCTCCAACTGGCTCCAACATCCACACCTAGCATTGGAGTTTCAAGAGTATCTCAAGTTGTTGTTGAAACCTAGGATTTTCAACAACAACACGCCCACAACGATGGAGCAAGAGTGCCTACTTCGCCAAGGACATGAAGTGTGTCCTTAGAGGAGAAGATTCGTATCGGGCAGTGTGGACAATGCCATGCAATTATGTAACATATGGACGATCAGAAACATGAAGCATTTTAACAATGTCGTTTCGAGCAAGTCAAATCTGGCTACAACAAGTTATTGTTGATTTAGGATTATTGGGCTCTAGGTTGAAGCATGAGCTCCTTATTTAAGGCTTAAAAAATACATGGCTCTTAGGGGCCCTAAGGCCTTTTTCCCATTTGAATATATGTAATCCCTACCTTTCTTAATATATATTAGCAGTTAGGAGACTATCGTAAGTTCTAAAAGAGATAAAGAAGGCTGGTTGAGCTAGGGATATAGGTCTAGAGTGGTAAGTTGTGTCACCAGGAGTAAAAACATGTTGGAATTTTTATCTTGCCTTAGCAAGAACCCCCACATATAGAAAGTGGACCGAGGGTTTTACCTCAGCAGCCATGCACGCTAAGACTAGTCCCAATGGATGTATCATAGGTGTTATGATACATTACATGCATGCAAAATTCTTATGTGTCACTGTAATTAATAATGAAAGAGATTGTGTTTGTATCATAGGTAGATACGATATCATAACACGTAGAACTAGAAAAAAATCTTAAATAAATCTTGTACACAATTTTATATTGAGATTCTATAATTTAATAAATACACTAAGACTATGATACTACTATATGATACTATGCATTATGAAGATGGTATCATACAGTACTATCATATGCATAATACTACTATATGATACTTCCTATTGTGTCTAGTCTAACAAGCATCTTCCATGGCAAGTTCCACTAGTCCGCGCCATGACAAAGAATTGACAACCCCCCTGCCACACACAAAATAGAGAGATACTCCCTCCGTTTCAAAATATAAGATATTTTAGGTTCGTGAAGTTAATATATCTAGACACATTTTAGTGTGTAGATTTGAAGTGAACAACAGAGAAAGTAGATTGTTACATTGTTCACAAAAGTAGTATTTTTGTAGAGAAATGGTTGAATCACTCCACATCACGAAACTGCTCAGCACATAGAGCCAGTGCTGAAGCCTCATCTACTTTGGGTGCTTTCCTATACTGGCGCGGGCTGCATAGGAACTACCGGCATGGTGGGTTATTGTCTGTTTTATACTCCCTTCCTTTAGAAACATAAGTCGAATGTATCTAGACGTCTTTTAGAAAGGTGTAGATACATTTATTTTACAAAGTTAAAATATCGTATACGGAGGGAATATGTTGGATTCAGTAGAAAAACCTATTCTCCACTCAATGCGGGAGGGTTTCCGGTCGGCTCGAGAGGGAGCAAACTTGGTCGTGGCCCGTTAGCGTAGAAGGAGCCGCTTTTCTACACGATTTTTTCCTTTTTCCGCCGTTTCTGCGTGCCCTTTTTCTGTTCCGGAATAGTTACCATTTCTCTTTGCTTTTCTTTTTTTGTTTTTCCAAATTCGAACATTTGCCAAATCTGAATATTTTTCAAATTCAAACGACTTTTAAATACGATTTTTTTTTAATCAGAGCAATTTTTAGATCTAAACAAATTTCAAATCTAAACATTTTTAAATCTAGAACAATTATCAAATCTAAGCGAATTTAAAATCTGAATATTTTTAGATATATATATATATTTTTTCAAATCTAAATAGTGCCTAGTTATTGAGCCACACGCGGCCTATTTAGGCTGATCTTCAGGCGGGGCGGAATTGCTCCAGCCGAGGCCGGCAATTTTATTTTTTTGAGAACAACTGACAGAGGCAAATAGGGCCCCCTATTCAGTATCCCTGAGGCTGGCCTTCCTTGATATTCAGGATGGGCCTAAACTGTTGTTGCAAGAGATGGGCTGCAGCTTCATCTTAATCGGAGAAATGAAGATTCTTGTACTACTTGGAATTCAGTTTACTCTTGTACTCGACTATCCGAGGGTATATGTACAGACGTTATTATGCAATGAATAAAGGGCGGTGATCCTAAAAAAATACTAAAGATCCTTGTACTGTACTGGATTTACAGAACGCTGCGCGCGTTGGCCATTGATCGACAGCGTGGAAATGTCATGGTATGATCTCCTCCGTGCAGTGTATCGCCTCAAGAAACATAAAATTGTCTTGGTCCTACTAGCGTGGGGAAAAGGGTCAGAGAAAATTATTCTAAAGCTGCATATTCTGAGCCTGACGATCGATGCCATGTCCCCATATAAAGGACAAGAGATGCGTTTTTTTATGGTATCTCTCTTCGTAATCTCACGTCAGTTTGATTATACTACTTCCCTGATGCTTAGATCTTGCATGTTTGTCCAAACATCTCCTAGCTAATTATTAAAGCCATTGGTAACAGCAGTAGCACGGAAACCAAAGTGAAACTTTACCCCCCAAAAGTGTTAATTGCAAAACAAAAACACAGCAACTATGCGAGAAGTTCAAAAAATCACCAGTTTTTTTGCATATTCACAAAAATCCACCTACATATTGCATTTGTGGCTCTCGATGTGCGTTGATGCTCGATTTGGCGAGCGCTAATGACGAACCTGCCAGCGGGACCCGCTGTCAGGGGTGACATGGCAAGCGGTTGAGGGCCGGCTCGGGTTAACGGCATGTGTCCTAACCCTAGCTGGGGAGGTCTGAGCCACACTCCATCCTCCAGTTCCCTATCCTGTGCGCCGCCATCACCACCAACCCTTTTGTCGCGCCACCGTTCATGGCCATGCCTAGCTGGCATGATGGCTCCTCTTCGAGCCTATCACCGTTTTCTTTGCATTTGTGGCCTAGTAGGACCTCCCCCCCCCCCCCCCCCCGATTATGCCCCTAATAAATGTGAAGGCTCTACAATCTATGGTAAATACATGGGTTGTAATCGTGTTTGCATCAGCCACAAGATGGAACCATGGAAATGTTTGACATTTGAGTGGACAAACATAGCGCACATATTCTACATGTGCTCGGTGGAGAATGTAAGTAATTTTAACCTTTGTTCTCTTATAATTTCTAGGTCGGTGAATGATACATGATTAGTTTTGTTGGATTTGTTTAGGATTACCGATGGATTGCAGAAATAGCATAGTTAAAGGTTAGTGATATAGTCTCATATTATTGTTATTAATTAAATGCTGAGGTAGAGATCTAGCATAGTGTAATATATTAGTGTTATCTGGTTAATTAATTTGTAATCATCAATGTACTATACTAACTGAGCTATATATCTTGTGTAGTATTTTACTTTGAATGCATCAATGTACTATACTATGGAATTTATATATGCATGAAGTGCTTAATTGTGGCTTTGTTTGTTGGTTAGATGATGAATGGCCAGAAACAATGCTAGAATTAATGAGAAGATTGGTCATGCCATGTTTTCGGAGAAGCTGTCTTTAGAAAAGAACAAGACAAAGAAAAGGTGTTTCAGTCTTTTAGATGATGTGAAAATTTTCTTTGAAGAAACGGAGAAGAGTGTGATGCATCAGAACTACTTGAAGCTAAATTATGGATCTGGGGATGAACTTAAAGAGCTATAGAAGAAAGTTGATGAGCTAAGGCGGGTCTAGAGGACCCAAATGAACCTACTAAATGATAGGAAGATGGAACGGGATGCAGAAAGCGAGGCTCTCAATGAAGAAAAGAAAAGGATGGAGTATATTCATTGATATGATCAAATGCAATGATGCCAACAAGGAGAAGTTGAAGGGGATCAAGAAAATTATTGATGCATGAGTTGGCAATGTAGTTTAATTTGCTTGCTACAATATGTATGGGTTGAACCTTTGTGTTCTACTCTTTGTATGTGTCTAACCTTTATGTTGTACGCTTGGTATGTGTTGAACCTGTTGCTTATGGTAAACAATTATTTATAATCAAGTGTTGAACAATTATTGGTAATGACGTCTAATTTTTTGGTAGATATTTTAGTTATGTGTTATTAATTTAAGATTTATAATTTTCAATATTGTTATTTTTTGAAAGTTGGCATTTAGGGTTGTTGGACCCCTCAAACCAACGTTTAAAAGTGAGCATTTAGAGTTGTAGAGACCCATCGGGTCTCTAAACTCTAAACTTGTGTTTTAAAAATGAGCATTTAGGGTCGAACATTTCAAATCACATCAACTCTAAATCTATGTTTTAAAATGAACATCTCACATCACATCAACTCTAAACCTATGTGTAGAAACTGAAGATGGAGATGCTACTGCTTGTGGTGTTGCTTGTGCTATAGTTCTTCTTGCACTTTCAGCTAGTGCTTGGACATAAGCTGATTAAGATGGACTTTTAATGGAACAAGTAAGAGACAATATAAATATAAATTAGTGTGGAATTAACACAAGTAATGCAATTTGTCTATGTCATTAGCTATAAGAAATTAGTATGGAATTAACATAAAAAATGCAAACTACCTTATCCTGATTCTTTCTCATCTGCAGAACTGGTTTCAGTGGTTGCGACCAGTTATTGTACCTATGGCCAGCTAAATTGCAACTGATGCATGTGATTGTGTCAATTCTAGAACAAACTTTGGGTTGAGGTGGTTCAAACTGCCAATTTCTCCTTTTGTATTGTTTCCTTCCCTTATTGATACGCCCAATTTGCATCACCTTTGTATATCATAATTTACCTCTATTCATTGATATTTGTCTTATTATGAGGTATTACTTATGGATTTTCATCTGTTTATGCATGTTGGATGATTCCTGGAGGATGGACTGCCGGAGTCTGGATTCTGATGGAAAAGAGGGCGTTTCGGTGCAATTTCGCGAAGATCAGAAAAATACAAGAAAAATATGGAAACATATTATTTTACCTGAGGACGAAGGAAGCCAGAAGGAGGAGCGAAGGGGGGCCGCAGGGGGCCCACACCCCCTAGGCGCGGGCCCACCTGAGGTCGCACCTAGGGCAGGTGTGGCCCACCTGTTTGGCCTCCAACTCTCCCCCTTCGCCTATATCTTCCCTACGGAACCCTAATCCTCAGGGAGCGACCACAGATAGATTTTTGCCGCCTTTGGGGGCGGAAAACACCGAGAGAGAAAGATCTCTCCGGCAGACAAATTTCTCCCGGGGGAATTCCTTCCTAGAGAGGGGAGACCATCGCCATCAACACCGTCTTCAAGCTAGGATTCATCGGGATCATCATCATCATCATCATTCACACCATCATCTCCACCAGCACCATCACCACCACTCCATCCTGCTGTGACAATCGTGTTGGATATTGCTTTAGTTCTTAGGGGAAACTTTCTCGGTGTTGATTACTATTGTAGTTGATGCTTATGAGTGGAACCATTGGATTATTGTTTATGTTCAGATTGTTATCCATTACCATATCATCTTTGATATTGATCCATATGATGTCTTGTGAGTAGTTCGTTGTGTTCTTGAGGACATGGGATAAGTCATGTTGTTAGTAGTGAATCTTTGATGAGTTAATATTCAATGGTTTAGTATTTAAGTTGTGGTGCTATTCTTCTAGTGGTGTCATGTGAACGTCGACTACATGATACTTCACCATTTATGGGCCTAGGGGAATGCATTGTGTATTTGGCTACCAATCGTGGGGTTGCCGGAGTGACAGAAACCTAAACCCCCGTTAGGACACCTTTGCACAAGGGAGTGTAGGATCTCAGAGTTTAAGGCTGTGGTTAGATTTATATCTTAATTACTTTCCTGTAGTTACGGATGTTTGCAGGGGGTTTAATCACAAGTATATATTAGTCCTAGGAAGGGTTGTATGTTAGCACAGGTTCACCCACACAACACTTACAAACACCAAAGAAGAGTACTCAGCTATTTGAAACGAAAGCACTTGACAGAATTCCCATGTGTTCTCGAGAACGTTTGGTCCTTATAAGTATTTCCACCGGCTTGTCCTTTGCTAAGAAAGGATTGGGCCACTTTCTCCATTTGTTCGTTACTTTTGTTACTTGCTCTTTGTTTTGTTGCCTTATCAGAAAACCACTAAAAACCGTTTACTAACTATTCACAGGGATTTCCTGCTCCATACCACTGTTCAGCACCTTCTGCTCCTCGTTGGGATCGACACTCCTATTTATCGAAAGTACTACGATACACCCCCTATACTTGTGGGTCATCAAGACTATTTTCTGGCGCCGTTGCCGGGGAGTGAAGCGCTATTGAAGAGTGTAACTGGTTAGGGAAACTTCCACTGTGAGTATTGCTTTTGTTACTTTGTTTCCAATATGGATAAACCACTTGGTTTTCTGTTCGGGAAAACTAATACCACTGCTAGGGTAGTAGATGAACCACCTCCTGTTGAGATAGATCCTTTTAAGATACCTACTAGTATTGTTAATCGTGTTATGGATCATTATTATTTTTGGGATGGAACTGTCCATCCTGGTGATCACTTGCTTTTTATCCATGAATTATGCGGGTTGTTTAAGTGTGCAGGCATCACAACTGAACAGGTGAAGAAGAAGTTACTCTCCATATCCTTGAAAGGGAGAGATGAAGAATGCTATAAGCTGCTGAAGAATGGACAATCCATGGAATGGGAGGAGATGACATCTCTCTTTTACTCTAAATTTTATCCTCCCAGTGAGATCCATAAGGATAGAAATCTTATATATAACTTTTGGACTCTTGATGGAGAGAGTACAACTCAAGCTTGGGGGAGAATGAAGTTACTAATGCTTAAATGTCCTATTCATGAACTCCCTAACAATATTATTCTCAATAACTTTTATGCTAGGCTTTCTCTTCATGATAAAGATTTACTAGATACTTCTTGTGATGGATCATTCACACGTATGAAGGAAGAAGATAAATGGGATCTTCTAAACCGTATTCAAGATAACACTGAAGCTTGGGAGAATGACAAAGGAAGAAAGTCAGGTATAAACTATGATTATGAATGCATTAAATCTTTTATGGGAACTGGTAGATTCCATGATATTAGCAATGAGTTTGGTCTTGATTCCCAAAGTATTGCCAGCTATTTTAAAGCCTTTGCCTCTTAAATATAAATTCCCAAGAAGAAGTGGAATAAGTACCATGCTCCTTATAAAATGTTGTTAGTCATGCTCCCGTTACAAGTACTCAAGTTTGTACTACTAATCATATTGTTCCTGAACCCCATGTTGAGAAAATGCCTTTCCCAGCTAAGGTAAAGGAGTATTCTATGATTATTAGTGCAAATAGCAAAGGTACAATGAAAACTGTGGAGCCTGGTAAGCATTTGAGTGATGAACCTGTGGTAGCTATTGTGAAAGACACTGTCACTAGAAATATAGAGGATGAGCACATTGTCTTCTGTGAAGACGCTTCTAATATTATTTCTCATCCTGGTAAGGCTAGAAAAGCTAGTGTTCCTACGATTTCTGTTAAAATTGGTGATCATTGCTACTATGGTTTATGTGATATTGGTGCTAGTTCTAGTGCTATTTCTTATGAGCTTTATAGGGAAATTATGCATGAGATTGGTCCTTGTGAGCTTGAGGACATTGATGTGGCTATTCACCTTGCTAACAAGGAGACCATTTGCCCCATTGGTATTGTAAGAGATGTGGAGGTTCTCTGTGGTAAGATTAAATATCCTGCTGATTTTCTAGTGCTTAATTCGGCAACTAGCAAAACTTGTCCTATCATTTTTGGTAGACCTTTCTTGAACACTTGTGGAGCTATTATTGATTGTAAGAAGGAAAAAGTTTTAACTAAGTTTGATGGAGATTCTTATGAGTTTAACTTTTCCAAATTTTCTAAAGCTCCTTGTGAAAATAGCATGCCTAATAAAGATTTCAGGATGGAACAACTTGCTTCTATTGATCTAGTCTATGACCTTGGACCTCTTTTTGGTGACTGTAAGTATGCTTATTCTGATGATAAATTTGTTTCCAGTGACAGTTATATTGTCAACTTTATTCAAAGTGCTACTGAAAGTTATTTTGAGAGAGGGAAACATGGTTTTATGAATCTCAATGATGTTAAGTTTCATTGTTTTATGTTGAAGGCTTTAAAATTGCATCTGTTTTGTCTTCCTATGCTTGTGGCCTTTTGTTTCAACAATTCATTTTCTCATGATACCCCCATGCATAGGAAGTGGGTTAGACTCAAGTGTTTTGGTTATTTGCTTCTTTATGCTCTCTTTCACTCCAGATATAGATATCCTATGTGAGCATCTTTGGAAGTTTCAAGCCTAACTTAAAGGCATTAAAGAAAAGTACTTGTTGGGAGATAACCCAAGAGTTTTGTCAAGTCTTGGAAGTTATTACCTCAGTAATAATTGTTCCTTATCCTTTTTGTTTTGGTTTTTGTGTCAAGTTCAACTAGTTTTGTGAAGCAGAGGAGTTGTGAAAAGTGGCTGTTCTGGGATAGATTTTTGTGCTGCATTGTAAAAATACGTGAGGAATCTTAGTACTTTGGATGGAGCTGAATTTTTCTGAGCTTGTTCTACAGGTTGTTACCCAACTTTCATCAGTTCTGCACTTTCCGATTTGGGCAACAGAAGGTCTTCGGAAAAATCAATCTTTACCTGATGGTCTGTTTTGACATATTTCTGCCATCATTTGCATTTGCCTCTTACAGAAGCTTTTGTTTTGATGGGTTTTCGGTTGAAGTGTGCACCAAAGGTTTATTGTTTTTGCTTACACTAATGTTGTCATTAAGTTTGTGCAAAGGTTTTGTATGAAGGAGATTCTCAGGAGAAAGAGGAAAGGAATCTGCAGAGTTCGTCTTTGAATACGTAAAAGTGGTGAAAACAGAAGGTTCGTGAAACCCCAATCTTTTTATATTTTTGATGTTTTTAATACATGAGGGAAGTTACGAGACAAAATTAAAGAGGAAACAGAGCCCGGGGTGGACAAACCCACCCCAGGCGCGGGCCCAGCCTGGACGCGCCTGGAGGGGGTTTGCCACCCTCGAACTTTGTCTTCGCCTTGTTTCCGTGTCAAAACCTTCCTTATGCATTGAAACTTCGTAATATATAACCCCCTAGATCCCCCGAAGTTCGTGCATCGTATTCTCGTTGTGTTTTCATTTTGATATGTTTCTATCAGGAAATCTTCTCAAGTTTAGAGCACCATGGCCTCCGCCAGCGACAAAGGGAAGAAGCCCGAAGAAGAAGAACCTCAAGTTCCCAAGGAGGAGGAGATTCCGGTAGGTTATGAAGGAGACATGGAGGACGACAAGCAACCGGATACCCGCGCTACCGTCACAAGCGTTGGTTTGGTTGAACAACCTACCCATCTTAGAAGGACATCACGGATGTCTACGGGAGGGAAACCTTCACGTCTCTTCTACAATCCACAGCCTTCTCCTCCACGTAACAAGAGACCCTTCCATACACTTATACATGAATATCAATATCAACATGTGCCCAAAGGAAATTTGCCCTTATGTTTGGGATATGCGTCGTTCTAACGATGTAGAGAAGGATCATGCTAAGGATGAAGAGTGGGGAAAGAATAACAATAACTGGGATTCTCGGACTAACATGATCATGAACCGTATAGAGAAAAACTCGGAGCTAATCCATACTATTACTTTTGAGTTCGAGGATTTGAAGAAACTTATTGAGGAGCTTATCAAGAGAACACCACCACCAGAGGAGTAATTAGTCATCAGGTTTGGCATCCCCTTGGCTTGTTCCAAGCTTGGAGGAGTGCCGCGGTATCACCACCATTATCTTTTATCTTTTACCTTTTTAGTGGATTCATATCTGTGGTAGAGGGGTTATCTTATAGTTTGGTTTGCATGTGGAAGTATCTCTCCTTTAGTTGATTATCTATGTATCCCTTTGTGTGAGTGCCTTTATTGGAATATTAATGAGAAGTCTCATCTTTTACTTTTTGCACTTCTTATTTTTAGTTTGCAACCTCTATTATATGATGGATCTTGTTGTTCAGTATTGGCACCACTTTGGGATCATCAAGTGGATCTAAATTGGTTTTGTCAAACCGAGTTCTGTTCAGTGGCTTTAGTTTGAAAGAAAAAGAAAGAAAGAGCTTACAGGTATTTGGTATCAATTGTTTTCTTTCTTGTTGGCCCATAAGCTTAGTATTCTTTATTTAAGATTCTTTTGTGTCTTCAAGGAAGATTGCATGTTTGGCTTTATTACTTGTATGTTTGCTTGTTTCTTTCAACTCTCTTGCTTGCTACCCAGCCTTGCTAGCCAAAAACCTGTTTTGAGAAGGCATACTTCTCATGTTTCCAAAATCCTTTGAACCCAAAACTTTTGCCACTTGTGTCCACCATATATACCTAGTAGCTTTTGCTATTCCTAACAAATTCTCAAGCTTCATCTACCTTTCAAATTAAAAAGTATTTTGTTATGTGAAAACTAGTTAGTAAAGCTCTCACGAACTTGATGGCACACTGTATTTACTTGCCCCTAATAGACTTGAACCATTGTGGACATCAAAGTTGTATATGATTGCATCTATACGTTGGTATTAGCAGAACCATGCTGTCACGGGGAACGTTTTCAACATTGCACTTGTACTCCGTACACAGTTGATATCATGCTCTTTTGTCTATGGATGTCAATGGCGTGAAATAAAGAGAGAACTTGTAAGTCCATGGAGTTTGTATTCTGTGTTAGAGAAACGTCTGGGCCGCTAGCCTAAGCCATGCTTAATCATGGTGGAAACTTGCAGCATCACCATAGTGAGTCATCTATGAAGCATCCTCAATAAAAATCTATACACATAGTAAATAAAAAGATCGCTGAGATGCTCATTGTCTGCTTTCCTTATCATTTTGGTTATGGGAAAGCTCCTGTACCATGTGCAAAGGGTACCCCATTAGCGGTTCTCAATGATATGCAAATACTTACAATGACAAGAACTTACCTGGACCCAAAGTTGAGTATGCATGAGGAGTGGCCCTCATATTCAAGGGACATGAGATTGCCAACTTATATTTCGTCAAGCATATACTCCATCTTTGTTCACGTTAACCTTAATCATCTCAAGATGCTTATGATAGGGGCAATGAGGGCTCAAAGCTAGTAAGTACCATAATCTTTTGGAAGATCTTTATGACTTGTAATCCCTGCTACCCTCTAAGAAGGGATCTTTCTCCCACTACCAGTTTGAGTCAGTAAACCTACTTCCTCTCCATCTCCAACAAGCTTTTGAGTTGTTGTGTTTCAAGCATTCATATGGTGATTTATTCAATCATGTTCTTTATCTTCCTTGTTTGCACAAAACTCTTATCTATTGAGTATTACTTTGAAAGCCTTCACTTGTGAAAAACATTTTTGAGCAAAGAGTGCTCCTGTTTTGAAACTTCTACAAAAAGCTTTTTGTGAAACTATTTGCCAGGTGTTCTCTGACCAAGAACAAGTTTGCCAATTCCAATTATGATTTATCTTTATGCATCTCTGTTGTGGCTGTTGTACTAGGTTGCAAGCTAAGTTATATAATGGTGAGTTTATTTCTTGTATGAGTTGTGCAATGGTAAGTGTGATGCTTATTGTTCGTATTCTTTTATCGACACTTCACTCCATAAACCTGTGGACATGTTTACTGAGCTTAGTATTCGCTTGGGGACAAGCAAAGTCTAAGCTTGGGGGAGTTGATACGCCCAATTTGCATCACCTTTCTATATCATAATTTACCTCTATTCATTGATATTTATCTTATTATGAGGTATTACTTATGGCTTTTCATCTGTTTATGCATGTTGGATGATTCCTGGAGGATGGACTGCCGGAGTCTGGATTCTGATGGAAAAGGAGTTTTGGTGCAATTTTGCGAAGATCAAAAAATACAAGAAAAATATGGAAACATATTATTTTACCTGAGGACGAAGGAAGCCAGAAGGAGGAGCGAAGGGGGGGCGCAGGGGGCCCACACCCCCTAGGCGCGGGCCCACCTAAGGTCGCGCCTAGGGCAGGTGTGGCCCACCTGCCCGGCATCCGACTCTCCCCCTTCACCTATATCTTCCCTACGGAACCCTAATCTTCAGGGAGCGACCACAGATAGATTTCCGCCGCCTCTAGGGGAGGAAAACACTGAGAGAGAAAGATCTCTCCGGTAGACAGATTTCTGTCGGGGGAATTCCTTCCCAGAGAGGGGAGACCGTCACCATCAACACCGTCATCAAGCTAGGCTTCATCGGGATCATCATCATCATCCACACCATCATCTCCACCAGCACCATCACCACCACTCCGTCCCGCTGTAAAAATTGTGTTGGATATTGCTTTAGTTCTTAGGGGAAACTTTCCCGGTGTTGATTACTATTGTAGTTGATGCTTGTGAGTGGAACCATTGGATTATTGTTTATGTTCAGATTGTTATCCATCACCATATCATCTTTGATCTTGATCCATATGATGTCTTGTGAGTAGTTCATTGTGTTCTTGAGGTGTGGCATCCCGCAAAACCACTACTAGAAAATCGCGTTGTATTTGTGCATTGCATCATCATGTCCGCATGCTCATGTCATCATGCCACATTGCATTTGAGCATCGTCATCATCTTGCTTTTGGTCGCATAAAACTATTGCGGAAAAACCTACTTTGGTTTCTAAACGCCCCGTCTTTGTTCAACACGCAAACCCGGGTCTCCGGATTATTTTGTTTTGTTGCTATCGGTTTGCAGAGGCTTTGTTTTAATCAAATAAAATGTTAAATTATTTTAGTGGGGCAGTCGAACGGGCCGAATGACCCGAACGACCACCCCAGAAAATACAAACGGCCCACCCATAATCCTACAGCTACCAACCTATCTACCCACACACCCCTCCACCTTACCCCAGCCAATGGTCTCTCGCCACCTCACCTCTCCCCTCCCTCTACCCTATCCCACGCTGCCACTTGGCCTCTCTCCCTCTCTCCCCAATCAACCACCACACAACACACACACACACAACACCACACACCGATCCACCCCAACCCACCTGGCCGCCCCTGCCCAGATCCCCACGCCCCCCGACCCCACCACGACCCCACCCCCCCACCAGCCGCGCAGCCTCCTCCCTCCCACCGACGCGCGCGCCTACCTCTTCTTCCTCTGCGGCCCTCCCGCTCCTGGCGCCTGCGCCTCCACCGCCTTCCTCCGGCCAGCCTCCTCCCTTTCCTCCTCGCCCGCATCCGCCCCCAACCTCGCCCTCTCCTCGGCTCTCCTCCTCCGTCTCACCGCCTCTACCCCGTCTGCGCCGCCTCTTCCTCCTCTCCTGAAGCGCACTCCCGCCAAGGCCTCCTCCTAGCTCCTGCCGCTTCTCTGCGCCCGCCCGAGCTCCTCCGCCCGAACTCGCCGCGCCTCGCCCGCCTGCCGCCTCGCCCAGTGAGCCATGCCCCGCGGCGCCTGCCGAGCTCCACTCCGCCCTTCCCGCCACCAGCCAGGCCTCCACCGCCGCCTGCCGTCCCGCTCACCAGCTGCCGCCACAGACTATGCTTCCGCTGCCCTCACCTCGCCGGCCGGTGGCCTCGCCTCTCGCCCTTGCCTCGGCCACCCAGCCTGGCCGAGCTCCGCCGCCAAGCACCCCATACCCCAGCGGCCCCGGCCCCCTGGCCCCGCCTCCTTGGTTCCCTCCTCTTCTGCGAGCTCCGCCGCTGGCCGCCGCCGCCTTTCGCCTCCAGTGCTCGTGGCCCGCCCTTGTCGCCGTGGTTCCCCTGGACCGAGCCGGTTGATGTCGCGTCGCGTCCTCCTCTAGCAGACGAGGCCTCCTGCAGCCTCGCGCCTGCTCCAACCAATGTTTGAACCTTGTCTATCTTCACTTCGTGGTGTGCCGATCCCCGAATTTGGGCAAGATCTTCGACCACGAGGCCAACCCAAGGTCGACATCTTCAAAGGTCGGACAAGGCATGACTCAAGTATACCGACGCTAATTCGAGATCGACAACGACACTCGTAACCGTAACCCGAAGGCGATGCCCCCAAGATCTGCTTCATCGAACCCCGAGAACTCCGCCGCGGTAACCGGGAATCTCCTACACGGAACCATCGGGGCACGTAAGACCCTCGACGCCACACCCGAGTCCGGCACCAACACCCGCCAACCTCGGCATGTGACGCCAAGGTCTTTCCCCCGGAACGTCGAGTGCTCCTTTCCGGATCCGAAGCCGCCAAGATCGCCATGGAACGACAAGCACTTCACCCCGGACGCCAAGTCCGACTCGATGGCGCGGGCCCGACAAGATCGACACCGACCAGGGCGGATCCGATGTGCCCCCGACGCAAACCAAGTCCTTCTTCCCGGATGCGACAAGATCTACCCCCGTTATCTGAGAACGATCCCGGAGTCCGAACCTCGTTCCCGTCGAACCCTGAGACCGACCCCGAACCCCGGAACCAAGACCGTCGAGCCCCCTAATGTGTGAACCCCTTCCCGAAACCCTATTTTATAATATAATACAAATTGTTGCATATTAATTGTCATACTCGCATGCATCTTATCATGTGGTTTGGGGGCCTTATGCCGATTCACCTAATAATTAAATATGGGGCCCATATGCGGGCAAATCTAGCCTTATATTGGCCTCATTTAAATTTGTGTAGCGAACCAGGTGCTATCTTCTGCCATGTTAAACAACATTTAAATTGCGGGGTAGATAAATAACTTGGACCATCTAATTAATTGTCGGGACCCCGGTTCCACTTAATATGACCTAATTGCATCGCACCTTGCCATGCCATGCATCATACATGCATCATGCCGATCTTCTGCCGTTGTATTAAATATTGCATCCGGTGTTTGTTCTAGTGTTTTGCTTCTTCGTGGATAAGGCCGTTGAGTTGATGTGAGCTTCGCCCCGATCGTCGGTTGAACCTTCGGCAATGTTTTCAGGCGAGCATCTCCCCCTTTCTACCTATCTTACTTTTCTAGTATTTATTCCCTCCTATTGATCTATTGCTATCTGTGTTGCGATGCTTTAGTTTTCGTACCCGTGAAATCCCTTGCAGCCTTATATTGCCTTGGACACCTCCTAATACCTGTTGTTTGGTAGATAGTTGGTCTTGCGCGTCGTAGTCGCTTGCTCAAGTGCTGTTACGTGTTGTCAAGTGCCACAGTTGTTGGAGTATTGCCACATGTTTGATGTTGGAGATGATCATGGCTTTACTTGTCATTCACTTTAATTCCTGTTTAACAACTAAAATTGAAGTAAGCAGAGGCATCGGTGGGTGATAGATAATATTTGGTTTCCGAACGCCCACTTGTGTCCCGTAGGACCCCGAGTACTTGATACCTGTTCCTTGATTTATCGCGCTATCCACATTCGGGAGGTATATGGGACCCCCGAGCGAGCTTGATTCATCTTATTTCTTGGGGCCACAAACTAGTTTGAGGTTTTATTTACGATCCTGTACTTATGCCATGCTACTTTGCTTATTTACGACAGCGAGCACACTGTCGCTTAGGTAAGCGGAATGTTTTCGCGGTATCGACAAGCCCAGCCACACTTTCGGGTTCCCGATCGTTTACCATTGTCGCAAACCTTGAGTCCGTCTCGAGTCGGCTTGCTATGGTCTACTCAATGGGGTGGCCCCAAATATTTCGAATCGTGATTGCTTAGTCGTGAAAGCCTCGTTGGGTTTTGATTTGGTTTTTCCGAGGTTGATCGGCGTGTGTTGCTATTGGTGCACCCCGGCGGGTAAAACTTTCGAAATCCGTGTCCATGGATATGGACGACTTGGAGCCTGATATCTCGACCATAGACAAGCATAACTAAAGTAGTGCTATAAATTGGACTTTATAATGACTAGTAATCATCTTCACTATAATGGAATGGCTAATAATACCCACAATTGCTTGTTTGGAGTGTCGCCATACATTGTACCTGACTAGTAAGTATTGCAACTACAACGGAATGGCTGAATAAAAGTACCAACAACTGCTGGGTTTTGGATTATCTCATGCTAATTGTATTTGACTAGTAAGTGCTGCCACTATAATGGAATGGTTAACTAAAAGTGTCCACTGCTTATTTTATCAGGACGACTATCTATACCTGACTAGTAATTGCTGCAACGATAACGGAATAACTAAAACTGCCAATTGTGTGAGTTCCTCGGTTGACTTCCTCGTTTGGTTTCGAGGGGGATATACCAGAATGGGTTTGTTTGGAGTTAGATCAGGTTGGTTCCGGATAGGTCCATCTTACCCCTCTCTGATTGACGCCAGTTGTATCGAGTCTCTATAGGTTGTTTAGTGCACGCTGTCGCTGCCGCTTCAGTCCACCATACCTATGTAGGAGAGGACCGCCGAATTCTAGCCTCGCCGTGTACTGGCCTCAGTACTGACGCTCCTCTTTTTCCTTTGCCCTTTGCCGGCACCCCTTTTGTTTAAGCAGGTTTGAGATCGACGTCGTTAGCAGGGTTACCCTTCCGGCTTGGCCTGGGCAGGGTTATGGACGCCATTGGTTATTCTTCAGGGCTCTTAGCCCCATTTGCATCTTGTCCGTAGTCGGACGCTCTGTCATTTTCAAGGTTATTTGAATCTTTGTATATTATATCTGTATTCCTGACTCATGGAGTCGTGTTGTATATATATCTGTTCTGTGGGTCCCATCGAGGACTGTTGTGTAATGTTATTACTTCGTTTTCCACCCGCACGAAAGTGCCTGGTGGGCACCTTTGAATCGTTTCTATGCGGGTTTGGCGGGAATCGCTGAAACTTGCATAGGGTCGATTCTGAGGGTGTTACATGAGGACATGGGAGAAGTCATGTTGTTAGTAGTGAATATGTGATGAGTTATTATTCAATGGTTTAGTATTTAAGTTGTGGTGCTATTCTTCTAGTGGTGTCATGTGAACGTCGACTACATGATACTTCACCATTTATGGGCCTAGGGGAATGCATTGTGTATTTGGCTACTAATCGTGGGGTTGCCGGAGTGACAGAAAACCTGAACCCCCGTTAGGACACTCTTTGCACAAGGGAGTGTAGGATCTCAGAGTTTAAGGCTGTGGTTAGATTTATATCTTAATTACTTTCCTGTAGTTACGGATGTTTGCAGGGGGTTTAATCACAAGTATATATTAGTCCTAGGAAGGGCGGTATGTTAGCACAGGTTCACCCACACAACACTTACAAACACCAAAGAAGAGTACCCAGCTATTTGAAACGAAAGCACTTGACAGAATTCCCATGTGTCCTTGAGAACGTTTGGTCCTTATAACTATTTCCACCGGATTGTCATTTGCTAAGAAAGGATTGGGCCACTTCCTCCGTTTGTTCGTCACTTCTGTTAATTGCTCTTTGTTTTGTTGCCTTGTCAGAAAACCACTAAAAATCCATTTGTTAAGTATTCACAGGGATTTCCTGCTCCATACCACTATTCAGCACCTTCTGCTCCTCATTGGGATCGACACTCCTATTTATCAAAAGTACTACGATACACCCCCTATACTTGTGGGTCATCACTTATCAACTTTGAAAACAGGTGGTTCAATGTCAGGACATTCGGTATTTGTCCAAAATCTTCACGTGGAACTGGGTAAATAACAAGGGTATAGGCCTCCAAATACATAGGCTTCTTGAAAAAATCTTGCACAAAATCCTCAAGTTGTTGCCTTGACTTTTAGATTGCAGAAATTGCATGGCTATAGGGAATGTCAGACATGTCCCATCTTTTACAACCACAAGTTCTATTGACCAAGTTAACAACATATGACCTATCCTCGGACCTTCTAACTTTCTATATGTCACCAACTGCCTTCTTTGCACTACAAGATTTTGACAATTTCTTGGCCTCTACTAACTGCTCATTGTAAGTAAGTGTGATGATACACCTAGCTTTAGTTGCGCTTGTCCTTTTGGCCTCATGTTTAACCATTATCTTGGTCTTGATCCCCTCAAACATGGTCTTCACTAGTTTTCCTCTAACATATAGGATCATCTTATTGAAAACTTCACTAAGATTCTCCACAATTAAATCAATCTTACAGTTATCATCCATCCTTAGCCCAATACTTTACATGTGTTTTGCTAATACAATCATATGCCTCCTCACTTTATACTTTCATCGAAGCCATCCCTTCATCAAATCCATGTTTTGTGTAGGAATATGCAACATGATCCTTGTGTTTTTCAGCTATTCACCTCTAAAACCAGCAATTTGGAAGTTTACATAAATATTCCTAAGGCGAAATCTTTGTGGTCTATTTGGGAGAACTTGGTTAATGGCATTCAACAAACCCAGGTAATTTAAATGGTTCGATTAGTTGAATGCTATTTTATTTATCATATATTACCATGTAGTAAGCAGTTAGAAGCGGGGAACATACCTTTTTGCTATCAAAGATAATTGTGTAGTTCTCATACTACACTAACTCCCCTCCAAGTGCATATTTCAGCTGTGTCAAGAGCAAACATAAGCTTACTTTATATTCTTTGTCCACCAGTCCAAAGGCAATAGGGTAGATATTGTTATTTACATCTGTGCATGTGGCTGCTAGAATTTTTTGTCATGTGGCCAGTTTAACAGAGCAACCATCCAAACCTACACAAAACATGGAAACACAAGTTAAATGGTCAAGTCATTCCAACATGGTATGGAATAAACCACTATATGCACAAATAACTCACCAATAAATGGCGTGCATCCATTTAAGAATCCTTGAATTGAAGCACTCAAACACATGACCATGCTATGGAATCTAGTGTTCTTGCTTGGATGCTCTTTTTTTGTTGTTACAATGCATCTACTTCCATGGTTAGTATCAATTATAGTTTGTAGACAGTCTCTTCATCTCTTGTACTGCTGAAAATGATCACCAATAATTGCTTTCACTGCTTCATTTTGAGCCCTATATGCCATAGTCTTTAACACTGCCACATCATATTTTAGCTTGGCATTATCTATGAGTGTGAGTGTCAACTTTCGTTGTTGGTTCAGTTCTAATAGTTTGCTCACATGTTTTAGCAATCCACTTGGAATTTACTCTTTATCCTTCTCCCACTAGTGGACATGTGTGCTCCAAGTGTAACTTCCTTAAGCAGAAAGTTGGCTCATTGCCTATTTAGAACTAACCATGTAAAAAGGGCACTCCTTTTCTATGCAGTTGGCTATAATGATATCCTTGATATTCCTGTGCAAATAATGATTCCTGAGTTGTGTTATGGGAAGCTGCTCCAAAGCTCTCCTAAACTGGTAGACATACACAAAACACATTTTTAGGCACAATTGATCTTCAAAATTCTCCCTGTTCTCATTATACAAAACCCTTGGAGCTCTCTTCTTGCCCCTACTCTTAACTCCATTTGGCAGCACAAAATTGAGTGGCTCAAATTGATCATCATCACTTGAGTACATATCTCCATAGTTTGACAGTCATCATCATATGAGGGCAAGTAATCAGACATGTATTCAACTTCATCTTCATAATGAGATCGTGAGGTTGGCCTTAGATTTTTAGGTGTCTTTTTTTTGGCTCAATAATGCAATAATTGTCTTCATCTAAATCAGTCTCTAACTCATAGAACAAATCGTCATCTACAACATCATCTCTCTTCCTCTTCATGTCAATGAGTCTTTGAGTCAGCTCATCCTCTTCATCACAAGACCAATTCTCACCACCATCACTTTCTGAATCAATGATATGATGTACTGGAATACTGATCTGTTATGTGAGCACATACTCATGTCATGTCTCCACACATACTATCTACTTATCTTTCTGCATTTTCTTCACATAACCATGATATGCTCTCCATGAACTTCCACACATTACTCCTTGCACATCTACTGAATACACAACTTGCACTCCTACCTCAGATATTTCTTTGAGTTGTTCTTCACCATTGTTTATGTTGATGACTCCACTTAAACAACCTCTTCCCTTAATTACTATGATTGAAACACACTTATTGTCCTCATAATATTTTACCATTTCTTTGACCTTTCCCATCCCATCAATCAATTCCATCCCATCCCTTTCCATGCCCTCCTCTTTCACATAACACATGTTGTCACTGAAAGTACAAAGGAAGTCGCCTAGAGGGGGGTGAATAGGCTTTTAAAAAAAATTACGGTTTAGGCTCAAGTAAATGCGGAATAAAAACTAACGTTTAATTTATTGAGCACAAAACCTAGCCACTAAGTTCACCTAGGTGCACCAACAACCTATGCTAAGCAATACAAGCAACAAGGTGATAGCAAGGTATAAATACTTCAAGCACGATGGCTATCACAATGTAAAGTGCATAAGTAAAGGGTTCGGTTGAGAGATAACCGATGGACGCGGAGACGAAGATTTGTTTCCCGAAGTTCACTTCCAAAGAAGCTACATCTCCGTTGGAGAGGTGCGATGGCGCAATGCTCTCCGAACGCCACAAATGGCTCACCTCGAGGTGTGGTGGCTCGATGCTCACCCAACGCCACACAAGGCCTCACCCCGGATGCGGAAGCACGCAACTCACCGATGCCACAAAAGGCTCACCCTATTCTACCAAGTGCGCACCACAAAAGGCGGGCACTTGCTCCACTATGGGACGCTTGAGGGCGGTCACCGAACCCGTACAAGATTGGGGCTAACTCCACAACTCAATTGGAGGCTCCCAACAACAAAGCCACAACAGGCCAACAATGCCACAAAAGGCCAACAACGCCACAAAAGGCTACAAGACCACAAAAGGTCAACAACCCAACCACACAACCGTCTAGGGTTCCAAGGAACCCAAGATAAACAAGCTCTCAAGCTTGAATCTCCGAGGAGAACTCAAACCTATGCACCAAATGCAAGGGGAAGTCCTTCTCTCCCAAATTCCAACAAAGCTACAAAAGCTATTGGGGGAATAAGGGAGGAAGAACACAAGAGGAGAACACAAAACTCTCCAAGATCTAGATCCCAATGATTCCTTCACAAAGAAGGGATTTGTCTTGGGGGGATTGTATATCTAGATCTCCTCTCTCAAATCCCTCAAAAAGATGCAAGAATCATAGGAGGGGAAAGGGAGAGGGAAAGCTTCTTCAAGGTTGACAATGGAGGAGAGAGAGAAAGCCAAGAACCAAGAAGAAAAGCTAGTACCCACGAAGGGGAAGAGGAGCCCCTTTTAAAGGGCTCCCAGATCTGCCCGTTATGGGCATTCGTGACACCTGGTCGGAACTTCCGGTGGGAGAGAAACTGAAAACTGCAGAGCGAGAAACTGCAGAGCGAGAAACTGAAAAAACGAATCATGGCCGGAACTTCCGGCTCTGGGGCGGAAGTTCCGCCCAGCCTGGCTCCAACGGTCATCAGACCGTTGACGCCGCTCGAGCGTAACGAAGTTCCGGTCAGCGGCATCGAAGTTCCGGTGAACTTCCGAGCAAGTTCCGACCAAGTTCCGACAAATAGCACACTTCAAAACAGAAGGTTACCGAGCCTTCACCGGAACTTGGGGCGGAACAAGGGGCGGAACTTTTGGGTCGCGAAGCGAGTCTGACCGGAAGTTCCGGCCTTCAGGCGGAAGTTCCGCTCAAGAACTTTTGGCAGGACAAGTTCCGATGCAAGTTCCGGCAAATAGCACACTTCAAAACAGAAGGTTACTGAACCGCCACCGGAACTTGGGCGGAACTAGTGTCGGAACAAACTGTAGAACAGCCCGCAAAAAGAAGTTTGAGCGGAACTTCCGGTGGGAAGCCGGAACTTCCGGTCAGGGAAATTCCAGAAACCAGAAAACCAGAAACGCAATAACTTTTGCATCCGAACTCCAAACGGGATGAAACCAATTTTGTTGGAAAGATAACGACGAATAGAATCCAACGAAATATTGGGTATCACCTTGGGAGAAAATATCATAAATATATATGTGAAGTATCCCCCAAGGTGTGGAGCCGGAAAACTCGCAAGATCAAAAACCGCAATAAGATATGCAAGTGAAATCCTTAGATGATGAACTAGAGCTTGTTATGATGATGACCACAAGCTCTAGATCCTCTCATGGACAAGAACCAAATAACAACCAAGAAAGATGATGCTATGAATGCAAAGGTTTGAGCTCTCTCCGAACGATGCAAACGAGACACCCGCTTGAGAGCCCCTCTTGATAGTACGGCTATCTATCCTAAACCCGGTCTCCCAACTAACAACACGAGACCGGCAAAAGAGAAGCCCTATCAACATACCTTTGCCTTGAGCGTCCCACTTGAACTTGATGTAGACCGTCTTGTTCTTCTATAGTGGGAACACCTTTCTTGTTTGCTCTTTCTCGCTCTTGCTTGATGAAGACTTGCAAAATGCTCCCCCATACTCCATGGGGAAACCTCTTCTTTGAACTTGTCTTCATCATTCCATGAGCACGAGGATGGCAAGCTTCAAGCATGAGATCTTCTAGAGATGGCGCATCTTGAGCTCGTCCTTCTTCATCCTTACTTGAGGTTGATCCATCTTGATGCAACTCTTTGCACATTCCTTGATCGACCTTCAAGCTCCTTCTTTCTTCATGATTCCAATGGGCACAAAGCTCTTGGACATTTCTTCATCTTCCAACCTTGAGACCAACACATGGCCCAAGCGATGCCAATGGACAAACCTACAAGTAAAACTCAATTTACACATTAGTCCATAGAGATTGTCATTAATTACCAAAACCACACATGGGGGCATACATGCCCTTTCAGTCACTAAGGCCATAACCCTCCGTATCAATTAGTGCTAGCAAATTCATGAAGGTTATGTCAGATTCCCCAAGGGTACTTTCCAAATTGTCTTGTCCATCTAAGTTGAACCTAATATACAAGATTGCACCATCCAAGCTAAAATGATTAAAGAGAATGACTTTGCATTACTACTTGCCCTAAACCTGAAACAAAAACAACTAACTAAAAATTTAGGGGATAAGGGACAGTGGACATAGGAGAGAGATGGAGGAAGTACTCCAGGCCGCTGAGAGTGGAGGTCCAACGGTGGCTCTCCGCTGCCCTGGCCTTCCACACCTCGGGCATCATCGGCGTTGTCGTCGGGAGTAATGAGGTGCGTGTGGGAGGGTTGGAGCTGCTGCAGAACTCCATATCCTCTATGCCCAGGACCCCTAGCTCGTCGACGCCACTGCGGCTGCTACGACCACCACCGTCGGGAACACCGCTGCCGGGATCTGGAGCCGCCATGGGAATTGAGCGCGGGAGAGGAACAACCTGAGTGCGGTTCAGACCGCCTCTCACTAGGGTTAGGACACATGGGGAGTAGATGGTAGGACCCGCGCATCGTTAGCGGCTGCCCGAGCCGACCCTTAATCACTTTCCACATTACCCTTGACAGTGGGTCTCGCTGTCAGGTTTGTCATTACCACTCGGCAAATCGAGTATCGGCGCACATTGAGAGCCACCAATGCAATGCAGCTGTATTTTTGCGAATATGTGGAAACTGATGGATTTTTGAACTTCCCGCACAATTGTCACTTTTTTTGCAATGAACTCAAAAAACAGAGAAGAAGCCGAAGCGAAGAGCAAGATAAAACTGTTTTTGGACCATCGGGTGTTTAGTTTATTTTTAAAACAAGATCCCTATGGTCCTAGCTTATACTGAAACCTTTGAGTCAAGACATTACAACTAGTTCAGAGTCTAATTCGGGATCATAAACATAGCATGAAACGAAATGGGACGAAGCCCAAAAATATTGCAGACGTAACGGGAAAAAACTGCAGACTCCCTAGCTACAGTAAACCTGTGGTTGGATGGTTGGGAGGGCAGTGGTACCCCCAGCCCACCGGAGTTCAAACCCCAGGTTTGACGCTTTTGTGTCTCATAAAGGCGGAATATTCTTTCAGTGGGAGACGACGTTCCCGTCGATAGCGAGGCGTCTGCGGTGACTTCGTCAATTTCAAGACCCGTCAGCTCAGTCTCTCGGAGGTGCTCATAGGGGTAGGGTGTGCGTGCGTGTGTTCATAGGGATGAGTGTATGTACACATTGTGAGCGTCTGCGTTGTACTGTGTTTCTTAAAAAAAAACTACATGCACCAGACTGTTGGTATACTAGCCAGGCCTGCACAGATTTAGGCCGGGCGTTTGTCTTTCCCGACTGCCAAACCGAGCAAACCTGTCAAAATGGATGTTCGAAAAATGCGAGCATGCATGGGAGATGCCCTTATGGCTTAATGATTCAACATTATATGTGATGCTCCCGGCCTCCTAATTATAAGTTCTTCACGTATCCTTCTATTCTTAATTTGACCCACTTAATATGAGGTATATAGTATAAAAAATATATTGTTAGCTTCAAATATTATATTTTTTTAATGGTCTGATTTTTGTGTTATATAGTTTATGTTATGTAGGTTAAATTGATCGATATAGAAGTAGGTGAAGGACTTGTAAACCAGGACCGATGGGAGTTCTATAGTCTCGACCAGATTGCCATTACGAGCTCTAAATGCACACCAGCACATCAGTGAATAATCGATGAATATAGCACGACTCCACATTCTGGAACGAGCTATGTGCATTAAAATGGCTAAGACTTCTGTTTACAAATAGCAGTACTCTCAATTAGCACTAGTAAGTTGTTGAAATCAGCGAACAGAGTATCAATTGGCTACAGGTATGGCTCAGTTCATCACTCTTTGCGAGCATTAGAAGTTAGAACCGCTCATGTGTTCTAAAAAAACAAAATAGTACTACTGGTTTACAAGTGATCGCGTGGAACAGAGGGCCTGGAGCGACGATACCCGTACTCCCAAGCTCATCGTGAGCATCACCGCGTCGTCCTTGTCTGAATAATTGAGCTTTGGGAGTGTCAGCCAGGCCCGAGCTCGCACGTGAAGCATCAATTATCCATTCATTCAGTAGGGGACGGACAGGCTTCCGTTCCGGCGGCGCCTAGCCAAGTAAACTCCACCTTCACCCATGGATCGCGGAAACCCGCTCGGAGAAATCGCCTTGCCCTCGGCGCGCATTAACTCCACCACCTACAATCTCAAGCATGGGGGAGGTGAATGAGCCTTTATAGAGCCACCATTACTGGACCTGTCCTGATGTGGAAACGGGCGGCAGCGCCTCGTGCCAGTGTCTCGCACTCTTGCCTAGTCCCCTCCCCTGGCTGTAACAGTATAGCCTAGAGGAGTGAGTGGACATCAGCGGGTCGAGCTAGCCAGCCAGACAGCTAGTGTGACTGAGTGAGTGTGTGTCACTGCTTTGCGGCGCTGCAGCTCTCGCGCATTTCCATGGCGATCTCCCGTCTCTCCGTCCTCGTCGCCGTCTTGGCCTGCTGCTGCCTCGTGCGGGTCTCCCAGTGCGGCGGCGGCGGCGGTGGCCCAAGGCAGAACTACACCTCGATGTTCAGCTTCGGCGACTCCCTCACTGACACCGGCAACCTGCTCGTGTCCAGCCCGCTCTCCTTCACCATCGTCGGCCGGTTCCCCTACGGCATGACCTACTTCCACCGCCCCACCGGCCGCTGCTCCGACGGCCGCCTCGTCGTCGACTTCCTTGGTGCGTGCTCTGCTCGCCGCCCAATGTCGCCTTCGTGCTTAGAAGGGGATCGACTAAACTAGACATGTGATGTTTGTTGCTCATTTCCAGTGACATTTCTGCGACTCGTGTGCCCCTTTTTCTTGTGCCTGCAGCGCAAGCGTTTGGCCTGCCGCTGCTGCAGCCGTACCTGTCGCGCGGGAAGGATGTCCGGCAGGGCGTCAACTTCGCCGTGGGCGGCGCCACGGCCATGGATCCGCCATTCTTCGAGGGGATAGGGGCATCGGACAAGCTCTGGACCAACCTGTCCCTCAGCGTCCAGCTCGACTGGTTCGAGAAGCTCAAGCCTTCGCTCTGCAGCTCACCCAAAAGTCCGTAGCCATTTCTTTACTGCTACTTGTGTAGCCAGATTTGGCCATCCTTCGCTTCCTAGTTAATCAGCCCAGATTTGGGGTCAATCTCTACAACTCTCACTCATTGCAAGATTCTTCCTTGTGTCTTTTTAAATTCGGCAACAGATTGCAAGGAGTATTTCAGCAAGTCCCTCTTCCTCGTGGGGGAGATTGGGGGAAACGACTACAGCTACGCCTTCTTCAAGGGCAAGACCTTGGACGACGCCAAATCCTACGTCCCCACCGTCTCCTCCGCGATCATCGACGCCACCGAGGTGAGCAGTCCTCCATTTTTTTTGTCTCGAGATGCAATCTTACCGATCCCTAATGTTCAGACTTCAGAGTCGCAGTTTTAATTCGCAATGCCTTGTTGCTGTATTGGCACAGAGGCTGATCAAGGCCGGCGCGATGCACCTGGTGGTGCCGGGGAACCTGCCGACGGGCTGCTCGTCGGCGTACCTGACCCTGCACCCCGGCAGGAACAGGAGCGACTACGACTCCGTGGGCTGCCTGAAAACGTACAACGACTTCGCGCGGCGCCACAACGCCATGGTCCAGCAGAAGCTGCAGGTGCTCCGCCTCAAGTACCCCAAGGCCAGGATCATGTACGCGGACTACTACGGCGCCGCCATGGCCTTCGCCAAGAACCCCAAGCAATTCGGTGAGTATACAAACCAATGTGCCATTTTTCCCTTCACAAGAGCACACACATACCGACCGATCCGCCAGCGGAGATATCTAGGCTAGGACAGTAGTAGTATCCGAACTGAACGGACAGGGATGCCATTGGACTTTTCTACTGTACGTGGAACGCCATGATGCGAATCATTCAGGAATGACAGCTACGCCGAACGGCAACCATGTCTGAACGATGGCCCGCGACGCCGTCCCATCGTCGGTATGGAGGTACAGTGGTCGTTGCTGCAACAGGGGCCGGCAAAAGATTGTTGGGCTGTTTAGAAAAGATTTGGAGGATTTGAGCATTGGATAGTCTTCTTTAGGAAAAAGTAAAGCCCTGTTTGAGACTCCGAGCTCAAAAGGATTCGCTACTTTAGTAGTAGACTGAAAAGGGGAAGTCCTGTTTCTGTTATAGCGCCTTGGTCATCTCCAGTACCCGCCTAACATGATTTCTTGCACTTGCACAATGGATTTGCATGTGTGGTGGCTATTCAGAGTTCCAAGATTTATGTGTCATCCTCATAGATTTTTGAGGTAGGAGCTGATAATTCCGTCCTGGTAAGAACTGAACCACTGACATGCATGATATGTCTAAGTACTACTCCCTCCGTTTGGAAATATAAGATATTTTAGATTTGTGAATGAGATGTATCTAGACCTTTTTTAGTGTCTAGATTCATTTGAACCTATACACTAAAACATGTCTAGTTACATCTCATTCACAAACCTAAAACATCTTATATTTCCAAACGGAGGGAGTACACATTAAGCAGAGATCTCTGTTTGATTGACACGACATAGAATCGGATTGAGGCTGCCTTTAAATTTAATAGCTTGTACTCTATAGTTTCGAACATATGTATGAGGTGGCTTATCGATTGTCAGGTGAACTGTCACATTGTTTGTTAAATTAGGGCTGCTGAATGCTAACTTGTCAGCTTGCGGCGGTTTGCAGGGTTCAAGCAGGGGGCGCTGAAGACGTGCTGCGGCGGGGGCGGGCCGTACAACTTCAACCCGAAGGCGAGCTGCGGCGTGCGGGGATCCAGCGTGTGCGCGGACCCGTCGGCGTACGCCAACTGGGACGGCGTGCACCTGACGGAGGCCGCCTACCGCGCCATCGCCGACAGCATCCTCCACGGCCCCTACACCAGCCCCAGGCTGCTCTGACCCCGAGCCCCCTTGCTGTGTGTGTTCTTGCTTAAGCTAGTCGTGACTCTCGGTGACTGATCTGATCTGTGTAATCGATGCTGCTACTGCTACCGGTGGAGTGAGAAGTACCACTTGAAATATGACTGCGCTGTGACTAATCTGTCTGGGCAACAACGCACCCACGCGGCGCCGGAGTATTAGTGCATATCCACCGGGCTGATCCATCTCGTCGATCCAAACGGTCTGCTTGGATCGGGCCGCGGTTAATTTGGAAAAGAGCTTTGGCGTCCGGCTCTGTCCGTCTTTCTCTCGCTGTCATCGGTTGACACTCTCGTGGTGAAACTTTAATGGCGATGCGTTGGCGGCTTCTCGAGCGGCCGGCGTATCCCGCCATCGTTTCCCCCGCGCGCCCTGCTTTCCGCAGCGAGAAAACTTTCCGCGCATCCTAGGCCGTTTTCTGCCTTCGCCGTGGTCTATAAAAGACGGCCGCTGGCGCGACGAAGACAACAAGCCCCAAAGCAAGAGAAAACCAACAGCCGAAAAAGCTCCAGCCACCAGCAGCCATGCATCGCCGCAAGATCGCCACATGGTCCAAGATCCGGGAGATGTGCCGCACCCGCTAGCCAGACATGGAGGTCGACGAGGTCCACCTCGAGGCCATGTTGCTGGCCCGGCGCATGGGCGAGGTGCAGACGTTGGCCTTTGAGAAGGAAGGCGATATCACCGAGTTGGCGTTGCAGCGGGTGGTGGAGGCGGCGGCAACAGTGGCCGCCCAATGGGCGGTGACCGACATACACCACGTTGCCGCGAAGGAGGCCGTGGCCTTGGAGGTCGCATCAACGGTTCTTCGCGAGATTCGCCACGAGGCGGCCATGACCACGCTGGAGGTGGGCAAGGAGGCCGCCATCCGTGAGCTCCGCCACGCCGCCAAAGCGCGCAACGATGCGGAAGAGGCGCATCACGAGCACGTCGCCGACTCGGCGGTGGAGGAGGAGCGCGTGGCTCTGGCTGCTGAGGCAGCGGTCGCGTGGGGTCTCGCTGATGCCGACGACACGGAGTTGGCGGAGGACGACGACGAGAAGGGGGAGGAGGTGGACCAGCTGGAGGCGTCGATCGTCGTCCCCGTGCATATAGCGCATGCGCTGGGCTTCAGCCCAACGGTGCTCCGGCTCCGCCTCCTTCTCCGATGGAGGTGCTCGCCGCCTAGGAGGCGAGGGACCACTGGGTCCCGAGATGGAGAAGGCCTTAGCGAACCGGGCAGTGGAGTGAAGGGAATATGCCCGAGAGGCAATAATAAAGTGGTTATTATCATATTCCTTATTTATGATAAATGTTTATTTTGCATGCTATAATTGTATTAATACGGAAACGTTAATACATGTGTGTTTAATAAACAAATAGAAAGTTCCTAGTTATGCCTCTCTTATAAACTAGCTCGTTGATTAACAAGATGATCAAGGTTTCCTGATCATGGACATTGGATGTTGTTAATAACGGGGTCACAACATTAGTGTAATGGTGTGATGAACATTCATCCGAAGTATAGCATTACGATCAAAGTCATTGAGTTTATATTGCTATAACAACTTACGAAGTGATCCTAATCCTTAGACCATGAGATCATGTCAATCACTAACACCTAAGAGTTTCTTGATAACATCAAACGTCACACCGTAATGTGGTGATTATAAAGATGGGTTCAGAACTAATAAAGTGTTATGTTGAGGCCCATGGATCGAGAGTGGAATTTGTTCATCCCGATGACGGATAGATATACTGGGCCCTCTCGGTGATATCACATTGATTAGCTTGCAAGCAAGTGATTTGATCACTAGAATGTTATATCACGGAACGAAAAGAGTGCATGTCGATAACGAGATCAAACTAGGTATGGAGATACCGATGATCGAATCTTGGACATGTAATATATCGCGAAACAAAGGATTAAGATACTAGCGTAAAGGTTCCGACGATCACAAGAAAGTCATCGTTGAATGTGTGGAGTCAAGATGGGTCTCCGATCCCGCTCGATTATTGATCCGAGAGGGGTCTCGATCATGTCCGCATTATTCACGAACCGTAGGGTGACACACTTAAGAGACACACATCCAATTGGAGCAAAAGTTTCATGCCGAAAAGAAAAGGAAAGCGCAGGAATTTATTTCACTAGACACCAAAGCTGTTTGGTTGAAATTCTCAAACCGGTTCTGCATGTGAAATGGAATACTAGCAGGGGTTTTATGAATGTTTGTTAATTAAAGTAATTAACAAAATTCTGAATAAATAAATAAAAGAGTTTTATTTAATGAGAGCTTGCATTAAATTTGGTGGAAATTTAATGCATGTGAGTGGATTTATGAGTGGAGGCTTTTAATGGGAGTGGAGGCTTTTCATTTTGAGTGGAGCTCCACCCACATGAATGTGGAAGAGGTGGGGCAGCCCCATGGCTGGGCGCATGGCCCCTTGGGTGCCCCTCTCCCTATAAAGGCCCCCTCTCCTCCTCTCACACCACACCTCCTCGTGAAGGATCTCTCTCCCTCTAGAATTTATCCCCATGGTCTCGGACTAGCGAGATACATGTTCCCGTGGCTATTCGGCAAGAAAGAGTTGTGCTTCCGCTGCATCGCTGGAGCGAGGAGGCGGAGGTTGCTCGGTGCCTCGAACGTGTGCGAAAGCACGGATGCGCTGCATTTATGGCGCTTAGGACTTCCTCTCGATCTTGAGATCGGCAGAGATCGTCTACATCAACCACGAGTTTGGACTCGTTAAACTTTCGGTCTTCAAGGGTATGTTCTCTACGGATGTACATCCGCCCGTTGTTTGTATCTAGTATAAATAGATCTTGGTATATAGTTCACATCGTAGGAAAATTTTTTGTTTTCTATCTGCGAACCCTTGATTAGTGAGCGGATCTATGCGTAGATACTTTGCAGGTAGTACACATATGAGTATGTGGCGATGATGATCATTTTATTGCTTCTTTGTTGTACTTTGGATATTGGTGGCATAGTGGGATGAAGCGGCCCGGACAAACTTTACATGTCCTCGCACATGAGACTGTTCCACGCTTGACATGCAACTAGTTTTGCATAAGTGGCTAGCGGTGTGTCATCTCTCCTACTATAGTCAATATCTAATTTGCAACGAGTTGTCAACAATTTGGTTATCCTCGTTGTGGTTCATGTTCGTAGGTAAGAACGGTTCTATCTTCGAAAGCCCTAAGCCACGTAAAATTTGCAATGGATAAATTAGAGGCGTCTAGTTTAGATTGTTGCTGGGCTAGTGATATGATATGGTGATGTTGTAAGTAGAAGTATGAGATGATACTCTTACAACACACATAATGTGTAATCTCCATAGACCTTGGACTTACACATATAGGTATGATAGTGATCATACCACGGTGCACATGATAGAGATCATATGCGAGAACCATATCATTCCACTAATAAACATGTGATGTTTGATAGCATCTTATATTGCTTGTTTTGCGTTTTATTAGCATAATAAGATGATCCCTCATTTAAATATCAAGATAAGTATGTGTTCTTCCTTTAGTATGCACCGATTATGTTCTAAATGGCTCCAAGACATCACGTGATGATCGGGTGTACTTGGATCCTCGACCATACTTCGGGTGTAAGACAGTTACACACGCAAAATACTAAGGTTCTAACTTGGCGAGCCTAGCATGTACAGACATGGCCTCGGAACACGGACCCGAAAGGTTAAGCATGAGTCATATAGTAGATATGATGCCCATTTGATGCTCGCCTTTGAAGCTACACCGACTCACGTGATGATCGGACTTGGTGTAGTGGATTTGGTTCATGTAATCACCAAAAAGGCACGAGGGATGTCGTTTTTGAGTGGGAGTTCATTTCTAATTTGGATTAGTAGAACTCAATTTATCATAAATTAAATCAAAGTGAATTTGCATAATTTGTTGTAGTCATTGGCATTCGTTCACCACCTTATGCATAGTTGTAATTGAGATAGTAGAACTATAGAATTCGGATATATACTTTCTGGTGGTATCGTATTGTGTTGAGTGTCAATCTAAAGTTTAAAGTCCTATTGCAAACTTTCGGCAAAATTCTATTTACTCCGTGAAATTTAATAATTGGTATTAAATCGAGAGTAACAATTCAGTGTTAGTATCTTAAGTATCATGTTTGCCTCCATGATTCTTGATTTAAACATCAAGTTTATCTAGGAGCTGAAAGAATTGTTTCAGAAACCATCATGTGTGGCAGATATAACGATATCTGAAACAATGTTTTGGTTGCAATATGATAGAGTATATATATGTTCTCATATTGGATGAGAATTTACGAAGGTTGGAGATGCTAGACATCCTAATCATCCAAAAGGGTTTTGGAAAGTAATGTTATACTCACGATTCGCCTTTATAAGCTAAAGTAGCTTGATCATGAAAGTCGTCATGATAAGGGTGAATAGAATATGTATGTAAAATGTTTACTACACTAAAAGATTACTAAAGAATGGATTTTGAAAGAATACCGATCATTTAATGATGGTGATCTACTTCAAAGTGCAAGTCCAAAGGTATTATTATTTGAATATACACGCTTTGGACTATATGTCATGTGTATGGCGCCACTGTTGATGTTGATAGTTTCTTTTAAAAAGGAAAAGGAAATGCTGAAAGAGAATCTATAAAATATATTTGGCAGAAAAGAAAAGATTGGAAATATCCAATTTAGGTATATATATGATATACATGTTATGGTTGTATTCTTTGCTTGTTAAACAATGTGGTTCTTGGGTATTGGATACCGAATTGGTTGGTATGAAATTTCATACGGAATGACGCAATTCATGAACCACAATGGCCTAAGTAACTAGCAAGAGAAAATGTGATGATGTTCATCGAAAACAAACAAACCGTTGTTTGTATTTCTCGTTGACATCGAAGCTTGACTTCAAGATTTGTTTTAATAATTGTTATTTGAATCAGGTATTATAAGAACAAAGGTTGTTCAAATAATTACCGTATTCCATATAAGATGGATGATTTACAAATCTAGTTGAAGCTTGACTTCAAGATTTGTTTTAATAATTGTTATTTGAATCAGGTATTATAAGAACAAAGGTTGTTCAAATAATTACCGTATTCCATATAAGATGGATGATTTACAAATCTAGTTGAAGAAATCACATCCATAAATCCTAATGCTAAAATGTTGCAAGACAAATGATTGAAAGATCACTTATGAAGTGACATCATTTAAATTATATTGGAAAGAAAACATGAAGAATCTCCATTTTCATGGATTTTTGGAGTCTTTGATTTGATCAAGTGACGCTTGTGAGACTTTCCACGTGATAATTAAAACTTCGTTCAAAGGCCAAAGAAGAACGAATGACTAAAATATTGGAATTTATACATATCGATGTATGTATTCCATTATGTGTAGTCGTAAGCGATGGGTTTCAACTTCATATGCTTTCTCCGTTTTTTGAGTGAATATTCACTTAATGAGAAAGAAGTATGAAATATTTGAAAAACGTTTTCAAAGACTTTCAAGATGAAGTGGAAAATCATTGTAACAAGAAAAATAAATGAATTATGATTTGATCATAAAGGGATTTATTTGAGTTACAAGTGTAACAAGAAAATAAATGAATTATGATTTTATCATAAAGGGATTTATTTGAGTTGCAAGTTTAGCAAAACACCTAGATTTACATCTCCCGAAACACCATAGGAGTATGGAGTGTTTGAGATTTGTAATGAAACCTTGTTTGACATGGTTGGATCAAAGGTGTTGTTTATAAAACTGCCATTATGTTTTAAAAGATTAAAGCTTTAGAGACTACCGCTTTTACACTGAAAAGAGCTCCATCTAGATCCGTTGAAATGACACCATGGGAGTTATGGTTTGGGGTAAAACCCAAGTTGTCATTTCTTAAATTTTGGTATGCTAAACATAAGTAAGATGTTTACAACCAAAGTCGGATGAGCATGTCTTTGTAGGTTATTTCGAATAACAATTGGTTATTCCTCCATAACACCGAGGACAAAAGGGTTTGTCGCTTGAAATGTAAAGTTTCTTGAAGAAGGAATTTTTCATAAATGTTAAGTGGGAGGACAATAGAACTTTGATAAGGTTAACGAACCTTAGCTATATGAGCTGAGTTCTTGGCCAGGAAATCGTTCCAAAGGCTGCCATAATGCTCATAGCTTATGTGCCTCAAAGGTTGTGGTCACGGAGGTCTAAAGTTCCTATTGAACCAAGTAGGTCGGTTAAACAATCAAATGCTAAGATTTGAGAGTAAATCATTATTGTTTGATAATGATGAACCGAATGCATACAAAGAAGCGATGATGGGCCCTGACTCCGTCAAATGGCTTGAAGCCATAAAATCCGTGATAGTTCCATATACGATAAATCAAGTTTTGAACTTGGAAGACCCTCCGGAAAGGTGTAAAAACCTGTCGGTCGTATTTGGATCTATAAAGAAACAGACATGGATGTTTCACATCTATGAAATAGTCGACATGTCGTAAAGTATTTTATGACAATGTTCAAGGAGTTGACTATGACAAGATTTGATCTTTCATAGCGATATTTAGTCTGGACGGATTAAAGTAGCAACCACTACATATAATTTGGTATATGGTAGATGAATAAACAAAACAAAGTTCTTCTAATAGAATGATTACCTAGGACGTGTACATGACACGGTCCAAAGGGTTTTGTTAAATTCAAAGGATGCTAAAAGGGCATGCAAACTTCAATGGTTGAAGTAAGCATCATGGAGTTGGAATCTTCACCATGATGAAAAGGAGTTTTCATCGAGGCGATGAAGATGCTTGCATTTGCAAGAAATTAAGTGGGGCGCTAAGACATATTTCTAATACATTATGTGGAGGACATCTTGTTGATTAGAAATGATGTATTTTTTTGACAAAGGTTAAGAATTTCATTTTGATGAAAGACTTAGGCAAAACCCGAATATTTAGCGTGAATGTCTATAGTGGATAGACTGTGACGCCAATATGGTTATGCCAAACGTACATATATGAGATATTGAAGGAGTTCAATATAGAAACGACAAGAAACAGTTCTTGTTGCATGGAAAGGAATTGAATCAAGATTCAAGTGTATCGACACTTGATAAGTGAAACAAAATTCAAGTGCTTTGACACTTGATGAGTGCAATCACAAGAATGTTTTGATCAATCATACCATGATATGTACACATCCAGATATGTCCTATGCTCTAAGTGTTATGAGCATATACCAGAATGAATCATAAAATGATCATTGGACTATAGTAAGGATATTCTTATGATCTTTTGGAAGAACTAAGAATATATTTGTGTAGAGGTGACAAACAATTACAAATAGTTCATTGTAAAGCGTTACATTGATACTAGTTTTGTCACAAGATACAAATTAAGTTTATCTCAATTTAAACTATGGGTGGCACAATGTAATGGAAAGGAGATTCCATGATGGATTTGGAAGAGTTCCAAAGTTAAGACATTGTGACGAATACTACAACAAAAGGCTAAGTATATGACCTATAGTAGCGACAAAGGAGGAATTTGTGTCAAGTAGTTTGTTATCAAACTAAGGTGTGGTTCGCAACGGTCTAACACTAAAGATATATTGTATGACAATAGTATCGACGTGTTTTAACCCCAAGGAACTAAAGGTCTCACCGAAAGACCAAATTAATACAATGCCATCTCATTGGAGAATGAGTGATGCGTGGAGATAAAGACATGCAAATACACGGACTGAAAGCCACCAGTAGATTATGTTAACCACTTGCAATTGTGTATATGGAACACCGAAAGCCATAGGTGTTCAATACACAAAGTTCTCAAACTAGATTATTGTCTCTAGTGCAAGTGGGAGATCAAGGAATATGCCGAGAGGCAATAATAAAGTGGTTATTATCATATTCCTTATTTATGATAAATGTTTATTTTGCATGCTATAATTGTATTAATCTGAAACGTTAATACATGTGTGTTTAATAAACAAATAGAAAGTTCCTAGTTATGCCTCTCTTATAAACTAGCTCGTTGATTAACAAGATGATCAAGGTTTCCTGATCATGGACATTGGATGTTGTTAATAACGGGGTCACAACATTAGTGTAATGGTGTGATGAACATTCATCCGAATTATAGCATTACGATCAAAGTCATTGAGTTTATATTGCTATAACAACTTACGAAGTGATCCTAATCCTTAGACCATGAGATCATGTCAATCACTAACACTGGAAGAGTTTCTTGATAACATCAAACGTCACACCGTAATAGGGTGATTATATAGATGGGTTCAGAACTAATAAAGTGTTATGTTGAGGCCCATGGATCGAGAGTGGAATTTGTTCATCCCGATGACGGATAGATATACTCTGGGCCCTCTCGGTGATATCACATTGATTAGCTTGCAAGCAAGTGATTTGATCACTAGAATGTTATATCACGGGAACGATAAAAGAGTGCATGTCGATGCGAGATCAAACTAGGTATGGAGATACCGATGATCGAATCTTGGACATGTAATATATCATGAAACAAAAGGATTAAGATACTAGCGTAAAGGTTCCGACGATCACAAGAAAGTCATCGTTGAATGTGTGGGAGTCGGTATGGGTCTCGGATCCCGCTTCGATTATTGATCGAGAGGGTCTCGATCATGTCCGCATTATTCACGAACCGTAGGGTGACACATAAGAGACACCGACATCCAATTGGAGCAAAAGTTTCATGCCGAAAAGAAAAGGAAAGCGCAGGAATTTATTTCACTAGACACCAAAGCTTTTGGTTGAAATTGCTCAAACTGGTTACGCATGTGAAATGGAATACTAGCAGGGGGTTTTATGTGAATGTTTGTTAATTAAAGTAATTAACAAAATTCTGAATAAATAAATAAAAGAGTTTTATTTAAATGAGAGCTTGCATTAAATTTGGTGGAAATTTAATGCATGTGAGTGGATTTATGAGTGGAGGCTTTTTAATGGGAGTGGAGGCTTTTCATTTTGAGTGGGAGCTCCACCCACATGAATGTGGAAGAGGTGGGGCAGCCCCATGGCTGGGCGCATGGCCCTTGGGTGCCCCCCCTATAAAGGCCCTCTCCTCCTCTCACACCACACCTCCTCGTGAAGGATCTCTCTCCCTCTAGAATTTATCCCCATGGTCTCGGACTAGCGAGATACATGTTCCGGTGGCTATTCGGCAAGAAAGAGTTGTGCTTCGCTGCATCGCTGGGCGAGGAGGCGGAGGTTGCTCGGTGCCTCGAGCGTGTGTGCGGATGCGATCTTGTTTTGCGGCGCTAGGACTTCCTCTCGATCTTGAGATCGGCAAGAGATCGTCTACATCAACCACGAGTTTGGACTCGTTAAACTTTGTCGGTCTTCAAGGGTATGTTCTCTACGGATGTACATCCGCCCGTTGTTTGTATCTAGTATAAATAGATCTTGGTATATAGTTCACATCGTAGGAAAATTTTTTGTTTTCTATGCTGCGAACCCTTCATGGAGGACCGGAGAAAGGCGGCGGGCAAGACGGTGGCTCGCGACCATGCACACGATTGGCACTGCGAACGCGTCCAGCAGCGGGCCATCTGGTCCGCTAGGGCGGCGATCGACGGGGCCGGGGGCAGCAACAATGGTGGCCATGCCAACGGCGGTGAGTGGCCGCTGCGCCCTCCTCCTCCAGCAGTAGACGTAGCCGTAGAAGTAGCAGTCCCCCCTATTTTGTTTAAACAGCCATTTTGTAACTGGCAGGGCTTAATCTAATGAAAAGCTATCGTTAAGCACTAATATGTCACTTACATATGGGCCCTGATGCGCCAACGGGCAGGACACCCGCGCTGCCCGCGCGTGTCCGGGCCAACGCAACCGAGTCCCAGATTAGATGCATGGATATGTCAAGCCGGACGCATTTGTCTAGATGGAACGACCCGCTGGGGTGCCGCGCACGCCCCGCGTGTCCGCACGGACAAGTTTGGACATGCTCGGACCGGATGGATCGACCGGTGGAGATGCCCTTAATGGTCCATTTTAGTCCACCGGAAGACCAAAATGGACCATTTAGGTAGACCCGGTGGAGATGCCCTTAGGTCATCTCCACCGGCACGAAACAGTCTCGCCACGTCTGAACTAGTCTGATCGAACGGGTGAGTCGTCCACGCACCCTCTAGCAGGACGACCTATCCGGACCGATCCGTTTGATGTGACCCATTCACCCACAAAATTTGGGTGGCCGATGTGTTGTGCCCGGACACAACCGGACATAGCGCTTTCTAACAACCGGTGGCACCGCTTGGCAGCGACCAAGACACGTGCCGTCAACTTAGACGCGCTCGCAGGCAGACTGACCAGCGACAACATCCTTGGCCATCAATGGCGGCTCAGACTAATTGACGAGACAAGACGCCGTGTGAGTTTCCACACCGATTGATGGCGAAGACATGAGAACCTTCCAGCGCACGGCCAGTGGCTACTTAAACCGGCCCAACGTCCCATCGGTGTTGCACTCTCCATGCCAGTCATTGCCAAGAAAGCTCCCCCAGCGCCACCGCTGCCACCGCCACCGACGATGAAGATGCCTTCGTGGCTCAAGAAGATGAAAAACGACGCAAAGGCAAACGGTCTAGGTCACGTCGTCGACGAGGGCGCCGTTCGCCCACTCCATCGCTGACGTCGCGATTCCTCCGCGGCGTGCCGCCTCCGCCAAGGCCGTAGGACTTTGTCGGTCCTGCGACATGCGATGATGTTCTCCACAATGACAACAAGCGCCAGCGCCACCGCCACTACATTCGTGTGGTGGAGTGTGAGCAGCGCTGGCGGAAGGGGGACCGCATCGAGCACCACGATGTCTCTCTCCCCAGTGGCTGGCACCTCAAGTTGGGGTGTCGGTGTCGGCCACGCCGAAGAAGGGGAGGGCACTAGAGGCAGAACACCTACAAGAGCAAGGCACACTAGAAGAACTTCGTAGTGTGGGAGCACAACGCGTGACGCTCGTCTTCCGCGATGTCGTCCAGCTGAGGGGGATGGTCACAGAGACCAACGCCTCCCTGCCTCCTCCCCTCGCCGGTGCCAGCGTGGGTGCCACCGGTAGCTCACCGACAGGGGATGGAGCTGGCAGATCTGTTGGCCCCTTCCCCGCCACCGCCTCTGCCCAAGTGGCCAGCCTGCCCGTGCAGTTGGTCGACCAGCTGGCGCCGGGGCATGCGCTGCCGCCCCAGAACCTTTGGGCGCAGTCGCAATATATCGATCTCGTCTCCGACAGCGAGGAGTAGATGGCCACGGCACCACAGCAGGACAAGGGCCATAGCTAGGTTTTTTTCTTTTTTTACTATGTAAATTATCTATGAATCTATGTAAATTTTCACCAAAATTGCACTTTTTTATTTGGTTTAAATTTTATTTTTTTAAGTATTACGATCAACATGCCAACACAGATAGTTTGGGTCGTGTCGTTGGACGCTGTCCAGACAAGCCGGACCGCGGCCTAATTTATCCGCGATCCGAACCTTCCAGATTAAATCGAACGGTGCGCGTCACCCATTTTGATCGGCCCGATAGAAATGACTTTATGATTTTGATGCTCGTGGAAAATTGTCAGCTAGGAAAGGCTCGTTCCTCCTGCAGCCACGGTTAATGTTTTTGGAGTCCTCGTTGATTCTTTGCACAGGCAGTCCAGTTACGAAATTAATTTCGTAGACCTCCTCTCACCCGGAGAGCCCAATATAAAGGTCGGGTGCGAGGGCTTATCCGCTCGTGCACCACAAAATCGTATGGACAGTGCTACACGATCTTTCATAAAATATTTGCCCCCGAATCCCCCGGGTCGACAGCGTGACACGTGTCTTTAAAAACAGCCACTCCTCTCGCTTTTGCTACAAATGTTCTACAAAATGACCCGTTTTTGCTATATGTAGCAAAAAACGGTTAGACCCAGAAAATAGAAAAATAGACTGGACCTCACCGGAGATTTTGCCGGAGACTCGCCGGTGACCGTGTAGCAAAATAATTGTGCTAATGTAGCATATCGAACCTCGCCGGAGACACGCCAGAGAATTTTACCGGTATATCTCACCGGAGACAGTGTAGCAAAATCTTTATGCTATTGTAGCAAAACCATAAAACGTATGTAGCAAATAAAATATCATATTATAGCAAATCTGATCTCGTCGGGCACCTCGCCGGAAACATTGTAGCAAAACCCAAGTTACGCTTGTAGCACCGCCGCCGGCCGCATGTAGCAGCGCCGCCAACCCCATATAGCAAAACTTCGACGTCATAGGTAGCAGCAACGGTAGCAGATGGCGATGGCGTCGCCACCCCATGTAGCAAATCTCGGCCAGAGGTAGCGGTGTCGGTGACGGTAGCGATGTCGGTGGCCTTGGTAGCAACACCGCAGATGGAGGTGGGGCAAGACTCGTCGGAGACTACTCCGCCAAGGAGACCTCGCCGCGCCGCAGAAGCACGACGCATGGACGGCAAAGACATGTAAACATGCACTTGGCGGCAGTGGTGGGAAGCTTCGGCGATGTAGGATGCGGGTCAAATCGAGGCGCCGGACGTGGCACGTAGCGGACTGGGCGAGCAATGCCGGGCGACGGTCGAATGGCGTGGCGCGGCGCAGTGGTGAGTCTTTGCGGCGGTGGAAGCGATGTCGCTGATGCCGTCTCAGGAAGCTGGTGGCTGAGAAAGAGGAAGAAAGTTGGAAATAGATAAGACACAGCGCGGGCCCACTAGCGATGGGTAGACGGGACACGACCCGGGAAATGGATGCGTGAAATCCCCCGAAAAAGTAGTATCATTTTCCAAATCCTATTTGCCGCCTTTTGCAGCGCGAACCCATCACGTTGCACACTCTCTGGATGTTCTGGGTCTGGCCCAGTTACTATCCAGGGTCGTTGTTTCCGGCCGTGCGAGGGTAAATGGAAAACCCTATTCTCTAAGGCGCGTGTGCAAGATGGGCCGTGGCCCATTACGGACGGCCGGTTTTACCGGGCTATTTTTTGTTTTCTTGTTTCGGTTTTTTGACTGGTTTTCAATTTTTTGTTTTGTTTTTCCAAATTCAATTTTTTTCATATCTGAACATTTTAAAATTTGAACATTTTTGAATTCAAATATTTTTCAAACTCACAATTTTTTACAAAACTGAACAACTTTTCAGATTTGAACTTTTTCAAGATCTATATAATTTTCTAAATTTGAAACAATTTACTTATTTGAACAAAATATGTAAAGGTGAAAACACAAAACAAAACAATACATTGACCTATTACTAGACCGCCGCACATATAGTGCTCCTTCACGCGGGAGGGATCCTTCTTGTTTTTACGTGTGTGTTTTAGCTTTTTATTATGGTTTTTGTACTTTCGGTTTTTCCCATATTGTTTTTAACGTTTTTCCTCTTTCTTCCTTCTTTCTTTTCATATATTATGTTTTAATTCATTTTTCAGCTACCCTTTTGCTTCTTTCTTCTTTATTTCTTTTCTTTCTTTTTGTTTCAATTATTTTTTTCCTCTTTTCATTCTGTACTTAACATTCTTTTGAGATACAATTTTTTAAAAAGACATCATAACAAGAATTATACATATGAATACTAAAAATTGTTAATGGGTTTAAATAAAGGTTAAAAAATATGTTCATGATTTTGAAAACTGTTTAGATTTAAAAAATATTTAGATTTGGGAAAATGTTCATGGGTTAAATAATGTTTTACGTTCTTTAGAAAAAACATTAGAAAATGTTCATGTGGTTCGAATCAAATTCAATCGTGGATTCCTTGTAGGGTTCAAAAGTTGTTCATACTTTTAAAACGTTCATAGTTAAAAAATGTTCTTGTTGAACAATGTTAAAGAGGTTCAAAAATTAGTGGAAAAATACGTTCATGGATTTAAAAATGTCACGTGTTTCATATATTATAAATGTTTCTGAAAAAAGTATGTTCATCTCTTCAAGAAGTATTCATGGGTTAAAGGTGATCATGGTATAAAAAATGCCCACACTCAAGCGATAAAATAAAAATATATTCAGGTCTGACATGATATTTTTTTTACACGGAACATTTTTCTTGACCTTTTTCACAGTCTATGAGCAATGATATAAAGTTTAGGCTTCGTATGGATTTTTACGGTCATTATGTCATGGTAGTGCACGCGTACTAGAGACCAAAAAACATGAAAAAAATTCTTTAGATTTTACCATAAATGGTCAGGTTTATGATGTCACACGTAAATGTTAATGGATCCGACAAAAAGATTCTTTTACTATTACGATACTAACTCTATATTTACATTTCTAAAAGTTTCGTATTAATATATATTTTTATACTCCTAGATCCATATTATTCTTATCAAACATGTGATATCTATGAAACCACAACTCTTTTTCTCATACACGTTCAACCCATTAAAGATGGCGTCCTTGTCTTTTGCGAGGGCCACCAGGCCACTGCGGTAGTTTTCTTAAGGCCTTTTCCGTTTTTAGCATAGTATTATAGACAAATTGATTGTATGGCACTGTACTTAATAAAAAGAGAAGCCTTGCATGGTATCATAGAAAAATGGATGGTTAGTCCAATCACACGCATTCATGCACTCAAAGTCATTAAATGTAGATATCCTAACTCTTAAGATATTGCAAGGCCTATGGGCCACTTTGATAGGATTAAAAAAACCAATAATTTACCTTCTTAATTACTACATGCACCAACAGTTATACATGCATGAGAGAAGTGAAAGAAAAAGAAGACCATGTATTGAAGAAGATAGGATAATAAATGAGAAAGGCCTTATAATTCCTAACATTTTAAAAAATCTCTTAAGCTTTACAATCCCTAACAGAGGGGGTACAGTCTAGTATACTAGTTGTCTCTTAAGATACACCATTGTCTAGGATAACGAGTTCAGATACACCTGATTGTGAAAGGCCTAATAGGCATGAAGGAATTTATAATTTGTCCTTTTTATTTATTGTTATTTCTTCTACTCTCTTATTGGATGTGTGCGCCATAATTATGCAGAGATCATGAGTGAACTCTTTGTTTGTATCGCCTAGCCTTGATGTACACTTTTGAGTTTATTTAAAACGTGTGTGTGTGTGTGTGTGTGTGTGTGGGGTCTGGTTGTACAAATTGGAAAAAAAACTTTGACAATGAGCTATCCCGGTTCTTTTGGATGACTAATGATGGCCACCAAAAGTACCATATGATCAAATGAGCTGACATATGCGCCCCCAAAGACCTTGGGGGCATAGATCCTATCCTCTCGCCACATGAAAGTGGCGCTGATGCTTAGATGGGTGTGGAGGATTCTAAATGAAGATGGCGGCCTTTGGTTACAGCTAATAAAAGCTAAATATCTTCTGGGACAGCCGCTTATGGCTTGTGAACGACGGGAGGGGTCTTAGTTTTGGAGATCCATCCAGGATATTAAGCCGTCAATGCGGAAGGGGTTGTCCATTTCCGTAGGTGATGGAAGGGACACCCTTTTCTGGGTTAACCCTTGGCCGTGGGGCCGTCCCTTGCGCCACGAGGCTCCCGAGTTGTTCGCAATCTGCACAGATCCTATGTTATTGGTGGCCGGGGCTTGCCAAGGCGGGGTGTGACAGGTCACGTTCCGACGAAACCTTGGTGCGACAGAGATGGCTACCTGGGATGGCCTGCGGGATAGCCTCCCGCTGACCCTCTCCCAATCTCGGGATAGTGTATCATGGCGTCTGGTCCCCTCGGTAACCTTTACGGTTGGATCAGCATACATGGCCTTTTTTAGTGGGCCCTCTCTACCATGGACCTCTCCCATATGGAAGGCCCCCTTATCCCTGAAGATCAAAATCTTTGTTTGGCAGTTACTGCGAGACTGTCTTCCCTTATGCGTGGAGGTGGCCAAGTGGCATGTTCCAGGAATGGCTTGTGCCCGCTTTGTGTTGTCCCGAAATCAAGTACGGACATTTTGTTTACATGTCCTGTAGCTCGCTTCCTATGGAACTTCACTCATAAGGCCTTGTGGTTTGTCTGGCAGGCCTTGGACCTTGGAGAATTTCTGGAAGCCAACGCAAACCATTCTGGTAGGAGGAGGCGCCTTTTTTGGTTGGTGTTTGCGGCGATTACCTGAACTTTATGGAATATCCGTAACAATATGATCATAGAGTGTGTCTTCCTAAGTCGTTCCTCTAACTCGATCTTTAAATTTTTGATTTTTTTTGCAGCAGTGGTACCCGCTGCGTCTGATAGTGGCAGCCCGCCAATTAGCTACACCGTCTGGCCGCTGAGTACTACTCCTGGAGGGAGTTGTTTTGTGTATCCATGTGTTTGTGCCTTTTCGCTTGTGCTGGACGTATGTATGTGGATGCTATTTGCCGCAGCTTGTGTTTTATTTTGCATCTAACTCTTTTCTTTGGCCTGTAATGGATATTATATAGAAGTTGCTTTATATAAAGCTTTGTGGAAGACTGTTTCGTGAAGACAAATTGGAAGAAAAATGTTGTGCCATCGATATTACGAGAGTGGCATCCATATTAACTGCAGATACACTTTTCAAGCGGGAAAGTCGTCTGACTGACTGTCTAGAGCACACTTAATTTTTTGGGGAACCTATCGAGAACATTGCCGATCCCAAACTCTACTCCAGCTAGCATATCCATGTGGACACGGACGCACACAGTAGAGACGAGATTGATCAGTACATCGATCCGACCATGGCAGCTAGCGAGGCTTCCATCATTTCGTTTTCACAATATATACAAGTAGGATCTCAAATAAAAATAAATATACAAGTAGGAGTATTATATGTGTATATAAGTATGGTCCAGATCCGCTGTATCGGATTAGGAGACGATGAGCAGGATGAAGTCCACGATCCGGAAGATCCATCCAGCCGATCGTTGCCATGTACAATTTTGAAATAGGCTTTCGCCCGCTATATTAATATAACAAAACCCGATACAATATGTGATACCATAGCTGGGTCAGACAACACAATAAGCCCAAAAGAAGCAAAAAAAAAATGCCAACATCGGCGGACCAACGAAAACGAAGATGGCACGCCACCGCTGCGCCCTCCGGAGTAGTCCCACCACGATCCTAGCACTTCGAATCGCCGTGTACCAAGCAACACCTCCAAGAAGGAAAACGATGAAAACGCCGCTGCTGCTCGGACTATTCCTAGGGTTTCTCCTGGTACACTATGGGTTGTGGGGAAGAGGTACCCCAGACGCCCTTCAGGAAGGAATGGCGACACTCGCAAGCGTCGCCGCGTCGGTGCCATGACGGCAGAGATTTCTCCCGTCCCAAAAAACCACATCCCCGGACAATCCGTAGCGCTCCACCAAGCTTTTCACCCACTAACATACGCCACCATGGTTTTGTGTCACCATCGTCGTCTCACCATGGCAACCGCTGCGAGGCCGACCGGACTGAGAAAAGACAGCCGAAGATAGGACGACGGTAACACAACCACGTGGGAGGAAACAACCTCCACCGCCATAGACGGTAGCCGACCGGACACGTCAGCATGATCACACCAAGCTATTGGAGCCGGAAGGCGGCAGCAACACAGTCATCTGGAGGACATCCTCCACCGCCATTGGCGGGTGCCGACCGGACGCAACAGCAGGGACACACCAGGCCGTGCAGGCCTGGCCGAGCCCTGAAAGGGCCCGTAAAGTCACCGCCACCACGCTGCTGCACATAGACCACCGCTGCCGCTACCCTCTAGATCGACACCATAGACTCGGTCGGACCCAGATGGACCCGTGAAGCTCCTGCCGCCACGTAGCAGCAAGCGCGATGTTGTCGCCGCCACCCAACCCGCACCGCTCGTCAGTCTACCCGGGGTAACAAGGTCGAGCCCAGCCTGCCCGGCTAACCGAGATCAGGCCCAAAGGGCCTAGATCTGGGCCTGCGGGGCTCTAGCCGAACCAGCCCCTGCCACCATCGCCACCAACTGGAGCTCCTTTCGCCGCACTTACCATCCATGGCACCAGGTCGCCCCGCCTCCGTTGAGCTGGACCGCTGCCGCCTAGATGCATCGCCGGCGCCGCGCCGTCCCGCGCGAGGAGGACACCGGGGAGAAGCGAGGGGCCCGGCGGCGCCCGGCGACGCCGAGCGCCGGCGCGGCGAAAGTGTGGGTGGAGGGCCGCTGGGAGGAGCCGTGGCGTGGCCACCGCATGAAGCGACCAGGTCGCGGGAGGAGAGGGCGTTTGGAAGCGGAGGCGGGCGATGAGGTTTGAATTTTGAATCTCGCCGGAATCCGCCCCGGTGCCCCCGCCGCCGGCGTCCATGAACCTTCGGCCGGCTGCCTCCGAGCCCGTCCCTCTCCGCTGGTTGGCCTCCTCGGACTCCTGCTTCGCGGGATGCCGCCCGGGATGGTCTCGTGCCTCCGTGGTGCTCCGGCCGGAGGAGGGGAGGCTTGTCCTCCTCAACACACAAGGCATCGTGGTTGACGCCCGGGATCGCCGGCGAGGGGAGTTTCTGAGACAGGGGACGATGCTTCTTTTCCCGGCGCACAGGGTCCATTTAGGCGGTCGCATCCTTTTGCCGCCGTTGGTACCCTCCTCGCCGGTGCTTGGTCGGGAGCCGGCCCCACCCCCACCTCGGTCGCTGTCGCCGGAGAGGGTGGAGGAGCTGGCGGACCTCCATGGCATGGCGTGGGGGACATCGAGGAGGAGGATGCCCGCTGCTTGCTGGCGGCGCGAGGAGATCTGGCGGTGGACGACATGCTCTGGCCTAGCGGGGTAGGGGAAAGGGGGTAGCCACGCTCCGGTGCCCGTCCGCCCTCATCCTCCACTCTCTGGGCGAGTACCTCCCCCTGGCTAGGGCTACCGTGCGGCGGCCTCGCTGACGGGGAGGGGTGTCGGTGCGTGCTTCCACGACGGTGCCCCAACAGGGTTGGGGTGGGGTGGGGCGTGGGCCTCGATGGGCTGCCAACGGGGCGGGCGGGGCGAGAGGGGACGCTGCCGGGCAGGCTGACTGGGCCGCTCGCGGGCTTCGGCCTGCTGGTAGCATGGCTCGCTCGTCCCAGCAGGGGTCCGTCTTACCCATGACGCCCCCGGGAGGTGGCTTCGCCACTGCTGCTCCTGCGCGGCCCACCCGTAAGGCCCCGTCCTAGGAGTCGGGCCCCCTACTGCTTACCCTAACTGCCGACGCGATCGAGGCTTCCCCAACTTCCCCTCTGCCTCGTCCTACCGCCACCGCTAGTTCCTCCATGCTCACCGCGCCGCCGCCTCTGCGCTCGTACCGGGACACGCTGATGGCGCCCCGCTCTAGGAGCCCGCCGCCAGTAGCCCGCCCTTCCTCTCCTCGCCAGCGACGCTCGCCCCTCCTGGCCCCTGCCCCTGCTCTGTGCCACCAGGCTGCGCCTCGGTGTCAGGCCACGGCCTATCGCCACCCTGGCCGGAGATCTCCTCCTCAGCCCCGGCACCCGGCCACTTGCCGACCCTCGAGGTCGCCCCCGCGCGTCCGGCGCAGATACGAGGAACCGCGACAGCGGGGCTCCCCTGTTCCTGTTAACCGGGACTGGGAGGTGCGCCTTCGTGCTGCGGCTCTGCAGGCGCGCGATGGGTTGGTTGTGCCATACCAGGACAATGGTCGGGCTGACGCTGGCTCTTGGCACGAGGGGCAGGGGCTGCCTCGCCCTCCCGCGGTAACTGACCCGCGTCCCGCGAGTGCGGAGGCCCCGGCAAATATGCCCAAGAAGAAAAAGAAGAATGGCAAGAAGAAGAAGAAGGCACAGGTTCCTCCCGTCAGGGCGGCTGATGCCCCGGTTGCCACTGGCCTGGCCCCTGCTTCCTTGGGCGCACACGCTTCGGTGCGCTCGATGGCGGGAGGCGGGACTTTGATGGCCTCGACCATCCCCCTACCTCGGGAGAGCCTAGGTTACTAAGGCCACGACGTCGACGGGGGTTTCTACTACCTTGACCTTGGAGGGGTCCAGATGACCGTTCCTGAGACTCTAGCGATGGTGACTGTCCTCCCAGAGAAGGTCCCCCCCATCGCGGTGGAGGTGAACGAGTCGCTGCTGCAGGACGATCTCGGGGCGGTTTTCCCAGTCCACGAGTGGCCGGTGCGCCGCATCTCGGCGACTAAGTTCGCGGTCTCCTTCTCTGTGGCGATTCTTCGCATGTGCGCCTGCGGTTCCTCGTTCACCCCGCCGAGCCACCAGTTGAAGGTATCCATCAAGCCCTCCTCGGCGTCCCAGGACTCGGTGGCGACCCTTTCGGAGGTGTTGGTGCGTTTGCTTGGCGTCCTGGTGGAGGCCATGAAGGGAATATGCCCTGAGAGGCAATAATAAAGTGTTTATTATGTGTATTCCAAGTATATGATAGATGTTTATTTTGCATGCTATAATTGTATTAATACGGAAACGTTAATACATGTGTGTTTAATAAACAAACAGAAAGTTCCTAGTTATGCCTCTCTCATAAACTAGCTCGTTGATTAACAAGATGATCAAGGTTTCCTGATCATGGACATTGGATGTTGTTAATAACGGGATCACAACATTAGTGTAATGGTGTGATGAACATTCATCCGAAGTATAGCATTACGATCAAAGTCATTGAGTTTATATTGCTATAACAACTTACGAAGTGATCCTAATCCTTAGACCATGAGATCATGTCAATCACTAACACCGGAAGAGTTTCTTGATAACATCAAACGTCACACCGTAACAGGGTGATTATAAAGATGGATTCAGAACTAATAAAGTGTTATGTTGAGGCTCATGGATCGAGAGTGGAATTTGTTCATCCCGATGACGGATAGATATACTCTGGGCCCTCTCGGTGATATCACATTGATTAGCTTGCAAGCAAGTGATTTGATCACTAGAATGTTATATCACGGGAACGAGAAAAGAGTGCATGTCGATAGAGATCAAACTAGGTATGGAGATACCGATGATCGAATCTCGGACATGTAATATATTGTGAAACAAAGGGATTAAGATACTAGCGTAAAGGTTCCGCGATCACAAGAAAGTCATCGTTGAATGTGGGAGTGATGGGTCTCGGATCCCGCTTCGATTATTGATCCGAGAGGGGTCTCGATCATGTCCGCATTATTCACGAACCGTGGGTGACACACTTAAGACACCGACATCCAATTGGAGCAAATGTTTCATGCCGAAAAGAATGAACAAGCGCAGGAATTTATTTCACTAGATACCAAACAGGTTTTCGAGTGAAATTGCATAAAGTGGTTATGCATGTGAAATAGAATTCTAGCAAGGGTTATTTGTGAATGTTTGTCATTAAAGTAATTGACAAAATTCTGAATAAAATAAAAGAGTTTTATTTAATGAGAGTTTGCATTAAATTTGGTGGAAATTTAATGGGAATTTGAGTGGACTTTTGAGTGGAGGAATTTAAAGGAGATTTGTGAGTGGAGTGTCCACCCACATGAAGAGGGAGGCAAGGGCAGCCCCATGCAGCCACCCACTTGGGGTTCCCCTCCTCCTATAAAGGAGCCCCCTCCTCACTTGTCTCTCACACCTCCTCGTGAAGGATCTCTCTCCCTCTAGAATTTATTCCCCATGGTCTCGGACTAGCGAGATACATGTTCCAGTGGCTATTCGGCAAGAAAGAGTTGTGCTTCCGCTGCATCGCTGGAGCGAGGAGGCGGAGGTTGCTCGGTGCCTCGAACGTGTGTGCGAGCACAGATGCGCTGCTAATTTGCGGCGCTAGGACTTCCTCTCGATCTTGAGATCGGCAAGAGATCGTCTACATCAACCACGAGTTGAACTCGTTAAGCTTTGTCGGTCTTCAAGGGTATGTTCTCTACGGATATACATCCGCCCGTTGTTTGTATCTAGTAGATAGATCTTGGTATATAGTTCACATCGTAGGAAAATTTTTGTTTTCTATGCTGCGAACCCTACAGGACAGACGCCCTGAGGTTGTGGCGCTTATCTCACAGGCGGTGGGGAAGCTGACTGAGGTGGACGTGGGATCTCTTGCCGGCCTCGGCGCGATCCGGCTGCGTCTCCTCTGCCCAGACCCTTCGGTGTTCCCGGTCTCCCTGCCACGCTTCTTCTTCGACCGGGTGGGCCGTGACCTCCTAGTGGAGCTCGGCGAGGAGGTGGTGGCCCCTGGGGACAGCTCCCTACCTTCCCCGCCACCCACTATCGGTGACGACGCGGGGGCGGGCGGAGGGGGCTAGGGGGAGGAGCACTCGGACGACAGTGACTCGGGGTCAGACCCAGGGTCGCCTCTCACCACCGACGCGTCGCCACTGCCGCCGCTTCCCCCGCAGGGGAACACTGGGGGCACCTCGGCCCCCCTACGGCGGCGAGGCTCTCCGAAGGGGGGCCCTTCTTCCCAGGGAAGCGCTCGCTCTCTCTGAGCGCTCCGGCCAAGCTGGCCCCTATGGACCTCCCTCGCTACTACCGCCCTGACCCTCCCATCTCCCTCAGCCTCGACATCGCGCAGTACGGCTCCAACATGCTCCTGGCTCCGTCTCTTCAGCCTGACCCCCCAGCCACCTCTCTGTCCTATGAGCCTGTGACCTCGAGGAGTGTTGGGTTGGTGGTGTGTGACAACCAGTCATCGCGGTCCCCCGGCGTGGTGTGCTACTCCCTCGCGCCGGACACTCCGGACCCGCTGGGGCTGGCGCCCACCGCTGGTGACCCCTCCACCCCTGCTGCAGCTTCCAAGCTGCACCGGGCCAGGGCTCCCAGCCCCCCGCCGCCCTCCTGCCATAGTGTTCGTCTCGCTGACTCCCGAACAGGCCTGTCCAGGCCCGAGCCGACGGTGGCGGAGCGTGCCTCCCACAGGGTGGCGGCTCGTGACGAGTTTTCAGGTACCCCTCTGTCCCTTTAGTTGCTTCTCCTGACCCCGGCTCGTCGGGTTTGCCTGGTTCCCTGTTCTGTGTTCTTTTCGAGGTTTCGCTGGCTAACCTGGGCGCGGTGGCTGATGATTGTGGAATTGTGTTCCGTGGCGAGAAGGGGCGACTGAGCGGTAGCCGCCATTAAGGCGGGAGGGTATCTGGGAGGCGATCGCTGCTGCCGGCGCGCCCAGAGGCGGAGCGCTCTCGGATCCTTGCCGAGCATAGGCACGCGGTGCTTGACCCTAGCAGGGAGCCCCCACCTGCACCTGATGAGCGGGAGATCACCCATGAGCCAAATCCCTCGGGTAGGCCACGTGGGAGACTTCCCAAGGCAGCTGTGTCGCGCCCCCTCCTCCTCGTGCTCGCTCGGTCCCTACTAAGGGGACCACCCCAGCCTGAGGGGTCCTGATGGACATCCTCTGGGCCATCCGGATGTTCATTTGGAACATCCGGGGGGTTCGGGCAAGAGGGCCGACACCGCCAGATCAAAGACTACATCCGCCTGGAATCACCGCATATTGTCGGCCTTCAGGAGACGATTCGACATGACTTCACCATCGTCGAATTGGAGGCCCTTAGCCGCGTCAAGTTCTCTTGGTCCTGGCTCCCTGCATCTGGCCACTCGGGGGGATCCTCCTGAGGGTGAAGGAGGATACCTTTGTGGGGAGTTCTTTGTGAGCATGGCCCTCACCCATAGACAGTCTCGCTTCTAATGGGAGGTGATTATTGTCTATGGCCCCACGGTCCATAGGAGGTGTGCTGATTTCTTGTTGGAGCTCAAGTCAAAAGTGGATCGGACTGAGATCCCGGTGTTTATCGCCGGCGATTTTAACCTAACCCGGTTTGTTGAAGACAAGAGCTCGGCAAATGTGGACCTCCCTAGGATGCGTATGTTTAATGACTGCATTGCTGATCTGGCCCTCCGCAAGATTGTGCGAGTGGGCGCTAGATATACGTGGACAAATAAGCAGCTTCACCCTATCCGTAGTGTCCTTGACCGTGTCTTTGTCTCCGTGGAGTGGGAGGTTGCCTTCCCCCTCTGCTCGCTGAAGGCGGCCACTAGGGTTGGATCTGACCACACCCCTCTCCTCCTCTCATCAGGTAGGGGTCACCCACCTCGCCTGAACAGATTCCACTTTGAATCCTTCTGGCTATAGAAACGAGGATTTGTGGAGGCTGTTCGGGAGAGGTGGCTGTCAGCGGCCGCTTCACCCCCTCGGGTGTTCTGTGCAGTGGATATTTGGCATCACTGTGCCAAATTATCTCGACAGTTCATGAGGGGTTGGGGGGCGAACTTGGGGGCGGACCTCCGGGTCCAGAAGGCGGCCATTCTGGGGGAAATTTAGTCCTTGGACCTTGAGGCCGACCTACACGGCCTCTCGGCCGAGGCATGGTCCCATAGGTACTCCCTTTAGACCTCCATTATGGAGATCTACAGGGGAGAGGAGGCGTTCTGGCGTCAGCGGAGTCGTGAGAACTGGACTGTCTAGGGGAGTCGAACACGGCCTACTTCCACGCCATTGCCAATGGCAGGAGGAGGAAGTGCTCGATCCCCTGCCTCTGGGCGGGTGAGGAACTGTTAGAATCCCCACAGGCCCTTATCGCCCATATTTATTCCTTCTACCAGGACCTCTTCTCGGCGTCGCCCCCTTCTGGCATCTCGTTTGCTCCGGACTTCTGGGCTGGTGAGGCGCTTGTCTCCCAAGCGGAGAATGCGGACCTCACCCGCCCTTTTCTCCCGGAGGAGGTATCGGCTGCCCTGAAGTCCATGAAGTCCGGTTCGGCTCCGGGCCCCGATGGCCTGCCCGTGAGCTTCTTCGAGACTTTCTGGGCCCAGCTTCATCCGGTGATCCTCTGGATGTTCCAGGAGTTCTATACGGGGACACTGGTGATGTCTCGCCTGAATCTTGCCGTTATTACCCTGATCCCCAAAGTAGTGGGGGCCACGGATATCCGCCAATTCCGTCATATCACTGTGATTAACGTTGTCCAACGGTCGTTCGCCAAGGTCTGTGCTTTGCGCCTCGCGCCGGTCCTGGAGGGGCTTACCCACCCCCTCCAGTTTGCCTTCCTGAAGGGACGCCTCATTCACGACGATGTCCTGGCCTTTCATGAAATTGTACATGAAGTCAAGGCGCAACGTCAGAAAGGGGTGTTCCTCAAACTAGATTTCCAGAAGGCCTATGATCGCTTGGACTAGGCCTTTTTTAGACTAGTGCTGGGGAGGAGGGGGTTCGATGACCGTATGATCTGCTGGATCATGTAGTTCGTGATGAGTGGACATACGACGATCAACATCAATGGGGAGATTGGCCCATACTTTAGTCCGTCCTGTGGGGTTAGACAAGGTGACCCGATTTCGCCCCTCCTGTTTAATGCCGCGGTGGACGCCCTGGCGGAGATTTTGGACATAGCCAAGGCTGCTGGCCACATCTCGGGGGTGGTGGGCCTCCTGATCCCCGGAGGTGTAATCTCCCACCTCCAATATACAGACGACACCTTGATCATGGTGCAGGGCTCAGACCTCGACATTATTAACTTGAAGTTCCCGCTCCTCTGCTTCGAATCCTTGTCTGGTATGACGATCAACTTCGACAAGAGCAAGGTCATGATCCTTGGGTTCCCCGAGGAGGATCGTTAGAGGATAGCGAATAACTTGAACTGTAAGCCGGCTGAATTCCCCATTACCTACCTGGGGATGCCCATCCGGGAGACTAGGGTTTTGATCAGAGACTTGGCTCCCCTGGTCTCGAGGGTACGCTCGAGAGCGGAGCCTTGGAGAGAGCGCCTTACCTCCAAGGGGAGCAAGTCGGTTCTCATTAACTCTTGTCTCTCGAGTTTGCCCATGTACCAGATGGGCCTGTACCTTCTGCCGGAAGGGACCCATGCCGACTTCGCGAAGGAGTTGTCGAGGTTCTTTTGGGCGGCTCGGGACGGCCATTAGAAATATCATATGGTCAAATGGGCGGACGTTTGCGCCCCCAAGAGTCTTGGGGGCATAGGGATCCTCGATTCTCGCCGCTTTAATGTGGCCCTGATGCTCAAGTGGGTTTGGCGCATTCTCAGGGATGACGGAGGTCTCTGGCTTCAGCTGATCAAGGCCAAATATCTCCAGGGCCGCCCCTTATTGGCTTGCGAGAGATGGGAGGGCTCTCAATTCTGGAGAGCTGTAGCATCCCAGTTGTCTAACCACTGTAATGCTACTAAGTTTAATAATAAAATGGGCCACTTCCAACATATAATTGTTGCATCATCATCATATCATGCTCATGTCATCATGTCCCCTTGCATTTGAGCATCATATAAAACCTTTTTCTTGTTTGCTTCTTATCTCATGTGCATGATTAATTGTAGTTGCTTCTTGATATTGTATTTGGTCCTTACTAAATTGTTAAATGCCCAAGTTGAGTTGGGGGCATCTCTCTTTTGCATCCACCACCTTTTTCCTCACCACCTTATAATTCCACCATCCAATAATATGGGCTGGGCTTTTGTTGAGTTCTCCCTAACCCATGTTGTTGGTTGGATCCCCTATAATCTTTTGCTTGGCCTGTACCCACTTTTTGGGAATGCAAGGATTAAAGCCACATGGAATCATGTTGTTTTCACAATATAACCACTTGGCATTAATTGACTTGCATGGGCCATGCCAGTCTCCCTTTTTCCTAGTTTTGGTTTTGCTTGTTTTCTTTTGGACCAATCCTTCCTTGCTTGATCTTGTTTGTTTAGTACAAGACCCTAGCTCTTCTCCCTCCTTTTCCCTCTTTAGCTAAAACCCTACCTCATGTCCCAAGCACATACTTGTGTTAATGGGCATGCTAAGCTAAACCCACCCCTTTTCTTGTCCCTTGCTTGGTTTTGTTGGAATCATGCATGGGCCAAATAAAAGAAAACCCCCCATCCTCTAATCACCTCTCCTTATCCTTTTTCTTTCTTTTCCCCTGGATCAAGTATGTTGCAAGTGAGGCATGCATGATCTAGTGAAAGTCCCTCCTTCTCTTTTCTCACCCCTCTTATCAAGTTTTTAACCTACCCTTGCCATCTCCCTTTTTCCCTAAACCAAAAACCATAATTCAAAACTTTCCTCAACCAAAACCCTATTTCACCATTATCCTAAACTAAACCCTAATTCACTTAAATCCTAAATAATCCCTACATCTACATCTATCTAAGCTAAACCCTAAGTACCCCTTCCTTCTTTCTAGCATGCCATGTCCCTCTCACCCTCTCCACCTACCATGCGCCTACCCAGCCCCCCTAGCTGCCCCACACGACCTGCCCCATCCCTCCTAGCCCTAGCCCGAGTGGCCCCTTCCCTCTAGCTCGCTCTCAGCCGTGGTGGCCCTGTCCACGCCCTACCCCCTGCCCGGTTCCCTTCTTCCTTTCCAGCTCCACCACGCTCCCCAGCCCCCATGCATCGTGACGTGAGCGTGGAGGTGACCAACGCCACCCCGCAACTTTCCCCTCCCCACGCACACCTGCCTTCCCTCCTTCTTATCCTCTCCTCATCCCTCTCGCCTGCCAGAGCCCCAGATCCACCCCGAGAAAACCCCCCTCTCCCTTCTTTCCCCTCGCCACCGACCGCGTCGCCTACCTCCGCCTGGTTGCTCTAGCCGGTGGCGTCTGCAGCAGTTGTCGAGGAAGCACTGGAGCCTCGCCTGCGGCGCCTGGAGCCGGACGAGGAGGAGGCCAGAACCGCCAGGATCGGCGCGCACCGCCGGAACCCTAGCTTCCGATTCGCGGCGCCGCCATGATCGTCGCTTCCAGCTCGAACCGACCACGCCGTCACGCTCGCGGTACGCCCCTGAACCCCCCAGACAAGGTCCCGTCGGCTTTCGCTTCCTGGTTGCACGAGGCTCGCCGCCGAGCACCGTCGGTCTTGCGGTGGGTGTCGTCGGCGTCGCTGCTCGGTAGCGTCGCCACCTTAGCTAGACGCAGACGCCCCTCCTAGCATCAACCTACGCCCGGTAGCGGCCTCCGCGCCCGCGCCGCGCGTAAAGCCCTGGTTCGATCCCGCTGCGCGCGCAAGGCGTCGAACACATCGCGGTTCAGAGAAAGGGGGAAGATCCACAGTACCACGGGCGCACTTTTGCGTAAACCCCCTCCCAGTTTCGTTTTGCTCAACCCGCGAACCTCGAGGCCCCACCCGCCAGCGACCGTGTAGTATTTGCAAAAAGGCTCCCCGAAGAAGCGTGAACCAACCCGCAGTCCACCCCCCTGACCGCGTGTGCGCTTTGCAGAAAACCCCTGGCCCGTTTGTTTTGTAAACCCGCGGTCCTTCCGCCCCAGATCGCCTCTCGTGAAGTCTTACAAAAGGCTCTCGTGGTTACGTTAATAAACCCATGTCCTGCATCTCTCAGCCACTGTCTCGTGGGCCACAGAGGACCCCTGGCCCACCTGTCTGCGGCTCAGGCTAGCTGAGGCCAGGTGATAAAACGTTTCAGAGCTGATTTTTCGAATTCAAATTGTTTTAAATGATTTAAAATGCAAATTCAAATTCAGATTTTAATAACTTTTGTATGCTTTATCCAAATTAGGCAAATGATATAGGTATTTGATTCAGAAAAACGAGAGGAATTCAAATATGCCATCTGTTTAGTGTTTTGCACCAGTAAATTTCCAAGTTTGTTTAAATTACTTCAATTGCCACTAGAGTTTCTTAATTAAATAACTTTTGTTTGGAAAATCCCAAATTAAGCAAATGAGTAGTCTAAATTGATCAGCTCGACGAGACCTTCCTGTTTATGCTATCCTTGACTTCAATTGCAGCATGCATCATATAACTATATAACGCACAACAAATGTTATGGCAACAATTGTGATTCAAAAACCAAATAAATGTTACTTTCTTGTTCTTCACCCCTCACCCATGCCATGCTACCTTTCTTGCCATGTAAATTGTGCATCATTCATCATGGCATGATTGTTTGCTTGACGCACCTTATTCTTATGCTTGTGCTCTATATTTATGTTGGCCTTGTTTGTTTGGTTTTTCTCGGATAGACACGAAAGGTGGGTTGTATCAAGAGAACCGTGAGCACTACCTAACTGCCCCTTTGCTTCAACAGAGACACCGTGCAAGCACTACCACATGCTTGCATACATACAATACCTATTGCCTCTATCTTATTCTTGCATCATTGAGTCGCGATTGCATTAAATTGAATCCCAAGTATGCATAGCTTTTACTTTTAAACCCCACCAAGCTTCCCTCCATCCCATGAGCCACTACTATAGGAGTTGTTTGAGCCATGCGAGTGAGAACAACATGTGTAGGGTTTGTGAGAGTCCGATGGATAACGAGGTACTTAAACAACTTAACACGAGTAGTTCGGGATAACTAAAGAAAGTGGCACCGTGAGCAATATCTCGCTATTTGGTTTTTCCCGCTCACTTGTGTCCCGTAAGACCCCGAGTACTTGATTCCTGTTCCTTGGTTTATCGCGCTATCCACATCCGGGAGGTATATGGGACCCCCCTGGGCCAGAGCTTGATTCCGTCTTATTCCTTGGGGCCACAAACTAGTTCGAGGTTTTATTTACGATCTGTACTTATGCCATGCTTTCCGCTTTATTTACGATTGTGCGACGATAGCACACGCATCGCTTAGGATAGTGGCACGATTCCGGTGTCGACAAGCCTGCTTGGGTTCCCGATCGTTCACAGCCGTCCCCACAGACCTTGAGGCCGTCTCGGAGCTTGCCTACTCCGTTGCGGGTTCTACTTAAGGGGTGGCCCCCTGAAATATTTCTGAATCCTGTAATTGTTCAGTCGAGAAAGCCTCGTTGGGTTTTGATTTGGTTTTTCCGAGGTTGATCGAGTGTTTGTTGCTATTGGTGCACCGCCGGTAAAACTTTACAAAGCCGTGTCCGCGGTTATGGACGACTTGGAGCACAGTTTCTTGATCATAGACAAGCATAACTAAAGTACCGCCTTAATTTGACTAAATCACTTGACTAGTAAATAGTGCAATACTCACGGAATGGTTGATAAAATTGCCAACGGAAGGGGGGGGTTGTTCGTCCGCTTCCTTGTTGGTAAGCAGGGAGGAGGATGGATCGGATGAGATTACCATTATAACTGTTGTACTTAAATTCACGGACATCCGTCTATCATTGGTTAGGCGGATGGTTAGCGTTATCCAGAGAATTGCTAGGGTTTATCTTTTGCTGCAATTCGTCACCCTGTTGTGTCCCCTTTAGAGGCATTAAGACTTGCCGAGTACCCTTAGGGTCTCGCACGATAAATTCTTGATTCGGATGAGCAGTACCTTCTCGTGACGGATCTTTGGGTGGAGGAAGCCGATGATGTGGGCAACGATCGCTCGGTGTAGAGATTCCGCACGGGATCCGTGAGACCTGTAGTTGGGATGTGCTTATTTTCTGGCATCTTATGCCTATTTGCTTCTTATCCGTACTCGGATCTTGTTTGCCGCTCCGCATGATACTCGATGTGTCTTTGTATGAGGAGTTATCCTAAATTATAGTTGTATCTAGGTCATTTGAATCTTGCCGTATGGCGTTGGTATATTTCCTTTCTTTCTAGATGGTGTGGCTCGATGTACTCTTGTATGGTGGCTTGCGTACATACCCACTTGTGTACGTAGTTGATCCCTTCGCCGACCACGCCCGCCTGACAGGTCCCGTTGAGAGGTTAGCGGTTGGGACGTCTGAAAGGACTACCGTGAGTGGCTTTTGGGGCCCGCCGTACTATTTCAACCGCTATCTCTCATCCAGGCTTGTATCTAGGAGCGTAGTTCACCGAGGTAGTTACAATTGGTATCGAGCCATCCCGACCTTGTGGTTTCACCAAACAGTCGTTGTCGATCTAGCAAATATTTTGAGTAGTTATGTATATTAGGGAAAAACAAAACGCGAGAGTAGGACTGCTTCCACTTTTCTTCTTACCCTCCCACCCACCCTTTTACGGTAAGGAAGTGCAACGCTTTTCAATCCTCGTCTCAAAGTTCAAACTAGGATTCACGTGTTCGGTTTCGTAGTACCATAGGATGTGTGTGCGTGTGTGTGTGTGTAGTCCCTTGTCTATCTGTTGCATCCAAGTTGTTATCTTATCCGCCTTTGGTTATCAACTGTTGGTACATTCCATACCGATGGGCCTTTTGTAAACCGACGCAATCTATCTTCCTTTGTATCCGACGCTAGCTTGTTTGGGGTGTTCGTCAGTACCAATCTTTAGGTTTCGTCGTGGAAAGAAGGGGTTAGGATAAGTGTTCCACTTGTTCATGTGCGGAGTAATGATTTGAGTGCGGGATGGAGTCGCGACCATACCACTACTTGTATCATTTGCTTTTGTATATTGGATCGGTAGAGTCACTAATCTTGATTCGTTAAGTAATTTTGCGCATCTATTGGTATTTTAATGCTGAAATTTGTGGAAAATTTTTCTTTGATATGTTTGTGTACCACACTCCTTTTCAGTCGTGTGCGATATGCTTAATATCTTTGAGGTGCTATGAACTTTGTTGATATTTTCATATCATCTCGAAATTGTATCCTTTAATCTTGGTTAATTCCATCTTGGTACTATTCTGGATTATTATCATCTTCCATTATAGTAATCGACTTGAGTTTTATATCAATGACAGGATGGCTCCCCCACCGGACCGAGGAGGACATTCCTCGGAATCGGGCTCGTTGTCAAAGCATTGCAAATGCTGGCAGCCATGCAAGAGAACCATTGCGCTTTGAGGAGAGCGTCCAAGGAACGAGTTCACTCCACTTCCTCCACCTCCCAAGCGTGGCGACATCAAGAGCTTCCTCAAGTTCGGTCCTCGGTTTGGCGTGTCGACCGACCTCTTGATGCTTGATGATTGGCTTCGTGAGATCTCAAGGCTGCTAGAGGCTGATGTGCCGAGCAGAATGGGTAAAGTGTGCTACTCACTTGCTCAAGGGAGATGCGCTCTATGGTGGGAAAACTACACGAAGGCTAGCACTGGGTTCCACCACTTGGGAGAGGTTCACCGCTTTCAAGAACAGTTCCTCTCGGAGATTGTGATGGAGCGGATGAAGGATGCTTTCCTCAACTTGAAGCAGGCAATGATAACGCCAACACCTACATCAGAACTTCATGAACTTGTCTCGCTATGGTGGTGATGAGGTATCGATGACAAGAAAAGGTAAGAGATTGTGCAAGGGCTCAATGCGTCGATCAAGTATGCACTCACGCATGCAAGACCGCAACCTTCACTGAACTGCAGCATATGGCACTACAAGAGGAGGCTAGTAGGCGAGATGTTCGAGGAGTCCAAGAAGCACAGCAGGATGCATCAAGCTCGGCAGAATGGCAACTCCTTCTAAGCGCGTGTGCGGGTTCCTAACACCCCACCCGCTCCGGCTCCACCAAGACCGCGAGCTTCACGTCAAGGCCACCAAACTTCACCATCGCGGCTCCTGTGGGGCTACAACAACCTTACCTGGAGCGCTCGGAGTCCTGGCTTCTCTGCTCCACGCCCACCGGTGCCTGCTTCACTTGTGGAGGTCCTGGACATTCCCACTGGAACTGTCCAATGAAGAACAAAGCTCTCCCTCAACCCCCGCCAAGATCTGCATCAAGCTCTCCTTCAGTTCGTGCACCACCGCCTCGGGCTCTCAACATCAACACTAAGCCCGGGTCCGCGGTTGTTCGAGCTAACTGCGTCAACGCCTCTAAAGCTGAGCTCGCACCTGGAGTTGTCATGGGTATGCTTTCAGTTAACTCAGTCCCTGCACGAGTTCTCTTTGATTCTGGTGCATCGCATTCTTTTGTGTCTCACAAGTTTGCATATGAGAATGTGTTGAATCTGGATCCTCTCCTTAAGAAGCTGATGGTCTTATCTCCTGGTTCCAACCTGAGGGCTGAGTATATCAGTCATGGCAATAAAGTGGAGATTGGTGGTTCTTCATTCTTGGCTTCTTTAATTCTTCTGGGCAACTCTGACATTGATGTCATCCTGGGCATGGATTGGTTGACAGCAAATGCAGCTGTGATTGATTGTCTTTGAACGCCAAGATCTCTGAAGACTCCTGAAGGCCACATAGTCTTTTCTCCAAGTCTGACTCCGGATGTCCAGCTCTATTCCTTGGCTGCTCTGAATGATGATGCCATGGAAGCTATTCAGAAGGTACCAGTGGTCTGTGAGTTTCCGGATGTTTTTCCTGAAGAGTTGCCAGGTATGCCTCCGGATCGCGAGGTTGAATTCGTGATCGAGCTTGAACCTGGAACGGCTCCTATCTCCAAGAGGCCATACAAAATGGGTCCTTCGAGTGGGTGAACTCAAACGACAACTTGATGAACAAGAGAAGTTGGGTTTCATTCAAGATAGCACTTCTTCTTGGGGTAGTCCAACAATCTTCGTGAAGAAGCGTGATGTAACCGATAGGCTCTGTGTTGACTACCGGCTCTAAATGCTAAAACCATCAAGAACAAATATCCTCTCCTCGGATAAATGATCTATTTGATCACTAGCAGGAGCGTGGTGTTCTCTAAGCTCGATTTGAGAAGTGGTTATCACCAAATCAAAATTCGCAAGGAGGATGTGCCCAAAACAGCTTTCACCACTCGCTATGGCCCGTATGAGTACACGGTCATGTCTTTCGGTCTCACCAACGCACTGCTACCTTCTCGAGGCTGATGAACTCCGTTTTCATGGAGTACCGGACAAGTTTGTGGTGGTATATCCGGATGATATTCTCGCTCATTCTAAGTCCAAGGAGGAGCATGAAGAGCACCGAGGTGTGTCCCGAACAAGCTTCGTGAGAACCGCTTGTATGCCAAGTTCTCAAAGTGTGAGTTCGGTTGCTCAAGTAACCTATCTGGGCATGTTATCTCGCCAAGGGCATTGCGGTCAACCCGAAACCGTGAAGACAATAGTTGAATGGCTTCCTCCGCTAATGTCAAGGAAGTGCGGAGTTTTCTGGCTTGGCTAGCTATTGTCGCTGCTTTGTGCGTAACTTCTCAAGATAGCAAAGCCTCTCACCGACCTCCTCAAGAAAGGCAAGAAGTACTGTGGACACACCTTGCCAAGAAAGTTTTGAGACACTCAAAGAGAAGCTCACTTCCACACCGTCTTGGTTCCTCCGGATACATCCAAGCCTTTCCAGATCTTCTGCGATGCCTCTTTGCAAGGATTGGTGCGGTCCTTATGCAAGAGAGACAGTGGTTGCTTATGCCTCTCGTCGCTTGAAGACACATGAGGTCAACTATCCCACACATGACCTTGAGCTAGCAAGAAGTGGTCTTTGCCTTGAAGCGTGGAGGCACTACTTGCCGGGTAATCGTTGTGAGATCTTCTCGGACCACAAGAGTTTGAAGTATATCTTCACTCAACCGGATCTCAATCTTCGGCAAAGGAGATGGATTGAAGCCATCAATGACTTCGATGTGACCATCAACTACACCCCAGGCAAAGCAAATGTCATGGCGATGCGCTTAGCGTAAAAGCTTATGTCAACAACCTCATGGTAGAAGAGCAGACCTCTCTTGTGCGAGGAATTCCGTCACCAACCTCGAGATTGTGGAACAAGGGCATCTCCGAACCTTCCGCTACTCCTCTCTTGGAAGAACAGATTCGGTCTCGTCAACAGTGGTGATCCACACACCAAGAAGCTCATCGCTAAGCTTGGCACTCCGAAGTATGAATCCTTCCATGTTGATGATCAGGGCACGCTCTTCTTTGATCACCGGATGTTTGTTCCAAACTACCCGGGTCTGAGAGATCAATTGCTCAAGGAGGCACATGATTCGGTCCTTTCTATCCATCCTGGCAGCACAAAGATGTACATGGACTTGAAAACACAATACTGGTGGCCTGGGTTGAAAAGGTATTGTGCCAAGTACGTCTCAGAATGTGATGTCTGCCGCAGAGTCAAGGCTGTTCATCAGAAACCATTTGGTCTTCTACAGCCATTGAAGCCTCCGGAATGGAAATGGGAGAAAGTTGAGATGGACTTCATCACGGGCTTTCCTAGGTCGCAGAAGGGCAACAATGCAATTTTTGTTGTCATCGACAGGCTTTCCAAAGTGGCACACTTCTTCCCAGTCAAAGAAACAATTTCTGGACTTCAGTTGGCTGAGCTCTATATCAACAGGATTGTCTCTTTGTATGGGGTTCCACTGGAAATCAGTTCAGATCGTGGGAGCATCTTCACCTCAAAGTTCTGGGAGAGTTTCCAAAAAGCTTTGGGAACGAAGTTGAACTTCAAAGACTGCTACCACCCTCGCCTCAAGGACAAGTGGAGAGGATCAATCGATTCTCGAGGACATGCTTAGAGCTTGCGTCATCTCGTTTGGCATGAAGTGGGAAGAATGCCTTCCATATGCTGAATTCTCCTACAACAGCTTTCCGGAAGAGTCTCAAGATGGCACCATTCGAGGCTCTCTATGGTCAAGTGCGTAACTCCCATTGGTTGGTCGGTGCGGGAGAAAGAATCTGGTTTGGCCTCGACATAGTGACTCAGCAGAGGAGAAGGTGCATATCATTCGAGAACCCGAAATTGCTCAAAGTCGTCGAAGAGCAACTATGACAGGAAGCACAGATATGGTATATGCCCACAGTGATCTCGTCTACCTTCGTGTCACTCCCATGAGAGGAACACACCGTTTTGGTATCAAAGGAAGTTGGCTCCTAGATACATCGGTCCTTTCAAGATACGTGATAGAAGAGGAGAAGTTGCTTATGCACTTGAGCTCCGAAAACTCAAAGTCCATGATGTTTTCCACATCTCGCAGCTCAAGAAGTGCTTCAAAGACCCCGGCAAGACCGTGGATCATGAGCTAATAGACCTCCAAGAAGATCTCTCTTATCAGGAACACCCCACCAAAATCCTTGAGACCGCAGAACGTAGGACTCGCAACAAGTCCATAAAGTTTTGCAAGGTGCAGTGGTCACACCATTACGTTGATGAAGCAACATGGGAGCGTGAAGATGAACTCCGTACAACCATCCTTCTCTTTGTGTCTCCTTCTTCTTCTTCCTAGAATCTCGGGAGATTCCTGCTTAGTGGGAGTTGTAGCATCCCAGTTGTTCAACCACGTAATGCTACTAAGTTTAATAATAAAATGGGCCACTTCCAACATATAATTGTTGCATCATCATCATATCATGCTCATGTCATCATGTCCCTTGCATTTGAGCATCATATAAAACCTTTTCTTGTTTGCTTCTTATCTCATGTGCATGATTAATTGTAGTTGCTTCTTGATATTGTATTTGGTCCTTACTAAATTGTTAAATGCCCAAGTTGAGTTGGGGCATCTCTTTGCATCCACCACCTTTTTCCTCACCACCTTATAATTCCACCATCCAATAATATGGGCTGGGCTTTTGTTGAGTTCTCCCTAACCCATGTTGTTGGTTGGATCCCCTATAATCTTTTGCTTGGCCTGTACCCACTTTTTGGGAATGCAAGGATTAAAGCCACATGGAATCATGTTGTTTTCACAATATAACCACTTGGCATTAATTGACTTGCATGGGCCATGCCAGTCTCCCTTTTTCCTAGTTTTGGTTTTGCTTGTTTTCTTTTGGACCAATCCTTCCTTGCTTGATCTTGTTTGTTTAGTACAAGACCCTAGCTCTTCCCCCCTCCTTTTCCCCCTTTAGCTAAAACCCTACCTCATGTCCCAAGCACATACTTGTGTTAATGGGCATGCTAAGCTAAACCCACCCCTTTTCTTGTCCCTTGCTTGGTTTTGTTGGAATCATGCATGGGCCAAATAAAAGAAAACCCCCCATCCTCTAATCACCTCTCCTTATCCTTTTTCTTTCTTTTCCCTGATCAAGTATGTTGCAAGTGAGGCATGCATGATCTAGTGAAAGTCCTCCTTCTCTTTTCTCACCCTCTTATCAAGTTTTTAACCTACCCTTGCCATCTCCCTTTTTCCTAAACCAAAACCATAATTCAAAACTTTCCTCAACCAAAACCCTATTTCACCATTATCCTAAACTAAACCCTAATTCACTTAAATCCTAAATAATCCCTACATCTACATCTATCTAAGCTAAACCCTAAGTCCCTTCCTTCTTTCTAGCATGCCATGTCCCTCTCACCCTCTCCACCTACCATGCGCCTACCCAGCCCCCTAGCTGCCCCACACGACCGCCCCATCCCTCCTAGCCCTAGCCCGAGTGGCCCCTTCCTCTAGCTCGCTCACCGTGGTGGCCTGTCCACGCCCTACCCCCACCTGCCAGTTCCCTTCTTCCTTTCCAGCTCCACCACGCCCTGCCCCCATGCATCGTGACGTGGAGGTGACCAACGCCACCCCGCAACTTTCCCTCCCCACGCCCACACCCGCCTTCCTCCTTCTTATCCTCTCCTCATCCCTCTCTCGCCTGTGAGCCCCAGATCCACCCCGAGAAACCCCTGCCTCTTTCCTCGCCACCGACCGACGCCGCTCTACCGCTCGTTGCTCTAGCGGTGGCGTGGCCGCAGCAGTTGTCGAGGAAGCCTCGAGCCCGCGACGCCTGAGCCGGACGCGAGGAGGAGGAGGCCAGAACCGCCAGATCGGCCGCACCGCCCGGAACCCTAGCTTCCAGTTCATGAGCGCCACGATCGCTTCCCTACTGAACCGACCACGCCCGCCACGCCGCAGACGCTGAACCCCTGCATAAGGTCCCGCTTTCGCTTCCTGGTTGCACGAGTCTCGCCGCCGAGCACCCTTTGGTGGTGTCGTCGACGCCGCCGCTTCCAGCAAGGTCGCCACCTTAGCTAGACGCAGACGCCTCCTAGCATCAACCTACGCCTCAGCAGCTGCCGCTACAAGACGCCCAGAAGCCCTGTGTTCGATCCTCGCTGCGCCATGCAGCTGCCGACACATGCGCGTTGTAGAGAAAGGGGAAGATCCACAGTACCGGGCGCACTTTGCGAAACCCTCCCGCTGCTTTTGCTCAACCCGCGAACCTCGAGGCCCCACCCCAAATGACTGGTGTAGTATTTGCAAAAGGCTCCCAAGAAGCGTGAACCAACCCGCAGCCCACCCCCCGACTGCGTGTGCTCTTTTGGTAAAACCCCGCCCGCTTGTTTTGTAAACCCGCGGTCCTTCTGGCCCCGCAGTCAGTCTCTCAGGAAGTCTTACAAAAAGGCTCCTGTGGTTCTGGTTAATAAACCCGCGGTCCCTGCATCTCTCAGCCACTGTCTCGTGGGCCACAGAGGACCCCTGGCCCACTGTCATGGCTCAGGCCGAGGCCAGGTGATAAAACGTTTCAGAGCTGATTTTTCGAATTCAAATTGTTTTAAATGATTTAAAATGCAAATTCAAATTCAGATTTTAATAACTTTTGTATGCTTTATCCAAATTAGGCAAATGATATAGGTATTTGATTCAGAAAACGAGAGGAATTCAAATATGCCATCTGTTTAGTGTTTTGCACCAAGAATTTCCAAGTTTGTTTAAATTACTTCAATTGCCACTAGAGTTTCTTAATTAAATAACTTTTGTTTGGAAAATCCCAAATTAAGCAAATGAGTAGTCTAAATTGATCACTTCGACGAGACCTTCCTGCTTATGCTATCCTTGACTTCAATTGCAGCATGCATCATATAACTATATAACGCACAACAAATGTTATGGCAACAATTGTGATTCAAAACCAAATAAATGTTACTTTCTTGTTCTTCACCCTCACCCATGCCATGCTACCTTTCTTGCCATGTAAATTGTGCATCATTCATCATGGCATGATTGTTTGCTTGACGACCTTATTCTTATGCTTGTGCTCTATATTTATGTTGGCCTTGTTTGTTTGGTTTTTCTGATAGACACCGAGCAGGGTTGTATCAAGAGAACCAGAGCACTACCCAACCGTCCTTTGCTTCAACAGAGACACTGTGCAAGCACTACCACATGCTTGCATACATACAAGACCTATTGCCTCTATCTTATTCTTGCATCATTGAGTCGCGATTGCATTAAATTGAATCCCAAGTATGCATAGCTTTTACTTTTAAACCCCACCAAGCTTGTTTCCTCCATCCCATGAGCCACTACTATAGGAGTTGTTTGAGCCATGCAGTCGAGAACAGCATGTGTAGGGTTTGTGAGAGTCTGATGGATAACGAGGTACTTAAACAACTTAACCCGAGTAGTTCGGGATAACTAAAGAAAGTGGCACCGTGAGCAATATCTGCTATTTGGTTTTTCCCCGCTCACTTGTGTCCGTAAGACCCCGAGTACTTGATTCCTGCTTCCTTGGTTTATCGCTATCCACATCCGGAGGTATATGGGACCCCCGACCGAGCTTGATTCCGTCTTATTTCTTGGGGCCACAAACTAGTTTGAGGTTTTATTTACGATCCTGTACTTATGCCATGCTTTATCGCTTTATTTACGACAGCGGATAGCACACTGCATCGTTTAGGATAGTGGCACGATTCCGCTGTGTCGACAAGCCTGCTTTGGGGTTCCAATGCTCACAGCCCCCACAGACCTTGAGGCCGCCTCGAGCTTGCCTACTCCGCTATGGGTTCTACTTAAGGTGGCCCCTGAAATATTTCTCAATCAGAATTGTTCAATGAGAAAGCCTCGTTGGGTTTTGATTTGGTTTTTCCGAGGTTGATCGAGTGTGTGTTGCTATTGGTGCACCCCCGGTAAAACTTTTCAAAGCCGTGTCCATGTTATGGACGACTTGGAGCACGCTTGATCATAGACAAGCATAACTAAAGTACCGCTTTAATTTGACTAAATCACTTGACTAGTAAATAGTGCAATACTCACGGAATGGTTGATAAAATTGCCAACGGAAGGGGGTTGTTCGTCCGCCTTGTTGGTAAGGTGGAGGAGGATGGATCGGATGAGATTACCATTATAATCGTTGTACTTAATTCACGGACATCCGCTATCATTGGTTAGGCGGATGGTTAGCGCTTATCTGTAGAATTGCTAGGGTTTATCTTTTGCTGCAATTGCCACCCTGTTGTGTCCCCTTTAGAGGCATTAAGACTTCTGAAAACCCTTCTTAGGGTCTCACACGATAAATTCTTGATTCGGATGAACAGTACCTTCTCGTGACGGACATCGGGTGGAGGAAGCCGATGATGTGGGCAACGATCGCTCGTGTAGAGATTCCTGCACGGGATCCGTGAGACCTGTAGTTGGGATGTGCTTATTTTCTCGGCATCTTATGCCTATTTGCTTCTTATCCGTACTCGGATCTTGTTTGCCGCCCGCATGATACTCGATGTGTCTGTATGAGGAGTTATCCTAAATTATAGTTGTATCTAGGTCATTTGAATCTTGCCGTATATGCGTTGGTATATTTCCTTTCTAGATGGTGTGGCTCGATGTACTCTTGTATGGTGGCTTGCACATACCCACTTGTGTCGTAGTTGATCCCTTCGCCGACACTACCAGACAGGTCCCGTTGAGAGGTTAGCGGTTGGGACGTCTGAAAGGACTACCAGTGAGTGGCTTTTGGGGCCCCGCCGTACTATTTCAACCGCTATCTCTCATCCAGGCTTGTATCTAGGAGCGTAGTTCACCGAGGTAGTTACAAGAGCCATCCAGGAGATTAAGCAATTCATTGGCTTGGGCTTATCCTTCGTGGCGGGCGATGGGCGAGGGGTGCAGTTTTGGCTGGATTCGTGGTTGCTCCCAGTCCCATTAGGGGTGCACTTCTCCGGTCTCTTTGCCATATACTCTGCGCCGTCTGCCCTCATTGCTGAGGCGTTTCGCGAGGGCTGCTGGAACATCTTGTTCTGACGCTACCTTAGCGAGGCGGAAGCTGGGGACTTCCAGCAGCTACTTGGCTCTCTCCCGGTGTCCTTGTCTGGGACCCCGGATTTGGCCATGTGGCAGCTCCACCCCTCGGGGGAGTTCTCGGTGAGATCGGCCTATCGCGCCTTATTCCAAGGCCCGGAGCTGAGCTCGACGTCGCCCCTATGGAAGGCCCCCCTGCCGCTTAGTATTCGCATCTTTGTGTGGCAACTCCTGCGTGATTGTCTCCCTTCGGGGATAGAGGTGGCCAAGCGTAATGGCCCGGGTGACGGCATGTGTCCCCTATGTGGGACTCCGGAGTCGTGTGCCCACATTATGTTTTCTTGTTCGGCTGCTCGCGCCCTTTGGAGCTTTGTCCGAGAGGCGCTAGGGCCTGCCTGGCAGGCGCAGGAGCTTGGAGAGTTCCTGCAGACCCAGGCAAACAGGACCGGAGGGGGGCACCGCCTCTTCTGGCTAGTGTTTGCGGCCATCTCGTGGACCCTTTGGAACGTGCGTAACAAGATGGTGATTGAGAAGGTCTTCTCTTATCGTGTATCTGGCCCTGTTTTTTTTCCTTTCTTGCCTCCCTTCAGCAGTGGTCTCCCCTGGTGCGGCTGCGTGACCGGACGACTTTCGACGACACTCTTCGGGCCTTGAAGACGGCGGCGCTCCCCCTCTCGGCTTCTGCTACACCCTCCCCGGCGGTGGCCTGAGTGTCCGCTTTGTCGTTCCGTTGTGGTTTTTAGTTTTTTATTGGGCGTGCTTGTGCTGTGGCCCCAGCTGTCTATCGTACCCTCTCTTTTCGGTTTGTCTTCGGCCTTGTTGGATGTTGTCTGAACTTTGTATGTGGATGTTGCTTTATTTATAAAGCGGGGCGAAAGACTATTTCGATAGAGTCCACGATCCATCGAGTAGTAGACCAAAAGTCAACTTTTGGAACGAGCACTTAGATCCAAGCAGTACTTCCCTCCTTTAATAGTAGGATGTAAACAGTTTCCGGTCAAAATCAATTTTTCTAAAGTTTAACAAACTAAATAGAAAACACTATGACTATTTATAATTTTTTAAATAAGTACTGTTAGACCATTATGAAATATGTTTGTATTTTATGTATGTTCCATGTTGTAGATATTCATATTCTTTTTAATATATTGGTCTTTTTTTACTTTGATCGAAAACTATATGTGACGAACTTTGCTCGACACCGACTAATCGACGTCCTCCGATCAGCTGGTCCACCTTTAAGGTTCTTGTCGCCGGTCAATCCCAACTGCCAGGGTTGCCCCATCCTCGTCGCCTGTAAAGCCCGATTGCACATGTGGTCCCTGTCGCGCGCTCCCGCCGGGTGCCAAAAATGAAAGATCTTCTAGACCACCGTTCTGTGGCAGCAGCCATGGTGACCTAGTCGTCGGCGTCTGGCTAGCTACCAGCACCATAATGGTGTGCGACAACTAGCGCGAACAGTCGTGCCACCAAGGCACCTCGCCGTCGAGCCCACGCGGCACCACGCGCCACCACCGATCAAAGAGAAAAAGGTACCATGACGGAGAGCGCCCCTCCCCCCCGTCGTCGCCGCCCGGGCTTCGCCTGACGGGTCCTCCGACGGTGGCGAGGTGGAGGGGACGAGGGGGATGGGTGACCGCTAGGGTTAGAGCATCTCCACTCGGCTACCCAGGACGCCGATCCGAACGCCGAATTTAGGTCCGAATGCTAAAAATCGATCCAGTCACTTACCGAGGAACCTGTTTCTAGGTCAACTTTGGTACGGACTCTCGGGCCATTCCGAGGGTCGGGTGGGCGGGCTAGAAAAAGTAGCTAACTGGCTATCGAGACTGGCAGAGTCCATGTTCACCAGCGCCCGTGCATGTGCATGAATATCCTGCGAAGGCCATTGGAGAAGCAAACAGATAAGAGTCGACTTGCCCCCTACACTTACGGATCCAGCTCAACATGCGAGGGTGGTCCAACACTTACTGTTCATGTAAATATCGTTAGTTTTAACTTTTCATCTATAATATATAGGCTATATGAAAATCTCATATAAATATTAGTATATAGGCTATATCAACATATAATATATAGACATGGACCACCCTGTCCACCATTTGGATCCGCCACTGGCCCCTAACTTCATGTCTCGAGTCTTGTCCCGTCCAGGTCAAGCAAATTAAGATGAGTTCGACTCCCGTAGCTACCACGATGAAGCTGTTCATCATCCTCTCGGTTCTCCTCCTCGCGTCCGTCGAACCCACTGTCTCTTACGTCCGGCCGTACGATTCCATTTTCAGCTTCGGCGACTCCTTCGCCGACACGGGAAATGGCAACGTGGTCTTGGCCGCGAACAGGGCCCCGAACCCCTACGCGCTCCCGCCATACGGCATGACGTTCTTCGGCCGACCCACGGGCCGCAGCTCCAACGGCCGCCTCATCATCGACTCCTTCTCGACACTGCTTCTACGCTATGTCTAGTACGTCGTGGCATCTGTTCTTGACGGCTGGCGTGTGTGCAGCATCGAAGCTACATCTGCCCTTCGTCCGGCCGCTCTGACGCCGCACAATCGCTATTTCAAGAACGGCGCCAACTTCGCCGTCTCGGGGTCGGGCTCCACTGCTCTTGATGTCAGTTTCTTCAGAGACATCCCAATCGCAAGCCAGATCGTTCTGAACACCTCCTCCAGCGTGCAGCTGCAGTGGTTCGAATCTCTGAAGCCCGAGCTGTGTAGCCCTGCCCAAGGTAATAATCAACTTGCAGCACATAACATATTCGCAATTATCCATATTGTGCCACTAAACTTACAGCGCGACTTGCAGCCTGCCCGCCGGGCTTCATTGACAGGTCAATCTTTTTCGTGGGAGAATTCGGGTTCAACGATTATAGCTTCGCGCTTTTGGGAAAAACCCTGCCACAAGTTAGATCCATTGTTCCAAACGTAGTCAGAGCCATTGCCAAGATCACCGAGGTAACTATTATAGCATTCAAATTTAGACAAATTCGCGACATCTATTTTGATACGGACGGAGAAAGTAGTAATCATGCCCAATCCCGTTGTGTGAAGTTGCATGCCCAGTCAAGTCATGACCACAGTATGCCAATGTGTACTTCAACAGGCCCTAATCAAGCAGGGGGCGAGGACCCTGGTCGTACCCGGGATCCCACCATTGGGTTGCTTCCCAGCGAATTTGGAGCAGTTCACCGGTGCCGGCCCGGCAGCCTACGAGCCTGGCACCTGGTGCCTGAGAGAGTTCAACGAGCTAGCCGCGCAGCACAACTCCCTGCTGAATGGGACCCTGGTGAACATCCAGAAAAATCACCCGAGTACCCTGGTCCTCTACGCCGATTTCTTCACTCCAATAATCAAGATGGCGGAGAATCCTGCCGAATACGGTCAGTACCCTTCTCTGTTCTAGATGTGCTCAGTCATCTGCTGGTGACAAGCTAGATGGTATCGCCTCCTCTGACTTCTGACACCAAGTGGTTTGAAACAACCATTGCAGAGTTTATCCCAGACGTGCTGAGGTGCTGCTGTGGTGGAGGTGGGAGGTACAACTTCAACATGAGCGCCGGCTGTGGGATGCCTGGTGCGACGGTGTGCGACCATCCGGTTAACCATATGTTCTGGGACAGCCACTTCACGGAGGCGGCATGCCGCTACATTGCCAAGGACTGGGTAGACGAACTGAGGAGGCACAATGAGTTGATGGGGGTGACCGACCGCTACTCTGATGTTGCCAGAGACTCCGCGTAGCTATAAAAGGTTTATCATAGAATGTGATCGACCATCCTGGCCTGGGTTTGCACCCATCTATTTCAAAACTTGTGTCGTGTCTTCCCTTTTCGACGAGCACTTTATTATAGGTGACCAATAAACATCTAACGGAACTTCCTCTAAAAATCAACGGTGTGCTAGTGCATGAATCGTCCATCTTCCTTAAAATTTTGAACTAAATTACATGCTGCACTTGAAGATGCTCTAGTGATGTACTCCCTCCGTTTCAAAATATAAGATGTTTTAGGTTTGTGAAGAAAATGAATCTAGACTTCTTTTAGTGTGTAGATTCATCCAATATAAGATGTTTTAGGTTTGTGAAGAAAATGAATTTAGACTTGTTTTACTATGTAGGTTCACTCAACTTTTGGATGAATCTACACACTAAAAGAAGTCTAGATTCATTTTCTTTACAAATCTAAAACATCTTATATTTTGAAACAGAGGGAGTAGTGCAGAGTAGTACTTGTTGGAATTTGAGGTATTTGCATATTGGGCTTTGACCCAAAACAAATACAAATTCTAAAATTCCCTTTGGCCCATTACGTGTGGCAGCTTATGTATGTGCTAATGGAGCTAAAGTTTAGTCTCACGTTGATGGTGGAAGGAGAGTTGGACCTGTTAGAATATATAACTATATTGTATTTGTATAGATATATGGTTGTATATGTCTAGTCTATGTATAACCGTTTGTGTATTGTACGGTACGTACTCTAGCCTTGTAAGTCTATATAATGAGCAATATAAGGCACCACAATGTGTGGTTTCCCCTATCTTACATGGTATCAAACGCAAAACACTAAACCCTAGACCTACGCCGACCCCCTCCTTCCGAAGCCGCCAAAGCCACCACCGCGCCGCCGCGGCCAGCGCCCTAGCACGCCGTCCCCACCCGCGCACCCCTCCGATGTCTCTCTTCGATGGATATCAGGTCTCCAAGGCCCTCGCTGCGGCCAAGGGGACTAAGGACGCACCTGACGCCGAGAAGGACGCCACGGCCGAGAAGGCCAAGCTCGCCCTCCTCTCCGCCGCCCACGCATCTGGCTCCGGGTCGAGCGCGGGGTCTTTCTCCCTGACCTCGTTGCACGCCCAGGCCGTCGGTCTATCCTCCATCAAGGGGCACGTCCCCGTCGATCTCGCGCTTGACACCAGCGTCCATCGTTAGTGGCGCACCTTCCTCCGCGCCACGTGCCGCAAGTACGCCCTACTGGATCACCTCGATGTCGATGCCCCTGCCGCGCCGACCCCGGAGTGGTCTCTCCTCGACGCCACGGTCGTCTCATGGCTCTATGGATCTGTCTCGCTCAATATCCTTGACGCTGTCATGACACCTGGCGACGATCCCCTCGTCGTCGAGCTTTGGACCCGCATCAACGGCCTCTTCAACGACCACAAGATCAATCGCCAACTCCACCTCATGGCCGAGCTAGGCGATGTCAAGATGGGTGAGATAAGCATGATCGACTATCTTCAGAAGGTCAAGTCACTCTCCGATGGACTTGTGGATCTTGGTTCTCCTGTTGATGATGTTGAGATGGTGATCCACTGCCTCAATGGCCTCTCCCAGCAGTATGAGTCCGCCGTCGATCTGATCTCCCTCATGCCTGGGATTAGTTTCGCGCAGTGCCGCTCGTTGCTCTCACTTCAGGATATGAAGCGGAAGAATCGCCGCGCCCGCCACACCGACACAGCCCTCTTCGCTAACGCTGGCAAGTCTGGCAAGAGCACCGACAAGGGAAAGAACAAGAAGAAGAATAACGCCACTGACGCCGCCAAGGAAGCTACCACAGCGCCCACGCGCTAATCGCGTCACCGCCGCCTCCTTGGCCGTCCGCGCATCCACAGGCAGTGCCATCCAGATGTGGCGTCAGCCCAGGTGTCGTGCAGCGGCAGCCCGCCTACGCCCCGCCTCCCAGCTACATGCCGAGGCACGCTCCGGCGCCGCAGGCGTTCTACGCTCAGAACTCGTAGGGCGTCGCCCCCGCCCCTATGCCTACAACCACGGGTATGCGCCCCCGCAGCCCGCCCATGGACTCGGTGCCCCGGCGTCTCCGGCACCTTCGTCGGCCTCGTGGGACCAGGCCGCGTTGATGAACTTTTCCAGGCCATGGGACTGCAAGCACCCAGGGAGTGGGTGATGGACACTGGCACTTCCTCTCACTTCTCCCCTGATCCCAGTATGCGCACCTCCGTGTCTCCTCCTTCGTCCTCTCGACGTGCTGTCATTGTCGGTAACGGTCCCACCCTTCCGATCACCGGTACCGGGCACGCATGTCTCCCTATCTCTACTTCCTCGCGCCCTCTTTACCTTCGTAATGTCTTAGTTGCTCCTATCATTGTCAAAAACCTTTTGTCTGTTCGTCAGTTCTCTATTGATAATCGTGTCTCTGTCGAATTTGACCCTCTTTGTTTTTCTGTGAATAGCTTTGGACCTCTCTACTCCATCCAGGACCTCTCTACCCTATTGATAATCGTGTCTCTGTCAGTTCTCTAACCAGGACCGAGATTCTTCACTGCAATAGCTTCGGACCTCTCTACTCCATCCACCCTTCATGCACCAGCCAGCCATCTGCCTTACTCGTCGTAGATCCTAGCCATGTCGCCGCTATCTCCGCCTGCCGCGGGAGCGGTTCTGGTGCTTCTCCTGCCGCGGCAGCCTGCCGTGGCAGCGGTTTGGGCAGTTTTCCTGCCGCGGCAGGCCAGGCAGCGTCGTCGCCTGCTGCGTCGTTAGTCGCCTCCGCGCCGCCACCACCTCCACCCCGTCGTCAGCGGGACCCGCCTCTGCCACCGTCTCACTCAATGGTCACTCGTGCCAAACGGGGGATTGTGCAGCCCAAGACAATTTTTGATCTTCATGTTGAGGGATTATCTCCAATACCGAAGACTTATCGTGGTGCTCTCAAGGATCCGAATTGGCACTCTGCCATGGTTGAGGAGTATGGCGCTCTTCTCTCCAACAATACTTGGGACCTCGTTGATCCACCTCGCAATGCTAATATTGTTACAGGCAAGTGGATCTACCGTCACAAGATGAAGTCTGAAGGTTCCTTAGAACAATACAAAGCTCGTTGGGTGCTCCGAGGATTTACTCAACGAGAAGGTATTGATTTTGATGAAACCTTCAACCATGTCGTCAAGCCAGACACTATTCGCACAGTGCTCTCTCTTGCGTTAACAAGTGACTGGCCTATTCATCAGCTTGATGTCAAGAATGCGTTCCTCAATGACACTCTCACAGAAACTGTTTATGCTCGTCAGCCTTCTGGGTTCACTGATCCGAATTATCCTGATAAGGTCCGTCGTCTCAACAAATCACTTTATGGTTTGAAGCAAGCGCCTAGAGCATGGTTTTAGCGGTTTGCCTCATTCATTGCTTCGGTTGGTTTCATTGGCTCCAAGTCCGAAAGTTCGTTGTTCGTCTATCGGCGTGGTGCTGACATGGCCTATTTCCTGCTCTATGTGGATGACATAATCCTGACTGCGTCTTCCTCAACATTGTTGCACAGTTTGATTGCCTCTCTTCGTACAGAGTTTAGTATGACAGATATGGGCGATCTTCATTATTTTCTGGGCATCTCTGTGACACGCAGCAAGGACAGTCTATTCCTCTCACAGGAGAAGTATGCATTCGATCTTCTTGACAGAGCTGGTATGTTACAATGCAAATCCATCTCTACTCCAGTTGATACTGCCTCCAAACTTTCAGCCAAGTCCAGTGATCTTGTTACAGACCCGACCGAGTATTGTAGTATTGCAGGTGGTCTTCAGTACCTTACGTTTACTCGGCCAGACATCTCTTATGCCGTGCAGCATATTTGTCTCCATATGCATGATCTTCGGGCTAATCATTTGCTTCTCGTCAAGCGTGTTCTTCGCTACATCCGCGGCACCACCGACTATGGTCTCACCTTGTTTCGGCGTAGCTCCAACAAGTTGACGGCCTACTCTAACGCTGATTGGGCAGGTTGCCCAGACACTAGACGGTCTACCTCAGGCTACTGTGTCTTCCTCAGCGCTAATCTGGTGTCATGGTCTGCTAAGCGGCAGCACACAGTCTCTCGCTCCAGCGCTGAGGTCGAGTACAGGGCGGTTGCAAATGTGGTGGCTGAAACTTGTTGGTTACGGCAACTTTTTCAGGAGCTTCATCGACCGGTAATTGGTGCCACTGTGGTTTTCTGTGACAATGTGAGCTCGGTTTACATGATACAAAATCCTGTACATCATCAGCACACCAAGCATGTGGAGATCGACTTGCATTTTGTACGAGATCGCGTCACCACCGGTGAGGTCCGGGTTCTACATGTTCCGAGTTCTTCCCAGTTTGCGGATATTTTTACCAAGGGACTACCGTCGCCTTCTTTTTGGATTTTTAGGACAGTCTTAACATTCATCGACGCTCGTTTACGACTGAGGGAGGGTGTTAGAATATATAACCATATTGTATTTGTATAGATATATGGTTGTATATGTGTAGTCTATGTATAACTGTCCGTATATTGTATGGTACGGACTCTAGCCTTGTAAGTCTATATAATGAGCAATACAAGGCACCACAATGTGTGGTTTCCCCTATCTTACAAGACCACCTTATATAGTAGAGTGTTAAACCAATCACTAAGGTGTGAAAAGAAGAGAAACCCTCGCGCACTCCTCCTCCGACGCCGCTCGCCATGCCACGCCACACCACGACATGCCTCGTCTCGTCACGACGCGCGCGCTCCGCGGGTTGCGAGAATCTCGCCGAGCCGAGCTCATATTTTGCATGCCGTTTATATTTTGTTGTTCGGAAAAATTAATTGTGTATTATTTACGAGTCATTAATGGACGCGTTAACCAACTAGTCGTTCCCACATCCTAGATCGTAGGTTGTTGTTGACTCGGTCGTGTGCGCCCACGTCCTACCCGACCTTCACTATATAAACAGGCAGACACGAACCCTTGTGCTGCCCTCCTCTACTCCATCCTACCGGCTGCGTGCACGGTCATCCGGGAGAGCAGGCTTTCGAAACCCCGTCTCTCTGATCTTACACCGGAAGAGAGGCGATAAGAGTTTTGGGACCGTCTCAGTGCAACTGCTAAAGTTATTCTCCTTCCTCTACGTCTGGCTTTAACGACTCCATCGTCATGTCGGCCGCCGCCGCCAAGAAGGCTGCTGATGCCGTTTATGCTGTCGCTGCCGGTGGCGGATCTCTTCCTGTTGCGCCGATGGTCATACCATCGACAAACTCGTACGTGTTCTTTGCCCTGGTGACATTTCCTATGTTGATTACTAGTACCGCAGTGTGCATAGATGTGCTACGTTTTCACTTGCCCGTACGGTTATTATGCGTATGCTAGTTAATTTTAAAAATTATTATGTCATGATTTATACTTACGTTAAATTAATGGGAAAACTGCTAATTACTTCATCAGTACTTTTTACGTTCTATAGGACACTTCCAACTAGCCTGAAGTCAAGAAACAACAACACCAGTACACATGTTATAATTGTAACAAGAAAATGACTCCAGTCAGCAGAAGCAAGACTCCTAGGGCGTGTTTGGTAGGGAGTTTTCTGTCGGGATAGGCCTCGTGGTACAGAAGTTGGATCGGTTGAATGCCTGCCCGACCTTATCGTTGTGGTCCCCACAAACCTTAATGCACCCCCAGGGCAGGCCCACTGGAAACTACCGATTTGGCTGTTTCTAGCGAGCCACCGTCTTCTTGCACTCTCTCGGTTAGAAAGCGAAGATTACCTACATGAGCTCGTCCATGCAGGGAGATAGCGAGACAACGCGCGTTCCGCCATGAAAATGGAAATTTGAGGCAGGAACAATTCGGTCACCTACTGATATGGATATACCCTACGGGTGCACAACATTAGTATATCTGGTCCAGCCCAAGGAAGGCCCACGCAAGGACACCCAGCCCATGAAGATTTCGGGTGGCCCAAGCCCATGACGGTTTCGACTTCTTGGAGGACAAGTCTAGATTAGATAGAATTTCAAAGGGTATCAACCCTAATTTGTAACCAACTCTACCTATCCCGAGACCTGGCCTATCTATATAAAGGCTAGGAGGGTACGACGAGAAGGCTCTCTCAACTCACCTCATATGCACCTCACGCTAGATTGCATCTGCGCACCCCTGTAACTTATGGTTCTGCCTTAATCAAGAGCAGACAAGTAGGAGTAGGGTTTTCCCTCCGGGGGCCTGAACCTGTGTAAATCTCGTGTCCCTGTGTTGCATGTCTGTTAACTGTTTCGCAACTTCCATCATCCCCATCATCTCCAAAACCCAAGTCCATAACAATGGGCAATGACGAGAATGAACCTCGTCAATTGGCGCCGTCTATGGGAAGCGGGGACGCTGATCGTGTGGTCGTGATAGTTCCACCCGAAGTGATCTACGATTCAACGACAATGGAGAGTCGCCTCCTCGTCGACGCCTTCGACTTCACCACCCATTCGCCTTTGACTTCACCGCCCACCTGCCGCCATAACTCATCCTCTATTCGGACTCTCCATTGTCCACATCGAGATCCATTCCCTGCTCACTCCTCACTGGTCAGCTCTCTCATATCCGGTCACCGGCAACAACAACAACAACATCAGTGCGGCCGCAAAGGTCGCCATGCCTAGCTGGAATGACGACGAGTCCTCGGATCAGTCCTATCTTAGGGTAAGCTCAATTTCCCCATGTTGTTCTTCATGATCAGGGTTAGCCACAGATTTGGGGATTTTCGATTTGGCGTTAATTGAATTGGCTGTTGTTTTTAGATTTCTTGTCTCTTAGAACCTCCCCGACATGGACTATGCTCCTGACCGGACCGAAGATCCTGCATTCATCGACATTGCAGTAGATTGTCCGCATGTGTGCCACCTCCACAAGCTTCCGCCTGTGAATTGTGTTGCATTCGAAGGAACCAACACTGAGCGACGACTTTGGATCTACCAAGTGCAAAATGTAAGTTCTCTCGTAGTGAATTTTCATGCAATAGAGTTGACTCGTACATTATGATCATGATATTTTCAATTATAGGAAGCCAAAAACTGTGGATTTGTGGCCTGGTTGGATAGTGAGTGGCCACAAACAGCAAAAAATGCGTTGGAAAAACTATGGGGATTGTATCTGTCACATCCCAAAATTTTCCAAATTTTGAAATGTGAAAAATAAATAAACAAAATAAATAATTGTTGAAATTTAGGGTGAGAAGAAACGTTTTGATTCCAATTGGAAACATCAAAACCTATTTTGATCAAATAGAATCCTAAAGGGATTTAAAAAGGTAAACAAATAATAAATAAAGTTATAATAGTTGGAATCACCATTTTTTGGATCTTTAAATAAAAAGATATGGTTTTTATAAGCAAAGGTAGAAATATTAATTAAGTACTATTTTAAAGAGCCAGATTAAATCCTGGCCAAGCAAATGAAATAAAATATTTCTGTTTGATAAAAAGAGTAAAGGATTATTTAAATAAAGGATTTATTAATACCCAATTTTATTCAAGTAAAGACATTTTCCTATTTTGGAATAAACATTAAAAACTTATTAAAGTGTTTTAAATAAAAATTCAAAGTGTTTTATATTTTCAATTAAAACCTACTGAAAAGGTTTTGGAAGAATTTAGAAGGTCAAATAGAGTTTTAAACATATTTGAATCCTATTTGAAATAAAGACTAAAGTCTATTTATTTATTTTTAATAAATAATAAACCCTAAAAATAATTGTTCTATTTTGGACTTTGGAATAAGTTAATAAACAGAATTAAAATATACCCAAAGTTTGGTGGTGGTTTGAATTGAAATAGAGTTTGAATTATTTGAATGAAAATCAAAACAAAAATTAAAATAGAAAAAGGAAAAACATTCTGTAAAAAAAATGAACCAAAGCAGCCCAGCCAGCAGGCCCAGTCCAGCCCAACTCGCAGCCCACCAACGTTTTTCACCCAGGAATTAACCCGTAGAGTCGTTGAACGCTCGGCCCCATCTTTCTCTCTCTCTCTCTCTCTCTCTCTCTCTCTCTCTCTCTCTCTCTCTCTCGCAGACAGCCAGGCCCCACGTGCCTGTTCATCGTTTTCACCCGCCGCGACCGTTCCCCTCTTTACGCCGGCCATTTCTGGTCGTTAATCCGCGCTGCAAATTTGCATCAATGCCACGATTACTCCTCGCTGTGACCATGCACACTTAAGCACCTTGCCCTCCTCTTCCATTTCCCCCAGACACCGCCTCCTCTCTGCCTCCAGGCTGCCCCAATTTTGAGCTCGAGCACCACAGCCCCGACGAGCTTCTCCGGCCGATTCCGGCAACGTCCAACCGCCCCTCACCTCCCAGAGCACACGAGCTTGCTTCTTATCTTCTTGCGCATCTCCCTGCACCAACCCCACACCCGCGCGAGCACCGTAGCCTCGGCAACCTCGACACCCGAGCGCCACCGTCGTCTGCCATTTCTCCGGCGAGTTCCCCCGGTGAGTACAGACCGCCCCGAACCCTCTCGTTGATACTCCCATGATCCCTAGTACCGTACGCGTCTAACTGCATTCTTAGCATGCTCTTAAACCCCGCCTCCGACGACAACCAGACGAACCTGATGCCGCCACTGACTTCGGCGAGCAATAGCTGCTGCTCCGATGCGCCCCTCGACAAGCTGATCATGCCTTGAGATTCACCGCAATCACGCGAGTCTAGTGAGCATTCTCACTCCCTCCCTCGCTTCCTGAATCATCGCCAACGCCAACGCCCGAGCATGCGCCGCCGTCCGTCGCCGCCAGCGCCGCCAGATCTTGGTCGAGCAGCTGTCGTCCGTTGGATCTCGATCCGTTGGATAGGATAGATTCATTAAATGAAGGGGTACGTGTGGTCTGTGCCGTGCGATTAAGTGAGATCCTGCGGTCAGAACAGCTCAATCCAAACGAACCGTTATCGTCCAATAGTATTGAGCCACGTGGCCAGACTCAGGATTTAAAATAGAAATTTGATCTATTAGATTTGCAAACTTGCAAAATTCATAACTTTTAATCTACACGTCCAAATTTTGCAAATTTTATATCAATGGAATCAGAAGAACAAGTACTTTGCAACCATGCACTTTGTTTAATGTTTTGCTTCTGGAAAATTGGTTGAAATTGCAGAAACTTGTGTAGGCATAATTTGAATATAAAATTTGTTCTAGAAATATTTTTAAGATGAAATCTTTGCTAATTGGTTTTTTTTGAACCTACTGACCATAGGAACCAACTTATGGATTTTAAAATGTATTTTGTTAAGTTAAGGAATAAATATTTGAATTAGCACATTTCTAGTCGTTTAGAAATGATTTTTGAGTAAAACCTTTGGGAAATGATGTGATTCAAACCTTATGACCCTAAAAACTAAGTTTTGATATTTAAAAACATATTTGATGAACCCTATGAAATTATTACTTTGCTAAAAGATATTTTCAACAACATAAAATATCACCTTAGCATAATATTTGGTTTATGAGATAAAACCTTTTGAAAATGGTTCTACCACTTTTGTAATTGACCAATATGAGATTTAAAATATTTAGAGCCTAGTAGAAACCACTTTAGCAAATAAAATCATCTTTTGCATGCTTGCATGCATGGCCTTGTTTTTGTTATTTTATGTGGTGAAATGGTTTGAATGCTAGTTGAATATGTGTTTGCTTGATTGAATTGTAGTGAAGTTAGAAGAGTGTGATATTTGCAAGATCAAGAAGTGAACCAACATTCTCTACTAAAAAGGCAAGTGACACTATCATCCATGTCCTACTATTTTTCATTACACTTAGTGGATTTTTGTAACATGCATGATAAGGACCATTATATTTTTATGCTATGCTAAATCCTATTAGGATATCCTTATATCTTCCTTAGTGAAAACATTGTAGTTGTAGTATGCTTAGCCCTGCTATATATTTGGGATGGGATACATGATATGATTATATAAAGTGTTGGAAAGATATATGTTTTATTTAATAAAACAAGTACTCAATGAACCACCTGGGTGGAAAGAGGATACTCAAGTTTTGGACAAGGTGGCAACAAAGGGAACCAAGTTTATATGGCTATCTTTTTGTATGTGCACTAGAAGAAAACCACCCAGGGACTTGGAGATTGAACATGTTTCTCGTACAGTGGCTTGGTGCTGTACCACATGCTAAATGGGCTCTGGCTTAGTCAACTACATAGTGGAAGACCCATGCATTGGCATCTTCAGGTTAACTAGAATTGTGTATGGGAAATATACCCCTACATTGGTGCCTGGTAGACAAGCTAGCATTGTGTATTGGGAGGACTCCTATGGAAAGACTTTGTCACTTCCTCGATCTGCCAGTATTCCATTTTGGTGAGTACTTATCCAGCGGCCACTGGTGGCATCAAGACGAGATTGTGTCATGTGGGTAAAGTGTACAACTTCTGCAGAAGATCAAATTCTAAGTACTTAGCCGTGTTCCCGGTTATGGACAACTCTGAGCAACTAAGGCCTGAAGCTATGGAAGATCTCGACATTCCAATTTCTCAAAGTAAAACTTGATGGTGACAACAAGGGATTAGAAGCACTTGGAGTTTTCCAAGGAGTTCAGAAAGATTTGACAAAAGATCAAAACTATTTTGAAAAGATAGGATAAAACTATATTGCTTTCTGCAAAAGAGCCTAAACCCTACTCAGCCAAATATGCATGTAATGAGGATCCACTTATTTATACATAGTAGTGAAACTTGCGAATGCAATTCAAACGTATTGACCCTTGTGGCTGCAACTTTTATGTTGCAGGTTTGTTTGATGTTTGAAGTGTGTTGAATAGGATTACAAGTCTACAACCAACATGATTGCCTGTGGCACTTTGAAGATGAAGGACTCCATGCTATATAGATATTCTGCTGCATTGTAATGTGATAGCCAAATGAGCTATGTAAGATGTAATGAATTATTTTATTCCTGGTTATAAGTTGTATTATGACCTTTGTTTCTTGATATTACATCTTAACTGTGGATGCTAGCTATTGATCCAGGGACTAGCATTGTAAACACAGGGATCTCTACCTTATTAAAGGTTGGGACTCTTACAGTATCATGACAGTAACAACGCCAGAATCGACGAGATTCAGAATGCAAATCTGATGTAGGAGATAGCAGAGGAGAAGAGCAAAATCGATAAGAAATACTGACTCTCTTAATTGATGTGAAGAGATTCATGGATGAATCAGAGAAAAAGATTGTGGAACATAACTTTTTCGAGATGAAGGAGGAATTCGAGATGCTTAAGCAGTTGCAGAAATTGCAAGAGGACATCATGAAGGCCAAGCATCAACAATGGAATGATGAAAAAGTTATTCACATAGAATAAAACAAGAAGCTTGATCACACGCTATTTGACCTGTTCAATGTTGCTGATGCTAACAAAGAAAGTTGAAGGATAAAGGAAATATGCGAGGAGTGATGTGTTATTAGTGTCATATACTCTAGGTGTAGTTTGAGGTTGGTGCCATGATACCCATTTTAGTATTGGTCTCTCTTTTACTGCAATTTTTTATCATGGTAAGCTCAGCATATCATGATCATGGTCACACCATTGTGCTGCATCATCTAAGCCAAAAGGGGTGTCGCCCAACATACCAAACATAGGAAGATAATTGCCACCTGATGCCTGCAAGTGCATAGATCGTTTGAAGCTAGTTTCAAAGTTATGATGTTGATCCCACAGGAAGCCCAAAGGTAAGTGTTTATTGGTGAAGTCTCTGTCGTACCCAAAGTTGTCACAAGTCTTCGTGTGAATTGACTGCAAGTGTTAAGAATGAGAATATAATTTGGTTTTAACAAAAGTATTTAAATAAAACTAAAATATAAACTTCAGAATAAAAAAACATAAAAGTAAAGAACAATTTGTTTCTTGTTTTCTGCAGATGACGAAGTAGGCGCGGGGAGTTTTAGTTCATGGTGATAGTGAATGTGCCGGGTGAATGGATGATAAGTGTAACAATTATAATCTTATAAGTATGTTTGTAGGTGAGAAACCCATAATTAGTCGGAACTCCTCTTGGTAGATTTCATCCAACTTCAATAATCCTAATAGCCTGTTTACCACAACCACGGTCAGTCACTATACGATTAAGATCCTTCAGGTTGCTTAGCAATTAAGCTCCTTGGATCAGACTAATGTAATAAGCTCGGTGGTTCCTCGTTATCCTCAAGTCAAACTAGTTTCCCATTGATATTCCTGTATCACTCGAGGGTCACCTGTCTCCTAGCAAACAAGATTCTATCTATGTAGAACAAAGCATCATGTTATCTGGGCCCTTAATTGGACAACAAGCAATAAGCATCCCACAGATAGTCAAGCGCACATAATATAGTAATTAAAATCAACCACAAACTTGGAAAATATATAGGCACATCACATCTCACCAATCCCCTACATCTCCCACGCCCAAGGGAACTTACTCACACATGAGAGAAGAAAGCATCTGATACGTCGAAAACATATCTATAATTTTTGTTGTTCCATGCTTGTTTAGTATCTACTTTACTTTGCTTTGATTTGTCTATAGTTTGAGGTATTTTTAAATGTTTTCTGGGACTAACCTATTAACAAGATGCCACAGTGTCAGTTGCCTGTTTTCTTCTGTTTTTGGTTCCAGAAAAGGCAGAAAATCAATATTCTCGAATTGGACGGGACAAAAGCCAAAGTCAATATTTTATCGTGGGGAACACGGATCCAGAAGACGAGACGGAGAAGAGACACCAGGGGGCCACACCCCCTGGCCGCGCGGCCAGGCCTGTCCCGTGCCTGGGGGGTGCGGCCACCCTGGATGCCGCCTGCCTCTCCTCTTCGCCTATAAGAAGCCCCCGATACCAAAACCCTAAGTACCCGATCAATCTTCCATGGAACAGTCTGTAGCCGCCGCCACCATCGTCCCTAGATTGGGGGGATCTGAAGCTCTTCCCGGCACCCTACCGGAGGGGAGATCATCCCGGAGGCCTCCTTCATCACCATGCCAGCCTTCGGTATGAAGCGTGAGTAGTTCCACCTTGGACTACGGGTCCATGTAGTAGCTAGATGGTTGTCTCTCCTCCTTTGTGATACCATGTTTAGATCTTGTGAGCTTCGTTCATGATCAAGATCATCTATTTGTAATCATGCATGTTGTGTTTGCGAGGATCCAATGGATATTGAGATTACTATGTCAGATTGATTAATGGTTTTGTCTTATTGATTCTATCATGTCTGTGTTATCTGTGATCTTGCATGCTCTCCGTTTCTAGTAGCTATCTTGGCCAAGTAGATGCTAGTGACTCCAAGAGGGGGTATTTATGCTCGATAGTGGGTTCATGCCTCCATTTAATCTTGGGAAGTGACAGAAATCTCTAAGGTTGTAGATGTGTTGTTCCTACTAGGGAGAAAAAACGGTCTCTTGTTCATGGAACAAGTGGATTGTTTACCTTACACACCTTGCTTAAAGCAGTTATCCGTTGCTTCAACTTAATACTGGAGGTGGTTCGGATGATAACCTAAAGGTGGATTACTAGTCATAGATGCAGTTGGATGGCGGTCTATGTATCTTGTTGTATTTCCCAATCAAATCTCATAGGATCATGAATGTCTAGTATTGCATTGTTATGCCTTACTTTGTCCTGTCAATTGCCCCGATGTAATTTGTTTACCCAGCATGCCATGTTTGTTTATCTTAAGGAGAGTACCTCTAGTGAACTATGTTCCCCGGTCCAATCTTTACCATTGATACATCTTCCACTTTTACTATTTACTTTCTGCAAACCACCATTACCTTCCACACCATAGAGTTAATCCTTTGTTTTCAGCAAACCGGTGAGATTGACTATTGGGGATATACTTTCCGGGTATACCCATAGGACTCGCTGACCAGGGTGGCCCACTAACGGGTTAGAGCTTTGCTTCACGGGCGACCCAGTCAAAGAAAGAGGAGGAGCCAGTTCCGGCTACGACAAGGCCTAGAAGAGTTACCGACTTAGGCCTATAGTTACCGACTTAGGCCCAGAAGAGTTAGCGACTTAGTCCAAGCTGTGTCTAGTTACCAACTCTGTAACGTAGCCGGATAGGTCTCTCTTGTAACCCTAGGCCATGGTATATATATAAACCAATCCTATGGGAGCCTTTAGTGCACAACCAATCTTACTACCACAACCTACTCGCATAGACGAACCTCTCTTGTAATCCGCTGTAACATCCGGCTTATGCTGATATATTACTGGGTTGCTAGAAGGAGTAGGATCCGATCACCGTAGTCAGATCTGAACCTGGGTAAACTTGTGCTCACCGCTTCTGGAACATCCGACGTCTCACACCCCATCTTTCCAACACCACTAGGACCCCTTATGGCGTACTTGTCGACAATCCGACGACATTGACAACCTCACTGTTCGTTGGGTCAAAGTCTTGAGTTTGTGTTGTGTAGGTTTCCAAGTTGCTAGCAATACCTTTGAGTCATTTCCTTCCTCCTACTGGTTCGATAACCTTGGTTTCTTACTGAGGGAAAATGTGTTGTTGTGCTCATCATACCTTCCTCTTGGGGTCTTCCAATGAAGCTCAACAATCAACTGAGCCACCATCAAGGTTTTCTGGCGTTGTTGCCGGGGAGGCTAAGGACGGCTTCACAAGGGGAGTCCTTCACATCCATTCTCTTTACTTTGTTTTTGTTTTGCTTAGTTTATTTTGCTTGGTTTTGTTTGCCTCTTTTTATCAAAAATTCCAAAAAAAAATAGTTTCGTCTGGTTTGCTTTCTCTTATCAAAAACACAAAAAAATTAGTTCCTGCTCTAGTTGCTGCTGATGTTGGCTTGCTCCACATTTGCCAAAATGAACTCTGCTGAGAATACCAAGTTGTGTGACTTTAATAGCACAAACAACAATGATTTACTGAGTACACCTATTGCTCCACCTACTCCTGATGATACCTTTTATGAAATTAAGCCTGCTTTGCTGAATCTTGTGATGAGAGAGCAATTTTCTGGTGCTAGTTCTGATGATGATGCTGCCCACCTCAATAACTTTGTTGAACTTTGTGAGATGCAAAAATATAAGGATGTAGATGGAGATATTATTAAGCTCAAGTTGTTTCCTTTCTCCTTGAGAGGAAAAGCTAAAGAATGGTTGCTATCCTTGCCTAGAAATGGTATTGATTCTTGGATTAAGTGCAAAGATGCTTTTATTGGAAAATACTATACTCCTGCTAAGATTATATCTATGAGAAGTGAAATAATGAAATTTAAACAACTTGATTCAACATGTTGCTCAAGCTTGGGAAAGAATGAAATCTTTGGTTAAGAATTGTCCCACTCATGGACTTACTGCTTGGATGATTATCCAGACTTTTTATGCAGGTTTAAACTTCTCCTCAGGAAACCTGCTGGATTCAGCTGCTGGAGGTACCTTTATGACCATTACCTTGGGGGCTGCAACAAATCTCCTTTATAATATGATGGTTAATTATTCTGAATGGCACACTAAGAGAGCTCCACATGGTAAGAAGGTAAATTCTGTTGAAGAAACCTCCTCTTTGAGTGATAAGATTTATGTTATCATGGCTATGCTTGTTAATGGAAAAACTCATATTGATCCAAATAATGTTCCCTTAGCCTCTTTGGTTGCTCAAGAAGAGCAAGTTGATGTGAACTTCATTAGAAACAATAATTTCAGCAACAATGCCTATAGGAATAATTTTGGTAGTAACAATAATTATAGGCCTTATCCTCCTGATAATGGCAATACTTATCATGATAGATCTGGAATGCCTAGTGAAGATAGGATTATAGAAGTTGAAAGATCCACTAAAAACTTTATGCAAATGCAATATGAGCAAAACAAGATATTCACTAAAAATATGGAAGAATAATCTTCTATCTTGAAAAATATTAGTCATCAACTTGAGAATTTGAATAGAGAAATTCCTAGTTTATAGTCAAAAATTTTGAGTGCCGAGAAAAATATTTCCTCTTTGTCTGAAGCACAGTCCTCTTTAATTAATAAAATGGCTGCTAAACCTGAAAATTTGGAAAGTACCTTTGCTGCTACTCATGCCATACAAGTTACTATTGATGCAAATGTTAGACTGTTAGCTCAACTACATGCTAAGTTGGAAAGAGAAGCTAAAATTGCTAGAAACAATAGTGTGTGCACTATCACCACCACCAATATGGATACCACTAAACCACAAGAAGTCCCTATACCTCCTACCACAATGCCTAAACCCAATGAGTCTACTACTAGTGATGCTAAGTTTGATTTTGATCTTGATGGTTGCAATATTTCTAAAGTGATTATGTTCTTACAGAAGCTTGCTAGAAGTCCTGATGCTAGTGATATGAATGTGGATTTCACCAAACACATTACAGATGCTCTCATTAAAATTAAGGAAGAAAGGTTGAAACACAAAGCCTTTATTCCTAGGAAAATAGAAGATAGTTGGGAACCGTCATTAATATGCAAGTGAATGACTTTGATCTCAAAGCTTCATGTGACCTTGGTTCTAGTGTCTTTATTATGTCCAGAAAGATTTATGAAATGCTTGATTTGCCACCTTTGAAAGATTGCTATTTGGATGTCCCACTTGATGATAATGCTAAAAAGAAACTCATGGGAAGTGTTAATGATGTTCTTATTATGGTTAACAATGCTTATGTCCCTGTTGATTTCTATGTTTTGGATGTTCAATACAATGCTTCTTGTCCTATTACTTTGGGAAGACCTTTTTCTTAGAACAGTTGGTGCCATCATTGATATGAAAGAAGGCACCATTAAATATCAATTTCCATTCAAGAAAGGTATTGAACACTTCCCTATGAGGAGAGAGAAGTTAATTTTTGCTCCTCCTTTGAAAGCAAGGTTTGATGTTAATGCTTCTTCATTTGAAAATACTTGATGTTTGATTCTTGTGCCTAACTTAAAGGCGTAAAAGAAAAGTACTTATTGGGATATAACCCAAAAGTTTTCTTGAGTCTTGGAAGTTATTACCTCTGTAATGACCTCTCCTTATCCTTTTTATTTGATTTTTGTGCCAAGAATAACCTCTAAGGGAAATAGTATGTTACCCAGGGGGATAGCTGCCCCCCCCCCCCCCCCCGTTGGATGCCCGCCAGCTTGTGCATTGAGATATGTGCAAAACAACCATATGCTAGACAGTTAAGCAGTCTGTAATACAACTGACATGATACAACAATGGTATTGAAAAACTGACACGCTGCATGCGCAAAAAATGTCTCCTCAATATACGTGTACTTTGTCTTGCTACATGCGCACAAAATGACACGTTAAAACTTACACGCTACAAGAGAGATTTAGTCTTGTGTGCACAACAATGGCAGTACGGATCACAAGGGTTGTGATGGGGCTTCTGCGCGTGCATGCTGCATTTTTGTTGGGAGCGTACTGCCATGTTCACATGCATGAACAAGCCCCTCATAGTATACTGTTCTCGACTAGCTTGATGCATCCAGCGTGATGGGATTTCACATGCACCGAATCAAACACAACGTCGAGGTCTGTATAGCCTTGGGAGGTGCAACATTCATGCCCTAAGATGGGACTAGCTGTCTTGGTATTGTTGCCTTGGTCCTCCGGCTCAAAAATCCTAAACATAGGCTACAACGTTACCATGGTACTGATTGGAGTACCGATTGGAGTAATTGCTAACAATGCGTTCCTATGCCTTGTATAACAGCTTAAGCCCCGACACGAGATTTATCACGGGTTAATAGTTCATCATGCGAATAGTACGTGTTTTCCTAGGCCGTGCCACTACTAGTATGCTACAAGCCAGTACAACACGAACTAATGTGGTGTGCTCACAACAACTCGCCATAGTCCGCGAGAAAGAAGTCTAAAAACTTATCAACTATTGGAATAATCAAGGAGATGGGGGATGAGGTAAATGAAGGAGAGTTGGTTAAAGGATGCAATAATCAAGAACAAACAAACGTAACAAAAACTAGGATGCTAGCTCGCATTTAGGAGTAGGACCGTTGGGAGACGGCTACACGGCTTAATATACATCCAATGGTACTTCTAAGTAAACACTAGTCGTGTGTTCCCAAGCATATCGTTTTGTTACATGCTTGTACTAGCTAGCATTGTCTACACTTGGGACACATGTAGTTGACACAGGGTGACACGGAGAAAACAATGTAATGACAAAAACACAGACTTCCATGCTCTATACATGCGCAACGCCACCCGAGGCAGTGCATGCAGACTACTGACAAGGCACGGCAGTCTAAGCAAACTCTAATCACCAATTAGTACCATAGCTCCGGCAACACAACAAATGGCAGTATGATGCTTGTTCATATATCAACACGAATCATACAGTGTAGGCTAGGGGGACAACTATCCCCTGTGCCAGGAAATACACACTCTAACCTCTAATGAGAAGAAACTAAGATTTGGGGAGTTGTTGTCCCGAAACAAATTTTTGTGCTCCACTGAAAAATTCGTGTAAAATCTCTGTAAGTCGGATTTAGATGTAATTTTCTAAATAAATCCCCTAGGTTGTCAGCTAACTTTCGGTAGTACAACACTTTTTGATTTGAGCAACATAAGGTCTTCTAAAAAATTGGTTTATACCTGCTGGTCTGTTTTGACAGATTTCTGCCATTATTTGCATTTACTTCTTATTGATTTCTTGAGTTCTTTTTGGGAAATTGAGCTTTTTCAGGGAATTGCTACAGTAGCTTGTGTTTTTAGTAAAAGTTTTTTTGTTTTAAAACTAAACCCCAAGGTTCTATTATCTTTTGAATACACTAATGTTGCTAATAAAGATTGGGTGAAGTTTTGTATGAAGGAAAATTTTCACGTGTAAAGAAAGAATGATGTAATGAGATGAAGAATGGACAAAATCTCAAGCTTGGGGACGCCACCCCATGTCACCCCAAGAAATATTCAAGAAGTACAAGAGTCAAAGCTTGGGGATGCCTTAGGAATCCCCTTCTTCATCAATAAAAATCTCAGGTCTTTCTAGACGCTTTATTTTTATTGTTTCATGCACTATTGTGTTGTTCTTGGAGCATCTTAGTTTTCGTTTTTGGTTTTTGTTTCCTTAGTTTGCTTGAATAAATTAGTTTGGACCCTCGTTCTCTCTGTGTTTTTTCAAATAAGTTGATTGGTGTTGGAGAGGAGTAGAAAGTTCTTGCTTGAATAGTACAAGAGGAGCTTGCTTTAACTATGACTTAGACTTTATCATGTCATGCTAGATGTTGTTTTGACCTTATGCTTAGTGATTATTGCTGTATCATGAATTTTTACAAATAATTGGGATTGCTTAATGTGCCTTGAAGGAATCATGCGTTGTTTTAGCATACAAAAGCATAACATTATGGTATTCTCCTTTGATGCTTTGTTTGGGTTGACTTGGCACATGCTCACACCATGTTATGACTATGAACAAGTCAACATAGCCTCTATTATCATTTAGTCCTTGACTTGTAGTACCACTTTATGCTTTGATTAGTAATGTTTTGTCGCTCTGCATGATTATGTGAAGGGTTTCGCGGCATAGTAAATCAAAATTTTCTACGGATGCGAACAGAGGGAAAGCCAAGATCTAATCTAGGAGATGCAATCAACGAGAGAGATTGGATTATATCTTCATACCCTTGAATATTCGCACAGCGGAACGTTCGTCGGAACGTGGGTGATGTAGTCGTACTCGCTTCTCCTCCTCGCGATCCGATCCAATCTAGCACCACAAGTGGCGGTGCCTCCGTGAGATGCACACGTGCAGCACCTCGACGTCTCCTCCTTCCTCGGACCAGCAAGTATGGTGGAGAGATAGATTGGATCTACAACACGACGGCGTGGTGTATATGGTGGAGAATTTCACGCAGGCTTCGCCTACAAACAGTCGGGAGGGGAGAGGAAGGCGGCAGGCAACTAGGGTTGGAGGCAAGGTGTAGGAGGGGCGCACCAGCCCTCTATATATAGAGGGGCCAGCCCTCCTCCAAGCCTTGGGCGGCCAAGGGAGGAGGAGTGGGGGGCAGGACTCTCCTCCTTCTAGAAATTCTATCCCTAGTTTAAACGATTTAAACCCTATAGAATCGGCTGGGCCCTATGGGGCCTTGTGCCCCTGGCCCAATGCGGCCAGGACACTCCCTCATAGGCCCATTCCCCCTCCCGGAAGGTGGGGCCACGTTGGTCCCCTTCCGGAAGATTCTAGAAGCTTAGGTACAATACCGATTAACGGAACAATTCGAACTCCAAAAACTGCACCGCCTTATATGAATATTATTCTCGGACCACTCGGAACCTCTCGTGATGTCCGGATCCCATCCGAGACTCAACAAAAACTCATAAACCATTTATCCAATCTATCCTAGTGTCGAGACACGTTAAGTGTGTGACCTGCGGGTTCGAGAATATGCGACATGATCTTCTATCAATAATCAACAGCAGTGCAGGCACCCATATTGACTCCCACACATTCATCGATGATCATATTGGATGAACCACGATGCCAGGATTCAATCAATCCCATATATATATTCCCTTCGTCTCGCGATATTTTACTTGCCCGAGATTCGATCGTCGGTACCGTCATACCTAGTTCAATCTCGTTCACAGCAAGTACTTTACTCGTTCCATAATCCGATATCACTTTGTGATTAAATCCTTAACCACATGCTTGCAAGCGGTGTTGATATCGATTACCGAGTGGGCCCGAAGTATATCTCTCCGACTTGGGAGGGACAAATCCCATCTCGATACATACAACCCAACAGATACTTTCCGATCACCTGAGAGACACCTTTATGATCACCCTCTCATAGGATGACGTTTGATGACCTCAAAGCTTTCTTCCGATACCAGGGAGTTGTATTATCTCATGGTCTAAGGAATACAATATTTGACATAGGAAAAGCTTCGCAAAGATGAACACAATGATACGATCTAATTGCTTCGCTTAGTTTGGGTCTGACCATCATATCATTCTCCAATGATATGATCTCATTATCAATTGACAACTCATGTCTATGGTTAGGAAACCTTAACCATCATTGATCAATGAGCTAGTCCATAGAGGCGTACTAGGGACACGGTGTTGTTCACAAACCACACAAGTATTAAAGTTTCCGCTTAATACAATTCTAGCATGAAATATAAACTTTATCATGAACAAGAATTATAATAATAACATCTTTATTATTGCCTCTAGGGCATAATTCCAACAGTCTCCCACTTGCACTAGAGTCAATAATCTAGTTTACATTTGGCAACAATCTCACACCCATGGCAATCGAGGTCTTGATCATGTTTTACGTGGAAGAGGTTTAGTCAATGGATCTGCGACATTCAGATCTGTATGTACTTTGCTAATCTTCAGATCTCCATCTGCAATATAATCTCGGATTATATGAAACTTGCGGTTAATATGCTTGGTCTTTGGATGATATCTTGGTTCCTTAGCGAGTGCTATGGCGCCAGTGTTGTCACACAATATCTCCAGTGGGTCCAATGCACTTGGAACCACGCCAAGCTCAGTGATGAAGTTTCTGATCCAAACTCATTCACTTGGCCTTCTGCAAGACCATGTATTCCGCTTCCACTATAGATCCCGCGATCACGCTTTGCTTGCAGCTTCTCCAGCTCACAGCTCCTCCATTCAAAATATAAACGTATCCTGTCTGAGATTTGGAATCATCCTTGTCGGTGTCAAAACTAGCGTCGACGTAACCTTTTACGACAAGCTGTTCATCACCCCCATAGACTAAGAACATTTCTTTAGTCCTATTTAGGTACTTTAGGATGTTCTTCACGGCTGTCCAGTGTTCCACTCCTGGATCACTTTGATATCTGCTCGTCAAACTAAGAGCATTGGACACATCCGGTCTAGTACACAACATGGCATACATGATGGAACCTATGGTTGAGGCATAAGGCACTTTGCTCATAGCTTACCTATCATTTACTGTAGCTGGACACTGAGCCTTGCTCAATATCTTACTTGACAAAATAGGCATTAAACCTTTCTTTGCCTTATCCATTCTGAACCTTTTCAGAACTTTGTATAGGTATGTACTCTGGCTTAAAGCTATCAGGCGTCTTTGTCTATCTCTATAGATTTTGATGCCCAATATATAAGCAGCTTCACCTAGGTCTTTCATTGAAAAACACTTGTTCAAATAACTCTTCACACCGTTAAGCATGTTGATGTCATTTCCAATAATCAATATGTCATCCACATATAGTACCGGAAACGTCACCGAGCTCCCACTCACTTTCTTGTAGATGCAAGCTTCGTAGCAATTTGGAACAAATCCAAAGCTCTTGATCACTTGATCAAAACGAAGGTTCCAACTCCGAGATGCTTGCTTTCCATAAATGGAGCTGAAGTTTGCATACTTTATCGCATCCTTAGGATCGACAAAACCTTGGGTTGCATCATATACAACTCTTCATCAATGTTGCCATTGAGGAACGATCTTGACATCCATCCGCCATATTTCATAATCATGAAACACAGCAATTGCTAATAAAATCCGAATGGACTTAAACATCGCCACGGAGAGAAAGTCTCATCGTAGTCAACACCTTGAACTTGTCGAAAACCTTTTGCGACAAGTCGTGCTTTATAGACGGTAACATTACCATCCGTCCGTTTCTTCTTGAAAATCCATTTGCACTCAACGGCCTTTCGATCGCTAGGAGGTCCACCAAAGTCCATACTTGGTTTTCGCTCATGGATCCCAATTGGATTTCATGGCTTCCACCATTTCTCGAGTCCGGGCTCATCATCGCTTCCTCATAGTTCGTAGGTTCACCGTCTTATACTAACAAGACAACAAGACAGGTTGCCATACCACTCGGAGGGGCACGCGACCTTGTCGACTGCGACGTTCGATGTGACATCGTCCAAAGCTTCATGATCCTTGTCATTAGATTCCTCTATTGTTGGTGCGGTGACACTGGAACAATTTCAGTCTTGCGCTACTCTCCAATTCAAGAGAAGGTTCAATAACCTCGTCTAGCTCTACTTTCCTCCCACTCACTTCTTTCGAGAGAAACTCCTTCTCAAGAAAGGAACCGTTCTTTGCGACAAACACTTTGCCTTCGGTTCTGTGATAGAAGGTATACCCAATAGTTTCCTTAGGGTATCCTATGAAGACACATTTCTCCGCTTTGGGTTCGAGCTTGTCTGGCATCAACTTCTTGACGTAAGCTTCGCATCCCCAAACTTTAAGAAACGACAACTTAGGTTTAGCACCAAACCACAGTTCATACGGTGTCGTCTCAACGGATTTAGATGGTGCCCTATTTAAAGTGAATGCAGCGGTTTCTAATGCATAACCCCAAAATGATAACGGCAAATCAGTAAGAGACATCATTGATCGAACCATATCTAATAGGGTTCGATTCAGTGCTCAGACACACCATTGCTTGTGTGGTGTTCCGTGGCGTGAGTTGTGAAATGATTCCACTTGCTTTAAGATGCGTGATAAAATCATAACTCAAATATTCACCTCCACGATCGGATCGTAGAAACTTAATCTTTCATTATGATGGTTCTCCACTTCATTCGAAATTCCTTGAACTTTTCAAATGTTTCAGATTTATGTTTCATTAAATAGATATACCCATATCTACTTAAGTCATCGGTAAAAGTGAGGAAATAGCGATATCCACCGCGTCGAAACACTCATCCAGACGCATACATCGGTATGTATGATTTCCAACAAGTCCGTTGCTCGCTCCATCATACCGGAGAATGGGGTTTTGATCATCTTGCCCATGAGGCATGGTTCGCATGTGTCAAATGATTCAAAATCAAGAGACTCCAAAAGTCCATCAGAATGGAGTTTCTTCATGCGCTTTACACCAATATGACCTAGACGACAGTGCCACAAATAAGTAGAATCATCACTATCTACTTTGCATCTCTTAGCCTCAATGTTATGGATGTGTGTTTCATCCCTTTCGAGATTTAGAAGAAATAAACCATTTACAAGAGGTGCATGACCGTAAAAGATGTTACTCATATAAATAGAACAACCATTATTCTCCGATTTAAATGAATAACCGTCTTGCAATAAACACGATCCAGAAATAATGTTCATGCTCAACGCAGGCACATAATAACATTTATTAAGGTTTAAAACTAATCCCGAAGGTAAAACTAAGGAGAGCGTGCCGACGGCCATCACATCAACTCTTGATCCGTTGCCAACGCGCATCGTCACCTCATCCCTCGCAAGCCGCCGTCTAATCCGTAGCTCCTGTTTCGAGTTACAAATATTAGCAACTGAACCGGAATCAAATACCCAGGCACTACAACGAGGGCTAGTAAGGAAAACATCAATAGCATATATATCAAATATTCCTTTGATGGTGCCAGCCTTCTTGTCCGCTAAATACTTCGGACAGTTGCGCTTCCAGTGACCCTTGTCCTTGCAATAGAAGCACTCAGTGTCCGGCTTAGGACCAGACTTGAGCTTCTTCTCAGCAGGAGCATTGCGCTTGCCGCCGCCCTTCTTGAAGGGCTTCTTTGCTCCCTTGCCTTTCTTAAAGGATGGCTTGTTGACCATCAACACATGATTATCCTTCTTGATATCCACCTCCGCAGCCTTCAGCTTTGTGAAGAGCTCGGTGATCGTATCAGTGGAGCCAATCTGATTATGAGTCACTACAAAACTTTTGTAGCTGGGAGGGAGTGATTGCAGAACCCTGTCAATCTTGAGCTCCTCTGGAATCGTGCATTCCAGTTGCTCAAGGCGTTGAGTGTAGCCTGTCATCTTTATGGCGTGCTCACTAACGGAACTCCCTTCCTCCATCTTGCAGTTAAAGAACTTCTCGGAGATCTCATATCTCTCAGAACGGGCCTGAGTCTGAAACATGGTTTTCAGCTCCTCGAGAATCTCAAAGGGCCCGGGATACTCTTCAAAACGATTTTGAAGTTCCGGTTCCATAGCAAACAACATGGTGCTCTTAATCACACCATAATCATCTTTGCGCGACTGATAGACAGCTTTCTCATCAGCCGGCGCAGTTGCAGCAGGGGGGTCACCTAACGCTTTCCCAAGGACATAGTCCTTTTGTCTGCCAGACAGAATGATTCTTAGATTGCGGAACCAATTGGTGAAGTTAGACCCATTGTTTCTAAGCTTTTCTTTCTCAGCAAAAACGTTGAAGTTGAAGTTGGACTTGGCCATGTGATCTACAGTGTTTGCAAGTACAATTTAGACTATGTTCATGATAAATAGTTCAACTTAATCAAATTACTAGATGAACTCCCACTAAATTCAACATCCCTCAAGTTGTTTAGTGAACACGATCCAAATTCACCACACCTAATCCGATCATCACGAGAAGAGATGTGGTTTCAATGGTGGACAACAAAGTGTCAATCATATCATTCATATGACTCATGCTTAACCTTTCGGTTCTTGTGTTCCGAGGCCATGTCTGTACATGCTAGGCTCGTCAAGCTAGACCCAAGTATTTCCGCGTGTGCAAAACTGGCTTGCACCCGTTGTATGTGAGCGAGAGTCTATAGCACCCGATCATCACGTGATGCTTGGACACGACGAACTTTCATAACGGTGCATACTTGGGAGAACAGTTTTATCTTGATCTTTAATTGAGGAATCATCTTATAATGCTACCGTCGCGATCTAAGCATAATAAGATACATAAAAGGATAAACATCACATGCATATAACTTTATGTGACATGGTATAGCCAATCTTCGCAATGATCTCCATCTTGTGTGTTCGGCATGATCTCCATCACTCCACCATGATTGCCTCCACCACGAATAGCAACTACAACTATTGCTAACTACTTAGCGATAAAGTAAAGCTATTACATGGCGTATAAGAAGTTGACTCACGGTCATACACAATTATAAAGACAACCATATGGCTCCTGCGGTTGTGTACTCATCGACATGCAAGTCGTGAAACATTACAAAACATGATCATCGCATACATTATACACATCACATCTTGGGCCATACCATATCATAGAAAACACTCCTGCAAAACAAGTTAGACGCCTCTACTTTGTTGTTGCATGTTTTACGTGGCTTATGGGAGTAGATGCTAAGAACGATTCTTACCTACGAAAGCCACAAGGTGATATTATGGTTGCCAAACTCGGTGTTAATCTCATGACAACTATAGTGAGAGCGACATCCACCAGCCGCATGTGTGGAACAAGCCACACGTCAAGTGCGAGCCGGTCTCATGACGACGTCGCGTAAGGTTGGCCTGGACCGCTTCAATCTCACTATCCCGCGTCATAAGAAGAACACAAACAAGAGGCTTGCAACAGAAAACATCAACGCCCGCAACAATCATGTTGCGTTCTACTCGTGAAACACATCTACGTATAGATCTAGCTCTGATACCACTGAAGGGTTTCGCGGCATAGTAAATCAAAATTTTCTATGGATGCGAACAGAGGGAAAGCCAAGATCTAATATAGGAGATGCAATCAACGAGAGAGATTGGATTATATCTTCATACCCTTGAAGATTCGCACAGCGGAACGTTCGTCGGAACGTGGGTGATGTAGTCGTACTCGCTTCTCCTCCTCGCGATCCGATCCGATCTAGCACCACAAGTGGCGGTGCCTCCGTGAGATGCACACGCAGCACTCAAGTCTCCTCCTTCCTCGGACCAGCAAGTATGGTGGAGAGATAGATTGGATCTACAACACGGCGTGGTGTATATGGTGGAGAATTTCACTGCAGGCTTCGCCACAAACAAGCAGGGGAGGGAGAGAGGAAGGCGGCAGGGCAACTAGGGTTGGAGGAAAGGTGTAGGGAGGGAGGCGCACCAGCCTCTATATAGAGAGGGCGGCCAGTCCCTCCAAGCCTTGGGGCCAAGGGAGGGGAGAGGAGGGGGCAAGGACTCTCCTCTATAGAAATTCTATCCCTAGTTTAAACGATTTAAACCCTATAGAATCGGCTGGGCCCTATGGGGTTTGTGCCCCTGGCCCAATGCGCCAGGACACTCCCTCATAGGCCCATGCCCCTCCCGGAAGGTGGGGCCACGTTGGTCCCCTTCCGGAAGGTTCTAGAAGCTTAAGACAATACCGATTAACTTAACAATTCCGAACTCCAAAACTGCACCGCCTTATATGAATCTTATTCTCGGACCACTCGGAACCTCTCGTGATGTCCGGATCCCATCCGAGACTCGAACAAAAACTCATAAACCATTTATCCAATCTATCCTAGCGCCGAGACACATTAAGTGTGTGACCCTGCGGGTTCGAGAATATGCAGACATGATCTTCTATCAATAATCAACAGCGGGTCTGGGCACCCATATTGACTCCACACATTCATCGATGATCATATCGGATGAACCACGATGCCGAGATTCAATCAATCCCATATATATATTCCCGTCTCGCGATATTTTACTTGCCCGAGATTCGATCGTCATCTTGTCATACCTAGTTCAATCTCGTTCACGGCAAGTACTTTACTGCTCCATAATCCGATATCACTTTGTGATTAACTCCTTAACCACATGCTTGCAAGCGGTGTTGATATCGATTACCGAGTGGGCCCGAAGTATATCTCTCCGACTTCGGAGGGACAAATCCCATCTCGATACATACAACCCAACAGATACTTTCCGATCACCTGAGAGACACCTTTATGATCACCCTCTCATAGGATGACGTTTGATGACCTCAAAGATTTCTTCCGATACCAGGGAGTTGTATTATCTCATGGTCTAAGGAATACAATATTTGACATAGGAAAAGCTTCGCAAAGATGAACACAATGATACGATCTAATTGCTTCGCTTAGTTTGGGTCTGACCATCATATCATTCTCCAATGATATGATCTCATTATCAATTGACAAGTCATGTCTATGGTTAGGAAACCTTAACCATCATTGATCAATGAGCTAGTCCATAGAGGCATACTAGGGACACGGTGTTGTTCACAAACCACACAAGTATTAAAGTTTCCGCTTAATACAATTCTAGCATGGAATATAAACTTTATCATGAACAAGAATTATAATAATAACATCTTTATTATTGCCTCTAGGGCATAATTCCAACATTATGGCCATTATTTCTCTCTTAGTTGGTCGCTCCCAGTCTTTTGCTAGCCTCCACTCGTATGAGTAAGCTCTACTCATGCATCCAACTCCCAAGAAACCAAGTTATTCCAAAGTGTCCACTATAAATTCCTATGGATGGTGTGTTACACCATTCCAAGTATATTCTTGTTTTTATCTACCTTCCAATTAAAAAGGCTCTTTGTTATGTGAAAACTTAGTGATTAAAGCTCTCACAAACTTGATGGCACACTTTATTTTTCTTGCCCCTAATAAACTTGAACCATTGTGTCATCTATGTTGTATATGATTGAACTTATACGTTGGAATTAGAAGAACCATGCTGTCATGGGGAACGCTTTCAACATTGCACTTGTACATTGTACACAGTTGATATCATGCTCTTTTGTTTATGGATGTCGTCAGTGTGAAATGAAAGGATAGCTTGTAAGTCCATGGAGTTATGTATGTGTGTTAGAGAAACACCGGCGCTAGCCTAAGCCATGCCTAATCATGGTGGAAACTTGCAACATCACCATAATGAGCAATATATGAAGCATTCTTCTTATAAAAAAGAGATAGATATTGATAAAAATAAAAATAAAAAAAGATGAGAAAAGAGGAAAGAGAGAAAAAAAACACCATTTTCCCATGGTAAATAAGAAGACTGCTGAGATTCCCATTGTCTGCTTGCCTTTTCATTTTGATTATGGGATAGCTCCTATATCATGTGCAAGGTGTACCCCGTTGGCGGTTCTCTATGATACACATGTACTTACTATGACAAGAACTTACCGGTAACTAAACTTGAGTAGCATAAGGAGCGGCCCAATTAAGAGAGCATAGTTTCCATTCTTAGTTCTATGTGCATTGTCCCAAAACTTATTGATTGATTCATATTGTTGATATTGCTTGCTCATGAATTATTTGTATCTAGTCACTCTATGAACTTTGAAGTTGTCATATGCATTTATTTGCTACACCATGAGGGACAAGCTGAATTCCACTATGCTACTTTTCTATATGTGAAACAAACAAACGTCTTTCAATGAATTGTTATTCATGATCTTTGTTTGTAACCTTTCATGTTGCATGCATAGTTACTTTGTCTTATTGTTAGAACTTCTTCTTTCATGCTCATGTTTAGAGTTCTTTGATCCCAACTTTCAATGCTTGCAAATGGTTTGATCTTGATTTGATGGTGCATGTCACCTAAAAAATTATTATTTTTATCACTTACCTACTCGAGGACGAGCAGGAGTTAAGCTTGGGGATGCTTGATACGTCGAAAACGTATCTAATTTTTGATTTTCCATGCTTGTCTAGTATCTACTTTTCTTTGCTTTGTCTACACTTTGAGTTATTTTTATATGTTTTCTGAGACTAACCTATTAACAAGATGCCACAATGCTAGTTGCCTGTTTTCTTCTGTTTTTGGTTCCAGAAAAGGTAGAAAATCAATATTCTCGGAATTGGATGGGACAAAAGCCAAAGTCAATATTTTACCGTGGGGAACATGGAGCCATAAGACAAAATAGAGAAGAGCCAACAGGGGGGTGCGGCCACACTGGGTGCCCTCCTGCCTCGCCTCTTCGCCTATAAGAAGGCCCCGATACCAAAACCCTAAGTACCTGATTAATCTTCCACGAAACAGTCTGTAGCCGCCGCCACCATCGTCCCTAGATCAGGGGGTCTGAAGCTCTTCCCGGCACCCTACCGGAGGGGAGATCATCCCAAAGGCCTCCTTCATCACCGTGCTAGCCTCTGGTATGAAGCATGAGTAGTTCCACCTTGGACTACGGGTCCACGTAGTAGCTAGATGGTTGTCTCTCCTTGTTTGTGCTACCATGTTTAGATCCTATGAGCTCCATTCATGATTAAGATCATCTATTTGTAATCATGCATGTTGTGTTTGCAGGGATCCGCTGCATCATGTATGTGTTGTTAGTGATCCTGCATGCTCTCCGTTTCTAGTAGCTATCTTGACCAAGTAGATGCTAGTGACTCCAAGAGGGAGTATTTATGCTCGATAGTGGGTTCATGCCTCTATTTAATCTGGGGAAGTGACAGAAATCTCTAAGGTTGTAGATGTGCTATTGCTACTAGGGAGAAAACAACGGTCTCTTGTTCATGGAACAAGTGGATTGTTTACCTTACACACTTTGCTTAAAGCAGTTATCTGTTGCTTGCAACTTAATACTGGAGGGGGTTCGGATGATAACCTGAAGGTGGATTACTAGTCATAGATGCAGTTGGATGGCGATCTATGTATCTTGTTGTATTGCCCAATCAAATATCATAGGATCATGAATGTCTAGTATTACATTGTTATGCCTTGCTCTGTCCTATCAATTGCCTCGCTGTAATTTGTTTACCCAGCATGCCATGTTTGTTTATCTTAAGGAGTGCACCTCTAGTGAACTATGGACCCCGGTCCAATCTTTACCATTGATACATCTTCCACTATTACTGTTTACTTTCTGCAAACCACCATTACCTTCCACACCATATAGTTAATCCTTTGTTTTCAACAAACCGGTGAGATTGACAACCTCACTGTTAATTGAGGCAAAGTCTTGAGTTTGTGTTGTGCATGTTTCCAAGTTGCTAGCAACACCTTTGATTTGTTTCCTTTCTCCTACTAGTTCGATAACCTTGGTTTCTTACTAAGGGAAAACTTGAGTTGTTCTCATCATACCTTTCTCTTCGGGTCTTCCAACGAAGCTCAACAATCAACTGAGTCAGCATTAGCATCATCGATATAATTAAATAAAGGGAGTTCTTCTTGATATCACGGTGGAGATCCACAATAAGAAATAGAAATAAATCCAACACAATTCAAGATAGGAAAAAACAATCTCAAACCCTAATCTTGCAAGGTGGATATCTCTCTCTCAAGTACAAGTGATGGCTATGGAGGTGTGGTGGCTAGGAGATCGAAGATCGTGGAGCGAGATGAAGAACGTCTTCCCCTTGTTCTCCGGATCCCTTCTTTCTCCCTTCTGGATGGTATGGCGGCTCATGTGTTCTATTTTGGACCTTGGCCTCTCCACGAAAGTTGTCCCTTTTAATAAGACGAAGGAGATGGCAACTATACGGCGAGAACTATACGACAGCGGCCCGTATAGTTGGTCGTTAAGATTGCAGTAAATTCCCCTTGATTTCTTCCAAAAAGGGACTTTCTTGTTTTTGCCTAAATATTTTGTTTTTGTTGTTAAATCCCTCTGGTGATGTTCAAAACCTAAAACACACATTAAAAATCAAGTTTTCTTTGCTACCGAAGTATTAGCGTTATGTAAAGATAGAAAACCATAAAATCCGATAAAAACCATAAAAAATGTGTAGAATCTCACAGCTATCAACTCCCCCAAGATTAGATGTTGCTCTCCCTCGAGCGACAAGGAAATATGAAAGGATAGCGGAGATTCGAAACTGAAATAAAAGAACTTACAAGCTTGAAAATTGGTGTCAAATTCTTTTCTTCACATTTCCTGCAATCTTAAACATGATCATACAAATATTCACAAGATTGCACTGAGCTCACTTCCTAACCACGTATATCTTGCTAGCAAATAAATCATATGCATGAGCAAGTGTCGAAAGTTTTAGCTAGGAAAGTGAAACAAATATTTTTGGCTTCTCTCTTATTGAGAGATGAAAACTTTTTGTTCTTGTTTCTTTAATAAATTAAGAGTACTCAAGTTTGTACCAAGAACATTTAATTTAAGAACAACTCATATACTCCCACGTCAAAATTTCAAGACTCTCAAAGAACCTTTTCCTTTCCTTGTTTTTCAAAAACTTCAACTCTTTCATAGAGAAATCATGCCATTATTTTTAACATGTTAATTGGGGTTGTGTTGCGCACTCATGACCATGCCAATAGATAGTTGTTGAGCATTAGTGGGCCAGAGTAGTACTACAACTTCACTTGGAACGTGAAACCATGAGGAGATTAAATTTTTTACACATCATAGTTGCAGCTAAAGACGTTTACATAACTCATAGCCAAAATCAAGTGGTTTCCCACATTTAGATCGTTCATTGGCCAGCGAGTTAATAATTACCCATGGAGTACGACAGGGTTTGTAGTGACACGCGTAAAGCAATATCCTACTGTAATTATTAGAAAAAGCAGTGGCATAATCTCTACTACTTCGAAGTATCCATTTTATCAGACAATTTCATTCAAGGGTGCTATCGTGTCTATTTATATTAAGCTCAATGGGGTTGAGTAGTTCCTAAAATCAAATCTTTTGGCCTAAACATGGACTCAAGTCATCTCTTGGATGCTTTTTCTTGTTGTAAAAATATCGGAAATATTTTAACCAAGTTCATTGCTCAATGTTTCAAAGATAAAAGTAGACACTAGCAAGGGAATATAATTTATAGGATAACAAGCTAGGTGGGGAGTGACTCAAGTGCAAGCGAGTAAATAAGTATAGGATCAATTTAAAATTGCAAGATAGGTGATGAAAGGAATGTGATACCTCCTCTTGCTTTCTTCATTCTCATACTTGAGTCGAATCCTCTCTATATTTCCCTATTGCCAAGTCACCTGAAATTGAGCAATCTCCGAAAAAGACAAAGAAATAAATTGCAAATAAAAGTTATAATTAATTTTTGTGATTTTGTTTATAAGAATGCAAACTGAAAGTAAACATGCTTTTCTTGGAAAAGAAAACAAATCAAAAGAATAAATAAAAATATGAATGCAAGTTTGGAGGTTTTCAAAACCTCCCCCAAGCTTAGGCTATTGACATGTTTAGTTGTTGCCATTGTTTGGCGGCGGCTACTGGTGCTACTGGTAGTAGTCGGGGAAGTAGGTCATGAAGTTACCAAAGGTGTGAGTTAAAGCACTCACATCTTCACTAAATCCATGCAGGTTCTGGTCGATCTCCCCAACGCGTTGGTTGATCTACAAAAATTCCTGATAGGGGACATTGTTGAACCCCTGTTGCTGATGTGGCTGGTTGGGTCATTGGTCCCAAGGTTGCTCCTCCTGCTACTGCTGCTGTCCTTCCCAACTAGGTTGTTGTAACACCCTCGCCTGATAAGGTTGAGTTCATGTGTATAGTGCCAATCCCTGGATCGGTTCACTGGCACACACAGTACAAAATGATACCAAATATAACTGTGCATCATAAATACAACGAATATGATCCAGAATTTACATTATTTATTCAAGTACATGAAAACGAATACAAGGTAGATCTCCATCCTTCAAATGTGCCACAAAGTAACAATTGTTGAGTGGAGTCTCGCGACCTATGAACGATCACTCGGATACGATATAACCTGCAACATGAAACGTTGCAGCCACGAATGGTCAATACATTGAATGTATGGCAAGTAGGCTAAAGTGGTTAACAACAGATCTATCAACTACATGCTTATTTGGCCAAGTGGAGTTCAGGCTTATTTGCATAAAGCAATACAACTTTTCCCTACTTTCAAAATACTTTTCTTTCTTCAAAACAATCTTCTAAGGACATACCAGCATAGATAAACCCATGTAGATACAAGAGTTCAGCTTTCAGATGCTCCTAAACCCATGTTCATCCATCAAGTTTTAGTAATTAAGAAATAAGGATGAGTGAGAAATATCATAGCATCGATGTCGCTCAAATTGTCCATAACGGGGACACGGCTAAGTACTTATTTTATACACCTGAGGGGTTAGTACACTTACCCATGTGACTTGGCCAGCCACTCGTACCACCACTCTCATATTGGGTGATGATAGGGAGAAGTCCAAGAAGGAACCGTTCGAAGTAGCTCCCCAATCGACGCCAGCACCGTCCAACCTACACTATCTACATCTCTGGATACGCGGGTTCGAGTTACCACAACCTACTGAGTTCAACCAACCGCCCATTTCATTATTGGCACATGGTTGCACACGAAAGCTTCCAAACAAAGAAACCAATCTTTTCTCAGTGTCCTGGGCGGCATTCCCCACCATAAATACACTCGATGACCCAATCAATGCCATTCCGCCCAGGTGGTTCATTAAAACATGTTGGTTTGTCATTTAGCAAAACATAAGCCTTTCAAAACACATAACTTTTCATGATGTGATTCCCTCCCTCGTCTAAATAGCATAGCTAAGCAATCTACCAATATGATGGCTCATAAACAAGGAATACTAGGGAATAATATGGGTCATAGCATAGCATATACACATCAATTCCTACATATGCAATTCTACAAAAACATCTACAATGCATAGGAAAACAGTAGGACATTTATGACCAAGATAGCACCACTTGCCTTTGTTGTAGATGTAGTCGATTATATAATCCTCACAATCCTCATATATATAATGGTTGCACTCGTCATAACCACAATACTTGCAATCATAGTAGTTGCAATCGCACACGTTGCACTCCTCGCAATCTAGCGTTTGAAGCAAACACAACAAGCACCATTCAAAACATTGCAAACATACAACAGTGCAACATTACAAGAAAACAATGATGAACAAATGCATGCATGCTGATTTAATGAGTCACAATGGTTGCATTTAGTGTTCTGAACATAGTTAGATTACATGATGCATGTGGAAAGTCATTTAATGCACTAAAGCTTTTATTACTAAAGTTATATCGATTTAATATGGTGTATACCACTTTAACTGAACTAAATATGTTTATGTCATATTAAATTGTGAACTAGATGCTACTGGATAGGTAATGCAATTTAGAGACAGTGGCAATTTGAATCACCTAAAAAGGAGTTATAGAAATTTTCTTATGATTAAAACACTATTTCAATGGGTTTAAATATTTCTGTATGAATTTCTGTTTTAACAGTACCAAATAATTTGTCATGCAATTTCTCTGTATAGCTATTGTCAATACAAAACCATAGCACTTGGATTCACCCTAATCGGAGTTATAGATCTTTTTGTATGATTTAAATAGTGTTTAATGGTTTTAAATGATTCATATAGTTTCTGTTGTCTAAAAATCAAACTAAAATTATATCTATAATCTCCACGGAATTGTAATTTCAGGGACATATTATTTGTAATTTTCTGAATAGTATTTATTTTCTTATGAATTTATTACTCTAAATAGGCCATTAAACTATTTAAATCTTCATGGAAAAACCTTACAGTAAAATGCTGGACTAATTGCATATTGATGATCTACATGGAACCAGCTTTCCATCAGTATATCATTTATATTTTTGTGACAAGCAATTGATTTACTATGAATTTAATGATTTATAAAGCCACTAAAACTAATCAAATTGCTACAGGTTAAATAATCGGCAAAGGCTATATCCGACCAGATATTATTAAAGTGCATTACAGTAGCTTCAATTTGATATATTGTTCATATTTTTCGGAGTTACAGATAATTTATTATGAATTTATTAACCTAAAATACCATTAAAACTAATTAAATTACTGCAGTAACCACGTACAGTAAAAGTTGGATCTATTCCAATAAGATGATTCTACGTGAAATTATCTTCAATTTGATATATTATACGCAATTTTTGGACATGGTATGAATTTCTAATGAATTTTACAAGTTAGATCTATAATATGCAATTTTAAATCGACGGAATATTCCAGGGAATATTCCGCTGACTGGACAGGTTGACTTTGCATGCTGACTGGGACTAGATGTTGACCTTACGTTGACGTGGCGTTGATGACGAAGATGACCGGGATGACGACATGGCACGCATCGGTTTGATTGAATCTCGACCGTCTGGATAGGATCCGGTGGCTAGAAGAAGAGATTGACCCGATTTTGGCTCAGAATAGACAAAAAAAATAGATCTGTGTTAGAGACACAAATCCGTAGGTCAAATCGAAAAACTCAGAACATGAAAGTTGTGGGGAATCATTATTCCTACCTTCTCACTGAAGGAATTTGGATTTGGAGAAACGAGCGCGAGTACATCTTGGATTTACACCGTAAGATCTGAAATATTGCGATACGAAATTCTCCGGCTGTGGTGGATGAAAAGAGGTGAGGTTTGTCGGGATTGAAAGATTTCGACGATCCCTACAACTTTCGTGTTTTGACCGAAAGCAAAAGACGAAGTCTAGATGGGTTAAAAAGCGAAACAAGATTCGGGAATAGGTAGATTCGGGATTTCGAGAATAGAAACTCGTACAGCCGTGGCTCCACGAGTTTATATGGAGATTTGAGACGTTGTAGAGATAGGCCTTGGAGTAGGGAACAAGTAGAAACAAACGGAAGTCAATTCGGAGTTGTAGATAAAAAGTTATAAGAGTTTGAGTAGAGATAGGTCTAGAAAACAGATTTTTGCACGGAAATTAAAGCACCAAAACGATCGTTCCCTGTAGGCGGTCGTGGCTGGTTCGGTCGGTCCTTGCTGGGCCGGCCCGTTAGATTTTTTTTTTCCTTCTTTTTTTTTCTTTTTCTTTTTGTATTTACTTGTTTCCTCATATCTTTTGCATACGAACTCCAAATGATATGGTTCTTGTTTCTAAACTTTTCTAAAATCAAATAGATCATTATAGGATCGAATTTGTAATCTTTTTACTAGTTTGGAAGTAGTGGATTTATAAATTCTTGTATATTCCATTTTATTTATATCTTTATGTGTTTGTATTTGTTCCATAACTTTTTCATACTAGCTCCAAATAAGCTCAATTTTGTTTCTAAAATTTTGTAGTATTAATTGGATCTCTTTAGGCTATAATTATCAATAATTTATGCCTTAAGAATAATGGGTTTTATAAAGTCAATTTAATTTCCTTTTGGAACATTTGGTGAATCAACTATAGGATTTATATACCGTGATTTGGATTAGGTTTATGAGAACTTTGCATGGATGAAATGCTTATGAATGCTTCATGATTTTCATTTTGAAATCTTGCACACCAATTCTACAATCCATAATCAATCCATGCCCTTTTGCCTATATGGCTACTTAGGTCTTAACAAAAGAATATAAGATTTTGAATTCATGGTTGAGAGGAATTTCTATTCAAAAAGTTTCTTCTCTTTGAGAATTTTCAACAAAGTCAAACAATCAATCAATCTTATTTATTTATTTCACATTCCAAAATTAGGAGAATTTTGGGATGTGACAGACTACCACCCTTAAAAGAAATCTCGTCCCGAGATTTGGGAAGGCTAGAAAGAAAGAAAGGTTCGGGATCCATTAGGATGCTACCACCCTTAAAAGAAATCTGACTAGGTCACTTCTCAAGGATTCACTTGGCTCAATTGGTTTTCATTGCACATTCTAATTCCATGATTGATAGTTTCTGAGGAAGCATTTCTTAAACTAGCGAAACTCTCATGGTGGGCAATTAGGAAACGTTTGCTTCATGATACCCATTAAACACGGTTGAAATTCATCCTTACCGTATATTCCTACGCTTAGCAATGAATGCTTTTATAGAGGTGGAACAATCTACCATTATAAGGTTTAGGCTCAACGTCGGCTCTCTGCTAAGGCTGAAAGGCACTCAAGATTCGCAACGCCAGCAGTACAAGAGCGAATAATAAGAGTAGTAGGAATGGTGATCAATCCATCCTGCACCCAAATTATTACCCTGTATGAGGATAGGTGAATCACGTTTTTCTATCACTCGGACATTCTCACTTGCCTTGAAGAATGTTTCCATGGGCACGAGCTAATGCTCTATGTATACTCCCATGTATTCAATCAACAAAGCTACTACTAAAACTAAACTATCAATACTTCAACTTTCCGGTTGGGTAATCTACTATATAACATCATGTGCAACACTTCATACTTCCACATCCTTTTTCCATTAGGTGAAGCATTCTCTTTCCTAAATGCATTGTGTTGTCAAACCTTCCACTTAACACATCATTATATCTCCAAGGGTTCAAGATAGGGAAGAATAGATTCTATAGGAAAGAAACGACTAAGAAAATAATCCTACCCATAACTATATGAAGCAATCAATGTCACAAACAAGCAAACAATCCTAAGGAATTAACACACAAGAGAACACTTGTATAATAACATTACAGGGGTCTAAATATAGCAGTATATAACCAAAAAATATAGTTTGAAAGCATTGGGAACAATACTAGGGTAAAATAGAGTAACATATAAGCAATAAACTAAATCTGTCAAAACGGTACAGCAGGTTTAACGAATTTTTCTGACCGACTTAAACTCGTTAGGAATTTTAGCCAATTTTTGTGCACGTACTACAGATAATTACGCTCCAGATTCTATTTTTTTTAGATTTTTCTGAGTTACCAATAAAATATGAAAAATCGCGCGGTACAACAAGTAAGGCAGAAAACTGCAGCAGTAATCTCACGAATTTCAATCAATTCACACCATTAAACTAATTTAAAAACCTCATCACAATTTCAGAAACATTAGAGTTCAAAACTAACTGATCCTAATCAAAGAATCACACAAAATAGCTCTATACAACCAAGCAAACAACCTATATTGTCATACCACATAAGTTGGTAAGAACAATATGCTAACACGATAGCAATGATCTCCTAAAGAGATAAAATGTGGTGGTCCAGACCTAACCAAACTTGATGAGATGTTCATTTATGTCATGTTATTTGTTCTTTACTTGTAAGCCAACTCTCATATAGGTATCATAATAATGGACAACTATAAATTTTTAACAAGAAGAGGTTATAGAAAAGATAGACAAGGAATATAAGAACATCTAATACGTAGAAAATATGATAGTTCTCCTAATAGAGGTCTCCTATTGCTAATCCATTTCTAAGGTCACGATCCTACAGTCAACACAGCTCGATACCATCTTGTAACACCCTACTTTGATAAGGTTGAGTTCATGTGTATAGTGCCAATCCGGATCGGTTCACCGCACACAAGTACAAAATGATACCAAATATAACTGTGCATCATAAATACAACGAATATGATCCAGAATTTACATTATTTATTCAAGTACACAGCGGAAAAGCGAATACAAGGTAGATCTCCATCCTTCAAATGTGCCACAAAGTAACAATTGTTGAGTGGAGTCTCGCGACCTATGAACGATCACTCGGATCGATATAACCGCAACATGAAACGTTGCGCCACGAATGGTCAATACATTGAATGTATGGCAAGTAGGCTAAAGTGGTTAACAACAGATCTATCAACTACATGCTTATTTGGCCAAGTGGAGTTCAGGCTTATTTGCATAAAGCAATACAACTTTTCCCTACTTTCAAAATACTTTTCTTTCTTCAAACAATCTTCTAAGGACATACCAAAGATAAACCCATGTAGATACAAGACAGTTCAGCTTTCAGATGCTCCTAAACCCATGTTCACCCAACAAGTTTTAAGTAATTAAGAAATAAGCATGAGTGAGAAATATCATAGCATCAGTATCAGGTCGCTCAAATTGTCCATAACCAGGGACACACTAAGCACTTAGTTTATACACCCTGCAGGGGTTAGTACACTTTACCCATGTGACTTGGCTAGCCCAGCTCGTACCACCACTCTCATATTGGGTGATGATAGGGAGAAGTCCAAGAAGGAACCGTTCGGTAAGTAGCTCCCCAATCCCGACGCGCACAGGTCCAACCTACACTATCCACATCTCTGGATACGCGGGTTCGAGTTACCACAACCTACTGAGTTCAACCAACCGCCCATTCCATTATTGGCACATGGTTGCACACGAAAGCTTCCAAACAAAAAACCAATCCTTTCTCGGTGTCTGGCGGCATTCCCCACCATAAATACACTCGATGACCCAATCAATGCCATTCCGCCGGTGGTTCATTAAAACATGTTGGTTTGTCATTTAGCAAAACATAAGCCTTTCAAAACATAACTTTTCATGATGTGATTCCTCCCTCGTCTAAATAGCATAGCTAAGCAATCTACCAATATGATGGCTCATAAACAAGGAATACTAGGGAATAATATGGGTCATAGCATATACACATCAATTCCTACATATGCAATTCTACAAAACATCTACAATGCATAGGAAAACAAGAGGACATTTATGACCAAGATAGCACCACTTGCCTTTGTTGTAGATGTAGTCGATTATATAATCCTCACAATCCTCATATATATAATGGTTGCTCGTCATAACCACAATACTTGCAATCATAGTAGTTGCAATCGCACGTTGCACTCCTCGCAATCTAGCGTTTGAAGCAAACACAACAAGCACCATTCAAAACATTGCAAACATACAACAGTGCAACATTACAAGAAAACAATGATGAACAAATGCATGCATGCTGATTTAATGAGTCACAATGGTTGCATTTAGTGTTCTGAACATAGTTAGATTACATGATGCATGTGGAAAGTCATTTAATGCACTAAAGCTTTTATTACTAAAGTTATATCGATTTAATATGGTGTATACCACTTTAACTGAACTAAATATGTTTATGTCATATTAAATTGTGAACTAGATGCTACTGGATAGGTAATGCAATTTAGAGACAGTGGCAATTTGAATCACCTAAAAAGGAGTTATAGAAATTTTCTTATGATTAAAACACTATTTCAATGGGTTTAAATATTTCTGTATGAATTTCTGTTTTAACAGTACCAAATAATTTGTCATGCAATTTCTCTGTATAGCTATTGTCAATACAAAACCATAGCACTTGGATTCACCCTAATCGGAGTTATAGATCTTTTTGTATGATTTAAATAGTGTTTAATGGTTTTAAATGATTCATATAGTTTCTGTTGTCTAAAAATCAAACTAAAATTATATCTATAATCTCCACGGAATTGTAATTTCAGGGACATATTATTTGTAATTTTCTGAATAGTATTTATTTTCTTATGAATTTATTACTCTAAATAGGCCATTAAACTATTTAAATCTTCATGGAAAAACCTTACAGTAAAATGCTGGACTAATTGCATATTGATGATCTACATGGAACCAGCTTTCCATCAGTATATCATTTATATTTTTGTGACAAGCAATTGATTTACTATGAATTTAATGATTTATAAAGCCACTAAAACTAATCAAATTGCTACAGGTTAAATAATCGGCAAAGGCTATATCCGACCAGATATTATTAAAGTGCATTACAGTAGCTTCAATTTGATATATTGTTCATATTTTTCGGAGTTACAGATAATTTATTATGAATTTATTAACCTAAAATACCATTAAAACTAATTAAATTACTGCAGTAACCACGTACAGTAAAAGTTGGATCTATTCCAATAAGATGATTCTACGTGAAATTATCTTCAATTTGATATATTATACGCAATTTTTGGACATGGTATGAATTTCTAATGAATTTTACAAGTTAGATCTATAATATGCAATTTTAAATCCGAACGGAATATTCCAGGGAATATTCCGCTGACTGGACAGGTTGACTTTGCATGCTGACTGGGACTAGATGTTGACCTTACGTTGACGTGGCGTTGATGACGAAGATGACCGGGATGACGACATGGCACGCATCGGTTTGATTGAATCTAAATGCGGATAGGATCCGTGGCTAGAAGAAGAGATTGACCCGATTTTGGCTCAGAATAGACAAAAAAAATAGATCTGTGTTAGAGACACAAATCCGTAGGTCAAATCGAAAAACTCAGAACATGAAAGTTGTGGGGAATCATTATTCCTACCTTCTCACTGAAGGAATTTGGATTTGGAGAAAGCAGCGAGTACATCTTTGATTTACACCGTAAGATCTGAAATATTGCGATACGAAATTCTCCGGCTGTGGTGGATGAAAAGAGGTGAGGTTTGTCGGGATTGAAAGATTTCGACGATCCTACAACTTTCGTGTTTTGACCGAAAGCAAAAGACGAAGTCTAGATGGGTTAAAAAGCGAAACAAGATTCGGGAATAGGTAGATTCGGGATTTCGAGAATAGAAACTCGTACAGCCGTGGCTCCACGAGTTTATATGGAGATTTGAGACGTTGTAGAGATAGGCCTTGGAGTAGGGAACAAGTAGAAACAAACGGAAGTCAATTCGGAGTTGTAGATAAAAAGTTATAAGAGTTTGAGTAGAGATAGGTCTAGAAAACAGATTTTTGCACGGAAATTAAAGCACCAAAACGATCGTTCCCTGTAGGCGGTCGTGGCTGGTTCGGTCGGTCCTTGCTGGGCCGGCCCGTTAGATTTTTTTTCCTTCTTTTTTTTTTCTTTTTCTTTTTGTATTTACTTGTTTCCCTCATATCTTTTGCATACGAACTCCAAATGATATGGTTCTTGTTTCTAAACTTTTCTAAAATCAAATAGATCATTATAGGATCAAATTTGTAATCTTTTTACTAGTTTGGAAGTAGTGGATTTATAAATTCTTGTATATTCCATTTTATTTATATCTTTATGTGTTTGTATTTGTTCCATAACTTTTTCATACTAGCTCCAAATAAGCTCAATTTTGTTTCTAAAATTTTGTAGTATTAATTGGATCTCTTTAGGCTATAATTATCAATAATTTATGCCTTAAGAATAATGGGTTTTATAAAGTCAATTTAATTTCCTTTTGGAACATTTGGGCGAATCAACTATAGGATTTATATACCAGGATTTGGATTCAGTTTATGAGAACTTTGCATGGATGAAATGCTTATGAATGCTTCATGATTTTCATTTTGAAATCTTGCACACCAATTCTACAATCCATAATCAATCCATGCCCTTTTGCCTATATGGCTACTTAGGTCTTAACAAAAGAATATAAGATTTTGAATTCATGGTTGAGAGGAATTTCTATTCAAAAAGTTTCTTCTCTTTGAGAATTTTCAACAAAGTCAAACAATCAATCAATCTTATTTATTTATTTCACATTCCAAAATTAGGAGAATTTTGGGATGTGACAGTTGTGCTCCTGCTGCTGCTCCTGCTCATCCTGCTTCCCTCATTCTTCCTCTTCATCGGAGTTAGGATAGAGCTCCGCCATGACTTTGGTCACTTGGTCCTTGGTGAGGATCCAGTTGTCCCTTCCCTGAACCTCGAAGGCTTGCGGGCAGGAAGTGGCACCTAACCATCCCCCCACATCATTAAGATAACCTTATTGATAGGCTTGGAGCCTCCTATTAACTAGGTAAACACTTAGGAAGCCACAAGTAGTTACATATCTGACATCCATAAGTATGGAGCCATTAACAGGTTGTGCAATAGGAATTGCAATTTGAAGGGCTTGGATTAGGTGGGTTACCATTCCACCGATATCACCTTTTGTTTTGTTGCTCTGGTGGCGGAGGTGCTGGAGGAATAGATCTGTAGGAGTTGGACTCTGCAGTGCATTAGGGAAGAGCGCCTTCGTGATCATGGCCATGTCTATATTGGCCATCGAACCAATATCTCCTCTTCCTAACAAAGTGTTAGGAAGAAACATAGCAAAGTAACATATGGTTGGGTTCTGAATGATGGACATATTCTTCTGGTAGAAGTCCCTAACACCATTAACATAAATAACCTCCCAAGTATTTGCACTCGAGACGCTATACAACTTTGTAACAGTTGGTTCCCCCTCTTGAGGGAATCCATAAGCATTGCAAAATTTTTGATAGGTAATTTGATATGGCCATTGGTTAATGGTAAAATTTATCATGCATGCATTACCTTTCTCCCTGTAGTCGTCGTAGAAGGAGGCGAGAAACTCATGGGTGAGCCCTTCGTAGGTGTAGTGGTTGGTGTTGGCAAGGCCAGCGAGCCCTGCATTTGCACACAGGTAGTCAAATTCCCCCTTCAACTCTGTTGAGTTGAGGAATCCGTTATCGGCCCATCGTGTAGGTAGCACCTTCCTTGCCAAAACCATGGAGTACGTGTTGTCGATCTAGGCCCGGAGCCCCGATCCTTCACCATGTTGGCGCTTGCTCTTGCGAAAAATGCCACTAAGCTTGTTTGTCTTGATACACTGAGAAATTTCAACATAAAACCTTAGGCATATAGTTTCTACATGATATATGAATGATTCTACGTGGAGGAATTCAATCCTAATATGAGAAATCAAAAGAGAAAATCAATCAAGCTTGAGTTTATCCACTAATTCAATGAGAAGATTTCAACCATGGAATTCTGAAAACAAAGCATGGATAGGGAGAGAAACATACAAATATATTGATTCCCCCACTCAAATGAACGAAATCCGCGAAGAATTGAGAGTTCTTGAAAGGTTTTGAGAGTTTTGGAGAGAGAGGTTGAGAGAAATAATGAGGGGAAAAAGATCCTTGCCCTGCCCCGACCTGTTTAAGTGGTCGGGCCAAACTATACGACGGGAACTATACAGCCGGGCCGGATAGCTCCCGCCATATTATTGTGGCGGCGGCAAGGGTTAGGGTTTCCCTTCGCCAGATCACAACTATACGGTCACAACTATACGACTGAACCAAATGGTCCCGCCATATAGTTGGTCATTAACATTTCTGTATCCGAACCCCAACTTTTGAGAATTTTGTAGATAACTATACAACCGCAACTATACGACTGGAACAAAAGTTCCCGCCGCATAGTTGGTCGTTGGACCTTCTGTAGCATGCTTTTTCACCCAAATTTTCGGAGATGCATTTTTTATTTGGACAATATTGCTAAGCTAGTTTCTACAGATAAAACTCTAACTTTGTTTTCTACTCTAAATCTATGCTTGTTCAGTCGGTATTTCTGCTAATTTTTTACGGATGCATCTTTATGGGTGCGCTTCCGCAAAAATGTTTGTGAAAAAGTTATAGGAATGCGATGAACATATTTATTATCTAACTTTTATTTATTTTATTGATATGATGGGTTGACTCCCATTAAGCATTTTATTGAGAATGGTCGAATATTTCAACCCCTTTTCTATTCTCGAATTATTACCTTTGGTTGCCCTTTATCAAAGGCACTTACCACATGAACTCGTTTTGCTGGTGGAACATATCTTTCTCCTGCTTCTAGTTTCTTTGGAAAATACCGGATTATTTCAGCATCATAAACATTGAAGATTATTTTCCCTACAGCACAATCAATTGATGCTTCTGTAATGCTAATAAAAGGTCTTCCAAGTATTATAGATAATCTTTCATCTTCCGGCATTTCAAGAATAATAAAGTCAGTGGGAATAACATGCTCATCTATTCTAAGTAGAACCTCCTCAATCATACCAACAGGTTGTTTAGTGGATTTGTCAGCCATCTGTAAAGTGATAGAAGTGGGGGAGTATTCCCCTAATCCTAGCTTTTTATAGAGGGAGTATGGCATTCCACTAACTCCTGCACCTAAATCACATAAAGCATTATGAATATCAGTTTTGCCTATTGAACATGAAATAGTTGGTATACGGGGATCTCTTGACTTAGGCAGTAGTCTCCCATTAGTAGGGCAAATAGTCACCATGGCAACGGTTTCAGTTATCTCTTTCTTTCTTTTAAGAATATAACGAAGAAATTTAGAATAGGCAGGCACTTTTATTGCATCCGCAAATGGAATTTCTAGGCGAAGAGCATTAAGTGCCTTTGTGAAAGAATCATAGATTACTGGATCCGGTGCTTTCTTTTTTGTGATATGGATATGTAAGTTTCTTACCTTTGTCTTTTACCTTTTGTGGAGGACCAGGCTCTTTAGTTGCTTTATCTTGCTGGTGCTTATCATTTTTATTTTTCTCTATTGCAACAACTTCATCTTCTTTGCTTGTGTATTTTTGTTCTCCTAGATCAAAAATTTCTGCATCAAAATTATAACTCTCATCCTGTGCATTGTTCTTCTCCTCCAAGGTTTGATCTTGTTTGTCTTGAGCAGTATCATATCGAGGATCCACCAATGTATCATCTTCCTAACTTGCTTTAAGTAAGGCTCTTTCCTTTCGATCTTTTTCAGCTTCATATTTAGGTGGTCCTAATGGTCCTCTTCTTGTAACAACATCAGTAGAAACAGGAATATTTATATCATTGTGAAGAAAAAATTGATAACCAGATGCTATTTGTTCACATTGGGTTTCAATCATATTGAGTTACTTGTTAAATAATTTTATTTCTTGGCCAATTTTCTCATAATTTTCTGTAAGTTCGGCCAAAATATTTTTGTGTCTTTGAAACTGCTTGTGCAAGCTACTGTAAGATTTGGCTTGTCGATGTTTTAATTCTTGAAAAACTTTTCTAGTTTCATCCTCTTCAGTAAGAACTTGTAACAAATCTACTTTGTTTTCATTGACAAGCTCTAAAGGTATACCGTTTTATTTCATGGTTTTGCGTACTTCAGGCATAAGATCAAGAATTATACGAAGTATTTCCTTTTTCTGGCTTAGTGCCAAAATCAGGATTATATAAAGAATCATTCTGAGCCCTAGTAGCCATTAATTTCAAACATGCTTTAATAGTTAAAGTATTTATCGCTCCTCCTGCTGATGAATCTAGCAACTCTCTGCATTGGGTATTAAGACCATGATAAAATAAGTGGCAAACAATTGACTCAGAATAGCCATGATTAGGAATACTATTGATCATTCCAAAAAATCTTTCCCAGGCTTGTGGATAGTTTTCTCCCATGTTCTGACTAAAATTGCCTATATTCTTTCTAAGTTCTGTTACCTTGGCAAAAGGATTAAACCTATTTATGAATTTAACAATGCAGTTTTCCCAACATTTAATATAATGGCGAGGGAGAGAATATAACCAGTCTAGAGCTTTACCTTTGAGATACCAACGAAATAATTTCAGACGAGATAATTATCTTGGCAAACCTTTTGGTCCAAGTGATGTTATCGCATCGTCGAACTCTCTAAGATGCCTTCCTGGGTCCTCATCTTCCCTTCCACTGAAATATTTTTCCTGCAAAATTTTAATAATTTCACTATCGAATCGATATTCCCTAACTCTAGGATTAGGAAATTCTATTGGTTGTTTAAGAAATGCAGAGTTTGGAGCACTATATTCTCTAAGAGTCGTTTCAGGTTTCTTAGGGGTTGTCCTATGAATGGAAATTATTTATATGAAGTCACTTAGGTTGTCAACTTCAATTTTATTCGATCTCAAAAGTTTTTCAATGATTTCCTCGCGCCTTTGAGTAGGCACGCTTTCAAAATAATCTAGTAGATAATCCCTACCAGAGCGTGTAGACCCTTTATCTCCTAGGGAGACCATCTTGTAATAGTAACACCTGAAATGTCAAGAGACAAAACACTTAGCACTTAGATCCCCGGCAACGACGCTAGAAAATAGCTTGATGACTACAAGTGCACAGATTGTTTGTAGCTAGTTTCGAAGTTAGGATGTCGACCACACAGGGATACCAAAGGTAAGTGTTTATTGGTGAAGTATCTGTCGCACCCGAAGTTGTCACAAGTCTTCGAGTGAATTGACTGCAAGTGTTAAGAAGGAGAATATAATTTAGTTTTAATGAAAGTATTTAAATAAAACTAAAATGTAAACTTCAGAAGTAAAAAGCATAAAAGTAAAGAACGATTTGTTTGTTGTTTTCTGCAGATGACGAAGTAGGCGCGGGGAGTTTCAGTTCATGGTGATAGTGAATGTGCCGGGTGAATGAGTGATAATTGTAACAATTATAATCTTATAAGTATGTGTGTAGGCAAGCAAACCATAATTATCCAGAACTCCTGTTGGTAGATTTCATCCCAACTTCAATAATCCTACTTGCCTGTTTACCACAACCATGGCCAGTCACTAGATGATTAAGATCCTTCAGGTTGCTTAGCAATTAAGCTCCTTGGATCGGACTAATGCAATAAGCTCGGTGGTTCCTCGTTATCCTCAAGTCAAACTAGTTTCCCGTTGATATCCCCGTGTCACTCGAGGGTCGCCAGTCTGCTAGCAAACAAGATTCTATCTATGTAGAACAAAGCATCATGTTGTTCGGGCTCTTAATTGGACAATAGGCATTAAGCATCCCACAGATAGTCAAGCACACATAATATAGTAATTAAAATCAACCACAAACTTGATGGAAAATATATAGGCACATCACATCTCACCAATCCCCTACATCTCCCACGACCAAGGGAACTTACTCACACATGAGAGAAGAAAGCATCATCGATATAATTAAATAAAGGGAGTTCTTCTTGATATTACCGTGGAGATCCACAATAAGAAATAGAAATAAATCCAACACAATTCAAGATAGGAAGAACAATCTCAAACCCTAATCTTGCAAGGTGGAGATCTCTCTCTCTCTCTCTCTCTCTCTCTCTCTCTCAAGTACAAGTGATGTCTATGGAGGTGTGGTGGCTAGGAGATCGAAGATCGTGCAGTGAGATGAAGAACGCCTTCCCCTTCTTCTCTGGATCCCTTCTTTCTCCCTGATGGATGGTATGGCGGCTCGTGTGTTCTGTTTTTGACATTGGCCTCTTCAGGAAAGTTGCCCCTTTTAATAAGACGAAGGAGATGGCAACTATGCGGCGGGAACTATACAGCGGCAGCCCGTATAGTTGGTCGTTAAGCTTGCAGTAAATTCCCCTCGATTGCTTCCAAAAAGGGACTTGCTTGTTTTTGCCTGAATATTGTTTTTGCTGTTAAATCCCTCTAGTGATGTTCAAAACCTGAAACACACATTAAAAACCAAGTTTTCTTTGCTACCGAAGTATTAGCGTTAGGTAAATCTAGAAAACCATTAAATCCAAACAAAAACCATCGATAGAAACCATAAAATGCGTAGAATCTCACAGCTATCACCACCCAGTGTAGCCAAGTGAAAAGAAGACAACCAAATATATGGGTAACACATCCCAGACCTCGTTTTACCATGGATATGCCCCCAAGGGCTAACCGACATTGTACCAAAATTGGATGCTAGCAACTGAACTTGCCCCATATGAACCGTGCTAGGGCGATCCCTTTCCCGCTCGATCATCTCCTCACGCGACGTGTTGCTCCATGTCCCCATGTTTCATGTCTCGTACTACCAGAATAGATAAGTGCAACACTCGGCAGACATCACTTGGCTGAAACCAACCCATGGTGAAGTTACCATGATTTGGCTAGACTCCTGGATTCGGGAACGCCCCCTTCGGGGAAGTGTACCTGAGCCTGTTTGCCATATGCTCTGAGCCATCACTTAGGGTTTCACCTGCAACCCATGAGGGAACATGGAACATATATTTTTTTCGAACCTTCGGCCCGAAAGAAACCAAAGCATGGAGGGAGCTTAGGAAAACCCTACCTGACATGTTGCTGGATGCACCCGATAGTGTGGCATGGCGGCTGACCCCATCAGGGGACTTCACGGTCTGCTCCGCCTACTATGGCCTTTGTAGGGGGCTAGCCTTACATTGACTAAACCCCTCTAGAAGGCACCCTTTCCCCTAAATACAAAGATCTTTGCTTGGAAATTGCTACATGATCGCTTACCCTCAGGGGTCGAAGTGACTACAAGACTTGGGCCCAGAGACAGGGTGTGTCCGCTATGTGGCATCCCAGAAACAGGCACTCACATAAATGTTCACTTGCCCCGCAGTCCGGTTTCCGTGGAACTTTACTAGGGATGCATTGGGCCCGAACTAGCGAGCCCATGATCTTGATGAATGCATAGAAACCTAGGCAAACCATGCAGAAAGGGCCGCCACCTCTTCTCTCTAGTGTTTGCTGCGTTGTCCTGGTCCCTTTGGACCATTCGAAATAAGATGGTTATTGATAATATCTTAACCCGATGTGCTTCTGACTCGGTATTCAAACTCTTGGCGTATTTTCACCTCTGGTACCCGCTTTGTAGATAGTGGGACAAGGTGCAGCTGAACGAGATTATTCAACTTCTTCTAGAGGTGGCATGGCGGCTCCCCTCTTAGTCCAGCGTAGCTATGCTTTTTCGGTGTTGTCTCGCTTGGCGAGTGAGTCTTTATGCTTTCCCTTAGGTCGTGTTGTATTGTGGCCCAGCAGACATTGCTCCATGGTTGTTGAAACTTGCAACTCGTTCCAGGAAAGTCGTGCTTGCCGAGTGCTTTCTGTCATGCACTCAGCTTTGCGAAATGTCAGAAATGGGGTGCTTAGCAAAAAACAGCGAGGAGACTGAGATGGCAGTGCCACCGGGCAAATGTTTTGCTGAGTGTGTGATTGGGATGCTCGACACAACTTGGAATGTTATGATTTCAACAAAAAAATCTTAATTTGTTTGAGCAAATGATCTGACATTGTTGATTAAGTAAAGTAGATCAGATCTAACAAACTGCCACAAAGTTGTGTGAGGAAAATCAACAATAAATTTCAAATAAAAATCAAGGTTCTTTGAAATTGTTGTATCGAGCTTCACCTTTTCTATCTCAACATTTTACTATGATTATGGTGAATAAACTATAAAAGATAAAACTTGTACAAGTTGGACAAACCCTATTCACATTCTACTACAAAAGCTTCATGTGTATCCTGATGCCGTCCATTTAGAAGGAATGTGTTGGATGTATTCTATTCCTCATGGATGTGACCTATTTAGGTTTCCTCGCACTGGTAGGGCCCTGCCCGCGCCCAGGAGGGGTCAGACCGCCACCAGCACCGGCGTTCCTCGCCTCCTCCGCGTGTTTCTTGTTGGAGATATGCCCAAGAGGCAATAATAAAGTGGTTATTATCATATCTTCACACTTATGATAAATGTTTACATTCATGCTATAATAGTATTAACAAGGAAACATTAATACTTGTGTGATTTGTAAACTTAAAATAAGAGTCCCTAGTAAAGCCTCTTGTTAAACTAGCTTGTTGGTTAATATATGATCATGGTTTCCTGATCATGAACATAGAGATGTTATTAACAACAGGATCATATCATTAGGAGAATGGTGTGATGGACATACTCCTATAGATAAGCGTAGCATAAAGATCAAGTCATTTCAATAGTTCAATTGATATATGCTTTCTGATACATAGTAACCTAATTCCTTCGACCATGAGATCATGCATATCACCTTTTCCGGATGGATGCTTTGATTTCATCAAACACCACACCGTAACAGGGTGGCTATAAAGGTGGCATTGAGTGTTCAGAAAGTATTGGTTGAAACACATGGATCAAGAGTGGGATTTGTCCATCCATATGACGGATAGATATACTCTGGGCCCTCTCGGTGGAATGTCATCCAATTAGCTTGCAAGCATGTGACTGGCTCACAAGGGATCACATATCACGGGAACGAGAAAAGAGAGCTTATCGGTAACGAGGTTGAACTAGGTATGCAGAGATACCGACGATCATAACCTCGGATAAGTAAACTTTCGTGAGACAAAGGGAAATTGGTATCATATGTAAGTGGTTCATTTGATCGCAAAGTAATCGTAGAAATATGTGGGAGCCATATGAATTTCCAGATTCCTCTATTGGTTATTGTTCGGAGAAGTGTCTCGATCATGTCCGCATAATTCACGAACCGTAGGGAGACACACTTAAGGATTCGACATTGTTTGAGTAGTTATGGTATTATGAGAAAGAGACCGAATGTTGTTCGGAGTCTCGGATGGGATCCGGGATATCACGAGGTGATCCGGAATGGTCCGGAGAATAAGATTCATATAAGGAAAGTCCGTTTGGAGTTCGGGAATGATTAGGTGTTTTCATCGAATGTTCTAGAAGGTTCGATTGTCCGGCACTCCGGGGAGGGTACATGAAAGTGTCATTGCATATTGGAATGATTGCATCATGTACTAAGTGTTCTCGCTGTTCCAAATAAAGGATTAAATTGAATCCCAAACAGAAAAGTCAAACGGCCAGTTTGAAAGTCAAACGGCTAAAACAGGAAACTGTGGGAAACAAGCAAGAGGTGGTTGGAACCGACTTGGGGGAGGAGTCCCTCCAAGCCGACGCGCCAACCAAGGCCGACTTGGGGAGGGACTCCCCTCCCCTTGGCCGCCCCTCCCACCTATAAAAGGAGGAGCAGGGCCTCCTCCTCTAGACACACAAGTTCCTATCCTCTAATCTCCGGTTTAGAGCCGTTTTGGTTTAGAGCTTCTAATTGCTTTAGCCTTCGGTTTAGAGCCTTCTAATTGGTGTGTCTAAACCCTAGACCACTAATAGATCTCTCATACTCCACCATACTCGCTCGGCTTGGCGAAGCCTGCGGGATCTCCCTCTACTTAGGTACCACGCCGTTGTCTTAGGAATCGCGAGAGTGCTACAACCTCCGCTTTCTTTGGAACAAGGGAGAGGAAGGTCTTCATCGAAAATCCGAGCGTGTGACAGATCGGGAGGCTGCCGTAACGTGGCCGGAAGGATCGTCACGCGATCTTGAGATCGGAAAGAGTACGACTACATCACCCACGAGAATCTGCTCTCGTTAACCGCTTTGGAATCTTCGAGGGTGAGTTCCTCTATCGACTCGTTGCTACAATCTAGTAGATAGATCTTGGCTTGTTTGTTTGTATGCGATAGAAAATTTTTGTTTTCCATGCTACGAACCCCTACAGTGGTATCAGAGCCGTGTCTATATGTAGATCTGTTGCACGAGTAGAACACAATGGTCATTGTGGGCGTTGATGCTTTATTGTCGATTGCTTCTTGTGTACTTTGCATCTTGCGGTATGTTGGGATGAAGCGGCCCGGGCTAACCTTACATGACATCGTTCATGAGACTTGCTCCACGCTTGACATGCAACTTGTATTGCATAAGTGGCTTTGCGGGTGCCTGTTTCTCCTAGCATAGTTAAGATTCAGTTTACAACGGGTGATTGACAATACTAGTATCAATGTTGTGGTTCTTGTTCATAAGTTAGAATGACACTTATTGAAAGCCCCAAACCACGTAAAACATGCAAAGAAAATTAGAGGAGTCTAACTTTGTTTTGCAGGGGTGTGCTGTGATGTGATATGGCCATGATTGTGATTATATATGATGTATGCAATGTTCCTTATTGTAAGTTGGCAACCGGCAGGAGCCATATGGTTGTCTTTAAATTCTGTTAAGACCCGCGTGTCTATTCAAAGTAGTTGTAATAGTTGAAGCCGGTGGACGACAACCATGGAGAAGCATCATTGACCTTGATGCAATGTCGGTGATGATGGAGATCATGTTCGTGCTAGAAGATGGAGATCGGAAGCACAAAGAAGAAAGGCCATATCATATCACATATTATGAATTGCATGTGATGTTTATCCTTTATGCATCTTGTATTGCTTAGTAGACGGTAGCATTATAAGATGATCCTCATGCACATGAATTTCAAGTCATAAAGTGTTCACCCTTAGTTAGCACCGTTGATAAAGCTTGTTGTTTGAAGCACCACGTGATGATCGGTGTGTTAGATTCGCAAGTGTATACAACGTGAGCAAGCCATTTGCTCATGCGGAAACTAAGGTTTGATCTTGACGAGCCTAGCATGTATGAGACATGGCCTCAGGAACACGGATTACCGAAAGGTAGAGCATGAGTCATATAGTAGATATGATGAACATGTTGATTGTTCGCCATTGAAGCTATATCAACTCTCGTGATGATCGGTTTTGATGTGGTGGATTTGGTTCGTGTGATCACTAAAATAATGTGAGGGATATTGTTTTGAGTGGGAGTTCACCAAGATTAATTTAATTATTAATTAGAACTCAATTTATCATAAACTAAATCAAAGTGAATTTGCATAGTTGTTGTAGTCATTGGCATCCGTTTACCACCTTGCGCTTAGTTATAATTGAGATAATAGAACTATAGAATTCTGGTTAGTTACTTTACGAACTGGTATCGTATTGTTTTGAAGTGTTAATCTAAAGTTTAAAAGTCCTATTGCAAACTTTCAGTAAGTTCCGGTTACTCCATGAAGTTTAATAATTATTATTAAATCAAGAGTAACAATTACAAGTGTTAGTGTAAAAGTATCATGTTTGTTTCCATGATTCTTGATATTCAAAGGATTGTCTTGATATCAAGGTTATCTAGGATCTGAAAGAGTTGTTTCAGAAACCATGATGTGTGGAAGATATTGTGATATCTGAAACAAAGTTTTGGTTGCAACATGATAGAGTATAATATGGCTAAAGTCATGTTCTCATATTTGATGAGAATTTGCAAAAGGTTGGAGACACTAGTTGTCCTAATCGTCCAAAAGGATTTGGAGAGCAACATTATACTCATGATTCACCATTATAAGCTAAAAGTAGCTTGATCATGGATAATTCCATGATAAGGGTGAATATTTGATGTAGGTAAAATGTTTACTACACCAAGAGATTACTAAAGAAAGGAATTTGAAAGAACACCAAACATTTGATGATAGGTGATCTACTTCAAAGTGCAAGTCCAAAGACATTGGTATTTAATTATACACGCTTTGGATTATGTGTCATATGTATGACTCCACTATTGATATTGATAGATTCTTTCAAACTGAAAAGGAAATATTGAAAGAGAATCTCATAAATATATGGCAGAAAAGAAAAGACTAGAATTGTTCAGTTTAAGTATATAGATGATATACATGTTATGGCTATATTCTTTGCTTATTAAACAATGTGGTTATTAAGTATTTGATACTGAATTTGTTGGTGTGAATCGTCATACGAAACAACACAATTCATGAACTACAATGGCCTAAGTAACTAGCAAAAGAATATGTGATGATGTTCATCGAGAACAAATAAAGGGTTATTGTGTTGCTCGTTAAACATCAAAGCTTGCCTTCAAGATTTGTTTTATCAGGTATTATCGTAACAAAAGGGTTGTTCAAATAAATTACCGTAATCCATAAAAGATGGATGATTCACAAATCTCGTTGGAGAAATCACATCCATAAAACTAGTGCTAAAAATGTGAAAGACAAATTGATTGAAAGATCACTTAGGAAGTGACATCGCGTTTAAATTATAATGGAAAGAAAACATGAAGAAACTCCATGTGGATGGAATTTTGGAGTCTTGATTTTGATCAAATGACGCTTGTGAAACTTTTCTAGAGATAATTAAAACTTCGTTCATAGGCCAAAAGGGACGAATGACTAGCTTATTGGAACTTGTACATATTGTTGTACGAAATCCATTATGTGTAGTCAAAAGCGATGGATTTCAACTTCATATGCTTTCTCGAAATTTGAGTGAATATATGAATATTTACTTAATAAGGATAAAGTATGAAACACTTGAAAAGTTCAAAGACTTTCAAGATGAAGTGTAAAATCATTGTAACAAGAATATGAATAGTTTATGATAAGATCATAAAGGAAAATATTTAAGTTACAAGTTTAGCATAATACCTAAGATTTAAGGAATCGTTAGTGGATTTGCATTTCGAAACACCATAAGAGTATGGAACGTTTGAGATATGTAATTAAACCTTGTTTGACATGGTAAGATCAAAGGTATAATTCATAAAACCGCCATTATATTTTAAAAAGATTAAAAGCTTTAGAGATTACCATTTTTCCACTGAAAAGAGCTCCATCATAATCCGTTGAAATGACACCATATAAAGTTATGGTTTGGGATAAAAACCAAGTTGTCCTTTCTTAAACATTGGTATGCTATGCATAAGAAAGATGTTTGCAACCAAAGTCGGATGAACCTGTCTTTGTATGTTATTTCGAATAACTGTTAAGTAATCCTCCATAACATCGGAGACAAAAGTGTTTGTCACTTAAAACGTCAAGTTTCTTTGAGAAGGAATTTTTCGTGAAAAGTTAAGTGGGAGGACAATAGAACTTTGATAAGGTTAAAAGAACCTTAGCTATATGTGAAAAGTTGCGCAGCGCCGAAAAGTGTTCTGGAGTTAGCAACAATGCTCATGGCTCGCGTACCTCAAAGGTTGTGGTCGCGGAGATCTAAGTTCCTATTGAAACAAGTAGGTCGGGTGAACAATCAAATACCAAGATTTGAGAGTTAAATCATTATTTGACAATAATGATCCGACTACGTGCAAAGAAGCGATGATGGGCCCTGACTCCGTCAAATGGCTTGAAGCCATAAAATCCGTGATAGTTCCATTCATGAGAAATCAAGTTTTGAACTTGAAGGACCCTCGAGAAAGGTGTAAGACCTTACAGTTGTGTCTGGATCTATAAAGAAATAGACATGGATGTTTCACATCTATAATCGACATATTGGGAAAGAGTTCACAACAATGTTCAAAGGTTGACTATGACAAGATTTGATCTTTCATAGTGATATTTAGTCTAGACGGATTAATGTAGCAACCACTACATATAATTTTGTTATATGATAGTTGAATAAACAAAACAAGTTCTTCTAATAGAATCGTTACCTAGGACATGTGCATAACACGGTCCATAGGGTTTTGTTCATTCATAGGATGCTAAAAGCATATGCAAACTTCAATGGTTGAAGTGAGCATCGTGGAGTTGGAATCTTCACTATGATGAAACTGTTAAAGGAGTTTAAAAGTTCATTAGAGACAATGAAGATGCTTGCATTTGCAAGAAATTAAGTGGGAGCGCTAAGACATGTTTCTAATAAATTACGTGGAAGACATATTGTTGATTGGAAATAATGTATCTTTTATTAACACATATTAAGAATTTCATCCCGATGAAAGACTTAGGCAAAACCCAAATATTTGGCATCAATAGACGCTAATATGGTTGTGCCAGAAGTACATAGACGAGATATTGAATGAGTTCAATATAGAAACTACAAGAAAAGGTTCTTGTCACACAGAAAGGATTGAAAGAGTTCAATGTTGATGATATATTCAAGTGTATTGACATTTGGTAAAGTGAAACAAATAATCAAGTATAGATTGATACTTGATGTATGAAATCACAAAGAGTATTTATATCAATCATACTGTGATATGTACAAATCCAGATATGTCCTATGCTCTAAATGTTGTGAGCATATACCAGAATGATTCGTAAGATGATCATTGGACAATAGTAAGGATATTCTTATGATCTTTTGGAATAACTAAGAGTATATTATTTGTAGAAGTGACAAATAGATGGTTAGTTCATTGTAAAAGTAGTACATTGATACTAGCTTTGTCACAAAGTACAAATTAAGTTTTATCTCAATCTAAACTAAGGGTGGCACAATATAATGGAAAGTGAGTTCCATAATGGATTTGGATGAGTTCCAAAGTTAAGACATTGTGACAGATACTACAACAAAAGGCTAAGTATATGACTGCTATTATAGCAGCAAAAGAGGGCATTTGTGTCAAGTAGTTTGTTATCAAACTAGGTGTAGTTCACAGAGGGATAATACTATGAAGATATATTGTGCGACAATATTATCAACATGTTTTAACCCAAAAGAACTAAAGGTCACACCGAAAGACCAAATTTATACAAAGCCATCACATTAGAGAATGAGTGATGCGTAGAGACGCAAAGACATGCAATTACACACGGACCTGGAAGTGTCAGATCCGGAGATCAGTTGACCACTAGCAATCGTGTACATACAACACCGGAAAGCCATAGGTGTTATATACACAAAGGTTTGAAACTAGATTATTGACTCTAGTGCAAGTGGGAGACTGTTGGAGATATGCCCAAGAGGCAATAATAAAGTGGTTATTATCATATCTTCACACTTATGATAAATGTTTATATTCATGCTATAATAGTATTAACAAGGAAACATTAATACTTGTGTGATTTGTAAACTTAAAATAAGAGTCCCTAGTAAAGCCTCTTGTTAAACTAGCTTGTTGGTTAATATATGATCATGGTTTCCGGATCATGAACATAGAGATGTTATTAACAACATGATCATATCATTAGGAGAATGATGTGATGGACATACTCCTATAGATAAGCGTATCATAAAGATCAAGTCATTTCAATAGTTCAATTGCTATATGCTTTCTGATACATAGTAACCTAATTCCTTCGACCATGAGATCATGCATATCACCTTTTACGGATGGATGCTTTGATGTCATCAAACACCACACCGTAACAGGGTGGTAAAGGTGGCATTGAGTGTTCAGAAAGTATTGGTTGAAACACATTTATCAAGAGTGGGATTTGTCCATCCATATGACGGATAGATATACTCTGGGCCCTCTCGGTGGAATGTCATCCAATTAGCTTGCAAGCATGTGACTGTCTCACAAGGGATCACATATCACGGGAACGAGAAAAGAGTACTTATCGGTAACGAGGTTGAACTAGGTATGCAGAGATACCGACGATCATAACCTCGGATAAGTAAACTATCGTGAGACAAAGGGAAATTGTTATCATATGTAAGTGGTTCATTCGATCGCAAAGTAATCGTAGAAATATGTGGGAGCCATATGAATTTCCAGATTCCTCTATTGGTTATTGTTCGGAGAAGTGTCTCGATCATGTCCGCATAATTCACGAACCGTAGGGAGACACACTTAAGGATTCAACATTGTTTGAGTAGTTATGGTATTATGAGAAAGAGACCGAATGTTGTTCGGAGTCTCGGATGGGATCCGGGATATCACGAGGTGATCCGGAATGTTCCGGAGAATAAGATTCATATAAGTAAAGTCCCGTTTCGGAGTTCGGGAATGATTCCGGTGTTTTCATCGGGAATGTTCTAGAAGGTTCTGGATTGTCCGGCACTCCGGGGGGGAGGGTACATGAATGTGTCATTGCATATTGGAGTGATTGCATCATGTACTAAGTGTTCTCGCTGTTCCAAATAAAGGATTAAATTGAATCCCAAACAGAAAAGTCAAACGGCCAGTTTGAAAGTCAAACGGCTAAAACAGGAAACTGTGGGAAACAAGCAAGAGGTGGTTGGAACCGACTTGGGGGAGGAGTCCCTCCAAGCCGACGCGCCAACCAAGGCCGACTTGGGGAGGGACTCCCCTCCCCTTGGCCGCCCCTCCCACCTATAAAAGGAGGGGCAGGGCCTCCTCCTCTAGACACACAAGTTCCTATCCTCTAATCTCCGGTTTAGAGCCGTTTTGGTTTAGAGCTTCTAATTGCTTTAGCCTTCGGTTTAGAGCCTTCTAATTGGTGTGTCTAAACCCTAGACCACTAATAGCTCTCTCTCATACTCCACCATACTCGCTCCGGCTTAAGGCGAAGCCCTGCGGGATCTCCCCTCTACTTCCGGTACCACGCCGTTGTGCTGCCGGAATCGCGAGGAGAGTGCTACAACCTCCGCTGCCTGCTGGAACAAGGGAGAGGAAGGTCTTCGTCGAGTACCGAACGTGTGACCGACTGCGGGAGCGCTGCCGGAACGTGGCGCCGGAAGGATCGTCTACGCGATCTTGAGATCGGAAAGAGTACGACTACATCACCCACGAGAATCTGCTCTCGTTAACCGCTTTGGAATCTTCGAGGGTGAGTTCCTCTATCGACTCGTTGCTACAATCTAGTAGATAGATCTTGGCTTGTTTGTTTGTATGCGATAGAAAATTTTTGTTTTCCATGCTACGAACCCCTACATGTCTGTCCCCTGCAGACCCTCCCGTTTGCCTCCTAGGTAGCAGCGACACGACCTCGCCCGGGTCCAGACGCATGGAGACATCCCTCCGGCAGCAGGATCTTGCTGCTCGTGGGGCTCCTCAGGATGCCAGGAGGGATCCAGGCCATTCTGACGCTGCCAACTGGCGCAACGTCCAGGGTTTCCGCCAGGCCCAGCCCTCCTTGAACATACCTGGGGCAACCGCGGCAATCCCATCTGGCACGCAAAAGAAGAAGAAGAAGCCCAAGAAGAAGAAGACGCCCGCCACGACCCCCCTTGCTCCCCGGCTTGGCCGTGAGGTCCTCGAGTACTACGGCCACAGGGTCAACGGGGGATTTTACTACATCGACATGGGAGGCGTACAGATGACGGTCCCAAAGACTCTGGCTATGGTGACGCTGCTGGAGCAGGACCAGCCACTGCATATTGAGGTGACAGAGGAGCTGATCCACTAGGAGCTGTGTGAGGTCCTTTCGGGCCATGAGTGGCTGGTGCAGAGGGTGTCGGCCATTAAGTTTGTGGTGTCGTTCCCCTCGGTGGTGATGCTGCACATGTGCGCCATTGGCACCTCCTTCACCTTGCCAATCCACTAGCTGAAGGTGCTGATCAGGCCCTCCTCCGGCGACAAGGGCTCGACGACATTTCTTTGAAAGGTCTGGATCCGTCTGCTGGGAGTTCCTACTGAGGCAAGAAGTGAGGGGATTGTCGCCCTCATCTCCCAGATAGTAGGGAAGTTCCTGGAGGTCGACACCCGCTCACTTTCAGGCCACGGACCGATCCGACTCCGCATCCTCTGCCCGGACCCTATCGTCTTCCCTGTGGCGATTCCATGCTTCTTCTTCGATCGCACTGGTCATGATTTGCTGATGGAGCTCGACGACATCCCGGCTCCTCCTGTGTCTGACTCGCCCTCCCCTCCCCTCCCGAGGCTAACGACCCTGACACTGGCGGGAGGGAGGATTGGAGGAAGACTTGTTTGGTGACGATCCCGAGGGGGCGGTCAAGTATCCGGGTTACCAGGTGATCTCTCACCTACCCCAGACGTCCCCTCAGGGCTCGGGAGGCGGCACGTCCCAGTCGGCCGCGGGCCGCATAGCTACGCGGGGGGTCCTTTCTTCCCGGACCATAGGCCCCTTTCCCGGAGTGCGCCTGCCAAGCTGATCCTGGTGGACGTCCCCCGCTGTGCCCGCCCCATCTTGCAGGCCCCGATCGAGTTCGACATCGATCAGTATGGTACCAAATTCGACAAGACTCAGTCGATTGTGGAATCTCTGCTGGCCGCGGGGGAGGGTGTCTCCATCTCTCCGCCCCTGCCAGCGCCCTTGTCTGAGGCCTCATCGGTGAGTTCAGGTTTGGACGTGTTGCCTGAGTCCTCGCCTCGCTCACCTAGGGTGGTGTGATACTCCCTTGCCTCGGATACTCCCGATATCCATGCTGACGGATCGGTCATGGTCGTCTCCACCCCTACCATGTACCATGGCTGGCTCTAGGGGTGTCAGGCTCGGGTCCCTCGCCAGCCCCCTCCCCTACCATCCCGCCATAGTGAGGGCCTCGCGGGTACTCGTGTCGGAGGATCAGTACCGGAGCCCACCGTGGACGAGAGGGCCTCCCATCACGTGGCTGCCCTGGACGAGTTCTCAGGTACTCCCCTCCCCTTCCCCTCCTTCTTGTTCGGGTTCGAGGTTCTCTGTTCTTGAGGAGGTGTCTCTGGAGCACTTGAGTGTGGTCGCTTTAGACAGTGGCATCATCTTCCGTCGTAATAAGGGCCCTCAGATGGAGCATATCACTGCCATCAAGGCCAGAGAGGTGTACGAGGGCCAGATCGCCGCAACCTGTGCCCGCGTGGCATAGGAGCAGTAATGGGCCCTCATGTTGGCAGGACATGGGGAAGATGTCACGGGCTCCACCACGGCTCCACCTCTCGATATTGGTAGTGGCGGTCCTCCGGTGAGGACCTCGCGGGAGACCTCTGAATGCCCCGTCTCGCCCCCCTTCCTGGTCGTGCCCTATCTGCCCCGAGTAAGGGGGCCATGCTCTAGTGATCGTTCTTATGAACTTTCTTCGAGCCATCCGGGTGTTCATTTGGAACATCTGGGGGTTTAGCCAGGACAATTGGCGTCGCCAGATCAATGAATATTTACGCCAAGAAGATGTGGACATTGTTGGCCTTCAGGAGACAATTCGCCAGGACTCTCGATAGTCGAGTTGGAGGACATTTCTAGGCACAAGTTTTCTTGGACCTCGCTTCCGACTAATGGCCATTCGGGGCCATCCTCCTTGGCGTTAACGAGGATTCCTTTGATGTGGAGGATATGGACCGCATGTAATTTTTTTTGTAAGCATGGCGCTTAGCCATAAACAATCTCACCTCAAATGGGAGGTGATTATTGTCTATGGCCCCGCAGACCATAGGAGTTCCTAGGATTTCTTGATTGAGCTCAAGTCAAAGGTGGAGTGTACGGAGACCCCTGTCATCGTAGCAAGGGACTTCAACCTCATTCACTCCGACGAAGACAAGAGCTTGGCGAATGTGGACCTCCATAGGATTCACGTGTTCAACGACTACATCGCTAACCTCTCCCTCAGAGAGATCACTAGAGTTGGAGCTAGATATACTTGAACCAACAAGCAGCTGGACCCGATTCGTAGCGTTCTTGACCGGGTCTTTGTCTCTGTGGAATGGGAGGTGGCCTTCCCCTTGTGTTCCCTTCGCGCGGTCACCAGGGTCTATTCTGACCATAACCCCTCCTCCTGTCCTTAGGCGGAGGGTCTCCACCAAGACTGAACCGCTTACCCTTTGAGAACTTTTGGCTTAAACAATGAGGGTTCATGGAGGCGGTTCGGGCAAGGTGGATAGAGGCCTCGACCTCACGACCTGCACATTTTGTGTTGTTGATGCCTGGCACCACTACACTCTGATGTCACGACAGATTATGCGGGGCTAGGGCAAACCTTGGTGCTGCGATCAGAGGGAAGAAGGACGCAATTCTGCAGGAAATCCAAGCCCTAGACCAGGAGGCGGACCTGATGGAGCTTTTGGCTGATGCCTGGTCCCATAGGTACTCCCTAGAGACCTCTATTATGGAGATATATAAGGGAGAGGAGGCATTCTGGTGACAGAGTATTCGCCAGAACTGGACCATCCAGGGGGAGTCGAACACGGCCTACTTGCATGCCATTGCTAATGGCAGGCATAGAAAATGCTCGATCCCTTGCCTCTGGGACGAGGACTCTCTGCTGGAGGATCAGAGAGATCTTGTCCCATATTTATGCGTTCTACCGGGATCTCTTCTCGGTGGCTCCGAGGTCGGTGTTGGCGCTGAGTTTGGACTTTTGGCCCGAGGAGGCTAGGGTAACCGTGGAGGAGAACTTGGAGCTGACACTCTTGTTTCTTCATACCGAGGTTGTCGACGAAATCAAAGCGATGAAGTCCAACTCGGTGCCTAGGCTGTACGGGATCCCGGTGGTTTTCTTCCAGACCTTATGGGACCAAATTTGCCATGTGATTATGCAGATGTTTCAAGAGTTCTACACTGGTACTCTTGTCATGTCTCGGTTGAACTTTGTCGTGATTACCCTGATCTCCAAGCTAGTGGGGGCCATAGATATCCGCCAATTTCAATCAATCATGATGATCAACGTCAACCAGAGGATTTTCGCCAAAGTCTTCGCCATCCGTATCGCCCCTGTCATGGAACGCCTAACCCACCCGTTGTAGTTTGCCTTCCTAAAGAGACGCCTGATTCATGATGGTGTTCTAGCGCTGCATGAAATCATTCATGAAGTGAAGGTTCGCCATGATAAAGGGGTATTCCTGAAGCTGGACTTTCAGAAGGATTACGATGAAGTGGATTGGGAGTTCCTTTAACCATTCCTCGAGCGTCGAGGCCTCGATGGGAGGGTGATCTCTTGGATTATGCAGTTTGTCATGAGTGGTAGCACGGCGATCAACGTTAACGGGGAAGTGGGTCTATATTTTCGACCCTCCTGTGGAGTTAGATAAGATGACCCAATCTCTGCCCTTCTCTTTAACTCTGTGGTGGATGCCCTGGTAGGGCTCTTGGATAAAGCCTAGAGGGTTGGCCACATCATGGCTGTGGTAGGGCATCTGATCCCTGGAGGTGGTATCTCTCACCTCCAGTATCCGGACGATACTATTATCATGGTGCAGGGGTTGGAACTTGACATCATTAACCTCAAGTTCCTAATATTGTGCTTTGAATCCATGTTGGGCCTCAAGATCAACTTCTACAAGAGCGAGGTCATGATCTTGGGTTTCCCTGAGGAGGATAGGCAACGTATCACAGATCACCTGAATTGCCGCTTGGCGGAATTCCCTATTTCTTACCTGGGTATGCCCATGCGAGACTCTCGGGTGTTGATTAGGGATCTTGCCCCCATGGTCACGAAGGTTCAAACCAAAGCCAAACCATCGCGGGCGCGTCTAACGTCTAAGGGTAGCACGACTATACTGATCAACTCCTGCCTGTCTAGCCTTACTATGTATCAGATGGGCCTATATCTGCTCCCGGAAGGAACTCATGCAGACTTTGCAAAAGAGTTGTCCAGTTTCTTTTCGGTAGCTAGAGACGGGCACTAGAAGTATCATATGGTGAAGTGGGCAGATATCCACCGCCAAAATTATTGGGGGATTGGGAGTCCTTGAATCGCGCCGCTTCAATGTGGCCCTGCTGCTAAAGTGGGTTTGGCAGATCCTCCGGGACGATGGAGGGCTCTAACTTCAACTCATCAAGGCAAAGTACCTCCGGGGTCGTCCGATGTTGGCGTGTGAACGTCGGGAGGGATCCCGGTTCTAGTGAGCTATCCAAGACATTAAGCACTACATTTGTCGGGGCTCTCTTTGTGTGGGAGATGGTCGGGAGGTCCTATTTTGGCTCGACCCCTGGCTTCAGGGTGTCCCCCTCCGCTAGTCATTCCCTGCTCTGTTCGCTATTTGCGCAGCTCCCTCAATGTTAGTAGTCGAGGCTGTCTAAGAAGGCCACTGGAACATCCCGTTTCGGAGGACCTTCAACGATGCCAAGGCCGCTGACTTCTTGAGGTTGTGGGGTTCCTTGCCCCTATCTCTCTCAGCTGAGAGGGATAAGGTGTCTTGGGGCAAGTCTCATGCGGGATCATTCTCTGTTAGTTCGGCTTACGAGGCCCTCTTCCAAGGTCCGAAATTACCTTGGACCGATTCACCTTTGGAAATCTCCCCTACCCCTGAGCCTGCGGATCTTCGTGTGGCAATTGCTGCGTGATCGCCTGCCTTCGGGGGTGGAGGTGTCGAAACGCAATGGTTCGGGCAATAGGAGGTGTCCGCTATATGGGACGCCGGAGACGTGCACCCACATTATGTTCACATGCCCTACCGCTCAGTTTCTGTGGAACTTCATCCGAGGAGCGCTTGGGCATGTGTGGCAGGCTGAGGACCTCGGCGAGTTCCTAGAGATGGAGGCGAACCGTACCGGAGGAAGGCGCCACCTCTTCTGGTTGGTGTTCGCAGCCATTACCTAGCCGCTTTAGAATATTCGGAATAAGATGGTGATTGAGCGGATCTTTCCTCGCCGGGCTTCTGACTCTGTGTTTTCTTTGTTTGATGCCTACCTTCAGCAGTGATACCCCATGTCTAGACAGCGGGACCGGGAGCGGGTGGACGACATGTTTACTTGGTTTTTAAGTGATTTCAGTAGTGTAACTTTTTGTTACAAAAGGGAAACATCTCGTGCATGGCTAGCCCTTGAATATTTCTTCGAACCCGGGAGCATATCTTTTCCAAAACCGTGAATGTTTTGTTGAATGTGTGAATGTATTTTTAAGAACTTGTGTACATTTGATCGAATCTCGTGAATATTTGGTAAACATGTTTTTGAATACGTGAACTACATTTTTTAATGATGTGAATTTTTGTGGAACCTCATGAATATTTTTTAAACATTGTGAACTTTTTTACATCGTGAGCATTCTTTTTAGACTATGATTCTATGAATATGTTTTAAAACCATAAAAATCACAACATGAACGGTTTAGAAAAAATTAAAGATATAAAAAATAAAATAAAACATAAAGAAGAAAGAAGAAAGAAAATTAGTAAACCAAACAGAAAAGAAAAAGGAAAGAAAGAAGGAAAGAAAGAAAATAAATCAAAAAGGGAAAATAATAGGGCTTTATAGCTTATTGGGTGAAGCCCACCTAAGAGTCCTTCAGGCATATCTAGCCTTGAGGTTCGCAAGGAACGGGCAAATAGAATTCGGCAGAGAATAATACCGGCCCAGTCTCTCTCGGAGCGGCAGATCGTTTAGTGCGGATCGGCCATGACCATCGACGAGAACGATCCCTGTTGGCTGGATGCATTCTCGTCGACGCCGGTGACCGACACGACAATGGTCTCCTCCGATGATGACTACATCTCTTTCTTTTCGTCGGACTAGATTAGTGGTAGTTTCTAGTAATTGCCCGTAGTCTAGTAGTAGTTTCTAGTACTTTTCTTGTACCCACGAACTATGTAATTTCTTTTTTATGTTTATGTATATATTTTCGTTTTTTCTTTGTTGCAAAATTATGTTTGCACGCGCACTACTTTAGCGCGACTATTGGAGGGTTGATGCTGCAAATTTAACGCGCGCGAAATAGTGTCTCCACCAGAGGAGACTCGTGCGTGGTGCGCTAAACCACTATCACACGCGCTCCATACGTGTTTTCGCGTGTTAAAATTTACAGCGATAAAGAAAAGAAAATGATACTCCTTCCTCGGTAGATCCGGTGATTTTATCCCCCGAGTGGACGCACGTACGCACGGCTGTCACATACGCTTAGGCCTGCGGCCTTGTCTTGCATGCGCACTGCTGCTCTGTGGCTTTGCCTTGCGTGCGTACTGCTGCTACTATTTTTGTGTTCGATTCTCTGCCGTTGCCTTGCATGCACACTATTGTTGCTGCTGTTTTTGTATTTATTTTCCTCGCTAGCTCGTACACACTATCCAACTGTGCCTGTCACGTACGCGGCGTCACGCTCTGCCCCGCTAATTGCTTCGCGCCGTCGCCGCTGCACCTCCCGCCGCCATGCTCTGCTGCTCGTGCCGCCACACCCTGCTGCTCGCGCTGCCGCCGTCCAAACAGCTCACGTCGTCGCCGCCCTCATGTCGCCCACCTTTGCCGGAGTCCCCTAGCCATCACCGCCGCTTCCAAGGTTGACTACACGTGCTACATGCAGTCGATGGTGGTGCTACAAGCGAGCGTTGGTTTTGCTACATGTGGCCGGCGATGGAGCTACGAGACCTCCGGTGGTACTATGTGGAGCGTCGTTTTTTGCTATAATTTTTTTTGTTACAAAACCTTTTTTATTTTGCTACAATAGTATGTATGGTTTGTTATAAAATCTCCGGCGGGGTCTTCGACGAGGTCGGATTTGCTACAATAGAAAATTTTATTTGCTACATACGTTTTGTGGTTATGCTACAAAAGCGTAAAAATTTTGCTACACGGTCTCCGATGAGGTCTATCGACGAAACCTCCGGCGAGTCTCCGGCAAGGTCGGATATGCTACGTTAGCGTAACTTTTTTGCTACACGGTCGCCGGCGAGGTCTCCGGCGAAATCTCCGGCGAGGTCCAGACTGTTTTTCTATTTTTGGAACGAACCGTCTTTGCTACATGCAGCAAAAGCAGGACATTAGTATATAGCAAAATCGGGTCATTTATAGCAAAAGCGGAAGAAAGTGTTGTTTTTAGGGATACGTGTCGTGTTGTGTGGGGCAAATATCCCCCGGGACGTCGTAGTACTGCGCATAAAGAAAAGTGTCAGCTGCTCACCCTCGAAAGTTTTTCCACGCCATCCGGGAAACTCAGAGTTCGTGGCATCGCGGGAGCTTTCTCCGCAATCGGGTCAACTCAAAATGCAAGTACAACCACACTTTCGCAGCCGCCGAGCGTTTATAAATACTGTACAGACTAAGTACTGACCTGAAATTAAGTTCACACCCGCGCTGCGCGAAACCATGGAGGAGCACCGCTCGCCATCGAAGTCAATAGTTTTCGTCGCCCTGCTCCTCCTCGCCTGCGTACATTACGCTCAGGCCAGCCCTGGCGGGCGCCCCTCGATCCGCTCCATCTTCATCTTCGGCAACTCGTACGCCGACACGGGCAACTTCGTCAAGCTCGCCGCGCCGGTGCTTCCGGTCATCCCTTTCAACAACCTCCCCTACGGCGAGACCTTCTTCGGCCGTCCCACGGGCCGAGCCTCCGACGGACGCCTCATCATCGACTTCATCGGTACGCACATACTTCCATTCTTTCCATGAGATTAGTTAGAATTTCAGTTCCAGTCACAGAGAAGCTATCTAGCATATACGTGGGGTGTTGTTTCCCGTACGTGCGGGCCGGGATCCGATCATCACTGATGGATCAACTTTGCAGCTGGAGAGTTTGGGCTCCCTTTCATCCCCCCGATCCTCGGCGAAGAGCGCAACTTCACCCATGGGGCAAACTTCGCCGTGGTGGGCGGCACGGCGCTCGATCTGGCCTTCTTCCTCGAGAACAACATCACGAGCGTGCCCCCTTTCAACAGCTCCTTGAGCGTGCAGCTCGACTGGTTCAAGAAGCTCAAGCCCGCCTTGTGCTCAACACCCCAAGGTTGCAGAGACTACTTCAAGAAATCCCTCTTCTTTGTGGGAGAGTTCGGCGGGAACGACTACACCTTCTTCCTGGCAGCCGGGAAAACCTTGACGCAGGTCGCGTCATACGTGCCGAAAGTCGTACAGGCCATCTCAGCAGGCGTCGAGGTATAGCAGAACTCATCGCCAAAAGTCGTATATATACACTGCTTGATCGATCGTCTGATCGCCTGATGGATTCATTGTGTTTTGCAGGCAGTGCTGAAGGAAGGAGGCCGGTACGTGGTGGTGCCGGGGCAGCTGCCGACGGGGTGCATCCCGATCGTCCTGACGCTGTACGCGAGCCCGAACAGGAGGGACTACGAGCCCCGGACCAGGTGCCTGAGGAAGTACAACGCGCTGGCGCGCTACCACAACGCGGCGCTGTTCGAGGCCGTCTACCGGCTCCGCTGCAAGTACCCCAAGGCCAAGATCATCTACGCCGACTACTACGCCCCGGTCATCGCGTTTCTCAAGAAACCAAAGAAATTCGGTGAGTGTTTCGTCGATCGGTGTTTTGCAGTCCATGAAGCTACCATCGATCTGATGCCGTTCAAAGAGTTGAAATTGTTAGATTGGAGAATTCAATTTTATGTTCTTCTGACCAATTCCATATATGACCATGACCAAAATTGTTTGTTTGTCATGCATGAAAGTAAACGCCCCCTCTATAAAGTGTATATATAAAGCTCTTACCAGATGGAGATCGCACAAAGTCAACTCGAACACCGAGCCTACCAAGTTGATTAGCCCATTCTTAAGCATATCGCCTCAGTTGCTAATTCTGGGTTGAATAATTAACGTCGCAGGGTTCAGCGCTTCATCGGGGCTCAACGTGTGCTGCGGAGGGGGCGGACCGTACAACTACAACCTGACAGCGGCGTGCGGGTTTCCCGGCGTGAGCGCATGCCCGGACCCCGCCGCCCACCTGAACTGGGACGGCATCCACCTGACGGAGCCGGCGTACAGCCGCATCGCCGCCGGTTGGCTCCGGGGGCCGTACGCGCACCCGCCTATTCTCCGTTCCATTCGCTCCTAGACCACCAGTAGTCATGCACTCGGACGTGCGTGCCATTCTGTTTACGTCCACCCTTTGTGCTAAATAAATTACTCCCTCCGTTTTTTTTCTGTTGATTTGTGGTGAAGATTTCTGTTTTCCGCGATTTTGGGTATGCGGTTTTTGTATTCTGAGAAAACGACTTCTGCAGTTTGGGCTAAACTGCTAATGTAAATAAAGATGGGCCAAGCGGATGAAGACAAGTGTGACCACACATGCCCAAGGAAGTCATGAGCCCAGTCTCATCAGGATATGACCCAACATTCAATATCAATTTCACATCATGTCTTTTCGCATTAGCATTTGATATTTGTTGGAGGGAGACCTTTCTCATATAGTCATATCTTATTACTTATTAGTTAAGAAGTTTCTTGTCATAGTTAAAACAACTAGACATCAGAAGGTGTCTATGCCTAGTGATTACGATTGAATGTAAACCGGGTGTGTATAGGGACGGTACGTATCAGAAGATCGTTCTACACCAACGAAATTGACACATCATCCCTTTTTAAATTAGGTTAGGTCGTCTCAGGGAGATTGTCCTACTCCTATGTTGGAGAAGCAAAAACAAGATTGCTCGGTGAGTACAATGTACTCCTTACGTTTTAAAATATAAGATGTTTTAGCTTTGTGAAACAAATATATCTAGACTTATTTTACTATGTAGATTTATTTGGGTTTGGAGTGAATCTACATATTAAAAAGGTCTAGATATATTTTTTTCGCAAACCTAAAACATTTTATATTTTGATACGGAGGGAGTATTTTTTTTGGAAAGGGGCATATATTAATATCAATTACATCTAGCCTCTGCAACAACGCAATGCTCTAGCGGCCACACGGATGCACACAGCCAAAAAAAGAAAGAAGAATTACAAAAAAGAAAAGTTCCGCTATAGTGACTCATTCATTGAAACAGCAGTACTACCACAACCAAGAGAACGCCAGAAGTCCAGCTTCTCCAAAAACGATGCCTCCAAGAAGGGAACGGTGCACAAACACCATCATCGCCCGATCAAATATCTAGGTTTTCACCTGAAGAAAGTCCACGCTCTCAAAACAATACCTTTAACAAGGTCATTGCCAGACACAACCAATTAAGGCCAGACCCTAGGTTTTCACCCTAAGAGGTAGGACCACGAACCTCTCCTATGCAGTCGTCCCCACTTGCATGCCACTACTCCAATTCACAATTCACCTAGCCAATTCCTCATCACCACCCAGACTCGAACCACCATTGTCTGTCCTCATATCTCGGTCTCCATGGTTTTCTCCGTCAGCACCATGGAACGAGAACATGCCCCATGATAATAACAGCCAACAAAGCTTCAAAGCACACCCTCTGGAACCAAAAGATCAGGGTAAAACATGGGTGCGTACGACCGAATTCAATCTTTTCAGCAAACTCATGGCATGATAGCACTTATGGAGTTCACCGGCGGAGCCTTCCGGAGCACGACACAGAAACCAGATCAATGGAGACCAACATACGACAGATCATCGTCTTGGCTTGAGAGGGATCCATGACCACCTCCTTTATTAAAACGGAGGGAGTATATGGTTTAACCATTCCCAAATATCCCAATCACTTGTCGATTCGAGTTTCACTTGTCTCTTGGATCCTCCTGCCCAACTCCAATCTCTTACTAGGTCCTTTGGAGGGATGCATCTCCCTTTGAGTTGATTCAAGTGAGAGTGAATGATGGCAAAAGTCCAGTGGGATGGGGGGCATGTATAGAGGAGTTCCCAACAAATGAAAAGGTCTGGGGTTGGCTGAAAGACAAACTAGGAGACTAGATGTATGGGGATTTAAGGGGGTGCGTGAGTAGTCCATGATCGACTAGGCTCATTATCCCTCCACTATGGTGGCTTCTTCATGTTGGTAGTTTAGTGAGGCCGACCCCCTCCCTTTGTAACTTTCTCGACATTGCACAACTCAAATGGTTTGTGCACGCTACCACCTTGATTAAATAATGATGATTGGTGGCTTAGTGCATACATTGTAGAAGAGCATGATTTTCTCTCATTCCATAGCTCCCAAGTGAACCCCTTCGAAGGCGGTGTTTCTCCAACATTCGTAAACGGATTATTGTGCCCCTCACATAGAGTTTGGCTAGGACTAGTCTTCGATCATATTGCCAAATTCAGAGAGAGAAAGATGGGCATCTATAAGATGTGTAGCTAAATTCAAATTCAAATTTAGTAGAGCTCGAGTACCCCATGGTTTGGCCATCCTGTTTTCTCAAGACAATGTGTGGTTGAAACTCTATTTTTGGTGACAAGCTATGCAACGAATATGCACTGATCGATTGAGCGAGAGCCACAAGGAGCATAATTTGTAGACGTGATGTATAAATTTCCCATGATAAAAGACAGTTTCCTCTTAGAGATCTTAATTTTCAAGCGATCTAGTGTGCGTACTTGGTTGCCTTCTCTTTTGTGATAGTAACGGTGGTCGTCTTGTAAAAGACATGTGTGTTATATAGAGCTTTGGAGCGAGCAATGCATGTGGATTGGCGGCCCTTGGCACGACGACTCTATGTCGAAAACCCAATGTCTTTGCTTGGCTGCAGTTTCCCACCACCCCAAAGTACAAAATAAAGTCTGAATTTATGAAGAACAGAATTTGAATAAAAAATTAGTCATATCAATTTTTTTATTTATTTTGAAATTTTGATCTTAGTTTAATATTTTTAAACTGCAAAAAATTAGAGTAGTTACCTCAACACAACTTCCAATAACCATAGAGACATGCTTAGCACGCCTGAATGAATTCTGAAATGGGCACTTGACAAACTTCGACTAAACATATATTGTGTCCGCTCACAGAATGAGCCACTCAGAGAACATATAGATTGGCAAAACAATCAACTTTTCTCTGTACAAATCGCCTAACATTCATTCATGCCCTCCTAGCCTACTAGAACCTGCTATATTTTTTAACTCGCTTCTATAATTCTCTATTCCTTTCACTCTTTGTTGCAGAAAAAAAAAGGCTTTCCAACCGTATAAACCAATGGTGGTATCTTTGAAATCTCCTCTGATTGCTGAATGAATGAATCTATTGGTCCTGGCCGGTGAGCGCGGCGTAGAAGAGTATGTTCCAGGTGTCCGGGAGGCCTGCGATGCACCAGTGGGTGCAGTCCTGGCCGAAGATTCCGCCGTCGTACTTGGTCGGGTGCGCGTCCTTCCTGAGCTGCGACAGGAAGGTGAAGTCCAGCAGGTAGACCGGCTTGGCCATGGCGGCGAGGACGGTCCGGATGATGGCCTGCTGCGGGATCGGCCCGCCCGGGTACGGCCCCGTGCTGTTCAGCGGCTCCGTCTCCCCCATGCACGTCTTCTTCGCCGACGCGCCCCACTCCTGTCCCCTGCATAATCTCAGTCACATCAGAGACGGTACTGAACTGAACCCTCAATATGGTACCATCAATCAAAGATTAATGGATACGGATGGAGCAGATGCGAGCATGTGAAAGTTTGAGAGGACAGGTGGTTGCTGTGGCTGTGGTTTAGTGGTTCAGTTGTAGCAGTCAGGGGCCAAGGCAAGCATGGGCCCTGATCCCAACAGCAGCTAGCACCGCACACGTATATCTTTTCTGAAGGATCTAATTCGTAAATCAAGAAGAAATCTTGTGGAGGGGAAATTACTTGTAGTGAGAGGGAGAGATGCCCTGGAAGAAGACTCTGGTGGTGGTCTGGACGAGGTTCTCGTCGACCCATCTTGCCCAGGTGTTGAGCGCCATGGTGAAGGCCACCGTCCGGTCCATGTCCTTCATCACCTTGCCGTCCTCCTCGATGTAGTCCCAGCTGCAGCAAAAGACAAACCCCCACACGAAACAAAACAAATTCAGAATTCAGATATAGTAACCTGCCTGAAAAAAACAGAGAAATATACAGTGGTGCGTTTGGGACTTACGGCTGCGTGGGGCCGGTGCGCGGCCACCAGTGCCATGAGTCGAAGACGAGCACGTCGGCGGCGAGCCAGTTGCGGGCTTGGTCGATCTGGTCGAGCTTGAGCACGCGGCCGGCCTTCTCGGCGACGATGTCCACCAGGTAGTGCGTCAGGTAGTAGACAAGCGTCACGTTGTACTCCTGCATGGATGAGACCGTCGGCACCGTCAGCTAATTAATTCAAAGCCAAGTACCGGCGTCCGGTAATAACAAGTGCAATACATATCGAGCAGGACATCGTCCGACACAGGATAGCGTTTTGATATGCAGGACACAGCTAGCTAGCTCGCCATTGAAGGACACCTACAGGCTACAGCTAAGAATTTTCAGAAAAAGGGTAGCCCAACCACCGGATCGCACGTGTGTGTCCTGTGCGTCGGCGCTGAATGAGGCCAACCAAGGTTGTACTACTCGTCGAAGCTGGCCACCAGCCAAAGGCCAAGAATCGTACGCTGTGAGATCAAATTTTCTGGCCCTGGCAATCTGACAGAAACAAAAGAAACGCGTAGCAACAGCAGACGGAGGGATGCAGCAGAGTACGTTTGTGATGGAACGACTGGAGTGGAGTGGACAGAGTGTGGAGTCAGGGCAATATAGAATCGTGGAAATGGGAGAGGAGATCGAGAGCACCTACCGCGGACATTGTCACGCTAGACTAGATCCGTGAGTGGGCCAGGCTAGATCCCAGCACCGGCAGGCATACGGCAGGGAGCAGACTCAGACACAGACAGCTCTTTCATTTCAGGCCAGCTCACTTGTGGAAACTGCACTGCCTAGCTGGCCCATTGTGCTAGATTATGTATGCGGCTACCATTGTTAGCTGACCCTGTTTCTTTTCAATTTCTTCCTCAAAGTTATTAAGAGATAAAAGGCCAAACTGCGTGTTGACCAGAGAGAAAAGAATCTGTTCTCGGGAGAAAAAAAAAAGAAAGAAACGTCGGAATAGCAGAGTTCGGTACACGCGGCTCGGTCGATACCAACAAAGTCCAAACGAGGCGACCCGAATTTCGGTCGGCGTTGGCCTCTGCTAGCACTATCTGTTGACTTCTGTCGCGAGAGGCTACCTTTTCCGTTCGGTCCCGCCGCCGGAGTGTGCCGTCGCACCGCCCCGCACGGTTGCTCACCAGCCAGGCGTGATCACCCCAGCTCACGCCTCCCTCCCCACTTCAGTACTTCACCCGACGCCGCCGGGACCCTGCCGTAACTAACTAACTGTGCCGGACAGGAGCCGTAATTAGCCCACTCATCAAAGGTCCTGCCGCGAATCTCAAATGTGCACGGCCAGTTGACGCTCCCACCGGCCGGACTGATCACCTCATCATGCCCACACTGCCCAAGTGCGCAGGCCCCAACGCTCCCACCCGACACCTTTTTACCGGCCAATCTTAAGCTTGAACCACGGAACAGCTCCTATTGGGAAGGACGCCAGAGAAACACCCAGAAAGCGTCGGCACGGACGGACCGACACCGATGTACGTACCTCGAACGTGACGGTGGTGGACGGGTCGATCTTCCCCGACCGCGGCGAGACGGTGGTCACCGCATCCGGCACCGCGGCATGGATCATGCACAGCAGCGACTCGTACTGGTTCAGCGCCAGCGAGTCGCCCACGAACATCACCTTCTTGCCGCTCCACATCCGCAGCAGCGCCGCCCCGTCGAACCTACGCACGCACGCACACGCAACGCACATCTCAACGCAATTCACACGGTACCAATCCGGAAGGCGGGAACGCATTGCGCATGAGCATGATCAAAAGCAGGGGCCGGGGACGGCAGGCATTAGAGACGCACTCACCTGGGCAGGGAGCAGGGCGGGCTGGGCTGCCAGCGGTACCGGAGGTACCCCGTGTCGGGGCGGTCGAAGCGGCGGCAGTCGAACTCGGACCGGATGAAGGGGCAGCTCGCGGAGTCGTACAGCGGGTACGACTCGTCCGCCACCCACGCCCCCGCGAACATGTCGCACTGCCCGGACGGGACGGACCCCTTGTGCCGCTGCTGGTGCTGGTGCTTCCGGGAGATGGTGATCGCCGCGGCCGCCGCCGCCGCCGTGCACGCCGCCAGGAGCGCCGCCACGATGGCCGCGGAGATCGCCGCGCGCCGCGTCATGTGAATCCCCATCCTCCTGCCAACCGAGGAGGAGGAGGCGAGGATTGGGCGTGCGCGCGGGGAAGGTTCCTGTGACGGCCGAGGAGAGGGAAGTGTGAGGGAGGGGCAGGGGCGGTGTATATGTAGCCTGCCTGCCTATAGGGGCGGCCGGGCAGAGCAGAGCTGGCTGATACGCTTGTTAATGGTAGGTAATGGTGCTAGCTTTTCCATTGATGGATGGATCGATCGCGCATATCTTGGAGCCAAAGATCGGATGCTATTAATAATATGGTATTCATCTATAGATTTCGATCCTCTAAAATAAACGGGATTTGGTAAGCGATCACTCGACGGTTTTAGGATCCGTGGCGTAAATGAATGACCAAACCTTCTGAGAAGTGCAGGGAATCCGAAAGCGTCTTGAATCTGGGACCCATTAATTTTTGCTACTGCTTCTGGAGTTGCTTGTAGCATCTGGAAACGGCGCTGGCTGGGTTTTTTCACGAAGACTACGTACTAGCGTTAGTGCTGAATGGAGGTGCTGCGGCGTTTTGTCTGTATTCAGCGTGCCTTGCTGCTGTCTTTTTCATGTAAAATTCCGAAAGCTTATTTAGCGAGACCAGTGCTGGTTGTGTGGACTTTCAGTGCAGGAATTCGTTTGACTAAATTAAGACGTGGTTTACTCGATCATGTGTTGAATTTTTTTTTTTGAGAGGGAGACAGTCCCAGCTCCTGCCTCGATTATTTCTTGCCGCAAATAATTTTGTGTTGACAGGAAATTATTTACTACAAGAATTACCTTGGTTCCATTTCTGGAAGCTGACTCAATAATGTTAATCAATGTAAGTATACCAACAAAGATTACGTTGCATACCTTAACATATCACAGTGTTAACTGTTAAATGGGTGTTTAATGAGTATATTTCGTTTCCATATAACAACACATCTAAGATGCCGTGGACAGAATAAATAACAGGCGATCTGGGCATTAATTCGTCAATCCTTTCAACATAGATCCTTACCTTGCCAAACTTGCTTGCTGGCATTTGACTCGAAGACTGAAAGAGGAAGGGATGACACCAACAAAATGGAATGGTATAACTGGGCGTGTATCAGGGAGGGAAATCTTAGGCCACCCCAAGATAAACCCTCCTCCCACACGTTATTCCAAGTTCGTCGCTGTCATCTCTCCCAATCCGTATCCGTCCACGCTCCATTATTTCTTATTCCTCTCCTTTCTGTCCAAGACGGAGATTCTTTCTCTCTCTCTCGGGACAAATAAGATCTAGTGCTTTATCTGAAAGGACTCGCCTTTCACTGCTCCCTCTTTATCCCTGCCCTGGCCCTGCCAGCCTCGAGATGCAATTGTCAGTGTTCGATCGCTGGACATGAAAAGGGGGAAGACAGATCAGATGACAGCCGAGCAAGAGAATCCAGCATTGGTAGGACGGACATACACCCGAGAATCTGCAGACCCGGAACTGTGAGAAACGTGCAGGGGGATCAAATGCCGACACCGGCTGCTCTCTCGATCACATGCACGCAGACTGTACTAAAATACTTTAAATATGTTCAATTCAGATTACAAAATTATGAGTAGACTAGATGTTCTTGTGACTCCATTCTATGGTCCCTGCACTCCAGCAGGCAGTGTTAACTAACGCCGAAAACTTGCATCGCAAGCGTTGCTTAACACGCTTCCCATTGATAACCCAGCTGGGGGGGCTACGTGCTGTTAGAAAGTTGATAGAAATCGGTTCCACTAATTAGTACTAGGCTAGTGGCTATATGCAGTGAGGACGGCACCATTTTTTTCGGCAGAAGTATACACACTGGCGACATGTCAAGCAGACATAGAGGGAATTTTGATGGATAATTCCCAAGTGCAGTGCAGTGCTTCCAACACAGAAACGTTTGTTGCGTATGACTTGATCCCTCGACAGACAAGGGGTAAGCTCGAGACGTAACGTATGCCAGTATGCCTGCTGCTGTCTTTGGCTTCCGCGGTCTGATCTTGTCATATTCCCTTGCATCATTCTCCATCAGAATGCTGCTGCGTTGCGTCCATCAGGCAGTTAACCTGTAACTGTTCAGCAATCAGGGGCGGCATCAATCAGATTCATATATTGTTTGTGTAAGGAATGAAAACGAGATGTTTGATTATGGCTATGGGCCACTGGTTTACATCTTTAGCTTCCAGCGTACTTGTCTTGTTGACAAAGGACTTAGACCGGACGTCTTGACCCACACAGTAATCATGGGAGAATATACACGAACCAACGCAATCTTGTGGTACTTGATTAGTGGCAACCAATTAACATGCTGCTGCACATGCTACCTCGAAAAAAAAAACCTACAGCTGCACATGAAACTGATGCGCCCAGCAAATCATTGTGCACGTCTTCTGTAGAGACCAGGGTGTCAGTGATTGTTGAAAAGTTCACTGCACTGAGCGCAAGTTTATGATATCGTTTCAGGTTCATAAAATTTGACATTTCGAAGGGAAGACCAAAAAATTCGGCTAAATCTAAGTTGTGGCTTTGAAATTCTTTTAGAGAAAATAAGACAGCTGAGCACTACAGAAATCAGACTCAGTCTATTGCAGATATCAGCAGAGAGAAGCTTGAATGGTAGTACAATGAAACTTTTTTGGTGATTATATTTACATCTTCTAGAATTTTATAACAAGTTTTTTCAAATCTGATTGAAATTTCTTGGCCGATATTCTTTTTCCTCGTCCGTATTGTTTGATTTCGCCAAAATTTCTACCAATGTTTCTCATTTTCGGAATCAACGGTGGGCCTAAAAAGGCCAGCCTGAACCACCTTTTCCATTGCAGTTGGACACGAGACGTGCTATACGTCGATCATAGCGACCCTAGGACGACGCCCCTCGCCTGAAGGGCTCGTAGCCTTTTAACAGCTAGGCCTAGTTTGGCAATCAAGTTTTTCTAAAATTAAAATATATCAATACCATAATATTCTAGTGCCTAGCAAAGCAATACTTTATTTTTTCTCTTTTCTCAGTTTTAGAAAAAAGCGGATCTGACTTCTTTCTCAAATACTTCAAAACCATAGTTTTGGACAATACTTTAGTTTTGAAGCCATATTATTTGGTTGATCCAAACACCTCAAAGTATTTAATATTTCAGTTATTTTAGAAACTAAAGTATTTCCTCAATACTTTAAAAATACTTTGATGCCAAACGGAGCCTAAGTTTTTTGTTATTTTAAAAAATACATTATGTACTTATATAAATTAATTTTATACTAAAATAGTGTGTATTGTAAAACAAAATGGATATTCATACATATATGTGTATCTATATATAGATACTCCTAAGGTTGAAAAATTGTTTCTACATATGATAGAAAATGTTCATACTACTAGTTTCTAAATTATACATTATTTACCAAGCTTAAAATAAAAAATAAATATGCAAAGAAATAAAAAACAAGAAACCAAAAGAAAACCATGGAAGCAAGAAGAAATTAGTATACCAACCCACAACACAAAAATGACAAAAACCATCATACGCGGTGCGGTAATGAGAAAATGGTCTATGCCCATGTAAGCGTTGTTGTGCGCGAAGCTTTGCACATGAATCTCTTTGAGCAACTAAGAGCATCTCAGTGCCCGTAAATAGTCTAAAATCGTCTAAAATCATAAAATAACCGCTGTTTATGGTTGTTCTAAAAAAATTGCGTGTTGATCGGTGTCCGTAAACACCCCTGACCAAAAAAAGTTTTACGGGACGCGCCAAATATCGCCCATGGAACCTGTGATGCACGGGGCGAGAGGGCGAACCGAGCGGCAGCCTCTATCCGCGCAGGAATTTTGGCGTGCTGAAGTTTTAGCCGACCCTATCCTCTTCCTCCCAACTCTCCCCAAATCCATTTCCCCGCGCCGCCGCCGCCGACAACCGCCATAATTCAGGCCACAACCGCCACACGCCCACCACGCCCGAATGCCCCGCACCTCACCGTGTTCGTAGAAGCTTGAATCTCGCGCGGCGACCGAATTCGGCGAGCTAGGCGACAAGATGTCGACCTCGCTGACCATGGAGTTCTTGATGGACGACTCGTCGTCGTCCCCCTCTGACTCGGACCTCGAGGAGCTGAACGACAACGACACAGAGATGATGGTCATGATCCTCGTCACCAAGCAGATTCAAGACAAGATCGCCTTCATGCACTGGCGTTGCGGTTCGCATTCGGCCGCGCTTGCATCCCGCGGAACCGAGCTACTACCTTGCCAACGACATCTACCCGGCTTGGTCAACTTTTGTTAAAACTATCCAAACTCTAACGAATAAGAAGGAGGCCAATTTTGCACAAGCTCAAGAAGTATGCCGAAAGAACATTGAAAGAGCTTTCGGTGTTTTACAAGCGAGGTTTGCCATTGTTTGGGCCTTCTCGTTTTTGGGACAAAAAAAACTCTGTACAACATCATGACATGTTGTGTGATTCTTTACAACATGATCATCGTAGATGAAAGAGATTTAAATTTAGAGTTTTTTTACGATAATGTTGTGATCCGTGTACAACCACAAAGAAACCCGACCGCATCCAAGCTTTTCTTGAGACTCATAGGAAAATTGAAGATGCAAGCACTTATCTCCAATTGAAGAGCATCTCTAGCACATACCGAATATCCGGCAATTCTAAAAAAAAATCACTGATATGCGGTACCGAGGCCCAAAAGAGGCCTTTCAAAATATTGTAAAACTGTTTGTGCCGCAATTTTTTTTTGTCGTTTCCCACAAAACGGCCTGTCCATCCGCATATACTCGGGATGGAAGGCCATGGATGCAGTAAACCACATCCTCTTCCTCCCATTCTTCACATGCAGAAACCCGCCCGAGCTCGCGCCGCCGATAGAGATTCCGCTGCCGCCCACGGCCCACCGCCGCATCAGCCCTCCCGCACCAATGGCCGGCCAATTGTGCCGCAATGTGCCCGACCATGGCGGCGCTTCTCCGTGCCGCGGCGGTAGCTCGAGCGGCCGAGCTCGTGCGCCGCCGGTCTCCGCGGAGGAGGCCCTCGGAGGCCGCGCGTGCTCGCGGATCTCTGCCCCGCAACCACGCTTCGTCGTCGTCTTGGGCCGGCTTCGGGCTTTTCGGCCCTGTCCTCAACGACCCGGTGGCGAGCGACTCTCGTGCCCCGCAGCGAGCTCCGACTGCCGCGCCCTCCCCACCGCGTGTGGCCCATGTCGTTGCCAATTCCTACGACTCCGACTCCTCCGGCGACGACGCATCCATGGAGGACGACGACGTCCGCGAGGCGAAGTTTAATTCGCTCGAGACGATCGTATCCGATGTGTGGGAGCGCGCCAAGCGCCACCGCGTCGAGCGTGACACGGAGCAGCGCGAGGTCCGCCATGTGATGCGCCGCTCCCTGCACGAGCACCAGGCGAGGCTCGGCTTCTTCTTCGTTTACTACTCCGATGACTCCGACAACAAGTAGGCGCGGCACTGCGACAACGAGCTCCGATGAGTAGTTACCGCCGGTAGGGTTAGGTTCGTGCTAGGGTTTGCATTGATGTCGTAGCGACATTGATTTGATGTGTAATTATGATGATATGTAAGATCAAACTATCTCCCTATGTATGAACTTGTGATCGATTTGGCGTCGAACTATTTTTTTCGAGTTTGTAGTATTTAATTTGATTTCTGTTCTACGCCAATGAATTTGGTATTGCAAACCATAAACCACTTTTGCGGTACAAGCTTTTAGGGTATCTGCTAGAGATGTTTTAAGAGCACGATTTATGGGGGAAACGGTGGGTGTTGTCCCCGAACCATCCATCTCGGTATGGGAAAGAGAATGCCTTTTCCTAAAGTTATGCTACCGTCATATCACTCTCAAAGTATGCTCTAAATTTTCTTTTCCTTACTCACCTTTTTTTTTGCTCTCTGCTCTATTTTATTACTAAAGTGGCCGCCTCTTGTCCAAGATCCCTTGCTGTAGATAACATCCAAACCTAGTTTGTGCTCTTTCTCCTCCCGTAAGAAAAAGAGAGGCGGCGGCTAGGGCTAAAAACCCTAACAACCGCCACAATCTGCTTCGTCCTCGTCGTCTGAGATTGGAATCGACGAGTCCCTATCTGCTCTGCTTGTCGCTACGGCAGCAGGAGGGGGTGGAGACCTCGGACCTGCGCCCGACACTGTAGAAGGGTCCCTAAAGTTAGAGTTTGATCAACCGACATCAATGTTATGGTCGCTATAGCGATGTTGATCGGGATAAGAATAAGGTATGCTCGCCTCCTCTTCCACTTCGTCTGTGATAATCTTGCCGCTGGCGTTGGGAGGGAGGGGATTCGTCTGGTCACCGTTTCTATGAAGTGGTGGATCTCGTCCAGACTACGCATGTTCTAGGTTTGGTGTTACAAGTTTCAGATCAGTTCAAAGGTTCAATGGCGACAACTTTAGCTCTGGGACGATGGTCATTGGGGATACGTGCACGAAAACATTCCGACTGTCATCAACAACGTTAGGCCGACTTCGGCAAGGAAACGGCGACAACGGCGTGTCGACGACTCGCTCTGGCGGCAGTAGTGGTCGTTAGGTGGTCCAAAGACCTTAATATAATTCTTATTATGTTTGAGGTGTCTTGTACATATTGTGAACTCATAAAATAGTTCCGGATCTTTTTCCGCAAAATAAAAACATCAAAACCTAATTTAGACCATTCGAAACCTAGCTAAAGTTGCGAGACAACGTCCCTAAAGCTAAAATTTGGCCATGGCCTAATAGGGAATGCCCTTAAAACTGCGGACACACATTTTTTCCCGTTGTTTCTTGTAAAGGCCATTAGCCCAACATAGAAAACCAGCCCATTTGGACATCACTTGCTACCCAAATTCACGCCTTTTATTTGCCGCCCAACCAGCGCGTTACTGCACTTCGCCCACGTTCTCCCTTTGTGCCGGCCTGTTTACCCTTTTCTTATTTATGTTTCTATTTTTTCTGTTTTCTTGTCTCCTTTATTTTTTTCTTATTATTTTTTTGTTTTCATTTTTTACTTTATGTTTGTGATTCCAAAAAAGTTTTGTTTTAAAAAATGTACAGATTTTTAAATAATTATTTATTTTCAATAATGTTGTGATTTGAAAAGTTCAGATTCGAAAACTATTAAGATTTGAAAATTGTTCAGATCTAAAATGTTAAGACTTTAAAGTAACGTACGCCTGCTGGCTTTACTTGCGTGTACGAACGTGAACTTCTCCACCAAACTCAACTAACCAAGCAATCTGGCAAGTGGCGATGGACATGAAGGAGTGAAACCCAGGCAGTCCATGATCCAGCGAACTAGTATCAGCAGGCACGAGTGAACAAACACTGTTTGCTGAAGATGGCGGTGGCTGGAACGACCGAAGGTGGAGCTGGAGGTATGTATTCCCTCCGTTTTAAAATAAAAGATGTTTTAGGTTTGTCAAGTAAATGTATCTAAATTTTTTTTAGTGTATAAATTTACTAAGGTTTAAAATAAATCTACACACTAAAACAACAATCATAAAACATCTTATATCTTAAAACAGAGAAAGTAACGAAATAACCAATATATTTTACAAACTTGTTTAGTAAATATGACCCGATTAGTTGTATACGTTGGTTTGCTTTGTCAGATTTAACTAAAATCTTGTCAGTTTTAACACAAAACGTAGAGTCAAAAGGTACATGACGTCAAGTAAAGAGGGGCCTATAAAACCAATGGTTTTTAGCCTACTCGTACGCAGCTAATCGTATCCTGATCGAGGGCACCAAAACCAACTTAGTGGTTTGGTCCCATGTCGCCTGCGCCATATAGAAGGGAGTGGATGCCTAGCAGCGATGAGATAACCCGCGTTCTCCATATGCTACGCTTTCTCTCCCACAGCCCAAAACCCTACCAATTTAGGAAGGCTGAGCAGCGACGGGATGTGAACTACACGCCACCGGTGCAAGAGCAGTGCCCCTGGAAGCCGGAGGACATCCACACCTTCGCCAGATCCTCTAGTCCAACAAAGAATCGGACCTGTATTATGCAGACATCTCTACCTTCATTTAGTGTCTAGATTCACTTTAAAACTGAGTTAACATATATATATATTAAAAATAGTTTAAATATATTTGTTTTATAAAACTAAAATATCTTATATTTTAAAACGGATGGAGTATATGTTAAACTCATATCTACATATATGAAAGTGAAGAGTTTCATCGATCGTTTAGCGATGCCAAATCAGATCCTGGTACTGTAGATCACATCTACAGTACCCGAATGTGTGCAGCGTATTTTTTCCCACTTCGTTTACTGGTTGATCGTCGGTTGCTCTCCACGACTCAACCTTCTGGAAATATGGCAGACCCACCCCACCGCTTCCTCCTCTGGCAAGCCACGTATACCTCTCGCCAACACGATGGCTGCACGCCACGTACTTCCTCCCGATAGATGGGTGTCCTCTACCTTTCCTCACCCCGCACCTCTTTGACCGAACGAACCATCGAGGGACCGCTTCTGGCTTGCACGTTTCCCACGCCCTGTCGCCGCCCTTAATCCCCACGCCTGCTCCTTCACATCGGTGCGAGAGGTGGTGCAGCTCACTGTGGGAACTCCGGCCCCGGTCAGTGTCCGGCAGTCGGCACTCAGCGGCGCGAGTCGATTTGGCTGTCGCCCATCCTCTGAAGGAAGCTAGGGTGCCAGCGACACCGACGACATGGACATGGGATGGCAGGTAGAGAGCGGCAAAGATGGAGACTGCCGCCTTGACAACGGGCACAGCGACGGTCGGGCGACTACGCGCATCTGTGCGAAGGTGTGTCTCTTGAGCGCTCCGTATTGTCTCAGTCTCCTTCCTAACCTCTTCCCTCTATGTCAATGAGTGTAGCGATGGGCGCACAACAGGATCTACACCTTCGCTGGCACGTCCTCGGCTCGATGGCTACCAACAGCGTCGTCCTCTGGCCGCCGATGCATCGCTAACTCCACTACGGGCTTCGGGCGGTAAAGGGAGCCGGGGGTACAGGGTGGGCGCCGCACAATGAACCACTTCCCCCTGTCAGGTCAAACCGTAGCTGGTCCTGGCGAAGGCGAGGAGCTGGTATGTTCCTATGACTGAGCCTTTTTCTTCCTTCTACGATTGGTTTATAGGTTAATTTCCTGAGCTATGTCAGTGTTCATGTACTCCACATCTGCCTATTTGGAGATGTATTGGTTATTTCTTGATTTCCTAACCATGTGCTCCGCATCTAGAAATTTGGATGTAGTGTTTTTTACTGCTCGCTAATATGGTTGATATTTCTTCTGATTTGATGTTTCTTGCAATTTTGAGATGGATTTTGGTGAGGATAGCAGTCACGGGAATGTGATTTGAAGGAGTGAGGCGACCATGAAAAGGAAGATGGTTTCGGTGGACTGCCTATTTGGTGAACTGCAGATACTTGGTTCTCTTTATTTTCTGTTTCGCTGTAACTTTTTGCGCAGGTTGTCGATTTAGTAGTTGCTTGCATATGTATATATCGGTTATGCAGATATGCTATCATTGTTGTTTGGTTTGTTCCCTCCACTTAACCATCTGTATTTTGAAGTTGGGGTTGAAATCTTGGGAAAATGTCTTTTGTACATGGACTGCAGGCCACACCATGGAAGAAAGCAATGGCACCATCTATAGATGTTTGTAAAGAAGCCCTAAGGTAATTCATGTGGTAGTACTTATTTTGTATTTGTGTTGTTCTGCATGTACGATTTGACCGTATCAATGCTTGCAGGAAAAATGAGCCTTTGAGGGTCTTTAATTGCAAGGTTGCCTCTTAGTTTGCTCACATCTTATGAACCGCATGGCAGCGTGCTAACTACAATTTTTGATTACGTTTTGTTTTTGATACTTAGATTTGCTTGCATCCGACAATGCAATATGTAAATCTCTTGGCTTACATAGTGGACTTGCTATATGCGTATCGAGGAGGTATTGACCTTACTCTTCAAATCCATGGGTCTGTTTTGACTTTTGAGGGTGACTGTCATTTGCGTGAGTCTGTGGTTGTTCGTTAGCTATCATCTTCTTTCCTATGTTCCTTCTTCCTTGATCCTCAATCATAGATATCAGTTAGATTATGTGTGTTTTATTTTGGTATGCCTACTAATTCAGAGATGTAGTCAAGACTCAAGAGGAACAGCTGGTGGTGGTGCCGCTTGGAAGAAGATTATTTAAGTAAGCAAGAGTAATATGATGTGTCGTCTTGGGAAGGCTTTTCATTGCTCATTCTACTAGCTGCGCCTTGATTGCACATTATATTTCTGGTTCTTTAAGTGCATTTGTAACCATAGTTTTTATAGCTTCGACTGAAGAAGCATGTTTTTGAGAAGTTTACTGCTTTTTGAGAAGTTTACTTCTTTGGTTTCCCAGTAGATGAAGGGAAGTTTCTACTGGATTTTTGAAGATTCAAACAATGGGGAACATAAAAAATATCTCATGACTAATGATATGTATCCATGAGGCATGTCTGGTGTCAGAAAGCCGAGGTGAGCTCTAAATATTCCATAAGCGCTGTTTTTCTAGCTATTCGTGGATTATTTATAATTAATAAATTAGACAACACACCTTCTCTTATTAAATGTTAAGCAAGTTCAAAGAACTATGATGAGACCAGACAGTAAAGAAACTGAAATCTGCTACATGATGTTCCTCTTGGGTGTACGATTAAGTTTGGAATTCTGAAGTCCTCCTGATTCACACTTTTGAGTTATGGGTTGTGGATCTTTTACTATTGAAAAGGTAATCATTAGACCTTGAACATAATTCCATGGTTATGTCCAACAAATATTTTACATGTGTAATGAAGTTTGTTTGTTTCTTCAAGTAGTGGATTGAAATTACATGCTCTTATGATCGTGTGAAATATTTGCTACCATAGCTTCAAGCAGCCCTTTCATTTTATTTTAGATTCGGGCATAGCTTACAGGATACCGCAACTGAATTGATCAATTTTGTTGAATGTACATCCTGCTCCTCCATACTATGAATTTTCTTATCATGTTATAGAAGCATTCTAGACAATTTAAGAAAGCATTGAACCATCTGCAAATTAAGAAGCCATTTGTAAAGGTCAGTTTCAAAGAACATTCAAAGTTATGACCTTTTTATGGGTTGTAGTCATTGTTCAAAGATACCAGTCTACGGACATCAGGACAAACAATCACGTTAAATAGAATATCGGTTTTATGACAGGTGCTATGGTTCCAGATGGTTTTATGACAGGTGCTATGGTTCCAGATGGTTTGATGTCAACGTCCTGAGGCTATGGGAAAGTCGACGTGTGTCTAATATGAACTCACAAATTGTCGTCGATGTTTACCTTCGAAGAGTGGATTGGCAAGCTGCAAGCTAGTGAAGATGCCATATAGTTCATGCCTTTTCGCACCATATTTTCTTCCATTTCACTTGCATGGAGCTCCAACGGGAGTTACCAACTTTTTTTTAGATAGCTGTTTCTTAGATATCATACCAACTTTTCTCACTCAAAGGTAACATTGTAATAGCAGTTGAGTATATGTAAGTTTGAGTACCTTTTTTTAAAATATTCAAGCTGGACACCTATATTATTAAATTTGTATACTCTGCTTCATGTTGTGCCATCATTATCACTGATGAAATCATAATCTCGGTTTAAATATGTGTTGATGCAACTATGTATATTTTGTACTGTTGGTGCACTCAGGAGTGCAAGGTCATGGTCTTGGTACCTAAGTTTGTATCTCTATATTCTTTGTCCACTTGAATCTGTTTCTGAAATGTTTACTACCTCCATCCAGGATGTGGTAAATGATGATGCCGTTGAGGCTGGAGAAAGGCTAGAGAAGAACAGTGGAACCAGTAGTGAAACTTTTCCTACCAAGGTTGCTACAGATGACACATTAAGCCGTTTGCCTAGAAACAAGCATGGTATTTCTTTAGGCTGGCCATCCAGTCAGGTTTCGTTTGACCTGATGGATAGATAGAACATCTTCCAGCAATAAGAGTTTAACATATGTACAAATGAACTGATTAGGATTCTTTTACTCAATTTCAACTACATCGATATAGAATAATCTCTTCGATTTAGCTATAGGCCTCTTACAACACTCGATAACAACTTGAACCATGTCAAGTCATGCTTACCATATACCCAGACGATCTCACGCCACGTGCGCGGCGATACGCCGCGCCGACTTTCCTAGTAAAACTCTAAGAAACGCTCCGTCCAAACCCCTCTCTCAAGTTTGTCGATCCAACCTGGGCCGAAACAGCCATTTTAGGCTTTCACCTTAGAGTTTATCATTAGATGGGCTGGCACCGAATGCACTTCACCTTGTGGCAAGGAACGCGGAACGGGTGCTCCTTTCCGCTGCGCTCGCGGGGTTTTTAATGGACCGCTCCCCATGGCTGTCTACTAAAAATAGGTATATTTATATTTTCTGTTTTTTCGTTCATTTTTTTGTGTTTTTCTTTTAAACAGATTTTGAAAAATTTCAAAGTTGAAATTTGTTCAGACTTAAAATTTGTTTACATCTAAAACATATTCAGATTTTGAAAAGCACAAATTTAAACATTGTCTGGACCTCGAAAAGTATTCGAATTAAAAGAAATTAAATTAAAAAAATGTTAGACTTTGAAAAAAAAACCAGAAGAAAACCCCCAGAATAGGTTGCCACCTCCGCTAACGGACCATACCCAATTTGCTACCTGCATGTGCGGGACGGATTCCATCTTGCATTAGGCGGAAAATAAAGATTTCCGCATGGAACATAGGCATCGATTTTTCTTTTTTGAATTGGCACCAAACGAATCGCTACTCCTCTTCCTTTGGCATCGACGCCTCCGCTCTCGATCGTGATCGACCTCGGTCGCCTGCCACCGATGTTTTGTGCGCCCGCGCCCATCGCGAGGCCTCGCCCTCTTGTTGGATCAGTGACATTGTGTATCTAATTCAGGCAGGATCGATACCATAGCATCAGTAGCATGCCAGCAATAGTTCAGTCCCTGAATCAAAGAGCGATCTGTTTGCCCATGGTATGAACTAAGAAGTGTTTCACTTGTAATTTCTCTTTTGATTTTCCCCCGTCGAGATTCTCCTTAATTAATTAAATTAAAATTGACTTGTCAGTCTAAAAAGGGAGATAGTCGTAGAGTTAAATATTTTGTTGCTGACATCAATTATTTTTGGTTCGTAACCACCGCTAGAGTGTTAGGAACAACTTATAGTTGCGTTATATTATATTCGTATACTGGATTATTATTTTTAACTCCAAATATCCGATATGAAAATCCTGCTCCGCCGGAAGACGACGCCGGTGACCGCGCCCACGGCCTGTCTGCCGACGCCTGCGCCGGCCGGCGGTGCGCGTATATGCTTGGGTATCCAAACCATCTCGTCGGGTATACTGACCATCTCGTCGTTTCTGAGGCAGACGAACCGCTATGACGCCGACGGCTCATCGCGCGCAGCGGTTCATGGCTGTTTCGCCTCTATTGATTACATGAACGTACCGGTCGATCGGTATAGTACTGTACTAGTTAGGTACGGTTGTTCTACAAAAAAAAATGTACATGACAGTTGACTTTTCTTTATCGAGTCCATGACAGGCGCATGCCTGTCGTCCCTTGACGGTTGACACGGTCGATCGAGCTGCTGTAGACTCCAACATGTTGGCAACTTGCATGTCCAAGAAATTAATCAAGCACGACGTACGTACGTATACTGCCAAATTTACACGCCACACTGGAAAAATCCTTGACGTAGGTAACTTTGGAATTCCATCGCAAGGCTCGGGAACCATTCGTACACATTCCTAGCTCCGGACATTTTTCGTCCAGTACGTGCCATCACTAAACGCGTGGTTGATATAAATAGCGAAAAGCAATCGGTTAGTTTTCAGTGGTACAATTAATAATCGTATGTACTACCTCCGTTTGGGATTATAAGTCCCGCACGAATAACTAGGTTGTCAATAACAAGATAGTATAAATATTATGGCATAAAAATTATATCATAAGATACTTTAGTGGTTATATTTTTTAATGGTATAATTTTTGTGAAGTATAAGTTATATTTTATTAGTTAAATTAACAATCTAGGTATGCGCGTAGGACCTATAATACCGAACAGAGGGAGTATACGCGGTGCTTTTGCGGTAGGTTAATTTACTTGCTAGCTACTCCAGGAAACTACCGCCGTTGACGATTGCAAATGTGTAAAAAAAATGATTACGTGATGTGTATGTTTGGTAGAGCCGCTGAATAATTCCGTCGGTTAGGAGGGTTGACAAGGTCTTGGGTTAGTTTGATTGGTCTCCTTAATCCAAAGAACAACCTTAGAGTATCTCCAGCCGTGCCACCATACAGGGTCCGACGGTAGCAATTTTTCATCCGTATGGGGCACGGGATGCTCAATCGCCTATGGTGGAGGGTGTCTATACCCAGCCATCCACCCCCATGCAGCAGCTTGCGCCCATCCCTCCTCCCTCGCCACCGACCTCCCTTGTGTCGCGCCTCCCCGCCATTCGCCACACTAGAGAGACCTGAGGTCGCCGATAGGTCTTCTGCCTTCCTTCGGCAAAGGCGTGGGCAGATCCCCTAGTCGACCTCGGGCGCAGTTGGTATGCTTTTTTTCTTTTGGCTTATCTCGCAGACGCATGGGTCAGGACGGCATGGGAGCTTCTGTCGGCGCCCCCAATTGCCTCCCTACTACTTGTGGGTGCATTGGGAAGGCCGGCTGATTTATTTGTGTGAGAAGAGGGGGGAGGGGGGGGGGGACGATTGCGTGTGTTTTTGTTCTCGCTGGTGTCTCCATAGGCCCTTTGGAGAGGAGATGCTCTTGCAAACTACATGCTCACATAGCATGCATGTTTTTTCCCATCGAAGTGTTAGCACAAGGGTACGACTTGGTATGTGTGGAAAGGTTCTACCGTGATCTCATATAGAAAGATCGTAGTTCTAGTATTAATGGCTTGATGCACAGGATCGAGACTTTGTGCGGTCAACAAATTAGTAACCAAAATCCACTTGCAATTAACATTCAGTGCCCGTTGTGCAATCCTAATCTACGGGAGGAGAAAAGGTGAACTCCATGACCGATGCAATCCTCGGAGACATTTGAACGACCATGAAACTATTTGTCACCATGCATAGAGCATTAATAAAGGACACTCCGTATTAGGAACTTCTTTAGCAGCTAGGCAAAGTATACTTTTGAGGATTTGAACGCTAAGGTTTTTATTTTTCTTGTGAAGGCCGTTTAAGTCACATAATCCGGATCATTATTGTTTTTTTGCAAAAGATTTCTTTGCACTCTATTTTCTAGGAAAAGTTTCATCCACTTAAACTTGGTGTTTGTCAAACATCTTGGATGTTAATGTTTATAATTTTGCAATAAAATACAGTACAAAAGTGCATGCCATTCCAATCATGCACTTCTCCTATTTCCGTATTTCAGGAATCCGGCGAATCAAAGACGAGACCCTGAGGCTTCAAAAAATTAGACCAAATTCTAACTGTGAACATAACGAGGCATTGTCATCAATCTCTTCAGCAGTTCAACCAAATAAGAATTTCAACCATCAATAATTAATGCCAATAGTATATGCATGGTAATCACCTTGTAGTAAATCAGTCCTTTTAAGGAACAACAACCACACTATTATCTTGGGACAACTGTAAAAGACATTATCTACACGAAAATACTAAACAAATACTCACCCTTCCATGATTTAGTCCTGTTTAGGCCTGTAGTGGCTTCTTGGAGGCACAACTACATAGCTACTCTACTTATTTATACTATCGAACGTCACAGTTAGTTGAGAGAACAACTTTTCTAGAATGAGTACTAAAAGTCCCACCATCAAGCTAGCACGCCACAATAGCCAGAAAGCAGCCAGAAATTCACACCATAACCTTACTTTGGAAACTTCGGAGAAATGAATCAACTATATAATATGAAGTGAATAGTGCAATGCATGTGTAGTATTTTTCTTAGAATATATAGGGGGGAAACCCAAAATTACATTAATACAACATAGGTTTCCTTTATAGTATGTAGCATGCTAAGTATATGCGGTGTAAACATTACTTAGTCTTAGCAAATTATTTCACATATATAGCATATTTCGTTCGTTTAATGAAAACAAGTCCTACAAAAACGAAGGATCAGACGACTGCATATGCAAAGTGTCGTTTCACGACATTTAACACAAACAAAAGTCAAAGCGATGAAAAGACGGTCCACTTATACACTTCAACACAAAGCATTTCCCTAAACTTTGCTCAACTTTTCTTGTGAATTGAATCATCCTACTGGCCTACTACTACACCCTACTGCCGTGAGTTACTGACTGAGAGAGGCCAAAGTCTTCCCCCAAGTATCCTTACACTCACGTACAAGGCCACAACAACTCATGAGTCACCAACGACAACAACATGCTAACCAATGTGTATCACCAAGGCGCGCCTATATAAACATTAGCTCCGGCGCATGTATTCCAGACAAGCATAGCTGCATAAACCTGCAGCAGCAAACATAGATAAAGAATAAGCCAACCAAGATGGCTTCTTCCAGCCCTTGCCTTGTCCTACTCTTGAGCCTCACCAGCCTCCTGCAGGCATCACTCACGGCGGCGAACCCGCCGTCGCCGCCGCCGTGGCAGCTCCCGGAATCCGAGGTGAGGGACAGGTTTTCCCGGTGGATGACCAAGTACTCGAAGACCTACCCGAGCCACGAGGAGGAGGAGAAGCGGTTCGGCATCTTCAAGGACAACACCAACCAAATCGGCGCCTTCAGCAGCCAGACCAGCACCACCGTGGTCGTCGGCGGCGGGTTCAGCGGGCAGACCGTCACGACGGTCACGGTGGGCATGAACAGGTTCGGTGACCTCGAGCCCGACGAGTTCTCCAAGCAGTTCACCGGGTTCAACAGCACCGGCTTCCAGCCCGCCCGTCCGTCCTTCCTCCCGTACGACAGCTTCAAGCCGTGCTGCGTGGACTGGCGCTCCAGCGGCGCCGTCACCGGCGTCAAGTTTCAAGGCAGCTGCTGTAAGTGACGCTAGCTAGCTCGATCTCCTGCCTACATGCATGTTGGTCGATTTCTTCTTGTAGAAGGGATAATGGACATGTTTGCTTAATTAACTAGTATTACCGTTGTGTGCGTGGACATGGCAGTGTCTTGCTGGGCATTCGCGGCGGTGGCGGCGATCGAAGGCATGAACAAGATCAGGACCGGGGAGCTGGTGTCGCTGTCGGAGCAGGAGCTGGTGGACTGCGACGGCGGGAGCAGCGGCTGCGGAGGCGGCCGCGTGGACACGGCCCTGGACCTGGTGGCGAAACGCGGCGGCATCACGTCGGAGGCGGACTACCCGTACAGCGGGTTCAACGGCAAGTGCGACGTGGACAAGCTGCTGTTCGACCAGGACGCGTCCGTCAAGGGCTTCAAGGCCGTGCCGATCAACGACGAGCGGCAGCTGGCGCTGGCCGTGGCGCGGCAGCCCGTGACGGTGTACGTGGACGCCAGCACGTGGGAGTTCCAGTTCTACAAGGGCGGCATCTTTCATGGCCCCTGCTCCGGCGACCCGGCGAAGGTCAACCACGCCATCACCATCGTCGGCTACTGCGAGGAGTTCGGCGAGAAATTCTGGATCGCTAAGAACTCGTGGAGCAACGACTGGGGCGAGCAGGGATACATCCTCCTCGCCAAGGACGTGCCATGGTCGACGGGCACCTGCGCTCTCGCCAGCTCGCCATTCTATCCGACTGCTTAACCGACGACGCCTCCATGCCTCGGGCTTTTGCATGTGCGCGGTTTGCTTATGCCAAGTATATAGTGCATATTTTTATCTTTGCGAGAAAAGTATATAGTGTATCGATCGATCATACGAACGTGTAAGTGTGTGGTCGATGGATGTGGGTATTGTTTTCTTTCCTGCAAAATAAAATATTGACACAGTGTTGTACCCTTTTGATTCAATCAATAAATCATTTAATAGCAGAGATTTGATCGGAACGAGACGCCTGAAATTTATGGAAGTCTCGGTTACATTCAAAAAGTCTGACGCCTGAAATTATCATTTTGAATTCAAAAGGTATTTCAATGCAAAAGATGAAAGAAATACCCTTCACATATGGTTTTTGATGTTCGTGTCACTAGTTCTCTCGCTGAAATTAGTTGTGCCACTATGATCGCTCTATTGAAAAAATACTACTAGCTTTCACGAAATCGTATGTCTATACCCCTGGATGGACCTGACGGCCGACTGTCATTTCCTCTGGCTAACTTGCTGTTTGTTTGACTTATTTCCTTATATTTGAGACCTACACTTTGTCCTGTCAGCAACAACGAAAAAAATAGATTCGTGTGTCTTCGGGACCCAAAAACATTGTTAGCGACGAGAATAAGAAGATTTGTCTACCTTCATACATACGATAGTCAACACTTAGCCCCGTCAACAGCGTCCAAAAACGGTTAACAAAGTCTATCCCCAACGCCTCCCAAGCCACGACGTGCCCGTTTTGGAAAATGTCCAACAACCACACAGAAATGTCGGTCACGTTTTACTGAAATCTTCAGCACGATATGATTGATCTTACTCAGTCGGAACCACGATTCTATTGCTATATGAACATAAGATCCATGGATATAAAAGATTTTAAGCCAAGTTTGGAAAGATTGTTAGTATTGCTCGTTAGGTGTTTATAAAAAAACTAAATGGGAACTAATTGAACAAACTTTAAATTTCTTCATTTGTTAATGATCACAAATAAAATACAACGATTAGATCATAATCTGCAAGGTCTCCGATGCTTCTATGCTTCTACCCGCTTGTGCTCCCATGGTGTGAAGTTAGGGACTGATTTATATATTTTGCCGCCTCTTCTAGATACTACCTAACGGCCCGGGCTAGGTCCTCCAGCCACACGTGGGGGCCTATTGGTGTTAAAAACAAGCATGGTGACCTGATGCTTGTAGTATATCACTGATCCTGGTTTGTTATGAACTTTGTATTTTATTATCATATATTACAACATATTTGTATCATATTAATAGTTATTACCAATATTTTTAATGATTTTAGGGATTTTTTAAACAATCATCTCTCTTTTAGTTCTAACTCTGTCTGGCAAACAACCTTGTGTTCGTGTTTTTAATCAGGGAGCTACGGAACTACAGAAAGGTCTAGGTCAACGGAAAGAGTTAGATAATTTTGATACGAATCCAACGAGTTAAAGTAGGACCCAAGGGGCCCAATGAGCTAAAAATGGTGGCCCATTTACTACAGACCATGCCACCACCATCTGTTCCCACCTAGTTGCTCGGGCTAACTTGTCGTCTATTTGACTTGTTTTTTTTATATTTGAGACTTATCCTTTGCCCCGTCAACAACAACAACAAAAAAATTCGTCTGTCACCTGACATGTAGGACCCATTGTCAGCGACGAGAACAAAAAGATTTGTCTGCCTTCTAACATGCAATACCCAACACTTAGCCCCATCATCAGCGTCAGAAAACGGTCAACAAAGTCTACCCCCAACGCCTCCCAAGCCACGAGGCGTCTGCTTTGGGAATGTCGAACAACCACATAGAAATGTCGGTTGCAAAACCGTTTTGCTAATCTCTTCACCATGATACGATTGATCTTAACCACTTGGAACCACAATTTTATTGATATATGAACATAAGATCCATGAAAAGAGTTTAAGCCAAGTTTGGACAGACTCCCTATCATTTGACTGTCAGCGTGCGAACATATGGATGTGATCTTGAGTCAGAGGATGCTTTAGAGAAAACTTTAAATTTCCCCATTTATTAATTACACAAATGAAATACAATGATTAGATCATAATATGTAAGGTCTACAATGCTTCTGTGCTTGTCCATCTTTAAGATCCATCCCTAGCCGCTTGTGTTCCCATAGTGTGGAGGTAGGGACTGATTTATATATTTTGTGTGTCTCTCCCTGATACTGGCTAACGACCGGGGCTAGGTCCTCCAGCCACACGTGGGGCCTATTGGTGTTATCGCCAACAAGCATGGTGATCCGATGCTTGTAGTATATCGGTGATCCAGGTTTGTCACGGACATGCTCAAGCTCGTACTCCTTTGGGAGGCTCCCCGGGTCTTCAAGACACGCCTTTACACGGAAGAACCCACTGTCCTAGGGCTGCATCTATAGAACCTCTCCGCCAAGGCTGCCGGTGATCTGGTTTAGCGCCTCCGTCTTCATGGCTTTCATAGGAAGGCGGCTGAAGCTTAGGTTGCGTAGCCTTAGCTTCACTTCCTGTATGGCATGGACCTAGAGAGCTTGGATATTTTGGTCTATGTTCATTGAGAATGTGACAATCTCGATACGGACGTAGGGTATTTTGTTCAAATACAAAATAAAAAGTAAAAGAGAAGCATCGAAAGGAGCGACAAGCCAATGGATAGTTTTTTTTTCGATTCCACAATTTTTAAGATATGGTTTGTGAGACTGAGGAGATCGATCGGTGTGTCCATCAATGAGCTTGGTGTTCGAATAATTTCCAACTATTTGGTTTGCATGAGAAGGGACCAAGTTGAGGTAGTTGGTCGGTCAGGGGCCAACTTAAGGTGCACGTATGTCGATCAGGGACCAACTTGAGGTGAGTTTGATTACAAGGGTGCATGTTAAGGTTTATGTTACCAAAGTTACCGAGAAAACTGAAATACAAAAGAGTTTCCGTGTATACAATGAATGGGATAATAAAATCTAATTATTTTCATTCACAACACGAGTTTATTTAACATGTACTCGATGCTGAAATGATACTAAACTCTGATCTGAGATACCACACTACTCTACTGCTGCTCCTCAACTCCTGCGCTCCTACTGGTCTGGCGCCTCCTCGTACCTACTCCAGAGCCATCAGTGTCAAACAAAACTAGGTTTTACCCTATCCGGAGATCCCAAGATCCATCTCAGGTGATAGGCAACGAGATTACCGTTAGACGCGCAGGTGAGAATTATTGATGAAGCGTGTCGGTTGATGGAGTGCCGATCGATCCCACAAACAGCTCCTCTGGATCCCACAAACTCCTTCGGTGGATCCCTACGAACTCCTTTGTCTCCAGCGTCGCACATGCAAGGCTTCTACTGGTATCCACACATACAAGAAGGAGCAAGGGTAGGGGATTGCTAGATCTGTCTAACCCAATTTGGGAGTGGAGAAAGTGACGGGTATGTCATGGACTATCCCTTATCGCTTCACTTATATACATCCCTAGTTAGGCTCAACTCTTGAGGCCCATATAGGTTGCACCCCAGTTCCATATGGATCTAATCCACATGGACTCCTTACTCTTAATTGTATGACTTTGTAGGTTCGCGTACACCTGGACACGACATGAGCTACTCCTCCAAGTATCCCGTCATGGCTTTGAGTCCAACTCGCTCCCATGAACACTTGGTATCAAGTCGATAGATGGTAGTGGCCTCTAGCAAGACGTGCCAACTCCCAAGTATCGTAAAGTCTAGAAGACAACCTTTAATGTGACTTTCCTCCAAGTCCCTTTGACACACTATATACCTTGTCAAGCTATAGGCGAGTAGTTATCATCCCTTTAATAGCTTAACTCTCTTCTCGTTCCGTGATATGTGATTCACTGGACTAACACTTAGTTCGACTCCCCAGTTAGCACTTAACTGAGTAGCGCATGGCCATGCTTCCCAATCATATCATAGGAAAGGGCCCAGAGAATATATCAGAATTACGGAGGGGAAAATCTCATCTTGGTAATCCATGTCACGCAGCTTGATTCACGACCGACCCGAACTTTACCTTTATAACTACCCTTTAACGGAACAACGTTTGATAAAACCTAAGTCAGCTAATCCATAACTCAGATCATGCGATCACTTCAGGTTAGAGGATACCATTGCTTGAGCCTACAAATTACAACATGCTCGTGGGTCAGTCCGAGTCGCTAAACACTTTAGACGAATCAATGTAAGTCGGATTGGCATCACAATACCCATGACAAATAGAACCGTGTCATCAGTTGACTTTCACATTGGTCTAAGATGTGTGTCCAACACAACCTCAATGACCAAGGACAACAAGTATGAACAACATGAATATATAGTTCCACAACTGGATCATATATTCAATCATATATATCTGATGTTCATACAAGGACAAATTAATTACTATATGAATAATTTGTGGAATATCATCATACATGATTGTCTCTAGTATATATTCCCAATACCAGCACCTTCATAGCCTACGGCGCCTAGCTCCTCTATAGCCTGCGACAACTCCCGGTAGACGATGTGGATGAAGTGACCATTGTTGGGAACTGGTCCCAGTAATTGGTGTGTATGTTGGCGTGAGTGAACACAACCATCTCGCAACTGCAGTGGTAGGTGCGTCAGAAGAGCAAAATTACTTTTAATCTATGGGTTGGTCGCCTACTTGCACACTTATATGAAGAATTACAATTACTTATTCCATTTGGCATGTTTACTATCACCATGAACTAAATCTCTCCGCATCTAATCTTTCATCTATAGGAACCTCAATCGACCTTCGAACTCTTTACTTTTATGTTAATTATTTTTAATCTCTGTTAAAACTCTATTTCACCCTCAACCATACTCATCTCCTTTTTCATCTTCAATACTTGTAGTTAATTCACTCAATCCTTGTGACACCTTGGGTGCGATAGAAATTCTGCAGATAAATGTTTTACTAGACTCCTTTTTGGAATCGATATAAAAACCAGAAGTCATACTTTCATAATAACATGCTTAGATGAACTTGTGCTCTCGCAGGCATCGAGATATTTTCTGGCATTGTTTCTGGGAGCTAAGTGTCAAGTGTTTGTTCTTGACAAAGTGTTGATACTATAGACGATCTCTATTATAGACAGAGGTTCTACACGCTCTAGTACAATTTATTTACTAGACTATATTGACCGTATACCAAATCAGAGATATAAGGAGATTTTTGAAAATATTCTAAACTCATGTAGCGTAGACGTGAATAGTCTGAGTAATTTTATGGATGAACTAACCATCACAAGAAGTCCCAAATAGGAGCCTAAAAAATCTCTACAATAATATGGTGCCCCTTCGACACATGTCATTAAAAGGCCGATACATTTTTACTGAAATTGAAATTGATGAATATAATATTAATGTCAAGCTTATTATTACGCTGCGGGAAAATCTTTCAAAGGACAAGAAGATGAAGACCCAATACACCATCTTAGAATAGTTCAAGAACTTTGTGAGACCTTTGGACCAAGGAAACTAAATAAAGAGTTTGTTCTTCTTAAACTATTCCTTTGGTCTCTGAAAGATAAATATTTTGCTTGATTTCAATATCTTTCTCATAATTTCATTACAAGTTGAGTAGAATGTTTTCACTTATTCACCTAAAAGTTTACTTCGTTTAAAATGATTATGTACGAAAAGTTTTAGATATCTAATTTTATCCAAAGTATTGGTGAAAGATTTGCTCAAGCTTGGGAGAGATTCTCTCAACTTGTTAACATAGTTCCTAATCATGGATTTACTAATTATTCAATCATACAATATTTTATCATGGCCTTACTGATGAATCTAAACAAATGATTGATTCAACTATAGGAGGATCTTTGGAAAACTTACGGTTAAACATTGTAATGACCTCATGTCAATCAGAGCCCTCAATGATGTATAATCCTATAGAGATGGCACTGAATGTAAGAATGATATCCTTCGTATACCACCTGAACTTATATCTAATGTGAATTAATCGGTGAAGAAAAAAGATATGTCAGTTGAACTCACTAAGAATAGTAAAGTTGATATTTTCCAAATAATGAGAGACGAATTTGAGCTAAATGAAGCCCTTCAACAATGCATACATCAGCAAAGAGAATTCTGAGAAAACTTTAAGAGACACATTAACCTACATAAGAAGCATTTATCCGAATTAACTAAGAATTTTGAGAGACACCTCCAAAGGTAAAATAGAAATCTAAAAACATCCCTTATCCTAATAGACAAAAGATCGAACCTGAATAACATATATATGATTCTTTTGCAAAATCCTTAGGAAATATTCGTTTAGTGCTTCGGATAGCTGATGCTATACAAGTGCCAACTTATAAAAAGTCCTTTGAGATATTCTTAGTAGGAAGAATAAAATACATAAGACCGTGTTACAGTAGTGAAAAGTTATCCACATCATTAAAAACTTCCAGCTAAGCCAGGAGATGCCAGTATAGTCACTATCTCTTGTGCCATTGGTACTACTGATATTCATAATGCTTTGTGTGACCTAGGTGAAGGTGTACGTTTTATGCCATTCTCAATTTATAAATAGCTGAAATTGGGAGAGTACTCTCCCAACTTCTATAACTTCACATATGGATGACAAAACCACCAAGCAACATGTCATTATTATCAAGGATGTCTTACTCAGAATTTACAAACATGTTATTCCTCCCGATTTTATTATACTTGAAATGTCTGACGATGAAAAATTATCTATATACATGGAAGACCTTTTTTTAGTACTATAGGTGCATCTATTATTCTACTAAAAGAAAAATAGTTTTCAATATTTATGATGATGAAATCATTTGATGCTTTCCTAAGAAACCGAAAAGTGGTGAAAAATATGTACCACCTACACAAAGGATCCAACTGGTAAGTACCTTGGAAAAATGGGCAATCAAAGGTGTGTATTCAAAATCAAAATTTGAAATCAATGAACCAATTTAATAAAATGCTTGATGCGAGTCAACTCGTCTTTAAAAGAATAAAAGTTTCCTTTTATTTTGTTTTTTAATAAAAGTTGTTTTGTGAGAGTTTATAGAAATTATTTCCTTGCCGAACTTGTGAGTTGTTTTATTTAAGTCTTGACTTTAAGCTATCATTGTTTATCACTTTTTCAATCGAGGGTAAGTAAAACCAATGTTAAGGAAATCGGTAATCATTAGCTGCTCGGTTGGCTTGGGAGTAGCGATTAATCAGAATTCGGACGATTAACTGATTTAGTCGGTCGTCTATTAATCGGTGTATCCTAGAAAAATTAGCACCTAAAATACATATGAATCCTCATCCTTAAGCTCCCGGATGAGATCCTCAAGGCGCTCGAGCTTTTGTATCTGAGTTCTAGTCGGCAACTACGAGGAACTGGTCAACAATGACAAGGAACTAGTTGGTGATGGCTGAAATCAAGCTCCTTGAGGCAGGGATCGAACGGGAGCTTCACAAAACCTACTTCATTGGGGCGGGCTAGCGGATGGATGGGCGATATGTGTTGATAATTTTGCAACTTTTTTGACCAAGTGTAGTGGTTAATCGGGAACATACCTAGTAATCGGAGTGTCAGACCTATTAATCAGGCTAAACGATTAATACAAATGATTAGTGGTAATCGACACGGTCAGGTCCCTAGTAGCGATTAATCGGCCTATTAATCGCTGATTCGGCCTATTTTTTGAACAGTGAGTAAAACAGATAAGCTTGGGGGAGTTGATAGCTCCTATTTTGATCACTTTTTACTGACTCTTTTTTATTGGTTTCTATTTGTTTTCGATGTTTTTCACTCTTCAACTAAGGTGAGAATTGTGTAAACAAATAAACCTTGTTATCTACTATGAATTTCAGGTGCTATACACTTTTGGAAGGTTTTTAAGTCATTTATGAGCTAAATGAAGAGAATCAAACAAGTCATCAATTGGGAACATTTGCATTGGGGGTGTCAAACTCTTTAATGAGCATCAGTACGGGCTGGGGCCGCCCTAACCCGCCGTACCAAGTGCAGACACCTCCGCCTTGTCAAAAAGAACAACCGCCATGAAGGACCCAAGGAGGAAAACAAAACTCAACAGCTGCCATTCGTTCCCGAACAGAGGAAGAAGAGATCTGGAGAGAAGAAGAAGAACCCCTTTGACATGCTCCGAGATCTCAACCTCTAAAACATCCATTCCACCACCATTTCCCTTGCATAAGAAAGAGAGATATATTCACACTTGTAAGACTAGGGTTTGAGACTTTATTCATACTATATGTATTTGATTTGTCTTCCTTCTTATTATGGGATGAATTCTATTTACTTTATGATGATAGCAATGTATTTTTTCTCTCTCATGTGCGCGTAAATCCCCATTGTCGTGGGGGATGTAGGAATTAATGAGATGTGATGTGCCTATACTATTTACATCTGTATGTGGTTGTTGATATTATTATGATATGCGAAATTGATTGTTTTTGTTATGTGCAATGCGTGTTTTCTAATTTAAGGGCCCATATAATATTCTCTAGGAAGCACATAAACAAGATTTTGTTTGCTAGAGAATCGGCGACCTCCCAGTGATACGGATGATATCAAGGAGGATCTAGTATAACTCGAGGAGAATGAGAAGACATGAATCATAAGGCCTTGATTTGGTATCACGACCCTAAATGTTGTGCCAACCATGGTGGGTGGTAGAAGGCAAAAGAATCATGGGATTCAGATGAATCCACATGGAGGAGTCTCGGCTAGTAATGGATTGCTCACCTACTTGCACACTTACATAAATAATTACAATTACTTATTCTATTTGGCATGTTTACTATCACCATAAACCAAATCTCTTCGCGTCTAATATTTCATCTATAGGAACCTCAATCAACCCTTGTACTCTCTATTTTATGTTAATTACTTTTAATCTATGTTTAATCTCCATTTCACATGCAACCATACTCACCTCCTTTTTCACCTTCAATACCTGCAGTCAATTCACTCAAGACTAGTGACATCTTGGGTGCGATAGAAACACCACATATATTCGCTTTCCTAGGATACTTGTTGGGATCGATATAAAAAACTGTAATTTATACTTCCATGAAAACATGCTTGGACGAATGAACATGTGCTCTTGCATGGATCAATAATCAATATCAATAACACTCGCAGGTGATTCAATCTATACCTTACCTTTAAAACCTATAAAATAGGTTGAAATTTTCATTACACTTTCCTTGAATCATGTTCAAAGCCATATCCTTCCCATAAAAAACTCTGTGGTAAGGAATTAGAACATTGTATTTATCACTAAGCTTGGATCTGAGTTCATCAGGTCCATTGCTATGATCCTTTCTCTCCCAATCAAGTATAGTAGCGGCAATCCACTTGGTTGTAGCAGGTCTTATTTTTTACTCAATGAAGTATTAGAGAAGTTGTGCTTCTAGGTGATTACCTTGATCTGCACTGTATAATAAATTAAATCAAAACACATTGCAGCAAACAAATTATGAAAAATAAATATTATTTAGTTAAGGTAGTATGATATGTGTGTCCAATCCTTACTGTGGATGCATGCAGTCTCCATTTACATACCTTACCTTTCCTACAATGCACTCATAGTATTTTCTTTCTCACTATTTTCTACTGTATAATCAAATCCAACTTTTATTGCAAAGGCAGCAAATGCATACCTTAGTGCTGGACACTCTTGAGTATAGTACCCTATGATGACTGCAAGTGGAAAGATCGTTTGTAGCTGTCGATCCCACAGGGAGCCCAAAGGTAAGTGTTTATGGGTGAAGTCTCTTTTACACTCAAAGTTATCATAGGTCTTCGAGTGAATTGACTGCAAGTGTTGAAATAAGAATAAAGTTTGGATTAAATGAATGTATTTAAATAAAACTAAAATGTAAACTTCATAAATAAAATGCATAAAAGTAAAGAACGATTGATTGGTTAATGTTTTCTACTGATGACAAAGTAGGCTCGGAGAGATACAGTTCATGGTGATAGTGATTATGCCGGGTGGATGAGTGATGAATGTAACAATTATTATCTTATAAGTATATGTGTAGGCGAGCAACCCAAAATTAGTCGGAACTCCTCTTGGTAGATTTTATCCCAACTTCAATAATCCTACTAGTCTGTTACCAAAACCATGGTCAGTCACTAGACGATTAAGATCCTTAGGGTTGCTTAGCAATTAAGCTCCTTGGATCGGACTAATGCAATAGGCACAATGGCTCCTCGTGCTCCTCGAGTTCAACTAGTTTTCCATTGATCCCCGTGTCACTCGGGGGGTCGCCGGTCTACTAGCAAACAAGATCTTATCTATATAGAACAAAGTATCATGTTGTCTGGGCCCTTAATTGGACAACAAGCATTAGGAATCCCACAGATAGTCAAGCACACATAATATAGTAATTAAAATCAGTCACAAACTAATGGAAAATATATAGGCATATCACATCCCACCAATACCTTACATCTCCCACACCTAAGGGAACTTACTCACACATGAGAGAAGAAAGCATCATCGATATAATTAAATATACGGAGTTCTTCTCGATCTTACCGTGGAGATCCAAAATAGAAATAGAAAAGCAATCCAACACAATTGAAGATAGGAAGAAACAATCTCAAACCATAATCTTGCAAGGTGAAGACATCTCTCACTCTCTCTCAAGTACAAGTAATGGCTATGGGGGTGTGACGGCTAGGAGGTCGAAGATCGTGGAGCAAGATGAAGAACGTCTTCCCCTTCTTCTCCGGATCTCTCCTTTCTCCCTTCTGGATGAAACGGCGGCTGTTGTGTTATGTTTTCGTCCTTGGAACCTTCACAAAAGTTGTCCCTTTTGACAAGACAAAGGTGGTGGCAACTATACGGCGGGAACTATACGGCCAGAGAAAATGTTCCCGCCGTATAGTTGCTTGTTAAAGCGACTGGATGCCTTCCTCGTTTGCTTCCAAAAAGAGACTTGCTTGTTTTCGCCTGAATATTGTTTTTTCTATTTTTGAAACCTTTTGTTGATGTTCAGAACCTGAAACACACATTAAAAACCAAGTTTTCTTTGCTACCGAAGTATTAGCGTTAGGTAAAGCTGGAAAACCATCAAATCCAGACAAAAACCATCAATAAAAACCATAAAAAATGTGTCGAATCTCACAACTATCAACTCCCCCAAGCTTAGATGTTGCTCTCCCTCGAGTTACAAGAAAATAAGGAAGAATAGCGGAGATTCGAAGGTGAAATAAAAGAACTTACAAGCTCGAATTGGTGTCAAATAATTTTTTCACAATTCCTGCAATCTTAAACATGATCATACAAGTATTCACAAGATTGCACTGAGTCCATTTCCTAACCATGTATATCTTGGTAGCAAATAAATCATATGCTCGAGCAAGTGTCAAAAGTTTAGCTAGAAAAGTGAAACAAATTATTTTGGTTTCTCTCTTTGTTGGGAGATGAAAACTTTTTGTTGTTGTTTCTTTAATTAATTAAGAGTACTCAAGTTGGCACGAAAAAGATTCAACTAAAGAACAACTCATCTACTCCCACGTAAAAATTTCAAGACTCTCAAAGCACCTTCTCCTTTCCTTGCTTTTCAAAAATTTCAGCTCTTTCGTAGAGAAATCATGCCACTATTTTCAACATGTTAATTAGGACCATGTCAATAAATAACTGTTGAGCAATGGTGGGCCAGAGGAGTACGACAACTTCACTTGGAACGTGAGATCACGAGGAGACTAAAAATTTTACTCATCATAGCATTGCGGCTACAGACGCTTACATAACTCAATAGCCGAAATCAAGTGGTTTCCCACATTTTGATCGTTTGTTGGCCAGCGGAGTTAATAGTTCCTCAATGAGCACGATAGTGTTGTAATAACACGCATAAAGTAATATCTTACTTTAATATTTGAAAAAGTAGTGGCATAATCTCTACTACTTCAAACCGTCTATTTTATCAAACAATTTCATTCAAGAGTGCAATAAAGTCTATTTACATTAAGCTCAATGGGGGTTGAGTGGTTCCAAAGTCAAATCCTTTGGGTTAAACATGGACTCAAGTCAACTTTTGGATGCTTTTTCTTGTTGTAAAATTTTGGATTTAACCAAGTTAATTGCTCATTATTTCAAAGCTAAAAATGAGACACTAGTGAGGGTATATAATTTATAGGTTAACAAGCTAAGTGGTGAGTGACTCAAGTGCAAGCGAGAAAATAGTTGTAGGGTCAATTTAAAATTGCAGAAGAGGTGATGAAAGGAATGTGATACCTCCTCTTACTTGCTTCGTTCTTGTACTTGACTTGAACCCTGCTAAATTTCTCTATTGCTAAGTCACCTGAAATTGAGGAATCTCTAAGAGAAATAAAGAAACAAAGAAACAAATTTGCAATAGAAGTTACAACTAATCTTTTTGTGTTTTTGATTTAGGAATGAAAAACTAAAAGTAAACATGCAATTTTTGAAGAAGAAAAATAAATCAAAAGAAGAAAATAAAATATGAATGCAAAGTTTGGAGGTTTTCAAACCTCCCCGAGCTTAGGTTGTTGCCAGGCTTAGTTTTTGCCGTCATTCGGAGGAGGGTTCTGCTGGTAGTAGTTGGGGAAGTGGGTCATGAAGTGACTAAAGTTGTGAGTTAGGGCACTAATATACTCATTCACTCCCTACAAAGTTTGGTCGATCTCCCCAATGTGTTGGTGGAGCTGCAGAAAATCTTGATAGAGGACATTGTTGAACCCCTGCTGCTATTGCTGCTGGTTGGGCCATGGGTCCCAGGGTCCCTCATGTTGTTGTTGTTTTCCTTCCTAAGAAGGGTTGTACTCCTTCTCCTGCTCCTGCTCATCCCGATGCTCTCCTTCTTCATCTTCTTCTTGGTTAGGATAGAGTTCAGCCATGATCGCCACAACTTGATCCTTGGTGAGGATACAGTTGTTCTTCTTCGAATCGAGAAAGCTTGCGGACAAGGCAATGACACCTTCTCATCCTGTGAGGCATCAAGATAACCAAACTGATATGTTTGGAGCCTCTTGTCAGCTCAGTAAACACCGAGGGAGCCACACGCAGTTATATATTTGACATCCATAAGTACGGAGCCGTCTACAGGTTGCATAATAGGTATTGGTATGTTCAATGCTTGGACAAGGTGGGTTTCCAATCCACCAATACGAATGCCACCTTTATTTTTGTTGCTCTGGTGGCGAAGGTGATGGAGGAGTAGAGCCGCAGGATTGGGGCTTTGTTGTGCATCAGGAAAGAGTTCCTTGGTGATCATGGCCATGTCTGCGTTAGCCATGGAACCTGTATCTCCTCTTCCCAACATTGTATTGGCGAGGAACAAGGCGAAGTAACAAATTGTTGGGTTCTGGATGGTGGACATCTTCTTCTGGTAGAAGTCCCTGCCACCGTTAATAGAAATAACCTCCCAAGTTTCTCCACTTGAGACACTATATTAATTTGTAACAGTTGACTCCCCAGTGTGAGGGAATCCAAAAGCATCACAAAATTGTTGGAAAGATATTTGATATAGCTGTTGGTTTATAGTGAAGCTCACCGTGCATGCATTACCTTTCTCCTTGTAGTCATCGTAGAAGGAGGCGAGGTACTCAAAGGTGAGTTCAATGTAGGTGTATGATGGCTCGTTATAGAGCTTCGTTGGGAGACTCCAAGAGGAGGGTATGATGAGCATAGCAGCAAGTTTCCCTCAGTAAGAAACCGAGGTTATCGAACCAGTAGGAAGAAGGAAATGAATCAAAGGTGTTGATAGCAACGTGGAGACCTGCACAACACAAACTCAAGACTTTGCCCCAACGAACAGCGAGGTTGTCAATCTCACTGGTTTGCTAAAAACAAAGTATTAAACGTATGGTGTGGAAGGAAATAGTGGTTTGCAGAAAGTAAACAGTAGCTGTGGAAGATGTATCAATGGTAAAGATTAGACCGGGGTCCATAGTTTACTAGAGGTGTTCTCCTTAGATAAACAAACATGGCATGCTGGGTAAACAAATTATAGCAGGGCAATTGACAGGCTGAGCAAGGCATAACAATGCAATACTAGACATTCATGATCCCATGAGATTCGATTGGGCAATACAACAAGGTACATACACCGCCATCCAACTGCATTTATGACTAGTAATCCACCTTCAGGTTATCATCCGAACCCCCTCCAGTATTAAGTTGCAAGCAACAGATCACTGCTTTAAGAAAAGTGTGTAAGGTAAACAATCCACTTGTTCCATGGACAAGAGACCATTGTTTTCTCCCTAGTGGCAACAACACATCTAATACCTAAGAGATTTCTGTCACTTCCCTTAGATTAAATAGAGGCATGAAATCACTATCGAGCATAAATACCCCCTCTTGGAGTCACTAGCATCTACTCGGCCAAGATTGCTACTAGAGACGGAGAGCATGCAAGTCACAAACAACACAGACATGATAGAATCAATAAGATAAAACCATTAATCAATCTAACATAGTAATATCAATATCCATCGGATCCCCACAAGTGATCTTGATCATGAACGGAGATCACAAGATCTAAACATGGTAGCACAAAGGAGGAAATACAACCATCTAGCTACTACATGGACTCGTAGTCCATGGTGGAACTACTCACTGTTCCTACCGGAGAAGAAGGTCTCCGGGATGTTCTCCCCTCCGGCAGGGTGCCGGGAAGAGCTTCAGATCCCCCGAGCTAGGGATGATGGTGGCGGCGGCTACAGACTGTTTCGTGGAATATTCATCAGGTACTTAGGGTTTCTATATCGGGAGGACTTTATAGGCGAAGAGGCGAGGCAGGGGGCGGCCAGGGTGGTCACACCCCTGGTGTGGCTAGGGCTAGCCCGCGCCGCGAGGGGGTGTGGCGCCCTGGTGCCTCCCCTCCGTCTCGTACTCTGGCACTACAAGGAATCTGGCTATATATGACCCTCCATTTTCGTCACAAAATCGTCATAGTAGTCTGTTTATGACGATTTTGAGATCGTCGAAAGCTGGGCGTCGCAAATGAACTATAACGAAGATTTTGGTAAAATCGTCATAATAGTCTATGACGATATTGGATCGTCATAATGTCTATGACAATCCAATATCGTCATAGGCCATCTAGCTAGGACAGCTCAGATCCTACGTGGCCGATCCTACGTGGAAAAATTATGACGAAATGAAATCGTCGTAGTGTGAATTCAGCCCGATCCATTCTGGTTGCTTACATGGGCCAAGCCCATTAATTCAACCTTTATTCTTCTAGGCCATGGCCTTTTTATTATCGATTATTGAGGGCCTTTGTACTTTGTATGTCCATGAATTTTCTATTTTCAACATTCTTTATCCAGAAATTTGTGGGCCATGGCCTTATTACAAAAGTATTATTTGGTCCAGTGTAAAATAGAGATGTGGCTTTTAATAGTGCAATACTATTTGGGCCATGGCCTCTTTAGGTTCAGTTGCCCAATTATATAGATCAAACACTATATTAAATAAGGTAGTTTTTCAATAAATATGCAATGAAACGGTTTCACAGATTGATATAGAATCTAAATAACAGAATATATATGACTACATTTGAATTACAAGAAAGGTTCATAGGTACAATGAAACAGGTTCATAGGTTGATACAATGAACCATGACAGATACAGGTTCACACAAAACCATATTATTACATAAATGTATCTCCTAGTAACAAGTCTACATCGAGTAAAAGTATCTCAAGCAAGCTGACACCATGTAACTTCCTCCGAAGGGGATCCTTTATTGCAATGTTGGTGTTGCATTTGTCCTAGAAATAAACAAACAAATATCAGGCAATAGTAATTGACATTGATAATGCACAAAAGAGGGACCAAAGATATCAAATTCGAGCATCCGGTACATGCTTTAGTCTATCAACTCAAAACAGAAGCCTTTAACGACCTAATGGACATAATTCATAGATTGTGGAATAAGACAACATAGCGACAAAGATCCAATTATGTTCGACGAGAAGAAAACATACCAGCCAAGGAACACTGTGCATATCAAACTAATGCTATGAACCTCCAGCAGAAGCATGAAACAAATTGACCAATGGTTCTCAAACAGAAATTGCATTGACTTTAACCTGAGCTCAACAGCCTCTAGCATAATTTCTGAAGCAATTTGGCTGGCTTTTCTATATATTTTACATGTTACAAACACACATGATGCTTGAGAGACGCAACAGATAGAGCACATAGAGGAGATGGAAATCGGAACTCACTAGAGGGTTATCACAGCCGATGCTAAACCATCATAGGCTACTTGTGGTGCGCCGCCACCAACCAGAAGCCACGGGGGCGAGCAGCAGGACAACCGCCCAGGGTACAAAAGCCATCAACTCACTCGGACTCAGGGTCACTACACAAAAGTTAAACACAAGGTCATGTCAATGTATAAGAATTTGTAATAGGAGCAAAACAGTGTAGCCTACATCAGCTAGCTCTACATACAACCATAAAGAAGAAAAATACATTGTCCAGTTGGTTGCCACAACCAATACACATCTTATAAGAAAAGGACTATAAAGTAAAAAATAGGAATCACACACTAGAGACATCACTGCCTTGTCAAGCATGTATGCTCAAATAGGAAGAAGTCCTGTCTATTTCTTGTGGCCTGTTCACATAAGAACATACACAGTAAGGTTAGAAAAGAACATGATATCATTGTATCAAAAGTAAGAAGGATACTTTCATGTAGGAAAATCCATTCAATGATGTCTTAACTAGCACTATGCAAAGGAATAACATTTCATAATAAACCTTGATACTCCTAATTCTCTAAAATAGCACTATGATGTTATCTCTTAGATCTTTACGTCAACACTACTGGAGATACTATCATATAATGTTCAGGGAGAGTGAAACAGAATATGCAAAATAAATGAAGCAACCTCGTACTGTCATTTGACTACAATCACACTAGCGGTCACTGTCAGATGATTTTATAAGAAGCTAAGGGTAGTACACAACAAAACAGGAGACATTACCATGTCGTTTTAGTACCACATTATCAAGTAGAAACAACAGAAAATAATACCACACTGCACAGATAACTTGAGTCTAATGGCATTACATGGTTCCCTTGTCCAACACTATCATTCAGTAGTTAACTTTAGGTTATATACAAGTATGGAGTATATAACACAAGTATGCAGTATTTGTGCCAAATTGTGAATACCAGCAGCAGGCCATAGTTTAGCTGTTGAAAGTAGAAGCCTCACCTAAATGTTGCCATCAAACAAAGAAAGGCTAAGGACATGATCCCCACACTCCAGTTTTATTGGAAACCAAGTCAACATCAGGATTACATATGTTGCGTGTATCCAAGTCAAGATCAGGACTACAAAAATGTAGAATTAACAAACTAGTAGGATATGCAGACAGTTTCAGTTCTAGGAAATGACACTATATATGATAGCAAACTTTACATATTCCATTGTAGGTATTAAGATATGTTTACAACTTTACATACTTGAGCTACTATTAACATATAAACATATGAGCAACAGTAAGAAAGAATAATATGTGCTATGTTTACTGAGTGCGGTATGAATTAAAGGCAAGTTTTCTGTGAGTCCATTAAACAAACTCTATGAAGTAAACTACTACAGTATCTTTGTGTGATATCATGTAAGCATTCAATTTCAAGAACTGAATACAAACTCTATGAAGTAAACTACTTCAGTGATCACAATAGAACAGTCAAAAAGAAGAACAAGCAATACATGAATCACAGTAATAAGATAAGTGAGGCAACTACCATTAGAGCTAAGAAGCTGGCCATGAAATTATATACATGGTTAATGAGGCATTTATACTACTACTATTTTGTAATATAAATTTGTCTATACTAAGGGACATAAAGCATCAGTCTATCCGAACTAGGGGACACCAAGCATCAATATCCAGAGATATGAAATTGGTAACAAACATCATACGTCCATTGCCTTATAGCCTCTCTCGAGCAAACCATTCACAACATAGTACCAGCTTAAACATACCCAAATTCCTCAAGGCATCGCTCTTACTAAAAGGTCGGATCTTGTTGAGTACTACTACTCTCTGGTCTCTAGATAGAGTTGGGGCCAAGCATCCATGGAACGAACGCAACCATGATTTTGGAATCACGAATAGATCTAGAGGAGATGGGAGGATAAGGTGGGTTGGCGGATATATACCTCGGGTGCCGTCGTGGAAGGACTTGGCGACGCGCTTGGGCGTCCTGCGCAGCCCCTCCCGGTGGTCGTCCCCGCTGAAGCCCACCAGTAGCACGGGCCACCCACGCCTCCATCTGCATCGGCGGCAGGCCACACACGCCCACCCACGTCTCCATGGTCGCGGTAGCGGCGCATCTGGAAGATCCGGGCGTCCTTCCGACGGACCTCCCCTCCTCTTCGGGCACGGGCGTTACTTGTGGTAGGGCTCGCCGGCGATGCAGAGGATGTCGTTGAGGCCACCGACTGTGAGTGTGAGGGCACATGATCGAGAAGGGAGGTTCGGGAGGTGGTTCTAGTGCTTTGAGGAAGAAGGGAAACGCGTACGCGGATGGAGAAGCGGCAGCGTGAGAGGACCGGGGAGGATGTGGATGGAAGACGGTGTTGATTAGGGGTGGGGGTGGCGGCGGCAGCATGGATTGGATCTTGGGAGGCAGAGGTGATACTCAGTGAAGGTGGGGATCTGGCTCTGGGTGGGTCGGGTCGACACGGACGCGCGGGGTGGCTCGGGATCTGACACAAGGGAAGAAAAGAGAGGAGCGAGGTGGTGGCAATGGCGGGAAGCAACCACGGCGCACAGCCATGGCGGCCTGGCCACCATCCACGATTGAGAGAGGGGAGAGGCAGGTCGGGTGGCGAGCGACGCAGTGAGGAGCAAGGGGATTAGGGTTGCGGTGAGGGGCGGCTGTCGAGCAGAGAGAGAGGAAGGAGTGGCGGCGGGGTCTGCAAAGAGGAGCGATGGGATTAGGGTTTGGGGTTCAGTCCCTCTCGACCATGTTGATATCACAAAATTACCCCTGATCACTTCTGCGGTGAAGTTTATGGGACTCTAGGGCGTTTCTGTCATTCCACGTACAAAGACAGGGGCCAAGGAGGCGCGGGATAAAATTTTGGTCGTTGGATGGAGTGAATGTAAACGGATGAGATCACCTTCGGTGGGGTAATCCGTGGGTATTCTTATTCTCTATTCTGATTGGCTGCACCTTTTTTCATTTTCTAAGTGTTAAAAACGGGTCATTTTGTGAAGCAATCACCAAATAAAACTTTTAAAATGCTACCATACCATTTTTCAAAAATAATATGCCACCTTACATGGACAAATGTCCCAACCTGGGTATCTCAAACCTTTTCGTCCACCCCTGGCAAAAAGACAAATTCCTGCCGAATCGGGAGGAAGTGGGTCCGATTTGAACTACAGGTACATTATCTGATGCCCATGATTTTTTGAAAAAAATCATTTTTAGACTCGCAATATGCTATTTCTTTAGAGATCCAATGCAATTTTAGCGAGGCTCGGCCCCGATTTAAGAACCTTCATGCCCGCCGTTTTGAATATAGTTTGAAATGGGCATAAAAAATTCAAAAATGGTCCGATCAATGCAAATCCTTCGCGTGGTGTCTTATTATGTGTATAGTTGCAAGGAAAAATACCAAACTTGGTATATTGCAAGTGTCTCGAAAAAACCTTCTCAAAAATGACCTATCATGTTCGAGGTTTCATGGCTTTCGGGCCAAAGGACCAATGTTATGGCCCGAATCGCGACATAGTTTGTGATAATGATCCCATATTATGCACCCATATGTATCGTGAGATGGCGAACAATGTTGCAGGAGGAAGTTTTTCTTTTTGTCGCACGAAAAATCCATTTTCTATTTTCCGAGCGCAAAAAACGGGGCGTTTTGTGAAGCAACCACCAAATGACAGTTTTATAATGCTACAAACACATTTTTCAAAAATAGTATACCACCTTACATGGACAAATGTCCCAACCTGGGTATCTCAAACCTTTTCGTCCACCCAGCGAAAAAGACAAATTCCTGCCGAATCGGTAGGAAGTGGGTCCGATTTGAACTACAGGTACATTATCTGATGCCCATGATTTTTTGAAAAAATCATTTTTAGACTCGCAATATGCTATTTATTTAGAGATCCAATGCATTTTTAGCGAGGCTCGGCCCTGATTTAAGAACCTTCATGCCCGCCGTTTTGACCATAGTTTGAAACGGGGATAAAAAATTCAAAAACGGTCTGATCAATGCAAATCCTTCGCGTGGTGTCTTATTATGTGACATAGTTGCAAGGAAAAATAACAAACTTGGTATATTGCAAGTTTCTCGAAAAAACCTTCTCAGAAATGACCTATCATGTTCGAGGTTTCATGGCTTTCGGGCCAAACGACCAATGTTATGGCCCGAATCGTGGCATGGTTTTCGATAATGAGTCCATATTGTGCACCCATATGTATCGTGGGATGGCGAACAATGTTGTAGGAGAAAGTTTTTCTTTTCGTCACACGAAAAATCCATTTTCTATTTTCCGAGCGCAAAAAACGGGGCGTTTTGTGAAGCAACCACCAAATGACAGTTTTATAATGCTACAAACACATTTTTCAAAAATAGTAGATCACCTTACATGGACAAATGTCCCAACTTGGGTATCTCAAACCTTTTCGTCCACCCCTGGCGAAAAAGACAAATTCCTGCCAAATCGGAGGAAGTGGGTCCAATTTGAACTACAGGTACATTATCCGATGCCCATGATTTTTTGCAAAAATAATTTTTAGACTCGCAATATGATGGTTCTTTAGAGATCCAATGCAAGTTTTGCAAGGCTCAGCCTCGAGCTAACAACCTTCATGCCCGCCGTTTTGACCGTAGTTTGAAACGAACATAAAAAATTAAAAAACGGTCCGATAAATGCAAATTCTTCACGTGGTGTCTTATTATATGACATAGTTGCAAGAAAAAATACCAAACTTATTATTTTGCAAGTGTCTCGAAAAAACCTTCTCAGAAATGACCTATCATGTTCGAGGTTTCATGGCTTTCAGGCCAAACGACCAATGATATGGCCAGAATCATGAAATATTTTGTGATAATGTGTCCATATTGTGCACCCATATGTATCATGGGATGGCAAACAATGTTGCAGGAGGAAGTTTTCCTTTTCGTCACACGAAAAACTCATTTTTCATTTTCCGAGCGCAAAAAACGGGTCGTTTTGTGAAGCAATCACCAAATGAAAGTTTCAAAATGCTACCATCCCATTTTTCAAAAATAATAGGCCACCTTAAATGGACAAATGTCCCAACTGGGGTCTCTCAAACCTTTTCGCCCACCCCTGGCAAAAAATACAAATTCCTGCCGAATCGGTAGGAAGTGGGCCCGGTTTAAACTACACGTACATGATCCGATGCCCATGATTTTTTGCAAAAATCATATTTTAGACTCATAATATGATATTTATTTAGATATCCAACTCAAGTTTATCAAGGCTCATTCCCTAGCTAAGAACCTTCATGCCCGCCGTTTTGACCATAGTTTGAAACGGGCATAAAAATTCAAAAACGGTCCGAATAATATAAATCCTTTGCGTGATACAAACAATAAAACATGCATAAAAATTCAAGGAAAATCATGCTCGCAATTTCTGCAAGTTCTCCAATTTTTATTTGACTCAATTTGGAGTTATAAATAAAAAGATACAACAGAATTCAGAAAAGAATTAAAAATACTAGAGCCACCCGGCCGAGCAAACGTGCCATCCCAATGGCCCAAACCAGATAGCCTTGCACTTCGCCATCAGCCCAAGGCCTGCCCTTAGAGTATCCCAAGAAGCCACGACGCCAGTTGAAACCACTCTAATAGAATCGAAGTGGGATTTATACACAAAATGTAAGGTGGTGTGGTGGTTAGGTCCGTGGTACGGCGTAGTCGTTCTGTAGGATGGGTCGCGGGTTCGACCCCCCGGCGCCCCTATTTTTGCTGGGATTTCTGATATTTAATCTCAGACATGTGGAGGGGTCCCATCTGCAGGTCTTGTGGATCCAAGCCAAATTCAATACCCGAAAAACAATTAAATTCTCATGAGTGGGGCCTGCGTGGGTCTATCTGTTAGCCTAGCTGTTCTATCCTAGCCAACATGGAAAGTGGGTCTCACATGTCAGTGGTATGTGGCTAAGCGACTACTGACACGTGGACTAACACATAGACATTACAAATATGCGTAATTTGCTAATGTGGCTGATGAGTCATATCATTATATTCTAGATTAGATGCCATGACGATCTAAATTGGTCATGATTGACTACAAATTGTCTCCTAAGTTGCATCATATAGGTTATGACGATTTTATTTAATAAAACTACGACGTTTTTGAGCGAAATCGTCATATTTCAATAAGGTTTTCACCCTCAAGAATGGCTTACGACCATCTCATGTAGAATCGTCATAAGTATATGACGATTTTGTCTAGGGTCACTATTAGAAGGTCATAGAATAACGGATTTCTTGTAGTGTGGCTCCGTGTTCCCCACGGTAAAATATTGACTTTGGCTTTTGTTCCGTTCAATTTCGAGAATATTGATTTTCTGCCTTTTCTAGAACCAAAAATAGAAGAAAACATGCATCTGGCACTATGGCAACTTGTTAATAGATTACTCCAGAAAACATAAAGAAACATCTCAAAGTAAGGACAAAGCAAAGCAAAGTAGATAATAAACAAGTATGGAGCATCACAAATTATAGATACGTTTCCGACGTATCAAGCATCCCCAAGCTTAACTTCTGCTCGTCCTCGAGTAGGTAAGTGCTATAAAGAATAATTTTTGAGGTGACATTCAGCATCAAAATCAATATCGAACCATTTGCAAGCATTGAAAGCTGGGATCAAAGAACTCTAAACATGAGCATAAAAGACGAAGTTCTAACAATAGGACATAGAAACTATTGTTGCAACATGACAAGATACAAACAAAGATCATGAATAGCATGCATTGAAAAAGTTTGTTTGTTTCACATACATAAAACATGGCATAGTGGCATTCAGCTTGTCCCTCATGGAGTAGCAAAACATAAATGCATAGGACACCTTCAAAGTTCATAAGGGAGACTAGATACAAATAACACAAGAACAAGTAATATCAACAATATGAATCAATCAATAAGTCTTGGGACAATTCACATAGAGCTAAGAATGGAAACTATGCTCTCATAATTGGTGCCTATGGATAGAAGGTGGAGACTCGATATAGTAGTGGAATAAAGGCCCTTCATAAAGGGAAGCAGGGATTTCAAGTTTCAAAAAGAGCTTTCAAAAATTATGGTACTTGTTAGCTTTCAGCTCTCATTGCCCCTATCATAAGCATCTTGAAGTGATTAAGGTTAAAGTGAACAAACTCTGGAGTATATGCTTGACAAAGTATAAGTTGGAAATCTCATGTCCCTTGAGTACGAGGGCCGCTCCTCATGCTACTCAACTTTAGTTACTTGCAAGTTCTTGTCACGACCCGGGATCAGGGCTAGACAAATACCAGATCCTCATCTGATATAAGCCTAACCTAAATTCCAAAACGCACAGGGAAATATCGGTAACATTACAGAACATACAAACCATACATTAATAAGGTAAACTCTCAAGAGAGTTACAAACCAGTCATACAAGCCAAGAGTCATAGACCCATCATTACATCAAACAACGAAAGCAAACAAGTTGTTCTAAACAACAAACTTAGCAAAGGGCCTAAGAGGCCTTAAACAGAAGTAGCGACCCTTCCGTAGATCTTAGGCTGCTGCCCGGGAACCCCAACTACTCGTCGACTTCGACGTACAAACCACCTTCAGTCATCATCTGTAGAAAAACATCAACGAAGCAAGGCTGAGTACAGGGTGTACTCCGCAAGACTTATGGCTAGTGGAGTTATTTTGCATAAAGCCATCTTTTGTTTTCAAAACAAGAGGGAGAAGAAACTCGTCTAGTCAGATCATTTTCAAAAGGGGATAAGAAGACTTCAAGTATAACTCTTAAATTCATCTTTGATATCCACCAAACATCATCATCAACTGAACCACTCTTCCCGGACTACCTGAAAGAACATTTCATAATCCCTAGTGTTTTGTGTGTTAGATAACAATATCAAGGATTATTTAACGTGTGTTGAAGTGTTGTAGATCTGTACACTGAGAAGGGAAGGAAACTGCTTTCTGGGGGCGGATAATCCGCCCCTCCAAGGGGCGGATAATCCGCCCCAACCCTCTTTCAAGAGTCCGCGTCCCCCAGAGAGGGGGCGGAGTTTGTGGCCGGATTTTTCGGCCCAGCCGGATAGTCCGCCCCTTGGGGGCGGACAGTCCGCCCCCTCGAGGATTTCCTTCAAGTCAAGGCTGCGTCGCTCTCTGTATGGGGGGCGGAGTTTCCCTCGGACTTTCCGGTCCTTGGGCGGACTTTCTCCCAAGGGCGGATAGTCCGCCCCTGGCGGGGGCGGATAATCCACCCCCTCTGGAAATTTCTTCAAGTCAAGGGTGCGTCGCTCTCTGTAAAGGGGGCGGAGTTTTCCCCGGAGTTTCTGTCCTGGGGGGCGGATTTTCTCCCCAGGGCGGATAGTCTGCCCCAAAGGGGGCGGATAATCCGCCCCCAAATTTCTCCAACAGATTGTTCTGAGTAGGGGGTATTTAAGCCTGTCTTCCTCCTCTGTCCAGAACCCTTGATTGATTCGAAAAAGAAAAGACCTGATTTGCAACCTTCATCCAAGAGAACTCCACCTAGATACACTCAAAGGCTTCGTCCCTTTGGGAATCAAAGGAGGAGGACTCGATCTTCATCAACTGCAATCAAGCGCTTCATCTCCTCTCCATTCATTTGGAGAAGCACTGATCTAGTATTTCTTGCAAATACCTAGATCCTTGTTTTTGTTTATATTGATAAACCTTGTTCTTGTGGAAACTTGTTGTCATCTCGGGAGCCCCCAATTTGGTTGTGGGTGTGTGCCCCGATAGTGTTGTAAAAGGCACCGGTTCCCGCCTTCTTTATCAAAACTCTTTGGTTACTTAGTGACTTGTGGAGTGTTGGAAAGATATTTAAAGGTAGCATAAAGAGCATAAAACTTGGCCTAAGTTAGATAAATCTTGATGTCATCCTGAGGCATGAGATTGTATTTAGATAAGTCACCCTTGTTTACCACCCCTCATTAGTTATTACCCCCAACTTTAGTGGCTAATGCTAAGCATAAAACTTGATCACTTCAGATGGGAATACTTGGTGAAAATGGTTATCAAAACCTTAGAATGATGAGTCATTCTAATGAAATGTTTTGACATGTATTCTTGAACACCATATGATTTTGATGATGAAAATGTTGAGGCATGAGCCTGGATGGTTGTCTGGATGCGATACCATTCCAATTTTACTGTACAACCACAATACCCGAATTTGGGTAGGGCTTGACTGGAAGTTTATATACCTTAGTATCGGTTCCCTTGCGGTCAAGGTTTGAGCTGAGGCTACCTCGTGAAGATTGACCACATGTGCAGTTCCCAAGATGAAAGATGGTCATGGTTGGGAGGCCAAACTCATAGGAGAGGTGCCTATACTAGGGCGTGTAATTGAAAGGTTAGTATTAATTATCCGCATACTGAGTATGGTGAATTCAGGATTGTTCCTAACGGATGTATCGAATATTGTGGTGAAAGTGTACCACCTCTGTAGAGTGTCAAACTATTCGAATAGCCGCGTCAGTGGTTATGGACAATTGGAGTGGCCATACTGTTGCGTCGTCAGATGTTTTCAAAATGACTTATGAAATGAATCATGACTTTGACTTGACCACAATAGGGTTGTGATATGAAAACTCAAGTTCCCACTTAGGGTTATAAAACTTTAAACTAGTTTTCTTTGCTTCTAAACTCAGTTAGAGATAAATCTGGCTTTTTGCAAAACAACCTAGAGCTTAGTATTCCTATTCAAACCACTTTACATGTTAGTGATAGTTTGCGAGTACTTAAAGAGTACTCATGGCTTTGTCCCTGGCTATTCCCGTGGCCAGACCATGAAGAGGACTATCAGGAGGATGGACTGTAGGAAGGATACGACAACTAGGATCATCTCCCATCGTCAGCATTGCCTGTGACCATGAAGATGGAGCCTCACCCACGCTATCATTATTATTATTCCGTTGCTTGAATGTACTAAGACTGGATCATGAGATCCTTTATTTTTTGTAAGACCTTATGTATGTTTTGTAATGGATGATGTACTATGATATCCAATTTGTTATGTCTCGCAAAAATGGTAATCTTGGGATTGCGATGTATGGCATAACAGGCATCTGGGATTAAAAATCCGGGTGTAGACAAGTTGGTATCAGAGCCATCCTGACCATAGGAGGCCCTAGCTAGAATGGACGCTTGAACCAAAAACTTAGTTTCAAAACAAAAGAATTGAGTATTTATGAAAACCTATTCTCATTCTTATCACTTAGATTCTTTCATGAAAATTCATGTTCCTCAAAAATTCTTGCAAACTTACATAAAATTTGACACACTTGATCACTCTACTAACTTACTCATCCTACATTCTTATAGATGGACGTGAAGTATAACAAGTTCTATCAGTTGGGGAATGGAGGAGATCTCATCTTTGAGCGAGACTTGGACCAGCTCTCGAAACTTCTGGAGCGCCCGCACCCTGAGTTGTTCGGAGCTCAGCTCAACGATCAGGAAGGAGGAGAATTGCAATGGCTGATTGTTGCAAGTCTTAGAGGGAAGATTGAAGCCCCCACTTCAGAGGGAGTCCAATTCACCTTAAGAGAGAACAACTGGCTATATGTACTCGCTAGAGCCATGTAGGAAGCTCTTGCCCATCTGTGTGGGCAAAGCATCAATCAAATCAAGGGTACCCGCTTTGAGTTTTGCCCAAGGCGTGATGCTATGGGGTAGCCAATTAGGGTACACGATCATCCAGATCGGAAGTACATAGTGGACCACCTCAGCTTTATGATGTATGACCGGCAGAAGGAGTTGGACAATGCCCGCACGTACGCCAACCAGAAACATGCCATCGCAGTCAAGAAGGACCAGACCATTGACATGCTTGTGAAGGATCACCAGTCTCGTCGCCGTCAGCTTGACAAGAAGGATCGCATTATTGCCCGCCTTCGCCACATAGTGACAAACTTGGAGGAGACCATCCATGAGAGGTACATGCAGCTTGAGGAGAGGGAGAATGCATGAGAAGATATCCGCGGAGACCCCTACTCTTACATCAGTGATGATGATGATTTTCTGGAGGATTAAGCCATGGAATTCTTCACCGTTGAGGATGACTTCGCCTTCATTGATCATGACGATGAAGATGATGATGATTGTAGGGGTCCAAACCTGATAAGGTAGAGATCCCTGTGTTTACAATGCTAGTACCTAAATCGAATAGCTAGCATCCACAGTTTAAGATGTAATATCAAGAAACAAAGTTCATATTACACTTATAACTAGGAATAAAACAATTCATTACATCTTACATAGCTCATTTGGCTATCTTATTACAATGCAGCAGATATAACTATATAGCATGGAGTCCTTCATCTTCAAGTGCCATAGGCAATCATGTTGGTTGTAGACTTGTAATCCCTACTCAACAAACCTCACTAACATCAAACAAACCTGCAACTAAATAAGTTACAGCCACAAGGGTCAATACATTTGAATTGTATTGGCAAGTGATACTATGGTAGAATAGTAGTATCTAGCATCTATATGAGTTTGGCTAGGTGTAGCTTAGGCTTGCTTTGATCAAAATAAGGTTTTCCTTATTAGTTGAAAACACTAAGTTTTTGTTTGTCAAAATCACCCAAGGAACCACCAATAGTAATTGGTGAACCTTTAACCCTTGTTCAACCACAAGTTTTTAACTTAGAAATTGGGATGAGGAGATCCTTGATAGCTTCATTGTCTTGATGCTCAAATTTTCCATTGCCGGGGACATGACTAAGTACTTAGGTTTTGCCTTCTCGAGAGGTGGTGCACTTTCCCCACAAGACTCGACATGAATCGAGACAAGATCTTTCAAAAGCCTTCCCTTAGACCAAATGGACGCGTTCCATCCTATCACTCCTGCCACCATATGTCCATCTGGCTAAGTTATTGCAACCTATATGATCAAGGCAGAGCCCATATGCCATGTGGTTGCACTAGAAGCTTCTCAACACTAAACATCTCAAATATCTTTGTTCCTGGGTGGCTTTCCACAAGTGTGATACACCAGGGTAGGCCATAGAAATGGGCCCTGGGTAACCACTCAACACAAACCATTCTTACCATTCCACCCAGGTGATTGATTCACATAGTTGTTTTATTAAGCAAAAACACAAGTCATAGACTTAGAAAAATATCATAGCATGAATAATCCACCCTTGTTTTCTACTAGCTAGGCTAAGCATGATAACATGGCAAGTTTCCTAACTTAGGATAATTCTACTAAGACAACATATATGATTTCCCATGGCATAGCTTATACTTAGAAAATTCCATGCAAGTCCTACTCAAAATATCACTAATGCATAGTAAAAATAATAGGACAAAATATATGAATCACCACTTTCCTTTTTAGTAGATAATCTAGGTACACTCCTTGACCTTGAAATTGTCACACTCTTCAAAGTTCACTACAATTCAATCAAGCAAAGCACACATTCAAAAGCTAGCATTCAAACAATTAAAAACACAAAACAATAAAAACAAGAAATGCATGCAAGCATGCAAAAATGTTGTTTTATTGAAAAGTGTTTTCTAACAAGGTTCTAAACATTTCAAAACACCTACTGGTCATTTATAAAAGTGGAAAAATCATTTGAAAGCAAGTTAGTGAAAATTAGCCCTTTTAAATCATTTTTTTGTTTTGCTAGAAATGATTTTATTCAAAGGAATAATTCTTTGTGTTAGCCAAATTTATTTTTAAATCCAATTGTTAGTGTTTATGGTCAGAGGGTTCAAATAAAACCATTTGCAAAAGGTTTCACTCAAAAATCATTTTAGAACAATTTTTATATCCAAAATAGTCCTAATAATATTTCTGCAAAAACACCTAATTTTTCAAAGAAAATGACCAAACCAGGGCTATAGTTGCAAAGTTTACATTTTTCTGATTCCATTGGTATAAAATTTGTAATTTTTCGACAAACAGATCAAAAAAGTTATGATTTTTCCAAGTTTAAACATTCAATAGAACAAAATTTGGTTTCTAAATCGAAAGATGGGCCACGTGTCAAGATTCTACTGGCTAATACCGCTTTGGCAGGATCGTGCAACGTGGAGCGTTGGATTTAATAAAAATCGCATCGCACAGATTGATTCATACCGCTTCGTTAAGTCATTCTATCCTATCCACCAGATCTGTATCCAACTGATCACAGCGCCTTAACCAAGGATGGGCGGCGCTGGATGGCGACTACGGCGGCGACGCGTCGAGCAGTGACGTTCTAGCGAATCCAGGAAGCAAGGGAGGGAAAGGAGGGGCTCACCGGGTTCGCAGGGTCGCTAAGGTGCTCAAGGTAGTCGTGGGAAGGCCAGGGGCGCATGAGGTTGCTGGGGATTTCTCGCCAGAGCTGGCGTCGGCGTCCGACACGCACAGGTGTCGTCAGGGGCGAGGCTACAAAGCATGCCAAGGCAAAATAAAGGTCGCGTTAGATGCGTGAGAGGGAGGCGAGTGTAGGCGCATCAATGAGAGAGAGAGGGGCGGTCAAAGCTAACCAGGAGAGTTCGCCGGAGTGGAGGCAGAAGACGGTGGCGCTTAGACGTGGTCGTTGCCGAGCCTCTAGGGCGCGCGCGAGCGAGCGAAGTATGGCAGCAGGTGCACAAGGTGTTGGCGAGTAAGCTCGTGGAAACCAGAGGGTAGGGGGTGGTCTGGGCGGGCCGGAATTGGTGCCAGGGCACGTCAGAGCAGCGGTGGCGCGAGGTGAAATTAGGGCAGCCTCGGGGCTCTCCGGTGGCGCTGGTTGAGGGGAAATGTGGAGGAGACATACATGGTTAAGAGGGCACGGTCGCAGAGTGTTATCAGTGCGGCATTAACGCAAATTCAAGCGTCTTGAATTGGCTAGAAACGGCAAGGAGGAATTGGGGGCAGGGTCAGCGCGCTGGAGATGATGATGACGTGGTCGTGGGGTCACGTGGTCAGAGAGAGGGGGTGGGGTTAGCGCGGGTGAGAAATATTTGCGGGGAGGGGGAGAGAGTGGCCCGGGTGGGCTGTAGTTGGGCCAGGGGTTTGTTGTGTTGGGCCTAGGTTAGTTGGGCAGGTCTATTTTCATATTTTTTCCTTCTTATTTCTTTTTCTGTTTTCATTCAAACCAATTTGATTTCAAACTAATTTGAATTCAGATTAATTCCAAATCTCTTCAGTAGGTTTTAATCATGTTATGTGTTGATTAATTAATTCACTTTGGTATAATCCAAATAATTTCCTTGTGAATTAATATTTATTTAAGTTAGGCATTTTTCTTTATTCAAATAAAATTAAATATGGTTCAAACCATATAATTTTATTCAAATAAAATTTTATTCCTTTTTATTATTCAGTAAACTTTTATTCCATTTGTTTATGGATTTGGCCAATATTTAAATTGTCTTTTTATTATTTCTTATTTGTTTATTTCTTTCTTTGTCTTAGAAAATCCATATCTTTTTATTTAAAGCTCTAGAATTGGTGATTCCTCTTTGTAAAATTTTATTTAATATTTGTTTATCTTTTTAAATCCTTTTAGGATTACTTTACTCACAATTTGGTATTGATCTTTTTTGGGAACTTTATTAGCCTTGGAAATTATTTTCTTTTATCTTATTAAAATCATAGGTTTTTATCCATGGCTCCAATTGAATGAAACCAATTTCCTTGGTTTTATAATATTTTTGTTTACCATTTTGATCATTTAGAAATGTTTGTTGCTAAATTTTTATATGGGACAAAGCCATAGTCTTGGGGTGATTTGAAAATTATTTCTCTCATTAAGATTTAGGGTTTTGGTTTAACTTTTCCAAGTGCTTTAAATTCAAGATTCTTCCTTTTATGAATGCATTTGATTTGTTTGGAAATTTGTTTGTTGCCTTTATTCAAATTTTTTTTAAGCATGGTTTTGATGTTTCCATTTAGAAGCAAAAAGTTTCTTTTCACGCTAAATTTCAAAATTTAATTCTTTTGTTTAATTATTTTTCACATTTCAAAATTTGGAAATTTTTGGGATGTGACAATGATGAAGCCATCGATTCCGAGGAGTAGTCGTGCTTGAGCACTAGCGTTAGTGAGTTGTATTCGGTCCCACTGTATCATAGTTGCACAGAATGGTTCTTAAAACCATCTGTTTTCCTTGTTATTGTGTGTGTTTGTATTGTGTGCTATGAATGAATGAAAAACAAGTTGCTAGAAAAATCTGAGTCAAACGTCAAACAAACCCCTAAACCTTAGAAATTTCCCTCTTTTCTCATGATCTATTTTAATCTTGAGAAGCCTCGCGAAAGTAGTTCATCCCCGGACCCCATGTTGCAGATCTTGCAAATGTTGGTTTTGGATCGCGAAGCTAAAAGAGTCGAACGTCAAGCCAACGTAGCCACCCTTCAACACATAGCTTAGATGGCCAACAACAATCAAGGCCATGGAAACCAGGACAACCATGGATCCAAGCTCAAGAACTTGTGGAACACCAATCCACCCGTCTTTAGTAAGTGTGAAGAGCCCTTAGATGCAGATGATTGCCTGCAGACCATGAAGAACAACTTAGAAGTTGTAGGAGTGGAGGCCAACAAGAATGTATTGTTTGCCACCCACTATATGGCAGGAGATGCAAGAGCTTGGTGGAACAGCATTCGCGCCATGAATGGAGGACAAATGATGACTTGGGATGAATTCAAACTCAAGTTCAGCCGAACCCATGTGCCACCGGGTTTGATCAAGAGGATGAGAGATGAATTCAGAGAAGTGAAGCAAGGAAGGATGACATTAGTTGAGTACTGTGACAAAATTTTGTCATTAGCTAGATATGCCCCGGATGAGATTGACACTAAAGCCAAGAAGAAGGAGATATTCTTGAATGGTCTGCATTATGAGATGCAAAATCAACCAAGCCAATGAGAACCGCAAGTGTAGAATGATGAATCAACCAGGAACCCACCATACCCCAAAGTATCGCCCCAACCCGTATCCAGGATTTGCCCTAAGAAACAATAGACCCTTGATGAACCATCTGACCTATCCCAACCGTGGAAACCCAAGGCCCGGAGGAAACCAAAACAACCCCGGAAACCCCATCAATTTCAATCGTGCACCGCCAAAGTTCACCAACAACAATGTCGCCACCAGCACCAATACTGCCCCAAGGACTAGAAGCAATGTTGTGCCTGTTGTAGGAAAGGACAAGTCTCAGCCGAGTTGTTATGAATGCGGAACCAAGGGTCACTATTACAATGAGTGCCCCAGGAAGATTCCAGCATCCCCCAATGTGAATACCCCATCTCAGCAGCAGCGTCATGTTCAGTCTGGAAGGAGATTTGCCCCAGGGAATTCGCTCAACCGCAACGGCCGTCTGTTTCTCATGAATGCTAAAGAAGCCCAAGAAGCGCCAGATGTTGTGCTGGGTATGTTTACTGTTAACTCAGTACTTGCAAGAGTGTTGTTTGATTCTGGAGCATCGCACTCGTTTGTTACCGAAGAATTTGCATGCACTAGTAAGATTCAACCAACCAAATTGAAGCATGTTATGATAGTTTAAATACCTGGTTCAACCACCAAAGCTAGAAAAATTTGCAAGGACGTACCTATACGAATCCATGGCATATATTTTTATGCTAATCTAATAGTACTTGGAACTAAAGGTTTGGAAGTAGTACTAGGAATGGATTGGGTGTCGAAACATAAAGGATTAATTGACTGTGTCAATAAAGCCATAACCATGACCAGTACAGCCACAATATCAGTAGATCATGTATCTGAAACCTTGCCCCGTCAATTCAAGTGCAACAAAAGTCTAGCCCAACCAACCATTGACCAAGTCAAAGTAGTCTGTGAATACCCCGACGTATTTCCAGATGTTTGGTCGGTATGCCCCCAGATCAGGATATCGAGTTTATGATTGAACTAATCCCTGGAACCGGACCCATAGCCTAGAGACCATATAGTATGAACCCATCTGAATTAGTGGAGCTGAAGAAGCAATTGGATGCTATGCTGGAGATCAGACTGATTCAACCAAGTGCATCGCCATGGCGATCACCTGTCTTGTTTATGGATAAGAAGGATGGAGGTAACCGTTTGTGTACGGATTATCAGAAGCTGAATGATGTCACCATCAAGAACAAGTACCCCTTGCCCAAGATAGAAGATTTGTTTGATCAGTTGACCGGTGCCAAAGTGTTTTCTAAGATTGATCTTAGAACAGGCTATCATCAACTCAAGATTCGTGCAGAGGATATTCCCAAGACTGCCTTTACCACCAGATATGGATTATACGAGTATACAGTCATGTCTTTTGGATTAACCAATGCCCCCGCTTATTTCATGAATCTCATGAATAAGATTTTTATGGACTTCCTGGATAAGTTTGTCGTTGTTTTCATCGATGACATTCTGATTTATTCCAAATCAGAAGAAGAACATGAGCTACACCTGAGGACCATTCTTGGAACCCTTAGGGAGCATCAGTTGTATGCCAAGTTTATCAACTGTGAATTCTGGTTACAGGAAGTAGGATTCCTCGGACATATTGTGTCAGCCGGAGGAATTGCCGTTGACTCTGCAAAGGTTAAGGATGTTGAAGAATGGCAAGCCCCAACCACTCAAACCCAAGTTCGTACATTTCTCGGATTAGCGGGATATTACCGCAAGTTTGTAGAAGGATTCTCGAGCATCGCAAGACCAATGACCCAATTGTTGAAGAAAGACAAGAATATTGAATGGACGGACAAATGTGAAGCGAGTTTTCAAGAACTCAAGATGAGATTGATCTCAGCCCCAATCTTGATTATGCTGGATATCACAAAGCCTTTTGATGTGTATTGTGACGCATCCAAGATCGGTCTCGGATGTGTGCTAATGCAAGAGGGAAAAGTCATATCTTATCTATCCCGAAACAACTGAAGCAACATGAGCAGAATTATACTACCCATGACCTTGAACTAGCAGTAGTAGTTTTAGCCTTGAAGACATGGCGGCATTACCTTATGGAAACCATTGTGAGATTTATTCGGATCACAAGAGCGTGAAATATATTTTCACTCAGAAGGAGCTGAATATGAGGCAAAGGAGATGGATAGAGTTAATCAAGGACTATGATCTGGACATCCACTATCACCCTGGTAAAGCCAATGTAGTAGCAGATGCCCTTAACAGATTGCTGATACGTCCAAAACGTATCTACTTTCTCGAACACTTTGCTATTGTTTATCCTCTAAACTTATGTGATTTGAATACAACTAACATGGACTGACGTTGTTTTCAGCAGAATTACCTTGGTGTCTAGTTTTTGTGCAGAAAATCAACTATCAGGAAAAATCCGGGAAAATATGCCAAAATCCTATTTCACCAGAAGATCCACGGAGCCAGAAGACGAGACGGAGAAGGGTCCTGGGGCGGCCACACCCATGCCAGGCGTGGGCCCACCACTGGCCACGCCTGGGGGGTGCAGCCACCCCAGGCACCCCCTCTGCCTCCCTCTGCGCCTATAAGTTGCCTTTCGACCTAAAAAACAAGGGGGTTCGATAGTTTTCCAGAAAGAGTTCTGCTCCGCCCCGCCACCAGAAACCAAGATTCGGATCCAAAAACTCCGTTCTGGCACCCTACCGGGACGGGGAATTTGGATAAGATCATCGCCATCGTCATCACCAACGCATCTCCATCAACCATCCATGTTTCCCTCATCCATGAGTGAGTAATCCCCCACTATAGGCTTGGGGATGGTAGGGTTTGGATGAGTTCTATCATGTAATCGAATATGATTGTTAGGGCATAGTGCCTAGTATCTCTATTAGTTCTATTTGACTTTTTTGCAACTTGTTGTGCTTAATGCTTATCACTAGGGCCCGAGTGCCATGATCTCAGATCTGAACTTATTATTGAATCATTATGATAGTATTGTTTGTGATCTTATCTGCAAGTTGTGTACACATATAATTGTCCGGATCCAAAGGCCCCAAAGTGACAATAATTGGGACAACCAGAGGGGATGGCTGTGGTGTGAGGATCACATGTGTTCACGGAGTGTTAATGCTTTGCTCTGGTGCTCTATTAAGAGGATCACCTTAATTGTCATTAGTTCCCTAGAGGCCCCACTACCACGGGCTGGGTGGACAAAAGATGTTGTGCAAGTTCTCATTGTGAGCACGTATGACCATATATGGAGCACATGCCTAGGATTGTTTAGTACTTGGGTGCTTGTTATTATTTATCTGCAATGCCCTAGATCTTGAAATTACATGTTTAGACTCGTCCATGCAACGCCCGTCTATCCATCCCTATTCCTATCGCACTCGAATCCCACTATTTACTGTTACTGTTACTATTGCTCTTGTTCTACTATTGATGTTGCTTTGCTGTTACTACTACCAAAATGTTGCTACTGATAAACTTCTGTGAGCAAGAACTATTTCCAGGTGCAGCTGAACTGACAACTCAGTTGTTAAGGCTTGCAAGTATTCTTTGGATCCCCTTGTGTCGAATCAATAAATTGGGTAATACTACCCGCGAAGACTCTTGTGATCCCCTATACTTGTGGGTCATCAATTGTCGTGCCTCTTGAACTCAATGATCCTGAAGCAGCAACCAAGTTTGCACAAGGAGTTGGAAGATTTTAGAATGGAAATAGTAAGTGAAGGATTTTTGGCTAGCATAGAACTTCAACCCACTTTGATCAGTCAGATCAAGGAGGCTCAGAAAGGAAATGCCAGTATCGACGGAATCAAACGTCGCATCGATACAGGCAAAGTACCCGATTTCACTGAAGATGAAGAAGGAGTTTTGTGGTACAAAGGACGTACATGTGTGCCAGCTGATGGGGATATGCCTACCGGGGTATACCCAGCAGGACGTTTCCCGCCGTCCCAAGCCGTCAGCAAGTGGGCCTGCAGGGAGGCGACTGGATCAATACTTGGCGTGGACACAGGCGACTGGAAGCTAAAGGCCCAGAAGCGTATCTAGGCCCAGTCGGACTAGGTCATAGGATCTCCGAATCCTTAACCAATTCAGTTATAATCTGTAAACCCTAGCAAGATGAGACTATATAATCCTCCCTAGGGAACGCATAGGGGATACGTTCCATCATACACCCGAGCGACTCGCCGCCTAGTCGTCGAGCTCGCCCCATTGTACTCTCACCATAATAAAATCTAGCAGGAGTAGGTCTTTACCCTCCAGGGGGCCGAACCTGGGTAAATCCTTGTGTCTCCGCCCTCATCTCGCACCGCAGATGGCTGGCCGCCCTTGCCCCATGTTCTACTACTCGTTGCCGATTGCAGCATCTGCCGTGGTCATTCCCACGACAGTGGCGCCCACCGTGGGGCCTGGCCGGTCAGACCAGTGTTCTGCGGCGAGATCCAATCTGCCCATCAACAAGTCGATTGCCACCGGCCGCATGATCGCGATTGGCGAGATGCTCCAGATCTTGCCGAGCAGCTACGTCCCGGTGGCGTGACCCGTCACGCACATCGTGATCCTGCCGGTCGGCATGATCAGCCTCTTCGTCGGTCTCACCGACGTCATCACTTCGGAGGACTCGGCTCGCATCCGCGAGTCGCCGCCACGCGACCGGCTCTCTGAGAGCCAGGTCCGCACGATCCACCGCCTCGCCTCCGAGTACGACTCGGCCCACAGCAACGTGGCCGAGACCACCGCGGCCACAGGCGACGTGGCCCTCAACGACGACGCCGATTCGGCAACCCTGACATAACGCGCCAGATCCATCATTGCCGCGTCACCCGCGGACTCCATCACCCAGGTCTCCAACATCGAAGATTTCGAGGATCCCTCCATCCTTGGGATATTTGACTTCGACTCCGGGTCGGGGAACTCCGCCGACCTCCACGATGGGGCCGGTCGCCACGCCGCGACCTACATGGCGACTGGCGCCGACCCACCGGAAGACCCCTTCTCCACGCCGATCCCGCAAAATGCGACGGCAACGGAGGTCGAGGAACTCCGCCTGAAGCTGGCGGAGGTAGTCCGCAAGGAGCAAGCCGAGCGCGAAAAATTTCGCCTCGAGCAGGCGACACCGCAAGAGCTGTCGCGATATCACCAACTCCGAATCAGGTCGCGCCTAAACCCCGCCATCCAGGGGCGTCCCCTGAACTTCGACGACAAGAACGACCCGACTCGGATAGCTGAGTGCGCGATCTGCGAGAATGCTCCGCCAGGAGGAAGCGCTCGACCCCCATCAGGGGCGACGACCAATGGCGCCCCACCACCACCCAACCGCTCGCCCCCCAGGGACCAACCAAGGATCGTGGTCTCCTCGCGAGAGCGAGACGCGAACGGCCTCCCGTTGTTCTCCACCCTAATATACAACGTCGTCACAAGCCGAGCCGCGGTTGACAACATCCAAGTAACCGGCGAAGGTGCCCTGCAGATCCAGTACGCTAAGGCTCTGCTCGCCAAAGCAGCGGAGCAACAAAATGCGGGCGCCGACTCACAGGGTCATATGTACTCGCGCTCATCGGGCAGCAGGGCGGCCTCGAGCGGCTGCCCCATGGTGGCAAATACCCTCAACTGCCTTCCACCCGAGCCCCTGCTGCTCCAACACCGGCACGCGAACGCGGCACTCTCCACCAACGACCCGCAGCCAGTGAACAACTTCATCGCCGCCAACGGGCAGCCCGTCGACACACGCACCCACATCATCAACAACCAGAGTTGGCGCGCACACCAACCCGACGATCTGCGGCACACCCTCACCAACCGCCACGACGGTGAACCAAGGGGATCACTGAGCCGAATTGGGCCCTAGTGCTTCGGACCGATGATCTGAGGCGAAAGATACCCGGCGAACTTCAAAGCGCCGAAGGAAATAGAGAAGTACGACCCCTCGTACAATCCCTCTGTGTGGCTGGATACCTACCTCATGGCGATGGGGATCGCCGGCCACACCGACCTACTCGCCTCCCGCTACCTCCCCCTGATGATGGAGGGGGCGTGCAGGCAGTGGATTAACACCCTCCCCGCGGATAGCATCGACTCCTGGGAGGAGATGCACGATGCCTTCGTCAGGCACTTCGAGGGTTCATACACTCGCGCCACCACCATCGAGGACCTGGAACGGTGTGTCCGGGGACCCCGCGAGTCGACCCGCAGTTGGGTCCAACGGTGGCAAGATCTGTGGTACAACGCGGCCGGAATCCACCCGGACACCGCGATCCACTACTTCAAGACCTCGTGCCGCTACGAGCCCCTGGTCGCCAAGCTCAAACAAGCGTACCGCACACTCGACAACATACCGGACCTCCTGGAGATCGCAAAGAAGTATGCGGAAGAGGACCCAAACCAGGAAATCGATGACGAGTCGGGAGGACATCGCCGCACGAGCGGCCACGACAACGGGAGGCGGCCCGAGCTACGTTACAGCAACACTCGCCTCACCGGCAAGCGCCACGGTGACGGGCGAGTCGACTTCGTCGCCAACGCCAGGTACGCGCAGCGCGAGCCCAAGAGCTTTCGCCGCGACGGAGGACAGCGCCGCGACGGCGGCAACTACAAGGCAAAGCCGAGGTTCGATCCCACGACCCATTCTCAACCAACCCTGTGTGTTTCATAGCAGGGAAGGAAAGCCCACCACGCACACGACCTCCGAATGCCACTCTCTCAAGGAGATCGAGAAGGCATGGCGCGCGCGGGAACACCCCGACAACAACCCGCCAAACGGCGGAAAGTTCGGCAGCGTCGCCGGCTCGCTCCACACCTTCACAGGCTTCAACACGAAGCGTGAGAAGAAGGTCATCGCCCGCGCCGTCGCCGTCAACGCGGTGTCCCAGATAGACATCCCTCAGTTCCTCAACTGGTCTGAATAACCAATCACCTGGAGCCGCGAGGACCACTTGCCACGGATCGAGTATCCGGGCCGAGTCGCCCTGGTGGTCAAGTCAAAGGTGGGGGACTACTGTCTCCCCAAAACGCCGATGGACGGCGGCAGCTCCATCAACATCCTGTACCTGGACACATTCAGGCGACTGCGGCTCCCGCAGTCGATGATCGAGACGACTTACACCACCTTCCACGGCATCGTCCCTGGTCGGAAGGCGTATCTGATCGATAAGTTGACGCTGCCAGTCACCTTCGGCACACCAGCAAACTTCTACTGCATCATTAAATCTGCCGGCTTCCTTGATCACTTAGACGGCGCTAAAAAATTGCCGACGCCACGTCGGCCACGGCGTATAAGTGGTCTTCGCGATAAAATGGTGCCCTGAGCACTCATCTGCCGCGTATCCAACATTTGGAGATACTTTTTGGTTGTGCCACCCCAAAAAACCGCCGGGTATGGGGTATTTTTGTAGTGATTATAATTACTGTTCGGAGGGTCTTAATTCTTGGGCCGCTCGTTTACTTTTCTCTCGTTGCCACTTGTTGTATGTTTGTTCTGGTTGAGCATGCTTGTACATTTTATAATCATGTACCTTTTTTGGATTTAAAATAGGTAATTCGGTGGTTGCACATTATTAAGACTAAAATTACGAACTATTTTTGTCCTCATTTTGCATTTGTAATTATCCAGTTAGGTAGTTGCATATTTGAAACCTAAAATTGCACTTGATTCTTCTCCGGTTTTGGGTTTACATATATTTGCAATTGGACAGTTGCAATTATGGAGCCTAAAATTTTACATATTATTTTGAAATTCGGCGTTTATAAATGGGCAGTTCCGTGGTTACACACTTGGAGCCTGAAATTACATTTAAAATGCTTATTGCGACTATGGGTTTAGAAATGAGGAATCGTGTAGTTTGCATGCTTATAAATTTGAAACTGCACATAATTTCCTGGTTTAGAATTCTAGTCTAAAACTAGACACTTTTTTTTATAACTTTTAGATGACCAGGAATGTGAGATTTAAGTTGTGCATTGAAGTATAACATTGCACATTTAAGACTACAACATGCGTGATGTCGACAACTTGTGTCTTTTACCGGGTCGAGCTAAGATGTTGAACTAATTAAGGCATTGGACGCACGTGTAATGAAGTTCAAAAACGTGCCATCACAGGCACGACTTAACACATGTTTTATCTACGAGCGAAATCCAAATGATTTGTGCAATCACATACTTTGCAGTATATTTCTTTTCTTAAGGGAGCGATAGGTGAATAACTACCGTTCATTAAACATAAGGATGTGTTAGACATAGCTTTGGTGAGACTTGACCACTGATATTTTTAGTTATTATGATTGGCTGCATCTTAAAAATGTATTTAAAATATAATACTAATTAATATGTAAAGTTTCATAATTATGTGTTAAAAAATGAAGGCAAACGATTATATTTTAAAGGTCATGCCGGCAAGTGGTGGCAACAACCATCGCAACGGTACAATAATGATTAGGTGGTCTATATACTACTCCCTCTGTTTGAGATTATAAGTCCCGCGCGGATAACTAGATTGCCAATTTGGACAACAAAATATAAATAATATATCATAAAAATTATACCATTAAAAACTTTAGAGGCTATATTTTTTCTAATGGTATAATTTTTATGATATATAAATTATGTTTTGTTAGTCAAATTAACAACATAAGTATACGCGTAGGACCTATAATCCCGTACTGACATGTCAGTTTGGTAGGAATGACTTCATCAATTTAATGGATTGATACGGTTGTACATGTAATTTATTAGGCTCGTTAATCATAAGAACACTGATGTGCACTTCATAACCGAAGATAAGCACTGTATCTAGCAATAATACGGACGTACAACATGCTCATATATATGCCAGCAAGCATGTTTCTTCTCGGCTAGTTTTACAGTACCTTTTATTACTCTCAAGACAAGGACTAGTATAAATTGATCCAACGGTTTAGAGACGTGGCTATTTCAGACATTTTGCTACCAATGTTTTTTCCCAGATCACCGTGATTAGGCCCATAAGCCCGTACCGTGGCTACTCCAGCGATTCTGTAAAAAGAAATCACAAGGAAACCTCTCGACCGCCGCCCCGTACGGGACGCCGCCGCCGATGCCAGACCTCACTCCTCCGCAGCCGATGCCAGCTCACTCCAGCCTGCACGCCGACGGCGCCGACGCAACGCGGCACACCGGAATTGGACGCCGACTCCAGCCCGCACGCCTCCGTCGCTGCTGCCGGCACCGACGCCACACCGCACGCTGGAAGTGGACGCCGACGGCCGTCTAAAAACAGGTAGCGCACACGTACGGTAAACTCCGGCCCTCCTACAGCTTTGTATTTTTTTCCAGATTGAGTAGAATAGTCAATGGTAATTGAAAAAGAGGCTTAAGGTAATTCAGGAATCATGTGCTGGTGTCGACCTGCAGTGAGCCAGCAAGTTGCATTGCTAAAAAACTGGCCACCTCTAATTACTCTAGCTATATGTCGCGTTAGAAAATGATGCACTGATATTATCATTTAATACTGTAAGAATTCGACTATGAACAAGAGATGAAGAGAACAACTATGGACATTCAGGCTAGATTTCTGAATCAAGCACATGTGATGACAAAGTTTGTTGTTCACTCTAACGCTAGTATTATTGTATTGTATCAGTGCTTTCGAAACTATTTCATTACACTGCTCCAGTTTCAATCACTTCTTTAAGATACGCTTTAGCCAATTCTGAATATGGCATTGCGGATTTACATAATCAATCATTGAAAAAAAAATGAACGCCTATCTTGAAACATTAGTGTTACAAAGCTGGCATAAATTTTATTTTCCGACACGAAAAGTAGCAAACATTAGGTAAAGAGTCTCATTTCATGGTTATGTCTTTATGAACTCTGATTCAACAGAGGAAGAAATTGTAGGAGTACAGAGAAAAGGTTGAATTTTGCAATAAGATGGATGAAAAAAAAATGAAATCACCTGTCGTTCCATCTTGCACATAGAATTGTTTTTTCCAAACATGATTTTCTTGACTAGCAACATGAATCTTACTTCATGATGGCGATTTTCAGACATGGATGGTGAAGGTGCTAACATGGAGGAGCATGAAGACTATCACCAAATGGTTAGTAAGACCTTTAGAAGGGAGGAGGAAGGATTCCAGCTCTATAATGACTATGCTAAGGTCAAAGAATTCAGCGTTAGAAAGGAAGAGCTGGAATACTTGCTAGACAACTTGACGTGGTTTAGACGTCTTACACATGCTTTAACGAAGGATGCCGTGCACTGGAGAACATCAAAATACCTGGCTCAAAAAGAACTCCAAAGGCCTTGTTTCATTTTCTTGTTGCAATCTGTTCCGTTTTGTTGTACACCACTCATTCTTTCATGTTGCTTGTTTAGATTGTAGATGCTCATATTAGAAAAAGAAGCCTCATCGACAGCTACGACAAAGGATGAATAATACGAAATGATAAATAATAGGTCCTCAATTGGTAGACATAGATGTCTTGTACTGCATGTTACTTGTGGCCCCTTATGGTTTCTGTTATATAAATCAAACTATTTAGTTCCACTTATTGAATAGGGTCTATGGTCGGTCTGTGACCCCTGGACACCGAGCTATTGCCAAACTCTATGGCATTGTTACCAACTGAATGTACTGCATTTTTGTCAGAGTTTCTACAAAATTGTAACGTCCAAAATACTCCATTATCACTATCTAATCAGGGTAATCTATTACATGCCTGTGAACATACAACTTCACAGTTTTTTCCCGGTTTGAATACCATGTACTTCAGATGATTAGTGTATAGAAGAAAACAAATCGGCTGATTATACTCTGCATCCAAACGATGGCAGCTCATACGACATGTTGGAATTCGTCGAGCGGCCACCAAGCGCCAGCTACAGGCCAGGCACACCTTTCTTCCCCCACCCCGGCAATTCCTTCTGCCATCACTTTTAATTCCCTCGGCGAGTAGTTGATTAGTTGCCCCAGAGAGAATGAAAGTAGTAGTATTGTTGTAGCTTCTCACCCTAAAACACATAAGTAAACTCCTTCAGCCTAAAAGAATTAAAAGAGAACATATTTTACAATTAGGATCTTAAAGAAAAAAATTACAACGTATAAAATGATAATCTCACATGTCAAAAATATATCATGTCTACTGTACACTTGAAATCAATCACGGCCAAAATACAAAGGCAGATAATTCTGGATAGCAACCTACAGATGTGAATTAGGAAGGCAACACTTCATTGTATTAAGTAAAATTTCAAGGCATAAACTATGAACTTCTTCTACTGTGTTGGATTTCTCAGCAAAGAACTTGCATACTACTCCTAGGTTTATCCCATGGAAATTTATTCAGCTAATTGGATGTGAGCTGGGATCATAGAGCTACTCACGTTTTGCAGAGTTCTCAATCCAGACAAGTGACACAAATATATGAATAAGCTACTAAAAAGCAAGACCAAAAACTTTTACACCTAGATGTGTATATCCATACAAGTGACCACAAAGCTATGAATAAGCTATTAAAAAGCAAGACCAAAAACTTGTACTCCTATCCTATAGCTAGATATGTATATTCTCGTAAAAAAATGCATTTTGCCATTTTTCAAGTTTAGATATTTTTATGGAAGATCAACTTGAGAGATAGAATTTCTCCACTTATTCTGCATATTGCATCCAAAATCAGCCTTTAGTGATTGCTTCTTGTCTATTAATTATACAGAGCTATACTGACATCGTCAAATTAGGTTTTCATGATGTGACGGATTAAATTGAAAGTGCAAATTTACAGAGTTCGTGTTAGGAAATAAAGCTCTGTGAAAATAACCCACAGTTCCACATCTACTAAAAATCATTTCTCACACTATGAACATAAGAAGAAACAATCAAAGGTGGTTAGTGATATGACCATAACAAGAAAACAACTTGTGGGTTTTGTGGAGGAACCTCACTGAATTTGGACAGCGCAGACTTCAAGCAGACTTCAATCAAACGCTAGTCCACAAAACGGACAGCATGAAATCCAGTCAAGCTGAGCTAAAATAGTCAGCCGTTATGTGGTGGTGGTGCCAATTGACAGGGAGACTAGCACGATCGCTTGCTGCAAGCTAAATACTAATCCCATTGATCCTAGAATGATTGTGCGAGAGACCTGAGAGGCTGAAAGAGATATCCAAGAATGACCGTGACGGGAAGGAGGGCTTGCCGATATTGGGAACAGATGTTGTTGGTGAAGAGGCACATGAGGAAGTGGATGTGTAGAGGCTGAAGCTCTGGCTGTTGAAGTCGGCCAGTGATCATCCCACTGCCATCGTAGTCCGCCGAATGGAAGCATGCCACCATGTTCGTTCACATCACCTCCTAGTCATGGCGACCACTTCAAGACCTCCTCCTCTCGGGACCACCTCGCCAGACTCGCCCCATCCCAAGATCTCCATTGCGTCGCCGGCCTCAGCTCTCTCTCTCTTCCCGGCGGCGCCGACATAACCGAGGCCGACGACTGCAGCACCTAGGCAGCCGAGGTACACGGCCGTGCCTAAGATACGAGGGGACACACACGATCGTCGACGAGTACCACCGGAACGTGACGGCCACGTGAGGGAGGCGAGGTGTGGACGAGCTTGAATCTTAGGGTTAATGATTTGCTGGCGAGCTATGTTGGACTGTCTTGGGCTAGGGCCCGTCTAAGTGATTTTTTTCTGCGATGCCAATTTTGCCCTCCTCAGCTGAGTAGTATGATTTGTACTAGTCATCTTTTTGACACTAGTATGAATTGTTACGTGCCTTTGGATACACGAAAATGGATGGATATTATTCATCCGAGGGTACCATAAAACAACTCTTCATCAATAAATTAGTTAGTTATAATCGCTTATAAATTGCGATGGTTAAGGCTCGAACTCGTTTGCCTGGTGATTTGCAACATATACCATTACCCTGTCTTATGACCTCATAGTTACTCGCTCGATAGCAAAGTGCTGACCTATGCTGTTTCGTGGCAAAATTACTTGTAATTAACTGTATGCGTCAAGATAATTATTGTTTGGACCCAAAAACAACATAATGTTGTACTAAGAAAGTCTCAATTTTCTAGAGTGCAATTTCAGTGTTCATTTGAGAATATCGAAACACAAAACTTACATGGAACATTAGTTTGAGCAGGACTTTTTGCTTTCCAAAGAAAATGGAGTAAGTGGCAATCTGCCGGCTACTTTTCATGAATCTACTATTGGTAACATAGTAGCATCCGAAAAAAAATGTCTGAGGACACATCCGAGTCTCCCAGTGGACTGGCAAGCAGAACACATTGAGGATCAGAAAGAACGGGATAAACAAAAACTACATGCTCCAAAAGTACTCGACGAGCAGGAAATGGGATCAGATCAGCACAACTGCAAGGTGCTTGTGCACGCGCAGTGATGGATTGTGGAGCGTCTAGGTCGAAATCCAATGCGCAGCAAATACTTATTTTGCACCAATGAAAGGTGAACTAGTTAGTCAATGAAGCCGTATGCATTCCTTGATTTGACCGAGCAAGTAGAAAGGGGGCAGGTACGTACCGATGGCGGGATTGTTGTCGACGAGGAGCACCGGGAAGGACCGAAGCCGGAGATGCGGAGGAGGCGACGTGCCGGCGACGTGCCAGCGACGCCTTGGACCACCGGAACACGTGTGAGGATCCTCTCATGGAATCCTTCCGTTTCCCCTCCCAGTGACGGCACCACTTCAGCGACCTAATCTCCTCCGCTACGCCACCGCCTCACCGATCTCTTCCCATCCACATCAGCTCCACTCCACCATCGACGGCACGGGCGGCGCGCCGCGATGAGCATCCGCCCCTCCTATGGATCTGCGTGACGAGCTCAACCGCCATAGCGAGCAAGGAGGGCGGCGCTGTGGGGTCCTGGATCGTGGCTGAGGCCGAGGGCGAGGGCACCGAGATGTGGGTAGATTTGGCGAAGGAAGACGGGGCCTGCTGCAGGTAGCTAGGGATCTTGGCGTAGGATATATACATGCCAAAGGGAGGGGACGAGGCGGCGGTGGCGCCGTCTTGCCCATCGGAAGATCGGCGGCGGCACCCAGGCAGCCGAGGAAGAAGTGAGGGTTATGTTTTTTTTTCAAACATACCACACAGGCAAAACAAGTTGGACTCTATTTGGGCCGGGCCCGTCTACGGGAATTTTTGGTTGCGGTGCCAATTTTGCCCTTGCAAGGCCACCAGTATGAATCATACTTCTTACGTTTTTTGCACAAGTATGGATTGTTATGAGCCGTTGGATGGATGAAAATAGATGGCTGTCATTCATCTAAGGGTACCACAAAAGAACTCTTCTTCTCTAATAGCAGTGCAAGTACGACTTTGGTGTCTCACATCCAAATTAGTGTTCTGAAGCGCAATGCTCCATGGAAAACTTCTTTCGTACAAATGGCTAGCACAACAACTAACTAGATGTTGAGTGATCAACAAATCAGTAACCAAAACCAAGTTGCGCGATGCGAAGCGGACACAAGACCACTTCCCACCGTAGACCACTAGCAGAATGGTTGATCCTACTTTTGTTCTAATGTGCCATGTTGCCAAAAAAGAAAGCACCGTTTGTCGTACACAATTAAGTATTCTGTCGATTTGATATTACGGAAAATTATGAGGATATCATTTGTGTAAGTACATTCCGAGTACCTACCAAGCGGGCATTGCATATATAATTTGAGGATATATATACTAATACATTCCGAGAACAATAGGTAAAACTCACATGTTGTAATTATCTGAAGGCATCAAACGATAACCAGACCAAGTCTCACTTTGTCACTTAACGAGTCCTTTCCATAGATTAAGCATTTTGACAAAATAAGAAATTTAATAAACATTTTATGAAATTATGATATTACATATACAGCTATGGACACCATTTGTTTTTGAGAAATAATAATACACCATAGGAAAATTGCGGTGTGATGACAAAAGCTGTGTCGAGGGCAGTCCTCGGCGTAGCGCCCTGTCGGTACAGACGCTTCTGGCCATCGATACATAATTTTTTGTCGGCATAGTCTACTTCGACGACTTTGCCTTTGGCATGGCCTAACGGCTGATAGTAAATTTTTTTAACCTTTTTAATTTTTAAATTGTTTGACTCGTTAATCTCTCTCCTGGAATTAAATCTTATATCATTATGTCACACATTTTTATTTTTTGAAATTACAAACATTTATTTAAGTAAAAACAATGAATAAGTAATAATATTATTGAATTCAAATAAAAATATAATGATTTTACTTTTTGTATTTTTCTATTTAATATGGAATAATTAATATCTTTAAATCCGTAAATTGAAATTTGACAAATAATATGTCTAAATTGATCAGAAAAATTAGAGTAATCCAAATATTATATCCATATCATCTTATGAAAAACTATGCCATGATTCTAGTCATAATTTATTTTACCCATTTCATACCATGGTCAAAATGGTGGGCATGAAGATTCTTAGCCCGGGGATGAGACTCGCTAAACTTGCAGTGGATATTTGATGAATTAGTATATTGTGAACCTAAAAATGATTTTTCCAAAAAATTATGAGCATTAAATTATGAGCATTAAATCTGACCGACTTCCTACCGATTTTTGCAAGAATTTGTCTTTTTCATAGGGCTGGACAGAAAGATTTAACATATCCTGACTAGGAAATTGTATATGTAATATGGTCTAATATTTTTGAAAAATGGGGTAGTACCAATGTGAAATTTTTATTTGGTGGTTGCTTCACAAAACACTCCGCTTTTTGTACTTAGAAAATGGAAAATGGTTTTTTGGTGCGATGAAAAGGAAAACATCCTAATGCATGATTGTAAGCCATCTCAAGATGTACATGTGTGCATAATATGAGCACATTATCATAAACTATACCACGATACTAGCAATAACATTGGTCGTTTGGCTTGAAAGACATGGAACCTCAAACATGATAGCTTATTTTGAGAAGATTTTTTATGATATTTACAATATTCTAAGTTTGATATTTTTCCTTGCAACTATATCACATAATTTGACACCACGCGAAGATTTTATATCATTTGGATCTTTTTTGAATTTCTTATGCCCGTTTCAAACAATGATCAAAATGGCGAGCATGAAGGTTCTAAGCACGAAGCTGAGCCTCGCTAAAATTGCAGGGATCTCTGATGAAATAGCATATTGTGAACCTGAAAACAATTTTACCAAAAATCATGAGCATTAAATCATGTACATGTAGTTTAAATTTGACCGACTTCCTACCGAATTCGGCAAAAAAAAATATAGTTCATGAGGGATGGACGGAAAGGTTTAATATACCTTGGTTGGGAAATTGTCTATGTAAGCTGGTCTAGTATTTTTGATAAATGGGACAGTACCAATGTGAAACTTTCTTTTGGTGCTTGTTTCACAAAACACACCGTTTTTGGCATTTGGAAAATGGAAAATGACTTTTTGATACGATGAAAAGGAAAACTTCCTCCTGCAAGATTGTAAGCCATCCAAGATGCATATGTGTGCACAATACGGGAACATTATCATAAACTATGCCGCGATTCTAGCCATAACATTGGTCGTTTGGCTTGAAAGCTATGAAACTTCTAACATGATAGCTCATTTTGAGAAGTTTTTTTTGTGATATTTGCAATATTCCAAGTTTGATATTTTTCCTTGCAACTATATCACATAATTTGACACCAAGCGGAGGTTTTATATTGTTTGGATCGTTTTTGAATTTCTTGTGAATGCTTCAAACTATATGTATTTTTTATGTTTTAGTCAAATTTTATTTACAGATGTGCAATATTTGAATTTAGATAGATATATTTTATTTTTATGAAAATTTTGATATACTATTTGTATTTTTGTAAATTAGAATTATTTAGTTATGATTTTTCTAAGATTAATGTGTTAAAAGGAAAATAGCTACACCAAGGACATTGCCGTTGATGTAGCTATTAAAGCTATGCCGAGGGCATTGCCGTTGAAACATCTACCTTTCGACGATGGATATCCTACGCCGACGTCCAGCTTCGTGGCGTGCCGGGCTTGTGGCCTACGCCGCTAACCCTGACTTTTGATCGTCGGTGTAGCCTCTAGACCTTGGCGCCTTCAAGTTTTCTTATAGTGATACTCACACCGTCCAAAGGTTCATTGAACCTAACAGATTTAGTCCATATCTTGCTTAAATCAGCGTCAATGAATTTGGATAGAGGGGCAACAATTATACCTAGACCTCGGTTGGTGGCTTTCGCACTAGAAAGGATGGAGCCAAGCCACCATGGTCTGTGGCAAGAAGGTTATTCAGGCAGGTGCTTTGGCACCTAACTATGATGCTCTCTTTGTTATAGAGTTTTGTGACTTAATTGTCAATTTGGAGTCAGCTAGTCGTGGATCTTACAAGGAGATTGCTTACCTCCTTGTTCATGTGTTTTTAGTGAGGGTTTCCTTGTGATGTCATGATCAATGTGTCAAGAGTTTGTGGTTGTAGGATCTACATCCTTTGGAGTAATTTGCATGTTTTATTGTTATAATGATTTTTACATGGTTTTCTATTAATTAACTATGTAATTCTCTTCTTCTTAAAGATTAGGACACCATTTTGCATGTGTCTCAAAAAAGGGGCAAAGACTTAGTAAACATGAAAATGCTTAAGAACGGTTTTATCTCTGTTGTGGGCTTGTAGAGTTTCAAAAGCATACCTATTTATGTATACTAGCCTTGGACATTATAGTTAGTTTAGAGCGACAATTTCTTAAATGTGGCAAAAATAGTGAAGTCCCTCAATTAATGAAGCTAGTACACTATAATAAAGTCCCTCTATTAAGGAGTCGGACTTCTTACGAGTCACTACAATAGTCAATCCAATATAAATCGTTCCATTAAAGTTTGACCAAGTCGAGTCACTACTGGTCGGATTGCAGGAATTTCAGTACTAGTGGTCACGAGAAAAATGAGCCTAAAACACTTGCTTATTCCCATCTAAGATCTCCTCGCGATCCTCTTGCCCCAAGGCGACGGAACGCCACCACCCTCCCTCTAGCTCAACCTCACCACCCCTCCCCTTCTTCTGTTGCTGCCATAGGCATGGGCCAAGGGGAGAAGCAACGGGTGGTGCCGGCGGCGGCGGACTGCCTCTTCCCACATGCTTGGAGGCAGGGTCGGAGCCCTCTTCTACCCGACAATGATGCGAGCAGGGAGAACGCAGTTCGTGCATGGCCGGGTGGTGGCGGCGAGGCTGTTGTGCGAAGGGTTGGCATGTTGATGCTGGTTGGCTCCGGTTGTGCCTTCATGACCCAGATCTAGGCCCTTTGGTCCCCCATCTAGATCAGGGCGGGCTGGCCTATTCTTAGCGGCAGTGCATCCTACAGATGGTGGTGGAGGTGTGGCCGTGCAGGGGGTACCGACACTGGCAGCTCGTTTGTTGCAGCGTGGCGGCGGGGACTTTGTGGGCCGAATCTGGGCCCGATCAGGCGCGTTGGGCCTGGTGTGTCCCTGGTGCCATGTCGGGTCGGCTACCTCCTATGGCGGTGCAGGTTGGTCCCTCCCGAGTGGTTGCGGTGCTGCCGCTTCCCGATTCTAGATGTGCATTCTTCTTTCGTCTTGCACCTGTCGTGATGGTTGCCATGGTGAGACAACGATGATGGGTGCAAGAACGTGGTGGCGCGTGCTGGTGGGCAGCGAGCTTGGTGGTGTGCATCGGATCGTCCAGGGTTTGCGGTTGGGGGTCTTGAGAATTCCTTGTTGGCTCATCTGGCACCGACAAGGTGACACCTGAGGGTGTTGCCCTTCTTTCCTGAAGGGCATCCAGGATATCCCTCACACTCCCCTCCGAATATCGGGGGAAACCCTAGGACCCGTTCGCTGGTCCAGGAAGCAATATTGCGTCGACGTCGCATTCCTTCTTGACGGTGTTGCTTGATACTCAGAGCTTCAAGGAGTTAGGAGCGTGATGGGGCAACTTCGAAGGGCGTAGCGGTTGCAGGGCACCTTCGTTTCGTCGATGTGCCTTTGTCTTCATTTGTTTCTTTTCTTTTTCTCTGTTTCTTTTGAGCTTGCTTGTGCTGCTCCTCCATCATTCTTGTTGGTTCGAGATCCTATATCATGTGGTTGCCTTATAAATAAGGTGGAGCGGCGAAATGCTGTTTCGAGAGAAAACAGGCCTTGTCATTTCTTATTGCTAAGTATGTTAAATTCGCTTTGTTTCATAGTTTTCTATTATTAAGTCATGAAAACAATTCCTTGTGAGTTACTCCCAGGGCGACGTGATCTTGGCCCTTTGTTTTCGGACCGATGGCCGGGACGACAACTTTTGAATTTTCCAAAAAAAAATCAAGAAAAGGGGCAATTCTCCCGGGCCCACATATCCTTTTAGGCCGGCGACTCGAGGCGTAACTTCGCGCGCGATTGCCCTCCTTAACTTAATAGTGTAGATATTGATGTTCACTTTGTTTATACATGTTAGAGACAACTGTGAGGTTACACGAGTCGGCCCGAGAGTCCGTGTTTAAACTTGTTGAGCCAATCAGAGGGAGTAAGTATTTTCAAAGTTTGTACCAAATCGAGTAACTATAAAGACAAAGAATCATCCAAATATAGTCTTTCTCCGGATCATATACATGCACACGCGACAACTCATGAGCCACCAGCCCCAGCTACATGCTAACCCAGGCGCCTATATAAACATTAGCTCCAGTGCATGAATTCCAGACAAGCATACAGCCTAAGCTAATCAAGATGGCTTCCTCCACGCCTTGCCTTGTCCTACTCCTGTGTCTCACCAGCCTCCTGCAGGCATCGCTGATAGCGGCGAACCCGCCGCAGCAGCAGCATCAGCCGTTTGAGCTGCCAGAATCCGAGGTAAGGGACAGGTTCTCCAAGTGGACGATCAAGTACTCAAAGCACTACTCGTGCCAGCAGGAGGAGGAGAAGAGGTTCCAGATCTTCAAGCAGAACACCAACGCCATCGGCGCTATCTCCAGCCAGACCAGCACCACCTTCTCCGTCGGCGGCGGGCGGGTTTCAGGGCAGACCGTCACGACGGTCTCGGTCGGCATGAACAGGTTCGGCGACCTCAACCCCAGCGAGGTCGTGGAGCAGTACACCGGGTTCAACAACACCAGCTTCCGTCCCGCGTCGCCCACCCCTCTTCCCTACGACTCCTGGAAGCCGTGCTGCGTCGACTGGCGCTCCAGCGGCGCTGTCACCGGCGTCAAGTTTCAAGGCACCTGCGGTAATAAGTCAAGCTAGAGCTTATTCCTTCTTGCAGAATTATAGTATATGGTCATGTTTTCTCAATCACTCGTGTCGTGTGGATTGACAGCGTCGTGCTGGGCGTTTGCGGCGGTGGCGGCGATCGAAGGCATGAACAAGATCCTGACCGGGGAGCTGGTGTCCCTGTCGGAGCAAGTACTCGTAGACTGCGACACCCAGAGCAGCGGCTGCGGCGGCGGCCGCTCCGACACGGCCCTCAGCCTCGTGGCCGCCCGCGGCGGCATCACGTCGGAGGAGATGTACCCGTACAGCGGGTTCCAGGGCAGGTGCGACGTGGACAAGCTGCTGTTCGACCACCAGGCCTCCGTCAAGGGCTTCAAGGCCGTGCCGCCCAACGACGAATGTCAGCTAGCGCTGGCGGTGGCGCGGCAGCCCGTGACGGTGTACATCGACGCCAGCACGTTTGAGTTCATATTCTACAAAGGCGGCATCTTCCGCGGCCCCTGCTCCGCCGATCCGGCGAGGGTCAACCACGCCGTCACCATCGTTGGCTACTGCGAGGCGCAAGGGGAGGGGAACAAGTACTGGATTGCCAAGAACTCGTGGAGCAACGATTGGGGTCTACAGGGATACGTTCTCCTCGCCAAGGACGTGGCCTGGTCCACGGGCACATGTGGCCTCGCTACCTCGCCCTTCTACCCAACAGCTTGAGGGCGGCCGGCTTTCATCGTACCGGAGAGCTGAGAGTGATATCTATGAATGTGAAGAATTGGTTTCATTTCGTTGTGATATTCCTAGATAAATTTGTACTACACTGTATACCTCCCTTTTAATAAGTCAATAAACCATTCAGTGGCATGGCTTGAGCACTGCTTGAGAGTAGTAAACTTTCAAAAGTGATAATAGGATTTAGGGGTGTTTGTTTGGGCTTTTGACCACTTCTCCACAGGAAAAAGGCAGAAAAACGAAATAAACGGATGGCTGTTGGTTTGGCTTTTGTTAAAGTACTTCTATAAAACGTCCGTACTGGACAAAGCACGTCCGAAGGTGCTTTCCGCAGCTTCCCGCAGCTGCGGACGAACCGTTTTATTATTTGGACATAGTGTTCCCTCAATTTACAACAAATTGCCACCCGGACTGATCCCGTACGTGACCAGGCTCCCAGGAAAAAAAAATCCAACACCGGACCTCCTTCCTTCCACCGGACCTCGCACGTCCACCGCCAAGACCGCCTACCTTGTCGTTGTCCTTCCTCGTCGTCCTCCTTCTGTCACTGCATAGGTGAGGCCAAGAATGACCAGATTGATTCATGGGGCTGTTTACTTGATTCATGTTGTATGATCTGCTATGAAATTTGATGTTATTAGAGGTGGGATGTGGTACAAGAATGAAGTGCTATGAAATTTGAAACATGTATTTGTTCATGTGGTGCTGTTAGATGATGTTAGATGATGTTAGATGTTGATAGTGAAGGGATACGGATAGGCTATACTAGCGCAAATCAAAATTTTCTACCGTGTAAATCAGGATTACTGTTGTCATAGATCATGGGATTACCACTAGACGCGCAGTTGCGGAACTTGATGAAGCGCGTCGAGGCAGTGCAGATGATCTACGTCTCCTCCTCGTTCTCGTCCCACGAGCAGATCCCCTTGTGCGGCTCGTCCAAGCGCTACAGATGCAGTGCCTCCGAGGTATCCACATGTACAGGGTGGAAGCGTCAGACGCCGGACTGCTAGGTCCGCGCGTGCAACACAGGCATGAGGAGTGGCGGCTGGGAGGAATGGTCTAACCCTGGTCAGCTCGCCCCACCCTCCCTTATATAGGCGTCCCTAGTGGGCTTCTACATTAGCAGCCCATTAGTAGTCTAAGCCTGGTCTAATTCAGATCCAATCCTCATTAGGCTTTCAGCCCCTTAAGTGTGTGACCCTACAGGTTTATATACGTATAGACATGACACGAATACACTTATTCTGCCAATAGTTGGTAGCGGCCTCTAGCAAGACATGCCAGCTCCTAAACGCATACAAAGATCATATCGGACGAACCATCACAAGGTTTAGTACATGTATTTTTCTTTGCCTCACGATATTTGGTCTAGCTCCTAGCTGACCTCCCTTTCTCGATACTGTGATTCGGAATCCCTTTACTACGTTAACTCTTAACCTTATGTAGCACGGCCATGCATTTCTGGATCCGATCACTCGAGGGGCCCAGATATATCTCTCTCAAGTAGAGAGGGGCAAATCCCATCTTGATTGACCATGCCTTGCAGCATGTTTCAGGACAAACCCGAAAGCTACCTTTATAACTACTCAGTTACGGAGTAGCGTCTGATAGCCCCAAAGTAGGTCGATCCACATCTCAAGTACATGCGACAATCTCAGGTCTAAGGACAAAACGTACACGATGTGTATAGAGAGCTACAAGTCTAATTGACAGTCTCATGTTGGGTCAGTCCAACCCCATGTTCATAACATGTGTCCACGTCATTGGTTTGACATCTCCATGTCAATGACTTGCGAAACATAGTCATCAACCAATCGATGTGCTAGTCTAATATTCACGTGTGTCCTCACATGAACTCCGACTAGGGACAACTATTAAATAACCATACAAGTAAAGATTTTCACAAACAATTCACATAATTTCCAATCAATACAAGTTGCCTGATATGGATATTCAAGGAACATTACAATAACTCATGGATACATATAAATTATAATCATCTCTATGATTGCCTCTAAGGCATATTTCCTTCAGATAGATGATGTTAGACGTTGTTAGATGATGTTAGATGTTGATAGATGATGTTAAATGTTGTACTGCTATAAAATTCCATACATGTATTTGATCATGTGGTGCTGTTTGAAAATTTCATGTCACTTGTAAAACCGAGTGACCAAATTGATGATGTTTGCTGCTAATAATGTGTTGGTCTTGCTGAAATTATGTTGCTTGTTGTAGTATTGGTACGTGTTGGTCTTGCTGAAATGTCGAAGATGGTTTGGGATCCATACCACACTAGAGTTTTCTGTGACATTTGTCTGGAGGAAGTGAACGGCAACAATAGGGATGGGGGTTGCTTGAGTAGAAAGGGGTACAAGAATCTTAGAGACAAATTTGCCGAAAAAACAGGGGCAAGATTAACGCAGAAACAATTCAAGAACAAATGGGATGCTTTAAAGAAGGATTACACAGGGTGGATGGAACTACAAAATGCGACCGGGCTTGGTTGGGTTCCTACAACAAAAACTATGGATGCAAATGATGATTGGTGGAAGAATCACATAGCTGTAAGTTACCATTTTCTATACTTGCCTTTTCTTTGTATTTGTTATTTTGATTATCGGACCGATATCTCTATTATGTTCTTATTTGCAGATTCGCCCTAACCATGCAAAATTTAGGAATGGGCCACCTCCCAACTTGGAACAACAGGATGTTATGTTTAGGAAGGCACATGTCACTGGACAATCAGCTGCCATTGCAGGTCAGGAAGAAGGAAATGGCAATAAGGCTCCAATAATTCTTGATGATGATACCTCAGCTTACAACAATGCAATAGAGAAACGCAAGCATGTAGAGAATGAAATGGGAACGAGGAAACGCAAGCATGGGGAGAAGGATTTTTTCTCGGCTTACAAAAATGCACTAAACATAATTGTATCAAGACACACTGAAGGAAGTTCTAGCAGCAAGGATGATCAGGTCCCAACTATGAAGGAGTTTTTAGGAATGGTTCGAGATTGTGGAGTGAGTGGAGGAACTGCTATCATGTACACTGCTGGCAAGCTAGTTATGAACAGGGATCGGAAAGAGGTGTTCGTTGCATTTGCAACAACTACGGGCAGGCTCGATTGGCTCCAGAGGACACATGATGAGATGAACAAGTAAATGTATAATTGCTTTGTTTTCATTGCAGAACTTGTGTGTACTATGTATCCGTTGGAGACTACTTATTATTCTTTCTCTATTTATTTTGTCGAGACTATTTGTGATCATTGTAAAACTTTTCAACCATTATGATTGTTGTGTGAAACATTTGATGATTGTTGCATGTCTAGTCATTATTGTGTGAGACATTTGATGATTATTGCATGTCTAGTCATTATTGTGTGAGACATTTGATGATTGTTGCATGTATAGTCATTATTATGTGAAGCATTTGCTGATTGTTGCATGTCTAGTAATTATTCTGTGAAGCATTTGCTGATTTTGACATGTTCTAATTATTTTGTAGATGGATGGTGGTGGTGATGATCGTGACTATGAACTAGAAAAGACACGGGAGTTGCTCGGAATGGTGCATGACCTTGCCGTGTTGGGATATTATGGTAATTTCTATAGTCAGAAGTACTTGAATAAATAACCTAGGAGGGTTCCGGAACAAACTGGGCTTGAATGGATGAATGAACAACTTGAAAATAGGAAACGGTGCTATAAAATATTTAGAATGTACCCTGATGTGTTTCATGCATTGCACAACCTTCTAGTTTCTAGCTATGGGTTAAAGTCAACTAGAGACATGTCATCTGTTGAATGCCTAGCTATGTTTCTATGGATGGTTGGAGGACCACAGTCATTTAGCCAAGTTGAGAACCATTTTTGTCGTTCAACTGAAACAATTCATAGGAAGTTTTACATTATTTTGGATTTCTTGTACAAGTTGGGTATGGATAACATAAAGCCAGTAGATCGAGAGTTCAAGGATGTGCATCCAAGACTTCAAGATGCACGCTTTTGGCCTCATTTCAAAGATGCCATTGGCGTCATAGATGGCTCGCACATTTCAGTTGAAGTACCTGCAGAAGAGGTGGTTAACCATACAGGAAGGCATGGTTATACATCACAGAATATTCTAGCGATATGTGACTTCGATTTGAGATTCACTTTTGTTGTTGCTGGATGGCTTGGTTCGGCGCAGATACACGCATTCTACAACGCTCCATTGAGAAGTATCCAATAGAGTTCCCGACCCCTCCTGGTGATAATATTCTATATCTTTGTCTACATGGTACACACATAGTTACAAATGCATTGTTGTTGATGTTTGATTTTTTTCGTTCATGTGCAGATACATATTACCTTGTTGATTCTGGTTATCCAAATAAAAAAGGGTTCTTAGCTTCTTACAAGCAGAACACATACCATATACCAGATTTTCGTTGAGAAGGGAGACCAACAAATAGGGAAGAGATTTTCAACTATCTACACTCATTGCTCCGGAATGCTATCGAGCGTGTCTTTGGTATATTGAAAAACAAGTGGCGCATATTTAAATATATTCCTTCTTACGGTCTGGTTACTCAAAAAAGAATTATTCTTGCTTGCATAGCGCTTCACAATTTCATTAGAGACTCCAACTTACGCGACAAGCAGTTTGATCGGTGTGATGCGGATGAGGACTACCTTCCTAAGGTCCAAAGGCAATCAGTAACATCAGTCGATGATACTGCTCCGAGTGGACTACACACAGTAGACATGAACTCAACGCGTGATCGCATTGCTACTGCATTGTACAATGCTAGAAGAAGATGATCAATTTGATCGGTGTGGATGTTTCTATGTTCATTATGCGACTATCTTTATTTGTTTCATGGTTGGATGTGTATTTTGATCAAACCTATATGTGACATATGGTATGTAATAATAACATATGCGTTTATGCACTTCAATAGTGAAGTTTACGTGTTATATTAATTACAGGAACATTACAGACAATTCCTTAGCACACAGCCAGACAGCCAGCCAAGTTGCCAAATAGTCAAACTCAGAACAGTAGCTTTTCCTGCACAGCAGCTTCCCCTGCACAGCTGCATAGCCAGACACAGACCAAACAACCCTAGTGATTGCATCATTCCGAGAGCATCTTTGACCTATAAGGTGATGTAAACTAACTTATACTAACTTACGGCATCTCTAACCGATCTCCAAAAATTTAGAGGAGTAAACCGACTTCTAAAACTTAGAGAAATAAAAATACTCTTCTAAAGCTTGGCGGTTACTAACCGAAGCCTATATTTAGAGGAGTAAAAAAATTCTTATTTGCAATGCAATAGGTCCATACATACGCATATATAATCATAGATTTCATAGATTAATAGTCAAATACATACCAATACACAATACATACCGATACAACCCGATACAATTGGTACATAGAGAATACATACTGGTACAAACCCGGTACAATCGGTACATCGAGAATATATACCGGTACAAACCAAACTATTTGAGTTATACCCTCTTGTCGGCATTAGAATGCGTAACAAGAATCTTCCATCTATTCAACCTCTTCTTGTCTTTTTATTAAAATTGTTGAAATGGTGAACGAGCACCACTCTCTTATTTTCTTTTCATTAAAATTGTTAAAATCGTGGCTGCATCCGTGGAGACTGGCCCTGCATCCTCCAACTCCAGCCAAAGGTCCCGCACGCAGACCAAATCCATCGTGGGCGGCGCACATGTATGGGATGGCCGTGGAATGGGTGCGGCTGGGGAGGAGGTGGGAGTTTTTCTCGGAACTGGCAACCGATGAGTAAATTTAGGAGTCGACCGCCACTTTTACTCCTCTAATGAGTAAAAATTTACTCCTCTAACCGTTTTTGGGATCGGTTAGACGCGTCACCTACCGAATTTTACTACTCTAACCGATTTTAGGGGATCAGTTAAAGATGACCTTATACATCACATAGTTTCAAAAAATCTTCTCCAATAGGTGATATAGACACATATATAGTGATGTACATGTGATGTAAATATATATCACCATGTAAACATACATCATCTGTGGCATCCCGCAAAACCACTACTAGAAAATCGCGTTGTTTTTGTGCATTGCATCATCATGACCGCATGCTCATGTCATCATGCCACATTGCATTTGAGCATCGTCATCATCTTGCATTTTTTTGTATCAAACTAATTGCGGGAAAACCTAATTTGTTTTCCAAACGCCCCATCTTAATTCAAACGCAAAACCCGGGTCGCCGGAATATTTTGTTTTGACTAAATATGTTTTGCAAACGGTCCGTTTAAATAAATAAAATATTGCATTATTTTAGCGGGGCAGTCGAACGGGCCGAATGACCCGAACGACCACCCCAGAAAAACACAAACGGTCCATCCCTTAATCCTAGTCTACCCTGTCCTAGTCTACCCACCCAGCCTCCACCTCACCCCCACCAATCATCTCTCGCCACCTCACCCCTTCCCAAACTCCCCACCACTCAGATGATGCCACCTCACCCCCAGCCTCTCTCTCCCTCCAGCCCACATCCCCCCACCCTGCCAGCTCCCCCACCCACATGCACTACACACACACACAGCCACACAACACCACACAGGAACCGGTCCACCCCCCCTGACGCGACCACACGCCTGGGACCCACCCCCACCTACCACGCCCGCTTCCCACCCTGGCTCTCTTCCTCCTGGCCTCGCTCTGCCACCTGCTGCTGGGCGGCCGCCTCCGCTTCGCCAACACTCGCCGCCGCTCCTCTCGCGCCGAGCCTCCTCTCAACCTCGCTCACCGTCCGCCTCGCCCGGCGCGCTTCGCCTCCTCCGTCGCCGCTGCCGCCTCGCCGAGCTCGGCGCCGCCGAGCCTCCCGCCCTTCGAGCGCCATTGCCGCCTCGTCTACCTTCCGCCGAGCCCTCCGCCGCTTCCACCGTCCAACCTCCCGCCCTCGCCTCCAGCGTCGCCGCGCGCTCTCTCCGTTCGGTCGCGGCGCCGCTGGCAGCCGGTCCTCGCGCAGCCTGTGACGCCATCCTCGGGTCGCTCTCCGTGGCGTTTTCCGCATGCTCGAATGCAAAACGGCCCAGCTGCAGCGAGTTTCTCTGTTACAAGGGGGCATCTTCTCTGGCTCCACATGAAGCCGGTGTGGCCTACTTCGGAACATCAAGATCTTCTCTCTGGATTTTTGAAGGACACCGACATGGAGCTAATGATCTTCGGCACCCAAGATCTTTGAAGCCACCCGAAGCACAAGACCGCCTCGTCACAAGAGTCCTGATGCCTGATGTCGCCAAGATCTGCGTTGCTGCGTGTTTCGACGACCATGTGCGAGATGGAGCCCGATGACACCGGTACCCCAAGACCTCCCACACGGACGCATCACGGATCCGAAGACTGTGGACGCCAAGTCCCCGGGTTCAAAGGCGTCAATACCCCGATCCCGAAGACCGATCCCGGAGTTCAAAGACCAACCTTGCCGAAGACTGAACCCTGGCGCGCCAAGTACTTCACCCCGGACGACAAGACCGACCCGATCCGTGGACCCGACAAGACCTTCGCGACGACAAGGACGACACCGACCCGGAAGAATCCGATACGCCCCGACGCCGAACCAAGTCCTGCTTCCCGGATGCGACAAGACCCCCCTCTGTTATCCGAGAACGCTTCCGTCGAGACCGAACCCCGAACCCCGGAACCCCAAGACCGTCGAGACCCCCCCAATGTGTGAACCCCTTCCCGAAACCCTATTTTATAACATAATACAACTTGTCGCATAATAGTTGTCTTGCATGCATACATTCATGTGGTTTGGGGGCCTTATGCCGATTCACCTCTAATTAAATATGGGGCCCATATGCGGGCAAATCTAGTCTCATATCGGCCTTATTTAAACTTGTGTAGCGAACCAGTACTATCTTTTGCCATGTTTAAACAACATTTAAATTGTGGGGTATCTAAACAACATGAACCATTTAATTAAGTGTCGGGACCCCGGTTCCGCTTAATATTGCCTAATTGCGTCGCGTCTTTGCCATGCCATACATCATACATGCATCATGCCGATCTTCTGCCGTAATCTTAAATAGTGCATCCGGTGTTTCTGCTAGTATTTTGCTTCTTCGTGGATAAGGCCGTTGAGTTGATGTGAGCTTCGCCCCGATCTTCGGTTGAACCGTCGGCAATGTTTTCAGGCGAGCATCTCCCCCTTTCTACCTATCTTACTTTTATAGTATTTATTCCCTCCTGTTGATATATTGCTATCTGTGTTGCGATGCTCTAGTTTTTGTACCCGTGATATCCCCTGCAGCCCTATATTGCCTTGGACACACCCTATTACCTGTTGTTTAGTAGATAGTTGGACCTGCGCGTCTTAGTCGCTTGCTCAAGTGCTGTTGCGTGTCGTCAAATGCCACAGTTGTTGGAGCCTTGCCGCATGTTGATGTTGGAGATGGTCATGGTTTACTTATCGTACACTTTAATTACTGTTTAACAACTAAAATTGAAGTAAGCAGAGGCATCGGTGGGTGATAGATAATATTTGGTTTCCGAACGCCCACTTGTGTCCCGTGAGGACCCAGTACTTGATACATGTTCCTTGATTTATCGCTATCCACATCCGGAGGTATATGGGACCCCCGAGCGAGCTTGATTGATCTTATTTCTTGGGGCCACAAACTAGTTTGAGGTTTTATTTACTATCCTGTACTTATGCCATGCTACTCGTATTTAAATTGTGCAATGATAGCACACTGCATCTGTTTAGGAATTGTGACCCGTTTACGGTATCGACAAGCCCATTTTGGGTTCCCGCCATGTACCGGCCCCACAAACCTCGGGTCCGTCTCGAAGCTAGCTTACTTTGCTATGGTAAGACTCAAGGGTGGCCCCCTGAAATATTTCTGAATCCTGTGATTGCTTTGTCGTGAAAGCCTCGTTGGGTTTTGATTTGGTTTTTCCGAGGTTGATCGAGCTTGTGTTGCTATTAGTGCACCCCGGCCGGGTAAAACTTTCTGAAAGCCGTGTCCGCGGTTATGGACGACTTGGAGCACAGTATCTCGACCATAGACAAGCAAAACTAAAGTTTATTGTTATAAATTTGACTTTATAATGACTAGTAATCAGCTTCACTATAATGGAATGGCTAAATAAAACTGCCCACAATTGCTTGTTTGGTTTGACTAGTAATCAGCTTCACTATAATGGAATGGCTAAATAAAACTGCCCACAATTGCTTGTTTAGTTTGTCGCTTGCGACAATTGTACCTGACTAGTAAGTATCGCAACTACAACGGAGTGGCTAAATAAAAGTACCAACAACTGCTGGGTTTCGGGTTATCTCATGCTAAATGTATCTGACTAGTAAGTGATGTCACTATAACGAAATGGTTAACTAAAAGTGCCCACTGCTTACTTTATCAGGATGGTTATCTAAACCTAACTAGTAATTGCTGCAACGATAACTGAATAAGAAAAACTGCCAACGGTGTGAGTTCCTCGGTTGACTTCCTCGTTTGGTCTCGAGGGGGAAACGCCAGGATGGGTTTGTTTGATGATAGTATCAGGTTGGTTCCGGATAGGTCCTTCTTACCCCTCTCTGATTGCCTCCAGTTGTATCGAGTCTCTATAGGTTGTTTAGTGCATGCTGCCACTGCCGCTTCAGTCCACCATACCTATGTAGGCGAGGACCGCCGAATTCTAGCCTCGCTGTATCGGCCTCGATCTTGACGCCTCTTTTCCTTTGCCCTTTGTCGGCACCCCTTTTGTTTAAGCAGGTTTTGAGATCGACGCCGTTAGGTGGTTACCCTTCCGGCTTGGCCTGGGCAGGGTTATGGACGCCATTGGTTGTTCTTCAGGGCTCTTAGCCCCATTTGCATCTTGTCCGTAGTCGGACGCTCTATTGTTTTCAAGGTGATTTGGATCTTTGTATATCATATCTGTATTCTTGACTCATGGAGTCGTGTTGTATATATATCTGTTCTGTGGGTCCCATCGAGGACTGTTGTGTAATGTTATTACTTCGTTTTCCACCCGCACGAAAGTGCCTGGTGGGCACCTTTGAATCGTTTCTATGCGGGTTTGGCGGGAATCGCTAAAACTTGCATAGGTCCGATTCTGAGGGTGTTACGGAGTGGTATCAGAGCTCAGCAGTTGCGATACCCCACAAGTCCAGCCTGTAGGATAACCTAACTAACGGCCGAAGTAGAGTGTCAAAACTATTTTGCAAAATCGGTTGGATAGTTCTGGTTAGGTCTGATTTTACTCCTTATCCCTTTGCTATTCTCCTCTCACCTTTGCGTGTCTTGAATCCGCTCTCTTCTTTCTCTTCGAGTCCAGGATTTCTCGTGGTTGGGTTCCGTCGTATCTTCAGGGTTTCGCTTCCTCCTTTGTCAACGGTGATCTATCATCCGGTGTTCAAGCTGCCTGAGGAATCCGTCTACTGCGGTACCATTCTTTGTTCCTTGTTTGTGCCTTCCGGTGTTTTCTGACGCGACGACATCATCTACGCCAGATCTGATGTAGAGTCTGCATCCCTCCTTTGTATCCGAACCTCGCTTGTCGAGATCTTCAGTCTAATTCCGAGAATGGTTGCACTCCCTTCTACTGATTGTGCGGAGTAATAGTTTGGGTGCGTGATGGATTGGCCCCCATGCCGACTACCCCTTCTATTCGCTTTTGTACATTGAAGTGGATGAGAATGCATCGGTTCCCCCTTTCCATCGGAGCTAGAGGTGGCTTTATTTGTTGATACCTCTACCTTCGACCTTTTGTTTCCCGGAGTGTTCTCTCAACGATCACGGACAACGACCTCTTGTTAGTGGTGTCGCGAGGATCTACACGAAGCGCGAAGACGCAGATCGCCGACCTTCTTTCCGGTACCATGAGGCGGATCTCGAGGGCGAGATCCATTGTTAGTGGTGTCGAATTGTGGCATCCCGCAAAACCACTACTAGAAAATCGCGTTGTTTTTGTGCATTGCATCATCATGACCGCATGCTCATGTCATCATGCCACATTGCATTTGAGCATCGTCATCATCTTGCATTTTTTTGTATCAAACTAATTGCGGGAAAACCTAATTTGTTTTCCAAACGCCCCATCTTAATTCAAACGCAAAACCCGGGTCGCCGGAATATTTTGTTTTGACTAAATATGTTTTGCAAACGGTCCGTTTAAATAAATAAAATATTGCATTATTTTAGCGGGGCAGTCGAACGGGCCGAATGACCCGAACGACCACCCCAGAAAAACACAAACGGTCCATCCCTTAATCCTAGTCTACCCTGTCCTAGTCTACCCACCCAGCCTCCACCTCACCCCCACCAATCATCTCTCGCCACCTCACCCCTCCCCAAACTCCCCACCACTCAGATGATGCCACCTCACCCCCAGCCTCTCTCTCCCTCCAGCCCACATCCCCCCACCCTGCCAGCTCCCCCACCCACAAGCACTACACACACACACAGCCACACAACACCACACAGGAACCGGTCCACCCCCCCTGACGCGACCCCACGCCTGGGACCCACCCCCACCTACCACGCCCGCTTCCCACCCCGTGGCTCTCTTCCTCCCTGGGCCTCGCTCTCGCGCCGCCACCCGCTGCCGCCGCCTCCGCTTCGCCAACCGCGCCGCCTCGCCGCCTCCTCCAGCGCCGAGCCTCCTCCTCAACCTCGCTTCTGCCCGTCCGCCTTGCTCGGCGCGCCCTCCGTCTCCGCTGCGCTGCTCGCCCGGAGCTCGCCGCGCCCGTGAGCCCTCCCGAGCCTCCCCGGCCCTTCATGGCGCCGCTGCCGCCTCGTCTACCTTCCGCCGGCCCGAGCCCGCCTCCGGCCGCTTCCACCGTCAACCCTCCTCGTCCGCCCTCGCCTCCCCGCGTCGCCGCCAGCGTCTCTCCTCCGTTCGGTCCGCGAGCGCCGTTGCAGCCGGTCCCCGCGCTCGCAGCCCCAGGACGCCGTCATCCTCGGGTCGCTCTCCGTGGCGTTTTCCGCATGCTCGAATGCAAACGCCTACCGGCGAAGTTTCTACATACAAGGGGCATCTTCTGCGCTCCACATGAAGCCGGTGTGGCCTACGAACATCAAGATCTTCTCTGGATTTTTGAAGGACACCGACATGGAGCTAATGATCTTCGGCACCCAAGATCTTTGACGCCACCCGAAGCACAAGACCGCCTCGTCACAAGAGTCCTGATGCCTGATGTCGCCAAGATCTGCGTTGCTGCGTGTTTCGACGACCATGTGCGAGATGGAGCCCGATGACACCGGTACCCCAAGACCTCCCACACGGACGCATCACGGATCCGAAGACCGTGGACGCCAAGTCCCCGGGTTCAAAGGCGTCAAGACCCCGATCCCGAAGACCGATCCCGGAGTTCAAAGACCAACCCTGCCGAAGACTGAACCCTGGCGCGCCAAGTACTTCACCCCGGACGACAAGACCGACCCGATCCGTGGACCCGACAAGACCTTCGCGACGACAAGGACGACACCGACCCGGAAGAATCCGATACGCCCCGACGCCGAACCAAGTCCTGCTTCCCGGATGCGACAAGACCCCCCTCTGTTATCCGAGAACGCTTCCGTCGAGACCGAACCCCGAACCCCGGAACCCCAAGACCGTCGAGACCCCCCCAATGTGTGAACCCCTTCCCGAAACCCTATTTTATAACATAATACAACTTGTCGCATAATAATTGTCTTGCATGCATACATTCATGTGGTTTGGGGGCCTTATGCCGATTCACCTCTAATTAAATATGGGGCCCATATGCGGGCAAATCTAGTCTCATATCGGCCTTATTTAAACTTGTGTAGCGAACCAGTACTATCTTTTGCCATGTTTAAACAACATTTAAATTGTGGGGTATCTAAACAACATGAACCATTTAATTAAGTGTCGGGACCCCGGTTCCGCTTAATATTGCCTAATTGCGTCGCGTCTTTGCCATGCCATACATCATACATGCATCATGCCGATCTTCTGTCGTAATCTTAAATAGTGCATCCGGTGTTTCCGATCTTCGGTTGAACCGTCGGCAATGTTTTCAGGCGAGCATCTCCCCCTTTCTACCTATCTTACTTTTATAGTATTTATTCCCTCCTGTTGATCTATTGCTATCTGTGTTGCGATGCTCTAGTTTTCGTACCCGTGATATCCCCTGCAGCCCTATATTGCCTTGGACACACCCTATTACCTGTTGTTTGGTAGATAGTTGGACCTGCGCGTCTTAGTCGCTTGCTCAAGTGTTGTTGCGTGTCGTCAAATGCCACAGTTGTTGGAGCCTTGCCGCATGTTGATGTTGGAGATGGTCATGGTTTACTTATCGTACACTTTAATTACTGTTTAACAACTAAAATTGAAGTAAGCAGAGGCATCGGTGGGTGATAGATAATATTTGGTTTCCGAACGCCCACTTGTGTCCCGTAGGACCCCGAGTACTTGATACATGTTCCTTGATTTATCGCGCTATCCACATCCGGGAGGTATATGGGACCCCCCTGAGCCAGAGCTTGATTCAGTCTTATTTCTTGGGGCCACAAACTAGTTTGAGGTTTTATTTACTATCATGTACTTATGCCATGCTACTTCTGTATTTAAATTGTGCGACAGATAGCACACTGTACTGTTTAGGAATTGTGACCCGTTTACGCGGTATCGACAAGCCCAGTTTTGGGTTCCTGCCATACCCGCCCCACAAACCTCGGTCCGTCTCGGCTAGCTTACTGTTGCGTGGTAAGACTCAAGGGTGGCCTGAAATATTTCTGAATCCTGTGATTGCTTTGTCGTGAAAGCCTCGTTGGGTTTTGATTTGGTTTTTCCGAGGTTGATCGAGCGTGTGTTGCTATTGGTGCACCCCGGCCGGGTAAAACTTTCTGAAAGCCGTGGCCGCGGTTATGGACGACTTGGAGCACAGTATCTCAACCATAGACAAGCAAAACTAAAGTTTATTGTTATAAATTTGACTTTATAATGACTAGTAATCAGCTTCACTATAATGGAATGGCTAAATAAAACTGCCCACAATTGCTTGTTTGGTTTGACTAGTAATCAGCTTCACTATAATGGAATGGCTAAATAAAACTGCCCACAATTGCTTGTTTGGTTTGTCGCTTGCGACAATTGTACCTGACTAGTAAGTATCGCAACTACAACGGAATGGCTAAATAAAAGTACCAACAACTGCTGGGTTTCGGGTTATCTCATGCTAAATGTATCTGACTAGCAAGTGATGTCACTATAACGAAATGGTTAACTAAAAGTGCCCACTGCTTACTTTATCAGGATGGTTATCTAAACCTGACTAGTAATTGCTGCAACGATAACTGAATAAGAAAAACTGCCAACGGTGTGAGTTCCTCGGTTGACTTCCTCGTTTGGTCTCGAGGGGGAAACGCCAGGATGGGTTTGTTTGATGATAGTATCAGGTTGGTTCCGGATAGGTCCTTCTTACCCCTCTCTGATTGCCGCCAGTTGTATCGAGTCTCTATAGGTTGTTTAGTGCATGCTGCCGCTGCCGCTTCAGTCCACCATACCTATGTAGGCGAGGACCGCCGAATTCTAGCCTCGCTGCATCGCCTCGATCGACGCTCCTCTTTTTCCTTTGCCCTTTGTCGGCACCCCTTTTGTTTAAGCAGGTTTTGAGATCGACGCCGTTAGCAGGGTTACCCTTCCGGCTTGGCCTGGGCAGGGTTATGGACGCCATTGGTTGTTCTTCAGGGCTCTTAGCCCCATTTGCATCTTGTCCGTAGTCGGACGCTCTATTGTTTTCAAGGTGATTTGGATCTTTGTATATCATATATGTATTCTTGACTCATGGAGTCGTGTTGTATATATATCTGTTCTGTGGGTCCCATCGAGGACTGTTCTGTAATGTTATTACTTCGTTTTCCACCCGCACGAAAGTGCCTGGTGGGCACCTTTGAATCGTTTCTATGCGGGTTTGGCGGGAATCGCTAAAACTTGCATAGGTCCGATTATGAGGGTGTTACATCATCTTCCCAGATACTATATACTCCCTATGTTTCAAAATATAAGATGTTTTAAGTTTGTGAAAAGAGTGTATCTAGACACCTTTTAGTATGTAGGTTCACTCCAAACCTAAATAAACATATACACTAAAAGTGGTCTAGATACACTTCTTTCATAAAACGAAAACATCTTATATTTTGAAACGGAGTGGGTATAAAACAGCCACGCGTGAGACTCTAACCACCACGCTGAAGCCGTCCCCGCGTTTTCCCCTTGAAACCGCCCTGCCGTCGATTGCCGCTGCCACCACGCCGACAATCCATCAGATCGGCCACCACCGAGCCCCATCCCATCATTTCCCTTCCGATTCCGTGTGTGTCACTGAAAAATCACGCGTTGCCTCTTAAAGATGCCGCCGCCAATGCTCCTCGACCGGCTTCCTCAGGGTGTGGGTGCGGGACTCCGTCCACTATGCGGTGGTGATCACCATCGACCGCGTGCTGGTTCTAGATGGGGACCTTCGACATGTCGGAGCTTGCTGCGCACGCTTACAACTATGGCGTGTGGACGTTCGTCTTCAAACCTCCATGCCGTGGTTGTGCATCCCAGGCATGCACGCCTAGGAGACAGGAGAGGATCTTCAACTGCTCAACGGCAACAGTAACAGTAACCGTGTCCGTGTCCTCCTCCTTCTCCGTGACAGTGGCAAACATCTGCTCGTTATCTGAATCCACGGCCTTGGCAAATCGCCAAACACCTCACGTGGAAGGTGGTCACAAGGTTGGCTCAGAACCGCCGGTCGATGCCAGATGACGACGAAACGAGGTATGCGGGAGTGTGCGAGGTGGCGAGGGATCGGTGCAGCCTTTTTGTCTATGAGGAATGGTGGAGGGGACAGAGGAGGTGGGGGAGCACCGACAATGCGGGCAGAGAAAAGGGGAATGGGAGGATTTTACTTCGTCTACCTGACAGAGCTAGAGATGTGCCAACGCCGGGCTTGGGGGCCATCTGGAGAAGTGTCTATTCCTATCTACTTTGATTAGCATACAATGCTTTTATATATTAGGCCTAGATTAAACATGAAAAAATGTCAATCTACTTAAAGAAGGGCGTAGATGGGAAAATAAAAGGCTAGTCATAAAAATTAGGCGAGTACTATGCGTCCCCCGGGGATCGAAACCTCCAATCCCCCGGCTCCCACGTCCGACGCGTGTCCTCCGGGGCCACCACTTAAAACACAGAAAGCGCAGTTGTATCCAAAACGCAATCAATCTTGTCTTCCTTCCGCTCAGGCTGTCTAGAGCAGCTCCACCCAAAATAACGCAATCATCTTATTGTCCTTCCTCTCGGGCTGTCCAGACTATGTCTCGCCATTGCCATGGGAGAGGTCCAACTCCGGTTATGACGATCGCAGCCCCGCCATCTAGCTCTGGAAATACCAGCCACAACAAGTCCATCCTCCCCAGTCCCCATGGTAGTAGCAGCGCCGGTCCGTCCCGGTAGCAAGCCCGCACACCCATGGTAGCAAGCATCGTGGCCCCTTCTAGCAAAGCATGCACCACGCCATGGTAGCAAGCGCTGTCGCTGCTTGTAGCAAGGCCCGCCGCCGTGGTAGCAAACGCCATCGCCCCTTCCACTACTGCCTTGGTAGCAAGCGCTGCCGCCACTTGTAGCAAAGCTCCGCCGCAGCTTGTAGCAAAGCGCCGACGCAGTGGTAGCAAGCGTCCTCGCCACTTTCATTGCCGCCATGGTAGCAAGCGTCCTCGCTGCTTCCACCGCCGCCATGGTAGCAAGCGCTGCCGCCGCTTGTAGCAAAGCACCACCGTTGTGGTAGCAAGCGCTACCGCCGCTATGGTAGCAAGCCGTACCGTAGCTTGTAGCAATGTGTCGCCGCCACTTGTAGCAAAGCACCGTCGACGTTGTAGCAGAAATCGTCGCGGCCGACCAACATGTAGCACCACTGTCGGCCGCGCGTAGTACCACCCCCGTTCTGTTCCTGTGGTAGCAAAGATAGACATCGTTATAGCAAAACGACGTCGTCCTTGTAGCAAGCCCATGTCTCCAGCAACACCGTCGAGAGGAGACGCGACCGCCGTCGACAGCAACACCTGCTCGCAGCACCCGACTCTAGTGGCGCGTCAGCATCGTCCCTGCGGCCGTCAAGGTCGGGCTGCGCGCGAGCTGCAGGCGACATGGCGGCGGGAGATGCATGGGGTCATGGCGGCGCGGCAGCGGGAACTCCGGAGTCGGGCTGCGCGCGAGCTATAGGCGGCATGGAGAAGGGAGCTGCAGAGGGTCATGACGATGCGGCACGACTACGGCGCTGCGAGGCGGCGCAGCGAGAGCGCCGTAGGTGGGTGCACGGAGATATGCGGTACGAAGAAAGGTAGAAGAAAGGAAAGAGATAGGCCCACCACTTCCCTGTACGTGCGGTTAAGGAGCAACTGTGTGGTGTGACCCGGGGGATAAAAGTCAGGAGAGCCCAATCATTTTCCTAAAAATTATGTGCAAATAACTCTCACAAAAGGAGTTAGATAGAGACTGTTGGCTGTACCGCTTCAGGTAAAATCCAGGTCATCAAGAAAACTTTGAAGGGCTTTACATAATTACATGAACTCAACTTAGATTTACAGCTATGCCGATACATCGATAGATAGTGTGCTAGAGATGTAAACCCTCACTTTTCGATCCTGTTGACATTTATATTATTCCCTGTAACTGAGGCATTTCTTGCAGATTTACAACAGTTCCCAATCATCCTCCAGATCAACAGATGAAGAAACTAGTTCGTAACGTACATTTTCTGCTTTCTGTGGTCCAATGGGGACCGCTTGATGCACATTCATATCCTTCTTTGACCACCGGAGTTTATTCGACAAGCTCCTCATTAGTACTTTCTGCAAGGAACGGAAACATCAGTTGTGATGCCTTTGCGTACAAAGTGAAAAATAACAACAATGGTCCTAAAAATCAGTATATACATGAGATAATTGCCTTGTGATGCAGCATTATTCTCACAAATTTGGAGAGAGTAATACAGTCTGGTATTACATAAAAAGGAGATAATGCTGTAACTGCATTATTCTACTACCACAGCCAATTCTTCTCATTATTACCACAATACCATGTTTACCTTGAATGATGTGTTTTTTGGTTGAGAAACCGTGGGTTCCTCTGCTTTCTTATATTTCAGCATCGCCTGGCCATCCCGAATGTCTATATCGACAAAATCTGTTATCTCCTCAGCAAACATATTTGGATCATCGGCCCCACTAAACACATCTGTGCTCAAGTAATGTGAACTAGTCTCACCAGACAAATCCATTATGTTACCTATTTAGCAAACATAAGCATTATATTATTCTCTGTATAAGTTAAGATTCAGATTTTTTTTTTCATTATTTGCATTTTGCTGGAAGCGGATTTAGATAATGTGAAAGAATGTTCGCACGTTTCAAAATTAAAATATGTACAAACCGTGCTTTGTTGATTCGTCATGGCTGTCAAGACTGTATACTTCTAGTTGCTCTTCGCCATTTGCCCTAATCTTTCCGAGCAGGATTGCACCATCAAAAGCAGAAGGTCCTGTGGGATCATCAGTGTAGGTTTGATATTATTATAGAAATTGAGGGCATAAGTGCATTATTTATTAAGATAATTTTTAAGTACTCCCTCCGGTCCATATTAACGGCCTCAACTTTATCTATATTCGTATGTATCTAGTTAAATAAAGTTGAGGCCGTTAATATGGACCGGAGAGAGTAGCATACCTTTTAGAAAGGATTTTTTTTATCCCAGCGTACCCTCACAAAGATAAAGGTAAGAAGATTTCAAGTTCTAGATTATTTACCTGTATGTCCCGAAGTCGAACCATGGAGGAGCCCAACTTGCTTGATAACTCTAACTGTGTTAGCTTCTCGAGATACACAATCTCCGACTTTGGTGTCTTTTTCTGTCAGTGTCAGAATATATCAATTGAATCAACTAAGTTCAGAGGTAAATCGAAATACTGATGGCAGCAAAAAGTGGACAACAGATGTCTTAATAAGCCAATAATGTTGCAATGGATGTTAAGTACCATTTGACTACATAATTCTGATAAAATTACATCACGCTTGTTGCTATTACTGAAACACCCCGATGATCTGAAGAAATAGGATAAAGGAAGATAAATCCGTACCAGGTGCTTCTGGAGGTTTTACAGAATTCCCTGGGTTCCATAAAATAACTTCCTCCTCACTGTTCTCAGTTCTCACTAGTGAACTGCAATTTTCAGGAGTGCAGTTATCTGGGAGATTCTCTGAACTGCGCAAAACAACTTCCTCCTTGGTTCTAGCAGTTCTCTCAAGTAAAATGGTGTCTTCAGACGCGCAGCTGTCTGCAGGTATAAGAGTGAACAATATGGGTCCTGAAGGGAACTTAAGTGCCAGCTAGAACAAAAGATCCCCTTCATATGGAGTTTGTTTTTTGTGCAATCAATACGAAAGCTAAATGACAAGGATAAATCACTGGATCAGTAATCTACACAATCTTGCATGTTTCATCAAGGACAAACCTGGACTTCTAGATGAAACCGATTCAGTTTCATGAGCATCATTTGAGCAGAGAGAAGTATCTTCTGCGGTAAGGAGTGATGAAGGAGAACTGGAGACTTCTTCGTCAGGGCTAGCTTGCTCCATTTCAGCAGATGTGGGGGTTGATCTGGTTATGGGATTGCTACTAGAAGAATCCATTAATGTCCTCAAGCCTTTGTTTGATAATTCATTGTCAGGAGAGGGAGCATAAATCAATGCATGGATATCTTCAACTAGCCCAACAGCTTTATCGTGAGCAGAATCAAGATACTTAATGGGTAACTGTACAAAAATAAGACACGTCACTACCAAAGCATTGCCAAAAATCCCATGTCATGCTAATTATCAGCTTGTCGGAATAGAATCAAGGTAATCATGCTAAAGTGTGAAGTTATGACAAGGCACTACTACCTCCATGAACTTCATCATATTTTCTCCAAACCCATCGAAGTTGATACCCATATCAAATCCATCCATGATTGAAAGAGAGCCAATATAATCTGAATCCAGTCCTCTCGCCATTGGCTCTTTGTGTCAGCAAAAAGACATAAATATCCCGTTTCTGTGTTGAATGATAAAGTATTCAGTGCTAGTTACCAGAAAAAACATGGTAAATTACCATAAATGATTGTACATTCTCTCATACCACATGGTTAAGAACCAACTGTTGACTGACTAAGGGCCTAAAGCACTGAAGTACTAAACCATGAATAGTGCTATTAGCAGTTTGGCACAATGATCGCCAACTAATGGTGCCTGACCCTAATAAGTAATAACTCTATCCGAAAAAGAAAAACAATCCTCAGCCAAAGCAACTGAAGGATGCTTTCTGAGCAACAGGGCTGAGAACATCCTTCTTCTAGTTGGATTTGGGAATACATATCCAATATAGCATTCACTAATTCCTCAAGAAGTAGAAATCATTATACATTCATTGGCGTAAATAAGGATAATTTTCAGCCGTTTAAAAAGTGGAACTTAGAAGTAATCGGTAATTGTAGCACTGTAGAGGCAAGGTGCAGAAAAGGCAACCTATAAAGATATCTTGCCAAAACCCAAAGGCTATATCGGCAAACATCTGAGCAGAAGACTAAACAATGGCATAACTGGCAAGTTATATTACATACATACCAGTTCAGATACCACCACAATCAAGCAATAAACACCAAAGTTCAGGGTTGACAGCAAATGGTAAATTATGCCTCGTAAGTAAAGGCTTGGGGAATTATGATTCCCTTGCATGTTTTCACAAGATTGAATTGGCAAATTACAACAACACCACTGGTGTCACACCAGTGCTCTCGCATAAAAAAAAATTATAGTGCAGCTCCTAGGTAAAGTTGTCCAAGATGCAGTATTCGCCATTACGATTTCACATAATAAGCTATCTTACAGCAGATTTTTCTGCTCGAGAGTTACACGAGACTGAACTGAAACAGAGAGGCTAGGTTCTTGTTTTCGCTACCGATAAATCCTTGATAATCCATCACATCACGAAGGGTAACATTTGTGGGGTTTTAGTTGGAGAAGCAAAACTTGTGCTGTTCCTCGCCTCCCCAGTCCCAGAACCGTTCGTACACCATCAGACATCAGGGAACCCAAAAAAAATACATCAAAATAACAGAGGAACCTAAAAGCGAACTCCTCCCAAAATCCCAACAGAACCCCAGTATCTAGAGGAGTGATTATTTAATTTAATTTAATTTAACCAGTAACCACGTGAACCGTGACTTTGCAGAGCACATCATCGACAGTACTAAGAGGAACAGCAGCGCCGTAAGAAAATCCCAAGAAGATCGAACCGAGAGACGAACAGCTGCGGTATCGATCGCCGCACCAGACTTCGCTTGGCAGGGCAGGATAAGAACAGAGAGACTGCGCAAATATTATGGATTATGGAAGAAGATAAAATCTCTCACCTTTTTTGGTGCGGGCGGCGACCGCGCGCGAGCGAGACGGCGGCGCCGGGAAGGAGAGAGCTGCGGCTTCTAGGTTCTGGCCTCCGCAGGAAAGAAGAAACCAAACAAGAGAAGAGATCGGAAAGCTATGGGAATAATACTCTAGCAAATAGTAAAATAAATAAATGAAAGAGATCTAGTGCGAATCTTTGGGCGCACGAACTCCCGACCGTGTCAGGGTTTACTTGCTGCCCGAGTTCGTATACGGCCAAACCAACTCCTAAAGAAGTCCTGTAGGGTTCCGATTAACTTGGCCGTCGTTCTGATCAATCCTGGCCGTTCAATACAAGTTGTGGAGCTAGTAGGACAAGGAAGCGTGCAGTGTTGCGTTTTGTTAGTTCCTGACGGAGTACACAACGGAGAACACAGAATTCTTGCGTAACTTTTCTGTGCAAGTAGGAAAACGACCTGACAATCATACATCATGTGGTTGCAAAAACACTAGGATAGCGCTTATCACCATGTTCCGTTTGTTCTTTTTCATGGTCGAAATATAGTTGTGAGATGGTTTTTCTTGGTCCAGACGGTTGCAAGAACTAGCAGGAAACATCGACGAAAATGACATAACTTTTGGGGACAAAAAAGATAGGTGACTGGATGCCAGGAAAGAAAAAGGTGACACAAGAGCACTACGGGAGCTTTCTTTTGGCCTTTCGTTGACACGAAAAATTGTCTCGTTCAGAAGCAGCTCGGTGCTGGAACAAACCAACATACAACACACGCGACCTCCCGGATATAAAGCAAGACAACAGAGAATTCGCTGATGCAACAATTGGTTCCAGGATGAATTCTGCAAGTGGCAACTTTTGTGCAACATGGGCAGCCAACCAATCAGAAAGAACATGACTACTGGAAATAATCGAACCTGAATCACCTGCTTCAACAGGGGAAACAAGCCCACAACTACAATTCGTAGCTGCATCCATCCATATAACAAACATGGTAAAAGGAGGAGACCCATAACAACACAGTATGGATACGATCCTTATGAGTAGCAAAAAGATGGTTCTGCCAGAAACATTTGGAATAGATAGGAGTTATAGTTTTCTACTTCTGTCCTAGACAGCAGCATGTCGCAAGCACTGGCTGTTATTTCCTGCGAAAGCAGCAGCATATCGACTACAGACACCTCCAGATGTAAAGCCAAGCCATAGAAAAAACAAGACTACATTTGCTATGATCATAGTAATAACGGATTGACATGGCAACAGGTAGAACTCGAAACATCTACGGCTCGACGGTAGTCACTTGCTGCCATTCGCCGTCCACGGCTTCTTTCCACAGGGTGACGTTGTTGTTCCCGTCAGAGACCGCCAGTATGTTCCCTGTCAGCGACCACGACAGCCTCCAAACAGGGGTTCTGAAATCATTCAGGACTCTGCCTTCCCACTGCTCGCCTTCCTTCGGCGCGGTCCAGATGACGACGGTTCCATCCTGAGAGGCGCTGGCGATGGTGGACTTGGGGAGGCCTAGGTTTGGAGCCCAGGCGACGTCCCTCACCCAGTCCCTGTGCATCTGAAGGGCAGGGAAGCAGTCCATCCTCCAGCTCCCGTTGGTCAGCTTCCACACCTTCACTGTGTTGTCACAACCACCAGAAGAAAGTTTCTGAACATACTCAAACTGCCCGGAAGGCCCTGGGCTGATTAGAGCACCCGGCGCCATTGCCGGAGCCCAGGAGACAGAGGTCACGCCCACTGGGTGAGCCTGGTCGATGCGCGTTGTCTCCCACCCTCCATCAGAACGAGCTGTGAAGACTGAAATGTTCCCATCAGATGAACCACAGGCCAGGCATAGGCCGAGCTCATGAGGCGCCCAAGCAATGGAATTTACAGAGGACTTGTGCTCAATGAAAGTGTGTGCCTGCGACCACTCATCAGGCTTGCTCCCTTCTTTCCATATGATAACCCGGCCATCGTAGCTGCAGGACGCAAGCATGGAACCATACTTAGGATGAGCCCACGCGACTTGCCAGACTGGGCCCTGGTGTCCGCTCAAAGTAGCAAGCTGCTGGTGTGAGGTGCCACTTACGCCAATGATCTTTATTGTGTTATCAGAGGATGCAGTAGCAATTCGCTTCCCATAGTAATCCATGGCAATGTCATGCACCACATCCTGGTGTCCAGTCTCTATCTTATGAGGAGGCATTCTTCCAAGTATGTAACGTCAGCTTTGAAGTATTAACCAACTGTTCTCTGTTGACCACACCTCAGGTTCCTATTTGATAGTAACAAAAACATGACATTTAGAGGACATCAAGTCAAGTTAAGGAATAAAGCAAAGTAAGATGTATGCAGTGTATAATTCACTAAAACAAGTAACCTAGTAGCATTGTACAACACAATGAGCTGAGTGTCTTTCATGTTACAGTTATAGGTTATATTGTTATAACAACTTAAGATAAGAGACAATATATAATACACAACAAAAAGTATATCACTGGATTCACACTTCATAGAAGTTCCCTATAGTAAATTTTTGGTGGCAAATTTACTAGGATTCAACTTAAGATAGTAACAAAAAGTATATCACTGGATTCAACTTAAGATAGTAACAAAAAGTATAGACTGATGATTGCGAGTATCCAGACGACTGTGTGACAAATAGTAAACAAGGAATTCTGGGAAAATATGCCAATGCAGTACTGTGCAATTGAAAAAAGAGGTTAAGACACCCTCAGAACATAGAAATGTCCTCTAAATGGAAGTTATTTCACATCTCTTGTAGCTTACATGCATGGCATGGGAGGGGTGGTATTATTCAGTGACATGCTCAGGGGAATAGTGATTGGCAGAGAGATAATGTTCAGCTATCTGAGAATAAGAGATTACTGAATGATGTTCACTTTGAACATCTTATAACAAAAGACAAGAGAGCAAATAAGGCAATGGCACTAGAACTATTAAATCTTTTGTTCCACAGAAGTTGACACTTCACAACAATTAAGAATTTGGAAGACAGTATCCTCATTTTCTCGACTTTTTAATCAGCAGAAATGCATTTTTGCTCGTTGTATAACATGCATGTTTTTGGAGATGCGATCAGGTGGTGCACATAGTAGAAATATAACATGCAATAAAAAGTTGTCCAAGTATTTTGCGACCCTCAAACAACTGCTGTTTATTGGAATCAAATTAAACACTATCATAATAGACCAAAATAGATAATAGACAAGAACTCTAGCAGAAGTAACTTCAGAAAAAAAACGTATTGAGTTCAAAATTCGAAGAACCATGATCAGTTGAACAAAACCTACATGCAAATGCTGCTGGAACTAATTTTGCCATATAGGCTGTTGTAGGCTTGTATTTGTTCCGCTTACTCTTCATTGGTCTAAACATTGTCATATGGTGAACTACGTTTAAGTGTGTAACAATGTATTTCATGGTGGTCAACATGTAGCTGATGTCTAGAGGATTGTGGTAGTGCTATGGCACCACCAACATGACTCCATAATGCTTCCAAACTTTAGTTGGTACCTCTGCACTTAATGTCTACCTAGAGAATTACAAAATAGTGAACTATGGGCTATTGTAGGACATGATATCTAGATTTGGTTGGTACCTCTACATCCAAATGCTGCTGGAACTAATTTTGCCATATAGGCTGTTGTAGGCTTGTATTTGTTCCGTTTACTCTTCATTGGTCTAAACATTGCCATATGGTGAACTATGTTTAAGTGTGTAACAATGTACTGTATTTCGTTGTGGTTTCTTAAATGGAACCAGGGGATCCCCCTGTTTTTCTAAAAAAAAAAGACAAGCAAAACAAATTAAATTTCCAACATGTAGCTGATGTCTGGAGGATTGTGGTAGTGCTACGGCACCACCAACATGACTCCATAATGCTTCCAAACTTTAGTTGGTACCTCTGCGCTTAATGTCTACCTAGAGAATTACAAAATAGTTATCTCAGAGAGTGAATTTGCAGCAGCAGAAGCAGCAGCAGATTCAGTACAGAAGGAAAATATGGAAGTGCAAATGAAAGTTTTCTCAGGGGAAGGCTCTCGTGATTATATGCAACATCCGTTAGAAATTACTAGCATTGGGTTATGGGAGACTGGACAAACATGTACGGCATATAAAAAAATACTCCAAGGACCAAATCTAGATATCATGTCCTGCCCAACCAAATTAATAGGAGCAAGAGCAACCCAATCTGAGAACCCTCGACAGTCGACACATCAAATCAAACATCCCATCTTCGAATCCGCGTCTGCCGAAGATTCCACCCAAACATATCACCCTGCCGCGTGGGAAGAACCCGACGGTGACCTCCCGCCGCCATTTCCCCTACCGCCGTCGTTCCCCACTCCGCCTGGCTGATCTAGGGTTTCGTGCGGGCTAATGGAGGGGCGGAGGACTACGTAGGTTCAGCACGCCTGCGAAGAGGCCGAGAATAAGGAGAGGAGGGCGGGGAAGGGGAGAGGGAGAGAAGGACGGGGATGAACTCACCACTGCAGCCGCCGGCTACCTCCAGGTCGCGCGAGCAAAGGAGGTCGAGCGAGTTCTTTCTCCTGCCCAGCGAAGCGGTACGCGGAGGGGAGATTCCAGCAATTTCCGAGCTGTTTACCTCGGAAACTCGCGAGCGTGGAAAGGCACATTCGGGGTACGGGATTGGAATTTAGCTCAGTTTCCAGGCCCACTCTGGAATCGAGCCTGTAAATTCCAAAGGTCCGGGATCAAAAACCCCGATAGCCGGGTTCAGAGTGCGATATGGATTCAGTTAGCCTTTTTTTTTAATTATTCAACGGGGGTGATAGTCCACCTAAACGCGATTTTCATTTCCGTTTTTAAAAGGTTACAAGGTAGCGACGGCGCGGGACACCGCTACTCACGGGGGCGACATACCACCCCCGTAGAACAAAGAGCTAGGGAGGAAGGAGGGAGAGGGGGGGACACTAAGCTAAGCAGTCACACCAAGCCCGGAGAGGGACGAGATCCACCCGGCGGGGAGCCCAGACACAACCCACAGCCGCAGGTGATCAACAATCAGCGAGGAGACCTGGCCGACGGTGGAAGTTAGCATCTTCCAATTCTATATTTTTATAAAATACAATGAAGCAAATAATGGGCAAAAACAAGATACTACCATTATGGATAAGATAAATCGTGTTTACAACTATGAGAGGTGCGGGCTCGGAATTTAGCTCAGTTTCCATGCCTAAATTCCTAGCACAACTAAACATTGGAATCGGACATGTAAATTTAAAAGGGAAGCGTTGGGCGTCCTCGGGGATCAAATCCCCCGATTCCGTGGGTTCAAAGCGTGATACGTGTTAGTTACCTTTTTCAATCTCATTTTTATTTTCATAAAGCACAATGAAGCTAAGATATAACACTTGCACGGAATAATAGGCAAAAATAATGGCTAGTCACAATCACATGTCTACATATTACCAAATTCATTAAACATAGAAACAATTCTTAAAAGACAACTAATTAGTATTTATTATGCCTATAAAAACGTGCTAAGATACGGCGTATTGTGAAGATACAACCCTAATATTTTTCCTCAGTAAATATGACGTCACCTAAGCATTTTGCCTATGATAGAGCTAAGATACTCACATTATGAAAGGCCTAAGACTAGTCATAATGGGTAGTATCAAGTATTAGTGGGGAGTAACTTAGAGTGATAACATGCATATGTTAAGTTATTACCTTCATAGTGGAAAATAACATATGTGTAGTGTCATGCAAAGGGTTATTTATTGCAATGTAGACTCATTTTGTCTTGAAATGTGTGATGTTATGGTAACACAGCTAGTTACCACAAGCCCCTCTCTCATGATTTAATTGCATGCCATATCATCTAAATGCTTAGTTGGCAATACATGTAGGACTATGTTACTATTCAAATTACTTCCACTATGACTAGCCTAATACTACTTGTACGGTGCATGATATCATGTACTAGTACCATGATCTTATTATATTTATTGATTCGTAGAATATCAATATCAATTTGTATTCAAGATTTATTTGACATCAATTTTTATAATTCTATGTGATATATGATATGCTATCTACCTACAATACCACTATATCTTTCTCATCATTAACTACGGTGACATAATGTAGCATCCCAGTTGTCTAACACCTGTAATGCTACTTGTTCTAGTAATAAAAGGGCCACTTCCAACATATAATTGTTGCATCATCATCATGTCATGCTCATGTCATCATGCCACCTTGCATTTGAGCATCATATAAAACCCTTTCTTGTTTGGTTCTTATCTCATGTGCATAATTAATTGTAGTTGCCTCTTGATATTGTATTTGGTTCTTAATATATTGTTAAATGCCCAAGTTGAGTTGGGGGCATATCTCTTTTAAACTCCACCACCTTTCTTTCACCACCTTATAATTCCACCATCCAACTTAAGAGGAGCTAGCATTTTATTGAGTTTACCTCTAGCTCATGTGGGTTGGGTGGACTCCACCATAATCTTATGCTTGGCCCTTGCCACCTTTTGGGAATGCAAGGAATAATGCCACATGAATTAATGTTGTTTTCACAATATAACTACATGGCAAATATTGTTTGCATGGGCCATGCAAGTGCCACCTTTTTCTTGACTTTGGAATGTTATTTGGCTTTGCTTGCATGAATCACTCTCCTTGTTTAATCTTGTTTGGCTTGTAGATATTCTTCACCATATCATCTGCCTCTCTTTTCCCCCTATAGCTAAACCCTCATCACCATACTCCATGCATACACATGTGATCATGTGTGAGCATAAGCCTAAACCCCATCCTTCTCCCTACCTCTTTTCTTTTGATCTTGCTTGTTCTTTGTATGGAGCATGCATGATTCAAAATCTCTAGCTCTATCTTTTCCTCTTGGCTTGAACTTGACAAAAGCAAACCCTAAACCATTCTCTCTTCTCTCCTCTCTCTAAACCACCCCACACCCTCTTTTTAATCTTGTGTTGGTTTATGTTAACCCTCACACTTCCTTCTAATCTAAACCACTCCCCCCTCTCTCTAAACCCTAAGTAACCTCCCTCATCTCTTCTCTCTCTAACCGAGCCATACCCCCTCCCTCTCCTACCCTAGCTCTCCTAGACCGAACCCGAGCCACCTCTCCCTCTCTCTCCTGCCCTAGGGCCCTCCCACCTGCCTGGCCACGAGCTTCCCAGGTCCACCCGCCAGCCCTCCCTAGCTCTACCAGCCTCCGCCACCCCGGCCCCATGCCATGCACGTGAGGAGAAAGGTGGCACCGAGGCCACCTTCCCTCCCCACGCAAGCCCCACCGCCTGCTTCTTATCTACACCCCAAAGACCCTCCGCTCTCCCCAGATCGCTCGTGGTTTCACCCTTCTCCTTTCCTCTCCTCGCCATCTACCTCGCCGCCGCCCACCGCCCACCTCGCCCATCTACCTAGCCGGGCGTGGACGTGGGCGTGGCGCCGAGGAAGCCCCGAGGTCCCGCATCGCCTGCGTCGCCAAGGAGGAGGAGAACAGAGCCCGGAACCCGGCCTGCAGCCCGGGACGAACCCTAGAGCCGAGGCGTCTCGTCGCCTCCTCTGCGCCCGACCGATCCGTGTGGCATCCCACAAACCACTACTAGAAAATCGCGTTGATTTTGTGCATTGCATCGTCATCATCATGCATTGTTTGCACAAAACTATTTATAACGCCCGATTTGTTTTCCAAACGCCTAACTTTTATTTAAACGCCAAAACCCGGATGTTAGGATATTTTGTTTGTCTAAAACTATTTATAAAAGCTATTTGAAAATAAATAAAATATTAAATTATTTTAATAGGCAATGAACGGCCGATTGACGATCGATCGCCCCCAGAAAACTAAACGGTCCACCTAACCGCCCTACCCAAAACCCACTACCCGTAAACTACCCAAACCATCCCTCCACCTCACTCCACCCAATCTGTGTGCCACCTCCTCTCACCCTTCCCCTAACCAATCTAAACCGCCACATCACCGCCACCCACTCTCTCTCTCACCCTCTCACACACACACGAAGACACCGCTGCACCACGCAGCAAGACGCACACACCACGCCCTCTCGCCACCGGCCCGCCTGCCACCCGCTGGCCACCGCACTGCCTCCCCACCACCAACCCACTCCCACCCCTGTCCCACGCTGGACCCGCCCGCCGCCTCCTCGACCCACTGCCCAAGGCTTCTTCCCTGCATGCGCCTCCCCCCTTCTTCCCAAGACGCTGTCCCTCCCATCTCCTCTCCCGCTCTGGCCACTGCCCTCCTCACGGCGGTGTCGCGCCGCACCTCAGAGGCCGGCGAGCCCCGCTGCCGCCCGCCCGCCTCCTCGCCTCCCTCCGGGCGCCCGCCGCCCAGAGCTACCCTCCCGCGCCGCCCGCCGCTGGCTCTCCTCCTCCAAGGTTTAGCGGCCGCAAGGCCTCAACCCCGCCTTCCTTCCCGCAGCCAGCCTCCACTGCCCGAGCCTCCACTGCGTCCTTCTCGGCGTCTCGAGCGGACCCGCCGCCGTGAGCAGCCCGCGCTGGCGCTCACGCCCGCCGCCTTCGCCTTCCCGCGGACGGGTCCCGCTGCCCCGCCTTCGCCAAGGCGCCGCCCGCTTTTTCTTCGCCTTTGCCGCCATGCCGCCCGAGCTTCCTTGCCGCTTAGCCCCGGACCGCTTGAGCCCCCGCCGGTCGCGTGGTCCCTGCCGAGCCGCCACGCCTCGCCGTGGAGAAGCCGCCTCTGTTGGTCGCCGTGACGTGGCCGCCCGTCCGCGCCAAGCTTACTCAGACGGTCGTCCGCTGCTCCCGCCTTCTGGCCGCCTCTCGCCGGCAGAAGCCTCGCTCGCATGCTCTCTCTCTCGCCGCCACCACGGAGGCCCCGACCCCACCAATCGCTGCTCGTCATTGAACGCCGCCTTGCGCCTCCACACCCATCGGGCATCTCGCTGCTTTGCCACCTCCTGACACAACGAAAATAAGATCTTCGGAAACATCAACGGACAAGGGTAACAAGATGGACAGGAACGACATATGAGGACACGCGAAGGCCATCGGTGCCCGAACCCTTCAAGACCTCCACGACAAATGAAGTCGGAACCACCAAGGCCTCCGGCATGGAACCCGAAGGCGACTCGGATCGACAAGATCTTCTTAGACGCCGAGAACCCATGGTACCCGAAGAACAGAACCCGGCGCCGCTCCAAGATCTCCTTCCCGGAGTTGATGACCCGATGACGCCAAGATCTACATCACGGATCCGCCGGGCGAGACCTCGAAGGCCATCGACGCGTGAAGATGTACCTCGGAATTCCGAGGAGGTCGGCAAGAACTCCTACCCGGACGCCTAGGCCCGAACCCGAAGACCGCTAAGATCACCGCCAGATACGCCAAGTTCCTCATCCGAAGACCCTGAACCCCGGAGCCGAGAACGTTCCGTCGAACCCTGGAACCCCGAGACCGACCCCGAACCCCGGAACCCCCAGGATCGTCGAGCCCCCTCTGATGTGTGACCCCTTTTTCCTCGAACCCTATTTTATATTATAATACAAATTGCTGCATATTGAATTGTTCATCTCGCATGCATATTTGTGTGGTTTGGGGGCCTTATGCCGATTCACCTAACAATTAAATATGGGGCCCATATGCGGGCAAATCTAGCCTTATATTGGCCTCAGTTAAACTTGTGTAACGAACCGGTGCTAACTTTTACCATGCTAAAACAACATTTGATTTGCGGGGAATCTAAACAACACGAACCAAATAATTAATTGTCGGGACCCCGGTTCCGCTTAAGATGACCTAATTGCATCGCATCTTCGCCATGCCATCCATCATACATGCATCATGCCGATCTTCTGCCGTGTATTAAATATTGCATCCGGTGTGTCTTCTAGTGTTTTGCTTCTTCGCGGATAAGGCCGTTGAGTTGATGTGAGCTTCGTCCCGATCTTCGGTTGAACCTTCGACATGTTTTCAGGCGAGCATCTCCCTCTTTCTACCTATTTCACTTTTATAGTATTTATTCCCTCTTGTTGATCTATTGCTATCTGTGTTGCGATGCTCTAGTTTCCGTACCCGTGATCTCCCTTGCAGCCCTATATTGCCTTGGACACACCCTATTACCTGTTGTTTGGTAGATAGTTGGACTGGCGCGTCGTAGTTGCTTGCTCAAGTGCTGATGTGTGTCATATGCCACGATTCTTGATGTATTGCCGCATGTTGATGATGGAGATGATTCTAGTTTTACTTATCGTCACTTTAATTTCTGCTTAACAACTAAAACTGAAATAAGCGAGGCATCGGTGGGTGATAGAAAATATTTGGTTTCCGAACGCCCACTTGTGTCCCGTAAGACCCCGAGTACTTGATACTGTTCCTTGATTTATCGCGCTATCCACATCCGGAGGTATATGGGACCCCCGAGCGAGCTTGATTCGCCTTATTTCTTGGGGCCACAAACTAGTTTGAGGTTTTATTTACTATCCTGCACTTATGCCATGCTACTTTACGTATTTAAATTGTGCGATAGCACACTATCTGTTTAGGATCGGGACACGATTCCGCGGTGTCGACAAGCCCAGTTTTGGGTTCCCGATGCTCACACCGTCCACCCAAACCTTGAGTCCGCTCGAGCTTGCTTACTGCTATGGGATCTACTCAAGGGTGGCCCCTGAAATATTTCGAATCTGTGATTGTTCACCGTGAAAGCCTCGTGGGTTTTGTTTTGGTTTTCCGAGGTTGATCGGCGTGTGTTGCTATTGGTGCACCCCGCCGGTAAAACTTTTCGAAAGCCGTGTCCATGGATATGGACGACTTGGAGCACGATCTCGATCATAGACAAGCATAACTAAAGTTTATTTGCTATAAATTTGACTTATAATGACTAGTAATCAGCTCCACTATAATGGAATGACTAAATAATACGCCCACAATTGCTTGTTTTGTGTGTCGCTTGCACATTGTACTGAATAGTAAGTATTGCAACTACAACACAATGGCTGAATAAAAGTACCACCAACGCTGGGTTATGGGTTTATCTCATGCTACCAGATGTCGATTAGTAAATTGACGCAACTATAACGGAATGGTTAATTAAAAGTGCCCATCGCTTACTTTATCGGGATGATTATCTAAACACGACTAGTAATTGCTGCAACGATAATCGAATAAATAAACCGCGCCACTGCGTGAGTTCCTCGGTTGACTTCTCGATCGGGTCTCGAGGGGAAACACCGGATGGGTTTGTTTGGTGTTAGCTTCAGGTTGGATCCGGATAGGTCTATCTCACCTCTCGATTACCGCCGTTGTATCGAGTCTCTATAGGTTGTTTAGTGCATTCTGTCACTGCCACCATACCTATGTAGGCGAGGACCGCCAATTCTAGCCTCGCTGCATCGCCTCAATCGACGCTCCTTCTTTTTCCTTTGCCCTTTGTCGGCCCCTTTTGTTTAAGGTTTGAGATCGGCCGTTAGGTGGTTACCCTTCCGGCTTGGCCTGGGCAGGGTTATGGACGCCATTGGTTATTCTTCAGGGCTCTTAGCCCCATTTGCATCTTGTCCGTAGTCGGACGCTGTATCATTTTCAAGGTGATTTGGATCTTTGTACATTATATCTGTATTCTTGACTCTTTGAGTCGCTGTTATATATATCTGTTCTGTGGGTCCCATCGAGGACTGTTGTGTAATGTTATTACTTCGTTTTCCACCCGCACGAAAGTGCCTGGTGGGCACCTTTGAATCGTTTCTATGCGGGTTTGGCGAATTTTGCTCAAACTTGCATAGGTCCGATTCTGAGGGTGTTACATCCGGGCACGCCACCGAACCCGCGGTGAGCCTCTAGCCCTCCCAGACATCCTCCCGTTCTTAGTCGCTTCCTGGACGCGACGATCATTTTGTCGAGCGGCCTCCGCGCGCCAGAGTTCGTCGACGTCTGCCGCTAGCACGCGCCGCATAGCCCTATCTAGCACGCGCCCACCTCTCTGTCACCTAACCCTAGCCTAACCCAGTGGTAGCCGCTGTCACAGGCCTCTGTGTCCCTCGGATCGAACCCCCATGCTGCCAAGGCTCATGCAGCGTCTGTCGCACGCCTGCTCGGTTCGAGGAAGAAAACAAAGGCGCCAGATCTCTTTGCAAACCCTCCCCTCTTTTGTTTTGCCAACCCGCTGTCCAGCCTGGCCCATGGCGTCGGGGAGCTTTTTCTAAAAGGCTCCTGTGTTTCTGTGTTTCCACCATGGTCCTTTCCCTCTCACCATCGGGCGTGGGGTCCAGTCTGTCCCCACCTGTCTGTGACTAGGGTTAGATTAGCCTGGGTGTTAAAAATTTTCCAGAGTCTGTTTAAATTCAAATCTTTTCTAAATTAATTCAAATTCAAATTTCAATTCAGTTTTAAATAACTTTTCAAATATTAATCCAAATAATACAAACAATATATGTTTCTGAACTAGAAAAATGTAAGGAATTCAAATATGCTATTCAAATTACCTTTTGCACACTTTAAATTCCAAGTTGAGTTAAATTACAACAAATGCCACTAGAACTTAAATAATTAATAACTTTTGTTTTATAATTCCAAATTTAACAAATGATATGTCTAAAATGATCAGCTCGACGAGACATTTCCGTTTATGCTATCCATGACTTCAATTGCAGCATGCATCATATAAATTTATAGTAAACAGCAATTGTTATGACAACAAAATGTGATCCAAAAGCCCATTAAAATGTTATTACTTGTCTTCCACACCTCACCATGCCATGTATAACACCCTCAGAATCGGACCTATGCAAGTTTGAGCAAAATTCGCCAAACCCGCATAGAAACTATTCAAAGGTGCCCACCAGGCACTTTCGTGCGGGTGGAAAACGAAGTAATAACATTACACAACAATTCTCGATGGGACCCACGTAACGATATATATACAATGACTCAAAGAGTCAAGAATACATATAATATACAAAGATCCAAATCACCTTGAACGATATAGCCCGCCTACGGACAAGATGCAAATGGGGCTAAGAGCCTCAAGAATAACCAATGGCGCCCATAACCCCGCCTGTGCCAAACCGGAAGGGTAACCTCGCTAACGGCGCCGCCTCAAACCTGCTTAACAAAAGGTGCCGACAAAGGCAAAGGAAAACAAAGAAGGAGCGCCAAGATCGAGGCCAAGACACGGCGAGGCTAGAATTGGCCCCTCGCCACATAGGTATGGTGGATCGAGCGGCAAAAGATGCACTAAACAACCTATAGAGACTCGATACAACCGACGGTTATCGAGAGGGAAAGAATGACCTATCCGGATCCAACCCGAGGCTAACACCAAACAAACCCATCCCGATGTTTCCTCGAGACCAAACGAGGAAGTCAACCGAGGAACTCACACGCTGGCGCTTTACTTATTAGGTTATCACAAGATTTACTAGTCGTATAGATAATTGTCCCGATAAAGTAAACAAAGGGCACTTTTAGTTAACCATTCCGTTATAGTTGCAACAATTACTAATCGACATCAGATAGCATGAGATAAACCCAAAACCCACAGCTTGTTGGTACTTTTATTCAGCCAATTGCTAGAAGTTGCAATACTTACTAGTCAGTATAATTGTCGTTTACAACCAAACAAGCAATTGTGGGCGATTAATTAGCCATTCCATTATAGTGAAGCTGATTACTAGTCATTATAAGTCAAATTTATAGCAAATAAACTTTAGTTATGCTTGTCTATGATCGAGATATCGTGCTCCAAGTCGTCCATATCCGCGACACGGCTTTCGTAAAGTTTTACCCGCCGGTGCACCAATAGCAACACACGCTCGATCAACCTCGGAAAAACCAAATCAAAACCCAACGAGGCTTTCACGACTGAACAATCACAGGATTCAGAAATATTTCAGGGGGCCACCCCTTAGAGTAGAATCCGCAATGGAGTAAGCAAGCTCCGAGATGGCCTCAAGGTTATGGGGACGGCTGTGAACGACTGGGAACCCGAAAGTGTGGCTGGGCTTGTCGACATCGCGGAATCGTGCCATTGAGCCTAATGATACAAGGTGCTCCTGACAATCGTAAATAAAGCAAGAAACATGGCATAAGTACAGATCGTAATAAAACCTCAAACTAGTTTGTGGCCCCAAGAAATAAGACGAATCAAGCTCGCTCGGGGTCCCATATACCTCCCGGATGTGGATAGCACAAAAATCAAGGAACAGTATCAAGTACTGGGTCTTACGGACACAAGTGGGCTCGAAACCAAATATTATCTATCACCCACCGATGCCTCTCGCTTGTTCAATTTTAGTTGTTAAACAGAAGTAAAGTGACGATAAGTAAAACTAGAATCATCTCCAACATCAACATGCGCAATACATCAAGAATCGGCATATGACGACACACATCAAGACTTGAGCAAGCATCACGCCATAAGTCCAACTATCTACCAAACCACAGGTAATAGGGTGTGTCCAAGGCAATATAGGGCTGCACGGTATATCACAGGTACGGAATCTAAAGCATCGCAACACAGATAGCAATAGATCAACAGGAGGGAATAAAGACTATAAAAGTAAGATAGGTAGAAAGGGGGAGATGCTCGCCTGAAAACATTGTCGAAGGGTTCAACCGAAGATCGAAGCGAAGCTCACATCAACTCAACGGCCTTATCCGCGAAGAAGCGAAACACTAGAAGAAACACCGGATGCACTACTTAATACAACGGCAGAAGATCGACATGATGCATGTATGTTGTATGACATGGCAAAGGTGCGATGCAATTAGGTCATATTAAGCTTTAACCGGGTCCCGACAATTATTTAGGTGGTTCATGTTGTTTATCTACCCCGCAATTTAAACGTGGTTTTAGCATGGCAAAAGATAGCACCGGGTTCGCTACACAAATTTAAATGAGGCCAATATGAGACTAGATTTGCCCGCATATGGGCCCCATATTTAATTATTAGGTGAATCGGCATAAGGCCCCCAAACCACATGAATGTATGCATGCAAGATCATGATTTAATATGCAACAAATTATATAGATGGCATTTATAAAATAGGGTTCTCGGAGAGGGGTTCACACATTAGGGGTCTCGACGAACTTGGGTTACGGGGTTTTCGGGGTCGGTCTCGGGGTCCAGGGTGCGACGGATTGGTCTCGGCGGAAACGTTCTCGAAAAGGGTAGATCTTGGTGCATCCGGGGCCTGAACACGTTGACGGTCATGGCGTCGGGGAAAGTTCTCGGTGTCCGGATGGAGTACTCGGCGTCCTCGCCGGTGGCCTTGACGATATCGGGTTCGACTCGGATCCGCACGGTCTTAGCGCCCGCCTTCGGTGTCGTTGGCGAACTTGGGCTCGACACGGGGTCCTTCGAACCTTGTGGCGGTGTTGGCGGCCGGCACGGGCTCGGCGTCCGGGAAGGAGTACTTGTCGCACGTCCTCGTTGTTCGCGACCGCTTTGGAGACCTTGGCGTCCGGGAAGTCCATGTCGGGTCCATGACGGAGATCTTGAGGGTCCAAGCGACGATGATAGATGAACTCGTGGTGGTTAGGGAATCTTGTCGAACTTAGGCGGGTACACCAGCAAGATACCGCACCACTATGCCTTAACCAAAACATCGCCAACGCCGACTCTCACCGTCACACAGCGCCGACGCACCACGTCCTGCAGAAGGCCCAGGAACTCGGACACGCTACCGAAACAGAGGCAGCAGAGGCCGCTGCGGACGAGCTTGGCCGACCCAAAAACGCAGAGGCGAGGACGTCGATGGTAGAACGAGGAGGAGCTTGGCTTGGGGCGAGCGGAGGCGCACGAAGCGGCCGGTCCGGCGGGCGACCTTGGCGAGCGCGGCGGCGGGCGGCCCTTGGCGAAGGCAAGCGACCTGGCGAGCGCGGCGGGGCGAGGCGGCGGCGGGCCGGGCGACGAGGCGACGGGGCTCACATGGGACGGGGCCGCCAGAGTGGACGCGCCAGCGGGACCGGGGCGAGGGCGGAGCTGGGCAAGGCGGCCGGCGGCGGCGGTCTCAGCGACGGCTGGGAGCGCAGGCGTCTTGAGCCCACGGAGGGCGCCGTGAGGTGAGGGGAAGGCGGGAGAGGGAGCGAGGTGGCGAGGCGGACGCGTGGCTGGCGGTGCCATGGCGGAGCTCGCAGGAGGGGCACTGGCCGGGTCCGGCCGAGAGAGGGGGAAGAGGAGTCCGGCGACGGCGAGGAAGGTTGGGCGGGGCGTGAGGCTGTGGAGAGAGGACCGCCCTGCAACGGAGGCTGAGGAAGCGAAGGGAGGCGGAGCGGGCAGGCGGCGGGCGTCGGTGAGGAGGAGAGGCAGAAAGCGTGGTGGGTTGGCGGGGCGTGGAGAAGAAGGAGCTGCCAGGTGGGGCCAAGGCGGGTCCCGCGGTGGTTGGTGGGAGGCGGTGCGCGTGATGCGTGGCCGGCTGGGGAGGGCATCTGGGAGGGTTTGGTGAGGTGGAAGGTGAGAGAGAGAGGAGGGTGAGGGACAAGTGGCGGTTCTGGTTGGTGAGGAAAGGAGAAAGAGGAGGTGGCACGAGTGATTGGCCCGGTGATGTGGCTGCTAGGTGTGGGTAGAATTTTAGGTGGCTTTAGGATTAGAGGGCTGGTTGGGGTGGACCGATTGTTATCTGAGGGTGGTCGTTCGGTCGGGTTGGCCTGCTCGACCGCTCCACTAAAACAAATTAAATCTTTTATTTAATTTCATTGGGCCGTTTGCAACCCGAATGCAACAAAACAAAATACTCCGGAGCCCCGGGGTTTTGGCGTTTGAATAAAGATGGGCGTTTAGAAAACAAAGACGGGTTTTGCAAACATAGTTTTTGGCAAACAATGCATGATGATGACGATGCAATGCACAAATTTAACGCGATTTTCTAGTAGTGGTTTTGCGGGATGCCACAATTCGACACCACTAACAAGGGATCTCGCCCTCGAGATCCGCCTCATGATACCGGAAGGAAGGTCGGCGTTCTCCGTTTTCTCGCTTTGTGTAGATCCTCGCGACACCACTAACAAGAGTTCATCCTCCATCTTGAAATCGGCGACACCACCAACAAAGGGTCGTTGTTCCTGATCGTCGAGAGAGCACTCCGGAAACAAAAGGTCGAAGGTAGAGATAGCACAAATAAAGCCACCCCTAACTTCCGTTAGAAGAGGGAAAAGTTACATGGATCCACCAGTTCGATGTACCGAGCGAACAGTATGAGTCGGGTAGGGTGATCAGTCCATCCCGGACCCAACTATCAACTCTATACATGGGTAGGAGAATCAGGCAACTCAACTCTCGAGATTTAGACTGAAGATCTTCCTAGGTGGTTTCCGGAACAAAGGAATGTTGCCAGCAGAAATCGTATGAAAGACACAATGATTAGGTTTCGCGGTGGTTCCATTGGCATGAACAACACATGCTCAAGGTATACTCCAACTTCACCAATGCTCGTCCTTCTCATATGTTTTTCAACGACACTGATATCCGGCAAGGAACACATATGGACAAAGAGCTCAAGAACAAAAGATTGGAGGAAGGGTACAACAGACAAGTTGCAGATTGATGATCGTAGCACCTCCGTTACAAAAGGAAGAATGCGAAACCCTGAAGGTACGACGGAAACCCAACCACGAGAAATCCTGGACTCGAAGAAAAGATAAGAGAGTAGGTTCAAAACACGCAGGGGTAAGAGGAGAATAGCAGAGGGGTAAGGAATAAAATCAGACCTAATCAGAACTATCCAACCGATTTTGCAAAATAGTTTTGACACACTACCGCCGTTAGCTAGGGTATCCTACAGTTGGACTTGTGGGGTATCGCAACCGCTGAGCTCGATACCACTCTATAACACCCTCGATCGACCTATGCAAGTTTGAGCAAAATTCGCCAAACCCGCATAGAAACGATTCAAAGGTGCCACCAGCACTTTCGCATGGTGGAAAACGGCAGTAATAACATTACACAACAGTCCTCGATGGGACCCATGTAATATATATATACACGACTCAAAGAGTCAAGAATACGATATAATATACAAAGATCCAAATCACCTTGAACGATATAGCGCCCACTACTATTAAGATGCAAATGGGGCTAAGAGCCTCAAGAATAACCAATGGCGTCCATAACCCGCCTGAGCCAAACCGGAAGGGTAACCTCGCTAACGGCGCCGCTCTCAAACCTGCTTAACAAAAGGGTGCAAAAGGTAAAACAAAGAAGGAGCGTCGATCGAGGCCAAGACAGCGAGGCTAGAATTCGGTCCTCGCCACATAGGTATGGTGGATCGAAAGCGGCAAAGATGCACTAAACAACCTATAGAGACTCGATACAACTGACGGTTATCAGAGAGGGAAAAGAATGACCTATCCGGATCCAACCTGAGGCTAACACCAAACAAACCCATCCTGGTGTTTCCCCCTCGAGACCAAACGAGGAAGTCAACCGAGGAACTCACACGCTGGCGCTTTTACTTATTAGGTTATCGCCGGCAAAGATTTACTAGTCGTATAGATAATTGTCCCGATAAAGTAAACAGTGGGCACTTTTAGTTAACCATTCCGTTATAGTTGCAACAATTACTAATCGACATGAGATAGCATGAGATAAACCCAAAACCCAAAGCAGCTTGTTGGTACTTTTATTCAGCCATTCGCTAGAAGTTGCAATACTTACTAGTCGTATAATTGTCGCAAGTTTACAACCAAACAAGCAATTGTGGGCAGTATTAATTAGCCATTCCATTATAGTGAAGCTGATTACTAGTCATTATAAGTCAAATTTATAGCAAATAAACTTTAGTTATGCTTGTCTATGATCGAGATATCAGGCTCCAAGTCGTCCATATCCGCGGACACGGCTTTGAAAGTTTTACCCGCCGGGTGCACCAATAGCAACACACGCCGATCAACCTCGAAAACCAAATCAAAACCCAACGAGGCTTTCACGACGAACAATCACAGATTCAGAAATATTTCAGGCCACCCTTAGAGTAGAATCCGCAACGGAGTAAGCAAGCTCGAGACCTCAAGGTTATGGGGACGGCTGTGAACGATCGGGAACCCAAAGTGTGGCTGGGCTTGTCGACACCGCTGAATCGTGCCATTGAGCCTAAACAGACAAAGGTGCTCCTCGCACAATCGTAAATAAAGCAAAAACATGGCATAAGTACAGATCGTAAATAAAACCTCAAACTAGTTTGTGGCCCCAAGAAATAAGACTGAATCAAGCTCGCTCGGGGGTCCCATATACCTCCGGATGTGGATAGCGCAAAAATCAAGGAACAGTATCAAGTACTGGGTCTTACGGACACAAGTGGGCTCGAAACCAAATATTATCTATCACCCACCGATGCCTCTCGCTTGTTCAATTTTAGTTGTTAAACAGAAAGTAAAGTGACGATAAGTAAAACTAGAATCATCTCCAACATCAACATGCGGCAATACATCAATCGTGGCATATGACGACACACATCAAGACTTGAGCAAGCTTACGACGCGCAAGTCCAACTATCTACCAAACCAGGTAATAGGGTGTGTCCAAGGCAATATAGGGCTGCACGGTATATCATGTGTACGAATCTAAAGCATCGCAACACAGATAGCAATAGATCAACAGGAGGGAATAAAGACTATAAAAGTAAGATAGGTAGAAAGGGGGAGATGCTCGCCTGAAAACATTGTCGAAGGGTTCAACCGAAGATCGAAGCGAAGCTCACATCAACTCAACGGCCTTATCCGCGAAGAAGCGAAACACTAGAAGAAACACCGGATGCACTACTTAATACAACGGCAGAAGATCGACATGATGCATGTATGTTGTATGACATGGCAAAGGTGCGATGCAATTAGGTCATATTAAGCGGAACCGGGGTCCCGACAATTATTTAGGTGGTTCATGTTGTTTATCTACCCCGCAATTTAAACGTGGTTTTAGCATGGCAAAAGATAGCACCGGGTTCGCTACACAAATTTAAATGAGGCCAATATGAGACTAGATTTGCCCGCATATGGGCCCCATATTTAATTATTAGGTGAATCGGCATAAGGCCCCCAAACCATATGAATGTATGCATGCAAGATCATGATTTAATATGCAACAAATTATATAGATGGCATTTATAAAATAGGGTTCTCGAAGAGGGGTTCACACATTAGGGGTCTCGACGAACTTGGGTTCCGGTTCGGTCGGTCTGGGTCCGTGGTGCGACGGATTGGTCTCGCGGAAACGTTCTCGGAAAAGGGTAGATCTTGGTGCATCCGGGGCCCTCGGAACACGTTGACGGTCATGGCGTGGGGAAAGTTCTCGGTGTCCGGATGGAGTATGGCGTCCTCGCTTCGGCCTTGACGATATCGGGTTCGGACTCCGGATCCGGCACGGTCTTAGCGCCTCCGTCTCGGTGTCGTTAACTTGGGCTCGACACCGGGTCCTTCGAACCTTGTGGCGGTCGTTGGTACGGGCTCGGCGTCCGGGAAGGAGTACTTGTCGCACCGCCTCGTTGTTCGCGACCGTTTGGAGACCTTGGCGTCCGGGGGAAGTCCATGTCGGGTCCATGACGGAGATCTTGATGGTCCAAGCGACGATGATAGATGAACTCGTTGGTGGTTAGGGGAATCTTGTCTGAACTTAGGCCGGGTACACCAGCAGCATACCCTCGGCACCACTATGCCTTAACCAAAACATCTGCTCAACGTCGACTCTCACCGTCACACAGCGCCGACGCACCACGTCCTGCAGAAGGCCCAGGAACTCGGACACGCTACCGAAACAGAGGCAGCAGAGGCCGCTGCGGACGAGCTTGGCCGACCCAAAAACGCAGAGGCGAGGACGTCGATGGTAGAACGAGGAGGAGCTTGGCTTGGGGCGAGCGGAGGCGCACGAAGCGGCCGGTCCGGCGGGCGACCTGGCGCAGCGGGCGGCGTCCTGGCGGCAGCGACCTTGGCGAAGGCAAGCGATGGCGCGGTGCGGCCGGGCGACGAGGCGACGGGGGCCTGGGACGGGCCGCTGGGAGGTGGACGCCAAAGCGGACTGGGCAGAGGGCGGAAGGCTGGCATGCGGCGGGCTGGGAGCGGCTGGCCGGAGGGCGCTGGTGAGGAGGAAGCGGGAGAGGAGCGAGGTGGCGAGGCGGACGCGGCGGGCGGTGCCATGGCGAGCTGCAGGACTGGCGCAGGTCGCCGGGTCCGCCGAGAGAGGAAGAGGAGTCCGCGACGGCGAGGAAGGTTGGTGGGCGTGGAGCTGCGCCAGGAGAGAGGACCGCCCGCAACGAGGTGAAGGGCGGAGGAAGCGGAGGTGGGCGGTCAGGCGCCGGAGGAGGGAGGCTACATGTACAGAGGCGTGGGTTGTGGGGCTGGGCGTGGAGAAGAAGGAGCTGTGTGGGGGCTGGTCCAAGTGGTTGGTGGGAGGCGGTGATGCGTGGGCGGTGGGGTGAGGGGCATCTGGGAGGGTTTGAGGGTGGAAGGTGAGAGAGAGGAGGGTGAGGGACAAGTGGCGGTTCTGGTTGGTCGAGGAAAGGAGAAAGAGGAGGTGGCACTGATTGGCCGGGTGATGTGGGCTGCTAGGTGTGGGTAGAATTTTAGGTGGCTTTAGGATTAGAGGCTGGTTGGGTGGACCGATTGTGTTATACAGGGGTGGTCGTTCGGGTCGGGTTGGCCCGTTCGACTGCCCCCACTAAAACAAATTAAATCTTTTATTTAATTTCATTGGGCCGTTTGCAACCCGAATGCAACAAAACAAAATACTCCGGAGCCCCGGGGTTTTGGCGTTTGAATAAAGATGGGCGTTTAGAAAACAAAGACGGGTTTTGCAAACATAGTTTTTGGCAAACAATGCATGATGATGACGATGCAATGCACAAATTTAACGCGATTTTCTAGTAGTGGTTTTGCGGGATGCCACACCATGCTACCTTATTGCCATGTAAATTGTGCAACATTCATCATGGCACGATTGTTTGCTTGACGCATCTTATTCATATGCTTGTGCTCTATATTCATGTTGGCCTTGTTTGTTTGGTTTTTCTCGGATAGACACTGAGCAGGGGTTATATCAAGAGAACCAGGAGCACTACCCAGATCCGTCCCTCGCTTCAACTGAGTTGCCAGGCAAGCACTTCCACATGCTTGCATACATACAGTACCTATTGCCTCTATCTTATTATTGCATCATTGAGTCGTGATTGCATTAAATTGGATCCCAAGTATGCATAGCCTTTACTTTTAAACCCCACCAAGCTTGTTCCTCCATCCCATGAGCCATTACTACAGGAGTTGTTTGAGCCATGCGAGTCGAGAACAAACATGTGTAGGGTTTGTGAGAGTCGATGGATAACGAGGTACCTAAACAACTTAACCCGAGTAGTAATGGGATAACTAATGAAAGTGGCATCGTGAGCAATATCTCGCTATTTGGTTTTTCCTGCTCACTTGTGTCCCAGAAGACCCCGAGTACTTGATTCATGTTCCGAGATTATTTCGCTATCCACATCCGGAGGTATATGGGACCCCCCGAGCCGTAGCTTGATTCGCCTTATTTCTTGGGTCCACAAACTAGTTTGAGGTTTTATTTACTATCCTGTACTTATGCCATGCTACTCAGTATTTAAATTGTGCGACGGATAGCACACTGCATCGCTTAGGTAAGCGGAGTGATTACGCCTATCGACACCCAGTTTTCGGGTTCCCGCCGCCATACCATTGACGCAAAACCTTGAGTCCGTCTCAAGCTTGCTTACTTGCTATGGTCTACTCAATGGGGTGGCCCCTGAAATATTTCAATCTCGTGATTGCTTAGTCGTGAAAGCCTCGGGTTTTGATTTGGTTTTTCCGAGGTTGATCGAGCGTGTGTTGCTATTGGTGCACCCCGGCCGGGTAAAACTTTCTGAAAGCCGTGTCCGCGGTTATGGACGACTTGGAGCACAGTTTCTCGATCATAGACAAGCATAACTAAAGTACCGCTTTAACCTGACTAAGTAATTTGACTAGTAATTAGTGCAACACTCATGGAATGGTTAATAAAATTGCCAACGGATGGGGGGGTTGTTCGTCCGCTTCCTCGTTGGTAAGCGAGGAGGAGGATGGATCTGATGAAATTACTATTACAACTGTTGTCATTAATTCACGGACATCCGTCTATCATTGGTTAGGCGGATGGTTAGCGAGTATCTATAGAACTGCTAGGGTTTATCTTTCGCTGCAATTGCGTCACCCCAGGTTGTGTCCCATTTAGAGGCATTAAGACTTGCCGAAAATTCTTAGGGTCTCACACGATAAATTATTGGTTCGGATGAAGTACCCTCGTGACGGATCTTCGGGTGGAAGAAGTTGATGATGTGGGCAACGATCGCTCGTGTAGAGATTCCGGAACGGGATCCGTGAGATCTGTGGTTGGGATGTGCTTATTTCTATGGCATCTTATGCCGATTTTCTTCTTATCCGTACTCAGACTTGTTTGCCGCTTCCGCATGATACTCTGATGTGTGTTGTATGAGGAAGTATCCTAAAATATTAGATCTATCTAGGTCATTTGAATCTTGCCGTATGGCGTTCCTATATTTCCTTTCTTTCTAGATGGTATGGCTCTGATGTACTCTTGTATGGTGGCTTGCATACATACTCATTTGTGTATGTATTTGATCCCTTCGCCTGCCGATTACACCACCCGTACAGGTCTCGTTGAGATGGTAGTGGTTGGGACGGCCGAAAGGTCTACCCGTGAGTGGCTTTTGGGGCCCCACCGTACTATTTCAACCACTACCGCTCATCCAGGCTTGTATCTAGGAGCGTAATTCACCGAGGTAGTTACAATTGGTATCAGAGCCATCCCGACCTTTAGGGTTTCAGCCAAACGGTCGTTGTCAGTCTAGCAAATATTTTGGTAGTTATGTATACTAGGGAAAAACAAAACGCGAGAGTAGGACTGCTTCCACTTTTCTTCTTACCCCCCACCCACCCTTTTTCTGGTAAGGAAGTGCAACGTTTTCAATCCTCTTCTCAAAATTCAAACTAGGATTCACGTGTTCGGTTTCGAGTACCATAGGTTGTGTGTGTGTGTGTAATCCCTTGTCTATCTATTGCATCCAAGTTGTTATCTTATCGCCTTTTGGTTATCAACTGTGGTACATTCCATACCGATGTGCTTTGCAAACCGACGCAATCTATCTTCCTCTTTGTATCCGACGCTATCTTGTTTGGGGTGTTCGCTTCAGTAGTTACCAATCTTTAGGTTCAACATGAGAAGAAGGGGTTAGGATATGTGTTCCACTTGTTCATGTGGAGTAATGATTTGAGTGCGGGATGGAGTCGCGACCATACCACTACTCTTATCATTTGCTTTTGTATATTGAATCGGTAGAGTCACTAATCTTGATTCGTTAAGTAATTTTATGATCTATTGGTATTCTAATGTCAAATTTGTGGAAAATTTTCTTTGATATATTTGTACCACACTCCTTTTCACCGTGCGATATGCTTAATATCTTTTAGGTGCTTTGAACTTTGTTGATATTTTAATATCATCTTAGTAAATTGTATCCTTTAATCTTGGTTAATTCCATCTTGGTACTATTTTGGATTATTATCATCTTCCATTATAGTAATTACTTGAGTTTTATATCAATGACAGGATGGCTCCACCACTGCATCGATGAGGATATACCTGAATCGGCTCCGCTGTCAAACATCGCTAATGCTTTGGCAGCAATGCAGCAGACCAATGGCGCTTTGAGGAGAGTGTCGAGAAACGAGTTTGCTCCACTTCCTCCACCTCCCAAGCAAGGAGACATCAAGAGCTTCCTCAAATTCAACCTCGTCGCTTTGATGTTTCGATCGACCTCTGGACGGATGATTGGCTGCGTGAGATGTCTAGGTTGCTCGAGACCGGATGTTCCGAGCAGAGGGGTCAAGTGTGCTACTCACCTTCAAGGGAGATGCAGCTCTGTGGGAGAACTACTTGAAGGCAAGCTGACCGGTTCCAGCCAACTTGGGAGAGGTTCACTGAGCGTTCAAGGAGCAGTTCACGAGATTGTTATGGAAAGGATGAAGGAAGCATTTCTCAACTCAAGCAAGGAAATGATAACGCCAACACCTACATCAGAACCTCATGAATCTCTCGTTATGGTGGTGATGAGTTATCCGATGACAAGAAGAAGCGTAAGAGGTTCAGCAAGGGCTCAATGCGTCGATCAAGTATGCGATCACACATGCAAGACCGCAACTTTCACTGAACTACAAAGACATGCATTCGCAAGAGGAGGCAAGGTGCAAGTGTTCGAGGAGTCCAAGAAACACAACAGGATGCATCAAGCTCGCAGTTATGGCAGCCTTCTAAGCGGCGTGTCGGGTTCCTAACACCCCACCGCCGCTCCGGCTCACCAAGACCTGCAAGTTACGCGCCAAGGCCACCAAACTTCACCATCGGCTCCTGTGGTCTACAACCACCACTACCCCGAGCGCTCGGAGTCCTCGCTACGCTACTCCACGCCCACCGGTGCTCGCTTCACGTGTGGAGATCTGGACATCCCCATTGAACTGTCCGATGAAGAACAAAGCTCTCCCTCCACCCCGCCAAGATCTCGCAACAAGCTCTCCTATGGTTCGTGCACCACCACCTCGGGCTCTCAACATCAACACTAAGCACGGTCGCGTTGTTCGTGCTAATCTGCCAACGCCTCAAGCCGAGCATGCACCGAGTTGTGATGGGTATGCTTTCCGTTAACTCGTCCCAAAGATGAGTTTTGTTTGATTCGTGCATCGCATTCTTTTGTCTCACAAGTTTGCAAATGAGAATGAGTTAGTCTTAGTTCCTTCCAAAAGCGGTTAATGGTTCTTTCTCCGAGCAACAATGGCATTTGCTAAAATCAGTCATGGCAATCAAGTTGAGATTGGTGGCTCTTCATTCTCGGCTTCTTTAATTGTTCGGGCAATTCGACATTGATGTCATCTTGGGCATGGATTGGTTAACGGAAAATGCAGCTGTGATTGATTGTCTGAACGCCGTTTCTCTCAAGATTCCTCAAGGCCATATAGTCTTTTCTCCAAGTCCGACTCACTGTCCAGCTCTTCTCCTTGGCAGCTCGAATGATGATGCTATGGAAGCTATTCAGTGTACCGGGTCCGTGAGTTCCCGATGTTTTTCCCAAGAGTTGCCGGTATGCCTCCGGATCGTGAGGTTGAGTTTGTGATTGAGCTAGAACTCGAACGGCTCCTATCTCCAAGCGGCCTTATAAAATGGCTTCTTCGAGTTGGTGAACTCAAACGACAACTTGATGAACAAGAGAAGTTGGGTTTCATTCAACACAAGACTTCTTCTTGGGGTAGCCCAACAATCTTTGTGAAGAAGCGTGACAGACCGATAGACTGTGTTGACTACCGCTCTCAATGCTAAAACCATCAAGAACAAATATCCCTCCATGGATAAATGATCTTTTGATCGCCTAGCAGAGCCGGGTCTTCTCTAAGCTGGACTTGAGAAGTGGTTATCACCAAATCAAGATTCGCAAAGAAGATGTGCCCAAAAGCTTTCACCACCCGCTATGGACTGTATGAGTACACGGTCATGTCTTTCGGTCTCACCAACGCACTCGCTACCTTCTCGAGGTGATGAACTCCGCTTTCATGGAGTACCTTGATAAGTTTGTCGTGGTCTATCTGGATGACATTCGTCTATTCCAAGTCTAAGGAAGAGCATGAAGAACACTGCGGTGTGTCTTAAACAAGCTTCGTGAGAACCGCTTGTATGCAAAGTTCTCAAAGTGTGAGTTTTGGCTACCAAGTAACCTATCTTGGTCATGTCATCTTCGCCAAGGGCATTGCAACAACCCGAAACTGTGAAGACAATTGTTGAATGGCTTCCTCCGTTAATGTCAAGGAAGTGCGGAGTTTCCTCGGTTTGGCTAGCTATTGCCGCTTCGCTCGTAACTTCTCAAGATAGCGAAGCCTTACCGATCTCCTCAAGAAAGGCAAGAAATACTGTGGACTCTGCGTGTCAAGCAAGTTTTGAGACACTCAAAGAGAAGCTCACTTCCACGCCAGCCTTGGTTCCTCCGGATACATCTAAGCCTTTCCAGATATATTCTGACGCCTCTTTGCAAGGATTAAAAGGTCCTCATTCAAGAGAAACAGGTGGTTGCTTATGCCTCTCATCAGTTGAAGACGCATGAGATTAACTATCCCACACATGACCTCGAGCTAGCAGCAGTTGTCTTTGCTTTGAAGTTATGGAGGCACTACTTGCTTGGTAACCGTTGTGAGATCTTTTCGGACCACAAGAGTTTGAAGTATATCTTCACTCAGCCTAATATCAACCTTCGGCAGAGGAGATGGATTGAAGCAATCAATGACTTCGATGTGACCATCAACTACACTCCGGGCAAAGCTAATGTAATGGCAGATGCGCTTAGCCGCAAAGCTTATGTCAACAACCTCATGGTGGAAGAGCAGCAACCTCTCTTGTGCGAGGAATTCCGGCCACCAACCTCGAAATTGTGGAACAAGGGCATCTCGAACCTTCCGCTACTCCTCTCTTGGAAGAAAAGATTCGCTCTCGTCAGCTTGGTGATCCGCACACCAAAAAGCTTATCTCTAAACTTGAGCTTCCGAAGTATGAGTCCTTCCACGTTGATGATCAAGGCACGCTTTTCTTTGAACACCGGATGTTTGTTCCAAACTACCCGGTGCGAGAGAGCAAGTTCTAAAGGAGGCGACGATTCGGTTCTTTCTATCCATCCCGAAGCACAAAGATGTACATGGACTTAAAAACACAATATTGGTGGCCTGGTTGAAACGGTATTGTGCCAAGTATGTCTCGAATGTGATGTTCTGGCAGAGTAAAGGCTGTCCATCGAAACCATTCGGTCTTCTACAGCCATTGAAACCTCCTAATGGAAATGGGAGAAAGTAGAGATGGACTTCATCACCGGCTTTCCAAGGTCGCAGAGGCAACAATGCAATTTTTGTTGTCATCGATGCTTTCTAAAGTGGCTCATTTCTTCCCAATCAAGGAAACAATTTCGGAATTCATTATCGAGCTCTATATCAACAGAGTTGTCTCCGTATGGGGTTCCACTTGAAATCAGTTCGCACTGCGGGAGCATCTTCACCTCAAGTTCGGGAGAGTTTCCAAAAGCTTTGGGAACAAAGTTGAACTTCAAAGATCGCTACCACCCTCAGTCGCAAGGACAGGTTGAAAGGATCAATCAGATTCTGGAGGATATGCTTCGTGCTTGCGTCATCTCCTTTGGCATGAAGTGGGAGGAATGCCTTCCTTATGCTGAATTCTCCTACAACAACAGCTTCCAGAAGAGTCTAAAGATGGCACCATTCGAGGCTCTCTATGGTCGAAAGTGCAGAACTCCGATTGGTTAGTCAGGTGTAGGAGAAAGAATCTGGTTTGGCCCTGACATCGTAACTCAAGCAGAGGAGAAGGTGCATATCATTCTTGAGAACCTGAAGATTGCTCAAAGTCGTCAGAAGAGCAACTATGACAGGAAGCACACGGATATGGTATATGCCCCTGGTGATCTCGTCTACCTTCGTGTCACTCCCATGAGAGGAACACACCGTTTTGGTATCAAAGGAAAGTTGGCTCCTAGATACATCGGTCCTTTCAAGATACGTGGTAGAAGAGGAGAAGTTGCTTATGCACTTGAGCTTAGGAAAACTCAAAGTCCATGATGTTTTCCACATCTCTCGTCAAGAAGTGCTTCAAAGATCCCGGCAGACCGTGGATCATGAGCTAATCGATCTCCAAGAAGACTTGTCTTATCAAGAACACCCCACCAAAATCCTTGAGACCGCAGAAGGACTGCAACAAGTCCATCAAGTTACTCGCAAGGTGCATGGGTCACACCATCCTTCTCTTTGTGTCTTCTTCTTCTTCCTAGAATCTCGGGCAGATTCCTGTTAGTGGGAGAGTTGTAGCATCCCGCTTGTTCAACACCTGTAATGCTACTTGTTCTAGTAATAAAAGGGCCACTTCCAACATATAATTGTTGCATCATCATCATGTCATGCTCATGTCATCATGCCACCTTGCATTTGAGCATCATATAAAACCCTTTCTTGTTTGGTTCTTATCTCATGTGCATAATTAATTGTAGTTGCCTCTTGATATTGTATTTGGTTCTTAATATATTGTTAAATGCCCAAGTTGAGTTGGGGGCATATCTCTTTTAAACTCCACCACCTTTCTTTCACCACCTTATAATTCCACCATCCAACTTAAGAGGAGCTAGCATTTTATTGAGTTTACCTCTAGCTCATGTGGGTTGGGTGGACTCCACCATAATCTTATGCTTGGCCCTTGCCACCTTTTGGGAATGCAAGGAATAATGCCACATGAATTAATGTTGTTTTCACAATATAACTACATGGCAAATATTGTTTGCATGGGCCATGCAAGTGCCACCTTTTTCTTGACTTTGGAATGTTATTTGGCTTTGCTTGCATGAATCACTCTCCTTGTTTAATCTTGTTTGGCTTGTAGATATTCTTCACCATATCATCTGCCTCTCTTTTCCCCCTATAGCTAAACCCTCATCACCATACTCCATGCATACACATGTGATCATGTGTGAGCATAAGCCTAAACCCCATCCTTCTCCCTACCTCTTTTCTTTTGATCTTGCTTGTTCTTTGTATGGAGCATGCATGATTCAAAATCTCTAGCTCTATCTTTTCCTCTTGGCTTGAACTTGACAAAAGCAAACCCTAAACCATTCTCTCTTCTCTCCTCTCTCTAAACCACCCCACACCCTCTTTTTAATCTTGTGTTGGTTTATGTTAACCCTCACACTTCCTTCTAATCTAAACCACTCCCCCCTCTCTCTAAACCCTAAGTAACCTCCCTCATCTCTTCTCTCTCTAACCGAGCCATACCCCCTCCCTCTCCTACCCTAGCTCTCCCTAGACCGAACCCGAGCCACCTCTCCCCCTCTCTTCTCTCCCGCCTAGGCCTCCCACTGCCTGGCCACGAGCTTCCGGTCCACCGCCACCCTCCCTAGCTCTACCAGCCTCGCCACCACCCCAGCCCCATGCCATGCACGTGAGGAGAAAAGGTGGCACCGAGGCCACCTTCCCTCCCCCACGCAAGCCCCACCGCCTGTTCTTATCTACACCCCAAAGACCCTCCGCCTCCCAGATCTGCTCGGGGTTTCACCCTTCTCCCTTCCTCTCCTCGCCATCTACCTCGCCTTGGCCCACCGCCCACCTGCCCCATCTACCTAGCCGGTGGCGTGGGCCAGGCCGAGGAAGCCCCGAGGTCCCTCAGACGCCTGCTGTCGCCAAGGAGGAGGAGAACAGAGCCGCCGAACCAGCACAAGCAGCCCGACGAACCCTAGCGCCAGCTGCTCGCCTCGTCGCCCCTGCGCCCGACCCGATCCGAGCACGCCACCGAACCCGCGGTGAGCCCCTAGCCCTCCCAGACATCCTCCCGTTCTTAGTCGCTTCTCGACGCGCGATCATTTTGTCGAAGGCCTCCGCCAGAGCCGACGTCGTCTGCTAGCACGCGCCGCATAGCCCTATCTAGCACGCGCCCACCTCTCGTCACCTAACCCCACCTAGCCTGGTGGTAGCTGCGTCAAGGCCTGTGTCCTCGGATCGAACCCCCACGCTGCCATGAAGGCCCGTCACGCGACGCCTGCTCGGTTCGAGGAAGAAAAAAAAGGCGCTGTGATCTCTTTGCAACCCCCTCTTTTTGTTTTGCCAACCCGGTCCAGCCTGTGCCCATCGGCGTTGGGAGCTTTTTTAAAAAGGCTGTGTTTCTGTGTTTCCACCCGCGGTCCTTCTCCCTCTCAGCCACTGGCGTGTGGGTCCAGGTGCGCCTGTCCCCACCTGTCTGTGACTAGGGTTAGATTAGCCTGGGTGTTAAAAGTTTTCCAGAGTCTGTTTAAATTCAAATCTTTTCTAAATTAATTCAAATTCAAATTTCAATTCAGTTTTAAATAACTTTTCAAATATTAATCCAAATAATACAAACAATATATGTTTCTGAACCAGAAAAATGTAAGGAATTCAAATATGCTATTCAAATTACCTTTTGCACACTTTAAATTCCAAGTTGAGTTAAATTACAACAAATGCCACTAGAACTTAAATAATTAATAACTTTTGTTTTATAATTCCAAATTTAACAAATGATATGTCTAAAATGATCAGCTCGACGAGACCTTTCCATTTATGCTATCCTTGACTTGAATTGCACCATGCATCATATAAATATATAGTAAACAGCAATTGTTATGACAACAAAATGTGATCCAAAACCCCATTAAAATGTTATTACTTGTCTTCCACACCTCACCATGCCATGCTACCTTATTGCCATGTAAATTGTGCATCATTCATCATGGCACGATTGTTTGCTTGACGCATCTTATTCATATGCTTGTGCTCTATATTCATGTTGGCCTTGTTTGTTTGGTTTTTCCGGATGACAGACACCGGCGGTGGTTATATCAAGAGAACCGTGAGCACTACCCAGATCCGTCCCTCGCTTCAACTGAGTTGCTGTGCAAGCACTTCCACATGCTTGCATACATACAGTACCTATTGCCTCTATCTTATTCTTGCATCATTGAGTCGCGATTGCATTAAATTGGATCCCAAGTATGCATAGCCTTTACTTTTAAACCCCACCAAGCTTGTTCCTCCATCCCATGAGCCATTACTACAGGAGTTGTTTGTGCCATGCAGTCGAGAACAAAGATGTAGGGTTTGTGAGAGTCGATGGATAACGAGGTACCTAAACAACTTAACCTCGAGTAGTAATGGGATAACTAATGAAAGTGGCACCGTGAGCAATATCCGCTATTTGGTTTTTCCTGCTCACTTGTGTCCCGTGAAGACCCCGAGTACTTGATTCTGTTCCGAGATTATTTCGCTATCCACATTCGGAGGTATATGGGACCCCGAGCCGAGCTTGATTCAGTCTTATTTCTTGGGGCCACAAACTAGTTTGAGGTTTTATTTACTATCCTGTACTTATGCCATGCTATCGTATTTAAATTGTGCGATAGCACACCGCATCGTTTAGGTAAGCGGAGTGATTACGCTGTATCGACACCCAGTTTTCGGGTTCCCCGCCATGACCATTGACGCAAACCTTGAGTCCGTCTCGAGCTTGCTTACTTCGCTATGGTCTACTCAATGGGTGGCCTCAAATATTTCCGAATCTGTGATTGCTTAGTCGTGAAAGCCTCGTTGGGTTTTGATTTGGTTTTTCCGAGGTTGATCGGCGTGTGTTGCTATTGGTGCACCCGCCGGGTAAAACTTTTCTCAAAGCCGTGTCCGCGTTATGGACGACTTGGAGCACGTTTCTCGATCATAGACAAGCATAACTAAAGTACCGCTTTAATGACTAAGTAATTTGACTAGTAATTAGTGCAACACTCATGGAATGGTTAATAAAATTGCCAACGGATGGGGGTTGTTAAATCAGCTTCCTCGTTGGTAGCGAGGAGGATGGATCGATGAAATTACTATTACAACTGTTGTCATTAATTCACGGACATCCGCTATCATTGGTTAGGCGGATGGTTAGCAGTATCTATAGAACTGCTAGGGTTTATCTTTCGCTGCAATTCGTCACCCGGTTGTGTCCCTTTAGAGGCATTAAGACTTCTTGAGTACCCTTAGGGTCTCACACGATAAATTATTGGTTCGGATGAAGGTACCCTCAGACGGATCTTTGGGTGGAAGAAGACGATGATGTGGGCAACGATCGTTCGGTGTAGAGATTCCGGGAACGGGGATCCGTGAGATCTGTGGTTGGGATGTGCTTATTTCTATGGCATCTTATGCCGATTTGCTTCTTATCCGTACTCGGACTTGTTTGCCGCTTCCGCATGATACTCTGATGTGTGTTGTATGAGGAAGTATCCTAAAATATTAGATCTATCTAGGTCATTTGAATCTTGCCGTATAGCGTTGCTATATTTCCTTTCTTTCTAGATGGTATGGCTCTGATGTACTCTTGTATGGTGGCTTGCATACATACTCATTTGTGTATGTATTTGATCCCTTCGCCTGCCGATTACGTCGCCCGTACAGGTCCCATTGAGATGGTAGTGGTTGGGACGGCCGAAAGGTCTACCCGTGAGTGGCTTTTGGGGCCCCACCGTACTATTTCAACCACTACCGCTCATCCAGGCTTGTATCTAGGAGCGTAATTCACCGAGGTAGTTACACATAATAGCTTTTTGCATGCATGTCTTGTATTAACACCTAAGATACCCATCATGTATAAGACAGATCGTGTTTACCGGTGCCGTGCGCGTGCCCAGAGGAGAACAAACGGGGAAGGAGATCGCTTATCTAGCCGGCTGGGAGTGTTAAGAAGTGCACATAGGTCTTGTTTGGATATAGAATTTTGACAGAACTAGTTTTCCGTAAACTTATATAACCATCTAACAAGCTAATATTATGTCTAGATGCAACAACTAAAACATGAATTGATAAAACTGAGTTTCCACAAAGCCAGCAAAGTACGTGTTGGCAAAAACCACTATTAGTAGTTTTTTGGAAAACGGGATTAGGCAAAACTCGAGCATAGTCTTAGGCGACGACTGCGTGGCCGTTACATCTGTGAGCGCTCCAAGGGTATCCCGCCGGCGGAGACTACACCGCCTCCTTGAGTCCTCATACAGCCCCGTCGAGCTCTAGGTCCTCGTCAAACTCCTCGATGATCCCAGTACTAGCGACGTTGCGCTCGTCGGTAACCGCTGCCGGTAGGTACACCGGCTACACCACTCAGTGATGCTTTCCACCTCTATCGCGTCTGCCTTTCCGAGCCCTTCATCGTTGCTTGGCTGGCCAGCTACGAGCGCATCCGCCAAGGCGAGGTGCGCGGACTCCTTCGTGTTTGCTTTGTCCACACTTTGAGGTGTTTTTATATGTTTTCTGGTACTAACCTATTAACAAGTTGTCACAGTGCCAGTTGTCTTTTTTTTCTGTTTTTGGTTCCAGAAAGGCAGAAAATCAATATTCTCGAAATTGAACGGGACAAAAGCCAAAGTCAATATTTTACAGTGGGCAACACGAAGCCAGAATACAAGACGGAGGAGGATCACCAGGGGCAACACCCCTTGGCCGCGCGGGTGGGCCCACCCCGCGCTTGGGGGGGGGGGGGGTGCAGCCACCCTGATGGCCCACCTGGTTCGCCTCTTCTCCTATAAGTCCCCTCGATACAGAAACCCTAAACACCCGATCAATATTCCACGAAACCGTCTATAGCCGCCGCCACCATCGTCCCTAGATCGAGGGATGCAAGCTCTTCCCAAGACCGCCGAGGGAGATCATCCTGGAGGCCTTCTTCTTCATCATGCCAGCCTCCGGTATGAAGCGTGAGTAGTTCCACCTTGGACTACGGGTCCATGTAGTAGCTAGATGGTTGTATCTTCTCCTTGTGCTTTTATGTATAGATCTTGTGAGCTCCGTTCATGATCAAGATCTAATCTATTTGTAATCATGCATGTTGTGTTTGCGGGGATCCGATGGATATTGAGATTACTATGTCAGATTGATTAATGGTTTTGTCTATTTGATTCTATCATGGCTGTGTTGTTTGTGATCTTGCATGCTCTCCGTTGTTAGTAGCTATCTTGGCCAAGTAGTTGCTAGTGACTCCAAGAGGGAGTATTTATGCTGGATAGTGGCTTCATGCCTCTAGTTTCCAAGGGAAGTGACAGAAATCTCTTCGGTTGTAGATGTGATGTTGCCACTAGAGAGAAACGGTCTCTTGTTCATAGAACAAGTGGATTATTTACCTTACATACTTTACTTAAAGCAGTTATCTGTTGCTTCCAACTTAATACTGAAGGGGGTTCGAATGATAACCTGAAGGTGGACTTCTAGTCATAGATGCAGTTGGATAGCGGTCTATATATATTGTTGTATTGCCCAATCGAATCTCATAGGATCTTTGTGTCTAGTATTGCATTGTTATGCCTTGCTCAGTCCTGTTAATTGACCTGCTATAATTTGTTTATCCAGCATGCCATGTTTTTTATCTAAGGAAAACACCTCTAGTGAACTATGGACCCCGGTTCAATTTTTACCATTGATACATCTTCAACCGTTATTGTTTACTTGCTGCAAATCATCATCACCTTTCACACCATATAGTTAATCCTTTGTTACAGTAATCGGTGAGATTGAAATCTTACTGTTCATTGGCGCAAAGTCTTGAGTTTGTGTTGTGCAGGTTTCCAAGTTGCTTGCAACACCTTTGAGACGTTTCCTTACTCCTACTGGTTCGATAACCTTGGTTTCTTACTGAGGGAAAACTTGTTGTTGTGCTGCATCACACCTTGCTCTTGGGGTTTCCCGACGAAGCGCTCCATGTTGACGCAGCGTCATCAGCATTCCAGAGGTGCTACGGCGCTACACGCACTAAATACGGAACTATTCGCGCTATTTGATATTACGTCGTAGCGGCACTATTTTTTGTTGATTTTTATTTTTTAGTAGCCCATTCCTCATTCTGGCCTTTTTTGGCCGAGTGTCCTATCCTAATCCAACTAACCTTAATGGCCATCAGTTCCTAGTTCGTCTCCTCCACTGCCTCAGACGCTGCGATGATGGATGCGGCGGCTCCGCCTGGAATCAACGTGCCTCCGCCTGGAATCGTCTTCGCCCGGGACAATGTCGCTTGGAATCGCCTCCGCCTTCAAACCTAGCTTCAGCGCTTCACGCCTTCACCCTGCCTCCATTCCGCTCCTCCAATTTGCAGGTTCTTCTTCAGATGCGGATGATGATGTCAATTCTTGTTCATCTAATTAAGTAACTTTATGCTGCCATTTTATGATGTTTATTTGATCCTTGTTGAACTTGTGGTTGTTTTCAGGAGTATGTGAACTATGTGTCTATGACTCTAAGTTAGTGTGTGTGAATTCTGAACTATGGTTGTGATTCTTGCTATGTGATATGGAGTTATGGACTATGTGAACTATCTCTGGTTGATGTTTGGCTGCAGATATATCTGTGATTTTATAGGTGCAGAATGCAATATTTATGATTTTATAGTTGTTGAAATCCTGATTTTCATACTTCCTTTTAAAAAGCTATTTTGAAAAAGGGAGTGCCTAGATCTCAGACGTCTGAGAATTAGTTATGTCTAAGTCGCTGATGTCATCCTAATATTTGTGCTAATTCTCGGTTGTAACCTAGTTGCAACTCATAAGATTTGTACTAGTTCTCAGTTACAACCTAGTTGCAACTCATTAAATTCTCAATTACACCCAAGTTGCAACTAATGTGTAGCACGAATCACGAGGTAAATCAAATGGTGAAAGGGACGACTGAGACTTAAGAAATTCTCAGGCGCTTGAGAACTAGCAAATCCGTTTGAAAAATAGCACGCTATAGCGTTTGTAGCGTTTTTTTAAGCCCCCGCTATTTAAGTTAGCACGCTATTTCTTTTTTGGTACATTCAGGTACCAGACTGTGCGGGCACCGTCGATGGAGTCAGCACGGGACCAGGCTTCGAGTCGCCCTGGAATGAACGTCTCCCGCGTCGTCTTCCTACCTCCAGCACACTTGTTTCGACAACAGCTAGCCTCTCCGGCGCCATTCCCTACTCTCTCGGTGAGCATGGGCAACTGACGGGCCTGCTGCTAAACAACGATTCCTCCTCTCCAGCGAATTCGCGGCGAGATGCCGGAGACCAACTTTTAGCTCGAGCGTGAAGATCGTCGATTTCTTTCGGAAGCCGAGAGGGAGGACACCGACGTCCGTCCAGAATCTGCATCTATTCAAGACATACTTTCGTCCTCAAGATTAATTTGTATCGGAGAGTCCAAACAGGGAAGAGTAGAAAGAGTTTTTGATGGGGATACGCCTACTGGGGTATACTCAGCGGGACGTTTCCGACTGGCCGGAGGGCTGGCGAGTGGGCCTGCAGAACGGCGAGTGGATCAAAGCCCATCAAGGTATCGGTATCGAAGTTGAAGGCCAGGCGTAGATAGACCCGGTCGGTCTAGGTTAAACGACATCAAGTCAGAATGAATCGGTTGAGATATCTAAACCCTAGGGAGGTGAGCCTATATAAACCTCCCTATGGGGTGAGTAGAGACACGCCTCATACACCCAAGCAACTCGCCGCTTCACGAAGTTCGCCCATTGTAAACACATCCATAATACAATCTAGCAGGGTAGGTCTTTACCCGGGCCGAACACAGGTAAAACCCTATGTCTCGCCTCATCTCGCACCGCAGATGGTGCCGCCCTTGCCCTCGTTCTACTACATTGCCGATTGCAAAGATTCGCCGTAGCCATTCCCACAGTGGTGCCCACCGTGGGCCTGGCGGTCCGGCGTTCTCGCGGCGAGATCCAATCGCCCATCAACGACGGTCGCCACCGGCGTATGATAGCGATCGGCGATGCTCCGGATCTTGCCGCAGCTACGTCCGTAGGCGCGACCGTCACGCGACAACGTAATCACCGCCAATCGGCACGATCAGCCTCTTCGTCGGCCTCACCGACGTCATCACCTCGGAGGACTCGGCTCGCATCCGCGAAGTCGCCACCACGCGATCGGCTCTCGAGAGCCAGTCCGACGATCCACCGCCTCCGAGTACAACTCGCCCAAAGAACGTGGCGGGAACTCAGCCGCGCGAAGATGCGGCCTCATCGACGACGCCGACTCGGCGACCGGCGTCCGCCGGATCCATCACCATGCCTCATCCGGGCTCCATCGCCAGTCTCCAACGGGAGATTTCGAGGACCCTCCATCCTGGATCTTGAATTCGACTCGGTCGGAAAACTCCGCCGACCTCCACGACGGAACCAGTCGCCATGCCGCGACCTACATGGCCACCGGCCCGATCCGCCGGAGGATCCTTTCTCCACCCAATCCTCCTAACGCCACGGCAACGGAGGTCGAGGAACTCCGCTGAAATTGGCGGAGGCAAGATGCAAAGAGCAGGCCGAGCGAAAAATTTCGCCTCGAGCAAGTGAGCAGAACGTCACGCTACCACCAGCAGCGGATCAGTCACGCTGAACCCACCGTTCAGGCGCGCCGAACCGACGACGAAACGACCGCAGATAGCCGAGCGCGATTCGCGAGAACGCGCCACCAGAGGAAGCGCCTGCCCGCCAGATCGGCGGCGATGGGTGCCCCACCACCACCCAACCGCACCTCCTGTGGACCAGCAGCGGATAGTCGTCTCCTCACGGAGCGACGCGAACGGCCTCCCATTGTTCTCCACCCCGATGGACAACCTCGTGGCAGCCGAAAGCGGGCCGATAGCATCATGGCCACCGCGGCGCCTTACAAATCCAAGACGTCAAGGCCCCTTTCGCCAAAGGCCGTGGAGCAGCAAAGAGCGGCGCCGACCGCAAGGCGGTATACTCGCGCTCCTCGGAAGCGGCCTCAGCGGCCGCAGCGGCAAAACACCCTCAATTGCCCGCCACGGATCCATCGCAGCTCCAACGCCGACCCGTGAACGCGGCACTCTCCACCAACGATCCGCCGGGCGACCAACTTGCCGCCGCTAACGGAGAACCCATCGACGCCCGCACTCACATCATCAACAACCAAACTGGCGCCACGCGCCCGACGACTTGCGGCACACCCTAACTAACCGCCGCGATGGCGAGCCTATGGGGTCGCTTCGATCGACTAGGGCCTAAGTGCCGGACCAATGATCCGAGGCGAAAAGTACCCGCAAACTTCAAGGCGCCAAAGGAGATAGAAAATACGACTCTCGTGACGACCCGCGTGCGGCTCGACACATACCTCATGGCAATGGGGATCGCGGGTCACATCGACCTACTTCGCCCGTTACCTCCCGCGATGATGGAGGGACGTGCGGCAATGGATCAACACGCCCCCGTGATGATCGACTCGGGAGGAAATGCAAGACGCCTTCGAGCACTTCGAGTGCTCCTACACCCGCCACCACCATCGAGGACCGAACGATGCGTCCAGGACCTCGCGAGTCGACTCGAATCGGGTCCAACGGTGGCAAGAGCTCGTACAACGGTTGGCATCCACCCGACACCGCGATCCATTGCTTCAAGACCTCGTGTCGCTACGAGCCTCTAGTCGCCAAGCTCAAGCGACACGCCCGCACACTCGACAACATCCCTGACCTCCTCGAGATCGCCAAACGGTACGCCGAGGAGGACCCCAACCAAGAAATCGACGACGAGTCAGGAGGGCAACGCCGCACGGGCGGCAACGACGGCGGACGCCGAACCGACCTACGCTATAGCGGCACCCGCCTCACAGGCAAGCGCCGCAACGACGGACGAGTCGACTTCGTCGCCAACGCTGGGCACGCACAACGCGAGCCCAAGAGCTATCGCCGCGACGGAGGGCAACGACGCGATGGCGGAAACTACAAGAACAAGCCAAGGTTCGATCCCGCGGCCCTCCTTAAACAACCATGTGCGTTTCACAGCAGGGAAGGGAAGCCCGCCACGCACACCACCGCCGACTGTCACACCCTCAGGGAAATCGAGAAGGCACGGCACGCGCGGGAGGACCCCGACAACGACCCGCCAAATGGCGGAAAATTCGGCAAAGTAGCCGGCTCGCTCCACACCTTCACAGGCTTCAACACGAAGCGCAAGAAGAAGGTCATCGCCCGCGCCGTCGCCGTCAACGCGGTGGCCCAAACAGACGTCCCCCAGTTCCTCAACTGGTCGGAACAGCCCATCACCGGAGCGGCAAGACCACTCGCCACGCATCGAGTACCGGGGCGAGTCGCCTTGGTGGTCAAGCCCAAGGTTGGCGACCATCGCTCCCCAAGACACGATGGACGGCGGCAGCCATCAACATCCTCTACCTCGACACCTTCAGCGGTTACGCTCCTGCGATCGATGATCGAGACAACCCACACCACGTTCCACGGCATCGTCCCGGTCGGAAGGCGTACCCGATCGGCAAAGTCACGCTACCGTCACCTTCAGATCGGCAAACTTCCGCCTTGGCGGATCGTCTTCGAGTGGTGCCCTTCGACCCTTACCACTGCGTCTGGGCGCCAGCGTTCGCCAAATTCATGGCAGCGCCCACTACGCTGCATAAAGCGATGAAGCTCCCGCCGGCGGCGTCATCACCATCAACGGCGACCCGACATGGCCGCCGAATGCGAGGCCAAAGGAGCCGAGCTCGCCGACGCCATCGCGCGAAGCTAATCACGCCGACGAGCTTGCCAACACGCGGCGGGTCAACAATGACGACCCACAATACTCAAGAAGCCCAACTCGGAGGGCACAAACACCTCAACCTTTGAGGCCACGAACACCCGACCGTCGAGCTGGTCCCAGCGACCCCAGACCGGTGACGATCGGACAGGCATGAGCCCAGCATAGGAAGGCGCTCATCGAGTTCCTTCGTGAGAATAGGGACATCTTCGCATGGAAACCCTCCGACATTCCTGGTGTCCCTAGGAGCTCGGCGAGCACAAACTAAACGCCGACCCCAAAGTGCGACCCGTCAGCCGCTACGGCCCTTAAATGAAGAACGCCGAGCAATCGCCGAGGAAGTGCGGCCTTTGCCGACTTCATCCGCCAATCAAATACTCAAGTGGTCGCAAACCCACCTGGTCGAGAAGAAAACGGGACCGGAGAATGTGTATCGACTACACAAACACGAGCAGCTTTGCCCAAAGGAGTTCGTCCTCCCGCGGATCGATCGATAATCGATTCAACCGCTGGTTCGAGTCGCTATGTTTCCTCGACGCCTACTACAGGTACAACCAGATCAAAATGGCTGTCGAGGATGAGGAGAAGACGGCGTTCATCACGCCATTCGGAGCCTTCTGCTACACCGCCATGACCTTCGGCCTCAAGAACGCCGGGGCAACCTACCAGCGGTGCATGCAAGAATGCCTCGCGAGCCAAATTGGCCGCAACATCCACGTCTATCGACGACGCGTGGTCGTGAAACTGGCCGCCAAGGCGACCTACTCGCCGACCTAGCGGAGACCTTCGCCAATCTGCGGAGGTACAAGATAAAGCTCAACCCAGGCAAGTGCACCTTCGGCGTACCCGCCGGGCAACTACTGGGGTACGTCGTCTCCAAACGAGGGATCGAGGCAAACCCAACGAAGATCGACACGATCGCCCGGCAACCCGAGTGCTGCGACCGACGCCCGTGGGCCGGGCGTGTAGCGGCTCTCGGTCGCTTCCCGCTGGGCGAAAGCGATGCCCTATACCGCTGATGCTAAGAACCCCACCTTCGGTGGGACAAGGAGGACGACGCGCTCGACCTTAAAAGGTGCTACTCGCCGCACCACTACTCGCCGCACCCCCGACAAAGAGCCTATGCTGGTTTACGTCGCGGCGTCCGAGCGTCGTCGTGCCGTAATGGTCGCCGACGACCAGAGGAAGGAAAGGAGCGCCCGTCCGGCGGTGTACTACATCAGCGAGGTCCTCACCGAGTCGCGCCAGCGATACCACGATCAAAAGCTGGTATACGGTCTTGAGGCTCGTGGCGCTGCCGACTACTTCCAGGAGCACCCGATCACTGCCTCTCGGCACCACTACAAGACATCATCCGAATCGCGAGGCGACCGGCGGGTCGCCAAGTGGGCCGTCGAGATCGGCGTCCACAACATTAAATACGAGCCACGAAGGCGATTAAGTCCTGAGCAGCGGACTTCATCGCCGATCGGGAAGAGGCCCATGACGGAGAAGCCGCCGTACCTCCATTCTCGAGCCTGCACTTCGACGGGTCCAAGAACGCGACGGCGAGAGCGGGATAGTGCTGACCTCACCAAAGGCGACAAGCTCCGCTACATCCTCCGCCTCAATTCACGCCTTGCACCAACAACATGGCTGAATACGAGGCCCTACTCCACGGCATGCGAGCGCCAAAGGAGATGAGCGTCAATCGCCTTCGATGCTACGGAGACTCCGACCTCGTTGCGGGACAAGTCGCCGGCACCTGCGACGCCATCTCCCCCACCATGGCGGCGTATCGCCAAGAGGTGGATAAGTTGGGCGGCCACTTCACCGGTTACTCTGTCGAGTGGATCGACGGAAAACGAGGAGGCCGACGCCTCTCTCGAATCGGTCGGCCGACTCGCACCACCCGCCGGGCGTGTTCCTTGACACAATCTCAAACCATCGCCTCCCCGAGGGAGATCGACATCGAAGTCACACTCCAACCAGAGGCAGCCTTGGTCGCACTCATCACCGAGCCAGACGACTGGACCAAGCCCTACATCGCCTACCTGGAAACCGGCACCTGCCGCAGACGAGACAAGCGCTCGAATGATTGTTCGCCGATGCAAGTCTTACACCATCATCGACGGCAAGCTACACAAGCGCAGCGTCACTGGCGTCTTCCAACGTTGCGTCCAACCGACTGAAGGACGCAAAATCCTCCACGACATCCACTCAGCGATCGCGCCACCACGCCGCCGCTCCTGGTCGCCAAGGCTATGCGACACGGCTTCTCGCCCACCGCACGCCGACGCGTCGATATCGTCCCAGCGATGCGCCGGTGCCGAAATCGCCAACCAGACGCACGTACCAAGTTCGCGCTCAAAACAATCCCCATCACCGCCATTCTGTGTGGGGCATGGACATGGTAGGCCCCTTCAAGAAGGCCCCTGGTTACACCCACTTGCTAGTCGCCGACAAATTCACGAAGTGGGTGGAGGCCAAGCCAGTCCGAAATGCGACGGAAGACCGCCACTAAGTTCCTACGAGCTCATATACCGCCACGGGTTCCCCAACAGCATCATCACGGACAACGGCACAAACTTCGCCAAGGGAGCAATGGCGAATGCGAAGAGCACCACATCCGGCTCGACCTCGCGTCGACACCCGAGTCCAACGGCCAGCGGAACGAGCCAACCAAAGCATCCTCCACGGCACGAAGCCGCGACTCAAGTACCACTCGAGCGCACGCTGGATGCTGGGTCGAAGAGCTACCCTCCGTCATCCGGGAATCCGCACCTCGGTCAACAGGTCGACGGGATTCACCCCTTCTTCATGGTCTACGCCGAAGGCGGTCATGCCCACCGACCTCGAACACGACTCGCGGATCGTCCACTATACGGAGGCGAACGAGCTGGCCCGCCAAGATGGGCTCGACCAACTCGACGAAGCACGCGACCTCGCCCGATCGCGTACCGCCATTTATCGCAAGGGGCTCCGCTACCACAGCCGACGGGTGAAAACCCGCACCTTCCGGAAGGCGACCGGTGTTACGCCTCATCCAGACAAGAAGGGCACGCACAAGCTCTCCCTCCGTGGAAGGCCCGTTCGCTATCGGGCGCCAGACCGGCAACGACGCCTACTACCTCATCGGCGTCCGCGGGACGGCGAACTCGACGTCAGCGACCATGGAATGTAAATCTCCTCCGGAAGTTCTACTAGAACCCCACATGTACTCTCCGTCGCTATGAAATAAAAGAAACGATTCTTGCAAATTGCGTCTACTCTCCATGCCTTGTGCCACTACTTTTCGTAATAAACAGCGTCATGCTAAAATGCAGAAGTCAACCTTTGGTACAGCGACCGCACGGCTAAGTAGCGATGTAAGAGCACCGAGTCATTTCAGGTCTTGCGTCCACGAAAACGCCAAACCGGAGCCCCATTGAGTCGCCTAGCTCGTGGTTTTGCGAACCAAGACAAGCGCCCTCGCTTCCCACGGCGACCTCGGTCCTCCGCATCCTTGGCATCGCGACTCGAACGGCCAAGTACCACGCTCGGGACTGAATACCGTTCGATCGGTCGTGGAAAACGCCAAGTAAGAGAGCATACCCAGGACTCGCCACGCGACTGACCCTCCGGCCAGGCAGGAGTGACGCGCTCACACCAACGCGCTCAGTCCTCCACCACCCTCGAGTCGCCTCGAACTACCAAGTACCACGCTCGGGGACTCGGCCACCCGACCCGTTCACAGACGGGAAAACGGTAAAATCTGAGCACTCAAGGGAGTCGCCTTGCGACTGGCTCTCCGAGCTCGGGCGAGTCGACTAAACTAACAAAACACATGATAACAACAAACATCATATACGAGGTGAACCCCACAAAAGGGCGGACGCGCTCGGGGACTCATCCAAAATCAATCCAAAACACACAAACAAATAGCAAAATGAACACAACGTTCCATTCAATCGCATATCGCATTGTCTTATATTACAAATTATGCCCGCATGGCAGAACTGCTGCTAACACATCTAGGCAAACTATCCTATTCTGCAGGCTTCGACGACGACGCGCCAGAATCCCGGCGCCTACGGATGAACGCGGTGTACGGATTTGACGGATACGTCGTCAGCTCACCCGCCATCGCCGAGCGGAAAGGTTGCTCAACCTTGAAGTCACGATGCGGCGGCTCGGGGTCGTTCGGCGCGACGACCGTTTCCTGGTAGGGAAGGAGGTCGCCCATCGCCCAGACGCGCTCCGAGTACGTGGCGGCACGTTCCTGCAACTTGAGAACCTCGGACAGATCCACCGCGCCAGTCGACGAAGGATACCCACTCGTCACATCGTCGAGGTCGAAATCCTCGGGGAAGTGGGCGAGTCCAAGGCTCAGCGCTGTCGACGCTCCACGCCAAAACGCCGACCGCGTCATGAACTCTACGACCGCGGGCGCCTTCTCCAAATACTCCCACACCTCAACGAGGTCACTGGGAATAACCTCCGTGGGCAATATCTCTTGAAGGTAGGCGCGGATGCACGTCGCCGACAGCGTCGCCGAGTCGACAAGCATGCTTACGCACTCCCTCGCGTCAAGAGAGCTCGCTTCTTCCTGGCTACCAATAACACGACCTGTGAGAAGGAGACAGTTATGAGCACCACGGAAACCACAAACAATACAACTGAAAGGAAGGGAAGACGGACTCACCAAGCAACGGGCGGGCGAGTCCCGTGATGAAGCTCTGAAGCGACGTATGATCGTCCTGAAGCCCAACAATGAGGGCTTCCGACACCTTGCGGTCTTCCTCCATGCCGCAATGGCCTTAGCTCGCCTGTCACGAGCTTGCTTCTTCTTTTCCTCCTGCGATTCGGCTTCGAGGTCGGCGACCCTCTGCTCAGAAGACTTAACGCAGATCGCACGCCACCAACTCACCGGCGAGGACAAGCTCTGGCGAGCCACCTCCGCCTTGCAGCAACGCTCAAGCTCCTTGTTTTCTTCTTGGATAGTGGCGGCTCCTTCAAAGACGTTGTTTCGCAGCCAATCGCTCGCCGATTCCACTGCGAGAGACCCTGCACATCATTAAAGTCAGCAAACACGAAAATTACTCAGTGCTCACCCGCTAAAATTTAGCGAGTACGCACTCGGGGACCGGCGATCATGAAAATTACTCAGTGCCCACCCGCTAAAATTTAGCGAGTACGCACTCGGGGACTGGCGATCATGAAAATTACTCAGTGCCCACCCGCTAAAATTTAGCGCGTGCGCACTCGGGGACTGGATGCGAAAGTACAAAATGAGAAACTATAAGGATCAAGCCGCTACTAAGCACCGACCTGATCCTCGGGGACCGGAGGTATCTGGATGGTTGCGCCAAGCATGCCATGGAGTTGTATTGCGTCGACAGATGCAAGCAGCGCCGGCGTGTGCCCACGACGTTGGTCGACTTCGGCGTCGGCGGTCCCTGGAGCGAGGCTCAGGGGCGCAGCCCCGCTTGCCGTGGCCGCCTTTGGTTCTGGCGGGAATGTAGCGATCGAGGCACCCGCCAAAGGAGGTCGCCTCCTCAGGTCAAGGAACGCCATCCTTCAGAGACGCGTTGCTTCCACTGCGGCTGCGCGGCCGGGTCGGCAGAAACAGCGACGATGTCGTCGCCCTTGGCCTTCTTGCTGCCTTCCGCTGAGACGGCGACTTCGTCCACTTTCCTCTTACGGGAAGGACCCTCCTCGCTAGCGGCGGAGGGTACCTTAGCCACGGTCGGGTGGCCCATCTTTTTCACTCCGGTCCTGTATATCAAATCAAATCAATAAAGGACAATCGAAGTACTTATAGAAAATAGAGAAGGCCGAATGCACTCACTTGGCGACTGGAATGAAACGCAGCCCGGTACGAAGGCCGGCCGGTTTTTCCAGTTCGGGGCCCAGCTGGCGACTAAGCCCCAGTTCCAGGACGTCGTGGGCCCAAGACACGGACGGCTTCTTCGTCGTTGAGGTCGCGGCTGGCGCCTCTGGGACGCCTTCGGCGGGGGCCTCCTCGCAAATTGGAGCCGCTACGGCCGGAGCTTCCTTGCGGGGCGAGACCGCCACGTTCGGGACCTCCTTGCGAGGCGAAGTCGCCTCGGCCGGAGCCTTCCCTAACCCAGAGACCGGCGCGAATGGCGGAGGCATTGAGGCCAGCGGCACTTCCAGAGATGGCGCTTCTAGGGCGGTTGTCGCCGGGGCCGCGCCTTCACCAGCCATGAGCATCGAAGCTTTTCGTTGAGTGCGGCGGCGAGGCCATCTTCGGCGGCTTCGTTTTCCTCCTCGGGGGGGGGCCTCGCCTCCTTCTCCTTCTTCCTCTTCTTCGAAGGAGTGGCCTGGCGGCGCGAGGTCGTCTCAGGGAGCTCGTCGTCGTCGTGGCGCTCGAGGCTCTGCCGCCGATTTCGGCGACGCGTTGCCCGCGGGTCTTTCGGACGAGTGGGGCGATCTCCTCTTCGGACTCATCCTCGTCGTCCTTGTTGCCCCTGGCGGGTGGCGATTCGCTTCTATCCTGGGCAGATGGCCCCGGGCTCTCGTCGGCGGGTGGGAGCCATCCTTCCACCACTTGGAACAGCTGCGATGAATACGAAACGGAGTTAGAATTACCGCGACTGCATACGCTGCGACTGCGAACAAGACAAAGAAATTACCGTCGGGCCGGACGCAGCGGTGTGGGGACCCGGCTGCGCATCCGCGTATCTTGCTGGTGATCTTCTTCAACGCCGAGGTAGTCCTCCGCTTCCACTCGTCGAGGCAGGCTTCGTCGAGTCTCCCGGCCTGTACTGGTACATGTAATGATCGCGTTAGGCGGGGACGAGCCGCCGCCAAGCCAACAATTGTACAAGTTTATTGTTTGAGCCCTTCTTCTTGGACCACGGATGGTCGGAGCATCTCATCGACGACCATCCGCTGGTCGTCGGAAGCTTGCCGACACGGAGATGGCGTGGCTCGGAGCGGTTGGCCGAGTACTGGGATCGCCGCCTCGTCCTCGGTCGCCTCGGTCACGTAGAACCATGACTTTTTCGCTCGCCGCTTTGGCCGGCAGCATCAGTCGAAGAAGGAAGCTTTGGATTTGAGTTGGAATGTCGCCGCCACGGCTAGCATTGGGCCGCCGCCTCGCGCTGATCCGTCCATGGCAGATCTTGCCACAAGGGAAAGTAGGGCCGAGCCCAAGTAGCACTCGCAGAACGCCACGAAGATGGCGAGTTGCTCGATCGTGGGGACCCAGATCCGAGGCTGGATCCGTAGTAGGCTAAAACGCCGGAAGAACAGAGATGGAAACCCTAACCCCGCTCGAGATGACGGTGAAGCAGACAAACTCTCTCTCGGGTTTGGGGTCGTCTCCGGCGGGATACGCCAACAGCTCATGATTCCGGCCTCCTCGAGGCCAGGCATTGCCTTGTGCATTTGGATCTGCCCCAAGGTTCGGGAGGGCCATGGCCGAAGAGGTTGGTTGGGGATCGAAAGATTTCGGGTCGATTGGATCGCGGAGCAAAGGAAGGGAGATGCGCGCACTCGGAAGAAATGGTGGGCGGTTGGCTCTGCGATAGCCTACCATTCCTCTTATATAGCAGGAGTTGCCCGCCAAATCAGGGGGCCGTTACCGCGCGATGATTACACCGGAAGTTACCGTTGAGTTACCTTAACGGCTAGTTTGACCACGCCTGACGGTCCAACTCCAGCCACTCGGCTCGTTAAGTCACTCGCCGAGACCGCGTCTCGTTGGTTCGACTCGCCCAAGACGCGACTCGGTTCGCCGGATTTTTTCCTTTATACAGGAGCCCGCCGACGATTCGACTGGATGCCAACTTGAAGCCGTATACTCCGACTGCCAGCAGCCACTCACGCCTAATCAACGACGGCCTCGGGGACTACTGATGGGGATCGCCTCGGGGTATACTCGGACGTTCCGACCGGAGGGCTGGCAGTGGCCTGCAGAGCGAGTGGATCAAAGCCCATCAAGGTATCAAGCATCGGAAGTTGAAGTCCCGAGTAGATAGGCCCGTCGGTCTAGGTTAAACGACATCAAGTCAGAATCAATCGGTTGAGATATGTAAACCCTAGGGAGGTGAGCCTATATAAACCTCCCTATGGTGAGTAGAGACACGTTCCTCATACACCCAAGCAACTCGCCGCGCCGAAGTTCGCCCATTGTAAACACATCCATAATACAATCTAGCAGAGTAGGTCTTTACCTCGGGCCGAACCGAGTAAAACCCCGTCTCGCCTCATCTCGCACCGCAGATGGCTGGCCGCCCTTGCCCCTCGTTCTACTACTCGCTGCCGATTGCAGCATCTGCCGTGGCCATTCCCACGACAGTTTTAGTCTCTCCTAACATGATTCTACACGTCAGCTGATTCCCGACGGAAAAGCTACTAAAACTGATTTCCCTAATAATCCTATTAAAGCTCGTTCTATAAAAACCGATCGCTAATCCTCGTCATCCAAATAACCACATATGGTTTGAGATCGGTGTTACCATGTGGCACCTTCTCGGATAGGCCTAACTTGATTTAGACAATATATACCCGATCGCTGTTGTTTGGAATGAGCTTAGAGCATCTTCACTAGCATTCTTAAGAGGCTATTCTAGGTTACCTTTTCATCCAAATTGTAAAAAATGTTCTGGTAGCGTTTTCAGAAGGCATTTCCAGACCGATTTTCTTCCACTTTTCGTTCGGTGTTTTCCAGGCCATTCCCGTGGCATTGGGAACGCCCTGAAAACTCCGAATGAAGCATTTTCTTTCGCCTGGCCCATGGGTCAGCCATACAAAGCCAAAAAAAAAGTGGTCCACCCACCCCCTCTTCTCTCTCTCTCTCTCTCTCTCTCTCTCCCACGCACGACACGGAGATGGCAAGCTCGTCCACCGGCCAGGTTGCCCGGCACGCCGCCGCCCACCATACTCTCGCATCGCTGGAGAACGCGACGTCATCGTCCACCCAGCTCGCCGTGCAGCTCGACCACCTTCTCGCCGGCCATGCGCTCGAGCTCGTCGTCGCTCGCCATGCTGTCCTCGCTGACGCTCACCACGGAGGCGGCCGAGCGGGGAACGGAAGTGCGTGGGCCTAGCCTGGCTGACGAAGCTCAATAGAGCTTAGCCTGGCCGGCATGTCATCATCGTCTATTCTCCGAGTTCTCGAGGTTCCGCCACACGTCCTTCCTGCTGTTTTGGGGGTGGGAACAGGGCTGGAAAACGCCCATTTTCAGGCCACAATTTTCATCCATCCGAAGCTCTCCATTCAGAGCAAATTTGGGCCTGAAAATGCTGAACAAGTGAAGATGTTCTTAGAGCCCAATTATCTTTGGCTCGGTGTCTCCTTTGAAAATAGCCAAAAGGATATTGGATCGGAAATATAAAACTTAATTTTAGCTTGAAAATGGGAGGTTTCTGTTTGCACATAAGATTTGACTCTTAGGACATATAGCTTTCAACTTTAAGGACAACAACTTTGAACAAACAAAAATTTACAAAGTTTCAAACACAAACAATACTCCCTCCGATTTGTACTAAAAATGTGACAATTATTATAGATTGGAGGGAGTAGCAACTTTTAACTTTAACATGAGCCAGCTTTGTAAAATACAGAACCCAACTTTCAACTCGAATGAGCCACCTTTTGAGTTTTGACCACAACATCCAGGTTATTCATCCTCACCCCATGAGAGTATATGGGCCCATGGCTTTTGCTTGACTTGGCTACATCCGAAGTAGCTCCCACCATACGTCATATACGTGCCTATTTTCCGGCTCGGTGCATGTACTGAAATCTCTAGCAAGGCCCCATGACGTTGATCACCGATAGCATGATTGATCTGCATGTCTCGCCGCGCGTCGACCACCGGATTTCCGGCGTCAGCCTATCATGCATGCACCGCACAGAGATATTTATGGGGGATCTTGACCAGCCTCTTCCAGTCTTCCTCATCCCCACACCAGTAGCGCAGCTAGCACAGTAGCACACCACCTCAACTCCACGGCAGCTCACCATGGCGACGTCTCCTGCTTCCCCTAAGATCAAGAAGGTACTATGCTCTCCCACTAGTCAACACGTCCATTGCACGCGAGGAGATCTATCACCTGACCTCTCCAGCTACGTCGCGCGCGCGGCAACAAGCATATGCAGGTGCTGGTGCCGATCGTCGCCGGCACGGAGCCGGTCGAGGCGTCCGTCCCCATCGACATCCTCCGGCGCGCCGGCGCCGACGTCACCGTCGCCTCCGCCGGCGACGCCCTCCTCGTCGAGACCATGTACGGCGTCAAGATCCTCGCCGACGCGCTCGTCGCCGACTGTGCCGACGCTTCCTACGACCTCATCGTCCTCCCGGTACGTATATATGCACACTCCGATACGGCGCGTTCTCTAGCCGTTCGCCGATGCTCTTGCTCGTGTGATGCAGGGAGGCGTCCCCGGCGCGGCGAACCTCGGCGGCTGCGCGGCGCTGGAGGGCATAGTGAGGAGGCACGCGCAGAAGGGAGGGCTCTACGCCGCCATCTGCGCCGCGCCGCCGCTGGCGTTGGCGCCCTGGGGCCTACTCGATGGCCACAAGGTACATCTGCATTGCTCCCCTCTTCTCAGCTAGTAATAATTCGGTTCGTACGTACGTACGTTGACCAATGTTCCACTGCATATATACTACGTGCTTGAAACACATAGGCGACTGCTCATCCATGGTTCGTGGAAAACTTCCCTCCCGAGGTGACCGCCGTGGACGCGAACGTGGTGGTGGACGGCAACGTCGTCACCAGCCGTGGGCCGGCGACGTCGACCGAGTTCGCGCTGGCTTTGGTCGAGCAGCTGTATGGCAAGGAGAAGGTCGAGCAGATCGCTAAACCAATGGTGCGCATTCTTTCTGTGCTTCAGTGCTTGCACGTCTGACTGCTAGATGACTGCACTTTTGTTATCCAAAGAACAGATGAACTAACTGCAATATAATACTGTCTATTTGGTGTTCACCAATCACCAGCTTGTCAGATACGAAGCTGGGTACAGCATGAAAGAACTCAACCAAGTCCAGTGGCAGTGCAGCGGTACACCAAAGGTGCAAAGCGCAGAGCACACACACAAACCTTTCTGAAATCTGACAAGACCTGAATTCCTGGTCCTGGATCATCAAATCCTCTGAAACCCTTTGCCACCAATTCCTGGATCTTCAGGTTCTTCTCCCACTGGCCAACGGCAGCGAGGAGATGGAGGCGATAACGATCATCGACGCCCTGCGCAGAGCCAACGCGGACGTCGTCGTCGCGTCCGTCGAGGACGGAGTCGAGATCGCCGCGCGCTACGGGACGAGGATCGTCGCCGACGTGATGCTGAACGCCGCCGCCGCCGCCGCCGCCGGACAGACGCCGTTCGACCTGATCATCGTGCCGGCAAGTACCTAAAACCCGATCGGTCGATCGATCTTGCTACTAGTACGGACACGCAACGCTCGCTGCCACCGGCCGTTGATTGACACCGATCTGTTTCCTCGATTCAAACAGGGCGGCATGCCGGGCGCCGAGACGCTGGGCGGCTGTGAGGAGCTGGTTGCTCTGCTGAAGAGGCAGGCTGAGGCGGACAGACCTTACGGCGCGATCGGCGCTGCCACGGCTCATGTGCTCCAGCCCCACGGCCTGCTCGTGGTAAGTGTCCGGCCAGCGTGTACCGTGTCCACTTTTCTCCGGCCGGTCATGTCTGACTCGTGAGGACCGTGCTCAATTGCAGGGAAGGAAGGCGACGACATGCACGTCGATGACCGGACTGCTGGAGGACGACAGCGAGTGCGAGAACAGGGTGGTGGTCGACGGGAACGTGATCACGAGTAGGAGCGCCGGCACCGCCATGGAGTTCGTCGTGGCCGTCGTCGAGAAGCTGCTCGGCCTCGACGAGGCGCGCCGAGTGGCGCAAGGCCTGCTCTTCCTCGCCTGACCACCAGCGTGGAGCGTAAACAAGGTGGTATTGCCTGTGGGGTTGGGTGTGTCGTGTGAGCAAGCTAGCCTGATGATAAATGCAACGGGACGACGGGTCTGTGTGACGTACTGACGTGTGACGCAGATGCCATGAGAACTGGTTTTTTCATCGTCACGACACAAACGGCCATACATGTGTGATTAAGAGCATCACCACTCCTTAGACGATTTCAGACCAAAATCCGGACCAAATTTGGATCGGATGAAACTCGTTTTTAGCCTAGGAACTCTGAGTTTCCCACTCGCGTCCCAGACCGAGTTCTTGTGTTCGGCTAAATTAGTTAAACACGACGAAATTTGGACGATAGGATGCATATATTAAATTGAATTTAAACTAGGAAAGGCTGAGGCCGGACGCCGCTTCTACATGTCGAGGCGGGGGTGGTTATCGGCCTGGATGTGTTCTAGCACGACGGCCTCCACCAGCGGCGGCGAAACGCCGCATTGTGACGCGTCGGCGGCGAGCCCGGCGGTCCCTCGTGTCGGGTGAGCTCCTGGAGGCGCATGTCGGCGAAGAACTGCTCCTAAAAGACCAGGTTGCCAGGATCCTCGGCGAGATTCGGGTCTTCCATGGCGGCGATAGCCGCCTCGCCGCCATGGATCTCGTTGGTCATATCCTCCTCTCTCGGCACCGGCGGAATAGGGACCCCGCCGGCGCCGAGACTCCAGCCGACTGGGAGACAAAAGTCCGGCGACGCCGTATAGCCCCCGTCGTGGCACCGTCGCAATGTCGCCGGGGAATCTGTTGGTCATGGCTTTTCGGCGGAGTTGTGGAGGTGGAAAGGTGTGTGCGCCTGGAGTTCGCCGAAGTTAAGAGCGGTGTGAGAGAGTGTGAAGGGAGAGGGCGAGATGTATGGCTTTTAGAGGCCGAGAGCCGGCGGTGAGTGCGGGAGGGGTGTAGCGGCGAGGGCGGAAAAAGGGGAAACGGTGGGAAAGACGACGATGACTCGGCTTCGGTCGCTGACAGGCTGGTCCATTCGTCGAATTCGCTTCGTCCGGCGTTCCCGGGGCGTTCTCGGGATCCTGGGAATGGCCTGGGATGTCCAGACCAAAGTTGATCAAATCCGGACGAAAGGAGGTTCCTGGAAACTCGACTGGGCCATTTTTCAGCGTCTAGACCTAATTTCGACGTCCGGATTGAAGATGCTCTAAGTAAACTGGACTACCTACGTCTGATTCAAATCAGTGGTTTAATAGTTAAGACTGAGTGGTATCCCTGCCACAAACCACATGCTTGGCGCTTTTTTTAAGGGGACAAAATCTTTGTCTTAATCTATTAATTAAGTAGGAGTTTGACAATTACAGAAATAAAACAATACTATTACAAAAGTCTACTCTGATGGCAATCATTTGGTCCAAGCCCTTAGCACTTGGAGGATCCACAAGCGGGTGTCTTTTTTATCTTATCTAAAACAACAAAGGAGGTGTATGCTTATTGTGAAAAACCTGCGCATCCTGTTCATTCCAAAATTCCTAAGTAAGGAGGTAAGCTAGACTAAAACTTTTTGGTTTGGGACTGATCTTTTCGTCATCATGTTCCACCAACTTTTGATTATGAGGTCCGCCTCTTGCCATTGTCATGGATACGAATGTCCAAAGATGAATAGTGTATCTGGAATAGACGAAGAGGTGGATCGTTGTCTCCATAGTTTGCTTGAATAGAGGGCATAACACGCAATTGGCAATTTTGCCAACCTCTTTTTTTCAATCTATTCGCCATCCAAACTTTATTTTGATTTGTAAGCCAAGCAAAGAATTTAAGCTTGGGTGGATCTAAATTATTCAAAACCGTCTTGTACATGCTAGAAGAGATGGAACAAAAAAATAGTACTTCATATGCCGACTTAGCTTGAACACTCCGTTGGCAGTGAACTTTCAAGAAATATCATCATCAACCTTAGTTAACTTTCAAAAAATATCATCATCAACCTCTTGCACAAGATGGGTTTGGCTGAGGAAACACCAAAGCTCCATAAATTGTGATATATGATTCAGAGATTTTTTTGATCCAACTCCACTTTACCAATCCAAGCCCCTTCATCCATAGCTTGGGAGGCGCACCAATTCTTCCTTTTATAAGCCACAAAGATGAGGGGAGCAATGTTGATAGGATTTCTCTTACTTAACCAAGCGTATACCAAAACGGTCTTCCAGCCATTGCCCACCGTGATGGAAGTAGAGGCATAGAAAATATCCATATCTGCTTCATTGCAAGGATTGCCCATCCCATTCCAAAAAAAATTGGGCTCCTCCCTTTCAACCCAAGGCCACCAAAGCCTAAGAGTCATCGAAAATTTATCCAAATAAAGCACACCACGGTCTCCTAACTTTATTTGGATGACATACCACCTCCCAATTTACCTTGCATTTAGCACTGGTGGCTGCATCCTTAGCCGACCAAAGAAATGCGCAGTCCAACTTCTTGCTAAAATTTAAAGTGCCAACGGGAACAAGAGGAGTCAAGTAGTAGAGGTTACATGGGTTTGACTTATCGGGTTTCTATGATTGGTTACTCTAGGCGCACCAGAGATATGGCCCATGAGTCTCATACAGAATACAGAGTCCAAGAAGCATCTGAGAGACAGAAGCTTGACTTGGCGATCAAGATGAAAGTATAAACCGACATAGTTCTAGTATTATGATTACAACTTGTAACCTATTCGTATACGGATCCAGGACTCAATCTCTCATATAAAGTCTGAGAGAAGCCAACAGAGAGGACACCTTAGTTTTCCAGCAATCTGCAATCCGTCGTGAGCTAGATCGCAACTAGCGAACCAGCGACTTCGTAATCAATATTCTCCACAATAATCAGACGACATTGGCTTCCTTGTTTGTCTGATGAGCCGACAAAATCACCATCGCTGTCTTTTCCACGAAACCCTAAGTACATAACCATGGGCATTGCAAAGGTTACCCCTCGTCAATTGGCGCCAACCATGGGGAATATAAGCGCTAGAGTAATGGATTCGGAGGCTCCCTCTTCACCAAGAAACAATCTGATGATTGAGGTCGGTGAGATAAGCTACGATCCCATCCATCTTGATCCATGCCCGCCCACCCCTATGCCGGCCTCCGTGGACTTCGACCGGGAAACAGATCTCATGATCGAGTGCTTTCACTTCCGCATCGGGGAAGCCAAAAACCTCTGCCTTTCGGCCCCCGGGTTCGTCGGTCACAATAGCAGCACCCACGACGACACCTGAATCTTCTGTCGGCTCCACTGGAAAAGCCGCATCACAATCGATGAACGTCGAAACAAGCCACCATAATACCGTGAATCTGGGGATTTGGCTGACCTCTACGAGGGCCTCTCCTTCCGATCAGACTCTCATTCAATGCCGCATCGCGTCTCAAACCCTAAATTTTTTTATATCGACAAATCTGAAGAAAGTGTCGACTCTAGAATCAGGAAGGTCGACTCATACCCAGAACAGGACCCATGGGATCTCACTACCTCTTAGGAAGTGTCACCTACGACTCCGACAACGACAACAGAAAGATGTACATGGCGCATCACCAAGTATGCGTGATCATCGGAGGAGAGGGACCTTCGACACTGTGGGACTCCAATGGTAACCAAGTCCTTGATCCCAATGATATTCTCTCGGGTGACGATGCAGGGCACCGTGATAACGGGGAAGAGGAAGCCGCAAATAATCGCGTCGTGCAAGGAAGAGGAGGAATGATAGCTCCAAATATTGACACTTTTTATCAAGGATTTTATATTGGTTTTCACTCAGTGTCATTGATTTTGATCTTTCAACTAATGCTAATATCGTAGGTAAACGATGTGGTATTGCCTGTGTGGTTGGGTCGTGTCGTGTGAGCAAGCCTGATGATAATGGCAACGAGACTACGAGTCTGTGTGACGTCTGACGCAGATGCCATGAACTAGTTTTTTCATCACGACACAAAAGGACCTACGTTGTTTATTGCGAAATTCCGCCGATATATTAAAAATCATTAACAGTAGTACAAAGAGGCATAAAAGTAATAAAAATTACAAATAGGTCATTGGATCACCTAGCGATGAATACAACCAATAGCGCGAGCCGAAGGTGCGCCGCTGTCCTTGCCCCTCCATCATCGGAGTCGGACAAAGCTTATCGTAGTAGAGCTTGTTATAGTAGACAGACGGAAAATCGTCGTGCTAAGGCCACAAAGGACCAAAACACTAGAGCAGCAATCATCGCTAAAGATGACAACCGTAGATCAGAAGATACTGACCTTGCATCACACCAATGAACACGAAAACGGTCTGGATCCCAAGATCTATGCCGGACAAACGAATCCACGCTCTATCCATCGATGTTAGATGCACTGTATGAGCGAGTATAGAGCGGGGAGGACCTTATTCTGACTTTAGAACATAGCCGTCGCCTCAACATCCTGAAGAAGACTAAAAATTAGGCTAAACAGACAACCGAAAACCTCCCACTGATGAGAGGCCATGGTTCGCCACACCTCCAAGATCCTAAAGCCATCAGAGGCGGAGCAGACCGGGTACGTTACCTGCGAGGGGGACGAAACTCTAGATGGGTTTTAGCTAGTTCTTATCCTGGCGGCGGCTAACAAAAAAGACCATACATGTGTGATTAAGTAAATTGGACTACCAACATACGACCCAACTCAGTGGTTTAATGATTAAGAGTGAGTGGTATCCATGCCACAAACCGCATGTCTGGCGCTTTGTTTTTTTCGAAAGGGGGCAAAAGCTTTGTCATAATCCATTAATTATGAAGGAGTTTGACAAGTACGAGGGTTTGACAAGTACGAAAATGAGAACCAACCTATGGTTGGATGGTTATAAGGGCAGTGGAACCCCCGGTCCTCCCGAGTTTAAACCCCGGATTTGATACTTTGGTGTCTCATAAAAGACGAAATATTTTTCATTGGGAGACGATGTTCCCGTCGGTGTGTGTGATGACTTCGTCAAGGTCAAGACCCGTTGAATTAGTCTCAAGACTCAGTCTTTTGGAGGTGCTCATAGGGGTATGATGTGTGCGCGTGCCTTCATACGAATGAATGTATGTGCGTATTTATGAACGTCTGTGTTTATACTGGGTTTCGCAAAAAACAAGTACAAGTAAAATAATTTTACAAAAGTCTACTCTCGTGGCATCATTTCGCCCAAGCGCTTAGCACCCGCAAAGACCCACAAGCGGCTCTCTCTTTTAATCTTATCTAAAACAACAAAAATAGGTGTGTGCTTATTATGAAAAACCCGTACATTACGATTCATTCAAAATTTACCAAGAAGTAAGGAGGTAAGCGTGGCCAAAACTTCCTGGTTTGAGATTGGTCTTTCGCCATCATGTTCCACCAATTTTTGAGTGAGAGGTATGCCCTTTACCATTGTCGTGGATGAATATCGATAATGCCCAACCAATCCTCGATGGATGTACAAAGCTGAATAGTGTATCTACAATTGACGAATAGGTGGATAGTTTTCTCCATAGTTTGCTTGCATACCGGGCATAACCAACAATCTTGCCAACCTCATTTTTCCAATATATCTGCCATCCAAATTCTATTTTGGTTTGCAAACCAAGTAAATAATTTAACCTTGGGTGGATCCCAAGCATTCAAAACCGTCTTGTACTTTCGGTTTACAAGTCTTATAGATATATCTAGGTTATCAGTTTGACCATTCAAAATTTGTTTTATAGCAAAAAAATTATATCATTAGAAAATATAACATCCAAAGTTTTAAATGGTATAACTTTTATGCTATATAATTTATATTTTATTGAGTAAATTGATGACCTAGGTATACACACAGGATTTGTAACCGAAAGAAAGGGAGTAGAAGAGATGGATCCAAAAAATTGTATTTCATATGCCAACTTAGCCTTGAGTACTCCCCGTTGGCCGTTAGCTTCCAAAAAATATCATCATCAACCTCTTCCACAAGATGGGTTTGTTTGAGGAGACCCTAAAGCTCCACAAATTGTGATAGATGATCCAGAGAAGTTTTTTTTATCCAACTCCACTTTATGGATCCAAGCCCCCACATGCATAGCTTGGAAGACACACCAATTCTTCCTTTTAGAAGCCGCAAAAATGAGGGGAGCAATATCGATAGGCTTTCTCCCGCTTAACCAAGCTGCATACTTTTTGATAAAATGCATGCTCCAACTTCTTGATAAAATTTAAAGTGCCAGCGCGAACAACAAGAAAAGTCAAGTAGTATAGGGCTTGTGAGGAAATGACCCACTTGACGAGGGTGGTGCGCCCGACCATAGTAATGAATTTCCCATTCAAAGTTGGGAGCTTCTTGGCGCATTTGTCCTCAAGGTGTTGAAAGTCCGCTGTCCTTTGCCAACAGAGGAAGACCAGTGTATCTCATAGGGAAGGAAGTCCTAGTAGCGGGAATGCCATCAAGAATATCGTCGAGGTTGAGATGGCCACAACAAATAGGAACCGACGAGGGTTCGACTCGTTAATGCCCATTGTTATGGACTTGGGTTTAGAGAAGATGGGGAGCCTGGAGATCGCGAGACGAATAGACAAGCAACGCAGGGACACGGTGTTTAGCCAGCTTCAGCCCCCCGGAGGGAAAATCCTACTCCTGCTTGTATGTTCTTGATTGATGGCCAAACTGAAGGTTACAGGGGTGCGCATATTGGATCTGGCGTGAGGTGTGTGTATGCGGTGACCCAGCATACAACTGCATGATGTAGTACACTATAGTCGTTGATATAACACCAATGAAACACTGTTCACTAGTATTACATTCCTCGAGGTCGTACAACAGAAACACAGCAGGTCCAAGACATGACTATAGGTTACAACTCGACTCTTTACAAAAGATCCAGAGAACACTCTAGGTTAAAGAGAGAAAAACAAACTTCTTACAAAGAAGATTCAATATCATGCTAATAACATTAGCATCTAACTATTTGGTTTGCATTTCTGCTATTGCAATACACTACAGAAGTAGGTTCTATGGATAGAGATTATATTCCTATCTAATCAGCAACTTTGTCTTCACTTTAATTGATGTATATGTTGACTTTCTTAACTTTATTGAAGAGCTTGAGCTGTTGATGACGATTCCTTGAGCATAAGTTGATGTAGACGTCGTCTTTATTAGCTTCATAATCTAGCAAGGGTTAAGAAGATACGTTGAGTATAAGCGTACTCAGCAAATTCACTAGAAAGGATTGTTTGATGCACTAGCTATAGCCACAGACCATAGGTCATAGGTTATGCAGTTTTTCAAAAACATTTCTTCAAAGGTTGCTTTTATTCTGAAAAGCTACGTCCGTCATCCTTCACAGGTTTACCAGAAATTTCATGGAGTTCCTTTCCTACCGCGTTCATATCTCCTTCCCATAACAGGGAGTAACAAGTTACAGTTCTTATACTCTGCAGAGGTGCGTTACTTTACCCATGAGAGATCAAATCCTTGTTGAAGAATTGGGCAGCTTATTCCCATCCACAATACCGTGATGTGGGGTCTAGTAGATGATCTAAGCCAATCACTTCCCCCTTCACGACCCCGCATGTCTCTTTGGTGTATGCCATGCCCACTCGTTGAATTACGACAATGGTTAGTACGGACCGTCAAATGCCAGAACTATCGTGGGACGTTGAGGGTTCCCACCTATGTGCTACATATCCTCTACGAATTACCAATTAATGCATGCTACGAGGATAACAACCACGACATGCACATCCGATTACATGCGAGAGGAAGAAGATAAAACTGACTTCTCCATCCCATTCAAAATCTCATGGTTAACGCGTAATATACGGCACAAAAATCACTGACGACATTTGTTGTTAAGTCCTAATTAATATGTTCCTTCACCACCAGAACTTTCATAGTAGGTTATTACCTCATGGTAAATAACCTATAATGGTATTATTATGAAAATAGTGTTTTCTGACCTTTTTGAAATGCAGGTGATGACAACACTTGATTTGCAAATACTTTACAAAAAATAATCAAAGGACATGAGCAAGTGTGAACTTGACTTTTGTGATTGCATGATTATGCACTCACGGTCTTCAAGACAATAGAAGATCCAATATCTGAAAACAACATCATTGGTCCGATAAGGACTAATGTTTAAAGAAGCAAGATGCTATTATGCATAAGTAATTTAATGCATTTTATAAAACTCCCAAAGTGATTCCCCAATACTTTGAGTGAAGTGAATTTAGGTGATTGTTTTAAGAATTGGTTTATCTTCAAATTTTCCTATACAAGTAATGGCATTCATAAGGAACTTAAGTATTAACAATCCAAAATACATAAGTAAAGTATAAAGTAGTGTGATGATGATTAATTGTCATTCGGTGACTATGATAAAAGTTCATGTATTGGATTGTTAAGAGTTGAAGGATATTATTATGAGTTTGTTGTTCGAAGTGGCAAAACGAATAAATTTTGAAGAAAATATTTGTTTGATAAGGTTTAACCAATCTTGATGGTTAATAGAATATGATCGATGTTGTTTGCGTTTGCTTAAATAGTTTGAGATGACTTAAATATAAATAAACTTCAAATAAGATGTTTATGACTGTTTAGACCAAAGTTAACTATAAAACATAAGTAGATTTAGGGTGTGATGTGTTTAAAAGTATTAATATGTTTTAAACCTTGCAACAATCATGTTTAAAGGTATGAGATCATTCACTTTCAGCTTAAGTGAATGATGAGTTTATATGTGATTTGTTATTCTGAATATAATTTATCTTATTAAGGAAAATAGATTTAGATGATTTTAGTAATCTATTAAAGTTTTAAATCATGTTTTTAAGCAGAGTTAAGAGATAAATAACATTCACTTTTGTTATAAGTGAATGATGATTAAAATTTATTCAAATTGTTGGTTTACCTTGGAGTTATGGTTTTAAAGAATTTTCTAAAAGTTGATACTTTTAAGTATTATTATAGAATTAGGTTACGGTTTTGGAAGTAGTATTTAATTGTAAAATATTTAAGGTTTATATAAAATTGTGATTATTTCTTATTTAAGGAATGCTTTTAAAGAATTTACCAAATAGATAATAAATAAGGATTTATTACTTAAGAACTTTAAAATGTGTTGGAATGATATAATTAGTATTTTTCTAGTAAAACATACTTACTTAAGATCTTAGAAGTGAATTTTTATTTAATTTTAGGTGTTATCCTTATTTTATAAAATTCCACAAAGTATTGTATATTTTTAAATATTTGCTTCAAGTTTTATTTGTATACAGATTAAGTTAGTATTTTTATAAAATAGTAGATTTATTTTCATATGCAAAAATTATTTTTATTCATTTTTAGGACTTTTCCTTATTTCATGAAATTTCACTAAGGCTTTTAGTGGTGTTCATATTTATTTGCATTTTATTTAACTTAAATAAGTAAATTTATATTTTTCTTAGGTGGATATTTATTTTTGTGATGATTTTTGTATATCATATGTATTTTTAGGATTTATTTAATATTTTTCTAGAGCTTAGAGAACTTAGAGGGCATTTTTGGTAATTCCTTTATTTTAGTTTAGTTTTTTTATTTTATTGTAATCTGGCCTATTGAGTTGGGCACATGGGTCGGCTCGGCCCAACTAAACCTGGCTTGGGGCCATACAGACCACGACCCACCTTGATACATCTATTTTGCATCACTATTGTATATCATAATTTACTACTATTTATTGATATATTTCATATTCAGAGGTGTTACTTACGTAACTTTCATCTATTTTTTACATGTTGGATGATTCTTGGAGGATGGACTATCGTAGTCAGGATTCTGATAGAAAAAGCGGTGCTTGGATGCAACTTTCGCGGAGATCGGAAAAATACCAGAAAATATACGGAAAATTATATTTTTCCAGAAGACAAAGGATGCAAGAAGGGGAGGCTGAGATGGGCCACAGGGGCCCCACACACCCTCAGGCACGGGCCACCCTGGGCCGCGCCACTAGGGGGTGTGGCCACCCTGGTCCACCTCATGCTCTACCCTTTCGCCTATATCTTCTCCTCGAAACCCTAATACACGGGGGGCAACCACATAAAGATTTCGTCTGCCAAGGAAATTCCTTCCCGGAGAGGAGAGATCGTCGCCATACCATCATCAAGCTAGACTTCATCGGGATCATCATCATCATCCACACCATCATCTCCACCAGCACCATCGTCACCACTCCATCCCACTGTAACAATTGTGTTGAATCTTGCATAGTTCTTAGGGGAAACTTTCCCGGTGTTGATTACTCTTGTAGTTGATGCTTGTGAGTGGAACCATTGAATTATTGTTTATATTCATATTGTTATTCATCATCATATCATCTCTGATCTTGATCAATATGAAGTCATGTTCTTAGTAGTGGAATTGTGTTGAGATATTATTCAATGGTTTGATATTTAAGTTGTGGTGCTATTATTCTAGTGGTGTCATGTGAACATCGACTAGATGATACTTCACCATTTATGGGCCTAGGGGAATGCATTGTGTATTTGGATACTAATTGTGGGGTTTCCGGAGTGACAGAAACCTGAAACCCCGTTAGGAAACCTTTGCACAAGGGAGTGTAGGATCTCAGAGTTTAAGGTCGTGATTAGGTTTTTTATCTTAATTGCTTTCTTGTAGTTGTGGATGCTTGCAAGGGGTTTAATCACAAGTATGTATTATTACTAGTAAGGTCAGTACATTAGCAAAGATTCACCCCCACAACACTTATCCAACCAAAGAAGACTACTTAGCTATATGAAGCGAAAGCACTTGACAGTATTTCCATGTGTACTCGAGAACATTTGGTCTCCATAAGTAATATCACCGGCTTGTCCTTTGCTAAGATTGGATTGGGCCACTTGTTGCAGTTATTCTTGTTGTCTTTATTTACTTGCAGTTTATTTGTCTGCTTATCAAAAACCCCTAAAAATACGTTTGCTAGTATTTACAGAGAATTCTTGAGCCAGTATCACTAGTCAGCACCTTCTGCTCCTCGTTGGGATCGACACTCCTATTTATCGAAAGTACTACGATACACCCTCTATACTTGTGGGTCATCAAGACTATTTTCTGGCGCCTTTGCCAGGGAGTGAATCGCTATTGAAGAGTGAAACTGGTAAAGTAAATATCTACTGTGAGTATTGATTTTATTTTCTGTTTGTTACTTTGTTTCCAATATTGTAACATCCCAAAAAATCATGATTTAAAAAGCTTGCATATCATTCATGCATTCATAAGCATTTCGATCTTTTCCAAATAGAATTCAAACAAAAGAAACTAAATTTATGCCTTATACTTATTCAAGTGAGGCAAGGTTTATATCTTATCATCTATCTATGCTTAGTTTGCTCAACACTGTTTTGAAAATGAATGCAAGGCACACAAGGATTTTCAAAACAAATTCAAATTTAGATCCACTTGTATGCTTATTAAAAAATATTTCACTAAGGGCATGGTTTTAAACTTTATTCCAAACCCAAAATGAATTTGAGAATGAATAGATGTTTTACACACCCCAGGACACAAGAAACACAATACAAAAATCTGGAGAAAATTCAAATTGAAACAAAATTGAAATGGGCATTTAAATTCAAACCAGAAAATCAAATCAGAAAAAGAAAAAGAGAAATAGAGAAAAAAGATAAAACTAACTGGATATCTAACCCAACCCAACCTGCGGCCCATCTAGCAGCCCACCTAGCCCACCCAGGAAAACCCCTCCCCCTCTATGTTTCTCACCCGCCCGTGTACCCCCTCTCTCGCTGACGCCCCGGACCCACTGCCACGTCAACTCGTCGCCAATCCCGTGTCGGAGGACCTGCTCCTCTCTGTCGTTTCCTTCCCGAATCAAATCCGATTGATTGCGCATGATTTCTGGTGTAATTTCCCCTCTCATTCTTGCTACTTAAACCCCCTCTGCCCCCTCTCCATTCCCCCACACCCCAAGCCCTGAGCGCCCCCAGGCTGCGAGAATTCCTCATCGCGACCCCGCTGCTCCGACGAGCTGCAGCGCCAACCCCGACCACCCCTCTGCCCCTGGTTCACACGAGCACACTCCACTTCGCCTTGCGCACCTCCCAGTAGCACTAGCTCGCCCGCACGTGCCCCAAAGCGTCGACAACATAATCGACTGAACGCCACCGTCTTCGGCTTCAACTCTGACGACCTCCCGTGGTAATTTCCGACCGCCCTCTCCCCCTCTTTGACACTCGCGTGAACAACATCATCTTGCGCATCTGACACACTGCTTCTCTTGCCTTGGCATGACCTGAACCCTCGCCAACAATGACGAACAGAAGCGGCCGTCGCCAGAAACTCCGGCGAGCAATCTACGCCAACCTCGTGCGTCCATGTCCCTGCAAAGACCACCTCGAGCATCAGCACGTTGTCGCGAACCTGGTGAGCAACGTCCCTCTCTCCCTCGCTTCCTGTATCATCGGCAGCATCACCGCCCGAGCGCGCCGCCGCCAGCCACCGTCGCAGTGCCGCTCGTTTTTGGTCTGTTAGTTTTGGGCCGTTAGATCTAGATCCAACGCATACGATAGATGACTTAAGTGAAGCGATACGATTAGATTTTGGCCATGCGCAGTCACTTTAATCCAACGGCCCTCATCGATCGATCCGTGCGAATCGGTATCAGCGAATCAGAACATGACGCGTGGCATGTAGTTTGATTTAAAAACAGAATCATTTCTATTAGATGTTCAAACTTGCAAAATTCATAACTTTTGATCCACACGTCAAAATTTTGCAAATTTTATATCAATGGAATCAGGAAAAAGAATTCTATCCAACCTTGTACTTTGTTTAGTGAATTGCTTCTGTAAAATTAGTTGTTTTGCAGAGACATTTGTAGGCTTATTTTGTGTATAAAAATTAATTGGAAAATGTTTTAAAGGCCAAATAAAGTTTATTTGGTGTATAATTGTTTAGTTTATTGATCAGTACTGTTTTACTTGTCTTGATTTGTTTAGAAAAATCATCACATGGCATTTCCATGCATTCATATATTTTTTTGCTTGTTTATTTGAAATGTGAATTTGGTGCTATCATTTTATGTCTAGATTTTGGTGCTAGTGGTGATTGTGACTGTGAGGATTGTTGTTACTCCCCCAACTAACAAGGCAAGTTTTTCTTCATACTTTTGTCCCAATATTTTAACTATGCATTAGGAATATTTTGTATAGGGCTCGCATGATAATTTTGCTAAGTATCTATATGCTATGCTTGGGAAATCCTAGTAGTTGTAGAATTGTTAGAATTTTCTCTAAGTTAAGATACTTGCTATTGCCATGCTTAGCCTAGCTAGTAGCAACCAAGGGTGGAATATATTCATGCTATGGAAAAATATTGCTAAGTCTTTACTTATGTTTTTGCTTAATAAAACACCTGGGTGGATTGGTAATTGCTTGGTGGATTTTGGTTGAGTGGTTACCAGGGCCCATTTTCCAATGGTCTACCCTATGTATCTCACTTTTGGAATGCCACCCAGGAACAAAGGAATTTGAGATGCCAAATGTTAAGAAGCTTCTAGTGCAGCCACATGGCATTATGGGCTCTGCCTGGATCATATAGGTTGCAATAACTTAGCCAAATGGACAGTTGGTGGTAGAGGATGATAGGTTTGGAGCGCGTCCATTTTGGTCTAAGGGAAGGCTTCTGAAAGGTCATGTCTTGATGAAAACCAAGTCTTGTGGGGAAAGTGAACCACCTCTGCAGAAGGAAGAAACTAAGTACTTAGCCGTGTCCCCGGTAATGGACAATTTGAGCATCAAGACATGGAAGCTATCAAGAATCTCCTCATGCCAATTTTCTAAGTTAAAACTTGTGGTTGAACAAGGGTGAAGGTTCACCAATGTCTATTGGTGGTTCCTTGGGAGTTTTTGCCAAACAAAAACTTAGTGTTTTCAACTGATAGGTAAAACCTATTTTGAGCAAAGCAAGCCTAAGCTACACTTAGCCAAATTCATGTAGAAGCTAGATACTATTATTCTACTAAGGTATCACTTGCCAATACTATTCCAATGTATTGACCCATTGTGGCTGTAACTTGTGATGTTGCATGTTACTCTGATGAGGATTAGGGTTATGAGTCTACACTCAACATGCTTGCCTGTGGCACATGAAGATGAAGACTTTTATTTATATTGTTAAGTTAAAATCTTGTACTAGCCTATGGCTAAGGAGTTGTAAAAGACTACGTTATCTCTGGAATGACGATGTAATAATGACCTTTGTTTTTGTGTACTTCATCTTAAACTGTGGATGCTAGCAATTGATCCAGGGACTAGCATTGCAATCACAGGGACCTTTACCTTTACAAAGGTGGGGTTTTACAAATATGCATAAGCCACTCGGTTTCCTAATTGGGAAAGCTACTACCATTGCTAGGGTAGTAGATGAATCACCACCTGCTGAGATAGATCCTTTTAAGATACCCACAAGAATTGTTGATCGTGTTATGGATAATTATTATTTTGGGGATGGAATTGTTCATCCCCGTGATCACTTGCTTTTTATCCATGAATTATGTGGGTTGTTTTAGTGTGCAGGTATTACAACTGAACAAGTTAAGAAAAATTTACTCTCTATATCATTGAAAGGAAGAGCTGAAGAATGGTATAAGATGCTGAAGAATGGATAATCTATGGAATGGGAGGAAATTGTACCTCTCTTTTATTCTAAATTATATCCTCCTGGTGAGATTCATAAGGATAGGAATCAAATATATAACTGTTGGACTCTTGATGGAGAGAGTACATCCCAATCTTGGGGGAGATTGAAGTTACTAATGCTTAAATGTCCTATTCATGAACTCCCTAACAATATTATTATTAATAACTTTTATGCAAGGTTGTCTCTTCATGATAAATATTTATTAGATGCTTCTTGTGCTGGATCATTCACACATATGAGGAAGAAGCTAAATGGGATCTTCTAGACCATATTCAAGAAAACACTGAAGCATGGGGGAATGACAAAGGAAGAAAGTCAGGTATAAATTATGATTATGAATGTATTAAATCTTTTATGGGAACTGATGACTTTCATGCTATTAGTACTGAGTATGGTCTTGATTCTCAAAGTATTGCCAACTTTTTTAAGGCTTTTGACTCATATATTGAGATTCCTAAAAATAAGTGGAACAAGTACCATGCACCTTATAAATATGTTGTTAATCATGTTCCTGCCAGAGATAATGAAGTTTGTACTATTGATTGTATTTTGCCTGAACCTTATGTTGAGAAAACACCTTTCCCAGCCAAGGTAAAGGAGCATTCTATGATAATTAGTGCGATTAAAAAAAGTACAAAGAAAGCTGTTGAGCCCGATGAACAAATAAATATTGAACCTGTAGTAGCCATTGTGAAAGACCTTGCCACTAAAAATGTAGAAGATGGGCACATTATCTTTTGTGAGGATGCTTCTAATATTGTCTCTCATCCTAGTAAATCTAGAAAAGCTAGTGTCCCTATGCTTTCTGTTAGAATTGGTGATCATTGCTATTATGGTTTGTGTGATATTGGTGCTAGTTCTAGTGGTATTCCTTATGAGCTTTACAGAGAAATTATGCATGAAATTGGTCCTTGTGCGCTTGAGGACATTGATGTGGTTATTCACCTTGCTAATAAGGAAACCATTTGTCCCATTGGTATTGTAAGAGATTTGGAAGTTCTTTATGGTAAGATCAAGTATCCTGCTGATTTTCTAGTACTTGGTTCAACATCTAGTAAAACTTATCCTATCATTTTTGGTAGAACTTTTTCTGAACACTCGTGGAGCTATTATAGATTGCAGGAAGGAGAAAATTTTGACCAAGTTTGATGGAGAGTCTTATGAGTTTAACTTTTCCAAGTTTGCTAAAACTCCTTATGAAAATGATTTTCCTAATGAGGATTCTAGAGTTGAGCAACTTGCTTCTATTGATCCAGTTTATGACCTTAAACCTCTTTTTGATGATTTTAAGTATGCTCACTCTACTGTTAAGAATGTTTCTTGTGAGAGTTATATTGTCAACTTTGTTCAAAGTGCTACTGAAAGTTATTATGAGAGAGGGAAACATAGTTTCCCTGCTTTATGTTGAAAGCTTTGAAGTTACATTGTTTTTTCTTCCTTTGCTAGTGGCCTTTTGTTTCAATAATTCGTTTTCTTACGAAACTCCCTTGCATAGGAAGTGGGTTAGACTCAAATGTGTTGGATACTTGCTTCTTGATGCTCTCTTTCACTTCAAATCCATATCTCCTATCTGAGCATCATCGAAATTATCATGCCCATCTTAATGGCTATAAAGAAAGAGCTTTTGGGAGACAACCCATTTTTATCTTGCTTTTAGTTTTTTTGTTTCTTTGAGTCTTGGAAGTTATTACCTCTGTAATAACCTCTCCTTATCCTTTTTGTTTGGTCTTTGTGTCAAGATCAACCTCTTTTGAGGAGTAGGTGAGTTGTGGGAAGTTGCTGTCCCGGGACAGATTTTTGGGCTTCACTGTAAAAATTCGTGAAAAATCCCAGTACATCGGAAGGAGCTGTAATTTTATGAGCTTGTGCTCCCAGTTGTTAGCTAACTTTCATTAGTTCAGCACTTTTTTATCTGATCAACAGAAGTTTTTCTAAAAAAAACAATCTTTGCATGCTGGTCTGTTTTGACAGATTTCTGCCATTGCTTGCATTTGCCTCTCAAATGGATTTCCTTTTAAATTCTTTTTGGGATTTTGAAAGGATTTGCTTCAGTGGTTTATGTTTTGATGGTTTTCAGTTGAAATTTGAACCCAAGGGTTTATTGTTTTTGTATACACTAATGTTGCTAATGAAGGTTGTGTGGAGCTTTGTATGAAAAGAACTTTGAAGTGTTGGAGAGAAGGAATCTGTAGAGTCCGTCTCGAATAGGTAAAGGTGATAAAAATTAAAGGTTCACGAAAACTATTTTCTTTATATTTTTTTCTGTTATTATTCCATATGGAAGGTTACGAGATAAAAATGAGGAGGAAACGGAGCCCGAGTGGGCCACACCCACTAGCGGCGTGGGTCCCACCTGGGGTGTGTCCACCCTGGAGCCTGTCTCCGTCCCGTTTTCGCTCTATACCTTCCTTATGTTGTAAAACTTCATAATATATAATCACCCGGACCTCCCGAGGTTCGTATATCGTGTTCTCGTCGTGTTTTTGTTTCGATCTGTTTCTGTCAGGCAGATTCTCAGTTTTGGAGCCTCAATATCTTCCTCTGCATCACCTAAGGAGGATTCTTCCGCGGACATCATCAACCCGTACATGTATGAGTTGAAGATTCACTCCAAGGAGTTGCTGCTCAAGGATGGGAAGGTGCAGATGAAAGAAGTCCAGGGCCCTAAAGGAGAAGGCAGTCTAGAAGAAACGATGGAAGCACTAGAGCACGAGGTTTTCAGGTATAATAAGATGGTAGAACGTGAAGTGGACGTCATCCATAAGATGTAACATCCCAGCATTAGAGATTAGAAATAAGCTGAACACAGGTGTGTGCATTGCATTCATGCATAGAAAATCTGAATAATTTTCGCGCTTTTATATAAAAAACTTGTCAACGTGATTGAAGCTTCTCTTAACTTGATGGAATGGAAGTAGATCATCAAGTTGACTGCGATAAGTTTCAATATAACCTTTGCTAAAACCTTATTTTGGGTAAACATGATTTGATCTAAGGGTAGATCAAATGGAATAAAATTAAACCCTAATATATTACTTAATGATTTATATTTGATCCTTAGGTGATCATATCATTGTATTCATTATAATCACTCATTAATACCAAATTATAAATATAACACAAATAATAAGAATGTAACAACTCTATCTTAATCTCATATACTTATGCCATGAGTATCATGGAAATACCTAACTCTAACTTTCTAGTGAGATGGAGTAGGAAATAAACCAAGTTAAGATCATTCACCATATATATTTCTTTTCATATCAATCTTTATCATCTCTATAGGATCCTATCCTTATAATTGTGTCATCAATATTGAGTAATCAACTATTGATTCACTCATTCTTAAACTATCAATTCTTGATTTATCAACCCTTGCATTTATTATAACAATCACTCTAAGTCCTTAGAGAATGAAGTAAGAACAGGTAGATGGTGATGCTAGTTTTAGATGTCATCTTTAGGAAGGGAGTTATTGGGGGAAAGCAAATCAATAAGATAACAAATAAGTTTACAAGGATAAATTATAAAGATAGTTACCAAGAGTAGTCCTATTGGATTAAGTAGGTATAGTTAATGAATCATATCTCTTAATCCAATAGAGCTAGATAGAAGATAATTTCAATACAACTGTAGTGTTGTATTTATGAAGCCTTGATTAGCCAATTGGAAACCTAAACCCTAAAGGATTATAATGATCATGTCTTACTCACCAATATTGAATCCTTATACCAAGTATAAGTGACATTGGTGGATAACACATGATTGAACCATAGTATAGGTTTATTATCCTAGATTAGTCATTACAAGTCACGGTAAGTCGGTAATATAATATGAGGTTGTAATGTTAGATACTGGAGTTAAGAAGAGACGAGATAGTATGAATTAGATGATGATAAAATAACATTGGATTAAATAAGTAGTATTTTCCTCTTGGGAAATACTAAACACTTAAGGAGAGTAGAATTTGATATATACATCTATTGAAGTGATATTAGAGAAGGATGATTAAGGAAGAATATGAGAAGATAATTAAAGCTTTAGTGTTAAGCTCATTTGCAAGTGGATTTAGAAGAATAAAAGATGGATAAGAATGTTCTGTAGAGCAAAGTTCATCATGTTAGCACATGATGATGGACATAGAGAAGTAATATATCTAGGAAAGGAATTCCTTAATCAGAAGTCCAAAATTATGAAGTATGGAATATAGGAATCCTTGTTAAACACTAAACCCTAAATTTAAGACCAAACCTAGTATCCACTTACTATGGTTGATCTATCATCTTGTTTCCATAATGCTTTATAGAAATATTTTTCCATAGCAAATTAATTAAGCACATCTTTAACATTTTCAACCATCATTATCATAGGTGCTTAGGAACTATCATTATCAATTCTTTGTTATAAGATAGCCTAGAAAACAATTCTACTACTTTACTTTAAATGGTGATGTTATTAAAATCACAAACATAAAGACAAGGTGATTAACCATTAATATTTATTCACATCAATTAAATAAACTTGTGAATATAAAATCTTTTAAAAACTTATGGTAAAGCATTTTCAATTTATACTTTAACTCATTAGTTAACAGTAATACATTCTATAATAAGTTTATGAATTTATGCCCAATTAAATTCATATTAAAGGCCCTCACAAATAATAATAGAAAAGGTATCTATATAATGAAAATAAAGAAACCCTAAAAAAATATATAATAAAAGTTCACCAATTGATTCTTAACAACTTCAATATTACTGCAATTATTCAGAAAATAAATTCCATAAAGTAATTTCAATCAAATGTGTAATATACAAATTTGAAAACAAAACAGATGATAAAAAGGGAATCAAACCAGGAAAAAATAGAGGGAAAACCAATCTGGCCCGTGGCCGATCTTCCCTCTTCCCTATCTGCTGCTCACACGCACCACACTGCGGCCCATCTGGTCCAAGGTAGCTCACGATCGGCCTGCATACCCCTTCGACTTTCTTTTCCTTTCTTCTTCCTCTGGACAGAATGCATCACCGCCAAAGCAGCTGGCTGGCAACGCCTCCGCCGTCCATCGTGGTCGTCGTTATTCGTGCCGAGGCCACCGACATCGGGAGGGGGATAAGGACACGCCGATGCCGCACTCCCTCGTCCTTATCTCCATTTCTTCCTCTTCTTCCATGTATCCTCTCAGTGACCGAACCCTAACTCGTCGGCGACGCTTGTCGCCGTCGCTAGAGGTCGTCCCACGACTAGCCGAGCGTACCACGAGCTCCGTCATAGGGTGTAGCTGCTCGGGCAAGAAGGAATCGAGCAGGCGGGTTCTTAATCAACCGCATCGACTCAATCCCCGACGACCACCATCACCGGCCATCATCAATCATCATCGATTTCGTTCCTCCTCGACCCAACTGACCCCACTGCGAGAATCGTGGTGCATTCCTGATCCTCCCGAGGCTCTCCAAATCTTTATTTGCTTCCTAGATCGATCGGTCGCCATGTAGCAGCGGGCTCCGCCGCTTGTCATCGTCGCAACTCCGGTGCCGATGAACAATCTTGGGCGGCGCCGCTAGTTTCTTGTTCACCCTGACGCGCTGATTAGAGCAAGCCACTACACGCACCCTAGCTCACCCTCTACGGCCAACCTCGCCGTCGTCTGACGTGTTACCGGCAAGGTGACGTCGTTATGATGTCACCTTGGCCACGTCATGTTGTTTGACCGAGTCCGTTGACTGGTCCACGTCAGCGTGGCGCACCAACGTGGCCTAAGCCCCACCTGTCTGTGACCGTGGGTAGATCCCTCTAAGTATAAAAAGTTTCATGTCTCTTTAGAAAATAAGTAAAACAGATAGAAATGACATGGCAATAGGCCCCATCAGTCAGTGACTGGGGGTAAGTTAGGTTCTGGTGAGAAAAAAAATTAGTCTATCCTGACATCAGCATTACCTAATAAATACATTTAGTTATTTAATTAAGAAATTCATAAAATGATTAAATCTTGTAAGTTTAATATCTTTTGTTTTATAAATCAGAAAAATACATATAATATATGAAAATGTTTAGAAAATACAATCTACAACTTAAAACTATTATTAAATATTATTATGATGATTACTTAAATAAATATTATTTAATTAATACTTTATAAAGTTTTAATACTTTGATAATTAATATTTTAATAATGGTAAATGTTAAAAATATAAATAAAATACTAAAAATCTTAGAAAAATAAGAATTAAAGTTCAAAACTATAATTATACATTATTAAAATACTTAATTAAATATTTATTATTTATTAAGTATTTTTAAACTAATAAACCTTATTAAAATCATATCTTATTATTTATAAATCACAAAAATAAATTCAATATACCAAAATAATCACAAAAGTAATACCTATATGTTAAAAATGTGGTATTCCACTTTTGAGTTAAATAAAAAGTTAAACAACTTTAATAACTTAAATATAAACTTATTTCCTTAATAGATAATTCATATAAAGGTAAATAAAATTTGTTAATATTCCTAAAATTGCCAATTGAGATGTAATAAGTAATACAAGTCTTCAATATTAATATTATGAAGTCAAAATAGTTCAACACACTTTAAATACAATTTTATTAAATTATCTTTCAACCATAAGTATAAAATATTTTATAAAAGAATTCTTATTTAATATAAAATCTCTTAGAATAATTTATAAAAGAAATAAAACCTATTCCTTTACTTTAACCACAAGTTTATAAACAAATCAAAACACTATAGGTGAGTTCATAAGTAATACATAATATTGTTTACTTATTCACAAACCATAATCACATCCTTATCAGAAAATAAAGCCCTTTATACATTTACAATACAAATAAAACTACCAAATAAAAGTATAATCCTTCCTAAATAACTCTAAAGGAAACATTATAAAGTAAATAAGCTACAAATATTATAAGTATAATACCTTAAGTCCATCTATGTCTTTGAAGTTAACTTTAGTCTATAATACTTTAATTAATGCTAAAGACTTTAATATATACTTTATAGTTAACTTTGGTATGTTATAATTAAATTGTAAAACATTTTAATACCAAACCAACCCAGTTAAAAATCAAGACAGATAAGTCTCAAATACTACTAATTTCATTATTCCAGTAAAGGCAATTCTCTCTGACTTAAAGACTATAACTAGAAAGAACACCTCATAAGGTTAACTTAAAAACTTAAATGCTTCTGCTTAGTTGAGTAAGATTTTTTTTCAAAAGTTATTCGTTTTGCTACTTCAGAAAAACAATGACAACTAATCACAATCACTTTACTTTATACTATACTTGCATAATAAGATTGTTAATACTCAATTTCTTTATAATTGACATTACTTGTAAAGTAAAACTTGAAGATAAATAATTAAGATGTAAGCAACCTTTAGTAGCATTCTATACTAGGTATTTTATTGTTGTATAAATACATGTTCTATTACACACACTCACAAGCCTTAATAAGAAGTACATGTATGAAACTTAATCTAAAAGGGCAACACATTCCAAGAAAACCCTTACCAGTATCCAAACCCTAAAACAACATTATTCTTAGGATTCGCGTTTATCAACTTGCATTACATTACTTATGCATAAAAGCATCTTGCTTCTTTAAACATTAGTCCTTACCGGACCAATGATGCAGATTTCCGCTATTAGATCTTATATTGTCTTGAAGACCGTGAGTGCATAATCTTGCAATCACAAAAGGCAAGTTCACACTTGCTCATGTCCTTTGATTATTTTCTGTAAAGTATTTTAAAAATCCAGTGTTGTCATCACTTGCATTTGAAAAAGGACAGAAAACACTATTTTCATAATAATGAGATTATAGGTTTATTACCATGAGGTAATAACCTACTATAAGAGTTCCAGTGGTAAAGGAACATATTATCTAGGACTTAACAACCAATATCGCCAGTGGTTCTTGCGCCGTATATTACGCGTTAACCATGAGATTTGGAATGGGACGGAGAAGTCAGCTGTATCTTTTCCCTCTCGCATGGAGCCGGATGTGCGGGTCGTGGCTGTTATCACTCGTAGCATGCATATTATTTATGGTAATTCGTAGAGGATATGCAGCATATGGGTGGGAGCCCTCAACGTCCCACGATAGTTCCAGCATCTAAACGGTTTGTACTGCCATTGTCGTAATTTAATAGGTGGGCTGGCGTACACCAAGGAGACATGCGGGGTCGCGGAGAAAGCAGTGATTGGCTTGGGTCTTAGTCTGGGCCTCACACCAAGGAAGTGTGAACGGGTTCGCGGCCGGGATGTGCAACAAAGCTAAGATCTCTCATGGGTAAAGTGACGCACCTCTGCAGAGTGTAAGAACTATAACTTGTTACTCCTTGTTCCGGGAAGGAGATGCGAACACGGCGGGAAAGGAACCCCATGAAGGTTCTAGTAAATCCGTGAAGGCTGACGGACATAGCTTTTCAGAATAAAAGCAACCTTTGAAGAAATGTTTACGAAAACTGCATTGCCTACGACCTATGGTCTGTGGCTGTAGATATAGTGCATCAAACACTTCTTTTCTAGTGAACTTGCTGAGTACGCTCGTACTCAAAGTATCTTCTTAACCCTTGCTAGGTTCTAAAGCCGATATAGACGATGTCTACATCAAGTTATGCTCCAGGAATTATCATGGAAAGATGAAGCTCTTCAAGGAAGTCAAGAAAGTCAACATATACATCAACTCAAGGGAAGACGAAGTTGCTGATTAGATAAGAATAGAATCTCTAACCATAGAACCTACTTCTGTAGAGTATTGCAATAGCAGAAATGCAAGCCAGTAGTTCAGCTACCAGTTTTATAAGTATGGTAGCTATGAGTTATTTATTCTTGATTCTTCTTCATAAGAAGTTTCTTTCTCTCTCTTTAACCTAGAGTATTCTCTGGATTTTGTGTAAAGAGTTGAGTTGTAACCTATAGTCATGTCTTGGACCTGCTATGTTTCTGTTGTACTACTCTGAGGGATGTAATACTAGTAAACGGTGTTTCATTGGTGTTATGTCAACGACTATAGTGTACTACATCATGCAGTGGTATGCTGGGTCACCGCATAAGATAAGTTCACAACTCATCGTCGAGCACAAGGAGGAGAATGCCAAGCTGATGGCACCTTGTTGACATAGGCGCTTCGTTGGAAGACCCCAAGAGCAAGGTGTGATGAGCACAGCAACAAGTTTTCCCTCAGTAAGAAACCAAGGTTATCAAACCAGTAGGAGGAAGGAAACGACTCAAATGTGTTGCTAGCAACTTGGATACCTGCAAAACACAAACTGAAGACTTTGCCCCAACGAACAGTGAGGTTGTTAATCTCACCGTTTTGCTGTAACAAAGGATTAATTGTATGGTGTGGAAGGTAATAGTGGTTTGCAGAAAGTAAACAGTAACAATGGAAGATGTATCAATGGTAAAGATTGGACTGGGGTCCATAGTTCACTAGAGGTGTTCTCCTTAGATAAACAAACATGGCATGTTGGGTAAACAAATTACAGCAGGGCAATTGATAGGACTGAGCAAGGCATAACAGTGCAATACTAGACATTCATGATCCTATGAGATTCGATTGGGCAATACAACAAGATACATAGACCGCCATCCAACTGCATCTATGACTAGTAATCCACCTTCAGGTTATCATCCTAACCCCCTACGGTATTAAGTTGCAAGTAACGATAACTGCTTTAAGCAAAGTGTGTAAGGTAAACAATCCACTTGTTCCATGAACAAGAGACCGTTGTTTTCTCCCTAGTGGCAACACCACATCTACAACCTTAGATATTTCTGTCACTTCCCTTAGATTAAATAGAGGCATGAACCCACTATCGAGCATAAATACCCCCTCTTGGAGTCACTAGAATCTACTCGGCCAAGATAGCTACTAGAAACGAAGAGCATGCAAGATCACAAACAGACATGATAGAATCAATAAGACAAAACCATTAATCAATCTGACATAGTAATCTCAATATCCATCGAATCCCCGCAAACACAACATGCGATTACAAATAGAGATGATCTTGATCATGAACGGAGCTCACAAGATCTAAACATGGTAGCACAAAGGAGGAGATACAACCATCTAGCTACTACATGGACCCATAGTCCAAGGTGGAACTACTCACACTTCATATCGGAGGCTGGCATGATGAAGAAGAAGGCCTCCGGGATGATCTCCCATCCGGCAGGGTGCCGGGAAGAGCTTCGGATCCCCCCGATCTAGGGACGATGGTGGCGGCGGCTATGGACTGTTTCTTGGAATATTGATCAGGTACTTAGGGTTTCTGTATCGAGGGTCTTTATAGGCGAAGAGGCGAGGCAGGGGGCGGCCAGGGTGGTCACACGCCCCCAGGCGTGGCTAGCCCTAGCCCGCGCCGTCAGGGGGTGTGGCCCCCTGGTGCCTCCCCTCTGTCTCGTACTCTGGCTCCGTGTTCCCCACAGTAAAATATTGACTTTGGCTTTTGTCCCGTCCAATTATGAGAATATCGATTCTCTGCTTTTTCTGGAACCAAAAACAAAATAAAATAGGCAATTGGCAATGTGGCAACTTGTTAATAGGTTAGTCCATAAAAACATATAAAAACACCTCAAAGTGTCGATAAAGCAAAGGAAAGTAGATACTAAACAAGCATGGAACATCAAAAATTATAGATACGTTTCCGACGTATCACAAGCTTCGGGACGAGATCCTCTCGCTCCATCAGACCACCAACCAACTGCGAGCGCAACTCTTCGACATACAAAATCAAAATTGTGAGTATGAGACCAGGTTTAAACGCATAAGTTCTGCTGCTGGTTTCAGGATTGTGGAAACTGAGACATCCTTTGTGGATGGGGAGCCTTTACCTTGGAAGTCTGACGATGACAACAGAACACCACCACCTCCAAAGGAGTGATTTGTCATCAGGTTTTGGCATGCCCTTGGCTTGTTCCAAGCTTGGGGGAGTGCCGCGGTATCACATCATTATCTTCATATTTTTACCTTTTTTAGTAGAGACATATCATGTTTAGAGAAGTTATCATATAGGATGGTTTGCATTGTGGAAGTACCTCTCCTTTAGTTGGTTATCTATGTATCCCTTGGTGTGAGTGCCTTTATGGAATATTAATGAGAAGTTTCATCTTTTACTTTTTGCACTTCTTATTTTAGTTTGCAATCTCTATTATATGATAGATCTTGTTGATAAGTATTGGTATCACTTTGGGAGCATCAAGTAAATCTAAATTGGTTTTGGCAAACCAAGATCTAGTCAGTAGCAACACTTTTTGAGGTTTAAAAGGAAAAGAGAAAAGCACTTACAAGTATTTTTAATTAAGTTTCTTTCTTTCTTGATTGGCTCATAAGCTTAGTATTCTTTAGTTAAGACCTGTTGTGTTTTCAAGGAAGATTGCATGTTTGGTTTTATCACTTGTGTGTTTGCTTGTTTCCTTCAACTCTCTTGCTTGCTACCCAGCCTTGCTAGCCAAAAACCTGTATTGAGAGGGAATACTTCTCGTGCTTCCAATCCTCAAAATAAAAACCTATGCCATTTGTGTCCACAATATCTACCTATTAGCATTATTGCTATTCCAAGTAAATTCTCGAGTTTCATCTACCTTTCAAATTAAAAATTCTTTTGTTATGTGAAAACTAGTCAGTAAAGCTCTCACGAACTTGATGGCACACCTTATTTTTCTTGCCCCTAATAAACTTGAACCATTGTGTCATCTATGTTGTATATGCTTGCACTTATACGTTGGGATTAGCAGAACCGTTCTGTCACGGGGAACACTTTCAACACCTGTAAATATCTACCCCGTTGATATCATGCTCTTTTGTTTATGGATGTCATCGGTGTGAAATAAAAGGGGAGCTTGTAAGTCCATGGAGTTATGTATATGTGTTAGAGAAACGCCTAGGCCGCTAGCCTAAGCCATGCCTAATCATGGTGGAAACTTGCAGCATCACCATAGTGAGCAATCTATGAAGCATTCTTCTTATAAAAAAAGAGATACGAGATACAGAAAAAAGAGAAAAAGAGGAAAGAGAGAAAAAAGCACCATATTCCCATGGTAAATAAAAAGATTGCTGAGATGCTCATTGTCTGCTTGCCTTGTCATTGTGATATGGGATAGCTCATGTGTCATGTGCAAGGGGTACCCCGTTGGCGGCTCTCTATGATACACATGTATTTACTATGAAAAGAACTTACCGGTAACTAAAGTTGAGTAACATGAGGAGCGGCCCTCGTACTCAAGGGACATGAGATTGTCAACTTATACTTCATCAAGCATATACTCCATATTTGTTCACTTTAACCTTAATCACCTCGAGATGCTTATGATAGGGGCAATGAGAGCTCAAAGCTAGAAAGTACCATAATATTTTGGAAGCTCTTTATGAAACTTGGAATCCCTGCTTCCCTCAGCGAAGGGCACTTTCTTTTACTTCTTAGATGAGTCAGTAAACCTATTCCTTTCTATCTCCAGCAAGCATTTGAGTTGTTGTGTTTCAATCATTCATATGATGATTTATTCAATCATGTTCCTTTTCTTCTTTGTTTTGCACAAAAATCTTATCTAAATGAGTATTACTATGAAAGCTATCATTGTTAAAAGACTTTTATGTTGAGAAAAAAGACTCTTGTTACAAAACTTCATTGCAAAAGCTTTGCTTGAAAACTATTTGATTTGTCAACTGCTCTCTTACCAAGAACAAAGTTTGCCATTACCAATTATGATTTGTCTTTATGCATCTTTATTTTGACTCCCATACTTGTTGCAAGTTAAGTTATATAATGGTGAGTTGCTTTCTACTATGAGTTGTGCATTGGTAAGTGTGATTCTTCTTGTCCGTATTTTTTTATCGACACTTCACTACATAAACCTGTGGACATGTTTCTTGAGCTCAGTTTTCGCTTGGGGACAAAGGAGGTCTAGGTTTGGGAGGAGTTGATATGTCCATTTTGCATCACAATTCTATATCATAATTTACTACTATTTATTGATATATTTCATATTAAGAGGTGTTACTTATGTCACTTTCATCTATTTTTGCATGTTGGATGATTCTTGGAGGATGGACAGCCGGAGCCAGGATTCTGATGGAAAAAGCGGTGTTTGGATGCAACTTTCGCGAAGATCAGAAAATTACCATAAAATATACGGAAAATTATATTTTTCCAGAAGACAAAGGATGCCAGAAGGGGAGGCTGAGATGGGCCACAGGGGCCCACACACCCCAAGCGCGGGCCACCCTAGAACGTGCCACCAGGGGGTGTGGCCACCCTGTCCCACCTCCTGCTCCGTACTTTCGCCTATATCTTCTCCTCGAAACCCTAATACATGGGGCGCGACCACAAAAAGATTCTGCCGCCTCTACGGGGCGGAAACTACAGAGAGAAAGAGCTCTCTGGTAGACAAATTTCTGCCGGGGAAATTCCTTCCCGAAGAGGGGAGATCATCGCCATCAACACCGTCATCAAGCTAGACTTCATCGGGATCATCATCATCATCCACAACATCATATCCACCAGCACCATCATCACCACTCCATCGCGTTGTAACAATTGTGTTGAATCTTGCATAGTTCTTAGAGGAAACTTTCCCGGTGTTGATTACTCTTGTAGTTGATGCTTGTGAGTGGAACCATTGAATTATTGTTTATGTTCATATTGTTATTCATCATCATATCATCTCTGATCTTGATCCATATGATGTCTCATGAGTAGTTCATTTAGTTCTTGAGGACATGGGAGAAGTCATGTTGTTAGTAGTGGAATTGTGTTGAGATATTATTCAATAGTTTGATATTTAAGTTATGGTGCTATTCTTGTAGTGGTGCCATGTGAACGTCGACTAGATGATACTTCACCATTTATGGGCCTAGGGGAATGTATTGTGTATTTTGCTACTAATTGTGGGGTTGCCGGAGTGACAGAAACCTGAAACCCCGTTAGGAAACCTTTGCACAAGGGAGTGTTGGATCTCAGAGTTTAAGGCTGTGGTTAGGTTTTTTTATCTTAATTGCTTTCTTGTAGTTGCGGATGCTTGCAAGGGGTTTAATCACAAGTATGTATTAGTCCTAGTAAGGTCAGTACATTAGCAAAGGTTCACCCACACAACACTTACCCAACCAAAGAAGACTACTCAGTTATATGAAGCGAAAGCACTTGACAGTATTCCCATGTGTCCTCGAGAAAGTTTGGTCTCCATAAGTAATATCACCAGCTTGTCCTTTGCTAAGAAAGGATTGGGCCACTTGCTGCAATTATTCTTGTTGTCTTTATTTACTTGCACTTTATTTGTCTGCTTATCAAAAACCCCTAAAATCCGTTTGCTAGTATTTACAGAGAACTCTTGAGCCAGTATCACTAGTCAGCACCTTCTGCTCCTTGTTGGGATCGACACTCCTATTTATCGAAAGTACTATGATACACCCCCTATACTTATGGATCATCACACCTCTCTCATCTCTCTTCTCCTGCACACATGCAACACATCCCCAATCTCCCTCGTTCCTCTGCCTCACACGTTCACGCCACCGCCGATGCCCACTTGACCAACGCTGGCCAAATCCGATGCCGTCGGTTGCTGCCGTATGCTGGCACTGGCTCGCCACCGCCTCCTCTTCCCTTCTCCTTTTCGATTGGGTTCAATCGTGGCCTTGCACACGCTTGGCCGAAACCCTAGCAGTCATGGCTCAAGGTCACGACGCGGCTCCCGCACCTGCGCCTCCGGTTGCTGCTCGTGGAAGAACGCGAGCCCCTCGCCTTCTGGTGCTCCTGCTCGACCTGTCTTGCCCATCTACCCCATGGTGGTGGTACTGCGGCTGCCTTGAGTTGCTGTCTCCCTAATTGGCCATCGTGCTGTAGTTGCTAGCCCATGGGACGGCGGTGATGCCGTCAACGCAACCTTGCTAATGCGTTGTGCCCTAACTTCGTCACGCCTATGATCCAGGTGCTCGGCACCCCCGGTGAGTTCCAATTATTTGTGACCGGCCTTCGTGTCGATGACTAGAATCCATGGTGCTTCTATTGTTGGTGATTGGGTTTATAGCCCCTTATGGATCCATTTCCTACAGGTGTTGTGATATTGGGGATATATTACTAGTGATGCTTTGTGAGATTTGATGAATTAATACTCAGGTGACGACATACTGAAGCTTGCTTCAGTGGGTGGTTCCTGGGGTTCATTAAAATTATAGCTTGGCTTGTTTAACTATCTCCTTTATAGGATGTATGTACATAATGACTACAAATTTGCATATAAGGATGGTTCCTAGCAGTAGTTCTAGGAAATTGAGTTGTTATATTATATGATAAGCTTAACAGGTAAAGCTTAATGATATTGGTTATGTGATAAGGAAATGATCCTATTAAAAGAATACTCTCTGCTATCATTCTTGGCAATAATTGCATAAAGATCTGATTCCTAAGCTGGTTGTTGGGAAAATGATTTGATGTATCTAGTTTATGAAAGCTTGCAAATGGGATCTTAATAATAAGGAGATGATTATTACCTTGACTACTATTGAGGTGCTGCCTAATATTTGGGATGTGCCCAATAAAAGATCATGAATGTATTTGCTTTTATCAGATTTCAAACTAGTGAATACTAGCTTAAGTCAGTGATGTATAGGCTATGGATTTTAACATATGGAATGATGCATTTTATAGCAAAAAATGATTCTCATGAAAACCGGGCAAGGATTTTTTTTGAAGTGACACCTTGTGGTTGTAACTCATTCTGTTTACATGAGTATTTGATGTTGATATTAGCTAGTGAATACATTGGCTTCCGATGTTGGAAATTTCTACTATGGTGCCTCCATATGGATTGTGCACAATGGTGTTTCTAATATTATGACATGCTACTGAATTAGTTAGCTATTGATTTCCTGGATGATATAGCACCTTGTGGATTGAAATATAGCATGTGATGCAAACATGCTAAGGCTTAGAAGCACATGTTAACTTGTATAAATAAGGTGATCTTACAAATGATTCCAAGATTCTTGGAAAATGACATGGACACATGTTCTGCTTGCTAGAAGATGATAACTTCTTTTGCTACTCTAGTAACCCACTGTGATCTAGCTTAGCAAGTTTCTTTCTATTATCAACAATATAGTGGTTTCTACTGCTTATTGGGTTAATGCTGTGATGCCTCCCTCTGGGAGTGTGCACAGTGGCAGATCCCAAAGTAGTATGACTTGCTACTATGAGATGCTTTGAATATAGTTTCATCCATCTTGATGCCTTTAAAGTTTCAAGTGGATTTGTCCCTAACCTATGATGCTCAGTCTAAGGTGTATATTTCTAAAGAACAGATGCTAGGATAGATTGGTAACTCTCGATGATGATCTTGCATAGCATCTCTATGCAAGACTGAGAGAACTATTCTTCATTACTACTTCTGTTTGTTGTTTAAAACAAATAAAAGTAGATAAGATGCTTGAATCTTAGTGTAGCAACCTACTTTGGAAAGGTAGCTGTTGTTGCTGCTGTAGATGATGATTTCTTGGTATTTGTGTGGTTGATCTTGATCCCAGACTTGTTCAGACTTCTCCTTGGATTTGCTCCACTCCATAACCTCCCCTCCTCATGTATCCATAGTTGCTTGGTTATCTGATGGATTGATCTATGGCTTGGTGAGTACCAGGCTTAATTGGTATGGTGGTTGTGTATATTGTCTGCTGTTTAACTAGTACAAACTAGGATTACTTGTGGTGTTCTTGAGGCAGAGAAGTGTGGCTATGGGAAGAAGATAAGACTATGGCATGTCTGACCAGTGATGGTGGTTATGCTTTCCTTTTTCTATCTCTGGTGTTGTCTTGCTGTGTCGACAGCACACATCCTGCATGCAATGACTGTGTTGCTTACATATAGCCCTTCCTGGCTCAAGTTCCCTTATAGTAAGATATTTATCTTTGTGGATGTGATCAAGTAAATGTGAGCTTTACTGTTTGGCTGGTTCCTCTACTTTATCCATGGTGAAACTTGACTTTCTTCTTACTTTGGTGAAATTTTCCCCAAGCCAATGATGATGTGCTGAGACCACTATCTGATTAAGAACAGATACTATGATTTGGCCCCTTTTTAATACATACTCGATGATGAATTTAGGCTCTAGCATCTTAGGCCAAATATGAGAGTACAACTAATGAACTAACCCCCTGTTTATTATTTATCTTGTTTGTTTCTTTTGTAGAGACAAATATAATGAAGGTATAAGAAATCAAGAAAATGGATAGGATTAGTTTTTAGGATTCCTTTTCTTATTCATGTAATTTCCTATTTCTTTTGTAGACTGTAAAACATTGTACCCTTAATAATAAATTTCAAATTTTCTTCCCTTCTATAATGTGAATCCTGTAATATTTATATATTATTTATAAATATGAATTCCCTTCTTATTTATTGTTGTAATTCATTTACCATTTGTATTTCACTTTCAAGTTTCTTTATCTCATATTATTCTTATTGTAATATTCTCTTCTATTTGTATAAATGTAATTATTTTGTAACATTTGTATTAAGGTAATAAAGTATTCAAATATCCTTTTATTTACATCATTTATTTTATTATTATATATTTATTATAAAATCATATTACTTTATTCAAGAATTTCCATTCTATTTCTCCTAAGTATTTAGTTATTCCATAATTCAATTTTTGATTTTTTTTAAATTCATTTGAATTCCAATTTGAAATCCAAATTCCTGTTTGAAATATCTTCCCCCCCCCTAAATAAAGAATTTTACAAAGGTTATGTCAAAATCTATCGCAATTGTGCTGACATCTTCATTAGAGCAAAATAGATCTCGATCCCTCTATAGCTTCTTTAGTTTTGCACGAAAATTTCCTGGATTTTCTGATGCATGAATGCAATGCACACACATGTGTTCTCTCTAAATCTAGGTGCTAATCCTAAGATGTTACGGTGTATGAGAGTTTAGAGAGATCCTCCTCGTTGTGCCCTCCTGGCCTTTATATGGGGAGGCCAGGTCTCGGGTAGGTCGAGTCGGTTACAGATTAGGGATTTGCCCTTTGAAATTCTATCTTTATCTAGTCATGCTCCTCAAGAAGTCGCGTCCGTATGGGTCTTGGTCACCTCAATCTTTCCTGGGCTTCGCCATCCGTAGTGGGTAACTGTATGGGCCTCTGCCAGGCTGGTACCGGGTAGGCTAACATTAGGAACCTGTAGGGCATACCCATGTCAGTAGCCCCCGAGTGTTCAGTCAAATCGTAGATTCGATTGGAGACTCCTAAGTCTTTCGGGTGCTTTTATCTGAACAAGTTTCGAGTCAATGTGTTAGTTCATAGAGATTTTTGATACGTGCGCCCAACTCATCCGATAGATCAGGATCAGTTAACTATCTTTGGACAAAACAAAACGATCTACTTCAGACTCGAGTACCGGGACTTGAATCCGGAAGAATGCTAGCATAATTCGACTCAAGCCGCAGGGGTCTTACAAGAGTCGAATTCGTGTGTTTTAAGTTATGTACCCAATGCGTCCGTCGGTATTTTTTGTCGTGCCTGTTGCCACGGAATGTTACTAGCAGAACACAGTCGGGTGCGTTTCCAGGCCATCATATGATATGTGTAGGTCTTATATTTGCATCATAGACACAACATCCAAAAATTTATCATCGTGGAGGTGTTTCGGGTGACTAAGGAGACAATATATCACTTAGCATTAATTTGGGTAAAGCTGTCAATGTGAATTTCGTTTTTGTCACAGGATTTGAAGGATATCATTCGAATAATTCATAGGATGCGCGACCAACGCTCCCTATGGGAGTAGCCCCCGAGTGTCTATTCGAGTCGTAGACTCGAGCGAAGACTTTAATTCTACGGATGACATCAACGCCAGTGCTCTTTCGAATGCGCGATCAGCGCTCCCTCAGGAGTAGCCCCCGAGTCTGTAGTGGAGTCGCAGACTCGAGGGGGGACTCGAAGCTTTGGGGAAGTGTTTCAACTGACACGGGAACTATGTCAATTTATCAGGTGCGTGACCAGCACTCCTGATAGGAGTAGCCCCCGAGTAGTTGGTTGAGTCGTAGACTCGAGTAAATACTTTATGTGTAGTTGAAAGTTTTTAGCCGTTGCTAGCTTTTGCTTTGATGACGTCATTGCTGACACTTGGTGAGATCAACCGTCTGCAACAACAGAGGCGACATGACGAGACGATCGTGCGTCCCACTTTTTGACCTAGATTTGACTAGTCACACATAATTTACGCGATAATTACGGCATATCATCGATTCCCGTGCGTAGTGGATGGAGTGATCGCGATGGTTCGGGCGGCTCGTACCACATGTATGCCGCGATGTGCAACACATGTTAGGGTAATTGAATCGATGACCCATCTTCATCGTCCTCGTCTTTTTATACTGCGGGGCTATGGTAAATTTTCCCCTTGCCATTTTCTCTTCGCCGCTCTTTGCCTTTCTTCTTCCTCCATTCCCAGAGCTCGTCCTCGCCTTGCACTGGATATTCTTCGTGTTTTTCCATCTTCTCTCCTCTGCACCTATCGCGCCACACACCGCGAGCGCATAGTGGGCAAGTCAAAGAAGTACACCTTCACTGCTGCAGGGACAAGCTGCGCCGGAGCTACGAAGAATACATCCATCGTCAGCCGCGTCACCGATAGCGGTTAGCGGCGGTCCGCAATCAGGGAGGGGGACATGTGCCGCCTTTGCGAGGCTGGCCTCATCTCGAAGGAGAAGGGCGACATCATCCTTCCTCGCGAGGAGGTAACCCTGGACCCACCCAAAGGTTTTCGGGTTATGTTTTATGCTTTTGTCGTCTGGGGGCTTTCTCTTCCTGCCCACGAATTTCTTTGTGGGCTTCTATTTCTTTATGGGCTACAACTTCACCAGTTGTCGCCCAATTCCCTTGTTCACATCGCGTGTTTTATCACGCTTTGCGAGTGCTGGCTTAGTATCGAGCCACACTTCGGCCTCTTCAAGAAACTTTACTCCTTGAAGAGGCAATCTGGTACTGGCGGCATTTATGCGCTGGGTGGTGCGGGATATCCATCTGCCCTACCATTCAATTTTTCTCCTTCCACCTCTACGAGTCCGTCCAGCAATGGAGGAACAAGTGGCTTTACATCCGCGACTCCAAGCTCGACGGTCAACACTATGGGCTATCTCCCTTCGACGCTAGCAAGGTGGTCACCCGAAAGCGCTCATGGTCCAATGACATCATGGAGGGTGAAGCCGCAGTGGTGGAGAAGTTGTACCGGCTAGTGGAGGCGCTCTAGCTGGTGCGGGGCAAGGAGGTCTGCGGCGTCAACATCATCCGGACATTCCTCAAGCGTCGGGTACAACCTATCCAAGCGAGGACGCACCCGATGTTGTTATACTCCAGCGCCAGTGATCCGACGAGTGTCAGATGAGGGTTCGAATCGTCAATGCCCATTGGTATGGACTTGAGTTTAGATAAGATGGGGAGGCTAGAGATCGCAAGACGGTTAACAGATAATCAACACGGGGACACGGTGTTTATCCAGGTTCAGGCCCTCGGAGGGAAAATCCTACTCCTGCTTGACTGTTCTTGATTGACGGCGGAACCGAAGGTTACAGGGGTGCGCAGATTGGATCTGGCGTGAGGTGTGTGTATGAGAGTTTAGAGAGATCCTCCTCGCCATGCCCTCTTGGCCTTTATATGGGGAGGCCAGGTCTTGGGTAGATCGAGTCGGTTACAGATTAAGGTTTCACCCTTTTAAATTCTATCTTTATCTAGCCGTGCTCCTCAAGAAGTCGCGTCCGTATGGGCCTTGGTCACCCGAATCCTTCCTGGGCTTCGCCATCCGTAGTGGCTAACTGTATGGGCCTCTGCCGAGGCTAGTGCCGGGTAGGCGCACCAGTAGGGCATACCCATGTCAGGAACAACAGAGCTCTTGTGGAAGTTAGTGCAAAGATGGGTAACCCCACCAAACCTAGTAAGGTGCATACCAAAATGGTGTCTTCTGGCCGCCCACCGTGATGGAAGTGGAGGCATAGAAAATGTTCATATCCGCTTCACTGCAAGCATTGCCCATCCTGTTCCAGTTTTTTAGGGTCCACTGAATCCTAAGAGACTCGCAAATTTATCCAAGTGAAGCACATCAATACCTCCTAGCTTTGTTGGGCGACACACCACCTTCCAATTGACCTTGCATTTAGCACCGGTGGTTGTATCCTTAGTCGACCAAAGAAATGCATGCTCCAACTTCTTGATAAAATTTAAAGTGCCGAAGCGAAAAACAAGAAGAGTCAAGTAGTAGAGGGCTTGTGAGGAAATGACCGACTTGATGTGGGTGGTGCGTCCGACCGTAGTAATGAATTTCCCATTCCAAGTTGGGAGCCTCCTAGAACATTTGTCCTCAAGGTGTTAAAAGTATACTTTTCTTTGGCATCAAACCAACAAAGGAAGTCCAGTGTATCTCATAGGAAAGGAAGTCCTAGTAGCGGGAATGCAATCAAGAATCTCATCGAGATTGAGATGGCTACAACAAATAGGAACAACAGAGCTCTTTTGGAAGTTAGTGCAAAGACGGGTAACCTCACCAAACCTAGTAAGGATAACCGGCTGAATCCTATTGAGTCTTGCTTGGGCCACCCGGCTAATCGACTTGGACTTCTTTCTATTGATTGTCCAGCAGCCTCGGACCACTTATGGTGGTGCACGGGTCGACCCATATGTGTCAATGTGTGCTCTTCCACCCTGGGCTTGCTGGAATCTCCATGGGCCTATCCGGTTGGGATCTCGCCCACCTATACCAACGCACCATCCCGACAACCCGGAGGTCATGTCGGGTCTCACGATCTTTGTGTTGTGGTCTGCTCAGGATCACGATATTGTCGTGGTCTCACATTCCAAAGAAAAATTAGGCTTAGGGTTAGGTTTGGTTTGTTCAAATACCTTTACAATATTTTCTAAATTTGAATAAAACTCGAGCTGTTTGTTTAAATCTAAAAGATTATTTTTTAAAAATATGAAGGGCGCCGCTGTGGACATGTGTTCGGGCACCCTCGAAGCGGCCACCGTTTGGAGGGTACCAGACATATTATCGAAGTTGCCGGTGGAGATGATATCAAAAGATATACCGGCACAATTCAAAAAAAAAAAAGATAGATATACCGGCACGATCTGCACGTAGCGCTGATCTCGAACTCATAATGTATCGAAACCTCACTCACATGTTCCTCGCCCCAACGCGAACGTTGATAGTCATTCAAGATGCCAAAAAAGAAAAGAACACTATATCATCATCCACAAAAGATAGGGAAGATATGGTACCGAGTACGACTAGCGGTAGCACTGCATGGTACCAACCGAGTACAGCACGAATCCACTAGCACTACTCTATCCAGAAAAACGACGGCGACGGACGGCGTCGCGAAGACTCGCTGACACCTGACGGGCAACCAGGCCTCCCTCCCCCGTGACTCAGCACGGACCGCAAATCAAGGCTCCAGCCCCAACAACTACTCCTAGTCGCTCGGCAGAAAGCAGAGCAAGAACGCGAGACTTCCACCAGGCACCACCTTTCCGCCGAGCAAGGCAGGAATCACGCCCCACGACCCACACCCGATTCCGGATGGCCGCCGCTTCTTCCTCGCTGGCGAGGCGGGCCGTCTCCTGGCGCCGCCTGCTCCTCTCCCGCGCCTTCGCCGCCGCCGCCGTCCCGCCCAAGCGCGTACTCGTGCCGGTCGCCGCCGGCACGGAGCCGATCGAGGCGGCCGCGACGGCCGACGTCCTCAACCGCGCCGGCGCGCGGGTCACCGTCGCGACCGTCGCCTCCGCACCCGCGGGGGACGAGGGCCTCCTCGTGGAGGCCGCCTACGGGGTCAAGCTCGTCGCCGACGGCCGCGTCGCCGACCTGGAAGCCGAGGCCTTCGACCTCATCGCGCTGCCGGTGCGTCCGCCACCTCCCCTCTCTCACCACACTCCCCCTTTTGCCCCCAAATCAGCCTTCTTTCTTGAATTATACTAGTAATAACAACCGCCTACTATGTGCCTTACTGTTCCATTGGCGTTGGCGCTCCTCTGTAACTTCCAAGATGTCGGGATTCGCATAAGAGTAGTGTTCGTCTGTTCTTATGTGGCCTGACCAGCTGGTGTTGCTGCTTAATTCGGTGCAGGGTGGAATGCCGGGATCGGCCCATCTTAGAGATTGCAAAGTACTGGAGAAGATGGTCAAGAAGCATGCAGAGAATGGGGGACTCTATGGTGCCATTTGCGCCGCGCCGGCAGTGGCATTGGCACATTGGGGCATGCTCAAAGGGCTAAAGGTGAACAAGTGTGATCACCATTTTAAGTCATTTTGACTGTCACGATTGCGGTTTCCTTGGAAAGCTGGATCTTGTTGACAAATTGGTGCGCTTTGTTAACATCAGGCGACTTGTTATCCGTCATTCGCGGAGAAGTTCCCTGCTGACGTCATCCCTGTGAACTCGAGAGTGGTGGTGGATAGAAATGCAGTGACTAGCCAGGGTCCGGGAACGTCAGTTGAGTTCGCTCTTGCTTTGGTGGAGCAGTTATATGGAAAAGAGAAGATGGAGGAGGTTGCTGGACCTTTGGTAAGCAACCTACATCTGTTTTCTCTTTGCTATGTTAACTGATGCTCTGTTCGTAACATGGTAATATGAATAGACGATTCTGTAGCGTAAAGAAAATTGCCCACATAGGCGAGAGCTAGAAATTGTTAATGTACACCAATGGCGATTTGATGTGAATCATTTATCTGAATGAGTTGTTGCTTCACTCTACAATTTAAAAGTAGTGCATACAGGCCTGGTATGATCCTATGTGCTAACTGAGGCACCATTCCATTATATTAATAAGATCCTATATAATTTGCATGAAGTAGTATGTTTTAAGCATTTCTCTGGTATATTTAGAATGGAATATTTCAGGTTCATATTTCATCAATGCCACTGACTTGAACTTGCTATCTGTTTGTTGTGCATTTCTGATTTAGTATGTTCGCCCTCAACACGGAGCTGAATATACCCTCGAAGAACTTAATTCGGTCGAATGGAAATGCAGCGGTACACCTCAGGTATGAGACAAAATGAACTCCGCTTGTTAAGAAAAGACAACCATTAATTTTTTTGGTTGTTTTGCGCTTTTCTTCCTTGAGGAACTCCTGTGTTTTATGTATTGCTTTTGTTAAACCATCTGGCAAGGCTAACCTATTGCAGGCTTTTCCTGAGCAAGCTTTCTCTATCCTCTTAAAATTCTTGCATGCCGGCCTTAGAATGATTACAAACCTTTGTTTATCTTTACAGTAGAACAGTACACCTGGATATTCTTTAAACCTAATAATAGTTCTGACTATAATGATATTCATGGACTATGCTTGTGCATTAAAAATCCTTGTTCATGTTTTAAGGAAATGGTACTTGTTACTTCCATACATAATTTGTTAAGAATGATGATTGATGCATAGCAGCATATTGTAATCCTGTACATATATAATCTATCTATCGGTGTATTTACTTAGTTAATGTGGAAGAGGAGAGGCACAGACACGTGCAACAGATTTGGACAGTGACTTAAAGTAAGGTCATATGTGCTCTTGCAGCAATCTCAAATATGCCATATCTAAGGAACATATGTCATCAGTTTGCAAGTAATTGGCTCATGTGGAACATTTAAGCAAGAAGCATGTTGGAATTAAATATGAGAACTTGACTCATATGCACAGGAGCTAGGAGCTGACTGTATTTGTGTAGGACCACTGTATGTACATAAGTCAGTAACGAGGCAATAAGACAACATCAGAGTTTGATATGATGGCCTGCTGCTAACACTTCCCTGTTACGAAGTTTAATCTGAGCTGGGCTTAATATGCATGCATCGTTGTTTCTTCTGTTATGTGCACTGCAGGTTCTTGTGCCAGTTGCTAATGGCTCAGAGGAAATAGAAGCTCTTACTATAATAGATGTCCTGCGTAGAGCAGGCGCAAACGTTATTGTTGCATCAGTTGAGGATAAGTTGCAAATTGTGACCCGTCGCCACAAGTTTAATCTGATAGCTGATATGATGTTGGACGAAGCTGCTAAGATGGAATTTGATCTGATTGTCATGCCGGTACTACATGGCTCTAGGATTCTTCTTCTTTTTGTGTAGTGCTACATTTGAGAGTACTTTGCTGACACTGGTGTCTGTCGCACACAGGGTGGTCTACAGGGTGCTGAAAAGTTTGCTAGCACAGAGAAACTTGTTGGTTTACTAAAGAAGCAGGCAGAATCTAATAAACCCTATGGTGCAATATGTGCTTCCCCAGCTCATGTCCTCGAGCCCCACGGCTTACTAAAGGTACTCCCTTATAGAGCGTACACTTTGATGAACATCAGTAGGAGTAGTTAGCACGAGTACTACTTCATGCAAATTACAGGAATTACGGTAGAGAGAGCAGTGAACATGCTATTACGAAAATATGAAAATCAGTAGTTAATTTTGTTAACTGTTAGGCTGATTTAAGGAATTCCCCCATCATTGTAGGGCAAGAAGGCGACGGCATTTCCACCCATGGCACACCTGCTTAAAGATCAGAGCCAATGTGAGGACAGGGTCGTGATCGACGGTAACCTTATCACTAGCAAAGCTCCAGGAACAGCGACAGAGTTCGCGCTGGCCATTGTTGACAAGTTATTTGGTCGAGAGAAAGCAGTCAGTATGGCGAAGCAGCTGATTTTTATGTAATTACAAACGAGCTGGTGTTTTCTGCAGTGCAATCTTGTGGATAACCTGGCAGTGATTCCCCTGTGTACATATTCCTGAGCTGATCGGAACTCGAAACTGCCTATGCGTTTGCTGGAACTATAGGGCCATACTGTAAATTGAGCAGCGGATGTACAGCATCCTTCTCATGTGCACATGAGAAGTTATCTTCTTATACTCATAGAGGAACTGAGAAACTGCAGTGAAGTTCTCACTATCAATTGTTAATAAGCCGTTTGATGGAGATAAGTTATCTGTCTTTCCTTCTCTTTATGTGCTAACCTGTATACAGAAGTGCTGTTGTTTTACTTTGCATATCACTCTTCAGTTGTTAACACACGTCACACTTGTACTTGCAACTGTAGTTCACTTGTTTGAGGATCTATCTTGGGTACAGATAAAAGCACTAAGTAACCGAATGTACCTTTTGAACCAATACTATTTCTTTTTTTCTATTAATCCATGATATATCTATGTGCCTTATCTAATGTATAGGCGGTTGCTTTGTTCTTGCTTTGCATCGACATTTCTAGACTCAGGTTCTGTAGTAGCTTTCAGAACATTTGAGAAAGGCAATACTAATCATGGTGTTGTCACTTTCAGAACACCAATTGATCTGCCTGAGTTGGAAGTAGATTCAAAGGTGGCTGTGAATCACATTTACTTGTAGACGACTTAAAAGAAATGTGAACCAGCTCAATCTATGACTAGACCCCTCCCTGTGATCCTTAATGCACTCCTGTGGATGTGTCCACGAAGTGGATGGAAATTCCTGCCCACTTTCTAGGCAATTCTAACTGTCAAATTCCTTCACTGTGGCCTTTGCATATCCTAAAGTTGTGTGTATCATTATGCAGAAGTAATTGCTGATGATGACAGCACTAATGGTTCTAATTGTTTCTTCTGTTATATGCCCTGAAGGAATATGATGTGAACACACAGAAAATTAAAAGCCAAAAACACTGTCACTGATTAAAAAATCCAGTAGAAAAACAATGCAAATACTACTACAATAGTTCAACCGACGGCGATGCTCCATATTAAATCAGGAAACACATGGTCCTAAAAGGGCCAGGTGTTCAAGACTAACTTGGAAAGAATTAGCTACTCCCTGGTGCTATCAGCTTTGAGTAGCCTAACCAATCGCCTTGGCTTTCTTCTAATAGATGATCTTCCATGGAAGATCACAAGCAACACATCAACTTCTTTGAGTGCCAGCTCCCAAGAACCTCCATTAAAGAATTCTTCAAAGATGGTGATAGAATTGTCCTTTCCTTCCATTACATAATGATGATTGTAAATCCAGTGTCATGTATAGTTCACTGTTCGATGTGCCCTGCCATCTAATCGTTAGCCATTCTTTGCTTGTTGATAAGTTTTTAATAACTCAATGACAAGAAAGGTTCATGCATATGAACTAAGAAGTTTAGTCAAACATTTTGCGGCACTTCTAGAACCACGCGTCTCGAAGGATGTGCCGAGTCAAACAAAAAAGAAATGGGTTGAGTCATCTCATAATAGGAACAACTTTGCTTGTTTAATGAGGACAGGGGGACTCATTGGCCTCAAGACTAGGTCATCCAAACCGAACATCTTGTCATGAATTGTTATAGGCTTATGAAGAGGACTTGAGAATCAGAATGTTATGGGGAACAGTTGATAACATAGCCCACATTACACCTAAGGTGTTTGTTGAAATGCCAACATCAAGAAGCTTAGAGCTGGATTGGCCGGCAAGATCACAAAAACAAATTAAGGGGAATATACAAATATTCAATTAGTTGAACAACCCAAGTAATACACTTCTTTTTATGATTCTATTCACTAAAATGTTATCCAAAACGGCAGTGTCTTCCAACAAGTTGGGCAAAGGGGATAAGATATTGCAATATGCAAACCGACGTGTGTAGCTTACACTGCACCAGTTGTCTCATCAGTGGCATCACAACCCTAATCTGTGATACTAATTCTGCCAACTCTTTTTAAGAACACAATATTTTAATGAATGAACACTCCAAACATATTAAAGTACACACACCTACACAAGTAAAGTTTGTGATGCTCTTGTGCTCTCCGCAGTTAATTGGCCATTGAGGCACTGGCTGATGCGAATTTGGTGGCAAAAGTCAGCTCGGAAATGGAAAGAAACTACCGTTCTATTGATACAAGCGAAGAATTACATTGGCTGATATGTACAGTTGATGAAGAAACTCCCGTGGCAACTTATATCCAGCCAAAGAGGCAGGTAATGAGGTAAGCAAACAAAGAACTACTAATCCAACAAGCAAACCATAGACAACAAAGCCAGATGCACAACAAAGCCAGCCGCGAATCAAACATGTGCACGTAATAAGCTCTACATATTCTAATTCCCTCTAAACCCTTGATAAAAAAGAGAGCTCTTCGTCGGTTCATCCCTGAGAAAGAAAAGAGAGCCCCTCTTCCTCCTTCAATCTCTACAGCATTCATTCCTAGAATAGACCATTGTTCTTGCCTTCTCTTCTCACAATTTTTTTTGAAGAAGACAGCAAAATCAAAAGGCCAATCGCCAAGATAAACAGAGAGGGAAAGGGGAAGATGATCCCGTTCATAGAACAGAGGAGTTCCAGGATGATGCTCTAGCTGTGCTAGCTCTCGAGCACACGTTGACCGATGGCGCTAATGGAGGCGCACGGCGACACGCGGAGGATCGGCGCCGGCGGAAGCAAGGTGGAATCCGAGCAGAGGAAGCTACGACGCATCGAGCTCCCCTCATGGTCCTGCCCTCCGAACCGTCCTCCGGGCACCTGAGCTAGCTCGGTGTGTCGGTGTTCGCCTCCAACCCCTCTTCTTCCTTTCTCGACTTGCCTCTTCTCCTTTCTCTGATCTGGTTCAACGACATGGCTCTGCTTTTCTTGTGATTCTGTCGGAAAGCTTCCGTTTCCAGAGGGTATCGCCATTTCTGAAGCGATCGATCTTGGGAAAAGGGTTTCAGACTTGTCTGGACCGTGCTCTTGGGAACCAGGGCTTCGGTCTCGCTGCTGCTTGTCTCCTTCCTGTGTTGGCTTCCGTTGTTTGCGCTTGCTTGCTTGCTTGCTCCTCTTGGAAAACAGAGGCATCTGGGATTTGGAGCTTTGCTCCTCTCTTGTCGCGAAGATCTGCGACATTCGCGGAGAACAAACAGGTGTTCAGTTCTTGGCCCTTGTGCCTGTGAATCCTTGTCTCCCCACCTTCTCCATCGAAACTTCTTCCCCGTGACAACCCTTGACTGGCACTTCACGTCGATGCTTTCTCCGTAGCTGCAATTCCGTCCAATCGATCGTACTTCCTTTGGGGCTTCGCGACCATTGCAGACTCTTCGTCGTGGGCCCGTGGCAGCCATCTCTTCTGCGGCGCCATGAACTCCCGCCATCTCTTCACCGGCGCAGCCGGGCTCTACGAGGGGTTTTACGGCGGCTTCGGCGGCGTGCATGGCCATGATTATGGCTATAGCCCGCAGCTGGGAGCGTCGACGTCGTCTGTCCTGTTGGACGGCGGCACGAGGCAGCTGGACGCGGCCGTCGACGTCATGACGGACGTGTCGAAGCGGAAGGGTGGAGGCGAGCGGGAGGAGAAGGCCGCCACGGCCATGAGGAGCCACAGCGAGGCGGAGCGGCGGAGGAGGGAGAGGATCAACGCGCACCTCGCCACGCTCCGGAACATGGTGCCCAGCGCCGACAAGGTCAGCACTTTTCTCTCCTCCTTGTTGCATTATGTTCCAAACTGCAAGTATGTCAACGTTGGAGTGTATTTTTAGAATATTTTTTCAAAATTCCACCACGGTACAAAGAATTTCAAGAATTTCAAAAGTAATAAAAATTACGAATATATTATTGGACCACCTAGCGATCACTATAGACACTAGCACAACCGACGGAAGCCTGACAAAGCTTGTCAAAATAGAAATTGTTGTGTAGTAAACATATGAGAAGTCGGCTAATAGCCAAATGACCAGCGCACCAGAACAACAATTGTCGTCGAAGATGATAATAGTAAATCGAAAGAGACTAACCTCAAACTACAGTTACAAATAAGAAAACGATCAGATCTCAAGAGATCCGTCGGACACACGACTCCACGCGCCCTCCATCAGTGATATACGCACAACGAGGATATGGCAGGAATGATCTTATTTTGACTTCAATGTGTAGTTGTCGTCTCGCCAAAATGGACCTAAAAAGGAACAAGAACCCTTCCGCTGGAGAGAAGCGTGATCCACCATGCCTCCAAGGTCCCAAGGCCAGCAGCATCTTGGACGAAACCCTATAGGGGCTTGGAGTCGCCGCTTACGATTGCCTCTGTCGTTTCTTCTATGTGTATTTTTAGAATTTGATGTGAAGTTACACTTTTCTAGCGGAATTCTAATTCTTTGATTTAAGTTAGAACTCGGTTCACTCCTAAAATATTGAGTTGTATCGTGATTTTTGACATCACAAGAGTTTACAAGTCGGTTGCAATTAATTGATATTTTACAGTTATAACTAGGCTGAAATTGAGTTTTTTCTGGTTGCAACCAAGTAGAAACATGTTTTCGCATGTTCGATTTATCGTTGTGATTTATTCTAGTTAGGAGTTACGACCGAGTTACAACAAAGATTTGGTGACGGTCATTTGGCCAAGAATTGAAATAATAGATAGTCATCTAAGAAAGATAAGAAATAGTCGCAGTAAATTTAACTTTGATCAGGTGTACATATCCTCCTGCCTCATGGAAACTCATTTCTAAAATGTCAAAAAAATCTTAGGAAAAAATTGGTATCATAAACTTCGACATTCTATGTGCACACCCCAAGTTTTACCGAGAAATGACAAGTTTTGTGTCCTAAGTAAAAGAGATAAAGAAATGTCTATGTGGAAAGTTTTTTTTATCACCAATTTTTGTCTTTTTAACGCATGGCATAAAATTACCTTTTTTAAACGATTTTGTGAGCACATATAATATTAAAATGTACGTGGATAATTTTTTTGTCAAAATTTTCCTGAAATTTTAAACTTCGTTTATAACTCGTTTTAAAAACCGGTAGACGCACACATTTTTAAAGGGTGTGAGGTTTTATCTTTTTCCATGGCCTCGTTTTTCTGAGCCAACACGGCCCATTGACTTGCCGCCACATGACAGAAAAGCCTAGTTGAATGGTGTCTACAGCCCGGTTCTTTTTTCATTGCTTGGTTGCACCGAGATGGGCTTTTTTTTTTTGTGGTCACCACGAGCGCCGGCCGGGGCCGACACACGGTGTGGAGCGCTCCGCGCTCTCGAAACGCACCCGAAAACGTGATCGCTCTCTCCATTGTGTTTGGCAGATGGAAAAGGCGGCGCTGCTGGCGGAGGTGATAAGCCACGTGAAGAAGCTCAAGGCCGAGGCCACCCGCATCGGCCGGCACTGCCCCGTCCCGTCCGGCGCCGACGAGGTCACGGTCGACGTCGTGCAGCAGCAGCAAGCACCCGCCGCCTACCCCCACCACAGCGGCGGCGGCGGGCTCCTCCTCGTCAAGGCGACGCTCAGCTGCGCCGACGGGTGCGCCGACCTCTTCGCCGACGTCAGGCGCGCTCTGAAGCCGCTCGCGCCGAGGGTCGTCGGCGCTGACGTCACGACGCTGGGCGGGCGCGTGCGGCTCACCGTCCTCGTGGCGCGCGAGGGCGACGTGACCGCGGCCTCGGTCCGGCGGGCGCTCGAGTCCGTGCTCGACCGCGTCGTCAGCTCCGCCGCCGCCTTCGACTTCGCGCCCAGGGACTCGCTCCTGGCCGGCAAGCGGCAGAGGGTCTCCACCACGTTCGAGTCCTCCAGCTCGTCTTCTTGACATAGCCATATTATTTCACCAGATGATTCAGACAGTGTACCGACGGTAGTAGCCTGGATGGATCATGCGACCTTGACTTTGTACTGTCGTGATCGTTAAGAGTACAAAAGCGAATTACTGCCTGTTGAACATTATTGCTTAGCAGCCAGTGCTTGGGTTGCTCATCTTTGATCTGTAAGAATTAATAGATTTCCTAGCATTTCATACCTCTGAGTGCAACTTAAACCTGTCAACCTGTTTCTATCAGAGATGCAGACTTTTCCTGCGTGTGCATGGTTCAGACTAATGATGTTTCTCTTTCGAAAAGGAAAAGGCTATACGCTGTGAAAAATCAATACTCCCTCCGACCCATATTAGTTGACTTCAATTTAGATGTATCTAGACAAGTTTTTATGATAGATACATCCAAATTGAAGTCAACTAAAATTGGTCAGAGGGAGTACACACAACTGCTAATGCGCCAGCAGCAATGAAGATCAACTGCATGTGGACGGATCCCAAATTTGAATCCTGCACGCAGAACAGATGATCATATTTCTTGCACCGACATCTCCTTGCAACAGTATACCCTATCAGTAGCTGGGCGTGTTCAGGGAATAATCAATGATCCGTACCGCGTCCCCCCATGATAAGCCGATGACAAACAAGAGATCGATGATGTTAGTACATCCCTGATGACCGGCCCAGGCCGGGCTCATAAATTCCTCGCGAACAACCTCGCCCCGCGCCACCAACGATGAGCGAGCGAGGCGTCGGCGTCGCTACAGATTTCGCAGGTCCCCGGGTGGACGGTGGTGCAGTGCCGCGCCATGTATGCAGGTCTCGAGAACGGAAAAAGGAGAGATCCCTATGTGTTGCAACAGTCAGACCGACACCAACGGAACGTGAGCTCGACTAGATTCAGCTCGGCTGGGGCAACACCCTTGACCCTTCTCGACCGGAGGCCAACGCCATTGGACCCCGGCCGGGCTGATACTGTTGGCATCAGAGAGTGAGATCGGTCGAGTCGGACAGATGCATTGCCCTACTTGGACTGATCGCGCGTCAACATATTCTCAGGTAATTAAGGCACTTTATGCGTCCATAGTAACTTGCAGGAACTGCATTATATATGTTCTTCAGAGAACAGGCAGAGAGTGAGGTCGGTCAAGCAAGCCAGACAGATGCATCCCCCTCCACCTCCTGCTTCAACTGATATGTACCAGCATCTTGTACTAATAACCAAGCCACTTTATCTGTTCATCATAGCATGATTGTTTCCTTAGAAAACCGGGAAAGCCGGCAGTAATAGTACTAGTATTAAGTCCTCCAGAAAGCAATCCAAGCAGTACTGCCATCATATGCATCATTCGGCAATTTGGCCTCCGTCGTCGTCCATGGCCCAGCGTGCTAGCTCAGATTTGATCTTCGCAGTTCTTCTGAACGAACAGCTAGCTAGCATGGTGGTCGACCAAAGAAAACGTGATCCGTAGGGGCTCGACGGCAGAGCTTAACCAGTGCTCCACAGTTTTGTATTTGGAATCGGTAACGATAGTTTATCTGACAGTGGTTTATTCAGAGTAGCATATCCGAGTAGTATCTGACTGATTAACAAAATGCCACCACTACTGCTGCACTTCATACAGTACTGGTAGAGCAGAAGAGAAGAGAATGACCTCCCCAGAGACGACTAGGTAGATTCTTTTCAGATCCCGAAGGAGTAGTGCAGTGCAGGCTCGTTGATTTTCAGAGGGCTGATTAGTATTAAAGAACGGTTGAATTAGTAGGAGCGGTTGTTCATGCAGGTTACTCCGGCGATTAACTAAGGAATGCCGCCACTGGGGCTCGCCAGACCCACATGTGACTGCCACCTCATACAGATCCACCTGGCTCCCATGATTAAACCCTAGTTTAGTGATATATGACTTGCTACTCCTAATCACTTTTGCTTCGGTCCCCCACCTCCTCCCCCTCCCCCTCTTTCAAATTTTGACAAACAAAAACTCGATTCCGATTGTTTAGAGGATCGTACAAACCCACCCGAACTTCATATGGTCCTCTTAGACGTATACTTACCATATACGTATGCTCATGTGTCTGCGAAAGGGGAAAATCATAAGTTATATAACAACAACAACAAAATTAAAAATATGGCGTACAAAGACGTAGATCGCGATAATAGGAGATAAGATCGGCCGATCGGAACGTGGATTATACCCAGTTCGACCGAGTACACATATACAGAGATATACGTGATCTCGATATGAGTTCCGACCGGTCAAAAAAATAATAAGGCCCATATAGCTTAAGTTTAGGGGTGAGGGACCGAAGCACACCTCACTCCTAATAAGTTGGTTGGGCCAAAACTAGTTAAGTTGAGTAGTACCATTCAGGTTTTGGATGACTGGATGGAGCTCGTGAATTCAAAAAGAAAGTGTCTTTGTACGTTTTCAGGCGCATGATTTTGCTTATTTTCTGCTCTCATATGACTTGATGCATATTTAGTCCATCTTCTAGGCTCCAGCGTATCTAATGGCAAAAAAGTTGCATAGTACTACTAGGAAGGGGAAAAACCATATGATCGGTTACTCGGCTAGCAATGCGTGACTACAAGAACCAGTCACGCCGAGCAACAATCTCAGGGATAATAGCATTCATACAGACTTCAGACCCATAGCTAGCAAGCACGCAATGCAGCAGAAATGGGCAAAACGACTGTCAGCGCGTAATCTTGAACATAAAATAAATGTGAAAGTAACAACATGAAGACAAACACATAACATCATCTTACACTCATGTTTGATGTTTCTTATAAGTGCATCCCATGATAAAGGCACCACATGCTCTCTAGAACCAATGTCTATCAGCATCTCTGAATCAATGGCCGCAGTGTCTTCGCTCCACAAAGCCACCGTTGCCATCTCACTGGCAGGTAAAAAATTCCAGGGATAAATAACATGAGCTGATTTAGTCAGATAGAAGAAAAGAAATCAGACCATGCATCAGAGTGGGACGAAGAGTCCGCTTAGAAATTAGTCGCCCTTTCACGTGAACATGAAAATTGGATATACATCGGTGAGTATACCGATCACATCTGCAATCACACAAGCAGAGAGCCTCCCATATTAGCTAAGATACCATCGAGCAAATAGACCAGCAAAAGTACCGAGATAACATAAAGAACCACTAAATATAAGAAATCACCTCCAAGGTAGTCCTCTTGCCCGCATTATCGAGTAGAATCTATAATGATTTAAGCTGGTAGACCAAGGCAAACTCGCAGGCACAATAGTAATCTCAACTATCTTTATACAATTTGTTAGCCATACATCAAAACAGTGATACACATCATGAAAAACATCCCTTGCTTGCTTAACCCCTAGGTAATGCAGCTAGTATACATGTCCTCCAAGCAGCCTTCCCCTAAACCTCTCTATATGAGCTCTTGGTATAGAGCCTTGCCTAGCACAACCCTACATCTGGGAGAGACAAGACAACCATTAGCCTGCAGGCATAACACACAAAAAGAAAAAACAACTACATATCTTTTACAGGTCAGTTCAAAGCCCATTTTATAAATAGTTGTCATTTACCTTCTAGTTGGCCATCACAAACTGGAACCGAAGAAATTCTCTGATATTGAATTCTTGGAAAACATAGAAAGACTATAACTTTCATGCAGACATTTTTTTCGTTTTCATCTGTTCAACCATGTATAGCAAAGTGTTAGGTAAAGTAACAGAATGCTAAACCAAAAAATAGTTTAAAGCCTGACCGTAAACCTTTGATGTTAATAGTTTCTAGATTTCTACTGACCTTGAAGCCTTCACACAACAAGGTAAATCAGGTTATTATAGAAGAAACTAAGGATGTATAAGTCGGGTATTTAAAAGGCAACATACTAATGCATTCATGACATTGGAAAATCTACTGCAAACTATTGGTTTATGCAAATTAGTTTGAAGCCTAACTGCTGATGTAACATATTCTACTGAGCTCCAAGTTATCATGCAGAAAAGTGCATGAGTTATTATGGGTGAATGTAAAGAGGATATAAGCCAGGTTTCTCTTTGATAATCATATTACATTATTTGAATTGGCAGCTCGTCTTTGTTGGACACTTGGGCAGTTCCTTGATTCATATTTTCTAGAGATTTTATCAACATTGATACTTTTTTGAACATATGTTTGCATAGTTCGGTTCCACTATGGCCATACTAGTATATTTGATCGTTTTTTCCAGCTTACAAGGGATATCTGGATCTTCCTGTAAGGACTATATTTTAATATATCTGATCCTTTCTCACAATTTTTTTTCAAAACTACTCGTTTCTATTGATCAAGCAAGCTATGTGCCATGATATATATTTATACTAATTGCTCCTTGTGTACACGGTATATATATATATATATATATATATATATATATATATATATATATATATATATATATATATATATGTACCTCTAGTTCGGTTCCACTATGGCCATACTAGTATATTTTTGGAAAAGATGAGTTAGAGTATAGATACATACAAAAGAAGATTTTTTTTGGTAAACTCTTGGTCCATCTATATTTTCTACTCTCTCCATCAAAATCAAATTTGTCTAAATTTACATGTATCAAGATGCATTTTAGTGTATAGATACATACAAATCTAAATAAATCTGATCATTTAATTCTAATCAGAGAAATACTAAAATTTTGGGGTCTAAAAAGTAAAACACTACCACAAATACATAAGTCTCGTAACGAGGACCCTACCTCACGGGGGCCTGGAGCGAGCGCCCCTCTATCCCACCCTATGGGCTGGTCCTGATAACCTGATATCTTTTGTTCCAGGATTTAATCCAGGCGTCGTGGCGGCGACCAAAGGAGGTGCAGACAGAGACGGTTTGTCAATCTCTGCTTTGTAAATAATTGAGACCAGCGAGCTTTATCCATCAAACAATTTTCCAAATTAAATTACCAACACAACAACAATTGACATCTCCAAAAAAAACTCTTTCGGTCCATGAACTCGCAAATAGTTCAATTTAATTAGAATAATCTGTCCATGAACCTGAACATGGAAGGGTTCCATGATGCAAACAATTGTTGAAAATAATGCATGGGGTTCAATTCTTACCGTCGACAATAGGGAGGATGTTGAGAAGTCGAGGGGGACGTCGAGCGGTAGACTTAGTCGGTCGCTGGTGGGTGGAGAGGCGGGCTCGATGGTCGACGCTGGTCGCTACTGCGCGGGCGGGCTCGGCCGTCGGCGCCGGTCGTTGTTGTATGTGGAGAGGCGGGCCATGACTTGAGCTGAGGTAAGCGACGACGGCAGGGCCTGTGGCAGCAACAACGGCGCGGTGAGCGGCCGGAGGAACAGCGGGGGCAGGTGCAGCGGTGGCGGCGAAACCCTTGCTGCTCTCCACGGTTTTCTATTTTTCAATTCGAAGTCGGAGAAAACCATAGACGGCAAGTAGCCTCGGAGCATTCGCAGTTAATACCAAAATCGATCCGAATTATTAGTACTCAACAAAATAGTTGCCTCTTGGCTCTGGCAGAACACAAGTACGCGACAGGTGTACAGCCTTTTAATGACACATCAATCATTTGGCCAACATGTATCCTAGAAATAAAAATCATTTGCCCAACAAGCATATACTCCACTCATGAACGAACTTCCCCTAACCCTACTAACCTCAGATCTCTCGCACGATGGTATGGCCTAGAAAGCTCAGGTAGCTCCGCTTCTATACTAAGCACAATACCAATAATAATACCGACTAGGGACCCTTCGCCTCGTGAGATCACATGTAGTATCGATCAGACACACATGTCCTGTTCGGGTGCGTACGTCGATCAACGGCCGGTTGCTCGCTCCCTGTCCTGCTGCGTGCGTCCCAATACATGGGCGCGCGCGTGCCCTCCTCGATTCAAATCATTGTTTCTTCCGTTTGGGGCTAGCGACACCCTTGTGGAGGAGGGGATCGGAATTCAGAAGCAGGTACATACTACGTGTATACATATGTGTACGTCGCCCGGGCATTTCACTCACGTTTGACACCCGGGCATGTCAAAAAAAAAAAAAAAAAGACACAGCTTGTGCTACCGGTATTTTATTTTTTTACTCTGCAGCTTGAGATCCGATTTCAGAAGCAGGTAGCCCTGTAGAGTAATTTCGTTTCTGATTATTCTGAGCTTTGATTCTTCGCAGCTCCTCTACCGGAGCCAACCTGGTTTTGTTGATGATAGTTGGAAAGTTTTTGTACGCGTGTCCCTAAGGACTAGAGCCCTAAAGTTGAAGTGATAAAGTGTTGTCGTTGAACCCATCAATTGATCTAAATCTCGTGACAACAAACTTGCAACACATATGTAGACAAAAAGAGGATCCGCCACTACAATAGAGTACTCCCTCTGTTAGGGATTATAAGGCCTATGGACCATTTTGATAGGATTAAGAAAATCAATAATTCACCCTCTTGATTACTACATGCACCAATAGTTACACATGCATGGGAGAAGATAGAGAAAAAAAAGAACATGCATTGGAGGAAAGATACTAATAAATAAGAGAGGTCTTACAATTCCTAACATTTTAAAAAAGCTCTTAGGCCTTATAATCCCTAACGGAGGGAGTAGTGACTAGATGATTCCCGTCCTCCTCAATGTCATAAACGAGGTCGCCCATCGATGAGGTGGACGAAAAAATTCTTATTCCACATAGCACTATCATAGCCAACATCACGAGTAAGAATAAACTCGTTGCCGGTTGACCAAATTTTAACTTTAAGGACCTAACTACTCCCTCTGTTTCAAATTACTCCGCACGCACTCTTATCTAGGTAGGCTAGTACTTTCTCATTTTTTATCTAAAAAAATTCTAGGATTTTTGAACTAGATAGTATGAAATATGTAGTAGGTATTTCAAAAATCTTAGAAAAATTTTGAACGAAAAATAAGAGTATACTAGTCCACCTAGATAAGCGTGCGTGCGGAGTAATTTGAAACAGAGGGAGTATGTCCGAGGTTTCTACCCGCCTCCTACCACATGTGCGTCAAACAAGAAGAGGTAATCAAGGACCGTCGATTGTCGGACCGAGACGAAAGAGATGGGGTTAGGGTATACTCCTATTTCTTAGGCGGCGGCTACAGTTTTGTCTTTGTAGAAGAATATTTGCTTCATGGTATTTCCCTTTTAAGAATCCATATTTGGACGCACCCATTACCATGCAACCCGAAAGCGCCGCTAAACACCGTCTTCGATTAATATTTAACGGGTCCATTATTTTAATCAAAGATAATTTTGGTCATACGATGTCTCCTTGTCGTGCGAGGAGATGAAAAACTAAACTACCAACACGACAACTGCAACGCTCTCTGCTGAAGCTTTGACGCAGGTTGGATGGATCCATACCGACGCCAATAGGTGGTACGTATTGTCCAAAGAGATGAGAAAAATGGGCGTATATCCTTGCTTTGCTTTGCTTTGCTCCGAGGGGTTCGTTCGTACGAGCACACATGGACATTGGCAAAGCCGCCAGCGTGGTTCCGGGCTGGTCCACTACCCCCCTCCAGCTAATCCAGCACAGCGTGGGTATTAAAGCCACGCTATCTCCAGCTAGGATCGAATAACCATACGCCATGCCTGCATCTCCCATCCCGCGCTTCTGCTGCAGCAGGCATCCCCCCATCCCTACCGGTCCATCAGCCCAAGCAAAGCGAAGCGATTCGTGCGTGGCGCGGGCAGAGTCAGACGCAGCCTTGTTCCTTGGTGGCAGCATCCGTCCGTACGCCCAGCCCAGCCATGGAATCCATCCCGGACAACCCGAAACGCTCGTCCGTTTGGTACGTCGTGCGTGCGTGCACGATGGAGCGAGCCGCCCGTACACGCGCGCCAGCTTCTGCGGTGGCGCCGTGCAGCCCCAAGTGCAGTTTTCGTGGCCATCTTCACTTCACGCTAGGCCAAACAAAGTACAGGGGTTTCGGCAGGCAGCCGGCCTATCCGAGGGCAACACGTACCAGCAGCAAGTACAATTATATTACGGCCGGCATAAGACGCAGGCTTTATTAGTTAGCCCCTCCCCTAAACTAGGGGGATGATTGATAGGGCGCTCATGATTTGGCACGCATGGTAGAGCGAGTGGGGTGGCAGTAGGGGGGCTGACAAAAGCGGGCCAAAAATCTTGTTTCCTCTCCTTTCCCTTTTTCGCAGTGAAAGGCCGTGGTGACGCGCGGTGACGCGAGCAAATATTCCATGCCCGAGGACAGCATCATGGATGGTTTCCAGAAAGAGAGGTAGTAGTCCCCCTCACCAAAGTGCACGGGTTAGGACTTAACTAATCACCACGCTGATTAGTTATTACTATCTCTATATCTCACTCTGCTTTTCTTCTACTGCTGACTCAGACAGACACGCAGGGCTATCCTCCCTCCCTGGGCAGATCCGAGAGCTATTCTGCAGGCAAAGGCATCAGGGAGAGCTGGCTTAATACCACGGGAAGAAATCAAATCATGCAGACGAAATTTGGGGGGTTTTCTAGGTCACCTCGAATTAAAGAGCCGGTTTTGACTTCAGAGGCCATTTCTGCCATTATTTTCCTGACAGTTTTCTGAAGTTCTGAGCTGAACAAGCAAGAGTCGGCGAAGAAAAATGCGTGATGCCAGACCTGGCAGAGACGAATTCTCTGGGAAAGAATATATAAATAAATATACATACACCGGTGAGTCTTTTCAGGACGGATCGATGGATCGACCATATATGTTTGCGCTGCTGATGCTGCTGACATGTACACGAGCCGATAAAGTCTGGATTCCTGCTCAAGTGACCCGCAAGGCAACCATAAACTAAGCGGGCCATCACATGGTTCATCATGTCTCTCTCTCGTCTTTAATTTTTAGTAGTAGTCGGGCTACGGCGCCACTCGTACGTGCTGGCGTGCGTTTTTTTTTTTTTTTGAAGAGGAGAGCCCCAGAAGGGGCAGGAAGCCTTCATTAAAAAACAACGGTGGAGTTACACATTTTCACGCAGAACCCTAAAAGATATGAAAAGACAAACAGGTCCAAACGCTTTACAAAGAGCACCCTAAAACATAAACAAGAAACACAATTGGGTCCTCCTTCCAACATGTCTCTGCTTCTGACTGGCCTCACGATGGAGGTTGAGGGAGCGCCGGGTCTTGTCGGCGAGCTTGCTAGCCTCGATGCGGCTTGGATAATCGGCTGGCTGCATGCCTCCGATTTGGAATTGCAGATAAAAATGGCTTCACTTCTCCAAGAGAACCCCTCGCCATTGCTCCTCAGAGAACTCTCCCTTGCAGTCGCAACCTCTGCACCCAGAAAGAGAGAAATCGCCGAAAACCAACAGCGACGAGCTCCCAGGATTCGTCGACACCGCACAAAGAAACCAAGCTCTATCCTCAGCGCTCCTGCCCGAGATGAGGAGAGGGAGCCGTAGAAGATGCCGAATCGACGAACCCAAGAAACAGGCTTATTTGACAAGCAGCGGTCGGAGATTGCCAACACGGAATTCCATGGAATCCCAAATGACAAGGACGACCAATCCAATGACCTTTGAATCGCCGCTAGGGTAGCCGAGCCACACCTTCTTAGATAGAAACCGCAAAGAGTGAAGAAAACCGAGACGACAATACTGGCGTCCTCCTCGCCACCACGGCCGTCAGGACACCGTAAAGCGCATCTCGCCTTTACACAAAGATCTGCAGAGAAACCATCTAGAGGATGGCCAAGAGGAACCAAGACCATCGACTTCCCGCCGCCGCCACGGGTAGGGAAGATGGACGAGCCACCACGCCACCACTCGACCACCCCCGCACCACCATGGCGGCGGGAGAGATGAGGCAGCCTCGCCATCTTCAATGGAAGAAGGAGCTCCAAGGGCCCTTTATTAATGGAGTCGCCAACAACCACCACCCGCAGACTCGGCCACCGGAGACGCCGAGGAGGCAGCACCACGAGCCATGAGTAGATCTTGGCCCCAAGATCTAACCCACAAGAACTCCCAAGACGCCAAGAAACGCGTAAAACGCCAAGACCGACAAAACTAATCCTACCACTACATCCGGCACCTCCCATACCCGCCCAATCTAATCCGGGCGGCGCGGAGAGGCGCAAGGGGGCTGACTCTCAACGGAGTGGGGGAAGAAGACGAGAGAGGATAAGGTTGGTGGTCTGCCCGAGCACGATCCGAGAATGCTGCTGATGGTCGTCTAGCCCGAGCACGATCGGTCCACATCGTTTTGCTGCTGGACAATAGCATTTCTCGCCTTATGCCTATAGCTCCTACCACATGAGTGATACAGCCTGATGTATTTTCTAGAGAAAAGGCCACTCCGCATGTGAATCCTAGGCACGATCATTAGATGCTAAGTTGGTTGCAACCTTGCAATTTGAGCTTTTAGTAATGGTAATAATTATGCGAGCAGCTTCGTTCTGCCATGTCATCGATCGAGGGTTGCCGGTTCTCTAGCAGTGGAATGGTTATCTGGCGCCTCACTTACTTTTTCCCGAATCGGAGCCAAAGAGGCCGACCTTAGTATCAACTTAACAAAAGAGAACATTCCAGTTAATTGTCAAAAAAACAGACAAAAAAATTAAACTAGAGGAATGTTTTTCCGCGATAACGAAAAAAAACATTGCTTTTGATGTATTGATAGGACAGGAATTTTCTATGTAGATATCTAAGAAAGGACCAATCTCACGCCATACAACACAACCCGCAAAACTAATTTGGGGGAGAAGGCTAGCCCATGATGTCGTCTCAGCCTTAATCGTGCCATACAAGGAAGGCATAGTGTCTAATTGTCGAAGACGTCCCCGATCAAATCCACCAAGCCATGAGTGATGAGCGTGGTCATCGACGAGGTTTCTTTGCGCATCTGGGGAGGGGTGGTCCGCAATAGCAACGACCACCACTCCTTGAAATCACGACAGGAGGTCTGCAGTAGATTGAATCCAAGACAACGTCTCATACGGAACCGAAAGGGCATCCTGTAACTATGGGCGCATAGTCTCCTCCGAATGGTCGCATAGGGGGCATCACTGTGAGTGTGGAAGATGTCGTCGCGCGAGCCTCTCACTCGTCCAACATTTATCTTGGCAAGAAAGCTAGACAAAACACTTCACTCATGGAGACGCCCATGTCTTCCAAATTAACGTCCTTGGTCCCGATACAATCGTCCCTAGGAAGAATCTCAATCTCGTAACAGGATCATGAGGAGTACTAGCAGCTATCCATCCATCTCAATATCAACTTGTATGTTCCATCCGAGTGAGCAGCACATCTTGGAGTGGGATCCACGGCTGAACGTATTGCCACGGGGCAAGAGGACTCAGCGCTTCTAAGATGTCGACAATCTCAGCTAGCGCTTCCTGTACCATCTGAAGCTTCCTAGGTCGTCTCAAAATAAGCGTGAAAATATCCCGGTGATAGACTCTCCATCTAGACACTTGTCCTCCCAAAGGAGTGTAGAAGTCCCATCACCATGCAATATCCTAGTGCATGCGCCAAACACCTGCCGCTCTTCCTTGGAGAAATGCATATTGAGCTCGCGCCATGTCCTCCAGGGGTCGGTACACACCCTCCAAAGCCAACGGCCCCGAAGGCCGATCATCATGCGTGCGAGGTTAGGGATCCCAAGCCTCTGAAATGCAATGATCGACTGACCTTAGCCTAGTTGCCATGGAATTGGCCGCCATTAATGTCCTCTCTACCCACCCAGAAAAAACTACGCAGGATCTTGATCACCTGCTCAAGAGCTTTCTTGTTCAGACATAACATTATAAGATGATGTAGTGGGATCTCAGCAAGCACCGATCTGATGAGAGCTAGGCATCTTGCTTTGGGCATCATGGAGGCCTTCTAGGTGGGTAGTTTATCAGCAACCCAGTCAATCGTTGGTTGGAAAGCCTCTCCCAAGAGTCATATAATCACGAGGGGCCAGAATGCCTAGGTACTTGACATGGTAGGGTGATATATGTCACTCCATTTTCGTCCACTACTAGGAAAATGGTTGTCTGTGGCGCACATGGAATGCCCATCCGTGTCGCACTAGCCGTGTGCCACTAGCTTTGCGCTACGGCTATCTCCTAGTCGTGGCGCACTGCCTAGTGCGTCACGGTTGTGTCGAGATAGGCGTAGCGCACCTGCTAGTGCGCCACGCGGCTGGCGTTGGATCTTCTGTGGCGCACGTCCCAGTGCACCACTAAGCTGCTGAGGTGCGCTTTAGACGTAGTGCGCTACAAAAGCTAGGTCATGTGCGCCACGGGTGTTTTTTTTATTTTTTTAATTTCAGAGCCAGATTATATACAATACAGATTATATACAATATTACAGGCAGATATACACACACAGATACAAGATATACAATTATATATATATATACACACAATTTGAAAAACAAGATTGAAACAAATACATATAGATAAGTCTCATACATGAATACATAGTATAAGAATTGTTTCGATCAAGTTACAAAGTAGTTGGTGACATGCGAATACATGTGTCGATCGAACAAGTTAGAGCTCGAAAGCTCGCCTAGACATCTAAACTAGCTAGACACAAACGCGGGATAAACAACCAAAGAAGATAAGCATGATCACCGCCGCGACGAAGGTGTAGGTCTTCATCCGGTTCCTTGTCCTAGCTCCCGCTAGATAGCGCGTGTATCTAGATTCCGCCTCCGCCATAGTGTTGTACCCTTTGTAGCTATTGCCGCTGAAACGGTGCACCTATCTCTGGCAGTCTTCCCAATCATCGTAGACTCCGGGAACCTGTCCCTTATACACGACGTACCACGTCATCTATAAGTTGACAATAATAATTAACCGATGATTGAAAAAAACATATATAATTAAAGTCGCATATGAAGATACACTTATAAAAAGTACTCCTAAATCAAAAAGACCAAGCTTAAAAAGCATGCCTCATATATAACTAGGTTGTTCGACACAGGAATATGCTACGATGGAACTGTTCGCCAAGTAGGATGCATAACACCTGGACCTGTGCATAGCACAAGGCGAACAATCCCATCGCAGCACATTCACATATAGTGTGCCACGACATTTCAATCATCGGCACGCGATCAGGAAAATTAAGCAGTTTGCGAAGTTAGTGCACAATCTTTGAAGCATGGCCAAAAAGATCCAGGATGTCGTGCATAGTGTGCAGTTCATCCTCATCCTGGTGGCAAAAGATGACCACATTGTGTGCATAAAGCGATACAAGGGGTCATCTTGTTAAGTGTGTTCATAATGAGCACGAACAACGATGCCGACAAGGGGTCACCTTGTCTTAAGCCTTGTCGATGCCAAACAGGGAGGGAGAGGGGGTTGGCTCATCGTTGAGCATAACCCTAGTGTTGGTCGTGGACGATAAGATAGCGACCACCCCACATAACCATGGACTAAACCTCATCCTACGGAGGACCTAATGGAGTAACCCCCATGATACTAAATCAAAGGCTCGTGTAGTGTAAAGCTTCATCATCATCCTTGGCTCCTTGAGTCTGTGTTGGAGGTTGGCCGTCTGCTGAACCAACAAAACGTGGTCATGGATACAACGCTTTTTAATGAAAGCACACTGGTTGTTATTTCTAGCGACTCCAACCTGGAGGGAAACCTGGTTGCGAAAGTCTTCGCTACAATCTTTGCGAAGATGTGGATTTGGCTGATGGACGGTAGCCTTCTGAGGCTATCGTGTCCTGACGCTTCGGTAGTATCATCAACAAAATCCTGGTTCATGCCCTAAAATCCGCTCATGTGTATTGTGAAACACTCGTGGAGGAACTCACTGGTGAACCCGTCTGGTCGCGAGCAAGCTAAGAAACCGACCAACGATCACCGGGCACTCTAGGAACATCGTGAATTCCCGACTCAAGAAATATAACAGACAATAAGGTGAATACCAGTTCGCAGAACCTCAGACCGAATCCCATCCTACAGAGAACCTAAAAGAGGAACCCACATGATATGAATCAAAGGCTCTTGTGAAGTCAAGTTTCAACAGCTATCCTTGAGTTTGTGTAAGAGCATGTCCTTCTGCTGAATCAACATAAAGTTATGGTGGATACATAGCTTCCTAATGAAGGTGCATTGATTGTACTCCATCCTAGGGGCAAGCCTAGCTGCGAAGTCTTTGCGATGAGCTTTACGAAGATGTGGATCAGACTCATGGAGCGGTATTCTTATAAGACTGGTCATAGTGGGAATATCATATTAGTAATATCATGCATATAATGCTATCCTTATAATGCTTAGTACTACCTCCATACCAGTTTGTTAGGCTAACACGGAGTTCAAGAAAAAAGTTTGACCATAAAATTGATCAATAAAACATGAATTATATATTACAAAAATTATACCGTTGGATTCATATTTAAAAAACCTTTACAATGGTATACTTTTTATGACATATGATTCATATTTTGTTGTTCAAATTTATAGCCAAACATTTTTCTTGAACTAAGTGTAAGCCCAACAAACCGATATGGAGGGAGTATCATCTAGTTGTATCATAGTTTAATGGCATTTAATTATTTGTATAATCTCAATGCAATTTGATGTAGTACAAGATGTATTTGACATTAAATTTTCTTGTTACATGTGCTATGATACCATATTATATTATGATACCACTAGCACCTATCTCTTTATTAATTGTTGTGCTACATCATCATTTGCAAAGTGGCATGCATGATACTCCCTCCGTTTGGAATTCTAAGTTACGTATGAATAACTAGGTTACCAATTTAAGCAATAAAATATAAATAATATAGCATAAAAATTATACTATTAAAAACTCTAAAGGTTATATTTTCTAATGATATATAACTTATATTTTATTGATCAAATTAACAATTTAAATATACGCTTAATATGTATAATTCCAAATAAAGGAAGTACACCTTATGATACTACCACTAGACCCGCCAAGACTGCCGCCTCTAGTCGTTTCGGCAGCAATATCAACAGGGTCTGGTTTAGGCCCTAAATTCCACGTCCAACAACGCAACGTGAAGAGTGTGTTGAACACATCCTTGAAGCCGCCCTTCATGGTCCCGGCCCGGCACCCGTGGAGGAACTCAGCCGTGAACTTGTACGGTCCCAGTGAGCAAGCTGAGAAACCGGCCAACCATCATCGGAGACTCTATGCACACCGTGAATTCGTCGCACAAGAAATGCAACGGGCATACGCTCATTCCGCTTCTGAAATGCATTTACCTTTTTTTCTACAGTACATACATTATCCCCACGCAAATGGAAGGAATCTTTGTGGTTAGAATACTGAAGTCCGAGAGGACGGCCTATAGTCTACAGGAGGAGGAGTGGTGTAGAAGTAAGAATCTGCAGAGAAAAGACCCAGGATTTTGAATAAGCTATACTATCGTAGAATCAAGTACAGCACACGATTGCAGAGCTGGCCGGATCGAGTAGATAAACCACAAGTTATAATGCCTAGCCCTAAGCAGGCGTATTCCGCTACTCTACTAAAAATAGCGCTACAAGATTCGTGGCCTTATTTAGTTACCGTTCGGTGATTGGGATTTTGTAAAAGAATGTAATGTATATACTTAATGAGCTTTTAATAAATAAGTTAAAAAAATGAGCTTTTAAATTAGTTAGAGCATAGAGCATGGTAGCCATATGTCATGCCAAACGGTAACACACGTAGTAGTACCACTACCACACATGTTGCTAATTGCTATATAACTTGTTTCCTATATCGAGTGTTTATAGCTTTCCTTCTCTTATCGTCAATAGTACTGGACCCAGAAAAGAAACAAAATACTGGACCGAGTATTTTTTTTGTGCGTGTGTCGTAGTAGATGATTTTTTGTGATGTTTTCCATACATGTCAATCACTTATCTCTAGCGGCATGACCTAGATGGTCCTGCCGCGTTTGAATCACACTTTCCAGCGGGGCTACCCATCGGTTCATTATATTTAGGCCATGGTTGTGTCGGGCCGTCGCTAACCGCCTGTGACGGCCACTTTGCCGCCTGCGCCTTTGGATATCGAGCCAGTTCCCACGCTTGCATTGTTTTTCCGCCATTTTCCTTCTATCGCGCTGACTATATCTTGGCTATATTCTGTAGGTCCTTCGCCATTGCCATCTGACTCCTCTAGTTGAAGCCAGGAAACCCACCAGACGACCACCCTCATGTACATCGACCGCCACTGGTTCTGGCTTCACGAGTGGGAGACACACGCATTGTATGAGGCGAACTATCTGGCGCCTCCAGACTCCCCCCCAACGGATGGCCGTTGAGCACTAACAGTGTCCTGATCCCACCCGTGTCGCGTGGTGCGGAGCTGCAGGTGGCCATCCGACACGAGTGGGCGGTGCGGTCAGGCCTAGGTGCGGTTCACGGAGGAGGAGCGGTTGGATTGGCAGTGGGATCCCGACAACCTAGCCACGTGGATCGAGTTCTTCCGCAAGTGGCGAGAGAGGAAGCTCACCATGTACTACGACGACGGCCCTCTGCCGGCGGACAACAATACTGTTGAGCGTAGATTCTGGTACAGCGTGCCAGGCCGCACACTGGTATCCGTCATGGACTACATCGTTGCGGGGAACTACCCGTGCCTCCAACAGCCTCCGACGCCGTCTCTTCCCCCTAGCACGTCGCCATTGCCAGCATTCACCGACCTCATAGAGGGCGATGACGAGTAGGTGCCGCCGAAGACACCACATGCGCAGGGAATCCCTAGAAGCCAGCGTCGTAGTTATCGAGACGTTTCATTATTTACATATGTTGTATGTTTTATCCATGCATATTTTCTATGCCGGGAAAAAACAGGAATTAGACTAGGATGGTTTGAGTCATGTAGCTGTGCGCTCTGGCCTGACAAACCGGACCGCAACCAAAATTCTATCCGTGGACCAACCCAAACGATTCAGATCAGACGGTTTGGATTATGCCGGTGAAGATGCCCTTAGAATCGGCCCCTCCCATTCATGCAATGGCATGTTGTTCCTAGAGCTTGTTGCTTGGTCCCGGTGCCACCTAGGACTTAAGTCGTGGCTCAGATACAAACGCCGCTCTTGCAAGTTGCAACGCTCGGCAAAACGACGTTTTCGAATGAAGTGTTTGGAAACAGACACGAGGGCCTGCGTAGGAGTTAACCCGGCCGGTACTTCCGCGTGACATGCTAAAACCTGCTTCTTGACAGCCGGTTTCAGTTTACGAATTGCATTGGCTCTACACACCAACCTTAAGGTTTAACCCCCTAAATCTCATGAGCATTAGCGCCAAGTTTGGTCGCTAGCTCTAAGAAACTACGGTGAAACAAATTTTTTTTTGTTGGATCAATGAAAACAGATACAACTATGGATGAAAGTATTAGTTAGAGCTAGCTAGGTACCCCAGGGTCCGTGAGCCTGCTTTCCCCTCTCCCCTCCCCCTGCTACAGTTCTCCAGAGCCTTCTCGAGGGCGCCTCTCCAGTTGAACCTTGGCGTTGCTTGGTCGAGGGAGGTGGAGGAGGGGCTCCGGCGCATGTAGTCTAGGTTGCTGGGCTCTCGCCGTAGGAGTCGTTGGTTTAGGTTTAGGTTTTTCTGTGTTTGCCCATGTGGTGTTTGGCGAGATGCCGTCTGGCCTGTCCCCCCCGGCGCTCTTGCACGGCGACGGGTGGCCGTCTCTGTTTAGGCCCGGCCAGCTCCCGAGGTGGGAGCTTGCTTGATCTGACTACGGTGAGGCCTCACTAATAAGTGCTTCTGCTGCAGTTGGATCTGGCGATTTGGTGGTGTGTTCTTCCCTCTGGCCGGCCTTGGTGGCGAGGAGTGGGAGGAGGATGGCGCTTGGGTCGCTGGGAGTCAATGGCGGCGTGGAAGCTTGATGGGGGCTCGTTCTGGCCCGAACCCGCTTCGGCTAGAGATGAAGGACCACACTAGGCTGCTCCGATGGACGGAGACGGATGCGTGGCTTCTTTTCATCTTCGGCGGCTTCCTCCATAAGGTCAGTTTGTCTGGTGGGCTGTTTCCTGCTGCGGGTCTTCATCGTGCTTCTCTGGCCGGCCTTGGTGGCGAGGGGAGAAGCTGCGGTGGTGACCGGTGGCGGGGTGCAGTCGAACCAAGCTTGCAGCAATATCGAGCACATCACGCGACGGGCAAGAATGCCCTCGCGATCTTTGAACGTTTTGATGGCCTTCCTGGACGCACGAGATGCGTCCTCTCAACCTCCAAGAAGGAGGCTCCTCGAGCTCAGCATCGGCGCTCCGCGCCCTCTCGAAGCCAAGTGGTTCGTCCCCGGCGGCGGAAGGGTGGCCGAAGCTGGAGACTCGCCGTCGGTGGAGGAGAACAGGGATCTGATTGCTCTTTTATCTTCTTTCCCGGGGTTCTCTTTGTAAAAACACAGCCCTTCGAAATGTTTATGGGCCTATGTGTAAGTTTGTACCCACCGCTTAATTAATGAATGCTGCATCGGGGTCTTTCTAGACCCCATTATCCAAAAAAAAAAAAAAGAGCTAGCTAGGTATATACTATGTACATCTAAGTCGTCTCCATACATCTAAACACCCCATGCATCTTCTACCATCCATTTTTAACACACACATATTCTTTTGTTAGGTTTGCAAGTGGTTTAAGACACTTAGGTTTGCGTAGTTATTGTTGACCAAGCTATACTATTCTGCGGTTCCACGCTAATAGACAATTTTATGCGGCTTTATATGATATATAGCCATTTCTACCGTGTGCTTTCACATTGGAGTTTCTCGTTTTTCGTCAATTTGCTTAAAAGACGATTCATATGGTTACACTTAAGAGAAAACACCGACTTGAGTCACGGTTGCTCATTGCTCCCACATAGGCAACACTCGTGAACTCATCTAGCCTTCACATGCCTTTTTTTGGGAGTCTTATGTTATTTTACATTTACTAGCTAGCTACAAAAGCCCACCGGTAATTATGTACTAGACACCCAATAAATGCCCACCAAAAACATTACCCGGGAGTCCGACAAGTAGGCCCGGGTGATTTTCTATAGAGACAGGACGAGTACTGGCAGAAAGAGATGTGTCTGTGGGTACGAAAAGAGGATGCACGAAACGCAGTAGCTTTTTACTGCACAGGTGGGCAAAATCGTCTTTTCGGCAGCCAACGGTCTAGATCGCCTCTCAGGGGACGATCCGATGGCCCACATCGTCTGAGCCCTCTAGGAGCCCTACGGAGGAGCATCAATAACACCTTTAGATACTGAGGCAAGTCTAGGTACGAGCGGCGTGGTGCTACCCGACAAAATATAAGCAACACATGTAACTCATCTAGCACCATGTCTACTTTCGGCGGATCTCAAGCTGTTATACCATTGCAGAATAGCCTGTAAAGCTTGTCGATATTCTCGATGTTCCAAAAGGCACACTCGCTAGATACACGTGGCGATCGTAGCCACGGACAAACAACATCTAACCATGGACAAGCAACATCTATCCGCAAGCTCATCACATATCGTTAGAGCTTTGAACCATATATACGGCTTCTATCGCCTTGCTCTAAGAGTTGCCATTAATGCTTACCCAAGGATCATGCGTCGGATATTCGCCGTAGGACTCTGTAGATACGAGTGACGTTCACCGATCCGAGATGAACAACATTTCAACAACTTATTTATAACTTTTATTACTAATAAATCAGTGAAAATTTTGAAAAAGAAAACCGAACACTTGTAAAACAAACAGGAAAAACGGATCTCGTGTAGTTTTTGTTGTAGCTTGGTGCAAATTGGAAATGAATCAATCATGGAGGAAGATGAGCAAATGACATAGTACTCCCTTTTTCGCACCGTCGGTCGATGAGCAAAGGAAGGGTTTGACTGACCACCGAGTCCCCTCCCCTCCTCTCGCTGTCGTCACGTAGTAGTACGCGCGCTGTAGGCTGGCTGCCGGAAGAAGCGGCTGTCTCTCTTTCGTGGAAAAAGCAACTCGGCCGCGGGGCGAAAGGGCTCTCGGTCTCGGCCGGGCGCTGCTGCGTCTGCGTCGGTTCTCTCTCTCTTTTCATTTTCACTCTCCACCGCGCCCCGCCGCGCCGCTGCTGTTTACTGCGCCTCCAAATCTACCCTTCCCACTCCACTCCCACCCCCGCCCTCCCTCCCCCTCCCCTCTCGCCCGCTCGCCTTCATCATTCCTTGCTTCCTCCCTCGCCCCCATTTCACGAGATCCCCATCCCCATCTCGCCGCCGCGCCGGTCCATGCTGCATTAGCGCCGCGAGATCCAGCGCAGCCACCTGGATGTCGAACCGACCGCCGCCGCCAATGCCGGACACGCTCTCCGACGCCTTCGCCGCCGCCGTGCTCCTCTCCTCCAACGACAAGCCCGACACGCTCCCGCCCGGGAGGCTCTCCCCCGTCTCCCCGCTCCCGCACTCCAAGCACCACCACACCCCGAGCTCCTCCTCGGGCTCATCCGGCTCCGTCTCCAGGGCGCCCGCCTTCGCCTCCAGGAGGAGCCACTCCGGGGAGATCCCGCTCCCTTCCGAGGGCCCTCCCCGCGGAGCGCGCCCGGGCCACCGACGCACCGGCTCCGGGCCCCTCATCTTCACCTCCGGCGCCAGCTCCACCTCCGGCTCCGTCACCTCGCCGCTCACCAACGCGCTCCCGGCAGGGAACATATGCCCCACCGGCCGCCTCGCCAAGCCGCTGCCCTCCTCCTCCTCCGCGGCATCCAACTCCAACTCCAACCCGCCGCCCCCGGCCCCTCCCCGCGCCATCCGCCACGACGTCCTCGGCTCCGGCACAGGCCACTACGGCCACGGCAGCATCATGCGCTCGCGCAGCGGCGGCGTCTCCTCCGCGCCCGAGGAGGACGCCATGGTCAGGCGGGCCATGTCCAGCGCAGACCCGGAGGAGCTCAAGAGGGCCGGGAACGAGCAGTACAAGAAAGGATACTTCGAGGAGGCGCTCAGGCTCTACGACCGCGCCCTCGCGCTCTGCCCGGACAATGCCGCCTGCAGGGGCAACCGGGCCGCAGCGCTCACAGGCCTCCGCCGCTTCGGCGACGCTATCAAGGAGTGCGAGGAGGCCGTGCGGATCGATCCGTCCTACGGACGCGCGCACCAACGACTCGCCTCACTCCATATAAGGTGCGCTGAACTCAAAATCAATCAACCGCATCTCCCTCCGTGTGTGGCATACTTGGATCTGTGCATTTTCTTCTTTTCTTGGCGCGACTTTGTTTGTCTACAACGTCACGCTAGATTATCGATCGATTTTCTCCCAACGATCTGAACACCAATATACTATGGTTTTGCCCCCACAAACCACAATGTAGCGAATTATATGAACCCAAACTTTGCTATTTTTAGTAGGGCTTAGAAAACTGACATGGACACGGAGTGCTGCTTTGTTGTTTCATTATTGGTTGGTAACGGGAGGCGATTTGTACAGTGGGCACCAGTTTTTGTTACCTTGTTTTGGAATGCCTGGCAAAATTGGAAACCGATTGATCTGAAATGGACACTGCTTTATTAGATTTCCTTCCTTTCTACCAAAGTGTCTTCTCTTCCACTTATGTGAGGAACAGAAATAGCTGAATGTGGAACAGAACATAAGTGGTCACAATAGACACACCATTTGCTCCTTTTTTGCTATAGTTAGTAATTCGGTCAACACTAGTTACTACCTACATTCGTCAATGGTAGTAATGAATTTTACTGAATTGCAGGTTAGGACACATTGAGGATGCTCAAAAGCACCTTTCCCTGGCAACCCCACAGCCTGACCTCCTAGAGTTGCACAAACTACAAACAGTGGAAAAACACCTGGGAAGATGTCTTGATTCACGCAAGGTTGGGGACTGGAAGAGCGTGCTACGGGAATGTGATGCCGCTATTGCGGCTGGAGCCGACTCTTCTGCTCTGGTTCGATTCTGAACATCATCTAATCTTACATTGACTAGCGGTTTCTTGATTGAAGAACATAATCTCATGTAATTCACCGCTTGCAGCTCTTTGCCTCAAGAGCAGAAGCTCTTCTCCGGCTCAATCAGCTAGATGAGGCTGATATGGCCATCTCTAGTGCTTCCAAGTTGGATTATTCATCTTCACGCACCTCAGACACCAAATTCTGTGGGTTCTTTGCTAACGCGTACCTCTATTACGCACACGCCCAAGTTGACATCGCATTGGGAAGGTAATTCAGCGATTACTCATTATACTTGCACATATAGGAGCATGTGACTAGCTGGATAAAGCAGCCTTATTCAAAGTGAACAATTTGCAGGTTTGATCATGCTGTCTCTTCAGCTGATAAGGCCAGGATAATAGATCCAAGGAATGTTGAAGTGATAACAATGCACAACAATGTGAAAGCTGTTGCAAGAGCACGATCTCAAGGGAATGAGCTCTTTAAATCTGGAAACTTTTCAGAAGCTTGCGTAGCTTATGGCGAAGGGCTCAAACATCACCTTGTAAATCCAGTCCTTCACTGCAATAGGGCAGCTTGCAGGTTCAAGCTAGGGCAATGGGAGAAGTCTATTGAGGATTGCACTGAAGCCCTCAAGATTCAACCCAACTACACCAAGGCTCTTCTGAGGCGTGCAGCTTCCTATGATAAGGTAGCATATTATCTATCTATTTCTACTTTCCTTATTTTGAGTTTGAGAAACTCACAACCGTTGCATTGTGTTGGTCATTTGGTGGTTAGATGGAGCGGTGGGCTGAATCTGTGAAAGATTATGAGGTTCTCAGAAGGGAACTCCCAGGTGACACCGAGGTGGCTGAGGCCTATTTCCATGCTCAGGTTGCTCTCAAATCATCTCGGGGTGAGGAGGTATCTAACTTGAAGTTTGGAGGAGAGGTTGAAGCAATTGCAGGAATGGATCAATTCCAGATGGCTACTTCCTTGCCAGGTTTGTCATATTGCCTTGTCCACTCGTGTCCTTGTTTCATGTATTTTTTGGTCAGCACCATTTGCTAATTTCTTACAAAACTTATTAGCCATATATGTATTTAAGTATAGTTTCCTCAAATCATACGAAATGCACATTCCCAATCCTTACAAGCATAAAAGAAGAAATATTATTATGTATCTTAGCCTTGTATTTGGTCGTCAACATATTAATTTAGCTGATTCCTGGGAGTGGATAGTCAGCTGTAGAAAAAATATTTGCAAAATGCCAAGATGGTGCCAAAGCGGTAATAGTATCATGTTTCTTGTCTTTTTTGCTCCCTTAGCAATAGGACTGGCAGTTGGCTTAGGTGCAGCGCAACCAAGCCCGTGGTTTGGAATCCATTCTCCATTCTTTTGTTATCTATTTTGCTAGGTTAATCTTGTCACAGATGTCAGGCACACACTTTTGCTCTCTTGTATAGTTCTGCTTCTCAACAATGAGTAATACCATGGACAACCATGGGCCATTTGATCAATTTATATCTTGGAACGTTTTGCTGCTTCTGCTTGTATCTTGTGCCTGCACTTCATGTTGTTTACCTGCAGATGAACAATACGTATCGTACATATGAGTTCTGCAATCTTGACTTTTGCTGATAGGCATGAGGTTGTACCACGAGTTGGTAGTACTTGTTACTGTTCACTGCCCTGCTAGCAAATCTTCATGTGACATACATTTTGCTGGCATTTTGTACTTTGCTATTTTTTTTTCTGGAAATCTGTACTAATGCCAGTTGGAAGTACATAATTCAGTCACATTCTTTTGTCTTGTACCTTTCTCTCTCTATCTTCTAGCAACGACGGATACTCTTATTTTTTTTTTGTCTGATGCACTCTCATTTGGTGTTTTTAAAATGTACAGGTGTTTCAGTCGTCCATTTCATGACACCTTCGAATCAGCAGTGCTGCAAGATTTCCCCGTTTGTGAACGCGCTGTGCAACAAATACCCATCTGTCAATTTCCTCAAGGTAACCAGTCGGAGTTAAATAATTGTTCATTCTTATCTCATCTTCCTAGCTCTGGCCTATCTAATTTTGACATGCAATTCTCTTTTTTCAATTATTAGGTGGACGTAACCGAGAGCCCTGCCGTCGCACGCTTGGAAAACGTGAGGACAGTTCCGACATTCAAGATCTACAAAAACGCCGTAAGAGTGAAGGAGATGATCTGCCCCAGCCAACAGCTGCTGGAGTACTCGGTGAGGCACTACGGGGTCTAGGCCAAGTTGAAGGCACAACGGTTCCGCATTTCGTCGCGCCTCCCGCTCCGCTCGAGCAAACACCATGGGCTAGACCGGAGGAGGGTCCGGAGCGAAGCCAGTGGAGATGATCTTGACGAGGGCAAGGCATGGAAGAAAGAAGACGAGAGAGAAGAAGAGCAACTTCCGACCTTTTTCCCGATCCGACGGTCTTCCTCCCATTTTCCCCACCCATTTGTTGATTATTACCAACTCATTTCATTCTTCTCCATTTGTCCCGTGCTTACATCAATTGCCCCTTTATTAGAACAAAAAAAACATTTATCTCCCGATTCTTGGGAGAACTACTGTAAATTTTTTACTTCCATGTTTTACCGGACAGCCCCAAGGAAAGAAAAAGTATAGATGCCATTTGTGTACTCTTTTAAATCCAGTCGCCAGTCTCTTGTTGTAATATGCAAGTTTTAAAGGTCTCCGTTGTGTTGTGTTGTCTCCACTAACCTCGGCATCTTTTGCCATGTTACCATGTTTGGTAGTATTGGGGAATTTGCCCAACTGACATGCGGAAAGGTTCTGAGGTTGGGAGGCTATTATTGTGGCATGGCTCGCACATGTGGCGTCGCAGCGGCTCGCATTGGATCCCCCGGCCCTGTGTTGACCGTTTTGTTCGTTATTGTTGCTGCTGCTTGCTAACAACACCGGGTGGACCAGGTAACCCGTCCACGAGGCCGACACGCTCGCGTCCAGCCTGCCCTTGGCGTGCCGAGACTGCCCCGTTTTGGCAGCTCCTCTCGCCGCCAGATCGGCGCGCACTTCCGCTGCCCGCCCTGTGTCAATATTCGGTGGCGGCGCCAGGTAGGGCGCTTGCTCGCGGCGCGGATGGGCGCCACCGTCGGCGCGGCAGGAGGAGGAGGAGGAGGAGGGCGCCACCAGCCCACCATCATCGTGTCATGTCATGTGGGAGCGTTCAGTGAAGCTGAAACATAACCAATGATGATTGGTCAGATGTGGAAGGGGGATAAATTCCGTCTGTTGCTGTACGTACGAGCGTTGATCGGATCCCTTTGTGTGTATGTGTGCGCATCTCAGGGTGTAAGTGGCCACGGCCTGTCCACGGCACCGCCAGCCGTTCCCGTTTAAACACCTTACTGGTCACCCACGAGCAGAACTACGAAATTGGCAGGCAGTCGCGGCTGGTCCGCTACCGCCGCTACAGCCCGATTAGTACATGCATCTCCCTGCATTCCTGCGTGTACTGTATAAGACTACAAGGTGTCACGTCTGTCTACGAACAACGGGCGGGTTTGCCATTATTACGATCGAGTAGATCTAGACGAATGAAGCCTAAAGTCGAAATGGCGTTATCCATGTTGTCGTACCGCTACCGACTTGTATGACAAATAAGATTCATGAGAATGTATGCATAAACGGTGTTAGAGCATCTCTAGCAGATACTGCCGGTTCTTAATTTTTTTAAATGATATGCGGTATCGAGGCTAGAAAATGACCTAGATATCTTAAAGGGCTGAAAATCGCAAATTTTATGGTTTTTCGTATCGAGCCTCATCCGCCCCGCATATATTTGGTGCAGGGCCTGCATGCAGGAAACCTTATCCATTTTCCTCTTTCTTCCCGTACAGAAACCCTCGCCGGCCCGCCCTCGTCTCCGATTCTGGCCACCTACAACGTCGAAAATCAAATCGCCGCCCGCCTCCCAAATTTAACTACCCATGGACGACCAATCGTTCAAGAATTGGATGACGCGGCGGCGCTTCTCCGTGTCGCTCCGGCTCGCGTCTTGGCCGCCGTCGGAGGACGCCGCCCGAAGCAAAGGCGCGGAGCCCTTGCGCACACCCGTGTGACCTCGCCTGCATGGCTGGGGATGTCGTGTGGCCCTGCCACCAACGATGCCAAAGAGGGTAGCTCACGCGTGTCGGCGATTGCTAGCCCGGTCCTCTGTGCGCCCGCTCCCGTGTCTGTGGCCGCTCCTACCGCTCGTGCCAACGACGACAACTCCTATGACCAGAGTGAGGAGCTCGCGGTCCGCGAGGCGAAGTTCAACTCGCTCGGGACCCTCATCTCCAACGTCTAGGAACACGCGAAGCGCCGCCGCTTTGCGCACACCGCGGAGGAGAGTTATCTTCACCTTGCCATGCGCCGCTCCACACGCGTGCACCAGGCATGACTCAGCATTTTCGTCGTTGACTACTCCGACGACGGGACCACCGTCTCCGACGACGAGTAGACGTGCGACAATGCGGCCGTTGATCAGTAGCGCCAGCAGGATCAACCCCACGTTGGCCGCGATAAGGGAATGACGGGGTCGATGATGACATGAGCACAACGGGGACACAAAGGATGTGGCCAATGAGGGCGTGACATCTCCTAGCCGCTTATATGCATATAAGACGTATTTTGTCTAAATATATGCATATCTTAAAAAATATATGCATATTTAGACGTATTTTGTTTAAATATATGCATATCTAGAAAAATATATGCATATTTTAGACGTATTTTGTCTAAATATATGCATATCTAAAAAATATATGAATATATTGACGTATTTTCTTTAAATATATGCATATCTAGAAAAATATAAGACACTTATTTTTGAACGGAGGATGTATACAGCGAGTTGTATCTCTATATATACAATATATATACAAACATGTTGCGCGGCAGCTATCAAAGAAGTATTTTGCGTCGCTAGCTTTCACGGTCTTGGGGAGGTGGCACGGATCTCGAACTAGCGGGCAGCCTGGACAACCACAACAGAAACGTCAGACCCCAGAAACGGAGTTCCGCCTGACCGAAGCTTGAGAAGCTGTTAGGCGAGCGGCCGGCGGCCGCCACGGAACTATGATGGATATAAGCGGCCACAATTTTAATTCCAGTTAATTTAAAAGGCTGAAGCGGCGAGTCGACGGTCAGCCGTGGACATGTCCACTTACAGGCTGATGCGCATCTGGGTCAGGCGTCGCTGCTAGTTGCCGTGGCCAACGATGCTTGCGCGTTGGTGGTGGTCCGCCGGACGGCGCAGTGCCGCGCCGACCGCGGCGGTCCCTTCTCCTGTGGCGCCGCATAAATTCGGGCCTCCCCTGCCACGGCCGGCGCGCCGTCCCCTCGCGAGGTGAGGTCGGCGGGACGACGTACGGCCTCCGAGATGGTGCCATACGGCCCGCGTGCGCGAGCTCTCCGCGTGGTGTGGGCTGCTTCGACTGTCGACCGCCAAAAAGGCCTCCTAGTACAGTACCGTCGTTTTGGGCCGTCGCCCGAGCATTTTGCCGGTGCAACCTAACACCCTCGGCAATATGGAGATCAATCCTTGATGGTAGGGAGGTTTTAAAGCAGGGCTTGATAAAAATAATTGGTGATGGCAAGACTACGGAGGTCTGGAATTGTCAATGGATTCCTAGGGATCACAATTTGAGGCCGGTGGTTTGTCTACATAGTACATATCCACTTGAAGTCCCACCTTACTGGGTTAGCGAGCTCATTGATCACACATCAGCTACATGGAACCGTGCTAAGCTGAAAAGATTCTTTCTCCCAATGGATGTTCATGACATTTGTGCTATACCTCTATGTACCCGTCTGGTTAAGGATTTTTGGTCATGGAATTATGAGAAGAAGGGGGTGTTTTCAGTACGATCTGCTTATAGGATGCTTGTTCAAACTAAGTACAGAAGGGAGGCATGGCTGGAAGGAAACGCTGGACCATCAAACACTGAAGCATCTGAGAAGACCTGGCCAAAAATATGGTCAATTCAGGTCCCGTCAAAAGTTAGGGTTTTCTTGTGGAGGCTGGCTCAACAATCCCTACCTTCCGCTGATCTATTGCACCACAGAAATATGGCTACTACCAGTTCTTGCAAGATTTGTGGTAGGGAGGATTCATGGAGGCATTCTCTGTTAGATTGTCATATGGCCAGGTGCGTCTGGGCATTAGCGGATGAGGAAATGGTAGAGCATATGAATATGACAAATGAATCGGATGCGAAAAGATGGATATTCACAATGATTGATTCTTTGTCTCATTCGGAGTTTGTCTCCCTTGTAGTAACTCTATGGGCGATATGGTATGCTCGCCGGAAGGCTATACATGAGGAGGAATTTCAGTCGCCAATGTCCACACATTTATTTGTGCAACGGTTCGTCTCCGAGCATAATAATTCAAAACCTAAAGATGATCGCCAACAGCAAGCAGTGAAGCAAGCATGTGTGAGCCGTTCTTGGACTCCACCCCCTATGGACCATGTGAAAATTAAAGTGGATGGGGCAGTATCCATGAATTCAGGCATTGGATCTTTTAGTGCTGTTTGTAGAAGTGAAGCTGGGATTTATTTGGGATCATCGGTAATGGTCTGTCCTGGAATTACTGATCCAACAATATTGGAGACATTGGCCTGTAGAGAAGCTTTAGCTTTAGCCTCTGATTTGTACTGTTAGAAAGTGGTCGTTTCTTCTGATTGCAAAGGAGTTTTTGAGGATATCCAGAAAGGCATTGGTGGAAGGAATGAAAGTATCATAAAAGAAATTGGAGCAATGGCAAAGGATTTTGGTTCCTGCTCTTTCATTTTTGAAGGAAGAGTGTCAAATATGGAGGCACATTGTCTCGCAAAACATGCTTTAGGCCTAGATGTTGGCCACCACATATGGCTGGCTCATACTCCTTTGGAGAATGCTATCCCTGTAAACATTATTAATCAATAAATAAAGTGTGTTTTGCCCTAAAAAAAAAACCTAACATGAAAGCCTTTGGTTTGCCTTGCCTTCCCAATATGTTTGGATGCGGCTACACCAAGGTCGATCTTGTTTTAACAAAAAATGAGATCAGTTCAGACAATCCATTAATATTTTTATTTTTTACATAGAAAAAGCAAATGAATTTTGTCTTTATTCTAAAAAATTGGATACACTACTCAGTCGTACTGCATGCACTTTATCCCACGTGTATAATTACAAAATCCAAAAAAATGAAAAGTTTTCTAGTTTAAACTTTTTGTCCGATTCAAGATCTGTTTTTATCGTTGGGCTTATCGCGACGAGATCTTCAAAATTAGATCCCATGTCGATATGTTTCGACTATTTTTTTTAGAGGATGCAAAAAAGTTAGATCCCAGTTAGCATAGAAAGTTATATCTATCAAAAAGTTACATCCTCAAAAAAAGTCATCGAAATATATCAACATGGGATCTTGTTTGAAAAATCTCGTTATGACTAGTCTAACGATAAAAACAAAATCTAATTTAGATAAACGGTTTGAGCTAGAAAATATTTTAATTTTTTGAAATTCATAATTAAATGCACAAGTGGAAGCATGCAGTGGCGGAATGTTTTGGCCAGCACAAAGTAAGTCATATAATTAAATGCACAAGTGGAAGTGTGGAATAATGATCCTGGGGCCACGAGACGTGACCTCAGTTTGTGCTAGATTAAGGTCAATCTGAAGATAAATTCTGCGAATATGTTTCCAGCTCCACTGAACCACAAATTCACGCAAATAAATAAAAACGGCAGTTTGGCCCAAAGAAAAATGGCAGTTCCGTAGTTGAAACCTTCACGTCTCCGTTCGCCAATGACGAGCTCGCTAGCTGCTTCAGCAGCAGCGTCTCTTTCACCTTATCTTGCATCATTCTCCATAATTTTTCCTCGGTTTTCTTCAGGCCTTTGGAACTGACTGGATACGATACCTGATGTCGATTGATCCTTGTACTGTCGGATGCAATCACCAGAAATAATACTAGTACCCTTTTGCATTTTTCTAAACCTTTGTTTACCTTCAGGCACCCATTGATTCGCCGGTTGCGTTGCGTGCCAGAGAAGGCTCGCAGCTGACTGGGCTGGCTTTCGACAGGTATGAACATTCCAAATGAAACAAGTAGACTATCACAGCTCCTGTCGTATTCTTGCTTTCGCCATTATGAGAGTAGATGTGATGTTGTCATGGTTCTAGTCCTGTTGTTGCCTATTATCTGAAGGTTCTGCTATTGCGAAGGCGATACGGAGTAGACTGATGAAGATGACAGTGCGAGGCCTAGTGTCCTTGTGGGGCTTACTTGCAGTGGATCCTCGGGGCATGTTCGGTTTGGATGGGATTGACACGAATCGGAAGGCATTGATAGGAAATTGAACCGCACTTCCCGCCATTCCATGTCAAAACCTCTCAACTTGGGTGAAACCAAACAAGGCATCAAGGGGTTGTGGATAGGGTTTTTTCCGGAAGAAATCCTTCTCGGCTCGTCCAACACTGACACGGTGCCGGGTGCCATTATTTCTTCCTAAAGGGCGTCGTTGTTGGATGGCATAATTTCGACGATTAATTCTAAAATATAAATCATGACAAAACCAGCTACTAGCTTATGTAACTCGAACATACTAGATGTACTAAATAATAGGATGATCGGAAACAAACAACGGCTTAACATGTACTCGCAGAACATGATGAATAACCAAACAGGAGCACGTAGCACGTACCGTTCGGTTGTCGTAGTAGAAACTTTGGGGAAGAATGATCGCAGCAGATGGCGATGAAGACGGCGGTAGGCAGCACCGTCTGACTTGGAAGGAAGACGACCCGTGATGGAGAACTCGAGCAGTCGCGCGGAGCGCTTCCCAAAAACCTCTCGAGCAGTCGCGCGGAGCGCTTCCCAAAAACCTTATCCGCTCTCTCCCGTACAGGATCACAAGGGCGAGTGGTTCCGGAGACCTGCTCTCCCGTCCGCCGGTGCACGCCGACAAGCGGGATGGAGTAGACAATAAAGCTCGGCTCGGCGAGATTCCCGCAACCCGCAACGCGCGCGTCGCGTCGCGTCGTGACGAGCGAGCGTGCGAGCGTCGTCGTCGGAGGAGGAGCGCGCGCGTGTATCTCTTTTATTGCTACTCACTTACAAAGTGGTGCAACACTCCACCTTATAAGGTGGTGCAAGTCTCCTCCAAGTTTCCATGTGGGACTAAACTTGAGCTCCCACTCCACTTCCATCTGAGCTGCCATAAACATGGGCCCAAACACATATGGGCTGCCACACATTTGGGCTTTGAGATTTAGGGAAAATCTGAAATACACATGGGCCTAAATGAATTGGCCCAATATTTCTAACAATCCCCCACCAGATCTCAAATGCCTATTTGAAGATTTGCCAATCCTCGCTACTTGTTTATATACCAGTGTTTCAGCAGAGACTGTTAAGTTGAACTTCCGCCTAGAATCTTGAACTACGTCTATCAACAACTTGAACAATGGACGAACCTTGAATTGCAAGTTTGGTGCCAATATATTTCACTCAAAATCATAACTTGTACCTGGCTACCAGTAGCCTACCCCCGCGGGTTGGAGCATATGCGTCATACTCCCTGGTCTCTTCATGAGTTTACTAGAGATCACCCAAATCTTATAGACCGCGACGTTTACAGTCGAGCTCATATAGGTGTGTTCTTTTAAGAATGCCCTGTAGGACGGCATCTTTGCTAATTAAAGCCAACAGAAACACATTAAGGCATGTTGCCAACCTGCCTTACAGATTATGAGAGTTGTGCATCTTCACATAGAGAAGGTTATAAAGTACTCTCCTCTGTCAAACCACTAACTTGTTCTTCCCAGGTCCTAATTCACGGGATCTCCGATCACATAGGTTGGGTTACCACTAAGGTGTCACATCCATGGGTCTCAACCCCATCTACCTCAATGCACTTTCTATCACATTTCGTGATAGTCCCTTTGCGAAGGGATCTGCCAGGTTTTTGTCTGTTTGAATATACGTAACAGTTATTACTCCAGAGTTTCTCAATTTCCTGACAGATTTCAAATGTCTCTTCATGTGTCTTGATGACTTCGCGTTATCCTTAGAATTGTTCACTTTGACAATAATAGTTTGGTTGTCACAATTCAAAAGGATTGCCGACACAGGTTTCTCAACCACAGGCAAGTCCATCAAGAGCTCACGCAGCCATTCTGACTCAACATTGGCTGTGTCTAAAGCAGTAAGTTCTGCTTTCATAGTTGACCTTGTCAATATGGTTTTTCTACGAGACCTCCATGACACTGCGCCACCTCCAAGGGTAAACACATACCCGCTCGTGGCGTAGAGTTCATCAACGTCAGAGATCCAATTCGAATCACTATATCCTTCAAGAACAGCAGGGTTCCCTGAATAGTAAATACCATAGCTCATTGTACCACATAGATAGCGCATGACCCTTTCATAGTATCACATCAATACCCGGGTTATACATGAACCTACTCAACTTGCTCACAACAAAAGAGATATCGGGTCTTGTAGCGCTTGCTAAGTACATGAGAGAACCAACAACTTGTGAATATTTCAGCTGATCTGTTGGTTCCTTCTTATTTTTTCGTAATGTCAAACTGGGATCATAAGGTGTTGGAGAAGTCTTGCCATCATTAAAGCCAAATCGACTCAAGACCTTCTCAACATAATGATATTGCGTTAAAGTAATCCTATTCTCGTTCTTAATAAGCTTGATGTTCAGAATGACATCAGCCTCTCCCAGATCTTTCATATCAAAACTCTTTGACAGGAAAGACTTGACTTCATTTATCACTTTCATGTCTGTACCAAAGATCAGAATGTCATCCACGTACAAACATAATATAACGCTATCGCCCCCACCATGGCGATAGAAAACACACCTATCAGCCTCATTAATGACAAAGCCAGCAGAAAGTAGAGTTCTGTCAAACTTCTCATGCCATTGCTTAGGTGCTTGTTTCAGGCCATATAAAGATTTCAATACCTTTCACACCTTTGTCTCTTCACCTTTTACCACAAACCCATCCGGCTGATCCATATAGATCTCCTCTTCCAACTCTCCATTAAGGAAAGATGTCTTCACGTCCATTTGATGAACTAGAAGACCATAAGAGGCAGCCAGAGATAGTAGTACTCGAATGGTGGTCAATCTAGCGACAGGTGAATAGGTGTCAAAGTAATCTTCGCCTTCTTTCTGTGTGTAGCCCTTAGCTACAAGACGTGCCTTGTACTTCTCAATAGTACCATTAGGCCTTAGATTCTTCTTGAACACCCACTTACATCCCACAGGTTTACAACCATAGGGTCGTTCTGATAATTCCCAAGTTCCATTAGAAAGAATCGAGTCCATCTCATTTTGGACAGCTTCTTTCCAATCATCTGCATCAGGAGATGCATATGCCTCAGTAATGGATCCGGGAGTATCATCCACAAGGTACACGATGAAGTCATTACCAAAGGATTTTGCAACCCTCCGTCTCTTACTCCTCGTGAGAGGTTCATCGTCATCCTTCTCAAGAAATTCCTCATGTGGTTGTTCAGAATTCTCAAAAGATGCACTAGATTCAGGAAGTATTTCAGAAGAAATCCTACCAATGCTATGCATATCTTTCATAGGAAAAATATTCTCAAAGAATGTTGCATCACGAGATTCCATTATAGTATCAACATGCATATCAGGTACCTCAGATTTAACCACTAGAAATCTATAGCCTACACTCCATGGAACATATCCTAGAAATATGCAATCCACTGTCTTGGGTCTGAGCTTGCGTTTCTTGGGGATCGGTATGTTGACCTTCGCCAAACACCCCCAAGTGCGCAAATACGAAAGTGATGGTTTTCTCCCAACCCACTCCTCATAAGGGGTCTTTTCTTTATTCTTGTTAGGAACTCTATTCAGAACATGACATGAAGTCAACAAAGCCTCCCCCACCATGCCTTTGATAAACCAGCAGTGCCTAACATGGAGTTCACCAAGTCAGTCAGCGTGCGGTTTTTCCTCTCGGCAACCCCGTTTGATTGGGGCGAGTAGGGAGGCGTCCTCTCATGAATAATTCCGTGTTCTGTAAAATCGTCAAATATTTTGGGAAAATACTCACCACCACGATCCGAGCTAAGACGCTTGATCTTTCTCTCTAGTTGATTTTCAACTTCGGCCTTATAGATTTTAAAGTAGTCTAAAGCCTCATCTTTAGTTTGCAACAAGTAAACATAGCAGAATTTAGTAGCATCATCTATCAACGTCATGAAATATCTCTTTTCACCTTTTGTCAACACACCATTCATCTCGCATAGATCAGAATGTATGAGTTCTAGAGGTGCCAAGTTTCTCTCTTCGGCAGCCTTGTGAGGCTTTCGAGGTTGCTTTGATTGCACACAACTATGGCATTTAGAACCTTTGGCAACAGTGAAATTCGGAATTAAACTCATACTGGACATCCGAGATATCAAACCAAAATTAATGTGACATAAACGAGAATGCCAAATACTGGTATCATCATTAACACCACCACAAATATGATTCACAAATTTATTACAAAACTCTGAAAGTGAAAACCGGAACAAGCCTCCGAACTCATAACCTTTACCAATAAATTGTCCATGTTTCCAAACAACGACTTTATTAGACTCTAAGACAACCTTAAACCCATCTCTGCAAAGAAGGGAGCCACTAACGAGATTCTTGTTCATAGTAGGGACATGCTGCATGTTCCTCAGCTGCACGATCTTTCCGGAAGTAAACTTCAGATCCACCGTGCCAACACCACGAACAGAAGCATGTGATCCATTCCCCATTAGGACAGAAGAATCCCGAGCGACCTGATAAGAAGTGAACATAGAGATGTCAGCACACACATGAACATTAGCACCCGTATCAAGCCACCAACATGGTGATTGAAATACTGAAAGAACAGTAAATAAATTACCATATCCATCAGTATTGCTAGCGGTCACGACGTTGACAGTCTTGGCCTTTTTCCCTCTGCGTTCTGCGCGTTCTGGACAGTCCTTGGAAAAGTGGCGGGGCTATCCACAAGTGTAACAAGACAGTTCACTCTTGTCCTTGTTCGTCTTCTTCTGAAGGTTGTAGTCTTTACAGGCTTGTTAAAGGAGGGTTTGAAGTTCCCTTTGTTCTTGCCTATAGATTTGCCTTTCTGCACAAAGTTGGCAGTAGCATGACTCTCTCCTTTCTCAGTAGTGTCCTTAGCCCGAGGCTTCTCCTCAACATCAAGGGACTCTATCAGATTTTCAACTGATATCTCCTGTCTCTTGTGTTTGAGAGTTGTGGCAAAGTTCCTCCATGAAGGGGGAAACTTAGCAATAATGCAACCTGCCAAAAACTTGTCGGGTAAGGTACACTTAAGGAGTTCGAGCTCTTTGGCAATGCACTGTATCTCATGAGCTTGTTGAACCACAGGAAGGTCCTTTGTCATCTTAAAATCATGAAAGCTCTCCATGATATACAGTTCACTGCCAGCATCTGCAGCACCAAACTTTGCATCTAGTGCATCCCAGAGCTCCTTCCCGTCTTTTATGTGCATAAACACATCACACAGACGGTCAGCAAGAATGCTCAGAATACATCCCACAAAGACAGTATTGGCATCCTCGAACTTCTTCTGATCCTCGTCAGATATAGTTCCGCCAGGTTTGCCTTTACTGATGTGGAACACTTTCATCGTGGTCAGCCATAGCTCATCCTTGTACTGCCACCTCTTAAAGTGCACACCGGTAAACTTATCCGGCCTCAGTGCATCGGTAAAACCAGCCATTGTTAATTCAGGAAATTGCCTACAATAAGGTTTTTGGATTGTTGGATTATTAGGCATAATTTTCACGATTAATTCCAAAATATAAATCATGACAAAACCAACTACTAGCTCATGTAACTCGAACATACTAGATATACTAAATAATAGGATAATCGGAAACAAACATCAGCTTAACATGTCGCAGAACATGATGAATAAGCAAACATGAGCACGTAGCACGTACCGTTCGGTTGTCGTAGTAGAAACTTTGGGGTAGAGTGATCGCAGCAGATGGCGACGAAGACGGCGGTAGGCAGCACCGCCTGACTTGGAAGGAAGACGACCCGTGATGGAGAACTCGAGCAGTGCGCGGAGCGCTTCCCAAAAACCTTATTCGCCCTCTCCCATATAGGATCACAAGGGCGAGTGGTTCCGGAGACCTGCTCTCCCGTCCGCCGGTGCACGCCGGCAAGCGGGATGGAGTAGAATACAGTGACAGCGCAAGTAGAGAGGATGGCAAACCCTAGATTGGTTTTCGGTGGGGTTTTTCCATCCTCTCTACTTGCGCTGTCACCGTAGTCTACTCCATCCCGTTTGCAGGTCGGGAGAGCAGGTCTTCGGAACCACTCACCCTTGTGATCCTGTACGGGAGAGGGCAAATAAGGTTTTTGGAAAGCGCTCCGCGCGACTGCTCGGCGAGATTCCCGCAACCCGCGGCACGCGCGTGCATCGTGACGAGACGAGCGTGCGTGCGTGCGTGCGAGCAGCGGCGGCGGCGGCGGCGTCGTCGGAGGAGGAGCGCGCACGTGTATCTCTCTTATTGCTACTCACTTACAAAGTGGTGCCTTATAAGATGGTGCAATCTCCTCCAACTTTCTACGTGGGACTAAACTTGAGCTCCCACTCCACTTCCATGTGAGCTGCCACAAACATGGGCCCAAACACATATGGGCTGCCACAAATTTAGGCTTTGAGATTTAGGAAAAATCTGAAATACACATGAGCCTAAATGAATTGGCCCAATATTTCTAACGGTCGTGCCTATCCTACGTACGCTTTCCTCTCTGTGTTGGGGAAACCCTAGGACCCGTCTTTGGTCCGGTCGTTGGCGTTCCTACTTGAAGGTAGTGCTGGGTGCTTGATGAGCCGGTGATATGCGTGTGGTGGAAATTCTCTAGAGGGCACAATGGTTGAGGGTCACTTTTGTTTAATTAGTTGATCGATCTCTCTCTCCATTTTGTTTCTAATTTTCTCGTTTGGGCATGTGTTTGCCATAGTCCTAGTATTTTCTTTGTTTTGTGACTCTCGTGGTTGTATCATGTGGTTGCTATACTCATATCTAGGATAAAAAGGAGAGAAGTATGACGCAATGGAGTGACAGAAATCACACATTGCCGTGATAGAGCACACATATGTGTATGCCATTTTAATTATGTGTTTTAGAACATGTATCCGTTATAAAAGTTAACCATTAAAGCATGACAATCGTGTATGACATTTTTCATCTTGTAACATGATCATCACCATTGTTGGAGAAAGAAAGAACGAGTGAAACCATGAATCTAGATTTTCTATAAGAGTAAACCTCAGTCTTGTTCTCTTGTATATTAGAGGATAGGGACACTTTTATATTTACTGTTTTGTTGTATTTTAATTTCAAACATTAAATCAACCTCTTTGTTCCTTTAAAAGTTTTAGGCATAGACTAGTAGAAATTGTGACATTTTAGTTGTAGAGAATAAATAGATTTTGTTTCTTGCTATCGTGGATCGATATCCTACTTTCATATTGAGAGGAGATATAGTGATCACCTACTCTTGGGGGTTATCGGCGACCCAAACATGTGTGCGATGACCCATCCCCAACCAAAATTTGGGATGGCTTTGCATCGGGCCAGATAGCGCGCGCGTCCGGGTGCGTCACCCTCTTTCCCCCCTAGCCTGCCAGCTAGTAGGTGAACAACACTCCACTCCCATTCACTTCCACAAACTCAAATTTCTCTAGAGGAGATGTCGATGAGGTCGTCGCTGCCCTATCCCTCTACATTGTCAAAGACTCTTATGCCTCTCACTACAAAAATACCCCCATACCTGGCGGATTTTTGGAGCAGCATAAGGAAAAAGAACCGACAAAAGTTGGTTACGTCACGGATGGGCTATTCGCGGCGACAAGCACGGTCTTTTTTTCCATGAAAATTTTTATGTATGGTGTTAAATTGCGTCATGATAGTTGTCCATCGATACCGGCGTTCCGAGACACCTCAGTAACGCGAACCGGCAGTAATGACTCTGCCACGGAAAAGACGTGACGCTGACTGTGGATTCCGCATGTGTGACTGTTCATGTTTGTCTTACTGATGGGTGAGCCCCACCGAAGTCTAGCCGTTGCCATGAATATTATAAAGAAATAACACTCCTCCCCACGACCGTACTTTCTCTCCCGCCTTGTGCACTTCTTCATTTCTTCAACCTCTGTCTTTCTCTCTCCACGAAGCTTCGAGCGGCGTCGGCAGCGGCAAGAGTCGGTGGCGGCGTCAGACGTACCGCTATCGTTCCATTATACAAGCGCGTTGTCGGTACATGCAGTTGTTATTTTTCGATTTCATGGCCATTGAATTTCACATTTGACGGGACACTCTGCTTCTTCCTGGGTCTTCTCGATCGAGTCACCGGTTTCCATGAGCCCACTCGCCATGGACGACTCCACTTCGTGGGTGTATCCCAATTGGTATTTCTTCATCGCTATACATGCGTCAAATGTAATACTAGAAGAGGTGAACTCAATAACTCACTACACATGATTTATAACTCTACATGTGAGAAGGGGCACGGAAAAAGAAATGGTGAAAATTAGACAAAAGGTCGCAAGTATTAGGCACATGATTGTTTGATAACCAAAATCATGGGATGCTTTTCCACTAAGCAGACGATTCTCTATTGACCAACCGTGTGTGATGTTTTTGTTATGGTTCTAGAAACCTTTCTGTTTGTTATGTCCTTGCAAAGTATCTACCTAAGCCGCGGGTAGACGGTCGAAATTTTGTGGCGTCATCGATCTTCCGCACCACACAACAGAAGGGTCTTCTGTGTGCGATAGTGGCCTTGATATGCCTGATCTGTACTAATGGTGCTAACAAATTTATATTTCTTTTTGCGAATATAACAAATTTATATTTAAGTCCTTTGAAGACGGTAGCCACTGTTTCACTTCATAAGGTGGGGAGCAACTCCTTCAACATATCGATGCACGAATCCATCACTTCACGGAGAAACGAATCCATGTCCACTGGATAAGAGACGGACGATGAGTCGACGGAACCGGGGACGGAGGAGGCGTGCACGACGTGAGTATGGGGGCGCTTGCATGGTTAAGCGAGTATATAGCCGTCGCGAGAGCTCCTTGTGAAGCCTTTGTTGGGCTACTTCCAACGGATGCCTGACGAGTGACGACGAAGCCTCTATCTGGTCCTCGATGACCGAGACGTCTGAGATGGGCCGAAGGCACGGATCCACCCGATATTTAGGAACCGTAGCAACAAATAATGTGCACATTTCCAAGAATCAGTTCGTGTGCAACGTAGCGGTACAATTCTGACGATTATGTTTTGCAGATCATATCTTACTCACGCTTATTTTTATCGAACCCGTTTACAATGATGGTGGATTTTTTTTTATGTAAGAGCATCTTCGCTCGGGTCCCTAAAGCCTCTCTAAAATGCTATTGGGGGTGCTGGTGCTCAAAATCACACCCAGCCGCCTTTCCAATTCTTTGTTCACGTCGGCGTGGCCTGTTTTCTTATCCGGCGCCACCAAGCCGAACCAAACCCAAAAGGGGTGGCAGATGGAGCTGAAAACACCGCGGGTCATCCCTGAAGGTGAGATATGTGCTTCTTTTCGGAGCTGATGCGCCCCATCGCGACTGCACGCCCTTTTTTCATTCCCACCCTTTCCAACTCTTCCCGCACATCTTTTTCGCCCTTTCCTGCTATATCTAGGGCGGCCTCCATTGCCATCCACAAATCCATACCACCCTCTCTCACCATGGACACCCCACACTGGGCCTATCTTACCTTCGAGGAGGCGAAGGTGATGTGCGTCTCTAGCTACCCATGTCCGCCAGGCTATCTGGTGCCCCCGACTGGATGCTGAGCATCAAAGGGGTGCCTGTCCGTCCTTTGCCTTGAGGTTTCGCCCGTCGGGCAGCCATCACGAGTCACTACTACCTCAAGCTCATGCCAGAACAACAGATGGGTCCCAATTGCTGCCCCGATAACACCGCGACCTGGAACACCTTCTTCGCCAATCGGCGGGAAAGAGAGCTTACTAGGTACGAGGGCGACGGCCCTCCTCCGGTGAACCACAACGAAGCCGGCCGACGGCTGTGGTTGGCGAACATGACACTCGCCAGTGTGATTCGCCACATCGCCGAAGGAGACCACCCTCGTTTGCGGTATCTGCACTTTCAACCACCGCGGATCCCAAGAAAGGGAAGCAACGGTCGCGGGCGCGGTGGCGTCACTAAACGAGACACCCCACCTCCGGGTGACCTGCCTTCGAGACCGGAGTGGCGGGTGTCTTCGGAATACGCTATGGCTGCATGGGCGACCCGGAGGAGGTCCCAGGGCAGCGCGCGACCATGCGCCCCTGTTTGTACCACGCGGAGGACGACACGGTGGCTTGCTGCAGCAGCTGTGGCCATCGGTCTCCGCAGCTGATCGATGGTATTCGCTACCCGCTGCAAACCAGGGTAGGGCTAAGGTTTCAGACGCGTGTGCTAAGAAACGACGACGATGATCCCTGAGCCGTGTACTACATAACTAGACACGATTATGACTAGTTTTTTATTTTCCGCACATGTAAAACCGTCGCCAAATAATTCCAAAATCGTTATCTTTATGGGTACACGAGTGGGAGCATGGTTGCGGCGCTATTTTCTGTGAGTTATCTTTATGACTAGGCACGATTATGACCGATTTACTAGGATAGGTCATTGGAGTTGCTTTTTACCAATCTTATTGCGGCGCTATCTTCTGTGAGTTGGCCCATGACAACCTGTTTTTAACCTGGGTGCTCAATGATGACGCGACCATAGTTTTAAAAACCGGACCAGTTTAGTGGTTTAACCAGAAAAACCTGAATCGTTAGACTCATCGATTATTGAAGAGGCACTGGTCCAAATAGTAAAAAACCGGATAAAAGATATTTACAAGAGGAATTGAACTCGTGAACCTTATGCTAGGCATAAATAGCAACATAAAGCCCAATACCACTTGGACATGACATGTTTTTGTAATTACATATTGAAATCTACTTTATATATATCTTTTATGGTTATTTTGTTCCACATTTTGCTTAAATTTTTATGAAAAAGAACAGTTTTTCGTCATCATCGAACCGGATAAACTGGTGGTCCAACTAGCAAACCCGTGAAACAGTCGTCTCACTGATTCACTGACTCCTGTTTTTAAAACTATAGACACAACTGCAAGCATAATTTTTAGCTCATTGATTGCTCGCATTTCTCTTCATTTTTTCCCTCTCTATTAACACGGCGCAAGAGAAGGTTCATGATCAACAATTTCTTTGAAGAAACAACCACAATATCTTGTCGGAATAAGTGACATTTTCCTAAGAGGACTAGATTAGAAATGTCGGGGAATTGTGGCGAGCAGTAGAGATAGGATTAGCGACGGGACAAAGTTCTTTGAGATTGGTTCTAGTCGAGGTATAGCCTGCGTGTCGATGTCTGATATGTGTCAATGTGTGTGATTGGATGGCAGTAAGGGTGCTCGCCCAAGTTTTGCTTCTCGGCATCTCAAAGTCCAAAACCAGTGCCACTACATCTCCACGTCATATGGCAACTATGTTAGGGATAACTTATCAATCCATTTGCTTTAGCCCACACTTCACGCGCCTCCCGTCTCTATGCCCTCCCTCCACCCTGCTCTTTGATGCAGTTGAGAAGACGGTAGCCTCAAATGTCTTTGGGGCACCTGTCTGCTCTCCTTGAAGTGTGTGGCGAGACTGTCCCCTTGCATCATGGACGATACAGGTTCTTCTTCCCTCAACCTCAGAAATCTGTTCTTGTTGATTTTCTGGGACACGGGCACGACACTGACTAAGGTGGGAGAACGTGTTTGGTTCACATCCACACATTGCACAAGTGTGGTACGTCACTAAAATGAACATGGTCAACGTAGAGTACCACACTTGTGCGCTAAAAAAGCTTACATTGTGGAACGAAGAGACACTACGGGAATAACCAAATACACCGACGGTCTTTTTATACGCCGACGGCAAAATGTCGGGACCCTTGACGTAGCTCGACGGGCCGTCGGCCCAGTTTTGCCGTCGGCGTAGAATAAATAGGCCGATGGCCGCCGTCGGCGTAAACAGGACCGTCGGCATAGCCTATTGGGCTAACGGCAGAGCAACGACGTCAAGTCTACGCCGACGGCAGGTCTCAGACCTATGCCGACGGCAAAGCGTAGCTATTTTTCTTTTTTTGTCACATTAATCTTAGAAAAATCATAACTAAATCATTTAATTTCAGAAAAATACATATAATATATCAAAATTTGCAGAAAAATAAGATATATATATATAAACTCAAACATTATATATTTTTAATCAAAACAATACATAAAAATACAAATACTTTTATATAACATATTTTTTATTTTCCGAGTGCAAAAAACGGGGTGTTTTGTGAAGCAACCACAAAAAAAGTTTCAAAATAATAATACCATATTTTAAAAAATACTAGACCATATTGAATGGACAATTTCCTAACCTAGGAATCTCAAACCTTTCCGTTCGCCTCTCGTGAAAAACATGAATTCCTGCTGAATCGGTAGGAAATGAGTTAGATTTGAACAACAGGTACATGATATGTTGCTCATGATTTTTTGTAAAAATCATTTTTAGGTTCACAATATGCTATTTCATCAGAGATCTAATGCAAGTTTAGTGAGGCTCAGCCCCGAGCTAAGAATCTTCAAGCCCCTCGATTTAGAAAGTTTGACAATGGTTTGAAATGGGCATAAAAAATTCAAAAACGATCGAAACAATGCAAAATCTTCGCGTGGTGTCATATTATGTGACATAGTTGTATGGAAAAAATACCAAACTTGGTATATTCATTGAGTCTCAAAAAACCTTCACAAAATGACCTATCTCAATCGAGGTTTTCTGAATTTCAGGTCAAATGACCAATGTTATTGCTAGAATCGCGGTATAGTTTGCGATAATGTGTCCATATTGTGCACACCTGTGTATCATGGGATGGTGAACAATGTTGTAGGAGGAAGTTTTCCTTTTCGTCGCACCAAAAAGCCATTTTTCATTTTTTGAGTGCAAAAAGGGGTATTTTTGTGAAGCAACCACCAAATAGAAGTTTCAAAATGATAATACCAAATTTTTCAAAAAGACTAGACCATATTTAATGTACAATTTCCCAACCAGGGTATCTCAAACCTTTCCGTTCATCCCTTATGAAAAAGACAAATTCCTGCCGAATCGGTAGGAAATGAGTTAGATTTGAACTACAGGTAAATGATATGATGCTCATGATTTTTTGCAAAAATAATTTTTAGGTTCACAATATGCTATTTGATCAGAGATTTAATGCAAATTTAGTGAGGCTCAGTCCCGAGCTAAGAATCCTCATGCCCCTCGATTTAGAAAGTTTGGCGATAGTTTGAAATGGGCATAAAAAATTCAAAAACGATCGAAACAATGCAAAACCTTCGCGTGGTGTCATATTATATGACATAGTTGCATGGAAAAATACTAGACTTGGTATATTCATTGAGTCTCAAAAAAACCTTCACAAAATGACCTACCACAATCGAGGTTTTCTGCATTTCAGGTCAAATGACCAATGTTATTGCTAGAATCACGATATAGTTTGTGATAATTTGTCCATATTGTGCACGTATGTGTATCATGGGATGGTGAACAATATCGTAGGAGGATATTTTCCTTTTTGTCGTACCGAAAAGCCATTTTTTATTTTCCGAGTGCAAAAAATGGGGTGTTTTTGTGAAGCAACCACCAAATGAAAGTTTCAAAATGATAATACCACATTTAAAAAAAATACTAGACCATATTGAATGGACAATTTCCCAACCTGGGTATCTCAAATATTTACGTCCATCCCTCGTGAAAAAGACAAATTTCTGCCGAATCGGGAGGAAAGGAGTTAGATTTGAACTACAGGTATATAATATGATGCTCATAATTTTTTGCAAAAATCATTTTTAGGTTCATAATATGCTTTTTCATCAAAGATCTAATGCAAGTTTAGTGAGGCTCAGCCCCGAGCTAAGAATCTTCATGCCCCTCGATTTAGAAAGTTTAACGATAGTTTGAAATGGGCATAAAAAATACAAAACCGATCGAAACAATGCAAAACCTTCGCGTGGTGTAATATTATGTGACATAATTGCATGGAAAAATACCAAACTTGGTATATTCATTGAGTCTCAAAAAAACCTTCACAAAATGACATATCTCAATCGATAGTTTTCTGGATTTCAGGTCAAATGACCAATGTTGCTAAAATCACGGTATAGTTTGCGATAATGTGTCCAGATTGTGCACACATGTGTATCATGTGATGATGAACAATTTTGCATGAGGAAGTTTTCCTTTTCGTCGCACCGAAAAGCCATTTTCTATTTTTTCGAGCGCCAAAAACGGGACGTTTTGTGAAGCAACCACCAAATGGCTAATTTAAAATGCTATCACCCTATTTTTAAAAAATACTAGACCACCTTACATGGACAATGTTTCAACTGGAGAGCTCTAACCTTTCTGTCCACCCCTGGTAAAAAAGACAAATTCCTGTTGAATCGGGAGGGAGTGGGTCTGATTTGAACTACATGTACATTATCGGATGCTCATGATTTTTTATAAAAATCATTTTTATACTCACAACATTATATTTCATTAGTGATCCACTTCAAGTTTTTTTTATTCACACCAATAAGCCATTTTCCTTTTTTTCTGAGTGGAAAAAAGGGTGTTTCATGAATCCTAGAATAGTTTCAGTTGTTCTAGTGTTAAAAAGATAAGATACATAATTAAATATATGATAGGGATGTCATATTTGGATTACTCTGATTTTTCTGATCGATTTGGATATATTATTTGTCGAATTACGATTTACGGATTTGTAGTTGTGAATTATTCAATATTAAATGGAAAAAGGCAAAATAAATAAATTTTGTTGTATTTTAATTTGAATTCAAGATTATTATTACTTATTCATTATTGTTTTCTTAAATAAATGTTTGAAAATTTAAAAATAAAGGCGTGTGATACTATCCTCCAAGGGTTAATATGATTGATATGGTAATATTATCAATAAGGTCTAGTTTCCTGATTGGAAGCTTAATTGGAAGGAACAGAGAAGTTAACCATGCTGGGCTGGAGTAGTGCTGGGATGGATGACCGATGGAGAAGTTTGACCATTAGTATAATTTAACCAGAAATTAATTATACTTAGAGTTAAAAAAAATGCTTGTGAGATTAATAAGTCAAATAATTAAAAAAATGCTTGTGAGATTAATAATTCAAAACAAAAACAAAAAAAAATTGGAAAAAAATTGAAAAAAGATAGGCCGACGGCATTACCGTCGGTGTAGCTCCAGCCAAATCCTATAGGCCGACGGCAATGCCATCGGCGTAGCTGCCGCTAGGGCAAACGGCCATCAACCGTATGATGTGGGTCCCACGTCCTTTACGCCGACAGTATCCTCTACGCCGACGGGAAAACGGGGTACGCATACGGGGTCGTACGCCGACGACAATCAGGGGCTACGCCGACGGGGTCTGGCCGTTGGCGCCTGGCCCGTTTCCTGTAGTGAGAGTAGTATTTTTAAATAAGTAAAGGGAGATTTTGTTAACATAAAAGTTTGCATCGAAACATACGAACATAAGAGTTTGCTTTTAGTTTCTGCATATCAGAAGAGTTCACCCTTAGTTTCTGCATATCAATATGCACACAACCCAAAAAAAACTACTAGGAAAACGATTATAGGTAGATTTTAATCCTGTGGCGCATATAAGGAAAATGCTCCACTAAAATTAATTATGTGGCGCATATAGCAAATGCTCCACAGAATTCATGCAATTCTGTGGCGCATATGTCTATATGCACCACAGAAAGTTAGAATTCTATGGGCCCCATGTGGGCCTGACCCAACACATGGGCATGCCAGAATTCTATGGCGCATATGACTATATGTAAGAAGGGTGAGCCCATGATCGACGAAGACGAGTTCAATATATTCAAGGCGGAGACGGAGACTAATGATTCGAAGGAATGGACGGAGTGGGGTCAGCAAATGCAGGAACAAAACATAGGTAACCACCGATGTGGAAGCGACGGTTATAGGGGAGAGAAGGCCATATGTTCATGGGAGGACGCCGAGGTTGAGCGGCTAGGGAAAGAAACCCGTTTTTAAAAATCACGGACGAGCAGACCCGAAACTTTGTCCGGTCCCGCTACTATCTGGACAAGGATACCATGGAATTCGTCACCGACGATGACGATGTGAGGAAGTTTGAGGAGAAGCTGGTAAGTAATTTACCCTCGGCCCATTTGCTTTCATTTTGAATAATGAAGGCAAGTTCCTAAATGTGGGTTCACCTTTCCCCTTCTGCAGGACGCTGAATCAAGCCTGGGCATGAGGCGCTGGACCCGTCGTCCCAGGGCTCGACGGAGCCATGGGACACGGTTTTCAACAGGGCGACCAACGCCTACAACGGGAGGAAGAAGTGCGACCCGCCCACGTCAGCTGGCCGTATCTCTGGCTTTGGTACGAGCAAAAGTTCCGCGAGTACTACAACGAGGAAGCCAAGAAGAGAAAGGAGAGGCGGACCCAGTCGGTGGCTCAGGATCAAGCCAAGAAGGAAGAGCTAAAGCGGAAGATAGCGTATCTGGAGACCAGTAAGGTGGGCCAGGACGAGGTGAACGCTATAGTGCAGCAGGAGATCCTCGAGATGCTACCCCCTCGACTGATGGAGGGGATAGCAAAATGGAATGCGGACGATTAGTGACGAGGTTTGATCTCATCAATGCCCATTGTTATGGACTTGGGTTTTGGAGAAGATGGGGATGCTGGAGATCGCGGAACGGTTAGCAAACAAGCAACACGGGGACACGAAGTTTACCCAGGTTCAGGACCCCGGAGGGAAAACCCTACTCCTGCTTGTCTGCTCTTGATTACGGCGGAACCGAAAGTTACGGGGGTGCGCAGATGCAATCTGGCGTGGAGGTGTGTATGCGGTGGTATGAGGTGCGGATCTGTGGATCTATTGTGGTCTAGTCTATCGGGAGGTGCCCTCCTCGTTGGCCCCTCCTAGCATTTATATATGGGGAGGCTAGGTCTCAAGTACCGATTCGAGTAGGTTACAAGTTGTATTCAAATTCTAGTCTTGAGGTTTCCTTGTCTTGTACGTTTGAGAGTCCGTGTCCACATGGGCTTCATAGCAGCCGAAACGTCATAGGAATCATGGACCCTGGCAGGTCGTCGAGTGGGCCTTCCGTCGGGCTGGACGCAGGTAGGCCAACATCGGGTACCCGTAGGGCATATCCATGTCAGTAGCCCCCGAGTGTTCAGTCGAATAGTAGATTCGGCTGAGGACTCTTCAATATTTCGTGTGCAGCTATCTCTGTTTGCTAGAGAACGATTTTAGTGTGTAGGGATTGTTGATGCGTGTGCCCGACTCTCCCGACGGATCAGGGTCAGTTAACTGTCTTAGGACAAAACAACACGATCTTCTTCAGATTCGAGTCCCTCGACTCGAAACCGGAACATATGCTGGCGTAATTCGACTCAGGCTGTTGAGGACTTACAAGAGTGGAATTCCAGTGATTTTCAAATGGTGTACCCAACGCGTCCGTCGGGATTTTTCATCGCGCCTGCTGACACGGATTTTTACTAGCAGAGCGCAGTCGTGTGCGTTACCAGGCCATCAGATGGTATCTGTAGGTCTTATCTTTGCGTCACAGACGCATCATCTGAATGTTTATCACCACGGAGGTGTTTCGGGTGACCAAGGAGGACGTTGCTCACTTAGCGTTGATTGAGGCAGAATTGCCGAAAAGTTTTTGCATACTGATCCGTAGGATCGCAGTCGAAGAGTTCATAGGGTGCGCGACCAGTGCTCCCTATGGGAGTAGCCCCCGAGTGTCTGTTCGAGTTGTAGACTCGAGCAGAGACTTTAATTCAACCGTTGTTTGGCTTCAGGTCCGTAGGACACAAATTTTTCGGATGCTTGAATCCATCCTACCTATGGGAGTAGTCCGCGAGTCCGTAGTGGAGTCGCAGACTCGACGTAGGACTCGAAGAATAGTTCAATGATTTAGTACTTTGATCGTTTTCGGGTGCGCGACCAGCGCTTCTGATAGGAGTAGCCCCTGAGTCCTTAGTCGAGTCGCAGACTCGAGTGGAGACTCATGCGAGGAGAAACCACTGACCCGGAAGTGCATCGAGTCAGCGTCTCACGCATAAGGAGTCAAGAGTCGATGTAGTGGAGTGATGCGGCATTTTAGCCAGAAGGACTCGACGTTGCAGATGAAGTCGACGCCGTTTCTTCTGTCGGGTGAGCGGCCAACGTCGCGTCTTCGTAGCATCAAGCGATTCAACCATTCGAGGAGGGACTCGACTCGGGTACGGATGGCACCCGCGGCTGTTGGGTGCGGGTGAAGATTAACCAAACCCGCACCCGCAATCTTAGATCTTTCCCGCAACCCACACCCGCACCCGTATATGGGTATAAATTTTGTCCCATACTCGCACCCGTCGAGGGTAAAAAAAGCCGCGGGTAATACCCATCCATCAGTCTAATCAACTTAACAAGTTATTGTAATAACATAACATATAAAAAAAATGAAAGCATATATTTTCATTGATTGATGGTTTCAACAAGCAAGCAAATATATATTAAATAATAAAAATACATTGCCAAATGGATGATATTGTGAAGAAAACAAGCTACGTCCAAACATAAGTTGCATAGGAAGTATATAGTTCATACTTTAAAATCTCAAAAGAATTACAAAACAGTCATACGACATACCACAATTAGCCACATAGAAACACTCGTCCACTCGAGAAGCTTACAACTTTTGAAAAAATACTATAATACTAATGCCACACGTGTCATCTACTAAGATGTTAGATAGGTGGGTATGCGGGTGCGGGTTTTCTATTACCATACCCGCACCCGCAATACCCAACGGGTAGAGATTTTTGCCCAATTACTTACCTACGGGTATAACTTTACTATCATGCCCTTACCCTAATGGGCAAAACCCCGCAGGGTAGCCCTTACCCTAATGGGCAAAACCCCGCAGGGTAAACAGGTAGCGGATACCCATTGCCATCCGTAGACTCGGGTCTTGAGTGTATGGTATAGCCAGCTGTTTTATCGACTCCTGTTGGAGGACGTCCTTATAAACTACAGAAAACATAAAAAATTGTGAAGTACTTGTATATTGCAAGAAATATTTGCCTGTCGGCTTGTATAGTAAGATTCTGGTGCCGATCAAATCGACATTTTTGCACTGTATGCTAGGCCTTTTCGTTAGCCTGATTATCCTTAGTCTCGGTACCTTGCCGAGGCACTCGGAGTTCAAGGATTCGACGGTCAGGCAGAATCAGCTACTCGGGCTGTCGCGTTCGAGGTGCTCGAGTGCGTGGAGCCGATGACACATTAGGTTACTCGAAGAGGATGCATCCCCCGAGTGTTTCGAGTGCGAATTAAAAATGAAATCAACTCTAAGTAGAGAGAAACTTAGCTTTGTTGGTTGTCGTGGAGAAGTTGACGCGGTAGCGGGTCACGCGGCGGACGTAGTCGACGCGGTGGACCACGGTCATAGCATCGACAGGTTCCTGGGGTCGATGGCGGCAGCGAGTTCTGTATCCGAAGATTGTTGCAATCGAAGACCGCACCGGGTCGCCGCATCCGAAGGATGCAAAGGTTCACTACATTCGAAGAATGCAGCGGATCACCGCAGCCGAAGGACGCGGCTTGTCGCCGAAGCGGAGGGAGCCCCCGAGCCCCCGAGTCATTGGAGCCAAAGATCGTAGAGGATCGCCGGAGTCGAAAAGTGGCAACGGATCACGCGGCGGAGCGAAGTCGCGCGGTGATGACGAGTTGTCGTATCCGAAGGCTGTAACGGGCCACAACAGTCAAAGACCGCATCGGGTTGGCGCATACGAAGACCGCAGCGGGTCGCCGCAGCTAAAGATCACAGCGGATCATTGGAGCCGATGGATGTCGCGGGTCATACGACGGAGTGGGCGCAGCCCCCGAGCGTTGAGCTAGCGGTGAAGATGACCATGATGAAGCGAATTATACTGCGATGACAGTGCTGAAGTCGAGCCGCTCGACCGAGTGATTTCGCCAGCCGACACGCTGCAATACATTATCGATTCAACCGATCTAGTTAAGCATACTGTGCACTGGGATATGTACGTAGCTAGCCTCTGCCATGATATTTGATTTCCTTCCCTTCTTACGAAGTAGTACTTGTTTGTTACGTGAGCATCTCTCTTTGATTTGCATAAATATTCTAGTTCGCGTCAGGACGTGACTCATAAGGTCTGTCGCATGGACCTTTTCTTTTTTTCTTTTTTGCCTTGATCGAGTACCAGCATATGCCTTTTCTTTTTCCTGGCTTGGCTTGATTGAACTGATCGTAAGATAGCTGGATTAGAGGATTGGACCACCGCTGAAAAGATTCTAAGCCGATCCGATAGAGACTCCAATATCAGGATTTCATCCTCCATGTTGACTGTTGGTTGTTACGTACGCACTTCTGGTCCATTGCGCACAAAAACTTGCAGGAACATTGTTGTTTTCTTGGAGTTGAATTGCTAGGCAGGCTATGCGTCGCCACCGACCAGCCGATCTGTCGATCGGCCGACGAGTTGTAGATTGAAGGTGCTGGTACCGTCGAGATCGTAACGTCAGCATCTTCCGTTGTCTAGAAATCGTAGATCTCTTCGGATTGGACCGTCGTGACCGCACAATCAGCGTCCCCAGTTCCTACAGACGGCGCCAATTGACGAGGTTTGATCTTATCAATGCCCATTGTTATGGACTTGGGTTTTGAAGAAGATAGGGATGCTGGAGATCGCGGAACGGTTAGCAAACAAGCAACACGGGGACACGAAGTTACCCAGGTTCAGGCCCCCGGAGGGAAAACCCTACTCCTGCTTGTCTGCTCTTGATTACGGCGGAACCGAAAGTTACAGGGGTGCGCAGATGCAATCTGGCGTGGAGGTGTGTATGCGGTGGTATGAGGTGCGGATCTGTAGATCTATTGTGGTCTAGTCTATCGGGAGGTGCCCTCCTCGTTGTCTCAAGTACCAATTCGAGTAGGTTACAAGTTGTATTCAAATTCTAGTCTTGAGGTTTCCTTGTCTTGTACGTTTGAGAGTCCGTGTCCACATGGGCTTCATAGCAGCCGAAACATCATAGGAATCATGGACCCTGGCAGGTCGTCGAGTGGGCCTTCCGTCGGACTGGACGCAGGTAGGCCAACATCGGGTACCCATAGGGCATATCCATGTCAGTCAGGTGGGGCCAATACAAGTTCCCAGCGCCGGCGACAGCACCTCGAGCCACCAAGTGTCGCCGGACATGGTTACCCCGCCGCCCTCCATCCCCGTGGCACAGCCGATGGAGTTGGATGCGCCGGAGCTGCCCCTACTGCCGAGACTACCAAGGCGCAGCAGCTGGCGGTGCTTCCTAATGCACCCGAGCCAGAGAAGAACAAGGATCAGCAGCCGGGCGCCCGTGTCTCAACATTAGCCGAGCTCGGCGCCCTTACCAAGGTAAAATAAGTAGTTAGTCAGCATGCTCTACTTAATGCCTTTGATTGGCTGCCATCTCATGATGCATATCTATATGCCTCAGGACACTCCGTGCGTGCTCCTGCATAAGGTGCCCAGCGACGAGTTGAAGGATGTTGCCACGGGCAAGCTAATACAACCGGCGAACCGCACGATGCACTGCAAGCCCATGTATGATGCCGTGATGCGCGTCGAGTTGGGTCGGGTGTTGGGGGGGTACGAAGACATGGACCCTCCCATGCAACCTCCAAGAGCCGATGAGCACCTGACCCTGGAAGGTTGACATGGCTATCCCATGATTTGGCCAAAGACCCAGATTCGTATTGGGTCTCGCTCCACCGGCGCCACCTCGATCGTTCGGCCGCCAAGGACGAAGCCTCCTGCTGCACCGGTCGTCGTCGCCGCCACCACAAGCCGTCACCAGAGACTCTTATCGGGAGCGTCTGCACCGACGCCACAAGCAGCCAAGGGTGTGGTTGCTCCTCGATCGCCATCGCCCCCGCCTAAAGGCAAGGCCGTGGCACCACAACCACCATCGCCACCACCCCAGGACGACGTGGACATGGCGGCCTTCGATGCCAACATCGAGGTGGATGATGATGATGCACCGATTAACGTCAATGCCTTCGTCAACACCGGCGCCGACAAAGGACCGTTCATGCCTCCTCTCGATGAAGAACCATCATTCCGCGATCAAGCTACCCATCCCAAGAAGCGCCTGGTCTTCCGTGGGTTTTCTCAGGAGACGCCTCCGGCCGCCGAGACACAACCTCCACCGGCCGGAATCATTTTCAGCCCTGACACACTCCATAGGATGGAAGGTGAGGGGATAGCATCGCCAGTGGAGGACACTGCTGATGAGAAGAGGAAGAGGGTGAGAAAGAGGCCGAATAGGAACAAGGACAAGGCTGCAAGCAAGCCCGCTCCGATCCGTTACCGGGACGATGTTGTACCACCCCGCCAGGATGGCTTGACCAGAGTGCACGAAGCTGGTCAGCCCATATTGCCTCCGGAACTACGCCACCTGGCTTCGGGAGCTATGATGAGTTTGCATGAAGGTATCCGGACACTGGAGGGACTCCTTCTCAAGGACAATAACCCGAGTTACTCGGTGTTCACCATCAAGGTGCCGGAGGACGTGGGATTCGTCACCGATGCCCCCACGGATGTGTTCTTCATAGCCTACGAGGACATCTTCAAGCTATTCCACTCGAGACTGCTGGACTATAACTCGGTTCGCCTGTTCGCGCTCAATCTGGCGATGAAGGTCAAGAGAGAGCAAACCCCGTTCGTCGCGATAGCGAATCCCTACTACATACGGGACAGCCAGCTGGAAGAAGGAACAAGGACCCGGGCCCGGGCAAAGTCCTACCTTCAGAAGCTATTAATGGACAGCAAGAGGAAGGACAACATCCTTGTGCCTTTCTTTCCCGAGTAAGTGTACACATCCTCCTACCGCCGTCGTAACACATAAGTATTTCTTTTCGTTGCTCTTTCCCAAAACCCCGTTCCACATTGTGTGTTGCCCGCAGAGACAAGTACTGCACGCTCATCGTCCTCTCCACGAGGTATTCGCTTGCCACCTACTTCGAATCGGGGAGTGCGAGGAGGAAGAACTACGCCAGAGTAAAGAGCGTTTTGGATGATGCTATCGAGGGCTATGCCAAACAGGGAGGCCCCTTCGACTATAAGGGGGAGGCTTACAGGGACGATGGCTCACACAAGTTCAAGCACGTGTGCGATTTCTCCTGCGTCAAGCGGACGTCTAGCAGCGTGAAGGAGGCCTTCTACATTTGCCATCACCTCAAACGGTTTGTCCGGGATGGCGAGATGCTAACGCTGCCATCTTCTCTCCGAGGATGGGCCCAAAAGTTGCATGGGATCAATGACTCCGATCTCATGGAAGACTTTCATGATACGCAGGTGAAGCTATCACATATCATCGTGGAACAGGTCAACACAACTGGTGGGCTCTTACACCATCCCAGGCAGTTCACCAAGAGGGAGATCGAAGCTCACCTCAAGGCGCAGGGTGACATCAGGACGTGGACGACGAAAGACATGTACAAGCCGTTCCCGACACCCTATGAGGAGGTAAGGCTACTTGACCGAGAGAGTGTGTGTATCACATGTAGTGTGTGTGTCAAAAAACTTATCTTGCCTAGCTTGAAACCGTCGTTGTTATTGTGTCGTGTAATAACCATGGTCGTTGTTATTGTGTCGGACATGTTGTCGTGTTTCTTTCATTGTCATCGATGCATTATTTTAAATTTATGAATGCGTTACTCTAATATTTGTCAACATATATATTTGCATGATGTACTAATATGCCTTGTCAATAGAGATGCCGACGTACGTTGTGTACAAGGAACGGGTTCCAGGTGTCTACGAGGAGTGTGTGGACTGCCACCAACAAGTGGACAAGTTCAGCAACAATAGCTATAAGGGATAGGCGACTACAGAGGAGGCGGTGGCCAAGTGGAGGACACACGTATGAAAGATGAACCGGACGAAGATCTTGATGTCGCTCATCCTCACCGGCATCGCGGTTACAGTGTACTATATATTCTGTTCTAAGGTAGTAGGTGGCGACAACATCACGCGATTGTAATTAAGTTATGTGAGTGAGATGAACACTTGTGAAATGTACACTTGTACACTTATTCGGTTCTAATATGTGTCTAATATGTGATTGATGAACACTTGTGAATATTTGTGCTTATTGATGTATTATATATGAACTGGAACATTTGTACTGCTGTGTGCAGCTTTTCTGTGTATTTCTGTCAATTTAGGTGTATTTCTTATAGTATACCTGTATTTATACTAAATTCTGTAAATTTTGAAATTCTGAAAAAAAAATTCTGTGGCGCATATGGCATATGCGCCACAAAATGTTGAGAATTCTGTGGCGCATATGCCATATGCGCCACATAATTTAAATTTTAGTGGCGACAACCATATGCGCCACAGAATTCCAATTTGGTACACCACTGGTAGCGTTTTTCCTAGTAGCGAAAGAAAAGAAAGAAAATTATGTCGCCGCTCTTGTTCATGGGACAAAGGAAAACAAAAGAAGCCTAAGGTAACGAAGGATGCCATGATTTACCATGTCATTTTTTGAAGGCCTGCCTTCATTTTCATATACTCCTAAAAACAAGAGCCATGGGCACTAGCACCCCGTGATTGACTTGAACCCTGGTTGTGGGGCAGCGAGGTAAATTCTAGCTCGAGTTAAACACCCAACTCTAAATCTTGGCACAAATGTAGGATTAGTTTGTTTACCACTCATTTTGTGGCTTGCCACAATTTAGTAAGAAAGGTAACAAAAAACTAAACATGATCCAAATATAGTCAAATTTTACAACATTTTTTTGTAGTCTCTCTCTATCTTTCTTAAATTACTCTGCATTTTAGCTTTGGTTAGAGTAAAGAGTTAAAAATACTAACGGTTCCTATACTTGTTGGGCTGACTCGATTTAGTACTCGTGCTCGAAACTTGCTGAATTTTATTTGTGTACTTGTGAATTAGGATCACTTTAGTCCTAATCGATGTTTGGCATCGAAATTGCACCGATTCGGATGCCACGTGGACAGGAATCTTGCAGGAACACTGACATGGTTATACCCCGCGGGTACATGATCTCAGCATACCTGGTCTAACCCAAGGAAGACCACGGCAAATATACGTCGGCCCATGAAGATTTTCTGGTGGCCCAGGCCCATGACGCCTTCGGATCCTTGGAGAGCAAGACTAGAGTAGATAGGAAATTTAAAGGGGTAAAACCCTAGAACTTGTAACCGACTAGGTCTATGTCCGAGACCTGCCTAAGTCTATATAAAGGCCAGGAGGGCACGACCTAGATCTCTCGACTCATACTTTCGCATACACACCTGCACGCCAGATTGCATCTGCGCACCCCTGTAATCACCGGTTCCGCCGTAATCAAGAGCAGACAAGCAGGAGTAGGGTTTTCCCTCCGGGGGACTAAACCTGGGTAAACCTCGTGTCCCATATTTCTTGTTTGCTAATCATTCCGCGATCTCCAGCATCCCATCTTCTCCAAAACCCAAGTCCATAACAATGGGCATTAATGAGATCAAACCTCGTCAATTGGCGACGTCTGTGGGAACTGGGGACGCTGACTGTGCGATCGTGACGGTCCCAACCCGATCGATCTACAACTCTGCGGCGACGGAGAGTCACCTCCTCTTTGGCGCTTTCGACTTCACCGCCCACTCATCGGCCACCATGAAGGACTTCGAGCCCGTAGGCGACGGACTCGAAATCCTGTTCGGGAGCTTCTGCTTCCAGGTGGGGCAAACTGGCACCCTCCGCCTCCCTGAGCGGGTGCCCCTACCATCAATCAGGCCCGCTTCATGGACCCCACACCCTGTGCTACGTACAACATCATCAACAGATGATTCCTACGACAACAGCAGCTGCAACTCCGACGTGTGCGATCCGCCATCGGATGAAGGGACCTATGGTTCTGGATCCGAAAGCTGCGGCAGCAGCAGACCAATCTACGAGCGCTACCAATGCGCCGTAGTCATCCAGGGCGACGTGGATCAACAAACACCCAACCCGTCGCCCAACCCGACACCTAACCCGCCAGATCGAAACGGCGGAAACAGAAGAAGCCAGTCCCCCCCACCCGAAGGGGACAACAACGGCCATGTCATCCGCCTTAGCAAAGAAGGATGGGCCCAGGCACGCGCCGCCGTGGCAGGCGACATAATCCTGCCTGCAGACTCCTCACGAGATCTGCTGATGGCCTGCCATCTGCTCTTGATCGAGGAGCACAAGAAGCAGGTCAAGATGCAGGAGGTGCTTGACAAACGCAAGCAGCCTCAGAGTCCAGCGCGCGACGAGCCGCGCTCTCCGCCATGGGCATCGGCTCCAGCTCGAACGGCAACCACGACAACAAGCACCGCTCCCAAACGGAGAACATAGACCCCAAGGAGCGCCATGAGGTGACCCGAACAGTCAACGCATCCTTCATGGAGATGGATGCCGATGGCAACATCATCCCGAAGACACCGCAAGCTGCGATCATAGCAGCCACTGCGTACCTTGCGGCCCACCCACCTTCGTAGGGGGACCCGAAGAGAGCCATGCACAAGTCCGCACTCACCAGACTCAGACTCGTCGGAGCCGCGCTCCACCAGGAAGCTCCTACGGATCCGAAAAAGAAAGCTACGGTCAGGTTCAACCGCAGCCCCACTCCTTCATCCGAAGAAGAGGACCATGACCTTCCTCGGAGGCACAAAAGCTCGCGTCATCGCAGCCGCGATTACGACGCCAGAGACGCCCTAACACAGCGCAAAATCGACAAAGCGCGAGCTAAGCGCGCATGCTCGTCTGAATCCGAGATGGACGAAGACGAAGGAGAACTCTGCGGAGCCCGATGCTTCAGCAGATCTGTCCGACGGACACGGATGCCGCGAAATTTCAAACTTCCTTCGGATACTCCGAATTTCGATGACACACAAGACCCAAAAGCATGGCTCAGCGACCACCTGTCACCCATCAAATTGCACGGCGGAAACAAGGAAACCGCCATGCAATGCCTTCAGCTGCAGCTGACAGGTGCAACCCGAATCTGGCTTAGCAGCCTATCTTTAGGGTCCATCCGAAGTTGGGAGGATCTAGCTTACAGCTTCATCTGAAACTTCAAAGGCACCAGCAAGAGGCCCGCCTCAATCGAGGAGTTGCGGGCCTGCACTCAACGAACAGGCGAATCCATTCGCTCATACATACTACGCTGGTCCAACACCAAGAACTCCGCAGCGCACATCTCGGAAGAGAGGGCCATCGATGCCTTCAAAGACGGTGTCAAGCGCCAGGACTTCAAGGAGGAACTTGGGCGCGTCAAGCCCAAGACACTCGACCACCTCATGGACATCGCCAACAGGTGGGCTGACGGCGAAGATTCCGTCCACCGGGCACACTCGGAGGAAGAGGACGACTACGACCGACGGCGAGAGCGCCGTAGCAAGAGGAGATCGCACGTCTACGACGATCGCGATGGACCCGGCATGGTCGCGGCCGGCTACGCCGATCGCCGCAACGACGCCAATCGCAACAGCGGAGGATACCGCGGAGGAAACTTCTGCGATGGAGGACGCCCAGCACAGTGGTGGCAGCGCCGCGACCGCGATAACGGACCCTCAGCATACGAAAAACTTTCAGGTCCATGCACCATCCACTTCTATATCGACAAACAGGATGGCAATAAGAAGGCAAGCCACATGCTCAAGGACTGCCGCGAGTTCCAGAAACTCAGCGAAAGCATGGTCCAGATGAGGCAGCAAGCTCCACTTCCTGGATTCGGGAATGCACCCGCGCCAGGTGATATAGCGCATGGAGCTCCTCCACCGCCACCTATAGGAGGCCCGAACCAACCAGTCACACTATACACAGAACAACGCTGGGAACGGGTATCCCCCCGTCGAAAGGAGCACTGATGATCCAGAAGGGGCACCCCATGAATAGGGTGCAGAAGAAAATCACCCGCCAGATCAACCTGGCCGTGGAAACTCCACCCGCCATCCCTGAGTACCTCAGCGGATCGGAGTCCTACATCACGTTCAGACGTTCGGATCACCCTTGACAGATCCCTCGCCCAGGTCATGCTGCCCTGGTGCTGGAGGCGCAGATCAGAGGTTTCGAGATGAGCCGCATCTTCATGGACGGCGGCAGCGGCATCAACCTGATGTTCGAAAGTACTCTTGCAGCAATGCGGATCCCGCAGTGCAGCCTGGAACAGTCAGACACAACGTTCCACGACATCGTCCCAGGAAAGGGCATATTCCCCCTGGGCAAAATATGGCTCGACGTCATCTTCGGCAAGCCGGACAACTTCTGACTCGAGCGACTCGAATTCAAAGTGGTGGACTGGCCATCACAATACCACGCCATCCTCGGGCGTGTAGCATTCGCAAGATTCTTGGTTGTCCCACATTACGCATACCTGCTACTCAAGATGCCAGGACCAGAGGGCGTCATCACAGTCCACGGGAGCTTCACCCGATTGGACCAATGCGACAGGGACTTCAACAGAATCTCCCAATCATTCGGCATGCAGGAGGAGCTCGTAAGGCTCCGCGAGGTGACAGACAATGGGGCACCCCTAGTCGCACGACAAAACGCACTTCACATGTCCTTCGACTCCACCGTCAACACAAAGAAGGTGCAGGTCCATCCGACGGATGCCTCCAAGACGGCGCTGATCGCCAACGACCTCAGCCCTGCATAGGAAGGCGCGCTCGTCGAATTCCTTCGTGAGCGCTGGGAAATCTTCGTCTGGTGTCCTGCGGACATGCTAGGAGTTCCCAGGGAATTCTCCGAGCACGCACTCAACGTCTTTCCAGACACCAATCCCGTCAAGCAGTCCATCCGGAGACTGTCCGAGCCACGGGCCAAAGCCATCGGGAAGGAAATAAATAGGCTACTCGCTGCAGACTTCATCAGGGAGATCAAAGAAAGCGAATGGCTCGCAAATACTGTGATGGTTCCCAAGAAGGACACGGATATCCTGCGGATGTGCGTGGACTTCACGTCGCTGAACAAGCACTGCCCAAAGGACCACTTCCCTCTTCCTCGGATCGACCAGATCATCGATTCGACTACAGGATACGAGAATCTCTCCTTCCTCGACGCCTACTCAGGCTACAAACAGATTCGACTCAAGGTCGAAGATCAAGAGAAAACGGCGTTTATCACACCGTTCGGAGTGTTCTGCTACAACACAATGCCCTTCGGGCTAAAAAACGCAGGTGCCACGTACCAGCGATGCATGCAGGCATGCCTAAAGGACCAGATCGGTCGCAACGTCCAAGTCTATGTCGACGACATAGTCATCAAAACCAGGGAGGCAAAAACGCTCATCGACGATCTCCGCGAGACGTTCGATAATCTCGACCGCTACAGGATCAAGCTCAACCCCGAAAAGTGCGCCTTCGGCGTTCCATCAGGACAGCTCCTTGGTTACTTCATCTCCCAGCGAGGGATCGAGGCAAACTCGGAGAAAATCCGGGCCATCATGGCAATGGAGAAGCCGAAAAACCTCAAGGGTGTCCAGCAGCTCGCAGGACGAATAGCGGCATTGAGCAGATTCATCAGCCGCATGGGCGAGAAGGCTTTGCCATTCTACCATCTGCTACGCAAGGAAGATAAATTCGAGTGGACGCCTGAAGCCGACGATGCGTTCAAAAGCCTCAAACGGCTACTCTCCACCTCGCCCGTTTTGGTCACGCCAAAGGAGCGCGAGCCTCTACCGCTGTACATAGCAGCCACACACCAGGTGGTCAGCACTGTTCTAGTGGTCGAACGACCCAAAGAAGGCAAGACCCATGGGGTCCAACACCTAATCTACTACCCCAGCGAGGTATTGACGCCAACAAAACAAAGGTACCCTCACTACCAAAAAATCGCCTACGGCGCCTGTCACCCCTAGACATTGTCTACGAGAAGCGACTCACAATCAAGTCTCAAGTCCTCCCGGACTTCCTTGTACACTGGATGGAGCTGCAGCTGCCAGACACCCCAGACATGTCGCAGTCATGGACGATGCACTTCGACGGCTCCAAGCGTGAAGCCGGAGCAGGAGCCGGGGTCATACTGACCTCCCCGCAAGGCGACAAGATGAAGTACGTCCTTCGGATGAAATTCCGAGCTTCCAACAACGAGGCCGAATACAAAGCCCTCATCCATGACATGAGGATGGCAAAGATCTGCGGCGCAACGCGCCTGGTCATCTACGGTGACTCCAACCTCGTCGTCCAACAAATGATGAACGAGTGCGACACACACGCCGAAAACATGATCGCGTACCGCGCGCTCTACAACGCACTCGAAGGAGAATTCGACGGCTGCGAGCTTCGACACGTTGGAAGAGAAAGCAACGAGGAGGCCGATAGACTCGCCAACATCGGCTCCACCTGCGCAAAGGTGCCACCGGGTGTGTTCCTCGAACAGATCTGCGTGCCATCCATCAAGCGGAAATTCCCCAAGGGATCAGCCGAAGAAGCAGAACACTCGGGGGCTACGCTACCCGAAGGACATGAAGGACCTGAGAAACTGGACACAAAGGTCGCTATGGTCAACCTGATGCAGGTCATGGCAGTCGAAGAAACTTGGATGCGACCGTACCTCCAGTTCTTGATAAACGGAGAACTGCCTGACAGCCCGACGGATGCCCGGTGCATATCTCGTCGGTCAAAAGCTTTCACCATCATCAATGGCGAGCTGTACAAGCGCAGTATTACGGGTGTACTACAAAGGTGCGTCACCATCAGTGACGGAAAAACCAACCTCCAAGACATCCACGAGGGCATCTGCGGCTATCACGCAGGCAGCCGCTCCCTTGTCGCCAAAGCTCTACGAGCTGGATTCTACTGGCCAACGGCCATGAGCGATGCAAAGGACATCGTCCGAAGATGAAAGGGGTGCCAAAGGTTCGCCGACAAACCACACGCACCCGGGTAAGATCTCAGACCCATACCTATAGCCTGGCCCTTTGCTCAATGGGGCCTCGACATGACCGGCAAACTGCCAAAGTCCTCGAAAGGGGGGCACGTCTACCTCCTGGTCGCAGTCGACAAATTCACCAAGTGGGTCGAAGCCATGCCGGTCACCAACCAAAAGGGCAAGACGGCCGTCAAGTTCTTTGAATCCATTGTCTACAGGTTCAGCGTACCGCACAACATCGTCACTGACAATGGATCGTACTTCATCTCCAAAGAATTTCAAGACTTCTGCGAAGGTCTCGGGATCAACATCACATACGCCTCAGTGGCTCACCCGCAAACGAATGGGCAGGTAGAAAAGGCTAACGGCCTAATCGGCGCTGGCATCAAGAAGCGCCTCATGATCCCACTCGAGCGAAAGACCGGAGCCTGGACAGAAGAGCTACCATCCATCCTATGGAGTTTGCGCACCACGCCAAACAGCTCCACCGGCTACTGAAGGGAATATGCCCGAGAGGCAATAATAAAGTGGTTATTATCGTATTCCTTATTTATGATAAATGTTTATTTTGCATGCTATAATTGTATTAATACGGAAACGTTAATACATGTGTGTTTAATAAACAAATAGAAAGTTCCTAGTTATGCCTCTCTTATAAACTAGCTCGTTGATTAACAAGATGATCATAGGTTTCCTGATCATGGACATTGGATGTTGTTAATAACGGGGTCACAACATTAGTGTAATGGTGTGATGAACATTCATCCTAAGTATAGCATTACGATCAAAGTCATTGAGTTTATATTTCTATAACAACTTACAAAGTGATCCTAATCCTTAGACCATGAGATCATGTCAATCACTAACACTGGAAGAGTTTCTTGATAACATCAAACGTCACACCGTAACAGGGTGATTATAAAGATGGGTTCAGAACTACTAAAGTGTTATGTTGAGGCCCATGGATCGAGAGTGGAATTTGTTCATCCCGATGACGGATAGATATACTCTGGGCCCTCTCGGTGATATCACATTGATTAGCTTGCAAGCAAGTGATTTGATCACTAGAATGTTATATCACGAACGAGAAAAGAGTGCATGTCGGTAACTAGATCAAACTAGGTATGGAGATACCGATGATCGAATCTCGGACATGTAATATATCGCTAAACAAAAGGATTAAGATACTAGCGTAAAAGGTTCCGACGATCACAAGAAAGTCATCGTTGAATGTGTGGGAGTCGATATGGGTCTCAGATCCGCTCGATTATTGATCCGAGGGGTCTCGATCATGTCCGCATTATTCACGAACCGTAGGGTGACACACTTAAGAGACACCGACATCCAATTGGAGCAAAAGTTTCATGCCGAAAAGAAAAGGAAAGCGAGGAATTTATTTCACTAGACACCAAACTGTTTGGTTGAAATTGTCAAACTGGTTCTGCATGTGAAATAGGATACTAGCAAGGGGTTTTATGTGAATGTTTGTTAATTAAAGTAATTAACAAAATTCTGAATAAATAAATAAAAGAGTTTTATTTAAATGAGAGCTTGCATTAAATTTGGTGGAAATTTAATGCATGTGAGTGGATTTATGGGTGGAGGCTTTTTAATGGGAGTGGAGGCTTTTCATTTTGAGTGGGAGATCCACCCACATGAATGTGGAAGAGGTGGGGGCAGCCCCATGGCTGGGCGCATGGCCCCTTGGGTGCCCCCCCTCTCCCCTATAAAAGGCCCCCCTCTCCTCCTCTCACAACACACCTCCTCGTGAAGGATCTCTCTCCCCCTCTAGTATTTATCCCCCATGGTCTCGGACTAGCGAGATACATGTTCCCGGTGGCTTTTCGGCAAGAAAGAGTTGTGCTTCCGCTGCATCGCTGGAGCGAGGAGGCGGAGGTTGCTCGGTGCCTCGAACGTGTGCGAGCATGCGGATCTTGCTGTTTTGCGGCGCTAGGACTTCCTCTCGATCTTGAGATCGGCAAGAGATCGTCTACATCAACCACGAGTTTGGACTCGTTAAGCTTTGTCGGTCTTCAAGGGTATGTTCTCTACGGATATACATCCGTTGTTTGTATCTAGTAGATAGATCTTGGTACATAGTTGTTCCCATCGTAGGAAAATTTTTGTTTTCTATCTGCGAACCCTTCAGGGTATCGAGCGGATCTATGCGTAGATACTTTGCACGTAGTACACATATGAGTATGTGGGCGATGATGATCATTTTATTGCTTCTTAGTTGTACTTTGGATATTGGTGGCATAGTGGGATGAAGCGGCGGACAAACTTTACATGTCCTCGCATGAGACCTGTCCACGCTTGACATGCAACTAGTTTTGCATAAGTGGCTAGCGGGTGTCTCTCTCCTACTATAGTCAATATCTAATTTGCAACGAGTTGTCAACAATTTGATTATCCTCGTTGTGGTTCATGTTCGTAGGTAAGAACGGTTCTATCTTCGAAAGCCCTAAGCCACGTAAAATTTGCAATGGATAAATTAGAGGCGTCTAGTTTAGATTGTTGCTGGGCTAGTGATATGATATGGTGATGTTGTAAGTAGAAGTATGAGATGATACTCTTACAACACACATAACGTGTAATATCCATAGACCTTGGACTTACACATATAGGTATGATAGTGATCATACCACGATGCACATGATAGAGATCATCTGCGGGAACCATATAATTTCACTAATAAACATATGATGTTTGACTACATCTTATATTGCTTGTTTAGCGCTTTGTTAAGCATAATAAGATGATCCCTCATTTAAATATCAAGATAAGAATGTGTTCTTCCTTTAGTATGCACCGATTATGTTTTCGTCGCTCCAAGACATCACGTGATGATCGGGTGTTCTTGAATCCTCGAGCATATCTCGGGTGTAAGACAGTTACACACGCGAATACTAAGGTTCTTACTTGGCGAGCCTAGCATGTACAGACATGGCCTCGGAACACGGACCGAAAGGTTAAGCATGAGTCATATAGTAGATATGATGCCCATTTGATGCTCGCCTTTGAAGCTACACCGACTCACGTGATGATCGGACTTGGTGTAGTGGATTTGGTTCATGTAATCACCAAAAAGACACGAGGGATGTCGTTTTTGAGTGGGAGTTCATTTCTAATTTGGATTAGTAGAACTCAATTTATCATAAATTAAATCAAAGTGAATTTGCATAATTTGTTGTAGTCATTGGCATTCGTTCACCACCTTATGCATAGTTGTAATTGAGATAATAGAACTATAGAATTACGGATATATACTTTCTGAATGGTATCGTATTGTGTTGAGTGTCAATCTAAAGTTTAAAGTCCTATTGCAAACTTTCAGCAAATTTCTATTTACTCCGTGAAATTTAATAATTGGTATTAAATCGAGAGTAACAATTCGTGTTAGTATCTTAAGTATCATGTTTGCCTCCACGATTCTTGATTGTTTTTATATCAAGTTTATCTAGGAGCTGAAAGAATTGTTTTAAACCATCATGTGTGGCGTATATAACGATATCTCAAAAACAATGTTTTGGTTGCAATATGATAGAGTATAATATATGTTCTCATATTGGATGAGAATTTACGAAGGTTGGAGATGCTAGACATCCTAATCATCCAAAAGGGTTTTGGAAAGTAATGTTATACTCACGATTCGCCTTTATAAGCTAAAGTAGCTTGATCATGAAAGTCGTCATGATAAGGGTGAATAGAATATGTATGTAAAGTGTTTACTACACTAAAAGATTACTAAAGAATGGATTTTGAAAGAATACCGATCATTTTGATGATGGTGATCTACTTCAAAGTGCAAGTCCAAAAGGTATTATTATTTGAATATACACGCTTTGGACTATGTGTCATGTATATGGCGCCACTTTTGATATTGATAAATTCTTTTAAAAGGAAAAGGAAATGCTGAAAGAGAATCTATAAAATATACTTGGAAAAAGAAAAGATTGGAAATATCCAATTTAGGTATATATATGATATACATGTTATGGTTGTATTCTTTGCTTGTTAAACAATGTGGTTCTTGGGTATTGGATACCGAATTGGTTGGTATGAAATTTCATACGAACAACGCAATTCATGAACCACAATGGCCTAAGTAACTAGCAAGAGAATATGTGATGATGTTCATCGAAAACAAACAAACCGTTGTTTGTATTTCTCGTTGACATCAAAGAAAGACTTCAAGATTTGTTTTAATAATTGTTATTTGAATGGTATTATAAGAACAAAGGTTGTTCAAATAATTACCGTATTCCATATAAGATGGATGATTTACAAATCTAGTTGAAGAAAGACTTCAAGATTTGTTTTAATAATTGTTATTTGAATCGGTATTATAAGAACAAAGGTTGTTCAAATAATTACCGTATTCCATATAAGATGGATGATTTACAAATCTAGTTAAAGAAATCACATCCATAAATCCTAATGCTAAAATGTCGCAAGACAAATGATTGAAAGATCACTTATGAAGTGACATCGCTGTATAAATTATATTGGAAAGAAAACATGAAGAATCTCCATTTTCATCGATTTTTAGGAGTCTTTGATTTGATCAAGTGACGCTTGTGAGACTTTCCTCGGGATAATTAAAACTTCGTTCAAAGGCCAAAGAAGAGCGAACGACTAAAATATTGGAATTTATACATATCGATGTATGTAGTCCATTATGTGCGATCGTGGCGATGGGTTTCAACTTCATATGCTTTCTCCGGAAATTTGAGTGAATGTTCACTTAATGAGAAACAAGTATGAAATATTTGAAAAGTTTCAAAGACTTTCAAGATGAAGTGGAAAATCATTGTAACAAGAAAATAAATGAATTATGATTTGATCATAAAGGATTTATTTGAGTTACAAGTGTAACAAGAAAATAAATGAATTATGATTTTATCATAAAGGGATTTATTTGAGTTGCAAGTTTAGCAAAACACCTAGATTTACATCTCCCGAAACACCATAGGAATATGGAGTGTTTGAGATTTGTAATGAAACCTTGTTTGACATGGTTGGATCAAAGGTGTTATTTATAAACTGCCATTATGTTTTAAAAGATTAAAGCTTTAGAGACTACCGCTTTTAATTGAAAAGAGATCCATCTTGATCCGTTGAAATGACACCATGGAAGTTATGGTTTGGGGTAAAACCCAAGTTGTCATTTCTTAAATTTTGGTATACTAAACATAAGTAAGATGTTTACAACCAAAGTCGGATGAGCATGTCTTTGTAGGTTATTTCGAATAACAATTGGTTATTCCTCCATAACACCGAGGACAAAAAGGGTTTGTCGCTTGAAATGTAAAGTTTCTTGAAGAAGGAATTTTTCATAAATGTTAAGTGGGAGGACAATAGAACTTTGATAAGGTTAACGAACCTTAGCTATATGAGCTGAGTTGCGCAGCGCCGGAAATCGTTCCGAAGGCTGCCATAATGCTCATAGCTTATGTGCCTCAAAGGTTGTGGTCACGGAGATCTAAAGTTCCTATTGAACCAAGAAGGTCGGTTAAGCAATCAAATGCTAAGATTTGAGAGTAAATCATTATTGTTTGACAATGATGAACCGACTATATGCAAAGAAGCGATGATGGGCCCTGGCTCCGTCAAATGGCTTGAAGCCATAAAATCCGTGATAGTTCCATACACGAGAAATCAAGTTTTGAACTTGGAAGACCCTCCGGAAAGGTGTAAAAACCTATCGGTCGTATTTGGATCTATAAAGAAACAGACATGGATGTTTCACATCTATGAAATAGTCGACATGTCGTAAAGTATTTTACGACAATGTTCAAGGAGTTGACTATGACAAGATTTGATCTTTCATAGCGATATTTAGTCTGAACGGATTAAAGTAGCAACCACTACATATAATTTGGTATATGGTAGATGAATAAACAAAACAAAGTTCATCCAATAGAATGGTTACCTAGGACGTGTACATGACACGGTCCAAAGGGTTTTGTTAAATTCAAAGGATGCTAAAAGGGCATGCAAACTTCAATGGTTGAAGTAAGCATCATGGAGTTGGAATCTTCACCATGATGAAAACGAGTTTTCATCGAGAGCGATGAAGATGCTTGCATTTGCAAGAAATTAAGTGGAGCGCTAAGACATATTTCTAATACATTATGTGGAGGACATCTTGTTGATTAGAAATGATGTATATTTTATTGACAATGGTTAAGAATTTCATTTCGATGAAAGACTTAGGCAAACCGAATATTCAGCATGAATGTCTATAGTGGATAGCGATGACGCTAATATGGTTATGCCAAACGTACATATATGAGATATTGAAGGAGTTCAATATAGAAATGATAAGAAAGCGATTCTTGTCACATGGAAAGGAATTGAATCAAGATTCAAGTGTATCGACACTTGATAAGTGAAACAAGATTCAAGTGTTTTGACACTTGATGAGTGAAATCACAAGAATGTTTTGATCAATCATACCATGATATGTACACATCCAGATATGTCCTATGCTCTAAGTGTTATGAGCATATACCAGAATGAATCATAAAATGATCATTGGACTATAGTAAGGATATTCTTATGATCTTTTGGCAGAACTAAGAATATATTTGTGTAGAGGTGACAAACAATTACAAATAGTTCATTGTAAAGCGTTACATTGATACTAGTTTTGTCACAAGATACAAATTTATCTCAATTTAAACTATGGGTGGCACAATGTAATGGAAAGGAGATTCCATGATGGATTTGGAAGAGTTCCAAAGTTAAGACATTGTGACGAATACTACAACAAAAGGCTAAGTATATGACGCTATAGTAGCGCAAAGGAGGGAATTTGTGTCAAGTAGTTTGTTATCAAACTAAGGTGTAGATTAACGGGCTAACACTAAAGATATATTGTATGACAATAGTATCGATGTTTTAACCCCAAGGAACTAAAGGTCTCACCGAAAGACCAAATTAATACAATGCCATCTCATTGGAGAATGAGTGATGCGTGAAGACGCAAAGACATGCAATACACACGGACCAAGCGTCCTCAGAGATTATGTTAACCACTTGCAATTGTGTATATGGAACACCGAGAAAGCCATAGGTGTTCAATACACAAAGTTTTCAAACTAGATTATTGTCTCTAGTGCAAGTGGGAGATCAAGGGAATATGCCCAGAGGCAATAATAAAGTGGTTATTATCGTATTCCTTATTTATGATAAATGTTTATTGTGCAGTCTATAATTGTATTAATACGGAAACGTTAATACATGTGTGTTTAATAAACAAATAGAAAGTTCCTAGTTATGCCTCTCTTATAAACTAGCTCGTTGATTAACAAGATGATCATAGGTTTCCAGATCATGGACATTGGATGTTGTTAATAACGGGGTCACAACATTAGTGTAATGGTGTGATGAACATTCATCCAAGTATAGCATTACGATCAAAGTCATTGAGTTTATATTGCTATAACAACTTACAAAGTGATCCTAATCCTTAGACCATGAGATCATGTCAATCACTAACCGGAAGAGTTTCTTGATAACATCAAACGTCACACCGTAACGGGGTGATTATAAAGATGGGTTCAACTACTAAAGTGTTATGTTGAGGCCCATGGATCGAGAGTGGAATTTGTTCATCCCGATGACGGATAGATATACTCTGGGCCCTCTCGGTGATATCACATTGATTAGCTTGCAAGCAAGTGATTTGATCACTAGAATGTTATATCACGGAACGAGAAAAGAGTGCATGTCAGAACGAGATCAAACTAGGTATGGAGATACCGATGATCGAATCTCGGACATGTAATATATCGCTAAACAAAAGGATTAAGATACTAGCGTAAAGGTTAAACGATCACAAGAAAGTCATCGTTGAATGTGTGGGAGTCGAGATGGGTCTCAGATCCCGCTTCGATTATTGATCCGAGAGGGTCTCGATCATGTCCGCATTATTCACGAACCGTAGGGTGACACACTTAAGAGACACCGACATCCAATTGGAGCAAAAGTTTCATGCCGAAAAGAAAAGGAAAGCGCAGAATTTATTTCACTAGACACAAAGCTTTTGGTTGAAATTTGGCAAACTGGTTACGCATGTGAAATAGGATACTAGCAAGGGGTTTTATGTGAATGTTTGTTAATTAAAGTAATTAACAAAATTCTGAATAAATAAATAAAAGAGTTTTATTTAAATGAGAGCTTGCATTAAATTTGGTGGAAATTTAATGCATGTGAGTGGATTTATGGGTGGAGGCTTTTTAATGGGAGTGGAGGCTTTTCATTTTGAGTGGGAGCTCCACCCACATGAATGTGGAAGAGGTGGGGGCAGCCCCATGGCTGGGCGCATGGCCCCTTGGGTGCCCCCCCTCTCCCCTATAAAAGGCCCCCCTCTCCTCCTCTCACAACACACCTCCTCGTGAAGGATCTCTCTCCCCCTCTAGTATTTATCCCCCATGGTCTCGGACTAGCGAGATACATGTTCCCGGTGGCTTTTCGGCAAGAAAGAGTTGTGCTTCCGCTGCATCGCTGGAGCGAGGAGGCGGAGGTTGCTCGGTGCCTCGAACGTGTGCGAGCAGCACGGATGCGCTGTTTTGCGGCGCTAGGACTTCCTCTCGATCTTGAGATCGGCAAGAGATCGTCTACATCAACCACGAGTTTGGACTCGTTAAGCTTTGTCGGTCTTCAAGGGTATGTTCTCTACGGATATACATCCGCCCGTTGTTTGTATCTAGTAGATAGATCTTGGTACATAGTTGTTCCCATCGTAGGAAAATTTTTGTTTTCTATGCTGCGAACCCTTCAGCTACACGCCGTTCTTCATGGTGCATGGAGCCGAAGCCGTGCTACCAGCCGAAGTACGCCACCAGGCCCCCCGGGTCGTCGCTTACAGCGAAGCCGAATCCACGGATGCACTCGAAGACGCCGTCGACACAGTCGACGAGGCAAGAGACGTAGCAGCAGCTCGATCAACGGTGTACCAGCAGAGTCGTCGCAACTACCACAGCCGCCGGCTGCGCCCAAGGTCCTTCGTCGAAGGAGACCTCGTCTTGCGACTCAAGCAAGAGCGACCGAAGAAATTCGAATCACCATGGGAAGGACCCTACATCATCACCGAAGTCATCCCAGGTGGCGCCTATCGCCTCAAGCACGTGGAGTCTGGAGTCGCATACTCCAACCCATGGAACATCGCACACTTGCGATGATTCTACCCCTAGCTACCTACCCCTTTACTTTCAATAAGGCTTTTCAGCCAAGGCTATTCAGCCGAATAATGTACTTCCTCCATTACGATATAAATAAAGCTAAGTGTCTCGCCCTAAAATTCCGTTCGCTATTTGCAACTTTACTTCATGCTACAAACGCACTCGGGGGCTCCCCCCACCTCACGATTTCATCGACTGAGGATAACACGTGTACACCTGAGTAGCTGACAACGTTAGGCTAACGAAAAGTACACGTACTCAAACAAAGCACTGCGTGCTCAAACAACAACCAAACCTTTATAACAAAGGGCACAACATGCCCAGTCGAAATATACAAATTTTACATCTATCTCTTTTACAGGTACTACCTATTCTGAAGAATAACTTGAGCACGCTGCTCAAACAAATCTACGACCTGTTCGGCATACTGCCTTCCATCCGCATAATGCGGACGCATATCCCACTCGCCACCATCCGGCCGAAGAGGTGGCCCAGCCGCTACAACAGACAGATCTACATTAGGATGATGCAGCCTAACAAGGGACAACACAACCTTCAGCCCTGCCACGAGCTGCTGCCTCACCAATTCCTGGACACGAGTCACGCTCCGAAATCTAGACAGAAGACCAGACAGGGTTGTTGGTGCAGCATCCAGGGGAGACATCACATGCAGAACCGACGAGAGTGAAGTCTGCACTTAACGAAGCACCCGCGACACTTGGTGAACGTGATCCTGCACCGTTGCCAGAGCCATGGCACGGTCGCGATCCATCCAGAAGAACCCGCCAGCTTCCATGTCCCGTTGAGTCAAACAATTGACCCGAACAGCAACACGCTCTTTCTCCTCCCTTGGAGCAAGGTTAGCACCTGCGATACTCGCACAAAAGTAAGATCCAAAGCCAGCAGGAGCATCCGAAGAAATGAGCAGCAACTCAAAAAAAACCTACACTGAAGCTGCTCAGACAGTCGAAGCAATTCCGCCATCAAGTACTCCTCTCTGGCCGAACCGCGATCCGCCTTGGACTTCCAAACGTCGGCATGACCACGCACGCCAAGCAACTCCTTCTCGAGACTACGAACACGGTCTCGAAGAAAAGCAAGCTGCGACGAATCATCCAAGGATGGCCGCAGCCGCGCGGCAGGCGAAGTGTCAACGAGATCAGCACCCGAAGGACCCTAGAGCAGCAGAAAGGCAAAAGACATAAACACTCAGACGGAGGAGAACACATCTCAAAAAATTCATTAAGCGCATAAAAGGCCACTACGTGGCACAAGGATTTGTTCATCAACATAATTACAACAAAAGAAAACTACAGCTATCCTATAGCTACAACACCTAAGATGCGGCACCCTGAGTAGCATCGGAGCCGGATTGCCTCGCCTTAGCTTCCCCCTGCTGCCGTAGTGCGTACTCGGCCAGCAGATCAATCAGCTTTGGCCCATATCGCTTACAGCGAGCAGAATAGGTAGCGAAGGCTACCTTGGATCCATCTGCAGTCGTCGGCATCCGGGAGGTGATCTGGGGAAGGTCCAGCTCCGCTCCACCCGCCAAAGCCATCGCCAGCCCGACAGATGTGCCGATGTCCTTCTGCTTGCGCTTGTACGCCGTAGGCGCTTCGGCTGACACTGCCTCCGCCAGGGTGTTAAAATCATCAAGGGCCGCGCCCTTGGGGACAAGCTCCCTGTAGAAGCGGCCAAGGACCTCCTTGGCCTTGGCAAGTGAGTCGACGGCGGTCTAGCGATCTTCTCACCGCCGTAGCATCATCTAGAGCACCCCCGTGCTCCAGAGCACCGCGGTCAAACTCGATGCCCGCGGCATCTGAGACAATAAAGAGAAGCAATGAACAAAACACCGCAGAAGAAAGACAAGAAAATGCAAGTGAAGATACTCACCCGAAACAGCCTTGGCAGCCGCCATGAGCTTGCCAGCCACCTCTCTTTCACGCGCAATCGCATCAGTGGCAAGCTGATCCTCGCGGTCCGTGTCCTCCCGCTGTAGGCGCTCCTTAGCCTCGTCCGCAGTAGCCAGCTCCAGCTCGAGGCGCTCCTTCGCACCAACGGCGACCTCGGCCTTCTTCTCCGCTTGACCGAGGCTCTTTTTGAGAGCATCAATCTCACGAAGGGAGGTATTATGCTCCTCTGCATTCAAAAAAATACAAGTGCCAGATAAAAGGACAAGAATACACGAAGAAGCAGACATCAAAGGCATAACAGTACCTTGAAGTTGTTTGAGGCTGGCCTCCAGCACCAGGTGCTCCTGCACCAGTCGCTTGCCATCCTGCACAAAAGGCTGTAGGAAGAAGACCCGCTAGTCGGGAAATGGACTGGGGGGCTACACCAAATAGAAAAGAAAAAGAAGCAAAATACACACACGAAAACGCTCGGGGGCTCCCCCCGAGACTCGAAGGAAGAACAAAACAAGAAAACTCTTTTACAGATGCTCGGGGCTCCCCCCGTGGCAGGAGACAGAAATACTTACATGATCCGATGGCAACGTCGAAGGTCCGCTAGCAAAATTCTAAGGCGCAACCACCTGAACCTCCTGCGGAGGAGGGTTCGGAGCAGCACCCTCAGAAGTTGCCACCGTCTGAGGAGGAGGAGACGCAACTTTCGACTCCCCCATCATCTTTTGAGCACCATCGCTAGAGGAGTCGTTGGACGAGTGCCTGCACACAGACAAATTAGTACAAGAACAAAGTAAACAGTAAAGAAAACAATGTGCAGAAGAAATTTATGAGTCAAGCTCGCTCAGGTTGAAAACATGAGGGGTCCTTCGGACCCTCTTCTCCTCTTTCTTCTCTTCCTTCTTGTCTTCCTTCTTTTCTTCCTTCTTCCGCTTCGCTGGTGGGTGCGGCGCTACAGCCCGCACGGGAAGAGCAGGAATAGGAGAGGGAGAGCCTCCATGCCCATCACTGTGACACTCAAGACACAGAGAGTTCCTAGGAGTCGGAGGAGTCGAAGCATCCGAAGACTCGCTGGAGCTCCGCGATCGTTTGCGAGCGTGGTCCTCGCTCGACTCGTTGGCCTCTTCAGCCGGAGAACGCGACGATGGTAGCTCGGACATGGAATCCACCACATCATTATCTAGAGCATCCGGATATACTGCGGGTAATGGAGGCGACATACCCGGCACTTTGAAGCTCTGCACAAGAGAAGAACAATTTGTTAGCAAACAAACACAAAACAATGTAGTCGAAAAATAGCGCTATGCGCATGGATCTACACATGTGGAACAGGAAGCGAAGAAGAAAACGGAGGAGTCAGCGACTTCCCCGGGATATCTTCTCCAGCCTTGAACTTCAGCAGCGAACGAAGGGCCCTGTCGAGATCTCCCTGGGAGAATTTCTCAGTCAAAACCCTCGTCGGATCACACCGGCCAGCATAAAGGAACATCGGGTGCGCCCTAGCCTAGAGTGGCTGCACCCGACGCTCAAGAAAAGTGCGGATGATATCCACACCGTTCACTTCCTTCTCCGGAATCAACTAGAGATCCTCCACCCGACGATAGAGAGCCTCTATCTTCGCCACCTCGCCATCCAAGATCTTGTTTTTCCAAGACCTTTTCGGCTCGATCTTTTGGGAGGGGTCGAAAGGAACAAGACCAAAATCTTGCCCAGGTACTACGGAGTCGCGGATATAAAACCATTGCCTCCGCCAGTACTGGACAGATTTGGACATGTAAAAAGAAAATAAAAGCAGATTGGGCTTGAGGGAGATGATGCAACCCCCAATGGGATAAACACCATCCGAACCGGATTGCCTCTTCACGAAATAAAGTTTCCGGAAGAGGCCAAAGTGTGGCTCAATACCGAGCCAGCACTCGCAGAAAGTGATAAAACAAGCAATGTGAAGAAGAGAATTGGGGGAAAGATGGTGCAATTGGACACCGTACAGAAAAAGCAGTCCACGAAGGAAGTCGTGGACTGGGAAGGAAAATCCGAGAATGACAAAGGCAAGGAACATAACCCGATAACCAACGGGGGACGGGGGATTACCTCAATGCTAGGGAGTTTGACGGCCTCCCTATCCTGCGGGATCAGGCCCCGCTCGCGAAGCTTGCGGAGATCACTCTCCCGCGTCTCCGATCGCCGCCAGCCACCGTCGGTGACACGGGTAGCGGCAACACTTTTCTTCCCTCCAGCGGCGCTGGTACCTACCGCAGACGACGACTTCTTCGGTTTCCCCATCGCGGTACGGCGGCGCTGGCGGCGAGAGCGCAGGAAGGAAGAAGGAAATGTGAAGGAATATTCCAGTGCGCAGCAAGGGCTCTCAGAACACAGGGAAGCAGTGAAAGAAAGAATAGATGCGGTGAAAACAAACTGAAGTTTTCCCCAAGGATTATAACGACGAAGACGACGCACGGCAACCGTCCATCAAGAAGACCTAACGCCAACGACAGGATCTGGCCATACACGTGTCAGCATCGCAACGAACCGTCGCTAACACGCCGTCCACTACGCCCGGAAATCGAGGCGACGCCGTAATTATCTCCACGCCGCGCGTGACCGGTCAATTCAAGGTCAGACAGTGGGACCCATGTTCGTCCAGTCAAGTCATCTCTGGCGCAGCAGACGCTTGAGGTCATCGATCGTCAGCACTGACGTCATCAAAAGCTACACTAGCAACAGCTACAATTTTTTCGGCTTCAAAGCTAAGAGTACTCACTTGAATCTACGATTCGACTAATTACTCGGGGGCTACTCCTATCAGGAGCGCTGGCCGCGTACCCAAAAGATGAATAGAAGTGAACTATTACTTCGAGTCCTCCGTCGAGTCTACGACTCCACTACGGACTCGGGGGCTACTCCCATAGGGAGGATGGATTTAAGCATCCGATTTTTTTTTGTGTCCTAAGGACTTACAACTGAACAACGTCTGAATTAAAGTCTTCCCTCGAGTCTACGACTCGAACAGACACTCGGGGGCTACTCCCATAGGGAGCGCTGGCCGCGCACCCCATGAATTCTTCGACTGTGATCCTTCGGATCAGCATGCAAAACTTTTCGGCAACTCTGCGGAACTAAACGTTAAGTGATCAACGTTCTCCTTGACCACCCGAAACACCTCCGCGGTGATAAACATTCGGATGCTGTGTCTGTAACACAAAGATAAGACCTACAGATATCATCTGATGGCCTGGCAACACACACGACTGCGCTGTGCTAGTAAAAACCCGTGCTAACAGGTGCGATGAAAAATCCCGACGGACGTGTTGGGTACATCAATTAAATTCACTAGAATTCCACTCCTGTAAGTCCTCCACGGCCTGAGTCGAATTACGCCAGCATATGTTCCAGTTTCGAGTTGAGGGACTCGAATCTAAAGAAGATCGTGTTGTTTCGTCCTAAGACAGTTAACTGACCCTGATCCGTCGGGTGAGTCAGGCACACGTATCAACAATCCCTACACCTGAACTATTGAAATACATAGTCACACCTGAACTATTCGACTGATCACTCGGGGGCTACTGACATGGTTATACCCCGTGGGTACATGATCTCAGCATACCTGGTCTAGCCCAAGGAAGGCCCACGGTAAATATACGCCGGCCCATGAAGATTTTCGGGTGTCCCAGGCCCATGACGCCTTCGGATCCTTGGAGAGCAAGACTAGAGTAGATAGGAAATTCAAAGGGATAAAACCCTAGAACTTGTAACCGACTAGGTCTATGTCCGAGACCTGCCTAAGTCTATATAAAGGCTAGGAGGACACGACCTAGATCTCTCGACTCATACTTTCGCATACACACCTCCACGCCAGATTGCATCTGCGCACCCCTATAATCATCGGTTCCGCCGTAATCAAGAGCAGACAAGCAGGAGTAGGATTTTCCCTCCGGGGGCCTGAACCTGGGTAAACCTTGTGTCCCGTATTGCTTGTTTGCTAACCGTTCCGCGATCTCCAGCATCCCCATCTTCTCCAAAACCCAAGTCCATAACAATGGGCATTGATGAGATCAAACCTCGTCAAACGCCCTCCCACATCTAGAATGTTTTTTCCACTGCCAGATATTTGCACGTACTCCTCCCAATCAGATCCATTATGTAGAGTGCCCTATGTTGTTACAGATCCTTTCAGCCTAGAGAGTACCGTTCAAGGAAGGACTCGACGGAGGCAGATGCGACAGGCATGCGAGGAGGTGGTGATCGCTGGACCAGAAGGTGGAGCGATATATTTACAAGGGGAGATTAACTAATGGTAACGGAGTAATGCCGGAGGGCTAACTGCAAATTTCCAGTCCATCTTCACTCCTTGAATTGGGACACGACCTCCATGTGGCATCCGAGTCGGTGAAATTTCGATGCCAAACATGAATTAGTACTAAATCAAGCTCAATTCACAAATACATGGGTAAAATTTAGCAAATTCTGAGTAGGAGGACTAAAACTAGCCAGCCCGACAAGTATAAGAATTGTTAGTGTATTTAACTCTTTAACATTCACCAAATATATTGGAGAAAAATCAACATCTACAATACCAAATATAAATAATATATTTCATGATGGTTATGTGATATTGAAGTATTGATTTTCTTTGATATAGTTGGTCAAAGTTTATAAAGTTTGATTTTGACAAACCTAAGATGCAGGGTAATTTGTGATACAGGGAGTACCAAACTATGCCAAACCACAAAACTTGTACCGATGAGATGGTTATCCTTGATCACCGCTTGACAAAGTTTTGAAAGAAAAGGAGTATATGACATGTGAGAAGCTATTAACAAGGCATGCCACAATCTAGTGAGACAAACTGTGCATGTACCCATAAACATTTGCGTGTGACTAGGAACCACACATGACATCTTGTTTGGTTTTAATTTTTATGAACAACATTATACATTAAAAGCCTATTTTCGCTTAAAAACTCCAAAAGAAATGTAGGAGAGTAGCCAGCTTTTGGGGGTGATAATATCCATCATTTGATTAAAAGTAATGAAGCGTATCTAAATGAGAGAGGATTTTTCTTTTATTTTAGTACGAAGTTAGAAACACATGACTCCTCTACATCCATGTAGGGCTAGGCTCTTTTGGATTCTCAGGATTTGGAAAAGGCGGGAATATGGAAAACATCGAATTGTGCTTTTATGCCTACTTGAACGCTAAGGCAATAAGATCCATTTGGAAAATTTATTGTGTGATTTGAATTGTAAAGTACACGGGATTTGATTACTTGTTTGACGGTATCTCAAGAGTTCTTGCAAAAATTGTAAAGTTGGCGTTATTCTCCTATTGTGCATATAACCAAATAAATCATTCCTAGGTAATAGTCATGTTATAGTCGTTGTCAAAGAATTGGTTAGCATCACTGAAAGTTACAACGAAAGACTTATAATGGATGCATATATCTTTCATGTGAAATTCCGACGCATGGGCTTAATAGGATTGATAGTAAACATGATACCCATAGCAACAAGTTGCAACCTTTTTCTCCCTCAAAGCTCATCCCAGGGAACTTCCGTGTTAAACATGTTTGGTCTAGAGAAATTTGAGGATGGGTGACCGTCCAAAAAATTGTTCCGAGACATGTATGAGTGAAGACAAAGTACGCAGAAAAAGAATAAGATTAATATGCGAGGGAGTCTATAGATCCTATAGAGCAGTTAGGGTTAAGAATGCTACTTCCTCTGTTTCGTAATATAAGATGTTTTAACTTTTATGAAAGGAATGTATCTAGACATCTTTTAGTGTCTATGTACGGAGTAAAATTTCACACTAAAAGGAGTCTAGATACACTCGTTTTACAAAAGCTAAAACACCTTATATTATGAAACAGATGAAATACCACACAAAAGTTGGTCAAAATCAGGACATATGTATCATGGATTTTGTACAACCATATACTATAAACCAATTGATCTCAAAAAAGATTATGGAACAAACTAAATTATGGACTTTTATTGTGGCGGCGACCTCCGAAAAACCCATCTAGGGTTCCTCGTTCCTCTCACCGGTAACGCTGTCGGTCTGCTCCGACTTTGGTGGTCTTGCAGCCTCGGAGGTGTGGCAGACCGCGGCCTCTCACCGGCGGGAGTATTTCCCATTTCTTTACTTAGACTAATTTTTGTGTCTCTTTCAGGATGTTGAGGCGACGGCTACATCCTAGTCAGAATAAAGTCCTCTCCGCCCTATCCTCGCTCTGGTGGTGCATCTAGCGCTGACGGAGGAGGGTGTGTGTAGTCGTTTGTCCGACGGATCTCCAGGGATCTTGTCGTTTTCATGTTTATTGGTGTGTTTTCAGTCAGCCTTTTTCGATCTACAATTATCATCATTGGTGATGGTTACTGCTCTGGTGCGTTGGTCCTTTGGGGCCTTAGCACGACGATTTCCACGACAAGTTTTGCCCGGCTTCGGTGATGGAGGGACAAAGACGACGGCGTGTCTTCGGCTCGCGTTAGTGTTTGTAGTCGTCGCTAGGTGGTCCACGGACCTAGATGTAATTTTTATTACTTTTAGATCTCTTTGTACTGCTGTTGATGATTATTAATATAACGGTAAATATTTTTGCAAAAAAAAAACTAAATTATGGACTTCTTGTTTTCTCAAAAAAAAATAAGGATTTTGGTTCTTTTGAGTGTAGCATTACTCTAGGCAAATTCAGTCGACCCAATGGAACAGTGATTTGCCATGCACATGGCCCCACCCTCCACGCGCGAGCCCATACGTACTCCGGAGCCCGACCGGGCAAAGCAAAGGGTGAAGGCTGCTGTGCGGACAACACTAGCCTAGGCTGGTGGTGGTGGCATCCATGCATGGTGCGCGACGTACAGTCCAGTCCAAACCCCTTCGTCCTCTGCTGCCCCAGAATTTTGGCCGTTGCTGCTTGCTCGCCACCCACCCTGATACATCTTCCATCGGTCATCCCACGGGAGCGGGACACACTGCTGTCGCTTCCTGCCTCCGCCCACCATACCACTCCGACTAATTGGTACCCGCGGTCGCAGCTGGCTGTTGCAGTACTGTTGCCTTTGGCCTGAGCCGTCCCTCCCTCCCCGGTGACGCGACGCTTCCACTATGCAAGCAAGCAAGCACGCGCCTTTAAATGATTCTGCTGCTGCCTCTGCCTGCGTAGTCTGTCTAGGGTGGCTGCACTGCATCTGCATTCATGCCTCGCGAAACGTCGCACGTATGTGCGCACTAGCTAGTACCACGGTCCTTCCACGCTAGAGGTGGAGGAGGATCACCATGCTGCTGCTGCTGCTCGGGTCATACGTGGCCACCGTGGTCGCCGCGTACGTCCGTCCACTCGGGTCGATTCTATCCCAGCCCAGCCCAACCCGGCGCGCGTGCCGCGGTGCGTAACTGCGTACGTACCACACAGCCCACAGGTGCACGCGCGCCCACGTGCATCGTCCTGCCCCCATGCGCAGATGCACATATTCCGTCATATACGCGACGCAACGCATGCAGGGCACCCGATCAGGCCGGGAGATGCCTTGGCAGCTAAGTTTGCACCGTCATCGGTCGATCATGGCCATGGGAGCAGGGTTTTGAGGATCATATCGATAATATAGATGATGGGTTCGTCGTTGGTCTCAAGTTCGAGTACGTGATGGGGGCAGAACCCACCAAGTTCGAGTACGCTTCGCTACAGCCTTGTTTGAATATATATATTGGTATGCGTCTTGCTCCGAAGATCGATACGAATTACAGGGTTCAAGGCTCTTTTGGATTCTCAAGAAATGTGAAACAATATTTGTCTTTTGGAAATGGACGTTCCACACATGTTTTATTCGTTTTGCGATTCGCTATCGTTTATTTGGTCCTAAGAACTTGTCCAGGTGTAAGTAGTTTTAGTGCAAAAAGATGAGCTCAAGACGGTGTTGAGAACAAGTCTTTGGACCTTTCACAAAAATTCTAGGATGTACATATGCTTCTCAAAGAGGAAATCAAGAATAAAGGGCAGGGGAAGAATTAGAAAAAGAAAAACCAGCACAAAATTAAGTGTTTTTTCTAATATTGTGTTCTAGAATAATTTCAACGCCTAAAATTTTCTACAGTGGTGATGAATTTGATTTTTTTTTGCTGTTTTTTGAGTTCTTAAGACCTAATTTTTCATGTTTGCATGCATGCGACAAGCGATAAAACATTAACTACTATACAACATAAGTCATACGGCCATAACTCTGACCAGAAGCCAAGTATGTCGTCTATTTTTCGAGTTCTGAAGACCTGATTTTTCGTGTTTGTATGCACGCGGCGAATGATAAAATGTTAACTACTATACTGTTGGAATTATGCCCTAGAGGCAATAATAAAGATGTTATTATTATAATTCTTGTTCATGACAATGTTTATATTCCATGCTAGAATTGTATTAAGCGGAAACTTGAATACTTGTGTGGTTTGTGAACAACACCGTGTCCCTAGTATGCCTCTATGGACTAGCTCATTGATTAATGATGGTTAAGGTTTCCTAACCATGGACATGAGTTGTCGATTAATAATGAGATCATATCATTGAGAGAATGATATGGTGGACAGACCCAAACTAAGCGAAGCAATTAGATCGTGTCATCGTGTTCGTCTTTGCGAAGCTTTTCTTATGTCAAATATTGTATTCCTTAGACCATGAGATAATACAACTCCCTGGTATCGGAAGAAAGCTTTGAGGTCATCAAACGTCATCCTATGAGAGGGTGATCATAAAGGTGTCTCTCAGGTGATCGGAAAGTATCTGTTGGGTTGTATGTATCGAGATGGGATTTGTCCCTCCCAAGTCGGAGAGATATACTTCGGGCCCACTCGGTAATCGATATCAACACCGCCTGCAAGCATGTGGTTAAGGAGTTAATCACAAAGTGATATCGGATTATGGAACGAGTAAAGTACTTGCTGTGAACGAGATTGAACTAGGTATGACGGTACCGACGATCAAATCTCGAGCAAGTAAAATATCGCGAGACGAAGGGAATATATATATGGGATTGATTGAATCCTGGCATCGCGGTTCATCCGATATGATCATCGATGAATGTGTGGGAGTCTATATGGGTTTCCAAACCCCGCTGTTGATTATTGATAGAAGATCATGTCTGCATATTCTCGAACCCGCAGGGTCACACACTTAACGTGTCTCGACGCTGGGATAGATTGGATAATTGGTTTATGAGTTTTTGTTCGGAGTCTCGGATGGGATCCGGGACATCACGAGAGGTTCCGGAGTAGTCCGGAGAATAAGATTCATATAAGGCAGTGCAGTTTTTGGAGTTCGGAATTGTTCCGGGTTAATCGGTATTGTACCGGAAGCTTCTAGAACCTTCCAGAAGGGGACCAACGTGGCCACACCTTCCGGGAGGGGGCATGGGCCTATGAGGGAGTGCCCTGGCCGCATTGGGCCAGGGGCACAAGGCCCCATAGGTCCCAGCCGTCCAAGAGGGATAAAACCCTAATCTAGACCTTGTAGACGGGGGGGTTTCCTTGCCCCCCACTCCTCCTCCTTGTGGCCGCCGGTTTGGGCTTGGGGGAGGGGCAAGGGCAGCCGCCCACCCCTCTATATAAAGAGGGCTGGGGGCGCACCACCCCCCACACCTTCCCCTCCAAGCCCAGTCGCCCTGCTGCCCTCCTCTCTCTCTCCCTCCCGACTGCGTGTAGGCGAAGCCCTGCTGCAGAAACTCTCCACCATATACACCACGCCGTCGTGTTGTAGATCCAATCCGTCTCTCCACCATACTTGCTGGTCCGAGGAAGGAGGAGACGTCGAGGTGCTGCACGTGTGCATCTCACGGAGGCACCGCCACTTGTGGTGCTAGATCGGATCGGATCGCGAGGAGGAGAAGCGAGTACGACTACATCACCCACGCTCGTTAACGCTCCGCGAATCTTCAAGGGTATGAAGATCTAATCCAATCTCTCTCGTTGTTTGCACCTCCTAGATTAGATCTTGGCTTTCCTCTGCTCGCATCCGTAGAAAATTTTGATTTACTATGCCGAATCCCTTCAAGGGTATCGAGAGCTAGATCTATGCGTAGATGTGTTTCACGAGTAACGCAACATGGTTGTTGCGGCGTTGATGTTTTCTGCAAGCCTCTTGTTTGTGTTCTTCTTATGACGGGATAGTGAGATTGAAGCGGTCCAGGCCAACCTTACGCGTCGCGAGACCGGCTCCGCACTTGACGTGTGGCTTGTTCCACACATGCGGGTGGATGTCGTTTCTCACTATAGCTGTCATGGGATTAACACCGGAGTTTGGCAACCATAATATCACCGTTGTGGCTTTCCGTAGGTAAGAATCGTTCTTAGCATCTACTCCCATAAGCCACGTAAAACATGCAACAACAAAGTAGAGGCGTCTAACTTGTTTTTGAAGGGAGTGTTTTCTGTGATATGGTATGGCCCAAGATGTGATGTGTATAATGTATACGATGATCATGTTTTGTAATGTTTCATGTAACTACCTCGGTGAATTACGCTCCTAGTTACAAGCCTGGATGAGCGGAAATGGTTGAAATAGTACGATGGGGCCCAAATGCCACTCACAGGTAGAGATTTCGGCCGTCCCAACCATTTCCAAACATCGGGACAAGAACGGGCGGCGTAATCGGCAGGCGAAGGGATCAACTACATACATAAATGAGTATGTATGCAAGCCACCATACAACAGTACATCAGAGCCATTCCATCTAAAAAGAAAGGAAATATAGCAACGCCATACGGCAAGATTCAAATGTCCTAGATAGATATAATAGTTTAGGATATCTCCTCATACATCACACATCAGAGTATAAGGCGGAAGCGGCAAACAAGATCCGAGTACAGATAAGAAGCAAATCGGCAAAAGATGCCCCATAAATAAGCACATCCCGCCCACAGATCTCGCGGATCCCCGTTCCCGGAATCTCTACACCGAACGATCGTTGCCCACATCATCCGCCTCCTCCACCCAGTATCCATCTTGTGAGTGTACCTGTTCATCTGAATCAAATAATTTATCGTGTGAGACCCTAGGGGTACTCAGCAAGTCTTTATGCCTCTAAAGGGGACAAAACCTGGGGTGACGCAATTGCAGCAAAGATAAACCCTATAGAAACTCGCTAACCATCCGCCTAACCAAAGATAGACGGATGTCCGTGAATTAATGACAACAGTTATAACAGTAATATCATCAGATCCATCCTCCTCCTCGTTTACCAACGAGGAAGCGGACGAACAACCCCCCCATCCGTTGTCAATTTTATTAACCATTCCATGAGTGTTCCACTATTTACTAGTCAGTTACTTAGTCAAATTAAAAGCGGTACTTTAGTTATGCTTGTCTATGATCGAGAAACTGTGCTCCAAGTCGTCCATAACCGTGGACACGGCTTTCAGAAAGTTTTACCCTGCAGGGGTGCACAAATAGCAACACACACTCGATCAACCTCGGAAAAACCAAATCAAAACCCAACGAGGCATTCACGACAAAGCAATCACGGATTCGAAATATTTCGGGGCCACCCCATTAAGCTACCCGCGAAGTTAGTCGACCGAGACGGACTCAAGGTTTGTGTCGTTGGTCGAAACGATCGGGAACCCGAAAATGTGACTAGGCTTGTCGATACCGCGAAAAAACTCCGCTTACCTAAACAGTACAGGTGCTCCTCGCACAATCGTAAATTAAGCAGTAAGGCATGGCATAAGTACATGATAGTAAATAAAACCTCAAACTAGTTTGTGGACCCAAGAAATAAGAATGAATCAAGCTCTGGCTCAGGGGGGTCCCATGAGCCTCCCGGATGTGGATAGCGCGAATATTCAAGGAACAAGAATCAAGTACTCGGGGTCCTACGGGACACAAGTGAGCAGGAAAAACCAAATAGCAGATATTGCTCACCGGTGCCACTTTCATTAGTTATCCCATTACTACTCAGGTTAAGTTGTTTAGGTACCTCGTTATCCATCAAACACTCACATACCCTACACATGCTGTTCTACGACTCGCATGGCTCAAACAACTCCTGTAGTAATGGCTCATGGGATGGAGGAACAAGCTTGGTGGGGTTTAAAAGTAAAGGCTATGCAATACTTGGGATTCAGTTTAGTGCCATCGCGACTCAATGATGCAAGAATAAGATAGAGGCAATAGGTACTATATGTATGCAAGCATGTGGTAGTGCTTGCCTGGCAGCTCAGTTGAAGCGAGAGAAGGATCTGGGTAGTGCTCCTGGGTCTCTTGATATATCCCCTGCTCAGCGTCTATTCGAAGAAGAACCAAACAAACAAGGGCCAATATAAATAAAGTGCACAATCATATGAATAAAATGCGACAAGCAAACAATCATTCCATGATGAATGATGCACAATTTGCATGGCAATAAAGTAGCATGGCATGGGTGAGGTGTGGAATACAAGAATAAATCATTTTATTGAGTTTTGGCCACATTTTATCCTCATATTAGTTGCTGTATACATTATATTTATATGATGCATGCTGCAAAACAGAACATGGACTGCATAAACAGAAAGGTCTCGTCGAGCTGATCATTTTAGACATATCATTTGTTAAATTTGGAGTTATAAATCAAAAGTTATTAATTAATTAAGGTAAAAGGCATTTTATTGTAATTTAATTCAACTTGAAATTTTAAGTGCCCAAAATATATTTTGGATAGCATATTTTAAATCCTCACATTTTTCTGATTCAGAAACATATATTATTTGTATTATTTGGAATTATGAATTTAAATTTATTTAAAAGTCAAAATTATTAGATAGGGTCAAAGTCAAAGGTTGACTATTTAAATTATTTCTGAAAATATTTGATTAAAGATTTGAATTAACATTCAAAAATAAAACATTTTTCATATTAAGTTTGAATTCAAATTCTAAACCATTTGAAAGTTATGAATTGATTCATATTTAAACATATTTGAAATTGAATTTGAATTTGAATAGGTTGGGAAAGGATTTGAATTTGAAAGTAAAGATTCACGGACTTTGTTACTCGTGATTCTACCCACACCCGGTGAAGTGGGGTCGATCTTGTTGGGACAACACGCCTTGAAACTTTTCTCACCCAGGGTTAGTCTAGCCACAACCGATGATGGTGGGCTGAGGAACCAGGGCTGACATACACATGGTCCAGCGAGGAGGCGACACGTGGGCGGTCCGGGGACTGCGCGGGTTGCAAAGCCAAAAGGGGAGGAGCCTTTTTGCAAAACTCCTTGGGAGGCTGGCGGGCCGATGGGTCGCAGGTTGAGGCGGGAAAAAGCCCAGGGGTTTCTTTGCAAAACGACGGCGGCTGCTGCTGTCTGCTGTCGGACGCGGTGCTGCAGGCGGTGGTTCTGGCCGGAGTTTTGGACGACGATGGCGACGCCTACGCCGGAATAAATGCAATGACCCAAAAACGAAAAACGAAGATGGATTCACGGGCTACAACATTCATATAGGGAGCTAGCACGGAGGAGGGGCAAGGAGCAGGCGGAACGGCCATTTATGCAGTCTGTCTGCTTGGCAATGCGGCCGTGCGTCTTGAGGTGCTCGAAGGACGGCGGCGGCGCTACGGTGCACGAGAGGGAAAAGGGGCATGTCTAAGGGGTCGAGGAGCTCACCAGGAACTCGACGGCGTGGTCGGAGGATCCCGGGGTGGTCACGATCGGGCGCGTAGCTGGGGCTCTGGAGCTCCTGATCTTGGCGGTGCTGCAGGCGTCCAGCTGCTCGGCGAGTCTGGCTGCCCAGCGTCAAGGCGTCGAAGAGGTAGCAGAGGAGGCCCCGTGCTCTGGCCTGGCGCTCGGATCGTCGAGAGGAGAGGTGGCTGGCTAGGGTTTAGGAGCCGCAGCGGGCTTGCAAGTTTGGGGAGGAAGAAAGGAGGAAGAGGGAAGAGGAGGTACAGGAGCCTCTGGAAGCATCTGGGGTGGTGGAGATCTGGGGTGGTTGAGGTGATAAGGGGGAAGAGGGTAGAGGCACATGGGGGTCACCTTTATGCAAAAGGGGGTGGCTCGGCTAGGGCTAGGGTTTAGAGAGAGGGGGGGACCAGGGGAGGCACATGCAAGGGGGATGGGTAGGGGGGGCCGAGCTAGGTGAGAGAGAGAGGGAGGAACTAGGGTTAGATTAGAGGGGGTATGGCTCGGGTTAGGGTTAGATGGGGTAGCTAGGGGTAGGGGGAGGTTAAAGAGAGAGGGTTAGATGAGAGAGAGAGATAAGGGAGGGTGGTGTGCTCTTTTGACAAAACCAAACAAGATCAAGCCAAGCTCAAACAAGATCTAGTCAAAAGAGAGGAGGGGAAAAAAGGTGGTGAGGGTTTTTAGGGTTAGAGCATGGCCAAGGCAAGACCAACCAAAGGGGTTTAGGGTTTGCATGCATCAAGCTAGATCAAGCAAAAGAAGGAGAGAGAGAGAGAGGTGAGAGGATGACCCCCTCAAAAATTCAGATAAAATCCAAAAGACTTAAGTATGGTGATACTTGCATGGCCCATGCAAAATAATTAATGCCATGTTTATTCCTGTGAAAACAGTAATATTTACATGGCATTATTCTTATGCATTCCCAAAAGTGGAATTAAGCCAAGCAAAAGAATTTATAGGATTGGACCCACCCTATCTCTCATGAGCTAGATTAAACACCAAAAGAAAAATAATTACAAGCTCATGGATAATGGGATGGTGGAATTGTAAGGTGGTGAAAGAAAGGTGGTGGAGTTGAATAAAAGATATGCCCCCAACTCAACTTGGGCATTTAACAATATATCAAGAACCAAATACAATATCAATAGGCAAATACAATTAGCAATGCATATGAGAGAAGAACCAACACAAAAAGGGGTTTTATATGATGCTCAAATGCAAGGTGGCATGATGACATGAGCATGATATACTGATGATGCAAAAATTATGTCTAGGAAGTAGCCATTATATTACTAGACCAAGTAGCATTACAGTTGTTAGACAAATGGGATGCTACAACTCTCCCCCACTAAACAGGAATCTCGCCCCGAGATTCTAGGAAGAAGAAGAAGACTCAAAGAGGGTAGGATAGTTGGCACGGAGCTCATATTCACGCTCCCAAGTGGCTTCATCAACGGAATGGTGCGACCACTGCACCTTGCAGAACTTGATGGACTTGTTGCGAGTCCTTCTTTCTGCGGTCTCAAGGATTTTTGTGGGGTGTTCTTGATAAGACAGGTCTTCTTGGAGAACGATTAGCGCATGATCCACGGCCCTGCCGGGATCCTTGAAGCACTTCTTGATTTGTGAGATGTGGAAAACATCATGAACCTTGAGTTTTTCCGGGAGCTCAAGAGCATAAGCAACTTCTCCTCTTCTTCCACGAATTTTGAAAGGACCGATGTATCTAGGAGCCAGCTTTCCTTTGATACCAAAACGGTGTGTGCCCCTCACGGGAGTGACACGAAGGTAAACGATATCACCAGGGGCATACACCATGTCCGTGTGCTTCCTGTCATAATTGCTCTTCTGGCGACTTTGAGCAATCTTCAGATTTTCAAGAATGATGTGCACCTTCTCCTCCGCTTGAGTTACAATGTCAGGGCCAAACCAAATTCTTTCTCCTGCACCCGACCAACCAATCGGAGTTACGCATTTGACCATAGAGAGCCTCAAATGGTGCCATCTTCAGACTTTCTCGAAGGCTGTTGTTGTAAGAGAATTCAGCATAAGGAAGACATTCCTACCACTTCATGCCAAAGAGATGGCAAGCACGAAGCATATCCTCCGAATCGATTGATCCTTTCCACTTGTCCTTGCGATTGAGGGTGGTAAGGTCTGAAGTTCAACTTTGTTCCCAAAGCATTTTGAAACTCTCCCGAACTTGGAAGTGAAGATGCTCCCACAGTGCAACTGATCTCAAGCGGAACCCCATACGAGAGACAATTACTGATATAGAGCTCAGCCAACTGAATTCCAGAAATTGTTTCCTTGACGGGGAAGAAGTGAGCCACTTTAGAAAGCCTGTCAATGACAACAAAGATTGCATTGTTGCCCTTCTGCGACCTTGGAAAACCAGTGATGAAGTCCATCTCTACTTTCTCCCATTTCCATTCTGGGGGTTTCAATGGCTGTAGAAGACCGAAAGGTTTCTGATGGACAGCTTTCACTCTGCGGCAGACATCACACTCCGAGACATACTTGGCACAATATCGTTTCAATCCCGGCCACCAATATTGTGTTTTCAAGTCCATGTACATCTTTGTGCTGCCAGGGTGGATAGAAAGAACAGAATCATGCGCCTCCTTGAGAACTTGCTCTCTCAAACCCGGGTAGTTCGGAACAAACATCCGGTGTTCAAAGAAAAGCGTGCCTTGATCATCGACGTGGAAGGACTCATACTTCGGAAGCTGAAGTTTTGAGATGATCTTTTTGGTGTGCGGATCACCAAGTCGACGAGCGAACCTTTTCTTCCAAGAGAGGAGTAGCCAGAAGGTTCAGGAGATGCCCTTGTTCCACAATTTCAAGGTTGAGCTGACGGAATTCCTCGCACAAGAGAGGCTGTTGTTCTTCCATCATGAGGTTGTTGACATAAGCTTTGCAGCTGAGAGCATCGGCCATGACATTAGCTTTGCCCGAAGTGTAGTTGATGGTCAAATCAAAATCATTGATTGCTTCAATCCATCTCCTCTGTCGAAGGTTGAGATCAGGCTGTGTGAAGATATACTTCAAACTTTTGTGATCAGAAAAGATTTCACAACGGTTGCCAAGCAAGTAGTGCCTCCATAGCTTCAAAGCAAAGACAACTGCTGCGAGCTCGAGGTCATGTGTAGGATAGTTGATCTCATGCGTCTTCAACTGTCGAGAGGCATAAGCAATAACTTGTTTTTCTTGCATAAGGACCGCACCCAATCCTTGCAAAGAGGCGTCACAGAATATCTGGAAAGGCTTAGATGTATCCGGAGGGACCAAGACTGGCGTGGAAGTGAGCTTCTCTTTGAGTGCCTCAATGCTTGCTTGACATGCAGGAGTCCAAAGGTATTTCTTGCCTTTCTTGAGGAGATCGGTAAGAGGCTTCGCTATCTTCGAAAAGTTCTGAACGAAGCGACGGCAATAACTAGCCAAACTAAGGAAACTCCGCACTTCTTTGACATTTACCGGAGGAAGCCATTCAACAATTGTTTTCACAGTTTCCGGGTTGACTGCAATGCCCTTGGCAGAGATGACATGACCAAGATAGGTTACTTGAGGCAGCCAAAACTCACACTTGGAGAACTTTGCATACAGGCGGTTCTCACGAAGCTTGTTTAGGACACACCGAAGGTGTTCTTCATGTTCTTCCTTTGACTTAGAATAGACTAGGATGTCATCCAGATAGACCACAACGAACTTATCAAGATACTCCATGAAAACCGAGTGCATGAGCCTCGAGAAGGTAGCAGGTGCGTTGGTGAGACCGAAAGACATGACCGTGTACTCATACAGACCATAGCGGGTGGTGAAAGATGTTTTAGGCACATCTTCCTTGCGAATCTTGATTTGGTGATAACCATTTCTCAAGTCAAGCTTAGAGAACACCACAGCTCCAGCTAGCTGATCGAAGAGGTCATTAATCCGCGGAAGGGGATATTTATTCTTGATGGTTTTAGCATTGAGAGCCCGGTAGTCAGCACAAAGTCTATCAGTCCTGTCTCGCTTCTTCACAAAGATTGTTGGGATACCCCAAGAAGAGGTACTGTGTTGAATGAAACCCAACTTCTCTTGTTCATCAAGCTGTCGTTTGAGTTCAGCCAACTCAGCAGGACCCATTTTATAAGGCCGCTTGGAGATAGGAGTCGTTCCAGGTTCAAGCTCAATTACAAACTCTACCTCACGATCCGGAGGCATACCCGACAACTCTTCAGGAAAGACATCTGGGAACTCACAGACCACCGGAACACTCTGAATAGCTTCCATATCATCATCATTCAGAGCCGCCAAAGAGAAAAGCTGGATAGCAGGAGTCAGACTTGGAGAATAGACTATATGGCCTTCGTGGAATCTTGAGAGAAACCGAGCGTTCAAAGACAATCAATCACAGCTGCATTTCTTGTCAACCAATCCATGCCCAAGATGACATCAATGTCGAATTGCCTGAACAATTAAGGATGCCGAGAACGAAGAGCCACCAATCTCGATTTGATTGCCATGGCTGATTTTAGAAGCTGCCATCTTCGCTCCAGGAGAAAGGACCATTAACCGCTTAAGGAGAGGATCCAACGCTAACTCATTTTCATTTGCAAACTTGTGAGAAACGAAAGAATGCGATGCACCAGAATCAAACAAAACTCGTGCAGGGACTGAGTTAACGGATAGCATACCCATCACAACCTGTGCATGCTCAGCTTGAGCGGCGTTGACACAGTTGGCACGAGCAACAGTAGACCCGGGCTTGGTGTTGATGTTGAGAGCCCGAGGTGGTGGTGCACGAACCAAAGGAGAGCTTGCCGCAGATCTTGGAGGTGGTGGCGGAAGAGCTTTGTTTTTCAACGGACAGTTCCAGCTTTGATGCCCAGAGTCTCCACACGTGAAACAAACACCAGGTGGAAGTGGAGCAACGTAGCCAGGGACTTCGCCAGGCGCTCCAGGGTAGTGGTGGTTGTAGCCCCTGGGAGCAGCAGTGAGGAAGTTTGGTGGCCTTGCCGCGTAGCTTGCAGGTCTTGGTGGAGCCGGGAGCGACGGTGGGGTGTTAGGAACCCAGCCACGACGCTTAGAAGGTGCTGACATAGCTGAAGAGCTTGGTGCATCACGGTTGTGTTTCTTTGACTCCTCAAACACTTGCCTACTTGCTTCCTCCTGCAGAGTATGTCTGAAGTTCCGGAAAAGACGCCGCCTTGCATGTGTGATTGCATATTTAATCGATGCATTGAGCCCTTGCGAATCTCTTTTGCTTCTTCTTGTCATCGATATCTCATCGCCACCATAACGAGAAAGGTTCATGAAGTTCTGATGTAGGTATTGACATTGTCATTTCCGCTTGAGGTTGAGAAACGCCTTCATCCTATCCATGACAATTTCCGACAGAATCTTGCTCTTTGAACGCTCCAAAGGAACTGTTCCCAAGTAGGCTGAAAACCAATGCAGCTTTGCCTTGGTAATTCTCCCACCAGATAGCTGCATCTCCTTCGAAGGTGAGTAGCACATTTTACCCATTCTTGCTCAGGGAACATCAGCCTCCAAAGAGCCTTGACATCTCACGCAACCAATCATCAGCATCAAGTGGTCGATCAGAAACATCAAATTGGCGTGGGTTGAACTTCAGGAAGCTTTTGATGTCTCCTCGCTTGGGAGGTGGAGGTAGCGGATCAAACTCATTCCTCCTGACACTTTCCTCAAAACGCCGGTTCTTTGCATTCGCCAAGGCATTGGCGATGTTTGACAACGCGGACCCCAGTTCAGGTGGTATGTCCTCATCAGAATGGCATGGTGGAGCCATCCTGTGATTGATATAAAACACAAGTCAGTACTTTAATGGAAAATAATAATAATCCAAAATAGTACCAAGATGGAATTAACCAAGATTAAAGGATACAATTTACTAAGATGATATTAAAATATCAACAAAGTTCAAAGCACCTAGAAGATATTAAGCATATCGCACACGACTGAAAAGGAGTGTGGTACACAGATATATCAAAGAAAAATTTTCCACAAATTTCGGCATTAAAATACCAATAGATGCGCAAAATCACTTAACGAATCAAGATTAGTGACTCTACCAATTCAATATACAAGAGCGAATGATAAAAGTAGTGGTATGGTCGCGACTCCATCCCGCACTCAAATCATTACTCCGCACATGAATAAGTAGAACACATATCCTAACCCCTTCTTCTCACGATGAACCTAAAGATTAGTAACTACGGAAACGAACACCCCAAACAAGATAACGTCGGATAACAAAGAGTAAGACAGATCGCGGCGGTATACAACGAATCAGATAGATCGCGTCGGTTGCAAAAGCCTGTCGGCATGGAATGTACCAACAGTTGATAACCAAAAGGCCGATTGTGATAACAACTTGGATGCAATAGGTAGACAAGGAATTACACACACACACACACACAACCTATGGTACTACGGAAACCCAGAACAGGTGAATCCTAGTTTGAACTTTTAAGAAGAGGATTGAAAACGTTACACTTCCTTACCAGAAAAGGGTGGGTGGGTAAGAAGAAAAGTGGAAGCAGTCCTACTCTCGCTTTTGTTTTTCCCTAGTATACATAGCTACCAAAATATTTGCTAGATCGACAACGACCATTTGGTGAGACCTAAAGGCGGGATGGCTCGATACCAATTGTAACTACCTCGGTGAATTACGCCCTAGTTACAAGCCCGGATGAGCGGAAATGGTTGAAATAGTGCGATGGGGCCCAAATGCCACTCACAGGTAGACCTTTCGCCGTCCCAACCATTTCCAAACATCGGGACAAGAACGGCGAATCGGCAAAGCGAAGGGATCAACTACATACATAAATGAGTATGTATGCAAGCCACCATACAACAAGTACATCGAGCCATTCCATCTAAAAAGAAAGGAATATAGCAACGCCATACCAAGAAGATTCAAATGTCCTAGATAGATATAATAGTTTAGGATATCTCCTCATACATCACACATCGAGTATCGGTGAAGCGGCAAACAAGATCCGAGTACGGATAAGAAGCAAATCGGCATAAGATGCCCCATAAATAAGCACATCCCCACAGATCTCATGGATCCCGTGCTCGGAATCTCTACACAACGATCGTTGCCCACATCATCCGCCTCCTCCACCCAGTATCCATCTTGTGAGTGTACCTGTTCATCTGAATCAAATAATTTATCGTGTGAGACCCTAGGGGTACTCAGCAAGTCTTTATGCCTCTAAAGGGGACACAACCTGGGGTGACGCAATTGCAGCAAAGATAAACCCTAGCAGTTCTATAGAAACTCGCTAACCATCCGCCTAACCAAAGATAGACGGATGTTCGTGAATTAATGACAACAGTTATAACAGTAATATCATCAGATCCATCCTCCTCCTCGCTTACCAACGAGGAAGCGGACGAACAACCCCCCCATTCGTTGGCAATTTTATTAACCATTCCATGAGTGTTGCACTATTTACTAGTCAGTTACTTAGTCAAATTAAAAGCGTTACTTTAGTTATGCTTGTCTATGATCGAGAAACTATGCTCCAAGTCGTCCATAACCGCGGACACGTCTTTCAAAAAGTTTTACCCTGCAGGGGTGCACAAATAGCAACACACACTCGATCAACCTCGGAAAAACCAAATCAAAACCCAACGAGGCATTCACGACAAAGCAATCACAGGATTCAGAAATATTTCAGGGGGCCACCCCATTAAGCTACCCGCAACGAAGTTAGCTGACTTCGAGACGGACTCAAGGTTTGCGTCAGTGGCTGTAAACGACTGGGAACCTGAAAATGTGACTAGGCTTGTCGATACCGCTAAAACACTCCGCTTACCTAAACAGTACAGGTGCTCCTCGCACAATCGTAAATTAAGCAGTAAAGCATGGCATAAGTACATGATAGTAAATAAAACCTCAAACTAGTTTGTGGCCCCAAGAAATAAGAATGAATCAAGCTCTGGCTCAGGGGGGTCCCATAAGCCTCCCGGATGTGGATAGCGCGAATATTCAAGGAACAGGAATCAATTACTCGGGGTCCTACGGGACACAAGTGAGCAGGAAAAACCAAATAGCAGATATTGCTCACCGGTGCCACTTTCATTAGTTATCCCATTACTACTCGGGTTAAGTTGTTTAGGTACCTCGTTATCCATCAGACACTCACATACCCTACACATGCTGTTCTACGACTCGCATGGCTCAAACAACTCCTGTAGTAATGGCTCATGGGATGGAGGAACAAGCTTGGTGGGGTTTAAAAATAAAGGCTATGCAATACTTGGGATTCAGTTTAATGCCATCGCGACTCAATGATGCAAGAATAAGATAGAGGCAATAGGTACTATATGTATGCAAGCATGTGGTAGTGCTTGCCTGGCAGCTCAGTTGAAGCGAGAGAAGGATCTGGGTAGTGCTCCTGGGTCTCTTGATATATCCCCTGCTCAGCGTCTATTCGAAGAAGAACCAAACGAACAAGGACCAATATAAATAAAGTGCACAAGCATATGAATAAAATGTGACAAGCAAACAATCATGCCATGATGAATGATGCACAATTTGCATGGCAATAAAGTAGCATGGCATGGGTGAGGTGTGGAATACAAGAATAAATCATTTTATTGAGTTTTGGCCACATTTTATCCTCATATTAGTTGCTGTATACATTATATTTATATGATGCATGCTGCAAAACAGAACATGGACTGCATAAACAGAAATGTCTCGTCGAGCTGATCATTTTAGACATATCATTTGTTAAATTTGGAGTTATAAATCAAAAGTTATTAATTAATTAAGGTGAAGGCCATTTTATTGTAATTTAATTCAACTTAAAATTTTAAGTGCCCAAAATATATTTTGGATGGCACATTTGAAATCCTCACATTTTTCTGATTCAAAAACATATATTATTTGTATTATTTGGAATTATGAATTTAAATTTATTTAAAAGTCAAAATTATTAGATAGGGTCAAAGTCAAAGGTTGACTATTTAAATTAATTCTGAAAATATTTGATTAAAGATTTGAATTAACATTCAAAAATAAAACATTTTTCATATTAAGTTTGAATTCAAATTCTAAACCATTTGAAAGTTATGAATTGATTCATATTTAAACAGATTTGAAATTGAATTTGAATTTGAATAATTTGGGAAAGGATTTGAATTTGAAACAGAAAGATTCCTGGACTTTTGTTACTCAGTCAGATTCTACCTGACCAAAGTGATGTGGGGTCGATGCCGATCGGGACAACACGCCAAGACGAAACTTTTTCACCTGTGGTTAGTCTAGCCACAACCGATGACAGGTGGGCCAGGGAACCGCAGGGCCACAGCATACACATGGTCCAGCGAGGAGGCGACACGTGGGCGGTCCGGGGACTGCGCGGGTTGCAAAGCCAAAAGGGGAGGAGCCTTTTTGCAAAACTCCCGCAGGAGCTGGCAGGTGGGCCAGATGGGCTGCGGGTTGAGGCGGGAAAAAGCCCAGGGGTTTCTTTGCAAAACGACGGCGGCTGCTGCTGTCTGCTGTCGGACGCGGTGCTGCAGGCGGTGGATCTGGCCGGAGTTTTGGACGACGATGGCGACGCCTACGCCGGACTAAACGCAACGACCCAAAAACGAAAAACGAAGATGGATTCACGGGCTACAACATTCATACAGGGAGCTAGCACGGAGGAGGGCTGCAGCGCGCGGGGAAGGGCAAGGAACAGGGCGGACGGCGGCAGTGCATTTGTCTGTCGGCTGCTGGCAGGCGTGCGTCTTGAGGTGCTCGGCAGACGGCGCGCCACGGCACGAGAGGGAAAAGGGGCATGTCTAGGGGGTCGAGGAGCTCACCAGGAACTTGACGGAGTGGTCGGAGGAGCCCGCGGTGGTCACGATCGGGCGCGTAGCTGGGGCTCTGGAGCTCCTGATCTTGGCGGTGCACGGCGGCATCAGGCTGCTCCGGCGAGGTACAGCGGCTGCCCCGCGTCCTGGGCGTCGAAGAGGTAGCAGAGGGAGGCCCTGGTGCTCCTGGCTCAGCTCGGCGCGCTCCAGATCGTCCAAAGGGAGAGGTGGCCGCGGCTAGGGTTTAGGGCACCGCGGCGGGCTTGCAAGTTTGGTGAGGAAGAGGGGAGGAAGAGGAGGTACCAGGAGCCTCCTGGAAGCATCTGGGGTGGTGGAGATCTGGGGTGGTTGAGGTGATAAGGGGGAAGAGGGTAGAGGCACATGGGGGTCACCTTTATGCAAAAATGGGTGGCTCGGCTAGGGCTAGGGTTTAGAGAGAGGGGGGAACCAGGGGAGGCACATGCAAGGGGGATGGTTAGGTGGGGCCGAGCTAGGTGAGAGAGAGAGGCCGAGAGAGAGGGAGGAACTAGGGTTAGATTAGAGGGGGTATGGCTCGGGTTAGGGTTAGATGGGGTAGCTAGGGGTAGGGGGAGGTTAAAGAGAGAGGGTTAGATGAGAGAGAGAGATAAGGGAGGGTGGTGTGCTCTTTTGACAAAACCAAACAAGATCAAGCCAAGCTCAAACAAGATCTAGTCAAAAGAGAGGAGGGGGAAAAAGGTGGTGAGGGTTTTTAGGGTTAGAGCATGGCCAAGGCAAGACCAACCAAAGGGGTTTAGGGTTTGCATGCATCAAGCTAGATCAATCAAAATAAGGAGAGAGAGAGAGGTGAGAGGATGACCCCCTCAAAAATTCAGATAAAATCCAAAAGACTTAAGTATGGTGATACTTGCATGGCCCATGCAAAATAATTAATGCCATGTTTATTCCTGTGAAAACAGTAATATTTACATGGCATTATTCTTATGCATTCCCAAAAGTGGAATTAAGCCAAGCAAAAGAATTTATAGGATTGGACCCACCCTATCTCTCATGAGCTAGATTAAACACCAAAATAAAAATAATTACAAGCTCATGGATAATGGGATGGTGGAATTGTAAGGTGGTGAAAGAAAGGTGGTGGAGTTGAATAAAAGATATGCCCCCAACTCAACTTGGGCATTTAACAATATATCAAGAACCAAATACAATATCAATAGGCAAATACAATTAGCAATGCATATGAGAGAAGAACCAACACAAAAAGGGGTTTTATATGATGCTCAAATGCAAGGTGGCATGATGACATGAGCATGATATACTGATGATGCAACAATTATGTCTAGGAAGTAGCCATTATATTACTAGACCAAGTAGCATTGCAGTTGTTAGACAAATGGGATGCTACATTTCACGACTTTCATGTCGATAAGTACACAACCGGCAGGAGCCATATGGTTGTCTTTATAATTGTGTATGACCTGTGTGTCAACTTCTTATGCGCCATGTAATAGTTTCACTTTATCGCTAAGTAGTTAGCAATAGTTGTAGTTGCTATTCGTGGTGGAGGCAATCATGGTGGAGTGATGGAGATCATGCCGGAACGCACAAGATGGAGATCATTGCGCGAAGATTGGCTATACCATGTCACATTAAAGTTATATGCATGTGATGTTTATCCTTTTATGTATCTTATCATGCTTAGATCACGACGGTAGCATTATAAGATGATTCCTCACTTAAAGATCAAGATAAAAACTGTTCTCCCAAGTATGCACCGCTATGAAAGTTCGTCGTGTCCAAGCATCACGTGATGATCGGGTGCTATAGACTCTACATACATACAACGGGTGCAAGCCAGTTTTGCACACGCGGAAATACTTGGGTCTAACTTGACGAGCCTAGCATGTACAGACATGGCCTCGGAACACATGAACCGAAAGGTTAAGCATGAGTCATATGAATGATATGATCGACACTTCGTTGTCCACCATTGAAGTCACATCTCTTCTCGTGATGATCGGATTAGGTGTGGTGAATTTGGATCATGTTCACTAAACAATTTGAGGGATGTTGAATTTAGTTGGAGTTCATCTAATAATTTGATTAAGTTGAACTAGTTATCATGAACATAGTCTAATTTGTACTTCCAAATACTGTAGATCAAATGGCTAAGTCCAACTTCAACTTCAACGTTTTTGATGAGAAGGAAAAGCTTAGAAACAATGGGTCTAATTTCACCAATTGGTTCCGCAATCTAAGAATCATTCTCTCTGGCGGTCAAAAGGACTATGTCTTTGGGAAAGCGTTAGGTGACCCTCTTTGAATCGCTACGTCGATGAGAAAGCTGTCTATCAGTCGCGCAAAGATGATTATGGTGTGAGTAAGAGCACCATGTTGTTTGCTATGGAACCGGAACTTCAAAATCGTTTTGAAGACTATCCCGGGCCCTTTGAGATTCTCGAAGAGTTGAAAACCATGTTTCAGACTCAGGCCCGTTCTGAGAGATATGAGATCTCTGAGAAGTTCTTTAACTGCAAGATGGAGGAAGAGAGTTCCGTTAGTGAGCACGCCATTAAGATGACGGGCTACACTCAACGCCTTGAGTAACTGGAATGCACGATTCCAGAGGAGCTCAAGATTGACAGGGTTCTGCAATCACTCCCTCCTAGCTATAAAAGTTTTGTAGTGACTCACAATCATATTGGTTCCACTGATACGATCACCGAGCTCTTCGCTAAACTGAAGGCTGCGGAGATGGACATCAAAAAGGATAATCATGTGTTGATGGTCAACAAGCCCACCTTCAAGAAAGGTAAGGGAGTAAAGAAGCCCTTCAAGAAGGGCGGCGGCAAGCGCACTGCCCCTGCTGAGAAGAAGCTCAAGTCTGGTCCTAAGTCGTACACTGAGTGCTTCTATTGCAAGGACAAGGGTCCTTTGGGCATAAGTCCAAGTACTTAGCGGACAAGAAGGCTGGCACCATCAAAGGTATATTTGATATACATGTTATTGATGTTTTCCTTACTAGCCCTCGTTGTAGTGCACGGGTATTTGATACCGGTTCATTGCTAATATTTGTAACTCGAAGCAGAGCTACGGAATGAGCGGCTTTGCGAGGGATGAGGTGACGATGCGCGTTGGCAACGGATCAAGAGTTGATGTGATGGCCGTCGGACGCCTCTCCTTAGTTTTACCTTGGGATTAGTTTTAAACCTTAATAAATGTTATTATGTGCCTGCGTTGAGCATGAACATTATTTCTGGATCTTGTTTATTGCAAGACGGTTATTCATTTAAATCGGAGAATAATGGTTGTTCTATTTATATGAGTAACATCTTTTATGGTCATGCACCTATTGTGAATGGTTTATTTCTTCTAAATCTCGAAAGGGATGAAACACACATCCATAACATTGAGTCTAAGAGATGCAAAGTAGATAGTGATAATACTACTTATTTGTGGCACTCTCGTCTAGGTCATATTGGTGTAAAGCGCATGAATAAACTCCATTTTGATGGACTTTTGGAGTCTCTTGATTTTGAATCATTTGACACATGCGAACCATGCCTCATGGGCAAGATGATCAAAACCCCGTTCTCTGGTATGATGGAGCGAGCAACGGACTTGTTAGAAATCATACATACCGATGTATACGGACCGATGAGTGTTTCGACGCGCGGTGGATATCGCTATTTTCTCACTTTTACCGATGACTTGAGTAGATATGGGTATATCTATTTAATGAAACATAAATCTGAAACATTTGAAAAGTTCAAAGAATTTCAAAATGAAGTGGAGAACCATTGTAACAGAAAGATTAAGTTTCTACGATCCGATCGTGGAGGTGAATATTTGAGTTATGATTTTCTCACGCATCTTAAAGCAAGCGGAATCGTTTCGCAACTCACGCCACCCGGAACACCATAGCGCAATGGTGTGTCTGAACGCCGGAATCGAACCCTATTAGATATGGTCCGATCGATGATGTCTCTTACTGATTTGCCGTTATCATTTTGGGGTTATGCATCAGAAACAGCTGCATTCACTTTAAATAGGGCTCCATCTAAATCCGTTGAGACGACACCGTATGAACTATGGTTTGGTGCTAAACCTAAGTTGTCGTTTCTTAAAGTTTGGGGATGCGAAGCTTACGTCAAGAAGTTGATGCTGGACAAGATCGAACCCAAAGCGGAGAAATGCGTCTTCATAGGATACCCTAAGGAAACTATTGGGTATACCTTCTATCACAGAACCGAAGGCAAAGTGTTTGTCGCAAAGAACGGTTCCTTTCTTGAGAAGGAGTTTCTCTCGAAAGAAGTGAGTGGGAGGAAAGTAGAGCTAAACGAGGTTATTGAACCTTCTCTTGAATTGGAGAGTAGCGCAGACTGAAATTGTTCCAAAGCCGCACCAACGATAGAGGAAGCTAATGACAAGGATAATGAAGCTTGGACGATGTCGCTCTTGAGCGTCATGGTCGACAAGGTCGCGTGCCCTCTGAGTGGTATGCAACCATGTCTTGATCTTGTTGGTAGAAGACAGTGAACCAACGAACTATGAGGAAGCGATAATGAGCCCAGACTCTGAGAAATGGCTAGAAGCCATGGAATCCGAATTTGGATCCATGAGCGAAAACCAAGTATGGACTTTTGGTGGACCCTCCTAGCGATCGAAGGCCGTTGAGTGCAAATGGATCTTCAAGAAGAAAAGCACGCGGATGGTAATGTTACCGTCTATAAAGCACGGCTTGTCGCGAAAGGTTTTCGACAAGTTCAAGGTGTTGACTACGATGAGACTTTCTCTCCCGTAGCGATGTTTAAGTCCATTCGGATTTTATTAGCAATTGCTGCGTTTCATGATTATGAAATATGGCAGATGGATGTCAAGACTGCTTTCCTCAATGGCAACATTGATGAAGAGTTGTATATGATGCAACCCGAAGGTTTTGTCGATCCTAAGGATGCTGATAAAGTATGCAAACTTCAGCGTTCCATTTATGGACTGAAGCAAGCATCTCGGAGTTGGAACCTTCGTTTTGATCAAGTGATCAAGAGCTTTGGATTTGTTCCAAATTGCTAGGATCTTGTATCCACAAGAAAGTGAGTGGGAGCTCGGTGACGTTTCTGGTACTATATGTGGATGACATATTGATTATTGGAAATGACATCAACATGCTTAACGATGTGAAGAGTTATTTGAACAAGTGTTTTTCAATGAAAGACCTAGGTGAAGCTGCTTATATATTGGGCATCAAGATCTATAGAGATAGACAAAGACGCCTGATAGCTTTAAGCCAGAGTACATACCTAGACAAAGTTCTGAAAAGGTTCAGAATGGATAAGGCAAAGAATGGTTCAGTGCCTATGTTGTCAGGTAAGATATTGAGCAAGGCTCAGTGTCCAGCTACGGTAAATGATAGGGAAGCTATGAGCAAAGTGCCTTATGCCTCGGCCATAGGTTTTATCATGTATGCCATGCTGTGTACTAGACCGGATGTGTCCAATGCTCTTAGTTTGACGAGCAGATATCAAAGTGATCCAGGAGTGGAACACTGGACAGCCGTGAAGAACATCCTAAAGTACCTAAATAGGACTAAAGAAATGTTCTTAGTTTATGGGGGTGATGAACAGCTCGTCGTAAAAGGTTACGTCGATGCTAGTTTCGACACCGACAAGGATGATTCTAAATCTCAGACAGGATACGTGTATATTTTGAATGGAGGAGCTGGAGTGGAGAAGTCGCAAGCAAAGCGTGATCGCAGGATCTACAGAAGCGGAATACATGGGCTGCGGAAGCGTCAAGTGAAGGAGTTTGGATCGAAACTTCATCATCGAGCTTGGCGTGGTTCAAGTGCATTGGACCCACTAGAGATATTGTGTGACAACACCGGCGCCATAGCACTCGCTAAGGAACCAGGATATCATCCAAAGACCAAGCATATCAACCGCAAGTTTCATATAATCCGAGATTATATAGCGGATGGAGATCGAAGATTAGCAAAGTACAAACAGTCGAATGTCGCAGATCCATTGACTAAACCTCTTCCACGTGTAAAACATGATCAGCACCTCGATTGCCATGGGTGTGAGATTGTTGCGGATGTAAACTAGATTATTGACTCTAGTGCAAGTGGGAGACTGTTGGAATTATGCCCTAGAGACAATAATAAAGATGTTATTATTATAATTCTTGTTCATGATAATGTTTATATTCCATGCTAGAATTGTATTAAGCGGAAACTTTAATACTTGTGTGGTTTGTGAACAACACCGTGTCCCTAGTATGCCTCTATGGACTAGCTCATTGATTAATGATGGTTAAGGTTTCCTAACCATGGACATGAGTTGTCGATTAATAATGAGATCATATCATTGGAAGAATGATATGGTGGACAGACCCAAACTAAGCGAAGCAATTAGATCGTGTCACCGTGTTCGTCTTTGCGAAGCTTTTCTTATGTCAAATATTGTATTCCTTAGACCATGAGATAATACAACTCCCTGGTATCGGAAGAAAGCTTTGAGGTCATCAAACGTCATCCTATGAGAGGGTGATCATAAAGGTGTCTCTCAGGTGATCAGAAAGTATCTGTTGGGTTGTATGTATCGAGATGGGATTTGTCCCTCCCAAGTCGGAGAGATATACTTCGGGCCCACTCGGTAATCGATATCAACACCGCTTGCAAGCATGTGGTTAAGGAGTTAATCACAAAGTGATATCGGATTACGGAGCAGTAAAGTACTTTTGTGAGCGAGATTGAACTAGGTATGATTGTGCAAGCGATCAAATCTCGGGCAAGTAAAATATCGCGAGACGAAGGGAATATATATATGGGATTGATTGAATCCGGCATCGTGGTTCATCCGATATGATCATCGATGAATGTGTGGGAGTCAATATGGGTTTCGGACCAGCGTTGATTATTGATAGAAGATCATATGCATATTCTCGAACCCGCAGGTCACACATAACGTGTCTCGGCTAGGATAGATTGGATAATTGGTTTATGAGTTTTTGTTGAGTCTCGTATGGGATCCGGGACATCACGAGAGGTTCGGAGTGGTCGGAGAATAAGATTCATATAAGGTGCAGTTTTGGAGTTCGGAATTGTTCCGGGTTAATCGGTATTATACCGGAAGCTTCTAGAACCTTCCGGAAGGGGACCAACGTGGCCACACCTTCCGAGAGGGGGCATGGGCCTATGAGGGAGTGCCCTGGCCGCATTGGGCTAGGGGCACAAGGCCCCATAGGGCCCAGCCGTCCAAGAGGGATAAAACCCTAATCTAGACCTTCTAGAAGGGGGGGGGTTCCTTGCCCCCCACTCCTCCTCCTTGTGGTCGCCGGTTTGGGCTTGGGGGAGGGGCAAGGGCAGCCGCCCACCCCTCTATATAAAGAGGGCTGGGGGCGCACCACCCCCCACACCTTCCCTCAAGCCAGTCGCCTCTTGCCTCTCTCTCTCCTCCCATTGCGTGTGGCGAAGCCTGCTGAAACTCTCCACCATATACACCACGCCGTGTTGTAGATCCAATCCGTCTCTCCACCATACTTGCTGGTCCGAGGAAGGAGGAGACGTCGAGGTCTTGCACGTGTGCATCTCACGGAGGCACCGCCACTTGTGGTGCTAGATCGGATCGGATCGCGAGGAGGCGAGTGCGACTACATCACCCACGTTCCGGCGAACGTTCATTGCTGCGAATCTTCAAGGGTATGAAGATCTAATCCAATCTTTCTCGTTGTTTGTATCTCCTAGATTAGATCTTGGCTTTCCCTCTGTTCGCATCCGTAGAAAATTTTGATTTACTATGCCGCGAATCCCTTCATATACCACATAAGTTATATTGCCATAACTCTGACCAGAAGCCAAGTATGTCGTCTATTTCAAGTTAGGTTCAAATGTGTATGGCTTTCAAGTTTACGAACCAAAGGTATACTCTACTCACAATTGGGAGTTCGAAAATAAAAAATATGGAAATACGAGAACTCGGAATCATTAAGAACATCCTTCAATATCAAGTTGTGATTGCTTGTGCATATTCATAAGTTATTCGGAAAAAATCTTGAACTCCGAGCTATTCGTTGTTGTCTTAAAATTTTCTATTATAATCGTTCCCCTCCCCTTTTTAATGAATTCTCATTTTCTTTTCTTCTTGATTTCCTCTATTTTTTTCAACTTACATGTTTTTTTTGTATTTTCATTAAATAGTTCTATCTTTATGTGTATTTTTATGTTTTCTAAATTTATCCTTCTCTTTAAGTGTTTCGAAATTTTAATTTTTTTGCTCCATTGAACCTCTTCTTTTCCTCGATTTGTCTAATATCCTAACTTGGTTGCAACATCCATGAAACCATTGCTAGGTGACTAGTCGAAACACTTTGACTTGTGTTAGTAACCTAGAATATGTTGTATTTCAAGTTGTGGGCCAAGCCTAGCTACTAATTCAGGGATACATTAGACAATTTATTTTATTTGTTGTTTGAGAGCTGATGTTTTCTTGTCAAAAACCCTTATTTTTATGTCTGATTGAGTGATAAATGGACAACGACACTTCATCTCAACATATTTCCTTTCTTCAAAGCATCCCACTATCGTTTTCTATAGAAAGAAGATGTTCTTTTGAAACTCAGAAATAGTATTTAAACATGACTTGCGAACACACAATAAGGATAAGTTTGGATTAGATAGCTACTCCTTGTTTAAATATATTTATCATCTACCCACATTGCATAAGTTGTCACTGAGTTGGCAAATCTGTAGAATGTCATGCTACGACCACTTAACTTCTTGCCAAGTGTCAAAGCAATTAAATCTATCATATAAGCTACTTTGAGAAATTTGTTTCCAAAAGAAGATTCTCGAAGCTGTGACGTTTACTTACAGTGGGACAAATTAAGTTTAACTCTGGACAAAAATATAAAGCGATTAGGATGTTAAATCTTACTAGTTTTGACCAAATATTTATGAAAAAAATCTGCATCTACCTTATTGAATTGGACGCACTGAGAAAATATACTCTATGTTGAATCTATTGATAATTATTCGGTATTTTATATGTTCATATTTTGTGTATAACTTTTGTGAAACTTACAAAACGTTAACTTTTGACCATTATTAGACGTCTTATATTTTGGGATGGAAAGAGTAGTACTATTATATAGTATTTTGTTAGGACAGGTCTTTTATCTATATATTATTTTCCATTGGTATACAAATTTATGTGACATAAAACTGATTACAATAGATTTGTAAGCCAATATTACCGGGTTAATCTCTTCTCAAAAAAAATATTTTATTTTGGTTATTAGAAGTTCATAAGCAAGATAGTGGAAATACTTTGTTCGCTGACCACGTACGTACGTGTAGCCGCACATTCGTTAGTGCAAGTTATCCTCAGCAACAAGAAAAGACTCGGTGAAAGATAAACACCACGCTGGGTTTAGGATTACATCACCATCTCATCTCGAGATGGCGGCAGACAGGGTCTGGAGTTCTACCCCAGGTATTGGATTGGGCGGCCGCAGGGTGTTCGACACGTCGACGGATCTTTCACCGCGGGTAAATGGCTGGCGGTTGTCGCGGTGTCGACGTCCGGGCCTAAACCCGAGGCTCATCCAGGCATCGGTGGGGGTAATTAATCCGCGGGAGGACTGAAAGTCTGGCGGGGAGCCAATGGGAACTCGACAGAACGACGGGGAAGCTGATGTGGACTGAGAGGTACGTCCCGGGTGACAAAAAGGACGTGCCCGCCTATCCCCGCGCTCTGCCATGCACCCCGCCCCGATCGATCGATTGACTGTCTCGTCGCCCGCACACTGCGCAGATCGAGAATGGCTGTCGTCCCAGCTATCCTATTGCTATGCTACGCATCTCCTTTCTTTTCAATCTTTCAGCCCCGTCGCGCATCGCATGACTTGCGAGAGTAGCGTGAAAAAAGCTTGGTGGAAAATGCATGCAGAGTCCGGCCGTGATGCTAGGTAGGGCGATAGACGCACGACCGTGCGTGCTAGAAGAAGCTAGGCTAGGTGAATTAATCAGTGCAGGAACAGGAGCTTCGTACCCGTCTGCCGCAATTTTCGTATAGCAAAACCACCGCTCCTGACGCATAGTTCGTGCGACTTTTTAGCATGCTTCTCTTTCTATCACAACGAATATGTGCTGGGGTTGGTTGAACGGGCCAGTAAACAAATTAAGCCTAAAAAAAATCAGGGTGGGAGTATATGTGCTTCTGTTGGCTATTTGGAATAATAATTGAAACGACGTTAATTTAAGCCTTTCGCAAAAACTTGCTGATTGTTCTCAAGGCCATCAGCCAGGTCTACATGGCCATGTCTTCTTCACCCCATGGTCCTATGGATGCACCGGAGTCTCCGGACTATTGGTGCAACCGTTTAGAGACGGTTTTGATTTTGGGATATATATGTTCAACCAATTTATGAATGATATTTAATCATCGAGACTCTATTTTGAAATAGGTATAGTACTTGGATTTCGTCCACACTAACAAGTTAGAACTAGATGCCAGGAAGACGTGGCGGTGACTTGGCATGCATTTGTAGATGTGGACACCAAGTGGAACACAACTTTCAGTGAGGTATGTGTGGTGTGGTTATTTTTTTATAAAATCAAACCTGTGAACTTTACACATGAACTTTTCTCCCATAAAACAATAAGAAATACCACATCATGCCCATGCTTATGTCGTTCATGTTCCTTCTACATAATACCCTAATCGACAACACTAAAAGTAATCAGCAGAGAAGCTAAAAACAGGTAATTTTTAAAAACCAATTTATGAATGACATTTAATCATCAAGAATCTATTTTGAAATAGGTATAATACTTGGATTTCGTCCACACTAACAAGTTAGAACTAGATGCCAGGAAGACATGGCGGTGACTTGGCATTCATTTGTAGATGTGGACGCCAAGTGAAACGCAACTTTCAGTGAGGTATGTGTGGTGTGGTTATTGTTTTAAATCAAACCTGTGAACTTTGCACATGAACTTTTATCCGTAAAACAATAGGAAATACCACATCATGCACATGCTTATGTATTCATGTGCCCTGTATCTACCAAGGTGTCATTCTTGCCAGACGCTTGTCGAAAAGGGCATCATCTATTTTAGTGAAAACAAAGTGTTTGATGTAGCTCAACAACTAGTGTTTGGGTTCGATATGTTATATATGAAGGCCGAAAGTTGGAGGTCCATGTTGATCCTTCAACTAATAGTTGGATCTACTTGTTCTTTTGCCAAACCCTAAAACTATAGGAAATATGAAACTTCGATTTCAAAAGGGCATATATTGGTACCTTGTCTAACTCAAAGTGTTTTGATGGATGACACGACAGGCAATAGCTTCACACGCATTACACCCTAATAAACCAAAAATCAAGTAATTAGCAGAGAAGATGAAAAAAAGGTAATTTTGAAAAATCATTAGTTGGAAAGAATACCGGGAAGTACAAAAATTGGAATCTAGAAATAATAGATTCAGAAACATTCCTGTAAAAACATAGTATATATCGTGATTTTTCACTAATGTCCATGAGTTGTTTCTGCAAAATTAAGAAGCAAATAATTGATAAGATAAAATATAAAATGAAACATTGAAATTAACATTAATTTGAAGAGAAAAATAAAAAATCAATGGAAAATATAAAGAATAACTTTGGGAACATTCATGAAAAAAATGACTTCTTTAAATTATTGTTCATAAATTGCTACAAGATTACTCTAATTTCTTGTGTTCTTGTTATACTTGTGGTTTTGATGTGTCTAATGGCCCTAACTCTTTTGTTGTTCCGTCAAGATATTTTGTTCCAAAATTCATACATAAATTACTTTCCTTGATTTAGAACATACTAACTTATTTTTTTGTTATATATGACAAGTATTTTTATAAATATAAATTAAGACTATTTCAAGCGGATTTCTGCCTACATTTTCATTTTATGGTTTTTATTAGGTTTGTACGAAAACATCAAAAAATCATCCAAATTGCTTATGATAAAATACATGGCACAAAACATAAAAGATTCAATAGAGAAGTTCAAAAGGGGAAATGAAAATGTAGTACTAGTCAAGATTTTGGCGGTTTACTGAAATTCTTAGGATCCAAAAGAGATTTTTCCCTATATTTTGTTTTCTGGTTTTTAATATTGCTTTTGAGGAGGACAAGGGACAAAAAAAAAGAGTTGAGGTTAATTCTATGTGTGGTTTTTTAGTTTAAGCAACACAACTAAACTTAGTCAACGGTTTAAGTAGAAAAAAGGTGCAGTTTCCATAATTAATTCCGTTTTGATATATGGTGTCAAGCAACTTGGCACATTGCCACAGAAGATCATTTTTTCCCCACCATACAACCGAAAACTTGAAATTGGAGTTAACTCTAGTTTATGAAACAACAAAGGACGCTAATTTAGCACTAACATCTCCGCACATGTCGCCCCCTGTGACCGAACGAAAATTTGCGATGGAGATTTCGGCTGTGTGCCCAATTTTATAACGTATATTGGTAAAAAACAACAGTCGTCATCCACCGTACGGTTGAGGATCCAACGTCTCAAAATGAGCTTGTTCCGTGGAACTAAAATTCTCATGTTTGATTTCTGTAATTTGGAAAAACAAATGTAAACACACATAATTATTATCCTGTGTACGCAAAGCAGTTTCCACAAAGACAAGGACGGAAAAAGGACAACTTAATTAATAATAAACTAATTTACCTTGGGGAGAAAATCGTACCTAGAAAACATGGAGCTGATGAGGACTGTTGCATATTCCCGTCTCAGCCTATCTCCTCCGGCGCACGTACTACTAGTGCACAAGCACTTGCTCCTTTCCTAGACGAGCTAGCAAACAGGAACGAGAAAGGCCAATTGACCCACCCACTCCCCACCCTCCCTTTCCCGAACACGTCTCTTCGTCATCACCACGGCACGCGCGCGAGTAGTAGTAGTCCTCCAGAGTCCAGCCAGAGGAAAAATGGACGGCGTCTCGGCCGGCCGATGGATAGATTCCCCCCACCCGGGGCGGGGACAGCAGCCATCGGATCGGACCGGTCAGGACAGCCTGACGCGCCCTCCCAGTACACCCCTCGGCAGCTGCTCGCTCGCTCGTGGTCCAGCAGCTAGCTAGCTGGACGAGGGTAGCTTGCTTAGCTCCAGAGAGATCTCGTCTCTCTCCTCCGCTCCTATAAGTACGTCGGGGTCGTCGTGGTGCAACAACGACGGGAGCGAGCAAGAGCGACCAGCCGCAACCACAGAGCCAACCTCTTACTACAACACACATCGATCGATCTAGCCGGCCGGCGATCGTCGGAGAGGATGGTGGGCATGCAGCGTGGCGACCCGCTGGTGGTGGGGCGCGTGATCGGCGACGTGGTGGACCCGTTCGTGCGGCGGGTGGCGCTGCGGGTCGGGTACGCGTCCAGGGACGTCGCCAACGGCTGCGAGCTCAGGCCCTCCGCCATCGCCGACCAGCCGCGCGTCGAGGTCGGCGGCCCGGACATGCGCACCTTCTACACGCTGGTGAGTTCCTTGTTCTTCTATTCACTCAACGCACGCCGTCCGTACGCCGCGCGCGTCTGATCCCCCTTGATCAGCAGCTCTTATTAGATCACGATCGACCTCTCACCAAGAGAAACTTTTGCTGCGTCGCAGGTGATGGTGGATCCGGATGCTCCGAGCCCGAGCGATCCCAGCCTCAGGGAGTACTTGCACTGGTGAGAGCAGAGCACAATTAACAAAGATCTCCGACTGGCCTAGCTGGCTCTCTTCCAAATATCCCCTCCTCCCCCATGCCCCTACCCTATCCAAATTCAGATATTTTAACGGGGGCACGCCAGGGCCAAATAGTATCTTTCCGCAAAGCGCAAAAAAAACATAATACTACTAATACTAGCATTCAATTTTCCAAGGGATCACGTGGTGGAGACATGGGTGAGCGGCCCATACCCACCTGAGATCAAATCCTTGCGCAACTCTTCTTTGTTTCTTTTGCAACCGAGCTCCAACTAAATGCCATGTCTCTCTTCAAAATCAAAGATAAATAGAACATGAAGTCGTAAATAACAATAGCAACTTTCTTATTGTATGCGTAGAGTGTCTAAATGACAAGTGATTTACCAAAGTAACTTCTTACTTATTTTACCCACGACCGGATGACAAGTAAATAAATAAGATCATATCTCCCTATATGACATATGGTATAGTTGTTCGGAGGAGATACATTAGATGCCCAATCATATAAGCAACTAATGCATATCAAAAAGATTTTGGAGTTAACATCTCTATTTGTGTCTACATTAATGTATTTATTCACGTAGATCATTTCTATACATGGAAAGCAAAGCATATGTTTTCTACAACCATGGGATGCGCGTCTACTAGCAATTAGAATTATAGCGTCCCCTACATCCATAAATACATTTAGGTTAGATTTCAAATGCTTCAGCCATATCTACATTTTATTTTGGTAGAAAATGTGTATAAAATATAGGAAAACAAAAAATTGCAAATAAAAACAATATAATGCATAAACTATTATATAAAACTAAAAATAATATAAAGATCAAGACATGGAAAAATAATCACTATGCAATGTCCATGTTGTCTACTAGTGCAACAAGGATTGATCGGACCAATGAATCTAACCATAATATTTGCTAACAATGTTATGGCATGGCTCAATATTGCTTAACTGGGACATATTCAATATAAAATTGGAAAAACTTAATTATACCAGAAATGATAGTAGAAATTCATTGTCAAGTTTATTAGGACTTATGTGAAGTATAAGCAAGTCAAGAAAGTAATGATAAGGAAATCGGTATGTAGAATTATATATAGGCATCATTTTTGTATTGTCTATGGATAAAATGTTATTCTACTAATAAAACAAGAGTTTGAGATTATTCAAAACTATATTATATTATGTTCTCTAATTGGTACTATACTAGCAATGAAACTTGCAACAAACTTAGTTCCCTTTATGCAATCTATATCATTTATAATAACACAAGAACTTTATATATAATCCCGCTTTAACATGCATATATTGAGCAAGGTTTAGCTTGGTGGGGTTGTAGTATCCCTACTTCCCTAGTAATTGGTTTGAGTCTGAAATATACGAAGATGTACTTGCCTACACACAACTCGCCTTCGCCTTCAAATTTCATAAAAGATATTCCCTGTTATGACTTCTCCCAAAATTTATTTACCAATTTTTTGTCATTAAAATGTGAAGAAAAAACATCAAGAAAACAATGAGGTGAACTTGTTTAATAAATTATTTCTCGTGTAATACTGTAATGGTGCCATAACGCATTTGAGCTTGCACATGACCGAAGAGTATGTGTTACCAAGAAATGGAATGTTGGTGGAAGAACCTACAGGTGTTGATGAATTTTAAGTCAGTAAAGTGTGGTCCAAGATGTCAATTAATGCATATCTCAAAAGTAGTTAAAGTTTTACTGTCAGAGTATAACACTGGATGCATGCAAATACCAAAGCATAAGTCGTTTCTCAAAATTAGAAGTTGAAACGAAATTCAGTTTTCAGGTTTGCATGCTTTTTTCGATTTTCATTTCCAAAATCTGAAATTTGTGGAACACAAAGCGAAAATATTTGGCGAGAAACATTTTTCTTAAATATGAAAAATACCATCACTTTTATTATTGAGAAAGGTCACAATCTCGTAATAGGAAATCCTTGAACTTGGGAGATAGAAGGCAATGTTTGCTTCACGATTATATGAGGCAAATTTGCGAGGACCGGGCAGAGGCCTAGTGAGTTCGCGAGGACCGGGAAGAGGCCTAGTAGTTGAGGTAGCAGTGGTTCACACAGCAACAAGAGTTCAACTCCAGTCCGAAACGAATTTATGGAATCCTCACTAAGAGTTTTTTCTATAAAAAATGCCAACAAATACTAGTGATTGGGTTGGTCTCATTTTTTTGAGGAACCAAATTTGCATTTCTCTTGTGTGGTCCAAATTGGCATTTTTCTCTTGCCTAGTGGTTGAGCTAGCAGTGGTTCAGAGTTCAACTCCAGTCCGGAATGAATTTCTGGAATTCTCACTAAGAGTTTTCTTCTATAAAAGAATGGCAACAAGTACTTAGTGCTTGGGTTGTCTCATTAATTTTCTTCTATAAAAGAATGTAAAAATCTTTTGCATGTTCAGAAAAAATACCTTAATTTTCTTCCTGAAAGAAATACAATTGGAATATAAGGCAATACAATAGCTTAAAAGCAAGTCGTATCACCCCCTGATGGCAGAAGAATCCTCAGCTGTTGTTCTCTCATTAGACTGTTCTGTACACCTATACAAACTTAAACTTAACTTGCACACTTCATCTGCTTTCTTCTAACCAAATTCAGTTTATCCATGTACTGACTCAAAATACTGTCATCTACAAACGCAGGCTGGTCACCGACATCCCAGCAACGACAGGAGTATCTTTTGGTACGGTGCTAAACTAATCTTAAGCTTAAATCAGCATGCTGATTAAGACATCGCTATATATGAACTCTAATGTAATCAGATTATTGTTTGAACATATTTAGGGACTGAGATTGTGTGCTACGAGAGCCCGCGTCCGGTGCTCGGGATCCACCGGCTGGTGTTTCTGCTCTTCCAGCAGCTCGGCCGTCAGACGGTGTACGCTCCAGGATGGCGGCAGAACTTCAGCACCCGAGACTTCGCCGAGCTGTACAACCTCGGCTTGCCGGTCGCCGCCGTCTACTTCAACTGCCAAAGGGAGTCCGGAACCGGTGGGAGGAGGATGTGAATTCTCTGACATATTACCATGATATAGGTTGAGCCTGAATGGTTGTATCGGTGGTTATACGAGGCTAAATGAAAAAAATCATTGTAATATATATGAATTGTCTTTATACTTCTATAAATATAATTTGGGGTTATTGCGACGGTCGGTTTGCCGCTGCAATTCACCTCCCTCAGAAGCAATATTTTGACAGGTAGGCTAGCTCCTGACAGTCCCCGTGTTGTGTGGGGTCTGAAAAATGCAAGGTCCCCTTCTTGTTGTGGCGTGTGAAGATATGTACTCCCTCCGCTTTAAAATACTCACTCCGATCTATATTAGATGACTTGAATTTGTCTAAATTTACTGAATCTAGACACTATTTAGTATATAGGTTTATCCAAATTTTGACAAATTCAAGTCAACTAATATGAGCCGGAGGGAGTATAAGATATTATAGGTTTGGAAAGAAAATGTATCTAAACTTGTTTTAGTATATAGATTTCTCCAAACATAAGTGAACCTATATACTAAAAGAAGTCTCGATACATTTGCTTCACAAATCTAAAACATCTTATATTTAAACGGAGGGAGTACATGTAACATGATTATCGCTAGGTTTTACTACTCCATTCGACCCATATTAGTTGACTTGGATTTAATGGATCGGACGAAGTAGTACTATTTAGCACAAGTATTATATAACCATTTATATGAAAGGATATTGGAGCGGAATTTGTATAACACTATACGAGGCATTTTAATGGCATGTTATTGAGAATCAAGAAGTGTCTGAACTCTGAAGAAACGAAGATAAAGTTGTCCTTTCCCTCCTTCCCCCATTGTTTTTTGCTTTATGCCAGAACTTAGGAGCACTTCAATTGTAAATATGATGTCAAACTTGCTTGCAGGTTGCAGCTACGACTTGCTTAGTCTTGCATGTTCCTTCGACACGGCAAAAATCCAAATAGCAATCATTCATACTCTCTTCGTTTTAATATAAGATGTTTTAGCTTTATAAAGTAAATGTATCTAGACTATTTTTAGTATGTAGTTTCATTCAAATTTAGAGTAAATCTACACACTAAAACAAGTCTAGATATATTTTCTTCACAAAAGTAAAACATCTTATATATTGAAATGGATGGATTAGAGATGTAAGTGGGTCAACGTTATGGTACCTTTTAAGTTCAAAAAATGAAGCAACTTTTCTGATGGCACTAGCATTTTAAAGCAGTTAGTTTAATTTTTTGACTAAAAAGAGTAAAGAGTTTGTGTCTCGCTTACATCGCTATATATCTGTATTGTTGGAACTTGGAAGCAGATAACGTAGCACAATTATGCCGCTGTTCATGGGGAATGATTGCTGCCCGGGCAGGAGGACTTTATGCCTTTGATCCCGTTTCTTTCCCGTTGTAGGATTATGAAAGATTCAATTCGTGGTTTGATGAATAATGCTCATTTTTGTAAAATGAGCCACTCTAAACCATGAGATATTATACTTTGTTATACAAGTTTGGAGCATTCTGTTAAAATATTAGACACAATTTTCACGATTAATTTCAGAATATTAAACATGACAAAACCAGCTACTAGGTCATGGAACTCGAACATACTAGATATACTAAACAACAAGATGAACAGAAACAAGCAGCAGCTAAACATGTAGTCACAGAACATGATGGATAACCAACAGGAGCACGTCGACGTACCGATCTTTGGGAAAGACTAATCGAAGCAGATGACGACGAAGGCGGCGATAGGCAGCACCGCCCGACTTGGATGGAAGACGACCCATGATGGAGAACTCGAGCAGTCGCGTGGAACGCTTCCCAAAAACCTTATTCGCCCTCTCCCGTACAGGATCACAAAGGCGAGTGGTTCCGGAGACCTGCTCTCCCGTCCGCCGATGCACGCCGGCAAGCGGGATGGAGTAGACTACGGTGGCGGCGCAAGCAGAGAGGAGGCAAAACCTAGATTGGTTTTCAGTGTGTTGTGGCGGTAGCCGTGCATGACTTTATATAGAGCGCCTCAGGAAACCCTAACGGAGTCGAACGTGGGCAGAGCCCACGTTGCGCATGTTCGAGTCGGTTACAGTAGCCCACGATCCGGGAGTGACCCGAATAAGCTAACTATTTGACACGTCTGTCAAAACCTCACAATTTTCATGAGCAGCAAAATAAAGCTCGGCTCGGCGAGATTCCCGCAACCCGCAGCGTGCGCGTCGTGACGAACGGGCGGGCTTGCGAGCGGCGGAGGAGGAGGAGCGCGCGCGTGTATCTCTCTTATTGCCACTCACTTATAAAGTGGTGCAACACTCCACCTTATAAGGTGGTGCAACTCTCATTCAACTTCCCATGTGAGACTAAACTTTAGCTCACATGCCACTTCCATGTGAGGTGCCACAAACATGGGCCAAACACATATAGGCTACCACAAACCTGGGCTTTGAGATTTAGGAAAAATCTAAAATATACATGGGCCTATGTAACTACCTCGGTGAATTACGCTCCTAGTTACAAGCCTGGATGAGCGGAAATGGTTGAAATAGTACGGTGGGGCCCAAATACCACTCACAGGTAGACCTTTCGGCCGTCCCAACCATTTCCAAACATCGAGACAAGAACGGACGGCGTAATCGGCAGGCGAAGAGATCAACTACATACACAAATGAGTATGTATGCAAGCCACCATACAACAGTACATCAGAGCCATTCCATCTAAAAAGAAAGGAAATATAGCAACGCCATACGGCAAGATTCAAATGTCCTAGATAGATATAATAGTTTAGGATATCTCCTCATACATCAAACATCAGAGTATCAGGCGGAAGCGGCAAACAAGATCCGAGTACGGATAAGAAGCAAATCGGCATAAGATGCCCCATAAATAAGCACATCCCGCCCACAGATCTCACGGATCCCCGTTCCCGGAATCTCTACACCGAACGATCGTTGCCCACATCGTCCGCCTCCATCCAAAGATCCATCTTGTGAGTGTACCTGTTCATCTGAATCAAATAATTTATCGTGTGAGACCCTAGGGGTACTCAGCAAGTCTTTATGCCTCTAAAGGGGACACAACCTGGGGTGACGCAATTGCAGCAAAAGATAAACCCTAGCAATTCTATAGAAACTCGCTAACCATCCTCCTAACCATAGATAGACGGATGTCCGTGAATTAATGACAACAGTTATAACAGTAATATCATCAGATCCATCCTCCTCCTCGCTTACCAACGAGGAAGCGGACGAACAACCCCCCATCCGTTGGCAGATTTATTATCCATTCCATGAGTGTTGCTCTATTTACTAGTCAGTTATTTAGTCAAATTAAAAACGGTACTTTAGTTATGCTTGTCTATGATCGAGAAACTGTGCTCCAAGTCGTCCATAACCGCGGACACGGCTTTCAGAAAGTTTTACCCTGCAGGGGTGCACAAATAGCAACACACACTCGATCAACCTCGGAAAAAACCAAATCAAAACCCAACGAGGCCTTCACGACAAAGCAATCACAGGATTCAGAAATATTTCAGGCCACCCATTGAGTACACCATAGCGAAGTTAATGACTCAGACGGACTCAAGGTTTGCGTCATGGTAGAAACATTGGGAACCCGAAAATGTGACTGGGCTTGTCGATACCGTGAAAACACTCCGCTTACCTAAACAGTACAGGTGCTCCTCGCACAATCGTAAATAAAGCAGTAAAGCATGGCATAAGTATAGGATAGTAAATAAAACCTCAAACTAGTTTGTGGCCCCAAGAAATAAGAATGAATCAAGCTCTGGCTCAGGGGGGTCCCATAAGCCTCCCGGATATGGATAGTGCGAATAATCAAGGAACAGGAATCAAGTACTCGGGGTCCTACGGTACATAAGTGAGCAGGAAAAACCAAATAGCAGATATTGCTCACCGGTGCCACTTTCATTAGTTATCCCATTACTACTCAGGTTAAGTTGTTTAGGTACCTCGTTATCCATTAGACACTCACATACCCTACACATGCTGTTCTACGACTCGCATGGATCAAACAACTCCTGTAGTAATGGCTCATGGGATGGAGGGACAAGCTTCGGTGGGGTTTAAAAGTAAAGGCTATGCAATACTTGGGATTCAATTTAATGCATTCGCGACTCAATGATGCAAGAATAAGATAGAGGCCATAGGTACTATATGTATGCAAGCATGTGGTAGTGCTTGCCTGGCAGCTCAGTTGAAGCGAGAGAAGGATCTGGGTAGTGCTCCTAGGTTTCTTGATATATCCCCTGCTCAGCGTCTATTAGAAGAAGAACCAAACAAACAAGGTCCAACATAAATACAGTGCACAAGCATATGAATAAAATGCGATAAGCAAACAATCATGCCATGATGAATGATGCACAAGTTGCAGGGCAATAGAGTAGCATGGCATGGGTGAGGTGTAGAATACAAGAAATAAACATTTTATTGAGTTTTGGCCACATTTTATCCTCATATTAGTTGCTGTTTACATTATATTTATATGATGCATGCTGCAAAACAGAACATGGAATGCATAAACAGAAAGGTCTCGTCGAGCTGATCATTTTAGACATATCATTTGTTAAATTTGGAGTTATTAATCAAAAGTTATTAATTAATTAAGGTGAAGGGCATTTTCTTGTAATTTTAGTCAACTTGAAAATTTAAGTGTTCAAAATATATTTTGGATGGCATATTTGAAATCCTCACATTTTTCTGATTTGAACACATATATTAATTGTATTATTTGGATTTATATTTTGGAAGTTATACTAAAACAGATTTAAATTTGAATTTAAAAATAATTTGAAAAGATTTGAATTATAACAGGAAAACAGAAATACTTTTGTTACCTGACCCAGACTTAGCCACAGCCAGTGACAAGTGGGGCCAAGCTGACTGGACAACACAGCGTGCAGAACAGGCTTTTGTCACTGCGGCCTCATCTAGCCACAGTGGATGACAGGTGGGCCACGCTGGCTAGGCCAGTGCGGAGGTGAACCGGTGTGGTGACATGTGGGGCGGTGGAGGCGGTTGAGGCTGGAGATCCAGGGGGGTTTTCTGCAAGTCTGCCGGGAGTGACTAGCGAGCCACGCTGTGATCTGCATGTTAAGGCGAGAACAAAACAAAAAAGGGGGGGTATGTGTAAAGTGGCCACGGCCCACTGTTGATCTTCTCTGCCTTGGACGGAAAAAGGCAGAGAACAGCGCGGCGAGGCGGGGTTCGAACCCAGGACCTGGGGCACGCACGCGGACGCGGCGACCACTGGGCTAGGCGGGGGTAGTTGTTAGGAGGGCGGACGGGGCCTAGGTAGGTTTGTGGCGGTGCGGGAGCGAGCAGTCAGCAGCGAGCGGCGGTGCACCGAGGGCGTTCGACCAAACGAACCACGGATCTAGACGTCGGTGGCGAGGCGGAGCATGTCAGAGAGGTCGAGGCGCTCACCGGGAGTGGGTCGGTGCGGTTGGATCGGGCTGGGAGGTACTGGAGCGGCGAGGACGCAGGCGCTCCCCGGAGCTAGGGTTTTCGTCGGAGCGGCGTCGGCCTGGGGTCCCTGGTGCCTCTCCTGCTCGGCTCCGTGTACAGGGGCGACACTGGGGCTCGGCTCGGTCTTCCTCGACACCTGGACGCCGCGCCCGCCGCCTGGTACGGTGTCGTCGAGAGGAGGCCGACGGTGGCCGGCGTTGGGGGTAGACGGTGGTGGGGAGGAAGGAGAGAAGAGGGCGAGGCCCTGGGAGGATCTGGGAGAGGCAGGGGAGGCCGAGGAGAAGATAAAGAGGGAAGGGAGAGGGAGGTGGCGTGCGGGAGTGGGTAGAGGGAAAAGGTGGCTCGGGTGCCACCTTTCCCTCCTCCTCGAGCACGTGATCGAGCTGGAGCTCGGGGCAGGAGCAGGGGGAGGCTGCAGGTGGGGTAAGTGGAGGCCAGGGAGGGTAGGCTCGGTGTGGGGCATGCCAGGCAGAGAGAGAGAGAGCAAGAGAGAGGAGAGGGGAGGCGCTCGGGTTGTAGCTAGGGTTAGATGGGGTGGTTAGGTTAGGGTTTGGTGCTAGGTTAGGATGGAGAGAGAGAGGAAGAGGGAGAGGGAGTAGATGGGGTGTAGATATAGGATGTGAACAAAATTGAACAAGCAAACAAGTGCAAAAGAAATAAAAAAATAAAAGAAAGGTCACTAGTGGCATTGATATCACATGTGATTAGAGACTAATATTGCATGCAGTATGACATGATGTGGAGATAGGGTATGTGTATTTCCTCATTTATTTATTTTATTAGTTTGAAAACAAACTACCCAAAACTCTTCCAAAACCAAAGAAAAATCAAATGGTAGAAAAAAAGGAGAGAGAGAGAGAGGAAGCTTGCATGGTCCATGCACAAGTAATAAATGCCACTAATTCTAGTTGTGAAAACAACTATCTTTACTCATGGTCATATATTCTTGCATGCATGTCAAAGTATTTGGTTAAAATCATTCAAGGAAGAATCTTTCTTGACATATGGAAATAATTAGCATATTCTCATGTATGAGGATAATTGACCATGGTAGTGTGTATTTCCTCACTAGAGCACTTGTGGCCAAATATAGCTCCATACATGAGCATATAGCAAATAAAATCCACATAGAAACTTAGATGCAACCTTTCTACTCACATGCCATGCAAAAGTGGCCATGAGGCTCCATATAATTATTATTGTGAAAACAACATACTTCATATATGGAATATGTAGACATGGAGTGGACCCACACCATCACATATGAGCTAGAGATGAAAACCAAATAAGTCGCAAAGCTCATATATGGTGGAATGATGGAATGATGGGGTGATGAAAAGAAAGGTGATGGAGCTGAATAAAAGATATGCCCCCAACTCAACTTGGGCATTTAAACAATATATCAAGAACCAAATACAATATCAAGAAGCAAGTACAATGTACAATGCATATGAGAGAAGAGCCAAATCCAAAAGGGTTTTATATGATGCTCAAATGCAAGGTGGCATGATGACATGAGCATGATATAATGATGATGCAACAATTATATATATGAAGTAGCCATTATATTACTAAACCAAGTAGCATTACAGTTGTTAGACAAATGGGATGCTACAACTCTCCCCCACTAAACAGGAATCTCGCCCCGAGATTCTAGGAAGAAGAAGAAGACACAAACAGGGTAGGATAGTTGGCACGGAGCTCATCTTCACGCTCCCAAGTGGCTTCATCAACGGAATGGTGCGACCACTGCACCTTGCAGAACTTGATGGACTTGTTGCGAGTCCTTCTTTCTGCGATCTCAAGGATTTTTGTGGGGTGTTCTTGATAAGACAGATCTTCTTGGAGATTGATTAGCTCATGATCCACGGTCCTGCCGGGATCCTTGAAGCACTTCTTGAGTTGAGAGATGTGGAAAACATCATGGACCTTGAGTTTTTCCGGGAGCTCAAGAGCATAAGCAACTTCTCCTCTTCTTCCACGAATTTTGAAAGGACCGATGTATCTAGGAGCCAGCTTCCCTTTGATACCAAAACGGTGTGTGCCTTTCATGGGAGTGACACGAAGGTAAACAAGATCACCAGGGACATACACCATGTCCGTGTGCTTTCTGTCATAATTGCTCTTCTGGCGACTTTGAGCAATCTTCAGATTTTCAAGAATGATATGCACCTTCTCCTCCGCTTGAGTTACAATGTCAGGGCCAAACCAAATTCTTTCTCCTGCACCCGACCAACCAATCGGAGTTCTGCACTTGCGACCATAGAGAGCCTCAAATGGTGCCATCTTCAGACTTTTCTGGAAGCTGTTGTTGTAAGAGAATTCAGCATAAGGAAGACATTCCTCCCACTTCATGCCAAAAGAGATGACGCAAGCACGAAGCATATCCTCCAGAATCTGATTGATCCTTTCAACTTGTCCTTGAGGAGGGTAAGCTATCTTTGAAGTTCAATTTTGTTCCCAAAGCATTTTGGAAACTTTCCCGAACTTGGAAGTGAAGATGCTCCACGGTGCAGGCTGATCTCAAGCGGAACCCCATACAGAGAGACAATTACATTGATATAGAGCTCAAACTGAATTCCGAAATTGTTTCCTTGACGGGAAGAAGTGAGCCACTTTAGAAAGCACATCAATGACAACAAAGATTGCATTGTTGCCCTCTGCGACCTTGGAAAACCAATGATGAAGTCCATCTCTACTTTCTCCCATTTCCATTCCGGGGTTTCAATGGCTGTAGAAGACGAAAGGTTTCGATGGACAGCTTTCACTCTGCGGACATCACACTCCAAGACATACTTGGCACAATATCGTTTCAAACCCGGCCACCAATATTGTGTTTTCAAGTCCATGTACATCTTTGTCTTGCCGGTGGATAGAAAGAACGAATCATGCGCCTCCTTGAGAACTTGCTCTCTCAAACCCGGGTAGTTCGGAACAAACATCCGGTGTTCAAAGAAAAGCGTGCCTTGATCATCGACGTGGAAGGACTCATACTTGGCTGAAGTTTGGAGATGATCTTTTGGTGTGCGGATCACCAAGTCGACGAGCGGACCTTCTCTTCCAAGAGAGGAGTAGCCGGAAGGTTCGGAGATACCCTTGTTCCACAATTTCAAGGTTGAGTGTGAATTCCTCGCACAAGAGAGGCTGTTGTTCTTCCATCATGAGGTTATTGACATAAGCTTTGCGGCTGAGAGCATCGGCCATGACATTAGCTTTGCCCGGAGTGTAGTTGATGGTCAAATCAAAATCATTGATTGCTTCAATCCATCTCCTCTGCCGAAGGTTGAGATCAGGCTGAGTGAAGATATACTTTAGACTCTTGTGATCAGAAAAGATTTCACAACGGTTGCCAAGCAAGTAGTGCCTCCATAGTTTCAAAGCAAAGACAACTGCTGCGAGCTCGAGGTCATGTGTAGGATAGTTGATCTCATGCGTCTTCAACTGTCGAGAGGCGTAAGCAACAACTTGTTTTTCTTGCATAAGGACCGCACCCAATCCTTGCAAAGAGGCGTCATAGAATATTTGGAAAGGCTTAGATGTGTCCGGAGGAACCAAGACTGGCGTGGAAGTGAGCTTCTCTTTGAGTGTCTCAAAGCTTGCTTGACATGCAGGAGTCCAAAGGTATTTCTTGCCTTTCTTGAGGAGATCGGTAAGAGGCTTCGCTATCTTCGAAAAGTTACGAGCAGCGGCGGAAATAACTAGCCAAACCAAGGAAACTCCACTTCTTTGACATTAACAGGAGGAAGCCATTCAACAATTGTCTTCACAGTTTCCGGGTTGACTGCAATGCCCTTGGCAGAGATAACGTGACCAAGATAGGTTACTTGAGGCAGCCAAAACTCACACTTTGAGAACTTTGCATACAAGCGGTTCTCACGAAGCTTGTTTAGGACACACCGAAGGTGTTCTTCATGCTCTTCCTTTGACTTAGAATAGACTAGGATGTCATCCAGATAGACCACAACGAACTTATCAAGATACTCCATGAAAACCGAGTTCATAAGCCTCGAGAAGGTAGCAGGTGCGTTGGTGAGACCGAAAGACATGACCGTGTACTCATACAGGCCATAGCGGGTGGTGAGAGCTGTTTTAGGAACATCTTCCTTGTGAATCTTGATTTGGTGATAACCACTTCTCAAGTCCAGCTTAGAGAATACCACAGCTCGACTAATGATCGAAGAGATCATTAATCCATGAAGGGGATATTTATTCTTGATGGTTTTAGCATTGAGAGCCCGATAGTCAACACAAAGTCTATCAGTCCTGTCCCGCTTCTTCACAAAGATTGTTGGGCTACCCCAAGAAGAAGTACTGTGTTGAATGAAACCCAACTTCTCTTGTTCATCAAGCTGACGTTTGAGTTCAGCCAACTCAGCAGGACCCATTTTATAAGGCCGCTTGGAGATAGGAGCCGTTCCAGGTTCAAGCTCAATTACAAACTCAACCTCACGATCCGGAGGCATACCCGGCAACTCTTCAGGAAAGACATCTGGGAACTCACAGACCATCGGAACACTCTGAATATCTTCCATAGCATCATCATTCGAGCCGCCAAAGAGAAAAGTGGATAGCGAGTCGACTTGGAGAATAGACTATATGGCCTTGAGAATCTTCGGAGAAACCGAGCGTTCAAAGACAATCAATCACAGCTGCATTTGCTGTCAACCAATCCATGCCCAAGATGACATCAATGTCGAATTGCCTGAACAATTAAGGATGCCGAGAACGAAGAGCCACCAATCTCAATTTGATTGCCATGGCTGATTTTAGCAGCTGCCATTGTTGCTCCAGGAGAAAGGACCATTAACCGCTTAAGGAGAGGATCCAAAGCTAACTCATTCTCATTTGCAAATTTGATAGAAACAAAAGAATGCGATGCACCAGAATCAAACAAAACTCGTGCAGGGACTGAGTTAACGGGAAGCATACCCTGTTGGAGATATGCCCAAGAGGCAATAATAAAGTGGTTATTATCATATCTTCACACTTATGATAAATGTTTACATACCATGCTATAATTGTATTAACCGGAAACATTAATACTTGTGTGATTTGTAAACTAAAATAAGAGTCCCTAGTAAAGCCTCTTATTAAACTAGCTTGTTGGTTAATATATGATCATGGTTTCCTGATCATGAACATAGAGATGTTATTAACAACAGGATCATATCGTTAGGAGAATGATATGGTGGACATAATCCTATAGATAAGAGTAGCATAAAGATCAAGTCATTTTAATAGTTCAATTGCTATATGCTTTCTGATACATAGTAACCTAATTCCTTCGACCATGAGATCATGCATATCACCTTTATCGGATGGATGCTTTGATGACATCAAACACCACATCGTAACTGGGTGGCTATAAAGGTGGCATTGAGTGTTCGGAAAGTATTGGTTGAAACACATGGATCAAGAGTGGGATTTGTCCATTCATATGACGGATAGATATACTCTGGGCCCTCTCCGTGAAATGTCATCCAATTAGCTTGCAAGCATGTGACTAGCTCACAAGGGATCACATATCACGGGCACGAGAAAAGAGTACTTATCGGTAACGAGGTTGAACTAGGTATGCAGATATACCGACGATCATAACCTCGGATAAGTAAACTATCGTGAGACAAAGGGAAATTGGTATCGTATGTAAGTGGTTCATTCGATCGCAAAGTAATCGTAGAAATATGTGGGAGCCATATGAATTTCCAGATTCCTCTATTGGTTATTGTTCGGAGAAGTGTCTCGATCATGTCCGCATAATTCACGAACCGTAGGGAGACACACTTAAGGATTCGACGTTGTTTGAGTAGTTATGGTATTATGAGAAAGAGACCGAATGTTGTTCGAGTCTCGGATGGGATCCGGGATATCACGAGGTGATCCGGAATGGTCAGGAGAATAATATTCATATAAGGAAAGTCCGTTTGAGTTCGGGAATGATTCCGTGTTTTCATCGAATGTTCTAGAAGGTTCGGATTGTCAAGCACTCGGGGAGGTACATGAATGTGTCATTACATATTGAATGATTGCATCATGTACTAAGTGTTCTTCTGTTCCAAATAAAGGATTAAATTGAATCCTAAAATAGAAAAGTCAAATGGCAGTTTAAAAGTCAAGCGGCTAAAACAGAAAGCTGTGGAAACAAGCAAGAGGTGGTTGGAACCGACTTGGGGAGGAGTCCCTCAAGCCGGGCGCCAACCAAGGCCGACTTGGAGGGACTCCCCCTTGGCCGCCCTCCCACCTATAAAAGGAGGGCCTCCTCCTCTAGACACACAAGTTCCTATCCTCTAATCTCCGGTTTAGAGCCGTTTTGGTTTAGAGCTTCTAATTGCTCTAGCCTTGGTTTAGAGCCTTCTAATTGGTGTGTCTAAACCCTAGACCACTAATAGCTCTCTCTCATACTCCACCATACTCGCTCGGCTTAAGGCGAAGCCTGGGATCTCCCTCTACTTAGGTACCACGCCGTTGTCTGCGGAATCGCGAGGAGAGTGATACAACCTCCATTTCTTTGGAACAAGGAGAGGAAGGTCTTCGTAGAGTACCGAACATGTGACCGATCATGGAGCGCTGCCGCATGCCGGAAGGATCGTCTACGCGATCTTGAGATCGGAAAGAGTACGACTACATCACCCACGAGAATCCGCTCTCGTTAACCGCTTTGGAATCTTCGAGGGTAAGATATTCCATCGACTCGTTGCTACAATCTAGTAGATAGATCTTGGCTTGTTTGTTTGTATGCGATAGAAAATTTTGTTTTCCATGCTACGAACCCCTGATGGTATCGAGCCGTGTCTATATGTAGATCTGTTGACGAGTAGAACACAATAGTCATTGTGGGCGTTGATGCTTTTATTGTCGATTGCTTCTTGTACTTTGCATCTTGCGGTATGTTGGGATGAAGCGGCCGGGCTAACCTTACATGACATCATTCATGAGACTTGCTCCACGCTTGACATGCAACTTGTATTGCATAAGTGGCTTTATGGTGCCTGTTTCTCCTAGCATAGTTAAGATTCAATTTACAACGGGTGATTGACAATACTAGTATCAATGTTGTGTTTCTTGTTCGTAAGTTAGAACGACACTTATTGAAAGCCCCAAACCACGTAAAACATGCAAAGAAAATTAGAGGCGTCTAACTTTGTTTTGCAGGGGTGTGCTGTGATGTGATATGGCCATGATTGTGATTATATATGATGTATTCAATGTTCCTTATTGTAAGTCGGCAACCGGCAGGAGCCATATGGTTGTCTTTAATTTCTGTTAAGACCCGCGTGTCTATTCAAAGTAGTTGTAATAGTTGAAGCCGGTGGACGAAAACCATGGAGAAGCATCATTGACCTTGATGCAATGTCGGTAATGATGGAGATCATGTTCGTGCTAGAAGATGGAGATCGGAAGCACACAGAAGAAAGGCCATATCATATCACATATTATTGAATTGCATGTGATGTTAATCCTTTATGCATCTTGTATTGCTTAGTAGACGACGGTAGCATTATAAGATGATCCATCATGCACATGAATTTCAAGTCATAAAGTGTTCACCCTTAGTTAGCACCGTTGCTAAAGCTTGTTGTTTCGAAGCACCACGTGATGATCGGGTGTGTTAGATTCTGCAAGTGTATACAACGTGAGCAAGCCAGATTTGCTCATGCAGAAACTAAGGTTTGATCTTGACGAGCCTAGCATGTACAGACATGGCCTCAGGAACACGGATTACCGAAAGGTAGAGCATGAGTCATATAATAGATATGATGAACATGTTGATTGTTCGCCATTGAAGCTATATCAACTCTAGTGATGATCGGTTTTGATGTGGTGGATTTGGTTCGTGTGATCACTAAAACAATGTGAGGGATATTGTTTTGAGTGGGAGTTCACCTAGATTAATTTAATTATTAATTAGAACTCAATTTATCATAAACTAAATCAAAGTGAATTTGCATAGTTGTTGTAGTCATTGGCATCCGTTTACCACCTTGCGCTTAGTTATAATTGAGATGATAGAACTATAGAATTCTGGTTAGTTACTTTACGAACTGGTATCGTATTGTTTTGAAGTGTTAATCTAAAGTTTAAAAGTCCTATTGCAAACTTTCAGTAAGTTCCAGTTACTCCATGAAGTTTAATAATTAGTATTAAATCAAGAGTAACAATTCCAAGTGTTAGTGTATAAGTATCATGTTTGTTTCCATGATTCTTGATATTCAAAGGATTCTCTTAATATCAAGGTTATCTAGGATCTGAAAGAGTTGTTTCAGAAACCATGATGTGTGGAAGATATTGTGATATATGAAACGAAGTTTTGGTTGCAACATGATAGAGTATAATATGGCTAAAGTCATATTCTCATATTTGATGAGAATTTGCAGAAGGTTGGAGACACTAGTTGTCCTAATCGTCCAAAAGGATTTGGAGAGCAACATTATACTCATAATTCATCGTTATAAGCTAAAAGTAGCTTGATCATGGACGATTCCATGATAAGGGTGAATATTTGATGTAGGTAAAATGTTTACTACACCAAGAGATTACTAAAGAAAGGAATTTGAAAGAACACCAAACATTTGATGATAGGTGATCTACTTCAAAGTGCAAGTCCAAAGACATTGGTATTTCATTATACACGCTTTGGATTATGTGTCATATGTATGACTCCACTATTGATGTTGATAGATTCTTTCAAACAGAAAAGGAAATACTGAAAGAGAATCTCATAAATATATGGCAGAAAAGAAAAGACTAGAATTGTTCAGTTTAAGTATATAGATGATATACATGTTATGGCTATATTCTTTGCTTATTAAACAATGTGGTTCTTAAGTATTTGATACTGATTTTGTTGGTGTGAATCGTCATACGAAACAACATAATTCATGAACTACAATGGCCTAAGTAACTAGCAAAAGAATATGTGATAGTGTTCATCGAGAACAAATAAAGGGTTATTGTGTTGCTCGTTAAACATCAAAGTTTGGCTTCAAGATTTGTTTTATCAGGTATTATGAGAACAAAAGGGTTGTTCAAATAATTGCCGTAATCCATAAAAGATGGATGATTCACAAATCTCGTTGGAAAAATCACATCCATAAAACTAGTGCTAAAGATGTCGAAAGACAAATTGATTGAAAGATCAGTTAGGAAGTGACATCGCAGTTTAAATTATATTGGAAAGAAAACATGAATAAACTCCATATGGATGGAATATTGGAGTCTATTTGATTTTGATCAAATGACGCTTGTGAAACTTTCCTAGAGATAATTAAAACTTCGTTCATAGGCCAAAAGGGAACGAATGACTAGCTTATTGGAAATTGTACATATTGTTGTACAAAGTCCATCATGTGTAGTCAAAAGCGATGGATTTCAACTTCATATGCTTTCTCCGAGAATTTGAGTGAATATATGAATATTCCCTTAATAAGGATGAAGTATGAAACATTTGAAAAGTTCAAAGACTTTCAAGATGAAGTGAAAAATCATTGTAACAAGAATGTAAATAGTTTATGATAGGATCATAAAGGAAGATATTTGAGTTACAAGTTTTGCATAATACCTAAGATTTAAGGAATCGTTCCGTGGATTTGCATTTCCCGAAACACCATAAGAGTATGGAGCATTCGAGGTATGTAATTAAACCTTGTTTGACATGGTGAGATCAAAGGTGTAATTCATAAAATGCCATTATATTTTAAAGATTAAAAGCTTGGGAGACTACCGTTTTTTCACTGAAAAGAGCTTCATCATAATCTGTTGAAATGACACCATATAAAGTTATGGTTTGGGATAAAACCCAAGTAGTCCTTTCTTAAAACATTGGTATGCTATACATAAGAAAGATGTGTGCAACCAAAGTCGGATGAACCTGTCTTTGTATAACTGTTAAGTATTCCTCCATAAACGCCGGAGACAAAAGTGTTTGTTGCTTGGAACGTCAAGTTTCTTTGAGAAGAAATTTTTCGTGAAAAGTTAAGTGGGAGGATAATAGAACTTTGATAAGGTTAAAAGAACCTTAGCTATATGTGCAAAGTTGAGCAGCGCCGAATAGTGTTCCGGAAGTAGCAACAATGCTCATGGCTCACGTACCTCAAAGGTTGTGGTCACGGAGATCCAAGTTCCTATTGAAACAAGTAGGTCGGATGAACAATCGAATACCAAGATTTGAGAGTTAAATCATTATTTGACAATAATGATCCGACTACGTGCAAAGAAGCGATGATGAGCCCTGACTCCGTCAAATGGCTTGAAGCCATAAAATCTGTGATAGTTCCATACATGAGAAATCAAGTTTTGAACTTGAAGGACCCTCGAGAAAGGTGTAAGACCTTACAGTTGTGTTTGGATCTATAAAGAAATAGACATGGATGTTTCACATCTATAATCGACATATTGGGAAAGAGTTCACAACAATGTTCAAAGGTTGACTATGACAAGATTTGATCTGTCATAGTGATATTTAGTCTAGACGGATTAATGTAGCAACCACTACATATAATTTTGTTATATGGTAGTTGAATAAACAAAACAAGTTCTTCTAATAGAATCGTTACCTAGGACATGTGCATAACACGGTCCATAGGGTTTTGTTAATTCAAAGGATGCTAAAAGCATATGCAAACTTCAATGGTTAAAGTGAGCATCGCGGAGTTGGAATCTTCACTGTGATGAAACTGTTAAAGGAGTTTAAAAGTTCATTAGAGACGATGAAGATGCTTGCATTTGCAAGAAATTAAGTGGGAGCGCTAAGACATGTTTCTAATACATTATGTGGAAGACATATTGTTGATTGGAAATAATGTATCTTTTATTAACACATATTAAGAATTTCATCCTGATGAAAGACTTAGGCAAAACCCAAATATTTGGCATCAATAGACGCTAATATGGTTGTGCCAGAAGTACATAGACGAGATATTGAATGAGTTCAATATAGAAACTACAAGAAAGGTTCTTGTCGCACAGAAAGGATTGAAAGAGTTCAAATGTTGATGATATATTCAAGTGTATTGACATTTGGTAAAGTGAAAAAAAATAATCAAGTATAGATTGATACTTGATGTATGAAATCACAAAGAGTATTTATATCAATCATACTGTGATATGTACAAATCCAGATATGTCCTATGCTCTAAATGTTGTGAGCATATACCAGAATGATTCGTAAGATGATCATTGGACAATAGTAAGGATATTCTTATGATCTTTTGGAAGAACTAAGAGTATAATATTTGTAGAAGTGACAAATAGATGGTTAGTTCATTGTAAAAGTACTACATTGATACTAGTTTTGTCACAAAGTACAAATTAAGTTTATCTCAATCTAAACTAAGGGTGGCACAATATAATGGAAAGTGAGTTCCATAATAGATTTGGATGAGTTCCAAAGTTAAGACATCATGACAGATACTACAACAAAAGGCTAAGTATATGACTGCTATAATAGCAGCTAAAGAAGGCATTTGTGTCAAGTAGTTTGTTATCAAACTAGGTGTAGTTCACAGCGGGATAATACTATGAAGATATATTGTACGACAATATTATCAACATGTTTTAACCCCGAAGAACTAAAGGTCACACCAAAGGACCAAATTTGTACGAAGCCATCTCATTAGAGAATGATGATGCGTAGAGACGCAAAGACATGCAATTACACACGGACCTGGAAGTGTCAGATCCGGAGATCAGTTGACCACTAGCAATAGTGTACATACAACACCAGAAAGCCATAGGTGTTGAATACACAAAGGTTTGAAACTAGATTATTGACTCTAGTGCAAGTGGGAGACTGTTGGAGATATGCCCAAGAGGCAATAATAAAGTGGTTATTATCATATCTTCACACTTATGATAAATGTTTACATACCATGCTATAATTGTATTAACCGGAAACATTAATACTTGTGTGATTTGTAAACTAAAATAAGAGTCCCTAGTAAAGCCTCTTGTTAAACTAGCTTGTTGGTTAATATATGATCATGGTTTCTCGATCATGAACATAGAGATGTTATTAACAAGGATCATATCGTTAGGAGAATGATATGGTGGACATACTCCTATAGATAAGCGTAGCATAAAGATCAAGTCATTTTAATAGTTCAATTGCTATATGCTTTCTGATACATAGTAACCTAATTCCTTCGACCATGAGATCATGCATATCACCTTTACCGGATGGATGCTTTGATGACATCAAACACCACACCGTGAATCGGGTGGCTATAAAGGTGGCATTGAGTGTTCGGAAAGTATTGGTTGAAACACATGGATCAAGAGTGGGATTTGTCCATCCATATGACGGATAGATATACTCTGGGCCCTCTCGGTGAAATGTCATCCAATTAGCTTGCAAGCATGTGACTAGCTCACAAGGGATCACATATCACGGGAACAAGAAAAGAGTACTTATCAGTAACGAGGTTGAACTAGGTATGCAGAGATACCGACGATCATAACCTCGGATAAGTAAACTATCGTGAGACAAAGGGAAATTGGTATCGTATGTAAGTGGTTCATTCGATCGCAAAGTAATCGTAGAAATATGTGGGAGCCATATGAATTTCCAGATTCCTCTATTGGTTATTGTTCGGAGAAGTGTCTCGATCATGTCCGCATAATTCACGAACCGTAGGGAGACACACTTAAGGATTCAACGTTGTTTGAGTAGTTATGGTATTATGAGAAAGAGACCGAATGTTGTTCGGAGTCTCGGATGGGATCCGGGATATCACGAGGTGATCCGGAATGGTCCGGAGAATAAGATACATATAAGGAAAGTCCCGTTTCGGAGTTCGGGAATGATTCCGGTGTTTTCATCGGGAATGTTCTAGAAGGTTCCGGATTGTCCGGCACTCCGGGGGGGGGAGGGTACATGAATGTGTCATGTACTAAGTGTTCTTGCTGTTCCAAATAAAGGATTAAATTGAATCCTAAAACAGAAAAGTCAAATGGCCAGTTTAAAAGTCAAACGGCTAAAACAGGAAACTGTGGGAAACAAGCAAGAGGTGGTTGGAACCGACTTGGGGGAGGAGTCCCTCCAAGCCAGCGCGCCAACCAAGGCCGACTTGGGGAGGGACTCCCCTCCCCTTGGCTGCCCCTCCCACCTATAAAAGGAGGGGCAGGGCCTCCTCCTCTAGACACACAAGTTCCTATCCTCTAATCTCCGGTTTAGAGCCGTTTTGGTTTAGAGCTTCTAATTGCTCTAGCCTTCGGTTTAGAGCATTCTAATTGGTGTGTCTAAACCCTAGACCACTAATAGCTCTCTCTCATACTCCACCATACTCGCTCCGGCTTAAGAAGCCTGGGATCTCCCTCTACTTAGGTACCACACCGTTGTCTTTAGGAATCGCGAGGAGAGTGCTACAACCTCCATTTTCTTTGGAACAAGGGAGAGGAAGGTCTTCGTTGAGTACCGAACGTGTGACCGACTGCAGAAGCGCTGCCGGAACGCAGCGCCGGAAGGATCGTCTACGCGATCTTGAGATCGGAAAGAGTACGACTACATCACCCACGAGAATCCGCTCTCGTTAACCGCTTTGGAATCTTCGAGGGTAAGATATTCCATCGACTCGTTGCTACAATCTAGTAGATAGATCTTGGCTTGTTTGTTTGTATGCGATAGAAAATTTTGTTTTCCATGCTACGAACCCCTACATACCCATCACAACTCCAGGTGCATGCTCAGCTTGAGCGGCGTTGACACAGTTGGCACGAGCAACAGTAGACCCGGGCTTGGTGTTGATGTTGAGAGCCCGAGGTGGTGGTGCACGAACCAAAGGAGAGCTTGCCGCAGATCTTGGAGGGGGTGGAGGAAGGGCTTTGTTTTTCATCGGACAGTTCCAGCTTTGATGCCCAGAGTCTCCACACGTGAAGCAAGCGCCAGGTGGACGTGGAGCAACGTAGCCAGGGACTCCGCCAGGCGCTCCAGGGTAGTGGTGGTTGTAGCCCCTGGGAGTAGCAGTGAGGAAGTTTGGTGGCCTTGCCGCGTAGCTTGCAGGTCTTGGTGGAGCCGGGAGCGACGGTGGGGTGTTAGGAACCCAAACACGACGCTTAGAAGGAGCTGTGATAGCTGAAGAGCTTGGTGCATCACGGTTGTGTTTCTTTGACTCCTCAAACACTTGCCTACTTGCTTCCTCCTGCAGAGCTGTATGCTGAAGTTCCAGAAAAGACGCCGGCCTTGCATGTGTGATTGCATATTTAATCGATGCATTGAGCCCTTGCCGGAACCTCTTTTGCTTCTTCTTGTCATCGGAGATCTCATCGCCACCATAACGAGAAAGGTTCATGAAGTTCCTGATGTAGGTATTGACATTATCATTTCCACCTTTAGGTTGAGAAACACTTCCTTCATCCTTTCCATGACAATTTCGACAGAATCGCTCTTTGAACGCTCTAGTGAACTGTTCCCAAGTAGGCTGAAAACCAATACGGTTGCCTTGTGTAATTCTCCCACCGAGAGCTGCCTCTCCCTTGAAGGTGAGTAGCACACTTTACCCATTCTTGCTCAGGAACATCAGGTCTCAATAGCCTTGACATCTCACGCAACCAATCATCGACATCAAGTGGTTGATCGAAACATAAAATTGGCGCGGTTGAACTTCGTGAAGCTTTTGATGTCTAAATCGCTTGGGAGGTGGAGGTAGTGGAGCAAACTCATTCCTCCGAACACTCTCTTCAAAACGCTGCTGGTTCTGCTGCATTGCTGCCAAGGCATTGGCGATGTTTGACAACGCGGACCCCAGTTCAGGTGGTATGTCCTCATCAGAACGGCGTGGTGGAGCCATCCTGTGATTGATATAAAACACAAGTCAGTACTATAATGGAGAATAATAATAATCCAAAATAGTACCAAGATGGAATTAACCAAGATTAAATGATACAATTTACTAAGATGATATTAAAATATCAACAAAGTTCAAAGCACCTAGAAGATATTAAGCATATCGCACACGACTGAAAAGGAGTGTGGTACACAGATATATCAACGAATTTTTTTCCACAAATTTCGGCATTAAAATACCAATAGATGCGCAAAATCACTTAACGAATCAAGATTAGTGACTCTACCAATTCAATATACAAGAGCGGATGATAAGAGTAGTGGTATGGTCGCGACTCCATCCCGCACTCAAAGCATTACTCCGCACATGAATAAGTAGAACACATATCCTAACCCCTTCTTCTCACGTTGAACCTAAAGATTAGTAACTACGGAAACGAACACCCCAAACAAAATAATGTCGGATAACAAAGAGTAAGACATATCGCGGCGGTATACAACAAATCAGATAGATCGCGTCGGTTTGCAAAAGCCTGTCGGTATGGAATGTACCAACAGTTGATAACCAAAGGCCGATTGTGATAACAACTTGGATGCAACAGATAGACAAGGAATTACACACACACACACACAAACACACAACCTATGGTACTACGGAAACCCAGAACATGTGAATCCTAGTTTGAATTTTTAAGAAGAGGATTGAAAACTTTACACTTCCTTACCAGAAAAGGGTGGGTGGGTGGGTAAGAAGAAAAATGGAAGCAGTCCTACTCTCACGTTTTGTTTTTCCCTAGTATACATAACTACCAAACATATTTTGCTAGACTGACAATGACCATTTGACTGAGACCCTGAAGGGCGGGATGGCTCTGATACCAATTGTAACTACCTCGGTGAATTACGCTCCTAGTTACAAGCCTGAATGAGAGGAAATGGTTGAAATAGTACGGTGGGGCCCAAATGCCACTCACAGGTAGACCTTTCGGCCGTCCCAACCATTTCCAAACATCGAGACAAGAACGGGCGGCGTAATCGGCAGGCGAAGGGATCAATTACATACACAAATGAGTATGTATGCAAGCCACCATACAACAGTACATCAGAGCCATTCCATCTAAAAAGAAAGGAAATATAGCAACGCCATACGACAAGATTCAAATGTCCTAGATAGATATAATAGTTTAAGATATCTCCTCATACATCAAACATCAGAGTATCAGGCGGAAGCGGCAAACAAGATCCGAAATGCGGATAAGAAGCAAATCGGCATAAGATGCCCCATAAATAAGCACATCCGCCCACAGATCTCACGGATCCCGTTCCGGAATCTCTACACGAGCGATCGTTGCCCACATCGTCCGCCTCCTCCACCCAGTATCCATCTTGTGAGTGTACCGTTCATCCGAATCAAATAATTTATCGTGTGAGACCCTAGAATTTTCGGCAAGTCTTTATGCCTCTAAAGGGACACAACACAGGGTGATGCAATTGCAGCAAAAGATAAACCCTAGCAGTTCTATAGAAACTCGCTAACCATCCGCCTAACCATAGATGAGCGGATGTCCGTGAATTAATGACAACAGATTATACTTGATAATATCATCAGATCCATCCTCCTCCTCGCTTACCAACGAGGAAGCGGACGAACAACCCCCATCCGTTGGCAGTTTTATTATCCATTCCATGAGTGTTGCTCTATTTACTAGTCAGTTATTTAGTCAAATTAAGAGCGGTACTTTAGTTATGCTTGTCTATGATCGAGAAACTGTGCTCCAAGTCGTCCATAACCGCGGACACGGCTTTCAGAAAGTTTTACCTGCAGGTGCACAAATAGCAACACACACTCGATCAACCTCGGAAAAACCAAATCAAAACCCAACGAGGCCTTCACGACAAAGCAATCACAGGATTCAGAAATATTTGAGGCCACCCCATTGAGTACACCATAGCGAAGTTAGCTGACTCGAGACGGACTCAAGGTTTGCGTCAATGGTCAGAAACGATCGGGAACCCGAAAATGTGACTGGGCTTGTCGATACATGAAAACACTCCGCTTACCTAAATAGTACAGTGCTCCTCGCACAATAAATAAAGCATGAAGCATGGCATAAGTACAGGATAGTAAATAAAACCTCAAACTAGTTTGTGGCCCCAAGAAATAAGAATGAATCAAGCTCGCTCGGGGGTCCCATAAGCCTCCCGGATGTGGATAGCGCGAATAATCAAGGAACAGGAATCAAGTACTCGGGGTCCTACGGGACACAAGTGAGCAGGAAAAACCAAATAGCAGATATTGCTCACCGGTGCCACTTTCATTAGTTATCCCATTACTACTCAGGTTAAGTTGTTTAGGTACCTCGTTATCCATTAGACACTCACATACCCTACATATGCTGTTCTACGACTCGCATGGCTCAAACAACTCCTGTAGTAATGGCTCATGGGATGGAGGGACAAGCTTCGGTGGGGTTTAAAAGTAAAGGCTATGCAATACTTGGGATTCAATTTAATGCAGTCGCGACTCAATGATGCAAGAATAAGATAGAGGCAATAGGTACTATATGTATGCAAGCATGTGGTAGTGCTTGCCTGGCAGCTCAGTTGAAGCGAGAGAAGGATCTGGGTAGTGCTCCTGGGTCTCTTGATATATCCCACCTTTCGGCGTCTATTCGAAGAAGAACCAAACAAACAAGGGCCAACATAAATACAGTGCACAAGCATATGAATAAAATGCGATAAGCAAACAATCATGCCATGATGAATGATGCACAAGTTGCAGGGCAATAGAGTAGCATGGCATGGGTGAGGTGTAGAATACAAGAAATAAACATTTTATTGAGTTTTGGCCACATTTTATCCTCATATTAGTTGCTGTTTAAATTATATTTATATGATGCATGCTGAAAAACAGAACATGGAATGCATAAACAGAAAGGTCTCGTCGAGCTGATCATTTTAGACATATCATTTGTTAAATTTGGAGTTATAAATCAAAAGTTATTAATTAATTAAGGTGAAGGGCATTTTCCTGTAATTTTAGTCAACTTGAAAATTTAAGTTTTCAAAATATATTTTGGATGGCATATTTGAAATCCTCACATTTTTCTGATTTGAACACATATATTAATTGTATTATTTGGATTTATATTTTGGAAGTTATACTAAAACAGATTTAAATTTGAATTTAAAAATAATTTAAAAAGATTTGAATTATAACAGGAAAACAGAAATACTTTTGTTACCTGACCCAGACTTAGCCACAGCCAGTGACAAGTGGGGCCAAGCTGACTGGACAACACAGCGTGCAGAACAGGCTTTTGTCACTGCGGCCTCATCTAGCCACAGTGGATGACAGGTGGGCCACGCTGGCTAGGCCCAGGTGCCAGAGGGTGAACCGGCTGTGGCTGACATGTGGGGGCGAGCTGGAGCGCGGGTTGAGGCTGGAGATCCAGGGGGGTTTTCTGCAAGTCTGCCGGGGAGGCTGACTAGCGGGCCACGCGGTACCGCGGTTAAGGGCGGAGAACAAAACAAAAAAGGGGGGGTATGTGTAAAGTGGCCACGGCCCACTGTTGATCTTCTCTGCCTTGGACGGAAAAAGGCAGAGAACAGTGGCAGCGGGGTTCGAACCAGGACTGGCGCGCCTTGACGCTTGGCGACCACTGGCTAGCGGGGTAGTTGTTAGGAGGGCGGACGGGGCCTAGGTAGGGCTGTTGCGGTGCGGGAGCGAGCAGTCAGCAGCGAGAGGCGGTGCACCGAGGGCGTTCGACCAAACGAACCACGGATCTAGACGTCGGTGGTGAGGCGGAGCATGTCAGAGAGGTCGAGGCGCTCACCGGGAGTGGGTCGCGGTTGGATCGGCTGGGAGGTCTTGGGCGGCGCAGGCGCTCCCGGAGCTAGGGTTTCGTCGAGGCGCGTCACTGGGGTCCCGGTGCCTCTCTGCTCGGCTCCGTGTCTGAGGCTCTTGGGGCTCGGCTCGGTCTTCCTCGACACTGACGCCTTGCCCGCCCTTTGTCTGGTGTCGTCGAGAGGAGGCCGACGGTGGCCGGCGTTGGGGGTAGACGGTGGTGGGGCGGAAGGAGAGAAGAGGGCGAGGCCCTGGGCAGATCTGGGAGAGGCAGGGGAGGCCGAGGAGAAGATAAAGAGGGAAGGGAGAGGGAGGTGGCGTGCGGGAGTGGGTAGAGGGAAAAGGTGGCTCGGGTGCCACCTTTCCCTCCTCCTCGAGCACGTGATCGAGCTGGAGCTCGGGGCAGGAGCAGGGGGAGGCTGCAGGTGGGGTAAGTGGAGGCCAGGGAGGGTAGGCTCGGTGTGGGGCATGCCAGGCAGAGAGAGAGAGCAAGAGAGAGGAGAGGGGAGGCGCTCGGGTTGGAGCTAGGGTTAGATGGGGTGGTTAGGTTAGGGTTTGGTGCTAGGTTAGGATGGAGAGAGAGAGGAAGAGGGAGAGGGAGTAGATGGGGTGTAGATATAGGATGTGATCAAAATTGAACAAGCAAACAAGTGCAAAAGAAATAAAAAAATAAAAGAAAGGTCACTAGTGGCATTGATATCACATGTGATTAGAGACTAATATTGCATGCAGTATGACATGATGTGGAGATAGGGTATGTGTATTTCCTCATTTATTTATTTTATTAGTTTGAAAACAAACTACCCAAAACTCTTCCAAAACCAAAGAAAAATCAAAAGGTAGAAAAAAAGAGAGAGAGAGGAAGCTTGCATGGCCCATGCACAAGTAATAAATGCCACTAATTCTAGTTGTGAAAACAACTATCTTTACTCATGGTCATATATTCTTGCATGCATGTCAAAGTATTTGGTTAAAATCATTCAAGGAAGAATCTTTCTTGACATATGGAAATAATTAGCATATGCTCATGTATGAGGATAATTGACCATGGTAGTGTGTATTTCCTCACTAGAGCACTTGTGGCCAAATATAGCTCCATACCTGAGCATATAGCAAATAAAATCCACATAGAAACTTAGATGCAACCTTTCTACTCACATGCCATGCAAAAGTGGCCATGAGGCTCCATATAATTATTATTGTGAAAACAACATACTTCATATATGGAATATGTAGACATGGAGTGGACCCACACCATCACATATGAGCTAGAGATGAAAACCAAATAAGTTGCAAAGCTCATATATGGTGGAATGATGGAATGATGGGGTGATGACAAGAAAGGTGATGGAGCTGAATAAAAGATATGCCCCCAACTCAACTTGGGAATTTAAACAATATATCAAGAACCAAATACAATATCAAGAAGCAAATACAATGTACAATGCATATGAGAGAAGAGCCAAATCCAAAAGGGTTTTATATGATGCTCAAATGCAAGGTGGCATGATGACATGAGCATGATATAATGATGATGCAACAATTATATATATGAAGTAGCCATTATATTACTAAACCAAGTAGCATTACAGTTGTTAGACAAATGGGATGCTACAGCCTATTTGGATTAGCCCATTATTTCTAACACATCCCAGCCGTGTGCCCCGTAGATCTCCCAATTGGGCTATTGGGCATGATAGATGTAAAACCGCGGCTATAATGATGTTGCACCTGGTGCGGCCTAATATTTTGTCTAGCGTTTCTAGGCCAATCCTAACTTACAGGAGGTAAGGGCAACCGACGTGCTCCCCAATTGTGGGTAAGCCGTATCATCGACATAGCGGCGGGTTAGTCTAAATTAATGCCGCTATCAATCGTCAACCAACTTTTAATAAGGCAGCAAAGGTTTTATAGGCAGGCGCAATGTCTTGTTGTTGATGCAGCTTCTGACCACGACGAATGCACGGGATTCACATGTGGCGACGTTACTGTGTGCCACCGGCCTCCTCGTCTACTTCCATCATTAAATAGACCCCGATGCGCACCCCTCTCTCGCATATTACCACCATCACCTCCTCCTCCTATGTCCCTCGCCCAGCCGTGCAAACCAAACTCTAGCCAAAGATGATGCGGAGCGGCAGAAGCAGGATCCTGCCACATGGAGCAGCGGAAGCCAACGGCTTCAGGCCATGTAACCTTATCGCGAACGATATGTGGTCTCTCTACCACACCTAGTGCCCAGCGCTGCTTGTCATGTGGCTCCCCACTGGTTTGAGGATAAGCGATGGAGGCATACTGCCAGTGCAAACCGGCGATCTCAAGGTGGACGGAGAAGGTGTACCACCACATCGACAGGGCGTTGATGGACGAGGAGCACACCTCCCCTCTCTGGTACGCTGACAACATCCCGCATTGGGAGGCTGATGAGTGCGTATTTGCATCATGTTTTATATTATTATTTTGCATTATAGATGTAGGATCTTGGTATTTTACGGTGTTCGCATGCACTTTTTATGTTTATTTTCACCAGGATTAGATCAGATGATGGATCCAATGGACATAATTCTTGGAGCAGTTGTATTAGATAAAAAAGGAGCCAAAAACTACATAAATCGCTTATTTGGGAAATATTAATAATACCAGAAGAAAACCCAAAGCGAGAAACGGAGACAGAAGAGTTGACGACCAACTATACAGGTGGTCTCCGTATATTTGTTGCCGTATAGTTGGCGTCGCCTCCGTCTTCACAAATAGTTTCACCCCGTGCAACTGGTTCGGGGAGACGACATACAGAACACCCACAAATCGCCGAAACCTAACCTCCGAAAGGCATCTGGTGGGGGAACTTGCCCTAGGGATCCATCTTTTCCCTACACAGATCTAGGAGGCCAAGGCATCGATCTCCATCTTCATCAACCGCTGCATCTTCATCACCACCATCATCTCCATCCATCCATCTAGATCTTGCTGTAATTCTTGCACTAGTTGTGGATTTATACAAGTACTATTCATCAATGATCGTTTCCATTACCATTGCTATGATGCTGTCTGCCTCCATGTCTGGGTAGATCCTTAGTTCTTGGGGAGATGGAGAAACCCTAGTATGAGATTGGAATAAGATAAAGTTTATTATGATATTCATCGTTGTGACCATGTTGTTAGATTGTCTACATCTTGATGTTGGGAGAAGTCGACCTCTCCAATATTTTCCTCTTATGGGAACTTGATGTAGGGAACTACTTGTTGGTAGACGGAGGGATGTTAGCACTTACAGTTACTATAAAGCTATTGGCACCCCTTATGTATCAACTTGGGAACCGAGGAAACTCACAAAACACTATCCATGTCATGGGATACGTCCTGCGGGATTATGTCCCTTAATAGCGGGGTAATTTAATTGATGTTGATTGCTGTCTGCTGTGGTTATGAGGATAATTTGAGCAGTGGTTGCTGCCTCTTTGTACAAATACGGAGTTCCTCCCACACATACATAGTCGAGAATGTTCATGATAATAATCTTTACCTTAGCCCCTTTATAATGCTAGTGATGTATCCGCTAATCCCTGAGAACGCATTTCTCCCACTAAAGTTTCAAATCTTTTTTACATACGCGATACTTATTTTCTATATTCAGTTTTGTTTACTTTACTTATTTTTCTCTTATACCAAAAACACCTTTTTACACATTATTCGCATTTTATCTTGTCACTTAGAACTTTATTTAGCATTTCTAGTTTCAGTATTTATTTCAAGAATTCCTAGACTTTAGACTCCTGCTCCTTGTGGGATCGATATCTTTATTTCGAAAATAGCTACATCCGATCTGTGCACTTGCAGTCATCAATCTATTTTCTGGCGCTGTTGCCGGGGAGCTAAGCGTTTTAGGTCTTTTAGTTTTTGCTTATTTATTTTAGTTTTGTTAAGTTTTGTTTTGAGTTACAGGTTTCCACCAACATGATGAAATTTGAGCATATGACTAGTGCTAACCCACTCAACCACTTTGGGAAGCCCTATGATATTTATAAAAGAGACAACTTCAACGAGAAGACAAGGGGGTTTGAAATAAATCCTCTACTACTTGGTATTTTACACAAGAAGCAATTTACTGGAGATGAAGAAGATCCTGATCCGTATGAGCATATTGCATGTTTTAAAGATATATGTGGCACATTCCAATTAATGGGGTATACCGCCGATGAGGTAAGGGTTAAACTTTTTAGTCAAACTTTGACAAGTACAACTCTCTCATGGTATAGATCTCTACCCTCAGAAGCCACTACTACTTGGGATAATTTAGCTTGCGGATTTTTTTTAGGGTAAAACAGTAGGGTAAAAACCCCACTGCAATTTTTCTTTTTATATATCAAGTAGAGTTACAAAAGATTATTTACAATCATATTCCACCTCAAAAAAGAGGGATAACATTCTAATCAGCTATCTCCTGTCTAAATTGGCTTCAATCCAGTCCTTAAGGCCCTGATAATACTTTTTCTTAATTCTATAAAGGACCCATCTTAATTCCTGGGCTAAAATAGCCTTCCAGGTCTCCACCGTCTGTTGATTGTTGAAAATTTCATTATTTCGCAAATCCAGATGCTCCAAGTTCCAAGTATCGAATTTCCATTGCAAAAGGGGCCTTGAGGTCTTTTTTAATCTGGCTAGAACTTCAAAGATGCATTGATCACCATATTAACTGTGAGATTTCAGCCAGAGCTCTAGCAAAAGGGCATTCCCAAAACAAATGTAAACTAGTTTCTTCAACGTGGCAGTTCTGGAAGACACAATCATAAGATGCTAGAGAAAACATTTCCTTTCGGAAGATTCCTTGTGTTGAGTCTATCAAGCGAAGAAGCCGGAAGAAAAATTTGTGCTTCATTGACAAGAAGATTTCCAAATCCAAGAAAAGTGTGGTAACCGGTTGGTATCCAACTAAAGAGTAATAAGCCTTTTTTACTGAAAAATTACTACCCCAAATATAAGACCAACAATCAGATTCCCCTTCCCTGCTATAATTGAGAATTTGTTCAAGACTTTGATATTCCTGATACGCTTGTTGAGACAAAGGCAGATAAAAGAGATCCCGGTATTTGAAGTATGCGGAACTCCTTGTGAAATGTGAGGGTTTTTTGCAAATGTAAGAAGGTGAGGAAGCTTATGTTGGAGGCAACTATCATTCCACATATCAGTCCAGAATAGTGTAGATTCCCCATTTCCAACCAAGCACTTTGCAAGTCCTTTAAAAGTGTCAATTAGCTTAAGATGAGCTTTCCACCAAAAGGATCCCTCAACTCTTCTTCCAGGGAGCTTATCATTACAATAGTAGGTATTCCATACCAAATGAACCCAGGGAATATCCTTATGATTATAAAATTTATCCAAATTTTTCAAGAGAAGAGCAGAATTTTGAACATTAAGGTCCAGAACTCCCAATCCTCCTTGATTCTTGGGTCTACACACTTTCTTCCATGCTACAAGAGCAGTACCGCTAGCTTGAACATCAGTAGTTTTCTTTCTCCACAAGCATTGCCTCATATATTTAATCAACTGCTCTTTGATAGTGACAGGGAGATCAAAGCAGCTCATGTAATATATGGGGAGGGAAGATAACACAGATTTAACTAACTGTAATTTCCCCCCATAATTCAGAAAGTCAACAATTCCACACAATCTTCTTTCAATTCTCTGAACAATAGGTAAAAAGTGTTCCACAGCAGGTTTATTCAAGCTCAGAGGCAGACCAAGATAAGTAAAAGGCAAGGACCCAGTGAGGCAAGAAAGTGTATTAGCAAAGTGCCCAAGCCTCTCAGAATCCATATTAATTGGCATCATGCTGGACTTGGAATAATTGACTTTAAGTCCAGTGGATATAGCAAAAGTATGCAGGATTGCTTTAAGACATAATAGTTGCTCAGACTCAGCCTTCAGGATTACTAAAGTGTCATCTGCATACTGGACCACAGGGAAATCAGGGCAAAAAACATTCTCAGTGGGCAGCGAAAGCAGACCCAGGTTCATTGCCTTATTGAGGATGCTTTGAAGAAGATCGGCCAAGACAAACAGTAGAGGAGACAAAGGATCACCTTGCCGACACCTTCTACAAGAAATTTTTCCTGTGCACACCATTTAAAAGCACAGAGGAAGAAGCAGATCCAAAAATCATCTGAATCCAAGAAATCCATTTAGCTCCAAAACCTTTGGCTTTAAGGATATCAATGATTGCAGAATGCTCAATTTTGTCAAAAGCCTTCTCAAAATCCAACTTGAGAATTAAAATTTCCTCCTTTGACTTGTGACACTGATCAAGAAATTCAAAATCCCAACCTAAACAGTCTTGAATTGATCTTTGCTTGAGGAAACCATATTGATTCTTGTGAACAAGTTTAAGAATGACTTTTTGCAGTCTATTGGCCAGAATCTTAGTGATAATCTTAAGGACACTATTTAGTAAGGAAATAGGCCTAAAATCAGCAGGAGTCAAAGGAGCAGCAATTTTTGGAATGAGGGTGATGAAAGAGGAATTAATGCTCTCTAAAGAGACATTCCCATCATAGAACTCAAGAAGTAGATGTTTCACATCATCCTTGATAATAGGCCAGCAAAGCTTCATGAATTCATTATTAAAACCATCAGGGCCAGGAGACTTATCATTAGGCAAATTTGTGATGACTTCCTCAATCTCCTCATCAGAGAAAGGCATTTCCAAAGCTTCCTTTCCTCTGGCTTAAGCAATCACCACCAAGTCATTAAGATTGAAATGCATTTCAGGCTTATCGAAGAACCCATTCTATCTTTAAAGTAATTCCAAAGAAGATTTGCTTTTCCATCATGATCATAGATCTCAAGATCAATCACCTTTGAGCATGGAAATGTAATTATGTCGAAAACTAATGGTAGCTTTGGAGTGAAAGAATTTGGTGTTCTCATCCCCAGCTTAACCCATTTGATTTTCCTCTCTGCTTCCAATAAGTATTCGGTTTTGTAGAAGAGAAATAATAAGATCCTTCAAGATATCCCTAAGATTCCACTCATGAGCGAAGAGTTCTCATTTCCTCCATGATATCAAGCAAGTCAATGGTGGCATTAACATTACAGATTTGCATCTTCAAACAAGGAAGCTGTTTGGCCCAAAGCTTCAGCCCTCTTCTCACATTTTTGAATTTAGCATTTTTTTTTGCAGAATCAAGGAAACCCACAGGAATGTTCTAGGCATTTTGAACAATAGCTTTAAACTCCTTATGTTGTAACCAATGGTTTTCAAATCTGAACACCTGAGCTTTTGGAATCATTGTGCCAATGGTAATAACACAGGGAATGTGATCAGAAGTAGGCTTAGCAAGAGGAGCAACAAAAGTGGAAGGAAAACTTTGAGTCCAGACAGCAGAAGTAAAAAACCAATCCAGTCTTTCCAATAGAGGATCCTTCTGCATGTTACTCCAGGTGAATTTTCTACCCTTAAGAGTTAACTCAATGAGACCCAAATTATTAATAGCTTCATTAAAAAGAAGCATACCATTCACATCCCCTCCCAATTTGTTTCTATCAGAAGGCTGCCTACAAAAGTTAAAATCTCCCACAATAAGCCAATCCACATCATCTGGCATATCAATACTACCAAACCAGTCTAGAAATTCAGACTTTTTTTTCCAGGTAAACATGGCCCATAAATATTGGAGAGGATCCAAGATTTATTGGACAAGAGAGAAGTCAAGGTAATGGAGATAGAGAACTCATTAATGAAAGAAAGTTGTCCAGAGAACAAGGAGCCATTCCAAATGATGATAAAACCACCAGATGCACCTCTGGAGGGAAGGAATTCAAAGTTGGTAAATTTGGAGGGGCAGAATTTCTTAATGAAGGAGCTATCAAAATCCTCACGTTTAGTTTCTTGCAGACAGATAATGTCACAGCCAGACTCCTCAATTTTGCTTCTAAGAGCAAACCATTTTTTATCAGAATTTATTCCCCTGATATTCCAATTCAGGATTTTCCAAGTTCTGTTGTTATTCATTAAGAAACCAGGAGCAAGTATAGATGTGGGGTGATGTAAATAATGTAATCACCCATAAGAGAAGACAACAGGTACATAGACCAAAGCTCAACCAAAATAGAGTACCACATATATGATCCACAATAAGTACCAACCACATTGCAATATCACAAACACAGAACACATAACAGGAGGTCAACAAGACCCCAGCAAAAGATATAGCTTGACACATTAGCACACTTAAGAGGAGGTCTTCTTCTTGGCTTGCTGTCCACAGGTACCAGCAGCCCCAGGCTTCTTCTTGCCACCAATCCCCAAGCTGGAAGAGAGACCACCTTTAATGCTGCCTTTTGCAGGAGCCTTAATAGCCACCTCATTGATCTTCCCTTTCTTGAGTAACCTCTTCTCCAGGTCTCCATCTTTAACCTTGCAGAATGAAGCAGCAAGATTTTTAACCACTTTGGCATTCAGGCAAGGAGGGGCAGCATTACAAACCAGGCAATCAACAATTTGACAATGTAAGTGACTTTTAAAACCCCCATTTAGTTCAACAATCCTAGGACTTCTCCTCACCTCAGATTCCACAAGAGGTTCCTTGCCCTTTATCTTTCTAGCAGGGGTAGAGGGAGAACCTGAAGATTTTTTAACTTCAATACCCAGGCAAGAAGGGGCCATCTGGGAAAAATTCTCATTAGGAATAATGAAAGATATTGAACTTTCCTCAGCAATAGGTTCTTTAATAATTTCCCATAAAGGAGAAGTAAGAAATCCTTTGACCCAATTAAATTTCTCAGAGAGTAGCAAGCATGAGAGTGATGAAATTAAACCAACTTACAGGGATATCACACTTAAGAGAGCCCTTTGAAGAAGATTCATTCTGGATATGGGGAGCAAAATAATTCTCCCAGAGCTCCAGGCCTTGCTGAGAAAAACCCTGTTTGGCAATATGCACATCAGGAATGGTAATGAAAGTTCTCACCATCCCAACCTGAAGGTGAGCCTCATTTGGGGAAAGAAGATGCTGATCCTCCAACATCCAATCCTCATGCTCAGGGGCAACAGCACTAGAATCCATAGGACTTCCAGTCTCCTCCTCAGCAGCATCATTAGGATCCTCCTCATCAGCCAGATAGTTTTGAAAGATATTTTTCAGGCCTTCCCCAATGCCAACCCCCTGAGGTGCAACTACAACACCAGGCTCCACCACATCCTCAGGCTCATTAACAGATTCCTCATCATCAGACTCCCAGTCCTGAACAATGATACCAGTAACACCACTATTCACATCCTGAGGTGGAAGGTGCAGATTGTCAATGGCATGTCCTCTCCAGAGCTACAGGCCCTTGAGCAGAGAGCAGCAGCCTTCCTGGGGACCCCAACCTTCAAAGATTCCCACCATCGAGGCGGGGTTCTGCACAGGGCCCATCCACTGACCCCAATCACCCTCAGGAGCAGGGGGGAGGGGGGGAGGTGGCACCTGAGGTCCAAAGACTGGCCCATGTGCAGGAACAGGGTGAGGGTCCACATTATCATCTGGCAGTGGGTCCTCTTCAGGTGGGCCCCCACCAAGCAAGTGACTCTGAAGAATTTCAACAGAGAAAGTCCATGACTCTGTCTCCACCAGGTCACCAATGGTAAACCGCACACTCTTAGGGATATCAGCCAAATCAGTATCTAAATATTATCCATTATCAAAATCTTTTGGAATCAGGAATCTTATAATGACTTGGAAGAACCGTCCCAATGAAGGACTAGTAAGAGCTTATATAATATTTAAAGATTTACTTAGACAATATCCTCATCATGATTTACCTGAATGGTATTTATTGCATATCTTTTATGGTGGTTTAATTAAACCTAATAAAATTGAACTAGACCCTTGCACGAGATGAGATTTTATGGATTTACCTATAACTAAAGCTTGGGCTTTACTTAATAGAATTAGCGATCATAGAGTTTCATGGAATTTTGGTCTAGGAAGTGAAGGAGGCACATAAATAGATCATGAATGTATTCATGACTATAATAAAAAGGGCCATGTTAATGAATTATCTAAAGAGCTTTATTTAGATTTAGATCTTGTGTTGCAAGTTGTTAAAGATTTTACAGAACACATCGAAGCTCCAAAAGAGGGTTCGGTCAAGTTTGATCCACCACCTGAACCTGATAAGAAAAGAGAAGTTAAACAACATTGGCCTCCCTAGAACCAATGTATGAGATACCTTTCCCTAACACTGCACAAAAGCATATTTTGTAATATGAACAGGTCAAAGAAGTACATGAGGTGAAAGAAGAGGAAAGTGTGCCAATAATTGAAGAACATCTAGATGAAACCAAATATGAAGAGGTAACCAAGGAAGCAATCATGGCTATGTATGCACATTGTAACATAGTTGAACTTGATAAAGATACTTCTATATTGGTTGAAGGTAAAATTAAGGTAAAAGATGTGAGTAAGTCTATTCTTCCCTGCATATTTAAAGAAACCTTGCATTACGGTTTATGTGATCCTGGCACCAAAGTTAATGTTATATCTTATGATTTTTATCTAGAAATAAAAGAAGAAATAGCACCGGCTACAATATAAATATGACAACCATGTTAGCCAATAAAAATCTTAGAATTCCAATGGGAGTAGTTGAAGATCCAGTTATCACAATTAATAATAAAAAAAATTCCTTATTGATTTTGTAGTTGTTGATATGCCAATTGACACTCTTTGGCCAATTATATTTGGAAGAAACTTTTTGAGTGATATAGGTGCCACAGTTGACTTCAAAAAGGAGATTGTATCCCTTAAGCTTGGGAAAGCGGAAAAAGAATTCCACTTTTCCAAATTAAATGCAAACCTTTATTCATAAAAGAAGAAGAGAAAAAGAAAACTATTGAAGAAATGGCAACTCTTTTGTTAAATAATCAATATAAAGAAATAAATGAAGATCCAAATTGTGAAGAAATAATTATGGAGGAGAGAACTTTAGAAGAACTAGAGAGTGAATTTGATTCATTTACCATTTAAGAACCTCCAACTGATGAAGCTTTTGAAGAGCCAGAAAAGATAGGGGATGAAGAATTACCACCCCTAGAATTAAAAATTCTACTAGATAATCTTAAGTATATATTCTTAGATGATACTAATAAATTCCTTGTTATTGTTAGTACTAAACTTTTAGGGGAAGAAGAAGAACTCATGAAGGTACTGAAGGAGCACCGCAAGGCCTTTGGGTACTCAATGGATGACTTGAAGGGTATCAGTCCTATGATAGCTTCCCATCGGATATTTATGGAAGAAGGTGCAAAACCAGTTGCAGAATTTAATAGAAGACTAAAACTTGAAATGAAGGAAGTGGTAAGAAAAGAAATAGTACGCCTACTTGATGCAGGTATAATTTATCCTGTAAAAGAAAGTGAATGGGTAAGTCCTGTTCATTGTGTTCCTAAGAAAGGCGGCTTTACTGTTGTTCCTAATGAATTGATACCTACTAGAACTGTTGTTGTACATAGGATGTGCATATATTTCAGGAAATTGAATAAGGATACTAGGAAAGATCACTATCCTTTACCGTTTATAGATCAAACTTTAGATAGGTTAGCAAACCACACTCATTTTTTCTATTTGGACGGATACTCTGGTTTTCCCAAATAGTTGTTCATCCTGAAGACCAACTTAAAACAACTTTCATTAGTCCTTATGGTTTACATTCTTACCGATGTATGCCTTTTGGTCTACGTAATGCTCCGACTACTTTTCAAAGATGCATGACTGCTATATTTGCAGATTTTATAGAATTGATAATGGATGTATTTATGGATGATTCTTCTGTCTATGGAACTTCGTTTACTAGTTGCTTGGATAATCTCAATAGAATCTTGCAGCATTGCGAAGCAACTAATCTTGTCTTGAATTGGGAGAAATGCCATTATATGGTCAAAGAAGGCATAGTCTGGGACATAAAGTATTAGGTAAGGGTATTGAAGTAGATAGGGCTAAAGTTGAAGCAATAGAGAGAATGCCACAACCAAGGGAAGTAAAAGGTATAAGAAGTTTTCTTGGTCATGTAGGCTATTATAGAAGGTTTACTAGGAATTTTTCTGGAATTTCTAAACCTTTGAATAATCTGTTGAAAAAAGGAGTAAGATTCAATTTTGACGATAAATGCCTTATCGCCTTTGATAAACTTAAATATGCTTTATCTCGTGCTCCCATCATTAAACCACCTATATGGGATATAACTTTTAATTTAATATGTGAAGCTAGTGATGATGTTGTAGGAGTAACTCTGGGATAACAAATAGGTCGCAGATTTAATATTATACATTATGCTAGTAGAAATCTCAATAGTGCTCAAAAGAATTGTCCTAAGAAAGAAAGAGAACTCTTTGCTGTATTTTTCTCATGTGATAAGTTTCGTTCTTATATTGTTGATGCAAAAGTAAGAGTTCATACAGATCGTGATGGTTTAAACGAACTCCTCGAGAGGAAGTTTCATAAGCCAAGACTGATCCATTGGATCATTTTACTTCAAGAATGTGAGTTACAGATTATGTAGAGACAGGAAGCAATAGATGCATCATCTATAGTTACCCAGCAAGACATCGGCCTTATTGAGAGGAGCATTAGTCCCGATGATTTTTGTCTTCGAGAATTACTATATGAGCTAAGGTCAAATCCTCCCAAGAAGAAGTCCTTGTTGTTGGAAGAGCTTATCACTCCCGACTAAATAAACGGTAAGTGGAAGGTAAGTTTTCTAACTCTAATAAATTCTTTGTTTTCATAGTTTTTACTATTAATTTTTTTCCTTTGAATTCCTCTTGTTTTTCTGATGTTTTTGAGGGGTTTCTGTAACTATACGGCTGGAGAAAACTCTCCCGCTGTATAGTAGGTTGTTAAATGTTCTGTACCCCTTCGCATAAAAATTACTCGAGGTGCGGTATCTATACGGCTGCAACTATACGGCCGGAGAAAATTCTCCCTCTGTATAGTTGGTCATTAAAGCTTCAGTAACCTCGACCCGTTTTTAATTTTTATTATGATAAAAAATGTTTTTGTCGGTTCTTAGTCGGTAATCTAACCGACTTGGGCTCGAGATATTTGGAAGTATCTGCCCGGAACCAACTATACGGCTGCAACTATACGGTCTGTGACCGTATAGTTGGTTGTTACGGTGCAGGACTCCTCCAAATCCGTGATTTCTTTTTCTGGTCGGTTTGGATTGTTTTCTTGGACGAAAATTTGGTGTTTCTTGTGAGTTTTACCAACCTCTGACCCTTATTATATACTGCCCTATTGTGCCCCTCTCTAATCACAAATCACCAGGAACAAATCCAGCTATGCGCTATCCTGTCCAGGCCGTGGAAAACCTATGGGGCTCATTTCTCCTAGGGATCTTTCTAGCAGACCGTCGATGGAGCATGGGGATGATGAGGTGGAGAGGTTTAGCCCGGGGTAAAAAGAGTATGTTGAGCCAAACTTCTACAACAGCGACCCCGATGAAGGCTGGAGCAACGTTTACATCTGTCGTGACGTCTATGACCCCCTGGAGGTCGACTGGTCGTCGATGAAAAGAACCCAAGAAGAGAGAAGGTCGCAAGCCGCATGGAAAAGGGCGTGTGGAGACGGTCAAGTTCATCATTACAGATCCAAGGCCTCACAAGCATAAGGAAAAACCTAACCTTGATGCAGGTGCTACAAAGGAACATGCGTTGCCCCACTGGAGGCCTACCACTGGCGCTCGTATGAGGGTGAAGCCTCAAGAGGAGTGGAGGAGCAGCTTCTACTTCCCCGATCCATCAATAATGGATGATGAAGAGGAAATTGTCCCCAGGACAAAGGATCGCGTGCGGGCACTAGAGGTATATCAGAAGCAGGAGATACTCCATGACGTCGAAGTCCGTCATCGCCTCAAGGATATATAGGAGAAGGGTGATCTTCTCCCGATGATGACCAAGCTCGTTGATAGGGTGGATACTCTGCAATCTGATTTGTGCAGGTGCTACAGCCGCATCACCGCCTTGGAGGATACCAACAAGAAGATACACACCGCGGTTCTACACGCCATGGCACCATAGTGACCTTCAAATAAACACGGTAACAAATAATTGTTTGGGATTATTTGATCCCGCCTGGCTTGATTCCAAGCCCGTGGAGATCTTTTAGACCTTATAATCTATCTTACAAGTTTTTATTTCTATTCTAGTTTTGCATTAGTTCGAGCTCATAAATAAAGTTTGCATCATTAGATTCCCTTCAGGAATAGTTGATCCTTCTTATGAAATTCTGAGTTTATTATAATATATGGAGCATTATTGAGTTTGAGTTTGTGTTATTGGATATATGAATGACTTGAGTATGATTTTACTTGCACTTGATGATAACAATAGTAGTCTTACACACCATTGGTATTACCGGAACATTTAGAAGATAATTTGATCAATATATTGTAGGTCAATGGTGAAAGGACATTTACTTTCATAATCACTTTTGGTGTTCGTTAACAACAAGTAGATCATTTTATAGTATGGTAATGTCTACAGGTTGATATAATGCAAAGTGAAAAGAACCTTGGCCTAGGAAATTATCCATGTAAGCAGTTAAAGGTTTCTAGGAAATCCAGTCCGGAGTCTCCAGTGTGGTCCGGAGTTTCCCCAGGAATCCCCGGAGGGCCCTCTAGAAATCATCCTAGGACATTCTGTATGGGGGTCCGGCGATCAACCGGAGACTGACCGGAGTCTCCGGTCCAAGCCTCAGACCGGAGTCTCCGGTGTGGCTGGACCGGAGTCTTCGGTCCACTTGGTCTGGAAGCTTTGAAGAATCTCCGGAGGAGTCTTTTCCCAGGGGTGCTAGGACAATATGATGGGTGGTCCGAAGGTTGGCCGGAGTCTCCGGTGTAGACCGGAGTCTTTGGCCTGCACACCGGAGTCTCCGGTATGACTATTCTCCCAACGGTCAGAAAACAGTTCAGTGAAGGGGAGGCCTATAAATAGAGGACCTTATCCCCTTCCTCCATCTGCTCGAACCACTCAAGAACACCATCCCCATTTGAGCCACCAAATCAACAAGATATCTTCATCCAACCATCCAAAGTCATTGATCTTTGGAGAATCGAAGGAGGAGGCCTTGATCTACAGCTTCACCAAGAGATATCTTCATTTCCCCCTCATTCACTTGAGGGCCCCCTTGCTATAGTGTTTCTTCGGAAATCCTAGATTTTGATTTGGTTCTTACAAGCTTGTCTTTGATTGTTTGACAGCTTTCTTGTATTTTGGAGCCTCCAATTAGGTTGTGGATGTGTGCCCCGAACTTGTTGTAAAGGTGTCGTCTTCCACCTCGAAGGTTGCCGATATAGTGGAAGAGGTGAATCGAACCCTTTGCAGTGAGGTTCATCGGAGAACAAGGGAGGCCTCTCGTAGTGTTGGTGGTTTTAAACCACCCCCTCTCCAAACGTAGACGTACTTCCCCTCAAAAGGAAGGAACTACGGTAAAACGGTCGTAACTTTTGCATACGATGTCGAAGAAAACGTATAATATACCAAAATGACCAGAACAAGATTCCAGATCCGCTTGCAACACCTTTAGGTCATTTAGATATTTTTTAGAATCTCAAAATTCAAAAGAGTAAAAAGTTATGGCAAAAATAAGATTTTTTGCTGCAGAAAAAAAATGAGGCAACTTACCCGTAGCGCACCACCACCTAGTGCGCCACGAGTAAGTTGGGCAGGATACAAAATTCAAATTACCACCCCGCCCACCTACCTCCTTCTCTTCCTCTCTTCCTTCCTCTTCTCTTCCTTCCTCCCTCTGTTCTTCTCTTCCTCCCTCTCTTCTTATCTTCCTTCCTTCCTATCTTCTTCTCTTCCTCTTCTCTTCCTTCCTCCCTATCTTCTTCTCTTCCTCTTCTCTTCCTCCCTCTTCTACTTCTCCTCACTTCGTCCTCCTCCGACCAAGGACGACCATGGGAACCAACTCCTTCAGCCGTCATCATCTCCGTTGACTCCTCCGACCACACGTCCTCCAGCCGTCGACGCCACCACCTCCTCCGACCATACCTCCGTCCACCTCCAACCATACCTCCGTCCACCTCCGACTGCATCTCCCGACGCACCTCCTCCTCCTGCCTCGACGCCAACGAGGACTAGCACGGCCATGGCCTCCCGCACATCCCTGCGGTGGTAGGTAGTGGCCATGGCCACTGCTCCGGCAAGACGACGCGACAACGGTGATTTCTGGACCCGATTGCTTTTGCAATTCAAAACGAGGGTGTTGTTTGCATTTTTTTGTTTTTTGAAAAACACATCCGTGGCGCACCTGTACCCCTACCCTTTGGCGCACCTGGTAGTGCGCTACGCCTATCCTCATATAACCGTGATGCACCTAGTAGTGCGTTGTAGGCACTTTTTAGCCGCAGCGTACGCCTAGTGGCGCACCACTAGTGCGCCACGGATGGGCTTTTCAGGTGCGCCACGAACAACCTTTTTCCTAGTAGTGGATTGAACCAAAGAAAGTACGGGAAGCTCTTAAAGATTCAGATTGGTTTGGAAGCAATGCATAAATAGCTCAATAACTTTGAGATAAACAAAGTATGGAAGTTAGTTGAGAAGCCAAAAGATTTCCGCAATGTTATAGGCACCAAGTGGATATTCAAGAATAAGAAATATGAGCATGGAATTGTTGTAAGGAACAAGGCAAGATTGGTTGCACAAGGGTTCTCTCAAATTGAAGGCATTGATTATGGAGAGACATATGCATCTGTGGCTCGCCTTGAGTCCATATGTATCCTGCTTGCTTATGCGGCACATCATAACTTTAAGTTGCAACAAATGAATGTAGAAAGTGCATTTCTTAATGGTCCATTGAATGAGTTGGTATATGTAAAGCAACCCCCGGGGTTCGAGGATCCCACCTTCCCAAACCATGTCTACAAACTTGATAAGGTGCTCTATGGGCTCAAACAAGCCCCACGCACGTGGTATGAGCACATTAGAGAGTTGTTGTTAGATCGTGGGTTTGAGGTTGGGAAAATATATCCCACTCTTTTTACTAAGAAGGTCAATGGGGAGCTTTTTGTATGCCAAATCACTACAAGGAATCTGGCTATATATGACCCTCAATTTTCGTCACAAAATCGTCATAGTAGTCCGTTTATGACGATTCTATGACGATTTTGAGATCGTCGAAAGCTGAGCGTCGCAAATGAACTATAACGACGTTTTTGGTAAAATCGTCATAACCGTCTATGACGATATTGAATCGTCATAACGTCTATGACGATCCAATATCGTCATGGACCATCTAGCCAGGCCAGCTCAAATCCTACGTGGCCGATCCTACGTGGCAAAATTGTGACGAAATGAAATCGTCTTAAATCAAAATCAGCCATCCATTTTAGTAATCTAAATGGGCTGGCCCAATAATTCTAGCCTTTTATTTGCTAGGCCTTGGCCTTTTAGGTTTGTCTACTTTGGGCCTTGCCTTCTTACGGTCCACTTATTTATTTCAGATTTGTTCTGATATTTTGGGCCTGCCTTTCTAGAGCTCAAATACATTTCAGCCAGTCAGATTCGCTATATTTTAACTAGAATTTGCATTTTCATTTCTAGAATTGCTTCAGTCATGCAATAAATCGAGAAAATACACGAGAGTTTCCAAATACATCAAGAAAATACACCATTTTCAGCAAATACACAACATGCATATAATTTATCAGCAAATAGCAGGATCACAAATGCACATCCAAGATTACAATTCAGTATTTACATTAACTTATTAGAAAATAGCACCAATTGCAACATCTGCTAGGCAACAATAAGTTAACCCAAGTCAACCACTTTATACTGGTGTTGAGTATCAGAGTAGTCATTTCTTCAGGTCCTATGTGCTCACCAAGAAATCAGCCCTCTGAATCTTTTTGTGTCACATCCTCATTCTGCAAATAGGTATTTACACACTAATTAATACAAATCGGTATGAATATACAATGGCATATTTAAAGCGTGCAAGTGGATATGGCATAACCGCATACAATGGCCGTCTTCAATTGTCTCCGGCCAAAGATCCGTCACATGAGTCCGAAGTTCCTGCAGCTCCATCTCCACCATCTCGGCGCCGAAGCTCAAGTGTCTTCTTCTCCAGCTGTCCCCGACCAGTAGCTCCCTAGCAGTCATATAGTACATTCAAAAGAAATCCATGAATAAACCAAGATGGCAACCGAAAGAGAAAGAAAGTAGCACTAGTTGCAGCCAAACTAGACTAGTGAGGTGTACATGTCCATAATAGTGTCCAAAAAAGGAGCAAAATAATAGTGTTCCAGAACAAACAAAATCTAGATGGACAAGATCAGAAAATAACATGTTCACCTCTGATTATGGTGTTTGATTTACTTAGCAGAAAATAACAACAGCTACAGACTCGTGAGGTGTACATGTCCATGCTGGGCGGCTGGTGCAAATTACAACCACGAGTGTGATGTGTGATGACACTTCTCAGTACCATCACAAAGCACTTACAGGAGAAACAAGGGGAACCCAATGACTCACCTTAACGCACAGAGTAGAATAAGGCCACCGCCGTGCGATGACCTCGCCGCCATCGCATGACAGCTGGAGCCCAGAAAGTTAGTAGAAGCCAAGGGTGACTAGGCCTAACACCTCGTGTGAGGTGAGGGAGGCCACATCAGCACCACCAACTGGGCCAGAATGCCCGCAGTCACATGGGACCACGAAGCAGCCTGTCGGCAAGGGAGCAGGTGCCATCTGCGTCCTCCATATTGTTACAACTGCACCGACAAACGACTGAAAGTAAACTGAAACTATCTCAAAACAAAAGGACGACCCACACATCTTGGAGATTGGCATATAAATAAAAAGCATGTCAATGGAATTGCAAAAACAGCAATTTGCATAGCAATGATAACAGCTGGCAAAGACACAACGGTGGAGACAACCAAATTTCCTCAACACGCAACACTTTGGGATCTTGACGTCTAGGAGTTTGGATACCATCTCCTCGTCACGACTTTGCCACTTCGTTATCGCACTTGTACAATACCTCACTAAGGCCCATTCATATACGAGGCCTTGATCGTGTCCTCCATCGCATTGTCCTTTCCGGACATCATCATGATCGCCACCGCGATTAGGCGAAATGACGATTAGTTGATGATAGGCTCCAAAGCCTTGAGCAGTTCCTTCTCCTCCCAAGTCATACTCTCGATCAAGGATGACTGCGCCATGTCTCTCTGCTTTCAACATCAAAGATAGCCTATCAAAGTTGAGAAGTCAGCTTCATTAACTCAGGCTAAAATGACAAGCACTCGATTACGCACTTTGAATGAATCAATCTACTTAATTTCTGTTTTTTCTCACGCAAGTAAAATAAACCGATAAGACTAGACAACTCACTCATTCATTCAGTAAAAGGAAGAAGATAACAACCTCATGATAAATGAAGCCAAGTAATTAACAGACAGGTGATTTGATGAGCGGAGACTGTCGGAGACATGTAAAAGCTAGTATTATCTATGGGTTTGCATGAAACAAAAGAGGACCATGAAAAAAGGATGAAAATCAGACCATGAAGGAAAGGCGGTGCCACAAAGCACACGACTCCTAGTAGTATTTCAAGTGCAAAAGGCAGTTCCAGAAAACATAGACTGTATATAGGTTGCAAGCTGTATGGGAAAAACAATGTTTAGAACAATCAAAAACATGCTCCCTCTAACAGGAACGAATCCATGTATGTATTCATAAACAAATGAAAGACTTCGGTCTACGGGCATGCACTATTCTCTGCAAATAGTAGAGACTTTGTAGCTCGCAAGCTTATACCGATCTTGATTTACAATATAGATAGTTAGAAAATACCGCATTTGTAGAATAAATTGAGCTTGAGAAAATTATTACATGATATACCTACTTCTAGATCGTCAAACAAGAAGTTAACTCAAAAAATGAACAAAATCCAAATAACCTATCACTTTGTCAACAACAATTAAATGATCCGTAAGTAATAGAAGAAAATCCAGTTGCCAGTTTAAGATAAAGAGAGTAAAGAAACTAGTAGTACAAGAGTGTTCTATGAAGCATCAAGCATCAAATCTCAGGTAAAGCTAGTAGTACAAGAGTTTTCTATGAACAGAGAACATCCAACAATTCCTAAAAACTCATGGTATCAATAGCACATGCATCAACAGTTTAAAACTTATTACAGAGAATCAAAAGTAAAACAAGCTTATCCATCACTAGCAGGCATACTCACAAATAATGAACAGAAAGAAGGAACTATAGAAGGAAGTCTATTTCTTGTATAAGTGCGAGATATAAGAATAAGAATATATTCATGCTCTAGTTACGGTCAAAATATATTAAACAAGGAACTATGAAGCAAGTCTACACTATAGTTACAAATTAAGGAATGCACTACACGGTCATAATATTGTTGTAGAAGAGGGACGAATATTCAAGAAGGCAGATGGTGTCATGCATGTGGAACAAGCCATATATATTTTCATACGATTCTAGCATTTAGGGAACCAAAAGAACATACGTCGAGGCTGTTTGAAATCTAGTAGCGAGAAAAGATGCCACATAAAACAAAAGTAAATGGTACTATCATAGGTGGGTAGATTTCTTATAGTAATCATCATAGATGGACAACTAGATTAGGCCAGGAACTAGCAATAAATAAAAAGAGTCCATGATCCTAACAAGGAGTGAGCATGTATTCCTATAAAAGATTGACATGCAGGTTTGATATCAGCAGCTCATAGCAGTTCAACTACATCGATACCATCACGGTTTGAACACTAACTAACGACAAGTATATTAATAAACAAAGAGTAGAAGGCCACATCTTGAAACAAGTTTGAACAACGATAGTCTCAACCATCATCGCCTACTACAACAAAGAGCAAAACAAGATCGGTTTGTCACCGACTAAATAGTCAATAGCGCGATTTACAATTCAAAGTGGTTGAACTTCCTAAGAAGGTCAGAAGGATCATCTATTCACAAAGGATAATGCCACAGAAAAATCTAGAATCAAATACAGTATAGGGGGAGGAAGGGGAGGGAGCATAAGTCCTCCATGTTGACGATAGCTAGCTTCCTCGCTGCACTCCCCGCTCCATGAATTCCCGTATCGCATACCTTGCAAGAAAATAACAAAACAAAACATAAATTCAGGAGGACAAGGGAGAAACCCTAGATCGAGCACGTGACGAAACAAGCATGCACCCCAAATTTCAATCATAAACGCTAGACGGAGTAACGACGCACCTCCGTCGTCTTGCACAGAGGCCGTAGTCTTGGCTCCCGAGATCCCCGTCATGGCCGATCCGCCCACCTCGAGCCTGCGAGATCCGCCTCCATGACGCATGCCGCAGCGGAACCTCTGACCCACGGGTAGGGCAGGCTGGTGGGTGTCGATCTCCTTCTCCTTGGTGCGAATCTTCACCATCGAGGCTTCCGTTGACGGGACCGCGAAGGCTTCCGGTCTCGGCAGTGTAAGGTCTGGTGGAGCGGGATATGGGGGTGGTCGGAGAGATGGATCAGAAGATGGTTGAGGGGCGGAGAGGAAGAGGGGAACTGGAGGTCTAGGGTGGCCAGAGATTGCACGCAGGGGAAGGAGGCGGCGCGTGGGGGTGGCTGAGATGTTACGAGGTAGAGGTCTGAGCGATGGGAGGTGGTGGCAACTGCTGGAAGCAACCACGGCGTATAGCCATGGCAGCATGGCCGCCATCCACGATTGAGAGAGAGGAGAGGCAGGTCGGGTGGCGAGCGACGCAGTAAGGAGCAAGGGGATTAGGGTTGCGGTGAGGGGCGGCTGCCGAGCAGAGATAGAGGAAGGAGTGGCGGCGGGGTCTGCGAAGAGGAGCGATGGGATTAGGGTTTGGGGGTCAGTCCCTCTCACCACATATAAATGACACATAAGCGTAACAACTGATGTGGCTGCCACATAGAAAATGACACATAGGCGCAAACAACTAATGTGGCTGCCACATCATTTGAAAATTTCACAACTTGCAGTTACGACGATATAAAATGGTCATAATAGTTTATAAATAAGGTCCAAGGTATTGGTGTCCAGGTTATGACGATTTTATATTAGACAATTACGACGATTTTTTTCAAAATCGTCATAATTATGTATGGTTTTAGCCTCCTTAAATGGCTTACGACGATTTTGTGCAAAATCGTCATAAATTTATGACGATTTCTTTTGGGGTCACTTTCAAAAGGTCATAGTATACCACATTCCTTGTAGTGAATATATGTTGATGATATTATCTTTGTCTCATCTAACAAATCTTTTAATGATGAATTCTCAAAGCTTATGACTAACAGGTTCCGGATGTCTATGATGGGGGAATTAAGGGTATTTCTTGGTTTTGATATCAAGCAAGTAAGAGGAGGAACATTCTTCAACCAAGGAAAGTATACTCAAGATATCTTCAAAAGATTCAACATGAAAGATTTAAATGGAGCTCCTACCCCCATTGCAACAAGGACTCATCTTGAACTAAATCCAAATGGTAAAGATGTGGATCAAAAAGTATACCGGTCTATGATTGGTTCTTTGCTTTACCTTTGTGCATCTAGACCGGATATTGTGTTGAGTGTAGGAGTGTGTGCAAGATATCAAGCGGCTCCTAAAGAAAGCCATTTGATGGCGGTCAAGAGAATCTTCCGATATTTGGTTCATACTCCACACTATGGTATTTGGTATCCTCGTGTCTCAACATTTGCTCTTTGTGGATACACGGACTCGGATTGGGCTGGTGATAAGGATGATAAAAAACCAACCTCCGGGGATTGCCAATTCCTTGGTAGGTCCTTGGTGTGTTGGTCTTATAAGAAGAAAAATTGTATATCTCTCTCCACCGAGTATGTGGCAGTTGCTAGTTCTTGTACTCAATTGCTATGTATGAGGCAAACGTTAAAGGAATACGGTGTCCATTGTGACAAAGTGCCTCTTCTATGTGACAATGAAAGTGTTATTAAGGTTGCCTACAACCCGGTGGATCACACAAGGACCAAGCATATTGAGATTCGTCATCACTTCATTAGAGATCATGTTGCCCAAGGTGACATTGACCTATCTTATGTGTCAACCAAATACCAACTTGCCGACATCTTCACGAAGCCACTTGATGAAGCAAGGTTTTGTTATTTGAGGAATGAACTAAATATCATAGATTCAAGGAGCTTGACTTAATCACCTTGCATACTCACCTATGTCTTGACTCTTATTTGGTTTAGGTGCAGGCATGGAGATTGGGGAGTGCGGTCCTAATACATTGGGCTATCCCTCCCCCCATAATGTGTCACATCCCAAAATTTTCCAAATTTTGAAATGTGAAAAAATAATCAAACAAAATAATTAAATGTTGATATTTAGGGGAAAAAGAAACTTTTGCTTCTAAATGGAAACATCAAAACCTTACTTCAACAAAATTTGAATGAAAAAGCAACAAACCAATTTTTCAAATAAATCAAATGCATTCATGCATGGAATGTATCTTGATTTTGAGCACTTGGAAAATTTAAACCAACAACCTAAACCCTAATAAAAGAAATCATCATCAAGATCACTCCAAGACCATGGCTTTGTTCCATATAAATTTTTTAGCAACAACATTCCTAAATAATCAATATTGATAAACACCAATATTACAAAACCATGGGAATTGATTTCACTCTTTTTGGAGCCATGGATAAAAACTTATGATTTTATAAGATAAAAGAAAGTATTCCAAGGCTAATAAAGCTCATAGCTAAAATAAATACCTAAATTGTGGACAAAGTAATTATAAAGTATATAAAAATATAAATAATTGTTAAATAAAGTTATAAAAATTGGAATCACCATTTTTGGAGCTATAAATAAAAAGATATGAATTATATAAGACAAAGAAAGAAATAAACAAATAAAATATATTGCAAAGTCAATTTAAACAATGGTTAAAATCCATAAGTAAATGGAATAAAAGTTTATTAAATAATATAAAAGGATAAAAGTTTATTTAAATAAAATTATATGGGCTTATGAACCATATTCAAATTTTATTTAAATAAAAGGAAATGAGCCCCATTCAATTTAAATGATTAATAAAAATATTTTTGAAATCCTCAAAATGGACTAAACAATCAACTCATATTTTGTATAAAACCTACTGAAAATATTTGGAGAAGATTTGAAATCAAATTGATGTTTAAATCACTTGATTTGAATAAAAACAGAAAACAGAAAAAGAAAAGGAAAAAGCTTTGAAGAAAAAAAGGGAAACCCAACCAGCTAAACCTTCATGGCCCAACACAGCCCAACCAGCCCACCCGGGCCACTCCCTCTCCCCCTCTGCTCCTTTCTCACACACCCCCTCCCCGCACCACTCACTTGTAAGAGGTCCCAACCTGATAAGGTAGATATCCATGTGTTTACATTGCTAGTCCCTGGATCAATAGCTAGCATCCATAGTTTAAGATGTAATATCAAGAAACAAAGGTCATAATACAACTTTATAACCAGGAGTAAAATAATTCATTACATCTTACATAGCTCATTTGGGTATCTCATTACAATGCAGTAGATATAACTATATCATGGAGTCCTTCATCTTCAAAGTGCCACAGGCAATCATGTTGGTTGTAGACCTGTAATCCTATTCAACACACTTCACTAACATCAAACAAACTTGCAACATAATAAGTTACAGCCACAAGGGTCAATACATTTGAATTATATTGGCAAGTGATACTATGGTAGAGTAGTGGTATCTATCATCTATATGCAATTTGGCTAAGTGGAGCTTAGGCTTGCTTTTCTCAAAATAGATTTTCCATATCATTTGAAAACACTAAGTTTTTGTTTTGTCAAAATCACCCAAGGAATCTACCAATTGAAAATTGAAGATCCTTTACCCTTGTTCAACCACAAGTTTTAACTTAGAAATTGGAATGAGGAGATCCTTGATAGCTTCCATGTCTTGATGCTCAAATTATCCATTGCCCGGGACACGGCTAAGTACTTAGATTTTTCCTTCTCGAGAGGTGGCGCACTTTCCCCACAAGACTCGACATGCATCAAGACAAGATCTTTCAGAAGTCTTCCCTTAGACCAAATGGACGTGTTCCAAACCTATCACCCCCTACCACCTTCTGTCCATCTGGCTAAGTTATTGCAACCTATATGATCCAGGCAGAGCCCATAATGCCATGTGGCTGCACTTGAAGCTTCTCAACATTTGACATCTCAAATCTCTTTGTTCCTGGGTGTCTTTCCACAAGTGTGATACCAAGTTTTCTACAGTATACTGGACTTGTGATACACAAGTTTTCTCCAGTATACTGGACTTTTGTAACCACTCAACACAAACCTTTCATTCCATTCCACCCAGGTGATTCATTCACATAGTTGTTTTATTAAACAAAACACAAGTCATAGACTTAGAAATATTTCATAGCATGAATATAATCCACCCTTGTTTTCTACTAGATAGGGTAAGCATAATAGTAGCAAGAATCTTAACTTAGGGAAAATTCTACTAAGGCATCATCTACTAGGATTTCCCATGGCATAGCATACTTAGTAAAATTTCCATGCAAGTTCTACTCAAAATATCACTAATGCATAGTGAAAATAATTGGACAAAATGTATGAAGCACCACTTGCCTTTTTGGTAGAGAAACTAAGTTCACTCCTTTATCTTGCAATTGTCACACTCTTCAAAGTTCACTACAATTCAATCAAGCAAGCACATATTCAAACTATCATTCAAACAATTCATCACATAAAATAAATAAAATAAAAAAATGTATGCAAGCATGCAAAAGATTGTTTTTATTTGGAAAGGTGGTTTATAATAGGCTATAAACATATTAAAACACCTATTGGTTATTTATACAAGTGGCAAAACCATTTAAAATCAAGTTAGTGAGAATAGGCAATTTAAATCATTTTTGTTTTGCTAGAAATGATTTAAATCAAAGTAATAATTTCTAGTGTTAAGAAAATATATTTTTAAATCCAAAAGTTAGTGTTTAGGGTTAGAGAGTTTAAATCAAACCATTTGCAAAAGGTTTTACTCAAAAAATATTTTTAAAACATAATCAACAATTTTTGTTTTACTAGAAATGCTTTTATTCAAGGAGTAATTCCTTAGTGTCACAAAATATACTTTTAAATCCAAATGTTGGTTTTATGGTCAGTAGGTTCATAACAAAGAAATTTCAAAAGATTTTACCCTAAAAGCAGTTTTAGAATAATTTTTATACTCAAAATAGGCCTAAACATGTTTCTGAAAAAACACCTAATTTTATAGAAGAAAAATAGTAAACTAAGGGCATGGTCGCAAATGTTTCCTTTTCTTGATTCCAATGACATAAAATTTGCAAATTTTGGACGTGGGGATCAAAAGTTATGAATTTTTCAAATCCAAACATTAAATAGACATGTTTCTGTTTTTAAAACGAAGTCTGGGCCATGTGTCTAGTTGCTATCGGGCGATACCGGTTCATGTTGATCACGCGACATGAACCGCAGGATTTCATTTAAATCGCACGACATAGATTCATTCGTACCCCTTCAGTTTAAGATCTAATCCTAACCAAGCGATCAAGATCTAACGGGCTACAACGCTTCGACCATGGACTGGCGGCGCGTGTTTACGGCGAGCGGCGGTGCGCTCGGGCGGTGACATTGTCGGTGAACTAGGAAGCGAGGAAGAGAGGGGAAAGGCTCACCGGGTTCGCAGGGTTGCGCTGATACTCGACATTGTCTTTGTCAACGAAGGGGCGCACAAGGACGACATGAATTGCTCACCGGAGTCGCTCACTGGCTCGGGCACGCACGGCCGTGGTCGAAGGCGAGCATCTGGATAGTAAGCAAGCAAAGTAAGGCGTCAGAGAGGTGCGCAAGGGTTCGAGGATTGCATAAAATCTCACCAGAGAGCAAGGGGCACACGGGGTCCGCAATAGCAGCTCGCCGGAGATGATGCAGACGGCGGTGGCGAGTAGACGTTGTGCTTGCCGACGCTAAGTGCGCGCGGGCTAGCTAGGGATACTGGAAGGTGTGGGAGGTGCGGGCGAGCAAGCTCGTATGTTGCAGGGGCAGTGGGGGTGGCTAGGGTGGTCGGAATTGTTGCCGGAGAGTCGTCGGGGCAGTGGAGTTGCAGCGAGGAATTTGAGCAGCCCTGGGGCGGAGAGGATGCGGCAAGTGAGGGGAAAGAGGGAGGGGACGTGGGCGCTTAAGATGGCGTGGTCACTAGCGAGAATTTATCATCCATTAACGCGAATTGAAGCATGGAGTAATGACCAAAAACAACCAGAGTGAGGGGCGAGGTCAGCGTGGGGTGGAGAAGATTATGATCTGGCGGTGGGGCCAATCAGTCAGAGAGGTGAGGGGTTACGCGTGGGGTCTCACGGTCAGGGACTGTGCGGGTTCGTTCGCGGATGAGAAAGCTATTCGCGGGGAGGGGAGAGAGAGGTGGACTGCTGGGCTGGTTGGGCCTGATGGGCTGGTTCGTTGGCTGGGTTCTGTTGGGTTGATTGTTTTTCCTCCTTCTGTTTTCTTTTGTTTTTCTGTTTTTATTTTCTATTTCGAATTTATTCAAATGATTCAAACACCCGTTTGAATTCAAATATTTATCAAATCATTTCAGTAGGTTACTACTGTTTATAAAGTGTGTTTAAATAATCTATTTGAAATATTTCTTATATTCTCTTGGGGTTTAAATATTTATTTGAAATAGACATTTGTCTTTATTTAAATAAGATTTTAAATATGGTTCCAATCCATATTATTCTTTTTAATTAATCCTTTAATATTTTTAAGTTAATTGGATAACTTCTAATCCATTTTGGAGATTTGAATTATTTTCCCCTCATTTAATTAATCATTTATATTAGGGATTTTGTCTTCTTTTAAATACAATTTGAATATGGTTTAATCCCATATTACTTTTATTTGAATATTCTTTATCCCTTTATTTTATTTGGATTTGGATTATCTTTATTCCATTTTATTATAGATTTAATTCAAGATTTAAATTGTCTTCTAAATAATTTTCTTGGGATTTATTATGTTTAGGCAATTTGTCTTTATTTAAATAAAATTTGAATATGGTTCAATTCATATAATTTTATTTAAATAACCATTTATTCCTTTTTATTATTTAATAAACTTTCATTTGATTTGTTTATGGATTTGGCCAAGATTTAATTTGACTTTTAAATATTCCTTATTTATTTATTTCTTTCCTTGCCTTATAAAATCCATATCTTTTTGTTTATAGTTCCAAAATTGGTGATTCCAATTTGTAGAATTTTATTTAATATTTGTTTATCCTTTTAAATCCTTTTAGAATTAATTTGCTCACAATTTGGTATGGATTTTAGATAGGAGCTTTATTAGCTTTGGAAATTAATTCCTTTTATCTTATTAAACTCATAAGTTTTTATCCATGGTTCCAAATTAAATGAAACCAATTTCTATGGTTTTATAATATTTTTATTTATCATTCTTGATCATTTATAAATGTTTGTTGCTAGAATTTTATATGGATCAAATCCATAGTCTTGAGAGATCTTGGAAATGATTTATTCCATTAGGGTTTTCGGGTTTTGGTTTACTTTTCCAAGTGTTTAAATTTAAAGATACATTCATTGATGAATGCATTTCACTTAATTGAAATTTTGTTGGATTCCCTTTTCATTCAAATTTTATTTAAGAAGGGTTTTGATGTTTTCCATTTAGAAGCAAAAAGTTTCTTTTCACCCTAAATTTCAACAATTCATTCATTTGTTTATTTATTTTTCACATTTCAAAATATGGAATTTTTTGTGATGTGACATCACTGACCACCGAGCCCCACTGCCACATTACCCCGTCATCAACCTCGCGTGTTGAACGCGCCCCCTCCTCTGCCGTTTCTACGTGGATTCAATCCGCATGAATTCACTTAACTACGCGAGTAATTCCTGTCCCCGACCACGCCTTCTTATTCCCCTCTCCCTCCTCTCCTTTCCCCTCAAACCCCCTCGCTAGAGAGCCACCAGGCTGCTCAATCTCGATCTCGCACCGCCGCAGACCTCGACGCACTCCGGCGTCAATTCCAGTGAGCACCATGCGCCCCTTTCCCTCTCGTTCAAACTAACTTGCTCGTCATCCTCGTGCGCACTTGCTGATACCCGCCGTTTGCCTGCTTGTGCCTCAGAACGCTCGGCAACGACACCACCTGCAAGCAACCGACGACGAGCTCAACTCCGGTGAGCGATTGCTAGCGAACCAGTGCGCCCCTTCGTCAACCTCGACTACCATGGAAACCCCCGCTTCCTCGCGACACTGGTAACTTGCACCCTTCCCTTTACTCCCTAGAGCCACCGCAGCACCGCCGCCCGACACGCCGCCGCCGCAGCTCGCCAGTAGCGCCGCCCATCTCTGGCAAGGGTGCTATGATCCACTGGATCAAAATCCTAGGGCCTAGATTAGATCACTAGCCAAAGCGGTATCGTTTGATCTGAGCCGCGGGTTTTCACTTAGATCCAACGGTGTGTAGTGTTGATCCTGCCGAAAAGGTATCGGCAAATAGAAACACGCCACATGGCCAGACCTTTCCGTTTAAAATCCAGAAAATGTTTTTAGATGTTTAAACTTGCAAAATTAATAACTTTTAATCTAAAAATCAGAAAAATACAAATTTGGTGTCTATGGATTAAGAAAATTGTGAACTACACTACCGTGCACTTATTTTGCTCACTTGTTTGTGAAAAATTCTAGTTTTAGGCAGAGACTTGTTTAGGGCCATTTTGGCTATAAAAATTGTTGTAATAATTATTTTTGAGTAAATCCTTTTACAAATGGTTTTGTTTTGATCCCTCTGACCATAAACACTATAACATTGGAAATTATAAATATATTTTGTTGACACCAGAAATTATTCCTTTGAATAAAAGCGTTTCTAGTAAAAAGAAAAATGATTTAATTAACCAAATTGCACTAACTTGATTTCAAATTGGAATTTCACCTTTTTAGAAGGACCAATAGATGATTGTAGTGTTCAAAACTTTGCTAAAACAATTTCTAAAATAAAATTACCTTTTGCATGCTTGCTTGCATTTCTTTGTATTCTTGTGATTGTTTTGTGATGCTAGTTTTGAATGTGTGCTTTGCTTGATTGTGTGGTAGTGAACTTTGAGGAGTGTGACATTTGAAAGATCAAGGAGAGTACCTAGATTTTTTACAAAAAATGCAAGTGATACTTTGGTCATCAAAAGTCCTATCTTTTCAATATTGCATGAGTGATATTTTTGTAGTATGCATGATAGGACTATTTTGTATATTTCTATGCGATGATAAACCTATAGTATCTACCTTGGTAGTATTTCCTAAAGATAGGAGACATGGTAAGTGTAGAATGCTTAGTCTAGATATATAGAATAGTGGGTGGAAATCATGATATGATGTCTTATGAAAATACAAGTATTATTTTTGGACTAATGAAAACAACTGATGTTAATGAAACACCTAGGTGGAAATGGGACTTGTATGGATTTATTACTCGGGGCCCATGTCTATGGTTTAACCTAGTGTATCTCACTTGTGGATGGCCACCGAAGAACAAAGAGATTGGAGACATTATTGTCGCGAAAGCTTCTAGTGCAACCACATGGCATACGGGCTCTGCCTTGACCAACTAAGTTGCAAGAACTCAGCCATATGGACAGATGGTGGTAATGCTGTTAGGATGGATTGCGTCCATGGTGGTCTGAGGGATTGCTTCTGAAAAGTCTCGTCTCGATCCATGTCGAGTCTTGTGGGGAAAGTGCACCACCTCTCGAGAGGGTAAACCTAAGTACTTAGCCGTGTCCCCGGTTATGGACAATTTTGAGCATCAAGAAAGTGAAGTAGTTCAAGAATCTCATCATTCTAATTTCTCTAAGTTAAAACTTGTTGGGTGAACAAGGGTAGCACCTGGTGTGTATCCAGTGTGCCATGTTTGATGAAGTGTTTTGAAAATAGAAAAACTATTTTACAAAGGATAGGGAAAAATTATTTTATGCAAAGGCCAGCCGAAACTCCACTTATCCATATATTCATGTAGATGCTAGGTTATCCATATCAATATGATATCACTTTGCAATATAATTGAAATGTATTGACCCTTGTGGCTGTAACTTATCATGTTGCAGGATTTCTTGTTGATAGTGAAGTTTGTTGAGTAGGGATTACAAGTCTGCAACCAACATTTTGCATGTGGCACATGAAGATGAAGGACTCCATGCTTTATAGTTATATCCGCTGCTCTGTAATAAGATAGCCATATGAGCTATGTAAGTTGTAATTAATTATTTTATCTCTGGATATGCAATGTAATATGACCTTTGTTTCTTGATATTACATCTTAACTGTGAGTGCTAGCTATTCGATCCAGTGACTAGCACTATAATCACATGGATCTCTACCTTATCAGGTTGGGTCCTCTACAGATGGTATCAGAGCACTATGTTTCCTATAGGTTTGTAACCCTAGGATTTGACAAAACCCCTTAGAAAAAACGGATATGTATTTGTTCTAACTTATTTACAAACAATCTTGTAAACTCTTTCCTCAGCATTTTGTTTTGATTCTACATCTCTCCCTTTTCAACTTGATGGACAAAGACTTCAACGTGAGCAAGGACTTCAACATCACAAATGACTTTAGCTTTAGCATCACAAAGGACTTCATCTTCAATTTCACTAAGGACTTTAACTTTGACATCAGTAAGGACTTCAAGTAAGAAATAGTTTCTTCCAAGGATACCATGATCTTGTTCCTGATGTAATAGCTAAGAAGAAGGATTGAATGATCTCAAGTAATACCCTATAGTTGGACCACCATACTAGTGTTTTATTTAATCGATTTGCTGATCATTTGTTGATCATACCAACCTATGTGGTATAGAAAAAATATTTTGCTGCCTAAGATATGCTTGAACCTTGTTGTTTGGGTGGTATGTATGATTGATGTTGCTTGCTTATTGCTTGTGTGATTGTTGTGTATGAGTAGAATTCTTTCCCTAGAAATATTTTTTCTATTCTAATCCCAACCCAACCCAAGCAGATGACTTCTCCAAGAGACGACAACTCCAACATCAAGGATGGTGACAACAACAACCTCGAGATGCACATGACAATAAAATTGCTAGCAACCCAAACTAAGTTGAATCAAGTGACAACCCAGTTTTTATCCAACAACCACAACAACACTGAGTTTGACCCGACCATGCTAAAGTTCTTGGGATCCCAATCCCAATTGTTGCAAAGGATGACCAATAATATGATCAACATGAGAAGCGACCGTTCCCAAAGAGATTATGACAACAATGATTTCAAGGATGATATTGTGGGAAGAACTAAAGCCTACAAAATCTATGGAGACATAGGGCACACTTATAAAGATCATATTGACCAGTGCCCTAATTGTGATGGGAACCATCCAGCTAGACAGTGCCACACATCTCAAGTTACCTGTTTCCTATATGAAGGAACTGATCATGTCCCTGTCCAATGCCACATTTATTCTATAGTTCAACAGATGAAACATCAAGCTAAGGATGGTATACATCAAGTCTTTGGAAACACCCACGAAGGTACAACCAACTTACACCAAGAATGATGAAGACAAAGACAAATCTCAGTATACACCTCCATACAAGGTAACCAATTTTGGTGAACAAAAGAGGAAACGTGGACGTTATCCTAGGAACCATTCAAAGAACCGAGAAAAGTTTCCCACATTTGTGGTGAAATATGAAGAACATGAACTAAGAGACATCCTAGCCTTGGAGACACCCAAAAAGAATAAGGGCCAAGGAAACAAACAAGAGATAGTGATACAAAGGATAAAGAAGGATATTAGCCAGGTGATGTGTTACAATTACAAAGATTTAGGCCATTATGCGTTTGATTGTCCACAAAAGGAGAAGAACAGGACAAGAAAACTTGGAAAGGATCTCAACCTTGTCACATGTTTCAAATGTGGTAATAAAGGACACTATGCAAATAACTGTCCAGAGAAGTTACATCAAGACACCAAGTAAGCCAAGATGCAATCTAGTTAAATCCTTTTAAGGGTGGTAGTACCCTAGTTGTATTGAAACCAACTTGTTGTTTCTATCATTCCCAAATCTCGGGACGAGATTCCTTTTAAGGGTGGTAGTCTGTCACATCCCAAAATTTTCCAAATTTTGAAATGTGAAAAAACAATCAAAAAAAAAAAGAATTAAATGTTGAAATTTAGGGAAAAGGAAACTTTTGCTTATAAATGGAAACATAAAAACCTTACTTGAAAAAAATTTGAATGAAAAAGCAACAAACAAATTTTTCAAAAAAATCAAATGCATTCATGCATGGAATGTATCTTGATTTTGAGCACTTGGAAAAGTTAAACCAAAAACCTAAACCCTAATAAAAGAAATCATCATCAAGATCACTCCAAGACTATGGCTTTGTTCCATATAAATTTTTTAGCAACAACATTCCTAAATAATCAATATTGATAAACACCAATATTACAAAACCATGGGAATTGATTTCACTCTTTTTGGAGCCATGGATAAAAACTTATGATTTTATAACATAAAAGAAAGTATTCCAAGGCTAATAAAGCTCATAGCTAAAATCAATACCTAAATTGTGGACAAACTAATTATAAATTATATAAAAAGGTAAATAATTATTAGATAAAATTATACAAATTGGAATCACCATTTTTGGAGCTATAAATAAAAATATATGAATTATATAAGACAAAGAAAGAAATAAACAAATAAAATATATTGCAAATTCGATTTAAACCAAGGTTAAAATCCATAAGTAAATGGATTAAAAGTTTTTTAAATAATATAAAAGGATAAAGGTGTATTTAAATTTTATTTAAATAAAAGCCAATGAGCCCCACTCAATTTAAATGATTAATAAAAATATTTTTGAGATCCTCAAATTGGACTAAACAATCAACTCATATTTTGTATAAAACCTACTGAAAATATTTGGAGAATATTTGAAATAAAATTGATGTTTAAATCACTTGATTTGAATAAAAATAGAAAATATAAAAAGAAAAGGAAAAAATCTTTAAAAAAAGGGAAACCCAACCAGCTAAACCTCCCTAGCACAACACAGCCCAACCAGCCACCCGGGCCACTCCCTCTCCCCCTATGCTCCTTTCTCACCCACCCCCTCCCCACACCCCTCACTGACCACCGGGCCCCACTTCCACATCACCCCGTCGTCAACCTCGCACGTTGAACACGCCCTCCTCCTCTGCCGTTTCTACGTGGATTCAATCTGCATGAATTCACTTAATTGCGCGAGTAATTCCCGTCCCCGACCATGCCTTCTTATTCCCCTCTCCCTCCTCTCCTTTTCCCCTCAACCCCCCTCGCCAGAGAACCACGAGGCTGCTCAATCTCGAGCTCACACCGTCGTAGACCCCGACGCACTCCGGCGTAAATTCCGGTGAGCATCGTGCGCCCCTTGCCATCTCGTTCAAACTAACTTTCTCGTCATCCTTGTGCACACTCACTGATACCCGCCGTTTTCCTGCTTGTGCTCCAGAATGCTCGGCAACGACACCACCTGCAAGCAACCGACGACGAGCTCAACTCCGGTGAGCGATTGCCAGCGAACCAGTGCACCCCTTCATCAACCTCGACTACCACGGCAACCCCCGCATCCTCGCGACCCTGGTAACACCCTGCACCCTCCCCTTTACCCCCTAGAGACACCGCAGCACCGCCGCCCGACGTGCCGCTGCAGCTCGCCAGCAGCGCCGCCCATCTCTCGCCAGGGTGCTGTGATCCACTAGATCAAAATCCTAGGGCCTAGATTAGATCACTAGCCGAAGCGGTATTGTTTGATATGAGCTCCACGTTTTCACTTAGATCCAACAGTGTGCAGTGTTGATCCTGCCGAAACGGTATCGGCAAATAGAAACACGCCACGTGGCCAGACCTTTTTGTTTAAAATATAGAAAATGTTTTTAGATGTTTAAACTTGCAAAATTCATAAATTTTAATCTACAAATAAAAAAAATACAAATTTGGTGTCTATGGATTCAGAAAATTGTGAACTAGACCACTGTGGACTTATGTTTCTCACTTGTTTCTGAAAAATTTGAGGTTTAGGCAAAGACTTGTTTAGGGCCATTTTGGCTATAAAAATTGTTGTAAAATTTATTTTTGAGTAAATCATTTTAAAAATGGTTTTGTTTTGAACCCTGTGACCATAAACATTAAAATTTGAAATTAAAAATATATTTTGTTGACACTAAATTATTCCTTTGAATAAAAGCTTTTCTAGTAAAAATAAAAATGATTTAATTAACCAAATTGCACTAACTTGATTTCAAATTTGAATTCCACCTTTTTAGAAGGACCTATAGATGATTATAGTGTTCAAAACTTTTCTAAAACAATTTCTAAGATAAAATGACCTTTTGCATGCTTGCATGCATTTCTTTGTATTCTTGTGATTATTTTGTGATGCTAGTTTTGAATGTGTGCTTTGCTTGATAGTGTTGTAGTGAACTTTGAGGAGTGTGACATTTGCAAGATCAAGGAGAGTACATAGATTTTATACTAAAAAGGCAAGTGATACTTTGGTTGTCAAAAGTCCTATCTTTTCAATATTGCATTAGTGATATTTTTGTAGTATAAACGATAGGACTATTTTGTATATTTCTATGCTATGATAAACCTATAGTATCTACCTTGGTAGTATTTCCTAAAGATATGAGACATGGTAAATGTAGAATGCTTAGTCTAGCTATATAGAATAGTGGGTGGAAATCATGATATGATGTCTTATGAAAATACAAGTATTGTTTTTGGACTAATGAAAACAACTGATGTTAATGAAACACCTGGGTGGAAATGGGACTTGTATGGATTTATTACTCGGGGCACATGTCTATGGTTTAACCTGGTGTATCTCACTTGTGGATGGCCACCAAGGAACAAAGATATTGGAGAAATTCTTGTCGCGAAAGCTTCTAGTGCAGCCACATGGCATACGGGCTCTGCCTTGACCAACTAAGTTGCAAGAACTCAGCCATATGGACAGATGGTGGTAATGCTGTTAGTATGGATTGCGTCCATGGTGGTCTGAGGGATTGCTTCGGAAAAGTCTCGTCTCGATGCATGTCGAGTCTTGTGGGGAAAGTGCACCACCTCTCGAGAGGGTAAACCTAAGTACTTAGCCGTGTCCTCGGTTATGGACAATTTTGAGCATCAAGACAATGAAGTAGTTCAAGAATCTCATCATTCTAATTTCTCTAAGTTAAAACTTGTTGGGTGAACAAGGGTAGCACCTGGTGTGTATCCAGTGTGCCATGTTTGATGAAGTGTTTTGAAAAGAGAAAAACTATTTTACAAAGGATAGGGAAAACTTATTTTATGCAAAGGCCAGCCGAAACTCCACTTATCCATATATTCATGTAGATGCTAGGTTATCCATATCAATATGATATCACTTGCCAATACAATTCAAATGTATTGACCCGTGTGGTTGTAACTTATCATGTTGTAGGATTTCTTGTTGATAGTGAAGTTTGTTGAGTAGGGATTACAAGTCTACAACCAACATGTTTGCATGTGGCAAATGAAGATGAAGGACTCCATGCTTTATTGTTAGGGATTTCTATTTTTGTGCCCTTGGTTTGTTAGTTGTACTCAGTTTTCCCTAGCCGCTTAGTTTTTCCTCACATTTCCCCTCGCCATGTTAAGAAACCCTCACACTGCCATCTTTCTCTCGCTGCCTTGTGGGCCGATTTTTTCCTAATTGGGTGGTCGGTGCTGGCAATGAAAAATGGGGCCATTTCGTGGGGCCATCGAAGCCAATGAACGATGGGGCCATCATGTGGGGTGGGGCCTCGAAGCCAATGAACGATGGGGCCATCATGTGGGGTGGGGCCTCGAAGCCAATGACTGATAGGGTCGTGATGTGGAGCTGAATGGGAGGATTTGCATATTCGCCATGTTTTACGTTGCAACTTGCATATTTGCCATTTTTTGTGTCGCTGACATGTGGTGGTCATGTTGCCAATATGCAAATTTCAAAGAAAATGTTCGTTCTGTGGGGCTATCGAATCCAATGAACGATGGGACCGTGATGTGGGGTTGGAGGGGGGATTTGCATATTTGCCACGTTTTAGATTGCAACTTGCATATTTGCCATTTTGTGTGTCGCTAACATGTGGTGGTCATGTTGCAAATATGCAAATTTCAAAGAAAAGTTTCGTCCTGTGGGGCCATCGAAGCCAATGAACGATGGGGACGTCATGTGGGGCCATCGAAGCCAATGACCGATGGGGCCGTGATGTGTGGCTTGAGGGAGGATTTGCATATTTGCCATTTCAACTTGCATATTTGCCATTTTATGTGTCGCTGACATGTGGTGGTCGTGTTGCAAATATGCAAATTTCAAAGAAAAGGTTCGTCTTGTGAGGCCATGGAAGCCAATGAACGATGGGGCCATCATGTGGGGCCGTCGAAGCCAATGACCTATGGGGCCGTGATGTGTGGCTGGAGGGGGGTTGCATATTTGTCATGTTTTAGATTTCAACCTGCATATTTTCCATTTTGTGTGTCGCTGACATGTGGTGGTCATGTGGAAAATAAGCAAATTTCAAAGAAAATGTTTGGCAGATATGGAAAATTGGCAAATATGCAAAAATCCCGGAGCAGCTACTCCCCCAAACATTGAAAGGTGGGATCATGAGGTCGGCTCTCTCTCATCCACTCCCAGCCCCCAGCCCTGAGCATCTCCTACCCCACTGCCGGTCAGAGCAACCATCGTTGGCGCTTCGGCGGCTAACTCCTACGATGCGTCGGACGGACTTCCGCCTACACATTAACCACGGATCCAGCACCTGTTTCATCTGCACACATTGTACGTTGAGGCAGTACCGACCGTAGGCAGGTCCGCTGCCCACGACGACCAGGATTTTATTTCGCCGCCATAGCTCGACGCACGGTCGCAGAAATTGATAGTAGTGCTTGGTAAGACCTTCTCTCCTGCTCCACCCACCCTAATCGATTCGGTTCCGTAATTTCCTCGATATTGTAGGGTTAAATTAGTCTTCAATGTCTGGTCATAGTGGGTACACCGGCGAGGGTGGGGATTCGATCATGTCGTGGCCACGTTCTCCTCCTACCATGTCGGAAGTGCAGGTAGCTCCTTCTCTTTGTACTATCGTTGAATTTGAACTATCGCCATGGTTTGTCAGACTGATTTTAATTGGGTTTGTTTTGGGATTGTTACAGTGTGCTATGCAGGCCGATGATCCATGGTACATTGCATACCAAGACGAATCAACCCAGTGGTCTAGCCAAAGGATGGATTTGGAGGAGATGGTTGCCAATTTAGGTGATGAATTGGCCCGTAAAAACCTATTGATATTAGAGCTGAAGCATACTGTCGAGGAAGAAAAGAAGAACTCAGAGCTTATTCGCAAAGAGAATTTGACACTTGAGGATGATCTTGCCGTATCCGATCAATTGGTAGAAAATCTAAAACATGGACTTCAAGTGAAGGGGGAGGAGAATAGTAGATTCATGTGGGCAGTTTTAGTAGTTGTCATACCCGTCCTAACAGTTACACTATGGGGTTGTGGTTGTGGCATCCCGCAAACCACTACTAGAAAATCGCGTTAAATTTGTGCATTGCATCGTCGTCATCATGTATTGTTTGTCGAAAACTAATTTCGAAAACCTATTTTGTTTTCTAAAACGCCCCGTCTTCTATTCAAACGCCAAACACCGGGTCTCCGGAATTATTTTGTTGTCGGCTATCGGGTTGCGAAAGCCGTGTTTTAAAATAAATAAAATTTAAATTATTTTTAGCGGGTAAGCAACGGCAGACGTAATTCGACCGACCACCCCCATATTTTTCAAATCGGTCCACCCCTAAATCCTAAAACTACCCAACTTCCTACCCACCCTTGCCTCCACATCACTCTGGCCAATCAGAACATGCCACCTCACTTTTTCCCTTCCCCCACCCAAACACCAACCGCCACATCAACCTCCACTCCACCACTCTCTCCCTCAGCCCACCCCCACCCCACCACACGCACGCAGCCTGACCCCATCCCCTGCCTGTCTCCCTGGTCCCTGGGCCCCACCCGCGTCTGACCGCCACCCGGGCCCCACCGCCCCGGCCCCACCTAGCGCGCCCCACCTCCCTCTCTCCTCCCCTGTTCTTCTTCCCTGGCACGCCTTCCCCGCTCGCCTCCACCGCCTGATTCGCCCGCTGCCGTCCCAGCTTCGACGCCACCGCTGACCGCCTCGCCGTACCCTCCGCCCGCCAAGCTCGGACAAGGCCGCCTCAGAGCCCAGAGCCTCGCCCAACCTCCTTCCGCCACAGGCCTTGGCGCCCGCCGAGCAGCCCCACCGCTTCGCCTGCCGCCCGCCAGGCTCGTCGCGACGCCGCGCCCGCAGCCGCGTCTCCTCCCCATCGCCCGACCTGCGCCGAGCCTCCTTCAACCTCCAGGCCCCGCCTCACCTTCGCCTCCAGGCGCCCGTCGCCTCTCTGCTCGCTGCCGCCGCCGCCAGCGCCCTCCTCCTCTCCGTGGCGCAGCACCCAAGCCCGGCGCCGCCTCGCTCGCTCCGCCCTTGCGTCGAAGTTACCGCCACCGCTGCTGCCTCGCCTGCCGCCTCCGAAGCGCCCGGACACGCCCGCCGCTGACCGACCTCGACCCGAGCCGCGTCGCCCGGCGCCTCCCGCCTCGACCCAAGGCTGTCGTCCACCCGCCTTCCAAGCCCGCCGCCTGCCCGAGCTCAAGGCGCCGGGCGTTCGCCTCGCCGCCTCTCCTGCGTCTCGCCCGCGTCCGCCTGCAGCCTCGCTGGCCGCCGCACTGCCGCCGACCTCCTCCGTCGCGTCTGCCTCCTCCTGCCCGACGCCTGCCCAGGCCCGCCATGAGCCTCCAGCGCCGCTGCCCCGCAGCCTGCGGCCGCCTGTCGGCCGTGCTGATCACCGCAGCTCACGGACCCGACCGCCTCAGCGCAAGCCGCTGGGCCCACCGCCGCCTCGTCCCATTCTGGAGTTGCACCGTTGATTCGCCAAGATCGTCCTCCTAGACGCACATTCCCGAACCGAGGACCGAGGGGAACCATCTTGAAACGCCCTGAGCTACTACCCCGACCACCGAAGACGGAACTCCAAGCGCGCCTTTTCGGACACCGAGACCCGCGAAGACCGAACCCGGTGGTGGATACCCCGAAGGCCGATCTCGCCGAACCCGAGAACTCCGCCGCGGTACCCGGGAGACTCCTACAGGGAACCATCGACGCCACACCCGAGCCCTGTCGCCGAACCCAAGTTCGCCACCGACAAGTACGGTAGTACCTCAAGACCTTCATCACGGGACACCGCGCCGGCGACAAGTACTCCGCCCGACACCAAGTTCGCACCGACGCCAAGTCCGACCCGACCATGAACCCGACAAGATCGTCAGAACGACAAGAACGGCACCAACCTGGCGAGAATCCGCTGTTCCGACGCCGGACCACGTCCTCCCTCCCGGAACGCCAAGATCTTCGTAACGACAAGACCGACAACATGAACCGAAGACACGGATACCACAAGATCTACCCCCGATCCGAAGATCTACCCCGTCATCTGAGAACGTTCCGCCGATCCCGATTCCGTCGAACCCTGGACCCTGTCGAACCCCGAACCCCGGAACCCCAAGATCGTCGAGAACCCTGATGTGTGACCTTTTCCTCGATACCCTATTTTTATAAATGATATCAACTGTTGCATTAAATCATTCTTCTTGCATGCATATCATTGGTTTGGGGGCCTTATGCCGATTCACCTAATAATTAAATATGGGGCCCATATGCGGGCAAATCTAGTCTCATATTGGCCTCATTTAAACATGTGTAGCGAACCGGTTCCACCTGTTGTCTTGCTAAACAACATTTAAATTGCGGGGTAACTAAATAACTTGCACCACCTAATTAATTGTCGGGACCCCGGTTCCGCTTAATACGACCTAATTGCATCACGCCTTTGCCATGTCATACATCATACATGCATCATGCCGATCTTCTGCCGTAATCTTAAATAGTACATCCGGTGTTTCTTCTAGCGTTTTGCTTCTTCGCGGATTGGGCCGTTGAGTTGATGCGAGTGTCGACCCGATCCTCGGTTGAACCTTCGGCAATGTTTCCAGGCGAGCATCTCCCCCTTTCTACCTATCTTACTTTTATAGTATTTATTCCCTCCTGTTGATCTATTGATATCTGTGTTGCGATGCTCTAGTGTTTCGTACCCGTGATATCCCTTGCAGCCTTATATTGCCTTGGACACATCCTATTACCTGTTGTTTGGTAGATAGTTGGACTTGCGCGTCGTAGTTGCTTGCTCAAGTGCTGATGTGTGTCGTCATATGCCACAGTTGATGATGTATTGCCGCATGTTGCTGTTGGAGATGATCCTAGTTTTACTTATCGCACACTTTAATTCCTGTTTAACAACTAAAATTGAAATAAGCAGAGGCATCGGTGGGTGATAGATAATATTTGGTTTCCGAACGCCCACTTGTGTCACGTAAGACCCCGAGTACTTGATACCTGTTCCTTGATTTATCGCGCTATCCACATCCGGGAGGTATATGGGACCCCCCTGAGCCAGAGCTTGATTCAGTCTTATTTCTTGGGGCCACAAACTATTTTGAGGTTTTATTTACGATCCTGTACTTATGACATGCTTCTTATGTATTTACGATTATGCGACAGATAGCACCTGTACTGTTTAGGATCGGGACACGATTCCGCGGTGTCGACAAGCCCAGTTTTGGGTTCCCAGTCGTTCACAGCCGTATACCCAAACCTTGAGCCCGTCGAGTCACCGTTGCGGGATCTACTTAAGGTGGCCCCGAAATAATTCTGAATCTGTGATTGTTCAATCGTGAAAGCCTCGTTGGGTTTTGAGTTGGTTTTCCGAGGTTGATCGAGCGTGTGTTGCTATTGGTGCACCCCGGCCGGGTAAAACTTTCTGAAAGCCGTGTCCGCGGATATGGACGACTTGGAGCACAGTATCTCGATCATAGACAAGCATAACTAAAGTTTATTGCTATAAATTTGACTTTATAATGACTAGTAATCAGCTTCACTATAATGGAATGGTTAAATAATACTGCCCACAATTGCTTGTTTGAGTTGTCGCTTGCGACCATTGTACTTGACTAGTAAGTATTGCAACTACAACGGAATGGCTGAATAAAAGTACCAACAACTGCTGGGTTTTGTGAATTATATCATGCTACCTGTATCTGATTAGTAATAGCTGCAACTATAACGAAATGGTCAACTAAAAGTGCCCACTGCTTACTTTATCAGGATGATAATCTAAACCTGTCTAGTAAAGTGTCGCAACTATAACTGAATAAGTAAAACTGCCAACGGTGTGAGTTCCTCGGTTGACTTCCTCGATTGGACTCGAGGGGAAACGCCAGGATGGGTTTGTTTGATGGTAGTATCAGGTTGGTTCCGAATAGGTCTCTCTTATCCCTCTCTGATAACCGCCAGTTGTATCGAGTCTCTATAGGTTGTTTAGTGCATGCCGCTGCCGCTTGATCCACCATACCTATGTAGCGAGGACCCCGAATTCTAGCCTCGCTGCAATCGGCCTCGATCGACGCTCCTTCTTTTCCTTTGCCCTTTTGTCGGCACCTTTGTTTTAGCAGGTTTTGAGATCGATGTCGTTAGCAGGGTTACCCTTCCGGCTGGGCAGGGTTATGGACGCCATTGGTTATTCTTCAGGGCTCTTAGCCCCATTTGCATCTTGTCCGTAGCTGGACGCTATATCGTTTTCAAGGTGATTTGGATCTTTGTATGTTATATCTGTATTCTTGACTCATGGAGTCGCTATTATATATATATATCTGTTCTGTGGGTCCCATCGAGGACTGTTGTGTAATGTTATTACGCTTTTCCACCATGCGAAAGTGCTGGGGCACCTTTGAATCGTTCCTATGCGGGTTTGGCGGATTTCGCTAAAACTTGCATAGGTTCGATTCTGAGGGTGTTACAGAGTGGTATCAGAGCTCAGCAGTTGCGATACCCCACAAGTCCAGCCTGTAGGATAACCTAGCTAACGGACGAAGTAGAAGTGTCAAAACTAATTTTTGCAACTCGGTTGGATAGTTCTGGGTAGGTCTGACTTTACTCCTTATCCCTTTGCTATTCCTCTCTTACCTCTACGTGTTTTGAATCCGCTCTCTTCTCTCTCTTCGAGTCCAGGATCTCTCGTGGCTGGGTTTCCGTCGTACCTTCAGGGTTTCGCTTTCTCCCTTTTGTAACGGAGGTGCTACGATCATCAATCTGCAACTTGTCTGTTGTACCATTCATCCAATCTTTTGTTCTTGACCTCTTTCTCCATGTGTGTTCCTTGCTGGATATCCGTATCGTTGAAAAACATATGAGAAGGACGAGCATTGGTGAAGTTGGAGTATACCTTGAGCATGTGTTGTTCATGCCAATGGAACCATCGCGAAACCTAATCATTGTGTCTTTCATACGATTTCTGTGGTATCTTCCAGTGTTTTTCGACGCGACGACATCCTCTACGCCAGATCCGATGCAGAGTCTGCATCCTTCCTTTGTTTCCGAACCTCGCTTGTCGAGATCTACAGTCTGATTCCGAGAGTTGGTTGCATAATCCGCCTATTCAGGTGCAGAGTAATGGTTTGAGTGCTGTCGTGGGAATGGCCACGGCAGACGCTGCAATCGGCAGCGAGTAGTAGAACGAGGGGCAAGGGCGGCCAGCCATCTGCGGTGCGAGATGAGGCGAGAACAGTGGTTTTACCTGTTCGTCTCCGGAGGGTAAAGACCTACTCGCTAGATTGTATTATGGATGTGTTTACAATGGCGAACTTCGGCTAGGCGAGTTGCTTGGGTGTATGAGGGAACGTGTCTCTACTCACCCCATAGGGAGGTTTATATAAGCTCACCTCCCCTAGGGTTTACATATCTCAACCGATTCGGTTACAGCTTCGGTAATCGTTTAACCTAGACCGACTGGGCCTATCTACTCGCCTGGGCCTTCAACTTCCAGTCGCCTGATACCTTGCTGGGCTTTGATCCACTCGCCGTTCTGCAGGCCCACTCGCCAGCCCTTGGGCCAGTCGGAAACGTCCCGCTGAGTATACCCCAGTAGGCGTATCCCCATCAGTAGTCCCCGAGGCCGTCGTTGATTAGGCGTGAGTGGCTGCTGGCAGTCGGAGTATACGGCTTCAAGTTGGCATCCAGTCGAATCGTCGGCGGGCTCCTGTATAAAGGAAAAAATCCGGCGAACCGAGTCGCGTCTTGGGCGAGTCGAGCCAACGCGGTCTCGGCGAGTGACTTAACGAGCCGAGTGGCTGGAGTTGGACCGTCAGGCGTGGTCAAACTAGCCGTTAAGGTAACTCAACGGTAACTTCTGGCGTAATCATCGCGCGGTAACGGCCCCCTGATTTGGCGGGCAACTCCCGCTATATAAGAGGAATGGTAGGCTATCGCAGAGCCAACCGCCCACCATTTCTTCCGAAAAGCATCTCCTTCCTTTGCTCGCGATCCAATCGACCAAATCTTTCGATCCCCAACCAACCTCTTCGCCATGGCCCTCTCCACCGAACCTTGGGGCAGATCCAAATGCACAAGGGCGGTGGCCTGCTCGAGGAGGCGGAATCCTGCGAGCTTGTTGGCGTATCCCGTGCCGGAGAAACGACCCCAAACCCGCGAGAGAGAGAATTTGTCCGCTTCACGGTCATATCGGCGGGGTTAGGGTTTCCACATCTCTGTTCTTCGGCGTTTTGCGCCTACTACGGATCCAGCCTCGGATCTGGGTCCCCACAAAGATCGAGCAGCTCGCCATCTTCGTGGCGCTCGTGAGTGCTACTGGGCTGCCGCCCTACTTTCCTTGTGGCAAGATCTGTTCCATGGACGGATCGATCGCGAGGAGGCGGCCCAATGCTAGCATGGCGGCTGACATTCAACTCAAATCCAAAGCTTCCTTCTTCGACCGATGCTGCCGCCAAAGCAGCGAGCGGAAAAAGTCATGGTTCTACGTGACCGAGGCGACTCGGAGGACAGGCGGCGATCCCGCGGTACTCGCCAACCGCTCGAGCCACGCCATCTCTGGTCGACAAGCTTCCGCGACCAGCGGATGGTCGTCGATGAGATGCTCCAGACCATCCGTGGTGCGAAGAAGAAGGGGCTCCGGACAATAAACTTGTACAATTGTTGGCTTGGGCGGCGCTCGTCCGCCGCCCAACGCGACCATTACATGTATCAAGACACGGGTGGGAGACTCGACAAAAGCCTCGCCGACGAGTGGAAGCCGGAGGACTACCTCCCAGCATTGAAGAAGATCACCCAGCGGTATATGCGGATGCGCAGGCGGGTCGCTTCTACACCGCGAAGCGTCCGGCTCCGACGGTAATTTCTTTATCTTGTTCGCAGTCGCAGCATATGCAGTCGCGGTAATTCTAACTCCGTTTCGTACTCATTGCAGCTGTTCCAAGTGGTGGAAGGGTGGCTCCCACCCGCCGACGATGAGAGTCCGGGTCCATCCACCCAGGATACAAGCGAATCACCACCCGCCAAGGGCAACGAGGACGAAGAGGACGAGTCCGAAGAGGACATTGCCCCACTGGTCCGAAGGACCCGCGGGCAACGTCAGCGCGAAATCGAAGCGAGCCGGAGCCTCGAGCGTCATGATGATGACGACGAGCTCCCAGAGACCACCTCGCGCCGCCAGGCCACTCCTTAAAAGAAGAAGAAGAAGAAGGAAAAGGAGGCGAGGGCCCCCCTGAAGAGGAAAACGAAGCCGCCGAAGACGGCCTCGCCGCCGCATTCAACGAGCAGCTCTGATGCTCACGAGTCGGCCGGCGACGGTGCGGCCCCGACGACAACCGCGCTGGATGCGCCATCTGTGGAAGTGCCGCTGGCCTCAATGCCCCCGCCATTCACGCCGGTCTCTGGGCTAGGGAAGGCTCGGTGGCGACTTCGCCGCAAGGAGGTCCCGGCGTGGCGGTCTCGCCCGCAAGAAGGCTCCGCCATGTGGCTCCACCGCGAGGAGGCCCCGCCGAGGCGCCCCAGAGGCGCCACCGCGACCTCAACGACGAAGAAGTCCGGTGTCGTGGGCCCACGACGCCTAGAATCGGGCTTAGTCGCCACTGGGCTCGAGCTGGAAAAACCGCCGTTCGCCTGTGGCTGCGTTTCATTCCAGTCGCCAAGTGAGCGCATTCGGCCTTCTCTATTTTCTATAAGTACTTCGATTGTCCTTTATTGATTTGATCTGATATGCAGGACCGGAGTGAAAAAGATGGGCCACCCGACCGTGGCCAAGGTACCCTCTGCCGCGAGCGAGGAGGATCCTTCCCGCAAGAGGAAAGTGGACGAGGTCGCCGTCTCAGCAGAAGGCAGCAAGAAGGCCAAGGGCGACGTCATCGTTACTGTCTCTGACGACACGGCGGCCGCACCGGCCGGAGTCGCAGTGGAAGCAACCGCATCTACAAAGGATGGCGTTTCCTTGCCTAGACCGGAGGAAGCGACTTCCTTTGGGGCGGGTGCCTCGATCGCTACCTTCCCCCGCTTCGTAACCAAGGCGGCCACGGCAAGCGGGGCTGCGCCCCCGAGCCTCGCTCCGGGGACCACCGACGCTGAAGTCGACCAACGTCGCGGGCACACGCCGGCGCTGCTTGCGTCTGTGGACGCAATACAACTCCATGGCATGCTTGGTGCAGCCATCCAGGTACCTCCAGTCCCCGAGGATCAGGTCGGTGCTTAGCAGCTTGATTCTTATAGTTTCGTTTTGTACTTTCGCATCCGGTCCCGAAAAGACGCGCTAAATTTTAGCGGTGGGCACTGAACAATTCGTGATCGCGGGTCCCGAGTGCGCTCGCTAAATTTTAGCGGTGGGCACCGAGTAATTTTCGTGTTTGCGACTTTGATGATGTGCGTGGTCCGGCAATGAGTCGGCGGAGCGATTGGCTGCGAAACAGCGTGCTGAGAATGAGCTGGCCACTATCCAAGAAGTAAACAAGGAGCTTCAGGCTGTTGCTGCGCAGGCGGAGGTGGCTCGCCAGGAGCTTGTCCCTGCTGGTGAACTGGTGGCGGTGCGATCTGCGTTAAGTGCTGCTGAGCAGAGGGTCGCCGACCTCGAGCGCGAACTGCGGGAGGCAAAAGAAGAAGCAAGCTCGGCGAACGGGCGAGCTAAGGCCGCCATTGCGGCCGCGGAGGAAGACCGCAAGGTGTCGGAAGCCCTCGTTGTTGGGCTTCAGGACGATTATACGTCGCTTCAGTGCTTCATCACGGGACTCGCCCGCCCGTTGCTTGGTGAGTGCGTCTTCCCTGTCTTTCAGTTGTATTGTTTGTGGTTTCCATGGTACTCATAATTGTCTCCTTCTCGCAGGTCGTGTTATTGGTAGCCAAGAAGAAGCGAGCTCTCTTGACGCGAGGGAGTGCGTAAGCATGCTCGTCGACTCGGCGACGCTGTCGGCGACGTGCATCCGCGCCTACCTTCAAGAGATGTCGCCCACGGAGGTTATTCCCAGTGACCTCGTTGAGGTGTGGGAGTATTTGGAGAAGGCGCCCGCGGTCGTAGAGTTCATGACGCGGTCGGCGTTTCGGCGTGGAGCGTCGACAGCGCTGAGCCTTGGACTCGCCCACTTCCCCGAGGATTTCGACCTCGACGATGTGACGAGTGGGTATCCTTCGTCGACTGGCGCGGTGGATCTGTCCGAGGTTCTCAAGTTGCAGGAACGTGCCGCCGCGTACTCGGAGCGTGTCTGGGCGATGGGCGACCTCCTTCCCTACCAGGAAACGGTCGTCGCGCCGAACGACCCCGAGCCGCCGCATCGTGACTTCAAGGTTGAGCAACCTTTCCGCTCGGCGATGGCGGGTGAGCTGACGACGTATCCGTCAAACCCAGACACCGCGTTCATCCGTGGCGCCGGATTACGCGCGTCGTCGAAGCCTGCAGAATAGGGTAGTTTGCCTAGATGTGTTAGCAGCAGTTCTGCCATGCGGGCATAAGTTGTAACATAAGACAATGCGATATGCGATTGAATGGGACGTTGTGTCCATTTTGCTATTTGTTTGTGTGTTTTGGATTGATTTTGGATGAGTCCCCGAGCGCGTCCGCCCTTTTGTGGGGCTCACCTTGTATATGATATTTGTTGTTATCGTGTGTTTTGTTAGTTTAGTCGACTCGCCCGAGCTTGGAGAGCCAGTCGCAAGGCGACTCCCTTGAGTGCTCAGATTTACCGCTTTTCCCGTGACGCGAACGGGTCGGTGGCCGAGTCCCCGGCGTGGTACTTGGTAGTTCAAGGCGCGACTCGAGGGTGGTTGAGGACGAGCGTTGGTGTGAGCGTCACTCTGCCGCCCGGTGGGTCGACCGCATGGCAGTCTGGGCATGCTCTCTTACTTGGCGTTTTCACGACCGATCGTGATTTAACTGGTATTCAGTCCCCGGCGTGGTACTTAGCCGTTCGAGTCGCTACCGAGGATGCGGAGGACCAAGGTCGCTGTGGAGAAGCGAGGGCGTTGTCTTGGTTCGCAAAACCAGTCGAGCTAGGCGACTCCAATGGGGCTCCGGATTGGCGTTTTTCGTGGACGACACAAGGCCTGAAATGACTCAGTGCTCTTACATCGCACTACTTAGCCGTGCCGGTCGCTGTACTAAAGGTTGACTTCTGCATTTTAGCATGACTGTTTATTACGAAACGAGTGGCACAAGGCATGGAGAGTACGAAATTTGCGAACTGCTTTTTTATTTCATAGCGATGGAGAGTACATGTGGGGTTCTAGGAGTAGAACTTCCGAGGAGATTTACATTCCATGGCCGCTGACGTCGAGTTCGCCCCCCGGGACGTCGATGAGGTAGTAGGCGTCGTTGCAGGACGCCGCCCGATAGCGAACGGGCCTTCCCACGGAGGGAGAGCTTGTGCATGCTCTTCTTGTCCCGGATGAGGCGTAACACCAGGTCGCCTTCTGGAAGGTGCGGGTTTTCACCCGTCGGTGGTAGCGGCGGAGCCCTTGGCGATAAATGGCTGACGCGATCGAGCGAGGTCGCGTTCGTGCCGAGTTGGTCGAGCCCATCTTGGCGGGCCAGCTCGCTTGCGGCTCCAGATAGTGGACGACCCGCGAGTCGTGTTCGAGGTCGGTGGGCATGACTGCCGCGCCGTAGACCATGAAGAAGGGAGTGAATCCCGTCGACCTGTTGACCGAGGTGCGGATTCCCCAGATGACGGAGGGTAGCTCTTCGACCCAGCATCCAGCGGTGCGCTCGAGTGGTACTTGGAGTCGCGGCTTCAGGCCGTGGAGGATGCTTTGGTTGGCTCGTTCCGCCTGGCCGTTGGATTCCGGGTGTGCGACTGACGCGAGGTCGAGCCGGATGTGGTGCTCTTCGCAGAATTCGGCCATTGCTCCCTTGGCGAAGTTTGTGCCGTTGTCCGTGATGATGCTGTTGGGGAAACCGTAGCGGTATATGAGCTCGCGTAGGAACTTAGTGGCTGTCTTCCCGTCGCATTTCCGGACTGGCTTGGCCTCCACCCACTTCGTGAATTTGTCGACGGCGACTAGCAAGTGGGTGTAGCCAGAGGGGGCCTTCTTGAAGGGGCCTACCATGTCCATGCCCCACACAGCGAATGGCCAGGTGATGGGGATTGTTTTGAGCGCCGAACTTGGTACGTGCGTCTGGTTGGCGTACTTCTGGCACCCGGCGCATCGTTGGACGATATCGACAGCGTCGGGCGCAGCGGGCCGAGAAGCCGTGTCGCATAGCCTTGGCGACCAGGAGGCGGCGTGGTGGCCGCGATCGCCGAGTGGATGTCGTGTAGGATTTTGCGTCCTTCACCGGTTGACGCAACGTTGAACACGCCGGTGACGCGCTTGTGTAGCTTCGCCGTCGATGATGGTGTAAGACTTGCATCGGCGAGCAATCATTCGGCGCTTGTCTCGTCGCGGGCGTGGTGCCGTCTCGGTAGGCGATGTAGGGCTTGGTCCATCGTGCGGCTCGGTGATGAGTGCGACCAAGGCTGCCTTTGGTTGGAGTGGGACTCGATGTCGATCTCCTCGGGAGAGACCGATGGTTTGGAGATTGTGTCGAGGAACACGCCGGGTGGTGCGAGTCAAGCCGACCCGATGCGAGAGAGGCGTCGGCCTCCTCGTTTTCCGCTGTCGATCCACTCGGAGTAGCCGTGAAGCGCCCAACTTATCCACCTCTTGGCGATACGCCGCCATGGTAGGGAGATGGCGTCGCAGTGCCGCAACTTGACCCGCAACGAGGTCGGAGTCTCCGTAGCATCGAAGGCGATTGACGCTCATCTCCTGGCGGCTCGCATGCCGTGAGTAGGGCCTCGATTCAGCCATGTTGTTGGTGCAGGGCGTGAATTGAGGCGGAGGATGTAGCGGAGCTTGTCGCCTTTGGTGAAGTCGGCACTATCCCCGCTCCCCGCACCGCGTTCTTGGACCCGTCAAGTGCAGGCTCGAAGAATGGAGGTACGGCGGCTCAGCTGTTGCCTCCTCCGTCGGCGATGAAGTGCGCGATTGCAGGACTTAATCGCCTTCGTGGCTCAGATTTAATGTTGTGGACGCCGATCTCGACGGCCCACTTGGCGACTCCGCCGCCTCGCCTCGATTGCGGATGATGTCTTGTGGTGCCGAGGAGACCGTGATTGGGTGCTCTGAAAGTAGTGCGGCAGCGCCGAGCCTGAAGACCGCGTATACTAGCTTCTGGTACTGCGGGTATCGCTGGCGCGACTCGGTGAGGACCTCGCTGATGTAGTACACCGGCCGCTGGACCGGGCGCTCCTTTCCTTCCTCTGGTCGTTCGACAACCATTACGGCACTGACGACGCGCTCGGACGCCGCGACGTAAACCAGCATGGGCTCTTTGTCAGCGGGTGCGGCGAGTAGTGGTGCGGCGAGTAGCACCTTTTTAAGGTCGCGGAGCGCGTCGTCCGCCTCCTTGTCCCACTGGAAGGTGGGATTCTTGCGCATCAGGCGGTATAGGGGCATCGCCTTTTCGCCCAGGCGGGGGATGAAGCGACTGAGAGCCGCTACACGCCCGGCCAGCTTCTGGACGTCACGCAGGCACTCGGGTTTGCCGAGCCGGGCGATCGTGTCGATCTTCGTTGGGTTTGCCTCGATCCCTCGTTTGGAGACGACGTACCCCAGTAGTTGCCCGGCGGGTACACCGAAGGTGCACTTGCCTGGGTTGAGCTTTATCTTGTACCTCCGCAGATTGGCGAAGGTCTCCGCTAGGTCGGCGAGTAGGTCTCCTTGGTGAGCGGATTTCACGACCACGTCGTCGATGTAGACGTGGATGTTGCGGCCAATTTGGCTCGCGAGGCATTCTTGCATGCACCGCTGGTAGGTTGCCCCGGCGTTCTTGAGGCCGAAGGTCATGGCGGTGTAGCAGAATGCTCCGAATGGCGTGATGAACGCCGTCTTGTCCTCATCCTCGACAGCCATTTTGATCTGGTTGTACCCGGAGTAGGCGTCGAGGAAACATAGCGACTCCGAACCCGCGGTTGAATCGATTATCTGATCGATCCGCGGGAGGACGAACTGCTCCTTTGGGCAGGCACTGTTCAGGTTTGTGTAGTCGATACACATTCTCCAGGTCCTTCTCGACCAGGACTGGGTTTGCCAGCCACTTGAGTATTTGATTGGCGGATGAAGCCGGCAGCAGCGCCGCACTTCCTCGGCGATTGCTCGACGGCGTTCTTCATTGAAGGGCGAAGCGATCGCTTGACGGTCGCACTTTGGGGTCGGCGTTAGTTTGTGCTCAGCGAGCTCCCTAGGGACACCGGCATGTCGGAGGGTTTCCATGCGAAGATGTCCCTATTCTCACGAAGGAACTCGATGAGCGCGCCTTCCTATGCTGGGCTCATGCTCGTCCGATCCACCACCGGGCTGGGGTCGCCTGGGACCAGCTCGACGGTGGTGTGCGTTGTGGCCTCAAAGGTTGAGGTGTTTGTGCCCTCCGAGTTGGGCTTCTTGAGTATTGTGGGGTCGTCATTGTTGACCCCGCGCCAGATTGGCAAGCTCGTCGGCGTGATTAGCTTCGCTGGCGACGGCGGCGAGTTCGGCTCCTTTGGCCTCGCATTCGCGGCCATGTCGGGTCGCCGTTGATGGTGATGACGCCGCACGCCCGGAGCTTCATCGCGACGCGAGCGGGCGCTGCCATGAATTTGGCGAACGCCGCGCCTGTGACGCAGTGGTAAGGGCGTCGAAGGCACCAGCTCGAGACGATCCGCCGGTGCGGAAGTTTGCCGAGTACGAAGGTGACGGTAGCGTGACTTTGCCGATCGGGTACGCCTTCCGACCGGGACGATGCCGTGGAACGTGGTGTGGGTTGTCTCGATCATCGATTGCGGAGCCGTAACCGCTGAAGGTGTCGAGGTAGAGGATGTTGATGGAGCCGCCGCCGCCCATCGTGTCTTGGGAGCCGAGTCGCCAACCTTGGGCTTGACCACCAAGGCGACTTCGCCTGGGTACTGGCGCGCGTGGCGAGTGGTCTTGCCGGCTCCAGGTGATGGGCTGTTCCGACCAGTTGAGGAACTGGGGGACGTCTGTTTGGGCCACCGCGTTGACGGCGACGGCGCGGGCGATGACCTTCTTCTCGCGCTTCGTGTTGAAGCCTGTGAAGGTGTGGAGCGAGCTGGATACTTTGCCGAATTTTCCGCCATTTGGCGGGTCGTTGTCGGTGTCCTCCCCCGCGTGCCGTGCCTTCTCGATTTCCCTGAGGGTGTGGCAGTCGGCGGTGGTGTGCGTGGCGGGCTTTCCTTCCCTGCTGTGAAACGCACATGGTTGGTTAAGGAGGGCCGCGGGATCGAACCTTGGCTTGTTCTTGTAGTTGCCGCCATCGTTGCCCTCCGTCGCGCGGTAGCTCTTGGGCTCGCGTTATGCGTGCCGGCGTTAGCATGGCAAGTCGACTTCGCCCGCTGCGGCGCTTGCCTGTGAGGCGGGTGCCGCTATAGCTTAGTTCGGTTCGGCGTCCGCCGTTGTTGCCGCCCGTGCGGCGTTGCCCTCCTGACTCGTCGTCGATTTCTTGGTTGGGGTCCTCCTCGGCGTACCGTTTGGCGATCTCGAGGAGGTCGGGGATGTTGTCGAGTGTGCGGGCGTGTCGCTTGAGCTTGGCGACTAGAGGCTCGTGAGCGGCACGAGGTCTTGAAGCAATGGATCGCGGTGTCGGGTGGATGCCGACCGCGTTGCCAGAGCTCTTGCCACCGTTGGACCCAGTTGAAGTCGACTCGCGAGGTCCGGACGCATCGTTCCAGTCCTCGATGGTGGTGGCGCGGGTGTAGGAGCACTCGAAGTGCAGCGACGGCGTCTCGCATTTCCTCCTGTGAGTCGACATTGTCCGGGGAGCGCGTTGATCCATTGCCCGCACGCCCTCCATCATCGGGAGGTAACGGGCGGCGACTAGGTCATGTGACCCGCGATCCCCATTGCCATGAGGTATGTGTCAAGGATCGCGGTCGCACGAGGAGTCGTATTTTTCTATCTCCTTGGCGCCTTGAAGTTTGGCGGGTACTTTTCGCCTCGGATCATTGGTCCGCACTTAGCCCTAGTCGATCGAGTGACCCCATAGGCTCGCCATCGCGCGATTAGTTAGGTGTGCCGAATCGTTGGGCTGGCGGCGCGCGTTTTGGTTGTTGATGATGTGAATGCGGGCGTCGATGGGTTGTCCGTTAGCGGCGACGGTTGGTCGCCGCCTGGGATCACAGGAGAGTGCCGCGTCACGGTCGGCGTTGAGCTGCAGTGGCTCGTGGCGGCAATTGAGGGTGTTTGCCGCGCTGGCGGCGCTGAGGCCGCCCGCTTCCCGAGGAGCGAGTATACCGCCCTGCGGTCGGTGCCCGCTTTGCTGCTCCACGGCCTTTGCGAGCAGGGGCCTTGACGCATCGGGATTTGTAAGGCGCCGCCGTGGCCGTGATGCTATCGGCTGCTGCTCGCCCGCCACGAGGTTGTCCATCGGGTGGAGAACGGTGGGAGGCGTCGCGTCTCGCTCCCGTGAGGAGACGACTATCCGCGGCTGGTCCTCAGGAGGTGCGGTTGGGTGGTGGTGGGGCACCCATCGTCGTCAATCTGGCGGGGTCGGGTGCTTCCTCCCGTGGCGCGTTCGCAGATCGCGCCGCTATGCGAGCCGGGTCGTTGCCGCCGGTTCAGGGCCTGAACGGTGGGGTTCAGCGTGACCTGATCCGCTGCTGGTGGTAGCGTGACGGTTCCTGCGCTGGTCACTTGCTCGAGGCGAAATTTTGGCGCCGCTCTTTTTGCGTCGCCTCCGCCAATTTCAGGCGGAGTTCCTCGACCTCCGTTGCCGTGGCGTTAGGAGGGATTGGGGTGGAGAAAGGATCCTCCGGCGGATCGGCGCCGGTGGCCATATAGGTCGCGGCATGGCGACCGGTTCTGTCGTGGAGGTCGGCGGTGTTTTCCGACCCGGAGTCGAATTCGAAGATCCCGAGGATGGAGGGGTCCTCGAAATCTCCCGCGTTGGAGACCTGGGCGATGGAGCCCGCGGACGAGGCCACGGTGATGGATCCGGCGAGTGACGCCGGGGTCGCCGAGTCGGCGTCGTCGGTGAGGGCCGCATCTTCTGCAGCCGCTGAGTTCCCGGCCACGTTGCTGTGGGCCGAGTTATACTCGGAGGCGAGGCGGTGGATCGTGCGGACCTGGCTCTCAGAGAGCCGATCGCGTGGTGGCGACTCGCGGATGCGAGCCGAGTCCTCCGAGGTGATGACGTCGGTGAGGCCGACGAAGAGGCTGATCGTGCCGATTGGCAGGATTACGCCAGGCGTGACGGGTCGCGCGCCGGACGTAGCTGCTCGGCAAGATCCGGAGCATCTCGCCGATCGCTATCATACGGCGGCGGTGGCACCGCCTCGTTGATGGGCAGATTGATCTCGCCAGAACACCGGCAGACCGCCAGGCCCCACGGTGGGCGCCACTGCCGTGGGAATGGCCAGACGCCTGCAATCGGCAGCGAGTAGTAGAACGAGGGCAAGGGCGGCCAGCCATCTGCGTGCGAGATGAGGCGAGACATGAGGTTTTACCCAGGTTCGGCCCCCCGGAGGGTAAAGACCTACTCCTGCTAGATTGTATTATGGATGTGTTTACAATGGGCGAACTCGGCGGCTAGGCGGCGAGTTGCTTGGGTGTATGAGGGAACGTGTCTCTACTCACCCCATAGGGAGGTTTATATAGGCTCACCTCCCCTAGGGTTTACATATCTCAACCGATTCGGTTACAGCTTCGGCAATTGTTTAACCTAGACCGACTGGGCCTATCTACTCGCCTGGGCCTTCAACTTCCAGTCGTCTGATACCTTGCTGGGCTTTGATTCACTCGCCGTTCTGCAGGCCCACTCGCCAACCCTTGGGCCAGTCGGAAACGTCCCGCTCAGTATACCCCAGTAGGCGTATCCCCATCAAGTGCGGGATGGAGTAGCTACCATACCACTACTCTTATCAATCGCTCTTGTACATCGAATCAGTGGATCCAGCGATTTTACTCCGTTCACGAAAGTTAGAGGTGGCCTTATCGTTTGATACCTCTACCTTCGTCCTTTGTTCTCTGGAGTGTTCTCTCGTCGATCAGGAACAACGAACCTTGTTGGTGGTGTCGCCGATCTCCAGATGAAGAAGGAACTCTCGTTAGTGGTGTCGCGAGGATCTACACGAAGCACGAAGGATCAGACCGCCGACCTTCTTTCCGGTAGCATGAGGCGGATCTCGAGGGCGAGATCCATTGTTAGTGGTGTCAAATTGTGGCATCCCGCAAACCACTACTAGAAAATCGCGTTAAATTTGTGCATTGCATCGTCGTCATCATGTATTGTTTGTCGAAAACTAATTTCGAAAACCTATTTTGTTTTCTAAAACGCCCCGTCTTCTATTCAAACGCCAAACACCAGGTCTCCGGAATTATTTTGTTGTCGGCTATCGGGTTGCGAAAGCCGTGTTTTAAAATAAATAAAATTTAAATTATTTTTAGCGGGGGCAGTCGAACGGGCCGTATCGACCCGAACGACCACCCCCATATTTTTCAAATCGGTCCACCCCTAAATCCTAAAACTACCCAACTTCCTACCCACCCTTGCCTCCACATCACTCTGGCCAATCAGAACATGCCACCTCACTTTTTCTCTTCCCCCACCCAACCACCAACCGCCACATCAGCCTCCACTCCACCACTCTCTCCCTCACAGCCCACCCCCTGACCCCACCACACAACCACACACGCACGCAGCGCCCAGACCCCATCCCCCTGGCCCTGTCTCCCTGGTCCCTGGGCCCCACCCGCGTCTGACCGCCACCCGGGCCCCACCGCCCCGGCCCCACCTGGCGCGCCCCACCTCCCTCTCTCCTCCCCTGTTCTTCTTCCCTGGCACGCCTTCGCCGCCGCCTCCGATTCGCCGTCCCTTCGCTGCGCCGACGCCACCATCACAGCAGACCGCCTTCGCTGCGCCTTGCCAAGCTCGGCCGCCTCGCCCCTGAGCCTCGCCCAACCTTCCGCCTTCGCCGGGCGCGCCGCTCGAGCATCCCACGCGCTTCGCCCGTCGCCCGCCAGCTCGTCATGGCCGCCGCGCCCGCCGGCCGTGTCTCCTCCCCATCGCCCAGCGCCCGAGCCTCCCTTCAACCTCCCAGCCCCGCCTCACTCGCCCGCCTCTGCCGCTCGCCCAGTAGCGTCGTCACCGCCAGCGTCCTCTCCGGGCGCAGCACCCAAGCCCGCGCCTCCTCGCTTCGCCCGCTCCGCGTCGAAGTTTCGCCACCGCCGCGTCCCGCCTCCGTCGCTGCCGCCCGCCCGGCGCCACGACGCGCCCGCCGACCTTGCCGACCCTCGAGCCGCCGCCTCGCCCGCCTCCCACCAAGCGCTGGCCCACCCCGCCTTCCAAGCCCCGCCGCCTGCCTGAGCTCAAGCGCTCGCCAGCGTTCGCCTCGCCGCTCTCCCTGCCGTCCGCTGCTGACCGCCACCGCCGCACGCCGCTGCCAGACCTCCTCCGTCGCGTCCCGCCTCCTCGGTTCGCCCGGCGCCCGCCCCAGGCTCGCCATGAGCTCCGCTCCGCCTGCGCCCCGCAGCCGTCAGGCGCCTGGCCGGCCGTGCCCCTAGCCGCCTGCAGCTCACGCAAGCCCGCCGCGCGGGCCCACCTCGCCTCGGGCTCGTCCCATTCTGGAGTTGCACCGTTGATTCGCCAAGATCGTCCTCCTAGACGCACATTCCCGAACCGAGGACCGAGGGGAACCATCTTGAGACGCCCTGAGCTACTACCCCGACCACCGAAGACGGAACTCCAAGCGCGCCTTTTCGGACACCGAGACCCGCGAAGACCGAACCCGGTGGTGGATACCCCGAAGGCCGATCTCGCCAACCCGAGAACTCCGCCATGCATTCGGGAGACTCCTGAGGAACCATCGACGCCACACGAGCCTCTGTCCGAACCCAAGTTCGCCAATCATGCACGGTAGTACCTCAAGACCTTCATCACGGGACACCGCGCCCCGGTGCGACAAGTACTCCGCCTGGACACCAAGTTATGCACCCCGGACGCCAAGTCCGACCCGACCCGCGAACCCGACAAGATCGTCGCAACGACAAGAACGGCACCAACCCAGGGCGAATCCGCTGTTCCGACGTCGGACCACGTCCTCCCTCCCGGAACGCCAAGATCTTCGTAACGACAAGACCGACAACATGAACCGAAGACAAGGATACCACAAGATCTACCCCCGATCCGAAGATCTACCCCGTCATCTGAGAACGTTCCGCCGATCCCGATTCCGTCGAACCCTGGACCCTGTCGAACCCCGAACCCCGGAACCCCAAGATCGTCGAGAACCCTGATGTGTGACCTTTTCCTCGATACCCTATTTTTATAAATGATATCAACTGTTGCATTAAATCATTCTTCTTGCATGCATATCATTGGTTTGGGGGCCTTATGCCGATTCACCTAATAATTAAATATGGGGCCCATATGCGGGCAAATCTAGTCTCATATTGGCCTCATTTAAACATGTGTAGCGAACCGGTTCCACCTGTTGTCTTGCTAAACAACATTTAAATTGCGGGGTAACTAAATAACTTGCACCACCTAATTAATTGTCGGGACCCCGGTTCCGCTTAATACGACCTAATTGCATCACGCCTTTGCCATGTCATACATCATACATGCATCATGCCGATCTTCTGCCGTAATCTTAAATAGTACATCCGGTGTTTCTTCTAGCGTTTTGCTTCTTCGCGGATTGGGCCGTTGAGTTGATGCGAGTGTCGACCCGATCCTCGGTTGAACCTTCGGCAATGTTTCCAGGCGAGCATCTCCCCCTTTCTACCTATCTTACTTTTATAGTATTTATTCCCTCCTGTTGATCTATTGCTATCTGTGTTGCGATGCTCTAGTGTTTCGTACCCGTGATATCCCTTGCAGCCTTATATTGCCTTGGACACATCCTATTACCTGTTGTTTGGTAGATAGTTGGACTTGCGCGTCGTAGTTGCTTGCTCAAGTGCTGATGTGTCGTCATATGCCAGATTGATGATGTATTGCCGCATGTTTTGTTGGAGATGACCCTAGTTTTACTTATCGCACTTTAATTCCTGTTTAACAACTAAAATTGAAATAAGCAGAGGCATCGGTGGGTGATAGATAATATTTGGTTTCGAACGCCACTTGTGTCCCGTAAGACCCCGAGTACTTGATACTGTTCCTTGATTTATCGCGCTATCCACATCCGGAGGTATATGGACCCCCGAGCGAGCTTGATTCAGTCTTATTTCTTGGGGCCACAAACTAGTTTGAGGTTTTATTTACGATCCTGTACTTATGCCATGCTACTTATGTATTTACGATTGTGCGACAGATAGCACCTGTACTGTTTAGGATCGGGACACGATTCCGCGGTGTCGACAAGCCCAGTTTTGGGTTCCCAGTCGTTCACAGCCGTATACCCAAACCTTGAGCCCGTCTCGGAGTCAGCTGGCTTCGTTGCGGGATCTACTTAAGGGGTGGCCCCCTGAAATAATTCTGAATCCTGTGATTGTTCAGTCGTGAAAGCCTCGTTGGGTTTTGAGTTGGTTTTTCCGAGGTTGATCGAGCGTGTGTTGCTATTGGTGCACCCCGGCCGGGTAAAACTTTCTGAAAGCCGTGTCCGCGGATATGGACGACTTGGAGCACAGTATCTCGATCATAGACAAGCATAACTAAAGTTTATTGCTATAAATTTGACTTTATAATGACTAGTAATCAGCTTCACTATAATGGAATGGTTAAATAATACTGCCCACAATTGCTTGTTTGAGTTGTCGCTTGCGACCATTGTACTTGACTAGTAAGTATTGCAACTACAACGGAATGGCTGAATAAAAGTACCAACAACTGCTGGGTTTTGGGAATTATATCATGCTACTTGTATCTGATTAGTAATAGCTGCAACTATAACGAAATGGTCAACTAATAGTGCCCACTGCTTACTTTATCAGGATGATAATCTAAACCTGTCTAGTAAAGTGTCGCAACTATAACTGAATAAGTAAAACTGCCAACGGTGTGAGTTCCTCGGTTGACTTCCTCGATTGGACTCGAGGGGAAACGCCAGGATGGGTTTGTTTGATGGTAGTATCAGGTTGGTTCCGAATAGGTCTCTCTTATCCCTCTCTGATAACCGCCAGTTGTATCGAGTCTCTATAGGTTGTTTAGTGCATGCTGCCGCTGCCGTTCAGTCCACCATACCTATGTAGGCGAGGACCGCCGAATTCTAGCCTCGCGTGTAATCGCCTCGATCGACGCTCCTTCTTTTTCCTTTGCCCTTTGTCGGCACCCTTTGTTTTAGCAGGTTTTGAGATCGACGTCGTTAGCGGGTTACCCTTCCGCTGCTTGGCAGGGTTATGGACGCCATTGGTTATTCTTCAGGGCTCTTAGCCCCATTTGCATCTTGTCCGTAGCTGGACGCTATATCGTTTTCAAGGTGATTTGGATCTTTGTATATTATATCTGTATTCTTGACTCATGGAGTCGCTATTATATATATCTGTTCTGTGGGTCCCATCGAGGACTGTTGTGTAATGTTATTACTTCGTTTTCCACCCGCACGAAAGTGCCTGGTGGGCACCTTTGAATCGTTCCTATGCGGGTTTGGCGGATTTCGCTAAAACTTGCATAGGTTCGATTCTGATGGTGTTACAGTGGTGAAGGTGGCACATGTAATTATTAGTTGAATTGATAGCTAATTTAGATGGTAGAATTGTTATTCGATGGATGGTTGTGAGTTCATGCAAATTTAGTCACTTTGCGGTCTCGAAGTTGTCATGAGAATGCATTGTGGTTTAGGGTCCCAAATTTAGATGGTAGAATTGTTATTCGATGGATGGTTGTGAGTTCATGAAAATTTATTCACTTTGTGGTCCCAAATGCCATGTAGACTTGCAGCATTGACGGCATCATCCATTCCCTGTTCTTCCCGACGCCCCATTCTTCTTCTCTAGAGAGGCAATCTGTCAAAGAAAGTAGGGATCCCAATAAAGTACTACTCCCTTTGATCCAATTTAGTTGACTCAAATTCGTCAAGATACGGATGAATCTAATACTAATTCATGTCTAGGTACAATCGAATCTAGACAAATCTAAATCAACCAATACAAGCCCACCGGAGATTGTCAAAGCAAGTACTGCTACTTATTAATCAGCATATCCACCGGTCGCACGGCTCAGATACATACTCCCTCCGACCCATATTAGCAATAAAACTTTACTAGATACGTTTCATATCTAGATAATCCAAGTCAACTAATATGGATCGGAGGGAGTATCAAATTTATTCAAATCGGTTCACGGGGGCTTGATCTGCGCCTACGCGGTGATGTTGTGGATGATGGCTTCAATCGTCATCGCATCGATGAACACTGTCGGCACCGCAGCCGCCTTGGTGTCTTTAATCAGCAACGGATCTGAGGAGGTGAACATGAGTGAGACGGACAGAGACAAAAATTTCAGACGCTTATATCCTCACCACCGCATGTCGTTCCAGCCGACAAGATTGGAGCCGCGCCGCCGTAAGCCGTTCTGAACCCCACACTTAGGTCTGTGCCGCCACACGCCGTTTCGACCGCCAGGCTTAGATCCGCGCCACCGCACGCCATTTCGACCCCCACGCTTAGGTCCATGCCGGTGCATGCCGTTCGGACCTCCAGGCTTAGGTCCGCACCACAACATGTCGTTCAGACTGCCACGCTTAGGTTCACGCCACCGTATGTCGATATAAGGGGAGGAAGATGCGGCTGGTATATGTGCGATAGTGAAAGGGAAGGAGAGACATCCAGATGATCGGGCTCTCCTCTCCGTATAAGTTAGGTGCTACCATTGGGAGAGAGAGACCTCCAGCCTGTTGGGCTCTCCTCTCCGTACAAGGTAGGTGCGCCCATCGGGAAAGAGAGACCTCCTGCCTGTCGGATCATGATGTATCCAATGGTGGTTAGCCAAGATCCGTGTGGCATACATCCCGACCAATCAGAGCACAGCAGCTGTTGAGAGGGTTTGAGTCAAGAGAGAGGGGAAAAGTGAGGAAAACTTTAGAGGGAGGGGAAAACTGAGTAGAGCTAACGAAAACAAGGGCACTCAGATAATAAAATGACTAAGGGAAATTCAAGCTTTTGGCATAAGAAATGGAAAAATGTGTTATTTGAATAAAATAATTCGTCTTGGATGACATTATATTGTTTGCAACTCATATATACACAAGTGTTCCAAATTTGGCCTCATTTAGGCAAAGTATGTTTTGGTATGGGTTATTTTGGAGGTTGATCGAGTAGAAAGCCATGCATCTTTATAGCTAGTAGCTCATTCCAACAAGGGTTTAAGAAGTGGTTTAGGGGATAAGTCCATTTCTCTTTATTTCCTTTTCCTTTATTATTCATGCTAGGTTGTAGGCAACATAACAAGACTCCATTTGAAGGTTTCACTATGTTTTGACTCTTTTTTTTGAATTAAACTAACCCTAAAACCATTTTTTGAATTTAATCACTTAGAAAAATAAAAATGTGGCTGAGTACAAGTTAATCCAAAATTTCCAATTCCATATGGTAAATCAATCCAAGATACACAAGTGTGCCAAATTTTGGATCAATTGGTCAACGTTTAAGCCATGAACTAGCTAAATCGCATGTGTTGACCACATGTAGAGGGCAAAACTGAGCAGTGCTAAGGAACTAGGTGCATGAACATAAAAACTTGCAATAACACATACATTATGGGATTATCCAACAAACAAACTTAGGAGCATCACACTAGTTCGAATTAAATACAAACATTGACAATAGTTGATACGTCGGAAACGTATCTATAATTTTTGATGTTCCTTGCTTGTTTAGTGTCTACGTTGCTTTTCTTTGTCTACACTTTGAGGTGTTTTTATATATTTTCTGGAACTAACCTATTAACAAGTTGCCACGGTGCCAGTTGCCTGTTTTCTTCTGTTTTTGGTTCTAGAAAGGAAGAAAATCAATATTCTCGAAATTGGACGGGACAAAAGCCAAAGTCAATATTTTACCGTGGGTGACATGAATCCAGAAGATGATACGGAGGTGCGCCACAGGGTGGCCACCCCCCCAGGCGTGGCCAAGCCTGGCCCGCGCTTGGGCAGGGTGTGCCCCCCCGGGCACCCCCTGCCTCCCCCTTCGCCTATAAGAAGCCCCTGATGCAGAAACCCTAAGCACCCCGATCAAATATCCACGAAACCGTCTATAGACGCCGCCACCATCATCCCTAGATCAGGGGGGATCTGAAGTTCTTCCTGGCACCCTGCTGGAGGGGAGATCTGAAGGGTTTCGCGGCATAGTAAATCAAAATTTTCTATAGATGCGAACAGAGGGAAGCCAAGATCTAATCTAGGAGATGCAAACAATGAGAGAGATTGGATTAGATCTTCATACCCTTGAATATTCGCACAGCGGAACGTTCGTCGGAACGTGGGTGATGTAGTCGTACTCGCTTCTCCTCCTCGCGATCCGATCCGATCTAGCACCGCAATTGGCGATGCCTCCGTGAGATGCACACGTGCAGCACCTCGATGTCTCCTCCTTCCTCGGTCCAGAAAGTATGGTGGAGAGATGGATTGGATCTACAACGCGACGGCGTGGTGCAATTGGTGGAGAGTTTCTGCAGCAGGGCTTCGCCTACACGCAGTCGGGAGGGAGAGAGAGGAGGGCAGCAGGGCGACTAGGCTTGAGGGGAAGGTGTGGGGCGGTAGTGTGCCCCAGCCCTCTATATATAGAGGGGTGGGTGCCAGCCCTAACCCCTCCCCCAAGCCCTAGGCCGGCGGCCAAGGAGGGAGGAGTGGGGGGCAAGGAAACCCCCCTTTCTAGAAGCTCCAAACTAGGGTTTCCCCTTGTTTGGCCGGCTGGGCACTATGGGGCCTTGTGCCCTGGCCCAATGCGGCCAGGGCACTCCCTCATAGGCCCATGCCCCCTCCCGATAGGTGGGACCACGTTGGCCCCCTTCCGGAAGGTTCTAGAAGCTTCCGGTACAATACTGATTAACCCGGAACAATTCCGAACTCCAAAAACTGCACTGCCTTATATGAATCTTATTCTCCGGACCACTCCGAAAACTCTCGTGATGTCCCGGATCCCATCCGAGACTCCGAACAAAAACTCATAAACCAATTATCCAATCTATCCTAGCGTCGAGACACATTAAGTGTGTGACCCTTCATGTTCGAGAATATGCAGACATGATCTTCTATCAATAATCAACAGCGGGGTCTGGAAACCCATATTGACTCCCACACATTCATCGATGATCATATCGGATGAACCACGATGCCAGGATTCAATCAATCCCATATATATATTCCCTTCGTCTCGCGATATTTTACTTGCCCGAGATTTGATCGTCGGTACCGTCATACCTAGTTCAATCTCGTTCACAGCAAGTACTTTACTCGTTCCACAATCCGATATCACTTTGTGATTAACTCTTTAACCAAATGCTTGCAACGGTGTTGATATCGATTACCTAGTGGGCCCGAAGTATATCTCTCCGACTTGGGAGGGACAAATCCCATCTCGATACATACAACCCAACAGATACTTTCTGATCACCTGAGAGACACCTTTATGATCACCCTCTCATAGGATGACGTTTGATGACCTCAAAGCTTTCTTCCGATACCAGGGAGTTGTATTATCTCATGGTCTAAGGAATACAATATTTGACATAAGAAAAGCTTCACAAATATGAACACAATGACACGATCTAATTGCTTCACTTAGTTTGGGTCTGTCCATCACATCATTCTCCCAATGATATGATCTCATTATTAATCGACAACTCATGTCCATGGTTAGGAAACCTTAACCATCATTAATCAATGAGCTAGTCCATAGAGGCGTACTAGGGACACGGTGTTGTTCACAAACCACACAAGTATTAAAGTTTCCGCTTAATACAATTCTAGCATGGAATATAAACATTATCATGAACAAGAATTATAATAATAACATATTTATTATTGCCTCTAGGGCATAATTCCAACAGTCTCCCACTTGCACTAGAGTCAATAATCTAGTTTACATTTGGCAACAATCTCACACCCATGGCACTAAGGTGCTGATCATGTTTTACACGTGGAAGAGGTTTAGTCAATGGATCTGCGACATTCAGATCTGTATGTACTTTGCTAATCTTCAGATCTCCATCTGCTATATAATCTCGGATTATATGAAACTTGCGGTTGATATGCTTGGTCTTTGGATGATATCTTGGTTCCTTAGCGAGTGCTATGGCGCCAGTGTTGTCACACAATATCTCTAGTGGGTCCAATGCACTTGGAACCACGCCAAGCTCAGTGATGAATTTCCTGATCCAAACTCCTTCACTTGACGCTTCTGCAGCAGCCATGTATTCCTCTTCCACTGTAGATCCCACGATCACGCTTTGCTTGCATCTTATCCAGCTCACAGCTCCTCCATTCAAAATATACACGTATCCTGTCTGAGATTTAGAATCATCCTTGTCGGTGTCAAAACTAGCATCGACGTAACCTTTACGAAATGCTTTCATCACCCCCATAGACTAAGAACATTTCTTTAGTCCTATTTAGGTACTATAGGATGTTCTTCACGGCTGTCAAGTGTTCCACTCCTGGATCACTTTGATATCTGCTCGTCAAACTAAGAGCATTGGACACATCCGGTCTAGTACACAACATGGCATACATGATAGAACCTATGGCCGAGGCATAAGGCACTTTGCTCATAGCTTCCCTATCATTTCCGTAGCTGGACACCGAGCCTTGCTCAATATCTTACACGACAACATAGGCATCGAACCTTTCTTTGCCTTATCCATTACGAACCTTTTCGAACTTTGTCTAGGTATGTACCGCTTAAAGCTATCGTGCGCCTTTGTCTATCTCTATAGATTTTGATGCCCAATATATAAGCAGCTTCACCTAGGTCTTTCATTGAAAAACACTTGTTCAAATAACTCTTCACATCGTTAAGCATGTTAATGTCATTTCCAATAATCAATATGTCATCCACATATAGTACCGTAAATGTCACCGAGCTCCCACTCACTTTCTTGTAGATACAAGCTCAGAGCAATTTGGAACAAATCCAAAGCTCTTGATCACTTGATCAAAACGAAGGTTCCAACTCCGAGATGCTTGCTTTAGTCCATAAATGGAACGCTGAAGTTTGCATACTTTATCGCATCCTTAGGATCGACAAAACCTTCGGTTGCATCATATACAACTCTTCATCAATGTTGCCATTGAGGAACGATCTTGACATCCATCCGCCATATTTCATAATCATGAAACGCAATTGCTAATAAAATCCGAATGGACTTAAACATCGCTACGGGACAGAAAGTCTCATCGTAGTCAACACCTTGAACTTGCCGAAAACCTTTCGCGACAAGCCGTGCTTTATAGACGATAACATTACCATCCGCGTCCATTTTCTTCTTGAAAATCCATTTGCACTCAACGGCCTTTCGGTTGCTAGGAGGGTCCACCAAAGTCCATACTTGGTTTTCGCTCATGGATCCCAATTCGGATTTCATGGCTTCTAGCCATTTCTCAGAGTCTGGGCTCATCATCGCTTCCTCATTGTTCGTAGGTTCACTGTCTTCTACCAACAAGACAGTCAAGACAGGTTGTCTTGTACCACTGTGAGAGGGCACGCGACCTTGTCGACTGCGACGCTCAAGAGCAAAGATCGTCCGAAGCTTCATGATCCTTGTCATTAGCTTCCTCTATCGTTGGTGCAGGCGGCACTGGAACAATTTCAGGTGATGCGCTACTCTCCAATTCAAGAGAAGGTTCAACAACCTCGTCTAGCTCTACTTTCCTCCCACTCACTTCTTTTGATAGAAACTCCTTCTCAAGAAAGGAACCGTTCTTTGCGACAAACACTTTGCCTTCGGTTCTGTGATAGAAGGTATACCCTATAGTTTCCTTAGGGTATCCTATGAAGACGCATTTCTCCGCTTTGGGTTCGAGCTTGTCCGGCATCAACTTCTTGACGTAAGCTTCGCATCCCCAAACTTTAAGAAACGACAACTTAGGTTTAGCACCAAACCATAGTTCATACGGTGTCGTCTCAACGGATTTAGATGGTGCTCTATTTAAAGTGAATGCAGCGGTTTCTAATGCATAACCCCAAAATGATAACGGCAAATCAGTAAGAGACATCATTGATCGGACCATATCTAATAAGGTTCGATTCCGGCGTTCAGACACACCATTGCGTTGTGGTGTTCCAGGTGGCGTGAGTTGCGAAACGATTCCGCTTGCTTTAAGATGCGTGAGAAAATCATAACTCAAATATTCACCTCCACGATCGGATCGTAGAAACTTAATCTTTCTGTTACGATGGTTCTCCACTTCATTCTGAAATTCCTTGAACTTTTCAAATGTTTCAGATTTATGTTTCATTAAATAGATATACCCATATCTACTTAAGTCATCGGTAAAAGTGAGAAAATAGCGATATCCACCGCGCATCGAAACACTCATCAGTCCGCATACATCGGTATGTATGATTTCCATCAAGTCCGTTGCTCGCTCCATCATACCGGAGAACGGGGTTTTGATCATGTTGCCCATGAGGCATGGTTCGCATGTGTCAAATGATTCAAAATCAAGAGACTCCAAAAGTCCATCAGAATGGAGTTTCTTCATGCGCTTTACACCAATATGACCTAGATGACAGTGCCACAAATAAGTAGTATTATCACTATCTACTTTGCATCTCTTAGCCTCAATGTTATGGATGTGTGTTTCATCCCTTTCGAGATTTAGAAGAAATAAACCGTTCACAATAGGTGCATGACCATAAAAGATGTTACTCATATAAATAGAACAACCAGTATTCTCCGATTTAAATGAATAACTGTCTTGCAATAAACAAGATCCAGAAATAATGTTCATGCTCAACGCAGGCACATAATAACACTTATTAAGGTTTAAAACTAATCCCGAAGGTAAAACTAAGGAGTGCGTGACACGGCCATCACATCAACTCTTGATCCGTTACCAACGCCGCATCGTCACCTCATCCCTCGCAGTCATTGCCGTCATTCCATAGCTCTGTTTCGAGTTACAAATATTAGCAATCGAACCAAGATCAAATACCTGCACCACAACAAGGGCTAGTAAGGAAAACATCAATAACATGTATATCAAATATACCTTTGATGGTGCCAGCCTTCTTGTCCGCTAAGTACTTCGGACTTATGCCCAAAGTGACCCTTGTCCTTGCAATAGAAGCACTCAAAGGTCCGCTTAGGACCAGACCAGCTTCTTCTCGCAGGGACAACGCGCTTGCCGCCTTTTCTTGAAGGGCTTCTTTGCACCCTTACCTTTCTTGAAGGTGGGGGCTTGTTGACCATCAACACATGATTATCCTTTTGATATCCACCTCAGCGTCTTCACTTTGCGAAGAGCTCGGTGATCGATGGAACCGGTCGATTGTGAGTCACTACAAAACTTTTGTAGCTGGGAGGGAGTGATTGCAGAACCCTGTCAATCTTGAGCTCCTCTGGAATCTTCCAGTACAGTTTCTCAAGGCGTTGAGTGTAGCCCGACATCTTAATGGCGTGCCCACTAACGGAACTCCCTTCCTCCATCTTGCAGTTAAAGAACTTCTCAGAGATCTCATATCTCTCAGAACGGGCCTGAGTCTGAAACATGGTTTTTAGCTCCTCGAGAATCTCAAAGGGCCCGGGATAGTCTTCAAAACGATTTTGAAGGTCCGATTCCATAGCAAACAACATGGTGCTCTTAATCACACCATAATCATCTTTGTGCGACTGATAGACAGCTTTCTCATCAGCCGACACAGTAGCAGCAGGGGCGTCACCTAACGCATTCTCAAGGACATAGTCCTTTTGACCGCCAGAGAGAATGATTCTCAGATTGCGGAACCAGTTGGTGAAGTTAGACCCATTGTTTTTAAGCTTTTCCTTCTCAGCAAAAATGTTGAAGTTGAAGTTGGACTTAGCCATTTGATCTACAATATTTGCAAGTACAAATTAGACTATGTTCATGATAACTAGTTCAACTTTTAATCAAATTACTAGATGAACTCCCACTAAATTCAACATCCCTCAAGTTGTTTAGTGAACACGATCCAAATTCACCACACCTAATCCGATCTTCATGAGAAGAGATGTGGTTTCAATGGTGGACAACGAAGTGTCGATAATATCATTCATATGACTCATGCTTAACCTTTCGGTTCATGTGTTCCAAGGCCATGTCTGTACATGCTAGGCTTGTCAAGTTAGACCCAAGTATTTCCGCGTGTGCAAAACTGGCTTGCACCCGTTGTATGTGAACGTAGAGTCTATAGCACCCGATCATCACGTGATGCTTGGACATGACGAACTTTCGCAACGGTGCATACTTGGGGAGAACACGGTTTTTATCTTGATCTTTAAGTGAGGAATCATCTTATAATGCTACCGTCGCGATCTAAGCATAATAAGATACATAAAAGGATAAACATCACATGCATATAACTTTATGTGACATGGTATAGCCAATCTTTGCGCAATGATCTCCATCTTGTGCGTGCCGGCATGATCTCCATCACTCCACCATGATTGCCTCCACCACGAATAGCAACTACAACTATTGCTAACTACTTAGCGATAAAGTGAAACTATTACATGGCGTATAAGAAGTTGACACACAGGTCATACATAATTATAAAGACAACCATATGGATCCTGCCAGTTGTGTACTCATCGACATGCAAGTCGTGAAACATTACAAAACATGATCATCGCATACATTATACACATCACATCTTGGGCCATACCATATCATAGAAAACACTCCCTGCAAAAACAAGTTAGACGCCTCTACTTTGTTGTTGCATGTTTTACGTGGCTTATGGGAGTAGCATGCTAAGAACGATTCTTACCTACGGAAATCCACAACGGTGATATTATGGTTGCCAAACTCCGGTGTAAATACCATGACAACTATAGTGAGAGAAACTGACATCCACCAGCCGCATGTGTGGAACAAGCCACACGTCAAGTGCGGAGCCGGTCTCGCGAACGACGCCGCGTAAGGTTGGCCTGGACCGCTTCAATCTCACTATCCCGTGTCATAATAAGAACACAAACAAGAGGCTTGCAACAGAAAACATCAACGCCCGCAAAAAACATGTTGCGTTCTACTCGTGAAACACATCTACACATAGATCTAGCTCTAATACCACTGAAGGGTTTCGCGGCATAGTAAATCAAAATTTTCTACGGATGCGAACAAAGGGAAGCCAAGATCTAATCTAGGAGATGCAAACAACGAGAGAGATTGGATTAGATCTTCATGCCCTTGAAGATTCGCACAACGGAACATTCGTCGGAACGTGGGTGATGTAGTCGTACTCGCTTCTCCTCCTCGCGATCCGATCCGATCTAGCACCGCAAGTGGTGATGCCTCCGTGAGATGCACACGTGCAGCACCTCGACGTCTCCTCCTTCCTCGGTCCAGCAAGTATGGTGGAGAGATGGATTGGATCTACAACACGACGGCGCGGTGCAATTGGTGGAGAGTTTCTGCAGCAGGGCTTCGCCTACACGCAGTCAGGAGGGAGAGAGAGAGGAGGGCAGCAGGGCGACTAGGCTTGAGGGGAAGGTGTGTGTGTGGGGGGGTGCGCCCCAGCCCTCTATATATAGAGGGGTGGGCGCTAGCCCTAACCCCTCCCCAAGCCCTAGGCCGGCGACCAAGGAGGGAGGAGTGGGGGGCAAGGAAACCCCCCCCCCTTTCGAGAAGCTCCAAACTAGGGTTTCCCCTTGTTTGGACGGCTAGGCCCTATGGGGCCTTGTTCCCCTGTCCCAATGCGGCCAGGGCACTCCCTCATAGTCCCATGCCCCCTCCCGATAGGTGGGACCACGTTGGCCCCCTTCCGGAAGGTTCTAGAAGCTTTCGGTACAATACCGATTAACCCGGAACAATTCCGAACTCCAAAAACTGCACTGCCTTATATGAATCTTATTCTCCGGACCACTCTGGAACCTCTCGTGATGTCCCGGATCCAATCCGAGACTCCGAACAAAAACTCATAAACCAATTATCCAATCTATCCTAGCGTCGAGACACGTTAAGTGTGTGACCCTTCGGGTTCGAGAATATGCAGACATGATCTTATATCAATAATCAACAGCGGGGTCTGGAAACCCATATTGACTCCCACACATTCATCGATTATCATATCAGATGAACCACGATGCCAGGATTCAATGAATCCCATATATATATTCTCTTCATCTCACGATATTTTACTTGCCCGAGATTTGATCGTCGGTACCGTCATACCTAGTTCAATCTCGTTCACAACAAGAACTTTACTCGTTCCGTAATCCGATATCACTTTGTGATTAACTCTTTAACCACATGCTTGCAAGCGGTGTTGATATCGATTACCGAGTGGGCCCGAAGTATATCTCTCCGACTTGGGAGGGACAAATCCCATCTCGATACATACAACCCAACAGATACTTTCCGATCACCTGAGAGACACCTTTATGATCACCCTCTCATAGGATGACGTTTGATGACCTCAAAGCTTTCTTCCGATACCAGGGAGTTGTATTATCTCATGGTCTATGGAATACAATATTTGACATAAGAAAAGCTTCGCAAAGATGAACACGATGACACAATCTAATTACTTCGCTTAGTTTGGATATGTCCATCACATCATTCTCCCAATGATATGATCTCATTATTAATCGACAACTCATGTCCATGGTTAGGAAACCTTAACCATCATTAATCAATGAGCTAGTCCATAGAGGCGTACTAGGGACACGGTGTTGTTCACAAACCACACAAGTATTAAAGTTTCCGCTTAATACAATTCTAGCATGGAATATAAACATTATCATGAACAAGAATTATAATAATAACATCTTTATTATTGCCTATAGGGCATAATTCCCAATCGAATCTCATAGGATGGCGGTCTATGTATCTTGTTGTATTGCCCAATCGAATCTCATAGGATATTTTTGTCTAGTATTGCATTGTTATGCCTTGCTCAGTTCCTATAAATTGCCCTGCTGTAATTTGTTTACCCTTCATGCCATGTTATTTATCTAAGGAGAGCACCTGTAGTGAACTATGGACCCCGGTCCAATCTTTACCATTGATACATTCTGCATTGTTACCGTTTACTTGCTGCAAACCACCATTACCTTACACACCATACAGTTAATCCTTTGTTACAGCAAACCGGTGAGCTTGACCAGCTCACTGATTCGTTGGGGCAAAGTCTTGAGTTTGTGTTGTGCAGGTTTCCATGTTGCTTGCAACACCTTTGAGACGTTTCCTTCCTCCTACTGGTTCGATAACCTCTGTTTCTTACTAAGGGAAAACTTGCTGCTATGCTCATCATATCTTGCTCTTGGGGTTTCCGACGAAGCATCCCGTGACAAGTACTAGGCGCCATCAAAGTCTTTCTGGCGTCGTTGCCGAGGAGGCTAAGGACGTCTTCACAAGGGGAGTCCTCCACTTCCTTTCTCTTTACTTTGTTTTTAGTTTGCTTAGTTTCTTTTTCTTGGTTTTGTTTGCCTCTTGTTTTAAAAAACTCCAAAAAATTAGTCTAGTTTGGTTTGCTTTCTTTATTCAAAAACACAAAACATTAGTTCCTACTCTAGTTGCTGGTATGTTGTTGCCTTGCTTTGTCATGCTTTCTATCAATGGATGGTTTCTTTGAAACTAGTTCTTACTGCCAAGGTGGGTTCACGGAAGAAGAAAAGTATTATTATATGGAACACCGTTTGTCACAAAAAGGGAAACACTTATGGAAATAAATTGATAAATTGAATACTATTGCTGGAGAGGTGTGCTCTACTTATAATGTTACGTATTTTTTTGATAAATCTTGTTGCTATAGGAGGTATAAACACCTGCCTTTTCAATGTGAGTATAATGATAATGTTACAATATCTTCTTATGTTAAAGGAAATTATGACTTTTATGATGTGGAACAAATTGAAGAATTTATTGCTTCCAAGGGTGTAATTGATCTTGCTAGTTTGCTTGAAAATACTGATGATGCATCTTATGAATATGAGGTTTTTGAGATAATGAAATTTTGCTTTGATAATTACAAGGAAGAAAATGGCTATATTCTTGAATATTTTAATAGGTGCTTTCCACAAATGGAAGAGACTAATGCCTTGCAGGAACCTATGGAAGAAGAAATTGCTGAAACTGAAAGCTCATTAGATGGTCAAGAGGAGGAAGAATGGATGTACCCATGTCTACCTTCTAATGAGAGTAACTCCTTAACTCTTACATTATTTGATTGTCCCCATGCTTACCAAAGGAGAATGAATGTTATGTTCATGTGGATTCTTTTGAAATATCTGTTATGGGTAAAACTTGTGATAATAGTTTTGCTCTAGTTATCTATGATAATCCTTTATTTGTGCCTAATTTCGAAATGCATGGTACTAAAGAGTTTTGCTTATAAAATGTTTATGATAAAGCTCTAGATGATGGTCCTATATTGAATGATGAGTCACCTTATTATAGAATTGTTAAAAGTGGGTCTGAAGGTTTTAATCCCACTATTTTTGAGCTTGATAAGAATTATGTGTTTATGGATCATGAAAATCATGCTTTATCTGTTATTTATATTGTTGAGTTTATTCATTAGGCTACTAAAAGTTATTTTTAGAGAGGGAAACATGGTCTTATGTATCTCAACAATATTAAGTTTCCCCTCTTTATGTTGAAAATCTTGAAGTTGCACTTGTTTTACTTTCCTATGCTTATTGATTTGTGCTTCAATGACCTGTTTATTTACAAGATTCCTATGCATAGGAAGTGGGTTAGACTTAAATATGTTTTGGATTTGTTTCTTGATGCTCTCTTTTATTTCAATTCATATTTCTTATGTGAGCATCTTCTCTTAACCTAAAGGCGTTAAAGAAAAGTACTTGTTGGGAGATAAGCCAAGAGTTTCCTTGAGTCTTGGAAGTTATTACTTCAGTAATGACCTCTCCGTATCCTTTTTGTTTGCTTTTTGTGCCAAGAATGACCTCTAATGAGAGGGAAGTACGATTTGGGGAGTTGCTGTCCCGAAACAGATTTCTGTCCTCCACCATAAAAATACGTGAGGAGTCTCTATAACTCGTATTGAGTTGATAATTTACTAATAAATCCCCTAGTATGTTAGCTAACTTGCATTAGTTCAACACTTTTTTATTTGAGCAACATAAGATTTTCAAAAAAATCGATTTCTACCTGCTGGTCTGTTTTGACAGATTTCTGCCATTATTTGCATTTGCTTCTTATCGATTTCTTTTTAAGTTCTCTTTTGGGGAATTGAGCTTTCTAAGGAAGTTGCTTCAGTAGATTGTGTTTTTAGTGAAAAGTTTTGCTGTTTCAAAGATTTTCCCAAGGGTCTATTATCTTTTGAATAAACTAATGTTGCTAATGAAGATTGTGTGAAGTTTTGTATGAAGGAAAAAATTCAGGTGTAGAGAGAGAATGATGCAATGAGATGAATAATGGACAAAATCTCAAGCTTGGGGATGCCAACATTGTATCACCCCAAGAAATATCCAAGAGGTACAAGCGTCAAAGCTTGAGGATGTCCAAGGCATCCCCTTCTGCATCAATAAAAAGCTCAGGTCTTTCTAGACACTTCATTTTTATTGTTTCATGCATTGTTGTGTTGTTCTTGGAGTGTCTTAGTTTTTGTTTGCTTTGCTTAGTTTGTTTAGTTTGCTTGAATAAAGTAGTTTGGACCCCCTGATACGTCGGAAACGTGTCTATAATTTTTGATGTTACATGCTTGTTAATATCTACTTTGCTTTACCTTGTCTACACTTTGAGGTGCTTTTTACATGTTTTCTGGTACTAACCTATCAACAAGTTTTCACAGTGCTAGTTGCATGTTTTCTTCTGTTTTTGGTTTTAGAAAAGTTAGTAAATAAATATTCTCATAATTGTACGGGACAAACGTCAAAGTCAATTACTTTCCGTGGGGAACAAGAAGTCCAAAGAGGAGCCGGAGAAGCAGGCTAGGGAGGCCAGACCCACCCTAGGCGCGGGTGGGCCCTGCCCCACGTCTAGGAGGGGTGTGGGGCCCCTGGCCACCGCCTCGGCCTCCCCCTTCTCCTGTAAGAAGCCCCTGATGCAGAAACCCTAAGCACCCCGATCAAATATCCACGAAACTGTCTGTAGCCGCCACCACCATCGTCCCTAGATCGGGGGGATCTGAAGTTCTTCTCGGCACCTTGCCGGAGGGGAGATCATCCCGGAGGCCTTCTCTCTGGTATGATGCGTGAGTAGTTCCACCTTGGACTATGGGTCCATGTAGTAGCTAGATGGTTGTATCTCCTCCTTTGTGCTTTCATGTATAGATCGTGTGAGCTCCGTTCATGATCAAGATCTAATCTATTTGTAATCATGCATGTTGTGTTTGCAGGGATCCGATGGATATTGAGATTATTATGTTGGTTTGATTAATGGTTTTGTCTTTATGATTCTATCATGTCTGTGTTGTTTGTGATCTTGCATGCTCTCCGTTGTTAGTATCTATCTTGGCCAAGTAGTTGCTAGTGACTCCAAGAGGGGTATTTATGCTCGATAGTGGGTTCATGCCTCTAGTTTCCGAGGGAAGTGACAATAGTCTCTTCGGTTGTAGATTTGTTGTTGCTACTAGGGAGAAAACAATGGTATCATGTTCATGGAACATGTGGACTGTTTACCTTACACACTTTGCTTAAATCAGTTGTCTGTTGCTTGCAACTTAATACTAGAGGGGGTTCGGATGATAACCTGAAGGTGGACTTCTTGTCATAGATGCAGTTGGATGGAAGTCTATGTATATTTGTTGTATTTCCCATTCGAATCTCATAGGATCTTTTTGCCTGGTATTGCATTGTTATGCCTTGCTCAGTTCCTGTAAATTGACCTGCTGTAATTTGTTTACCCTTCATGCCATGTTGTTTATCTAAGGAGAGCACCTATAGTGAACTATGTAACCCGGTACAATCTTTACCATTGATACATTCTCCATTGTTGTTGTTTACTTGCTGCAAACCACCATTACCTCCCACACCATACAGTTAATCCTTTGTTACAGCAAACCGGTGAGCTTGACCAGCTCACTGATTCGTTGGGGCAAAGTCTTGAGTTTGTGTTGTGCAGGTCTCCGCGTTGCTTGCAACACCTGTGTGACATTTCCTTCCTCCTACTGGTTCGATAACCTCGGTTTCTTACTGAGGGAAACTTGCTGTTGTGCTGCTTCATACCTTGCTCTTGGGGTTTCCAACGAAGCGTCCCACGACAAGTGCGGGGTGCCATCAAGCTATTTCTGGCACCGTTGCCGGGGAGGCCAAGGACGTCTTCACTAGGGGAGTCCTCCACTTCCTTTCTCTTTACTTTGTTTTTAGTTTGCTTTGTTTCTTTTGCTTTGTTTTGTTTGCCTCTTTTATAAAAACCCCAAAAAATTAGTCTAGTTTGGTTTTCTTTCTTTATTCAAAAACACAAAAATAGCTCCTGCTACTGTTTTTGGCTTGCCCACCTTTGCCAAAATGAACTCTACTGAGAACACCAAGTTGTGTGACTTCACTAGCACCAACAACAATGATTTCCTAAGAACTCCTATTGCTCCACCTGCTCCTGATGCTACCTTTTATGAAATTAAGCCTGCTTTGTTGAATCTTGTGATGAGAGAGCAATTTTCTGGTGCTAGTTCTGATGATCGTGCTGCCCATCTCAATAGCTTTGTTGAACTTTGTGAAATGCAAAATTATAAGGATGTAGATGGAGATATTATTAAGCTCAATATCTTTCCTTTCTCCTTGAGAGGAAAAGCTAAAGAATGGTTGCTTTCTTTTCCTAAAAATAGTATTGATTCTTGGACTAAGTGCAAAGATGCTTTTATTGGAAAGTACTATCCTCCTGCTAAGATTATAGCTATGAGAAGTGACATTATGAAATTTAAACAACTTGATAATGAACATGCTACTCAAGCTTGGGAAAGAATGAGAACTTTGGTTAAGAATTGTCCCACTCATGGACTCACTACTTGGATGATTATCCAGACTTTTTATGCAGGTTTGAACTACTCTTCAAGGAACCTGCTGGATTCAGCTGCTGGACGTACCTTCATGGGCCTCACCTTGGGTGCTTCAACAAGGCTCCTTGATAATATGATGGTTAACTACTCTAAATGGCATGTTGAGAGAGCTCCACATGGTAAGAAGGTAAATTCTGTTGAGGAAACTTCCTCTTTGAGTGAAAAGATTGATGTTATTATGGCTATGCCTGTTAATGGGAAAGCTCCTATAGATCCTAATAGTGTTCCCTTAGCCTCTTTTGTTGCTCAAGAAGAGCAAGTTGATGTGAACTTCATTAGAAACAACAATTTCACCAACAATGCCTATAGGAATAATTTTGGTAGCAACAACAATTATAGGCCTTATCCTCCTAATAATGGCAATTCCTATGGAAGCTCGTACAATAATGCTAGAAGTGCCCCCTCTAAACTTGAAGTCATGATCAAGGACTTTATTAGTAAACAAACCACTTTCAATAAGACTATAGAGGAAAAGCTTTTAACTGTTGAGAAAAATATATCCTCTTTGTCTGAAGCTCAGTCCTCCTTGATTAATAAAATGGCTGCTAAACCTGAAACTATGGAAAACACTTTTGCTACTGCTCATGCCATACAAGTTACTATTGATGAAAATGTTAGGCTGTTAGATCAACTCCATGCTAGGTGGGAAAGGGAAGCTGAAATTGATAGAAACAATAGTGTGTGCACCATCACCACTAAACCACAAGTAGTCCCTATTCCTCCTCCTACTATGCCTAAGCCTATTGAGCCTACTACTAGTGATGCTAAGTTTGAATTTGATATTGATGGTTGCAATATTTCTGAAGTGATTATGTTCCTACAAAAGCTTGCTCGAAGTCCTGATGCTAGTGATATGCATGTTGCTTTCACCAAACACATTACAGATGCTCTTGTGAAAATTAAGGAAGAGAAGCTAAAACACAAAGCTTCTATTCCTAGGAAAGTACAAGATAGTTGAGAACCCATTATTAATATGCAAGTGAATGAATTTGATCTCAAAGCTTCATGTGATCTTGGTTCTAGTGTCTCTATTATGCCTAGGAAGATTGATGAAATGCTTGATTTGTCACCATTGGAAGATTGTTATTTAGATGTCTCACTCAATGATAATTCTAAGAAGAAACTCATGGGGAGTATTAATGATGTTCTCATTATGGTTAACATTGCTTATGTCCCTATTGATTTCTATGTTTTGGATGTTGAATATAATGCTTCTTGTCCTATTCTTTGGGAAGACCTTTTGTTAGAACAGTTGGTGCCATCATTGATATGAAAGAAGGCACCATTAAATATCAATTTCCATTCAAGAAAGGTATTGAACACTTCCCTATGAGGAGAGATAAGTTGATTTTTGCTCCTCCTTTGAAAGCAAGGTTTGATGTTAATGCTTCTTCATTTGAAAATACTTGATTCTTCTTGCTTCTTGTGTCTAACTTAAAGGCATTAAAGAAAAGTACTTGTTGGGAGATAACCCAAGAGTTTCCTTGAGACATGGAAGTTATTACTTCAGTAATGACCTCTCCTTATCCTTTATGTTTGCCTTTTGTGCCAAGAATAACCTCTAATGAGAGGGAAGTAAGATTTGGGGAGTTGCTCTGTCCTCTACTAAAAAAATTCGCGAGGAGTCACTGTAACTCGGATTGAGCTCAAAATTTACGAATAAATCCTCCAGTATGTTAGCTAACTTTATTTAGTTCCACACTTTTTGATTTGAGAAACTTAACATGTTTGAAAAAATTAGTTTCTGCCTGCTGGTCTGTTTTGACAGATTTCTGCCATTATTTGCATTTGCTTCTTATTGATTCCTTTTTTAGTTGTTTTTGCGAAATTGAGCTTTTTGAAGGAGTTGCTACAGTATCTTGTGTTTTGGTGAAAAGTCTTTCTGTTCCAAAGCTTTGCCAGAGGTCTAATATCTTTTGAATAAACTAATGTTGCTAAAGAAGATTGTGTGAAGTTCTGTATGAAGGAAAAAATTTCAAGTGTAGAGAGAGAATGATGTAATGAGATGAAGAATGGACAAAAACTCAAGCTTGGGGATGCCACCATGGTATCATCCCAAGAAATATCCAAGAAGTTACAAGCATCAAAGCTTGGGGATGCCCAAGGCATCTCCTTCATCAATAAAAATCTCAGGTCTGTCTAGACACTTCGTTTTTATTGTTTCATGCGTAGTTGTGTTGTTCTTGGAGCATATTAGTTTTCATTTGCTTTGCTTAGTTGTTTAGTTTGCTTGAGTAGTTTGGAACCCCGTTCTCGCTATGTCTTTTTGCAAATAAGTTGCTTGGTGTTGGAAAGGAGTAGTAAGTTTTTGCTTGTAAGTGCAAGAGGAGCTTGCATTGACTGTGACTTAGACTTTGGCATGACATGCTAGGTGTTGTTTTGACATTGTGCTTAGTGATTATTGTTGTAGCATATCTTGTTCCAGACAATTGGGATTGCTTAGTGTGCCTTGAAGAAATTATGCGTTGTTTTAGCATGCAAAAGCATAGTATTGTGGTATTATCCTTTGATGCTTTGCTTGGGTTGACTTGGCACATGCTTACACCAGGTTATGACTATGACAAGTCACCATTAGCCTCTATGATCATTTAGTCCTTCACTTGTAGTACCACTCTATGCTTTTATTAGTAATGCGTTGTTGCTCTACATGATTATGGCCATTATGCTCTCTTAGTTGGTTGCTCCCAGTCTTTTGCTAGCCTCCACTTGTATGAGTAAGTTCTACTCATGCTTCCAACTCCTAAGAAACCAAGTTTTTCCAAAGTGTCCACTATAAACTCCTATGCATGGTGTGTTACACCATTCCAAGTATATTCTTGTTTTTAGCTATCTTCCAATTAAAAAATATTTTGTTATGTGAAAACTTAGTGATTAAAGCCCTCACGAACTTGATGGCACACTTTATTCGTTGCCCCTAATAAACTTGAACCATTGTGACAACTTTGTTGTATATGCTTGCACTTATACGTTGGAATTAGCAGAACCATGATGTCACGGGGAACATTTTCAACATTGCACTTGTACTCTGTACTCAGTTGATATCATGCTCTTTTGTATATGGATGTCACCGGTGTGAAATAAAGAGGGAACTTGTAAGTCCATGGAATTTGTATTCTGTGTTAGAGAAATGCCTGGTCCGCTAGCCTAAGCCATGCCTAATCATGGTGGAAACTTGCAACATCACCATAGTGAGCTATCTATGAAGCATCCTCGATAAAAATTTATGCATATAGTAAATAAAAAGATCACTGAGATGCTCATTGTCTGCTTGCCTTGTCATTTTGAGTACGGGAAAGCTCCTGTACCATGTGCAAGGGGTACCCCGTTGGCGGTTCTCAATGATATGCAAATACTTACAATGACAAGAACTTACCTGTGACTGAAGTTGAGTATGCATGAGGTGTGGCCCTCGTATTCAAGGGACTTGAGATTGCCAACTTATACTTTGTCAAGCATATACTCCATCTTTGCCACTTTAACCTTAACACTTCAAGATGCTTATGATAGGGGCAATGAGGGCTGAAAGCTAACAAGTACCATAATTTTTGGAATCTCTTTTTGAAACTTGTAATCCCTGCTTACTTTACAAAAAGGCCTTTCTTCCACCATTATAAAGTCTCCACCTTCTACCTTTAGGCACCATTAAGAGAGCATAGTTGTCATCTTGTGTGTGTAGTGTTCCAAAGCTTATTAATTGATGCATATTGTGATATTACTTGTTCTTGTGCTATCTGTTTCTAGTCACCCTTGTGAACTTTGAAGGTGTCTTATGCATGTATTTGCTATTCTACGAGGGACAAGCTGATTGCCACTATGCTATGTTTTCTGTATATGAAACAAACAAACGTTTTTCAATGCATTATTCATGATTTTTGTTTGTAGCCTTTCATGTTGCATGCATAGTTACTATGTCCTATTGTTAGAACTCCATTATTTCATGCACATGTTTAGAGTTCTTTGATCCCAGCTTTCAATGCTTGCAAATGGTTGGATCTTTATTGTGAGGGTGCATGTTCACCTCAAAAATTATTCTTTTATCACTTACGTACTCGAGGATGAACAGGAGTTAAACTTGGGGATGTTGATACGTCGGAAACGTATCTATAATTTTTGATGTTCCATTCTTGTTAGTATCTACTTTGCTTTGCCTTGTCTACACTTTGAGGTGCTTTTTACATGTTTTATGGTACTAGCCTATTAACAAGTTGCCACAGTGCCAGTTGCCCGTTTTCTGCTGTTTTTGGTTTCAGAAAAGTTAGTAAAGAAATATTCTCGGAATTGGACGGTATAAACGTCAAAGTCAATTACTTTCCATGGGGAACAAGAAGTCCAGAGGGGAGCCGAAGAGGTAGGCCAGGGCGGGTATACCCACCCTAGGCGCAGGTGGTCCCTGCCCCGCGCCTAGAAGGGGTGTGGGGCCCTTGGCCGCCGCCTCGGCCTCCCCCTTCGCCTATAAGAAGCCCCCGATGAAGAAACCCTAAGCACCCCGATCAAATATTCACGAAACCGTCTGTAGCCGCCGTCACCATCGTCCCTATATCGGGGGATCTGAAGTTCTTCTCGGCACCCTGCTGAAGGGGAGATCATCCCGGAGGCCTTCTCTTCGGTATGATGCGTGAGTAGTTCCACCTTGGACTATGGGTACATGTAGTAGATAGATGGTTGTATATCCTCATTTGTGCTTTCATGTATAGATCTTGTGAGCTCCGTTCATGATCAAGATCTAATCTATTTGTAATCATGCATGTTGTGTTTGCGGGGATCCGATGGATATTGAGATTATTATGTTGGTTTGCTTAATGGTTTTGTCTTTATGATTCTATCATGTCTGTGTTGTTTGTGATCTTGCATGCTGAAAGAACATTTTGGGCCCCCATGTGTGGTTTTGGTAATTAATGACAATCTTTATGGAATAATGTGTGTATTAAGTTATACTTGTAGGAATTGTCCATTGTCATCGCTTGGAGCTTGTGTCGACTTCAAGGTCGATGAAATGAGAAGAAGATATATTGTGCAAGCTCAAAATGCGCCATCTATAGAAGATCTCATGTTTGATGCTTGCCATCCTCTGTGATTATGGATCGATGATGAGGAATCAAGTAGGGCGTTCCATCTTGAGAAGGTCAAGTTCGTCTACATCGAGCTCAAGTGGAATGCTCAAGGAAAAGGTATAATCTTGATAGGTTTTCCCTTTTGCCGGTCTCATGTTGTGTGTGGGAGACCGGGTTTAGGATAGATAACCGTACTATCAAGAGGGGCTCTCGAATGAGTAATTCGGTCACATCATTCGGAGAGAGCTCAAACCTTTGCATACTTGAATCATCATGTTTGGTTGTTATTTGGTCTTATTCATGTGAGGATATAGAGCTTGTGGTAATCTCCATAACAAGCTCTTGTTCATCAAAATCGGATATCTCTTCTATATCTTATTGCGATTTTGATCTATGCGGTTTTTCGGTTTCTCACCAAGTGAGGTATCTCACATTATTGTACTTGATACATTCTCACTTGGTGATAACCCTAAGCAATTGGAATCGGGTCAATCGGAGTTACCAATCAAAAGTTATTGATGTTTGAATATCTGCCGGTCTTATTTAAAAAGAAAAAGAAAAAACTGTTTTCTGGGCCGAGCGGTAGTACCGCCCGGGCGGGCCGGTACTACCGCTCGCATCTGAGCGTCCCCCAACTATTCGCTGCCTCACCCGGTACGTTTTTCCGGTAGTACCGGCCGGCTGGCCGGCCCTGGGAAGATTTCCCTAGAAATCCCAGCCCAGCCACCGCTCCTCATGTGCTTGCCCTGCGCCCTGCCCAGCTGGCCCGCTCGCCGCCGCCTTGATGCAAGAGCCCGCATGCGGCCCCACTTCACTCACTGCACTCGCCGCCACAGATTCTGCCCCTGCCTCGCTAAGGCCTCGCCCACTCAGACGGCTCGCCTCATCGCAGCGCATGCATGCTCGCTACGTTGTTGCTGCAGCTGGCCATGGCTCGCTTCTACTGCCCACGTGCGCAATGCTGCACCTCCAGCGCTAGCTGCTTTGGCCAGATCTGCCATCATGCCCCACTGCGTGGCCACCTGCTGCGGCCGCTGTCCAGCGTTGACCTGGCTCGCTGGTTACTTTTTCGCTGGGCCTAGGACTGGTGCGGTAATCCCGGTTAATTCCGGTAGTACCGGACCATTCTGAAAAATGCCCCAAACGGCTAGATTTTCTAGGCCTCTATTTATACTCTTTACCCGTTTTCAGTTTAGTTAGCTTCTCTCTTATCTTTTAGGCTAAGCTTTGTCCACACTTGCTCTAGATCTTAAAGCTTGCCTAATCTTTTCCCTCCGATGATTCTTTACCATATTTGAGTGAAAGAGAGAGGAGATCTAGACCCACGTTTTGACCTAACCGATTTATCTCTTTGTGAGTGCATCTTTGGGGATCTAGATTTTGGGGGATTTTGTGTCTCTCTTTGATTCCTCCTCTCTTGTTCCCCCAATAGCTTTAGTAGCTTTGTTGGAACTTGAGAGTGAGGGATTTGAGCAACTTTGTGGTGTTCTTGCCATTTGGATTTGGTATCGGTTTGAGTTCTCCTCGAAGGATTTGAGTTACTCATTGGAGCTTGTCCCTCTTGGGTTCTTGGAACCCTAGACGGTTTGTGGCCTTTGTGGCATTGTAGCCTTGGTGGCGTTTGTTGGGAGCCTCCAATTAATTTGTGGAGAAGTGCCCCAACCTTGTGAGAGGTTCCGGTTGCCACCGACAAGTGCACCGATAGTGGAAGCGTGGATCGATCCCATTGGGGTGAGATTCACCGGAGAATAAGGGAGGCATTTTGTGGCGTTGGTGGTTTGATACCACCCCCTCTCCAAACGAGACGTACTCCATGTTGGGAGGAACTCGGTAAAATATCGGTGTCCCCGCGTGTCTCGGTTATCTCTATACCCGAGCTCTTTACTTATGCACTTTACATTGTGATAGCCTTCGTGTTTGAAGTAATATATATCTTGCTATCACTTTGTTTCTTGTATTGCTTAGCATAAGTTGTTGGTGCACATAGGTGAACCTTAGTTGTTCTAGGTTGTGCTTAACAAAGTAAACACTAGTTTTATTCCGCCTTTGTTGAGCAACTCTAGGAAAAGTTTTAATCGCCTATTCACCCCCCTCTAGGCGACATCCGTATCCTTTCACATGCTCTCCGTTGTTAGTAGCTATCTTGGCCAAGTAGTTGCTAGTGACTCCAAGAGGGGTATTTATGCTCGATAGTGGGTTCATGCCTATAGTTTCCAAGGGAAGTGACAGAAATCTCTTCGGTTGTAGATGTGTTGTTGCTACTACGGAGAAAACAACGGTCTCTTGTTCATGGAACATGTGGACTGTTTACCTTACACACTTTGCTTAAAGCAGTTGTTTGTTGCTTGCAACTTAATACTGGAGGGGGTTCGGATGATAACCTGAAGGTGGACTTCTAGTCATAGATGCAGTTGGATGGTGGTCTATGTATCTTGTTGTATTGCCCAATCGAAACTCATAGGATCTTTCTGACTAGTAATTGCATTGTTATGCCTTGCTCAGTTCCTGTCAATTGCCCTGCTGTAATTTGTTTACCCTTCATGCCATGTTGTTTATCTAAGGAGAGCACCTCTAGTGAACTATGGACCCCGGTCCAATCTTTACCATTTATACATTCTCCACTGTTACTGTTTACTTGCTGCAAACCACAATTACCTTCCACACCATACAGGTAATCCTTTGTTACAGCAACCAGGTGAGCTTGACAACCTCACTGATACGTTGGGGCAAAGTCTTGAGTTTGTGTTGTGCAGGTTTCCATGTTGCTTGCAACACCTTTGAGACGTTTCCTTCCTCCTACTGGTTCGATAACCTCGTTTTCTTACTGAGGGAAAACTTGCTGATGTGCTTATCATACCTTGCTCTTGGGGTTTCCAACGAAGCGTCCCGTGACAAGTACTGGGTGCCATCAGTAGTTAAAATTTATCTTACAAATTCAAATTAATAATTCAAATCCATTTTTTTCTTTCTCCTAGTGTTTTTCGCTGGGTTCACCATCTTGCTCCTGGTGATCCTTGCTAGAATATTCTCGGAGTCCATCACCAGCTTCTTCCGTTGTTTCCCTTTGTTCTTTTTGTCTGCATCCAATGAATCAAGTGCTTCAGTCTATAGTACAATTGGTTCAATCATGTTTCGATCCGTTGGTTCATACGGTTCAAAAAAGCATTGTCCTCATTTCTGCCATATCCGCGGGTGTAATTCCTTTACGCTTGAACTCTGCTAAAGTATCCTCTCGATTGACTGGTTCAATATCCCCTGCATTTGGTTCAATATCCTCTCGATCGACTGGTTGAATCTCCCCTGCATTTGGTTCAATATCCTCTCTATCGACTGGTTGAATCTCCCCTGCATTTGGTTCAATCTCCTCTCGATCGACTGGTTCAATCTCCCCTACATTTGGTTCAATCTCCTCTCGATCGACTGGTTCAATCTCCCCTACATTTGGTTCAATCTCCTCTGCATTTGGTTCAATCTCCCCTGCATTTGGTTCAATCTCCTCTTGATCAATTGGTTCAATTTGCAATGTATCCATTGCTTCATTCTCCTCTTGTTCAAACGCTTCATTCTCATCTGCATTTGCTGCTCCCGCCTGATCATCCATTCCATAAGCTGGGTCCACTGCATTTTTACAAAGCCTAGCAATGTGCCCTAGGATCCCACAACATTTGCACTTACATCGTCGAGGTGGTGCACCACCCTCTATACTAGCTCTTATCCTATTCTTCCTTGGATACCTGCTGGTCTAGTAAAAACTGGAGGGTATAGCTTGAAGCATGGATCCACTTCCATCCATTGGTCTTTTCCCAACAAGGATGGAACATTCTGAGCATATGTTGCCCTAAATTTGGCAATGGAGAATACTCCGACATGTACTGATCAACTTCACCCTCTTCACCTCCTAGAACACCCATGAAAAACAATGTATGTATGTTGGGTTTCCCACGGAGCCGCCATTGCCTGCAATGGCATGTCCTACCAACCAAACTCACTGGATACCTCCATTGCCTATCTTTACTATCAGTGTACGTTACCTCAGCCTCCATTCCTCTTCTAATGCATTTCATCTTCAATTATTTTGCCCTGGCATGCAAAGCCTTAATCAAAGATGGGAGGATGAGATGGCCAACATATACTGTTGATGCAATTATTTGACGCAAATCGATCTTTATCATGATCATCTACCTAATCTTATCAAATATTTGCCACAACATAAGCCCTTTCAATGGCTTGACCTTTGCATTGAAACTCTTTGCAAGGTTACTTGTTACATAGTCTACCTTGTAAATTTCACTGAATCGGCTTCTTGACCACACCATTCCATGATGTGCATCCAAGTACTCCTTCACCGCAGGTTTTGCTTATACAACACTTCCAAATGATACAAATGCTTCTTCAAACTGCATGTGTATGAAGCTGGCCATAGGTTGTCAGTATAAACCTTACCCTTGAGTTTCTTTGTAAAATTATGCACTAAGTGTCGCATACATTCCCTATGCTCCACTCCGGGGAATACTGCTTCTACAGCTTTCTCCAAACCTTTGCAAGCGTCCGTGTGGATAGTAAGTCCTGGTGGATGACCTATAAGGTCGCACAAATTCTCCAAAAACCAAGTACAACTTTCCTCTGACTCAATCTCCAAAACTCCATAAGCAACAGGGAACATCCAATTGTGGCCATCAACTATAGTAGCAGCTACTAGTTGTCCTTTAAATCTGCCATGAAGAGCTATTGCATCCACGGCTAAATAAGGCCTGCAACCATCCAGAAACCCTTGCCAGCAAGCTTTGCAACAAACAAAAGCCCTTCTAAAGCACTCCTTATCCATTGTCTTCCCTCTTATTTTGTACTGAACTTTTTGCATGTCTATCTGTACAACACTACCTGGACTAGCCATCTCCACTTCAGCTTTGAAGTTGTAAAGCAACTGAAAACTTTCATTCCATGTACCATTGATCCTCTCAAGAGCCATGTCATTTGCATAGAACATCCTCATGTAGGGTACTGTAATATTAAACTTTTCATAAACTTATTTTATGAGCGATGTTGCACCAAGTGATGGATCCGCTCTCATCCAATCCATGATTGCATCTGCCAACCACCTAGTCTTTGCTAGTTTTGTTTTGTACTTTTGTTGCCCCCCTTGAGGTGGACAAGAATGTTAGAATCGATTAATTTTTATCTAAAACATAATTAAAATTTCAGGTACAGCTAACAAACTCTACACAGTGATCTAGAATACACAAGTGGTTGTAATACCTGAACCAAACTACTCATGAGCATAGTGGATGCATGCATCCTCCACCTACACCTCTTGTAAGGGCACTTCATTGTGAACCTTGTTGGCTCACTCTTAATAACATCATAAGAATTATTGGTGTGAATGCAATATGTAGTAAGGGCATTACGACAGTCCCGCATCGTTTCAAATACGGTGCCTTCTGAAATCTGAGGATCGTCCTTGTCCTAGTCAATTACTGGCAAGTCCTCACCATCGTACTCGGCTAAAACGAGGCTGTCATTGTTCTCCTCGTTCTCTTTGTCATCAGTATCATCAAATCTAGCACCCTGGGAAATTTCATCCGTGTATTGATCCTCTAGTACCTATTTACTGAATCTATTTACAAATTCGGGAAACATCAACTCATCCTCATCATCTAGTGGAGACACTCCCTCGTCAGGCTCTGCCTCGTCCTCCACATCGGCCACACGAGCAGTTTGGCTTACACTCGCTGTGCGAACAGATGGTATTGTCGTGGACCTACAAGGATTCGCCGGGGCGCACACTATTAGCAGAGACAGCAGAGAGACATGATGCCTGACCACCTGATGATGCGTGACCACCAGATGGTGATTTAACACTCTTTCCCGTGTGCTCAACTTTAGGTTGCACATGGAGACGAATTCGACCAAAACGTTCAGTAACATTCAAAGAGAAAAGCATTACCAGATCATCTTCGCTAGTTAGTGGGAGCAATCTTTGCTTTCTAATGTTGAAATATTGCAAATCAACTGAATCGCCACTGCTCCAGGGGAATTTACAATAGATTTTATCTATCAAATCTCCACGAGTTATGGAGGTTGCAACCACCGCTGGGAAGTAAAATCCAGATAGATATTGTGCACAACCATGAATTATGCTATTATCCAGTCTAATCGCCAGCCGAAATGCCAGCACTGGATCAATCCTATTCGAAAAGCAAGGCAGTTAGTTGAGCACCAGCGATTCACGCTCAAATACCGCCAATAATCAACCACAAAAGGGAAACAATGCTTACCCAGATGGAATCCATGAGTTAGATCCATGCGATTCCACCCAATCTTCTCGTTGCTCGATGCGGATGGACGGTGCACCAGTCGGCGTTGCATACTGTTCCACGAAAGGGGTAGATCTAGCGGTGGCAGGAACGGAGCCGGAGGTGGAGTGTTCTCCGCCTACAGGGGAGGGGCGGCTCTAGGGCCGAGGACGACATAAGGTAGGAGGGCACAGCGGCGGAGCAGCGGAGGGGCAGTGTGGGAGTTGTTCCAGGCTCGGGTGAAGCGAATGCTTTTGGTGAGAGAGAATGGCCGGTCCGACGTGTTTCCATCTGGCCCCACCCTTCACCACATATGAAAGACCCGTCCCAACGCGGCCCTACCCTTCAACACGTATGTAGGACCTAACCCACACACGGACCCACCGGTCAGTCATGTAACGGTCAAGGCATCATAACGTAATGCTCAATGCCCAACCTGCCCCAACGCGGTTCCACCAGTCAGCATGTAACGGTCAAGCCTTTGACCTGAAGGCATCCCTCCGTCCGAGCGCCCGCGAGCTCCCGCGAGGGTTTCTTAACATGGCGAGGGGAAAAGTGAGGAAAAACTAAGCGGCTAGGGAAAACTGAGTACAACTAACGAACCAGGGGCACGAAAATAGAAATCCCTTATATTTATATCTGCTGATTTGTAATAAGATAGCTATATGAGCTATGTAAGTTGTAATGAATTATTTTATCTCTGTATATGCAATGTAATATGACATTTGTTTCTTGATATTACATCTTAAGTGTGAGTTCTAGCTATTCGATCCAGGGACTAGTACTATAATCACAGGGATCTCTACCTTATCAGGTTGGGTCCTCTACATAATGCCAACATTAAGAAATTCAATTCTCTTAATATCATTTTGTGATATGTGAGCTTCATTGATGAGTAGTGGATATGAACCCAAGGATAATTCTTTGCGGTGTCATGCCACAAATTATTACATGGTGGCCTCGGCCACCGCCCTCTTCTTATTGAAGAGTTGGTTCTTGGTTCGTGTCCATTTGGAGATTTATTGAACATTTTAGTGGATTTTTATGGTTGTTATTGATTCTTCACAGTATGACATCTTAACCCAAGCCTATAACTTGTCTTAAAACACACAGTCTCTCTCATATATTTCCCCAAACACAAAAACCTAGTGTATTTGGTCGATGAGGACCGGAGTCTCCGGTGTGCTCACACCGGAGTCTCCGGTGCAGACCGGAGTCTGCGGTCCAGACGGTTTTCGGGCCACTTAAGGGAGGTCGGGGTGAACTGAAACATATAGTTTCATTTGTCCACCCCCGACCTCCCCTCTCAACCCCGTCGCCTCCCCCTCCAAATCTCCTCCCGGAGGTCAAGAAGCCCCCGGGATCCGCCGTGCCACCGGCCAGCCTTCTCCCCTCCACCATTGGGCCCTTCCCACCGGTGGAATCAAGCCAATGGACATATCTGGTACCTCTCCTCCTCTTTTTTCACCTAGGGTTCATCCCTTGATTTCTTTTTGAGGATTGTACTGATTTTTCCCACTAGGATCACTTGTATGCGTGCACACTTTCACATTAGCCTCGTTCCCTTGCCCGATCTGTTCGATTCACTCCCTCCTGAAGTCTCCCAGTTCATGCCCGAGTCTCTCGACCAGAGATTTTGGTCCCCCGGGCTAGATACTCCGGTCCTAAGGACCGGAGACTCTGGTCTGAGCCGGAAACTCCGGTGTGAATTGCAGAGACTCATGTGTGGGGTGACTCAAATTGATCTAGTAATGTCTCAAGGCTCTTGTGTTGCATTTCTGGGACATATATGCTTATCTCCATGCTATCTCCCTCATTTCTGTTCACAGGTTATGGTTCTCGTCGTCCCTCTCGCACCAAGGCCAGGTCAAGGAGGGTTGATCCGCGATATGATGAGTCCGAGGGGCAGTATGTTTTGCCTCCATCCAGCCGGAAACAGCAGGCTCGTGATGCAGCATACATGAGGAGGGAGCAGGATAGGATTGAGGAAGCAAACCATGCCAATAGGGCTAAGTAAGAAAATCTCCAATCTTTGGCCCACGTGTCAAATAAGGAGTTCCGTGAGCTGCGGAAGACATATTTCTATGCCTTGTCACGGACCAGCGAGGACCCATGCTATTGGAGGAAGGAGCAAGTTGTTTTCATGAAAGTCATTTACAGCAAGCTCACCAAGTCACCTGTGTGCCCCTAGAAATACGTGAGTGTAGAGAAGATGCGGTCTAGCTCATACTTCACTGATGCACTGTGGATTTGTGAGAATCTAGGGTTGTTCGGGTTGATGGAGCTCCGTGAGGATTGCAACATCACCCTTGTGCAGCAGTTCTATGCCACAGTGGTGTTTGGATCTGACCAAGCAAGGACAATGACTTGGATGACTGGAGATCACCGTTGCACTACGACTTTCTACAACTTTGTTGATGCCATCTTTGAGACCTTTCAGGGTGTGTCCACTCATGTTGGGGAGTGTATGCACTCAGCAGCTCTAGGGGAGAACAAGAACAAGCTTGCCCCTTTCTATGGCAACGAGGGAGTTGTGGGCGGGTCTAAGGCCCTCAATCCCCTTTACAATCTGATGTTGAGAATCTTCCGCCATACCATTTCCCCCGGTGCTAGAAATGATGATGCCATCAGATGTGGTTTGGTCAACTTATTATACCACACCCACAAGATACACCTGGCTGGCCCCGAGGCAGACGCGGCTCCTATTGATATCATGGATTTCATATTTGAGGAGATGTACCATGCCATAATATACAAGAAGGCTCCTCCATATGAACCACCTGTCATGAGGCTCATCAACACCCAGGCTCATGGTTCTCCACTTTCTATGGCTCCCAACCTTACAGAGCATACTCTTGTATCACTGCAGCAGAAAGGACGCATGGGGCCTCCTCCTAGATGCTCTTATGCCTATGAGAAGGAGGAGATCACTGAGACCGAGAGGGCACCCTATCCTCCTAGATCTTGGAGGAAGAGTGCCTCCAATGCACCCATGCGTCCCATGACACGCGAGTATGTACATGAGAAGGTCAAGAAGGCCTCATTCTGGGAGAGGACACTTTGTTTCATGAATGTGGACATCCGCAAGCAACAACATGCCTCCTACAAGAGCAACCGTCGTATGGAGAAACTCCTCAAGGAGATCAAGGCTCAGGGAGAACATGAAGATGAGGTAGGAGATGATGAGTACACAGATGAGCATGGCTCTCAACCCTCCACTGAGTCAGACTACACACTCTATTTTGGGGCATGGAATGCCCAACGGGACAACTTGGTGGATTGGAAGACCTTCTCTGATGTCACCTCGGGATTTGGGTACCAGGGTACCTCCTCTTCTCGCCCTCATGGTAAAGGGCCTGCAACTCCAGATGGTGATGATGACTATGAGGAGGACGATGATGAGGATTAGGATATGTATGAGGAGGAGGAGGATGCGATGACGAGGACTACTGATCCATTGGTGCGCTAGCTTAGGTCTTTTCCCTTTTTGGCATTTCGATGCCAAAGAGGGAGAATACATTGTCATCGGGATTTGCATGGGTGTGGACTTTCTTCTTATTTGCCATCTCGAACTTCGTATTTATTTTCCTTATGTGTTTGCGAGATACTATTTGCTATATTTGTGTGAGGACATGGTTGCTCCTACATTATTGTAACTCGTGTGAGAACTATGTGGTTATCTATCTACTACCTGTCGTACATGTTTTACTTGTTTATCTTAGTGCACATAGTCAGGGGGAGCATTTCTATACACTTTCTTATCTTATTATATCTTATTGCAAATAAATTCCATGCAAAATCACTTGTTTTAATCGAACACCAAAAAGGGGGAGATTGAAAGGACATTTACTATCATAATCACTTTTGGTGTTCGTTAACAACAAGTAGATCATTTTACAGTATGCTAAGGTCTATAGGTTGATATAATGCAAAGTGAAAAGGACCTTGGCCTAGGAAATTATCCATGTAAGCAGTTAAATGTTTCTGCGAAATCCAGGCCGGAGTCTCCGGTCTAGACAGACCGGAGTCTCCGAGTTTCCCCAAGAATCCCGGAGGGGCCTCTAGAAATTAGCCTGGGACATTCTGTATGGGGGTTTGGAGATCAACCGGAGACTGACCAGAGTCTCCGGTCCAAGCCTCAGACCGGAGTCTCCGGTCCACTGGGTCCAGAAACTTTGAAGAATCTCCAGAGGAGTTTTTCCCAGGGGTGCTGGGACAATCTGATGGGTGGTCCGGAGGTTGGACGGAGTCTCCGATGTAGACCAAAGTCTCCGGCCTGGACACCGGAGTCTCCTTTGTGACTATTCTCCCAACGGTCAGAAAACGGTTCAGTGAAGGGGAGGCCTATAAATAGAGGACCTTATCCCCTTCCTTCAACTGCTCGACTCACTCAAGAACACCATCCCCATTTGAGCCACCAAATCAACAAGATCTCTTCATCCAACCATCCAATGTCATTGATCTTTGGAGAATCGAAGGAGGAGTCCTTGATCTACAGCTTCACCAAGGGAGATCTTCATTTCCCCCTCATTCACTTAAGGGCCCCCTTGCTCTAGTGTTTCTTTGGAAACCCTAGCTTTTGATTTGGTTCTTACAAGCTTGTATTTGATTGTTTGACAGCTTTCTTGTATTTGGGAGCCTCCAATTAGGTTGTGGATGTGTGCCCCGAACTTGTTGTAAAGGTGTCGTCTTCCACCTTGAAGGTTTCTGATATAGTGGAAGAGGTGAATCGAACCCTTTGCGGTGAGGTTCATCAGATAACAAGGGAGGCCTCTCGTGGCGTTGGTGGTTTGAAACCACCCCCTCTCCAAACGTAGACGTACTTCCCCTCAAAAGGAAGGAACTACGGGAAACAAACCCTTGTGTCTCAGCGCTCCACTTTGGTTACTTCTATCCTTTACCGCACTTTACTTTACTTGTTCTTGCTTAGTGAATGTGCTAGTTTGACATTTAGGTAAATTCACCTTAGTTGCATAATCTAGAGAATTTACCTTTCTTGTCAAACCCTAATTTGAAAAAGTGTAAAATTTGAAGTAGCACCTATTCACCCCCCCCCCCGCTAGGTGGCCATATGATCCTTTCAAATGGTTTGATTTACAAAAAGGAGAGATGATCTAATTAATTAAGATGAAAAATAAAAACCTTGAACAAAGGAGAAATTATAAGTGCTATCAAGTAGAGTGAGAACAAGTTGAGGTAGAATACTCAAGTTGTAAAGATGCTTCATATATATTTGGAATTTGATAACTGAGAATCGTTAAACTTTGAAATTCCTACATGAAGTGGATTATATGGCTAGCTCCTTTGCACAACAGTTAAACAAAAGTGTGAGCATAAATATATAGAAAAAAGAAGAAAAAGAAAGATGAAGAAAAAGAGCGAATGTGCAAAGAGCAAATAGGCATATACCACTATATTGTAGTAAGACAAAGAGACGTTTGAGATTTTGAATCCCAAGTGAATATGTTAATCCTAAAAACACTTGGGACTACCTCACTAACTCATTCGGTCGAACCGAATACTTTTAAATCATGTTGATAATAATCTTTTGTGAACTATTAATTGCTAAGGTGTGGAAGCCTTCTAATATTATTCGAATGGTTCGAGTAAGGTACTATTCATGAACTTATTTATATGTATCCTTTATGATCAACACATGCTGAAACTACCTCATTTATTTTATCGACTCAGTTTCATGAATATGAGGATCACATCCATTAAGCTAAACTTGCTCGGGACGAGCAAGAGTCTAAGCTTGGTGAAGTTGATGAGTGTGTATTTGTATCATGTTTTAGATTATTATTTTGCATTGTAGATGTAGGATCTTGGTATTTTATGGCGTTCACACGCACTTTTTATGTTTATTTTCACCAGGATCATATCAGATGATGGATCCAATTGACACAATTCTTGGATCAGTTGTACTGGAGAGAAAAGGAGCCAAAAACTACGTAAATCGCTTATTTGGGAAATATTAATAATACCAGAAGAGAACTCGAAGCGAGAAACGGAGACAGAAGAGTTGATGACCAACTATACGGGTGGCTGCCGTATAGTTGCCGCCGCCTCCGCCTCCTCATATAGTTTCACCCCGTGCAACTGGTTCAGGGAGACGACATACAGAATACCCAGAAATCGCCGAAACCTAACCTCCGGAAGACATCTGGAGGGGGAACTCGCCCTAGGTATCCATCTTTTCCCTACGCAGATCTGGGAGGCCAAGGCATCGATCTCCATCTTCATCAATTGCTGCATCTTCATCACCACCATCATCTCCATCCATCCCATCTAGATCTTGTTGTAGTTCTTGCACTAGTTGTGGATTTATACAAGTACTATTCATCGATGATCATTTCCATTACCATTGCTACGATGTTGTTTTCCTCCATGTCTGAGTAGATCCTTAGTTCTCGAGGAGATAGAGAAACTCGATGGTGGCTCAGTTGATGTAGAGCCTGTCGGGAACCCCAAGAGCAAGGTATGATGAGCACAACAGCAAGTTTTCCCTCAGTTATAGAACCAAGGTTATCGAACCAGTAGGAGAAAGAAACAACTTCCGAAGGTGTTGCTAGCAACGTGGAACCTGCACACAACACAACCAAAATACTTTTCCCCAACTTATCAATGAGGTTACCAAGCTCACTGGTTTTGCTGAAAACAAAGGATTGAACATATAGTGTGGAAAAAAGTAATTGCTTGTAGTAATTGCAGAAAGTAAACAGTAGATAGTAGATGGAATATCAATGGGAAGGAATGGACCGGGGTCCACAGTTCACTAGAGGTGTTCTCCATAAGATAAATAACATGCTTGGTGAACAAATTACAGCGGGGCAATTGACAAATAGAGAATGCATGTACATGACATGATGATCACTATGAGATTCACTTGGACATTACAACATGATACATAGACCGTAATCGAACTGCATCTATGACTAATAATCCACCTCCGGGATATCATCCGAACAACCCTTAGGTATTAAGTTGGAAGCAACAGATAATTGCATTAAGCAAAGTGTGTAAAGTAAACAATACAATTGCCCTTGGGAAAAGGATTGTTGTTTTCTCCCTAGTAGCAGTAGCACATCTACAATCTTATAAGTTTCTATCACTCTCCCAGATTACTAGAGGCATGAACCTACTATCGAGCATAAATACTCCCTCTTGGAGTCACAAGCAAATACTTGGCCAAAGTAAATACTAGCAACGGAGAGCATGCAAGACCACAAATAACATAGACATGATAGACCAATAATCAATCTGACATAATACTCAATATCCATTGGATCCCCGCAAACACAACATGTAGCATTACAATAATATGATCTTGATCATGAATGGATCTCACAAGATCTAAACATGGTGGCACAATATAGGATAAACAACCATCTAGCTACTGCTATGGACCCATAGTCCAAGGATGAACTACTCACACATCACTCCGGAGCCTGGCATGGTGATGAAGAAGGCCTCCAGGATGACCTTCCCTCTCTAGCAGGGTGCCGGGAAGAGCTTCGGATCCCTCCTGATCTAGGGATGGAGATGGCGGCGGATACAGACTTTTTCGTGGAAAATTCTGATCGGGTACTTAGGGTTTTCATCTTGAGGGAACATATAGGCGAAGGGAAAAGGTCGGTGGAGAGCAAGGGGCCAACACCCTAGGGTGGCGTGCCCCCCTGGTCGCGCCTGGGCCAGGTGTGGCCGCCCTGGGGTGCGCCTCCCCTCTCCTTCGGACTCCGTCTTGTGTCATGAAAATAGGAACTTTGGATTTTGTTTCGTCCAATTTCGAAAATATTTCTTTACTAGTTTTTCTGAAACCAAAAACAGCAGAAAACAGGAAACTAGCACTGTGGCATGTTGTTAATAGGTTAGTTACGAAAAATGCATAACAATGCCACAAAGTATATACAAAACATAAGATAATTGGTGCAAAACAACCATGGATCATCAAAAATTATAGATACGTTTGCAACGTATCAAAACCCTAGTATGATATTGGAATAAGATAAAGTTTATTATGATATTCATCGGTGTGACCATGTGTTAGATTGTCTACATCTTGATGTTGGGAGAAGTCGACCTCTCCAATATTTGCCTCTTATGGGGACTTGATGTAGGTAACTACTTGTTGGTAGAAGAAGGGATGTTAGCACTTATAGTGACTATAAAGTTGTTGGCACCCCTTACATATCAACTTGGTAATAGAGGAAACTCACAAAACACTACACATGCCATGGGATACATCCTGCGGGATTATGTCCCTTAATAGCGCGGTAATTCAATTGATGTTGATTGCTGTCTGTTGTGGTTATGAGGATGATTTGAGCAATGGTTTCTGCCTCTTTGTCCAAATACGGAGTTCCTCCCACACATACATAGTTAAGAATGTTCATGATAATAATCTTTACCTTAGCCCCTTTATAATGCTAGTGGTGTATCCGCTAATCCCTGAGAACGCCTTTCTCCCACTGAAGTTTCAAATCTCTTTTACATACGCGATACTTATTTTCTCTATTCAGTTTTGTTTACTTTACTTATTATTTCTTATACCAAAAATCCCAAAACACCTTTTTAAAGATTACTCGCATTTTATCTTGTCACTTAGAACTTTATTTAACATTTCTAGTTCCAGTATTTATTTCAAGAATTCCTAGATTTCAAACTCCTGCTCCCTGTGAGATCGATGTCTATATTTAGAAACTAGCTACATCCGATATGTGCACTTGCAGTCATCAGAGGTCGTGTTCCACCAGCGGCAGACTCTAGAGCTTGCCCTCCACGATGGCGGCCATGTAGACCCCAAGAACAAGAACATGGAGGGGCGCTTTAAATTTTTGGACAGCGCTGCAACACACAACACTTGGGTATCACTCACATCCTAGCATGCTTTAGTACAAGCAAACTATGTTTGCAAGGTATGCCATCACACTTAGATATTTCGGTACATGCATCATTAGAATCAGATCCAAGATAGGTCTACTCCACATAGAATTCTTGCCCAGCTATGACGTTTGAAATCAACTTGTACCTTGTATGGTTGCCATCCAAAATCACCTCACTGACATAAAAAATAATCACCATATGTAGTTGTTCTTGAACTAGCTTAAAATTTGCAAACGTGAAGATATGTGCAGTAGCCTTTTCAATTACACAACTATATGCAATAGCTTTAGGACACGATTGTGATACTATGGTATCCAACTTGGACACTCTACATCGCATGTCCAAAACATAGACCCCATAATGTTGCAGCAAATCAAACAACGACATGAAACCACTAACATGCAGGTGTAGCCTGAATTTAAAATCTCGCTTCGCTGGATGGTTCTCATGCGTATGAAATATTTGTCGCATAAAAACACAACTGCCACAACCTCCTATTTTGTACATTTTATTCAGTCGGTCCTTCTTCCCACTAGTTTGGTACTTCAAAACAAAAGCGCTCCACTCCTTGTAATATCCCAAAGTAACCACCTTGCCACCCTTGTATGTTTGTTTACTTTTGTTCATCATCATGCATCATATCATGTTGTTCATGCAACACATGTCACATTTGCATCATGTCATATTCTATATTATTGCAAATTTATTTTTTCTGCATTATGTTTATGTTGCATAATGCTTTATGTTGCTTGATAATTCTTGCATGGCTTTATTTCTATCTTTCTATAGATTAATTATTTTGCATGTACTACAAGTGATGGGAGTGCATCTATTTTGTCAAACTCAAAAACTCTAGACACTATTTTCCATATCTATTTAAAATTCATTACATGTAACATATTTCCCTCCCACCTTTTTTTGCAATTTCCTTCTCTCCATCTATCTATTTAAAAATACACCATATGTTAATATAGCCCTATGACATAGTGAGTTTTTGTTTGAAACCCGCGGGACATTTCATTTTCTCTCTCTCCTTTTCAAATTTCAAACTAGAAATCAAATTTCAAATTCATTTGGAAATAAAATCAGAAAATAATAAAAGAAAAGGAGAGAGACAAACTTGTTCAGTGCTTAAAAGACCAAGTCTTCAATTTCGGCATGTTCCAGTTTGAGTCCACAGGGGTATAGCAATGAAGCCTGCGCATGGCATGGCCTAACGCTTGGAACTACACCTAGTTTGTAAAAAAAACTATTTAGCACACATGCTCTCCTCTGTTGCTACTTGAGTAGTCATATACTCATCCTTCATTTTAGTATCCGTCATAATGTTTGACTTCAGAACTCAAATAAATCCAACATGAAACTTTCTTCCTGCTCACTTCACCACCTTTTATTAAACACATAGCCTATGTGGGGCCCCTGAAGTAGCAGTCGGAGTATCCCTGTTATGCATAGAATTCACGTTCCCATGATCAATGAGCCGTGAACATATCCGACAAGTATCATTACAACATCCATTACATAACGAGAACAAGACTTACATTGATGCCATTATGGCTATACAAATCATCAACAACGGAACTTCTTCAATCGCCTAAACCTATAGGCAACTGACTGGGAAGACGACCCAGCTCGTATAGACATCAGCATCTCCATCATTCTTCTCGCTTATGAAAGTATGGCCAAGTAAATAGCCAGGGACAATGCCAGTGAGTATTTTTTAATGTACTTGCAAACCACCAAGATGAGGTAAACAAGATAGCTCTAGCTACAGTTATTTTGAAAATCCTAGTTTCTCTTATAGATATGGCATATATATATCTTTGTTGAAAAAGACTTTTGAAAACATGTCTCCTTTTTAAACGGCGGGATATCTCCATATCCTTGTTGAAAACATTTTTAAAACACTTTTTAGAAGAAAATCCGTTTTTGAAACATCTTAGACTACCATTAGTCAAAAGAAGAACCTCATTCTCATGCTTTCTCCTGACCAAGTCACATCCTTTTTATCTTTCTCAATACCATCACTTTGGGTACTCCTAACAGTTACATTTCCAATCATCCTTGATCGTGAAAACGACTATTCGAATAGATTATACTCTACAGAGTTTGTGCACTTTCCCCAAGAGAATCAATACATCCGCCGGGATTCAACCACGACCCGTTACGCGAAGTACACGGGGGTCCGGATAATCAAACCTAACATTTCACTTGTCGGCCCTAGCAAAGGCGTCTTTCCCTTTTGGGTTTGCTCTCTCTGGAAACGAGTATGTGTCTCTCGGTGCCATAATCCTCCCTTTCGTACACGCATATACCCAAACCTACATCTTGTGAGATACCTTAGTTTGTGATTCCACTCCCTTCCATATTGTAAGTCATACCGTCCGCCGGAGACCCAATTGTTGCAATGGCCATTGTCTAAGACATCCACCATCCACAGATCCGTAGACCCTTGCTAGGGACAGCATGGAGTGTGGGGTTTTTTTCCCCTATAGCAAATGTAGGGACGACCCATGCTAAAGAGAACAAACTACGAGTTAATCCCCAGCTCCTGGGTAATGTGGCTGCACGGATAAGTTATTTCTGTAAAGGTGTAGAACATCCCTTCTTTTCCTCATGTCCATCATAATCACTTCTTCACTTCTCCTTTTCTTATTTCGAAACATCCACTTGTAAACGATTCCTCTTCCCAAGGGTTTTGCAAAACAGTTATAATAGGGTAAACCCCAAAATAGCTTTATTTGTCTAAACCTGAGGTTTCTAGGGAGGTAGGATGCTAATCATCATAACCTCGGTCTAAATGGGAATAGTAGGTGTCAATAAGGGTGAGTGTCCTACTGGGCACTCATTCATAACTTGGAGGAGCCAAGTTACAATTGCGATAGTAGTAACACAAAGCATGCGAGTGTAATGCAATTTATAAAGGGGATAATAAACAGTTATATAAAAGGAGTAGGCCAAACATCAGAGTACAAGAAGGGTGGTTTGCCTATGATCAGAGATATGTCCCTGGACTTATTCTTTAGATAACAGACAATACCAATGATAATAATAAGATGATTCCTTCTTCTGGGCGTCAACACACTCGCAACTATTGTCATCATTAGGTGTACATGTAAACAAACAATACCACAATCAACACAAGGGATACAAGCACCAATACCATATAGCAACCAAAAGAGCAATACACCAATACACTTCAGTAGGTTTTTAGTTTTTGAGCTCAAGAAAATTGAATTATCTTATTTGTAGTTGTGATAAATCTCTTATGATTTAAATACCCAATACTACTTAACTAAGGGGTTTTATTTCAAGGTCAAGTTCTATATGATAACAATGTACAAAAATGACATTATAACATAGTTATTGATAAAACAAAGCCACCAAAAGTGGTTTCACTATTTTATCATTGTTTTTAATTTGTTATGAATTTTCTAGTGAAAATAGCTCTAGTTTTGGTGGATAAATCACCAAAAAAGATTTATAGTTCCAAAAATTATTTCCTCTTAGGGTTAGGAAGGTATTAATGGAATGGTTCACTGAGATTTGGTTTCGCTTCATAATAATTAACAAAATTTCCTTGGGAAATTACCAATCAATTCTGCTAACATTTTATATTTTTCACCAAATTAAAACTATAGGATCTTTTGAGATGAATCCAAGGACATCTAGTAGGTATTTCCAATACCTTTTTATATGATGTGGATTCATCATCTTTGGGGTTACCAAGCTTCTGGAATTATTTTCCTAGTGAAGCAGCTATAGGCATAAGAGTTTAATTCCCCAAAATCATGAGAGACCCAATAAATATTGGGCTCCTGGGATTGGTTAGGTATGATAGTTTAGGTGTATTGAGAGTTGTAATTAGGTCAAGGAAATTTATAAGTTGACCTAGAGAATTTTATAAAGGCATAAATTGAGTGATCTTGTTATTTATGCTACTGGTAAACCATAAGGATTTAGAACTAGGGCTAGGGGGTATGCAAGGTAGTAGCAATGCCTTACAGTACAAACTAGTCTCACTCCATTTGGATTTACTAAGCTCCCAGGAATAATTATTTAGTGGAAAAGACACATTTGGGCATTTAATTTGCTAGAAAAACCTAGTTATTGTTTTTGCTGGGTTATTGCCGTGCATGTTAGAAAGAACACCCAGGTTCATGATTAAATTGGGGTCTAAGCGGTTTCACCCATTTTCCATTTTCAAAAAGATTTAAACTAAGCATTACCATTTAGACCTGGTATTTAAAATAGAAAATAAGGGGGGTAACTGGCTGGATTTGCGCCAAAACGGGTCGCACGGGTGGATACGGCCCACCCGGGTGACGCCGGCGCGTGGGACGCCGGGTTTGAAATCCCCGGCGGGGCCCAGGGGTCAGCGAGGGGGAGGGGTGATACGTCATAAACGTATCTATAATTTTTGATGTTCCATTCTTGTTTAGTATCTACTTTGATTTGCTTTATCTACACTTTGAGGTATTTTTATATGTTTTCTGGGAATAACCTATTAACAAGTTGCCACAGTGCCAGTTTCTTGTTTTATTCTGTTTTGGTTCTAGAAAAGGAAGAAATGAATATTCTCGTAATTGGACGGACAAAAGGCAAAGTCAATATTTCACCGAGGGGAACACGGAGCCAAAAGACGAGACAGAGGAGGGCCTTGAGGGGGCCACACCCCCTGGCCGCGCAACCAGGCCTAGCCCGCGCCTAGGGGGTGCATCCGCCTTGGGCACCCCCTCGGCCTCCCTCTTTGCCTATAAGAAGCCCCGATACCTAAACCGTAAGGACCCGATCAATCTTCCACGAAATAGTCTGTATCCGCCGCCACCATCGTCCCTAGATCGGGGGGATATGAAGCTCTTCCCAGCACCCTGCCGGAGGGGAGAGATCATCCCGGAGGCCTTCTTCATCACCATACCAGCCTCCGGTATGATGCGTGAGTAGTTACACCTTGGAATATGGGTCCATACAGTAGCTAGATGGTTGTTTCCCATCCTTTGTGCTACCATGTTTAGATCCTGTGAGCTCCATTCATGATCAACATCATCTATTTGTAATCATGCATGTTGTGTTTGTGGGCATCCGATGGATATTGAGATTACTATGTCAGATTGATTAATGGTTTTGTCTTATTGATTCTATCATGTCTGTGTTGTTTGAGATCTTGCATGCTATCTGTTTCTAGTAGATATCTTGGCCAAGTAGATGCTAGTGACTCCAAGAGGGGATATTTATGCTCGATAGTGGATTGATGCCTCTATTGAATCTGGGGAAGTGACAGAAATCTCTAAGGTTGTAGATGTGTTGTTGCTACTAGGGAGAAAACAACTATCTTTTGTTCATGGAACAATTGTATTTTTTACTTTACACACTTTGCTTAAAGCAGTTATCCGTTGCTTGCAGCTTAATACTGGAGGGGGTTCGGATGATAACCTCAAGGTGGATTACTAGTCATAGATGCAGTTGGATGGCGGTCTATGTATATGTTAGACCCCTCCTTTATAAAGGAAAGGATCCCTGTGATTGCAATGCTAGTCCCTGGATCAATGCTAGCATCCACAGTTTAAGATGAAGTACACAGATACAAAGGTCGTTTATAACATTCATTCCAGAGATAAAACATAGTCTTTTACAACTCAGGGCCATAGGCCTAATACAAGAGTTTAAGGAATAAGTAAATAAACATAAGTCTTCATCTTCATGTGCCACAGGCAAGCATGTTGAGTGTAGACTCATGACTCCTACTCATCGGAATAACTTTGCAACATCACAAGTTCTGACCACGGAGGGTCAATACTTTGGAATAGTATTGGCAAGTGATACCTTAGTATTTATAAGTGGTCTATATTACTACATGCATTTTTGGCTAAGTGTAGCTTGGCTTGCTTTGCTTGAAAATAGGTTTTACCTATTAGTGAAATCACTAAGTTTTTCTTTGTCAAAACATTCCCAAGGAACCACCAATAGACATTGAGGTCCTCCACCCTTGTTCACCCACAAATTTTACTTAGAAGTTGGAGTGATGAGATTCTTGTAGCTTCCATGTCTTGATGCTCAAAGTGTCCATTTCCTTGGACAAGGCTAAGTACTTAGGTTTTCCATCTGCAGAGGTTGTGCACTTTCCCCACCAGACTTGGTTTCCCAAGACAGGACCTTTCAGAAGCTTTTCCTTAGTCAAATGGACGCGTTCCAACATATCTTCCCATCTACCACCAACTGTCCAAATGACTAAGTTCTAGCAACCTATATGATCATGGCAGAGCCCATATTGCCAAGTGGTTGCACTGTAAGCTTTCTCAACACTTGGCCTCCAAATCCCTTTGTGCCTGGGTGGCTTACCACAAGTGAGATACACAACCCAAGTCCATGGCCTTGTGTAACCACTCAACATAACCCATACTTTCCATTCCACCCAGGAGGTTTATTTGACTTAGTGGTTTTATTAGAAAACATAAGTCTCTTGAATTAGAAATATTTTTATCATAATAAGTATAGATGTTCACCACCCTTGTTTGCTAAGTAACTAGACTAAGCAGGTTATGATATCTTAACTTAGGAGAATTCCCTAGCAATTCTACTATTCCACTCTAATTAGGATTTCCCATCTTAGCACTAGGCAAAATAGCATGCAATACTTTAGCAAAATATCTAATGCTAGTACAAAACTTAGGATAGGAATATTCATGAAAATATCACTTGCCTTGGTAGTGGGGAGAGTAGCACTCTTCACAATCACAATCACTAGCAAAATCTACACAAGAAATTATAGCATACAATTACACACAATTATATACAACCAAAATTAATATGAATGCATGCATGCAAGAATTTACTAAGTGTGATTTTTGAAAAATTCTACCAAGTATGCTCATGTCTACAGAAACTTAACAAGTCCCAAATTTGCCAACTAAACTTATTTGGCTCCAATACAATTTACCAAACTAAATCTCTACTTAAAATGGCCTTAGAACTTGTTCTACAAATAAAGTTATTTTAACTGTTACTATATGCTAAATAAGTTGGATATTCAGAAAGGTCTTGTTTCACTGAATCCAACGGTATAAAATTTGCAAAAATCTAATGTGGCAATCAAAAGTTACAAGCATTTGAATTTGGATCAAATTTCTGATTTTAAATCTAATTTTAGATCTAACCCTAGCCACGTGTCGCGTTATTACTGGCGCGTACCGGTTCGCACCGGATCACCCTTCTGTGCCGTTGGATCTAACTAACGCTGCACGGCTCAGATCTGTCTATACCCCTTCGTTAAGTGACTTATTTCTACGCGTAGGATCCAGATCTGACGGCTAAAAGTCTCCTAACTAACGAAGCAATGGCGCTAGCGGCGGCAAGCGGCGATCATGGCCAGCTTTGGCGCTGGTCGCCCGGGAAAGAAAGGAGGCGCTTACCAGGACCGCAGTGGCGTGCTAAAGCTCAAGGTGGCGTTGGTTCGTCGAGGGGCGCGCGGACACGGCGAGGATTTCTCGTCGGAGTAGAGGCAGACGTCGGGCACGGTCAGTCGTTGACGTTGGCGAGGTTCCTTGTCGTGCTAAGCCAAAATTAGGGTACCGTTAGATGCGCCTGACGGAGATTCTAGGCGTATCAGTTAGAGGGCAAGGGGCGGTGGCTACTTACGGAGAGAGGTCGCCGGAGTTCGTGCAGAGAACGGTGGCGACCGGTCGTCGACGTTGCTGGAGCTACGGTTCATGCGAAGTCAAAAGGAAAGTGTCAATAAATGCGCAAGGACTCGCTGAACCTGTTAGCATGAACTAGAGATGAGGGAGCACGGAACTCACCGGAATCGCCTTGATCGTCGGAATAGCGGCGGCGTCGTGCGAGTTGTGGGCAGCCTGGTGGCGTGATGGCAGAATTGTTTGGGGGAAAATGGTCGCGAGGATGGGGGGATCTTATAGCCAGAGGCTCGACAAGAAACGCTCGCTGCATCAATGCCAATTAAGCTCGCGAAATCAGTGCAGCAACGGGCAGCGGCGGAGGTCGTGCGCGGAATCAGGGGAAGACGACGCTGACGTGGACGGGGCCCGCTTGGCAGCGAAATAAGTAGAGGAAGTGTGGGGTCTGGCTGTGAGCGGCTGAGTGGGTGTGCTTGTGTGTGCGGGAGGAAAAGGAATGCCCCGGGTGGGCTAGTTGGGCTTGTTCCACTGCTGGGCTAAATTCCTGGCGCCTGGCCCTTTTCTTTTGTTTGCTTCTTTTCTTTTTCTATTTCTATTTCCTGGAATGATTTTTGATATGAATTCAAGTCCTTTTGAATTCAAACAAAATTAAGGATCTTTGCAGGGTTCTGTGGTTTCAAATACAGTCATTTAACCAAGTGGTTACTTTGTAAGGGCCTGGTCATGCTTGGGTTTTGAAACAAACAGAGTTTTGTCTCTAGTTTGTGAATGATTGAAATAGGGTTTATAAAATATTTCTAAATTGGAAAATTGGGTTAAAATGCTACACCTAATCTTTCCAACAATGGATGCAAGTAATCAAGTTCCTAAACAATCCAATCCCAATGGGTGTTGGCCAATTGAGTTGAATTTGCACACATGAAATCATGGCTCAAACTTCTGTCTCTAAATGATTTTGAGAAAAACCCTAAATGGATGAATGATGCAAGAATGCTATGAATGAGTTTTGTAATATGAATTTAGGGATGTTACAAATCTAACCCCCTTAAGATGAATGTCGCCCTCGAGATTCGGTTTGGTTAGCAAATAGGTGAGGGTGGTCTTTCCGAAGATCATCTTCTCTTTCCGATGTTGATTCCTCTTCGGAGTGATGGTTCCATTGCACTTTACAAAACTTGATAGTCTTGGTCCTGGTAACTCTTTCTGCGGTCTCTAGAATCTTGACAGGCTTTTCCTCATAAGTGAGATCACTTTCTAGCTGAACTTCTTCCAAAGGTATGGTATCCTTCAAAGAAGACTCTTCCATTTCTGGGTGACATTTCTTAAGCTGACTCACATGAAATACGTTATGGATCACTTGATAGAGATCTTTGGCAGATCAATTTCATAAGCAACTTCTCCTTTGCGACTCAGAATCCTGAATGGCCCAACATATCTTGGTGCCAACTTTCCTTTGACTCCGAATCTTTTCACTCCACGGAGTGGTGATACTCTACGATATGCTCTATCACCAACTTCGTAGGTGACTTCCCTACGTTTAGAATCTGCGTAGCTTTTCTGTCGGGACTGTGCTACCTTCAATCTGTCCTTAACCAATTTAACCTTCTCTTCGGCGTCTTTGATAAGATCAGGTCCAAATAAACTTCTCTCTCCCACACCATTCCATAGTAATGGGGTGGTACATTTCCTTCCGTAGAGTAACTCAAATGGTGCCATTCCAATACTAGTTTGATGACTGTTATTGTATGAGAACTCTGTGTAAGGCAATCTTTCATCCCAACTTGCTCCATAGTCTAAAGCACAAGCTCTCAACATGTCTTCAAGAATTTGATTAGTCCTTTCCGTTTGTCCATCAGTTTGGGGATGAAAGGCAGTACTGAATTCCAACCTCGTTCCCAAATATTCATGAAGATGTCTCCAAAAGTGAGAAGTGAACTGTGTTCCCCTATCTGACACAATACTCTTAGGCACACCGTGAAGGCATACAATTCTGCTCATGTAGATTTTTGCTAACTTGGCACTTGTATAAGTTGTCTTCACGGGTATAAAATGAGCCACTTTAGTTAAGCGATCCACTACCACCCATATGGAATCATATCCTGTCCTGGTCCTTGGTAATCCGGTAATGAAATCCATACCAATATTTTCCCACTTCCATTCAGGAATAGGCAGTGGTTGAAGCAAACTTCTTGGTTTCGGTGCTCGCTTTGACTCTGCTACACACATCACACAAAGCAATATGTTCGGTGATGTCCCTTTTGAGATTGTTCCACCAAAACCTTTCCTTCATGTCCATGTACATCTTGGTATTTCCCGGGTGAATAGAATACAGAGAGTTGTGAGCCTCTTGTAGAATCATTTTCCGCAACTCCGGATCTTGTGGAACACAAATACATTTCCCGTGCCATAAGGTGCCTTGTTCGTCTATATGGAAACTCTTGGCTTTCCCTAGACTTATATTTTCCTTAATCTTTTCAATTTCCTCATCAGTCTTCTGAACTTCTCGGATCTTGTCCAATAGAGTGGGTTGAACATCTAAGGACATGAGATGTCCTTCTGGTACAATCTCCAATCTGAGTTCTTTGAATTGCTTACACAAGTCATCCGCAATTCCCTTTGGTAAGGCCATTTACAAACGTCTTACGACTTAGAGCATCGGCTACTACGTTCGCTTTACCGGGGTGGTATTGCAAACTTAAGTCGTAATCCTTGATAAGTTCTAACCATCTCCTTTGCCTCATGTTGATTTCCTTCTGGGTGAAGATATACTTCAAGCTCTTATGATCGGTGAACACTTCACACCGCTTACCCAAAAGGTAACGTCTCCATGTTTTGAGTGCATGGACGACAGAGGCTAACTCCAAATCATGAGTGGGATAGTTTACTTCATGAGTTTTGAGTTGTCTCGAAGCATAGGCTACGACTTTACCATCTTGCATAAGTACGGCACCTAAACCTTGATGAGACGCATCACAATATACTTGGAAATCCTTTTCCAAATCTGGCAGACATAGAACTGGTGTTGTCACAAGTCTCTTCTTCAACTCTTGAAATCGACTTGCAATCTTCACCCAAGCAAATTTCTTGTCCTTTTTAACAATTACATCATTGGCTTAGCAACCTTTGAGAAATTCTCAATGAATCTTCAGTAGTAACCTGCTAAGCGATGAAACTGAACTTCTTTTACATTCTTAGGAGATTCCCATTACATCACATTTGAAACCTTAGCGGGATCAATTGCTACACCATCCTTTGTCATAACATGACCAAGAAAACCAACTTCCTCTAACCAAAACTCACACTTGCTGAACTTGGCATAAAGTTTATGCTCTCTTAGTTTTTCAAGTATCAAGCGCAAGTGTCTTTCATGTTCTTCCTTGCTCTTGGAGTAGACTAAGATATCGTCGATGAAAACGACCACAAACTTGTCAAGGAATTCCATGAATACCTTATTCATCATATTCATGAAGTATGCTGGAGCGTTGGTTAAACCAAAAGGCATCACAGTGTACTCATACAAGCCATACCTTGTTGTGAATGTTGTTTTAGGTATGTCTTGCTCTCTTATCTTGAGTTGAAAATAACCTGACCGAAGATCAATCTTCGAGAACACACATGCTCCTTCTAACTGATCAAACAAGTCGTTGATTCTTGGCAAAGGATATTTGTTCTTGATGGTCACCTTGTTGAGAGAACGGTAGTCAATACACAATCTTTGCGTTTTATCCTTTTTCTCCAAAAACAATACTGGGGATCCCCAAGATGAAGAACTTGGTTGAATAAACCCTTTCTGCAACTGTTCTCCTAGCTGCTTCTTGAGTTCTTTCAGTTCATCAACTGACATTTTGTACGGTCTCTTAGCTATTGGTCCAGAACCTGGTACCAAATCTATTAGAAACTCCACATCTCTATCTGGTGGCATTCCTGGTAACTCCTCCGGAAACACATCCGGATACTCACACACAATTGGCACACTGTCCATGCTAACCCCCTTAAGAGAATTCAGTTTACTTCCCTTGGATTCGAAGTTAGATCTGAATTTTATTCTTTTTCCTTCTGGGGTTGTGAGTGCAACTGTACGATTAGCACAATCTAATACTCCCTCGTACTTATCCATCCAATCCATTCCCAAAATCACATCCAACCCTTGGGAGTTCAGAATTATCAGGTTCACTGGAAACTTATGTTTCCCAAACTCTATGACTAAGTCATGACATCCCGAGTTTACTAACATTTCTCCACCCGGAGAACTTACTCTTATAGGACACCCAATGGTTTCTACCGGTAGTTCATTTCTTTCAACGAATGTTTTTGATATGAATGAATGAGATGCACCGGTATCAAAGAGTACAAATGCTGGAATGGAATTGAGTCTGAACTTACCAGCAACGGCATCAGGCTCTTCATAGACCTCTTCCACATTGATGTGGTTAACTTGTCCTTTCTGGAAAGGATTTGGCTTGTTAGGTCCTTCCACCTTCTTCTCAGGGCATTCATTAGCATAATGCCCCAGTTTCTTGCATTTGAAGCACTCAACCTGACTGATGTCCTTTTTAACATGCTGACTTCCACTTCCACTACCACTTTCACTGTGGTGGCTCTTATGTCCACTCTTGTGGTTCTTGTACTTATCATTGTCATGACTGCGGTGATGCTTGTTGTCATGACGGTTGTGGTTGTGGTGCTTGTTGAATTTCCCAAGCTTATGGGATCCTGAGCTGCCACTGTCATCATAGTGAGATCGTTTGTGAGACGATCCCGAGTGCTTGAGTGTTTCCTCTTCCTACTCTCGACTTGCTTCATTTTACTTTCCAAAATAGCAGCCTTGTCACACGATCGATAAGTTGGAACATATGCCCTGCATAACCTGTAGGTTCAGCTCATCATTCAAACCTTCCAAGAACTTTTCCTTCCTCTTGGCATCTGTATCAACCTCATCCGGTGCATATCGCGCCAGATTGTTGAACTCTTCTATGTACTCAGCCACGCTACGGTGGCGCTGCTTTAGGTTATGAAACTCCTTCTTTTTCAGACTCATCATTCCTGATGAGATATGATCAGTGCGAAAGCCATCTTCAAAGATGTCCCAAGTCACTTCATCAATAGGAGTGGTGATTTGGAAGTTATCCCACCATGTGGCGGTTGGTCCTTCCAACAGATGTGCTGCGAACCTGACCTTTTCAGCATCCGTGCAACCCACGGTCACTAAGTCCTTGTTCACAGAACGTAGCCAGTCATTGGCTACCATGGGATCGATTGTTCGAAAACTTTGCTGGCCTCGACGCAGAAATCTGGTGAGCATGTCAAAACCGGAGGGTTGTTGTTGTTATTGTTGTTGTTGGGGTTGTTGTTGTTGTTGTTATTACAGTTACGGATGAATGTTGTCATCATTTGCATAAGCTGCGTTTGCGCATTCATCATTTGTTGCATTTCGGGTGATGTTGTTGGGGTTGGGGTTTGCTTGTGACGGGAGGCATCTGTGGTTTGTTCAAATAGATAAGAATGAGATACCCATAGATGTTTTATGCACAATACATCATAAGCAAACACATAACAAGCAACATAAGAATAAAGGTTCAACAACCACATAATAAGCTCATGAAGTAAAACACACAAGTGGCAAGCCATCCACATGTCGGATGGTCCAATAATAAGTTCACAATAACAAGTATGAATATGAAAGGTAAACGAGTAGTCAAGTCTACTCATCAGCGTCAATCTCCTCCTCGACGAAAGTAAGACCTGCGTTCTCCATCGCGGTCTTGTTCTCCTCAATCGTAGTGGTCAAGGAATCGACCTTGGCCTTGAGATCCCTCTTCTGGGAGCGAAGCCTCTCAATAACCATCCGCTGCTGCTCAAGCTCGAAGTCCTTGGACTTCAGTTCCTCGGTCATGTCCCGGATCTTCTTGTTCCTATCCTTGACGCGTTTCTCTTGACTCTTGAACTTGCGGTCCTGGGCCTCGAACTTTGTCTCCATTTCCTTGATCATCTCATCCTGCTGCGTAAAAAGCTTGTCCTTCTCGCGTAGTTGTACCTGAAGTTCGTCATTGCCAAGCATGACGTTCGTCCTATCCATGTCCACGTGCCTGAGGAGAGTCTCTAAGTCCTGGAGATAGAGACGTATCGGCTCTGCCGTGTCCCTCGAGTCGTCCTCAAAGTCGATGGAATCTCCATCAACATCACGCCTTCCGAAGACGTGGAAGTGAGTGCCCCTAACCTGTCGGGAGTGACGGCCTAACAAGCGTCCTATCGGTCTGCATGACTACCTCCATGCCTCTCTCCCGCATCGCATCGGCTTGAAGGCGATGGCCTCTGTAGTAGGCTCGATGGCGTCTGGTGGGTCACCTTGAAGCCCCAGAGGTCCTTCCTCTCGAACTTGGTGAGTGGGTACACCGTGATGGTGGGAAGAGGAGATCGAGCAAAGTGGTAAGCTCAATGATACGGGGTCCAAAACAGGTAACTGGAACTCCTCAACAGTCTTGTGACAATAGGCATCTATTTACAAAATTGAAAAGTTAGAACAACACTATTTAAGATGAACATAAAACAACCATCTCATACATAACCATGGAACACAATTTTCACACAAGTCATGCTTACACAAATCCATTACATCAAACAAGGTCCAACTTATTTAAGGTATCATTTTGGAAAATAATGTGATAGATGGTGGTCCACTACAAAGTGTGCTTACAAGCCTATCTCACTGGATCTGGTGGCTATCACAATGTTCCTAGAGGCAATCCACCTATCTTGATCACATGATTCCATCACTAAGTCTATTATATCTCCCCTTAACTCTTGGTTGGTGGCTTCCAACTCTTGAGTAATTTCCTTCTCTTTCTCTAAGTCTTTTTGGAGGTTGAGCATTCTGCACTTGACTCTAGCACTTAGTTCTTTGATAGTCCTCCAAGCTGCATCTCTGGCTGACTCAAAGAATGTGGTGTGCATTTTAGTGTTGGTGTACATGCAGAATCCCCTTTCCTTGTGGTTGTCTTCCTTGTTTTTGTACAAGTGAAGCTGCACCCACCAATACTCCACTCTTTCATCCATCACTGGAAAGCCCTTGTACACAGCTGCACCATGTGCTTCCATTGCCACCATGAGGTCCTTGAGTATATGGGGAAACTCAGTTTCACACTCCAAAGTCATGGTCATAAGTGGTCCTTTATTCACGGCTTCGTTGATGGAGTTCATCTACAAATGGAGTTGAGAATGAAAAGATCAGAAAGTTTTACGAGAAGAATAGACAAGTGTAGAAGTAGTTGAAATTTTTTCCTTAGTGGTTTTCAAGTCCTAGGGTCATAATCCTACAGGCAACACAGTGCTCTGATACCATTTGTTAGACCCCTCCTTTATAAAGGAAAGGATCCCTGTGATTGCAATGCTAGTCCCTGGATCAATGCTAGCATCCACAGTTTAAGATGAAGTACACAGATACAAAGGTCGTTTATTACATTCATTCCAGAGATAAAACATAGTCTTTTACAACTCAGGGCCATAGGCCTAATACAAGAGTTTAAGGAATAAGTAAATAAACATAAGTCTTCATCTTCATGTGCCACAGGCAAGCATGTTGAGTGTAGACTCATGACTCCTACTCATCATCGGAATAACCCGCAACATCATAAGTTACAGCCACAGAGGGTCAATACTTTGGAATAGTATTGGCAAGTGATACCTTAGTATTTATAAGTGGTCTATATTACTACATGCATTTTTGGCTAAGTGTAGCTTGGCTTGCTTTGCTTGAAAATAGGTTTTACCTATTAGTGAAATCACTAAGTTTTTCTTTGTCAAAACATTCCCAAGGAACCACCAATAGACATTGAGGTCCTCCACCCTTGTTCACCCACAAATTTTACTTAGAAGTTGGAGTGATGAGATTCTTGTAGCTTCCATGTCTTGATGCTCAAAGTGTCCATTTCCTTGGACAAGGCTAAGTACTTAGGTTTTCCATCTGCAGAGGTTGTGCACTTTCCCCACCAGACTTGGTTTCCCAAGACAGGACCTTTCAGAAGCTTTTCCTTAGTCAAATGGACGCGTTCCAACCTATCTTCCCATCTACCACCAACTGTCCAAATGACTAAGTTCTAGCAACCTATATGATCATGGCAGAGCCCATATTGCCAAGTGGTTGCACTGTAAGCTTTCTCAACACTTGGCCTCCAAATCCCTTTGTGCCTGGGTGGCTTACCACAAGTGAGATACACAACCCAAGTCCATGGCCTTGTGTAACCACTCAACATAACCCATACTTTCCATTCCACCCAGGAGGTTTATTTGACTTAGTGGTTTTATTAGAAAACATAAGTCTCTTGACTTAGAAATAATTTTATCATAATAAGTATAGATGTTCACCACCCTTGTTTGCTAAGTAGCTAGACTAAGCAGGTTATGATATCTTAACTTAGGAGAATTCCCTAGCAATTCTACTATTCCACTCTAATTAGGATTTCCCATCTTAGCACTAGGCAAAATAGCATGCAATACTTTAGCAAAATATCTAATGCTAGTACAAAACTTAGGATAGGAATATTCATGAAAATATCACTTGCCTTGGTAGTGGAGAGAGTAGCACTCTTCACAATCACAATCACTAGCAAAATCTACACAAGAAATTATAGCATACAATTACACACAATTATATACAACCAAAATTAATATGAATGCATGCATGCAAGAATTTACTAAGTGTGATTTTTGAAAAATTCTACCAAGTATGCTCATGTCTACAGAAACTTAACAAGTCACAAATTTGCCAACTAAACTTATTTGGCTCCAATACAATTTACCAAACTAAATCTCTACTTAAAATGGCCTTAGAACTTGTTCTACAAATAAAATCATTTTAACTGTTACTATATGCTAAATAAGTTGGATATTCAGAAAGGTCTTGTTTCACTGAATCCAACGGTATAAAATTTGCAAAAATCTAACGTGGCTATCAAAAGTTATAAGCATTTGAATTTGGATCAAATTTCTGATTTTAAATCTAATTTTAGATCTAACCCTAGCCACGCGTCGCGTTATTACTGGCGCGTACCGGTTCGCACCGGATCACCCTTCTGTGCCGTTGGATCTAACTAACGCTGCACGGCTCAGATCTGTCTATACCCCTTCGTTAAGTGACTTATTTCTACGCGTAGGATCCAGATCTGACGGCTAAAAGTCTCCTAACCAGAAACAAGCGGCGCTAGCAGCGACGACAGGCGGCGGCGCGTCTGACTGCGGCGGTGCTGGCGCTACAGGTCACCCGGGAAAGAAAGGAGGCGCTTACCAGGACCGCAATGGCGTGCTAAAGCTCAAGGTGGCGTTGGTTCGTCGAGGGGCGCGCGGACACGGCGAGGATTTCTCGTCGGAGTAGAGGCAGACGTCGCACGCCGATCGTTGACGTTGGCGAGGTTCCTCGTCGCGCTAAGCCAAAATTAGGGTACTGTTAGATGCGCACATCGACGGAGATTCTAGGCGTATCAGTTAGAGGGCAAGGGGCGGTGGCTACTTACGGAGAGAGGTCGCCGGAGTTCGTGCAGAGAACGGTGGCGACCGGTCGTCGACGTTGCTGGATCTACGGTTCATGCGAAATCAAAAGGAAAGTGTCAATAGATGCGCAAGGACTCGCTGAACCTGTTAGCATGAACTAGAGACAGAGGGGAGCACGGAACTCACCGGAATTCGCCGGCGCAGTCGTCGGAATAGCGGCGGCGTCGTGCGAGTTGTGGGCAGCCTGGTGGCGTGATGGCAGAATTGTTTGGGGGAAAATGGTCGCGAGGATGGGGGATCTTATTGCCAGAGGCTCGACAAGAAACGCTCGCTGCATCAATGCCAATTAAGCTCACGAAATCAGTGCAGCAGCGGGCAGCGGCGGAGGTCGTGCACGGAATCAGGGGAAGACGACGCTGACGTGGACGGGGCCCGCTTGGCAGCGAAATAAGCAGAGGAAGTGTGGGGTCTGGTTGTGAGCGGCTGAGTGGGTGTGCTCGTGTGTGCGGGAGGAAAAGGAATGCCCCGGGTGGGCTAGTTGGGCCTGTTCCACTGCTGGGCTAAATTCCTAGCGCCTGGCCCTTTTCTTTTGTTTGCTTCTTTTCTTTTTCTATTTCTATTTCCTGGAATGATTTTTGATATGAATTCAAGTCCTTTTGAATTCAAACAAAATTAGGGATCTTTGCAGGGTTCTGTGGTTTCAAATACAGTCATTTAACCAAGTGGTTACTTTGTAAGGGCCTGGTCATGCTTGGGTTTTGAAACAAACAGAGTTTTGTCTCTAGTTTGTGAATGATTGAAATAGGGTTTAGAAAATATTTCTAAATTGGAAACTTGGGTTAAAATGCTAAACCTAATCTTTCCAACAATGGATGCAAGTAATCAAGTTCCTAAACAATCCAATCCCAAAGGGTGTTGGCCAATTGAGTTGAATTTGCACACATGAAATCATGGCTCAAACCTCTGTCTCTAAATGATTTTGAGAAAAACCCTAAATGGATGAATGATGCAAGAATGCTATGAATGAGTTTTGTAATATGAATTTAGGGATGTTACAGTATATTGTTGTAATGCCCAATCAAATCTCATAGGATCATGAATGTCTAGTATTGCATTGTTATGCCTTGCCTAGTCCTATAAATTTCCCTGCTGTAATTTGTCTACCCAGCATGTTATGTTGTTTATCTTAAGGAGAACACCTCTAGTGAACTGTGGACCCCGGTCCAATCTTTACCATTGATACATCTTCCACTGTTACTGTTTACTTTCTGCAAGCCACCATTACCTTCCACACCAAACGGTTAATCCTTTTATTTCATCAAACCGGTGAGATTGACAACCTCAATGTTCGTTGGGGCAAAGTCTTGAGTTTGTGTTATGCAGGTTTCCAAGTTGCTAGCAACACCTTTGAGTCGTTTCCTTCATCCTACTGGTTCGATAACCTTTGTTTATTACTGAGGGAAAACTTGATGTTGTTCTCATCATACCTTCCTCTTGGGGTCTCCCAATAGAGGTCTACAGTGATCTGAGCTACGCAATCAACAAGCTTTTCTAGCGCCGTTGCCTGGGAGGCTAAGGACGGCTTCACAAGGGGAGTCCTTCACAATCTTTCTCTTTACTTTGTTTTTGTTTTGCTTAGTTTATTTTGCCTTGTTTTGCTTGCTTCCTTTATCAAAAACACACAAAAATTAGTTTACTTGGTTTTGCTTTCTCTTATCAAAAACACAAAAAAATAGTTTCTACTCTAGTTGCTGCTGCTGTTGGTTTCTCCACTTTTGCAAAAATGAATTCTGCTAAGAACGCCAAGTTGTGTGACTTCACTAGCACAAACAACAATGATTTCCTGAGTATACCTATTGCTCCACCTATTCCCGATGCTACCTTTTATGAAATTAAACCTGCTTTGTTGAATCTTGTGATCAAAGAGCAATTTTTTGGTGTTAGTTCAGATGCTGCTGCTGCCCACCTTAATATCTATGTTGAAATTTGAGATTCAAAATATAAAGATATAAATGGAGATATTGTTAAGCTCAAATTTTTTCCTTTCTCCTTGAGAGGAAAAGCTAAAGAATGGTTGTTGTCCTTGCCTAGAAATAGTATTGATTCTTGGATTAAATGCAAAGATGCTTTTATTGGAAAATACTATCCTCCTGCTAAGATTATATCTATGAGAAGTGAAATAATGAAATTCAAACAACTTGATAATGAACATGTTGATCAAGATTGGGAAAGAATGAAATCTTTGATAAAGAATTGTCCCACTCATGGACTTACTGCTTGGATGATTATCCAGACTTTTTATGCAGGTTTAAACTTCTCTTTTAGAAACCTGTTGGATTCAGCTGCTAGAGGTACCTTTATGACCATTACCTTGGGTGCTGCAACAAAGCTCCTTGATAATATGATGGTTAATTATTCTGAATTGCACACTGAGAGAGCTCCACATGGTAAGAAGGTAAATTCTGTTGAAGAAACCTCCTCTTTGAGTGATAAAACTGATGTTATCATGGCTATGATTGTTAATGGAAAATCTCATATAGATCCAAATAATGTTCATTTAGCCTTTTTGGTTGCTCAATAAGAGCAAGTTGATGTGAACTTCATTAGAAATAATAGTTTTGGCAGCAATACCTATGGTAATAACTATAGGCCTTATCCTCCTAATAATAGCAATACTTATCATGGTAGATCTAGAATGCCTAGTGAATATAGGATTCTAGAAGTTAAAAGATCCACTAAAAACTTCATGCAAATGCAATATGAGCAGAACAAAATATTCACTAAAACTATGGAAGAACAATCTACTATTTTGAAAAACATTAGTCATCAACTTGAGAATTTGAATAGGGAGATTCACAATTTATAGTCCAAATTTTGAATGCTGGGAAAAATATTTCATCCTTGTCTGAAGCTCAATCCTCTTTGATAAATAAGATGGCTGCTAAACCTGAAACTTTGGAAAGTACCTTTGCTGCTACTCATGCCATACAAGTTACTATTGATGAAAATTTTATACTATTAGCTAAACTACATTCTAAGTGGGAAAGAGAAGCTGAAATTGCTAGAAACAATAGTGTGTGTACTATTACCACTACCAATATGGATGCTACCAAACCACAAGAAGTCCCCATTCCTCCTACAACAATTCCCAAACCCAATAAGTCTACTACCTGTGATGCTAAGTTTGATTTTGATCTTGATGGTTGCAATATTTCTGAAGTGATTATGTTTCTACAAAAGCTTGCTAGAAGTCCTAATGCTAGTGATATGAATTTGTCTTTCACAAAACACATTACAGATGCTCTCATTAAAATTAAGGAAGAAAAAATAAAACACAAAGCCTCTATTCCTAGGAAAGTAGAAGATAGTTGGGAACCCATCATCAATATGCAAGTGAATGACTTTGATCTCAAAGCTTCATGTGACCTTTGTTCTAGTGTCTCTATTAAACCTAGAAAGATATATGAAATGATTGATTTTCCACCTTTGGAAGATTGCTATTTAGATGTCCCACTTGATGATAATGCTAAAAATAAACTCATGGGGAGTGTTAATGATGTTCTTATTATGGTTAACAATGCTTATGTCCCTATTGATTTCTATGTTTTGGGTGTTGAATACAATGCTTCTTGTCCTATTACTTTGGGAAGACCCACTAGTGGAAACGAGGGCTTTTGTTGATCCCGAAAATGGGCTTTAACACCGGTTCTTCTACGAACCGGTGTTAAAGGGGGGGCCGTACCAGCGTGGCCTCTGCGGCATTAAAGGAGCCCCCCCTTTAACACCGGTTCGTGCACAAAGTGTTAAAGGTCCCTCCACCGATGGTTACAGACCCTTTAACACGGTTCGTGGCACGAACCGTGTTAAAGGGGGGGCTATATAAGACACCACCCAGCCCACACACACCCCACTCTTCCATCTTTCACATTTTGGAGCCTAGCAATAGGGTGTGAAGAGTGCTAGTTTGTGTTTTTTCATATGCACTAGAGGTGTTCGGTGAAATGCCCGAGAGCTCAAAATAAGCTTTCTTGTTGCTCTTCCGTCTCTACGAGGTCGGCAACTATAGTTTCATGTGTCATTGATGTACTATATATATAAATGGTCATCTCCCTATTATTTTTGATATATACTACATATTAATGCAGATGAATCGGCAATGGATGTACGGTGACCGCACTTCCGAGTACATTACGGCCTCCAAAATTTCATCGTTGTGGCTAATGCAAACCGTGGTCACAATGGTTTTATGTCTTGTCCGTGTTCACCGTCGAACAAGAAAGACTACTCAAATACGAACCATTCACGCCCACCGCTTCGATCCGGTTTCATGCCCAGCTATAATTGTTGGACCAAGCACGAGAAAAAGGGGTTGTGATGGAAGACAACGAAGAAGAAGAGGATGATGAAAACTATCATAATATGTATCCGAATATGATGATACCGCAACGGGGTAGATAATGAAGATCAAGAGGGAGCAGATGGGCCGCTGATGACGATCTTGGTCGGGCCATTCTTGATGCAAAGGAAGAATGTGAAACGAAAAGGAGAAGGAGAAGTGGAGCGGATGTTAAAGGATCACAAAACATTGTTGTATCCAACTTGCGAAGATGGCCACAAAAAGCTAGGTGCCACTAATCGATTTGCTGCAATGGAAGGCGAGAGAATGGTGTGACCGACGCATTTTCAAAGTTGTTGGTAAAATGAAGAATCTTCTTCCAAGAAATAATGAGTTGCTGACAAGACATACCAAGCAAAGAAGGTTATACGCCCTCTAGGATTAGACGCAGAAGATACATGCTGCATTAATGATCGCATCCTCTACCATGTGAGAAGTAGAATTTGGATGCATGCCGGTATGCACTGCATCACAGTATAAGATCGACGAGACGATCTGGCGATGTTGAGGGCGAGGCCCCTAGGAAGAAGGTTCCCGCCAAGGTTATGTGGTATGCTCCTATAATACCACGGTTAAAACGTCTCTTCGAAATAAAGAGCATGCCAAGTTGTTGCGATGGCACATGGAAGATCAGAAGAAAGACGATGTTGAGACACCCGATGATGGGTCACGGTGAGAAAAGTCGGCGAGAGTACCGGACTTTGCACGTGATGCAAGGAACTTAAGGTTTGGTCTAAGTATAGACGGCATGAATCCTTTTGGTGAGCAGAGCTGCAACAAAGACTGCCACGTGTGACCCTATGTATCTATAACCTTCCTCCTTGGTTGTGTATGAAGAGGAAGTTCATTATGATGCCGGTGCTCATCCAAGGCCCGAGGAAACCCGAACGACATTGATGTGTACCTAAGGCCATTAGTTGAAGAACTTTTACAGCTGTGGGCCAAACCAGGTGTACGTATGTGGGATGAGCACAAAGGGGAGCCATTTGACCTCTGAGCATTGCTTTTCAGAACCATCAATGATTGGCCCGCTCTTAGTAACATTTCAGGCATAAACAAGGGATACAATGCATGCACACACCGTTTAGATGATATTGAAAGTGTATATTTGGATAAATGTAAGAAGGTTGTGTACCTAGGGTATCCGATTTCTTAGAACTCGCATCCAAGAAGAAAGAAAGGCAAGCATTTCAAACGTCTGGCGTAACCTGAGGAAGCCTGTCCCGCATCGGTGAGGAGGTATTTGGTATGGTCAAGGACCTAGAAGTAATCTTTGGAAAAGGTCCCGGCAAATATCTGTTCCGAATGACGATGCGGACACGCCCATGTGGAAGAAGCAATCTATATTTTGGGACCTACCCTATTGGAAAGTCTTAGAGGTCCGCTCTTCAATCGACGTGATGCACGTGACGAAGAATGTTTGCGTGAACCTGCTAGGCTTTCTAGGAGTGTATGGGAAGACAAAAGATACACCGGAAGCACGACAGACCAAGAACGTCGAAGGCCCTCAAGAGCCTATGCATCCCGAGAACGAGAAGGGTAAACGATGCCACTTAACTCCCGCGCCTACGCTCTTACCAAAGCGAGAAGGAAATCTTTTTGAATGTCCGAGCAAAGTATCAAGGTCCCGTCGGCTTCGTCCGAATATAAAGGGAATAATAAATATGGCGTAGAAAAATTCCAAAACCTGAAGTCTCATGATCGCCACGTGATTATGACACAATTGCTTCCGATTGCATTGAGGGGCTTCTACCGAAAATGTTCGAGTACCCATTGTGAAGCTATGTGCATTCCTCAATGCAATATCTCGGAAGGTAATCGATCCGTAAAGCCTACCAGGTTACAAGCAGATGTGGCCCAATGTCTTGTCACTTTGAGTTGGTGTTCCCACCATCCTTCTTCAATATTATGACGCATCTCTGGTTCACCTAGTAGAAGAGATTGCCATTCTCGGTCCTGTATTTCTACACAATATGTTCCCCTTTGAGAGGTACATGGAGTCTTAAAGAAATATGTTCATAACCGTTAGGCCGAAGGAAGCATCTCCAAGGGCTATGTAACAGAGGAGGTCATTGAGTTCGTGTTGATTTTATTCCTGACCTTAAGGCGATTGGTGTTCCGTAATCACGACATGAGGGAGATCATGTGGAAAAGGCACCCTAGGATGTAAAGCAATGATATGTAGGACGGGCATTCTCTCAATCAAGCACTACACGGTTTTACAAAGATCTATCTTGGTTGCCCGATATCAATGAACACAAGAATTTAATACCTGAAACACCCGGGCAGTCGATGAATGGATTATAAGTGAACACATGGCGAGTTTTGGCGGTCTGCAAAGACTTCTCACGAATAACACCACTGCTAGATCAATTGTACTTGTTGGCTGTGACACCGTCTTCGATGTATGTACTTTCCAAGGGTACGAGATAAATGGGAATACATTTTACACGATATGCCAAGATAAAAGAGCACCAACCAAAAAGTGGTGTCCGCCGATGCAGCGAAGACAATGGGCAAAAGACCACGTACATGGGTTCATAGAGGAGATATGGGAACTTGACTATGGACCTAATTTTAAGGTCCCCTTGTTTCGATGCAAATGGGTCAAGCTAACAGGAGGAGGGTTGAGGTAGACAAGAAGTGCGGAATGACAACGGTGGATCTCAACAATCTTATGAAGAACTTAGACGAACCATTCGTCCTAGCCAATGATGTGGCTCAGGTTTTCTATGTGAAGGACATGTCCTGCACCAAACAAAAGAAAAATATGCAAACGAATACATCATATGATGAGCCAAAGCCACATAGTTCTTTCAGGGAAAAGAAACATCGTGGGAATCGAGGACAAGACAGACATGTCAGAAGATTATAATAAGTTTGATGAAATTCCGCCTTCACAAAGGAAAATGACCCAAGCATTCCGTTAAGTAAAGAAGATGCTCCATGGTTACGATCAAGCGATCATAAGGAAGGGCATATGCCAAGAAGTTCATGCTCATATTATGTAACTCTAGTTCATGTTTTAATATTAATACATGTCTTGAGTGTTAGTCATGTTTTGTGGATGGACCGAAGTATGAGAAGAAGTTGTCGATTCGTCGTACTTACCATTAAGATCGATCTCCAAACGCTGGGTCACATATTAGGAGTGCCTCTATGACCAGTTTCTTGAGATCTTGGGAGGACTAGGCTCGTCGGCATCTCCCGAAACTGGCCGTAGTGGTGTCCCTGCTCTCGAAAACCATCTTGCAGCTTTGTAACTTGTCTAACTAGATCAATACACCGTGAGCTAACTAATTTCACATATTAGGAGTGCCTCTATGACGCTTGGAGATGCCGAGGACTGGGCTCCGGCATCTCCCCGAAACTGGCCGTAGTGGTGTCCCTGCCTCGAAAACCATCTTGCAGCTTTGTAACTTGTCTAACTAGATCAATACACCAGGAGCTAACTAATTTCACATATTAGGGAGTGCCTATGACCAGTTTCTCGGAGATGCCGAGGATCGGCCCGTCGGCATCTCCTCGAATCGTCAGTGGTGTCCCCGCCTCAAACTGGTTGGAGGACTGGACTCACAAGGATGCCTATTTATAGTACAAGCAGCTCGACATAGTGTTGACACTTACAAAATAATGTCGACTCACCCCTATTATTAGTCGGTTGGTGTCTCCAACCGACTAAAGTTCATCTTTAGTCCCGGTTGGTGACACCATCCGGACAAGGTACACGCCGCACGACATAATGTCGACATGCACTCACCTCTATTATTAGTGTTGATCGTGTTTTGTCGGTTGGTGTCTCCAACCGGGACTAAAATTCATCTTTAGTCCCGGTTGGTGACACCATCCGGACGAGGTACACGCCGACGACATAATGTCGACATGCACTCACCTCTATTATTAGTGTCGATTCGTGTTTTGTCGGTTGGTGTCTCCAACCGACTAAAGGTTCATCTTTAGTCGGTTGGTGACACCATCCGGACAAGGTACACGCACGACATAATGTCGACATGCACTCACCTCTATTATTAGTGTTGACTCGTGTTTTGTCCCGGTTGGTGTCTCCAACCGGGACTAGAATTCATCTTTAGTCGGTTGGTGTCTCCAACCGGACTAAAGGTTCATCCCGCCATTTTTTCCCGCCATTTTTCTTCCCGCCATTTTTCTTCCCGCCATTCTTCCCGCCATTTTTCTTCCCCCATTTTTCTTCCCTCCAGCTTCTTCACGCTAGTTCACTATATATATATGTAGGGGGTTGGCCTCCATTGTCATTGCACATCTCTAGACTCATATCTGCAACCTCATCACTCTTTCCCATGGCTTCCACCGTAGCACTAACCCCCAGGGAGGCGGAGGTGCTTTGCTCTCGAACTACCCTCGCCGCCGGGCCATCGTGTCCCGTCGGCTGGATCTTTGGCGTCGGAGGTGTGCCGGTTCCTCCTGTCCCTGTAGGTGTGGCGCGTCGGATGGCCATCACGAACCACTACTACTTCGAGCTCACGCCGGAGCAGCGGAGGAATCCCAGATGGCATCCCGACTATTTCTCTACTTGGGAAGCCTTCTTCGTGAATCGGCATGAGAGGGCGCCCCAGCACGAGGAGGACGGCCCACCTCCTCCTAACTTCAACGAGGCCGTCGGCTATGGTGGCGCGGTCGGACTCTCCAGAGCCATGGCCTATGACACCGCCCGACTCTAACCCCGTCTGCGCTACCTCAAGTCCAGCCCACGCTACCCTCAAGTCCAGCCCACGCGCATTTCCAGAGGTTCAATTACGGTGACCCCGACGACGATGCTGGCGATGACGGCATGAAAGTACGATGACTACTGTGGCGAGTATTAGTGTAGGTGAGCATGACTAAATCACTCCAATATTCCGAAACAAGTTCGGCCGATTGTTACTTAATCTGGCCATGTATCTTAATTTTTAGTTCTTTTATGTATCTTAATTTTCAGTTCCAGTTCGACCGATTGTTACTTAATCTGGCCATGTATCTTAATTTTTAGTTATTTTATGTATCTTAAAAAGCCCTTTAATGCATGAAATAAGTGTTTATTTATTTTAAAAATTGCATGTAAAGTAAATATAAAATCATTTACATGAATGGATAGATATTATTTTTCTGAAAATTATGATATATTATTCATATTTTTCTGAGTTGAAATGAAATAGATATGAATTTTCTAAATTCATATCATATTTTTTGAATTAAAAAAGCCCCTTTAATGCATGAAATAAGTGTTTATTTATTTTAATAAATTTCATGTAAAGTAAATATAAAATGATTTACATGAATGGATAGATATTATTTTTCTGAAAATTATGATATATTATTCATATTTTTCTGAGTTGAAATGAAAAATATATGAATTTTCTAAATTTCATATCATATTTTTTGAATTAAAAGCCTCGAAATAATGCCCCTTTAACACCGGTTCCGCATAGAACCGGTGTTAAAGGGGCATTTATTTCGCTTCACAAGATTTCTTTAACACGGTTCCAGCCACGAACCGGTGTTAAAGGTAATAAATGCGCTGAAATTTCTTTAACACCGGTTCCTGGAAGGAACCGGGGTTAAAGGGGGTAATAATGCTGGAATTTCTTTAACACCGGTTCCAGCCACGAACCGGTGTTAAAGGGGGGTATTTATTTCACCTTCCCCTTCCTTTCTTCCCCCACTGAGCCAGATCGATCTTCTCTCCGCCCTGACCTGCTCGCCGCCGCCTTGAGCTCCCCGACCCGCCGTCTCGCCGCCTTGAGCTCGAGGTCCGCCTCGACCTCTCTTCCTCGCATCCTTCCTCCTCTATGTCTCACACGATCGACGGTGGCAGGGAGGAGGCCGACGACGCGGGCAGCGGTGGCGCTGAGGGCGGTGGCGCTGAGGGCGCTGGCGGCGGTGGAGGGCGCCGAGGGCGGTGGCGGTGGTGGAGCCGGCGGTGGTGGAGCGGCGGTGGCGCGAGGGCGGTGGTGGAGCCGGGCGGTGGCGCTGAGGGCCGTGGACTCAGCTGGCGAGGGCGCAAGGTTGGCGTGGCGAGGCCGTGGTCGGGCTCGGCTTGGCGTCGAGGAAGTGTGAGGCGGCGCTGCCCCGTTGGCGCCAGCGCCGCGATGAGGTGGGGAGGCCCCGGCGGAGGTTGGGGCGCCGAGGACGAGCCCGGAGGTCGAGGCAGGGCGGGCGCTCGCCCAGCCGAGCTCATCGAGTGGCGACGGGAGAGGTAGACAAGCGAGGCGAGGCGACGCCAGAGGAGGGAGGCCGCGGGCTCGCCGGCACGGGCAACTATAGGAGTCAAGGGGTGGGTCGACGGCTGGCGGAGGGGTGGATGCAGGAGTTCGATGGGAGGGTGCGGGTGACGCCGAGGTGGGAACCGCGGCGAAGAGGGAGATGCGGCAGCTTGTTGAGAGGGACAAACCCTGTGAACATTGTCGTTGTATCTTGTGATTGCTATATTAATATAGCGGGCGCAAGCCTATTTCGAGGAGCCCCGACCATCTCGCCTTCTTCCCGTGCAGGAGCGTCGCCGCCGCTGCTTGAGCTCAGAGGCCACGCCTCAACGCCGATGCCGCCCGCGCCCGACAAGCCCGCCGCTAGCACCGCCTCCGACGAGACCGCCAGATCCGTCTGACGAGCACCCGCCAGATCCGTCCGACGAGCACCGCCGCATCCGACGAGACCAACGCCATCAAGCCGCCGGTGAGTGCCACGTGTCTACCACGTGTGTGATTGCTGACTCATCCTGATTAAAACTTGTTTGCTCGATAAATTGTACTACATGCATAGATTAAAACTTGTATACAAATTGGAACTCTGACTCATTTGTGTATTTATTTGTGTATTTTGGTATGAATAATATGTATATTTGTGTATGAATCCAAGTCCACTTGAATGTTTACACTCTTACTCTAGATAATATTATTGTTTTAGAAACTATGGATCCACTTAGTAGAAACCTTGAAGAAGAAGAAATAATGGAGAACATTATTGATGAGGACACCTCACAATATCTCGAACTTGGAGGGACATGACGACAGCTCAAGTACTAGTCATGGAGAAGATGAAGACTCGTGAGCATAATTTAATGGTTACAAAGTCCGCGAGGTATATGCATTGATTAAGCCTCGGTGACTTCCACCAACAATCTTCTTCTACATGTATTAATTAACGCTTCTTTCTTCTTTTAGCCCTCGGATCGACCAGCCGAACCATCTTCTTCTGAAAAAGAGCAAGAGAGGCGCGAGCGGCGGTTGAAAGATCGTGCAAAGTTCACGATTGAAGCAGTCCGTGTTGATGGCAGGCCGATGGAGCCCAAGAAGGCCGCAGACAAATTTATACGTCAGGCTGGAGTTCTTGTTAGGGACCAAATCCCAATCATAATTGAATATTGGAATAAGCCAAAGAAGGGCGACGGTACCTTTGTCGATGACAGATCCAAAGAAACGCTTTGGAATTCGTTGTTGGTAAATTTCACCCTTCCGCCAGAGGAGGATGAAAACAACCCGGTTATAAAGAAAAAGGTCAAAGAGTGGACTCTAAAGAAGATGGCTGAGGCTTTCCGCAACTGGAAGACAAAATTGAACAAATTTGTCAAAGCTCGCGAGACTCCAAATTTCGAAGACGCATATTATGCGAAGATAAGACCTCACTGGCCCGAATTTGAGACATATAAAAAAAGTGCTATAGCTAAAAAGAGGTCAGAAACCAATACGCTTAATGCCCTGAAGAAGGAATATCACCAGAGGACGGGGTCAGGTGGCTACATATCTCAGAGGCCTAAGTGGGAGGAAGCTGAGAGGGCCTTGCGAGAGGATCACACCCAGACGGATGGGTGGGACCTACGTGCAAAAACTGAGTCCTACGGAATCGGGGCAAGGGTGGAACCAGAAACATGATTGTGTATCTTCCCAACCATCCTTGCCAAACCCGTCACTGAACTCATCACGGCATACGAGGAAACATCCGCCAGATCTTCCATCCCGACAGAGAATGACCAGCTCACACGCGCCATCGGTAAAAAGAACACCCTGGACATGCACGAGGCACGGGGGTATGACGTGGAAGGATGGGTTTGCCGATGGAGCGACTCTTCATGTATGGCGCCAGAAGAAAAAGAGCGTCAGATCGGATGACAGATAGAACATGCACTTGCGGCAGACGCAAGTGAATGCACAACAAGCCATCAAGCTACCGGCCCATCTCAGCGGCATGAAGAGCACGCATTGGAAAGCTGCCCGACTACTGCTGAAAAGCGGTGTGGCTTCCACGGAGGCGTAATAGCTTGAAATGACGGGTCCTCGATACCCGTTGATGAGATCACGGAGAGCGAACACTGAGCTGCATGTGATATTAATGGGCTTATCCATTAAGGTGGTATCGGCTATGCCTTACCTCCATGCTGGTGGAACTTACCACCGCCGATCGATTCAGATGGCTATGCTATTGTCGGGGTGGATGAGGTTGTGAAGGAATATGAGGAAGCACAGCTTGACCATGCTACGGTGAAGGGGAAACTCAACTCAAATTTGCGTGAAAACAACCATTCTTTGGAAGAAGGAACACATTGTGCTTCCAAATTGGAGGTCACTGGCACCCCATGCGTCTCATGTCGGCGTCTGAGCCGCTTGACCATCTCTGCACGGCAGCCATCTCCGGCCGTCGGCCATCTCTGCTGGCAGCCATCTCCGCCCGTCACCATCTCTCTGGCAGCCATCTCCGCCCGTCGGCCATCTCCGTGCTTCCCATCTCCTCGGCATAAGCGGAAGAGCACGCCACGAGGAGCATCAGTAGCACGCCACAAAGAAATCCGCAGAAACCGTGACGCCAAAGATTTCAAAAACTACGTCCCGCAGCCTTCCGCCAAGCCATTGCCGGTTTCTTGTGGAATCGCAGCGACGAGGAGACCAATAGGATCTCGGAGAACAGGTCAAGAAATTCTTTGCACCTAGGGGCCGAACCAAAGGAGAAAATAGATCCGGGTGGTGGAGAAGTTTTACAAAAATCTTTTGAAACCTGAAACCCCACTTGTGCTTGGGACTACGAGCGCCAGATTTTGAAGGCGGATGCAAGGCGCGTAGGGAGACTGAAAGTAGCAGTCGTGAGGCACCCTGTAAAACAGTTCCCATGCTCGGAGAGCAGGAAAACCAATCATGCCCGCTCCAAATGTTTGACAAACGGGACGCTCCTCCCGTAGATGATTACGAGGCAGAGCTACAAAGAAAGGCCAATGAGATGGGGATGACTTACATTGCATACTTGAACGTCATGGGAGACAACTTGCCCAAATGCGATGTCAACCCCATACAGCCATGGAAGTATGGGAAGAATCTCGTCAAGAAAGAGGAGCTCAAGAATCTACCAACAAAGATGCGAAAATTGCACAAGTGGTACCTTCATTTCTGCAAGACGAGAAAAGAAGAATGGATCACGACGCATATAAGAGATGAGATTTTCTTGTGCGGAGACGACGCGATCGACTTCAACATTCAAGACTTGCATTTTCTATTCAATCAGAAGGAACTCGACAAATCTGCCATCAGCCTTTATTGTGTGTAAGTACTATTTCTGTAATTTTTATCTCAACTCATTCACTTCATTAATTGCATGTATATATATATGCTCACCATATATGTATATACTATTATGCAGGAAAAAGGTTATGGAATGCATGAAAGGAGGCCCTTTTGACATTGGGTTCGTTGACCCAAATAGAGTTCATGAAGATGTGGTAAGAGACAAACCGGGCAAATGTAAGATTACTTGCTAAAGTCTTTCTTGAGACAACAAACCAAAAGGAAATACTATTGCCTTACAACTTCTCGTGAGTCTGTACCCTCTCTCTTGTACACATTCATTTGACTTACTCGATGTTAAGTGTAACGATGATGAGTTATGCGTGCGTAGGTTCCACTTTATTCGCTAGTCATTCAACCCGACTCAGAAAAGTCCTTGTCATGGACTCGTTCGAAAAGAAAAAGAGCTATGGGCAGACTTTAGAGATGCTCCAGGTAATTTCAATCATATTATCGCACTAGATCGGCAACTTTCGTGACAATAAGTAATTAATTACTCCTTTATCCATTTTCTTTGTCGGACGGGGTTTGGAAAATGTTCACGGCAGGGCCGTGGGTGAATGGTCGAAGAACTAAAATTTGTAGACCAAAATGTAAGTAATACTAGCTAGCTTCCAATTCCATTATATCATGCTTTATTGATTATTATTTTGATTGAACTCTCTATTCTCGTAAAGTGCGCGCATCAAGGACACGGCAATAACTTATGTGGGTACTATGTTTGCGAATTCATTCGCAACACGATATGTGCGACAGGCCAAGCCGCACTAGAACAACTTAGAGTAAGTAAAAAAAGTCCACAACATTATTTTATTACCATCAATTGTGTTGAGTTTTATTCTTATATATATATATTGACGGCCCATTCTTCATATATATTCAGATCGAACGGATGCGGGACCAACTCCTACCATTTGAACGCATACGAGCCATTCAAGAGGAATTGGCGGTGTCATACTTGATGAGGTCGTCACGCCTGGCGGAGAACTCTATAGATATCCACAAAAATGAACGATGACGATGTATGTGCCGATGGCGATGTATGTGCCGATGACGATGTTTGTGTATAATAATAGTTGCTTAATTATTCATGTACTCGTATGTACCGATGACGATTTATAAGTATACCGCTCGATCGATTTCCCTCGCTCCCCCCATAATACGCCCGAGCAGGCGGGCAGTCTGCGGCAGAAGATTTAAAGTTTCTGCCATGGCAGAGTTCGCGGCGAAAGCCTAAATCTCGCTGCTAACACCGGTTCGGATCTGAACCGGTGTTAAAGAGAACTGTGGCAGCCCACGTCGCCACCCTTTAATACCGGTTCGTATAGGAACCGGTGTTAAAGGGGCCCCCCCTCTAACACCGAACCCTCAACAGCGGTTGGGGAACCGCTGTTAGAGGGCCCTCCCAACCGGAGTTAAAGGGGGGGCTCTGCACTAGTGACCTTTTCTTAGAACTGTTGGTGCCATCATTGATATGAAAGAAGGTACCATTAAATATCAATTTCCATTCAAGAAAGGTATTGAACACTTCCCTATGAGGAGAGATAAGTTACCTTTTGCTCCTCCTTTGAAAGCAAGGTTTGATGGTAATGCTTCTTCATTTTAAAATACCTGATTCTTGCTTCTTGTGCCTAACTTAAAGGCGTTAAAGAAAAGTACTTATTGGGGGATAACCCAAAAGTTTTATTTGAGTCTTGGAAGTTATTACTTCTATAATAACCTCTCCTTATCCTTTTTTTATTTGATTTTTGTGCCAAGAATAACCTCTAATGAGAGGGAAGTAAGATTTGGGGAGTTGTTGTCCCGAAACAGATTTTTGTGCTCCGCTATAAAAATTCGTGTAAAATATATGTAAGTAAGATTGAGCTATAATTTTCTGAATAAATCCCCCAGGTTGTTATATAACTTTCATTAGTTTAGCACTTTTTGATTTGAGCAACAGAAGGTCTTCGCAAAAATCGGTTTATACCCGCTGGTCTATTTTGACAGATTTCTGCCATTATTTGCATTTGCTTCTTATCGATTTCTTTTTGAGTTTGTTTTGGGAAATTGAGATTTTTAAAGGAAGTTGCTTCAGTAGCTTGTGTCTTTAGTGAAAATTTTTCTGTTTTGAAACTAAAACTCAAAGGTCTATTATCTTTTGAATGCACTAATGTTGCTAATGAGGATTATGTGAAGTTTTGTATGAAGGAAAATCTCCAGGTGTAAGGAAAGAATGATGTATTGAGATGAAGAATGGACAAAAGCTGAAACTTGGGGATGTCACCCCAAGAAATATTCAAGAGGTACAAGCGTCAAAGCTTGGGGATGCCCAAGGCATCCCCTTCTTCATTAATAAAAATCTCAGGTCTTTCTAGACACTTCATTTTTATTGTTTCATGCACAGTTGCGTTGTTCTTGGAGAGTCTTAGTTTTCATTTTTGGTTTTTTTGCCTAGTTTGCTTGAATAAAGTAGTTGGAACCCCGTTCTCGTTGTGTTGTTTTAAATAAGTTGATTGGTGTTGGAAAGGAGTAGAAAGTTCTTGCTTTAGTAGTACAAAGAGGAGCTTGCTTTAACTATGACTAAGACTTTATCATGTCATGCTAGATGTTGTTTTGACCTTATGATTAATGATTATTGTTTTAGCATGACTTGTTCCAAATAATTAGGATTGCTTAATGTGCCTTGAAAGAATCATGCGTTATTTTAGCATACAAAAGCATAGTATTGTGGTATTCTCCTTTGATGCTTTGTTTGGGTTGACTTGGCACATGCTCACACCATGTTATGAATATGAACAAGTCACCTTAGACTCTATGATCATTTTGTTTTTGACTTGTGGTGCCACTTTATGCTTTGATTAGTAATGTTTTGTCACTCTGCATGATTATGGTCATTATTGCTCTCTTAGTTGGTCGCTCCTAGTCTTTTGCTAGCCTCCACTTGTATTGAGTAAGCTCTACTCATGCATCCAATTCCCAAGAAACCAAGTTATTCCAAAGTGTCCACTATAAATTCCTATGCATGGTGTGTTACACCATTTCAAGTATATTCTTGTTTTCATCTACCTTCCAATTAAAAAGTCACTTTCTTATGTGAAAAATTAGTGATTAAAGCTCTCACAAACTTGATGGCACACTTTACTTTTCTTGCCCATAATAAAATTGAACCATTGTATCATCTATGTTGTATATTCTTGCACGTATACATTGGAATTAGCAGAACCATGATGTCATGGCGAACGCTTTCAACATTGCACCTATACATTGTACCCAGTTGATATCATGCTCTTTTGTTTATGGATGGCGTCAGTGTGAAATAAAAGGGGAGCTTGTAAGTCCATGGAGTTATGTATGTGTGTTAGAGAAACGTCTGGGCCGCTAGCCTAAGCCATGCCTAATCATGGTGGAAACTTGCAGCATCACCATAGTGAGAAATCTATAAAGATTTCTTCTTATATATATAAAAAAGAGACACCGAAAAAGAGGAAAGAGAGAAAAAAACACCATTTTCCCATGGTAAATAAGAAGATTGCTGAGATGCGCATTGTCTGCTTGCCTTGTCATTTTTTTATGGGATAACTCCTGTAGCATGTGCAAGGGGTACCTCGTTGGCGTTTCTCTATGATACACATGTACTTACTATGACGAGAACTTACCGGTAACTAAAGTTGAGTAGCATGAGGAGCGGCCCTCGTACTCAAGGGACATGAGATTGCCAACTTATACTTTGTCAAGCATATACTCCATAATTTGTTCACTTTAACCTTAACCAGTTCAAGATGCTTATGATAGGGGCAATGAGAGCTAAAAGCTAACAAGTACCATAATTTTTGGAAGCTCTTTATGAAACTTGAAATCCATGCTTCCCTTGGAAGGGCCTTTCTTCCACTTTTATATTGAGTCTCCACCTTCTATCCTTAGGCACCAATTAAGAGAGCATATTTGCCATTCTTAGTTCTATGTGCATTGTCCCAAAACTTATTGATTGATTCATAATGTTGACATTGCTTGTTCTTGAACTATTTGTATCTAGTCACCCTAATGAACTTTGAAGGTGTCCTATGCATTTATGTTTTGCTACTCCATGAGGGACAAGCTGAATGCCACTATGCTATGTTTTCTATATGTGAAACAGACCAACGTTTTTCAATGCATTGTTATTAATGATCTTTGTTTGTACCTTTCATGTTGCAACATAGTTAATTGTCTTATTGTTAGAACTTCCTCTTTCATGCCCATGTTTAGAGTACTTTGATCCCAGCTTTCAATGCTTGCAAATGGTTTGATCTTGATTTTGATGGTGCATGTCACCTCAAAAATTATTCTTTTTATCACTTACCTACTCGAGGACGAGCAGGAGTTAAGCTTGGGGATGTTTGATACGCCATAAACGTATCTATATTTTTTTATGATCCATGCTTGTTTAGTATCTACTTTTCTTTGCTTTGTCTACACTTTGAGGTATTTTTATATGTTTTCTGGGACTAACCAACTAACAAGTTTACACATTGTCAATTGTCTGTTTTCTTCTGTTTTTGGTTCTAGAAAAGGCAGAAAATGAATATTCTCGAAATTGGATGGGACAAAAGCCAAAGTTAATATTTCACCGAGGGGAACACGGAGCCAGAAGACGAGACGGAGGAGGGCCTCGAAGGGGCCACACCCCCTGGCCAAGCCTGGCCAAGCCTAGGGGGTGCAACCGCCTTGACACCCCCTCGGCCTCCCTCTTCGCCTATAAAAAGCCCCCGATACATAAAGCCTAAGGACCCGATCAATCTTCCAAAAAACAGTCTGTAGCCTCTGCCACCATCGTCCCTAGATCGGGGGGTCTGAAGCTCTTCCTGGCACCCTGTCGTAGGGGAGAGATCATCCCCGAGGCCTTCTTCATCATGATGCCGGCCTCCGGTATGATGCGTGAGTAGTTCCACCTTGGACTATGGGTCCATACAGTAGCTAGATGGTTGTTTCTCCTCCTTTTTGCTACCATGTTTAAATCTTGTGAGCTCTGTTCATGATCAAGATCATCTATCATGCAATCATGCATGTTGTGTTTGTGGGGATCCAATGGATATTGAGATTACTATGTTATATTGATTAATTGTTTTGTCTTATTTATTCTATCATGTATGTGTTGTTTGAGATCTTGCATGCCCTCCGTTTCTAGTAGCTATCTTGGCCAAGTAGATGCTAGTGACTCCAAGAGGGGGTATTTATGCTTGATAGGGGATAAGTTGACCTAGAGAATTTTATAAAGGCATAAATTGAGTGATCTTGTTATTTATGCTACTGGTAAACCATAAGGATTTAGAACTAGGGCTAGGGGGTATGCAAGGTAGTAGCAATGCCTTACAGTACAAACTAGTCTCACTCCATTTGGATTTACTAAGCTCCCAGGAATAATTATTTAGTGGAAAAGACACATTTGGGCATTTAATTTGCTAGAAAAACCTAGTTATTGGTTTTGCTGGGTTATTGTCGTGCATGTTAGAAAGAACACCCAGGTTCATGATTAAATTGGGGTCTAAGCGGTTTCACCCATTTTCCATTTTCAAAAAGATTTAAACTAAGCATTACCATTTAGACCTGGTATTTAAAATAGAAAATAAGGGGTAATCGGTGGATTTGCCAAACGGGTCGTGACGGTGGATACGGCCCACCCGGGTGACGCCGGCGTGGACGCTGGTTTGAAATCCCGGCGGGCCTGTGGTCGGAGGGGAGGGTGATACGTCATAAACGTATCTATAATTTTTGATGTTCCATTCTTGTTTAGTATCTACTTTGATTTGCTTTATCTACACTTTGAGGTATTTTTATATGTTTTCTGGGAATAACCTATTAACAAGTTGCCACAGTGCCAGTTGCTTGTTTTATTCTGTTTTGGTTCTATAAAAGGAAGAAATGAATATTCTCGGAATTGTACGGACAAAAGCCAAAGTCAATATTTCATCGAGGGGAACACGGAGCCAGAAGACGAGACGGAGGAGGGCCTTGAGGGGACCACACCCCCTGGCCGCGCAACCAGGCCTAGCCCGCGCCTAGGGGGTGCATCCGCCTTGGGAACCCCCTCGGCCTCCCTCTTCGCCTATAAGAAGCCCCGATACCTAAACCCTAAGGACCCGATCAATCTTCCACGAAATAGTCTGTAGCCGCCGCCACCATCGTCCCTAGATCGGGGGGATATGAAGCTCTTCCCGGCACCCTGCCGAAGGGGAGAGATCATCTCGGAGGCCTTCTTCATCACCATACCAGCCTCCGGTATGATGCGTGAGTAGTTACACCTTGGAATATGGGTCCATACAGTAGCTAGATGGTTGTTTCCCCTCCTTTGTGCTACCATGTTTAGATCTTGTGAGCTCCATTCATGATCAACATCATCTATTTGTATGCATGTTGTGTTTGTGGGCATCCGATGGATATTGATATTACTATGTAAGATTGATTAATGGTTTTGTCTTATTGATTCTATCATGTCTGTGTTGTTTGAGATCTTGCATGCTATCTGTTTCTAGTAGATATCTTGGCCAAGTAGATGCTAGTGACTCCAAGAGGGGATATTTATGCTCGATAGTGGATTGATGCCTCTATTGAATCTGGGGAAGTGACAGAAATCTCTAAGGTTGTAGATGTGTTGTTGCTACTAGGGAGAAAACAACTATCTTTTGTTCATGGAACAATTGTATTTTTTACTTTACACACTTTGCTTAAAGCAGTTATCCGTTGCTTGCAGCTTAATACTGGAGGGGGTTCGGATGATAACCTCAAGGTGGATTACTAGTCATAGATGCAGTTGGATGGCGGTCTATGTATATTGTTTTAATGCCCAATCGAATCTCATAGGATCATGAATGTCTAGTATTGCATTGTTATGCCTTGCTCAGTCCTGTCAATTGAACCGCTGTAATTTGTTTACCCAGCATGTTATGTTGTTTATCTTAAGGAGAACACCTCTAGTGAACTGTGGACCCCGGTCCAATCTTTACCATTGATACATCTTCCTCTGTTACTGTTTACTTTCTGCAAGCCACCATTACCTTCCATACCATACAGTTAATCCTTTGTTTTCAGCAAACCGGTGAGATTGACAACCTCACTATTCGTTGGGGCAAAGTCTTGAGTTTGTGTTGTGTAGGTTTCCAAGTTGCTAGCAACACCTTTGAGTCGCTTACTTCCTCCTACTGGTTCGATAACCTTGGTTCCTTACTGAGAGAAAACTTGCTGATGTGCTCATCATACCTTCCTATTGGGGTGTCCCAACGGAGCTCTACATTGATCTGAGCTATGCAATCAACAGGGGGATGAAGTGGTACCGAGCGACGAGGGCCGCCAGATCTAGTCAAGATCGACGGTCCTCCATTATCGTCTCCCCATGACTAAAATCCTGCGGGGGAAACCCTAGGGTGGACGTGCAGGACACGGGAAGCTCACCATAGGGCTTGAGATGCGTCAGGAAGGCGACAAGGACGTGGCCGACGATGGCAAGTAGAAATAGGGGCGGTACAGGTAGAGTTGATACCGGGTGGAAACTCACATGATAGCACCCGTTGGGGTGACCTCGAAGCTCGACGGCGGCACCGGTAGAGGTCATCCTGAGCAAAGAAGAGGGTATGGTTAGATGCAGAACAACAAGGGGGTCTTAAGGATGCAACATGTAGAGGAAGAGAATCAGGGGAGCAAGCACCAAGCTCGAATCTTGAAAATGGTCGAGAAGTTTTGCTTCTCTTCTCCTGGCGGGGTCAGAACAAGGGAGAGAAAGGGGAGCTCGGGGTGGTTAGTGGATGGGTAGGGGAGCAAATGAGCTAGGGAGATAAGTCTAGGGTGGCCTGAGGTTTATAAACCCAAGGGCTTCGGTCCATGGTGGATTGAAATCATGGGGGAGGCTAGGGGATCTAGGGCCCTGGTTGGGAAATGGGGACGGTAGTGGTGTTCGTGTGAGGGCCCTAGTTGGAGAGAGGAAGGCAGGGATGTTGTGTGCTGCAAGCTATCCCTCTCCTTCCTTGTTTTTTCAAGAAAATAAATGGGGGAGAGGAGGGGTCTAGGGTAATCCATTGGGTGAGAGGGGAGGCGGTGTGGGGTCTGTGCATGACCAGGGAGGGGTAGAGGGGGTACTGCAACTGTTGTGTGTAGTCTAGATCAAGATTTGCTAAGATATGCATTTAAATGTAGGTTCTCTCTCTCTCGTACTCTCACCAAGAGCTAGAGGACAAAATGGAGGGGTGGCATTGTAGTGCTACAATGCAACTCGACCAGAGGGGGTGAGGGAGGCTGTGTTGGTTATTTAAGAAGTTTTAGGAAAATGTTTGATGGTTTTACCCAAGTGTTATGGTAATATATACTATGGTTTTAGTTTAGTTCTATTCAAGAACTATCATAATTATGTGGGGATGGATGGTTGATGATTTTGGGTATGATTAAGTGTAAGATAAGAGGTGTTGAGATCACTTGGTCACGTTTGAAGGGAATACAAAGTATCAATGTTGAGATTTTAATGATATTGGTGATCTAGAGTTGTATTATTTTCATACCACCTTTGGAAAGTTATGGATAATGGTCAAAAGATCTATTTGGTTCAAGGGGCACATGGGTGGGTAGACCAAGTGAGGTAGATCACCATGGTATAGAGAAATTATCTTGATCATGATAGGGGTTTGCTTGGAGAGATGCCAATCTTTGTTGAAAGTAAGGCTGCCAAAACAGAATATTGTTTAGCCTAAAAACATAAGGGTTTAAGAAGCACAAGGCTCCAATGGAAACAAGTGAATCATGGGCCAATAGACCATGCTTATAAGATCACAATCTAACAAAGAGTTGGCCCAAAGGAGGTGGAATGAGGATGGGAACTTCTGCCAAAGTAGGCATGTTGGTAAGTTTGGCAGAATCAGATTATTTTCTTGCCTAGTAAACCAACAAGGATGAGTGGGTCCAAGAGGGGTTTAACCAAAGCCAATACTAGGAGTTGAGAATACTCATGATGGTTTACAAGATGGTTCAGATACATTTCCAAAAAAATCTCAAGGATTTATATAGGTAGAGACTCAAAGATGGTATCATGAATTCATGATAGAGGTTCTAGGCTTAGTCAATTTTTGAATGGTTGGGGATTTTTGACTAGGGTTCAAGAGATGATGTTTTTTATGTGAGGCAAGGTTCTAAACCCATCATCAAGTGGATGATGTTGAATATTAGGTTATGTAGAAGGGATCCATGGATTGATTTGGTCTCTACTATCTTGGGTGCTATAAAAAGAATGTTTTCAGAATTGAATCTAATAAAGTAAAACATATGGTCAGAGTACTGACCAGGGGTCAATATGAGCTTGGTAATATAGGTGGATGGATTCCTAGATTAAAGTCAAGTGGTCATGCTAGGACACATCCCAAGGAAATAATAATACATGATTATAGTTTTAAAATAGAATTCTTATTTTCTAAGATTTTTGGTATTTTATTTATATTATTAATATTTATTATTATAAAAATATGACTTATCAAAGTTTTATTACTTATAAAACCTTTATTAAATAATATTTATTTAAATCATTATCACAATAATATTTGATAATAAGTTTAAGTGGTAGATTTTATTTTTTTTACAAATTTTCATATATTAAACATATTTTTCTGAATTGTAAATCAAAAGTTATTAATTAAACAAGATTTAATCATTTATTTGATTTCTGTAATTCTATTAATTGGATTATAACATTTTATTTATTTATTATATTTTTTTAAAACAAGAAATACTTTTTTCACCGCACTAACAGCTAGCCCCAGTCACTGACTAGTGGGCCATTGTCCACCTCAGCACTCAGGTTTAGAAAATGTTTTTGCTACTGACCTCCTCTCTACTCTCAGACGATGACACATGGGCCCTGGGCCCTGTTATCCGCCACGCGGGGCAAAGACCAGTCAAACTAGCTGACGTGGTCAAGGGTGGCGTCGGCGTGACGTAGCGATGGCGTCAGCACCACCACCGCCGTCAGTGGTTGGTCACCGGCGACGATCTACTGCGCCGCAGTAAGCGAAATAATCCTAGTTCGAATCAGCGCAACCTACTGAACCTAAAAGTGGCGGCGCCGCTCGGAAATGGTCATCGGAGCTTCAGCTCCGACGAGCTCCCATGGTGATCGACGGTGACATACGGTGAGGCGGCGATTTACATCGAGATAAAGCGATTCAAGGATGCTGGAAGGTTCAGGAACTCACCCAGATGATGATAGAGCGGTCGAGGAGGCTTGGGGAGGAGTGACGACGGCGAATCGACGGTAACGGCCAAGGCGGCCGAGGAAAAGGAACGCTCTATTTCACATGATTCCCGGCGAGCGGGCCTCCGTGCTTGGTCCTAGATGGTTTAGTCCACGACGGCGCGTCTAATGGTGGCTATCACGAGGTGAGGGGTGGACGGAGTTAGCCGGAACGATGAACTCCGACGAGTTAGGTTTTCGGGTGAGGAAAATAAGTGAGTCTGGGGAGTGAGATTGAGGATGAGGACGAGCAGGATTGTCGCGGTGGCCTTCTTATCCTCTCCTTGCAACGGCGGTGTTGATATTGGCGCAACGACGACGATGACGGCATCGGGCGGCGGCAAGCTCTGCTAGCGAGCTGTCTGTGTGCGTGAGGATGACGATGATGGCTGTTTTGCGGATAACCCCCCTGGCGATTCTTTAAGCTCAACCTGCAGTCCTCCCTTGGTCCCACTTGTCAGTCATAGAAAAGAAAGAACTGGGCTGGTTACTGGGCTGTTGTGGGCTGCACATAGGCGTCAGATAAGTATAGGTGTGTTGGGCCACGGCCAGGTAGTGTTTTTATTTGTTTTATCCTTTTTCCATTTTCTGTTTTCTTATTCAAATTTGAATTTGATTTATATTTTGAACCTTTCTTTCTATGATCTATTTGCTGGATATTTTCAGTAATACTAAAATATATTTGGTACCCTTTGTGAACTTTTTAGTATGTCTTCTTTTTATATTTCTTTTATTTACTCAATATGAACCCCCTTTTTAATAGTTTGTAGAAACTTTTCTTATTATTTTTCTCTCCTCCTTTAGTTATGAATTTCTTGAATGATATATTTTTATTTGTTTATAAACTATCTTCCTCTAAGATTTAGTATCCTTTAAGAGGAATAACACTACTTCCATAACTCTATGCTTTACTAACTTTAATTAAATAATATTGTCTTACATTTACTCTAGTAACTCATACACCAATCTTACATTATATTATTGTGACTTGTAATAGTTAACCTAGGACAATATATTTAGACTAGGGTTCAATAATGTTCTATCCACCAATGTCACTTATACCTGGTATAAGCATTCAATCTTGGTGAGTAAGGTATGATCATTATAATCCTTTGATCCTTTATGGTTTGGTTTCCAATTGGCCAATCAAGGCTTCATCAATACAACATTAAAGTTGTATTATAATTATCTTTTGTTTAGCTCCATTGGATTAAGAGATATAATTCATTAACTATACCTACTTGATCCAATAGGACTACTCCTGGTAACTATCTTCAGACTTCATTCTTGTAATCTTCTCTTCTATCAAGGAAGGATTTAACTCCATCATCCATTCTATTGATTGGACTCTTTTTAATCGTTCCTATCAAATAGATAACCTCTGAAACTAACATCTCTATTCACTTCTTCTTAATTGTTTCTCTATAGACACTTACTTGTAAGTTGTATTATGATCAAGAGCTTGATAGGTTGAGAATGGATGTATCAATAGTTGATTTCTCAATATTGATAAAAAACATATATGGGAATATAACTCAACAGAGATGACAAGGATTGATGTGGAAATAAAGATATATGGTGTGTCGTGGGAATTGTCACGGCAGATGCTGCAATCGGCAGCGAGTAGTAGAACGAGGGGCAAGGGCGGCCAGCCATCTGCGGTGCGAGATGAGGGCAAAGACACAGGGTTTTACCCAGGTTCGGCCCCCCGGAGGGTAAAGACCTACTCCAGCTAGATTGTATTATGGAGGTGTTACAATGGGCGAGCTCGGCGGCTAGGCGGTGAGTTGCTTGGGTGTATGAGGGAACGTGTCTATACTCACCCTATAGGGAGGTTTATATAGGCTCACCTCCCCTAGGGTTTACATATCTCAACCGATTCGGTTAAAGCTTCAATAGCCGTTTAATCCTTACCCGACTGGGCCTATCTACTACTTTGGGCCTTGACTTCCGCCTCTCGGCTCTGGCTTCGATCCACTCGCCGTTCTCAGTGCCCACTCGCCGGTCTTGGGCGGTCGGAACGTCTGCTGGGTATACCCCGGTAGGCATATCCCCATCAGTAGTCCCCGAGGCCGTCGTCGATTAGGCGTAGGTGGCTGCTGGCAGTCGGAGTATTCGGCTTCAGAGTAGGCACCCAGTCGAATCGTCGGCGGGCTCCTGTATAAAGGAGACAACCAATGATCCAGGTGGCAGCTTTGGCAAGTCGAGTCGGCGAAAACACTGTCTTAGTGATTGGGTCGGCGAGACGAGTGGCCGTAGTTGGACCGTCAGGCGTGGTCAAAACTAGCCGTTGGGGTAATCCAACGGTAACTTTCGGCGTAATCACCGCGTGGTAACGGCTCCCTGATTTGGCGGGTAACTCCCGCTATATAAGGGGAATGGCAGGCAATCGTGGAGCCAACTCCTCACCACTTCTTCCGAGTGCGCGCATTTTCCTTCCTTCGCTCCGCGATCCAGTCGACCCGAAATTCTCCGATCTCCAACCAATCTCTCGGCCATGGCCCTTTCCACCGAGCCGTGGGGTAGGTCCAAGTGCACAAGGCACCTGGCCTCCTTCGAGGAGGCCGGATCCTGCGAGCCATTGTTGGCGTATCCCGCACCGAGAAACGACCCCAAACCCGAGAGAGGGAATTCGTCTGTTTCACCATCATCTCGGCGGGGCTAGGGTTTCCACGTCCCTATTCTTCCGACGCCTGCGCTTACTACGGATCCAGCCTTCAGATGGGTCCCCATAGCATCAGCGCCGCCATCTTCGTGGCGTCTGCGAATGCTACTTGGCTGCCGCCCTACTTCCCTTGTGGCAAGATCTGCTCCACGACGGATCACCGCGAGAGGAAAGCGCCAATGCCGCGGGCGGCTTGACGTTTCAGCTCAAGTCCAAGGCTTCTTTCTTTGATCTGATGCTACCCGCCAAGGCAGCGAGCGACTGGAAGAAGTCGTGGTTCTACGTGGCCGAGGCGACCTCGGAAGGCGAGGTGGCGATTCCACGGTACTCCGCTAGTCGTTCCGAGCCGCGCAATCTCCAAGTTGGCAAGCTCCCCGGCGACCAGCGGATGGTCGTCGACGAGATGCTCCAGACCATCCGTGGTCTGAAAAAGAAGGGCCTTCAAACGATAAACTTGTACAATTGCTGGCTCGGGCGGCGGCTCGTTCCACTCGCCCACCGCGACCACTACATGTACCAGTACACGGGCCGGGGAGACTCGACGAAGGCCTGTCTCGACGAGTGGAAGTTGGAGGATTATCTCCCAGCGTTGAAGAAGATTACCCAGGCGGTGTAACTGGATGCGCAGGCTGGGGTCGCCCCCTACACCGCGAAGCGTCCGGCTCCAACGGTAATTTCTTTACCTTGCTCGCAGTCGCGGTAATTCTGATTCCGTTTTGTATTCGTTGCAGCTATTCCAAGTGGTGGAAGGGTGGCTCCCACCCTCGGATGATGAGAGCTCGGGCCCATCCGCCCAGGACATAGGCGAATCGCCGCCTACCAAGGGCAACGAGGATGACGAGGACGAGTCCGAAGAGGAGGTCGCCCCGCTGGTCCGAAAGACCCGCGGGCAACGACAGCGCGAGATCGAGGCAAGCAGAAGCCTCGAGCGTCATGACGATCACGACGAGCTCCCAGAGACCACCTCGCGCCGTCAAGACACCCCATCAAAGAAGAAGAGGAAGGAAAGGGAGGCGAGGGCCCCCCCGAAAAAGAAGACGAGGTCGTCGAAGTCGGCCTCGCCGTCGCACTCGAAAGCAACTCGACGCCCTCCCAGCCCGGCGACGGCGCCACCAGCGACAACCGTGGCTGGACGCGGCGATCGTGGAAGTGCTGGCGCTTCAATGCCTCCACCATTCGCCCGCCTCCGGGCTGGGAGGCTCGGCTGCGGGCGGCCGCCGCAAGGAGGCTCGGTGAGGATGTTCCAGAGGCGCCACCGCGCCTCAACAACGAAGTCGTCCGTGTCTTGGGCACGCGACGCCCTGAGTTGGGGCTCACACGCCGTCGGGCCCCGAGCTGGAGAAACCGCCGGCCTCCGACGGACTGCTTTCATCGATCGCCAAGTGAGTTCGCTCACCTTTCCTTATTTTTCATAACTATTTCGATTGTTTTTATTGATTCGATTGATGCGCAGGACCGGGGTGAAGAGGATGGGCCACCCGACCGTGGCCAAGGTGCCCTCCGCCGCTAGCGAGGAAGATCCCTCCCGCAAGAGGAAGGCGGACGAGGTCGTCGCCTCGGCGGATGGCAGTAAGAAGGCCAAGGGAGACGACACCATCACTATCTCTGACAATACAGCGGTCGCACCAGCCGGGCCCGTGATGGAAGCAGCCGCGTCTACGAAGGAGGGTGCTTCCTTGCCTGGAACGGCGGAGGCGACCTCTCTCGGAGCAGGTACCTCTGTCGCTACCTTCCCGCGCTTCGTGACCAAGGCAACCACGGCGAGTGGGCCTGCGCCCCCGAGCCACGCTCCTGGGACCGCCGACGCTGAAGTCGACCAATGTCGCGGGCACACGCCGGCACTTCTCGCGTCCGTGGACGCGGTACAACTCCACGGCATGCTTGGCGCGGCCATCCAGGTACATCCAGTCCCCGAGGATCAGGTCGGTGCTTTGTAGCGGCCTGATTCTTATAATTTCGCGTCTTTTTGTTTGTCGCATCCAGTCCCCGAGTGTGCACTCGCTGAATTTCAGCGGGTGGGCACTTAGGAATTTATTGATCGCCAGTCCCCTAGTGCGCACTCGCTGAATTTCAGCGAGTGGGCACTTAGGAGTTTTTTCATCGCCAGTCCCCGAGTGCGCACTCGCTGAATTTCAGCGGGTGGGCGCTTAGGAATTTTGATTTGACTAACCTTTTTTGGTGATGTGCAGGGTCCGGCTTGAGTCAGTGACCGATTGCCACGAAACAAGCAGAGGAGAGCTGGCCATCATCCAGAGGCGAACAAAGGGCTTCAGTTGTTGCGAAGGCAGAGGAAGATCGCCAGGGCTTGTCCCCGGTGAGTTGGCGGCGCGATCTGCCTGGTGCCGCTAACAATGGATCGCCGACCTCGAGCGCGAAGCGAGAGGCGAGAGAAGAAGCGAGCTCGGACGGGCGAGCTAAGGCCGCCATTGCGGCACCGAGAGGATCGCAAGGTGTCGGAAGTCCTTATTGCTGGGCTTCGGGCGACCATACGCCGCTTGCTTCATCACGGACTCGCCTACCGCTGCTTGGTAAGTGCATCTCCCTTTCTAATAGTTGTGGTTTTGTGGTGTCCGTCGTACTTATCATTGTCTTCTACTCGCAGGTCGCATCATTGATAGCGAAGAAGAGGCGAGCTCGACGCGAGGCAGGCGTAAGCATGCTCGTCGATTCGGCGACGTTGTCGGCGACGCATCCGCCTACCTCCAAGAAATATCGCCACGAGGTGATTCCCAGCGACCTCGTTGAGGTGTGGAAGTATTTGGAGAAGGCGCCGCGGTCGTTGAGTTCATGACGCGTCGGGCGCCGCGTGAGCGCCGACGGCATCGAGCCTTGGACTCGCCCACTTCCCCGAAGATTTCGACATTGACGATGTGACGAGTGGGTATCCATCGTCGACTGGCGCGGTGGAGCTGTCCGAGGTCCTCAAGTTGCAAGAATGTGCCGCCACGTACTCGGAACGTGTCTGGGCAATGGGCGACCTCCTGCCATACCAGGAGACGGTTGTCGCGCCAAACGACCCCGAGCCGCCGCATCGTGACTTCAAGGTAGAGCAGCCTTTTCGCGCGGCGATGGCGGGTGAACTGACGACGTATCCATCAAACCCGTACACGGCGTTCATTCGTAGTCGCTGGGATGTTTGGCGGTAAGTCGCCATCTGCTCGCAGAATAGGGTAGTTTGCCTTGTGGCGTTAGCAGCAGTTCTGCCACGCGGGCATATTTTGTAACATGAAACAATGCAACATGCGATTGAATGAGACGTCGTGTCTATTTTGATATTTGTTTGTGTGCTTTGATTGATTTTGGACGAGTCCCCGAGCGCGTCCGCCCTTTTGTGGGGTTTACCTCGTATATGATGTGTGTGTTGTTATCATGTGTTTTGTTGATTTGGTCGACTTGCCCGAGCCCGGAGAGCCAGTCGCCAGGCGACTCCCTTGAGTGCTCTATACTTTACCGTTTTCCCTTGTGCGAACGAGGTCGGGTGGCCGAGTCCCCGAGCGTGGTACTTGGTTGTTCTAGTCGCGACTCGAGGGTGGTTGAGGATTTAGCGCGTTGGTGTGAGCGCATCGCTCCTGCCTGGCCCGTTGGGTCAGTCGTGTGGCGAGTCCTGGGCATGCTCTCTTACTTGGCGTTTTCGCCGCCGCGATTTAACCGGTCTTCACCCCGAGCGTGGTACTTAGCCGTTCGAGTCGCTATGCCGAGGATGCGGAGGACCAAGGTCGCTGTGAGAAGCGAGGCGATTGTCTTGGCTCAGAGAACCGGTCGAGCTAGGCGACTCAGTGGGCTCCGGGTTGGCGTTTTGTGGACGATGCAAGACTGAAGTGATTCAAGGTTTACACCGCACTACTTAGCCGTGCCGATCGCTGTACCAAAGGTTGACTTGCATTTAGCATAACGCTTTTTACGAAAAGTGAAAGTGGCACAAGTCATGGAGAGTAGGCGCAATTTGCGGTAACCATTTCTTTTTATTTCATAGCGACTGGAGAGTACATGAGTGGGGTTCTAGGAGTAGAACTTTCGGAGGAGGTTTACATTCCATGGTCGCTTGACGTCGAGTTCGCCGTCCCCGCGGACGTCGATGAGGTAGTAGGCGTCGTTGACGAGTACGAGCCTGATGGCGAATGGGCCTTCCCACGGAGGGGAGACCTTGTGCATGCCCTTCTTGTCCTGGATGAGTCGTAACACCAGGTCGCCTTCCTGGAAGGTACGAGCTTTCACCCGCCGACTGTGGTAGCGGCGGAGTCCTTGCTGGTAGATGGCGGTACGTGACCGAGCGAGTTCGCGTGCTTCGTCGAGTTGGTCGATCCCGTCTTGGCGGGCAAGCTCGTTTGCAGCCTCCGTGTAGTGGACGACCCGCGGCGAGTCGTGTTCGAGGTCGGGCATGACCGCCGACGCGAGACCATGAAGAAGGGGTGAATCCGACCGTTGATCGAGGTGTGGATCCCCCATGATGAGGGAAACTCGACCCAGCACCCGGCAAGGCGCCGAGTGGTACTTGGAGTCGCGGCTCGCCGTAGGATGCTTTGTTGGCCCGTTCACCGCTGTTGGACTCGTGGCGATCGACGCGAGGTCGAGCCGGATATGGTGCTCTTCGCAATTCGCCATGGATCCCTTTGGCGGTTGGTGCCGTTGTCCGTGATGATGTTGGGGAACCCGTAGCGATATATGAGCTCGCGTAAGAATTTAGTGGCGGTCTTCCGTCGCATTTCGATCGGCTTGGCCTCCACCCACTTCGTGAATTTGTCGACGGCGACTAGCAGGTGGGTGTAGCCAGAGGGGGCCTTCTTGAAGGGGCCTACCATGTCCATGCCCCACACAGCGAATGGCCAGGTGATGGGGATTGTTTTGAGCGCCGAGCTCGGTACGTGCGTCTGATTGGCGTACTTCTGGCACCCGGCGCATCGCTAGACGATGTCGACAGCGTCGGCGTGTGCGGTGGGCCAGTAGAAGCCGTGTCGCATAGCCTTGGCGACCAGGGAGCGAGCGGCGGCGTGGTGGCCGCAGTCACCTGAGTGAATGTCGTGGAGGATTTTTCGTCCTTCAGCTGGTTGGACGCAGCGTTGGAACACGCCGGTGACGCTGCGCTTGTGGAGCTCGCCGTCGATGATGGTGTAGGACTTGCATCGACGAGCGATCATTCGAGCGTCTGTCTGCCTCTGCCGGCGGTGCGGCTTCCGTGTAAGCGATGTAGGGCTTGGTCGCCGTTCGCTCTGACGAAAAGCGACCAAGGCTGCCTCGTTGTAGTGGGACCCAATGTCGATCTCCCAGGGGAGACCGATGGCTTGGTAATCGTGTCGAGAAAAACGCCGGCGGAGGCGCGAGTCGAGCCGACCCGATGCGGAGAGTGCGTCGGCCTCATTCTTTCGCTGTCGATCCACTCGACGAGTAGCGATGAAGTGGCGCCCAACTTGTCACCGCTTGGCGATACGCCGCCATGGTAGGGGAGACGGCGTCGCAGGTGCCGGGCGACTTGCCCCGCGACGAGGTCGGAATCTCCATAGCAGCGAGGCGATTGACGTTCTCATCTCCTTGGCGGCTCGCATGCGGAGTAGGGCCTCGATTCAGCCATGTTGTTGGTGCAGGCGTGAAGTCGAGGCAGAGGATGTAGCGGAGCTTGTCGCCTTTGGTGAAGTCAACACTATCCTCGCCGCACCGCGTTCTTGGAGCCATCGAAGTGCTCCCGATGGTGGAGGTACGGCAGCTCCGGCCGCTGCTTTTCCCAGTCGGCGATGAAGTCTGCCAGTGCCTGTGACTTGATCGCCTTTCGTGGCTCGTATTTGATGTTGTGGACGCCGATCTCGACAGCCCACTTGGCGACCCGCCCGGTCGCCTCGCGATTGCGGATGATGTCTTGCAGTGGTGCTGAGGAGACGACCGTGATCGGGTGCTCCTGGAAGTAGTGCGGCAGGCACCGCTGAGCCCTGAAGACCGCGTATACTAGCTTTTGGTACTGTGGGTACCGGGCGCTCCTTTCCTTCTTCTGGTCGCTCGACGACCATCACGGCGCTAACGACGCGCTCGGACGCCGCGACGTAAACCAGCATGGGTTCTTTGTCGGCGGGGGCGGCGAGTAGTGGTGCGGCGAGTAGCACCTTTTTGAGGTCGCGGAGCGCGTCGTCCGCCTCCTTGTCCCACTGGAAGGTGGGGTTCTTGCGCATCAGGCGGTATAGAGGCATCGCCTTTTCGCCCAGGCGGGGGATGAAGCGACTGAGAGCCGCTACTCGCCTGGCCAGCTTCTGGACGTCGCGCAAGCACTCGGGTTTGCCGAGCCGGGTGATCGTGTCGATATTTGTGGGGTTTGCCTCGATCCCTCGTTTGGAGACGACGTACCAAGAGTTGTCCGCGGTACACCAAGGTGCACTTGCTCGGGTTGAGCTTTATCTTGTATCTTCGCAGTTGGCGAAATTTTCCGCCAGTCGGTGAGTAGGTCGCCTTGGCGGCGGACTTCACGACCACGCCGTCGATGTAGACGTGGATGTTGCGCCAATTTGGCTCGCGAGGCATTCTTGCATGCACCCGTAGGTCGCCCGGCGTTTGAGGCGAAGGTCATGGCGGTGTAGCAGAAGGCTCCGAATGGCGTGATGAACGCCGTCTTCTCCTCGTCCTCGACGGCCATTTTGATCTGGTTGTACCCGGAGTAGGCGTCGAGGAAACATAGCGACTCCGAGCCCACGGTGGAAATTGATTATTTGGTCGATCCGTGGGAGGACGAACTGCTCCTTTGGGCAGGCGCTGTTCAGTTTTGTGTAGTCGATACACATCCTCCGTGTCCCGCTTTTCTCGACCAGGACGGGTTTGCAGCCACTTGAGTACTTGATTGGCGGATGAAGCCGGCAGCGGTAGACGCACTTCCTCGGCGATTGCTCGACGGCATTCTTCATTGAAGGGCGCGGCGCTGACAGTCGCACTTTGGGGTCGGCGTTAGCTTGTGCTCAGTGAGCTCCTAGGGACACCGGCATGTCGAGGGTTTCCATGCGAAGATGTCCTGTGTTCTCACGGAGGAACTCGATGAGCGCGCCTTTCCTACGCTGGGCTCATGCCCGTGATCGCCACCGTCTGGCTGGAGTCGCTGGTACCAGCTCGACGTGCGCGGTGCGTCGTGGCCTCAAAGGTTGAGGTGCTCGCGCCCGAGTTGGGCTTCTTGAGTATGGTGGGGTCGTTGTTGACCCCGCCGCATTTGGCAAGCTCGTCGGCGTGGTTGGTCTCCGCCGCGATGACGGCGTCAGCGAGCTCGGCTCCTTTGGCCTCGCACTCGGCGGCCATGTCGGGGTCGCCGTGGATGGTGATGACGCCGCACGGCCCGGGGAGATTCATCGCGTTATGCAGCGTAGTGGGGCGCCATGAATTTAGCGAATGCTGGCGCCCAGACGCAGTGGTAGGGCTGTCGAAGGGCACCAGCTCAAGACGATCCGCCGTGCGCGGAAGTTTGCCGGTGTCGAAGGTGACCGGCAGCGTGACCTTGCCGATCGGGTACGCCTTCCGACCGGGACGATGCCGTGGAATGTGGTGTGGTCGTCTCGATCATCGATCGGGAGCCGCAGCGCTGAAGGTGTCGAGGTAGAGGATGTTGATGGAGCTGCCACCGTCCATCGGTGTCTTGGGGAGCCGAGTCACCAACCTTGGGCTTGACCACCAAGGCGACTCGCCCCGGTACTGGCGCGGTGAGTGGTCTTGGCGGCTCGGTGATGGGCTGCTCCGACCAGTTCAGAACCGGGGACGTCTATTTGGGCCACACCGACGGCGACGGGCGGCGACTCTTCTTATCGCGCTCGTGTTGAAGCCTGTGAAGGTGTGGAGCAAGCGGCTACTTTGCGAATTTTCCGCCGCTTACGGTCGTTGTCGGGTCCTCCGCCGCCGTGCCTTCTCGATTTCCGAGGGTGTGGCGTCGGGCGGTGGTGTGCGTCGCGGCTTTCCTTCCTGCTATGGAACGCATGGTTGGTTAATGAGGGCCGCGGTCGAACCTTGGCTTGTTCTTGTAGTTTCGCCGTCGCGCTGTTGCCCTCCGTCATGGCGGAAGCTTTTGGCAGCTGCGCGTGCGGCATTGGCGACGAAGTCGACTCGCCCGCCATCGCGGCATTTGCCAGTGAGGCGGTGCCGCCAGAAGCGTAGGTCGGTTCGGCGTCCGCCGTCGTTGCCGCCTCGCGGCGTTGACCTCGACTCGCCGCGTCGGTTTCCTGGTTTGGATCTTCCTCGATACCGTTTGGCGATCTCGAGGAGGTCGGGATGTTGTCGAGTGCGGAGTGTCGCTTGAGCTTGGCGACTAGGGGCTCAGAAGCGGCACGAGGTCTTGAAGCAATGGATCGCGGTGTCCGGGTGGATGCCGACCGCTGTACCAAAGCTCTTGCCACCGTTGGACCCGATTGCGGGTCGACTCATGGGTCCCTGGACGCACTGCTACAAGTCCTCAATAGTGGTGGCGGGTGTAGGAGCACTCAAAGTGCCCGACGGCGTCGCGCATTTCCTCCCGGAGTCGACATCACGGGAAGAGTGTTGATCCATCGCCGCACGCCCCTCCATCATCGTGGGAGGTAACGGGCGGCGGCAGGTCATGTGACCCGCGATCCCCATCGCCATGAGGTATGTGTCGAGCCACACGCGGTCGTCAGGAGTCGTACTTTTCTATTTCTTTGGCGCCTTGAAGTTTGGCGGATACTTCTCGCCTCGGATCATTGGTCCAAGCACTTTGGCCCGAGTCGGTGAAGCGACCATGGGCTCGCCGTCGCGATTGGTTAGGGTATGTCGCGGTCGCCGGGCTGGCGCGCCAGCTTTGGTTGTTGATGATGTGGGTGCGGGCGTCGATGGGTTGCCCGTTGGCGGCGACAAGGTTGGTTGCCGGCCTGGGGTCGTTGGTGGAGAGTGCCGCGTTAGCAGGTCGGTATTGGAGCTGCGGTGGCTCTGGTGGCGGGTAGTTGAGGGTGTTTGTCGCCGCTGGAGGCCGCTCTGCTTCCTGAGGAACGCGAGTATACCCGTCCTTGCGAGTCGGCGCCCGCTCTCTGCTGCTCGATGGCCTTCGCAAGTAGGGCCTTGACGTATTCGATCTACAGGGCGCCGTTGCCGGTCGCCGTGATGCTGTCGACTGCTGCTCAGCCTGCCACAAGGTTGTCCATCGGGGTGGAGAACAATGGAAGGCCGTTTGCGTCTCGCTCTCGTGAGGAGACTACTATCCGCGGCAGGTCCCTGGGGTGGTGCGGTTGGGTGGAGGTGGGGCACCCATTGCCATTGATCCTGGCGGGGGCCGGGCGCTACCTCCTGGTGGCGCGTTCTCGCAGATCGCGCGCTCGGCCACGCGGTCCGGGTCGTTGCTGCCGAAGTTCGTGGCGCCGAACGGTGGGGTTCAGCGTCACGATCCCTGCTGGTGGTAGCGCGATAATTCCTGCGCCGTCACCTGCTCGAGGAGAAATTTTTCGCGCTCAGCTTGCTCCTTGCGTACCGCCTCCGCCAGTTTCAGGCGGAGTTCCTCGACCTCCGTGGCCGTGGCGTTAGGAGGGATCGGGGTGGAGAATGGATCCTCTGGCGGGTCGGTGTCGGTCGCCATGTAGGTCGCGTCGTAGCGATCGGTTTCGTCGCGGAGATCGGCGGAGTTCTCCGACCCAGAGTCGGATTCGAAGATCCCGAGGATGGAGGGGTCCTCGAAATCTCCCGCGTTGGAGACCTCGGCGATGGAGCCCGCGGATGAGGCCGTGGTGATGGATCCGGCGAGTGACGCCGGGGTCGCCGAGTCGGCGTCGTCGGTGAGGGTCGCATCCTCTGCGGCCGCTGAATTCCCGGCCACATTGTTGTGGGCCGAGTTGTACTCGGAGGCGAGGCGGTGGATCGTGCGGATCTGGCTCTCGGAGAGCCGATCGCGTGGCGGCGACTCGCGGATGCGAGCCGAGTCCTCCGAGTCGATGACGTCGGTGAGGCCGACGAAGAGGCTGATCGTGCCGATAGGCAGGATCACGCTGTGCGTGACGGGTCGCGCCGCCGGGACGTAGCTGCTCGGCAAGACCTGGAGCATCTCGTCGATCGCTATCATGCGGCCGGTGGCGACCGTCTCGTTGATGGACAGATTGGATCTCGCCGCAGAACACCGGCGACGGCCAGGCCCACGGTGGGCGCCAGCCGTGGGGAATTGTCACGGCAGATGCCGATCGGCGAGTAGTAGAAACGAGGGCAAGGCGTCTAGCCATCTGCGGTCGAGATGAGGAAAAGACACGAGGTTTTACCCAGGTTCGGCCCCGGAGGGTAAAAGACCTACTCCTAGATGATTGTATTATGGAGGTGTTACAATGGGCGAGCTCGGCGGCTAGGCGGCGAGTCGCTTGGGTGTATGAGGGAACGTGTCTCTACTCACCCTATAGGGAGGTTTATATAGGCTCACCTCCCCTAGGGTTTACATATCTCAACCGATTCGGTTAAAGCTTCAATAGCTGTTTAATCCTTACCCGACTGGGCCTATCTACTCGCCTGGGCCTTCAGCTTCCAGTCGCTCGGCTCCTGGCTGGGCTTCGATCCACTCGCCGTTCTACAGGCCCATTCGCCGGGTCTTGGGCCAGTCGGAAACGTCCTGCTGGGTATACCCCGGTAGGCATATCCCCATCATGGTGAATGATCTAAGCTTAGTGTCTTTCCTACTTAATCTTACTTAAGGAGTAATGTTAAGTATTACCATGATACTCATGGTGTATGCAGATAAGATTAAGATATAGTTGTTACATTCTTGTTATTTATGTTATATCCTTAAATTGGTACTCATGAGTGATTATAATGAATACTATGATATGATCCCCTAAGGATCAACTATGAATCACAATGCATTAGGTTTTAACTTTTATTTCATTTGATCTACTCTTAGGTCAAATTTCCCTTACCCAAAATAAGGTTTTAGAAAAGGTCATATTGAAACTTATCGCAGTCAACTTGATGATCTACTTATTATACCATCAAGTTAAGAGAAGCTTCAATCACTTTGACAAGTGTTGATCGAAAGCGCGAAAATTATTCGGATTTTCTATGCATGAATGTAATGCACACATCTGGGTTCAGCTTATTTCTAAGCTCTAATGCTGGGATGTTATAGACTCTCCCCCTTAAAATAAACTTCGTCCTCGAAGTTGGCAAGCTCTCACATTTCGGAGTAAGGAATTGACTTGTAGCGGTTGCTACATTCTCCACTCCATGATGATCTTAAATGGAATTATTTGGAGTATTCCATAACCTGATTAGATATCCTAATCCAATTCTTCTTATTTAATCATCCAACTTTATTACTATTTTAAGTACAGTTTGGAGGTTCTCACTACTATAAGTTTTAAGTTTCTATATATCCATGTTAGTAGTCAAAAGACTATCTTTATATTCCTATCATAGTATAGTTGATACGGGTATTCCTTCCAAGGTTGGATTTGAACTTAATTTGTCCATACCCATTGAAGCGATACTTGCCCAATTAGGTATTCTATATAACTTCATAAGGTTACTTAAAAGTTGTTTCTCTTAGAATTGGTTGTTAAATGTATCCTTTATCACTTTCAATTTTATACCTTCTCAAGGTTTTTTAAATAACCTTTCCTTATTACCTATAATATTTTCTTCAACTTTCATTCATAATGTCTACTCTCCACCTCAAGTTTTACTAATAGTTTTGAAACTACATACATAGAGACCATTGGTTCTTAAACTAGAATGTTGGTTCCTATTCAGTTTATATTTTACTGGTTTAAGGTCCAATGAAAGATTATACGGTGTATCCACATAGTTGTGGATCTCCAAAGCAAATCTTTCAGCACTTGATGTCCTACTTACTATTGGGCATTTTCGCTGTATAAGCTTAACCTTGCGAAGCATCTTGCCTGGCGATCGTATTTAAATCTGTTAAATTTCCTTAGGTCTTACTTAACTTAGGCCAAATTTAATGCTCTTTATGCAACTATTAAGATGATTTGGTTAACTATCTCAACCAAATACCAGCTGCGGACAAAATACCAACTATGGATTAATTACTAGCTATGGATCAAATACCAGTTACGGATTATTACCAGCTGCGAACCATCCTAGGGTGTGTGTATTACCCTATGGTTTCCCACATACCTCTCACATCCTCTCAGAATTGTCAGAACTCGAATCCCCTTTTGGTTCCAAAGCATCTACTTAGATGAATTTGGTACCGCTACTTCGTTAACTTCTTAGCAACTTAACTACTTTGAATGTGCTTTAAGTTTATTAAAACTTATTGCTCCATACATCTTGTACATCAGATTTTTCTTCCTAAGCTGGACAAGATTGACCTATACTCCATCTATACTTCAAATGGTGTTAATACCCCCTATATCTTCCTTCATCCTTCAAGTCAGTCTTCCTTATGATCTCCAGAACTCGTCACTCCCGTACACGAATTCTCATTCCTATCTAGGTCTATAACATCAAGTAATAACTGGGTGTTACATCATGCATTTTCACACCTAATTAAACTTCATGTACAGATCTAGTCAATCAAGAAGATCCAATAAGATCCAAAAGTTGATAAACAATAAAACATATACCCTGTATGATACATAGGTTTTAAATAATTTACAAATGTACTAGATGTTCCAACGGTTTGTTCCATACCTATTAACACAACTATCTTACAAGAGCTTCTTGTTCTTGTGGATATATCCTCACTTATTCCGGCAAACCTTTCAAACTACAATACGCATTACCCTTTATATACATTATTCAAGCCCTCATCCCTTGGGATGCCATTCCTTTCTTACTTTCATTTTCCTCTAGTGCTTCCTGGAGTTCCGTCCATGATGACGTGAAGTCCTACGACTGTCTTCTAGAGCGTAAGAGCATCCAGGAGGTGCGTATTCTTGATTTGAAGTACCGAGACTGAGATTAGTCATTGAAAAATAACTAGAGTTGGTGTAATCTTCCACCGAGTACTCCGGGTTTTCTAGCAATGCTTCCTCATAGTAAGTTGGTTCCTTAGCTTTTTCTTGGATCTAGTCGTACAGATTGGTATAGTAGCTATTGGGATACTCCTCTAAGTTTATTGGATTAGTATCACCCCCATATGGTCCATAAGGCTCTCTATGGTTATAGTTGGTCTCTTCTCCGATACCTGTATCACAAGGTATAGTATTTCATATGGTTCCACCTTCAGATTCTACTCCCCATTTATACTAGTTTGGCTCAGGGTTATTTGGAATAACTTTATTCCATTCCTATTGTTCGGAGTTATACTTGGCCCATAGGTCTTCGGGTGGCTTGAAATCATTTTGGTAATAGGCATAATTTTCTGAGTTTGGGTAATCAAACTCAGTTTCCTCAAACACTTCTCCTGAAGGTATGTATTTGGGATGCCTAGCTTCTTTATCTAGCTTCTTCCTACGTGCCATTGCTTTAGCAGGATCAGTAAAATCCTCAATGACCGTATCCAGTTCCTGAACTAAAACTTGGTGAGTATTATGGTAAGTGTTAGAAAAGACCGATAACGATCCATATACTCTACAGCTAGAGTAGGTTCAACTTGGACTAAGGTAGAGTGATCTAACTCATGCTCTGAGTTTAAGGTTTCATGTGGTATAATGGTATGAGTACTACCTTCTAGAGCTTGGGATTTTTGTTCTCGGATCATGGTTATGGCTGTTGCTATGGCAATCTGATATGCAGATGCCATGCACCTTGCCTCTCCTGATGGCATTTATCTCTTAAGTCATAACTTCTTGGGTAACATGATCATGACACGGTATTTAGCTAATACCTTCCCATCATAGTAAGTGCAAATCTTGACCAAAAGTCTTGATTCACATTCCAAACTACATAGAAGTTGTCAGAGATTGTCTGTCCAATCCCCTCCGTAGTCGTCCAACGTCATGTTCATCACTTGAACATTCAGGGGTGGATATCGAGGTGCCATGTGGAACTGTGGATAAGAAATTATCATCAGTCACATAGAGTTAAAACTATTGGGTTACGATTGGAATTGCAATCATATAAAAGAGTTGTCGCACTAGTAACATAAAAGGATTATCCTCAAGTGAATATCCCTCATATCACTAGAGAACTCTTTATTATTGCTAGGATGTGTCCTACAGGTTCTACCCATTTATTAGGTTTCCAACCTAAGGTCAAAGCATATGCTCTGATACCAACTGCGGAGACCCAGCATACCACTGCATGATGTAGTATATTATATTCGTTGACATAACACCAATAAAACACCGTTCACTAGTATTACATCCCTCAGAATGGCACAACAGAAACACAGCGGGTCCAATACATGGCTAAAGGTTACAACTCACTCTTTACATAAGATCCAGAGAACACTCTAGGTTAAAGAGAGAGAGAAATAACTTCTTACGGAGAAGAATCAAATGTAAACAACGCAAGAACTATTATACTACTAGAACTAGTATTTTAACTAAGGGATTGTAACACCACGGTTCTGAAAAGACTGTGGCTTCTATGTGACATGCCAATCCCTGGATCGGTTCATTGGCCCACAATAGAATAAGATGAATAACATAGCAAAATATCCGTGTACCATAAATAACGAAGATCCAGAGTACCATTATTACAATAAAAGCTTAGCTCAAGGCTAGCTCAAATTATTCAGGTAGCAACATAAATAAAGTAAATCCTCCATTCTTCAAATTGCCCACAAGTGAACAAGTGACGAGTGGAGTACCGTGGCCTATATCGATTACTCGGAATCGGAATATCCTGCAACATGAAACGTAGCAGCCCCGAAGGGTCAATACATGGAATGTATGGCAAGTAGAGCTAGTAAAGGAGACAATAATGCTAACATCTACATGCATATCTGGCAAGTGGAGCTGTGGCTAGATTGCATTTGCAAATACCTTTGTCCTACTTTCATAAACAGTTTTTGATTTTCTTTGAAAAAGATCCCAATTAAGTTAACCCAACAACATTAAAGCAATTGTGAAATTAGAATGAGCGAGAAACATGTCATGGAATCAATATCAAGCAACTCAGACGTCCATAACCGAGGACACGGCTAATCGATTAGATTATACACCCTGTAGGGGTTAGTACACTTTACCCATGTGACTTGGCCAGCCCAGCTCGTACCATCACTCTCATTTTGGGTGACGATAGGGAGAAGTCCAAGAAGAGACTGTTCGGGAAGTAGCTCCCCAATCCCGACGCGCACCGGTCCAACCTATCAAAATTCTACATCTCTAGATACGCGGGTTCAGGTTACCACAACCTACTAAGTCCAACCAACCGCCCATTCCACTATTGGCACATGGTTGTACACGTAAGCTACAACATAAAGAAGCCAATCATTTTCTCTTGATACCTGGGTGCCTTTCCGCAATGATACCACCAAAATTTATCAATCCCATCACACCCAGGAGATTCATTGATTAAGTTTTTTTAGATTTCGCAAACCAACACATTTAGAAACAACTTTCAGTGATGTAACCCAGCCCTCGTTTATCATAGCATGGCTAAGCACATCTACCAACGGTGGTTCATCTAACAGGAAATCCCTACCACATAATAGGACATAGCATAGCGATAGTATCATCCTACACATGCATCTACAAAATACACGACAATGCATTAAAAATAGTAGGACGATATCATGAACAAGGTAGCATCTACTTGCATTGGTTGTAGTGGTCGGAAGAACAATCCACACACGAGCAAGCGTTGCACTCGTCACAATCTACACGATACAATTGCAATCATAAACAATCATCCACAAGCATATGCAAACAAAGATGATGCAAGATGCATGCATGAAAAGTGGATTGATGCTACAGCATCACCACATAATCTTATTCGGTAAGGTTACTGAATGCATGCATGGAAAATAATTTTAGCGCAAGGGAAACTATTCTGCAATTTATAATGCTCGAAACTAGAGCTAGAACCCAAATAAATCACTACTGTTAACATACTGTTTGTAAAATCTTGGGAAAATTCTATGGTGTAGGCATTACTGATTAGGAACAGTGCCAATTGGAATTTCTCAAAAAGGAATTATAAAACTCCCTGGATAATTAAAATACTGCAGAAAGACATTATATGGTTTCTGCAAAAGTTTTTACTGTAAGCCAATCCTTTTAATTCACTTTGAGATTCCCCTTGTTCTACTGAAACCAGGGACATATTATTTGCAATTTTTGGAGTTACAGATCTTTTTCTACGAATTAATTACTCCAAAAAGGCCATTAACTCATTTAATTAATCTGGACAGAATCTTGCTGCAAAAGTGTGAAACAATGGTACAGCAAGATTCTACACGACTTACTGAATCTACACATATTTTATTTGCAATTTTTGGCTCAGTATATTAATTTCTACAAATTTTACAAGATTCTACTAATTTCTACAAATTCTAAACAGATTTAATTCGAAAGGGAATATTCCAGGAATATTCCCTGCTGACTCAGCGCTAACTCAGCGTGCGTTGACTGGTCAACCAGTCAACCACGCGGTCTCCACGCGATCTGGGCCGTAGATCGCAGATCCAACGTCAGGGAGAGGTGGCGGCGGAAACTCACCGGAGGGCGGCGGCGGCGGGCTCGGGCGGCTGACGGTCTCCGGCGGTGGGTGGGGCGTCTGGCTCGGAGGTCGGGCGGTCCTCTTGGCGGTCTTGGCGCGTCGGCGGGCTCGGGCGGACGGCGGCGGCGGATGGAGGCGGCGGCGGCGTCGGCGGCGGCGGTGTGGCGAGCTCTGCTGAAGAGAAGCGGCGTGATCGGGAGGCGCGAGGAGAGGCGCGGCGGCTCACTCACGAGGCGGCTTGACGGGCTCACTCACTGGCGGCGAGTCGGGGCGGCGGCACGATAGGGAGGCGGGCGGCGAGGCTAAGAAGGAGGGTCCCACGTGAGTCGGCGGACTCCGCGGCATTCTTGGGAATCAGGTGGATACACGGTGGCTGGCGCACTGTCGGTGGTTAGGCGGGCGGCAGATAGAATCTGCAGGCGTGATCTTGATGGCTGCTTCTTCGGTGCTTCGGCTGGCTCGACCAGTCATTCTTTTTTGTTCTTTTCTTTTTCTATTTCTGTTTTTAGTTTTTCCTTCGTATCTTCTTCATACGAACTCCGAATCGAGTGATTCTTCCTTCTAAATTTTTCTAAAATCTAGGAGATTAACCTAGGATCACGTGGTATTTATTTCCACTAGTTTACAAGGGTGGAAAAAAACAAGTCCTAGTATACCCTCTTGTAGGAGCAATTTAGCAATTCTAAATAGGGTTTTGAAAGTAGTGTTTTGCCAAATCATTCACTCGAAAGTTTTTCATGGATGATTATGATGCAATACCATGAATGATATGCAGAACCAAATCTAAAATTTGGGATGTGACAGGGATTGGCATTGCTGCTATTGCAATACTCTGCAGAGTTAGGTTCTTTGACTAGAAATTATATTCCTATCTAATCAGTAGCTTTGTCTTCACTTGATTTGAGTTATATATTGACTTCCTTGTCTTCATGGATGAGCTTTAGCTTTGCATGATAAATCCTGGAGCATAACTTGATGTGGTTGTTGTCTACTCCGGCTTCAGAATCTAGCAAGGGTTAAGAAGATACTTTGAGTACGAGCGTACTCAGCAAATTCACTAGAAAAGGAGTGTTTGATGCACTATAACTACAACCACAGACTGTAGGTCGTAGGCAATGCAAGTTTTCATAAACATTTCTTCAAGGGTTGCTTTTATTCTGAAAATCTATGTCCGTCAGCCTTCACAGGTTTACCAGAACTTTCATGGAGTTCCTTTCCCGCCGCGTTCGCAGCTCCTTCCCGGAACAGGGAGTAACAAGTTACAGTTATTACACTCTACAGAGGTGCGTTACTTTACCCATGAGAGATCAACTCTTTGTTGCACAACCGGGCAGCTTATTCCCGTCCGCAATTCCATGATGTGGGGCCCAGAAGATGATCCAAGCCAATCACTGCCCCCTTCGCGACCCTGCATGCCTCCTTGGTGTACACCATGCCGACATAATGAATTACGGCAATGGTTTGTACAAACCGTTAGATGCCAGAACTATCGTGGGACGATGAGGGTTCCCACCCATATGCTGCATATCCTCTACGAATTACCAATTAATATGCACGCTACGAGGATAACATCCACGACCTGCACATCTGGCTTCATGCGAGAGGAGGAAGATACAGCTGACTTCTCCGTCCCATTTCAAATCTCATGGTCAACGCGTAATATACGGCGCAAGAATCACTGGCAACATTGGTTGTTAAGTCCTAGGTGATATAGTTTTGAACAGTGTTATTCCAACTGTCAGATTTAATAGATTAACTGATCACCCTGGATCAGCAATCAATAGTTCACATTATTATTGAAAATAGTGTTTTCTGACCTTTTTCAAATGCAGGTGAGGACAACACTGGATTTGTAAAATACTTTACAGAAAATAAATAAAGGACATGAGCAAGTGTGAACTTGCCTTTTGTGATTGCAAGATTATGCACTCATGGTCTTCGAGTCAGTATAAGATCCAAAATCTGAAATCAGCATCATTGGTCCGGTAAGGACTAATGTTTAAATAAGCAATATGCCTTTATGCATAAGTAATGTGATGCACTTTCTAAACGTGAATCCCGGAGGTAACGTTGTTTTAGGGTTTGGATTCCGGAAATGATTACTTTGGAATGCGTGGTCCTTTTAGATAGGTTTTACATTTGTGCTTCTATTAGAACTTATAAGTGGTTATGAGCAACACATATGTAGTAATAAAATATATACTTATGAAGTACTAGTCAATATTGCTTATGTAGAATTTCTTGTTTGAAGTGGCAAAAAGGATAACCTTCGAAGGAAAGGTTTCTTTTTTAAGGTCTAAACAAGATTTGTGGTTAGTTAGTGGTGGTTGATGTTATTGGTTTGCTCAAATGGTTTGGCTTGAGTTGCTTTATAACTTAACTACTTCAGACCAAAGTTAAATATAAAACATATAGTAATGTTATTGTATTATATTTTGATTCTTGGAGACTAAAGTTAACTTAAAATATGGATAGTTTTGAAGGTTTAATATTTATAACATTTGTGTCTTGTGTATCTAGAATTTTTCCTTTAGGTTACTTAATAGTAGAGATTCGTTTACTTAGTGTAGTGGTTTCTTGATTTTATAATGGAGTAGTATCATTTATCTTTTATAAATGAGTGGTTGGGGTGTATAAACCAAAATATAATATTACTTAACTACTTTTGAACTTTTATAGTGTTGTAGTAGTTTTTGTAATTTGGTGGTTAACATGGTTTAGAAAAGGTTTGGTGTATTCATAAGTTGTCCTTTAAGGTTTTTATTATAAGTGGGAATCTTTTTAGAAATGATCTTCATTTAAGGTTGAAGATCATTTAATAAAAAGTTATTTATAATGTTTTAAATTATTATGGCTTCATATTATTAATATTTAAGACTAATACTATTTATTAAACTTATTTGACTCATTTTAGGAATATTAAAAAATTTATTTATCTTTAGGTGAATTATTAATGAAGTAAATAAGTTTAAATTTGAGTTATTAAAATATTTAAATTTTTTATTTAACTCAAAAGGAGATTATTAGATTTTTAACATGTAGATATTCCTTTTGTGATCATTTTGGTATATCATATTTATTTTTGTGATTTATAAATAATAATATATGATTTTTATAATTCTAATTACTTTATAATTACTTAATAAATAATAAATATTTAATTAACTGAAATAATAATACATGATTATAGTTTTAAATTAGAATTCTTATTTTTCTAACATTTTTGGTATTTTATTAATATTTATTATTATAAAATATGACTTATCAAAGTTTTATTACTTATAAAACCTTTATTAAATAATATTTATTTAAATCAATATCACAATAATATTTGATAATAAGTTTAAGTGGTAGATTTTATTTTTTCACAAATTTTCATATATTAAACATATTTTTCTGAATTGTAAATCAAAAGTTATTAATTAAACAAGATTTAATCATTTATTTGATTTCTGTAATTCTATTAATTGAATTATAACATTTTATTTATTTATTATATTTTTTTTTAAAACAAGAAATACTTTTTCACCGCACTAACAGCTTGTCCCGGTCACTGACTAGTGGGCCATTGTCCACCTCAGCACTCAGGTTTAGAAAATGTTTTTGCTATTGACCTCCTCTCTACTCTCAGTCGATGACACATGGGCCCTGTTATCCGCCACGCGAGGCAAAGACCAGTCAAACTAGCTGACGTGGTCAAGGGTGACGTCGGCGTGACGTAGCGATAGCGTCAGCACCACCACCGCCGTCAATGGTTGGTCGCCGGCGACGATCTACTTCGCCCCAACAAGCGAAATAAGCCTAGTTCGAATCAGCGCAACCTACTAAACCTAAAAGTGGCGGCGTCGCTCGGAAATGGTCATCGGAGCTTCAGCTCCGACGAGCTCCGACGGTGACCGACGGTGACATACGGTGAGACGGCTATTTACATCAAGATAAAGCGATTCAAAGATGCTGGAAGGTTCAGGAACTCACCCAGATGATGATAGAGCGGTCGAGGAGGCTTGGGGAGGAGTGACGGCGAATCGACGGTAATGTCCACGGCGGCCGAGGTAAATGAACGCTCTATTCCACATGATTCCCGGCGAGCGGGCCTCCGTGCTTCGTCCTAGATGGTTCAGTCCACGACGACGCGTCTAATGGTGGCTATCACGAGGTGAGGGGTGGTCGGAGTTGGCCGAAACGATGAACTCCGACGAGTTAGGTTTTCGGGTGAGGAAAAGAAGTGAGTCTGGGAGCGAGATTAAGGATGAGGACGAGCAGGATTGTCGCGGTGGCCTTCTTATCCTCTCCTGGCAATGACGACATTAATCTTGGCGCAACAAAGACGATGACGGCATCGGGCGGCGGCGAGCTCTGCCAGCGAGTTGTCTATGTTCGTGAGGATGATGATGATGGCTGTTTTGCGGATAACCCCCTGACGATTCTTTCAGCTCAACCTGTGGTCCTCCCTTGGTCCCACTTGTCAGTCATAGAAAAGAAAGAACTGGCCTGGTTACTGGGCTGTTGTGGGCTGCACATAGGCGTCAGATAAGTATAGGTGTGTTGGACCACGGCCAGGTAGTGTTTTTATTTGTTTTATCCTTTTTCCATTTTCTGTTTACTTATTCAGATTTGAATTTGATTTACATTTTGGACCTTTCTTTGTATGATCTATTTGCTGGATATTGAAGGGTTCGCAACATAGAAAACAAAAAATTTCCTACGATGTGAACTATATACCAAGATCTATCTACTAGATACAAACAACGGGCGGATGTATATCCGTAGAGAACATACCCTTGAAGACCGACAAAGTTTAACGAGTTCAACTCGTGGTTGATGTAGACGATCTCTTGCCGATCTCAAGATCGAGAGGAAGTCCTAGCACCGCAAATCAGCAGCGCATCCGTGCTCGCACACACGTTCGAGGCACCGAGCAACCTCCGCCTACTCGCTCGGCGATGCGGTGAGCACAACTCTTTCTTGCCGAATAGCCACCGGGAACATGTATCTCGCTAGTCCGAGACCATGGGGATAAATTCTAGAGGGAGAGAGATCCTTCACGAGGAGGTGTGTGAGACAAGTGAGGAGGGGCTCCTTTTATAGGAGGAGGGGCACCCAAGGGGTGGCCATGGGGCTGCTCCCTCCTTCATTCATGTGGGTGGACACTCCACTCACAAAATGCCTTTTAAAATCCCTCCACTCAAAAGTCCACTCAAATTCCCATTAAATTTCCACCAAATTTAATGCAAACTCTCATTAAATAAAACTCTTTTATTTTATTCAGAATTTTGTCAATTACTTTAATGACAAACATTCACAAATAACCCCTTGATAGAATTCTATTTCACATGCATAACCACTTTATGCAATTTCACCCGAAAACCTGTTTCGGTATCTAGTGAAATAAATTCATGCGCTTGTTCATTCTTTCGGCATGAAACATTTGCTCCAATTGGATGTCGGTGTCTCTTAAGTGTGTCACCCTACGGTTCGTGAATAATGCGGACATGATCGAGACCCCTCTCGGATCAATAATCAGAAGCGGGATCTGGAGACCCATACTGACTCCCACACATTCAACGATGACTTTCTTGCGATCGTCGGAACCTTTTACGCTAGTATCTGAATCCCTTTGTTTCACGATATATTACATGTCCGAGATTCGATCATCGGTATCTCCATACCTAGTTTGATCTCGTTACCGACATGCACTCTTTTCTCGTTCCTATGATATAACATTCTAGTGATCAAATCACTTGCTTGCAAGCTAATCAATGTGATATCACCGAGAGGGCCCAGAGTATATCTATCCGTCATCGGGATGAACAAATTCCACTCTCGATCCATGAGCCTCAACATAACACTTTATTAGTTACGAATCCATCTTTATAATCACCATTACGGTGTGACGTTTGATGTTATCAAGAAACTCTTAGGTGTTAGTGATTGACATGATGTCATGGTCTAAGGATTAGGATCACCGTAAGTTGTTATAGAAATATAAACTCAATGACTTTGATCGTAATGCTATACTTGATGAATGTTCATCACACCATTACACTAATGTTGTGATCCGTTATTAACAACATCCAATGTCCATGATCGAAACCTTGATCATCTTGTTAATCAACGAGCTAGTTTATGAGAGAGGCATAACTAGGAACTTTACATTTGTTTATTAAACACACATGTATTAACGTTTCCGTATTAATACAATTATAGCATGCAAAATAAACATCTATCATATACTTGGAATACACATAATAAACACTTTATTATTGCCTCTCGGGGCATATTCCTTCAAGATCCCACTTGCACTAGAGACAATAATCTAGTTACATAGTGATAAATCTAACACCCATTGAGTTCGGTGTTGATCATGTTTTGCTAGAGAGTTTTAGTCAGCGGATCGCTACATTGAGATCCGTATGTACTTTCTAAATCTTTATATCTCCATCCTTGACATGCTCATGGATGGAGTGAAAAGCGCTTAATATGCTTGGAATGCTTGTGAGACCTTGGCTCTTTGGCATTAGCAATGGCACCATTGTTGTCACAATAGATCACCATTGGGTCCAACGTTTGCCACCACTCCTAGTTCGGATATGAACTCCTTCATCCAAATCGCTTCTGAGCCGCTTCAAGCGACAACATATTCGCCTCCGTTGTTGATCCGCTACCACAGGTTGTTTGGAGCTCCTCCAACTAACCGCTCGCCATTCATGAGAAATACGTATCCGATTGAGACTTAGAGTCATCCGGATCGGTGTCAAAGCTAAGCGTCGACATAACACTTAGCGACGAGCTCTTCTTCACCTCGTATACAAGAAACATATCCTTAGTTCTTCGTAAGTACTTAAGGATATTCTTGACCGCTATCTAGTGTTAGAACACGGATCCGATTGGTACCTACTAGTCAAACTAATAGCATGTGCCACATCCGGTTTTGTACATAGCATGGCGTACATTATAGAGCCTATGGTCTGAAGCATAGGGACTTTGTCCATTATCTCTCTTTCTTCCTAGAAGCCGGACTTTGAGTCTTACTCTGTCTTGCCTTGCAACATAGGTAAGAACCCTTTCTTACTTCCTTCCATTTTAAACTTCTTTAAAATCTTATCAAGGTATGTATGCGATAGCCCTATTAGGCGCCTAGATCTATCTCTATAGATCTTTATGCCTAATATGTAAGACGCTTCACCTAGGTCCTTCATTGAAAATTTCTTTGTTTAGATAACTTTTAACCTTGTTTAAAGATCTATATCATTTCCGATCAATAATATGTCATCCACATATAATATCAGAAATGCCACATTGCTCCCACTCACTTTCTTGTAAGTACAAGCTTCTCCATAAGTTTGGACAAATCCAAACTCTTTGATCACCTCATCAAAGCGGAGATTCCAACGTGATGCTTGCTTCAATCCATAGATGGATCGTTGAAGCTTGCACACCTTGTTAGCATCCTTAGGATCGACAAAACCCTTTGGTTGTATCATATACAACTCTTCTTCAATATTACCATTGAGAAACGCGGTTTTGACATCCATCTGCCATATCTCATAATCGAAATATGCAGCAATTGCTAACATAATCCTAACTGACTTTAGCATCGCTACGGGAGCGAATGTCTCATCGTAGTCAACTCCTTGAATTTGTCGAAACCCCTTTGCGACAAGTCGAGCTTTATAGACGGTCACATTACCATCAGCATCGGTTTTCCTTTTGAAAATCCATTTGTTCTCCACGGCCTTTCGGTCGTGAGGTAATTCCACCAAGTTCCAAACTTGATTTTCATACATGGATTCCATCTCGGATTTCATGGCTTCTAACCATTTGTTGGAATCCGGGCTCATCATCGCTTCTTCATACGTCGCAGGGTCATCATTTTCATCAACCATGAAATTCATGATAGGATTTCCGTACAGCTTGGGAGCTGCACGCGTCCTGTTTGACCTGCGAGGTTCGGTAGTACTCTCTTTCGGAGTTTCATGATCATTATCATTAGTTCCCTCTTCAACAGGTGGAGCCAACTCGGAACAACTTCCGTATTGCGCTACTCGCCATACTTTGAAGAGAAGGTTCCACAACCTCTTGAGTTCTACCTTCCGACTACTCACACCTTCATGAGAAACTCTTTCTCTAGAAAGGATCCATTCTTGGCAACAAAAACCTTGCCCTCGGATCTGTGATAGAAGGAATACCCAATAGTTTCTTTAGGGTATCCTATGAAGACGCATTTTTCCGCTTTGGGTTCGAGTTTATCCGGTTGAAGTTTCTTCACATAAACATCGCATCCCCAAACTTTAAGAAATGATGACTTAGGTTTGTTTCCAAACCACAATTCATACGGTGTCTTTTCAACGGTTTAGATGGTGCCCGATTTAAAGTGAATGCAGCGGTTTCTAGTGCATAACCCCAAAATGACAACGGCAAGTCCGTCGAGACATCATAGATCGAACCATATCTAATAAAGTACGATTCTGACGTTGACACACCATTTCATTGTGGTGTTCGGCAGGTGTGAGTTGTGAAACAATTCCACACTCTTTCATGTAAGTGCTAAACTCGTAACTTAGATACTCACCTCCACGGTCGGACCGTAGAAATTTGATCTTTCTATTACGATGATTTTCCACTTCATTCTGAAATTCCTTGAACTTTTCAAAGGTTTCAGACTTGTGTTTCATCAAGTAGATATAACCGTATCTACTCAAATCATCCGTGAAAGTAACAAAATAACGATATCCACCTCGCGCCGACACACTCATTGGACCACATACATCAGAATGTATGATTTCCAATAAATCTGTCGCCTGTTCCATTGAACCGGAAAACAGCGTTCTAGTCATCTTGCCCATAAGGCATGGCTCACATGTATCAAATGATTCATAATCAAGTGATTCCAAAAGTCCATCCGAATGGAGCTTCTTCATGCGTTTAACGCCAATATGACCTAGACGGCAGTGCCACATATATGTGGATATATCATCATTAAGTTTAATCCTTTTAGCATCAACATTATGAATATGTGTAACATTATCATCGAGATCTAATAGAAATAAACCATTCATCATCGGTGCATGACCATAAAAGATTTCATTCATATAAATGGAACAACCATTGTTCTCGGATTTAAATGAATAACCACTTCGCATCAAACACGATCCAGATACAATGTTCATGCTCAGTGCAGGCACCAGATAACATTTATTCAAGTTTATAACTAATCCTGACGGTAAGTGGAGAGGCAGCGTTCCGACGGCGATCACATCAACGCTTGATCCATTGCCGACACGCATCTTGACCTCACCCCTTGCTAGCGGTCGCTTGTTCCGACCCACGATTCGAGTTACAAATATTAGCAACGACCGGTATCAAATACCTGGTGCTCTGCGAGCACTAGTCAAGTACACATCAATAACATGTATATCATATATACCTTTGTTTGCCTTGCCGGCCTTCTTGTCCGCCAGATACTTGGGGCGATTGCGCTTCGATGGCGATCCCTTACAATAGTAGCACTCGAATCGGACTTAGGTCCAACTCGGGTTTCTTTTCGGTAGCGGCAATGTGCTTGCCGCCCTTACTTCCTTCCGTTTTCCCTTCTTGTCTTTCTTGAAACCAGTGTTCCTATTGATCATCAACACTTGATGTTCCTTTTGATCTCCACTTTGCGGTTTTAAGCATTGTGTAAGCTCGGGGAGACTTCTTCATGCCTTGCATATTATAGTTCATCACGAAGCTCTTATAGCTAGGTGGCGTAGATGAGAACACGATGGATGCCTAAGTCAATGGGAATCGATATTCCCAAGGACACAAGCTTATCGGCGTAACGACATCTTGAGTACATGCTCACTAACGGAGTTGTGCTCTTCCATCATGCAGCTAAAGAACTTTTACAAGTGTTGTAGCTCTCACAGCAGCATGTGTGTGAAAATCATTTTCAACTCACCCATTGTATCAAATGCATTGCCGTTTTCAAACGCTTTGAAGTTCGGCTCTAGCCCATACAATATGCCGCAATGAACTAAGTTGTGGTCCTCCGACGAGTCCGATAGACATTCTTCTCCTCGTCGGGGCATCATCAAAGGTGGGGGCCTAACGGCGCTTCTAGCACATATTGCTTTTGTGTAGCGAGAGGAGAATCCTCAAATTCATGGCCCATTCAGTAAAGTTGCTACGTTCGTTGCTAGTTTCTCTTTCTCCATGAACACATTGAAATTAAAAGCGGTGGTGCCATCTACAAGAATTTGTAAAGTTTAGACTAAGTGTATGATAGATTGAGTTCAACTAATCTATATTACGAATGAACTCCCACTCAAAAACGACATCCCTTGTGCCTTTTTGGTGATTACATGAACCAAATCCACTACACCAAGTCCGATCATCACGTGAGTCGGTATAGCTTCAAAGGCGAGCATCAAATGGGCATCATATCAACTATATGACTCATGCTTAACCTTTCGGTCTGTGTTCCGAGGCCATGTGCATACATGCTAGGCTCGCCAAGTTAGAACCTTAGTATTCGCGTGTAAGCTGTTTTACACCCGAAATATGGTCGTGGATCCAAGAACACCCGATCATCACGTGATGTCTTGGAGCGACGAAAACATAATCGGTGCATACTAAAGGAAGAACACATTCTTATCTTGATATTTAAATGAGGGATCATCTTATTATGCTAACAAAGCGCTAAACAAGCAATATAAGATGCTATCAAACATCATATGTTTATTAGTGAAATGATATGGTTCCCGCCTATCATGTGCATCGTGGTATGATCACTATCATACCTATATGTGTAAATACAAGGTCTATGGATTTTACACGCTATGTGTGTTGTAAGAGTATCATCTCATACTTCTACTTACAACACTACCATATCATAACACTAGCCCAGCAACAATCTAAACTAGACGCCTCTAATTTATCCATTGCAAGTTTTACGTGGCTTAGGGCTTTCGAGATAGAACTGTTCTTACCTACGAACATGAACCACAACGAGGATAATCAAATTGTTGACAACTCGCTTGCAAAATATATATTGACTATAGTAGGAGAGACAGACACCCGCTATCCACTTATGCAAACTAGTTGCATGTCAAGCGTGGAACAGGTCTCATGTGCGAGGACATGTAAAGTTTGTCCGGGCCGCTTCATCCCACTATGCCACCAATATCCAAAATTACAACAAAGGAGCAACAACATGATCATCATCGCCCACATACTCATATGTGTACTACCCGTGTAAAGTATCTACACATAGATCCGGCTCTGATACCACTGAAGGGTTCGCAGCATAGAAAACAAAAAATTTCCTACGATGTGAACTATATACCAAGATCTATCTACTAGATACAAACAACGGGCGGATGTATATCCGTAGAGAACATACCCTTGAAGACCGACAAAGTTTAACGAGTTCAACTCGTGGTTGATGTAGACGATCTCTTGCCGATCTCAAGATCGAGAGGAAGTCCTAACGCCGCAAATCAGCGGCGCATCCGTGCTCGCACACACGTTTAAGGCACCGAGCAACCTCCGCCTCCTCGCTCCAGCGATGCAGCGGAAGCACAACTCTTTCTTGCCGAATAGCCACCGGGAACATGTATCTCGCTAGTCCGAGACCATGGGGGATAAATTCTAGAGGGGGAGAGAGATCCTTCACGAGGAGGTGTGTGAGACAAGTGAGGAGGGGGGCTCCTTTTATAGGAGGAGGGGGGCACCCAAGGGGGTGGCCGACGGCCATGGGGGCTGCCCCCTCCCCTCCTTCATTCATGTGGGTGGACACTCCACTCACAAAATGCCCTTTAAAATCCCTCCACTCAAAAGTCCACTCAAATTCACATTAAATTTCCACCAAATTTAATGCAAACTCTCATTAAATAAAACTCTTTTATTTAATTCAGAATTTTGTCAATTACTTTAATGAAAAACATTCACAAATAACCCCTTGCTAGAATTCTATTTCACATGCATAACCACTTTATGCAATTTCACCCGAAAACCTGTTTCGCTATCTAGTGAAATAAATTCATGCACTTGTTCATTCTTTCGGCATGAAACATTTGCTCCAATTGGATGTCGGTGTCTCTTAAGTGTGTCACCCTACGGTTCATGAATAATGCGGACATGATCGAGACCCCTCTCGGATCAATAATCAGAAGCGGGATCTGGAGACCCATACTGACTCCCACACATTCAACGATGACTTTCTTGTGATCGTCGGAACCTTTTACGCTAGTATCTTAATCCCTTTGTTTCACGATATATTACATGTCCGAGATTCGATCATCGGTATCTCCATACCTAGTTTGATCTCGTCACTGACATGCACTCTTTTCTCGTTCCCGTGATATAACATTCTAGTGATCAAATCACTTGCTTGCAAGCTAATCAATGTGATATCACCGAGAGGGCCCAGAGTATATCTATCCGTCATCGGGATGAACAAATTCCACTCTCGATCCATGAGCCTCAACATAACACTTTATTAGTTCTGAATCCATCTTTATAATCACCCTGTTACGGTGTGACGTTTGTTGTTATCAAGAAACTCTTCCAGTGTTAGTGATTGACATGATCTCATGGTCTAAGGATTAGGATCACTTTGTAAGTTGTTATAGCAATATAAACTCAATGAATTTGATCGTAATGCTATACTTCGGATGAATGTTCATCACACCATTACACTAATGTTGTGATCCCGTTATTAACAACATCCAATGTCCATGATCAGGAAACCTTGATCATCTTGTTAATCAACGAGCTAGTTTATGAGAGAGGCATAACTAGGAACTTTCTGTTTGTTTATTAAACACACATGTATCAACGTTTCCGTATTAATACAATTATAGCATGCAAAATAAACATCTATCATATACTTGGAATACACATAATAAACACTTTATTATTGCCTCTCAGGGCATATTCCCTTCAGATATTTGCAGTAATACTAAAATATATTTGGTACCCTTTGTGAACTTTTATTATGTCTTCTTTTTATTTTTCTTTTATTTACTCAATATGAACCCCCTTTTTAATATTTTGTAGAAACTTTTCTTATAATTTTTCTCTCCTATTTTAGTTATGAATTTCTTGAATGATATATTTTTATTTGTTTATAAACTTATCTCTAGTTGGCTCATAGTTTGAATAGAAACTTTTATATGTATACTGATCCTATATCATTATTTGTTGCATGAAATATGAAAGAAATTAATATGTTCATTACTACTTCCATTGATTTGGAAAATGGTAATTGCATCTATTCTTTTATGATAAACAAGGAAGTTTAGGATTTTAAATTATGATTATTTACCTTTGGGTTTAGAGTTTTATTTTCTTAAAATACTTGGACTCCTTTATGGATATGGTTAAAGATTCAATAACTAAACATATGGTTTTCTGTTTGGGATATTTGTTGACATCACCTTTAGTGCTTGAAAGTTATATCTTGAATGTTTTATAGAAAGGAATTGATAAGGATATACTTAAGCACATATAGTTATGATGGTTGGAATTAACAGAGATGTGCTTATGTGATTTGCTATAGGGAAATATTTCTATAAAGTGTTATAGACATCAGATGATGGATCAATAGCATGAGATGGATATTATGTTTGATTTGATATTTAGAGTTGGTTGTTTACCAAGAATGTCTATTTTCCATATTTCACAATTATCGATCTTTAAGTAAGGAATTCCTTTCCTAGATATACTACCGCTTCCTATCCATCATCATGATTAACATAATGAGCTTTACTTTACAAAATATCCTTATTCACCTTTTATTCTTCTAAACTCATGGATGAATCCAATGAGTTTGATACTAAAATATTTCATAACTTCCATATATCCTTGCTTGATTGCATCTACTACTCTCTTGTTGATAGCCTTCCCTTTAGCAAATAGTCCCTTCAAACTCCACTCATAATCTTTCTTAATTCATCCTTCACTAATATTTCTTCATCAGATGAATATATCCAACTATCTTCCTATACGATTTACTATCCTTTAAGTGGAATAACACTACTTCCATAACTCTATGCTTTACTAACTTTAATTAAATAATATTGTATTACATTTAATCTAGTAACTCATACACCAATCTTACATTATATTATTGTGACTTGTAATATTTAACCTAGGACAATATATTTAGACTAGGGTTCAATAATGTTATATCCACCAATGTCACTTATCCCTGGTATAAGCATTCAATCTTGGTGAGTAAGGTATGATCATTATAATCCTTTGATCCTTTATGGTTTTGTTTCCAATTGGCCAATCAAGGATTCATCAATACAACATTACAGTTGTATTATAATTATCTTCTGTTTAGCTCCATTGGATTAATAGATATAATTCATTAAGTATACCTACTTGATCCAATAGGACTACTCCTGGTAACTATCTTCAGACTTCATTCTTGTAATCTTCTCTTCTATCAAGGAAGGATTTAAATCCATCATCTATTCTATTCATTGGACTCTTTTCAATCATTCCTATCAAATAGATAACCTCTAAAACTAACATCTATATTCACTTCTTCTTAATTGTTTCTCTATAGACACTTACTTGTAAGTTGTATTATGATCAAGAGCTTGATAGGTTGAGAATGGATGTATCAATAGTTGATTTCTCAATATTGATAAACAACAGATATGGGAATATAACTCAACAGAGATGACAAGGATTGATGTGGAAATAAAGATATATGGTGAATGATCTAAGCTTAGTGTCTGTCCTACTTAATCTTACTTAAGGAGTAATGTTAAGTATTACCATGATACTCATGGTGTATGCAGATAAGATTAAGATATAGTTGTTACATTCTTGTTATTTATGTTATATTCTTAAATTGATTCTCATGACTGATTATAATGGATACTATGATATGATCCCCTAAGGATCAACTATGAATCACAATGCATTAGGTATTAACTTTTATTTCATTTGATCTACTCTTAGGTCAAATCTCCCTTACCCAAAATAAGGTTTTAGCAAAGGTCATTTTGAAACTTACCGTAGTCAACTTGATGATCTACTTCTTATACCATCAAGTTAAGAGAAGCTTCAATCACTTTGACAAGTGTTGATCGAAAGCACGAAAATTATTCGGATTTTCTATGCATGAATGCAATGCACACATCTGGGTTCAGCTTATTTCTAAGCTCTAATGCTATGATGTTACAAACCTGCTATAGATCCTAACAGTATATTTGTTTCTAATGCTGAAACTAAAAGTGGTAACGATAAAAATGATGCTCCTGATAAGGAAGAAATTGAAGAGGAACCTGAGAGGCACACTAAGAACACTAAGTACACTAAGGAAGATTTTATTGCTAATAAACATGGTAGTGAAAGAGAACCTTGGGTGCAAAAACCAATGCCTTTTCTTAATAAGAAACACAAGTCAAAGGAAGAAGAACACTATAACAAGTTTTGTGAGTGGATGAAACCTTTAGTTTTGCAAATTCATTTGACTGATGCTATTAAGTTGCCTCCTTATTCAAATTATATGAAGGATATTGTCTCTAATAGAAGGAAGATTCCTAATGAGGAAATTTCTACTTTGCTTGCTAATTATTCCTTCAATGGTAAGGTTCCAAAGAAACTTGGTGATCCTGGTATTCCAACTATTCCTTGCTCTATTAAAAATAATTGTGTTAGAACTGCTTTGTGTGATTTGGGAGCAGGAGTTAGTGTTATGCCTTTTTCTCTCTACAAGAGACTTCAACTAGAAAAATTGATACCAACTGATATATCTTTGCAAATGGCTGATAAGTCTACTACTATTCCTATTGGTATATGTGAGGATGTTCCTGTTCAAGTGGCTCATAATTGCTTGGTATTAACTGATTTTGTTATGCTCGAGATGCTTGAAGATGATAATATGTCTATTATTCTTGGGAGACCTTTTCTTAATACTGCAGGTGCTATCATTAATTGTAATCAAGGAAAAGTAACTTTTAATATTAATGACAAGGAGCATATTGTGTATTTCCCCAACAAGATTGATAAGAGTTATGGCCTAAATTCAATTGAAAATATTGAGGGCATCAAAGTTGGAGAAATATATTGTCCCATTTCACAAGAAAGTTTTGAAACTATTATGATTGGACCAATGTTCAAAAAATAGTCCGAATCAGCGATTAATAGGCCGATTAATCACTACTAGGGACCTGACCATGTCGATTACCACTAATCGTTTGTGTTAATCGTTTAGCCCGATTAATAGCTCTGACAGTCCGATTACTAGGTATGTCCCCGATTAACTACTACACTTGGTCAAAAAAGTTGCAAGATTATCAACACATATCACCCATACATCCGCTAGCCCACCCCAATGAAGTGGGTTTTTGAAGCTCCCGCTCGATCCCTGCCTCCAGGAGCTCGATTTTTGCCATGACCAGCCAGTTCCTTGTCGTTGTTGACCAGTTCCTCATAGTTGTCGATCATACCTTAGATACAAGAGCTCGAGCTCCTTGAGGATCTCATCCGGGAGCTCGAGGTTGCCTTTAATAGGGTAGGTGGTTGAGGTGCAAGAGGGGTCATATGTGTTTTAGGTGCTAATTTTTGTAGTTGCACCGATTAATAGCCGATCGATTAAATTAGTTAATCATCTGAATTTCGATTAGTCGTTACTCCCAAGACAACCGAGTAGTTAACGATTACGATTTTCGTACCATTGATTGGGACTACTCCTATCAAGATTGAGGTAACATAATCATTTAGTGAAATGCAAAGTTTTGTTTCATATAAAATTGTTTTGTTAACAAGACTTAATCAACCTTGTTAACAAAGGGATTTTAAATGTCAAAACAATGCTTTCACAATGATTATCTTTGCTCACTTTTATTTTTCTCCATTCCAATCTTTGCTCTTCGTCTTGTTCGTCTTTCTTTTGTTAGTTGCTTGCTTTTTAGAGTGTCTTAGAACTTCTGTAGTTTTAGTTTGGTTTGCTTTTGCTTCTTCTCAAAAATCTTTTTTCTGCGAGAAAATCAATTTTCTTTACCTAAAAATTGGCCAAAATAAAGTTTCCCGAAAAATTACAGAAAATTCATATTAAAAAATTTCAGAAAATTCATATTAAAAATTTTCACAAAAAGGGGCAGAAGGGTACCTGGAGTGACCCAGGGGGACCCACCTGGAAGGCACACCCCAAGGTGGCGCGGCCAGCCCTAGGGCACGCCTGGCCCAGGTGTGGCCCACCCCTAGCAATCCACTTGGTCTCCTTCTTGCCACTTCTTTCTCTCTCCCGAAAAACACCGGAAAACTTCTCAAAGCTCGAGTTCCTGCTATTCTTGCTCCCGAATTTCGATCTCTTTGCTCAGCCCATCTTTGCTGCTAATTTTTGGAGGGATTGCTCTCAGGTATGTGTCTCCTCCGCTTGTCCAATTAGATTTTTGATTAGTGGATTGTATCTTGAGTATTTTGCTACTGTAGGTGATAGGTTATGTGAGATTGCATGCTTGTTCCATGTTTAGATATTTCATTTTGATGCATGTTTAGCCCTCTAGCAAGTTCCTATAGTAGTTCCCCTTCATTTATTAACTTGGAAATCACTTGGTTTGATGTTTGTCTAAAAATTTCAGAAAAGAAGATGAGTGAATACCAGTTGAGTCAACATGAATTAAGAGTACCGGGGGTTATGAAATTCCACCGCGAGGACGAAGTTTTCTCTTCCATTTATCCATGCCCAGAATTCATGAGAGTTGCAGGGATATTTCAGGATTTCCAAACTGTAATCTCTAATGTAGGGTTGGAGCATTTTGTTGGAGAATAACCTTACCAATATGTAAAACTAACGATGTTTATGGTACAGGATTTTTGCTTTAGTTGGTCCTTGCCCAACCCCATGGTCCACTACAAAATTTACAATATAGCTGTCAACCTCCCTTTTGATGATTTTTGTGCAGCTATCAGAGTGCCACAGTGGGGTTCATGTGAGAAGATTAGGGAGAGGCCCTCGCCACTCATGGACTTATATGCTGAGATTTTCAAAGGATGCAGCTTCTCAAAGGAGAGTGGTAAAATTTGGAATATTCATCTTGTTGGAATTATGCCCTAGAGGCAATAATAAAGATGTTATTATTATAATTCTTGTTCATGATAAAGTTTATATTCCATGCTAGAATTGTATTAAGCGGAAACTTTAATACTTGTGTGGTTTGTGAACAACACCGTGTCCCTAGTGTGCCTCTATGGACTAGCTCATTGATTAATGATGGTTAAGGTTTCCTAACCATAGACATGAGTTGTCGATTAATAATGAGATCATATCATTGGGAGAATGATATGATGGATGCACTAAACTAAGCGGAGCAATTAGATCGTGTCATCGTGTTCATCTTTGCGAAGCTTTTCTTATGTCAAATATTGTATTCCTTAGACCATGAGATAATGCAACTCCCTGGTATCGGAAGAAAGCTTTGATGTCATCAAACGTCATCCTATGAGAGGGTGATCATAAAGGTGTCTCTCAGGTGATCGGAAAGTACCTGTTGGGTTGTATGTATCGAGATGGGATTTGTCCCTCCCAAGTCGGGGAGATATACTTCGGGCCCACTCGGTAATCGATATCAACACCGCTAGGTATGACGGTACCGACGATCAAATCTCGGGCAAGTAAAATATCGCGCGATGAAGGGAATATATATATGGGATTGATTGAATACTGGCATTGTGGTTCATCCGATATGATCATCGATGAATGTGTGGGAGTCAATATGGGTTTCCAGACCCTGCTGTTGATTATTGATATAAGATCATGTCTGCATATTCTCGAACCCGAAGGGTCACACACTTAATGTGTCTCGACGCTAGGATAGATTGGATAATTGGTTTATGAGTTTTTGTTCGGAGTCTCGGATGAGATCCAGGACGTCACGAGAGGTTCCGGAATGGTCCGGAGAATAAGATTCATATAAGGTAATGCAGTTTTTGGAGTTCGGAATTGTTTAGGGTTAATCGGTATTGTACCGGAAGCTTCTAGAACCTTCCGGAGGGGGACAAACGTGGCCCCACCTGCCGGGAGGGGGCATGGACTATGAGGGAGTGCCCTGGCCGCATTGGGCCAGGGGCACAAGCCCCATAGGTCCCAGCCGGCCAAGCCTAGGGCAAAACCCTAGGGGAGCTTCTAGAAGGGGGGGACTTGCCCCCCACTCCTCCCTCCTTGGCCGCCGGCCTAGGGCTTGGGGGAGGGGCTAGGGCTGGCCGCCCACCCCTCTATATAAAGAGGGTTGGGGGCACACCCCTCCCCTACACCTCCTCCTCAACCCTAGCCGCCCTGCTGCCCCTCCTCTCTCTCTCTCCCTCCCGACTACGCGTAGGCGAAGCCCTGCCGCAGAAACTCTCCACCGCTTGCACCGCGCCGTTGCGTTGTAGATCCAATCCATCTCTCCACCCCACTTGCTGGACCGAGGAAGGAGGAGACGTCGAGGTGCCGCACGTGTGCATCTCTCGGAGGCATCGCCACTTGCGGTGTTAGATTGGATCGGATCGCGAGGAGGATAAGCGAGTACGACTGCATCACCCACGTTCCGTCGGACGTTCCGCTGCGAATCTTCAAGGGTATGAAGATCTCATCTATTCCCCCTCGTTGTTTGCATCTCCTAGATTAGATCTTGGCTTTCCCGTTCGCATCCGTAGAATTTTTTTGATTTACTATGCTGCGAAACCTTTCAGTGGTATCAGATCTAGATCTATGCGTATATGTGTTTCACGAGTAGAACGCAACATGGTTGTTGCGGGCGTTGATGTTTTCTGTTGCAAGCCTCTTGTTTGTGTACTTCTTATGGCGCGGGATAGTGAGATCGAAGCGGTCCAGGCCAACCTTACGCGACATCGTTCACGAGACCGGCTCCGCACTTGACGTGTGGCTTGTTCCACACATGCGGCTGGTGGATGCCAGTTTCTCTCACTATATTTTTCATGAGATTTACACCGGAGTTTGGCAACCATAATATCACCGTTGTGGCTTTCCGTAGGTAAGAATCGTTCTTAGCTTGCTACTCCCATAAGCCACGTAAAACATGCAACAACAAAGTAGAGGCGTCTAACTTGTTTTTGCAGGAAGTGTTTTCTGTGATATGGTATGGCCCAAGATGTGATGTGTATGTTGTATGCGATGATCATGTTTTGTAATGTTTCACGACTTTCATGTCGATGAGTACACAACCGGCAAGAGCCATATGGTTGTCTTTATAATTGTGTATGACCTGTGTGTCAACTTCTTATACGCCATGTAATAGCTTTACTTTATCGCTAAGTAGTTAGAAATAGTTGTAGTTGCTATTCGTGGTGGAGGCAATCATGGTGGAGTGATGGAGATCATGCCGGCACACACAAGATGGAGATCATTGCGCGAGGATTGGCTATACCATGTCACATTAAGTTATATGCATGTGATGTTTATCCTTTTGTGTATCTTATTATGCTTAGATCGCGACGGTAGCATTATAAGATGATTCCTCACTTAAAGATCAAGATAAAACTGTGTTCTCCCCATGTATGCACCGTTGCGAAAGTTCGTCGTGTTCAAGCATCACGTGATGATCGGGTGCTATAAACTCTACGTTCACATACAACGGGTGCAAGCCAATTTTGCACACGCGGAAGTACTTGGGTTTGACTTGACGAGCCTAGCATGTACAGACATGGCCTCGGAACACATGAACCGAAAGGTTAAGCATGAGTCATATGAATGATATGATCGACACTTCGTTGTCCACCATTGAAACCACATCTCTTCTCGTGAAGATCGGATTAGGTGTGGTGAATTTGGATCATGTTCACTAAACAACTTGAGGGATGTTGAATTTAGTGGGAGTTCATCTAGTAATTTGATTAAGTTGAACTAGTTATCATGAACATAGTCTAAATTGTACTTGCAAATTTTGTAGATCAAATGGCTAAGTCCAACTTCAACTTCAACGTTTTTGCTGAGAAAGAAAAGCTTAGAAACAATGGGTCTAACTTCACCAACTAGTTCCGCAATATGAGAATCATTCTCTCTGGCGGACAAAAGGACTATGTCCTTGAGAATGCGCTAGGTGACGCCCCTGCTGTAGATGCGCCGGATGATGAGAAAGCTGTTTATCAGTCACGCAAAGATGATTATGGTGTGATTAAGAGCACCATGTTGTTTGTTATGGAATCGGACCTTCAAAATCGTTTTGAAGACTATCCCGGGCCCTTTGAGATTCTTGAGAAGCTGAAAACTATGTTTCAGACTCAGGCCCGTTCTGAGAGATATGAGATCTCTGAGAAATTCTTTAACTACAAGATGGAGGAAGGGAGTTCCGTTAGTAAGCACGCCATAAAGATGTCGGGCTACACTCAACGCCTTGAGCAACTGGACTGCAAGATTCCAGAGGAGCTCAAGATTGACAGGGTTCTGTAATCGCTCCCTCCCAGCTACAAAAGTTTTGTAGTGACTCATAATCAGATTGGTTCCACTGATACGATCACCGAGCTCTTCGCTAAGCTGGAAGCTACGGAGGTGGACATCAAAAAGGATAATCATGTGTTGATGGTCAACAAGCCCCCCAGCTTTAAGAAAGGTAAGGGTGCAAAGAAGCCCTTCAAGAAAGGCGTGACAAGCGTTGCCCTTGAGAAGAAGCTCAAGTGCGGACCTAAGCCGGACCTCGAGTGCTTCTATTGCAAGGACAAGGGTCCTTTGGAAGCGAATCGTCCGAAGTACTTAGCGGACAAGAAGGCTGGCACCATCAAAGGTATATTTGATATACATGTTATTGATGTTTTCCTTACTAGCCCTCGTTGTAGTGCCTGGGTATTTGATACTGGTTCAGTTGCTAATATTTGTAACTAGAAACAGGAGCTACGGAATAGACGGCGGCTTGCGAGGGAGGTGATGATGCGCGTTGGCAACGGATAAAGAGTTGATGTGATGGCCGTCGGCACGCTCTCCTTAGTTTTACCTTCGGGATTAGTTTTAAACCTCAATAAATGTTATTATATGCCTGCGTTGAGCATGAACATCATATCTGGATCGTTTTTATTGCAAGACGGTTATTCATTTAAATCTGAGAATAATGGTTGTTCTATTTAGATGAGTAACATCTTTTATGGTCATGCACTTGCTGTGAATGGTTTATTTCTTCTGAATCTCGAAAGGGATGAAACACACATCCATAACATTGAGGCTAAGAGATGCAAGGTAGATAGTGATAATACTACTTATTTGTGGCACTGCCGTCTAGGTCATATTGGTGTAAAACGCATGAAGAAACTCCATTCTGATGGACTTTTGGAGTCTCTTGATTTTGAATCATTTGACACATGCGAACCATGCCTCATGGGCAAGATGATCAAAACCCCGTTCTCCGGAATGATGGAGCGAGCAACGGACTTATTGGAAATCATACATACCGATGTACGCGGACCGATGAGTGTTTCGACGCGCGGTGGATATCGCTACTTTCTCACTTTTACCGATGACTTAAGTAGATATGGGTATATCTATTTAATGAAACATAAATCTGAAACATTTGAAAAATTCAAAGAATTTCATAATGAAGTGGAAAACCATCGTAACAGAAAGATTAAGTTTCTACGATCCGATCGTGGAGGTGAATATTTGAGTTATGATTTTCTCACGCATCTTAAAGCAAGCGGAATCGTTTCGCAACTCACGCCACCCGGAACACCACAGCGCAATGGTGTGTCTGAACGCCGAAATCGAACTCTATTAGATATGGTCCGATCAATGATGTCTCTTACTGATTTGCCGTTATCATTTTGGGGTTATGCATTAGAAACCGCTGCATTCACTTTAAATAGGGCACCATCTAAATCCGTTGAGACGACACCGTATGAACTGTGGTTTGGTGCTAAACCTAAGTTGTCGTTTCTTAAAGTTTGGGGATGCGAAGCTTACGTCAAGAAGTTGATGCCGGACAATCTCGAACCCAAAGCGGAGAAATGCGTCTTCATAGGATACCCTAAGGAAACTATTGGGTATACCTTCTATCACAGAACCGAAGGCAAAGTGTTTGTCGCAAAGAACGGGTCCTTTCTTGAGAAGGAGTTTCTCTCGAAAGAAGTGAGTGGGAGGAAAGTAGAGCTAGACGAGGTTGTTGAACCTTCTCTTGAATTGGAGAGTAGCGCAGCACCTAAAATTGTTCCAGTGCCGCCTGCACCAACAATAGAGGAAGCTAATGATAAGGATCATGAAGCTTCGGACGATGCTGCTACTGAACGTCGCAGGTCGACAAGGTCGCGTGCCCCTCCTGAGTGGTACGGCAACCCTGTCCTAACTGTCTTGTTAGTAGATGACAGTGAACCTGCGAACTATGAGGAAGCGATGATGAGCCCAAACTCTGAGAAATGGCTAGAGGCCATGAAATCCGAATTGGGATCCATGAGCGAAAACCAAGTATGGACTTTGGTGGACCCTCCTAGCGACCGAAAGGCCGTTGAGTGCAAATGGATCTTCAAGAGGAAAACGGACGTGGATGGTAATGTTATCGTCTATAAAGCACGACTTGTCGCGAATGGTTTTCGACAAGTTCAAGGTGTTGACTACGATAAGACTTTCTCTCCCGTAGCGATGTTTAAGTCCATTCAGATTTTATTAGCAATTGTTGCGTTTCATGATTATGAAATATGGCAGATGGATGTCAAGACTGCGTTCCTCAATGGCAACATTGATGAAGAGTTGTATATGATGCAACCCGAAGGTTTTGTCGATCCTAAGGATGCTGATAAAGTGTGCAAACTTCAGTGTTCCATTTATGGACTGAAGCAAGCATCTTGGAGTTGGAACCTTCGTTTTGATCAAGTGATCAAGAGCTTTGGATTTGTTCCAAATTGCTACGAAGCTTGTATCTACAAGAAAGTGAGTGGGAGCTCCGTGACATTTCTGGTACTATATGTGGATGACATATTGATTATTGGAAATGAAATTGACATGCTTAACGATGTGAAGAGTTATTTGAACAAATGTTTTTCAATGAAAGACCTAGGGGAAGCTGCTTATATATTGGGCATCAAGATCTATAGAGATAGAAAAAGACGCCTGATAGCTTTAAGCTAGAGTACATACCTAGACAAAGTTCTGAAAAGGTTCAGAATGGATAAGGCAAATAAAGGTTCAGTGCCTATGTTGTCAGGTAAGATATTGAGCAGGGCTCAGTGTCCAGCTACGGTAAATGATAGAGAAGCTATGAGCAAAGTGCCTTATGCCTCGGCCATAGGTTCTATCATGTACGCCATGCTGTGTACTAGACCGGATGTGTCCAATGCTCTTAGTTTGACGAGCAGATACCAAAGTGATCCAGGAGTGGAACACTGGACAGCCGTGAAGAACATCCTAAAGTACCTAAATAGGACTAAAGAAATGTTCTTAGTCTATGGAGGTGATGAACGATTGTCAGAAGGGTTACGTCGATGCTAGTTTCGACGTCGACAAGGATGATTCTAAATCTCGACGTGATACGTTTATATTTTGAATGGAGGAGCTGTGAGTCGGAGAAGCGCAAGCAAAGCGTGATCGGGATCTATGAGAAGCAGAATACATGGCTGCTGCAGAAGCGTCAAGTGAAGGAGTTTGAATCAGGAACTTCATCACTGAGCTTGGCGTGGTTCCAAGTGCCTTGGACCCACTAGAGATATTGTGTGACAACACTGGCGCCATAGCACTCGCTAAGGAACCAAGATATCATCCAAAGACCAAGCATATCAACCACAAGTTTCATATAATCCGAGATTATATAGCAGATGGAGATCTGAAGATTAGCAAAGTACATACAGATCTGAATGTCGCAGATCCATTGACTAAACCTCTTCCACGTGCAAAACTTGATCAGCACCTTAGTGCCATGGGTGTTAGATTGTTGCCAGATGTAAACTAGATTATTGACTCTAGTGCAAGTGGGAGACTGTTGGAATTATGCCCTAGAGGCAATAATAAAGATGTTATTATTATAATTCTTGTTCATGATAAAGTTTATATTCCATGCTAGAATTGTATTAAGCGAAAACTTTAATACTTGTGTGGTTTGTGAACAACACCGTGTCCCTAGTGTGCCTCTATGGACTAGCTCATTGATTAATGATGGTTAAGGTTTCCTAACCATAGACATGAGTTGTCGATTAATAATGAGATCATATCATTGGGAGAATGATATGATGCACAGACCCAAACTAAGCGGAGCAATTAGATCGTGTCATCGTGTTCATCTTTGCGGAGCTTTTCTTATGTCAAATATTGTATTCCTTAGACCATGAGATAATGCAACTCCCTGGTATCGGAAGAAAGCTTTGAGGTCATCAAACGTCGTCCTATGAGAGGGTGATCATAAAGGTGTCTCTCAGGTGATCGGAAAGTACCTGTTGGGTTGTATGTATCGAGATGGGATTTGTCCCTCCCAAGTAGGGGAGATATACTTCGGGCCCACTCGGTAATCGATATCAACACCGCTTGCAAGCATGTGGTTAAGGAGTTAATCACAAAGTGATATCGGATTACAGAACGAGTAAAGTACTTGTTGTGAACGAGATTGAACTAGGTATGACGGTACCAACGATCAAATCTCGGGCAAGTAAAATATCGCGCGACGAAGGGAATATATATGGGATTGATTGAATACTGGCATCTTGGTTCATCCGATATGATCATCGACGAATGTGTGGGAGTCAATATGGGTTTCCAGACCCCGCTGTTGATTATTGATATAAGATCACGTCTGCATATTCTCGAACCCGAAGGGTCACACACTTAACGTGTCTCGACGCTAGGATAGATTGGATAATTGGTTTATGAGTTTTTGTTCGGAATCTCGGATGAGATCCAGGACGTCACGAGAGGTTTCGGAATGGTCCGGAGAATAAGATTCATAAAAGGCAATGCAGTTTTTGGAGTTCGGAATTGTTTCGGGTTAATCGGTATTGTACCGGAAGCTTCTAGAACCTTCCGGAGGGGGACCAACGTGGCCCCACCTGTCGGTAGGGGGCATGGGCCTATGAGGGAGTGCCCTGGCCGCATTGGGCCAGGGGCACAAGCCCCATAGGGCCCAGCCGGCCAAGCCTAGGGCAAAACCCTAGGGGAGCTTCTAGAAGGGGGGAAACTTTCCCCCCACTCCTCCCTCCTTGGCTGCCGGCCTAGGGCTTGGGGGAGGGGCTAGGGCTGGCCGCCCACCCCTCTATATAAAGAGGGCTGGGGGCGCACCCCTCCCCTACACCTCTTCCTCAACCCTAGCCGCCATGCTGCCCCTCCTCTCTCTCTCCATCCCGACTGCGCGTAGGCGAAGCCCTGCCGCATAAACTCTCCACCGCTTGCACCGCGCCGTCGCATTGTAGATCCAATCCATCTCTCCACCCCACTTGCTGGACCGAGGAAGGATGAGACGTCGAGGTGCCGCACGTGTGCATCTCTCGAAGGCATCGCCACTTGCGGTGTTAGATCGGATCGGATCGCGAGGAGGAGAAGCGAGTACGACTACATCACCACGTTCCGTCGAACGTTCCGCTGTGCGAATCTTCAAGGGTATGAAGATATCATCTATTCCCCCTCGTTGTTTGCATCTCCTAGATTAGATCTTGGCTTTCCCGTTCGCATCCGTAGAAATTTTTGATTTACTATGCTGCGAAACCCTTCACATCTCCCATCCATTAGATATTTTGCCTATTTCATTGCCAAGTTTTTTCTTGCTAGGAAGACTACTAGTAAATTATCTTCATTTAATCTAGCTTTTATCTCAGCTGCTTTGAAACGGGGTAGAACTTATAACTTGAGTTCTTTGATAGCCTTATGTCTTGCTGCTAACCGTGAGAAAGGTGGAATTTGTGGAGGTCTTATCGCCTCTCGTTTGCTAGCTTTGCATGGTTTAGCGCCTCATCATTCGGACTTTCAGTTTCCCATAGAGAGACTTGATCTCAAATATTTTCGTTGTTTCTCTTTGTTTTTCTTTGTCTTTTAGCTTTGGTTTGCTTTTCTTTCTTTTGGCTTTGGTTTGCTATAAGAAAAATCCAAAAAGATTTTACTTTATTTGCTTTTGCTTTGAGTGCTTGCTTTAAAAAAATAGAGAACCCAAAAATATTTGTTGTTCTTCTTTGGTTTTGTTAAGTTCATTGCAGAGTTCAGCGGTCCTCAGTGACTCCTTTGGAGTTTGGTTTCATGTTATTATTCAAGCCACACAAGTGAAAGGCAATAATGATGATTTATGACAACTCGAGGTGTGGTAAGAGGTTGGTAACGATCTCTATTTGTCTTCATTTTTGTATATATACTCATCATTATGCGCATGATTAGTCTGTTCATGAAAGGTGTATGTTATTTAATGGATGCTTAGTAGTTCTTGCTCTCTTATGATTAGCTCCAGCTTGCTAATAGTTTGTAGCATGTCATATGAATGTTTGCTTGCATTGTTCTATTCATAACTTGGTATGACATTGTGGTATCCTCCTCTGAACGTTTCATTTGAATCGACTTGGCACATGCTCACCCATGCATATGACTGAACAAAAGTCATTTAAGCCTCGATGTTTTATTTTTCCTCAGAGTTCTTGTATCACTTTTATGTCATAATTAATTTTGTTTTGCTTCAAGTATGATTATGACAGTTATTTCTCTCTCGTTTGTCGTTCCCTTTCTATTGTTGGCCTTCACTTGCACTGAGTATGAGCTCTACTCGTGTTTCCAACTCCCAAAAACCAAAGTTGTCAAAAAAGTGTCCACCATATCTACCTACTAGCATTATTGCTATTCTGTGCATATTTATTATGCCTCGTTTTCTTCCAAATAAAATGTTTGCTTGTTATGACAAAGTTAGTTAGTAAAGCTCTCACGAACTTGATGGCACACTTTATTTTCTTGCACTTAATAAACATGAACCCTTGTGACTGTCCATGAAAGTTATATGCTTGCAAATTATAGGCTGAGAGTTAGCAGAACCGTGCTGTCACGAGGAACGCTTTCAACACCTATAAATATTATCAAGTTGATATCATGCTCTTTTGTTTATGGATGTCGGCGGTGTGACATAAAAGGGGAGCTTGTAAGTCCATGGAGTTATGTATATGTGTTAGAGAAACGGCTGGTCCGCTAGCCTAAGACATTCCTAATCATAGTGGAAACTTGCAGCATAACCATAGTGAGCAATCTATGAAGCATCCCCAGAAAAAAAAAACATAGGAAAAAAAGAGAGAAGAGAAAAAATATGCACCATTTCCATGGTAAATAAAGGATCGCTGAGATGCTCACTGTCTGTTGCCTTGTCATTTTGATATGGGATAGCTCCTGTGTCATGGGGCAAGGGGTACCCCGTTGGCGGTTCTCTATGATGCACATGTATTTACAATTACAAGAACTTACCGGTAACTAAAGTTGAGTAGCATGAGGAACGGCCCTCATACTCAAGGGACATGAGATTTCCAGTTTATGGTCTGTCAAGCATATAACTCATATTGGAACTCACTTTAAACTTTACCATCTAAAGATGCTTATCATAGGGGAAATGATAGATCAAAGCTAATGAGTACCATACTTTCAGCATTTGGAAGCCTTTCAAACTTTTCAAAACCTTTTCACTTCTTTGTTGAGTCACCATTTATTCTATGAGCACCTTCTTGAGAGCATAGCTGTCATTCTTAGTGTAATGTGCTTGTCTCAAGACTTGGTTAATTATGGCATAACTTTGATGCTTGTATCTTTGATATCTTTACTTATAGTCTTCACTTTAACTTCAGAGGTGCCTTGGCATTTATGTGTTGCTCTACAATCAAAGGCAAGCGAGTTACCACTTTATCGTATCTTCTTATGAGCATTACAAGGTTGCTTTTGCTTATGTCTCATACTACTTATTATTATTGTGTTGGAATATCTTCATAGCTTGCATGACTATTGAGTAGACTTAGTTGCATACTCCTTATTATGAATTGTCTAAGTATTGATCATATGCTGAGAATATTTACATTACATGAAGCAAATGTGTTCGTGAAAGTTTCTTTTATCGCACTCAGTTTTCAACTGAATTGCTTGAGGACAAGCAATAAGCTAAGCTTGGGGGGAGTTGATACGTCCAAAACGTATCTACTTTCCCGAACACTTTTGCTATTGTTTCTCCTCTAATTTGTGTGGTTTGGATACAACTAACACGGACTGACGCTGTTTTCAGCAGAATTGCTTTAGTGTCTAGTTTTTGTGCAGAAAATCAACTTTTAGGAAAAATCCCGAAAATAATCGCAAAACTCCTATTTTACCAGAAGACTCACGAAGCCAGAAGACGGGACGGAGAGGGGCCACGAGGGGCCCACGCCCCCTGGCTGCATGGGCCAGGCCAGGCCGCGCCTGGGGGGTGAGGCCACCTCGGGCACCCCCTCGGTCTCCCCCTTCGTCTATAAAAATCCCTCTGACCTAAAAACAGAGGAGGGTTCAATGTTTTTCCAGATAGAGTTCCGCTGCGCCGCCACCACCAAAAACCGCGATTCGGAACCAGAAACTCCGTCCCGGCACCCTGCCGGGACAGGGAATCGGAGGATATCATCGCCATCATCATCACCGACGCCTCTCCATCAACCATCCATGTTTCTCCCATCCATGAGTGATTAATCCCCCAGTGTAGGCTATGGGGATGGTAGGGATTGGATGAGATCTATCATGTAATCGAATAAGCTTGTTAGGGCATGGTGCCTAGTATCTTGTTAGTGCTTTTTGACATTGTTGCAGCTTGTTATGCTTAATGCTTGTCACTAGGGCTCGAGTGCCATGATCTCAGATCTGAACGTGTTATTGATTCATGATGATAGTATTGTTTGTGATCTTATCTGCAAGTTGTTTACACATATTATTGTCTGAAACCAAAGGCCCCAAAGTGATAGAAATTGGGACTGCCGGAGGGGATGACTGTGATATGAGGATCACATGTGTTCACGGAGTGTTAATGCTTTGCTCTGGTACTCTATTAAAAAGAGTACCTTAATTGCCAGTAGATTCCCTTGATGCCCCGCTGCAATGGGCTGGTAGGACAAAAGATGTTGTGCAAGTTCTCATTGCGAGCACGTATGACTATATATGAAACACATGCCTATGATTGTTTAGTACTTGGATGATTTATCTTATTTATCTACAAATGCCCTAAATCTTGATATTACATGAATAGTATTGTCCATGCAACGCCCGTCCATCCATCCCTATGCCTACCGCATTTAAATCCTGTTGTTTGCTACTATTGTTACTACTGTTTTTGTTTTACTGCTGCTGTTACTTTGCTATTGCTACTACAAAACTGTTGCTACTAATAAACTACTATGAGCAAGACTATTTCCAGGTGCAGCTGAATTGACAACTCGGTTGTTAAGGCTTATAAGTATTCTTCGACTCCCCTTGTGTCGAATCAATAAATTGGGTTATACTACCCTCGAAGACTGTTGCGATCCCCTATTTTTGTGGGTCATCAGGAAGTTAGAGGAGCATATAACACATACTACACATTCGGTGGCACAAAGTTCAAGCAAACAAATAACCACCGCATCATTAAAAAAGAAAAAGTTTGTGTTCCCCCTGATTTTTGCAATTCTGGACATCTTAACTGTTGGGTTCGAGGAAAGAAAACAAAAAATTCTTATGCTTGCAACCCTAATGCCAGGATCTACCTATTAGTAATGCAGTAACATGAAGGGATACGATATTCATACCTTTGAAGATCGAACACGGTTAACGTACCACGGGGAACGTGGGTGATGTAGTCGTACCAACGCCGACCTCAGCGACTCCGACAACTCCTAGTGCCAAAAGTACGACACCGCCCGAGGGAGTCACACACGTACGGTGTTTAACGAAGACTCTCGCTTCTCTCTGATCCAGACGAGATTGTGGAAGTAGATCTCTTGAATCCGAATACTGCAACGCGACCGAGCTCCACGGTGAAGAAGTCCCTCGTTTGTGCAACCGTAGCAATGGGTCCATGGTCATGGGAGAGAGAGAGAGAAGAGAGAAGAGAGATGCAGCTGGAGGCAATTCCCAAAGCTATGAAGCCTTTATTTATTTTCTAGTGATTTAGTTGCCACCAATGTCTATATTTATATAGGGAAAAAGGGGGCACAAGGCTTATTCCCTAAGCCATGTGGGACTAAACAAGAGGGAACAAGGGAGAGGGTATGGGTGGTTGCCGGCCAAGCCCCCATGGGCCTCGTCGGTGGGTGCATGGGGCCCATGCAGCCCCTCCTCCCTTTCCTCCTTTTGCCTCTTTCCCTCATGGGCCTTTTTCCCTATGTAAATTGTCCCAATAGGGATTTTAATCATTTTATTTTCTTAAGTAAATATAAATAAATGATTAATCACTATTTAACATTTAATTACATATTATTTAATTTCTATGGCTATGGAACACCTTCTATCCAACTCCAGGCATCCTTCGGACCTTCCTGGAACCCTTCCAGTTTCTCCCTCTCTTTCCTTTGGTGATTCCGATGATCCCGAAACGATCTTCGAGCTTCGTCAAACCCTTAAGTGTGCTACCCAATGGTTCGAGAACACTCCATACATGGTCAAGAACCCTCTCGGACAAATGATCATCAGCGGGACCTGGATACCCTCATGATGACCACATGTGCATTCCACGAAACTTGTTATTTGAACCATCAACGATGTGTCCTATTCCCTTTGTATCTGCGATACTTGTATTGTCCGAGGTTTGATAAATGAAATCACCATGTCGTGTTCGACCCCGTTACTAACAATAGCTACTTTACTCGATCTGATACTTATATCCTTGTGACCTAGTCACACACTCCGCAACTTATGGATATAACTCATCCGAGTGAGCCTATAGTATCTTTTGTCACGCGGATGGACAAATTCCGATCTTGATGCATACACCTCTACCCGCCCCTCTGAATACCCAAACACATCGTTATGATCACCGTTCCATCGAGTGACGTTAGATGCTACCAAAGTATTCTCGGGTGCTAGTGATTAAATATGGTCTCACGGTCTAAGGAACAAGTCACTATGTTTTCTAATCATCATAACTTGAACTTCGTTACATGATCATGTCACAATGCTTAGATAATGTATGTTCACCATCTCATTCTCCAATGAGATGACTTCATTGTCAATTGGAGACGATGCACCAACATGATCAAGAAACCTTGATCATTCTTTGACCAATGAACCAATGACTAGAGATTTCACCGGGAACTCCTAGATGTTTGTATATCACACGTGCATTAACGTTTCCATTCAATACAGTTATAGCATGATATAAAATTTAATCATAAACTTTATAAAATATGATAATAATCCATATTATTATTTGTCTCTAGGGTATATTTTCTTCATTAACAAGGTTGCTGAAATTGGGATTTTATGGCCTAATTGGGACTAAAAATTGTTTGTATCTCTAAAACTACTAGTATCAATATGACGAAGGATAGTTTTCACGATCCCACATCAATTTCACTTTCGAAGAACAAAATCAAGTTTATTTGTTCAACATTAGCCCAGGTCAGCAAGTTTGGATTTCAAATACAAAGATGATAGCTAAATAGGATTATCTCAGACTTTATTTATAAGATGATTGAGAGACCGTACAAGGTGTTTACAATAGGAATTTCGATGAGTTTATAAGAGTATCCAGCGAGAGTATATGAATCTAGGGTTACTAACTAAGGCTAATGGCTATGTCTTGGACGATTATGGCGTATCCTCTTCACGTGAATGTCTTCTAGTATATATAGTTGGTGGTGGTGTAAGAGTCTTCCTTAGTTACGACATTCCTTACATGTTAAATTGATCATTGATCTTTATTAGATGTATATCTAATCATCGGGATCCTCTAGAGAGCCATCTTGTAACTCAACAGGTTAGGTCACTTGGGAGCTTCAGGATATGGGCCTCCAAGTTATGGGAGTTGAGGTCTTCATGAGCAGGAAGTGGGATAAGGCCTATGTTGAATACATGTATTAATCCACCTATCATCAAAAATCCACCGATCAGTACCTTTAATAAGATGGCATTTTTTCATCAAAGTTATCCTAGTCTGACACGCCAGAGGCACAACCACGTGCTTCATAGGCCTAACACGGTCCAAAATATGGTGTCCGTTTAACATACGACCGTGTTGTCATGGCCCTGTGCCCAACTTATTGCCCCAAGTAGAACACAAGAGCTTAATGGGATGGCTCGTTTAGCTAAATAGGCTACAGTTTTAATCAATCCCCCGGGGTCGCTTCTCGCCCGCGTTGTCCCCGCGCGTTGCGCCTGTGTCCTCGCGCGTGTGCCTGCTTGCTGCTATGCCGCTTGCTCGCTCGCGCCACCGCGCTTCCGCGCCCATGCCCGCACCGCCTAGCTGGGCCGCCTTGCTTGCACTTGTGCCGCCGTGCCCCACCTCACCGGAGTAGCCTCCCTGCACTGCGACCCTCCACCACCCTCGCGGGAGTAGCCTCCCCGCACCGCGACCCTCCACTACCCTCGCCGGAGTAGCCTCCCCGCACCGCGACCCTCCACCACCCTCGCCGGAGCTGCCTCTCTGTACCCCTTCAACGAGCGTCCTAAATTTGTGGCACCATGGAGTCCACGGCAGACGTGAGGAGTTGCCATGGCTTCTACAACCACGGCGCTGGATTCCGCAGCCATGGACTACAACAACGTCTAGGCACCCTAAGGTGTACGGACTTGCTATAATTGTCTTCAATATTTGGTACTTATGTTGACTACATATGTTGTTTGTCAGTGCTACGAGCATTTGCTATCTTGATATAATATTTATGCTACATATTCATTTTTGTTTTGCTAATTTCGCACAAGGTTTTTTTGCTACAACCGCTCTATGATTTTTCTAGGAGGTATTAGGCGAGAGATATCTGGAGAGGTCTCCGACGAGATCGGATTTACTACAATAGAATTTTTTGCTATATATGTTTTGTTATTTTGCTACAATAACGTAAAAAAAATCCTACACGGTCTTCGGCAAGGTCTACCGGCGAAAGTCTCCGACGAGTCTTCGGCGAGGTCGAATCTGCTACGTTAGCATAACTTATTGCAGCGAGGTCTCCTGCAAAGTATACAACAAGATAGTCTTTTTCTATTTTTTGAAACGAACCATTTTTTCGACAAAGCAGGACATTTTGTATCAAATTTTGTTTTTTAACAAAAACGAAATTTCTGCCAAAATATAGAGGACACGTGGTTGGCTCATGACCCAGAGATGGAATCCACCGACCCCCGGATGCATAGTAGCGCCCTTTAAAAATAGATAAAAATCAAAAATAAAAATAAAAAAAAAGACTAAACAGACCGTGCCAGGCAAGCACGCGTATTCCTGGCTGCGGCCCAGGAAAGGGCCCGTTAGGCCACGTGCCGTGTAAGGCTCCTGGCTGGCTGGGCCCGCATGCCTAAAGCACGGCCCGATGGGCAACTTTGCTGGCCATCTCTGACTGTGCCGCCACGAGCCGCCGCTCCCCTCCGTCGGCCTCCACCAAACCACCGCGGCGCGGCTCCCCTCCGCCGGCCTCTACCCGACCACCGCCGCGTCGCTCCCCTTCGCCGGCCTCCACCAGACCACCTTGGCGTCGCTCCCTCCGCCGGACTCCACCAGACCACGGCCGCGCTGCTCCGCTCTTTGAGCTCTCCTTTGAGCCCGCGGCGGAAGGCTGGCGGCGAGCTCCTGCAGGCTGATCCTCTCCTTCGGTTCCTCCCCGTTCCACGACTCCACCCTCAGCCATCTAGCCCTCTCAAGCAGCAGGCTAGTCAGCAGCCACAGCAGCGAGGTACGGAGGGAAGCAGGCCGGCGGCAGCTCGCCGGTTTAGACCTCCACTTCGCACTCGCAGGCGGCAGAAGCAGCCACCCAAAGGTACACTCCTGGTGTCATTGCCTTACTAAAGGTGATGTACATCTAACCACTGATTTGATTTGCTGCTCCATATTCATTTTACACTTAGAAGTATAATTCTATCCGTTTGGAACTTGGAGTTGGAACAGGGCATCAACATTGTCAATTGGAGAGTCTTGGAGCTGCTTTGACATCCTCAAGAGAACAAACAAGAAGGTAATCTGCTGTTCATAACTTCTATACATATACTTTTTTGTGAACTAAAAATATAGTAAAACGTAACCCTGTATTTGCGCTTTTCCAAAATGGCGAATTTACGTATCTGTATCGGCCTGATACGTGCATTTTAGGATTTCATTTGACTTAAATATCAAACCAAATATCGGTAGCAAAAAGTATCAGGGTTGATAGGATAGCAAATAATGTCTCATAATACACTAGTACACACAACATGCTAAGTTTAGGAATAAAGTTTCAATTCTCGACCATTCTTGGTGGGATCATATGATAACAAAAAATATAGGAGAAAATATTACTCCCTCTGTCCTAAAATAAGTGATGCAGCTTTGTCTAGACACACGCGTCTAGATACATGTGTGTCTAGACAAAGCCGCGTCACTTATTTTGGGGCGGAGGGAGTATTATAATACAATCCTGAGCAAGCACTTTAACAAAGGATTGGGAATATTTCTATCCCTTTCTTATCTTAGAAAAAAAATCTTTATTAGGTAACAATCTTACAAGAAAGGAGCGGGAACACCTGAATTTGTTGGAGTAAAATACAAGAAGTCATCGATTCCCTGTCTGGGTGTTTAAAAAATGAGAGGTCAGAAGAGAGAAGAGCCCATGACCTGTAGCTTATGGTACACTGCCGGGATGGGAGTGCTTATATGAGAGATGAAGTTTGTAGGAATAGAAGAAATTAAGAGTGAATCAAAGAACATGGCAAGTTCAATTTATTAGCATGGTGTTTTGGACTTTTTAGGGCAATTGAAGCTAAGACCGAAGGGGAGAAGAAACAGCGGCCGCTTGTGCGCGTGGTGAGAAGGTGAAAACCGACTGGTAAAACCTTATTTTCTTAGGCGTATTGGTTGAAGCGTTCCTAGGCTAGCTGGCAGGAAGGCCTTTGCTTTTCTTATTTCATTACTCCATAGATTTTGGGCCTCATAAGTTGACCACCTGCATCTTTGCTAGTGGGCTCGATACAACACATGATACTTAAATGTGCGCACGGTATGGGCCCCTAGTCATACTGGGCCCTGGCCCGTCGCCCTTCTTGCCCCGGCCGAGGGACGGACCTGGAGGCACTTCCGCCGTAGTTGTCCCAGTAGCTTTAGCTTTGACGAATCAACTCTGCGATGCTAAATAAGTTGTTTGGTAACATGTTCTGTTTCTCCTTTTGTCTCAGGGTTTCTTCCTCTCCACCTGTGCTCACAGTAACACAGACCTCGGCGACACAAGCAGCCCTGGTGATGACTCTCGAAGGCAATGTCTACGGTGAAGGCTCCGATGGCGAGGAGGTCTTCATTGACGACGAGGACATCATCAATGAGATACCCCTGGATGAGGAAGGTCGGTACTACCTATACAAGTACCCTCGTGGTACACAGTAACGGCTAGGCTAGCAGTCTCTCCTTTATTCTGCTTGCTCCATGCTTACTTTTTTCCTCGCTCAGATCTTCCCGACCAGGACGATGATGACGAGCAGGAACAATACATGATGGGTATGTGTCTTTTTGTTACTAATTAATTTTCCTAGTTTTCTGCAGGGCATGCTAGCCGAAAATTATGCTGATGCTAAATAGTTGCATGCTACATTTTTATCTATACACTACCACAACTTGATCCACCATAGGATGCTCTTCAGGATTCATCTGTTTTAGTATAGCTATACTGTTTACATGGTTAACATATTGCGTTTTTTTTCCGTTCTTACTTGAGAGCGACGATTTAACGGAATAAGATACTGTCTTGTACTAATGATGACTGAAAAATACCTTTTAAACTGAATTTTCTTGTAAGTGAGCTAGTAATTCAAGGTTCCTTTAATTTCTGTTGTTTCAGATGAGATCGATGATGATTCAGCATATGCATTTCATGGGCATACAGGCAAGATCTTGTTGGTCAAATTAACTTACTGTCTTGTGATTATGATTTATTGCTTGCACTAATAAGTTTGATACACCATGCAATCTGTTGTCCGTTATATCATGCAGTCCTAGAGTACCTTTGCATTCAAAAACAATTATGATAATAGCTGGTCTTGATATCTTGGGTACAGATGAGGTCTTTGCTGCTGCATGCAGTCCTGCAGATGCAATGCTTGTTGTTTCTGGAGGTAAAGATGACAGAGGGTTTCTTTGGAGGATTGGATCTGCAGAGGATGTTCAGGAGCTGCCTGGTATGGTTGACTCATCTTCTTAGTCTAATTGGGATTTCTGTACTCGATTTTTTGTATGTAAATGTTTCTCCGGACTTTCTCTATGTTTCATCACCTATTCACCTTTATAATATTAGGTCTTAAATGTGTTGTTTCTATTTCTTCATCTATAACTCCAAAACTATTATTGATATGTTGCAGCAAGTATTTTCATTGATTTTTTTTTGCAAAAAATTATATTTATGTTCATGTTGCATTGATTTATGTACCTTAATTTGTTGATGCATGATGCATCCCTAGAATTGTCTGTCAAGCTTACATAATATATGTTGCTGATACAGGACATAAAGATACTGTCTGTACTGTGGCTTTCAGTTCAGATGGGAAATTGGTGGCATGTGGAAGTATGGATGGACAGATAAATGTATGGAATACAGCTACACGAACACTTCACGGAACCCTTGAGGCCTCTGAATCAGGCTTTGAGGTGAGATGATGCTGGCTGCTTTCATCTGTTTAGCTGAACATATTCCATTGCTAAATCCCTGTTTCTCGCTATTAAACTGTATATAGGTACTCAATGAGTAATTATATGTCTTTGGTTTTGTAGTGGCTTAAATGGCATCCGCAAGATCACTTGATAATTGCAGGATCAGAAGACTGTAATGTATGGATGTGGAATGCTGCCCACAATGCCTTTCCGAATATATTGGCTGGCCACAGTAGCACAGTGACATGTGGTGACTTTACCCCTGATGGTACTAAGCAATTTTGTCTAGTGTTATTGTATGTTAATGTGATTAAGATGCCTAATAATATAAAACTATACTACCCCAGTCTGGACTTTATAGAGTCCTGTTTTTCAGAATGCTCCGCATAGAATCTTTCACCTGTTTTTAGTCATCAACACAGAGCTTCTTCATATCAGTTCAGATTGTAGAGAAACATAAGGATCGTGGTGTGTTCAATATTTCTGCTACTAACTTGTGTTCTAAGTTAATTTTAGTGAAACTAGAAGTTAACGATAAAAATAATGAAGGGAAAATAGCAGAATGGCTTCTGACATATGATGCTTTAACATCTTAGATATTTTTTCACCTGCTTATACTTTAGAAGATCCCCGATGCAGCATACCTATTTCTAGCTAATCCGCATGTTTCCTTATGAAGGTAAGCTTATTTGTAGTGGGTCAGATGATGCAACATTGAGGATATGGGACCGTAAAAGTGCACAATGCAGACATGTCGTTCGAGGTAAATTATTGTCTATGTTGTTGTTACCATATATTCATATGGTTGGTTTGTGTGCTCTACTTTATTATCTGATCTATTTACCTCAATCTAGGTCATAGTTATCATACTCAAGGATTGACATGTTTAGCTATTACATGGGACTCCCAATCAATTGTTAGTGGCTCTCAGGATAATTCTGTGCACATCGTCAGTATAAACTCAGGCCAGGTGGGTGTATGTCATGATTCTGCACTATTTTTTTCGTAAAAAGGTTAATGAATCACCCCCATCCATGCTGAATGAGCTTTGAATCCTTCTCATCCAAATTGGCTTACGATGATAAGTATTTGATGCAATTTGTGGTTCTAACTATTGTTTCCATGGTAGATCCTGTAAAAATAATTTAATTATTGATCACCTTATTTTGCTTGAGTTTCTTCCTAAGATATACTGCAGGATTTTGTTTTCTTAGGAAAGTCGCATGCAAGCTTTTAAACTTTATTAGAAACATGTGCCATGGCTTTGCAGCTAAGGAAATACTACCTCCATTCCGGTTTATTAGGCTAATATGTACTTCAAAAAAACAGTTTGACCGTAATTTGATCAACAATATATGAATCATATGTCACAAAAATTATACCATTGGAAGCGTATTTTCAATATGAATTTAATGGTATAATTTTTGTTAAATATAGTTTATAATTTGTTGACCAAATTTACTGTCAAACTATTTTCTCGAAGTACGTATTTGCCTTATAAACCGGAATGGAGGTAGTATCTGATATGGGTGTAACAAGTCTTGTTGGTTGTTTCTGCAGGTTGTCGGTTCATTAGTTGGCCACACTAATTCCGTCGAGTGCATTGGCATCTCACCAAGGTACTTTTTCATGATAATTTCTTGGATCGTTGGACTCTGTATGGTAAATTTGTTGCACAATGCACATTACCTTCCTATTGACCTAGCTAGCGTATGCCCCTGTTTTCTGCAGATACAACTGGGTGGCCACAGGGAGCATTGATCAGACTCTCATTATCTGGGACCTCGCCCATCAAGCAATTCGATCCACTTGCGAGCATGATGTGGGTGCACAAATCAATCGACCTGTTTGGTTTTTGTGCCCTTTTATTATGTTGCTATGAACTACTCTGTAATTGTTATTGGTGATGTTTGATATGCAGGAGGGTGTGACGTGCCTGGCGTGGCTGGGTTCATCCAAGTATGTGGCTTCAGGATGCATCGACGGCACGGTGTGCATATGGGACAGCCTCTCTGGGGAGCTGGCTCACACGTTCAGCGGGCACCGCGACACAGTGCAGTCGCTGGCCGTCTCCGCCGACTGCAACTCTATCGTCTCGGTCTCGTCGGATAAGTCTGCCCGCGTCTTTGACATCTCCATGTTCAAGTGAAAAATAAACGTAGCAGCAAGCCAAGATTGGTTTCCTTGGCTTTCGTTCTTAGGATGCCTTTGAGATGTAGTCAGCCATGCAAGCTGCACAGATTTTATATAAAGTTGGTCAAATTTTAAAAGTTTTACTTAAGACAAAAGCTAAAAGTAGTGGATGGAGTACCGCGTGAGAAGTGCCTGCCTACCACAGTAAAAGCGAGCACTTTGTTAATGCCCATTCCAATCTTTCATGCGCAGGTACAAAAGAACTTGTTTGAGTGTGTGTGTTTTTTCTCACTTGGCCAATCCTGGTTTGGTTTTCCATGTTCGTGTTAAATTCCATCAGTATTCGTGTGATTCAATGGCACAGCTTAACTTTTTTTCAAGCTAAAGGAAGAATTTCATTGCTGTTTGTTCCGCCTGCAGCAACAATAGCCAGTAGATAATGGCCTGCAGAATGGTTTAAAAGTAGATGATGATCCACTCGAATTTGTACTCACACTGCATATTAGTACAACAGTTACTAGCTGCGGAACTTAACCTCATAATTTGCTAATTCGGGCCAGACTGGGCTCCTTCACGACTCGAACAAACCTTGCATCAGACCAGTAGATACTAACTACTGTCTTTTCCCTGCTTGCCTGCTTGGAGAAGACAGTGAAGAGCCAAGAATCTTTCAATCTTCATCAGAAGACCTTGTCAGGCAACAGTTGCCGAACATCTATACCTGACAATGATCTACATCGCTGTGCAGAGCTGAAGTTCCCAACAGTTGCTAGAATACAGATGAAACAACAGCAAACAAAATCGAAATCTGGCAGAGATTCAACCGTCAGCTGTTCAAATAAATTAACCAGAGAAAATCCAGATCGAGATAAAAAGCAAGGCAATAACAGGACAAGCATTAAATCAATTGTGTATATACATCTGCTATAGTTCACTCTGAACTATGAGTCTATGAAGTATAAACATAAACAAAAAAGGTGAGCTATCTTCAGGTGCTAAAATATATCCTGCATCGCCGGTTGGTTAGTTGCTGTAGCACTGTCCCCATTTTGTCAATCCAGCTGAAAGCCAGAAAGAGTAACGCCTCCGACAGTCGGGCTTCAGTTCGCAGCTTGATTTCATGCACATGGGATCCTTGGTTAGGGCTATTTACTATGTGACTCAGATGTGGGATAAGCCCTTAGATGAAGAGGAGAAAGTGGCTCACAAGCTGAATATCTTATGAAGTGAATGAGGATGATTCTTCGATTGTTTTCTGGTCTGTGGGCTTTAGCTCCCAGTTACGAAGGCTGCTATTCGTTGAATCAGACTTTGAAATGTATAAGACCTTGTTGTGGAACCTGTGAAGTGTTTTCCGGTGACCGACGCTTATGTATGTTATCCCTGCAGCTTCGATCTGACTGTATAGATGAACCTGTGCCAGAGGCGAAATAGTCAAAGTGGCATTGAAGTAAAACTATCTGTGCAATTAATTCAGTACATGATAACTGCAGACTTGGCATTTTTTGACAGTTCATGGTAGAAAGTAGCTCGTAAAAAAAACTACATCAGCAGTATATGGATTGTTACCTCGTTTGTATCATCTAGTGCACTTGTGGACTCGTCCAGTAGGACAAGAGTTGGTTTTGCGAGTAATAGCCGAGCAAATGCAAGACGCTGCTGCTCCCCCAGTGAAAGAACACTGGCCCAGTCATGCATAGAATCCAAGCCATTGAAACGAGGTAATATATATCCCAGCCTAACAACCTCAAGTACTCTGATCAGTTCATCAGTTGAGGGCATCTCAGGCTTAGCACCAACTCCATCTGACGTGGAGACGTCAGACAGGAAGGGAAGAGCATCTGGTAGTATTTGCAAAAAACACAACTTCAGGAAAAAAATCCGATAAAGGAGTTCTAATTGACACAAACGCCGCATCAAGGCAATATAAGCGCATAGACTTCACACCCTGCCTCTGCATAACAAGATGCACACAGCCTAAAAACCGAAAACAAAGTATCAGAGGGAAAGCCAAACGACATTAAAAAGATAGCCTAAGGTACTGGAGGCCCAATCCAAAGACTAAGCCACCATCCGTGCTGAGTAAAAACTACTTGGCCGCCCGCTGAAGAAGGGACCAGCTACACATGAATTTCTCAGAATCTGGTATCCGCAAACAATCCATCAATTTGTTCCACATCTAACAACAAAAATTAAAGAACTGTAGTACTCCTGCATCACTGTTTTTTTTAGAAGATTCTGCATCACTGTTAAGAACAGCATGATGCAACTACAATGATCAGACAAAAGTAAACAGAAGCAGCTGCTACAACTTTTGCATTTTACTTCTGTTAGACATTATTGTTCTGCAGTGTCTTAGCAAAGAAATTTGTTAAAGTACAGAACTTTCCCATGGTATTAGTCCTTGATCTTTTCCAAATGCCTAGATATTTTGAGAATTATGTTAATTCAGACACCATAATACCTATCTCATTAAGGCATAAGCTGTAACACCTCAGGGTACAAAATTTTCTAAAGCCAACGCCATCATGCAGCGGACCACAGAATTTGGCTAGGGGGATCCCTCCCGACTTTGTCAAGAAAAAAGTATAACTTCATAAGTGCCAAAAACTTAGAATACATGAAATAAATGCACAGTAATCACACATCTATCGAATAATCGTCTCCTTTATGAGATAAAAAGCATAGTGGCAACTGGCAAAGAATCAACCGTGCAGTACAAAGAATGTATGGCCATTCAACAAACATGAAGCTTTTATAATTGACATATTGTATAATTCTTAACTAAAAACAAATTCACGTTAGCAAAAACAAAACAAGATCGATTTGATAATATATGGAGTAATGTTTTCAGTTTTCCTTCTTCAAGTACATGAGCAAAGTTTCTCTTCTTCTCCTGAATAATAAAATTTTCATGTGGTGGACTGGTGCTTACTTTTGGACTACCATTATACTCCCTCCTTCCCAAAAATAGGTTCCATAATTATATCTTCATGATGGTTATAATAATAATGATTTGAGATCTTAGATGTTATTTTTTTATATATACTTGGTCAAAGTTTGTAAAGTTTGACCTTCAAAAATAATAGGCAATGTATTTTGGGGAGTACAATTTTGTGCAGAATTTTTGTTTTAACTGAATGTCTGAACCGTTTTTTGCACCTAGATGGTAATTTGCACGACCTCCCAATGAAACAAATTACCTTTTTTCTGTGTATCATTAGTTGGTGATAGAAGAATATCTTCAGTCCATGTAGGATAGAGCAATTGCTGACGAAGAGTACCCAAAACCATATATGGTCTTTGTGGGACAAAGAATATGCCATTATCTCTTCTTTGCTTGGAACTTCGTAGTAGCTCTTCACCCTCTGGCTTTATGTTGGATGGCTCCTTAGAACTGAAATTTTCTGTTTGAAGCTGCGTAGAATCTCTCGTATGGTATACAATATTCCCAGAACCACTAGCCCAAAGGCCAGCAAAAGCACGCAGCAATGAGGTCTTTCCACTTCCGCTCGGTCCCATGACCTAAAAGTAAAGATAAGATCATCATATACTGGCCAGATGTCACCAATACTATTTATGTTGCTGATTGGGAGACTAGCTAAAGCAATGAAATACCAGCAGGTGATCCTTGTCTTTTAATTCCATACTGAAGTCGGTAATAAGAATATTTCCACCCCTGGGTGTTAACAATGTCAAATTACAAATCTCTAGAACAATGCCTTGATCAGAATGCATTTGTGATCCATTGGGACTAAGAACCGAAGGACTGCCACTCTTGAAAACAATGTTGATCCCTTCAATGCTATCACGTCGGGATGATAGAGAAGGCTCATTTGCATCCAACAGATCATCAAATTCACCTGAAGTTTTCAGCTTGATTAGGTTAATCTAGTTGTCTTACTGAGTAATGCAGAGAGAGAGAAAGAGGGAGAGAGAGATGACCTAAACGATCAATGACTGCTGAGAATGCACTAATTGACTGAAATCGGAAAACAATAAGAGAGAAGTCACTGAGGATGTGATTAAAAGCAGACACTGATTGGTTTATTACTCCAAACTCGATTTTTCCTGCGAAGAACATTGGAGCAACAACTGCAGCTGGCAGGATTTGAATTAAATATTGGTAACCATTGGTGAAGAACTCCAGATTCCGGGATGCTAGCAGTAATTCCTACAGGCATAACATTAAAAATCAAACATTGGCCCATAAACGAATATGAATTGCAGGATAAGTTTCTGGCTGGACATAACAATAAAGCATAACTGTATAACCGCGGAACAGTTTTGGGATCCAAAAATTATCTTACTTTTGATAGGGTATAGTATTTTAGTACAGTGGCAGTACAGGATGTGACTGCCCATGTAACACCGATATGTTATTACAGCCTGATAAAAAAATTAGTAATGATAAATTTATTTTAAACATATGAAGGGGCGGATTTATGTTGAAACATAATTTATGTAATACCACATCCAAAGAGATGTACATTTTTAGATGTTTAACATGCTTTTATCACTACTCGCTAGCATGTCATCTTATTTCGGTCGCTGATCTTGCTGGCAATGAGATCATGGCGACAACTCAACTTGTGCGTCTTCAACAATGCACAGACGGACCATAACATGCTGGTAGATTAGATTTTGGACAAGGCAGAGATGTGAAAATCAGATGGCACGAAGAAGCCTCACATCCTGCAGTGGCACACACGACCACCTGTTGGTTTCCTTTTTAGAATTTTGGCTTAGGCGCTTTTGTATAGCTATGTGGCAGCTTCAGGCTACAGTTTTCATAGTTGATTGTCAGGTTCTTGGTCATCATCACCTTGTGGCATTGTATCTTTTCCACTTTCTCAATGCTTTCTTCAAATGCAAAAACATGTGCTCATTGCTGTTTGTTCTAGAAAGCTAATATTACATTCCATCTACCGCAGTATCATCGTAGTTAACAATCTTTTGAGATATCACAAAATTAGCAAATCTGATATCTGAATGTCTCAAAACTATGTTCAACATGATTCACTAACATGAGGCAGGATTATCAAAGATGAACAAAGCTTATCTTGGAAACCGCTAGTATACTGCTTTCTGGTGAAATGCATTATCAAATCACATTGAGGATTATTAACAAAACCATCCAACTTATCATATTATTCCTTGGCAAAATACAAATTAGGATTAAATAAACAAGCTGGTGGATGCATGTAGTTTATTTGCAAGCTCACAGCTCTATTCTTGGCATGTTAACCTAATGTGGGTCCGACAGTAATGTCGGAACAAACAATCAAAGTGGAGTAAAATAAACAGGACAGCTTATACATGAAATGCTTACACTTAAGTTTTGGTAAGCCCTCCTGAACCGGTCCAACAAAAGTTGCAATTCATTTTCCTCACCACCATAAAAGGCAATTGATTCAGCATTTTCTCTAACACGGACAAGCCCATAACGAAAATCAGCTTCTTTCTTTTCTTGCATGAAGTTCAGGTTGACCAAATTCTGTCATCACAAGCATGACGAATTATTATCTGCTTGAATGGAAAGAGTGAACAGTAATATTTACTTTGATTCAAGTTAGAGATAAACATGTAAAGCCTTACCTTACCAAGGAAGACACTAATAACAGTCCCTCCAAGAGAATACACAATGAGAACAATGAATAATGGTGGGTAGATTCCATAAAGGATGTTGCTGAATGATACCAAATCCACAATGGCATTGAGAATTGTCAAAGAGAACGCGAGCGCTGTTCCAGTGAATGAACTTAGATCATCATTGATCCGCTGGTCTGGATTGTCTATTAGTGACTGAGACTGAATCTTATAGAATGTTCTGTTTTTAAAGTAGCGCTTCATGTAATAACTTGTCATCCAAGATCGCCATCTTAAAGAAAGGACTTCTCTTGCATAGTCCCTCAAGACAAAGAACTGTATAATAGTTCAAGCAGGAAGTTGCAAATAAGAACACAAATCTATTAAGAGGTACACCAGTTGCTAGCTCTGCAACAATAAAAGTAAAGTAGCGGGTACATTTCCTCTAATGATGAATGGAAATAGGAGCATAGCACTTCCAGGCAATGCTGAACACCAGGAACAAGAGTAAGATCCTGACAGTTTAATCCTCTAGTGCAGAAATGACTAAGCCAATGTGTATTACTTTTACCAGGATATTTTCTTAAATAGGAGAGATAATCAGGTGAATTTTAGGTAGAATAAAACAATTATTTTAGCTGAAGCCTCTGAGACAAATGGAAAATATGAAAATTGTGGATCTAGACACCCTTGGAAAGGATACGTATCATGGTACACAAATCACTGATACTTAGCAAACCACAAGTTCACAACTATCTTCCTTTTAAAATATTAGTAGTGCACTGATAGAGAAAAGATTACTCATAATTACATCATCTGATATTTTCGCTAATCATGTCTAGGTGCTACAAATATTCGTAAACAGGCTAACAGCTTGAAGAGCAATACCTACAAAGTAGCAGCAATATGCTCACCGGAATTCCTACAGCGAAACCTCCCAGGTAGTACAGCAGTTGCTTGGTAAACTGTTCCTGGTCCTTGTCTTGCAAGAGAAAACACCAATATATGTTTTAACAGATAAAAAGATAAGACAACGTGCAACCACTCTGACAATTTTAATGTGAGGAAAAAAGAGTTAATCTACCCCTCTCCTGCCCCTTCATCTGCGTACATGTATATATCTTTTATTCAGAACGCTAACACTTCAACCTAAAAGATCATTACAGTTTTGAACAGAATATGAGACATACCAGCAAGGGCATTGTAGAAGTCGCGGCCCAGGAAGTTGAATCCAACACTAATCCCTGTGGTTGCCAGTGTGAGAGCAAATACAGCAGCAAGCTGCAGCCTTGCTTGGACTTTATCCTCTGACCACCAGTAAGGAGCAGCAACTTTCCAGAATCTTCTAGCTAGTGTTTTGAGGTCAGTACCATCTCTCTATCAGCATGAGATAAAGGAAAATACGCATTCATTAGCAACACAATAAACAGCAAACCAGCACAAGAGGCACCAGCATTAACATAGCAACATGCTCAACCTCCAAAATGTAATTGGCTGCGATGACATGGAATGTTAAACATCGGAGGCAAGGTCAAAGCAAATCTAGGTCCAGTGACCACATCATAGCATTAACCGAAAAAGATCATTTAGGGGCCTTAGCTGGTGATCCGGGCTGTTTTCCTCTCAACAATGATGAACGAAAATTTATCACTAAAAGAAACTGCAGCTAATACCTAATAGTTCGAAGTGTGGAAGTGTGGAACTCAGTGCAAAAACTAGAAGTGCATTTAGAGAAAACAAGCCTAAAGCTTGTACCACTTGACCTTGAAAAATCAACCCAATTCATGCATATTACGGTGACATCAAACAACAAAGCAGATGAACTGACACTTTGCTTGCTTATGAATGACTAAACACTAATTTAGGATCCCATCCCGCCGTAGCCATCTGATGAACTGCAAAACCCACAATTGCAGATCGGACCACAGTCTGTATGAATGTAATCATGCAGCAGATAGCTAGAGATATTGTTTAAGCTACACGAGCCCGGCCGCGTTACAGGAAGTTGGGGAACATATTTTGAACTCTAGTAGGGTCTGTAAAACAACACTCTAGTTACGAAAGCTCGAAGCAAAGCCCTGAGCAGAGCAGATCACACCCTTGAGGAGAGAGCAATGCAGCAAACCATAATCACCTTGTCCTCGCCTCCTGGAGGACCAGGGACGTCGCTGGAGGCCTCCCCCGCGGCGGCAGCGGCCGGAGGAAGGGGCGCGGCCCCGCGTCGTCGCCGGCGCATGGCGGGTGCCACCACGGCCCGGGGGTACGGGAAGGGAAGGCCGAAGCGCGGCGACGGGGAGCAGAGGCGGCGAGACGGCGGCCGCGGAAGCAGAAGTGGTGGTGGTTGCGGAGATGGAGTGGAGGGGAAGCAGCATATGGGCACGAGTAGGTGCATCTTTCCCTCCCCCTTTAAAAATCCTTTTTTTCTCCCCCTGCCTCGTGAGACGCCGACAACTCCGCTTGGCAGGAGGAGCTCGTGCCCGTCGTGGCGAGTAATGGCGCCCGCCGCGGCGGTGGAGGAGGGACGGAGAGGCGTACTGGCGAAGAGAGACGTTACGGTATACGCTGGTTCGACCCGTAGTACAGGCGGACAGGTCACTGACATTCTGGTCCCAGGCGGAGTAGGGTCCCACCTGCAGCGAAGCGGACAGGGTGTGGGCACGCTTCGTCCTTGGAGACGCAGGTGGCAGCAGCACCAGCACCACACGTATCCTATCTGAACCAAGGAACAGCAAATGCAAAGACGGAACAGGAAGAGAGAGTTCCCAAAGGAGAAGCCCTTCTCAACAGAAGATCACAGGAAATGTATTGCTTCCAATGGCATTTTCTTTTTCTTTTTATTTCATAGAGAAAGCGTCAACTTTATTACAGCAAAATGAAGAATTTACAATGGATGGCTGGCTGGCTGTGGCTGCCAGTTATGGTTTTCTTATCTAGCCTGGTAAACCCTAACCTCGCTACCTAACAAAATTTGTGAACAAAAAACACAAACTTGTTGTACTCCTATGTTGACAGCCACGCGCAAGGTGATCAAAGAATCTGGATGAATCTGTGAATGTGGCCCTTTGGCACGGTAATTGGGGTTAGTCCTCGCGAGACAACGAAGAGTGGTTTAGTTCATGTATCCACGGCAGTTAGGAGCTTTACACAGACAAGGGACCTTGCAGTCCTCCGACTCGTCCTGGTCGAATTTGTAGTCATACCTGCACATTTACCAGAAGAAGAACAGATCAGAAGATGATAAACAAGATGGAAATTTTCTTTTTTTGTTCGTAAACCAAAAGAGGTACGTAGTATGAGTTAAGAAACAGTACGTCAGTTCTTCTCCTGCGGAGACATCTCTTCTGGCAATAAGAATGATCTTGCTCTTGTCATCACTCACACTCATGATCCTTGCGTAGCAGTTAGGCATGCACTGCAAGCGCGAGCAGCGTATTCAGTTACCATTTCATTGGCTGTTAAGAATGCAACAAGATGCAGGTGTGGAAACCTGTGGAGGATTACCGAGTGATTAATTAGACGGGCTATGTTTCCTCTCTCCGTAGCATCAATTACAACATCTTCGCTTATCTTGAACAGCTGCCGCACAACAAAATGAAGAAACCATCAATTATCTTAACGCCAGAAAATCAGTATGCAGTATTTCATGTTGGTCTGGTCAATCAGTAACAACTTTGCTCAGCTATGAGTAACTGTTATCCAGAAATGATTGCCTGACCGTGAGCAAAAGGAAAGTAAAAAAAAGTAACTCACGTAGCAATCTTTGTTTTCCCTGTGATACCGTGCTTCCCTCAAATCAGCAACGCTCCTTCTAACTTGGTCCCCACGATATTCAATAACCTGACACAAAGTTTGGTTAGATGAAAAGTAAAGAATAAACTCCACACATATGGGATGTACAATGAATTTCAAACAAGTGATTCACAATCACAAAATGAGCACATGCATTTTGTTGGTAAAACTTTAGATTCTAATGTAGGACAAAGAGTGAAAATGATCTACTCCCTACCAAAAATGGTCATGCTGCCGATTGAACATGTATGTGCCTACATTTTTGCACGGTAAAGCAATTCTGTTCAGCAATTGGAGATCAAGAAATACAAATGACCAAAAGGCCTCTGCTGTACTTTAGACAGTAAGCATTTAATCAAATTGTTGCCATAAACACAACTGTAGCTGTTTACTTATGCTTTGCGACCAGATTATATGGTGTGCCAGTGTCTGTGCTTAAACATGTCATCAGTATGAGCTTTGTTTTAAAAATAAGTAGCCTGATGCGATATTACCATTTGCCCTTCTTGAATTTTCTTAGCAGCAAAGAGCCCCCATCCATGTACTCCAGATCGACCACAACAGATTCTCTTGTTCTCAGTTTTCTGAAATAATTAAACATGGAGTTTATCAGCATGCTCACATATAGCATTTTAAGAACCAGAATCACTCAAAAACTACACCTGTAAATAGTGAAGCCGTTCTTTGAACGTAGAAAAAGATTGGTCATTCTTCTGATCCTGTTAGCAAGGGAATAAGATGATTAATTATTCTAGCACTCGAGCGTAACTTAAATAAAAAGGAAAATTGTAATGCTCAGATGGGGCAATTACCATGCATGCTTTTAAATCCTCAATCAAATCCCAGGAGTGGTGCTGGGGTCCCATTATTCGATGGGGAATTGCCTCTCCTTGTTCTTTCTGGAAAATGCAGACAACTATAAGTACTAAAAGCTTGCTAACAAAACAACAGAAATTAAAACTACAAGTCTAATAGCATCATGTGAAACTAACTTTAGCCATAACATTATGCCATGCATAGGTGTTGCTGAATTTTGAGAATCAACACATGTGCACACGTGCGCACACAAAGACCAAGGAAATTATACATGAAGCACGTAAACATGGTCAAAGTATATATGAACTAGCAAACTAGATGATTGGTACAAGCAAATGGATGCATATAGACTTAGACGCTTAGAAACTTTGCATGAGACACAATCAGAAATATCTTTTCTCTGATCCTGTGACTATCTGATGGGGGAATAAGCGGGGCTCACAGAACCAAGATTATTGAAAAATACCTTGTTTCTCAACATATCATAAGGTAGACACCTTGCAGAGGGGCAGTCAGAAAATTTAGCAGGAAAGACCTCTCGGTGGTTTTCACCATTGGCCAGTCGTGCAGGCGACTGCTTCTCATTATTTTGGAGCAGAAATTTGGTACAGAAAACTCCTTCAGGTGTCTTCACTATCAACACATTATCTGGGTCGGGAGTACTGAAGTGCAAAAGAAAAGCATAGCGTGTATTAGTAACACAGCTGGGTAAATATTCACTTCTGTAAATAATATTGTTCCAAGATCATGACAGCTCTATGGATCATTTTCCATTGTTTATTCTTAAAATAGGTTTGAGACTAGTATTACAATCAACACCAGGGATCATGAAGCTAAGCCAGAATTGTTCTTTTAGAAAAAACCAGTGAACTTATGTGAACATGACAAAAAAAAGGAAAAGACTAAGATGAGAGAATAATATTACCTGTGAGATGCACAGTAGGAAACCATTTTTGTCACTTGCCTACCATCTCTTTCAGAGTATTGCAACTACAAGCAAACAGAAAAAATTACAATTTTAATCAGTTTTCCAATTAAAATAGGTTAATAAAAGTAATAGCTGGTAAATTTATGCATCAAATGAGGCACAGCTTAATCGCAGTAACAAGTTATGCTTATAGAAGTACTTGAGCAATGATGCAAACAAAATAGCTGCAAAAGGGAACTTTTCAAGAAGATAGCTTGAACACAATAGGTGGCATAAACTTGCTGATCCACAGTAACAGTGCACACCAGCCCAAAATATCAGACTGGTTAGTGGTATATGTTCAAAAACTAATCTTCCAGCAGAGCATTATATAGCTGATAACATGCATTTGTTTTCATATGAGAAAAGATTGTACAGGTTGAATTAACAAATGGATGTAAACATATTAGTGACCATTATTGCAACTATAAAAGGCAGTCTACCTCCATGCGATATCCTGCTCTTGACGCACAAATTGCATGGTAAGAAGTAGAGCACTTGTAGCACTGGGTGCAGGCCCCATGCATCTGCTTGCATATTACACATGTCTGGAGTTTCAACAAAAATACAGAGTTAAACAAAAAACAAGGTGAAATTTGAACACGAAAGCACAAAGTAATATCCCATGGGGTAACCTTGCACAAAAAAGAATACCAAATCAAAACCCTAACCTTCTTAAAGTACTCAGAAGGGATGCTCAATATGCCCATAGCTGGCTCCATTGTCTCATCAATAGGAAAGGAGACTTTAGGCTGATACCAGGCACATGTGACATGAACCCACAGTTGGTCAATATCAGTTGGCTTTAGAGCACCACCTAGGGGGTTCCAAAAAAGTACAACATGAATGATCCATAAGCAACATGATAAGCAAGAAAAGAGAAAATTATAATATCAGATACAACTGTGACCAATCAAAACTTATCACATAAAAGGTAGAAAGTTAAACATGGTTGAGTTTTCATTGTCACATTAGGCAACTAGTAACCATGCATGTGCAAAGCATGTTTGACAAACATAATTGAAACTTGGAAAAACTACATTCTCCACTTCTCTTGGCATTCACTAGTATAAATGTGGAAGAGAACATTTAACTGTACACACTTTACAAAAGCTCGGTTATGTTAAATCAAACATACCACAAGCACATGAAAATTATAAAGATCGTCACATAATTTCATATTAATTTGTAAATATTGGTTAGAAATCTCAGATAAATTCATATCTTGGAAAGACATGAACAATTTTTTTATTAACTAGATACCATGCACAGAACAAATTCAGCAAGCACCAAACAAACAATTCTTGTGTATACAATCTGAAATTAGCGAGTGATTATGACACAATAAGTATACTTAAGACTATAGTCTCTTAACTCTTACAAGGATATAAAGATTATAAATTTCTTTAAGATATGAAGCAGCTCGGATCAAATGTATCCCAGCCTAACTTGTGCTTTTTTATATTGGTATAGACAGACTACTGAAATGACTAAATAATTCCATGTTAATGATGGATCATGAAACTATTGAGCAAATACGAAGAGACCATGTTTGGAACAGGACCAATGAGGCCTTGTTGGATGCAGCAATTTCACTGGAACTGTTTATTGTACAAATTAGGAAAAGAACAAGCATTTCAAACAATGTATTACATGACAGTCATTGAGACAAAAAAAAATACCTTTTACAGTACATAAGCAGCATTCTCTTTTTTGCTGGGGCAATTCACATGCTCGACAAACCCAATTGGTAACATCCTGTACGTCACGTGCTCCATAGCACTCCTGATGGACAGCTATTTGGCATCTGAAAATCAATTTTGGAGAGGAACTTTTACATAAAAGGTAATCTTAAAACATCGAAGTAACTCTTAAAATGAAAGTGACGAACAAAAATTCAAATGGTCACAGGAAATACCTGTTACAAATGATAATTTTGTTGTAGTCCCAATCCTCAACCCACCGACAGACAGCACAACGTTCAGTTGTCCATTTAGCATAGATTGGACTATAAGAGTTTGCTGCAAATATTTGAAAAGTCAATCACCGAACTCATGCCGCAACCACCAACTATGCACGCAAAGAAAAAATCAAGAGCTGACATATACCTAGTAATGAAAGCAACTCTTCTTTCTTAATACTTGGGGTAGAAGACTTATTCCCACCAGGAATATCGTCAAGCTGCAGACAATGACAAAAAAGGAACCTTGTCAGTTTTGTATGTTTTTTTATCAAAGGGGCATGCGCACTGTTGTAGATATCCACATACTATACTGGACCACGAACGTTTGAGTTCATAAAGATTTTGAGAACATACCAAGTTAATTAATGGCTCCCCGGTGCTCTTGAGTTTAATACTCGTCTTCCATTTTTTCTTCCTTGAGCCAGTATGTCTCTCCCACTCGTTCAGACTCATCAACCTTTTCTTGCAAGACTTGCATGGACATAATATCCTGCCAGCACCAATAATAACTCAAATACCAATAGTGGTTCAAACACACATAAGGAAATCAGTGTACTAGCAGCTTCGGAATGGTTTTCGGTACTTCTGGTCTCTATACAACATTTCAGCTTCCATCACAAAAGTGACCTACCAAATAATCCTAAGGGTAGCTTCTACAGTAAGATTGAGAACTAAGAACCAACCAAAAACATACTTATTATGCACCAAACTTTACTATTAAAAAGGGGGAGTTTCTGAATGTCTTTTCTTGCAAGATTATGCACTTGTCAGCTTACATGAAAATCGGAACAATCCTACCTTCAACTTTTCTCACAGGCTGTTAACAAATTAACAACCTCGGTCACACTATTCCGACCAAAGAGCTATCGTCTTATTAGTTAAAATCTCCCTATTAGATATCAGTAACTAACACGATCTAACATATTAACAACCTTATCTAGATTATCCAACGAACACGCATATCACGCTAACTAACATAGTGGTGTGATGTGTCCCGCCCTCCTATTTACCGTTTTGCTGCGTTACCAGCTACTTCACGCATTCATTGCCAAAAGACATCGAGCGTAATGACCGATCCATCAATTCCTGCTCGTCTTCTTCAATCAAGAAGAATTAAAGGCTTTGTTCTGCTTATGGTTGCTTCCTTCGTCAGAAGTAGCAAATGGGACAGTTGAATTTAGCCAGGGATTGATTCTGTGGTTGCACTCATGTCAAAAGGACTATATCATTTTATTGAAAGATGACAGCTTGCCAGCCAAGCAGCTACTGCCCGACACAACGATCATATATGCCGGATTAAATTATGGACAATCACATAGCAGAACTGAGGTAGGGTGGTCAGAGAAAGAATGAGAGAGGAGGTAGTGGTATTTATCTTTTAGATATACAGGCAACCACAGGCAAATATACAACAGCCACTTCAGTTCCTTAGAAGCTCATGGTATTAGCCCTCAGGTCATTATGCACGCTCAAAAGTATTAACGAAAAGAGAAAACTTAATGCTCCAAGAAAAGAAAAAATTGCACATTCATAATTTTCCTATTACTTTCTGAAAAGTTGGCTTCTTCAATTTGGGAAATTGACCAAAATAATATACGTTAAATTCACATAGAGTATTGGTAAATAAGCGCATTTAAAGAAACGTGCAATGCAATCTGAAGATTCAGTATCAGATATGATAAATGCTTACATGTGCTTCTCAGGTAAGTACAATGCTTCCATCCCAGAGCAGCACACAGGTATGGATTCAGGCAATTTTTCCTTTGAAGTGCTAGCAAATCTGTGCAGAGAAATGTTAGAAACTAGCACTCTTATATTTATTGAACAGTCAAACACCAGTAGGTTTGAGAACAAAAGGTACTCACTCTGAGCTGTTCGACATGCTCATTTGTTCAACTGCCAATGTTTTCTTGCGTTCTGACTTGCAGTCGGGGCAGAAATACTCTGCATTTTCTAAATCCTACAATATAATGCACAGGCTGTGAATTCTACACATGGAATCATAAAATTGTGACTCTAAAATTGTCACCACCAAACAAAATGAACAAACAACCTGCAGGTCCCTGCAAGTCTGATCGCAGTCTACATGAACCCAAATCTCACAATCATCACAACACACCTGCCAAGAAGTGCATTGCAGGTCAGTGCCTATAACAATCAAGAGAAGATAATCTATAACACCACCAAAGCACATATCCTTCTAGGCTTACCCAGTTTCCACCATCTGTGTGGTGCCAAATTTTCTTGCATATGCCACAGTATTGTTTTGACTGCAATAGCTGCAGGCAAAGCAAAGTTTACACATGTAAGGAACTATAAGTAGAAAAGTTAACAGAGCGAGCAAAACACTTAGTTCACAGTCACACGCCACATACATACCTTTTCACAATGCCTACAAAGTAACTGCTCTGCATGTTGCTTCTTTTTCTTTGAAATTTTGGATGGAAGACGATTACCACAGCTATCACAGCATGCTGCTGATTTCCCAGCAACCTGCAGCATAGTAGATTAGATAGCAGACTAGCTGAGGAGTTATAATAAATGCGGCGGCTAAACTTGACTGTTACAACTTCACACATCAAAATACCTGAGTATCAGATTGGCACTCTTGCTCGGTATTTGAGCCAGTCACTTCATGTGTGCCATCAGCCACAGACTGCTCATTGACAGACTTCTCCAGAGAGCATACCCCATCTTGGAGCTCAAAAAAACCACGCTCGGCAAGGAAAGCCTCCTCAATTGCTGCACGGAATTTGCTAGGCTTGAGCTTATACAGAGATTGTCCCTGAAACCTGATAGAAGAGAGAGCAACTTCAGACACGGCCAAGTAGGTAAGGCCATGTGTTCACCTCGCCTCCATATGCCAGAATCAGAAGTTTACCTGTCCAGATACTCCACAAAGGGATAGATCATCCCTTGCTTCACCCATCCATAGTCCTGCGAAAGAATATGGCAATGTCAGCCAACGCAAAAGAAAAACAGAAAAAAAAACTGAACGCTCAACCAGGAAACTGTAATCCATACCCTGCTATGGCCGCTAGTGGAGTAACCAAAGAACATGACACAGAGCGCACCGGGGATGCAAGAGTTAAGGACAACCTCCGGCGCGTGCAACATTGGGTCAATCACTAGTGCAGGCCATGCCGGGCCCTTCTTCCCCGACTTTGCCCACACCACATCGCCAAGCACAAAATCCTCTGGCCAGTAAAAATCCTCTTTCCTGAGGTCACACTCCTTCTTTGGTTTGCACTCCACCACCACGGACTTCCCCTCTGGCTCGCCGCTAGCAGCAGCATTGCTCGCAAACGTGACCACACTGCCCACCACGGACCTCCCTTCCAGCCCGCCATTCCCAGCAGCATTGCTCGCGGACGTGACCACACTGCCCACCACGAGCTTCTCCTCCAGCTCGCATTTCACATCGGCATTGCTGACGGACGTGACCACACTTCCACTGAAACAACCCGAGCTGCTGCTCCCGCCGATGTTCCGGCACGCCCGGTACAGCTCGTCCTCCGTCTGCGCCGGCTGCTCGTCGCCTGTCCACACCTCGGTATGTACGGCCCCAAAGGCGGAACTTTTGTGGACGACCGCGCGCACCTCGACCTCGTACACCTCCCCGTCCCCGTCCTCCCCCGCGGACACGGCCTTGCAGGCCTTCTTCGCGAGCGGCAGCACCACGGAATCCCTGAACCGCGAGGGCACCACGCGCTCACGGCGGCGCTTGGCGGGCGGCGGCATGCCCTCGGCGGCGGGGAGCTCCATCTCGCACGGGCCCGCGGCGGTGCAGCGCTTGAGCGGGGCGAGCATGACAGTGGCGCCGGCGGCGGCTAGGGCATCTGGGGGGAGGCGTGCGCGCGAGGCCCTAGAATCCTGAATCGGGTCGGCGAATTGGGGGCGTTGGGCGGGTGGGGGATCGACGCGCCGAAGCCTTAGGGTTCCGACGGCGTCTAGTTGGGATTGGGATTTAAGGTCGGGGGATTATTCGGACACGAGATGTGGATTCGAGGCGGATTAGGACGAATGCGCGGCGACTCGAGGCCGAAAATTTCGGGTTCCCTCCGAGACTCCGAGGGATTTGGGTGCGGGGTTTTGAATGAAATTTTGGAACGCGATGTCGAGGTCGGCGCAGAAGATGCGGGGAGAGAGAGAGGCCAGGGAGGAGTGAGGTGTGGTGGGGAAGACGACCCGACGCCGCGAGTTGGTCTGGTGGGAGCGGAGCGGAGCGGGGCGCCCTGAGTTTTCGCGCGGATCTGGCCTCTGGCTCCTGCCCTGTGGGCTGTGGCGGGCTCTGACGTGGGAGCTTTGGAGTTTTGGAGGCTCGGATCTGAGGCCGAAACCGATAGGAATTCCATCCAGGTCAAACGCGAGCGCCGCCTCTGCAGGCTCGCTTTTATTTATATAACACATCAACAAAACGCGCCGCCCCCAGCCGATCTCCATCCAATCAAACAAATCCCTAATCACAGGCGACGCGCAGAAACGCGGCTGACCATGGATCGTCTCCCCGGCGAGATGCTCGCCGCCGTCCTCCGCCGCCTCCCGCCGCGGTACCTTGCTGTGTGCCGCGCCGTCTGCAGGGAGTGGCGCGGCGTGATCGACGCTCGCGGGTTGCTGCTCGCGGTCGCGCATCTCCTGCCGCGTCCTCTGAGCGGCATATTCATCAACTTTTTCGGGGAGGTGGGTCACTGCTTCTTCTCGCGTCCCACACAACAGAGGAGCCCGCCCCCCGGCATCGACACGACTCTCCAGTTCCTGCCTAACTGGTGGAATCCCCGCGGGCGTGGAGGCGTCCTTGACCACTGCAACGGTCTTCTCTTGTATGAGAGCGGGGACTCCATGTACGTGTGCAATCCTGCTACGCGGCGTTCGGCGCCGCTGCCCTTGCCGCGCATACGGCCCTTCTTCTGCACCAGGACGTACCTCGTGTTCGACCCGACCGTGACGCTGCACTACAACGTCTTGTTCTTACCCGACGCGCCGAGTAAGCCAAGGATGCCTCCTCAGCGTGTTAGGACGAAGAGGAACAAACCATCCGCTTGCACGGATGACGCGTCGCCTTCGGTAAGTGCGAATTATGATTCTGAGTTTAACCGAATAGGCTCCATGGAATGGCCTCCGTATTCTTATGCAGTGCAAGTATTTTCCTCAACCACCGGACAATGGGAGGAGAAGCACTTTATTCGAGTCGGTGATCCGACGACGGTTACCGTGTCAGATGTGTGGTCAGATCCATCACCACCAACTAGTAGCATCACGATTCGGCGCTATGCCGTGTATTGGCAACAAGCACTCTACCTCCATTGTCGTGGTGGTTTCATCGTGAGGTATGTACCATGCTGCTCGTGAGAAGTTGTAGCTGTTGCATTTGTCCCTCTCTTTCCGTTGTATATCAAGTTTACTATCTCATCTTTGTAGGTTGTCATTGTTAGAGGACAAGTATATGGTGATCAGAACCCCGGAATCAGATACTCTTTTCATCATGCCACCAAAATCACATAATGACGAGTGCGGCCAAAGACACGGGGAACATTCTACACCTCACGTGTATTTGGGGAAATCAAAACTAGGAGTCTATTACACCATTCTGCGTGGGTGCCGGTTATCGGTATGGACATTGCACCAAGGGTCGGAATTACGTCAAACGGCAAAGTGGGATCTGAAGCATCAGGCAGACCTTGAGCCCTCTTTTCTACGGCACTACACAAATCACCACCTAGTACAAGAGATTAACAAGCCTTGGATCTTAAACCCGAGCCAAAAGGAATCAGAAGATACGGGAGCCTATGAATGGGATTCTAGTGATGACAGTATCGTTGACGCCCAAGGAGCAATAAATAACAATGAGCGTTGCGTACATCGTTACGACGGCATCGACCTACTAGGGTACCACCCTTGCAAGGAAATTGCTTTCTTGGGTGATCGTCTCAGCGCGTTTGCTTACAACCTGGACAACACAAAGTTGGAGTGCTTGGGGTCACTCTGCCAAACATGTCGTCGACACATGCCTGATTCTCCAGCTCCTACACTTAGGTCGTTCATCTATACGCCTTGCTTGTATGACCAGCTTCCTGCTCATAATGATGACGAGTAGGTATTTCATATCGAGGAGGTACGAGGATAGGCAAAAGATTGAGTGGTTTTCTCCGCATGAACACAATTTGCAAGTTTTTAATTGGTGTGTCTGCCTTGCTTGAAATGAATGAGAGGTTTCTCCGCATGAACACAATTTGCAAGTTTTTAATTGGTGTGTCTGCCTTGCTTGAAATAACGCTGTGCATTGGCGGTACTTTTTTCATTGACTTCTCTTATTCTTATCTTCTTCCAGCCACGAACTGCTAGCAGCATCGCCCCAAAACGCTTGTCCGCCCAGTCTGCTCCGCTGCGTGCGCCGCCGCGCCGGCGCTAGGCCGCTCCGTTTGCCGCTAGCAGGTCGCGTCGCCGCCGGGTCCTGCAGGTCTCGCCGCCCGCTCGCAGTCGCCGCCGCGCCGCCATCGCAGTCTCGCCCAAAGACCGCCGCTTCTTCCTACCTCGAGCTCGCCCTGCAACGCGGACCGCTGACCCGCCCTACCGCCAGCCCTCGCCGCCGCCGCTGGTCGTGGAATCGAGCTCTACCTTCGGCCGGCTGCTCGCTCCACCTCACCATAGACCATGTCCTCGAGGAAGCCTCGCGAGCTCGCCCGTCGCCGGCTCTACTCCTGCAAGCACGACCACGCCGCCACATGAGGAGGTATCGCCGGTGAGGTCGCCTGCCGTGCCACTGGCTTACTGCCCTACGTGCTCGCCTGCCGCCCTGCCCCGCCGGTTTCCTGCTAGGATGTCTTCGTGAGGTCTCCGGTGAGAGTTGCTACAAGCATAGGAGTCGTTTGCTACCACTTGTTCGACGCCATTTTGTACATGGCTAGTTGAAGTCCTGAACACAAGATTAAACTAGGACTCGTTAAGTTAGTTATTTAAGCTGATGTGCGCATACACGAACCTAGTCATTCAATTGATTACTAATTCGATGTGAGCATGCGTTGAGCTATTAATTCAATTGATATATCCGTCGGCTTTTCATCGGGCGTGAGCTCGATCACGTCAAGGCAGCTGCCTTCAAGCGTCAATTTGAGATGATACTATGCATGGTGCTTATACCTAGCCTAATTAAAAAGATGGCTATCTGATTGGTCAATCGAATGTTCGTGCATAATCTAGTCAATGCACAGTAGTATTTGGTGTAGTACATGCAATCCATCCAATGTACAAACATGGCATGTGGAGGCAGCTACCAGCGTGCACGAGCGCCTTTGCAGCGTCAAGAAAATAAAAGCTAATTATCATTTAACTAATCAATGTATTTGGCAGGAATACGTGTACATGTCAAAATACCGAGGCTATGTACAGCCCGGCCGGTCGGTCGGGCCTGCATCGTATACATATACGTGTTAGCTACTGGACACATATACAACCAAGAAGATGTCTGGGCTAGCTGATACCAATCCAAGGCGATATATAAGCACCGCGACTGGAGGAATACTCGAACGGCCCGCGGTTCTACCGAAGGTTGCGAGCGTTGCCGGTGATAAGATAAGCATCTGCACTCTGAAACAGATACCGAAGATTCAGCACTCCATCCTCATCCATCCGGCGTCGCTCGCCGCCTATAAAGAGGACTCCAGATCACTCACGATGATGAACGCTCACATCTGGAGAAGACCCGCCCCCAGGTTCACACCCGATCGGAGGCGGAGCTCTCCCACCTAAGATCACATCGGAAGAAACACACGCACAGCTCATACACCTCCAACAGCACCATAAACGCAGGCGCCCCACACCACCAAAATCCCATCTGCAAATTTCCACACACGAGCTAGCATCCCAGTCAAAAGCACCATACACACACACGCACTGATCAGTGAAGCCATATGGAGGTGAAGCCGATGATTTCTGACGGTGAGCATATGGATTGACTCTCTCTCTCTCTCTCTCTTTCTCTCTCTCTAGCATGCATGCACACATGCCTTTCGCCGGAGAAGGTTCCGCTCACTGCGGCGGGAAGAGACACGCGATGGACAGGGCCGCCGGTGGGCAGCCTGTCGCGTGCCCTCTTCATCTCTACGAGCCACTCCGAAGGTGACGGTGGTGAGGCTGTCGGAGTCCAGCCCGGCACCACTTCCATCTACGCACACTACGTTGCCCAAGACGACGGCATCGGGCGCGCGGCTGCCGGCGTGCAGCCCGGCGCCAGCTCCAACGCCACCAAGACGACGGCCCTCGATGGCGCGGCCGTCGGCGTGCAGCCCGGCGCCATCTCCAACGCTACCAAGAGGACGGCCTCGACGGCGCGGCTGCCGGCGTGCAGCCCGGTGCCATCTCCGGCGCCACCAAGATGACGGCCCGAGGGCGCGCGGCTGCCGGCGTGCAGCCCGGCGCCATCTCCAACGCCACCAAGGCGACGGCCCGAGGGCACACGGCTGCCGGCGTGCAACCCGGCGCCATATCCAACGCCACCAAGAGGACGGCCTAGACGGCGCGGCTGCCGTCGTGCAGCCCGACGCCATCTCCATCTCCGCCGCCACCAAGACGACGGACCAGGGGCGCGTGGTTGTCGGCGTACAGCCCGGCGCCACCTCCATCTCTTCCGCCACCAAGAGCACAGCCTCGAGGACGTGAGGCTGCCGGCGTGCAGCCCGGCGCCATCGCCATCTCCGCTCTGGTGTGGCGCGCCAAAGACGGCAGCCTCGCGATCGCCGGCGGTCAGAGCGCCATCTCCTCCCATCGAGCCCGGCGCCTTCTTCACTCCGGCGAGGCGTGACGAAGACGAGTGATGGCGGGGCTGCTAGTATGCAAGCCATCGCCATCTCCACCTCTGCAAGCCATAGGCGATGGCGTCGGGGTGTCTATCGTATAACCCGGTGCAAGCTCCATCTTCGTGAAGCCGACGGGCGTAGGCGAAAGAGCTGCCGACGCGCAATCCGGCGGCATACCCCACCTCCATCTTCACGAGCCCGTGAGACGACGCTCTTGTCTAGGACGACAGCCGTGAACTCGGCGTCGGACCGAGACGAGGTGTCGACCAAGTCGGCACCGACTTAGGCGCCGGTTTTGCACCGACGCCGATCTCCACCAACACTTACTCTGTGAGGCATACCCCTTTGCGCACTTCGACGAGGCTGCTGGTCGTCGAGAAGTCCCACCGAGCGGACCCATGCTACCCTAACTCCAACTACATCGACGCCAAGACCGACGAGGCACAATGGCGAGGCGGGCGTGGGAGTAAAAACCCACGCTACTCGCGTGCGTACCGACGAGGACACGGCTCGCCGCCACACACAAACCACCACCACATCATGCATGGAGGACGCGAAGCGAAGACGACGAAGACGACCACACGGCTTAATCGGAGGTGTCTCGTGGCGTAACCCGCGGGAGTAATTAACCGGGTGCCTTCCGAGGCCCCGGGAACCATGAGATCGCAATCGCCATAGTCAGGCTGGCCGCGCAAGCAGGCCACGGAGAGCACTGTATTAGGGATTTGTACTTTGTTTCTCCATGAGAGATTAATGAAATGCATCTTCCCTACCTTTTCTTGTGTACTACGGTACACTGGCACGCCCGCACTTCTTTTCTTTACCTCGGCGCATGAGAAAAACACGCTACCATTCTTCTCCCCTCGAGTAGCCTACGTTCAACTTTTCTAGAACGTTTTTCTCGTGTCAAACAAATTGGCACGCCCGGTGGGACATGGTTCTCCTCCCATCTTTGCTCCGTTGTGGTCGTCAGAATCGTCTTCGCCCGTTCACCCAACCCACACAACATCCTGCACGACAAGCCAACAGCGAGGACCTCCGTTGATCAAAGGTCATCTTCATGCAGGAGGAATCCCCCACGCCATCATGTAGGACTATCCACAATGAAGGCCGAGCCCAAGATGGCTCACTTGCTGGAGAAGGTGGGGTTCACGCTTCGGCAAAACAGTAGAATACCGCCGCCACCCGCGGTTTGCGAGGCATGGTGGAGGCAAGCCGAGGACCTCATCAAGCAGAAGGGCAAGACTCGGACCAAGTTCGGGCTTGGGTACACTCACCCGGGTGGCCACGACGATGAAGAAGAAGGAAGACTCAATGGCGTCGCACAAGTCACGTGCCATGCTACGTCTGTCTCTTCACGAGACGACATGGAACTGTCACGTCAGGGCCTTCACCGCCAAAACTCCATCGACGACGAGCCGGTCAAGGAAGAAGAAGAGGTCGAACCCACGCTCCACAGAGATGGAAGGCGGTGGTCGACCCATCGGCGAACTTGTCAAGTCAACCTCGCAACCGAAGGCGATCCACGTCCCACTTTTGTCACCCACGACGGAAGAGGAACGGGAAAGCTACCGACGCTTCTTGATGGAGTATCGAGATTGCTTCGCCTGGAGCTACAAAGAGATGCCGGGGCTCGACCCTCGTGTCGCTACACACAATCTGGCGATTGACCCGCAACACCGCCCCGTCAAACAGCCTCCGCGGCGCTTGCGTCCGGAGTTTCAAGACCAAGTCATCGCCGGAGTCGATAAATTAATCATTGCAGATTTCATCAAAGAGGCGAAATACACCGAGTGGCTCGCAAACATCGTCCCCGTGGAGAAGAAGAATGGCCAGGTACGGGTGTGCCAAGACTTCCGCGACCTAAATCGAGCATGCCCCAAAGATGACTTTCCCCTGCCAATCACGAAAATGGTCGTCGACTCCACCACGGGCCATGGTGCGTTATCCTTCATGGATGGTTCGTCAGGCTACAACCAAATCAAGATGGATCCGGATGACGCCATCAACACCGCGTTCAGGACCCCGAAGGGCAACTTCTACTACACCGTCATGCCATTCGGCTTGAAGAATGCTGGTGCGACGTACGGCCGGCCATGACATACATCCTCGGCGACTGATCCACCATTCGGTGGAGTGCTACGTAGATGACATGGTGGTGAAGACCAAGGACCGCCGGGATCATCGGAGGACCTCCGGGTCATCTTTGAGCGCCTACGTCGACACCGCTCAAGATGAACCCGTTGAAATGTGCCTTCGCCGTTCAATCGGGCCTCTTCCTAGGCTTCGTCCATCATCGAGGCATAGAGATCGAACCAAGAAGATCAAGGCCATCCTCAACATGCCACCACCTTGTAATCTCAAGGAATTGAGAGGTTTACAAGGAAGTTGGCGACATCCGTCGCTTCATCTCCAATCTCTCGACGCATCCAACCCTTCTCAAGTCTCATGAAGAAGGGAGCTCCGTCGTATGGGATGAAGGGTGTCAAAGAGGATTGACGACATCAAGAAGTACTTACTTAACCCACTTTTGGCAGCTCACGTAAAAGCGCCCTCTTATTCTATACATTGCGGCAGCCTACTTCAATAGGTGCTCTTCTCGCTCAGCACAATGATGAAGGGAAGGAGGTGGCTTGCTACTACCTGAGCCGCACCATGGTGGGCGCTGAGCGAAACTACTCTCCAATAGAGAAGTTATGCTTGGCGCTTATATTCGCGTTGAAGAAGTTGAGGCACTACATGCTAGCACTCCAAATCCGGCTCGTCGCTAGAGCGGATCCTATAAGGTACGTGCTAAGTCAGCCCGCACTAATGGGGCGACTCGGAAAATGGGCATTGCTCATGATGGAGTTCGACATCACCTTTGTGTCTCAGAAAGCGATTAAGGGCCAAGCCTTAGCGGAGTTCCTTGCGGCGCATCCCATCCCCGACGACTCTCCGCTCATTACCAACCTCCCCGACGAGGAGTTTTTCACCGCGGAGGTCGAGGCTCCATGGGAGCTCTACTTTGATGGTGCTTCGCACACAGAGGCCGACCCTGATGGCACACCCAAGCGGAGAGAAGGAGCAGGATTGGTGTTCAAGACTCCACAAGGAGGGGTGATGTATCACTCATTCTCCCTTCTCAAGGAAGAATGCTCCAACAATGAGGCGGAGTATGAGGCGCTCATCTTTGGCCTCCTCCTAGCACTCTCCATGGAGGTCCGTTCTTTACGGGCCTATGGAGATTCCCAGCTCATCGTTCGGCAAGTCAACGACATCTACGAGGCATGGCGGGCTGGTGCCATACTACGGTGCGGCCCGGAAGCTTATGGAGAAATTCCAACATGTTGAAGTTCTCCATGTCCCGCGAAGCAGGAATGCACCTGCCGATGCCTTGGCAAAACTAGCGTCGGCACTGGTGCTCCCAGGTGATAAACCCACGCAAGTGACAGTGGAAGAAAGGTGGCTTCTTCCCGCTGTCCTAGAGCTCCTCCCGGAGGAAGAGGAAGTCAACACCATCACGACGAACATCGTGGAGGAGGACGAGTGGATACAACCCTTCCTCAACTACTTCAAGCACGGCAGCCTCCCTGACGACCCCGTCGAGAGGCGCCAACTCCAACGGCGACTTCCCTCCTATGTATATAAGGCCGGTGTCTTGTACAGACGGTCTCATGGGCAAGAGATTCTACTTCGGTGCGTCAACCAAGATGAAGCCAAAAAGATCTTACAAGAGGTGCACCATGGGGTCTGAGGTGGACACCAAGGTGGAGCCAAGATGTACCATGCCATACGCCTGGTTGGGTACTATTGGCCCGGCATCATGAAGGACTGCCTCCAGGTAGCCAGGTCATGCCATGGTTGCCAAATCCATGGCGACTTCAAGCATCAGCCGCCAGTTCCTCTACACCCCACCATTCCCTCATGGCCATTCGGCGCTGGGATTGGCGTCATCGGACCCATCGACCCGCCATCTTCCAGGGCCATCGTTTCATCCTTGCGTGACGGACTACTTCTCCAAGTGGGCGGAGGCTGTCATCAAGGAGGTGAAGAGCGACAACGTCATCAACTTCCTAGAGCGAAATATCATACATCGCTTTGGGATACCACACCGTATCACCTCGACAACGGCAAGGCATTCAAATCCAACAAGATGTACGAGTTCATGGCGGTACAAGATCAAGTGGAACTCCTCCACCGGCTACTACCCTCAAGCCAATGGAGCAATCGAGGCCTTCAACAAGACGCCGGCAAGATACTCAAGAAGACGGTGACAAGACATAGAAGGATGGCTCGTGTCTCTTCGAAGTTTCTATGGGCGCATGCATTCTGTACCCCAACTCAGTCTACACCCTATTCCCTCGTCTATGGGAGTGAGGCGGTACTTCCATTGGAGGTCCAGCTACCCTCTCTTCGTGTCGCCAACCAAGATGAACTCACCAAAGATGAACAGGTACAACTGCGATTCCAGGAGCTTGACGCCCTAGAGGAGGAGCGTCTCCAAGCCCTGCACAACTTGGAGCTTTACCGTCAAAACATGGTGAGAGCTTACGGCAAGCTCGTGAGGCAACGTCTTTCTAAGGAAAGGCGAGCTAGTGCTTGTCCTCAGGCGCCCCATCGTCGTCACGCACAAGACGAAGGGGAAGTTCGAGCCAAAGTGGGAAGGACCCTACACCATCGAGCAAGCCTACGACGGGGGTGCATACCAGCTGGTCGATCCTCAAGGAGCTCGGCCCATGCCTCCAATCAACGGAAGGTTTCTTAAAAAATATTTTTGCTAAATATTTGCTTCTTTCGTTGCCTTTTTTTTCGTTTTTTTTTCTATGGGGAGTCCTTCAGTCGGCTCATGTCCATGATGCATTCTCCTTTGCATAGTGTGGACCATCTGTTTTCCCCCAACAACAAAACAAAACTGGCTTTCCCTAATCATACCGTGCTGGTGATTGAAGATCTGGCTGCCTTAGGACTTGTCGGAGGGCGGCACGAGGTGCCAAGTTGCAAGTGGAGCGGCACCTACACCCACAAAGCACGACACGTACCAAGTGCATGCTTCCAGAGGCAGTGGAGAAGATCACTTGGGCACTTCAGCGTACCGAGACTCCACGCCCCTCATGCTCCCCGGCGTGCCTCGCGCTCGTAGAGTCTCACACCCTGGGGAAGACCATAGGAAAAGATCATGAAAAGGCTGCCCGACTCGGTGCATAGCCACGTGACAACCCTGGGGTGTGCCACAAAAAAAGCTCCAGATAAAGTGCCAGAGGGTTCCTTAGTCCACCAAGGTGAACGGTGCCTTCCAAATTCCCAAGATGGCTCCCCGAGCAAAGAAAGAAGAAGAGAATCTCAGAAGTTCAAGCCAAAAAAAAAGTATCCCCAAGAGTGCAAGCAATCTCATGAAGTCCACGGTCACCCAAGTGGACCTCGCAAGCAGTCCTCGCAGGAGGGTAAAAATACATAAACTCCAAGAAGCAAGTCTAAACCGTCCCAAGCATAAGGGAACCATTCGAAGGAAGGCGGAAGGTAGCTGTTCACCACCCCTCAATAAGGCGCGGAAGTTTCAGAGCTGTTGTCCCAAAGCCTTACTCCCTCGTTTTACCATGCCCAAGTCTCTAGGTTCGCAGGGTATCGTGCAGGGGGCATGGCTGAGCCGTGGGGCTCCTCGGTACCAGGATGGGCTAGAGTATGATTCTCTACTGCCTCTTGGAAGCATCTCCGAGGACGGCGTCTCCACACATGTACACGGAAGGACGAAGTTGTAATCGTCATGATCTTGCGACGATTCTCGAAGACAAGCCCTTCGGCGGCCTTTTCCAATATCACACATATAGCTAGTGTATAACGGGAAAGCCAACATTTTAAAAATCCAAAACCAAACCATGTTTTTTTTCTCTCTCGATTTCGTGTTTTCTAGCTCTTGTGGGTTTTATTCCCCGAGCAAATACTTTGGCCATATGCTTGGCCATATTCTTTTACAAGTTGAATGGCGATGGGGTGTACATGATACTCCAAGCGCCTTCAACTTCAAGTGTCTCCACCTGCCTACCGCGGCAACACCGGGGTGGTGTCGACGCTGATGTCTTTATGGCGTATCGGCTACACCGACACATGAAGATACAGGAACAGTGCAGTGCACTAGTGCGGTCAGCACAAATCTGTGAAACCCTTCGATCTAGTCTGTTGGCACTGCTGCAGCTATGCGGTCGCGACTAGGTCAATAAATTACCTCCGAAGACACGGCATGATGTTGCGTTGTGCAATTGGAGACGAACCGAAGATGTTTTGCTGGTTGGCGCCATGACCGCTACATGGCCCAACAAATTTCATCAAATGGATATGAACATGGAAGGATATACCCACATCACCTCTACACGAAGAACCAGGGCAACAACAAAATATTTGCGCCAATTTGGTTTCTCGCCAAGTCAAGTCCGATTCGCTTTGCGCTCGAACTTCACTTGGCGGGGGGGCATTTGTTCGACGCCATTTTGTACATAGCTAGTCGAAGTCCTGAACACAAGATTAAACTAGGACTCGTTAAGTGTAACACCCTCAGAATCGGACCTATGCAAGTTTCAGCGATTCCCGCCAAACCCGCATAGAAACGATTCAAAGGTGCCCACCAGGCACTTTCGTGCGGGTGGAAAACGAAGTAATAACATTACACAACAATCCTCAATGGGACACACAGAACAGGTATATATACAACACGACTCCATGAGTCAAGAATACAGATATACGGTACAAAGATCCAATTCACCTTGAAAACGATGGAGCGTCCGACTACGGACAAGATGCAAATGGGGCTAAGAGCCCTGAAGAATAACCAATGGCGTCCATAACCCCCGTGCCAAGCGGAAGGGTAACCCCGCTAACGTCGATCTCAAACCTGCTTAAACAAAAGGTGCCGACAAAGGGCAAAGGAAAAGAGGCGTCGATCGAGGCGATGCAGCGAGGCTAGAATTCGGCGGTCCTCGCCTACATAGGTATGGTGGGCTGGGCGGCGGCAAGATGCACTAAACAACCTATAGAGACTCGATACAATGGCGACTATCGAGAGGGTAAGAAAGACCTATTCGAACCAACATGATACTACCATCAAACAAACCCATCTGGCGTTTCCCCTCGAAACCAAACGAGGAAGTCAACCGAGGAACTCACGCTTGGCGCTTTATTTATTACTGTCGTTGCAGCAATTACTAGTCGTTTAGATAATCGTGCTGATAAAGTAAGCAGTGGGCACTTTTAGTTAACCATTCCATTGTAGTTGCAACAATTAATAATCAGATACAGATAGCATGAGATAAACCCAAAACCCAGCAGTTGTTGGTACTTTTATTCAGCCATTCCGTTGAAGTTGCAATACTTACTAGGCGGTACAATGATGGTCAAGCGACACTCCAAACAAGCAATTGTGGGCAGTATTATTTAGCCATTCCATTATAGTGAAGCTGATTACTAGTCATTATAAAGTCAAATTCATAGCAATAAACTTTAGTTATGCTTGGCTATGATCTAGATACTGTGCTCCAAGTCTTCCATAACCGCGGACACGGCTTTAGAAAGTTTTACCGGCGGGGTGCACCAATAGCAACACGCCGATCAACCTCGGAAAAACCAAAAAAACCCAACGAGGCTTTCACATGAACAATCACGATTGAAATATTTGAGGCCACCCTTAAGTAGAATCATAGCAACGGTGACTCGAGACGGACTTAAGGTTTGGGTAGACGGTCAGAACGATCGGGAACCCGAAAGTGTGGCTGGGCTTGTCGACACCGCGAATCGTCCCGATCCTAACAGACAAAGGTGCTCCTCACAATTTAAATCTGAAAAGTAGCATGGCATAAGTACAGGATAGTAAATAAAACCTCAAACTAGTTTGTGGCCCCAAGAAATAAGATGAATCAAGCTCGGCTGGGGGTCCCATATACCTCCGGATGTGGATAGCGATAAATCAAGGAACAGTATCAAGTACTGGGGTCTTACGGGACACAAGTGGGCGTCGAAACCAAATATTTTCTATCACCCACCGATGCCTCTGCTTATTTCAATTTTAGTTGTTAACGAAATTAAAGTGAACGATAAGTAAAACCATGATCATCTCCATCATCAACATGCGGCAATACATCAACAATCGTGGCATTTGACGACACGCAACACTTGAGCAAGCGACTATCACGACGCAAGTCCAACTATCTACCAAACAACCGGTAATAGGATGTGTCCAAGGCAATATAGAGCTGCACGGTATACCACAGGGACGGAAACTAAAGCATCGCGACACAGATAGCAATAGATCAACAGGAGGGAATAAAGACTATAAAAGTAAGATAGGTAGAAAGGGGGAGGTGCTCGCCTGAAAACATTGTTGAAGGTTCAACCGAAGATCGGGCAAAGCTCACATCATCTCAACGGCCTTATCCGCGAAGAAGCAAATCACTAGAAGAAACACCGGGTGCACTATTTAATACTACGGCAAAAGATCGGGCATGATGCATGTATGATGTATGGCATGGCAAGGATGCGATGCAATTAGGTCATATTAAGCGGAACCGGGGTCCCGACAATTAATTAGGTGGTTCATGTTGTTTAGAACCCCCGCAATTTAAATGTTGTGTTAACATGGCAAAAGATAGCACCGGTTCACTACACAAGTTTAAATGAGGCCAATATAAGGCTAGATTTGCCCGCATATGGGCCCCATATTTAATTATTAGGTGAATCGGCATAAGGCCCCCAAACCACATGAATGTATGCATGCAAGACAATTATTACGACAAGTTGTATTATGTTATAAAATAGGGTTAGGAAGAGGTTCACACATTAGGGTTCGGCAGATCTTGGGTTCCGGTTGGGTCGGTCTCGGTCCGTGTTCGACGGGATCGGTCTCGCGGGAACGTTCTCGGTAACGGGGTAGATCTTGTCGTTCCGGAAAGCCGGACTTGGTTCGGTGTCGGGGCGCATCGGATCTTCCGGGTCGGTGTCGTTCTTGTCGTCGTGCAGATCTTGTCGGGTCCCACAGGGTCGGTCTTGCTGTCGCGAGGATCTCGTCGGGCCCGCGCCATCAAGTCGGTACTAGCGTCCGGGAGCGTCCTCGTGGCGATCTTGCCGTGACGAGGCTTGGCCTACGGTTCCCTGTCGAAGGTCTTCGGGTTCCGAGAGGGTTCTTGTTGTTCCGCTTCGAGAAGATCTTGTCGGTGGTCTCTGGGTCGCGCAACTTCCACTTGTCCACGACGAAGATCATGTCGTTCCCTTCCGTGTAGAAGTCCTTGTAGATGCCCCTTCGAGTGTCTCCGGTCCGATGTAGGAGACTCCCGGTTACCTCGGCGGAGTTTTCGGATTCGGCGAGATCGGCCTTCGGGGTATCGACATCCGGGTTCGGTCTTCGCGGTTCTCGGCGTTCGAAAAGGCGTACTTGGAGTTCCGTCTTCGGTGGTCGGGGTAGCTCATGGCGTTCCGAGATGGTTCTCTTCGGTCATCGGGTCGGAATTGCGCGTTTTGGTGGTCGATCTAGGCGGACCGCGGTGCATCTCAGGCAGGGACGAGCTCGGCGAGTGGGCCCGCGACAACGGCGTGAGGGGCACCGTCGCCTGAGACGGCGGCGGCCCGAGGAGCAGGGCGGTGGCGCTGCTCGACGGCCAGCCCAATGACCGCTCGCGGAGGCTCGGGAAAAGGCGCCGACGACGGCAGGCGGGCAGAGGCCGGAAGAAGCGGTGGCGCGGCGGGAGAGGAGCAGCGGTGGGGCGAAAGCGGCGGCGGCAGCGGCGCTGCGGCGGGCGTGCCTGGCGGCGGCGTGGTCGCTGGCGAGGAGGAGGAGGTTGGCGCCGTGGCTCGCGGCGGATGGAGCAGGCGGGCGGGGCCTGGCCGCCACGGCTCGCTGACGGCAGCGGCCAGCGGGCGGCGGCTCGGGTGGCCCGGCGCGCAGGAGAAGGGTCGGGCAGGTTGGGCGCACGGCGTCAGAGGTCAGCCACGGGCGTCGAGGAAGGGGACCTCGCGGTCAGTCGGCGGCGGTTGGTGGAGGGGATGGTCGCGGGGGGCGGCAGGGGGCATGGTGAGGCGAGGCGGCTTGGAGGGAGCCACGGCCCAGTGGCTGGCTGGTGGCGGTTGGTGGAAGGCGCGTAGGGGTGGAAGACGGCTGGGAGGAAGGAGACACGTGGGGGGTCGCGTCGGGTCGGTTCAGTGCGTGGGTGGTGAGGCTGGGGTGGGAGAAGGGCCCGTGCAGGCCACGTCTTGAGGAGAGGGAGGGCTGGGACGGCAGGTAGCGTCTGGCAGTGTGTAGGCGCGTGTGGGTGTGGTGGGGCCAGGGGTGGTTGTGTTGGTGGGTCCCGGTTGGCAGCGAGAGAGGGTAGAGCGGGTCAGGGTGAGAAAAGGGGAAGGGAAAGGGGCTGGATGGATGAGGTGGCAGGTGGGTAGGTCTTGGGTGAGAGGGGGAGGTGGCACGATTTGGTTGGAGGGTAGATTAGGATTGGGTGGAGATAGGATTTATGGGGGGGCTGTTTTAGTTTTGTGTTTGTTTGGTTCTCTTTAATTTAAAACAGAACCACTTTGCAAATAGTTTTTAGGGGAAACAAAATATCCGATACAACCGGGGTTTTGCCTTTTAAAATAAAGAGGGATATTTGTATAATCAAAACTAGGTTGTTCAAAATAATGCAGACAACCATGCATGATGATGACGATGCAATGCACAAAATCAACGCGATTTTCTAGTAGTGGTTTTGCGGGATGCCACAATTCGACACCACTAACAATGGATCTCGCCCTCGAGATCCGCCTCATGGTACCGGAAGGAAGGTCGGCGTTCTCCGTCTTCACGCTTTGTGTAGATCCGCGCGACACCACTAACAAGAGGTTGTTGTCCGTGATCGTCGAGAGAACACTCCGGAACGAAAAGGTCGAAGGTAGAGGTATCAACAAATAAAGCCACCTCTAACTCCGATGTAAAAGGGAACCGCTGCATTCTCATCCACTACAATGTACAAAAGCGAATAGAAGGGGTAGTCGGCATGGGGGCCAATCCATCACGCACCCAAACTATTACTCTGCACAATCAGTAGAAAGAGTACATCCATTCTCGGAATCAGACTGAAGATCTCGACAAGCGAGGTTCGGAAACAAAGGAGTGATGCAGACTCTACATCGGATCTGGCGTAGATGATGTCGTCGCGTCAGAAAACACCGTAAGGCACAAACAAAGGACAAGTAATAAAGAATGGTACCACAGCAGACGGATTCCTCAGGCAGCTTGAACACCGGATGATAGATCACCGTTAGCAGAGGAGGAAGCGAAACCCTGAAGGTACGACGGAAACCCAACCACGAGAATTCCTGGACTCGAAGAAAGAGAAGAGAGCGGATTCAAAGCACGTCGGGATAAGAGGAGAATAGCAGAGGGGTAAGAAGTAAAATCAGACCTAACCAGAACTATCCAACCGATTTTGCAAAATAGTTTTGACACTCTACTTCGGCCGTTAGCTAGGTTATCCTCTGAGTGGACTTGTGGGGTATCGCAACTGGCTCGATACCACTCAGTAACACCCTCGAATCGGGACCTATGCAAGTTTGAACAAAATTCGCCAAACCCGCATAGAAACGATTCAAAGGTGCCACCAGCACTTTCGTGCGGGTGGAAAGCAAGTAATAACATTACACAACAGTTCTCGATGGGACCCATGAGCAGATATATATATATAACGACTCCATGAGTCAAGAATACATATATAATATACAAGATCCAGATCACCTTGAAAAGCGAGCGTCCGACTACGGACAAGAAGCAAATGGGGCTAAGAGCCACGAAGAATAACCAATGGCGTCCATAACCCCGAGCCAAGCGGAAGGGTAACCCGCTAACGACGCCGATCTCAAAACCTGCTTAAACAAAGGGGTGCCGACAAAGGGCAAAGGAAAAAGAAGGAGCGTCGATCGAGGCCAAGACACGGCGAGGCTAGAATTGGCGGTCCTCGCCTACATAGGTATGGTGGATCAAGCGGCGGCGGCAAAGATGCACTAAACAACCTATAGAGACTCGATACAACTGGCGGTTGTCAGAGAGGGGTGGGAAAGACCTATTCGGATCCAACCTGAAGCTAACACCAAACAAACCCATCCTGGTATTTCCCCCTCGAGACCAAACGAGGAAGTCAACCGAGGAACTCACACGGTTGGCAGTTTTACTTATTCAGTTATCGTTGCAGCAATTACTAGTCAGGTTTAGATATTCATCCGGATAAAGTAAGCAGTAGGCACTTTTAATTAACCATTCCGTTATAGTTGTAACACTTACTAATCAGATATGAATAGCATGAGATAACCCTTAAACCCAGCAGTTGTTGGTACTTTTATTCAGCCAATCCGTTGTAGTTGCAATACTTACTAGTCAGATACAATTGTCGCAAGCGACAAACCAAACAAGCAATTGTGGGCAGTATTATTTAGCCATTCCATTATAGTGAAGTTGATTACTAGTCATTATAAAGTCAAATTTATAGCAATAAACTTTAGTTATGCTTGTCTATGATCGAGATACTGTGCTCCAAGTCGTCCATATCCGCGGACACGGCTTTCAGAAAGTTTTACCCGGCCGGGGTGCACCAATAGCAATACACGCTCGATCAACCTCGGAAAAACCAAAACAAAACCCAACGAGGCTTTCACGACTGAACAATCACGATTCAGAAATATTTCAGGGGCCACCTTAAGTAGAATCCGCAACGGTGACTCGAGACGGACTTAAGGTTTGGGTAGACGGTGTGAGCATGGGAACCCGAAAGTGTGGCTGGGCTTGTCGACACCGCGGAATCGTGTCCCGATCCTAAACAATACAGTGTGCTCCTCGCACAATTTAAATACAGAAAGTAGCATGGCATAAGTACAGGATCGTAAATAAAACCTCAAACTAGTTTGTGGCCCCAAGAAATAAGACTGAATCAAGCTCTGGCTCAGGGGGGTCCCATATACCTCCCGGATGTGGATAGCGCGATAAATCAAGGAACAGGTATCAAGTACTCGGGGTCTTACGGGACACAAGTGGGCGTTCGGAAACCAAATATTTTCTATCACCCACCGATGCCTCTGCTTATTTCAATTTTAGTTGTTAAACAGAAATTAAAGTGAACGATAAGTAAAACTATGATCATCTCCATCATCAACATGCGGCAATACATCAACAACTGTGGCATTTGACGACACGCAACAGCACTTGAGCAAGCGACTACGACGCGCAAGTCCAACTATCTACCAAACAACCGGTAATAGGATGTGTCCAAGGCAATATAGAGCTGCACGGTATATCACAGGGACGGAAACTAAAGCATCGCGACACAGATAGCAATAGATCAACAGGAGGGAATAAAGACTATAAAAGTAAGATAGGTAGAAAGGGGGAGGTGCTCGCCTGAAAACATTGTCGAAGGTTCAACCGAAGATCGGGCAAAGCTCACATCAGCTCAACGGCCTTATCCGCGAAGAAGCAAATCACTAGAAGAAACACCGGGTGCACTATTTAATACTACGGCAAAAGATCGGGCATGATGCATGTATGATGTATGGCATGGCAAGGATGCGATGCAATTAGGTCATATTAAGCGGAACCGGGGTCCCGACAATTAATTAGGTGGTTCATGTTGTTTAGAACCCCCGCAATTTAAATGTTGTGTTAACATGGCAAAAGATAGCACCGGTTCACTACACAAGTTTAAATGAGGCCAATATAAGGCTAGATTTGCCCGCATATGGGCCCCATATTTAATTATTAGGTGAATCGGCATAAGGCCCCCAAACCACATGAATGTATGCATGCAAGACAATTATTATGCGACAAGTTGTATTATGTTATAAAATAGGGTTCCGGGAAGAGGTTCACACATTAGGGTTCGGCAGATCTTGGGTTCCGGGGTTCGGGGTCGGTCTCGGGGTCCAGGGTTCGACGGGATCGGTCTCGCGGGAACGTTCTCGGTAACGGGGTAGATCTTGTCGTTCCGGAAAGCCGGACTTGGTTCGGTGTCGGGGCGCATCGGATCTTCCGGGTCGGTGTCGTTCTTGTCGTCGTGCAGATCTTGTCGGGTCCCTGTGGTCGGTCTTCTTCATGCGAGGATCTCGTCGGGCCCGCGCCATCAAGTCGGTACTAGCGTCCGGGAGCGTCCTCGTGGCGATCTTGCCGTGACGAGGCTTGGCCTACGGTTCCCTGTCGAAGGTCTTCGGGTTCCGAGAGGGTTCTTGTTGTTCCGCTTCGAGAAGATCTTGTCGGTGGTCTCTGGGTCGTGCAACTTCCACTTGTCCACGACGAAGATCATGTCGTTCCCTTCCGTGTAGAAGTCCTTGTAGATGCCCCTTCGAGTGTCTCCGGTCCGATGTAGGAGACTCCCGGTTACCTCGGCGGAGTTTTCGGATTCGGCGAGATCGGCCTTCGGGGTATCGACATCCGGGTTCGGTCTTCACGGTTCTCGGCGTTCGAAAAGGCGTACTTGGAGTTCCGTCTTCGGTGGTCGGGGTAGCTCATGGCGTTCCGAGTTGGTTCTCTTCGGTCATCGGGTCGGAATTGCGCGTTTTGGTGGTCGATCTAGGCGGACCGACGGTGCATCTCCAGCAGGGGACGAGCTCGAGGCGAGGTGGGCCCGCAAGTGACAGGGGCACCGCCACGCTGAGACCGCGACGGCCGTAGAGGCAGGCAGTGGCGCTGGTCGACGGTCGGCGGCCGCGGCTCGCCCGGAGGCTCGGGAAAGGCGTTGGGACGGGAAGGCCGAGAGGCGCGCAAGGTCGGAGGAAGGCGGCGGTGGGCTGGCGCACGGGAGAGAGGCGGGCGGTGGCGGCGGCGGGCGGCGGCGGGAGGCTGGAGGCGTGCTGGCCGAGCGGGCGTGGTCGTGGCGAGGAGGAGGAGGAGGTGGTTGGAGCTCGCTGGCATGGTGAGGAGCAGGCGGGGGCTGCCGCCACGGCTCGCGGGACGGTGGGCGGCTCCGCGGCGGAGGCGGCGGCTCGGGGCGGCCGGCGCGCAGGAGAAGGGTCGGGCAAGGGTTAGGGCGGGAGGGAGGTCGGTGTACAGGCGCGTCGAGAAGGGGACCGCGGCGGTCCGGTCGGCGGCGGTTGGTGGAGGGGATGGTCGCGGGGTGGCTCGCGGGTGAGAGCGGGCGAGGCGAGGCGGCTGCTTGAGGGAGCTCGCCATGTGGCGGCGGGGGCGAGGTTGGTCAGCGGGGTTGGTGGATGGCGGCGGTGGAAGACGGCTCGGGAGGAAGGAGACACGCGTGGGGGTCGCGTAAGGGATCGGTTCCAGCTGCGTGGGTGGTGAGGTGGCGGTGGGCAGGAGAAGGGCCACGTGCAGGCCACGCAGGAGAGGGAGGGTGGGCGCGTCAAGGCATGTAGTGGCGCGTCTTGGTAGCGTAGGTGGGTGGGGCCGGGTGGTTGTGTTGGTGGGTCCCGGTTGGCAGAGAGAGGGTAGAGAGGGTCAGGTGAAAAGGGAAGGAAAGGGATGGATGGATGAGGTGGTAGGTCTTGGGTGAGAGGGGGAGGTGGCACGATTTGGTTGGAGGGTAGATTAGGATTGGGTGGAGATAGGATTTATGGGGGGGCTGTTTTAGTTTTGTGTTTGTTTGGTTCTCTTTAATTTAAAACAGAACCACTTTGCAAATAGTTTTTAGGGGAAACAAAATATCCGATACAACCGGGGTTTTGCCTTTTAAAATAAAGAGGGGTATTTGTATAATCAAAACTAGGCTGTTCAAAATAATGCAGACAACCATGCATGATGATGACGATGCAATGCACAAAATCAACGCGATTTTCTAGTAGTGGTTTTGCGGGATGCCACAGGGGGGTCCCATATACCTCCCGGATGTGGATAGCGCGATAAATCAAGGAACAGGTATCAAGTACTCGGGGTCCTACGGGACACAAGTGGGCGTTCGGAAACCAAATATTATCTATCACCCACCGATGCCTCTGCTTACTTCAATTTTAGTTGTTAAACAGGAATTAAAGTGAACGATAAGTAAAACTATGATCGTCTCCAACATCGAACATGCGGCAATACTCCAACAACTGTGGCACTTGACATCACGCAACAGCACTTGGGAAAACGACTACGACACGCAAGTCCAACTATCTACCAAACAACAGGTAATAGGATGTGTCCAAGGCAATATAGGGCTGCACGGTATATCACAGGTACGGAAACTAAAGCATCGCAACACAGATAGCAATAGATCAACAGGAGGGAATAAATACTATAAAAGTAAGATAGGTAGAAAGGGGGGGAGATGCTCGCCTGAAAACATTGCCGAGGGTTCAACCGAAGATCGGGTCGACACTCGCATCAACTCAACGGCCTTATCCCCGAAGAAGCAAAACACTAGAATAAACACCGGATGCAATATTTAAGATTACGGCAGAAGATCGGCATGATGCATGTATGATGCATGGCAAAAGTGTGATGCGATTAGGTCATATTAAGCGGAACCGGGGTCCCGACAATTTATTAAACGGTTCAAGTTATTTAACTACCCCGCAATTTATATGTTGTTTTAACATGGCAGAAGATAGCACCGGTTCGCTACACAAGTTTAAATGAGGCCAATATAAGACTAGATTTGCCCGCATATGGGCCCCATATTTAATTATTAGGTGAATCGGCATAAGGCCCCCAAACCAATGATATGCATGCGAGATGAATGATTAACATGCAACAAGTTGTTATTATGTTATAAAATAGGGTTTCGGAAAGGGGTTCACACATTAGAGGGTCTCGACGAACTTGGGGTTCCGGGGGTTCGGGGTCCGGTCTCGGGGCCCGGATCTGGGGTTCAGGGTTCGACGGAGCGTTCTCGGATAGCGGAGTAGATCTTGGAGTTCGGTGAAGAAGGACTTGGCGTTGTGGTGAAGTGCTTGTCGTTCGGTGGCGACCTTGGCGTCGTGGTTCGCGGTCATCGGTGAATCTCGCCATCGCTTTGGTGTTGGTCTCGACGCATACGATGGAGATCCGGGGTACCTCTTGATTATCGGAGGCGAACTTGGGCCGGCACCGGGTCTTCCGGTTCGACGAGATCGGCCTTGAGGTCCCGGACGCCGGATCGGTCTTCGGTTTTCCTGTTGGCACTTTGAGGTTCGCGGGCGTTGAGGGTTGCAGCTCGCTCGATCCGGGTTCGACGGGTTCGGTGGAAGTTCTCGGCGTTCCATATACATCGGACCCCATGTACACTTGATGACCTTGGCGGTACTTGCCCAACTCGATACGGGTTCGACGAGAGGTAGCGGAACGCATCGCCACCAAGCTATTTGTGCAAACAGCAAACCTAACTCGATCATAGCTTGCGATGTGGCAGTGCGGTGCTGCCCTCCCAGAGCAAGAAGGACACGCACAAGGCGGCGGAGGACGCAGAGAGGGCGAGGGCCACCGACGCCGGGCGAGGTGAGGGCCGGTGGTGACCGGGTCGGCGGCCCGGGCTGGCGGAGGAGCTCGGGCGGGTCGCGGAGGCGAGGTTGAGGTCGGCCTGCGGGGCTTCTGGCGACGGTTGTAGGAGGCGCGTAGGAGAAGTCCGGCGGGGACGCAGGTGGGGCAGAGGGACCGGGGAGGCGCTCCGGCGAGACGTGGGCGGGGATGCGAGGTCGGCGGGCTCACAGCGGCCGGCGTGCGCGAGGGAGGAGGCGGCGAGGCGATGACGGCAGCCATGGCCGGTGAGGAGCTCAGGAAGAGCTCGGAGGCTGGGAGGAGAGAGCCCTGGCCGGGCGGAGTGAGGTGGGCAGCGGGGTGGAGGTCCGAGGCGGGCGCATGGAGAGGTTGGGGCGTGGCCGGCGGTGGTCGCAGAGCAGCGGGCGAGGAGGAGCTGAGGCGGAAGGCGCCGGAGGCGGTGGCTTGAGGGAGGCGGCGACGCGGCTCGGGAGGGGGACCGGCGGCGGAGGCTTGCGAGCGCGTGCGGAGGGGAGAGCCGGGCGGGGCGGATGGAGAAGGGGAGCGGCGGCGTCGGGGTAGGGAGAAGGACGCAAGGAGGAGGAAGGTTGGGGAGAGGCAGGGAGAGGTGGGGAGGACGATGCGGGGTCGGGGAGACAGGAGGTGGGACCCGGGAACAGGGGCTGTCGGGTGGGGAGTGCCAGGCGGGTGGGTTGCTGCGTGGGGGTGGAGTGGCTGCGGGCCCAGGGGTCAGCGGCAGGTGAGGGCGCGTGTGGGTGGGGCTGGTGTGTGTTGAGTGGAGTGGGTGAGTGGAGAGAGAGGGGGAGAGAGGCCAAGTGGCAGCGTGTGAGTGGTTGGGGCTTTGGGGAGAGGTGAGGTGTCACGAGGGGATTGGGTGGAGTGAGGTGGAGGGGGTGTGGGTAGAATAGGTTGGGTGAACTTAGTATTTAGATGGGCGGGTTTAGGTGGACCGATTAATTTCGGGGGTGGTCGTTCGGGTCGATTCGGCCCGTTCGACTGCCCCCACTAAAATAATATAATATTTTATTTGTTTTAAAAGCACCGTTTGTAAACCGCTAGTAGACAAACAAAAATAATCCGGAGGCCCGGGGTTTGCGTGTTGAACGAAGACGAGGCGTTTGGAAAACAAAATAGGTTTTCGAAATAGTTTTACACAAGCAAATGCAAGATGATGACGATGCTCAAATGCAATGTGGCATGATGACATGAGCATGCGGTCATGATGATGCAATGCACAAAAACAACGCGATTTTCTAGTAGTGGTTTTGCGGGATGCCACAATTCGACACCACTAACAATGGATCTCGCCCTCGAGATCCGCCTCATGATACCGGAAGGAAGGTCGGCGATCTGAAACTTCTTGCTTCGTGTAGATCCTCGCGACACCACTAACAAGAGGTCGTTGTCCGTGATCGTCGAGGAATCACTCCGGAAACAAAAGGACGAAGGTAGAGGTATCCACAAATAAAGCCACCTCTAGCTTCGATGGAAAGAGGGAACCGATGCATTCTCGTCCACTTCAATGTACAAAAGCGAATAGAAGGGGTAGTCGGCATGGGGGCAAATCCATCACGCACCCAAACTATTACTCTGCACAATCAGTAGAAAAGCGTGCAACCATTCTCGGAATCAGACTGAAGATCTCGACAATCGAGGTTCAGAAACAAAGGAGTGAGGTAGACTCTGCATCGGATCTAGCATAGATGATGTCGTCGCGTCGGAAAACACCGGAAGGCACAAACAAGGAACAAAGAATGGTACCACAATAGACGGATTCCTCAGACAGCATGAACACCGGATGGTAGAACACCGTTATCAAAGGAGGAAGCGAAACCCTGAAGGTACGGAACCCAACCACGAAATCCTCGGACTTGAAGAGAGAAGAGCGGATCCAAAACACGCAGAGGTGAGAGGAGAGCAGAGGGTAAGGAGTAAAATCAGACCTAATCGTAACTATCCAACCGATTTTGCAAAATAATTTTGACACTCTACTTGACCGTTAGCTAGGTTATCCTACAGGTTGGACTTGTGGGTATCGCTGGCTGAGCTCGATACCACTCAGTAACACCCTCGATCGGACCTATGCAAGTTTTAGCGATTCCCGCCAAACCCGCATAGAAACGATTCAAAGGTGCCCACCAGGCACTTTCATGCGGGTGGAAAACGAAGTAATAACATTACACAACAGTCCTCGATGGGACCCACAGAACAGGTATATATACAACACGACTCCATGAGTCAAGAATACAGATATACGGTACAAAGATCCAATTCACCTTGAAAACGATGGAGCGTCCGACTACGGACAAGATGCAAATGGGGCTAAGAGACCTGAAGAATAACCAATGGCGTCCATAACCCTGCCCAGGCCAAGCCGGATGGGTAACCCTGCTAACGGCGTCGATCTCAAAACCTGCTTAAACAAAAGGGGTGCCGACAAAGGGCAAAGGAAAAAGAGGAGCGTCAAGATCGAGGCCAAGACAGCGAGGCTAGAATTCGGCGGTCCTCGCCTACATAGGTATGGTGGGCTGAAGCGGCAGCGGCAGCATGCACTAAACAACCTATAGAGACTCGATACAACTGGCGACTATCAGAGAGGGGTAAGAAAGACCTATTCGGAACCAACATGATACTACCATCAAACAAACCCATCCTGGCGTTTCCCCCTCGAAACCAAACGAGGAAGTCAACCGAGGAACTCACACCGTTGGCAGTTTTATTTATTCTGTTGTCGTTGCAGCAATTACTAGTCAGGTTTAGATAATCATGCTGATAAAGTAAGCAGTGGGCACTTTTAGTTAACCATTCCATTATAGTTGCAACAATTACTAATCAGATACAGATAGCATGAGATAAACCCAAAACCCAGCAGTTGTTGGTACTTTTATTCAGCCATTCCGTTGTAGTTGCAATACTTACTAGGCAGGTACAATGGTCGCAAGCGACACTCCAAACAAGCAATTGTGGGCAGTATTATTTAGCCATTCCATTATAGTGAAGCTGATTACTAGTCATTATAAAGTCAAATTCATAGCAATAAACTTTAGTTATGCTTGTCTATGGTCGATATACTGTGCTCCAAGTCGTCCATAACCGCGGACACGGCTTTCAGAAAGTTTTACCCGGCCGGGGTGCACCAATAGCAACACACGCTCGATCAACCTCGGAAAAACCAAATCAAAACCCAACGAGGCTTTCACGACTAAGCAATCACAGGATTCAGAAATATTTCAGGGGGCCACCCCATTGAGTAGACCCGAACGGCGGTGACTCCGGCGGACTCAAGGTTTGCGACAATGGCTGTAAACGACTGGGAACCCGAAAGTGTGGCTGGGCTTGTCGATACCGCGAAAACACTCCGCTTACCTAAACAGTACAGTGTGCTCCTCGCACAAACGTAAATAAAACAATAGCATGGCATAAGTACAGGATAGTAAACAAAATCTCAAACTAGTTTGTGGCCCCAAGAAATAAGACGAAATCAAGCTCTGGCTCAGGGGGGTCCCATATACCTCCCGGATGTGGATAGCGCGATAAATCAAGGAACATGTATCAAGTACTCGATGTCCTACGTGACACAAGTGGGCGTTCGGAAACCAAATATTATCTATCACCCACCGATGCCTCTGCTTACTTCAATTTTAGTTGTTAAACAGGAATTAAAGTGAACGATAAGTAAAACTATGATCGTCTCCAACATCGAACATGCGGCAATACTCCAACAACTGTGGCACTTGACATCACGCAACAGCACTTGGGCAAACGACTACGACACGCAAGTCCAACTATCTACCAAACAACAGGTAATAGGACGTGTCCAAGGCAATATAGGGCTGCACGGTATATCACAGGTACAGAAACTAAAGCATCGCAACACAGATAGCAATAGATCAACAGGAGGGAATAAATACTATAAAATTAAGATAGGTAGAAAGGGGGGGAGATGCTCGCCTGAAAACATTGCCGAGGGTTCAACCGAAGATCGGGTCGACACTCGCATCAACTCAACGGCCTTATCCGCGAAGAAGCAAAACACTAGAATAAACACCGGATGCAATATTTAAGATTACGGCAGAAGATCGGCATGATGCATGTATGATGCATGGCAAAAGTGCGATGCGATTAGGTCATATTAAGCGGAACCGGGGTCCCGAAAATTTATTAAACGGTTCAAGTTATTTAACTACCCCGCAATTTATATGTTGTTTTAACATGGCAGAAGATAGCACCGGTTCGCTACACAAGTTTAAATGAGGCCAATATAAGACTAGATTTGCCCGCATATGGGCCCCATATTTAATTATTAGGTGAATCGGCATAAGGCCCCCAAACCAATGATATGCATGCGAGATGAATGATTAACATGCAACAAGTTGTTATTATGTTATAAAATAGGGTTTCGGAAAGGGGTTCACACATTAGAGGGTCTCGACGAACTTGGGGTTCCGGGGGTTCGGGGTCCGGTCTCGGGGCCCGGATCTGGGGTTCAGGGTTCGACGGAGCGTTCTCGGATAGCGGAGTAGATCTTGGAGTTCCGGTGAAGAAGGACTTGGCGTTCCGTGGTGAAGTGCTTGTCGTTCCGGTGGCGACCTTGGCGTCAGGGTTCGCGGTCATCGGTAGATCTCGTCATCGCTTTGGTGTTGGTCTCGACGCATACGATGGAGATCCTGGGGGTACCCTCTTGATTATCGGAGGCGAACTTGGGGCCCGACACCGGGGTCTTCCGGGTTCGACGAGATCGGCCTTCGGGGTCCCGGACGCCGGGATCGGTCTTCGGTTTTCCCTGTTGGCGCACCCGAGGTTCGCGGCGTTCTTGAGGGTTGCAGCGTTCGGGCTCTGGATCCGGGTTCGACGGGGTTCGGTGGAAGTTCTCGGCGTTCCATATACATCGGACCCCATGTACACTTGATGACCTTGGCGAGGTACTTGCCCAACTCGATAGACGGGTTCGACGAGAGGTAGCCGGAACCGCATCATCGCCACCAAGCTATTTGTGCAAACAGCAAACCTAACTCGATCATAGCTTGCAGTGGCAGGGGTGCGCGGCTGCTGCCCTCCCAGAGCTGAAGAAGGACACGCACAAGGGCGGCCGCGGGAGGACGCAGAGAGGGCGAGGGCCACTGACGCCGGCGAGGTGAGGGCCGGGGCGGTGACCGGCGGCTGCGGGTCGGGGCGCCGGCGGGCTCGGGCGGAGGAGCTCGGGCGGGTCGCGGAGGCGAGGTTGAGGTCGGCCTGCGGGGCTTCTGGCGGCGGTTGTAGGAGGCGCGGAGGAGAAGTCCGGCGGGGACGCGGGTGGGGCAGAGGGGACCGGAGGAGGCGCGGCTCCGGCGAGGACGTGGAGGCGGGGATGCGAGGCCGTGGCGGGCTCATGAGGCCAGCGTCGCGAGGAGGAGCGAGGTCGGGCAGCCGGCAGTGAGGAGCTCGGGGAGAGCTCGGAGGGGCTTGCGGGGAGGAGAGCCCGGCCCTGGCGGCGGAGGTGAGGCGGAACGGCGGGGTGGAGGAGGTCCGGAGGCGCGGGCGCGGCGCGGAGAGGTTGGGGCGTGGCCGGCGGTGGTCGCAGAGCGGAGCGAGGAGGCCGAGGCGGGCGGGAGGGTGGCTTGAGGAGGCGGCGACGCTCGGGAGGGGACCGGCGGAGGCTTGCAGCGTCTGGAGGGAGAGCGGGGCGGATGGAGAAGGGGAGCGGCGGCGTCGGGGTAGGGAGAAGGACGCAAGGAGGAGGTAGGTTGGGGAGAGGCAGGGAGAGGTGGGGAGGACGATGCGGGGTCGGGGAGACAGGAGGTGGGACCCGGGAACAGGGGCTGTCGGGTGGGGAGTGCCAGGCGGGTGGGTTGCTGCGTGGGGGTGGAGTGGCTGCGGGCCCAGGGGTTAGCGGCAGGTGAGGGCGCGTGTGGGTGGGGCTGGTGTGTGTTGAGTGGAGTGGGTGAGTGGAGAGAGAGGGGGAGAGAGGGAGAGAGGCCAAGTGGCAGCGTGTGAGTGGTTGGGGCTTTGGGGAGAGGTGAGGTGTCACGAGGGGATTGGGTGGAGTGAGGTGGAGGGGGTGTGGGTAGAATAGGTTGGGTGAACTTAGGATTTAGAGGGGCGGGTTTAGGTGGACCGATTAATTTTGGGGGTGGTCGTTCGGGTTGATTCGGCCCGTTCGACTGCCCCCACTGAAATAATATAATATGTTATTTGTTTTAAAAGCACCGTTTGCAAACCGCTAGTAGACAAACAAAAATAATCCGGAGGCCCGGGGTTTGCGTGTTGAACGAAGACGAGGCGTTTGGAAAACAAAATAGGTTTTCGAAATAGTTTTACACAAGCAAATGCAAGATGATGACGATGCTCAAATGCAATGTGGCATGATGACATGAGCATGCGGTCATGATGATGCAATGCGCAAAAACAACGCGATTTTCTAGTAGTGGTTTGCGGGATGCCACATTAAGATAGTTATTTAAGCTGACGTGTGCATACACGAATCTAGTCATTTAATTGATTACTAATTCGATGTGAGCATGCGTTGAGCTATTAATTCAATTGATATATCCATCGGCTTTTCATCGGACATGAGCTCGATCACGTCAAGGCAGCTGCCTTCAAGCGCCAATTTGAGATGATACTATGCATGGTGCTTATACCTAGCCAAATTAAAAAGATGGCTATCTGATTGGTCAATCGAATGTTCGTGCATGATCTAGTCAATGCACAGTAGTATTTGGTGTAGTACATGCAATTCATCCAATGTACAAACATGGCATGTGGAGGCAGCTACCACGTGCACGAGCGCCTTTGCAGCGTCAAGAAAATAAAAGCTAATTATCATTTAACTAATCAATGTATTTGGCAGGAATACGTGTACATGTCAAAATACCGAGGCTATATACAGCCCGGCCGGTCGGCCGGGCCTGCATCGTATACATATACGTGTTAGCTACTGCACACATATACAACCAAGAAGATGTCTGGGCTAGCTGATACCAATCCAAGGCGATATATAAGCACCACGACTGGAGGAATACTCGAACGGCCCGCGGTTCTTTAGGGGTTCGTAGCATGGAAAACAAAAAATTTCTATCGCATACAAACAAACAAGCCAAGATCTATCTACTAGATTGTAGCAACGAGTCGATGGAATAACTTACCCTCGAAGATTCCAAAGTATTTAACGAGAGCGGATTCTCGTGGGTGATGTAGTCGTACTCTTCCCGATCTCAAGATCGCGTAGACGATCCTTCCGGCGCTGCGTTCCGGCAGCGCTTCCGCAGTCGGTCACACGTTCGGTACTCGACGAATACCTTCCTCTCCCTTGTTCCAGTAGGCAGCGGAGGTTGTAGCACTCTCCTCGCGATTCCGACAAAGACAACTGTGGCGTGGTACGGAAGTAGAGGGAGATCCCGAGGGCTTGCTTAAGCCGAGGCGGTATGGTGGAGTATGAGAGAGAGCTATTAGTGGTCTAGATTAGACACACCAATTAGAAGGCTCTAAACCGAAGGCTAGGGCAATTAGAAGCTCTAAACCAAACGGCTCTAAAGGAGATTAGAGGATAGGAACTTGTGTGTCTAGAGGAGGCCCTGCCCTCCTTTTATAGGTGGGAGGGCGGCCAAGGGAGGAGTACCTCCCAAGTCGGCCTTGGTTGGCGGCTTGGAGGACTCCTCCCCAAGTCGGTTCAACCACCTCTTGCTTGTTTCCCACAGTTTCTGTTTTAGCGTTTGACTTTTAAACTGGCCATTTGACTTTTCTGTTTTAGGATTCAATTTAATCCTTTATTTGGAACAGCAAGAACACTTAGTACATGATGCAATCATTCAATATGTAATGACACATTCATGTACCCTCCCCGGAGTCTTGGGACAATCCGGAACCTTCTAGAACATTCCCGATGAAAACACCGGAATCATTCCCGAACTCCAAAACGGGACTTTCCTTATATGAATCTTATTCTCCGGACCATTCCGGATCACCTCGTGATATCCCGGATCCCATCCGAGACTCCGAACAACATTCGGTCTCTTTATCATAATACCATAACTACTCAAACAACGTCGAATCCTTAAGTGTGTCTCCCTACGGTTCGTGAATTATGCGGACATGATCGAGACACTTCTCCGAACAATAACCAATAGAGGAATCTGGAAATTCATATGGCTCACATATTTCTACGATTACTTTGCGATCGAATGAACCACTTACATACGATACCAATTTCCCTTTGTCTCACGATAGTTTACTTATCCGAGGTTATGATCGTCGGTATCTCTGCATACCTAGTTCAACCTCGTTACCGATAAGTACTCTTTTCGTTCCGTGATATGTGATCCCTTGTGATCTAGTCACATGCTTGCAAGCTAATTGGATGACATTCCACCGAGGGCCCAGTATATCTATCCGTCATATGGATGGACAAATCCCTCTTGATCCATGTGTTTCAACCAATACTTTCCGAACACTCAATGCCACCTTTATAGCCACCCAGTTACGGTGTGGTGTTTGATGTCATCAAAGCATCCATCCGGTAAAGGTGATATGCATGATCTCATGGTCGAAGGAATTAGGTTACTATGTATCAGAAAGCATATAGCAATTGAACTATTGAAATGACTTGATCTTTATGCTACGCTTATCTATAGGAGTATGTCCACCATATCATTCTCCTAACGATATGATCTTGTTGTTGATAACATCTCAATGTTCATGATAGGGAAACCACAATCATTAATCAACCAACAAGCTAGTGAAGTATAGAGGCTATACTAGGGACTTCAAATTAAGTTTACAAATCACACAAGTATTAATGTTTCCTTGTTAATACTATTATAGCATGGATGTAAAAATTTATCCTAAACACAAAGATATAATAATAACTATATTTATTATTGCCTCTAGGGCATATCTCCAACAGTCTCCCACTTGCACTAGTCATCTAATCTAGATTACATGGTAATATACCGAACACGCATGGCAGTTTGGTGTTGGTCATGTTTTGCCCTCGGGAGAGGTTTAGTCAACGGATCCGCCACATTCAGATCTGTGTGTACTTTGCAAATCTTTATATCCCCATCCTGGATATGTTCTCGAATAGCGTGAAAATGCAGCTTGATATGCTTCAACTTCTTGTGTGACCTTGGTTCTTGCGCATTGGCTATGGCGCCCATGTTATCACAGTAGATAGACATTGGGTCCAGCGCACTAGGAACCACACCCAGCTCTGTAATGAACTCTTTCATCCATATCGCTTCTTGTGAAGCCTCGAAGCGACCATGTATTCGATTCAGTTGAAGATCTCGCCACAACGCTTTGCTTTGCACTCCTCCAGCTAATCGCTGCACCATTCAAAATAAATACGTATCCAGTTGTGATTTAGAATCATCCGGATCGGTGTTCCAACTAGCATCGGTGTAACCATTAACAACGAAATGTTCATCACCTCCATAAGAAAGAACCATATCCTTAGTTCTTCTCAAGTACTTAAGGATGTTTTGATCATTGTCCAATGATCCACTCTGGATCACTTTGATATCTGCTAGTTAAACTAACGACATATGCAATGTCGGTCTAGTACATAGCATGGCATACATTAGAGATCCTATGGTCGAGGCATAGGAGTCTTACTCATCCTTTCTCTATCTTACGCCGATGTCGGACTTTGAGTTTTACTCAAGGTCGTATTGGGCAACATGGGCAAGAACCCTTTCTTGCTTTCTTCCATTCCAAACCTCTTTATAACTTTGTCCAAATATGTACTCTGTGACAATGATATTTGGCGTTTCGATCTATCTCTATAAATCTTTATGCCTAATATGTAAGCTGCTTCGCCAAGATCCTTCATTGAAAAACTATTATTCAAATATTCCTTGACACTATTAAGAAGGTCTACATCATTCCCAATCAACAATATGTCATCCACATATAGTATTAAGAATGCTACAGAGCTCCCACTCACTTTCTTGTAAATACAAGCTTCTCCATAAGTTTGTATAAAACCAAAACTTTTGATCACCTAATCAAAACGTTGATTCCAACTCATCCATAGATGGACCATTGAAGTTTGCATACCTTGTTAGCATCTTTAGGATCGACAAAACCTTTGGGTTGCATCATATACAACACTTCATCAATATCTCCATTGAGGAATGCTGTTTTGACATCCATCTGCCATATCTCATAATCATAATATGCAGCGATTGCTAACATAATCCTCACAGACTTTAGCTTCGCTACCGGTGAGAAAGTCTCATCGTAGTCAACTCCTTGAATTTGTCGAAACCCTTTTGCGACAAGTCGAGCTTTATAGACAGTAACATTACCATCAGCATCTGTTTTCTTCTTGAAAATCCATTTGTTCTCGACAGCCTTTCGGCCATCCGGTAAATCCACCAAAGTCCACACTTGGTTTTCGTACATGGATCCAATCTCGGATTTCATGGCTTCTTGCCATTTATTGGAATCTGGGCTCACCATCGCTTCCTCATATGTCTCGGGGTCATCGGTGTTGTCCACCAACATGACATTCATAACGGGATCATACCAATCTGGAGTGGTACGAGTTCTCGTTGACCTCCGAGGCTCTGTAGCAACTTCAACCGAAGTTTCATGATCACCATCATTAGCTTCCTCTCTTATTGGTGTAGGCACCACAGGAACTTCTTCCGGTGCTGCGCTACTCGCAATTTCGAGAGAAGGTTCAACAACCTCGTCGAGTTCTACTTTCCTTCCAGTCACTTCTTTCGAGAGAAATTCCTTCTCTAGAAAGGATCCATTCTTGGCAACGAAGATTTTGCCTTCGGATCTATGATAGAAGGTATACCCAATAGTTTCCTTCGGGTATCCTATGAAGACGCATTTTTCCGCTTTGGGTTCAAGCTTGTCCGGCTGTAACTTATTTACATAGGCTTCGCATCCCCAAACTTTAAGGAACGACAATCTAGGTTTCTTCCCAAACCATAATTCATACGGTGTCGTTTCAACGGATTTAGACGGTGCCCTATTTAAAGTGAATGCGGCTGTTTCTAATGCATAACCCCAAAATGATAGCGGTAAATCTGTAAGTGACATCATAGAACGAACCATATCTAAGAGAGTTCGATTACGATATTCGGACACACCATTACGATGTGGTGTTCCCAGCGGTGTCAACTGTGAAAGTATTCCGCATTTCTTCAAATGCTCGCCAAACTCGTAACTTAGATATTCACCTCCACGATCAGAACGTAGAAATTTAATCTTCTTGTTACGTTGATTCTCTACCTCACTTTGAAACTCCTTAAACTTCTCGAAAGTTTCGGATTTATGTTTCATGAAATAGATATACCCATATCTACTCAAGTCATCCGTGAAGGTAAGAACATAACGATAACCACCGCGCGATGCTACACTCATTGGACCACACACATCGGTATGTATGATTTCCAATAAGTCCGTAGCTCGCTCCATCATACCAGAAAATGGAGTCTTAGTCATTTTTCCCATCAGACATGCTTCGCATCTTTCAAGTGATTCAAAATCAAGTGATTAAAGAAGTCCATCGGAATAGAGTTTCTTCATATGCTTCACTCCAATGTGACCAAGACGACAGTGCCACATATAGGTCGAATTATTGCTTGATTTCAAACGTTTAGCCTCAATGTTGTTGATATGTGTATTTCCACTATCGATATTCAACAAGAATAGACCATCTATCAAAGGTGCATGTGCATAAAACATATTACTCATATAAATCGAACAACCATTATTCTCTGACTTAAACAAGTAACCGTCTCGCAATAAACAAGATCCCGATATAATGTTCATGCTCAACACAGGCACTAAATAACAATTATTTAAGTATAAAACTAATCCCGATGGTAGATGAAGGGGTAGCGTGCCGACCGCGATCACATCAACCTTTGATCCGTTTCCCACGCGCATCGTCACCTCGTTCTTCGCTAGCTTCCGTTTATTCTACAAAGACTGCTGTTTGAGTTACAAATATGAGCAACCGAACCAAGATCAAATACCTGTGCACTACTAGGAGTACTAGTGAGATACACATCAATAACATGTATATCGGATATACCTTTCTTCTTGATGTTGCCGTTCTTCAAATCCGCCAAGTACTTTGGGCAATTCCGCTTCATGACCTTCTCCCTTGCGGTAAAAGCACTCAAGATCGTGCTTGGTCCAGCCTTGGTCTTCTTCACGGCGTGGTAACTTTCTTACCACCCTTCTTGAAGTGTCCCTTCTTAGACTTGCCTTTCTTGAATTTGGTGGTCTTATTGACCAACAACACTTGGTGCTCTTTCTTGATCTCCACTTCGAGACTTTAACATAGCAAACAGTTCGCAACTCTTTGTTCATGTTACGCATGTTGTAGTTCATCACAAAGTTCTTGTAACTTGGTGGTAGTGATTGGAGGACACGGTAAATCCCCAAAGCATTAGGAATCACTATACCCAAGCTTTGAAGTTTGTTTGCGTGCCTGGACATCTTAAGCACATGCTCACCGACGGAGCTGCCCTCTTCCATCTTGCGCTTAAAGAACTTTTGAAGCCTCATAGCTTTCAATTGCCGCATGAGTCTCAAAAATCAATTTGAGATCCTCGACAATATCATATGGGTGAATTCTCAAACCTTTTCAAGCTCCGATTCCAAACCATACAAGATAGCACACTGAACTATGGAGTACCGATTCTTCCGAGCGAGGTAAACATTCTTTACTTCATCGGCTGACATCAGCAGCAGTGGGTCACCCAATGTGCATCCAAAGACATAGGTCAAATTACCACCGTGAGGACAATCCTCAAATTGGAACCAATCCGCGAAGATGCTTCCATTGTTTTTCAACTTTTCTTTCTCTAGGAACGCATTAAAATTGATGGTAGGGGCTGCCATTGATCTACAACATATTTGCAATAGTTTAGACTAAGTTTATGACAAATTGAGTTCAAATTAATTAAGTAATTAAACTAGGTGAACTCCTCAAAACAACATCCCTCACATTGTTTTAGTGATCACACGAACCAAATCCACTACATCAACACCGATCATCACGAGAGTTGATATAGTTTCAATGGCGAACAATTGTCATGTTCATCATATCTACTATATGATTCATGCTTTACCTTTCGGTGATCCGTGTTCCGAGACCATGTCCGTACATGCTAGGCTCGTTAGATCAAACCTTAGTTTCGCATGAAATCTGGCTTGCTCACGTTGTATACACTTGCGAATCTAACACACCCGATCATCACGTGGTGCTTGAAACAACAAGCTTTAGCAACGGTGCTAACTAAGGGTGAACACTTTATGACTTGAAATTCATGTGCATGAGGGATCATCTTATAATGCTACCGCTGCCTACTAAGCAATACAAGATGCATAAAGGATTAACATCACATGCAATTCAATAATATGTGATATGATATGGCCTTTCTTCTTTGTGCTTCGATCTCCATCTTCAAGCACGAACATGATCTCCATCATCACGGCATTGCATCAAGGTCAATGACGCTTCTCCATGGTTGTCGCCCACCGGCTTCAACTATTACAACTACTTTGAATAGACACTCGGGTCTTAACATAAATTAAAGACAACCATATGGATCCGCCGTTGCCAACTTACAATAAGGAACATTGCATACATCAAATATAATCACAATCATGGCCATATCACATCATTGCACACCCCGCAAAACAAAGTTAGACGCCTCTACTTTCTTTGCATATTTTACGTGGTTTGGGGCTTTCAATAAGTGTCGTTCTAACTTACGAACAAGAACCACAACATTGATACTAGCATTGTTGATCACCCGTTGTAAATTGGATCTTAACTATGCTAGGAGAAACAGCACCATAAAGCCACTTATGCAATACAAGTTGCATGTCAAGCGTGGAGCAAGTCTCATGAACGATGTCATGTAAGGTTAGCCTGGGCCGCTTCATCCCAACATACCTCAAGATGCAAAGTACACAAGAAGCAATCGACAATAAAAGCATCAACGCCCATAATGACCATTGTGTTCTACTCGTGCAACAGATCTACATATAGACACGGCTCTGATACCACTATAGGGGTTCGTAGCATGGAAAACAAAAAATTTCTATCGCATACAAACAAACAAGCCAAGATCTATCTACTAGATTGTAGCAACGAGTCGATGGAATAACTTACCCTCGAAGATTCCAAAGTATTTAACGAGAGCGGATTCTCGTGGGTGATGTAGTCGTACTCTTCCCGATCTCAAGATCGTGTAGACGATCCTTCCGGCTGTGTTCAAGGCTTTCATGATCGGTCACACGTTCGATTCGACTAATACCTTCCTCTCCCTTGTTCCAAAGGCGGAGGTTGTAGCACTCTCCTCGCGATTCCAAGGCCTGAACAACAAGTGGTACAGGAAGTAGAGGAGATCCATGAGGGCTTCGCTTAAGCCGAGGCGAGTATGGTGGAGTATGAGAGAGATATTAGTGGTCTAGAGATTAGACACACCAATTAGAAGGCTCTAAACCAAGGCTAGGGCAATTAGAAGCTCTAAACCAAACGGCTCTAAACCGGAGATTAGAGGATAGGAACTTGTGTGTCTAGAGGAGGAGGCCCCTCCTTTTATAGGTGGGAGGGCGGCCAAGGGAGGAGTCCTCCCAAGTCGGCCTTGGCGCTTGGCTTGGAGGGACTCCTCCCCCAAGTCGGTTCCAACCACCTCTAGCTTGTTTCCCACAGTTTCTTGTTTTAGCCGTTTGACTTTTAAACTGGCCATTTGACTTTTCTGTTTTAGGATTCAATTTAATCCTTTATTTGGAACAACAAGAACACTTAGTACATGATGCAATCATTCAATATGTAATGACACATTCATGTACCCTCCCCGGAGTGCCGCATAATCGGAACCTTCTAGAACATTCCCGATGAAAACACCGGAATCATTCCCGAACTCCGAAACGGGACTTTCCTTATATGAATCTTATTCTCCGGACCATTCCGAATCACCTCGTGATATCCTGGATCCCATCCGAGACTCCGAACAACATTCGGTCTCTTTCTCATAATACCATAACTACTCAAACAACGTCGAATCCTTAAGTGTGTCTCCCTACGGTTCGTGAATTATGCGGACATGATCGAGACACTTCTCCGAACAATAACCAATAGAGGAATCTGGAAATTCATATGGCTCTACATATTTCTACGATTACTTTGCGATCGAATGAACCACTTACATACGATACCAATTTCCCTTTGTCTCACGATAGTTTACTTATCCGAGGTTATGATCGTCTTGATCTCTGCATACCTAGTTCAACCTCGTTCCGATAAGTACTCTTTTCGTTCGTGATATGTGATCCCTTGTGAGCCAGTCACATGCTTGCAAGCTAATTGGATGACATTCCACCGAGAGGGCCTGAGTATATCTATCCGTCATATGGATGGACAAATCCACTCTTGATCCATGTGTTTCAACCAATACTTTCCGAACACTCAATGCCACCTTTATAGCCACCCGATTCACGGTGTGGTGTTTGATGTCATCAAAGCATCCATCCGGTAAAGGTGATATGCATGATCTCATGGTCGAAGGAATTAGGTTACTATGTATCAGAAAGCATATAGCAATTGAACTATTGAAATGACTTGATCTTTATGCTACGCTTATCTATAGGAGTATGTCCACCATATCATTCTCCTAACGATATGATCTTGTTGTTGATAACATCTCAATGTTCATGATAGGGAAACCACAATCATTAATCAACCAAAAAGCTAGTGAAGTATAGAGGCTATACTAGGGACTTCAAATTAAGTTTACAAATCACACAAGTATTAATGTTTCCTTGTTAATACTATTATAGCATGAATGTAAACATTTATCATAAACACAAAGATATAATAATAACTATATTTATTATTGCCTCTAGGGCATATCTCCAACAGGTTCTACCGAAGGTTGCGAGCGTTGCCGGTGATAAGATAAGCATCTGCACTCTGAAACAGATACCGAAGATTCAGCACTCCATCCTCATCCATCCGGCGTCGCTCGCCGCCTATAAAGAGGACTCTAGATCACTCACGATGATGAACGCTCACATCTGGAGAAGACCCGCCCCCAGGTTCACACCCGATCGGAGGCGGAGCTCTCCCACCTAAGATCACATCGGAAGAAACACACGCACAACTCATACACCTCCAACATCACCATAAACGCAGGCGCCCCACACCACAAAAATCCCATCTGCAAATTTCCACACACGAGCTAGCATCCCAGTCAAAAGCACCATACACACACACGCACTGATCAGTGAAGCCATATGGAGGTGAAGCCGATGATTTCTGACGGTGAGCATATGGATTGACTCTCTCTCTCTCTCTCTATTTTTCTCTCTCTCTAGCATGCATGTACACATGCGTTTCGCTGGAGAAGGTTCCGCTCACTGCGGCGGGAAGAGACATGCGATGGACAGGGCGCCGGTGGGCAGCCTGTCGCGTGCCCTCTTCATCTCTACGAGCCACTCCGAAGGTGACATTGGTGAGGCTGCCGGAGTCCAGCCCGGCACCACTTCCATCTACGCACACTACGTTGCCCAAGACGACGGCATCGGGCGCGCGGCTGCCGGCGTGCAGCCCGGCGCCAACTCCAACACCACCAAGACGACGACCCTCGATGGCGCGGCCGCCGGCGTGCAGCCCGGCGCCATCTCCAACGCACCAAGAGGACGGCCTCGACGGCGCGGCTGCCGGCGTGCAGCCGGCGCCATCTCGGCCACCAAGATGACGGCCCGAGCGCGCGGCGTGCAGCCGGCGCCATCTCCAACACCACCGAGAGGACGGCCTCGACAGCGCGGCTGTCGGCGTGCAGCCCGGCGCCATCTCCAACGCCACCAAGGCGACGACCCGAGGGCACAAGGCTGCCGGCGTGCAACCCGGCTCCATCTCCAACGCCACCAAGAGGACGGCCTAGACGGCGCGGCTGCCGTCGTGCAGCCCGGCGCCATCTCCATCTCCTCCGCCACCAAGACGACGGACCAGGGGCGCGCGGCTGCCGGCGTACAGCCCGACGCCACCTCCATCTCTTCCGCCACCAAGAGCACGGCCTCGAGGACGTGAGGCTGCCGGCATGTAGCCCGGCGCCATCGCCATCTCCGCTCTGGTGTGGCGCGCCAAAGGCGGCAGCCTCGCGACTGCCGGCGGGCCGTAGCGGCGCCAGCCCGGCGCCTTCTTCACTCCGACGAGGCGTGACGAAGACGAGTGATGGCGGGGCTGCTAGTATGCAAGCCATCGCCATCTCCACCTCTGCAAGCCATAGGCGATGGCGTCGGGGTGTCTATCGTACAACCCGGTGCAAGCTCCATCTTCGTGAAGCCGACGGGCGTAGGCGAAAGAGCTGTCGACGCGCAATCCGGCGGCATACCCCACCTCCATCTTCACGAGCCCGTGAGACGACGCTCTTGTCTAGGACAACAGCCGTGAACTCGGCGTCGGACCGAGACGAGGTGTCGACCACGTCGGCTGCACCGACTTGTAGGCGCGCGTCGGTTTTGCACCGACGCCGATCTCCACCAAAACTTACTCCTGCGAGACATACCCCTTGCGCACCCCGACGAGGCTGCTAGTCGTCGAGAAGTCCCAGCTGAGCGGACCCATGCTACCCTAACTCCAACTACATCGACGCCGTCAAGACCGACGAGGCACGATGGCGAGGGCGTGGCGGAGTAAAACGCTACTCGCGCGTGTACCGACGAGGACACGGCTCGCCCGCCCACACACACACCACCACATCATGCATGGAGGATGCGAAGCGAAGACGACGAAGACGACCACACGGCTTAATCGGAGGTGTCTCGCGGCGTAACCCGCGGGAGTAATTAACCGGGTGCCTTCCGAGGCCCCGGGAACCATGAGATCGCAATCGCCATAGTCAGGCTGGCCGCGCAAGCAGGCCACGGAGAGCACTGTATTAAGGATTTGTACTTTGTTTCTCCACGAGAGATTAATGAAATGCATCTTCCCTACCTTTTCTTGTGTACTACGGTACACTGGCACGCCCGCACTTCTTTTCTTTACCCCGGCGCATGAAAAAACCACGCTACCATTCTTATCCCCTCGAGTAGCCTATGTTCGACTTCTCCAGAATGTTTTTCTCGTTTCAAACACCACTGTTCTATATTTTCGCTACAACTGATATGTAGTTCTGCTACACTGTCTTCGGTGGGTCTCCGGCGATGTCGCCATCGAATTGCTATATTATGATAATATTTTTGCTATAACTATTCCATGTTTTTGCTACAATAGTCCAATATTTTTGCTACGAGGTGTTCGGCAAAGTCTGCCGGCGATTTCTTCGGCGAGGTCGTTACTTTTGCTACATTAGCAAAAAAAAAATTGCTACCACTGTTTTGCTGTTTTGCTACAATAGTCTGCCAGAGCAACTCCTGCCCCGCCTCCCTGCTGCACGTCGTCGTTGGCCGGAGCAGCTCCTTCCTCCCACCTCCCTACTGCGCGCAGCCGCTGGCCGGAGCAGCTCCTCCCCCCGACCTACCTGTTGTGTGTCGCCGCTGGCCGGAGGTAGTGGCCATGACGGAGGTGCTCGCCGTCGGAGCTCGCTGATTCCTCCTCTTTTTAGCAGGCACCTGCTGCCTTTCTGTCATGGCTGGCCCGTGCTGCGTGTGTCTACGTTGAGGAGGTCGTGGCACCTTTCCTCCATGGCCTCTCTCCGGCGAAGTTGCTCAGCCGCTTGACTGTGTTGCTACCCAAGGGCATCAGCGTTGCTACCAAAGATCACCAGCGCTTCTACGTACGTAATCGAAGTTTGCTACATGGGGTCGTGAGCGGTGCTATGTGCAGCAACGGTGGTGCTACAAGTGGTGTCGTGTTTTGCTACATGCGGCCGACGGTGGTGCTAAAATAGTATTAATAGTTTGCTACGAGATCTCTGGCGAGGTCTTCGGCGAAGTTAAATTTGCTACAATAGGACATTTTTTTGCTACACCTGTTTAGTGGTTTTGCTACAATAGCGCGAATTTGTTGCTACATGGTCTCCGATGAGGTCTAACGGCGAAAACCTCATACGAGTCTCCGGCGAGATCGGATATGCTACATTAGCACAAATTTTTTGCTACCACCGTTTTGCGTTTTTGCTACAATAGCGTAACGTTTTTGCTACACAGTCTCCGGTGAGGTCTACCGGCGAAAGCCTCCGGCGAGTCTCCGGTGAGGTCGAGTTTGCTACATTAGCTCAACTTTTTTGCTACACGGTCGCCGGCGAGGTCTCCGGCGAAATCTCCGGCGAGGTCCAGTCTGTTTTTTTATTTTCTGGACTGAACCGTTTTGCTACTAGCAAAGAAAATGTAAAAAGCGGGATTTTGAATCCAAAAAGCGGACACGTGGTTGGCTAGGGACCCGGGGGATAAAAACCACATATCCCCCGGGGACGCGTAGGGCTGTCCTTTTGTGATTGTTGTTTGAAAAGGCTGTTTGCTGGAAATATAGGCATTTTGATGCAAGATTTAATCCAAATAAACATTGGATAAAAATAACTAAGATCTCTACTATATAATTTTGATTACGGTGGTTTTCGCATACACAGGTTTTCATACGTCGCCCCAAGAGTCCACGCATCTAACGTTCCGTGGTAAGTATGTAGATGCGATCGTCCGTCGCCCTCGATCCCTTGCCGTTCTATGGATGTCCTCAACCGAGTCCTGCACAAAAAGCTCAAACGACACCATCAGAAATACATCCCTGCCCCATCCAGGCCCGGCTCTGACCCATGGCCACCTTGAACGACGCCCAGGGGCCCAGACCTGAAGGGGACCCAATATTTAATATTTCCTATACCCCTGCTCATATATTCTACGATGGGCTGAAAAAATACCACAAAGGTCCAGCAAATGAGAAGACGGGAGAAGTTAGCTAAGCCAGGAAACGCACATGATTCGACTTTCTGTCTTCGCGAGACGGGATTCGTCTTTCTGTCTTTAGAATGTTCCTCTGCTTGCGATTTAACTTTGTTCGGTCACCCTCTTCCCCAATAGAAAATAGGCGGCACTGCTCCTACGGCCTGCTCCTCATGAGTCAGTCTGGCCTGATCCTTCATCTAATCCATGATTTAATTCTTCAATTAGGATTAAGGTCATGTAAGTCTTATAGGTGTTTTAGATGCAGATCTTAATATTAATATGAATGAGGACAGTACGGGGAAAGAAACTAGGAGGAAATACTTGTTATATTTTGCTACTCTTTTTATCTTCTCTATTGTAGTGTGACTCTGCTTTAGTGCTTGATAATTATTTATAGACATCTCAGACCATGAACGTGTGGTTACATATTAACTTTTAATTTTTTTTCAAGTAAAAGTAAGCACACATATGCCTATATATCTAGTTATACGTACATATATACTAGACCGATATGCGAGCTTCGTCTCGCCTCCTGCACGGTGCTGTCACACAACGTGTCTAGTGCGATGCATTTGTGGCGGTAAGTTTTCACTTGTTTCGTGTTGCTACATGTGATCACAATTACAACAAGTAAAGTTTTTTTTGCTACTGGGAACGTCTCCGTTCCTCAATGGAGAGCGGCTATCAGCTCTACCCAAACGGCCTAACCCCATTTGAAGGGTGGCTCACCTCATTCGGAGTTGTGCCCAGGCCTACATGTCGGGACATTGCTTGACCATGCCTCACCCTGCAACAATTAGTCGTGGATAACCAGTCGGCTCGCTTCGTCGCCTTGCGATGCAAACAGTTGGCAATGTCGTATGTTAGCAAGTACTTCTCCTTTATGCATACTCGGTTGTTTGACTGTTTCCTTTATGACTGCATGTTAATACTCGGTTGTTTGACTGTTTCCTTTATGACTGCATGTTAATAGAGAGCCAAATGAATAGCTTGCGTAAGGCTAATTAACTTTTTTATCGGATTGAACGGACATTTTCATTGTCTCACTCCAAGGGGCAAAGCAACCAGATGATAGTAAAAATACAGAAGAAGAAATGAGATCCGACATGCAGGTGCTCTCTTCAAACTAAAAATATAAAATTTCACTTCATTATCATAAGATTGGTAGATAACTATCTTTCAACATCGGTATAAACATTATACAGAGGATAAAACATAAACACAAGTAAAATATGAGGTTGTTAGCAATATTAGGATATGGTGAAATTGGTTACCCAAAAAAGATCCATGTTTCTTTTTCCGTTTGAAGTCTCTGGTAAAGCAGACATATTTGAACGGGCTAAAAGGTAAACATGCAGGTGGCAGACTTAGATAAATGAAAATATCCTGTTATTCAGAACATAGAACATGGCTGCTTATAGCTTCTAAGCTAAAGTGAGACACCAATACATCCCTTCGAGAGCACATTTTATTCTGGCACCTATACCAATACTCTCGTTTTACCACTTGTCGATTCCAAGAGATAGTCAGAGAATATATAAACAATGTGCACATTAGTATTGACTGTACTACTACAATGTGTACTTGGGGAAAACAAGTTACACACAAAGAGGGACTGCATTGGAAATATCTACACTTTTGATCAAGTCTTAGGGAAGTATTTACATATCTGCAGGGAAACAACAAGTGTTTTTAGTGCTCCAATTCTAAATTATTGTCTATGAAGGCGCATGAAAATAACCAAATTAGATCAGTGGTGAGAGGATACTGGTAAACATACAACATATGTAAAGAAATAACTTTAAACAAAACCCAAAGTTGAAGTCACCATCTTTACAATGAGAACCTGTAGATGTTGTAGGGAGCGACCATTCACTCAAAATTGTGAAACTATTTATTTCAACAACAGAAAGGTCAGCTATATTCTACAATAGCAAGAAATAATTTGAATCTGTTTAAAGAATAGATCAAATAATTATATACATAAATTGCTATGTGTTGATTTTCTTAACTTCATCATGGGTGGATTGTGAATCTTTGTTTCTCTGATATCTAGGACAACATAACTTAAATTTAGTAGGACTACTCTGCCTATTTTAATAAGTCGACAAAGGTGGCATTCCATGCAAGACTGAGATATTACTTCATCAAAGCAACATCTTATTGTCTACAATAAATATTGGCAGTATGATTTGTCTACTGTTATACATAACACCCTATTTATTATGATTTGATATCCACAATTTTCCTAAATACATGGAAAATAAATTGTTCAATTTCTATTTAGAATATGAACATTCATTTTGAGAAGTTCCAATCCAAGACAACTTGCAAAGAAGATAACGTGAAACAAAGTTTGCATCAGTTTGTAGAGCTATATAACAAAATTTTCAAAAGAAATATGTACCGAAAACCTAATAAAAGTGACTGGAAACAATTGCATCTCAAGGGAGCACAAACCTCTTCGGATGATTAAATAGTTGCTGAAACCTGAGCTACCAATCACAAATATGGAATTTCAACCACATATGGAAGGGTCCTACGGTTTTATTATGTGATAAAGCAAAAAAAAAAACACATCTCTCCAATATGATTCATTCTCCCTAGTGTGTAGAAGCAGATTCCATTGCTGCAAGAATTCAGAAAATAAAATCAGCTGATTGATGAATCAGTTTCGCCTGAATGTACATTTTGTTTCTCACCAATCACAAGGACCGACAAGTTTAATTAACCCATAAATCCCAACATGCACAATATCATTAACACGAGATTGATTTGTACTCCAGAGGAACATCTCTTATTCTTGAGCACTTCTATCATCATCCGCAAGGTTTCTTCTTAATCTTTATATTTTCATGTTGCCGAGTGACAATAACAGATCGTAGCAAAGCAAGATAAAAAGGGTTTAAGTTATATGCACATGCCCTCGGGATTCATAGGAGCGCGTACACCCCACATCCTATGGAAGAGAGGAGCAGCACAGATCGGTGCCTCCACCACAGTCCACTTCTGGCGATGCCACGACTCTCCACTTCGGCAGCGTCGCCACCGTGCTTGACTCCCACCTTGGGGAATTACGTTCGTCCTCCCGGCGCGTCCCCGCCCCCGAGCCACGGGAGGGCACAACACGATCCAGAATCCTCCCTGCCAGATCCTACAGGGGAGGAGCCGAGCCCTCTGTCTCGTGCGCGGAGGGAGAGGCCGAGCTCTCCGGTAGGTCCTACTTCGTATCCCCGCGAGCCACGGTGCAGCGCGGGCCTCATGCGACGCAGGTAGTAGCTCCGTCTGGACTGGGGAGGGTGGTTTGGGTGGTGCGGTGGTCGATGGGGCTTAGCGACGGTGTTGATCTAGGATGTGGCATGTGGATGCGGTTCAGATAAGGTTGGAGCTTTGTAAGTTACCCAATTTTTTAGGGGTGGAAGTGAAAAAATGTCAACAGGCCCACAAAGCAGCGATCCCACGCACGGCAGATAGCCTCAGCGCATCCGCCGGCGACCACGCTTAAGCTATATATATTTCTAAATTGATCATATAGTGTTTATTTTATTCTATTTAGGGTATCAGTCCATAAGGTCCAAAAATGTAGGAATAGAGAAATGGAACAACATGAAAATTTGTAGAGTTGAAACCTCTTAATCCTACATGAATGGTACTTATAGAAGCCAACACTGAATTAAATGGTGTTTCATTACCCCATAGAAAAACAATCGTAACATCGGTTGTTGGATCCAAAGAAATTATATTCAATGAATATATTCATCTCTATGGTTTCTAATTGTGTGAATCAAATATGAAACTTCTATCAGAAAATTTAAAAGGTTCAAATCCTATAATACTCTTTACAATAAAATAGGCTATGTGTGTATTTCCCACTGAAAATGAAATATAAGGATATGATGAAGAACACAATATGTAAATAATCTAAATTAGTGACCACATAATTAAAGGCACCTACTCATCATGCATCTCATATCCCCTAGCTACAATTTTGTAGCATGGACTGGCATATGTATATCTCAGAACTCTATAAAATATCCTATTTTTATATTTTTCTTACTATCGGGACCTGATGTATGGAAGATACAGTAAATTGCTTAGACAAAAGCACCAAATAATTTAGCTGACCTTGCATACCTTCAGGGATGCAGAATTAACTGAGTATGCTCTGAACAATATTCTATTCAGTTCTTCTCCCGATGCCAAGAGATCAATCAGATGCTTCAGCACTAAGCAAAATATCAAATTTTAAGAACAGATATCTTTATGTACAAACATGAATATTTTGCTGATAAAGTATTCGGAGGAGCACCATGAATCTTCAGTTGACATTGACATGTACATGAAATCTATACCATTTAAATAATTCTGGGGATGCAAATAGAAACATGATCAATAAGCTGGTGAATAATATGTTTAGAGTAGATATTTTTCAGGAATTTCCTCTGCAAAAGAAGACATGTCAATAAGCTGGAGAACAATATATCTGACCAACTGTAAGCTTAGGCCTGAAGAGAGGTCAATGAGAAGATTCAATTCATAGTGTTGAAGAGAAGGAACTACCGTGCAGATCTGGAGATCCTCGGAGGAGCAGAGAGATCTACAGAAAATGAAAAAACACAATGACACACGAAACAATAGCACCAACAATCATAACAACGTGAAATGGAGAAAATAAAACAATCAAGCATGTCAACTGGCCGCTTACCAAGAAAAATTGTGCACCTCTGAGCATCCATGGCGATAGGTCCACCTATCGTACATTTCCAAATCTCATTGTTTGAGAATCACTGCATACTGGACCAATCACATCACCCTATTTTACTATCAGTACTCTAGCAAACCGAAATATTAACTTTTATCCCTAATAGGGGCTTAACACACTCAAACCCATGTAACAAATTCAGGCTTCAGAATAAGAAGATCTACCGAGCATAGGCTATTGAAAAGGAAAACTCACAAACAAATTGTCTCATCTTCACTCAAGAGAGAACTTCATATATATACCTCAAAAATTGTAAAACTGGAGTTTTCCAAGACCTAGTATCAATCTCATCAATGAGTAGTAGGATTTCTTGGTGATAATAAAATAATGGCATTAAAGGCCTTCTCTGAGGGGGAGATGAGTTATTACAGTTAGACCTACTGGATAGGAAGATCATCTGTATAAACAGTTAATCTAGAAATAGATATCATACATACACGATAGAAGAATGGATCTGAAATATATGAACCCACATCTAAATATTTAAAAAGGTGTATTCCATAGGCAAGAAACAATAGAAGGCAAAGCTGAGCATGATAAGGAGAAGGAATAACGAACGTAATCTAACACTCTAAATCTTGCCATGCAAAATAGTACAAAGGAATGGACAAATTAAGCTCCCACATGAACAATAGGTATTCTTGGTGGCATCAAGAAAAACCACAGTTTAAGATGATACCGTTGAACCATTAGTCACAAAAGGATACTCATCAACCTCCATGGTATCCATGCTTCACTATAATGAGGTCCAACATCTGATTGCATAACCTTATAGGGGGAATTCAGATGGTAAGACCACTCCCACCTGACATAAGATATCAAGGCTAGCAAGAAAAACAAAGCCCATGTGCACTGCATGTTCAGAAAATGGTTAATTATCAGTTGAATAAATCACTTTAGCCCACACAGACCAAATGAGACATCTGTAAATATACATTATTGAATTTTTGTAGGCATAACGACAAACACTTATTAGGCATCAGAATCCCAAACCTGAAAACCTAATATTTTGGGACCTATTCGCCAATCATGCAGAACCCTCAATTTGTTGAACAATAGATAATTTAAAGAATGTAAATAAGTATCGAAGGAGGAGGATACCAACCTGTTGTAGGTGGGAGTCGATATAGTCAAACATCCATTTTGCGTTGTCATGTCCTCCTTGGGGCCCGAACGGAGGCAGCAACCTTCCACCATAGTTCCAAAAGTGCAGCCCCCTTGACATCAAGGAACAGAACTGCGGTGCAGGTGAGTAACATCTTGGAGCACCCAATGGAGAGTGATTATGGCGGGACGGCGCGACAAACCGAGAAAGGATACCGCAGGGCAAGCACGCCAAGGTCACGTCATGGATAACACAATTGATTCTCCCCGCTGGCTCCGCACCTCCCCTGCTGCTCTTCTATGAGGGTACTGATCCCTTATGATCCGACAACGCGAAAGGTGGAGGCGGAGGACTCCATTGGAGTAAATCAAGGAGCGAGGAGTGGAACTACTTGGTTAAAAGTGGCAAAGAGCACGCCGAGTCCTGCCGTTGGCGAGCCTCTAGTTACACGGAGAGATAGGAGCGGCAGGAGAGAGACTGGAGCGCCGCCGATCGACCTCGTCCATCCCTTCCACTCCCGGACCATGAAGGGAAGATTGAAGAGAGGGAATGATATCTAGGGAGCTCTAGGAAGTCACATCCACCGCTCTAGACTTCCTGCACGCGTACGCGAGCTTCTCCACCAAGCCCTCTTGAATACGTGTTAAAAGTCCCACATCCAGCGATAACCAAAAATAAGGCCCACAGGCATAGACACAACACCGCACGACGCGTCCCAGGAGGCCTGAGAAAGCTCCCTGCAGCTCATGCTTAAGCTTTAGATAATTGGTCTTAGGGGGCCACTTTTCGACTTCGCCCCACGACCCCTCAAAATATAGAGCCGGCCCTAGCCCCATCGCTTCCATGAAAGCCTCGATCGCTTCCATAAAAGCGCCGATTCCTCGCCTTACGGGAACCCCACCTCGCGGGCAAATCGGGACCTGCAGCTCCACCGGAACGACCAGAGGCACACGACGAGGCCATCTGACGATGCGCGATCTTGATATGGCGCAGCTCTAACAATGGTGATGAATTGACGTGTGAATCTAGCCCCTACATCTCTTCTCAATCGGCGTTGCGGCCGATCCTCACGACGGCGACCATCGGATCTTTATGACTCCTTGGTGGCGCCAGAGAACTTGGTGCTTGATGTGGAGTCTTGTTGGGAACCCCAGGAGCAAGGTGTGAAGCAGCATAGCAGCAAGTTTTCCCTCAGTAAGAAACCGAGGTTATCGAACCAGTAGGAGGAAGGAAACGTCACACGGGTGTTGCAAGCAACGCAGAGACCTGCACAACACAAACTCAAGACTTTGCCCCAACGAATCAGTGAGGTTGTCAAGCTCACCGGTTTGATGTAATAAAGGATTAAACGTATGGTGTGGAAGGTAATGGTTTGCAACAAGTAAAAAAAATAACAGTGGAAGATGTATCAATGGTAAAGATTGGACCGGGGTCCATAGTTCACTAGAGGTGCTCTCCTTAGATAAACAACATGGCATGAAGGGTAAAATCAAATTATAGTAGGGCAATTGACAGGAACTGAGCAAGGCATAACAATTCAATTACTAGTCAGAAAGATCCTATGAGATTCGATTGGGAAATACAACAATATACATAGACCGCCATCCAACTGCATCTATGACTAGAAGTCCACCTTCAGGTTATCTTCCGACCCCCTCCAGTATTAAGTTGCAAGCAACAGACAACTACTTTAAGCAAAGTGTGTAAGGTAAACAGTCCAAATGTTCCATGAACAAGAGACCATTGTTTTCTCCCTAGTGGCAACAACACATCTACAACCGAAGATATTTCTATCACTTCCCTTGGAAACTAGAGGCATGAACCCACTATCGAGCATAAATACCCCCTCTTGGAGTCACTAGCAACTACTTGGCCAAGATAGCTACTAACAATGGAGAGCATGCAAGATCACAAACAACACAGACATGATAGAATCATAGAGACAAAACCATTAATCAAACCAACATAATAATCTCAATATCCATCAGATCCCCGCACACACAACATGCATGATTACAAATATATTAGATCTTGATCATGAAAGGAGCTCACAAGATCTATACATGAAAGCACAAAGGAGGAGATACAACCATCTAGCTACTACATGGACCCATAGTCCAAGGTGGAACTACTCACGCATCATACCAGAGAGAAGGCCTCCGGGATGATCTCCCCTCCGGTAGGGTGTCGAGAAGAATTTCAGATCCCCCGATCTAGGGACGACGGTGGCGGCGGCTACAGAAGGTTTCGTGGAATATTGATCGGGTACTTAGGGTTTCTGCATCAGGGCTTCTTATAGGCGAAGGGGGAGGCCGAGGCGCTGGCCAGGGAACCCACACCCTGCCTAGGCGTGGGGCAGGGCCCACCCGCGCCTAGGGGGGTGGCTGCCCTGGCACGCCTCCCCGTCTCCCCTCTGGACTTCTTGTTCCCCACGGAAAGATATTGACTTTGACGTTTGTACTGTCCAATTCCGAGAATATTTCTTTACTAGATTTTCTGGAACCAAAAACAGCAGAAAACAGGCAACTAGCACCGTGGCAACATGTTAATAGGTTAGTACTAGAAAACATGTAAAAAGCACCTCAAAGTGTAGACAAAGCAAAGCAAAGTAGATACTAAACAAGCATGGAGCATCAAAAATTATAGGTATCAAGCATACCCAAGCTTAACTCCTCCTCGTCCTCGAGTAGGTAAGCGATAAAAAGAATAATTTTTTAGGTGACATGCACCCTCACAATAAAGATCAAACCATTTGCAAGCATTGAAAGCTGGGATCAAAGAACTCTAAACATATGCATGAAAGATGGAGTTCTAACAATGGGACATAGTAACTATGCATGCAACATGACATGCTACAAACAAAGATCATGAATAACATGCATTGAAAAACGTTTGTTTGTTTCACATACCAAAAACATAGCATAGTGGCAATCAGTTTGTCCCTCATAGAGTAGCAAATAGATGCATAGGACACCTTCAAAGTTCACAAGGGTGACTAGAAACAAATAGCACAAGAACAAGTAATGTCACAATATGCATCAATCAATAATCTTTGGAACACTGCACACAGAATGACAACTATGCTCTCTTAATGGTGTCTACAGGTAGAAGGTGGAGACTCAATATAATGGTGGAAGAAAAGCCTTTTACAAAGGAAGCAGGATTTCAAGTTTCAAAAAGAGCTTCCAAAAATTATGATACTTGTTAGCTTTTAACCCTCATTGCCCCTATCATAAGCATCTTGAAGTGATTAAGGTTAAAGTGAACAAAGATGGAGTATATGCTTGACGAAGCATAAGTTGGCAATCTCAAGTCCCTTGAATACGAGGGCCACACCTCATGCTACTCAACTTTAGTCACATGTAAGTTCTTGTCATTGTAAGTATTTGCATATCATTGAGAACCGCCAACGGGGTACCCCTTGCACATGGTACTGGAGCTTTCCCATAACCAAAATGACAAGGCAAGCAGACAGTGAGCATCTTAGCAATATTTTTATTTACCATATGCATAGATTTTTATTGAGGATGCTTCATAGATAGCTCACTATGGTGATGTTGCAAGTTTCCACCATGATTAGGCATGGCTTAGGCTAGCGGCCCAGGCGTTTCTCTAACACATAATACAAACTCCATGGACTTACAAGTTCCCTCTTTATTTCACACCGGTGACATCCATAGACAAAAGATTATGATATCAACTGCGTACAAAGTACAAGTGCAATGTTGAAAACATTCCCCGTGACAGCACAGTTCAACTAATTCCAGCATATAAGTGCAAGCATATACAACCTAGATGACACAATGGTTCAAGTTTATTAGGGGCAAAGAATATAAAGTGTTCCATCAAGTTCGTGAGGGCTTTAATCACTAAGTTTTCACATAACAAAATAGTTTTTAATTGGAAGATAGCTGAAAACAAGAATATACTTGGAATGGTGTAACACACCAGGCATAGGAGTTTATAGTGGATACTTTGGAATAACTCGGTTTCTTGAGAGTTGGAAGCATGAGTAGAACTTACTCGTACAAGTGGAGGCTAGCAAAAGACTGGGAGCAACCAACTAAGAGAGCAATAATGGCCATAATCATGCAGAGCAACAAAGCATTACTAATCAAAGCATAGAGTGGTACTACAAGTCAAGGACTAAATGATCATTGATACGTCGTAAACGTATCTATAATTTTTGATGTTCCATGCTTGTTTTGTATCATTTGCCTTATGTTTTGTCTACACTTTGAGGTATTTTTATACACTTTCTGGAACTAACCTATTGACAAGATGCCACAGTGCTAGTTGCCTGTTTTCTTCTATTTTTAGTTCAGAAAGGCAGAAAATCAATATTCTCGGAATTGGACTGGACAAAAGTCAAAGTCATTATTTTTCCCGGAGCAACACGGAACCATGAAGCAAAGCCGGAGGGGGGCCACAGGGTGGCCGCACCCCCTAGGCGCGGGCAAGCCCTGGAGGCGCCCACAGGGGGTGTGGGCCCCATGGACCCCCACCGACCTTGATTCCTGCGCCTATAAGAAGCCTCCGACCCAAAAACCCTAGGGCATCCATAAGAAATCCACGAAAACCTCTGTAGCACTGCCGCCACCGAAAGGGAAATTTAGGGGACAGAAAGTCTCTGTTCCGGGACCCTGCCGGGACAGGGAAGTTCCCCCCGGAGCCATCTACATCGATCTACATCGCCATCTTAATCACCGTTGCTGATTCCCATGATGAGGAGGGAGTAGTTCTTCCTCGAGGCTAAGGGCTCTACCGGTAGCTATTTGTTCATCTCTCTCTATGCATTATCTTGTTGTGGTCATGAGCTTTGTAATCAAGTAGATCTACCTTGCTACTCAAGTGCTTTAATAGATCTCTGCTCTCCCCATGTGTGTGAAAGTGACAGCGTGCACGCCATGGTGGCACTTAGGTTTGAGTCTACATAAATACTCTTTGTGCTTTAATAGATCTATGCTTTTCTCCACGTGTGTGAAAGTGACAGCGTGCATACTGTAGGGTTCGCAGCATAGAAAACAAAAAATTTCCTACGATGTGAACTATATACCAAGATCTATCTACTAGATACAAACAACGGGCGGATGTATATCCGTAGAGAACATACCCTTGAAGACCGACAAAGCTTAACGAGTTCAACTCGTGGTTGATGTAGACGATCTCTTGCCGATCTCAAGATCGAGAGGAAGTCCTAGCGCCGCAAATCAGCAGCGCATCCGTGCTCGCACACACGTTCGAGGCACCGAGCAACCTCTGCCTCCTCGCTCCAGCGATGCAGCGGAAGCACAACCCTTTCTTGCCAAATAGCCACCGGGAACATGTATCTCGCTAGTCCGAGACCATGGGGAATAAATTCTAGAGGGGGAGAGAGATCCTTCACGAGGAGGTGTGAGAGACAAGTGAGGAGGGGGGCTCCTTTTATAGGAGGAGGGGGGAACCCCAAGGGGTGGCGGCGCATGGGGCTGCCCTCCCCTCTTCATGTGGGTGGACACTCCACTCACAAATCTCCTTTAAATTCCCTCCACTCAAAAGTCCACTCAAATTCCCATTAAATTTCCACCAAATTTAATGCAAACTCTCAATAAATAAAACTCTTTTATTTTATTCAGAATTTTGTCAATTACTTTAATGACAAACATTCACAAATAACCCCTTGCTAGAATTCTATTTCACATGCAATTTCACCCGAAAACCTGTTTCGGTATCTAGTGAAATAAATTCCTGCGCTTGTTCATTCTTTCGGCATGAAACATTTGATCCAATTGGATGTCGGTGTCTCTTAAGTGTGTCACCCTACGGTTCGTGAATAATGCGGACATGATCGAGACCCCTCTCGGATCAATAATCAAAAGCGGGATCTGGAGACCCATACTGACTCCCACACATTCAACGATGACTTTCTTGTGATCGTCGGAACCTTTTACGCTAGTATCTTAATCCCTTTGTTTCACGATATATTACATGTCTGAGATTCGATCATCGGTATCTCCATACCTAGTTTGATCTCGTTACCGACATGCACTATTTTCTCGTTCCTGTGATATAACATTCTAGTGATCAAATCACTTGCTTGCAAGCTAATCAATGTGATATCACCGAGAGGGCCCGGAGTATATCTATCCGTCATCGGGATGAACAAATTCCACTCTTGATCCATGAGCCTCAACATAACACTTTATTAGTTTTGAATCCATCTTTATAATCACCCTGTTACGGTGTGACGTTTGATGTTATCAAGAAACTCTTCCGGTGTTAGTGATTGACATGATCTCATGGTCTAAGGATTAGGATCACTTCGTAAGTTGTTATAGCAATATAAACTCAATGACTTTGATCGTAATGCTATACTTCGAATGAATGTTCGTCACACCATTACACTAATGTTGTGATCCTGTTATTAACAACATCCAATGTCCATGATCAGGAAACCTTGATCATCTTGTTAATCAACGAGCTAGTTTATGAGAGAGGCATAACTAGGAACTTTCTGTTTGTTTATTAAACACACATGTATTAACGTTTCCGTATTAATACAATTATAGCATGCAAAATAAACATCTATCATATACTTGGAATACACATAATAAACACTTTATTATTGCCTCTCGGGGCATATTCCCTTCAGTCTCCCACTTGCACTAGAGACAATAATCTAGTTACATAGTGATAAATCTAACACCCATTGAGTTCTGGTGTTGATCATGTTTTGCTCTAGGGAGAGTTTTAGTCAATGGATCTGCTACATTGAGATCCGTATGTACTTTACAAATCTTTATATCTCCATCCTTGACATGCTCGCGGATGGAGTGAAATCGGCGCTTAATATGCTTGGAATGCTTGTGAGACCTTGGCTCTTTGGCATTGGCAATGGCACCATTGTTGTCACAATAGATCACCATTGGTTCCAACGCGTTTGCCACCACTCCTAGTTCGGATATGAACTCCTTCATCCAAACTGCTTCCTGAGCCGCTCAAGCAAAGCAACATATTCGCCTCCGTTGTTGATCCGCTACCACAGATTGTTTGGAGCTCCTCCAACTAACCGCTCCGCCATTCATGAGAAATACGTATCCGGATTGAGACTTAGAGTCATCCGGATCGGTGTCAAAGCTAGCGTCGACATAACACTTAGCGACGAGCTCTTCTTCACCTCCGTATACAAGAAACATATCCTTAGTTCTTCGTAAGTACTTAAGGATATTCTTGACCACTATCTGATGTTAGAACCTGGATCCGATTGGTACCTACTATTCAAACTAATAGCATGTGCCACATCCGGTCTTGTACATAGCATGGCGTACATTATAGAGCCTATGGCTGAAGCATAGGGGACTTTGTCCATTATCTCTCTTTCTTCCGCCGAAGCCGGACTTTGAGTCTTACTCAATGTCTTGCCTTGCAACATAGGTAAGAACCCCTTCTTACTTCCGTCCATTTTAAACTTCTTTAAAATCTTATCAAGGTATGTACTTTGCTATAGCCCTAATAGGCGCCTAGATCTATCTCTATAGATCTTTATGCCTAATACGTATGACGCTTCACCTAGGTCCTTCATTGAAAATTTGCTGTTTAGATAACTTCTAACACTGTTTAAAAGATCTATATCATTTCCGATCAATAATATGTCATCCATATATAATATCAGAAATGCCACATTGCTCCCACTCACTTTCTTGTAAATACAAGCTTCTCCATAAGTTTGGACAAATCCAAACTCTTTGATCACCTCATCAAAGCGGAGATTCCAACTTCGTGATGCTTGCTTCAATCCATAGATGGATCGCTGAAGCTTGCACACCTTGTTAGCATCCTTAGGATCGACAAAACCCTTTGGTTGTATCATATACAACTCTTCTTCAATATTACCATTGAGAAACGCGGTTTTGACATCCATCTGCCATATCTCATAATCGAAATATGCAGCAATTGCTAACATAATCCTAATCGACTTTAGCATCGCTACGGAGAGAAAGTCTCATCGTAGTCAACTCCTTGAATTTGTCGAAACCCTTTGCGACAAGTTGAGCTTTATAGATGGTCACATTACCATCAAGACGCTTTTCCTTTTGAAAATCCATTTGTTCTCCACGGCCTTTCGGTCGTGAGGTAATTCCACCAAGTTCCAAACTTGATTTTCATACATGGATTCCATCTCGGATTTCATGGCTTCTAACCATTTGTTGGAATCCTGGCTCATCATCGCTTCTTCATACGTCGCAGGGTCATCATTTTCATCAACCATGAAATTCATGACAGGATTTCCATACAGCTCGGGAGCTGCACGCGTCCTGTTTGACCTGCGAGGTTCGGTAGTACTCTCTTTCGGAGTTTCATGATCATTATCATTAGTTCCCTCTTCAAAAGGTGGAGCCAACTCCGGAACAACTTCCGGCGCTGCGCTACTCGCCATACTTTGAAGAGAAGGTTCCATAACCTCTTCGAGTTCTACCTTCCGACTACTCACACCTTTCGCGAGAAAATCTTTCTCTAGAAAGGATCCATTCTTGGCAACAAAAACCTTGCCCTCGGATATGTGATATAAGGAATACCCAATAGTTTCTTTAGGGTATCCTATGAAGACACATTTTTCCGCTTTGGGTTTGAGTTTATCCGGTTGAAGTTTCTTCACATAAACATCGCATCTCCAAACTTTAAGAAATGACAGCTTAGGTTTGTTTCCAAACCACAATTCATACGGTGTCTTTTCAACGGATTTAGATGGTGCCCGATTTAAAGTGAATGGAGCAGTTTCTAGTGCATAACCCCAAAATGACAACGGCAAGTCCGTCAGAGACATCATAGATCGAACCATATCTAATAAAGTACGATTACGACGTTCCGACACACCATTTCGCTGTGGTGTTCCGGCAGGTGTGAGTTGTGAAACAATTCCACACTCTTTCATGTGAGTGCTAAACTCAAAACTTAGATACTCACCTCCACGGTCGGACCGTAGAAATTTGATCTTTCTATTACGATGATTTTCCACTTCATTCTGAAATTCCTTGAACTTTTCAAAGGTTTCAGACTTGTGTTTCATCAAGTAGATATAACCGTATCTACTCAAATCATCTGTGAAAGTAACAAAATAACGATATCCACCTCGCACCGACACACTCATTGGACCACATACATCAGAATGTATGATTTCCAATAAATCTGTCGCCCGTTCCATTGAACCGGAAAACGGCGTTCTAGTCATCTTGCCCATAAGGCATGGCTCACATGTATCAAATGATTCATAATCAAGTGATTCCAAAAGTCCATCCGAATGGAGCTTCTTCATGCGTTTAACGCCAATATGACCTAGGCAAGGACACATATATGCGGATATATCATCATTAAGTTTAATCCTTTTAGCATCAACATTATGAATATGTGTAACATTATCATTGAGATCTAATAGAAATAAACCATTCATCATCGGTGCATGACCATAAAAGATTTCATTCATATAAATGGAACAACCATTGTTCTCGGATTTAAATGAATAACCACTTCGCATCAAACACGATCCAGATACAATGTTCATGCTCAGTGCAGGCACCAGATAACATTTATTCAAGTTTATAACTAATCCCGACGGTAAGTGGAGAGGCAGCGTTCCGACGGCGATCACATCAACTCTTGATCCATTGCCGACACGCATCTTGACCTCACCCCTTGCTAGCGGTCGCTTGTTCCGCACGATTCGAGTTACAAATATTAGCAATAACCGTATCAAATACCTGTGTGCTATCTGCGAGCACTAGTCAAGTACACATCAATAACATGTATATCATATATACCTTTGTTTGCCTTGCCTTCTTGTTCCGCCAGATACTTGGGGCGCTTTGCCCAAAGGGCGGTCCCCTTACAATAGTAGCACTTCGGAATCGACTTAGGTCCAACTCGGGTTTTTTTCAGCGCTGCAATGTGCTTGCCCTTACTTCCTTCCGCTTTCCTTCTTGTCTTTCTTGAAACCAGTGTTCCTATTGATCATCAACACTTGATGTTCCTTTTTGATCTCCACTTCGGTTTTAAGCATTGATGAAGCTCGGGAGAGACTTCTTCATGCCTTGCATATTATAGTTCATCACGAAGCTCTTATAGCTAGGTGGCGAGAGAACACGATGGATGCCTAAGTCAATGGGAATCGATATTCCCAAGGACACAAGCTTATCGGCGTAACCCGACATCTTGAGTACATGCTCACTAACGGAGTTGTGCTCTTCCATCATGCAGCTAAAGAACTTTTCTGAAGCATTGTAGCTCTCTACAACAGCATGTGTGTCGAAAATCATTTTCAACTCACCCATTGTATCAAATGCATTGCCGTTTTCGAAACGCTTTCGAAGTTCTGGCTCTAGCCCATACAATATGCCGCAATGAACTAAGTTGTGGTCCTCTGACACGCAGTCGATAGACATTCTTCTCCTCGTCGGGGCATCATCAAAGGTGGGGGCCTAACGGCGCTTCTAGCACATATTGCTTTTGTGCGCAGAGAGAATCCTCAAATTCATGGCCCATTCAAGAAAGTTGCTACCGTTGCTAGTTTCTCTTTCTCCATGAACACATTGAAATTAAAAGCAGGTGGTGCCATCTACAACAGAATTTGTAAAGTTTATACTAAGTGTATGATAGATTGAGTTCAACTAATCTATATTATGAATGAACTCCCACTCAAAAACGACATCCCTCGTGCCTTTTTGGTGATTACATGAACCAAATCCACTACACCAAGTCCGATCATCACGTGAGTCGGTATAGCTTCAAAGGCGAGCATCAAATGGGCATCATATCAACTATATGACTCATGCTTAACCTTTCGGTCCGTGTTCCAAGGCCATGTCTGTACATGCTAGGCTCGCCAAGTTAGAACCTTAGTATTCGCGTGTGTAACTGTTTTACACCCGAAATATGGTCGTGGATCCAAGAACACCCGATCATCACGTGATGTCTTGGAGCGACGAAAACATAATCGGTGCATACTAAAGGAAGAACACATTCTTATCTTGATATTTAAATGAGGGATCATCTTATTATGCTAACAAAGCGCTAAACAAGCAATATAAGATGCTATCAAACATCATATGTTTATTAGTGAAATTATATGGTTCCCGCAGATGATCTCTATCATGTGCATCGTGGTATGATCACTATCATACCTATATGTGTAAATCCAAGGTCTATGGATTTTATTATTATGTGTGTTGCAAGAGTATCATCTCATACTTCTACTTACAACACTACCATATCATAACACTAGCCCAGCAACAATCTAAACTAGACGCCTCTAATTTATCCATTGCAAGTTTTACGTGGCTTAGGGCTTTCGAGATAGAACCGTTCTTACCTACGAACATGAACCACAACAAGGATAATCAAATTGTTGACAACTCGCTTGCAAAATAGATATTGACTATAGTAGGAGAGACAGACACCCGCTAGCCACTTATGCAAACTAGTTGCATGTCAAGCGTGGAACAAGTCTCATGTGCGAGGACATGTAAAGTTTGTCCGGGCCGCTTCATCCCACTATGCCACCAATATCCAAAATTACAACAAAGGAGCAACAACATGATCATCATCGCCCACATACTCATATGTGTACTACCCGTGTAAAGTATCTACGCATAGATCCGGCTCTGATACCACTGTAGGGTTCGCAGCATAGAAAACAAAATTTTCCTACGATGTGAACTATATACCAAGATCTATCTACTAGATACAAACAACGGGCGGATGTATATCCGTAGAGAACATACCCTTGAAGACCGACAAAGCTTAACGAGTTCAACTCGTGGTTGATGTAGACGATCTCTTGCCGATCTCAAGATCGAGAGGAAGTCCTAGCGCCGCAAATCAGCAGCGCATCCGTGCTCGCACACATGTTCGAGGCACCGAGCAACCTCCACCTCCTCGCTCCAGCGATGCAGCAGAAGCACAACTCTTTCTTGCCAAATAGCCACCGGGAACATGTATCTCGCTAGTCCGAGACCATGGGGAATAAATTCTAGAGGGGGAGAGAGATCCTTCACGAGGATGTGTGAGAGACAAGTTAGGAGGGGGGCTCCTTTTATAGGAGGAGGGGGAACCCCAAGGGGGTGGCCGGCGCATGGGGTCTGCCCCTTGCCCTCCCCTCTTCATGTTGGTGGACACTCCACTCACAAATCTCCTTTAAATTCCCTCCACTCAAAAGTCCACTCAAATTCCCATTAAATTTCCACCAAATTTAATGCAAACTCTCATTAAATAAAACTCTTTTATTTTATTCAGAATTTTGTCAATTACTTTAATGACAAACATTCACAAATAACCCCTTGCTAGAATTCTATTTCACATGCATAACCACTTTATGCAATTTCACCCGAAAACCTGTTTCGGTATCTAGTGAAATAAATTCCTGCGCTTGTTCATTCTTTCGGCATGAAACTTTTGCTCCAATTGGATGTCGGTGTCTCTTAAGTGTGTCACCCTACAGTTCGTGAATAATGCGGACATGATAGAGACCCCTCTCGGATCAATAATCAGAAGCGGATCTGGAGACCCATACTGACTCCCACACATTCAACGATGACTTTCTTGTGATCGTCGGAACCTTTTACGCTAGTATCTTAATCCCTTTGTTTCACGATATATTACATGTCCGAGATTCGATCATCGGTATCTCCATACCTAGTTTGATCTCGCACGACATGCACTCTTTTCTCGTTCTGTGATATAACATTCTAGTGATCAAATCACTTGCTTGCAAGCTAATCAATGTGATATCACCGAGAGGGCCAGAGTATATCTATCCATCATCGGGATGAACAAATTCCACTCGATCCATGAGCCTCAACATAACACTTTATTAGTTCGAATCCATCTTTATAATCACCTGTTACGGTGTGACGTTTGATGTTATCAAGAAACTCTTCGGTGTTAGTGATTGACATGATCTCATGGTCTAAGGATTAGGATCACTTCGTAAGTTGTTATAGCAATATAAACTCAATGACTTTGATCGTAATGCTATACTTCGGATGAATGTTCATCACACCATTACACTAATGTTGTGATCCCGTTATTAACAACATCCAATGTCCATGATCAGGAAACCTTGATCATCTTGTTAATCAACGAGCTAGTTTATGAGAGAGGCATAACTAGGAACTTTCTGTTTGTTTATTAAACACACATGTATTAACGTTTCCGTATTAATACAATTATAGAATGCAAAATAAACATCTATCATATACTTGGAATACACATAATAAACACTTTATTATTGCCTCTCAGGGCATATTCCCTTCACATACTGTGTGTGGCACTTTGGCTAGATTGAATATTTGTTATGAGTTATATTTGGAGTTAGATGTATGTATGAAATTGTGGTGTTTGTTGAAACCATCTAGCGCTGAAGGTGACAGTGTGGGGTTATATAGATTGGAAAAGGCGGACTTTGAGGAGTGCTGTTATAGCCCTACCATGGATTAGAGTGTCCAACCGGAGAGTAGTATCATGAAGCGAGGATATTTATATGAGACAGTGTTTGTAGAGGTCCCAACCTTTAATAAGGTAGTTATCCCTGTACAATGCTAGTCCCTGGATCAATAGCTAGCATCCACAGTTCAAGATGTAATATCAGGAAACAAAGGTCATAATACAACTTTATAACCAGGAATAAAATAATTCATTACATCTTACATAGCTCATTTGGCTATCTCATTACAATGCAGCATAAATAACTATGTAGCATGGAGTCCTTCATCTTCAAAATGCCATAGGCAATCATGTTGGTTGTAGAGTTGTAATCCTAATCAACACACTTCACTAACACCAAACAAACCTGCAACATAATAAGTTATAGCCACAAGGGTCAATACATTTGAATTGTATTGGCAAGTGATACTATGGTAGAATAGTGGTATCTATCATCTATATGCATTTGGCTAAGTGGAGCTTAGGCTTCCTTTGCTCAAAATAGATTTTCCTTATCATTTGAAAACACTAAGTTTTTGTTTGTCAAAATCACCCAAGGCATTTACCAATAGAAATTGGTGATCCTTTAATCCTTGTTCAACCACAAGTTTTTAACTTAGAAATTGGGATGAGGAGATCCTTGATAGCTTCCATGTCTTGATGCTCAAATTGTCCATTGCCAAGGACATGGCTAAGTACTTACATTTTACTCTCGGGAGAGGTGGTGCACTTTCCCCACAAGACTCGACATGCATCGAGACAAGATCTTTCAGAAGCCTTCCCTTAGACCAAAATGGACGCTCTCCAAACCTATACCCCCTACCACCAACTGTCCATTTGGCTAAGTTATTGCAACCTATATGATCCAGGCAGATCCCATATTTCCAAGTGGTTGCACTTGAAGCTTCTCAACATTTGACATCTCAAATCTCTTTGTTCTTGGGTGGCTTTCCACAAGTGTGATACACCAGGGTAGTCCATTGAAATGGGCCCTTAGTAACCATTCTCACCATTCCACCCAGGTGATTCATTCACATAGTTGTTTTATTAAACAAAAACACAAGTCATGGACTTGGAAATATTTCATAGCATGAATATAATCCACCCTTGTTTTCTACTAGCTAAGCTAGGCATGATAGTAGTAGGGACCTTAACTTAGGGAAAATTCTACTAAGGCATCATCTACTAGGATTTCCCAAGGCATAGCATACTTAGTAAAAATTCCATGCAAGTCCTACTCAAAATATCACTAATGCATAGTGAAAATAATGGGACAAAAGTATGAAGCACCACTTGCCTTTTTAGTAGAGAATATAAATTCACTCCTTGATCTTGAAATGGTCACACTCTTCAAAGTTCACTACAATTCAATCAAGAAGAGCACAAATTCAAAACTAGCATACAAACAATTCATCACATAGAATAATAAAAACAAAGCAATGCATGCAAAATATTGTTTTATTTTGGAAAAGTGGTTTCTAATAGGTTATAAACATTTTTAAAACACCTATTGGTCATTTATAAAAGTGGCAAAACCATTTGATATTAAGTTAGTGAAAATGGCCACTTTAAATCATTTTTGTTTGCTAGAAATGATTTAAATCAAAGTAATAATTTCTAGTGTTAGCCAAAATGTTTTTAAAAACCAATATTAATGTTTATGGTCAAAGTATTTTAAATCAAATCCATTTACAAAAGGTTTCACTTAAAAATTATTTTTAAATCAAAGTAACACTTTTATTTAACTAGAATGCCTTTAAACAAAGTAATAATTTTCTAGGGTTTAACCAAATACATTTTTAAATCAAAAAATTAGTGTTTACGGTTAGAGAGTTTTAAATCAAATCATTTTCCAAAGGTTTTACTCAAAAGCATTTTTAAACCATAATCAATATTTTTATTTAACTAGAAATGCCTGTATTTAAAGATTTATTCCTTAGTATCACAAAATATGTTTTTAAATCCAAAAGTTGGTTTATATGGTCAGTAGGTTCAAAACAAACCATTTGCAAAATATTTTATCCTAAAAACATTTTTAGAATAACTTTTATAATCAAAATAGGCCTACACATGTTTCTGCAAAAACAACTAATTTTATAGAAGCAAATCACTAAACAAAGGGCATGGTTGGAAAGTATTATTTTTTTGCTGATTCCATTGATATAAAGTTTGCAAAATTTGGACGTGTAGATTAAAAGTTATGAATTTTACAAATCCAATCATCTAATAGATCAAATTTTTGTTTTAAAACAAATCAGGCCACGTGTCTTAACCTAACTGGCGCGTACCGGTTCGGCTGGATCGAGTGTTGTGGTTCGTTGGATTTAAAATTAATCGTGCGGCACAGATCAAACAAAATGGTTCGTTTTAAGTCATCTATCCTAGCCATGCGATCAGGATCTAACAGTTCCTAGCAGTTCGACCAAGGATGGGTGGCGCTACGACGGTGGCGAGCGGCGGAGCGCTCTGGTGGTGGCGTATATGCGACTCTAGGAAGCGAGAGGAGGAGTGGGATGGCTCACTAGATTCGTCGAAGCGTGCAGATGCTCCATGTGTCCGTGGTTGGCGAAAGGGCGCACGGGGACGATGGAAATTCCTCGTCGGAGTTCCTTCTAGCGACGGGTGCTCTCTGTTGAAGACGGAGGTGACGCTACAGTGCACGCCAGGTCAAATAAAAGGTGCAGTTAGATGCGCAAGATCGTGGCGAGTACACACGTGTGAAAGAGAGGGAGAGGCGTGGTCGGAAATTACCACGGGAGCTCGTCGGAGAAATGGTAGACGGTGGCGATGCTCAGGTGAAGACGTTGCCGACGTTGCGGGGTACGCGCGAGTGAGATGGTGCTACGGGAAGATGAGTAGGGAGGTGCGGAGTGTGCTCGTAGGTTCCACGGAGCAAGGGGAGGTGTGGGCTGGCCGGAATTTCGGAAAGCTCGTCGGGGGTCAGTGGCGTTGCGAGCAACAATTGCAGCAGCCTAGTGGCTCATAGGCAGAGGAGTTTGAGGGGAAATGTAGAGGGGGGACAAACGCTTTAACGTGCGTGGTCGTGGTGAGAAATTATCATGGTGTTAAGGTGAATTGAACGCGAGTAAACAACGACAGAAATGGCCGGTGATTTGGGGAAGAATTAGTCCGCGGGGTGAAGACGATGAACTGGAAAATGGGGTCGGTTGGTCAGCGAAATACAGAGGGGTACAGTGGGGCCTTGCTGTCAGTGGATGAGTGGGTGCACATTGAGTGAGAAATAAAATGGTTCGAGGGAGGAGAGAGGTGGAGATGGGCTTCGATGGGCTGGTCTGGGCCTGGGGCTACTTGGGCTGGGTCCAATTCATTTTTTTCCTTTTCTGATTTATTTTTCTGTTTTGATTTTATTCAATTGATTCAAATACTTGTTTGAATTCAAACTTTCCTCAAAACTTTCAGTAAGTTTTAATGCTGTTTATCAATGCATTTTAAAGTCCATTTTATAATAATGATTTTATTCTTTTATGGTTTATTATTTATTTAAAATAGGCACTTTCCTTTATTTAAATAAGATTTTAGCTATATTTTCAAACTCTTATTTAAATTCTAATTTTCACCAAACATTTTTTAGTAGGTTTTATTAATTCAATAGGGTGTTAAATAATTCATTTTGAATTATTTAGAATAATTTAATATGATTTATTAATCATTTAAATTGAGCATTTGTCTTTATTCCAATAAAATTGAATTTAGTTAAGGTCCATATAATTTTAATTGAATAATCTTTATCCCTTTATTTTATTTGGATTTGGATTATCTTTATTCCATTTGCTTATGGATTTAATTCAAGATTTTAAATTGACTTCTAAATAATTTTCTTGGGATTTATTATTTAGGCAAATTGTCTTTATTTAAATAAAATTGAATATTGTTCAATCCTTATGGTTTTATTTAAAAAATCTTTTACCCTTATTTACTATTCAATAATCTTTCATTTTATTTGTTTATGGATTTGGCTAAGATTTAATTTGGCTTTTAAATATTCCTTATTTATTTATTTCTTTCTTTATCTTATAAAATCCATATCTTTTTATCTATAGATCCAAAATTGGTAATTCCAATTTGTATGATTTTATTTAATATTTGTTTATCCTTTTAAATCCTTTTAGGATTAATTTTCTCACAATTTGGTATGGATTTTAGATAGGAGCTTTATTAGATTTGGAAATTATTTCCTTTTATCTTATTATATTCATAAGTTTTTTTATCCATGGTTCCAAATTAAATGAAACCAATTTCTATGATTTTATAATATTTTTGTTTATCATTTTTGACCATTTATAAATGTTTGTTGCTGAATTTTATATGGATCAAATCCATAGTCCTAGAGAGATCTTGGAAATGATTTCTTTCATTAGGTTTTTGGGGTTTTGGTTTATTTTCCCAAGTTTAAATTTCAAGATACATTCATTGATGATTGCATTTCACTTGATTGAAATTTGTTGGATTCCGTTTTATTCAAAGTTTGTTCAAGATGGGTTTTGAAGTTTCCATTTAGAGGCAAAAAGTTTATTTTCACCCTAAATTTCAATAATTATTTATTTTTTATTTATTTATTTTTCACATTTCAAAATTTGGAAAATTTTGGGATGTGACAGTGTTCACTAGTGAAAATATGATCCCTAGGCCTTGTTTCTAAACATTGAAACACCGTTTGCATCTAGATCTGTTGCATGTTTGCTTGATTTAGTCTTTACCTCACCGTCAAGCTCTTTTTTGGCACTTACACACGTTCTCCCACATCAACAACAAGTCAGAAGCTATGTTTTGGCACCGTTACCACTTGTATTTCACTATCTCTTCGCCGAAATAGTGCACCTATATTGGGTGTGTTGGGGACACAAGATACTTCTTGTATCTTGATTACATGGTTGCTTGAGAGGAATACCTTTGACCACTTCCTCTCTGAGTTCGATAAACCTTGGGTAATCCACTTAAGGGAAACTTGTTGTTGTTCTACAAACCTCTGCACTTGGAGGCCCAACAACTGTCTACAAGAATAGAAGTGCGTAGACATCAATCATAGAGTCTAATGGTGACTTGTGAGAGTCATAACATGGTGTGAGCATGTGCCAAGTCAACCCAAACAAAGCATCAAAGGAGAATACCACAATACTATGCTTTTTGCATGCTAAAACAACACATAGTCTCTTAAAGGCACACTAAGCAATACCAACTGTTTGGAACAAGACATGATACAACAATAATCATTAAGCATAAGGTCAAAACAACACCTAGCATGTCATGCTAAAGTCTAAGTTATAGTCAATGCAACCTCCTCTTGCACTTACAAGCAAGAACTTACTACTCCTTTCCAACACCAAGCAACTTATTTGCAAAACAACACAGCGAGAACGGGGGTCCAAACTTCTTTATTCAAGCAAACTAAGCAACCTAAGAAAAGCAAAAGAAAACTAAGACACTCCAAGAACAACACAACTGTGCATGAAACAATAAAAACAAAGCATCTAGACAGACCTAAGCTTTTTATTGATGAAGAAGGGGATGCCTTGGGCATCCCCAAGCTTTGACGCTTATACCTCTTGGATATTTCTTGGGGTGACACCATGTTGGCATCCCTAATCTTGAGATTTTGTCCATTATTCATCTCATTACATCATTCTCTCTCTACACCTGAAAATTTTCCTTCACACAAAACTTCACACAATCTTCATTAGCAACATTAGTTTATTCAAAAGATATTAGACCTCTGGCAAAGCTTTGGAACAGCAAGCCTATTCACTAAAAACACAAGCTACTGTATCAACTCCTTCAAAAATCTCAATTCACCTAAAGATAACTCAAAAAGGAATCAATAAGAAGCAAATGCAAATAATGGCAGAAATCTGTCAAAATAGACCAGCAGGTAGAAACCGATTTTTTCGAAAATCTTATGTTGCTCAAATCAAAAAGTGTTGAACTAACTAAAGCTAGATAACATACTGGGGGATTTATTAGTAAATTTTGAGCTCAATCTGAGTTACATAGACTCCTCACGAATTTTTATGGTGGAGTACAGCAATCTGTTTCGGGACAACAACTCTCCAAATCTTACTTTCCTGTTATTAGAGGTCATTCTTGGCACAAAAAGCAAACAAAAAGGATAAGGAGAGGTCATTACTGAAGTAATAACTTCCAAGACTCAAGGAAACTCTTGGGTTATCTCCCAACAAGTAATTTTCTTCAACGCCTTTAAGTTAGGCACAAGAAGCAAAAAAATCAAGTATTTTCAAATGAGGAAGCATTCACATCAAACCTTGCTTTCAAAAGTGGATCAAAAAGCAACTTATCTCTCCTCATAGGGAAGTGTTCAATACCTTTATTGAATGGAAAATGATATTTAATGTTGTCTTCTTTCATATCAATGATGGCACCAACTGTTCTAAGAAAAGGCCTTCCCAAAGTAATAAGACAAGAAACATTGTATTCAACATCCAAAACATAGAAATCAACAGGTATATAAGCATTGTTAACCATAATGAGAACATAATTAATACTCCCCATGAGTTTCTTATTAGCATTATCATTAAGTGGGACATCCAAATAACAATCTTTCAATGGTGGCAAATCAAGCATTTCATAAATCTTCCTAGGCATAATAGAGACACTAGAACCTAGATCACATGAAGCTTTGAGATCAAAGTCATTCACTTGCATATTAATAATGGGTTCCCAACTATCTTCTACTTTCCTAGGAATAGAAGCTTTGTGTTTTAGCTTCTCTTCCTTAATCTTAACAAGAGCATCTGTAATGTGCTTAGTGAAAGCAACATGCATATCACTAGCATCAGGACTTCTAGCAAGCATTGTAGGAACATAGTCACTTCAGAAATATTGCAACCATCAATATCAAAGTCAAACTTAGCATCACTAGTATTAGGCTCAATAGGTTTAGGCATAGTAGGAGGAGTAATAGAGACTACTCGTGGTTTAGTGGTGATGCTGCACACACTATTGTTTCTATCAATTTCAGCTTCCCTTTCCCACCTAGCATGAAGTTGAGCTAATAGCCTAACATTTTCATCAATAGTAACTTGTATGGCAAGAGTGGTAGCAAAGGTATTTTCCATAGTTTCAGGTTTAGCAGTCATTTTATTAATCAAGGAGGACTGAGCTTCAGACAAAGAGGAAATATTCTTCTCAACAGTTAAAAGTTTCTCCTCCACAGTTTTGTTGAAAGCATTTTGTTTGCTAATAAAGTCTTTGAGCATGACTTAAAGTTCAGAAGGGGCAATTATAGCATTGTTGTAAGAGCTTCCATAGGAACTGCCATTATTAGGAGGATAAGGCCTATAATTGTTGTTACCACCAAAATTATTCCTATAGGCATTGTTGTTGAAATTGTTATTTCTAATGAAGTTCACATCAACTTGCTCTTCTTGAGAAACCAAAGAGGCTAAGGGAATACTATTAGGATCTAGAGGAGCTTTCCCATTAACAAGCATAGACATAATAACATCAATCTTCTCACTCAAAGAGGAAGTTTCCTCAACAGAATTTACCTTCTTACCATGTGGATCTCTCTCAACGTGCCATTAAGAGTAGTTAACCATCATATTATCAAGGAGCCTTGTTGCAACACCCAAAGTGAGGCCCATGAAGGTACCTCCAGCAGCTGAATCCAACAAGTTTCTCGAGGAGAAGTTCAAACCTGCATAAAAAGTCTGGATAATCATCCAAGCAGTGAGTCCATGAGTGGGGCAATTCTTAACCAAAGATTTCATTCTTTCCCAAGCTGGAGCAACATGTTCACTATCAAGTTGTTTAAATTTCATAATGTCACTTCTCATAGATATAATCTTAGCATGAGGATAGTACTTTCCCATAAAAGCATCTTTGCACTTAGTCCAAGAATCAATACTATTTTTAGGCAAAGATAGCAACCATTCTTTAGCTTTTCCTCTCAAGGAGAAAGGAAAAAGCTTGAGCTTAATAATATCTCCATCTATATCCTTATACTTTTGCATCTTACAATGTTCAACAAAGCTATTGAGATGGGCAGCAGGATCATCAGAACTAGAACCAAAAAATTGCTCTCTCATCACAAGATTCAACAAAGCAGGCTTAATTTCATAAAAGGTAGCACCAGGAGCAGGTGGAGCAATAGGAGTGCTTAGGAAATCATTGTTTTTGGTGCTAGTGAAGTCACACAACTTGTTGTTCTCGGCAGAGTTCATTTTGGCAAAGGTGGGTAAGCCAAAAACAGCAGGAGCAGCTAGAGCAGGAACTAATTTTTTTTGTGTTTTTGAATAAAGAAAGCAAACCAAACTAGAGTAATGTTTTTTGTTTTTTTTGAAAGGAGGCAAACAAAACCAAGCAAAGTAAACTAAGCAAACTAAAACAAAGTAAAGAGAAAGGAAGTGGAGGACTCCCCTAGTGAAGACGTCCTTAGCCTCCCCGGCAACGGCACCAGAAAACTTGCAGATGACTCCTTGGTGGCGCCAGAGAACTTGGTGCTTGATGCGGAGTCTTATTGGGAACCCCAAGAGCAAGGTGTGAAGCAGCGCAACAACAAGATTTTCCTCCTGCCCCTGCAGGCGGAATATCGTGGTCGCCGAGGCTTAGGGTTCAGATGGAAGATATAGGTGAAGGGGCGAGTCTGAGTCGTGGGCCACCTGCCCCAGGCACGGGTCGTGGGCCCGCTTAGGTGTGGGCCTCAGAGGCCCCACTGCCCCTCCTCAGGCTTTTTTCGCCTTCGTAAAATAATATGTTTCCATATTTTTCTGTATTTTTCGATTTGAACGGCAATCTTCAGAATCATTCAACATGTATAACAGATGAAAGTTATAGTAATACCTCATAATAAGAGATACCAATGAATAGAGGTAAATTATGATATAGAATGGTGATGCAAATTGCGATCAACTCCCCTGCTTAGACTTCGCTTGTCCCTGCTTAACATCGAGCTCAAGAAACATGTCCATGTTTATGGAGTGAAGTATCTGATACGCCCAATTTGCATCACCTTTCTATATCATAATTTACCTCTATTCGTTGATGTTTGTCTTATTATGAGGTATTACTTATGGCTTTTTCATCTATTTATGCATGTTGGATGATTCTAGGAGGATGGACTGCCGGAGTCTGGATTCTGATGGAAAAGAAGGTGTTTCGGTGCAATTTCGCGAAGATCAGAAAAATATGGAAACATATTATTTTACCAGAAGACAAAGGAGCTAGAAGGAGGGACGGAGAAGGGCCTCAGGGGGCCCACACCCCCCTAGGCACGGGCCCACCTGACCCCACGCCTAGGGAAGGTGTGCCACACCTGCCCGGCCTCCGACTCCGCCCCTTCTCCTATATATTCCCTACGGAACCCTAATACCAGGGGAGCGACCACAGATAGATTTCCGCCGCCTCTGGGGGCGGAAAACACCGAGAGATAAAGATCTCTCTGGTAGACAGATTTCTACCGGGGGAATTCCTTCCTGGAGAGGGGAGACCATCGCCATCAACACCGTCATCAAGATAGGCTTCATCGGGATCATCATCATCCACACCATCATCTCCACCAACACTATCATCACCACTCTGTCCTGCTATAACAATTGTGTTGGATATTGCTTTAGTTCTTAGGGGAAACTTTCCCGATGTTAATTACTATTGTAGTTGATGCTTGTGAGTGGAATCATTGGATTATTGTTTATGTTTAGATTGTTATCCATTATCATATCATCTTTGATCTTGATCCATATGATGTCTTGTGAGTAGTTCATCTAGTCTTGAGGACATGGGAGAAGTCATGATGTTAGTAGTGAATCTGTGATGAGTTATTATTCAATGGTTTAGTATTTAAGTTGTGGTGCTATTCTTCTAGTGGTGTCATGTGAACGTCGACTACATGACACTTCACCATTAATGGGCCTAGGGAGATGCATTGTGTATTTGGCTACTAATCGTGGGGTTGCTGAGTGATGTAAACGTGAACCTCAAGTAGACACCTTGCACAAGGGAGTGTAGGATCTCAGAGTTTAAGGCTGTGGTTAGATTTATATCTTAATTACTTTCCTGTAGTTACGGATGTTTGCAGGGGGTTTAATCACAAGTATGTATTAGTCCTAGGAAGGGCGGTATGTTAGCACAGGTTCACCCACACAACACTTACAAACACCAAAAAAGAGTACTCGGCTATTTGAAGCGAAAGCACTTGACAGAATTCCCATGTGTCCTCGAGAACGTTTGGTCCTTATAAGTATTTCCACCGGATTGTCCTTTGCTAAGAAAGGATTGGGCCACTTTCTCCGTTAGTTCGTTACCTTTGTTACTTGCTCCTTGTTTTGTTGCTCTATCATAAAACCACTAAAAATCCATTTGCTAAGTATTCACAGGGATTTCCTGCTCCATACCACTGTTCAGCACCTTTTGCTCCTCGTTGGTATCAACACTCCTATTTATCGAAAGTACTACGATACACCCCCTATACTTGTGGGTTATTAGTGTCGATAAAAGAATACGAACAAGAAGCATCACACTTACCATTGCACAACTCATAGAAGAAAGCAACTCACCATTATATAACTTAGCTTGCAACCAAGTACAACATTCACAATATAGTTGCATAAAGATAAATCATAATTGGAATTGGCAAACTTGTTCTTGATCAGAGAACACCTGGCAAACAGTTTCACAAAAACTTTTTGTAGAAGTTTCAAAACGGGAGCACTCTTTGCTCAAAAGGGGTTTTTTCACAAGTGAAGGCTTTCAAAGTAATACTCAATAGATAAGAGTTTTGTGCAAACAAGGAAGATAAAGAACATAATTGAATAAATCACCGTATGAATGCTTGAAACACAACAACTCAAATGTTTGCTGGAGATAGAGAGGAAGTAGGTTTACTGACTCAACTTGGTAACTAGGAGAAAGGTACCTTTATAGAGGATAGCAGGGATTACAAGTCATAAAGAGCTTCCAAAAGATAATGGTACTTACTAGCTTTGAGCCCTGGAACTGTCATAATCGTGTTATGGATAATTATTATTTTGGGGATGGAACTGTCCATCCTCGTGATCACTTGCTTTTTATCCATGAATTATGCGGGTTGTGTAAGTGTGCAGGTATCACAACTGAACAGGTGAAGAAGAAGTTACTCTCCATATCCTTGAAAGGGAGAGCTGAAGAATGGTATGAGCTGCTGAAGAATGGACAATCCATGGAATGGGAGGAGATGGCATCTCTCTTTTACTCTAAATTTTATCCTCCCAGTGAAATGCATAAGGATAGAAATCTTATATATAACTTTTGGCCTCTTGATGGAGAGAGTACATCTCAAGCTTGGGGGAGATTGAAGTTACTCATGCTTAAATGTCCTATTCATGAACGCCCTACAATATTATCCTCAATAACTTTTATGCTAGGCTCTCTCTTCATGATAAAGATTTACTAGATGCTTCTTGTGCTGGATCATTCACACGTATGAAGAAAGAAGCTAAATGGGATCTCTTAGACCGTATTCAAGATAACACTGAGGCTTGGGAGAATGACAAAGGAAGAAAGTGAGGTATAAACTATGATTATGAATGCATTAAATCTTTTATGGGTACTGATAACTTCCGAGATATTAGCAATGAGTTTGGTCTTGATTCCCAAAGTATTGCCAAATGTTTTAAGGACTTTGCCTCTTACATAGAATTTCCCAAGAAGAAGTGGAATAAGTGTCATGCTCCATATAAAGATGTTGTTAGTCATGTTCCAGTTAGAAGTACTCAAGTTTGTACTACTAATCATATTGTGCCTGAACCTCATGTTGAGAAAATGCCTTTCCCAGCTAAGGTAAAGGAGTATTCCATGATTATTAGTGCAAATAAAAAAGGTACAATGAAAACTGTGGAGCCTGGTAAGCAATTGAATGTTGAACTTGTGGTAGCTATAGTGAAATACACTGTCACTAGAAATAGAGTGGATGAGCACATTGTCTTCTGTGAAGACTCTACTAATATTATCTCTCATCCTAGTAAGGCTATAAAAGCTAGTTTTCATGTGCTTTCTGTTAAAATTGGTGATCATTGCTACTATGGTTTATGTGATATTAGTGCTAGTTCTAGTGTTATTCCTTATGAGCTTTATAGGAAAATTATGCATGAGATTGGTCCCTGTGATCTTGAGGACATTGATGTGGTTATTCACCTTGATAATAATGAAACCATTTGCCCAATTGGTATTGTAAGAGATGTGGAGGTTCTTTGTGGTAAGATTAAGTATCCTGCTAATTTTCTAGTGCTTGATTCAGCAGCTAGCAAAACTTATCCTATTATTTTTCTAGACCTTTCTTAAAAACTTGTAGAGCTATTATTGATTGTAAGAAGGAAAAAGTTTTAACTAAGTTTGATGGAGATACCTATGAGTTTAACTTTTCCAAATTTGCTAAATCTCCTTGTGAAAATGGCTTGCCTAATAAAGATTTCAGGATGGAACAACTTGCTTCTATTTATCCGGTTTATGACCTTGGACCTCTTTTTAATGACAGTAAGTATGCTTATTCTGATGATAAAGTTGTTTCTAGTGATAGTTATATTGTCAACTTTATTCAAAATTCTACTGGAAGTTATTTTGAGAGAGGAAAACATGGTTTTATGCATCTCAATGATGTTAAGTTTCCCTGTTTTATGTTGAAAGCTTTGAAGTTGCATCTATTTTGTCTTCCTATGCTAGTGGATGTTTGTTTCAACAATTCGTTTTCTCATAACACTCCCATGCATAGGAAGTGGGTTAGACTCAAGTGTGTTGGTTATTTGCTTCTTGATACTCTTTTTCACTCCAATCCTATGTGAGCATCTTTGGAAGTTTCAAGCCTAACTTAAAGGCATTAAAGAAAAGTACTTGTTGGGAGATAACCCAAGAGTTTTGTCGAGTCTTGGAAGTTATTACCTCTGTAATAAACGCTCCTTATCCTTTTTTTTGTGTCAAGTTCAACTACTTTAGTGAAGTAGAGGAGTTGTGAAACGTGGTTGTCCTAGGACAGATTTTTGTGTTGTATTGTAAAAATTCGCGAGGGAGGTCAGTATGTTGGATGGAGCTGCATTTTTTAGCTTGTTCTCCAAGTTATTACCCAACTTTTATTAGTTCTGCACTTTTTGATTTGAGCAGAGAAGGTCTTCGAAAAAATCAATCTTTACCTGTTGGTCTGTTTTGACAGATTTCTGCCATCATTTGCATCTGCCTCTTACAGAAGCTTTTGTTTTGATGGGTTTTTAGTTGAAGTGTGTACCAAAGGTTTATTGTTTTTGCTTACACTAATGTTGTCATTGAGTTTGCGCAAGGGTTTTGTAATAAGGAATTTTTCAGGAGAAAGAGAAAAGGAATCTGTAGAGTTCGTCTTTGAATAGGTAAAAGTGGTGAAAACAGAAGGTTCGTGAAACCCCGATCTTTTTATATTTTTTATGTTTTTAATACATAAGGGAAGTTACGAGACGAAACTGAAGGGGAACCGGAGTCCGGGGTGGATAAACCCACCCCAGGCGCGGGCCCAGCCTGGTCGCGCCTGAAGGGGGTTTGACACCCTCGAACTCCGTCTCCACCTTGTTTTCGTGTCAAAACCTTCCTTATGCATTGAAACTTTGTAATATATAACCCCCGGATCCCTCGAGGTTCGTGCATCGTGTTCTTGTCGTGTTTTCGTTTCGATCTGTTTTTGTCAGGATATCTTCTCAAGTTTAGAGAACCATGGCCTCCGCCAACGACAAAGGCAAGAATCCCGAAGAAGAAGAGCCTCAATTCCCCAAGGAGGAGGAGATTTTGATTGGGTATGAAGGTGACATAGAGGTTGACAAGCAACCGGACACTCGTGCTACCGTCGCAAGCATTGTTTGGTGGCTCAACCTACCAAGCTTAAGAGGACATCACGGATGTCTACAGGAGAAGAACTCCACATCATATCCTCTCTCCACGCACACTTCCTCCTAGTACCCCTTGTTCTAACCATGCAGGGAAGAAACACTCTAATTTGGAAGAATGGAGAAAGAATAACAAGGACTGGGATCCTCAGGCCGAGTTGATCATGGGCTGCATTGAGAATAATTCAGAGTTAATTCGTACTCTGACCTTCGATGTGGAGGATTTAAAGAAACTCATTGAGGAGCTTATCAAGAGAACACCACCACCACCAAGGGAGTAATTCATCATCAGGTTTGGCATGCCCTTGGCTTGTTCCAAGCTTGGGGGAGTGTCGCGGTATCACCACCTTTATCTTTTATCTTTTACCTTTTTAGTGGATTCGTATCTGTGGTAGAGGGGTTATCTTATAGTTTGGTTTTCATGTGGAAGTATCTCTCCTTTAGTTGATTATCTATGTATCCCTTGGTGTGAGTGCCTTTATTGGAATATTAATGAGAAGTCTCATCTTTTATGTTTTGCACTTCTTATTTTAGTTTGTAATCTCTATTATATGATGGATCTTGTTGATCATCATTGGCACCACTTTGGGATCATCAAGTGGATCTAAATTGGTTTTGGCAAACCGAGTTCTGGTCAGTAGCATTACTATGAAAGATAAAAAGAAAGAAAAAGCTTACAGGTATTTTGTATCATTTGTTTTCTTTCTTGTTGGCTCATAAGCTTAGTATTCTTTATTTAAGATCATTTTGTGTCTTCAAGGAAGATTGCATGTTTGGCTTTATTACTTGTATGTTTGCTTGTTTCTTTCAACTCTCTTGCTTGCTACCTAGCCTTGCTAGTCAAAAACCTGTTTTGAGAAGGCATACTTCTTATGTTTCAAAAACCCTTTGAACCAAAAACCTTTGCCACTTGTTTCCACCATATCTACCTAGTAGATGTTGCTATTCCTAGCAAATTCTCAAGCTTCATCTACCTTTAGAATTAAAAAATTATTTTGTTATGTGAAAACTAGTTAGTAAAGCTCTCACGAACTTGATGGCACACTTTATTTCTTTGCCCCTAATAAACTTGAACCATTGTGAACATCACTGTTGTATATGATTGCATCTATACGTTGGAATTAGCATAACCATGCTGTCACGGGGAACATTTTCAACATTGCACTTGTACTCTCTACACGGTTGATATCGTGCTCTTTTGTCTATGGATGTCAACAGTGTGAAATAAAGAGGGAACTTGTAAGTCCATGGAGTTTTTATTCTGTGTTAGAGGAACGCCTGGGCCGCTAGCCTAAGCCATGCTTAATCATGGTGTAAACTTGCAGCATCACGATAGTGACCTATCTATGAAGCATCCTCAATAAAAATATATGCATATGGTAAATAAAAAGATTGCTAAGATGCTCATTGTCTGCTTCCCTTGTCATTTTGGTTATGGAAAAGCTCTTGTGCCATGTGCAAGGGGTACCCCATTGGCGGTTCTCAATGATATGCAAATACTTACAATGACAAGAACTTACCTGGACCCAAAGTTGAGTATGCACGATGTAGAGGTCCCAACCTTTAATAAGGTAGAGATCCCTGTGTTTACAATGCTAGTCCCTGGATCAATAGCTAGCATCCACAGTTAAGATGTAATATCAAGAAACAAAGGTCATAATACAACTTTATAACCAGGAATAAAATAATTCATTACATCTTACATAGCTCATTTGGCTATCTCATTACAATGCAGCAGAAATAACTATAGCATGGGGTCCTTGATCTTCAAAGTGCCACAGACAATCATGTTGGTTGTAGTCTTGTAATCCTAATCAACACACTTCACTAACATCAAACAAACCTGCAACATAATAAGTTACAGCCACAAGGTTCAATACATTTGATTTGTATTGGCAAGTGATACTATGGTAGTATAGTGGTATATATCATCTATATGCTTTTGTCTAAGTGGATCTTAGGCTTGCTTTGCTCAAAATAGATTTTCCTTATCATTTGAAAACACTAAGTTTTTGTTTGTCAAAAATCACCCAAGGCATCTACCAATCAAAGATTGAAGATCCTTTAACCCTTGTTCAACCACAAGTATTTAACTTAGAAATTGGGATGAGGAGATTCTTGATAGCTTCCATGTCTTGATGCTCAAATTGTCCATTACCGGGGACACGACTAAGTACTTAGATTTTACACTCGAGCGAGGGGGTGCACTTTCCCCACAAGACTCGGCATGCATTGAGACAAGATCTTTCAGAAGCCTTCCCCTAGACCAGAATGGACACGTTCCAACCTATCATCCCCTACCACCAACTGTCCATTTGCCCAAGTTATTGCAACCTATATGATCCAGGCAGAGCCCATAATGCCAAGTGGCTGCACTTGAAGCTTCTCAACATTTGACATCTCAAATCTCTTTGTTCCTGGGTGGCATTCCACAAGTGAGATACACAAGGTTCACCAGTCCCCTGGCCTTGTGTAACCACTCAACAAAAATCCATCCAAGAAATACCATTCCACCCAGGTGATTCATTCACATAGTTCTTTTATTAAACAAAACACAAGTCCTTGACTTAGAAAAATTCCATAGCATGAATATAATCCACCCTTGTTTTCTACTAGCTAGGCTAAGCATGATAGTAGTAGGAATCTTAACTTAGGAAAATTCTACTAAGGTTTCATCTACTAGGATTTCCCATGGCATAGTTTATACTTAGCAAAAATTCCATGCAAGTTCTACTTAGAAATATCACTAATGCATAGTGAAAATAATAGGACAAAAGTATGAAGCACCACTTGCCTTTTTGGTAGAGAATATAAGTTCACTCCTTGATCTTGCAATAGTCACACTCTTCAAATTCCACTACAATTCAATCAAGGCACAAATTCAATCTACCATTCAAGAAATTCATCACATAGAATAATAAAAACAAAGCAATGCATGCAAGCATGCCAAATATTGTTTTATTTGTAAAAGTGGTTTCTAATAGGTTAGAAACATTTTAAAACACCTATTGGTCATTTATAAAAGTAGAAAAACCATTTGATATTAAGTTAGTGAAAATGGCCATTTAAATCATTTTTGCTTTGCTAGAAATGATTTAAATCAAAGTAATATTTTCTAGTGTTTGACAAATATATTTTTAAACACAAATGTTAGTGTTTTATGGTTAAGTGTTTATTATTAAAAACATTTGCAAAAGGTTTTACCCATAAACCATTTTTAAGTCAAACAACATTTTATTTCATTAGAAATGCCTTTAAAAAAGTAATAATTTTCCTAGGGTTAATCAAATACCTTTTTAAATCCAAAACATGGTGTTTAGGATCAGAGAGTTTAATTCAAATTATTTTCCAAAGATTTTACTCTAAAAGCATTTTTAAACCATATTCGATACTTTTATTTAGCTAGAATTGCTTTTATTCAAAGATTTATTATTTAGCTTCACAAAATACACTTTTAAATCCAAAACTTGGTTTCTATGGTCATTAGGTTCAAAACAAACCATTTACAAAAGATTGTACCCTAAAAACATTTCTAGAATAAATTTTATATTCAAAATATGCCTACACAAGTTTCTGCAAATACAACCAATTTTCCAGAACCAATTTACTAAACAACGTAGATGGTTGGAAATTATTTGTTTTGCTGATTCAATTGATATAAAATTTGCAAAATTTGGACGTGTAGATTTAAAGTTATGAATTTTGCAAATTCTAACATCTAATAGTTTTAATTCTATTTTTAAAACAAATCCCGAGCCACGTGGTGTGTTCTGATTGGACCATACCGGTTCGGCTGGATCAGGTGCTGTGGTGCGTTGGATTAAAAGGGGATCGTGCGGCTCTGATCTAGCGTACCGCTTCACTTAAGTGATTCTAGCCTACCCATGCGATCTAGATCCAACGGCTGCAGTGTGTGTGACCAAGAATGGGCGGCGCTGGCGGCGGCGAGTGGCGGCAGCACGCTCAGACAAGGATGGTGCCGGCGATACAGGAAGCAAGAGAGGACGTGGGGTGGCTCACCGCGATCGCCGTGGAGAGTAGATGTTCAAGGTAGCAGCCGTTCATCGAGGGGCGCACAGAGTCAGTGGTGATTCCTCGCCGGAGTTCGTGAAAGCGTCGGGCTCGTCTGTTCGTTGACAGGGACGAGCTCCTGGGGCGCAAGAAGGCAAGGCAGCATGCCAGGGAGGTGCGCGTGGTCTTGAGGGTTGCAGGAATGCTCACCAGAACATGAGGGGCGCTCGGGGTTGGCGTCAGTAGCTCGCAGGAATGGAGGCAGATGGCAGCGGTGTATTGTTGATGTCGTAGTCGAGGTTACGGTGCTCGCGCGGGCAAGCCAAGGATACCGAGAGGTGCAGGGGGCGATGGGAAACACACACGTGTGGTTGAGGGGGCAATGCGGTGGCTGGGCTTGCCGGAATTGGCTGGGGAAGGTTGTCGAAGCTGTGGTCGTGCAAACCAAATCAGGGGCAACCTAGGGGCAGAGGGAGGATGGCGAGCTAGGGGAAATGGAGAGGGGACATGGGCGATTAAGAGGGCGCAGTTGCAGAGCGGAATCACTGCGGCCTTACGGCGAATTTACGCGAGGTTTCAACGGCAGAAACGGCCGGGCGCGGTGAGCGGCGGGTGAGGAAGAAGGTGATCTGGCGGTGGGGCCTGGCGTCAGCGAGATAGAGAGGGGTTTGGTGGGGCCCAGATGTTATCGACTGCGCGGGTTCATACTGCGGTGTGAACCGTTTTCTGCTGGGAGAGGGAAAATGGGCTAGCTGGGCCTAATGGGCTAGGTGTGTTGGGCTGGCTTCTTTCCCTTTTTTTATTCTGAATCTTTTTTATTTTTCTATTTAGATTTTCTTTTTTGATTTTATTCAAATGATTTCAAACCCTTTTTCTTTTCGAATCTGTTCAAACTTTTCAGCAAGTTTCCGTACTGCTTTAAACATATTTTTAAAATCCATTTTTTAGAATAATCATTTCATTTACACATGGTTTGTTATTTATTTAAATAGACAAATGTTTTTATTCAAACAAGATTTAATTATATTTTTAAACTCTTTATGTGAATTCTAATTTTCACTAAACCTTTTTGAGTAGGTTTTATTTATTCAATAGGATTTTTAAATACATCACTTTGAATTATTGGAAATGTTTTTAATATGATTTATTAATCATTTAAATTGAGCATTTGTCTTTATTCAAATAAAATCCAATATGGTTTTAAATCCAGATAAATTTCTATTCAAATGATTCTTTTATTTTATTTAAGATAATTAAATGACTTTTATTCCACTTGGGCAAATTCAATTTATTATTTTCCCATGATTTAATTAATCATTTCTATTAGGGATTTTATCTTTATTTAATAGAATGGAATTTGGTTAATGCCATATAATTTTATTTGAATATTCTTCATCCTTTTATTTTATTTGGATTTGGATTATATTTATTCCATTTCCTTATGGACTTGGCAAAGTTTTATTTTGGCTTTTGAATATTCTTTATTTATTATTTCTTTCTTTCTTTATCTTATAAAATCCATATCTTTTTGTTTATAGATCCAAATTTGGTGATTCCAATTTGTATATTTTTATTTGATAATTGTTTATCTTTTCAAATCCTTTTAGGATTAATTTAATCACAATCTGTTATGGATTTTAGATAGGAGCTTTATTAGCTTTGGAAATTATTTCCTTTCAACTTATTAAATTCATAATTTTTTATCCATGGTTCCAAATTGAATAGAATCAATTTCTATGGTTTTATAATATTTCTATTTGTCATTATTGATCATTTATAAATGCTTGTTGCTAAATTTTTATATGGATCATGTCCATAGTCTTAGAGATATCTTGGAAATGTTTTTCTTCCATTAAGGTTTTGGGTTTTGGTTTATTTTTCCCAAGTTTGAATTTCAAGATGCATTTAAGAAGAATGCATTACACTTGATTTGAATTTAGTTATATTCAAATTTTGTTCAAGTTGGGTTTTGATTTTTCCATTTAGAAACAAAAAGTTTCTTTTCACCCTAAATTTCAACAATTATTTATTTTGTTTATTTATTTTTCACATTTCAAAATTTGGAAAATTTTGGGATGTGACAGGCTACCACCCTTAAAAAGAAATCTCGTCCCGAGATTTGGTAAAGCTAGAGGTTACAGGTTGGCTTCAAAACAACTAGGGTACTGCCACCCTTAAAATTTTCCAACTAGATTACATCTTGGCTTGCTTGGGATCTTGATGAAACTTCTCTGGGCAGACATCTGCATAGTGTCCTTTGTTTCCACACTTGAAACATGTGACAAGGCTGAGATCCCTCATAGGATTGCTTGCCTTGTACCTCATCTTTTCTGGACAATTGCTTGCATAATGTCCTTGGTCACCACAATTGTAACATGTGACAAGGTTGAGTTCTTCACGTATCTTCTATGGACAAGTTGATATATAATGGCCTAGCTCTTTGTATTTGTTGCACCACACTTGGATAATTTCCTTCTTCTTCTTCTTCTTCTTCTTCTTCTTGGGTTTCTCCAAAGCTAGGAGTTCCTCTAGTTCATGTTCTTCATATCTCACCTCAAAGGTGGGAAAGTCTCCTCGGTTCCTTAATCGATTCCTTGGATAATACATATGTTTCCTCTTTTGTCCATCAAGGTGAGTCCTAGTGTATGGAGGTGCAATCTGAGATTTGCCTTTGTCTTCATCCTTCTTGCTAGAAGTTGCTTCCTCATGGGGGTTTCCAAATTTTTTATGCACTCCACCTTGTTTCCTGTGTTGAACTATAGAATAGATGGGGCATTGGATAGGCACATGGTTATTTCCTTCACATAGGAAACAAGTCACTTGAGATGTGGGGCATGGTTTAGTTGTATGTTTCTCTTCACAATTAGGGCATTGATATTCATGCTCTTTGGAAGTGTGATCCATGTCTCCACAAATATTGCAAGCTTGAGTTCCTTCTATAATATCATCCTTAACATCATTGTTGTCACAAACTCCTTGGGAAAGGTTGTATTTCATGTTGATCATTTGAGTGGTCATCCCTTGCAACAATTGGGATTGGATTTCCAAAAACTTTTGCAAGGTTGGGTCTAACTCACTATTGTTGGCTAAAAACTAAGTTGTCATCTGATTCAACTGGGCTTGGGTTGCTAGAAATTGTTCTCTCATGTGCATCTCTTGGTTGTTGTCGTTGTTGTCACCATTCTTGATGTTGGAGTCCCTTGGAGAAGTCATCTGTTTGGGTTGGGTTGGGGTTAGAATAGGCAAAAGATTTCTAAGGAAGAAGTCTATCACACACAACAATTCACACAAGCAATGTGCAAGCAATCACAAACAAACATTCCACTCAAACAACAAGTTTCAAGCACATTTTTAGGCAACAAAATATTTTTGCTACACCACATAAGTTCGTGTGTTTGATTTAAACTTTAGTATGGGGGTCCAACTATATGGTTTTCTTGGTTGCTTCTTCATGAACAGGATCTTTGTATCCTTGGAGAATTTCTTGCATCTTGATCATATACTTCAAAGGTGATGATGGTTCCTTCTAAGTTGTGTTTCCTTAGTCTTCAAGCCTTGAGTAATATTTCTTGTCTCACTTGTAGTCCTTAGTGATATTTAGGTTGAATTTCTTGGTGAAACTAAAGTTGAAGTCATTGGTGATGTGGAAGTTGAAGTCATTTGAGCTGGTGCAGTTCTTTGCTCTAGTTGATATCTTTGTTCTTGTTGAAGTCTTTGCTCATGGTGGGGCTTTTTCCATCAAGTTGAAAATAGAAGAGATGTAGAATTAAAACCAAAAAGGTTGAGGAAAAGGTTTACAAGATTGTTTGTAAATAAGTTTTGGAACAAATACAACTACTATTTTTCTAAGGGGTTTTGTCCAATCCTAAGGTTACAAATACTACAGGCAACACAGTGCTCTGATACCATCTGTAGAGGTCCCAACCTTTAATAAGGTAGAGATCCCTGTGTTTACAATGCTAGTCCCTGGATCAATAATTATCATCCACAGTTAAGATGTAATATCAAGAAACAAAGGTCATAATACAACTTTATAACCAGGAATAAAATAATTCATTACATCTTACATAGCTCATTTGGCTATCTCATTACAATGCAACATAAATAACTATAGCATGGGTTCCTTCATCTTCAAAGTGCCACAGGCAATCGTGTTGGTTGTAGACTTGTAATCCTAATCAACACACTTCACTAACATCAAACAAACCTGCAACATAATAAGTTACAGCCACAAGGGTCAATACATTTGATTTGTATTGGCAAGTGATACTATGGTAGTATAGTGGTATCTATCATCTATATGCTTTTGGCTAAGTGGATCTTAGGCTTGCTTTGCTCAAAATAGATTTTCCTTATCATTTGAAAACACTAAGTTTTTGTTTGTCAAAAACCACCCAAGGCATCTACCAATCAAAGATTGAAGATCCTTTAACCCTTGTTCAACCACAAGTTTTTAACTTAGAAATTGGGATGAGGAGATTCTTGATAGCTTCCATGTCTTGATGCTCAAATTGTCCATTACCGGGGACACGGCTAAGTACTTAGATTTTACACTCTCGAGAGGTGGTGCACTTTCCCCACAAGACTCGACATGCATCGAGACAAGATCTTTCAGAAGCCTTCCCTTAGACCAGAATGGACGCGTTCCAACCTATCATCCCCTACCACCAACTGTCCATTTGGCTAAGTTATTGCAACCTATATGATCCAGGCAGAGCCCATAATGCCAAGTGGCTGCACTTGAAGATTCTCAACATTTGACATCTCAAATCTCTTTGTTCCTGGGTGGCATTCCACAAGTGAGATACACAAGGTTCACCAGTCCCCTGGCCTTGTGTAACCACTCAACAAAAATCCATCCAAGCAATACCATTCCACCTAGGTGATTCATTCACATAGTTGTTTTATTAAAGAAAACAGAAGTTCTTGACTTAGAAATATTCCATAGCATGAATATAATCCACCCTTGTTTTCTACTAGCTAGGCTAAGCATGATAGTAGTAGGAATCTTAACTTAGGAAAATTCTACTAAGTTTTCATATACTAGGATTTCCCATGGCATAGTTTATACTTAGCAAAAATTCCATGCAAGTCCTACTTAGAAATATCACTAATTCATAGTGAAAATAATAGGACAAAAGTATGAAGCACCACTTGCCTTTTTGGTAGAGAATATAAGTTCACTCCTTGATCTTTCAATAGTCACACTCTTCAAATTCCACTACAATTCAATCAAGGAACAAATTCAATCTACCATTCAAGCAATTAATCACATAGAATAATAAAAACAAAGCAATGCATGCAAGCATGCCAAATATTTTTTTATTTGGAAAAGTGGTTTCTAATAGGTTAGAAACATTTTAAAACACCTATTCTAGTCATTTATAAAAGTAGAAAATCTATTTGATATTAAGTTAGTGAAAATGGCCATTTAAATAATTTTTGTTTTGCTAGAAATGATTTAAATCAAAGTAATATTTTCTAGTGTTTGACAAATATATTTTTAAACACAAATGTTAGTGTTTTATGGTCAAGTGTTTATTATTAAAACCATTTGCAAAAGTTTTTACCCATAAACCATTTTTAAGTCAAACAACATTTTATTCCATTAGAAATGCCTTTAAACAAAGTAATAATTTTCCTAGGGTTAATAAAATACCTTTTTAAATCCAAAACATGGTGTTTAGGATCAGAGAGTTTAATTCAAATCATTTTCCAAATATTTTACTCAAAAAGCATTTTTAAACCATATTCAATACTTTTATTTAGCTAGAATTGCTTTATTCAAAGATTTATTGTTTATATTCACAAAATATACTTTTAAATCTATAAGTTGGTTTCTATGGTCAGTAGGTTCAAAACAAACCATTTACAAAAGATTTTACCCTAAAAACATTTCTAGAATAATTTTATATTCAAAATATGCCTACACAAGTTTCTGCAAATACAACCAATTTTCCAGAAGCAATTTACTAAACAAAGTACATGGTTGGAAAGTATTTGTTTTGCTGATTCCATTGATACAAAAATTGCAAAATTTGGACGTGTAGATTTAAAGTTATGAATTTTGCAAATTCTAACATCTAATAGTTTCAATTCTGTTTTTAAAACAAACCCTGAGCCACGTGGTGTGTTCTGATTGGACCATACCGGTTCGGCTGGATCGGGTGCTGTGGTGCGTTGGATTAAAAGGGGATCGTGCGGCTCTGATCTAGCGTACCGCTTCACTTAAGTGATTCTATCCTATCCATGCGATCGAGATCCAACGGCTGCAGTGTGTGTGACCAAGAATGGGCGGCGCTGGCGGCGGCGCGCTCAGACGAGGATGGTGCCGGAGATACATGAAGCGAGAGAGGATGCGGGGTGGCTCACCAAGATCACGGTGGCGAGTAGATGCTCAAGGTAGCAGTCATTCGTCGAGGGGCGCACAGAGTCGCTGGTGATTCCTCGCCGGAGTTCGTGAAAGCGTCGGGCTCATCTATTCGTTGACAGGGACGAGCTCCTGGGGCGCACGAAGGCAAGGCAGCATGTTAGCAAGGTGTGCACGGTCTCGAGGGTTGCAGGAATGCTCACCAGAACACGAAGGGCGCTCGGGGTTGGTGTCAGTAGCTCGCCGGAATGGAGGCAGACGGCGATGGTGTATTGTTGATGTCGTAGTCGAGGTTACGGTGCTCACGCGGGCAAGCCAAGGATACTGATAGGTGCAGGGGCGATGGGAAACACGCACATGTGGTTGAGGGGGCAGAGGGGGCAAGGCGGTGGCTGGGCTCGCCGGAAGTGGCCGGGGAAGGTTGTCGGAGCTGTGGTCGTGCAAACCAAATCAGGGGCAGCCTAGGGGCAGAGGGAGGTTGGCGAGCGAGGGTGAATGGAGAGGGGACATGGGCGATTAAGAGGGCGTGGTTGCAGAGCGGAATCACTGCGGCGTTATGGCGAATTTACGCGAGGTTTCAACGGCCGTGTGAGCGGAAAGAGGAAGAAGGTGATCTGGCGGTGGGGCCTGGCGTCAGCGAGATAGAGAGGGGTTTGGTGGGGCCCAGATGTTATCGACTGCGCGGGTTCATACTGCGGTGTGAACCGTTTTCTGCTGGGAGAGGGAAAATGGGCTAGCTGGGCCTAATGGGCTAGGTGTGTTGGGCTAGCTTCTTTCCCTTTTTTTATTCTGAATCCTTTTTCTTTTTCTATTTAGATTTTCTGTTTTAATTTTATTCAAATGATTTCAACCCCTTTTTCTTTTCGAATCTTTTCAAACTTTTCAGCAAGTTTCTGTACTGCTTTAAACATATATTTAAAATCCATTTTTAGAATAATCATTTCATTTACACATGGTTTGTTATTTATTTAAATAGACAAATGTTTTTATTCAAACAAGATTTAATTATATTTTTAAACTCTTTATTTGAATTCTAATTTTCACTAAACATTTTTTAGTAGGTTTAATTTATTCAATAGGATGTTTAAATACCTCACTTTGAATTATTGGAAATGTTTTTAATATGATTTATTAATCATTTAAATTGAGCATTTGTCTTTATTCAGATAAAATCCAATATGGTTTTAAATCCAGATAAATTTCTATTCAAATGATTCTTTTATTTTATTTAAGATAATTAAATGACTTTTATTCCACTTGGGCAAATTCCATTTATTATTTTCCCATGATTTAATTAATCATTTCTATTAGGGATTTTATCTTTATTTAATAGAATGGAATTTGGTTGATGCCATATAATTTTATTTGAATATTCTTTATCCTTTTATTTTATTTGGATTTGGATTATATTTATTCCATTTCCTTATGGACTTGGCCAAGTTTTATTTTGGCTTTTGAATATTCTTTATTTATTATTTCTTTCTTTGTTTATCTTATAAAATCCATATCTTTTTATTTATAGATCCAAATTTGGTGATTCCAATATGTATATTTTTATTTGATAATTGTTTATCTTTTCAAATCCTTTTAGGATTAATTTAATCACAATCTGTTATGGATTTTAGATAGGAGCTTTATTAGCTTTGGAAATTATTTCCTTTCAACTTATTAAATTCATAAGTTTTTATCCATGGTTCCAAATTGAATAGAATCAATTTCTATGGTTTTATAATATTTCTATTTGTCATTATTGATCATTTATAAATGCTTGTTGCTAAATTTTTATATGGATCATGTCCATAGTCTTAGAGATATCTTGGAAATGTTTTTCTTCCATTAAGGTTTTGGGTTTTGGTTTATTTTTCCCAAGTTTGAATTTCAAGATGCATTTAAGAAGAATGCATTACACTTGATTTGAATTTAGTTATATTCAAATTTTGTTCAAGTTGGGTTTTGATGTTTCCATTTAGAAACAAAAGTTTCTTTTCACCCTAAATTTCAACAATTATTTATTTTGTTTATTTATTTTCCACATTTCAAAATTTGGAAAATTTTGGGATGTGACAGGCTACCACCCTTAAAAAGAAATCTCGTCCCGAGATTTGGGAAAGCTAGAGGTTACAGGTTGGCTTCAAAACAACTAGGGTACTACCACCCTTAACTAGGAGAAAGGTCCCTTTATAGAGGGTAGCAGGGATTACAAGTCATAAAGAGCTTCCAAAAGATTATGGTACTTACTATCTTTGAGCCCTCATTGCCCCTATCATAAGCATCTTGAGATGATTAAGGTTAAACTGAACAAAGATGGAGTATATGCTTGACGAAATATAAGTTGGCAATCTCATGTCCCTTGAATATGAGGGCCACTCCTCATGCATACTTAACTTTGGGTCTAAGTAAGTTCTTGTCATTGTAAGTATTTGCATATCATTGAGAACCTCCAACGGGGTACCCCTTGCACATGGTACATGAGCTTTCCCATAACCAAAATGACAAGGCAAGCAGACAATGAGCATCTCAACAATCTTTTTATTTACCATATGCATAGCGTTTTATTGAGGATGCTTCACAGATAGCTCACTATCGTGATGCTGCAAGTTTCCACCATGATTAAGCATGGCTTAGGCTAGCGGCCCAGGCGTTTCTCTAACACAAGATACACAATCCATGGACTTATAAGTTCCCTCTTTATTTCACACTGTTGACATCCATAGACAAAAGAGCACGATATCAACTGTGTACAGAGTACAAGTGCAATGTTGAAAACGTTCCCCGTGCAAGCACGGTTCTGCTAATTCAACGTATAGATGCAAGCATATACAACTTCGATGTTCACAATGGTTCAAGTTTATTAGGGGCAAAGAAATAAAGTGTGCCATCAAGTTCGTGAGAGATTTACTAACTAGTTTTCACATAACAAAATACTTCTTAATTCGAAAGGTAGATGAAGCTTGAGAATTTGCTAGGAATAGCAACAACTACTAGGTAGATATGGTGGACACAAGTGGCAAAGGTTTTTGGTTTAAAGGGTTTTGTAAACATGAGAAGTATGCCTTCTCAAAATAGGTTTTTGGTTAGCAAGGTTGGGTAGCAATCAAGAGAGTTGAAAGAAACAAGCAAACATACAAGTAATAAAGCCACACATGCAGTCTTCTTTGAGGACACAAAAGAATCTTAATGAAAGAATACTGAGCTTATGAGCCAACAAGAAAGAAAACAAATGATACAAAATACATGTACGTTTTTTCTTTCTTTTCCTCTTCCATAGTAATGCTACTGACCAGAACTCAGTTTGCCAAAACCAATTTAGATCCACTTGATGATCCCAAAGTGGTGCCAACGCTGATCAACAAGATCCATCATATAATAGAGATTGCAAACTAAAATAAGAAGTGCAAAAAGTAAAAGATGAGACTTCTCATTAATATTCTAATAAAGGCACGCACACCAAGGGATACATAGATAATCAACTAAAGGAGAGATACTTCCACATGAAAACCAAACTATAAGATAACCCCTCTACAACAGATACGAATCCACTAAAAAGGTAAAAGATAAAAGATAAAGGTGGTGATACCGCGGCACTCCCCCAAGCTTGGGACAAGCCAAGGGGATGCCAAACCTGATGACGAATTACTCCCTTGGTGGTGGTGGTGTTGCCTTGTCATCATCAAACTTCCAAGGCAATGGTTACCCATCCAGAAAGGATGTCCTTGTCTCCGCAATCCTGAAACTAGCAACAGAGCTTATGCGATCAAATCTAGCCTCATACTCACAGTTTTGGTTATGTATGTCATACAGTTGTGCTTGCAATTGGTTGGTGGTCTGACGAAGTGAAAAGATCTCTTCTCGGAGCTCAGCTACTTCTCCCTCGTGCTTGGTGATGAGTTCTGAACTTATCTTGTGAATAATATCCACCTCGCGTTCTGCCATCTTCTTGTACCTGAAAACTTCCTGTTCCAATGCTTCCATTCTGTCTTCCAGACTGCCTTCTCCTTTAGGGCCTTGAACTTCTGTCATTTGTACCTTCCCCGCCTTGAGGATCAACTCTTTGGGATGAATCCTCAACTCATACATGTACAGGTTGAGGATGTCCGCAGAGGAACCCTCCGTGGGTGATCCAGAGGAAGACATTGAAGCTCCAAATCCGAGAATTTTCCTGACAGAAACAGATCAAAACGAAAACACGACGAGAACATGGTGCAAGAACCTCGGGGGATCCGGGGGGTTATATATTACGAAGTTTAAATGCATAAGGAAGGTTTTGACATGGAAACGAAGCGGAGACGGAGTTCGAGGGGGTCAAACCACGTCCAGGCGCGGCCAGGCTGGGTGATGCAGCGCTGAGTTGATGTAGGAGCGCTTCGTTGGGAACCCCAAGAGCAAGGTGTGAAGCAGCACAACAACAAGTTTTCACCCATTAAGAAACCGAGGTTATCGAACCAGTAGGAGGAAGGAAACGTCACACAGGTGTTGCAAGCAACACAGAGACCTGCACAACACAAACTCAAGACTTTACCCCAACGAATCAGTAAGATTGTCAAGCTCACCGGTTTGCTGTAACAAAGGATTAAACGGGTGTGGAAGGTAATGGTTTGCAGCAAGTAAACAAGTAACAATGGAAGATGTATCAATGGTAAATATTGGACCGGGGTCCATGGTTCACTAGAGGTGCTCTCGTTAGATAAACAACATGGCATGAAGGGTAAACAAATTATAGGAGGGCAACTGATAGGAACTGAGCAAGGCATAACAATGCAATTATCAGTCAGAAAGATCCTATGAGATTCGGTTGGGCAATAAAACAAGATACATAGACCGCCTTCCAACTGCATCTATGACTAGAAGTCCACCTTCAGGTTATCATCCGAACCCCCTCCAGTATTAAGTTGCAAGCAACAGACAACGGCTTTAAGCAAAGTGTGTAAGGTAAACAGTCCACATGTTCCATGAACAAGAGACCATTGTTTTATCCCTAGTAGCAAAACCACATCTACAACCGAAGATATTATTGTCACTTCCCTAGGAAACTAGAGGCATGAACCCACTATCGAGCATAAATACCCCCTCTTGGAGTCACTAGCAACTACTTGTCCAGGATAGCTACTAACAACGGAGAGCATGCAAGATCACAAACAACACAGACATGATAGAATCATAAATACAAAACCATTAATCAAACCAACATAATAATTTCAATATCCATTGGATCCTCGCAAACACAACATGCATGATTACAAATAGATTAGATCTTGATCATGAACGGAGCTCACAAGATCTATACATGAAAGCACAAAGGAGGGGATACAACCATCTAGCTACTACATGGACCCATAGTCCAAGGTGGAACTACTCACGCATCATACCGGAGATAAGGCCTCCGGGATGATCTCCCCTCCGGCAGGGTGCCGGGAAGAACTTCAGATCCCCCCGATTTCAGGACGATGGTGGAGGCGGCTACAGACGGTTTCGTGGAGATTTGATCGGGTGCTTAGGGTTTCTGCATCGAGGGCTTTTTATAGGCGAAGGGGGAAACCGAGGCGGCGGCCAGGGGCGCCAAACCCTAGCCAGGCGCGGGGTGGGGCCCACCCGTGCCTGGGGTTGGTTTGTCCGGCCCCTCCGGCTCGCCTCTGGTATTCTTGTTCCCCACGGAAAGTAATTGACTTTGACGTTTGTCCCGTCCAATTTCGAGAATATTTCTTTACTAACATTTTTGTGAAACCAAAAATAGCAGAAAACAGGCATCTGGCACTGTTACAACTTGTTAATAGGTTAGTACTAGAAAACATGTAAAAGCACCTCAAAGTGTAGACAAGTAAAGCAAAGTAGATACTAAACAAGAATGGAGCATCAAAAATTATAGATACGTTTCCAATGTATCAAGCATCCCCAAGCTTAACTCCTGCTCGTCCTCGAGTAGGTAAGTGATAAAAAGAATAATTTTTGAGGTGACATGCACCCTCACAATAAAGATCCAACCATTTGAAATCATTGAAAGCTGGGCTCAAAGAACTCTAAACATGTGCATGAAAGATGGAGTTCTAACAATAGGACATAGTAACTATGCATGCAACATGGAAAGTTACAAACAAAGATCATGAATAACATGCATTGAAAAACGTTTGTTTGTTTCACATACAGAAAACATGGCATAGTGGCAATCAGCTTGTCCCTCATGGAGTAGCAAATAGATGCATAGGACACCTTCAAAGTTCACAAGGGTGACTAGAAACAAATAGCAGAAGAACAAGTAAAATTAATAAGCTTTGGAACACTGCATATAGAATGACAACTATGCTCTCTTAATGGTGCCTAAAGGTAGAAGGCGGAGACTCAATAATGGTGGAAGAAAGACCTTTTATTTGTAAAGGAAGCAGGGGTTACAAGTTTTTAAAAGAGCTTCCAAAAATTATGGTACTTGTTAGCTTTAAGCCCTCATTGCCCCTATCATAAGCATCTTGAAGTCGTTAAGGTTAAAGTGTCAAAGATGGAGTATATGCTTGACGAAGTATAAGTTGGAAATCTCAAGTCCCTTGAATAGGAGGGCCACACCTCATGCATACTCAAATTTGGGTCCAGGTAAGTTCTTGTCGCTGTAAGTATTTGCATATCATTGAGAACCGCCAACAGGGTACCCCTTGCACATGGTACAGGAGCTTTCCCATAACCAAAATGACAAGGCAAGCAGACAATGAGCATCTTAGCAATCGTCTTATTTACCATGGGAATATGGTGTTTTTTCTCTCTTTACTCTTTTCTCAACGTGTCTCTTTTTTTATAAGAAGAATGCTTGATAGATGTCACTATGGTGATGCTGCAAGTTTCCACCATGATTAGGCATGGCTTAGGCTAGCGTCCCAGACGTTTCTCTAACACATAATACAAACTCCATGGACTTAAAAGTTCTCTCTTTATTTCACACCGGTGACATCCATAGACAAAAGAACATGATATCAACTGAGTACAAAGTACAAGTGCAATGTTGAAAACGTTCCCCGTGACAGCACGATTCTGCTAATTCCAACTTATAAGTGCAAGCATATACAACAAAGTTGTCACAATGGTTGAAGTTTATTAGGGGCAAAGAATATAAAGTGTGCCATCAAGTTCATGAGGGATTTAATCACTAAGTTTTCACATAACAAAATAGTTTTTAATTGGAAGATAGTTGAAAACAAGAATATACTTGGAATGGTGTAACACACCATACATAGGAGTTTATAGTGGACACTTTGGAAAAACTTGGTTTCTTGGGAGTTGGAAGCATGAGTAGGACTTACTCATACAATTGGAGGCTAGCAAAAGACTGGGAGCAACCAACTAAGAGAGCATAATGGCCATAATCATGCAGTGCAACAAAGCATACTAATCAAAGCAAAGAGTGGTACTACAAGTCAAGGACTAAATGATCATAGAGGCTAATGGTGACTTGTCATAGTAATAACATGGTGTGAGCATGTGCCAAGTCAACCCAAGCAAAGCATCAAAGCAGAATACCACAATACTATGCTTTTGCATGCTAAAACAACGCATAATTTCTTCAAGGCACACTAAGCAATCCCAATTGTTTGGAACAATACATGCTACAGGAATAATCACTAAGAGTAATGTCAAAAAAACACCTAGCATGTCATGCTAATGTCTAAGTCACAATCAATGCAAGCTCCTCTTGCACTTCAAGCAAGAACTCACTACTCCTTTCCAAACACCAAGCAAACTTATTTGTAAAACAAAATAGAGAGAATGGGGGTACAAAATACTTAAGAAAACTAAATAAACTAAGCAAAGCAAATGAAAACTAAGACTCTCCTAGAACAACACAACTGTGCATGAAATAATAAAAACGAAGTGTCTAGACATACCTGAGCTTTTTATTGATGAAGAGGGGGATGCCTTGGACATCCCCAAGCTTTGATGCTTGTACCTCTTGGATATTTCTTGGGGTGACACCATGGTGGCATCCCCAAGCTTGAGCTTTTGTCCATTCTTCATATCATTACATCATTCTCTCTCTACACATGAAAATTTTCCTTCACACAATCTTCATTAGCAACGTTAGTGTATTCAAAAGATATTAGACCTCTGGGAAATCTTTGAAACAGCAAGTCTTTTCACTAAAAACACAAGATACTGTAGTAAATCCTTCAAAAATCTCAATTCACCTAAAGAGAACTAAAAAAGGAATCAATAAGAAGCAAATGCAAATAATGTCAGAAATCTATCAAAACAGACCAGCAGGTAGAAATCGATTTTTTCGAACATCTTGTGTTGCTCAAATAAAAAAAGTGTTGAACTAATGAAAGTTATATAACATACTGGGGGATTTATTCGTAAACTTTCATCTCAATCCGAGTTACAGAGACTCCTCACGAAATTTGTTGGTGGAGGATGAAATGCTCGGGACAAAGAACTCCCAAATCTTACTTCCCTCTCATTAGAGGTCATTCTTGGCACAAAACGCAAACCAAAAGGATAAGGAGAGGTCATTACTGAAGTAATAACTTCCAAGACTCAAGGAAACTCTTGGGTTATGTCCCAACAAGTACTTTTCTTTAACACCTTTAAGTTAGGCATGAAAGCTTGAGAAGGTGCTCACATAAGAAATATGAATTAAATTAAAAAAGAGAGCATCAAGAAGCAAATTCAAAACACATTTAATTCTAACCCTCTTCCTATGCATCGGAATCTTGTACACAAATAAATTCACAAAGAACAAAGTGACAAGCATAGGAAGATAAAACAAGAGTAACTTCAAAACTTTCAGCACATAGAGAGGTGTTTCGGTACCATGAAAAATTCTATAACCATACTTTCCTCTCTCGTAATAATTTTCAGTAGCATCATGAATAAACTCAACAATATAGCTATCACATAAAGCATGCTTTTCATGATCTAAAAACACACAATTTCTATCAAGCTCAAAAATAGTGGGATTAAAACCTTCACATGTTTTACCCAAAGTAGATATTTCAAAAGGATCCACAGGAACATAACATTCATCCTCCTTTGGTAAGCATGGGGGACAATCAAATAATATAAGAGGTAAAGAGTTACTCTCATTAGAAGGTATACATGGGTAGATCCATTCTTCCTCTTTTTGTTCATCACTCTTCTCCTCTTTTTCATCTAATGAGATTCCAGTTTCAACAATTTCTTCTTCCATAGGCTCCTGCAAGACATTAGTATTTTCCATTTGTGGAAAGCATCTATTAAAATATTCAAGAATATAGCCATTTGACTCCTTGTAATTATCAAATCAAAATTTAAGTATCTCATAAACCTCATATTCATAAGGTGCATCATCAGTATTTTCAAGCAAACTAGCAAGTTCAAATGCACCCTTGAAAGCAATAAATTCTTCAATTTGTTCCACATCATAAAAGTCATAATTTCCTTTAACATAAGAAGATATGGTAACATTATCATTATAGTCACATTGAAAAGGCAGGTGTTTATACCTCATACAACAACAAGACTTATCAAAGCAATAAGTAACATTATAAGTAGAGCACACGTCTCTAGCAACAGTATTCAACTTATCAATTTGTTCCCTTAAGTGTTTCCCTTTTTGTGACAAACGGTGTTCCTTATAATAATACTTTTGTTCTTCCATGAAGCCACCTTGCCAATAAGCACTAGTTTCAAAGAAACCATCCATTGATAGAAAGCATGACCACATGTGTCACTAAAGGTGCTCTCCTTAGAGGTGCTCTCCTTGCCAATAAACCCACCTTGCCAATAAGCACTAGTTCACTAGAGGTGCTCTCCTTAGATAAATAACATGGCATGGAGGGTAAACAAATTACAGTTGGGCAATTGACATGAACTGAGCAAGGCATAACAATGCAATTACCAGTCAGAAAGATCCTATGAGATTCATTTGGGCAATACAACAAGATACATAGACCGCCATCCAACTGCATCTGTGACTAGAAGTCCACCTTCAGGTTATCATCCGAACCCACTCCAGTATTAAGTTGCAAGCAACAAACAACTGCTTTAAGCAAAGTGTGTAAGGTAAACAGTCCACATGTTCCATGAACAAGAGACCGTTGTTTTCTCCCTAGTAACAACAACACATCTACAACCGAAGAGATTATTGTCACTTCCCTTGGAAACTAGAGGCATGAACCCACTATCGAGCATAAATACCCCCTCTTGGAGTCACTAGCAACTACTTGGCCAAGATAGCTACTAACAACGGAGAGCATGCAAGATCACAAACAACACAGACATGATAGAATCATAAAGACAAAACCATTAATGAAACCAACATATTAATTTCAATATCTATCGGATCCCCGCAAACACAACATGCATGATTACAAATAGATTAGATCTTGATCATGAACGGAGCTTACAAGATCTATACATGAAAGCACAAAGGAGGAGATACAACCATCTAGCTACACCATGGACCCATAGTCCAAGGTGGAACTACTCACACATCATACCGGAGAGAAGGCCTCCGGGATGATCTCCCCTCCGGCAGGGTGCCGGGAAGAACTTCAGATCCCCCCGATCTAGGGACGATGTTGGCAGCGGCTACAGACGGTTTCGTGGAGATTTGATCGGGTGCTAAGGGTTTCTGCATCGGGGGCATTTTATAGGCGAAGGGGGAGACCGAGGCGGCGGCCAGGGGCGCCAAACCCTAGCTAGGCGCGGGGTGGGGCCCACCCGCGCCTAGGGTGGGTCTGGCTGCCCTGGCCGGCCCCTCCGGCTCCCCTCCGGTCTTCTTGCTCCCCACAGAAAGTAATTGACTTTGACGTTTGTCCTGTCCAATTCCGAGAATATTTCTTTACTAACTTTTCTGAAACCAAAAACAACAGAAAATAGGCATCTGGCACTGTTGCAACTTGTTAAAAGGTTAGTACCAGAAAACATGTAAAAAGCACCTCAAAGTATAGACAAGTAAAGCAAAGTAGATACTAAACAAGCATGGAACATAAAAAAATTAGAGATACGTTTCCGACGTATCACTAGGGCCGCGCCTGGGGTGGTTTTGTCCACCCTGGACTCCGGTTCCTCTTCATTTTCGTCTCATAACTTCCCTTATGTATTAAAAACATCAAAGGTATACAAATATGGGAGTTTCACGAACCTTCTGTTTTCACCACTTTTACCTATTCAAAGACGAACTCTGCAGTTTCTGGTGTTTGGTTCTTGATAAATTCTTCTGGAGTCACCATTTGAATGACATCCACGTCTTCATTGTAAGAATCTCTAGAAATATCATGTTTTAGTCTTTGACCATTAACCACCTGTGTTGTGTCATCCTTCAGAGAAGAAATTTTGATGGCACCTGAACGGTACACTTCCTTGATAACAAAAGGTCCTTCCCATTTGGAGAGTAGTTTCTGTAACATCCCAAAAATATGAAACAATGATCATTAAACTCTAATCACTAAAATTAGGGTTAACAAAAACTTTGATTAAATAAAAACCAAATGAATGCATGTGTGTATGTGATAATTTTATAAATGCATGAATGGAGTTGTGTGATTCAACTAAATAGTAATGAATGATTCAAAGATGAATATAACATCATCTAAAACATTTCCAAGAAGAAACACATCAAGAGAAAATCACAAACAATGCAAATAAAGCAAATGGTCATTTTTGCCAATCTTGCTCACTTTGAGTGTTTCTAGTCCAAGATTTCAAACATAAACTTTTCCAATTCTTTTCACCCCTTGCAAGAACAAGTAAAAGTGAATCAAAGCCCACTTTTCAAACTTGCGGCAACATTTAACAACCCCATTCAAATGACAATTCAAAATTGAATCTTTAATATATGTGAAGATCACACCTTTTCAAAACCCAACCAAACCATTGCCCCTTGACTAATCCAACTAACCAGAGACTTCCTAGTATGTGCCTAGAAAACCCACCAAGTTTGAATCCAAAATTCAAATTTGAATTTATTTCGGCCATTTCATCAAACACCTTGTGATCAGCAAACAACAAAACATTAAACACTATTTGCAGCAGTGAATTTGGCCAACCTTGTTCCCTCTCTGGTTGCAACAAGCTCTTAATAGATCATATAGCCTCTTTAACAATCCTTAGCACCACTGTGAGCAAGCCTAGCCATCAATGGTGACCATGCCGAGAGCACCATTGTCACCCCCATGTCGCTAGTGAGCTATAGGGAGAACTAGCCTCACCAACCTTGTATGGGACACGCAGCACCGTCCATCGCCACTCCTTGTCCAAGTCCCGAGCGCAGCCAGCCACCGAACCAACCACCAAGCAAGCGCCTAGTCTGTCTGCGTGCGAGCCGAGAGCGCGCCAGTGCGCCGTTAGCGATACCACGCACCACGCCACGCCTCTCCGCTTGCACGTGATCACCAAAGACCAAGCACCGCCAGACAACTTCGCTCGTCACATGGACCATGCACGCTGTGCGCCATTAAAATTGTCGTCGGACCTGCCTAGAGCGCTGCGACGTTCCGACCATCTCGCACCGTCCCACGCCTCGCCACCATGCCGTTGAGCGTCGCCATGTAGGGAATATGCCCGAGAGGCAATAATAAAGTGGTTATTATCGTATTCCTTGTTTATGATAAATGTTTATTTTGCATGCTATAATTGTATTAATACGGAAATGTTAATACATGTGTGTTTAATAAACAAAAAGGAAGTTCCTAGTTATGCCTCTCTCATAAACTAGCTCGTTGATTAACAAGATGATCAAGGTTTCCTGATCATGGACATTGGATGTTGTTAATAACGAGGTCACAACATTAGTGTAATGATGTGATGAACATTCATCCGAAGTATAGCATTACGATCAAAGTCATTGAGTTTATATTTCTATAACAACTTACGAAATGATCCTAATCCTTAGACCATGAGATCATGTCAATCACTAACACCAGAAGAGTTTCTTGATAACATCAAACGTCACACCGTAACAGGGTGATTATAAAGATGGATTCAGAACTAATAAAGTGTTATGTTGAGGCCCATGGATCGAGAGTGGAATTTTTTCATCCCGATGACGGATAGATATACTCTGGGCCCTCTCGGTGATATCATATTGATTAGCTTGCAAGCAAGTGATTTGATCACTAGAATGTTATATCATGGGAACGAGAAAAGAGTGCATGTCGGTAACGAGATCAAACTAGGTATGGAGATACCGATGATCGAATCTCAGACATGTAATATATCGTGAAACAAAGGGATTAAGATACTAGTGTAAAAGGTTCACACGATCACAGAAGTCATCGTTGAATGTGTGGGAGTTAGTACGGATCTCCAGGTCCCGCTGCTGATTATTGATCAGAAAGGGGTATCGATCATGTCTGCATTATTCGCGAACTGTAGGGTGACACACTTAAGGTATACCGACACCATTCGGAGCAAATGATGTGCCAGAAAAAGAAAAGGAAAGCGCAGGAATTTATTTCACTAGACACCGGAACTGTTTCGGTTGAAATTGCTGAAACTGGTTCTGCATGTGAAATTGAAATGTTGTAAGGGGTTTTATATGAATGTTTGTTAATTAAAGTAATTAACAAAATTCTGAATAAATAAATAAAAGAGTTTTATTTAAATGAGAGCTTGCATTAAATTTGGTGGAAATTTAATGCATGTGAGTGGATATTTGAGTGGAGGCTTTTTAATTGGAGTGGAGGCTTTTCATTTTGAGTGGGAGCTCCACCCACATGAATGTGGAAGAGGTGGAGGCAGCCCCCATGGCTGGGCGCCATGCCCCTTGGGTGCCCCCCCTCTCCCCTGTAAAAGGCCCCCCTCTCCTCCTCTCAAAGGACACCTCCTCGTGAAGGATCTCTCTCCCCCTCTAGAATTTATTCCCCATGGTCTCGGACTAGCGAGATACATGTTCCCGGTGGCTATTCGGCAAGAAAGAGTTGTGCTTCTGCTGCATCGCTGGATCGAGGAGGCGGAGGTTGCTCGGTGCCTCGAACGTGTGTGCGAGCACGAATGCGCTGCTGGCGGCTTAGGACTTCCTCTCGATCTTGAGATCGGCAAGAGATCGTCTACATCAACCACGAGTTTGGACTCGTTAAGCTTTGTCGGTCTTCAAGGGTATGTTCTCTACGGATATACATCCGCCCGTTGTTTGTATCTAGTAGATAGATCTTGGTATATAGTTGTTCCCATCGTAGGAAATTTTTTGTTTTCTATGCTGCGAACCCTACAGTGGTATCAGAGCCGGATCTATGCGTAGATACTTTGCACGGGTAGTACACATATGAGTATGTGGGCGATGATGATCATTTTATTGCTTCTTAGTTGTACTTTGGATATTGGTGGCATAGTGGGATGAAGGCCCGACAAACTTTACATGTCCTCGCACATGAGACCTGTTCCACGCTTGACATGCAACTAGTTTTGCATAAGTGGCTAGCGTGTGTCTGTCTCTCCTACTATAGTCAATATCTAATTTGCAACGAGTTGTCAACAATTTGTTTATTCTCGTTGTGGTTCATGTTCGTAGGTAAGAACGGTTCTATCTTCGAAAGCCCTAAGCCACGTAAAACTTGCAATGGATAAATTAGAGGCGTCTAGTTTAGATTGTTGCTGGGCTAGTGTTATGATATGGTGATGTTGTAAGTAGAAGTATAAGATGATACTCTTACAACACACATAACGTGTAAGTTCCATAGACCTTGGCCTTACACATAAAGGTATGACAGTGCACATGATGGAGATCATATGCGGGAACCGTATCATTTCACTTATAAACATGTGATGTTTTGATTGCATCTTATATTGCTTGTTTGGCGTTTTATTAGCATAATAAGATGATCCCTCATTTAAATATCAAGATAAGAATGTGTTCTTCCTTTAGTATGCACCGATTATGTTTTCGTCTCTTCAAGACATCACGTGATGATCGGGTGTACTTGAATCCACGAGCATATCTCAGGTGTAAGACAGATACACACGCGAATACTAAGGTTCTTACTTGGGAAGCCTAGCATGTACAGACATGGCCTCGGAACACGGACCGAAAGGTTAAGCATGAGTCATATAGTAGATATGATGCCCATTTGATGCTCGCCTTTGAAGCTACGCCGGCTCACGTGATGATCGGACTTGGTGTAGTGGATTTGGTTCATGTAATCACCAAAAGGACACGAGGGATGTCGTTTTTGAGTGGGAGTTCATTTCTAATTTGGATTAGTAGAACTCAATTTATCATAAATTAAATCAAAGTGAATTTGCATAATTTGTTGTAGTCACTGGCATTCGTTCACCACCTTATGCATAGTTGTAATTGAGATAATAGAACTATAGAATTCTGGATATATACTTTACGAACTGGTATCGTATTGTGTTGAGTGTCAATCTAAAGTTTAAAGTCCTATTGCAAACTTTCAGCAAACTCTGTTTACTTCGTGAGATTTAATAATTAGTATTAAATCGAGAGTAACAATTCCAGTGTTAGTATCTTAAGTATCATGTTTGCCTCCATGTTTCTTGATTGTTTTAATATCAAGTTTATCTAGGAGCTGAAAGAATTGTTTCAGAAACCATCATATGTGGCAGATATAACGATATCTGAAACATTGTTTTGGTTGCAATATGATAGAGTATAATATATGTTCTCATATTGGATGAGAATTTACGAAGGTTGGAGATGCTAGACATCCTAATCATCCAAAAGGGTTTTGGAAAGTAATGTTATACTCACGATTCACCTTTATAAGCTACAGTAGCTTGATCATGAAATTCGTCATGATAAGGATGAATAGAAGATGTATGTAAAGTGTTTACTACACTAAAAGATTACTAAAGAATGGATTTTGAAAGAATACCGATCATTTTGATGATGGTGATCTACTTCAAAGTGCAAGTCCAAAGGTATTATTATTTGAATATACACGCTTTGGACTATGTGTCATGTATATGGCGCCAATTTTGATGTTGATAGATTCTTTTAAAAAGGAAAAGGAAATGCTGAAAGAGAATCTATAAAATATATTTGGCAGAAAAAGAAAAGATTGGAAATATCCAATTTAGGTATATGGATGATATACATGTTATGGTTGTATTCTTTGCTTGTTAAACAATGTGGTTCTTGGGTATTGGATACCGAATTGGTTGGTATGAAATTTCATACGGAATGATGCAATTAATGAACCACAATGGCCTAAGTAACTAGCAAGAGAATATGTGATGATGTTCATCGAAAACAAACAAACCGTTGTTTGTATTTCTCGTTGACATCAAAGCTTGACTTCAAGATTTGTTTTAATAATTTTTATTTGAATCAGGTATTATGAGAACAAAGGTTGTTCAAATAATTACCGCATTCCATATAAGATGGATGATTTACAAATCTAGTTGGAGAAATCACATCCATAAAACCTAATGCTAAAATGTCGCAAGACAAATGATTGAAAGATCACTTACGAAGTGACATCGCCGTTTAAATTATATTGGAAAGAAAACATGAAGAATCTCCATATTCATGGATTTTTGGAGTCTTTGATTTGATCAAGTGACGCTTGTGAGACTTTCCTCGGATAATTAAAAACTTCGTTCAAAGGCCAAAGAAGAACGAACGACTAAAATATTGGAATTTATACATATCGATGTATGTAGTCCATTATTTATAGTCGTAAGCGATGGGTTTCAACTTCATATACTTTCTCCGGAAATTTGAGTGAATGTTCACTTAATGAGAAAGAAGTGTGAAATATTTGAAAAAATTCAAAGACTTTCAAGATGAAGTGAAAATCATTGTAACAAGAAAATAAATGGTTTATGATTTTATCATAAGGGATTTATTTGAGTTACAAGTGTAACAAGAAAATAAATGAATTATGATTTTATCATAAAGGGATTTATTTGAGTTGCAAGTTTAGCAAAACACCTAGATTTACATCTCCCGAAACACCATAGGAGTATGGAGTGTTTGAGATTTGTAATGAAACCTTGTTTGATATGGTTGGTTTAAAGGTGTTATTCATAAAACTGCCATTATGTTTTAAAAGATTAAAGCTTTAGAGACTACCGCTTTTACACTGAAAAGAGCTCCATCTTGATCCGTTGAAATGACACCATATGAGTTATGGTTTGGGGTAAAACCCAAGTTGTCATTTCTTAAATTTTGGTATGCTAAACATAAGTAAGATGTTTACAACCAAAGTAGGATGATCATGTCTTTGTAGGTTATTTCGATTAAGAATTGGTTATTCCTCCATAACACCAAGGACAAAAGGGTTTGTCGCTTGAAACGTGAAGTTTCTTGAAAAAGGAATTTTTTTGTAAAATTTAAGTGGGAGGACAATAGAACTTTGATAAGGTTAACGAACCTTAGCTAAATGTGCTGAGTTGCGCAGCGACAGAAATCGTTCCGAAGGCTGCCATAATGCTCATAGCTTATGTGCCTCAAAGGTTGTGGTCACGGAGATCTAAGTTCCTATTGAACCAAGTAGGTCGGTTAAACAATCAAATGCTAAGATTTGAGAGTAAATCATTATTGTTTGACAATGATGAACCAAATACATACAAAGAAGCGATGATGGGCCTCGACTCAAATGGCTTGAAGCCATAAAATCCGTGATAAGTCCATACACGATAAATAAAGTTTTGAACTTGGAAGACCCTCCTAAAGGTGTAAAACCTATCGATCGATTTGGATCTATAAAGAAACAGACATGGATGTTTCACATCTATGAAATAGTCGACATGTCGTAAAGTATTTTATGACAATGTTCAAGGAGTTAACTATGACAAGATTTGATCTTTCATAGCGATATTTAGTCTGGACGGAATAAAGTAGCAACCACTCCATATAATTTGGTATATGGTAGATGAATAAACAAAACAAAGTTCTTCTAATAGAATGGTTACCTAGGACGTGTACATGACACGATCCAAAGTGTTTTATTAATTCCAAGGATGCTAAAAAGGGGCATGCAAACTTCAATTGTTGAAGTAAGCATCGGGGAGTTGGAATCTTCAGCGTGATGAAAAAGAGTTTTCATCAGGAGACGATGAAGATGCTTGCATTTGCAAGAAATTAAGTGGGAGCGCTAAGACATATTTCTAATACATTATGTGGAGGACATCTTGTTGATTAGAAATGATGTATATTTTATTGACAAAGGTTAAGAATTTCATTTCGATGAAATACTTAGGCAAAACCCGAATATTTAGCGTGAATGTCTATAGTGGATAGACTGTGACGCCAATATGGTTGTGCCAAACGTACATATATGAGATATTGAAGGAGTTCAATATAGAAACGACAAGAAACAGTTCTTGTTGCATGGAAACGAATTGAATCAAGATTCAAGTGTATCGACACTTGATAAGTGAAACAAGATTCAAGTGCTTTGACACTTGATGAGTGAAATCACGAGAATTTTTTGATCAATCATACCATGATATGTACACATCCAGATATGTCCTATGCTCTAAGTGTTATGAGCATATACCAGAATGAATCATAAGATGATCATTGGACGATAGTAAAGATATTCTTATGATCTTTTGGAATAACTAAGAATATATTTGTGTAGAGGTGACAAACAATTATAAATAGTTCATTGTAAAGCGTTACATTGATACTAGTTTTGTCACAAGATACAAATTAAGTTTATCTCAATTTAAACTATGGGTGGCACAATGCAATGGAAAGAAGATTCCATGATGGATTTGGATGAAATCCATAGTTAAGACATTGTGATGAATTCTACAACAAAAAGGCCAAGTATATGACTGCTATAGTAGCAACAAAGGAGGGAATTTGTGTCAAGAAGTTTGTTATCAAACTAAGGTGTGGTTCGCAATGGGATAACACTAAAGATATATTGTATGACAATAGTATCGACATGATTTAACCCCAAGGAACTAAAGGTCTCACCAAAAGACCAAATTTATACAATGCCATCTCATTGGAGAATGAGTGATGCGTGAAGACGCAAAGACATGCAAATACACACGGACCTGAAGCGTCAGATCCATAGATTATGTTAACCAATTGCAATTGCGTATATGGAACACCAGAAAGCCATAGGTGTTCAATACGCAAAGTTTTCAAACTAGATTATTGTCTCTAGTGCAAGTGGGAGACTGAAGGGAATATGCCCGAGAGGAAATAATAAAGTGGTTATTATCATATTCCTTGTTTATGATAAATGTTTATTTTGCATGCTATAATTGTATTAATACGGAAACGTTAATACATATGTGTTTAATAAACAAAAAGGAAGTTCCTAGTTATGCCTCTCTCATAAACTAGCTCGTTGATTAACAAGATGACCAAGGTTTCCTGATCATGGACATTGGATGTTGTTAATAACGAGGTCACAACATTAGTGTAATGATGTGATGAACATTCATCCGAAGTATAGCATTATGATCAAAGTCATTGAGTTTATATTGCTATAACAACTTACGAAATGATCCTAATCCTTAGACCATGAGATCATGTCAATCACTAACAACGGAAGAGTTTCTTGATAGCATCAAACGTCACACCGTAACAGGGTGATTATAAAGATGGATTCAGAACTAATAAAGTGTTATGTTGAGGCCCATGGATCGAGAGTGGAATTTGTTCATCCCGATGATGGATAGATATACTCTGGGCCCTCTCGGTGATATCACATTGATTAGCTTGCAAGCAAGTGATTTGATCACTAGAATGTTATATCACGGGAACAAGAAAAGAGTGCATGTCGGTAACGAGATCAAACTAGGTATGGAGATACTGATGATCGAATCTCGGACATGTAATATATCGTGAAACAAAGGGATTAAGATACTAGTGTAAAAGGTTCACAGATCACAGAAGTCATCGTTGAATGTGTAGGAGTCAGTACGGATCTCTAGGTCCCGCTGCTGATTATTGATCGGAGAGGGGTCTCGATCATGTCTGCATTATTCGCGAACCGTAGGGTGACACACTTAAGGTATACCAACACCATTCGGAGCAAATGATATGCCAGAAAAAGAAAAGGAAAGCGCAGGAATTTATTTCACTAGACACCGGAACTGTTTGGGTTGAAATTGCTGAAACTGGTTCTGCATGTGAAATTGAAATGTTGTAAGGGGTTTTATGTGAATGTTTGTTAATTAAAGTAATTAACAAAATTCTGAATAAATAAATAAAAGAGTTTTATTTAAATGAGAGCTTGCATTAAATTTGGTGGAAATTTAATGCATGTGAGTGGAGGCTTTTTAATTGGAGTGGAGGCTTTTCATTTTGAGTGGGAGCTCCACCCACATGAATGTGGAAGAGGTGGGGGCATCCCCATGGCTGGGCGCCATGCCCCTTGGGTGCCCCCCTCTCCCCTGTAAAAGGCCCCCCCTCTCCTCCTCTCAAAGGACACCTCCTCGTGAAGGATCTCTCTCCCCCTCTAGAATTTATTCCCCATGGTCTCGGACTAGCGAGATACATGTTCCCGGTGGCTATTCGGCAAGAAAGAGTTGTGCTTTCGCTGCATCGCTGGAGCGAGGAGGATGAGGTTGCTCGGTGCCTCGAACGTGTGTGCGAGCACGGATGCGTCATTGCTTTTTGGCGCGCTAGGACTTCCTCTCGATCTTGAGATCGGCAAGAGATCGTCTACATCAACCATGAGTTTGGACTCGTTAAGCTTTGTCGGTCTTCAAGGGTATGTTCTCTACGGATATACATCCGCTCGTTGTTTGTATCTAGTAGATAGATCTTGGTACATAGTTGTTCCCATCGTAGGAATTTTTTTGGTTTCTATGCTGCGAACCCTACACGCCATGGAGCACAACACCGCCCCCAACCTTTGCCCATGCCATTAGCACGTTGTTCCGACGACCATGATGAGCTCCACTCGTGCCATTCGGTCCCCTTCAGCCACTATAAAAGGAGGCCTCCCCCACTTATTTTCTTCACACCAGTTCACTCCCCACCTCTCACTGATCACACCCACTCACTCCCGAAGCAAGGCGATCACCAGGTGGCCGGAATTTCACCGGAGTTTGCCGCTGCAGAGGAAGAGAGGTGCCATCGATTGGAGCCGCCCCAGGAGAAGCTGCCGGTACCAGGAGAATCGCCATCGTCGACTTCGTCGTTCGCCCCCGTCGTCGACCATCGCCTGAGCCCCGGTGAGCCTCCCAAGACCCCCACCGGCCGCGCTAGGGTTATGTCTCGCCGGTGCTGCCCGACGTGGATGATGAACCAGAGCCGTTCGATTAGAGTTAGATCCTACGATCCTAATCGTCCCATATCGCTTCGCCCCTCGTTGTCTCACTGACGAGTAGGGTCGCTCACTTAACCAGCCCGCGTGTGCACTGTGCGTAGTGGGCCGGCCCAGTTAAACATCCCGCGCGACCCAACAATTCAAATTTAGATTTATTCATTTAATTTAAAACCCAATTCTGTACCTAGATTCCAATATCAACCCAGCTCGATTCACTGAACTAAAATGCATGAAACCAATTTTGTTAGAAAGGTACTGGAATGCTTAATCCAAGCCCGTTGGATTCAAACCATTTAGATTTGTAGATCACCCATGGTAAAAATAACAGGGCAAAAGCTTTTCTGCATTCAAACATTTTTCAAAATCCAACCATAAGAGCTTTTGAGTTGATTCCAACTCTCAAAAATCACATTTAACCATACCTTTCAGAATATATAAAAATATATAGGTTTACTTACAGAAATAATGATCAAGTAATAAAAAGAATGTCTCATAGGCCATTCTAGTCATTTTATTTAATTAAAATAAAAAGGTTAAACCTTATTAAATTGTGACACCACTTTAAATCATATTCCCATGTACTGAAATATGTGGTTATGACATGTGTCAACATGATCCCATGTTTGAGTTGGAGAATATTAAATCTTAAGTAGTTTTTCAATGAGCAGAAATTACTTATTTCAAATAAAATAAATGAGACAAGTGCTTTAATCCTTGTAATGTTAGTGATGATGCTAGATCATCTAGTGTGAACCTTTGTGTGCTGGTTAGAAATAGTTAAGTATTTAGTGATTGTGTACCTCGTATTTATTTATAGACGCTGGTACCGACCAAGGATACAAGGAGGAAGGAGGATACTACGAGGAAGAATCCGAGGAGAACTTCAACCACTACTGTGCACAAGGCAAGCCAATACTTGCAAACTACTCATTAAGCAAGCTAACACTTGCATCTTAGCAAGATACTACTTGCTTGTTACTATGCCAACTCTATGCCTTATGCATATTTGATTATACCCACTTGACACCCCATCCTAGTTTTACTTGCAAGCTTAGTATTTTATTTTCTTTTCTTTATTAAAGGCTTTCTATCAAAAGTTTACTTAGTGGCTTGTAGATTCTAGAAACATAATTGAAGGTAGCATAAAGAGCATAAAACTTGGCCTAAGTTAGATAATCTTGATGTCATCCTGAGGCATGAGATTGAACTTAGATAAGATACACTTGCTTATCACCCTCCATTAGTGTTTATCCCCCACCTGTAGATGCTAGTGCTAAGCATAAAACTTGATCAATTTTAGATGGGAATATTTGGTGAAATGGTTATGAAAACCTTAAAATGATGAGTCATTCTACTGAAATGTTTTGACATGTGTTCTTGAACATCAGATGATTTGGATGATGAAAATGTTAAGGCATGAGCCTTATCCCTTTATAAAACTGATGGTTGTCTCGATGCGATACCATTCCAATTTTACCGTACAACCACAATACCCGTTGGGTAGGGCTTGACTGGAAACTTATATACCTTAGTATGGGTTCCCTTGCAGCCAAGGTCTGAGCTAAGGCTACCTTGTGAAGATTGTCCACCTGTGTAGTACCCAAGATGATGGTTGGTCATGGTTGGGAGGCCAAACTCACGGGAGAGGTGCCTATACTAGGGCGTGTAATTGAAAGGTTAGGATTGATTATCCGCATACTGAGTATGGTGAATTCAGGATTGTTCCTGACGGATGTATCGAATATTGTGGTGAAAGTGTACAATCTCTGTAGAGTGTCAAACTATTCGAATAGCCGCGGTTATGGACAGTTGGAGTGGCCATACTGTTCCATCGTCAGATGTTTTCAAAAGGACTTGTGAAATGATTTGTGACTTTGACTTGACCACAACAGGGTTGTGACATGAAATTCAAGTTCCCACTTAGGTGTTATAAAATTTTCAACTAGCTTTCTTTGCTTTTGAACTCAGTAGAGGTAAATCTGGCTTTTTGCAAAACAACCCTAGAGCTTAGTATATCCTATTCAAAACAACTTCACTTGTTAGTATTAGTTTGCGAGTACTTAAAGAGTACTCATGGCTTTTTCCTTGGATATTCCCGTGACCAGACTATGACGAAGAGTATCAGGAAGAGGGACAACAGGAAGGTTACGACAACTAGGATCATCTCCCATCTTCAGCATTGCCTGTGACCATGAAGATGGAGCTTCGCCTACTCTATCATTATTATTACGTTATTCTGCTGCTTGAATTGTATTAAGACTGGATCATGAGATCCTTATTTGTGTAAGACCTTATGTACGGTTTGTAATGGATGATGTACTGTTATATCCAATCTGTTATGTCTCGCAAAAATGGTAATCCTGGGATTGTGATGTATGGCATAACAGGCATCTATGATTAAAAATCTGGGTGTTGACAAGTTGGTATCAGAGCCATCCTGACCATAGGAGACCCTAGTTTAGAATGGAAATTTGAATCAAAAACTTAGTTTCAAAACCAAAGAAGTGAGTATTTATGAAAACTTATTCTTATTCTTATCACTTAGACTCTTTCATGAAAATTCATGCTCCTCAAAAATTCTTGCAAACTTACACAAAATTTGACACACTTGATCACTCTACTAACATACTCATCCTATATTCTTATAGATGGGCGTGAAGTACAACAAGTTTTATCAGTTGGGGAATGGAGGAGACCTCATCTTTGAGCATGACTTGGACCAGGTGGCAGAAATGCTGGAGCGTCCACACCCCGAGTTCTTCGGAGCTTAGCTCAATGATCAGGAAGGAGAAGATTTGCAGTGGCTAGTTGTTGCAAGTCTCCGAGGAAAGATTGAACCCCCACTGTAGAGGGAATTCAGTTCACCTTAAGAGAAAACAACTGGCTCGATGGACTTGCCAGGGCCATGTAGGAAGCTCTTGCCCGTCTGTGTGGGCAGAGTATCAATCAAATCAAGGGTACCCGCTTTGAGTGCTACCCAAGGCGTGATGCTATGGGACAGCCACTGGAGGCCCCATATCACCATGAGCTGAAGACTCGGTTGGACCATCTCAGCTTCATGATGTATGACCGTTAGAAGGAGTTGGACAATGCCCGATCCTACGCCAACCACAAGTACGCCATCGCTGCCAAGAAGGATCAGACCATTTCCATGCTAGTGAAGGATCGCAAGTCTCATCGCTGTCAGCTCGACAAGAAGGAGAGCATCATTGCCCGTCTTCGCCACCGGATCACAAAGTTGGAGGAGACTGTCCATGAGAGGGATATGCTGTTGGAGGAGAGGGAGAATGCAGGGGAAGACCTTCGTGGAGACCCCTAATCCTATCTCAGCGATGATGATGACTTTCTCGAGGATCAGACTATGGAATTCTTACCTTATGAGGATGACTTTGCCTTCATCGATGATGATGAGGATGAGGAGGACACTGACTCCAAGGAGTAGTAGCACTTGAGCACTGGCGTTAGTGAGTTGTATTCGGTCTCACTGTATCGTAGTTTCCTAGAATGGTTCTTAAAACCATCTGTTTTCCTTTGTTGTGGTGTGTGTTTGTATCGTGTGCTATGAATGAAAAGCAAGTTGCTAGAAAAATCCGAGTAAAACTTTAAAAACTTTTCAAAAAAAAACTGAACCTTAGAAATTTCCCTCTTTTCTCATGATCTACCTCAATCTTTAGATGCCTAGAGGAGGAAGCACTTCAACCCCGGACACGATGTTGCAACTCTTGCAAATGTTGGTTTCTGACCGCGAAGCCGAAAGAGCCGAACGTCAAGCCAACTTAGCCACCCTTCAACAGATAGCTCAGATGGCCAACAACAATCAAGGCCATGGAAATCAGGACAACCATGGATCTAAGCTCAAGAATTTCCAGAACACCAATCCACCCGTTTTCACTAAGTCAGAACAACCCCTAGATGCAGATGATTGGTTTCAAACCATGGAAAACAATCTGGAAGTTCAAGGAGTGGAAGCTAACGAGAAAGTGTTGTTTGCTACCCACTATCTGGCCGGAGATGCAAGAGCATGATGGAACAACGTTCGCGCAATGACAGGAGGTCAGCTGATGACTTGGGAAGAGTTCATAGTCAAGTTCAGCAGAACCCATGTGCCACCGGGTTTAATCAAGAGGATGAGAGATGAATTCAGGGAACTGAAGCAAGGAAGGATGACAGTAGTGGAGTACCGTGACAAATTCTTGTCATTGGCTAGGTATGCACCAGATGAGATAGACAGTGAAGCCATGAAGAAAGAGAGATTCCTGAATAGTCTGCACGATGAGATGCAGACAGTGTTAGTCAATATCCCCTTTGCAGATATTGAAGCCTTAGTTGACTCTGCCATTCAGATGGAAGGAAAGATCAACCAAGCTAATGAGAACCGCAAGCGTCGCATGATGCATCAACCAGGAACTCACCATACACCAAAGTATCGCCCCAACCCATCTCCAGGATTTGCCCCAAGAAACAAAAAATCCCCGATGAACCGTCCCACCTATCCCAACCGTTGAAACCCAAGGCCCGGAGGAAACCACAATAATCCCGGCAATCCCAGCAAATTCAACCGTGCACCACCTAAGTTCAACAACAACAGTGCCACCACCAACACCAACACTACCCCAAGGACTGGAAGCAATGATGTGCCTGTTGCAGCAAAGGACAAGTCGCAAGTGACTTGTTATGAATGTGGAATCAAGGGTCACTATTCCAATGAGTGCCCCAAGAAGATTGCCGCAGCCTCCAATGCAAATTCCCCAGCTCAGCAGCAGCGTCGTGTTCAGCCTAGAAGATGGTTTGCCCCAGGGAATTCGCTCAACCGCAACGGCCGTCTCTTTCTCATGCATGCTGAAGAATCCCAGGAAGCGCCAGATATCGTGCTGGGTATGTTTTCTGTTAACTCAGTACTTGCAAGAGTGTTGTGTGATTCTGGAGCATCGCACTCATTTGTTACTGAAGAATTTACATGCACTAGTAAGATTCAACCAACCAAATTGAAGCATGTTATGATTGTTCAAATACCTGGTTCAACCACTAAAGCTAGACAGATTTGCAAAGCCATCCCTATCTGAATCCATGGCATAGATTTTTATGATAATCTAATAGTACTCAGAACTAAAGGTTTGGAAGTAGTACTAGGAATGGATTGGATGTCCAAACACAAAGGATTAATTGACTGTGCCAAGAAAACCGTAACCATGACCAGTACAGCCGGTATATCAGTCGAGCATGTATCTGAAACCTTGCCCCATCAATTCAAGTGTAAGAAGAGTATAGCCCAGCCAACCATTGACCAAGTCCGGATAGTCTGTGAATACCCTGATGTATTTCCAGATGTTTTGCCCGGTATACCCCCAGATCACGATATTGAGTTTATCATTTAACTAATCCCTAGAACCGAACCCATAGCCCAGAGACCATATAGTATGAACCCATCTGAACTAGTGGAACTGAAGAAGCAACTGGATGCCATGCTGGAAATTGGATTGATTCAACCCAAGTGTGTCACCATGGAGATCACCTGTTTTGTTTGTGGATAAGAAATATGGAGGTAACCGTTTGTGTACGGATTATCGGAAGTTGAATGATGTCACCATCAAGAACAAGTACCCATTTCCAAAGATAGAAGATCTGTTTGACCAGTTGACTGGTGACAAAGTGTTTTCTAAGATTGATCTTAGAACTGGCTAGCATGAAATCAAGAATCGCGCAGAGGATATTCCAAAGACTGCCTTTACCACCCGATATGGATTATATGAGTATACTGTCATGTGTTTTGGATTAACCAATGCCCCTTCTTATTTCATGAACCTCATGAATAAGATTTTTATGGACTTCCTAGATAAGTTTGTTGTTGTTTTTAGCGATGACATTCTGATCTATTCCAAATCATAAGAAGAACATGAGCTACACCTAAGGACCATTCTTGGAACCCTTAGAGAGCATCAGTTGTATGCCAAGTTTAGCAAATGTGAATTCTGGTTACAGGAGGTAGGATTCCTCGGACATATCGTATCAGCCGGAGGAATTGCCGTTGACCCTGCGAAGGTGAAGGATGTTGAAGATTGGCAATACCCAACCAGTCAAACCCAAGTTCATGCATTTCTTGGATTAGCAGGATACTACCGCAAGTTCGTAGAAGGATTCTCGAGTATTACAAGACCCATGACCCAATTGCTGAAGAAGGACAAGAAGTTTGAATGGACAGACAAATGTGAAGCGAGTTTTCAGGAACTCAAGAGGAGATTGATTTCAGCCCCAATCTTGATCATGCCAGATATCACGAAACCCTTTGATGTGTATTGTGACGCCTCTAAGATTGGTCTCGGATGTGTGTTAATGCAAGAAGGCAAAGTTAATCTTATCTATCCCGACAACTGAAGCAGCATGAACAGAATTACCCTACCCATGACCTTGAACTAGCAGCCATAGTGCTAGCCCTAAAGACATGGACGCATTATCTCATGGGAAACCATTGTGAGATTTATTCGGATCACAAGAGCCTGAAGTATATATTCACTCAGAAAGAGATGAATATTAGGCAGAGAAGATGGATCGAGCTAATCAAGGACTATGATCTGGACATTCACTATCACCCCGGTAAATCCAATGTGGTAGCAGATGCCCTTAGCAGGTTGCCGTGCCGCTCGAATTCCATGATTTTGAAGGAGCAACCAAGTTTGCACAAAGAGATGGCAGATTTCCGAATGGAATTAGTGAGTGAAGGATTTTCGGCTAGCATATAACTTCAACCCACTTTGATCAGTCAGATCAAGGAGGCGCAAAAAGGACATGCTAGTATAGACGGAATCAAACGTCGTATCGGTACAGGCAAGGTACCCGGATTCACCGAAGACGAAGGAGTTCTGTGGTACAAAGGATGCCTCTGTGTACCAGCAGATTCGGAGTTGAAAGAAGTTATTTTGAAAGAGGCCAATGATACTCTTTATTCTATCCACCCCGGAGGAACAAAGATTTATCAGGATTTGAAGGAGCAATTTTGGTGGCATAAGATGGAGAGAGAAGTCGGAAGCTACATCACCAAGTGTGATATTTGTCAAAGAGTTAAGGCGGGACATCAGAGACCCGCAGGAATGTTGCAACCATTGTAGATTCCATAATGGAAATGGGATTCAGTTGGAATGGACTTTATCACCGGATTTCCTACTTCTAGTAGAGGACATGACTCTATTTGGGTCATAGTTGACAGATTGTCCAAAGTATCCTATTTATTACCAGTCAAGACCACATACCAGAGTTCGAAGATAGCAGAGTTGTACATCGCTAGAATCGTCAGTTTGCACGGAGTCCCCAAGAACATCGTATTAGATCGAGGAACTCAATTTACCTCGAGATTCTGGAAGAAGGTCCAGGAAGGATTAGGAACCCGACTGGATTTCAGCACCGCGTATCACCCTCAAACCGATGGACAAACATAGCGAGTAAATCAAATACTCGAAGATATGCATGTGTGATAGAGTATGGATCTAAATGGGAAGACTGTCTGCCGTTCACAGAATTTTCTTACGACAACAGTTATCAAGCTAGTCTGCAAATGGCCCCATTTGAATTCATGTATGGAAGGAAGTGTCGTACCCCTTTGAACTGGTCAGAAGTAGGAGAGAGTCATATTTTTGGACCCGACATCCTACGAGAAGCATAAGAGAAAGTTCACAAGATTCGTGAGCACCTCAAGACCGCCTAGTCAAGACAGAAAAGTTACGCCGACAAGAGACGTCGAGACCTCTCTTTCAATATCGGAGATTTTGTGTATCTCAAAGTGTCGCCTTTGAAGGGAATGCAGCGTTTCCAACTCAAAGGAAAGTTAGCCCCCGGATATATCAGACCTTTCAAGATGCTGAATCGTCGAGGAGAAGTATCATATCAATTGGAACTGCCAGAGGAAATGTCAGCAGTGCACAATGTGTTCCATATATCGTTACTTCGCAAATGCCTTGAAGTTCCGGAGAAGACTAAAGTTTTCAAGAACATTGATCACCGGACCATAGAGATTAACGATGACCTGACGTATCCCAAAGTACCCATTCGTATTTTGGAAGAAGCTTTCAGAACCACGAGAACCCGAAGCATCAAGTTTCTCAAGATTCAGTGGAGCAACCACACTGAAGAAGCTACCTAGGAGCGAGAAGATCACATCAGGACGGAGTTTCCCGATCTCTTTAAATCCTAGGTAATATTTTTTCTTCCTTTTCAAATCTCGGGATGAGATTTAGTTTAAGGAGGGAAGGTTTGTAACATCCCGAAAATATGAAACAATGATCATCAAACTCTAATCACTAAAATTAGGGTTAACAAAAACTTTGATTAAATAAAAACCAAATGAATGCATGTGTGTATGTGATGATTTGATAAATGCATGAATGGACTTGTGTGATTCAACTAAATAGTAAGGAATGGTTCAAAGATGAATATAACATCATCTAAAACATTTCCAAGCAGAAACAAATCAAGAGAAAATCACAAACTATGCAAATAAAGCAAATGGTCATTTTTGCCAATCTTGCTCACTTTGAGTGTTTCTAGTCCAAGATTTCAAACAGAAACTTTTCCAATTCTTTTCACCCCTTGCAATAACAAGTAAAAGTGAATCAAAGCCCACTTTTCAAACTTGTAGGAACATTTAGCAACCCCATTCAAATGACAATTCAAAATTGAATATTTAACATATGTGAAGATCACACCTTTTCAAAACCCAACCAAACCATTGCCCCTTGACTAATCCAACTAACCAGAGACTTCCTAGTATGTGCCTAGAAAACCCACCAAGTTTGAATCCAAAATTCAAATTTGAATTTCTTTCGGCCATTTCATCAAACACCTTGTGATCAGCAAACAACAAAACATTAAACACTATTTGCAGCAGTGAATTTGGCCAACCTTGTTCCCTCTCTGGTTGCAACAAGCTCTTCATAGATCATCTAGCCTCTTTAACAATCCTTAGCACCACTGTGAGCAAGCCTAGCCATCAATGGTTACCATGCCGAGAGCACCATTGTCACCCCCATGTCGCTAGTGAGCTAGAGGGAGAACTAGCCTCGCCAACCTTGTATGGGACACGCAGCACCATCCACCGCCACTCCTTGTCCAAGCCCCGAGCGCAGCCAGCCACCGGACCACCCGCCAAGCAAGCGCCTAGTCCGTCTGCGTGCGAGCCGTGAGTGCGCCAGTGCGCCGTCAGCGATACCAGTCCACAGACCACGCGCCGCCCTTGCCGCTTGCAGACATGATCACCAGCACCCAAGCTCCCCGCCAGACAACCTCGTTTGCCATCTCGTGGACCACGCATGCTGTGCGCCATTAAAATTGTCGTCGGACCTACCTAGAGCGCTGCAACATTCCGACCATCTCGCACCGTCCCATGCCTCTCCACCATGTTGTTGAGCGTCACCAGGGAGCACAACATCCCCCCTACCTTTGCCCATGTCATTAGCACGTTGTTCCGACAACCATGACGAGCTCCACCCGTGCCATTCGGTCCCCTTCAGCCACTATAAAAGGAGGCCTCCCCCACTCGTTTTATTCACACCAGTTCACTCCCCACCTCTCACTGATCACACCCACTCACTCCCCGAGCAAGGCGAGCACCAGGTGGCCGGAATTTCACCGGAATTTGCCACTGCAGAGGAAGATAGGTGCCATCGATTGGAGCCGCCCCAGGAGAAGCTGTCGGTACCAGGAGAATCATCGTTGTCGACTTCATCGTTCGCCCTCGTCACCGACCATCGACTCAGCCTCGATGAGACTCCCACGACCCCCAGCGGCTGCGCTAGGGTTCTGTATCGCCGGTGCTGCCCGACGTGGACGATGAACTAGATCCGTTCGATTAGAGTTAGATCCTACGATCCTAATCGCCCCATACCGCTTCGCCCCTTGTTGTCTCACTAACGAGTGGGGTCGCTCACTTAACCAGCCCGCGTGCACACTGTGCATAGTGGGTCGGCCCAGTTAAACATCCCGCGCGACCCAACAATTCAAATTTAGATTTATTCATTTAATTTCAAACCCAGTTCTGTACCTAAATTCCAAAATCAACCCAGCTCGATTCACTGAACCAAAATGCATGAAACCAATTTTGTTAGAAAGGTACTGGAATGCTTAATCCAAGCCCGTTGGATTCAAACCATTTAGATTTGTAGATCACCCATGGTAAAAATAACAAGGCAGAAGCTTATCTGCATTCAAACATTTTTAAAAATCCAACCATAAGAGATTTTGAGTTGATTCCAACTCTCAAAAATCACATTTAACCATACCTTTCAGAATATATAAAAATATATAGGTTTACTGTCACATCCCAAGATTTTCCAAATCTTGTTATGTGAAAAAAAATGAATAAAATAAAACTCTGTTGATTTTCAGGGTGAGAAGAAACTTTTGAGTCCATTTGGGAACTTTCAAAACCTATTTGGATCAAATAAAATCCTAAAGGGATTTAAAAAGTTAAATAAACAATAAACTTCAAAATATTTAAAATTACTATTTTGAATCTTTTTATAAAAGGGATTTGGTTTTCAAAAGAAAAGGTGGATTTATAAATAAAGATTATTTTATAGAGTCAAATTAAACCTTGGCCAATCTTTTGAATTAAAATGTTTTGCTTTAATTAAAAGAGTAAAGGTTTATTTAAATAAAATAATAAGGATTTAATATCCAAGATTTATTAAAAATAAAAAGGTTTTACTATTTTAATTAAACATCAAAACTCATTATTTTATTTTAAATAAGTTTTCCAAGTATTTTATATTCTCAAATAAAACCTACTGAAGGTTTTTGGTTTATTTTAGATTTCAAAATAAAGATTTAAATAAAACCAATCCTATTTGATTTAATAACTAAGGTCCATTTTATTTAATTATTAATGGAACCTAAAATAAAAATGTTATTTTATTTTAAACAAGTTTTCCAAGTATCTTCTATTTTCAAATAAAACCTACTGATTCGGTTTTGAAAATATTTAGATTTCAAATGAAGATTTTATTAAATAAATCAAAACCTATTTGAATTAATAATTAAGATCTATTTTATTTAATTATTAAATAGATCCTAAAAAGATTAAAATTATTATTTTATTTTGGGACTTTGGTTTATGTTCATAAACAAATTCAACACAAAGTATGGTGAATGTTTGAATTGAATTGAATGTTTGAATTGTTGTTTGAAAATCAAAACAGAAAATAGAAATAGAAAAAGAAAAAAGCATTTGAAAGAAAAAGTAGAGTCAGACTCGACCCAACTAATCCAGCCCAGCTAAGCCCATTCCAGCCCAACCTAGCCCACCTCTCCCTCTCAGCAAGCGAATCGTTTTCACCGCGAAAGAAACCCGCGAGGACACTGACGAATGGACCCTCCCCCTCACTCCCTTTCTCACTGACACTAGGCCCCACAGCCACGCTCCCTTCTTCCCCACCCGCGGACTACGCCCTCCCGATCGCCGTCCGTTGCAGGCAAATTAAGTCTGGCGTAATAAGCGTTAATCACGCCATTAATCGGCCCCTTGACCATGCACGTTAAAGCGCCTGCCCCTCCTCTCCACTTCCCCTCTGTCGCCCCATCTCAACACGCCCCCAGGCTGTCGAATTTTGCTCAAACACCACCACTGTCCGACGATGCTCCGGCCAGGATTCCGGCAGCCCCACGCCACCACTTGCCTCCTCAAGCACACAGACATACTCCCCACCTCCTGGCGTATCTGTCCGTGCCTTTCGTTCAACTGCGGGCGCCCCAGAACATCGTCTTCGACAAGCTCCGAGCGCCGCCGCGTCTGGTTCTTCTCCGGCGACCTCCCTCTGGTAAACCAGACTACCCCGACCCCTCTCAATCACGCACACACCTTCGCCGTGTCTTTGCGCGTCTGACCGTGCGTTTCGTTTGTCTCCGAGTGATCCATAGCGCCGTCCTCGACGACGACTGAGCATGACCGAGGCGCAGCTCCACTCCGGCGAGCAATCAAGCCCGCTCCAGTGCGCCCCTCGCCAAGACAGCACCACCTTGAGCTTCCCCAGGCTTCTGCGAACACGGTGAGCCTACTCCCTCCCTCTCTCGCTTCCTGCCGCTGCCACCATCGGCCGCTCACGCCACCAGAGCGCACCGCCCATCTATGGCTGGCACGTTGTACACCGTTAGATGACGATCCAAGCGCCACGATAGATCCTTAGCCGAAGGGGTAAGTATCCACCTATGCCACACGATCTGACTTTATCCAACGCACCAGAGCAGTCGATCCAATCGAAACGGTATGGACGAATAGAATTAGGACGCGTGTCACTGGTTTGAGTTAAAACAGAATTTGAAATCAGAATTAGATGCAATTTTGAAAACCTTATAACTTTTGATCCACACGTCCAAGAATTGCAAATTTTATATAAATGTAATCAGTGGAGCAAGCCCTAGCCAACCATGCCATTTGTTTAGTAAAAAGCTTCTGGAAAAATGGTTGTTTTTGCAGAAACATTTGTATGCTTGTTTAGATTATAAAAATTGTTCCAAAATGTTTTTGGGGATAAAATCTTTAGAAATTGGATTGATTTGAACCTACTGACCATAGGAAACACTTTGTGGTTTCAAAAATGTATTTGGTGAAACAAAAGAATGATTCTTTGATTTAAAACCATTTCTAGTCAAATAAAAATATGGTTTATTTATTAAAAATGGTTTTGGAAGAAAACTTTTGGGAAATGTTTTGTTTTAAACTCTCTGACCCCAAACACCAAGTTTTATTGTTTGAAAACATATTTGGTGAACCCTATAGATTAATGCCTTAGTAAAAATATTTCTACACCACATAAAATGATACCTTGTTTTGAAAATGGTTTATGAAGTGAAATCTTTTGCAAATGACTTGGACACTTTATAAAATGACCATTAGGTGTTTTCAAATGTTTATGACCCATTAGGAACCACTTTTTCAAACAAAACAAAGCTTGGCATGCTTGCATGCATTACTTTGACTTTGTCAATTTATGTGATGTTTTGCTTGATTGGTAGATTGAACTTGTGCCTTGCTTGATTAAATTGTAGTGAATTGAAGAGTGTGATTGTAGCAAGGACAAGGAGTGAACTTATACTCTACCAAAAAGGCAAGTGATGATTCATACTTCTGTCCTATTACTTTCACTATGCATTAGTGATTTTCTCTAAGTAAAACTTGCATGGAATTTTGCTAAGTATAAACCTTGCTATAGGAAAACCTAGTAGATGAAACCTTAGTAGGAATTTTTCCTAGGTTAAGATTACTACTACTATCAAGCTTAGCCTAGCTAATAGAAAACAAGGGTGGAATATATATCCATACTATGAAAATTTTCTAAGTCTGAGGACTTGTGTTTTTGTTTAATAAAAACAACTAAGTTAATGAATCACCTGGGTGGAATGGGACTTGCTTGGTGGATTTTGGTTGAGTGGTTCACAAGGCCCATGTCTATGGTTTACCTTGTGTATCTCACTTGTGGATGGCCACCCAGGAACAAAGAGATTTGAGATGTCAACTGTTGAGAAGCTTCAAGTGCAACCACTTGGCATTATGGGCTCTGCCTGGATCATATAGGTTGCAAGAACTTAGCCATATGGACAGTTGGTGGTAGAATTTGATAGGTTGGAACGCGTCCATTTTGGTCTAAGGGAAGGCTTCTGGAAGGTCTTGTCTTGGTGAAACCAAGTCTTGTGGGGAAAGTGCACCGCCTCTGTAGAGTGTAAAATCTAAGTACTTAGCCATGTCCCCGGTAAAGGACAATTTGAGCATCAAGACATGGAAGCGATCAAGAATCTCATCATTCAAATTTCTAAGTTAAAAACTTGTGGTTGAACAAGGGTTAAAGGATCTTCAATCTTTGATTGAGAAAAATGATTTTGTCAAGTTAAAACTTAGTGTTTTCAAAATGATAAGGAAAATCTATTTTGAGCAATGCAAGCCTCAACTCCACTTAGCCAAATGCATATAGATGATAGACTCCACTATACTACCATAGTATCACTTGCCAATACAATTCAAATGTATTGACCCTTGTGGCTGTAACTTGTTATGTTGCAGGTTTGATTGTTTTAGTGAAGATTGATTGATTAGGATTACAAAGTCTACAACCAATATGTTCACTGTGGCACTTTGAAGATGAAGGACTCCATGCTTATAGATTTCTGCTGCAATGTAATGTAATAGCCAAATGAGCTATGTAAGATGTAATAAAATTATGTTATTCCTGGTTATAAAGTTATATTATGACCTTTGTTTCTTGATATTACATCTTAACTGTGGATGCTAGCTATTGATCCAGGGACTAGCATTGTAAACACAGGGGACTCTGCCTTATTTAAAGGTTGGGACCCTTACATTTACTTACAGAAATAATGATCAAGTAATAAAAAGAATGTCTCATAGGCCATTCTAGTGATTTTATTTAGTTAAAATAGAAAGGTTAAACCTTATTAAATTGTGACACCACTTTAAATCACATTCCCATGTACTGAAATATGTGGTGATGACATGTGTCAACATGATCCCATGTTTGAGTTGGAGAATATTAAATCTTAAGTAGTTTTTCAATGAGTAGAAATTACTTTTTTTCAAATAAAATAAATGAGACAAGTGCTTTAATCCTTGTAATATTAGTGATGATGCTAGATCATCTAGTGTGAACCTTTGTGTGCTGGTTAGAAATAGTTAAGTATTGTTTGGTTATTATGTACCTCGTATTTATTTATAGACGCTAGTACCGACCAAGGATACGAGGAGGAAGGAGGATACTACGAGGAAGAAGCCGAGGAGAACTTCAACCACTGCTCTGCACAAGGCAAGCCAATACTTGCAAGCTACTCATTAAGCAAGCTAACACTTGCAGCTTAGCAAGATACTACTTGCTTGTTACTATGCCAACTCTATGCCTTAAGCATATGTGATTCTACCTACTTGACACCCCATCCTAGTTTTACTTGCAAGCTTAGTATTTTTTTTATTATTAAAGGCTTTCTATCAAAAGTTTACTTAGTGGCTTGTAGATTCTAGAAAGATAATTGAAGGTAGCATAAAGATCATAAAACTTGGCCTAAGTTAGATAATCTTGATGTCATCCTGAGGCATGAGATTGAACTTGATAAGATACACTTGCTTATCACCCTTCATTAGTGTTTATCCCCCACCTGTAGATGCTAGTGCTAAGCATAAAACTTGATCAACTTTAGATGGGAATATTTGGTGAAAATGGTTATGAAAACCTTAGAATGATGAGTCATTCTACTAAAATGTTTTGACATGTGTTCTTAACCATCAGATGATTTGGATGATGAAAATGTTAAGGCATGAGCCTTATCCCTTTCTAAAACTGAAGGTTGTCTGGATGTGATACCATTCCAATTTTACCGTACAACCACAATACCCGAAAATTGGGTAGGGCTTGGCTGGAAACTTATATACCTTAGTATGGGTTACCTTGCGGCCAAGGTCTGAGCTGAGGCTACCTTGTGAAGATTGTCCACCTGTGCAGTACCCAAGATGACGGTTGGTCATGGTTGGGAGACCAAACTCACAGGAGAGGTGCCTATACTAGGGCGTGTAATTGAAAGATTAGGATTGATTATCCGCATACTAAGTATGGTGAATTTAGGATTGTTCCTGACAGATGTATCGAATGTTGTGGTGAAAGTGTACAATCTCTGCAGAGTGTCAAACTATTCGAATAGCCGCGTCCGCGGTTATGGACAGTTGGAGTGGCCATACTATTACATCCTCAGATGTTTTCAAAAGGACTTGTGAAATGATTTGTGACTTTGACTTGACCACAACAGGGTTGTGACATGAAATTCAAGTTCCCACTTAGGTGTTATAAAATTTTCAACTAGCTTTCTTTGCTTCTGAACTCAGTAGAGGTAAATCTGGATTTTTGCAAAACAGCCCTAGAGCTTAGTATATCCTATTCAAAACAACCTCACTTATTAGTATTAGTTTGCGAGTACTTAAAGAGTACTCATGGCTTTGTCCCTGGCTATTCCCGTGGCCAGACTATGACGAAGAGTATCAGGAAGAGGGACAGCAGGAAGGTTACGACAACTAGGATCATCTCCCATCGTCAGCATTGCCTGTGACCATGAAGATGGAGCTTCGCCTACGCAATCGTTATTACTACGTTATTCCGCTGATTGAATTGTATTAAGACTGGATCATTAGATCCTTATTTGTGTAAGAACTTATGTATGGTTTGTAATGGATGATGTACTGTGATATCCAATCTGTTATGTCTCGCAAAAATGGTAATCCTGGGATTGCGATGTATGGCATAACAGGCATCTGTGATTAAAAATCCGGGTGTTGACAGTTTCCCTACAAAAAATCTGAGACGAGACCTATACAAAAGAACTTTCTCACCAACATGGAACTCCCTTTTAAGAATTCTCCTATCATGCCATCTTTTTACCTTTTCCTTAAAGAGCCTAGCATTTTCGTAAGCTTCCCCTCTCCACTCATCTAGATTAATTAAGTCAAGCAGTATTTTCTCACCAGCAAGTCTAAAATCTCTATTCAACTCTTTCACTGCCCAATAAGCTTTGTGTTCTAATTCTAAAGTAAAGTGACAAGCTTTCCCATAGACCATTTTGTAAGGAGACATCCCCATAGGATTTTTATAAGCAGTTCTATAAGCCCACAAAGCGTCATTCAACTTTTTAGCCCAATTTTTCCTAGATCTATTGATAGTTTTCTACAAGATAGATTTAATTTCCCTATTGGAAAGTTCTACTTGCCCACTAGTTTGGGGGTGATGACCTGAAGCAATTCTATGGTTTTCATCATACTTAGCGAGATGTTTTCTAAAACCCCCATGAATAAAATGGGAGCCTCCATCAGTCATGAGATATCTAGGCACACCAAACCTAGGAAAAATGACATCTTTAAGCATTTTCAAAGAGGTCTTACCATCAGCACTGTTTGTAGGTATGGCTTCCACCCATTTTGTAACATAGTCAACGGCAACAAGAATATGAGTATACCCTTTTGAAGGAGGAAAAGGACCCATAAAGTCAAATCCCCAACAATTAAAAGGTTCAATAACAAGAGAATAATTCATAGGCATTTCATTGCGTATAGAGATGTTACCTACTCGTTGGCATTCATCACATGATAAGACAAACTTCCTTGCATCTTTAAAAAGAGTAGGCCAATAAAATCCAGATTGTAAAACCTTGTGCAGTCCTATCCCCAGCATGATGTCCTCCATAAGCACTTCCATGACATTTTCTCAATATCTCTTATTGTTCAAATTCTGGAACACATCTTTGCATAATGCCATCTAATCCTTCTTTATATAAGTCTGGGTCATCCCAAAAGTAATGCCTTAGATCATAAAAGAATTTCCTTCTTTGCTGAGCTATAAAGGTTGGAGGCAAATACCTGGAAACAATAAAGTTAGCATAATCAGTATACCAAGGACTCTCATGTGGACTTACCCTTATTGCAGCTAACTGCTCATTTGGAAAACTATCATTAACAGGCAAAGGGTCAAAAGAAATGTTTTCCAAACGAGATAAATTGTCTGCAACAGGATTATCAACACCTTTCCTATCCACAATATGCAGATCAAACTCTTGCAAAAGTAACACCCACCTTATAAGCCTAGGCTTAGCGTCCTTCTTTGTCATAAGGTACTTAATAGCTGCATGATCAGTATGAATAGTAACCTTAGAGTTAACAATATAAGGTCTAAACTTATCACAAGCAAAGATTATAGCTAAGAACTCCTTTTTAGTAGTAGCATAATTCTTTTGAGCAGCAACCAGAGTCTTGCTAGCATAATGAATAACATTCAGCTTCCTGTCAACATGTTGTCCAAGGACAGCACCCAGAGCAAAGTCACTAGCATCACACATGATTTAAAAAGGTAAACTCCAATCAGGTGGTTGGACTATAGGAGCAGTTGTCAAAGCCTTCTTCAAAGTTTCAAAAGCTTCCTTACAAGCATCATCAAAAACAAAAGGTACATCTTTTTGAAGAATATTAGTAAGGGGCTTTGAAATTTCGGAGAAATCTTTAATAAACCTCCTATAGAAACCAGCATGACCAAGAATACTACGAATACCTTTGATATCTCTAGGACAAGGCATCTTATCAATTTCTTCAATTTTGTCTCTGTCAACTTCAATGCCTCTTTCAGAGATCTTGTGTCCAAGAACAATCCCTTCATTAACCATGAAATGGCATTTCTCCCAGTTAAGAACAAGGTTGGTTTCTTCACATCTCTGCAAAACTTTATCAAGGTTGTGCAAACAGTTATTGATGACCCACAAGTGTAGGGGATCGCAACAGTCTTCGCGGGTAGTATTACCCAATTTATTGATTTGACACAAGGGGAGCCAAATAATACTTGCAAGCCTTAACAACTGAGTTGTCAGTTCAGCTGCATCTGGAAATAGTTCTTGCTCACTGAAGTTTATCAGTAGTAACAGTTTGTAGTAGCAACAGCAGTAGTAACAGCAACAGTGGAACAATAGCAATAGTAATAGCAACGGTAACAATAGGATTCAAGTGTGGTAGGCATAGGGATGGATGGACGGGCGTTGCATGGACGAGTCTAAACATGTAACTTCAAAGTCTAGGGCATTGCAGATAAATGATCACAAGCATCCAAGTACTAAACAATCCTAGGCATGTGCTCCAAATATAGTCATACGTGCTCGCAATGAGAACTTACACAACATCTTGTGTCCAGCCAGCCCGTGGCAGCGGGGCCTCTAGGGAACTACTGACAATTAAGGTGCTCCTTTTAATAGAGTACCGGAGCAAAGCATTAACACTTCGTGAACACATGTGATCCTCACACCACAGCCATCCCCTCCGGTTGTTCCAATTATTGTCACTTTGGGGCCTTTCGATACGGACAATGATATGTGTACATAACTTGCAGATAAGATCACAAACAATATTATCATAATGATTCAATAATAATTTTAGATCTGAGATCATGGCACTCGGGCCCTAGTGACAAGCATTAAGCACAACAAGTGCAACAAAGTCAAATAGCACTAATAGAGATACTAGGCACTATGCCCCTAACAGATCTTATTCGATTACATGATAGAACTCATCCAATCCCTACCATCCCCAAGCCTACAGCGGGGGATTACTCACTCATGGATGAGGGAAATATCGGTGGTTGATGGAGATGCATTGGTGATGACGATGGCTATGATCCTCTCCAAATTCCTCATCCCGGCAGGGTGCCAGAACGGAGTTTCTGGATCCGAATCTTGGTTTCTGGTGGCGGCGGCGGAGCAGAACTCTTTCTGGAAAACTATCGAACCCCCCTGAGTTTTTACGCCAGAAGGCAACTTATAGGCGCGGAGGGAGGCCGAGGAGCTGCCTAGGGTGTCTAAACCCCCTCCAGGCACGGGGTCAGGTGGGCCCGTGCCTGGGGTGGGTCTGGGCCCCCAGGCCTCCTCTCTGTCTCCCCTTCTGGCTCCGTGGATCTTTTGGTGAGAAATAGTTTTTGGCATATTTTCCGGGATTTTTCCTGATAGTTGATTTTCTGCACAAAAACAAGACACCAAGGTAATTCTGCTGAAAACAACGTCAGTCCGTGTTAGTTGCGTCCAAATCACACAAGTTTAGAGAAGAAACAATAGCAAAGTTTTCGAGAAAGTAGATACGTTTTGGACGTATCAACTCCCCCCAAGCTTAGCTTATTGCTTGTCCTCAAGCAATTCAGTTGAAAACTGAGTGCGATAAAAGAACTTTCACGAACACTTTGCTTCATATGATGTATATATTCTCAGCACAGGAGTAGATGCTTAGACAATTCATAATAAGAAGTATGCAACTAAGTATACTTAATAGTCATTGCAATCTATGAAGACAAACCAACTCAATAATAATAAGTAGCATGAAACATAAACATAAGCAACATTGCAATGCTCACAATAAGGTATGATAGAGTGGTATCTCACTTGCCTTTTTTTGAAGAGAACAATATGAATGCCAAGGCACCTCTAAAATTCAAGTGAAGACTAGAGGTAAAGATATCAGAGATACAAGCATCAAAGTCATGACATAATTAACCAAGTTTTGGAACAAACACAAGAATGACAACTATGCTCTCAAGAATGTGCTTATAGAATAAGTGGTGACTCAACAAAATTGTGAAAACGGTTTTGTGAAGGTTTAAAAGGCTTCCTAATGCTGAAAGGAAGGTACTCGTTAGCTTTGAGCTCTCTTTGACCCTATCATAGGAATCTTCATGTGGTTAAGGTGAAAGTGAGGTCCACTCTGAATCATATGCTTGACAGACCATAGGCTGAAAATCCCAAGTCCCTTGAGTATGAGGGTCGCTCCGCATGCTACTCAACTTTGGTCACCTAAAAGTTCTTGTCATTGTAAATACATGCATATCATCAAGAACCGCCAACGGGGTACCCCTTGCATATGGTACAGGAGCTTTCCCATAACCAAAATGACAAGGCAAGCAGACAATGAGCATGTCAACAATCTTTTTATTTACCATATGCATAGTTTTTTATTGAGGATGCTTCCTAGATTCTCACTACAGTGATGATGCAAGTTTCCACCATGATTAGACATGGCTTAGGCTAGCGGACCAGGCGTTTCTCTAACACAATGTATAAACTCCATGAACTCACAACCTCCCCTTTTATTTCACATTGTCGACATCCGTAAACAAAAGAGCTAAGTATCAACTGGATAAGATATCCAATAGGTGTTGAAAGCGTTCTTCGTGACAACACAGTTCTGCCGACTCCCAGCATATAATAAGCAAGCATATAACTTTCATGGACTAGTCACAATGGTTCAAGATTATTAAGTGCAAGGAATAAAGTGTGCCATCAAGTTCGTGACAGCTTTACTAACTAACTTTCTCAAAATAGACAAACATTTTATTTTAGAAGAAAACACGTCATATGGAATATGCACTGAAATAGCAAATGATGTTAATAGGTAGGTATGGTGGACACAACTGGCAATATTGGTTTTTGGGAGTCGGAAGCACAGGTAGAGCACATACTCAGTGCAAGTGAAGGCTAGCAATAGAGAGGGAGCGACAAACGAGAGAGCAATAGTTTTCATAATCATGCTTGCAACAAAACAGGACTAATTATGGCATGAAAGTGATACAAGAACTCTGAGGCAAAATAAATCATCGAGGCTTACTGACTATTGATTAGTCATATGCATGCGTGAGCATGTGCCAAGTCGATTCACATGAACAGTCAGAGGAGGATACCACAATATCATACCAAAGTATGAATAAAAAATGCAAACAAACATTCATATGACATGCTACAAACTATTAGCAAGCTGGAGCTAATCATAGCCAAGCAAGAACTACTAAGCATCCATAATGACATACACCTTACACAAACAGGCTAAGCATGCTCACAATGATGAGTATGTGTACAAAAATGAAAAACAAATAGAGTTTGTTACCAGCCTCTTACCACACCTCGAGTTGTCTTAATCTTCATTATTGTCCTTCACTTGTGTGACTTGAATAATAACATGAAACCAAAATCCACTGAGGACGGCTGAACCCTGCGAAGAACTCACAAAACCAAAGAAGAGCAACAAATATTTTTGGTGTTTTAGATTTTTTAAGCAAGCACACAAAGCAAAAACAAACGAAGCAAAATAAAACCAAAAACAAAAACTAAGACGCTCCAAGAACAACAAAACTGTGCATGAAACAATAAAAACGAAGTGTCTAGAAAGACCTGAGATTTTTATTGATGAAGAAGGGGATGCCTTGGGAACCCCCAAGCTTTGATGCTTGTACCTCTTACATATTTCTTGGTGTGACACGGGGTGCCCCCCCAAGCTTGAGATTTTATCCATTCTTCATCTCATTACATCATTCTCTCTCTACACCTGAATTTTTTTCCTTCATACAAAACTTCGCACAATCTTCATTAGCAACATTAGTGTATTCAAAAGATAATAGACCTTCGGGTTTAGCTTTCGAACAACAAAAAATTTCACTAAAAATACAAGCTACTGTAGCAACTCCTTCGAAAAGCTCAATTCTCCAAAAGAGAACTCAAAAAAGAATCAATAAGAAGCAAATAGAAATAATGGCAGAAATCTGTCAAAATAGACCATCAGGTAGAAACCTATTTTTTCGAAAATCTTATGTTGCTCAAATCAAAAAGTATTGAACTAACGAAAGTTATCTAACATACCGAGGGATTTATTCGTACATTTTGAGCTCAATCCGACTTACATAGAATCCTCACGAATTTTTATGGTGGAGGACAGAAATCTGTTTCGGGACAGCAACTCCCCAAATCTTACTTCCCTCTTATTAGAGGTCATTCTTGGCACAAAAAGCAAACAAAAAGGATAAGGAGAGGTAATTATTGAAGTAATAACTTCCAAGACTCAAGGAAACTCTTGGGTTATCTCCCAACAAGTACTTTTCTTTAACGCCTTAAAGTTAGGCACGACGAAGAGCAAAGATTGGAAAGGAGAAAAGTAAAAAAAAGCAAGTATAACCACAATGGAAACATTATTTTGTTCATAAAAATACTTTTGTTAACAAGGTTGATCAAGTATTGTTACCAAAACAATCTTATATGAAACTAAACTTTGCATTCCACAAGGTGATTATGTTACCTCATACTTGATAGCAATGGTTCCAATCATAATAGTTTCAAAATTTTCTTGTGGAATGGGACAATATATTTATCCAACCTTGATGACCTCAATATTTTCAATGGAATTCAGGCAATATCTTTTAACAACCTTCTTGGGGAAATATTATGTTCTTTGTCATTAATATTGAATGTTACTTTTCCTTGATTGCAATCGATGACAACACCTGTAGTATTAAGGAAAGGTCTCCCAAACATAATAGACATATTATTATCTTCAGGCATTTCAAGCACCACAAAATCGGTTAAAACCAAGCAATTATGAGAAACTTGAACATGAACATCCTCACATATACCAACAGGAATAGTAGTTGACTTATCATCCATTTGCAAAGATATATCGGTTGGTATCAACTTTTCTAGCTGGAGTCTCTTATAGAGAGAAAAGGGCATAACACTAACTCCAACTCCCAAATCACATAAAGCAGTTCTAACATAATTGTTCTTAATAGAGCAAGGAATAGTTGGTATACCTGGATCACCAAGTTTCTTTGGAACCTTACCATTAAAGGAGTAATTAGCAAGCAAAGTAAAAATTTCGTCATTAGGAATCTTCCTTTTATTAGAGACAATATCCTTCATATACTTTGAATAAGGAGGCAACTTAATAGCATCAATCAAAGGAATTTGCAAAAATAAAGGCTTCATCCACTCACAAAACTTGTTGTAGTGTTCTTCCTCCTTTGACTTGTGTTTCTTACCTGGGAAAGGCATAGGTTTCTGCACCCAAGGTTCTCTCTCTTTACCATGTTTATTAGCAATAAAATATTCCTTTGTGTACCTAGTGTTCTTAGTGTGTTTCTCAGGTTCTTCCTCACCTTCCTCCTTATCAGGAGACTCATTATTATTACCACTCTCAGTTTCAGCATCAGAGACAGATATACTATTAGGATCTACAACAGGTTCAAGTGGTTCCTCAACTATCTTATGTATCTTTTTCTTCCTCTTATGAGGACTACCACTATCTTCACCTTGTTGGGAATCCTGCTCTATTATTTTAGGGTGTCCTTCAGGATATAAAGGATCTTTAGTAGCAGCACCACTGCTAGTTCTAATTCCATAAGCATGTTTATCCCCTGAAGCATTAACTAGCATATCCTTTTGTACCTTAGCAAGTTGATCAAGTTGGGTTTGAACCATTTGAAAGTTTTTACAAAGCATTTTAATATCATTAGAAGTTCTTTCCACAATATCTTTCAACTCGTGGATAGCTCTAGAGTTTTCCAATAATGATTCTGAACTTGTTTGTTAAAATTACCTTGTTTAACAATAAATGGTCAAGTTCCTCTAAGCATTAATCAGGAGGCTTACCATAAGGAATATCACCTTGATTAAATTGGAGAGAGTGTACCTCAATAGTAGATGAGTAGGGAATTGGCTTACATAATTCTTCTATAGGAGGCAGATTCTTCACATCTTCAGCTCTAATACCTTTCTCCTTTAGAGACTTTTTAGCTTCCTTCATCACTTCATCATTTAATGCAATAACTCCCCTCTTCTTTGTTGTTGGTGTTGGAACTGGTTCAGGAACAACTGGTTCAGGATTAATAGGCTCAGGTGTATTCAGCTCAGTTCAAGTACAATCATCATAATTCTTGCTTATCTTGTTCATTAATTCTTCAGCATCTGTAGGATTCCTTTTCCTGAAAACACAATCAGCAAAGCTATCTAGGTAGGTCCTAGAATCATCAGTTAGTCCATTATAATAAATATCAAGCAACTCATTCTTAGGTAATGGACATCCAGGAACAAGAGACAGTGAATCAAGTATGTGGTGGTGGTGTGACAAGCTTACTTATAACAGACGGTGAATCAAGAGCAGCAGAGGTGTTTAGGATTGTATCTCTTCATGTAGTAGATGGTAAAATAGGGAACTTTCCATCACAAGACTTACCCATGATGAAAGGAGTACCAGTGAACAATAGTAGATCCAAGTGAACTTATAAATAAAGCTATGCTCCCCGGCAACGGCGCCAGAAAATAGTCTTGATGGCCCACAAGTGTAGGGGATCGCAACAGTCTTCGCGGGTAGTATTACCCAATTTATTGATTCGACACAAGGGGAGCCAAAGAATACTTACAAGCCTTAACAACTGAGTTATCAGTTCAGCTCCACCTAGAAATAGTTCTTGCTCACAGAAGTTTATCAGTAGTAATAGTTTGTAGTAGCAACAGCAAAGTATCACATCCCAAAATTTTCCAAATTTTTAAATGTTAAAAATAAATAAACAAAATAAATAATTGTTGAAATTTAGGGTGAAAAGAAACTTTTTGATTCCAAATGGAAACATCAAAACCATCTTGAACAAACTTTGAATAAAAGGGAATCCAACAAATTTCAATCAAGTGAAATGCATTCATCAAATAATGTATCTTGAAATTCAAACACTTGGGAAATTAAACCAAAACCCTGAAGGAAGAAATCATTTCCAAGATCTCTCTAAGACTATGGATTTGATCCATATAAAAATTTGTCAACAAAACATTTATAAATGATAAAAAATGTTAAACAAAAAAATTATAAACCATAGAAAGTGGTTTCATTTAATTTGGAGCCATGGATAAAATCTTATGAACTTAATATGATAAAAGGAAATATTTCCAAGGCTAATAAAGCTCCTATCTAAAGTTCATACCAAATTATGAGCAAATAATCCTAAAGAGATTTAAAAGGATAAACAAATATTAAATAAAATTATACAATTTGGAATCACTAATTTTGGATCTATAAATAAAAAGATATGGATTTTATGAGACCAAGAAATAAATAAATAGGGAATATTTAAAAGCCAGATTAAATCTTGGCCAAACAAATGAAATGAAAGATTATTGAATAATAGAAAGGAATCAAAGATTATTTAAATAAAATCATAAGGATTGAACAATATCTAATTTTATTTAAATGAAGACAAATTGCCTAAACTAAATAATAAATTCCAAAGGAATTATTTAGAAGACAATTTAAATCTTGAGTTAAATCCATAAACAAATGAAATAAAGATAAATCAAATAAAATAAAGGGATAAGGAATATTCAAAAAAATGACATTAACCAAATTCTATTCTATTTGAATAAAGACAAAATCCCAAATGAAAATGATTAATTAAATCATGAGAAAATAATTAATGGGAATTTACCAAAGTGGATTAAAAAGTTATCTAATTAACTTAAAAGAATTATTTGAATAAATTTTATATAGTATTAAAACTATATTTGATTTTATTTGAATAAAGATAATTACCCAATTTAAATGATTAATAAACCTATTAAAATATTTTAAATAATAATTCAAGTGAATTATTTGCACTATGGAATAAATAAAACCTACTTAAAAAAGGTTTGGTGAAAATTAGAATTCAAATAAAGAGTTTGAAAATATAATTAAAATCTTGTTTGTATAAAAACAATTGTCTATTTAAATAAATAACAAAGCCCAAGAAAATACCAAGAAATATTCTAAATTTGGACTTTAAAATACTTTGTTAAACAATACTAAAATATACTGAAATTCTAAAAAAGGTTTGACAAAAACCTGAATTCAAATTGAGTTTAAATCATTTGAATCAAAACAAAACAGAAAATAAAAAGGAAAAAGAAACAGAATAAAAAAATAGAGAAAGGGTCCAGCCCAGCCTAACCAGCCCAACTGGCCCAGCTAGCCCACTCCCTCTCTCTTAGCGCGAATCATTTTCTTACCGCCAACCCGACCCCCTCAGACGCTGACGAGACGACCCCACCGTTTTCCCCTCTCTCTCGCTGATGCCAGGCCCCACTGCCCCATCATCATCGTTCTCACCCACCCCGCGCGACCTGTTCCCCCCAAAACCACGTCGGCCGTCTTTGTCGTGAACTTCTCTGCGTTAATTCGCTTTATTGCCGCGACCATTACTCCTCGCGACCATGCCCTCATAATCCCCTCTGCCCCCTCTTCATTTCCCCTCAACCAGCACCACCAGAGAGCCCCCAGGCTGCCTCAAATTTTGCTTGCACCGTCGCGACCTCCGATGCACTCCGGCGGCAAATCCGGTGAGTACACGCCAACCCATCCTCTCTGGTTCACGCTCACTTGATATCCATCATTGTGCGCATCCATCGACCCCAGCCACACGTCTTCTTGTGACCCGGGCGTCGTGACCACCTCGGCGGCCGCCACGCAGTGCGCCTCAACTCCGACGAAAGTGGCCAAACCAAACCAGCATGCCCCTTTCCCTCTGGTGAGTTCCTTCACATCCTATGCAAACTTGTGCACCCTCCTGACGCATTTCCTTGATCACTTGCGACCCAGACGCCCGTCTTCGACCACGGCCGTGCGTGCCCGAGCCAGTGAGTAACTACGGCGAGCAATCCCTATCGTCCCCGAGCGCCCCTTCGCCAACAAAGACAACCTCGAGCATCAACAAGCTTCGGCGAACTCGGTGAGCCCTTCCCCTCCTTCTCTCGCTTCCTGTATCGTCGGCGACGCCACTGCCAGAGCGCTCCGCCGCCAGTCACCATCGCAGCGCCGCCACTTTGTGGTTGATTCGATTAGAGCCATTCGATTTAGATCTGACGGATGCGATAGATGACTTAACTGAAGGGGTATGTAGCATCCTGTGCCGCACGATTTCTTAGATCCAACAGTCCACGTTAGTCGATCCACGCGAAACGGTACTGACGAATAAGATTAAGATGTGTGGCACAGTGTTTGATTTAAAAACAGAAACATGTCTATTAGATATTTGAATTTGTAAATTCCATAACTTTAAACCTACACGTCCAAATTTTGCAAACTTTATATCAATGGAATCAGCAAAAAGGGTACTTTCCAACCATGCACTTTGTTTAGTATTTTGATTCTGTAAAATTGAATGTTTTTGCATAAACTTGTGTAGGCATATTTTGTGTATAAAATTTATTCTAAAAATGTTTTTAGGGTAAAATCTTTAGTAAATGGATTGTTTTGAACCAACTGACCATAGAAACAAACTTTTGGATATAAAAATATATTTTGTGACACTTAGGAATTATTCCTTTGAATTAAAGCATTTCTGGTTAAATAAAAATGTTGTTTATGTTTTAAAAATGCTTTTTGTGTAAAACCTTTGGAAAATGATTTGATTTAAACTTTCTGACCCTAAACACCAAGTTTTGGGATTTAAAAATATATTTCATGAAACCTAGAAAATTCTTTACTTTGATAAAGGCATTTCTAGTGAAATAAAATGGTGCTTGATTTAAAAATGGTTTTAAGGGAAACCTTTTGTAAGTGGAATTGTTTTAAAACATTTTTGACCATAAACACTAACATGTTGTGTTTAAAAATATATTTGACAAACACTAGAGATTATCACTTTGATTTAAATCATCTCTAGCAAAATAAAAATGATTTAAATGGCCATTTTCACTAACTTATTTTCAAATGACATTGCCACTTTTATAAATGACCAATAGATGTTTTAGAATGTTTATAGCCTAATAGAAACCACTTTTCCAAATAAAACAATCTTTTGCATGCTTGCATGCATTGCTTTATTTTTATTATTTTATGTGGTGGATTGTTTGAATGCTAGATTGAATTTGTGCCTTGATTGAATTGTAGTGAAATTTGAAGAGTGTGACTATTGCAAGATGAAGGAGTGAACTTATATTCTCTACCAAAAAGGCAAGTGGTGCTTCATACTTTTGTCCCATTATTTTCACTATGCATTAGTGATATTTCAAAGTAGGACTTGCATGGAATTTTCTAAGTATAAGCTATGCCATGGGAAATCCTAGTAGATGATGCCTTAGTAGAATTTCCCTAAGTTAAGATCCCACTACTATCATGCTTAGCTTAGCTAGTAGAAAACAAGGGTGGATTATGTTCATGCTATGGAATATTTCTAAGTCTATGACTTGTGTTTTGTTTAATAAAACAACTATGTGAATGAATCACCTGGGTGGAATGGTATTGCTTGGATGGATTTTTGTTGAGTGGTTACACAAGGCCAGGGGACTGGTGAACCTTGTGTATCACACTTGTGGAAAGCCACACAGGAACAAAGAGATTTGAGATGCAAATGTTGAGAAGCTTCAAGTGCAACCACTTGGCATTATGGGCTCTGCCTGGATCATATAGGTTGCAATAACTTAGCCAGATGGACAGTTGGTGGTAGGGGATGATAGGTTTGGAGCGCGTCCGTTTTGGTCTAAGGGAAGGCTTCTGAGAGATCTTGTCTCGATGCATGTCGAGTCTTGTGGGGAAAGTGCACCACCTCTCGAGAGAGTAAAATCTAAGTACTTAGCCGTATACCTAGCAATGTACAATTTCAGCATCAAGACATGGAAGCTATCAAGGATATCATCATCCAAATTTCTAAGTTAAAAACTTGTGGTTGAACAAGGGTTAAAGGATCTTCTATATTTGATTGGTAGATGCCTTGGGTGATTTTGCCAAACAAAAACTTAGTGTTTTCAAATGATAAGGAAGAATCTAAGTACTTAGCCGTGTCCCCGACAATAGACAATTTGAGCATCAAGACATGGAAGCTATCAAGGATCTCATCATCCAAATTTCTAAGGTAAAAACTTATGGTTGAACAAGGGTTAAAGGATCTTCAATCTTTGATTGGTAGATGCCTTGGGTGATTTTTCCAAACAAAAACTTAGTGTTTTTAAATGATAAGGAAAATCTATTTTGAGCAAAGCAAGCCTAAGCTCCACTTAGCCAAATGCATATAGATGATAGATACCACTATTCTACCATAGTATCACTTGCCAATACAATTCAAATGTATTGACCCTTGTGGCTGTAACTTATTATGTTGTAGGTTTGTTTGATGTTAGTGAAGTGTGTTGATTAGGATTACAAGTCTACAACCAACATGATTGCATGTAGCACTTTGAAGATGAAGGACTCCATGCTATATAGTTATTTCTGCTGCATTGTAATGAGATAGCCAAATTAGCTATGTAAGATGTAATGTATTATTTTATTCCTGGTTATAAAGTTGTATTATGACCTTTGTTTCTTGATATTACATCTTAACTATGGATGCTAGCTATTGATCCAGGGACTAGCATTGTAAACACTAGGATCTCTACCTTATTAAGTTGGGACCTCTACACAAAGCAACAGCGGTAGTAACAGCAACAGTGGAACAATAGAAATAGTAACAGTAATGGTAACAGTAGGATTCGAGTGCGGTAGGCATAGGGATGGATGGACGGGCGTTGCATGGACAAGTCTAAACATGTAACTTCAAAGTCTAGGGCATTCCAGATAAACGATAACAAGAACCCAAGTACTAAACAATCCTAGGCATGTGCTCCAAATATAGTCATATGTGCTCGCAATGAGAACTTGCACAACATCTTCTGTCCAGCCAGCCCGTGGCAGCGGGGCCTCTAGGAAACTACTGGCAATTAAGGTGCTCCTTTTAATAGAGCACCGGAGCAAAGCATTAACACTCCGTGAACACATGTGATCCTCACACCACAGCCATCCCCTCTGGTTGTCCCAATTGTTGTCACTTTGGGGCCTTTGGATCCGGACAATGACATGTGTACACAACTTGCAGATAAGATCACAAACAATACTATCATAATGATTCAATAATAAGTTCAGATCTGAGATCATGGCACTCGGGCCCTAGTGACAAGCATTAAGCGCAACAAAGTCAAATAGCACTAATAGAGATACTAGGCACTATGCCCCTAACAGATCTTATTTGATTACATGATAGAACTCATCGAATCCCTACCATCCCCAAGCCTACAGCGGGGGATTACTCACTCATGGTTGGGGGAACATCGGTGGTTGATGGAGATGTGTTGGTGATGACGATGGAGATGATCCTCTCCAAATTCCCCGTCCCGGTAGGGTGCCAGAACGGAGTTTCTGGATCCGAATCTTGGTTTCTGGTGGCGGCGGCGGAGCGGAACTCTATCTAGAAAACTATCGAACCCCCTGAGTTTTTAGGTCAGAAGGCAACTTATAGGCGTGGAGGAAGGCCGAGGAGCTGCCTGGGGTGGACAAACCCCCTCAAGGCGCGGGGTCAGGTGGGCCTGCGCCTGTGGTGGGTCTGGGAACAAGACACCAAGGTAAATCTGCTAAAAACAGCGTTAGTCTGTGTTAGTTGCATCCAAATCACACAAGTTTAGAGAAGAAACAATAGCAAAGTGTTCGAGACAGTAGATACATTTTGGACGTATCCGTTATCAAAATAAGTTCCATAGACGGAAAAGTCGTCCATGAAAACCTCCACAATTTCTTCACAAAAACCATGAAAGATAACAGGCATACATCTCTGAAAGGTAGCGGGAGCATTACATAAGCCAAAAGGCATACGCCTATAAGCATAAGTACCATAAGGACGAGTGAAAGTGATTTTCTCCTGGTCCTATGCTTTCAAAGCAATTTAAGAAAACCCAGAATAACCATCAAGAAAGCAAAAATGAGTCTTTTTGGACAACCTCTCAAGCATTTGATCAATAAAGGGCAAAGGATAATGATATTTCTTAGTAACTTTATTAATCTTTCAAAAATCAATGCACATTCTATACCCAACCACTACTCTTTGGGGTATAAGATCATTATCCTCATTAGGCACAACAGTTATCCCCCTTTCTTGGGAACACAATGAACAGGGCTAACCCATTGACTATCAGCAATAGGATAAATAAATACCAGCATAAAGGAGTTTTAATACCTCATTTCTTACCACGTCCTTCATCTTAGGATTTAGACGGCGTTGGAGCTCAACAACTAGTTTTGCATCAGGCTCAATATTAATAGCATGCTGACATATAGTAGGAGAAATTCCTTTTAAATCATCAAGAGTATAACCCATAGCTCCTCGGTGCTTCTTCAATACTTCCAATAACCTTTCTTCTTCCTTCCCTGAAAGTTTAGAACTAATAATAACAGGATATATTTTCTTATCATCAAGATAAGCATATTTAAGATCATCAAGTAAAGGTTTTAATTCGAAAACAGGATCCCCTTTAGGTGGTAGTGTGGTACCCAAATCTTCCACAAGTAGATTATGATTAAGCTGTGCCGACTGACGAATGAAAACTTTGTCAATCTCATTTCTTTCCTGCATGAAGACATCACTTTCATGGTCTTCCATGAACTGCTGCAAAGCATTGTTAGGAGCAAGAGAAATAGCAGACAGTTATTCAACCCTGAAATCCTCATCAGGTAATTCATTTTCATAAGGAGTTTTAGCAAATTTGAAAAAATTAAACTCATAAGATTCTCCAGCAAACTTAGTCAAAACCTTTTCCTTCCTATAATCTATGATAGCCCCACAAGTATTAAGGAAGGGTCTACCAAAGATGATAGGATAGGTTTTACTAGCTTCTTTACCAAGTACTAGAAAATTAGCAGGATATTTAATCTTACCACAAAGGACTTCCACATCTCTTACAATACCTATGGGGCAAACTTGCTCTCTATTATCAAGGTTAATAACCACATCAATGTCCTCAAGCTCACAAGGACCAATCTCATGCATAATTTCCATGTAAATCTCATAAGGAATAGCACTGGAACTAGCACCAATATCACATAAACCATAAAAGTTATGACTACCAATTCTAACAGAAAGCACAGGAACACTAGCTTTTCTAACTTTCTTTGGATGAGAAACAATATTAGTAGCGTCTTCACAAAAGACAATATGCTCATCCTCTATATTTCTAGTGACAAGATCTTTTACAATAGCTACCACAGGATCAATATCAATAAGCTCATCCGACCCTACAGTTTTCTTTGTGCTTTTGCTAACCACAATAGCCATAATAGAATGCTCCCTCACCTTGGAAGGAAAAGGAGTTTTCTCAATATAAGGTTCAGGCAAAATAGGATCAACAGTGCAAACCTCTGTACTAGCAGGAACATAGGTGACAGTGTCTTTATAAGGAGCGTGGTACTTGTCCCACTCTTTCTTGGGAATTTCAATATAAGAGGCAAAGACATTAAAACATTTTGCAAGAACTTGGAGATAAAGGCCAAACTCATTTCTAATATCACGGAAGTTATCAGTTCCCATAAAATATTTAATGCATTCATAATCATAGTTTATACCTGACTTTCTTCCTTTGTCATTCTCCCAAGCCTCATCGTTATCTTGAATACGGTCTAAGAGATCCCATTTATCTTATTCCTTCATACGTGTGAATGATCCAACACAAGAAGCATCTAGTAAATCTTTATCATGAAGAGAAAGCCTAGCATAAAAGTTATTGAGAATAATATTGTTAGGGAGTTCATGAATAGGACATTTAAGCATTAGTAACTTCAATATCCCCAAGCTTGAGTTGTACTCTCTCCATCAAGAGGCCAAAAGTTATATATAATATTTATGTCCTTATGGATTTCACTAGGAGGATAAAATTTAGAGTAAAAGAGAGATGTCATCTCCTCCCATTCCATGGATTGCCCATTCTTCAGCAGCTTATACCATTCTTCAGCTCTCCCTTTCAAGGATATGCAGAGTAACTTCTTCTTCACCTATTCAGTTGTGATACCTTCACACTTAAACAACCCACATAATTCATGGATAAAAAGCAAGTGATCACTAGGATGGACAGTTCCATCCCCAAAATAATAATTATCCATAACATGATTCACAATACTTGTAGGTATCTTAAAAGGATCTATCTCAATAGGAGGTGGTTCATCTACTACCCTAGCAGCGGTAGTAGTTTTCCCAAACAAAAAACCAAGTGGGTTATCCATATTGGAAACAAAGTAACAAGTAGTAACAAAAGCAATACTCACAGTAAAAGTTTCCCTTACCAGTTCCACTCTTCAATAGCGCTTCACTCCCCGGCAACGGCGCCAAAAAATAGTCTTGATGACCAATGTAACATCCCTAAATTCATATTACAAAACTCATTCATATCATCCATGCATCCATCATCATTTAGGGTTTCAAAATCAAAACCATTTCAGAAAAACAGAAATTTGATGCTATGATTTCATGTGAGCAAATTTAATTCGAATGGCCATCACCCTTTGAAACTTGAATGTTTAAGAACTTGTTTGCTTGCCTCCATTGTTGGAAAGTTTAGGTGTAAAAGTTTGACCAAAGTTTTCAACTTGTAAATAAATTCAAAACCCTATTTTTAAACATTTGCAAACCAGAGGCAAAGTCTCTGATTGTTTTAGGTCCAAGCTTGACCAAGCCCTTGCAGGGTAACCACATGGTTAAATAACTGATTTTTGAAACCACGATTCTGCAAAATCCCAGAATTGTTTGAATTCAAAAAGGATTTGAATTCATATCTAAATCATTCCTGAAAACCAAAATAGAAAAGGAAAAGGAATAAACAAAATAAAAAGGTCGCGCGCCAGGTTTCTGGCCCAGCATCGAATCGAGACCAACTAGCCCACCCGGGGGTTTTCTTTTTCTCTCTCACGCGAACGCACTTTTCGATCGTGACAGCCAGACCCCACGCTCCCTCCGATTATTTCGCTGACCAGTGGGCCCCGTCCACGTAGCCCTCGTCCTCCCCAAACCGTGCCCGCGACCACGTCGCTGCTACAGTCAAGTCCGGTAATGGCGCGGTGTAATTGACCATTAATTAGCAGGCGTTTCCTGTCGCACCTGAGCCTATTTAACCCTCTTTGACTCGCGAGCATTCTCCCCCATTCACCTCGCTCACTCCGCCGCCAGATGCCTTGCTCTCCGAGCCGAGAACTCCGGCGACCAAATACGATGAGCCTCGACCACCCCTCCCTCTCTGGTTCAAACGAGGATGATCAGAATGTTCTTGCGCACCCTCTGATACTTTTATTTTGGACGCTAGTGACCCAGGTTGTCATCTCCGTCCACGGCTCCCTGCCACGACAAACTTCGCGACCAATTAAGGTAAATCCAGACCGCCCCTTGCCTCCTCCCTCACACGAGCCTGTCCGCCTGTGTCTTGCGCATGTACTGATGCCACTCGTTCGTGCTAGGGCGACGCCAAACCTCGGCAAGGACCACGTCGCAAGCTCATCGCCGCCGTAACTCCGAGCTCCGAGATCTCCGCCTTCGCCGCAAGCCAGCACCACGTCGAGCTTCAGCACGCCACTGCGATTCCGGTAAGCATCTCCCTTCCTCCCCGGCCGACTTAGAACGCCGGCGCCACCGTAGTCAGACGCGCCGCCGCCAGTTTGTGGCTTGATGGTTGTGTCCGTTGGATCCAGATCGTAGGGATAGGATAGATTGTAAATGAAGGGGTAAGCGCGCATCTGAGCCGCCAGATCCCACTTAGATCCTGCAGTCCGCAGAGCGCGATCCAACCGAAACGGTATGCGCCAGTGAGACTGCGACACGTGGCTAGAGTTTAAATCAAAAACAGAATTTAAACCAGATTTAGATCCAAACTTCAAACAGCTATAACTTTTGATTGCCACGTTGGAATTTTGCAAACTTTATACCGTTGGATTCAGTGAATCAAGGCCTTTCTGATTATGCAAAGTGTTTAACAAATAGTAACCATTAAAATAGTAACCATTAAAATGACTTTGTTTGTAGAAACAAGTTTAGGCCCCTTTTGATTATAGTTTTTGTTTAGCAATTTGTTTTAGGGTTAAATAAGTTTAGTTGGCAAACTTGTGACTTGTTAAGTTTCTGTAAACATGTACATGATTGGTAGAGTTTTCAAAATCACCACTTAGTAGATTCTTGCATGCATGCATTCATATTATTTTTGATTGTATATAAATTGTGTGTAATTGTATGCCACAAATCTTTGTGTAGATTTTGCTAGTGACTGTGACTGTGAGGAGTGCTACTCTCCACATTACCAAGGCAAGTGATATTTTTCATGAATATTTCCATCCTATGTTTTGAACTAGCATTAGATATTTTGCTAAGTCTTGCATGCTACTTTTGTCAAATGATATGTTGGGAAATCCTATGTAGTTTAGAATGGTAGAATTGCTAGGGATTTTTCCTAAGTTAAATTGCCATGCCATGCTTAGCCTAGCTATTAGCAAACAAAGGGTTGGTATAATATATTCATGCTATATTGGCTATATATTTCTAAGTCATGAGACTTAAGTTTTCTTAATAAAACCACTAAGTCAATGAATCTCCTGGGTGGAATGGAAAGATTGGGTTATGTTGAGTGGTTACACAAGGCCATGGATTTGGCTTGTGTATCTCACTTGTGGTATGCCACCCAGGCACAAAGGGATTTGGAGGCCAAGTGTTGAGAAAGCTTACAGTGCAACCACTTGGCAATATGGGCTCTGCCTTGATCATATAGGTTGCTAGAACTTAGTCACTTGGACAGTTGGTGGTAGTGGGAATGATAGGTTGGAGCGCGTCCATTTGACTAAGGAAAGGCTTACGAAAGGTCTGTCTTGGGAAACCAAGTCGGTGGGAAAGTGCACAACCTCTGCAGATGGAAAATCTAAGTACTTAGCCAAGTCCATGGCAATGGACAACTTGAGCATCAAGACATGGAAGATACAAGAATCTCATCACTCCAACTTCTAAGTAAAAATTTGTGGGTGAACAAGGGTGAAGGACCCCAATGTCTATTGGTGGTTTCTTGGGAAGTTTTTGACAAAGAAAAACTTAGTGATTTCAACTAATAGGGAAAACCTATTTTCAAGCAAAGCAAGCCAAGCTACACCTATCCAAAATGCATATAGTAATTTAGTCCACTTAAAATTTACTAAGGTATCACTTGCCAATACTATTCCAAAGTATTGACCAACTGTGGTTGTAACTTGTGATGTTGCAGGTTACTCCGATGATGAGTAGGAGTCATGAGTCTACACTCAACATGCTTGCCTGTGGCACATGAAGATGAGGACTTGTGTTTATTTACTTATTCCATAAACTCTTGTATTAGGCCTTTGGCCCTGAGTTGTAAAATACTATGTTTTATCTCTGGAATGAATGTAATAAACGACCTTTGTATCTGTGTACTTCATCTTAAACTGTGGATGCTAGCATTGATCCAGGGACTAGCATTGCAATCACAGGGATCCTTTTTCCTTTACAAAGGAGGGGTCTAACAGATGGTATCAGAGCACTGTGTTGCCTGTAGGATTATGACCCTAGGATTGGAAAACCACTAAGGAAAAAAATTTCAACTACTTCTACACTTGTCTATTCTTCTCGTAAAACTTTTCTAATCTTCTCATTCTCATATCCATTTGTAGATGAACTCCATCAACGAAGCCGTGAAGAAAGGACCACTCATGACCATGACCTTGGAGTGTGAAACTGAGTTTCCCAAAATTCTCAAGGACCTTATGGTGACAATGGAAGCACATGGTGCAGCTATTTACAAAGGCTTTCCAGTGATGGATGAAGGAGTGGAGTATTGGTGGGTGCAGCTTCACTTGTATAAAAACAAGGAAGACAACCACAAAGAAAGAGGATTCTGCATGTACACCAACACTGTGATGCACACCACATTCTTTGAGTCAGCAAGAGAAGCAGCTTGGAGGACTATCAAAGAACTAAGTGCTAGAGTCAAGTGCAGAATGCTCAACCTCCAAAAAGACTTATAGAAAGAGAAGGAGCTTACCCAAGAGTTGGAGGCCACCAACCAAGAATTAAGGGGAGATATTATAGACTTAGTGATGGAATCAAGTGAACAAGATAGGTGGATTGCCTCTAGGAACATTGTTTTTGCCAATAGATCCAGTGAGATAGGATTGTAAAAGCACTTCGTTAGTTGGACCACCACCTATCACCTTATTTTCCAAAAGGATACCTTAAATAAGATTGGACCTTGATTGATGTAATGGAATCATGTATGCATGACTTGTGTGATTTTGTGTTCCATGGATATGTATGAAATGTTTGTCTTGTTTCATCTTAAATTGTGTTGTTCTAACTTTTCTATCTTATAAATAGATGCCTATTACCATCAGAACTGTTGAGGAGTTCCAGGTTACCCGTTTTAGTCCTCGTATCGTTGAGCTTACTACCTTGCTCGATCTCCCTCTTCCCACCATCATGGTGCACCCACTCACCAAGTTCGAGAGGAAGGACCTCTGGGGCTTCAAGGTGAACCAGCCCGGACGTCAGACAGAGCCTACTACAGAGGCCATCGTCTTCAAGCTGATGCACGATGACAGGGAGAGAGGCATGGAGGTAGTCATGCAGGACCTGATAGGACGTCTGTTAGGCCGTCACTCCCGACAGGTTAGAGGCACCCACTTTCACGTCTTCGGAAGACGTGATGATGATGGAGAGTCCATCGACTTTGAGGACGACTCGAGGGACACAGCAGAGCCGATACGCCTCTATCTCCAGGACTTAGAGTCTCTCATCAGGCACGTGGACACGGACAGGACCAATGTCATGCTCAACAATGACGAGCTCCAGGTGCAGCTTCGCGAGAAGGACAAGCTTTTCGCACGACAGGACGAGGTGGCCAAGGAAATGGAGACGAAGTTCGAGACCCGGGACCGCAAGTTCAAGAGTCAGGAGAAACGCGTCCAGGATAGGAACAAGAAGATCCGGGACATGACCAAGGAACTGAAGTCCAAGGATTTCGAGCTGGAGCAGCAGCAGATGGTGATCGAGAGGCTTCGCTCCCAGAAGAGGGCTCTCAAGGCCAAGATCGATTCCTTGACCACTACGATTGAGGAGAACAAGACCGCGATGGAGAACGCAGGTCTTACCTTTGTCGAGGAGGAGATTGATGCTGATGAGTAGACTTGACTACTCGTTTATCTTTCATTATCATACTTGTTATTTGTGAACTTGTTATTGGACCATCCGACATGTGGATGGCTTGCCACTTGTGTGTTTTACTTCATGAACTTATTATCTGGTTGTTGAACTTTTATTCTTGTGTTGCATGCTATGTGTTTGCTTGTGATGTATTGTGCATAAAACATCTATGGGTATCTCATTCTTATCTATTTGGACAAACCACAGATGCCTCCCCGTCGCGCAAACCCCAACCCCAACAACATCACTCCAGAAATGCAACAGATGATGAATGCTCAGACGCAGCTTATGCAAATTATGACAACATTCATCCAAAACCAGAATAACAACAACAACCCCAATAATAACAACAACAATAACAACAACAACAACAACAACAACAACAACAACCCTCCGGGTTTTGATATGCTCACCAGATTTCTGCGTCTGAGGCCAGCTAAGTTTTCGGGGACAACTGATCCCATGGTGGCCAATGATTGGCTAAGTTCTGTGAACAAGGATTTAGTGACCGTGGGCTGCACGGATGCTGAAAAGGTCAGGTTCGCAGCGCATCTGTTGGAATGACCAGCCGCCACATTGTGGGACAACTTCCAAATCACCACTCCTTTGGATGAGGTGACTTGGGCTATCTTTGAAGATGGTTTTCGCACTGCTCATATCTCATCAGGAATGATGAGTCTGAAAAAGAAGGAGTTTCACAACAAGCGGGCCATAGCGTGGTGAATACATAGAAGAGTTCAACAATCTGGCGCTATGCCGGATGAGGTTGACAGATGCCAAAAGAAAGGAAAAGTTTCGGAAGGCACGAATGATGAGCTAAACTTACTTGTCTGTGGCATATGTTCCAACTTATCGGTCTACGTGTGACAAGGCTGCTATTTTGGAGAGTAAAATGAAGCAAGTCGAGAGTAGGAAGAGGAAACACTCGACAAACACAAATTCGGGTCGCCGACAAACGATCTCACTATGATGACAGTGGAAGCTCAGGATCCCATAAGCATGGGAAATTCAACAAACACCACAACCACAACCGTCATGACAACAAGCATCACCGCAGTCATGACAACGACAAGTACAAGAACCACAAGAGTGGACATAAGAGCCACCACAGTGGGAATGGTAGTGGAAGTGGAAGTCGGCCTGCTAAAAAGGACATCAGTCAGGTTGAGTGCTTCAAATGCAAGAAACTGGGGCATTATGCTAATGAGTGCCCTGAGAAGAAAGTTGAAGGACCTAACAAGCCCAATCCTTTTCAGAAAGGTCAGGTGAACCACATCAATGTGGAGGAGGTCTGTGAGGAGCCTGACGCTGTTGCTGGTAAGTTCAGACTCAATTCCATTCCAGCATTTGTACTCTTTGATACTGGTGCATCTCATTCATTCATATCAAAAGCATTTGTTGATAGAAATGGGTTTGCATCGGAAAACATTGGGTGTCCAATAAAAGTTAGTTCTCCGGGTGGAGATATGATAATAAGTCTTGGATGTCGGGATCTTGTCATAGAGTTCGGAAAGCATAAGTTTCCAGTGAGCCTGATAATCCTAGATTCCCAAGGACTAGACGTAATATTGGGAATGGATTGGATGGCTAAGTATGAAGGAGTACTAGATTGTGCTAATCGTACTGTTGCACTCACAACCCCAGAAGGAAAAAGAATAAAATTCAGGTCAAACTTTGAATCCAAAGGTAGTAAGCTGAATTCTCTTAAGGGGGTTAGCATGGACAATGTGCCAATTGTATGTGAGTATCCGGATGTGTTCCCGGAAGAGTTGCCAGGAATGCCACCAGATAGAGATGTGGAGTTTCTGATAGATTTGGTACCAGGTTCTGGACCAATAGCAAAAAGACCTTATAAAATGTCAGTTGACGAATTAAAGGAACTCAAGAAACAACTCGGAGAACAATTGCAGAAAGGATTCATCCAGCCAAGTTCTTCATCTTGGGGAGCTCCAGTTTTATTCGTGGAAAATAAGGATAGAACACAAAGGTTATGCATAGATTACCGTTCTCTCAACGAGGTAACTATCAAAAACAAATATCCTTTACCAAGAATCAACGACTTGTTTGATCAGCTAGAAGGAGCATGCGTGTTCTCAAAGATTGATCTTCGGTCGGGCTATTTTCAACTCAAGATAAGAGAGCAAGACATACCTAAAACAGCATTCACCACAAGGTATGGATTGTATGAGTATACCGTAATGCCTTTTGGCTTAACCAATGCTCCAGCATACTTCATGAATATGATGAACAAGGTGTTCATGGAATTTCTTGACAAGTTTGTTGTCGTTTTCATCGATGATATCTTAGTCTACTCTAAGAGCAAGGAAGAACATGAAAGACATTTACGCTTGATACTTGAGAAACTGAGGGAACATAAACTTTATGCCAAATTCAGCAAGTGTGAGTTCTGGCTAGAAGAAGTTGGTTTTCTTGGTCATGTTATGACAAAGGATGGTGTAGCAGTTGATCCTGCTAAGGTTTCAAATTGTGATGAATGGGAATCTCCAAAGAATGTGAAAGAAGTTCGTAGTTTCCTTGGCTTAGAAGGATACTACAGAAGGTTCATTGAAAATTTCTCAAAGGTTGCTAAGCCAATGACTGAATTGTTAAAGAAGGACAATAAATTTGCGTGGTCTGAAGGTTGTGAAGTCAGCTTCCAAGAATTAAAGAAGAGACTTGTGACAACACCAGTTCTATGTCTGCCAGATTTGGAAAAGGATTTCCAAGTATATTGTGATGCGTCTCATCAAGGTTTGGGTGCCGTACTTATGCAAGGCAGAAAAGTTGTGGCTTATGCCTCAAGACAACTCAAAACTCATGAGGTAAACTATCCTACTCATGATTTGGAGTTAGCCTCTGTTGTCCATGCACTCAAAACATGGAGACACTACCTTTTGGGAAAGCGTTGTGAAGTGTTCACCGATCACAAGAGTTTGAAATATATCTTCACCTAGAAGGAAATCAATATGAGACAAAGGATATGGCTAGAACTCATCATTCTGAAGAGGAAGCAACATGGGAAAGAGAATATGATCTTCGGAAAGACCACCCTCACCTATTTGCTAGCCAATCCGAATCTCGAGGGCGAGATTCATCTTAAGGGGGTTAGATTTGTAACATCCCTAAATTCATATTCCAAAACTCATTCATATCATCCATGCATCCATCATCATTTAGGGTTTCAAAATCAAAACCATTTCTGAAAAACAGAAATTTGATGCTATGATTTCATGTGAGCAAATTTAATTCGAATGGCCATCACCCTTTGAAACTTGAATGTTTAAGAACTTGTTTGCTTGCCTCCATTGTTGGAAAGTTTAGGTGTAAAAGTTTGACCAAAGTTTTCAACTTGGAAATAAATTCAAAACCCTATTTTTAAACATTTGCAAACCAGAGGCAAAGTCTCTGATTGTTTTAGGTCCAAGCTTGACCAAGCCCTTGCAGGGTAACCACATGGTTAAATAACTTATTTTTGAAACCAAAGTACCCTGCAAAAATCCCCAGAATTGTTTGAATTCAAAAAGGATTTGAATTCATATCTAAATCATTCCTGAAAACCAAAATAGAAAAGGAAAAGGAATAAACAAAATAAAAGGCATGGCCAAAGTTTACGTGACAAAGATCGAATCGAGCCCAACTAGCCCACCCGGGGGTTTTCTTTTTCTCTCTCACGCGCGAACGCACGCACTCAGTCGCTGACAGCCAGACCCCACGCTCCCTCCGATTATTTCGCTGACCAGTGGGCCCCGTCCACGTAGCCCTCGTCCTCCCCAAACCGCGCCATGACCACGCCGCTACTGATCAAGTCCGGTAATGGCGCGGTGTAATTGACCATTAATCAGCAGGTGTTTCCTGTCGCACCTGAGCCTATTTAACCCTCTCTGCCTCGCGAGCATTCTCCTCCATTCACCTCGCTCACTCCGCCACCAGGATGCGCGCAATTGCCTTTGAAGATCCGCAGAACCAAGAACTCCGGCGACCAAATACGGTGAGCCTCGACCACCCCTCCCTCTCTGGTTCAAACGAGGATGATCAGAATGTTCTTGCGCACCCTCTGATACTTTTATTTTGGCCGCTAGTGACCCAGGTTGTCATCTCCGTCCACGAAACCACTGTGGCCAAACAAACTTCGGCGACCAATTAAGGTAAATCAGACCGCCTTGCCTCCTCCCTCACACGAGCCTGTTACTTTGTCTTGCGCGTATCGATGCCACTTTCGTTAGGCGACGCCAAACCTCGGCAAGGACCACGTCGCAAGCTCATCGCCGCCGTAACTCCGCGAGCTCCGAGGCTGTCTCCGCGCCCCGCCAAGCCCGGCACCACGTCGAGCTTCAGACGCCACTGCGATTCGGTAAGCATCTCCCTTCATCCCGGCCTAGAACGCCGGGCGCCACCGTAGTAATCGAGACGCGCCAGGTTTGATGGTTGTGTCGTTGGATCCAGATCGTAGGGCTAGGATAGATTGTAAATGAAGGGTAAGCGCCGCTCGAGCCGCAGATCCCACTTAGATCCTGCGGTCCGCAGAGCGCGATCCAACCGAAATGGTATGCGCCAGTGAGACTGCGACACGTGGCTAGAGTTTAAATCAAAAACAGAATTTAAACCAGATTTAGATCTAAACTTCAAACATCTATAACTTTTGATTGCCACGTTGAAATTTTGCAAACTTTATACCGTTGGATTCAGTGAATCAAGGCCTTTCTGATTATGGAAAGTGTTTAACAAATAGTAACCATTAAAATGACTTTGTTTGTAGAAACAAGTTTAGGCCCCTTTTGATTATAGTTTTTGTTTAGCAATTTGTTTTAGGGTTAAATAAGTTTAGTTGGCAAACTTGTGACTTGTTAAGTTTCTGTAAACATGTACATGCTTGGTAGAGTTTTCAAAATCACCACTTAGTAGATTCTTGCATGCATGCATTCATATTATTTTTGATTGTATATAAATTGTGTGTAATTGTATGCCACAAATCTTTGTGTAGATTTTGCTAGTGACTGTGACTGTGAGGAGTGCTACTCTCCACATTACCAAGGCAAGTGATATTTTTCATGAATATTTCCATCCTATGTTTTGAACTAGCATTAGATATTTTGCTAAGTCTTGCATGCTACTTTTGTCAAATGATATGTTGGGAAATCCTATGTAGTTTAGAATGGTAGAATTGCTAGGGATTTTTCCTAAGTTAAATTGCCATGCCATTCTTAGCCTAGCTATTAGCAAACAAAGGGTTGGTATAATCTATTCATGCTATATTGGCTATATATTTCTAAGTCATGAGACTTAAGTTTTCTTAATAAAACCACTAAGTCAATGAATCTCCTGGGTGGAATGGAAAGATTGGGTTATGTTGAGTGGTTACACAAGGCCATGGATTTGGCTTGTGTATCTCACTTGTGGTATGCCACCCAGGCACAAAGGGATTTGGAGGCCAAGTGTTGAGAAAGATTACAGTGCAACCACTTGGCAATATGGGCTCTGCCTTGATCATATAGGTTGCTAGAACTTAGTCACTTGGACAGTTGGTGGTAGTGGGAATGATAGGTTGGAGCGCGTCCATTTGACTAAGGAAAGGCTTCTGAAAGGTCCTGTCTTGGGAAACCAAGTCTGGTGGGGGAAGTGCACAACGTCTGCAGATGGAAAATCTAAGTACTTAGCCAAGTCCATGGCAATGGACAACTTGAGCATCAAGACATGGAAGCTACAAGAATCTCATCACTCCAACTTCTAAGTAAAAATTTGTGGGTGAACATGGGTGAAGGACCCCAATGTCTATTGGTGGTTTCTTGGGAAGTTTTTGACAAAGAAAAACTTAGTGATTTCAACTAATAGGGAAAACCTATTTTCAAGCAAAGCAAGCCAAGCTACACCTAGCCAAAATGCATATAGTAATTTAGTCCACTTAAAATTTACTAAGGTATCACTTGCCAATACTATTCCAAAGTATTGACCCACTGTGGCTGTAACTTGTGATGTTGCAGGTTACTCCGATGATGAGTAGGAGTCATGAGTCTACACTCAACATGCTTGCCTGTGGCACATGAAGATGAGGACTTGTGTTTATTTACTTATTCCATAAACTCTTGTATTAGGCCTTTGGCCCTGAGTTTTAAAAGACTATGTTTTATCTCTGGAATGAATGTAATAAACGACCTTTGTATCTATGTACTTCATCTTAAACTGTGGATGCTAGCATTGATCCAGGGACTAGCATTGCAATCATAGGGATCCTTTTTCCTTTACAAAGGAGGGGTCTAACAACCAACAAGTGTAGGGGGTGTACCATAATACTTTTGATAAATAGGAGTGTCGATCCCAACGAGGAGCAGAAGGTGTTGAATAGTGGTATGGAGCAGGAAATCCCTGTGAATACTTAGCAAACAGATTTTTAGTGGTTTTCTGACAAGGCAACAAAACAAGGAGCAAGTAACAAAAGTAATGAACAAATGGAGCAAGTGGCCCAATCCTTTTTTAGCAAATGACAAGCCAGTGAAAAATACTTATAAGGACCAAACGTTCTCGAGGACACATGGGAATTCTGTCAAGTGCTTTCGCATCAAATAGCTGAGTACTCTTCTTTTGTGTTTGTAAGTGATGTGTGGGTGAACCTGTGCTAACATACCGCCCTTCCTAGGACTAATGCATACCTATGATTAAACCCCCTGCAAACAAATGTAACTATAGGAAAGTAATTAAGATATAAATCTAAGCACAACCTTAAACTCTGAGATCCTACACTCCCTTGTGCAAAGGTGTCCTAACGGGGGTTCAGGTTTCTGTCACTCCGGCAACCCCACAATTAGTAGCCAAATACACAATGCATTCCCCTAGGCCCATAAATGGTGAAGTGTCATGCAGTCGAAGTTCACATGACACCACTAGAAGAATAACACCACAACTTAAATACTAAACCATTGAATAATAACTCAGCACAGATCCACTAATAACAACATGACTTCTCCCATGTCCTCAAGAACTAGACGAACTACTCACAAGACATCATATGGATCAAGATCAAAGATGATATGATAATGGATAACAATCTGAACATAAATAATAATCCAATGGTTCCACTCACAAGCATCAACTATAATAGTCATCAACACCGGGAAAGTTTCCCCTAAGAACTAAAGCAATATCCAACACAATTGTTACAGCAGGGCGGAGTGGTGATGATGGTGCTGGTGGAGATGATGGTGAGGATGATAATGATCCCTATGAAGCCTAGCTTGATGACGGTGTTGACGGCGATGATCTCCCCTCTTCGGGAAGGAATTCCCCCGGCAGAAATCTGTCTGCCGGAGAGATCTTTCTCTCTCGGTGTTTTCCGCCCCCCAGAGGCGGCGGAAATCTATCTGTGGTTGCCTACTGAGGCTCAGTGTTCCGTAGGGAAGATATAGGCGAAGGGGCGGAGTCGAGAGCCAGGCAGATGGGCCACACCTGCCCTAGGCGCGGGGTCAGGTGGGCTCGCGCCTAGGGGGGTGGGCCCCCTGAGGCACCACTTCGTCCCTCCTTTTGGCTTCCTTCATCTTCTGGTAAAATAATATGTTTCCATATTTTTCTGCTATTTTTCTGATCTTTGCGAAATTGCACCGAAACGCCTTCTTTTCCATCAGAATCTAGACTCCGGCAGTCCATCCTCTAGGAATCATCCAACATGCATAAACAGATGAAAAAGCCATAAGTAATACCTCATAATAAGACATATATCAATGAATAGAGGTAAATTATGATATAAAATGGTGATGGCAATTGGGCATATCATTCCTCAGTAAAAAACCGAGGTTATCGAACCAATTGGAGGAAGGAAATGTCACACAGGTGTTGCAAGCAACGCGGAGACCTGCACAACACAAACTCAAGACTTTGCCCCAACGAATCAGTGAGGTTGTCAAGCTCACCCGTTTGCTGTAATAAAGGATTAAATGTATGGTGTGGAAGGTAATGGTTTGCAGCAAGTAAACAAGTAACAGTGGAAGATGTATCAATGATAAAGATTGGACCGGGGTCCATAGTTCACTAGAGGTGCTCTCCTTAAATAAACAACATGACATGAAGGGTAAACAAAATACAGCAGGGCAATTGACATGAACTGAACAAGGCATAACAATGCAATTACTAGTCAGAAAGATCCTATGAGATTCGATTGGGAAATACAACAATATACATAGACCGCCATCCAACTGCATCTATGACTAGAAGTCCACCTTCAGGTTATCATCCGAACCCCCTCTAGTATTAAGTTGCAAGCAATAGACAACTGCTTTAAGCAAAGTGTGTAAGGTAAACAGTCCACATGTTCCATGAACAAGAGACCGTTGTTTTCTCCCTAGTGGCAACAACACATCTACAACCGAAGAGATTTCTGTCACTTCCCTTGGATACTAGAGGCATGAACCCACTATCGAGCATAAATACCCCCTCTTGGAGTCACTAGCAACTACTTGGCCAAGATAGCTACTAACAACGGAGAGCATGCAATATCACAAACAACACACACATGATAGAATCATAAAGACAAAACCATTAATCAAACCAACATAATAATCTCAATATCCATCGGATCCCCGCAAACACGACATGCATGATTACTTAGATATTGATCATGAACGGAGCTCACAAGATCTATACATGAAAGCACAAAGGAGGAGATACAACCATCTAGCTACTACATGGACCCATAGTCCAAGGTGGAACTACTCACGCATCATACCGGAGAGTGATGGTGCTCGGCGTAGCACTTTGTTGGTAACCTCAAGCGCAGGGTGTGAAGAGCAAGCAACAAGTTTTCCCTCAGTTGAGACCGAGGTTATCGAACCAGAAAGAGGAAGGAAACATCACACAGGTGTTGCAAGCAACATGGAGACCTGCACAACACAAAATCAAGACTTTGCCCCAACGAACAGTGAGGTTGTCAAGCTCACTGGTTTGTTGTAACAAAGGATTAAACGAATGGTGTGGAAGGTAATGGTTTGCAGCAAGTAAACAAGTAACAGTGGAAGATGTATCAATGGTAAAGACAAGGCAAAATGGTTTGCACATGTTACATGAGCTTTCCCATAACCAAAATGACAAGGCAAGCAGACAATGAGCATCTCAGCAATCTTTTTATTTACCATATGCATAGCTTTTTATTGAGGATGCTTCATAGATAGCTCATTATGGTGATGCTGCAAGTTTCCGCCATGATTTGGCATGGCTTAGGCTAGCGGCCCAGGCATTTCTCTAACACAGGATACAAACTCCATGGACTTACAAGTCTCCTCTTTATTTCACACCGGTGACATCCATAGAAAAAAGAGCATGATATCAACTGAGTATAACAAGGTACAAGTGCAATGTTGAAAATGTTCCCCGTGACAGCACGGTTCTGCTAATTCCAACTTATAAGTGCAAGCATATACAACAAAGTTGTCACAATGGTTCAAGTTTATTAGGGGCAAAGAATAAAGTGTGCCATCAAGTTTGTGAGGGCTTTAATCACTAAGTTTTCACATAACAAAATAGTTTTTAATTGGAAGATAGTTGAAAACAAGAATATACTTGGAATGGTGTAACACACCATGCATAGGAATTTATAGTGGACACTTTGGAATAACTTGGTTTCTTGGGAATTGGAAGCATGAGTAGAACTTACTCATACAAGTGGAGGCTAGCAAAAGACTGGGAGCAACCAACTAAGACAACAATAATGGCCAAAATCATGCAATGCAACAAAGCATATTAATCAAAGCAAAAAGTGGTACTACAAGTCAAGGACTAAATGATCATAGAGGATAATGGTGACTTGTCATAGTCATAACATGGTGTGAGCATGTGCCAAGTCAACCCAAGCAAAGCATCAAAGGAGAATACCACAATACTATGCTTTTGCATGCTAAAACAATGCATAATTTCTTCAAGGCACACTAAGCAATCCCAATTATTTGGAACAAGACATGCTACAACAATAATCACTAAGCATAATGCTAAAACAACACCTAGCATGTCATGCTAAAGTCTAAGTCACAGTCAATGCAAGCTCCTCTTGCACTTTAAGCAAGAACTTTCTACTCCTTTCCAAACACCAAGCAAACTTATTTGCAAAACAACACAATGAGAACAGGGTTCCAAACTACTTTAGAAAACTAAACAAACTAAGCAAACCAAATGAAAACTAAGACGCTCCAAGAACAACACAATTGTGCATGAAACAATAAAAAACGAAGTGTCTAGACAGACCTGAGCTTTTTATTGATGAAGAAGGGGATGCCTTGGGCATCCCCGAGCTTTGACGCTTATACCTCTTGGATATTTCTTGGGGTGACACCATAGTGGCATCCCCAAGCTTGATATTTTGTCCATTCTTCATCTCATGGCATCATTCTCTCTTTACACCTGAAATTTTTCTTCATACAAAACTTCACACAATCTTCATTAGCAACATTAGCTTATTCAAAAGAGATTAGACCACTGGCAAAGCTTTGAAACAGCAAGGCTTTTCACTAAAAACACAAGCTACTATAGTAACTCCTTCAAAAAGATCAATTTAACTAAAGAGAACTCAAAAAGGAATCAATAAGAAGCAAATGCAAATAATGGCAGAAATCTGTCAGAACAGACCAACAGGTAGAAACCGATTTTTCGAACATCTTCTGTTGCTCAAATAAAAAAGTGTTGAACTATCTGTTTTGGGACAGCAATTCCCCAAATATTACTTCCCTCTCATTAGAGGTCATTCTTGGCACAAAAACCAAACAAAAAGGATAAGGAGAGGTCATTACAGAAGTAGTAACTTCCAAGACTCAAGAAAACTCTTGGGTTATCTCCCAACAAGTACTTTTATTTAACGCCTTTAAGTTAGGCACAAGAAGCAAGAAGAATCAAGTATTTTCAAATGAAGAATTGCCCCTCTTGTTCTTTCCTTTCTTGCCTTTCTTCTTCTCTTTAGGGCAAATGTGATTCCTTACGGGAGGAGCAAAGTGCATAATGCCTTTTCCCACAACTATTACTGCTCTAAAGTGTTTCATTAGGGATCTTCCAAGTGTAATCTGTCCCTTGCCTACACATTCAATAACAAGATAATCAGTAGACACCATTTTCCCTGAGATTTTTGTAAACACACCTTCAGCTATTCCAATGAGCAATATAGTGGCATTGTTGGTAAGAGAGATTTCCTCTCCTCCTTCAGTAAGCCCCCAAAGACTCAAGGAATCATAAATATCTTTAGGCATGAGGCAAAATTCAGACATGATATCACATCGAGCATCAAAAAGTGTAGTGTTTATTGAGACTTTGATTGTGGGAAACCACTTTGAAGGCTCAGAATTTATGGGAACATAATCATGGTAAGCCCTAAGCGTGTGATAGCAACTATTCATAGCAGCAATACTAGTCTCAAGAGTGTTCAACCTGGCAAAAATATTTGTGAAAGAGGAATCAGACTTGCCAGGTGTACCATAAATCATGATTAATTTCTCCATGACATCAAAAGCTTCATCCTCAGTACAAAGCAAGAAATATTTCTCAGCCACAACATCCAAAGCATATCTATAAAGAAGAGCAATACCGCGGTAGAAACTATCAATAACCAAGCTAAGGCTCACCTCAAGCTTAGTTTCCCTCTGAAAAGCAGAGATTCTAGACCAAGCTTCTTTAAAACTTTCTTCACTTTTTTGCTTAAAAGTGGAGATTTCTACCATAGGGGAAACAAAGGTTGGTCCAAAACCAGACATGGTAGCAACTAGAGCATGAACTATTTTTTTTGTGTTTTGGAATAAAGAAAGCAAACCAAACTAGACTAATTTTTTTGGAAAGAGGCAAACAAAACAAAGCAAAAGAAACAAATCAAACTAAAAATAAAGTAAAGAGAAAGGAAGTGAAGGACTCCCCTAGTGAAGACGTCCTTATCCTCCCCGACAACAGCGCCAGAAAGACTTGATGGTGCTCGACATAACACTTTGTTGGTAACCCCAAGCGCAGGGTGTGAAGAGCAAGCAGCATTTTCCCTCCGTTGAGACTGAGGTTATCGAACCAGAAGGAGTAAGGAAACGTCACACAGGTGTTGCAAGCAACATGGAGACCTGGACAACACAAACTCAAGACTTTGCCCCAACAAACAGTGAGGTTGTCAAGCTTACTGGTTTGCTGTAACAAAGCATTAAACGAATGGTGTGGAAGGTAATGGTTTGCACCAAGTAAACAATTAACAGTGGAAGATGTATCAATGGTAAAGATTGGACCGGGGTCCATAGTTCACTAGAGGTGCTCTCCTTAGATAAACAACATGGCATGAAGGGTAAACAAATTATAGCAGGGCAAATGACAGGAACTGAGCAAGGCATAACAATGCAATTTTTAGTCAGAAAGATCCTATGAGGTTGATTGGTCAATACAACAAGATACATAGACCGCCATCCAACTGCATCTATGACTAGAAGTCCACCTTCAGGTTATCATTCGAACCCTCTCCAGTATTAAGTGCAAGCAACAGACAACTGCTTTAAGCAAAGTGTGTAAGGTAAATAGTCCACATGTTCCATGAACAAGAGACCATTGTTTTCTCCCTAGTAGCAACAACACATCTACAACCGAAGAGATTATTGTCACTTGCCTTGGAAACTAGAGGCATGAACCCACTATCGAGCATAAATACCCCCTCTTGGAGTCACTAGCAACTACTTGGCCAAGATAGCTACTAACAACGGAGAGCATGCAAGATCACAAACAACACATGCATGATAGAATCATAAAGACAAAACCATTAATCAAACCAACATAATAATCTCAATATCCATCGGATCCCTGCAAACACAACATGCATGATTACAAATAGATTAGATCTTGATCATGAACGGAGCTCACAAGATCTATACATGAAAGCACAAAGGAGGAGATACAACCATCTAGCTACTACATGGACCCATAGTCCAAGCTGGAACTACTCACGCATCATACCGGAGAGAAGGCCTCCGGGATGATCTCCCTTTCGGCAGGGTGCCGAAAAGAACTTCAGATCCCCCCGATTTAGGGATGATGGTGGCGGTGGGTACAGACGGTTTCGTGTATATTTGATCGGGTAATCAGGGTTTCTGCATCGGGGGCTTCTTATAGGCGAAGGGGGAGACCGATGCGGCGTCCAGGGCGACCAAACCCTAGCCAGGCACGGGGTGGGGCCCACCCGCGCCTGGGGTGGGTCTGGCACCTCTGGCCGGCCCCTCCGGCTCTCCTCTAGACTTCTTGTTCCCCACGGAAAGTAATTGACTTTGTCCTTTGTCCCGTACAATTCCGAGAATATTTTTTTACTAACTTTTCTGAAACCAAAAACAACAGAAAACAGGCATCTGGCACTGTTGCAACTTGTTAATAGGTTAGTGCCAGAAAACATGTAAAAATCTCCTCAAGTGTACACAAGCAAAGCAAAGTAGATACAAAACAAGCATGAAGCATAAAAAATTATAGATACGTTTCCAACGTATCAGAGAGAAGGCCTCCGGGATGATCTCCCCTCTGGAAGGGTGCCGGGAAGAACTTCAGATCCCTGATACGCCCAATTTGCATCACCATTCTATATCATAATCTACCTCTATTCATTGATATTTGTCTTATTATGAGGTATTACTTATGGATTTTCATCTGTTTGTGCATGTTGGATGATTCTTGGAGGATGAACTGCCAGAGTCTGGATTATGATGGAAAAGAGGGTGTTTCGATGCAATTTCGCGTAGATCAGAAAAATACCACAAAAATATGGGAAAATCTTATTTTTCCAGAAGATTGAGGAAGCCAGAAGGAGGGACGAAGAAGGGCCGCAGGGGCCCCACACCCCCTAGGCGCGGGCCCACCTGACCCCGCGCCTAGGGTAAGTGTGGCCCACCTGCCCGGGTTCCGACTCCACCCCTTCGCCTATATCTTCCCTACGGAACCCTAAGCCTAGGGGGGCGAGCACAGATAGATTTCCGCCGCCTCTGGGGGCGGAAAACACCGAGAGAGAAAGATCTCTCCGGTAGAGAGATTTCTGCCGGGGGAATTCCTTCCCGGAGAGGGGAGATCATCGCCATCAACACCGTCATCAAGCTAGGATTCATCAGCATCATCCACACCATCATCTCCACCAACACCATCATCACCACTCCGTCCCGCTGTAACAATTGTGTTGGATATTGCTTTAGTTCTTAGGGGAAACTTTCCCAGTGTTGATTACTATTGTAGTTGATGCTTGTGAGTGGAACCATTGGATTATTGTTTATGTTCAGATTGTTATCCGTTATCATGTCATCTTTGATCTTGATCCATATGATGTCTTGTGAGTAGTTCGTCTAGTTCTTGAGGACATGGGAGAAGTCATGTTGCTATTAGTGGATTTGTGTTGAGTTATTATTCAATGGTTTAGTATTTAAGTTGTGGTGCTATTCTTCTAGTGGTGTCATGTGAACGTCGACTACGTGATACTTCACCATTTATGGGCCTAGGGAAATGCATTGTGTATTTGGCTACTAATTGTGGGGTTGCCGGAGTGATAGAAATCTGAACCCCCGTTAGGATACCTTTGCACAAGGGAGCGTAGGATCTCAGAGTTTAAGGCTGTGGTTAGATTTATATCTTAATTACTTTCCTATAGTTACTTGGACTATTGTAGTCCAAATAAGGTCGGTACATTAGCACATGTTCACCCACCTTACTGGTGTTGTAAGTATTGTGTGGGTGAACCTGTGCTAATGTACCGACCTTACTTGGACTAATACATACTTGTGATTAAACCCCCTCCAAACATCCGTAACTACAGGAAAGTAATTAAGATATAAATCTAACCACAACCTTAAACTCTGAGATCCTACGCTCCCTTGTGCAAAGGTGTCCTAACGGGGGTTCAGATTTCTGTCACTCCGGCAACCCCATAATTAGTAGCCAAATACACAATGCATTCCCCTAGGCCCATAAATGGTGAAGTATCATATAGTCGACGTTCACATAACATCACTAGAAGAATAGCACCACAACTTAAATACTAAACCATTGAATAATAACTCAACACAAATCCACTAATAATAACATGGCTTCTCCCATGTCCTCAAGAACTAGACGAACTACTCACAAGACATCATATGGATCAAGATCAAAGATGATATGATAATGGATAACAATCTGATAAACAATAATCCAATTGTTCCACTCACAAGCATCAACTACAATAGTAATCAACACCGGGAAAGTTTCCCCTAAGAACTAAAGCAATATCCAACAGAATTGCTACAGCAGGACAGAGTGGTGATGATGGTGCTGGTGGAGATGATGGTGTGGATGATGATGATGATCCCGATGAAGCCTAGCTTGACGGCGGTGTTGACGGCGACGATCTCCCCTCTCAAGGAAGGAATTCCCCCGGCAGAAATCTATCTGCCGGAGAGATCTTTCTCTCTCGGTGTTTTCCACCCCGTAGAGGCGGCGGAAATCTATCTGTGGTCGCCACCCTAGCCTTAGGGTTTCGTAGGGAAGATATAGGCGAAGGGGCGGAGTCGGAGGCCGGGCAGGTGGGCCACACCTGCCCTAGGCGCGGGGCAAGGTGGGCACGTGCCTAGGGGGTGTGGGCCCCCTGTGGCCCTTCTTCACCTCCCCTTCTGGCTTCCTCTGTCTTCCGGGAAAATATAATTTTCCCATATTTTTCTGGTAATTTTTTTATCTTCACGAAATTGCATCAAAACACCTCTTTTTTCCATCAGAATCCAGAATCCGACAGTCCATCCTCCAAGAATCATCCAACATGCAAAAACAGTGGAAAAGACATAAGTAATACCTCATATTAAGACATATATCAATGAATAGAGGTAGATTATGATATAGAAAGGTGATGCAAATTGGGCATATCAGAGTCCTATGTCATTCAAAGTTAGGAAAATCATTAATAGTAAAAGTCTATGATTTAATAAAATAATAAGATGTTCAAGCATCCACAATGTTTTGACATAGGATTCTGTTGGGTTCGCAACATAGAAAAACAAAAAAGTTCATACGATGGGAACTATATACGTCACGATCCATCTATCTAGATACAATCAACGGGTGGATATACATCCACAGAATACATACCCTCGAAGACTGACAAAGATTTATGAGTATGGACTCGTTGGTGATGTAGTCGATCTCTTGCCGATATCAAGATCGTGTAGAAGTCCGGCAGCACCGCAACTCAGTGGAGCATCCGTAATCACACACACGTCTGGAACCCCGACCACCTCCGCGACCTTTCTCCAGCAATGCAACAGAAGTAGAAAATCCTCGCTCTAGAAAAATTCACCGGGAACATGTATCTCGCTAGTCCGAGACCATGGGGGAAATACTAGAGGGGAGAGAGATCCTTCACGAGGAGGTGTGAGTGAGAGGGAGGGATATGTGGTCCTTTTTATAGGAGGAGGGGCACCCCAAGGGCCATGGACGGCGGCGGCCAAGGTGGTTGTCCCACCCCTTCCTCCATTCATGTGAGTGGAGCTCCCACTCACAAAATGACTCTCCATTTCCTCCACTCAAATCCCACTCAAAACCCATTAATTTTTCACCAAATTTGATGGAATCTCTCATTAAATAAAACTCCTTTTATTTATTTATTCAGAATTTTGTTAATTACATTAATTAACAAACATTCACATATAACCCCTTGCAACATTTTAATTTCACATGTAGAACCAATTTCAGCAATTTCACCCGAAACAATTCCGGTGTCCAAATGATATTCTTTTTTTGAAAGCTCATTTGCTCCAAATGGTGTCAGTATTCCTTAAGTGTGTCACCTATGGTTTGCGGATAATGCATACATAATCGAGACCTGATGACCCACAAGTATAGGGGATCGCAACAGTCTTCGAGGGTAGTATAACCCAATTTATTGATTCGATACAAGGGGAGCCAAAGAATACTTATAAGCCTTAACAACTGAGTTGTCGATTCAGCTGCATCTGGAAATAGTCTTACTCACAGTAGTTTATCAGTACAACAGTTTTGTAGTAGCAATAGCAAAGTAACAGCAGCAGTAAAATAAAGGAGTAGTGACAATAGTAGCAAACAACAAGATTTGAGTGCGGTAGGCATAGGGATGGATGGACGGGCGTTGCATGGATGAGACTATTCATGTAATATCAAGATCTAGGGTATTTGCAGATAAATAAGATAAAGCATCCAAGTACTAAATAATCATAAGCATGTGTTCCATACATAGTCATACGTGCTTGCAATGAGAACTTGCACAACACCTTTTGTCCTGTCAGCCCATTGCAGCGGGGCCTCAAGGGAATCTACCGGCAATTAAGGTACTCCTTTTAATAGAGTACCGGAGTAAAGAATTAACACTTCGTGAACACATGTGATCCTCACATAACAACCATCCCCTCTTGTTATCCCGATTTCTGTCACTTCGGGGCCTTTGGTTCTGTACAATAATATGTATAAACAACTTGTAGATAAGATCACAAACAATACTATCATCATGAATCAATAACATGTTCAGATCTGAGATCATGGCACTCAGGCCCTAGTGACAAGCATTAAGCATAACAAGTTGCAACAATGTCAAAAAGCACTAATAAAGATACTAGGCACCATGTCCTAACAATCTTATTCGATTACATGATAGATCTCATCTAATCCCTACCATACCCATAGCCTACAACGGGGGATTACTCGCTCATGGATGGGGGAAACATGGATGGTTGATGGAGAGGCGTCGGTGATGATGATGGCGATGGTATCCTCAAATTCCCCATCCCGGCAGGGTGCCAGAACGGAGTTTCTGGTTCTGAATCACGGTTTCTAGTGGTGGCAGCGCAACGGAACTCTTTCTGGAAAAACGTCGAACCCCCTCTATTTTTAGATTAGAGGGCTTATGTAGGCGAAGGGGGAGACCAAGCGGGTGCACGAGGTGGCCTTACCACCCCCAGGCATGGCCTGGCCTAGCCCGCGCGTCTAGGGGGTGTGGGCCCCTCGTGGCCCTCCTCCGTCTCGTCTTCTGGCTCCGTGAGTCTTCTGGTAAAAATATGAGTTTTGCGATATTTTCCGGGATTTTTCCTGAAAGTTAATTTTTTGCACAAAAACGAGACACCGAGGCAATTCTGCTGAAAACAACGTCAGTCCATGTTAGTTGTATCCAAATCACACAAATTATATGAGAAACAATAACAAAAGTGTTCGGGCAAGTAGATACGTTTTGGACGTATCATGACCCCTCTCCGATCAGTAATCTACAGCGAGACCTGGAGATCCGTATTGACTTCCACACATTTAACAATGACTTCTAGTGATCGTGTGAGCCTTTTACACTTGTAACTAAATCCTTTTGTCTCGTGATATTTTACATGTCCGAGATTGGATCATCGGTATCCCCATACCTAGTTTGATCTCGTTACCGACATGTACTCTTTTCTCGTTCTCGTGATATAACATTCTAGTGATCTCCATCACTTGCTTGCAAGCTATATCAATGTGATATCACTGAGAGGGCCCAGAGTATATCTCCCCGTCATTTGGATGGACAAATCCCACTCTTGATCCATGAGTATCTGAACCTACCTTTATAGTCACCCTATTACGGTGTGACATTTGATGTTATCAAGACACTCTTCATATGTTAGTGATTAACATGATCTCATGGTATAAGGAGTAAAGTTACTTGTAATGACGCTATAGTAATTTAAACACAATGACTTTGATCATATTACTATACTTCGAATGAATGTTCATCACATTATTCCACCAATGTTGTGACCTCGTTGTTAACAACATCCAGTGTCCATGATCAGGAAACCTTGATCATCATGTTAATCAACGAGCTAGTTTATATGAGAGGCATAACTAGGAACTCTTTTTTGTTTATTAAACACACATGTATTAACGTTTTTGATTAATACAATTATAGCATGAGAAATAAACATTTATCATAAACAAGGAATAAGATAATAACGACCTTATTATTGCCTCTCATGCATATTTCCTTCAAATTCTATGTTGAAATCACGATGATTACTTAACATAATCTGATCCATGTTCTTAATAAGAAGAACAAGTTCGGAAATGATTAAGTGTAAATCATTGAAAAGTGAGTTGGGATTGTCCACATGATCTAGTGAGATCTGTAGACATGTTTCCGGATCTGTAAAGACAACATACTTGAAGTATGAAGTGTTATACTGGAGAGGTTATATGTTGAATTTAAGAAGATCGGAAATCTCTACATTAAAAAGGTTACCTAAGGCACAGTTGAAGCGTGGTGGCAAACATTCGAAATAGCACATGGTGCATTTTAAATTGGAAATCTACATTTATAACATAGTATATGAATATTACCATGTATTGTATAAATGTTAAAGCTTTGAGAAACATTTTTTCTTGCAGAGTGTGTTCCAATACTTAGTGCCCGTGAGAAAGTCCGCGAGACCTATCTAAAGTCACTGCCGGTATCTGGAACCTAAGACCCCATTCTATTGGAGAAACATTGTACATGCGCAAGAAATTATCATAGAGATGATAAAAGGTATTAGTGTCATGTATGATGACGTTAATAAGTTGCAAAGGATACATAAGGAATGAAATGTTTATTTCTTAGAATTAGAACTCTTCCATGAGCAAGCATAATCAGAAGCACCAAGTTGTATGGCACTAATGATTAGATAATAAATGCAGCTGGTTTATATGTACTCTAGTGCAAGTGGGAGCCTGATGGGAATATGCCCTAGAGACAAATGTTAATGGCATATTTCATAATATTTATGATTAATTTTTATATCATGTTATAACTTTATTGATTAGGAAACGTCAATACACATGTGATATACAAACAACCAGTAGTTCTCAGTGAAACTCTAGTCATTGGTTCATTGGTGAACGGATGATCAAAGGTTTCATGATTATGTTGGAGCCTCAACCCCGAATTGACAATGGATTCGTTTCATTAGAGAATGAGATGGTGAACATATCCTCTCAATAGCATCATATGACGATCACTTCACAGACTTAAGGAAACACAGTGACTCTTTCCTTAGACCGTGAGACCATATCAAATCACTGTCTCCCGAGGTTACTTTGATGGCACTTAACGTCACTCGGTGGAACGGTGATCATAAGGGTGCCATTGGGTATCTGGAGGAACAGGTTGCGGCGACTGTGTCAAGAGCGGGATTTGTCCATCTGCATGATGGAAGATACTCTAGGCCCACTCGGATAAGTTATATCCATAAGTTACGGAGCGTGTGACTAGATCACGAGGATATCACTTATTAGATCAAGTAAAGAAAGTATTGTTGGTAACAAGGTTAAACCCTGACATGGAGATATCATTTGATCAAACCTCGGACAATACATTATCGATATGACAACATGAATAAGACATAGTGTTTACGGTTCAACGACAAATTTCGTTGAGTACACAGGTGGTCATCATGGGTATCCAGGTCCAGTTAATGATTATTGGTGAGAGAAGAGTCTTGACCATGCCTAGAGTATTCTCGAACGGTTGGGTAGCATGCTTTAGGGCTTGACGAATCTTAGAGATCGTTAATGGCTAGTTCGGAATCATTAAAAAAAGAGGATGAGAGAGACCAGAAAAGTTCTGGGAGATCCGAAGGCGTTCGGAGAAAGGATAAAGGGAAAAAGGACCAAAAAGGATTTTTTGGATAAATGACGATTTATATATATGTTTATTATATATTAATTATGAATTAATGTATTCTAAATAAGTATTTAAATAAAGATTTATAAAGGCGTCTTATTAGTTAAGTAAAATCCCTAAAGAAACGAACGAAAAAGGCAAAAGGTGAAACGGTCCACGTGGGCGTCGGATAGTTCGCGCCACATGGGGCGGTCGCTATGCCGTCGTCAACGTTGCCACCGTCATTGGGCTGCCTACCTAGGCGCCCGCTGGCCGTAGCATGGGCGGCATAGCGTGCATGGGCCGACAGGGCGACCCACCCAGGCCATTGGCTGCCACCGCTGTCGCGGTCCGCCTCACGGGCCAGCTACGTGCATGGCCCACTTGGCTCCCATCATCTCCCTCTCCTCCATCGCCTTTGGCTGTTGAGGGTGGGCAGGTGGCCCACCCGACTGGCTGGATATTTTGTCCCTTTTCCTATTATTTTTAATCCCATATGAGAACCCTAAGTTGGAGGGAACCCCTCCCTCCACCTATATAAAGGGGTGTCCATAGGAGGATTAAAATACATCAATTTACACTTAAAAATTAACAAAAGGCCTATGTTGCCCCTCTCTCTCTCACGGCCATGGCCCCCTTGTCAGGGTTTTGCGAGCAAGGAGTTTTTCACCACGGAGCGCCATCGCGCTGCGGGATTCGGAGCCGGGAGATCTACTTCTGCAATCTTGGCTGGATCAGAGAGAAGCGGAGGTCATTGTCAAGCACCATACGTGTGTGACTCCCTCTGGCGGCACCGTGCTTTCGGTGCTAGGAGTTGTCGGATCTGTATGACTTCGTGACCTCAAGGTCAGCGTCAGGGCATCTTCTTCATCCACGTTCCTTGCAGTACATTAACCGCACTCGGTGTGTTCAGAGGTATGAATATCGTATCCCCGTCTGTTACTGCATTACTAGTAGATTGTTCCTGGAATTAGGGTTTCAATCGTAGGATTTTTTTGTTTTATACCCTCGAACCCTAACAAAAAAGAGTTCCACACGGGGTGAATCAAGAAGATATTCTGTCGTCATAGATCTCTCTGTCGACGAACTTGGCTCCCTCCCGCACCCCTCGTCCTCGCCGAGAACCACCCGCTTGCTGCCACCGATCAATATACGTCGTTGAGCTCGGTATAATTGTGCACACCTGGACCTCCCGCTCCTCACATGTTGGGAGCTCTCCAACGACAAACTGGACACCCTCCTCCCATGCGCCCCCCTCTCCACCGGTGAGCAACTTGAAATGCCACTTTTCGTCGACGGAATCACTCCTGAGGAACCCTAGTGGAGAGAGGAACAAGGGGAGAGACGAAGAGAATGGGAAAGGGGCGCGAGAGAAGCAGGGCGCAATGGCTCTTTGCACGCCGGCACGGACACAAACAGAATCCTAGGTAGAAACTGTCGGACAACAGACTCACACAATAACAATTGGACAGGCAGAATGATGGCTCGGTTTGACAAACTGGCCACGGGTCACTTTTTACCGGTTGGGTAGTAAGAGCATCTCCACTCGTTGGGCGAACCCAGGACGAAATCCAGACCTTTTTTCGGCCGGACGACGCAAGTTTTCGGCATGGGTACACCCAGTTTCCCACTCGGCTACCCAGGTCGAGTATCCAGGCCGACACAAAACGACTATATATATTTGAATCTGCATAGTTCTCGCCAGCGAGTGCTCGGCCACAAGGTGTTCGATAGATGCGCCTACATGTTCGACGACATATTTTTATTACATAACAGGGGAAACAACGATCAGTCGTCGATGAGGATGGGCTCCTGCGGCGTGGCCAACGCGGCGTTGTCGTTCGTCTCGCCGGTGAAGGCCCCCGGGTTGGAGGAAGTCGAAGCAGAGCTCGGCGTGGAGGCGTTTAAGCGCACGGTCGGCGATGGAAGGGAAGGGGAAGCCGTGGTCATGCCCTCCAGGATGGCCTGGCGTTGCGCCATGTACCAGGCCTTGACCGACGAGCTCATCTTCGACGTGCCCTCGCCGCCCATGAGGAACTTGAGGTCCGTGTGGCGCTTCTTGGCGGCGTAGTTGGCCTTCTTCTCGGCAAGGCTAGCCTTGATGAGGGCCACCTTTTCCCCTTGTGTCTCCATCAGCTTCCTCCAGCGCTCCTCGCTCTTCTCAGCCCTCTTCTCGGCCTGCGCCCTCGTGTCGGCGAGGCATTTCTCGATCGAAGCACGAGACGCTCGGGGAGGTCCAGTGACCTTGAGCATCTTCGCCGTCTTCGGCGAGCTCAGTCTTCCTTCACGGGCGCAGCCGGGGCCTCGGGGTTGTAAACGCCGTCCTTTCTCTTGGAGAGACTCAGGCGAGTGTCCCGCCACTTCTCGCAATGCTCGATTTTCTCGAAGACATGATGGAACTTGAACTCCATCTTCATGTCCTCTCGAAACAGAAGAAGTGCACGGCGCAACTACAAAATGGAAGTGTGTCAAGTTGTCCATGTTCGCGAGTGTGTAAGAGAGTGCACGACAAAATCAATGTTCGCGAGTACCTTGTTGTCCATGTTCTCCCCACTGGCTTGTGTGCGGTCGACTTCTTCCACGCAGCTGTGCCACTTGCTACACGCAGTTTGGATGATCGCCCAGTGGTTCGTTATTGCCTTCTCCCCTCGCTCCATGTGGATCTTGCGATACTTTGGGTCGCACATGCTTCACTCGTCGAATGCTGCCTTCACGCGCCGCCAATAATTGTCGGAATTTTGGTTCGCACCCGTTATCGGATCCATGCTCACCGTCTTCCAAGCCTCGGCGAGGCAGGTGTCCTCGGCCACGGTCCATTTGAGCCGAGCGTCCGCCGTCTTCTTCCCCTTCTTGCCTTTTGCCTCAGTCTCGGCGTCCTCTGGCTGCGTCTGCTCGGCCTGGGTCTCCTCGGCATCGACGTCGACGAGGTCCTGGGACTCGATGCCGCGCTCGGCGTCGGCCCGGGTCTGCTCTTCCGTGAAGGAGTGGTGGTTGGATGCCGAGCCTGTTGCGATCAGGTCCTCCATGTAGGCCTCGGCCGTCATGCCGGCCGGAAGAGCGCCCGGCATTCCGCCGAACAGGTTGCGTGTGTCGGCCTCGCCGAAGGTTGCCGAGCTTCCGCCGAAAGGCAGCGGTCCACGGCGGAGAACATGGCTAGCGTACGTCGGAGAGGTCGAGTAGGGGATGTTGATGTCCACGCCGAACGGCGAAGGGTGGCACGGCGCCGGGCAGGGGAAGAGCATGTTCGGGTTGAAGCCGCCGTCGAACTCCGGCGACAGGGAGTACCTCTGCTGCGCAGCCGCCTGGCTCTCCTGGAAGTTGGCCGGAGAGATCGACGAGAATCCGACGGGCGAGTCGACGCTGGCCTGGATCCCCCAGTGGGGTGGGTACAGCGCGGCTGTTTGACGCTAATTTGTACAAGAATTAAGCTAATACTTTGATAATAAGCAGTACAGTATATTCTATGGAGCTGGTCCATCAGCCCAAGTGTGCATGGATGGAGCTAATACGCATCAAAGTGCACGCAGCGTCAGGTGCAAGGCCACCGGCACGTTGTTGTATTAATGCCTAAGGCAAAAAAAGGGCTAGCGGTCATAATTCAATTAGTTAATAGTTTATTTTGCAGAAATACAGGAATACAACCTACGGCGTATATACGGCACGGCCGGCCGGCCGGCCGTCCATGCATAGCAATGTGCTGGGTACCGGATCATGTGTAACAAGTTTTATTTTGATCAGCTCACCGATCCATGCACCGGCTAGCTAGATAAACATCAAAGCAATTCAATCGGCGCGATTTTCCCGGAGGGATAGCGTGCAAGCATAGAGATAAGCATGCATGGCCGCCGCGATAAGCTCTCCGTGGTTATCTATACATGGCTGCTGCCTATAAAAGGCATATGCGACCGGATAAAAAGAGGAGATCGAGACGCCGTGCGGAGTCAAGACGGACGTCTTGCTTGGCAGATAGAGGAGGAGAAGAAGGAGATCGTATCAAGAATTAGCTTACCTCTTCCACAGCACGTCCGATCCATCTAATCTCCATTCACCTACCCATTCATCCATCCACATACCCAAAACACCACAAACTAATACAAGCCAGAGAACTCAATCAAGAGCAAGCGACCCATCATGGAGGATAAGCTCGTCGTAGTGGATGGTAAGAATCATGGTTGATCTTCTCTCTCTTTCTCTCCACAGCATACACGCGCACATGCCTCTCGCACGGCGAGCCATGGAGGAATCGTGCAACCATGGGCAAGTCGAGAGCGCTGGGGCTGCCGGCGCGTAGCTCGCCGCACCCCTCCACCCCAGCAGACGCGTTGAAGACGAAGGTGCCGGGCTGCCGGCGTGTAGCCTGGTACGTACCCTTTCCATGTCGAAGACGGTGCCCAAGCGGGCGGTTCCGGGCTGCTGGCACGCAGCTCGTCACACACGCCTCAAAGACGATGCTGCCAGAGCCGCCGGTGGGTAGCCTATCGCGTGCCCTCTTCATCTCTACGAGCCACTCCGAAGGTGACGGTGGTGAGGCTGCCGGAGTCCATCCCGGCGCCATCTCCAACGCTACCAAGAGGACGGCCTCGACGGCGCGGCTGCCGGCGTGCAGCCCAGCGCCATCTCCGACGCCACCAAGATGACGGACCGAGGGCGCGCGGCTGCCGGCGTGCAACCCGGCGCCATCTCCAACGCTACCGAGAGGACGGCCTCGACGGCGCGGCTGCCGCGTGCGCCGGCGCCATCTCCAACACCACCAAGATGACGGCCCGGGCGGCTGCCGTGCAGCCGGCGCCATCTCCAACGCCACCAAGAGGACGGCCTGACGGCGCGGCTGCCGGCGTACGGCCGGCGCCACTCCATCTCTTCCGCCACCAAGAGCACGGCCTCGAACGTGAGGCTGCCGGCGTGCAGCCAGCGCCATCGCCATCTCCGCCTGGTGTGGCGCACCAAAAGACGGCATCTCGCTGCGCGGCGGGCAGCGCCATCTCTTCCCCATCGAACCTTGCGACTACGGTGGCGCCGAAGACGATGACGAGAAGGCAGTCGGCATGCATTCGGCGCCACGTCCATCTCAACGAGCCATGCTGCCTAAGACGGCGACGGGGCTGCCGGCGTGCATCCCAACCTTTATTCACCTCCTACGGACGCCAACAAGACGACGGCCCCGACGGCGCGCGGCTGCCGGCGCGCATCCCGGCACCATCTCTCCTCCCATCGAGCCCGGCGCCTTCTTCACTCCGGCGAGGCGTGACGAAGACGAGTGATGGCGTGGCTGCTAGTATGCAAGCCATCGCCATCTCCGCCTCCATGATATAGGCGATAGCATCGGGGTGTCCATCGTACAACCCGGTGCTAGATCCATCTCCGTGAAGCCGGCGAGCATAGGCGAAAGTGCTGCCGACTTACAATCCGGCGTCATACCCACCTCCATCTCCACGAGCCCGTGAGACGACACTCTTGTCTAGGACGACGGTAGTGAACTCGGCGTCGGACCGAGACGAGGTGTCGACCACGTTGGCTGCACCGACTTGTAGGCGCGTGTCGGTTTTGCGAAGCCGGCGAGCATAGGCGAAAGTGCTGCCGACTTACAATCCGGTATCATACCCACCTCCATCTCCACGAGCCCGTGAGACGACGCTCTTGTCTAGGACGACAGCCGTGAACTCGGCGTCGGACCGAGACGAGGTGTCGACCACGTTGGCTGCACCGACTTGTAGGCGCGTGTCGGTTTTGCACCGACGCCGATCTCCACCAACACTTACTCCTGCGAGGCATACCCCTTGCGCACCCCGACGAGGCTGCTGGTCGTCGAGAAGTCCCAGCTGAGCGAACCCATGCTACTCCAACTCCAACTACATCGACGCCGTCAAGACCGACGAGGCACGATGGCGAGGGCGGGCATGGCCGGAGCAAAGGCCATGCTACTCGCGGCGCGTGTACCGACGAGGACACGGGCTCTGCCACCGCCCACACACACACCACACCACATCATGCATGGAGAACGCGAAGCGAAGACGATGAAGACGACCACACGGCTTAATCGGAGGTGTCTCGCGGCGTAACCCGCGGGAGTAATTAACCGGGTGCCTTCCGAGGCCCCGGGAACCATGAGATCGCAATCGCCATAGTCAGGCTGGCGCAAGCGGTGCCACAGCGCCATCGTATTAGGGATTTGTACTTTGTTTCTCCATGAGAGATTAATGAAATGCATCTCCCTACCTTTTCTTGTGTACTACGGTACACGCCCGCACTTCTTTTCTTTACCCGGCATGAGAAAAACACGCTACCATTCTTCTCCCTCGAGTAGCCAACGCTCGACTTTTCCGAACGTTTTCTCGTGGTCAAACAAATTGGCACGGTGGGACCTGGTTATCCTCCCATCTTTGCTCGGCGTGGTCGCCGTAATCGTCTTCGCCCGTTCACTCAACCCACACAGCATCCTGCATGACAAGCCAACGGCGAGGACCTCCGCTGATCAAAGGTCATCTTCATGCAGGAGGAATCCCCCACGCCATCAATGCGGAGCCCTGGTTGATCCACTTTGGATCATCCTTTCCGCCCATGGTGGTCGTCGAGGTCGGCACCAAGATGTTCATGCACCAATCCCAGGATCCAGCGCAATTCCAAACTGCGCGATCCAAGAAGGCGCAAAGGCGGGCATCCGCCATGGCCAAGAAGGAGCGCCGCGAGTTGATGCTCGAGGCGCGCGCCCTGTTGAAGGAGTCAACGGGATATGACGTCAAAGGGGACGTGGGGGCGCCTCAACGCCTCTCTTCCAACGTCGCCGACAAGCGGGCGGGAGCGGTGTCACTTCGCGCCCCTACCCCGCCTTCGCACCCGGAGCTACCGACGCCAACACCTAGGAGCACCAGAGTGGAGCTTCTTGGAGGCTTGGAAGCCGCCTCTGATGACCTGCAGAGACTCATGGCAAATGCCCGTTTGTCGGAAAGCCCGCATCCACTAAGGAACTACAGGAGGAAGTGCCGTAAGGTACAACGCCTTCACCAGCTATTGAGCTCTCGCATCACCAGGAGCACGGTTCTTGCGGAAGATTGGTCCCTCGGCGCAAGGGACCTCGCGGACAAGGTGTTCACATGTACTAGCACTGAACCATCAGAGGTCAAGTTGGTGGTGAGAAGAGCCATCATGAAGGAGTTCTGGAAACGGTACTCCCGAAAAGAGTCCGTCTTGCCAGGCCCAACGCTCTCCATCAACATTGAAGATCCTCGAAAAAGCATGTGTGCACCATGCTGCCACACTTCGGCGATCAATGGTCGCCCCACCCCCAACGACAACAGGTTCGCCGTTCTTTGGAACGAGGTACCTGCACCACGCGGAGAAGACCTACGGCAGGAGTTCCGCCGCTTGCAAGATCAAATGAATAGCATCCAGAGGCGGCTCCATGAGCAAGGAGCGCCAAGTTCTTCATCAGCACCAGCTGGGGGCAGGATTAGGCACCAAGCCCCTAGTCATAGTCCTCAACATGAGCGCCATACCTTGGCGCCCCGACGCCAACCTTCACCCATCAGACATGCACACCGGGGGCATCCTAACATGCCCCCACGTTGGAACCGTTGGTCACGACATCAAGATGATGAGAGGGACTCTCGTCCCACTCAACACTGGAGACCTAGGGATCCTCCACGAGATGCACTTCCACCACGGCCTTCATCCCCGCCTAGGCGTGGAGAGCGACTCCAAGTGCGCCCTGCAAGGGACGTGCCTACCACACCAATGCCGCGAGCTGCACCGCCTCTTCTACCAACTCCACCAGCACCCTCAAGAACCCGGCAGGTCCTCAAAGAGAACCAACGCAAGCGCGAGAGGCGCCGGAGGAATCGCCAAGTTCTTTACAAAGAACTCGAATACCTGGTGCTCCGCCATACCCAAGTTCGGGTACGACCCGATGGTGGGGTCATTCAAGAAAGTGATAGGATCGGCTTCCGCATCTCTCCAAACCTAGAGCGGCACGAGCGATACAATTACCTGCTCAGCCGCCTCGCTCCAAAACCACGCAAGATGCCCTTAGGGGGTGTCGAACAAAAGGGCGAAGTGGTTCCACCACCGCTTCCTTCAGCAAATCCTCAACAAGGCGATGAACAGGCGATGGACACATCGTCATCTTCGCCTCCTCGGAGGCAAAAGACACCAACACCGACAGCCACGCCAATGGAGGGCGTCGAGGAGACTCCAGCCGCAACTGCCTCCAACCCCGAGGCGGATCCTGGGGCTTCAACCTCCGTTGCCCCGGGAAAAAACGAGATGCCTCCCACAAAACCTCCACTTACCTCTCCACAAGGGGACGAGAAGATCGGAGATGATGCCCTTCAGCAGGGGGATGGAAAGGAAAAGGAGGCAACAAAGAAGAACCTTGCTTTGTGCGGCACTATTGCAGTGCGCCCAAGGCTTGAGCCAAACGACGGTTGGCAACCTCCTCAAGTCACCCACGAGTTTGGCTATCCCTCGGATGAGGAGATCGTGCCGAACCCCAAAGCTGACTTCAAGAAGGCTTTCTTGCCACGCCTCGGCCATGTACGTTCATGGTTCAAGGGAACTGATGTGGAGGCCAAGGCCAACGCTTCTACAAGGGAAGAGGGAGCAAGATCCACTGCCCCATGCCTTCCCATCATGGCAGGGAAAGGCTCACTTTCTGATGGAGACTCGGGATATCACCCGAACATTTCGCCGCGACTCTACACCGACATTACCTCAAGACTCCCACGAGATCCCGACGAGTTGTTGCAGGTTGCAAGTCGACCTGGAGCCAAGACACGGCTAAGGTCTGTCGCACTTCAGAGTATGACGGACAGATCAACCAGAGAGGAAGGGATTGACGACTACGCCAACGATGAAGAGAGCTTCTCCGACTCTTCTTCCACCTCTTCATTGGAGAAACTTACAAACTCCCCTCCATACCACGAGCTTGCCCCTTCGGTCCTATCGGACTGTGAAGATGGCCTTGAAGACCTCCATACCGCACCAGCCCACATGGCGATAGACGGTGGAAAGAACGACGGCTCTGCATCCGCGCAGGCTAGTGCATCGGCGGGGAGAGAAGCTGCACTGGAAGAAGAGATGAAGGAGCAGCACCAGAAGATTGATCAATTGACATCAAAACTCGACCAGTTCATCGAGCTCATGATGAACAACAACAACAACAACAACAACAACAACAACAACAACAACAACAACAACAACAACAACAACAACAACAACAACAACAACAACGGTGTCCCGCCACAAAGCGTACCACCAGGAGTGGTAGACCCACAAGTGGAGGAGTTGCAGGCGGGCGCTCTAACAAGTGCGCCACCCCATCATGAGCGCCAACACGAAGAAACAAGCACACATGCTCGCCAATGGGCTAGACCCTCTCGTCCAGCCGACACAACGCCACAACAAAGCATGCTGAAAGGCTACCACGACATGCTTAAAGACATGGTGGACAAAATATTCGAGCAATTGAAGGTCGATAATGCTCCTCGCACCATGGGGAGCGAGTTGGAGAAGCCCTATGAATCATGGCACGACCTGGTGTCATTCCCTGCAGGGTGGCACCCACCAAAGTTTCACTAATTCGACGGACGGGTGATTCAAGGAGCACTTGGCGTGCCGGCGTCTTGGGACACTACAAACAACGCGTCACTTCTCCTTCGACAATTTTCAGGGTCGTTAACCGGCCCTGCCTTCCACTGGTACAGCCGTCTGGCGGTTGGATCCATCGAAAGTTGGTCAGGCATGAAGGAGGTCTTCAAGAAGCACTTCGTCGCCATGAAGAAGGACTTCTCTGTCGTCGAGCTTGCAAGTTAAATCAACGAGATGAGTCCATCGATGAGTACGTCATTCGCTTCCGCAACAGCTATGTGCGGCTCGCCCGGGAGATGCACCTTGAGGACGCCATCGAGATGTGTGTCCACGGGATGCAACAACATTGGTCACTCGAGGTCTCTCGGCGCGAGCCTAGGACCTTCAGTGCTCTTAGCACGGCGGTGGCGGCAACGAAGCTAGAGTTCGAGAAATCACCACAGATCATGGAGCTCTACAAGAACGCCACTATATTCGACCCGTCCAAGCGCTTCGCATCAACATCCAAGCCAACCAATAATGGGGCCAAGATGAAGGCACCGGCGGAGGCAAATGCCACTAGGGTCTTCTCCTCCACGCCCCAAGGCAATGTGCCAATGTTGGGCGCAAGAGGCGAGCAAGCTGGAGTAAGGCAACGACCCACGATGCAAGAGCTCCTCAAGAAGCAATACATCTTCTGCAGAGAGCTGGTGAAGGACATGTTCAACCAGCTGATGGAACATCGAGCTTTGAACCTTCCAGAAGCTCGAAGACCCGATCAACTGGGGATGACAGATAATGCTTTGTTTTGCCCATATCATAGGTACGTGGGACATGTCATCGAGGACTGCGTCGCCTTAAAGGAATGGCTCCAGAGAGCCGTCAATGAAAAGAGGATCAACTTGGACCCGGAAGCTATCAATCCAGATTACCAAGATATGAACATGGTGAGCGTAGTTGTGCCCTCTTCATCAAGGCAAGGCAATGAATATGAAGATGGATGGGCGCCCCTCTCACAAGTTGAGGGCCAACTATCCAACCTCGTCCTGGCGACAGCATCAACACCTCTCCTTCAACAGGATTCTACACCAACCGCGTCCATGGAGAAGCCTTGGAGCACGGTCCGTCGGAAGCCATACCCAAGGGATCTTCCAACTCGACCTCCTCGTCCGACATCATCAACACGCGCTCCCCCAACAATTCTAAGGCGAGTTGATCCAAGTCAACGCCGTCCCCCACCGAGGTTCGTCCCCAAGTCCGAGGGAGGTGAGTCATTCCCCCGACCAGTATGGGACTACGACTTTACGCAGCTTCCTACCCCATGGTTGGGACCAAGGCAACGGAGGTGTCAAGGAGTACAAGATGAGGCTCAATCCTCTCAAGCACGAAACATGGCGAGTTGCAACGCTGCTCGACTACAAGGACGTGCCCAGCCCAGCTCGGACGACATGTTCACTCTCGAAGAGCACAAGGCGTTCCACGCCGAAAATGCCACAAAGAACCCGCAGGTGGAAGAGGTGAACATGAACCTGCGTGGGGGAAAGGTCTTACCCGACCCCCTGAAGGCCAAGCAAACGAGAGTGGACAAGCCGACGGCCCATAAGGAGGCAACACCGCATGAAGAGGCACCAGAAGCGCATGATGGTGGGAAGGCGAAACCACAGGACATCGACTACAACATCATCGCCCACCTCAAGCGAATTCCAAGCTCTTGAGTGTGCACGATGCGCTCATGCTGGTGCCAAACCTGAGAAGCCCTCATCAAGGCGCTCAGCTCCGTGAGATCTATGAAGTGTGCATGGCGAAGCATCGCCTCTTTGCCAATCTTTATTCGTGAATGAGATCACGCTCGATGAAGAGGACAATCTCATAGAGGATGGTGCCCATAACCGCCCACTTTACGTGGAGGGAAACATTGGGGCCGCATCTTCGCTCGGATCCTCATCGACCAGTGGTCTGCCGTGAACATACCGCCTGCACGGAGTTTGAAACGGGCAGGTTTCACGATGGACGACGGAGTCCACCGACGTGATGATATGCGGCGACAACCAAGGAAGCCAACACCGGGGCCATCACGGTGAAGATCCAGATGTCTACATTCAGCTTCAAGGTGCGGTTCTTCATCATCGGCGAACACCTCCTACTCGGCTCTCTTAGGAGGCCTTGGATCCACAAGTATCGTGGTGCCTTCTACCCTTCAACAATGCCTAAAGTTCCTCGACGGCGCGGACACAACAACGCATCATCGGCAACACCAACCCCTACATCAGGTAAGAGTCGCATCATGCGAAGTACTACTTCCCCGTCGAAGACAGTGACCAACATGTCGGGCGGACAACACCAGCGGTTGATGTCTTAATCAAACCGGGTGTTGCGCCAGTCGCCGAAGCACGACAGCTCATCATACCATGCTCCCCCACGGACGCACGGGGTTCCTCCTCTCGCAGCCGAAGGAACCCTGGGCGTAGGCGATCTTCCTCGACTGTGCAACACGACTACAAGCCCTTCCTCCAGGACGGGATGGGGAGCTCTACCCCGATATTGCTGGGGGCAAGCTCTTCTACGCCTGCCCCGATAGCCCCGTTGCTATTGAAGGCAAGGTACCAGAAGCCCACGCCAATCACGTTGAGGTCGGCAATGACGCCTCTACAAGAGGCTCCTACATCTTCATCGACTTCGGCGCACCAAGAGCCTAGTTGTTTAACACTTGGCGGCTCTGCAGGTGCCCAGGAAGGACCGAAGGCATTGATCGGCAGCAGTGATGCGCCCCCTACGATCACACTGCGGGTGCGCAACACTCCAAAAGTGGAAGGTGCACCCACTCATTCGGGGGTGGTTAGGAGGAGAATAAAGGAGATAGAGGAAGCTGCGCGGGGAGCTCATGTCATGCAGCCCCCATCCCTCTACATATCCGCGGCTTCTCCATTGGAGGTTTGGGCTATCCCAAGTTCATCTGGGTCTAGAACCCAAACCATTTTCTATAAAGTTCCACAGGTACAACATTGTGACTCCATATTTGAGCTTCCCCAACCTCGCCGTGATACAGAAGAAGCACTATCCACAATGAAGGCCGAGCCCAAGATGGCTCGCTTGCTGAAGAAGGCGGGGTTCACGCTTCGGCAGAACAGTAGAATACCGCCGCCACCCGCGGTTTGCGAGGCATGGTGGAGGCAAGCCGAGGACCTCATCAAGCAGAAGGGCAAGACTCGGACCAAGTTCGGGCTTGGGTACACTCACCCGGGTGGCCACGACGATGAAGAAGAAGGAGGACTCAATGGCGTCGCACAAGTCACGTGCCATGCTACGTCTGTCTCTTCACGAGACGACATGGAACTGTCACGTCAGGGCCTTCACCGCCAAAACTCCATCGACGACGCGCCGGTCAAGGAAGAAGAAGAGGTCGAACCCACGCTGGCTCCACAGGAGATGGAAGACGGTGGTCAGCCCACCATCGATGAACTCGTCGAAGTCAACCTCGGAACCGAGGACGATCCACGTCCCACTTTCGTCAGCTCCACGCTGACGGAAGAGGAACGGGAAAGCTATCGACGCTTCTTGATGGAGTATCGAGATTGCTTCGCTTGGAGCTACAAAGAGATGCCGGGGCTCGACCCTCGTGTCGCTACACACAAGCTGGCGATTGACCCGCAACACCGCCCGTCAGCCTCCACGCTTGCGTCCGAGTTTCAAGACCAAGTCATCGCCGAGGTCGATAAATTAATCATTGCAGATTTCATCAAAGAGGCGAAATACACCGAGTGGCTCACAAACATCGTCCCGTGGAGAAGAAGAATGGCTGTGCGGGTGTGCCAAGACTTCCGCGACCTAAATCGAGCATGCCCCAAAGATGACTTTCCCCTGCCAATCACAGAAATGGTCGTCGACTCAACCACGGGCCATGGTGCGCTATCCTTCATGGATGGTTCGTCAGGCTACAACCAAATCAAGATGGATCCGGACGACGCCATCAACACCGCGTTCAGGACCCCGAAGGGCAACTTCTACTACACTGTCATGCCATTCGGCTTGAAGAATGCTGGTGCGACGTACCAGCGGGCCATGACATACATCCTCAGCGACCTGATCCACCATTCGGTGGAGTGCTACGTTGATGACATGGTGGTGAAGACCAAGGACCGCCGGGATCATCAGGAGGACCTCCGGGTCATCTTTGAGCGCCTACGTCGACACCAGCTCAAGATGAACCCATTGAAATGAGCCTTCGCTGTTCAATCGGGCCTCTTCCTAGGCTTCGTTGTCCATCATCGAGGCATAGAGATCGAACCGAAGAAGATCAAGGCCATCCTCAACATGCCACCACCTTGTAATCTCAAGGAATTGAGAGGTTTACAAGGGAAGTTGGCGTACATCCGTCGCTTCATCTCCAATCTCTCGGGACGCATCCAACCCTTCTCAAGTCTCATGAAGAAGGGAGCTCCGTTCGTATGGGATGAAGGGTGTCAAAGAGGATTCGACGACATCAAGAAGTACTTACTTAACCCACCTGTTTTGGCAGCTCCTGTAAAGAGCACCCTCTTATTCTATACATTGCAAGGCTGACCTACTTCAATAGGTGCTCTTCTCGCTCAGACAATGATGAAGGGAAGGAGGTGGCTTGCTACTACCGAGCCGCACCATGGTGGGCGCCGAGTAAACTACTCTCCAATAGAGAAGTTATGCTTGGCGCTTATATTCGCGTTGAAGAAGTTGAGGCACTACATGCTAGCACTCCAAATCCAGCTCGCTAGAGCGGATCCTATAAGGTACGTTCTAAGTCAGCCCGCACTAATGGGGCGACTCGGAAAATGGGCATTGCTCATGATGGAGTTCGACATCACCTTTGTGTCTCAGAAAGCGATCAAGGGCCAAGCCTTAGCGGAGTTCCTTGCGGCGCATCCCGTCCCCGACGACTCTCCGCTCATTACCAACCTCCCCGACGAGGAGGTTTTCACCGCGGAGGTCGAGGCTCCATGGGAGCTCTACTTCGATGGTGCTTCACGCACAGAGGCCGACCCTGATGGCACACCCAAGCGGAGAGCAGGAGCAGGATTGGTGTTCAAGACTCCACAAGGAGGGGTGATGTATCACTCATTCTCCCTTCTCAAGGAAGAATGCTCCAACAACGAGGCGGAGTACGAGGCACTCATCTTTGGCCTCCTCCTAGCACTCTCCATGGAGGCCCGCTCTTTACGGGCCTATGGAGATTCCCAGCTCATCGTTCGGCAAGTCAACGACATCTACGAGGTACGCAGTTTAACTGGTGCCATACTACGGTGCGGCCCGGAAGCTTATGGAAAAATTCCAACATGTTGAAGTTCTCCATGTCCCGCGAAGCAGGAATGCACCTGCCGATGCCTTAGCAAAACTAGCGTCGGCACTGGTGCTCCCAGGTGATAAATCCACGCAAGTGACGGTGGAAGAAAGGTGGCTTCTTCCCGCTGTCCTAGAGCTCATCCCGGAGGAAGAGGAAGTCAACACCATCACGATTTAACGTCGTGGAGGAGGACAGTGGCTACAACCCTTCCTCAACTACTTCAAGCACGGCGGCCTCCCCGACGACCCGTCGAGGCGCCAACTCCAACGGCGACTTCCTCCTATGTATATAAGGTCGGCGTCTTGCATGACGGTCTCACGGGCAAGAGATTCTACTTCGGTGCGTCAACCAAGATGGAGCCAAAAAGATCTTACAAGAGGTGCACCACGGGGTCTGCGGTGGACACCAAGGTGGAGCCAAGATGTACCATGCCATACGCCTGGCTGGGTACTATTGGCCCGGCATCATGAAGGATCGCCTCAGTAGCAGGTCATGCCATGGTTGCCAAATCCATGGCGACTTCAAGCATCGGCCAGTTCCACTACACCCCACCATTCCCTCATGGCCATTTGATGCCCGGGGATTGGCGTCATCGGACCCATCGATCCGCCATCTTCCAGGGGCCATCGTTTCATCCTTGCGGACGGACTACTTCTCCAAGTGGGCGGAGGCCGCTGCGGGAGGTGAAGAGCGACAACGTCATCAACTTCCTAGAGCGAAATATCATACATCGCTTTGGGATACCACACCGTATCACCTCCGACAACGGCAAGGCATTCAAATCCAACAAGATGTACGGGTTCATGGCGAAGTACAAGATCAAGTGGAACTACTCCACCGGCTACCCTCAAGCCAATGGAGCAATCGAGGCCTTCAACAAGACGCTCGGCAAGATACTCAAGAAGACGGTGACAAGACATAGAAGGGACGGCCGACCGTCTCTTCGAGTCTCTATGGGCGTGCACGTTCTGTCAGTACCCCAACTCGGTCTACACCCTATTCCCTCGTCTATGGGAGTGGCGGTACTTCCATTGGAGGTCGGCTACCTCTCTTCGTGTCGCCATCCAAGATGAACTCACCAAAGATGAACAGTACAAGCTGCGATTCCAGAGCTTGACGCCCTGGAGGAGGAGCGTCTCCAAGCCCTGCAGAACTTGGAGCTTTACCGTCAAAACATGGTGAGAGCTTACGGCAAGCTCGTGAGGCAACGCGTCTTTCGGAAGGGCGAGCTAGTGCTTGTCCTCAGGCGCCCCATCGCCGTCACGCACAAGACGAAGGGGAAGTTCGAGCCAAAGTGGGAAGGACCCTACGCCATCGAGCAAGCCTACGACGGGGGTGCATACCAGCTGGTCGATCCTCAAGGAGCCCGGCCCATGCCTCCAATCAACGGAAGGTTTCTTAAAAAATATTTCTGCTAAATATTCGCTTCTTCCGTTGCCTTTCTTTTTCCGTTTTTTTTTCTATGGGGAGTCCTTCAGTCGGCTCAAGTCCATGATGCATTCTCCTTTGCATAGTGTGGATCGTCTGTTTTCCCCCAATAACAAAAAAAACTGGCTTTCCCTAAACATACTGTGCTGGTGATTGAAGATTTGGCTGCCTTAGGACTTGTCGGAGGGCGGCACGAGGTGCCAAGTTGCAAGTGGAGCGGCACCTACACACACAAAGCACGACACGTACCAAGTGCATGCTTCCAGAGGCAGTGGAGAAGATCACTTGGGCACTTCAGCGTACCGAGACTCCACGCCCCTCATGCTCCCCGGCGTGCCTCGCGCTTGTAGAGGCTCACACCCTGGGGAAAACCATAGGAAAAGATCATGAAAAGCGATGTCCGACTCGGTGCTGTGCTGCGTGACAACCCTGGGGTGTGCAAAAAAAAAGCTCCAGATAAAGTGCCAGAGGGTTCCTTAGTCACCAAGGTGAACGGCGCCTTCCAAGTTCCCAAGATGGCTCCTCGAGCGAAGAAAGAAGAAGAGAATCTCAGAAGTTCAAAAAAAAAGTATCTCCAAGAGTGCAAGCAATCTCATGAAGCTCATGGTCACCCAAGTGGACCTCGCAAGTCGTCCCCATAGGAGGGCAAAAATACATAAACTCCAAGACGCAAGTCTAAACTGTCCCGAGCATAAGGGAACCATTCGAAGGAAGGCGGAAGATAGCTGTTCACCACCCCTCAATAAGGCGCGGAAGTTTTAGAGCTGTTGTCCCAAAGCCTTACTCCCTTGTTTTACCATGCCCAAGTCTCTGGGTTCGCACGGTATTGTGCAGGGGGCATGGCTGAGCCGTGGGGCTCCTCGGTACCAGGATGGGATAGAGTATGATTCTCTACTGCCTCTTGGAAGCATCTCCGAAGACGGCGTCTCCACACACGTACACGGAAGGACGAAGTTGTAATCGTCATGGTCTTGCGGCGATCCTCGAAGACAAGTCCTTCAACGGCCTTTTCTAATATCACACATATAGCTAGTGTATAACGGGAAAGCCAACATTTTAAAAATCCAAAACCAAAAACCATGTTTTTCTCTCGATCGTGTGTTTTCTGGCTTTTGTGTGCTTTATTTCTCGCCATATGATTTTACAAGCGGAATGGCAATTGAGCATTTGCAATACTACGAGTGCCTTCCACGTCAAGTGGCTCCACCAACCTCACCGCCGATACCGGGGTGGTGTCGACGCCGATGTCTTTCTGGCGTCTGATCTACCCCAGCACATCAAGATACGGGAGCAGTGCAGTGCGCCAGTGCGGCTTGCACGAATCTGTGAAACCCTTCGATCTAGTCGGCTGGCACCGCTGCAGCGACGCGGTCACGACTAGGTTGATAAATTTTCTTCCAAGACGTAGCATGGTACTTCGCTGCGCAACGGAGACAAATCGAGGATGTTTTGCTGGTTGTGCGCCATGGCTGCTATATGGCCCAGCAAATTTCCTCAAAAGGATATCAACATGGAAGGATTTACCCACGTCACCTCTACACGAAGAACCAAGGCAGCAACAAAATATTTGCGCCAAATTGATTTCTCGCCAAGTCGAGTCCGATTCGCTTTGCGTTCGAACTCCACTTGGCGGGAGGCATTTGTTTGACGCTAATTTGTACAAGAATTAAGCTAATACTTTGATAATAAGCAGTACAGTATATTCTATGGAGCTGGTCCATCAGCCCAAGTGTGCATGGATGGAGCTAATACGCATCAAAGTGCACGCAGCGTCAGGTGCAAGGCCACCAGCACGTTGTTGTATTAATGCCTAAGGCAAAAAAAGGGCTAGCGGTCATAATTCAATTAGTTAATAGTTTATTTTCCAGAAATACAGGAATACAACCTACGGCGTATATACGGCACGGCCGGCCGGCCGGCCGTCCATGCATAGCAATGTGCTGGGTACCGGATCATGTGTAACAAGTTTTATTTTGATCAGCTCGCACCGATCCATGCACCGAAGCTAGCTAGATAAACATCAAAGCAATTCAATCGGCCGCGATTTTCCTGGAGGGATAGCGCGTGCAAGCATAGAGATAAGCATGCATGGCCGCCCGGCGCCCGCGATAAGCTCTCTCCGTGGTTATCTATACATGGCTGCTGCCTATAAAAAGGCATATGCCTGACGGATCAAGATAGGGAGAGAGGCGGCTCGTGCGGAGCCGCACGGACGTACTGCTTCGCGCAGATAGAGGAGGAGAAGAAGGAGATCGTATCAAGAATTAGCTTAGCTCTTCCACAGCACAGCCGATTCATCTAATCTCCATTCACCTACCCATTCATCCATCCACATACCCAAAACACCACAAACTAATACAAGCCGGAGAACTCAATCAAGAGCAAGCGACCCATCATGGAGGAGAAGCTCGTCGTAGTGGATGGTAAGAATCATGGTTGATCTTCTCTCTCTTTATCTCCACAGCATACACGCGCACATGCCTCTCGCACGGCGAGCCATGGAGGAATCGTAACACGGGCAACCGTGTCGAGCGCTGGCACAGAGCTTCGCCGCACCCTCCACCCCAGCAGACGTTGAAGACGAAGGTGCCGGGCTGCCGTGCGTAGCCGCATTCTTTCCATGTCGAAGACGGTGCCCAGCGGGCGGTTCCGACTCTGGCACGCAGCTCGTCACACACGCCTCAAAGACGATGCTGCCAGAGCCGCCGGTGGGTAGCCTATCGCGTGCCCTCTTCATCTCTACGAGCCACTCCGAAGGTGACGGTGGTGAGGCTGCCGGAGTCCAGCCCGGCGCCATCTCCAACGCTACCAAGAGGACGGCCTCGACGGCGGCCGTGCAGCCGGCGCCATCTCCGCGCCACCAAGATGACGGGAGCGCGGCTGCCGGCGTGCAACCCGGCGCCATCTCCAACGCTACCGAGAGGACGGCCTCGACGGCGCGGCTGCCGGCGTGCAGCCCGGCGCCATCTCCAACACCACCAAGATGACGGCCCGAGGGCGCGCGGCTGCCGGAGTGCAGCCCGGCGCCATCTCCAACGCCACCAAGAGGACGGCCTAGACGGCGCGGCTGCCGGCGTACGGCCCGGCGCCACCTCCATCTCTTCCGCCACCAAGAGCACGGCCTCGAGAACGTGAGGCTGCCGGCGTGCAGCCCGGCGCCATCGCCATCTCCGCTCTGGTGTGGCGCACCAAAGACGGCAGTCTCGCGACTGCCGGCGGGCCGTAGCGGCGCCATCTCTTCCCCCATCGAACCTTGCGACTACGGTGGCGCCGAAGACGAGACGAGAAGGCAGCCGGCATGCATTCGGCGCCACGTCCATCTCAACAAGCCATGCTGCCTAAGACGGCGACGGGGCTGTCGGCGGGCAGCCCAACCTTTATTCACCTCCTACGGACGCCAACAAGACGACGACCCCGACGGCGCGCGGCTGCCGGCGCGCAGCCCGGCACCATCTCTCCTCCCATCGAGCCCGGCGCCTTCTTCACTCCGGCGAGGCGTGACGAAGACGAGTGATGGCGGGGCCGCTAGTATGCAAGTCGTCGCCATCTCCGCCTCCGCGAGCCATAGGCGATAGCATCGGGGTGTCCATCGTACAACCCGGTGCTAGATCCATCTCCGTGAAGCCGGCGAGCATAGGCGAAAGTGCTGCCGACTTACAATCCGGCGTCATACCCACCTCCATCTCCACGAGCCCGTGAGACGACACTCTTGTCTAGGACGACAGCCGTGAACTCGGCGTCGGACCGAGACGAGGTGTCGACCACGTTGGCTGCACCGACTTGTAGGCGCGTGTCGGTTTTGCGAAGCCGGCGAGCATAGGCGAAAGTGCTGCCGACTTACAATCCGGTATCATACCCACCTCCATCTCCACGAGCCCGTGAGACGACGCTCTTGTCTAGGACGACAGCCGTGAACTCGGCGTCGGACCGAGACGAGGTGTCGACCACGTTGCTGCACCGACTTGTAGGCGCTGTCGGTTTTGCACCGACGCCGATCTCCACCAACACTTACTCTGCGAGGCATACCCTTGCGCACCCGACGAGGCTGCTGGTCGTCGAAGTCCCGGTGGCGAACCCATGCTACTCCAACTACATCGACGCCGTCAAGACCGGCGAGGCACGATGGCGGCGGGCATGGCGGAGCAAAGGCCATGCTACTCGCGCGCGTGTACCGACGAGGACACGGGCTCGCCACCGCCCACACACACCACCACATCATGCATGGAGAACGCGTTTAAGGCGATGAAAGCGACCACACGCGGCTTAATCGGAGGTGTCTCGCGGCGTAACCGCGGAGTAATTAACCGGTGCCTTCCGAGGCCCCGGAACCATGAGATCGCAATCGCCATAGTCGGTGGCCGCAAGCGTGCCACAGCGCCTTGTATTAGGGATTTGTACTTTGTTTCTCCATGAGAGATTAATGAAATGCATCTCCCCTACCTTTTCTTGTGTACTACGGTACACTGGCACGCCCGCACTTCTTTTCTTTACCCCGTCGCATGAGAAAAACACGCTACCATTCTTCTCCCCTCGAGTAGCCAACGTTCGACTTTTCCAGAACGTTTTTCTCGTGTCAAACAACGGCCATCAATGCCGATCGCGTCGCCGCCGCCTGCTTCGCCTTCACCATCGCCTGATCTTCCGCCGCCGCCTTCACCATCGCCTTCTCCTCCTCCGCTTGCTGTTGTCGGAGCTTCGCCCTCTCCCTCCTGTCCTTCCGCTCGGCCGATGAGATATGCCTGGTGTGCTCCCTCTTCTCCCACTCCGCCAAGGACATGCCCTCCGGCTTGGTCGGCGGCGCTCTCGGCTTCCTCGCCTTCATCTCCGCCGGACCCTCGCCGAGGATCGATCTGGGTTGGACGAAACTCTTGGGCGGCATGTCGGGAGTGATGGTCGGCGGACCTTCGGGGGTGGGGGAATAGGGAAGAAAGGCGGGAGGAGGGAAGAAAAGGGCGGGGAGCTCGGCGAATTGGCGGGAGTGGTGCCTTCTCTCACCGACAGAGCTGGCCCACGCCCGTTTTCGCTGAGTCCGGCGTTCCTAGAACGTACCCGGGATCCTGGGTACGGCCTGGATAGGCCGGACCAAAACATGCCAAAATCCGGACGAAAACAGGTCATTGGGTCTGGACCGATTTTCAGCGTCCGAACTGAATTTCGGCGTCCGGATCGGCGTCGGGTATACGAGTGCAGATGCTTTTAAATCTCTACTATCTAAAAAGAATTTGGTGGTTCCGTTTTCTGCCGCTACGTCGTCGCTTTCGTCCGACTCCCCTCGGCCGCGCAGTTTTCTCCGCCTCCGCTAATCCCGCCCATTACCACGTCTCCGCTAATCCCGTCCATACACCATCCCTATCTGCCCCTTTCTCCACCTATGCCCATGCTGCCACCAACCCTGCACCACAGTCCGCGCGCCTGCCTCACTGCGCATGCACCGCCGTCACCAAGACTCATGAGGCAACCTTGGGCTCCTAGCACCAGCGGAACCCGCCCGACGCATAGGGGATACCGGAGGCCGGCACATGGACGAGCAGCTCTACGGGTAAGAAACTCGTCATCCATATGCCTCTTTCGTGGCTGCTCACCGGCGTCATGCCTGCCCCCTCCACTACAGCGCTTCAAGGAGAGGATCTCCGACCACTGGCGGTGCTTGAAGATCATCCATCGCCACCCGAGTCTGACCGCTTCCTTCACCACCGAAGATGGATCTGAACCTTCTCCTCAACCCGGCCACCACAACCTAGGTAAACAAGCCATATGTTTCCGATGGATGAGATCTCATATGAATTGATCTTTCGATTTTTGCAGCAAGAATTGATCGTTGATTGGTGGCATCTTTAAGAGTTGTAAATAGTTGGGTATCTGATGGACTTCTGTAGGGTCTCACCCGGGCTGGCCCCATATTTTGAAGCAAGGTATACAATACAACGTAAGTGTGATGAGACAGAGAGCTATTATGTTTTATATCAGCTACCCCTTGTCAACAGCCATTGATAACTTGGGAACTGAGATGGATTAGTGTTCTTGCAGGTAGAGTTATGTTTCTATACAAAAAGAAAAATTAAGAAGGATGGAGACAAAAAATGGAAGCTCAAAGATGATTACTGTTCAGGTGGATATACAATAATCAAATTGCAGTAAATAGTCTCAAACGTTACCAACTGAATCAGAAACTCGGATAATAATTCATGTTTTCGACAGCATTCTAGGTAAGGTTGTACTGACATCAAACTGATTTAAATATATATAATGCACTTTTCCTTTAATATTGCCTTTTAGATCCTTTGAGTAAAATAGATGCAAGAGGTAGAGATTCTCCTTTTAACAGTCTCGATTTTTTAGAATGATTCTTTACTAGAGCAGCACTGTAAATCATATAACACTGCAATGATGATCAAGAATTAGTATTTTTTGTAGGCGTTCAAACATAATCAATGAGGACGTGGTCCGTGCATGAGTATGGAAGGGAGGTAAGTATCTCAGGCAAGGCTACAACCGACGTTTTTATTCTGTACAAGTTCCATGACCTCAGATGTTCTGATTGAAAAGTAATTTATTGGAACATGTGTAGAAAGTTGTCTTGGCATAATGCATTCAACCATCATATTAGCAGAGATATTTTGCATCAAATGATACAACTTCCATAACTATCATTAACTTCTATTAGCAAATCACTGGATTGTCTAAACCCTAAACTTTTTTTCTCAAGGTGATACATTCACTGGATGGGCATCAAACTGGTCATAAGTTGATTATGGCTTCTTGATGCTCATTTAACCGATTGTTGCATATAGAAAGTTATATATTGCAATTTTTTGATGCCAGCTAGCTGTTGTTCTTAAAATGCGAAAACTCCTTGGCAGTTTTAATGTTACCTCTGAAATTATTTACCTTTTAAAAGCCTTAAATTACATATGTTGTTCCTTTAGCATGAAGATAGATCATGTTTTTTCCTTCACAATAATTATTTATGAGGTTGTTTTCCTTCTTTTTTTGACCCTGGACTGTGAGGCAACAACCCCACAACAATTATTTTACTATTACAAAAGTATTACAAGAAATTGTACCTACAAGACAGAGAGAAGGGCCTACCTATTTACCTGCCCAAGCAAACGAAATAAAAGAAAACTAAGGCTAAGAAGCTAGCCAAGCAGCTAGACTCTCTATGTTTCTTTTTAATTCTATGGCCTAGCAGGGTGATGTGGGAAAAGATATATTTTTCATGGTGTTTTCCTGCGATATGTTTACATTGCAAAGATTATATTATATGAAGGTTGTTTCTCTGTAGGGAAGATCAGGTTACTGTTGTCCTTGCCATCACCTTTGAGAATATCATGTTCTTATGATTGTTCATGACTTCTATGATGACAGCTGTTTTTGTTCTAAAAATGCGAAAATACCTTGGCATCTTCAATGTTAACTCTCAAATTATTTACCTTTTGAAAGACTTAAATTACATATGCCTTTCCTTGAGCATGAAGATAGGTCATGTTTTTTCCTTCACACTATTTACTTACGAGGTTGTTTTCCTTTGGGGAAAAGATATATTTGATGATGTTTTCTGGCCGCATGTTTACAGTTTAAAACAAAGGGTATACATGAGTCATACTTTGATTTGAATCAGATATGATTTCTCTGTTTGCATAGCAGGCCAACTGCCAAATTATCATGACAAGGATGTCTGTGTTTTCTCATGTGCCGCTTCTTCGGATGATGATTATCCTTGCTTGTTTAAACTGTACTAGAAGATAAGACATATCAGACATGTGTGGTGGAACCAGGGAAGAAGTTGATCCTTCAGCTGATATGCAAGCAAGATAAGGAAACTCTATGGCTGTTGAGGTTTGAGAGCAGAGCATACCCCTGTCAAAAATTTGGAAACTCATATTTCGGTTGTCAAAATCATTATGTGTGTAACCTTGTTAGTTTCCATATAGAATAGAGATTTTTCCTATAACCTTGTTCATACGTGTGTGCTTGTTTAGGCCCATGTCACTTGTGTGCTGCACTCAAAAGATTCAATTAGTTTCAGTTGTAGGAGATATGCACTAAATATTTTGAAGCTTGCTATGGGTTTCTAAAGCTTGGTAGTTTCGGTGGGTTTCAGCTACACAATTTGTTCGTCTTGAATGTTTGTGTGGGTTTCTGAACAAGGTTATAGAATATACTGAATATTTATTCCAGTTTGATGGGCTAACAAATGCATTTATTTTGAAATGTAGGTCGAAATCCTGATTTGTTCACTGTCCAACTTGAGCATAATGGATTTTTGTGTGGACTAGGTAGCAATTTGACATACATAAGTGCAACTTGTGATTTCTTGGAAAATTGCCATATTGACACATGATCACGGCTATGGATAGAAGAATTTGTGCAAACATTTGGCCACCCAATTGATCACAGACTACATGTCTATTGGTCTATGCCAGACACACAAATTTCCTTTTTGTTATCTCTCTTTTGTTGTTTGTAGTAATTCCCAGAAATTCACTTTTGATATCTTACAATTCCTAGGTGCATATTATCCAGCTGAACTTTATTCCTCTTGTCATGCACTACATGAAACCAAATCACTTTAAACATGATTGACAAGAAAATACATGTCTTGCTGAACTTTATTTCTAGCTCAACTTTATTTCACTGAAAATACTATATACAATAAAATATACTCATGTCTTGCTGAACTTTATTTCTAGCTCAACTTTATTTTATTGGAAATACAATATACTCCCTCCGTCCTAAAATAGGTATCTTAAATTTGTCAAAATTTGGATGAATCTAGACACTATTTAGTATATAGATTCATCCAAAATTTAAAAAACCTAAGACATCTATTCTTGGATGGAGGGAGTACAATAAATTATAGTCATGTCTTGCTGAACTCAACTATTACATCAACTACGTTAGCTAGAATATCACTCTATTTTGATCTACCAACTCTAGCTTCAAATTATTTTCTGCAAGGTATCGAGCAAATCCTTCTTGTCATCCAACTGCAATGAAGTTTGATCTAAGTGCAATGCAGATTGATTCCCATCAATTCTCTGCAATAAAAAAAGAACAGTCAGTACATAGACGGCTGGGCTGGTTCACTGAATTTATAGATTGAATGACGACTGGGCTGCTTTATCAGAATTTATCCACTTCGAGCTGAAACAAACATCTCATAAAACAACACCGCCCTGTTTGAAAAAACTTGATTAATCTGGAGCAAGCTAACTATCGTATGCACAACTGAAAATTACTCTTTTAACCAGTTCGATCGATTCCACTCTAACGCATCACTCTCGATCAGTAAGTTGGTCGCTATGAAAAAAAGAAAAGAGAAGATGAAGAAAGAGATCGATCTAGCTCAGGCTGTGTAGGTGGTTGTCTTTGTAAATGTAGAGACGCAAAGATATTCAGAAAAAAAATGGTCATGGGCGGCCAATGGCTCACCATTGTTGATTGCCCCTCCCCATTAGCAACTCTGGTAACACGAACACATCAGCAAAGCTGTTGCCACCATTGCCATCGATAAAGTTGTCAACATCGCCGCCACAACCACTGCCCTTTCCAGCAGTCACAAACCGACGCTCGCGAGTTAACACCATGCCCTGCGCTTGCACCTACACTCCACACGCTTGTGAGTCGACACCACCATTGTGCCTCTCTGTTCATGCCGTGGCTACCGCCGCCGCCTTAACCTTTGCTGCACGCATAGTACTGCCGACGCCTTTACCTTCGCCACACAAGCAATACCTATAGGGTTTGGGAATTGGGAACTGACATATCCTGCTAATTAAGTGGCCCACGAGTGCTTATGATATATGAACTGATTATGAAAATCCATCAAAAACAAATTTGAAAATATCAAAAAATCTGATTTTTTATGTGGACATCTAGACATTCTATATTTACACACAAGTTTTAGAGAGAAAAGAATATTTTATATGGCTTGTGTAAATAAGACAAAAAATGTCTATAAATAGTCATGTTAGCACTGGAATTTGTTTTTTTATATGGGACACACCAAATGCTTTGTTTCGAAAACTTGTTTACGGACATAGAATAATCAGATAATTTTTCTAATGATTTGATGGGTTTACGTGCGCATTTGTCCTAGTCTCCCCAAAAGCTATGGGCAGCGGAGTCCAAACAATATACTCCGTACCACGCTAGTTGTCGAACAAAGCCAATCGGCCGCTCATTCCCGCTTCTCTAAACCCTCCAATACTTCGGGAACCTTCCAGAAGCCAACTCCGCCGCCGTCGCCCTCTCCCCTTCTCCCTATGGATGCATCGGCGTCGGCATGGGCGCCGGGCGACGATAAGTCCCGCGGCGGTAAGCATCCTCCTCGCCGCACCACCACGCTGTATTTAGAGTTCGCGTACGTCGTCACCTAATCCAGGCGCGTCTCCCTTTGGATTGCAGAGCGCACGGTGTACGGCCACCAGCACCCCTACGACGTGGTTTCGGCGGCCGACGCGGCCACAGCGGAGCTCGAAACGGTGAAGCGCGCGCGGTTGGCGGCGGAGCCGGAGCTGCGCGGGAGCCTGGCGCGGGCCTCCATCCCTGCCCCGACCATCCAGGTTCTCGAGGTATCTTTCTATCCGCAGGCCCGCAGCCCTCGTGAGTACCTAGCGTCCAGAAGCTGAGACGGACCGAACCCCCCGCTCCTGGCTCGCCCCCCGCGGGCGACTAGGGCAACCCTAATCTCGCCGGCCTCGTCGTCCCCTCCCCGCCCCTCCGCCGCCGCTGGTGAGCGCTGCTGGGCAAAGCTCGTGCAGTACCGGCGGCGACGGCTCTCCTTTATCCGCTCGCGTGGGGGAGGCTGCGCGGGGCAGCTTCGGCCGCGGGCGGTGCTCGACGGCGGTCAGGTCTTGGCTCGGCGGCGGCGGCTTCGTGCGACGGAGATGTTGGCTGGGGCGGGCGGGGTGAAGCTCTGCGTGGTGGCGGCGGGTGGTGGGCGCTGGCGGCGCGGCCCAGGCGGGCCTCGATCTGGGCCAGGCGGGCCCGGGAGTACGGTTTGGCGCCGGCTGTCCCTGCAGGAGGGGCTCCCCAGACTGCGGCGCTATGGGTGATTTTGGCCATCCGGCGGCCACCTGGTATGCGGAGGCGAGATCTTGGAGTCCTAGACCGGCGTCGGTCCGGTAGGTCCGGGTGAGCACGGGGGGGCGTTGGTGCTGCTGCTTGGCGGCGTGGATCCACTGGTGGATGGAGCCACTGTTGTTTTCGTCGAGCCAATCTGTTACACCCCCTTGCCGGTGGATTGCCGGCGTGAGGTTCCTCTCTCGCCTGATTTGGAAGGAAGCAGAAGAAATAAGAGAGAGAGATAGACAGCAGAATATTTGGGTTCTATTTCCAAGTTCAGACTAGTTCGATGCCCTCGCGTCGCAGCCACAACTTCCTTCTTATCATCACCAAGCCAAACGGCAGGCCCACTGTAGCCAGCCCATGACCCATGTACGCTGAGCCCAGAGTGCCATAATACACGGGCATGACATTACCGCCCCCAAGAAACATTGCTTGCCCCCAAGCAATGGATCGCTCAGGTTGCAGCACTGTTGAGCTCCAACTACCCTTGATGACTTCCCAATCTTCTTCCAGCTTTTATCAATGAATTGATTGGAGGAGTGATAGGAATACAGATCTTTAAGTGTGAATTTCCACATGTTCTTGCTTAGTACAGAATATTCATCCTGCCATGGAGGAGCCTCCAAAATACCTGGATTCCATTGTTTGTACTGAAGTTTGTTTGCAGAACTGGCCACTGAACAGAAATCCTGAATTCCAGACCGAATGCCCATTTTGATGCTATATTCAGCAACGTCTGATGCAATTCCTTTGAAAGCAAATCTTCTTATCGCTGCCCTAGCCGTATCTCCTTGGTTCCTAGAACAAAAACCACTCCCAGGACTGAATGAGCATGTACAGCCAGTAGAAGCACGGAACTGAAATGGGTACTGAAGCAACACATAAATTGCCGGAGAAATCATCTTAGCATGATAGTAACAACTGAGGTTTTCAGAGGGTTGTGCAGTAGCAAAGAAGTAGTGCTGACAGCTGGGGTGCCACGGTTGAGTAGATGGTAGGATAATTTTCAATTCACACTCAAGGCGTTGCACATTCCCATGGATGGCCTGCTTGAACTGGCTATATTTTTCATTCATTAAGACACGTATGAGAGCTCTGAACAAGAACTGGATTTTCAGTGTAACCATGCAACACTCTGTAACGTCACGCTTTGGCTGCCTTACTAGTGTGCTAAAAAATCCATGAATGATCTGACACGGTCGATAGCAAGCCTGCTTCGCCTGAAGTATTCCACTGAAGCTCAGAGTATTTGTACATTGGACAGCCCAAGCTTGTTTTCCTTCCATGGTAGATAGTAGGAAGCACATCGGAGCATCTTGCATAAATTTTGCTGACAAGAAAACTAAGCTCAGATGCGTTTTATAGCATAGACTGGAAGAACTTATATCCCATATCAACACCCTCGTGAGCACAAGAGAATCATCTGTCACTTCAAACATTCCAGGGTAAATTAAATTTACCTGTGCAGTTGATATGCCAGGATCCCACAGCCTGGAAATTCCACGAAGTTGTTGCACGATGTCCCAGTGTAAATCATGTTGATGCTCACAGTTCCCTGGACTAAAGCCACTTAACCTTCTGACTGCCAGGTGATGCACATGAACAAAAGAAATAGCAAGATCAACATCATGTAACGGCCACTGTTCCTTGATGCTGAACTGACTCCACCATCGATCCAATAAGTTTCTTACCTCGGTACAGTGACATTTCAGCATACCCAGAGTTTCAGTTGGCAGCACCCAATATGGTCTTCGCCATGGTAGCCTGACCAAGGTCATCTGCACACCTTCCAGCAGATTGCAGGCAAACGACGGCCACGGCCATGGCCTGCATATGGGTTTCTTGTGGCTGACCCACACTTGCAGTTCTGGAGGCCAGGGTTTCCACTCGACACCATCGTGCTGCAACAGTTCCTCAGACCACACGTATGTAGCAGTGTCCATGGTGTCATCGCACATTGGAACCACCGGGGACAGTGTTGTGGGCTTGTAGTAGGCGAAGACACACGACACATTGGTTGTACCAGTCACACTCAATGAAACTATATCCATTGCCCTGCTAGCATTATCATCCAAGAATTTTTCCGAGCACATGGTGAATGTCGGCTTCTCAAGATCATGGACAACAAACACCTGAACCGTAGGAATTGATAAGGTCTCCGAAGGATCAGTGACAGACACCGAGATAACCCCAGTAGTAAGGGCCATGGAAGCATGGTCGATGCCACTAATAGCTTGGCGAGAACTCAACGCCGTGTTGGACTTGAGATTGATGCATGACTGCAGCGGCTTGTCCAGCAAGGGCCCTAGGGGTGCTAGGAGCGCTGCTTCTATTTTACCTAAGGACGGGATCGCGCCTGCAGCATGGTTGCTGCTGTCGTTGATGTCCGAGTCCAATGTCGAACACCTTGTGGGCATGGCGGCAGTGGAGACAGCATCCGCGTGCGGTACACCATCAGCCACGACCCGATGCGTGGAGATGAAGGAGGGAGAAGAAGGCTTAGTATCCGGCTGCTCAAGTGCTAGATCCAGTGCAAACAATGACCCAGACATGATGGCGACTGAACCCTTGGAGGCCTCCTGCCCTTCCTGCTCCTTGACGCCAAATTTCCGCGCACAAGAAGCCAGCAACACGCGCGCCTCATTGAGGCTCGCCGTGATGGCCGCGAGTTTCTCCTCCATCTTTGTATGCGGCTTCCCCATCGCCTCCATCCTTGTATGCAACTCAAAACCAAATCAAAATTGGGAAAAAAAATTGGTGGAAGTTTTTGGAGGAATCGGTGGCTCTGATACCAATTGTTACACCCCCTTGCCGGTGGATTGCCGGCGTGAGGTTCCTCTCTCGCCTGATTTGGAAGGAAGCAGAAGAAATAAGAGAGAGAGATAGACAGCAGAATATTTGGGTTCTATTTCCAAGTTCAGACTAGTTCGATGCCCTCGCGTCGCAGCCACAACTTCCTTCTTATCATCACCAAGCCAAACGGCAGGCCCACTGTAGCCAGCCCATGACCCATGTACGCTGAGCCCAGAGTGCCATAATACACGGGCATGACACAATCAAGCCCAAAAGAACCAAGAAAGAGAAAAAAGAAGACAAAAAGAGAAAACAAAGCCAACAACAGTGGCTCGACGAAAACAGTGGCCAACAACACAGTACTAGACCATCCATGCCTATAATTTCTTGAGCTCTTAGGTTATAAAACAACATTTTTGCACTGTTTGGAATGAACTTTGCCTACCCTGCTATACTGAGCTAATTATCTTTGAAAATCTGCGATCTCATATGAACCTAGGTAAATGTGATTATTGTTGACTTCTACATGTTCTCAGATTTTATGCTTCATGACAAAGATGACTGTTGTTTCCGTTTATTAGTTGGTTTGCCTGCTTTTGATTCCGCCGTGTTTTGTGCGTGTAGGGGACGATTTATCTCCAGGAGGAAACACTGGGCTCTGAAATGGAGGAACTTAAGGTCCGAATGTTCGAAAATGGAACCAAATTATGCTACTTGTCTGTTGCTTTAGTATGACACGGTTGTTGTTTGATATTGTATGTATGATTGGGATTTTTTCGGAACTGCTGGGGTTGGGCTTTTGCTGCTTATGTAATGGATCTGAAGAAGGAAGACTGTGAGAGGTGAGTAGGATGAGCTTTTCTGTTCAAACTACAATGAGGGTTCAAATAGGATATGTATGGAGATCAAAGTTACAGTAATATATGAATTAGAGAACTTCTTATTTCAAATACTTGTTTTAGTCCAGGGTACACAGATGAAAAACTTGTGTGGAGAACTTATAAGTTATGGTTAATCTTCAAAATAATCTAATAAATCATCGTCTCTACTTTTTTATGCTTATATCCATTTGGTATTTGTTTACCCTGCTAGCTGAAAGTTATGTTGGAAGTTTAGTGTTTTCTAATCATCGAGATAAACTGAATTCCTATTTTGCAGGCAATTGCAACAGATCGCTTCCATAGAACTTGCAGGGCAATGCTCTGAACTGTCAGCAGTTGGTCAGCAAGAGATGAAAACCGAGAGTAATCAAGGCAAGGCAACAGATGGTAGGCAATTCAACTTTCTTTTCCTGAAATCCCTTAAGGCTTTTCTGTAAATTTGCAACATTCGTTTTATTTCTGTTTGACTGTTTTTACATAGTTCTTTATATCCCTTTCTAGTGAACAGATTATGTATATTGAATGTTGTGCATTCATAGTGTCTCTATTCATAAGCTTGTTATTTGTAGTCGTACGTGCGTGCACATAATAAGTGATGGCCTACAAGATGCTCTCTATTTTTATTTATCCATCATAAGCTAAACATGTGATTAAAGATAATATTAGCTTCAAAATATTTGATTCCGTGTCATGCAAGTTGTTAGTACAAATAGGTTTCTGACATGCACGTTATTATGGTCTTTGTCCTGTGGCAATTATGTTACTCCCTCCTGTCCATATTAATGGCCTCAACTTTGTCTAGATACGAATGCATCTAGTCTAAATATTTAACTAGATTCATATGAATCTAGATAAAGTTGAGGCCATTAATATGGACCGGAGGGACTAACTGTGTTGTCTGCAATATGTTAAGGATATGTGTTGCATGACACTGCTCCCATTTTATCTAATGATTTTTCATCAGTGTATTTTGCTCTGTAGAGATGTTTCCTGTTTCCTATTAGACTTAAGTGTTGTCCTTGGCAGGTCATAATATGAGCCACCAGGAAACAGCAGCTGACTATGAAGGTATCTTGACAGATCTGGCTGATAAGATAAAGAAGGTTGAGGATGAGATGCTAGTGGTGGAAGAGTACCAAGAATACTTGTTTGATGTAATGGCTCTGAATAGAAAGAAAGACTGTGAGAGGTGAGTAGGATGAATTTTTTCTGTTCAAACTACAACAAGGGATGAAACAAAGAATGTGTAGATCTCAAAATTAGTGATATATGAGTTGTGGAATAGTGAAGATGTTCTAATACAAAGAAATTCTCCTTATTTCAAATATTTGTTCTAGTCCGTCCGGTAAAGACGACAAACAACTTGTGCGGAGGACTTTTTAAGTTATGTTTAATTTTGCTCAAAATAATCTAATAAAACAATCTTCTCTATTTTTTCATGCTTATCTCCATTTGGTATTTGCTTACCCTGCTAGCTAAAATTTTATGTTTGAAGTTTCTTGTTTTCTACTGATCTTGATGTAAACTGTATTCCTCCTTTGCAGACAATTTGAAGAGATGGTTATCGTAGAATTAGCAGGGAAGTGCTCTGAATTATCAGCAGATGGTAAGCAACAGAAGACTACAGGCAGTAATAATGGCAATGCAACAAATGGTAAGCAATGCAAATCTCTTTTCTTGAAATCCCTTAAAAATGGATTCCTGTAAATCTGCAACATCCGTTTTATTTATGTTTGATTGCTTTCACGTAGTTTTTATTTCCTTTTCCAGAGAATAGACTATGTATATTGTACTTCTTTATCGCGCATTTGTATTGTTTGCACCGTAAAGCTTGCTGTTTGTAGTTTTTTTTAATGTTCTGTTTGTAGTTGGATCAATCTGGTGTGTATGTATCGTGATGTAGAAGTAATGTTGCACATGATATGTTAAGGATACGTGTTGCATGATACTGCTCCCATTTTATCTAATGATTTTTTATCAGTGTATTCTGCTCTGTAGAGATGTTTCTTGTTTCCTGTTAGACTGATGTGTTGGCCTTGGCAGGCACGTTGACAGATCTGGCTGATAAGGTGAACAGCGTCGAGGCTGAGATACAGGTCTGGAAATTTATCTTCCGGTTTATTAAGTATAACCGTTGAACTTTGAACCTCAAACTATGCATGACACTGTTTTTAAACTTATTTATTTATGAGATTGATAATATTTGTTTCTTCTGAGCTGTTTCTTAGTGGAGCGTATATATTTTCCTCGGAACACATGTGGATAGTATTATTTATTTTTTATTGGCAGACATTTCTCCTTGCATGATCAGATTTTGTATTTACAAGAATACAAACTAAAAAATTGATGTGAAGTCATTTAATCTGTACTGCCTGTAGCTTTTGAGAAAAAAAATACCTAGAATGCTTGACCAAATTATTTTTTTGGATTTCTGAGTGCACATAACATTTGAGTTACTATCGTTGTACGAGCTACTTGTCGTGTTAGTCCATTTCATATTTTGATGCATAAGGTGGCAAAACATATTAGAAAAGTCTGATGCTGAAGTACCTCCAAACTGGTCCTTTCTCCATTTGCTTGAACCAGGTATGTCATGTAAAGAATGGCAATACAGAAAGCACCAGCAAGGACGCAGTGGAGGAGGGAGTACAGGCCTCTACAACATCTGAGTCAGCTGAATGGGGTCTGTTTGACCGGGACCTTATCATCACAGCTGTTTCCTCCATATACTGTCCAGCTCAGCGTGCCCACCTAGGTTGCCTAAACAAGTGGTGGAAGGAGGTTATGAAGGAAGTCCCGGAGATACCTGTCCGACTTCTGCCTTGGCCTATATTCCCCTCCACTGAGAATCCTTGCTACCACAGCACCGTTGGCAAGATAACTTACAGATTAAACCTTCCGGAAGACATCAAGAATGCTCGTTTTTGTGGTTCGTTTGAGAACTGGTGGTTTGTGCTGGCATGGGATCAGCCACGTCACCATGGGGATGAAATGCGCCATCATGAGCTTTACCACTTGAGATCTAATGAGCGTATCATTTTACCAATAAATGCCAGGATCGGTGATTGCATACATATGGTCCAGATGAAGGCTGCTGTGCTGTCTGCTCCCCCAAGACCGTTAGGGGCAAAGTATGTTGTGGCAGCTGTATTACAGGTTGAGGACATTCAACAGTCAAGGGTTGGATTTTGGCAGGAAACTATGAAGGAATGGATTTTAGAACCAACGTTTGATTTAGTGGTTGAAGACTTGATCTGGCATCTTGGCAATCTTCACGTGCTCACAGCTAATGAGGATGTTCATGTGCTTTTTCCAGAGTTTGATGAGATGTCTGCATGGAGAATCGACTATCGAGTTCAGCAGCGTCCTACTTATGTGGGTGATATTCAGCTTGCGACAGGACGGGGTGGTTCTTTGAGGCGTTACTTGGTTGAATCAGATGCTGATCTTATGATGGTCGTCAAAGTTCAATATATAAATCAGCGTGCAGAGTTTCTTCAAGTGGTCAGCCTCAACACTGAGATCGAAGATGGGGTGGCTGTCTTTGATGAGAATGATTTCTTCAGGATTCACAGTGGTGATATAGAGGATGCAGTTGCTGGTCGCGCCTCCTGGGATGAAGTTGACTATCGGTTCGGCCGTCTCTTCTTCGTTGGAAGTGCATGCTCAAGGCATTTCCACGCCAAGAGGAACGAACAGGCATGCATATATTTTCTCGATGATCGCGGAATCAGAGAGCCTGGCACAGGACTGCTCCTGATGGATGACACTGGTCGATTTTTGCTGTTTGATCGACATGTCGAGGCATGGCCTCCGACGGCTGGTGTGCTGCTTCCAAGAGCTTCTGACAGATTACCTATCTGGTGCATTCATTGATATAAACATCAGATCGTGCTTCGCTAGGAACTAATGGTTGGAAGGTTTAGAATTACAAGGCCTGAGGATGTATGTGATACCAACTGCTAGATTGGAAAGAGTTCGGGTGATAATAGATTGTTAGATCCCCTAGATGGCCATCATTTGTGCCCTTGCTCTCAGCAAGAAAATTGTTGTGTGTTGTAGCATAGCGATGCTTTCTGACTGCAAGTAAATCATGAAACTGCTTTATGACTGATCGTCATCTCTATTTTACAGTTTCTGCATGTTTCTTGTGCAATACATACGTCAGATCTTGCTGCTAGATAACTGATATAGAACCAAGATAATTGAAATAAAAGGTGGTTAATATATGACCTTTTTTTAGAGAAAAAGCAAAAGACCTTTGTGAGGCAAGTTATAGAGGTATAAACTGAATCAGTGCACATCCCATGTGGATGGACGCAGTCCATGCAGTCATTCTGGTGTTTCCAAATCTCTCCTATAAAGGGCGGATGCCTACCCGCCTCACCGTCGCTCTCTCGCGAGCGCACAAATTTAGCCGTCGGATTGTCTTTCAACGGTGATTTTTGTCCCTTTCTTTTCTTCCCAGCCGTTGGATGTGGTCTCACTGTTTCTTACATTTCTTTGTTTGCAGTTAGTGCATGACAGATTGAGGCCACGCGCGCACGGGACCAGCTGTTAGAGACGTTGTTGTCTGGTTCTTTGCGTCGCTTATTCTGGTCTCCTATCCTTGTTTTTCGCTGGTGGGCTGTTGGTGGACGGCCCCTGCTTTACCTGAGCGACCAGCCCTGTTTCTTTTCTTATTTCTCTGACGGTGGTCCCAGGTGGCATGAGGGTCTGCCTGCTTGTGTCGGTGTAGCTGGTTCTTTGGGTAACTAAAGAGGTCTCCTTCCCTTTCTGCCGCTTGCGGGTACTGTAAGGACATTTGGCTGCTGTGGACGGCCCATGTTTTCCTTTTGCTACCGACCCATTTCTATTCTACTCTCGTTGACGGTGGTCCCAAGTGGCATGAGGGCCCGCTTGGTTGTGTCTATGTAACTGGTTCTTTGGGTTACTCCTTTTCTGGCCCAGGCGGGTACTGTGAAGGCGGCAGCAGAGTACGTGGTGAGCCCGTCAGCCAGGACGGGATGGGCCGGCGGGGTTTTCCTTTTTCACCGTTACTCTGCGTCCTAGGTCTCCCTGCAGCTGGCCCCTTGTGATGGGGACCCGTGGTGGCAGTTGGTGTGTGCCCGTGCAGCGCGGTCCGGCTCGCTTCCAACCCGCACGCCCACTCTTCGGCCCGGTCGGATTAGTCGCCCCCTTCTTCTTCCGTGCTCTGCCTGGCCCGAAAGTTCTCCGCCTCCACTTCCCGTTCGCGCCTTGCTTCCAAACGTTCTGGTCCCGCTTCGCCTTCCCCTGCACTCCTTCTTCCTCTTCTCCGCTCCTATCCGATGGGCTCTCCGGTGGTTCCCCCGTTCGGTTGAGGTGAGCCTATTCCCGGTTCCTCGACTCCTGATCTGTTCGGGGATGGGGGAGTGGTGAGGCTCCGTGAGGTCCTGCAGTAGAGGAGGTTCGGCTTGGATGAGGGAATCGGCCGGATGGGGAGAAAAGGGTGAGGGGCGAGCGTTGTGTTGGTTGCTCTGATTTTCTGATTCAGCTTGTCCTTGCCTGTAGGTGGTTTTGCAAGACTGTTCGCCCTCCTTTTGGAGGTTCGCTGGGGTTTGTACGGTCGTGCGCCGGCTGGGGTTCGTCTCCATGTCTTCTTTCTCGGTGTGGGGAGCGGTGTGCTTTTAGTGGTTGTTCTTCATCTGCTCTTGTCTGCAGGTGGTTCTGCTGGGTCGTTGGTCTTTCTTTGGGATTCTTGCTGCTGCTGGTACGTTCGTCTTCCTACCTCTTCAGTCCATGTGTGTACTGGCCACTGTTTTGGCACATTGTGTTCCTGCTGTTTATATATGTTCTGGTGCTTCTTTTCTTTCAGGTTCGGTTCTCTCCGGAATCTGTCTCAGGAATCTTGCAAGGTTTGTTTCTTGTTTCCTTCTTCGGCTTGTTAAAAAGAAAGTGGATCTGTGGTCTTAGTCTAGGTAGAGAATCTATGGCATCGGGCACGTATAGAGAATTTGTGGTGGGTCAAAGAAAAAATGAATGTAATTAGTGGTGCACAGTGTAGTGTCAAGGAATAATTTGTGGATTTGTGATCTTAGCCTAGATAAAGTGTTGGTTAGGTGAAATGGAAATCGGCTCCTGCTGGTCGGGGTGGGTAATTACATATAAAGAATGTTCTCCGTCTCTCCTATTTTTTTACAAGGCATTCAGAAAATCTCCCCTTATTCTTATTATGCAAAATTTCTCATTCAGGAATGTCCTCAATTTAATCATGCAAAATAAACTCTCCTGATAGAAAAAATCATTATACATGATGTCGGGGCTCAATCCCCAGCCATCTACATGATGTCAAAATATTGCAAACTACTCAAACAATCAACCGGATTCTTAGGAAATGCTAATTGCACCAAAGAATGCACCAAGCAGTAAATATGATAAAAGTGAGAATTCAGCAGGACAACTCGTGAGCATTCTACCAAAAGAAATGCTTGGCCAGGAGGAAATCAGGAGCTCTGATTACAAAAGATAAATACAAGCTTGCTGGCCCGATTGCAAACCTGCAAAAAGTAACATGAATCAGACAACTAAAGTAATGCCGAGAAGCCTGTATGTGGTGCAAACTTGTACAACTGAAATATTTTCAATTTAGCCTGTAATAGAAAGGAAGGTTACCTCACCCCACGAATGAAAAAGAACGCAGATGATTAAATCCAAGATCCATTTTTGGAGCTTTGTACATTTTGGCAGATTATCCACCTTTGCATACTGGTTCCAACTCGGATCAAATGGTTCAACTACAAGTAAGAACTGCAACGACTCGTCCATGAGTACCAGACCATTAAGGAACAGTCAACAAGTGTTTCTAATGTCAGGAAAAATAGCTGCTGAAGTAACTATCTGCCTAAGGTCTGATTTTCTTTTTAAATCACCTAAAGGATCACGTTGGCTCATCTGCATCAGGGAGACCTACCTAGAAGGGCATGAAACCACCTTTTAATTTAAAGTTACTCCAGCAAAAAAACTGTTCATAATTCCTGACCGATAACAGCTAAATTTGTCTTTCTCTGTACTTTGTTAGCTTAGGATCGGTAAAAAAACACGTCATCGTATCCTGGGGTTTAGCATTGATTTAACCCTTATTCCTAGGTCCAAAATATTTATATTTGGTGATTCGTTCTATGATAATAAACTATATGTTGTGATAGTTGATATCTATGTTCTGCGTATGTATCATAAGCAAATAGAGTCCAGTCCCTGTCTTCGTAAGAAGATAAAGTTCAGTCCCAGTCTTCAGCGCATACATCATGGGCAGATAAAGTCCAGTATTTTCATGTCCTTTTAAAATAGCCTTGCATACATGTATATCCATTTTCTTATTTTGGTAGATATAGTAAAGTGGTAAAATAAAAGATACGTTTATGCGCTGATCACCGAGACGCGCTGTATGTTCCTGAGCTAAGATAGGCTTGACAGTTTGCATGTAGTTCATGCTGTTTTTTTAGAGCCGGTGGATAGGCTGTGTTCTTGCCTGAACACCTTTACATCTTGTTATTTACAAGTACAGCCATATGCTCTCTGTTCTAATTGATTATTGTTTATCTTTGTTGCCTTTTGGCATGCTACAGCTGTGCCTGCTGGAGGATTTCCGTGCCCTCGTCCTATAAGACTCCTGCGGTTCCTGCTCCTGTTAAGGTTTGCTTCTTTCTTCCTGTGTACACCAGCATTGGTGGTTTATTTATGCATCACATTTGTGTATGCATCTACTTTCTATCAGTCTTCAGCCCATACATCATGAGCATATAAAGTCCAATCTTTTTATATCCTTTTAGAATAACCTTAGTGTTCCTTTGCATCTCACCGTGCTGGGTGCTGCTGTCTTTCCTACTGCACATTCATTAGTTTAGCTTCTATTTCCTGTTCGCTGCTTAGTTGTTTGATTCTGTGCTTCCTTTCTATTGGTGGCCCAGCCTGAACAGAACGCCGTGGCTTCCATTTGTGCCTAATTTGTCGCCCTCGTTGTGCCTATGCCTTTCCATCATCGGCATGGTTAGGGCTGCTGGAGTTTCCTGTGCGGCGCCTACCGTGCGGCGTCCCAAAGCTCCTCGCCATAAGATAACGCGAGTTTCAGCGTTCGTTGGTTTTGTTGCTTCCGGATTGCCCAAGAGGAAATGTATGTGCTTGCCTGTTTCCTTGGTTACTGTGACCTTTTTCGTTGCTCTGTGTTTGCTTATGCTTTCCCGTGTACGCTTTGTGGGTCATGTTGCTATAGGGGATGGTTTCTTCCCTGTCGTTAGTTCCGAGGCTGCAAGTAGAAACCGGAAGAAGAGGAAGGTGATACATGACAGACTGAAATGCCGTATACCAGGTGCTCATTGGGTTTTAGTCTCAGGGCTCCTTAGTTTGCCTCTTCGCTTAGCTCCTGCGTCGCATGAGGTTTTGTGGACTCATTTTCTTTGCAGATGCTCCCTTTACTTCTCCCTTAGATCCTTCATGGGTTGGGTTTACGTCGGAAGAGGTCGACATCTTAAAAGGTGAACTACGCTTTTATTGGTTCTGTAGGCAGTGCTTGATGCTGTTGTGCTATTCCTTTTTGGGTGCTAAAATAGAGATTGTTCTACAGCTGGATATGAGGCCAGATCTTTTTATGGAGGCCCTAGCTATATGTGTGGTCGCTGTAAGGCGAGTTTCTGGTATCAGGAGAGGGCGAAATCTGCGTCCGCGATCACGGAGAGGCGGGTTGTGTACAACAACTGCTGCAAGCAGGGAAAGGTGTTTATTCGACCTTTCACAAAACCACCTGCTTTCCTTCGCGATCTTCTAGACTTCGGTGGCCCCCAACGTAGCAAGCAATTCATTGATAAAATTAGACAGTACAATTGTTTGTTTGCTTTTACTTCGATGGGAGCAACCATAGATCGGTCTGTTAATAATGGTAGAGGCCCAAACATTTTCAAAATATCTGGTGCTGTTTGCCATAGAATGGGTTCGCTTCTGCCTGAAGAAGGACATGCTCCTAAATATGCAGAGTTATATATATATCATGGTGGCAATGAAATTGACAATCGAATTCAGGCTTTAAACAAGGATGATAGAATTGAGGGAGGGCTAGATAAGGAAATTGTTAAAGGCCTGCAGGATATGCTCGATACACATAACGCGCTTGTTAAAAAATTCCGCATGGCTAAAGAAGTTTTGGCAGAAAATGAATTTGCAGATATTTCTATTCGTATCATGGCTCCTGGTAAATCTGATGGGCCTCAGTTTAACCTCCCTTCTGCTGATGAGCTTTCCTGTTTAGTGTTTGGTGAGTTAACACTGGAATCGCCCTGCCGTGACATAATAATACGTGGTAGGAGTGATAATTTGCAGCGAATTTCTTCTTTGCACAATGCCTATATGTCTTTACAGTACCCATTGTTGTTTCCATATGGGGAACGGGGGTTCCAGTTGGGTGTTAAATACATTGGTGTAGATCATTCAAATTCGCGCAAGAGGCAGAAAATGACCATGCAGGATTTTTATTGTTTTTGTTCACATTACAAAGAGGGCCAGCATAACCCCTACCTGTGCTGTGGGTTATTATCTGATCAGGCGATAGTCGATTCACGTGCGTGCATAGATGAGTGTAGGTTACATTTTATTCAGTTGTCAAACGATGATTTGAGGGCAGAGAATCTGCAAGGTCTTGTAGATGCGGTAGGGGCAGGGCGTATGGATGGTAGCTCTGTTGGTAAGAAAAATATATTGCCATCTGCTTTCACTGGTGGACGTCGTTATATGGTAGAGAACTTCCAGGATGCGGTGGCTATTTCCCGTGTCCATGGTTGCCCTGCTATATTTTCTACTTTCACCTGTAATCCAAAATGGCCTGATATCATGGAGGCTCTAGAATCGGAACCTGGGCAGAGGCCGCACAACAGGGCTGATATGACTGTTAGGGTTTATCATATGAAGCTTACCGAGTACTTGAGAGGTATTAAAGATGGTAAGGTCTTCGGGCCTATTGTTGCAGGTACTTTCGCTTCTAGCCAAGCGTTGTTTTCTTGCTTGCTTATGTGTTCTTGCCTGTGTTTTCTCCTTGCAGTACTTCATACTATTGAGTTTCAGAAAAGAGGGTTGCCGCACGCCCATATACTTGTCTGGCAAGACAAGGAGAAACGGGCTGAGATAAGTCCTGCTTTGATCGATTCGTTTGTGTCTGCTGAGATCCCTGATCCTGCTGTGGATCCGCTTGGATATGCCCTTGTGGCTGAGTTTATGATGCACGGCCCATGCAGAGATAATAACCCTAAATGCCCCTGTATGAAAGATAACATGTGTTCCAAAAAATTCCCTAAATCATTTCAGTCCGAGACATCTATTGATGAGTTTGGATTCCCTGTTTATAGGCGTCGAGATGATGGGCGTTTTGTTATGAAAAATAAGGTCAGGCTCGATAATAGGCATGTTGTTCCTTATAACATGGAACTTCTTAAAAAGTACCAGGCACATTTAAATGTTGAGTGGTGCAACAAGACACATGTCATAAAATATCTGTACAAATATGTTACAAAAGGTCCTGACTTCTCGAAAACTCTTTTTGAAAGAATTAAAAATGATGGTGACCCAGATGGTGAGGGTATTGATGAAATTGATGAGTATAGGATTTGCCGTTACATCTGTGCACATGATTCCTTTTGGAGATGCTATGGGTACGAGCTACATAGTAAGCAGCCTTCCGTAGAAAGACTCGCTGTTCACTTGCTAAATAAACACATTGTTCGCTTCCGCGCAAAAGCTAGCCTTCCAGCGATCGTTAACAATAGCCTGTTGCGCAAAACTATGTTAACAGAGTGGTTTGTTGCTAATATTAGACATAAAACTGCTAGGTCTCTAGCATACTGTGACTTCCCCACAAAATGGTCTTGGGTGGCAGAGAAGAAGAGGTGGGTTAAAAGGAAGAAGGGTAAGAAAATTGGTAGGATATACTATGTGCATCCTTCTACCGGTGAGCTTTACTATCTTAGGATGCTGCTGATGCTTGTGAAAGGCGCTAGGAGCTATGCTGATGTTAGAACTTATAATAACGTGGTGTATGGGTCGTTTAAGGATGCATGCGCTGCCAGGGGGTTGCTTGGTGATGACAATGAATGGTACTGTGCTTTTGATGAGGCTTTAGAGTGGGGCATGGGTCATCAGTTGCGTCGGTTGTTTGTTACGATGATTATTTTCTGTGGTGTTCTTGATGAAAATGGCTTCTTTGAAAAATATTGGACCTATTTGGATGAAGACATTCAACACGGTATACGTTGCTCTCTTAATCAGCCCACCTATATTGTTCCTGGACCTGAATTGAAGAACATGTTACTAGATAAATTGGCCGTTCTCTTTGCTAAGAATGGCTGTAGTATTTTGGATCATGGTCTGCCTTTAAAAACTGGTAATGACAATAGTTCGTGTATAAATGATTTGATTAGCGATGAGCTTCATGAGGATTGCGAGTCGCTCCTTAGAACTGCAGAGGCTATGCAGATGCAGCTTAACAAAGATCAGCGGATTGCTTTTAATGCTATTGTTGACCGGGTTAGAAATGACAAGCCAGGGTTTTTTTTTGTTTCAGGCCATGGGGGAACTGGGAAGACTTTCCTTTGGAATGCTCTTGTTGCTTACCTTAGGGTATACAAGAGAATTGTTCTGACCGTTGCATCTTCTGGTGTTGCATCGCTTTTGTTACCTGGTGGTAGAACGGCTCATTCCAGGTTCAAGATCCCTATTAATCTCGATGATGATGGTGTTTGTGACATCCGGAGGTCTACGATGCTTTCGTCTTTGATTGAATCTGCGTCTCTTATTATTTGGGATGAAGCGCTGATGACACATAGGAAATGTTTTGAGGCGCTAGATCGTAGTTTGCGTGATGTTCTATCTGAGCGTGATCCTCTTCTTGCTAATACAACGTTTGGGGGTAAAATAGTTGTGCTTGGCGGAGATTTAAGGCAGATCTTACCGGTTATTGAGGGTGGGACACGGGCTCAAGTTGTAAATGCTGCTATTACAAACTCTCCTCTATGGCGTGGTATTACGGTTCTTCGCCTTGAGATTAATATGCGCCTCGCTGTCCAAACCACAGATCCTATTGTGCAGGCAGAGGCAGAGGCTTTTGCGCAATGGATTCTGGACGTTGGCGATGGGAAGGTGCCTGCCATATCGCGGCAGGGCGAGTCTGATCCAACATGGATCACTGTTCCGGAAGAACACTTGGTGTATACCGATGGCGCCAAGATTCCTGCCATCGTTGGAGCTGTCTATACCTGTTTTTCAGAAAAATATTCTAATCCTGACTATTTAAAAGAAAGGGCTATCTTAACACCAACGAATGAAATAGCCGAGGAAATCAACAAACATGTTCTTTCTTTGGTGCCTGGTGAGGAAAGGGAGTACTTGAGCTGTGACTCAACAGGAAACTCAGCTGACGGGGTTCGTAACATAGATGTTTTCTATCCTGTTGAGGTTCTAAATACTATCAAGGTTAATAATTTCCCTTACCATAAATTAGTTCTTAAGAAAGGCGTTCCTATAATGCTCCTTCGAAATATTAGCCAGGCAACTGGTTTATGCAATGGCACGCGTCTTATTGTTACTAAACTTGCTGAAAAAGTTATTGAGGCCATTGTGATGACCGGCTCAAATGTTGGAGATGTTGTTTATATACCAAGGATCTGCCTGACCGTGAAGGATCCTAGGTGGCCATTTACTCTGCATCGGCGTCAGTTTCCCATTAGGGTTTCTTATGCTATGACCATTAACAAAAGCCAGGGGCAGACTCTTGCGGCTGTTGGTCTGTACCTCAAAACTCCCGTGTTTACCCATGGTCAGTTCTATGTGGCGGTGTCGCGAGTGACGTCTAAAAAGGCTCTTCGAATATTGATTGAGAATGAAGATGGTGCATGTGGTTCTCAGACTCGGAATATCGTTTTCTCTGAGATATTTCAGTCCCTTCTGCATAGATAGTATTACCAGCTACCTTAGTTATTTAGCTAGGTTTAGTATTTTTCCTTCAATAGTAGGATTTTGGATTGGCATCTTTTTGGCAGTATGGCTTCTACAATAAACTAGATCTTCTTATGTATAGCCATCCCGTACATGCCTTACTTCTATGTCATGTGTCCTTTTGTTCCGCGGGAATGTTTTTTGCCCTTCTATGTTCCAGTACACGGCTGTTCAGGTTTCTTTTATGCGCCATTACCGGTTATGGTGGTTAGCCCATGTTTAGGACTATTCCTATGGTGCTTACAATTACTGGGTTACTTTGTTTCTGTCTTTTGTGTTTGTCTGGGCTTGGCCGGTTCCCAGGTGAGGACTATGGATATGGATTTGGTTCATAGATGGTGTGCTTTGTTCAGTGCTGTGCCTGATTTGTCGGCACTGTGTTCTGCCTTGCCTAACAATGTTTTTACTTTTTTATAGATGGCGTACAACAGGCTTTCTGAGATTCACAAGGATGGTAATCGCTGGACCATCTGTGTTCTCGTCTCTCGCATGTGGCACTATCGCGGGGGAACTGACGATGGACCGATTAAGCACACTGACCTGGTTCTGCTTGATTGCGAGGTTGGTTATAAGATTCCATTTCAAAGCACACCGTGCGCTACTATTGTTGGGTTTATCTAATATAGGTGTTGTCGTGCAGGGAACTCACATGTATGGTCAGATCCCTCCAGTCCCTGCAGAGAAACTTAAGGATGTGTTGCAGGAAGGAAAGGTATTCGTCATAACAAAATTCCTCTGTACTCCGTCAAGGCCAACTTTCAGGCCTGTGGAAAGCCCTTTCATGGTGCAATTCACAAGGTATACTGAGGTCCAGGAAAAACCTGGCTTGGAAGATGGGTTCCCATTCTGCACTTACAGCCTCACTGCGTTTACTGACCTCCCAGCACCTGCTACTAGACCTGCACGATTCGTAGGTTAGTCGGGCTATGTTTTCTGTGTTGTACTTTCCGCTGCTCCTGGTGAGTTTGTTTGGATGTAACTGTCTTTCCTGATTTATTCCCCTGCAGATGTTATTGGAAAGATCAGCAACGTCTCTGATGTTATTCCTATTCAGTCCATGTATCAGACGACGGCTTCCAACACACGGACAGTGATGCTAACAGACCTTCAGTAAGCTGTATTTTGGGTTCCTTTCACTTGTCTGTTCTCGGGGCTGTTCTCATTGTTTGTGGTTTCACCTGATTCTTGGCGTATAACTATGTAGAGGCAACGATATGAAACTTGTGCTCTGGGGTGATCGCGCGGTTGAGTTTGATGCTGATGCGGTTCGTGATATGGGTGCTAAGGAACCAGTTATTGCTATCTTTGTGGGGACTCTTCCTAAGATACATCATGGTGAGTTCTACGGAAAATGGTCAGGGTTAGCTTTGTATTGTGAATCGTATAAGTTGTGTTCTTTATGTCCTTAGGTTTTCTGTTTCATAGGCTCTGTCATCTGTATATCTTATTTCCCCCTCTGATGTATCGATGCTTCTCTATCTGCTGTTGGCTACCTATGGCTATGACGTAGGTATTAAGGGGCTAAGTGGCAGTACCGCCTGCCGTTGGTATATCGATGAAGACATTCCGGATATTAACTCATTCCGTGAAGGGTGTGTTCTTTTACTGAAGGTATACACGTTTCGGAATTTTCTCTTTACTAATGTTTTTTTTGCCTTGCTGCAGCCTTCGTGGCAGGTTCGTTCCTTTGGCGGTCTATGATCCAACAGTGCCGGGTGCTTTGGTGTCTCGAGTTCAAGAGGACCCGATTGATAAAACCGTTAGCCAGCTTGAAGAGCTTGATCCTTTTGAAGATATGGTACTTTCCTTGTTTTGAAATGCCTTGTTCATGTGTCTACCATTTTCTTGCTGGTTATGTATCTCATGCCTCCTACCGTTATTTACTTCAGGAGAAGAGGTTCTTCTGCACTGTCACTATCGACAGACTTGGTTCTGATGACCGTTGGTGGTTCCCTTCGTGCGGCGCCTGCCGCAAATCAGCCAAACATAACGGCTATCACTACGTATGCTCAAACAATGCTTGCTCGTCCGTGGATGCTGAACTAACGTGAGTACCTACTAGATGGTGCATTTGGAAGTTCCATTACTTCTTCTTCATTAGCTCACTCTGTTTTCTATGCTCCGTTTTCAGGTACTGCATATCTGTTTTCGCAACCGATGGTACGGCAGAGGCTGAATTTATGCTATTCGACAAGGTCGCGGCAGCTGCTGTAGGAAAGACTCTATACATTATCCTGCGCCAGAGATACCCAGCTTACACCAAGATGGATGACTTGGCCAATGCTGCTAGGCATGACACGTTTGTTCCAGCTGAGGTTACTCGTTTGGTTGGACAAAAATACAAGCTCATGGTGTCCATATCCAAGAAATGGAAACTCAAGAATACTGAGAAGTTATCATTCCAAGTCAACAGGATTGAACAAACATTCAAGCCCGCGCTACCGCCCACTGTCTTAGATCCCGCGGAGGGATCATCGCCAGGGAGTGGTTCGAGGGCACCGCTTCTAGCCCTAGGTTCGGCTATATCACCAAATGCACCTCAGGTATGGCGCGCCTCACCGTTAGGTTTTACTAAATGCCCGTACATGCTACATCTATTTTCTTTAAAGGTATCTGTTTATTTGCATATACAGACTCTTGCTGCTGTTGTTAAGCTCAGCCCATTGACCCCACCTGCGCGGTAATCAACTACTAAGAGGACCTGTTAGCGTGTCTGTCTCCCGTGCTTCTGCCTCCTAATACTTGTTGCTGCATTTTCCATTATAATAGGTCATCTGCTCCATTGCGTGGTGCAGTTCCAGACTCCTACCAAAGACAAAGCACAACCTCTTGAAGAAGGCGCTCCTTCCAATGTAAGTGTTCATTTCTTTTGCTCGTGATTCTTTTTGTCACCTGGCTGCTATAGGTTCCTTACTTATAATTGTTTGTTCCTTGAAGATTTCTGGAGAGACTGAAGTGGGTGATGGTGCATCTGGTGAACAGACTGGGGTGGGTGATGGTACAGTCCCCGTTCAGGACAGGGTCAGTGAGACCCTGACTCTCAAGGACAAAACTATCATTGATGAGAAAGAGGGCGGCACTAGGTTTAAAAGGTTCTCCTTACTAACCTGTTACGATTGCTACCTTTGGTCATACCGCTGATTTCCTTTTGCACTGCCATTTTCCCCTGGTCCTAAACCGTGCGATGGTTGTGTTTGCTCGCTCTTCCCTGGATCACCAGCTAATTATGCGGTCTTTTCTTGTATCAGGACTTCTTCCACCAAGTCTGTTGTGGCTCTCAAAAAAGCTAAACCGTAGCTTGGCTGCTAAGTTTATAGGCACCATTTATATATAAGGTACCAACTACTACTACTGAATTCAGCCTCATCTTTTTTTGATACCTACCACCATGTCCTGTATATATGTTACCTACCTGCTATATACTTATTTCTTGATACTTTCTTGCATTGGTAGGTCCTTTTCTACTACTCGCTCTCTCGGCGTCTGCTGGTACCCAGCGGTCCTTCCTTCATGCATCGTCGGGTTGACCAACTTAGCTCTCCACTTTGGTGCTGGCCTCTATTCTGCACTTGCAGTTCCCGTGCCGTGCTATCAAACTAATGTGATGCTCTTGCTCCATGCCTCCACACTATTGCTTAGCATATCCTGTCTGACTTACCATCGGCCTCGTGTGCTAGATGTGTGAGTAGTTATGTAGAGGCCCTTATGAGTAGTTTCGTGCTTTTACATAAGCATCCTTTTGTAAGATAATTAGTGGTCCGTGAAGGAAGTAGCTTGTGATGTAATTCCTCGGCCCTACCGTAGGCCCAAAACATAAGACCTTATGTACCTGTATGCCTGGAGTGAGCGATTGCCTGGGTTTGGGATATATCTACTAATATGAACGGTATGTTGTTAATTATACTTCAGAAAGATGTCCCTATAATGTTTCTTAGAAATATCGACCAGGCAACCGGTTTATATAATGGCACCCATCTTACTGTTAGTAGTTATATAATGGCACCCATCTTATTGTTAGTAGTCTTGCGGTCAGGACCGATCCATGTCTACACGAGGTGGCATCTTTCGTGTGGCTTGCCCTTGTCTACCCGGTGACGAGCTATGCTATCTAATCGACCTAACGTCTGAAGCTATGGAGCTGAGGATTTTTTTTAGTGGAACGGAGCTGAAGATTTTGAGTCGGCCGTTACCTTTTTTTTAGGGGATAGTCGGTCGTTACCCGATGGGCCAGGTCTCATGGCCCATTAAAACCTAATGCATATGAATTTCAGCATTATGTATAAGACATCTAAAATCAGATCACACTGGACCGTGCATGTGTTCTTTCTCATTCCAAGACCTTCTACTCTGCTTCAGGCTCACTACTGCTTAGAAGCCTAGGCCTTTATAGATGTCAAGCCATAGCCAAGGCCTCGTTCCGGTACATTTGGATAAACAGACCTTGTAATATGCTTTCGTACTGTATGATGATGTACTTTATATTTGCTCCCTACTAATATATATTGTAAACAACTGTGTCACGTGTATTACATATATCACGCTAAATGCCTTCAAGCGTGCTCCATATCCACAATATAATATGCAAATCCATTCAAATTTTAAATGGTCAACCTATCGTGACCAGGCTGCCTTATTTTTGGCCTCGGCGCCGGACGGCACACCGGGTCATCTAGTTCTTTAAAAGTTGTGACTTTCGAGCATTCTGTGGTTGGTTGCCGAGAGTGCTCCCAATTTTGTCTGTCTGCGCGTGGGCCCTGTTTGTTTCGTGGGTGTATGCAGCGACCCGGTGGGTGCTCGCGCGGGGTTGTGGGTCGGCTTGCACACGCGTTCGCTACAGGGCAGTGTGGGTGGGCGGTGCTTTTCCTTTGAACGGATGACGTGTGTGCCCTGATTTTGCGGGCCACGGATGTCAGTCTTTTTTTTTGTTCAGGTCATATTGTTTTTTTTTTACGTTTTTGGCAGCGGTGAGGAGTACTTCATCAGATTTTCTCCACTATTCTGAGCGGGGCGGATTCTTCTATTGGATTTCCAGCACGCTTGGATTTCTCGGCGGCGGCATGCATGTTTCCTGCCGTTTATTCTATCTGTTAGACACGATCTTGGCTCGACGGGGTTGCCTCCGTTTGGGGCGCCGGCAAGCTCTCGGTGATACACTGCGCGGCCGTTGTCTGCAAGGTGTGGTTCTTTTGTTGATCTGTGTTTTGCTCTAACTTTGGACCTGCTAGATGTTGCGCTTTCGGACTTTGATTACAATGGTCGCTCTCTTACTGTGCTGTTCGCATCGATTTGGTGGGTGGGGTGAGTTATGCCCCCGCAGAGCCTCGCCCCCGGCGACACGGGGGAGCCCTAGCCGCCACCGCCGGTAGCCCCCCAACCCCTCTCACCCCCTCATCGCCGCCGCCGGAGGGGGGGCGACAAAGCCGCGTGGGACCTTGGGAAGGTGGCGGCGGGGCGTCTCCGGGCGTCCAGACACGGGCGGCGCACGACGGGTCGTGGCAGCGGCGCAGCGTCTTGCTTGGCTCTAGAAGGCGGCGCCGTCGGCTGCTGGAGGCGCGGCCAGGCCGGATCTGGGCTCTGTTGGGCGGCGTGGTGGAGCAGTGTGTCTTGCTCGGCCACAGCGGTGTCTACGGCCGGTGGTGTCTCGCTCCTACCCACGTGAGCAAACCTTGCTCCGATCCTACTCTCTTCCTAAAGTTTGTTTTTGACATTCAGTTTTTGTTCTTCGTTTCCCTTTCCTAGAATATGATCTGTTTTCCTAAATATTATTAGGACCATCCAGTTAGCTGATTGATCAAGGGGAGACACACATTCACCAAGACAAGGTGCTTCAAACATCAATGCAGAGTTCAACCAAGCCATCAGGAACAACGGAACTCTTTATTTTGGAAATTTGAGTTACACATGATCCCAATTAGTAACAACTTTTGATGATGTGTCGATGGTGGATTCCAAATGGTAGGACTACTTTGTGTTCAATCATCATAATTCTGTTCTGTGACTGCAGTCATTGCTACTCACTCTGTAAAAGGGTAAAACCCATGACAAATCAGTGGGTCTTTGTTAGTTAATCCTCCTTGTTGCATCGATTTATGAACCAATGTTTCTACCACCTGTTTTGATTCCTCTGTTAGCCAAGGTGGCATGGACCACTCATCTGTTATAGTACACCATTCCCTTTCTAAGAGAACACATGTCTAATTTTTCACACAAAGTGTGTCTGCCATCACTATAAAACACAGTACTAGACCATCCATGCCTATAATTTCTTGAGCTCTTAGGTCAGAAAACAACATTTTTTCACTGTTTGGAATGAACTTTGCCTACCCTGCTATACTGAGCTAATTATCTATGAAAATCTGCGATCTCATATGAACCTAGGTAGATGTGATTATTGTTGACTTCTACATGTTCTCAGATTTTATGCTTCATGACTCAGTTGTTTTTATATCTGGTCATCTGACTGTATACATATTTGTATCTTTCCTTCCCATGACCAGATACTCATTGACAAAAAGACACAGATTTTTTTGTTCAGCTTTTGGATATTCTCTTCTAATGAACTATAATATGGAGCACATGTAAAAGCCACAGTTATGTTAGTATATATCAGCGATGATTATTGTCGACTTTTATACTTCTTAGATTTTTGGATTCATAATCTCAGGTATTCGTTTAACTTGTCATCAAAATGTGTACATGTTGGAAATATAAGCAATAATCCATATGATTTAATCCGAGTAATAAACTGATAAATCATGATCATACAGACAAACCAATCATGCAGATCAACAAAGTAGATAAACAGATTACATCTATACAAGATAAACCTATCACATCTACACCAAACGCTAGAACAAAGAACTCTAGCATAATCCAAAAGAGAAAGTTAAAGATCACATACAGTGTAGGCTGAATAGCATCCGCAGCGGTTGCAGCAGCGTCACCCATGTTGAGGTTGTCGGAGAGGTCGCTGACGTCCGGGAAGAAGTCATCGTTCGGGAATTCGTCGTCGGACGACGTCGTGAGTTGCCGATGGTCGCGCTCCCCAAAAACCTGATCGCCCCTCACCCGTACAGGTTCACGAGAGGCGGGGTTCTGGAGGCCTACTGTCCCGATCTGCGGTGCACGCCGCAAACCAGGATGGGGAAGACGAAAGCGGCGGCACAAGGTTCTGGAGGTAGCCGCGTGTGTGGATTGATTCACCGATTAGGTTTAGCGCAGATGCTTATATAGTGCGGGTTAGGAAGATCGTGGGGCTCAGCCCACGTCCGAGTCGGTAACAGCCACATCCATAAAAACTGGAAAAATAACGCGTCCGTTATTGACTCATAATCAGTTTCCCCAACCAGCAAAATAAAGCTCGACTCGGCGAGATTCCCGCAACCATGCCAAGGTGTCGTGACGAGGCAAGCGGCGGAGGAGGAGTGCGGGAGGGCTACTCTTCTTGTTACACCTTAGTGAGTGGTGCAACACTCTACTATATAAGGTGGTTCAACTCCCCTTCAACTAGCAATGTGGGACTAAACTTTAGCACCACTAGCACAACCATATGCTGCCATATACAAGTGGGCCAAAGAGAATTTCAGAATTTGTCTAATGGGCCAACAACCCAAAACTTACCAAATTCCAACAATCCCCCACAAAGTCTCATTGGCACATCACATCTTTTTCCTTTCAGAACATTGTTTTATATACCGGTGTGTAGTGGAGACTGTTAAGTTGAACTTCCACGTTAAACTTCATGCTACATTAGCTAGCAACTTGAATAGTGGACTATGCCTTGAACTACAAGTTTTCTGTGCGCTAGTTTCACACAAAATCTAGACCGGTACAGGGCTACCGTCGGCTTCCCCGTGGTTTGGAGCTTATGCGTCATACTCCAGGGCATTTCATGAGTTTATTAGAGAGCACCCAACTCTCATGGACTGCGACGTTTGACAGTCAGACTCATATAGTTGTATTCCTCAAGAGATGTTCTGCAGGACAACATCTCCGCTTATAAAAGCCACTTGGAACACATTAAGATAAATATCAACCTGCCATGCAGATTAAGAGAGTATTGCATCTTTATGGAGATGTAAATATAATATGGGGATACTCTCCTCTCAGCTGACCAATAGCTTGTCTCCCAGCTCTAATTCACGGGATCTCCGATCACATAGAGTGGGTTGCCACTGGGATCAACTCATAGCGTGGGTCTCAAACCCATCTCCCTCGATGCATTATCTATCACATTGCATGATAAACCCTTTGTGAAGGGATCTGCCAGGTTCTTAGATGTTTGGATATAATCCAACGCAATAACTTTGGAGTTTCTCAGTTTCCTGACAGATTTCAATCTCCTCTTCACATGCCTTGATGACTTCATATTATCCTTAGAACTGTTTACTTTGACGATCACAGTTTTATTATCACAGTTCATCGGGATGGCGGGTATTGGTTTTTCAACCACAAGTAAGTCTATCAAGAGCTCACGAAGCCACTCTGCTTCAACAGTGGCTATGTCTAATGCTGTGAGTTCTGCCTCCATTGTTGACCTTGTTAAGATGGTCTGCTTGCAAGACTTCCAGGAAACAGCGCCACCACCAAGTGTAAACAAATAACCACTTGTGGCCTTAATCTCATCAGCATCAGATATCCAGTTTGAATCACTATAACCCTCAAGTACCCGTGGATACCAGTATAGTGAGTACCATAACTCGCAGTGCCTTTCAAATAGTGCAAAACTCTTTCAAAAGCATGCCAATGATCATCTCCAGGATTTGACACAAATTGACTCAGTTTGCTTATAGCAAAGGAGATGTCAGGTCTAGTAGCGCTGGCTAAATACATGAGCGAGCCAATAATTTGAGAATATCTCAATTGATCTTTAGCAGTCCTTCGATTCTTTCGAAGTAGCATACTCGGATCATAAGGCGTTGGAGAAGAATTGCAGTCAGTATACCCGAAGCGACTCAATTTCTTTTCCACATAGTGAGACTGAAGAAGTGTAATACCACCATTGTCATCCTTTAGTAGCTTGATGTATAAAATTACATTAGCCACTCCCAAGTCCTTCATCTCAAAGCAGCGAGATAGGAACTCTTTGACCTCCTCGATAACAGCGAGGTTGGTCCCGAATATCAATATGTCATCAACGTAGAGACACATAATAACTCCCTCGCCCCCACCATGGCGATAATACACACATTTGTCAGCTTCATTTACAAAAAAGCCTTCAGCAGTTAAAGTTCTTTCAAACTTATCGTGCCACTGCTTAGGAGCTTGCTTAAGACCATACAAAGACTTCACTAACTTACACACCTTTCCTTCTTGACCATCTACTACAAATCCGTCAGGCTGCTCCATATAAATTTCCTCATCTAGCTCTCCATTTAGAAAAGTTGTCTTAACATCCATTTGATGAACGGGAATACCATGTGAGGCATCCAAGGAAATTAGTACTCGAATAGTGGTCAATCTGGCTAAAGGTGAGTAGGTATCGAAGAAGTCTTCACCTTCCTTTTGGGTATAACCCTTAGCCACAAGACATGCCTTGTACTTTTCAATAGTACCATCGGGTCTAAGCTTTTTCTTGAACACCCACTTGCATCCTACAGGTTTGCACCCATAAGGACGATCAGTGACTTCCCAAGTACCATTAGCTAATATGGAGTCCATCTCGCTTCGAACAACTTCCTTCCAGTAGTCAGCATCTTGAGATGCATAGGCTTCTGAAATAGAAGTGAGAGTATCATCCACAAGGTACACAATGAAATCATCACCAAATGACTTTGCAGTCGTTTGTCTCTTCCTCCTTTTGGGAGCTTCATTGTCATCCTCCACAGGATCATCAGAGTATTCTATCGACATAGTGGGTTCAGGAATTATAGAAAATTCCTGACTAGATGAACTAGTCATCTCCTGATTTGATGAGCTAGACATACCTTTCATAGGAAATATGTCCTCAAAGAAAGTCGCATCATTCGACTCCATAATTGTACCAACATGCATGTCGGATACCTCAGATTTTACTATAAAAAATCTATAGCCAATGCTATGAAAAGCATATCCTAGAAAAACACAATCAACGGTTTTTGGTCCAAGCTTTCGCTTCTTGGGTATTGGAATATCGACTTTAGCCAAACAACCCCAAGTTCGTAAGCAAGATAGTTTAAGCCTTTTCTTTTCCCATTCCTCAAATGGAGTCATGGTTTTATCCTTTACAGGAACACAGTTTAGGACATGACACGCGGTCATTAGCGCCTCCCCCCATTCCTTGGAAAGACCCGATGTATCTAACATGGCGTTAACCAAATTAGTTAGAGTGCGGTTCTTCCTTTCGGCCACCCCATTTGACTGAGGTGAGTAGGGAGGCGTCCTCTCATGTATAATACCGTGTTCCATACAGAATAAATCAAATTCGTTTGAAAAGTACTCTCCACCACGATCCGACCTTAGCCGTTTGACTTTAACATCAAGTTGGTTTTCTGCCTCATCTTTATAGATTTTGAAGTAGTTCAAAGCTTCATATTTAGATTTTAGAAGATAAACATAGCAGTATCTAGTGGAGTCATCAATCAACGTCATAAAATATCTTTTTCCACCTTTTGTCAACACACCATTCATCTCACAAAGATCTGAATGTATAAGTTGTAGCGGTGCTAAGTTTCTCGGTTCTGCAGCCGTATGAGACTTGCGGGGTTGCTTTGCTTGCACACAAACTTGGCACTTAGAACCTTTGACAGTGGTAAATTTCGGAATTAAACTCATATTGGCTAGCCGTGTCATGTAACCAAAGTTAATATGACAGAGTCGTGAATGCCAAACATTGGACTCATTATCATTGCAAACATGATTAATAACTTTAGTACATGAGTTTGACAAAGACATGCGGAACAGACCTCTGCACTCATAACCCTTTCCAACAAATTATACATACTTAGAAATTACAACTTTATTGGACTCAAATACCAACTTAAAGCCATCTCGACATAAAAGCGATCCGATGACGAGATTCTTATTGATGGAGGGAACGTGCTGCACATTCTTCAGCTGTACAGTCTTCCCCGAAGTAAACTTCAGATCTACCATACCAACACCATGAACAGAAGCACGTGAGCTGTTTCCCATCAGCACAGAAGAAGTCCTTGAGACCTGATAAGAGGAAAACATGGAAATATCAGAACATACACGTGTATTAGCACCCGTGTCTATCCATCAATCAGGAGAATGACATACTAAAAGGATAGTAGGTAAAATACCGTACCCAGCATCCTTCATCTCAGTATCGCTAATAACAACATTCACGGTCTTGCCGCTGTTCCCATGTTGACGCTTGTCAAAGCGATTAGGACAGCTTGGAGCCCAATGATCAGGATCACCACAGACGTGGCAAGAGCCTTTCCTCTTATCATTTTTCTTCTTGAAGTTGGTTGAGTGCGTGGCCTTGTTCTTGCCATCGAACTTTCCCTTTCCTTCAGTTTTGTTCTTATTCTTAAACTTGTGGGATTGAAAGTTTTTCCTCTGCACTAAATTGGCAGTAGAACCTCCGTCAAGTCCTCGAGCAGTTTTTTCCTTTGCTCTCACCTTCTCTTCCACATGAAGACACCCAATAAGATCCATAACGGAAAACTCTTGTCTCTTATGTTTCAGAGAAGCAGCAAAGTTCCTCCATGAAGGAGGAAGCTTAACAATAATGCCACCAGCCACAAATTTGTCCGGTAAGGAACACTTGGACTGCTCAAGTTCTTTGGCAAGTGATTGTATCTCATGAGCTTGATCAACGACGGAGCGCTCATCAACCATCCTGTAGTCATAGAATTTCTCCATGACATACAACTCAGTGCCAGCGTCCGAGACCGCTAACTTGGTCTCGGGTGCTTCCCACGCGTCCTTGCCATTATCAAATGACATATAAGGGTCAAAAATATTGTCCCCAAGAACACTGAACAAAGCCGCCATAAACATGGTATCGGCTTTCTTAAAGTTCGCTTCCTGCTCAGCAGAAATATCTCCTTCAGGCTTGCCAAGAGTGGCGCTATAACAGTTTACGTTTTCAAACCAGAGAACTGCTCTCTTGCGCCATCTCTTATAGTGCATTCCATCAAAAGGAGGTGGCCTAGTAGCCGCGGCTACACCAGTGGAATTCAGTTGCCTATTATTAGGTTTTTGGATTGTTGGAAATATAAGCAATAATCCATATGATTTAATCCGAATAATAAACTGATAAATCATGATCATCTGACGCATAGTAAAACCAATCATGCAGATCAACAAAGTAGATGAACAGATTACATCTATACAAGATAAACCTATCACATCTACACCAAATGCTAGAACAAAGAACTCTAGCATAATCCAAAAGAGACAGTTGAAGATCACATACAGTGTAGGCTGAATAGCAGCCACAACGGTTGCAGCAGCGTCACCCATGTTGAAGTTTTTGAAGAGGTCGCTGATGTCCGGGAAGAAGTCGTCGTTTAGGAACTCGCCGTCGGACGACGTCGTGGTTGCCAGTAGTCGCGCTTGAGCGCTCCCCAAAAACCTGATCGCCCCTCATCCATACAACACGAGAGACGGGGTTCCGGAGGCCTACTGTCCCAATCTGCGGTGCACGCCGCAAGCCGGGATGAGGAAGACGAAAGCGGCGGCGCAAGGTTCTGGAGGTAGGTGCGTTTGTGGATTGATTAACCCCTATTGAAATAAAAGTTCAGTAACTAGGGATGAAATATCCCCAATACAGCTAAGACCAAGATATTAGCCCAGGTTAAGGTAAACACAGCAACAAGTACATCATTTCTCTATCTGACATCACCATTTCATTTAGCCCCAAAGCTTGGGATGATTAAATCATCTAGATTTAAGCATCAGAGCTAGTACACCATTCTTAGTGGTTAAATACCAAACTTACAACCTATGTGTAACCTGAATCAACATGAAACCGTCACTACAAACCACGGCAGATATTTCTCAAATTTACATCTAAATCCATAGGGATCCCAAATTCATATCAGAAGAGTTCATTAGCACGAAGGCTGGTCACAGAGAGAGAGGGGGTAGAAGGAGCACCTACCTGGGGCGAGTCCTAGCTCGCCGAAGAGGAAGTAGAGGCCACGAATGAAGCGGCACGGCGGCACGATGGGAACCAAGGCACCTGCACCGCGCCGAGCTGTCCCAACAACATCTGTAGCACGGCGGGGGGTCACAGCCAAGCAGCAGCACCGTCGGGATCGACAGCGGTCCGGCCAGGGAGGAATTAGGGTTTCGCAGGGGCGCATCCGGGGAAGGCCGAGCGGCAACAGGGAGACAGAGATTAAAGGAGGAGAGCGAAAAGGGTCCTCGTCGGCTGGTGGCAAGGAGTTGGTGGCCGGCGAAGAGGCACCAATGGCGGCATTGCAAGCGAGCAGAGGATGAGGGGAGAGGTCAGCGCGTATGCGGGTAGAGTGTGTGGTGTGTCTGTGCGTGAGACAAGGAAGAGAGAAGGGTCAGGGGTGAGTTGGTTGGGCCAGATCCCAGACTGGGCCAACCTAGATGGGCCAGGCCAGCCCATGTACCCAACCCAAAACAACCCAAGTTAAATAAAATAAGAAATGAAATAAAAGTAAAATAAATAAATTACCAAAATAACCTTTAAACATTTTTAGGTATAGGAAATTATAAAAAAAATCATAAAAAACATTTAATATGTTAAAATTATCACAAAATTAATATCCACCTAAGAAAAATATAACTTTACTTATTTAAGTTAATAAAATGCAAATAAAGATTTAACCCTATTAAATTTTAAATGAAATTTCATTAAATAAGGAAAAATCCTAAAAATAAATAAAAATCATTTTTGTGTATAAAAATAACTTTAGTATTTTATAAAATACTAACTTAGAGTTTTTACAAATAAAATATAAATCAAATATTTAAAGATACTTAATTCTTTGAAGAATTTTATAAAAATAAAAGCAAGACTTAAAAATAAATAAAATTCATTTTTAAGATCTTTAATAAGTATATTTCATTAGAAAAATACTACATATATTATTCAAAAACATTTTAAGATAAATCAAATTCATTACTTATATTACTCAAATAAGATGCCCACTTTGTTAATTTTTCAAATTATTTCTTAAGTAAGAAATAATCACATTTTCTTATCAAATACTAAAACCTTTAAACTTCAATTACTAAGTCTAAATCCATAAGCAAAATAAAACTTAAATATATCTATTAGCCTTAAAATATTTTTAAATCTTAAATTCAAAATTAAACTACTTTTAAATAAATATTATATATCACTCATGTATAAGGGGGTGAATAATATCCATCCCTCAACCACTCTTAAAAATGACTCTAAACTCAAATAAATTTGTTAGATCATCTAATTATGCTCCCATTAATAAATTGCATATTATTAAATTTATCTTTCACTTAAATTAAAAGGGATAATCCTTAATCATATTTGCCAAAACCCTAAAACTAGATGCTATTCTAAAACTCATCATATCTTACAATTCACTTCTATTTTTATAGTTAACTTTCGTTTAAACAATCATAAACATCTCATTTGAAGTTTATTCATGTTTTAAAGTTAACTTTAGTCACTTGTATCATCAATTAAAATATGATAACTTAACACCATTCATAACCATCACCAACCCTAATGTAAAACCTAATAAACCTTAAGACTAATTAACCTTAACTAAATACTAGTTTCTTCAAATGTTATTCTTTTTGCCACTTCACACAAACAAGTCTATATTAGTTCCTTCAGCTCTGAAGAACTCAACTCAAGGACTTTTTATCCCAATCACCAGATAACAATTAATCATAATCATATTATTCTATTAGTATTTGTATATTTTGGTTTGTTAACACTTAAGTTCCTTATCAATTTCATTGCTTATAAAATAAACTTAAATATAAACCCAATCTTAAAGAAGATACCTAAGATTAACTTATTAAAAATATTAAGGGTTTCACTTTGGGAATTATAAAATTGCATATCATTATTTATGCATAATGGCATCTTGCTTCTTTAAACATTATTCCTTACCGGACCAATGATGATGATTTTAGATATTGGATCTTCTATTATCTCGAAGACCGTGAGTGCATAACCTTGCAATCACAAAAGGCAAGTTCACACTTGCTCATGTCCTTTGATTATTTTCTGTAAAGTATTTTGCAAATCCAGTGTTTTCATCACCTGCATTTGAAAAATATCAGAAAACACTATTTTCATAATAATATGATTATAGGTTATTTACCATGAGGTAATAATCTACTATGAAAGTTCTGGTGGTAAAGGAACATATTATCTAGGACTTAACAACCAATGTTGCTAGTGATTCTTGCGCCGTATATTACGCGTTAACCATAAGATTTGGAATGGGACGGAGAAGTCAGCTGGATCGGCTCCCTTTCGCATGCATTGGACACTGTTCTGGGCATTTGTAAGTTTCAGATCGTGGGTATAGCCGTTTTATACGAGGGAAGTATACCGTGGATCTGGGCTTACAAAAGACATATATCTAGTGTTAATGGTTGTTGTGTGTATCCAACTACGGTATAGCCGTTTTATACGGGGAAAAGTCTACTTTGAGTTTGGACATCCAACATTTGTGGTGTATGCGGGGTCACGGAGAAGGACAGTGATTGGCTTGGATCTTAGTTTGGGCCTCATACCAAGGAAGTTTGAATGAGCCTATAACTCAGATGTGCAACAAAGCTAAGATCTCTCATGGGTAAAGTAACGCACCTCTGCAGAGTGTAAGAACTGTAACTTGTTACTCCCTGTTCCGGGAAGGAGCCGCGAACGCTGCGGGAAAGGAACTCCATGAAAGTTCTGGTAAACCCGTGAAGGATGATGGACATAGATTTTCAGAATAAAAGCAACTTTTGAAGAAATGTTTACGAAAACTTGCATTGCCTACGACCTATGGTCTGTGGCTATAGATAGTGCATCAAACACTTCTCTTAAGTGAATTTGCTGAGTATGCTCGTACTCAACGTATCTTCTTAACCCTTCTAGATCTTGGAGAAACCAATGACGTTTCTAGGAAATAAGTCACTTGAAGAGTTGAAGATATCTAAGGGAGATCAACGGAGTCGAAGACCTTACCGGAATCTATCAAAGACAAGATGAAGCGTAGAATAGAAATAAAACTCTTAGAACCTAGAACCTACTTCTGTAGAATAATACTATAGTAGTACTTTCAAGACTTATACATACATTAATAGTAGTACTTCTAAAGTAACTCCGAGTGGATCTTTCTGTATAATATTCCTCACTGTCCGAGGAAGCTCTCTGGATCTTTTGTAATATGCTATATGTAATATAAAGTGTTGTATTGGACCTGCGATGTTTCTGTTGTACCACTCCGAGGGATATAATGCGGATGGAACGGTGTTCCATTGGTGTTATATCAACGACTATAGTGTACTACACCATGCAGTGGTATGCTGGGTCACCGCAATTGGTATCAGAGCATATGCTTTGACCTTAGGTTGGAAACCTAGTAAATGGGTAGAACCTATAGGTTGGATAGTGACTTTAGGAAGCCATCTTATCTACACTATATTTCCTTATACATGTGATGGATATTCACTTGAGAATAACCTTGTCATACCTTACTAAAGTTCTTATATTACTTCTTTTATTATTAATAAATACTTATCTACTATTTAATTTAGGAAGTACCTATCCAGTATTTTGTAAGTAGACAATATATCTTCTACTAGACTATTCTATACTATAACTAAACCAGAGTAGTATATCACCAAGTCAGAGTACCTCATAAGGGAGTAGTTAATCATGGTGTTATCTTACTAAGAGAAGCCATGAAATGAACTAAAACTTTGTTATTATCTTTATACTAGTGGTAAATACCAGGGGAGTATGCCCCAAAACCTTAAACAACATGTTTTTATAGGGGAAGTAACTAATGTTTTGTTCAACTAAAAGCTATTATATGAAGAATAGAATCTTATAGAGAGTAACAAATAGGGTTATGCTTATCTAACCCCATGTAATATGCCAAATTTATAGTGGCATGAATGACAAGACAATATTCTTGTAGTACAAGTAGATCCATATAGGTTATGAAACTAATTAAAACTTGAGAATTATTCGTTGTTATAAAAAATGTGCTTAGGGAAGTTAAGATTAGAAACAAAGGGTAGAAATGTGAGGATGATTTTTAGTATGTAACTCCAAGGATAATTAAGTTATAACCAATTATAGAGTGATTTAACCAACTATCTCTAGAGTCGGATCAAATTTTACCAAAAGTTATCCCTTTGCAAATGGGCAAATGGTGTAATTTCAGAAGCAAAGAACATTATGAGCCATACAAATAGGTATATAACGGTAGAAGTCCATACACTAAATGTATAAAAATTGTAGTGTATAACATCAAATCCTAAGTACAAGATATGTTTTACTCGAAGTACTGTTTCTACAGGCTTTTGATGTATGTTTGCTAGAGGTAATATTTGGATTTGTTGGATTTTATTGGATTTTATTGTGTGACTAGGTCTATGCATGAAGTTTGAACTTTATGGGTATATGCATGATGTTTCATGGAGTCCTTACTTGATGTACAGGTCTAGAAGGGAAAATGGGTTTGCGTGAGGGAGAGGCGAATTATCACTTTAATGTTGGAAAGATGAAGGCTCATGAGATGTTGGTGATACAACAAAAGGAGGCTAACCAGGCAATTCAGAAGGAAGGATTAAATCAAAAGCCGTATTTAACCACCAAAGAGGAGGTTCTTCAGTATATGAGGAGTATAGAAGAAGGAAGAAAGGTTGAAACAGAGAGGCAGCACCAGTCTTATCAGGAGACATTAAAGGTTAGGCAAGAGAAGCAATTCAAGGAATTACATCCAAGGGTGAAACTGGTGGATTTTTTAGAAACCAAACCCTGGAGTTTTTCCATGATTGAAGAACCTATGGAGGCGAAGAATTGGTTAATGGATACATCCCGTAAGCTTAAAAGTGTGGGATGCAAGGACGAAGAAAAGATGCGTTATGCAACTTATCTATTGACCAGAACCGTAGCCACGTATTGGGAGAAATCCAAGTTTGTGATTCCGGAAGGAGGTGTCAATACCTGGGCTGAGTTTAAAAAGAAGTTTTGAGAAGAATTTGTTCATCGGAACAATGGGAAAAGGAAGGAGAATGAAGATTTAGAGAAAAATAATCTTCCAGTCCTGAAACATGTACAAGAGTTTAACCGTTTAACCAAGTACATTAGTGAGAGAGTCAACAGGGAGGCGAAACGGCAAAAGAAGTTCATGAAAGGACTACAAGAAATTATGAAGATGCAGCTCAGGATTGTGCATGCAAAGGAGTTCCAGGAATTGGTTGATAGTGCACAAATATCAGTAGATAATGAGATTGATGCACCTGAAGGAAAGAAAAAGAGAATTCAAAAACAGGCCATAACAGGTCAGGTCCGAGGACATATGACGAAGAATTATCCGGATCCACTTATGACATACAAAACCGAGAAAATATGTCACAACTATGGAATTCGAGGCCACGTTTTGAAGGAGTGTCCAAAACCTAAGATAGTATGTTACCAATGTGGGGAACCAGGACACATGAAAAGGAACTGCTTAAAACCGCAGTTAACTCATGGGTGGACAACATGAGTAATAGAACCAATAATGGGGTTATCATCTACTCAAAATATTCCGCCCAATCCAAATGGATAAAGTAATGTAGGAGCATTTCAGGGGAAATGTAGCAAGTGTGGAGTTCTAGGACACAAGAAATCATGTTGTCTGGAACATCAGGAGGATTATGGAACATCAGTGGGAAGAGACACAACTTCCACCAAATCACCATCAAAGGAGGGTGTGGGTGAAGAAGGTACATCCTCAGGAAAGCGGAAGTATGAAACCATAAATGAAGTCAATAACAACAACAATCACAACAAAGCAAGTGGTAAGTCAAAACAGTATTAATGATATAAGTTACCTTATACATGCATTTAAGGAGTTAGAGATTTTGCACCACTATTTTCCAAGTATGTGGGTGTACCATCTGTTCCTCAAAAGACCGTTAGAAAATCCCAAGGGGGAGAGTGAATAATGAAGCATCAGAAGTTGATTCGGAGTAAGGTTTAGGGAAAGCCAAAACATTATTAAAAAGTAAGTCATAAGGACTAAGTATACCATAAATAGATGAATAATAGAGTCAAGATATATTTAGACAAAGTATAAACCAGAATCTTACCTTAAGAAGACTTTCTAAAAACTTAGACACTTCTTAAATAGATGTCCTAAACTGAAAACACTCAAGAGGATCTGATCAGGGAAAAAGTGCTAGATTCAAAAGAAGTTTATACATCAAATGGGATTAGAAGTTGGCTCATTTCAAATCAAAAGAGGATCCAAGGAAAAGCTTGAATGAAGATACAACAATTATCTTCATCCTGGATTTAAAAGAGTCACCAGAATCTGAAGAAGTCAATTTTATCTTCGGAAACGTAAGAGGGTGCGAACTTCGAGGACGAAGTTTATTTTAAGGGGAAGAGTCTGTAACATCCTAGGATTTAGCACCTAGAAATAGAGAGGACACAGGTTTGTGCATTGCATTCATGCATAAGAAAATCTAGGGAATTTTCACGCAAAACTAAAAGATCTATGGAGGGATCGGGATCTCTCTTGTACTGAAGGAAACTTCGGAGCAAGTGCGATAGATTTCGACATGACCTTTGCAGAATTCTTTGTTTCGAGAGGAAATTTGTTCAAACATGTATTTGAATTTCAAATATGAAATTCAAATGAATTTATAAGATACACAAATGGAAATTAGAAACATTTAATAACTTGAATTTAAATGATTACAAAAAATGATATAAGAATATTTATTTATGATTATATATATTATAAATATAGTATTATATTGAAATTTTACAATAGATAAATAAAATTAAAGTATTAGGAAACAAGTATGTAGGAAAAAGAATTACATAATTGAAATGAATAAAAGAGTTCTTAATTACAAAAATATATTTATATATACATGACATTGTCTTTACAATCAGGATTTACAAAGGATGAATTAATAAATAAATAGTTCATTAATTACAATCATAATAGTAATACAAAATCTTTACACTTGTGAATAAAAAAAAAGAGAAATTACAACAAGATTAAAAATAAAACCTAACTAAGCTTCTTTTCTTGTTCTTGATCTTCATTTCCTGTAAGCACAACAAAAAGAAAAAGGAAACAAAACAACAATAAAACAAAAGAATGGTTATTTGGATAGTGTTTTGCTCTCAGGTTTGACATAGAAATGCTATGTTCAATTCATCATCGAGCTAATCTGTAAGGGGCAAGTTTCACCAGACTAAGCATCTGTTCTCATTTTGATCAATGCCTCAGCCTTTGCATCATAGGCCAGGTGTATGATCTTATCAAATAAAATCATCTAGTTCACAGCAGTTCAAGTAAACACCACTTATCACTATGCATACTCCAAAATGGAGGCACCATAGTGACAGTCTGATGCACAACAACTATTAGAGTGTATCCTCACACTAAATGGTCACTAAGATATTTTGGCTAAAGCATATTTATCATTTTCCTAGTAGAAGTCTCTAGGAATCAATTGTATACTTTGTTTACTATCAACAAGGATAGTAAGTCAAATCTGTTCTTATTAGATTTTGATAGGAGCAAATAGTAGTGCAAATAATATCCCTTAGATCTGCATACACCTGGATGTAAGGATCATCACAGAGCACATAAGAGGCCAACCATAGCATCTGTTTCTCTATCATATGTTAGCCTCAGTTTTCACATCATTGGCAAGGAAATAATTCACCATACTGTTTCATCATTGCATCACCAGGTATATAATCTTATAAAGTAAAACCACTAACCATAGCAGATCATGCATACTAGGAAACCAATGTGCACACTCCCATGGAGGCACCACAGTGGTAGCTAGTAAGCAAAAGCCTTGCTAAATGAAACAATCACATCAGCCCAAATAAAAGAAAATCATCTTCCTAGCCAAATCTAGGAATCATTTATTTAGTTATCCAACAATTAAGTAGATAAAGAAATCTACTTTAAATATTTTAATTCCTGCTTGCTCAAAATCATGTCTTTGCATGAGATGATCATCAGTAGATCATTCAAAACATCTGCAAGCAACCTTATGCAGATCATTAACCATTGTGGTATTCACAACCTTTTCTGCAAATTATCAGAGAGGGAATTTAAAATCATTTCCCTAGTAAAGAATCCAGGAATCATATCTTACCAATTTTCTATTATCTAGATGGTCAGAAACTAATCAAATCATCCTATTGAAATAAAAGTTCAGTAACTAGGGATGAAATATCCCCAATACAGCTAAGACCAAGATATTAGCCCAGGTTAAGGTAAACACAACAACAAGTACATCATTTCTCTATCTGACATCACCATTTCATTTAGCCCCAAAGCTTGGGATGATTAAATCATCTAGATTTAAGCATCAAAGCTATTACAACATTCTTAGTGCTTAAATACCAAACTTACAACCTATGTATAACCTGAATCAACCTGAAACCGCCAGTACAAACCATGACAGAGATTTCTCAAATTTACATCTAAATCCATAGGGATCCCAAATTCATATCAGAAGAGTTCATCAGCACGAAGGCTGGTCACAGAGAGAGAGGGGGTAGAAGGAGCACCTACCTGGGGCGAGTCCTAGCTCGCCGAAGAGGAAGTAGAGGCCACGAAAGAAGCAGCACGACGACACGATGGGCACCAAGGCGCCTGCAGCACGCCGAGCCATACCAACAACATCTGTATCACGGCGGGGGGTCACGGCCAAGCAGCAGCACCGCCGGGATCGACAGCGGTCCGGCCAGGGAGGAATTAGGGTTTCGTAGGGGCGCATCCGGGGAAGGCCGAGCGGCAACGGGGAGACAGAGATTAAAGGAGGAGAGCGAAAAGAGTCCTCGTCGGCTGGTGGCAGTGCCGGAGTTGGCCGCCGACCGGCCGAAGCGGCACCAGCGCTCGCGGCGGCATCGCAAGCGAGCAGAGGATGAGGGGAGAGGTCAGTGCGTATGCGGGGTAGAGTGCGTGGTGTGTCTGTGTGTGAGACAAGGAAGAGAGAAGGGTCAGTGGTGAGTTGGTTGGGCCAGATCCCAGACTGGGCCAACCTAGATGGGCCAGGCCAGCCCATGTACCCAACCCAAAACAGCCCAAGTTAAATAAAATAAGAAATGAAATAAAAGTAAAATAAATAAATTACCAAAATAACCTTTAAACATTTTCAGCTATAGAAAATTATAAAAAACATTTAATATGTTAAAATTATCACAAAAATAATATCCACCTAAGAAAAATATAACTTTACTTATTTAAGTTAATAAAATGCAAATAAAGATTTAACCCTATTAAATTTTAAATGAAATTTCATTAAATAAGGAAAAATCCTAAAAATAAATAAAAATCATTTTTGTGTATAAAATAACTTTACTATTTTATAAAAATACTAACTTTGAGTTTTTACAAATAAAATATAAATCAAATATTTAAAGACACTTAATTCTTTGAAGAATTTTATAAAAATAAAGGTAAGACTTAAAAATGAATTTTTAAATCAAATATTTAAAGACACTTAATTTTTGAAGAATTTTATGAAAATAAAGGTAAGACTTAAAAATAAATAAAATTCATTTTTAAGATCTTTAACAAGTATATTTCATTAGAAAAATACTATGTATATTATTCAAAAACATTTTAAGATATATAAAACTCATTACTTATATTACTCAAATAAGATGCCCACTTTGTTAATTTTTAAAATTATTTCTTAAGTAAGAAATAATCACATTTTCTTATCAAATACTAAAACCTTTAAACTTCAATTACTAAGTCTAAATCCATAAGCAAAATAAAACTTAAATATAACTATTAGCCTTAAAATGTTTTTAAATCTTAAATTCAAAATTAAACTACTTATAAATAAATATTATATATCACTGATGTATAAGGGGGTGAATAATATCCATCCCTCAACCACTCTTAAAAATGACTCTAAACTCAAATAAATTTGTAAGATCATCTAATTATGCTCCCATTAATAAATTGCATATTATTAAATTTATCTTTCACTTAAATTAAAAGGGATCATCCTTAATCATATTTGCCAAAACCCTAAAACTAGATGCTATTCTAAAACTCATCATATCTTACCATTCACTTCTATTTTATAGTTAACTTTGGTTAAAACAATCATAAACATCTCATTTGAAGTTTATTCATGTTTTAAAGTTAACTTTAGTCACTTGTATCATCAATTAAAATATGATAACTTAACACCATTCATAACCATCGCCAACCCTAATGTAAAACCTAATAAACCTTAAGAATAATTAACCTTAACTAAATACTAGTTTCTTCAAATGTTATTCTTTTTGCCACTTCACACAAACAAGTCTATATTAGTTCCTTCAGCTCTGAAGAACTCAACTCAAGGACTTTTTATCCCAATCACCAGATAACAATTAATCATAATCATATTATTCTATTAGTATTTGTATATTTTGGTTTGTTAACACTTAAGTTCCTTATCAATGTCATTTCTTATAAAATAAACTTAAAGATAAACGCAATCTTAAAGAAGATACCTAAGATTAACTTATTAAAAATAGTAAGGGTTTCACTTTAGGAATTATAAAATTGCATATCATTATTTATGCATAATGGCATCTTGCTTCTTTAAACATTAGTCCTTACCGGACCAATGATGATGATTTCAGATATTGGATCTTCTATTATCTCGAAGACCGTGAGTGCATAACCTTGCAATCACAAAAGGCAAGTTCACACTTTCTCATGTCCTTTGATTATTTTCTGTAAAGTATTTTGCAAATCCAGTGTTGTCATCACCTGCATTTGAAAAAGATCAGAAAACACTATTTTCATAATAATATGATTATAGGTTATTTACCATGAGGTAATAATCTACTATGAAAGTTCTGATGGTAAAGGAACATATTATCTAGGACTTAACGACCAATGTCGCTAGTGATTCTTGCGCCGTATATTACGCGTTAACCATGAGATTTGGAATGGGACGGAGAAGTCAGCTGGATCGACTCCCTTTCGCATGCATTGGACACTGTTCTCGGCATTTGTAAGTTGCAGATCATGGGTATAGCCGTTTTATACGGGGGAAGTCTACCGTGGATCTGGGCTTACAAAAGACAGATATCTAGTGTTAATGGTTGTTGTGTGTATCCAACGAAGGTATAGCCATTTTATATGGGGAAAAGTCTACTTTGAGTTTGGACATCCAACATTTGTGGTGTATGCGGGGTCGCGGAGAAGGACAATGATTGGCTTGGATCTTAGTTTGGGCCTCATACCAAGGAAGTGTGAATGAGCATATAACTCGGATGTGCAACAAAGCTAAGATCTCTCATGGGTAAAGTAACGCACCTCTGCAGAGTGTAAGAACTGTAACTTGTTACTCCGTGTTCCGGGAAGGAGCTGCGAACGCTGCGGGAAATGAACTCCATGAAAGTTCTGGTAAACCCGTGAAGCCTGACGGACATAGATTTTCAGAATAAAAGCAACCTTTGAAGAAATGTTTATGAAAACTTGCATTGCCTACGACCTATGGTCTGTGGCTATAGATAGTGCATCAAACACTCCTCTTAAGTGAATTCGCTGAGTACGCTCGTACTTAACGTATCTTCTTAACCCTTGCTATATCTCGGAGAAACCAATGACATTTCCAGGAAATAAGTCACTTGAAGAGTTGAAAATATCTAAGGGAGATCAACAGAGTCGAAGACCTTACCGGAATCTATCAAAGACAAGCTGAAGCGTAGAATAGAAATAAAACTCTTAGAATCTAGAACCTACTTCTGTAGAATAATACTATAGTAGTACTTTCAAGCCTTATACATATATTAATAGTAGTACTTCTAAAGTAACTCCGAGTGGATCTTTCTGGTTCTTTCTGTATAATATTCCTCACTGTCCGAGGAAGCTCTCTGGATCTTTTGTAATATGCTATATGTAATATAAAGTGTTGTATTGGACCCGCGATGTTTCTGTTGTACCACTCCGAGGGATATAATGCGGATGGAATGGTGTTCCATTGGTGTTATATCAACGACTATAGTGTACTACACCATGCAGTGGTATGCTGGGTCACCGCAAGTCATGAGTCGTGGAATAAATATTTTAGGTTGAGGCTATAATTTGCAGAAACAATTTCACTGGATTTTGGTTTAGCCAATATTGTAACTACATTGATATTTTATGATTATGTCCGGTGCTAAATACACAAGGTTCTGGATATAGGTTAATTTTGTGGCTTACTTAATGGCATGTTGTTATTCTTAGAAAACACATTGTTCACATATGTATATAATTTCTATATTAAAATAAACCATCAACAACTATAGAAACTAACCTGAAATTTTCTGGCTTGAGTGTGAATTTCTCGTGGATAGATTGTCTAGCTATATCTTGTGTTGTTATATCTAAATGTATTTTTATATTGCAGGGTCTAATGTGCCATCTCTTTTGGATACGCTGGTATTGATGGTATTTTGGCCAGCAGCAAGTTCTTTCATGGTGGTGACATTGTAGACAGTTCAACCTTTGTCTCTCCCTTTGATTTTGGTCTCTCTATCCCACTCGGCTGGGATTTTCCACCCACTTTGATCTGGAGGACACTGTCCCTCCCGTGTCTACTGCTGGCATTAGTCGGAGCACATGGCACATCCTCTACGCCTTCTGGTTTGTGTTCTCCCTTACGTTTTATGATTTTTCATTCTATAGTTATTTTAATATATTGGTTCTCTCTATACTCCTGTAATTTCTCTGATTACCCTATTCTGCATACAGCTATAGGCAATCTTTTTTGTTTCTCCTACACGGTCTAGTCTTAACTGCCGTAGGCGAATGTTCATTCGGAAGTATCAGCCCCTGCTGCACGTAAGGGCAGTAATTCCTTGTACTACTCAAGAGATTAAGGAGAGGTAATTTTACCTTTTCATCTTGAAAATAAAACGATGAAAATAAGATACAACGCCTTGAATTTCATTCTATAAGTTTACGGGAAAACATTTATGACAATATCATTAGGTCGTATGAATATTATATTTTTCCCCTTTTGAAACTTCTTTTATCATGTTGTAGTGTTTGAAATATCGAGGTTCTCGCTATTATCATAAGATCTTTGTCATGGATGATAGTGGTTGTTGTTCCTTGCTTATGTATGCTCTTTAATAATGTAGATGGAGACATATATGTTTTTGTTCCATCGGTGTTCAGGCCGAGGAAAATTATAGTTACTTTTATTTTCTCTAAAACATTTTGATGTGTGATATTACCGGGTTAGATAGCATGCATTGGCTACAACTCCTCTACCTCATATAGTTAGAGGATTTATAATATTTTTCTTTAAACAAGACATATAAACTCTACATCAGTGAAATGAGATTTCTTCATTTAATATCTGTTATGTTTAATTTTCCAAGTTTAGGTAATTGAGTGATGCATGCTTTGGATTCTTTTCATTGGACATAATGGATGCTTTCTCAACCCATTTTTCATCACATTGCTTATTTCAACTCAATGATACTAGCTACATTAATCCAATGCGTGTATACTAATACCTAATTTTGCCGGACTCAATTTTTGGTATAATGATCTTCATCTTTACACCTCTCAACTATTTTAGAATGTGTGTGGTAGTAGGGGTGAATGGTCTCCTCTCACTCAGGGGTTTCTAGGTTGGTATGCTAATGCATAAGTTTCCATTGTTTAATATTGCTCTATTCATCAAAATATAATCACTTCATAGGTTGTGATTATGATAGTATAAACTGCTACTGACATGTGCAAGTATTGATGGTTTGATACAAGACCTGCTACTTTCTTTAGAATCTCATTATGATTGCCTACAATGAATGGAGTGAACTTCTTTTTGTAACAAAACTCAATTATGTTGTAAGAATATAAAAAATAAATGTTGGTCTTCTTTCTTAAAGTTGGTGTTTGCCTATTTTCAATAAGTGTCGAGATGATGCCACTTGCCACAACATTTACACTCTGCCCTCTCTACGTGGTACCTGATTGGTGTCCTTGTTTTCTAGCATGTTAGGTTATTATACAAGTTACACTACAATAAAGTCATCATGTGACATATTCACTTTCGTCTCTAGAATATCAGAGCACATCTCCTCTTTGTAGGGACGCTTCTTGAGACATTTCACGTGATATCATAATTTTTTGAAGAGATAACTAAATAAATGTGTTCACTAATTTATGGATATGTAGATACAAAATCTAAGACGTAACGCCATACGCCTTTAGGAGTACAAACTTAGTATCACTTCACTAAGGTAAAATGACAATTTTCTGGATACGAAACTTGATGAACAAAATTTGTCTTGGTGCTAACCTTTTATATTTTGCCGCTTCACACCTTTTGTTTTTCATAATATAAATTCCTAACATATAATGTCTTCCACCTTTCCCCCTCGCCTCCACATCTACAGTTGCCACCACACTTCTTGAATTGCTCATCGAAGATCGAATTCACTCATGTAGATGTTCATGTTCCATTATTGACTCCATCCCATGCAGATATTCATGATCAGATTAATATCTAGATGAAATAGGAATAATCCATTTTCAGAGGTCAAAACATTCCAGATAATGTGTACTTTAGATTAATTATGGTGTTTACCAATCCGGATGTCAAAACAACACCTTGAGACACAACCAGGCTTTGTCTTAGAGACACACCAATATATACTTTTTGTGTTCTTTTGAGGGCTTTTTGGCATCATCAATTATGACCATGATATATTTTAGAGATGTCCATCATATTAGATATGTTTGTGTGAATAAATACAGTATCTTTGCATATTTATTATCTGTGAATTCATACCTAAACCATCTCCATGCAGTGTTATCTATTAATTCTTATGTTACTACCTTAGCCTATTATGGTTTGAGTCACCAATTTACATAAATATTATATGCTTCACGAATGGACATGTGGAAGCTTCACTGATGTTTGTTTGAGAAAAACCTTAAAGGTTAGCAAAACAACAAGAAGGTTTGTTCCCACCTTTTGGTGTGACCTTTAATATTTAGTTGTCATATGTTAGATTTTTGGTGTCTTTGGCCTAAGTTTTGAGAAATCAGCAGATAAAAGTGTGATCTGCTAAGTAAATGGGGGCTGTTACCATAGAAAGCTATGACATATCTGTTGGTACCCATCCAAGCAGAACATGATAATTTTGTGTGTACTGTCAGGTAGTATCCTTTCATAGCTTAATATACATTTATCATGATTTGTCAGATTGTTCTTTGACTTTCGTACCTATCTTCATCAATTCATATTGTGGTTGCAGGGAGATGGAATCCATCATTTTGTACCAGAATCTCAAATTAAACATGTTCAGTGGATGGTCAGGTGTACTATCCCTGGTACTTTGAAGTTATGCCTGTTAAAGAACAGTTACCAGCCAACAAGCCATAGGTTCAACCTGCGTTTCACACCATGCAACCTATATAATAATAAATACAAGATTGTTTTGACTAGAAATGATACTGTGCCATACTCTTTATTTTATACTATTGCAACCCGAGGTCATTCGAAAACATACTGGTCACTGTTACAGATAAGACGTTATTAGTAGGTTATTTAGTTGTGTATATCTTTTGTTGGTTTTATTTTATTACATAAGTTTTTTGTTATAATTGATCGTTATGAGATATGTGTATACATTGTTGGCCTCCTGACATGCGTATCGCTGGTTGATATAGTTCGGTCTCGGTCAACTCTGGAGGTAAAGAGGTGTCGAAAAGGAACCCGCAGATAACAGATGCTAGGTACAATTTGGTTTCTAACCTATGTTATTTTATTTGGAGTGCATAATTAACTAAGGCCATGCATTCCTTTTGGGAAGAAATATTATGATTTCTCCTCTTTTACTCACAGAAGGATTTTTTCATTTCATATGCACTAACACGATTGTTACCCTGCGGGGAGCTAATGCTGAGAAGCTTGATGCAGATATCTGATAAGGAAAAGCTGCATAGAGCCTATACTGGGACAACGGTTGAGTAAGGGATTAATTAGGGTTTGTCTCTATTTTTAATATCCCATGTTGCAGCTATGTTGGCTCTGTCGGCTAGGTAAAGGTCTAAGATTTGTGTTAATCTTGCTAATCCAGAAATAGGTGTTTTCTTTTTCTTACAAGATTAGAGTTCAATCTCTGGTGCAATGTTGCTTTTGAGGCCGATGGAAGAAACTTTATTTTTTATAGAATCATCGAATTGGAGTATTCTGATGAGTGGATTGCTAAAGAGAGCAACGATTTGAGTCTACAAAATGGGAGCCTTCTACGCTGGCTTATCTATATAAGTTGATACCACACAAAGCTGTGGTAATAAGTGGTTTGTAGGATGTGTTTTCACAGATTGTAATCTAATAAAGCACTATATTTGTAGAACAAGATTTTTTGCTCCAACAATACTGCCGAGGCTATGACTCCAAACAGAACTCGTGGCGTTAATTTTTCCAAATGAAAGTTGTACCGTTTATATGTTTTTCTTTAGACTAGAAGAGGTTCGGTAGACAATCCGTTATGCATTGTGTATCTTGATATGAAACAGAAGGCCTATGTTTCTTTTGTACCTTCAACTTGATGATGTATCATTTCAAAAAAAGAACTTGATGAGGTATGGCCGGAGGAGTAAAAAGGTTGTGATTGATCCAGAGGAAATTAGTCATGTAAAGCTCCGGACTGTGTGGTAGCATCATTTTAAAAATCTCGACGCTGATAGACTAGGATGGTTGTGCTTCTCATCCGGATGTGTCTCATCCTTAATGTAAATAATATATGTGCATTGAGTCAGTAGTCCAATAGGAAAAACTGTAAGTAATCTTTCACACAAGCCATGATGTGACAAAATGAAGTGCAGGCGGCGAGGCGAAGCTCGCCTATTCGTCTAGTCATCCAGGAAACTAGGAGGGTTGTGGATGCTTCAGAGCGATTCTTCTTGATCATGCGCTCCTAGCCAAGATAGTATTTCATGCTAGGTTTTTTTAGCAAAGGGGCATGTCAGCAGCAGGTGACGGATGGTCGGTCAGCGCTGCTGCTGTCATCCCTAGCCAAGCTAGGATTTCATGCCAGGTCTGTTTAGCAAAGGGGCATGTCAGCAACAGGTGATAGATGGTCTTAGGTTCTTGGTCGCATAGAAGGCATCATAGAAGGCAGTGGGGATGGTGCTGAAGTTCGTGCCTCGCGAGGCGCTCGACGGTCTTGATTGGCTAACCAATGGAAAAACTTGACTCGTGGTGGCGCCCATGTCTTCCATACAAGCTTCTAGGAGTAACAAGTAGCTAATCCTTGGAAGGTGGCTTGGTAGCATGAGCCAGCGATGTAGGTGCCGTCAATTGTCCATTTCCATTGTAGTGCGTCTGGTTCCTCGGTGATAATTGTCCCCTGAATTAAGTTCCAGATAGTGAGATATTGACCAATATCGTGCACACCTATCACACCGCGAATGTCTCTTGCCTAGATGCTGTCCTGTAGGGCTTGGGCGACTGTTCTTGTTTGCCGCCGCCGCTTCAGTATGCAATTGTACAGAAGCGGTGCGAGCTCGCCGATGGAGCGGCCGTTGACATCGATCTTCCCAGAAAAACACCTTTTGGCCATTTCCTAGCATCATGGAAGTTGAGGCAAAGAAGACTTGGCGCTTCTCGGGCGAGAAGTGTAGGACTAGACCGCTTCAGGCTCTGCTGTCATCTGTGCGAGCAAGCCACATCCATCGAATTCTAAGCAATATTCCAGTGCGTTCCAGGTTGCGCAGCCTAGGCCACCATGCTCAATGGGTCTTCTCACACGTTGCCAGTTGACGTGGCAGTGTCCTTCTTGGGTGTCGGCGTTGCCAGCCCATAGAAAGACATGCTGGATCCTTTGTGAACACCCGGATTTTGAATCCCAGATGCCTGTTATGCCATACATCGCAATCCCATGATTACCATTTTTGTGAGACATAACAGATTTGGATATCACAGTACATCATCCATTACACACCATACACAAGGTCTTACACAAATAAATGATCTCATGATCCAGTCTTAATACAAATCAAGCAGCAGAATAACGTAATCATAACGATAGCATAAGCGAGGCTCCATCTTCATGGTCGCAAGCAATGCTAACTATGGGAGATGATCCTAATTGTCGTAACCTTCCTCCTGTCCTTCCTCCTGATAGTCCTCTTCATAGTCTGGCCATGGGAATAGCCAGGGACAAAGCCATGAGTACTCTTTAAGTACTCGCAAACTAGTACTAACAAGTGAAGTGGTTTTGAATAGGGAGTACTATGCTCTAGTGTTAGACCCCTCCTTTATAAAGGATAGGATCCCTGTGATTGCAATGCTAGTCCCTGGATCAATGCTAGCATCCACAGTTTAAGATAAAGTACACAGATACAAAGGTCGTTTATTACATTCATTCCAGAGATAAAAACATAGTCTTTTACAACTCAGGGCCATAGGCCTAATACAAGAGTTTAAGGAATAAGTAAATAAGCACAAGTCTTCATCTTCATGTGCCACAGGCAAGCATGTTGAGTGTAGACTCATGACTCCTACTCATCATCGGAGTAACCTGCAACATCACAAGTTACAGCCACAGAGGGTCAATACTTTGGAATAGTATTGGCAAGTGATACCTTAGCATATTTTAAGTGGACTATAATACTATATGCATTTTCTGGCTAAGTGTAGCTTGGCTTGCTTTGCTTAAAAATAAGTTTTTCCTATTAGTTGAAATCACTAAGTTTTTCTTTGTCAAAACATTCCCAAGGAATCCACCAATAGACATTGAGGTCCTTCACCCTTGTTCACCCACAAATTTTTACTTAGAAGTTGGAGTGATGAGATTCTTGTGGCTTCCATGTCTTGATGCTCAAAAGTGTCCATTGCCTTGGACAAGGCTAAGTACTTAGGTTTTCCATCTGCAGAGGTTGTGCACTTTCCCCACCAGACTTGGTTTCCCAAGACAGGACCTTTCAGAAGCCTTTCCTTAGTCAAATGGACGCGTTCCATCCTATCATCCCATCTACCACCAACTGTCCAAATGACTAAGTTCTAGCAACCTATATGATCATGGCAGAGCCCATTTTGCCAAGTGGTTGCACTGTAAGCTTTCTCCACACTTGGCCTCCAAATCCCTTTGTGCCTGGGTGGCATTCCACAAGTGTGATACACAACCCAAGTCCATGGCCTTGTGTAACCACTCAACATAACCCAATCTTCCCATTCCACCCAGGAGGTTCATTTGTCTTAGTTGTTTTATTAAGAAAATATAAGTCTCTTGACTTAGAATATTTTTATCATATAGTATATAGATGTTCACCACCCTTGTTTGCTATAAGCTAGGCTAGGCAAAAATAGGGTAACTTATCTTAGGAAAATTTCCCTAGCATTTCTACTATTTCACTCTACTTAGGATTTCCCAATTTAGCTCCTTAGCAAAATATCATGCAATATTTTAGCAAAATAACTAAATGCTAACATAAAACTTAGGATAGGAATATTCATGAAAATATCACTTGCCTTGGTAGTGTGGAGAGTAGCACTCTTCACAATCACAATCACTAGCAAAATCTACACAAGAAATCAAGCATACAATTACACACCATTTAAATACAAACCAAAATAATATGAATGCATGCATGCAAGAATTTTCCAAGTGTTATATTTTTTTTTTGAAAATTCTACCAAGTGTGTGTTCATGACTACTGAAGCATAACATGTCACAAGTTTGTCCAATAAACCTATTTGGCCATAACAAAATTTATAAAGATATTTCTATATCTAAAATAGCCCTAAACTTGTTCCACAAATAAAACATTTTTAACTGTTACTATATGCTAAACAAATTGTATATTCTGAAAGGCCTTGTTTCACTGAATCCAACGATATAAAGTTTGCAAAAATCCAACGTGTCATTTGAAAGTTATAAGCATTTGAAGTTTGAATCTAATTCAGGTTTTAAATTCTGTTTTTAATCTAAACCTTGCCACGCGTCGCGTTACTACTGGCGCGTACCGGTTCGCACCGGATCACCCTTCTGAGCCGTTGGATCTAACTAACGTTGCGCGGCTCAGATCTGTCCATACCCCTTCGATAAGTGAAGTGTTTCTACGCGTAGGATCCAGATCTAACGGCTAAGATTCTTCTAACCAAAAACGAGCGGCGCTGCGGTAATGATGTGGCGCGTCAGTCAGTGGTGGTGCCGGCGTTCTAGGTCGCCCGGAGAAGGGAGGAGGTGCTTACCAGAACCGTAGAAGGCTGCTGATGCTCAAGGTGGCAATGGTTTGGGAAGGGGCGCACGGGTTCGTCGGAGATTTCTCGCCGGAGTTCGCGAACGCGTCGCCACGTCGATTGTCGACGCGTTGCGAGGTCCTCGTCGCTAAGCCAAACAGGTACCGGATGCGCAAAACGATGTGGATTCGCGTGTCGATCGAGGTCAAGGGCGGTGGTTACTACGAAGGAGGTCGCCGGAGTTCTTGCAGAGGCGGTGGCGGCGATCGTCGATGTTGCCAACGCTAGGGTCATCGAAAGCAAGCGAGTGTCGAAGATGCACAGGTTCCCTAAACAAGATAGCGTGAACGCGAGGGAAACTCGAGACTCACCGAATTTGCGGCGTAGTCGTCGGAGGCGGGGTTCAGAGAGAAATGCGCAGCGACTGGGCGTTCGGTGCTTGGGGTTTTGGGGAAAAGAGAGAGACGGAGGGGTTTCTTATAGCCTGGTCGCGGCGAGAATCACTCGCCAATAACTCGAATTGATGCTGAATCAAAACCAGAACGCTGCGTTGATTTGGGGTGAACGAGTCGTGCGGGTGGAGACGACGTGGGGTTGGCCCGCTTGTCGATGATACGCAGGATTTCGGTGGGGTCATCGGCGTCTGTTTGCTTGCTCAGCGTGAGAGGAGAAAAAGTCCCGGTGGGCTTCTTTGGGCTTGCTTGGCTGCTGGGCCAAATCCTGGCCGCGTGGCCCTTTTCTATTCAGATGCTCTTTTCTTTTTCTATTTCCATTTTCTGGTATGAATTTTTGGTATGAATTCAAATCCTTTTGAAATCAAACTGCCTTGTAAATTTTTGTAGGGTTTTGTGGATTCAAAACAGTCACAAAACAGGGTGGTTACATTGCAAAGCTTGGTCCAGCTTGGTTTCAATAATAATTAGGGATTTGTTCCTGTTTGCAAACATTTGAAATGGATTTTGGAATTTTACTTGTAAATTTGAAATCTTTGGGGTTTAATAGTTTCACCTAAACTTTTCATCAATGAAGGTAAGCATTCAAGTATTTAAACATTCAAACTTCAACAGGATGATGTTTATTTGGAACAATTTGACCACATGAAATCATAACTCATATTCCATCTCTAAGTGATTTTTGAGAAAAACCCTAAATGAAGGAATGATGCAAAGTGATATGGATGAGTTTTGAAACTATGATTTTTGGGATGTTACAAATCTAACCCCTTAAGATGAATCTCGCCCTCGAGATTCGGTTTGGCTAGCAAATAGGTGAGGGTGGTCTTTCCGAAGATCATCTTCTCTTTCCCATGTTGCTTCCTCTTCGGAGTGATGGTTCCATTGTACTTTACAAAATTTGATAGTCTTGGTCCTGGTGACTCTTTCTGCTGTCTCTAGAATCTTGACAGGCTTTTCCTCATAAGTGAGATCACTTTCCAGTTGAACTTCTTCCAAAGGTATGGTATCCTTCAAAGAAGACTCTTCCATTTCTGGGTGACATTTCTTAAGCTGACTCACATGAAATACGTTATGGACTGCTGATAGAGATTCTGGCAATTCAACTTCATATGCAACTTCTCCTTTGCGACTTAGAATTTTGAATGGCCCAACATATCTTGGTGCCAACTTTCCTTTGACTCCAAATCTTTTCACTCCACGGAGTGGTGATACTCTGAGATAAGCTCTATCCCCAATTTCGTAAGTGACTTCTCTACGCTTAGAATCCGCGTAGCTTTTCTGTCGGGACTGTGCTATCTTCAATCTGTCTTTAACTAATTTAACTTTTTCTTCGGCATCTTTGATAAGATCTGGTCCGAATAGGCTTCTTTCTCCCACACCATTCCATAACAATGGGGTGGTACACTTTCTTCCATAGAGTAGCTCAAACGGTGCCATTCCAATACTAGATTGATGACTATTGTTGTAAGAGAACTCTGCGTAAGGTAAACTTTCATCCCAACTTGCTCCGTAGTCTAAAGCACATGCTCTCAACATATCTTCCAGAATTTGGTTGGTCCTTTCTGTTTGTCCATCTGTTTGAGGATGGAAGGCAATACTGAATTCCAATCTCGTTCCTAAAGATTCATGAAGTTGTCTCCAAAAGTGAGAAGTGAACTGAGTTCCTCTATCTGACACAATACTTTTGGGTACTCCGTGAAGGCATACAATTCTGTTCATATATATTTTTGCTAACTTGGCACTGGTATAAGTTGTCTTCACGGGTATAAAATGAGCCACTTTAGTTAAGCGATCCACTACTACCCATATGGAATCATACCCGGATCTGGTTCTTGGTAATCCGGTAATGAAATCCATACCAATATTTTCCCACTTCCATTCAGGAATAGGCAGTGGTTGAAGCAGACCTGCTGGTTTTTGGTGCTCCGCTTTGACTCTGCTACACACATCACACAAAGCAATATGTTCGGCGATGTCTCTTTTGAGATTGTTCCACCAAAATCTTTCTTTCATATCCATGTACATTTTGGTGTTTCCTGGGTGAATAGAATAGGGAGAGTTGTGACCTTCGTGTAAGATCAGTTTCCGCAACTCTGGGTCTTGTGGAACACATATACGTTTCCCGTGCCATAAGGTTCCTTGTTCATCAATACGGAAACTCTTAGCCTTCCCTAGAGTAATATTTTCCTTGATCTTTTCAATTTCCTTATCGGTCTTCTGAGCTTCTTGGATCCTGTTCAAAAGAGTGGGTTGAACATCTAATGACATAAGATGTCCTTCTGGTACAATCTCCAATCTGAGATCCTTGAATTGATTACAGAGATCTTCTGGCAAATCTCCTTTGGTAAGACCATTTACAAACGTCTTACGACTTAAAGCATCGGCTACTACATTTGCTTTACCGGGATGGTATTGCAAACTCAAGTCATAATCCTTGATAAGTTCTAGCCATCTTCTTTGTCTCATGTTGATCTCTTTCTGGGTGAAGATATACTTCAAACTCTTATGATCGGTGAATACTTCACACCGCTTACCTAAAAGGTAATGTCTCCATGTTTTGAGTGCATGGACGACAGAGGCTAACTCCAAATCATGAGTAGGATAGTTTACTTCATGAGTTTTGAGTTGTCTCGAAGCATAAGCTACGACTCTACCATCTTGCATAAGTACAGCACCCAAGCCTTGATGAGAAGCATCACAATACACTTGGAAATCCTTTTCCAAATCTGGCAGACATAGAACTGGTGCTGTCACAAGTCTCTTCTTCAACTCTTGAAGTCGACTTCAACCTTCAGTCCAAACAAATTTCTTGTCCTTCTTTAGCAATTCTGTCATCGGCTTAGCAACTTTCGAGAAATTTTCAATGAACCTTCTGTAGTAACCTGCTAAACCAAGGAAACTACGAATTTCCTTCACATTCTTGGGTGATTCCCATTCTGTCACAGCTGAGACTTTAGCAGGATCAACTGCCACACCATCCTTTGTCATAACATGACCAAGAAACCCAACTTTCTCTAACCAGAACTCACACTTGCTGAATTTGGCATAAAGCTTATGCTCTCTTAACTTTTCAAGTATCAAGCGCAAGTGTCTTTCATGTTCTTCTTTGCTCTTGGAGTAGACTAGAATATCGTCGATAAAAACGACAACGAACTTGTCAAGAAATTCCATGAATACTTTGTTCATCATATTCATGAAATATGCTGGAGCGTTGGTCAAACCAAAAGGCATCACAGTGTACTCATACAATCCATACCTTGTGGTGAATGCTGTTTTAGGTATGTCTTGCTCTCTTATCTTAAGTTGAAAATAGCCTGACCGAAGATCAATCTTCGAGAATACACATGCTCCTTCTAACTGATCAAACAAGTCGTTGATTCTTGGCAAATGATATTTGTTCTTGCTTCGTTGAGAGAACGATAATCAATACATAATCTTTGTGTCCTATCCTTCTTTTCCACAAACAATACCGGGGCTCCCCAAGATGAAGAACTTGGTTTAATAAACCCTTTCTGTAACTGTTCTCCTAGTTGTTTCTTGAGTTCCTTCAGTTCATCCACTGACATTTTGTATGGTCTCTTAGCTATTGGTCCAGAACCTGGTACCAAATCTATCAAAAACTCCACATCCCTATCTGGTGGCATTCCCGGTAATTCCTCCGGAAATACATCCGGATACTCAGACACAATTGGCTGCTTGTCCATGCTAACCCCTTAAGAGAATTCAGCTTACTTCCTTGGATTCAAAGTTTGACTTAAATTTTATTCTTTTTTCCGGGGTTGTGAGTGTAAGCACGATTGGCACAATCCAATACTCCTTCATACTTAGCCATCCAATCCATTCCCAAAATTACATCCAATCCTTGGGAATTCAGGATTATTAGGTTCCGAAACTTATGTTTTCCAAACTCTATGACTAAGTCATGACATCCTGAGTTTACTATCATTTCTCCCCGGAGAACTTACTCTTATAGGGCACCCAATGGTTTCTACTGGGTAGTTCATTCCTTTCAACAAATGCTTTTGATATGAATGAATGAGATGCACCAATATCAAAGAGTACAAATGCTGAAATTGAATTGAGTCTGAACTTACCAAAGCGGCATCGGGTTCCTCATAGACCTCCTCCACATTGATGTGGTTAACCTGTCCTTTACGGAAAGGATTTGGCTTGTTAGGTCCTTCAACTTTCTTTTCGGCACTCATTAGCATAATGCCCTAGCTTCTTGCATTTGAAGCACTCAACCGACTAATGTCTTTTTAACATCGACTTCCACTTCCATTACCATTTCCACTGTGGTGGCTCTTATGTCCACTCTTGTGGTTCTTGTACTTATCATTTTCATGACTACGGTGATGCTTGTTGTCATGACGGTTGTGGTTGTGGTGCTTGTTGAATTTCCCATGTTTATGGGATCCTGAGCTGCCACTGTCATCATAGTGAGATCGTTTATGAGATGATCCCGAGCTGTGTTTGTCAGAGTGTTTCCTCTTCCTACTCTCGACTTGTTTCATTTTACTTTCCAAAATAGCAGCCTTGTCACACAAAGACTGATAAGTTGGAACATATGCCACAGACAACTGTAGGTTTAGCTCATCATTCAAGCCTTCCAAGAACTTTTCCTTTCTCTTGGCATCAGTATCAACCTCATCCGGTGCATAGCGCGCCAGATTGTTGAATTCTTCTACGTATTCTGCCACACTGCGATGGCGCTGTTTCAAGTTGTGAAACTCCTTCTTTTTCAGACTCATTATCCCGGATGAGATATGAGCGGTACGAAACCCATCCTCAAATATGTCCCATGTCACTTCATCAATGGGAGTGGTGATTTGGAAGTTATCCCACCATGTGGCGGCTGGTCCTTCCAACAGATGTGCTGCAAACCTGACCTTTTCAGCATCGGCAGCCCATCGTCACCAAGTCTTTGTTCACGAGCTAGTCATTGGCTGCCATGGGATCGATTGTCCCGAAAACTTTCTTGGCCTTAGTCGAAATCTAGTAAGCATATCAAAACCCGGAGGTTGTTGTTGTTATTATTGTTGTTGTTGTTGTTGGGGTTGTTATTGTTGTTGTTATTCGATTACGGATGAATGTCGTCATCATTTGCATAAGTTGTGTTTTGCATTCATCATCTGTTGCATTCCGGTGATGTTATTGGGGTTGGGGTTTTGCGTGACGGGAGGCATCTGTGGTTTGATCAAATAGATAAGAATGAGATACCCATAGATGTTTCATGCACAATACATCACAAGCAACACATAACAAGCAACATAGAAATATAAGTGCAACATCCAAATAACAAACTCATGAAATAAAACACACAAGTGACAAGCCATCCACATGTCGGATGGTCCAATAACAAGTTCGCAACAACAAGTATGATTATGTAAGTAAGAACGAGTAACAAGTCTACTCGTCAGCATCTATCTCCTCCTCGACGAAGGTAAGACCTGCGTTCTCCATCGGTCTTGTTCTCCTCTATAGTAGTGGTCAAGGAATCAACCTTGGTCTTGAGAGCCCTCTTGGGAAAGCCTCTCAATAACCATCTGCTGCTGCTCAAGCTCGAAGTCCTTGGACTTGGTTCCTCGGTCATGTCCCGGATCCTCTTGTTCCTATCACGACACGTTTCTCTTGACTCTTGAACTTGCGGTCCTGGGCCTCGAACTTTGTCTCCATCTCCTTGATCATCTCATCCTGCTGCGCAAAAAGCTTGTCCTTCTCGCGAAGCTGCACCTGAAGCTCGTCATTACCTAGCATGACGTTCGTCCTGTCCGTATCTACGTGCCTGAGAAGAGTCTCTAAGTCCTGAAGATAAAGGCGTATCGGCTCCGCGGTGCTCCTCGAGTCGTCCTCGAAGTCGATGGAGTCCCCATCAATATCACGTCTTCCGAAGACGTGAAAGTGAGTACCCCTAACCTGTCGGGAGTGACGGCCTAACAGTCGTCCTATCAGGTCCTGCATGATCACCTCCATGCCTCTCTCCCTGTCATCGTGCATCAACTTGAAGACGATGGCCTCTGTAGTAGGCTCAGTCTGGCGTCCTGGCTGGGTCACCTTGAAGCCCCAGAGGTCCTTCCTCTCGAACTTGGTGAGTGGGTACACCGTGATGGTAGGAAGAGGGAGATCAAGTAGAGTGGTAAGCTCAATGATACGGGGACCAAAACGAGTAACCCGAAACTCCTCAACGGTGCTGACGGCAACAGACATCTAATTATAAGATTGAAAAGTTAGAACATAGCAATTCAAGGTAAGTCAAGACTAACATTCATACATATCCATGAAACAGAATCGTCACACAAGTCATGCATACAAAAATTCATTACATCACTCAAGGTCCCAACTTATTTAAAACATAAGGTGATAAGTGGTGGTCCAACTAACGAAGTGACCTTACAATCCAATCTCGCGGGATCTATTGTTAAACACAATGTTCCTAGAGGCAATCCACCAATCTTGCTCTCTTGATTCTATTACTAAGTCTATAACATCTCCTCTTATCTCTTGGTTGGTGTCCTCCAACTCTTGAGTAAGTTCCTTCTCTTTCTCTAAGTCCTTTTTGAGGTTGAGCATTCTGCACTTGACTCTAGCACTTAGTTCCTTGATAGTCCTCCAAGCTGCATCCCTGGCTGACTCAAAGAATGTGGTGTGCATGGCAGTGTTAGTGTACATGCAGAATCCCCTTTCTTTGTGGTTGTCTTCCTTGTTTTTGTACAAGTGAAGTTGTACCCACCAATACTCCACTCCTTCATCCATCACTGGAAAGCCCTTGTACACGGCTTCACCATGTGCATCCATTGCCTCCATGAGGTCCTTGAGAATATTGGGAAACTCAGTTTCACATTCCAAGGTCATGGTCATGAGTGGTCCTTTCTTCACGGCTTCGTTGATGGAATTCATCTACAAGGAAGTTGAAAGAGATTAGAAAAGTTTTACGAGAAGAATAGACAAGTGTAGAAGTATTTGAAAAACTTTTCCTTAGTGGTTTTCCAATCCTAGGGTCATAAAACTACAGGCAACACAGTGCTCTGATACCATCTGTTAGACCCCTCCTTTATAAAGGATAGGATCCCTGTGATTGCAATGCTAGTCCCTGGATCAATGCTAGCATCCACAGTTTAAGATGAAGTACACAGATACAAAGGTCGTTTATTACATTCATTCCAGAGATAAAAACATAGTCTTTTACAACTCAGGGCCATAGGCCTAATACAAGAGTTTAAGGAATAAGTAAATAAACACAAGTCTTCATCTTCATGTGCCACAGGCAAGCATGCATGTTGAGTGTAGACTCATGACTCCTACTCATCATCGGAGTAACCTGCAACATCACAAGTTACAGCCACAGAGGGTCAATACTTTGGAATATTATTGGCAAGTGATACCTTAGCATATTTTAAGTGGACTATAATACTATATGCATTTTCTGGCTAAGTGTAGCTTGGCTTGCTTTGCTTAAAAATAAGTTTTTCCTATTAGTTGAAATCACTAAGTTTTTCTTTGTCAAAACATTCCCAAGGAATCCACCAATAGACATTGAGGTCCTTCACCCTTGTTCACCCACAAATTTTTACTTAGAAGTTGGAGTGATGAGATTCTTGTGGCTTCCATGTCTTGATGCTCAAAAGTGTCCATTGCCTTGGACAAGGCTAAGTACTTAGGTTTTCCATCTGTAGAGGTTGTGCACTTTCCCCACTAGACTTGGTTTCCCAAGACAGGACCTTTCAGAAGCCTTTCCTTAGTCAAATGGACGCGTTCCATCCTATCATCCCATCTACCACCAACTGTCCAAATGACTAAGTTCTAGCAACCTATATGATCATGGCAGAGCCCATTTTGCCAAGTGTGGTTGCACTGTAAGCTTTCTCCACACTTGGCCTCCAAATCCCTTTGTGCTTGGGTGGCATTCCACCAGTGTGATACACAACCCAAGTGCATGGCCTTGTGTAACCACTCAACATAACCCAATCTTCCCATTCCACCCAGGAGGTTCATTTGTCTTAGTTGTTTTATTAAGAAAATATAAGTCTCTTGACTTAGAATATTTTTTATCATATAGTATATAGATGTTCACCACCCTTGTTTGCTATAAGCTAGTCTAGGCAAAAATAGGGTAACTTATCTTAGGAAAATTTCCCTAGCATTTCTACTATTTCACTCTACTTAGGATTTCCCAATTTAGCTCCTTAGCAAAATATCATGCAATATTTTAGCAAAATAACTAAATGCTAACATAAAACTTAGGATAGGAATATTCATGAAAATATCACTTGCCTTGGTAGTGTGGAGAGTAGCACTCTTCACAATCACAATCACTAGCAAAATCTACACAAGAAATCAAGCATACAATTACACACCATTTAAATACAAACCAAAATAATATGAATGCATGCATGCAAGAATTTTCCAAGTTTTATATTTTTTTTTTGAAAATTCTACCAAGTGTGTGTTCATTACTACTGAAGCATAACATGTCACAAGTTTGTCCAATAAACCTATTTGGCCATAACAAAATTTATAAAGATATTTCTATATCTAAAATAGCCCTAAACTTGTTCCACAAATAAAACATTTTTAACTGTTACTATATGCTAAACAAATTGTATATTCTGAAAGGCCTTGTTTCACTGAATCCAACGATATAAAGTTTGCAAAAATCCAACGTGTCATTTGAAAGTTATAAGCATTTGAAGTTTGAATCTAATTCAGGTTTTAAATTCTGTTTTTAATCTAAACCTTGCCACGGCGTTACTCTTGGCGCGTCGGTTCGCAGACCCGGATCACCCTTACGAGCCGTTGGATCTAACTAACGTTCGCTCAGATCTGTCCATACCCCTTCGATAAGTGAAGTGTTTCTACGCGTAGGATCCAGATCTAACGGCTAAGATTCTTCTAACCAAAAACGAGCGGCGCTGGCGGTAATGACGGCGTCGATCGATGTGGTGCCGGCGTTCTAGGTCGCCCGGCGAAGGGAGGAGGTGCTTACCAGAACCGTAGAAGGCTGCTGATGCTCAAGGTGGCAATGGTTTGGGAAGGGGCGCACGGGTTCGTCGGAGATTTCTCGCCGGAGTTCGCGAACGTCGCCACGATCGATTGTCGATGTTGGCGAGGTCCTCGTCGCGCTAAAACAGAAGTCTTGTCGGATCGCAAAACGATGTGGATTCCGGGCGTGTCGATCGAGGTCAAGGCGGTGGTTACTTACGAAGGGAGGTCGCCGGAGTTCTTGCAGGAGACGGTGGCGGCCAGTCGTCGATGTTGCCAACGCTAGGGGTCATGCGAAAGCAAACGGCGAGTGTCAGAAGATGCACAGGGGTTCCCTGAACAAGATAGCGTGAACGCGAGACTGGGGGAAACTCGAGACTCACCGGAATTTGCCGGCGTAGTCGTCGGAGACGGCGGGGTTGCAGAGAGAAATGCGCGCAGCCTGGGGGCGTTCAGTGCTTGGGGTTTTGGGGAAAAGAGAGAGGGGACAGAGGGGTTTCTTATAGCCTGGTCGCGAGCGAGAATCACTCTGCCAATAACTCGAATTGATGCCGCGAATCAAAACCAGAAACGCCCGCGTTGATTTGGGGGTGAACGAGTCGTGCGGGTGGAGACGACGCTGGCGTGGGGTTGGCCCGCTTGTCAGCGATACGCGCAGGATTTCGGTGGGGTCGGGCTGTCAGCGTCTGTTTGCTTGCGCTCGCGCGTGAGAGGAGAAAAAGAAGTCCCCGGGTGGGCTTGCTGGGCTTGCTTGGCTGCTGGGCCAGATCCTGGCCGCGTGGCCCTTTTCTATTCAGATGCTCTTTTCTTTTTCTATTTCCATTTTCTGGTATGAATTTTTGGTATGAATTCAAATCCTTTTGAAATCAAACTGCCTTGGAAATTTTGTAGGGTTTTGTGGATTCAAAACAGTCACAAAACTAGGTGGTTACATTGCAAGGCTTGGTCCAGCTTGGTTTCTATAATAATTAGGGATTTGTTCCTGTTTGCAAACATTTGAAATGGATTTTGGAATTTTACTTCTAAATTTGAAATCTTTGGGGTTTAATAGTTTCACCTAAACTTTTCATCAATGAAGGTAAGCATTCAAGTATTTAAACATTCAAACTTCAACAGGATGATGTTTATTTGGAACAATTTGACCACATGAAATCATAACTCATATTCCATCTCTAAGTGATTTTTGAGAAAAACCCTAAATGAAGGAATGATGCAAAGTGATATGAATGAGTTTTGAAACTATGATTTTTGGGATGTTACATCTAGGTTGTTTTGCAAAAAGCTAGATTTACCTCTATTGAGTACAGAAACAAAGAAAGCTAGTTGAAAGATTTATAACACCTAAGTGGGAACTTGAATTTCACATCACAACCCTGTTGTGGTCAAGTCAAAGTCATGAATCATTTCACAAGTCATTTTGAAAACATATGACGACGAAACAATATGGTCACTCCAACTGTCCATAACCGTGGACGCTGCTATTCGAATAGTTTGACACTCTGCAGAGGTAGTACACTTTCACCACAATATTCGATACATCCGCCAGGAACAATCCAGAATTCACCATACTCAGTATGCGTATAATCAATCCTAACCTTTCAATTACATGCCCTAGTATAGGCACCTCTCCTATGAGTTTGGCCTCCCAACCATGACCAACTGTCATCTTGGGAACTGCACAGGTGGACAATCTTCACAAGGTAGCCTCAGCTCAAACCTTGGCCGCAAGGGAACCCATACTAAGGTATATAAATTTTCAGTCAAGCCCTACCCAAATTTCAGTATTGTGGTTGTCCGGTAAAATTGGAATGGTATCGCATCCAGACAACCATCAGTTTTGTAAAGGGATAAGGCTCATGCCTTAACATTTTCATCATCAAAATCATCTGGTGTTCAAGAACACATGTCAAAACATTTCAATAGAATGACTCGTCATTCTAAGGTTTTCATAACCATTTTAACCAAGTATTCCCATCTAAAGTTGATCAAGTTTTATGCTTAGTACTAGCATCTACAAGTGGGAATGAATACTAATGAGGGGTGGTAAAAAAGTGTAAATGATCTAAGTTCAATCTCATGCCTCATGATGACATCAAGATTATCTAGCTTAGGCCAAGTTTTATGCTCTTTATGCTACCTTTAAATATCTTTCTAGAATCTACAAGTCACTAAGTAAACTCTAATAGAAATCTTTGGTAAAGAAAATAAAATACTAAGCTTGCAAATAAAACTAGGATTGGGTATCAAGTAGTGTAAGCTTGCAAGGATTAGCTTGCTAAGTCAACTTGTATAGTGAAGCTTGCAAGGTTGCAAGTATAGGCTTGCCTTGTGCAGAGCAGTGGTTGAAGTTCTCCTCGACTTCTTCCTCATAGTATTCTCCTTCCTCCTCGTATTCTTGGTTGGTACTAGCGTCTATAAATAAATACGAGGTACACAATCACCAAACAATGCTTAACTACTCTTATTTATCACACCAAGGTTTTCACTAGATGATCTAGCATCATCACAAACATGACAATCATTCAAGCACTTGTCTTATTTATTTTATTTTGTAAAAGTAATTTCTACTCATTGAAAAACTACTTAAGATTTAATATTCTCCAACTAAAACATGGGATCATGTTGACACATGTCATCACCACATATTTCAGTACTTGGGAATGTGATTTAAACTGGTGTCACAAATTAATAAGGTTTAACCTTTTTATTTTACTGCAAGTAAACCTATATATTTTTATATATTCATAAAGGTCTTGTTAAATGTGATTTTTGAGAGTTGGAATCAACACAAAAGCTTTTGTGGTTGAATTTTGAAAAATGTTTGAATGCAGAAAAGCTTCTGCCTTGTTATTTTTACTATGGGTGATCTATAAATCCAATTGGTTTGAATACAATGGGCTTGGATTAAGAACTCCAGTACCTTTCTAACAAAATTGGTTTCATGTATTTTGGTTCAATGAATCGAGCTGAGTTGATTTTTGAATCTAGGTACAAAACTGAGTTTGAACTAAATTGGAAAATATTAATTCAAACTAACTGGGTTGCACGGGATGTTAACTGGGCCGGCCCACAGTGCATAGCGCATGCGCGGGTGGGTTTTAAGTGAATGACCCCACCAGTCAGCGAGACAGGGGGTACGAAGCGGTACGGGGTGATCTAAATCGCACGATCAAACTCTAATCCAACGGCCACGACCTATCGTCTCCGTCGGGCAACGCCGACGAGACAGAACCCTAGCGCGGCCAGTGGGGGTCTACGGGGCTCACCGAGGCTCAAGCGAGGGTCGGTGATGGGGGCGAACGACAAAGTCGACAACGACGAACCTCCTGGTACCGGCGGCTCCAATCAACGGCTCCTTTCTTCATCCTCCACAACAGACTCCAGCCAAATTCCGGTGATGTGCTGCTCGCCTTGCTCCGGGGGTGAGGTAGGGTGATTCTGAGAGAGAGGGGAGTGAGATGGTGTGCTGAGTTCGAACGGGGGTGGCCTCTATTTATAGTGCAGCGAGGGGACCGAATGGCGTGGGTGGAGCTCGTCGTGGTCGTTGGCACAACGATCTAAAGGAATGGCCAGCGATAGGGGGCAGTGCTGTGCTCCCTGGCAAAGCTCAACGGCATGGTCACGCGGCGTGGGGCGGTGCGAGACGGTCGGAACATCGTGGCACTCTGGGCAGGTCCGACGGCTATTTTAATGGTGCACGGGTTCTCCTGGTCGCGCGGCGAGGAACGTGCATGTAACACCCCCGGTCACTCCGGACCGACGGCTGTCACTTCTGGCAGCTTAATAGGATCTCTAGACTAACCCCACAGACTAAGACTAGTCTTTTCTACGCACTTTGTCCTCACTCATGCGCACCCGGTACACACTTCCCGGTCGGTCACCCATCCTAGAATTTCTCCAGACCAAGCACGCTTAACCTTAGAGTTCTTTTCGAATGAGCTTCCGGAAAAGAAGTTGCAACTTGTTTGTATGGGTTTCCTATCAATCCTATTGAGCCATGCGCCAGGGTCTCACATACACCCACCCTTAGAAGATCGACATCCTCGTCAATCAACCACAAGCCAGGAACATCCCCTCTTGGCACATGTCTGTGCGTCTAGTGTCGGCACATTGTCATGTCGTGTCCACTCCGGGCCACACGCGCCATGCTACACATGTCCGCCACTGACCCGCACATGCCCATGTAACCGCGAGGGTCGGCTCTGATACCACTTGTAACACCCCCGGTCACTCCGGACCGACGGCTGTCACTTCTGGCAGCTCAATAGGATCTCTAGACTAACCCCACAGACCAACACTAGTCTTTTCTGCGCACTTTGTTCTCACTCATGCGCACCCGGTACCCACTTCTCGGTCGGTCACCCATCCTAGAATTGCTCCAGGCCAAGCACGCTTAAACTTAGAGTTCTTTTCGAATGAGCTTCCTGAAAAGAAGTTGCAACTTGTTTGTATGGGTTTCCTATCAATCCTATTGAGCCATGCGCCAGGGTCTCACAGTGCATGTCTGGGGTGTCCCTGGGGTGGTGGCGATCATGCTTGCACGCGGCGAGGGCGGCGCACGGTCTGTGGGCGTGTGTCGCGTGTGGCGCGCTCTCGGCATGCTCACAGAGACATTGGGCGCGAGCGTTCCGTGTGGTCCAGTGGAAGGCAAGGCTCGAGGCTTGGACAGGGGGTGGCGGTCGACGGTGGAATGCCTGCTAGACAAGGTTGGCGAGGCTAGAGCTGCTCCTAGCTGGCTAGCGACATTGGGGTGGCAAGGGTGCTCTCGGCATGCTTGACATTGATGGTGTGGTTGGTTTTACAGTGAGATAGAGGGGTTAATTTAGTTGAATGATCTACCGAGGGTGTAGTGTGATCTATATAGGGAACAAGTTAGGCACCAATCACTTCTCACAATAGTGTTTGATGTTTGTTTGTGTTGTGTCTGTAAGGTGTTTGATGAAATGTCCGAAAGAGATTAAAATTTGAATTTTTGATTCAAACTTTGTGGGTGTACTAGTTACATAATCAGTAGTCTCTGGTTAGTTGGAAAGGTCAAGGGGTACTGGTTTGGTTGGGTTTTGAGAAACGGTGATCTTCACATATCTTAAAGATTCAATTTTAAATTGTCATTTGAATCAAGTTGCCAATTGTTTCTGTAAGTTTGGAAGGTGGGCTTTGATTCACTTTTACTTGGTCTAGCAAGGGGTGAAAATAAATAGAATTGTTTCTATTTGAAATCTTGGACTAGAAACACTCAAAGTGGTCTAGTGAGCAAGATTGGCAAAAATGACCATTTGCTTATTTGATTTGTTTTTGATTTTCTCTTGATTTGTTTCTGCTTGGAAATGATTTAGATGATGTTGTTTCATATTTAAACCATTCCTTGATATTTAGATTAATCACACAAGTCCATTCATGCATTCATACAATCATCACATACACACATGCATTCATATGATTTGATTAACAAAAGTTTTTGTTAACCCTAATTTTGGTGATTGGAATTGGATAATCATTGTTCAATATTTTTGGGATGTTACATCCTCTCAATTTGCTTTAGAGTTTTCTTTGATGGTGCGGTGATGAAGCAGCTGGTGTAGAGGAATTGCACTTAGCACCTCCTTCACCATAGCAAGCTGACATGCTTTGTTCATTAGCCCTGACATCCATGTTGGCAACTGTTCGTCAATCTTGTCCACGAGTGGTTGTAGATGCACAACGGTTGGGAGCTAGATGGTGAGTGGGATCACTAGGTAGGTACTGGGTAGATCCACGATGGGGCAACCAAGCATCTGGATCATGGGGGCGGCCTCCTCGGCGCTGTAGCAGTAGTGTTTCCAAGCTTTTGGTGAAGTTTACATTGAGGCCCGAGGCGCCGTCGAACAGCTGCAAGATTGCATGTACTACTGCGATGTCGTCAGGTTGCGGGTGACAGAACAAGATAACGTCGTCGGCATACATGGATATGGAGGAATCTTCCGCTGTGGGTGCATTCGCTGCATGATGCCAAGGTCGATGGCACACCACATCAACTTGTTCAGAACATCCACGGCCAACACGAACAACTGTGGGGACAACAGGTTGCCTTGCCGGAGCCCTCGACGATGCTAGATCGGTGGCCCAATTTCGCTATTTAGAAGGATGCGAGTTCTTGCCGGCGATAGGAGAATGGTCAGCCACTCGGGGAATCTATCCCCAAATCCATACTATCGTAGTACCTCAAAAAGGAAGGGCCAAACGATGGAGTCGAAGGCCTTTGTAAGGTCGAGCTTGAGTAGCACTGCTGGCACTCCTAGATTGTGCAATAACTTGGATGATTTCTTGACGAGAACAAAGTTGTCGTGGAGGCTCATTCCTCTAATGAAGGCGTTCTAGCAGTTGCCGACGATGTCGTTTAGTTTAGGGGCCAGTCTTAATGACAACATCTTGGGGAACAGCTTCGCAACTACGTGGATCAGGATGATAGGGCGATAGTTTCCGAGAGTGCTCGCATCGCCTTTCTTCTGGAGCAGCGTTAGGAGTGCCTGATTCTATTTGTGGAATCCGCGGCCACACATCTCATATAGTTGCTAGAATTGTTGGGTTTGCAGCATAGAAAATAAAAATTTTCCTACGATGGGAATTGTATACGCCATGATCCATCTATCTAGATACAATCAACGAGTGGATATATATCCATAGAACACATACCCTTGAAGACCGACAAAGCTTTACGAGTATGGACTCGTTGGTGATATAGTCGATCTCTTGCTGATCTCAAGATCGTGTAGAAGTTCGGCAGCCCCGCAACTTAGCAGAGCATCCATGATCGCACGCACGTGCGGAAACCCGACCACCTCCGCGACCTCGCTCTAGAAATGCAGCAGAAGTAGCAAATCCTCGCTCCATAAAAATCTACCGGGAACATGTATCTTGACAATACGAGACCATGGGGGAATAATACTAAAGGGGGAGAGAGATCCTTCACGAGGAGGTGTGATATGAGAGGAGGAGAGGGATGCCTTTTATAGGGAGAGGGGAGGCAGCCAAGGGGCATGGCGTGGTGGCCATGGTGGCATCCCCCACCTCTTCCTCATTCATGTGGGTGGATCTTCCACTCACATAAACATGCCTCCACTCACATAAAAATTCCTCCACTCAAAATTCCACTCACATGCATTAAATTTCCACCAAATTTAATGCAAGCTCTCATTTAATAAAACTCTTTTATTTATTTTATTCAGAATTTTGTTAATTATATTAATTACTAAACATTCACATAAAACCCCTTGCAATATTTCTAATTTCACATGAAGAACAAGTTTCAGCAATTTCACCCGAAATAATTCCGGTTTCCATTGAAATAATTCCAGCGCTTTGATATTCTTTTTCTGGTAGCTCATTTGCTCCAAATGGTGTCGATATTCCTTAAGTGTGTCACCCTATGGTTCACGAATAATGCAGACATGACCGAGACCCCTCTCCGATCAATAATTAGCAGCGGGACCTGGAGATCTGTACTGACTCCCACACATTCAACGATGACTTCTTATGATCGTGTGAACCTTTTTACATTTGTAACTAAATCCTTTTGTCTCGCGATATTTTACATGTCCGATATTCGATCATCGGTATCTCCATACCTATTCTAATCTCGTTACCGACATGTACTCTTCTCTTGTTCCCGTGATATAATATTCTAGTGATCTCCATCACTTGCTTGCAAGCTATATCAATGTGATATCATTGAGACGGCCGAGAGTATATCTCTCCGTCATTTGGATGGACAAATATCACTCTTGATCCATGATCCTCTACATAACATTATCAAAGTATCTGAATCCACCTTTATAGTCACCCTGTTATGGTGTGAAGTTTGTTGTTATCAAGCTACTCTTCATATGTTAGTGATTGACATGATCTTATGGTCTAAGGACTAAAGTAACTTGTAATGATGTTATAGTAATTTAAACATAATGAATTTGATCGTATTACTATACTTTGGATGAATGTTCATCACATCATTCCACCAATGTCGTGACCTTGTTATTAACAATATACAATGTCCATGATCAGGAAACCTTGATCATCTTGTTAATCAACGAGCTAGTTTATTTGAGAGGCATAACTAGGAACCCTTTATTTGTTTATTAAACACACATGTTTTAACGTTTCTGATTAATACAATTATAGCATGAGAAATAAACATTTATCATAAACAAGGAATAAGGTAATAACCACCTTATTATTGCCTCTCGGGCATATTCCCTTCAGTCTCCCACTTGCACTAGAGTCGATAATAATCTAGTTTGAAAAACTTGCGCATTCAACACCTATGGCTTTCGGGTGTTGTATATACGTGTTTGCCAGTGGTAAACATAATCTCCGTATCTAACACTTTCAGGTCCGTCTGTATTTGCATGTCTTTGCGTCTCTACGGATCACTCATTCTCCAATGAGATGACATTGTATAAATTTGGTCTTTGGTGAGACCTTTAGTTCCTTGGGGTTAAATCATGTCGATACTGTTGTCTATAATATATCTTTATAGTGTTAGACTGTTATGAACCACACCTTAGTTTGAAAACAAACTACTTGACACAAATGCCCTCCTTTGCTTCTACTATAGTAGTCATATACTTAGTCTTTTGTTGTAGTATCCGTCATAATGTCTTAACTTTGGAATTCATCCAAATCATCATGGATATCCTCTTCATTGCATTGTGCCACCCATAGTTTAAATTGAGATAGACTTAATCTTGTGACAAAACTAGTATCAATGTAACATTTTACAATGAACTATGTGTAACTGTTTGTCACCTCTACACAAATATATTCTTAGTTCTTTCAGAGATCATAAGAATATCCTTACTATTGTCCAATAATTATCTGATGAATCATTCTGGTATATGCTCAAAACATTTAGAGCATAGGACATATCTGGATGTGTACATATCACTGTATGATTGATCAAAAATATTCTTGTGATTTCACTCACCAAGTGTCAAAGCACTTGAATATTGTTTCACTTACCAAGTGTTAATACACTTGAATTTTGATACAATCCTTTCCTTGCGACAATAAACTTTCTCGTCATTTCCATAATTGACCTCATTCAATATCCCATCTATGTACATATGGCATAACCATATTAGCGTCTCAATCTATCCATATAGACATTGATGCCTAATATTTGGGTTTTGCCTAAGTATTTCATTGAAATGAAATTCTTAACCCGTGTTAATAAAAGATACATCATTTCTAATCAACAAGATGTTCTCCACATAACGTATTAGAAATATGTCTTAGCACTCGCACTTAATTTCTTGCAAACGCAAATATCTTCATCGTCTCTGGTGAAATTAAACCTTTTAACAGTTTCATCATGGTGAAGATTCCAACTCCCCAATGCTTACTTCAACCATTGAAGTTTGCATGCCCTTTTTAGCATCCTTTGAATTAACAAAACCCTTTGGATCGTGTCATGTACACGTCCTAGGTAACCATTCTATTAGAAGAACTTTGTTTTGTTTGTTCAACTACCACATACCAAAATTATATGTAGTGGTTGCTACATTAATCCATCCAGACTAAATATCACTATAAAAGATCAAATCTTTTTATAGTCAACTCCTTGAACATAGTCGTAAAATATTTTATAACATGTCGACATTTCATAGATCTGAAACATCCACGTCTGTTTCTTTATAGATCCAAATACGACTGATAGGTTTTACACCTTTCCGGAGGTTCTTCCAAGTTTAAAACTTGATTTCTCGTGTATGGAACTATCACGGATTTTATGGCTTCAAGCCATTTGACAGAGTCAGGACCCATCACTGCTTATTTTCATGTAGTCGGTTCATCATTGTCAAACAATAATGATTTACTCTCAAATCTTAGTATTTGATTGTTTACCCGACCTACTTGGTTCTATAGGAATTTAGATCTCCATGACCACAACCTTTGAGGCACGTGAGCCATGAGCATTGTGGCTGCCTCTGGAACATTTCCGGTGCTGCGCAACTCAGCACATATAGCTAAGCTTCAATAACCTTATCAAACTTCTATTGTCCTCCCACTTAACTTTTCACGAAAAATTCCTTCTCGGGAAACTTTATGTTCTAAGCGACAAACAATTTTGTCTTTGGTGTTATGGAGAAATACCCAATGGTTATTCGAAATAACCTACAAATACATTCTCATCCGACTTTGGTTGTAAATATTTTACTTATGTCTAATACACCAAAATTTTAGAAAGGACAACTTGGGTTTTATCCCAGACCATAACTTATAAGGTGTCATTTCAATGGATCACGATGGAGCTCTTTTCAGTATAAAAGTGGCAATCACTAAAGCTTTAATCTTTAAAATACAATGGCAGGTTTATAACTGACACCTTTGATCTCACCATGTCAAACAAGGTTTCATTACATATCTCGAACACTCCATATTCCTATGGTGTTTCAGGAAATGTAAATCTATGGAACGATTCCTCAAATCTTAGGTATTTTGCTAAACTTGCAACTCAAATATCTTCCTTTATGATCAAATCATAAATTCTTTATTTTCTTGTTATAGTGATTTTCCACTTCATCTTGAAAGTCTTTAAACATTTTCACATATTTCACACTTCTTCCTCATTAAGTAAATATAGATATATATTCACTCAAATTTCTGGAGGAAGCATATGAAGTTGAAATCCATCACTCACGACTACACATAATGGACTACATACATCAATATGTATAAATTCCAAGAAGTTAGTCGTTCGTTCTTCTTTGGCCTTTGAACAAAATTTCAACTATCCCCAGGAAAGTCTCAAGTGTCATTTGATCAAAATAAAAAGACTCCAAAATTCCATCAACATGGAGTTTCTTCATATTTTCTTTCCAATATAATTTAAACGGCGATGTCACTTTGTAAGTGATCTTTCAATCATTTGTCTTGTGACATTTTTAGCATTAATTTTTATGGATGTGATTTATCCAACTACACTTGTAAATAATCCATCTTTTATAGAATACTGTAATTATTTGAACAACCTTTTGTTCTCATAATACCTTAACAAAATAACAATTATTAAAACAAATCTTGAAGGCAAGCTTTTGATGTCAACAAGAAATACAACACACTTTGTTTGTTTCTGATGAACATCATCACATATTCTCTTGCCAGTTAGTTAGGCCTTTGCAATTCATGAATTTGTGTTGTTCTGTATGACACATCACAACGACAAATTCGGTATCTAATACCCAAGAACCACATTGTTTAACAAGCAAAGAATACAACTATAACATGTATATCATCTATATACCTAAGCTGGACATTTCCAGTCTTCTTTTTCTGCCAAATATTTCTGAGATTCTCTTTTAGCACTCCCTTTCCATTTTTAAAAGAATCTATCAACATCAACAGTGGCGCCATACACATGACACATAGTCCAAAGCGTGTATAGTAAAATACTAATACCTTTGGACTTGCACTTTGAAGTAGATCACCATCATCAAATGTTTGTCGTTCTTTCAAAATCCATTCTTTAGTAATATTTTAGTGTAGTAAACATTTTACCTACGTCTTCTATTCATCCTTATCATGACATCTTTCATGATCAAGCTATTATAGCTTATAAAGGCGAATCACGAGTATAATGTTACTTTCCAAAACACTTTTGGAGGATTAGGACGTCTAGCATCACAAACTTCACAAATTCTCATCCAATATGAGAACATGTATTTTGCTAAATTATACTCTATCATATTGTAACCAAAAACATTGTTCCAGATATCGTAATATCTGCCACACATCATGGTTTCTGAAACAATCCTTTTAGCTCCTAGATAATCTTGATATTAAAACAATCTTTTGATCTTTTGCATGTTTTACGTGGCTGAGGACTTTCGGAGATAGAACCGTTCTTACCTACGAACATGGAACCACAACGATGATAATAAAATTATTGACAACTCTTTGTAAATCAGATATTGACTATAGTAGGAGAGACAGACACCCGCAAGCCACTTATGCAAAACTAGTTGCATGTTAAGCATGGAACATGTCTCATGTGCGAGTACATGTAAAGTTTGTCCGGGCCTCTTCATCCCACTATGCCACCGATATCCAAAATACACATAAGAAGCAATGAAGTGACCATCAACTCCCACATAAACATATGTGTACTACCCGTGCAAAACATATACACATAGATCCGGCTCTGATACCACTGTTGGGTTCGTAGCATAGAAAAGAAAAACTTTCCTACGATGGGAACTGTACATGCCATGATCCATCTATCTAGATATAATAGGGTGGCTATATATCCATATAATACATAACCTTGAAGACCTAAAAATATTTACGAGTATGTACTCGTTGGTGATGTATTCGATCTCTTGCCGATCTCAAGATCATGTAGACGTCCGGCAGCCCCGCAACTTAGCGGAGCATCCGTGGTCGCACACACGTTCGAAACCCCGAGCACCTCCACCTCGCTCCAGCAATGCAGCCGAAGTTTCAAACCCTCACTCCAGAAAAATCCACCGGGAACATGTATCTCTCTAGTCCGAGACCATGGGGGAATAATACTAGAGGGGGAGAGAGATCCTTCACGAGGAGGTGTGATGTGAGAGGAGGAGAGGGGGGCCTTTTATAGGGAGAGGGGAGGCAGCCAAGGGGCATGGCATGGTGTCCATGGTGGCTTCCCCCACCTCTTCCTCATTCATGTGGGTGGAGCTCCCACTCACATAAACATGCCTCCACTCACATAAAAATTCCTCCACTCGAAATTCCACTCACATGCATTAAATTTCCACCAAATTTAATGCAAGCTCTCATTTAATAAAACTCTTTGATTTATTTTATTTAGAATTTTGTTAATTACATTAATTAACAAAAAATCACATAAAACTCCTTGCAATATTTCAATTTCACATGACGAACAAGTTTCAGCAATTTCACCCGAAACAATTCGGGTTTCCTTTGAAATAATTCCGGCTCTTTGATATTCTTTTTCTGGCAGCTCATTTGCTCCAAATGGTGTCGGTATTACTTAAGTGTGTCACTCTACGGTTTGTGAATAATTCAGAAATGATCGAGACCCCTCTTCGACCAGTAATCAGCAGCGGGACCTGAAGATCCGTACTGACTCCCACACATTCAACGATGACTTCTTGTGATTGTATGAACCTTTTTACACTTGTAACTATATCCTTTTGTCTCGCGATATTTTACATGTCTGAGATTCGATCATCGGTATCCCCATACCTAGCTCGTTACCGATATGTACTCTTTTCTCGTTCATGTGATATAACATTCTAGTGATCTTCATCACTTGCTTGCAAGCTATATCAATGTGATATCACCGAGAGGGACCAAAGTATAGCTCTCCGTCATTTGGATGGAAAAATCCCACTCTTGATCCATGATACTCTACATAACATTATTGGAGTATCTGAATCCACCTTTATAGTCACCCTGTTACAGTGTGACGTTTGATGTTATCAAGCTAATCTTCGTATGTTAGTTATTGACATGGTCTAATTGTCTAAGGACTAAAGTCAATTGTAACGATGTTATAGTAATTTAAACACAATGACTTTGATTGTATTACTATACTTCGGATGAATTTCATCACATCGTTCCACCAATATTGTGACCTCATTATTAATAACATCAAATATCCATGATCAGGACACCTTGATCATCTTGTTAATCAATAAGCTAGTTTATTTGAGAGGCATAACTAGGAACTCTTTATTTGTTTATTAAACACACATGTATTAACGTTTCCGATTAATACAATTATATCATGAAAAATAAATATTTATCATAAACACGGAATAAGATAATAACCACCTTATTATTGCCTCTCGGGCATATTCCATTCAGGAATAATGCGCACTTGTCGTGCTTGATGATGCTCCAGCAAGCGCACATGAATTTTATAGTGAAGCCGCTAGGCCTAGGGGCCTTGCGTCATGGTAGGCTCTTCACAGCGTTTCAGATCTCCTTGAGGCTGAATGGCATCTTGAGATCTTACAAATCATGATGTTCATCAACAGCGAGAGGTACAACGTGAAGTCGCGGCTGATAGCTATGCCGAATAGCGTGTCGTAGTGTAGGTAGGCCGCCACATCCATACACGTGTGGTCAGTTAGCACCTGCTCATCGGTGGAGATGTTGTAGATTTTCTTGTTTTGTTGTTGGTAGGTACTCTATCGACGGTAGAAAGAAGTGTTGGCGTCCCCATCTTTTAGATTGGCCAGGCATGTCTGCTGTCTGGTGATCGTGCTCTCTAGCGAAGCAAGGCCCAGGTACGAAACCTTCAGTTTTTTGTGCAGCTGGTTCTCATCGGGAGAGAGGATTCGGTCTTCTTGGGCTTTGTTGAACCGTGAGATCAGCTCACGTGAGATTGCCATCTTGTTCTTTATGTTGCCCATAAAACTCGTACTCCAGCTTGTAAATTTGCATCTCGTCACCTATAACCAAAGCATGAGCCTGTGAAAAGGATCCTCGTGCGAGATAGAGTTCCATGCTTCGATTAAAACCTCCTGAAATCCATCCAAGCACAGCCAAAAATCCTCGAAGTGGAATCGTTTATGCAACACTGGCCTTGGGGAACAGTCTAGGAGCAAGGGACTGTGACCAGAGACCATCGATGATAGACATCTAAGCTCGCTCTCACCACGTAAGTCGTCCCAATCAGATATGCAAAGGATCCTGTCAAGGTGAACCCGATTTGGGGGTGACTACTCATTGGACCATGTGTACCTACGCCCATTTTAGGTAGATTTCTTTGATGGCGAGATCATTGATCAATCTACGGAACTTGCCCATTAGCTTGTTGTCGTGGTATTGCCGACGAGTACGCCATGGAGGGGTCCTCAAAGTGCGTGTTTAGAGACGTGGGGGAAGACGGACGGTTAACGAGTACGAGGTAACACAGCTTACCCAGGTTCAGATCCCACGACGGTGGCGGAATCCTACTCCTACTATAAATCACTATAAGGGCAATACGCCGAGTTACAGGGATTGGTTCGCTGAGCGAGGTTGTGTGAATCGATGCTAGGTTGTGCCCTAAAGGCTCCCATAGGCCTAACTTATATAGTCGCCAGGTCCTAGGGTTACAGGGAAAATTCCTAGCCGGACAGGTTATAGAGTCCTACACGGTCTATTACTAGTCTTGTGTATCTTGCACTCCAAGGCTCCGGGTACGTTGGTGACTCCACCGTAGCCTTCCTTTATCCAGCATGGGCCTCCCTTCTGGATCCATCTAACTGGGCCGCCCAGCAGGCCATAGGCCATGCTACCGACTATGGGCACCCGGGTTAGCCAGATAAGAGACATGCTATGAGGATACCCATATAGCATATCCCCAACAGTAGCCCCCGGAGAACTCCGAGATCTTGCGCCGTCTTGCCTCTTCAGATGAATGTTCCGTCTAGTTGGATGTCGGCAAATCGTCAAGCAACATCTTGTAGTCCTCCCAAAGAACCCTGCAAAACTTTCTTCGTCTTAAACTTGTAAGCCAGAAAAATGTTGAGTCTTCCATTGTACTCTTCCATAGTCGGATTGAATCCGTCTATGTCGGAATCTTCGATATGACGGCTCATCTACCCATGTCAGCTAGGACGACATAGGCTTAGGTCAGCGATGCCTCGTAACTCACACATGCAGAGAACGTAATCATATCCGATTTTACCACGCGAGCGATACGAACCGTTGGCGGCGACGGTTGGAGACGTGGCGAAATTTCTGCGCACGTTCGCGAACACGTCGTCTACGCGGCAACCGTCCGATCAAGCTGCACGAATCTTGACATCGAGGATGATAAATAGTAACCGTGGGGAAATCTCCACTTTTTACCTTATTCTTCTCGCATCATATTCTTCCTCCAGCCGCGCGCCTCCTCGAGCTCTCTGCGAGAAACCTTGAAAAACCCTAGCTCCCATCTTGTAAGGTTCCCAACATTTAATAAGGTAGAGATCCCTGTGTTTACAATGCTAGTCCCTGGATCAATAGCTAGCATCCACAGTTAAGATGTAATATAAAGAAACAAAGGTCATAATACAACTTTATAACCAGGAATAACATAATTTATTACATCTTACATTAGCTCATTTGGCTATTACATTACATTGCAGCAGAATATCTATAAGCATGGGGTCCTTCATCTTCAAAGTGCCACAGGCAGACATGTTGGTTGTAGACTTGTAATCCTAATGATTAAACTTCACTAATATCAATCAAACCTGCAACATAACAAGTTACAGCCACAAGGGTCAATACATTTGAATTGTATTGGCAAGTGATACTATGGTAGTATAGTGGAGTCTATCATCTATATGCTTTTGGCTAAGTGGAGTTGAGGCTTGCATTGCTCAAAATAGATTTTTCCTTATCATTTGAAAACACTAAGTTTTTGCTTGACAAAAAATCACCCAAGGCATCTACCAATCAAAGATTGAAGATCCTTTAACCCTTGTTCAACCACAAGTTTTTAACTTAGACATTTGGATGATGAGATTCTTGATAGCTTCCATGTCTTGATGCTCAAATTGTCCTTTACCAGGGACATGGCTAAGTACTTAGATTTTACACTCTGCAGAGGTGGTGCACTTTCCCCACAAGACTTGGTTTCACCAAGACAAGATCTTTCAGAAGCCTTTCCTTAGACCAAATGGACGCGTTCCAACCTATCATCCCACTACCACCAACTGTCCAAATGGCTAAGTTCTAGAAACCTATGTGATCCAGGCAGAGCCCATAATGCCAAGTGGTTGCACTTGAAGCTTCTCAACATTTGACATCTCAAATCTCTTTGTTCCTGGGTGGCATTCCAAAAGTGTGATACACATGGTAAACCATAGCCATGGGCCTTGTGTAACCACTCAACCAAAAACCACCAAGCAAGTCCCTTTCCACCCAGGTGATTCATTACTTAGTTGTTTTATTAAACAAAAACACAAGTCCTCAGACTTAGAAATTTTCCATAGTGTGAATATATATTCCACCCTTGTTTTCTATTATTTAAGCTAAGCATGATAGTAGTAGGAATCTTAACTTAGGAAATTTTACTAAGGTTTCATCTACTAGGTTTTCCCATAGCATGGTTTATACTTAGCAAAAATTCCATGCAAGTTTTACTTAGAAAAATCACTAATGCATAGTGAAAGTAATGGGACAAAAGTATGAAGAATCACTTGCCTTTTTGGTAGAGTATAAGTTCACTCCTTGTCCTTGCTACAATCACACTCTTCAAGTCACTAAAATTCAATCAAGCAAGGCACAAGTTCAATCTACCATTCAAGCAATTCATCACATAAAATCATATAAACAAGATAATGCATGCAAGCATGCCAAGGATTGTTTTATTTGGAAAAGTGGTTCCTAATGGGTCATAAACATTTGAAAACACCTAATGGTCATTTCATAAAGTGGCAAAGTCATTTGCAAAAGGTTTCACTTTATAAACCATTTTCAAAACAAGGTATCATTTTATGTGGTGAAAAAAAATGTTTTTACTAAGGCATTAATCTATAGGGTTCACAAAATATGTTTTCAAACCATAAACTTTCTGTTTAGGGTTAGAGAGTTTAAAACAAAACATTTCCCAAAATTTTTCTTCCAAAACCATTTTTAATACATAAACTATATTTTTATTTGACTAGAAATGGTTTTAAATCAAAGAATCATTCTTTTGTTTCACCAAATACATTTTTGAAACCACAAAGTGTTTCCTATGGTCAGTAGGTTAAAATCACTCCATTTGCCAAAGATGTTATCCCCAAAAACATTTTTGAACAATTTTTACATTCTAAACAAGCATACACAATTTTCTGCAAAAACAAACAATTTAACAGAAACTTTTTACCAAACAAATGGCATGGTTGGCTAGGGCTTGCTTTTCTGAATCCATTGATATAAAATTTGCAAAATTTGGACGTGTGGATCAAAAGTTATGAAATTTACAAAATTGAATCTCTAATAGATTCAAATCTGTTTTAAAACGAAGCCTGAGCCACGTGGCGCCTTTCTATTTGCTGATACCGTTTCGTCTGGATCACTCACTGAGGATCGTTGGATCTAATGCGAATCGCACGGCTCAGATGCTCCCATACCCATTCGCTTAAGTCGTTCTCACATACAGGATGAGGATCGAACGGCCCACGTGTGTTTGACCAAAGGCTGGCGGCGCAGCGACGGTGGCTGGCGGCGGCGCGGTCAGATGGTGGCGGTGCTGGTGAAGCAGGAAGCGAGAGAGGCTGGGAATATGCTCACCGGGTTCGCAGGGCTGCGCTGATTCTCGACGTGGTCTCCACAAGGCCAGGGGCGCACGGGGGTGAGGACAATGGCTCGCCGGAGTTGCTCCTGGCGACGGGTATGCTCGGGCGTCGTCGACGGTGATTCTACAGCGCGTACTAGGACAAACGGAAGATAGGGTCAGATGCGCACGGTCCTGGAGAAGATGCGTGGGTGAAGGGGAATGAAAGGCGCGGTCAGGTTCTTACCAGAAGGTCCGCCGGAGAGGAAGCAGACGGAGGCGACGGTGGTTGTCGTCGTTGCCGAGCCTACAGAGCACGCGCGAGTGAGCCGAGAAGGCAGGGAGATGCGCCAAGGTCTGGAGGTAACGTCCGTGTGCTCGAAGAGGCGAGGGGTGGCGAATACTGGCCGGAATCGGCAGAGAAATCCGTCGGAGACAGTGGAGGTGGAGGGCAAAATTCAGCAGCCTGGGGGCGCGCTAAGGCGAGGAGAAATGGGAGGAGGCAAGCGACTAAGTATGCGTGATCACGGGGTAGTTTAATGGCGTGGTTAACGCGTCTTAAGCCGAACTTTATTCGCCTGCAACGGCCGGCGAGGGGAGAGGCGTAGTCCGCGGGTGGGGAAGAAGGGGACGTGGCTGTGGGGTCGTCTCGTCAGCGAGGAGAGGCAGGGGAGAGGGGGTCCATCTGTCAGCGTCTGCGTGGGTTAAAATGCGGGTGCGAATCGTTTTCTGCGGGAGAGAGAGGGAGTGGGCTAACTGGGCCTAGTGGGCTTGCTGGGTTGGGTTGGTTTGATTCCTTTTTTTTTGTTCTGATTCTGTTTTTCTTTTTCCCTTTTGATTTTCTGTTTTGAAATTCAAACAACAAATCAAACACTCAAAAGATTTCAAAACTCCTCCAAACTTTGCCTTGAGTTTTGGTTCTGTTTAACAACAATATTCCAAGTCCCAAAATAAAATAATATTTTTATTTTTAGGGTCCATTAATAATTAAATAAAATGGACCTTAGTTATTAAATCAAATGGGTTTTGATTTATTTAAAATCTCCAATTGAAATCTAAATATTTTCAAAACCAAATCAGTAGGTTTTATTTGAAATTATAAAATACTTGGAAGACTTTTTTAAAATAATTTAACAAGTTTTTGATGTTTAATTAAAATGGTAAAACCTTTATTTTTAATAAATTTGGATATTAATAAATCCTCATTATTTTATTTAAATAACCCTTTACTCGTTTAATCAAAACAAAATATTTTACTTCAAAAACTTGTCCAAGGTTTAATTTGGCTCTATAAAATAATCCTTATTTATAAATCCACCTTTGCTTTATAAAATCCAAAAAAATTTATTAAAAGATCCAAAAATAGTAATTCCAAATATTTTTAACTTTATTGTTTATTTATCTTTTTCAATCCCTTTAGGATTTTATTTTTGATCCAAATAGGTTTTGAAAGTTTCCAATTGGGTTCAAAAAGTTTGTTCTCACCCTGAAAATCAACAAAGTTTTATTTTATTCATTTATTTTTCACATAACAAGATTTGGAAAATCTTGGGATGTGACACATCTGCACCAGTTGCATCCAATCTTCAACCCATGGCTAGAAGCATCACCTCCCCATCAATGGCGGCATCGAGCGAAGCCGCGGCAAAGCCGGCGAGCTCCGTCGTCGTGCCCCAAGAGGGCTTGGTCATCCCCGCATCGGAGGTGATCGAATCCACCGGCGGCGACCAAAATTTGGCGGCGCTAGAGCCACTAGAGGAGGAGCCAGATTCGCACAAGGGAGACTAGCGCGGCTCAGACATTACCGACCGCGATATCCAAGAGATGGTCGCCGAAGGCTACCTCCCCGCGACGGAGGGGCTTGCCTGGCGGGCGGCACTGTCCGGCGAGGTGACACCTTCTCCCCAATCCGGAGAAAAGGTGTACCTAAAAGCTCAGCTGGTACGCGGCGTTTCCTTGCCTATCTCCCACTTCTTCCTCTCTGTCTTAAACCACTATAGGGTCCAACCCCATAACCTTTCCCCCAATAGTATCTTAGTGCTTAGCAACTTCGCGACACTTTGCGAGGGATATCTAGGGATAAGGCCTAGGTTAGACCTTTTTGTGTACTTCTTCACCGTAAAACGTGAAGCCGGACATAGTAAGTAGGAGCTTAGGAACTGCGGCACCATAAGCTTCAAGATTTGACCTGGCCGGCGGTTCCCCGACATCGTCGGCCACGAGTCCTGCAAGAATTGGCAGCGGACGTACTTCTATGGCCCCGACATTCCTCTGGCGGGCCTAGAAGTAACGTACCCAGACTTCGTGGATGGGGCCACCGCTGAAGTTTCCACATGGAGATCCCAAGCCTCCCTTCCCTCCGACCTCGACGATTCTCGCGCTATAAGGCGGATATAATGGTTTGTAGAGACGGGTTTGACCAGCTTGGACCTAGCCATGTGCTGGTTCATCAGGCGAATCCAACCTCTGCAGCACCGCGCGAAGTACATGCACGAGTATACCAACGACAGAAGGGATAGCCTCCGCATCTCCGTGGATAACTTCTCGAGAGACTCCGTCAAGCTCCGCCTTAAGGACATTGTCAAGGTGAAGGATAAGAAGCGTGGCTTCACCATCACCTACGACATATTCGTAGATGGCAAGTGCCCAAAGGTAGGTTTTTATTTTCCGTGCATGAAATATATCCAACTCTTCCGTCTTGCAAATGTCATTTTTTCTAACACAGTGACTTCTTAATTAACATCTTAGCGATCTAGAGGAGGGTAACCTGGCTGCCCAAATCTATGATCCAAAGATGAAGGAAGTCACGGTCATGTCCGACGACGAAGTCCCGTTAGCGCGAAAGCGGAAGAGCTCCACCTCTGACCCTGCCGACGGAGGCAAGCAGAAGAAGACGGAGGGTGGAGCCTCCAAAAAGACTACCGCCGCCCTGGAGGCGGAAAAGAGAAGAACCACCTGGATTTTTGCCAAAGCACCCCCATTAGTGTAAGCTTCTCATTCTCTGACATTGTCTATTTTTCTGTCTTGCTCCTGTACTTATGCATTTTGCACGTTTCAGGAAGAAAGCCACGACCAGCCTCAAGAAGACCTCCAAGATGCCGGGGGCTTCTCGAAATATCAAAGATATGCTGCATCGCGATGCCTCCCCCGCCATCACCCCTGCTACTCCTGCCATCAAACCCTCGTCTGCCCCGACAATCTCACAAGCTAAGGAGGCATCAGGCCCTTCTGCCATGGAAGTGGATTCTGGCGCATCTACCGAACTTGCTGTTGTCGGCAAGCAGGCAACGCAGGAGAGCACCGCTCAACAAATGGCTGAAGCTCCGGCTAAGGATGCCATCGGTGGCGGCAAGGCGGTGGTGGAAGCTGGTACTTCTGCCGAAGGCGGCGCCCTTGCTCCCTAGAAACCCTTTTAGTTTCCAAAGATAGTCTACCCGGCGCTCATGCCGAGTAACACAACTCTGGTTCCTGGAGGAGTACCGACATCTCCGACATGCGGTCTTGAGGAGCTCCTCCGACAAGCAGAAATAATGAGAGGAAATAGCATTTCCTTTGGCAAGCTGCTAGCCGAGAGCGTTACAAACCTCAAGATCATCGCACTTGTAAGTTTACTTCGCCTTTGCATTTCATATGAGTATCCCACTGTATCCCCCGAGGATGTAGACGGAAAACCATAGGTTTTGCATCTATATGCTCTAAGAGTGACTAAGTTAGAAAAAACTCTCACTGTAGCCCCCAAGCATTTAGATGGAATGAACTATTCCGACTAGATGCTTTAAGAGTAGCATACGCAGTGTTTATAATTTTCAATACTATAGCCCCCAAGCCTCTAGTTGTAACTGAGTTAGTTCCGACTAGATGCTTAAAGAAAAGCTAAGCAGATTCCGAGTTAAAAACTTTATACTCTAGCCCCCAAGATTCTAATCGAGAACTGAATTAGCTCCGATTAGATACTTAAAGAAAAGCCAAGCATATTTCTAAGTAAAAAACTCTCGCTGTAGCCCCCGAGCGTCTAGGTGGAAAGTTTCCGACTAGATGCTCCAAGTAGACTACACAACAGTTTAACTTTTTTCTTTTTTCCACAGAACGAGAATGCTCGGAGGGGCATGGACAATGACAACTACCAGAAGATGCACGCAGATCTTGAAGCCGAAAAGGGTAAAACTGCCATCTTGAAGGAACAAATCATCAAAAACAAGAGTCTGTTTTCTTTTTGCGCATTCCGTCTTGGTTTTGTGCCTACATTCTCCGAGTACTCACTGTGTACTTGCTTGCTTCGACTTTGCAGAACATGTTACCAAGGAAAAGGACATTGTCGAGCAGTCCAAGCACATCCAGCAGCTGGACAGCGAGAACAAGATCCTTAAAAAGGAGAGGGAAGACATGCTGAAAATGCATGAAGAATCAATGAAGGCCTTGCAGGACTCCTCCGCCGAGGAAATCACCCGCTTGAAGGAGGAGATCGCGATCTTGAAAGATCAAAAGCGTGCTGCCGATGAGCAGAATCACCGCCATGGCAAGGCGTACAAGCTCCTCCAACAAGAGAAACAATCCTTGGCGAACACCCTCTGGCAAGCTGAGGCCAGCATCTTCGGTAAGTTTTCCTCCGCCTTGTATTTCTATAGTCTGGATACTTTGAATTGTTGAACTCATGCGTTTCTTGTCGGAATTTGCAGCTCCTATGGGTTTAACCAGATCGCCTCCTCTAGCCAAGGAATGCATGGTTCTTGCCGGCAACTTCACAACACCGCCATCACCCAATCCAAAGATATTGCCAAGCCCCTCCAGATACACATCAAGGCCTCGGACTCCGTGGCAAAGTACTCGGAGATTCTGCGCCGAGCCCCAGAGCATATCACAAGCTGGAAAGCTTCATGTGCATGGGCTGGCGCAAGGATGGCGCTGTCAATGGTGAAGGCACACTACGAAGGTGCCGACATCGATACGGTGACCTCTGGTATCCCCGAAGTTGACGATGACGACAAAGAGCTTCATGACGAAGCCATCTTGTCGTCACTCGCAGGTTACGACACCAGAGTTGCCGAGTTGGTGGACATCGACGTCTTCGTGCCCATGAAAACCATCAACAGCGTCAACCAAGACTCCTCCGAGTCCCACCATAGTGCCGATGTTGAGGGTGATTCTCCGGCTGGTGACGATGCTGCTTCCAAGTCTCCTGCGCCAAAGGAATGAAAAGCAACTTTGTAATATTTGTTTCACCTTTGGTGTATGTGTGGAAAAAACTTGGTGATGTAACTTAAGGCGGAAAACAATGGTTGTTATGTCCTGCCACTCAAGAACTAGTTTCCAGCATGTATATATTTTTTAAGCAAGTGTTGGCTTATCCATTACTTTGGTTCTTATGCTTGACGTTTCGTGAGTCGGAAGACTCATTGTCGAAACCATGCGCTCAGGCGATGATGCCCAATGGCACCGTCAATAACCTGAGCACAAAATCGCTGACAATAAGTGCCATAAGTCACTACTCCAGAATCCACATAAAAACAACAAAGAACGTGTAGACTAGAAAACTTAAGCTAACGCCCGTAGGCGGAATTTTCACAAGTGCAAACGCAATAATTGTGCATAAAGGTTTTACATGATCCAAAAATGAACACTAAAGGAGGTAAAAGACTAAGAAATATGAGTGAACCAAAGAGCTTTATTTCATGGATCATATAAGAGATACACGATTAGATAAAAAATGCTAAGCATAAAAAGGACGTAGCTGTGCTATGTTCCATGGCCGATCAAGATCCGGGTAGTCATCATCCGGGTCACGTCGCTTACGCTTATGATCCTTGTTGGGTCTATCCTTTAGTTCACGATTGTAAACAAGGTAGTAAGACCCATTGAGTAGCTCCTTGCTTATGATGAATGGTCCTTCCCATGGCGGGGATAATTTGTGTGACTTCTGCTTAATTCGGAGCACCAAATCCCCCTCTTTAAACGAGCGATGCTGAACGCGGCGACTATGGTATCTGCGTAGATTATACTGGTAGATGGTGGATCTTTGGCATGCCAAAACGCGCTCCTCCTCGAGATGGTCCACATCTAAGCATCTGGATTCTTCAGCGTCATCCTCGTCGTAGGCGGCAACTATTGGTGCATCCTGAAGGATGTCAGAAGGCAGGATGGCTTCTGCTCCATATACCATGAAGTAAGGGGTGTAGCCGGTAGATCTGTTGGGTGTAGTTCGCAAACTCCACAGTACAGATGGCAATTCTTCCACCCAGGCTCCAGCTGCTCTATGTAGCGGTGCCTCAAGACGTGGCTTGATTCCCTGCAGAATTAATCCATTGGCTCGCTCAACCTGACCATTGGATTGTGGGTGTGCCACAGATGCAAGGTCAAGTCGGATGCCTTTCTCCCAGCAATATGCCTCCACTTCTTCGAGTGATAAATTGCTGCCGTTGTTGGTGATAATGCTATGTGGGAGACCAAATCTCACCACTAGATATCGGATGAACCTGAGGGCAGTTGCCCCATCAAGCTTTCTAATGGGTTTAGGTTCTATCCATTTAGTGAATTTGTCAATTGCTACAAGCTGATGCGTAAACCCACAAGGTGCCGTCTGTAATGGTCCCACCATGTCCAGCCCCCAGACCGCAAACGACCAAGTTATTGGTATTGTTCGCAGTTCTTCAGCAGGAAGATGTTGTTGTCGGGCATAATACTGACATACCATGCATGTCTCAACCAGCTTGTCAGCGTCCGCCTTCGCGGTCAGCCAGTAGAATCCTTGCCGGAAGGCTTTCGCGACCAACGACCGAGGAGCGGTGTGATGCCCGCAATCTCCGAGATGGATTCCAAGTAGGATTTCCGTACCTTCTAGCTGGGAAACACACTTTAGGTATACACCAGTAGTGCTCCTTTTGTAGAGTTGCCCATTGATTCTGGTATAACTCTTTGCTCGCCGTACTATTTGCCATCTTTCGACTTCGTCGTCGGGCAAAGTTCCGTTTTCTAGGTATCCCATGAACGGTTTTGTCCAAGCCGGAGGGACCTTAGTCACCATGTTGACAAAAGAGTCAGCTCTATCCGGGTTGTCGATGTCGGATCCCTTCACGGATGGTGTGCGTAGGTGCTCTAGGAAAACTCCTGGCGGAATTCGCTTGCGCCCTGATCCAAGCTTAGACAGCAGATCAGCCGCCTCGTTTTGTTCCCTAGGTACATACTTGACTTCGTAGACCAAGAAGATCTTGTATATCTCGTCCACTTCATCTCGGTATGCCGCCATCATAGGGTTCCGCGCATTCCAGGTGCCAGCCACTTGCTCGACAACCAAGTCAGAATCTCCACAGCAAACTATGCGCTTGATGCCAATATCCTTGGCTACATGCAATCCGTGAATGAGTTCTTCATACTATGACATGTTGTTTGTAGCCTCGAAGTGGATCTGCAGAACGTAGTGTAGCTTGTCTCCTGTTGGTGATTGTAGCAATACGCCAGCCCCTGAGCCGTTGAGCAGCTTTGATCCGTCATAGTGCATCACCCATTACTCTGGTTCTGGCAACGGAGTAACATCTGGCATCTCCGTCCAATCTGCAACAAAATCCACCAAGGCTTGTGACTTGATAGCGTCGCGTCTCTTGTAGGTGATCTCGAAGGCGGCAAGTTCAATGCCCCACTTCGTGACCCTTCCTGTAGCGTCGCTATTATTGATGATGTCGGACAGTGGAGTCTTGCTCACCACTGTGATTGGGCGCTCCTGAAAGTAATGCCTCAGCTTCCGAGAAGCAAGGAATACTCCATAAGCTATCTTTTGGTAGTGCGGGTAACGCTGCTTGGAATCCGTCAAGACCTCGCTCACATAGTAAACTGGTCGTTGAACTCCGTGCTCATAGCCTGGTTCCTTCCGCTCTACCACGACAACGATGCTGATAACCCGGTTGGTTGCCGCCATATAAATTAACAGGGGCTCACCAGGCTCAGGTGCTGCAAGGATGGGTGCTGAGGAAAGAATCTCCTTGAGCTGCTTCAATGCTGCATCTGCTTCTTCCGTCCACGTGAATTTGTTTGCCTTCTTCAGCAACTTGTACAGCGGTAGAGACTTCTCTCCAAGTTGGCTGACGAACCGACTAACTGCTGCAATGCAACCTGTTAGTCGTTGAATGTCCTTTAGGCATTTCAAACGGTTTATGTTTAAGATGGCCTTGATTTTCTCCGGGTTGACCTCGATTCCGCGTTGGGAAACGATGAAGCCCAACAATTTTTCGGCTGGAACCCCGAAGACGCACTTCTTAGGGTTAAGCATCATGTTGTATTTCCGGAGATTATCAAAGGTTTCTTTTAAGTCGGAGATTAAGTCATTTGACTTTTTAGACATCACCGCGATATCGTCCACCTAGGCATGAACGTTCCGACCAATTTGGTCGTGAAGGCAACGTTGCATTGTGTGCTAGTAGGTAGCACCTACGTTTTTCAGCCCAAAGGGCATCGTGACATAGCAAAACGTGCCGTATGGGGTAGTGAACGAAGTGGCCAATTGGTCCGACTTCCTCATCTTGATCTGGTGGTATCCTGAGTATGCATCGATAAAACACAAAATTTCTGAGCCAGCCGTCGAGTCAATGACTTGATCAATGCGAGGCAAAGCAAACGGATCTTTGGGACATGCTTTGTTCAAGCCGGTGTAATCAACGCACATTCTTAATTCATTGGTTCCCTTTTTGGGGACAATTACAAGATTGGCCACCCATCGGGTGTGAAGGACTTCTCGGATAAATCTAGCTTTAAGTAACTTAGCTATCTCTTTGCCAATGGCGCGTCTCTTCTCATCTCCAAAGCGTTGTAGAGGTTGTTTCACTGGTTTGCATTTTGGATCAATGTTTAAGCTATGCTCGGCAAGTTCCCTAGGTATTCATGTCGGCAGGTTGCCAAACAAAGTGTCATGGTGGTGGCACGACATATGCCATGGGTAGGCTAAAGTATGGGGCCAATGGATGCTAGAGGGATCTGGGGAGGGAAGATGTAGTTGATTCTACACACAGAAGACTAACATAAAGATCTTTATTTCTCCTCTCTTGGGCTACAAGTGCTCCTTGAGATGTTTACGAGAGGAGAATAAGAACTTTTACCAGCCTAACGGTATCAAATGAGCCGATCCCCTTCTCAGAATCCAAGCCTCTCCTTATAAAGGGGCGCCTTGGCTCCTCTAGGGCTGACGTGGCAAGCATATTCAAAGAATATGCTTGTCCCAATATAGTAACTCGGCGGCCTCCTTTTCGTGTCGCCCTTCTAATGATGGCAAGGTTTCAGAGAAACCCACCTGCACGCCTCGGGCTCCAGGACTGTCACCTCCGTGACCTCCTTCTGCCCTTCTGCCGCTCTGCGCCTTGTCCTTTGTGTTTGGCTCTGTTCAGATTCTTCCTAGCCTGTGACTAGGGTTTGACTATAGGCACCTCCTTCTCCTGCAAGCTTCATGTCATTCGTCCATGTCTTGCTTAACTCGGCTTGTCCTTCACCTGCATTTAGATTATTCGGGCTGACCCGGCCGACTTAAACAGTACGTCGGCCGGGTAACGTATTGCTTGTCTCATAAGTGTCCTGCTCGCGCTTACCTCGGCCGACCTTTACAGGATTTGGCCGATTTAGACAGTAACTCGGAATAGGACGGGGAACTTCCTTTTGTCTTTCCCCATGGTGAACCTATCCGGGGTCACCTCCCCAACATTAGTCTCCGAAGCTGGTATGGTCCTGCCTTTAACCTCGGCCGGGCCATATCAGTTTCCCAATACTCGTTTCTCCTTGTTTCCGAGTTACTTTTCCCCTGTCCGAGGTATCCGCGCAGCTTCTCGCGTACGCCTCGTCCTACGTGTAACACTTATCATTGTTTCTCTAGTTTTCTGTTCGCCTACAGTCCCGTCTGACAAGCTATAGCAATTATTGCGCCTGTCGCGTCGGCGCTGCAACGCCTCGCGCACCGTTTCCATCAGGGGGCCTGATCGTCTCCTGCATCGTGTGGTCGTTGGTGCGGCTCCACTCATCCTCGAGCGGTTATGCCTCATACACGATCTACACGGTTGGTGACCGCACCCACGATCCCACTACCGCGCCAAGCCCACACGGTTATAAAGAGGGGCACGGGGCTACAGGATTTACTTTCCTCCTTCGCTCCCCATTGCCCTTCTTCCTCCTTTCGCCCTTGCCTGTTCATGCTCCTGCGGCCGCGCGCTCGTCGGAACCTTCGACGGTGAGGCCCCAATTCCTCTGCTCCGTCGACCTCGTCCCCGTGCGCTTGCTTTGGCGCCGTCGCCGGTGAGTTTATCTGGTCTCATTGCCTAGATTTCCCTCTAGACGCGTCTGCCGCCCTCTAGATTTCCCGTGGCGGTTCCCTTTCCGCTCCGCCGCCGTTTTCTCCTAGGACCACGACGGGGCCTTGAACCTCTCGACTTTGCTCCGCCGCTAGTCCCTTTTCCGCTCCGCCGCTATTTTCACCTAGGACTACGACGAGGCCTTGTACCTCTAGGTTTTGCTTCGCCGCTAGTTCCTCTTCTGTGAACTCCTCCGACGACGCTATGTCAAGCTCAGTCCGTGGCGCGCTCATCAAGGACGACGATGCTGCCTCTGGTCTAGAGCGGGGTTCCTGGCAAGGTTCCACCGTTACCCACCGAGAGGTTGAGTGGTTACTCAGAACTCGCCGGATTCCTGCCGAGGTTGCCTGTCGCTTACCCGGCAACGAATCGTATCCCGTTCTTAACGAGGGCGAGTATGTCATATCCCATTTCTCTCGCGGGTTTGGTCTTCCCCTTAGCGATTTTGCTAGGGAGTTCCTTGATTACTTCGGCCTGCAGCCGCATCATCTTCCAGCTAACGCCATTGCTTCTCTTTCCGCCTTTATCTCTGCTTCAGAAGGATACTTTGGCCTCTGGCCGTCTGTGCACGTATGGTCGAAGTTCTTTCAGATCCGATCCAATGTCGTTCCAGACAAATCCCTTCATCCTTCCGAGGAATTGCTCACCTAGTGTGGAGCTGCGTCCATCACACCTCGGAGGAAATCCGAGTTTCCTCGCGTTGCTGGTCTAGAGTCACGCAAGAAATGGCATAAATCGTTCTTTTATGTCAAGAATTCTGGGAAGGAAGACAAGATTCGGCTCCCTGCTTTTTCCATTGGCCGCCCTTCCAAGAAGAACTGGACTTATAATTCGAGGAAAAGCCATGCTCTGGCCGAGGCCTTTGAGATTCAACTGAAGGAACTGATCTGCGCCGAGTTACGTGGCGAGGATCTGATGACCACCTTCGTCAGCAGCCGGATCTGCCCTTTTCAGCAACGCACGCATAAGCTCTGCTATATGAGCGGTCCCCTTGATCCCAACCGAGTCTCAACGGTTGAGCTTGATAATTATCTTATCTTCAAGCGCGTCCGAGCTATCTTTAAGACGGAGATGCCGGAGGATTGGGCCTGGGGACTGAAGTCGTTCACCCACGAGCATCCCCCTCCCGGGGTAAGTTCACGCAGTTGTGTTTTGCCTTTCAATCGCGTCTGTGATTTCTGTTGTTAATTTCTGTCTCTCTCTCTCTTTTCCTGCAGAGGTTTGAGGAGCAGAAGATCAAGGATGCCGAGGTTTTGTCCCTCTCGTGGCCCGTAGATCGGAATACCCCAGATAGCGGGGAGCCTAACTCGGAGGAGTTTGTTCCCAAGTCGGACCTCGCTCCGGCTCGTGCCCGTGACAAGGCCCCGACTCACGAGGAGGAAGGTGATTAGAACGAGGTCCAAGTTCTTGAGGTAGTCGCCGCAATGCCAATTTCTTATGCATTTCTGGCCTCTACTTTCTCAGCTAATCCGGTCGATCAGGTTCACGATGTCGAGCCTCTCACCTCCCAACCTCCTTCTACCTCGAGGAAGCGTACTGCACCATCAGGTGCCTCGGAAACTGCTCCCAGGAAACGAACAAAGAAGTCAGCCCAGCACCCTCCGAAGCGTAAAACTATGCCCGGGGTTACTAGGTGAGTTACTTCTCATTTGTATTTCTTGTTTCTCCTTTTCTGTCTTCTGACCTGACTTTCTGTGCCTTTGCAGCGCTCCTCTTTCTGTTAATCCCAGTGGTCCTAGCATGACGAGTCATATGACTCGGCCGCCTTCTCCTCCGCCTCCTGAAGATACCAGAGTTCCTAGTCCTGCTCGCGCAGACTCTCCTCCTACTCCGAGTCAAACATTACCCCAGTAAGATACACCCGTGGTCACCGTTGCTGATGCCAACGTAACCCGGACAGTTGATCCTCCTTCCGAGTCCGCTTCCCCCATCGTGAATCCCGGAGTTTCCCCCGAGACTCCTTTGGCCCGCGCAGTTTCAACCACGGCTCCAACTCCAGCCAAGGATATCACCATCTCGGCACCCTCAGACACTATTGTTCCTCCTGTTTCCAAGGACACCACCCCTAGTGCCAAGGTAACGGCTCCTGCCGACGCCTCTTCTAAGGCCAAGAAGGTCGTCGTCACAAGACCTCCCTCATCTCAGAAGGGGCTCGCTAGCTCTTCTCAACCTACAATTGCCGATGCGCTCTGCAAGGGAGTTTCCTCTGCCAAGACCGTTGTCACCCCGGCCGCTGACACTCAGCTCACTCTTCACAAGAGTCCCGCGGCAGCGGTGGTTACACAATGCACCTGAGGTAAAGTCCTGACTCGTACTGAGAGTGGGAACAGCCTCGGCTCGTTGGTTGAGTATGCCAATAATTGGAACGCTGCTGATCAGCTCGAGGGCAATCCAAGCAGTCAGCCATTTCAAATCTCTGACATCAGTAGCCGCTTGCATCTGGTTGCCAAGACCGTGCTTGACAGTGATAAGATGAATGAGGTAATTGTTTTTATCGACGTTTGATTAGTTACTCGGATGATATTATATATAGTATAGTCCCCGAAACTTGCAACCGAATAACTTGTTGTTCATTTGGAAGTTTTATTAAGCCTTTGCCTGATTCGAATATCCAGTCACCTAGATCCGTGTTAAGATTTGCTTGATTCGGATCTGTCTTAGATTCGAATACCCAGCCACCTAGGTCCGAGTCAAGCTTAGCTTGATTCGGATCTATCTTAGCTTCGAATATCCAGCCACCTAGGTCCGAGTCAAGCTTAGCTTGATTCGGATCTGTCTTAGCTTCGAATATCCAGCCACCTAGGTCCGAGTTAAGCTTAGCTTGATTCGGATCTGTCTTAGCTTCGAATATCCAGCCACCTAGGTCCGAGTTAATCTTATCTTGATTCGGATCTGTCTTAGCTTCAAATATCTCACTGCTATTTATTTTGTCGCTTAGGTTGCCCATGATCGGCGGACCGCCGAATTCCAAAGGCTGCTTTTCGCACATAAGAAATTGCAAGATAAGTATGAAAAAGTTATTCCCGTGGTGAAGAAAGCTGGTAAGTTAACAAACTTTTGTATTGTCCCTAAAGTTCTTATTATTTTTGACTTGAGGTGTTAGCTCATTTTTCTAGTAAACAGGTAATATCAACAATCTTAATATCCTTCTGGAGAAGAAAGTCAAGGCCCTAGAAGGTTAGTTACCCTTTCTCTTTACAGATTTCCGTTCGAGATTTATCCTGGGTTTCTTTGAACCTTTTGGCTTTGGTATAGCCGAGTTACAAACTCTTGCAGCGTCACACCAAGAATGCATACCCATGCCTGATATGATGCTGCATTTTTTAGAGCAAGACACTACTCACTCGGCGCAGTTGAAAGAGAAAGATGACGAGATAAGTCGCTTGCGCACCGAGGTGGAGTCCCTCACGCTCTCTCAGAAGTCTGAGTTAGAGAAAGTTGACCAGGAGTTCTCCGAAGAGAATAATCGGCTAGCTCAGCAATTGCAGAAAAATAAAGAACTCCTCGATGCTGCCGAGCTTAAGACACGGGCGATGAGCGAGGAGATCACTCGTTTTGAGAAGACCAAGGTTGATTGGGCTCAAGACCTTCAGAAAATGCTAAGCTATATTCATCGTAAGTCTCTGACCGTGGCCGAGTTATCTTCTTCTCTTTCTTACTTTTGAGTGATATACTTTTTATTCTGTGTAGACCATTTTTCGGAAGCTAAGCCGGTGAGCTCTAGAGTGGTGATCAATGCTCGCGTGCGCCGAGCTGTTCCCGCAGATGAGCCCAGAATACTCGATGGAAGATTTCTTGGTTGCCGTTGGTGCTACTGTTGGTCTGATGAAGATTATGGGCCGAGATTTGGTGCTAGCAGCCATTCGGGCCTATCATGTTCTCTGGCCGAATACTTCTGGAACTCCTGACATTGATGAGGTCAAGATACTGGTGGAGAGACTAATGGCATCCCAGAACCAATTAAATCTCTGGAGGGAATCCGCTGGACGATCTGGTGCTGATATGGCGCTCACAGTTATTATGTCATGGTACGAGGATATTTCGCTCGATACCTTGATAAACTTGCGCACTGGCTTCCGTTGGGTTGAGGATCCAGAATTCTTCGCTCGCCGACAAGCTCGTGCCTTCCAGCTTGTTGAGTATGCTGACGTACACAACTGGATTGAAGGGCCGAGCTTTCTTCCTAACCCGGCGGATGATGTCGAAGTTGAAGATGCCTCTGATAATAATTTGTCCGACCAGGACAAGGGTGAGGGCGACTCGGACACTTCTGGTGATTCCAGCGCAAGCTCGGATGGGGACGGCGACGCACGATCATCCTCCAAGGGGACTGGGCATTCTCAAGGTCAAGCTAGTGTTTCTCAATAGCCCCGGACATCCCCCGAGGCTACTACTACCCCCACTGAAGGCGAAGTAACTTCGGCTGAGGCACCGTATACCTCGGCACGCCCATCTTCTGGAGATGTCCCTGCCCCAGAGACCGAGGTCATACCGCCGTCATCTGAGACAACCATCCCTGATGCTCCGAGTCATGGTGCTGCCCCTTAGGCTCGAAAAACTTCCTAAATTATTCTCAGTCCCCAGTATACCGGGCTTATGATGTGTATGAAACAATTATGCGATTTTCTGTGTGGTACGAACCTTTTTAGCCTTTTGCTGCTGAGACATGAGTGATGACAATCATGATGGCTTTGCTTAAGCGGATCTTACTGCTTTATATCTTTGTTTTGGCGACCTTTTATTTCGTAAATTCGGATTGTGTTCCTTAGCTCGGCATATACTCTATTTGTCCTTTTGAAAACAGTGGGTTATGCCAATTAGTCCCCGAATTATTATTTGGATTGCTAGGCTAAAGTAGCTTGCATAGGTTATTATTGTTGGGTATTCCCCGAGTTGTTGTTCGAGATGCTGAAGTGTTCATGGAGAACAGATAATCATGGGGCAGTCCCCGAGTCATTGCTCTAAGCGCCGAGGCTTAGTACTTACCTCAAAAAATAATAAATATCATTAGGCAGTCCCCGAGTCACCGCTCAAGGTACCGAGGTTTAATACACAACTCATAATAATAATAAAAAATAACATAGGGCAGTCCCCGAGTCACTGCTCGAGGTGCCAAGGTGTAATACACAACTCATAATAAGAGAGAATATAGCGCAGTCCCCGAGTCACTGCTCAAGGTGCCGAGGTTTAATACATAACTTATAATAAGAAACAATATATGGCAGTCCCCGAGCTACTGCATAATGTGCCGAGATTTAATACATAGTTGATACTTCGACCTGAGCCGTCACATTACAACGCGCCACAGGAGACTTTTACGAGTAAAATGGACGAAGTAAAGCGATCTTCCATGGTCTCTTGGATTCTTCGTCAGCTTTGTTGGCCTTGTTATTTTCTGGTGATTGAGCATCGATTAGGTAATATGCATCGTTGTGCAATGCTTTGCTCACTATGAATGGTCATTCCCATGGGGGTGATAGCTTGTGCATGTCGGCTGTGCGTTGCACTAGCCGAAGAACCAAAACTCCTTCTTTAAACACTCTTGGATTGACTTTTTTGCTGTGATACCGTTGTAAATCTTGCTGATAAACAACTGATCTTGATAGTGCCAATTCCCTAGCCTCTTCTAGCAAATCGACATCATCCTGCCGAGCTATCTCATTTACCTCGGCGGTTGTATATTGGGTTACTCTTGGCGAATCGTGAATTATGTCGGCTAGAAGCACAACTTCTGCTCCATACACCAGAAAAAACGGGGTATATCCTATTGACCTGTTTGGCGTAGTTCTGAGGCTCCATAGTACTGCTGGTAGTTCCTCAATCCAACACCCTGCTGACCTTTGCAGAGGTTCTACGAGTCGGGGTTTTATCCCGGATAATATGAGTCCATTAGACCTTTCTACTTGCCTATTGGATGCTGGGTGGGCCACCGAGGCGACATCTAGCCGTATGTGTTTTTCTTGGCAGAATCTAGCAAAAGCCCCTTCAGCAAAGTTTGTGCCGTTGTCTGTAATAACACTGTGTGGATAACCATATCTCAATATAATATCTTTAAGGAATTTTACTACTGTTGGTCCATCACATCTTTTTATCGGTTTTACTTCGATCCATTTTGTGAATTTATCCACCATGACTAAAATGTGGGTCATCTCGCCCCGGGCTTGCTTGAATGGTCCCACCATATCCAAGCACCATACCGAAAATGGCCAAGTGATTGGTATCGTCTTTAATTCAGATGATGGCATATGTATCTTGCTGGCATATCTCTGGCAACCATTGCATTTTTCTACCAATTCTTTGGCTTCTTTCAACGCCGTTGGCCAATAAAATCCGTGCCTGAATGCTTTGGCCACTAAAGCTCTGGATGAGGCGTGATGTCCGCATTCTCCCTGATGTATATTTAGGAGGATTTCCTGGTCTTCCGCCGATTCAGCACATCTTTGCAGCACGCTTGTGACACTTCTTTTATACAGCTCATTGTTTATGATTGTATAAGCTTTTGCTCTTCTCACCGTCTGTCTAGCCAGTACCTCATTACTCGGCAAGGTCGCATCCTTAAGGAAGGAAAATATGGGTTGCGCCCATGTTGGTATGATTTTCTCTGGGATAATTCCACTATCTATTTCCATACTTTCTACCGACATAACGACCTCGGATTTCTCCATATCCGGTTACATTCTTTGTCAATTTCCATCAGCACATTATCTTCTCTTGATTTTGCCAGGATATAGTGGATTCAGACTCTAGCGATGGAGCTATTGATGGTTTTCTCAAGTGCTCCAGGGCGATACCTGGGGGAATTGATTGCCTGGTTGATCCGAGTTTTGAAAGCGTATCTGCAGCGTCATTTTCTGCCCGAGGTACATGATGAAATTCACATCCATCGAAGTATGAGTTTTTGCACATGAAATCTGTATAAAGCCATATTCACGTCCAACGCGTCTCAATTGTCTGACACTTGCTGTACTACTAGATCTGAATCTCCGTAGCATAGGATCCGACGTATGCCAATTTCTTTTGCCACTTTTAACCCATGGACGAGTGCTTCGTACTCGGCGACATTGTTTGACGCGACAAAATGTATCTGCAGCACATATTTCAGCTGATCTCTTTTTGGCGAGGTTAACAGTATCCCTGCCCCCAAGCCATTCCTTAGCTTGGAGCCGTCAAAGTGCATTGTCCAATAATTCGGATCTGGTAAGGGTGGCTCATATTGTACTTCGGCCCAATCCACCAAGAAGTCGGCCACTGCTTGAGATTTGATCGCATCTTGCCTATCGAATTGCGGAGCATAAGGTGATAGTTCAATTGCCCATTTCGCTATTCGTCCACTTGCATATTTATTGCTCAATATGTTGGCTATGGGCGCTTCATAGATAACTTTGATCGGGTTCTCTTCAAAGTAATGTTTAAGTTTCTTTGACGACATGTACACCCCATATGCCATCTTCTGATAATGTGGGTAATTTTGTTTTGATGCTGATAGTACCTCGCTTAGGTAATATACCGGTTTTTGTACCGATTTATCATCTTAAACTCGTTCCACAACGATCACCGCACTTACCACTCTGTTTGTGGCGGCTATGTAAAGTAACATAGGCTCTTTTGATAATGGAGAAGCCAGAATTGGTGCTGTGACCAACATCTTTTTCAGCTCATGAAATGCGTTATCTGCTTGTGGTGTCCAAATGAACTTATCAGATTTTTTCATCAGTTGATATAGTGGTAACACTTTCTCTCCCAGCCGACATACAAATCGACTAAGTGAGGCCAAACAACCCGTGAACTTCTGTACATCATTTAGACATCTCGGTAATTCCATTCTTTCTACCGCTCTTATCTTAGTTGGATTGTCCTCTATACCTCGGCTGGATACAAGAAAACCGAGTAGTTTCCCAGCTGGTACACTGAAGGTGCATTTCTCTGGGTTAAGCTTCATTCGGAACCTTCTCAAGTTCACGAACGTTTGCCGAATATCATTCAGCAGCGTTTTGCTCTCTTTGGTTTTGATAACCACATCGTCTACATATACTTGTACATTTTTCCCTATCTGGTCATGTAGACACTTTTGCATACATCTCTGGTAGGTTGCCCCTGCGTTGCACAGGCCGAATGGCATGGTGCGATAGCAATAAGCCCCGTACGGGGTAATAAACGCAGTCTTTATTTTGATCAGCCGGATTTAACGGTATCTGGTGGAAACCAGAATACGCGTCTATAAATGATAACAGCTCACAAACAACGGTCGAATCAATGACTTGGTCTATCCTAGGTAAAGGAAAAGGATCTTTGGGACACTCCTTGTTCAGGTTCGTGTAATCAATACACATTCTCCATACGATGGCTACAATTGGATCATCCTTTTTCTTTTCTACTAACACCGGATTTGATAGCCAATCCGGATAAAGCACCTCCATGATGAACCCGGCCGCAAGGAGCCGAGCTATCTCATCCCCTATTATTTTTCTCCTGTCTTCGGTGAAGTGGCGGAGATGTTGCTTCACCGGCCTTGCTCCTGGCCTTACATTCAGAGAGTGCTCAGCCAACTCCCTCGGCACACCTTGTAGGTCTTGAGTTGACCATGCAAAGATATCCCGATTCTCACGGAGGAAGTTGGTGAGCTCGTCTTCCTATTTAGCATCTAGGCCGGCACCAATAGTGACGGTGCGCTCTAGGAACTGCTCATCTATCTGGACCCTCTTTGTTTCTTTAGTCGGCTGGAAAGAGACACTTCCATGTGGGTTGGCCAATGCCGGCATATTCAGTTGTGCCGACTGAGCGGGGGCTGCTACCTCCTGAATCCTTCTTTTTTCTCTTGCTATTACCAATGACTCGGCCAGGTTTGATTCGGCTGATGCACATTCCATCGATTTCCTGTAATCTCCTGCTACAGTTATCACCCCTTGTGGTCCGGGTAGCTTCATTTTCAAGTATGTGATGTGGCAGCTACCCATGAATTTGGCCAATGCTGGCCGTCCGAGTAAAGCATGATAGCAACTTTCTAGATCCACCACCTCAAACTCCAAATTCTCCGCTCTGCAGTTTTCCCTTGTGCCGAATAACACATCTACTCGAACCTTCCCAATGGGCTCGCATGAAAGTCCCGGCACTATCCCATGGAATGTGGTTCTTGTGGATTGCAGCATATTCCGCGATATTCCGAGTTTATGCATTGTATCTTTGTACATGATATTGATACTGCTCCCATTGTCAATGAGTACTTTTGAGAATTTCACATTTATGCTGGGCCCGACAAACGTCGGATCTAGCACAAGTGCATATGACCCCGGACTCAGCATTATTTTTGGGTGATCTTTTATACTCCAAGTTACTTCTTGATCTGACCAAGGCACGTATCTTGGTACGGCTGGCATAACTGCATTCACTTCCATATGCCGGCGCTGTACACTTTGCCTGTCTTGCTGTTCTGTTGTGAACATGCAATATGATTGATGATGCTCCCTGTAATAATTGCGTTCATTATTTCCGGGGTTAATCCTTCCATTCCGACCCTGATTTATCACTTGATGCACTGCATCCCTCCGATCCGAGTTATCATACCTCGGAGGAGGAGGGGGTAACAGTATCTGCTGTGCATTTCCCCAGTCAACTGTGGCTGCTGCTGCTGATGCCCCTGATGGGAAGGTGCTTGCATTCCTGTCGGGTTTCCCATTGCGTTTTTATCCAAGCGCATTGCCGGGTTGTATGATTAGCCGACTTGGCTGGGTTTGGAGTGTGAAACTTACACGGTTGATCCAACATGGATTCAAATGTGTACTTCGTCCTTTCCTGCCATTGCTTCTTCTGTTCTGGCATCCACTGTCTTTTCCCTTCATTCCTTGGTGTCCATTGCTGAGGACCATTCTTCTGCTGCTGACTGTTTCCGTGACTCGGCTAATCTTGTACAACTTCTGCCACCTGAGTAGAGGCATATATGTAATCTGGTCTTTCCTCTCTTCTTCTACCTCTGAACTCATTGTGCCTCGATGATCCAGCCACATCTCTTGCATATTGATCCTGATGCTCTCGATGGTCTGCCGACATCAGCTCTGGATGCGTCGGATCTCCCAATGCATAAGAATCTGCTATCCTGATGGTCTCTGCCAAAGTGGTTGGCATATCTCTTTGTAGTCGCTGCCACAAGACACTACCGTAACGACACCCTTGAGCGAACCAAGCTATTGCTTGTGATTCTATAACCCCCTCGCATGAGTTCCTGAGGTTACACCACCGAGTAAAAAACTCTCTGTCTGTTTCATTCGGCCTTTTCTTGCACATTGCTAGCTGCTGTGGCCTGTTTGGCCTTTTGTAAGTACTGGTGAAGTTGCTGACAAACATCTCTTCAAAATCTAACCAACAGTTGATACTGCCTGGCGGCAGATTATTCAGCCACACTCTAACAGGTCCTTCCAGCATTTGCGGGACATATCGTACTGCCCATCGCAAGTTTCCGCCAGCTATTTTTACAGCAGTGGCATAGTCAATCAACCAATCATGTGGTTTGGTGCTCCCATTATATGTTTTTGTGCCTCTTGCCAGTTGAAAGTTCGGCACTGGCGACTCGCCCATGATCCGTGGTCCGAAGCATGCCGGACCCGGTGGACCCTGCTGTTCTAACAACTCAGACCGGTACAGCCGGTCCAGTTTTAGTCTTGCATCACTTGATGGCAAATCTCTGTACACAATTCTTTCCTGCATTCCATAGTGGTTATTCCCGCCATGACCCACATATTCCACATTTGAGTAATCATCATTGTATCTTTCATTTGCCTGATTATGGCGAGTTGGTCTCACTTCCCTTTCCTACCGAGGTTCATACCTCGGCTGTGGATTGGGTGGCGGATCTCTCCTCCCTTCTGCTGGGATATTGTTTTCATGATTTCCTCTTCCGAGGTCTCCATTACCTCGGCTTCCGTCGCCTCTGTTGGCATGGTGGGGATTTCTTTCGCCATTGTTATCTCGGCTTCCATTGCCTCTATTCTCATTGATCTTTTCAGCTACTGTTGGATCATATGGTACAATCTCCTTGTTTCTTTTCCCTGAGGTTACCGCTCTGTCTTTTCGCGCATTGTTTCCGGGGGAAGATGCAGCTGCCACTGAAAGGGCAGGTGCTGCTCCAGCCGAATGAACCATTCGTGAGGCACCAGGTCTTGCCGGGTCTACCTTAAGCATTTCCTCATTCTGCTGGTTGGCAATGCGCACCAGCTCATTCACTCTTTCTTGCTGTTTCTGCCGGGCTTCACCGGTCAGCCCTTCCAATTCTAGTGCCGCGGCATTCGTCGCCCTTAGGTTTTTCGCCGGGGTGTTATACCTCGCCAAACCTAGATTATCTGAATCTGCTTTATGAGCTTCATGCTCTTTGTTGATATCATTCATGAGGTTTTTTCCCCTTAATCTTAACTCATCAACCCGCTTAGGGTCAACATCTAGCTTATTTGCCTTAGCATATTCTCGCAGGGTCCTGTTTAGGGATTCCCGCAATGCCGACACATTTTTTGCTTCTACAAGTACTTTTTGCCTAGTTACCTCTAACTCTGCCTGAGCATTAGCCGGATCAAGTATCGGTGCCACAGGCGTAGTCAAGTTATCTATAGTTGCCTGGAGAATATTTTCTGGTCTTTCCAGAGGTGGCCATCTTACCCTTGGTGCCCTTGGGGTTGTCTCCTGCACCTCGGCTGGCTTTGCTGCCGAAGGATCTACCTCGGTGGGCTGTGGAGCTGCCTGCCTTGTGGTCACCTGTCCTCCTGTCGTTGGGTCCTTGCTTGATCCGGCACCCCCCGCTGCTGCCTGTACTCCTGCTGTGACCATTACCTCGATGCTCCTGGCGGGGCGTTCCCCACGTGGACCGTTCGCAACACTGAGGGGAGGCTCTCCTAAAAAAATGACTCGGTGAGGGTAGACACAGGAGGTGTCGACGCCGACGTAGATCTGGTGCATGCCCAGGTTGATGAAGACGCCGTTGCGTGGGGGAGTTTTTCCCCTGAAACTGCCTGCGTTATCGCCGACATAGTCACAGAGATCAAATCTCTGAACTAAGCCAGAGACCACGCGCTCGCCAGTGTGGATGAAGTTTCCCGTCTGGATCTTGACTCCAGCTAGCACCGCTGCTGGCCCCACGGTGGGCGCCAACTGTCGTGGTGGTGGCACGACAGATGCCATGGGTAGGCTAAAGTATGGGGCCAATGGATTCTAGAGGGATATGGGGAGGGAAGATGTAGTTGATTCTACACACAGAAGACTAAGATAAAGATCTTTATTTCTCCTCTCTTGGGCTACAAGTGCTCCTTGAGCTGTTTACGATAGGAGAAGAAGAACTTTTACCAGCCTAACGGTATCAAATGAGCCGATCCCCTTCTCAGAATCCAAGCCTCTCCTTATAAAGGGGCGCCTTGGCTCCTCTAGGGCTGACGTGGCAAGCATATTCGAAGAATATGCTTATCCCATTATAGTAACTCGGCGGCCTCCTTTTCGTGTCGCCCTTCTAATGACGGCAAGGTTTTAGAGAACCCCACCTGCACGCCTCGGGCTCCAAGACTCTCACCTCCGTGACCTCCTTCTGCCCTTCTGCCGCAATGCGCCTTGTCCTTTGTGTTTGGCTCTGTTCAGATTCTTCCTAGCCTGTGACTAGGGTTTGACTATAGGCACCTCCTTCTCCTGCAAGCTTCATGTCATTCGGCCCTGTCTCGCTTAACTCGGCTTGGCCTTCACCTGCATTTAGATTATTCGGGCTGACCCGGCCGACTTAAACAGTACGTCGGCCGGGTAACGTATTGCTCTTCTCATAAGTGTCCTGCTCGCGCTAACCTCGGCCGACCTTTACAGGATTCGGCCGATTTAGACAGTAACTCGGAATAGGACGGGGAACTTCCTTTTGTCTTTCCCCGTGGTGACCCTATCCAGGGTCACCTCCCCAACATGTCCCTATTCTCACGGAGGAACTCGATGAGCGCGCTTTCCTATTTGGGATTCAGGTTCGTCCCAATGGCGGTGACCTTGGAGGCATCGCCTACCACAAGTTCCAGCGGCCTGGTCTCGATGGCGGCCTTGAACGCAGGAGCGGAGTCGGAGATCTGCTTCTTCGACGCAGGCATCTCTGAGTCATCGACCTTGCTCTGGATCTCCTTGAATTCTTCGTTGTAGAGGACAGCTTCTGTAACGGCTGCTTCGTTAATCTCGCAGTCCCTTGCCTTGGTAAAGCTTCCGGATACGGTGATGATGTCGTTTGGTCCGGGTATCTTGAGTTTGTTGTAGACGAATCATGGCTTGGCCATGCACGTGTGGAATATGTCGCGGCCGAATATGACGTGGTACACGCTCTTGAAGTGGACCACCTCGAAGGTCATGCGCTCTTGGCGGTAATTATTAACATCGCCAAAGGCAACTTGAAGTGTAATGCGCCCAAGGGACCGAGCCTCCCGACCAGGAACTACGCCGTGGAAGATGGTGTTGGTCCGCCTTAGGTTTGCCTCCGTCAAGTTCATCTTCTGCAGTGTATCCAGGTACATGATGTTGATGCTGCTTCCACTATCCACCATACACTTGGTGAACTCCACGCCGTCAATCAAAGGGTTGATGACCATGGCGTACTGGTTCTCCGTGGGTATAAGGTCTGGGTGGTCCGTCCTGTCCCAAGTTATTGGAACCTCCGACCAGCGCAGGTACTGGGGAACTGTGGGCAGAGTGGCCATCAAGATCCTCAGAGAGGTCTTCTGTTATCGGACGGTGGGGGTGCCAAGGAAAGTGTGGTAGACTGGGGTCTTATTTGTGGAGGGGTTCTTGCCCTTGTCGTCGCTCTTGTCGGCATGTTTGGGGTCAACGTCCTCGTCCATGTCACTTGAATCCTTGGACTCCTCCTCCTTCTTCTTCCCCTTGCCCTTGCCTCGCGGTCTGTTCTTCCGACTTCGCTTGTAGCCGGACTTCGGGTCTTCCTTGAGGTCATTGACGAACTTGTAGTGTGGGTTGGTATGGGTGGCCTTGGCGTTGGCGTCGAGGTGTACGAGGCACGACATATCATGGTACTCCTCATAGGTTTGGGGAATGCGGAGCGGTGCCGAGGTGGTTTCACTTCCTCGCTGCTACCCACGACCAGCTCCCCTTCCTCGGCCATGTTGTCCGCAAAAGTCATAGCGACCATGTCGGTAGATTGCTTTTCTGCTGGAGCGGTTTTCCGCTTTGTACTGCTGTTCCTCCGAGCTTGAGTTGGAACGGCCGTTGCCGGCAAGGAGCCACGAGCATCGTTGTTGGCAGCTGCGATCTCACTAGCCAACTGAATCATCTAGTTCAAGTCAAGATGGTGATTGTCCTGCAAGCGCTTCAGCTTATGTCGGAGCAGCGTGCCCCTTTCCAACCCATCGATGAAGGCGGCCATGGCGGTTTGAGCGTGCACTCCTGCGCAGGAATTCTTCATGTCCAGCCAGCGGGAGAGATAGGCGCGAGATGTCTCGTCTTTATCTTGCACGCACCGCTGTAGATCGACTATGGTGCAGGGACGCTTGTATGTACCCTCAAAGTTCTTGGTGAACGCTTCTTGCATGTCCAACCAGTTGTAGATAGATTTCTCCAACAAGTCGTCGATCCATTGATGGGCCGTGCCTGCCAACATTAACGGGAGGTACTTGACGGCGACGTTGGGGTTGCCTCCGGCAATCTCCACCGTGTTGCCATAGTCCTGCAACCATGTGGCTGGTTTGGTGGTGCCGTCATAGGGCTTGATGGTCTTGTCAATCCGGAAACCTTTGGGGTAAGTTGCAGACTGTATTGCAGGTCCAAAGCAACGTGGTCCCAGGTATGGTCCTTCCCGGGCCTCGTGGATCTTATCGATCCGCGAACGTGCATCGTATGGCCCCGGGTCCTTCTTCTTTTTGTCAACAGGGGATGGGCTGCGTGAACGATGCAGGCCCCCTCCGCCATGGTGACTGCTTGGTGGTGACGGAGGCGGAGGTGGCGGTGGGTTAGCCTTTTTGCTGTTACCCTCCTGCGATGCCTCACGCCTGTCACAGTTGCTTGTCAGACGCGGAGGGTCATGGCGTGACCTGCTCTTGTGTCCTTGGTTGCGCTCTCCGTCATGACGGGTCTGCTCCGTGTTGTCGCGGATGACGATGTCGCACTGCTTTGGTGGGGGCATATCCGTACGATGGAGACTTGTAATCTTCGCGATGTCGGGAGATCGGGGCGGTGGCGATGGGCGACGAGGTCGGGCCTTTTCTCCACGGTCGGAGGATATGGGGATGGCATCCTTCCTGTTGCGCGCATGCCTCCGTCTTCGTTCTGATGAACCCGTCTAGGACCCGACATCAAGAGGAGATTTGTCCCTTGGCGGCTTGCACTGGCTAGATTGGTAGAGCACTGGGTCGGACTCAAGCCTCTGAGAGGTGGCCTTTTCCTGCTGCTTCACCGCCTTGACCACTAGGTCATAGACCTGTTCCACTGCCTCGGGCGATCTATCCTGCTCCAGGAGGGTCTTGGCAACGACGGGGTTAAGGAGTGGGGTGGGCATCACCTGCTTGCTTTCACTGTCAATGTATGATTTGGCCTGTGCCGGCTTCGAGGGACCCCATCCTAGGTTGCGCCGTACACCAGGATCGTTGATGACACGAGCCGGAGCTTTCTTAGCCTTCTGCTGCTGTAGCAAAGTCTTGTACTCGGCCTCCATTGCTCTAGCTTTTTCTATGGACTTCTGCGCGTTGACCAAATCTTGATCTAGTTTAGCGCCTTGCTCCGCGATGGCTTGCACTTCCTCCAGCAGCTGCTGGTGCTTGTCATAAAGCTGGGTCACGTTCCGGATACGATCAGTGGCTCGACGAGGAGATTGCTGTACATCACTCTATCAGCTGGAGTAACTTGGTTTGCTGCATACGTAGATGCTGGAGGCGACAAGTTCGCGGTGTTGTTGTTGCTCGGGCCGGTGCCGAGTTCCTGCGGCTGCAGCACTGGGTTAGGCGGAGGAGGCATGACTCTTGCGCGATCATCGTCAGCAGCAATAAGCGGTCCCTTCCCCTTTTCCAACGCCGTAGGCGGAGCTCGTCCGGGTTGATCTTCATCCATCGCCGTCCCAATGGTGACGAACACCTCTCGGGACATGATGGCATTGTTGGCTTGCTCGTCGCGCGTGTACTCCTCCTCCATCTCCTGCATGGCGGAGTCTAGCTCTTCTGGACTGAAGTCTATCTCCTCTGAATCTGCACTGAATCAGCATAAAGCGCGTCGATGACAGATTCAGAGGGTGCCAGGACTTCCTCGATGACGGGCGGTGGAGGTGCAACGGCCTTGACGATGACTGGTTGTGGTGCTGCTGCGATGATGGCGGCCAGAGGCGGTGGTGGCGGTGGCTGAATCTGAGGGGCTCCGTCAATGAGCGCAAGCGTTGTTTGAGCTGCCGTTTCGGCCTCCGCATAATTGTTGACGGTGTTCACCATGCCTTCGAAGGTAAGGCGTCCTGACGCCTGCTGCCGTCTTAGAGAATGTCGGAGAAGCGTGCCATGGTCCAGTCCTTCCACAAAGTGATACATAGCATCCTCATTGGGGTAGTGGGCCAGATCGGCTCGTATACGGAGCCACCTGGCCAGGTAATCGTGGGGGTTTTCGCCTTTTCTCTGAACGCAGCGCGCCAGATCGAAGATGGTAACCACGCCGACGAACTTGGATATCTGCTGTCCAGACGCACGGACGAAGCCGGCGGATTTGCAGTGATCTTCCACCTTTATATCCTGCACAAGGGCAGTTTGGGTGGGCCTTGAATCTTTCCGATCTTTGCCGGCAAACTCCGAGGAGAGATCCGACATTGATCCTTCCGCGAACGTATCCTGCCTGTAGGTGGTCCGTGCGGGCCTTGGTGCTTTCTGATCTTTGCCGGCAAACTCCGAAGAGAGATCCGACATCGATCCTTCCGCGAACGTATCCTGCCCATAGGCGGTCCGTGCGGGTCTTGATGCTCCCCGGACTCCCAGGGAACTAGTGTCCGAGTTGGTTTCGCCGATGAAGAGGTGGATGTCTCCGATAGGAACGATTGAACACCGCGTAGGGTTCGTCTTCGCCGGGATCCAGAACTCGTCGGGAGGGATGATCGGAACGTTGCCGGAGAAAAGAACATGGCCGATGGCTACGGTTTCGCCGATTCCCGCGAAGATCTTGGTCCTCGCCCGCTGAAGAGCCTGAATCGCCTCTTGCCCCACGGTGGGCGCCAACTGTCGTGGTATTGCCGACGAGTACGCCATGAAGGGGTCCTCGCAGTGCGTGTTTAGAGACGTGGGGGAAGGCGGATGGTTGACGGGTACGAGGTAACACATCTTACCCAGGTTCAGATCCCACAACGATGGCGGAATCCTACTCCTGCTATAAGTCACTATAAGGGCAATCCGCCGAGTTACAGGGATTGGTTCGCTATGTGAGGTTGTGTGAAGCGATGCTAGGTTGTGCCCTAAAGGCTCCCATAGGCCCGACTTATATAATCGCCAGGTCCTAGGTTTACAGGGAAAAGTCCTAGCCGGACAGGTTACAAAGTCCTACACCGTCTATTACTAGTCTTGTGTATCTTGCACTCCAAGGCTTCAGGTACGTTGGTGACTCCATCGTAGCCTTCCTTTATCCGGCATGAGCCTCCCTTCTGGATCCATCTAACTGGGCCGCCCAGCAGGCCATAGGCCATGCTACCGACTATGGGTTACCCGGGTTAGCCGGATAAGAGACATGCTATGAGGATACCCATATAGCATATCCCCAACACTTCCTGTTTAGGTTCCCGCTATATTTATCTTCGACATGGTAGATGAGAATGAAGTCTCCACAAAGCATTCCAGGTCCTGGCAGTCAGAACGAATATCACGTAGTTCTTGGAGGAACCCAATCTTATCTGTGTCATCTTGTTGCGCATAGACAACTGAAATCCACCAAGGCGTTCCAGATTCATAGGAGACCTTGGCCGTAATGGCATTCCTGGTGAACAATGCGTCAGTAATAGATACTTCCCTGATCTTCTAGGAAAGCAGGATACCGCCTCGTGTGCCATCCGCCGGCAGATATGTGTGCTCGTTGAACTCTGTACCTAGGGCTTCAAGGACAAAGGACGAGCAGAGTAAAGCCACCTTTATTTCTTGAATGCATACAATGCTAGCACATGTGGTTTCAAGAATGCATCTGATGGCTAGGTGTCTAGTGCGAGCATTGATCCCACGTACATTCCACACTAAAATCTTAAGCATGATCCATTAGGATGAGATTGACGAGAGCTAGGGTCAATAGATGGCTTAGGTATCGCATGCGTCGTTGACTTAGGCTGGCGATATCAGTAGCGATGTCGTGGGCCTCGTGGCCAAGTCACGAACAACCAGTGCTGCGATGGCAGCCAGAATAGATCGCAGGATTGGCATCACGAATAGGAAATCATAGGATTTCATCTATGTGGCCGCAATGTTCAAAGAAGTGCTGAGTGCTAAGAGAGCGGGGAGGCTCTGCTCAGAGGAAATGCTGCTTAAGCGCTTAGGGTAAAACCGTATGGACAGGCTGGAAGTAGGAAACATGGAAGGCAAGCTACACACATATACGCCTATATTTTGCTGTAAATCAGTACATGACTACATGTACATGCACATCAATATACTGCAGCTAAGCTACTAAGAAACACCATGCTCCAAGCCTCCAATTAAACAATCTCACAGGCTCATAGCCGCAAACGCGAGCACACAACCACGAGATGGCAAAGAAGGGATGGGGGATACCCGAGAGATGCGATGGCCAATGGTAATTAGGTCGAGGCCGAGCTCGACCTGGGCACCTAGGCGAAGAGGGGCGAGGGATTCGAGCGCGACGGGGACGAGGGGGTCAAGCGGCCTGGAGGAAGAGGCAGGCCGTCGGTGTGGGCGGAGTTGAGCAGCAGCAATCAGGTGAGCCACCACCCTTCCCTCTCTCTCTGTCTAGGGTTGGGCTCGGGGTGGGAAGAGGTCAATTGGGTTCCCTATCTACTCATTTTCCCTCCCAGATGGCCCATTTTTTGATCTCCCGTCGAGGAGCCATCGACGCTTAGGTAGCGCTTTTTTCCACGCTTCGCAATCCGCGTGCCTAAGAGACCGCTTAGCGCTTAATATGTCACTTAATTACATTTAGTGGTTTTCTGTATGCTTAGTGCTAAATCTGAGCGGGAGGGCACCGCTTCGCTCAATTTTATGCTTAAGTGCGCTTAAGCGTACACTTTTTTGAAAGTTATGTGGCCATGCTATTTTGGTCCAACTCAACAATCCCAAGCGTTCAAAGAATCTAGAACTAGGCTCTGCGATCGGCCATGGGTGGTGCACCGACAGGTGTTGCTGTGCAAACAAAGCGACCATGTCTCGGCAAGAAGTTCAGAGGCCTTAAGGAAGTCTCCTAAGGTTCATGCTTGAGTCGTATTCACGTGCATGGAGTTGTGACGGTAGGTCCGCAGTGGCGTGGTGAATCGGTGTGGCCCCATGCACAGGCAAGCGTGGCGATCCATCGTGGGGGTGCATGCCACTGTGGATAGGAGCATGTCTTGTACCGCCTGCACGTCCAGGCTGCATCTGTCCCATGGTAGGTTCGTGGTGGGCTGATAGGGAGGTAGAGTTTCTAGCTTCGTCTTGAGTTTTTGCGGGAGAGGGCGGCGGGCGTGGCTGCGCACAAGCTGCCAAAACTTCCTCTGTGATGGAGTGCGCACCAGTGTCGTTTTTTACAGACAAAGGATCACCATTGGGGCTTGGGTCTGGGCTGCCAAGCTGGGAGTCCTGGACCACAGAGTCCAAGGAAAAAGCACCTTGGTCTTTATCCTGATCCTAGTGGGGGCTGCTGTCCGGGTTAGGGAAGAGCGCAGCTCCGTCATCATCATGCGCACAAAGTGACGATGAGTTTGAATTCAGCAAGGAGTTTAAAAGTCTCGGTATTCCTGAAGTGTGTCACCCTACGGTTCGTGAATAATTCAAAAATGATCGAGACCCCTCTTCGATCAGTAATCAGCAGCGGGACCTGGAGATCCATACTGACTCCCACACATTCAACGATGACTTCTTGTGATCTTGTGAACCTTTTTACACTTGTAACTAAATCCTTTTGTCTCGTGATATTTTATATGTCCGAGTTTCGATCATCAGTATCCCCATACCTAGTTTAATCTCGTTACCGACATCTACTCTTTTCTCATTCATGTGATATAACATTCTAGTGATCTTCATCACTTGCTTGCAAGCTGTTGAAAATATAAGCAATAATCCATATGATTTAATCCGAATAATAAACTGATAAATCATGATCATACAAACGGTACGAAAACAAATTATGTAGATGAACAAAGTAGATATACAGATTACATCTATAGGAGATAAACCTACCACATCTACACAAAACGCTAGAACAAAGAACTCTAGCATAATCTGAAAAAGACAGTTGATAATCACATACAATGTAGGCTGAATAGGAGCCGCAGCGGTCGCAGTAGCGTGGTCGCCCATGTTGAGGTTATTGAAGATATTGGTGACGTCCGGGAAGAAGTCGTCGTTCAGAAACTCGTCGTCGGATGACGTCGTGGTTGCCAGTAGTCGCGCTTGAGTGCTCCCAAAAAACGTGATCGCCCCTCACTCGTACAGGTTCACGAGAGGCGGGGTTCCGGAGGCCTACTGTCCCGATCTGCGGTGCATGCCGCAAGTCGGGATGGGGAAGACGAAAGCGGCGTGCAAGGTTCTGGAGGGTAGGAGCGTGTGTGTATTGATTCGTCACCGATTAGGTTTAGCACAGACACTTATATAGTGCAGGTCAGGGAGATCGTGGGGCTCAGCCCACGTCTAAGTCGGTAACAGTCCACGTCCATAAAAACTAGAAACGTCTATAATTAATGCGTCCGTTAATGACTCATAAATAATTTTCCTAACCAGCAAAATAAAGCTCGGCTCGGCGACATTCCCGCAACCCGCAGCGCGCGCGCGTCATGACGAGGCGAGGCATGGTGAGGCAAGGCGGGCGGCATCAGAGGAGGAGTGCGCGAGAGCTTATCTCCTTGTCACACCTTAGTGAGTGGTGCAGCACTCTACTATATAAGGTGGTCCAACTTCCCTTCCACTAGCAATGTGGGAATAAACTTTAGCACCACTAGCACAGCCATATGCTGCCATATACAAGTGGGACAAAGAGAATTTCAGAATTTGTCTAATGCGACAACATCCCAATATACACCAAATTCAAACAATTCCCCACAAAGTCTCATTGGCATATCACATCACTTTTCTTCCAGAACATTGTGTTTTAGACCGGTGTGTCGTGGAGACTGTTAAGTTGAACTTCCACGTTAAACTTCATGCTACACTAGCTAGCAACTTGAATAGTGTACTATGCCTTTAACTACAAGTTTTTTGCGCGCTTGTTTCACACAAAATCTAGACAGGTAGAGGCCCGCCGTCGGCTTCCCCGCAGTTTGGAGCTTATGTGTCATACTCCAGGGTCTTTCATGAGTTTATTAGAGAGCACCCAACTCTCACAGACTGCGACCTTTGACAGTCAGACTCCTATAGGTGTGTTCCTCAAGAGATGTTCTACAGGACAACATCTCCGCTTATAAAAGCAACTTGGAACACATTAAGATAAATATCAACCTGCCATGCAGATTAAGAGAGTATTGCATCTTTATGGAGATGTAAATATAATATGGGGATACTCTCCTCTCAGCTGACCAACAACTTGTCTCCCTGCTCTAATTTACGGGATCTCTGATCACATAGAGTGGGTTGCCACTGGGATCAATGATGTCTACGCACTTCTATTCTTGTAGACAGTTGTTGGGCCTCCAAGTGCAGAAGTTTGTAGAACATCTGCAAGTTTCCCTTAAGTGGATTACCCAAGGTTTATCGAATTCCGGGAGGAAGTGGTCAAAGGTATTCCCTCTCAAGCAACCCTGTAATCAAGATACAAGAAGTATCTTGTGTCCCCAACACATCCAATACACTTGTCAGGTGTATAGGTGCACTAGTTCGGCGAAGAGATAGTGAAATATAAGTGGTAACGGTGCCAGAAAATAGCTTGACGGTGAGGTAAACACTACAACAAGCAAACATGCAACAGATCTAGTAGAAAATGGTGTTTTAATGATTAGAAACAAGGCCTAGGGAACATACTTTCACTAGTGAACACTCTCTCATATAAATATCCTGTCTTCACAATACTACTCTTAACTACTCTCCGGTTGGACACTCTAATCCAAGGTAGGGCTATAACATCACTCCTCAAAGTCCGTCTTCCCCAATCTAGATAACCCCACACTGTCACTTTAGAGGTCCCAACCTTTAATAAGGTAAATATCCCTGTGTTTACAATGCTAGTCCCTAGATCAATAGCTATCATCCACAGTTAAGATGTAATATCAAGAAACAAAGGTCATAATACAACTTTATAACCAGGAATAAAATAATTTATTACATCTTACATAGCTCATTTGGCTATCTCATTACAATGCGGCAGAAATAACTATAGCATGGGGTCCTTCATCTTCAAAGTGCCACAGACAAACATGTTGGTTGTAGACTTGTAATCCTAATCAACACACTTCACTAATATCAAACAAACCTGCAACATAACAAGTTACAGCCACAAGGGTCAATACATTTGAATTGTATTGGCAAGTGATACTATGGTAGTATAGTGGTAACTATCATCTATATGCATTTAGCTAAGTGGAGCTTAGGCTTGCTTTGCTCAAAATAGATTTTCCTTATCATTTGAAAACACTAAGTTTTTGCTTGAAAAAATCACCCAAGGCATCTCCCAATAGAAATTGGTGATACTTCAACCCTTGTTCAACCACAAGTTTTTAACTTAGAAATTGGGATGAGGAGATTCTTGATAGATTCCATGTCTTGATGCTCAAATTGTCCTTTACCAGGGACATGACTAAGTACTTAGATTTTACACTCTGCAGAGGTGGTGCACTTTCCCCACAAGACTTGGTTTCACCAAGACAAGATCTTTTAGAAGACTTCCGTTAGACCGGAATGGACTCGTTCCAACCTATCATCCCCTACCACCAACTGTCCATTTGGATAAGTTATTACAACCTATATGATCCAGGCAGAGCCCATAATGCCAAGTGGCTGCACTTGAAGCTTCTCAACATTTGACATCTCAAATCTCTTTGTTCCTGGGTGGCCATCCACAAGTGAGATACCAAGTTTTCAAGTGCAGAGGTGGTGCACTTTCCCCACAAGACTTGGTTTCACCAAGACAAGATCTTTTAGAAGCCTTCTGTTAGACCGGAATGGACTCGTTCCAACCTATCATCCCCTACCACCAACTGTCCATTTGGATAAGTTATTGCAACCTATATGATCCAGACAGAGCCCATAATGCCAAGTGGCTGCACTTGAAGCTTCTCAACATTTGACATCTCAAATCTCTTTGTTCCTGGGTGGCCATCCACAAGTGAGATACCAAGTTTTCCCCACTATACTGGACTTGGTGATGCCCAAGTTTTCCCAAAGATCTTGGACTTGCATAACCACTCAACACAAACCATTCTTTCCATTCCACCCAGGTGATTCATTCACTTAGTTGTTTTATTAAACAAAACACAAGTCCTTGACTTAGAAATATTCCATAGCATGAAATATAATCCACCCTTGTTTTCTACTAGCTAATCTAAGCATGATAGTAGTAGGAATCTTAACTTAGGAATTTCTACTAAGGTTTCATCTACTAGGATTTCCCATGGCATAGTTTATACTTATGAAAAATTCCATGCAAGTCCTACTTAGAAATATCACTAATGCATAGTGAAAATAATGGGACAAAAGTATGAAGCATCACTTGCCTTTTTGGTAGAGACTATAAGTTCACTCCTTGATCTTGCAATGTTCACACTTTTCAAATTCCACTACAATTCAATCAAGCAAGGCACAATTTCAATCTACCATTCAAGCAAACAATACATAAAATAATAGAAACAAAACAATGCATGCAAGCATGCAAAAGATTGTTTTATTTGGAAAAGTGGTTTCTAATAGGTTATAAACATTCTAAAACACTTATTGGTCATTTTATAAAGTGGCAAAACCATTTGCCAAAGATTTTACTATAAACCAAATTTTAAACCAAATCATTATTTTATGTGGTTGAAAAATGCTTTTAGCAAGGCAACAACCTATAGGGTTCATCAAATACATTTTCAAATTATAAAACATGGTGTTTAGGGTCAGAGAGTTTAAATCAAAACATTTACCAAAGGTTTTTCCCCAAAATCATTTTTAAACCAAAATCAATATTTTTATTTGGATAGAAATGCTTTTATTCAAAGATTTATTCTTTTGCTTCACTAAATATATTTTTGAAACCACAAATTGATTTCTATGGTCAGTAGGTTCAAAACAAACCATTTTCCAAAGATTTTATCCCCAAAATAATTTTCGAAAGAATTTTATACCCAAAATATGTCTACACAAGTTTCTGCAAAAACAATCATTTTTCCAGAAGCAATTTACTAAACTAAGGCCATGGATAGAAAATACTTGGCCTGCTGATTCCATTGATATAAAATTTGCAAAATTTTGACGTGTGGTTTGAAAGTTATGCAATTTACAAAATTGAACATCTAATTGAACATAATTTGTGTTTTAAATCAACTCTGGCCACGTTGCGTGATTTCACTGGCCGATACCGTTTCGCTCGGATTGGTCGCTATGAAGCATTGAATTTAAATTATATCGAGCGGCGCAGAGACACTCATAACCCTTCGAGTTATGTTCAATCGCAACCAGTGGATCAAGGTCTAACGACCCTAAACGACTAACCCTAAATGGGCGGCGCTAGCGGCAGCGGACGGCAGCGGTCGACGAGGGTGGCGGCGCGTGCAGGAAGCAAAAGAGGCAGGAAAGGGGCTCACAGAGATTGCCTCATTGTGCTGAAGCTCAAGGTTATCATTGTTGGTCGAGGGGCGCACAGAGTCAACTGGGATTCTTCGCCGGAGTTTGCACGGCGTCGGGCACGCTCTGGTTGTCGCTGCTGGCGAGGCTACAGGTCACCCGAAGGCGAGAGACAGAGGTGTCGTTAGACACGGGAGAGGGCGTAGATTACAGGAGCATCAATAGGGGAAACAGGGGTGGACGAGGAATACCTGAGGAGTTCGTCGGAGGTCAAGCCGAAGACGATGGCGAGTGGCGTTGGGGTTGCCGATGCTAGGGATCTTGCGCGGCTAATCTAGGAGTACTAGGGGATGCGCCAGAGTCTGTGGGACATGCTCGTGTGGTCGAGGAGGCGAGGGGCGGCAGGGTCTGGCCGAAATCGTCGCTGGAAGACGTCGGAGGCAGTGCCGGTGTTGTAACACCCTCAGAATCGGCCCTATGCAAGTTTCAGCGCTTCCCGCCAAACCCGCATAGAAACGATTCAAAGGTGCCTACCAGGCACTTGCGTGCGGGTGGAAAACGAAGTAATATCATTACACAATAATCCTCGATGGAACCCACAAAACATATATATACAACAGCGACTCAAAGAGTCAAGAATACAGATATAATATGCAAAGATCCAAATCACCTTGAAATTGATAGAGCATCCGACTACGGACAAGATGCAAATGGGGCTAAGAGCCCTGGAGAATAACCAATGGCGTCCATAACCCCGCCCAGGCCAAGCCGGAAGGGTAACCCTGCTAACGACGTTGATCTCAAAACCTGCTAAAACAAAAGGGGTGCCGACAAAGGGCAAAGGAAAAAAGAGGAGCGTCAGTACTGAGGCCAGTACACGGCGAGGCTAGAATTCGGCGGTCCTTGCCTACATAGGTATGCTGGACTGAAGCGGCAGCGCAACATGCACTAGAACAACCTATAGAGACTCGATATAACTGGCGGCTATCGGAGAGGGGCAAGAAAGACCTATTCGGAACCATCCTGATACTACCACCAAACATACCCATCCTGGTATCTCCCCCTCGAGACCAAACGAGGAAGTCAACCGAGGAACTCACACAGTTGGCATTTTTATTTATACAGTTATCGTTGCAGCAATTACTAGTCAGGTATAGATAGTCATCCTGATATAATAAGCAGTGGGCAATTTTAGTTAACCAATCCGTTGTAGTTGCAACTTACTAGTCAGATACAATAAGCATGAGATATCCCAAGCCCAGCAGTTGTTGGTACTTTTACTTAGCCATTCCGTTGTAGTGAAGCTGATTACTAGTCACATCGGATACAAGTCAAATTATAACAGTAAACTTTAGTTATAGTTGTCTATGATCGAGAACTGTGCTCCAAGTCGTCCATAACCGCGGACACGACTTTTCGAAAAGATTTAACCCTGCAGGGGTGCACCAAAGTATCCACACGCACTTTGACCCTTTTGCGGATCGTTAACATACACCCATCGGTATGTCGGCGGGGCCTAAGTCATGACGCTTCCAGACCCAAAGTAAGTACATGGGGCCACCCACTAAGCTACCCGCAACGAAGTCGGCGGTCTCGAGACGGACTAAGGGTTTGCGTCAATGGTCAGTAATCGGGAACCCGAAAATGAGATCGGGCTTGTCGAAAACACCGAAACACTCCGCTTACCTAAACAGTACAAGTGCAGTACCTCACACAATTTAAATTAAGCAGTAAAGCATGGCATAAGTACAGAATAGTAATAAAGCCCCAAACTACTTGTGGCCCCCGGTACAGTACTTTGAAATCAGGTACTAATCGATGGGGGTGCCCATACACCCCACCTGTGGTTAGCGCGCTCGATCTCGGAACAGGTGTCAAGAACTCGGGGTCCTACGGGACACAAGTGGACGGTTAACAACCAAATAACATATATTGCCCACCTGTGCCTCTGCATTATTTACCTACTTCAATTTTAGTTATTAAACAATAATTAAAGCCATGATCACCTACAACATTAAACATGCGGCAACACTCCAACCACTGTGGTACTTGACGACACGCAACAGCACTTGAGCAAGCGACTACGACGCGCGAGTCCAACTATCTACCAATCAACAGGTAATAGGATGTGTCCAAGGCAATATAAGGCTGCAAGGGATAACACGGGTACGGAAACTAGAGCATCGCAACACAGATAGCAATAGATCCACAGGAGGGAATAAATACTATAAAAGTAAGATAGGTAGAAAGGGGGAGGTGCTCGCCTGAAAACATTGTCGAAGGTTCATCCGAAGGTCGGATCGACACTCGCATCATCTCATCGGCCTAGTCCGTGAAGAAGCAAAACACTAGCACAAACACCGGATGCACTATTTAATACTATGACAGAAGATCGGGCATGATGCATGTATGATGTATGACATGTCAAAGGTGCAATGCAATTAGGTCATATTAAGCGGAACCGGGGTCCCGACATTTACTTAAACGGTTCAAGTTATTTATCTACCCCGCAAATTAAATGTTGGGTTAACTGGGCGGAACATGGCATCGGTTCGCTACACCAATTTAAATGAAGTCCGGAATAAGACAAAGATATCCCGCATATCGACTCCATATTTAATTATGAGGTGAATCGGCATAAGGCCCCAAGCCACATGATATGCATGCGAGATGAACAATTAATATGCAACAAGTTTTATATAAAGCATTTATAAAATAGGGGCTCGGGAAAAGGTTCACACATCTGGGCTCGGGAGATCTTGGTTCCGGGGGGTTCGGGGTTCGACAGGGATCGAGGTTCAGATTCAAGATGGAGAACTTGTTGTGTCGTGACGGAGAACTTGGGTCCAAGCGGTCGATCTTGCCGTCGCGAAGATCTTGTCGGGTCCGCGTATTGGGTCGGTCTTGGCGTTCGGGAAGAAGAACTTGGCGTGCGACGTCGTCGGCATCGGTGTGGGAAGGAGGTCTTGCCGTTCCGTGTCGGTGACCTTGGCATCCGGGTTCTTGGTGAGGTCGGTGTCCGGGAAGGAGTACTTGTCGCACCGGGGTCTCGGTGTCCTCGGATCCGATTGAAGATCTTGGCGTTCGGCGGGATCGGTCTTCGGATTCTCAGAATTGTGTCTTCGGAGTTTCGTGATGGGGGACTTCGCTTTTCGAGAAGATCTCGATGACACAGAGTCGAACCTTGCGATCCAATTTGGGAAAACAAGTTTCAGGGGGTCTTGTGCCAGAACACGGGTAGCAAGACACAAGACAGACCCTTACATACATTTGACCGAACAACCACCCGTCGTACTGCAACCTAGCATGCAACAGTAGCGAGAGCAGCAGCACGCCATGCTCAGGGAAGCAGGGGTGATGTGGGCGGAGGCCGACGCGGCGACTGCGGACAGGGCCAATATCGAGAGGAGGCCGCGCGTTGGGATCAGGGGCCTCATGGTATGGTTCGCGGTGCGACATGCGGCGGTGGCGTCGTCTTTGCCGGTGGCAGCGGCTGGCGAACAACGGCGACGCAGGAGGGGAGGGGCCGTCCGACGACGAGGAGGAGACAGGCACAGGCGGCGGCCGGTGCTGCAGATGTAGGGAGTACCGGGGCATGCCGAGCTCGATGCAGAGAAGCGGGGGGGGGGGGGGGGCGGCCGACGATGGCCCGCTAGGGAAACCGACAAACGGAGGAAGGAGAGGGCCCTGGCGGTGGCAAAGCCTACAGGCGTCGGGGGTGCCTGGGGCCGGCGGCGGAGGGGAAAGGAGGCGCAGGGGTTGGGGAGCCGAGAACGGCGGCGGACAGGGGCGGTGCCGGTGGCGTCCTCAGAGAGGAGCGACGGGAGGAGACGGGGCCGGCGCGGGCTGCAAGAGGCGAGCGGCCGAGCAAGGAGGGGAACCGGAGGAGGGCCGACGGGGGAAGCATGGCGCTGGCGGCAGGGAGGAAGAAGCAAGGCGGTGTCAGATCGAGGGAAAGGGAGGAGGGGATCGCGTGCGGCCTGGGGAGTAGGGTGCGGCGCCGGTGGGTCCCGCGTCATGGGGAGTGGGTCCAGGGTGGGAGCGTGTCTGCGTCGATGGGGTGAGAGAGGGAGTGGCGGCAGGTGGGATTTGGGGGGGTGGCGGCTGGGTGGAGGGAGAGAGGGTCTGAGGTAGGTAGGGATTAGGGTTTGGAAGGTGGGGTGGTAGGTCGGCTGCTGGCTGGGCCTTTTGGGCCTGGTCGGCGGCTGCCTCCCCCGAATAAAATATTTATGCTTAATATTTTTCATGTTTTATTTATGAGGCCTTTTGTAAATAATTTTAGACAAAACAAAATATTCGGAAAAGACCGAGATTTCAATTTGAAATAGAAAGGGGATAATTAGAAAACAATATAGACTTTTGGGAAATAGGTTTAGTCAAACACATGCATGATGATGTCATGATGATGCGCAACATACAAATAACCATGATTTTCTAATAGTGGTTTTACCCGGGGTGCTACAATTCGACACCACTAACAATGGATCTCGCCCTCGAGATCCGCCTCATGGTACCGGGAAGAAGGGCGGCGATCTGAATCTTCTCGCATCGAGTAGATCCTCGCGACACCACTAACAAGAGGTCGTTGTCCGTGATCGTCGAGGGAACACTCCGGGAACAAAAGGTCGAAGGTAGAGGTATCAACAAATAAAGCCACCTCTAACTCCGATAGAAAGAGAGAACCGATGCATTCTCATCCACTTCAATGTACACAAGCGAATAGAGTGAGTAGTCGGCATGGGGGCCAATCCATCACACACCCAAACTATTACTCTGCACAATCAGTAGAAAAGCGTGCAACCATTCTCGGAATCGATCAAGATCTCGACAATCGAGGTCCAGAAACAAAGGAGTGATGCAGCCTCTGCATCGGATCTAGCATAGATGATGTCGTCGCATCGGAAAACCCCGGAAGGCACGAGAAGGAACAAAGAGAATTCCACCGTTTTAAGGGTTCCTCGGATAGCATGAAGACCAGATGTAGCAACACCGCTACCAAAGGAGGAAGAAACCTCAAGGTATGATGGAACCCAACCACGAAATCATGGACTCGAGAGAGAGAGAGCGGATTCAAAACACGCAGAGGTGAGAGGAGAGCAGCAGAGGGTAAGGAGTAAAATCAGACCTAATCGTAACTATCCAACCGATTTTGCAAAATAGTTTTGACACTCTACTTGGCCGTTAGCTAGGTTATCCTACATTTGGACTTGTGGGTATCGAATAGCTGAGCTCGATACCACTCTGTAACACCCTCAGAATCGGCCCTATGCAAGTTTCAGCGCTTCCCGCCAAACCCGCATAGAAATGATTCAAAGGTGCCCACCAGGCACTTGCGTGCGGGTGGAAAACGAAGTAATATCATTACACAATAGGCCTCGATGGAACCCACAAAACATATATATACAACAGCGACTCAAAGAGTCAAGAATACAGATATAATATGCAAAGATCCAAATCACCTTGAAATTGATAGAGTGTCCGACTACGGACAAGATGCAAATGGGGCTAAGATCCCTGGAGAATAACCAATGGCGTCCATAACCCTGCCCAGGCCAAGCCGGAAGGGTAACCCTGCTAACGACGTCGATCTCAAAACCTGCTAAAACAAAAGGGGTGCCGACAAAGGGCAAAGTAAAAAGAGGAGCGTCAGTACTGAGGCCAGTACACGGCGAGGCTAGAATTCGGCGGTCCTCGCCTACATAGGTATCGTGGACTGAAGCGGCAGCGCAACATGCACTAGAACAACCTATAGAGACTCGATATAACTGGCGGCTATCGGAGAGGGGCAAGAAAGACCTATTCGGAACCATCCTGATACTACCACCAAACATACCCATCCTGGTATCTCCCCCTCGAGACCAAACGAGGAAGTCAACCGAGGAACTCACACAGTTGGCAGTTTTATTTATACAGTTATCGTTGCAGCAATTACTAGTCAGGTATAGATAGTCATCCTGATATAATAAGCAGTGGGCAATTTTAGTTAACTAATCCGTTGTAGTTGCAACTTACTAGTCAGATACAATAAGCATGAGATATCCCAAGCCCAGCAGTTGTTGGTACTTTTACTTAGCCATTCCGTTGTAGTGAAGCTCATTACTAGTCACATCGGATACAAGTCAAATTATAACAGTAAACTTTAGTTATAGTTGTCTATGATCGATAACTATGCTCCAAGTCGTCCATAACCGCGGACACGGCTTTTCGAAAAGGTTTAACCCTGCAGGGGTGCACCAAAGTATCCACACGCACTTCGACCCTTTTTGCCAGATCAGTTAACATACACCCATCGGTATGTCGGCGGGGCCTAAGTCATGACGTTTCCCAGACCCAAAGTAAGTACATGGGGGGCACCCCACTAAGCTACCCGCAACGAAGTCGGCCGGTCTCCGAGACGGACTCAGGGTTTGCGTCAATGGCTGTAAACGACTGGGAACCCGAAAATGAGACTGGGCTTGTCGATACCGCGAAAACACTCCTCTTACCTAAACAGTACAAGTGCAGTACCTCGCACAATTTAAATTAAGCAGTAAAGCATGGCATAAGTACAGAATAGTAATAAAGCCCCAAACTACTTGTGGCCCCCGGTACAGTACTTTGAAATCAGGTACTAATCGATGGGGGTGCCCATACACCCCACCTGTGGTTAGCGCGCTCGATCTCGGAACAGGTGTCAAGAACTCGGGGTCCTACGGGACACAAGTGGACGGTTAACAACCAAATAACATCTATTGCCCACATGTGCCTCTGCATTATTTACCTACTTCAATTTTAGTTATTAAACAATAATTAAAGCCATGATCACCTACAACATTAAACATGCGGCAACACTCCAACCACTGTGGTACTTGACGACACGCAACAGCACTTGAGCAAGCGACTACGATGCGCGAGTCCAACTATCTACCAATCAACAGGTAATAGGATGTGTCCAAGGCAATATAAGGCTGCAAGGTATAACACGGGTACGGAAACTAGAGCATCGCAACACAGATAGCAATAGATCCACAGGATGGAATAAATACTATAAAAGTAAGATAGGTAGAAAGGGGGAGGTGCTCGCCTGAAAACATTGCCGAAGGTTCATCCGAAGGTCGGATCGACACTCTCATCATCTCATCGGCCTCGTCCGTGAAGAAGCAAAACACTAGCACAAACACCGGATGCACTATTTAATACTATGACAGAAGATCGGGCATGATGCATGTATGATGTATGACATGGAAAAGGTGCAATGCAATTAGGTCATATTAAGCGGAACCGGGGTCCCGACATTTAATTAAACGGTTCAAGTTATTTATCTACCCCGCAAATTAAATGTTGGGTTAACAGGGCGGAACATGGCATCGGTTCGCTACACAAATTTTAATGAAGTCCGGAATAAGACAAAGATATCCCGAATATCGACTCCATATTTAATTATGAGGTGAATCGGCATAAGGCCCCAAGCCACATGATATGCATGCGAGATGAACAATTAATATGCAACAAGTTTTATATAAAGCATTTATAAAATAGGGGCTCGGGAAAAGGTTCACACATCTAGGCTCGGGAGATCTTGGTTCCGGGGGGGGGGGGGGGGCGGGGTTCGACAGGGTTTGACAGGGATCGAGGTTCAGATTCAAGATGGAGAACTTGTTGTGTCGTGACAGAGAACTTGGGTCCAAGCGGTCGATCTTGCCGTCGCGAAGATCTTGTCGGGTCCGCGTATTGGGTCGGTCTTGGCGTTCGGGAAGAAGAACTTGGCGTGCGACGTCGTCGGCATTGGTGCGGGAAGGAGGTCTTGCCGTTCCGTGTCGGTGACCTTGGCATCCGGGTTCTCGGTGAGCTCGGCGTCCGGGAAGGAGTACTTGTCGCACCGGGGTCTCGGTGTCCTCGGATCCGATTGATGATCTTGGCGTTCGGCGGGATCGGTCTTCGGATTCTCAGAATTGTGTCTTCGGAGTTTCGTGATGGGGGACTTCGCTTTCCGAGAAGATCTCGATGACACAGAGTCGAACCTTGCGATCCAATTTGGGAAAACAAGTTTCAGGGGGTCTTGTGCCAGAACACGGGTACCAAGACACAAGACAGACCCTTACATACATTTGACCAAACAACCACCCGTCGTACTGCAACCTGGCATGCAACAGTAGCGAGAGCAGCAGCACGCCATGCTCAGGGAAGCAGGGGTGATATGGGCGGAGGCCGACGCGGCGACTGCGGACAGGGCCAATATCGAGAGGAGGCCGCGCGTTGGGATCAGGGGCCTCGCGGGCGCATGGTTCGCCGGTGCAGACATGCGCGGGCGGTGGTGGGTGTCGTGCTGCCGAGGCGGTGGCAGCGAAGGCGAACGACGGCTGGCAGACGCGGGAGAGGCCGGGGCCGTCCGACGACGAGGAGGAGACAAGCACAGGCGGTCTGCGGTATGAGAATGCAGGGGCATGCCGAGCTCGTCTGCAGAAGCGGGAGGAGGGCGGCTAACGATGGCCCCTGGGAAGCCGACGAACGGAGGAAGGAGAGGGCCCTGGCGGTGGCAAAGCCTACAGGCGTCGGGGGTGCCTGGGGCCGGCGGCGGAGGGGAAAGGAGGCGCAGGGGTTGGGGAGCCGAGAACGGCGGCGGACAGGGGCGGTGCTGGTGGCGTCCTCAGAGAGGAGCGATGGGAGGATATGGGGCCGGCGCGGGCTGCAAGAGGCGAGCGGCCGAGCAAGGAGGGGAACCGGAGGAGGGGAAGCATGGCGGCAAGGGAAGAAGCAAGGCGGTGTCAGATCGAGGGAAAGGGAGGAGGGGATCGCGTGCGGCCTGGGGAGTAGGGTGCGGCGCCGGTGGGTCCCGCGTCATGGGGAGTGGGTCCAGGGTGGGAGCGTGTCTGCGTCGATGGGGTGAGAGAGGGAGTGGCGGCAGGTGGGATTTGGGGGGGTGGCGGCTGGGTGGAGGGAGAGAGGGTCTGAGGTAGGTAGGGATTAGGGTTTGGAAGGTGGGGTGGTAGGTCGGCTGCTGGCTGGGCCTTTTGGGCCTGGTCGGCGGCTGCCTCCCCCGAATAAAATATTTATGCTTAATATTTTTCATGTTTTATTTATGAGGCCTTTTGTAAATAATTTTAGACAAAACAAAATATTCGGAAAAGACCGAGATTTCAATTTGAAATAGAAAGGGGATAATTAGAAAACAATATAGACTTTTGGGAAATAGGTTTAGTCAAACACATGCATGATGATGTCATGATGATGCGCAACATACAAATAACCACGATTTTCTAGTAGTGGTTTTACCCGGGGTGCTACAGGTGTGGAGATGAATTAGGGCGGCCTGACGGCAGAAAGGGAGGGGCGAGAGAGGGGAAATGGAGAGGAGGTACAAGCACTTAATAGAGCGTGGTCGCAGGGGGTAATGTCTGTGTTAATGCCGCGAATTTACTTGGGCTTTAACGGGCAAAAACCGCCGGCGAGGTGAGGGGCGAGGTCATCGCGGGGGGTTGAAGACACTGACGGGGCAGGTGGGGTCTGGCGGCAGCGAGAGAGAGAGAGAGTGGAAGTGGGTGCAGGCAGTCATAGGCTCTGCGGGTTAAAACTTTGGTGCGAATTGTTTTCCTGTGGGGAAGAAGTAAATGGGCTAGCTGAGCCTGGACTGGGTCTGTCGGGTTGGGTTGGTTCCTGCTATTTTTTTTGTACTGATCATTTTTCTTTTTCCATTCCTATTATTCTGTTTTGATTTTGTTTAAAAAATTCAAGCATTCATTTGAATTCAAACTTCTCTCAAACTCTGAGTATATTTTAATACTGATTAATAATACATTTTAAAGTCAAATTTAGAATATTTGTTTTATTCTTTTTAGGGTCTTTTAATTATTTAAAATAGGCCCTTGCATTTATTCAAATAAGATCAAATATATTTTTAATCCTTATTTGAATTTCATTTTCCACAAAACCTTTTCACTAAGTTTTATTCAATTATTAGGGTGTCAAATAATTCACTTTGAATTATTTGGAATAATTTTAATATGATTTATTAATCATTTTAAATTGGGTACTTGTCTTTATTCCAATGAAATATAGTTTTAATTCCATAAATTTTATTTGGAAGATTTATTTGATTTCATTTAAGTTAATTAAATAAATTTTAATCCACTTGGGTAAATTCCAAATTCTATTTCTCCAAGATTTAATTAATCCTTCTTATTAGGGATTTGTCTTTATTCAAATGGAAATGGAATTTGGTTAATGCCACTTTATTTTTATTTGGAAAATTCTTTATCCATTTATTTTATTTGGATTTGGATTATATTCATTCCATTTGCTTATGGATTAGGCCAAGATTTAATTTGGTCTCTAAATATTCCTCATTTAATATTTCTTTCTCTATCTTGTAAAATCCATATTTTATTATTTATAGATCTAGACTTGGTGATTCCAATTTGAAAAACCTTATTTAATATTTGTTTATCCTTTTAAATATTTTTAGGATTATTTGCTCACCATTTGGTATGGATTTTAGATAAGTGCTTTATTAGCTTTGGAAATTACTTTTCCTTATCTTATTAAATTCATAAGATTTTATCTTTGGTTCCAAATTGATTGAAATCAATTTCTATGATTTTATAATATTTTTATTTGTCATTCTTGATCATTTATAAATGTTTGTTGACAAATTTTTATTTGGATCAAATCCATGGTCTTAGAGATCACTTGGAAATGTTTTTCTTCCATTAGGTTTTTAGGGTTTTGGTTTATTTCTCAAGTGTTTAAATTTCCAGATGCATTTATGAAGAATGCATTTCTCTTGATTTGAATTTAGTTGGATTCAAACTTTACTCAAGTTTGTTCAAGATGGAATTTTATGTTTCCATTCAGAAACAAAAGTTTCTTTTCACCCTAATTTTCAACAATTATTTATTTTGTTTATTTATTTTTCACATTACAAGATTTGGAAAATCTTGGGATGTGACAGGCTACCACCCTTAAAATAAATCTTGTCCCGAGATTTGGGGAAGGATAGAGGTTACAAGTTGGCTCAAAGCAACTAGGGTACTACCACCCTTAAATTTTTTTCCAACTAGATTACATCCTGGCTTGCTTGGGATCTTGATGATACTTCTCTGGGCAAACATCTGCATAGTGCCCCATGTTTCCACACTTGTAACATGTGACAAGGCTGATATCCTTCATAGGCTTTATCTTGTGCTTCATATTTTCTGGGCAATTGCTTGCATAATGTCCTTGATCACCACAATTGTAACATGTGACAAGATTGAGTTCTTCACGTATCTTCTGTGGATAAGTTGACACATAATGGCCTAGCTCTTTGCATTTGTTGCACCATACTTGGTTAATATCCTTATATTTTTGTTTCTTCTCAGGACATTCATTGGCATAGTGTCCCATCTCTTTGCAATGACAACATTGCACTTGGCTTTTGTCCTTATTCTTCTTGGGCTTCTACAAAGCTAAGAGTGCTTCTAGTTCATGTTCTTCATATCTTATCTCAAAGGTGGGAAAGTTTCCTGGTCTCCTTGACCTTTTCCTTGGATAATACATATGTCTCCTCTTTGGTCCTTCAAATTGAGTCATATTTCATGGAGGTGCAAGATGAGATTTTACTTTGTCTTCATCCTTCTTGGTAGACTTTGTTCTCTCATGGAAGTCTGCAATCTGTTGTTTCACTCCACCTTGTTTCCTTTGTTGAACTATGGAATAGATGGGGCATTGGATAGGGACATGATTATTTCCTTCACATAGGAAACAAGTACCTTGAGATGTGGGGCATTGGTCAGTTGGATGTTTCTCTTCACAATTGGGGCATTGATCTTCATGCTCCTTGGAAGTGTGATCCTTGTCTCCACAGACATTGCAAGCTTGAGTTACTTCTAAAATATCATCCTTAACATCCTTGTTGTCATAATATCATCGGGAAGAGTTGTCTCCCATGTTGATCATTTGAGTGGCCATCCCTTGCAGCAATTGTGATTGGATTTCCAAAAACTTTTGCATGGTTGGGTCTAACCCATTATTGTTGGCTAAAAACTGAGTTGTCACTTGGTTTAACTGGGTTTGGTTTGCTAGTAGTTGTTCTCTCATGTTGACCTCTTGGTTGTTGTTGTCACCATCCTTGATGTTGGAGTTCCTTGGTGTAGTCATCTGTTTGGGTTGGATTGGAATTAGGATAGGCAAAAGATTTCTAAGGAAATAGTTCTAATCACACACATCACAATTCACACAAGCAATGTGCAAGCAATCACAAACAAACATTCCACTCAAACAACAAGGTTCAAGCACATTTTTAGGCAATAAAAATATTTTTGTTACACCACATAAGTTGGTGTGTTTGATCCATACTTAATATGGTGGTCCATCTATATGGTTCACTTGAGATCTTTCCATCCTTCTTGGTTGATTCTTCTTGAACAAGGTCTTTGTATCCTTGGAGAAATTCTTGCATCTTGGTCACAAAACTTCAAAGGTGATGATGGTTCCTTCTAAGTTATGTTTCCTTAGTCTTCAAGTCTAGAGAAATATTTCTTGTCTCACTTGTAGTCCTTAGTGATATCCAAGTTGAAGTCCTTGGTGAAAATAAAGTTGAAGTCACTTGAGTTGGTGAAGTCCTTTGCACATGGTGAGGTCTTTGGCCATGGGGTAGGCTTTGTCCATCAAGTTTGAAATAGAAGAGATGTAGAATCAAAACCAAAAATAGTTGAGGAAAGAGTTTACAAGATTGTTTGTAAATATGTTTTGGAACAAATTCAACTCCTATTTTTCTAAGGGTTTTGTCCAATCCTAGGTTTACAAATCCTACAGGCAACACAGTGCTCTGATACCATCTGTAGGGGTCCCAACCTTTAATAATGTAGAGATCCCTGTGTTTACAATGCTAGTCCTGGATCAATAGCTAGAATCCACAGTTAAGATGTAATATCAAGAAACAAAGGTCATAATACAATTTTATAACCAGGAATAAAATAATTTATTACATCTTACATAGATCATTTGGCTATATCATTACAATCCAGCATAAATAACTATAGCATGGGGTCCTTCATCTTCAAAGTACCACAGGCAAACATGTTGGTTGTAGACTTGTAATCCTAATCAAGACACTTCACTAATATCAAACAAACCTGCAACATAACAAGTTACAGCCACAAGGGTCAATACTTTTGAATTGTATTGGCAAGTGATACTATGGTAGTATAGTGGTAACTATCATCTATATGCATTTGGCTAAGTGGATCTTAGGCTTGCTTTGCTCAAAATAGATTTTCCTTATCATTTGAAAACACTAAGTTTTTGCTTGACAAAATCACCCAAGGCATCTCCCAATAGAAATTGGTGATCCTTCAACCCTTGTTCAACCACAAGTTTTTAACTTAGAAATTGGGATGATGAGATTCTTGATAGCTTCCATGTCTTGATGCTCAAATTGTCCTTTACCTGGGACATGGCTAAGTACTTAGATTTTACACTCTGCAGAGGTGGTGCACTTTCCCCACAAGACTTGGTTTCACCAAGACAAGATCTTTCAGAAGCCTTCCCTTAGACTGGAAAGGACGCGTTCCAACCTATCATCCCCTACCACCAACTGTCCATTTGGCTAAGTTATTGCAACCTATATGATCCAGGCAGAGCCCATAATGCCAAGTGGCTGCACTTGAAGCTTCTCAACATTTGACATCTCAAATCTCTTTGTTCCTGGGTGGCCATCCACAAGTGAGATACCAAGATTTCCCCAGTATACTGGACTTGGTGATGCCAAGTTTTCCCCAGCATACTAGACTTGCATAACCACTCAACACAAACCATTATTTCCATTCCACCCAGGTGATTCATTCACTTAGCTGTTTTATTAAACAAAACACAAGTCCTTGACTTAGAAATATTCCATAGCATGAAATATAATCCACCCTTGTTTTCTACTAGCTAAGCTAAGCATGATAGTAGTAGGAATCTTAACTTAGGAATTTCTACTAAGGTTTCATCTACTAGGATTTCCCATGGCATAGTTTATACTTATGAAAAATTCCATGCAAGTCCTACTTAGAAATATCACTAATGCATAGTGAAAATAATGGGACAAAAGTATGAAGCATCACTTGCCTTTTTGGTAGAGACTATAAGTTCACTCCTTGATCTTGCAATGTTCACACTTTTCAAATTCCACTACAATTCAATCAAGCAAGGCACAATTTCAATCTACCATTCAAGCAAACAATACATAAAATAATAGAAACAAAACAATGCATGCAAGCATGCAAAAGATTGTTTTATTTGGAAAAGTGGTTTCTAATAGGTTATAAACATTCTAAAACACTTATTGGTCATTTTATAAAGTGGCAAAACCATTTGCCAAAGATTTTACTATAAACCAAATTTTAAACCAAATCATTATTTTATGTGGTTGAAAAATGCTTTTAGCAAGGCAACAACCTATAGGGTTCATCAAATACATTTTCAAATTATAAAACATGGTGTTTAGGGTCAGAGAGTTTAAATCAAAACATTTACCAAAGGTTTTTCCCCAAAATCATTTTTAAACCAAAATCAATATTTTTATTTGGATAGAAATGCTTTTATTCAAAGATTTATTCTTTTGCTTCACTAAATATATTTTTGAAACCACAAATTGATTTCTATGGTCAGTAGGTTCAAAACAAACCATTTTCCAAAGATTTTATCCCCAAAATAATTTTCGAAAGAATTTTATACCCAAAATATGTCTACACAAGTTTCTGCAAAAACAATCATTTTTCCAGAAGCAATTTACTAAACTAAGGCCATGGATAGAAAATACTTGGCCTGCTGATTCCATTGATATAAAATTTGCAAAATTTTGACGTGTGGTTTGAAAGTTATGCAATTTACAAAATTGAACATCTAATTGAACATAATTTGTGTTTTAAATCAACTCTGGCCACGTTGCGTGATTTCACTGGCCGATACCGTTTCGCTCGGATTGGTCGCTATGAAGCATTGAATTTAAATTATATCGAGCGGCGCAGAGACACTCATAACCCTTCGAGTTATGTTCAATCGCAACCAGTGGATCAAGGTCTAACGACCCTAAACGACTAACCCTAAATGGGCGGCGCTAGCGACGGCGACAGGCGGCGGCGCGGTCAGACGAGGGTGGCGCTGGCGATGCAGGAAGCAAAAGAGGCAGGAAAGGGGCTCACAGAGATTGCCTCATTGTGCTGAAGCTCAAGGTTATCATTGTTGGTCGAGGGGCGCACAGAGTCAACTGGGATTCTTCGCCGGAGTTTGCACTGCGTCGGGCACGCTCTAGTTGTCGCTACTGGCGAGGCTACAGGTCACCCGAAGGCGAGAGAGAGGTGTCTTTAGACGCGGGAGAGGGCGTAGATTACAGGAGCATCAATAGGGGAAACTGAAGGGTTTCGCGGCATAGTAAATCAAAATTTTCTACGGATGCGAACAGAGGGAAAGCCAAGATCTAATCTAGGAGATGCAATCAACGAGAGAGATTGGATTAGATCTTCATACCCTTGAAGATTCAAGACAGTGAACGTTCGTCGGGCGTGGGTGATGTAGTCGTACTCGCTTCTCCTCCTCGCGATCCGATCCGATCTAGCACCACAAGTGGCGGTGCCTCCGTGAGATGCACACGTGCAGCACCTCGACATCTCCTCCTTCCTCGGACCAACAAGTATGGTGGAGAGATAGATTGGATCTACAACACGACGGCGTGGTGTATATGGTGGAGAATTTCTGCAGCAGGGCTTCGCCTACAAACAGTCGGGAGGGAGAGAGGAAAGCTAGCAAGGCGGCTAGGGTTTGGAGGAGAGGTGTGTGGGTTTGGTGCGCCCCCACCCCTCTTTATATAGAGAGGGGCGCAGCTAGCCCTCCCCAAGCCCAAAGGATAAGGAGTGGGGGGCATGGACTCTCCCCTCTTCTAGAAACCCTATCTCTAGTTTAAACGATTTAAACTCTCTAGGATCGGCTGGGCCCTGTGGGGCCTTGTGGCCCTGGCCCAATGCGTCCAGGACACTCCCTCATAGGCCCATGCCCCCTCCCGGAAGGTGGGGCCACGTTGGTCCCCTTCCGGAAGGTTCTAGAAGCTTCCGGTACAATACCGATTAACCCGGAACAATTCCGAACTCCAAAAACTGCACTGCCTTATATGAATCTTATTCTCCTGACCATTCCGGAACCTCTCGTGATGTCCCGGATCCCATCCGAGACTCCGAACAAAAATTCATAAACCAATTATCCAATCTATCCTAGCGTCGAGATACGTTAAGTGTGTGACCTGCGGTTCGAGAATATGCGACATGATCTTCTATCAATAATCAACAGCGGTGCAGGCACCCATATTGACTCCCACACATTCATCGATGATCATATCGGATGAACCACGATGCCATTCAATCAATCCCATATATATATTCCCTTCGTCTCGCGATATTTTACTTGCCCGAGATTCGATCGCTTGTACCGTCATACCTAGTTCAATCTCGTTCACAAAAGTACTTTACTCGTTCCGTAATCCGATATCACTTTGTGATTAACTCCTTAACCACATGCTTGCAAGCGGTGTTGATATCGACACCGAGTGGGCCCAAGTATATCTCTCCAACTTGGGAGGGACAAATCCCATCTCGATACATACAACCCAATGATACTTTCCGATCACCGAGAGACACCTTTATGATCACCCTCTCATAGGATGACGTTTGATGACCTCAAAGCTTTCTTCCGATACCGTGGAGTTGTATTATCTCATGGTCTAAGGAATACAATATTTGACATAGGAAAAGCTTCGCAAAGATGAACACGATGAAACGATCTAATTGCATCGCTTAGTTTGGGTCTGTCCATCATATCATTCTCCCAATGATATGATCTCATTATCAATTTAAAACTCATGTCTATGGTTAGGAAACCTTAACCATCATTGATCAATGAGCTAGTCCTTAGGCGTACAGGACACGGTGTTGTTCACAAACCACACAAGTATTAATGTTTCCGCTTAATACAATTCTAGCATGGAATATAAACTTTATCATGAACAAGAATTATAATAATAACATCTTTATTATTGCCTCTAGGGCATAATTCCAACAGAAACAGGGGTGGACGGGGAATACCTGAGGAGTTCGCCGGAGGTCAAGCCGAAGACGGTGGCGAGTGGCGTTGGGGTTGCCGATGCTAGGGAGCTTGCACGGCTAAGCTAGGAGTACTGGGGGATGCGCCAGAGTCTGTGGGACATGCTCGTGTGGTCGAGGAGGCGAGGGGCGGCAGGGTCTGGCCGGAATCGTCGCTGGAAGACGTCGGAGGCAGTGGCGGTGTGGAGATGAATTAGGGCGGCCTGACGGTAGAAAGGGAGGGGCGAGAGAGGGGAAATGGAGAGGAGGTATAGGCTTTTAATAGAGCATGGTCGCAGGGGGTAATGGCTGTGTCAATGCCGCGAATTTACTCGGGCTTTAATGGGCAGAAACCACCGGCGAGGTGAGGGGTGAGGTAATCGCGGGGGGTTGAAGACGCTGACGGGGCAGGTGGGGTCTGGCGGCAGAGAGAGAGAGAGAGAGAGAGAGAGAGAGAGAGAGAGAGAGAGAGAGAGAGTGGAAGTGGGTCCAGGCAGTCATAGGCTCTGCGGGTTAAAACTTTGGTGCGAATCGTTTTCCTGCGGCGAAGAAGTAAATGGGCTAGTTGGGCCTAGATTGGGTCTGTCGGGTTGGGCTGGTTCCTGCTATTTTTTTGTACTGATCATTTTTCTTTTTTCCATTCCTATTATTCTGTTTTGATTTTTTTTAAACAATTCAAGCATTCATTTCAATTCAAACTTCTTTCAAACTCTGAGTAGATTTTAATACTGATTAATAATACATTTCAAAGTCAAATTTAGAATACTTCTTTTATTCTTTTTAGGGTCTTTTAATTATTTAAAATAGGCCCTTGCATTTATTCAAATAAGATCAAATATATTTTTAATCCTTATTTGAATTTCATTTTCCACAAAACCTTTTCAATAAGTTTTATTCAATTATTAGGGTGTCAAATAATTTGAATTATTTGGAATAATTTTAATATGATTTATTAATCATTTTAAATTGGGTACTTATCTTTATTCCAATGAAATATAGTTTTAATTCCATAAATTTTATTTGGAAGATTTATTTGATTTCATTTAAGTTAATTAAATAAATTTTAATCCACTTGCGTAAATTCCAAATTCTATTTCTCCAAGATTTAATTAATCCTTCTTATTAGGGATTTGTCTTTATTCAAATGGAAATGGAATTTGGTTAATGCCACTTTATTTTTATTTGGAAAATTCTTTATCCATTTATTTTATTTGGATTTGGATTATATTCATTCCATTTTCTTATGGATTAGGCCAAGATTTAATTTGGTCTCTAAATATTCCACATTTAATATTTCTTTCTCTATCTTGTAAAATCCATATTTTATTATTTATAGATCTAAACTTGGTGATTCCAATTTGAAAAACCTTATTTAATATTTGTTTATCCTTTTAAATATTTTTAGGATTATTTTCTCACCATTTGGTATGGATTTTAGATAAGTGCTTTATTAGCTTTGGAAATTACTTTTCCTTATCTTATTAAATTCATAAGATTTTATCTTTGGTTCCAAATTGATTGAAATCAATTTCTATGATTTTATAATATTTTTGTTTGTCATTATTGATCATTTATAATTGTTTGTTGACAAATTTTTATTTGGATCAAATCCATGGTCTTAGAGATCACTTGGAAATGTTTTTCTTCCATTAGGGTTTTAGGGTTTTGGTTTATTTCTCAAGTGTTTAAATTTCCAGATGCATTTATGAAGAATGCATTTCTCTTGATTTGAATTTAGTTGGATTCAAACTTTACTCAAGTTTGTTCAATATGTAATTTTAAGTTTCCATTTAGAAACAAAAGTTTCTTTTCACCCTAATTTTCAACAATTATTTATTTTGTTTATTTATTTTTCACATTACAAGATTTGGAAAATCTTGGGATGTGACAGTCACCTTGGGCGCTAGATGGTTCCAACAAACACCACAATTTCATAGAGACATCCAACTCCAAATATAACTCATAACAAATATTCAATCTAGCCAAAGTGCCACACACGGTATGCACGCTGTCACTTTCACACACGTGGGGAAAAGCATATATCTATTAAAGCACAAAGAGTATTTATGTAGACTCAAACCTAAGTGCCACCATGGCGTGCATGCTGTCACTTTCACACATATGGGGAGAGCAGAGATCTATTGAAGCACTTGAATAGCAAGGTAGATCTACTTGATTACAAAGATCATGACCACAACAAGATCATGCATAGAGAGAGAGAGAGATGAACAAATAGTTACCGGTAGAGCCCTTAGCCTCGGGGAAGAACTACTCCCTCCTCATCATGGGAATCAGCAATGATGATGGAGATGGCGATGGAGATCGATGGAGATGGCTCCGGGGGCACTTTCCTGTCCCGGTAGGGTGCCAGAACAGAGACTTTCTGTCCCCCAAATCTCCCCTTCGGTGGCGGCGGCGCTGTGGAGGTTTTCGTGGATTTCCGCCAGATGATTTACGGTTTTTGGGTCAGAGGCTTCTTATAGGTGAAGGAGGCGAGGTCGATGGAGGTCCAGGGGGCCCACACCCCCTATGGGCGCGGCCTAGGGTTGGCCCACGCCCACCTAGGGTGTGGCCACCCTGGTTTCCTCCTCCGTCCCGTCTTCGATTTTCCGTATCGCTCAGGTAAAAATATTAACTTTGGCTTTTGTCCCGTCCAATTCCGAGAATATTAATTTTTTAGCTTTCTGAAACCAAAAACAGCAGAAAACAAGCAATTGGCACTGTGGCATCTTGTCAATAGGTTAGTTCCAGAAAGTGTATAAAAATACCTCAAAGTGTAGACAAAACAAACCAAAGTAGATACTAAACAAGCATGGAGCATCAAAAATTATAGATACGTTTCCGACGTATCAAGCATCCCCAAGCTTAACTCCTGCTCGTCCTCGAGTAGGTAAGTGATAAAAAGAATAATTTTTGAGGTGACATGCACCATCACAATCAAGATCAAACCAATTGCAAGCATATGGAGGAAAACATGATACTTTAGATACTAACACTTGAATTGTTACTCTTGATTTAATACTTATTATTAAACTTCACGGAGTAAACGGAGTTTGCTGAAAGTTTGCAATACGACTTTTAAACTATAGATCGACACTCAAAACAATACGATACCAGTTCGTAAAGTAAATTTCTAGAATTCTATAGTTCTATTATTTCAATTATAACTAAGCATAAGGTAGTGAATGGATGCCATTGACTATAACAAATTATGCAAATTCACTTTGATTTAATGTATGATAAATCGAGTTCGACTAATAGAAATTAGAAATGAACTCCCACTCAAAACGAACATCCCTCTAGTTGTTTCGGTGATTACATGAACCAAATCCACTACACCAAGTCCGATCATCACGTGAGTTGGTGCAACTTCAAAAGCGCACATCGATATGGGCACCATATCAACCATATGACTCATGATTTACCTTTCGGTTTGTGTTCCGAGGCCATGTTTGTACATGCTAGGATCGCCAAGTAAGAACGCGTGAGTAAAACTGTCTTACACCCGTTGCATGTGGACGTTGAGTCTATCACACCCGGTCATCATGTGGTGTCTCAAAACGACGAACTTTTCAACAGTGCATACTAAGGAAGAACACATTTTATCTTGATATTTAAATAAGGGATCATCTTATAATGCTACTAAAGCTCCAAATAAACAATATAAGATGTAAACAAACATCATATGCTAAAAGTGATATGATATGGTTCTTGCACTTGATCATTATCTTGTGCATTTTGGTATGATCTTTATCATTCCTATATGTGTAATACCAAGGTATATGGAACTTAAACTTTGCCATATTATAATTTCCAATAGTATCAATCCATACTACAAATTATAATTCTACCATATCATAGTACTTTCCTGGCAAAACCAAAAAACTAGACGCCTCTAATTTATTGAAAGCTGGGATCAAATAACTCTAAACATGAGCATGAAAGATGGAGTTCTAACAGTAAGCCAAAGTAACTATGCTTGCAACATGAAAGGCTACAAACAAAGATCATGAATAACATGCATTGAAAAACATTTGTTTGTTTCACATATAGAAAACATAGCATAGTGGCATTCAACTTGTCCCTCATAGAGTAGCAAAACATAAATGCATAGGACACCTTCAAAGTTCATAAGGGTGACTAGATACAAATAGCATAAGAACAAGTAATATCACAATATGCATCAATCAATAAGTTTTGGGACAATGCATACATAATGACAACTATGCTCTCTTAATGTTGCCTAAAAGGTAGAAGGTGGAGACTCAAATAATGGTGGAAGAAAGGCCCTTCACAAAGGGAAGCAGGGATTTCAAGTTTCAAAAAGATCTTCCAAAAATTATGGTACTTGTTAGCTTTCAGCCCTCATTGCCCCTATCATAAGCATCTTGAAGTGTTTAAGGTTAAAGTGAACAAAGATGGAGTATATGCTTGACAAAGTATAAGTTTGCAATCTCAAGTCCCTTAAATACGAGGGCCACACCTCATGCTACTCAACTTTAGTCACCTGCAAGTTATTGTCATTATAAGTACATGCGTATCATAGAGAACCGCCAATGGGGTACCCCTTGCACATGGTACAAGAGTTATCCCATAACCAAAATGACAAGGCAAGCAGACAATGAGCATCTCAGCGATCTTTTTATTTACTATATGCATAGCTTTTTATTGAGGATGCTTCATTGATAGCTCACTATGGTGATGCTGCAAGTTTCCACCATGATTAGGCGTGGCTTAGGCTAGCGGCCTAGGCGTTTCTCTAACACAAAATACATACTCCATGGACTTACAAGTTCCCTCTTTATTTCACACTGGTGACATCCATAGACAAAAGAGCATGATATCAACTAAGTACAAAGTACAAGTGCAATGTTGAAAACGTTCCCCGTGACAGCACGGTTCTGCTAATTCCAACGTATAAGGGCAAGCATATACAACATAGATGACACAATGGTTCAAGTTTATTAGGGGCAAAGAATAAAGTGTGCCATCAAGTTTGAGAGCTTTAATCACTAAGTTTTGAAATAACAAAATAGTTTTAATTGGAAGATAGTTGAAAACAAGAATATACTTGGAATGGTGTAACACACCATGCATAGGAGTTTATAGTGGACACTTTGGAATAACTTGGTTCCTTGGGAGTTGGAAGCATGAGTAGAGCTTACTCAATACAAGTGGAGGCTAGCAAAAGACTGGGAGCGACCAACTAAGAGAGCAATAATGGACATAATCATGCAGAGCAACAAAACATTACTAATCAAAGCATAGTGTGGTACTACAAGTCAAGGACTAAATGATCATAGAGGCTATGGTGACTTTTTAATAGTCATAACATGGTGTGAGCATGTGCCAAGTCAACCCAAACAAAGCATCAAAGGAGAATACCGCAATACTATGCTTTTGTATGCTAAAACAACGCATGATTACTTCAAGGCACATTAAGCAATCCTAATTATTTGGAACAAGTCATGCTACAACAATAATCACTAAGCATAAGGTCAAAACAAGATCTATCATGGCATGATAAAGTCTAAGCCACAGTCAAAACAAGCTCCCTTTTGTACCACTATAAGCGTTAAACTTTCTACTCTTTCCAACACCAAACAACTTATTTGAAACAACTCACAAAGATAATAATCAATAAAGATCAGTGAGCTTGTATCACAAATCCACAAAGAAGAACTAAAAAGTTCTAAGCTGAAAGCACAAGAAAACTAAGGCTGAACGCAGTGCTAGAAAAAGTGAACACTCACAAAATAATAAGAGTGAAAACTAGAGTGTTCTGGGAAATGGAAACAGAGCGTGTCTCTCTCCAAAAGAAGTGTGGTGTAACCAACCAAATTACTCAAACAAACTAAGCAAACGAAAACAAAAAACGAAAACTAAGACGCTCCAAGAACAACACATCAATGCATGAAACAATAAAAACGAAGTGTCTAAAAAGACCTGAGATTTTTATTGATGAAGAAGGGGATGCCTTGGGCATCCCCAAGCTTTGACGCTTGTACCTCTTGAATGTTTATTGGGGTGACACGGGGTGGCATCCCCAAGCTTGGGCTTTTGTCCATTCTTCATCTTATTACATCATTCTTTCTCTACACCTGCAAATTTTCCTTCATACAAGACTTCACACAATCTTCATTAGCAACATTAGTGTATTCAAAAGATAATAGACCCTTGGGATTAGCTTTGGTACAACAAGACTTTTCACTAAAAACACAAGATACTATAGCAATTCCTTCAAAAAGCTCAATTCCCCAAAAGATAACTCAAAAAGGAATCAATAAGAAGCAAATGCAAATAATGGCAGAAATCTGTCAAAACAGACTAGTTGGTAGAAACCGATTTTTTCGAAGACCTTCTGTTGCTCAAATAAAAAAAGTGTTGAACTAACGAAAGTTAGCTAACATATTGGGGGATTTATTTGTAAATTTTCAGCTCAGTCCGAGTTACAGAGACGCCTCACGATTTTTTTGGTGGAGGACAGAAATCTGTTTCGGGACAGCAACTCCCCAAATCTTACTTCCCTCTCATTAGAGGTCATTCTTGGCACAAAAAGCAAACAAAAAGGATAAGGAGAGGTCATTACAGAAGTAATAACTTCCAATAATCAAGAAAACTCTTGGGTTATCTCCCAACAAGTACTTTTCTTTAACGCCTTTAAGTTAGGCATGATAGTTTGAGAAGATGCTCACATAAGAAATATGAATTGAAGTCAAAGGGAGCATCAAGAAGCAAATTCAAAACACATTTAAGTCTAACCCACTTCCTATGCATAGGAATCTTGTAAATAAACAATTCATGAAAGCACAAAGCAACAAGCATAGGAAAGCAAAACAAGTGCAACTTCAAGATTTTAAACATAAAGAGGGGAAACTTAATATTGTTGAGATACATAAAAAAACCATGTTTCCCTCTCTCATAATAACTTTCAGAAGAATCATGAACAAAATTTACAATATAAATATCACATAAAACATTCTTATCATGAGTCACATGCATAAAATGATTATTACTCTCCACATAAGCAAAGACATTCTTATTCATTGTAGTGGGAGCAAATTCAACAAAATAGCTATCATTACTATTCCCATCACCATAATAATGAAATATAGGAGGCATATTGTAATCACAATTGATTTTCTCCTCAGTAGTAGGTGGACTGAAAATATCATACTCATCATTGTAATCATCATATATTGGAGGTTTGGTATCATCATAAGCAATAGAATAGCTATCTTCCAAAGCTGGGGGACTAAAAAGATCATTTTCATCAAAACTAGCTTCCCCAAGCTTAGATGTTTCCATAGCATTAGCAACAATGGTGTCCAAAGAGTTCATACTAATAACATTGCTATTACCATGCAAATAAAGTTCCATATGTTTTTTAATTTTCTCTTCAAACACTTCATGTCCTAACTCAAGATAAATACTATAAAGCTCTCTAATTTTGTTGTTGTTTTCCATTAAGCCAAACTAGTGAAAAAAAGAAACAAAAGGACAAAAATGCAGAATCTAAAGGAAATAACTTCGAGCACTCACACCGGAGGATGTGAGTACCTTTTACCTTACCTCCCCGGCAACGGTGCCAGAAAAGAGCTTGATGTCTACGCACTTCTATTCTTGTAGACAGTTGTTGGGCCTCCAAGTGCAAAGGTTTATAGAACAGCAGCAAGTTTCCCATAAGTGGATTACCCAAGGTTTATCGAACTCAAGGAGGAAGTGGTCAAAGGTATTCCCTCTCAAGCAACCCTGCAATCAAGATACAAGAAGTCTCTTGTGTCCCCAACACACCCAATACACTTGTCAGGTGTATAGGTCCACTAGTTTGGCGAAGAGATAGTGAAATACAAGTGGTAACGGTGCTACAAAATAGCTTGATGGTGAGGTAAAGACTACATCAAACAAACATGCAATAAATCTAGTAGCAAACGGTGTTTCAATGCTTAGAAACAAGGCCTAGGGACCATACTTTCACTAGTGAACACTCTCTCATATAAATATCCTCTCTTCATGATACCACTCTTAACTACTCTCCGGTTGGACACTCTAATCCACGGTAGGTCTATAACAGCACTCCTCAAAGTCCGTCTTCCCCAATCTAGATAACCCCACACTGTCACCTTGAACACTAGATGGTTCCAACAAACACCAAAATTTCATAGAGACATCCAACTCCAAATATAACTCATAACAAATATTCAATCTAGCCAAAGTGCCACACACGGTATGCACGCTGTCACTTTCACACACGTGGGGAAAAGCATAGATCTATTAAAGCACAAAGAGTATTTATGTAGACTCAAACCTAAGTGCCACCATGGCATGCATGCTGTCACTTTCACGCGCATGGGGAGAGCAGAGATCTATTGAAGCACTTGAGTAGATAGGTTGATCTACTTGATTACAAAGCTCATGACCACAATAAGATCATGCATAGAGAGAGATGAACAGATAGCTACCGGTAGAGCCCTTAGCCTCGAGGAAGAACTACTCCCTCCTCATTATGGGAATCAGCAATGGTGTTGGAGATGGCTCCCGGGGCACTTCCCCGTCCCGCCAGGGTGCCAGAACAGAGAATTTCTGTCCCCCAAATCCCCCCTTCGGTGGCGGCGGCACTGTGGAGGTTTTTGTGGATTTCCGCCAAATGATTTAAGGTTTTTCGGTCGGAGGCTTCTTATAGGCGAAGGAGGCGAGGTCGGTGGAGGTCCAAGGGGCCCACACCCCCTATGGGCGCGGCCTAGGGTGGGCCCACGCCCACCTAGGGTGTGGCCACCCTGGTTTCCTCCTCCTTCTCATCTTCGATTTTCCGTATCGCTCAGGTAAAAATATGAACTTTGGATTTTGTCCTGTCCAATTCCAAGAATATTCATTTTTTAGCTTTCTGAAACCAAAAACAATAGAAAATAGGCAACTGGCACTATGGCATCTTGTCAATAGGTTAGTTCCAGAAAGTGTATAAAAATACCTCAAAGTGTAGGCAAAACAAAGCAAAGTAGATACTAAACAAGCATGGAGCATCAAAAATTATAGATACGTTTCCGACGTATCAATCGACTCGTAGCGTGGGTCTCAAACCCATATCCCTCGATGCATTATCTATCACATTGCGTGATAAACCCTTTGTGAAGGGATCCGCCAGGTTTTTAGATGTTTGGATATAATCCAACGCAATAACTCCGGAGTTTCTCAGTTCCTGACAGAGTTCAATCTCCTCCTCACAAGCCTTGATGACTTCATATTGTCCTTAGAACTATTTACTTTGATGATCACGGTTTGATTATCACAGTTCATCGGGATGGCAGGTATTGGTTTTTCAACCACATGTAAGTCCATCAAGAGCTCACGAAGCCACTCTGCTACAACAATGGCTGTTTCTAATGCTGTGAGTTCTGCTTCCATTGTTGACCTTGTTAAGATGGTCTTCTTGCAAGACTTCCAGGAAACAGCACCACCACCATGTGTAAACAAATAACCACTTTTGTCCTTAATCTCATCAGCATCAGATATCCAGTTTGAATCACTATAACCCTCAAGTACCCGTGGATACCCAGTATAGTGAATACCATAACTCGCAGTGCCTTTCAAATAGCGCAAAAATCTTTCAAGAGCATGTCAATGATCATCTCTAGGATTTGACACAAATTGACTCAGTTTGCTTATATCAAAGGAGATGTCAGGTCTAGTAGCGCTGGCTAAATACATGAGCGAGCCAATAATTTGAGAATATCTCAATTGATCTTTAGCAATCCTTCGATTCTTTCGAAGTAGCACACTCGGATCATAAGGCATTGTTGAATACTTGCAGCCGCTATACCCAAATCGACTCAAACTTTAATTAAAGTTTGAATCCAACAAAATCCAAATCAAGAGAATTGCATTCCTCTTAAAATGCATCTGGAAATTTAAACACTAGGAAAATAAATCCAAACCCTAAACCCTAATGGAATAAAAATAATTTCCAAGTTATCTCCAAGCCTATGGATTTGATCCATATAAAATTTGTCAACAAACATTTACAAAAGATCAAGAAAGACAAATAGAAATATTATAAAACCATAGAAATTGATTTCACTTAATTTGGAGCCTTAGATAAAATCTTATGAATTTAATAAGATAAGGAAAAGTAAATTCCAAAGCTAATAAAGCACCTATCTAGAAATCCATACCAAATGATGAGCAAATGATCCTAAAGGGATTTAAAAGGATAAACAAATATTAAATAAGATTTTACAAATTGGAATCACCAAGTTTGGATCCCTAAATAAAAAGAAATGGATTTTATAAGATGAAGAAAGGAGTATTAAATAAAGAATATTTAAAGACCAAATTAAACCTTGGCCTAATCCATAAGCAAATGGAATGAATTTAATCCAAATATAAATAAAATAAAAGGATAAAGAAATTCCAAAATAAAATAAAATGGCATAAACCAAATTCTTTTGGAATAAAGACAAATCCAATTTTAAATGATTAATAAATCATATTAAAAACTTTTCCAAATAATTCAAGATGAATTATTTGACACCCAAATAATCAAATAAAACTTACTAAAAGGTTTTGGAAGGATTTAGAATTCAAATGGAAATTAAAAACATTAGTAAATCTTGAATGAATTAATACAAGGACCTACTTTAAATAATTAAAAAGGCACTAAAGGAATAAAAGATTTATTCTAAATTTGACACCAGATTGTGGTATTAAACAGTGTTTGATTATTCACAAAATATGGCAAAGGTTTGAATTCAAATGAGTGTTTGAATTAATTAAACAAAACCAAAAAGAAATTGGAAATGGAAAAAAGAGAAAATCATTCAGAACAAAAAAAATATGAAAAGGACTCAGCCCATCTGGCCAGCCCACTAAGCCCAACACCAGCCCACTCCTTCTCTCCCGCGGAAAACGTTTCGCACCAGAATCTTTACACGCTGAGTCACTGACTACTGGCCCCATCTTTCCCTCCCTCACTCTCGCTGACAGACAGACCCCACACGCCTGTTCTTCGTTTCCACTCGCGACCACGTCTCCCTTGTCGTTGCTGCTTTGATTGCGGCGATCAAATTCGCGTTGATGGCGGCCTTAATTCCTCCGGTGACCACGCGTAGATAAACGCCCACGCCTCGTCTCTCTTTCCCCTCACTTGCCTCTCCCTCTCTGCCCCCAGGCTGGGTAAATTTTGAGCTCGACCACCTCTGTCTCTGACGGTGTTCCCGGCCAATTCCCGCGAACCACAGCCGACCCTCTCCTCGCAGAGCACGCTAGCTTGCTATCCAGTCCCGTGCGCACCTACCCATAACCCTAGCTCTCCCCCCGCTCTCTCTAGAAGCTCGGCTTCGTCAACACCCGAGCGCCACCGTCTTCGGCCGTTTCTCCGGCGAGTCTCCCTAGTAACCACCGACCGCCCCGAGCCCTCTCAGTGATGCTCCCATACTCCCCATGCTCGCTCGCGTCTAACCGTGCACTTACTTTGCCTCGGCACGACCTGCAGCTCCGTCCCCGACAACCTCCAGAGACGCCCGATGCCGCCATTGACTTCGACGAGGAATTACCAGCAGCTCCGAGCGCCCCTTTGTCCACTTCAACCACCTTGAGCTTCAGCACGTCACGACGAGTTCGGTAATGGTCTCCTCCCTCTTCGCCGGAAACCTGCTGCCCGAGCGTGCGTCGCCGCCAGCCGCCGCTAGCGCCACCAGGCAATGGTCAAACCCATCTGAGTTGTTAGATCGTGATCCAGTGGACGCGATAGATCGACTTAACTGAAGGGGTACGTGTGATCTGTGTCGTGCGATTAAGTGAGATCCTGCGGTCAGAACGGCTCGATCCAAACGAAATGGTACCAACTGTAGGGGTTCGTAGCATGGAAAACCAAAAAAAATCTACCGCATGCACACAAACAAGCCAAGATCTATCTACTAGATTGTAGCAACGAGTCGATAGAGGAACTCACCCTCGAAGATTCCAAAGCGGTTAACGAGAGTAGATTCTCGTGGATGATGTAGTCGTACACTTCCGATCTCAAGATCGCGTAGATGATCCTTCCGGCGCTGCGTTCCGGCAGCGCTTCCGCAGTCGGTCACACGTTCGGTACTCGATGAAGACCTTCTTCTCCCTTGTTCCAGCAGGAAGCGGAGGTTGTAGCACTCTCCTCGTGATTCCGGCAGCACGACGGCGTGGTACCGGAAGTAGAGGGGAGATCTCGCAGGGCTTCGCCTTAAGCCGGAGCGAGTATGGTGGACTATGAGAGAGATCCCCGGTGTTCTATGGTTTAGACACACCAAGGTGGGGTGCTAGGGCCGGCGGCTAGGGCTTGGAGGTGCCCAAGTCGGCGGCTAGGGGAGAAACCCTAGGCGGCGGATATGGTGGGCGGCGGCTAGGGTTAGGTTTAGAGGGGCAATCTTGTGTGCTAGGAGGGGAGCCCTGCCCCTCCACTTATAGGAGGGAGGCGCCGGCCAAGGGGAGGGGAATCCCTCCCCAACTCGGATCCCAAGTGGGCCGGCGGTGGAGGAGGGACTCCTCCCCAACTCGGTTTCCACCTCCCTCTCCACTTCCCAAAATTAGCCGTTTGACTTTCAAATTGGCGTTTGACTTTTCAAACAAGGATTTGATTAAACCCTCTATTTTGTTCAGCGATGACACTTAGTACATGATGCAATCATACCAACTTGATATAACACATTCATGTACCCTTCCCCTTTGGAGTGCCGGACATTCCGGAACCTTCTAGAACATTCCCGATGAAAACACCGGAACCATTCCCCAACTCCGAAACATGACTTTCCTTATATGAATCTTATTCTCCGGACCATTCCGGATCTCCTCGTGATATCCCGGATCCCATCCGAGACTCCGAACAAAATTTGGTCTCTTACTCATCATTCCATAACTACTCAACAACATCGAATCCTTAAGTGTGTCTCCCTACGGTTCGTGAATTATGCGGACATGATCGAGACACTTCTCCGAACAATAACCAATATAGGAATCTGGAAATTCATATGGCTCCCACATATTACTACGATTACTTTGCGATCGAATGAACCACTTACATACGATACCAATTTCCCTTTGTCTCACGATAGTTTACTTATCCGAGGTTTTGATCGTCGGTATCTCTGCATACCTAGTTCAACCTCGTTACTGATAAGTACTCTTTTCTCGTTCCCTTGATATGTGATCCCTTATGAGCCAGTCACATGCTTGCAAGCTAATTGGATGACATTCCACCGAGAGGGCCCAGAGTATATATATCCATCATATGGATGGACAAATCCCACTCTTGATCCATGTGCCTCAACCCATACTTTCCGAACACTCAATGCCACCTTTATAGCCACCCAGTTACGGTGTGGTGTTTGATGTCATCAAAGCATCCTTCCGGTGATGGTGATTAACATGATCTCATGGTCGAAGGAATTAGGTTACTATGTATCAGAAAGCTTATAGCAAACGAACTATATTAAATGACTTGATCTTTATGCTACGCTAAACTATAGGAGTATGTCCATCACATCATTCTCCTAATTATATGACCCTGTTGTTAATAACATCTCTATGTTCATGATTAGGAAACCATGATCATATATTAACCAACAAGCTAGTTTTTACAAGAGGCTTTACTAGGGACTCTTTTATGTTTACAAATCACACAAGTATTAATGTTTCCTGTTAATACAATTATAGCACAGTATGTAAACATTTATCATAAGTATGAAGATATGATAATAACCACTTTATTATTGCCTCTTGGGCATATCTCCAACAGTCTCCCACTTGCACTAGAGTCAATAATCTAGTTTCAAACCTTTGTGTATTCAACACCTATGGCTTTCCGGTGTTGTATGTACACGATTGCTAGTGGTCAACTGATCTCCGGATCTGACACTTCCAGGTCCGTGTGCAATTGCATGTCTTTGCGTCTCTACGCATCACTCATTCTATAATGAGATGGCTTTGTAAAATTTTGGTCCTTTGGTGAGACCTTTAGTTCTTTGGGGTTAAAACATGTTGATAATATTGTCGTACAATATATCTTCATAGTATTATCCCAATGTGAACTACACCTAGTTTGATAAAAAACTACTTGACACAAATGCCCTCTTTAGCTGCTATTATAGCAGTCATATACTTAGCCTTTTGTTGTAGTATCTGTCACAATGTCTTAACTTTGGAACTCATCCAAATCCATTATGGGACTTACTTTCCATTATATTGTGCCACCCTTAGTTTAGATTGAGATAACTTAATTTGTACTTTGTGACAAAACTAGTATCAATGTAGTACTTTTATAATGAACTAACCATCTATTTGTCACTACTACAAATAATATACTCTTAGTTCTTCCAAAAATCATAAGAATATCCTTACTATTGTCCAATGATCATCTTATGAATCATTCTGGTATATGCTCATAACATTTAGAGCATAGGACATATCTGGATTTGTACATATCACAGTATGATTGATATAAATACTCTTTGTGATTTCATACATCAAGTATCAATCTATACTTGAATCTTTGTTTCACTTACCAAGTGTCAATACACTTGAATATATCATCAATATTGAACTCATTCAATCCTTTCTATGTGATAAGAACCTTTCTTGTAGTTTCTATATTGAACTCATTCAATACATCATCTATGTACTTTCGGCACAACCATATTAGCATCTATTGATGCCAAATATTTGGGTTTTGCCTAAGTCTTTCATCGGGATGAAATTCTTAATATGTGTTAATAAAAGATACATCTTTTCCAATCAACAATATGTCTTCCACATAATATATTAGAAACATGTCTTAGCGCTCCCACTTAATTTCTTGCAAATGCAAGCATCTTCATCGTCTCCGACGAATTTAAACTCCTTTAACAGTTTCATCATAGTGAAGATTCCAACTCCGCAATGCTTACTTCAACCATTGAAGTTTGCATATGCATTTAGCATCCTTTGAATTAACAAAACCCTTTGGACCGTGTCATGCACACGTCCTAGGTAACCCTTCTATTAGAAGAACTTGTTTTGTTTATCCAACACATAACAAAATTATATGTCGTGGTTGCTACATTAATCCTTCTAGACTAAATATCGCTATGAAAGATTAAATCTTGTCATAGTCAACCTTTGAACATTGTTGTGAACTCTTTCCCAACATGTCGACCATTTCATAGATGTGAAACATCCATGTCTATTTCTTTATAGATCCAAACACAACTGTAAGGTCTTACACCTTTCTCGAGGGTCCTTCAAGTTCAAAACTTGATTTCTCGTGTATGGAACTATCACGGATTTTATGGCTTCAAGCCATTTTACGGAGTCAGGGCCCATCATCGCTTCTTTGCATGTAGTACGTTCATTATTTTCAAATAATGATTAAACCCTCAAATCTTGGTATTTGATTGATTACTTGACCTACTTGGTTCAATAGAAACTTTGACCTTCGTAACCACAACCTTTGAGGCACGTGAGCCATGAGCATTGTTGCTGCCTCCGGAACACTTTTCGGCGCTGCGCAACTTTTCACATATAGCTAAGGTTCTTTTAACTTTATCAAAGTTCTATTGTCCTCCCACTTATCTTTTCACGAAAAATTCCTTGTCAAAGAAACTTGACGTTCTAAGTGACAAACACTTTTGTCTCCGATGTTATGGAGGATTACTTAACAGTTATTCGAAATAACATACAAAGACAGGTTCATCCGACTTTGGTTGCAAACATCTTTCTTATGCATAGCATACCAATGTTTAAGAAAGGACTATTTGGGTTTTATCCCTAACCATAACTTTATATGGTGTCATTTCCGCGGATTATGATGGAGCTCTTTTCAGTGGAAAAACGGTAGTCTCTATAGCTTTTAATCTTTAAAATATAATGGTAGTTTTATGATTTACACCTTCGATTTTACCATGTCAAACAAGGTTTAATTGCATATCTCGAACGCTCCATACTCTTATGGTGTTTCGGGAAAAATGCAAATCCACGGAACGATTCCTTAAATCTTAGGTATTATGCTAAACTTGTAACTCAAATATCTTCTTTTATGATCTTATCATAAACTATTTATATTCTTGTTACAATGATTTTGCACTTCATCTTGAAAGTCTTTGAACTTTTCAAATGTTTCATACTTCATCCTTATTAAGTAAATATTCATATGTTCACTCAGATTTTCGGAGAAAGCATATGAAGTTGAAATCCATCACTCTTGACTACACATAATGGACTTCGTACAACAATATGTACAAGTTCCAATAAGCTAGTCATTCGTTCCTTTTTGGCCTATGAACGAAGTTTTAATTATCTCTAGGAAAGTTTCACTAGCGTCATGTGATCAAAAAATCAAAAGACTCCAAAATTCCATCCACATGGAGTTTCTTCATGTTTTCTTTCCAATATAATTTAAATGGCGATGTCACTTCCTAAGCGATCTTTCAATCAATTTGTCTTTCGATATTTTTTAGCACTAGTTTTATGGATGTGATTTCTCCAATGAGATTTGTGAATCATCCATCTTTTATGGATTACGGCAATTATTTGAACAACCCTTTTGTTCTCGTAATACCTGATAAAACAAATCTTGAAGGCAAGCTTTGATGTTTAACAAGCAACAGAATAACCCTTTATTTGTTCTTGATGAACATCATCACATATTCTTTTGCTAGTTACTTAGGCCATTGTATTTCATGAATTGTGTTGTTTTGTATGACGATTCACACCAACAAATTCAGTATCAAATACTTAAGAACCACATTGTTTAATAAGCAAAGAATATAGCCATAACATGTATATCATCTATATACTTAAACTGAACAATTCTAGTCTTTTCTTTTCTGCCATATATTTATGAGATTCTCTTTCAGTATTTATTTTCTGTTTGAAAGAATCTATCAACATCAATAGTGGATTCATACATATGACACATAGTCCAAAGCATGTATAATTAAATACCAATGTCTTTGGACTTGCACTTTGAAGTAGATCACCATCATCAAATGTTTGGTGTGCTTTCAAATTCCATTCTTTAGTAATCTCTTGGCGTGGTAAATATTTTACCTACATCAAATATTCACCCTTATCATGGAATTATTCATGATCAAGCTACCTTTAGCTTATAAAGATGAATCGCGAGTATAATGTTGCTCTCCAAAACCTTTTGGTGGATTAGGAAAACTAGTGTTTCCAACCTTTTGCAAATTCTCATCAAATATGAGAACATGACTTTTGCCATATTATACTCTATCATGTTGTAACTAAAACTTCGTTTCAGATATCACAATATCTTCCACACATCATTGTTTCTGAAACAACTCTTTCAGATCCTAGATAACCTTGATATTAAGACAATCCTTTGAATATCAAGAATCATGGAGACAAACATGATACTCATACACTAACTCTTGGAATTGTCACTCTTGTTTTAATATCAATTATTAAACTTCATGGAGTAACCGGAACTTACTGAAAGTTTGCAATAGGACTTTTAAACTTTAGATTAACACTTCAAAACAATACGATACCAGTTCATAAAGTAACTAACCAGAATTCTATAGTTCTATCATCTCAATTAAAACTAAGCGCAAGGTGGTAAACGGATGCCAATGACTACAACAATTATGCAAATTCACTTTTATTTAATTTATGATAAATAGTGTTCAACTTTTAATCATATTTCCGTTGAACTCCCACTCAAAACAATATCCCTCACATTGTTTTAGTGATCACACGAACCAAATCCACCACATCAAAACCGATCATCATGAGAGTTGATGTAGCTTCAATGGCGAACAATCATCATGTTCATCATATCTACTATATGACTCATGCTTTACCTTTCGGTGATCCGTGTTCCGAGACCATGTCTGTACATGCTAGGCTCATCAAGATCAAACCTTAGCTTCCGCATGAGCAAATCTGGCTTGCTCACGTTGTATACACTCGCAGAATCTAACACACCCGATCATCACGTGGTGCTTCGAAACAACGAGCTTTAGCAATGGTGCTTACTAAGGATGAACACTTTAAAACTTGAAATTGTGTTCTCGAGGGATCATCTTATAATGCTACCGTCGTGAACTAAGCAATACAAGATGCATAAAAGGATTAACATCACATGCAATTCATAATATGTGATATGATATGGCCTTTCTTCTTGTGCTTCCGATCTCCATCTTCAAGCACGAACATGATCTCCATCATCACCGGTGTGGCGTCAAGGTCAATGGAGCCGCTTCATGGTTGTCTTCCACCAGCATCAACTATTACAACTACTTTGAATAGACACGCGGGTCTTAATAGAATTTAAAGAAAACCATATGGCTCCTGCTGGTTGCCAACTTACAATAAGGAACATTGCATACATCATATATAATCACAATCATGGCCATATCACATCACAGCACACCCCTGCAAAACAAAGTTAGACGCCTCTAATTTTCTTTGCGTGTTTTACGTGGTTTGGGGATTTCAGTAAGTGTCGTTCTAACTTACGAACAAGAACCACAACATTGATACTAGTATTGTCAATCACCCGTTGTAAATTGAATCTTAACTATGTTGGGAGAAACAGGCACCCGCAAAGCCACTTATGCAATACAAGTTGCATGTCAAGCGTGGAGCAAGTCTAATGAACGATGTCATGTAAGGTTAGCCCGGCCTTCATCCCACCATCCCGCAAGATGCAAAGTACACAAGAAGCAATCGACAACAAAGCATCAACGCCCACAATGACCATTGTGTTCTACTCGTCTGTGAGATCTACATATAGACACGGCTCGATACCCCGTAGGGGTTCGTAGCATGGAAAACAAAAAATTTCTACCGCATGCACACAAACAAGCCAAGATCTATCTACTAGATTGTAGCAACGAGTCGATAGAGGAACTCACCCTCGAAGATTCCAAAGCGGTTAACGAGAGCAGATTCTCGTGTATGATGTAGTCGTACACTTCCGATCTCAAGATCGCGTAGATGATCCTTCCGGCGCTGCTTTCCGGCAGCGCTTCCGCAGTCGGTCACACGTTCGGTACTCGATGAAGACCTTCCTCTCCCTTGTTCCAGCAGGCAGCAGAGGTTGTAGCACTCTCCTCGTGATTCCGGCAGCACGACGGCGTGGTACCGGAAGTAGAGGGGAGATCTCGCAGGGCTTCGCCTTAAGCCGGAGCGAGTATGGTGGACTATGAGAGAGATCCCCGGTGTTCTAGGGTTTAGACACACCAAGGTTGGGTGCTAGGGCCGGCGGCTAGGGCTTGGAGGTGCCCAAGTCGGCGGCTAGGGGAGAAACCCTAGGCGGCAGCTATGGTGGGCGGCGGCGGCTATGGTGGGCGGCGGCTAGGGTTAGGTTTAGAGGGGCAATCTTGTGTGCTAGGAGGGGAGCCCTGCCCCTCCACTTATAGGAGGGAGGCGCCGACCAAGGGGAGGGGAATACCTCCCCAACTCGGATCCCAAGTGGGCCGGCGGTGGAGGAGGGACTCCTCCCCAACTCGGTTTCCACCTCCCTCTCCACTTCCCAAAATTAGTCGTTTGACTTTCAAATTGCCGTTTGACTTTTCAAACAAGGATTTGATTAAACCCTCTATTTTGTTCAGAGATGACACTTAGTACATGATGCAATCATACCAACTTGATATAACACATTCATGTACCCTTCCCCTTCGGAGTGCCGGACATTCCGGAACCTTCTAGAACATTCCCGATGAAAACACCGGCACCATTCCCCAACTCCGAAACATGACTTTCCTTATATGAATCTTATTCTACGGACCATTCCGGATATCCTCGTGATATCCCGGATCCCATCGGAGACTCCGAACAAAATTTGGTCTCTTACTCATCATTCCATAACTACTCAACAACATCGAATCCTTAATTGTGTCTCCCTACGGTTCGTGAATTATGCGGACATGATCGAGACACTTCTCCGAACAATAACCAATATAGGAATCTGGAAATTCATATGGCTCCCACATATTACTACGATTACTTTGTGATCGAATGAACCACTTACATACGATACCAATTTCCCTTTGTCTCACGATAGTTTACTTATCCGAGGTTTTGATCGTCGGTATCTCTGCATACCTAGTTCAACCTCGTTACTGATAAGTACTCTTTTCTCGTTCCCGTGATATGTGATCCCTTGTGAGCCAGTCACATGCTTGCAAGCTAATTGTATGACATTCCACCGAGAGGGCCCAGAGTATACCTATCCGTCATATGGATGGACAAATCCCACTCTTGATCCATGTGCCTCAACCCATACTTTCCGAACACTCAATGCCACCTTTATAGCCACCCAGTTACGGTGTGGTGTTTGATGTCATCAAAGCATCCTTCCGGTGATGGTGATTAACATGATCTCATGGTCGAAGTAATTAGGTTACTATGTATCAGAAAGCTTATAGCAAATTAACTATATTAAATGACTTGATCTTTATGCTACGCTTAACTATAGGAGTATGTCCATCACATCATTCTCCTAATGATATGAACTTGTTGTTAATAACATCTCTATGTTCATGATCAGGAAACCATGATCATATATTAACCAACAAGCTAGTTTTTACAAGAGGCTTTACTAGGGACTCTTTTATGTTTACAAATCACACAAGTATTAATGTTTCCTGTTAATACAATTATAGCATGGTATGTAAACATTTATCATAAGTATGAAGATATGATAATAACCACTTTATTATTACCTCTTGGGCATATCTCCAACACCGACCAATAGGAATGCACCACGTGGACAAGGTTTTGTTTAAAAACAGAAATTTGAATTTGTTTGATATGCAAACTTGTAAAATTCATAACTTTCAAACCACACGTCCAAATTTTGCAAATTTTATATAAATGGAATCAGCAAGTCAAGCCCTATCCAACCATGCACTTTGTTTAGTAAGTTGCTTCTGTTAAATTGATTGTTTTTGCATAAACTTGTGTATGCATGTTTAGAATATAAAATTTAGTAAGTTGTTTAGTAAGTTGCTTCTGTTAGTAATTTTTCGGTCAAAAAGGCTTACTACTCTTTAGCCGGTTACCAACCGGCTTAGCCACATTTCTCTTGGATATGGAAATCTTCTTGTCAACAAAAGCACAAATTCTTCTTCTGGCTCTTACTGCTTGATAGACTCAACACAAGAAATCTTCTGAAAAGGAAATGTTTTTCTCTGGCATCTTATGACTGTGTCTTCCAGGGCTGCAATAGTGAAGAAACCAGTTTACATTTGTTTTGGGAATGCCCCTTTGCAAGAGCCTGCTGGGCTGAAATTTCACAGGTCAATATGGCTGATCAAAGCATCTTTGAAGTTTTAGCCAGTATTAAAAAGACCTCAAGGTCCCTTTTGCAATGGAAATTCTGATACTTGGAACTTGGGGCATCTGGATTTGCAGAAATAATGAAATTTTCAACAATCAGCATGCGTCGATGGAGACCTGGAAGGCTATTGTAGCTCAGGAATTAAGATGGGTCCTTTATAGAATTAAGAAGAAGTATTATCGGGGCCTTAAGGTTTGGAATGAAACCAATTTAGACAGGAGATAGCTGATTAGAATGTTATCCCTCTTCTTTGAGGTGGAATATGTTTGTAAATATTCTTTTGTAACTCTCTATAATATATAAAAATTGCAGTGGGGTTTTTTGCCCTACTGTTTTACCCTAAAAAAAGAATATAAAATTTGTTCCAAAATGATTTTTGAGATGAAAACTTTGGCAAATGGTTTGTTTTGAACCTACTGACCCTAGAAATCAATTGGTGGTTTCAAAAATGTATTTGGTGAAGCAAAAGAATAAATATTTGATTTAAACCATTTCTAGTCAAATAAAAATATTGTTTATATGTTAAAATGATTTTTGGAGAAAACCTTTGAGAAATGTTTTGATTTAAACTCTCTGACCCTAAACACCAAGTTTTATGATTTGAAAATGTATTTGGTGAACCCTATAAAGATTATTACTTTGTTAAAAGCATTTTCAGTCACATAAGATATTGATTTGGTTTAAAAATGGTTTATGAGTAAAACCTTTTACAAATGGTTTTGCCACTTTATAAAATGACCATTAGGTGTTTTCAAATGTTTATGACCCATTATAAACCGCTTTTACAAATAAAACAATCTTTGGCATGCTTGCATGCATTGTTTTGTTTCTATTATTTTATGTGATGTTTGCTTGAATGGTAGTTTGAAATATTGCTTGCTTGATTGAATTGTAGTGATTTGAAGAGTGTGAATATTTAAAGATCAAGGAGTGAACTTATATTCTCTACCAAAAGGCAAGTGATGCTTCATACTTTGTCCCATTATTTTCACTATGCATTAGTGATATTTTCTAAGTAGGACTTGCATGGAATTTTTGATAAGGATAAACTATGCCATGGGAAATCCTAGTAGATGAAACCTTAGTAGAAATTTCCTAAGTTAAGATTCCTACTACTATCATGCTTAGCTTAGCTAGTAGAAAACAAGGATGGATTATATTTCATGCTATGGAATATTTCTAAGTCAAGGACTTGTGTTTTGTTTAATAAAACAACTAAGTGAATGAATCACCTGGGTGGAATGGAAAGAATGGTTTGTGTTGAGTGGTCATGCAAGTCCAGTATGCTGGGGGAACTTGGGCATCACCAAGTCCAGTATGCTGGGGAAAACTTGGTGTCTCACTTGTGGATGGCCACCCAGGAACAAAGATATTTGAGATGTCCAATGTTGAGAAGCTTCAAGTGTAGCAACATGGCATTATGGGCTCTGCCTGGATCATATAGGTTGCAATAACTTAGCCAAATGGACAGTTGGTGGTAGGGGTTTGATAGGTTGGAACGCGTCCATTCTGGTCTAAGGGAAGGCTTCTGATAGATCTTGTCTTGGTGAAACCAAGTCTTGCGGGGAAAGTGCACCACCTCTGCAGAGTGTAAAATCTAAGTACTTAGCCATGTCCCTGGTAAAGGACAATTTGAGCATCAACACATGGAAGCTATCAAGAATATCTTCATCCAAATTTCTAAGTTAAAAACTTGTGGTTGAACAAGGGTTAAGGATCTTCAATCAAGGATTAGTAGATGCCTTGGGTGACTTTTGTCAAACAAAAACTTAGTGTTTTTCAAATGATAAGAAAAATCTATTTTGAGCAATGCAAGCCTAAGCTCCACTTAGCAAAATTCATATAGATGATAGACTCCACTATACTACCATAGTATCACTTGCCAATACAATTCAAATGTATTGACCCTTGTGGCTGTAACTTGTTCTGTTGAAGGTTTGTTTGATGTTAGTAAGATGTGTTGATTAGGATTACAAGTCTACAACCAACATGTTTGCCTGTGGCACTTTGAAGATGAAGGACCCCATGCTATTGTTATATTCTGCTGCATTGTAATGAGATAGCCAAATGAGCTATGTAAGATGTAATAAATTATTTTATTCCTGGTTATAAAATTGTATTATGACCTTTTTTTCTTGATATTACATCTTAACTGTGGATGCTAGCTATTGATCCAGGGACTAGCATTACAATCACTGGGATCCTTTTCCTATATAAAGCAGGGATCTTACATGAGCGATGGATTTCAACTTCATATGCTTTCTCCGGAAATTTGAGTGAATATATGTGTATATTTACTTAATGAGGAAGAAGTATGAAACATTTGAAAATGTTCAAATATTTTCAAGATGAAGTGTAAAATCATAGTAAAAAGAAAATAAAGAGTTTATGATATGATAAAAAAGAAAGATATTTGAGGTACAAGTTTAGCAAACCACCTAAGATTTGAGGAATCGTTCCACATATTTGCATTTCCTAAAACACCATATTAATATGGAGTGTTCGAGATATGTAATGAAACCTTGTATGACATGGTAAGATCAAAGGTGTCATTTATAAAACTGCCATTATATTTAAAGATTAAAGATTTAGAGACTACCTCTTTTACACTGAAAAGAGCTCCATCGTGATCCGTTGAAATGACACCATATAAGTTATGGTTTGGGATAAAACCCAAGTTGTTCTTTCTTAAACATTGGTATGATATGCATAAGTAAAATGTTTACAACCAAAGTCGGATGAGTATGTCTTTGTAGGTTATTTCAAATAACCGTTGGGAATTCCTCCATAACACCGAAGACAAAAGTGTTTGTCACTAAGAATGTCAAGTTCCTCTAGAAGGATTTTTTCGTGAAAAGTTAAGTGGGAGGACAATAGAACTTTGATAAGGTTATTGAACCTTAGCTATATGTGCTGAGTTGCACAACACCGAAAAGTGTCCCAGAGGCAGGAACAATTCTCATGGATCACGTACCTCAAAGGTTGTGTTCAGGGAGGTCTAAGTTCCTATTGAACCAAGTAGGTCGGGTAAATAATCAAATACTAAGATTTGAGAGTAAATCATTATTGTTTGACAATAATGAACCGACTACATGCAAAAAAGCGATGATGGGCCCTGACTCCGTCAAATGGATTGAAGCCAGAAAATCCGTGATAGTTCCATACACGAGAAATCAAGCTTTGAACTTGGAAGACCCCCGGAAAAGTGTAGAAACCTATCGATCATTTTTGGATCTATAAATAAGACATGGATGTTTCACATCTATGAAATTTTTTACATATCGATAAAATGAGTTTGCGACAATGTTTAAGCAGTTGACTATGACAAGATTTATCTCTCATAGCGATATTTAGTATGGATGGATTAATGTAGAAACCACTACATATAATTTTGTTATATGGTAGTTGAACAAACAAAACAAAGTTCTTCTAATAGAATTTTTACCTAGGACGTGTACATGACACGATCCAAAGGGTTTTGTTAATTCAAAGGATGCTAAAATAGCATGCAAACTTCAAATGGTTGAAGTAAGCATCGCGGAGTTGGGATCTTCACTGTGATGAAACTCTTAAAAGGTTTAATTTCATCAGAGACGATGAATATGCTTGCATTTGCAATAAATTAAGTGGGAGCGCTAAGACATATTTCTAACACATTATGTGAAAGACATATTGTTGATCAGAAATGATATATCTTTTATTGACACAAGTTAAGAATTTCATCTTGATAAAAGACTTAGGCAAAACCCGAATATTTGACATCAATGTCTATATGGATAGATTGAGATGTAATATGGTTGTGCCAAAAGTACATAGATGAGATATTGAATAAGTTCAATATGGAAAATAACAAGAAAGTTTCTTGCTACATAGAAAGGATTGAATCAAGATACAAGTGTATTGACACTTGGTAAGTGAAATAAAGATTCAAGTATTTTGATACTTGGTGAATGAAATCACATAGAGTATTTTGATCAATCATATTGTCATATGTACACATCTAGATTTGTCCTATGCTCTAAATGTTATGAGCATATACCAGAATGATTCATAAGATGATCATTAGACGATAGTAAGGATATTCTTATGATTTTTGGAAGAACTAATAATATGTTATTTTAGAGGTGACTAATAGAAAAATAGTTCATTGTAAAGTATTACACTGATACTAGTTTTGTAACATGATACAAATTAATTTTATCTCAATTTAAACTATGGGTGGCACAATGTAATGGAAAGGAGATTCCATGACGGATTTGGATGAGTTCCAAAGTTAAGACATTGTGACAGATACTACAACAAAAGGCTAAGTATATGACTACTATTGTAGCAGCAAAAGAGGGCATTTGTGTCAAGTAGTTATTTATCAAACTAGGTACGGTTCACAGCGGATTAAGTACTATGAAGATATATTGTACAACAATTGTATCAACATGGTTTAATCCCAATGGAACTAAAGTTCTCACCAAAGGACCAAATTTATACAATGCCATCTCATTGGAGAATGAGTGATGCGTAGAGACGCAAATACATGCAATTCCACATGGACCTGAAAGTGTCGGATCCGAAGATTATGTTTACCACTAGCAATCGTGTATATACAACACCAGAAAGCCATAGGTGTTGAATTCACAAAGTTTTTCAAAACTAGATTATTGACTCTAGTGCAAGTGGGAGACTCTTGGAGATATGCCCAAGAGGCAATATTAAAGTGGTTATTATCATATCTTCATGTTTATGATAAATGTTTACATCTCATGCTATAATTGTATTAAACGGAAACATTAATACTTGTGTGTTTTGTAAACATAAAAGAGTCCCTAGTAAGCCTCTTATTAAACTAGCTTGTTGATTAATAGATGATCATGGTTTACTGATCATATATATTGGATGTTATTAATAACAAGGTCATATCATTAGAAGAATGATATGATGGACACACTCATATAGTTAAGCGTAGCATAAGATCAAGTCATTTAAATAGTTCATTTGCTATAAGATTTCAAATACATAGTAATGTAAATCCTTAGACCATGAGATCATGTTAATCACCATCACCGAATGGATACTTTGATGACATCAAACACCACATCATAACTGGGTGGTTATAAAGGTGGCATTGAGTATTCTGAAAGTATGTGTTGAGGCACATGGATCAACAGTGGAATTTGTCCATCCATATTACGGATAGATATACTCTGGGCCCTCTCGATGGAATATCATCCAATTGTCTTGCAAGCATGTGACTAAGATCACATATCACATAATGAGTAAAGAGTACTTATCGGCAACAAGGTTGAACTAGGTATGCAGAGATACGTAATGTATCGTGAGAAAAAGAGAAATTAGTATCGTATGTAAATGGTTCATTCAATCACAAAGTCATCGTATAAATATGTGGGAGTCATATAAATTTCCAGATTCCTCTATTGGTTATTGATCAAAGAAGTGTCTCGGTCATGTCTGCATAATTCACGAACCGTAGGGAGACACACTTAAGGATTCGATGTTGTTTAGTAGATATGGAATATGAGTTGGAAATCGAATGTTGTTTGGAGTCTTGGATTGGATCCGGGACATTACGAGGAGATCCAGAATGGTCCGGAGAATAAGATTCATATAAGTAAATTTTGGCCAGGTTTGGGACGAGGTGGAGAAAACGAAGTGTACATGTCCACTTTCGTTTCTAAGAGGGGACAGGCTGTACAATGTCTAGGTTGTATGTGTAAGAGCAACTCCAACAGTCGTGCTAAAACTCGATGTTGTAAAAATAACCATCGATATAGCACGCGTGGCATTTTTCCTCCTCCAGTAGCCGCGCGATAATCGTTGCGCTGTACAAAAATTCTGGCGCGCGTCATTTTGCTCCCGCGCACGTCTCAAATTTGATGCTCTGCCTCCAGCACGCTCTATCTATCTCTCTCTCGCTCGCGCACGAACGCCCAACTGCCACTGAAAAGTCCCTCGAGCGTGCGCTGCCTCCATCCTTTCCCCCTCCCGCGATTCCACCGGCGTTGTCGCTTTGATTTGTTGCTGCCACCACCCGTCCGCGTGCAGTAGCTAAAGATCCACCTCCGCCCGTCCGCCCCGCACCTTTCGGAGCTCGCCGCGGCGGGGAATCGATGTGAGTTTTCGGCTTCGCGCATCCTTCCGTGCCTCGACGCGAGTTGCCGCCGCCGTACCTCGGCCAACTTGGAGCTGCCTCGACGACCGTAGCGCCGAGCTGCCCTCGGACATGTCCTCCTCAAGCCGGGATGCTACTTGGCGCACGATTTTTCGCAGCCGCAAGGTACTTTTTGCTGTTGGCCGCGCCATTTTTCCTCCAAATTTTATTTTAGTTTTGGTAGACGAAGTGAGTGTATATCCGTGCTTGTAGAGGATCACGTATGATTCACCCGACGATGAACTAGAGATCGAGGAAGATGAGGATATATCGATCATATTAGCTTGTCGCACGATGAAAGAACCGAAGCGCGGTGGCTCGGTTTTTGGTAGGCGCAAGTTGTGGGGGGAAAGGATCGAAGGGCACGAGAGGTTGATGCAGATGTATTTCAATGACAATGCCACCTTCCCGGAGGAGTATTTTCATCGGTGTTTTAGGATGATCATCAATTTGTTCAGGCGCATTTGCGAAGAGGTGACAAAGTATGATCGGTTCTTCAAGCAAAGGAGGAATGCTGCCGGGGAGCTTGGGCATAGAACCTACCAGAAGATGACCACTGCCTTGCGTATGATGGCATATGGTAATACCGGCGGATCTTGTTGATGACCACTTGGCAATGAGTGAGAATCAATCCATTCAGTGTGTCAAGCGCTTTGTCATCGCAATTGTGCGCGTGTTTGGCACCGTATACTTGAGAGCCCCCAATGCCGAAGACACGGCTAGGATTTTGGAGGAGAACAAGGCTTGAGGGTTCCCTGGAATGCTTGGCTCTATTGACTGTATGCATTGGATTTGGAAGAATTGTCATGTGTCATGTCATGGACAATTCAAAGATTACAAGAAGGATTGCACTATCATCCTTGAAGCCGTGGCAGATTATGAGACTTGGATTTGGCATGTTGTTTTTGAATTCACTGGTCCTGCAATGACATCAATGTTATTCAACGGTCTCCTCTTATGTCAAGGATTGCATTGCGTGAATGTCCACAAGTGGAGTTTGAAGCAAATGGCCACACATACAACTATGGCTACTATCTTGCCGATGGCATCTACCTAAGGTGGCAAACTTTTTTGAAGCCGGTTCATAAACCCAAAGGTCAGAAAGAAAAGGATTTCCACATCGCACAAGCGGCGTCTAGGAAATATGTGGAGAGAGCCTTCGGGATTTTGCAAGACCAATTTGCTATTGTGAGAGGACCGGCTAGATTTTGGGACCAAGAATGCCTTTGGTACATCATGACAGCTTGTGTCATCATGCATAACATGATCATAGAGGATGATCGTGGCAAATATGTAGATCGTAACCACCACTATGACTTGATGGGGATTCTCGTGCAAGTGCATAGGAGAGAGCATAGGGTAGCGTGTTTTATTGCCTCATATCATGCCATTCGCGACAATGAGACCCATGATAATCTTCAAAATATCTCATCGGGGAGTGGTGGAAATGGTTTGGAGCACAACATTGAGCCCTTCTTTTATTTGTTGTTTGTTGTATTGTTGGAAAACATTTTATTGTAGTTGAAAGTGAAATGGACGTCGCCTAGAGGGGGTGAATAGGATTTTAAAATTATTGTGGTTGAGGCTCAAGTAAATGCGGAATAAAAACTAGCGTTTAATTTATTGAGCATAAAACCCACCCACTAGGTTCACCTAAGTGCACCAACAAACTATGCTAAGCAATACAAGCAAGAAGGTGATAGCAAGATTAAATACTTCAAGAACGATGGCTATCACAATGTAGAATGCATAAGTAAAGGGATCGGTTGATAGATAACCAATGGACATAGAGAAGAATATTTTTATCCCAAAGTTCACTTCCAAAGAAGTTACGTCTCTGTTGGAGAGGTGCGATGGTGCAATGCTCTCTCAACGCCACAAATGGCTCACCTCGGGGTTTGGTGGCTCGATGCTCACCCAACGCCACACAAGGCCTCACCCCGGATGCGGAAGCATGCAACTTACCGATGGCACAAAAGGCTCACCCTATTCTCCCGAGTGCGCACCACAAAGGCGGGCACTCGCTCCACTATGGGACACTTGAGGGCGGTCACCTAACCCGTACAAGATTGGGGCAATCTCCACAACTCAATTGGAGGCTCCCAAAAACAACGCCACAAAAGGCTACAGGGCCACAACAGGCAACAAAGACCACAAGAGGTCAACACTCCAACCACACAACCGTCTAGGGTTCCAAGAACTCAAGAGTAACAAGCCCACGAGCTTGTACTCGCCGAATCTTCGACCTCGAATGTATGCACCAAAATGCAAGGGCAAGTACTTCACTCCCAAATCCCAACAAAGCTACAAAAGCTATTGGGGAATAAGGGAGGAAGAACAAAAGACGAGAACACAAAACTATCCAAGATATAGATCCCAATGATTCCTTCACAAAGAAGGGATTTGGCTTGGGGGATTATAGATCTAAATCTCTTCCCTCAAAACCCTCAAAAAGATGCAAGAATCATGGAAAGGCAAACGACAGAGGACAAGCTCTTCAAGGTCAACAATGGAGAGAGAGAGAGAGAGAGGGAGGAAGAGAGAGAGAGAGAGAAACGGGTCCAAGAACTCATGCCCACGAAGGGGAAGAGGAGCTCCTTTTAAAGGGATTCCCAAACTGCCTGTTATGGGCATTCACGACCCTGGCCGGAACTTCCGGTGGGAGGCCGGAATTTCTGGTGGCACTCAGCCAACGGTCAGAAAACTGCAATGCGAAAGAAAATACTGGCCGAAACTTCCGCCGGTTCATCGGAACTTTCGCTGAGAGCGGTACTACTGGTAGAAATTCTGATTGAAGTTCCGTCAAATATAGCACTCAAAAACATAGAGGTTACTGAACGTGAGCGGAACGAGAGCCGGATTTTCATCCAGCGGCTACTAGGCCCGAGTGGAATTTCCGGTGCAACTTCCGATCCACATTTTGCTAAATAAGAACAAACAAACGAAGATGATATAGAACCTGAGAGGAAGAAGAACCGGACCTTCCACCGGAACTACCGGCGGCAAAATTCCCTAGTGGTACTACTGGTGGCTAGCCGAAACTTCCGGTCAGTAAAACTTCAGAAACCAAAACTTCAATAACTTTCGCGTCCGAATTCCAAACGAGACGCAACCAATTTTGTTGGAAAGACAGCGATGAATAGAATCCAAAAAAAATTGGTATCACCTAGGGAGAAAATATCATGAATATATATGTGAGGTATCTCCCAAGGTGTGGAGCCGGAAAACTCTAGATCAAAAACCACGATAAGATATGCAATAGAAATCCTTATTTGATAAACTAGAGTTTGTTATGATGATAACCACAAGCTATAGATCCTCTCATGGACAAGAACCAAACAACAATCAATAAATATGGTGCTATGTATGCAAATGTTTAAGCTCTCTCCAAAATATGCAAACGAGTCACTTACTCGAGAGCCCCTCTTGATAATACGTCTATCTATCCTAAACCCGGTCTCCCAACTAACAACATGAGACCGGTAAACGATAAACCCTATCAAGATCATACCTTTGCCTTGATCATTCCACTTGAGCTTGATGAAGACCGTCTTGTCCTTCTCAAGATGGAACATCTTTCTTGATTGCTCTTGCTCACTCTTGCTTGATGAAGACTTGCAAATTGCTCCCCCATATTTCATGGAGAAACCTCTTCTTTGAACTTGTATTCATCACTCCATGACCACCGAGGATGGAAATCTTTAAGCATGAGATATTCTAAAGATGTCGCATCTTGAGCTTACCCTTCTTCATTCCTTCTCACTACCGGAAATCGAGATTTTGTTGGGTATTTTTTACTTTGCCGAGTGTTTAATTCCCGGACACTCGGCAAACATCTCTTTACCGTGTATCGTACATACGACACTCGGCAAAAAGGCCATTCACAGCAAAGACACCTCTTTGCCGTGTATGCACAGAGAAAACACCCGGTAAAGAATCACATACACGGTAAAGTTCGTACAAACACTCGGCAAAAGATGGATACACGGCAAACCGTCACCGCGTGTATTCCCCGCCTGATTGGCCATGACTTACGGCGTTCTGATTTACCGAGTGTCGGCAAAAGTATACACAAAGAAATGCAGCTAAATTTCTTCTCCACAAGGCCAAAAACATAGCGTTTGAAACACCCCACTTTCGTGTCTTAGTCTACAACACTCGGTAAAGAGGTAATTTGATGTGTGTTAGTTTACAACACTCGGTAAAGAGGTAATTTTTGTGTATCTTAGCTTTTGCCGAGTGTTTACGCTGTACACAGTAAAGTAGTAACAAAATGGGATTTGGGCTGAGGTGGGTCTATGTTGAAATTAGCTAGGCTCAAGCCTCGCTAAACTTGAAGGTTTCACATGGTTTGAATTTCTTATGCCCGTTTCAAACTAGGCCTGCATCGTGGTTCCGCAACAAACCGCTCGGCCCGGCATCGGAATACCTCAAGGACCTGCATGTGGCCCTAGCACATGCATGAGAGTGTGGTGCTATGTTGAAACATACAAAACCTACTAGTCTCCGGGTGTGCTTGCATGTGTCCTCCCTCGCATGCATGCGCTCTAACCTAGAAGCGAAGGTTCTGAACTTGTATAAGGGGGAAAGTCCCTGTTCCGGTGAAACCGGGTAGGATAGTGCCCCACCTTGTGAAACAACATGGTTTTACATTATCCTATGACCTAAACAAACACAAAACAAGAGAGAGTTATGTCGGGCTACCCCCATCAGAAGAATGTCTAGGGGGTAGACGATCCGAGGCCCGCAGATCAGGGTTCCGCAACAAACCGCGCTCCGGGGCATCGGTGAATACATCAAGGACCTGCATGTGGCCCTAGCACATGCATGAGAGTGTGGTGCTATGTTGAAACATACAAAACCTACTAGTCTCCGGGTGTGCTTGCATGTGTCCTCCCTCGCATGCATGCGCTCTAACCTAGAAGCGAAGGTTCTGAACTTGTATAAGGGGAAAGTCCTGTCAAGTGAAACTGGTAGGATAGTGCCCTTGTGAAACAACATGGTTTTACATTATCGTATGACCTAAACAAACACAAAACAAGAGAGAGTTATGCCGGGCTACCCCCGTCAGAAGAATGTCTAGGGGGGTAGACGATCCGAGGCCCGCAGATCAGGGTTCCACAAAGAACAAGGCCCGGCATCGGAATACCTCAAGGACCTGCATGTGGCCCTAGCACATGCATGAGAGTGTGGTGCTATGTTGAAACATACAAAACCTACTAGTCTCCGGGTGTGCTTGCATGTGTCCTCCTCGCATGCATGCGCTAACCTAGAAGCGAAGGTTCTAAACTTGTATAATGGGGAAAGTCCCTGTTCCGGTGAAACCGGGTAGGATAGTGCCCCACCTTGTGAAACAACATGGTTTTACATTATCCTATGACCTAAACAAACACAAAACAAGAGAGAGTTATGCCGGGCTACCCCATCAAGAATGTCTAGGGGGTAGACGATCCGAGGCCCGCATCGTGGTTCCGCAACAAACCGCGCTCCGGGGCACCGGTGAATACCTCAAGGACCTGCATGTGGCCCTAGCACATGCATGAGAGTGTGGTGCTATGTTGAAACATACAAAACCTACTAGTCTCCGGGTGTGCTTGCATGTGTCCTCCCTCGCATGCATGCGCTATAACCTAGAAGCGAAGGTTCTGAACTTGTATAAGGGGGAAAGTCCCTGTTCCGGTGAAACTGGGTAGGATAGTGCCCCACCTTGTGAAACAACATGGTTTTACATTATCCTATGACCTAAACAAACACAAAACAAGAGAGAGCTATGCCGGGCTACCCCCATCAGAAGAATGTCTTGGGGGGTAGACGATCCGAGGCCCGCAGATCAGGGTTCCGCAACAAACCGCGCTCCGGGGCATCGGAATACCTCGAGGACCTGCATGTGGCCCTAGCACATGCATGAGAGTGTGGTGCTATGTTGAAACATACAAAACCTACTAGTCTCCGGGTGTGCTTGCATGTGTCCTCCCTCGCATGCATGCGCTCTAACCTAGAAGCGAAGGTTACGAACTTGTATAAGGGGAAAGTCCCCTTCGGTGAAACCGGTAGGATAGTGCCCACCTTGTGAAACAACATGGTTTTACATTATCCTATGACCTAAACAAACACAAAACAAGAGAGAGTTATGCGGGCTACCCCGTCGGAAGAATGTCTAGGGTAGACGATCCGAGGCCCGCAGATCGTGGTTCCACAAAGAACCGCTCCGGGGCATCGGAATACCTCAAGGACCTGCATGTGGCCCTAGCACATGCATGAGAGTGTGGTGCTATGTTGAAACATACAAAACCTACTAGTCTTCGGGTGTGCTTGCATGTGTCCTCCCTCGCATGCATGCGCTCTAACCTAGAAGCGAAGGTTCTGAACTTGTATAAGGGGGAAAGTCCCTGTTCCGGTGAAACCGGGTAGGATAGTGCCCCACCTTGTGAACCAACAACGTTTTACATTATACTATGACCTAAACAAACACAAAACAAGAGAGAGTTATGCCGGGCTACCCCCATCAGAAGAATGTCTAGGGGGGTAGACGATCCGAGGCCCGCAGATCAGGGTTCCGCAACAAACCGCGCTCAGGGGCACCGGTGAATACCTCAAGGACCTGCATGTGGCCCTAGCACATGCATGAGAGTGTGGTGCTATGTTGAAACATACAAAACCAACTAGTCTCCGGGTGTGCTTGCATGTGTCCTCCCTCGCATGCATGCGCTCTAACCTAGAAGCGAAGGTTCTGAACTTGTATAAGGGGGAAGTCCCTGTTCCGGTGAAACCAGGTAGGATAGTGACCCACCTTGTGAAACAACATGGTTTTACATTATCCTATGACCTAAACAAACACAAAACAAGAGAGAGCTATGCCGGGCTACCCCCGTCAGAAGAATGTCTAGGGGGTAGACGATCCGAGGCCCGCAGATCAGGGTTCCACAGCAAACCGCGCTCCGGGGCATCGGAATACCTCAGGACCTGCATGTGGCCCTAGCACATGCATGAGAGTGTGGTGCTATGTTGAAACATACAAAACCAACTAGTCTCCTGTGTGCTTGCATGTGTCCTCCCTCGCATGCATGCGCCTAACCTAGAAGCGAAGGTTCAACTTGTATAAGGGTGAAAGTCCACTTAGTGAAACCGGTAGGATAGTGCCCACCTTGTGAAACAACATGGTTTTACATTATCCTATGACCTAAACAAACACAAAACAAGAGAGAGTTATGGGCTACCCCATCAGAAGAATGTCTAGGGGGGTAGACGATCCGAGGCCCGCAGATCAGGGTTCCGCAACAAACCGCGCTCCGGGGCATCGGAATACCTCAAGGACCTGCATGTGGCCCTAGCACATGCATGAGAGTGTGGTGCTATGTTGAAACATACAAAACCTACTAGTCTCCGAGTGTGCTTGCATGTGTCCTCCTCGCATGCATGCGCCTAACCAAGAAGCGAAGGTTCTGAACTTGTATAAGGGGGAAAGTCCCTGTTCCGGTGAAACCGGGTAGGATAGTGCCCCACCTTGTGAAACAACATGGTTTTACATTATCCTATGACCTAAACAAACACAAAACAAGAGAGAGTTATGCCGGGCTACCCCGTCGGAAGAATGTCTAGGGTAGACTATCCGAGGCCCAGATCGTGGTTCCACAAAGAAACCGCTCGGGGCATCGGAATACCTCAAGGACCTGCATGTGGCCCTAGCACATGCATGAGAGTGTGGTATGTTGAAACATACAAAACCTACTAGTCTCCGGGTGTGCTTGCATGTGTCCTCCTCGCATGCATGCGCTAACCTAGAAGCGAAGGTTCGAACTTGTATAAGGGAAGTCCCTGCCGGTGAAACCGGTAGGATAGTGCCCCACCTTGTGAAACAACATGGTTTTACATTATCCTATGACCTAAACAAACACAAAACAAGAGAGAGTTATGCGGGCTACCCCATCGGAAGAATGTCTAGGGGTAGACGATCCGAGGCCCGCAGATCGTGGTTCCAACAAACCGCTCGGGGCATCGGAATACCACAAGGACATGCATGTGGCCCTAGCACATGCATGAGTGTGGTGCTATGTTGAAACATACAAAACCTACTAGTCTCCGTGTGCTTGCATGTGTCCTCCCTCGCATGCATGCGCCTAACCTAGAAGCGAAGGTTGTGAACTTGTATAAGGGGAAAGTCCTGTTCGGTGAAACCGGTAGGATAGTGCCCCTTGTGAAACAACATGGTTTTACATTATCCTATGACCTAAACAAACACAAAACAAGAGAGAGTTATGTCGGGCTACCCCATCGGAAGAATGTATAGGGGTAGGATCCGAGGCCCGCAGATCGTGGTTCCGCGCTCAAGGCACCGTGAATACCTCAAGGACCTGCATGTGGCCCTAGCACATGCATGAGAGTGTGGTGCTATGTTGAAACATACAAAACCTACTAGTCTCCGGTGTGCTTGCATGTGTCCTCCTCGCATGCATGCGCTCTAACCTAGAAGCGAAGGTTCGAACTTGTGTAAGGGGAAAGTCCTGTCCGTGAAACCGGTAGGATAGTGCCCACCTTGTGAAACAACATGGTTTTACATTATCCTATGACCTAAACAAACACAAAACAAGAGAGAGTATGCCGGGCTACCCCATCAAGAATGTCTAGGGGGGTAGACGATCCGAGGCCCGCAGATCAGGGTTCCGCAACAAACCGCGCTCCGGGGCATCGGAATACCTCAAGGACCTGCATGTGGCCCTAGCACATGCATGAGAGTGTGGTGCTATGTTGAAACATACAAAACCTACTAGTCTGCGGGTGTGCTTGCATGTGTCCTCCCTCGCATGCATGCGCTCTAACCTAGAAGCGAAGGTTCTGAACTTGTATAAGGGGGGAAAGTCCCTGTTCCGGTGAAACCGGGTAGGATAGTGCCCCACCTTGTGAAAAAACATGGTTTTACATTATCCTATGACCTAAACAAACACAAAACAAGAGAGAGTTATGTCGGGCTACCCCCGTCAGAAGAATGTCTAGGGGGGTAGACGATCCGAGGCCCGCAGATCAGGGTTCCACAGCAAAGGCCCGGCATCGGAATACCTCAAGGACCTGCATGTGGCCCTAGCACATGCATGAGAGTGTGGTGCTATGTTGAAACATACAAAACCTACTAGTCTCCGGGTGTGCTTGCATGTGTCCTCCCTCGCATGCATGCGCTCTAACCTAGAAGCGAAGGTTGTGAACTTGTATAAGGGGGAAAGTCCCTGTTCCGGTGAAACCGGGTAGGATAGTGCCCCCCCTTGTGAAACAACATGGTTTTACATTATCCTATGACCTAAACAAACACAAAACAAGAGAGAGTTATGTCGGGCTACCCCCATCAGAAGAATGTCTAGGGGGGTAGACGATCCGAGGCCCGCAGATCAGGGTTCCGCAACAAACCGCGCTCCGGGGCATCGGAATACCTCAAGGACCTACATGTGGCCCTAGCACATGCATGAGAGTGTGGTGCTATGTTGAAACATACAAAACCTACTAGTCTCCGGGTGTGCTTGCATGTGTCCTCCCTCGCATGCATGCGCTCTAACCTAGAAGCGAAGGTTCTGAACTTGTATAAGGGGGAAAGTCCCTGTTCCGGTGAAACCGGGTAGTTTAGTGCCCCACCTTGTGAACCAACATGGTTTTACATTATCCTATGACCTAAACAAACACAAAACAAGAGAGAGTTATGCCGGGCTACCCCCGTCAGAAGAATTTCTAGGGGGGTAGACGATCCGAGGCCCGTAGATCAGGGTTCCACAAAGAACCGCTCGGGGCATCGGAATACCTCAAGGACCTGCATGTGGCCCTAGCACATGCATGAGAGTGTGGTGCTATGTTGAAACATACAAAACCTACTAGTCTCCGGGTGTGCTTGCATGTGTCCTCCCTCGCATGCATGCGCTCTAACCTAGAAGCGAAGGTTCTGAACTTGTATAAGGGGGAAAGTCCCTGTTCCGGTGAAACCGGGTAGGATAGTGCCCCACCTTGTGAAACAACATGGTTTTACATTATCCTATGACCTAAACAAACACAAAACAAGAGAGAGTTATGCCGGGCTACCCCCATCAGAAGAATGTCTAGGGGGGTAGACGATCCGAGGCCCGCAGATCAGGGTTCCGCAGCAAACCGCGCTCCGGGGCATCGGAATACCTCAAGGACCTGCATGTGGCCCTAGCACATGCATGAGAGTGTGGTGCTATGTTGAAACATACAAAACCTACTAGTCTCCGGGTGCTTGCATGTGTTCCCCCTCGCATGCATGCGCTCTAACCTAGAAGCGAAGGTTCTAGACTTGTATAAGGGGGAAAGTCCCTCTTCCGATGAAACCGGGTAGGATAGTGCCCCACCTTGTGAACCAACATGGTTTTACATTATCCTATGACCTAAACAAACACAAAACAAGAGAGCTATGCCGGGCTACCCCATCGAAAAGAATGTATAGGGGGTAGACGATCCGAGGCCCACAGATCAGGGTTCCGCAGCAAACCACGCTCGAGTGCATCGAAATACCTCAAGGACCTGCATGTGGCCCTAGCACATTCATGAGAGTGGTGCTATGTTGAAACATACAAAACCTACTAGTCCCCGGGTGTGCTTGCATGTGTCCTCCCTCGCATGCATGCGCTCTAACCTAGAAGCGAAGGTTGTGAACTTGTATAAGGGGGCAAGTCCCTGTTACGGTGAAACCGGGTAGGGTAGTGCCCCCCCTTGTGAAAAAACATGGTTTTACATTATCCTATGACCTAAACAAACACAAAACAAGAGAGCTATGCGGGCTACCCCATCAAGAATGTCTAGGGGGTAGGCGATCCGAGGCCCGCAGATCAGGGTTCCGCAACAAACCGCGCTCCGGGGCATCAGAATACCTCAAGGACCTGCATGTGGCCCTAGCACATGCATGAGAGTGTGGTACTATGTTGAAACATACAAAACCTACTAGTCTCCGGGTGTGCTTGCATGTGTCCTCCCTCGCATGCATGCGCTCTAACCTAGAAGCGAAGGTTCTGAACTTGTATAAGGGGGAAAGTCCCTGTTCCGGTGAAACCGGGTAGGATAGTGCCCCACCTTGTGAAAAAACATGGTTTTACATTATCCTATGACCTAAACAAACACAAAACAAGAGAGAGTTATGCTGGGCTACCCCCGTCAGAAGAATGTCTAGGGGGGTAGACGATCCGAGGCCCGCAGATCAGGGTTCCTCAGCAAACCGCGCTCCGAGGCATCGGAATACCTCAAGGACCTGCATGTGGCCCTAGCACATGCATGAGAGTGTGGTGCTATGTTGAAACATACAAAACCTACTAGTCTCCGGGTGTGCTTGCATGTGTCCTCCCTCGCATGCATGCGCTCTAACCTAGAAGCGAAGGTTCTGAACTTGTATAAGGGGAAGTCCTGTTCGGTGAAACCGGTAGGATAGTGCCCACCTTGTGAAACAACATGGTTTTACATTATCCTATGACCTAAACAAACACAAAACAAGAGAGAGTTATGCCGCTACCCCATCGGAAGAATGTCTAGGGGTAGACGATCCGAGGCCCGCAGATCGTGGTTCCGCAACAAACAAGGCCTCGGCATCGGAATACCTCAAGGACCTGCATGTGGCCCTAGCACATGCATGAGAGTGTGGTGCTATGTTGAAACATACAAAACCTACTAGTCTCCGGGTGTGCTTGCATGTGTCCTCCCTCGCATGGATGCGCTCTAACCTAGAAGCGAAGGTTCTGAACTTGTATAAGGGGAAAGTCCCTGTTCCGGTGAAACCGGGTAGGATAGTGCCCCACCTTGTGAAACAACATGGTTTTACATTATCCTATGACCTAAACAAACACAAAACAAGAGAGAGTTATGCCGGGCTACCCCCATCAGAAGAATGTCTAGGGGGGTAGACGATCCGAGGCCCGCAGATCAGGGTTCCGCAACAAACCGCGCTCCGGGGCACCGGTGAATACCTCAAGGACCTGCATGTAGCCCTAGCACATGCATGAGAGTGTGGTGCTATGTTGAAACATACAAAACCTACTAGTCTCCGGGTGTGCTTGCATGTGTCCTCCCTCGCATGCATGCGCTCTAACCTAGAAGCGAAGGTTCTGAACTTGTATAAGGAGGAAAGTCCCTGTTCCGGTGAAACCGGGTAGGATAGTGCCCCACCTTGTGAAACAACATGGTTTTACATTATCCTATGACCTAAACAAACACAAAACAAGAGAGAGCTATGCCGGGCTACCCCATCAAGAATGTCTAGGGGTAGACGATCGAGCCCGCAGATCGTGGTTCCAACAAACCGCGCTCCGGGGCATCGGAATACCTCAAGGACCTGCATGTGGCCCTAGCACATGCATGAGAGTGTGGTGCTATGTTGAAACATACAAAACCTACTAGTCTCCGGGTGTGCTTGCATGTGTCCTCCCTCGCATGCATGCGCTCTAACCTAAGCGAAGGTTCGAACTTGTATAAGGGGAAGTCCACATTAGGTGAAACCGGTAGGATAGTGCCCACCTTGTGAAACAACATGGTTTTACATTATCCTATGACCTAAACAAACACAAAACAAGAGAGAGTTATGCGGGCTACCCCATCGGAAGAATGTGTAGGGGTAGACGATCCGAGGCCGCATATCGTGGTTCCGCAACAAACCGCTCCGGGGCATCGGAATACCTCAAGGACCTGCATGTGGCCCTAGCACATGCATGAGAGTGTGGTGCTATGTTGAAACATACAAAACCTACTAGTCTCCGGGTGTGCTTGCATGTGTCCTCCCTCGCATGCATGCGCTCTAACCTAGAAGCGAAGGTTCTGAACTTGTATAAGGGGGAAGTCCCTGTTCCGGTGAAACCGGGTAGGATAGTGCCCCACCTTGTGAAACAACATGGTTTTACATTATCCTATGACCTAAACAAACACAAAACAAGAGAGAGCTATGCCGGGCTACCCCCATCAGAAGAATGTCTAGGGGGGTAGACGATCCGAGGCCCGCAGATCAGGGTTCCGCAACAAACCGCGCTCCGGGGCATCGGAATACCTCAAGGACCTGCATGTGGCCCTAGCACATGCATGAGAGTGTGGTGCTATGTTGAAACATACAAAACCTACTAGTCTCCGGGTGTGCTTGCATGTGTCCTCCCTCGCATACATGCGCTCTAACCTAGAAGCGAAGGTTACGAACTTGTATAAGGGGAAAGTCCCATTCGGTGAAACCGGGTAGGATAGTGCCCCACCTTGTGAAAAAACATGGTTTTACATTATCCTATGACCTAAAAAAACACAAAACAAGAGAGAGTTATGCCGGGCTACCCCCGTCAGAAGAATGTCTAGGGGGGTAAACGATCCGAGGCCCGCAGATCAGGGTTCCTCAGCAAACCGCGCTCCGAGGCATCGGAATACCTCAAGGACCTGCATGTGGCCCTAGCACATGCATGAGAGTGTGGTGCTATGTTGAAACATACAAAACCTACTAGTCTCCGGGTGTGCTTGCATGTGTCCTCCCTCGCATGCATGCGCTCTAACCTAGAAGCGAAGGTTCTGAACTTGTATAAGGGGGAAGTCCCTGTTCCGGTGAAACCGGGTAGGATAGTGCCCCACCTTGTGAAACAACATGGTTTTACATTATCCTATGACCTAAACAAACACAAAACAAGAGAGAGTTATGCCGCGCTACCCCCATCAGAAGAATGTCTAGGGGTAGGCGATCCGAGGCCCAGATCGTGGTTCCGCAACAAAACGCTCGGGGCATCGGAATACCTCAAGGACCTGCATGTGGCCCTAGCACATGCATGAGAGTGTGGTGCTATGTTGAAACATACAAAACCTACTAGTCTCCGGGTGTGCTTGCATGTGTCCTCCCTCGCATGGATGCGCTCTAACCTAGAAGCGAAGGTTACGAACTTGTATAAGGGGAAAGTCCTGTTAGGTAAAACGGGTAGGATAGTGCCCCACCTTGTGAAACAACATGGTTTTACATTATCCTATGACCTAAACAAACACAAAACAAGAGAGAGTTATGCCGGGCTACCCCCATCAGAAGAATGTCTAGGGGGGTAGACGATCCGAGGCCCGCAGATCAGGGTTCCGCAACAAACCGCGCTCCGGGGCACCGGTGAATACCTCAAGGACCTGCATGTAGCCCTAGAACATGCATGAGAGTGTGGTGCTATGTTGAAACATACAAAACCTACTAGTCTCCGGGTGTGCTTGCATGTGTCCTCCCTCGCATGCATGCGCTCTAACCTAGAAGCGAAGGTTCTGAACTTGTATAAGGGGGAAAGTCCCTGTTCCGGTGAAACCGGGTAGGATAGTGCCCCACCTTGTGAAACAACATGGTTTTACATTATCCTATGACCTAAACAAACACAAAGCAAGAGAGAGCTATGCCGGGCTACCCCCATCAGAAGAATGTCTAGGGGGGTAGACGATCCGAGGCCCGCAGATCAGGGTTCCGCAAACCAAGGCTCCGGGGCACCGGTGAATACCTCAAGGACCTGCATGTGGCCCTAGCACATGCATGAGAGTGTGGTACTATGTTGAAACATACAAAACCTACTAGTCTCCGGGTGTGCTTGCATGTGTCCTCCCTCGCATGCATGCGCTCTAACCTAGAAGCGAAGGTTCTGAACTTGTATAAGGGGAAAGTCCTGTTCGGTGAAACCGGTAGGATAGTGCCCACCTTGTGAAAAACATGGTTTTACATTATCCTATGACCTAAACAAACACAAAACAAGAGAGAGTTATGCTGGGCTACCCCGTCGGGAAGAATGTCTAGGGGGTAGGCGATCCAGGCCCGCAGATCGGGGTTCCTCAAACCCTGCGCTCGAGGCATCGGAATACCTCAAGGACCTGCATGTGGCCCTAGCACATGCATGAGAGTGTGGTGCTATGTTGAAACATACAAAACCTACTAGTCTCCGGGTGTGCTTGCATGTGTCCTCCCTCGCATGCATGCGCTCTAACCTAGAAGCGAAGGTTCTGAACTTGTATAAGGGGGAAAGTCCCTGTTCCGGTGAAACCGGGTAGGATAGTGCCCCACCTTGTGAAAAAACATGGTTTTACATTATCCTATGACCTAAACAAACACAAAACAAGAGAGAGTTATGCCGGGCTACCCCCATCAGAAGAATGTCTAGGGGGGTAGACGATCCGAGGCCCGCAGATCAGGGTTCCGCAACAAACCGCGCTCCGGGGCATCGGAATACCTCAAGGACCTGCATGTGGCCCTAGCACATGCATGAGAGTGTGGTGCTATGTTGAAACATACAAAACCTACTAGTCTCCGGGTGTGCTTGCATGTGTCCTCCCTCGCATGGATGCGCTCTAACCTAGAAGCGAAGGTTCGAACTTGTATAAGGGAAAGTCCCTGTTCGGTGAAACCGGTAGGATAGTGCCCACCTTGTGAAACAACATGGTTTTACATTATCCTATGACCTAAACAAACACAAAACAAGAGAGAGTTATGCGGGCTACCCCATCGGAAGAATGTCTAGGGGTAGGCGATCCGAGGCCCAGATCAGGGTTCCGCAACAAACCGCGCTCCGGGGCATCGGTGAATACATCAAGGACCTGCATGTGGCCCTAGCACATGCATGAGAGTGTGGTGCTATGTTGAAACATACAAAACCTACTAGTCTCCGGGTGTGCTTGCATGTGTCCTCCCTCGCATGCATGCGCTCTAACCTAGAAGCGAAGGTTCTGAACTTGTATAAGGGGGAAAGTCCCTGTTCCGGTGAAACCGGGTAGGATAGTGCCCCACCTTGTGAAACAACATGGTTTTACATTATCCTATGACCTAAACAAACACAAAACAAGAGAGAGTTATGCCGGGCTACCCCCGTCAGAAGAATGTCTAGGGGGGTAGACGATCCGAGGCCCGCAGATCAGGGTTCCACAGCAAACCGCGCTCCGGGGCATCGGAATACCTCAAGGACCTGCATGTGGCCCTAGCACATGCATGAGAGTGTGGTGCTATGTTGAAACATACAAAACCTACTAGTCTCCGGGTGTGCTTGCATGTGTCCTCCCTCGCATGCATGCGCTCTAACCTAGAAGCGAAGGTTCTAAACTTGTATAATGGGGAAAGTCCCTGTTCCGGTGAAACCGGGTAGGATAGTGCCCCACCTTGTGAAACAACATGGTTTTACATTATCCTATGACCTAAACAAACACAAAACAAGAGAGAGTTATGCCGGGCTACCCCCATCAGAAGAATGTCTAGGGGGGTAGACGATCCGAGGCCCGCAGATCAGGGTTCCGCAACAAACCGCGCTCCGGGGCACCGGTGAATACCTCAAGGACCTGCATGTGGCCCTAGCACATGCATGAGAGTGTGGTGCTATGTTGAAACATACAAAACCTACTAGTCTCCGGGTGTGCTTGCATGTGTCCTCCCTCGCATGCATGCGCTATAACCTATTAGCGAAGGTTCTGAACTTGTATAAGGGGGAAAGTCCCTGTTCCGGTGAAACCGGGTAGGATAGTGCCCCACCTTGTGAAACAACATGGTTTTACATTATCCTATGACCTAAACAAACACAAAACAAGAGAGAGTTATGCCGGGCTACCCCCATCAGAAGAATGTCTAGGGGGGTAGACGATCAGGCCCAGATCGTGGGTTCCGCAGCAAACCGCGCTCCGGGGCATCGGAATACCTCAAGGACCTGCATGTGGCCCTAGCACATGCATGAGAGTGTGGTGCTATGTTGAAACATACAAAACCTACTAGTCTCCGGGTGTGCTTGCATGTGTCCTCCCTCGCATGCATGCGCTCTAACCTAGAGCGAAGGTTCGAACTTGTATAAGGAAAGTCCATTCGGTGAAACCGGTAGGATAGTGCCCACCTTGTGAAACAACATGGTTTTACATTATCCTATGACCTAAACAAACACAAAACAAGAGAGAGTGCGGGCTACCCCCATCGAAGAATGTCTAGGGGTAGACGATCCGAGGCCCGCAGATCGTGGTTCACAACAAACCGCTCCGGGCATCGAATACCTCAAGGACCTGCATGTGGCCCTAGCACATGCATGAGAGTGTGGTGCTATGTTGAAACATACAAAACCTACTAGTCTCCGGTGTGCTTGCATGTGTCCTCCCTCGCATGCATGCGCCTAACCTAGAAGCGAAGGTTACGAACTTGTATAAGGGGAAGTCCTGTTAGGTGAAACCGGGTAGGATAGTGCCCCTTGTGAAACAACATGGTTTTACATTATACTATGACCTAAACAAACACAAAACAAGAGAGAGTTATGGGCTACCCCATCGGAAGAATGTCTAGGGGTAGGCGATCCGAGGCCCGCAGATCGTGGTTCCACAAACCGCTCAGGCATCGGAATACCTCAAGGACCTGCATGTGGCCCTAGCACATGCATGAGAGTGTGGTGCTATGTTGAAACATACAAAACCTACTAGTCTCGGTGTGCTTGCATGTGTCCTCCTCGCATGCATGCGCCTAACCTAGAAGCGAAGGTTCGAACTTGTATAAGGGAAAGTCCCATTCCGGTGAAACCGGTAGGATAGTGCCACCTTGTGAAACAACATGGTTTTACATTATCCTATGACCTAAACAAACACAAAACAAGAGAGAGTTATGCGGGCTACCCCCATCGAAGAATGTCTAGGGGTAGGCGATCCGAACCCAGATCGTGGTTCCTGACAAACCGCGCTCGGGGCATCGTGAATACCTCAAGGACCTGCATGTGGCCCTAGCACATGCATGAGAGTGTGGTGCTATGTTGAAACATACAAAACCTAGTCTCCGGGTGTGCTTGCATGTGTCCTCCCTCGCATGCATGCGCCTAACCTAGAAGCGAAGGTTACGAACTTGTATAAGGGGAAGTCCTGTTCGGTGAAACCGGTAGGATAGTGCCCCACCTTGTGAAACAACATGGTTTTACATTATCCTATGACCTAAACAAACACAAAACAAGAGAGAGTATGCGGGCTACCCCATCGGAAGAATGTCTAGGGGTAGGCGATCCGAGGCCCGCAGATCGTGGTTCCAACAAACCAAGGCTCGGGCATGGAATACCTCAAGGACCTGCATGTGGCCCTAGCACATGCATGAGAGTGTGGTGCTATGTTGAAACATACAAAACCAACTAGTCTCCGGGTGTGCTTGCATGTGTCCTCCCTCGCATGCATGCGCTCTAACCTAAGCGAAGGTTACGAACTTGTATAAGGGAAAGTCCTGTTAGGTGAAACCGGGTAGGATAGTGCCCACCTTGTGAAACAACATGGTTTTACATTATCCTATGACCTAAACAAACACAAAACAAGAGAGAGTTATGCGGGCTACCCCGTCGGAGAATGTCTAGGGGGTAGGCGATCAGGCCCGCAGATCGTGGTTCCACAAAGGGGCATCGGAATACCTCAAGGACCTGCATGTGGCCCTAGCACATGCATGAGAGTGTGGTGCTATGTTGAAACATACAAAACCTACTAGTCTCGGTGTGCTTGCATGTGTCCTCCTCGCATGCATGCGCTCTAACCTAAGCGAAGGTTACGAACTTGTATAAGGGAAAGTCCTGTTCGGTGAAACCGGTAGGATAGTGCCCCACCTTGTGAAACAACATGGTTTTACATTATCCTATGACCTAAACAAACACAAAACAAGAGAGAGTTATGCGGGCTACCCCCATCAGAAGAATGTCTACGGGTAGACGATCCGAGGCCCGCACATCAGGGTTCCGCAGCAAACCGCGCTGCGGGGCATCGGAATACCTCAAGGACCTGCATATGGCCCTAGCACATGCATGAAAGTGTGGTGCTATATTGAAACATACAAAACCAACTAGTCTCCGGTGTGCTTGCATGTGTCCTCCCTCGCATGCATGCGCCTAACCTAAGCGAAGGTTCGAACTTGTATAAGGGGAAAGTCCTGTTCGGTGAAACCGGGTAGGATAGTGACCCACCTTGTGAAACAACATGGTTTTACATTATCCTATGACCTAAACAAACACAAAACAAGAGAGAGTTATGCGGGCTACCCCCCGAAGAATGTCTAGGGGTAGGCGATCCGAGGCCAGATCGTGGTTCCAAACAAACCGCTCGGGGCACCGGTGAATACCTCAAGGACCTGCATGTGGCCCTAGCACATGCATGAGAGTGTGGTGCTATGTTGAAACATACAAAACCAACTAGTCTCCGGGTGTGCTTGCATGTGTCCTCCCTCGCATGCATGCGCTCTAACCTAGAAGCGAAGGTTACGAACTTGTAAGGGTGAAAGTCCCATTCGGTGAAACCGGTAGGATAGTGCCCACCTTGTGAAACAACATGGTTTTACATTATCCTATGACCTAAACAAACACAAAACAAGAGAGAGTTATGCGGGCTACCCCATCGAAGAATGTCTAGGGGTAGGCGATCCGAGGCCCAGATCGGGGTTCCGCAACAAAGCGCTCAGGCACCGGAATACCTCAAGGACCTGCATGTGGCCCTAGCACATGCATGAGTGTGGTGCTATGTTGAAACATACAAAACCAACTAGTCTCGGGTGTGCTTGCATGTGTCCTCCCTCGCATGCATGCGCTCTAACCTAAGCGAAGGTTACGAACTTGTATAAGGGGAAGTCCTGTTCGGTGAAACCGGGTAGGATAGTGCCCACCTTGTGAAACAACATGGTTTTACATTATCCTATGACCTAAACAAACACAAAACAAGAGAGTTATGCGGGCTACCCCGTCGGAAGAATGTCTAGGGGTAGGCGATCCGAGGCCGCAGATCGTGGTTCCACACAAACCGCTCGGGGCATCGGAATACCTCAAGGACCTGCATGTGGCCCTAGCACATGCATGAGAGTGTGGTGCTATGTTGAAACATACAAAACCTACTAGTCTCCGGGTGTGCTTGCATGTGTCCTCCTCGCATGCATGCGCTCTAACCTAGAAGCGAAGGTTGAACTTGTATAAGGGAAAGTCCTGTTCGGTGAAACCGGTAGGATAGTGCCCACCTTGTGAAACAACATGGTTTTACATTATCCTATGACCTAAACAAACACAAAACAAGAGAGAGTTATGCGGGCTACCCCATCAAGAATGTCTAGGGGTAGACGATCCGAGGCCCGAGATCGGGGTTCCAACAAACCGCGCTCGGGGCATCGGAATACCTCAAGGACCTGCATGTGGCCCTAGCACATGCATGAGAGTGTGGTGCTATGTTGAAACATACAAAACCTACTAGTCTCGGGTGTGCTTGCATGTGTCCTCCCTCGCATGCATGCGCTCTAACCTAAGCGAAGGTTACGAACTTGTATAAGGGGAAAGTCCCTGTCCGGTGAAACCGGGTAGGATAGTGCCTCTACTTGTGAACCAACATGGTTTTACATCTTCCTATGACCTAAGAAAACACAAAACAAGAGAGATTTATGCCGGGCTAACCCCATCAGAAGAATGTCTAGGGGGGTAGACGATCCGAGGCCCGCAGATCAGGGTTCCACAGCAAACCACGCTCTGGGGCATCGGAATACCTCAAGGACCTGCATGTGGCCCTAGCACATGCATAAGAGTGTGGTGCTATGTTGAAACATACAAAACCTACTAGTCTCCGGGTCTGCTTGCATGTGTCCTCCCTCGCATGCATGCGCTCTAACCTAGAAGCGAAGGTTCTGAACTTGTATAAGGGGGAAAGTCCTGTTCGGTGAAACGGTAGGATAGTGCCCCACCTTGTGAAACAACATGGTTTTACATTATCCTATGACCTAAACAAACACAAAACAAGAGAGAGTTATGCCGGGCTACCCCCATCAGAAGAATGTCTAGGGGGGTAGACGATCCGAGGCCCGCAGATCAGGGTTCCGCAACAAACCGCGCTCCGGGGCACCGGTGAATACCTCAAGGACCTGCATGTGGCCCTAGCACATGCATGAGAGTGTGGTGCTATGTTGAAACATACAAAACCTACTAGTCTCCGGGTGTGCTTGCATGTGTCCTCCCTCGCATGCATGCGCTCTAACCTAGAAGCGAAGGTTCTGAACTTGTATAAGGGGGAAAGTCCCTGTTCCGGTGAAACCGGGTAGGATAGTGCCCCACCTTGTGAAACAACATGGTTTTACATTATCCTATGACCTAAACAAACACAAAACAAGAGAGAGGTATGCCGGGCTACCCCCGTCAGAAGAATGTCTAGGGGGTAGACGATCCGAGGCCCGCAGATCAGGGTTCCACAGCAAACCGCGCCCGAGGCATCGGAATACCTCAGGACCTGCATGTGGCCCTAGCACATGCATGAGAGTGTGGTGCTATGTTGAAACATACAAAACCTACTAGTCTCCGGTGTGCTTGCATGTGTCCTCCCTCGCATGCATGCGCCTAACCTAGAAGCGAAGGTTCGAACTTGTATAAGGGGAAGTCCACATTCGGTGAAACCGGGTAGGATAGTGCCCCACCTTGTGAAACAACATGGTTTTACATTATCCTATGACCTAAACAAACACAAAACAAGAGAGAGTTATGCCGCGCTACCCCCATCAGAAGAATGTCTAGGGGGTAGACGATCCGAGGCCCGCAGATCAGGGTTCCGCAACAAAACGCGCTCCGGGGCATCGGAATACCTCAAGGACCTGCATGTGGCCCTAGCACATGCATGAGAGTGTGGTGCTATGTTGAAACATACAAAACCTACTAGTCTCCGGGTGTGCTTGCATGTGTCCTCCCTCGCATGGATGCGCTCTAACCTAGAAGAAGGTTACGAACTTGTATAAGGGGAAAGTCCTGTTCGGTGAAACCGGTAGGATAGTGCCCACCTTGTGAAACAACATGGTTTTACATTATCCTATGACCTAAACAAACACAAAACAAGAGAGAGTTATGCCGGGCTACCCCCATCAGAAGAATGTCTAGGGGGGTAGACGATCTGAGCCCGCAGATCAGGGTTCCGCAAAACCGCTCGGGGGGCACCGGTGAATACCTCAAGGACCTGCATGTGGCCCTAGCACATGCATGAGAGTGTGGTGCTATGTTGAAACATACAAAACCTACTAGTCTCCGGGTGTGCTTGCATGTGTCCTCCCTCGCATGCATGCGCTCTAACCTAGAAGCGAAGGTTCTGAACTTGTATAAGGGGGAAAGTCCCTGTTCCGGTGAAACCGGGTAGGATAGTGCCCCACCTTGTGAAACAACATGGTTTTACATTATCCTATGACCTAAACAAACACAAAACAAGAGAGAGTTATGCCGGGCTACCCCCATCAGAAGAATGTCTAGGGGGGTAGACGATCTGAGCCCGCAGATCAGGGTTCCGCAACAAACCGCGCTCCGGGGCATCGGAATACCTCAAGGACCTGCATGTGGCCCTAGCACATGCATGAGAGTGTGGTGCTATGTTGAAACATACAAAACCTACTAGTCTCCGGGTGTGCTTGCATGTGTCCTCCCTCGCATGCATGCGCTCTAACCTAGAAGCGAAGGTTACGAACTTGTATAAGGGGAAAGTCCTGTTCGGTGAAACCGGGTAGGATAGTGCCCACCTTGTGAAACAACATGGTTTTACATTATCCTATGACCTAAACAAACACAAAACAAGAGAGTTATGCCGGGCTACCCCATCGGAAGAATGTGTAGGGGTAGGCGATCCGAACCCGCATATCGTGGTTCCGCAACAAACCGCGCTCCGGGGCATCGGAATACCTCAAGGACCTGCATGTGGCCCTAGCACATGCATGAGAGTGTGGTGCTATGTTGAAACATACAAAACCTACTAGTCTCCGGGTGTGCTTGCATGTGTCCTCCCTCGCATGCATGCGCTCTAACCTAAGCGAAGGTTACGAACTTGTATAAGGGGAAAGTCACATTCGGTGAAACCGGGTAGGATAGTGCCCCACCTTGTGAAACAACATGGTTTTACATTATCCTATGACCTAAACAAACACAAAACAAGAGAGAGCTATGCCGGGCTACCCCCATCAGAAGAATGTCTAGGGGGGTAGACGATCCGAGGCCCGCAGATCACGGTTCCGCAACAAACCGCGCTCCGGGGCATCGGAATACCTCAAGGACCTGCATGTGGCCCTAGCACATGCATGAGAGTGTGGTACTATGTTGAAACATACAAAACCTACTAGTCTCCGGGTGTGCTTGCATGTGTCCTCCCTCGCATGCATGCGCTCTAACCTAGAAGCGAAGGTTCTGAACTTGTATAAGGGGGAAAGTCCCTGTTCCGGTGAAACCGGGTAGGATAGTGCCCCACCTTGTGAAAAAACATGGTTTTACATTATCCTATGACCTAAAAAAACACAAAACAAGAGAGAGTTATGCCGGGCTACCCCCGTCAGAAGAATGTCTAGGGGGGTAAACGATCCGAGGCCCGCAGATCAGGGTTCCTCGAACCAAGCGCTCGAGGCATCGGAATACCTCAAGGACCTGCATGTGGCCCTAGCACATGCATGAGAGTGTGGTGCTATGTTGAAACATACAAAACCTACTAGTCTCGGGTGTGCTTGCATGTGTCCTCCCTCGCATGCATGCGCTCTAACCTAAGCGAAGGTTACGAACTTGTATAAGGGAAGTCCTGTTCGTGAAACCGGTAGGATAGTGCCCTTGTGTGAAACAACATGGTTTTACATTATCCTATGACCTAAACAAACACAAAACAAGAGAGAGTTATGCCGGGCTACCCCCATCAGAAGAATGTCTAGGGGGGTAGACGATCCGAGGCCCGCAGATCAGGGTTCCGCAACAAACCGCGCTCCGGGGCATCGGAATACCTCAAGGACCTGCATGTGGCCCTAGCACATGCATGAGAGTGTGGTGCTATGTTGAAACATACAAAACCTACTAGTCTCCGGGTGTGCTTGCATGTGTCCTCCCTCGCATGGATGCGCTCTAACCTAGAAGCGAAGGTTCTGAACTTGTATAAGGGGGAAAGTCCCTGTTCCGGTAAAACCGGGTAGGATAGTGCCCCACCTTGTGAAACAACATGGTTTTACATTATCCTATGACCTAAACAAACACAAAACAAGAGAGAGTTATGCCGGGCTACCCCCATCAGAAGAATGTCTAGGGGGGTAGACGATCCGAGGCCCGCAGATCAGGGTTCCGCAACAAACCGCGCTCCGGGGCACCGGTGAATACCTCAAGGACCTGCATGTAGCCCTAGAACATGCATGAGAGTGTGGTGCTATGTTGAAACATACAAAACCTACTAGTCTCCGGGTGTGCTTGCATGTGTCCTCCCTCGCATGCATGCGCTCTAACCTAGAAGCGAAGGTTCTGAACTTGTATAAGGGGAAAGTCCTGTTCGGTGAAACCGGTAGGATAGTGCCCCCTTGTGAAACAACATGGTTTTACATTATCCTATGACCTAAACAAACACAAAGCAAGAGAGCTATGCGGGCTACCCCATCGGAAGAATGTCTAGGGGGTAGGCGATCCGAGGCCGCAGATCGTGGTTCCGCAACAAACCGCTCAGGGCACGGAATACCTCAAGGACCTGCATGTGGCCCTAGCACATGCATGAGAGTGTGGTACTATGTTGAAACATACAAAACCTACTAGTCTCCGGGTGTGCTTGCATGTGTCCTCCCTCGCATGCATGCGCTCTAACCTAAAGCGAAGGTTACGAACTTGTATAAGGGGAAAGTCCTGTTGTGAAACCGGGTAGGATAGTGCCCCCTTGTGAAAAAACATGGTTTTACATTATCCTATGACCTAAACAAACACAAAACAAGAGAGAGTTATCTGGGCTACCCCGTCGGAAGAATGTCTAGGGGGTAGACGATCCGAGGCCCAGATCGGGTTCCTCGAAACCAAGCGCTCGAGGCATCGGAATACCTCAAGGACCTGCATGTGGCCCTAGCACATGCATGAGAGTGTGGTGCTATGTTGAAACATACAAAACCTACTAGTCTCCGGGTGTGCTTGCATGTGTCCTCCCTGCATGCATGCGCTCTAACCTAAGCGAAGGTTACGAACTTGTATAAGGGAAAGTCCCTTCGGTGAAACCGGTAGGATAGTGCCCACCTTGTGAAAAAACATGGTTTTACATTATCCTATGACCTAAACAAACACAAAACAAGAGAGAGTTATGCGGGCTACCCCATCGGAAGAATGTCTAGGGGTAGGCGATCCGAGGCCCAGATCGTGGTTCCGCAACAAACCGCGCTCGGGGCATCGAATACCTCAGGACCTGCATGTGGCCCTAGCACATGCATGAGAGTGTGGTGCTATGTTGAAACATACAAAACCTACTAGTCTCGGGTGTGCTTGCATGTGTCCTCCTCGCATGGATGCGCTCTAACCTAAGCGAAGGTTACGAACTTGTATAAGGAAAGTACCTGTTCCGGTGAAACCGGGTAGGATAGTGCCCCACCTTGTGAAACAACATGGTTTTACATTATCCTATGACCTAAACAAACACAAAACAAGAGAGAGTTATGCCGGGCAACCCCCGTCAGAAGAATGTCTAGGGGTAGGCGATCCGAGGCCCGCAGATCGTGGTTCCAACAAACCGCTCGGGGCACCGGTGAATACCTCAAGGACCTGCATGTAGCCCTAGCACATGCATGAGAGTGTGGTGCTATGTTGAAACATACAAAACCTACTAGTCTCCGGGTGTGCTTGCATGTGTCCTCCCTCGCATGCATGCGCTCTAACCTAGAAGCGAAGGTTCTGAACTTGTATAAGGGGGAAAGTCCCTGTTCCGGTGAAACCGGGTAGGATAGTGCCCCACCTTGTGAAACAACATGGTTTTACATTATCCTATGACCTAAACAAACACAAAACAAGAGAGAGCTATGCCGGGCTACCCCCATCAGAAGAATGTCTAGGGGGGTAGACGATCCGAGGCCCGCAGATCAGGGTTCCGCAACAAACCGCGCTCCGGGGCATCGGAATACCTCAAGGACCTGCATGTGGCCCTAGCACATGCATGAGAGTGTGGTGCTATGTTGAAACATACAAAACCTACTAGTCTCCGGGTGTGCTTGCATGTGTCCTCCCTCGCATGCATGCGCTCTAACCTAGAAGCGAAGGTTCTGAACTTGTATAAGGGGGAAAGTCCCTGTTCCGGTGAAACCGGGTAGGATAGTGCCCCACCTTGTGAAACAACATGGTTTTACATTATCCTATGACCTAAACAAACACAAAACAAGAGAGAGCTATGCCGGGCTACCCCCATCAGAAGAATGTCTAGGGGGGTAGACGATCCGAGGCCCGCAGATCAGGGTTCCGCAACAAACCGCGCTCCGGGGCATCGGAATACCTCAAGGACCTGCATGTGGCCCTAGCACATGCATGAGAGTGTGGTGCTATGTTGAAACATACAAAACCTACTAGTCTCCGGGTGTGCTTGCATGTGTCCTCCCTCGCATGCATGCGCTCTAACCTAGAAGCGAAGGTTCTGAACTTGTATAAGGGGGAAGTCCCTGTTCCGGTGAAACCGGGTAGGATAGTGCCCCACCTTGTGAAACAACATGGTTTTACATTATCCTATGACCTAAACAAACACAAAACAAGAGAGTTATGCGGGCTACCCCATCGGAAGAATGTCTAGGGGGTAGGCGATCAAGGCCCGCAGATCGTGGTTCCGCAACAAACCGCTCGGGGCATCGGAATACCTCAAGACCTGCATGTGGCCCTAGCACATGCATGAGAGTGTGGTGCTATGTTGAAACATACAAAACCTACTAGTCTCGGGTGTGCTTGCATGTGTCCTCCTCGCATGGATGCGCTCTAACCTAGAAGCGAAGGTTGTGAACTTGTATAAGGGGGAAAGTCCCTGCTCCGGTGAAACCGGGTAGGATAGTGCCCCCCTTTGTGAAACAACATGGTTTTACATTATCCTATGACCTAAACAAACACAAAACAAGAGAGTTATGCGGGCTACCCCCATCGGAAGAATGTCTAGGGGTAGGCGATCCGCCCGCAGATCGTGGTTCCGCAACAAACCGCTCCGGGCACCCGGTGAATACCTCAGGACCTGCATGTGGCCTAGCACATGCATGAGAGTGGTGCTATGTTGAAACATACAAAACCTACTAGTCTCGGGTGTGCTTGCATGTGTCCTCCCGCATGCATGCGCTCTAACCTAGAAGCGAAGGTTCTGAACTTGTATAAGCGGGAAAGTCCCTGTTCCGGTGAAACCGGGTAGGATAGTGCCCCACCTTGTGAAACAACATGGTTTTACATTATCCTAGGACCTAAACAAACACAAAACAAGAGAGCTATGCGGGCTACCCCATCGGAAGAATGTCTAGGGGTAGACGATCCGAGGCCCGCAGATCAGGGTTCCGCAACAAACCGCGCTCCGGGGCATCGGAATACCTCAAGGACCTGCATGTGGCCCTAGCACATGCATGAGAGTGTGGTGCTATGTTGAAACATACAAAACCTACTAGTCTCCGGGTGTGCTTGCATGTGTCCTCCCTCGCATGCATGCGCTCTAACCTAGAAGCGAAGGTTCTGAACTTGTATAAGGGGGAAAGTCCCTGTTCCGGTGAAACCGGGTAGGATAGTTCCCCACCTTGTGAAACAACATGGTTTTACATTATCCTATGACCTAAACAAACACAAAATAAGAGAGAGCTATTGTGGCATCCCGCAAAACCACTACTAGAAAATCGCGTTGTTTTTGTGCATTGCATCATCATGACAGCATGCTCATGTCATCATGCCACATTGCATTTGAGCATCGTCATCGTCTTGCATCTGTTCGCATAAAACTATTTTCGAGAAAACCCCAAATTGTTTTCGAAAACGCCCCGTCTTTTATTCAAACATCAAAACCGGGTCCCCGGAATATTTTGTTTTGGCCGCTATCGGTTTGCCAACGGCCCGTTTAACACAAATAAAATTTATATTATTTTTAGCGGGGCGGTCGAGCGGGTTTGACCCGACGACCACCCCAGTTTTATAATCGGTCCAAACGCCGCCCATCTAAATCCTATGTCTACCTGAATTCTACCCAACCCATCCCTCCACATCACTCTAGCCTATCGGAATGTGCCACCTCACCTTTGCCCTTTCCCCCAACCAACAGGACGACACCTAGCCTCACCCCTCTCTCTCTCTCTCTCTCCTCTCTCTCACTCACTATACACGCACGCACGCCTGACTCCCACACTTTGCACCTACCACACACACACGCTGCACGCTGGACCCGCCCTGGGCCCCACGCCCCACCACCAGCTGCCCTCCCCATGTTCATCTCCTTCCTCGCTTCCCTCTCTCTCACGCCGCACCCTCCTCTCCCCCAACCTCCCGCAACCCCGCCTCCAACCCTCTCCGTCTCCCCGCCTGGCCAAGCCCCGCTGCCCATGAGCTCGGCGGACCTCCTCTCCCAGACCGCCAGCACCGCCGCACCACATGCCCCAGCGTCGCCGCCCCTCCCCTACCTCCGCCTGCCTCCTCCTTCCGCCACGGCGCGCCTCCCCTCGTCGGACCGCGCTCTCCTCCTCCTCTCGCAGCCAGCAGGCCTCGGCCTCATCCCTCGCCTCCCGACGCCTCACCATCCGCCCGCTCGGCCGCCCGAGCCCCTGCTCCGCCCCGCAGCCGCCACCTCGCGCCTCCGCCCGGCAATCGCCGCGCCGCCACTCTGCCCGTCCGTGCCCTCCCGCCCTCGCCGTCGCCCGCGCGCCACCGCAGCCTCCTCGGCGCCCGCTCGTCCCAGTGCCTCCAGCGTCGGCCGACGGCCGCTGAGCACCTCCGCTCGCCGCCCCCATGCTCTACCCGACCGCGACCACCGTCTCAGACAGCGGCCGCTGTCCGCCCGCTCCGCCGCCTCGCGGACGCCCCTCCTCCTCTCTGGCGCCAGCGTCGCCCGCCTCCGTCGGCCCAGGCCTGCGCCTCGAGCCAAGCCGCCTCGCCGGCGCCAAGCCTCTGGTGCCGGTTTTGGCTTGTTCCGTCGGTGTTGACAAGTGCAAGCTTGCTCGAGTCCCTGGTGGAGTAGTGCGTGTGCAGACCTTTGGAAGATGTGTACAACCCAAGATCGACATGGAGCAACGTAGACGACCACCCAAAGTCTCCAACCTGGAATCAACAAGTTCTGCCACAAGGAGCCGAAGGTCGCGGAACGACAAGACCCTTCCCGCACCGATACCGAACCCGGCGCCGCTCCAAGATCCCCTTCACGGAGTTGATGACCCGAAGGCCGGCAAGATCACCACGGACGCGACAAGTTCTACTTCACGGACATCGAGTGCCAAGATCGCCCACAGAGAACCGAAGTTGTCGAGACCCTGAGGACCCGTTCCCGGAGACGAAGGCCGGACCCGACAAGATCCCCGTGACGACAAGAACGGCACCGACCCGGAAGAAGCCGATGCGCCCCCGACGCCAAGTACTTCTTCATGGAACGCCGAGTGCTTCACCGGACACCGAGAACATCCCCCTGAACGCCATGACCATCGACATGACCCCAAGTTCCGCACCCGGATGCGCCAAGACCTACCCCTAAGTCCGAGAACGTTTTCCGTCGACCCTGAACCCCGAGACCGACCCCGAACCCCGAACCCAGGAACCCTAAGATCGTCGAGCCCCCCTCAATGTGTGACCTCTTATCCGAGAACCCTATTTAATAAAAGTAATAACAACTTGTTGCATATTAAATTGTCATACTCGCATGCATCTTATCATGTGGTTTGGGGGCCTTATGCCGATTCACCTAATAATTAAATATGGGGCCCATATGCGGGCAAATCTAGTTTTATATTGGCCTCATTTAAATTTGTGCATCGAACCGTTGTCATATCTTGCCTTGTTAAAACAACATTTAAAATGCGGGGTAGTTAAACAACCTGAACCGCCTTATTAATTGTCGGGACCCCGGTTCCGCTTAATATGACCTAATTGCATCGCACCTTGCCATGTCATGCATCATACATGCATCATGCCCGATCTTCTGCCGTAATCTTAAATAGTGCATCTGGTGTTTCTTCTAGTGTTTTGGTTCTTCGCGGATAAGGCCGTTGAGTTGATGTGAGCTTCGCCCCGATCTTCGGTTGAACCTTCGGCAATGTTTTCAGGCGAGCATCTTCCCCTTTCTACCTATCTTACTTTTATAGTATTTATTCCCTCCTGTTGATCTATTGCTATCTGTGTTGCGATGCTCTAGATTCCGTACCGTGGTATCCCTTGCAGCCATATATTGCCTTGGACACATCCTATTACCTGTTGTTTGGTAGATAGTTGGACTCGCGTCGTAGTCGCTTGCTCAAGTGTTGTTGCGTGTCGCCCAGTGCCACAGTTGTTGATGAATTGCCGCATGTTGATGTTGGAGATGATCATAGTTTTACTTATCGTTCACTTTAATTCCTGTTTAACAACTAAAACTGAAGTAAGCGAGGCATCGGTGGGTGATAGAAAATATTTGGTTTCGAACGCCCACTTGTGTCCGTGGGACCCAGTACTTGATACATGTTCCTTGATTTATCGCGCTATCCACATCCGGAGGTATATGGGACCCCACGAGCGAGCTTGATTCAGTCTTATTTCTTGGGGCCACAAACTAGTTTGAGGTTTTATTTACGATCCTGCTTATGCCATGCTACTTATGTATTTAAATTGTGCGACGGATAGCACACTGTCTGTTTAGGTAAGCGGAGTGATTACGCTGTATCGACACCCGAGTTTCGGGTTCCCGATCGCTTCTGACCATTGACGCAAACCTTGAGTCCGTCTCAAGCTTGCTTACTTCTTGGGTCTACTCAATGGGGTGGCCCCAAATATTTACGAATCCTGTGATTGTTCAGTCGTGAAAGCCTCGTTGGGTTTTGAGTTGGTTTTCGAGGTTGATCGAGCGTGTGTTGCTATTGGTGCACCCGGGGTAAAACTTTCTGAAAGCCGTGTCCGCGGTTATGGACGACTTGGAGCACAGTATCTCGACCATAGACAAGCATAACTAAAGTTTATTGCTATAAATTTGACTTTATAATGACTAGTAATCAGCTTCACTATAATGGAATGGCTAAATAATACTGCCCACAATTGCTTGTTTGGAGTGTCGCTTGCGACCATTGTACCTGACTAGTAAGTAATGCAACTACCACGGAATGGCTGAATAAAAGTACCATCAACTGCTGGGTTTTGGGTTATCTCATGCTAATTGCATCTGACTAGTAAGTGTTGCCACTATAACGGAATGATTAACTAAAAGTGCCCACTGCTTATTTTATCAGGATGATTGTCAACACCTGACTAGTAATTGCTGCAACGATAACTGAATAAGTAAAACTGCCAACTGTGTGAGTTCCTCGGTTGACTTCCTCGTTTGGTCTCGAGGGGGAAACACCAGGATGGGTTTGTTTGGTGTTAGTTTCAGGTTGGATCCGGATAGGTCATTCTTACCCCTCTCTGATAACCGCCAGTTGTATCGAGTCTCTATAGGTTGTTTAGTGCATGCTGCCGCTGCCGCTCAGTCCACCATACCTTTGTAGGCGAGGACCGCCGAATTCTAGCCTCGCCGTGTACTGGCCTCGATCGACGCTCCTCTTTTCCTTTGCCCTTTGTCGGCACCCTTTTGTTTAAGCAGGTTTTGAGATCGACGTCGTTAGCGGGGTTACCCTTCGGCTTGGCACAGGCAGGGTTATGGACGCCATTGGTTATTCTTCGGGCTCTTAGCCCCATTTGCATCTTGTCCATAGTGGACGCTCTATCCTTTCAAGGTGATTTGGATCTTTGTATATTATATCGTATTCTTGACTCTTTGAGTCGCTGTTATATATATCTGTTACGTGGGTCCCATCGAGGACTGTTGTGTAATGTTATTATTGCCGTTTTCCACCCGCGCATAAGTGCTGGTGGCACCTTTGAATCGTTTCTATGCGGGTTTGGCGAAGCGCTGAAACTTGCATAGGGCCGATCGAGGTGTTCTGAGTGGTATCAGAGCTCAGCAGTTGCGATACCCCACAAGTCCAGCCTGTAGGATAACCTAGCTAACGGCCGCAGTAGAGTGTCAAAACTATTTTTGCAAAATCGGTTGGATAGTTCTGATTAGGTCTGACTTTACTCCTTACCCCTTTGCTATTCCTCTCTTACCTCTACGTGTTTTGAATCTGCTCTCTTCTCTTTCTTCGGGTCCAGGAATTCTCGTGGTTGGGTTTCGTCGTACCTTTAGGGTTTCGCTTCTTCCTTTGTTAACGGTGTCGCTACATCTGGTTTTCCTACTATCCGAGGAATCCTCCGTCTGGTGGACTTCTCTTGTTCCTTCTCGTGTTTTCCGGTGTTTTCCGACGCGACGACATCCTCTACGCCGGATCCGATGCGAGTGCGCATCACCCCTTTGTTCGAACCTCGCTTGTCGAGATCTTGATCTGTTTCGAGAATGGTTGCGCTTTTCCCGATTGTGCGAAGTAATAGTTTGGGTGCGTGATGGATTGGCCCCCATGCCGACTACCCTTTCTATTCGCTTTTGTACATTGAAGTGGAAGAGAATGCATCGGTTCCCTCTTTCCATCGAAGTTAGAGGTGGCTTTAATTGTTGATACCTCCACCTTCGACCTTTTGTTCCCGGAGTGCTCTCGCGACGATCAGGAGCAACGACCCTTTGTTGGTGGTGTCGCAGATTTCAAGATGGAGGATGAATCATTGTTAGTGGTGTCGCGAGGATCTACCCGAAGAGAGAAGACGCAGATCGCCGACCTTCCTTCCGGTAGCATGAGGCGGATCTCGAGGGCGAGATCCATTGTTAGTGGTGTCGAATTGTGGCATCCCGCAAAACCACTACTAGAAAATCGCGTTGTTTTTGTGCATTGCATCATCATGACAGCATGCTCATGTCATCATGCCACATTGCATTTGAGCATCGTCATCGTCTTGCATCTGTTCGCATAAAACTATTTTCGAGAAAACCCCAAATTGTTTTCGAAAACGCCCCGTCTTTTATTCAAACATCAAAACCGGGTCCCCGGAATATTTTGTTTTGGCCGCTATCGGTTTGCCAACGGCCCGTTTAACACAAATAAAATTTATATTATTTTTAGCGGGGGCAGTCGAACGGGCCGTTTCGACCCGAACGACCACCCCCAGTTTTATAATCGGTCCAAACCTGCCGCCCCATCTAAATCCTATGTCTACCCAGAATTCTACCCAACCCATCCCTCCACATCACTCTAGCCTATCGGAATGTGCCACCTCACCTTTGCCCTTTCCCCCAACCAACCAGGACCTGACACCTAGCCTCACCCCTCTCTATCTCTCTCCCTCTCTCTCCTCTCTCTCACTCAGCTATACACGCACGCACGCACGCCTGACTCCCACACCCGCCTGCACCTACCACACACACACGCCTGCACGCGGGACCCGCCCCTGGGCCCCACGCGCCTCCCCAACTGCCTCCCCCCTGTTCATCTCCTTCGCTTCCCTCTCACGCCCCGCAGCACCCTCCTCTCCCCACCAACCTCCCGCAACCGCCCGCACTCCAACCCTCTCCCGTCTCCCCCTGCCAAGCCCTGCCCAGCCATGAGCTCATGCGGACCTCCTCTCCCAGACCGCACCGCCGCACCCGCCTCAGTGCCCCTCGCGCCGCCCCTACCTCACCGCCTGCCTCCTCCTTCCTCCCGGCGCCTCGCCGCCCTCTCCCTCCTCCTCCTCTGCGCAGCCTTATCCTCGCCTCATCCGCCTCACCATCCGCCGCCCGCCGGCCGCCCGAGCTCCGCCGCCGCGCACTCGCCCAGCGCTCTGCCCGTCGCCGTGCCTCCCGCCCTCGCGTCGCCGCGGCGCGCACCGCAGCCTCCTCCCTCGGCGCCCTTCGTCCCAGTGCCTCCAGCGTCGACGCCCGGACCCGGCCTGAGCACCTCCTTTCGCCGCCCACATGCTCTACCCCGACCCGCGACCACCGTCTCCGCCGCAGGCGCCCGCTGCGTCCGCGCTCCCGCCTCGGCGGACGCCCCTCCTCTCGGCGCCAGCGTCGCCCGCCTCCGTCGGCCCCACGGCCTGCGCTCCGTCGAGCAAGCCGCCTCCTCGGCGGCCGCCAAGCCTCTGCAGGTGCCCGGTTTTGGGCTTGTTCCCGTCGGTGTTGACAAGTGCAAGCTTGCTCCGAGTCCCCTGGTGGAGTAGTGCGTGTGCAGACCTTTGGAAGATGTGTACAACCCAAGATCGACATGGAGCAACGTAGACGACCACCCAAAGTCTCCACCGAATCAACAAGTTACGCCACAAGGCGAAGGTCGCGGGCGACAAGACCCTTCCCGCACCGATACCGAACCCGGCGCCGCTCCAAGATCCCCTTCACGGAGTTGATGACCCGAAGGCCGGCAAGATCACCACGGACGCGACAAGTTCTACTTCACGGACATCGAGTGCCAAGATCGCCCACAGAGAACCGAAGTTGTCGAGACCCTGAGGACCCGTTCCCGGAGACGAAGGCCGGACCCGACAAGATCCCCGTGACGACAAGAACGGCACCGACCCGGAAGAAGCCGATGCGCCCCCGACGCCAGGCCAAGTACTTCTTCATGGAACGCCGAGTGCTTCACCGGACACCGAGAACATCCCCCTGAACGCCATGACCATCGACATGACCCCAAGTTCCGCACCCGGATGCGCCAAGACCTACCCCTAAGTCCGAGAACGTTTTCCGTCGACCCTGAACCCCGAGACCGACCCCGAACCCCGAACCCAGGAACCCTAAGATCGTCGAGCCCCCCTCAATGTGTGACCTCTTATCCGAGAACCCTATTTAATAAAAGTAATAACAACTTGTTGCATATTAAATTGTCATACTCGCATGCATCTTATCATGTGGTTTGGGGGCCTTATGCCGATTCACCTAATAATTAAATATGGGGCCCATATGCGGGCAAATCTAGTCTTATATTGGCCTCATTTAAATTTGTGCATCGAACCGTTGTCATATCTTGCCTTGTTAAAACAACATTTAAAATGCGGGGTAGTTAAACAACCTGAACCGCCTTATTAATTGTCGGGACCCCGGTTCCGCTTAATATGACCTAATTGCATCGCACCTTGCCATGTCATGCATCATACATGCATCATGCCCGATCTTCTGCCGTAATCTTAAATAGTGCATCCGGTGTTTCTTCTAGTGTTTTGGTTCTTCGCGGATAAGGCCGTTGAGTTGATGTGAGCTTCGCCCCGATCTTCGGTTGAACCTTGCAATGTTTTCAGCGAGCATCTTCCCTTTCTACCTATCTTACTTTTATAGTATTTATTCCCTCCTGTTGATCTATTGCTATCTGTGTTGCGATGCTCTAGATTCCGTACCGTGGTATCCCTTGCAGCCATATATTGCCTTGGACACATCCTATTACCTGTTGTTTGGTAGATAGTTGGACTCGCGCGTCGTAGTCGCTTGCTCAATCTTTGTTGCGTGTCGTCGATTACCCGCGATTGTTGATGTATTGCGCATGTTGATGTTGGAGATGATCATAGTTTTACTTATCGTTCACTTTAATTCTGTTTAACAACTAAAATTGAAGTAAGCAGAGGCATCGGTGGGTGATAGAAAATATTTGGTTTCGAGCCCACTTGTGTCCTGGGACCCCGAGTACTTGATACATGTTCCTTGATTTATCGCTATCCACATCCGGGAGGTATATGGACCCCAGGCGAGCTTGATTCATCTTATTTCTTGGGGCCACAAACTAGTTTGAGGTTTTATTTACGATCTGTACTTATGCCATGCTACTTATGTATTTAAATTGTGCGAGATAGCACGTCATTGTTTAGGTAAGCGGAGTGATTACGCAGTATCGACACCCAGTTTTCGGGTTCCCGATCGCCATGACCATTGACGCAAACCTTGAGTCCGTCTCAAGCTTGCTTGCCGTTGCGGGTCTACTCAATGGGGTGGCCCTGAAATATTTCTGAATCTGTGATTGTTCGATCGTGAAAGCCTCGTTGGGTTTTGAGTTGGTTTTCCGAGGTTGATCGGCGTGTGTTGCTATTGGTGCACCCGCCGGGTAAAACTTTCGAAGTCGTGTCCGCGGTTATGGACGACTTGGAGCCTGATATCTCGACCATAGACAAGCATAACTAAAGTTTATTGCTATAAATTTGACTTTATAATGACTAGTAATCAGCTTCACTATAATGGAATGGCTAAATAATACCCCACAATTGCTTGTTTGGAGTGTCGCTTTCGACCATTGTACCTGACTAGTAAGTAATGCAACTACCACGGAATGGCTGAATAAAAGTACCATCAACTGCTGGGTTTGGGTTATCTCATGCTAATTGCATCTGACTAGTAAGTGTTGCCACTATAACGGAATGATTAACTAAAAGTGCCCTTGCTTATTTTATCGGATGATTGTCAACACGACTAGTAATTGCTGCAACGATAACGAATAAGTAAAGCGCCAACCGTGTGAGTTCCTCGGTTGACTTCTCGTTTGGTCTCGAGGGGAAACACCAGGATGGGTTTGTTTGGTGTTAGTTTCAGGTTGGATCCGGATAGGTCATTCTTACCCTCTCGATAACCGCCATTGTATCGAGTCTCTATAGGTTGTTTAGTGCATGCCGCTTTGCCACTCGATCCACCATACCTTTGTAGGCGAGGACCGCAATTCTAGCCTCGCCGTAGGCCTCGATCGACGCTCCTCTTTTCCTTTGCCCTTTGTCGGCACCCTTTGTTTAAGCAGGTTTTGAGATCGGCGTCGTTAGCGGGGTTACCCTTCCGGCAGCTGGCAGGGTTATGGGCCATTGGTTATTCTTCGTGGCTCTTAGCCCCATTTGCATCTTGTCCGTCGGACGCTCTATCCTTTCAAGGTGATTTGGATCTTTGTATATTATATACGTATTCTTGACTCTTTGAGTCGCTGTTATATATATATATCGTTACGTGGGTCCCATCGAGGACTGTTGTGTAATGTTATTACTTCGTTTTCCACCCGCAAGTGCTGGTGGCACCTTTGAATCGTTTCTATGCGGGTTTGGCGGGAAGCGCTGAAACTTGCATAGGGCCGATCTGAGGTGTTATGACTATGCCGGGCTACCCCATCGGAAGAATGTCTAGGGGTAGACGATCCGAACCCGCAGATCGGGTTCCAACAAACCGCTCCGGGCATCGAATACCTCAAGGACCTGCATGTGGCCCTAGCACATGCATGAGAGTGTGGTGCTATGTTGAAACATACAAAACCTACTAGTCTCCGGGTGTGCTTGCATGTGTCCTCCCTCGCATGCATGCGCTCTAACCTAAGCGAAGGTTACGAACTTGTATAAGGGGAAGTCCACATTCGGTGAAACCGGGTAGGATAGTGCCCCACCTTGTGAAACAACATGGTTTTACATTATCCTATGACCTAAACAAACACAAAACAAGAGAGAGTTATACCGGGCTACCCCCATCAGAAGAATGTCTAGGGGGGTAGACGATCTGAGGCCCGCAGATCAGGGTTCCGCAACAAACCGCGCTCCGGGGCATCGGAATACCTCAAGGACCTGCATGTGGCCCTAGCACATGCATGAGAGTGTGGTGCTATGTCGAAACATACAAAACCTTCTAGTCTCCGGGTGTGCTTGCATGTGTCCTCCCTCGCATGCATGCGCTCTAACCTAGAAGCGAAGGTTCTGAACTTGTATAAGGGGGAAAGTCCCTGTTCCGGTGAAACCGGGTAGGATAGTGCCCCACCTTGTGAAACAACATGGTTTTACATTATACTATGACCTAAACAAACACAAAACAAGAGAGAGTTATGACGGGATACCCCCATCAGAAGAATGTCTAGGGGGGTAGACGATCCGAGGCCCAGAGATCGTGGTTCCGCAACAAACCCGCTCGGGGCCGGAATACCTCAAGGACCTGCATGTGGCCCTAGCACATGCATGAGAGTGTGGTGCTATGTTGAAACATACAAAACCTACTAGTCTCCGGGTGTGCTTGCATGTGTCCTCCTCGCATGCATGCGCCTAACCTAGAAGCGAAGGTTACGAACTTGTATAAGGGGAAAGTCCACTGGTCGGAAACCGGTAGGATAGTGCCCACCTTGTGAAACAACATGGTTTTACATTATCCTATGACCTAAAAAACACAAAACAAGAGAGAGCTATGCCGGGCTACCCCCATCAGAAGAATGTCTAGGGGTAGGCGATCCGAAACCCGCAGATCGTGGTTCCAACAAACCGCTCGGGGCATCGGAATACCTCAAGGACCTGCATGTGGACCTAGCACATGCATGAGAGTGTGGTGCTATGTTGAAACATACAATACCTACTAGTCTCGGGTGTGCTTGCATGTGTCCTCCCTCGCATGCATGCGCCTAACCTAGAAGCGAAGGTTACGAACTTGTATAAGGGGAAGTCCTGTTCGGTGAAACCGGTAGGATAGTGCCCACCTTGTGAAACAACATGGTTTTACATTATCCTATGACCTAAACAAACACAAAAAGAGAGATCTATGCCGGGCTACCCCATCGGAAGAATGTCTAGGGGTAGGCGATCCGAGGCCGCAGATCGTGGTTCCGCAACAAACCGCTCGGGCATCGGAATACCTCAAGGACCTGCATGTGGCCCTAGCACATGCATGAGAGTGTGGTGCTATGTTGAAACATACAAAACCTACTAGTCTCCGGTGTGCTTGCATGTGTCCTCCCTCGCATGCATGCGCTCTAACCTAAGCGAAGGTTACGAACTTGTATAAGGGGGAAAGTCCCTGTTCCGGTGAAACCGGGTAGGATAGTGCCCCACCTTGTGAACCAACATGGTTTTACATTATCCTATGACCTAAACAAACACAAAACAAGAGAGAGTTATGCCGGGCTACCCCCATCAGAAGAATGTCTAGGGGGGTAGACGATCCGAGGCCCGCAGATCAGGGTTCCGCAACAAACCGCGCTCCGGGGCATCGGAATACCTCAAGGACCTGCATGTGGCCCTAGCACATGCATGAGAGTGTGGTGCTATGTTGAAACATACAAAACCTACTAGTCTCCGGGTGTGCTTGCATGTGTCCTCCCTCGCATGCATGCGCTCTAACCTAGAAGCGAAGGTTCTGAACTTGTATAAGGGGGAAAGTCCCTGTTCCGGTGAAACCGGGTAGGATAGTGCCCCACCTTGTGAAACAACATGGTTTTACATTATCCTATGACCTAAACAAACACAAAACAAGAGAGAGTTATGCCGGGCTACCCCCATCAGAAGAATGTCTAGGGGTAGGATCCGAGGCCCGCAGATCGTGGTTCCAACAAACCGCGCTCCGGGGCATCGGAATACCTCAAGGACCTGCATGTGGCCCTAGCACATGCATGAGAGTGTGGTGCTATGTTGAAACATACAAAACGTACTAGTCTCCGGGTGTGCTTGCATGTGTCCTCCCTCGCATGCATGCGCTCTAACCTAGAAGCGAAGGTTCTGAACTTGTATAAGGGGGAAAGTCCCTGTTCCGGTGAAACCGGGTAGGATAGTGCCCCACCTTGTGAAACAACATGGTTTTACATTATACTATGACCTAAACAAACACAAAACAAGAGAGAGTTATGCCGGGCTACCCCCATCAGAAGAATGTCTAGGGGGGTAGACGATCCGAGGCCCGCAGATCAGGGTTCCGCAACAAACCGCGCTCCGGGGCACCGGTGAATACCTCAAGGACCTGCATGTGGCCCTAGCACATGCATGAGAGTGTGGTGCTATGTCGAAACATACAAAACCTACTAGTCTCCGGGTGTGCTTGCATGTGTCCTCCCTCGCATGCATGCGCTCTAACCTAGAAGCGAAGGTTCTGAACTTGTATAAGGGGGAAAGTCCCTGTTCCGGTGAAACCGGGTAGGATAGTGCCCCACCTTGTGAAACAACATGGTTTTACATTATCCTATGACCTAAACAAACACAAAAAAAGAGAGATCTATGCCGGGCTACCCCCATCAGAAGAATGTCTAGGGGGGTAGACGATCCGAGGCCCGCAGATCAGGGTTCCGCAACAAACCGCGCTCCGGGGCATCGGAATACCTCAAGGACCTGCATGTGGCCCTAGCACATGCATGAGAGTGTGGTGCTATGTTGAAACATACAAAACCTACTAGTCTCCGGGTGTGCTTGCATGTGTCCTCCCTCGCATGCATGCGCTCTAACCTAGAAGCGAAGGTTCTGAACTTGTATAAGGGTAAAGTCCCTTCGGTGAAACCGGTAGGATAGTGCCCACCTTGTGAACCAACATGGTTTTACATTATCCTATGACCTAAACAAACACAAAACAAGAGAGTTATGCCGGGCTACCCCGTCGGAAGAATGTCTAGGGGTAGGCGATCCGAGGCCCGCATCGTGGGGTTCCTGACAAACCAAGGCTCGGGGCATCGGAATACCTCAAGGACCTGCATGTGGCCCTAGCACATGCATGAGAGTGTGGTGCTATGTTGAAACATACAAAACCTACTAGTCTCCGGGTGTGCTTGCATGTGTCCTCCTCGCATGCATGCGCTCTAACCTAAGCGAAGGTTACGAACTTGTATAAGGGGAAAGTCCCTGTTGAAACCGGGTAGGATAGTGCCCACCTTGTGAAACAACATGGTTTTACATTATCCTATGACCTAAACAAACACAAATCAAGAGAGAGCTATGCGGGCTACCCCATCGGGAAGAATGTCTAGGGGGTAGGCGATCCGAGGCCAGCAGATCGGGGTTCCGCATGACAACAGCGCTCGGGGCATCGGAATACCTCAAGGACCTGCATGTGGCCCTAGAACATGCATGAGAGTGTGGTGCTATGTTGAAACATACAAAACCTACTAGTCTCCGGGTGTGCTTGCATGTGTCCTCCCTCGCATGCATGCGCTCTAACCTAGAAGCGAAGGTTCTGAACTTGTATAAGGGGGAAGTCCCTGTTCCAGTGAAACCGGGTAGGATAGTGCCCCACCTTGTGAACCAACATGGTTTACATTATCCTATGACCTAAACAAACACAAAACAAGAGAGAGTTATGCCGGGCTACCCCCGTCAGAAGAATGTCTAGGGGGTAGACGATCCGAGGCCCGCAGATCAGGGTTCCACAGCAAACCGCGCTCCGGGGCATCGGAATACCTCAAGGACCTGCATGTGGCCCTAGCACATGCATGAGAGTGTGGTGCTATGTTGAAACATACAAAACCTACTAGTCTCCGGGTGTGCTTGCATGTGTCCTCCCTCGCATGCATGCGCTCTAACCTAGAAGCGAAGGTTCTGAACTTGTATAAGGGGGAAAGTCCCTGTTCCGGTGAAACCGGGTAGGATAGTGCCCCACCTTGTGAAACAACATGGTTTTATTCGGCAAGGAGCGGGCCGACTGGATGTGGCCGCGGGGCCTACCTTGGCCAAATGCTCCATTCGGCAACGGCCTGACCGAGTGGCCGAATTGGTCATGGCCTGACCGAGTGCATGTCATCTATTCCTCAATGCGGTGGTTTGTTTTCGTCCGAGGGTTGCCTTTTCAATCGGTTTGGGGTTGGCCGATTACTTTTTCAATCGGCTTGGCTTTGACCGATTGGAGTAATCGGTTTGCTCCTAGCCGATTGCATGTTGGCAGCCCATTAACTGCGGAGTCGGTGCGGTCTAGGCTGATTAAAGCGTGGTCGGCTTGGCCTAGACCGACAATATGCTAAATATCGAAATTTTAAATTTTGTGCAATACTTTTTGAATTAATTTTAAAAAATATATTATTAAAAATAAATTCGCAAGAACGCTTATAGTTTGATAAATAAATTGTATTTATGTCTTGTTTTTTTGCTGGTACGGACAGTGTGTATGCTGTGTGTCATAGACACGAATACACGGTAAAGACAAACCCTAGATCGAACGAGTACACAAAGTCCAAATCGTAAACAGGTAAAAAAAAACACGCACGCTCGCTCGCTCTGTCTCGCCCATATCCTCTCACCCGTGCGCGTTGCCGCCGCCCCCTTCTACACACCGCCGCGCCCTTCTTTGGGACCGCCGCCAGCTGGGACCGCCCGGCTTCCGGCCCGCCGCCGCAGCCTGCCCGGCCGCCCGTCTGCCCTTCCTCCCACCCGACCGCCCGCCGCTGGCTGCTCGGACGCCGCGCTGCCCTTCCTCCTGACTACCGCCCGCCGTCGCCGCTGCTCGGACCTCCGCCGCCGCGCTGCCCTTCCTCCCCTGACCCGACCGCCGCCGCCCAATGGATCCCGGGTAAGCCCCTGCCGCCGCCCTGCTCGGCCTAGCGCCCCGCAGCTGGGGACGCCCGTTCGGGCCTATACTCCGGCCGGCCGTGGCCCTGCTCCTTGTGGACCTGCGTCGACCAATCTTTCCCGTGTCGCCAACTCCCATTGGACGAGCTGCACCACCGAGGCTCCACCATGGAAGAGAACCGGAGCTCCACCATGGTAGTTGATTAATTCATGCAGATTTTGCTTCACCAATGATTTTGTGTAGTGGATTAATTAATGTAGACTTTGTTCCATGCCAATGACACCGAGAGTTTAATTATAGTAAGCCAATGACATGATATTTTGTTCCATGCCAATGACAGAGAGTTTAATTATAGTAAGCCAATGAGAGTTTAATTAATGCATATTTTGTTCCATGCCTATTGTATTAACATATGTACAATAGCATTGCATTTACCTTGACAAAAAAATCATGGGTGTTTAAATTTCTGATTTCAAACGCAGCTACCTTCGTCGAGGCAATGCTTCGAGTTTGACACCAGGACCGGAGTCGCAGGGCTTCTTCAAGGAGCATCTCGGATATTTCTCGACGATTAGATCACGCTTCAAGGGTAAAATTCATTCAAGTCTCTTGTACTTAATGTGGGTAGGTTTATTTCTGGTCTAGATAACCAAGTCAGTCACGATATCTAGGCGTCTCCCGTTCGGAAGGGCTACGCAAATAAATATTCATTAAATTGCATATTTATAGCCGTAACTCTTTCGGATTGTCCACGTTTTGGACAACGAGGATGTGTAGATTGGGTATGTTTTCCATGCTTTGCTCTGCTCCGAGACCGGATTTTGGTGGCGCCTCCCCGTTGTTCTCCGGATGCACATCCTCTCGGCTTTTTTGCCGAAACGTGTATCGGGAGAACAGCGGGGAAAATGCTCTGTCTTGGTTCAGGGTATAGCATGGAGAACATATCCAATCTACACATCTTCAGGTGGGATTAGGTCCTTTACCTATTAGAGAGATATATAGGTGGATGCATGTCGTAAAACATGATTTTGCTCGAATTAAATGGACTAAAAATTTGTAAATTAAATGCATTATATGCTTGTTTTGGTACTTCGTAGAGGATGGAGAATCGTCGTGCCTGGATGTACAATGGCCGACTCAGTCAGGCGAAAATGACCACAGAATGGAAGGAAAAGACCAACAAGTTCTTGGAAGCAGCATTTGATGGCACTAGTAGAGCTTTCTGTCCGTGCAAAATCTATCATAACAAGAATCGATTGACAAAGACACAAGTGGGTGAACACCTTTGCAAAAATGGGTTCACGCCAATGTACACCACTTGGGATTTCCATGGCGAGTCAAAATCAAAACGTGCGAGAAATGATGTTGATGAGGCAGAGCACACAAAGTCATGGCATGGGAGAATTTGATCTGGGATTGACCGATGCATGGTGACTTCCATAATCTTGATTGCGCTGAAGATCCGGATGTAGGGGATACACAGAGGAGGCGGAGCAAAGCACAAAGAAGTACTATGATACTTTGTTTGCGAACCGAAACCCCTTCATGCTAACCGAGGTGACCCGACTTGATGCCATTGCACGCCTAATGGCGTTCAAGAGCGATAGAAACTTGAGTAGAGATGGTTTGATGATCTCTTAGTCGTTGTTGGGAGCCTTATGCCACAAGGTCACTTGTTGCCCAAGACCATGTCTGAGGCGAACAAAATCCTCTGGACTTAAGATGTCATACGAAAGATAGACGCTTGTCCAAAGGGATGCATGTTATTTAGGAAAGAATATGAGAAATCAAAATATTGTGTCAAGTGAATCATCTAGGTATATGGAGGTTGACCGGTGATGGTCGAAGCGCGGTGGGGTTGCCCAAAAGATCCTTCGGTATCTTCCATTCATACCAAGGAACCAACGGCTCTTTATGAGCGTGGAACCGCCCAATGAGATGAGATGGCCCACACTAGGCAAAAGAAGTAATCCGAAAAGATGATACATCCATCGGATGGTTCAACATGGAAGAACTGCTAAAAGTACCCCAAGGAAGCGGGCAACGAGAGGTGTAGCAATTGGGATATCAACGATGGGTTCAATCCCTTTGGTATGACGCCGCAACATACGCTTGTTGGCCCGTGTTTGTTATTCCATGAATCTCCCCACGGTATCTGCATGCAAAGACAACACATGTTCGTATCAATGATAATCCCAGGGCCAAAATACCCGGGGAAAAATATGAGCGTGTACATGGAACCCTTGGTGGATGATCTGTTTGATGCGTGGAAGGATGGGGTGCGGACATACGATGCCGTAACAAAAAAGAACTTTGATATGTATGTTTGGTACCACACATCCCTGCATGACCTACCAGCACGTGCTTTGTTCTGCGGCTGGAGTACACATGGGAAGTGGCCTTGTCCACAGTGCAGGCAAGCAGTGACTTTCCGGTGGCTCGACAAGGGTGGCAAGTACTGTTGCTTTGACAAACATCGACCCTTCCTTGAACCAGATCATGAATTCAGGGGAGACATTGTTAGTTTCAAAAAAGGCGTTGCTGTCCACACTCTGAAACCACATTTGATGACTGGTGTACAAATCAAGGCCGAGTTAGATGCTCTCATTCCCAATGCCAATGGGACTGGTTTTGAGGGGTATGGAGAGACACACCAGTGGACACACATTCCATCATTGTGAAAACTCCCTTACTTTCAGGATCTTGAACTTCCGCATAACATTGATGTCATGCACTGCTGAAAAGAATATCGCCGAGGCCCTCGGAGCACAATAATGGAGACGAGAAAGCGAAGGATAACATCAAGGCTAGAATTGATCAAGAACGTTGGTGCCAAAGGACAGATTTAAATATGAAGCCTCCGAGTCGGATCAAAGGTTGGCATAAGCCACAGGCCCCATTCAGCCCTACAAGGCCCCGGAGGAGGAAATATTCCGGTGGATACTAGATAGCTTGTTCTTTCTTGATGGGTACACTAGGCGGCAAAGGGGAGTGAATATGGATACGTTGCGAGTAGGGGGGCTGAAGAGTCATGACTATCACGTATGGATTGAGAGAATAATGCCGGTGATGATTCGAGGTTATGTCGATGAAAAAATTTGGCGAGTGCTCGCTGAGTTGAGCTATTTCTTCCATGACTTTGTGCTAAAGAATTAGACCGTGAAGTGGTTGACAAGCTACATGAACAAGCACCCGAGTTGATTTGCAAGCTTGAGAAGATATTTCCGCCTGGCTTCTTTAATCCGATGCAACATATGATCTTGCATCTCGCTGAAGAGGCCAAAAAGGGGGGCCCTGTGCAGTTTCGTTGGCAGTATCCACCCGAGAGAGAGACAAAGCATCTTCGTGCCAAGTGCGGCAATAAATGCAAGATCGAAGCATCGATAGCCGAGGCATACCTCAACGAGGAGGTGTCAAACTTCACGACAAAATACTATGATGAAAATATTCGCACCGTGCATAATCCACTCGTTCGTTACAATGCCGCCAACCCCCAAGATTTACCCGAGATTAGCATCTACACATCCTCTGGTGGCAAAGCTAGTGGCTGGCAGCACAAGTCGCTAAAGTATGGCGAATGGTCGACTATTCACTCGTATATCTTGACCAACACGCCTGAAGTGAAGCCATACATCGCGTAAGTTCTCACTTAATTGTTTTGGCTATATGTTGGTAGCTTCTGTCTAACTCCTCCCCTTCTCTTTGCCATAGAGAATTTACTCGACAATATTGAAGCGGACAAGGCCTCCTACATGCGAAGCTTTCTGACTTTTCCATAATGGATGTGATGGTGGATTAGTTGGTTGGTTTGGGGAAAAGGTAGTTTTGCATCTAACCTGGCTTCTAGTCTTGACATTATAAGAAGTAGAACTTGTACTACAACTAATACATCAAACTTCTCCTAATTCTTCCAATATAGGGAATGACAGGATGTTGGAATGAGGCTGATTTGAAACCAATCGCCAAAGGTTTTAGGTATTGTCAAGACATTACATGTTTATGACGTGAATGGGTACCGCTTCCATACCCATTCACACACCATGAATCGGGCCAACCGGAAGACAATAAATAAGCGGAGTCATGGTTGAAGGAGGATAAACTTCATTACTATGGAAGGGTCGAGGAAATATACCAGCTTGACTATGGATCTGGTTACAAGCATCAACCAGTTATATTCAAATGCCATTGGTTTGACCCTGCCAAAGTGAGACGAATACCTGATATTGGGTGGGTCGAAGTTGCACGAGACTCGGTTTATGCGGGAGATGATGTATATATTTTGGCTTGTCAAGCCACACAAGTTTTTTATCTCCCATACCCATGCAAAAACCCGAAGAAGCGTCTACAAGCATGGGATGTTGTCTTCGCGGTACCGAAGCATGGTAAAATACACCCCCCAAACAAAGATGATTACCACCGCATAGATCCCAAGACTTATGAGGGAGAATTTTACCAAGAAGAAGGCCTCCCAGGGGAATTCACTATTGAAATGTCGATTGATGAGGATATGGACACCGCCGCAGAGGAAGAAGATGAGGGCATGTTAGTAGACAATTCACAAGATGAAATTGAGGTGGTGGAGAACCCACAAGACCTGGCATTACTTGAGAGGTTCCGCAAAGGGCTTGACCTTACTGATCCGAAAGGTCCACCTCCAGGCTTCATTGATGAATGGTGGCAACTACGTGACTGCGATGATGATGATGATCCAACATATGATCCCAATGTTGAAGACACAGGATACGGAACTTAGCCTATTTTTAGCAACAACTCTATGTCCCCGTGATTGTAAAATTAGCCTATTTTGTAATAACTCTTGTTGTACAATTAGCAACCTATGTACTCGTGGTTGTACAATTAGCCTATTTTGTAATAACTCTATGATGCATATGCTTACAATTTTTTTATGCTTTACTCATTGTCTTTTAATATGGGTCATCTCATTGTATCATGTGTACTAATCAAGATTTTTTTGTCAATGCAGGTGATTGAATCATGCCAGGTGGGAAAGGTGTGAGAGGTGGAGGAGGCGGGAGAGGTGGGAGAGGCGGGAGAACCATGCTGAAATTGAGCACGTTGTACGGGTCCACTAAGCCTGGCGTCAAGAATGTACCCACTAGAGGACGAGAGGGGCGGGAGGCGCGACGTAGGGGCCGTGGTGCACGTTCTGTGGCCCTTTCTAGTCGCATGCCCGAGGCTGATTCTGACGAGGGGGAGGATCTGGATATGACCAACTTTGTTCGTGCCCCCAATCACGATGGGGTCGGCTCCTCACGTGGCTTGGTTGAGGAGGATCAGGAGGATGAGGAGGAGCAGGAGGAGGAGCAACAACATGAGGATGAGGATGGGCAGCAGGAGGATCAGGAGGATGAGGATGGGCAACAGGAGGAGGAGGAGGTGGAGGGTGAGGAGGAAGAGGAGAGTGGGGATGAGATTCTGCAGGAGCGGTTTGTGGGGAAGTCAGAACTTGCTTCCGTTCCACCGCCGAAGGAGAAAGTGTTCTTGCGTGGGGTGTCAAAGCTCCCCAATAGGCCATATGCACTTAAGCACATCCAACTTAAACCTACTGGAAAGACGTAAGTGGTTCTAAATTGTGCAACATATTGATATTGTCTTGCCATTGTTCAACGTTTTGATTATATCTTTCTATTTTTCAACATATTGACCTTGTCTTTCCATTTTTCAACATATTGATCTTGTCTTATCATTTTTCAACATATTGATCTAGTCTTTCCATTTTCAACATATTGATCTTGTCTTTCTATTTTGCAGGAGCTTCGAGTGGTTGGGACCCCAGAAGCCCAAACGCGCCTATGGTGGCATCATTGGATGTCTTATTCGGGAATATTTTCCTGGGCTGGTAAAGATTCCGGATGGTTCCCGGGAGCCTGCTTGGACATGGGATCATTACAAACGCGCGGAGGATTCCAAGTATGGCTCAGCCGCTGAACGTGTGGTCAACGAGTTTTGGGTAAGTTTCGTTCACACTATTAGTCAATAATATACTCTGATCGAGCAACACAATTTGACTTCTCTTGGTTTGCTTCATTGCAGGATTTTTTTATCCCGGCTGAGGGTACATTTGAAGAAGGATGTAAGGTGGTGGTCGAGAAAGCCAAGAAGTTAATCCCCGAGATGCACTATGATGCGCGCGTGAACTGCGTGACCAATTGGTATGGGAATGAGAAGAAGATTGCAATGCCGAAGAAGCGCGCCCGAAAAAGGCTTCTAACACGTGAGCAATACTTGAAGGTAGGCATATTTGCTTTTTTGGACTTCACACATGACTATAGTTTACTTTCATTCCTCTATTAATTTATATCATGTATATGTAGGTGCCTCCTCAGTATACTGCCTCCAAGGGCCCATGCTTTTCAGTTGATGGTTGTCAGGTGGGTATCCAAGGACTATGTGGAAGCTCACATGGATGCGATGCGTCAGCGTGAGATGTTGGGTGAAGGAACACACCGTCAAGGCAACCTCACCATCACTGGCGTCATCCAGAAAAGGGTGAGCCAATCCGTAATTTATTTATTCCCACCACTTTATTCTATATGTGTGATTGTATATTTTATTTATCTTAATTCTTTCTCTTGCAGAAACTTGACACAGGCGAGGACATCACTCACTTTCAGGCTTTCGCTCTACCCGGAGGTGAAGAAACCCGAGGAGGGAAGTCAAAGTGGATGACCCTAGGATCCGGTGAGGGTTGGAAAATACGAGACAAAGTACAAGGAGTCGCATGGCGAGAACTCAAACTCACGGAGCCCTTCGACCCTGAGGTTGCTATGCTAGCAGGAGACGGCAAGAAGAATGGTCGATTATATGTTGCCGACGGTTGCGTCCCTGAGATCTCCATTCCATCTAAGAGGCAACTCTACGGTAGTGGGAAGGGCTCGCGTATAGAGACGCGCCCATAACCTTCACAGGTCATGTATAGCAGGATGCAGGTATGGTCCTCTTCATTGATCATACAATAATTGATTATATGTTTGCATTATAACGATGATGATGAAATTGTGATAACACTATGTAGGCTCAACTAGAGGAGGATCGCCGAAAGTGAGAGGAGGCTGAGCAAAAGGTTCTCCAAATGCAGGAGATGTGGGTTGAGCAACAACGGGCAATGCATGCTAGGTTCGAAGCCTATGATGCGCAATTTAATGTGAGTTTTTTCCCATAAGACTGGATGGCTAACTCCATTCAACTTGTAAAACTTACCTTCTGAAATTGCATTTACAGCTCTTAGCTTCTGCGAATGGTACAACTCCTCCTGTTCTTCCTCCTTTGCCTTCGATGAACTTCCAATTTGTAAGCCGTGTTGCATCTATTCAGTAGTCCATCTTATTATCACATGTTTACCGTCTCATAACCGTTTACCATGTTTTATAGGGAATGCCTTCGGCCGGATCCAACAACAAGCCTCCCCGGAGGATGAAAGCCTGACTCCTGCCACTACTGGCGTGCCCATGCCGACTCTGGACAACCCGAATATTAGGAGGCAACTTTGTGAGTTCCCACACTCTTCGTCAATTTCTTGTTTGTATACATCTTGTGTCAAATTATACCAAGTCATTACCATATAGCTACATAGATACCAAGTTTTATGGTTGTTCCAAATATACCCTTGTTAGAATCAAATGTCAATATTCTTCGGAGAATCATCTTACCATATACATACCAAGTCCATATAGCTACATAGATAACAAATTTGAATTTGCTTGTACAAAACTATACCTTGTTAGAATCATGTCAATATTCTTACCATATAGCTACATAGATAATAAATTACAATTATGCTAGTGCTAAATTTACCTTATTAGTATCATGTAAATATGTTTGTTAGAATCATCTTACCATATAGCTATATATATACGTAGTTTGAACTTTGTAAGATTGCATCATTTTTACTCATGCTTGTGTGTTTTGCACTTTGTAGGATTACATCAAGGAAGCCTATGTTGTGGCGGAACATGGTCGTCGTTGATGGAGATATATATGTACCACATGCTAGAGGACTTGTGTGCCACTTGGTTGTGTTGATGGATATGTGAACTTGAATTCAAGTGTTTGTTAAACTTGTGAACTTTGTATGCATGTTTGATGTACTAGTGCACTTGTGAACCTATTATGTGAATTCTTGCTGTGATATATGTCTGCTGTGATATATGTTTGATTTACTAGTGCACTTGAATTATGTTTGTCCAGATTTGTTTTAAAATGCAGGGTACAATAAAAAACAGCATGAACCTGCCAAATTTTTGTGCACTTTGCCGTGTATCCCAGGAAAAACACTCGACAAAGAGTACGTAATTTGCCGTGTATGGCAGACAGCACACTCGGCAAAGAGTAAGTCTATGCCGTGTATTGCCATAAGAGACACTCGGCAAAGAGTAAGTATTTGATGTGTATCACAGTAAAAACACTCGGTAAAGAGTGCGTAATTTGCCGTGTATGGCAAGCAGTACACTCGGCAAAGAGTAAGTATTTGCCGTGTATCCCAGTAAAAACACTCGGTAAAGAGTGCGTAATTTGCCGTGTATGTCAGGCAGTACACTCGGCAAAGGCTTGACGCCGTCTACAGCGGACGCGCCGTGAACGCATTATTTTACCGAGTGTCCGGCTGATAGACACTCGGCAAATGTTTGCCGAGTATCCGGGAGTTAAACACTCGGCAAAGTCGTATTTACCGGCGGGGTGTACGCTGTGAACTCTTTACCGAGTGTAAATACACAGCAAATGTTTGCCGAGTGTATTTTGGCCTTTGCTGTGTATTTTTAATACCCAGTAAAAAATCGTTTTCCTGTAGTGTCTTGAGGTTGATTCATCTTGATGCGATTCTTTGAACTTGTCTTGATCAATCTTCAAGCCCCTTCTTTATTTATGATTACAACCTTCAAACCAACACATGCCCAAGCGATTTCAATGGACAAACTTATAAGTAAAACTCAATTTACACATTAGTTTATAAAGATTTTTATTAATTACCAAAACCACACATAGGGGAATACATTGCCCTTTCGGTAGTGTTGATGAAAAACTTGTTGTATTTATTGGTGAACAATTCCTATATTTATTGTACTATTTATGTACCATTTGGTTGTGTTGTAATAATAGCTAGACAATTTTTTGTTGAATGTATTTGGGTTTGTTTGATCTGCTTGATCATATAGTTCATTGTGAAACCTGTTTGCGTCGGTGTCCATGCATTGTATTTTCGCGCGCCTGTTAAAGACTATTTTGTGCTTTGTTTTCGCGCACCTATTTTAGCGCGTCCGCCAAAGAAGAAACACCATGCGTGCTATTTATAGCGCCAAGTTTTTATACGGCTGTTGGAGTTGCTCTAAATTTATAAAAACAAATCTTGAAGATGTTTGGACCTTAAGCTAAGCTAAGAACACCCACGTATGGATAGAAAAACTGCGTTCCATTCTTGCTATTATATTCATCCCTCCTCCCTAACAACTCACATCGAGCCTGCGGGCTGCGGACCTACCTCACACAGGCGTATGTGGTTGTGATGTACGTCGTAGATTTAGTCAATATGACTTCTTGCTCCTGCAAGCCGTCGCTCACAGTATCCTCTGACGAAAAATTAAAACCCCTAAAAATGCGAACCAAAATATGAGAATGGTTTGAGAACTAAACTAAACCTCCATCAAACCCACGTGAGCAAAGTTAGCACCCGAACCAAAACCAAACACCGTTTGATATGTATGTCAGCTCAACCAAAACCAGACATCATTTATTTTTCATCCAAACCGAACTTATCTAAGGTCTTCACCTGTGGGTTGGAACCATTATCAAAAATGGTTTTAGAACTATACGATCAAATGGGTTGACTAGCTAGTCAATCCATTTGTTTTTTTGTCACTGCATTCAAGGTTACAACCATATCTACTCCTTCTGTTAGGGATTATAAGGCCTATGAACCACTTTGATAGGATTAAGATAACTCACCCTCTTGATGGCTACATGCACCAATAGTTATACATGCATGGAAGAAGAGAAAGAAAAAGAAGACCATGCATTGGATGAGAGATGGTAATAAATGAGAAAGGACTTATAATTCCTAACATTTTAAAAAAGTTTTTAGATCTTATAATCCCTAACGGATGGAGTATCTCTCGAAAGAGAAGTCCATCACGATCCAAGAAGTGACGATGCTATAAATTTCCTTTAAGGCTTTTTTCGATAGGGTGTATCTTAACACCTTTTTATAGGAGCTATTAAAACTTAAAGAACAACTATCACAATAGGGTATATCTTAGAGATATTGTATTTAATAATTTTATGATCATGCATGTGTGTGATTGGACTAGCAAGTTTTTTTTCTTATGATAACGTGCAAGTGTTGTATCTTAGCTAAGATAGAACGCCCTGTTCTTTCATCATTCAATAGGGTGCCACAAACATTTTACCAAGGATAGAGCGTTAAGAGACTCCTATTGTGAAATACCTTAGCATTCCAAGCGAAGCTAAAGCGACGACCAATTTTGCATGCAGCACCAGCGCGCGGACGGTGATACTGTAATTTCAGCAACCTCAATAACTTGTAGCAAAAAAGAATACATGCGAAGGAGGGAGTATAATTTTCCTACATAAAAACATATGACTAGATATATACGAAGACAAACTCAAGTTATTTATTAGGCTGAGGGGTGCAGTTGTCTTGTGATGGTCGCCGGGCACGTTTTCTGCTAATCTAGATGGCTGCTAGGCTAGAGCATGATGTTTAGTCATCTTTTAATTATCTTTAGATGGTTGATCCATGTCTTGAGTGAGTGATCCTTGAATTATAATCTTTGCTGGATTTGTTTTTTTTTATAAAGAGTTGTGTGCATCAACCATCAACCAATGTAGGAATGAAAGGAGTATAATTTTCCTTGCATCCATCATACTTTTGTAAAAGGTTGCGGAGGCCCGGGGCAGAATATTATCCTTGATTCATTGGTAAGGTGACAAAGCTGTAATTTTTCTTTATCTAAACGCATTACTGTCCAGTTAGAGATAAATTAGTTGATCCTTTACCTTTGGATCGAGAGCCGACCATGAATCTATCATTTACAATGCCGGATGTGCCTTTAGTTAGATACCGTATTCGGCCTCGTCCCGCAAAATAATCGTCTGTTTACAGTACGAGACAGAAAAAAATGGCTATTTAGATACCTTAAACCGTACCACATCCAAAATATTTTTACGGTTCACCGCAAAAGGTCGCTTCCGTGCCACATATATACCGTATGAAGGGATCACGATGCGGTTGACGCTTCGGTTGGCAGGAGGGAAATTTCCCCTCGCCTACTTCCCGCGCAGCTGCCACCGCCGCCGATTTGCCGCCCCCGGCCGTTTCCACCCTCACTCTCTGTCTCCTCCCTACCATCACTCTCTCTCTCCTCCCCTCTACCATGGCGAGACCTAGTCTAAACGACTACGAGGTCACGAGGTTCGCCCAGTACGACATCCTCACACCGTCTCGTGCGACGCTTCCGGCTCGCTGGGAACTCGGCTATGCTAGGGTGCCAGTGGCGCCGATTTCGCGCGGTTTCTGGTTGGCTTGCCAGATCAAGGATCGCCGCCACCAACTGCCGAAGTGGAAGAGGGCAATGGCCTGATACGCGTCGGTGAGCTCCTATTGGCGGAAGCGTTTCGAGAAGGGGCGCATGGCGGTGTTTGGCCTCTACCTCGTTCACGGGCGGCAGGTCCACCCCGATCTCCGCAACCCCGAAGGGAGGACGCGCTTCTGGGCAGTTCATGGGCGCACAATCGACACCATTATCGCCGAGGCAAACCGAGAAGAGTTTCGGAGGCAGGCGAACCTCGCCGAAATCATCAAGATTCATGACAGCGGAAGCGACGCAGAGGAGGCGGAGGATGGTGGCGCCATGGCGGACGGCGGCGTGGAGGCGGGGAGGCGGGAAGCGGAAGCGACATCGTGGATTAGGTTTTTACTTTAAATATTTGTTATTACTATGATTGAGAAGTTTGTCATTCAATTATGTCACGTAATTACTAATATCTGTGGCCAAATTCTGTTCTATTTCTCCTCGAACGCTAATTGTGTGCTTTAAGGTGAAATTTATTTTGCGGTACCTGCGAAGGGACGAAAGAGATATGGCATACTTAATCCGTAAAAAGGAATATTCGGTTTTGCAGTACGCATCTGCTAGATCTCGGCCTTTTCGTACCGATGTGAATGTAGTATTGTATGATATTTGATCTCTTTGTCTATCTACAGCCTTCTGCTGGTGATAAACATTATCGATGACCATTATTACACCATGTGCACAGGTTTGACTTTGAATCTTACAGAACTCTATATAACTACAGATATGAAAGACAATCTTTTCAACTATCTATGAGAGGTGCCACCTCAGCGATCGCACAGTAGATGTGCAATTTTTGCACATCTATAGTACTTTCCCTCTGCAGAGCCATGCGATGTTATGTGAAGACGGAAGGATTTCGAGAACACGTTAGCTTCTTTGTTGTGCATGTTGGGGCTGGTCAAAGCGGTGCTGCTGCCTGCTGGACATCGAACGATCTGGTCTTTCCCCAATCCCGTTGCCCACGTTATATAAAACTAGGAAACGTGTCCGTGCGTTGCATCGGGAGAAACAACAACTAAAATGCTCCAGTTAACCAACCTTGATGACTATTTATAAACTTCTTATTTATTTCACAGTGACAATCCAACTTCCAATAATCTGCTTGCCGAGTATCCCCTCAAGAAAAAATCTTGCTGACACATGCAAACAAGATGGAAGTGCTCTAATGAAAATTCATGTGGCCAATCAGCACAATCAAATATTAATTTAGTTATAGCACCAACTACAAAGAACTCAAAAACCTTAATAAAATATCAAGCATAACAGTTCAGCGACAGAAAAATCACAAAAGATTTTGATAAGTTACCTCCTTATTCAAAGATCCAGATTAATTAGGTTTCCCGCGGCCTGCCATCTCCTGTCCTACTCCTTCTGCTCCACTACCAAGAGAAAATCTGAAGCAATGTTTGTGGTAATTGGTCTATCTGAGGAAGATGTTTATGGAAACCATGTTAAACCAATAGAGATATGTGGAGCACATTCACGTGGCCAATGTACACAATTCTATATTAATTTAGTTCTAGATTTAATAATTAGGGACACCTAAATTTTGAGCAATTGACAATTATCTTAAAGGTAGTCGCTGCAGAATGCTGCTGCAGGTTCCAGGTAGAATATTATATCTTAAGCTTCGGCTAATAATAGACGGCTAAAAATAAGATAAGCGTGAAATACTTCATGTTAAAAATGTACTGAATTTTTTGCTTTGCTATGTACTATTATTTAATCTATCGCGAAGAAGGGCCGAGGAAGAATCCATTGCAACCAAATTACTAAAAACATCATAGTTATTGAAAATTCACGTTCTCGATAGATTCAGATGAACTGGATTCCATGCAGCCTCCATCCCCTGTCCAGCTCCTACAATTCTACTGTCTCTCTTCTCTATAAGAAATAAATTATTCGAGGAAGATTTTTATGACAACAAAGCTTAAAAAAGCAACAGATATGTGGCGCACGTACGCGAGCGGACGGACGTAGAACATGATTAGCGCCTAGATGCGAAAACATGACAGCTTGCCTCCTACGTGACGGCTTGTCCTGAACCAACTATATCTCCCAACCCGTTCCAAAAAAAAACTATATCTCCCAACCAATCGACTTGAAAGAACTGTTGGAACACCCCCTGCCGGCTGGCCGGTTCCGAGGCTGCTCCACACCTGAGGGAGAAGACTAGAGTAGAAAAAGACACAGATAACACAAGTAGATGGCACAGGGAACAAAAGGAAACTTTATTAATCTTTCTCTCGGTAAACTCCCGTACAGTGATTGTTCCTATATTTATAGACTAGGGGGATACGATACCCACATGGGCCAACCCTAGCTGCTAGAGGCCACACCGAGTGGGCCTCTACCGGCCCCCAACACTCCCCCTGGGTATCTTATCTGTATAACCATGGATTAAAACTCCAAAAACCCAGTGGAAACAATATGGAGAAATACACATGGTATACTTCTTGCTATGTTGCACGAAAAACCTCATGTGAGAAACTTCATAAAAACTCACTAAGGGAAAAAGAGTACAATTCACTTAACTATAAAGTTAAGCACTCAATCATCGGGATCAAGATTTCAGCGATGAGTTTGTGAAGATTCTCTCCCTGAACCTTGCATCTCCCTAAGTCTCATCATGCCTATCCCACGGACACATCTCTCGAAAGAAGATGCTGGCAATGATTTAGTGAACAAATCAGCGAGATTTTCACATGACTTAGTATGCAAGACTTTCACTTCGTTCATCTTTTGCAATTCATGTGCATAGAAGAACTTGGGGTTTATATGTTTTGTGAGATTACTCTTCACGTAACCCGTCTGGACTTGTGCAACACAAGCGGCATTATCTTCATAGATAATTGTTGGGGTTTGTACGGTGTTCAGTCCACATGACATCTGGATGTGGCTGACTACTCGTCGAAGCCATACACATTCTCGTGACGCTTCATATAATGCTATGATTTCCGAGTGGTTCGTCGAAGTTGACACAAGAGTTTGCTTAGACGATTTTCAGGAAATAGTTGTTCCACCACAAAGGAAAACATATCCAGTCTGCGACTTGGATGTATGCGGGTCCGGAAGGTACCCAGCATCTGCATAGCCTTCAACAGATTGGTCTTGGTTCTTTTGGTAAAATAAGCCAAGGTCCTTTGTCCCTTATATGTACCTAAAGATGTCTTTAATGCCTTTCCAATGCCTCTTGGTAGGCTCAGAACTGTACCTTGCAAGCAAATTGACAGTGAATGCAATATCCGTTCGTGTACAATTTGCGAGGTACATAAGTGCGCCAACTGCACTTAAGTAGGGGAATTCCGGTCCCAGAATTTCCTCCCCTTCTTCTTTAGGCCTGAACGGGTCCTTGTCTTGCTGCAAAGATCTTCCGACCATCGGGGTCTTAGAAGGATATGCCTTTTCAAACCCAAATCGTTCCAACACCTTCTGGGTGTAGGCCGACTGGTGAACTAGAATCCCAGCAGGGGAATGCTCAAGTTGCAGACCGAGGCAGAACTTGGTTTTGCCTAAGTCTTTCATCTCGAATTCCGACATCAGGTAGGAACTCGCTTCCTCAATATCGTCAGGTGTACCGATTATATTCAAATCGTCCACGTACACCGAGATAATACAGAAACCATCCTGGGATCTCTGTAAAAAAACACATGGGCAATCTTCATTGCTCGCATAGCCCTTCTGATGAAGGAAATCGCTTAAACGATTATACCACATCCTACCTGACTGTTTTAGTCCATACAATGACTTCTTAAGCTGAACACTGTATAAGCTCTTGTTTGCTCTATCCTGATTCGGGACAGGGATACCTTCTGGTACTTTCATGTATATGTCCGAATCCAAGTTATCATATAGGTAAGCGGTGACAACATCCATTAGTTTCATTTTTAAGTCCATGTTTACTGCCATTGAGATCAAGTATCTAAAGGTAATTCCATCCATGACTGGGGAGTAAGTTTCCTCAAAGTCGACACCTGGTCGCTGAGTGAAACCTTGAGCAACGAGCCTTGCTTTGTACCTTACTACTTCATTATTCTCGTTTCTCTTTCGAACAAAAACCCACTTATGGCCAACGGGGCGAATGTGGGGAGGAGTTAGACAAACAGGTCCAAATACCTCTCTTTTGTTTAACGATAATAATTCAGCAGTAATTGCCTTCTGCCAATCTTTCCAATCCGACCTTTTCTTGCAATCAGCGAGCGTGTTAGGCTCAGGGTCAAGATCTATGATTGAGGCAATTTTCTTGGCAAAATTAACGTCGACATTTGCCATGGCTCGGTTGTATGACTCGCCCGAATTAACATAGTTAATGGCCATTTCGTCATGGAGTGCATCAGGCACATCCTCTTGCTCCACCGGATTTCCCAATCCAGGAGCTAGGTCCTTTAGCTTTCCCGCTCCGATGTGTGCGCACACAACTTCGCTGGGTATTTCCGATATAGGAAAGTTCAAGTCCGGAATTTCGTGCACTGAAATATCCGTACTTGTGCCAGGTCTCAACTGGCTCCCCTCAACAGGGGCAGACTGTAATAAATCTCTCTTATCCTTTTTCTTCGGGCGTCCCCGGGTACTTGGGATTTGAGAAACCGGAATCCGCGTCCTCTTAGGCCTTGGAGCAGGAGCGGGTATACCATCATTTTTCTTTGGTATTTCAACCCTTTTCGGTGCATTGCGTGCATGCACATGCGACTTTGTCACAGTCTTTAAATCACTAAAATGATCGGGCAGTTGATTCGCTAGGGAGTGCAAATCTAGTATCTTTTGGACTTCTCTATTAGTCTCAACAGTGCGCGGGTCATGAGCGTGGATCCCCGTGGCTTTCCACGTGATTTCTCGACTTTTGTCATCCAGGGGTTGATTACCTCCCCCCAAAGTCGAAAAAAGATCCTCGTCAAAAATGCAGTCAGCAAAACGGGTCGTGTGACAGTCACCTGTCAAGGGGTCCAAGAACCTGATTATGGACACAGTCTCATAACCAACGTATATCCCCGACTTACGGAGCGGTCCCATTGTTGATCGCTGGGATGGTGGTATAGGTACGTATACCTGGCAGCCGAACCTACGTAGGTGGGAAATTTTCGGTGCCGACCCTTGCGCAAGTTGGATAGGAGAGTGGATGTTGTAGGCCGATGGTCGAAAGTTGATGATATTAGCGGCGTGTAATACCGCGTGTCCCCAACATGTAGTTGGTAAATTACAACCCTGAAGGAGTGGTCTGGCAATGAATTTAATCCTTTTAATCAATGCATTCGGAAGTCCATTTTGAGTGTGGGCATGCGGTACAAAGTGCTCGAGTTTGATTCCAGTTGCCATGCAATAATCATCGAATGCCTTTGAAGTAAATTCTCCGGCATTGTCCATTCGAATAGACTTTAAACGATAATCAGGGAATTTATTCCTTATTTGTATGATCTGAGAGATCAACTTTGCAAAAGCATGGTTCCTTGTTGACAGCAGGAAAATATTGGACCATTTAGAGGAAGCATCGATGAGCACCATGAAGTACCGAAATGACCCTAAGAGGGGCTGAATTGGACCACATATATCCCCTTGAATACGTTCTAAGAACGCGGGGAGTTCATCCTTCACCTTTAGGGGGGGCGGTCTAATGATCAATTTCCCCGTAGCGCATGCGGAGCACACGAAATCATCGGGATTCGGAAATTTTTTCACATTAACATTATGACCATTCGAGTTGTTAATTATATTTCTCATCATCCTAAGACCGGGGTGGCCTAACCTATCATTCCAAAGGCAGAATAGTTCGGAGCTTCTAAAGACAGTCTTAAGGGTAGTGTAAATAGGTGGTGCTACTATCTTAGTGTAGTACAGCCCAGTAGCTAATAAAGGGAGTCTTTCGATAACATGTTTACCATTTTCATCGTGCTTGGTAATGAGTAGGAACTCCTTTCCATTCTCATCATCATCGGTTTCTACATGGAAACCATTGGCGCGGATGTCTCTAAAACTTAAGAGAGTACGAGTCGACTCCGGATACAACAATGCCTCTTCAATGATCAGAGTTGTTCCATTTGGGAGTATGATAGTTGCTCTTCCGGAGCCAACTACATTCGGACCGCAGCCGGCGATCGTCATTATGTTACCAGGGTTTTTGGTAATGGACTCAAAATACTTTGTTTCTCTCAAGATGGTATTTGTGGTGCCGCTATCAGCAAGGCACGTTTCCTCCATTTGGGCGCCACACGCGTTCTAAAATATAGTGCCTAATTAATATAATGGAGCGAGGAAGATGCTACATCAAGTAAGTAAAACACATAAATATTTCAGAACATCACACAACCAAATAATGGAATAAATGAATGAAATAAATGTCATCCAGTCGCCGAAAACAAATAAATGTTATGCTCTCATAGAGCTTACAACCATATCAAAAAATTGTATCTAATTATTTGCGGAAAAGAAATCATCACAACAAAGAGGAGCTCAGGTGGATTCTGCAAAGAAACCATCAAGCTCGGCCTGTATCTCAAGGTCAGTGAGCTTATCTTCGTTGTCTATCATCATCGAGGCAGCAGAGATGTCTAGCTGAGGCGGGGGACAACGTGCTCAATCTCCATGGGCACAACGGTGTTCGTGGGAACCTCCGAAGGTGCTGCCACTTGTGCTACGTCCTGTGCCGCTACGGGCGCGACGTTCTGCACAGGCGCCGCTCTGGGTGCCAGTGGTGCCTCAACCTGGACAAGGTGTGCCTCGCGCGCCTTCTTATTGGCCTTGAATGCGTCCACGACGTGTTTAGGGGCCAAACACTGCCTATAGAAGTGAGTCTTGGAGCCACAGCGGAAGCAGTCCTGGGGCCTTGCCCCCCCCCCCCCTTGCCCGCCTTGCGTTGCTTGGCCGGGTTGGAGGAGTTGGGGCCCTTCTTGCCCTTCTTGCCTCTCTTCTTGTGGATGGGCTTGCGCACCTTGTAGGCACCGGCATTAGCCTCATGACTTGGGCCTCCCGCGAAGGGTTGCGCGGAGAAGTTCTTTTTCAGAACATTATCCTGCGCCTTGGCCACCTGGAGAGCATCAATAAGCGCTGCATATTACGTGAATCCTTCCTGGCGAAAGTTTCGCGAGGACTGGATGTTGTCCGGATGGAATATGGAGAGAGTTTTGTCTATCTTCTGCTGATCGGTGGTACTGGTCCCACACAGCTGAAGAATGGTACAAATCCGGTGCAACCTGGAGTTGTACTCTCCCACTGTCTTGAAGTCCGCAAAACTAAGACGAATCCAATCTTCCTCCGCCTGTAGCTGAATGGTGTACTTCAGCCTAGAGAACCGCTTGTTGAGGGCGGTCCAAAGGGAAGAAGCACTCCGTTCTGCCATGTACTCGTTCTTGAGAGTCTCACACATGTGATGGCGGAGGAAGTGCAGGGCTTTGGCGTTATCCGCTGGGATGGTTTTGCTGGGGGCCGTCGGGGTCCCCGCAATCAACGCATCCTTGATGCATCGGCCCTCGAGGACGATCTCAACGTCCGAGGCCCAAGTCAGGTAGTTAAGCCCATCCTTGGTCAACTCCGGGAACTCGCGGCTAACGATTCTGGTCATCTGCAATTTATGCAAAGTGTGTAAAATTACAGCAGATAATCGGTTGCATAAATGCGTGTAACACCCTCAGAATCGGCCCTATGCAAGTTTTAGCAAAACCCGCCAAACCCGCATAGAAACGATTCAAAGGTGCCCACCAGGAACTTTCGTGCGGGTGGAAAACGAAGTAATAACATTACACAACAGTCCTTGATGGGACCCACAGAACAAATATATATACAACACGACTCCATGAGTCAAGAATACAGATATACAGAACAAAGATCCAAATCACCTTGAAAGCAGCCAGGCGTCAGCTACGGACAAGATGCAAATGGGGCTAAGAGCCACGAAGAATAACCAATGGCGTCCATAACCTGCCTGTGCCAAGCCGGAAGGGTAACCCGCTAACGACGTCGATCTCAAACCTGCTTAAACAAGAGGGTCTTGACAAAGGGCAAAGGAAAAAGAAGGCGTCGATCGAGGCGATGCAGCGAGGCTAGAATTCGGCGGTCCTCGCCTACATAGGTATGGTGGACTGAAGCGGCAGCGGCAGCATGCACTAGACAACCTATAGAGACTCGATACAACTGGCGGTTATCAGAGAGGGGTAAGAAAGACCTATTCGGAACCAACCTGATACTACCATCAAACAAACCCATCCTGGCGTTTCCCCCTCGAAACCAAACGAGGAAGTCAACCGAGGAACTCACACCGTTGGCAGTTTTATTTATTCAGTTATAGTTGCGGCACTTTACTAGTCAGGTTTAGATAATCATCCTGATAAAGTAAGCAGTGGACACTTTTAGTTAATCATTCCGTTATAGTGGCAACACTTACTAGTCAGATACAATTAGCATGAGATAACCCAAAACCCAGCAGTTGTTGGTACTTTTACTTAGCCATTCCGTTGTAGTGAAGCGGATTACTAGTCATATCGGGTCCAAGTCAATTTATAACCGTCAACTTTAGTTATAGTTGTCTATGATCAAGCACTGTGCTCCAAGTCGTCCATAACCGCGGACACGGCTTCTCGAAAAGATTTAACCCTGCAGGGGTGCACCAAAGTATCCACAGCACTTGACCCTTTTGCGATCGGTTAACATACACCCATCGGTATGTCGGCGGGCCTAAGTCACGTTCCTGCACAAAGCAAGTACATGGGGGCCACCCCACCAAGTCGAACCCGCAACGAAGTCGGCCGGTCTCCGAGACGGACTTAGGGTTTGGGTAGACGGCTGTGAACGACAGCAAATCCCCAAACGGGGACTGTCGACACCGCGAAAACGTGTCCCGATCCTAAACAGTACAGTGTGCTCCTCGCACAATTTAAATAAAGCAGTAAAGCATGGCATAAGTACAGGATAGTAAATAAAACCTCAAACTAGTTTGTGGCCCCCAGTACAATACTTTGAAATCAGGTAATAATCAATGGGGGGCCCATATCTCCCCACCTGTGGTTAGCGCGCTCGATCTCGGAACAGGTGTCAAGAACTCGGGTCCTACGGGACACAAGTGGGCGTTCGGAAAACCAACATTACCTATCACCCACCGATGCCTCTGCTTAATTCAATTTTAGTTGTTAAACAGTAATTAAAGTGAAACAATAATTAAAGCCATGATCATCTCCAACATCAACATGCGGCAATTCTCCAACAATTGTGGTACTTGACGACAAGCGAAAACACTTGAGCAAGCGACTACGACACGCGGGTCCAACTATCTACCAAACAACAGGTAATAGGATGTGTCCAAGGCTATAGATGGCTGCAAGGGATATCACGGGTACGGAAACTAGAGCATCGCAACACAGATAGCAAAGATCAACAGGAGGGAATAAATACTAGAAAAGTAAGATAGGGAGAAAGGGGGAGATGCTCGCCTGAAAACATTGCCGAAGGGTCAACCGAAGATCGGGCGAAGCTCACATCAACTCAACGGCCTTATCCGCGAAGAAGCAAAACACTAAAAGAAACACCGGATGCACTATTTAACACAACAGCAGAAGATCGGGCATGATGCATGTATGATGTAGGACATGGCAAAGGTGCGATGCAATTAGATCATATTAAGCGGAACCGGGGTCCCGACAATTATTTAGATGGTTCATGTTGTTTAGAACCCCCGCAATTTAAATGTTGCATTATCAAGACAAAAGATAGCACTGGTTCGCTACACAAGTTTAAATGAGGCCGATATGAGACTAGATTTGCCCGCATATGGGCCCCATATTTAATTAGAGGTGAATCAGCATAAGGCCCCCAACCACACAAACAAGTATGCATGCATGAACATTTAATATGCCACAAGTTTTATGTATAGCATTTATAAAATAGGGGCTCGGGAAAAGGTTCACACATTAGGGGGTCTCGACGAGCTTGGGGTTCCGGGGTTCGGGGTCGGTCTCAGGGTCCGGATCTGGGGTTCAGGGTTCGACGGAAACGTTCTCGGACTCCGGGATCGTTCTCAGATAACGGAGGTAGATCTTGTCGCATCCGTGGTCTTCGGGTCATGTCGACGGTCATGGCGTTCGGGATGAAGTACTTGTCGCATCGGGGTCACGGTGTCCTCGGATCCGATTGTAGATCTCGGCGTCCTCGAGAGGGTACTTGTCGTATCCGGGAAGAAGGACTTGGCGTTCGGTGGCGATCTTGGCGGTTTCCGGGTCTGGGCCTTGGCGTCCGAGAGGAAGTGCTTGGCGTGTCAGGGTTCGGACTTCGCCTCCGGGAACGGGGTCTTCAACGTCTCGGCCGCCAGTGCAGACGGACTACGGAGCACGCGGGTGCTTGACGTGGTCCATCGGGCCCGGAGATCTTGTCACATCCTCGGGTTCAAGACTTGAGAGTTCCATCTTGAAGCCCTAGGTAGTCAGGGCGGCGACAGCGAGGCTTGGCGACGGCGGCGACCTTGCACAAGGAGGCGCGGCGACTTCTTCCAGCCCTTCTCGCGGCCGGCTGCTCCGGAAGGCATCGTGAACACGGTTGATGATGGCGTCGAACACTGCAGGGGCTGCCTTGGTACAGGTGCATGTCCGGTCGATGGCTAGGACAGAGGAAGGCGGTGGCGACCTGAACTGCGAAAAACGTGCGGAGGTCGCGAGGTGCAGAAGAGGTCGACGCCGACGGTCCGGGGCGCGATTGGGAGGGCTGCTGACATGGAGAGGAAGAGGGCATCGAGGCGCAGCCTCCGGTACTTCTGGTACGGACAGGGACAGACTACCGCGGCGACGCCATGACGAACCAGGGCGGCCTTGGAGAGGAAGAAAAGAAACTCAGCTGCGGCGCGAGAGGGGACGCGAGGGAGGAGGCGGCGGCGGTTCTCAGAGGGAAAGGCGGCGGGCGAGGCACGAGAGGAGGCGTCTGGTGAGAGGCTCGCTGGGGAGGAAGATGGCGGGCGGCAGAACGGTGAGGTGGAGGATGCGAGAGGGGTGAGATGAGGGCGGCCCGGCGGGTCATGTGGAGGTCTGGGACAGTGGGCGGGGGGTGGAGGCGGGACGGCGGTGAGGAGGCCGGTGAGGAAGAGGCGGGCGGAGGACGCTGGCGGGCTGGCAGAGGTGGCGGGCTCGAGGTAGGGCGGAGGCGGAAGCCGGTCGAGGAGGGCGAGAGGGCAGAGGAGGATGGGAGCCTTGGGAGGAGCGAGGCGTCGGCGGAAGGGAGGTTGCAGGTGTGGGTGGGCGCTTGGGCTCGGGGTCTTGCATGAGGCTGCGAGGACCGGAGGGAGGCGGTTGGTGGGGAAGAGGAATAGGGGCAGCAGGTGGGGCTCGGTGGGGACAGGTGGGCGCGGGTGTGTGGCCGGGGGTGGGGCCCAGGGTGGCTGTCGGCAGGGGGTTGTGGTGTGTGTGTAGCAGGTGTGTGTGGGGTGAGCTGGCTCGGGTGAGAGAGGTGGAGAGAGAGACTGGCCAGGTGGCAGGCTGTGATTGGGTAGGGGAAGGGAAGAGGGTGAGGTGGCTACATGCCATTGGGTGGGGTGAGGTGGAGGGGGGGTGTGGGTAGAATAGGTTGGGTAGTTTTAGGATTAAGGGGTGGACCGATTTGGAACCGAGGGTGGTCGTTCGGGTCGATTCGGCCCGTTCGACTGCCCCACTAAAAATACTTTGATATTTTATTTGTTTTAAACGCGGCTTCTGCAAACCAGTAGCAGACAAACAAAATAATCCGGAGACCCGGGGTTTTGCGTTTGAATAAAGATGGGGCGTTTAGAAAACACAAACAGGGTTTTCTTCAAATAGTTTTGTACAAGCAAATGCAAGATGATGACGATGCTCAAATGCAATGTGGCATGATGACATGAGCATGCGGTCACGATGATGCAATGCACAAAAACAACGCGATTTTCTAGTAGTGGTTTTGCGGGATGCCACAATGCGATAATCGATACAATAATTCAAATATGACGACGTTCCAAAATTTAATGTAAAAACGGTACAAGCTATCTATGAGATACAAAGTATTAAAAACATGCGTTAATTAATAACTATAGTAAAAGATAGTTCTAAAGCTTGTGTAAAATCGGACCGAAAACACGACCAAAACGGTCCACCGGCCCAACAAACGCGTGCTCCCACGCCCCACTATTTTTTTTGTTTTTCTATACCGCCTGGGCCGAAAAAGAAAATGGCCCAACTGGACCGGCCCATCCTAGACTGTCCAGCCCGTTTTGCAGGGTAGACGAGCTGGTTGCTCCCGACTAGGGCGGGGTGGTGGCGGCAGGCGGCGACCACGGTCGTGGCGGGGGTGCGGCGGCAGCGGCGGCGGCGCTGGCGCGGCAGCAGCGGCAGCGCAGCGGCGAAGCGGGCTTGGTGGCGGGCAGCGCGAAAGGCGGCGGCAGCGAGGCGGCGGCAGCGGCAGCGAAGCGCAGCGGCGCAGCCGCGACCAGCGGCAACACAGGCGAGGCGGGCGGCCTTGGCGCAGCCAGCGGCACAGCAGCAGCTGCCGCAGTGCAGCAGGCGGCGCGCGCGACGCGTGGCATGAGCGGGCCGCAGGCGGCGGCGGCATGCGGCCGACAGACGCTAACGCGCCAGCAGGGTCAATGGCGCGATGCTTAAGCGCCTGTGAGCGGCGGCCAGCGGGGCTGTGCGCTGGCGGCGCAATGCTGTCGAAGCGGCGGCGCAGCTTTCGCAAAGCAGCGCAGCAGGCGCCAGCAACACGCCAGAGCTGGGCGCAGCCAGCGGCGGCCATGGCGCCAGCGCCAGCGGCGGGCCGCCAGGGGGCCTACGCGGGCGTGGGCGCGAGCTGCAGCGTGGCGCGTGCGATGCTCCATGGCCATGGCCTCAGTGAGCCGCGTACGTATGCGGTTACCAAAAAAAAGTACATGTATAAAACTGTAGATCGATCCGATCTACTAATTAAAAATGGCCAAGATCAGTCTCTACTAAATAAAATTTAGATCGGCACAGCAGGTGCCTCCATCGACGGTACAGTCAATAAAATTATAATCCGGGGTTGATTAGATCGACATTGGTCGGCGACAGCTGGTCAGCTCGACTCACGGGAAAAAAAATTCGCACCTTAGATGGGATCTGATCTGAGATCTGAACGCAAATCTTGAAAGGAAAACGCGAGACGAATCCATTTTTGCGGTCAGATTTGGGTTACCTTCAACAAAAGCCTGCGTGATGCAGGCTCGACGGTGGCTTGACGGAGAGACTCATGCTGATAACGTGTTGGAACACCCCCTGTCGGCCGGTGCCGAGGCTGTTCCACACCCGAGGAAGAAGACTAGAGTCGAAAAGCACACAGATAACACAAGTAGATGCAGGGAACAAAAGGGAACTTTATTAATCTTTCTCTCGGTAAACTCTCGTACAGTAATTGTCCCTCTATTTATAAACTATAATAGGAATACGATACCCACATGGATCAACCCTAGCCTGGTAAAAGCCACACCGAGTGGGTCTCTGTCGGCCCAGTTTCCCAACAACAACATTATAGAATGAGAATCCTGAGGAGTCCGAGCGCACCTGCAAGGCTGTAGTCATTCCCCTGCATGAGGAGGAGGAAGAATTGCCTACGCAGTAACGCAGATGTAGAAACATACGCATCTTGGCCCCATCGTAGTCCCTGGAACAGTGAGATGTCCTACATACGAAGAATTCGATCAAAAAATCACACACCAGACCAACACAGCAGTGGCTATCGCGTTGAATCCCATCATCTTGTATGCGCGCGGCGCCGAGGCCGTGAGTCCGAGGCCGACCACCGCTGGATGGATGCCTTTTCAAATCGTAATCCGTAAGCTGCAAGGTGTCCAGGCGCAATGCCGGTAATAATTCCTGTTGAAAATATAAGCAATAATCCATATGATTTAATCCGAATAATAAACTTATAAATCATGATCATACAGAAGTAGTAAAACCAATCATGCAGATCAACAAAGTAGATAAACAGATTACATCTATACAAGATAAACCTATCACATCTACACCAAACGCTAGAATAAAGTACTCTAGCATAATTAGAAAAAGACAGTTGAGTATCACGTACAGAGTAGGCTGAATAGTAGCCGCAGCGGTCGCAGCAGCGTCGTCCATGTTGTGGTTGTCGAAGAGGTCGCTGACGTCCGGGAAGAAGTCGTCGTTCGGGACTCGTCGTCGGATGACGACGTGATTGCCAGTAGTCGCGCTTGAGCGCTCCCCAAAAACCTGATCGCCCCTCACCCGTACAGGTTCACGAGAGGCGGGGTTCCGGAGGCCTACTGTCCCGATCTGCGGTGCACGCCGCAAGCCGGGATGGAGAAGACGAAAGCGGCGGCGCAAGGTTCTGGAGGTAGGCGCGTGAGTGGATTGATACCGTACCGATTAGGTTTAGCCCGGACGCTTTATATAGTGCAGGTTAGGAGGATCGTGGGCTCAGCCCACGTCCGAGTCGGTAACAGCCACGTCCATAAAAACTGGAAACGGCTGTAATTAACGCGTCCGTTAATGACTCATAATCAGTTTTCCCAACCAGCAAAATAAAGCTCGGCTCGGCGAGATTCCCGCAACCCGCAACCCGCAACCCGCGGCGCGCGCGCGCGCGTCGTGACGAGGCGAGGCGGGCGGCGTCGGAGGAATCCTATTCAGCACCCAGGGTGCAGAATAGTTATTTTGCACCCAACATATTTTTACGTTGTTAGATTGAAAAAATTATATTTTGTATACGAATAATTATGTTTATACATTCATCACAACCAAAAAATTTGACATAAAAATAAAGTGTATGGGTCATTATAGTGTAAAAAGCACCAAAAATATGTATTTTACATCGAATTTTTTTACGACATGTAAATAAAAAAATTATATCATTTCTAAATTTTATTATATTCTTATTGACTTACGAAGTAATATAAAACTAGTTGAATGCCCGTGCGTTGCAACGGCTAATAAACTTAGACTCAACAAATAAAATAATAGACAATTTTTTCTATATTTCATAAGTAATTGTTACAACAACAGTCGACTCCCGCTACGCGCAATGTCTCTTTCACATGTTCCATGCAAGAAAACAAGGTGTACCTATCATCTTCTACCTTCACCACTCATTCGTCGCCGCTTTAAACTAAAATAATAAAAAAATCACCAAAGGTGGTGGAGGCACTTTTCCCCAAATTACTTCATACAATGCTATCGGGAGAGATCAGAGCTCCGGCACCAGTGCCGCTCACGGGCGTGGCGAGCCACGCTGGGAGACAGGTGCGGCACGAGCGGCCGGCCGACTCTTCCTCCTGCCTGATGGAGGCCTCGCATCACCACCGTCTCTGCCCCTGCTCTCTATATCCCGGCCGCCGGCCGTCGCTACTTCCTCGCCTTCCTGTACAGCAGCGCGTCTCCTCCCGTCGACATATCCCCTCACCGCAAAGATCCGTCGTCAGCCTTGGAGCTCGCCGCCGCCGGCCTTCTCCCTTGCTCCGCCACCTCCCTGCTTGTCTCCCCACAGCGTCGCCAGCCAGCCAGCCCCGCCTCCATGCACGCGCCGCCAACGGCCTCTACCCGCGCGCAGACATCTCCCCATATCTCGCCTTTGCCTTCAGCTCGCGCGAGCGTCCGCTCCGCCTCTTTACCGACCCCGACGGCGACCGCTCCCCTGCAGTATCCTCGCGTCCCATGGAACCGTCACACCTGCACCCCATCGACCTCCACCGCCTCCTCAAGACCGACCCAGGCAGCGCCCCGGAGCTACGGCGCCACCGTCCCAGTCCTGACCGGCCTCAGACTCCATCTGTGTCGTTTGTTCCTTGTAGACCGTCCTTCTCTCTCTCCTCCGGTAGACATCACCTCCGCCGTTGTAAAACTTCCGGCGAGCTGACGCTGCCCTGGATCAATTCCTCGCGGTCAGGCCTTCCCATCCGCTTCCCGTGTCGATTCCTAGCCGAGACTGGCTAGATTGCGGTGAACCGTGGTTCTCGTTTGGTCGGGTTTCAGGAGTCACGGAGGCGTGGGTTCCGTGAGAGACGTTCTTCCATTTAATCTCGCGCTAGCTTTGGTCTTTTCTTGCCCCGATGGATTTCCAGGTTTCCTCTACGAATAGGAACTGATGGAGCAGTTTGAAACAGACACACAGGGCGACGTACGAAAATATGTGGCGTGCGAAAACCAACGTAAGACTATTGGCGGTGGCAGATATTGTAAATACTACAAACTATCAGGGGCAAAAGGGTCAAATCAAGGCAGACGGAAAATTTTAGCCCGGCGACGAACGGTCCCAATCTTTTTAATAGTATAGATCTACGTGACGTAAAAATAATATACGGTTCTAAAGATAGAGGGTGGGTGTAGAATAACTATTCTATACACTAGATGTCAAATAGCGCCACCCGAGAGAGAGAAACATTAATATATAGGAGTATAGGAGTACCTTGACAAGGTTGTTTGCCAGAAAAGCTTAACAACTCAGCCTGCAGTCCTCTCATAGTCATTTCTTCACCTAAATGTGAACTAACAATTTAGTAAAATAGTATAGTACTGAAGGATAAAAGCATACCTGAAAGATATATCATCCTTGCATTCCTTCCATGCCCACCGATCTTGGCGATTTTGTTTACACACCTCCATAGCGGCATTGTCTGATAGAGAGAGGAGCTTTGGTTACATTGGATATTTGAAGGAGACGGTCGCTGCAAATGTCATGTGAGGACCCGTGGAAGGAGCAGGCTGTTGCAGATTTTGCAGCACACCATTCTTTGCCTATATCTTTCTCTCAACCAGCAACTATATTGTTGTTAACTAATAGTGATGTAATCCTTCTTTAGTCATTTAACATTTTACCATTGTAAGAAATTTACTATTGTCCAGCATGGACCCTGATAATTTTCTTTGCAGTTCATCTAAGCTCTCTATTTACCATAGTGAACATAATTAGCAGATTTCATGTTTACCATCTCTTGCTGACCGGCGAGCTCTGTCGTCGCTACTAGACCATCTTAGTGATATTTCTCTTTGCTTAACGGCTGCCTAGATTTGCTGACCATTCTCTGTTTGAAAGATATGAGCAGGAATGTGCAAAAATGATATGATTATCTCCAGGTATTGCATTCTATTCTTCCGTGTACCGTTATTTGTACCACTTTTTATGTTCTTTAGTCTACGTTCCATGTCTTCCCTCTCTTTAGACTGGGCACATATTTTAACTGTATCATGTCCCAGTCCAGATGTAAGCCTCCCTTGGTAATGTTCTCGGAAACATAAATAATTGTGGCCTTCGTGAGGTGCTTATAAATCTCTGATTGGGAGTAAGGGGAAAAGGCCTAAATATAAAATCCCTAGATCAAAGGTTGACCACTTTATAATTTCTCTATGTTTCAGGTTTTGAAAAAAAAATCATATATGTTCTACGTCCTAAACTCATCCTATCATGCCATGAGTTATATTTTCAGCAATATTGAGGTATGCAATCTCCGCACATTAGTTTGTCCATTGGAGAGTGAGGTATTTATTAATAAACTGATCAATTACAGTCCCGTGAAGCTTATCAGATTTTCTGGTATGTACCTAAAGTCCTACCCATGAAAAAAGGTCTTATATTTACCTTCTGCAGGAAACAAATATATTGTAGTGATCACTTGATTCATGTACTATTACAAACACCGCAGTAGTGGCTCAACAAGTAAGTTGTACAACTCTTCTCTCTCTCTTCCTTTGGGTAGAAGGAAGCTACATACTGGCATGTTCCGATTGGCTACATAAGAGGTTGTTTGGTTCGGGGAAATGTTCTTTGCAGATTACTGAACGCATGTTTGCCCTTTTATCCATTCCCATTATTAGTAGGCAATAAGAGTTTACGAAAGTTTTGTTCGAACATCGTGAAACATAAAGAGGACTCTCTTTTTCCCAGTATATTTACACACTTCTGTATTTTTGTGTGAAAGCATGGGCTCTTTGTGTAGAAGGCTATAAACATAATTATGTATTGTATACTCTACTACGTACTTCATTTGTTTTTCAATCATGTTTCCATGTGACCCTTTGTCAAATAACGGATAGTCTATCACAATAGGCTTTTTATATCTGACATATCTAGACAAGAGGCCATGTATAGATTAACTATTGTTGGGATAATTTATTATTTTCAAGCTCTAACTAAGCAAGTTGTGATTGTACTATCAATAAGCACATTACCAGACAACAACATCTATGTTCACTAGTGGGAACAGCCCCATTGGTCCCAGTTGGTAAGGGGTATTAGTCCCGGTTACCCAACCGGGACGGGACAATCGGGACTAAAGCCCCAACCTTTAGTCCCGGTTGCCCCACCAACCGGGACAAAAAGGGGTACACGTGGCCGCGGCAGAGGGCGAGGAGGGGTGGAGCAACCGTCCCGGTTCGTAACACAAACCGGGACAAATAACCTTCTGCCGCGGCAGAGATTTGACACATTTCTCTGCCGCGGCAGAGAATTCATTTTAGCAATTTTGGTTGCCGCGGCAGCATTTTGGCCACTTTTTGTGCCACGGCAGAGAATTCATTTATGTTGTTTTATTTCTTATTTAGTGTTTTGCACTCATCAATGAAGGAATCATTATATTACACAAGATCATCATGACAATATTACATTCGATACACGGATCGAGTTCATGCACTACATACAAAAGTTGCTCTTTGTACAATCCCTATTGTTTATACACACCTGAATAGTATTCCCCTTTTGGGTTTAGGACTTCTGCATCCAAGAATCCCGCCAATTCCTCCTGAATTGCTCATACGCGATCCATTGGCAGAAGACCGTCCCGTAGACGTTCGATCTGATTTAAAAAAGGAGTCAGCATATATAAATGAAACTAAACACAATTTTATGGTAATTAAAAACTATAGAAATTGTTTACGTACGTGGAGTTGCTCTAAATTTCTACCCTTCTCATCGCACGTCTGCCGGATGAACTCGTAAACATAGTATCCACATAGATTGTTACCTGGTCCCTGCGTCAGGCACTTTACGAGAACATATTTCAATCAAAATAATAATCAAGCATGATAATAACGGTATCAAAACTAGAATCAAAGAGATGCGCGGATATAGCTAGTGGTGCTTACATCTAGTGCTTGAAATGTAAGCTCCGCTTTCCAAACACCCCTAGCCTTGTTGGTGAACCGTTTCCAAGCGCTGCCCGGCGAAGAAAACGAATAAAAGAAGTTATTAATTACTTGATATCATAAAATTCACGAACGTTGCCGATATAGTGTCGTAATGATTAGAATTACCGCTGGAGAAGCATCTGCATGTCCTTCCACTGCTCAAGGGGTTTATGTTTCGAGTCCATGACTAGTACACGCCCTTTGTCAAGTTGAATGATTAACAGAATATAGTGGAAGCTGCGAATGCATAACTAATCAATTATATACTTAACATCGAGTAAGCGAAATAGAAAGTGTATACAAGACAATAACACTCACTCGAAGTTGTAAGGAAAAAGTATTTCCCTTCTGATTTCTTGAAACCTTAACACGTGTACTATATTATCCTCTGTATCCTGGGGGCTTGTTTTGAGATTAGTTTGATGAACCCAATATGGGTCAATGAAGCCAATGTCATAGATTTGTCCTCTGCTGCATTCGAGAATCTTCATTCTGCATATTACAGTATGATTATATACATGTAATAAACAAGCTGAGATAGCTGGAGACTAAATTAATTACAGAATTAGTACTTACAGACAATAGGCATTGATGATCGATTTGTCCAAGGCGTCTTGATTGAATAATTGAAATACTTCATCAAATTCAATGGATATCATGTCATCTATTTCTTTCCCATAATGCTTTTTTTGTAACCTTCAGCACTATCCAGTTAGCCCCGGCCTTTGTGGCATGCATGTACCAGTTATGCAATTTTCGCATTTTTGTTGGAAGATTATTTACCTCCTCAGGTTTGACGAGAGGTTTGCCGTACTGGTATTTGTATGCTACTTCACTCACGGGGAAGTACTCTAACTGCGATAAGTACTGGGCAATACTCATACCTTGAGAAGCGACAGTGTAACACCCTCAGAATCGGACCTATGCAAGTTTTAGCGAAACCCGCCAAACCCGCATAGAAACGATTCAAAGGTGCCCACCAGGCACTTTCGTGCGGGTGGAAAACGAAGTAATAACATTACACAACAGTCCTCGATGGGACCCACAGAACAGATATATATAACAGCGACTCCATGAGTCAAGAATACAGATATACAGTACAAAGATCCAAATCACCTTGAAATCGACAGAGCGTCCAGCTACGGACAAGTTGCAAATGGGGCTAAGAGCCCTGAAGAATAACCAATGGCGTCCATAACCCTGCCCAGGCCAAGCCGGAAGGGTAACCCTGCTAACGGCGTCGATCTCATAACCTGCTTAAACAAAAGGGGTGCCGACAAAGGGCAAAGGAAAAAGAGGAGCGTCAGTACTGAGGCCAGTACACGGCGAGGCTAGAATTCTCCTCGCCTACATAGGTATGGTGGACTGAAGCGACAGCGGCAGCATGCACTAAACAACCTATAGAGACTCGATATATCTGGCGGCTATCAGAGAGGGATAAGAAAGACCTATTCGGAACCAACCTGATGCTACCATCAAACGAACCCATCCTGGTGTTTCCCCCTCGAGACCAATCGAGGAAGTCAACCGAGGAACTCACACCGTTGGCAGTTTTATTTATTCAATTATCGTTGCAGCAATTACTAGTCAGGTATAGACAAACATCCTGATAAAATAAGCAGTGGGCACTTTTAGTTAACCATTCCGGTATAGTTGCAACACTTACTAATCAGATACAAATAGCATGAGATAACCCAAAAACCCAGCAGTTGTTGGTACTTTCATTTAGCCATTCCGTTGTAGTTGCAATACTTACTAGTCAGGTACAATTGTCGCAAGCGACAGACAAAGCAAGCAATTGTGGGCAGTATTATTTAGCCATTCCATTATAGTGAAGCTGATTACTAGTCATTATAGAGTCAAATTTATAGCACTACTTTAGTTATGCTTGTCTATGATCGAGATACTGTGCTCCAAGTCGTCCATATCCGCCGACACGGATTTCAGAAAGTTTTACCCGGCCGGGTGCACCAATAGCAACACACGCTCGATCAACCTCGGAAAAACCAAATCAAAACCCAACGAGGCTTTCACGACTAAGCAATCACAGGATTCAGAAATATTTCAGGGGGCCACCCCATTGAGTAGACCCGCAACGAAGTTAGCTGACTCCGAGGCGGACTCAAGGTTTGCGACAATGGCTGTAAACGACTGGGAACCCGAAAGTGTGGCTGGGCTTGTCGATACCGCGAAAACACTCCGCTTACCTAAACAGTACAGTGTGCTCCTCGCACAATTTAAATAAAGCAGTAGCATGGCATAAGTACAGGATCGTAAATAAAACCTCAAACTAGTTTGTGGCCCCAAGAAATAAGACTGAATCAAGCTCTGGCTCAGGGGGGTCCCATATACCTCCCGGATGTGGATAGCGCGATAAATCAAGGAACATGTATCAAGTACTCGGGGTCCTACGGGACACAAGTGGGCGTTCGGAAACCAAATATTTTCTATCACCCACCGATGCCTCTGCTTACTTCAATTTTAGTTGTTAAACAGGAATTAAAGTGAACGATAAGTAAAACTATGATCATCTCCAACATCAACATGCGGCAATACATCAACAACTGTGGCACTGGACGACACGCAACAGCACTTGAGCAAGCGACTACGACGCGCAAGTCCAGCTATCTACCAAACAACATGTAATAGGAGGTGGCCATGGCAATATAAGGCTGCAAGGGATATCACGGATACGAAAACTAGAGCATCGCAACACAGATAGCAATAGATCCACAGGAGGGAATAAATACTAGGAAAGTAAGATAGGAAGAAAGGGGGAAGATGCTCGCCTGAAAACATTGTCGAAGGTTCAACCGAAGATCGGGGAGAAGCTCACATCAACTCAACGGCCTTATCCGCGAAGAAGCAAAACACTAGAATAAACACCGGATGCAATATTTAATACTACGGCAAAAGAACGAGCGTGATGCATGTATGATGAATGACATGGCAAAGGTGCGATGCAATTAGGCCATATTAAGCGGAACCGGGGTCCCGACAATATTCAAGTGGTTCAAGTTATTTAGAACCCCCGCAATTAAATGTTGTCTTAACATGGCAGAAGATAGCACCGGGTTCGCTACACAAATTTAAATGAGGCCAATATGAGACTAGATTTGCCCGCATATGGGCCCCATATTTAATTATATGGTGAATCGGCCTAAGGCCCCCAACCACATGACAAGTATGCATGCATGAACAATTCAATATGCAACAAGTTGTGTTATATTATGAAATAGGGTTTTCGGGAAGGGGTTCACACATTAGGGTTCGGCGATCTTGGGGTTTCCGGGGTTCGGGGTCGGTCTCGGGGTTCAGGGTTCGACGGGATCTGCGGGAGCGAATACAAAACGGAGAACTTGTCGTGCCGTGCCGGAGATCTTGGTTCCAAGCGGTCGATCTTGTCGGACCCACGGATCGGCCGGTCTTGTCGTTCGGAGGTAGAACTTGTCGTCTTCGGGCGATCTTGGCGTGCCGAGGGTTCGGTCTTCGGGGTCCGGTCATCTTATCCATGTTGGATATCTTGAGGTTTCGGCTTCCAAGCGATGGATCTTGTCGGGTCCGCGCCATTGCATCGGTCTTGACGTTCGGAATGCAACACTTGGTGTCCGGGACGGGGTGCTTGTTGAACCGGTGGTGTTCTTGGCGGTCATCGGGTCCGGACTTCGCCCCCGGGAACGGGTCTTCAGGGTCTCGACGTACTTGGTGTTCCGGCATTTCCGAGTCGCGGATCTTGGCAACTGGGTCCTCGGTCATCGGTAGATTTTGTCGCTTCCGAGGTTCTGGGTGAGGTACTCGTCGGACTTGTTTGGTGGAGGTCACTGAAACCAGAGGGTCGCCACTGATCCATCTTCACGCGGTCGCCATGGCAAACGTCTTAGCACCAAAGCAAAACAACAGCACCCAGGGCTGCGTTGGGGCGGACACCAGGGGAAGGGAGGCTGGGGAAGGACGTGCGGGGCGCATCGCTGGGGCCTGTGTCGACGACGAGCCGTGGACGGCCATGGCAGAGCAGCTCCTGGGAGGGAGCTCATGGCCGCGAACGGGCGAGACGGTGGCGGGCTCGAGCGGCCGGCGACGCGGGCAGGTGCGGGAGGAGGTGCACCGGCGGTGGCTGAGAAGCTCGTCGGCGGCGGCGTCACGATGCCGGAGCGCCGCTTGGGGAGGCCGAGGGCGAGCGGTGGCGTGAGGAGGCCGGCGGGGGGCAGGGAGGGCGGTTGACGCGGTCGGTGGGACGCGAGCAGGCGGAGGCGGCGACGCCGACGGAGGCGGGGACGCGACGACGGTTGAGGCCGCGAGGCGAGGGGGGGCTGCTGACGGAGGGAGGGAGACGCGGCGGCTGCGGCTCGGGTCAAGGCGGCCGGGAAGGTGAGTTGGGGTGGAGCAGGCGGAGAAGGAGGGCTTGGAGGAGGAGGAGCTCGCCGGCGGTAGAGGCGGAGGAGGGAGGTGTGCATGGCGCCAAGGGAGGGAGCATGGCCGGGGGAGAGAAGGACGGCGCCAGGGAGAGCTAGAGAGGAGGGAGGCGCGCGTGGGAGAGAGAGGGAGAAGAGAGAGGGAGCGGGGGCGATGGGGCAGGTAGGGCCAGAGGGGTGGGTCGGGGCCACGCGGGTGGGGTTTGACTGGGAGGTGGGGTCGGCTGGGGAGGTGGGATCCGGGGGGAATGGGCGCGTGGGGCGTGTGTGCTGTGTGCTGGTTGGGTTGGGGGAGGTTGGGGTGAGAGAGGGAGGCCAAGTGGCGAGCTGGGATTGGTAGAGTGGGTGAGGGTTGGTGAGGTGGCGCGACGGGGTTGGCCCGGGTGATGTGGAGGGGGTGTGGGTAGATTAGGTTGGGTAGACTAGGGATTTTGGGGTGGGCCGTTTTAATTTCTGGGGGTGGTCGTTCGGGTCGGGTCGGCCCGTTCGACTGCCCCCACTAAAAATAAATAAACATTTTATTTGTTTTAAACGGGCCGTTTGCAAACCGATAGCAGCCAAAACAAAATAATCCGGAGAACCGGGTTTGGCGTTTAAATAAAAGACGGGGCGTTTAGAAAACAAAACCAGGCTTTTCAAAAATAGTTTTATGCAAGCAAATGCAAGATGATGACGATGCTCAAATGCAATGTGGCATGATGACATGAGCATGCTGTCATGATGATGCAATGCACAAAAACAACGCGATTTTCTAGTAGTGGTTTTGCGGGATGCCACAGACAGCTTCTCCGTATTGTGCAACTACCTCTGGATCATACTGCTCTTCGGCCCCATATTTTCTCGACCCCACATTGGTATGAGAAATCACCTTGAGAGGGGCGCAAGACTGTTTTGCTTGTTCTTCGAGCTGGGCAACAGATTTCTCGCTTGCATCAGTACTGCTCTTCGAGGCTTGTTGTGCCGCATGTGACTTGAGAATAGAACGATCATAGTCTGATGACAACTTTGGCTTGGGTTGATGAAGAGTCTTTAGCATTTTCAACACTCTGGCTTTTTCTTCTTTGGTGCTGGGGAACTCTGGCTCTTTTGGCCGCCTCAGCTTAGCAAAAAACGTTGTCGTTTCCGCATCAACGATCGCCGTAGTCTCCTCTTCAGTACAGTCATAAGCTCTCTTGGGAGGAACCTTTGGTACATTTGGAAGAGGCTCTTGTTTACGTTTTGACGATCGCTTACCACGACAAAGAGTAGCGGTACGCTTACGCTTTTTATCCTGAGGCGCCGGCGATGGCTGCGTCGGAGATTGGTGAGGCGACGGAGCCGGGTGAGGCGACGGAGCCGGGTGAGGCGACGAAGACGGCTGTCGCGGCGGCGACGACCTCGCTGGAGACGGGTGAGGCGGCGGCGAAGATGGCCTTGGCGTGTGATTTCGAAGCACGATACATTCCTTTGGCCATAGAATGGTGACGTTTGTTGCGTCTCCTAGTTCAGTCACATCCCCTTCACCTGCAGGATAGTCAAGGTTCAAAACTTCAAAGGTGGGCATGATTTCATGGAGTATGTCTCTAAGTGGAAAATATCACAAAGACATATTCCAAAGAAGAAATATGCACACATAAAGAAGATTATACAAGAAAGCACATGAAAGGCAAAAAGGAAGTCATAACATATATCAATAAGATTTTTGCTTCAAGGCATGGCCAAAGGCTCACATATATCTTATTGTACATTAATGAGCTTCAAACACCGACACACTACATATATTACAACTATCACCAAGGGAAAAGATGAAAGTTGAAATATATGGAGAAAGGCAACAAGTATCATAAGATAAAATAGACTAGCAAAAATCTCACTATTGCATATGAGAGAAGTTGATGAAATGATAGGCAATAAAATTGCTAGATTTACATATTTGGGATTGGAGGATCATATGCATGATTGTGTATAGTCCCAACTATATGTACTCATCTCAACTTATACACATTTACAATAGAGAGTTCTATTAAAACCAAGGCTAGAACTACAACAATTACAAACACATGAATTCATGCTAGAAGGCAACCGACTAACGGTTGGAATCAAGATATATGAGCATAAGAAAGAGATACTTGTTACCAAGATATAATTGGTAGGATGTAGAGTATATGAATTCGTTGATCATCCTATCTTGACTCAACTTTTCATGTATGCACCACTTCTTCAAAATTGAAAGACAAGCATCCAATATATCTCCAATGTACCTAAAACACAATTAAGTACAAAATGGTCCCCAAACTTATTGGGTCCTAAGTAGTTATAGAAACTACAATACATAGGAGAGACTCCACATAATTATGTGCACATTGATATGAAATTGAATTTCATGCACAACTTAGCCGATGGGATTTGGTGCAGTTTCCCCTATATATTGGATCAAAGAAAGCAAGCATGCCACATTATAAACATATAGTAAATATGCATGCATAAAGCTTTCAAGAACCAAAAGGAGATACAATTTGAACAAAAGCACCAAGTAACTCAAGATTGCACACACAAGAGTGTGACATGACAAATGATGTCCAAATTATATCAAAGAACCAATCCAACACATGAAAGATCACATGTTCAACAAATGAACTAGGCTAAGATCAAAAGAGCAAAAGATAGACAAAAATAAAAATGCTCAAGGGTTTATCTCATTCTAAAAAGGTCAAATCAAGAAACAAGGAATGAGAAAAAACCAACTCCCAACAAAAAGAAAGGTTCCAACAAGAAACCAAACTCCCCAAACTTCTCATGATGGCACAAAATACCAAAACAAAAGGATTGGGCTTCCAAGCACATAAAACCCGATATGGATCAAACAATGAAGCATAAATATGAGTGTTCTAAATAATATAGGAGAGCTCCCCCATAGATAGTGCATTATGTAGGATTTTCCTTTTAAATTAAAAATGCACACAAATGGGATCATCACTTGCACCTACAATAAGTAAAACACAAGAGGATATCAATAAAATAAGAAGATCCACAAGAAGCAAGGAAGGCTTGGGAGACAACACAAAACATTTTCTTGGCCAAAGATAGAATAAAAATAAGCAAGGCCAAAGTGAATATGATCAATAAATTCTACCTTAAATTGAGTACTCATTGTCCAAGGACAAGAAATATTGGGAATAATTTGCCCTAGGTAGTTCATACGGATATCCAAGATCATATACACACAACAAGAAGCATATAACTAAATATAGGAATTGAGCATGATACTTCAAACAAGACTCTTGGTAGCTTCCAATAGTCACACAATCACTAGTGATTAGAGTAACTTGAAGCAAATGGTTTCCATCCGAATATAAATATCTAAACATGAGGAAACACATACCAAGAACCACTCTCATATACAAGATCCAAAATAAGATCAATAAAGCCATTTAATCAAATTGGAAATTGTATGAGCAAATGTGTCACATAGGTGCTAGATAATTATCAATATCAATTCTAAGTGACACAACCTCGAATATTCACATTTTCTAGGATTGTAGTATGCACTAAGCATATGACTCCCCCATAATGTGATACTACCATAAAACCGACACGAGGCAAAATGATACAAATAGAGATAATTAATGGACATTATAAAATTAAATTTCTCATGAGAAACATACCACAAAGAGACTATATAATCTTCCAATATAAATACTAGGTGGTATTCCTCATGTACACACATTTTTAGGTTTGTGGAATGCCTAAGCATAACACTCCCCCAAAATGGGATAGTCCATTAATCTCTCACAAGAGCCACATAAGATACCAAATATAACCAAGTAAGGCTCCAATACAAGAAACACACATACATGGTGTGCCACCTAATCATACACAAATATGCTTGATACCTCAAGATAATTAAGTGGAAAGCACAACATGTAAAAAGCATGGAAGATACAAAACCAACACATGCACAAGGGGCGAGTAACTTTCAATGTAAAGAGTTTAGCATATGTTACCGCAAGGAGGAACATTGGAAATATAATATAATCATGATAATCCAAATGGCTTGGCTTGACAATAATAATTGATGAAGATCCCTCAATTCTTCATAATGTAGCCAAGACTCCAATGCCCTCCAATAATACCTATTGATCAAGTTTTGCTTTTTGGTCCCCAACCAAGTTGGGTCCTAAGAGGTTAGTCACAATAGGCTTGGCAACCCAAATGGTTCTTTTCTTGAATCCACGTTGAGCACCAACAAATTTGGCAAACACATTGCCAACCTCATCCTTACAAAGAGAATAAGCATCATCAATAATGATAGGGTTGGATGAGGAGATACCGATAGTGCATGAGGAAGAAATATGCCCCTTCTCACGGCATATGTAGCAAGTTCTACTCTTGCCATCTTTCTTCTTAGGTGAAGCCACAACTCGAGGGATAGCTCGAGTAGTCCTCTTAGGAAGGGGCCCATTAGTGACTTGAGGTGGAGCTTGAGGCCGCTTCCCTTGTTTCTTCACACTAAGAGACTTTTTCTTCAATGGGCAAGATCTAACGTGGTGCCCTTCTTCCTTGCACTTGAAGCAAACAATGTTGGCCGGATTCTTGACTTGATCTTGGCCATTCTTCTTGTTGTCTTTGTGCTTAAACTTGATAGTGGACTTGTTCTTGACATTGGAGTTGAATCCAAGCCCACTCTTGCCATTGGGGGATTTTTGCACACTCAAAATTTTGTTGAGTGTGACCTTCCCTTGTTGGCCCCTTTTCAAGTCATTCTTCAAAGAAGTGACTTGAGCCTTGAGCTCTTTGATTTCCTCTACATGGTTAGTTTCAATACAAGTACTAGAGGAAGTAGATGCTACATTGTTAGAGCAACAAGGCATGGAATGTAATTCATCACGAGATATAGCATGGTTGTGAGAGGATGAATTACAAGGACTAGCACATGGCAATATAACATTTGGAGTAGATATAGTGCTAATGTCCACATGAGGCCCACTAGATGTTACCTTTGACATGATGGCCTCATGAGCCAACTTTAGCCTACCATGGGAGACTAGGAGATCCTCATGCGAGCTTGAGAGCTTATCATGGCTTTCTTCTAATTTCCCATAGTTGCTAGTTAGCAAAGCAAGTTGAGCCTTTAGCTCAACATTCTCCTTCAAAATAGATGCTTCACAAGAAATAGAGTTAGTAGCACAAGCATCATTACTATTAGCAAGAGGTGAGGGCAACTTGTCAAGCTCTTTTGAATATGAGGCTTTAAGTTGCTCATGTGACTCGGTGAGTTTGATGAGCTCACCCTTTATGACCCTAGAGCCATTTTTGAGGTGCTCAAAATCCTCAACAAGTTTAGCATAAGCAACTTCAAGTTCATCATTTTTAATCTTGAAGGAGTTAGCCACCGCAAGTTCTCTATCATGGTATTCCTTTACTCTAGATAATTCTAGAGTAAAAGTCTCCTCAAGAGATTCTTTGGTGGTTTGTTCTTCTTAAAGGGAGTCCTTTACTTGAGCAAGTTCATTAGAATATTCACGCTCAAGTGCAAACTTTTCATCAATTATGTTTTCTTGCTCCTCAATAAGATCATTGCCTTCTATAGCATAATTCAAGATTTCAAGAAGGTTGGAGGAAGCAAGTTTATTTTGTAGAGCACTATAGACAACCTCTCCCATTTTCTTAATAGAGGTAATATCATACTTACCTCTATAATCATCATTATCATTCTCAACCTCATCATCATCATCATCATGAGATACAATGGGATCCAAAGAGGTTACCTTTGTTCCCTTAGCCATAAGGCACATGTGAGAACCGGAAGAAGGTGATGATGAGATTGCACTTGTAGCTCTCTTCAAGACCTTGTCTTGGCCCATAGAATCTTCATTTTCCTCTACATGGTTAGCAACACAAGCACTAGAGGAAATAGAAGCATTTTTATCATGGCAACAAGACAACATGAGCATAATATCATGAGATTTATTTAAGTCATTTCTACATGATATGCAAGGACTATTAACACAAGCATGTGAGGAATTTTGAGTGCTAGAAGTGTTAAGGTCCAAAGATAGATCATTGCAACTATATAGATATGAGGGATTACAAATAGTGAACACACTATCCATATTGCAATTTCTATCACCACTCACCATATCATTACCTTGTGAAAAGTCACATGTTGGTGAAGTGGTAGAGTATGAGCACTCATCTCGACCGGAAGTGGAAGCAACACAATCATCCTCAATAATGTTGGACTTGCTATATTTATCTTGAAGCTTGGTCCATATCTCACGAGCGCTTGAATAAGGCATGATAGACGAAAGAACTATATTGCTCACAACATGCAAAAGAATTTTAGTAGCTAGAGCATCTATATGAGAGTTCAACTTCTCCTCTAAAGATTCATTTTGGGTATCCATAGGAGAAGAGAAACCCACATATAGATAGCCCTCGATAATTGGGTGAATTTTCCGAAATAAATTAAGCATGCGAATTTTCCAAACATCATAATTTGTGCCATCGAATGTGAGCGTGTCCTTGTGCACTAATCCCCTAGCCGACATCTTTACTCTCAAGGCGGTGAAGCCTAAAATGAGAGACCGGGCTCTGATACCAATTGAAAGGATACGGATGTCGCCTAGAGGGGGTGAATAGGCGATTAAAACTTTTCCTAGAGTGGATCAACAAGGGCGGAATAAAACTAGTGTTTACTTTGTAAAGCACAACCTAGAAACAACTAAGGTTTACCTATGTGCACCAACAACTTATGCTAAGCAATACAAGCAACAAAGTGATAGCAAGATATATATTACTTCAAGCACGAAGGCTATCACAATGTAAAGTCCATAAGTAAAGAGCTCGGGTATAGAGATAACCGAGGCACGCGGGGACACCGATATTTTACCGAGTTCCTCCCAACATGGAGTACGTCTCGTTTGGAGAGGGGGTGGTATCAAACCACCAACGCCACAAAAGTCCTCCCTTATTCTCCGGTGAATCTCACCCCAATGGGATCGATCCACGCTTCCACTATCGGTGCACTTGTCAGTGGCAACCGGAACCTCTCACAAGGTTGGGGCACAACTCCACAACTTAATTGGAGGCTCCCAACAAATGCCACAAAAGGCCTCAACAAATGCCACCAAGGCCACAAAACCGTCTAGGGTTCCAAGAACCCAAGAGGGACAAGCTCCAATGAGCAACTCAAACCAAATCCTCCGAGGAGAACTCAAACCGATGCACCAAATGCAAATGGAAAGAAAACCACAAAGGTGTTCAAATCCTTCTCTCCCAAATTCCACCAAAGCTACAAAAGCTTATGGGGGAATAAGAGAGGAAGAACAATGGAGGAAATCCACAAAAGACTCTAAGATCTAGATCCCAATATGTTCCCCTCACTTAGAGGAAAGATTGATTGGTGGGATTGTAGATCTAGATCTCCTCTTTCAAATCCCTCAAGAATATGCAAGAATCATTGGAGGGATTGAGAGAAAGCAAGCTCAATAAGGTCAACAATGGAGGGGAAAACTTGCAAGAATGGTTGAGGAACCATTGGGGAAGAAGGCCCCTTATATAGGTCCCTCAAAAATCCAACCGTTGCAGCCCAAAAACGCTATTCGGTACATCGGACTTTTCCCAGTACTGGGACTTTCCAAGACTACGGACATTTCCTGGGGTTCTGACTCCAAACGCATTTTCTCTCTGGCTCCCGGTACCAAAAGCGGTACTACGGACCCCGGTACTACGATCCCGTCCGTACTACGGTCATCACAGAACGAAAACAGCCATAACTTTTGCATCCGGACTCCGATTTCAATGATCTTGGGCTCGTTTCGAAGAGGACAACAACCTCTATAAGATCATGCAAAGAAACATCATAGTCCAGAAAGGGAGAATAGATCCAAATGACGAAGTACAAAACCTTCTACCGTGCTAGGTACTAAAATGCGGTACTACCGCTTTTTGGTACCTAGCCCGGCAGTGGATTTTGGCAACTTTCCAAAACCTTCTTCCTTGCTAGGTACTAAAATGCGGTACTACCGCATTTTGGTACCTAGGAGGGCAGTGGAATTTGGCAACTTGCCAAAACTATAACTTTTGATTGGTAACTCCGATCGACCCGATTCCAATTGCGTTGGAAAAAGGACGACATGGGCTACCCTATGAAAGGTGAAAATATTGGTTATCACCAAGTGAGAATGAATCATGTATAATAATGTGAGATACCTCACTTGGTGAGAAACCGAAAAGCTGCCAAGATCAGAATCGCAACAAGATACAAACGGAAGATCCGATTTTGATGAACAAGAGCTTGTTATGGATATTACCACAAGCTCTATATCCTCACATGGATAAGACCAAATAACAACCAAATATTATGATGCAAATATGCAAATGTTTGATCTCTCTCCGAATGATGTGACCGAATTACTCATACGAGAGCCCCTCTTAATAGTACGGTTATCTATCCTAAACCCGGTCTCACACACACAACGTGAGACCGGCAAAAGGGAAAACCTATCAATATTATACCTTTGCCTTGAGCATTCCACTTGAGCTTGATGTAGACAATCTTTCCCTTCTCAAGATGGAACGCCTTTCTTGATTCTTCATCATCGATCCATGATCACCGAGGATGGCAAGCCTCAAACATGAGATCTTCTATAGATGGCGCATTTTGAGCTTGATCATCACATCTTCTTCTCATTTCATCAACCTTGAAGCCAACACATGCTCCAAGAGATGCTAATGGACAAATCCTATAAGTATAACTTAATACACACATTAGTCCATGAAGATTGTCATTAATTACCAAAACCACACATGGGGGCCCAACATGTTCTTTCAACCCGGGACCTCGGTGGAAGCCACACTCTTTTTTGATTATTCCATAGGCCGGTAGCATCGAATGCAGTGTGCTGCTGAGATGGGCCAGTAGTACTTTGCTCTTTAAGTGCGTTAATTTCATCTTGTTGTTACTTTATTCGTTCTTCATTTATACGCATTCGCTCTTTCTGAATATCTGCTTCAACTTCCGCCTTGTCCTTTCTCCTCTGACGGCTTCTATCAGGATATTTATTCCTCTCTTCGAAAAACCCAGTACTCCATGGTTTGGAGCCTATTGTGCCTCGTGTTCGTCCATCATGTTCCTTATTTCCAAGGGCGAGTGTGAGCTTATCATTCTCTCTATCGGGAATGAAGTCCCCATCTTTAACAGCCATTACTGCTTTTCTCATCTTCTCGATTGGCAAGGGGTCTTCTTTATGTCGTATGTTATATATACACTTCCCTTCCGAGTCGAACTTTCCCCATGCCCATAAAACCAATTCCTTGCACGTTCGATCCAATCGTCTGTCTCTGGAATGATCTTTTTAGCACGCAGTTCTTGCTCAAGTTTCTCCCACTTAGGAATGCCAGCCTTGTAGCCACCTTGCCCCATAGTATGGTGATACTTCTTGTTAAGAGCATTCAGCTTATTCGTTGCAGACATTTTCTTAGCTTTTGCTGATGTCTTGTAATTCACAAACTCAGCCCAGAATGGTTTTATCTTCTCAAACTGAATCTTCTTGAAATCCGGAGTCTTCTCTATCACGACATACTCAAGGTGCAATCTTTTCTTCTAGTTGGTGAAACACTGGCCCATCTTCTTCAAAGCCCACTCCCTGACCTTAGCCTCCATGGCTCTCCCATGTTCTAAGGAGTCCTCAACTGGATCCTCCGCATTTGGATCCAGCTCTATCTTCGGTAGTTTGAAATTAATCATGAGCCTATTCCACAGTAAATCTTTGTCCTTGTTAGGGACAAATAAACATGTTCCCTCTTCTTCCGCATCAGCAGGCCTATTCCAATTTCGAATGGTGATCGGGATTAAGTCCCTAACGATTACTCCGCATTATGCCACAAATTTGTTTGCGACAACTTCGGGAGCCGTCGGTTTGCCGTCTTCAGCGACATCTTCGATCCTGAACCTATCATGGTCTCCCAACTTTTTGGTTGGGCCTCGGCTACTCTTTTCAGTAGATTTCTCTGATCCGAAGGGCTAAAAGAAGAAAGATCATCGTTACTATTTCTATGTAGATAGCAGATGATTAATTAATGAATTAATTATATTACATGCACCTCGCCGGAGCGGTCGTCTTCTAGATCACACAAGGCATCGCCTTCTCCCTCGCGGAAGGCATCACCTTCAACCTCAAACAAGTCGTCTCTTCCGGCAAAAAGCGGATCACCCTCACCGGAGTTGTTCAAAAACGTCGATACATCTAAATTATCTTCCCCGTGGATCACACCTTGGATCAACTCTTCCTTTTCTTCGTCTCTGTCGTGTGGTCCATATTTTCTGCATAGGTGGAAAAACATATAAGTCAAAGCGGCTAAGGGAGAATGTTAGGTACGGTGTTGAGAGATATAAACCCTAATTCAGAGAAACCCTAATATATACATACACAATAATAAAAATGAATTTACAATATCCTAAACCCTAATTCGGAGAAACCCTCGGGCTCGGATCCTATCCGAAGAACCAATATCGGAAAGAAAGGCGGCAATCAATACATGGCATATTACAATGCGCAATCAATATGTACATCATCACAGGGGGTAGTTTTTCATCGGGTCTGGGGCTACCCACAGTGACTGACCAGTGGGGCCAAAGACTAATAATACCTAACTAACTAATAAACCTAATAATACCTAACTAATAATAAACCTAATAATCCAAACTAATAAACCTAATATGCTAGGTGCAGTGGATCAGGTAATATAAGCTCAAAGGGAGTAATGCAACAGATAGGACACTCTATCTATCGATAAAAGACCACAGTAGAATTGTATGCATCATGGCAAGAATTGAAATGCTTTAAAAATCATAGGATTATATCATGGTAGGGCTATGCTTGCCTTTGCCTGTTGATAGCCGAAAGTAGAGCTTTAGGATCCTTGTACTTGACTTGATTACAGTTGTTCAAGTATTTGTCTTCGAGCTTCGACGGTGTTGATCTCTGGCTTCGATCTCGATCTCGATATCGTATTCTACCGGGAATAACCAAACACCGGAAAGAAAGGGAAACAATCAACACATGGCATCGATGCAATTCTCAAGCAAGTATGATGATATGACAAGTTAATTTGCATTGGAATGTAACCCTAAGACATGCTCGACGATTTAATCGGGGTTCCGAGGGGTGAAAACCCTAACTCGGGGAAACTCCGAAACATATGAGAGGGGTGCATTTGTTCTTATAATTATACTTGTCATGTAAGTTGTTGAACAATGCATGATTATAGGTTAAATAGATAGGTTTCATTTTTCTGAACAATTTGATATATTATTTGTATTTTTCGGACTTATAAACAATAAGTTATTGATTTTACAATATTAAATCATTTCCTGGAATTAAAAACAAAAAAGCAAATAGTTTTTACACCGGGGCGACCCCTAGCCAGTGAGACTGACAGAAGGGTCCCAATGCCAACTCAGCCTCCACGCAAGTAAGCAGGACCCACCGAAGGTTTGATCGCGCTGACCCCGCCCGCTGATGTCACCAGGACGTCAGTGTGACGTCATTTACCGGGGATCAACCCCAGATCGTCGACGGGGAGGGCGCTGGAGCGCGGGCGGAGCAGCGGGAGCAGGTGCGATGGATGCGGGCTAGCGTACCGAGCCGTTTAGTGGCGATGCCACTCCGGATTGGTCGCCGGAACAGGAAGCACGACGGCGGCCGACGGCGGTGGCTTCAGGTCCTCGGCTCGGCAGCGATACAGAGAGGAAGAGGAAGAACGGAGAGGACTGTGAGGTGGAGGGGCTCACCACGGAGGCGGTGGAGGGGTCAGCTCGACCAAGCGAGCTCGGACGCGGCCGGAATCGTCGAGAACAGCGGTGGCCAGACTTCGGGGAGGAGCTCCTGATTGCGGTGGTTACACGCGCCCTTCGTCGATTCCGTTGGAGGGGAGGCGATTCCTGGCGAGGAGGCGGAGGCAGAGCAGCGGCGGCGGCCGGTAGGGCGTGCAGGGCCGGCCTGACGGCGTTGCTTTAGTCCATGTGTGCGAGAAAATTATGAGATGGGGAAGAAGAAGAGGAGGGGCACCCAGTTATTAACCAAAGGACCTTTTGTCCCGGTTGGTAGCTCCAACCGGGACTAAAGGGTCATACGTCTCGGTTGGAGCCACCAATCGGGACGTATACTCCATTTTTTCAGCAGACCAAGGGTTGGCGCACGCAGGGATCTTTAGTCCCGGTTGGTGGCTCCAACCGGGACATATGACCCTGTTTTCAAAAAAAATCAGGAATTTTCTCTCTGTTCCCGCCTTATTTTTTATTTTGGGGTTTAAATTGTAATGTTTTTTAAATGATAATTACTTTGGAATTTAGAAAAACTTTAAACATAAAAAGTGTTTGAATTTGAATAACTAATTGAAAACCATTTTCTGTTTTTAAAAATAATTAATGTAACCATTTAAACTATGAACCATTTAAAATTAAAAATGAATTAACTTATATTTTTTGAATATTAATTTGGAATTTAGAAAACTTTAAACATAAAAAAGTGTTTGAATTTGAATAACTAATTCAAAACCATTTTCTGTTTTTAGAAAATAATTGATGTAACCATTTAAAATTAAAAATGAATTAATTTATATTTTTTGAATATTAATTTGGAATTTAGAAAAACTTTAAACATAAAAAGTGTTTGGATTCGAATAAATAATTCAAAAACATTTTCTCTTTTAAAAAATAATTAATGTAACCATTTAAAATATGAACCATTTAAAATTAAAAATGAATTAACTTATATTTTTTGAATATTAATTTAGAATTTTGAAAAACTTTAAACATAAAAAGTGTTTGGATTTGAATAAATAATTCAAAACCATTTTCTGTTTTTAATTTGGATTTGAATTACTTTTATTTTTTGAATATTAATTTGGCATTTAGAAAAACTTTTAACATAAAAAGTGTTTGGATTTGAATAACTAATTCAAAACCATTTTCTGTTTTTAATTTGGATTTGAATTAACTTATATTTTTTATATATTATTGGGCGGGAAAAAACGACGGGAAATAATGGGCGGAAAGAAAATTTTATTAGGATAGAACTAGAATTAAAGTACATAATGCAACTAACACGAAGTTACATAGAAGAACTGAAAATTAAGATACATGGCCAGATTAAGCCACAATCGGCCGAACTTGTTTTGCAATGTTGGAGTGATTCACCATGCCCGCCACACTGTAATACTCGCCACTATAGTCGCCATTGGCAAGGCGTCGGGGTCGCCGTAGTTGAACCTTGAAGCCTGAGTACGAGTGGGCTAGACTTGAGGGTAGCGCAGGCGGGGGCTAGAGTCGGCGGCCGTGTTGTAGGCCATGACGCTCTGGAGAGGCCGGCCGCGCCACCACAGCCGATGTCCGGCCTCGTTGAAGTTCGAAGGAGGTGGGTCGTCCTCCTCGTGCCTGGCGAGCGCACTCTCACGCCGATCCACGAAGAAGGCTTCCCAAGTCGGGAAATAGTCGGGATGCCATCTGGGATTCCTCCACTGCTCCGACGTGAGCTCGAAGTAGTGCAATGACAATGGAGGCCAACCCTACATATATATATAGTGAGAAATGGCAGGAAGATAACTGGCGGGAAGAACTGGCGGGAAAAAATAGCGGGAAGAAAACTGCCTCATTTAGAACTTGCATTGGATATCTGAAGAAACCACATATTGCGAGTCTGAAAATGATTTTTTCAAAAAATCACGGGCGATAGATCATGTACCTGTAGTACAAACCGGACCCACTTCATACCGATTCGGCAGACATTTGTCCTTTTTACCCGGGATGGACGAAAAGGTTTGAGATGTACCGATTGGGATATAGTCCATGTAAGGTGGTCTAGTATTTTAGGAAAATGGGACGGTAGCATTCTGAAATAGCATTTTGGTGGTTACTTCACAAAATGACCCGTTTTTTACGCTCGGAAAATGGAAAAGGGCTTTTTCGTGCGACAAAAAGGAAAACCTGCAACATTGTTCTCCATACCAATGTCCACATGCATGCATAATATGGGCACAGCATCACAAACTATGCCGTGATTCAGCACATAACATCTATCATTTGGACCGAAAGCCATGAAACCTCGAACATGATAGGTCATTTTGTGAAGGTTTTTTCGAGACATGATCAATATACCAAGTCTGGTATTTTTCTTTCAACTATGTCACATAATATGACACCACGCGAAGTATTTTTATTTTTCGGATTTTTTTGAATTTCTTATGCCAGTTTTGAATTTTTTGAATTTCTAACTATGGTCGAACCGGCGTGCATGAAGATAGGGGACGAGCATCATTAGAACTTGCATTAGATCTCTGAAGAAACCACATATTGCGAGTCTAAAAATGATTTTTTCAAAAAATCACAGGCGATAGATCATGTACCTGTAGTACAAACCGGATCCACTTCCTACCGATTTGGCAGACATTTGTCCTTTTTACTCGGGATGGACAAAAAGGTTTGAGACCACCCGGTTGGGAGATAGTCCATGTAAGGTGGTCTACTATTTTAGGAAAATGGGACGGAAGCATTCTGAAACAGCATTTTGGTGGTTACTTCACAAAACGACCCATTTTTTGCGCTCGGAAAATGGAAAAGGGCTTTTCCGTGCGAAAAAAAGTAAAACTTCCTCCTGCAACATTGTTCTCCATACCAATAAACACATTCATGCATAATATGGGCACAGCATCACAAACTATGTCGTGATTCAGCACATAACATCGGTCATTTGGACCGAAAGCCATGAAACCTCGAACATGATAGGTCATTTTGTGAAGGTTTTTTCGAGACATGATCAATATAACAAGTCTGGTATTTTTTCCTTTCAACTATGTCACATAATATGACACCACACGAAGGATTTTCATTGCTCGGATTTTTTTTGAATTTCTTATTTGAATTTTTTGAATTTCTAACTATGGTCGAACCGGCGTGCATGAAGATAGGGGATGAGCATTGTTAGAACTTTCATTGGATCTCTGAAGAAACCACATATTGCGAGTCTAAAAATGATTTTTTCAAAAAATCACGGGCGATATATCATGTACCTGTAGTACAAATCGGACCCACTTCCTACCGATTCGGTAGACATTTGTCCTTTTTACCCGGGATGGACGAAAAGGTTTGAGATGTCTCGGTTGGTAGATAGTCCATGTAAGGTGGTCTAGTATTTTAGAAAAATGGGACGGTAGCATTCTGAAACAGCATTTTGGTGGCTACTTCACAAAACGACCCATTTTTTGCGCTCGGAAAATGGAAAAGGGATTTTCTGTGTGACAAAAAGGAAAACTTACTCCTGCAACATTGTTCTCCATACCAATGTCCACATGCATACATAATATGGGCACAGCATCAGAAACTATGTCGTGATTCAGCACATAACATCGGTCATTTGGACCGAAAGCCATGAAACCTCGAACATGATAGTTCAATTTGTGAAGGTTTTTTCGAGACATGATCAATATAACAAGTCTCGTATTTTTTCCTTTCAACTATGTCACATAATATGACACCACGCGAAGGATTTTCATTGTTCGTTTTTTTTTTGAATTTCTTATGCCCGTTTTGAATTTTTTGAATTTCTAACTATGGTCGAACCGGCGTGCATGAAGATAGGGGACGAGCATTGTTAGAAATTGCATTGGATCTCTGAAGAAACCACATATTGCGAGTCTAAAAATGATTTTTTCAAAAAATCACGGGCGATAGATCATGTACCTGTAGTACAAACCGGACCCACTTCCTACCGATTCGGCAGACATTTGTCCTTTTTACCCGGGATGGACGAAAAGGTTTGAGATGTCCCGGTTGGGAGATAGTCCATGTAAGGTGGTCTAGTATTTTAGGAAAATGGGACGGTAGCATTCTGAAACAGCATTTTGGTGGCTACTTCACAAAACGACCCGTTTTTTGCGCTCGGAAAATGGAAAAGGGCTTTTCCGTGTGACAAAAAAGGAAAACTTCCTCCTGCAATATTGTTCTCCATACCAATGTCCACATGCATGCATAATATGGGCACAGTATCACAAACTATGCCGTGATTCAGCACATAACATCGGTCATTTGGACCGAAAGCCATGAAACCTCGAACATGATAGGTCATTTTGTGAAGGTTTTTTCGAGACATGATCAATATACCAAGTCTGGTATTTTTCCTTTCAACTATGTCACATAATATGACACCAAGCGAAGGATTTTCATTGTTCGGATTTTCAATATACTAAAGGTTCATCTTTAGTCCCGGTTGGAGGGATTTCGCCAGGCTGGGTCAGGCAACACTAATGATAGGGGTGAGTGTCGACATTATGTCGTGCGGCGTGTACCTTGTCCCGAATGGTGTCACCAACCGGGACTAAAGATGAACCTTTAGTCTCGGTTGGAGACACCAACCGGGACAAAACACGAGTCAGCACTAATAATAGGGGTGAGCGTCGACATTATGTCATAAGTGTCGACACTATGCCGAGTTGCTTGTACTATAAATAGGCATCCTTGTGAGTGCAGTCCTCTAGATAGATTGAGGCATCTCTAATATTGTTTTCGAGAGCAGGGACACTACTACAACCAGTTTCAGGGAGATGCCGTCGGATCTCAGTCCTCTGGCATCTCCAAGAAACTGGTCATAGAGGCACTCCCTAATATGTGAAATTAGTTAGCTCCCAGGTGTATTGATCTAGTTAGAGAAGTTACAAGATGCAAGATGGTTTTCGAGAGCAGGGACACCACTACGACCAGTTTTAGGGAGATGCCGCCGGATCCCAGTCCTCCGGCATCTCCAAGAAACTGGCCATAGAGGCACTCCCTAATATGTGACCGCGTGCGTTTGGAGATCAGATCTTAATGGTAAGTACGAATCGGGACAACTTCTTCATAGTCCCGGTCCAGCCACAAAACGGGACTAACACTCAAGACATTTATTAATATTAAAAACTGAGACTACAAAACCGGGACTAAAGGCCCCCCTATATATAGTCCCGGTCAAGCCACAAACCGCGAAAGATATCCTTCGGTCAAGCCACAAACCGCGAAAGACATGAACTAGAGTTACATAATATGAGCATGAACTTCTTGGCATATGTCCTTCCTTATGATCGCTTCAGACGTAACCATGGAGCATCTTCTTTACTTAACGGAATGCTTGGGTCAGTTTTCACTGTGAAGGGCGGAATTTCATCAAACTTATTATAATCTTCTGACATGTCTGTCTTGTCCTCGATTCCCACGATGTTTCTTTTCCCTGAAAGAACTATGTGACACTTTGGCTCATCATATGATGTATTCGTTTGCATATTTTTTTCTTTTTTTTGGTCTGGAGGACATGTCCTTCACATAGAAAACCTGAGACACATCATTGTCTAGGACGAATGGTTCATCTCTATAACCAAGATTGTTGAGATCCACTGTTGTCATTCCGTACAACTGGTCTATCTTTACCCCTTCCCCATTCAGGTTGACCCATTTGCAGTGAAACAAAGGGACCTTAAAAGAGACTCCATAGTGTAGTTCCCATATCTCCTCTATGTAACCATAGTATGTGTCCTTTTGTCCATTCTCGTCTATTGCATCAAAGCGGACACCACTATTTTGGTTGGTGCTCTTTTTATCTTGGGCGATCGTGTAGAATGTATTCCCATTTATTTCGCACTTTGGAAATTCAATACAGAGAAGATGGTGACGCGACCAACAAGTATAGTTGATCTCCAACAGGTGTCATTCAAGAGATGTGTCCGCATCCAACCACCGAAAGACTTCATGTGTTCATTTGTAATCCATGATTCAAAGCTTCCCCGGTTTTTGAGCGCATAATATTCTTGTGTTCCTCGATATACGGAGCCAAGGTGGAATTATGTAGAACTGTAGTGTGCTTTAGTGAAAGAATCCCCTACATATCACCGCTTTTTCCCAGCGTTTTTCCACTTAGTCTTCCCTCATGCCACGAGTCAGAAACACCAATCGGCTTAAAGTCAGGAATAAAGTCAACACAAAACTCAATGACCTCCTCTGTTCCATATCCCTTGGAGATGCTTCCTTCTGGTCTAGCACGGTTATGAACATATTTCTTTAAGACTCCCATGAACCTCTCAAAGGGTAACATATTGTGCAGAAATACCGAACCGAGAATGGCAATCTCTTCCACTAGGTGAACCAGGAGATGCGTCATAATATTGAAGAAGTATGGTGGGAACACCAACTCAAAACTAACAAGACATTGTACCACATCCTTCTGTAACATTGGCAGAATATCTGGATTGATTACCTTCTGAGATATTGCATTGAGGAATGCACACAGCTCCACAATGGGTACTCGAACATTTTCTGGTAGAAGCCCCCTCAATGCAATCGGAAGCAACTGCGTCATAATCACGTGACAGTCATGAGACTTCAGGTTTTGGAACTTTTTCTCTGCCATATTTATTATCCCCTTTATATTAGATGAGAAGCCAGACGGCACCTTGATACTGTAAAGGACTTCAAAAAAGATTTCCTTCTCTGCTTTGGTAAGAGCATAGCTGGCACGACTTAAGTTACGCCCTTTATTCGTCTTGTTCTGTGTATGCATGTTCTTTGGGTCTTTCATAATTTGTTGGTCCTCCCGTGCTTCTGGTGTATCTTTTGTCTTCCCATACACGCCTAGGAATCCTAGCAGGTTCACGCAAAGATTCTTCGTCACGTGCATCACGTCGATTGAAGAGCGGACACGCAGGACTTTCCAATATGGCAGCTCCCAAAATATAGATTTCTTCTTCCACATGGGTGTGTGTCCTGTAGCGACGTCGTTCGGAACTGATTGACCGCCGGGACCCTTTCCAAAGATTACTTCTATGTCCTTGACCATACCAAATACATCATCACCAGGGAGTTCAGGCTTCTTCGGTGATCCGCCTCACCTTTGAAATGCTTGTCTTTCTTTCTTACGGATGATTGGTCAAGAAATCGTCGATTCGCCAGTACACAACCTTCTTGCATTTATGCAAATATGTACCTTCGTCTTATCTAAACAGTGTGTGCATGCCTTATATCCCTTGTTTGTCATCACGAAAGGTTACTAAGAGCAGGCCAATCATTGATGGTTACGAATAGCAACCCTCGTAGATCAAATGGCTCCTGTTTGTTCTCATCCCATGCACGTATACCTGGTTTGCCCCACAACTGTAAGAGTTCTTCAACTAATGGCCTAAGGTACACATCAATGTTGTTGCCCGGTTGCTTCGGGCCTTGGATGAGCACCGCATCATAATGAACTTACGCTTCATGCACAACCAAGGAGGCAGGTTGTAGATACATAGAGTCACGGGCCAGTGTGGATCGCAGCTCTCCCCAAAAGGATTCATGCCATCCGTATTTAGACCAAACCATAAGTTCCTTGGCCACCGCAAAGTCCGGGAAGTCTATCTCGATTTTTCTCCACTGTGACCCATCGCCAGGTGTGTCTCAACTTCCCGTCTTTCTTACGGTCTTTTTTGTGCCATCGCAACAACCTGGCATGCTCTTTGTTTCTGAACATGCGTTTCAACCTTGGTATTATAGGAGCATACCACATAACCTTAGCAGGAACCCTCTTCCGGAGGGGCTCTCCCTCAACATCACCAGGGTCATCTCGTCTGATCTTATACTGCAATGCATTGCATACCTGGCATTTATCTAAATTCTCATACTCCTTACCGCGGTAGAGGATGCAGTCATTAATGCATGCATGTATCTTTTGCACATCTAATCCTAGAGGACAGAGAGTCTTCTTTGCTTCGTAGGTACTCTCGGGAAGTTCATTATGTTTTGGAAACTTCGGCTTCATTATTTTTAGCATCTTTTCAAATAAGGAGTCAGTTAGACTACACTCAGCCTTCCATCGCAACAATTCCAGTGTGGTACCGAGCTTTGTGCTGCCATCTTCACAATTTGGGTACAACAATTTCTTGTGATCTTCTAACATGCCCTCTCACTTCAACTTCTCATTTTCTGTTTCACAGTCTCGCTTTGCATCAGAAATGACCCTACCAAGTTCATCAGCCGGCTCATCTGATGCCCGTTCTTCACCTCCTTCCTCTCCATTGTCTTCTATTGCAAGATCATCAGATTCGGAAACATATGATGATAGTTGTTATCATCATCTTCTTCTTCACCATCTTCCATCATAACCCCTCTTTCCGTGCTTGGTCCAGCAATTATAGTTGGGCATGAAACCTTTCATAATCGATGGCGCGAATGATTTTCGAGGAAGAGTACTCCTTGTTGTTCCGAGATTGAACACATGGACAACGATAAAAACCATTCTCTTTGTTTGCCGTAGCCACATCGATAAATTTATCCACGCCTTTCATATACCCGGCTACGCGCCGGTCACCGTACATCCATTCCCGACCGTTCATCTGCATCATATAAGTAAGTTTATCAAAAAACAGGACATCATAAATAGTGAAATGACCAATTCACATCGACACATGCATTGTATCAATGACAGAGAAAAGATAAGATTGCTAACCTCGATCGAGGAAAATAAAGAGGAGAAAGCTCAAGTGCGTCTCGGACACCTTCTATATTTTTGTTTTATGAGAAATTGAACGGGATCATTCACTCAAACATTTAATCAAACACCTTAAATGCATGCATAGGGGAAAAAAACTAGCACACCCCTCACACCTTCCACCAAGAAAAAACAGAGTGAAAGCAGAGGGCTGGGGCGTTGCATTTATAGAGGGCGAGAGCATACGTCCCGGTTTGTAACACAAACCGGGACTAAAGGTGTGTGCCACGCCATGACGCCCAACATTTAGTCCCGGTTTGTGTTATAAACCGGAACGTATTCTCCCCTACCAACCGGGACGCATGCCTCCAGGCCCCGTGCCCGCTTGAACCGAGACGCGTGCCAGCATTAGTCCCGGTTCGTGGCAGAACCGGGACTAATGCTGTTAGGAGGCACGAACGGATAGTCTTTTTTCTACTAGTGGTTTTCTTGCATTTTAAGAAATACTAGGCTAAATTTCAGGCTTATTAATAGGCATGTGGCAATGATTTTGAGGAAGCAAACATATAGTGGTCAATATGATAATAAGTCTGTGAACCTTTCAGCATTGTATCCTCTAACACATGATGCTTTATACTTTTGTAGGTCCATATTCTCTTATTCTATACTGATTGTTCAGATAAATGTAACATTTCAACAGAACGACGGGTCCATGCTAAAACAATGACAAGTTATTTCTCAGCAGCACTATGAATTGTTATTATTAGACTATAAGTAGAGAAACAAGCTTCGGAAGCATCATGCCTTTAGGCACAACGTATAAAATTATAGCCATTCAATGGAATGGTTTGTAACAATCTGATGCTTTAGTATGTGTCTATCGAGCATACAAAAATGAGAAGGTGATGCTAGCTTTTTCTGTTACCAACTCAACATCTCCGCTGTAAGATCATGTTCAAAGTTATCACTATTTATCTATTCTTTAAAAATGTTCCATTGCCACATTTGAAAGAATAATTTAGCAAGCTTTATTGGTGTCTACTTTTGTTTCTATCTAAAATGTCCGATTTGTCGCCCAGAACTGAAGAATCAATTTGAAACTTTAGTTGACATCGAAAATATATGCGTCTTGCAGTTCTCCTGCTGTCCGGAAGTGTCTTATTTTTGGCAAGGAATCATGCGGAATTTCTTATTTTGTTCATATCTAAATGGCATATATGTTTGGTTGTTTGTGCAAAAGTTTTCAGATAAGCTGAACTGCTAGATAATGTATTAGATGTGTGATTAGTGTATCCTACTGTATTAAAAAAAAGCAGAAGCTATTCTACTGTATTGGATCTTTTCTCATTTCCATGCAAATGTACGTGTATAGATATTACGTCAAATCTATTCGGCTAGCCTATTATTTTGGCAATCTGCCCATCCAAAGGGTATAAATTTGTGTTCCTTTTTATTTTATGATATTACCATGCATACATTGCAATCAACACCATCTCAACATTCCCTAGTATGAATATATGGAGATGGTCGTTGTTAAGAACAGGGGCGGACCTAGAAAAAATTCAGTGTGGGGGCAAATCATCGGAGTGGGGCACAACTTGCTTAAATTTGACAAAATTAAGTAATGTTCAATAAAAAATCAAATAAATCCTATTGCCATTTCAAATTTGAGTGGGGGCCATGGCCCCCACTAGGCTCTACTTGGGTCCGCCCCTGGTTAAGAACATTGTGTGTGAGAAAGGTTTGGAGTGCCATTTTAGCTGAAGCTAATTGTTTATGTGCTCCGGATCATGATGAAGTAGCCACTACGGAGGTGACCAAACCTCTCAATAAAAACATATTTAGACTTTCTCTTCCACTCCGTGTGTTAATATTTTTTTTCTGTTGTTTCAAGGACAATAGTTGGCAATATTTATTTTTCACTGTAGTGAAAATTTCAAGAAGACGTCGCTTCCTTAGGGCCGACTCGGGGGAGCCCTAGAAAACCGCCGCCGCCAGGCCCCTTCCACCATCGATCACGTCTGCCGCCGCTGCGAGCCTCACCGTGGTGGCGTCAGGGGTCCTCACCCCCAAAGGGGATGGGGGGCTCGCCGTGGAGGCTTGGCCGCTCATCGCGGAGATCGAGCGGGTGCTCGTTGGTGGCTCGGAGGTTGCGGCGGTGCAGGCGTGCGTGTTGGGCTCCGACAGCGCGACGGATCTACTACAGCAGCGGGTCTGTAGGGCTCTTGTGGGGGCGGCTAGCAGCGGCCCCTGAGCACGCGGGCCAAATGGGCTCGGACAGGCCCTGCCTGGATCTTGTTGGCTGGTGTCTTGTCCGTCAAGTTCGCGCTGGCCTGGCCTGGATCTTGCTGGAGTGCTGGACGTCGTGATGCTCCCCCTCCTAAGCCGATGGTGGCCGAAGCTATTGCTCCAGTGGCAGTGCCCTGTTTTGCTCTGCCAGTGAGCATCTCAGTCTCTGATCTAGTGAACTAGGGTGGTGTTGTGGTGGTGGTCAACACACTTCTCTGACGATGACGAGTTTCCTCCTGTGGTGGTAGTTCTAGCCTGCTGCCCGTCTTCGACTCGCTGAGGGGCGGTCATTAGCCCAGGTGAAACCCCTTCTTGGTGCTCTGATGCTGACCACGGTGATGCCTGTGGGTGCCATTCCCTCCTTGGAGGTGTGTTCATGGGCCTAACCGACCCACCCCCTCGATGCCTAGGGAAACCCTAGGTCTTCTCTGCGGACCGGGCAGCGGCGACGCTTCTATGTCGTTTTCCTTTTTGAAGGCATTGTCTAGGCTATGAGGAGTGCCCCATTGTGGGATTCGAAGATGCTGGCCTCGCCGCGTTGGCTACTACTCAAGGTGTGAGTCTCTGGGGCGCAGTGGACATCATCGTCTGCATTCTACACTCGAATCCTTCACAAGTTCAGCGAGACCCTGCCACTCGCTCACTTCATCTTCTAGGCGCTTCAGTGGTGTGTTGGTCTAGGCAACTTTGGCGTATGGTCATGCCATGGTGGTGCTTGGCGTTGGTTGTGACACGGTTTAGAGTCTCTGTCTGGCCTCCTCGCCATTCTTGGCTAGGGGTGGGCAAGGAGAATTAGCGTCATTGTTGTAGGAGTGTGTTGTAAGGCGAGTGTGGTGTTATAGCCATTCTATAGCGGTCTTGTCAACTTAATATAAAGATGCGCATGTCCGTTGCAGGTTCTTGGGAAAAAAGTAATTATATCATTGGCTTGTTATGTGACTCATAGGTGAGAACAGATTCATCATTTGTATAGGTCACCCATGTCATATATTCACAGTAATTTTTGTGCAAGGGTGTTGTTATTAACATGGAAGGATACTTAAAATTATGGATTGCTCAATTCCCTATATCCTTAACTGTGTTTAAATTAATTAAAGTTGCACAATGGTAAGTATAGTTTTGAATCTGGGGCCATCTTGAGCCGAGAGAACTAGTGGAAGAATCTGCGATAGTTTTTGTTTGGGCTAGGGGCGGAGATAAAAAGTAAACTGCAATTAGAAAATGAATAAAAATATCTATTTTGAGACAGACAGAGTACTAAATATGTATGGTAGAGTATAATTTTGCATAGTAGTTTGCATGTGCATTTCCTGCACATGATTACCATATCTACAAATATTGGATTACAGATATCATTTAAATTGTAAAGCTATTTGTTATATTTTAGTGTTTGTAATATGTTTATTACCAGCTAGTAAGATTGTATTAGTACACAGTACGTGCACGTACATGATTACTAGTAGACGTCTACTAATTGGATTGTGAGACCAACTTCAATACTAGCACCAGAAAAGAAATAAATTCCGTTCAACGTCCGATTAGGAACTGGATCGAACACGGCGACACCCATCGCTTGTGTCGCGTGCGTCTAAGGCGGCGCCGCGAATACGCGTGTTCTCGCAAACTTCCCTTTTTTCCCCTAATCCTCGTCGAGTCGTCGTTGTCGTCCGGCATGCCAACACGCCGAAGAGGACGAAGCGGCCATGGCGGAGGTCGTTGTAGGCTACCCGTGGCTGTGGAGCCTCGGGAGGTGGATGAAACGACGAAGACCTGTGCTTCGGGTGAACGTACGGTCCTCCCCGGCCAGTCCCCTCCTCGCGCCGACCATGATCCCTACCGCAATCAACCCTCCCGTGGTAGTGGTAGCTCTGGCGGTCGCACCGGCCCTGGCCCTGCCCCCTCGCGCCCTGGCGCCCAACCTGTCCCGTATTCTCTATTTCTCATCGTAGTCGGGTCGAATTGTTGCTTCTCTTCTGCTTATCTAGATCACATATACTCCCTCCGTTTTAAAATATAAGATATTTTAGATTTGTAAATAAAATATATCTAAAATAAGTTTTAGTGCGTAGATTTACTTTAAACTTGAGTAAACCTACACTCTAAAACAAGTCTAGATATATTTTTTTACAAGCCTAAAACATTTTATATTTTGAAACGGAGGGAGATACTACTAGTATCTCACTCTGATTTTAAAGGTAGATTGCTATTAATAATTCTAATCATCAAGCCTGCTTAACTTCTCCACATAATTCAGGTGTCATCAGGACCATGTGACTTCGCCTCCATCTACACAACATGCTGTCTCGTACCTGGACAAGCTGCTGGGCAACACAACACTGAAGGAATCGTCTGTCGCCGCCACTTCCTCGCCCATCTTGGTCCGAAAACCTCCCGATTGGTACTTCACATTTTACATCAGGACCGGTCTCCTGGGATCTTTCCACACATATCCTACTCTGGACGGGCCTTTTAAGAGCTTACAGGAAGCTGACGATGCTATCGATCGCCACCTTCTTAACCACACGAATCCCAAAATGTATGTCTTTGGTTCAAACATAATATTCCCATAACATACAATCAAACTAATGATATGCAAATGTTTTAATCTAAACTAGGTCCAAGGACTCACTAGACAAGCTTTCCATACGGGAGCGCGCTGTGCGGAAAGCTCTCTACTTTCCTGATGGCACCAGGAAGAAGTGTTTGGAGCCGCTAGACGAAACCCTTGATGAAATCGACCTATTGGTTCGTGCTTTAGTGGACCAGTATAACGACGATCAGAGTCTTCTGGGGGTTTGCTCTCTCTATCTCCTCCTGCCATTATACTTTGTACTATGTCTTGCTGTTTTTGTTGTCTTAGTCGTGTAAATGATTGCTGTTCTGATCCATTATCCGTGATTTAGGATCTTGCACTTCAGCTCAAGGATATCCAGCATGAACAATTCTTCTTCTCTGAGGGTGATTTGTACCATCATTTCAATTTCACCGCAAAGGCTAAAGGAGTTGTTGATTCTTTCTTCGCTGAAGTCAAATGTACACGCGGAGAGGATGAAGAAATGGTGCCCAGGTGTTTCTCCATTCTTAGACCTAATGATGATGGTAAGTCCCTATTTTTCTTAATGATGACTAGTTTAAATGCCTATGGCGGCCTCTCAAATCTTCTTTTATCGCGCACATGTAAACATGATGCATCTTTCATCCCTTCTCCTTTCACATCAGCCCATCGACTTCACCTCTTTCATTATATGTCAGTCAAGTGATAATCACCCCTCTCTTTTTAATGAAGGTCGCTGCTATGGTTGTCAGAATAATGGAGCAGTTGATATGAAGCACCCAAACAAAGCCGATGCGTATTGTCATGGACTCGTTCATGAGTATATGCCCTCTTTGGGTGGATATCATACAGAGCGAAGAGTTGAAAGCGTACAGCGAATTATTTTTTCTAGCTGAATGTTTCCATAATTCTACTAATCTTTATTGTTAACTACTGCCTCCCCTCATCTACAGGTGGAAGACGAGGAGGAAAGGCTAAGATATCAATTCAAGGTAATGGCATATATGGCGTCAGTACCTGGTATCATTTTAGCAAAATGATTTTGGTTACTTAGATTGATTACTTGTGTATTTTTAGTGCTTTGATGACCCAAGATTTATGGCGGAGCACTTTCAAGAGTCCTAACTGTGTCAAGACTACGGTGAAGAGAAGAGGCTTGTTGAAGTGGAGCATTGAAAACTCCACTGACATGATACATCACAGCCCCTCGATGCTTCCCCGTGACTGGATATCTATTTTCGCCGCTAGTAAACCTTTTATTTATTAACCCTTCCTAAGCTCTACATAGGTAGCTTGCTATTTCTAGTTGCCAAGACATAATTTATTTGGTTTGAGATGGACCTATTTGTAACAAGTTATACTTAAGTCGTTTCTAGAAACAGTTCTCCACGAGTGTAGCAAAAGGGAATTTCATGATAGAACACCTAATTTGCATGGTTAGTAGGAAAATGGTGGCTAAACCTAGGAACCTTTCGTTTTCTTTAGGAGTCTGTAACATTAAGAAAAAGGTACAATGATCCGCCTAAATCACGGTCTGACTGAAAATAAAATATTTCTCAATGGAAGCTACAATTAGTGTCCAATTCTTGTAATGGCCGGGTGTGGACATGTGGTTGTGTTGTTTCCCACGCAGGATTTGTTCTTTTAAGGGAACGCGGTATTTGGCAAACCGAACTTTCTATTAGTGTTGGATGTGTTTGAGGACTTAACGTTTAAAATGTTTGTTTTGGTACTTTTAAGACAACTAATTCAAATATTTTTTTCTCAAAACCTGGATTATGAATTAGAACTGAAATGGAAACTATTCACTCTAATTGGACGTTTTGATTTTCTCATGAAAACACATCAATTTCTTAATCAAGTACATCTTGTTAGGACATTTCTTTGTGGGCATACAACTCCTCTAATTTCTGTCATAAGGTGTGTGTGTATGTATCACATTAATGAAATGGTTTAAAACATTATCATTTACTTCTCACTGATCTTGCTTCATGTCATTAGGCATCTCAGTGAAGAACACTAGCTTTCGGTATTCGTTCATGTATAACAAGTCTTTCATCTTGATAATTTGTATCATTCAAAGAAATCATTATGTTCATATTCACTTTCATCTTTCATCATAAGAAAATGCACTCACCCAAAACAAAACTTGCTCTGAAACTGAATACAAACTGAACCTTGACTCTGGGAGAGGATACACAACCCCACAAGCCTGGAATGAACTTCGAGGATAGCTTCAACCAACAGATATGCAACGGAAAACAACAAACTGAACCTTGACTTTGGGAAATTTGAAAGGGGTTTTTATTTATTTGTTGGACAACTTGAACTCTTGTTACGTCATTTCGATCATGAAACCTGTAGGTTAGGAACGTCATGCTCAAAAACCATGCCACGCATACGACTAACGAAAATGACTTGTAGCTGCCGAAAAGTCTTCTTTGACACACGAGCATTTTAAAAATAAAAAATTTCAATTTTAGGTTCCCTCTAAAAATTCTGAAAATATCGATATCACTCGAGTCCGGGAGGCAAAACACCACTCTCTTTGTAGCTGCTGGCTATATGGTTCCTTTTGCAAAAGTTAACCTGAAGCTTAAGAAAGAAAACCCCTTGACCCACTAGGCCCATATTACATAGCACCTAGCAAATCGTCCCCCACTGTGTCCGCAAACCCCACTAGGCCGCCCCCGATCGCATCGCAGCCATGGATGACGTTGTCACGGACGCGCCGCTGCCGTCCCGCTTCTCCCCTGATGACCTCGACAACTTCGCCGCTCCCCCGCCGCAGCCCACCCCAATCCTCGTCGTCTCCCCCAACCCTAGCCCCGCGTCGCGCCTCCTCATCGTCCTCAATGGAAGCTACAATCAATGTCTAATTCTTGTAATGGCCGTGTGTTTTTCAGTATGGCATGGACATGTGGTCATGTAGTTGTGTTGTTTCCCACGCGGGATCTGTCATTCTTTTTAAGGGAATGCGGTATTTGGCAAACTGAACCTTCTATCAATGTTGGATGTGTTTGGGGACTTATGTTTAAAATGTTTTTTTCAGTACTTTTAAGTCAACTAGTTCAAACATTTTTTTCTCAAAACCTGAATTATGAATTAGAACTGAAATGGAAACTATGCACCCTAATTGGACATTTTGATTTTCTCATGAAAACACATCAATTTTTCAATCAAGTACATATTATTAGTACATTTCTTTGTGGGCATACAACTCCAATTTCTGTAATAAAGTGTGTGTGCATGTATCTCATTAATGATATGGTTTAAAACATTATCATCCACTCATTATCGGATGAACCCAAAAGCTTGAACATAAAGTACTTCTCATTGATCTTGCTTCATGTCATTAGGCATCTCAGTGAAGAACATTAGCTTCCGGTATTCTTTCACGTATAAGAAGTCCTTTATCTTGATAATTTGTATCATTCAAAGAAATCGTTATGTTCGTATTCACTTTCATCCTTCATCATAAGGAAATACACTCACCCAAAACAAAATTTTCTCTAAAACTGAATACAAACGGAACCTTAACTTTGGGGGAGGATACACAACCCCACTAGCCTGGAATGATCTTCGAGGATAGCTTCAACCAACAAATATGCAATGGGAAATAACAACAAGAACATGCACAAGTGACACAAGAATTTGCGTGAAAAACCTCCTCAATTTATTATCCTTGTTCATTTGACGTCCCATCATGATTGTAGACCAACTGATCTAGGCAAGTTTCACTATGAACAACCTGGGCACAAAGCCTTCTCTAAAATATCTACATATGTACAACACGTTGTGAACCGGTAACAACAACCACAAGAGACAAGGTTACAGCAAAACTGAGACACCATGATTTCTGTCCTCTTCGTAATCCGCAAACTTCCATTAAACCGCAAACCAAATATGTTCTTAACATGCACCAGTCGGACATAGTTTGCCTTTCCAAACCATTCGCCTACCAAAACTACTCTATGCTAAAACTATAGTAGTCCGAACTAATCTCTTCTAAATCTGATGCTACACCAAAATCTCAATCCAGCTAACCAGAACTAAGTACTCAAAATAAGAAGCAAGCTCACCCAGTTTAGAGTCAATCTAAGTATGTTTAAATCTCCAACCACCGGCTTGTAAAGAGATCGATTAGAACTAAGAAAATTTGGACAAAAATCACCATCGCTTGCTTGCTCACATTCTCTCACTCACAACCACCATAGCTGTCTAGTGTTTTATTTTTACTCCTCTCTCAAAAAGCACATCAGCGTGTTGGACTTAAATCTCGGTCAACGGTTGATACATGTTAAACTTCACAGGCTAATATTGGATTGCCAATACACCTCTATGTGATAGGACATAGTGTTGGAATTTGATGAGTTTTGGGCTGCTGGCCCATTAGACAAATTCTGAAATTCTCTTTGGCACACTTGTATATGACAGCATATGGCTGTGCTAGTGGTGCTAAAGTTTAGTCACACATTGCTAGTTGAAGGAGAGTTGGACCACCTTATATAGTAGAGTGTTGCACCACTCACTAAGGTGTGACAAGAAGAGTAGCCCTCGCGTACTCCTCCTCCGACGCCGCCCGCCTCGCCTCGTCACAACGCGCGCACGCGCCGCGGGTTGCGGGTTGCGGGAATCTCGCCGAGCCGAGCTTTATTTTGCTGGTTGGAAAACTGATTATGAGTGATTAACGAACGCGTTAATTACAGCCGTTTCCAGTTTTTATGGACGTGGACTGTTACCGACTCGGACGTGGGTTGAGTCCCACGATCTCCCTAACCTGCACTATATAAGCGTCTGCGCTAAACCTAATCGGTGAATCAATCCACACACGCGCCTACTCTACAGAACCTTGCGCCGCCGCTTTCGTCTTCCCTATCCCGGCTTGCGGCGTGCACCGCAGATCGGGACAGTATGCTCCGGAACCCCGCCTCTCGTGAACCTATACGGGTGAGAGGCGATCATGTTTTTGGGAAGCGCTCAAGCGCGACTACTGGCAACCACGACGTCGTCCGACAACGAGTTCCCGAACGACGACTTCTTCCCGGATGTTAGCGACCTCTTCGGCAACCTCAACATGGGCGACGGCTCTGTTGCTACTACCGCCGCGGCTACTGCCGCAACTGCATCGTATATGATCTCAATCTCTCTTTTTCGAATTATGCTAGTGTTCTTTGTGTTGGGAATATGCCCTAGAGGCAATCATGTATGATGAGATTTCCTATTGTATTCACAAATATATTAAGTTGTCCTTGTATAAACATCTGATGTGTATCATTGGATATGTGATTCGGTTGTGGAACTATACATTTATGTTGTTTGTACTAAATATCCTTGGTCATTGAGGTTGTGCTGGACACACAACTTAGACCAATGTGAAAGTTGGCTTGATGACTCGGTTCCACTTGTCATGGGCATGGAGATGCTATTCCAACTTACACAGATTCGACTAAAGAGTTTAGCGAGTCGGATTGACCCATATTGAGGTACAACGAACAAGTTGTCATTTGTATATCTCAATCGAAGTAATCCTTAGACCTGAGGTTGTTGCATAGTCCGAGTTGAGGATCACCGACTTAGGTTCTGTCAAACGCTGATTCGTAACTGGGCAGTTATAAAGGCAGGGTTCGGGTCGACTGAGAATCAAGCTGCGTGATGTGAATAACCAAGATGGGATTTTGCCCCTCCTCTTGGAGAGATATTTTCTGGGCCCTCTCGTGAGATATGATTCAGAAAGCATGGCCATGCATGACTCGGTTAAGTGTTAACCGAGGCGATCGACTAAGAGTTAGTCGGGTGAATCACTTATCTTGGATCGAGAAGAGAGTTGGACTATTTAAGGGATGATAAATATTCGCTTATAGTCTGATAAGGTATATCGTGAGGCAAAAGGGACTCGGACGTAAGTCGCATTGGTACTTGGGAGTCAGCACGTTCTACTAGGAACCGCTACCGACTGGTCGATTGAGAGTCCGACTCCAATCGTGTCCAAGTAGCCATGAGCCTGCGGGGTCACACACTTAAGAGCGGGAGCAAGCTCGGATTGGATCTGAACCGGTAATCTGGTTGGGTTGGACCTAAGACGGATTAAGACTGAGTTAGTGAGTTGGACTCACGGTGACTAGTGTTATATGGGCTTTAGTGAATGGGCCGCGCAAGCAGAGCCCACGTTCACTCCCTATATATAGTAGAGCACCGTAACCTAGAAAGGTTAATCGTTGTTCGGTTAGGTCATTCCATGTGTTGGAAACCCTAACTCCACAGCAGTCCTACCGTCATTACGAACCTAGCAGTTCGCCGCCGGTGCTCCTCCTTGCACGTGTGGATACCAACAGAGGTGTTGTACAATCAGCACCAGGACGATCGGATCGCAAAGGACCGCACTGCATCAACTGACGCGCTTCATCAGTAATCCGCAACTGCGCGTCTATGTAAGATTCCCAACCTTTAATAAGGTAGAGATCCATGTGTTTACAATGCTAGTCCCTGGATCAATAGCTAGCATCCACAGTTAAGATGTAATATCAAGAAACAAAGGTCATAATACAACTTTATAACCAGGAATAACATAATTTATTACATCTTACATAGCTCATTGGGCTATTACATTACATTGCAGCAGAATATCTATAAGCATGGGGTCCTTCATCTTCAAAGTGCCACAGGCAGACATGTTGGTTCTAGACTTGTAATCCTAATCAATAAACTTCACTAATATCAAACAAACCTGCAACATAACAAGTTACAGCCACAAGGGTCAATACATTTGAATTGTATTGGCAAGTGATACTATAGTAGTATAGTGGAGTCTATCATCTATATGCATTTGGCTAAGTGGAGCTTTAGGCTTGCATTGCTCAAAATAGATTTTCCTTATCATTTGAAAAAATACTAAGTTTTTGCTTGTCAAAAATATCCCAAGGAACCACCAATAGAAATTGGTGAACCTTAAACCCTTGTTCAACCACAAGTTTTTAACTTAGAAATTTGGATGATTAGATTCTTGATAGCTTCCATGTCGTGATTCTCAAATTGTCCTTTGCCAGGGACATGGCTAAGTACTTAGATTTTTCACTCTGCAGAGGTGGTGCACTTTCCCCACAAGACTTGGTTTCACCAAGACAAGATCTTTCAGAAGCCTTCCCTTAGACCAGAATGGACGCGTTCCAACCTATTATTCCCCTACCACCAACTGTCCATTTGGCTAAGTTCTTGCAACCTATATAATCCAGGAAGAGCCCATAATGCCATGTGGTTGCACTTGAAGCTTCTCAACATTTGACATCTCAAATCTCTTTGTTCCTGGGTGGCCATCCACAAGTGAGATACACAAGGTAAGCCATAGAAATGGGCCTTGTGAACCACTCAACACAAACCATTCCTTCCATTCCACCCAGGTGATTCATTCACTTAGTTGTTTTATTAAACAAAACACAAGTCCTCAGACTTAGAAATTTTCTATAGTATGATTATATATTCCACCCTTGTTTTCTACTAGCTAAGCTAAGCATTATTGTAGTAGGAATCTTAACTTAGGAAAATTCTACTAAGGTTTCATCTACTAGGATTTCCCATAGCATAGTTTATACTTAGCAAAATTCCATGCAAGTCCTACTTAGAAACATCACTAGTGCATAGTGAAAATAATGGGACAAAAGTATGAAGCATCACTTGCCTTGTTGGTAGAGGGTATAAGTTCACTTCCTTGTTCTTTGCAATGTTCACTCACTTCAAATCACTACAATTCAATCAAGCAAACAATATTTCAACTACCATTCAAGCAATTCATCACATAAAATCATAGTAACAAAACAATGTATGCAAGCATGCTAAAGATTGTTTTATTTGTAAAAGTGGTTTCTAATGGTTCATAAACATTTGAAAACACCTAATGGTAATTTTATAAAGTGGCAAAATCATTTGCAAAAGTTTTTACTCCATAAACCATTTTTAAACCATGTCATTATTTTATGTGGTGAAGAAATGCTTTTAATAAGGAAACATTCTATATGTTTAACAAAATATGTTTTCAAACCATGAAATCTTGTGTTTAGGGTTAGAGAGTATATTTCCAAAACATTTCCCAAAGGTTTTCGTCCAAAATCATTTTTAACAATTAAACCATATTTTTATTTGACTAGAAATGGTTTAAATCAAAGATTTATTATTTTGCTTCACCAAATACATTTTTGAAACCACCATTTGTTTCCTATGGTCATTAGGTTCAAAACACATCATTTTCCAAAGATTTTATCCTCAAAATCATTTTAGAACAATTTTTATAATCCAAACAAGCATACATAAGTTTCTGCAAAAACAAACATTTTAACAGAAGATTTTTACTAAACCAAGTGCATGGTTGGCTAGGGCTTGTTTTTCTGAATCCATTGATATCAAGTTTGCAAAATTTGGACGTGTGGATCAAAAGTTATGGAATTTACAAGTTCAACCATCTAATAGGATAGTTTCTGGTTTTCAATTATAAACCTAGGCCACGTGGCTGTTTCTCATTGGGCCATACCATTTCGTGTGGATCGATAGATGCTAGCCGTCAGATCTAAAGTACATCGCATAGTACAAAACCAAACTTACCCCTTCGTCTAGTGGATCTATCATAGCCGCCAGATCTAAATCCTACGGTTCCTAGCAACTAGTCAAGGACGGGCGGCGCTGGCGCGGCGGCGAGCGGCGGAGGCGCTCTGACTACGGCGGTATGGCGAATATATGAAGCGATAGGAGGTCTAGAAGGTCTCACCGGGTTCGCAGGGTCACGGTGATGCTCGAGGTGGCCGCAGAAGGGGCAGGGGCGCACGGCGACTATGGCGATTCCTCGCCGGAGCTAGTATCAGCGTCGGGTGCGTCCTGTTTGTTGACGGGGCGAGTCTACACGACACGGGAAAACCAGATAAAGGCATCGTTAGACGCGCAAGAGAATGGCGAAGACACGAGCATCAAAGAGAGGAGGAGGCGCGGTCAGAAAATACCAGAGGGGTTCGCCGGAGTGGAGGCAGACGGCGGAGGAGCTCTGTTCGTCGAGGTTGCCGATGCTACAGGGCACACGCGGCCAAGCGGGCAACACTGGGAGGTGCGCCAAGAGGTGGGGAGTACGTGAGCTTGGTCGAGGAGGCAAGGGGCGATGCAGGGCTGCCAGAATTTGCTCGTGAAGCTCGTCGGAGCAGCGGCAAAGCAAAATGAAATTGCCGCAGCCTGGTGGCTCCGGGGAAGCGGGGACTGAGGGTAATCAGAGAGGAGGCGAGGGCGTTTAAGATGGCGTGGTCGTGGGGTGGAGTAACGCGGGCAATAAGGCATATTCACGTGAGCGTTTAACGGCAGAAAACCGCCGGCGAGGTTTGCGTGCGGGTGAGGAAGAAGAGGGCTGGTGGTGGGGTCTGGCGTCAGTGAGAAAAGGAGAGGGAGAGCGGGGTCCACTGATCAGCGTCTGTGTGGGTAGATTCGCAGGTAAAAACGGTTCACTCTGAGGGGGTGGAGTGATGGGCTGTTGGGCCTGGACTGGGCTGCCGAGCTGGGTTGCTTCCTTTCCATTTTTTTTTTGTTCAGTTTGTTTTTCCTTTTTCATTTCTGTTTTAATTTTGAACCACCAATTCAAACACTCATTTGATTTCAAATCTTTGCCAGATTTTGTGTAGGTTTAAATACTGATTATTATTGTAATCTGGTGTCAATTTTTGAATAAAACCTTATTCATTTTGGGGGTCTTTTATTTATTCAAAATAGGCTCTAGTTTTAATTAGATAAGATTTAATAATATTTTTTTAAATCTCCATTAAAATTCTTAAAACTTTCCAAATCCTTTCAGTAGGTTTTTATTTGTTTATTTAGGTTCAAATAATTCATCTTGAATTATTTGGAAAGGTTTTTAATATGTTTTTATTATTCATTTAAAATTTGGATTTGTCTTTATTCCAATAGGATTTGGTTTATGCCATTTTATTTTACTTTGGCAATTCTTTATCTAATATTTTTATTTGGATTTGGATTAGATTCATTCCACTTGTTTAAGGATTTGGCCAAGGTTTGGTTTGGTCTTTAAATATTCTTTAATTAATATTTCTTTCTTCATCTTATAAAATCCTTATCTTTTTATTTAGAGATCCAAACTTGGTGATTCTAATTTGTGAAATCTTGTTTATTATTTGTTTATCTTTTTTAAAGATCCTTAGGATTATTTGCTCACCAATTGGTATGGATTCTAGATAAGGGATTTATTAGTTTTGGAAATTCAATTCCTTTATCTTATTAAATTCATAAGATTTTATTTATGGCTCCAAATTAAGTGAAACCAATTTATATGATTTTAAAATATTTCTATTTCTCATTCTTGATCATTTGTAAAAGTTTGTTGGCAAATTTTTATATGGATCAAATCCATAGGCTTGGAGATAACATGGAAATGATTTTCTTCCATTAGGGTTTTAGGATTTAGATTTATTTTCCAAGTGTTTAAATTCCAGATACATTCATTGAGTAATGCATTTTCTTTTGATTTGGATTTTGTTGAATTCAAACTTTAATTAAAGTTTGTTCAAGATGGGATTTTAAGTTTCCTTTTAGAAACAAAAGTTTCTTTTCACCCTGATTTTCAACAAAAAATTATTTTGTTTATTTATTTTTCACATTACAAGATTTGGAAAATCTTGGGATGTGACAGTCTAGTGGTAAACCTCGTGGCCTTCTACCTCAGCTGGATCTTGGGATCACCACGTTAGAGGAAATTTTTTGTTTTATCTCCGTGTGGCCCAACAGTGGTATCAGAGCGATAGCTTCTGGTTTTAGGCTCGAGATCTCGCATGTGTGATATGTGGTTGGCTGTAGATGAGATCTATGTGTTGTTTTGGTGGTCGATCTTTAAGATAGATCGGTTTTGTACGAGGTTGATTGGATCAACTGTACTCGGGGAATGGTAGATCTGGTTTTCGTGATCATACTGCTAAGGTCGTGGAACGGCATACCCCTATCGGTCGGCTTCCGCCATCGGGGTAGACTGTGACACGTAAATACAGAGGCGATGATCGAAGATCAAAAGGTTTGATCGAATAGGAACAATGGTCGAAATCCTGTCGTAGCGCCTTAGATATCCAGAGATTGTGACACGTAGACTGGGACCGTCGGCTTCGCCCTGTCGTAGCGCCTTAGATATCGTTGCGAGTTTCACAACGCCGGTAGATATTGTATCTATGCATAACTTGTTTTCGCAGGAAGTTGTGAATGGTATGGTTCATGTGCATGTGATGTATGTGTGTAATCCATACGTGATCTGCGAATCATGGTTTTTGTCAGCCGGCTGGAGCCTAGGTGCTATCATATTATTGTATAACGACCTGTGTGTCGGATTCTCCTTATAATTTACTTTACTAAGCTAGTGTAGCTGTTTGGAGAACCCGGAAGGCATGCAAGGCGATGTACATGTTGGCGACATGGAGTAAGACGATAAGTGGCAAGAGTTGGCACGAGTCGGATTACAGGATTTGTGGAGATGGAGATCTCCATGAAGAGAGCCATACCATTTCACATTATGATTATTTTATTATGTGTTATTGTTATGTCTCTGTTTTACCTCTATTAGATAGTCGGTAAAATTTAATCCCTCAAAGAAGGTCTAGTCGGTTTTCCCGCCAGTGTTTGCACCATCACAAGTCGGACATTTTTGGTAGTGGGCTCATAAAATTGAGGTGCTGCCAATTCTTTTCCGACTAGGTGGGTTCGAGTCGGACTCTTACTGCGGAAACACTCGGTAAGCTAGACGGGTCTATCACAATGGTTGTGGGGCTTGGGGAAAAGTCGAATGGGAGCCGGGGCATGTGATGCCACCCGTCCAACATGAGTTGTATGAGATACGATTGATAGGGAGTTGTCTACCTAGATCACTTGGCGGCTAGCGGTGATGTTAAAGCTCACTAGCCGACTTTCTTATTTAGGATCTTGAATCACTAAGTAACCATCGGAGGGATGTTGGTTCTAGTGGGAGCATAAAATATTAAAATGTTTAATATGATTGCTCTTTTATGAATACATGTCTTAAGTGTTTTTCATATTTTCTGTTGTAGATCATGGCACCAAGTAGCAGTCACTCTCAGATATTCGGTTTTGCGTTGAGAACTATCCTTGAGAAAGATAAACTGAACGACACTAATTTTACCAACTGGTATCGAAATCTGAGAATTGTTCTCAAACAAGAAAAGAAGGACCATGTCCTAGACAACCCACTTCGGATGAGCGAATGAGAATGCGATCGTCTGCCACCAATGCCTACCGTCGGGCTAAGGATGAGTCCACGGATATTAGTTGTCTTATGCTTGCTCACATGGAACCAGACTTGCAAAAGCAGTTCGAGCATGTTGAGGCCTACGATATGATCGAAAGCCTCAAAAGTATGTTCTAGGCTCAAAGCGACCGAGGTATCAAGTCTCTCAGGCTTTACTGAGTTGCAAGCTTAAGGATGGTGATCCACTGAGTCCGCATGTGATCAAAATGGTTGGTTACGTGCGGTCTCTGGAGAGGCTTGGCTACCCCATTAGCGAAGAGTTCGCTACGGATATAATTCTGAAGTCTCTTCCTAGTGCATATGGGCAGTTCATTTCGAACTACCACATGCATGGTATGGATAAGAAGCTCACTGAATTGCATGGTATGCTCAAGCAGGCAGAGGCGGATCTCAAGAATGGCGCTAGTCAAGTGTTGATGGTGCAGAATAAGGCTAAGTTCAAGAAGAGTTCTTGGACTAAGAAGAAGGCTAAGTCAGGAGGAAAGCAGGCTCAGGACCCGGTCCCAAGCGCTTCCTCAGGGACTAAGCCATCTCATTCAGCCGGATCCACTTGCTTCTACTGCAAGGCGGATGTCCAGTGGAAGAGGAACTGTAGCAAGTACTTGGCCGACAAAGCCAAGAGTGGAGGTATGACTTCCGACTCAGGTACACTTGTTTGGAATGTTATAGACATATATCTTGCTGATGCACCTAATAGTTCTTGGGTATATGATACCGGATCAGTTATTCACATCTGCAACTCATTGCAGGGACTGGTAAGAACTAGGAGCGTAGCAAGAGGCGAGGTTGATATTCGAGTCGGCAACAAAGCAAGAGTTGCTGTGTTGGAAGTCGGCACGATGCAATTTACCTTACGGATTCATTATGGAACTGAATAATTGTTATTATGTTCCAGTGCTCAGTCGAAACATTATTTCTGCTTCATGTTTGATGAGGCAAGGCTATGAGTCGAATATCAAGAATAATGGTTGTTCTTTGTATTTGAATGATATGTTTCACGGCTTTGCACCCGTCCAAGACGGGTTATTTATTTTGAATCTTGATGGTGAGTCGGTTTATAACATAAATGTTAAAAGGTTGAAACCAAATGATCTGAATATGACTTACTTTTGGCACTGTCGGCTTGGTCATATAAGTTGGAAACGCATGAAGAAGCTCCATGATGATGGACTCCTAACTTCGTTCGACTTGGAGTCATTCGAGACATGTGAATCTTGCCTACTCGGAAAAATGACCAAGACACCTTTTGCAAAGAGTTGCGAAAGGGCGTCCGACTTGTTGGGACTAGTACATAGTGATGTATGTGGACCAATGAGCACGACAGCCAGGGGTGGTTATGAGTACTTCATTACCTTCACTGATGATTTGAGTAGGTATGGATATATCTAGTTGATGAAACATAAGTCAGAAGCCTTTGAAAAGTTCAAAGAATTCCAGAATGAAGCACAAAATCAACTCGGCAAGAAAATAAAGTTTCTTCGGTCGGACCGAGGAGGCGAGTACGTGAGCCATGAGTTTGATGACCATCTGAAAAGTTGTGGAATAGTTCCTCAACTTACTCCGCCAGGAACGCCGCAAAGGAACGGTGTTTCAGAAAGGCGGAACCGGACCTTGTTCGACATGGTACAATCAATGATGAGTCGGACAGATCTGCCTTTATCATTTTGGGGCTATTGTCTAGAAACAGCAGCGTTCACACTAAACAGAGTACCATCAAAATCGGTAGAGAAGACACCACATGAGACGTGGACAGGCAAAAAGCCGAGTTTTTCTTTTCTTAAGATTTGGGGTTGTGAAGCATTTGTCAAGCGACTTCAGTTGGACAAGCTTACAACCAAGTCGGATAAGTGTATTTTCGTAGGGTATCCGAGGGAAACCTTGGGTTACTACTTCTACAACCGAGAAGAGGGCAAAGTGTTTGTTACTCGGAATGGTGTCTTCCTTGAGAAAGAGTTTCTCAGTAGGGGAGTCAGTGGGAGCACGGTGCAGCTCGAAGAAGTTCGAGAGCAACCAGCTAGTAGCGATTCGGCAAAAACCTTGGAGGTTGAGCTGGTCGTGGTAGCTGAGCCGGTAGCAGCACCTGTACTACGAAGATCCGCAAGATTACGAAGTGTTCGTGATGTATTACTGTTAGACAGTGATGAGCGGGCAAATTATTCGGAAGCGATGGTGGGATCTGATTCCGAGTCATGGCTTGGAGCCATGAGATACGAGTTAAAGTGCATTGATGAAAATCAAGTTTGGAACTTGGTTGATCTGCCAGACGGTGCAAGACACGTCGAGTGCAAATGGGTCTTTAAGAAGAAAACTGATATGGATGGAAATGTTTCCGTCTATAAAGCACGCCTTGTCGCGAAGGGGTTCCGACAAGTTCAAGGAGTTTATTACGATGAGACTTTCTCGCCCGTAGCGATGCTTAAATCAGTTCGGATCATGTTAGCTATAGCAGCCTATTTCGACTATGAGATATGGCAGATGGATGTCAAAACGGCTTTCCTTAACGGAAATTTAACTGAGGATGTGTATATGATACAGCCCGAGGGTTTTGTCGATACGTCTAATGCTTACAAGGTGTGCAAACTTCAGAAATCCATTTATGGGTTGAAGCAAGCATCTCGTAGTTGGAATATTCGCTTTGAAGAGGTAGTCAAATCGTTTGGCTTCATCAAGAGTGATCATGATTCTTGTTTATACAAGAAGTTTAGTGGGAGCAAGTAAACTTTCTAATCTTATATGTGGATGACATACTACTGATTGGAAATGATGTCCAGATGTTGCAAGAAACCAAAGAATCATTGGAAAGGAGTTTCTCAATGAAAGACTTGGGTGAGGCAACATATATTCTCGGAATCCGGATCTATAGAGATAGATCAAGACGGCTCATTGGATTGAGTCAGAGTACTTATTTGGACAAAGTGTTGAAGAAGTTCCACATGGAATCGTCTAAGAAGGGGTTCTTACCGATGTCCCATGGTGTAAAACTTAGCAACACTCAGTGTCCTTCGACAACTGATGAGCGAAGTCGGATGAGTGCGATTCCATATGCTTCTGCAGTCGGATCCATCATGTATGCCATGATTTGTACTAGGCCGGATGTTTCCTATGCTCTAAGTGTTGTGAGCAGATACCAGGCTGATCCTAGAGAGATCCACTGGACAGCGGCTAAAAATATCCTAAAGTACTTGAGAAGGACTAAGGATATGTTCTTGGTGTAGGGGTTCGTAGCATGGAAAACAAAAAATTTCTATCGCATACAAACAAACAAGCCAAGATCTATCTACTAGATTGTAGCAACGAGTCGATGGAATAACTTACCCTCGAAGATTCCAAAGTGTTTAACGAGAGCGGATTCTCGTGGGTGATGTAATCGTACTCTTCCCGATCTCAAGATCGTGTAGACGATCCTTCCGGCGCTGCGTTCCGGCAGAGCTTCCATAGTCGGTCACACGTTCGGTACTCGTCGAAGACCTTCCTCTCCCTTGTTCCAGCAGGCAGCGGAGGTTGTAGCACTCTCCTCGCGATTCCGGCAGCACAACGGCGTGGTACCGGAAGTAGAGGGGAGATCCCGCAGGGCTTCGCCTTAAGCCGGAGCGAGTATGGTGGAGTATGAGAGAGCTATTAGTGGTCTAAGGATTAGACACACCAATTAGAAGGCTCTAAACCGAAGGCTAGGGCAATTAGAAGCTCTAAACCAAAACGGCTCTAAACCGGAGATTAGAGGATAGGAACTTGTGTGTCTAGAGGAGGAGGCCCTGCCCCTCCTTTTATAGGTGGGAGGGGCGGCCAAGGGGAGGGAGTCCCTCCCCAAGTCGGCCTTGGGTGGCGCGCCGTCTTCGAGAGGAGGAACTCCTCCCCAAGTCGGTTTCAACCTCCTCTTGCTTGTTTCCCACAGTTTCCTGTTTTAGCCGTTTGACTTTCAAACTGGCCGTTTGACTTTTCAGTTTGGGATTCAATTTAATCCTTTATTTGGAACAGCGAGAACACTTAGTACATGATGCAATCATTCCAATATGTAATGACACATTCATGTACCCTCCCCCCCGGAGTGTCGGACATTCCGGAACCTTCTAGAACATTCCCGATGAAAACACCGGAATCATTCCCGAACTCCGAAACGAGACTTTCCTTATATGAATCTTATTCTACGGACCATTCCGGATCACCTCGTGATATCCCGGATCCCATCCGAGACTCCGAACAACATTCGGTCTCTTTCTCATAATACCATAACTACTCAAAACAACGTCGAATCCTTAAGTGTGTCTCCCTACGGTTCGTGAATTATGCGGACATGATCGAGACACTTCTCCGAACAATAACCAATAGAGGAATCTGGAAATTCATATGGCTCTACATATTTCTCACGATTACTTTGCGATCGAATGAACCACTTACATACGATACCAATTTCCCTTTGTCTCACGATAGTTTACTTATCCGAGGTTATGATCGTCGGTATCTCTGCATACCTAGTTCAACCTCGTTACGATAAGTACTCTTTTCTCGTTCCGTGATATGTGATCCCTTGAGCCACCACATGCTTGCAAGCCAATTGGATGACATTCCACCGAGAGGGCCAGAGTATATCTATCCGTCATATGGATGGACAAATCCCACTCTTGATCCATGTGTCTCAACCAATACTTTCCGAACACTCAATGCCACCTTTATAGCCACCCGATTCACGGTGTGGTGTTTGATGTCATCAAAACATCCATCCGGTAAAGGTGATATGCATGATCTCATGGTCGAAGGAATTAGGTTACTATGTATCAGAAAGCATATAGCAATTGAACTATTGAAATGACTTGATCTTTATGCTACGCTTATCTATAGGAGTATGTCCACCATATCATTCTCCTAACGATATGATCTTGTTGTTGATAACATCTCAATGTTCATGATAGGGAAACCACAATCATTAATCAACCAACAAGCTAGTGAAGTATAGAGGCTATACTAGGGACTTAAAATTAAGTTTACAAATCACACAAGTATTAATGTTTCCTTGTTAATACTATTATAGCATGAATGTAAACATTTATCATAAACACAAAGATATAATAATAACTACATCTATTATTGCATCTAGGGCATATCTCCAACAGTCTCCCACTTGCACTAGAGTCATCTAATCTAGATTACATGGAAATATACCGAACACCCATGGCAGTTTGGTGTTGGTCATGTTTTGCCCTCGGGAGAGGTTTAGTCAACGGATCCGCCACATTCAGATCTGTGTGTACTTTGCAAATCTTTATATCCCCATCCTGGATATGTTCTCGAATAGCGTGAAAACGCAGCTTGATGTGACTTCTTGTGTGACCTTGGTTCTTGCGCATTGGCTATGGCGCCCATGTTATCACAAGAGATAGACATTGGGTCCAGCACTAGGAACCACACCCAGCTGTAATGAACTCTTTCATCCATATCGCTTCTTGTGAAGCCTCCGGCAACCATGTATTCCGATTCGTTGAAGATCTCCACAACGCTTTGCTTTGCACTCCTCCACCATCACTGCACCATTCAAAATAAATACGTATCCAGATTGTGATTTAGAATCATCCGGATCAGTGTTCCAACTAGCATCGGTGTAACCATTAACAACGAGTTGTTCATCACCTCCATAAGAAAGAACCATATCCTTAGTCCTTCTCAAGTACTTAAGGATGTTTTTGACCGCTGTCCAATGATCCACTCCTGGATCACTTTGATATCTGCTAGTTAAACTAACAGCATATGCAATGTCGGGTCTAGTACATAGCATGGCATACATTAGAGATCCTATGGCTGAGGCATAGGGAGTCTTACTCATCCTTTCTCTATCTTCTGCCGATGTCGGACTTTGAGTTTTACTCAAGGTCGTATTGGGCAACATGGGCAAGAACCCTTTCTTGCTTTCTTCCATTCCAAACCTCTTTAGAACTTTGTCCAAATATGTACTTTGTGACAATGATATTTGGTGTTTCGATTTATCTCTATAAATCTTTATGCCTAATATGTAAGCTGCTTCGCCAAGATCCTTCATTGAAAAACTATTATTCAAATATTCCTTGACACTATTAAGAAGGTCTACATCATTCCCAATCAACAATATGCCATCCACATATAGTATTAAGAATGCTACAGAGCTCCCACTCACTTTCTTGTAAATACAAGCTTCTCCATAAGTTTGTATAAAACCAAAACTTTTGATCACCTTATCAAAACGTTGATTCCAACTTCGGGATGCTTGCTTCAATCCATAGATGGATCGTTGAAGTTTGCATACCTTGTTAGCATCTTTAGGATCGACAAAACCTTTGGGTTGCATCATATACAACTCTTCATCAATATCTCCATTGAGGAATGCTGTTTTGACATCCATCTGCCATATCTCATAATCACAATATGCAGCGATTGCTAACATAATCCTCACAGACTTTTAGCTTCGCTACCGGTGAGAAATTCTCATCGTAGTCAACTCCTTGAATTTGTCGAAACCCTTTTGCGACAAGTCGAGCTTTATAGACAGTAACATTACCATCAGCATCTGTTTTCTTCTTGAAAATCCATTTGTTCTCAACAGCCTTTCGGCCATCCGGTAAGTCCACCAAAGTCCATAATTGGTTTTCGTACATGGATCCAATCTCGGATTTCATGGCTTCTTGCCATTTATTGGAATCTGGGCTCATCATCGCTTCCTCATATGTCTCGGGGTCATCGGTGTTGTCCACCAACATGACACTCATAACGGGATCATACCAATCTGGAGTGGTACGAGTTCTCGTTGACCTCCGAGGCTCTGTAGCTACTTCAACCGAAGTTTCATGATCACCATCATTAGCTTCCTCTCTTATTGGTGCAGGAACCACAGGAACTTCTTTCGGTGCTGCGCTACTCGCAATTTCGAGAGAAGGTTCGACAACCTCGTCGAGTTCTACTTTCCTTCCAGTCACTTCTTTCGAGAGAAATTCCTTCTCTATAAAGGATCCATTCTTGGCAACGAAGATTTTGCCTTCGGATCTATGATAGAAGGTATACCCAATAGTTTCCTTCGGGTATCCTATGAAGACGCATTTTTCCGCTTTGGGTTCAAGCTTGTCCTACAGAACTTCTTTACATAGGCTTCGCATCCCCAAACTTTAAGGAACGACAATTTAGGTTTCTTCCCAAACCATAATTCATACGGTGTCGTTTCAACGGATTTAGACGGTGCCCTATTTAAAGTGAATGCGGCTGTTTCTAATGCATAACCCCAAAATGATAGCGGTAAATCTGTAAGTGACATCATAGAACGAACCATATCTAAGAGAGTTCGATTACGACGTTCGGACACACCATTACGCTGTGGTGTTCCCGACGGTGTCAACTGTGAAAGTATTCTGCATTTCTCCAAATGATCGCCAAACTCGTAACTTAGATATTCACCTCCACGATCAGAACGTAGAAATTTAATCTTCTTGTTACGTTGATTCTCTACCTCACTTTGAAACTCCTTAAAATTCTCGAAAGTTTCGGACTTATGTTTCATGAAATAGATATACCCATATCTACTCAAGTCATCCGTGAAGGTAAGAACATAACGATAACCACCGCGCGATGCTACACTCATTGGACCACACACATCGGTATGTATGATTTCCAATAAGTCCGTAGCTCGCTCCATCATACCAAAAAATGGAGTCTTAGTCATTTTTCCCATCAGACATGCTTCGCATCTTTCAAGTGATTCAAAATCAAGTGATTCTAGAAGTCCATCGGAATGGAGTTTCTTCATACGTTTCACTCCAATGTGACCAAGACGACAGTGCCACATATAGGTCGAATTATCGCTTGATTTTAAACGTTTAGCCTCAATGTTGTTGATATGTGTATTTCCACTATCGAGATTCAATAAGAATAGACCATCTATCAAAGGTGCATGTGCATAAAACATATTACTCATATAAATCGAACAACCATTATTCTCTGACTTAAACAAGTAACCGTCTCGCAATAAACAAGATCCTGATATAATGTTCATGCTCAACGCAGGCACTAAATAACAATTATTTAAGTATAAAACTAAGCCCGATGATAGATGAAGGGGTAGCGTGCCGACCGCGATCACATCAACCTTTGATCCGTTTCCCACGCGCATCGTCACCTCGTTCTTCGCTAGCTTCCGCTTATTCGCAAAGACCTTTTGAGTTACAAATATGAGCAACCGAACCAAGATTATCAAATACCCGTGCACTACTACGAGTACTAGTGAGATACACATCAATAACATGTATATCGATATACCTTTCTTCTTGATGTTGCCGTTCTTGAGATCCGCCAAGTACTTTGGGCAATTCCGCCGTGACCCTCTCCCTTGCAAAAGCACTCAAGATCGTGCTTGGGTCCAGCCTTGGTCTTCTTCACGCGTGGTAACTTTCTTACCACCCTTCTTGAAGTGTCCCTTCGCTTAGAATTGCCTTTCTTGAATTTGGTGGTCTTATTGACCAACAACACTTGGTGCTCTTTCTTTATCTCCACTTCGCAGATTTCAACATGGCAAAGAGTTCGTAACATCTTGTTCATGTTACGCATGTTGTAGTTCATCACAAAGTTCTTGTAACTTGGTGGTAGTGATTGGAGGACACGGTAAATCCCCAAAGCATTAGGAATCACTATACCCAAGCTTTGAAGTTTGTTTGCGTGCCTGCACATCTTAAGCACATGCTCACCGATTGAGCTGCCTTCTTCCATCTTGCGCTTAAAGAACTTTTCGGAAGCCTCATAGCTTTCAATTGCCGCATGAGTCTCAAAATCAATTTGAGATCCTCGACAATATCATATGGGTCCGACTCTTCAAACCTTTTCTCAAGCTCCGATTCCAAACCATACAAGATAGCACATCGAACTATGGAGTCTTGATTCTTCCGAGCGAGGTAAACATTCTTTACTTCATCGAGCATCACTGCAGTGGGTCACCCAATGCATCCAAAGACATAGGTCAAATTACCACCTGTGAGGACAATCCTCAAATTATGGAACCAATCCACGAAGTTGCTTCCATTGTTTTTCAACTTTTCTTTCTCTAGGAACGCATTAAAATTGATGGTAGGGGCTGCCATTGATCTACAACATATTTGCAATAGTTTAGACTAAGTTTATGACAAATTGAGTTCAAATTAATTAATGAAATTAAACTAGGTGAACTCCCACTCAAAACAACATCCCTCACATTGTTTTAGTGATCACGAACCAAATCCACCATATCAACACCGATCATCACGAGAGTTGATATAGTTTCAATGGCGAACAATCGTCATGTTCATCATATCTACTATATGATTCATGCTTTACCTTTCGGTGATCCGTGTTCCGAGACCATGTCTGTACATGCTAGGCTCGTCAAGATCAAACCTTAGTTTCGCATGAGCAACTGCTTGCTCACGTTGTATACACTTGCAGAATCTAACACACCCGATCATCACGTGGTGCTTCGAAACAACAAGCTTTAGCAACGGTGCTAACTAAGGGTGAACACATTATGACTTGAAATTCATGTGCATGAGGGATCATCTTATAATTCTACCGTCGTCTACCAAGCAATACAAGATGCATAAAGGATTAACATCACATGCAATTCAATAATATGTGATATGATATGGCCTTTCTTCTTTGTGCTTCCGATCTCCATCTTCAAGCACGAACATGATCTCCATCATCACCGGCATTGCATCAAGGTCAATGACACTTCTTCATGGTTGTCGTCCACCGGCTTCAACTATTACAACTACCTTGAATAGACACGCGGGTCATAACATAAATTAAAGACAACCATATGGCTCTAGCCGGTTGCCAACTTACAATAAGGAACATTGCATACATCAAATATAATCACAATCATGGCCATATCACATCACTGCACACCCCTGCAAAACAAAGTTAGACGCCTCTACTTTCTTTGCATATTTTACGTGGTTTGGGGCTTTCAATAAGTGTCGTTCTAACTTACGAACAAGAACCACATCATTGATACTAGCATTGTTGATCACCCGTTGTAAATTGGATCTTAACTATGCTAGGAGAAACAGCACCATAAAGCCACTTATGCAATACAAGTTGCATGTCAAGCGTAGAGCAAGTCTCATGAACGATGTCATGTAAGGTTAGCCCGGGCCGCTTCATCCCAACATACCGCAAGATGCAAAGTACACAAGAAGCAATCGACAATAAAAGCATCAACGCCCACAATGACCATTGTGTTCTACTCGTCCAACAGATCTACATATAGACACGGCTCTGATACCACTGTAGGGGTTCGTAGCATGGAAAACAAAAATTTTCTATCGCATACAAACAAACAAGCCAAGATCTATCTACTAGATTGTAGCAACGAGTCGATGGAATAACTTACCCTCGAAGATTCCAAAGTGTTTAACGAGAGCGGATTCTCGTGGGTGATGTAGTCGTACTCTTCCGATCTCAAGATTGCGTAGACGATCCTTCCGGCGCTGCGTTCCGGCAGCGCTTCCGCAGTCGGTCACACGTTCGGTACTCGACGAAGACCTTCCTCTCCCTTGTTCCAGCAGGCAGCGGAGGTTGTAGCACTCTCCTCGCGATTCCAAAGACTGTGGCGTGGTACCTAAGAGTAGAGGGGAGATCCCGCAGGGCTTCGCCTTAAGCCGGAGCGAGTATGGTGGAGTATGAGAGAGCTATTAGTGGTCTAGGGATTAGACACACCAATTAGAAGGCTCTAAACCGAAGGCTAGGGCAATTAGAAGCTCTAAACCAAAACGGCTCTAAACCGGAGATTAGAGGATAGGAACTTGTGTGTCTAGAGGAGGAGGCCCTGCCCCTCCTTTTATAGGTGGGAGGGGCGGCCAAGGGGAGGGAGTCCCTCCCCAAGTCGGCCTTGGGTGGCGCGCCGGCTTGGAGAGGAGGAACTCCTCCCCAAGTCGGTTTCAACCTCCTCTTGCTTGTTTCCCACAGTTTCCTGTTTTAGCCGTTTGACTTTCAAACTGGCTGTTTGACTTTTCAGTTTGGGATTTAATTTAATCCTTTATTTGGAACAGCGAGAACACTTAGTACATGATGCAATCATTCCAATATGTAATGAAACATTCATGTACCCTTCCCCCCCGGAGTGCCGGACATTCCGGAACCTTCTAGAACATTCCCGATGAAAACACCGGAATCATTCCCGAACTCCGAAACGGGACTTTCCTTATATGAATCTTATTCTCCGGACCATTCCGGATCACCTCGTGATATCCCGGATCCCATCCAAGACTCCGAACAACATTCGGTCTCTTTCTCATAATACCATAACTACTCAAAACAATGTCGAATCCTTAAGTGTGTCTCCCTACGGTTCGTGAATTATGCGGACATGATCGAGACACTTCTCCGAACAATAACCAATAGAGGAATCTGGAAATTCATATGGCTCCCACATATTTCTACGATTACTTTGCAATCGAATGAACCACTTACATACGATACCAATTTCCCTTTGTCTCACGATAGTTTACTTATCCGAGGTTATGATCGTCGGTATCTCTGCATACCTAGTTCAACCTCGTTACTGATAAGTACTCTTTTCTCGTTCCCGTGATATGTGATCCCTTGTGAGCCAGTCACATGCTTGCAAGCCAATTGGATGACATTCCACCGAGAGGGCCCAGAGTATATCTATCCGTCATATGGATGGACAAATCCCACTCTTGATCCATGTGTCTCAACCAATACTTTCCGAACACTCAATGCCACCTTTATAGCCACCCAGTTACGGTGTGGTGTTTGATGTCATCAAAGCATCCATCCGGTAAAGGTGATATGCATGATCTCATGGTCGAAGGAATTAGGTTACTATGTATCAGAAAGCATATAGCAATTGAACTATTGAAATGACTTGATCTTTATGCTACGCTTATCTATAGGAGTATGTCCACCATATCATTCTCCTAACGATATGATCTTGTTATTGATAACATCTCAATGTTCATGATAGGGAAACCATAATCATTAATCAACCAACAAGCTAGTGAAGTATAGAGGCTATACTAGGGACTTCAAATTAAATTTACAAATCACACAAGTATTAATGTTTCCTTGTTAATACTATTATAGCATGAATGTAAACATTTATCATAAACACAAAGATATAATAATAACTACATTTATTATTGCCTCTAGGGCATATCTCCAACACTTGGTTTATGGTGGTGAAGATGAACTCAGTGTAAAGGGTTACACGGATGCGAGTTATCTTACCGACTCTGATGATTCTCGTTCGCAATCCGGATACGTGTTTATTATAAACGGAGGTGCTGTGAGCTGGAAGAGTTCCAAGCAAGAGACTGTGTCTGCGTCTACAATAGAGGCTGAGTATATTGCCGCCTCGAAGGCAGCAAAGGAAGCTGTTTGGATGAGGAATTTCCTCATGGATCTTGGTGTGGTTCAGGGCTCGTCTAATCCGTTGGACGTGTATTGTGACAACAATGGTGCTATTGCACAAGCCAAGGAACCTAAAAAGCACTAGAAGAACAAGCACATACTCATGCGGTACCACCTGATTCGCCAGTTCGTGGATCAGGGTGATATCAAGTTATGCAAGGTACACACAAATGCAAATATTGCGGATCCGTTGACAAAGCCGTTACCACAGCCGAAGCATGAGGCGCACCTGAGAGCCATGGGCATTAGATGCTTAGACATGTGATGTCAGAAGATTGACTCTAGTGCAAGTGGGAGACTGTTGGGAATATGCCCTAGAGGAAATCATGTATGATGAGATTTCCCATTGTATTCATAAAGATATTAAGTTCTCCTTGTATAAACATCTGATGTGTATCATTGAATATGTGATTCGGTTGTGGAACTATACATTCATGTTGTTTGTACTAAATATCCTTGGTCATTGAGGTTGTCTTTGGACACAACTTAGACCAATGTGAAAGTTGGCTTGATGACTCGGTTCCACTTGTCATGGGCATGGAGATGCTATTCCAACTTACACAGATTCGGCTAAAGAGTTTAGCGAGTCGGATTGACCCATATTGAGGTACAACGAACAAGTTGTCATTTGTATATCTCAATCAATGTAATCCTTAGACCTGAGGTTGTTGCATAGTCTGAGTTGAGGATCACCGACTTGGGTTCTGTCAAACGCTGATCCGTAATTGGGCAGTTATAAAGGCAGGGTTCAGGTCGACTGAGAATCAAGCTGCGTGATGTGAATAACCAAGATGGGATTTTGCCCCTCCTCTTGGAGAGATATTCTTTGGACCCTCTCGTGAGATATGATTCGGAAAGCATGGCCATGCACGACTCGGTTAAGTGTTAATCGAGGCGATCGACTAAGAGTTAGTCGGATGAATCACTTATCTCGGATCGAGAAGAGAGTCGGACTATTTAAGGGATGACAAATATTCTCCTATAGTCTGACAAGGTATATCGTGAGGAAAAAGGGACTCGGACATAAGTCGCATTGGAAAGGCAAGTCATCATGACTCTTTGGTACTTGGGAGTCAGCACGTTCTTCTAGGAACCGCTTCCGACTGATCGATTGAGAGTCCGACTACAATCGTGTCCAAGTAGCCATGAGCCTGTGGGGTCACACACTTAAGAGCGGGAGCAAGTTCGGATTGGATCTGAACCGGTAATCTGGTTGGGTTGGACCTAAGCCGGATTTGTAGGGGTTCGTACCATGGAAAAAAAAATTCTATCGCATACAAACAAACAAGCCAAGATCTATCTACTAGATTGTAGCAACGAGTCGATGGAATAACTTACCCTCGAAGATTCCAAAGTGTTTAACGAGAGCAGATTCTCGTGGGTGATGTAGTCGTACTCTTTCCGATCTCAAGATCGTGTGGACGATCCTTCCGCGCTGCGTTCGCAGCGCTTCATGATCGGTCACTGCGTTCGACGAAGACCTTCCTCTCCCTTGTTCTAGCAGGCGGAGGTTGTAGCACTCTCCTCGCGATTCCGGCAACTGGCGGCGTGTGGAAGTAGAGGGAGATCCATGAGGCTTCCTTAAGCCGGAGCGAGTATGGTGGATTATGAGAGAGGGCTATTAGTGGTCTAGAGATTAGACACACCAATTAGAAGGCTCTAAACCGCAGGCTAAAGCAATTAGAAGCTCTAAACCAAACGGCTCTAAACTGAGATTAGAGGTGGAAACTTGTGTCTCTAGGAGGAGCCCGCCCTCCTTATATAGGTGGAGGGCCTTGGCGCCAGGGAGGAGGAGTCCCTCCCAACTCGGCCTAGGGCTGGGCGCCCGGCTGGAGGTCCAACTCCTCCTCCAAGTTGGTTCCAACTCCTCTTGCTTGTTTCCCACAGTTTCTTGTTTCCCACAGTTTCCTGTTTTAGCCGTTTGACTTTCAAACTGGCAATTTGACTTTCATGTTTTTGGAACAGCAAGAACACTTAGTACATGATGCAATCATTCAATGACACACTCATGTACCCTCCCCGGTCTTGGGACAATCCGGAACCTTCTAGAACATTCCCGATGAAAACACCGGAATCATTCCCGAACTCCGAAACGGGACTTTCCTTATATGAATCTTATTCTCCGGACCATTCTGAATCACCTCGTGATATCCCGGATCCCATCCGAGACTCCGAACAACATTCGGTCTCTTTCTCATAATACCATAACTACTCAAAACAACGTCGAATCCTTAAGTGTGTCTCCCTACGGTTCGTGAATTATGCGGACATGATCGAGACACTTCTCCGAACAATAACCAATAGAGGAATCTGGAAATTCATATGGCTCCCACATATTTCTACGATTACTTTGCGATCGAATGAACCACTTACATACGATACCAATTTCCCTTTGTCTCACGATAGTTTACTTATCCGAGGTTATGATCGTCGGTATCTCTGCATACCTAGTTCAACCTCGTTACCGATAAGTACTCTTTTCTCGTTCCTGTGATATGTGATCCCTTGTGACCAAGTCACATGCTTGCAAGCCAATTGGATGACATTCCACCGAGATGGCCCAGTATATCTATCCGTCATGTGGATGGACAAATCCACTCTTGATCCATGTGTTTCAACCAATACTTTCCGAACACTTAATGCCACCTTTATAGCCACCCAGTTACGGTGTGGTGTTTGATGTCATCAAAGCATCCATCCGGTAAAGGTGATATGCATGATCTCATGGTCGAAGGAATTAGGTTACTATGTATCGTAAAGCATATAGCAATTGAACTATTGAAATGACTTGATCTTTATGCTACGCTTATCAATAGGAGTATGTCCACCATATCATTCTCCTAACGATATGATCTTGTTGTTGATAACATCTCAATGTTCATGATATGGAAACCACAATCATTTAATCAACCAACAAGCTAGTGAAGTATAGAGGCTATACTAGGGACTTCAATTTAAGTTTACAATTCACACAAGTATTAATGTTTCCTTGTTAATACTATTATAGCATGAATATAAACATTTATCATAAACACAAAGATATAAAAATAACTATATTTATTATTGCCTCTAGGGCATATCTCCAACAGTCTCCCACTTGCACTAGAGTCATCTAATGTAGATTACATGGTAATATACCGAACACCCATGGCAGTTTGGTGTTGGTCATGTTTTGCCCTCGGGAGAGGTTTAGTCAACGGATCCGCCACATTCAGATCTGTGTGTACTTTGCAAATCTTTATATCCCCATCCTGGATATGTTCTCGAATAGCGTGAAAACGCATCTTGATATGCTTCAGCTTCTTGTGTGACCTTGGTTCTTGCGCATTGGCTATGGCGCCCATGTTATCACAGTAGATAGACATTGGGTCCAGCGCACTTGGAACCACACCCAGCTCTGTAATGAACTCTTTCATCCATATCGCTTCTTGTGAAGCCTCCAGCCATGTATTCGATTCATTGAAGATCTCGCCACAACGCTTTGCTTTGCACTCCTCCATTAAGCTCACGCACCATTCAAAATAAATACGTACCAGTTGTGATTTAGAATCATCCGGGTCGGTGTTCCAACTAGCATCGGTGTAACCATTAACAACGATGTTCATCACCTCCATAAGAAAGAACCATATCCTTAGTTCTTCTCAAGTACTTAAGGATGTTTTTGATCATTCAATGATCCACTCCTGGATCACTTTGATATCTGCTAGTTAAACTAACAGCATATGCAATGTCGGGTCTAGTACATAGCATGGCATACATTAGAGATCCTATGGCTGAGGCATAGGGAGTCTTACTCATCCTTTCTCTATCTTCTGTCGATGTTGGACTTTGAGTTTTACTCAAGGTCGTATTGGGCAACATGGGCAAGAACCCTTTCTTGCTTTCTTCCATTCCAAACTTCTTTAGAACTTTGTCCAAATATGTACTCTGTGATAATGATATTTGGCGTTTCGATCTATCTCTATAAATCTTTATGCCTAATATGTAAGCTGCTTCGCCAAGATCCTTCATTGAAAAACTATTATTCAAATATTCCTTGACACTATTAAGAAGGTCTACATCATTCCCAATCAACAATATGTCATCCACATATAGTATTAAGAATGCTCTGAGCTCCCACTCACTTTCTTGTAAATACAAGCTTGTCCATAAGTTTGTATAAAACCAAACTTTGATTACCTTATCAAAACGTTGATTCCAACTTCGGGATGCTTGCTTCAATCCATAGATGGACCTTTGAAGTTTGCATACCTTGTTAGCATCTTTAGGATCGACAAAACCTTTGGGTTGCATCATATACAACTCTTCATCAATATCTCCATTGACGAATGTTGTTTTGACATCCATCGCCATATCTCATAATCATAATATGCGCGATTGCTAACATAATCCTCACGACTTTAGCTTCACATTGGTGAGAAATTCTCATCGTAGTCAACTCCTTGAATTTGTCGAAACCCTTTTGCGACAAGTCGAGCTTTATAGACGATAACATTACCATCAACATCTGTTTTCTTCTTGAAAATCCATTTGTTCTCGTGACCTTCCGCCATCCGTAAGTCCACCAAAGTCCATACTTGGTTTTCGTACATGGATCCAATCTCGATTTCATGGCTTCTTGCCATTTATTGGAATCTGGGCTCATCATCGCTTCCTCATATGTCTCGGGGTCATCGGTGTTGTCCACCAACATGACACTCATAACGGAATCATACCAACTGGAGTGGTACGAGTTCTCGTTGACCTCCGAGGCTCAGAGCAACTTCAACCGAAGTTTCATGATCATCATCATTAGCTTCCTCTCTAATTGGTGCAGGCACCACAGAACTTCTTCCGGTCTTGCGCTACTGCAATTCGAGAGAAGGTTCGACAACCTCGGCGAGTTCTACTTTCCTTCCAGTCACTTCTTTCAAGAGAAATTCCTTCTCTAGAAAAGATCCATTCTTGGCAACGAATATTTTGCCTTCATATCTATGATAGAAGGTATACCCAATAGTTTCCTTTGGGTATCCTATGAAGACGCATTTTTCCGCTTTGGGTTCAAGCTTGTCCAGCTGTAACTTCTTTACATAGGCTTCGCAACCCCAAACTTTAAGGAACAACAATTTAGGTTTCTTCCCAAACCATAATTCATACGGTGTCGTTTCAACGGATTTAGACGGTGCCCTATTTAAAGTGAATGCGGCTGTTTCTAATGCATAACCCCAAAATGATAGCGGTAAATCTGTAAGTGACATCATAGAACGAACCATATCTAAGAGAGTTTGATTACGACGTTCGGACACACCATTAAGCTGTGGTGTTCCCGGCGGTGTCAATTGTGAAAGTATTCCGCACTTCTTTAAATGCTCGCCAAACTCGTAACTTAGATATTCACCTCCACGATGAGAACGTAGAAATTTAATCTTCTTGTTACGTTGATTCTCTACCTCACTTTGAAACTCCTTAAACTTCTCGAAAGTTTCGGACTTATGTTTCATGAAATAGATATACCCATATCTACTCAAGTCATCTGTGAAGGTAAGAACATAACGATAACCATCGCGCGATGCTACACTCATTGGACCACACACATCGGTATGTATGATTTCCAATAAGTCCGTAGCTCGCTCCATCATACCAGAAAATGGAGTCTTAGTCATTTTTCCCATCAGACATGCTTCGCATCTTTCAAGTGATTCAAAATCAAGTGATTCAAGAAGTCCATCGGAATAGAGTTTCTTCATACGCTTCACTCCAATGTGACCAAGACGACAGTGCCACATATAGGTCGAATTATCGCTTGATTTCAAACGTTTAGCCTCAATATTGTTGATATGTGTATTTCCACTATCGAGATTCAATAAGAATAGACCATCTATCAAAGGTGCATGTGCGTAAAACATATTACTCATATAAATCGAACAACCATTATTCTCTGACTTAAACAAGTAACCGTCTCGCAATAAACAAGATCCTGATATAATGTTCATGCTCAACGCAGGCACTAAATAACAATTATTTAAGTATAAAAATAATCCCGATGGTAGATGAAGAGGTAGAGTGCCGACCGCGATCACATCAACCTTTGATCCGTTTCCCACGCGCATCGTCACCTCGTTCTTCGCTAGCTTCCGTTTATTCTGCAGCACCTGTTTCGAGTTACAAATATGAGCAACCGAACCAGTATCAAATACCCAGGCACTACTACGAGTACTAGTGATATACACATCAATAACATGTATATCAGATATACCTTTCTTCTTGATGTTGCTGTTCTTCAGATCCGCCAAGTACTTTGGGAAATTCCGCTTCCAGTGACCTTCTCCCTTGCAGTAAAGCACTCGATTTAGTGCTTGGTCAGCCTTGGTTTTCTTCGTCGTGGTAACTTTCTTACCACCCTTCTTGAAGTGTCCTTTGCTTAGACTTGCCTTTCTTGAGTTTGGTGGTCTTATTGACCATCAACACTTGGTGCTCTTTCTTAATCTCCACTTCGCAGACTTTAACATAGAAAATAGTTCGCAACTCTTTGTTCATGTTCGCATGTTGTAGTTCATCACAAAGTTTACGTAACTTGGTGGCGTGATCGGAGGACGGTAAATCCCCAAAGCATTAGGAATCACTATACCCAAGCTTTGAAGTTTGTTTGCATGCCCAGACATCTTAAGCACATGCTCACTTGTGAGCTGCCCTCTTCCATCTTGCGCTTAAAGAACTTTTCGAAGCCTCATAGCTTTCAATTGCCGCATGAGTCTCAAAAATCAATTTGAGATCCTCGACAATATCATATGGGTCTGACTCTTCAAACCTTTTCTGAAGCTCCGATTCTAAACCATACAAGATAGCACACTGAACTATGGAGTACTGATTCTTCCGAGCAAGGTAAACATTCTTTACTTCATCGGAAGCATCAGCTGCAGGTGGGTCACCCAGCGGTGCATCCAGCACATAGGTCAAATTACCAGCTGTGAGGACAATCCTCAAATTGCGGAACCAATACAAGAAGTTGCTTCCATTGTTTTTCAACTTTTCTTTCTCTAGGAACGCATTAAAATTGATGGTAGGGGCTGCCATTGATCTACAACATATTTGCAATAGTTTAGACTAAGTTTATGACAAATTGATTTCAAATTAATTAATGAAATTAAACTAGGTGAACTCCCACTCAAAACAACATCCCTCACATTGTTTTAGTGATCACACGAACCAAATCCACTACATCAACACCGATCATCACGAGAGTTGATATAGTTTCAATGGCGAACAATCATCATGTTCATCATATCTACTATACGATTCATGCTTTACCTTTCGGTAATCCGTGTTACGAGACCATGTCTGCACATGCTAGGCTCGTCAAGATCAAACCTTAGTTTCTGCATGAGCAAATCTGGCTTGCTCACGTTGTATACACTTGCAGAATCTAACACACCCGATCATCACGTGGTGCTTCGAAACAACAAGCTTTAGTGTAACACCCTCAAAATCGGCCCTATGCAAGTTTTAGCGAAACTCGCCAAACCCGCATAGAAACGATTCGAAGGTGCCCACCAGGCACTTTCGTGCGGGTGGAAAGCAAAGTAATAACATTACACAACAGTCCTCGATGGGACCCACTAAACAGATATATATACAACAGCGACTCAAAGAGTCAAGAATACAAATATACGGTACAAAGATCCAGATCACCTTGAAAACGATGGGGCGTCCGACTACGGACAAGATGCAAATGGGGCTAAGAGCCCTGAAGAATAACCAATGGCGTCCATAACCCTGCCCAGGCCAAGCCGGAAGGGTAACCCTGCTAACGGCGTCGATCTCAAAACCTGCTTAAACAAAAGGGGTGCCGACAAAGGGCAAAGGAAAAAGAAGCGTCGATCGAGGCCAGTACACGGCGAGGCTAGAATTCGGCGGTCCTCGCCTACATAGGTATGGTGGACTGAGCGGCAGCGGCAGCATGCACTAAACAACCTATAGAGACTCGATACAACTGGCGGTTATCAGAGAGGAGGGAGAAAGACCTATTCGGATCCAACCTGAAGCTATCAACAAACAAACCCATCCTGGTGTTTCCCCCTCGAGACCAAACGAGGAAGTCCACCGAGGAACTCACACAGTTGGCAGTTTTAATTATTCAGTTATAGTTGTGGCACTTTACTAGTCAGGTTTAAATAATCGTCCTGATAAAGTAAGCAGTGGGCACTTTTAGTTAACCATTCCGTTATAGTGGCAACACTTACTAGTCAGATACAATTATCATGAGGTAACCCCAAAACCCAGCAGTTGTTGGTACTTTACTTAGCCATTCCGTTGCAGTGAAGCTGATTACTAGTCATATCGGATACAAGTCAATTTATAACGATAACTTTAGTTATAGTTGTCTATGATCAAGCTTCGTGCTCCAAGTCGTCCATAACCGGACACGGCTTCTCGAAAAGATTAAACCTGCGGTGCACCAAAGTATCCACACGCACCTCGACCCTTTTGCCGGATCGGTTAACATACACCCATCGGTATGTCGTGGCCTAAGTCATGACGCTTCCTGCACCCAAAGCAAGCACGGGGCCACCCCACTAAGTACACCCGAACGAAGTCGGCCGGTCTCGAGACGGACTTAGGGTTTAGGGGCTGATGCAAGATATGCCCCAAACGGGCCGTCGATACCACATAAACTGGTCACAAATCCTAACAAGACAAGGTGCGAGACCTCGCACAATCGTAAATAAAGCAGTAAAGCATGGCATAGGTACAGGATAGTAAATAAAACCCCAAACTAGTTTGTGGCCCCCAGTACAATACTTTGAAATCAGGTACTAAATCGATGGGGGGCCCATATCTCCCCACATGTGGTTAGCGCGCTCGATCACGGAACAGGTGTCAAGAACTCGGGGTCCTACGGGACACAAGTGGGTGGTCGGAAACCAAATCTTACCTATCACCCACCGATGCCTCTGCTTAATTCAATTTTAGTTGTTAAACAGAAATTAAAGTGGAACAATAATTAAAGCCATAATCATCTCCAACGTCAACATGCGGCAATCCTCCAACAACTGTGGTACATGACGACAAGCAACACACTTGAGCAAGCGACTGCGACACGCGGGTCCAACTATCTACCAAACAACAGGTAACAGGATGTGTCCAAGGCTATATATGGCTGCAAGGGATATCACGGGTACGAAATCTAGAGCATCGCAACACAGATAGAAAAGATCAACAGGAGGGAAGTAAATACTAGCAAAGTAAGATAGGTAGAATGGGGGAGATGCTCGCCTGAAAACATTGTTGAAGGATTCATCCGAAGATCGGGGCGAAGCTCACATCAACTCAACGGCCTTATCCGCGAAGAAGCAAACACTAGAAGAAACACCGGATGCAATATTTAATACAACGACAGAAGATCGGCATGATGCATGTATGATTCATGACATGGCAAAGGTGCGATGCAACTAGGTCATGTTAAGCGGAACCGGGGTCCCGACAATTATTTAGATGGTTCAAGTTGTTTAGAACCCCCACAATTTTAAATGTTGTTTAGCAAGGCAAGATAAGATACCGGTTCGCTACACAAGTTTAAATGAGGCCGATATGAGACTAGATTACCCGCATATGGGCCCCATATTTATTTATTAGGTGAATCGGCAAAAGGCCCCCAAACCACAGATATGCATGCGAGTATGACCATTCGATATGCAATCAAGTTGTTATTATGTTATAAAATAGGGTTTGGAAGGGTTCACATAGAGGGTCTCGGCGATCTTGGGGTTTCCGGGTTCGGGTCAGGTCCAGGTTCGACGGTTGGTCTCAGCTGAACGCGTTCTCGGACTCCGGGGGCGTTCTCGGCGCATCCGGGGTCTTCGGGTCACGTTGTCGGTCATGGCGTTCGGGACGAAGCACTCGTCGCAACGGGGTTCTCGGCGGACTCGGTGTCCGGGGGTTCTTCCAAAAACCGTGGCGCGTCCGGGAGGCGATATTAGCGTCGGTCATCCTCGGGGTCGATCTTGCGGGTCATGTATACGGAAGATCTTGTGGCTCGATGTCCGGGAGGCAGATCTTGGAGTCCAGGCCGGAGGTCTTGTCGGTGGTCTTCGGGTCCGTCCCGGGTAGGTATCCTCGGCGTCGGGAAGATCTTGATTCGGCTCGGCACACGGTACATGCTCGGAAAACCTTTGCGTTCCATGACGACGTTCTTGGTCCGAGGTACCGGTTCCTCTCGATGGTCTTGGGCTTGGCTCCTCTTTCGATGACGATCTTGTCGAGAAGAACCCTGGGCGCGAGAGCCACTGCGAACTTGGTATGCCCAAAGCACTGCAGGGCCTGAGGCGGTCGGGCGGCGGGGACGCTGGCGAGCGGAGCCGGGCAGGCGGCAGGGAGCTGCAGCGGGCTCGGCGCAAGGCGTAGGGAGGTTGCAGCGCGACGGCCTTGATGACGGTGGCGCGGCATGGCGGCAGCGGAGCGCCGGCTCAAAGGCGTGGCTTCGGAGGTGAGGGGCGGATGACGATCGGAGCGGGGAGAGGAGGTCCGGCGGCCTCGGCGCCTGGGGAGGAGCTATGCTTGTGGCCAGGCGGCCGGGAGGTACCGGGGGTGGAGCGAGGTTGGGCGTGAGGCCAGGGGAGGGCTACGTGGCCAGCGACGGGCGGCGACGGGCAGCGTGGGGGGCGCGTGACGGGGCCAGAGGCTCTGCGGGTCGGTGAAGAGGTGGCGCGGCTGGCGTCAGGGGCAGCGGGAAACGTCTGGTCGCGAGAAGGTAGGGACGAGGGCGCCGGCGACGGGGCGGCCAACGGCGAGAGGCGGCCTCGGCGCCTGGGGACGACGCGGCGAGGGAGAGAGAACGCGAGAGAGGAGGCGTGGGCGTCGGGGCGCTGGTGGGGCCGGGGGCACGTGGCACGCGCGGTAGGTGGGGGAAGCGGGGTGGACCGGGGGAGGCTGGGACTGGGTCGGGGTTGGGGTGGGCCTGAGCGGGGAGGGGGGAAAGAGGGGAGTGGGTCTGGCAAGGTGGGGCCAAGGCGGGGCCGGGGTGACGCGGGGGAGGTGGGATCCGGTGGAGGAGGCTGCATGCGTGTGGTGTTGGGTGTGTGCCAGCGTGTGTAGGCAGGTTGGTGGGTGAGGGTGGGTTGGCTGAGGTGGCAGCAGCCTAGTGGCTGGAGGGAGGAGAGAAGGTGAGGTGGCGGATGGGGATAGGTGGGGGTGAGGTGGAGGGTGTGTGTGGGTAGGGGACTGGGTAGCTTTAGGATTAATAGGGTGGGACTGGTTGGACCGAATTGTTGTATACGGGGGTGGTCGTTCGGGTCGGGTTGGCCCGTTCGACTGCCCCTACTAAATAAATTAAATATTTTATTTGTTTTCAATTATCTTTTGTAACTAGTTTTAGACAAACAAAATATCCGGAACAACCGGGGTTTTGGCGTTAAATAAAAGATGGGTCGTTTGGAAAACAAATCGGGGTTTGCAAAGTAGTTTTATGCAAACTATGCACGATGATGACGATGCAATGCACAAATTCAACGCGATTTTCTAGTAGTGGTTTTGCGGGATGCCACAACTCGACACCACTAACAATGGATCTCGCCCTCGAGATCCGCCTCATGGTACCGGAAGGAAGGCCGGCGATCTGCGTCTTCTCGCTTCGTGTAGATCTTCGCGACACCACTGACAATGGTCGTTGTCCCTGTTCGTCAAGAGAACACTCCGGATAACAACGGACGAAGTTAAAAGGTAAGGCCACCTCTAACTTCCATGGAAGGAGTAAAATTGCATCGATCCACCATTCAATGTACATAAGCGAATGATAAGAGTAGTGGTATGGTCGCGACTCCATCCCGCACTCAAAGCATTACTCTGTACACGAATAGACAGATTATGCAACCAACCCTCGGATTCAGACTGAAGATCTCGACAAGCGAGGTTCGGATCAAAGGAGTGATGCAGAATCTGCATCGGATCTGGCGTAGAGGATGTCGTCACGTCAGAAAACCACCGGAGGCACAAGAAAGAACAACGAGAAGTCCACCCAACGAAGGATTCCTCGGATAGCAGGAAGATAGGATGTAGCAACACCGTTACCAAAGGAGGAAGTGAAACCCTGAAGGTACGACGGAACCCAACCACGAGAATTCCTGGACTCGAAGAAAAGATAAGAGAGCAGATTTAAAACACGTCGAGACAAGAGGGGAATAGCAGAGGGGTAAGGAGTAAAATCAGACCTAATCAGAACTATCCAACCGATTTTGCAAAATAGTTTTGACACTCTACTTCGGCCGTTAGCCAGGTTATCCTACAGGCTGGACTTGTGGGGTATCGCAACTGCTGAGCTCTGATACCACTCTGTAACACCCTCAAAATCGGCCCTATGCAAGTTTTAGCGAAACTCGCCAAACCCGCATAGAAACGATTCGAAGGTGCCCACCAGGCACTTTCGATGGTGGAAAGCAAAGTAATAACATTACACAAGTCCTCGATGGGACCCATCGAGCAGATATATATATACAATGACTCAAAGAGTCAAGAATACAAATATACGGTACAAAGATCCGATCACCTTGAAAAGCGATGGGCGTCCGACTACGGACAAGATGCAAATGGGGCTAAGAGCCACGAAGAATAACCAATGGCGTCCATAACCCCTGCCAAGCCGGAAGGGTAACCACCGCTAACGGCGTCGATCTCAAAACCTGCTTAAACAAAAGGGTGCCGACAAAGGGCAAAGGAAAAGAAGGAGGCGTCGATCGAGGCCAAGACAGCGAGGCTAGAATTCGGCGGTCCTCGCCTACATAGGTATGGTGGACTGAGCGGCAGCGGCAGCATGCACTAAACAACCTATAGAGACTCGATACAACTGGCGGATATCAGAGAGGGGGAAAGAAAGACCTATTCGGATCCAACCTGAAGCTATCAACAAACAAACCCATCCTGGTGTTTCCCCCTCGAAACCAAACGAGGAAGTCCACCGAGGAACTCACACAGTTGGCAGTTTTAATTATTCAGTTATAGTTGTGGCACTTCACTAGTCAGGTTTAAATAATCGTCCTGGTAAAGTAAGCAGTGGGCACTTTTAGTTAATCATTCCGTTATAGTGGCAACACTTACTAGTCAGATACAATTATCATGAGGTAACCCCAAAACCCAGCAGTTGTTGGTACTTTACTTAGCCATTCCGTTGCAGTGAAGCTGATTACTAGTCATATCGGATACAAGTCAATTTATAACAGTAAACTTTAGTTATAGTTGTCTATGATCAAGCACTGTGCTCCAAGTCGTCCATAACCGCGGACACGGCTTCTCGAAAAGATTAAACCCTGCAGGGGTGCACCAAAGTATCCACACGCACCTCGACCCTTTTTGCCAGATCAGTTAACATACACCCATCGGTATGTCGGGCCTAAGTCATGACGCGTTTCCCACCCAAAGCAAGCACGGGGCCACCCACTAAGTACACCATAGCAAGTCGGCGGTCTCGAGACGGACTTAGGGTTTGTGGGCGGTAACGATTATGCCCCCAAACGGGGACTGTCGATACCACGTAAACGGGTCACAAATCCTAAATAGTACAGTGTGCAGTACCTCGCACAATCGTAAATAAAGCAGTAAAGCATGGCATAGGTACAGGATAGTAAATAAAACCCCAAACTAGTTTGTGGCCCCCAGTACAATACTTTGAAATCAGGTACTAAATCGATGGGGGGCCCATATCTCCCCACATGTGGTTAGCGCGCTCGATCTCGGAACAGGTGTCAAGAACTCGGGGTCCTACGGGACACAAGTGGGCGGTCGGAAACCAAATCTTACCTATCACCCACCGATGCCTCTGCTTAATTAAATTTTAGTTGTTAAACAGAAATTAAAGTGGAACAATAATTAAAGCCATAATCATCTCCAACGTCAACATGCGGCAATCCTCCAACAACTGTGGTACATGACGACAAGCAACACACTTGAGCAAGCGACTGCGACACGCGGGTCCAACTATCTACCAAACAACAGGTAACAGGATGTGTCCAAGGCTATATATGGCTGCAAGGGATATCACGGGTACGAAATCTAGAGCATCGCAACACAGATAGAAAAGATCAATAGGAGGGAAGTAAATACTAGCAAAGTAAGATAGGTAGAATGGGGGAGATGCTCGCCTGAAAACATTGTTGAAGGATTCATCCGAAGATCGGGGCGAAGCTCACATCAACTCAACGGCCTTATCCGCGAAGAAGCAAACACTAGAAGAAACACCGGATGCAATATTTAATACAACGACAGAAGATCGGCATGATGCATGTATGATTCATGACATGGCAAAGGTGCGATGCAACTAGGTCATGTTAAGCGGAACCGGGGTCCCGACAATTATTTAGATGGTTCAAGTTGTTTAGAACCCCCACAATTTTAAATGTTGTTTAGCAAGGCAAGATAAGATACCGGTTCGCTACACAAGTTTAAATGAGGCCGATATGAGACTAGATTACCCGCATATGGGCCCCATATTTATTTATTAGGTGAATCGGCAAAAGGCCCCCAAACCACAGATATGCATGCGAGTATGACCATTCGATATGCAATCAAGTTGTTATTATGTTATAAAATAGGGTTTCGGAAGGGGTTCACACATAGAGGGGTCTCGACGATCTTGGGGTTTCCGGGGTTCGGGGTCAGGGTCCAGGGTTCGACGGTTGGTCTCAGCGGGAACGTTCTCGGACTCCGGGGTCGTTCTCGGCGCATCCGGGGTCTTCGGGTCACGTTGTCGGTCATGGCGTTCGGGACGAAGCACTCGTCGCAACGGGGTTCTCGGCGGACTCGGTGTCCGGGGGTTCTTCCAAAAACCGTGGCGCGTCCGGGAGGCGATCTTAGCGTCGGTCATCCTCGGGTCGAACTTGCGGGTCATGAATACGGAAGATCTTGTGGCTCGATGTCCGGGAGGCAGATCTTGGAGTCCAGGCCGGAGGTCTTGTCGGTGGTCTTCGGGTCCGTCCCGGGTAGGCATCCTCGGCGTCGGGGAAGATCTTGATTCGGCCTCGGCACACGGTACATGCTCCTCGGAAAACCTTTGCGTTCCATGACGACGTTCTTGGTCCGAGGTAACCGGTTCCCTCTCGATGGTCTTGGGCTTGCGGCTCCTCGTTCGATGACGATCTTGTCGAGAAGAACCCTGGGCGCGAGAGCCACTGCAGAACTTGGTATGCACAAAGCACCTGCGGGGCCACAGCGTCGGGCGGCTGGGGACGCGGGCGGCCGGGCGAGCCGCCAGAGCTGGCATGGCAGCGGCTTCTGGGGGGCGAGGGAGGTTGCGGTGAGCAGGCGTGGGGGCAGTGGCGTCGGCGACCGGCGAGCGCCGGCTCGGCGGCGGCTTCGGTGAGGGGCGGGATGACGATCGCGGACGGGAGCGGGAGCGGGTCCGACAGCGGCCTGGCGTGAGCGGCCTGGGGAGGAGCTATCTGTGGCGGCCTGGGGGAGAATGCGGCGGGTGGAGCGAGGTTGGGGCTGGCCGGAGGAGGAGCTGCAGCAGCGGCGATGGCGGTGCGCCGGCGAGGCACGGTGACGGCAGGAGGCTCGCGGCGGGTCGGTGAAGAGGTGGCGGCGTGGCGTCAGCGGCAAGGGAAACGTCGAGGTCGCGAGAAGGTAGGGACGGCGGCGGCGACGGGCGGCGGCCTCGGCGCCTGGGGACGACGCGGCGAGGGAGAGAGAACGCGAGAGAGGAGGCGTGGGCGTCGGGGCGCTGGTGGGGCCGGGGGCACGTGGCACGCGCGATAGGTGGGGAAGCGGGGTGGACCGGGGGAGGCTGGGACTGGGTCGGGGTTGGGGTGGGCCTGAGCGGGGAGGGGGGGAAAGAGGGGAGTGGGTCTGGCAAGGTGGGGCCAAGGCGGGGCCGGGGTGACGCGGGGGAGGTGGGATCCGGTGGAGGAGGCTGCATGCGTGTGGTGTTGGGTGTGTGCCAGCGTGTGTAGGCAGGTTGGTGGGTGAGGGTGGGTTGGCTGAGGTGGCAGCAGCCTAGTGGCTGGAGGGAGGAGAGAAGGTGAGGTGGCGGATGGGGATAGGTGGGGGTGAGGTGGAGGGTGTGTGTGGGTAGGGGACTGGGTAGCTTTAGGATTAATAGGGTGGGACTGGTTGGACCGAATTGTTGTATACGGGGGTGGTCGTTGGGTCGGTTGGCCGTTCGCCTACTAAATAAATTAAATATTTTATTTGTTTTCAATTATCTTTTGTAACTAGTTTTAGACAAACAAAATATCCGGAACAACCGGGGTTTTGGCGTTAAATAAAAGATGGGTCGTTTGGAAAACAAATCGGGGTTTGCAAAGTAGTTTTATGCAAACTATGCACGATGATGACGATGCAATGCACAAATTCAACGCGATTTTCTAGTAGTGGTTTTGCGGGATGTCACATTTAGCAACGGTGCTAACTAAGGGTGAACACTTTATGATTTGAAATTCATGTGCATGAGGGATCACCTTATAATGCTACCGTCGTCTACTAAGCAATACAAGATGCATAAAGGATTAACATCACATGCAATTCATAATATGTGATATGATATGGCCTTTCTTCTATGTGCTTCCGATCTCCATCTTCAAACACGAACATGATATCCATCATCACCAGCATTGCATCAAGGTCAATGACGCTTCACCATGGTTGTCGTCCACCGGCTTCAACTATTACAACTACTTTGAATAGACACGCGGGTCTTAACATAAATTAAAGACAACCATATGGCTCCTGCCGGTTGCCAACTTACAATAAGGAACATTGCATACATCAAATATAATCACAATCATGGCCATATCACATCACGGCACACCCCTGCAAAACAAAGTTAGACGCTTCTACTTTCTTTGCATATTTTACGTGGTTTGGGGCTTTCAATAAGTGTCATTCTAACTTACGAACAAGAACCACAACATTTGATACTAGCATTGTTGATTACCCGTTGTAAATTGGATCTTAACTATGCTAGGAGAAACAGGCACCCGCAAAGCCACTTATGCAATACAAGTTGCATGTCAAGCGTGGAGCAAGTCTCATGAACGATGTCATGTAAGGTTAGCCCGGGCCGCTTCATCCCAACATACCGCAAGATGCAAATTACACAAAAAGCAATCTACAATAAAAGCATCAACGCCCACAATGTCCATTGTGTTCTACTCGTGCAACAGATCTACATATAGACATGGCTCTGATACCACTGTAGGGGTTCGTAGCATGGAAAACAAAAATTTTCTATCGCATACAAACAAACAAGCCAAGATCTATCTACTAGATTGTAGCAACGAGTCGATGGAATAACTTACCCTCGAAGATTTCAAAGTGTTTAACGAGAGCGGATTCTCGTGGGTGATGTAGTCGTACTCTTTCCGATCTCAAGATCGTGTGGACGATCCTTCCGGCGATGCGTTCCGGCAGCGCTTCATGATCGGTCACACGTTAGATTTTCGGCGAAGACCTTCCTCTCCCTTGTTCCAAAGGCAGCGGAGGTTGTAGCACTCTCGCGATTCCGGCAAGACTGGCGTGGTCTGGAAGTAGAGGGAGATCCCTGAGCCGCCTTAAGCCGGAGCGAGTATGGTGGATTATGAGAGAGAGAGCTATTAGTGGTCTAGAGATTAGACACACCAATTAGAAGGCTCTAAACCGCAGGCTAAAGCAATTAGAAGCTCTAAACCAAACGGCTCTAAACCTGAGATTAGAGGTGGAAACTTGTGTGTCTCTAGGAGGAGCCCTGCCCCTCCTTATATAGGTGGAGGGGCCTTGGCGCGCCAGGGGAGGGAGGGAGTCCCTCCCCAACTCGGCCTAGGGCTGGGCGCCGGCCTGGAGGAGTCCAACTCCTCCTCCAGGTTGGTTCCAACTCCTCTTGCTTGTTTCCCACAGTTTCCTGTTTCCCACAGTTTCCTGTTTTAGCCGTTTGACTTTCAAACTAGCAATTTGACTTTCATGTTTTTGGAACAGCAAGAACACTTAGTACATGATGCAATCATTCAATGACACACTCATGTACCCTCCCCGGTCTTGGGACAATCCGAACCTTCTAGAACATTCTCGATGAAAACAGGAATCATTCCCGAACTCAAACAGGACTTTCCTTATATGAATCTTATTCTCGGACCATTCGGATCACCTCATGATATCCCGGATCCCATCCGAGACTCGAACAACATTCGGTCTCTTTCTCATAATACCATAACTACTCAAAACAACGTCAATCCTTAAGTGTGTCTCCCTACGGTTCGTGAATTATGCGGACATGATCGAGACACTTCTCCAACAATAACCAATAGAGGAATCTGGAAATTCATATGGCTCCCACATATTTCTCGATTACTTTGCGATCGAATGAACCACTTACATACGATACCAATTTCCCTTTGTCTCACGATAGTTTACTTATCCGAGGTTATGATCGTGTATCTCGCATACCTAGTTCAACCTCGTTCGATAAGTACTCTTTTCTCGTTCCGTGATATGTGATCCCTTGTGACCAAGTCACATGCTTGCAAGCCAATTGGATGACATTCCACCGAGAGGGCCCAGTATATCTATCCGTCATGTGGATGGACAAATCCCTCTTGATCCATGTGTTTCAACCAATACTTTCCGAACACTTAATGCCACCTTTATAGCCACCCGATTCGGTGTGGTGTTTGATGTCATCAAAGCATCCATCCGGTAAAGGTGATATGCATGATCTCATGGTCGAAGGAATTAGGTTACTATGTATCAGAAAGCATATAGCAATTGAACTATTGAAATGACTTGATCTTTATGCTACGCTTATCAATAGGAGTATGTCCACCATATCATTCTCCTAACGATATGATCTTGTTGTTGATAACATCTCAATGTTCATGATATGGAAACCACAATCATTTAATCAACCAACAAGCTAGTGAAGTATAGAGGCTATACTAGGGACTTCAATTTAAGTTTACAATTCACACAAGTATTAATGTTTCCTTGTTAATACTATTATAGCATGAATGTAAACATTTATCATAAACACAAAGATATAATAATAACTATATTTATTATTGCCTCTAGGGCATATCTCCAACAGGATTAGGACTGAGTTAGTGAGTTGGACTCACGGTGACTAGTGTTATATGGGCTTTAGTGAATGGGCCGCGTAAGCAGAGCCCACGTTCACTCCCTATATATAGTGGAGCACTGTAACCCAGAAAGGTTAATCGTTGTTCGGTTAGGTCATTCCATGTGTTGGAAACCCTAGCTCCACAGCAGTCCTACCGTCGTTACGAACCTAGCAGTTCGTCGCCAGTTCTCCTCCTTGCACGTGTGGATACCAGCAGAGGTGATGTACGATCAGCACCAGGAAGATCAGATCGCAAAGGACTGCACTGCATCAACTGAAGCGCTTCATCAGTAATCCGCAAGTGCGCGTCTAGTGGTAAACCTCGTGGCCTTCTACCTCAGCTGGATCTTGGGATCACCACGTTAGAGGAAATTTTTTGTTTTATCTCTGTGTGGCCCAACACTTTGTTCTAGCGTTTGGTGTAGATGTGATAGGTTTATCTCCTATAGATGTAATCTGTTCATCTACTTTGTTGATCTGCATAATTGGTTTTAGTACCGTTTGTATGATCATGCTTTATCAATTTATTATTCGTATTAAATCATATGGATTATTTCTTATATTTCCAACAATCCAAAAACCTGATTATAGGCAACTGAATTCCACTGGTGTAGGCGCGGCTACTAGGCCTCCTACTTTTGATGGCATGCACTATAAGAGATGGCGCAAGAGAGCAGTTCTCTGGTTTTAAAACCTAAACTGCTATAGCGCCACTCTTGGCAAGCCTGAAGGAGATCTTTCTGCTGAGCAGGAAGCGACCTTTAAGAAATCCGATACCATGTTTATGGCGGCTTTGTTCAGTGTTCTTGGGGACAACATTATTGACCCGTATATGTCATTTGATAATGGCAAGGACGCGTGGGAAGCGCTCGAGGCCAAGTTTGGGGTCTCGGACGCTGGCACTGAGTTGTATGTCATGGAGCAATTCTATGACTACAAGATGGTTGATGAGCGCTCCGTCGTTGAGCAAGCTCATGAGATACAATCACTTGCCAAAGAACTTGAGAAGTTCAAGTGTTCCTTACCAGACAAATTTGTGGTTGGTGGCATTATTGCCAAGCTTCCTCCCTCGTGGAGGAACTTTGCTACTTCTCTAAAACATAAGAGACAAGAGTTTTCCGTTACGGATCTCATTGGGTCCCTTCATGTGGAAGATAAGGCGAGAGCAAAGGACAAAACTGCTCGAGGATTTGAGGGAGGTTCTACTGCCAATTTGGTGTAGAGGAAAAACTTCCAATCCCACAAGTTTAAGAATAAGAACAAAACTGAAGGAAATGGGAAGTTTGATGGCAAGAACAAGGCCACGCACTCAACCAACTTCAAGAAGAAAAATGATAAGAGGAAAGGCTCTCGCCACCTCTATGGTGATCTTGATTATTGGGATCCTAGCTTTCCTAATCGCTTTGACAAGCGTCAACATGGAAACAGCGGCAAGGCCGCTAATGTTGTTATTAGCGATACTGAGATGAAGGATGCTGGGTACGGTATTTTACCTACTATCCTTTCAGTATGTCATTCTCCTGATTGGTGGATAGACACGGGTGCTAATACACATGTATGTTCTGATATTTCCATGTTTTCCTCTTATCAAGTCTCAAGGACCTCTTCCGTGCTGATGGGAAATGGCTCACGTGCTTCTGTTCATGGTGTTGGTACGGTAAATCTGAAGTTTACTTCAGGGAAGACCGTATAGCTGAAGAATGTGCAGCATGTTCCCTCCATCAATAAGAATCTCGTCAGCGGATCGCTTTTATGTCGAGATGGCTTTAAGTTGGTTTTTGAGTCCAATAAAGTTGCAATTTCTAAGTATGTACAATTTTTTGGAAAGGGTTATGAGTGCGGAGGTATGTTCCGTTTGTCTTTGTCAGACTCATGTACTAAAGTTATTAATCATGTTTGCAATGATAATGAGTCCAATGTTTGGCATTCACGACTCTGTCATATTAACTTGGTTGCATGACGCGGCTAGACAATATGAGTTTAATTCTGAAATTTACCACTGTCAAAGGTTCTAAGTGCCAAGTTTGTGTGCAAGCAAAGCAACCCCGCAAGTCTCATACGGCCGCGGACCGAGAAACTTAGCACCGCTAGAACTTATACATTCATATCTTTGTGAGATGAATGGTGTGTTGACAAAAGGTGGAAAAAGATACTTTATGACGTTGATTGATGACTCCACTAGATACTGCTATGTTTATCTTCTGAAATCTAAATATGAAGCTTTGAATTACTTGAAAATCTATAAAGCTGAGGCAGAAAACCAACTTTTTCTTAAAATCAAGCGGCTAAGGTTGGATCATGGTGGAGAGTACTTTTTAAATAAATTTGATTTATTCTGTGTGGAACATGGTATTATATATGAGAGAACGTCTCCCTACTCACCTCAGTCAAATGGGGTGGCCGAAAGGAAGAACCACACTCTAACTGATTTGATTAACGCCATGTTAGATACATCGGGTCTTTCCAAGGAATGGTGGGGGGAGGCGCTAATGACTGCGTGTCATGTCCTAAACTGTGTTCCTGTAAAGGATAAAAGCATGACTCCATTTGAGGAATGGGAAAAGAAAAGGCTTAAACTCTCTTACTTACGAACTTGGGGTTGTTTGGCGAAATTCAATATTCCAATACCTAAGAAGCGAAAGCTTGGACCAAAAACCGTTGATTGTGTTTTTCTGGGATATGCTTTTCACAACATTGGCTAGAGATTTTTGATAGTAAAATCTGAGGTATCCGACATGCATGTTGGTACAGTTATGGAGTCGAATGATGCGACTTTCTTTGAGGATATTTTTCCTATGAAAGGTATGTCTAGCTCATCAAATCAGAAGATGACTAGTTCATCTAGTCAGGAATTTGTTATAATTCTTGAACCCACTATGCCAATAGAACACTCTGATGATCCTGTGGAGGATGACAATGAAGCTTCCAAAAGGAGCAAGAGACAAAGGACTACAAAGTCATTTGGTGATGATTTCATTGTGTACCTTGTGGATGATACTCCCACTTCTATTTCATAAGCTTATGCATCTCAAGATGCTGACTACTGGAAGGAAGCTGTCCGAAACGAGATGGACTCCATCTTATCTAATGGTACTTGGGAAGTCACTGATCGTCCTTACGGGTGCAAACTTGTAGGATGTAAGTGGGTGTTTAAGAAAAAGCTTAGACCTGATGGTACTATTGAAAAGTACAAGGCACGTCTTGTTTCTAAGGATTATACCCAAAAGGAAGGTGAAGACTTCTTCTATACCTACTCACCTGTAGCCATATTGACCACTATTCGAGTACTACTTTCCCTGGCTGCCTCACATGGTCTTCTCGTTCATCAAATGGACGTTAAGACATCTTTTATAAATAGAGGGCTAGATGTGAAAATTTATATGGAGCAGCCTGACGGATTTGTAGTAGATGGTCAAGAAGGAAAGGTGTGTAGGTTAGTGAATTCTTTGTATGGTCTTAAGCAATCTCCTAAGCAGTGGCACGAGAAGTTTGAAAGAACTTTAACTGCTGAAGGTTTTGTTGTAAACAAAGCTGACAAATGTGTGTACTATCGCCATGGTGGGGGCGAGGGAGTTATTATGTGTCTCTATGTTGATGACATATTGGGACCAACCTCGCTGTTATTGAGGAGGTCAAAGAGTTCCTATCTCGCTGCTTTGAGATGAAGGACTTGGGAGTGGCTGATGTAATTTTAAACATCAAGCTACTAAAGGATAACAATGGTGGGATTACATTGCTTCAGTCTCACTATGTGGAAAAGATATTGAGTCGCTTCGGGTATAGCGACTGCAATTCTTCTCCAACGCCTTATGATATGAGTGTGCTACTTCGAAAAAAAATCAAAGGAATGCTAAAGATCAATTGAGATATTCTCAAATTATTGTCTCGCTCATGTATTTAGCCAGCGCTACTAGACTAACATCTCCTTTGCTGTAAGCAAACTGAGTCGATTTGTGTCAAATCCTGGAGATGATCATTGGCATGCTTTTGAAAGAGTTTTGCGCTATTTGAAAGGCACTGCGAGTTATGGTATTCACTATACCGGGTATCCACGGGTACTTGAGGGTTATAGTGATTCAAACTGGATATCCGATGCTGATGAGATTAAGGCCACAAGTGGTTATTTGTTTACACTTGGTGGTGGCACTGTTTCCTGAAAGTCTTGCAAGCAGACCATCTTAACTATACCGGGTATCCACGGGTACTTGAGGGTTATAGTGATTCAAACTGGATATCTGATGCTGATGAGATTAAGGCCACAAGTGGTTATTTGTTTACACTTGGTGGTGGCACTGTTTCCTGGAAGTCTTGCAAGCAGACCATCTTAACGAGGTCAATAATGGAAGCAGAACTCACATCATTAGACACATCCACTGTTGAAGCATAGTGGCTTCGTGAGCTCTTGATGGACTTACCTGTGGTTGAAAAACCAATACCCGCCATCCCGATGAACTGTGATAATCAAACTGTGATCGTCAAAGTAAACAGTTCTAAGGATAATATGAAGTCATCAAGGCATGTGAAGAGGAGATTGAAATCTGTCAGAAAACTGAGAAACTCCGGAGTTATTGTGTTGGATTATATACAAACATCTAAGAATCCGGCAGATCCCTTCACAAAGGGTTTATCACGCAATGTGATAGATAATGCATCGAGGGAGATGGGTTTGAGACCCACGCTATAAGTTGATCCCAGTGGCAACCCACTCTATGTGATCGGAGATCCCGTGAATTAGAGCTGGGAGACAAGCTGTTGGTCAGCTGAGAGGAGAGTATCCACATATTATATTTACATCTCTATACAGATGCAATACTCTCTTAATCTGCATGGCAGGTTGATATTTATCTTAATGTGTTCCAAGTGGCTTTCTATAAGCGGAGATGTTGTCATGCAGAACATCTCTTGAGGAACACACCTATATGAGTCTGACTGTCAAACGTCGCAGTCCATGAGAGTTGGGTGCTCTCTAATAAACTCATGAAAGGCCCTGGAGTATGACGCATAAGCTTCAAACCGCGGGGAAGCTGATGACCAGCCCTGTACTGGTCTAGATTTTGTGTGAAACTAGCGCGCAGAAAACTTGTAGTTCAAGGCATAGTCCACTATTCAAGTTGCTAGATAGTGTAGCATGAAGTTTAACGTGGAAGTTCAACTTAACAGTCTCCACTATACACCGGTATATAAACAATATTCTGAAATAAAAGTAATGTGATGTGCCAATGAGACTTTGTGGGGGATTGTTGGAATTTGATGAGTTTTGGGCTGCTGGCCCATTAGACAAATTCTGAAATTCTCTTTGGCCCACTTGTATATGGTAGCATATGGTTTTGCTAATGGTGCTAAAGTTTAGTCTCACATTGCTAGTTGAAGGAGAGTTGGACCACCTTATATAGTAGAGTGTTGCATCACTCACTAACGTGTGACAAGAAGAGTAGCCCTCGCGCACTCCTCCTCCGACGCCACCCGCCTCGCCTCGCCACGACGCCCGCGCGCGCCGCGGGTTGCGGGAATCTCGCCGAGCCGAGCTTTATTTTGCTAGTTGGGAAACTGATTATGAGTCATTAACGAACGCGTTAATTACAGCCGTTTTTATTTTGCTGGTTGGGAAACTGATTATGAATCAATCCACACATGCGCCTATCCTCCAGAACCTTGCGCCACCGCTTTCGTCTTCCCCATCCCGGCTTGTGGCGTGCACCGCAGATCAGGACCGTAGGCCTCCGGAACCCCGCCTCGTGAACTCAGACGGGTGAGGCGATCGAGGAAGCGCTCAAGCGCGACATCGCAACCACGACATCGTCGACGACGAGTTCGAGCAGCGACTTCTTTCCGGACGTCGTGACCTCTTGGCAAACTCAACATGGCGACATCTCGCTGCTTTGCTACACGCTCGCCATAGCGCATCGTATGTGATTTCAATCTCTCTTTTTCGAATTATGCTAGAGTTCTTTGTTCTAGCGTTTGGTGTAGATGTGATAGGTTTATCTCCTATAGATGTAATATTTTCATCTATTTTGTTGATCTGCATAATTGGTTTTAGTACCATTTGTATGATCATGCTTTATCAATTTATTATTCGGATTAAATTATATGGATTATTGCTTATATTTCCAACACATAGCACCAGTGGATACATATCATCCTTACTCATGCTCTTATAGGAAGTTTGTTTAATTATTTGAAAGGGTTTTTTATTTATTTGTTGGACAACTTGAACTCTTGTTCCGTCATTTCGATCGTGAAACCTGTAGGTTGGGAACGATCATGCTGAGAAACCATGACACGCATACGACTAACGAAAATGACTTGTAGCTGCCGAAAAGTCTTCTTTGACACACGAGCACTTGTGATTCTATTTTTAAAAATCAAAATTTTAAATTTTAGGTTCTCTCTAAAAGTTCTGAAAGATCGATATCACTTGAGTCCGGGAGGCAAAACACCACTCTCTTTGTAGCTGCTGGCTATATGGTTCCTTTTGCAAAAGTTTACCTGAAGCTCAAGAAAGAAAACCCCTTGACCCACCAGGCCCATACATAGCACCCAGCAAATCGTCCCCCATCGTGTCCGCAAACCTCACCAGGTCGCCACCGATCGCATCGCAGCCATGGACGACGTTGTCACGGACGCGCCGCCGCCGTCCCGCTTCACCCCCGACGACCTCGACAACTTCGCCGCTCCCCCGTCGCAGCCCACCCCAATCTTCGTCGTCTCCCCCAACCCTAGCCCCGCGCCGCGCCTCCTCGTCGTGCTCATCTCCCCCACCTCCCTCGCCCTCCTCCCCTCCCCGCCGCCTCCGCTCCACGCCTCGCTCCTCCTGCCCGACCTCCCCCTGCAGCAGCAGTCCCACGCGCCCATCCGCGTCTACCTGCACCCGTCCTCCGGCGCCCTCCTCGCCGCGGCCCACGGCGCCGTCCCCGCCCACCGCGCGCGCGCCGCCGCCAGGAGCCTCATCTCCGCGCTCCAGCCGGAGGAGGTCCTGGTCCTCGACGCGGTCCGGAGCGGGGCGTACAGGGGCAGGCTCGCCGCGGACGAGCCGGTGGAGGGGAAGCTGGAGACCAGCGCGGCCCGTCGGCAAGGGGGCGTCGGCGCGGCCAAGGGCGTCGCGGCGCTGGCGCCTCCCGGGAGCGTGATGGACGGGCTCGGCGCGGCCGTGATGACGGAGTGCGAGATCCGCGGGAAGGCCGCGAGCATGGTGGTCACCTGGCCGGCGGCCGCCAGGCCCTCCGACTTCGGGGTCATGCGGCGCGTGGCGGCGGAGGTCGGCGTCGATCCGGTGAAGGCCGCGGCGAGGGTCTCCGGCAGGGCCGAGGTGGGAGCGTTGTATACCTAAGATGTCACTCCTTATGCTACTGTACTTCTCTGTGCTCTGCTCTGGTTCGTCAGTTGTGCTGTTTGAGTTATGTAGAAGGGGAAGTTGGAGAAAATTCCTACTAGATGTATCAGGAATTCAGCAGAGATGATTTTGTGTTAATTCGTGCTATCAGCTGTAAAATTATGGGCAAGCAAATTACTACTCCAGCTATGTCACTTATCACTGCATTTGACACTTGAGTTGTTACCGTGTCCGATTGAGAACTTCCTGCGATTTGCTGTTGTCATGCTTGTGTTGAGAGAGCTTGCTGCTTTGCGCCTGTATCAGAATTGTGCCGCACTGATCTTACATTTGGTCCATGATGCATAAACCTCACTAACACTAGAGCAAACGGTTTTCGTAGCCATGTGACAAAGCACCCATTTTACAAAATTGAATTTAAATTTTAACTTGAATGTACAGTCCCTAATTCCCTATTTGATTTTCGCTTGGCACCCATGTCATCTCAACGACTGGATTAGAGTTTTGCAAGGAGTAAACTGCATCAGCGGTCCTAATTCTTTTCCCGTGCCTTCAGTTAGGTCCTAGTTCTTTAAAATTGAACATCTAGGTCCTAAATCTTTCAGAATTGAGTAACGCGAGGTCCTAAACCTGTTTGACCCGAGTTGACCGGTGCCACGTCAACAGCGGACCTGACTAGACGTTCATATTTGTGAAAAGGCCCTCACATTTGTATTCCTTCCAAATAACATGTCCCTCTTTTTTCCTACCTGACCTCCCCTCTCCTTCCTCGTTGGAAACCCTCAATACTGCGCCCTCGTCACTGGTATCCCCTAGTAGCGCGTGCCTCCATTGTGGTCCCCTCCACAGCATGCTCCTGCAGCGCACCCTGCTAGGCTCCCCTTCGCAGCATGCGCCCCTCGCCGGCATCCTGGTCGTAGTGCGCGCCCGTCACCACAACCCCGCTGCAGCGCACGCCCGTTGCTACATCCTTGCTGCAGCGCACCCCTGGAGCCGAGAACCCCTCCGTCAGGCTTCCTTCTGTAGTGCGCTCCCGTACGAGGCACTCTGCTCGTTGCCTTGGCATGTGCTCCGGAAGTCCACCTGCACCATCAGGGGGAGTCAAATCCACCACGACACATCCTTCTCTTCCTCGCGTTGACAAGGTCCCTAGAGCACTAGATTGTTGGTTCTACCTCACTTCACAAGGTCGAGGGCTAGAGGGTGTCGCGCTGATTGTGGGAGCCGGGGGAAGACAATTATAGGTGGGGAGCTGAGTGGGGCCGAATGGGCCAAGTACAACTCCACAGGGATCGAATTTTGGAAGAAATACAATATTGGGGGGCTATTAGCAAATATACAAGATGGCTGATATGCGTCATGGGACATATTGTCAATGTGGCACCGGTCAACTTGGGTCAAACCGGTTTAGGACCTCGCGTGACTCAGTTCTAAAAGATTTAGGACCTAACCGTGCAATTTCAAAAAACTAGGACCAATGTGAAGGCACGAAAAAAGAATTAGGACCGCCGGTGCGGTTTACTCTTTTGCAAGTATATATTCACAAATAGAGCCAGATATACGCATGAAGAAGACCCAATCTAAATCTTAAAAAAATCAAAAAGACCTAAGGCTCTGCTCTTTTACTCTAGAACTCATCCCTAGAAACTTTGCCCATATAGATTCTACATAGTTCGGAAGAAAGAATGAAAGAACAAAAGGTGTGTGATGATAAATCTATCTGAACAGTGGTTGCTCCCAAACGTAAATTAGCTTTTGCTAGTCCCAGGTTGAAAATTTCTAAAAGAAAACCACGACATGGAGAAGACAACTTGTATTATTGATCGCATTTGAGCTGCCACACACACACACACACACACACACACACACACACACACACACACACACACTGCAGCAGACAAGGGGGACTGGGAATGCTGAGAATCACAAAATGATGGGAAAAGGAGGTACTTAGAAAGAAATGCATGGGGCAGCCGGCAGCCACATGAAATGGGATACTACTAATTGGGGCAATAAATGGAATTAATTGTTTTAAGTACTCCCAGGAGAGCAAGGTATCCGTTTTAAATTAACCCTACAATCTGGCATGACATCCTCGCACGACTGGGAACCAGAGGCAAATGTAGCATCAGAAATGACACCAGAAACCTCCTCTTTTGGATTGCAACAAGGTTGCAAGGCTTTGGCATCATGAGGGAGCTGCCCCTCAACATTGCCCTGAACTTGCAGCTCCAAGGCGTTAGAAGCATGGCTCTCGCTATGGTTGCTGCCGAGGCTTTTGTGCCCGAGATCAGAGCCTACCTTGTCTTCTGCATTGCCACAATCTTTTGCCAACCCAGCTTCACCAGGGATGCTAGAATCCGCACCATGATGAGGCTGGTCGTTGTGGAGTTCTTCATCGCACATATCAGTACAAGGCAATGCCCCGTCCTCAGCTACAGTTACATTGCCTTCCACAGAAGCCTCCTTGCTAATCTCTTCACTTTCTGGTTGTGAAGATGATGCAAGAGTTTTGGACTTCCTAGAGCCAGTGCTTGAACTGTAAAGCGCCATGGCATTCTGGAGAAGTTAAACCACATCAATAATCATCACGGATCCAACTTGGAGTAATGCATTCAAAGATTACCGTACTTTGTGGCTGAGGGCTATAACCAAATTAAATCAGTAATTGATGCAATGTTAAGTAGGTTCTGAGTAATAATTCCCAGAAGCAATATAACTGTTCCACTAATCTCACAAACATTAACAACTAGATACTTCTTTACAGTACTGAATAATTATTTGAGCTGCAGCAACATTACTACTGTACGGCGTCTGGTGCAAATTTTAACATGTTTGGCTCAAAAGTAAATAAGCATGATTATGAGCTCAGATACAGGACAATAACCTCAAGCCAAACTAGTCTAGGTTCGGGATTAAACATGCAGAATAAGCATTGTCGCATATTTCATGGACAATTTGTAGACAAACCAAAGGTGGCTTATATGGCCTTCACTTAGAAGTTTTATTTAAATAAAGCTTATCTCTCTTTCAAAAAATGGTCATTAGAAGCCATATAGCATATGACAGACAGGTATAAGGAATTAGGTTTCTGCCAGGGGATCACATGAAGAAAAATGGCCTACACATGAAGCCTGAATAACATGGTGACCATCAGACGTGACAAATATTGAACATAGCCATTTATGTGTTGGTGGGATGCTTTCATGAATGCTTCTTAAAGCTGGATATTCCCAAAAAATCGTATTCCCGCTGTCCCAAATTAACTGACTCAGCTTTGTCTAGATACGCATTTATCTACACATTTTAAGTGTCTAGATGCATGCATATCTAGACAAAGCCGAGTCAATTAATTTGAGACAGGGGGAGTATTTAATCTTGGAGAAATGAGATCACATGAAGAAAAATGTCCTATGAATAACATGGTGACCATCAGACGTGACAAATATTAAACATGGCCATTTATGCGTTGTGGGATGCTATCATGAATGCTTCTCAAGGCTCGATCTTCCAAAAAAAATGTATTTAATCTTGCAGAAATGTACCTCAAAAAAGAAAGTTGTTGTCCCAGAAAAAATGGATTTTATCATGTATTTGGAACCTTGCACTTGGTGTTCGTGCTTGCTTGTATTATTCTGTTTGAAGGGAACAAAAAGGTTAGTATGGTTAATGTTGATAAAACAGAACAATTTTAATCAGTAAATTATACATGTAAATAATTTAGGTACCTTCAAGCAACGGTGCATGCTAAATTTACATGAACGGGCCGATTCCAACTCCCCCGCCATTGTAATACATTTTTTGTACAACTCCGGTGAAGCAAGGCTTGTAGAAATGTCAAGGCTCTTAAAATAGTTAGAGCAAAACAGAGAATCCGCTTCTACATTAGAAGGTCCAGGAGTTCTCTCAGATCTATATTTTGGAGCAGGTGCATCAGCTTTTTCAGCAATGCTCTCATCAACTGTTTTGACTTCAGAGCTCTCGCTTTGATTTTGAGCTGGGAACTGAATTAATGAAGGCTCGTCAGAAGTATGAGATGGAAGTGTCACTTCTGACTCTGACTGCTGCTGAAAATCAGGATCTTTATTCCTGCCCAAATCTTTTCTGCCATAGCTGTCTGAGTATTCTTCAAAGACACTTCTGTTTGCATCCCAACCTGGCAATCGAGAGAGATATGGTTCTTCTGCGGGATTGTGCCATGGAAATGGTTGTGCAAATTGAGAAAAAGTTTCAGGATGTCCATGCAGAGGATAATGAACCCCAGCATGATTCATATCCATAGGTGGTCGCATCCAAGATTGAGGGAACTGGTGGATAGCTGGGTGAAATCCACGGGCTGGAGGCCCATGCTGGAAAGGACCAAAACCATTAGGTACTGGTTTAGGCCATGAAGAGGGATTATTCCAAGTGTTACCATGCCCTCTTGCAGTATCAATAGTACCACTTCTTCTAGAGCGGCTGCTTGATCTGCGCTCCCTAACCTGGCTCCTAGTATCATCATCAAAGGATCTTTGAGTGTCCATCTCAGACCTATCAGGTGCCGGATGGAGATGCCCTGGTGATGCACTTTGATAGTTTTCGGTAGCTCGACAATTCAATAATAACTCATGATGTCTAGTATTACCATTCTTCACTGAGCTATCAACAACATCAAGACTATGCCTCTGATTGTTCCGGATAGGAACTTGCCGATCACTCACTGATGGTGGTCTGTCATTAAAATGAATTGGTCGGCCATCAGATCTCGAACTTCTACCATCTTTCGAGGGAAGAGAGGATCCATTGCTATTTGCATCAATTTTACTGAGACCCTCAACTGATTGAAAGTCAGATGTCCGTCTCTGTCTTCCAAGATCAGCACCATACTCCGTCGGTGAGGATTCTTCTTGTTTAGGGAAATGCCTGGAATAAATAATAATTTGTTAAAATTCCCATACAATCACAGCCATGTAGTTTCTAACTTCCAAAAACTTATAGTTTGACCAATAGAAAACCTTTTAAAATACAGAGAAGAAACTTAGAAGTTTAGTAGCAAAATCACATGCAGCAACAGATGACGAGAAGTACCCACAGTTACTAGAAATACTTTTATGTTTTCATCACTCTTAACTGTTCTTAGCTCTGTTAGAAACAGGGCATCAAATACATGTGAAAAAGAGAAAGTAGAACTGGGATTGTACTCGAGTAATTTCTCTTCCAACTAGTTGCAAAAAAAAATCTTGGACAAGATAAAGTAAGCTAAATCAATCAACTTCACCACAAAAGTATTACATACTAATATATTAATTTAACCAGAATCGAATCCAAAGATAGATACCAAGACGCGTTCCCAAATAAAAGGTTGATGAAGTGCAATGTGATGCATCAAAGAATGTGGTCAACAACGGGAAAGCAAATTACCTGCTTTGCTCCTTCACATGATGCGTACTGGATCTAGAAGGGCTCTTCCTCTCAAAATCCCTCCTCCGAGAATCAACCTTCTCATATTCCCTTCTTCGGTCTTCACTAGATAGAAATGAGCCCACCTCAGACTTGTGTTTAGTAGTAGCATCTCCATGATATTCTTTTGCATTCCTGCGTTCCAGATCGCCATTATGAACGCTTTCTTCATAAGACCGTTTCTTCCCTTTGCTATCATCTCTATACTTAGTGCTCCTACGATCAGCAGCAGATGCATCATCCTCATTGTCATGAAGTCTACTTTTATTGTATCTGCTCTCTGAGTAATTAAGTTCCTCTTTGTAGTGCTTTTCCAAAGATCTGTCTCTAGTGTTGTCTTTTGAGGATCGCATGTCCCGTGATCCACTATCTTTATTCCTGTGATTTCTATAAGTATCATCTCGATGTTTCTCCCTAGAGCTGTCATCAGATCTTTCATTCCTAGGTTTCTCTTCATTTCTAGGCTTCTCTTTGTATCTTTCATCCTTATATCTGCCCTCCTCTTTAGATTTTTCCTCTTTGTATTTTACATCCCTATGTCTATCTTCATGTCTAGACCTTTCCTCTTTGTACCTTTCATCTCTATGCCTTTCCTCTTCTTTATGCCTATCGTCTTTGTATTTGTTACTTTTATGCCTATCCTGAACTTTGGACCTATCATCCTTATATTTTTCTTTACGTTTTTCCACACCTCTGGGCATGTCATCTTTGATTTTTTCATCTGTGTGCTGTTGCTCATTACCATTAATTTTGGTGCGAACATCCCTAGGCATGGTTTGCCTTTCCCTGCTGCCACCTTGTGATTCATCTTTCCCAACAGACTGATCCTTTGTTCTCCTGTGCCCCTCATTCTTTTCTAGTTCTCCATCATGCAACTCATCTTCACGTTGATGGTCTGCTAATTAAATGAAAACAATATGAATATGTGATATCATCAATAGAAATGATAACATGAATGTTTCAGAGATAGAAAAATGGTTAGAAGGTCCAACTCACAACAAACCCACGCCAACTCTCTTTTTGATTAATGCGGTCCTTTTTACAGTCCTATGATTATAACCATGATACTACTTGCTTGATTTTGTGGGCTAGTTAAACCATAACATGTAACTAGGATGTAGGTTGTGTCCTTATGAGCATTAACAACAGAACATGCACAAACAGATCAATGAAGTGATGGACAAGGCTTGAGAAACGTTCTGAAGATACAATTGTCAGAGAGCTTGTTCTGAAAATTGACAATGTTGGATAGATAACAAATAAGACAACATATAAACTATTTCAAATCACATATATTCTACTACTGCACAGGAATAAGTCACAAATAACTTATTTCACATCGAATCCATCCTCAAAACATAGTGAATGGTTCATGTCTAGATTATAATACACACAATAGAACAATGAACAGGTTTGGAATTTCAAGAATTAGGAATGAACAAGGATTTGTCAAGGAGCTCTAGCATCCCACCCTCTCAAATCATTCAGACGATTTTAGTTTTATGATTTATCTATCAACACAGATGTACATGGTTCTCCAATCAAGTGTGAACAGTGCCTAATGCTTCATGGACTCTGGCGCACAGACGCACACAACGTATACCCACATCTGCACCTGACCTGCACACAGTGCACTTCAATGTGGTCTTGTATTGGCACACACTTCTACGTATTATACAAGGACCTAAAGCTATCTACCCACTAAATCAAGTCAACTTTACTCTATGTCCATCAAAAGTTCCAAACAGTGGTATGGATGAGTTAAATGGATATGTGCATAAATAAGTTCATCATTCATAATGCTAAGGTTGGATAGGTTCTCTTTCCTATGAATGTGCTCCACAATACAGGTATGTTTCATCATATGGTGAGCTGACTAAAAGCTAAACCGTAAGGGTATTACTCGATTATAAATCGAAGGGCACATGGATCTTCACAAGTACACCTTTCTAAGGAGTATACTATCTACTTGGTAAGACACAAGTAGATGCGCAAGTAAATTTTAGATTTCTGATGTCCTTGTGTGCATTTAACCACATGCAAGGCACCAACATATCTTTAGGTTTTTGTTAGATACCATTGGAAACGGTAGCAAAAGAATCAGAGCCACGAGTAATTTGCGAAGTATCATGAAAACTGCATTTTCAGATTGCATCTAGTATGGGATTTCTGGTTGAAGTGAAGACCATACTGTGCGGAAATACGCAAGTAGAATAGCAGGCACAGACAACAAATACTAAGGTTAAATATCACTACCCTACGGGCATAATACTGTAACTTGTACCTACATAAAACTGCTACCCGCTACTATATCAAAAACAACACTAGCAATGAAGTGTAAGACATACAATCGGTATGAACAAATGATGTCAAATGTCATGATAGGAGGTTATGTTCTGTGCGATAAGTAAAATTAAGGGAAAAAAAATCAAGTCAAAACCTTCAGATGGTCATAACATCATACTCCCTCCGTCCAGAAATAACTGACTTAGGTTTGTCTATATTTGAATGTATCTAGACATATTTTAGTGTATAGATACATTCGTATCTAGAAAACCCAAGTCAGATATACATTAGTATCTAGACAAACCCAAGTCAGTTATTTCTGGACGGAGGGAGTACAATATATCAGTTTCTTGTTTGGTAACTTCATGGAATTGTAGTTTCTCCTTCTATTGTTACCGATATCATCAACAATTATGCAATTGACAGGTATTCATGTTCCATAATCCATATGATGCTTTGCTCAATATAGCAAGTGATATTCAATGCAAATACCATCAACAAGTTTAACTATGAAAGGCAGTCTGAAGAATTCGTACCTTCAGTTCCATTACACTTATCCCTTGCTTTATCGCTGTCCAAATGCCGTGATTTCACCTCTTTGTTTATTTGCACAGCATTCAATGATGCATCATGCCTGCCCTCGTACCCCTTCTCATGATCCCTACTCCTGTCCTTCACCATCTTATACTGCTGATCCACACTGTCTTCCTTCATTACCGGCACTTGCTTGCTTGCCTTCAACCTCTCTTCCTCAAGCTCCTCCCCCCTCTCCTTTACTCGGCGATGCTCGCCAGCACTATGTTCCTCCAATAATGTGCCTTTATCCGACTTCCTCCTGCCGACATCGTCAGACCTATCATATTCCTTGGACTTCCTTGCAGACTTTCCCTTCACATCACCATCTGAATTCCTTGACTTCTTCGAGTCATGGTAATTAAGCCTCTCATCTTCTTCATCCCTGGCGACAGTCTCCTGCTCCCCTCTGCTCTTCCTCTTCTTCTGCCCCTCCACCGACGAACCAGATGCCTCGCCCGCATTGGGAAGCTTTGCCGCTCCGGAGGACAGCCGCTTCTCGTGCTCCTTGGAGTCCCTAGCGGAGCCCTTCCTGTCCTCCTGCTCCCGCGGCCGCGGTTCCTCGTCGGAGTCCGACCTGTCCCGCTCCTCTCGGCCGTGCTTGCGGGACCTGCGGCGCGTGCTCCTCGGCATCGTGGCTTCCTCCAAGCCTCAACCACACGGCCAAAGGTTCACCGGGACCGCACCAATTTGAAACCCTGGCCCCCTAAATCCTCAGCAGAGTCCCTGCAACCTCCGCGGGAGCGAAACCTGAGCAGACCAGATACAAATCCACCACGACTCCTCGTCTCGGCACAGGAACCGCCCAGAAAACTTGGCAGGAAGCAGCAAAGATTCACCGGGGCTCGAGTCCGGCGGCGCGGCGGCGGCGGGGGGTCAGCTTTTACGAGGAGCGGGCAAAGCGAAGTACAGCGGGATTCGGATGTATGCGGGGGTGGAGACCTTGAGCGAATCGAATCGGATTGGATCGTGTACGAGCAGCAGCAGCCGGATAGGCGAAGGAAGGGATTGGGAATTGGAGGAGGGGAACGGGCGGGGCGAGAAGAGACGCGATCGCGGATTTTCGGGGGATTTAATCTATTTTTTCTCTTCTAAAGTTTTTTTTTTACAACTCCTCTTCCAAAGATTTTGTTTCCGGTAGGGCGTCGCGTCGCGTGTATATGTATCGGGTGGCGTCACGGAAATACCCATCGTGCGGTTGCGTCGGTTGAGCTCGAGATACTCCTTTTGGGTATCACATTAATTTGGGTCTTGTTTCTCTTTTTGTTTTCCGTTTAAACTCTCGTGCGTTCTAACTTCTAGACATGTGCATAAAATCTTTCCAAAAAAGAGAGACATGTGCATAAAAGAATGTATTTCTACTTTTCAAATGTTGCAAATATTGCTTTTCTCTCATCATGCGGAAATGCCTCCTTATTTTTTACATGCACTTAGTCCATTGGAGGGAGAGGAGCGGAGAGGAGAGCAGCGAACCCTAGCATCAACGAAGGACGCATGAAGTCGTGTGTCCGGCGGATTTTTTAGGATCCGGTTGTTTTTATGTTCGGTGGTGTGAATTTTTAGTCAGTCTTTTCCAATCTACGGTTTTTATCACTTACAATAGTTGCTGCTTTGGTGTATTGGTCTTTTAGAGTTTTAGCAGACGAATTCTTGTTTGTCTAGTACAATAAGCTCTACTAAGACAAGTTTTACCCAACTGCAATGATGGAGGGACGAGTACAATGGCACGTCTTTGGCTCACGCTAGTGTTTGTAATCTTAGTTAGGTGGTCCAAAAGGCTATTTGTAATTTTTATTACTTTTGGTGCTTTTCTACCGTTGTTAATGATTATTAATAGATTGGTGAAATTTTCGCAAAAAGAAGGAGACCAATGGTGGCTTACACACTCCCAACATATTTTCTATCCTACTCCATGATTTATCTTGAAATTTTAGATGTCCACTTATTTATGGATGTAGAGAGTAAATGACACATGCACAAATTGATAAGACCTTATCTCATGTGTTGTATGTCGTCCGGAAAGGTAAGAAACACATTGTATATTAAATTATCTCCAACAGGTCATGTTTACATAAATGTCACATGAAATATTATTAGCATTAGACTCATATCTCGTGGAGCCACCAGACACTGGGTGATGGCGGAGGATCGCTCTTGTCGTGGCTTGGCCTTGTTCCGCTCGAACTCCTGCTAATGGATCTTCAAGGGGACATGAAGCTTGTATGTCATGTCAGGCATTGTTATAAAAGGTGTACTAGTTCTCCGGCGTCCTCTATACTCACGAGATCAGTGGCTTCTCCTTGCATTGTATCAAGGCCATTGATAAATAATACATATGATTAATCATTTGGAAAATCGCTCGCATTCTAGACTAACTAATGATGTCACATGTGGTGTTTCTCTATGGATGCGTGCAACATTCCATTCATAAGCACCATGGTAGAAACTATATTTTTTATAGAGGCCTTGTATTTAAATATAGATGAACTACTGTATCTTACAACAGAGACATGGGATTGTCGGTTGATCACTTTTGCAACTTAAGAAAATACGTGATGTACTTCTTGGAGCCAACAAAGCTTGTTAATTTGTTCATTGTTGGCTCCAAGTCAAGAATTGTGAGAAGGCCCAAGCATTTTCTCCCTTGAAGAGGCTAAAGTACATCAATTTATCGACTATATCTCTTGAAGAAGAACATGGTGGTGACGTTAGCAAGATTCCAACTCCTCACTCAGCGCAACCGGTGAAAATGACCAAATGGGAGGGACAAACAAAGGAGAACATGAAGAATGGAGATGAAGCTGGACCTTATAAGGACTTAAGGAGGGAAGCACAAAATGTCATTTCAAGAGTGCAAGTAGACATGAGAGCAAAAAATATATATATTAATGTTAAGTAATGTAAATATTTTAGAGCGAGACGTGAGGACATATGTTATGGTAATGAGGACGTAAACCGTCGCATGTACATATAGATGCACTTGGTGGTGCATTCATAGGTGAGGTTTGGCTTTGCAAGTGATAACTTTTGTAGGTGAGTTTAGCGTTGGTGAAAATGGCTTTGGTGGTGAGGTTGGCAGTGGAGATAGCAGTCATGCCGACCTCCTTGATAGTTGACCTGAGGTGGTGTCTTGTGGATGATTTTGTTTATGTTGTGCAACGTATGTTCATGTGTCATTTACTAGTATTTATCATTTTGATCTTAAATTTGAATAATGCTGTTTAGATTTATCAATTTAGATATGGTCAAATTCTATGTATCGAAATTATGTAGGATTGATTATTGTGGATATTAAAGTTTACATATACATAGAGTATACATGTCACAATGCAAAAGAAAGAAATAAGGACCGAGTTTTAGGGATTCGTGTTGAAATTATTTTGTACAATGAAATTAGACATTGTTTTTATTAAGGACTAAAAGTTCATGGCCGGTTTCAAAAGGTTTAAAGGGCTTCTACCGGAGATAACCCATTTGAAGCGAAGAGCATGGTTTTTAGCATATGCCAGAGATGTTTTTTTTTTATATTATGGTAGAGATGCTTACCTGGCAGTGGTTCGTGTGATCTGCTCCTCTCAGCCTTTAGATCTGTGAGGGGCCAAGCGGACGGCCAGGGTGTCACGTGAGCATCCCTGTCCTCCCCAGCTCGATTGGAATCGATCCCCAAATGTGAAACAGAAAAACCGATCGAAGCAATAATGGACGCCCTCACCCGCCTCCACCGGTCGCTCGCCGGCGGCGACGACGAAGAGCGGCAGGAGGACGATATCCTCGGTGATACCGACGACCTCTGCTCGCTGTCCCCTCTCCAGGTCAGATACGCCCCTCCGAGAACCCTCGAACGCAGCAGCTCTTTCTTGGTCTGCGTCGATCTGACATTTTCTGCTTGTTTTGCCTCGTTTAGCGGGTCTACGCCTTCGCAGCGTGCTTGGCCACTGGACTCGCCCTCATGCTACTGGTACGTGGCTGTAGTTTCCGCCTATGATTTGTCGTCCGTACAGTTCAGTTCTTTGCTGTTGGTTGGTAGTTAACTGCAGGTGATGATGTGAATAATTAGCCATGTAGGTTATGTTGACGCTAGTTTAAGCAATTGGATCCTATACATTGAAGGATTAAAAACCATCGTTAATAGTTATGCTTACTGTGTTACTTTCAGCAATGGCTGGTGCTATTCCTTCCAAATATCAAATATGTCATTTGACATTTAGGCTCAGCAAAACTATGCCTAAAGCTCTGGGTCATATCTCAGGAATAAATGCCTATTTCATTTCAGCATTGAGAACTTAGGTTAGCCAACACAGTAATTTCTGTGCTAAATTTTTTCATCACATTTATTCTGCTGGTGATGGAGACCTGATGTTTAGTCTTCTCCTAGTTGCCATTAAGGTTTTAATTGCCATGCTTATGTGAATTTTGTTCTGATTTGATCTTGGATAACCTAACCGAGACAAAATCGACCTAATGCCATTAGAGTGATTTTTTTATCATTAGGTTCTAAACTTATAGCACAACTTGATGGTAATTCTGAACTATTTAAGAGAAGTTAATTGTAGTAAATTTAACATGCTTGTCTGTAAATTCTTCATGCGATGCACTGCTTACGTTTTAATTTCCTTGTGCAGTCGCTTATTGTTTTGGCCAAACCTATCAAATTCACCGTCATGTTTACATTTGGAAACATCATGGCTGTTGGCAGGTGATTACACATATTTTCACTCTCACGATTTTTCTGTCAATAATTGTACTCTTCCAATTATCCATGTTGCTATTTATACAAGTGTAGCCGAATTTTGAAGTGTGAATTATACGATACTATCAAATGCCAAGTTGATATATATGTTCAGCCCTTGCATTAGTTCTACTTTCTTTCTTGCATATTTGCAATATGTTGATTTGAACCTTTGTTTGGCAGCACAGTCTTCGTAATGGGGCTGAATAAACAATTGAGGATGATGCTTGACCCAGTTCGTGTTTATGCTACAGCTATTTATGGTGGATGTGTTGTTTTTGCTCTAATTTTTGCTCTTTTGGTTAGTAATCTCCATTTATTGTTTATTTTATGGCCTTATTCCTGTGAGTAAATTACCTAGTTGAATGGAGAACTATCCAAGCCCGACGGATAACCATGCATTGTGATTGTGGTTTATGTGCAGCTTCATGACAAGTTGCTAACCTTGATTGCAATCATATGCGAGATCTGTGCCCTCTTTTGGTAAGTTGTCTTTCCTGCAAATAGTCTTTAATGACTTACTGACTTGTTAATCATTATAAACTATCACATTGTAATATGGTAATACCAACACCATAAAGTTGCAATTACCTTAATTAAATTGAGGTATGCAATTAAACAGGAAAATAGTGACCGGACATACTTGCCTGTTTTGCACATAGAAAACTAAATGAAACTTGTATTATGTACTACTTATTACTGTGCTAAGTGAGGCAACGTCTAGAATGTTAGTCTGCTGCATGCACTAGGATAATCCTTAGACCGCCAATATTTTTTCCGTTTCCGTTTCTTTGTTTCTTAAAATTGAAAGTATATTAAACGAACCCAGTTAATTATATGCAGTCATTGGATCCTTGAGTGCTAGCATGTACTGACTGTGCTTTTAGAGGACCATTAACAAACAGAGAACTGAGATTAGCTTATACTATCAAGATGATAGAAAAATGTTATGGCCCCTTACATTTTTCAGGAATCAATTTCAGGTTTTCCTCTCAGTGTTGCTTGTTTTATGTATCCTTGGCCGAGTTATTTAAGTCATTGTATATGTAGGACATTCAGTCCCTTCCATGTCAACTTGTCAAAGAAGCAGTACCTGGAATACTAAATAGAGTAGCACATGCCTAAAAAAGCTATCAAGTAATGATGCTAGATTAGTAGCTGGTAACCATGACTGGTCATAGCATCATCTCTATAGAAACAGTTCCATCTGGAACATGCCTCTGGAACGGTGCAGCTTCGTCAGTCTTAAGTGGAATGTGCAAACCTGGAGTAAGCAATGCCCAACAATTAGGTCCTTTGGGCTTTGGAAACTGGCATGCACAATTGTACTCCCTCCGTTTCAAAATATAAGATGTTTAAGCTTTGTGAATGAAATGTATCTAGACTTCTTTTAGTGTATAGGTTCACTCAAGTTTGGAATGAACCTAGTACTAAAAAAACTCTAGATACATTTTATTCACAAATCTAAAACATCTTATATTTTGAAACAGAGGGAGTACATGCAGCAGCCAAGAGTGTGCAGCCAATAGCTAAAATCTGGTGATGAGAGTAAGAACTAATAATTGATGGTGCAAGGACCCCAAAGAAAAAATAGAACTAAAGTTACCAGCTGAACTTGCCAGTATGATAGCTGGCATTTTCCTTGCTGAATCACAGCATCAGTTCCTATATGCCCTTGGAACTTTTTCGAGAAAACAAAAAAAGCATTGCGCCTAAATGCAAAGGTTATTTACAAGCCTGAGAGATGGACGCCGACATGAACAGTTTCTTCTTGTAATCAAGGTCCAGCAGCAGGGTACAGTAGAACATTGCATCTCAGTTTGTACCAAAGAAAAATAGGACACGATTGCTATATTTGACACAGAACTTAACAGGACCACGCAAAACCTGGATATAGTATCACTTAAAACATTCAGTGCCAGCATTTAACTCTTTTTTCTTCTTAAGAGATCTCCAAAATTTAACGTGGTGCATATAGCACGTTGTGAAACTAGATGCAGGTTATCTCGACACGGTAAAATCTCCAACCCAGGAAACAATGTGCTGATTGCATCTCAATTTCATGCCCTTTGCCCTTTCAATCAACTGACAGAGTTACCCAGTTTTTTAAGAAAGAAGACAGAATTACCTGACCATATTCCCTTCCTTTTTCCACCTCAGGTATAGCTTGAGCTACATCCCTTTCGCTCGACGAATCGTGTCCGACCTGATGGTGAAGCTTTGTGACACTGAACTATGATCTTATTACACTGGTCATCGTCAACATGCTTGGGCACCTGAAACAGAGATCCCGTTCATCTCCACCGCTCCAAGAGTGCAAGTCTTTCACCCATTTCCCTTTTATTAATGAATGATGAACGGATCGATAATGTATATTGTTTGTATAAATGATGCGTGGGACGCTTTTATTTGTGCAGCTCACAACACCTGAAATCCGCGATTCCATTGTTTCTTTGTACTGATTCTCTGTAAATTTGTTGCTGCAAAAACTCAGCTAAACGGCATATACCCATTTTGAGTTCTTGACATATTTGCGCTGGGCGAGTTATTTCTGTACACCCCAAAATTGTATTGTAGACAATTTTCTACAGTCATTAATCCTGCACTTTTTATTCCTCTCTTGCAGAAGAAAACACTCTCTGTTCGAAGCAAATTGTGGAACAGATCACCTCATCACCACCGGTGTACTAGGCAGTATCGACGGTCCCCACTTGGGCGTGTGGTCCACCAGAATAGACGTCGCGCGAGCCCCCACATGACAGTGAGTAGAGGAGTCGGAGGAAATACCGAAACTACCCTTGCAGCACCGTCCGCCTGGCGAGCTCGGCCGTGCTTCAGTTCTTCCAACCATTTCAAATTTCGAAACCCGGCGTATATAATTCATCCCTCCTTCGCCCGCAAGCAGCACACGGCACCTCGCCCTCCCACCCCACCCTTACATGGGCAAGGCCTTCTCTCTTCTGCGCCCACCACAGCAGCCGCCGAGAGAGGGAGAGAGCGGGAGGGAGGGGATGGTGATGGAGCTGAGGAAGCGTCCGAGGCCGCGGCGGCTGGACCCGGACTTCGTCTCGTCGCCCCCGCCGACGCCGCCCAGGAAGCGGCCGCGGAAGCAGGCCGCGGAGAAGAAGCCGGCGCCGATCAGGAGGGCGCAGTGCGGGAGTCAGGGCATCGGGAGTCCGGTCGTCGGGCTCCAGCCTTCGAGGTGCTGCCGACTGGCGGCGCCGCCGTCGCACGTCTCCTTCATCCCTCGCTCTCGCGTCCCCTTCAACTGGTAAGCGCTTCCCTGCCCCCGTCTCTCTCTCTCTCCCGTCGTCTCCGTGTGTCGATTTGAAATTCCCCGGGGTGGTGGATTTGTTGGACCGCGGAGCTGCTGCACTTCGAATCGATCCGAGTTCGTAGTTTGAATCCTCTGTTCGTGACGTGTGTAGTTCTGGAACTTGGTGTATCGGATCGGAGGGAGCGAATTGGTTTGAACCGGCCTCAGTGTTTGATGAACCGGTGCAAATCACCTTGCAGTTTCGCCTACTGAATCGCGTATCTCGTGTTTACTATTGCGTATTGAGGCGGTTTGAATTTTACTGCCGTGAATCGAGCTTGCTACTGAAGCGATCGCAACTCTGAACCCAGTCTGCGGTTGGTTTTGCTCTCTGAATCCTCTGCTCGTGGTAGACTGAGGCCTGGGGATCGTTCGAATTTTGTTGCGTTGGATGTGATGATTGCTTAAGAAAATGGTGCGCTGCGCACACCCCCTCGAAATTCTGGGCTTAGTGTTTCTAATTTGAAGTGATACGGGTGCGGGTCTGTTGGTGGTTTTGAAGCAATAGGAGTTCGATTGGTCCAAGTTGCCCCCGCATTGCTGTTTGGGTGAGCTGCCGTGACATTTTGTTTGAATTCAAATTTCGCTGGAGCGAGGTGTTTGCAGACCATTAGCTAATGCCTGCAATTTGCTTTGGACTGCTTGATTCGCGTTCTGATTCAGCACCCAATTTCTACTTCGAGATTTGAAATCTGAAGACTACTGTTATTCTGTTGTTGGTGCAGGTATGAGCCGGACATGTGGACGGAGGTGGCCAAGTACCTGCACGGCACTGACCTGGTGCGCCTCGCCCTCACCTGCCGCTGGTTTTCCTGCCTCCTCTTCCACGACGACTCGATCTGGTGCTATGCCTTCTTCCGCGACCTCTCGCTCTGCACTGACGACCCCAAGATCTTCAGGCTCCTCATCCCCCGCCCGTTCCACCGCTCCTGGCGCCTGCTCTACATGAACGCCTTCAGTAAGCACCAAGCCTTCCTCCCTTCCCCCACTGACACCATTCCCACTTACTGACACGAGTGCTCTTCTGTTTCTTCAGACAACTCCCACGCCTACTGCTTCCGCCAGCAGGAGAAGCACATCGGTAAGCACAGTGCAGCAAGGAATTCTCGCACAGCCTGTTTCTTCAGTCATTGCTGTTTACTGCGATGTATATACCTGACGCTTGATGTCCTGATGCTTTAGCCTCTTCATCTGTTTGCCGCTTGTTCTCTCTGTCTGAGTCTAAATGGCCCAGAGCGCTGGTTTGGAGTTCAGACTTTTGTAGTTGTTCTCCTAGCATTTAGGCGGCAGTTTCTTTTTCTGAGCCTTTTTATGCTCTTTTGCTGTTGCACATGGATGCTGACATTCCTAGACTTCTCTGTATTCCGTTATTCGATGAGTAACGGAAAAAAATATAACTGACGCTTGGTGTGGTGCAGAGTGGTTTCGCATTGGCGGGTTCCTGATGGACACGTCGAAGATGCTGCTGACAGCAACGCTGGCACTGCCACGAGGGATGCCGCCGGCGGATGAGAGTGCACGCTTCTCCATTGGGTTGACTGGGGCCTGCTTGCTCAACAACGTCCGCCCTGGCATCTGGATCGCTGGTATGTGCACACATGCCATGCCCTTCTTCTTGCCCATTCCCAGTACTTGCTGAACTGTTTGGCTTTCCTCATTGTTCTCTGGTCTTCTTGAACGCTGCAGACATGCACATGCTGCGATGCCCCGTCTGCAACATCAACAAGTGCAAAGGTGATCCTAGCTTGGAAGCTGTTCTTGGTCTCCTGCCATTGTGGTGCTAGTTACTGAACTTTGTTAGGATTGGAACAACTTGCGGTACAGGGACGATGCAGGTTCTGGACGCCTGGCACTGCGAGCTATACCTGGAGAACAAATTCAAGGACGGGACCTGGAAGTACGAGGACCTCGGCATTTACTTCAGCGATGGGCCGCTGGACACCGCGGGTGCTGCCATCTTCAACCGTGACCACATCAATACCCCACACATCGGCAGTTCGTTCCTGAACCATTCCAGCACTTTCTTTGCTCACTTACACACGATTGCCTTGTATGACCACTGACTGTGACATTGTTTGCGCAGACATTCTCAATGCCAAGTCCTGGATCCGGGAACGCTCCAACCTGCTGCCCAGAGCACGCTTCACCCCGATCGCTGTCGCCCTCAACAGCAACCTCAAACCCAACCATGGTATGTCTAGTTCTGACTTCTGAAGAAAGCATGAGCTGAAGCAAAGCATTCTTCTGGCTGGAGTCTACATATTTACGTAGTTCTTACATGAATCTTGCTAATGCCACGCGTCTCTCTTGGCAGGGTTGCTGACGAAGTTCTACGCAGTGCGGGACCCGAGGGACGGGGAGGTCGTCTCTGTCAGGATCACACAGCAGCTCCTCTGATCAGTGCTCGGTTTGTTTTATGGCTCTGGGTTCCTTGATGCTGCTGCATTGTGGAATGTGTTAATGCGTAGCTAGTCTGCTGTGATACTAGCGCTGACAGACAGGGATAGTCACCGAGGGGAACAGAAGTACACTAGAGTTGTAGGTAAATTAGCCTCGACACTTCAGAAAAAGAAAATAAATAAATAGGAAAGGGCACAAATGGAGCAGGACCTCTATTGTTTGTTTTATCAGGCAATGTTTAATGTAAGAATTTGCTAATCTCGGGGTCTTTAGAGTTGTTCAGGCATGGGTAACACTGGCACTGGTTAAACTTTGGATGCTCCCTCGTTCTAGTTTTTCCATCCACTACTAGATCATGCCTGCTCGCACAAGTTGGACAGAATCTGAAAGGAAAATTCTGCTGCTTATGTGTTTTGTCCACTTATTGTTTTTTTCAATGCAAAACTTAGCATTGTAGTAGTAGCCTAAATATGTGATTCCTTGTGTGGTCTTTTTTGTTCTGCGTAGTAGTGTGTGAAACTGATGCGCTAGGTGGAGCATCCGTAGATGCCAGTGTTTCATTAGCGTAAGTTGCAGGATGTAGTAATAAATAGCTGTCAGAGATGCCTGGGGAGGGAGTTACTAGTACTTTAGGAGTACTGATTGTGGTTGGATGAGTGATGTAAAACTTGAACATGCTGTCAATACTGTGGGTTCCTGTTGTACATTGGGACCCACTCCTTGTTGGCAATGTATGAATTGGTCATGTTGAGCTTCAAGTTCTGAACTCGTAGCTGCAGACTACTGTATCTCCCTTTTAGTGGGGCTTCAGTTCCGAAAGGCGCGAGCTTCTCACAGCAACTCAGCTTCTTTTCCCCTCTTCGCCAGTGGCCAAGGCTGCTACTTTGGCGCCCGAAACGCAGCACGCACTTCCGGCCACTACTCTACGCACGTGGTTAGGCAAATCAGCAATAGGCAATAGCACCCGCCTCTGTCTGCACACGCCTGGAGCTTAGCAGCCGGCCTTAGCAGAGCAGTTGCGATCAACTTGTTCCGCGACCGGCCTGCAGCCTAATCCCATATGACCAGGGTCTCCTCCTTTGGACTAGTTTGCCTGCTCCAAGCACAAGTACAGAACAGTTATCCTCGTCATGATAGACGTATATTTTCCCCCTTTCTCCTGCTTTCCCGTAGGATATGAACGTAGTCATCCATGAACCGCATGCGCATGTCACTGCTCAGAAAATTCCTTGCAGCACCCAAGTGCTTGTTATGCAGACTTTCTTTTTGGGATAAGAAGAGCTATGCAAAAAGGTTTAGCCAAGTTGGGTTTTGCAGTACGCAGCATGTGCCGACTTTGCTTTAGCCTGATTAGTTTGCAATTGTCATCTCTGTGTGCCAGTAGTACTGGTCGGTGTCAATTTGCGGTGGACAAGTGCTAACTGTCAAAGCCCATTTTGACCTCAAACTCCTTGCAACCAAATATCATAAGCATCCTCCATTGGGCAGTGCAACCCACTCCTCACAATATTCTAGACTAAGCAAGTTTCCAACCCTTATCTCTGCTCCCTGCTGCGATTATATAAACACCACGGTTGTCACCACCGGGGGGCATCGGCACTGCTCATCTAGCCCTCTCTTTCCCCTACACACCCAAAGCTCAACCACAAGCCAGCAGCACAGACAAGCGATCGAAATGGGCAACGCGATGCCATGCATGGTCGCTCAGGGCGCGAGGGCTTTGCCGCCCCCGGCGAAGAAGCCCCAGCGGAGGACGTACTACTCCCTCGAGCTTCTCGCCAAGGCCCTCCGCCGGATGAAGAAGAACGCGCCGCGCAGCGACAGGGCGGCGCCCGTGCCCAAGATCGGCCGCGGCAGGTCGCCACCGGAAGCGGAGAGCGTCAAGGCCAGCTATGCCAAGGCTGCCTCCCCGAGACGAGCGGTGGCGGGTCGTGGTGGCGGCCAGAGGAAAGGCGTCGTCAGGGTGAAGGTGCTGCTGAGCAAGGAGGAGGCGGCGCGGCTACTGTCGCTGACCGTGGGCGGGCAGAAGAACGCGGCGCAGATCGTGGCCGAGATCAAGAGGATGGAGGCCCGCCGCGCTGCCGCGGCCGCCGGGTGGCGCCCCGCGCTGCCGAGCATCCCCGAGGAGGCGTCCTAGCTAGGAAGGTTGGACCGATCGATGCTGTACGCCTATGGTCATGTCACGCGCGCATGTAGTAGCACTGTAGGAACGTGTGTGAGTGTCGCTGGGTTGAGAGGCGAGCCGGCGGCAATGTAAAGCTCCCCCCTCCCACGCATCCATGATCGATGTCGCTGGTGTGTGTATATAGCAGCTTCCCTTTTTTGAAGCTTCTCTTTTGCTCTCGCTCCCTGCTGTTCATCTCGATCACCAAGCGAAAGAAATGGAACGGAATCTCTTCTCATTCGTTCTTGCTAATAGGTGTTTGTTTTCTTTGAACATGCTAATCAACTTTATTTACTCCCTCCGTCCAAGAATAAATGTCTTAGATTTTTTAAATTTTGAATGAATGTATATACTAAATAGTGTCAAATTTTGAGCAATTGGAGAGAGCAGTACTGTCCTTGCTCTGTCAGCACGCACTGAATTTGCTACGTACCGAAAACATTTTAGTTTCGCCATGATATTCAGGATGAATTCAGACGGTGTGGATTATACTCCCATAGCCCAATGTGATATTCTGCGGACAAAATAGAGGAAGCTGCTCTGAAGATGGATCATTGACACGTCGAAAACCAATCATGCAGCGGCCTGGGTTTTGTCTTGGAACGTATCGCGCGATCGTGCGGCGGATTGGGGGGATAGCTTGATTGGCGGGCGCCCATGTGCAGTGCAGTGGTTGTTCTTCTCTTGCTGCCACGACGTGACGTGAGTGGGTTTGGATGACTGAGTCGGTACATATATAGAACACCAAATCCTTTCTTCCAAATTGCAATAAACAAGGGCGCTGGCTCGCGGTAGTGTTCTGGTTGGGGTACGGTGGTGCTGGACGGCGGCCGGCTCGCGAAAACGTTGTTTATTCCAGAGATATTTTCCCCACGTTTTGTATTTTTTGGCTGATTTTTTTTAGCAATTTCGGTGCAAAATCTCGTCCTTGTTTCGTCTGTGGGGCATCGGCCAAAATTCACCGGAGCGAGTATGTAGTTCCGTAATCCTGCGATTTAGCCTTCATATAAGTAACAAAGAAAGAAATAGAAGTGAAACAAGCAACCCTCTGCCCCCTCTCTCAAGCAGCTAGAGTAGAGTCCACCGCCACTGACTGGGCCTTTTCGTTGTCCTCTCCACCAAAATAGCCGGCCGGATCTAGATAGGAAGCGGCACATGAGCACGTAGGTGTACCCTGTATGGCAGTTTGCCAGTAGTGGGCTTTATGCCCATAGTTTGGAATGAGGGCTTGCGTCTTCTAGGGTTTCTCCTTCTTGTTTCCTTGCTCCTTTAGTCGGAGTGAGAGGTGGAAGGGAGAACCGCAGTTCCCCTAAATAAGATCGTGTTCTGCCACCATGACCTGGGGGCTGGGGCCGAGCGGTGGCGATGGCCGACATCCTCTGGTCGCCCCATCGAGGGTGGACCTTGAGCTACATCGCTGCCCTCTCAGAAAGTGTTTCGGTGGGGTGACTTTTGTATTTCTCAGCTTCGAGCTGCTCTTTTTCCTCTGTCCGGCCGTGGAGGCAAATGGAGGGGAAGCAGTAGTTTCCCATACGATGGATTTGGAGGTTGCGGTAGTAGACAAGCTGCCGCCGCGTGTGATTGGAGCGGCATCTCAAGGGCGTCCTTGCCGTTGACTACCTTAGTTGAAGTCATCGGTGCCCTCTATCGCGAACGAAGCACTAGAGAACATGTCTGCGAAATGAGGCTCATGGCACGTACAAATTTTGTAGGTGTTCATATAAGAGATAGAGATGTAGACTTTAGGGTGATCTGATGTAATTTGAGAGTCTGTCAATGTTCGTTTTGCTGGTCGTTTTTGTGTTGGTTTCTTTGACCTAATAATAAATAAATTTCTTTAATCTACTATAAATACTCGTGCAAATTGCTTATTCTAAAGGACAGGGACATAATTCCACCGAACGAAATACGTTCTCACTGTATATTTCTCTAACTAAAATAAACCTTTGGGGTGTCCATCATAATTGAGGAGGACCTGCTAATCAACAAGCAGTATTCCTCTTTTCCTCTTCAACGAAACCTTTGGGGTTATTGAACTCGACTCCAGAGTCCAGAGTAGTAAACTGTAAACAACACCGGCGGTTCATGATCCACGAACCACGAACACTGATCATTCGAGCACAAGAGGACAGCCGGGAAACCCGACGGTGGTTGAGTCCGGAGTAGTAAACTCGAGGGTTTGCATACTTAACTCGGATTAGATTAAGCGGAGACGATTGGGCGACCCATGTGCCTGTAGCTTCGCCGCTAGTCGCGTCCCTGTCTCGCACGTATACATGTTTTTTTTGTCCCACGATCTCGCGTGATCCTGGGGACGGACGGACTCGTGTTCTCCGGAGAGGAGGACCCCTGCCTCGCATCGGCCCTGAGCAGAATTATGATGCGAGATCGACGACAGAGTATCGGATCTGTGTGTGCGGTCGATCGATCCTCGTTGTTGTGTTGTGGCGGGCGGCAGTGGTTGCGATCGGTCGAGATTTACACGTCGCCGGCCGGTGGGGGGGACTGGATTTGTTTTGGGCGTTTGGTCGGATCTCGGGCTCCTAACCCCGGATCGGCTTCGGGATAATGGTTCTGAGATCGATTCTGATTCTGCGTTAGCACATGGCACCGTCTCGTAGAGGATGGCGCGAAGGGGTGGCTGCCCCCCACACGTGTCCTGCTCGCTCGTTTCGGTTGCCCTTTGGGTTTTAGGGCATAACGTCCAAACCTGTCCGAATTGATAGTAGCGGCGAGATTCAAACGACCAAAGGTGTTTGGGTCGATCCGTTGCAGATTTAAATTTGGGTTGAGAATGCATCTGGCTGGACGTGTCGTGACTGCACGTGTTCGATCGCGTCCTCCCTCGTCCACATCGGGCACATGGCAACGATCCAACAGCCGCTGTCCTTCTGTCTTGGTCATCAAATGAGCCTGAGACTCACTGACTCCTGCACCGACATGAATGATGTCCGCTGGCCTTCTGCACCACCACCAATGCTGGCCTCTTAGCCTCTGCGCCGGCATCCAATGCCATGGCTTGGCCTTTTTAAGCAGGATCCCCACTACAATCTCCCAACACCACCTTTCGTTGCCACTTGTAGCGGTTCCTTCCCCCGCATATCACGACACCTGGCAACCATGGCCGGAGGCATATAATCTAGGGGAGGGCCGTTGGGACGCCCCCTGGGACAGGGGGGGGGGGGGAAGGGGGGAGCCTGAGGTAGAAGCCAAGGCGGGGGATGAGGACGTTGTCGCGGCGCATCGCCATCATCGTCATCGCTGCTGTTCGCCGTGTATCAATGCGGCTTCGAGTTCGACGTGACCATCCTCCTAGGCGGGTCGTGAGAGAAATCGCGGCTCCCTGACAAGTTCGTGTAGGTGCTCGATGACAGGAGACCGCACGCGTCAGGATGCACGAGCACAACTTTGGGCGCAACGTCTAGGACGTGGAGGTGCTATTCGACGATGAAGAGCACATGTACCTCCACCAAAGCTTGGATCTGTTCGCCTTCCCACACTCCCTAGAGGTTGGAAACTTCCTCGTCTTTAACTTCAATGGCCACATCATTCTCACGATCACGATTTTTAGTGGGACATGTGCCGTTGACACTACCACACCAACGACGAGGACTAGGACTAGGCAACAACGAGACGAAGACACTAGGGTTTATCCTATATTATCTACTATGTATTTCTTAAAAAATGTATCTCTAATGTATGGAAGCCATGAATATATGGAATATTTTTTGGGGGTCTGACTGTTGGGCGCACCTCCCGACCCAATCGACCATGACTAAAAAACATGTCCGTAAGCCAACCCAAATGGACCAAAAAGGACACTTTTCGTGTCCATAATGGGTCAATCCTCTAGAGATGCCCTTAGATCCATGAGAGATAATTTGGAATGACATCATTCGATGTAGGGATATCCTATGGCGGCGCTATGAGAGAATTAGCTTGTAGGATTTTCTGGTCATGCTTTTCACTGTTAGCGTGGTTATTATGAGGATATTTATTTTAAAACTAGATCCATTACTAACTTATTTTTACAACTTTTATTACCAACAATTTTAAATTACGGATGAAAAACCATGGTACGTTAACCCAAAATGTTCCAACTTCCATGAAAAAATGATCTGTTATAAAGAACTTAATGGTAAGCAAGTCTGTAAGAAGATTGTTTACGAAGAAACAGGCACAAATTCTCATTTCCCTATTTTAAGAATTCCTCTCAAGGTTGGATACACTTTGTTATAACCCATCAGTTACTAGATTACTTAACATGTTGAAACCCATTAGTTACTAGATTATAATTGCTTAGTTTTCATGTTCGTGAAGGTTATTTTACACCAACAAGACTAGTATGATACTACTTCTGTGCGAAGATACGATTCTCAATTCTTTGTAACACTTCAATACTTACTCTCAATCTCTTTATCAAGTGAAAATGTGACCACATTTGACATGATATGAGATCATCATGGCATCAAGTGTCTCCTTACGCGTATAAATATGTCATTTTTAAACCACACGGGAGGGGACTACACCCCATGTACATCATGAGAAGAAGAAGTAAGTTTAGTATATCGACAATGCTTATTACAACAAGTCAAGAACAAAAAAATAACATGTGACCACAATGGTTTTCCATTAGGGAAATTGCACATAGGCTTTATGGGGAAAAGCAACGAGATGAAGTATAACTTCATGTACTAACTCCAGAATGTTTGCTCATCATGCAAACATATGTGTCAACATATATGGAGTACGAACTGGCTCGGACTGAACCTAAGACAAGTGCTGGGTACTTTCGGGCTTTTTGTGCACATGTAGTACAAAAACTAGCTAGTTTCTGCAAAAATTGCATCAACACATATATCCCTTTTTTGTCTGGAAAACCCCAAATCGGGATAAAAGCGTGAGGTGAAACCACCTAATATTGTTACACTATTACCCAATGTGGTACGGAACCTGCACTTATCTACTCCCTCCGGCCCATATTAATTGACTCAAATTTGTCTAGATTTAAATAAATCTAGATACTATTTAGTATATAGGTTCATCCAAATTTTGGAAATCAAAGTCAATTAATATGGATCGGAGTGAGTAGATAGAACTAGAGGATCTCGTGCACACAATTTTACTTTATTTAACCGCAACAACAAGATTTGAGACACACTAGTTAGGGACGGTAACAATGTTGACGGGAATTGTTTTAACCATCCAACGATAGTCTCACATTCATAGATCAAAAGAGAATTTATTTGTTCAGTAAATGTTTCCTGTAGATGGTTTGGATCAAAGAGTAAATGTTTTGGTTAAATGCTCAGTAAAAGACTTTCCTCATAATTTATTCATGGTGTGTTTGGAAGATCATAAAGTGTTTAGAATGTGGAACTCGACGGGTTTATAAAAATACTAAACAAAGAGTATATGAATCTAGGTTTTATAACTAGAGACTAGACCTATGGGTAAAGCTACGACGTGGGCGTAGATAACATGTCCTCTTCAGGTGAATATGCTTCAGTATATATAGCCACAGTAGGTCTCGTCATGTCTTCATATTGTCTTGTACTATATGTCAAGTTGATCCTCGATCTCCCTTCAATGTATGTATGATCTCTGGGTTCCTCCTGGAAGTCCTCTTTGCAGCACAATAGGTCAAGTCGATTGAGAGCTCCTAGATATGTGCCTCCAAGTCACGGCCATTGATGTCGTACTGGGCATAAAAGTGGGATAAGGCATGTGTAACGGTAATTACATGCCTCAATCAACCTATCACCAACAAATGTCACCATATATGGTGCCACTATAGCTTGAATGAGACAAGGTGGTGTGCTCGAACTTGAAAATATTCAGGAACGACCTTTTCTTGATATCAAGCTTCTTACTTCGACATCCCTTCCTTCACTTATCTCTTAGTTTTTTATTTTATTCTTAAATGAAAGCTAACCTAGAATTTTGTCACTTGTCTTTGTGGTTGCTGGAGGGAAGGGTTAGCATCCCCTCCCCTCATGTGGAAGTCCAAAAATCCCATTGGTCATAACCCTAATGAGTGGTGGGATTTCATGTTTAGATTGCATAAATGACATCACATTATCCATCTCCTGATAACCCACTTGGGAAGGTTTACCCCACAACACCCTTACTAAACTCATGATAGGGGAAATGACATGCCCACTATCTTCCAACATGCTTTGTAGATTCTCATTTTGCAATATCTTGGTCACCACATCTAAACCATTCTTTTCGGTATTGATTTTTTCCAAGTTGTACCAACTAACATGTCGAATTCAATGGAACCTCAAATAAATGTACGTGGTTAGATAGTTTAAACTTGAATTTTTGGAAAGTATTTCTCTTGTTTCATGCCCATCTGATGCAAGAAATTCATGACCCACAACATTTTCTTTGCAATGATTGATTGCCAAGGAAAAAACCACGTCGATCACATTCGGCCACTTCAATTAACCATTTGGATAGAAATTTGGCAAGATCATGTCCCTTTGCAATTTAAGACGATTTAATGTTGTGAGGCATAGAAAGATCCAATGGAGAATGGGTTTTGAGGCTTTACCTATCATGTCATACAAGTGTTTTTAGTGTAACATTCGTCTCAAGTCCATTCAAGTTGATCTTATCCTTGGTGTACTAGAGTTACTAGAGGGTAAGAACACAAGTGGTAATTTTGTGATCATTTGGATAAACAAAAATATGATTGGCCATTTTTGAAATTTAGGGCAGAAACTAATGTTACCATTTTTTAGAAACATTTGAACTATGAAACTTCATGTTTTTGTAGATATTATCTTAATATGGATATTAGAAGCTCTACAATTTTTCTCAGTATTTTTAGTTCAAATAAACAGAATATAAGTCTAAGAAAAAAGAGAGTTCTTTATTATATAAACATAATTTTTCAATGTTGGTATAAATTGATGTTAATATAGATTTGGAATATATTGTATGAAAATGTAATCATAAGAAATCAAGGTTGCTCCACAATGTTTATTTTCCAACAAGCTATGGTAGTAAACCAAAATTGCAAGAGAATAGTCACAAAATGAAAAATCCAAATAAATCCCAATAAATTAAAAAGAGAAAAAATATTTTTACAAATTTGTTCGTAGTTTTTTTGCTCTCATACACGGACTCTAGTGTCTTCCATATCTCATGTACATCCGTGTTCATTTGCAACATATGGAATATATTGTGGTTGATGCACAAACGAATCATACCTCTCACCTTTCATGACACGAATGTGTATCTTGCCTTTAACTTTTGTCTCATAAAAATCCTTCGAATAAAGAATATATTCAACCATGAGCTTTCATAATGAGAAACTAGAAGACTCAACTTTTATCATGCCACTTGTGGTGCCATTTTCCATAACTAGTGTGAAAATAAAATCTAGCAATAGTCAAGAAACCATGCTAAGCAACCTCTTGAGAAACCTTGTTAAGATAGAACTCTGGTGAGAATTAGTACACACTTAACATGATTTAAAATACCACATCAGAGAAAAATATAACCTCAACACCGCTTGTGTACTAACTCAGGGATTATTGCTTATCACGTAATGAAACATATGCATCAACATATATGGAGTATGAACTGGTTTAGTCCAAACTTATGACAATTTTGGAGTTCTTTTAGCACAACGGTAGTGAAAGTTCTAGTTGATTTTGTTCTAAAAGTGTGAAAGCAATATCAACACATAGACACTAGTTTTTGATGCTATACTCAACAAGGAGGAAGAGTGCTTCGTTGGAAACCCTAAGAGCAAGGTATGAAGAGTACAGCAACAAGATTTCCCTCAGTAGAAACCAAGGTTATTGAACCAGAAGGAGGAAGGAAATGTCACACATGTGTTGGAAGCAACGTAGAGACCTGCACAACACAAACTCAAGACTCTGTCCCAGCGAATCAGTGAGGTTGTCAAACTCACCGGTTTGCTGTAACAAAGGATTAAATGTATGATGTGGAAGGTAATGGTTTGTAGCAAGTAAACAAGTAACAGTGGAAGATGTATCAATGGTAAAGATTGGACCGGGGTCCATAGTTCACTAGAGGTGCTCTCCTTTGATAAACAACATGGCATGAAGGGTAAACAAATTACAGCGGGACAATTGAAAGGAACTGAGCAAGGCATAACAATGCAATTACTAGCCAGAAAGATCCTATGAGGTTGATTGGGCAATACAACAATATACATAGACCGTAATCCAACTGCATCTATGGCTAGAAGTCCACCTTCAGGTTATCATCCGAACCCCCTCTAGTATTAAGTTGCAAGCAACAGACAACTTCTTTAAGCAAAGTGTGTAAGGTAAACAGTCCACATGTTCCATGAACAAGAGACCGTTGTTTTCTCCCTAGTAGCAACATCACATCTACAACCAAAGATATTATTGTCACTTCCCTTGGAAACTAGAGGCATGAACCCACTATCGAGCATAAATACTCCCTCTTGGAGTCACTAGTGTGGCATCCCGCAAAAAAACACTACTAGAAAATCGCGTTGAATTTGTGCATTGCATCGTCATCGTCATGCATTGTTGCATAAAACTATGTTCGCAAAGCCGTTTTGTTTTATAAAAACGCCCCATCTTTATTAAACGCCAAACCCCGGTTGTTCCAGATATTTTGTTTGTCTAAAATTAGTTACAAAAGATAATTAAGAATAAATAAAATTATTAATTATTTTAGTAGGGGCAGTCGAACGGGCCAACCCGACCCGAACGACCGCCCCAGTTTTTAAAACGGTCCACCCCAACCTGCCCCATCTAAATCCTAAGACTACCCAGAAAACTACCCCAACCCAACCTCCACATCACTCCCACCAATCCCACCACGCCACATCACCTTTTCCCCCTCCCTCTACCTATCCTATCTTGCCACTTGTCCAACCCCTCAAACCTCTCCCTCTCCTCACTCCCACTCCCTGCCCCACACAAACCCACACGCAAGCACACAACGCACACACACCGCACGCGCCACACAGCACACGCCTGACGCGCCCCCCTGGCTCCCTGCCCTGTGGGCCCCACGCGGTCCACCCACCTCCCCTGGCAGCTGGAACCCTCCCCAGAAACCCCTCCCCCAGGCCGAACCATCCTCGACACCTCACTGCTGGCCCCACCATGGACCCCGGCCCCACGCCTGCCCCTCTCACCCCGCCTTCCTGTTCATCTCCTCAGGGGTTCGTAGCATGGAAAACAAAATTTTCTATCGCATACAAACAAACAAGCCAAGATCTATCTACTAGATTGTAGCAACGAGTCGATAGAGGAACTCACCCTCGAAGATTCCAAAGCGTTAACGAGAGCAGATTCTCGTGGGTGATGTAGTCGACACTTCCGATCTCAAGATCGCGAGACGATCCTTCCGCGCCACGCTCCAAGCAGCCCCAGATCGGTCACACGCTCGACTGACGAAGACCTTCCTCTCCTTGTTCCAAAGAAGCGGAGGTTGTAGCACTCTCCTCGCGATTCCGGCAAAGACAACGGCGGTACCTAAGTAAAGGGAGATCCGCAGGCTTCGCCTTAAGCCTAAGTAGTATGGTGGAGCTTATGAGAGAGGCTATTAGTGGTCTAGTAATTAGACACACCAATTAGAAGGCTCTAAACCAATTAGAAGGCTCTAAACCGGGCTAAAGCAATTAGAAGCTCTAAACCAAAACGGCTCTAAACCGGAGATCTAGAGTAGAAAGTTATGTGTCTATGGAGGAGCCCCGCCTCCCTCCTTATATGGGAGGGGGTCCTTGGCGCCAGGAGGAGGAGTCCCTCCCAACTCGGACCAGGGCTTGGGCGCCCGAGGAGTCCAACTCCTCCTCCGTTGGTTCCAACTCCTCTTGCTTGTTTCCCACAGTTTCTTGTTTTGGCGGTTTGACTTTCAAACCGGACATTTGACTTTTCTGCTTTTAGGATTCAATTTAATCCTTTATTTGGGACAGCAAGAACACTTAGTACATGATGCAATCATTCAATGAGCAATGACACATTCATTTACCCTTCCCCGGAGTGCCGGACAAACCGAACCTTCTAGAACATTCCCGATGAAAACACCTAATCATTCCCGAACTCAAACGGACTTTCCTTATATGAATCTTATTCTCCTGACCATTCCGGATCACCTCGTGATATCCCGGATCCCATCCGAGACTCCGAACAACATTCGGTCTCTTTCTCATAATACCATAACTACTCAAACAACGTCGAATCCTTAAGTGTGTCTCCCTACGGTTCGTGAATTATGCGGACATGATCGAGACACTTCTCCGAACAATAACCAATAGAGGAATCTGGAAATTCATATGGCTCCCACATATTTCTACGATTACTTTGTGATCGAATGAACCAGTTACATACGATACCAATTTCCCTTTGTCTCACGATAGTTTACTTATCCGAGGTTATGATCGTCGGTATCTCCGCATACCTAGTTCAACCTCGCATCGATAAGTACTCTTTTCTCGCTCCGTGATATGTGATCCCTTGTGACCAAGTCACATGCTTGCAAGCTAATTGGATGACATTCCACCGAGAGGGCCCAGAGTATATCTATCCGTCATATGGATGGACAAATCCCACTCTTGATCCATGTGTTTCAACCAATACTTTCCAAACACTCAATGCCACTTTTATAGCCACCTGTTACGGTGTGGTGTTTGATGTCATCAAAGCATCCATCCGTAAAGGTGATATGCATGATCTCATGGTCGAAGGAATTAGGTTACTATGTATCGTAAAGCATATAGCAATTGAACTATTGAAATGACTTGATCTTTATGCTACGCTTATCTATAGGAGTATGTCCATCACATCATTCTCCTAATGATATGATCCTTGTTAATAACATCTCTATGTTCATGATCGGAAACCATGATCATATATTAACCAACAAGCTAGTTTAACAAGAGGCTATACTAGGGACTCTTATTTTAGTTTACAAATCACACAAGTATTAATGTTTCCGTTAATACAATTATAGCATGGTATGTAAACATTTATCATAAGTGTGAAGATATGATAATAACCACTTTATTATTGCCTCTTGGGCATATCTCCAACAGTCTCCCACTTGCACTAGAGTCAATAATCTAGTTTCAAACCTTTGTGTATAACACCTATGGCTTTCCTGTTGTATGTACACGATTGCTAGTGGTCAATCGATCTCGGATCCGACACTTCCAGTCCGTGTGTAATTGCATGTCTTTGCGTCTCACGCATCACTCATTCTCTAATGAGATGGCTTTGTATAAATTTGGTCTTTCGGTGTGACCTTTAGCTCTTTGGGGTTAAAACATGTTGATAATATTGTCGCACAATATATCTTCATAGTATTATCCCACTGTGAACTACACCTAGTTTGATAACAAACTACTTGAAACAAATGCCCTCTTTGTCGCTAAAATAGCGCTTATATACTTGGCCTTTTGTTGTAGTATCTGTCACAATGTCTTAACTTTGGAACTCATCCAAATCCATTATGGAACTCACTTTCCATTATATTGTGCCACCCTTAGTTTAGATTGAGATAAACTTAATTTGTACTTTGTGACAAAACTAGTATCAATGTAGTACTTTTACAATGAACTAACCATCTATTTGTCACTTCTACAAACAATATATTCTTAGTTCTTCCAAAAGATCATAAGAATATCCTTACTATTGTCCAATGATCATCTTACGAATCATTCTGGTATATGCTCACAACATTTAGAGCATAGGACATATCTGGATTTATACATATCACAGTATGATTGATATAAATACTCTTTGTGATTTCATACATCAAGTATCAATCTATACTTGATTATTTGTTTCACTTTACCAAATGTCAATACACTTGAATATATCATCAACATTGAACTCTTTCAATCCTTTCTGTGTGACAAGAACCTCTCTTGTAGTTTCTATATTGAACTCATTCAATATCTTGTCTATGTACTTCTGGCACAACCATATTAGCGTCTATTGATGCCAAATATTTAGGTTTTGCCTAAGTCTTTCATCGGTATGAAATTCTTAATATGTGTTAATAAAAGATACATTATTTCCAATCAACAATATGTCTTCCACATAATGTATTAGAAACATGTCTTAGCGCTCCCACCTAATTTCTTGCAAATGCAAGCATCTTCATTGTCTCTGATGAAATTAAACTCTTTTAACAGTTTCATCATAGTGAAGATTCCAACTCCGATATGCTTACTTTAACCATTGAAGTTCGTGATATGCTTTTAGCATCCTTGAATTAACAAAACCCTATGGACCGTGTTATGCACATGTCCTAGGTAACGATTCTATTAGAAGAACTTGTTTTGTTTATTCTACTACCATATAACAAAATTATATGTAGTGGTTGCTACATTAATCCGTCTAGACTAAATATCACTATGAAAGATCAAATCTTGTCATAGTCAACCTTTGAACATTTTGTGAACTCTTTCCCAACATGTCGACTATTTCATAGATGTGAAACATCCATGTCTATTTCTTTATAGATCCAGACACAACTATAAGGTCTTACACCTTTCTCGAGGGTCCTTCAAGTTCAAAACTTGATTTTCTCGTGTATGGAACTATCACGGATTTTATGGCTTCAAGCCATTTTACGGAGTCAGGGCCCATCATCGCTTCTTTGCATGTAGTCGGTTCATTATTCTCAAATAATGATTCAACCCTCAAATCTTGGTATTTGATTGTTTACCCGACCTACTTGTTTCAATAGGAACTTGGATCTCCGTGACCACAACCTTTGAGGTACGTGAGCCATGAGCTTTGTTGCTGCCTCCGGAACACTTTTCGGTGCTGCGCAACTCTGCACATATAGCTAAGGTTCTTACAACCTTATCAAAGTTCTATTGTCCTCCCACTTAACTTTTCACGAAAAATTCCTTCTTAAAGAAACTTGACGTTCTAAGCGACAAACACTTTTGTCTCCTGTTTTATGGAGAAATACTTAACAAAGATGATTCATCCGACTTTGGTTGCAAACATCTTTCTTATGTATAACATACCAATGTTTAAGAAAGGACTACTTGGGTTTTATCCCAAACCATAACCTTATATGGTGTCATTTCAACGGATTATGATGAAGCTCTTTTCAAAGGAAAACGGTAATCTCTAAAGCTTTTAATCTTTAAAATACAATGGCAATTTTATGAATTACACCTTTGATCTCACCATGTCAAACAAGGTTTAATTACATATCTCGAATGCTCCATACTCTTATGGTGTTTCGGGAAAATGCAAATCCACGGAACGATTCCTTTAAATCTTAGGTATTATGCTAAACTCTGTAACTCAAATATCTTCCTTTATGATCTTTATCATAAACTGTTTATATTCTTGTTACAATGATTTTGCACTTCATCTTGAAAGTCTTTGAACTTTTCAAATGTTTCATGCTTCATCCTTATTAAGTAAATATTCATATATTCACTCAAATTTTCGGAGAAAGCATATGAAGTTGAAATCCATCGCTCTTGACTACACATAATGGACTTCGTACAACAATATGTACAAATTCCAATAAGCTAGTCTTTCGTTCCTTTGGCCTATGAACGAAGTTTTAATTATCTCAGAGGAAAGTTTCACAAGCGTCATTTGATCAAAATCAAAAGACTCCAAAATTCCATACATATGGAGTTTCTTCATGTTTTCTTTCCAATATAATTTAAACGGCGATGTCACTTCCTAAGTGATCTTTTCAATCAATTTGTCTTTCGACATCTTTAGCATTAGCTTTATGGATGTGATTTTTCCAACGAGATTTGTGAATCATCCATCTTTTATGGATTATGCAATTATTTGAACAACCCTTTGTTCTCATAACACCGATAAAACAAATCTTGAAGGCAAGCTTTGATGTTTTAACGAGCAACACAATAACCCTTTATTTGTTCTCGATGAACATCATCACATATTCTTTGCTAATTACTTAGGCCATCGTAGTTCATGAATTACATTGTTCAGATGACGATTCATACCAACAAATTCAAGATCAAATACTTAAGAACCACATTTGTTTAATAAGCAAAGAATATAGCCATAACATGTATATCATCTATATACTTAAATTGAACAATTCTAATCTTTTCTTTTACGCCATATATTTATGAGATTCTCTTCAGATTTCCTTTTACGCTTGAAAGAATCTATCAATATCAATAGTGGAGTCATACATATGACACATAGTCCAAAGCGTACAGTTAAATACCAATGTCTTTGGACTTGCACTTTGAAGTAGATCACCATCATCAAATGTTTGGTGTTCTTTCAAATTCCTTTCTTTAGCAATCTCTTAGTGTAGTAAACATTTTACCTACATCAATTATTCATCCTTATCATGGAATTGTCCATGATCAAGCTACTATTAGCTTATAACGATGAATTATGAGTATAATGTTGTTATCCAAAACCTTTTGGAGGATTAGGACAACAAGTGTCCACAACCTTTCGCAAATTCTCATCAAATATGAGAACATGACTTTAGCCATATTATACTCTATCATGTTGCAACCAAAACTTCGTTTCAGATATCACAATATCTTCAACACATCATGGTTTCTGAAACAACTCTTTCAGATCCTTAGATAACCTTGATATTAGGAGAATCCTTTGAATATCAAGAATCATGGAGACAAACATGATACTTATATACTAACACTTGGAATTGTTACTCTTGATTTAATACTAATTATTAAACTTCATGGAGTAACCGGAACTTACTGAAAGTTTGCAATAGGACTTTTAAACTTTAGATTAACACTTCAAAACAATACGATACCATCAGAAAGTAACTAACCAGAATTCTATAGTTCTATCATCTCAATTATAACTAAGCGCAAGGTGGTAAACGGATGCCAATGACTACAACAACTATGCAAATTCACTTTGATTTAGTTTATGATAAATTGAGTTCTAATTAATAATTAAATTAATCTAGGTGAACTCCCACTCAAAACAATATCCCTCACATTGTTTTAGTGATCACACGAACCAAATCCACCACATCAAAACCGATCATCACGAGAGTTGATATAGCTTCAATGGCGAACAATCAACATGTTCATCATATCTACTATATGACTCATGCTCTACCTTTCGGTAATCCGTGTTCCTGAGGCCATGTCTGTACATGCTAGGCTCGTCAAGATCAAACCTTAGTTTCTGCATGAGCAAATCTGGCTTGCTCACGTTGTATACACTTGCAGAATCTAGCACACCCGATCATCACGTGGTGCTTCGAAACAACAAGCTTTAGCAACGGTGCTAACTAAGGGTGAACACTTTATGACTTGAAATTCATGTGCATGAGGGATCATCTTATAATGCTACCGCTGCCTACTAAGCAATACAAGATGCATAAAGGATTAACATCACATGCAATTCATAATATGTGATATGATATGGCCTTTTCATCTTTGTGCTTCTGATCTCCATCTTCTAGCACGAACATGATCTCCATCATCACCGGCATTGCATCAAGGTCAATGACGCCTCTCCATGGTTGTCGCCCACCGCTTCAACTATTACAACTACTTTGAATAGACACGCGGTCTTAACATAAATTAAAGACAACCATATGGCTCCCCGGTTGTCGACTTACAATAAGGAACATTGCATACATCAAATACAATCACAATCATGGCCATATCACATCATCGACACCCTGCAAAACAAAGTTAGACGCCTCTACTTTCTTTGCATATTTTACGTGGTTTGGGGCTTTCAATAAGTGTCGTTCTAACTTTTAACAAGAACCACAACATTGATACTAGCATTGTTGATCACCCGTGTAAATTGGATCTTAACTATGCTAGGAGAAACATGCACCCGCAAAGCCACTTATGCAATACAAGTTACATGTCAAGCGTGGAGCAAGTCTCATGAACGATGTCATGTAAGGTTAGCCCGGCCGCTTCATCCCAACATACCGCAAGATACAAAGTACACAAGAAGCAATCGACAATAAAGCATCAACGCCCACAATGACCATTGTGTTCTACTCGTGCAAATGATCTACATATAGACACGGCTCGATACCCTGTAGGGGTTCGTAGCATGGAAAACAAAAATTTTCTATCGCATACAAACAAACAAGCCAAGATCTATCTACTAGATTGTAGCAACGAGTCGATAGAGGAACTCACCTCGAAGATTCCAAAGGTTAACGAGCAGATTCTCGTGGGTGATGTAGTCGACACTTCCGATCTCAAGATCGCGTAGAGCGATCCTTCCGCGCCACGCTCCTAAGGCGCTCATGATCGGTCACACGTTGGTACTGGCGAAGACCTTCCTCTCCTTGTTCCAAAGAAGCGGAGGTTGTAGCACTCCTCGCGATTCGGCAAAGACAACGGCGTGGTACCGGAAGTAAAGGGAGATCCTGCAGGCTTCGCTTTAAGCCAAGTAGTATGGTGGAGCTTATGAGAGAGGCTATTAGTGGTCTAGTAATTAGACACACCAATTAGAAGGCTCTAAACCAATTAGAAGGCTCTAAACCTGGCTAAAGCAATTAGAAGCTCTAAACCAAAACGGCTCTAAACCGGAGATCTAGAGTAGAAAGTTATGTGTCTATGGAGGAGCCCTGCCTCCTTATATGGGAGGGGGTCCTGGCGCCAGGAGGGAGGGAGTCCCTCCCAACTCGGACCAGGGCTTACGCCCCGGAGGAGTCCAACTCCTCCTCCAGTTGGTTCCAACTCCTCTTGCTTGTTTCCCACGTTTCTTGTTTTGGCGCTTGACTTTCAAACCGGACATTTGACTTTTCTGTTTTAGGATTCAATTTAATCCTTTATTTGGGACAGCAAGAACACTTAGTACATGATGCAATCATTCAATGAGCAATGACACATTCATGTACCCTTCCCCGAGTCTTGGGACAATCCGAACCTTCTAGAACATTCCCGATGAAAACAGGAATCATTCCGAAACTCAAACGGGACTTTCCTTATATGAATCTTATTCTCCGGACCATTCCGGATCACCTCGTGATATCCCGGATCCCATCCGAGACTCGAACAACATTCGTATCTTTCTCATAATACCATAACTACTCAAACAACGTCGAATCCTTATGTGTCTCCCTACGGTTCGTGAATTATGCGGACATGATCGAGACACTTCTCGAACAATAACCAATAGAGGAATCTGAAATTCATATGGCTCCCACATATTTCTACGATTACTTTGCATCGAATGAACCATTTACATACGATACCAATTTCCCTTTGTCTCACGATATGTTACTTATCCGAGGTTATGATCGTCGGTATCTCTCGCATACCTAGTTCAACCTCACATCGATAAGTACTCTTTTCTCGTTCCGTGATATGTGATCCCTTGTGACCCAGTCACATGCTTGCAAGCTAATTGGATGACATTCCACCGAGAGGGCCCAGAGTATATCTATCCGTCATATGGATGGACAAATCCCACTCTTGATCCATGTGTTTCAACCAATACTTTCCGAACACTCAATGCCACTTTTATAGCCACCTAGTTACGGTGTGGTGTTTGATGTCATCAAAGCATCCATCCGTAAAGGTGATATGCATGATCTCATGGTCAAGGAATTAGGTTACTATGTATCGTAAAGCATATAGCAATTGAACTATTGAAATGACTTGATCTTTATGCTACGCTTATCTATAGGAGTATGTCCATCACATCATTCTCCTAATGATATGATCCTGTTGTTAATAACATCTCTATGTTCATGATCGGAAACCATGATCATATATTAACCAACAAGCTAGTTTAACAAGAGGCTATACTAGGGACTCTTATTTTAGTTTACAAATCACACAAGTATTAATGTTTCGTTAATACAATTATAGCATGGTATGTAAACATTTATCATAAGTGTGAAGATATGATAATAACCACTTTATTATTGCCTCTTGGGCATATCTCCAACACTCCGCTGCCCCTGCGTCTTCCTCCTCAAGCTCACGCCGGCCCGGCTGCCTCCCCACCGCTCTCGCCTCTTCCCGCCTCCCCAGCGACCCTCGCCGCCGACCTCTCCACCGCTGGCCTCCTCTCCGCTGCCAACCTCCTCCGAGCTCCCTCAGCCTCCTCGCCGCAACCGCCAGCACCGCCCTGCCCTCCTCACCTCGCCATGGTCGTGCTCCCACCGAGCCGCCCGCCGCCTCGCTCACCTCGCCGTCTGCGCTCCCTCGCCCGCCTCCTCCCGCCACCATCTCCGCCTCGCCGCCTCCGCCAGGCGCCGCTGCCGTCAGCAAAGGCCGCCGCCCTCGCGTCCTGGCGCGCTCGAGCACGTGGCGTCGCCGCCCGACCCGCGGATCTCAAGAAGGCCCCGCCGGTGCTCCTTCACCGCCGCGCCGCCGGTCCCAGACCTCCGCTCCACGCCCAGCGCCGCACCAGCGCGCCGCTCCGAGCCGCTGTCACGGCGTCGCGCCCGAGCTCACTGCGGCCGTCCCTCGAGTCGCTACCGGTGCATCCATCGGCCGAGCTTCGCCCAGTTCGACCCTCTGCGCCAAGGCTAGCCCGCCCGACCGCTTCTCGCCCAGGCTCCCTCTGCAGCGAGCCGTCCCGAGCCGTGACCGCGCCTCGAGCCTCCCAAGCCGCCTCCGCGTCACAGGGCTCCACCTTCGCAGCGTCGGTGGAGTCGCAGCCGTGGATGGAAATGGGAAAACGAAGGACCTGTAGCAAAAGAGCGACGGCCGAGAACCCCGTGCAAGACCTCCGGCGAAGCCGACAAGACCTCCATCACGGACGCAGGACCCCCCCCCCCCCGGAACCCAAGATCTTCCTCTCGACACGCCAAGACCTCCGCCACGGGTTTCGAGCACTTGGACATGGACACCGGAGACCTTCGGCTAGGACGCCAAGTTCGCCGTCACGGACAATTGAAGCCGGAACTCCAAGACCTCCGCCACAAACCTCAAGATCATCGAGAGGGAACCAACGACCCCGGAATCGAGGATCCGATGCCCGGACGCCAAGACCGACCCGATACACGGACCCGACGAGATCCTCACGACTACTAGAACGACACCGACCCGGAAGATCCGTTGCGCCCCGACGCCGAGAACCCCGATGCGACAAGATCTGCCCCGATACCGAGAGCGATCCCGGAGTCCGAGAACGTTTCCGCCGAACCCTGGACCCCGAACCCCGGAACACCAAGTCCGCCGACCCCTGGACCTCGACCCCGAACCCCCCAGAACCTCAAGTCCGTCGAGACCCCCTCAATGTGTGACCCTTTACCTCGATACCCTATTTTATAAATGACATCAACTTGTTGCATATTTAAATGTCATCTCGCATGCATCTTATCATGTGGTTTGGGGGCCTTATGTCGATTCACCTAATAATTAAATATGGGGCCCATATGCGGGCAAATCTAGCCTTATATTGGCCTCATTTAAATTTGTGTAGCGAACCCGATGCTATCTTTTGCCATGCTAAAACAACATTTAAATTGCGGGGGTTCTAAATAACTTGCACCATCTAATTAATTGTCGGGACCCCGGTTCCACTTAATATGACCTATTTGCATCGCACTTTTGCCATGCCATCCATCATGCATGCATCATGCCGATCTTCCGCCGTTGTATTAAATATTGCATCCGGTGTTTATTCTAGTGTTCTGCTTCTTCGCGGATAAGGCCGTTGAGTTGATGTGAGCTTCGCCCCGATCTTCGGAAAATCCTTCGACAATGTTTTCAGGCGAGCATCCCCCCTTTCTACCCATCTTACTTTTATAGTAATTTACTCCTTCCTGTTGATCTATTTGCTATCTGTGTTGCGATGCTCTAGTTTCGTTCCCGTGAAATCCCTTGCAGCCCTATATTGCCTTGGACACATCCTATTACCTGTTGTTTGGTAGATAGTTGGACTTGCGCGTCGTAGTTGCTTGCTCAAGTGCTGATGTGAGTCGTCATATGCCACAGTTGCTGATGTATTGCCGCATGTTGATGTTGGAGATGTTTCTAGTTTTACTTATCGTCATTTTACTTTCTGTTTAACAACTAAAATTGAATAAGCAGAGGCATCGGTGGGTGATAGATAATATTTGGTTTCCGAACGCCCACTTGTGTCCCGTAAGACCCCGAGTACTTGATACCTGTTCCTTGTTTTTGCGCGCTATCCACATCCGGGAGGTATATGGGACCCCCAGGCGAGCTTGATTCAGTCTTATTTCTTGGGGCCACAAACTAGTTTGAGGTTTTATTTACGATCTGTACTTATGCCATGCTTTATCGCTTTATTTACGATTGTGCGAGGGCACACTGTATCGTTTAGGAATTGTGACCCGTTTACGTGGTAGCGACAAGCCCAGCCACACTTCGGGTTCCCATGCATCACGCCCCACAAACCTTGAGGCCGTCTCGAGTCATCTAGCCGTTCGCGGAATCTACTTAAGGGTGGCCCCTGAAATATTTCTGAATCTGTGATTGTTCCCGTGAAAGCCTCGTGGGTTTTGATTTGGTTTTCGAGGTTGATCGGCGTGTTGCTATTGGTGCACCCGGCCGGTAAAACTTTCGAAAGCCGTGTCCGCGGATATGGACGACTTGGAGCATGATCTCGATCATAGACAAGCATAACTAAAGTTTACTGCTATAAATTTGACTTATAATGACTAGTAATCAGCTTCACTATAATGGAATGGCTAATTAATACTGCCCACAATTGCTTGTTTGGTTGTCGCTTGCGACAATTGTATCTGACTAGTAAGTATTGCAACTACAACGGAATGGCTGAATAAAAGTACCAACAACTGCTGGGTTTTGGGATTATATCATGCTATCTGTATTTGATTAGTAATTGTCGCAACTATAACGGAATGGTCAACTAAAAGTGCCCACTGTTTACTTTATCAGGACGATTATTTAAACCTGACTAGTAAAGTGCCTAAACTATAACTGAACAATTAAAACTGCCAACTGTGTGAGTTCCTCGGTTGACTTCCTCGAAGGTCTCGGGGAAACACCAGGATGGGTTTGTTTGGTGCTAGCTTCAGTTGGATCCGTAGGTCATTCTTACCTCTCTCGATAACCGCCATTGTATCGAGTCTCTATAGGTTGTTTAGTGCATCTTTGCCGCCACGATCCACCATACCTATGTAGGCGAGGACCGCAATTCTAGCCCCGAGTGTCTTGGCCTCAAGATCGACGCCTTCTTTGTTTTCGCTTTGCCCTTTGTCGGCACCCCTTTGTTTAAGCAGGTTTTGAGATCGACGTTAAGGTGGGTTACCCTTCCGCTTGGCTCGGGCAGGTTATGGACGCCATCGGTTATTCTTGAGGCTCTTAGCCCCATTTGCATCTTGTCCGTAGCTGGACGCTCTACCGTTTTCGAGGTGATTTGGATCTTTGTATATTATATCTGTATTCTTGGCTCCTTGAGTCGCTGTTATATATATCCGTTCTGTGGGTCCCATCGAGGACTGTTGTGTAATGTTATTACTTCGTTTTCCACCCGCACGAAAGTGCCTGATGGGCACCTTTGAATCGTTTCTATGCGGGTTTGGTGAATTTTGCCCAAACTTGCATAGGTCCGATTCTGAGGGTGTTACAACTAGCAACTACTTGGCCAAGATAACCACTAGCAACGGAGAGCATGCAAGATCACAAACAACACCGACATGATAGAATCATAAAGATAGAACCATTAATCAAACTAACATAATAATCTCAATATCCATCAGATCCCCGCAAACACAATATGCATGATTACAAATAGATTAGATCTTGATCATGAACGAAGCTCACAAGATCTATACATGAAAGCACAAAGGAGGAGATACAACCATCTAGATACTACATGGACCCATAGTCCAAGGTGGAACTACTCACAAATCATACCGGAGAGAAGGCCTCCGGGATGATCTCCCCTCCAGCAGGGTGCTGGGAAGAGCTTCAGATCCCTCTGATCTAGGGATGATGGTGGCGGCGGCTACAGACGGTTTCGTGGAATATTGATCGGGTCCTGAGAGTTTCTGCATCGGGGGCTTCTTATAGGCGAAGGGGGAGACCGATGCGGCCAAACCCTAGCTAGGCGCGGGCTAGGGCCCACCCATGCCCGGGGTCTGTCCTCTGACGGCCCCCTGCCTCCTCTAGACTTCTTGTTCCCCATATAAAGTTATTGACTTTGTCCTTCGTCCCATCCAATCCTGAGAATATATCTTTACTAACTTTTCTGAAACCAAAAACAGCAGAAAACAGGCAGCTGGCACTGTTGCAACTTGGTAATAGGTTAGTACCAGAAAACATGTAAAAAGCACCTCAAAGTGTAGACAAGTAAAGCAAAGTAGATACTAACCAAGCATGGAGCATCAAAAATTATAGATACGTTTCCAACGTATCAGCATCCCCAAGCTTAACTCCTGCTCGTCCTCGAGTAGGTAAGTGATAAAAGCATAATTTTTAAGGTGACATGCAACCTCACAATAAAGATCCAACCATTTGCAAACATTGAAAGTTGGGATCAAAGAACTCTAAACATGTGCATGAAAGATGGAGTTCTAACAATAGGACATATTAATTATGCATGCAACATGGCAAGCTACAAACAAAGATCATGAATAACATGCATTGAAAAACATTTGTTTGTTTCACATACAGAAAACATAGCATAGTGGCAATCAACTTGTCCCTCATAGAGTAGCAATATAATGCATAGGACACCTGCAAAGTTCACAAGGGTGACTAGAAACAGATAGCACAAGAACAAGTAATAACATAATATGCATCAAGTAATAAGCTTTGGAACACTGCACACGGAATGACAACTATGCTCTCTTAATGGTGCCTAAAGGTAGAAGGTGGAGACTCAATAATGATGGAAGAAAGGCCTTTTTTTGTAAAGGAATCAGGGATTACAAGTTTCAAAAAGAGCTTCCAAAAATTATGGTACTTATTAGCTTTCAGCCCTCATTGCCCCTATCATAAGCGTCTTGAAGTGGTTAAGGTTAAAGTGGCAAATCTGGAGTATATGCTTGACAAAGTATAAGTTGGCAATCTCAAGTCCCTTGACTATGAGGGCTACACCTCATGGATACTCAACTTAGGGCCCAGGCAAATTCTTGTCACTGTGAGTATTTGCATATCATTGAGAACCGCCAACGGGGTACCCCTTGCACATGGTACAGGAGCTTTCCCATACCAAAATGACAAGGCAAGTAGACAATGAGCATCTCAGCAATCTTCTTATGTACCATGGGAATATGGTGCTTTTTTATCTCTTTCCTCTTTTCTCAATGTGTCTCTTTTTTTATAAGAAGAATGCTCCATAGATGTCACTATGGTGATGCTGCAAGTTTCCACCATGATTAGGCATGGCTTAGGCTAGCGGCCCAGGTGTTTCTCTAACACAGAATACAAACTCCATGGACTTACAAGTTCCCATTTCATTTCACACCGGTAACATCCATAGACAAAAGAGCATGATATCAACTGAGTACAAAAAGTATAAGTGCAATGTTGAAAACGTTCCCCATGACAGCACGGTTCTGCTAATCCCAACTTATAAGTGCAAGCATATACAAAAAAGTTGCCTCAATGGTTCAAGTTTATTAGGGGCAAAGAATAAAATGTGCCATCAAGTTTGTGAGGGCTTTAGTCACTAAGTTTTCACATAACAAAATAGTTTTTAATTTGAAGATAGTTGAAAACAAGAGTATACTTGGAATGATGTAACGCATCATGCATAGGAGTTTATAGTGGACACTTTGGAATAACTTGGTTTCTTGGGAGTTGGAAGCATGAGTAGAACTGACTCATACAAGTGAAGGCTAGCAAAAGACTGGGAGCAACCAACTAAGAGATCAATAATGGCCATAATTATGCAATGCAACAAAGCAAACTAATCAAAGCAAAGAGTGGTACTACAAGTCAAGGACTAAATTATCATAGAGGCTAATGGTGACTTGTCATAGTCATAACATGGTGTAAGCATGTGCCAAGTCAACCCAAGCAAATCATCAAAGGATAATACCATAATACTATGCTTTTGCATGCTAAAACAACGCATAATTTCTTCAAGGCACACTAAGCAACCCCAATTGTTTGGAACAAGACATGCTACAACAATAATCACTAATCATAATGCTAAAACAACACCTAGCATGTCATGCTAAAGTCTAAGTCATAGTCAATGCAATCTCCTCTTGCACTTCAAGCAAGAACTTACTACTCCTTTCCAAACACCAAGCAAACTTATTTGCAAAACAACACATCGAGAAAGGGGGTCCGAACTACTAAAGCAACATAAACAAACTAAGCAAAGAAAACAAAAACTAAGACGCTCCAAGAACAACACAACTGTGCATAAAACAATAAAAGTGAAGTGTCTAGACAAACCCGAGCTTTTTATTGATGAAGAAGGGGATGCCTTGGGCATCCCCAAGCTTTGACGCTTGTACCTCTTGGATATTTCTTGGGGTAACACCATGGTGGCATCCCCAAGCTTGAGCTTTTGTCTATTTTTCATCTCATTGCATCATTCTCTCTCTACACCTGAAAATTTTCCTTTATACAAAACTTCACGCAATCTTCATTAGCAACATTAGCTTATTCAAAAGATATTAGACCGCTGGCAAAGCTTTGGAATAGCAAGGCTTTTCACTAAAAACACAAGCTACTGAAGTAACTCCTTCAAAGAAACTCAATTTACCTGAAGAGAGCTCAAAAAGGAATCAATAAGAAGCAAATGCAAATAATGGCAGAAATCTTTCAAAACAGACCAGCAGGTAGGAACGAATTTTTTCAAACATCTTCTGTTGCTCAAATCAAAAAGTGTTGAACTAACGAAAGTTATCTAACATACTGGGGGATTTATTAGTAAATTTTGAGCTCAATACGAGTTACATAGACTCCTCACGAATTTTTTTGGTGGGGGACAGAAATCTGTTTCAGGACAGCAACTCCCCAAATCTTACTTCCCTCTCATTAGAGGTCATTCTTGGCACAAAAAGCAAACAAAAAGGACAAGGAGAGGTTATTACTGAAGTAATAACTTCCAAGACTCAAGGAAACTCTTGGGTTATCTCCCAACAAGTACTTTTCTTTATCGCCTTTAAGTTAGGCACAAGAAGCAAGAATAATCAAGTATTTTCAAATGAAGAAGCATTAACATCAATACTTGCAAAGTCTTCAACTATGAAAGGTATAACATCCAAATAGGTTTTGGAGGATCCCTTATCATTTCTCTTAGGTCTACTACCTTCATCAAAAAGATTTTCATGGGCAATCCAATCAAAGTTATTTTCAAAGGCTTCATGCATTCCAACAAGCTTATATGGTATGGGTATATTGAATTCCTCTCTAGGCTTAGTTTTATCAGAAATACCCACAACATCTACACTTGAACCTAGCATATTGAAATGTTCAAAAACCTTTTTGGCCTCCCTAGCAACATCATGGAATTCTTTTGATAAAGTTTCAAGGATGAATTCCCTTTTTTCAACATTCTTCTCTTCTTTTAGTTTTAGGAATAAGAATTGCATGAAGGGGTTAAGGCTAACAAACCTAGCCTCCAACATATGGACTAAAGAAGCTGAAGCAATTTCATAATTAGGAGCAAGCTCTGTTATAGATTTATCCTCAATATCCTCATGCCTGCTAACATAGTTAAAGAATTCTTCAATATTATCTTTCCCAATTATGGAGCCACTACCTATTGCAAGGTCTTTCTGGGTGAACTTGGGGAGCAACATGGTGAGCCAGAATAGGGTGGCAACTAGAGCAGGAACTTTTTTTGTGTGTTTTTGAATAAAGAAAGCAAACCAAGCCTGACTATTTTTTTGGGTTTTTTGGAAAGAGGCAAACAAAACCAAGCAAAAGAAACAAAGCAAACTAAAAACAAAGTAAAGAGAAAGTAAGTAAAGGACTCCCCTTGTGAAGACGTCCTTAGCCTCCCCGGCAACGGTGCCAGAAATTATTGTTGATGGCGCCTTGATGCTTGACGGCGAGGAAGAAGTTTTACGTCCCTTTAGTTCCCCGGCAACGGCGCCAGAAATTACTTGATGCTACACTCAACAGGGAGGACGAGTGCTTCGTTAGAAACCCCAAGAGCAAGGTATGAAGAGTACAACAGCAAGACTTCCCTCAGTAAAAACCGAGTTTTATCAAACCAGAAGGAGGAAGGAAATGTCACACAGGTGTTGGAAGCAACGTGGAGACCTGCACAACACAAACTCAAGACTCTATCCCAACGAATCAGTGAGGTTGTCAAGCTCACCGGTTTGCTGTAACAAAGGATTAAACGTATGATGTGGAAGGTAATGGTTTGCAGCAAGTAAACAAGTAACAGTGGAAGATGCATCAATGGTAAAGATTTGAAACATCCCAAAAATATAACACAAGGATCATCAAACTCTAATCACTAAAATTAGGGTTAACAAAAACTTTAATTAATTTAAAATCATATGAATGCATGTGTGAATGAGATGATTTGATAAATGCATGAAGGAACTTGTGTGATTAACCTAAATAGCAAGAAATGGTTTAAAGATGAAAATAACATCATATAAAACATTTCCATGCAGAAACAAAACAAGAGAAAATCAAAAACAAATGGTCATTTTTGCCAATCTTGCTCACTAGGTCACTTTGAGTGTTTCTAGTTCAAGATTTCAAACAGAAACTTTTCCAACTCTTTTCACCCCTTGCTAGAACAAGTAAAATTAAATCAAAGCCCACCTTTCAAACTTGCAGAAACATTTGGCAACCTCATTCAAATCACAATTCAAAATTGAATCTTTATCATATGTGAAGATCACCCATTTTCAAAACGCAACCAAACCAGTGCCCCTTGACTAATCCAACTAACCAGACACTCCCTAGTATGTTCCTAGCAAACCCACCAAGTTTGAATCCAAAATTTAAATTTAAAGTTCTTGCGGCCATTTCATCAAACACCTTGCAGATACAAATCAAACAAACATCAAACACTATAGTGTGCAGTAAAATTGGCCTAACTTGTTCCCTCTATAGCTCACTCTACACTCTCAGTAGAGGATCAAAGTAATCTAACTAGCTTTAGCACCACTGTGAGAAAGCCTAGCCATTAATGTCAACCATGCCGAGAGCACCATTGCCACCCCATTATCGCCAGCGAGCTAGAGACCGCACTAGCCTCGCCAACCTTGTCTGGGACATGCAGCACCGTCCACCGCCACCGACTGTCCTAGCCCTGAGCAATGCCAGCCCCTGGACCACACGACACGCCCATGCCAAACCTCTCTGCGACCATGCCGAGAGCGCGCCAGTGCGCCACGCTCGACCAGCACCCACAGACCGCGCGCCGCCCTCGCCGCTTGCAGGGATGATCACCAGCACCCCAGCACCCCGCCAGACATGCCCGTTCGCCGCCGCGCGGACCACGCGCGCTGTGCGACATTAAAACCGCCGTCGGACCCGCCCAGAGCATCAGCGTGTTCCGACCGATCAGCACCGCCCCACGCCTCGCCACCGTGCCGTTGAGCTTCGCCAGGGAGCACAGCACCGCCCCTACCGTCGCCCATGCCAGTATCCCTCTGTGCCGTCGACCACGACGAGCTCAGCCCTCGCCCGTCGGTCCCCTTCCGCCACTATAAATAGAGGCCTCCACCTCTCGTTTTCGCCACACCAATTCACTCCCCTCTCACCTAGAACCACCCCACATCACTCCCGGAGCAAGGCGAGAAGCTCATCGCCGGAATTTGGCCGGAGCCCGCCGCTGCTAGAGAAGAAGGCATCCGTTGATTGGAGCCGCCCTAGGAGAAGCTGCCGGTACCAGCAGAACCACCGTCATCGACTTCGTCGTTCGCCCCTGTCGCTGACCCTCGCCTGAGCGCCGGCGAGCCTCCCATGACCCCTACCTGCCGCGTTAGGGTTCTGTCTTGCCGGCGCTGCCCGACGTGGATGATGAACCGTAGCCGTTCGATTAGAGTTAAATCGTGCGGTTCATATTGCCCCGTACCGCTTCGCCCCTCCCCATCTCACTGACGCGTGGGGATAGCCACTTAACCATCCCGCGTACACGATGTGTGTAGTTGGCCGGCCCAGTAAAACATCCCGCGCGACCCAACAATTCAAATTAAGCTTTATTCATTTAATTTCAAACATAGTTGTGTACCTAGATTCAAAAATCCACCCAGTTCAATTCACGGAACCAAAATGCATGAAACCAATTTTGTTAGAAAAGTACTGAAATTCTTAATCCAAGCCCATTGGATTCAAACCATTTGGAGTTATAGATAAACCATGGTAAAAATAACTAGGCAGAAGCTTTTCTGCGTTCAAACATTTCTCAAAATTCAACCATAAAGGCTTTTGAGTTGATTCCAACTCTCAAAAATCACATTTGATCATACCTTTCAGAATATATAAAAACATATGGGTTTACTTGCAGAAATAATGTTCAAGTAACAAAATAATGCTACATAGGCATTTCTAGTCACTTTATTTCATTAAAATAAAAAGTTAAACCTTATTAAATTGTGACACCACTTTAAATCACATTCCCATGTACTAAAATATGTGGTGATGACATGTGTCAACATGATCCCATGTTTGAGTTGGAGAATATTAAATCTTAAGTAGTTTTTCAATGAGTAGAAATTACTTTTCTCAAATAAAATAAATAATACAAGTGCTTTAATCCTTGTGATAATAGTGATGATGCTAGATAATCTAGTATGACTTTTTGTGTGATGATTAAAAGTAGTTAAGTATTGTTTGGTGATTGTGTACCTCGTATTTATTTATAGACTCTAGTACTAACCAAGGATACGAGGAGGAAGGAGGATACTACGAGGAAGAAGCCAAGGAGAACTTCAACCACTGCGCTACACAAGGCAAGCTAACACTTGCAACTTAGCAAGCCTAATACTACTAGTTGGATTAGCAAGCTATTAACTTAGCAAGCTAACCCTTGCAATTATGCAAGCCAATACTTGCTTGTTACTATGCCAACTATATGCCTTAAGCATATGTGATCATACCCACTTGATAACCCAATCCTAGTTTTACTTGCAAGCTTAATACTTTATTTTCGTTATCAAAGCTTTCTCTTAGAGTTTACATGGTGACTTGTAGATTCTAGAAAGATAACTAAAGGTAGCATAAAGAGCATAAAATTTGGCCTAAGTTAGATAATCTTGATGTCATCCTAAGGCATGAGATTGAACTTAGCAAATCTCCACTTGTTTACCACCCCTCATTAGTATTTACTACCACTTGTAGATGCTACTGCTAAGTATAAAACTTGATCAACCTTAGATGGGAATACTTGGTGAAAATGGTTATGAAAACCTTAGAATGAGGAGTCATTCTACGGAAATTTTTTGACATGTGTTTTCCAAACACCAGATGATTTTGATGATGAAAATGTTGAGGCATGAGCCTTAGCCCTTTACAAAACTGATGGTTGTCTGGATGCGATACCATTCCAATTTTTTTTGTACAACCACAATACCCAAAATTTGGGTAGGGCTTGACTGAAAATTTATATACCTTAGTATGGGTTCCCTCGCGGCCAAGGTCTGAGCTGAGGCTACCTTGTGAAGATTGTCCACCTGTTCAGTACCCAAGATGACAGTTGGTCATGGTTGGGAGGCCAAACTCATAGGAGAGGTGCCTATACTAGGGCGTGTAATTGAAACGTTAGGATTGATTATCTGCATACTGAGTATGGTGAATTCAGGATTGTTCCTGACGGATGTATCGAATGTTGTGGTGAAAGTGTACAATCTCTACAGAGTGTCAAACTATTCGAATAGCCGCGTCCGCGGTTATGGACAGTTGGAGTGGCCATACTGTTCCCCCGTCAGATGTTTTCAAAATGACTTGTGATATGAATTATGACTTTGAATTGACCACAACAGGGTTGTGATATGAAATTCAAATTCCCACTTAGGTGTTATAAAACTCTCGACTAGTTTTCTTTGCTTCTGAACTTAGTAGAGGTAAATCTGGCTTTTTGCAAAACAGCCTTAGAGCTTAGTATCCTACTACAAAAATCTGTTGGAGATATGCCCTAGAGGCAATAATAAATGTAGTTATTATTATATCTTTGTGTTTATGATAAATGTTTACATTCATGCTATAATAGTATTAACAAGGAAACATTGATACTTGTGTGATTTGTAAACTAAAATAGAGTCCCTAGTAAAGCCTCTTTATAATACTAGCTTGTTGGTTAATAAATGATTGTGGTTTCCCTATCATGAACATTGAGATGTTATTAACAACAAGATCATATCGTTAGGAGAATGATATGGTGGACATACTCCTATAGATAAGCGTAGCATAAAGATCAAGTCATTTTAATAGTTCAATTGCTATATGCTTTCTGATACATAGTAACCTAATTCCTTCGACCATGAGATCATGCATATCACCTTCACCGGAAGGATGATTTGATGACATCAAACACCACACTGTAACTGGGTGGCTATAAAGGTGGCATTGAGTGTTCGGAAAGTATTGGTTGAGACACATGGATCAAGAGTGGGATTTGTCCATCCATAAGACGGATAGATATACTCTGGGCCCTCTCGGTGGAATGTCATCCAATTAGCTTGCAAGCATGTGACTGGCTCACAAGGGATCACATATCACGGGAACAATAAAATAGTACTTATCAGTAACGAGGTTGAACTAGGTATGTAGAGATACCGACGATCATAACCTCGGATAAGTAAACTATCGTGAGACAAAGGGAAATTGGTATCATATGTAAGTGGTTCATTCGATCGCAAAGTAATCGTAGAAATATGTGGGAGCCATATGAATTTCCAGATTCCTCTATTGGTTATTGTTCGGAGAATTGTCTCGATCCTCCGCATAATTCACGAACCGTAGGGAGACACACTTAAGGATTCGACGTTGTTTGAGTAGTTATGGAATGATGAGTAAGAGACCGAATGTTGTTCGGAGTCTCGGATGGGATCCAGGATATCACGAGGAGATCCGGAATGGTCCGGAGAATAAGATTCATATAAGGACAGTCCTATTTCGGGGTTGGAGAATGGTTCCGGTGTTTTCGTCAGGAATGTTCTAGAAGGTTCCGGAATGTCCGGCACTCCGGAGGGGAAGGGTACATGAATGTGTCATATCAAGTTGGAATGATTGCATCATGTACTAGGTGTCATCGCTGAACAAAATAAAGGGTTTAATCAAATCCTAGTTTGAAAAGTCAAACGCCAATTTGAAAAGTCAAACGGCTATTTTGTGAGGTGGAGGGGAAGTAGGAAACCTACTTGGGGAGGAGTTCCCTCCCTCCACCGCCGACCCACTTGGGAAACCGAGTTGGGAGGAATCCTCCTCCGGCCTCCACCTATATAAGGAGGCGGGACTGCCTCCAAGATACAACACCTCCCAAAACCCTAGCTCCTAGCCTGGCATCACGCCACCTCCTGCCGCCGCCTACGGCAAGTCGCCGCTGCCGCCTAGGCAAACCCTAGCCGCCGGCCTTGCTCCTCCTTGGTGCGTCTAAACCCTAGATCACCGAGGATCTCTCTCATAGTCCACCATACTCGCTCCGGCTTAAGGCGAAGCCCTGCGAGATCTCCCCTCTACTTCCGGTACCACGCCGTTGTCTTCGGAATCGCGAGGAGAGTGCTACAACCTCCTCTTTCTTTGGAACAAGGGAGAGGAAGGTCTTCGTCGAAAATACCGAACGTGTGACCGATCATGAAGCTGCGGAGCCTTGCAGCCGGAAGGATCGTCTACGCGATCTTGAGATCGGCAAGAGTACGACTACATCACCCACGAGAATTCGCTCCCATTAAACACTTTGGAATCTTCGAGGGTGAGTTATTCCATCGACTCGTTGCTACAATCTAGTAGATAGGTCTTGGCTTGTTTGTTTGTATGCGTTAGAATTTTTTTTCCATGCTACGAAACCCTTCAGTGGTATCAGAGCCGTGTCTATATGTAGATCTGTTGCATGAGTAGAACACAATGGTCATTGTGGGCGTTGATGCTTTTGTTGTCGATTGCTTCTTGTGTACTTTGCATCTTGTGGGATGGTAGGATGAAGCGGCCCGGGCTAACCTTACATGACATCGTTCATGAGACTTGCTCCACGCTTGACATGCAACTTGTATTGCATAAGTGGCTTTGCGGGTGCCTGTTTCTCCCAACATAGTTAATATTCAATTTACAACGGGTGATTGACAATGCTAGTATCAATGTTGTGGTTCTTGTTCGTAAGTTAGATCGACACTTATTGAAATCCCCAAACCACGTAAAACATGCAAAGAAAGTAGAGGCGTCTAACTTTGTTTTGCAGGGGTGTGCTGTGATGTGATATGGCCATGATTGTGATTATATTTTATGTATGCAATGTTCCTTATTGTAAGTTGGCAACCGGCAGGAGCCATATGGTTGTCTTTAATTTCTGTTAAGACCCGCGTGTCTATTCAAAGTAGTTTTAATAGTTGAAGCTGGTGGACGACAACCATGGAGCAGCGTCATGGACCTTGATGCAATGCCGGTGATGATGGAGATCATGTTCGTGCTTGAAGATGGAGATCGGAAGCACAAAGAAGAAAGGCCATATCATATCACATATTATGAATTGCATGTGATGTTAATCCTTTATGCATCTTGTATTGCTTAGTTAACGACGGTAGAATTATAAGATGATCCCTCATGCACATGAATTTCAAGTTCTTAAGTGTTCATCCTTAGTAAGCACCGTTGCTAAAGCTTGTTGTTTCGAAGCACCACGTGATGATCGGGTGTGTTAGATTCTGCAAGTGTATACAACGTGGGCAAGCCAGATTTGCTCATGCGGAAGCTAAGGTTTGATCTTGACGAGCCTAGCATGTACAGACATGGTCTCGGAACACGGATCACCGAAAGGTAAAGCATGAATCATATAGTAGATATGATGAACATGTCGATTGTTCGCCATTGAAGCTACATCAACCCTCATTATGATCGGTGTTGATATGGTGGATTTGGTTCGTGTGATCACTAAAACAATGTGAGGGATATTGTTTTGAGTGGGAGTTCACCTAGATTAATTTAACTATTAATTAGAACTCAATTTGTCATAAACTTAGTCTAAACTATTGCAAATATGTTGTAGATCAATGGCGGACCCTACCATCAATTTTAATGCATTCCTAGAGAAAGAAAACTTGAAAAACAATGGTAGCAACTTCGCGGATTGGTTCCGCAATTTGAGGATTGTTCTCGCAGCTGGTAATTTGACCTATGTGCTGGATGCACCGCTGGGTGACCCACCTGCAGCTACTGCTACCGATGAAGTAAAGAATGTTTACATCGCTCGGAAGACTCAGTACTCCACATTTCAGTGTGCTATCTTGTATGGTTTAGAATCAGAGCTTCAGAAAAGGTTTGAGAATTCAAACCCACATGATATTGTCCGTGATCTCAAATTGATCTTTGAGACTCACGCGGAAATTGAGAGCTATGAGGCTTCTGAAAAGTTCTTTAACTGCAAGATGGAAGAGGGCAGCTCCGTCAGTGAGCATGTGCTTAAGATGTCTGGGCACGCAAACAAACTTCAAAGCTTGGGTATAGTGATTCCTAATGCTTTGGGGATTTATCGTGTCCTCCAATCACTACCACCAAGTTACAAGAACTTTGTGATGAACTACAATATGCAAAACATGAACAAGCAGTTGCCAGAACTCTTCGCCATGTTGAAATCTGCAGAAGTGGAGATCAAGAAAGAGCACCAAGTGTTGATGGTCAATAATACCACCAAATTCAAGAAAGGCAAATCTAAGCAAAAGGGACACTTCAAGAAGGGTGGTAAGAAAGTTATCGCGCCAACGAAGAAGACCAAGGCTGGACCTAAGCCTGATACCGAGTGCTTTTACTGCAAGGGAGAAGGTCACTGGAAGCGGAATTGCCCAAAGTACTTGGCGGATTTGAAGAACGACAACATCAAGAAGAAAGGTATATCCGATATACATGTTATTGATGTGTATCTCACTAGTACTCGTAGTAGTGCCTGGGTATTTGATATTGGTTCGGTTGCTCATATTTGTAACTCGAAACAGGTGCTGCAGAATAAACGGAAGCTAGCGAAGAACGAGGTGACGATGCGCGTGGGAAACGGATCAAAGGTTGATGTGATCGCGGTCGGCACACTACCTCTTCATCTACCATCGAGATTAGTTTTATACTTAAATAATTGTTATTTGGTTCCTGCGTTAAGCATGAAAATTATATCGGGATCTTGTTTATTGCGAGACGGTTACTTGTTTAAGTCTGAGAATAATGGTTGTTCGATTTATATGAGTAATATGTTTTATGCACATGTAACTTTGATAGATGGTCTATTCTTATTGAATCTCGATAGTGGAAATACACATATTAACAACATTGGAGCTAAACGGTTGAAATCGATCGGTAACTCGACCTATATGTGGCACTGTCGTCTTGGTCACATTGGAGTGAAGCGTATGAAGAAACTCCATTCCGATGGACTTCTTGAATCACTTGATTTTGAATCACTTGAAAGGTGCGAAGCATGTCTGATGGGTAAAATGACTAAGACTCCATTTTCTGGTATGATGGAGCGAGCTACAGACTTATTGTAAATCATACATACCGATGTGTGTGGTCCAATGAGCGTAGCATCGCGCGGTGGTTATCGTTATGTTCTTACCTTCACGGATGACTTGAGTAGATATGGGTATATCTATTTCATGAAACATAAGTCCGAAACTTTTGAGAAGTTTAAGGAATTTCAAAGTGAGGTTGAGAATCAACGTAACAAGAAGATTAAATTTCTACGTTCTAATTGTGGAGGTGAATATCTAAGTTACGTGTTTGGCGAGCATTTGAAGAAATGCGGAATACTTTCACAATTGACACCGCCGGGAACACCACATCGTAATGGTGTGTCTGAACGTCGTAATCGAACTCTCTTAGATATGGTTCATTCCATGATGTCACTTACAGATTTACCGCTATCATTTTGGGGTTATGCATTAGAAACAGCCGCATTCACTTTAAATAGGGCACCATCTAAATCCGTTGAAACGACACCGTATGAATTATGGTTTGGGAAGAAACCTAAATTGTCGTTCCTTAAAGTTTGGGGTTGCGAAGCCTATGTAAAGAAGTTACAGCCGGACAAGCTTGAACCCAAAGCGGAAAAATGCGTCTTCATAGGATACCCGAAGGAAACTATTGGGTATACCTTCTATCATAGATCCGAAGGCAAAATCTTCGTTGCCAAGAATGGATCCTTTCTAGAGAAGGAATTTCTCTCGAAAGAAGTGACTGGAAGGAAAGTAGAACTCGACGAGGTTGTCAAACCTTCTCTCTAAATTGCGAGTAGCGCAGCACCAGAAGTAGTTCATGTGACGCCTACAACAATAAGAGAGGAAGCTAATGATGATGATCATGAAACTTCGGTTGTAGTTGCTACAGAGCCTCGCAGGTCAACGAGAACTCGTACCACTCCTGATTGGTATGATCCCGTTATGAGTGTCATGTTGGTAGACAACACCGATGACCCTGCGACATATGAAGAAGCGATGATGAGCCCAGATTCCAATAAATGGCAAGAAGCCATGAAATCCGAGATTGGATCCATGTATGAAAACCAAGTATGGACTTTGGTGGACTTATCGGATGGCCGGAAGGCTGTCGAGAACAAATGGATTTTTAAGAAGAAAACATATGCTGATGGTAATGTTACTGTCTATAAAGCTCGACTTGTCGCAAAAGGGTTTCGACAAATTCAAGGAGTTGACTACGATGAGACTTTCTCACCGGTAGCGAAGCTAAAGTCTGTGAGGATTATGTTAGCAATCGCTGCATATTATGATTATGAGATATGGCAGATGGATGTCAAAACAGCGTTCCTCAATGGAGGCATTGATGAAGAGTTGTATATGATGCAACCCAAAGGTTTTGTCGATCTTAAAGATGCTAACAAGGTATGCAAACTTCAACGATCCATCTATGGAATGAAGCAAGCATCCCGAAGTTGGAACCAACGTTTTGATAAGGTAATCAAAAGCTTTGGTTTTATACAAACTTATGGAGAAGCTTGTATTTACAAGAAAGTGAGTGGGAGCTCTGTAGCATTCTTAATACTATATGTAGATGACATATTGTTGATTGGTAATGATGTAGACCTTCTTAATAGTGTCAAGGAATATTTGAATAATAGTTTTTCAATGAAGGATCTTGGCGAAGCAGCTTATATATTGGGCATAAAGATTTATAGAGATAGATCGACGCCTAATATCATTGTCACAAAGTACATATTTGGACAAAGTTCTAAAGAGGTTTGGAATGGAAGATAGCAAGAAAGGGTTCTTGCCCATGTTGCCCAATACGACCTTGAGTAAAACTCAAAGTCCGACAACGGCAGAAGATAGAGAAAGGATGTGTAAGACTCCCTATGCCTCAGCCATAGGATCTCTGATGTATGCCATGCTATGTACTAGACCCGACATTGCATATGCTATTAGTTTGACTAGCAGATATCAAAGTGATCCAGGAGTGGATCATTGGACAGCGGTCAAAAACATCCTTAAGTACTTGAGAAGAACTAAGGATATGGTTATTTCTTATGGAGGTGATGAACAGCTCGTTGTTAATGGTTACACCGATGCTAGTTGGAACACCGATCCGGATGATTCTAAATCACAATCTGGATATGTATTTACTTTGAATGGTGTTGCAGTTAGCTGGAGGAGTGCAAAGCAAAGCGTTGTGGCGAGATCTTCAACTGAATCGGAATACATGGCTGCTTCGGAGGATTCACAAGAAGCGATATGGATGAAAGAGTTCATTACAGAGCTGGGTGTGTTTCCAAGTGCGCTGAACCCAATGTCTATCTACTGTGATAACATGGGAGCCATAGCCAATGCGCAAGAACCAAGGTCACACAAGAAGCTGAAGCACATCAAGCTACGTTTTCACGCTATTCGAGAACATGTCCAAGATGGGGACATAAATATTTGCAAAGTACACACAGATCTGAATGTGGCGGATCCGTTGACTAAACCTCTCCCGAGGGCAAAACATGACCAACACCAAACTGCCATGGGTGTTCGGTATATTACCATGTAATCTAGATTAGATGACTCTAGTGCAAGTGGGAGACTGTTGGAGATATGCCCTAGAGGCTATAATAAATGTAGTTATTATTATATCTTTGTGTTTATGATAAATGTTTACATTCATGCTATAATAGTATTAACAAGGAAACATTGATACTTGTGTGATTTGTAAACTAAAATAGAGTCCCTAGTAAAGCCTCTTTATAATACTAGCTTGTTGGTTAATACATGATTGTGGTTTCCCTATCATGAACATTGAGATGTTATTAACAACAAGATCATATCGTTAGGAGAATGATATGGTGGACATACTCCTATAGATAAGCGTAGCATAAAGATCGAGTCATTTTAATAGTTCAATGTCTATATGCTTTCTGATACATAGTAACCTAATTCCTTCGACCAAGAGATCATGCATATCACCTTCACCGGAAGGATGCTTTGATGACATCAAACACCACACCGTAACTGGGTGGATATAAAGGTGGCATTGAGTGTTCGGAAAGTATTGGTTGAGACACATGGATCAAGAGTGGGATTTGTCCATCCATATGACGGATAGATATACTCTGGGCCCTCTCGGTGGAATGTCATCCAATTATCTTGCAAGCATGTGACTGGCTCACAAGGGATCACATATCACGGGAACGAGAAAAGAGTACTTATCGATGCGAGGTTGAACTAGGTATGCAGAGATACCGACGATCATAACCTCGGATAAGTAAACTATCGTGAGACAAAGGGAAATTGGTATCGTATGTAAGTGGTTCATTCGATCGCAAAGTAATCGTAGAAATATGTGGGAGCCATATGAATTTATAGATTCCTCTATTGGTTATTGTTCGGATAAGTGTCTCGATCATGTCCGCATAATTCACGAACCGTAGGGAGATACACTTAAGGATTTGACGTTGTTTGAGTAGTTATGTAATGATGAGTAAGATACCGAATGTTGTTTGGAGTCTCGGATGGGATCCGGGATATCACGAGGAGATCCGGAATGGTCCGGAGAATAAGATTCATATAAGGAAAGTCCTGTTTCGGGGTTGGAGAATGGTTCCGGTGTTTTCATCAGGAATGTTCTAGAAGGTTCCGGAATGTCCGGCACTCCGGATGGGAAGGGTACATGAATGTGTCATATCAAGTTGGAATGATTGCATCATGTACTAGGTGTCATCGCTGAACAAAATAAAGGGTTTAATCAAATCCTAGTTTGAAAAGTCAAACGCCAATTTGAAAAGTCAAACGGCTATTTTGTGAGGTGGAGGGGAAGTAGGAAACCTACTTGGGGAGGAGTTCCCTCCCTCCACCGCCGGCCCACTTGGGAAATCGAGTTGGGGAGGGACTCCCATCCCCTAGCGCGTCCCCTCCACCTATATAAGGAGGGGCAGGGCTGCCCCTCCAAGATACAACACCTCCACCCAAAACCCTAGCTCCTAGCCGCCGGCGCCGCCACCTCCTGCTGCCGCCGCGACCTAGGGCAAGTCGCCGCCGCCGCCTAGGAAAACCCTAGCCGCCGGCCTTGCTCCTCCTTGGTGCGTCTAAACCCTAGATCGCCGAGGATCTCTCTCATAGTCCACCATACTCGCTCCGTCTTAAGGCGAAGCCCTGCGAGATCTCCCCTCTTCTTCCGGTACCACGCCATTGTGCTGCCGGAATCGCGAGGAGAGTGCTACAACCTCTGCTGCCTGCTGGAACAAGGGAGAGGAAGGTCTTCGTCGAGTACCGAACGTGTGACCGATCAAGGAAGCGATTTAACGGAGCCTTGGAAGGATTGTCTACGCGATCTTGAGATCGGCAATAGTACGACTACATCACCCACAAGAATCCGCTCTCGTTAAACACTTTGGAATCTTCGAGGGTGAGTTATTCCATCGACTCGTTGCTACGATCTAGTAGATAGATCTTGGCTTGTTTGTTTGTATGCGGTAGAAATTTTTTGTTTTCCATGCTACGAAACCCTTGAAAATCCCCTTACTTTGTTAATATTAGTTTGCAAGTACTTAAAGAGTACTCATGGCTTTGTCCCTGGCTATTCCCGTGGCCAAACTATGAAGAGGAGTATCAGGATGATGGACCGCAAGAAGGTTACGACAACTAGGATCATCTCCCATCGTCAGCATTGCTATGACCCTGAAGATGGAGCTTCGCTTACGCTATTGTTACTATTACGTTATTCCGCTATTTGAGTTATATTAAGAACTGGATCATGAGACCCTTATTTGTGTAAGAACTTATGTATTGTTTGTAATGGATGATGTACTGTGATATGTTATGTCTCGCAAAAATGGTAATCCTGGGATTGCGATGTATGGCATAACAGGCATCTGGGATTAAAAATCCGGGTGTTGACAAGATTGGACTGGGGTCCATAGTTCACTAGAGGTGCTATCCTTAGATAAACAACATGGCATGAAGGGTTAACAAATTATAGTGGGGCAATTGATAGGAACTGAGCAAGGCATAACAATGCAATTACTAGCCAGAAATATCCTATGAGGTTGATTGGGCAATACAACAATATACATATACCGTAATCCAACTGCATCTATGACTAGAAGTGCACCTTCAGGTTATCATCCGAACCCCCTTCAGTATTAAGTTGCAAGCAACAGACAACTGCTTTAAGCAAAGTGTGTAAGGTAAACAGTCCACATGTTCCATGAACAAGAGACCGTTGTTTTCTCCCTAGTAGCAACAGCACATCTACAACCGAAGAGATTATTGTCACTTCCCTTGGAAACTAGAGGCACGAACCCACTATCGAGCATAAATACTCCCTCTTGGAGTCACTAGCAACTACTTGTCCAAGATAACCACTAGCAACGGAAAGCATGCAAGATCACAAACAACATAGACATGATAGAATCATAAAGATAGAACCATTAATCAAACTAACATAATAATACCAATATCCATCGGATCCCCGCAAACACAACATGCATGATTACAAATAGATTAGATCTTGATCATGAACGGAGCTCACAAGATCTATACATGAAAGCACAAAGGAGGAGATACAACCATCTAGATACTACATGGACCCATAGTCCAAGGTGGAACTACTCACAAATCATACCGGAGAGAAGGCCTCCGGGATGATCTCCCCTCCGGCAGGGTGCCGGGAAGAGCTTCAGATCCCCCTGATCTAGGGACGATGGTGGCGGTGGCTATAGACGGTTTCGTGGAATATTGATCGGGTCCTGAGAGTTTCTGCATCGGGGGCTTCTTATAGGCGAAGGGGGAGACCGAGGCGGCCACCAGGGCGGCCAAACCCTAGCCAGGCGCGGGCTAGGGCCCACCCGCGCCTGGGGGGGGGGGGTCAGGCCCCTCTGTGCGGCCCCTCGGGCTCTCTTCTAGACTTCTTGTTCCCCATAGAAAGTTATTGACTTTGTCCTTCGTCCCATCCAATTCCGATAATATTTCTTTACTAACTTTTCTGAAACTAAAAACAACAGAAAACAGGCATCTGGCACTGTTGCAACTTGTTAATAGGTTAGTACCAGAAAACATGTAAAAAGAACCTCAAAGTGTAGACAAGTAAAGAAAAGTAGATACTAAACAAGCATGGAGCATCAAAAATTATAGATACGTTTCCAACGTATGAGTTTTTTACACGGTGAACATCCAAATTTGGGTAAAAAAACACGAGTTGAAGCCACAAAAGTATTCTTCCACTGTTATCATATGGGTGTGGTATGCAATGGGTATTTCTCTCGATAGCACTAGAGGCTATCTTACATCAAGAACTCATTATCTTGGATAACAACAACAAATTTAGGGCACAAGAGCTAGGATTGGAAGAACCGCACCAAATATAGTGGAATAATATCTTGAATGGGACAAAATGGTGGATCTAAGCTGCACAACCTTGGAAAACACCCTTTTGTCGATGTCAAGCTTCTTCATTCAATCTTACTCTCCCCTTTTTATTTTCTTTTCTCTTTTCCAGTGAATGCTAACTGGAAATTTTATCCAACTCTCTTGCTTGCTTCTAGATGGGAGTCTTAAATCCCCTCCCTCTTGTGCAAAGTTCAAAAGTTCCCCAAGGTCATAACCCTGGGCTCACATGTTTGGGCTGCCTAAAATGCTCTGAATTATCCTTATCTTCACAACCCACACGAGGAGGATATCCCAACAATCTTAGCGTCTGCTAGGAAGCACTGGTTGCAATCCAACTTCATCTTTTCAACCATGTAATGTACGTTACCGATCTTGTTGTTAATGTAGGGGTTCGTAGCATGGAAAACAAAAAATTCTACCGCATGAACACAAACAAGCCAAGATCTATCTACTAGATTGTAGCAACGAGTCGATTAGAATACTCACCCTTGAAGATTCCAAAGCGGTTAACATGGGTGATGTAGTCGTACACTTGCCGATCTCAAGATCGCGTAGATGCTCCTTCCGGCGCTGCGTTCTGGCGGCACTTCCACAGTCGGTCACACATTCGGTACTCGATGAAGACCTTCCTCTCCCTTGTTCTAGCAGGCAGCAGAGGTTGTATTTCTCCCCTCGCGATTCCGGCAGCACGACATCATGGTGTCGGAAGTAGAGGGAAGATCCTACAGGGCTTCGCCTAAGCCGGAGAAGGTTATGGTGGATCTAGGGTTTTCGGTGATCTAGGGTTTTAGAGGGCCTTAGAGGAGGAGGTGTGGCCGACGGCGCTAGGCGGCGGCAAGCAGCGGCGGCGGCACGGCGTCTAGGTGGGGAGGGGCTGGTGTTGTGTGTCCTTAGGGCACCCACTCCCCTCTATTTATGAGAGGGAGGGCAGTTTGTGAGAGGGGAGTTTGAATCCTTCCCCAACTCCCTCTCCTAGTTGGCTTGTGGTGGAGGGAAAGAAGGATTCTTTCCTTCCTACACTAGGACACATTGTCCCAGTTTGACTTTTCAAACTTGCCTTTTGAATTTCAACTTGGAGCTTAATTTCTTTATTGAAAATGCCCAACCAAGTGACCTAGGACATGATTCAATCATTCCACTTATCCATGACACATTCATGTACCCTTCCCCTTCCGGTCTGGTGAACCTTCTAGACCCTTCTAGGACCTCTCCGATGAAATCATCGGAATCATTCCCGAACTCTGGAATTGGACTTCCCTTATATGAATCTTATTCTCCAGACCATTTCGGATCTCCTCATGATATCTCGGATCCCATCCGAGACTCTGAACAACATTCGGTCTCCCTACTTACATTCCATATCTACTAAACAACATCGAATCCTTAAGCGTGTCTCCCTACGGTTCGTGGATTATGCAGACATGAACGAGACTCTTCTCCGATCAATAAACAATAGAGGAATCTGGAAATCCATATAGTTCCCACATATTTCTATGATTACTTTGCGATCGAGTGAACCACTTACATACGATACCAATTTCCCTTTGTCTCGCGATAGTTTACTTATCCGAGGTCTGATCGCCGGTATCTCTACATACCTAGTTCAACCTCGTTACCAATAAGTACTCTTTTCTTGTTCCTGCGATATGTGATCCCTTGTGAGACAGTCACATGCTTTCAAGCTAATTGTATGACATTCCACCGAGAGGGCCCAGAGTATATCTATTCGTCATATGGATGGACAAATCCCACTCTTGATCCATGTGCCTCAACACATACTTTCTGAACACTCAATGCCATATTTATAACCACCCAGCTATGGTGCGGTGTTTGATGTAATCAAAGCATCCTTCCTGTGATGGTGATTAGCATGATCTCATGTTTGAAGGAATTAGGTTACTATGTATCAGAAAGCTTATAGCAAACAAACTATTGAAATGACTTGACCTTTATGCTACGCTTATCTATAGGAGTATGTCCATCACACCATTCTCCTAATGATATGATCTTGTTATTCATAACATCTCAATGTTCATGATCGATAAACCATGATCATCTATTAATCAATAAGCTAGTATTATAAAGAGGCTTTACCAGGGACTCTAATTTAGTTTACAAATCACACAACCTCTTTATAATACTTGTGTGATTTGTAAACTAAATTAGAGTCCCTAGTAAAGCCTCTTTATAATACTAGCTTGTTGGTTAACAGATGATCGTGGTTTCTCGATCATGAACATTGAGATGTTATTAACAATAAGATCATATCATTAGGAGAATGGTATGATGGACATACTCCTATAGATAAGCATAGCATAAAGATCAAGTCATTTCAATAGTTTGTTTGCTATAAGCTTTCTGATACATAGTAAATTAACTCCTTCGACCATGAAATCATGCTAATCACCATCACCGGAAGTATGCTTTGATGACATCAAACACCACACCGTAACTGTGGGTGGCTATAAAGGTGGCATTGAGTGTTCGGAAAGTATGTGTTGAGACACATGGATCAAGAGTGGGTTTTGTCCATCCATATGACAGATAGATATACTCTGGGCCCTCTCGGTGGAATGCCATCCAAAGCTTTCAAGCATTTGACTGGCTCACAAGGGATCACATATCACGGGAACGATAAAAGAGTACTTATCGGTAATGAGATTGAACTAGGTATGCAGAGATACCGACGATCAAACCTCGGATAAGTAAACTATCGCGAGACAAAGGGAAATTGGTATCGTATGTAAGTGGTTCATTCGATCGTATAGTAATCATAGAAATATGTGGTATCCATATGAATTTCTAGATTCCTCTATTGGTTATTGATCAGTGAAGTGTCTCGGTCATGTCCGCATAATTCACGAACCGTAGGGAGACACACTTAAGGATTCAATGTTGTTTAGTAGATATGGAATGTAAATAGGGAAACCAAATGTTGTTCGGAGTCTCGGATGGGATCCGGGATATCACGAGGAGATCCGGAATGGTCCGAAGAATAAGATTCATATAAGGAAAGTCTGATTCCGGAGTTCGGGAATGATTTCGATGTTTTCATCGGAGAGGTTCTAGAAGGTTCACCGGACTGGAAGGGGAATGGTCCATGAATGTGTCATGGGTATGTGGAATGATTGGATCATGTCCTAGGTCACTTGGTTGGGCATTTGCGAGAGAGAATTAAAGCTCTAAATTGAAAGTCAAAAGGGAGGTTTGAAAAGTCAAACTGGAACAATAGTTTCCTAGTGGAAGAAGGAAAGATTCCTTCCTTCTATGCAACTTGGGTTTGGGTATGGATTCAAACTTCCCTCTCCCAAGGCTGCCCCCTCTCATAAATAGAGGGGGATGGCTGCCCCAAAGACCACAACACCAAGCCTTCCCCACCGTGCGTCGTCGCCGCCAAGCCACCGCCGCTGCTACCACCGCCGCTGCCGTCACCGCCATCAGCCGCTTAAGCGCCGGCCCATCGCCGTCGCCCTAGCCGCCGCCGACACCTCCTCCTCCTCTCCGGCCTTCTAAACCTAGATCGCCGGAACCCTTAGATCCACCATAACTCTCACCGGCTTAGGAAAAGCCCTGCGGTATCTTCCCTCTACTCCCGACACCATGCCGTCATGCTGTCAGAATCATGAGGGGAGAACTACAACCTCCGCTGCCTGCTGGAACAAGGAAGAGGAAGGTCTTCATCGAAAAATCAACGTGTGACCGGCTGCTTGCCTTAACGCAATACGGAAGGATCGTCTACGCGATCTTGAGATCGGCAAGTGTACAACTACATCACCCACGAGAATCTGCTCTCATTAACCTCTTTGGAATCTTCGAGGGTGAGTACTCTAATTGACCTGTTGCTTCAATCTAGTAGATAGATCTTGGCTTGTTTGTATGCATGCGGGAATTTTTTTTTGTTTTCCATGCCAAGAACCCCTACAAAATGGGATCTACTAGACCGTATTCAAGAGAACACTGAAGCTTGGGAGAATGACAAACGAAGAAAGTCAGGTATAAACTATGATTATGAATGCATCAAATATTTTATGGGAGCTGATAGCTTCCGTGATATTAGCAATGAGTTTGGTCTTGATCCTCAAGTTCCTGTAAAATGTTTTAATGCTTTTGCTTCTTATATTGAGATTCCCAAGAAAGAGTGGGACAAGTACCATGCTCCTTATAAAGACATTGTTACCCATGTTTCTGCCAGTGTAGAGGTTTGTACTGTTGATCCTATTTTGCCTGAACCTTATGTTGAGAAGATACCTTTTCCCTCAAGTTAAGGGAACACTCTATTATGGCTAATGTGGTTAGCAAAAGCGCAAAGAAAACTGTAGGGTTCGATGAGCTTATTGATATTGAGCCTGTGGTAGCTATTGTGAAAGATCTTGTCACTAGAAATATAGAGGACGAGCATATTGTCTTCTATGAAGACGCTACTAATATTGTTTCTCATCCTAAGAAAGTTAGAAAAGCTAGTGTCCCTGTGCTTTCTGTTAAAATTAGTAGTCATAGCTATTATGGTTTATGTGATATTGGTGCTAGTTCCAGTGCTATTCCTTATGAGCTTTACAGGGAAATTATGCATGATATTGGTCCTTATGAGCTTGAGAACATTGATGTGGTTATTCACCTTGCTAATAGAGAGGAAGTTTGCCCCATTGACATTGTAAGAGATGTGGAGGTCCTTTGTGGTAAGATTAAATATCCTGCTGATTTTCTAGTACTTGGTAAAGAAGCTTGTAAAACCTATCCTATTATCTTTGGTAGACCCTTTCTGAACACTTGTGGGGCTATCATAGATTGTAGGAAGGAATTTTTTTTGTCTAAGTTTGCTGGAGAGTCTTTTGAGTTTAATTTTTCCAAATTTTCCAAAACTCCTTATGAAAATGAACTGCCCGATGAGGATTTCAGGGTTGAACAACTTTCTGCTATTTCTCTTGCTCCTAACAATGCCTTGCAGCTGTTCATGGAAGATCATGAAAGTGATGCCTTCATAAAGGAAAGAAATGAGATTGATGAGGCTTTCCTTCGTCAGCCTGAGTTACTTAAGCATAATTTACCTGTGGAAGATTTGGGTACCACACTACCACCTAAAGGGGACCCTGTTTTCGAATTAAAACCCTTATCTGATGATCTTAAATATGCTTATCTTGATGACAAGAAAATATATCTTGTTATTATTAGTTCTAAACTTTCAGGAAAGGAAGAAGAAAGGTTATTGGATATATTGAAGAAACACCGAGGAGCTATGGGCTATACTCTTGATGATTTAAAGGGGATTTGTCCTACTATATGTCAGCATGCTATTAAAATAGAGCCTGATGCAAAACCAGTTGTTGAGCACCAACGTCGTCTAAATCCTAAGATGAAGGATGTGGTAAGAAATGAGGTATTAAAACTCCTTGATGCTGGTATTATTTATCCTATTGCTGATAGTAAATGGGTTACCCCTGTTCATTGTGTTCCCAAGAAAGGGGGAATAACTGTTGTGCCTAATGAGGATAATGAGCTTATACCCCAAAGAGTAGTATTTGGGTATAGAATGTGCATTGATTTTAGAAAGATTAATAAATTTACTAAGAAAGATCATTATCCTTTGCCCTTTATATATCAGATTCTTGAGAGGTTGTCCAAAAAGACTCACTTTTGCTTTCTTGATGGTTATTCTGGGTTTTCTCAAATTGCTGTGAGAGCACATGACCAAGAGAAAAATACGTTCACTTGTCCCTATGGTACTTATGCTTATAGGCGTATGCCTTTTGGTTTATCTAATGCTCCTGCTACCTTTCAGAGATGTATGTATGCTATCTTTCATGGTTTTTGTGAAGAAATTGTGGAGGTTTTCATGGACGATTTTTCCATCTATGGAACTTCTTTTGATAACTGTTTGCACAACCTTGATAAAGTTTTGCAGAGATGTGAGGAAACCAACCTTGTTCTTAACTGGGAGAAATGCCATTTCATGGTTAATGAAGGGATTATTCTTGGACACAAGATCTCTGAAAGAGGCAATTAAGTTGACAGAGCCAAAATTGAAGCAATTGAGAAGATGCCTTGTCCTAGAGATATCAAAGGTATTCCTAGTATCCTTGGTCATGCTGGTTTCTATAGGAGGTTTATTAAATATTTCTCCAAAATTTCAAAGCCCCTTACTAATCTTCTTCAAAAAGATGTACATTTTGTTTTTGATGATGATTGTAAGGAAGCTTTTGAAATTTTGAAGAAAGCTTTGACAACTGCTCCTATAGTCCAACCACCTGATTGGAGTTTACCTATTGAAATTATGTGTGATGCTATTGATTTTGCTGTGGGTGCTATCCTGGGACAACATGTTGACAAGAAGTTAAATGTCATTCATTATGCTAGCAAGACTCCGGATGCTGCTCAAAAGAATTATGCTACTACTGAAAGGGAGTTCTTAGCTGTAATCTTTGCTTGTGATAAGTTTAGACCTTATATTGTTGATTCCAAGGTTACTATTCATACTGATCATGCAACTATTAAATACCTTATGACGAAGAAGGACGCTAAGCCTAGGCTTATAAGGTGGGTGTTGCTTTTGCAAGAGTTTGATCTGCATATTGTGGATAGGAAAGGTGCTAAAAATCCTTTTGCTAATAATGTATCTCATTTGGAAAACATTTCTTTTGACCCTTTGCCCGTTAATGATAGTTTTCCAAATGAGCAGTTAGCTGCAATAAGGGTAAGTCTGCATGAGAGTCCTTGGTATGCTGATTATGCTAACTTTATTGTTTCCAAGTACTTGTCTCCAACCTTTACAACTCAGTAAAGAAGGAAGTTCTTTTATGATCTAAGGCATTACTTTTGGGATGACCCACACTTATATAAAGAGGGAGTAGATGGTATTATGCGAAGATGTGTCCCGGAATTTGAACAACAAGAGATATTGAGAAAATGTCATGGAAGTGCTTATGGAGGACATCATGCTGGGGATAGGACTGCACAAAAGGTTTTACAATCTGGATTTTATTGGCCTACCCTTTTTAAAGATGCAAGGAAGTTTGTCTTATCATGTGATGAATGCCAACGAGTAGGTAACATCTCTAGACGCAATGAAATGCCTATGAATTATTCCCTTGTTATTGAACCTTTTGATTGCTGGGGATTTGACTTTATGGGGCCTTTTCCTCCTTCAAAAGGGTATACTCATATTATTGTTGCTGTTGATTATGTTACAAAGTGGGTAGAAGCCATACCTACAAACAGTGCTGATGGTAAGACCTCTTTGAAAATGCTCAAAGATGTCATTTTTCTTAGGTTCGGTGTGCCTAGATATCTCATGACTGATGGAGGCTCTCATTTTATTGATGGGGGTTTTAGAAAAACTCTCGCTAAGTATGATGTAAACCACAGACTAGCTTCATCTTATCACCCCCAAACTAGTGGGCAAGTAGAACTTTCCAATAGGGAAATCAAATCTATCTTGCAGAAGACTGTCAATAGATCGAGGAAAAATTGGGCTAAAAAGTTGAATGACGCTTTGTGGGCTTATAAAACTGCTTATAAAAATCCTATGGGGATGTATCCTTACAAAATGGTCTATGGGAAAGCTTGTCACTTGCCTTTAGAATTAGAACACAAAGCTTATTGGGCAGTGAAAGAGTTGAATAGAGACTTTAGACTTGCTGGTGAGAAAAGACTGCTCGACTTAAGTAATCTAGATGACTGGAGAGGTGAAGCTTACGAAAATGCTAGTCTCTTTAAGGAAAAAGTAAAAATATGGCATGATTGGAGAATTCTCAAAAGGGAGTTCCATGTTGGTGAGAAAGTTCTTTTGTATAGGTCTCGTCTCAGATTTTTTGCAGGGAAACTACTCTCCAAATGGGAAGGACCTTTTGTTATCAAGGAAGTGTACCGTTCAGGTGCAATCAAAATTTATTCTCTAAAAGATGACAAAACACAAGTGGTGAATGGTCAAAGACTAAAACATTATATTTCTGGAGATTCTTATAATGAAGATGTTGATGTTATTCAAATGATAACTCCAGAAGAATTCAGAAGCCAAACACCAGAAACTGCAGGGTTCGTCCTTGAATAGGTAAAAGTGATGAAAACAGAAGGTTCATGAAACCCAAATCTTTTTATATTTTTGATGTTTTTAATACATAAGGGAAGTTACGAGATGAAACTAAAGAGGAAACGGAGGCCGGGGTGGACAAACCCACCCCAGGCGCAGGCCCAGCCTGGCCGCTCCTGAGGGGGGTGTTCCACCCCCGAGCTCCGACTCCGCCTTGTTTCCGTGACAAAACCATCCTTATGCATTGAATCTTCGTAATATATAACCCCCCCGGTTTCCCCGAGGTTCTTGCATCGTGTTCTCGTCGTGTTTTTGTTTCGATCCGTTTTTGTCAGGAAAATTCTCAGATTTTGAGCCTCAATGTCTTCCTCTGGATCACCCACGGAGGATTCCTCTGCGGACGTCCTCAACCCGTACATGTAAGCGTTGAGGATTCATCCCAAAGATTTGATCCTCAAAGAGGGGAAGGTACAGATGAAAGAAGTTCAAGGCCCTAAAGGAGAAGGCAGTCTGGAAGACAGGATGGAAGCGTTGGAACAAGAAGTTTTCAGGTACAAGAAGATGGCAGAACGCGAAGTGGATGTTATTCACAAGATAAGTTCAGAACTCATCACCAAGAACGAGGGAGAAGTTGCTGAGCTCCGAGAAGAGATCTTCTCACTCCGTCAGACCACCAATCAATTGCAAGCACAACTCTATGACATATAGAATCAAAACTGTGAGTATGAGGCTAGATTTGATCGCATAAGCTCTGCTGCTAGTTTCAGGATTGCAGAGACAAGGAGATCCTTTTTGGATGGGGAACCATTTCCTTGGAAGTTTTATGATGACAAGAGAACACCACCACCACCGAAGGAGTAATTCGTCATCAGGTTTGGCATCCCCTTGGCTTGTTCCAAGCTTGGGGGAGTGCCGCGGCATCACCACCATTATCTTTTATCTTTTACCTTTTTAGTGGATTCATATCTGTGGTAGAGAGGTTATCTTATAGTTTCGTTTGCATGTGGAAGTATCTCTCCTTTAGTTGATTATCTATGTATCCCTTGGTGTGAGTGCCTTTATTGAATATTAATGAGAAGTCTCATCTTTTACTTTTTGCACTTCTTATTTTTAGTTTGCAATCTCTATTATATGATGGATCTTGTTGATCAGTATTGTCACCACTTTGGGATCATCAAGTGTATCTAAATTGGTTTTGGCAAACCGAGTTCTGGTCAGTGGCATTAGTTTGAAAGAAAAAGAAAGAAAGAAAAAGCTTACAGGTATTTGGTATCATTTGTTTTCTTTCTTGTTGGCTCATAAGCTTAGTATTATTTATTTAAGATTCTTTTGTGTCTTCAAGGAAGATTGCATGTTTGGCTTTATTACTTGTATGTTTGCTTGTTTCTTTCAACTCTCTTGCTTGCTACCCAACCTTGCTAGCCAAAAACCTGTTTTTATAAGGCATACTTCTCATGTTTCCAAAATCCTTTGAACCCAAAACTTTTGCCACTTGTGTCCACCATATCTACCTAGTAGCTTTTGCTATTCCTAGCAAATTCTCAAGCTTCATCTACCTTTTGAATTAAAAAGTATTTTGTTATATGAAAACTAGTTAGTAAAGCTCTCACGAACTTGATGACACACCTTATTTACTTGCCCCTAATAGACTTGAACCACTATGAACATCGAAGTTGTATATGCTTGCATCTATATGTTGGAATTAGCAGAACCGTGCTATCACAGGGAACGTTTTCAACATTGCACTTGTACTCTGTACAAAGTTGATATCGTGCTCTTTTGTCTATGGATGTCAACAGTGTGAAATAAAGAGGGAACTTGTAAGTCCATGGAGTCTGTATTCTGTGTTAGAGAAACGCCTAGGCCGCTAGCCTAAGCCATGCTTAATCATGGTGGAAACTTGCAGCATCACCATAGTGAGTCATCTATGAAGCATCCTCAATAAAAAGCTATACACATAGTAAATAAAAAGATCGCTGAGATGCTCATTGTTTGCTTTCCTTGTCATTTTGGTTATGGGAAAGCTCCTGTACCATGTGCAAGGGGTACCCCGTTGGCGGTTCTCAATGATATGCAAATACTTACAATGACAAGAACTTATCTGGACCCAAAGTTGAGTATGCATGATGAGTGGCCCTCATATTCAAGGGACATGAGATTGCCAGCTTATATTTCGTCAAGCATATACTCCATCTTTGTTCACTTTAACCTTAATCATCTCAAGATGCTTATGATAGGGGCAATGAGGGCTCAAAGATAGTAAGTACCATAATCTTTTGGAAGCTCTTTATGACTTGTAATCCCCGCTACCCTCTAAGAAGGGACCTTTCTCCTAGTTACCAGTTGAGTCAGTAAACCTACTTCCTCTCTATCTCCAGCAAGCTTTTGAGTGTTGTGTTTCAAGCATTCATATGGTGATTTACTCAATCATGTTCTTCATCTTCATTGTTTGCACAAAACTCTTATCTATTGAGTATAACTTTGAAAGCCTTCACTTGTGAAAAACTTTTTGAGCAAAGTGTGCTCCTGTTTTGAAACTTCTACAAAAAGCTTTTGTGAAACTTCTTACCAGGTGTTCTCTGACCAAGAACAAGTTTGCCAATTCCAATTATGATTTATATTTATGCATCTCTATTGTGATTGATGTACTTGGTTGCAAGCTAAGTTATGTAATGGTGAGTTGCTTTCTTCTATGAGTTGTGTAATGGTAAGCGTGATGCTTCTTGTTCGTATTATTTTATCGACACTTCACTCCATAAACCAGTGAACATGTTTACTGAGCTCAGTATTCGCTTGGGGAAAAGCGAAGTCTAAGCTTGGGGGAGTTGATACGCCCAATTTGCATCACCATTCTATATCATAATTTACCTCTATTCATTGATATTTGTCTTATTATGAGGTATTACTTATGGCTTTTCATCTATTTATGCATGTTGGATGATTCTTGGAGGATGGAACGTCGGAGTCTGGATTCTGATGGAAAAGAAGGCGTTTCAGTGCAATTTCACGAAGATCAGAAAAATACCAGAAAAATATGGAAACATATTATTTTACCAGAAGACGAAGGAAGCCAGACGGAGGGACGAAGTGGGGCCTCAGGGGGCCCACCCCTCCCCCTAGGCGCAGGCCCACCTGACCCCGCGCCTAGGGCAGGTGTGGCCCACCTGCCCGGCCTCCGACTCCGCCCCTTCGCCTATATCTTCCCTTCGAAACCCTAAGGCTCGTGGAGCGACCACAGATAGATTTCCGCCGCCTCTGGGGGGCAGAAAACACCAAGAGAGAAAGATCTCTCTGGCAGACAGATTTTTGCCGGGGGAGTTCCTTCCCGGAGAGGGGAGACCGTCGCCATCAACACTGTCATCAAGCTAGGCTTCATCGGGATCATCATCATCATCATCATCCACACCATCATCTCCACCAGCACCATCATCACCACTCCGTCCCGCTGTAACAATTGTGTTGGATATTGCTTTAGTTCTTAGGGGAAACTTTCCCGGCGTTGATTACTATTATAGTTGATGCTTGTGAGTGGAACCATTGGATTATTGTTCATGTTCAGATTGTTATCCATTATCATATCATCTTTGATCTTGATCCATATGATGTCTTGTGAGTAGTTCGTTTAGTTCTTGAGGACATGGGAGAAGTCATGTTCTTATTAGTGGATTTGTGTTGAGTTATTATTCAATGGTTTAGTATTTAAGTTGTGGTGCTATTCTTCTAGTGGTGTCATGTGAACGTCGACTACATGATACTTCACCATTTATGGGCCTAGGGGAATACATTGTGTATTTGGCTACTAATCACGGGGTTTCCGGAGTAACAGAAACCTAAACCCCCGTTAGGACACCTTTGCACAAGGGAGCGCATGATCTCAGAGTTTAAGGTTGTGATTAGATTTATATCTTAATTACTTTCCTGTAGTTACGGATGTTTGCAGGGGGTTTAATCACAAGTACGTATTAGTCCTAGGAAGGGCGGTATGTTAGCACAGGTTCACCCACACAACACTTACAAACACCAGAGAAGAGTACTCAGCTATTTGAAACGAAAGCACTTGTCAGAATTCCCATGTGTCCTCGAGAACGTTTGGTCCTTGTAAGTATTTCCACCGGCTTGTCCTTTGCTAAGAAAGGATTGGGATACTTGCTCCATTTGTTTGTTACTTCTGTTACTTGCTCTTTGTTTTGTTGCCTTTCTAGAATACTACTAAAATCCGTGTGCTAAGTATTCATAGGGATTTCTTGCTCCATGTGGCATCCCGCAAAACCACTACTAGAAAATCGCGTTGAATTTGTGCATTGCATCGTCATCATCATGCATTGTTTGCTAAAAACTAATTTCGCAAACCCCGTTTTGTTTTCCAAACGCCCCATCTTTATTCACACCTCAAAACCGGGTCCCCGGAATATTTTGTTTTGCCCGGAATCGGTTCGCAAAAACCTTGTTGGTATTAAATAAAAATTATATTTATTTTAGTGGGGGCAGTCGAACGGGCCAACCCGACCCGAACGACCACCCCCGTATTAACAGATCGGTCCACCCCACCTGCCCCATCTAATCCTAGACTCACCCAATTATCTACCCACCCCTAGTGGCCACCTCACTTCCCCCAATCACATCTCTCCACCTCACCTCTTCCCTTCCCCCTGGCCAATCAAGTGTTGCCACATCCCCCTCTCTCTTTCCTCACCCTCCCTCTCTCTCACAAACCCAACCCCACTCACCCCAGCCACACGAGGCCACACACACCGGCAACGCACGCACACACGCCAGCTAACCCACCAACCGCGCGCCTGGTCCCACCCCGTCCCCACCTCCCCCTGTTCCTCTTCTTCCTCTATTCTTTCCCCACCCCGCGCGAGCACCCTCTCTTCTCCCCAGCAGCCGCGCCCCGCTGCAGCACGCCTCGCCTCGGGCCCCCTCTCCTCTCCCGTGGCGCGCCCCTCCTCCCTCCGGCAAGCCGCCGGCGCTGCAGCTCGCGTCCCGCACCGCCGCAAGCCGCCAGCCCTCCCGCTCATCTTCCTCCCTCGCCCTGTCCCCCTCTGCCGGCCGACGAGCTCACCCTGCCCGCCCGGCACGGTTTCCCCAGAACCCCGCGCCGTGCTCGCTCCCGTCCCAGGCGGCGCGGCCGCCCGCCTCGCCTGCTGCCTCCTCCCTCACCCCGTCGTCCCAGCGTCGGGCCTGCTCGCCCCCGCAGCGACGCTCCGCCGACCCCGCCTCGGCCACGCGAGCCCGTCGCCCTTCCGGGCGCACCACCCGCGTCGCCATGCGCCTCCGCCGCAGCTCCGCCTGGCCGTCCCGCCCGCCTCGCGGAGACCTCGCCGCCCTCGGCCTCAGCGTCTCTCCGCCGCCCGACATCTCGTCGCCGCGGTCCAGCCCTCTCCTCCGCTCTGCCGTCCTCCGGCAGCACCCGACCTCCGCCGCTGCGCTCGCCAAGGCCGAGCGCGCCCGCCTCGCATGAGCCCCACCTCGTCGGTAGCCTCGCTGCCTGCAGGGACGCCCCGGCACCTCCATGGCAGCTCCTCGTCGGCTCGTGAGGAAGCTCGGCGTCCTCGCGTTGTACCGCAGGGTCCCTATTTGCTGGTTCAGGCCGAAGCCCTATGTCAAGCTCTGCCGCCACAATAAGTCCCATCAGGCGCCGAGTTGGCCTGATCTACCGATCTTCGGATGAGACCAAAAGTCATCGACATGGAACACGCCGAGACCTGAGACCGACCTCACCGACACCATGATCTCCGCTGCAGAACCGCAAGTCCTTCGGAGTGGAACCGACAAGAACCACCGGCGCCAAGCCCAAGACCGATCCCGGCGCCCGAAGCCGAGAACCCCGACAAGAACCACGCCACGGATACGCCGGGTTCGCCATCGTGGAAACCAAGGTCGTCGACATGGAACCGATGGACGCCAAGTACTCCTTCTCGGATGCAAAGCTCGAGAACCCGGACGAGGAGAACATCGACGCAGAACGCCAAGTGCTTCGCCCTGAACGCCAAGAACCACCGACACGCGGACCCGACAAGACCCTCGCAACGGCAAGCTCGACCCCGTGGGACCCGACAAGGTCTTCCCGACGACAAGAACGACACCGCCCCGAAAGGACCCGATGCGCCCCGACATCGAACCAAGTCCTGCTTTCCGGACGCGACAAGAACTACCCCGATCCGAAGACCCTAACCCCGGAGTCGAGAATGATCCCGCCAAGGCCGTCGAACCCTGAACCCTAGACCCTGTCGAACCCCGAACCCCCGGACCAAGATCGTCGAACCCCTAATGTGTGAATCTTTTCCTCAAACCCTATTTCACAACATAATAACAACTTGATTGCATATTGATTTGTCATCTCGCATGCTTATCATGTGGTTTGGGGGCCTTATGCCGATTCACCTAATAATTAAATATGGGGCCCATATGCGGGCAAATCTAGCCTTATATTGGCCTCATTTAAGACTTGTGGAGCGAACCGGTGATATATTCTGCCTTGTTAAACAACATTTAACTTGCTGGGGGGTCTAAATAACTTGAACCATATAATCATTTGTCGGAACCCCGTTTCCGCTTTAATTTGACCTAATTGCATTGCACCTTCGCCATGCCATCCATCATGCATGCATCATGCCGATCTTCCGCCGTATTAAATATTGCATCCGTGTTCTTCTAGTGTTTTGCTTCTTCATGATAAGGCCGTTGAGTTGATGTGAGCTTCGCCCCGATCTCCGGTTGAACCCTTCGACAATGTTTTCAGGCGAGCATCTCCCCCTTTCTACCTATCTTACTTTTATAGTATTTACTTCCCTCCTGTTGATCTATTGATATCTGTGTTGCGATGCTCTAGTTTTCGTACCCGTAATATCCCTAGACCTTATATTGCCTTGGACACATCCTATTACCTGTTGTTTGGTAGATAGTTGGACTTGCGTGTCGTAGCTGCTTGCTTAAGTGCTAATGTGTGTCGTCATATGCCACATTTGCTGATGTATTGCCGCATGTTGCTGTTGGAAATGATTCTAGTTTTACTTATCGTCACTTTACTTTCTGTTTAACAACTAAAATTGAATAAGCAGAGGCATCGGTGGGTGATAGATAATATTTGGTTTCCGAACGCCCACTTGTGTCCCGTAAGACCCCGAGTACTTGATACCTGTTCCTTGATTTTGCGCGCTATCCACATCCGGGAGGTATATGGGACCCCCCTGAACCAGAGCTTGATTCATTCTTATTTCTTGGGGCCACAAACTAGTTTGAGGTTTTATTACGATCCTGTACTTATGCCATGTTTTACTGCTTTATTTACGATTGTGCGAGGAGCACCTGCATCTTTAGGTATGCGGAGTGTTTACGCGTATCGACAAGCCCAGCCACACTTTCGGTTCCCATCGCCATACCATTGGCGCAACCTTGAGGCCGTCTCTGAGCTTGCCTACTCCGCTATGGGTTCTACTCAAAGGTGGCCCCAAATATTTCGAATCTGTGATTGTTCATCGTGAAAGCCTCGTTGGGTTTTGATTTGGTTTTTCCGAGGTTGATCGAGCGTGTGTTGCTATTGGTGCACCCGGCCGGGTTAAAACTTTCCAAAGCCGTGTCCATGGATATGGACGACTTGGAGCATGAGATCTCGATCATAGACAAGCATAACTAAAGTTTACTGCTATAAATTTGACTTATAATGACTAGTAATCAGCTTCACTATAATGGAATGGCTAATTAATACTGCCCACAATTGCTTGTTTGGTTGTCGCTTGCGACAATTGTATATGACTAGTAAGTATTGCAACTACAACGAATTGGCTGAATAAAAGTAACAACCACTGCTGGGTTTTGGGTTTATCTCATACTACCTGTATCTGATTAGTAATTGTTGCAACTATCACGGAATGGTTAACTAAAAGTGCCCACTGTTTACTTTATCAGGACGATTATCTAAACCTGACTAGTAAAGTGCCGCATCTATAACTGAATAAGTAAAACTGCCAACTGTGTGAGTTCCTCGGTTGACTTCCTCGTTTGGTCTCGAGGGGGAAACACCAGGATGGGTTTGTTTGGTGATAGCTTCAGGTTGGATCCGGATAGGTCATTCTCACCCCTCTCTGATAACCGCCAGTTGCATCGAGTCTCTATAGGTTGTTCAGTGCATGTTGCCGCTGCCGCTCAGTCCACCATACCTATGTAGGCGAGGACCGCCGAATTCTAGCCTCGCTGCATCGGCCTCGATCGCCTCCTTCTTTGTTTTTCTGTTTTGCCCTTTGTCGGCACCCCTTGTGTTAAGGTGTTTGAGATCGACGCCGAAGGTGGTTACCCTTCCGGCTTGGCCTCAGGTGGTTATGGACGCCATTGGTTATTCTTCGTGGCTCTTAGCCCCATTTGCATCTTGTCCGTAGCTGGACGCCTATCGATTTCAAGGTGATTTGGATCTTTGTATATTATCTCTGTAGTCTTGGCTCTACAGTCGTTATATATATCTGCTCATGGGTCCCATCGAGGACTGTTGTGTAATGTTATTACTTCGCTTTCCACCCGCATTTAAAGTGCTGGTGGGCACCTTTGAATCGTTTCTATGCGGGTTTGGCGAATTTAGCTCAAACTTGCATAGGTTCGATTCTCGAGGTGTTCTGAGTGGTATCGAGCTCAAAGCCATGATACCCACAAGTCCAAATTTCAGAGGATAACCTAGCTAACGGCCGAAGTAGAGTGTCAAAACTTATTTTGCAAAATCGGTTGGATAGTTCTGAATAGGTCTGATTTTACTCCTTACCCCTCTGCTATTCTCCTCTTACCCCTACGTGTTTTGAATCCGCTCTCTTCCCTCTCTTCGAGTCCAGGATTTCTCGCGGTTGGGTATCCGACGTACCTTCAGGGCTTCGTTTCTCCCTTTTGTAACGGAGGTGCTACGATCATCAATCTGCAACTTGTCTGTTGTGCCCTTCATCCGATCTTTTGTTCTTGAGCTCCTTATCTCTATGTGTGTTCCTTGCTGGATATCAGTGTCGTTGAAAAACATATGAGAAGGACGAGCTTTGGTGAAGTTGGGGTTAACCTTGAGCATGTGTTGTTCATGCCAATGGAACCATCGCGGCACCGAATCATTGTGTCTTTCATACGATTTCTGCTGGCATTATCCCTTTGTTCCGGATACTGCCTATGAAGATCTTCAGTCTGATTCCGAGAGTTGGTTGCAGAGTCCGCCTATTTGTGTGCAGAGTAATGGTTCGAGTGCGGGATGGAGTAGCTACCATACCACTACTCTTATCATTCGCTCTTGTACATCGAAGCAGTGGATCCAGCAGTTTTACTCTATCCATGGAAGTTAGAGGTGGCCTTACCTTCAACTTCGACCTTTTGTTCCCGGAGTGTTCTCTCGAGGATCAGGAGCAACGACCCTTTTGTTGGTGGTGTCGCCGATTTCAAGATGGAGGATGAACCCTTGTTAGTGGTGTCGCGAGGATCTACATGAAGCGCGAGAAGATTCAGATCGCTGGTCTCCCTTCCGGCAACATGAGGCGGATCTCGAGGGCGAGATCCATTGTTAGTGGTGTCGAATTGTGGCATCCCGCAAAACCACTACTAGAAAATCGCGTTGAATTTGTGCATTGCATCGTCATCATCATGCATTGTTTGCTAAAAACTAATTTCGCAAACCCCGTTTTGTTTTCCAAACGCCCCATCTTTATTCACACCTCAAAACCGGGTCCCCGGAATATTTTGTTTTGCCCGGAATCGGTTCGCAAAAACCTTGTTGGTATTAAATAAAAATTATATTTATTTTAGTGGGGGCAGTCGAACGGGCCAACCCGACCCGAACGACCACCCTCAGACAATGCATCGGTCCACCCCACCTGCCCCATCTAATCCTAGACTCACCCAATTATCTACCCACCCCTAGTGGCCACCTCACTTCCCCCAATCACCTCTCCCCACCCCACCCCCTCCCTTCCCCCTGGCCAATCAAGTGTTGCCACATCCCCCTCTCTTTCCTCACCCTCCCTCTCTCTCACAAACCCAACCCCACTCACCCCAGCCACACGAGGCCACACACACCGGCAACGCACGCACACACGCCAGCTAACCCACCAACCGCGCGCCTGGTCCCACCCCGTCCCCACCTCCCCCTGTTCCTCTTCTTCCTCTATTCTTTCCCCACCCCGCGCGAGCACCCTCTCTTCTCCCCAGCAGCCGCGCCCCCGCTGCAGCACGCCTCGCCTCGGGCCCCCTCTCCTCTCCCGTGGCGCGCCCCTCCTCCCTCCTCCGAAGCCGCTGGCAGCTCAAGGCCCCGCACCGCCGCAAGCCGCCAGCCCTCCCGCTCATCTTCCTCCCTCGCCCCTGTCCCTCTGCCGGCCGACGAGCTCACCTCGCCAAAGACCGTTTCCCAGAACCCCGCCGTGCTCGCTCCCACGCCCCAGAGCGCTGCCGCCGCCTCCCAAGGCTGCCTCCTCACCCCTGCTGCCCCTGCGTCAGGCTGCTCCGCCCAGCGAGCCGCTCCGACCCCAGCCCACGCGAGCCCGTCGCTTCCGGCGCAGCCACCGCGTCGCCATGCGCCCGCGCAGCTTCGCCTGCCGCCCCGCCGCTTACGCAGACTCGCCGCCCAGCGCCTCAGCGTCTCCGCCGCCGGGCCAAGATCTCGCCGCCCGCGGCCTCTCCTCCGCTCTGCCGACTGCCCTCCGCAGCACCCGACCTCCGGCCGTCAAGGCCGCCAAGGCCGCCGCCTGCTTCGTCACCGGCGCCAGCAGCCTCCACCCGCCTCCCGTTCGACTCCCCGAGCCGGGCGCGCCCGCCTGCCAGCCCCACTCGTCGGTAGCCTCGCCACGCTCAGGACGCCCCGGCACCTCCATGGCAGCTCCTCGTCGGCTCGTGAGGAAGCTCGAGCGCTCGCAGCACCGCAGGTCCCCTATTTGCTGGTTCAGCCTGGAAGCCCTATGTCAAGCTCGCCGCTACAATAAGTCCCACAGGCGCGAGTTGGCCTGATCTACCGATCTTCGATGAGACCAAAAGTCATCGACATGGAACACGCCGAGACGAGACCGACCCGACACCATGATCTCCGCTGCGAACCGCAAGTCCTTCGGTGGAACCGACAAGAACCACCGGCGCCAAGCCCAAGACCGATCCCGGCGCCCGAAGCCGAGAACCCCGACAAGAACCACGCCACGGATACGCCGGGTTCGCCATCGTGGAAACCAAGGTCGTCGACATGGAACCGATGGACGCCAAGTACTCCTTCTGGATGCAAAGCTCGAGAACCGACGAGGAGAACATCGACGCAGAACGCCAAGTGCTTCCCGAACGCCAAGAACCACCGACACGCGGACCCGACAAGACCTCAACGGCAAGCTCGACCCGTGGGACCCGACAAGGTCTTCCGACGACAAGAACGACACCGCCGAAGGACCCGATGCGCCCGACATCGAACCAAGTCCCGCTTCCGGACGCGACAAGAACTACCCCGATCCGAAGACCCTAACCCCGGAGTCGAGAATGATCCCGCCAAGGCCGTCGAACCCTGAACCCTAGACCCTGTCGAACCCCGAACCCCCGGACCAAGATCGTCGAACCCCTAATGTGTGAATCTTTTCCTCAAACCCTATTTCACAACATAATAACAACTTGATTGCATATTGATTTGTCATCTCGCATGCTTATCATGTGGTTTGGGGGCCTTATGCCGATTCACCTAATAATTAAATATGGGGCCCATATGCGGGCAAATCTAGCCTTATATTGGCCTCATTTAAGACTTGTGGAGCGAACCGGTGATATATTCTGCCTTGTTAAACAACATTTAACTTGCTGGGGGGTCTAAATAACTTGAACCATATAATCATTTGTCGGAACCCCGGTTCCGCTTAATTTGACCTAATTGCATTGCACCTTTCGCCATGCCATCCATCATGCATGCATCATGCCGATCTTCTGCCGTGTATTAAATATTGCATCCGGTGTTCTTCTAGTGTTTTGCTTCTTCGCGGATAAGGCCGTTGAGTTGATGTGAGCTTCGCCCCGATCTCCGGTTGAACCCTTCGACAATGTTTTCAGGCGAGCATCTCCCCCTTTCTACCTATCTTACTTTTATAGTATTTACTTCCCTCCTGTTGATCTATTGATATCTGTGTTGCGATGCTCTAGTTTTCGTACCCGTAATATCCCCTGCAGCCTTATATTGCCTTGGACACATCCTATTACCTGTTGTGTGGTAGATAGTTGGACTTGCGTGTCGTAGCTGCTTGCTTAAGTGCTAATGTGTGTCGTCATATGCCACAGTTGCTGATGTATTGCCGCATGTTGATGTTGGAGATGAATCTAGTTTTACTTATCGTCACTTTACTTTCTGTTTAACCACTAAAATTGAATAAGCAGAGGCATCGGTGGGTGATAGATAATATTTGGTTTCCGAACGCCCACTTGTGTCCCGTAAGACCCCGAGTACTTGATACCTGTTCCTTGATTTTGCGCGCTATCCACATCCGGGAGGTATATGGGACCCCCCTGAACCAGAGCTTGATTCATTCTTATTTCTTGGGGCCACAAACTAGTTTGAGGTTTTATTACGATCCTGCATTTATGCCATGTTTTATCGCTTTATTTATTTATTGTGCGAGGAGCACATCGCATCGCTTAGGTATGCGGAGTGTTTACGCTGATCGACAAGCCCACCACACTTTCGGGTTCCCGATTACATGACCATTGGCGAACCTTGAGGCCGTCTCGAGCTTGCCTACCCGCTATGGTTCTACTCAAAGGGTGGCCCCGAAATATTTCTCAATCTGTGATTGTTCACCGTGAAAGCCTCGTTGGGTTTTGATTTGGTTTTTCCGAGGTTGATCGGCGTGTGTTGCTATTGGTGCACCCCGCCGGTTAAAACTTTCTGAAAGCCGTGTCCGCGGATATGGACGACTTGGAGCACGAGATCTCGATCATAGACAAGCATAACTAAAGTTTACTGCTATAAATTTGACTTATAATGACTAGTAATCAGCTTCACTATAATGGAATGGCTAATTAATACGCCCACAATTGCTTGTTTGGTTGTCGCCATACAATTGTATATGACTAGTAAGTATTGCAACTACAACGAATTGGCTGAATAAAAGTAACAACCATCTTTGGGTTTTGGGTTTATCTCATACTACTGTATCGATTAGTAATTGTTGCAACTATCACGGAATGGTTAACTAAAAGTGCCCATCGCTTACTTTATCGTGATTATCTAAACCTGACTAGTAAAGTGCCGCATCTATAACTGAATAAGTAAAACTGCCAACTGTGTGAGTTCCTCGGTTGACTTCCTCGTTTGGTCTCGAGGGGGAAACACCAGGATGGGTTTGTTTGGTGATAGCTTCAGGTTGGATCCGGATAGGTCATTCTCACCCCTCTCTGATAACCGCCAGTTGCATCGAGTCTCTATAGGTTGTTCAGTGCATGTTGCCGCTGCCGCTCAGTCCACCATACCTATGTAGGCGAGGACCGCCGAATTCTAGCCTCGCCGTGTACTGGCCTCAGTACTGACGCTCCTTCTTTGTTTTTCTGTTTTGCCCTTTGTCGGCACCCCTTGTGTTAAGCAGGTTTTGAGATCGACGCCGTTAGCAGGGTTACCCTTCCGGCTTGGCCTGGGCAGGGTTATGGACGCCATTGGTTATTCTTCAGGGCTCTTAGCCCCATTTGCATCTTGTCCGTAGCTGGACGCTCTATCGATTTCAAGGTGATTTGGATCTTTGTATATTATCTCTGTAGTCTTGGCTCTCTGAGTCGCTGTTATATATATCTGTTCTGTGGGTCCCATCGAGGACTGTTGTGTAATGTTATTACTTCGTTTTCCACCCGCACGAAAGTGCCTGGTGGGCACCTTTGAATCGTTTCTATGCGGGTTTGGCGAATTTAGCTCAAACTTGCATAGGTTCGATTCTGAGGGTGTTACACTCCATACCACTGTTTAGCACCTTCTGCTCCTCATTGGGATCGACACTCCTATTTATCAAAAGTACTATGATGCACCCCCTATACTTATGGGTCATCAGTTGCCGACTTACAATAAGGAACATTGCATACATCATATATAATCACAATCATGGCCATATCACATCACAGCACACCCCTGCAAAACAAAGTTAGACGCCTCTAATTTTCTTTGCATATTTTACGTGGTTTGGGGCTTTCAATAAGTGTTGTTCTAACTTACGAACAAGAACCACAACATTGATGCTTGAACTATCAAGTGCACGTTGTAAATTGAATCTATACTATGATGGGAGAGACAGACACCCGCAAAGCCACTTATGCAATACAAGTTGCATGTTAAGCGTGGAGCAAGTCTCATGAACGATGTCATGTAAGGTTAGCCTGGGCCGCTTCATCCCATCATACTGCAAGATGCAAAGTACAGAAAAAGCAATTGATAATAAAAGCACCACCGCCCACAATAACCAATGTGTTCTACTCGTGCAACATATCTATATATAGACACAACTCTGATACCACTGTAGGGGTTCATAGCATGGAAAACAAAAAATTCTACCGCATGCACACAAACAAGCCAAGATCTATCTACTAGATTGTAGCAACGAGTCGATTAGAGTACTCACCCTTGAAGATTCCAAAGCAGTTAACAAGAGCAGATCATCGTTGGTGATGTAGTCGTACACTTGACGATCTCAAGAGAGCGTAGACGATCCTTCCGGCGCTGCGTTTCGGCAGCGCTTCCATAGTCGGTCACACATTCGGTACTAGATGAAGACCTTCCTCTCCCTTGTTACAGCAGGCAGCGGAGGTTGTAGTTCTCCCCTCGCAATTTCGGCAGCACGACGACGTGGTGTCGGAAGTAGAGGGAAGATCCTGCAGGGCTTCGCCTAAGCCGGAGCAGGTTATGGTGGATCTAGGGTTTCCGGCGATCTAGGGTTTTAGAGGGCCGGAGAGGAGGAGGCGTTGCCGGCGGCGGCACGGCGACTAGGTAGGGAGGGGCTGGTGTTGTGTGTCCTTGGGGCACCCTCCCCTCTATTTATGAGAGGGAGGGAAGCTTGGGAGAGGGGAGTTTGAATCCTTCCCCAACTCCCTCTCCTAGTTGGCTTGTGGTGGAGGGAAAGAAGGATTCTTTCCTTCCTCCACTTGGACACATTATCCCAGTTTGACTTTTCAAACTTGCCATTTGACTTTCAACTTGGAGCTTAATTTCTTTCTTGCAAATGCCCAACCAAGTGACTTAGGACATGATTCAATCATTCCACTTATCCATGACACATTCATGTACCCTTCCGGTCCGGTGAACCTTCTAGACCCTTGTAGAACCTCTCCGATGAAATCATCGGAATCATTACCGAACTCCGGAATTGGACTTTCCTTATATGAATCTTATTCTCCGGACCATTCCGGATCTTCTCATGATATCTCGGATCCCATCCGAGACTCCAAACAACATTCGGTCTCCCTACTTACATTCCATATCTACTAAACAACATCGAATCCTTAAGCGTGTCTCTCTACGGTTCGTGAATTATGCAGACATGAACGAGACTCTTCTCCGATCAATAACCAATAGATGAATCTGGAAATTCATATGGTTCCCACATATTTCTACGATTACTTTGCGATCGAATGAACCACTTACATACGATACCAATTTCCCTTTGTCTCGCGATAGTTTACTTATCCGAGGTCTGATCGTCGGTATCTCTGCATACCTAGTTCAACCTCGTTACCAATAAGTACTCTTTTCTTGTTCCCGTGATATGTGATCCCTTGTGATCCAGTCACATGCTCGCAAGCTAATTGGATGACATTCCACCAAGAGGGCCCAGAGTATATCTATCTGTCATATGGATGGACAAATCACACTCTTGATCCATGTGCCTCAACACATACTTTCCGAACACTCAATGCCATCTTTATAACCACCCAGTTACGGTGCGGTGTTTTATGTCATCAAAGCATCCTTCTGGTGATGGTGATTAACATGATCTTATGGTCGAAGGAATTAGGTTACTATGTATCAGAAAGCTTATAGCAAACAAACTATTGAAATGACTTAATCTTTATGCTACGCTTATCTAAGGAGTATGTCCATCACACCATTATCCTAATGATATGATCTTGTTGTTAATAACATCTCAATGTTCATGATCGGGAAACCACGATCATCTATCAACCAACAAGCTAGTATTATAAAGAGGCTTTACTAGGGACTCTAACTTTGTTTACAAATCACACAAGTATTAATGTTTCCGGTTAATACTATTATAGCATGAATGTAAAAATTTATCATAAACACAAAGATATAATAATAACTACTTTTATTATTGCCTCTAGGGCATATCTCCAATAGTTAAAGCCCCTATCATTGTGTTATTTCTAGATGGACCATGCCCCTACCGTAATCAAGCTATCAAGTCCTTCTATTTTGTGGGCAGAGAGCCACAAATATTCCCACATATATCAAACATCCAGGTTTCCCCATTCAAAGTTTGTTTGTAAAAGATCTTCAAGTTTTGCATCTCAAGAGGCAATGTTCAACATCTTTATGCATTAGCTTGCATAATCGGATCAATGACTATTGCGAGGAATATCACACATGGCTATTCTACCGACTTACCAAATTTGTCTCTAAGTTACCAACATGACATTAATCGAATAGCTCATCAACACAAATATGATGTACTTGCATTTTCCAGTGTGATACAATACAAAAATATAAATGACACATTGTTGATAACATATTAACGTGATTACATAAAACACCTTGATTATTTCAGGTCCCCTAAGTAAATTAAGTATGCTAAGAATATACTAAAATAGTAGATTCGTAGCTAATCTAAGACACAACCGAACATTAACACATGCCATTAGGGCATCTCACCGGGCCAACGCATCCCGTCTGAGCGTGTCCGAACTTGTCAGCGCGGATGCGCGGGGCGTGTGCGGCGCCCCAGCGGGCCGACTGTTGCCTGTCAAAACCCACCGGCGAGCAGCGACGAGAAACACGAAGAGCCGGGAGGCTCCCAGAACTGCTGGTGGGCCCTGGTCCCTCGGGCAACGGCCCGCAAAACTCCGGCACACGTCCTGGCTTGGTTCAAGGGCGTGCCACCTGACCTATACCTGGTCAGGAAGGTGATGGATTGCTTGATCAGTTCTGCATGGTAAACAAGTATATCGTAAAATTCGAGCCGTGACCGGCTCCCTGTTTCTCGTGAATCGGCTCTGAGCCGATTGTCCCATGGTTCTGCATTAGATCTACGATAACATGGGGTTTTGCTTCATCAATATAAGTTAAATCGATCTACGCTTTAACGTTTTCACCACGTAATTGAACGTCCTACACGTAATTGAGCTGGTAGATACAAAAGATAATGGAAAACTAACCCTAGAGAAGGCCTAACAACCGACGTAAAGTCAATTCTAACAACTCCTCTCGAATTGGCAAACCATATCCTCACGCATACTACTGGATCGTTCAACCCGTTTGCAAGGCCCGACTACGTGGATATCAAACTAAACCTTGGAAAACAAGGCATAACCATAACAGATCAAATCAATCGAATAAAGATCATAAGATGCTACCCTTACACCCGGAAAAGGTGCAAAGGTAGCGAGGTAACTAGAGGTAGCATAACTAAACAATCATAGCGAAAAGTACCGATGCTAACCCAAACAAATCTATGATAATAGTATTACTCGCCATCAACAAGGCTTGATGCAGTAACACCGAATAACGCATAGATATCGCCTAGATCGCAAGATGCGATCTAGGCAGCATGACACTTACCCGAAGAAACCCTAGAAACAAGGGGTGGCGCGCCGAGATTGTGTTTGTTGTGAACGTGATTGTCCTCCTTTTCTCAATAACCTTAGGTACATATTTATAGTCCGGAGACTTTCTATCTTTGGAATAACTCTACAACTCTATCTCTTACCTAAACCGAAACGGAACCTACTACAATATCTGAGATACGGGCAATTTAGCCCAAATCCACGCACAAGGCCGATTCAACAACATGTTGCATATATGTATCTTCCAAGCCCATCTTGATTACGGCCCATCTCCTCCTTTGGCCAAAATATGGCGATAACCGGCCGTGGGCCGCAGTCAAACTGTGCCACTGGTAGCTCGTTGGTTCTTGGAGCGCAGAACTCTGACGGAAGTATGAACGCCATGTTTGTGCCAGCCGATGTCTTCGCATCGGCTTTTACTGGCTTGGGGCGCCACTCTTTCCTTTTCGGACGATCTTCCGTTTCCAATGTCTGCCGAATTTTCGCGGCTAGATCGGGCCGTGCTTTCCTTAAAGCGTGGAGGTACTGCGCTTCGGCTTCCTCCAAGTTATGCAGTCGCTGAACTCTACGCTTTTGGGTGTGTCTGAGTCCATCGGGACACCACCTTGGACGGTGATATCTGTCTTCTTCTTTGTCATCCATTGGCTCCTCGAGATCTTTTGCTCGAGCGGACTCCCTGTGTCGGCTCTGAGGGAGAGTCCCTAGACGCTGAACATGAAATCGCCCGTGTCCTCCTTCCGCTGTCCACATTCCGGGCAGTTATCGATTGTAGGCAATCGGCTCATTCCGCATCCCAGCAATACTTGAAGAAAGGACAATCCCAATGTTTGTCACGCCTTCCTTTTCGCTTGACGCCCCCAGAGAGGTGCTCATATCCTTCACCGTCTCTATCGCTAGCAACGTCGGTCATACCGACGCTCATACTTGTTAAGGAGATGGAGTGTGGCTTCCGATATCGCACGCTTCTCACCGCTCCTCGATTAAATACCTCATTATCGTAGCTGGCCGCGTGGACCAGCCTCCTCTCTTTTTGCCCCGAGAGCGACCGCTTCCTCCTTGTATGTGCCATGGTGGTACACAGATCCTGCCATATTAACATCGAACGAGAAATCCAACTGACGCCTCGTGGAGTGGCTGTGTTCTACCATGTTGACGCCGGGAAACGGGTTGGTGTCTACTTTCATGGCGAATTGCCCCAGGATTAGACGGCCCTGTTCTATCGCCGTTTGGATCTGGCGACGTAGCTCTTTGCAGTCATTGGTGGTGTGGGTGAACGAGTGATGCCACTTGCAATATGGTCTCCCATTCATCTCTTGAGACGTAGGGATTTTATGGCCTTCGGGTAACTTCAGCTGCTTTTCTTTCAGTAGTAAATCGAATATCTGCTCAGCTTTGCCCACATCGAAGTCGAACCCTTTTGCAGGCCCTTGCTGCTTCACCCATTTGCAGGACACAGGATCTGCCCCCGAGCCCATTCAGCCACGGCCACCTCCTGGTCTTGTGTAGGATCCTCTTATTCTGTATCGACCAGGCCTATCGGACGTTTGAACTTGTCTTGGTACAACTCAGGGTGGCGCTGTTCATACATCGTCAGTTTCTGGGCCATGTGCGCCAATGAATTGTACTCTACTTAGAAATCCAGATCCTTGATAGGTGCTGAGAGACCCAACACTGCCAGCTCGACTGCTTCTTTCTCAGTTAAACGAGCTGATTAACATCGGTTCTTGATAGTCCTGAAACGCTGGATGTACTCGGCTACAGTTTCTCCCCGCTTTTGCCGCACCTGTGCCAGGTCTGCAATGCCAGCCTCGGTAGCTTCTGAATGATACTGAATGTGGAACTGCTCTTCCAGTTGCTTCCAGGTCTGGATCGAATCAGGTGGCAGCGAGGTGTACCACCCAAAAGCTGGTCCTGTCAGAGATTGCGCAAAGAACCTCACGCCAAGAATCGATCCGATGCTGAAATCATGCCTAATCGCGGTATCGGCTCACGTGCTCGATCGAGCTCGACCCTTCCGATCCACTAAACCTTGAGAACTCGTGGAGCCGATACTTGGGCGGCGTGGAATCGATCAAACTCGTTGGGGTACGGCTTGAATAGCCGATTGTCCTTCTCTTGAACTGGTCTCTCTCAAGATGGTAATGGATTGCTCCATCGTTTGAGCTGCAGGGGCTAAATTCTCATGACTCGCCCGTGGCATACTTGGCTAGCCACGCCTGTTTGTCGGCGTCCATCCTGCATACCCCTGCTCGAAATACCGCCTCCCGAAGCCCTGCTGGGAACTCCCGCCAGAAATCCTGCGGTTGCAATCTGTTTGTGCGTCAGATTATTGCAGTCCGCACGTAGGTGCACACATATCCATGTGGGATTTCTTTAGATGGCTCAAACAGAATCGAAATCGCCTGGTCGCCTCCGACCTTGTAGACGACGACGCCCGCTGCCTGGTGGCTCCGGAGCTGCAAGTGTGAATGGCAATGTGGCCTGGTCTGAGCGGTCTTTCTCCTGTGAGTCCCGTGAGTAGGCCCCACGGAGAGTACTGATGTTTCATGATCTCTGAACTACGCGAATCGCGATCCGCTCAAAGTTCACTGTGCTCTCGAATGGCGGTGAAGAGAATGAGCCACCATGTAGTTGACTTCTGTCAGAGCTACAGTGCGCCTCTCAAGGAATGCATGATCCACCTCATCAAGAGCACCTTCGGGTGAGAAACCTTTCCACCTGATGCCATGCTTACGGGTCCTCTCAAAAGAGCCGATGAGATCGTCTTCAAAGAGAGCTTTGATATCATCATACTTCACCTTGTGCTCCTCAGGCAGATCGTCGTACGTGACCGGTCTGTCCCCCATCTCAGCGTCAGATGTTGATGCAGATGCTGTTGAATGTCCCACCGGGCGTGCCAGAATGTGTTGCCTGTCAAAACCCACCGGCGAGCAGCGACGAGCAACACGAAGAGCCGGGAGGCTCCCAGAACTGCTGGTGGGCCCTGGTCCCTCGGGCAACGGCCCGCAAAACTCCGGCACACATCCTGGCTTGGTTCAAGGGCGTGCCACCTGACCTATACCTGGTCAGGAAGGTGATGGATTGCTTCGATCAGTTTCCTGCATGGTAAACAAGTATACGTAAAATTCGAGCCGTGACCGGCTCCCAGGTTTCCCTGTGAATCGGCTCCTGGAGCCGATTGTCCCATGGTTCTGCATTAGATCTACGATAACATGGGGTTTTGCTTCATCAATATAAGTTAAATCGATCTACGACAGTTTAACGTTTTCACCACGTAATTGGAACGTCCTACACGTAATTGAGCCTGGTAGATACAAAAGATAATGGAAAACTAACCCTAGAGAAGGCCTAACAACCGACGTAAAGTCAATTCCCGGAACAACTCCTCTCGAATTGGCAAACCATATCCTCACGTACTACTGGATCGTTCAACCCGTTTGCAAGGCCTGACTACGTGGATATCAAACTAAACCTTGGAAAACAAGGCATAACCATAACAGATCAAATCAACTAAATAAAGATCAAGCAAGATGCTACCCTTACACCCGGGAAAAGGTGCAAAGGTAGCGAGGTAACTAGAGGTAGCATAACTAAACAATCATAGCGAAAAGTACCGATGCTAACCCAAACAAATCTATGATAATAGTATTACTCGCCATCAACAAGGCTTCAGTACGAGTAACACCAGATACTGCCTAGATCGCAAGATGCGATCTAGGCAGCATGACACTTACCCGAAAGAAACCCTAGAAACAAGGGGTGGCGATGCGCCGAGATTGTGTTTGTTGTGAACGTGATTGTCCTCCTTTTCTCAATAACCTTAGGTACATATTTATAGTCCGGAGACTTTCTATCTTTGGAATAACTCTACAACTCTATCTCTTACCTAAACCGAAACGGAACCTACTACAATATACAGATACACGGGCAATTTAGCCCAAATCCACGCACAAGGCCGATTCAACAACACGTTGCATATATGTATCTTCCAAGCCCATCTTGATTACGGCCCATCTCCTCCTTTGGCCAAAATATGGCGATAACACATGCCCCCCTGGTTTTGGCAATAATAATTCCAAAACCACTCTGTTGATGTTTTTTCTTCCCCCCCTTTTTTTTGTATCGGGTTACGCGTTGCAGAGCAGAATCGTCACGCCACCCCCTCATCATGATGCCCTGTCTTCTCAACTTCTCCGCAGTGCATGATTTGAAAATTTTGGCACCGCATTCTGGGAAACCGCTATGGCATTGAACCACCTCCCACTATTCCCCTTATTTAAATTCATCTGAGCAGTTTGCAGCCCCGTCTTCCTCCAGTAGCCAAAAAACCCTATTCCTCCGCCGAAAAAACCCTCTTCCTCCGCCATGGCCTCCTCTTCTTCCACCCTTTCCTCCCAATCTTTCAACACGATTAGCGACCGGGAGCCGACGCCGGAGCACCCGCCAACGGCGGTGTACGAGACTCTCGCCCCACAATGGTGGGACGAGAGGGATTGGAACTTCGCCGCCTGGTCGGAGGACGACGAGTCCCTGACCGACGGCGAGGAGGGCCTGCAGTTCCTTGTTGACGGGGAACTGGAGGCGGAGAGCACCGACGACGCCTGGTCCTGGGATGGCGTCGAATCCTCCGACGAGGAGGAGGAGTCGGAGGAAGACACCTCCTCCGACGAGTACCCGCCGGTGAAGCGCTTCCGCGCCGGGTCCAGCGAGGACACCGAAGACGACGACGAGGACGAGGAGGCCCCCGCTGGCATCTTCAAGAAGAAGAATAAGACGACGCAAGCAGCTGATGACAACTAACAAGACGACGGGCGAAGACAGGCGCATTTACACCGGCCTCTAGATTAGGAACTAGTAGTAGTAGTACTAGTAGTAGATTTCCTTTTGTAAGCAATCAGCTCCATTGTAAACAACCGTCTTTTGAATAAAACAAAGATTGCTTTTATCAACTCGAAGATTGCTTTTCCAACTCAATTTTGCCGATAGTCAAAATAGGTCGATGTTCCAGAAGCCGATAGTACTGTATCGGCTTTCACCACACTGCGCTCATACAGTCAACCAAGTCAAAGCTCAAAGAGCCGATGTTTTACCATCGGCTTTCCCAAAAACGTTGATAAGGTCAAATTTGGTCGCATACTTAGACAAATCTGAGCGGCCACTTTCCAGTTTCAAACGGTAGCCTGCGACCCTCTTCAAAAAAGGGCGACCCAGATCTCCAATTGCTCACCGACCAGATCGAGCTCACAGCGACAAGAACCCTCGATCCCCAACTGCATAGATCCATCTCCGCTGGCAAACTAGATGGCGGAATCATCCAAAACCAACCCAGCGGTCTCCGGTCTGAAGGTACGCCTACTCCTCGCAGTCTGAACACGGTGCTAGAATTAATGGCAAACACCTGAATTAATGCTTTATTCCACCATTAAATTTTTTAGGTTTCAGACATTCTGCTGCCGCATCCTTCTCTCCCAAATTCTCTGCCTTGGCCCCGCAGAATCTAGTCCTACCCATCCGATCTCTTGCGAAGCAAATGTAATCCCTTCGTAAGCCAAGACCTAGATTTGAACTCTTAGGCCGACTGCTTGCGAGCCTGGCCTAATCCCCCTGAACATTGTGTCTCTTGGTTCAGCAGGGTAGCTAGAGCTTACCAATCCCAATGGGAAACCACGGGAATAGCCGATGCCTTGCATTTGTCATTGTCTCCCCTTGAGAAACATGAAAATCTTCTAAAAACCATCGGCTACTTCTGGTCTGACGCTCTGAACTGCTTTATGTTCGGTCACGGCCCCATGACACCAACTCTGTTAGACGTGGTGATGATTACTGGTCTGGATGTTACATCACCCAACCCCTCTGCTTTTAAGCTGACCAAGGTCCCCTACAAGCTGTCTTCCAAAACAGACTGCACGAACTGGGGTGCCTACCTCCAATGCCATATGAAAACTAAAGGCCCTGTCATAGAGAAAGAACACACATCCTTTCTCAACTTCTGGCTGGAACATTTCATATTCTGTGTCCCTTCCCTTGCTCCAACCAAGAATTATCTCTCCTTAGCCTACGAACTTGCCAAAGGCACTCAACTTGGCATCGGCAAACTGTTCCTTGGAGAGGTCTATCGATATCTCCAGTTGATGTCTCGCTGCTATTCTCCGCATAGCAGTCAAAACAGGAGGTCCTTGGTGGTTCATTCAGCTATGGGCTCAGATGTATTTTCAAAACCACGTCCCAAACTTCCCCCTTTTGGCGAGTTGCACCTTTCCAGATGTCAAAGGGAAGCAGATCCGATGCACCAGCTACGACCAAGCTTTGTATAGACTGCCAGGTAGTAACTGATCCCTCAGGAAGCATCCAAGTGGTTCAGCACTTTCTTTCAAGGCCTGGACAATCCTATCTTCTTTCCTTACATGGAAGAATCGGAACATTTTGAAAATCCACTCTCCTTCAGGCTAGACAACTTTGCCGATGACACCAGCACTCGGCAGCTCTTTTCCACTGTGATCCGTCCCTGTTTCCTTCCAGTTGGCATGAGTACATCCAACAGAATAATCAAGCCTGGGTATGAATTCTACCAGCCGGTCGTAGTGGCTCGGCAATTTGGCCTTGGACAAGTACCTCCCCATTTCTTTCTCCACCATCTTACAGAGAGCAGAGCCGACCTGCCCGATCCTCTCACCAGTCAAAGGTGTTATTCCTTCTTCGATGCTCTGACCATCCCAATTCCTAACGACCTCACCTTCGCTTCATCAACCGATGGCTTTGAAAACTGGTGGTCGATGTGGAAGACTCATGCCTTCAGAGAGATCTGGGACCGTTCTTTGGCAAATTTCGATCGACTATGATATCCCCGTGGAACAGGTACCACTACTTGTACATTTTCTTGATGCAGCTCACAAATGATTCTTCTACTAACCCACTCTCTCTCTTTGCAGCAACAAGATGGTCCTGAACCTACGCACAGTGATGGATCCCCCTTCAAGTTCTTCCCTCCAGCTCCTGTGGTTCTTTTTTGCAAAAACTCGCCACCTTTGAAAAAGGTCATGATGCAGAACCAACCGATATCACCACAATCGGCTTCCAGGAACCAAGCAACTTCTAAGTCAGCTGCCTCTCGAGTTCCAACTAAAACAAGAACGATGGTGAGGAAGGTAGCTTCCAGGAAGACCTTGAGGCGCCGGAGCCCCTCTCCAGAAAGTTCGCATGTACGCTGATCCATGCCTTGGCTGATCTCTTTCATTCTTCCATTCTTGCAGACATGCTCGTGCTTACTAGCTCTCCTTCTCTTGCAGGCTTCTGTCGAAGAAACCTCCAGCGAGGACACTCAAACCAATCGAGGAGAATTGGGCCCAACAGACTCTGAGAGGACCATTACACCGAGCCAGCCAGATTTACCACCATCGGCTTCCAGGAAACGGTCGGTTCCTGAACCTACTGCCCCCCGAGCACCAGTCGAGGCGGGGCCAGCTGTGAGTCCCAAGAGGGCTCGCAAGGGACCGCAAACTTCTTCGTCGAGCCAGGAGGTTTCGAAAATCATCACCCTTCATGATCTTACCACTTGTTTCTTTTTATCTGCCGATTCATCATTATTTACATCGGCTAAACACCTTCCATGCAGACGACTGACGCTTCTAGTGGGAAAGCCGGGGCAGTGCCGATGCCTTTAGCCAAGCCGGATCTAGCAATCCCCGAAGGTGCAGATGAAACGGCTACCACTTTGGCCAAGCCCCCAGCAACCACACACAAGCCGATTGTCTCGTCATCTGCTATCCCCTCGATCTTAGGAGAGGTACGTTAGCTTCTTTCGGCTCATCCTTACATGTTGGACGCATACTGACGCCTTTCCGGGCTGCCAGGGTTGTGATATTTCAGGCTTGCTGACGTTCGACCCTGAATCAATCTGCGCCGCGCCCAACTTCCGCTGAAGGCCAATATTGCAGACAGATGTCAGCAGCTCAACGAGAAAAAGGCGTCTCTGGATGCCAAAACTGACACCTCTGTCAGTACCGCCGAGCTCGCATCCTTAGTAAAGGAGTTGTAAGATCTCGAAGAGAAGGTCCGGGCGACTAAACAGCTCATTCGCGACAAGGAAGCATCCATCGCCCGCTCCCAAGACGAAGCAGAAGGCCTCAAAGCTCAACTGAAGACCGATCTGGCAGAAATACGTGCCCTGAACAAGCAGCTAGTGGCGGGCAAGGACGAAGATGACGAAGCCGAGATCGCCGAGGTGGATCGTGTCCGTGTTGACGCCCTCCACGCTTTCGAGGCATTCCTTCAGTAGCTCGTTCATGTAAACTGGCACCTACTTGTAACAGTTTGAGCCTCTAGAGTCGATGACTGTGCATCGGCTATATATTTTGTTTTTTATTTGGCCGATTTCATGTATCGCCCCCCACATTTCACTGTCCATCATCCCACATGCTTGGGAAATATTTCTTGAGATGTTGACCGTTGACAGCCACTGGGAATTTTACGCCGTCCAGCTCCTCAAGCATGTACGCGTTCCCTCTTAAAACTTGATCGACCCTGTATGGCCCGTGCCAATTTGGAGACCATTTACCATATGCTGCATCCTTAGTCCCCAATGGCAATACAGCTTCCCATACCAGATCGCCAACGTGGAACTCCTTTGGTCTCACCTTCTTATTATATGCACGAGCTACCTTGGCCTTGTTCTCTTTGATTTTCTCGAGCGACCACAGCCTGAGCTTAGTTAAATCCTCAACACTGTCACTCATTAAAGCCGCATATTCTTCAGTTGTTAGATCGTTCTGAAAAGTGACACGTCTCGATCCAGCCGTAATCTCCCAGGGCAACACGACTTCTTGTCCATAGACTAGATGGTATGGCGAGGTTTTTATCGCTCCATGGCATGACATGCGATAAGCCCATAAAGCCTCTGACAAAACCTCGTGCCAACGCCTAGGGTGCTCGTCGACTTTCCTCTTGATCAACTTGATAAGGCTCTGGTTGGACGCTTCAGCTTGCCCATTTGCTTGAGCATAGTATGGAGATGATCGGATCAGCTTAATCCCTGTGTCCTCACAGAACTTTCTAAACTCGTGAGAAATGAAGACCGAACCTCCATCGGTCGTGATAGTTTGGGGAATCCCGAATCTATGAATGACATGTTCTTTCACAAAATTGATAACATCCTTTGAGTTCACTGACTTCATTGGGACAGCCTCCACCCATTTAGTGAAATAATCAGTAATGGCCAAAATCCACATGTGGCCTTTGCTTGATGGAGGATTGATCTTGCCAATCATATCCATGCCCCAACCTCGGAATGGCCAAGGTTTGATGATGGGGTTCATTGCCGACGCGGGTACCATCTGAATTTTCCCAAATTTCTGACATGCTTGACACCCTTTGTAGTACTTGAAACAGTCCTCAAGCATGGTGGGCCAATAAAACCCCGATCGCTCGATCAACCATTTCATCTTGTGAGCCGATTGGTGAGTTCCACAGACGCCTTCGTACCTCGTAGGAGCTGATTGGCCTCGGTTGGCCCTGCACATTTGAGCAGTAACCCTCCAGAGTCCTCAGAAACATGTCGCCCCAATAAGCACATACTTCATGGCCTTGTACCTTATCCGTTTAGGTGCCCCAGCCGAATCCTTCAAGTAATTGAAGATATCGGCTCTCCATCGTTGGCCTGTGAACTGTACGAACATCAGCTCCTCTCACGCCTCCTTGTAGCAAGCCATTTGTGCAAGATCATTCGCCTCGGTATTCTGCGATCTGGATCCAGTGAAGTTTATGTACCGAATCGTGCCAGCTCACGTCATTGCAGCCATAATGGGAAGAGCGACTCGCCTCACACTTGTATTCCTCCGTGAGTTGGGAAATCACCAACTTGGAGTCTCCAAAATTTCCACCGCTTCGACCTTCGATGAGCAACTCCATTCCCTTGCGTATCGCCTCATACTCAGCGACGTTGTTGGTGCGAGGGGTAGATAACCTGATGGAGAAGGAAAATGTTGCCCCCCGGGGCGACACGAGTAGAATGCCGATGCCGCAACCATCGTCACAAACCGATCCATCGAAAAACATAGCCCACGCTCGTATGGACAGCGCTGCTATGTTAGTGTTGATCCTTTCAGCAATAAGGTCGGCCAATGTCTGACCCTTAACCGCTTTCGCGGGTTGATACCGGATGTCAAATTCCGAGAACGCAAACATCCATTTGTCGAGTCGGCCTTTCAACATAGGAGCCGACAGCATGTGCTTTATGACATCTGATTTGCATATGATGATAATCTCCGCTGAGAGCAAGATGTGGCGCAGCTTGGTGCAGGTGAAAAACAGGCAGATGCACAACTTATCGATCTCAGGATACCTTGTCTCTGCATCCAGCATCCTTCTGCTTATGTAAAACACGACTCGCTCTAGACCATCATAAACTTGCACCACCACCGAGGCGATGGACGCGTTAGCTACTGACAAGTAAATGTAGAACGGCCTATCCGGCTGGGGCGGAACCAACACTGGCGGTTTCGTCAGATATTCTTTGATCTCGTCGAAGGCTCGTTGTTGTTCTGCCCCCCAGCGGAATTCCTCGTCAGATTTAATTTTCACCAGTCCCATGAACGGCTCTATTCTTCCTGACAGATTGGAGATGAATCTTCTGACGAAGTTGATCTTGCCGATGAGAGACTGCAGTTCTTTCTTCGTGGTAGGTGTCTTCATTGTTCAGACCGCCTCGACTTTTCAGGCCGATCTCAATTCCGCGTTCATGGACCAAGAAACCCAAGAACTGACCGGCCGTCACCCCGAAGGCACACTTCTTTGGATTCATCCGTAGCCCGAATTTTCTTGTTCGGTCCAGGATGCGTTGCAGATCGTCCAAGTGTCCTTGTACTGAAGCAGACTTGACCACCACGTCATCGATGTATATTTCCACCAGCTTGCTGATCAGATCATGGAAAATGTAATTCATGTCTCTTTGGTACGTGGCGCCGGCATTCTTCAGTCCAAATGTCATGACTACATATTCAAACAACCTCACCGAACCTGGGACTCTGAACGCAGTCTTGTGTATGTCTTCTGGAGCCATAAAAATTTGGTTCTAACCGGCATTGCCATCCATGAAGCTCAAGATCTTATGACCAGCCGCTGCGTTGATTAACGTCTCTGCTACCGGCATCGGATACTCATCCTTTGGAGTAGCTCTATTGAGATCCCGAAAATCTATGGCAACCCGCCAGCGGCCATCCTTTTCTCTGATGCGATACTAGAAATCCACTCAGCATACCTGCATGGCCTGATTAACTTGGCTGTCAACATTTTCTAGACCTCTTTCTTGACTTCTTCCAAAATTTCGGCCTTCATCTGTCGTGCTCGCTGCTGGAATGGCCGAAATCCTTTTGAGCGGAGTCGATGCTCAATGATGCTCTGTCTAACCCGGGCATCTCTCAGATAGTCCCAAAGCGGCATCTCGATATTCTTTCAACAGAGCTATCATCGGACCCCGCAGACTCGGATCTAACTTCTTGCTGATAAATGTTGGTCGTGGCTTATCCCCAGGACCGATGTCGATCTCCTCTAGCTCATCAGCGGATGTAAACCCATACCCTAGCTTTCCGTCACCTGTTAAATCGATGCTAAACACAGGGCAAACAGTAGGTGAGGATAACAAAAATTTGGGCCGATTGCCGGAATCGGCCCCCTTTTCGATTGCGTTAGTCAAGGAAGGTTTACAACTTATTTGTGCTCTACAATGGCAGGGAATCTCCCTGCTACGACTGCATGACCCGCTTGTCGTAAGATTACTGCTTTTTATTTTTTGTGGCCGATCGCAGGGACCGGCCATACCACATACGATCGTGGACTTTGCTACTCTGTCAGGCCAGTGGATAAGACCAGCCTCACCCCGTTTTTTGTAGCTTCAATGCGCTCACAGCCGTCTAGACTGATTCCAGAGATCGGCTCTTGGTCTTCTGCTTCCCAGATGTTCATGCCAGCTATGGAGATCTCGATCGAATCATCTGCATGAATGACCTCCACTTCATCTCCATCCCACTGTATTAGGCATTGGTGCATCGTGGATGGAATGCAGCAGTTAGCGTGAATCCAATCTCTCCCTAGCAAGACAGCGTAGGTGCTTTTGCTGTCCACGACGAAGAATGACGTAGGGATGGTTTTTCGCCCGGTCGGATCCACGCTGACGCCTTGCGTTCAAGTTTGGCCGTTGAAGTCGCTTAACGTGACGTTGGTTTTTATCAGATCTGCAGTGGAGCGTCCCAAACGCCGTAGCATGGAGTATGGCATTATATTGACTGCTGCTCCGGTATCAACCAACATCTTGCTGACAGGCTGCCCATTGATGTAACCTCGCAGGTACATGGCTTTCAGATGTTTGTAGCCCTTCTCACGTGGCTTTTCAAAGATAACGGCGTGGGCGCGATCAAACGTGCCACGGTAGCTCGTTGGTTCTTGAGCGCAGAACTCGACGGAAGTATGAACACCATGTTTGTGCCGGCCGATGTCTTCGCCGGCTTTTCGCTTGGCGCCACTCTTTCCTTTTGGACGATCTTCCGTTTCCAATGTCGCCGAATTTTCGGCTAGATCGGGCCGTGCTTTCCTTAAAGCGTGGAGGTATGCGCCCGGCTTCCTCCAAGTTACGCAGCTGAACTCTACGCTTTTGGGTGTGTCGAGTCCATCGGGACACCACCTTGACGGTGATATCTGTCTTCTTCTTTGTCATCCATTGGCTCCTCGAGATCTTTTGCTCGAGCGGACTCCGTGTCGGCCTCGAGGTGGGAGGCCCTAGACGCTGAACACAAATCGGCCCGTGTCCTCCTTCTCGCATTCACATTCCGGGCAGTTATCGATTGTAGGCAATCGGCTCATTCCCGCATCCCAGCAATACTTGAAGAAAGGACAATCCCAATGTTTGTCTACGCCTTCCTTTTCGTTTGACGTTCCCCTAGAGAGGTGCTCATATCCTTCACCGTCTCTATCGCGCCGGCGACGTCGGTCATACTGACGCTCATACTTGTTAAGGAGATGCGTGGAGTGTGGCTTCTGATATCGCACGCTTCTCACCTGCTCCTCAGTTAAATACCGCCTGTCATCGTAGCTGGGCCGGTCGCGTGGACCAGCCTCCTCTCTTTCTTTGCCCCGAGAGCGACCGCCTTCCTCCTTGTATGTGCCATGGTGGTACACAGATCCTGCCATATTAACATCGAACGAGAAATCCAACTGACGCCTCGTGGAGTGGCTGTGTTCTACCATGTTGACGCCGGGAAACGGGTTGGTGTCTACTTTCATGGCGAATTGCCCCAGGATTAGACGGCCTTGTTCTATCGCCGTTTGGATCTGGCGACGTAGCTCTTTGCAGTCATTGGTGGTGTGGGTGAACGAGTGATGCCACTTGCAATATGGTCTCCCATTCATCTCTTGAGCCGTAGGGATTTTATGGCCTTCGGGTAACTTCATCTGCTTTTCTTTCAGTAGTAAATCGAATATCTGCTCAGCTTTTCCCACATCGAAGTCGAACCCTTTTGCAGGCCCTTGCTGCTTCACCCATTTGCAGGACACAGGATCTGCCCCCCGAGCCCATTCAGCCACGGCCACCTCCTGGTCTTGTGTAGGATCCTCTTCTTCTGTATCGACCAGGCCTATCGGACGTTTGAACTTGTCTTGGTACAACTCAGGGTGGCGCTGTTCATACATCGTCAGTTTCTGGGCCATGTGCGCCAATGAATTGTACTCTACTTGGAAAGCCAGATCCTTGATAGGTGCTGAGAGACCCAACACTGCCAGCTCCACTGCTTCTTTCTCAATTAAACGAGCTGAGTAACATCGGTTCTTGACAGTCCTGAAACGCTGGATGTACTCGGCACGATTTCTCCCGCTTTTGCTTTTGTGCAGTGCAATGCCGACCTCGGTAGCTTCGAATGATCGAATGTGGAACCGCTCTTCCGATTGCTTCCAGTGCGGATCGAATCGGTGGCGCGAGGTGTACCACCCAAAAGCTGGTCCTGTCGGAGATTGCGCAAAAGAACCTCACGCCAGAATCGATCCGATGCTGAAATCATGCCTAATCGCGCGGTATCGGCTCACGTGCTCGATCGAGCTCGACCCTTCCGATCCGCTAAACCTTGAGAACTCGAGCCGATACTTGGGCGCAGCGGAATCGATCAAACTTCGTTAAGTACGGCTTGAATAGCCGATTGTCCTTCTCTTGACGCCGAACTGGTCTCTCAAGATGGTACGGATTTGCTCCACTGCTTGAGCTGCAGGGCTAAATTCTCATGACTCGTTCGGTGGCATACTTGGCTAGCGCCTGTTTGTCGGCGTCCATCCTGCATACACTGCTCCGTAAATACGCTCCAAGCCCTGCTCCGCCCAGAACTCCCGCCAGAAATCCCTGCGGTTGCAATCTGGTTGTCTGGCGTCAGTTATTGCGATCAAGACGTAGGTGCACACATATCCATGTGGGATTTCTTTAGGTGGCTCAAACAGGAACTGGCAATCGCCTGGGTCGCCTCCGACCTTGTAGACGACGTACGCCGCTGCCCCTGGTGGCTCCGGAGCTGCAAGTGTGAATGGCAACCGTGGCCTGGTCTGGAGCGGTCTTTCTCCCTGGTGAGTCCCGAGTAGGCCCGACGGAGAAATCGATGTTTCATGATCTCTGAACTACGCGAATGCGATCCGCTCGGCGTTCACGGGCTCTCAGAATGGCGGTGAAGAGAATGAGCCACCATGTAGTTGACTTCCTGTCGCAGAGCTCTGGTGCGCTCCTCTGAAGGAACAGACAGATCCACCTCATCAAGAGCACCTTCGGGTGAGAAACCTTTCCACCTGATGCCATGCTTACGGGTCCTCTCAAAAGAGCCGATGAGATCGGCTTCAAAGAGAGCTTTGATATGATCATACTTTGCCTTGTGCTCCTCGTGCATCGTCAAATGCGTGGTCCGTCCCCCCATCTCAGCGTCGGATGTTGATGCAGATGCTGTTGAATGTCCCACCGGGCGTGCCAGAATGTGTTGCTTGTCAAAACCCACCGGCGAGCAGCGACGAGCAACACGAAGAGCCGGAGGCTCCATAGCTAACTGGTGGGCCCTGGTCCCTCGCAACGACCGCAAAACTCCGGCACGCGTCTGGCTTGGTTCAGGCGTGCACTGACCTATACCTGGTCGGAAGGTGATGGATTGCCGATCAGTTTCATGCATGGTAAACAAGTATACGTAAAATTCGAGCCGTGACCGGCTCCTGTGTTTCTCGAATCGGCTCTGGAGCCGATTGTCCCATGGTTCGCATTAGATCTACGATAACATGGGGTTTTGCTTCATCAATATAAGTTAAATCGATCTCTGACGGTTTAACGTTTCACCACGTAATTGGAACGTCCTACACGTAATTGAGCCTGGTAGATACAAAAGATAATGGAAAACTAACCCTAGAGAAGGCCTAACAACCGACGTAAAGTCAATTCCCGGAACAACTCCTCTCGAATTGGCAAACCATATCCTCACGTACTACTGGATCGTTCAACCCGTTTGCAAGGCCTGACTACGTGGATATCAAACTAAACCTTGGAAAACAAGGCATAACCATAACAGATCAAATCAACTGAATAAAGATCAAGCAAGATGCTACCCTTACACCCGGGAAAAGGTGCAAAGGTAGCGAGGTAACTAGAGGTAGCATAACTAAACAATCATAGCGAAAATCTTCGATGCTAACCCAAACAAATCTATGATAATAGTATTACTCGCCATCAACAAGGCTTCAAGACGAGTAACACCAAATAACGATATAGATAGAATCGCCTAGATCGCAAGATGCGATCTAGGCAGCATATTACTACGAAAGAAACCCTAGAAACAAGGGGTGGCGATGCGCTGAGATTGTGTTTGTTGTGAACGTGATTGTCCTCCTTTTCTCAATAACCTTAGGTACATATTTATAGTCCGGAGACTTTCTATCTTTGGAATAACTCTACAACTCTATCTCTTACCTAAACCGAAATGGAACCTACTACAATATACAGATACACGGGCAATTTAGCCCAAATCCACGCACAAGGCCGATTCAACAACACGTTGCATATATGTATCTTCCAAGCCCATCTTGATTACGGCCCATCTCCTCCTTTGGCCAAAATATGGCGATAACACTGACCCATCCGGACAAACGCGTCTGGCTCGACCCATCTAGGCAACGATTGCGTCGGTCCGGACGCGCGCGGACAACTCAGGGTGTCCTGCCCGTTGGTGTTGCAGGCCCACCCGCCAGCCACCGTGGCGTTGATTTAGACACGCGCAGCGACACCTTCTGATGCAACAGCGATAGCGATTCAGAAGCGCTGCGCGAAAGGCTGACCGATGGCAGCCTGTGCCATCAATGGCAACGAGACGACATACTGACTGACTGGACACTTCAATACCGTCTCTTCGGCCTCCGCGCCAGCATTCGATGCCGACCCTTCTTAACTGGCCGTCTGCGGCCATCTTCTCCCCATAGAACACCATCTCCTCCTCCTTCTCCTTTTCGTTCTCCACTACCTGTAGCTAGCCACGGCCGGTGGCGATGGATTGAGGGCAGGGCGTGGCGTCCGTGGACGTCGAGGGAGGCGTGGAGGACACGGCCGAATCACCGCGCCACCACGCGTCAGATACACCATTCGTCATAGAGAGAGCGAATGATCGCGTCCTGCACCTGCGTGTCCTCTTCATCTTGGTCGAGGCGGGCATGCAGGAAAGCGTCGTCGGGATTGGCCCGCACCGCTTCCCAGAGGTCGCCGTGGACCAATGCGAGATGGTCCCATCGCCGGTACTCCATCAGAAAGACACGTTCCACCACCACCATCGTGAAAGGCTCTCCGGTGGTCACATGACGGTTGTAGAAAGGTCGACGCGGCGGGGCATTCATCCTGTAAATCCGCGGGCGCCCCGGAATCGGAGAAGGCAGCACGTCTGGTAACTCCGACGGGTTCCATGAGGGCTCGGGCACCTCTTCTCTGCCTGCGTTGGGGTTGCCACGGAGCTCGTCGGGTCGACGCCGGCGGCCAGGCATGGTGGTTTTTTGTGCTGTCGGTGGTACGGGTCTGGTCGTAGATAGCTCGATGACCTCCCCTATTTATGGCTGTTACCGACGGCGGAAATGCCCAAACTTCGCGAAGCGGCGGAAAGAAAGCGGAGATGGCGTGGCGGGAAGCCATCAAAATACGCGGCGTTGGCGGGCGGAACACGGATAGATGGGTTGCACCACTGGGCGCGATCGGCCGGACATGCCGGACCGCGGCCTCAAATCGACTGTGGTCCGACCCAAACGGATAGAAACAAACCGTTTGGAGCGACCAGATGGGTCGGCCCGATGAAGATGCCCTTAGGTCACACCAAATTTAACACCATTGTCGTGGGAATAGTCACGGCAGATGCTGCAATCGGCAGCGAGTAGTAGAACGAGGGGCAAGGGCGGCCAGCCATCTGCGATGCGAGATAAGGGCAACGACACAGGGTTTTACCTGAGTTCGCCCCTGAGGTAAAAGACCTACTCTGCTAGATTGTATTATGGAGGTGTTACAATGGGCGAGCTGGCTGCTAGGCATCGAGTCGCTTGGGTGTATGAGGAACGATTCTCTCGCCCTATAGGGAGGTTTATATAGGCTCACATCTCCTAGGGTTTACATATCTCAACCGATTCAGTTAAAGCTTCGGTAGTCGTTTAACCTAATCCGACTGGGCCTATCGACTCTGGGCCTTGACTTCGATCTCGGTTCCTCGCTGGGCTTCAATCCACTCGCCATTCTGCAGGCCCACTCGCCGGTTCTTGGGCCAGTCGGAAACGTCCTGCTGGGTATACCCCAGTAGGCATATCCCCATCAACCATGGTGTGTGATCCTACGCTGCTTTTCCCATGACTTCGAGTATTTCGAACTTCAGAAGACCGTGGCGTCAAGCGCTACCACCCTCGGTTTCTCATCGCACACTCATCTTTAGCCTTTCCATCCTAGTGGTCTTCACCCACCAAGACCATTGAGGTGAGCTTCCTTCTTCCTCCTATGAGATTTCTTTCAAAATTCCAAGCAAGATAAAAAAGGATGTTAGAACCACACTCTATAACCTAGGATAGAAGGCCGTGTGCATCGGTTTGATTAGATGTCGGGGGTTTAACCTTCTTTTCAAAGACTATAACCTGGAATATATAACTTAATTTGTTTATTGTTGGCATGGAGATTTGTACCAGAGAAACTAATTTTAGTTGCATCCTATAAATTATATGTACCACCGATGCAGATAACTGGAGTTATTTTATTTGTCCCTATGTCCATCTTTCTTTGTTTCTTATTTTCTGAATTTATTTTCTACAACATGTTTATAATACTAGTAACTTTCTCTATGGTTGGAATTTAGTGCCCTCTATGCTCTTATGCTCAGCCTGGCGCGATAGATGGCGGAGGTCGAGGCTTGAGTGATGGACTATGATCCACGGTCATAGGGTTTGTCTTATGCGGGTGGTCTTGGATTTTTTTTATTTTAACCAGTTTATTGGGCATTAATGATTATGTTTTTTTTCTAAATTGCTATTAATGGAATAGGCCAGCCCTGCAGCCCGGTAGTGTAGTCGGCCGAGAGTATTCTGGGCCACGAGTTTTGTTCGTTACGAGGCCCAGGTATAGCCACAAGTGTGTCATGATGGGTTTCTTCAGGCTTCATGCACTCTCCCCTGCCCAACCACCACCCAAAGAGTCAAGACTCATCCAAAGATGACACCCTCCGAGCAGGCGCGCGCACCGGCGACGTGACACAACAACTCTTGCTACATGCTACGCCCTCTCCCCCACCCAGACGGCCTCTCCCTATATATCCTCGGCGCCACGGCAGCGACTCCGGCCACCACTAACGCTCACTGAACCCAGCTCAGCCCTCACACACAGACAACGTTAACCCGATCGAGACCAACAGGATGGGCTTCATGTCGAGCCGTGCCATCGCCGCGCTCCTCCTGGCGGCGCTGGCCGTCGCAGCGACACCGCGCGGCGCCTCGGCGGTGGTGCAGTGCGGCCAGGTGACGCAGCTGATGGCGCCGTGCATGCCGTACCTCAGCGGCGCGCCCGGGATGACGCCCTACGGCATCTGCTGCAACAGCCTCGGGGTGCTCAACCAGATCGCCACCACCACCGCCGACCGCGTCGCCACCTGCAACTGCGTCAAGGCGGCGGCCGCCACCGGGTTCCCGAGCATCGACTTCGGCCGCGCCGGCGCGCTCCCTCGCGCCTGCGGCCTCTCCATCAACTTCGTCGTCACCCCCAACATGGACTGTAACCAGTACGTTTCCTAGGCATCCGTGCGGCTTAATTCTCCACCACTTCACCCGATTAACCTATTCCTTCTTTCACTCCGACGACGTCGTCGTTGTATTTTCATGCAGGGTTACAGATGAACCACGAAACTGAGCTGAAGAACCACACGCATGGAATACAGAAGAAATGGTCCAGTGTTGCACCAGAACCCGACGACCATAATAAAATGAGCATATGATTGAAGAAGGGCCCTCGATCTATTTCTTACTAGTAGTATAAAACTATAAATTGCATTTTATTCGTGATGTACTGTGTTTGTGCTTATTGAAATAAAATATATGCTAGAATGTTAAACTATAAATTATCTTTGTTGGCCCATCCATGTTGATCAATTTGCACAGACACTATGAATAATTTTGACAGATGCATCTATATGCCAGATGACGAATGGTTTCTGTAGCTGTACAGACATTTTGTGCAAAATGAATCCAGTGCCTGAACTTCATACGAAGCACATTCACAGCAACCACATCATTTCAATTCTCACAAAGAACTGCAGCAAAATTATATCATATGAACCACATTCACAGCAACCACATCAATTCAATTCTCACAAAGAAATGCAGCAAAATTATATAATATGAAGCACATTCACAGCAACCACATCAATTCAATTCTCACAAAGAAAATTATCCATTCAGTAAACTAGAGTAATAAAGATGATCCATCTTAAACAATCCAACAAAAACCGGTTCCGAATAATCCCTCGAAGCAAATAAATTTAAGACGACCACAAAGTTTCCACTGATGGTAAAACCACTGTGGAGCATAGAAAGTGCAGATCACTTCTTAGAAGTCCCATGGCGATGTTCCTACACGAAATTATTGAACGGTATGATGGCGACAGTCGCATTGCGCCGGCTGCCATTGCACATCGCAAGCTCAGCCAACTCCTTTGCGATTATGGTCAGCGGGATGGTGATCGGCGACGTGCACAGCCTCGTCTGGATGAAGCTGCACGCCTCCAGTGGTGTGACGTGGTCCCAGACCCCACTGCTGGCAAGGATGAGGAACTTGTCTTGTGGCTTCCGATCCACAACTAGGACCTCCGGTATTGGGTCATACGGCTTGAACACTGCGTAGGAAGTGTACTTATTTAGCATGGTAATAATAAGCAAGATATATTGACCTTGTTCGGAGAAAAACAAAAAAGTAAAATAAAACTACATGGCGTACATGTGCTATGTGGCTAAAATTCATGTCTGAACCAGAAAACACTTGTGAGATTTAAAAGCACCTTTTCAACGTCACAGATGAAAATGTATACAAATTGATTGAAGAGAACATGAGAGTAAGATTTATGTTTATTTTCACAACCTACAGATTAGTCCATGCATATAGAATTACAAACAAAATTTGTTTCCTCCAAAAGATATGATATGAAGGCTTCCCAATATAATTTAGAAATGGAGATGAATAAAACTACATGAAGTACTGGTGTCATGTAATTACTTGAATTCACGTAGGAATCAAAACACATTTGTGAGTGCCTATTGTAGTTTGTACTTACATATAGCGTGAGAAGTCGTCATATTGTCTTCAAGGTTGCTGGTAGATCCGACCACATGACCCCCTGGATTTTCTGCATTTTGGACCTCCTTCTGCTTATATGGATGTGCATAAGTACATTATGAACGGTGTAAGTATTTTGTTTTCGACATAAACTCAAATAAGGGCATAACTAGCAATAAACATTGCCCATTTAAAAAAACTAGCAATAAACATTAATGAGGAGAAAATTATGGTCATACCAAAACTATTATAATTATGGATGATGAGTTTAATACAATATATATATACACACATATAAACATAAACTAAAATACCTTAACACTATAAATAAGAAAACCCATCAGATACTAATGATTTCAGCATCCATGAAATTACGAGCATGGATTAATCGGACTAAGACCAACAACTACCATGCATCTGTACCTTGTCATGAAACTCAACACATGACAATCACTGTGAAAATGAGATTAGTGTTTATAAAGCTAGAAAAATGCATGCTCAATTGATCCAAACCAAGATTTAACAGTGCTGGAGGGCCACATGAGAATAACATACTTTGTAGTCCTCATATATTTCTATCAAGTAGCTTATGCTATCAATCATTTTAATTAAATACATAATTTTATTTCTTTGTGAATGAAATATCGCATGCCGGTAAAAGATATTATGTAATATATTAAGTGTATGTGTTGATTTCTTGTAGTACTTTGCAAAAAAGCCTAATTGTACCAACATCGTCCAAAGACACCAATTAAAAAGTGTGGAATAGACTGGAGATCTCCATCGATTTATTTTACAAAGTACCGGACTACTCCTTAGTCTTGAACAAGATGATTGTATTCACCGGAATAAATTCCAATTGTTGACCTAGCAAACAACCTATTCAATATCCTTATGACATAGATAAAATTTCATAATATCCTCCAAAAATACAATAGTTAAGAAATGGCCTCCATATTCACTGTTGAAGAGCATGGTAAGCTATTCAACACGTTGTCTAGCCTATTCATCTTCTTTTGATGCTAATTAAGAGTCAGAGCTAGCTAGGAGAACAGCATGGTAAGTTAGTTTTCACGCTTGAAGAACTACATAGTTGTTTCCATTCCTTAAACATTTTTAAAATTCAGAATATCCTTCAAAAATATAATAGTTAGGAAATGGCCCTCCATACTCACCGTTGACTGTTGTCTAGCCTTTTCCATCTTCTTTTGGTGCTAATTAAGAGTCAGAGCTAGCTAGGAGAAGAGTATATGGTAAATTGAAATTATGCAATTATTTAACAATTTTTCTATTAGTTTTCACGCTTGAAGAAGTACATAGTTTTTTCCATTCCTTCAACATTTTTGAGGAATTGACCAAGAAAATATTGCACATTTACTCCTAACTACTCGGAGAAAATTGATATGTTGATATGGTGAATTTATACATGATTGGATTCCGATTTAGGGAGACCCATGAAAAAACCGAGAACTCCTGTGATGCTCCCACAGGCGTGGGGGAGAAACCCTAGGCGCCGTCGCCGGGTCCTGCTCCTCTGCCCTCTCCCCTCGCCGCCACTGGAGGGCGCGGCCAGGCAAAGCCCGTGCACCACAGACGATGGTGGGGATTCCCCTTCCTCCTCTCGGCGTGGCACTGCGGGCGGCATGGGGCAGCCCGACCATGGTGGAGAGCCAGGCTTTGAGAGGCCGCCGGTGGCAGGGGCACGCGAATCCGACAGAGGGCTCTCTCCGGGAGGTGGTGGTTCTGCTCGGCGGCGGGTGGTTGCCCCTGCTTGTAGTGGTGGCAGGGTCCTGCGGCGTCCGCATCGGCGGGGGCTGCTGCTTCCTACGGTGGCGGCGGTGCGCGGTGTGGGGTCGTCTAGGCTCCACAGGTGTTGTGGAGGTGGCGCGGTGACGCCGGAAGGGGTCGACAGGGCGGCGACCGGCGGGATTGCTCCCTCGGGCAGCTCCGGTTAGCCTAGATCTAGGCCCGATCTGGGTCTGAGGCGGGCCCTGCGTGGTGCTGACACCCTCTGGAGGCGGGATGGTAGTGTGGGGCGTGTAGGAGGGCGACGGTGGTTGCGGTTGCGCTGCAGCAGCGTGGAGATAGTGACTTTACGGGCCCGAGACCTGGTATGCCCCTGCTGCTGCGCCCCGTCCAGCAACCGCCATCAGCGGTGGAGGTCGATCTCCTCCAAGCGGCTGTGCCGCTGCCACCATCCTGTGCCAACCAGTCCTCCCCCCGCCGTGCAGGTCACGCAGTGAACCTAGCACAGTGGGTGCGAGTCAGCAGATTCCGGGACGGCGACCCCGGAAGGTGGTCTACAAGGCATCCCTTTGATGGAGGAGGCTCGGAGAGGCGACTTGCGATGGTGATCCTCAGATCGGCGGATGCCCGACAAGCTCGGGTGAGCTCGGTACTGACGGAGCTGTTGCTTGACGATTGGGACTTGCCGAGGTGGCGGTTCTCCTGGTGGACGATGGAGTTGGACCCGATGCTGGGGTTGGCTGGTGGCACCCTTGCTGCAGTGCGGTGGCGATACTTCACGAGCCTACTCGGGTTCAGCCGGGCCTAGAGGGCCTGGTTTGTCTTGCTGCTACATCCGGTCGGCTACCGCCTTCTGGAGGTGGAGGTAGTTCCCTCCCGCGTGCTGATGTCATGCCGACCCTCGCCGAAGGTCCCTCTCTCTCTCTCTCTCGGTCTTACCGGCCTCGCCCCATGGCTCACGGTGTGACGACGGTGGTGACCTCAAGACCGTGCTGGCGCGTGTATGTGGGCGGCGAGTTTGGTGGAGCATTACAAGTGGTCCGGGAGTGTGACTTTTGAGAGGTCGGGAGAAATCCTTGTCTATTTGACTCCGACGCGGTGACGCCCGCGGGTATCACCTTCCTTCCTGAAGGGCGCCAGGTGTATCTCTCTCACATCTCCCGGGGCGTACCGGGAGAAACCCTAGGGCATGTCCAGGCAGCAGTGTCGTTGTCGTCACTTCCCTTCTTGGAGGTGTTGCTTGGTACACGACGCTTTGAAATGCCAGACGTGTGGTGGTACTTCTCCGGTGGACGCAACGGTGACGAGTTATCTTAGTTGCTGCTTGGTACACGATGCTTTGAAATGCCAGACGTGTGGTGGTACTTCTTCGGTGGACACAACGGTGACGAGTTATCTTAGTTCTTGTCGCACCGCCGATGTCGGCTTTATTTTCTTTTCCTTCATTTTGTATTTTTATTTTGGGGTTGGCTTGTGCTGTTCGGCCCAGCATTGTTCGGCACGTTGTATCAGGTGATTGCTATATTAATATAGTGGCGCATAAAGCCTTTTTCGAGGAGGAGTAGGAGTGAATTTATACATATCCCCAGGCATCCTTCCTGATTTCCTGAACAAGATTGGGGCTCCGTTCTTCTCCTAGTCATATGGACTCTTTGAAACTACAGAAGCACGATCCAGTTTGTCTTTCCACAGGGTGCAAATAGGAGTAGCTTTCGGTTGGCATCAGCCATTCATGGAACAATCTGTAAACTTATACCGATTCCCTTTTCTCATGGTTGATGAAATTCCTTAGATTTTCATTACTAGTTTTATTTTACAAAATACTGAACTACTCCTTAGTCTTGAACAAGATGATTATACTCATCGGAATAAATTTCAATTGTTGACCTAGCAAACAACCTATTCAATATCCTTATGACATAGATAAAAATTTAGAATATCCTTCGAAAATACAATAGTTAAGAAATAGCCTCCATATTCACTGTTGAATAGCATGGTAAGCTATTCAACACGTTTTCTAGCCTTTTCATCTTCTTTTGATACTAATTAAGAGTCAGAGCTACCTAGGAGAAGAGCATGATAAGTTGAAATTCTGCAATCATTTAACAAATTTTCTATTAGTTTTCACGCCTGAAGAACTACATAGTTGTTTCCATTCCTTAAACATTTTTGAGGAATTGACCAAGAAAATATTGCACACTTTACTCCTAATTACTCGGAGAAAATTGATATTCTTTTTTTATATGTTGATATGGTGAATTTATGCAGGCAGCCTTTTCCTGATTTTCGGAACAAGTTTGGGGCTCCGTTCTTCTCCTAGTCATGTGAATTCTTTGCAACTACAGAAGCACGATCTAGTTTTTCCAGAGGTTCAAACAAGGGTAGCTTTCGGTTGGCATCAACCAACTATCTGTAAAACTTATACCGATCCCCTTTTCTCATGGTCGATGAAATTCCTTAGATTTTCATTAGTTAAGTTTCTTAGCCTCCGAATTTTATGTTTAGGGAACTATTTAATGATGAATCTTGGAAGAAATAGTTTTGGATTCTTTGAAGAATCTTAATAATATTAGATCATATGCATACCCTAAGAGATATTTTTTTCCAGTTCATTCGCAACAACACATGTAGCTAGCTTAACGCTTGAAAATCAAAACACAACTGAAAGTAGTAGCTAGATCTAGCCTCTGAATATTTGAGACGGAAGAGAAACTAAACTAGAGAAAAGCATTACCTCAGGCCTGGGCTCGGAGGTGAGCTGCACGGCCTCTTCGCCGCGGTAGATCACGGCTCCGCAGGTAGCGCCGCGGTTGGCGACGACGAGGTAATCGCTCAGGACCAGCGCCATGACAGTCGGGGAGCCCAAGGCCACGCCGCCCGCGGCTCCGGCTACCAGCTCGTCGTCCACGAGGCGGAACGCGTCCAGGACGGTCTTCCTCCACCAGCCCACGACGTCTTGGGGGAATTCCAGGAACCGCGGGGCTTCGGCGGCAAGATCGTCCTCGATCCCCTGGGCGACGGCGACGTGCAGCCGCTCCGCCTGGTGCCTCGCGGAGTAGGCACCGAAGGAGCCGTCGAAGACCCCGAAGAAGTCCATGGCCATGGGCGGCGACAAGCGCGAGAACGACGGCACGTGGCCCACGGCGTCCGTCAGCGCCGGGAGCCTGCCCTTGAGAGAGGCGATGCCGTACGGGAGCTGCATCTGCGAGCATATGCCCGTCGCCAGCATCGTCGACGACATTGTCAGTCAGGGATAGAGAGAGGACAGAAACCAGCTGCTCTGCTGCTTCCGAATGTGCAACACTTCTCGACCAGCGCTCCGAATCCGGTCGCGATCTGAATGAATCCGGGCCGTTGGATATGCCGCGGTGTGGAACTGGAAGAATGGTACAACCCTGTCTGAGATGTGGAGACGTTATCACAGCTGGTTAGTGTCATAGGCTCATAGCTGCCTGCCAAATTGTGACCACGCGTCTACACCTGTGTTAATTCTGGCAGGTAATTCATCAGGATCCTCTGAAGGGTGGCAGCTATGAAAACATTAATAGTCCAAATCCAAACGGCTGTCTTTTCATGGTCCCAAAAATCTCCGATCTTCTTGTCATCAAGGACACTTATTAATAGTACTTCCTCAGGTCCATATTAATTGACTCAATTTTTTTTAGATTTGAATGAATCTGGACACTATTTAGTATATAGATTTATCTAAATTTTGATAAATCAAAGTCAATTAATATGGATCGGAGAGAGTACTATTTTACTTGGTTAATTAACTTTACGGTCTTGCGTAGTGCGCAGTTAGGCCCCCTGGATCGATCACCGGCCATGGGGCTTCCCGCCCCTTCATCCGATTTCTACGCTTTATGTACTATCTCTATTTTGGTTTATAAGGCAAATACATATTTTAAAAAAATAGTTTAACCATAAATTTGGTCAACAATATATGAATCATATGTCATAAAAATTATACCATTGAAAGCGTATTTTGAATATAAATATAATGATATCATTTTTGTTAAATATAGTTTGTATTTTATTGATAAAAATTTATAGTTAAACTATTTTCTCGAAATACGTATTTGCCTTATAAACCGGAACGGAGGTAGTATCTAAATCACCGGCCCAATAAAAATCTTGCACCTCAACATTGAAAATATGACATATTTGTATTTGGAAAATGCGATATATATAATAACAAAAGAGAAACGCAACACTGTTGATAGGGAATAGAACAAAGCAGTAAAGCTCAGAATGGCCTTTCTCTACAATACCAAACTGCTAAATCTACCGCCAATTTTAAGCACCCACGGTAAGAAGCACAATGGTGATGGTCACCCTGCTTAACGATGTCTAGTCTTCTTTCAAGCACCATAAGCCTCATGTTCTCTGGCAGCACATCCGGTTGTTGGGTATAGCGTGTTAGAAAAACCATGATGGACTTTGTCGCTGCCTGTTCCCCGTGGCTTTTTTTTTTGAAACCGCCTGTTCCGCGTGGCTTAGATGTACACACGAGGCTCATTAATAGTTGCAACTCATAATGTCAGATATAGTAGTGGGGCCATGTATAGTAGGACCACAAGTATTCGCACAAAATATGTTGTTACACCGTATGAACACAATGGATGAGCATATGCAACAAATGCATGAAAAAATAAACGAAATGAAACGAATGATGTCAACTTCACAAGGAGAGCATAATTTGGATACTCCTATATCTCAACATGGATCTAATTCTCGACAAGTAGTGAATTGTGTTTCCACATTTGTAATTTTAGCATTGCATTAGTTATTCATGCATACAGTAAGTTTGTTTACATATTGTTTGGTAGAACTCAAGAGTTGAACTCAGGAAAATAATGACGGCGAAGAAGAATATGATGAAGAGGTCCAAATTCGGAGAAGAGTTTTTGAAAATCCCTTCCTAAAAAGTTCTTCAACCCACCAAGATGAAAGCCTCATAATTGTGTCATTGTTGAGGCATATTTATATGTCTTCTCATTTCCCTGTTTCTGAAATAACAAATTTTCAGATTGATATAGATGTGCTTCTATACGCATAGACTTAATTCTCCCGACTGACCCAACCACTGTTGTGGGTACGGAGCCCCTTGGGCCGCAGACTTATGAGGATATTCTGAATGTTGTGGTTAAAAGTGATGCTACACTACCGTATCAATATGATGATTTACGATATAGTCACAAGGTCCATTGCATGGCCATCTAGCAACGCAATCACCATTCATGTGTGTTTTATCCACATCCCCCCTAACAGTTTTTTGCGTTATGTAGACTTGTGATAATTTTTCTAGATGAAGCCCTACAAGCCATGAGCGTTTGCCTCATCCCTCCGCTGAGGTATTTATTTTAATCTTTTGAAAATATGTACTTTCTCACATTTATGTAGTACATTTGGATGAGTATACATGCAATATTCTTACACTAAAGAACATGATGTGCTGAAGTGCCATAAACCATGAGGATTCTAGCCGCTCGCATTGCTGGTTATTTTTCTACTATCATATTGTGCTATTTAATTTGTTCGAGCTGCTAGCCCATGATCTAGCTAAATAAGAAGTATAAATAAGCTGATGTGCAATTCTTTTGTGAGGGGCGAGGACCCATGCATTTTCACTTTCCTGTGCCATCCAACTTCGTTTTGATAGTTGGACGCCATCCAACTCCGCTTTGATAGTTGGTCGTCCATTCTAGAGCTTATTTGTAAATTTCCTGAGTACTATTGTCATGAACCAATATAATGATGCATATCTTATTTCCTTGTAATTGTCCTGAAAGTCATATGTATGCTTGTCAATACCCGAGTGCCGTAGTGCCATTACCGAAATTCGAACGCATGATATAATCATCTACGAAACTCATAGATTATACTATACTAGTACTTCTAGTACTATATCAACTTTTGACTTGAATATGCAATATTTCTTAGTGATAAAAACCGAAGTACTCGTTGTGTCTAACTTTTGGCTTATAGGCTGGTAGCTAGTATCCTGTAACCATGCGGTCCTAATGAATTGGAAGCATGTTCTAACTTTCAGTTTACACACCTAAATATTCCTTATCAATGTGATTATTGTCATTAGATTATCCCGAAGTCCTCAAATATGTATCCTTTTTTTGTATATGGATTGATTTAAATTACGATCTTCTATGCTGAAACCATTAACGAAAAACATTTGCTTTCATTAAACTAGGTGGCATCCTTTGATAAAATTCAATTGAAGAAGATTATAATCTCATCTATTTGGACGTTTTTGTGCAGGCATCCTCTTCAAAGTGAATTATCATGCAAATCTTGTATCGCACCATGTATTACACCAAGTAGCTAAGAGCTCGCATCACTGCATGTTTTGTGTATTAGAGTAATTTCTCATTGGATTCGTAGCTATCATTTTGTAAATCTGACTATGTGGTAATCAGTTAGCTATCTTTTGTAAACTTGATTATGTGGTAATCAGTTGAACAATGAGTATTCCTATGCATATTTTGTAAATAGATGAAAAATTAGTAATGCATGAGATTATTGTTTGGTTGTGGCTAATCCCTATTGATATTTTGGAGGATATGTATGTATATTAGATAGATGGCCGGGGAAGGTTCATGGTAGGGCCTTTAATAGTTGGTAAGAAAAAGAAACAATGACCGATCGTAAGATGAAAAACTTTCATGAAAGGGCCAATGGAGAGTTGGTCAGTGAAACAATAGGAGTCAGACCACTCGTCAGCAAAACAATGTAGGTTGGGGAAAAATTATCCGTCGGTAAACAATATGTTGGTTGGGAAAACCCTTATAGTAGTGTGAGATAGTTAATCAACAAAGGCCTTTGCCGACCAGACTTATAGTGATAGACAAGGTCAGTCAACAAAACATGTTTCCGATCGGCTTTGGTTGACAAAATCAGTATTCCCAACCAATTTTGGTATTGTTGATTCAATATTGTGGTGTAGTGGTAGGACCACAAGTATTGGTAAAAAAAAGTTGTTCTATAAATATTGTTTATTCATAAAATCTCTTCAACATCTCAAGCACACGACACACCATGTTTATCATATTTTCTAACAATTGTTTAGTGGATGTCTTGCTAATCCACTAAGAGAGGAGGCCATGGGGGTTAAGAGAGGGAAGATGGAAACTCACCACTGAGAGACTCGACTTTGACATCACGTGTGCTCGAAGAAGCCACCGTTTGGCTAGAAGCTCGAGATGGCCATCGGTGTATCATGTGTTGTTTCCATGGTGTTGTTGTGTTCAATGTTCTTATGTACTTCAAGAATATACAAGAAAGAAGGTCACATACAAGGATATATGATCCATGGTGATATACAAGGTGCCCAAGGAGTAGGAGTATAATGAGCCCTAAGAAGATACCAAGAAAGTATGATGTGCGTGCCACCATGCTTGGGGATATACCTGGAGGTGGTCGTGAAGCAATTCATTATGTTTGATGATCTAGGAATAATAAACTACATCTAGCATCCCAGCCTCTCATGCTTATAGGGTCAGAGTATGTGCTTCTTCCCCTGCGCTATTTCTCGTGTTAAAAAGTGTGCACGCTCCTGAATGATGCCACTACCAAATGTGTCATTATTGGCGTACATGCTCATGCTCAACGGTAGTTTGTACAAGTATAACATCGTTGACTGGGACCTCAACTAGGGCGAATGCTACCCCATGTACACACGTGTGGGTCCATTGCAATCACCGTGCGCCATACAAAAATCACTGGTTCAATTTTTCAATTGTGTGGAGTTCCTGGCCAACATGGTTCATACTAGTCCATATGAATGGCAAATTAGTCCATCATAACTTTTATACAAGCAATAACATATCTACCATCCATAGGTAGAATTGTTCTGGCCGGGAACAATTAATCTAGGAGAGAATTGTAAAGGATCTCTCCTTTATGTGAGTTCGTAGAATCAACTCATAAAAATCATATTTAGAAATTGTGAAAAATCTAAAACTTTAATACAACATACCTATGGGATGTATATACAATTCTAAGAAAGTACAACTCAAATTGATTTGTAGTTGGAGAAAACAAAAAAAATCTACTATGAATAGTGTCAGCTTTGGGCGAATAGTATTCACACTAATCACACCCGAGTTTATCTATTTTTGGATATCTAAGTATAGGTCGAATTTGAAGCAGCAAGTTCTTGGCATTGCATATATAATACATATATGCGTTGTCTTTATTTTGAGAGTATTTGAACATATTTTGTCTTTAGAAAAATGATCTCATATATCCTACCTAAAATAAGATCCTATACCCAAGTTGCCCCATCAATCTTTCATGTCATTTATGTGACTTGGGTGTAGAAGAAACTATAGAGCATCTTTTTTACCTTCCATTTTAGTACCTCTTGTTGGGCAAGACTAGGCATACTATTAATCTGTCTGTTCACAAATAACAGACTAGACTAAATCACACAATTCAAATCTATGTTCCCTGAATCCCTATTTTTCAAGATATTCACTATTACAACTTTGGGGATTTGGAAAGAAAGAAACAACTTTGTTTTTAGGGGTATAAGTCCAACAAGAGATGCTTGGAGGTAAAGAGTACAATCAGATTGAACTCTTCTTAGGTTCAGGGTGCCTCAAAACCTGGTAGACAATATAAATAATTTTATAGATAGAATTTAATGGTGGCAACACAAAAACTATGTAAATATCCGTTCCTTTAATATATTACCATAGTAGGGGCCTTTTCTACTAATTATGGTCAAAAAAATTGGCGAGATGGATATGGTTCCTTCACTTGCTTTAGACTATGCAACACTCGGTGTGTTGTCATCAATCCAATTGAGTAAAAACTAGTTTAAGTAGCTTATGTCTTTAAGTGCAAGGGCAGGACTCTACCTTTAACGATCAAATTTGAAAATTTGAACGCCCTGCGTCCTGGATTCGAGATGTACTTTATGTACAATCATATACTCACCTAGCAAAAACCTCATCCCTTTCTTTAGTTAGTGGGCGCACCTTCTCATCCTTGCATTCCTAGCCGGTTATTCTAACGATCGCCCCGAACGTGTTGCAAACTTGTGTTACAAAAAATAAGAAATATATATCACATATAGTCGTAGCAAAGATCACCATTGCACAATGTTAACAAAAATTATAAGAAAAAAGGGTAGATACACCAAAACTATCATCTTTAACCATGATACAATTTTGTGATTGAAGAAAACCACTTAATCATGTACTCTAATTTTGTATGTAGCACGCAACCACAAGTACTCCTTGGTTTGATGAGTGCACACATTTTGAATATATCGTCCACTTTCCTGTAGCCATATACAAAATAAAACAAAGTAAATAAACCATCTAGACTAATAATTCCATATGCTTTCATATCAACAAGCAAATCTATCAGCCCAGTAGAATTTATAGGCAATAAAACTAAATAACATACCATTAAAGTGAGCTAATCCCAATTAATATAGATCAGAAGGAACGTCCGTCTTTCATGTATATTTTCAATGTGTGGATGGAACCTTTCATGTTATTGTTTAGGTTTACCTCTTCATCATGAAAAACTAAGGCATTTACTGCCATTGGTAGAAAGTATTTTAAATTGGATGACTCGTTGGAGAGGTAAACTCTTGTCATCAGAGGCAAATAAAGTGTTGATCCATGCACGTTTTTATAGCATTTCTACATATATGGTTTCCTTCTTTAAATTCAACAAAATTGGAACTGAGCCTAATTAATACTTAATTGGCCTACTATGCGTGGAATGATGAACAACCGCCATAAAATTATTTTGGCCAATTGGAATTCTATTTCTATTAGGAAAGAGTTTGGAGGTTTGTGCATTATAAACCTTCAAGACCAAACCATATGTTGATTGGGTCTTTGTTTAGAAGATATATCCAGGGTTAGGGCACCATATAAACAAGAAAGTGATATATGTCAAGTATAATACCAAAAATCTTAATATCTTATGTTGTCGTGATACATATCCATGCACCTTCTAGAAGGTGTGATGTGCAACACAAAGACAGTTAATACAAGCTATACATGGTACATATGTAATGGTAGATCCATGAAAATTTTGGAGGATATTTAATTTGGGAATTCTCCTCTAGATACTCGACTCTAGGAGATTTTTTGTCCAACTATAAAACCAAAACGGTTGCTAAGATTTGAGATGGATCCCAGTTTAGATGCACTTTTAGGAGGATCTTCATTGAGGAAATGATGTCATGGTAGCAGGGAATATTAAATATTTCTAGGAACATTAATTTTTCTGATATGAAAACTAGCTTATCTCATAATAGGAGTCAAAAGGAATTTACTCCTCTAAGTTAATGTTTGCCATTGTCAGATTTGGAGGGGTACAAGACGCGTACTTTTGGGCTGTTTGGGATATAAAAGTGCCTCCTAGAATACGTAAGTATCTTGTGGCCTTTTCCGTCAAAACAAAATTATGAAAACATATAATTTGAGGAAGTGGAGAATTTTGAAACTAGAATGCGTGCTTTGAAAAGAGATAGAATCCGTGAAGCACTTATTCTTTGTCTGCATTGTACAGAAGTTACTTTGGTAGGATTTTTAAGTTTTTTATGCCCCCGTTGTTAACATTGAATCTATTGCTTGGCTTTGGAACAAATGTTATATGTAGTTCATGTATTTACTTTGGCCATCCTGTGGGGGTGTGTGGAACAATAGAAATAATATAATATTTAATCGAGTTACTTGGTTAAATATGAAATAGATATGACACCTCGTTCTGGTATATCTAAGAAACTATAATGTTCCTTGAAAGTGTTAGAGGGTAAAAACTTTGGCAGTTTTTGGATAAGCTAATCATAAGGCTGAAACAACCCTGATGCTTGTGGCATGATGAAGTGCAACAACTTTCGATGTATTTCTTCGTAGAATTCAACAACAAATAGTTTAGCTCATGACGGAAGGGATGCTCTACCTTACCTGCACAATCACCCTTAAGGAGATGCTTCGATCCCTATGGTGATGCGAACATTCTGACAAATACAAATGTATCACTCTAGTGGGACGAGCGTGCTCCTGGGCCTGCCAAGAAACTAATAAAGAAAAGGAAATGAAAGTTTCAAAGAAATTAATTAGTTCTTGTTTGCTTGTATAATGAATTTTGTAGTTGAGCTCGGTTAGCAGTAGTGGCACTCTTTTGGAGTTGTTTTCTAGATGGAAAACTTAGTTTTTACCTTCAGGATGATCTCCTAAAGATATAGATATAAAACTATGTAAGGTTTTTTTATGGAAAATTGGATTCAGGGAAAAACATGTTAATCCACAAAAACTGATCACATATAAGAACAACACCTAGAACCAACCAATTTTCAGCATTCACATTCACCCACTAGGTTACAAGGACAATGCAAAACCACACAAAATATGCTTGTCAAAATCATTGGGAAAGCTAAATAAATCAGAAAATACATGTGGCTTACTTAGGAAGTCGTATTACTAGAAAAGTAGAGGAAATATCCACAATAAATCCTAAACAAAAATAGATCAAAGGTTCTAGAAGATAAATCACACTAAAATCTCCTACAAGAAAGCAACAAATGGAAGCAACATGAAATAAAAAATTGAAAATGAGGAAAACTTGCTAATAAAAATATACACATCTAATGGACGATGACGATGCCGAGGTCCAAACCTCCAACAAAATCGCACTCCTCACCATCTCGCTCTTAGCCTAGGAAACACTAGATAAAAATGCTTCCATCATCCATCTCTCTCCATCACGTTGTGTCTCCGAGGAGGTGATGCATATCACTCAATAGTAGACCTAAGATTTGGGAGATGATATTCAGGTTTTTTAAGAAAATATGATATTAAATTTCCTAAATCAACAAATAATATGTTTTGGCACCACCATGTTAGCTTTCTAAAATACTCCAAGTAATTTTTTTGAAATATATCATAGAAAACCATACATGTAATTTGTTGTTGGTGTAGAAACAACAACCAAAAGCTGACATATCTTTGTATGTAGTCGCAACAAAATATGAGTAGAGTCACCATACACTGACAATGTTTGGCACAATGATATTTTTAATAGATTTGCTCGCCTCATTGGAGCTTGACTTACTCCTAGGTTATGAAGGTGTCAAGAGAGGCTTGGTATAAGGATCGAGGGATACAAGACTTCTTCAGGACGATACTACAAACACTCATCTCAACTTTGATCCAAGTCGTGCAAGACTTCTTCGATCAACCCTATCTAGGCTCACCGAAGCAAGTGTAGGAGCTCTAGTACCCTCCCCTTGATTTCATTCATGTGAGAGTGAATCGAGTACATTTTCATGGGGGCTATTTATAGCATATCGTTTCATGACAAATGACTAAGGCTACCCATGAGGTGGTAGGTATTGATGCTGGCTTGTTTTATAAAGAGCAAAAGCGAATTGTGCAAAGGCTTGTAACTCTCTGAATTGAACTAGTTCTAATTTTGATATGCCAAGTGGGAGCTGTAGTTGAATTAATCTTTGGTCCATAGTCTATTGTGAGCTAGGAGAGGGGTGTGTGATGTATAGTACATGGTGGACTATCCCACATATCACTCCATGTGGGCATCTTTGCTTGTGATTTCATGTATTGACTTCTTATTTTATATTTCTTCCTCTTTTGACTTGTTGCTCGAACTTTGATTGACTTTTCCAACTTGGTCAATTTGCCACTCGGTTGCCACATGGGGTTTGTGGGACCCGGGATAAAATTATTTGTTGCACAACATAAATTTTTTATACTGTCGTAAATTGCATATATGTGCTTTGTCAAAACAAATCAACCATAGAGATACAATATTGTGTATTTTTGTCAGGATTCTCTATACAATATTTTGTATCTTGTATAAGTTTTTTTTTTCGAAATGGAGAATTAGACCCCTTTCTCTGGACTAATAGATGCACATAACCTTTTATTAAAAGGTTTCAGTATCTTGGCTAGGTGAGTTTGCATTTAGCAGAGAAAAGATCACACCTCATGGAACAAATGTATGTTGATATTTAATAATTTCTGACAATATTACTACAAATGAGAGAATTTTATATATAATATGTAGGAACCTTCTCAACAACTACATCAATTCAATTCTCATAAAGAAAATGATTCTTTCAGCAAATAGAGTCATAACGATGATCCATCTTGAAATACATAAGCAATCTAACAGAACGTTTCCAAATTCCTAGAAACAATTCATTTAAGACAACAGAAAAGTTTCTATACCACATTATGGTAAAATGATGACGAGCAAATAAAATGCAGATCACTTCTTAGAAGCTCAAGGACAGTGTTCGTCCCAGAAATTCTTGAAGAGTATGACGGTGACGGTCACATTTCCCTGGCTGCCCCTGCGGACCGCAAGCTTAGCCAATTCCTCTGCGAGTATGGTCGGTGAGCCCACGTCGTCTAATGCCGTCTCCCATGGCATGATGATCCGCGACGTGCGCAGCCTGTTCTGGATGAAGCTGCATGCCTGGGCTGGGCTGATGTAGTTCCAGAGCCCGCCGGTGGCAAGGATCAAGAACTTGTCTCGTGGCTTCCGCTCCACTATCAGGACCTCCGGTTTTGGGAAATACGGCCTGAACACTGCGCAGGAAGTGTATCTCTTTAGTCTTTAGCATGGTACAGAAACTACTCCCTTCTTCCTCATATAAGTGTACTTCTAGCCTTGCACTAAGTTATAGTTAGTAAAGTTTGACTAACTCTATAGGAAAATATAGCAATATTTATGAATCTAAATTGGTATTAGTAGATATGTTTTCAAATTTAGTTTTATAATATTTCAATTTGATGAAATATATGTTGCTATGTTTATCTAAATATTTGGTCAAACTTTACTAAATTTGACTTCGCCAAAAGCTAAAAGTACACTTATTTACGAACGAAGGGAGTAGAAGGCAAGAAATAATGCTAGCATTCGTTTGGAACACATGATTTAGATTGAAACATAAGAATAAAACTATAATAGGAACGTGTGTGTCATTCCTGTAGCTTGAATTCATGTATGAACCAAAACACACATGCGTGATTCAGAAACACTTTTTCAACGCCACATATGAAAAAAATACAAATTGCTCGAAGAAAACATGAGGGTAAGAATCATGTTTGTTTTCTACACAAATTCTACAGATTAGTCCATACTTTAGTATTTCAAAGAATGTTTTGTTTCTTCCAAACGATGTGATAGGAAAGCATGCAAAAATATGGTTTCGAAAAACTGGAGAGAGATGAATGTTTCTTCCAAATGAAAGAGAGAGAGAGAGAGAGAGAGAGAGAGAGAGAGAGAGAGAGAGAGAGAGAGAGAGAGAGAGAGAGAGAGAGAGAGAGAGAGAGAGAGAGAGATGAATGGTTGTTGTAGTTTGGACATACATATAGCGCTAGAAGTGTCCATATTGTCTTCAAGGTTGCCGGTAGATTTCACCACATGACCTCCTGCTCCTTGTAAGTCCTGCTGCTCCGTTTGCTTATACGGCTGTGCACAAGCATATTGTGAACTGTGTGAGTATTTACTTTTTGACATAAACTCGGGTAAGCACTAACTAGCAAATTAAACATTCATCATGAGGCATTCGAGTCACACCTAAAAAATGATAATTATGTCTGAAAAAATGAGTTTATTAGATATACATTTGAACATAAATTAAAATACCTTAATAATGTATAAATAAAACACCCATCGTATCCTAAATTCCTAATGCATGATTCCAGCTTCCATGAAATTCTAAGCATCAATTAATTGGACCATGACCAGCCACTACCGTGCATCTTAGTCTTGTCATGAAACTGAACACAGGAATAATGATATGATGTGAGGATGAGATTAATGTTTGTAGAGCTAGATAAGTGCACTCTTTCAGGTGTTCCATACAAGGTTTTAACATACTGCAGCGGTTACAAACGTACTGTCATACTCCTCATCATTCTCTCAACAAGCTTATGTCATCCATCATTTTAATTAATTACACAATTTTAATTTTATTTCTATGTGTAATGAAATATCATCTGCCGATAAAAGCTACTTAGTGAACTGCAAAGAGACTAATTTATCAATGTCAGAAGGCACAAAGACGTATGGAAGAGACTGAGGGCCTCCATCAGTTTGTTACACAAAATAGTCGACTATTCCTTAGTATTGAACGAGATGATTATATTGATCGGAATAAAACTCTAATCATTGACCTCATAAACCATCTATTCAATAACTTTCTGACATCCCTCAAAAAAAAAAAATAACTTTCTGACATATATCAAAATTCAGAATATGCTTCAAACAATATAATAGTTAAGAAATGGCCCTCCCCAGTCCCCACTGTCAATTTTGTCTAGCATTTTGAACTTATTTTGATGCTCAGAGCTAGCTAGGAGGAGAGCATGGCAAGGTGAAATCTGCAATTCTTTAGCAAAATTTCTCCAAGTTTTCAGGCTTGAAGAACTAACAAACTTGTTTCAACCACTTAAAAAAATTCAAAGTGTGAAGTGTGAATAATATCTATGACTCAGAAAATTAATGTTCCACATTTACTTGTAATGTATCAGAGTAATTTAAAATATCCAATATGTAGATATGGTAAATCACACATATCTCCGTATTCATTGTATGGCAGCCTCAGTAAGTTTGGGACTCCATTCCTCTCTTAGTCATGTGGGTCTTTTGCCACACAGCAGAAGCATGACCTAGTTTTCTCCTCCAAACATGCAAACAATACCTACGAGCAGGCCTTCGGTTGGCATCAGCTATTCAGGTTGTACGAAAGATACAATTAACTGAAAACTTATACCGATCCCCCTTATCTCATGCTTGAAGAAATTTCCATAAATTTTCATCTGCTACGTTTCTTAGCCTTCAAATTTTATGTTTAGCGAACTACGTAATGAGGAAATTTGGAAGAACCCTTATAGAATTCTCGGAAGAACTCGGAGTAGTTTAAACTTGAAAATGAAAACACAACGGAGAGTAACTAGATCTAGCCTCTGAATTCTTGACACGGTAGAGAAATAGAGAAAAAGTACCTCAGGCCTGCGTCCGGGGGTGAGCTGGTGGACGGCTTCTTGGCCGCGGTAGATCACCGCCTTGCAGGTAGCGCCGCGGCTGGCGAGAACGAGGTAATCTTTCAGGACCAGCGTGACGACAGCCGGGCAGCCGACGGCCATGCCACCGGAGAGCCTGGCGACCATCTCGTCATCCACGCGGCGGAACGCATCGATGACGGTCTTCCTCCACCAGCCCTCGAGGTCGCCGGGGAATTGCAGGAACCGCGGGGGATCGTCGACCAGCTCGTCATCGATCCCCATGGCGACGGCGACGTGCAGCCTCTCCGCCAGGTGCTTCGCGGAGTAGGCGCCAAAGGAGCCGTCGTAGACCCCGAAGTAGTCCATGCCCATGGGCGGCGACATCGTCGTGAATGACGGCACGGCGGTCACGCCGTCCGCCAGCACCGGGCGCCTGCCCGCGAGAGTGGCGGTGCCGTACGAGAGGTACATCTTCGGGCATACGTCCGACGCCACCATGGACTCGAGCGGCACGAGTTCGTACTCCTCGCTCGACAACGAGATTGATGGGGCGAGAGAGAGAGAGAAACAGTGGCGGCTTTGCTTCTCTGGCAGCTTTCGAATGCTAGTACAGTAGTACAGTTTTCGACCAGTGGCGGCTCCGTTTGAACGAATCCGGGCATATACCAGCGTGAATCCGGGCCGTTCGATATCCCTGGATGTGCCGCGGTGTAAAACTGGAATGGAACGCTGTCGCGATACGAAGGATGACGTCATCACAGCTGGAGTCATAACTAACAGCCGATTGTGACCGTCCACCCTGGTTAATTCTTCGCTGGCAGGTTTATTGGATCTGCTCAGGGGAAATATTTGGCAATTAATCACGACGCGTGTCTATGTCTTCATTGTTTCAAAGTTCTCTGTTTTTCCTTCTTAATAACTTGGACATTCCCATGCTTTGGATGTACGCACGCGAGGCTCAGTAGCAGGACCTTTTTTTTCGCGAATGTGCAGGACCTAAAACTGGACCATGTAACACAAGAGTTCACAAAAAACTACTAGTATTCATATAAAAATTATTGTACATTCGGAAAATCTTGCCAAACATCTCAACACACAACACACCATGTTTATTATATTTTCCCGACGATTTCCTAGTGGATGCATGTCTTCCCGTTCTACCATGAGAGGGGGTCATGGTGACCTGACCTCTCATACTGCTCCGAAACTTTATGTCCTTCATCTCCCTAATGTCCAAAGGTTTTTGGTGTCAAGCTTCATGCACTAGTCAACGCAACCAAAAGTCCGAACTGATGGAAAGAGCTAGTGCAATCCACTTATACACTTCAACACCCTCTCTCACGTGTGACGGGGAGAAGTCAGCACGTGCAACCGAAAGAGAGCGACGTCGTGCGAAACTCACGTATGACTCAACAGGCCTATACCTGGACATAGAGGGGTCAACAGCAATTTTAGGATAAATTGCGAAAGCCAGGACTCGAACTCGATACCTTAGGCTCTGATACCATGTTAAGCTTCATGCACTGACCAACGCAACCAAAAGTCCGAACTAATGAAAAGGGCTAGTGCAATCCACTTATACACTTCAATATTTGGTACCACAATATAAACAAGTGGAAACTAACATAGGATACACTCGACTTTTACGTCACTTGTGCTCCAAGAAGCCACTGTATGGTTGGAAGCTCGTGATGGTCATTAATGCCGTATGCCGTTTCCATGGTGTTATATATGGTGTTGAATCTTGAATGTACTTATATACTTCTTTAATACGAGAAATATGGTCACATAAAAGGATGACTGAGCCAAGACCCACCGCACCCAAGGAGTATGAGTACAATGAGGTCCAAGAAGAGACCAACAACTTTGGCCATGAGATAACGCTACAGAAGAGAAAGGGCAAGGGAACTTATTGAGTAAATTGCAAAAAGCCACCACATTTGCGTGAATAGTTCAAAAATCCACTAGGATTGCACTAGAGACACGCAATGTTCGCTAATGCAGAAATTTGGTCGCGTTAGCCACGATTTTGACGGAGGGGACTCCCTATCAGGGATGATGTGGCAAAGGGAGACGACTGGCTCGGAAAGCCGTTAACGGCCATTAATAGCGCATGGGACCCACCATAAACGCACATGTCCTAACCCTTTTCCCCCGCCCAGGCCGTTGCCCCTAGCCACTCCTACTATACCGTTCGATGTCGCATCCTCTGGTGATGCGTCGCCGCTGCCATCGAAGCCATCAGTGCAAGCCATCGTCGTTCGTCGCACCATGCCTAGCTGGAATGACGACTCTTCGTCAAGCTCTGCTTGGGGTAAGTATTTCGATTTAGGGATTTTGATTTGGGAATTACAAATTCTTTTCTATTTCATCGATTTAGCTCAATTTACCTAGATTGTATTTCAATGTGTGGTCTACTAGGACCTAATCGACATGGACTATGCCCCAGATACCACGGAAGACCAAACATTTGCAGGCTTAGCAGTGGGTTATGGAGTGGTTTTCCATGTCAATCAGCTAGTTTAGCTGTCTGGATTTTGAGGGGATGAATGCTGGGTGTTGATGAGTGGAATTTATGGACACTTTTATAAAAGTATTTTATGCATATCAACCACCCATCTCATGCCTTATCTAGCTGCAGTTATGCCAAATATGCATGGTTTCTGTTATTCATTCTTTTTCATATGAGCTTTGCATATTTAGTAGTTTAGGTAGAATTTTATCCCTCTTCCTTGTCTTTGACATGTGTGTAGGTGTTGATGATGATTATGGATAAAACAAAGGCAAAAGAAACAAAGAGAGCATAGTATGGATAAGATGCAGGAACCAGACTTAGCCATTTGAGGTGTTGGGAAAAGTGAATTTTTTCAACTTCTCAAAATAAATATCCAAGACCATTAGGTTGTAACCCTCATTGTCCAACGAGCCTAATAACACCCAAAACGGAGTTCATATGAAGAAATGACGACCAAAATACAGAAGATCCCGAAAGTTCAACGATCAACTATACGACCGGAGCAAAAATTCCGGCCCTATAGTTGCGCCCGTATAGTTACAAAAAGGGTAAAAAACGACGGGATTTCGCCCCCTAGAAGCTCCAGAACTTTCCCTAAGTCATATGACGGTATTGGGGGAATCCTAGGGCACCCCCAAGGCCTATATAAAGGTGGATGATTGCAGCTCAGATCACTATAGAGCTTCGTTGGGAAACCCCAAGAGGAAGGTATGATGAGTACAACAATAAGTTTTCACCTCAGTAAGGAACCAAGGTTATCGAACAGTATGAGGAAGGAAACGACTCAAAGGTGTTGCTACGAACTTGGAAACCTGCACAACACAAACTCAAGACTTTGCCCCAACGAACAGTGAGGTTGTCAATCTCACCGGTTTGCTGAAAACAAAGGATTAAATGTATGGTGTGGAAGGTGATGGTGGTTTGCAGAAAGTAAACAGTAATAGTGGAAGGTGTATCAATGATAAAGATTGGACCGGGGTCCACAACTTACTAGAGGTATTCTCCTTAAGATAAACAACATAACATGCTGGGTAAACAAATTACAGCGGGGCAATCGATAGGACAGAGCAATGCATAACAATGCAATATTAGACATTCATGATCCTATGAGATTTGATTGGGAATTACAACAAGATACATAGACCGTCATCCAACTGCATCTATGACTAGTAATCCACCTTCAGGTTATCATCCGACCCCCTTCTAGTATTAAGTTGCAAGCAACGGGTAACTGCTTTAAGCAAAGTGTGTAAAGTAAACAATACACTTGTTCCATGAACAAGAGATCGTTATTTTCTCCCTAGTAGCAACAACACATCTACAACCTTAGAGATTTCTGTCACTTCCCCAGATTCAATAGAGGCATGAACCCACTGCAGGGGTCTCAACCTAATAAGGTAGATTCCTCCTGTGTTTACAATGCTAGTCCCTGGATCAATAGCTAGCATCCACAGTTAAGATGTAATATCAAGAAACAAAGGTCATAATATAACTTTATATCCAGGAATAACATAGTTTTATTACATCTTACATAGCTCATATGGCTATTACATTACATTGCAGCGGAATAACTATAAGCATGGGGTCCTTCATCTTCAAAGTGCCACAGGCAGATGTTGGTTGTAGACTTTGTAATCCTAATCAATCAATCTTCACTAAAATCAATCAAACCTGCAACATACAAGTTACAGCCACAAAGGGTCAATACATTTGAATTGTATTGGCAAGTGATACTATGGTAGTATAGTGGAGTCTAACATCTATATGCATTTGGCTAAGTGGAGTTGAGGCTTGCATTGCTCAAAATAGATTTTCCTTAACATTTTGAAAATACTAAGTTTTTGCTTGACAAAATCATTTTTCTCAATCAAAGATTGAAGATCCTTTCCAAGGCATCTATCAACCAAAGATTGAAGATTTCAAACAACCCTTGTTCAATCCACAAGATTTTAACTTAGAAATTTGAGTGATGAGATTCTTGATTGCTTCCATGTCTTGATGCTCAAATTGTCCTTTACCAGGGACATGGCTAAGTACTTAGATTTTACACTCTGCAGAGGTGGTGCACTTTCCCCACAAGACTTGGTTTCCCAAGACAAGATCTTTCAGAAGCCTTCCCTTAGACCAAAATGTACGCGTTCCAACCTATCAAACACTACCACCCACTGTCCATATGGCTAAGTTCTTGCAACCTATATGATCATGGCAGAGCCCATATTGCCAAGTGGTTGCACTTGAAGCTTCTCAACATTTGACATCTCAAATCTCTTTGTTCCTGGGTGGCATACCACAAGTGAGATACACAACCCAAGTCCATGGCCTTGTGTAACCACTCAACATATCCCAATCCTTCCATTCCACCCAGGAGGTTCATTAACTTAGTTGTTTTATTAAACAAAACCTAAGTCCTCAGACTTAGAATATTTTTCCATATTGTGAATATATATTCCACCCATGTTTTCTATTAGCTAGGCTAAGCTTGATAGTAGTAGGAATCTTTAACTTAGGAAAATCCTACTAAGGATTCATTTACTAGGTTTTACTATAGCAAGGTCTATACTTAGCAAAATCCATGCAAGTTTACTTAGCAAAATCACTAATGCATAGAGAAAGTAGTGGGACAAAAAGTATGAAGCATCACTTGCCTTTTTGGTAGGGAATGGTGGTTCACTCCTTGATCTTGCTAGTCTCACACTTCACTACAAGTCAATCAAGCAAACACCAATTCAATTTACATTCCAACCAATAATCACTCAAACAAATTTACACACACAAGACAAAGGAATCTAAGTCATGCATGTAAGCATGCAAAGGATGGTTCTATTGCAAAGATGGTCTCCACTAGGCTTCTAAACTTTGTAGGATCCAAATTGGTCATTTACCAAAGTGTAAAAGTCATTAGCAAGAGGGTTTTGTCCAAAAACTATTTTTTGAATCCTACAAAGATGCTCAACGTGCTACTGGTTGGTGAAGGGGCGCACGGGGCTGTCCTTGATTGCTCGCCGGAGACGAGCTGGGCTTCGGCCGGTTCAGGAGGTCGTCGAGGGCGAGGACAGGGGGCGTCCTAGGACAAACGGAAGATGTGGTTAGGTTCGCACGAGCCTGGAGATCATCATCGTGTCCACGGGGAAAGGAGGGGAGGTCAGGTACTACCTGGGGACGTCGTCGGATAAGAGGGCAGACGGCGGTGCTGCAGGTCGTCGACGTTGCCGACGCTGTAGGATACCCGCAGATGAATGAATGGCACAGAGAGATGCGCCATGGTGTGGTGAGCGTGCTCGTGTGCTCGGGGAGGCAGGAGGGGGCGTGTGTTGGCCGGAATCGGCGAGAACGGTCGTCGGAAACAGAGGGAGTGTGTGGCGAAATACGGCAGCCTGGGGGCGTCCTTTGGGGAGGAGGCAGAGGGGAACGAGAGAGGAGGGGCGAGCGCTTTAAGGTGCGTGGTCTCTGGAGGAATCAAAGCTTCCTTCAACGCGCATTCACTACCGGTGTAACTCACTGCAAACGGCCGGCGAGGGGTGGGCGTCGTCTGCGGGTGGAGAAGAAGACAGCGTGGCGGTGGGGTCCTCTGGTCAGTGGAAAAGGAAGTGTGAGGGAGGTCCACCCGTCAGCTGCTTAGCGGGTGCGAGACTGAGCGAGAAAAACGGTTCGGGAAATAAGAGGAGGTGGGCTGCGAGTGGGCTGTTGGGCTGGGGCTGTTGGGCCAGATCCATTTCATATTTTTTTTTTCCGAATTCTTTTTCCTTTTCTATTTCTATTTTTCTGTTTTGAATTTTCAAACAAACAAATATCAACCAATCATTTCAAACAACACCACACTTCATAATTTGAACTTGGTTCTGTTTATCAGCATAAACCTAAATTCCAAAATAAAATAATATTTTATTCTTTTTAGGATTTTATTTAATAATTAAATAAAATAGACCAAAGTTATTTAATCTAATTGGGTTTGATTTACTTAATAAAATCACCATTTGAAATCCAAATACTTTCAAAATAAAATTAGTAGGTTTTATTTGGAAATAAAGAATATTTGGAAAACTTGTTTAAAACAAAATAACCTTTTATTTTAGAGTCCATTAATAATTAAATAAAATGGGCCTTAGTTATTAAATCAAATAGAGTTTGATTTTATTAATAAAATCTTTATTTGAAACCTAATTATTTTCAAAACCAAATCAGTAGGTTTTATTTGGGGAAATATAGAATACTTGGAAATTTGTTTAAAACAAAATAACCTTTTATTTTAGAGTCCATTATCAATTAAATATAATAGACTTTCATTATTAAATCAATTAGGATTTGTTTTATTGAGATATTTATTTTGAATCCTAAATAATAAACCAAAACACTTCAGTAGGTTTTAATTAAGAAAATAAAATACTTAGAGAATTTATTTAAAATAATTTAATAAGTTTTGATATTTTAATTAAAATGGTAAAACCTTTTATTTAAATAAAGTTGGATATTAAATCCTTATTATTTTATTTAAATAAACCCTTGCTAATTTTATTTAAAATAAAAATGTTTTAATTCAAAAGCTTGGCCAGGGTTTAATTTGGCTTTATAAATTTATTCTTTATTTATAAACTTCTATTTCATCTGAAAACCAATCTTTTCATTTAAGAGTTTCAAAATAGTATTTCCAAATGTTTTTTTCCTTTTATTAAATGTTTATCTTTTTAAATCCCTTTAGGTTTTATTTAATTCAATGGGTTTGAAGTACCATTTAAATTCAAAAAGTTTCTTCTGGCCCTGAAAATCAACAAAGTTTTATTTTATTCATTTATTTTTCACATTACAAGATTTGGAAAATCTTGGGATGTGACAGGCTACCACCCTTAAAATAAATCTCGTCCCGAGATTTGGGAAGGCTGGGGTTACAAGCATGTTCAAAACAACTAGGGTACTACCACCCTTAAAAATTTTCAAACAAAAATTACACATTGTCCTTCTTGGGATCATGGAAATACTTTCTTAAGCAAATAGTTGCATTTATGTCCTTAATTTCCATGCTTGACTCATGGGCCGAGGTTGAGATCCTTCATAGACTTGTTTAACTTGTTCTCCATCCTTTCTGGACAATTGTTTGCATAGTGGCCTAGTTCCTTGCATTTGAAACATGTGACAAGGCTGAGATCTCTCATAGGCTGGTTTATCTTATGCTTCATCTTTTCTGGACAGTTGCTTGCATAATGTCCTAACTCTTTGCAGTGTTTGCACATCACTTGGCTAATATCTTTCTTTTCCTTGGGTTTCACTAGCCTTTTTTTGTTTTCTTGGCTCTTCTCCCTTTCTGGGCATTCATTGGCATAGTGTCCCATCTCTTTGCATTTGAAACATTGCACTTGTGTAATATCCTTCTTGCTAGTGTTGGGGAATTTCTTCTTCTTCTTGGGTCTCTCCAAAGCTAGGAGTTCTTCTAGTTCATGTTCTTCATGAGTGGGAGATCTTTCTCTCTTCTTGGGCATTGATCTTCATGCTCCTTGGATGCATGATCCTTGTATCCATGAGTATTGCTAGCTTGGATTCCTTCTAGATTAACATCCTTGTCATCCTTGTTGTCATTGGCTCTTGGGAGAAAGTTTTCTCTCATGTTAATCATTTGAGTAATGAGTCCTTGCAACAATTGGGATTGAAGTTTCAAAATCCTTTGTATGGCTGGGTCTAGTCCATTGTTGTTGGCTAAAAGCTGAGTTGTCTCTTGGCTCAACTGGTTTTGGGTTGCTATAAGTTCTTTCATGTTGTCCTCTTGGTTGTTGTTGTTGTTGTTGTTGTTGTTATCAACCTTGATGTTGGAGTCTCTTGGAGTAGTCATCTGTTTGGGTTGGGTAGGGATTAGAATAGGCAAAATATTTCTAAGGAGTCAATCCTAATCACACACATCACAATTCACACAAGCAATGTGCAAGCAATCTCAAACAAACATTTCACTCAAACAACAAATTTCAAGCACATTTTTAGGCAACAAAATATTTTTGTTACACCACTTAGGTTGGGGTGTTTGACTTAACTAAATTATGGTGGTCCATCTATATGGTTCACTTGTGATCCTTCCATCCTTCTTGGTTGATCCTTCTTGCATGAGATCATGGTTTCCTTGAGAAAAGCTCTTGGTTGCAATAATTCAAAGTTGTTGATGGCTCCTTCTTATTTTGCATTCCCTTAGTCTCTAAATCTTGAGCAATAATTCCTTGTTTCACTTGTAGTCCTTAGTGGTATCCAAGTTGGAGGTCCTTGATGAATATGCTGAAGATGTTGAAGTCATTAGAGTTGAAGAAGTAGAAGTAGTCCTTTGCACATGGTGTAGTCTTTGGCCATGGGTAGGTTTTTCCATCAAGTTGAAATAGAAGAGAAGTAGAGTTGAAACCAAAATGGTTGAGGAAAGAGTTTACAAGTGTTTTTGTAAATAATTTTTGGAACAAGATCAACTCCTATTTTTCTAAGGGTTTTTGTCCAAATCCTAGGTTTATAAATCCTACAGGCAACACAATGCTCTGATACCATCTGTAGGGGTCTCAACCTAATAAGGTAGATTCCTCCTGTGTTTACAATGCTAGTCCCTGGATCAATAGCTAGCATCCACAGTTAAGATGTAATATCAAGAAACAAAGGTCATAATATAACTTTATATCCAGGAATAACATAGTTTTATTACATCTTACATAGCTCATATGGCTATTACATTACATTGTAGCGGAATAACTATAAGCATGGGGTCCTTCATCTTCAAAGTGCCACAGGCAGATGTTGGTTGTAGACTTTGTAATCCTAATCAATCAATCTTCACTAAAATCAATCAAACCTGCAACATACAAGTTACAGCCACAAAGGGTCAATACATTTGAATTGTATTGGAAAGTGATACTATGGTAGTATAGTGGAGTCTAACATCTATATGCATTTGGCTAAGTGGAGTTGAGTCTTGCATTGCTCAAAATAGATTTTCCTTAACATTTTGATAATACTAAGTTTTTGCTTGACAAAATCATTTTTCTCAATCAAAGATTGAAGATCCTTTCCAAGGCATCTATCAACCAAAGATTGAAGATTTCAAACAACCCTTGTTCAATCCACAAGATTTTAACTTAGAAATTTGAGTGATGAGATTCTTGATTGCTTCCATGTCTTGATGCTCAAATTGTCCTTTACCAGGGACATGGCTAAGTACTTAGATTTTACACTCTGCAGAGGTGGTGCACTTTCCCCACAAGACTTGGTTTCCCAAGACAAGATCTTTCAGAAGCCTTCCCTTAGACCAAAATGCTGCGTTCCAACCTATCAAACACTACCACCCACTGTCCATATGGCTAAGTTCTTGCAACCTATATGATCATGGCAGAGCCCATATTGCCAAGTGGTTGCACTTGAAGCTTCTCAACATTTGACATCTCAAATCTCTTTGTTCCTGGGTGGCATACCACAAGTGAGATACACAACCCAAGTCCATGGCCTTGTGTAACCACTCAACATATCCCAATCCTTCCATTCCACCCAGGAGGTTCATTAACTTAGTTGTTTTATTAAACAAAACCTAAGTCCTCAGACTTAGAATATTTTTCCATATTGTGAATATATATTCCACCCATGTTTTCTATTAGCTAGGCTAAGCTTGATAGTAGTAGGAATCTTTAACTTAGGAAAATCCTACTAAGGATTCATTTACTAGGTTTTACTATAGCAAGGTCTATACTTAGCAAAATCCATGCAAGTTTACTTAGCAAAATCACTAATGCATAGAGAAAGTAGTGGGACAAAAAGTATGAAGCATCACTTGCCTTTTTGGTAGGGAATGGTGGTTCACTCCTTGATCTTGCTAGTCTCACACTTCACTACAAGTCAATCAAGCAAACACCAATTCAATTTACATTCCAACCAATAATCACTCAAACAAATTTACACACACAAGACAAAGGAATCTAAGTCATGCAAAGGATGGTTCTATTGCAAAGATGGTCTCCACTAGGCTTCTAAACTTTGTAGGATCCAAATTGGTCATTTACCAAAGTGTAAAAGTCATCAGCAAGAGGGTTTTGTCCAAAAAATATTTTTTGAATCCATTCATCATTTCATGTGGTGAAAAATGTTTTTATTAAGGCAAAACTCTTAAGTTGTTCACCAAATGAGTTGCTAATTTGCAAAACTTGGTGTTTTTGTTTAGTGGGTTTGATCAAACCATTTTCTTAAAGTTTTCTTTCCATAATATTTTTCATAACAAAACCATTCTTTTTATTTGGCTAGAAAAGGACTAAGTCAAGTAATCCAACCTAAATCTTACCAAAATCATTTTTTAACACCCATGGTTGGTTCCTAGGGTCAGTAAGGTCACAACAAATTTTTTTGCAAAAGTTTTAACCCAAAAATCAATTTTAAACAATTTTTATACTCTAAACAAGCTCACAAAAGAATCTGCAAAATCAAGCAAACTAACAGATACTATTGGCTAAACTATTTCCACAGTTGGCTAGGGCTTGCTCTCCTGAATCCATTGATACCAAATTTGTAATTTTTGGACGTGTGGTTTGAAAGTTACAAAGGTTTGAAGTTTGCAAATAAATCTGATTCAAAAATCTGTTTTCACTCAAACACTGGCCACGCGTCGAGCCGTGATTGGCCGGTACCGTTTCGTGTGGATCGCACAGCTGCAACCGTAGGATCTAATCTAATCGTGCGATCCAGAACGCATACCCCTTCGTGGTTAAGTGGTCTAATCCTGCTCGCTCAATCTAGATCGGACGGCTGTCATCATACCGACCAAACTTGGGCGTATTGCGGCGATTCTTTGGCGAGGTCGATCGGCGTGGCGGCGAAATAGGACGCGAGGAAGAGGGGAAGGATGCTCACCAAGTTCGCAATGCAGCGCTGATGCTCAACGTGCTACTGGTTGGTGAAGGGGCGCACGGGGCTATCCTTGATTGCTCGCCGGAGACGAGCTGGGCTTCGGCCGGTTCAGGAGGTCGTCGAGGGCGAGGACAGGGGGCGTCCTAGGACAAACGGAAGATGTGGTTAGGTTTGCACGAGCCTGGATATCATCATCGTGTCCACGGGGAAAGGAGGGGAGGTCAGGTACTACCTGGGGACGTCGTCGGAGAAGAGGGCAGACGGCGGTGCTGCAGGTCGTCGACGTTGCCGACGCTGTAGGATACCCGCAGATGAATGAATGGCACAGAGAGATGCGCCAGGGTGTGGTGAGCGTGCTCGTGTGCTCGGGGAGGCAGGAGGGGGCGTGTGTTGGCCGGAATCAGCGAGAACGGTCGTCGGAGACAGAGGGAGTGTCTGGCGAAATACGGCAGCCTGGGGGCGTGCTTTGGGGAGGAGGTAGAGGGGAACGAGAGAGGAGGGGCGAGCGCTTTAAGGTGCGTGGTCTCTGGAGGAATCAAAGCTTCCTTCAACGCGCATTCACTACCGGTGTAACTCACTGCAAACGGCCGGCGAGGGGTGGGCGTCGTCTGCGGGTGGAGAAGAAGACAGCGTGGCGGTGGGGTCCTCTGGTCAGTGGAAAAGGAAGTGTGAGGGAGGTCCACCCGTCAGCTGCTTAGCGGGTGCGAGACTGAGTGAGAAAAACGGTTCGGGAAATAAGAGGAGGTGGGCTGTGAGTGGGCTGTTGGGCTGGGGCTGTTGGGCCAGATCCATTTCATATTTTTTTCTTCCGAATTCTTTTTCCTTTTCTATTTCTATTTTTCTGTTTTGAATTTTCAAACAAACAAATATCAACCAATCATTTCAAACAACACCACACTTCATAATTTGAACTTGGTTTTGTTTATCAGCATAAACCTAAATTCCAAAATAAAATAATATTTTATTCTTTTTAGGATTTTATTTAATAATTAAATAAAATAGACCAAAGTTATTTAATCTAATTGGGTTTGATTTACTTAATAAAATCACCATTTGAAATCTAAATACTTTCAAAATAAAATCAGTAGGTTTTATTTGGAAATAAAGAATATTTGGAAAACTTGTTTAAAACAAAATAACCTTTTATTTTAGAGTCCATTAATAATTAAGTAAAATGGGCCTTAGTTATTAAATCAAATAGAGTTTGATTTTATTAATAAAATCTTTATTTGAAACCTAATTATTTTCAAAACCAAATCAGTAGGTTTTATTTGGGGAAATATATAATACTTGTAAATTTGTTTAAAACAAAATAACCTTTTATTTTAGAGTCCATTATCAATTAAATATAATAGACTTTCATTATTAAATCAATTAGGATTTGTTTTATTGAGATATTTATTTTGAATCCTAAATAAAACCAAAACACTTCAGTAGGGTTTAATTAAGAAAATAAAATACTTAGAGAATTTATTTAAAATAATTTAATAAGTTTTGATATTTTAATTAAAATGGTAAAACCTTTTATTTAAATAAAGTTGGATATTAAATCCTTATTATTTTATTTAAATAAACCCTTGCTAATTTTATTTAAAATAAAAATGTTTTAATCCAAAAGCTTGGCCAGGGTTTAATTTGGCTTTATAAATTTATTATTTATTTATAAACTTCTATTTCATCTGAAAACCAATCTTTTCATTTAAGAGTTTCAAAATAGTATTTCCAAATGTTTTTTTCCTTTTATTAAATGTTTATCTTTTTAAATCCCTTTAGGTTTTATTTAATTCAATGGGTTTGAAGTACCATTTAAATTCAAAAATTTTCTTCTAGCCCTGAAAATCAACAAAGTTTTATTTTATTCATTTATTTTTCACATTACAAGATTTGGAAAATCTTGGGATGTGACACCCACTATCGAGCATAAATACTCCCTCTTGGAGTCACTATCATCTACTTGGCCAAGACAACTACTAGAAACGGAGAGCATGCAAGATCTCAAACAACACTGACATGATAGAATCAATAAGATAGAATCATTAATCAATCTGACATAGTAATCCCAATATCTATCGGATCCCCGCAAACACAACATGCATGATTACAAATAGATGATCTTGATCATGAATGGATCTCACGAGATCTAAACATGGTAGCACAAAGGAGGAGAAACAACCATCTAGCTACTACATGGACCCGTAGTCCAAGGTGGAACTACTAACGCATCATACCGGAGGATGGCATGGTGATGAAGAAGGCCTCCTGGATGATCTCTCCCCTCTGGCAGGGTGCCGGGAAGAGCTTCAGACCCCCCGGATCCAGGGACGATGGTGGCGGCGACTACAGACTGTTTCGTGGAAGATTGATCGCTTAATTAGGGTTTAGGTATCGGGGGCTTCTTATAGGCGAAGAGGGAGGCCGAGGGGGTGCCCGAGGCGGTTGCACCCCCAGGCGCAGTCCAGCCGGCAGCGGCGGGGGTGGACCTCGGCCCTCGAGGCCTCCTCCGTCTTACGGCTCCGTGTTATCCTCGGTGAAATATTGACTTTGGATTCTCATGTCCAATTCCAAGAATATTCATTTGACTTTAAGCAGGCATCTTGTTAATAGGTTAGTACCAGAAAACATATAAAATAGTGGATACTAAACAAGCATGGAACAACAAAAATATATCAAGCATCAGCTTAACTCCTACTCCTCGAGTAGGTAAGTGAAATTTGACATGCACCATCAAAATCAAGATCAAACCATTTGCAAGCATTGAAAGCTAGGATCAAAGTACTCTAAACATGAGCATGAAAGATGAAGTTCTAACAATAAGACATAGTAACTATGCGTTTGTTTGTTTCCATAGCGTAGTGACATTCAGCTTGTCCCTCATGGAGTAGCAATTAATGCATAGGACACGTTTAAAGTTCATAAGAGTGACTAAATACAAATAGTTCAAGAGCAAGCAATATCAACAATATGAATCAATCTATAAGTTTTGGGACAATGCACATAGAACTAAGAATGGCAACTATGCTCTCTTAATTGGTGCCTAAGGATAGGAGGTGGAGACTCAATATAATAGTGGAAGATTGGCCCTTCATAAAGGGAAGCAGGGATTTCAAGTCTCATAAAGAGCTTCCAGAAATTATGGTACTTGTTAGATTTCAGCTCTCATTGCCCCTATCATAAGCATCTTGAAGTGATTAAGGTTAAAGTGAACAAACTATGGAGTATATGCTTGACAAAGTATAAGTTGGCAATCTCATGTCCCTTGAGTACGAGGGCTGCTCCTCATGCTACTCAACTTTAGTCACCGGTAAGTTCTTGTCATAGTAAGTACATGTGTATCATAGAGAACCGCCAACGGGGTACCCCTTGCACATGATACATGATCTATCCCATATCAAAATGACAAGGCAAGCAGACAATGAGCATCTCAGCAATCTTCTTATTTACCATGGGAAAATGGTGCTTTTATCTCTCTTTCCTCTTTTCAATGTCTCTTTTTTATAAGAAGAAAGCTTCATAGATTGCTCACTATGGTGATGCTGCAAGTTTCCACCATGATTAGGCATGGCTTAGGCTAGAGGCCCAGGCATTTCTCTAACACACATACATAACTCCATGGACTTAGAAGCTCCCCTTTTATTTCACACCGATGACATCCACAAACAAAAGAGCATGATATCAACTGTGTACAATTTACAGGTGCAATGCTGAAAGCGTTCCCCATGACAACATGGTTCTCCTAATTCCAACGTAGAAGTGCAAGCATATACAACATAGATGACACAATGGTTCAAGTTTATTAGGGGCAAGAAAATAAAGTGTTCCATCAAGTTTGTGAGATCTTTAATCACTAATTTTCACATAACAAAGTGACTTTTTAATTGGAAGGTAGATAAAACAAGAATATACTTGGAATGGTGTAACACACCATGAATAGGAATTTATAGTGGAGACTTTGGAATAACTTGGTTTCTTGGGAGTTGGATGCATGAGTAGAGCTTACTCATACAAGTGGAGGCTAGCAAAAGACTGGGAGCGACCAACTAAGAGAGCAATAATGGCCATAATCATGCAGAGCGACAAAACATTACTAATCAAAGCATAAAGTGGTACCACAAGTCAAAAACTAAATGATCATAGAGGCTATGGTGACTGGTATAGTCATAACATGGTGTGAGCATGTGCCAAGTTAACCCAAACAAAGCATCAATGGAGAATACCACAATACTATGCTTTTGTATGCTAAAACAACGCATGATTCTTTCAAGGCACACTAGGCAATCCTAATTGTTTGTAACAATTCATGCTACAACAATAATCACTAAGCATAAGGTTAAAACAATATCTAGCATGACATGATAAAGTCTAAGTCACAGTTAAAGCAAGCTCCTCTTGTACTACTCAAGCAAGAACTTCCTACTCATTTTCAACACCAATCAACTTATTTGAAACAACACGGCAAAAAAGGGGGTCCAACCACTTTATTCAAGCAAGCTAAGCAAATAAAAACCAAAACTGAAAACTAAGATGCTCCAAGAACAACACAACTTGTGCATGAAACAATAAAAACGAAGTGTCTAGAAAGACCTAAGATTTTTATTGATGAAGAAGAGGATGCCTTGGGTATCCCCAAGCTTTGATGCTTGTACCTCTTGAATATTTCTTGGAGTGACATTGGGTGGAATCCCCAAGCTTGAGCTTTTGTCCATTATTCATCTCATTACATCATTCTTCCTTTACACCTGAAAATTTTCCTTCATACAAAACTTCACACAATCTTCATTAGCAACATTAGTGCATTCAAAAGATAATAGACCATTGGGGTTTAGTTTTAAAACATAAAAACTTTCACTAAAGACACAATCTACTGTAGAAATTCCCTCGAAAAGCTCAATTTCCCAATAATAACCCGAAAAGGAATCAATAAGAAGCAAATGTAAATAATGGCATAAATCTGTCAAAACAGACCAGCAAGTAGAAACCGATTTTTTTGAAGACCTTCTGTTGCTCAAATAAAAAAGTGTTTAACTAACGAAAGTTAGCTAACAACCTGGGGGATATATTCAGAAAATTACAGGTCAATCCAACTTACAGAGATTTTACATGAAGTTTTATAGTGGAGCACAAAAATCTTTTTTGGGACAACAACTCCCCAAATCTTACCTCGCTCTCATTAGAGGTTATTCTTGGCACAAAAATCAAACAAAAAGGATACGGAGAGGTTATTATAGAGTTAATAACTTCCAAGACTCAAGAAAACTATTGTGTTATTTTCCAAGAAGTACTTTTCTTTAACGCCTTTAAGTTAGGCACAAGAAGCAAGAATAAAGTATTTTCAAATGAAGAAGCATTAACATCAAACCTTGCTTTAAAAGGAGCAGCAAAAGGCAACTTCTCTCTCCTCATAGGGAAGTGTTCAATACCTTTCTTGAATGGAAATTGATATTTAATGGTGCCTTCTTTCATATCAATGTTGGCACCAACAGTTCTAAGAAAAGGTCTTCCCAAAGTAATAAGACAAGAAGCATTGTATTCAACATCCAAAACATAGAAATCAACAGGGACATAAGCATTGTTAACCATAATGAGGACATCATTAACACTCCCCATTAGTTTCTTTTTAGCATTATCATCAAGTGGGACATCCAAATAGCAATCTTCCAAAGGAGGCAAATCAAGCATTTCATAAATCTTTCTAGGCATAATAGAGACACTATAACCAAGGTCACATGAAGCTTTGAGATCAAAGTCATTCACTTGTATATTAGTGATGGGTTCCCAACTATCTTCTACTTTCCTAGGAATAGAAGCTTTGTGTTTCAATTTTTCTTCCTTAATTTTAATGAGAGCATCTGTAATGTGTTTGGTGAAAGCCACATTCATATCACTAGCATTAGGACTTCTAGCAAGCTTTTGTAGGAACATAATCACTTCAAAGATATTGCAACCATCAAGATCAAAATCAAACTTAGCATTACTGGTAGTAGCCTCATTGGGTTTAGGCATTGTTGTAGGAGGAATAGGGACTTCTTGTGGTTTGGTGGAATCCATATTGGTGGTGGTAATAGTACAAACACTATTGTTTCTAGCAATTTCAGCTTCTCTTTCCCACTTAGCATGTAGTTGAGCAAACAGTCTAACATTTTCATCAATAGTAACTTGTATGGCATGAGTAGCAGCAAAGGTACTTTCTGAGGTTTTAGGTTTAGCAGCCATTTTATTAATGAAAGAGGACTGTGCTTCAGACAAAGAGGAAATATTTTTCTCAACATTTAAAAGCTTTTCCTCCACAGTTTTGTTGAAAACAGTTTGTTTACTAATAAAGTCTTTAAGCATGACTTCAAGTGAAGAGGGAGCACTTCTAGTATTGTTGTAGGAGTTTCCATAGGTATTGCCATTATTGGGAGGATAAGGCCTATAATTATTGTTGCTACCAAAATTATTTCTATAGGAATTGTTATTGAAATTGTTGCTTCTAATAACGTTCACATCAACTTGCTCTTCTTGAGCAACCAAAGAGGCTAAGGGAACATTATTTGGATCTATATGAGCTTTTCCATTAACAAGCATAGTCATGATAACATCAATTTTATCATTCAAAGAGGAGGTTTCTTCAACAAAATTTACCTTCTTACCATGTGGATCTCTCTCAGTGTGCCATTCAGAATATTTTCCCATCATATTATCAAGGAGCTTTGTTGCAGCACCCAAGGTAATGGTCATAAACGTACCTCCAGCAGCAGAATCCAACAGATTCTTGAAGAGAAGTTTAGTCCTACATAAAAAGTCTGGATAATCATCCAAGCAGTCAGTCCATGAGTGGGACAATTCTTAACCAAAGATTTCATTCTTTCCCAAGATTGAGCAACATGTTCATTATCAAATTGTTTAAACTTCATTATTTCACTTCTCATAGATATAATCTTAGCAGGCGAATAGTATTTTCCAATAAAAGCATCCTTGCACTTAATCCAAGAATAAATACTATTCAAGGATAACAACCATTCTTTAGCTTTTCCTCTCAAGTAGAAAGGAAACAATTTGAGGTTAATAATATCTCCATCCACATCCTTATATTTTTGCATCTCACAAAGTTCAACAAAGATATTGAGGTGGGCAACAGCATGATGAGAACTAGCACCAGAAAATTGCTCTTTCATCATAAGATTCAACAAAGCATGCTTAATTTCATAAAAGGTAGCATTAGGAGCAGGTGGAGCAATAGGTGTACTTAGGAAATCATTGTTGTTTGTTCTAGTGAAAGTCACACAACTTGGTGTTCTCAGTAGAGTTCATTTTTTCAAAGGTGGAGCAAGCCAACATCAACAAATGGAGGAGGAACTAATTTTTTGTGTGTTTTTGATAAGAAAAAGCAAACCAAACAAAACTATTTTTTTGGAGTTTTTGATAAAAAGAAGCAAGCAAAACAAGGAAAAAGAAACTAAGCAAACCAAAAAAAGTAAAGAGAAAGGTTGTGAAGGACTCCCCTTGTGAAGCCGTCCTTAGCCTCCCCGGAAACGGCGCCAGAAAAAGCTTTGATTGCAGCTCAGTCACTGTAGAGCATCGTTGGGAAACCCCAAGAGGAAGGTATGATGAGTACAGCAATAAGTTTTTCCCTCAGTAAGAAACCAAGGCTATCGAACCAATAGGAGGAAGGAAACGACTCAAAGGTGTTGCTAGACACTTGGAAACCTACACAACACAAACTCAAGATTTTGCCCCAACAAACAGTGAGGTTGTCAATCTCACCGGTTTGCTGAAAACAAAGGATTAACTGTATGGTGTGGAAGGTGATGGTGGTTTGCAAAAAGTAAACAGTAACATTGGAAGGTGTATCAATGGTAAATATTGGACCGGGGTCCACAGTTCACTAGAGGTGTTCTCCTTAAGATAAACAATATAACATGCTGGGTGAACAAATTACAGCGGGGCAATTGACTGGACAGAGCAAGGCATAACAATGCAATACTAGACATTCATGATCCTATGAGATTTGATTAGGCATTACAACAAGATACATAGACCGCCATCCAACTGCATCTATGACTAGTAATCCTCCTTCAGGTTATCATCCGAACCCACTCCAGTATTAAGTTGCAAGCAACGGATAACTACTTTAAGCAAAGTGTGTAAAGTAAACAATACACTTGTTGCATGAACAAGAGATCGTTGTTTCCCCCTAGTATCAACAACACATCTACAACCTTAGAGATTTCTGTCACTTCCCCGGATTCAATAGAGGAATGAACCCACTATCGAGCATAAATACTCCCTCTTGGAGTCACTAGCATCTACTTGGCCAAGATAGATACTAGAAACAGAGAGCATGCAAGATCTCAAACAACACTGACATGATAGAATCAATAAGATAGAATCATTAAACAATCTGACATAGTAATCCCAATATCCAACGGATCCCTGCAAACACAACATGAATGATTACAAATAGATGATCTTGATCTTGAAAGGAGCTCACAAGATCTAAACATGGTAGCACAAAGGAGAAACAACCATCTAGATACTACATGGACCTATAGTCCAAGGTGGAACTACTCACGCATCATACCGGACGCTGGCATGGTGATGAAGAATGCCTTCGGGATGATCTCTCCCCTCCGGCAGGGTGCCGGGAAGAGCTTTAGATCCTCACGATCTAGGGACGATGGTGGTGGCGGCTATGGACTGTTTCGTGGAAGATTGATCGTGTACTTAAGGTTTAGGTATTGGGGGCTTCTTATAGGCGAAGAGGGAGGCCAAGGGAGTGCCCGAGGCGGCTGCACCCCCAGGCACGGGCAAGGACAGGTCGCATGGCTAGGGGGTGTGGCCCCCTCGAGGCCCTCCTCCATCTAGTCTTCTGGATTCGTGTTCTCCTCGGTGAAATATTGACTTTGGCTTTAGTCCCGTCCAATTCTGAGAATATTCATTTATTGACTTTTCTAGAACAAAAAACAATAGAAAACAGGCAGCTGGCACTATGTCATCTTGTTAATAGGTTAGTCCCAGAAAACATATAAAAATACCTCAAAGTGTAGACAAAGAAAAGCAAAGTGGATACTAAACAAGCATGGAACAACAAAAATTATAGATACATTTACAACGTATTAGTGGGAGGATTCAAGAAATATTATAATACACCATATACAAGATCTAGATCCCATCTACCGCCTCCACGGCGGCGCCCTGGTACCGTGCCGCCTTCATAGCCTCTATAGATCCACAAAGATCCAGATCTCCATCAACACCATCAAGCCATCTAAGCAAGAAGAGGAGGAGAAGGACGCTGCCGCCATCACCATGCCGATGCCACCATCACCGTGCCGTTATCACCATCTCCATCGCCGCTACTCCTTCATACTTCCCCATCATGGTCTTCGTGATGGGTTGTAATATGGATTCAACCCCTTTTATTAATGTTATGATGATTTGCGTAATTGAAGTGTGGTGTGTTCTTGTTAATTAATATGTTTGTGCTTTCTCTTTACATTGTTCTATTCATGATATTATTCTAGTGATTAGATACATCCAATCCATTTTTGAGGAATTTACTAGGGATTCACGGTGTGTCACAAAATCTATCATTAGTCTCTGCTCTTCCATCGGTAGAACTAATAGGCTATTTGCTATAAGTGATTTGCGGAGGCAATAGCATCTTAGGATGCATCGCCCAGAGTTCCCCCAAGATCACTCATGATATAGATAGGTATAGTGTTGCGAATTGCTTGACCCCAAAGTGACAGACGAGATATCTTGTGACTAGCACACTTTCTTAGGAGTATGGTTGTCCATAGAACTTAATGCCTTTGATCTGGTCTTATTACCTTAATTGGTCTTGTTACCTTAATAAACTACTCTCTTGTCAGATGGCCCATGTCACAAGAGTGTGTGGACAATTGAGTTGTCTGGTTGCTACTTACCAACGGTGGGAAACAACAGTATTTGAGGGACCGCCACAAGTACAGTTTATAGCTATTCCATAAGCACTTATCATGCACACTGGTATACACAACATTACTTGAGGAATCATGGCATTAATATTTTACTTCATTGCTTATCTACATTAATATTTCATCTCATTGCATTCACCTCTTTCTAGTTTTCTTCTAGTCCTAGTAGTAGTTGTTACAAATCATCTTAAATTCATTTATCCTAGTAACTTATAGAATAGGCTATTTCCAAACCACAGTTTGGGTGCGAATGTGGCCGCATTGACAACATGGCTGTGGGGTAGTGTTGTTTTCGTTCGCTAAGCTCTCATCGGGATAAACTCTTTAAATATTTGTTGCTACAAGTACTGCAATAACCCTGTTGTTGGTGCAGGAATCCAGTCATCAGGCATAAATTTTAAATATGCTCAATTCAAATTGTAAGTTTATTTGTGTATTTGGACTTCTCCATGATTTGGTTCGGTGAATTATTCAAGTGTTTAGTTCAGTGTAGTATATAGTTTAGGTAAATTGGCTTTTAGTGATTCTATAGATTTAAATTCAGTTAATTGGATTGTAGTTATTCTAGAGATTTAAATTAAGTTCAGTGCCTTATAGTTCTTCTAGATATTCCGACATCATCATGTTTGATGTATAAATTGTGTTATACTTGTGGTAGTATTTTATTTTCCAATTTATATTTTAGCAAGTTATAAATTGTGGCTTGAGATGAAAACTGCACTAGCAAGTCTCTAGTCCATGTATGATGAGAGCAATAGAATAATAACAGATGAGAGGCTTGAGAATTCCAAGCTAGTGCATGAGTTAATTGAAGACAAGACATGTTGCAGAAGAACTACTTCAGTTTGCTTAATGATGTGAAGAATTCATGAATGAAGCTGAGAAGACAGTGATGTGGAAAAACTTAGCCAAGATGAAGGAATACAATGAGAAAAAGGAGGGCATACTTAAGGATGAGTTGGTTGAAATGAAGAAGCAAAGGAATAAGTTGATGTATGAAATTTCTATGTTGAACCATATGTTGATCTCTCAAGCAGAGATAATGAAGGCCAAGTAGAAGACATGGTATGATCAAAGGGAGGTTATGAAGGAGAAAATAAAAAACTTGATGATGAAAGGGATCCTAAGAAGGAGGAAAAGGAAAAGCTTGAGTATATGATCTTTGATCTGCTGAAAGCAAGGGATGGTGAAAGGGAAGCTAATAATGATAAGGTTACGAGGATCTTAGAAATTTGTGATGAGTGATTTGTAATGTTTAGCATGTAGTAATGTTGAACAAATTAGTGAACCCTATCTATTTAGCCTTCTGGCATATGTTACTTACATTGTGTTGAACCATATGTGTTGTTGTGGTAATGCTATGTTTAAAACTTTGTCACTTGACTGTTTTCTTTTGACAACAATAAATCCCTGTTTAGTGATCTATAATGATTTTTGAATGATTTTTCGATGATCATATAAGGCATTACAAATTGTTTCTAGATTTTTAAGGATTTTTCCATTGATTTATAAGGTATTACAATTTTTTTCTAATTTTTTAAGTAGTGTTCCATTAATTTATAAGACACTACAAATTGTTTCTAAATTTTTAATGATTTTCCATGATTATATAAGGAATTACAATTTTTTTTATAATTTTTTAATGATTTTCCATGATTATATAAGGCATTAAAAATTGTTTGTTGATTATAAGGATTTTTTGTTAATCTATAAGACATTACAATTTTTTTCTAAATTTATGCAGTCAAATTACCCTCGAAGGTTCGCGATAACCCTAGTCTTATTCTTTAAAATTACCCTCTAGGGTTCCCGACAACTCTAATCTTATTTTTTAAAACTACCCTTGAGGGTTCTCGACAACTCTTATTATTTAAAATACCCACGAGGGTTCTCGACAAGCCAAATCTTATTCTTTAAAATTACCCTCGAGGGTTCACGACAACCCTAATTTTATACTATAAAATTACCATTGAGGATGTTTTAGAATCCTCGGGACAATTCAAATATTATTCTTTAAAATTACCCTTGAGGGTTCTAGACAATCTTCGAGGGTCATTTGTTGAGGCTTATAAAATCATAAAAATTAATAATCATGGACAAAGACTAGATAAATTGGCTAGATAATAGGAGTCCACTAAAAATGTTGGGACGAGAGAAATTGGCATAGACAATAGGAGTCCACTGAAAAGCAAATAGTCTTACATCAAAGTATTCCACATAGTTTTAGAAGGACAAACATTCTTACACAACAAAATTTCAGTCAGAAAAACCGACACACACAATACTCTAAAACAACATAGTATCAAATAGATAAAGCCCAAGTCTGTCACACATTAATTTTTTGAAACAAACAACAATCACTAATTATAGTTGTTATGCTCCCCATTAGTGAGGTAGGCCTACATCATTGGAGTGAGTTTGGTAGTTCTCCAATAGTCCTAGGTCCTGCAACACTAGTATCTACATCTAGTGCATAAACAATACTTGGTGCAGAGAAAGGTCTTGACCTTGAAACTAGTAGTGCTGCAGTTGCAGGAGCTCTTGGAGATGGTGGTGTAGTAGGTGCAGACGCTGCCGCCTTTTTGGCTAGCCTTGGTGCTTGGAGAAGAGCATATGCACTTATTATTACTGATGCTAATGGATATGTAGTAGCTAGACTTGGTGAAGGTTTTACAAAAGCTACTGGCCTTGGTGTAGGTGTTGCAGTAGCAGCTGGTCTTGGTGAAGGTGTTGCAGTAGCTGGCATTGGAGGCCTTGAGGTGGATGAAGTTGCATGTGTTGCTACTAAAGCGGGTGCAGGGGCTGCTACACTTTGATCTGAAGGTCTATTTTCCTGAAGATAAATAATACAACAAATGCATTAGATGAAAATATATTGTATCTGATGAAGAGTAACTAGTGCTTGGTTCTGATTTTTCCTCATCTGCAAAGCTGGTTTCAGTGCTTGCCTAGAGTTAGTGTGCCTATGGCCACCCAAATTGCACTTGCTGCATGTAATTATGCCAATTATGGTAGAAACCTTTGGTTATGGTGGTTCAAACTTCTCTTTCCTCCTTTTGTATTATTTTCTTTCCCTTGTCAACTCTGAAAACATTTGGTTCAATGTCAGGAGTTGCAGTACTTGTCCACAAATCTTCACCAAAAACAGGGTATACAATAGGGTTGGAGGCCTCCAAATACATAGCATTTTTAAGAAATCAAGCACAAAATCCTCAGGTTGCTGCCTGGATTTGTATATTATAGAAATGACATGGATGCAGGGAAGGTCAGTCATGGATCATCTTATACAATAACATGTTCCATTTTATAAGTGAACATCATACACTCTTTCCTCATACCTATTGACTTGCCAAATATGACATAGTGCATTCTTTGGAGTGCAAGGTGTGGACCATTTCTTAGCCTCTTCAAGCTTATCAGAGTAAGTTGGTGTGATAACCCACCTGGCATTTGCTCTACTGGTTTTTTACTATCATTCTTGGTCCTTGTCTTAGTTTGGATCTCCTCAAACCTTTCTCCGACTGGTTTTGCTCTAACATCAAGAATCTTCTTGTTGAAAACATCACGAAGATTTTTCACTACAATTATCATTGATTGCATACTTAGCCCAACACTCTACATGTATTTTTGGTAAGCCACTCATATGCTTACTCACTTAATTATTACACATCAAAGCCATTGTTGCATCAAATTCATGCTTTGTGTAGGAATAGGTAGCACTATCCATATATTTTTCAACTTTCTAACTCCAAAATGAGCAATTTGGAAGATTGCATAGATATGCCCGAGGCAATATATTTGAGGGTAATTAGGAAACAAAGAGTGACATGGATATACCCTACAGGTGCATAACGTTGGTATACCGGTCCAGCCCAAGGAAGGCCCACGTGAAGACTTGCAGCCCATGAAGATTTTGGGTGGCCCAAGCCCATGGTGAGTTTACTCCTTGGAGGACAAGTCTAGATTAGATACAATTTCAAAGGGTTACAACCCCAACTTGTAATCGACTCGACCTATCCCCGGGACCTGGCCTATCTATATAAAGGCCAGGAGGACATGGCGAGAAGTATCTCAACACCTCATACACACACCTCCATGCCAGATTGCATATGCGCACCCCCTATAACCTTCGGTTCCGCCGTAATCAAGAACAAACAAGTAGGAGTAGGGTTTTCCCTCCGGGGCCTGAACCTGGGTAGACCTCGTGTCCCCGTGTTGCTTGCCTGTTCACCGTCTCGCGACTTCCAGCATCCCCATCTTCTCCAAAACCCAAGTCCATAACAATGGGCATTGACGAGTCGAACCCTCGTCAATTGGCGCCGTCTGTGGGAAGCGGGGACACTGATCGTGTGGTCGTGACGGTTCCATCCAAAACGATCTACGATTCCTCGGCGACGAAGAATCACCTCCTCTTCGGTTCTTTCGACTTCACCGCCCACTCACCGGCCACCCGCAAAGATTTCAAGTCCGTAGGCGACGGAATCGAGATGCTGTTCGGGAGCTTCTGCTTCCAGGTGGGGCAGACCGGCACCCTCCGCCTTCCTGAGCGGGTGCCACTTTCATCCATCAGGCCCTCTACGTGGATCCCACCCATCGACGCCCTGCGTACGTCGGTGCTGACGGGTCATTCGGATGACAGCAACAGCTGCAACTCCGATGTATGTGATCCCCTTCGGATGAAGGAACCTACGGTTCCGGATCTGAGAGCTACGGTAGCAGCGACCCACTCCATGAGCGTTACTTGTGCACCGTCATCCATGGTGGCGACGTCAACAACGGAACCAAACTGCCACCGAATCCCCCTCCCACCCCCAAGCTGATAACGGAGGAGACGGGTCACTACTGCCCAATCCCAGCGGAAATCAGGGACCCACCAATGCCAACGGCACTAACCACGTCCAGATCAATCTCAGCAGTGCCCAATGGGAAATGGTGCATGAGGATATATGAGGTAACCCTCTGCCAATCGACGCACCACGTGACATGTTAATGGGCTACCACTGGCTTCTCGTCGAGGAGCACAAAATCGACAAGTCAAGGTGCAATCCGATCTCGAACGATGCATGCGAGAAGCTGACGAATCGAGCATGCGGCGTGCTGCGCTCTTCGCCGCGGATCCTCTTCGCACGGGAACAACGCTAACAAGCACCACTCCTGCCTAGAGTGCATGGACCCCGCCGCACGACATGAGGTCACCAAGGCACTCGACATGTACTTCATGACGATGGACTCACAAGGCAACATCATGCCGAAGACGCCACAAGCTACGATCATGGCGGCCACCACATATCTCGCGTCCAACCTGCCACCGGTGGGAGACCCAAAGAGCGCGATCCACAAGTCTGCCCTAGAAGGACTCGTACTAGTCGGAGCTGCACTACACAATGAAATCCCCGCAGAGCCGAAGAAAAAGGCCGCAGTCAAGTTCGCTCGGAGCCGCTCACCCTCATCTAAGGAAGAGTAGCATGACCTGCCTCGACACCGTCGGAGCCTGCGGCACCGCAACAGCAACTACAATGCTCGTAGCGAGCTCACACATCGCAAGATCGACAAATCACGTGCTAATCGCGCATGCTCAACTTATTCCATGGAGGAGGACGACAGAGAACTGTGCGGAGCCATATGCTTCAGCAGATCCGTTCGGCAATCACGGATGCCGAGAAACTTCAAGATCCCTTCGGACAACTCGAAGTTCGATGGCGCGCAGGAGCCAAAAACTTGGCTCAACGATCATCTGTCGTCAGTCAAGCTCCACGTCGGGAACAAGAACACCGCCCTACAATGCCTTCAGCTGCAGCTGACAGGCGCGGTCAGGGTCTGGCTCAGCAGCCTCCCCTATGGCTGCATCCAAAGCAGGGAAGAGCTGGCATACAACTTCATCCGCAACTTTAAGGGCACCAGCAAGAGGCCAGCCTCAATCGAAGAGAATCGGGCCTGCACCCAACGGACTAACGATTCCATCCGCTCATACATACTACGCTGGTCTCACATCAAGAACTCTGCTACAAATATCTCCGAAGAGAGGGCAATCAACGCCTTCAAGGACGGTATCGGGCGCCAAGATTTCAGGGAGGAGCTTGGGCGCGTCCAGCCCAAAACCCTTGTTCACCTGATGGACATCGCCAACCGCTGGGCAAATGGCGAAGATTCCGTCAACCGAACACATTCGAATGATGAAGATGACTTCATCCGCAGGCGCGATCACCGTATCAAGAGAAGATCGTGCGTCTACGACGATCGCGACGGAGTCGAGATGGTTGCAGTTGGATACGCCGATCGCCGCGACGATGGCAACCGCAATAGCGGACACCGCAGCAGCAGCTACCGCGACGATGGACGACCCAAACAAACATGGCAACGTCGCAATCGCGACGACGAGCCTTCGGCATACGACAAGCTATCTGGTCCCTGCACCATACACTTCTACATCGACAAACAAGATGAGAAGAAGAAGGCCAACCACATGCTCAAGGACTACCGGGAGTTCCAGAAGCTCGGCGAGGGGCTCACCCAGATGCGATGCCAGGCGGTGAAACCAGGATTCGCACCAGCCCCAGGTGCCGTCGCCCATGGAGCTCCCTCACCACCACCTGGAGAACCCTCGCAGCCGCCGGCTGCACCAACACTGAATAACGGTGTAAACGGGTACCCGCCACCGATAGGGTCCATGATGATCCAGAAGGGGCGCCCAACCAACAGGGTGTAGAAGAATATCACCCGCCAAGTCAACCTGGCCATGACCTCCCCACCAGCCATACCTGAGTACCTCAGTGGCTCGGAGTCCTGTATCATGTTCGACCGTTCGGATCACCCATGCCAGATACCTCGCCTAGGTCACTTTGACCTGGTGCTCGAGGCCTAGATCGAAGGATTCGAGATGAGCCGCGTTTTCATGGACGGCGGCAGCGACATCAACCTAATGTTCGCCAGCACGCTCGCAGCCATGCGGATCCCGCTATGCAGCCTAGAGCAATCGAACACGACGTTCCACGACATAGTCCCAGGGAAGGGCATATACCCCTTGGGAAATATATGGCTCGACGTCATCTTCGACAAGCCTGAAAACTTCATGCGTGAGCGGCTGGAGTTTGAAGTTGTGGACTGGCCATCACAATACCACACCATCCTCGGGCGCATGGCATTTGCAAGATTCTTGGCAGTCCTGCACTACGCCTACCTTCAACTGAAGATGCCAGGACCAAGGGGTGTCATCACCGTCCTAGGAAGCTTCACCAGGAAGGATAGCTGTGAGAGAGATTACAACAGAATCTCCCAATCGTTCGGCATGCAGGACGAGCTCACAAGGCTCAAGGAGGTGACAGACAACAGGGCACCCCCAGTCACCAGGAAAAATGCACCTGATATGTTGTTCGACTCCACAGTCAACACAAAGAAGGTGTAGGTTCACCCGACGGGCACCTCCAAGACGGCGTTGATCGCCAACGACCTGAGTCCCACCTAGGAAAGCGCGCTCACCGAATTCCTCCGTGAGCGCTGGGAAATTTTTGCCTAGTGTCCTATGGACATGCCAGGAGTTCCCAGGGAATTCGCCGAGCATGCACTCAATGTGTTTCCGGATGTTAAGCCAGTCAAGTAGTCGGTGCGTCAACTGTTCGAGCCAAGAGCCGAAGCCGTTGGTATTGAAGTCAACAGACACCTTGATGCCAACTTCATCAGGGAAATCAAAGAAAGCGAGTGGCTGGCTAACACCGTGCTGGTCCCTAAAAAGGACATAGACATCCTGCGGATGTGTGTGGACTTCACATCGCTTAACAAACATTGTCCCAAGGACCACTTCCCTCTACCAAGGATCTAACAAATCATCGACTCCACTGTAGGAAGCGAGAATCTCTCCTTCGTCGATGCCTACTCAGGCTACAACCAAATTCGACTGAAGGTCAAAGATCAGGAGAAAATGGCGTTCATCACGCCGTTCGGGGTGTTCTGCTACAACACAATGCTCCTCGGGCTGAAGAACGCAGGTGCCAGTTACCAGAGATGCATGTAGGCATGTCTGAAGGACCAGATCGGTCGCAACATATAAGTCTATGTCGACGACATAGTAATCAAGACCAAGGAGGCCAGGATGCTCATCAACGATCTCCGCGAGAGGTTCGATAACCTTGATCGCTACAAGATCAAGATGAACCCAGACAAGTGCGTCTTTCGCATCCTGATTGTCCAGTTACTTGGGTACTTCATCTCCCAGCTTGGCATTGAGGTGAACCCGAAGAAAATCAAGGCTATACTAGCCATGGAGAAGCCAAAGAACCTCAAGGGGTTCCAGCAGCTAGCGGGGCGAATCGCGACACTCAGTAGGTTCATCAGTCGTATGGGTAAGAAGGCTCTCTCCTTCTATCCGCTGCTGCGCAAGGCCGACAAATTCGAGTGGACACCCCAAGAAGATGATGCATTCGAGGACCTCAAGCGCCTTCTCTCCACATCACCGGTCCTGGTCACGCCGAAGGAAAGTGAGCCTTTGCTGCTATACACAGCAGCCATGCATTAGGTGGTCAGCACCGCACTCATGGTCGAACGACCCGAATATGGCAAGACCCGCGGGGTCTAGCGCCCAATTTACTACCTTAGCGAGGTACTGACGCCGACAAAGCAGAGGTACCCTCATTACCAGAAGCTCGCTTACGGCGTATTCATGACGGCATGTCGGCTGAGCCACTACTTCCAGGAGCACCAGATCGTGGTCGTCAATGACACCCCACTGTCAAACATCCTGAGCAACCCCGAAGCTACGGGGAGCGTAGCCCTGTGGGGAATCGAGTTGTCTCCTCGAGACATCATCTACGAGCAACGCACCGCCATCAAATCTCAGGTCCTCCCTGACTTCCTAGTCCACTGGATGGAGCTCCAGCTGCCGGATACTCCGGACATGTCGCAGTCCTCGACGATGCACTTCGACGGCTCCAAACGCGAGGCCTAAGCAGGGGCCGGCGTCATACTGACGTCCCCTCAAGGCGACAAGATGAATTATGTCATTCAGATAAAATTCCGCGCCTGCAACAACGAGGCCGAATATGAGGCCTTAATCTATGGCATGAGGATGGCTAAGGTGTGTGGCGCAACACGCCTTGTCATCTATGGCGACTCGAACCTCGTTGTCCAGCAGACGATGAACGAGTATGATGCCCATAGCACCAACATGATTGCATACCATGCCCTCTACAACTCACTCGAAGGGGACTTTGACGGTTGCGAATTCCGACACGTTGCCAGGGAAAGCAACAAGGAAGCCGACAAGCTCGCCAACATCGGATCTACCTGTGCTCGGGTACCACCAGGAGTGTTCCTCAAACAAATCTGCGTACCCTCCATCAAGCGGAAATTCCCAAAGGGTCGGCAGAGGCCGAAGAGCACTAGGGGGCTACGCTACCTGAAGGACAAGAAGGACCCGAAAAAATCGACACAGAGGTCGAGCTGGTAAGTCTTATGCAGGTCATGGCGGCTAAATAAACATGGCACAACCGTACCTCCGCTACCTGATAAACAAGCAACTTCCTGAGGACCCGACAGATGCCCGACACATATCTCACCGATCAAGGGCCTTCACCATTATCAATGGCAAGCTGTACAAGCACAACATTTCAGGTGTGCTCCAACGATGCGTCACCATCGGCGAAGGCAAAAGCATCCTCCTAGATATTCTTGAGGGTATCTGTGGCCATCACGCAGGCAGCCGCGCCCTGGTCGCCAAAGCTCTACGAGTTGGGTTCTACTGCCCAACCGCCAAGAAAGATGCAAAGGAGATAGTCCAGAGATAATCTTCCCTGGATTTCGTGTCTGTTGAACAGGAAGAGAGGTGCCAAGTGTCTTACCCGTTTCTCGAGCTTCCCACATCAGATGGCATTCCGAGATATTTCTTGCTCAGCGACTCGTTATGTACATTATCCACCAATACCAAGTCCTCCGAGGGATCGAGGTGGACCCGAGAGGGCGAATAAGAAACTCTAGAGGTAGACTCAGAAGATGAATATGGGAACCCCGGGGAAAGCTCAGAGGACAAATATGGGACTTTAGAGGAAGACTTAGAAGAAGACCCCGAGGACAAATACGATAGTCCAGAGGACGATTCTATCTTAAAAAAAGAGGGTTTTATTGAGCATCGAGGAAGAAAATAATTTATTCTAAAATACCAAAAAGAAGTGGGCAACGCCTGTCAGAGGTACGCGGAAAAGCCTCACGCGCCAGGATCAGAGCTACGGCCTATTCCAGTGGCCTGGCCTTTCGCCCAGTGGGGCCTCAACATGATCGGAAAACCGCCAAAGTCCTCGTCAGGAGGCCATGTCTTCCTCCTGGTAGCAGTCGACAAATTCTCTAAGTGGATCGAGGCCATGCCCGTTACCAACCAAAGCGGAAAAACCGCCGTCAAATTTTTCGAGTCTATTGTCTACAGGTTCGGAGTGCCCCATAGCATCATAACAGACAATGTCTCGAACTTCATCTCAAAGGAGTTCCAAGACTTCTGCGGGGACCTTGAAATCAACCTATCATACACTTCCGTGGCGCATCCACAGACCAACGGACAAGTCGAAAAGGCAAACGTCCTCATCGGCAACGACATCAAGAAGCGTCTGCTACGCCCACTCAAAAGGCTTGCGGGAGCCTGGGCGGACGAGCTACCCTCTGTTCTCTAGAGCCTGCACACAACTCCAAACAGCTCAACTGGCTACACGCCCTTCTTCATGGTGCATGGAGCCGAAGCTATGCTGCCTGCTGAGGTAGGCTACAAGGCCCCACGGGTCGTTGCCTACAGCGAAGCCGAATCATCGGCCGGACTTGAAGACACCGTCGACACACTGGATGAAGCACACGACATCACCGCGGCTCACTCAACGGTGTATCAGCAGATCCTCCGCAACTACCACAGCCGTCGGCTACGTCCAAGGTCCTTCATCGAAGGATACCTCGTCCTGCGACTCAAGTAAGAAGGGCACACGAAGCTTGAGTCCCCCTGGGAAGGACCCTAAATCGTCACCGAAGTCATCCCAGGCGGTGCTTACCGCCTCATGGACGTTGCATCAGGAGTTGAATACTCCAACCTCTGGAACGTCGCACGACTGCGACGCTTCTACCCCTAGTTACCCTTTACTTTCAATAAGGCTATTCAGCCGAACAATGTATCTCTTCACATATGATGAATAAAAGCTAAGTTCCTTGGCCCAATTTTTTTCTCCTTACATTATTTGTCGCTAAATACGCTCGAGGGCTGCGCCTCACCTTACGACTTCGTTAATTGCCAACAACGCATATAACCTGAGTAGCTGACCATGTCAGGCTAACGAAAAGGACATGCACACTACATAATCACACAATGCACTACGTGCCAATACATACAAACTTTACAAAGGGAATTACAATCCCACTCGAATAAATACAGACTTTACATTATCTCATTTTTGTTTATAGGACTTAACTGTGCTGGAGCAAAACATTTGTCCGCTCCTCAAACACGTCTACAATTTCTTCGGCATACTGCGCCACAGGCGAATAATGCGGACGCATATCCCATGCCATGCCATCTGGAGGTGGAGGTGGCCCAGCCGTTTTCTCTGCAAGATCGATGTCACGACGGTGCAGTCGAACAAGTTACAAGGCTGCCTTCACGCCTGCCACCAGTTGATGGCGTACCAGCTCCTTCACATGACCTGCATCTCAAAACTTCCCAAGCAAGCCCACAAAACTAGAAAGGCACAAAATCTAAAGGGAACATGGTGGCCCAAATCGCCGCGAGTGACGCCCTCGCTCGCTTCAGCACCCGAAGAACTTGGTGAACACGATCTTGCACCGTTGCAAGGACGATAGCTCAATCGTGGTCCATCTAGAAGAAACCGCCGGCTTCCAGCTCTTGTTGCGTCAAGAAATTCATTCGAATCGCTACACGTTCCTTCTCTTCCTTCGGAAGAAGATTTACAACTGCGCACATGCGTGGATAAGCTCACAGAAAACAACTGGTGCACTCTAAAAGAAAAGGAGTCCAGGTAACTTACATTGGAGTGGCTCACCAATCTGTCGAAACTCTTCAAGCAGAAAATCCTCCCTGGCAATGGCTCGCTCAACCTTCGACTTCCACACATCCACGTGACCGAGGATGCTAAGGATGTCCTTCTCCAAACTCCGGACACAGTCACACAAAAAAGGCAACTGTGATGACTCACTCAATGAGGGGCGAGTGCCAGGTATGGGAGAAGGAATGGACACTGGGACAGCACCCGAAGGACCCTAAGGGTGCACAAGCAAACATCAATACAACAACATTTGACAACAGTCAAAAGACGCATTTATATATACACAAATAAGGCCACTACGTGGCAGAGTAAAACTTGTTCATCCAAAAGATGTTATACATGCAGCCGAAAAGAGAAGACTAGCTACAATTGAGAAGGGCCTAAGCGCCAGCACTCGGAGCAGCTTCAGAGCTAGACTGCCTACTCTTGGCCGCCTGCTGCTACTCTACTGCGTAGTCGGCCAAGAGGTCTATTAGCTTAGGCCCAAAATGCTTATAGCGGGAGGCAAAGGTGGCAAAACATACCTCAGAGCCATTCGCCATCGTTGGCATCCTGGACGTGACCTGCATCAGATCCAGCTGGGCTCTAGACGCCGGCGCTATTGCCAACTCCATAACAGTGCCGACCCCCTTCTGTGCGCGCTTGTACTTCGCAGGAGCATCATCCGCCAGAGCCTCCGCAAGGGAGTCGACATCCTCGAGGGCAACGCTCTTGGTGTTGATATCCTTGTAGAAGCGAGTGAGCGCCCTCTTGGCTTTATCGAGTGCCCCCACGGACAATGTGCAACGCTCTTCGATCACTACAACATCATTCATCAGAAGATCACCGTGCTCCAAGGCGTCACGATCGAATGCAACACCTAAAGAATCTGCAAAGAAAACGGTAAGATCAAAAGATGAGGAGGAGTAAATCACAATCAAAGCATTTAACACTCAAAAGAATTGCAAAGTGACCTACCAGAGATATCCTTGGAAGAAGCCATAAGCTTTTCAGCCATGGCCTTCTCCTGGGTCGCTGCGACGGACGCAAGCTGCTGCTCACGGTCTCCAGCCTCCTTCTGCTGGCACTGGAGGGCCTCTGCAACATCTTTTGCCTGTTTCTCCACTTTGCTGATGCACTTTTCGAGAGCTTCAACTTGCGGAGATCATCATTGTTCTCATCTGCAACATGGGGCAACAAAAGGGTGAATACAAGGAAAACTTTGGAGGACTCGAAACAAAGCAAAAGAAACCTAGGCACCTCGAACGCTCGAGCTCGCCCTCTGATACGTCCAAAACGTATCTACTTTCCGGAACACTTTTGCTATTTTTTCTCCTCTAAACTTGTGTGATTTGGATACAACTAACACGGACTAACGCTGTTTTCAGCAGAATTACCTTGGTTTCTTGTTTTTGTGTAGAAAATCAACTATCAGGAAAAATCCCGAAAAAATGCCAAAAATTATATTTCACCAGAAGATCCACGGAGCCAGAAGACGAGACGAGGAGGAACTGAAGCTTCTCGAGCTCAAGGTGATGTCTCCCAACAGCCAGAGCTTACCCCAGACGTTACTACAACCTCCGTTGATGCCGATGTAACCTTTGCAGAGGCCCAAACAACCTCGGAGCACCCAGTTCTTAAGGATGCACCTCTGGAGGAAAACAAGGTCATCCCAACTGCGTCCGAGACACCCATGTCCGAAACTCCTGGTGCTGATGTTGTCCCTCCCACGGGTGATTTGGCCTCTGCCGACGTTTAGGCTCAACACCTCCTACTTATTTAAGTCCCCGGTATGCCGGGTGTATGTTGTCTTGGAAACAGTTATTCGTCTTTTGGTACAATGTGAATCGTTTAGCCTTTGTCCTCTGATGCCTTAGCAATTGTTGTTACTCTATCTAAGTGAGTTTATGTGAATCATATCTTTGCTTTGCCCAACTCTAACTTCGTAAATCCGGGTCATATTTTTCAGACGACTAATTTTTGTTTGGCATCGATCTTGTGTTTCTTATTTATTCTTGGTTGTAAAACTGTCGGTTTTGCATTTTCTCCTTGAGGGACTATGAGTTTTAAGCCTATACATCTTTTAAACTGATGGACTTACTACCTTTTCCAAGGTATCTGTTGGTAAAACGATATAGATAAGGTACTTTCCTTGTTATATTCTCGACTTGCTGATGTTGTCATTCGCCTGACTATGATAGTACAGATTGTTGGCTGTTTCCTCCGCGTTATTTCTTCGGTTGCCGAGGCAAGTTTATATTGCATCTGTGATTGATAACAGATTAGTCGAGGCAGTCCCCGGGTTATTGTTTAAGCCCCCGAGGTTCCATTTATACCCAAATGGATAAATAATACGGGGTAGTCCCCGAGTTACTGCTTGAGTCATCGAACTTTCATACATACGCCAAAAAATTAACAGACAATATGAGGCAGTCCCTGAGTTATTGCTCGGGTTGCCGAAGTTTCATACATATGTGAAAAAGAACAAACAATATAAGGCAGTCCCCGAGTTACTACTCGGGTCGCTGAAGTTTCATGCATAGTTACAGAATGATAACCAATTGTGAGCAGTTTCCGAGTCATTGCTCGAGCTTGCGAAATTTCATACATAGTTAAAAATGACGAATAACATGAGGCAGTCCCCGAGTCACTGCTCGGGTTGCCGAAGTTTGATACATAGTTAAAAATAAGGAATACATGCTCTAGTCTCCGAGTCACTTTTGATACACGTTTGATTCACTGATTTGGCATATCACGTGACAAGATGCAATACATGGATTCTATGTGTAGAACGGACGAAGTAAGGCTATGTTCCATGGTATTTTTGACTCATCTCCGACCTTGTTTGCCTTGTTCTTTTCTGGTGTCTGAGCGTCGATCAAGTAATACGCATCGTTGTGTAATGATTTACTCACGATAAATGGTCCTTCCCATGGGGGTGAGAGCTTATGCATGCCGGCTGTGTGTTGCACTAGCCGAAGAACTAGATATCCTTCTTTAAAAACTCTTGGACTGACCTTCTTGCTATGATACCGTCTGAGATCTTGCTGATAAATAGCTGATCTTGACAATGCCAATTCCCTTGCTTCCTCTAGCAAGTCCACATCTTCTTGCCGTGATATTTCGTTCACTTCGACACTTGTGTACTGGGCCACTCTTGGCGAGTCATGCATTATGTCGGCTGGAAGTACAAATTCTGCCACGTATACAAGAAAGAACGGGGTATATACCATCGATCTGTTTGGGGTGGTCCTGAGGCTCCACAGCATAGCTGGAAGTTCCTCAATCCAGCATCCTGCCGACCTCTGCAGTGGTTCAATTAGCTGAGGTTTTATCCCTGACAATACTAGTCCATTTGATCTTTCTACTTGCCCATTCGATGCCAGGTGAGCCACCAAGGATACATCGAGTCTTATGTGTTTCTCTTGGCAGAATCTAGCAAAATCTCCTTCAGCGAAGTTTGTGCCAGTATCCGTGATGATACTGTGTGGGTATCTATATCTCAAAATAATATCTTTGAGGAATTTCACCGCTGTGGGTCCGTCATATTTTCTTATTGGCTTCACTTCTATCCACTTTGTGAATTTGTCCACCATGACTAGAATGTGAGTCATTCCGCCGCGAGCCGGATTAAATGGACCTACCATATCCAAACACCACATGGAAAAGGGCCAAGAGATTGGTATTGTCTTTAGCTCGGACGAAGGCAGATGTATCTTGCTGGCGTATCTCTGGCAACCATTATATCTTTCTACCAATTCCTTTGCTTCCTTCAGAGTACTTGGCCAATAAAATCCATGCCTAAATGCTTTGGCCACTAGGGCTCTGGAAGAGGCATGATGTCCACATTCTCCCTGATGTATATCCAAAAGAATTTACTGCCCTTCTTCCAAGTCAACACATCGTTGTAGTACGTTTGTCACACTTCTCTTATAAAGATCATTATTAATGATCGTGTAGGCTTTTACTCTTCTCACAATCTTCCTAGCCATGACCTCATCATCCGGCAATATTTCCTCTTTAAGGAATGAGAATATGGGTTGCGCCCATGTTGGTGTGGTTTTTCTGAGAAAATTACATTGTCAATTTCCATAATCTCTGCCGACATAACATATTTGGGCTTTTCTCTGTTCACTCGTGGGTCAGCCGAATTAATCCTCGAATAGTTCGGGTCATATTCTTTGTCAATGTCCATTGGGACATTCCCTTCTATTTGTTCTGCCGAGATACAAATTGACTCAGATTCTAGCGAGGGCGTAATGGATGGTTTTCTCAGGTGTTCCAGAGCTATGCCAGGTGGAATTGACTGCCTAGTTGATCCGAGTTTTGATAGTGTATCTGTTGCATCATTTTCCGCCCGGGGTATGTGACGGAATTCACACCCATCAAAATAACCACTGATCCTCTGCACATGAAACCTATACAAGGCCATATTCGCATCTAGTGCGTCCCAATTCCCTGATACTTGCTGTACTATGAGGTATGAATCCCTATAACATAGAATCCGATGTATTCCAATCTCTTTCGCCATTTTTAGGCCATGGACGAGTGCCTCATACTCGGCCACATTGTTTGATGCTACGAAGTGTATCTGCAGCATGTATTTCAGCTAATATTTTTTCGGTGAAGTTAGTACTATTCCTGCTCCTAGACCATTTCTTAACTTGGACCCATCAAAATGCATCGTCCAATAGTTCGGATCTGGCAATGGGGGATCATACTGTACTTCGGCCCAGTCCACAAAGAAGTCGGCCACTGCCTGAGATTTAATTGCATCTCGTCTATCAAATTGTGGAGCATAAGACGATAACTCGATTTCCCATTTTGCTATTCGGCCACTCGCATATTTGTTGCTCAATATCTCAGCTATGGGTGCCTCACAAATCACTTTTATCGGGTGTTCTTTGAAATAGTGTTTCAGTTTCTTCGCCGACATGTATACTCCATAAGCCATCTTCTGGTAGTGTGGGTAGTTTTGCTTTGAGGTCGATAATACCTCACTTAGGTAATATACCGGCCTTTGTACCGACTTATCCTCTTCGTTCCGTTCCACAACCACTACTGCACTTACCACTCTGTTAGTAGCTGCCACATAGAGTAGCATAGGCTCTTTTGACAATGGAGAAGCCAAAATTGGTGCCTTGACCAGCATCTTTTTTAACTCATGGAAGGCACTATCAGCCCGCAGTGTCCAGACGAACCTGTCGGATTTTTTCATCAGTTGATATAGAGGTAATTCTTTTTACCCTAGCCTACATACGGACCTACTCAGTGAGGCAAGAGACCCTGTAAATTTGTGTACATCGTTCAGGCACGTCGGTAGTTCCATTGTTTCAACTGCTCGGATCTTAGTTGGGTTTGCCTCTATACCTCGGCTGGATACGAGGAAACCGAGTAATTTTCTGGTTGGCACACCAAAGGTACATTTCTCCAGGTTAAGCTTCATTCAGAACCTTCTCAGGTTCGCGAATGTCTGTCGAATATCTTCTAGGAGCATTTTGCTCTCTTTGGTTTTTATAACCACATCATCAACATATACTTGCACATTTTTCCCAATTTGGTCATGTAGACATTTTTGCATGCATCTTTGGTATGTGGATCCCGCGTTACGCAGGCCGAATAGCATGGTACGATAGCAATAAGCCCCATACGGGGTGATAAACACAGTCTTTATTGATCAGCCGGGTTTAACAGTATCTGGTGGAAACTAGAATACGCGTCTACAAATGACAATATCTCACATCCAGATGGTCGAATCAATGACTTGGTCTATCCTAGGTAAAGGAAAAGGATCTTTGGGACACGCCTTATTGCGGTTCGTGTAATCGATGCACATTCTTCATACGACGGCTATATTTGGGTCATCCTTTTTCTTTTCTACCAACACAGGATTTGATAGCCAATCCGGATGAAGCACTTCCATAATAAACCCGGCTGCGAGGAGCCGAACTATCTCATCTCCTATTATATTTCTCCTGTCTTCGGCGAAGCAGCGGAGACGTTGCTTCACCGGCCTTGCTCCTGGCCTCACATGCAAAGAGTGCTCAGCCAAATCCCTCGGTACACCTTGCAGGTCTTGTGTTGACCATGCAAAGATATCCCGATTCTCACAGAGGAAGTTGGTGAGCTCGCTTTCCTATTTTGCATCTAGGACAACACCAATCGTGATGGTGCGCTCCGGGAACTGATCATCAATCTAGATCTTTTTCGTCTCCTTAGTCGGCTGGAAAGATACACTTCCATGCGGGTTGGCTAATGCTGGCATATTAAGCTGTGCCGACTGAGCCAGAGCTGCTAGTTCCTGAATTCTTCTTTTTTCTCTTGCAATTACCAATGACTCGGCCAGGTTTGACTGATAGGGCAAAGGTGTCCGATCTTTCGATGAGATGGCGATAATCGATTTGGTGGAGTTCGGGCTTGACGATCCGACTACGCGTGCGAGCACGAGCGCCAATGCAATCGCTAGGCCAATCTCCTGGAGGTTACCGATCCTGCGTGAACACGATCAGCCTGACCAGCGAGGGTCTTAATTCCTACCTGAAATCGAGAACAAGTAAGAACCAATATTGCAATCAAGATATTGCGGATTAAGAGGAAAGCTTTATTGAAAGAGGTGGGATCCTGAATAGGTGCGAAGTACAAGAGGCCTCTGCGGCCTCGAGCCTTGGCGAAGTTGCGACTATGGCTAACTTAATGTCTAAACAAAATCCGAGTCTAAAGGTTCGGCTATGGGCGTATTTAAGGGCGAAAAGGTGGGGTTCGCCAGCCATGGAAGTGGTGACCGAATCCAACCCTAAAGTCCTTTTCCTCAAATACGGACTCTAAAAAGTGGCTAATTAAAATCCTGAAAATTACATGGGCTGGCCCAAAATAAAGGTGTCGCGACACCATATTATGCTATGGACGAATTTAAAGTATTGATCTTGAATATTTCGTCCAAGCCTTCTTTCTTCATTATGGTGGCCTCAAAGTTCTGAAATCTTCATCCGTGGCCTTCTCTTGGATCATCACATGCTTCTGCCATCACCATGCATGGCCATGCTCCAATGCTTGTCCCTCTCATCCATGCTTGGTCCATCATTCCTAAGAGTAAGAAACTTATCGATTTAGGCAGCATCATATTCTCATGTATGTAAGGAATAGTTCCAAGAAACGAAAGTACACGATAGTTCAGGTTGTTTGTACGAGATCTTGTGATGGGTCCTTGTATGTGTGTGTTCTTTGTAGGTACAACGGTTGTATCAATAGTAGGGATGTCCACATCATGCTCCCCTTCTTGAATTGAAGTCGCCTCGACGCAATCTCATCTTCCTCACCAAAGTAAGGCTTCAAATCTGCAATGTTAAATGTAGGACTAACTGTACCAAAGTCTGCAGCAACTCAAGTTTATATGCATTATCATTGATTTTCTCTAACACCTTAAAGGGACCAGCGTGACGTGGCATTAACTTAGACTTCATGTAAATCAGAAAAGCGATCTTTACGCAAATGTAACCAAACAAGATCGCCAACATCAAACACAACATGCTTTCTCCCTTTATCCCCACAAGTTTATACTTAGCATTCATGTGTTCAATGTTATCTTTAGTAGTCTTATGCAAGTTTAATATCATTTCAGCGTTGTGTAGCATCCAAATTATGTTGCAATCAAGAAGGTAAAGGCAATAAATCAATAGGTGCACGAACAAAACCATACACAATCTCAAATGGGCACATCTTTGTGGTAGAATGCAAAGAACGATTATAAGCAAATTCTATATGAGGTAAACACTCTTCCCACAATTTTAAGTTCTTCTTTAAAACAGCCCGTAACATAGTAGACAAAGTTCTATTTACTACTTGTTTGACCATCGGTTTGGGGATGACATGTAGTACTAAAGAGCAATTTAGTCCCCAACTTAGCCCATAAACATCTCCAAAAGTGGCTAAGAAATTTAGTATCACGATCAGAGACAATAGTATTTGGCACACCATGCAAACGAACAATTTCACGAAAGAACAAATCAGCAATATGCGCAGCATCATCCGTTTTATGACAAGGAATAAAGTGTGCCATCTTAGAGAACCGATCCACAACAACAAAAATACTATCCCTCCCCTTCTGTGTTCGTGGCAATCCCAAAACAAAGTCCATAGAAATATCCTCCCAAGGAACACTAGGAACAGGAAGAGGCATATATAAACCATGTGGATTAAGGCGAGACTTAGCTTTTTGACAAGTAGTGCAGCGTGCCACAAATCTCTCAACATCTCGACGCATACGTGGCCAAAAGAAGTGTGCAGCAAGAACATCCTCCGTCTTCTTGACACCAAAGTGTCCCATCAATCCTCCTCCATGCGCCTCCTGTAATAACAAAAGACGAACAGAGCTATCTGGAATGCATAGTTTGTTAGCACGGAACACAAATCCATCATTGAAGACGAACTTGTTCCAAGTTCTACCATCTCTACAATTCTGCAACACATCTTTAAATTCAGCATCATGCACATATTGTTCTTTAATAGTTTCCAATCCAAATATTTTGAAGTCAAGTTGAGATAACAAAGCATAACGACAAAGCATCAGCAATAATATTATCTTTACCCTTTTTGTGTTTGATAACATAAGGAAAAGACTCAATAAATTCAACCCACTTTGCATGACGACGATTCAACTTAGCTTGACTACGAATATGCTTCAAAGATTCATGATCAGAATGAATAACAAATTCCTTAGGCCATAGATAATGTTGCCAAGTTTCTAATGTCCGAACCAACATATAATTCTTTATCATAAGTAGAATAGTTCAGACTAGCCCCTCAATTTCTCACTAAAATATGCAACAGGTTTTCCCTCTTGTAATAACACCCCTCCCAAACCAATTCCACTAGCATCACATTCAAGCTCAAAAGTCTTAGTAAAATCAGGAAGTTGGAGTAAGGGAGCATGTGTTAGCTTATCTTTCAATATGACGAAGGCGTTGTTGTGCATCGCCCCAAACAAAGGGCACATCCTTCTTGGTAAGCTCATTCAGTAGCGGCAATTGATCCAAAGTCTTTGACAAAGCGCCTATAAAACCAGTGAGGCCAAGAAAACTCCTCACTTGTGTGACCGTCTTGGGCTGCCAATTCTCAATAGCTTCAATCTTGGCTGGATCCACTTCAATACCTCGTGATGTAACAACATAGCCAAGAACGCAACTCGATTGGTGCAAAAGGTGCACTTCTCAAGGTTACCAAACAAACGCGTGCATCACGTAAAGCATTGAAAACAAGACGTAAATGGTCCAAATGTTCCTCTAAAGATTTGCTATAAATCGAATATCATCGAAGTAGACTACCACAAAACGTCCAATGAAAGCACGTAAAACTTCGTTCATTAATCTCATGAAAGTGCTATGTGCATTAGTGAAACCAAACGGCATTACTAACCACTCATATAAACCGAACTTAGTTTTAAATGCTGTTTTCCATTCATCTCCTAATTTCATACGAACTGGTGGTAACCACTACGCAAATTTACTTTATAAAACATTGTAGAGCCACTCAATTCATCAAGCATGTCATCTAAACGTGGAATAGGATGACGATATCGAATAGTAATATTATTGATAGCTCTACAATCAGTACACATGCGAAGAACCATCTTTCTTAGGCACCAAAATAATAGGAACAGACAAGGGCTAAGGGACTCACGAATATGATCTCTGCGAGTAGTTCCTGAATTTGGCGTTGTATCTCCTTTGTCTCCTCCGGATTGGTTCTATATGGCGCGGTTGGGCAACGTGGCACCAGGAATTAGATCAATTTGATGCTCAATTCCTCTAATAGGAGGTAGTCTGGTGGCAACTCGGGAAATACGTCCTCATATTCTGCAAAAGGTTAGCAACAATGGTGGCAAAGAAGGAGGCATATCCTCAAATGAAAACAAAACCTCTTTGCAGACAATTGCATAACATTGAGTATTGTTTACATCTAGTTCAGCAATATCAATTTTATTTGCAAGCATACATGGACTCTTCAAACGAATTTCAGAGCATGTGTAGAATCAGATTTAGTGTTCTTTGGTGGTATAAAATCTGCAACAATCTGATTCTCACTTTTATTTTTCTCCTCGCTTTAGCTCTACTAGCTCTAGCAAGATCATCTTTTAAAATCTGTCGGAGTCATAGGTTTTAGACCAATTTTCTTTCCATCATGCATAAGAGAATAGTGGTTAGTTTTGCCATTATGAACAGATTCTCTATCAAATTGCCATGGTCTACCAAGTAACAAAGAACAAGCCTGCATAGGTACAACATCACAATCAACAAAATCAGAATATGTACCAATAGTAAAATGCACGCGTACCGTTCTTGTTACCTTGATCTTGCGAGAACTCTCAAACCATTGGATGTAGTATGAATGTGGGCGTTGTCTTGTTGGAAGCGCAAGCTTCTCTACCATGTCAACACTGCCAGATTATTACAACTCCCTCCATCAATGATGATCCATAGCTCTTTCCTTGACAACACCACGTGTTTGGAACAGGTTGTATGCTGATCTTGCTCAGATTTGCTCAATTGCACACTCAACACACGTTGTGTAATTAAACTCTTGTATTGATCGCCAGCTTCAGCCCATTACCTCCGCTCGTCATCATCATCGAATTGTCTCCATCTCGAGCGTAAATAAGGGCTAGTGTATCTTCATCAAGTCACTTTCATGAATCAGATTCACCATCTTCTCGCACCATCATCACACGTTGTGTTGTGCATCTCTCAATATGACCAAAACCCCAGCACTTGCGGCATTGTATATCCTTAGTCTTACCCGTGGAAGCCATAGAAGATGCACTACGAGGTGAGCATTGGATGATGGTGGAGGAGCATGGAAATCTTGTGGTGGCCTTGGATGTGGTAGTAGCTGGAGGTGAATCACGAGGAGGCGCTGATTGTCGGGATGTCCAAGTGGATGTGCGACCTGCAGAATTATTAGTCCTCATCCATGGTGTTTGGCGATCCTGCACTTCACGTTCAGCTTTGCAAGCAAGATGAAACAAACGAGTGATAGAATTATATTCCTTATAATCTAATATGTGCTGAATGTCCTTGTTTAATCCACCAAAGAAACGTGCAAGCATTTGTTCATTAGATTCAACAAGACCACACCTAACCATCCCGTTTGCAATTCCTGATAATACTCTTCTACAGAATTTTTCCCTTGCTCTAAGCGTGTCAGATTCTTTAGTAAATCACGTTGATAAGTGGGAGGTACAAAACGAACACGCATAGCAGTTTTTAAAGCAGTCCAAGTACTAGGAATAGTAGTAGGATTTAAACGACAATACTCAGACCACCACAGGGAAGCAAATTTAGTATATTCACATGTAGCAAGACTAACACGCATATTCTCGGGATATTTTAAGCATGCAAAACGTTGTTCTACTTCCATCTCCCATGTAAGATATGCATCGGATTATATTTACCTTCAAAAGATGGAATATTTAATTTAAGCTTTGCAACATGATCATCATCGACGCATCGTGGGCGAGCGCGGTAGTAATGTCGGGACGACCAGGTACCGTGGAGGTTGTTCAACCTCCTCGTCAAACAGATCGTCGCCGGGTCGTAGTAGTACCCGCCGTCTGTCCCCAATGTCGCAGCAGCAGCCACGGCGGAAGTCTGAGGAACGTCAGTCGCAGCAGGAGCCGCCGGGGGTGCGGCGGTAGCCGTACCAGCAGTCCGAGCCGTGATCGGAATGCGTCGTGCACCATGTGGGTGCGGTGCGGTGCGGGCAATCGGTTCAAGCTCCTTGAACCGACGTCAAGCTTGGCGTTGAAGGATTTCTCGAGTCCATCGATCTTGTCCACGGCGTTGGTGAGCTTGGTGTCAAACTCCCTAGGCGTGTCCACGTCTTCGCCATGACCGTGAGCGGAGAAGTGGGCATGTAGTTCTTCGTCATGGTGGCGGGTTCATGAAGTATCTGTCATGGTTAGTCCTTAAAAGCACGTATATACTACAGGAATATGGTGGAAGTCACGCGTAATCCGTCAAGCAATATAAAGCTCTTACAAGTTCTTACCAAACAGCAGAAAAGGCGATGTGCAACCACGAGGATCGGTGGGTCCAGATTGAACCAAGCGATTACCAGAGTCGAAACACCGCACGTGGAGAGTATCCGTGGAGCTCGGGAAGGCTTAGCAAAGGGTCGCAATTATCAAAACAGCAATGCAAAAGTTGAAAGAATGCTCAACGACGGTATCTGCTGGTCCTAGGCTAGACCGCACTAGAGACGCGAGCCTAGATCACCAACGATGTCACGACGCGACACAACAAGCATGATGATGATATAGCACCACGGAAAGCGATCCGAGATGCGTAAAATCACTATGATGGCGAGTGTCTAGAACTGATCTACGGGTCTAAAAAGAGGTTAGCCCCAAAATTTTTTTCAAATTTTTATTTTGCTCGAAAGCGCAGCGCCAAAAAATATCGCTATAACGGCCGATGGAGAAAAGTGATCCCGGGGTGAAAAATAGTATAGCCGAAAAATTTTTCGAGGTTCCAGACTCTTTTTTTTTTTTTTTTGCTCTCCTACGGACTTACGACCGGACTCTTAGCTCGACACGGACTTTAGCTGAACACGGAAACAAGAAAGAAGGAAAGTCAAAAGAAATAACGAGGAAACAAGAATCTACTCGGACTGCACTACCACAGTAAAAAACTGATCGGATCTGTGTCGCGGTAGGAAGGCGGTGGCGGAGTATTAGGGTTTTATGGTGGCAGGGTATATGGCGGCGGAATATGGTGGCAGGGTATATGGCGGCGGTGATCGGTGAGTGTGGCGGTGACTAGTATGATCAGAACTCGAAACTCTAAGGGACGAGACACTAAGACCAGCAACTCGACGCGACGATGTAGACACAAATTCAACAATGCAAAAACTGAAAAGGTAATGCGAGGCGTAGATTGGTTAAGGGATGGATCTAAACTCTAACTGTGTTTTTGGCTTTTTCGTGGGTTATAGGTAAAAACAGATCTAATCTACGAAAAACAGTAAAATCTCACCGAGCAACCTGAAATCTGATACCACTTGATAGGGCAAAGGTGTCCGATCTTTCGATGAGATGGCGATAATCGATTTGGTGGAGTTCGCTTGACGATCCGACTACACGCGCGAGCACGAGCGCCAATGCAATCGCTAGGCCAATCTCCGGAGGTTACCGATCCTGCGTGAACACGATCACCTGGCCACGAGGGTCTTAATTCCTACGAAATCGAGAACAAGTAAGAACCAATATTGCAATCAAGATATTGGATTAAGAGGAAAGCTTTATTGAAAGAGGTGGGATCCTGAATAGGTGCGGTACAAGAGGCCTCTGCGACGCCGAGCCTTGGCGAAGTTGCGACTATGGCTAACTTAATGTCTAAACAAAATCCGAGTCTAAAGGTTCGGCTATGTATGGGCGTGTTAAGGCAGGGGTTTCGCCAGCCATGGAAGTGGTGACCGAATCCAACCCTAAAAGTCCTTTTCCTCAAATACGGACTCTAAAAAGTGGCTAATTAAAATCCATGAAAATTACATGGGCCTGGCCCAAAATAAAGGTGTCAAGACCATATTATGCTATGGACGAATTCGTAAAGTATTGATCTTGAATATTTCGTCCAAGCCTTCTTTCTTCATTATGGTGGCCTCAAAGTTGAAATCTTCATCCGTGGCCTTCTCTTGGATCATCACATGCTTGCTGCCATCACCATGCATGGCCATGCTCCAATGCTTGTCCTCTCATCCATGCTTGGTCCATCATTCCTAAGAGTAAGAAACATATCCGATTTAAGCATCATATTCTCATGTATGTAAGGAATAGTTCCAAGAAACGAAAGTACCTGATAGTTCAGTTGTTTGGCACGAGATCTTGTGATGGGTCCTTGTATGTGTGTTGCTGTAGGTACAACGGTTGTATCAATAGTAGGGATGTCCACATCATTGACCGAGCTGAAGCACATTCCATTGATTTTCTGTAATCCCCAGTTACTATTATTACTCCCTGAGGTCCTGGCATCTTCATTTTCAAGTAAGTAATATGACAACTGCTCATAAATTTAGCCAATGCTGGTCGTCCGAGTAAAGCATGATAACAACTTTCTAGGTCCACCACCTCAAACTCCAGATTCTCAGCTCTACAATTCTCCCTTGTGCCGAATAACACATCTACTCGGACTTTTCCAATGGGCTCGCACAAGAGCCCTGGAACAATCCCATGGAACATGGTCCTTGTTGGCTGCAACATATTCTGTGTTATTCCGAGTTTGTGCATCGTGTCTTTGTACATGATGTTGTTACTACTTCCATTATCTATGAGTACTTTCGAGAACTTCATATTGATGCTAGGACCGACGAATGTCGGATCTAGTACCAAGGCATATGACCCTAGATTCGGCATTATCTTCGGGTGATCCTTTATGCTCCAGGTTATCTCTTGATCGGACCATGGCACGTATCTTGGTATAGCCAGCATAACTGCATTCACTTCCATATGCCGGCGCTGTACGCTTTGTCTATCTTGCTGTTCTGTCGTGAACACACAATACAATTGATGGTGCTCCCTGTAATCATTGCGTCCATTGTTCCCGGGGTTTCCCCTTCCGTCTTGATTTTGATTTATCACTTGGTGCACTGTATCGTCTAGGTTATCATATCTCGGAGGGGGTGGTCATAACATTAGTTGCTGCGCATTCCCCCCGGTTAACTGTGGCTGCTGCTGTTGATGTCCTTGATGTGGAGGTGCTTGTATGCCCGCCGGGTTTCCCATTGCACTTTTCATACATGCGAATTGGCGAGTAGTATGATTGGGTGGCTTAGCCTGGTTAGGCGTGTGTAATTTACACGGTTGATCCAGCATGGATTCAAATGTGTATTTCGGCCTTTCCTGCCATTGCTTCTTCTGCTCAGGCGTCCACTGCTTTTTCCCTTCATTCCTCGGTGTCCACTGCTGAGGACCATTCTTCTGTCACTGATTGTTCCCATGACTCGGCTGATCCTGCACAACTGCTGCCACTTGATTGGAAGCGTATCTGTAATCTGGCCTCTCATCCCTTCTTCTACCTCGATAATCATTGCGCCGCAATGATCCGGCACCGTCCCTGGCATAACGATCCTGCTGCTCGTGATGCTCTGCCGACATTAACTCTGGTTGAGTCGGATCACCTAAGGCATATGAATCTGCTATTCTGATGGTTTCTGCCAATGTGGTTGGCACATCTCTCTGCAACCTCTGCCACAATACGCTTGCATATCTGCAGCCCTGAGCGAACCAGGCAATTTCTTGAGATTCGATGAGCCCTTCACATGAGTTTCTGAGGTTACACCACCGAGTCAGGAACTCTCTATCTGTCTCATTTGGTTTCTGCTTGCACATCGCGAGCTGTTGTGGCCTATTTGGCCTTTTATATGTACTGGTAAAATTGCTGACAAACATTTCTTCAAAATATAACCAACAATTGATACTTCCTGTTGGCAAATTATTCAACCATACTCTGGCTGGTCCTTCCAACATCTGTGGGACATATCTCACCACCCATCTTAGATTTCTGCCAGCTATTTTTACTGAAGTGGCATAGTCAATTAACCAATCTTGTGGCTTTGTACTTACATTGTACATTTTGGTGCCTCTTGCAACTGGAATTTCGGGACGGGCGGTTCGCCCATGATCCGAGGTCCAAAGCATGCCGGGCCAGGTGGACCCTGTTCTTCCAACAGCTCGGACCGATACAACCTGTCCAGCTTCAGTCTTGCGTCAGTCGATGGCAAGTTCCTGTAAATAACTCTCTCATGTACTCCATAGTGGTTTTGCCCACCATGTTCTGCATACTCTATTTCCAAGTAGCCATCATTGTATCTTTCATTTTCCTGATTATGTTGAGCTGGCCTAGCTTCTAGCTCTTGCCGAGGTTCATACCTCGGCTGGGGATCCTGCGGAGGGTACCTCCTCCCTTCCGCCGAGTTATTGTTCTCTTGGTTTCCCCTTCCGAGGTTTTCGTGCTCTCTGTTTGCACGGCCGGGGTTTCTATCACCGCTGTTACCTCACCTCCTGTTGCCTCTATTTTTATTGACCTTCCCCACCACCGCCGGATCATATGGGACAATCTGCTTGTTTCTTTTTCTCGAGGTCACTGCTCTGTCTCTTCGCTCATTGTTTCCGGGCGAGGATGCTGCTGCCACAGATAATGCGGGGGAAGCTCCTACCGAATGAACCATGCGAGAAGCCCCTTGCTTCACTGGGTTAGCCCTAAGAATTTCCTCATTCTGCTGGTTCGCAATGCGTACCAGCTCATTTACTCTCTCTAGTTGTTTTTGTCGGGCTTCCCCGCTTAACCCCTCCAACTCTAGGGCTGCTGCATTTGCCGCCCTGAGGTTCTTTGACAGGGTACTGTACCTCGGCAAGCCTGGGTCAACCGAATCATCTGGTCGAGCTTCGTGCTCTTTGTTAATATCATTCATGAGGTTCTTTCCTCTTAATCTCAGCTCATCTACTCGATTGGGAGCCATATCTAGTTTTTTTGCCTTTGCGTATTCTCGCAAGGTCATGTTTAAGGATTCCCGCAAGGCCGACACCTTTTTTGCCTCTACTAACACTTTCTGTCTAGTTTCTTCTAACTCCGCCTGTGCATTTGCCGGGTCAAGTATCAGTGCTATAGGCGTAGTTAGGTTATCTATAGTTGCCTGAAGGATGTTCTCTGGCCTCTCTAGAGGTGGCCATCTTACCCTTGTCGCATTTGGAGTCACCTCCTGCACCTTGGCCGCCCTGGTCGCTGGTGGATCTACCTCGGTGGGCTTTGGAGCTGCTTTCTTTGTCGCCACCTGTCCTCCTGTCACCGGGTCTTTGCTTGGTCCAGCGCCTGCTCCTACTGCTGGTGCCGGGGCCGTCATCATCACCTCGACGCTGCCTACAGGGAGAACTCCACACTGACCACTGGCAACACAGAGAGGACGGTATCCCGCCTCGATGACTCGGCGCAGATAGACACATGAGGTGTCAATGCCGACGTAGACCTTGTGAGCGCCCAGGTTGATGAAGACGCCGTTGCATAGGGGTACTTTCCTCCCAAAACTGCCAGTGTTATCGCTGACGTAGTCCCAAATATCAAATCTCTGGACTAAGCCAGAAACAACCCGCTCGCCGGTGTGGATGAAGTTTCCCGTCCGGATCTTGACTCCAGCTAGCATCGCTGCTGGCGCCACGGTGGGCGCCAACTGTCGTGGTGGTGGCACGGCAGATGCCATGGGTAGGCTAAATTTTGGGATCGATGGATGCTAGAGGGATCCGGGGAGGGAAGATGTAGTGATTTCTACACACAATTGATTGGCAGTAGATCTTTATTTCTCCTCTAAAAGAGTTACAAGTGCTCCTCGAGCTGTATCTTAGAGAAGAAGGATAAGATTACTTTGCTAGCCTTCTTTCTTGAATGAGTCGATCCCCCTCTCAGGAGCCCGTGCCTCTCCTTATAAAGGGGTTCCTTGGCTCCTCCTAGGGCTGATGTGGCAAGCATATTCTTGGAATATGCTTGTCCCAAAGTGGTAACTCGGCAGACTCCTTTTCGTGTCCCCTTCTATCGGCGGCAAAGGGCCAGAGACCCCCACATGTGAGCCTCGGGCCTCCCCAATGTCACCTCCGTCACGCTTGTCTGGCCCTCTATTGTTCTGCTCCTTGTCCTTAGCGCTTGGCCCTGCGTAGATTCCTCTTAGCCAGTTCCTAGGGTTTGACTCTGGGATCTCTCCTTCCTTTGTAAGCTTCCTTTACTCGGCCTTGTCTCACTTATCTCGGCTCGGCCTCCCCCTGCACACGAGTCAATCAATCTTACTCGGACGACTTAGCTCAGACGTCGGCCGAGTGATGTGTTAATCACTCTATATTTTCCAAGCCTCAGCTTACCTCGGTCGGATCTTGCATGATTCGGCCAACTTAACTTATAATTCGGCCTAAGGTAAGGGAGACTCCTCTCTTCTTTCCCTTATCTTGACCCTACTAGGGTCACTCCCCAGACAAACACCAGCTGGCTTTGTCTTCTTTTTCCACAAATCCAAAGGAAATAGGAAAAATATTGTTGTTTCCATTCTTACTCGTGGCTACCAAAATTTGTTGTTGTGTGGTTAGTTTAACAAAGAAACCATCCAAACCTACGCAAAACATGCAAACACATATATTGGATGCATTAGATGATAAAATCACTAAAACATTGTATTAAAATAACCAACTATATGTACAAATAACTCACAAATAAATGGTCCATATTCATTTAAGAAGCCTTGAATTGATGCATTCATACAAATATGAACAAGCCATGGAATCTAGGATTGTTACTAGGATTCTCAACAATGTTCTTTGTTGTTACATTGCATCTTCTCTCAGGGTCTATATCAACAATTGTTTGAAGATAATCCCTTATCCTCTTGTACTGTAGTACATGATCACCAAGAGCCACTTTGATTCCTTCATTCTAAGCCCTATATTACATTGTCTTTGGCACAATCACACCATATTTCAGTTTGGCATTTTCAATGAGAATGCCAATTTTGGTTGTTGGATAGGTTCTTATAGCGTGCTCACGGGTTTTAGCAACTCATTTGGCATTAAATTTACAACCTTCCCCTAGTGGTGCACACGTGTGCTCCAATTGCATCCACTGGTACAAAGCATGCCTCTAGTACCGGTTTGTAAAAGACTGTAGTTCCGGATGTGCATCCGAGACTAGTCCCGGTTCTGTTACAAACTGGGACTAGAGGGTCTCCACGTGGCCCCGTGTAGTGCGCTAGGCTGGAGGACCTTTAGTCCCGGTTCGTAACACGAGCCAGGACTAAAGGTTTTTTAACGTGGTAGTTGAATGGTTTCGCGGCATAGTAAATCAAAATTTTCTACGGAGCGAACATAGGGATAGCCAAGATCTAATCTAGGAGATGCAAACAACGAGAGAGATTGGATTAGATCTTCATACCCTTGAAGATTCAAGACAATGAACGCTCGTTGAACGTGGGTGATGTAGTCGTACTGCTTCTCCTCCTCGCGATCCGATCCGATCTAGCACCACAAGTGGCGGTGCCTCCGTGAGATGCACACGCAGCAAGACCTCGACGCCTCCTCCTTCCTCGGACCAGCGAGTATGGTGGAGAGATAGATTGGATCTACATCACGACAGTGGTGTATATGGTGGAGAATTTCACTGCAGGCTTCGCCTACAAACAATGGGAGGGAGAGAGGAAGGTAGCAAGGCGCTAGGGCTTGGAGGAAGGTGTGTTGTAGGGGAGGGCACCACCTCTATATATAGAGGCGGCCAGCCCTTGCCCCTCCTCCAATCCTATCTCTAGTTTAAACAATTTAAACTCTCCCTTATCTAGAAATCCTATCTCTAGTTTAAACGATTTAAACTCTCCCTTATCTAGAAATTCTATCCCGAGATTTAAACGAGTCAAATCTCTCTAGAATCTGCTGGGCCCTATGGGGCCTTGTGCCCCTGGCCCAATGCGGCCAGGACACTCCCTCATAGGCCCATGCCCCCTCCCGGAAGGTGGGGCCACGTTGGTCCCCTTCCGGAAGGTTCTAGAAGCTTCCGGTACAATACCGATTAACCCGGAACAATTCCGAACTCCAAAAACTGCACTGCTTATATGAATCTTATTCTCCGGACCATTCCGGAACCTCTCGTGATATCCCGGATCCCATCCGAGACTCCGAACAAAAAATTCATAAACCAATTATCCAATCTATCCTAGCGTCGAGATACGTTAAGTGTGTGACCCTGCGGGTTCGAGAATATGCAGACATGATCTTCTATCAATAATCAACAGCGGGGTCTGGGCACCCATATTGACTCCCACACATTCATCGATGATCATATCGGATGAACCACGATGCCAGGATTCAATCAATCCCATATATATATATTCCCTTCGTCTCGTGATATTTTACTTGCTCGAGATTCGATCGTCGGTATCGTCATACCTAGTTCAATCTCGTTCACAGCAAGTACTTTACTCGTTCCGTAATCCGATATCACTTTGTGATTAACTCCTTAACCACATGCTTTCAAGCGGTGTTGATATCGATTACCGAGTGGGCCCGAAGTATATCTCTCCAACTTGGGAGGGACAAATTCCATCTCGATACATACAATCCAATAGATACTTTTCGATCACCTGAGAGACACCTTTATGATCACCCTCTCATAGGATGACGTTTGATGACCTCAAAGCTTTCTTCCGATACCAGGGAGTTGCATTATCTCATGGTCTAAGGAATACAATATTTGACATAGGAAAAGCTTCGCAAAGACGAACACGATGACACGATTTAATTGCTCTGCTTTGTTTGGGTCTATCCACCATATCATTCTCCCAATGATATGATCTCATTATCAATTGACAACTCATGTCTATGGTTAGGAAACCTTAACCATCATTGATCAATGAGCTAGTCCATAGAGGCGTACTAGGGACACAGTGTTGTTCACAAACCACACAAGTATTAAAGTTTCCGCTTAATACAATTCTAGCATGGAATATAAACTTTATCATGAACAAGAATTATAATAATAACATCTTTATTATTGCCTCTAGGGAATAATTCCAGCCTCCCACTTGCACTAGAGTCAATAATCTAGTTTACATTTGGCAACAATCTCACACCCATGGCACTGAGGTGTTGATCATGTTTTACACGTGGAAGAGGTTTAGTCAATGGATCTGCGACATTTAGATCCGTATGTACTTTGCTAATCTTCAGATCTCCATCTGCTATATAATCTCGGATTATATGAAACTTGCGGTTGATATGCTTGGTCTTTGGATGATATCTTGGTTCCTTAGCGAGTGCTATGGCGCCAGTGTTGTCACAATATCTCCAGGGTCCAATGCACTTGAACCACGCCAAGCTCGATGATGAAGTTTCGATCCAAACTCCTTCACTTGACGCTTCTGCAGCCCATGTATTCCGCTTCTCAGTAGATCCCGCGATCACGCTTTGCTTGCAGCTTCTCCAGCTCACAGCTCCTCCATTCAAAATATAAACGTATCCTGTCTGAGATTTGGAATCATCCTTGTCAGTGTCGAAACTAGCATCGACGTAACCTTTTACGAGAAGCTGTTCATCACCCCCATAGACTAAGAACATTTCTTTAGTTCTATTTAGGTACTTTAGGATGTTCTTCACGGCTATCCAGTGTTCCACTCCTGGATCACTTTGATATCTGCTCGTCAAACTAAGAGCATTAGACACATCCGGTCTAGTACACAGCATGGCATACATGATGGAACCTATGGCCGAGGCATAAGGCACTTTGCTCATAGCTTCCCTATCATTTATCAGAATGGACACCGAGCCTTGCTCAATATCTTACCCGACAACATAGGCAATTGAACCTTTCTTTGCCTTATCCATTACGAACCTTTTCGAACTTTGTCTAGGTATGTACCGCTTAAAGCTATCAGCGTCTTTGTCTATCTCTATAGATTTTGATGCCCAATATATAAGCAGCTTCACCTAGGTCTTTCATTGAAAACACTTGTTCAAATAACGCTTCACATCGTTAAGCATGTTGATGTCATTTCCAATAATCAATATGTCATCCACATATAGTACCGTAAACGCCACCGAGCTCCCACTCACTTTCTTGTAGATACAAGCTCAGAGCAATTTGGAACAAATCCAAAGCTCTTGATCACTTGATCAAAACGAAGGTTCCAACTCCGAGATGCTTGCTTCAGTCCATAAATGGAACGCTGAAGTTTGCATACTTTACTAGCATCCTTAGGATCGACAAAACCTTCGGGTTGCATCATATACAACTCTTCATCAATGTTGCCATTGAGGAACGCAGTCTTGACATCCATCTGCCATATTTCATAATCATGAAAACGCAACAATTGCTAATAAAATCCGAATGGACTTAAATATCGCTACGGGAGAGAAAGTCTCATCGTAGTCAACACCTTGAACTTGTCGAAAACCTTTTGCGACAAGCCGTGCTTTATAGACGGTAACATTACCATCCGCGTCCGTTTTCTTCTTGAATATCCATTTGCACTCAACGGCCTTTCGGTCGCTAGAAGGATCCACCAAAGTCCATACTTGGTTTTCGCTCATGGATCCCAATTCGGATTTCATGGCTTCCAGCCATTTCTCAGAGTCTGGGCTCATCATCGCTTCATCATAGTTCGTAGGTTCACTGTCTTCTACCAACAAGGCAGTCAAGACATGGTTGCCGTACCACTCAGGAGGGGCACGCGACCTTGTCGATCTGCGACGTTCAGTAGCAGCATCGTCCGAAGCTTCATGATACTTGTCATTAGCTTCCTCTATTGTTGGTGCAAAGTGACCTTTGGAACAATTTCAGTGCGCTACTCTCCAATTCAAGAGAAGGTTCAATAACCTCGTCTAGCTCTACTTTCCTCCCACTCACTTCTTTCGAGAGAAACTCCATCTCAAGAAAGGAACCGTTCTTGCATAAACACTTTGCCTTCGCTGCGGATAGAAGGTATACCCAATGGTTTCCTTAGGGTATCCTATGAAGACGCATTTCTCCGCTTTGGGTTCGAGCTTGTCCGGCATCAACTTCTTGACGTAAGCTTCGCATCCCCAAACTTTAAGAAACGACAACTTAAGTTTAGCACCAAACCACAGTTCATACGGTGTCGTCTCAACGGATTTAGATGGAGCCCTATTTAAAGTGAATGTAGCGCTTTCTAATGCATAACCCCAAAATGATAACGACAAATCAGTAAGAGACATCATTGATCGGACCATATCTAATAGGGTTCGATTCCGGCGTTCAGACACACCATTGCGCTGTGGTGTTCCGGGTGGCGTGAGTTGTGAAACGATTCCACTTGCTTTAAGATGCGTGAGAAAATCATAACTCAAATATTCACCTCCACGATCGGATCGTAGAAACTTAATCTTTCTGTTACGATGGTTCTCCACATCATTCTGAAATTCTTTGAACTTTTCAAACGTTTCAGATTTATGTTTCATTAAATAGATATACCCATATCTACTTAAGTCATCGGTAAAAGTGAGAAAATAGCGATATCCACCGCGCGTCGAAACACTCATCGGTCTGCATACATCGGTATGTATGATTTCCAACAAAGTCCGTTGCTCGCTCCATCATACCGGAGAACGGGGTTTTGATCATCTTGCCCATGAGGCATGGTTCGCATGTGTCAAATGATTCAAAATCAAGAGACTCCAAAAGTCCATCAGAATGGAGTTTCTTCATGCGCTTTACACCAATATGACCTAGACGACAGTGCCACAAATAAGTAGTATTATCACTATCTACTTTGCATCTCTTAGCCTCAATGTTATGGATGTGTGTTTCATCCCTTTCGAGATTTAGAAGAAATAAACCATTCACAAGAGGTGCATGACCATAAAGATGTTACTCATATAAATAGAACAACCATTATTCTCCGATTTAAATGAATAACCGTCTTGCAATAAACATGATCCAGAAATAATGTTCATGCTCAACGCAGGCACATAATAACACTTATTAAGGTTTAAAACTAATCCCGAAGGTAAAACTAAGGAGAGCGTGCCGACGGCCATCACATCAACTCTTGATCCGTTGCCAACGCGCATCGTCACCTCATCCCTCGCAAGCCGCTCATTCCGTAGCTCTGCTTCGAGTTACAAATATTAGCAACCGAACCGTATCAAATACTTAGGCACTACAACGAGGGCTAGTAAGGAAAACATCAATAACATGTATATCAAATATACCTTTGATGGTGCCAGCCTTCTTGTCCGCTAAGTACTTGGACAATTATGCTTCCAAAGGACCCCTGTCCTTGCAATAGAAGCACCTCAGGTCCGGCTTAGGACCAGACTGAGCTTATTCTCCAGGGCATTGCTACCGCCGCCTTCTTGAAGGGCTTCTTTGCTCCTTACCTTTCTTAAAGGAGGGCTTGTTGACCATCAACACATGATTATCCTTCTTGATGTCCACTTCCGCATCCTTGACTTTGCGAAGAGCTCGTGATCGATCTGGAACCAATCTGATTATGAGTCACTACAAAACTTTTGTAGCCGGGAGGAGTGATTGCAGAACCTGTCAATCTTGAGCTCCTCCGAATCGTGCATTCCAGCTTGCTCAAGCTGAGTGTAGCCCGACATCTTTATGGCGTGCTCACTAACGGAACTCCCTTCCTCCATCTTGCGCTTAAAGAACTTCTCGAGATCTCATATCTCTCGAACGGGCTTGAGTCTCAAAACATGGTTTTCTCCTCGAGAATCTCAAAGGGCCCGAGATAGGTTTCAAAACGATTTTGAAGCTCGGTTCCATAGCAAACAACATGGTGCTCTTAATCACACCATAATCATCTTTGCGCGATCGACAGCTTTCTCATCGGTAGTAGCGCATTTTAGGGGGTCACCTAACGCTTACCAAGGACATAGTCCTTTGTCCGCCGCAGAATGATTCTTAGATTGCGGAACCAATTGGTGAAGTTAGACCCATTGTTTCTAAGCTTTTCCTTCTCAAAGAAAAACGTTGAAGTTGAAGTTGGACTTGGCCATTGGATCTACGATTTGCAAGTACAATTTAGACTATGTTCATGATAAATAGTTCAACTTAATCAAATTACTAGATGAACTCCCACTAAATTCAACATCCCTCAAGTTGTTTAGTGAACACGATCCAAATTCACCACACCTAATCCGATCATCACGAGAAGAGATGTGGTTTCAATGGTGGACAACAAAGTGTCGATCATATCATTCATATGACTCATGCTTAACCTTTCGGTTCTTGTGTTCCGAGGCCATGTCTGTACATGCTAGTCTCGTCAAGCTAGACCCAAGTATTTCTGCGTGTGCAAAACTGGCTTGCACCCGTTGTATGTGAGCGTAGAGTCTATAGCACCCGATCATCACGTGATGCTTGGACACGACGAACTTTCGCAACGGTGCATACTTGGGGAGAACACAGTTTTTATCTTGATCTTTAAGTGAGGAATCATCTTATAATGCTACCGTCGCGATCTAAGCATAATAAGATACATAAAAGGGATAAACATCACATGCATATAACTTTATGTGACATGGTATAGCCAATCTTCGCGCAATGATCTCCATCTTGTGCGTTCCGGCATGATCTCCATCACTCCACCATGATTGCCTCCACCACGAATAGCAACTACAACTATTGCTAACTACTTAGCGATAAAGTAAAGCTATTACATGGCGTATAAGAAGTTGACTCGCAGGTCATACACAATTATAAAGACAACCATATGGCTCCTGCCGGTTGTGTACTCATCGACATGCAAGTCGTGAAACATTACAAAACATGATCATCGCATACAATATACACATCACATCTTAGGCCATACCATATCACAGAAAACACTCCCTGCAAAAACAAGTTAGACGCCTCTACTTTGTTGTTGCATGTTTTACATGGCTTATGGGAGTAGATGCTAAGAACGATTCTTACTACGGAAAGCCACAACGGTGATATTATGGTTGCCAAACTCCGGTGTTAATTCCATGACAACTATAGTGAGAGAAACTGACATCCACCAGCCGCATGTGTGGTACAAGCCACACGTCAAGTGCGGAGCCGGTCTCGCGAACGACGTCGCGTAAGGTTGGCCTGGACCGCTTCAATCTCACTATCCCGCGTCATAAGAAGAACACAAACAAGAGGCTTGCAACAGAAAACATCAACGCCCGCAACAACCATGTTGCGTTCTACTCGTGAAACACATCTACGCATAGATCTAGCTCGATACCACCGAATGGTTTGGCGGCATAGTAAATCAAAATTTTCTACGAGCGAACAGAGGGAAAGCCAAGATCTAATCTAGGAGATGCAAACAACGAGAGAGATTGGATTAGATCTTCATACCCTTGAAGATTCGCGACAGTGAACGTTCGTCGGAACGTGGGTGATGTAGTCGTCGCTTCTCCTCCTCGCGATCCGATCCGATCTAGCACCACAAGTGGCGTTGCCTCCGTGAGATGCACACGCAGCAGACTCGACGCCTCCTCCTTCCTCGGACCAGCGAGTATGGTGGAGAGATAGATTGGATCTACATCACGACGGCGTGGTGTATATGGTGGAGAATTTCACTGCAGGCTTCGCCTACAAACAGTCGGGAGGGAGAGGAAGGTAGCAAGGCTGCTAGGGCTTGGAGGAAGGTGTGTTGGGGGGAGGGGCACCACCCTCTATATAGAGGGGCGCCAGCCCTGCCCTCCTCCAAGCCTATTTCTAGTTTAAACAATTTAAACTCTCCCTTATCTAGAAATCCTATCTCTAGTTTAAACGATTTAAACTCTCCTTATCTAGAAATTCTATCCCGAGATTTAAACGAGTCAAATCTCTCTAGAATCGGCTGGGCCCTATGGGGCCTTGTGCCCTGGCCCAATGCGCCAGGACACTCCCTCATAGGCCCATGCCCCTCCGGAAGGTGGGGCCACGTTGGTCCCCTTCCGTAAGGTTCTAGAAGCTTCCAGACAATACCGATTAACCCGGAACAATTCGAACTCCAAAACTGCACTGCCTTATATGAATCTTATTCTCGGACCATTCCGGAACCTCTCGTGATATCCGGATCCCATCCGAGACCAAAAAATTCATAAACCAATTATCCAATCTATCCTAGCGTCGAGATACGTTAAGTGTGTGACCTGCGGGTTCGAGAATATGCGCACATGATCTTCTATCAATAATCAACAGCGGGTCTGGCACCCATATTGACTCCCACACATTCATCGATGATCATATCGGATGAACCACGATGCCGGATTCAATCAATCCCATATATATATTCCCTTCGTCTCGCGATATTTTACTTGCTCGAGATTCGATCGTCGGTATCGTCATACCTAGTTCAATCTCGCTCACGAAGTACTTTACTCGTCCGTAATCCGATATCACTTTGTGATTAACTCCTTAACCACATGCTTGCAAGCGTGTTGATATCGACACGAGTGGGCCCGAAGTATATCTCTCCAACTTGGGAGGGACAAATTCCATCTCGATACATACAACCCAACAGATACTTTCCGATCACCTGAGAGACACCTTTATGATCACCCTCTCATAGGATGACGTTTGATGACCTCAAAGCTTTCTTCCGATACCGTGAGTTGCATTATCTCATAGTCTAAGGAATACAATATTTGACATAGGAAAAGCTTCGCAAAGACGAACACTATGACACGATCTAATTGCTTCGCTTAGTTTGGGTCTGTCCACCATATCATTCTCCCAATGATATGATCTCATTATCAATTGACAACTCATGTCTATGGTTAGGAAACCTTAACCATCATTGATCAATGAGCTAGTCCATAGAGGCGCATTTAGGGACACGGTGTTGTTCACAAACCACACAAGTATTAAAGTTTCCGCTTAATACAATTCTAGCATGGAATATAAACTTTATCATGAACAAGAATTATAATAATAACATCTTTATTATTGCCTCTAGGGCATAATTCCAACAGTAGCGTTTTGGGGTAATCGGATGCCGCGACAGGAGGTGGGGTTTGAGGGTTTTCTTTCGCGGCAGTGTTTTGGGGCAATCGGATGTCGCGGCAGGAGATGGGGTTTGAGGGTTTTCTTTTTTGTGTTCAATTATTTTTCATTTTGTGTTTTCATTTCAAACAAGTTTTCATATACATATTCTACGCTACTACATACTGTACATGGTGATGCATATATAATATAATTTCTCTCATGAGCATACATACATATATATAACTTGGTATACAAGTTCCAACTGAGACTAGAGCTCGTCTATTTGATTACATGGAGATCATTACATTACATGGATGCTTTATTATCTCTGCAAATTGTATTCTCCTTTTGGATTTATGACCTCCTTGAGCAAAAATCCTGACAATTCCTCTTGAATTGCTAGTAGGTGTTTCTATGGTAGGAGCTTATCCCACATCACATCCAACTATATATAAAAAGTAGATCATTATGAATGGAACTCAACAAAAATTATGGTATAAAATAAATTGTGAATATATTATTTACGTACTTCAAGAAAGTTCGTGCCCTGCTCAATACACACGCGAATGAACTCGCATATGTTGTATCCATATAAATTAGTCCCTTGTGGCTACCTCGCATACTTTTCGAGAATATAATTCAATCAAATAATAATCAAGCATGATAATTATATGAAGACTAGAATTGAAGAGATGCACGGACCTAACTCTCGTACTACCTACCGGGATCAGATGAAAAGTCTGCTTCTTACGCCCTTCACCCTTAACCCTCTTCGTCAAACTTTTCCAAACCCTGTCCGGCAAAAAAAATGAATGAATGAGTTATTAATTACATGACATCTCAGAGAATGAACGAAAGAGACAGATATAGTGCGATAATGATTGAAATTACTTTTGGATAATATTAAGCATGCTGCAGTACTCTTCCATTCTTTTCTTTAACAAGTCTGAGATTTCAACTCTTGCCTGCTCAATGTCAATGTTTAGAAGAATCCAGTGAAAGCTGCGTACATTTATATACTCATCAATTACACTCAACATAAAGTAAAGAAAAAATGAATATGTACAAGACAGTAATACTCTCACCCATAGTTGTAAAAAAATAGTATATGCGTAGTGTAATGTTGCTCCTTTAAAAACATTAGCAAAGCTAAGATCCGTTTCCTCAGGCTTCGAACTTAGCGTATGTCCATGAACTATGTTTGGGTCAACGAACCTAATGGAATATATTGTCTTTCTTCTACATTGCTGAATCTTCATTATGCATAATAGCATATAAAAGGATATTGTGAGGATAATGACATGCAATGAATTGAACGAGATGAGCTAGAGACTTAATTACTTACAGACAATAGCAGCTGATAATGGACTTGTCGAGGGCTTCTTGGTTGAATAACTGAAATAATTCACAAAGTTCAATAGAGATCATGTCTTGACGGAAGTACTCATCTCCAACTTTCACTAAGAGACAGCTCTTCCTTTGTGACTTTCAAGTACCAGTCATGCAAAAGTCACATTTGTGTTGGCAGATGCTGGTATGCATCTTTGCTGAACAGAGGCTCCCCATAGAAATATTTCTATGCTATTGGTGCCTTGGCGATTTATCCGCTACCTAGAATTTCTTCAATAGTCATTTGACACTCCATAGCTAATTTAATATCCTCTTCCATATTTATTGCACCATGAGTGGGCTGGGGTAACACCTTGAGTGGGGGGGGTCGATTGTTTTGCCTGTTTACCAAGCTGGGAACTTCTCTTAAGCTTCTCCTGCTTGCACTACTGCTTGATGTCTTCTCTTTCACTATCTTCATAAGACAATGTGTATAGTCATCTTTCCTATATAACACATGTTGGGATGGTTGTGCAAGCATTTCCTTGAAGTGCTTCTTGACTTTCGGATCAACTTGCACCTTTGGCTTGTTTGTTTTGGTGCAAAATGGGCCTTCACTTTGTCTTGGGAGATCAACATGCTTTCCTCATTAGTCTGGTGGTAAGCTAACTTGGTAAGAGGCAGCGGTACTCTTGGGAGGGGATCTTGTCATTTTCTGCATCGGTTATCCCTTGATAAAGCGGTGCTATTCTTCTACTTTCTTCCCTTTGAGTCAGTGGGAGGAGGCGCCGGAGATGGACTTGCGTTGTGGTCCCTCTTGGGGAGGGATGGACTATTGCTTCTCGGAGGAGACAGTGGCCTTGGAGGTGATGGATTGTTTCTCGGAGGAGATGGCAGCCTCAGAGGCGATGTATTGCTTCTCGGGGGAGAATATGGCCTTGGTGCCTATCCTAGAAACATGATTTTCTCCTTTTTCCAAAGAATGATACCACTCTCCACTTCTGCCAATGTTTTCTCTCCTTCACCTGCAGGGATGTAAAGCTCCAGTGGTCTAAATTTTGGTACAACTTCACCCACACCAACACGAGCATAGCCAGCTGGAATCTGGCGGCCATGGTTGGTCGCTTCTGCTGGACAACATCAAGCAAAGCCAAGCACCACCTTCATGGAAATGTTCTTCGGTGTCACATGTAGCTCACAAGATGTCCTTTCCTCGACTTCAACCACGGGGTAGCGAACCATCATTGCACCAGCCATATAATCTATCACCGGTGCATTATTCTCGATCAGCAGTACATCATTAGTCTATACCTCCATGGAAGACACGCTGCTTCTCCGGTGATATGGGCGGACCGTACTATCGAATGCATGATCTTTCTGTCGGGCCAGTCCTCTAAGTTCATTACTCTGCTCCTGCTGTAGCTTGAACATGGCTTGAAATTCCTCGTTCCTTTTTTCAACCGCCTCCAACCGTGCTGCCTCCTCCGCCTTCTACCGGTTTGTTTTTATCGATCCGATTATATAAGTGTCAATGCCCTCGGGAAACCCAATCTTCCATGAAAAAGATGTTCCAAAGCCTCGTGTTCGTCTGACCATTTCAGGATTCCCGAGGGCCTTTGTCATCATCATCGTTCTCTCTGTCAGGAATGAACTTTCCCTCTCGAGACTCTTTTATCACTTTAATAAGTGCATTATTGGTTTCAACAATGGCTTTCTTTGCAACAATGTCCCTTGTTTCAGGGTCATACGATCCCCCATGCCCAAGTTGTTGGAGATATGCCCTAGAGGCAATAATAAATGTAGTTATTATTATATCTTTGTGTTTATGATAAATGTTTACATTCATGCTATAATAGTATTAACAAGGAAACATTAATACTTGTGTGATTTGTAAACTTAAATTGAAGTCCCTAGTAAAGCCTCTTCATAATACTAGCTTGTTGGTTAATAAATGATTGTGGTTTCCCTATCATGAACATTGAGATGTTATTAAAAACAAGATCATATCGTTAGGAGAATGGTATGATGGACATACTCCTATAGATAAGCGTAGCATAAAGATCAAGTCATTTTAATAGTTCAATTGCTATATGCTTTCTGATACATAGTAACCTAATTCCTTCGACCACGAGATCATGCTTATCACCATCACCAGAAGGATGCTTTGATGACATCAAACACCACACCGTAACTGGGTGTCTATAAAGGTGGCATTGAGTGTTCAGAAAGTATTGGTTGTGACACATGGATCAAGAGTGGGATTTGTCCATCCATATGACGGATAGATATACTCTGGGCCCTCTCGGTGGAATGTCATCCAATTATCTTGCAAGCATGTGACTGGCTCACAAGGGATCACATATCACGGGAACAAGAAAAGAGTACTTATCAGTAACGAGGTTGAACTAGGTATATAGAGATACCGACGATCAAAACCTCGGATAAGTAAACTATCGTGAGACAAAGGGAAATTAGTATCGTATGTAAGTGGTTCATTCTATTGCAAAGTAATCGTAGAAATATGTGGGAGCCATATGAATTTCCAGATTCCTCTATTGGTTATTGTTCGGAGAAGTGTCTCGATCATGTCCGCATAATTCACGAACCGTAGGGAGACACACTTAAGGATTCGACGTTGTTGAGTAGTTATGGAATGATGAGTAAGAGACCGAATGTTGTTCGGAGTCTCGGATGGGATCCGGGATATCACGAGGAGATCCGGAATGGTCCGGAGAATAAGATTCATATAAGGAAAGTCCTGTTTCGGGGTTGGAGAATGGTTCCGGTGTTTTCATCGGGAATGTTCTAGAAGGTTCCGGAATGTCCGACACTCCGAAGGGAAGGGTACATGAATGTGTCATAACAATTTGGAATGGTTGCATCATGTACTAGGTGTCATCGCTGAACAAAATAAAGGGATAAATCAAATCCTAGTTTGAAAAGTCAAACGCCAATTTGAAAAGTCAAACGGCTATTTTGTTTGGTGGAGGGAGAGTAGGAAACCTACTTGGGGAGGAAGTCCCTCTCCCTCCACCGCCGGCCAAGGAGGCCGAGTTGGGGAGGGACTCCCCTCCCCTTGGCCGCGCCCTCCCACCTATATAAGGAGGGGCAGGGCTGCCCCTCCTAGACCTACACCTTGCCCCTCTAAACCCTAACCCTAGCCGCCACCAAACCGCCGCCGCCTAGGGTTTCTCCCAAGCCGAGTTGGGGATTCTACTTGCCCCAGCCACGCCTAGCTCCCTCTACTTGGTGCATCTAAACCCTAGATCACCGAGGCTCTCATAGTCCACCATACTCGCCTCGGCTTAAGGCGAAGCCTGCGAGATCTCCCTCTACTTCGGTACCACGCCGTCGTCTTTGCCGAAATCGCGAGAGAGTGCTACAACCTCTGTCACTGCTTTGGAACAAGGGAGAGGAAGGTCTTCGTCAGTACGAACATGTGACCGATCATGAAGCGCCGCCGCCGCAACGCAGCGCCGGAAGGATCGTCTACACGATCTTGAGATCGGAAAGAGTACGACTACATCACCCACGAGAATCCGCTCTCGTTAAACACTTTGGAATCTTCGAGGGTGAGTTATTCTATCGACTCGTTGCTACAATCTAGTAGATAGATCTTGGCTTGTTTGTTTGTATGCGGTAGAATTTTTTTGTTTTCCATGCTACGAACCCCTTCACAAGTAACCAATTTTTTGACCTCACGGGCCACTTATTTGTAGCTGGAATGATCCCTTTAGCACGCATAGTGGCTTCAGTTTTTGCCCACTTAGGCATGGCACTCTTGTAGACACATGTCCCCAGATTATGGTGATATTTATTTTTTGCCGCATTTTTCTGATTCTTTGCCGACCTTGCCTTAGCTTCTTCTGACTCCTTGTACGTCTCAAATGCGGCCCAGTTATCCCGCTGCTTCACTAGTGCGCCAGTGAATGGCGGAGCCAGCTTCTTCTTAACATAGTTGTGGTATAATCTTTTCTTCGAGTCCTTGAATTGTTCGCCCATCTTCTTAAGAGACCACTTCTTTGTAAAGGTAAAGGTCCCTGTGATTGCAATGCTAGTCCCTGGATCAAATGCTAGCATCCACAGTTTAAGATGAAGTACACAGAAACAAAAGGTCATTATTACATCGTCATTCCAGAGATAACATAGTCTTTTACAACTCCATAGCCATAGGCTAGTACAAGAGTTTAACTTAAAAACATAAATAGAAGTCTTCATCTTCATGTGCCAGAGGCAAACATGTTGAGTGTAGACTCACAACCCTAATCCTCATCAGAGTAACCTGCAATATCACAAGTTACAGCCATAGTGGGTCAATACATTGGAATAGTATTGGCAAGTGATACCTTAGTAGAATAATAGCTTCTAACTTCTATATGAATTTGGCTAAGTGTAGCTTAGGCTTGCTTTGCTCAAAATAGGTTTTACCTATCAGTTGAAAATACTAAGTTTTTGTTTGACAAAAACACCCAAGGAACCACCAATAGACATTGGTGAACCTTTACCCTTGTTCAACCACAAGTTTTAACTTAGAAAATTGGGATGAGGAGATCCTTGATAGCTTCAGTGTCTAGATGCTCAAATTTTACATTGCCGGGGACACAACTAAGTACTTAGATTTTTCCTTCTTGAGAGGTGGTGCACTTTCCCCACAAGACTTGACATTCATCAAGACGAGACCTTTCAGAAGCCTTCCCTTAGACCAAATGGATGCGCTCCAACCTATCACTCTACCACCAACTGTCCAAATGGCTAAGTTATTGCAACCTATATGATCAAGGCAGAGCCTATATGCCATGTGGTTTCACTAGAAGCTTCTAAACACTAAGTATCTCAAATCCCTTTGTTCCTGGGTGGCTTTCCACAAGTGTGATACACAAGGTAAACCATATACATGGGCGTTGTGTAACCACTCAACACAAACCATCATACCATTCCACCCAGGCGATTCATTCACTTAGTTGTTTTATTAGGCAAAAACACAAGTCAAAAGACTTAGCAAAATATCCATAGCATGAATATATTCCACCCTTGTTTGCTACTACCTAGGCTAAGCATGGCAATATAGTAAGTATCTTAACTTAGAGGAAAATTCTAACAAGTCTACAACTACTAGGATTTCCCAAGCATAGCATATAGATACTTAGCAAAAACATCATGCAAGCCTTATAAAAAATATCACTAATGCATAGTCAAAATATTGGGACAAAAATATTAAGCACCACTTGCCTTGGTAGTTGGGGGAGTAGCAACAATCCTCACAATGACAATCACCACTAGCACCAAAATCTACACATAAAATGATAGCACCAAATTTATATTTCAAATAAACAAGCAAAAATATATGAATGCATGCAAATGCCATGTGATGATTTTTCTTAAAACAAACTAGACAAGTAAACATTACTAAACACTAAACTAAACATTTATACACTAAATAGACTCAAAATAGCCTTTAAAACATTTTCTAAATAATTTCTATACACAAAATAAGCCTACAAATGTCTCTGCATAAAATTCTATTTTAACAGAGGCAAAATACAAAACCAATCCTACAGATGTGTAGGATTTAATTTTGTGAATCCATTGATATATTATTTGTATTTTTTTGGATAAACAAAACAAAAGTTATGAATTTTACAAGTTTAAATCTCTAATAGATTCAAAAACAGATTTTAAAACAAAATCCCAGACACGTGGACGCATCTGATTGGCCCGTACCGATTCGGTTGGATCGATCATCCAGAGCCGTAGGATTTAAGTGGCAACACACGGGCCAGATCTAATCATACCCCTTAGTTAAGTGATCTATTTAGATCTGTTAGATCTAGATCTAACGGCTACATTGCACGCGACCAAAGTATAGCGGCACCAGCGATGGCTGCGCGGCAGCGACGCTCTGGCGGCGATGGTCCGGCAAATACAGAGGGGGCTGGGGGTTTAGGTGTTGCTTACCAGACTCTCGAGAGCACGAGGAAGCTCAACGTGTCGTAGGTGTGGGCGGGGGCGTGCTGTAGAGGTCGCTAGGGCTCGTCAGAGTTTCGGGCGATGTCGGGTTCGTGCGGATGGCGACGAAGATGACGACCAGGGTCTCCCTAGCACAAACCAGACCCATCAGTGAGTGCACAAGGGTCAGGCGAACGAGGTGGTGTGAATCAGAAGCCAAGGGGCGGTTGCGTCTTACCATAATTGCTCGCCGGAGACGAGAGGGGCGTCGGGTGCTCGCGGTGGTGGATGAATCCGATGACCTTGGTCACGAGCAAGCAAACCAAGCATATGAGAAGAAGCGCACGAGCAAGGGGATTACTATAGCCTGAACAAGAAGGGGCGGGGTGTACGGAGCTCACCGTAATCACTCGCCGGAGCTCGTCGGGCAGCGGCAGTGTGAAGCGAAATCGAGGTAGCCTGGCGGCGCTCAGAGGTGGGTGAGTGGGTGGAAATGGAGCGGGGGCAGAGGGCGTTAAGTAGCCGGGGAGAGAGAGGGGATCACGTCTGCAGTAACTCACAATCAAGCGCGAAATCAACGGGAAGAAACGGCCGCGGCGAAGCTGGTTGCGGGCAACATTTGGGGACGACGATGCTGACCTGGCATCGGGCCACTTGACAGTGAGGGAGAGGGTGTGTGCGTGGGTGAGAAACAGGGGGTGAGCGAGGGGGTGGTTCTCCCGGGTGGGCTGGAGTTTGGGTCGCATCTTCTATTGGGCTTGAATGGTGGCACCGGCCTGTTTCAAATGAGTTTGAATCCAATTTCAAATGAGTTTGAATTCAAACCACCTCTGAATTTTTATAGTGTGATCCAAGTATTCAAACACGTGTGAAACACACTTGTTTACTCAATTACACTTGGGTCCTTTGAAAATAAAATAAAAAATAAAACCAAGCCTCATATGATTTATATAATAGGCATATGAATGGTTTTAGTTTTGATTCTTGTTTTGAAAATCTTTGTGCAAGCTTGTATTCAACTTTGAAACTCTTCTAATCAAAACAAGGTTTTCTCATACTTTGAGAGTAAAATAGAACCATTGCCTTCCTAGCATAAAATAATAGGCATATAAATGGTTTCTGAGTTTGAAATCTTGTTTGAAAATAACCAAATGTTTATGAATGCATGAATGATATGCAAACTTTATAAATCATGATTTTTGGGATGTTACAAATCTAACCCCTTAAGGTGAATCTCGCCCTCGAGATTTGGATTGGCTAGCAAATAGGTGAGGGTGATCTTTCTGAAGGTCATCTTCTCTTTCCCAAGTTGCTTCCTCTTCGGAATGATGATTCCACTGAACTTTGCAAAACTTGATAGTCTTAGTACGAGTGACTCTTTCTGCAGTCTCAAGAATCTTGATAGGTTTCTCTTCGTAAGTGAGATCACTTTCCAACTGAACCTCTTCCAAAGGTATAGTATCCTTCAAAGAAGTTTCTTCCATCTCCGGATGGCATTTCTTCAACTGACTCACGTGAAACACATTGTGAACGGCAGACAGTGATTCAGGCAACTCAATCTCGTAAGCCACTTCTCCTTTGCGACTCAGAATCTTTAATGATCCAACATACCTTGGTGCCAATTTTGCTTTGACCCCAAACCTCTTCACTCCATGAAGTGGGGAAACTCTAAGATAAGCTCTATCACCTACCTCATAGGTGACTTCTCTACGCTTTGGATCTGCGTAGCTCTTTTGTCTCGGGACTAGGCTATCTTCAATCTGTCTTTTACCAGCTTGACTTTATATTCAGCTTCCTTGATTAGCTCTGGCCCGAACAAATTTCTTTCTCCAACACCACTCCATAGCAACGGTGTAGTACACTTTCTTTCGTAGAGAAATTCAAACGGTGCCATATCAATACTGGCTTGATAGATGTTGTTGTAAGAGAATTCTGCGTAAGGCAGACTTTCATCCCAACTAGCACCATAGTCTAGGGCACATGCCCTCAACATATCCTCTAGAATCTGGTTGGTCCTTTCTGTCTGTCCATCAGTCTGTGGATGACAAGAAGTGCTGAATTTTAGTCTCGTTCCCAACGATTCATGCAGTTGTCTCCAAAAATGTGAAGTGAACTGAGTTCCTCTGTCAGACACAATACTCTTGGGAACTCCATGCAGACACACAATGCTATTCATATAAATCTTGGCTAACTTAGCACTTGTATAGGTTGTCTTCACGTGTATGAAGTGAGCCACTTTAGTTAGGAGATCTACCACGACCCAAATAGAACCATATCCTGATCTAGTCCTTGGCAGTCCGGTGATAAAATCCATACCAATCTTATCCCACTTCCAATCATGAATAGGTAGTGGTTGTAACAATCCTGCTGGTTTCTGATGTTCTGCTTTCACTCTACTACACACATCACACATGGCAATATGTTCTGCGATGTCTTTCTTGAGATTATTCCACCAAAATCTTTCCTTCACATCCATGTACATTTTGGTGTTACCCGGATGAATGGAATATGGTGAGTTTTGTGCTTCTTGTAAAATTAGTTTCCGAAGTTCCGGATCTTGCGGAATACAGATACGTTTCCCATACCATAAAGTACCTTGTTCGTCTTCATGGAATCCCTTAGCTTTCCCTTTGACAAATTTTCCTTTAATCTCCTCAATTTCCTTGTCCAACTTTTGGGCTTCCCTAATTTTGTCCAACAAGGTGGGTTGAACATCCAATGACATGAGATGTCCTTGAGGCACTATCTCCAATCTGAGATCTTTGAATTGGGCACACAGATCATCTGGTAATTCTCCCTTAGTGAGGCCATTCACATAAACTTTACGGCTTAATGCATCCGCTACTACATTTGCTTTACCGGGGTGGTATTACTGTAGGGTTCGCAGCATAGAAAACAAAATTTTTCCTACGATGTGAACTATATACCAAGATCTATCTACTAGATACAAACAATGGGCGGATGTATATCCGTAGAGAACATACCCTTGAAGACCGACAAAGCTTAACGAGTTCAACTCGTGGTTGATGTAGACGATCTCTTGCCGATCTCAAGATCGAGAGGAAGTCCTAGCGCCGCAAATCAGCAGCGCATTCGTGCTCGCACACACGTTTGAGGCACCGAGCAACCTCCGCCTCCTCGCTCCAGCGATGCAGCGGAAGCACAACTCTTTCTTGCCGAAGAGCCACCGGGAACATGTATCTCGCTAGTTCGAGACCATGGGGGATAAATTCTAGAGGGGGAGAGAGATCCTTCACGAGGAGGTGTGAGAGACAAGTGAGGAGGGGGGCTCCTTTTATAGGAGGAGGGGGAACCCTAAGGGGGTGGCCGGCACATGGGGATGACCCCTTGCCCTCCCCTCTTCATGTGGGTGGACACTCCACTCACAAATCTCCTTTAAATTCCCTCCACTCAAAAGTCCACTCAAATTCCCATTAAATTTCCACCAAATTTAATGCAAACTCTCATTAAATAAAACTCTTTTATTTTATTCAGAATTTTGTCAATTACTTTAATGACAAACATTCACAAATAACCCCTTGCTAGAATTCTATTTCACATGCATAACCACTTTATGCAATTTCACCCGAAAACCTGTTTCGGTATCTAGTGAAATAAATTCCTGCGCTTGTTCATTCTTTCAGCATGAAACATTTGCTCCAATTGGATGTCGGTGTCTCTTAAGTGTGTCACCATACGGTTCGTGAATAATGCGTACATGATCGAGACCCCTCTCGGATCAATAATCATAAACGGGATCTGGAGACCCATACTGACTCCCACACATTCAACGATGACTTTCTTGTGATCGTCGGAACCTTTTACGCTAGTATCTTAATCCCTTTGTTTTACGATATATTACATGTCCGATATTCGATCATCGGTATATCCATACCTAGTTTGATCTCGTTACCGACATGCACTCTTTTCTCGTTCCTGTGATATAACATTCTAGTGATCAAATCACTTGCTTGCAAGCTAATCAATGTGATATCACCGAGAGGGCCCAGAGTATATCTATCCGTCATCGGGATGAACAAATTCCACTCTCGATCCATGAGCTTCAACATAACACTTTATTAGTTCTGAATCCATCTTTATAATCACCCTGTTACGGTGTGATGTTTGATGTTATCAAGAAACTCTTCCGGTGTTAGTGATTAACATGATCTCATGGTCTAAGGATTAGGATCACTTCGTAAGTTGTTATAGCAATATAAACTCAATTACTTTGATTGTAATGCTATACTTCGGATGAATGTTCATCACACCATTACACTAATGTTGTGATCCCGTTATTAACAACATCCAATGTCCATGATCAGGAAACCTTGATCATCTTGTTAATCAACGAGCTAGTTTATGAGAGAGGCATAACTAGGAACTTTCTGTTTGTTTATTAAACACACATGTATTAACGTTTCCGTATTAATACAATTATAGCATGCAAAATAAACATCTATCATATACTTGGAATACACATAATAAACACTTTATTATTGCCTCTCGGGGTATATTCCTTCGCCTCCCACTTGCACTAGAGACAATAATCTAGTTACATAGTGATAAATCCAACACCCATGGAGTTCTGGTGTTGATCATGTTTTGCTCTAGGGAGAGTTTTAGTCAATGGATCTGCTACATTGAGATCCGTATGTACTTTACAAATCTTTATATCTCCATCCTTGACATGCTCGCGGATGGAGTGAAACCGGCGCTTAATATGCTTGGAATGCTTGTGAGACCTTGGCTCTTTGGCATTGGCAATGGCACCATTGTTGTCACAATTGATCACCATTGGGTCCAACGCGTTTGCCACCACTCCTAGTTCGGATATGAACTCCTTCATCCAAACTGCTTCCTGAGCCGCTTCTGAAACAGCAACATATTCGGCCTCCGTTGTTGATCCCGCTACCACGGGTTGTTTGGAGCTCCTCCAACTAACCGCTCCGCCATTCATGAGAAATACGTATCCGGATTGAGACTTAGAGTCATCCGGATCGATGTCAAAGCTAGCATCGACATAACACTTAGCGACGAGCTCTTCTTCACCTCCGTATACAAGAAACATATACTTAGTTCTTCGTAAGTACTTAAGGATATTCTTGACCGCTATCCAGTGTTCCGAACCTGGATCCGATTGGTACCTACTAGTCAAACTAATAGCATGTGCCACATCCGGTCTTGTACATAGCATGGCGTACATTATAGAGCCTATGGCTGAAGCATAGGGGACTTTGTACATTATCTCTCTTTCTTTCGCCGAAGCCGGACTTTGAGTCTTACTCAATGTCTTGCCTTGCAACATAGGTAAGAACCCCTTCTTACTTCCGTCCATTTTAAACTTATTTAAAATCTTATCAAGGTATGTACTTTGCGATAGCCCTATTAGGCGCCTAGATCTATCTCTATAGATATTTATGCCTAATATGTATGACGCTTCACCTAGGTCCTTCATTGAAAATTTGCTATTTAGATAACTTTTAACATTGTTTAAAAGATCTATATCATTTCCGATCAATAATATGTCATCCACATATAATATCAGAAATGCCACATTGCTCCCACTCACTTTCTTGTAAATACAAGCTTCTCCATAAGTTTGGACAAATCCAAACTCTTTGATCACCTCATCAAAGCGGAGATTCCAAATTCGTGATGCTTGCTTCAATCCATAGATGGATTGCTGAAGCTTGCACACCTTGTTAGCATCCTTAGGATCGACAAAACCCTTTGGTTGTATCATATACAACTCTTCTTCAATATTACCATTGAGAAACGCAGTTTTGACATCCATCTGCCATATCTCATAATCGAAATATGCAGCAATTGCTAACATAATCCTAACTGACTTTAGCATCGCTACGGGAGAGAAAGTCTCATCGTAGTCAACTCCTTGAATTTGTCGAAACCCCTTTGCGACAAGTCGAGCTTTATAGACGGTCACATTACCATCAGCATCAGTTTTCCTTTTGAAAATCCATTTGTTCTCCACGGCCTTTCGGTCGTGAGGTAATTCCACCAAGTTCCAAACTTGATTTTCATACATGGATTCCATCTTGGATTTCATGGCTTCTAACCATTTGTTGGAATCCGGGCTCATCATCGCTTCTTCATACGTCGCAGGGTCATCATTTTCATCAACCATGAAATTCATGACAAGATTTCTGTACAGCTCGGGAGCTGCACGCGTCCTGTTTGACCTGCGAGGTTCGGTAGTACTCTCTTTCGGAGTTTCATGATCATTATCATTAGTTCCCTCTTCAACAGGTGGAGCCAACTCCGGAACAACTTCCGGCGCTTTGCTACTCTCCATACTTTGAAGAGAAGGTTTCACAACCTCTTCGAGTTCTACCTTCCGACTACTCACACCTTTCGCGAGAAACTCTTTCTCTAGAAAGGATCCATTCTTGGAAACAAAAACCTTGCCCTCGGATCTGTGATAGAAGGAATACCCAATAGTTTCTTTAGGGTATCCTATGAAGACGCATTTTTCCGCTTTGGGTTCGAGTTTATCCGGTTGAAGTTTCTTCACATAAACATCGCATCCCCAAACTTTAAGAAATGACAGCTTAGGTTTGTTTCCAAACCACAATTCATACGGTGTCTTTTCAACGGATTTAGATGGTGCCCGATTTAAAGTGAATGCAGCAGTTTCTAGTGCATAACCCCAAAATGACAACGGCAAGTCCGTCAGAGACATCATAGATCGAACCATATCTAATAAAGTACGATTATGACGTTCCGACACACCATTTCGCTGTGGTGTTCCGGCAGGTGTGAGTTGTGAAACAATTCCACACTCTTTCATGTGAGTGCTAAACTCGTAACTTAGATACTCACCTCCACGGTCGGACCGTAGAAATTTGATCTTTCTATTACGATGATTTTCCACTTCATTCTGAAATTCCTTGAACTTTTCAAAGGTTTCAGACTTGTGTTTCATCAAGTAGATATAACCGTATCTACTCAAATCATCCGTGAAAGTAACAAAATAACGATATCCACCTCGCGCCGACACACTCATTGGACCACATACATCAGAATGTATGATTTCCAATAAATCCGCCTGCTCCATTGAACCGAAAAGCGTTCTAGTCATCTTGCCCATAAGGCATGACTCACATGTATCAAATGATTCATAATCATGTGATTCCAAAAGTCCATCCGAATGGAGCTTCTTCATGCGTTTAACGCCAATATGACCTAGACGGCAGTGCCACATATATGCGGATATATCATCATTAAGTTTAATCCTTTTAGCATCAACATTATGAATATGTGTAACATTATCATCGAGATCTAATAGAAATAAACCATTCATCATCGGTGCATGACCATAAAAGATTTCATTCATATAAATGGAACAACCATTGTTCTCGGATTTAAATGAATAACCACTTTGCATCAAACACGATCCAGATACAATGTTCATGCTCAGTGCAGGCACCAGATAACATTTATTCAAGTTTATAACTAATCCCAACGGCAAGTGGAGAGGCAGCGTTCCGACGGTGATCACATCAACGCTTGATCCATTGCCGACACGCATCTTGACCTCACCCCTTGATAGCGGTCGCTTGTTCCACAGCCCCTGATTCGAGTTACAAATATTAGCAACTGAACCGGTATCAAATACCCAGGTGCTACTGCGAGCACTAGTCAAGTACACATCAATAACATGTATATCATATATACCTTTGTTTGCCTTGCCGGCCTTCTTGTCTGCCAGATACTTGGGGCGATTGCTTCGATGGCGGTCCCTTACAATAGTAGCACTCGGAATCGGACTTAGGTCCAACTCGGGTTTCTTTTCAGTAGCGGCAGGCTTGCCGCCCTTACTTCCTTCCGCTTTCCTTCTTATCTTTCTTGAAACCAGTGTTCCTATTGATCATCAACACTTGATGTTCCTTTTTGATCTCCACTTCTGCAGTTTTAAGCATTGATAGAAGCTCGGAGAGAGACTTCTTCATGCCTTGCATATTATAGTTCATCACGAAGCTCTTATAGCTAGGTGGCAGAGACTGCAGAACCCAATGGATGCCTAGGTGAATGGGAATCGATATTCCCAAGGACACAAGCTTATCGGTGTAACCGACATCTTGAGTACATGCTCACTAACTGTGCTCTTCCATCATGCAGATAAAGAACTTTTACGAGCGTTGTAGCTCTCTCAGCTGACATGTGTGTCGAAAATCATTTTCAACTCACCCATTGTATCAAATGCATTGCCGTTTTCGAAACGCTTTCGAAGTTCCGGCTCTAGCCCATACAATATGCCGCAATGAACTAAGTTGTGGTCCTCCTGACGAGTCTGATAGACATTCTTCTCCTCGTCAGGGGCATCATCAAAAGGTGGGGGGCCTAACGGCGCTTCTAGCACATATTGCTTTTGTGCAGCAGAGAGGAGAATCCTCAAATTCATGGCCCATTCGGTAAAGTTGCTATCGTTCGTTGCTAGTTTCTCTTTCTCCATGAACACATTGAAATTAAAAGCAGGTGGTGCCATCTACAATAGAATTTGTAAAGTTTAGACTAAGTGTATGATAGATTGAGTTCAAATAATCCATATTATGAATGAACTCCCACTCAAAAACGACATCCCTCGTGCCTTTTTGGTGATTACATGAACCAAATCCACTATACCAAGTCCGATCATCACGTGAGTCGGTATAGCTTCAAAGGCGAGCATCAAATGGGAATCATATGAACTATATGACTCATGCTTAACCTTTCGGTCTGTGTTCCGAGGCCATGTCTGTACATGCCAGGCTCGCCAAGTTAGAACCTTAGTATTCGCGTGTGTAACTGTTTTACACCCGAAATATGGTCGTGGATCCAAGAACACCCGATCATCACGTGATGTCTTGGAGCGACGAAAACATAATCGGTGCATACTAAAGGAAGAACACATTCTTATCTTGATATTTAAATGAGGGATCATCTTATTATGCTAACAAAGCGCTAAACAAGCAATATAAGATGCTATCAAACATCATATGTTTATTAGTGAAATGATATGGTTCCCGCAGATGATCTCTATCATGTGGATCGTGGTATGATCACTATCATACCTATATGTGTAAATCCAAGGTCTATGGATTTTACGCTATGTGTGTTGTAAGTATCATCTCATACTTCTACTTACAACACTACCATATCATAACACTAGCCCAACAACAATCTAAACTAGACGCCTCTAATTTATCCATTGCAAGTTTTACGTGGCTTAGGGCTTCGAGATAGAACCGTTCTTACCTACGAACATGAACCACAACGAGGATAATCAAATTGTTGACAACTCGTTTGCAAAATAGATATTGACTATAGTAGGAGAGAGACACCCGCTAGCCACTTATGCAAACTAGTTGCATGTCAAGCGTGGAACAGGTCTCATGTGCGAGGACATGTAAAGTTTGTCCGGCAGCTTCATCCCACTATTCCACCAATATCCAAAATTACAACAAAGGAGCAACAACATGATCATCATCGCCACATACTCATATGTGTACTACCGTGTAAAGTATCTACGCATAGATCCGGCTCTGATACCTTTGTAGGGTTCGCAGCATAGAAAACAAAAATTTTCCTACGATGTGAACTATATACCAAGATCTATCTACTAGATACAAACAACGGGCGGATGTATATCCGTAGAGAACATACCCTTGAAGACCGACAAAGCTTAACGAGTTCAACTCGTGGTTGATGTAGACGATCTCTTGCCGATCTCAAGATCGAGAGGAAGTCCTAGCGCCGCAAATCAGCAGCGCATCCGTGCTCGCACACACGTTCGAGGCACCGAGCAACCTCCGCCTCCTCGCTCCAGCGATGCAGCGGAAGCACAACTCTTTCTTGCCGAATAGCCACCGGGAACATGTATCTCGCTTGTCCGAGACCATGGGGGATAAATTCTAGAGGGGGAGAGAGATCCTTCACGAGGAGGTGTGGGAGACAAGTGAGGAGGGGGGATCCTTTTATAGCAGGAGGGGGGAACCCCAAGGGGGTGGCCGGCGCATGGGGCTGCCCCCTTGCCCTCCCCTCTTCATGTGGGTGGACACTCCACTCACAAATCTCCTTTAAATTCCCTCCACTCAAAAGTCCACTCAAATTCCCATTAAATTTCCACCAAATTTAATGCAAACTCTCATTAAATAAAACTCTTTTATTTTATTCAGAATTTTGTCAATTACTTTAATGACAAACATTCACAAATAACCCCTTGCTAGAATTCTATTTCACATGCATAACCACTTTATGCAATTTCACCCAAAACTTTGTTTGTATCTAGTGAAATAAATTCCTGCGCTTGTTCATTCTTTTCGGCATGAAACATTTGCTCCAATTGGATGTCGGTGTCTCTTAAGTGTGTCACCCTACGGTTCGTGAATAATGCGGACATGATCGAGACCCCTCTGATCAATAATCGAAGCGGGATCGGAGACCCATCGACTCCCACACATTCAACGATGACTTTCTTGTGATCGTCGGAACCTTTTACGCTAGTATCTTAATCCCTTTGTTTTACGATATATTACATGTCCGAGATTCGATCATCGGTATCTCCATACCTAGTTTGATCTCGTTACCGACATGCACTCTTTTCTCGTTCCTGTGATATAACATTCTCGTGATCAAATCACTTGCTTGCAAGCTAATCAATGTGATATCACTGAGAGGGCCCAGAGTATATCTATCCGTCATCGGGATGAACAAATTCCACTCTCGATCCATGAGCCTCAACATGACACTTTATTAGTTCTGAATCCATCTTTATAATCACCCTGTTACGGTGTGACGTTTGATGTTATCAAGAAACTCTTCCGGTGTTAGTGATTGACATGATCTCATGGTCTAAGGATTAGGATCACTTCGTAAGTTGTTATAGCAATATAAACTCAATGACTTTGATCGTAATGCTATACTTCGGATGAATGTTCATCACACCATTACACTAATGTTGTGATCCTGTTATTAACAACATCCAATGTCCATGATCAGGAAACCTTGATCATCTTGTTAATCAATGAGCTAGTTTATGAGAGAGGCATAACTAGGAACTTTCTGTTTGTTTATTAAACACACATGTATTAACGTTTCCGTATTAATACAATTATAGCATGCAAAATAAACATCTATCATATACTTGGAATACACATAATAAACACTTTATTATTGCCTCTCAGGGCATATTCCCTTCAATTACAAACTCAAGTCATAGTTCTTGATGAGTTCTAGCCATCTTCTTTGTCTCATGTTGATTTCTTTCTAAGTGAATATATATTTCAAACTCTTGTGATCTGTGAACACTCCGCAACGCTTTCCCAAAATATAATGTCTCCATGTTTTGAGTGCATGGACAACAGAGGCTAACTCCAAATCATGAGTAGGATAATTCACTTCATGAGTTTTGAGTTGTCTCGAGGCATAAGCCCCAACTTTCCCTTCTTGCATCAAAACTGCACCTAGTCCTTGGTGAGATGCATCACAATATACTTGGAAATCTTTCTCCAAATCTGGCAGACATAAGACTGGTGCTATCACTAGTCTCTTCTTCAACTCTTGGAAACTGAGTTCACATCCTTCAGTCCAATCAAATTTCTTGTCTTTGTTAAGTAATTCCGTCATTGGCTTAGCTACCTTTGAGAAATTCTCAATGAATCTTCTATAGTATCCTGCCAAACCAAGGAAACTTCGTACCTCTTTCACTGACTTAGGAGATTCCCATTCAGTTACAGCTGCCACTTTTGCGGGATCAACCGCTACACCATCTCCTGACACAATATGTCCGAGAAATCCGACTTCATTCAGCCATAATTCACACTTGCTGAATTTGGCATATATCTTATGCTCCCTAAGCTTATCAAGTATCAAACGCAAATGCTCTTCATGCTCCTCTTTTCTCTTGGAGTAGATCAAAATGTCATCGATGAAAACGACTACAAACTTTTCAAGAAATTCCATGAACACTTTGTTCATCATATTCATGAAGTAGGCTGGTGCATTTGTCAAACCAAATGGCATCACAGTGTACTCATACAATCTGTACCTAGTGGTGAAAGCAGTCTTTGGTATGTCTTGCTCTCAAATCTTTAGCTGAAAGTAGCCTGACCGAAGATCAATTTTTGAGAACACACGGGCTCCTTCTAGATGATCAAATAGATCATTGATTCTAGGCAAATGATACTTGTTCTTGATAGTTACCTCATTGAGTGAACGGTAATCTATGCATAAACCTTTGACTTCTATCTTTCTTTTCAACAAACAAAACCGGTGCACCCCAAGATGAAGAACTTGGTTGAATAAATCCTTTCTGTAACTGTTCTCCTAGTTGTTACTTGAGTTCTTTCAACTCATCCACTGACATCTTGTAGGGTCTCTTTGCTATTGGTCCAGATCCTGGCAGTAAGTCTATCAGAAACTCAACATCTCTATCTGGTGGCATTCCAGGTAATTCCTCCATAAACAAATCCGGATACTCTCTCACAATTAGCACACTGTCTATGCTAACACCCTTAAGAGAATTTAGCTTACTCCATTTTGATTCAAAGTTAGACTTGAATCTAATCCTTTTATTATCTGGGGTTGTGAGTGTGACAGTACGATTGACACAATCTAGTACTCCTTCATACTTAGTCATCAAATCCATTCCCAGAATGACATCCAATCCTTGGGAATCTAGAATTATGAGACTAACTGGAAACTTATGCTTTCCAAATTCTATCACTAAATCACGATATCCAAGGCTCACTATCATATCTCCACCGGGAGAGCTTACTTTTATAGGACATCCAATATTTTCAGTTGGAAATCTATTTTCATCAACAAATGCTCTTGATATAAATGAATGCGATGCGCCAGTATCAAAAAGAACAAGTGCTGGAATAGAATTGAGTTTGAACTTACCAGCCATAGCATCAGATTCTTCATATATTTCTTCCACATTGATGTGGTTCACTTGTCCATTTTGGAAGGGATTGAGCTTGTTGGCACCTTCAACTTTCTTTTCTGGACAATCATTAGCATAGTGTCCCATCTTCTTACACTTGAAGCATTCAACCTGACTGAGATCTTTCTTTACAGGCTGACTTCCACGGCCACTTCCACTGTGGTGACTCTTGTGTCCACTCTTGTGGTTCTTATACTTGTCATTATCATGACTGCGATGATGCTTGTTATCATGGTGACGGTTTTGGTTGTTGTTGTTTTTGTACTTCCCATGTTTGTGGAATCTAGAACTTCCACTATCATCATGATGGGAACGTTTGTGAGACGATCCCGAGTTGTGCTTATCAAAGCTATGATTCCTCTTTCTGCCCTCAACCTGTTTCATCTTGTTTTCCAAGATGGTAGCCTTGTCACAAAGGGATTGGTAGGTGGGGACATAGGCAACAGACAGTTGCAGGTTCAACTCATCATTAAGTCCTTCAAGGAATTTCTCCTTCCTCTTTGCATCCGTATCAACTTCATCCGGTGCATAATGCGCCAGATTGTTGAATTCCTCAATGTACTCAGCCACACCGCGGTGACGCTGCTTTAGATTGTGGAACTCCTTTTTCTTCAAGTTCATCACTCCGGATGAGATGTGAGCAGTACGGAATCCATCCTCAAAGATAGCCCAAGTCACATCCTCAAGGGGAGTGGTGATCTGAAAGTTATCCCACCATGTTGCTGCTGGCCCTTCAAGCAGATGCCCTGCGAATCTGACCTTTTCTTCGTCGGTGCAGCCAACAGTCACTAAGTCCTTGTTCACTAAACGTAACCAGTAATGGCTACCATTGGATCAGTGGTTCCTGAGAACTTTGCAGACCTTAGTCTCATAAATCTGGTGAGCATGTAAAATGCTGGAGGATTATTCTGATTGTTGTTGCTGTTGTTATTGTTGTTCTGGTTCTGGTTCTGCATGAACTGTGTCATCATCTGTATTAGTTGTGCTTGAGCTGTCATCAACTGTTGCATCTCAGGGGTGACATTATTGTTGTTGTTTGGGTTGGAGTTGGCACGACGGGGAGGCATCTATGGTTTTAATAAGGATAAGAATGAGATACCCATAGATGCTTAACATGAACAATACATCACATAGAAACAAACACAATAACCAAGATCAAAATAACATAAATTTTGAACGACATAACAATAGGTTTTGAAAATGCAAACACGCCATAGCAAGCCATCCACATGTTGGATGGTCATTGCGACTCAATAATCAAAGTATGGTAGATGAAGATAGTCAAGTAGTATACACTACACCTCCATGTCGACCTCCATGTCAACAAGATCAAGACCTGCATTCTCCATGGCGGCCTTGTACTCCTCAACACTAGTGGTCAAGGCCTCAATCTTGGCCCTGAGGGCCCTCTTCTGTGAGCGAAGCCTCTCGATCACTCCCTGGTGGTGCTCAAGCTCAAAGTCCTTGGCCTCTAACTCATACTTCATCTCCCTGATCTTCTTGTTCCTGTCTTGGACTCTTTTCTCTTGGCTCTTGAATTTCTTGTCGAGGCTCCCAAATCTAGCCTCCATCTCTTTAACAATCTCGTCTTGCTCCACGAAGAGCTTGTCCTTCTCCCGCAGCTGAACCTGGAGCTCGTCATTGTTAAGCATGACGTTGGTCCTATCAGTGTCAAGGTGTCTAATAAGACCCTCTAGGTCCTGAAAGTATAGACGAATTGTCTCCATCGCCTCTCTAGTAGCATCATCGTACTTTACAGCCTCACCCTCCTCGTTGCGTCTCCCGAACGGGTGAAAGTAGAGACCTCTAAGCTCGGTGGAGTGCCTCCCAACCAGGCGTCCAAGTAACTCCTGCATGACTACATCTAAGCCTCTCTCCTTGTCATCATGCATCAGCTTGAAAGTGATAGCCTCCATGGGTGGCTCTGTCTGGCGTCCCGGCTGTGTGACTCTGAAGCCCCAAAGGTCCTTCCTCTCAAACTTGGTGAGCTGAAGTGTCGTGATACTAGGAAGTGGAAGGTTGAGCACACTAGTGAGCTCAATGAGACGAGTACCAAAACGAGTTCCCTTGAACTCCTCGGCGGTGCTGATAACAACGTTAGGCATCTATTTTTATAAGATATAGAAAGCTTAGAATCAACACAAGTAAAGAAAAATCACAAGACAAAATAACACAGACACATCTTTAACAACAAACTCACAAGTCATGGCATACATAAATCCATTACAAACACCAAGGTTCAACATAACTTATACAACATTTTGAAGTAAAAACGACAAGTGTGGTGGTCCAACTAACGGAGTACATTACAATTCTCACTCACTATACAAAATAGCTATCAGGGCATCCTTAGTGGCCATCTGTCTATCTTGTTCACAAGACTCCCATATTAAGTCTATGATGTCTTCCCTTAGTTGTTGATTGGTAGTCTCTAAGTCTTGGGTATGCTTCTTCTCTTCTCTAAGGTCATTTTGAGTATTGAGCATTCTACACTTGAGTCTATCACCAAGCTCCTTGATGGCATTCCAAGCTGCATTTCTTGCAGAGTCAAAGAATGTTGTGTGCATTTCAGAGTTGGTGACCATGCAGAATCCTGAATCTTTGTGGTTGTCCTCCTTGTTTTTGTACAAGTGAAGTTGCACCCACAAATACTCTTCTCCTTCATCCATCACATGGAATCCCTTGTACACAGCTCCCCATGGTAACCATAAGGTTCTTGAGTGCCTTGGGAAACTCAGTCTCACACTCCAAGGTCATGTTCATGATTGGTCCCTTCCTGACGGCTTCGTTGATGGAGTTCATCAACAAATTGATTTGAGAAAGAAGATAAGAAAAATTTACGATAAGAAAACACAAGTGTGGAATTTTTCAAAGTGTTGAAATTTTCTTTAGTGGTTTCTTAGTCTAATCCAACCTAGGGTCATAATACTATAGGCAACACAGTGCTCTGATACCATCTGTAAGACCCCTCCTTTGTAAAGGTAAAGGTCCCTGTGATTGCAATGCTAGTCCCTGGATCAAATGCTAGCATCCACAGTTTAAGATGAAGTACACAGAAACAAAGGTCATTATTACATCGTCATTCCGGAGATAACATAGTATTTTACAACTCCAGAGCCATAGGCTAGTACAAGAGTTTAACTTAAAAACATAAATGGAAGTCTTCATCTTCATGTGCCACAGGCAAACATGTTGATTGTAGACTCACAACCCTAATCCTCATCAGAGTAACCTGCAACATCACAAGTTACAACCACAGTGGGTCAATACATTGGAATAGTATTGGCAAGTGATACCTTAGTAGAATAATAGCTTCTAACTTCTATATGAATTTGGCTAAGTGTAGCTTAGGCTTGCTTTGCTCAAAATAGGTTTTACCTATCAGTTGAAAATACTAAGTTTTTGTTTGACAAAAACACCCAAGGAACCACCAATAGACATTGGTGAACCTTTACCCTTGTTTAACCACAAGTTTTAACTTAGAAAATTGGGATGAGGAGATCCTTGATAGCTTCAGTGTGTTGATGCTCAAATTGTCCATTGCCCGGGACACAGCTAAGTACTTAGATTTTTCCTTCTCGAGAGGTGGTGTACTTTCCCCACAAGACTTGACATTCATCAAGACGAGACATTTCAGAAGCCTTCCCTTAGACCAAATGGACGCGCTCCAACCTATCACTCTACCACCAACTGTCCAAATGGCTAAGTTATTGCAACCTATATGATCAAGGCAGAGCCCATATGCCATGTGGTTTCACTAGAAGCTTATAAACACTAAGTATCTCAAATCCCTTTGTTCCTAGGTGGCTTTCCACAAGTGTGATACACAAGTTAAACCATATACATAGGCCATGTGTAACCACTCAACACAAACCATCATACCATTCCACCCAGGAGATTCATTCACTTAGTTGTTTTATTAGGCAAAAACATAAGTCAAAAGACTTAGCAAAAATTCCATAGCATGAATATATTCCACCCTTGTTTGCTACTAGCTAGGCTAAGCATGGCAATATAGTAAGTATCTTAACTTAGAGGAAAATTCTAACAAGTCTACAACTACTAGGATTTCCCAAGCATATCATATAGATACTTAGAAAAAACATCATGCAAGCCTTATACAAAATATCACTAATGCATAGTCAAAATATTGGGACAAAAATATGAAGCACCACTTGCCTTGGTAGATGGGGGAGTAGCAAAAATCCTCACAATCACAATCACCACTAGCACCAAAATCTACACATAAAATGTTAGCACGAAATTTATATTTCAAATAATCAAGCAAAAATATATGAATGCATGCAAATGCCATGTGATGATTTTTCTTAAACCAAACCAGACAAGTAAACAGTACTAAACACTAAACTAAACATTTATACACTAAATAGACTCAAAATAGTCTTTAAAACATTTTCTAAATAACTTCTATACACAAAATAAGCCTACAAATGTCTCTGCATAAAATTCTACTTTAACAGAGGCAAAATACAAAACCTAGCCTACAGATGTGTAGATTTAATTTTTTGAATCCATTGATATATTATTTGTATTTTTTGGATAAACAGAACAAAAGTTATGAATTTTACAAGTTTAAATATCTAATAGATTCAAACACAGATTTTAAAACAAAATCCCAGACACGTGGACGCATCTGATTGGCCCGTACCGATTCGATTGGATTGATCATCCAGATCTAATCATACCCCTTCGTTAAGTGATCTATTTAGATCCGGTAGATGATCTAACGACTACATTGCACGCGATGATAGTCTGGTGGCGCCAGCGAAGTCTGCGCGGCGGAAACGGTCCGGCGAATACAGAGGGGGCTGGGGGTTGCGGTGTTGCTTACCAGACACGCGAGAGCACGAGGAAGCTCAACGTGTCGCAGGTGTGGGTGGGGGCGTGCTATAGAGGTCGCTAGGGCTCGTCGGAGTTGCGGGTGGCTTCGGGTTCATGCGGGCATCGACGAAGGCGACGACCAGTGTCTCCCTAGCACAAACCAGACCCATCAGTGAGTTTACAAAGATCAGGCGAACGAGGTGGTGTGAATCATAAGCCAAGGGGTGGTTGTGTCTTACCACAATTGCTCGCCGGAGACGAGAGGGGCGTCGGGTGCTCGCGGTGGTGGATGAATCCGATGACCTAGGTCACGAGCAAGCAAACCAAGCATATGAGAAGAAGCGCACGAGCAAGGGGATTACTATAGCCTGAACAAGAAGGGGCGGGGTGTACGGAGCTCACCGTAATCACTCGCCGGAGCTCGTCGGGCAGCGGCAGTGTGAAGCGAAATCGAGGTAGCCTGGCGGCGCTCAGAGGTGGGTGAGTGGGGGGAAATGGAGCGGGGGCAGAGGGCGTTAAGTAGCCATGGCGAGAGAGGGAATCATGCCTGCAGTAACTCGCAATCAAGCGCGAAATCAATGGGAACAGACTGCCGCGGCGGAGCTGGTTGCGGGCGAGATTTGGGGACCACGATGTTGACCTGGCGTCGGGTCCACTTGACAGTGAGGGAGAGGGTGTGTGCGCGGGTGAGAAACAGGGGGTGAGCGAGGGGTGGTTCTCCCGGGTGGGCTGGAGTTTGGGCCGCATCTGCTGTTGGGCTGAAATAACGGCGCCGACCTGTTTCCTTTTCTTTTCTCTTTTTCTATTTTTAATTTGATTTTCTGAATCCAATTTCAAATGAATTTCAAATGAGTTTGAATTCAAACCACCTCTGAATTTTTATAGTGTGATCCAAGTATTCAAACAAGTGTCAAACACACTTGTTTACTCAATTACACTTAGGTCCTTTGAAAATAAAAAACAAATAAAACCAAGCCTCATATGATTTATATAATAGGCATATGAATGGTTTTAGTTTTGATTCTTGTTTTGAAAATGTTTGTGCAAGCTTGTATTCAACTTTGAAACTCTTCTGATCAAAACAAGGTTTTCTCATACTTTGAGAGTAAAATAGAACCATTGCCTTCCTAGCACAAAATAATAGGCATATAAATGGTTTTTGAGTTTGAAATCTTGTTTGAAAATAACCAAATGTTTATGAATGCATGAATGATATGCAAACTTTATAAATCATGATTTTTGGGATGTTACACTAGGCTAAAACTAGTTTTGTCCGGACCAAAATACGTTCGGATTTAGGCCTGGGAACGCCCAACGAGTGGGGATGCTCTTACAAACTGGGACTAAAGGGTACCCTCTAGTCCCGGTTTGTATTTTAAACCGGGGCTAAAGGGTATTTTGGCGCCAAAATGAACATCAATACTTATAATTAACAAAATTATGTATTATATATCAAAATTTTCCAAAAAAAGAAGATCTATAATTTAAAGCTATTATCCTACTATGTTATACAACTGTAATGAAATAATTTATTGTTTAATAAATATTCTATTAATCTTGGAAAAAACATATTTATTAATTAAAAATTAGAAAAATACATATAATATACCAAAATATTCACAAAAAAATAATCTACCCATTAAAAATATAATATTTCATATATTGTTTCCTGATCTGCAATCTTTTGGATATTTGGTAAGTGTTTGAATATGAATTTGATTTACTTTTGCATAATTTTCGAATCTCATATGAATTTGATTATTTTAACTATTTAAACTATTAACCATTTTGCCATTTGGTCCTAGTTATTTTAGGGGCCTTTAGTCCCGGTTATTTTAGGGAACTTTAGTCCGAGTTGAAACAACTAATCGGGACTAAAGATAGCTTTCCCGCCATTTCCCTCTTATTCCCGCCATGCTTTCCCGCTATTTCCCTTAGCTTCCCGCCATTTTCTCCTGCATTTTCCCTCTATATCTAGGCCGACCACCATGGAAGTTAACACATACACACCTTCCCCTCTCACAACAATGGACACCGAATACTGGGCCATTCTGACCCTCGAGGAGATCGAGGCGCTGGGCGCCTCCAGCTACGCATGCCCGTCGGGCTACCGGCTGCCCGCCGGATGGATGGTGAGTGCTGGAGGGGTTCCTGTCCCTCCTGTGCCTCAAGGTTCCGCCCGCTAGTCGGCCATCACAAACCACTTCTACACAGCGGATGGATACCTCGTGGGATCCAGACAACTACGACACCTAGAATGTCTTCTTCACTAACCGGCAGGAAAGGGAGCTCGTCAGGTACGAGGGTGATGACCCGCCCCCGGTGATCCATAACAAAGTCGACTGTCGTCTATGGGGGTGAACCATACTATCGTCAGCGTGATGTGCTACATCACTGGGGAAGATCATCCTCACATGCGGTGCCCAAATTTCCACCTGCCGCAGAGCCACAAGAAGGGTGGCAGCAGCGACATCCTCATCCAGGATCCCCCTCCCCCGCTCATCATGAATCTGAATCCGGAGTGGTAGATGCCCCCGGTATATGCCATAGCTGGGCTGAGGATCCAGCCACGTGTGCCTAGCCACAACAACAATGACGATGACTAAGACGACCATGAAGCTGTGTACTATAGGACTAGGCATGATTATGACTAAAGGGGGGTGGCTTTAGTCCCGATTCTGTAGTCATGGTTTTTTAATATTAATAAATGTCTTGAGTGTTAGTCCTGGTTTGTGGCTGGACCAGGACTAAAAGGGGGGCATTTAGTCCTGATCCATAGTCACAGTTCGGAAACCGGGACTAAAAGCCCTTATGACTAAAATATGAAGATGTTGTTGTATTCTTGTGAGTTCGCTCAAGAGCTCAAATGCTCTTTTTTTCTACCTGCCTTAAGCAATCTCACAATTTTTTTTAAAAATAGGGTTAATTCACAAAAGCTTCATAAGAAGTTTTAATACATTATTACATCACCAACATCCACATTTAGTATTTTGGTTTCCTTCTAGTCCGTAACCATGGAGCATCTTCCTTATTTAACGGGATGCTTGGGTCAATTTTCACTTTGAATGGCAGAATTTCATAGAACTTGTTATAATCTTCTGACATGTCTGTCTTGTCCTCAACTCCCACCATGTTTCTTTTCCTTGAAAGAACTATGTGGCGCTTTGGCTCATCCTATGATATTGTATTCTTTTGCTTATCTTTTCTTTTTACCGGTCTAGTAGACATGTCCTTTACATAGAAAACTTGAGCCACATCATTTGTTAGGACAAATGGTTCATCTCCGTACGCAAGATTGTTGAGATCCAGTGTTGTCATTCCGTACCGCGGGTATATCATTACCCCGCCTCCTATCATCTTGACCCATTTGCATCAAAACAATGGGATCTTAAAATTAGGACCATAGTCAAGTTCCCATATGTCCTCTATGTAACCATAATATGTTTCCTTATGCCCATTGTCGTTTGATGCATCAAATCGGACACCACTATTTTGGTTGGTGCTATTTTTATCTTGGGTGTGCATGTAAAATATATTCCCATTTATCTCGTACCCTTGGAAAGTCAATATAGTTGAAGATGGAGACCTGGAAAACAAGTACAACTGATCTCCAACAGTGGTGTCATTCATGAGATGTGTCTGCAACCAACCGCCAAAAGTCTTCATGTGTTCATCTCTAATCAACCTGTCAGACTGCCTCGGGTAGTTCGAGCGTACAATATTCTTGTGTACCTCCATATACGGAGCCACCAAGGTGGAACTTTGCAGAATTGTATATTGTGCTTTAGTGAAAGAATGTCCGTCCATACATATCTTTGCTTTCTTTCCTAGCGTGCCTTTTCCACTAAGTCTCCCCTCATGCCATGATTCAGGAACACCGATCGGCTTAAGGTCAGGAATAAAGTCAACACAAAACTCAATGAACTCCACTGTTCCATAGCCCTTGGAGATGCTTCCTTCTGGCCTAGCACGATTATGAACATATTTCTTTAAGACTCCCATGAATCTCTCAAAGGGGAACATATTATGTAGAAATACAGGACCGAGAATGGTAATCTCTTCGACTAGGTGAACTAGGAGGTGCGTCATAATGTTGAAGAAGGATGGTGGGAACACCAAATCAAAGCTGACAAGACACTAGACCACATCTTTATGTAACCTTGGTATACTTTCTGGATCGATTACCTTCTAAGAAATTGAATTGAGGAACACATATAGCGTCACAATGGGTACTCGAACATTTTTCGGCAGAAGCCCCCTCAATGCAACCGGAAGCAACTACGTCATAAGCACGTGGCAGTCATGAGACTTCAGGTTCTAGAATTTTTTCTCTGCCATATTTATTATTCCCTTTATATTTGATGAGAAGCTAGAGGGGACCTTGATACTACTCAGGCATTCAAAAAAATTCCTTCTCTTCTCTGATAAGAGCGTAGCTGAAAGTACCTTGAAATAGCTCTGGATGAATGCCATCTCAATCTTTCATATGTTTTTGGTCCTGCCATGCTTCTGGTGTATCTTTATTCTTCCCATACACGCTAAAGAAGCTGTTGTGGTATTGCCAACTAGTATGCCATGGAGGGGTCCTCACAGTGCGTGTTTAGAGACGTGGGGTAAGGCGGAAGGTTGGCGGGTACGAGGTAACAAGCCTACCCAGGTTTGGATCCCACGATGGTGGCAGAATCCTACTCTTGCTATAAATCACTATAATGGCAATACGCCGATTTACAAGGATCGGTTCGCTATGCGAGGTATGAGTTAACTGGTGCCCTAAAGGCTCCTCTAGTTCCGGCTTATATAGTCGCCAGATCCTAGGGTTATAGGCAAAGTCCTAGCTGGACAGGTTACAGAGTCCTACACGGTACACAACTAGTCTAACATGTCTTGCACTCCAAGGCTCCGAGTACGCTAGTGACTCCTCCGTAGCCTTCCTTCATCCGGCATGGGCCTTCCTTCTGGATCCATCTAACTGGGCCTCCTAGCAGGCCATAGGCCTTGCTACCGACTATGGGCCACCCGGGTTATCCGAATTAGAGACATGCAATGGTGATACCCATTTAGCATATCCCCAATAGTATCCCCCGGAGAACTCCGAGATCTTGCGTCGTCCTGCCTCTTCAGATCGAATGCTCCGTCTAGATGGATGTCGGAAAATCGTCAAGCAATATCTTGTAGTCCTCCCAAGAACCCTGCGATGCTCTCCGTCTTCAACATGTAAGTCAGAGAACTGCTGAATATTTCATCGTCTTCTTCTCATAGCCGGACTAGATCCGTCCACGCCGGAATCTTCAGATGGGATGGTTCACCTACCTATGCCAGTAGAGTGACGTAGACCACAGGTCAGCGACGCCTCGTAACTCACACATGCAGAGAACGTAATCATAGCCGATTTTCCCGCGCGAAGGATACGAAACGTTGGCGGCGGCAGTGGGAATATGGCAAAATTTCCGCGCATACTCGCACACGCGCTGTCCACCCAGCAACGGTTCGATCAACTTGCATGAATCTTGATGCCGAGTACTATAAATTATAACCATGGTGATTTTTATCTTTTCACCTCATTCTTCCTCGCATCATCTTCTTCCTCTAGCCAACGTCTCCTCGAGCTCTCCGCACGCATAGAGGAAAAAACCCTAACTTTCTTTCAATCCACAGTCACTTCTCTCCCGCATCAATGGCTAGAAGCAGCACTACTCCATCCATGGCGGCGTCAGGCGAGGCTACAGCGAAGCCTACGAGTTTCGTCCATGTTCCGCTGGAGGGTGTGGTGGTGCCACGCACCACGGTGGTGGAATCCACTAGCGTCGACCATGTTCCAGTGGGGCTGGAACTGCTGAAGGAAGAGGCTGATTCCCACAAGGGCGAATGGCGCGGCTTGGACATCGCTGAGAATGATCTCAAGGAGATGCTCGCCAAGGGGTATCTCCCTGCGACGGAGGGTCTGGTCTGGCGGGAAGCGCCGACCGGCGAGGTCGTCCCTTCTCCCCTAGACGGATAAAAGGTATACCTCAAAGCTCAAATGGTGCGCGGCGTCTCCCTCCCAATCTCCGACTTCTTCATTGAGGTCCTTAGCCACTACCGGGTTTAACCTCAGAACCTGTCTCCGAATAGCATCCTCACTCTTAGAAACTACGTGGCGCTTTGTGAGGGTTACCTAGGAATCATGCCTAGGTTAGATCTGTTTATCTACTTCTTCACCGTCAAGAGGGAAGCTGGAGTGAGCAAGGATGAGCTTATAAATTGCGGAACCATTAGCTTCAAGATCCGGCCTAGCCGGCGGTTCCCTGACATCGTAGGCCACGAGTCCTGCAAGAACTGGCAGAGGAAGTATTTCTACGGCCCAGATATCCCTCTGGCTAGCCGAGAAAAAACGTACCCGGACTTTGTCGATGGAGCCGCCGCTGAAGCCCGACATGGAGATCCCAAGCCCTCCTCCCTTACGAGATGAAGCCTCGCGCACCGTAAGGTGGATCGAGTGGTTCGTAGAGACGGGTCTGACCGGGTTGGACCTAGCCATATGCTGGTTCATCAGGCGGATTCAGCCTCTGCAGCATCGCGCGAAGCTTATGCACGAATATTCCAAGGATAGGAAGGATAGCCTCCGCATCTCCAAGGACAACTTTTCGAGTGACTCCATCAAGCTTTGCCTCAAGGACATAGTCAAGGTGAAGGACATGAAGCGTGTCTTCACCATCACCTATGACATGTTCGAGGGCGACAAGTGCCCAGAGGTACTTATTTATTCTTCCATGTATGACATATACTCCAGTTTTCCGCCTTGCCTTAACCTTTGCGTCTAACACTTTGGGATTCACTTAACAACTGAAGGAACTAGACGAAGGTAGCATGGCTGCCCAATTCTATGACCCCAAGATGAAGGAAGTCACCGTCGTGTCTGACGATGATGTCCCGTTGGCGTGAAAGCGGAAGAGCTCCACCTCTGACGCTGCCAACGGAGGCAAGAAGAAGAAGACCGAGGGTGGAGCCTGCAAGAGATCCACCGCCTCCCTTGAGGCAGAGAAAAGAAGAATTACCGGTATCCCGTTTACCAAGGCACCAACCGTTGTGTAAGATTCTTAACATCCGACATCGTCTCTTGCTCGTCGTGTTCCTGTACTTATACTTTTTGCATGTTTCAGGAAGAAGGACAATATGAGTTTGAAGAATACCTCCAAGACATCGGGGTCTTCTAAAAACATCAAGGAAATGTTTCACCAAGCATCTCCCGCCATCGCCCCTCCGACTCCGAGCGTCCAGCCTGCTACCGCACTGACAAGCTCTCCAGCAAAGTTAACATCTGAACCTTCCACCATGGAAGTGGACCCAGCTCCTTCTCAGGAGGTCCTAGACGTTGCCGTGGATCTTGTCATTTTCGGAGAGCAAGCGACACAAGAAAGCACGTCCTCCAAAGTGACTGAAGCGGCTAAGGATGCCACTGGTAAGGCAATGGTGGAAGGCGGAACTTCTTCCATAGGCAGAGCCATTGCACCCAAGACGTCATTAGAGCTCCCAAAGATCATCTACCCGGTGCTTGCACCGAGTAGCTCAGCTCTGTCTCCTAGGGCAGCGCCGACTTCTCCCACGTGTGGTCTTGAGGACCTGTTCAAGCAGGCGGAGATTCTGCGCGTAAACGGACTTGCTTTTAGCAATATATTCGCCGAGAGTGCCAGAAACCTCAAGATCATTGCACTTGTAAGTTTTATATGCCTTTTGCATTTCATATGTAGTATCCCACTATAGCCCCTGAGGATTTAGACGGAAAACCATAGGTCTTTGGGTCTGAATGCTCTAAGAGTGACTAAGCTAGAAACTTCGCACTGTAGCCCCCAAGTATGTGGTTTGAATGAATTATTCCGACTAGATACTTTTAGTGTAGCATACAGAGTGTTTGTAATTTTTCAATACTGTAGCCCCCAAGCCTCTAGTTGAAACAGAATTAGTTCTGACTAGATCTTAAAGAAAGACTAAGCATATTATCGAGTTAAAAACTCGCACTGTAGCCCCCAAGCCTCTAGGCGGATACTTATCCGGCTAGATGCTCCATGTAGAATAAGTAACATTAATATTTTTTCACAGAATGAGAATGCTCGGAGGAACGTCGACAACGACAAGTTCCACAAGATGTGTGCTAACCTTGAGGCTGAAAACTGCCCTCTTGAAGGATCAAAACACCAAGAGCAAGAGTCTGTTTTCTTTTCAATTTCGCACTTGATCTTGGTCTTGAGCCATTAACTTCCAACTCCTCATTGTGCTTTGTCATTTATCCGACATGCAGAAGCTATTGCCAAGGCGAAGAATATTGTGGAGCAATCGAAACACATACAATTGCTGGATAGCAAGAACAAAATCCTTAAGCAGGAGAGGGATGAATCTTTGAAGATGCACGAGGATGCTATGAAGGCCGTGTAGGAGTCCGCCAACACGGAGATCAACCACCTGAAGAAGGAAATTGCAATCCTCAAGGAGCAGAACAAAGCTGCCGCCGAGCAGAATACACGCAGCCTTGACGCTTACAAGGTCCTCCGACAAGAATGGGACTCCATGGCGAACAAAGCTGTAGGCCAAGTACTCTGAACTTTTGAACTCATTTACTCAATCATTTGGCCGGAAATGCAGCTCCTATTGGTTTGACGAATAATCCTCCTCCGCCAAAGGAATGCATGGTTCTTGCCGGCAACTTCATCAACACTGCCATCATCCAAGAAAAAGAAATTGCCAAGCCCTTGAACATCAACATCAAAGCGGTGGACTCCATCATGAATTATTCGGAGATCCTGCGCCAAGCCCCTGAGCGTATCGTAAGCTGGAAAGCTTCATGTACCCGGGCTGGTGCAAGGATGGCGCTGGCCATGGTCAAGGCTCACTATGATGATGCTGACATCAACACGGTGACCTCCGGCTTGCCCGACATAGACGATGACGGCTAGAAGATCAATCACGGAGCTATCTGTTCATCGCTTGCCGGCTACGACACCAGGGTCACCAAGTTGGTGGATGCAAACACCTTTGTACCTCTTGAAGTCATTGACGCTGACCCATCCAGCTCCTCCGAGTCCCTCAAGACTACCGACTTTGTTTATGAACAAGAAGACTCTCCTGCTACTGATGACGTTACTTCAAAATCTCTTGCGCCAGAGGAATGAAAAACGCTTATGTAATATTTGTTTCCTCTGGGTGTATGTATGCGGAAAAACTATGGGTTTCAACCTGAAGGCGGAAAACAATAACTATATGTTTCCTGCTACTTAAGTACTAGTTCCAGCATGTATATATTTTTTAAGCAAGTGCTGGCTTATCCATTAATCTGGTTTTTATGCTTGACTTTTTGTGAATCGGAAGACCCGTAGTCGGAAGTATGCGCTCAGGCAATGATGCCCAATGGCACCGTCAAAAACCAAAGCACAAAATCGCTGACTTCGAGTGCCGAAAGTCACTACTCCATAATCCACATAGAAACAACAAAGAACGTGTAGACCAGAAAACTTAAGCTAACGCCAGTATGCAGAATTTTCACAGGTGCAAATGCAAAACTTGCGCATAAAGGTTTTATACGATCCAAAAATAAACACTAAAGGAGGTAAAAGACTCAAGCATATGAGTGAACCAATGAGCTTTATTTCATTGATCATATAAGAGGTACACAGTAGATAAAAATATGATAAGTGTAAAAAGGACGTAGTTGTGCTATGTTCTATGGCCGATCAAGCTCTGGATAGTCGTTATCCGGGTCATGTCAATTACGCTTATGATCCTCGTTTGGTCTATCGTCTAGTTCACTATTGTCAACGAGGTAGTAGGACCCATTGAGTAGTGCCTTGCTAATAATGAACGGTCCTTCCCATGGCGCGGATAATTTTCGTGACTTCTTCTCCTTAAGTCGGAGCACCAAATCCCCTTCTTTAAACGAGCGATGCCGAACACGGCGACTATGGTAGCTGCGTAGCTTCTTCTGGTAGATGGCGGATCTTTGGCATGCCAATACGCGCTCTGCCTCGAGAAGGTCCACATCTAGGCCTCTGGATTCTTCAGCGTCATCTTCGTCGTAGGCGGAAACTCTTGGTGAATCGTGAAGGATGTTAGAAGGCAGGATGGCTTCTGCTCCATATACCATGAAATAAGGGGTGTAGTCGATGGATCTGTTGGGTGTAGTTCGTAAACTCCATAGAACAAATGGCAATTCCTCCGCCCAGGCTCCAGTTGCTCTATGTAGCGGTGCCTCTAGACGTGGCTTTGATTCCCTGCAGAATTAATCCATTGGCTCGCTCAACTTACCCATTGGACTGTGGATGTGCCACAGATGCCAAGTAAAGTCGGATGCCCTTCTCCCAACAGTAGGCTTCCACTTCTCCGAGTGACAAGTTGTTGCCATTGTCAGTGATAATTCTATGTGGGAGACCAAATCTCACCACTAGAACCTGTAAAAACCTAAGGGTAGTTGCCCCATTAAGCTTTCTAATGGGTTTAGCTTCTATCCATTTGGTGAATTTATCAACTGCTACTAGCATATGCGTAAACCCACAAGGTGCCATCTGTAATGGACCAACCATGTCTAGCCCCCAGACTGCAAACGACCAAGTTATTGGTATTGTTCGCAATTCCTGAGCTAGTACATGTGGTTGTCGGGCATAATACTGGCATCACATGCATGTATCAAATAGCTTGTCGGCGTCCGCCTTCGCGGTCAGCCAGTACAATCCTTGTCGGAAGGCTTTGGAGACGAACGATCGAGGAGCGGCGTGATGCCTGAAATCTCTGAGATGGATATCAAAAAGGATTTCAATACCTTATTGCTAGGAAACACACTTTAGGTATACACCAATGGTACTTATTCTATAGATTTGTCCATTGATTATGGTATAGGACTTTTCTCGACGTACTATTTGTCAGCTTTCGACCTCGTCGATGGGTAAAGTTCCGTGTACGAGATAAGCCATGAACGGTTTTGTCCAAGCCGGAGGGACCTTTGTTACTATATGAACGAAAGAGTCAACTCCATCCGAGTTCTCGGTGTCCGCTCCCTTCACGGATGGTGTCCGTAGATGCTCCAGAAAAACGCCAGGCGGAATTGGTTTGTGCCCTGATCCAAGCTTTGACAGCAGATCAGCCGCCTCATTTTCTTCCCTCTTGACATACTTGACTTTGTAGACCTCAAAGAACTTGGCTATCTCGTCTACTTCGTCTCGATATGCCGCCATCATAGGGTTCCACGCGTTCCAGGTGCCAGCCACCTGCTGGGCAACCAAGTCGGAATCTCCACAGCAAACTATGCACTTGATGCCAATATCCTTGGCTACGCGAAGTCCATGAATGAGTGCTTCATATTCCGCCATGTCATTTGTAGCCTCAAAGTGGATCTGTAGAACATAGTGTAGTTTTTCCCCTGTTGGCGATTGTAGCAGTACACCAGCCCTCGAGTCGTTGAGTAGCTTTGATCCGTCAAAGTGCATTACCCAGTATTCTGGCTCTAGTACAGGGGTAGCATCTGGCATCTCCATCTAATCTGCAATGAAATCCGCCAAGACCTGTGATCTCGAAGGCGGCAAGCTCAATGCCCCACTCCACAACCCTTCCTATAGCGTCGCTGTTATTGATGATGTCGGACAGTGGAGCTTTGCTCACAACTGTGATAGGGTGCTCCTAGAAATAGTGCCTCAGCTTCCGAAAGGAACACTCCATAAGATAGCTTCTGGTAGTGCGGGTAAACGCTTCTTGGACTCCGACAAGACCTCGCTTACATATTAAACTGGTCGTTGTACTCCGTACTCATGCGTTGGTTCTTTCCGCTCTACCACGACGACGATGTTGATTACCCGGTTGGTGGCCGCCATGTAAATCAACATAGGCTCCATAGGCTCGGGTGCTGCGAGTATATGTGTCGAGGAAAGTATCTCCTTTAGCTTCTTAAGTGTAGCATCTGCTTCGTCCGTCCATGTAAATTTGTTCGCCTTGTTCAGCAACTTGTACAGCGGTAGAGCCTTCTCTCCAAGTCGGCTGAAGAACTGGCTTACTGCTGCGATGCAGCCTGTGAGACGTTGGATATCCTTCAGGCATGTCAGACGGTTTATGTTTAGGATGGCCTTTATCTTCTCCAGGTTGACCTCGATTCCATGCTGGGAAACGATGAATCCCAAGAATTTTCTGGCTGGAACCCCGAAGACGCACTTCTTTGGGTTAAGCATCATGTTCTATTTCTAGAGATTATCAAAGGTTTCTTTTAAGTCGGAGATTAAGTCATTTGACTTTTTAGACATCACCTCTATATCATCCACATAGGCATGAACGTTCCGACCAATTTGGTCGTGTAGGAAATGTTGCATAGTCTGCTGGTACGTAGCACCTGCGTTTTTCAGCCCAAAGGGCATTGTGACATAGCAAAACGTGACGTAAGCTATGGTGAACGAAGTGGCCAATTGGTCCGACTTCCTCATTTTTATCTGGTGGTATCCTGAGTATGCATCTAGAAAACACAGAAGTTCCGATCCAGCCGTCGAGTCAATGACTTGGTCATTGCGAGGCAAAGCAAACAGATCTTTTGGACACACTTTGTTCAAGCCGGTGTAATCAATGCACATTCTTAATTCTTTGGTTCCCTTTTTGGGGACAAGTACAGGATTGGCCACCCATCGGGTGTGAAGTACTTCTCGGATAAAACTATCCTTAATTAACCTAGCTATCTCTTTGCCTATGGCGCGTCTCTTCTCGTCTCTCAAGCGTCATAGAGGTTGTTTCACCGGTTTGCATTTTGGATCAATATTCAAGCTGTGCTCGGGAAATTCCCTAGGTACACCTTTCATGTCAGCAGGTTGCCAGGCAAAGATGTCCCTATTCTCACGGTGGACTCGACGAGCACGCTTTCCTATTTAGGGTCCAGGTTTGTCCCAATGGCGGTGGTCTTGGAGGCATCGCCTACCACAAGTTCCACCGACTTGGTTTCGATGGCGGCCTTGAAGGCGGGATCGGAGTCAGAAATCTACTTCTTTGATGCCGGCATCTCCAAGGCGTCGACCTTTCTCTGGATATCCTGGAATTCTTTGTTGTAGTGGACAGCTTCTGCAAAGTCTGCTTCTCCAATCTCACAGTCCCTTGCCTTTGAAAAGCTTCTGGATACGGTGATGACATTGTTTGGTCCGGGTATTTTGAGATTGTTGTAGACGAATCATGCCTTGGCCATGAAGGCGTGGAAAATTTCGCGTTCGGATATGACGTGGTACACGCTCTTGAAGGGGACCACTTCAAAGGTCATGCGTTCTTGGCGGTAATTATTAACATCGCCAAAAGCGACCGAAAGCATGATGCTCCTAAGGGACCGAGCCTCTTGGCCAGGAACTACGCCATGAAACACGGTGCAGGTCCGCCTTAGGTTGGTATCCGTCAAGTTCATCTTGTGCAGTGTAGGTACATGATGTTGATGCTGCTTCCGCTGTCCACCATGCATTTGGTGAACTCATTGTCGTAAATCAAAGGGTTGATGACCATGGCGTATTGGTTCTCCGTTGGGATGAGGTCTAGGTGATCCTTCCTGTCCCAAGTAATCGAAAATTCCGACTAGCGCAGGTATTGGGGAACTAGGGGCAGGGTGGCCATCAGTATCCTCAGCGAGGTTTTCTGTGCCCGGACAGTTGGGGTGCCAAGGAATGTGTGGTAGACGGGGGCCTTCTTCTCGAAGGGGTTCTTGCCTTTGCCATCGCCCCTGTCGGCATGCTTGGGGTCAACATCCTCGTCCATGTCACTTGAATCCTTGGACTCCTCTTCCTTCTTCTTCTTCCCTTTGCCCTTGCCTCGCGGTCTGTTCTTCCGGCTTGCTTGTAGCCGGACTCCGGGTCTTCCTTGAGGTCGTTGACGAACTTATAATGGCGATTGGTGTGAGTGGCTTTGCCACTTGCGTCGAGGTGTACAAGGGATGGAATGTTACGATACTCCTCGTATGTTTGGGGAACGCGGGGCGCTGCAGGGGTAGTTTCACTACCTCGCTGCTGCCCACGACCAGCCCCCCGACCTCGGCCACACTGTCCTCCATCACCTCTCCCTGCAAAAATCATCACGACCATGTCGGAGGCTGGATTTTATCCTCGTCCACGCTTGGTGTTGTTATTCCTCTTGGCTTGGGTAGGGATAGCGATTGCCGTCAAGGAGCCGCGAGCATCATCATCGGCAGCCGCGAAATCACTAGCGAGCGAGATAATCTGGTTGATATCTAGCCGGTGATTGTCCTGTAGGAGCTTCAACTTATGTCGGAGCAATGTACCCCTTTTCCAAGCCGTCAATGTAGGCAGCCATAGCGGTCTGATCGTGCACTGCTGCGCAAGAATTTTTATATCCAGGCAGCTGGAGAGGTAGGCTCGAGATGTCTCGTCTTTCTCTTGCACGCACCGTTGTAGATCGCCAACAGTATAGGGACGCTTGTACATACCCTCGAAGTTCTTGGTGAACGCTTCTTGCATGTCCAACCAGTTGCATACGGACTTTTCCGGCAAGTCATCAATCCATTGGCGGGCCGTGCCCGTCAACATCAATGGGAGGTACTTGATGGCAATGTTGGGGTTTCCCCTGGCGATTTCCACCACGTTGCCGTAGTCCTGCAACCACATAGATGGTTTGGCGGTGCCGTCATAGGGCTTGATCGTCTTGTCTATCCGGAAACCCTTGGGGTAAGTTGTGGTCCGTATTACAGGTCCAAAGCAATGTGGTCCCAGGTACTGTCCTTCCCGGGCCTCATGAATCTTTTCTAGGCGTGAGCGTGCGTCGTATGGCTCCGGGCTTGTTCTTTTCTTCTTGCCACCAGGGGAAGGGCTGCGTGAATGATGCGGGCCTCCTCCACCATGGTGGCTACTAGGTGGCGACGGAGGCGGAGGTGGAAGTGGGTTATCCTTCTTGCTGTTACCCTCCTGCGACGCCTCGCGTCTGTCGTGGTTGCTTGTCGGACGCGGAGGATCATGGTGTGACCTCCTCTTGTGTCCTTGGTTACCATTACGCTCTCCAGCATGACAGGGATGCTCTGTGTTGTCGCGAATGATGATGCCACCCAGAGGGTGTCTTGGCAGAGGTATGCTCGTACGATGGTGAGCCTTTGGGTCTTCGTGATGTCGGGGAGACCGAGGCGGTGGAGATGGGCGACGAGGATGAGCCTTACCTCTGTTGTTGGAGGATATAGGGATGGCATCCTTCCTGTTGCGCGCGTCTCTCCGTCTTTGTTCTGATGAACCTGTCTGGGACCTGACATCGTGAGGAGATCTCTCCCTTGGCAGCTTAGGATTGCCAGACTGGCAATATGCTGGGTTAGACTCAAGCCTCTGAGAGGTGGCCTTTTCCTTCTATTTGACCGCCTTCGCTACGAGGTCATAGACCTGTTACACGACTGCGGGTGATCTATCCTGCTCCAGTAGGGTCTTGGTGATGGCTAAGTTGAGGATAGGAGTGGGCATGACCTGCCTGCCTTCGCTGTCAATGTATGGCTTGGCTTGTGGCGGCTTCGGGGGATCCCATCCTAGGTTGCTCCCTACACCAGGATTGTTGATAACACGAGCCTAAGCTTTCTTAGCCTTCTGCTGCTTGAGCAAAGTCTTGTATTCGGCCTCCATGGCTCCAGCTGTCTCGATTGATTTTTGCGCCTTGGCCAGATCTCGATTTAGCTTTGCGCCCTCCTCCGTGATGGCCTGCGCTTCCTCCAGTAGCTGTTACCGCTTCTTGTCAAGATGGACTACGTTCCGTATATGGTCCATCGTCATGGGCTCGACGAGCAAGTTGTCATACATCACTCTATCAGCTGGAGTGATTTGGGCGACCGCAGACGTAGATGTTGGAGGCGGCGGATTTGCGGTGTTGGGGTTACTCGGACCGGTGTTGAGGTCCTGCTACTGCTGCGCTGGGTTAGGCGGAGGGGGCTTGGATTTTGCGCGACCATTGTCGGTAGCATCAGCGGGTCCCTTCCCCTTGTCCAGCGCCTTATGCGGAGATTGTCCGGGTTAGTCTTCTTCCATCACGCTCCCAATGGCGACGAACACCTCTCAGGATGTGATGGTCTTGTCGGCCTTCTCCTCGCGCTCCATCTCCTGCATAGCAGAGTCGAGTTCCTCTGTGTTGATATCCATATCCTCCGAGTCCACGCTGATGTCAGCATAGAGCGCATCCAAAATAGAGTTGGAGGGTGCGGGGGCCTTCTTGTTGACGGAAGAAGATGTTGAGGCTACAGGGATGTTGACTGGGGGTGGCGGCGGCGGAGGTGGCCTGGGTATGGCAGCGATGTCGTCCTGAGCAGTGCCTTCAGCGGCCGCATAGTTGTTGACGATGCTGATCATGCTCTCAAAGGTGAGGACGCCTGTGGCCTGTTGTCTCCTTTATGCCGGAGAAGTGTGCCGTGATCCAGTCCTTCCACGAAGTGATAAATAGCATCATCACTGTGGTAATGTTCCAGATCGGCCCGTATACGGAGCCACCTGGCAAGATAATCGTGGGGGGTTTTCACCCTCTCTCTAAATGCAGCGCGCCAGATTAAAGATAGTCACCACGATGATGAACTGTGATCTCTGCTTTCGAGACGCACGGGCAAAGCCGAAGGATTTGCAGCGATCTTCCACCCTTATATCCTGCATAGGGGCGATTTGGGTGGGCCTTGGATTTTTCCGATTTAAGCCGGCAAACTCCAAAGATAGATCCGACTTCGATCCTTCCGCGAACATATCCTGCCCGTAGGCGGTTCGTGCGGGCCTTGACGATCCTCCGACTTCCAGGGATTTAGTGCTCGAGTCGGTTTCACCGATGAAGAGGTGGATGTCCCCAATTGAGACGATCGAGCAACGGGTGGGGTTCGTCTTTGCCGGGATCCACAACTCGTCATAAGGGACGATTGAAACATTGTCGGAGAAGAGAACATGGCCAATGGCTATAGTTTTGCCAATTCCCGCGAAGAGCTTGGACCTCGCCCGTTTTAGAGCCTAAAGCGCCTCTTGCCCCATGGTGGGCGCCAACTGTTATGGTATTGCCGACGATTACGCCATGGAGGGGTCCTCACAGTGCATGTTTAGATACGTGGGGTAAGGCGGAAGGTTGGCGGGTACGAGGTAACACAGCTTACCCAGGTTCAGATCCCACGACGGTGGCAGAATCCTACTCCTGCTATAAATCACTATAATGGAAATACGTCGAGTTATAGGGATCAGTTCGCTGTGCAAGGTATGAGTTAATTGTTTCCCTAAAGGCTCCTACGGGTCCGGCTTATATAGTCGACAGATCCTAGGGTTACAGGCAAAGTCCTAGCCGGACAGGTTATAGAGTCCTACACAGTACACAACTAGTCTAACGCGTCTTGCACTCTAAGGCTCCAGGTACGCTAGTTACTCCTCCATAGCCTTCCTTCATCCGACATAGGCCTTCCTTCTGGATCCATCTAACTGGGCCGCCCAGCAGGCCATAGGCCTTGCTACCGACTATGGGCCACCCGGGTTAGCCGGATTAGAGACATGCAATGGTGATACCCATTTAGCATATACCCAACAGAAGCCTAGCAGTATCACACAAAGATTCTTCGTTAGGTGAATCACGTCGATTGCAGAGGGGACCTCTAGTACTTTCCAATAGGGTAGCTCCCAAAATATAGATTTCTTCTTCCACATAGGTGCGTGTTCGCTAGCGTCATTCGGAATAGATTGTCTGCCAGGAGCCTTTCCAAAGATTACTTTTAAATCCTTCATGATATAAAATACATCATCACCAGTACGGCGGATAGGATTACTCCGGTGATCTGCTTCACCATTGAAATGCCTGCATTTCTTTATTAGGGAATGCGTGGGCGGAAGAAAACGACGATTCCCCAGGTACACATTCTTCTTACACTTATCCAAATAAATACTTTGAGTCTCACCTAAATAGTGTGTGCATGCATTGTATCCCTTGTTTGTCTGTCCCGAAATGTTACTAAGTAAATGCCAATCATTAATGGTTACGCACATCAATGGTTGTAGCTCAAATTCCTCATGTTTGTGATCATCCCACACATGTACACCTTGTCCGTGCCACAACTATAAAAGTTCTTAACTAATGGCCTTAGGTACACATCAATGTCGTTGCCGGGTTGCTTTGGGTCTTGGATGAGCATTGGCATCATAATAAACTTCCGCTTCATGCACAACCAAGGAGAAAGGTTATAGATACATAGGGTCACAGGCCAGGTGCTATGACTGTAGCTCTACTCCCCAAAAGGATTCATGCCATATGTACTTAGACCAAACCATACATTCCTCGCATCACCTGCAAATTCTGGGTAGTTTCTCTCATTTTTTCTCCACTGTGACCCTTCAGTGGGGTGTCTCAACATCTCGTCTTTCTTATGGTCTTCTTTGTGCCATCACAAAAACTTGGCATGCTCTTTATTTCTGAACAAACGTTTCAAACATGGTCTTATAGGAGCATACCACATTGCGGGTGACCCAGCATACCACGGCATGTGTAGTACACTATAGTCGTTGACATGACATCCACCGAACACCGTTCCGTAAATATCACATCCCTCAGAGTGGTACAACAAAAACATTGCAGGTCCATATTACAAACATACACACATTATTATTATTACAATACCAAAAGTTCAATACTTCGAGAAGATTCAACTTACAAACCAAAAAATAAAGTGTTTCAGTGAAATTTAAAAGCAACAAATCCAACTAAGAGTTGATCTTACCAGTTTATTCTATATGGTTCATGCTGTTCGGCTCCATCGGTTACTATAAACAAGAGCAACTAGGTTGACTCGCTGCCATCTACTCCATAGCGGATTTCATAATCCACTCCTTTAACACCTCCTGACAGGCCAGGCTCCTCGTAAAACACCTCTTCTTGGCATTCTGCTACATACATAGGAGTATCTTCGAGATCTTCAGAGTCTAAGCAAGGGATCAAAGGAAAGGGTGATTAATAGCGTTACCCATCAGGTTCATTATATGCAAGGTGGGAAGTTTGATACTCTATCTACCACCTTGGACTATAAGTCCTTAGCGCTATGCAGTTTTTGTAAATATTTCTTCAAAGATGGATTTTATTATGAAAATCTATGAGCATTATCCTTTAGAGGTTGACCTGAAATTTCATGGAGTTCCTTTCCTGCCGCATTTGTAGCTCCTTCCCGGAACAGGGAGTAACAAGTTACAATTCTTACTCTTTGTAGAGGTGCGTTACTTTACCCATGAGAGATCAACACCTTGTTGCACAACCGGGCGTACTTTCCCATCCTAAATTCCATGATGTGGGGCCCAGTAGGTGATCCAAGGCAATCACTGCCCCCTTCACAACCTCGCATGTCTCCTTGGTGTACACCATGCCCACCCATTGAATTACGGCAATGGTTTGTACAGACCGTTAGATGCCAGAACCATCGTGGGACGATGAGGGTTCCCACCCATATGCTGCATATCCTCTACAAATTACCAATTAATATGCACTCTACGAGTGATAACAGCCACGACCTGCACATCCGGCTACATGCGAGAGGAAGAAGATACAACTGAATTTTCTGTCCCATTCCAAATCCCATGGTTAACGCGTAATATACGGCTAGAATCACTGATGCCATAGGTTATTAAGTCCCTAATTGATCATCATTGTTGCAAATATAAACCTAAGTTCTATTGCTCCACTATATCATCACTTAGGATGATACCTAAGATTTATTGGTTTGAGAAAATAATATTTTCTTTCTCTGGAACAAAGATGATAACACACAATTTGCAAATACTTTGAGAAAGACTCTTCAAAGGACATGAGCAAGTGATGAACTTTCCTTGTGATTGAAAGGTAGTGAAGTCGGATGCTTGCACTGGACCTTGAGCTTCTATGTCTACAAAACATCATTATTGCCAGGTAAGGACAATATTTAAAGAGGCAAAATGATTATGCAAAGTAATGTAATGCATTATTTATTTTTGTGTGTTCTACCCATTATTTTAGTTACAAAAATTCCTTTAAGTAGTAAAGGATTTATAAATATTAATTATTAATATTTATTGAATATTATATTTTTATTTTATTTTTATTTATTTAATAATTATTTTAAGGATTAACATTTAAATAAAAGAATTTCTTTTTAATGATACTAAACATTTATTTAGTATTTTTCTAAAATACTACAATATTAGTAGATAAGAAAAGTGATTTTATTTATTTTTATATTCTTTCTTTAATTTTATAAAATTCCATAAGGAATACATACATTATAAAATTCTTGATAAAAAATTATATACATAAAAATTTATTTTGATAGATTGGATTATTATAAATCCAAAAATATTTTATTTATAATTTTTATATTTTTATTTTATTTTCTAGAATTTATTTAAGTTTAGGGGTATTTTGGTCTTTTCTTAATTATTAAAAATTCTTTTAAGTTTTTGGGCTAGCTCTGTTGGGCTTATTGGGCCGTTTTGGCCCAAGTGACTAAGACCAAAAGGCTCCACGAAGGGCTGGCCCTCTCAGCCCACTCTCTTTGTCTCCCTCTCTCGTCCTCATCCTCTCTTCCTCCTCGACCCCGTGGAGTTCTGGCGCCACCGCCGAGCGATGCTCGCCGTCGTGGCCCTCCCTGGCCGCTGCCGTGGTGCAGGGCGAGGTTGTCGACTACGATGGTTCATCTCCTCCGTCTCGATTTGACTTAGGATCTCTCCAGTGGCCCTGCTAGCTCCGTTCCCGAACCCTAGGGTTTGAGAATGGTGCTGCTACTGCCTTTTCTGACCCTCCCTTGGTGGTGTGCGGTGTTCGTGTGCTGCTATGGCCGCCGCCATGGCTGGTGCAGATTGCAGCGCCCTCTGGGTGCTCCACGTGCTGCCTCGAGCACGTCGTACTTTCTGATTCCTCTTCAATTCGTTAGGGAGGACCCTAGGTGAGTTGTACCTCTGTGGATTCTAGTTCATCTTGTTACCTCGAGTCCCTCTGTGTATCTAGTGGACAGTCTTAGTTCTGTGCTTGTATTGCTACTAGGGTTCATCTTTGGTGCTTGTAAGATGCTCCTATGGTCTGGTCATGATGTTTAGTGAGGATTTGTGTGGTCTAAACTTTAGTGATTGTGGTCATCCTTTGATTATGTGGTGTTGTTGTTGGTCTGGGGCTAATACTTGATCAGATGCTAGGGTTTTCATAGTATTGCCTCAGGTTGATACTATGGTGGCTTAGTGTGTTCATCTAGTGTTGGTTGGCTTACCTGTTCATGCTTAGTCTGAATTTTATTCAATAGAATCAAATGATTCTTTGAAAATGAATATATAAATATGATATGATCTCTGAGTCTGGTTTCAGGGAAATGATTTGATAGTTGATTTGTGAAGATTGGACAATTTGGTTGTCTTAGTGATAAGATCAGTGCTTATGAAACCTTCTTAGAATGGTACATAAGTAGATCTCGTTGATGTCCTTACTTATGGTCATTTCTGGAATTTGATAGATGCTTATAGATAAGTTGGGAAGCTTATTGTTTGATCAGGACTATGATGCTGGTCTGAGGCTCTAGGATCTAGGTCCTAGTTGGTTAAGTTAATGGTTTGTTTGTAGCTTAGAAGATCATAGGTGCTACTCCCACTGGGAGATGTGCCCTGATCTGGTAAGAACAAGTGATGGATTATTTAAGTTGCATGTGTTAACACCAAACTCTGCGAGGCTGGTTTGAGAAATTTGTGTTTTTGGCTAGGTTTGATTTCTGATCTTTATACTCAAAATCTCTAGGATTGATTCACGTCACCAGGGTGATTATTTAGAGATTGTTTCATAAAACAACACATGCTTCTGTCTAGATAATATGAATAGATCATGTGATGGTTTTATGACACTCACCACAAAACTGATGATTGTTGTGTTTGGTGGTGATGTTGATGTTGCTGATTGGATCCTGTACTTCACCTCTGATGCTGTTCTTGCTTCCCTCAGTACCTGTGCTTGGCCTTGATCTAGCCTGCTCCTCCTAGCTCATGTGGCTTGGCCTTGCTGTCACCTGCTTCTTCCCCCTCCTTATGTTACCATCTGGTGATGTTTGGTTGTGTTGGAATTATGCCCTAGAGGCAATAATAAAGATGTTATTATTATAATTCTTGTTCATGATAAAGTTTATATTCCATGCTAGAATTGTATTAAGCGGAAACTTTAATACTTGTGTGGTTTGTAAACAACACCGTGTCCCTAGTACGCCTCTATGGACTAGCTCATTGATCAATGATGGTTAAGGTTTCCTAACCATAGACATGAGTTGTCAATTGATAATGAGATCATATCATTGGGAGAATGATATGATGGACAGACCCAAACTAAGCGAAGCAATTAGATCGTTCATCGTGTTCATCGTTGTAAACTTTTCCTATGTCAAATATTGTATTTCTTAGACCATGAGATAATACAACTCCTGGTATCGAAGAAAGCTTTGAGGTCATCAAACGTCATCCTATGAGAGGGTGATCATAAAGGTGTCTCTCGGTGATCGGAAAGTATCATTGGGTTGTATGTATCGAGATGGAATTTGTCCCTCCCAAGTCGGAGAGATATACTTCGGGCCCACTCGGTAATCGATATCAACACCGCTTGCAAGCATGTGGTTAAGGAGTTAATCACAAAGTGATATCGGATTACGGAACGAGTAAAGTACTTGCTGTGAACGAGATTGAACTAGGTATGTTGGTACCGACGATCGAATCTCGGGCAAGTAAAATATCGCGAGACGAAGGGAATATATATATGGGATTGATTGAATCCTGGCATCGTGTTTCATCCGATATGATCATCGATGAATGTGTGGGAGTCAATATGGGTGCCCAGACCCCGCAGTTGATTATTGATAGAAGATCATGTCTGCATATTCTCGAACCCGTAGGGTCACACACTTAACGTATCTCGAAGCTAGGATAGATTGGATAATTGGTTTATGATTTTTTGTTCGGAGTCTCGGATGGGATCCGGGATATCACGAGAGGTTCCGGAATGGTCCGGAGAATAAGATTCATATAAGGCAGTGCAGTTTTTGGAGTTCAGAATTGTTCCGGGTTAATCGGTATTGTACCAGAAGCTTCTAGAACCTTCCGGAAGGGGACCAACGTGGCCCCACCTTCCGGGAGGGGGCATGGGCCTATGAGGGAGTGTCCTGGCTGCATTGGGCCAGGGGCACAAGGCCCCATAGGGCCCAGCCGATCCTAGATAAGTTTAAACTCGTTTAAACTAGAGATAGGATTTCTAGATAAGGGAGAGTTTAAATCGTTTAAACTAGAGATAGGATTTCTAGATAAGGGAGAGTTTAAATTGTTTAAACTAGAGATAGGCTTGGAGGAGGGCAGGGCTGGCCGCCTCTATATATAGAGGGTGGTGCGCCCTCCCACACACACCTTCCTCCAAGCCCTAGCAGCCTTGCTACCTTCCTCTCCCTCCCGATCGTTTGTAGGCGAAGCCCCGCAGAAATTCTCCACCATATACACCACGCCGTGTTGTAGACCCAATCTATCTCTCCACCATACTCGCTGGTCCGAGGAAGGAGGAGACGCCGAGGTGCTGCACGTGCATCTCACGGAGGCACCGCCACTTGTGGTGCTAGATCGGATCGGATCGCGAGGAGGAGAAGCGCACGACTACATCACCCACGTTCCGATTTAACGTTCCACTGTCTGAATCTTCAAGGGTATGAAGATCTAATCCAATCTCTCTCGTTGATTGCATCTCCTAGATTAGATCTTGGCTTTCCTCCGCTCGCATCCGTAGAAAATTTTGATTTACTATGCCGTGAAACCCTTCATGGTATCGAGCTAGATCTATGCGTAGATGTGTTTCACGAGTAGAACGCAACATGGTTGTTGCGGCGATGTTTTCTGTGCAAGCCTCTTGTTTGTGTTCTTCTTATGACGCGGATAGTGAGATTGAAGCGGTCCAGGCCAACCTTACGCGACGTCGTCATGAGACCGCTCCGCACTTGACGTGTGGCTTGTACCACATGCGGCCGGTGGATGTCGTTTCTCTCACTATAGTTGTCATGGGATTAACACCGAGTTTGGCAACCATAATATCACCGTTGTGGCTTTCCGTAGGTAAGAATCGTTTAGCATCTACTCCCATAAGCCACGTAAAACATGCAACAACAAAGTAGAGGCGTCTAACTTGTTTTTGCAGGAGTGTTTTCGTGATATGGTATGGCCCAAGATGTGATGTGTATATTGTATGCGATGATCATGTTTTGTAATGTTTCACGACTTGCATGTCGATGAGTACACAACCGCAGGAGCCATATGGTTGTCTTTATAATTGTGTATGACCCATGAGTCAACTTCTTATACGCCATGTAATAGCTTTACTTTATCGCTAAGTAGTTAGCAATAGTTGTAGTTGCTATTCGTGGTGGAGGCAATCATGGTGGAGTGATGGAGATCATGCCGAACGCACAAGATGGAGATCATTGCACTAAGATTGGCTATACCATGTCACATAAAGTTATATGCATGTGATGTTTATCCCTTTTATGTATCTTATTATGCTTAGATAGCGGTAGCATTATAAGATGATTCCTCACTTAAAGATCAAGATAAAACTGTGTTCTCCCCAAGTATGCACCGCTAAAGTTCGTGTCCAAGCATCACGTGATGATCGGGTGCTATAGACTCTACGCCACATACAACGGGTGCAAGCCGTTTTTGCACACGCTGAAATACTTGGGTCTAACTTGACGAGCCTAGCATGTATGCACATGGCCTCGGAACACAAGAACCGAAAGGTTAAGCATGAGTCATATGAATGATATGATCGACACTTCGTTGTCCACCATTGAAACCACATCTCTTCTCGTGATGATCGGATTAGGTGTGGTGAATTTGGATCGTGTTCACTAAACAACTTTAGGAATGTTGAATTTAGTGGGAGTTCATCTAGTAATTTGATTAAGTTGAACTATTTATCATGAACATAGTCTAAATTGTACTTGCAAATACTGTAGATCCAATGGCCAAGTCCAACTTCAACTTCAACGTTTTTGCTGAGATAGAAAAGCTTAGAAACAATGGGTCTAACTTCACCAAATGGTTCCGCATTCTGAGAATCATTCTCGCTGGCGGACAAAAGGACTATGTCCTTGAGAAAGCGCTAGGTGACGCTATAGATGCTACCTGATGAAAAAGCTGTTTATCATCGGCGCAAGGATGATTATGATTTGATTAAGATCGCCATGTTGTATGCTATGGAATCGGATCTTCAAAATCGCTTTGAGGAGTTCGCCGCCCTTTGAGATTCTCGAGGAGCTGAAAACATGTTTCAGACTCAAGCCCGCTCGAGAGATATGAGATCTCTAAGAAATTCTTTAACTACAAGATGGAGGAAGGGAGGTCCGTTAGTGAGCACGCCATTAAGATGTCGGGCTACACTCAACGCCTTGAGCAACTTTCAGACTCAAGCCCGTTCTGAGAGATATGAGATCTCTAAGAAATTCTTTAACTACAAGATGGAGGAAGGGAGGTCCGTTAGTGAGCACGCCATTAAGATGTCGGGCTACACTCAACGCCTTGAGCAACTGGACTGCAAGATTCCAGAGGAGCTCAAGATTGACACTCCTAGCTACAAAAGTTTTGTAGTTGATCACAATCATATTGGTTCCACTGATATGATCACTAAGCTCTTTGCTAAGATGAAAGTAGCGGAGGTGAACATCAAAAAGAATAATCATGTGTTGATGGTCAACAATCTCCCCACCTTTAAGAAAGGTAAGGGAGCAAGGAAGCCCTTCAAGAAAGGCGGCGGCAAGCGTTGCCCGCCGAGAAGAAGCTCAAGTCTGGTCCCAAGCCGGACCTCGAGTGCTTCTATTGCAAGGACAAGGGTCCTCGAAGCGAATCGTCCGAAGTACTTGGGACAAGAAGGATGGCACCATCAAAGGTATATTTGATATACATGTTATTGATGTTTTCCTTACTAGCCCTCGTTGTAGTGCCCGGTATTTGATACCGGTTCGGTTGCTAATATTTGTAACTCAAACAGAGCTACGGAATAGACGGCTTTTAGGGATGAGGTGACGATGCTGGCGTTAACGGATCAGAAGTTGATGTGATGGCCGTCACACGCCTCCTTAGTTTTACCTTAGGGATTAGTTTTAAACCTTAATAAATGTTATTATGTGCCGTTGAGCATGAACATTATTTCTGGATCGTGTTTATTGCAAGACGGTTATTCATTTAAATCGGAGAATAATGGTTGTTCTATTTATATGAGTAACATCTTTTATGGTCATGCACCTCTTGTGAATGGTTTATTTCTTCTAAAACTCGAAAGGGATGAAACACACATCCATAACATTGAGGCTAAGAGATGCAAAGTAGATAGTGATAATACTACTTATTTGTGGCACTGTCGTCTAGGTCATATTGGTGTAAAGCGCATGAAGAAACTCCATTCTGATGGACTTTTGGAGTCTCTTGATTTTGAATCATTTGACACATGCGAACCATGCCTCATGGGCAAGATGATCAAAACACCGTTCTCGGTATGATGGAGCGAGCAACGGACTTGTTGGAAATCATACATACCGATGTATGCGGACCGATGAGTGTTTCGACGCGCGGTGGATATCGCTATTTTCTCACTTTTACCGATGACTTAAGTAGATATGGGTATATCTATTTAATGAAACATAAATCTGAAACGTTTGAAAAGTTCAAAGAATTTCAGAATGAAGTGGAGAACCATCGTAACAGAAAGATTAAGTTTCTACGATCCGATCGTGGAGGTGAATATTTGAGTTATGATTTTCTCACGCATCTTAAAGCAAGTGGAATCGTTTCACAACTCACGCCACCCGGAACACCACAGCTCAATGGTGTGTCTGAACGCCGAAATCGAACCCTATTAGATATGGTCCGATCAATGATGTCTCTTACTAATTTGCCGTTATCATTTTGGGGTTATGCATTAGAAACCGCTCCATTCACTTTAAATAGGGCTCCATCTAAATCCGTTGAGACGACACCGTATGAACTGTGGTTTGGTGCTAAACCTAAGTTGTCGTTTCTTAAAGTTTGGGGATGCGAAGCTTACGTCAAGAAGTTGATGCCGGACAAGCTCGAACCCAAAGCGGAGAAATGCGTCTTCATAGGATACCCTAAGGAAACCATTGGGTATACCTTCTATCACGTAACCAAGGCAAAGTGTTTGTTGCAAGAACGGTTCCTTTCTTGAGAAGGAGTTTCTCTCGAAAGAAGTGAGTGGGAGGAAAGTAGAGCTAGACGAGGTTATTGAACCTTCTCTTGAATTGGAGAGTAGCGCAAAGACTGAAATTGTTCCAGTGCCTTTGCACCAACAATAGAGGAAGCTAATGACAAGGATCATGAAGCTTGGATGATGTCGCATCGAACGTCGCAGTCGACAAGGTCGCGTGCCCTCCCGAGTGGTACGGCAACCTGTCTTGACTGTCTTGTTGGTAGAAGACGGTGAACCTACGAACTATGAGGAAGCGATGAGCCCAGACTCTGAGAAATGGCTGGAAGCCATGAAATCCGAATTGGGATCCATGAGCGAAAACCAAGTATGGACTTTGGTGGATCCTCCTAGCGACCGAAAGGCCGTTGAGTGCAAATGGATATTCAAGAAGAAAACGGACGTGGATGGTAATGTTACCGTCTATAAAGCACGGCTTGTCGCAAAAGGTTTTCGACAAGTTCAAGGTGTTGACTACGATGAGACTTTCTCTCCCGTAGCGATGTTTAAGTCCATTCGGATTTTATTAGCAATTGCTGCGTTTCATGATTATGAAATATGGCAGATGGATGTCAAGACTGCTTTCCTCAATGGCAACATTGATGAAGAGTTGTATATGATGCAACCCGAAGGTTTTGTCGATCCTAAGGATGCTGATAAAGTATGCAAACTTCAGCGTTCCATTTATGGACTGAAGCAAGCATCTCGGAGTTGGAACCTTCGTTTTGATCAAGTGATCAAGAGCTTTGGATTTGTTCCAAATTTCTACGAAGCTTGTATCTACAAGAAAGTGAGTGGGAGCTCGGTGACGATTACGGTACTATATGTGGATGACATATTGATTATTGGAAATGACATCAACATGCTTAACGATGTGAAGAGTTATTTGAACAAGTGTTTTCAATGAAATACCTAGGTGAAGCTGCTTATATATTGGGCATCAAAATCTATAGAGATAGACAAAGACGCTGATAGCTTTAAGCGCAGTACATACCTAGACAAAGTTCAAAAGGTTCGTAATGGATAAGGCAAAGAAAGGTTCAAAGGCCTATGTTGTCGTAAGATATTGAGCAAGGCTCGGTGTCCAGCTACGGTAAATGATAGGGAAGCTATGAGCAAAGTGCCTTATGCCTCGGCCATAGGTTCCATCATGTATGCCATGCTTGTGTACTAGACCGGATGTGTCCAATGCTCTTAGTTTGACGAGATATCAAAGTGATCCAGAGTGGAACATCTGGACAGCCGTGAAGAACATCCTAAAGTACCTAAATAGAACTACGAAATGTTCTTAGTCTATGGGGTGATGAACAGCTTGTCGAAAAGGTTACGTCGACGCTAGTTTCGACACCGACAAGGATGATTCTAAATCTCGCACGTGATACGTGTATATTTTGAATGGAGGAGCTGTGAGTGGAGAAGTGCAAGCAAAGCGTGATCGCGGGATATACTGATGAAGCGGAATACATGGATGTTGCGAAGCGTCAAGTGAAGGAGTTTGGATCGAAACTTCATCATCGAGCTTGGCGTGGTTCCAAGTGCATTGGACCCTTGGAGATATTGTGACAACACCGCGCCATAGCACTCGCTAAGGAGCCAAGATATCATCCAAAGACCAAGCATATCAACCGCAAGTTTCATATAATCCGAGATTATATAGCGATGGAGATCGAAGATTAGCAAAGTACATACGGATCTGAATGTCGCAGATCCATTGACTAAACCTCTTCCACGTGTAAAACATGATCAACACCTCAGTGCCATGGGTGTGAGATTGTTGCCAAATGTAAACTAGATTATTGACTCTAGTGCAAGTGGGAGACTGTTGGAATTATGCCCTAGAGGAAATAATAAAGATGTTATTATTATAATTCTTGTTCATGATAAAGTTTATATTCCATGCTAGAATTGTATTAAGCGGAAACTTTAATACTTGTGTGGTTTGTAAACAACACCGTGTCCCTAGTACGCCTCTATGGACTAGCTCATTGATCAATGATGGTTAAGGTTTCCTAACCATAGACATGAGTTGTCAATTGATAATGAGATCATATCATTGGGAGAATGATATGATGGACAGACCCAAACTAAGCGAAGCAATTAAATTGTTTCATCGTGTTCATCGTTGCGAAGCTTTTCCTATGTCAAATATTGTATTCCTTAGACCATGAGATAATACAACTCCCTGGTATCGGAAGAAAGCTTTGAGGTCATCAAACGTCATCCTATGAGAGGGTGATCATAAAGGTGTCTCTCAGGTGATCGGAAAGTATCTGTTGGTTTGTATGTATCGAGATGGAATTTGTCCCTCCCAAGTCGGAGAGATATACTTCGGTCCCACTCGGTAATCGATATCAACACCGCTTGCAAGCATGTGGTTAAGGAGTTAATCACAAAGTGATATCGGATTACGGAACGAGTAAAGTACTTGCTGTGAACGAGATTGAACTAGGTATGTCGGTACCGACGATCGAATCTCGGGCAAGTAAAATATCGCGAGACGAAGGGAATATATATATGGGAGTGATTGAATCCTGGCATCGTGGTTCATCCGATATGATCATCGATGAATGTGTGGGAGTCAATATGGGTGCCTGCACTGTTGATTATTGATAGAAGATCATGTGCGCATATTCTCGAACCCGCAGGTCACACACTTAACGATCTCGACGCTAGGATAGATTGGATAATTGGTTTATGAATTTTTGTTCGAGTCTTGGATGGGATCCGGATATCACGAGAGGTTCCGGAATGGTCCGGAGAATAAGATTCATATAAGGCAGGCAGTTTTTGGAGTTCGAATTGTTCGGTTAATCGGTATTGTACCGAAGCTTCTAGAACCTTCGGAAGGGGACCAACGTGGCCCCACCTTCCGGGAGGGGCATGGGCCTATGAGGGAGTGTCCTGGCGCATTGGGCCAGGGGCACAAGGCCCCATAGGGCCCAGCCGATCCTAGATAAGTTTAAACTCGTTTAAACTAGAGATAGGATTTCTAGATAAGGAGAGTTTAAATCGTTTAAACTAGAGATAGGATTTCTAGATAAGGGAGAGTTTAAATTGTTTAAACTAGAGATAGGCTTGGAGGAGGGCAAGGGCTGGCCGCCCTCTATATATAGAGGGTGGTGCGCCTCCCACACACACCTTCCTCCAAGCCCTAGCAGCCTTGCTACCTTCCTCCCGATCGTTTGTAGGCGAAGCCTGCAGCAGAAATTCTCCACCATATACACCACGCCGTCGTGTTGTAGATCCAATCTATCTCCACCATACCGCTGGTCCGAGGAAGGAGGAGACGCCGAGTCTGCACGTGTGCATCTCACGGAGGCACCACCACTTGTGGTGCTAGATCGGATCGGATCGCGAGGAGGAGAAGCGAGCACGACTACATCACCCACGCCCGATTTAACGTTCCGCCAGCGAATCTTCAAGGGTATGAAGATCTAATCCAATCTCTCTCGTTGATTGCATCTCCTAGATTAGATCTTAGCTTTCCCTCTGTTCGCATCCGTAGAAAATTTTGATTTACTATGCCGCGAAACCCTTCAGGTTGATCTTTGGTGGTGCTTTGGTTTGGCTGGTTGTATTGGATTGGCTTGGCTATGGCTAAGCTGCTGGTTCTGATGGTATGAGCAAAAAAGGTGCACTTGTGGTTTCCCACGGCTATGTTGAGATCTTTTGCTTGTGTAGGCACCTGTGGCTATGTTGACAGCACATCCGTGCATTTAGTTGTGTGAGCTTCTTGTGTGCCTGCTGCACTCTTGTGGATATGCTCACGGAAATGTTCTACCTTTTTATCTGGTTACCTTTATCTGCCTGGTGAAACTTTCCCCTCTTACTGATTGGAATAATTTGATTTGTGGCTAATTTATTATGAAAGATTTAATTCTTTCATATTGGTGAAACTTGCCTCTAAAGATTTACTCAATGATATAAAAGGAAACAGTGCATCCCACTGTTCTCCACTGAGAGTAAAAAATTTAATAACTTATCCTTTATTTTTCTTTCAGTTTGTTCTTTGTTTTGCAGGTACAAGATTTGAAGATTCAAGATTAGAATAGATTTACTTTTAAATAGAATAATTCCTTTGTAATATTTATTTTATTATTTTGTAAGAAATATTGTAATAATTCTCAATATGTAAATATTCCTCCTTTTGTAATTTCACTTTTGTAAAGATTCTTTATTAACTTCATAAGTTACATTTTGTAACTTATTCATTGAATAAATATATAGAATAAGTATTCATTTTCTTGATTGTGTTATTTTATTTAAAGTTTCAGTTAATAAATATTATTTTTTTATTAATAAGATTACTCAAGCATAATTCTAATATTTTAAAAATATAAATCCAAATCTCAAGTTTGAATTCAAATTCCTTTCCCCAAAACGCACTACTTCATAAAGATCATGTCAAAATTTATAACGATCACCCCCAAAGCTCTTCCTATACCTAGAGAGTGAAATAAACTTTGATCCCTTTAAGTTTTTTTATTTGGCGAAAAATTTACCCGCAATTTTGCAGATGAATGCATGCATATGCACCAATTCCTAAATCCACCCTTCGTTAGTTCCTAAATGCTGGGATGTTACACACATCACCATGGCGGAAACCCTCTTCTTGGGACGCTCGTCCTCAACATCATCAGGGTCATCTCGTCGGATCTTATACCGCAATGCAGTGCATACCGGCATGCATCCAAATTCCCGTACTCCTCACCACGATAGAGGATGCATTCATTAATGCATGCATGTATCTTATGCACCTCTAATCCTAGAGGGAAGACAACCTTCTTTGCTTCGTACGTACTGGCGGGCAGTTTGTTATCCTTTGGAAGCAGTTTCTTTATTATTTTCAACAACTTTTCAAATCCCTTGTCAGTCACACCGATTTCTCCCTTCCATTGCAACAATTCCAGTGTGCTACCCATCTTTTTGTGGCCACCTTCGCAATTCGGATACAACAATTTGTTGCGATCCTCTAACGTATGCTCAAATTTCAACCTCTCACTTTCGCTTTCGCATTCTCCCTTTGCATCAACAATGGCCCGACCAAGATCATCATCTGTCTCATATGATGCATGTTCTTCTGCTTCTTCTTCGTCATTGCCTTCCATTGTAGTACCACCGTATTCAGGGGACAGAGGATAGTAGTCATCATTCTCTTTTTCTTTATCGTCTTCCATCATAACCCCTCATTCTCCGTGCTTGGTCCAACAATTATAGCCAGACATGAAACCGGACCGAAACAGATGGCCGTGGAGGACTCTTGAGGAAGAGTATTCCTTGATGGGGATACGCCTATTGGGGTATACCCAGCGGGACGTTTCCGACTGGTCCAAGGGCTGGCGAGTGGGCCTGCAGAACGGCGAGTGGACCAAAGCCCAGCAAGGAATCAGGCGACTGGAAGTTGAAGGCCCAGGCGAGCAGATAGGCCCAGTCGGTCTAGGTTAAATGATTACCGAAGTTGTAACCGAATCGGTTGAGATATGTAAACCCTAGGGGAGGTGAGCCTATATAAACCCCCCTATGGGATGAGTAGAGACACGTTCCCTCATACACCCAAGCGACTCGCCGCCTAGTCGCCGAGTTCGCCCATTGTAAACACATCCATAATACAATCTAGCAGGAGTAGGTCTTTACCCTCCGGGGGGCCGAACCTGGGTAAAACCCTGTGTCTTTGCCCTCATCTCGCACCGCAGATGGCTGGCCGCCCTTGCCCCTCGTTCTACTACTCGCTGCCGATTGCAGCATCTGCTGTGGTCATTCCTACGACATTCCTTCTGATTCCAAAAATCACCACATGGACAACACATAAAACCATTCCGCTTGTTTGCCTCGGCTACAACGAGAAGGGAACGCACGCCTTTAATGAACTCGCCAGAGATTCGGTCAGCGTACATCTATTGCCGGCTCATCTGCATTATATAAGTACATCAAATAAAATCACGATGCTAAGATTAGTACCAATCTAAAAATAAAATCACAGAGCGTACATAAAAAACTATGCACTAATTTTAAAACTTTATACTCCATCTTTCGTCCCGATTAGACACACCAACCAAGAATAAAGGGGTTGTGGCAGGCTGAAGCCAGCGTGAGCCTTTTTAGTTCCGGATGGTGTCTCCAACTTGGACTAATGGAGACTCCAACCGGGACTAAAAGTGGGTGAAGACACTATGTCGTGAGTGGCGGCACTATTCCAGTGAGTGGCGACACTATTTCGGTGGGTGGAGATACTATGGCAGGGGTGAGTGTCGACACTATATTGTGCTGCTTAATCTATAAATAGGCTTCCTTATGAAATATCAACTGCAAGGAAGGTCCTGTGTGAGAGCAGGGACACCACTACGGCAGAGCTTCTCGAATATGTCTTAGGACCCCGTCCTCATACATCTTCGAGGAGCTCTCCATAGAGTCACTCCCTAATATGTGAAATTTGTTAGCTCCACCAGCGTATTGATCTAGCTAGAGAAGTTATAAACTGCAAGATGGTGTGCGAGAGCAGGGACACCACTATGGCGGAGCTTCTCAAAGATGTCTTAGGATCCCATCCTCAAACATCTTCGAGGAGCTCTCCCTATAGAGGCACTCCCTAATATGTGAAATTTGTTAGCTCGCGTGTTTATGTTTTTGGTTCTTCCTTGTTGCAACGGCCGATGATTAAAATGCTAGGTAACTATATATGTGTGCCTTCATTTCGAATGTGGTCTTGGGGGTGGTGTGAGCGACCCGTATGATATGCACAAGGACATATATTGGGAATCCTACTAGGCTCGCTCACGCTTTCCCTGATATTTTTGTGTCCAACATAAGTATGAGGCCCTATAATACTTGATCTTTATAGTTTTGCTTTCTTTTGTTACAATGGCTTTTGTGAATTAACCCTATTTTTATTACAATTTGTGTGTTTGCTAAAGGCAGGTAGAAGAAGGACATTTTGTTGCTGGACGGTGGCATGATGCATCTATGAATCAAATAAATTTCGAGACTACGTGCCAAACCAAGATGATGAACTGATGTATATCTCTATGCTTCTATGAATTAATTGAATTTCGAAACTAGCTATATGTGCCAAACCAGATATAGATAGAATCCATATTGAAAAAGATATTTAGCTTGGATTTCATTACATTAATACAAGACATATAGAATCCACATCTCATGTTAATTATTGCAAAAATTACTACCAAACTAATAAACCCACAAATCCTTCCATTTCTAGAGCATGAAATGAGCTAAACTAGCAATAAAAGATAAAAGGATAAAGTTGCTAACCTTTTAGAACCCTTGGATAGATGTGGAGCCAAAAAATCTTGACAAAAATGTCATGAACTCGAGCTTGAGGGAGACGCCACCAACATCTTGAAATTACTCGGGCAGGGGAGGAAGAAGATATAGTAGGGACAATAGTCCCGGTTTGTAAATTGAACCGGGACAAAAGGTCCATCTTTAGTCCCGATTCGTGTAACAAACTGGGACTAAATTGTTTGGCGCTGGACCCAGCCTGCCGTACATGAACCGGGACTAGTGGAGGCCGGGTCCTGCGGTCGTTTCTAGTCATTGGGACTGGGGCATTAGTCCTGATTTGTAGCAAAACTGAGACTAATGGTCTGTACAAAAGGCCTGTTTTCTACTAGTGATCTTAAGAAAAAAATCAATTCCAACTTGTGAACTAGTCAAGTAAAGTGGGCAACCATTTTCTATGCACTTAGCTATAATTTTATCCTTGTGGTTCATGTGTAAATAGTGATTCTTAAGTTGTGCTATGTGCAACAGCTGCAGATCTCTCCTAAACTAGTAAATATCAACAATGCACACTTTCAGATAAAATTGTTCTTTACGACTCTCTTTGTTCTCATCATACCATAACCTATGAGCCTTGTTTTTTTCCCTTCTCTTCACTCCCTTTGGCAGCACAAAAGCAAGTGGCTCAAAGTGATAATTATCACCTGATCCCAAATCTCCATAACTATTAGTGTCTTCACTAGATGAGGGAAAGTAATCAGGCATGTAGTCATTGTCAGCTTCAAAGTGAGATCTTGTGGTTGGCCTGGATTTTGGTATCTTCGTTTCTTATCTAGCTCAATCATACAATCACCATTTTCATCTGATTCATTCTCTAATATATAAAACAAATCATCTATGAATGTATTGGCACTACTAGAATATTGCTATGTTGTGTGAGCAGATGCCCCTCCCTTGTCTCAAGACACACTATATGTTTGTTGCTCTATTGAGTGGGTAAACAAAGATAAACCGTCGAATCATAAGATGCCGATATAGGCTTCCCATCAGACCACTATTCATCTATCGGATCCGAAACTGCCAGACCGTAGGATCGACACACAGATCCCTGTCTAATTCCAGAAATTGTGGAGGATTGCTTGCTTCGCTCTTAATTGTTCTGATTGCATGTTTTCACGTTTACTATTCCTATAATGCACCTCCGCTAATTATGTTGTCCTATTTATTCTCGTATATATGTTCTCTTAGGTGCTTCCGGTAGCCTCTTTGAGTTGCTGATTTCTCAGAAAAAATTCTGAATATTAAGGAAGCTAATTTTTAGGTAAATAAGTTTTCCTAAACTTGCTTTGGCTGTTACTCGAATCCGCTTCCATGTTTAAAAAACGGTTCCAGGGTATTGGTTCTTTGAAACATGGCAAAATTATGCTTCCATTTCTTGGATAATTTGTTTCCATGCTAAAAAAATTGTTTTTATAACAGGTATACTTTACATATGAAACTGGATACTTCGTATTTTATTTCAATCAGAATTAGCATCACAATACTATTTTCAGAATAGCTTAGGTGCACACAATTATCAACTGATACCACAAGTGTCCCTATCATTTCAACTGGTTTTTTCATACTCAGGGATTAGACTATTAGATCTTCTGATTCATTATATATGGAACCACCAAACTATGCTTCCAACAAGATTAATACACACTCCCTATCAATTAGATCAGTGCTTCATATTAACAATATTTAAATTTTGTTTCATAATTTTCTATGTCTTCATTATTTCTTCCATTTCCCTCCTACAGACCCGATCATTGTCATGTCAGCTTCCAGCGAACGCATTACATGGTTTCTACAAGTATTGTTGACATAGGAGAACAACAACAATGTGAGAATCTATCATTGCTAGACGAGGACAATTTGCTCGGTCGCCTACACATCGCTCCACCACGCGTCGACTACTCTATCGCTGTTGCACTGCTTTAGTCGCCGTTGCACTAGTGTATGACCATGAGCTTTGCGTCGATGAGGCAATGCATTTACTGCTTGTACCATACATCAATCAACCGTCCTGCTGCAAATCAACTCTTCAACATACCTCGGAATCATCCTCCTACATTATGCCTACAAATAACAAGAGGCATAAAATGGTAAGCAAAATGAATATGGTGTGGAAGCAAAAAGAACAAGAATATGGAGAAAAATGTATGTACTAAAGAAACACTAATCTTCAATTATGCTTCCAAGAATATTAATACACGCTCCTTGTCAATCACATATGTGTGCTTCGTATTACAGTGAGGGGAGGCCGCTTGTCTGTTCTGCCCCGGCGAGGCCTTGCCGCAGCAAAGCGTCATGCCTTCCAGCGCATGAGAACATATAGATATATGAATCGGTTGTAAAATTGGAAGCTTGGAAACATAGAAGCACCAATTTGTTTGTAAGAGAATAGATTGCAATCTATATAGGAGCAAACAAATTTGAAATGTATAATACAACACAAAACATGTACTAACTTCATCATCATCCGTGCATAATTTGGACACACGGAGCATGAACAAGAAGTATATGGAAGCAGAAAAATTACTAATATTACCCTGTAAAATATTTAAAAACTAGCATATGCATGCAATGTATGACCACAAATCGGTTATATGTGTTGAAGGTATGTGTACATGTATTAAGTGTATAGCTGTAGTCCTAGTCTATAGATAGGTCCTGCTATTTCCAATCTCATCCTGTATGCTGCACCGTTGTGCCTCACTACTCCCCACATGGATATTTAATCAGATTATGTTCAATACAGACTGTGTGTTGAGTCTCACAATTCTCCTACATGATTAGACTAGATAAATTGATTTCACAATTCCAAATGTTACAAAGGATTCATAAATTTTAGAAAACTAGACACACATGGAGAGCTAGTTCTAGTTATTACCTTCTCCATGGATCGTGTTGGTGTTGAAGGGAGAGAGCAGGCAACCATGTGCGATGGGAGCAGCAACGGGATTGAGCTGTCTCACACAGATACTTTTGGTCAGTAATGCCTGAAGTAAGAAATGTGTGTCGCCGGCACAGGAGAGAAACCAGTCGTCGCCGCTGGTGCTCGACCGGGATCGAGCGGCGTGGTTGAAGAATTGGGGCAAGAGTAGGAGAGTAGGGGTTGACCGGGAGCAAGGCGACGTGGATGGGAGGGTCACTCTTGGATTTGGGGGACGATCTCTAAAGGCGCTGATTTGGGAGGCGTTACAATAGTACTCCCTCCGCTCCGGATTAAAGGGCCGCTAGCAATTTTGGGGTTGTTTCAAATTGTATTGTGAGGAAGGCCGGAAAGAATTAATTGACTGAGTTAATGACTCCTATCCTCTCCTTTTAGGCTGGTCATAGTGGGGAGTAATTTAGAGTAGTAACATGCATATGTTACTAGTCTAAGTTACTACCTCCATAGTGCAAAATAACATAGACGTGGTATCATGCAAAGTCTCATTTATTGCAATGTAGACTCATTTTGTCTTAAAATTTTTGATGTTATGGTAACATAGCTAGTTACTACAAACCTCTCTCTCATCATTTAATTGCATGTTATGTCATCTCAATGCTTAGTTGTCAATACATGTAGAACTATGTTACTATCCAAGTTACTCCCACTATGACTAGCCTTAAACGCAAGCATGCATGCATTGTCCGCATGCAGATGTGAAAACTGACGCATACATTTTGAACGCGAGCATGCACCGTCATTTTAGAAACTCAACCGATCGCTGATTGGTCCTATCGTGTATCACCTGCATATCGTAGAGCCAATCCCTCCACGCCTTGGTCCCGCTGCAATCTCTCAAAGGCCTTTTAATCCGGAGCGGAGGGAGTAGCAATAATTGGTGCCATGATTTTGGGGATTTCGTTCTGGTTTAACTGTCTGAAACAAAACTTGAGGAGCTGTCCGTTCGGAAAGTAGATCGACGTCGTTGGAGTGGCCGACGAAACGACTCTCACCAGCCTCTGTTGTATAGTATTTACCAAATCAACGGGCCTTTGTCATGCCATCAATCAGTTCCATCATGGCCTTTTCCGTGCCCTCCTCTTTCACATAATACATACAATCATTCAAACCACATCCCTATGTCTCTATTAGTGCTAACATATTCATATAGGTTATATGAGATTCCCCTAAGGTTCTTTCAAAATTATCTGTGTCAAGCTGAATCTAATCTCCCATATACCATCATCCAAGCTATAGAGAAAATAGGAAAAAATAATTATACTATTACTTCCCCTAAATCCCAAAGCTAAACACCTAACCGATCTAGTTGTAGAGATATGCTCTTACTGAAAAATAGTGGGACCAGGGGAGGGATAGAGATGAAGGACCTACTCCACGCCATCAAGAGAGGATGTATAGCGATGGTTTCCTCAAGCATTGGCCATGTCCTTACGGCCCCTTTGTGGTGGTGTAGTGAGGCCAGGTGATGCAGCTGATGGAACCATGCATACCGTACCTCAGCGGCGCGCCCGGGATGGCACCCTAATAAGGCATGTCCCACAACATCCTCACGGTGCTCGCCACCACAACCGCCAACCGCATCTTCACCTACCACTGCGTCACGTCGGTGGCCGCCAGCGGGTCCCGACGGCCGACTTCATCCGTGTGGCCACGCTCCCTTGTGCTTGCGACCTCGACAACTTCGTAGTCACCCCCAACATGGACTGTAACGTGTATTTGCTACCACTACGTCTTCACCCGATTAACCTCATTCTTTCTTCACACCGACCACGTCGCCAGTGTGAATTCATGCAGGGTCACGGATGAACCACGAAATACAGTGGAAATGCTCCATTGTTGCATGAGAATCCGATGACCATAATAAAATAAGCAAGCTATACTATTGAACAAAGGGCCCTCGGTATATTGCTTAGTATAAATTTCATTGTTATTAGTGATCTAGTATCATTTTTGTGCTTAATGAAATAAATAAATTATACGATTGAATGTTAACTGAACTACATTGTTGGCGCATCTATTTATGCTGATCAACCTGCACAGACACGAATAATTTTGACAGATGCATATATATGCCAGATGACGAATGGTTTCTATATGTGTATAGACTTCAATTTTGTGAAAAATGGATCTCCAAACTATATCACATCAAGAACATTCACAACAACTACATCAATTCAATTCTCACACAGAAAATTATCCATTCAGTAAAGTAGAGTAATAACGACGATCCATCTTAATTGGAATACATAAACAATCCAACATACCGGTTCGAAATCCCTTGGAGCAATAAATTTAAGACAACGACAAAGTTTTCCATACCACATGATGATGATAGAACAACTGACGAGCATAGAAAATGCAGATCACTTCTTAGAAGTTCCAGGACGATGTTCGTCCAGTTAATTGTTGAACAGTATGACGGTGACTGTCACATTGCGCAGGCTGCCATGGCACACCGCAAGCTCAGCCAAATCCTCTGTGAGTGTGGTCGGTAAGATGGTGCTCGGCGACGTGTACAGCCTCATCCGGACAAAGCTGCACGCCCTGGCTGGAGTAATGTGGTCCCAGAACCCACCGGTTGCAAGGATCAGGAACTTGTCTCGTGGCTCCCGATCCACCATGAGGACCTCCGGCTTTGGGAAATATGGCCCCAACGCTGCATAGGACGTGAACTACGTTAGCATGGTAACAAGCAAGATATATTGGCCTTGTTTCCAAACTAGAACACGTGAGTTTTGAAAAACAAAAAATTAAAATAAAACTACATGAGGTACTTGTGTCATGTTGCTTAAATTCATGTCTGAATCAGAACAAACATCTGAGATTCAGAAGCACGTTTTCAATGTCAAGAATGAAAATATATGAAAATTTGTTGAATAGAACATATGAGGGTAATACTCATGTTTATTTTTCACAACCTACAAATTAGTCCATGCAATAGAATTTCAAAGAGAATTTTGTTTCTTCCAAAAGATAAAATATGAAGGCTTCCCTATATGATTTTGAGAAGCAGAAGAATAAAACTACATGAGGTACATATATATGTCATGCAGATTGAATTCACGTTGGTGTCAAAATACATCCGAGAGAAGCATCTTTTCGACGCCATGAATAAAAATATACAGATTGCATGAACAGAACATGAGGATAAAACTCATGTTTATTTTTCACAACCTACAGATTTATCCAGACGATAGAATCTCGAAGAAAATTTTGTTCTTCCAAAAGATAAAATATGAAGGCTTCCCTATATGACTTAGAAAAGTAGAAGAATAAAATACATGAGGTACAGGTGTCATGCAGCTTGAATTCACGTAGGATCAAAACACATTTGAGAGAAGCACCTTCTCGACGTCATGAATGAAAATATGCAAATTGCACAAACAGAACATGAGGGTAAGACTCATGTTTAATTTTCACAAAATTCTACAAATTAGTCCATGCAATATTATTTCACATAATTTTTTATCTCTTCGAAACGATATGATATATGAAGGCTTCCCAATATGATTTAGAACAAACAGAAATCTACATGAGGTACCGGTGTCATATAGCTTGAATTCACTTAGAGGTCAAACAAACTTGTGAGAGAAGCACCTATTCTACGTCATGAATGAAAAATATGGAAATTACTCGAAGAGATGAGGGTAAGACACATTTTTATTTTCATAAGAAGAATTCTACAGATTAGTCTATATAATAGTATTTCAAAGATTTTTTTCTTCCAAACAATATGACATGACGGCTTCCAGATATAATTTTGAAAAATTGAAGAACTGAACTACATGGGGTATGTGTACGTGTCATGTAGGTTGAACTCATGCAGGAACCGAAACACATGTGTGAGAGTCAACTTTTCAGCGTCGTGATAAAAATGCTCAAATCAAATATGAGGGTAATTTTCAGTTTTATTTTCCATAAAAATCCTTTGGATTAGTCCAATCAAGAGTGTTTAAAATAAAATTTCTGAGCTATTTGCTCCTTCGAAAAAATATGATCATATATAGGGAAGGTTCCCAATACATGTATTCAATAATATGATCTTCCTTTGTTCCAAAAGGAGCATAACAATTGAGAGAGAGAGATTGAAAGACAGATATGAATGCTCAGTTTGTTTGTACTCACATATAGTGCGAGAAGTCGTCATATGATCTTCAAGGTTGCTGGTAGATCCAGCCACATGACCTTCTGCATTTTGTGCATTCTGCTCCTCCTTGTGCTTACATGGCTGTGCACAGTACATTATAAACTAAAATAAGGTCATAGCTAACAATAAGCATTAATCAGGAGAAAGTATATGGTCATACCTAAACTAAGAGTATATACAATTAAACATAAAATAAAATATCCTAACACTATAAATAAGAAAACCCATCGGATCCTAATGATTTTAGCATCCATGATTTTTTTAGCCGAACTGCAGGAGGACTACTAAATTTCATTTATAGTAGTGGAAAATCTGTACATGCCTCAGGAGGCGGAGAAAAACACAACACAACTGAAAAAGAAAACAGCCCAGAACTGCACTACCCTATCCTTTATGACCTGTGCCAAAGATGCCACTCCTTATCTTCTTTTTTTCAAACACTCGGCGTTTTCTTTCTTTCCATGAAATTACAAGCATGAATTAATTGGACTAAGACCAACGACTACCATGTCTTAACCTTTCCACGAAACTCAACACGTGACAATAACTGAAAATAAGATTATTTTTAAACCTAGATAAAAGGCATGATCTTGTTATCCAAACCAAGTTTTAACAGCTCTGGAGGGCCATATCTTTCATACTGTAATTCTGCACTGGTTACAGCATACTTTTGTAGTCTTCATATCTTTGTCTCAAGTAGCTTATGCCATCAATCGTTTTAATTAAGTACATAATTTTATTTTATGTTCAATGAGATATCATATGCCGATAAAAGCTATTATGTATTAAATTAGGTATCGTTGATTTCTTGTAGTACTTTGCGAAAAGCCTTATTGTATCAACGTCGTCAAGAGACTAATTAAGAAGTGTGGAAGAGACTGAAAATCTCATTCGATTTATTTTACAAAATACTCGACTACTACCTAGCCTCGAACAAGATGATTGTAGTAATTGGAACAAACTCCAATTGGTGACCTAGAAAAGAGCCTCTTCAATATATAAAATTTCCGAATATCCTTTAAAAATATAACAGTTAAAAATGGCCCTCCATACTCACTTTTGTCTGGCCTTTTCATCTTGTTTTGGTGCTAAGAATCAGACCGATCTAGGAGAGCATGATAAGTGGAAATTCTATAATTATTAACGAAATCTCTCTTAGTGTTCACGCTTTAAAGAGCTACCTGTTTCCTTCCCTTAAACATTTTTGAAGAATTGACCAAGAAAATATTCCACTTACTCCTAATCATTCGGAACAAATTGATATGTTGATATGGTTAATTTTCACGTATCCCCATATTCATTGAAATGGTGACCTTTCTGATTTTCTGAGAAAGTTTGGGATGCATTTCCTCTCCTAGTCATGGAGATTCTTTGCATCATCTTGGTTTGTTTTTCCAAAGGTTCAAACAATACCTAAGAGTACGCAGCTTTCAGTTGGCAATCATCCATTCATGTTGTACAAAAGATACCGATCCCCTTCTCTCATGGTTGATGAAATTCCCTAGATTTTAATTATTTATGTTTCTTAGCCACCAAATTTTATGTTTAGGGAAGTAATTAGTAAAATTATTAGACCATGCATACCATGAATTTTTCCATTTCATTTGGAACAACATGTACATGTAGCTTAAAACTTGAATATCAAAACACAACGGAAGGTAGCTAGCTAGATCTAGCCTCTGAATATTTGAGACGGACGAGAAACTAGAGAAAAGTGGAAGCATATTACCTCGGAGGTGAGCTGCACGGCTTCTTCGCCACGGCAGATCACCGCGTTGCAGGTAGCGCCGCGTTTGGCCAGCACGATGTAATCCTTGAGGACCAGTGCGACGACAGCCGAGGAGCTGACGGCCACGCCACCCACGACCCTGGCGGCCAGCTCGTCGTCCACGACGCGGAACGCGTCCTGGACGGTCTTCTTCCACCAGCCATCGACGTCGTCGGGGGACTCGAGAAACCGCGGGGCTTCAGCGGCCAGATCGTCCTCGATCCCGTTGGCGATGGCGACGTGCAGCCGCTTCGCCTGGTGCTCCGCCGAGTAGGCACCGAAGAAGCCGTCAAAGACTCCGAAGTAGTCGATGACCATGTCCGGCGACATGCGCATGAATGACGGCATGTAGGCCACACGATCCGCCAGCGGCGGGCACCTGCCCTCGAGACCGGCGATGCCGTATGAGAGCTTCATCTGCGCGCTTACGCCGTACACCAGCATCGGCGGTGCCATTGTTAGGATAGAGAGAGAGAGATACAGATACCGAGGCCTTTGCTGCTTCTGAATGCAGTTTTCGTTCGACCAGTGGCGGCCTCTTTTGAACGAATCCGGCCGAACCAGGTCGCGATTTCAATGAATCCGGGCCGTTGGATAGGCTTGGATGTGCCAGGCTGTGAAACTGCAGTGTAAACCCTGTGGAGATGTGGATCCTGACGTCATCACACAGCTGCGGAGTCGTAACTAATTGACAATTTTTACCACGCGTCTACACCTGGTTAATTCTGGCAGGTAATGAATCGAGATCTGCTCAAGGGTGGCAACTATTAAAACATTAATAATCACAACGGCTACCTCTTCATGGTTCCAAAAATCTCCGCTTCTTCTTGCCTTCTTGGCATAAAATCGATATATTAACCTATTTAGCCCTGAAAAAATAGTATACTACAATTTGTCGTGCCAATTCAAAAACATAAACACTACAGGGAACGGGCACTACGCCGACGGCCTGACCCGTCGGCATAGGCCAGTAAGCTGTCGGTGTAGCCTTAAGCCGACGGCTGCCGTTGGCATATACATCGGCGTAATCACGCGTCGGTGCAGAGGAGGTGGTCGTCGGCATAGTCTATGCCGACGTCTGGGAGCTGCCGTCGGCGTAAATCTACCATCGGCCTAGCCCAGGTGGGACCCACTTGGCCCGGTAACGTCCGTTAGGGGTGGAGCAGACTACGCCGACGGCTGAGCCGTCGGCATTGGTGCCCACCTGGCCCGACCTAGGCGTGCTCATGGGCATCCACAGCAACTTCTACGCCAACAGTATAGCCGTCGGCCTAGCTCTGCATGTAGCTTGACTTGGGCGCGGGGCTAGGCAGCGAGCGCAGCTTGTACGCTAACGGCTATGCCGTCGGCCCAGCCTGGCATGTACGCCGACGGTCTGGCTGTCGGCATAGCTTCGACGTTGGACCAAACGGTCAGCATGCGCGACGGCAATGCCGCCGGCATAGATCCCTTTGGGATTATTTTTTTACTATTGTTTCCAGCTTCCCTGCACTCCAAAATCACAATATATAGTACATCAAATTATAACATTCCGGCATGCATACATAGTACATATATAGTGCATACACAATACATCAAGTGTATACACAATACATATATATCATCCAAAAGTGCTCGACTATACACAACACATATATGGTATCGTCGTCATACATATAGAGTGCCCCGACGAGTAGTAGCCTTAGAACCCTACATCCATCTCTAAAGGCGTGAAGAGACCGACAACCCAAGATCTTCCCGCGTGGTGTCAGGCATCCTATTTCTAGGTACCTGCCGATCACCAACGAAAGAAGGGCTAAGCGCGCCACGAGGAGAACCACTAGGAGAAGCACCAGGAGAATGCTCATCGATATGCAGTGGTGTAATCTCGCGTGAAGAACCAGGCGTGGCTTGTGCACGACCAAACGGTTGGTTCCCGGAACATCCCGTCCCCAACATGTTTAAGCAAGATTTAGCAACCTGAGAGACGACCGGCTCGGAAAGCCGTTAACGGCCGTTAATAGTGCATGGGACCCACCAGAAACGCACATGTCCTAACCCTTTCCCCCGCCCAGGTCGTAGCCCCTAGCCACTCCTACTGCATCGTTCGATGTCGCATCCTCTGATGATGTGTCGCCTCCGCCATCGAAGCCATCAGTGCAATACATCGTCGTTCATCGCACCATGCCCAGCTGGAATGATGGCTCGTCAAGCTCGGCTTGGGGTAAGCAACTCGATTTAGGGTTTTTCATTTGGGAATTACAAATTCTTTCATATTTCATCGATTTAGCTCAATTTAGCTAGATTGTATTTCAATGTTTGGTCTACTATGACCTAATCGACATGGACTATGCCCTGGATACCACGAAAGACCAAACATTTGTGGGCCTAGAAGTGGGTTATGGAGTGGTTTTCCATGTCCATCAGCTAGTTCAGATGTCTCGCTTTTGAGGGGATGAACGCTGGGCGCAAACTCTAAATATACTCAATTCAAATTGTAAGTTTATTTGTGTATTTGAACTTCTCCATGATTTGGTTCGGTGAATTATTCAAGTGTTTAGTTCATTGTAGTATATAGTTCAGGTAAATTGGCTTTTAGTGCTTCTATAGATTTAATTAAGTTAATTGGAGTGTAGTTATTCTAGAGATTTAAATTAAGTTCAATGCCTTATAGTGCTTCTAGATATTCTGACATCATCATGTATGATGTATAAATTGTGTTATACTTGTGGTAGTATTTTATTTTCCAATTTATATTTTAGCGAGTCATAAATTGTGGCTTGAGATGAAAACTACACTAGCTAGACTATAGGCCATGTATGATGAGTGCAATATAATAATAACATATGAAAGGCTTGAGAATTCCAAGCTAGTGCATGAGTTAATTGAAGACAAGACATGTTGCAGAAGAACTACTTCAGTTTGCTTAATGATGTGAATAATTCATGAATGAAGCTGCAGTGATGGGGAAAAACTTAGCCAAGATGAAGGAAGACAATGAGAGAAAGGAGGGCATACTTAAGGATGAGTTGGTTGAAATCAAGAAGCAAAGGAATAAGTTGATGTATGAAATTGCTATGTTGAACCAGGTGTTGATCTCTCAAGCAGAGATAATGAAGGCCAAGTATAAGACATGGGATGATCAAAGGGAGGCTACCAAGGATAAAAATAAAAAACTTGATGATGAAAGGGATCTTAAGAAGGAGGAAAATAAAAATCTTGAGTATATGCTCTTTGATCTGCTGAAAGCAAGGGATGGTGAAAGGGAAGCAAACAATGATAAGGTGATGAGCATCTTAGAAATTTGTGATGAGTGATTTGTAATGTTTAGCATGTAATAATGTTGACAGTATTTAAATTTTGTTTCATAATTTTCTATGTCTTCATTATTTCTTCCATTTCCCTCCTACAGACCTGATCAGTGTCATGTCAGCTTCCAGCGAACGCATTACATGGTTTCTACAAGTATTGTTGACATAGGAGAACAACAACAATGTGAGAATCTATCATTGCTAGACGAGGACAATTTGCTCGGTCGCCTACACATCGCTCCACCACGCGTCGACTACTCTATCGCTGTTGCACTGCTTTAGTCGCCGTTGCACTAGTGTATGACCATAAGCTTTGCGTCGATGAGGCAATGCATTTACTGCTTGTACCATACATCAATCAACCGTCCTGCTGCAAATCAACTCTTCAACATACCTCGGAATCATCCTCCTACATCATGCCTACAAATAACAAGAGGCATAAAATGGTAACCAAATTAATATGGTGTGGAAGCAAAAAGAACAAGAATATGGAGAAAAATGTATGTACTAAAGAAACACTAATCTTCCATTATGCTTCCAACAATATTAATGCACGCTCCTTGTCAATTACATATGTGTGCTTCATATTACAGTGACTCAAGGCAGCAGAGAAATAAGAATGAGGGGAGGCCGCTTGTCTGTTCTGCCCCGGCGAGGCCTTGCCGCAGCAAAGCGTCATGCCTGCCAGCTCATGAGAACATATAGATATATGAATCGGTTGTAAAATTGGAAGCTTGGAAACATAGAAGCACCAATTAGTTTGTAAGCGAATAGATTGCAATCTATGTAGGAGCAAACAAATTTAAAATGTATAATACAAAACAAAACAAAACATGTACTAACTTCATCATCATCCGTGCATAATTTGGACTCACGGAACATGAACAAGAAGTATATGGAAGAAGAAAAATTACTAATATTACCCTGTAAAAGATTTAAAAACTAGCATATGCATGCAATGTATGACCACAAATCGGTTATATGTGTTGAAGGTATGTGTACATGTATTAAGTGTATAGCTGTAGTCCTAGTCTATAGATAGGTCCTGCTATTTCCAATCTCATCCTATATGCTGCACCGTTGTGCCTCACTACTCCCCACATGGATATTTAATCAGATTATGTTCAATACAGACTGTGTGTTCAGTCTCCCGATTATCCTACATGATTCGGCTAGACAAATTGATTTCACAATTCCAAATGGTAGAAAACTACAAGGATTCATAAATTTCAGAAAATAGACACACATGGAGATCTAGTTCTAGCTATTACCTTCTCCATGTATCGTGTTTCTGTTGAAGGGAGAGAGCCAGCAACCGTGTGCGATGGGAGCAGCAACGGGATTGAGCTGTCTCACACAGATACTTTTGGCCAGTAATGCCTGAAGTAAGAAATGTGTGTCGCCGGCACAGGAGAGAAACCAGTCGTCGCCGCCGGTGCTCGACCGGGATCGAGCGGCGTGGTTGAAGAATTGGGGCAAGAGTAGGAGAGTAGGGGTTGACCGGGAGCAAGGCGATGTGGATGGGAGGGTCGCTCTTGGATTTGGGGGACGATCTCTAAAGACGCTGATTTGGGAGGCGTTACAATAGTACTCCCTCCGCTCCGGATTAAAGGGCCGCTAGCAATTTTGGGGTTGTTTCAAATTGTATTGTGAGGAAGGCCGGAAAGAATTAATTGACTGAGTTAATGACTCCTATCCTCTCCTTTTAGGCTGGTCATAGCAGGGAGTAATTTAGAGATCATGCATATGTTACTAGTCTAAGTTACTACCTCCATAGTACAAAATAACATAGACGTGGTATCATGCAAAGTCTCATTTATTGCAATGTAGACTCATTTTGTCTTGAAATTTGTGATGTTATGGTAACATAGCTAGTTACTACAAACCTCTCTCTCATCATTTAATTGCATGCTATATCATCTAAATGCTTAGTTATCAATACATGTAGAACTATATTATTATCCAAGTTACTCCCACTATGACTAGCCTTAAACGCAAGCATGCATGCATTGCCCGCATGCAGATGTGAAAACTGACGCATGCATTTTGAACGCGAGCATGCACCGTCGTTTTAGAAACTCAACTGATCGCTGATTGGTCCTGCCGTGTATCACCTGCAGATCGTAGAGCCAATCCCTCCACGCCTTGGTCCCGCTGCAATCTATCAAAGGCCTTTTAATCCGGAGCGGAGGGAGTAGCAATAATTGGTGCCATGATTTTGGGGATTTCATTCTGGTTTAACTGTCTGAAACAAAACTTGAGGAGCTGTCCGTTCGGAAAGTAGATCGACGTCGTTGGAGTGGCCGATGAAACGACTCTCACCAGCCTCTGTTGTATAGTATTTACCAAATCAACGGGCCTTTGTCATGCCATCAATCAGTTCCATCATGGCCCTTTATGTGCCCTCCTCTTTCACATAATACATACAATCATTCAAACCACATCCCTATGTCTCTATTAGTGCTAACATATTCATATAGGTTATATGAGATTCCCCTAAGGTTCTTTCAAAATTATCTGTGTCAAGCTGAATCTAATCTCCCATATACCATCATCCAAGCTATAGAGAATATAGGAAAAAATAATTATACTATTACTTCCCCTAAATCCCAAAGCTAAACACCTAACCGATCTATTAGTTGTAGAGATATGCTCTTACTGAAAAATAGTAGGACCAGGGGAGGGATAGAGATAAAGGACCTACACTCCACGCCATCAAGAGAGGATGTATAGCGATGGTTTCCTCAAGCATTGGCCATGTCCTTACGGCCCCTTTGTGGTGGTGTAGTGAGGCCAGGTGATGCAGCTGATGGCACCATGCATACCGTACCTCAGCGGCGTGCCCGGGATGGCACCCTAATAAGGCATGTCCCACAACATCCTCACGGTGCTCGCCACCACAACCGCCAACCGCATCGTCACCTACCACTGCGTCACGTCGGTGGCCACCAGCGGGTCCCGACGGCCGACTTCAGCCGTGTGGCCACGCTCCCTTGTGCTTGCGACCTCGACAACTTCGTAGTCACCCCCAACATGGACTGTAACGTGTATTTGCCACCACTACGTCTTCACCCGATTAACCTCATTCTTTCTTCACACCGACCATGTCGCCGGTGTGAATTCATGCAGGGTCACGGATGAACCACGAAATACAGTGGAAATGCTCCATTGTTGCATGAGAATCCGATGACCATAATAAAATAAGCAAGCTATACTATTGAACAAAGGGCCCTCGATATATTGCTTAGTATAAATTTCATTGTTATTAGTGATCTAGTATCATTTTTGTGCTTAATGAAATAAATAAATTATACGATTGAATGTTAACTGAACTACATTGTTGGCGCATCTATATATGCTGATCAACCTGCACAGACACGAATAATTTTGACAGATGCATATATATGCCAGATGACGAATGGTTTCTATATGTGTATAGACTTCAATTTTGTGAAAAATGGATCTCCAAACTATATCACATCAAGAACATTCACAACAACTACATCAATTCAATTCCCACACAGAAAATTATCAATTCAGTAAAGTAGAGTAATAACGACGATCCATCTTAATTGGAATACCTAAACAATCCAACATACCGGTTCGATATCCCTTGAAGCAATAAATTTAAGACAACGACAAAGTTTTCCATACCACATGATGATGATAGAACAACTGACAAGCATAGAAAATGCAGATCACTTCTTAGAAGTTCCAGGACGATGTTCGTCCAGTTAATTGTTGAACAGTATGACGGTGACTGTCACATTGCGCAGGCTGCCATGGCACAACGCAAGCTCAGCCAAATCCTCTGTGAGTGTGGTCGGTAAGATGGTGCTCGGCGACGTGTACAGCCTCATCCGGACAAAGCTGCACGCCCTGGCTGGAGTAATGTGGTCCCAGAACCCACCGGTTGCAAGGATCAGGAACTTGTCTCGTGGCTCCCGATCCACCATGAGGACCTCCGGCTTTGGGAAATATGGCCCCAACGCTGCATAGGACGTGAACTACGTTAGCATGGTAACAAGCAAGATATATTGGCCTTGTTTCCAAACTAGAACACGTGAGTTTTGAAAAACAAAAAATTAAAATAAAACTACATGAGGTACTTGTGTCATGTTGCTTAAATTCATGTCTGAATCAGAACAAACATCTGAGATTCAGAAGCACGTTTTCAACGTCAAGAATGAAAATATATGAAAATTTGTTGAATAGAACATATGAGGGTAAGACTCATGTTTATTTTTCACAACCTACAAATTAGTCCATGCGATAGAATTTCAAAGAGAATTTTGTTTCTTCCAAAAGATAAAATATGAAGGGTTCCCTATATGATTTTGAGAAGCAGAAGAATAAAACTACATGAGGTACATATATATGTCATGCAGATTGAATTCACGTAGGGATCAAAATACATCTGAGAGAAGCATATTTTCGACGCCATGAATAAAAATATACAGATTGCATGAACAGAACATGAGGGTAAGACTCATGTTTGTTTTTCACAACCTAAAGATTTGTCCATACGATAGAATCTCAAAGAAAATTTTGTTCTTCCAAAAGATAAAATATGAAGGCTTCCCTATATGACTTAGAAAAGTAGAAGAATAAAACTACATGAGGTACAGGTGTCATGCAGCTTGAATTCACGTAGGATCAAAACACATTTGAGAGAAGCACCTTCTCGACGACATGAATGAAAATATGCAAATTGCACAAACAGAACATGAGGGTAAGACTCATGTTTAATTTTCAAAAAATTCTACAAATTAGTCCATGCGATATTATTTCACATAATTTTTTATCTCTTCGAAACGATATGATATATGAAGGCTTCCCAATATGATTTAGAACAAACAGAAATCTACATGAGGTACCGGTGTCATATAGCTTGAATTCACTTAGGGGTCAAACAAACTTGTGAGAGAAGCACCTATTCTACGTCATGAATGAAAAATATGCAAATTACTCGAAGAGATGAGGGTAAGACACATTTTTATTTTCATAAGAAGAATTCTACAGATTAGTCTATATAATAGTATTTCAAAGATTTTTTTCTTCCAAACAATATGACATGACGGCTTCCAGATATAATTTTGAAAAATTGAAGAACTGAACTACATGGGGTATGTGTACGTGTCATGTAGGTTGAACTCATGCAGGAACCGAAACACATGTGTGAGAGTCAACTTTTCAGCGCCGTGATAAAAATGCTCAAATCAAATATGAGGGTAATTTTCAGTTTTATTTTCCATAAAAATCCTTTGGATTAGTCCAATCAAGAGTGTTTAAAATAAAATTTCTGAGCTATTTGCTCCTTCGAAAAAATATGATCATATATAGGGAAGCTTCCCAATACATGTATTCAATAATATGATCTTCCTTTGTTCCAAAAGGAGCATAACAATTGAGAGAGATAGAGGGAAAGACAGATATGAATGCTCAGTTTGTTTGTACTCACATATAGCGCGAGAAGTCGTCATATGATCTTCAAGGTTGCTGGTAGATCCAGCCACATGACCTTCTGCATTTTGTGCATTCTGCTCCTCCTTGTGCTTACATGGCTGTGCACAGTACATTATAAACTAAAATAAGGCCATAGCTAGCAATAAGCATTAATCAGGAGAAAGTATATGGTCATACCTAAACTAAGAGTATATACAATTAAACATAAAATAAAATATCCTAACACTATAAATAAGAAAACCCATCGGATCCTAATGATTTTAGCATCCATGATTTTTTTAGCCGAACTGCAGGAGGACTACTAAATTTCATTTATAGTAGTGGAAAATCTGTACATGCCTCAGGAGGCGGAGAAAAACACAACACAACTGAAAAAGAAAACAGCCCAGAACTGCACTACCCTATCCTTTATGACCTGTGCCAAAGATGCCACTCCTTATCTTCTTTTTTTCAAACACTTGGAGTTTTCTTTCTTTCCATGAAATTACAAGCATGAATTAATTGGACTAAGACCAACGACTACCATGTCTTAACCTTTCCACGAAACTCAACACGTGACAATAACTGAAAATAAGATTATTTTTAAACCTAGATAAAAGGCATGATCTAGTTATCCAAACCAAGTTTTAACAGCTCTGGAGGGCCATATCTTTCATACTGTAATTCTGCACTGGTTACAGCATACTTTTGTAGTCTTCATATCTTTGTCTCAAGTAGCTTATGCCATCAATCGTTTTAATTAAGTACATAATTTTATTTTATGTTCAATGAGATATCATATGCCGATAAAAGCTATTATGTATTAAATTAGGTATCGTTGATTTCTTGTAGTACTTTGCGAAAAGCCTTATTGTATCAACATCGTCAAGAGACTAATTAAGAAGTGTGGAAGAGACTGAAAATCTCATTCGATTTATTTTACAAAATACTCGACTACTACCTAGCCTCGAACAAGATGATTGTAGTAATTGGAACAAACTCCAATTGGTGACCTAGAAAAGAGCCTCTTCAATATATAAAATTTCCGAATATCCTTTAAAAATATAACAGTTAAAAATGGCCCTCCATACTCACTTTTGTCTGGCCTTTTCATCTTGTTTTGGTGCTAAGAATCAGACCGATCTAGGAGAGCATGATAAGTGGAAATTCTATAATTATTAACGAAATCTCTCTTAGTGTTCACGCTTTAAAGAGCTACCTGTTTCCTTCCCTTAAACATTTTTGAAGAATTGACCAAGAAAATATTCCACTTACTCCTAATCATTCGGAACAAATTAATATGTTGATATGGTTAATTTTCACGTATCCCCATATTCATTGAAATGGTGACCTTCCTGATTTTCTGAGAAAGTTTGGGATGCATTTCCTCTCCTAGTCATGGAGATTCTTTGCATCATCTTGGTTTGTTTTTCCAAAGGTTCAAACAATACCTAAGAGTACGCAGCTTTCGGTTGGCAATCATCCATTCATGTTGTACAAAAGATACCGATCCCCTTCTCTCTTGGTTGATGAAATTCCCTAGATTTTAATTATTTATGTTTCTTAGCCACCAAATTTTATGTTTAGGGAAGTAATTAGTAAAATTATTAGACCATGCATACCATGAATTTTTCCATTTCATTTGGAACAACATGTACATGTAGCTTAAAACTTGAATATCAAAACACAACGGAAGGTAGCTAGCTAGATCTAGCCTCTGAATATTTGAGACGGACGAGAAACTAGAGAAAAGTGGAAGCATATTACCTCGGAGGTGAGCTGCACGGCTTCTTCGCCACGGCAGATCACCGCGTTGCAGGTAGCGCCGCGTTTGGCCAGCACGATGTAATCCTTGAGGACCAGTGCGACGACAGCCGAGGAGCTGACGGCCACGCCACCCACGACCCTGGCGGCCAGCTCGTCGTCCACGACGCGGAACGCGTCCTGGACGGTCTTCTTCCACCAGCCATCGACGTCGTCGGGGGACTCGAGAAACCGCGGGGCTTCAGCGGCCAGATCGTCCTCGATCCCGTTGGCGATGGCGACGTGCAGCCGCTTCGCCTGGTGCTCCGCCGAGTAGGCACCGAAGAAGCCGTCAAAGACTCCGAAGTAGTCGATGACCATGTCCGGCGACATGCGCATGAATGACGGCATGTAGGCCACACGATCCGCCAGCGGCGGGCACCTGCCCTCGAGACCGGCGATGCCGTATGAGAGCTTCATCTGCGCGCTTACGCCGTACACCAGCATCGGCGGTGCCATTGTTAGGATAGAGAGAGAGAGATACAGATACCGAGGCCTTTGCTGCTTCTGAATGCAGTTTTCGTTCGACCAGTGGCGGCCTCTTTTGAACGAATCCGGCCGAACCAGGTCGCGATTTCAATGAATCCGGGCCGTTGGATAGGCTTGGATGTGCCAGGCTGTGAAACTGCAGTGTAAACCCTGTGGAGATGTGGATCCTGACGTCATCACACAGCTGCGGAGTCGTAACTAATTGACAATTTTTACCACGCGTCTACACCTGGTTAATTCTGGCAGGTAATGAATCGAGATCTGCTCAAGGGTGGCAACTATTAAAACATTAATAATCACAACGGCTACCTCTTCATGGTTCCAAAAATCTCCGCTTCTTCTTGCCTTCTTGGCATAAAATCGATATATTAACCTATTTAGCCCTGAAAAAATAGTATACTACAATTTGTCGTGCCAATTCAAAAACATAAACACTACAGGGAACGGGCACTACGCCGACGGCCTGACCCGTCGGCATAGGCCAGTAAGTTGTCGGTGTAGCCTTAAGCCGACGGCTGCCGTTGGCATACTTCTGTCGGCGTAATCACGCGTCGGTGCAGAGGAGGTGGTCGTCGGCATAGTCTATGCCGACGTCTGGGAGCTGCCGTCGGCGTAAATCTACCATCGGCCTAGCCCAGGTGGGACCCACTTGGCCCGGTAACGTCCGTTAGGGGTGGAGCAGACTACGCCGACGGCTGAGCCGTCGGCATTGGTGCCCACCTGGCCCGACCTAGGCGTGCTCATGGGCATCCACAGCAACTGCTACGCCAACAGTATAGCCGTCGGCCTTGCTCTACATGTAGCTTGACTTGGGCGCGGGGCTAGGCAGCGAGCGCAGCTTGTACGCTAACGGCTATGCCGTCGGCCCAGCCTGGCATGTACGCCGACGGTCTGGCTGTCGGCATAGCTTCGACGTTGGACCAAATGGTCACTGGTACGCCGACGGCAATGCCGCCGGCATAGATCCCTTTGGGATTATTTTTTTACTATTGTTTCCAGCTTCCCTGCACTCCAAAATCACAATATATAGTACATCAAATTATAACATTCCGGCATGCATACATAGTACATATATAGTGCATACACAATACATCAAGTGTATACACAATACATATATATCATCCAAAAGTGCTCGACATCAAGTGTATACACAACACATATATGGTATCGTCGTCATACATATAGAGTGCCCCGACAAGTAGTAGCCTTAGAACCCTACATCCATCTCTAAAGGCGTGAAGAGACCGACAACCCAAGATCTTCCCGCGTGGTGTCAGGCATCCTATTTCTAGGTACCTGCCGATCACCAACGGAAGAAGGGCTAAGCGCGCCACGAGGAGAACCACTAGGAGAAGCACCAGGAGAATGTTCATCGATATGTAGTGGTGTGATCTCGCGTGAAGAACCGGGCGTGGCTTGTGCACGACCAAACGGTTGGTTCCCGGAACATCCGTCCCCAACATGTTTAAGCAAGATTTAGCAACCTGAGAGACGACCGGCTCGGAAAGCCGTTAACGGTCGTTAACAGTGCATGGGACCCACCATAAACACACATGTCCTAACCCTTTCCCCGCCCAGGTCGTAGCCCCTAGCCACTCCTACTGCATCGTTCGATGTCGCATCCTCTGGTGATGTGTCGCCTCCGCCATCGAAGCCATCAGTGCAAGACATCGTCGTTCATCGCACCATGCCCAGCTGGAATGATGGCTCTTCGTCAAGCTCTTCTTGGGGTAAGCAACTCGATTTAGGGTTTTTCATTTGGGAATTACAAATTCTTTCCTATATCATCGATTTAGCTCAATTTAGCTAGATTGTATTTCAATGTTTGGTCTACTATGACCTAATCGACATGGACTATGCCCTAGATACCATGAAAGACCAAACATTTGTGGGCCTAGAAGTGGGTTATGGGTGGTTTTCCATGTCCATCAGCTAGTTCAGATGTCTCGCTTTTGAGGGGATGAACGCTGGGCGCAAATTCTAAATATGCTCAATCCAAATTGTAAGTTTATTTGTGTATTTGAACTTCTCCATGATTTGGTTCGGTGAATTATTCAAGTGTTTAGTTCATTGTAGTATATAGTTCAGGTAAATTGGCTTTTAGTGCTTCTATAGATTTAAGTCAGTTAATTGGAGTGTAGTTATTCTAGAGATTTAAATTAAGTTCAATGCCTTATAGTGCTTCTAGATATTCTGACATCATCATGTATGATGTATAAATTGTGTTATACTTGTGGTAGTATTTTATTTTCCAATTTATATTTTAGCGAGTCATAAATTGTGGCTTGAGATGAAAACTACACTAGCTAGACTATAGGCCATGTATGATGAGTGCAATATAATAATAACATATGAAAGGCTTGAGAATTCCAAGCTAGTGCACGAGTTAATTGAAGACAAGACATGTTGCAGAAGAACTACTTCAGTTTGCTTAATGATGTGAATAATTCATGAATGAAGCTGCAGTGATGGGGAAAAACTTAGCCAAGATGAAGGAAGACAATGAGAGAAAGGAGGGCATAATTAAGGATGAGTTGGTTGAAATCAAGAAGCAAAGGAATAAGTTGATGTATGAAATTGCTATTTTGAACCAGGTGTTGATCTCTCAAGCAGAGATAATGAAGGCCAAGTATAAGACATGGGATGATCAAAGGGAGTCTACCAAGGATAAAAATAAAAAACTTGATGATGAAAGGGATCTTAAGAAGGAGGAAAATAAAAATCTTGAGTATATGCTCTTTGATCTGCTGAAAGCAAGGGATGGTGAAAGGGAAGCAAACAATGATAAGGTGACGAGCATCTTAGAAATTTGTGATGAGTTATTTGTAATGTTTAGCATGTAATAATGTTGAACCAATTAGTGAACTCTATATATTTAGCCTTGTAGCATATGTTACTTCTGATAACACTAAATCCATGTTTAGTGATCTATAATGATTTTTCCTAGGTTCTATAAGGCATTAAAATTTTCTTCCAAATTTAATGATTTTTCCATGATCATATAAGGCATTACAAATTGTTTCTAGACTTTTAAGGATTTTTCATTAATTTATAAGGCATTACAAATTGTTTCTAATTTTTTAAGGATTGTTTCATTAATTTATAAGACAGTACAAATTGTTTCTAAATTTTTAATGATTTTCCATGATTGTATAAGGAATTACAATTTTTTTATAAATTTTTAATGATTTTCCATGATTATATAAGGCATTAATTTTTTTTGTTGATTTTAAGGATTTTTCCGTTAATATATAAGACATTACAATTTTTTTTCTAAATTTATGCTTTCAAATTACCCTCGAGGGTTCTCGATAACCCTAGTCTTATTCTTTAAAATTACCCGCTAGGGTTCCTGACAACACTAATCTTATTGTTTAAAGCTACCCTTGAGGGTTCTCGACTACCCAAATCTTATTATTTGAAATACCCTCGAGGGTTCTCGACAAGCCGAATCTTATTCTTTAAAATTACCCTCGAGGGGTTTGCGACAACCCTAATTTTATACTATAAAATTACCATTGAGGATGTTTTAGAACCTGGGACAATACAAATATTATTCTTTAAATTACCCTTGAGAGTTCTGGACAAACTTCGAGGGACATTTTTTGAGGCTTATAAAATCATAAAAAATAAGAATCATGGACAAAGACTACATAAATTGGCTAGATAATAGGAGTCCACTAAAAATGTTGGGACGGGAGAAATTGGCATAGACAATAGGAGTCCACTAAAAATGTTGGGATGGGAGAAATTGCCATAGACAATAGGAGTCCACTAAAAAGCAAATAGTCTTACATCAAAGTATTCCACATAGTTTTAGAAGGACAAACATTCTTACACAACATAATTTCAGTCAGACAGACCGACACACAATACTCTAAAACAACATAGTATCAAACAGATAAAGCCCAAGTCTGTCACACATTAATTTTTTGAAACAAACAACAATCACTTATTATAGTTGGTATGCTCCCCATTAGTGAGGTAGGCGTACATCTTTGGAGTGAGTTTGGTAGTTATCCACTAGTCCTAGGTCCTACAACACTAGTATCTACATCTGGTGCACAAACACTCCTTGGTGCGAGAAAGGTCTTGACCTTGAAACTACTAGTGCAGTAGAAGCAGGAGCCCTTGGAGATGGTGGTGTAGTAGGTGCAGATGCAGCCGCCTTTTTGGCTAGCCTTGGTGCTTCGAGAGGAGCAGATGCACTTATTATTACTGGTGCTAATGGATAAGTAGTAGCTAGACTTGGTGAAGGTTTTACAAAAGCTACTGGCCTTGGTGAAGGTGTTGCAGTAGCAGCTGGCTTTGGTGAAGGTGTGGGTGACTTATTTTGGGCTCCTGCTTATGATAAGCAGGCTTATGAGAAACAGTGGGGAAAAACTATAGTGAGAAGAAGCTACTAGAAATTGTGTGGACGACTTCTTTTGTGCCTCTAGATATTTTGTTTATTTGATGTGTTGAGCTGTGTATTCTCTATAATTCCCCTAAATTAGATATGTGTCCTAAATGTGATTTGTAATACACTGGTATAAAAGTGCACGATGCCGTCATAAACACCGTGCAATAAACTGATGTCTTATCTTCTAATATGAAAATGTGTTCAGAATTCAGAGAGCTTCACACACATCGGATAGTATATGTATGTTTTCCTAGAATTCAATTATTTTTTTTCCTAGAATTCAATTTCAGAGTGCACAAATATCTGTGAATCATCACTAGCACGACTATTCAATCTGCAGAAACAAATTGACCATGAATATGGTGGAATCGGAAGTAGTCCATGGTGAAAAAGATGTTGGATAATGGATGGATTCTAGATAGTTACAGTGGACAAGGGGGTCGTGATCGAGCGGCCGAGATGTCAACCGGCGGCGGCGGATTGAAGAATTTGGCGTCCGCGGCGGCGTTGGTCCAATCTGCCGGTGGAGAGGTAGCCGCGAGACATGGAGCCGCGGGGGCAGCATCGGAGAGGGCGGGGCAGGCTGCGAGCGGCGGCACCAGCAGGGTAGGAGGAGGTGGAGCTACGACGGCTTGGATGTATCGTAGCGGTAGCGGGCAGACATGACTCGTGCGAGGGTCAGGTGAGGTTTCTTTTTTTCTTATCGATTGGTGGTGTATGAACGGTTTCTTAGGTGTAACATCCCAGTATTAGAGCTTAAAAATAACCTGAACCCAGATGTGTGCATTGCATTCATGCATAGAAAATCCGAATAATTTTCGCGCTTCTAAAACAGAACTTGTCAAATTGAATGAAGCTTCTCTTAGCTTGATGGAATTGAAGTAGATCATCAAGTTGATTGCGATAAGTTTCAATAAAACTTTGCTAAAATCTTATTTTGGGTAAGGGAGATTTGATCTAAGGGTAGATCAAATGTACTAAAAGTTAAACCTTAATACAATGTGAATTATACTTGATCATTAGGTGATCATATTATAGTATTCCTTATAAACACTCATGAGTACCAAGTTAGAGGATATAACACCAAATATGAATTTAACAACTATATCTTAATCTCATCTGCATATGCCATGAGTATCATGGTAATGTTCAACTCTACTTCCTAAGTAAGATTGAGTAGGAAAGAAACTAAGTTTAGATCATTTACCTATATCTTTCTTTCCATATCAATCCTTATCATATCTATTGAGTTATATTTCAAGATTTGTTGTTCATTAATGTTGAGGAATCAACTATTGATTCACCAGATTTCAATCTATCAACTCTTAACCCTATCATAGTTTACACTTAAAGATCCTATATAGAAACAATTAAGAAGGGGTAAATAGTGATGTTAGCTTTAGAAATCATCTATAGGATGGGAAAGATTGAAAAGAATCCAATCAATAAGATAATTGATGGACCTAAATCACTTCTAAATAAATAGAAGAATTATTTATACCATCTAATTATATGGTACTCCCTCTATTCGGAAATATAAGATGTTTTAGCTTTGTGAATCGAATGTATCTAGACGTCTTTTAGTGTATAGGTTCGTAGAGGTTCGGAGTGAACCTATACCCTAGAAGGTGTCTAGATACATTCGTTTCACAAAGCTAGAATGTCTTATATTTCCGAACGGATGGAGTAGTTAAGAAGATTACATGGATGAACCCTGAAGATAGTTACCAGTAATAATTATATTAGACCAAGTGTGCATAGTCCATGAATAACAGTATTAATCCAATTAAAGATACTAAGATGATAATTCTAAGACAATGGAAATATTGTGTTGCTCAAGCCTTGTTTATCCAACTAAGAACTTAAGCCATAAGTGATTAAAGGATTATAATGGTGATGCTTTAGCCAGCAATATTGTATGCTTACATTTAGTATAAGTAATACTGGTGGGCAGAACATGATTGAAAACCTAGTAGGGATAAATTATCCTAGAATAGTAATTACAAGACATACTAACATAAGGTAAGGTTTGAGTGTGAGTTTGTGGAGTAAAGTGAATCTAAGATGATATTATTCAATTAAAGCTAGTATAGCATAGAGTCATAGAAGTAGTGTTATTCATCTTAAAGGATAGTCAACTTTAGAGTAGGGTAGTTGGATGCATACAACTATTAGAGATACATTAGTAATGAATGATTAAGGAAGATTATGAGTCAAGTTAGAAGGAACTATTGGAAGGATGGAAGGCTATCAACAGTAAAGTAGTAACTACAACCAAGCAAGGATATGAGGAAGTTATGAAATACTTTAGTGGTAAACTCATTTGATTCATCCATGAGTTTAGAAGGTTAACAGGTGAATGTGAATATTTCTGTGAAGTAGAACTCATCATGTTAATCATGATGATAGATAGAAAAGGGTAGTATATCTAGGAAAGGAATTCCTTAATAAGAAGTCTAGAATTATGAATTATGGAAGATAATTATTCTTGGTAAACAATCAACTCTAAATCTTAAAACCAAGTATAATATCCATATCATATTAAAAATTCCTCATCTTATGTCTATATCACTTTATAGGAATATTTTCTTATAGCAAATCACATAAGCACATCTCTGCCAATTCCAACCATCATAATTATATGTGCTTAAGTATATCTTTATCAATTCCTTTCTATAAAACATTCTAATTATAACTTCCTATTATAAAGGGGATGTCACCACACATCACAAATAGAAGACAATATGTTTAGTTATTGAATCTTTAACCACATCCATAAAAGAGTCCAAGTATATTAAAAACCCTAAACCTCAGGGTAAATATTCATAATACAAAACTTTAAACTTCTTTGTTTATCACAATAGAATATAAACATTGCCATTTTCCAAATCAATGGGAGTAGTAATAACTATATCAATGTCTTTTATATTTCATGCATCAAATAATAATCCAGGATCATTATACATATAAAAATTTATATTCAACCTATGAGCCAATTAGAGTTAAGTTTATAAACAAATAAAAATATATCATTCAAGAAATTCATAATTAAAAGAGGAGAGAAAAATAATAAGAAAGGTTTCTTCAAATTATTAAAAAGGAGTTCATATTGAAAAAATAAAGAAATATAAAAGATTATATAATGAAAGGTTCACAAATGAGACTAAATATATTTTAGTATTACTGCAATTATCCAGCAAATAAATCATACAAATAAGGGTTCAAAATATAAATCAAATTCAAATCTGAATAAGAAAACAGAAAATGGGAAAAGGATAAAACAAATGGAAACACTACCTGGCCGTGGCCCAACACCCCTACATCTATCTAACGCCTCTGTGCAGCCCACAACAACCCAGTAACCAGCCCAGTTCTTTTCTATCTGTGACTGACAAGTAGGGTCAGAAGAGGACCGCGGGTTGAGCTGAAGAAATCACCACGGGGTTATCCGCAAAACAGTCATCGTCGTCATCGTACGCACACAGACAGCTCGCTGGCAAAGCTCACCGCCGCTCGATGTCATCGTCGTCAGCCGTGCGCCAAGATGCTCGCCGTCGTTCCAGAGAGGGATAAGAAGGCCACCACGACGCCCTGCCTCAATCCCTATCCCCAATTCCTCCTTATCCTCTCAGATGCGAATGGGACCGAAACCCTAGCTCACCTGAGCCACCCCTCTTCGTCGAACCACATCCTCCCACACCATTCTGAGCAGCCATGGAGAAGCGTCATCCTCCGTAGATCCTCTGGGTAGAATCTTGCATTAAGGGGAGAACTGGAGCGGGTGAATTTGGCCGTTCCTCTTTGCAGCAGTTCGTCGGAATCCTCGTCGGGGAGATCGTTCCCGATCGCTCATGTCCTCGTCGACCACTCTATCATCATCAGGGTGAGTTCCTGAACCTTCCAGCATCCTTGAATCGCCTCATCTCGTTGTAAATCGACGTCTCACTGTATGCAACCGTCGGCCATCGTCGGAGCTCGTCGGAGCTGAAGCTCCGATGACTATTTCCGAGTGGCTTTGCCACTATTAGGTTCAGTAGGTTGCGCTTATTTGAACTAGACTTATCTCGCTTTCTAAGGCGCAGTAGATCGTCGCCGGCGACCAACCTCTGGCGGTGGTGGTGGTGCTTCGTTATGTCATGATCGCACCACGTCAGTTCATTTGACCGGTCTATGCGTGTGTGGTTGATGACATGGCCTTGGGCCCATATGTCATTGACTGAGGGTCAAGGCAGGGTCAGTAATAAATGAATTTTCTTCACACAATGTGCTGAGGTGGTCACTGGCCCACTAGCCAGTGACTATAAGTCCTTAGCGCTATGCAGTTTTTGTAAATATTTCTTCAAAGATGGATTTTATTATGAAAATCTATGAGCATTAGCCTTCAGAGGTTGACCCGAAATTTCATGGAGTTCCTTTCCTGCTGCGTTCGTAGCTCCTTCCCGGAACAGGGAGTACCAAGTTACAATTCTTACTCTCTGTAGAGGTGCGTTACTTTACCCATGAGAGATCAACTCCTTGTTGCACAACCGGGCGTACTTTCTCATCCTAAATTCCATGATGTAGGGCCCAGTAGGTGATCCAAGCCAATCACTGCCCCCTTCACAACCTCGCATGTCTCCTTGGTGTGCACCATGCCCACCCATTGAATTACGGCAATGGTTTGTACAGACCGTTAGATGCCAGAACCATCGTGGGACGATGAGGGTTCCCACCCATATGCTGCATATCCTCTACAAATTACCAATTAATATGCATGCTACGAGTGATAATAGCCACAACTTGCACATCCGGCTACATGCGAGAGGAAGAAGATACAGCTGACTTTTCTGTACCATTTCAAATCTCATGGTTAACGCGTAATATACGGCGCTAGAATCCCTCATGTCATAGGTTATTAAGTCCCTAATTGATCATCATTGTTGAAAATAGAAACCTAAGTTCTATTGCTCCATTATATCATCACTTAGGATGATACCTAAGATTTATTGGTTTGAGAAAATAATGTTTTCTTTCTCTGGAACATAGATGATAACACACAATTTGCAAATACTTTGAGAAAGACTCTTCAAAGGACATGAGCAAGTGATGAACTTTCCTTGTGATTGCAAGGTAGTGAAGTCGGATGCTTGCACTGGACCTTGAGCTTCTATGTCTACAAAACATCATTATTGCCCGGTAAGGACAATATTTAAAGAGGCAAAATGATTATGCAAAGTAATGTAATGCATTATTTATTTTTGTGTGGTCTACCCATTATTTTAGTTACAAAAATTCCTTTAAGTAGTAAAGGATTTATAAATATTAATTATTAATATTTATTGAATATTATATTTTTATTTTATTTTATTTTATTTAATATTTCTTTTAAGGATTAACATTTAAATAAAAGAATTTCTTTTTGATGATACTAAACGTTTATTTAGTATTTTTATAAAATACTACAATATTAGTAGATAATAAAAGTGATTTTATTTATTTTTATCTTCTTTCTTTAATTTTATAAAATTCCATAAGGAATACATACATTATAAAATTGTTGATAAAAAATTATATACATAAAAATTTATTTCTTAATTTATTTTGATAGATTGGATTATTATAAATCCAAAAATATTTTATTTATAATTTTTATATTTTTATTTTATTTTCTAGAATTTATTTAAGTTTAGGGGTATTTTGGTCTTTTCTTAATTATTAAAACTTCTTTTAAGTTTTTGGGCTAGATCTATTTGGCTTATTGGGCCGTTTTGGCCCAAGTGACTAAGACCAAAAGGCTCCCTGAAGGGCTGGCCCTCTCAGCCCACTCTCTTTGTCTCCCTCTCTCGTCCTCATCCTCTCTTCCTCCTCGACCCCGTGGGGTTCTGGCGTCACCGCCGAGCGATGCTCGCCGTCGTGGCCCTCACTGGCCGCTGCCGTGGTGCAGGGCGAGGTTGTCGACTACGATGGTTCATCTCCTCCGTCTCGATTTGACTTAGGAGCTCTCCAGTGGCCATGCTAGCTCCGTTCCCGAACCCTATGGTTTGAGAATGGTGCTGCTACTGCCTTTTCTGACCCTCCCTTGGTGGTGTGCGGTGTTCGTGTGCTGCTATGGCCGCCGCCATGGCTGGTGCAGATTGCAGCGCCCTCTGGGTGCTCCACGTGCCTCCTCGAGCACGTCGTCCTTTCTGCTTCCTCTTCAATTCATCAGCGAGGAACCTTGGTGAGTTTTACCTCTGTGGATTCTAGTTCATCTTGTTACCTCGAGTCCCTCTATGTGTATCTAGTGGCCAGTCTTAGTTTTATGCTTGTATTGCTACTAGGGTTCATCTTTGGTGCTTGTAAGATGCTCCTATGGTCTGGTCATGATGTTTAGTGAGGATTTGTGTGGTCTAAACTTCAGTGCTTGTGGTCATCCTTTGATTATGTGGTGTTGTTGTTGGTCTGGGGCTAATACTGGATCAGATGCTAGGGTTTTCATAGTATTGCCTCAGGTTGATACTATGGTGGCTTAGTGTGTTCATCTGTTGTCAGTATCTTGATACTGACAATAACCCTGACAGTGATGATTCACTGTCTTAGTGTTGGTTGGCTTACCTGTTCATGCTTAGTCTGAATTTTATTCAATAGAATCAAATGATTCTTTGAAAATGAATAGATAAATATGATATGATCTCTAAGTCTGGTTTCAGGGAAATAATTTGATAATTGATTTGTGAAGATTGGACAATTTGGTTGTCTTGGTGATAAGATCAGTGCTTATGAAACCTTCTTAGAATGGTACATAAGTAGATCTCGTTGCTGTCCTTACTTATGGTCATTTCTGGAATTTGATAGATGCTTATAGATAAGTTGGGAAGCTTATTGTTTGATCAGTACTATGATGCTGGTCTGAGGCTCTAGGATCTAGGTCCTAGTTGGTTAATTTAATGGTTTGTTTGTAGCTTAGAAGATCATAGGTGCTACTCCCACTGGGAGATGTGCCTGATCTGGTAAGAACAAGTGATGGATTATTTAAGTTGCATGTGTTAACACCAAACTCTGTGAGGCTGGTTTGAGAAATTAGTGTTTTGGGCTAGGTTTGATTTCTGATCTTTATACTCAAAATCTCTAGGATAGATTCACGTCACCAGGGTGATTATTGAGAGATTGTTTCATAAAACAACACATGCTTCTATCTAGATAATATGAATAGATCATGTGATGGTTTTATGACACTCACCACAAAACTGATGATTTTTGTGTTTGGTGGTGATGTTGATGTTGTTGATTGGATCCTGTACTTCACCTCTGATGATGTTCTTGCTTCCCTGAGTACCTGTGCTTGGACTTGATCTAGCCTGCTCCTCCTAGCTCCTGTGGCTTGGCCTTGCTGTCCACCTGCTTCTTCCCCCTCCTTATGTTACCATCTGGTGATGTTTGGTTGATCTTTGGTGGTGCTTTGGTTTGGTTGGTTGGATTAGATTGGATTGGCTTGGCTATGGCTAAGCTGTTGGTTCTGATGGTATGAGCAAAAAAAGGTGCACTTGTGCTTTCCCACGGCTATGTTGAGATCTTTTGCTTGTGTAGGCAGATGTGGCTGTGTTGACATCACATCCATGCATTTAGTTGTGTGAGCTGCTTGTGTGCCTTCTGCACTCTTGTGGATATGCTCGCGGAAATGTTCTACCTTTTTATCTGGTTACCATTTATCTGCCTGGTGAAACTTTCCCCTCTTACTGATTGGAATAATTTTATTTGTGGCTAATTTATTATGAAAGATTTAATTCTTTCATATTGGTGAAACTTGCCCATAAAGATTTACTCATTGATATAAAACGAAACAGTGCGTCCCACTGTTCTCCACTAAGAGTAAAAAATTTAATAACTTATCCTTTATTTTTCTTTCAGTTTGTTCTTTGTTTTGCAGGTACAAGATTTGAAGATTCAAGATTAGAATAGATTTACTTTTAAATAGAATAATTCCTTTGTAATATTTATTTTATTCTTTTGTAAGAAATATTGTAATAATTCTCAATATGTAAATATTCCTCCTTTTGTAATTTCACTTTTGTAAAGATTCTTTATTAACTTCATAAGTTACATTTTGTAACTTATTCATTGAATAAATATATAGAATAAGTATTCATTTTCTTGATTGTGTTATTTTATTTAAAGTTTCAGTTACTAAATATTATTTCTTGATTAAATAAGATTACTCAAGCATAATTCTAATCTTTTAAAAATATAAATCCAAATCTCAAGTTTGAATTCAAATTCCTTTCCCCAAAACACACTACTTCATAAAGATCATGTCAAAATTTATAACGATCACCCCCCAAAGCTATTCCTATACCTAGAGAGTGAAAGAAACTTTGATCCCTTTAAGTTTTTTTATTTGGCGAAAAATTTACCCGCAATTTTGCAAATGAATGCATGCATATGCACCAATTCCTAAATCCACCCTTCATTAGTTCCTAAATGCTGGGATGTTACACACATCACCATGGCGGAAACCCTCTTCTTGGGACGCTCGTCATCAACATCACCAGGGTCATCTCGTCGGATCTTATACCGCAATGCAGTGCATACCGGGCATGCATCCAAATTCCCGTACTCCTCACCACGATAGAGGATGCATTCATTAATGCATGCATGTATCTTATAAACCTCTAATCCTAGAGGAAAGACAACCTTCTTTCCTTCGTACGTACTGGAGGGCAGTTTGTTATCCTTTGGAAGCAGTTTCTTTATTATTTTCAACAACTTTTCAAATCCCTTGTCAGTCAAACCGATTTCTTCCTTCCATTGCAACAATTCTAGTGTGCTACCCATATTTTTGTGGCCATCTTCGCAATTCGGGTACAACAATTTGTTGCGATCCTCTAACGTATTCTCAAAATTCAACCTCTCCCTTACGCTTTCGCATTCTCCCTTTGCATCAACAATGGCCCGACCAAGATCATCATCTGGCTCATATGATGCATGTTCTTCTGCTTCTTCTTCATCATTGTAGTACCACCGTATTCAGGGGACATAGGATAGTAGTCATCATTTTCTTTTTATTTATCGTCTTCCATCATAACCCCTCTTTCTTCATGCTTGGTCCAACAATTATAGCCAGACATGAAACCGGGCCGAAACAGATGGCCGTGGAGGACTCTTGAGGAAGAGTATTCCTTCTGATTCCAAAAATCACCACATGGATAACACATAAAACCATTCCGCTTGTTTGCCTCGGCTACAACGAGAAGGGAACGCACGCCTTTAATGAACCCGCCAGAGATTCGGTCAGCGTACATCTATTGCCGGCTCATCTGCATTATATAAGTACATCAAATAAAATCACGATGCTAAGATTAGTACCAATCTAAAAATAAAATCACAGAGCGTACATCAAACAACTATGCACTGATTTTAAAACTTTCTACTCCATCTTTAGTCCCGATTAGACATACCAACCAAGAATAAAGGGGTTGTGGCAGGCTGGAGCCAGCGTGAGCCTGTTTAGTTCCGGATGGTGTCTCGAACTTGGACTAATGGAGACTCCAACCGGGACTAAAAGTGGGCGAAGACACTCTGTCGTGAGTGGCGGCACTATTCCAGTGAGTGGCGACACTATTTCGGTGGGTGGAGATACTATGACAGGGGTGAGTGTCGACACTATATTGTGCTGCTTAATCTATAAATAGGCTTTCTTATGAAATATCAACTGCAAGGAAGGTCGTGTGCGAGAGCAAGGACACCACTACGGCAGAGCTTCTCGAATATGTCTTAGGACCCCTTCCTCATACATCTTCGAGGAGCTCTCCATAGAGGCACTCCCTAATATGTGAAATTTGTTAGCTCCACCAGTGTATTGATCTAGCTAAAGAAGTTATAAACTGCAAGTTGGTGTGCGAGAGCAGGGACACCACTACCGCGGAGCTTCTCAAAGATGTCTTAGGATCCCATCCTCAAACATCTTCGAGGATCTCTCCCTATAGAGGCACTCCCTAATATGTGAAATTTGTTAGATCGCGTGTTTATGTTTTTGGTTCTTTCTTGTTGCAACGGCCGATGATTAAAATGCTAGGTAACTATATATGTGTGCCTTCATTTCGAATGTGGTCTTGGGGGTGGTGTGAGCAACCCTTGTGATATGCACAAGGACATATATTGGGAATCCTACTAGGCTCGCTCACGCTTTCCTGTTATTTTTGTGTCCAACATAAGTATGAGGCCCTATAATACTTGATCTTCATAGTTTTGCTTTCTTTTGTTATAGTGGCTTTTGTGAATTAACCCTATTTTTATTACAATTTGTGTGTTTGCTAAAGGCAGGTAGAAGAAGGACATTTTGTTGCTGGACGGTGGCATGATGCATCTATGAATCAAATAAATTTCGAGAGTACGTGCCAAACCAAGATGATGAACTTATGTATATCTCTCTGCTTCTATGAATTAAATGAATTTCGAAACTAGCTATATGTGCCAAACCAGATATAGATAGAATCCATATTGAAAAAGATATTTAGCTTGGATTTCATTACATTAATACAAGACATATAGAATCCACATCTCATGTTAATTATTGCAAAAATTACTACCAAACTAATAAACCCACAAATCCTTCCATTTCTAGAGCATGAAATGAGCTAAACTAGCAATGAAAGATAAAAGGATAAAGTTGCTAACCTTTTACAACCCTTGGATAGATGTGGAGCCGAAAAATCTTGACAAAAATGTCATGAACTCGAGCTTGAGGGAAGAAAATAGAGGGAGACGCCACCAACATCTTGAAATTACTCGGGCAGGGGAGGAAGAAGATATAGTAGGGACAATAGTCCCGGTTTGTAAACTGAACCGGGACAAAAGGTCCATCTTTAGTCCCGATTCGTGTAACAAACTGGGACTAAATTGTTTGGCGCTGGACCCAGCCTGCCGTACATGAACCGGGACTAGTGGAGGCCGGGTCCTGCGGTCGTTTCTAGTCATTGGGACTGGGGCATTAGTCCTGATTTGTAGCAAAACTGAGACTAATGGTCTGTACGAAAGGCCTGTTTTCTACTAGTGACCTTAAGAAAAAAATCAATTCCAACTTGTGAACTAGTCAAGTAAAGTGGGCAACCATTTTCTATGCACTTAGCTATAATTTTATCCTTGTGGTTCATGTGTAAATAGTGATTCTTAAGTTGTGCTATGTGCAACAGCTGCAGATCTCTCCTAAACTAGTAAATATCAACAATGCACACTTTCAGATAAAATTGTTCTTTAGGACTCTCTTTGTTCTCATCATACCATAACCTATGAGCCTTGTTTTTTTCCCTTCTCTTCACTCCCTTTGGCAGCACAAAAGCAAGTGGCTCAAAGTGATAATTATCACCTGATCCCAAATCTCCATAACTATTAGTGTCTTCACTAGATGAGGGAAAGTAATCAGGCATGTAGTCATTGTCAGCTTCAAAGTGAGATCTTGTGGTTGGCCCTGGGATTTTTGGTATCTTCGTTTCTTATCTAGCTCAATCATACAATCACCATTTTCATCTGATTCATTCTCTAATATATAAAACAAATCATCTATGAATGTATTGGCACTACTAGAATATTGCTATGTTGTGTGAGCAGATGCCCCTCCCTTGTCTCAAGACACACTATATGTTTGTTGCTCTATTGAGTGGGTAAACAAAGATAAACCGTCGAATCATAAGATGCCGATATAGGCTTCCCATCAAACCACTATTCATCTATCGGATCCGAAACTGCCACACACAGATCCCTGTCTAATTCCAGAAAATTGTGGAGGATTGCTTGCTTCGCTCTTAATTGTTCTGATTGCATGTTTTCACGTTTACTATTCCTATAATGCACCTCCGCTAATTATGTTGTCCTATTTATTCTCGTATATATGTTCGCTTAGGTGCTTCCGGTAGCCTCTTTGAGTTGCCGATTTCTTAGAACAAATTCTGAATATTAAGGAAGCTGATTTTTAGGTAAATAAGTTTTCCTAAACTTGCTTCGGGTGTTAGTAGAATCCGCGTCCATGTTTAAAAAACGGTTCCATGGTATTGGTTCTTTGAAACATGGCAAAATTATGCTTCCATTTCTTGGATAATTTGTTTCCATGCTAAAAAATTTGTTTTTATAACAGGTATACTTTACATATGAAACTGGATACTTCGTATTTTATTTCAAACAGAATTAACATCACAATACTATTTTCATAATAGCTTACGTGCACACAATTATCAACTGATACCACAAGTGTCCCTATCATTTCAACTGGATTTTTCGTACTCAGGGATTAGACTATTAGATCTTCTGATTCATTATATATGGAACCACCAAACTATGCTTCCAACAAGATTAATACACACTCCCTATTAATTAGATCAGTGCTTCATATTATGAGTATTTAAATTTTGTTTCATAATTTCCTATGTATTCATTATTTCTTCCATTTCCCTCCTACAGACCTAATCAGTGTCATGTCAGCTTCCATCAAACGCATTACATGGTTTCTACAAGTATTGTTGACATAGGAGAACAACAACAATGTGAGAATCTATCATTGCTAGACGAGGACAATTTGCTCGGTCGTCTACACATCGCTCCACCACGCGTCGACTACTCTATCGCCGTTGCACTGCTTTAGTCGCCGTTGCACTAGTGTATGACCATGAGCCTTGCGTCGATGAGGCAATGCATTTACTGCTTGTACCATACATCAATCAACCGTCCTGCTGCAAATCAACTCTTCAACATACCTCGGAATCATCCTCCTACATCATGCCTACAAATAACAAGAGGCATAAAATGGTAAGCAAAATGAATATGGCGTGGAAGCAAAAAGAACAAGGATATGGAGAAAAATGTATGTACTAAAGAAACACTAATCTTCAATTATGCTTCCAACAATATTAATACACGCTCCTTGTCAATTACATATGTGTGCTTCATATTACAGTGACTCAAGGCAGCGGAGAAATCAGAATGAGGAGAGGCCGCTTGTCTGTTCTGCCCCGGCGAGGCATTGCCGCAGCAAAGCGTCATGCCTGCCAGCGCATGAGAACATATAGATATATGAATCGGTTGTAAAATTGGAAGCTTGGAAACATAGAAGCACCAATTTGTTTGTAAGCGAATAGATTGCAATCTATGTAGAAGCAAACAAATTTGAAATGTATAATACTCCCTCCCTCCCAATTTAGGATGCGTTTTAGCTCTGACCCGCATACCAATAAGCTCCATGCAGCCCTGTGGAGGAAAAAGTCTGGACAGAAACGCCCTCGCGCACGGTTGAGAAGCATGCAATGCTGCCTATGCATGCTGCCCATCCCCTCCCTACATTAATACGCATGCATGCACTGGCCAGCTCCTTCCACGCACGCTCGTCCACCATGCCTTCTCTCTTCCCAGGAAAAACTCAGTCCCGCCATGGCTGCTCCAATGGCGCGAATTAGCAGTGAAATTAGCAGCGAAATTTTCGTTTGATTTTCATGAAAAGAGCTGCACTTAGGAGGGAACTAAACCATGGCGCCATTTCTAAAAAATCGAATGGAATTTTCAACCTCTCACTCGTGCACTCTATAAATACTCCATCGTGTGCCATTGTGCTTTATCCCACCGCCTCCATTTCTTTTCTCTCCTTCTCTCCCATGGATACCGGTGGTCCTATTGACTGGGACGCCATTGAAGATCAGTACGACGGTGTGGCTATTGACTTGAACTACGCCTATGTCTTTTAAGAAGCGACGATGGTATGGTGCTGTTCATCGTTGTTTGATTCAATTTTGGTAAACTGATTTTGATTCTTAATTGACATATGCGGAGAGGAGCAAGGGGAGCCCGAGCTTGAGCATGTCCACGTCGAATACTTGCGCTCCAACAGCCACAGCCAAGCGGGGCGAGTACGTGCGCCTACGCGTTGTGCTGAAAATTGCACACGACATGGCTGAGTACGTGCTCTAAAAGGCACACGACATGGCTGAGTACAGTGGCGGACCTTGCAGAAAATCTCTGGTGGGGCGAATATGCAAAATGACATGTAGTTTTTTTTAAGGCCAAATCAAATGGTACCAGCAAGCTAGAATTTATAGCATTTTTAGGAACTTGAATATTGAGATTGATCTTTTCTACAAAATAGTTAAAACATTATGATTTTGTTGTATAAATTCAAGCAACAAGAACGAGGGCTGCACATGAATGGGTTCTTTTGTTATTGGTTGAGGTTCTGCTTGTTCATTAGGTTCAGCATCACCTCTCTTTTTTTTTGAAAAAAATGAACAATGGTTTTGCTCTTTCCCATCCTGACTTCCTGCCTACATTTTGAAACAACATTATTTAACGAAATTTTTTAATTTATGGCAAAATTTGTGACCTAGCTAGGATTTTACCCAATTCTGAAATACAAGAACTAGAACAACAAGAGCTAGAATTAAGATCTTGGGCCTATACGAAAGGAAAAAAATATCCGTAAATCGCTCGCCGGGCGGCCGGAGGACACTAGAGGAAAAAGGGCCATCCGTTCGCGACCCCTCGGAGCATTAGTCCCGGGGTTGGAGCGGGCACGGGGCCAGGGGGCATGCGTCCCGGTTGGAGCCACCAACCGGGACTAAAGGTTTGGCCACAGCCACGTGGCGTGGCACGCACCTTTAGTCCCGGTTGCTGGCTTCAACCGGGACTAAAGACCCCTTGCCCTCTATAAATGCAAAGCCCCCTCTGCCTCCACTGCTTTTCAATGGTGTAAGGTGTGAGGGTGTGCTAGTTTTTTCTCATGCATGCATTGAAGGTGTTTGTTGAAATGTTTGAGTGAAAATCCCGTTGAATTTCTCATAGAACAAAAATATAGAAGGTGTCCAGACGCACTTTGAGCTTTCTCCTCTTTATTTCCCTCGATCGAGGTTAGCAATCTTATCTTTTCTAGGTCATTGATACAATTCATGTGTCGGTGTGAATTGGTTATTTTACTATTTATGATGTCCTGTTTTTGATAAACTTACTTATATGATGCGATGAACGGTCGGGAATGGATGTACGGTGACCGGGGTAGCGGGTATATCAAAGGCGTGGATAAATTTATCGATGTGGCTACGGCAAACAAAGAGAATGGATTTATACGTTGTCCATGTGTTCAATGTCGGAACAACAAGGAGTACTCTTCCTCGAAAATCATTCGCGGCCACCGATTATGAAAGGTTTCATGCCCAACTATAATTGCTGGACCAAGCACGGGAAAGAGGGGTTATGATGGAATATGGTGAAGAAGAAGATGATGATAACAACTATCATCATATGTTTCCTGAATACGTGATACCGCAATGGAAGACAATGGAGAGGAAAAAGGTGAAGAACGGGCATCGATGAGCCTGATGAACTTGGTAGGGTCATTTCGATGCAAAGCGAGACTGAAACATAAAATGAGAAGTTGAAGTTAGAGGGCATGTTAGAAGATCACAAGAAATTGTTGTACCCAAATTGTGAAGATGGCAGCACAAAGCTCGGTACCACAATTGGAATTGTTGCGATGGAAGGCGAGTGTGGTCTAACCGACTCCTCATTTGAAAAGATGCTGAAAATAATGAAGTCAAGTTTCCAAAACATAACGAACTTCCCGAGAGTACCTCTGAAGCAAAGAAGACTCTCCGTCCTCCGGGATTAGATGTGCAAAAGATACATGCATGCATTAATGATCGCATCCTCTACATGTAAGGAGTATGAGAATTTAGATAAATGCCCTATGCAACGCTATGTATAAGATCGGACGAGATGACCTGGTGATGTTGAGGGAGAGCCTCCGGAAGAGGGTTCTGCTAAGGTTATGTGGTATGCTCCTATAATACCAAGGTTGAAACGCATGTTCAAAACAAAGAGCATGCCAGTTGTTGCGATGGCACAAAGAAAACCGTAAGAAAGACGGGAGTTGAGACACCCTGGCGATGGGTCACGTGGAGAAAAATCGAGAGACTTCCGACTTTGCGGTGACGCAAGGAACTTATGGTTTGGTCTAAGTACGGATGGCATGAATCCTTTTGGGAGCAGAGCTGCGCCACAAAGACTGCCCGTGACTCTATGTATCTACAACCTGCCTCCTTGGTTGTGCATGAAGCGTAAGTTCATTATGATGCCAGTGCTCATCCAAGGCCCAAGCAACCGGCAACGACATTGATGTGTACCTTAGGCCATTAGTTGAAGAACTCTTACGGTTGTGGGGCAAACCAGGTGTACGTGCGTGGGATGAGAACAAACGGGAGCCATTTAATCTACGAGGGTTGTTATTCAGAACCATCAATGATTGGCGCTCTTAGTAACCTTTCGTGATGCATAAACAAAGGATATAAGGCATGCACCCACGCTTAGATAAGACCGAAGGTACATATTTGCATAAATGCAAGAAGGTTGTGTACCTAGCGAATCGACGATTTCTTCCGACCATTCATCCGTGAAGAAAGAAAGGCAAGCATTTCAAAGGTGAGGCAGATCACCGGAAGAAGCTGAACTCCCCGCTGGTGATGATGTATTTGGTATGGTCAAGGACATAGAAGTAATCTTTGGAAAGGGTCCCGGTCAATCAGTTCGAACGACGTCGCTACAGGACACGCACCCATGTGGAAGAAGAAATCTATATTTTGGGAGCCATATTGGAAAGTCCTGCGTGTCCGCTCTTCAATCGACGTGATGCACGTGATTTAAGAATCTCTCGTGAACTGTTAGGATTCCTAGGCGTGTATGGGAAGACAAAAGATACACTGCACGGAGGACCAACAAATTATGAAAGACCCAAAGAACATGCATACAGATAACAAGACGGATAAAGGCGTCACTTAAGTCGTGCAGCTATGCTCTTACCAAAGCAGAAGAAAATCTTTTTGAAGTCCTTTACAAGATCAAGGTGCCGGGCTTCTCATCTAATATAAAGGGATAATAAATATGGCAGAGAAAAGTTCCAAAACCTGAAGTCTCATGACTATCACGTGATTATGACGCATTGCTTCCGATTGCATTGAGGGGCTTCTCTAGGAAAATGTTCGAGTACCCATTGTGAAGCTGTGCATTCCTCAATGCAATATCTCGAAGGTAATCAATCCAGATATTACGCCAAGGTTCTGAAGGATGTGGTACAATGTCTTGTTAGTTTTGAATTGGTGTTCCCACCATCCTTCTTCAATATTATGACGCATCTCCTGGTTCATCTAGTGGAAGAGATTGCCATTCTCGGTCCGGTATTTCTGCACAATATGTTCCCCTTTGAGAGGTTCATGGAGTCTTAAAGAAATATGTTCATAACCGTATAGACTGAAGGAAGCATCTCCAAGGGATATGGAATGAGGAGGTCATTGAGTTTTGTGTTGACTTTATTCCTGACCTTAAGTCAATTGGTGTTTCTGACTCGCGGCATGAGGGAAGACTAAGTGGAAAAGGCATGCTGGGAAAGAAAGCAATGATATGTAGGGACGGGGATTCTTTCACTAAAGCACACTACACAGTTCTACATAATTCCACCTTGGCAGCTCCGTATATTGAGGAACACAAGAATATTGTATGCCAAAAACCCGGGAAGCTGAATCATGGATTAGATGAACACATGAAGTCTTTCGGTGGTTGGATGCGGACACATCTCTTGAATGACACCACTGTTGGAGATCAGCTATACTTGTTGGCAAGGCCACCATCTTCTCGTATTGAATTTCCAAGGGTGCAAATAAATGGGAATACATTCTACACGATCGCCCAAGATAAAAGAGCACCAACCAAAATAGTGGTGTCCGCTTTGATGCAATAGGCGAGAATGGACAAAAGGACACATATTATGGTTACATAGAGGAGATATGGGAACTAGACTATGGAGTCTCTTTTAAGGTCCCTTTGTTTCACGCAAATGGGTCAACCTGAATGGGGAAGGGTAAAGATAGACCAGTTGTGCGGAATGACAACAGTGGATCTCAACAATCTTGGTTATAGAGATGAACCATTCGTCCTATCCAATGATGTGTCTGGTTTTCTATGTGAAGGACATGTCCTCCATCGAAAAAAAGAAAAATATGCAAACGAATACATCATATGATGAGCCAAAGTGTCACATAGTTCTTTCGGGAAAAGAAACATCGTGGGAATCGAGGACAAGATGCATATGTCGAAGATTATAATAAGTTTGATGAAATTCCGCCTTCACAAAGGAAAAGACCCAAGCATTGATTAATTAAAGAAGATGCTCCATGGTTACGTCAAGAAGCGGTCATAAGGAATGACATATGCCAAGAAGTTCATGCTCATATTATGTAACTCTAGTTCATGTCTTCCGCGGTTTGTAGCTTGACCAAGGATATCTTTCGCGGCCTTTAGTCCCGGTTTTGTAGTCTCAGTTTTAATATTAATAAATGTCTTGAGTGTTAGTCCCATTTTGTGGCTGGACCGGGAGTGCCTCTATGACAAGTTTCTTGGAGATGCAGGAGGATTGGGCTCCGTAAGGCATCTCCCCAAACTGGTCGTAGTGTCCCCGCCTCGAAAACCATCTTGCAGCTTGTAACTTCACTAACTAGATCAATACGCCTGAGCTAACTAATTTCACATATTAGAGTGCCTCTATGACCAGTTTCGGAGATGCCGGAGGACTGGCCCGTGCATCTCGAACTGGCCGCAGTGGTGTCCTCGCTCCGAAAACCATCTTGCAGCTTGTAACTTCACTAACTAGATCAATACGCCTTGAGCTAACTAATTTCACATATTAGAGTGCCTTTATGACCAGTTTCTCGGAGATGCCGGAGGATCGATCCGGCAACATCTCCCCGAACTGGCCGTAGTGGTGTCTCGCTCTCTAAAACCATCTTGGAGATGCCTCAAAGGCTGGAGGACTGGACTCACAAGGATGCATATTTATAGTACAAGCAACTCGGCATAATGTCGACACTCACGACATAATGTTGACACTCACCCCTATTATTAGTGTTGACTCATCTTTAGTCGGTTGGTGTCTCCAACCGGACTAAAGGTTCATCTTTAGTCCCATTCTTGACACCATCCGGGACAAGGTACAAGCCGCACGACATAATGTCGACACTCACCCCTATTATTAGTGTTGTCTGGCCCACTCTGCCGCAATCCCTTCAGTCGCGGTTGGTTTCTCCAACCGAGACTAAATATGAACCCTCTATTTATATAGGCATTTCCCTCTATTTATTAGGTAACACTTAAGACATTTATTAATATTAAAAACCGAGACAAATTGGGACTAGCTAACACTCAGGCCTAAAGCCGCCCCCTTTAGTCATAATCATGCCTAGTCCTATAGTACGCAGCTTCAGGGTCTTCATCGTCGTCGTCATCATCATCGTCATCGTCACCTGCCACTCCGGGGATCCTCAGCCCATCCATGGCATATACCAGGGGCCATTCCAGCCTCGGATTCACGGCGGGTGGGAGAGGGGTCTCCTGGAAGACGATGCCGCCACTGGACAAGCAGGGGCACATGGCGGGTGGACTCGTGGGCACCGTAAGCGAGGATGGTCTCCCCCGGCGATGTTGCGCATCACTTCGATGATAGTACGGTTCTCCCACCATAGACGACGGCCGACTTCGTTGTGGTTCACCGGTGGCGGGCCATCACCCTCGTACCTGGCGAGCTCCCTTTCCCGCCTATTAGCGAAGAAGGCATTCCAGGTGTCATAGTTGTCGGGATCCCACTGGGGATCCATCCGCTGCTCCGGCGTGAGCTCGTGATAGAAGTGGTTTGTGATGGCCGCCTGGCGTGCGGAACCTTGAGGGACAGGAGGGACAGGAACCCCTCGGCCAAAGATCCAGCCGGTGGCGGCCGGTACCCCGGTGGACAAGGGTAGTTGGAGGCGCACAGCGCCTCGGTCTCCTCGAGGGTCAGAATGGCCCAGTAGGCGTCGTCCATTGTTCTAAGAGAGGAAGGTGTGGATGTGTGGATAGCCATGACACTATCACCCTAAATATAGAGGGAAATGGCGGGAAATATCTTTAGTCCCGGTTAGTGACTACATCCGGGACTAAAAGCTCTAGTAGAAAGGAAAGGGCGGGAAAACTTGGCGGGAAGAGGTGGGAAATGGCGGAAAATATTTTTAGTCCCGGTTTGTGACTACATCCGGGACTAAATGTGCTTGAACAATGATCATGTTTCAAAAACCTTCACAAAATGACCTATCATGTTCGAGGTTTCATGGCTTTGGTCCAAATGACCGATGTTATGTGTGAATCACGGCATAGTTTGTGATGTTGTGCCCATATTATGCATGTGTGTGGACATTGGTATGGAGAACAATGTTGCAGGAGGAAGTTTTCCTTTTTGTCGCACGGAAAAGCCCTTTTCCATTTTCCGAGCGCAAAAAACGGGTCGTTTTGTGAAGTAACCACCAAAATGCCGTTTCAGAATGCTACTGTTCTATTTTCTTAAAATACTAGACCACCTTACATGGACTATATCCCAACCGGTACATCTCAAACCTTTTCGTCCATCCCGGGTAAAAAGGACAAATGTCTGCCGAATCGGCAGGAAGTGGGTCCGGTTTGTACTACAGGTACATGATCTACCGCCCGTGATTTTTTGAAAAAATCATTTTTAGACTCGCAATATGTGGTTTCTTCAGAGATCCAATGCAAGTTCTAACAATGCCCGTCCCCTATCTTCATGCACACCGGTTCGACCATAGTTAGAAATTCAGATAATTCAAAACGGGCATAATAAATTCAAAAAAAATCCGAACAATGAAAATCCATCGCGTGGTGTCATATTATGTTACATAGTTGAAAGGAAAAATACCAGACTTGGTATATTGATCATGTTTCGAAAAAACCTTCACAAAATGACCTATCATGTTCGAGGTTTCATGGCTTTCGGTCCAAATGACCGATGTTATGTGCTGAATCACGGCATAGTTTGTGATGTTGTGCCCATATTATGCATGTGTGTGGACATTGGTATGGAGAACAATGTTGCAGGAGGAAGTTTTCCTTTTTGTCGCACGGAAAAGCCCTTTTCCATTTTCCGAGCGCAAAAACGTCGCTTTTGTGAAGCAACCACCAAAATGCCGTTTAATTCTACCGTCCTATTTTCCTAAAATAATAGACCACCTTACATGGACTATATCCCAACCGTACATCTCAAACCTTTTCGTCCATCCCGGTAAAAGGACAAATGTCCGGAATCGAGGGAAGTGGGTCCGGTTTGTACTACGGTACATGATCTACCGCCTGTGATTTTTGAAAAATCATTTTAGACTCGCAATATGTGGTTTCTTCAGAGATCCAATGCAAGTTCTAACAATGCCGTCCCCTATCTTCATGCACACCGTTCGACCATAGTTAGAAATTCAGATAATTCAAAATGGGCATAATAAATTCAAAAAATCCGAACAATGAAAATCCTTTTGTGGTGTCATATTATGTTACATAGTTGAAAGGAAAAATACCAGACTTGGTATATTGATCATGTTTCGAAAAAACCTTCACAAAATGACCTATCATGTTCGAGGTTTCATGGCTTTCGGTCCAAATGACCGATGTTATGTGCTGAATCACGGCATAGTTTGTGATGTTGTGCCCATATTATGCATGTGTGTGGACATTGGTATGGAGAACAATGTTGCAGGAGGAAGTTTTCCTTTTTGTCGCACGGAAAATCCCTTTTCCATTTTCCGAGCGCAAAGAACGGGTCGTTTTGTGAAGTAACCACCAAAATGCCGTTTCAGAATGCTACCGTCCTATTTTCCTAAAATACTAGACCACCTTACATAGACTATATCCCAACCGGTACATCTCAAACCTTTTCGTCCATCCCGGGTAAAAAGGACAAATGTCTGCCGAATCGGCAGGAAGTGGGTCTGGTTTGTACTACAGGTATATGATCTATCGCCCGTGATTTTTTGAAAAAATCATTTTTAGACTCGCAATATGTGGTTTCTTCAGAGATCCAATGCAAGTTCTAACAATGCCCGTCCCCTATCTTCATGCACACCGGTTCGACCATAGTTAGAAATTCAGATAATTCAAAACGGGCATAATAAATTCAAAAAAAAATCCGAACAATGAAAATCCTTCGCGTGGTGTCATATTATGTTACATAGTTGAAAGGAAAAATATCAGACTTGGTATATTGATCATGTTTCGAAAAAACCTTCACAAAATGACCTATCATGTTCGAGGTTTCATGGTCAGTCCCTATCACTTCTTATGTTTAAAGTTTTTCTAAATTCCAAATTGATATTAAAAAAATATAAGTTAATTCATTTTAATTGTAAATGGTTCATATTTTAAATGGTTACATTAATTATTTTTTAAAACAGAAAATGTTTTTGAATTATTTATTTAAATCCAAACACTTTTTATGTTTAAATTTTTTCTAAATTCCAAATTAATATTCAAAAATATAAGTTAATTCATTTTAAAAGGTTACATTAATTATTTTTTAAAAATAGAATATGTTTTTGAATTATTTATTCAAATCCATACACTTCTTATGTTTAAAGTTTTTCTAAAGTCCAAATTGATATTAAAAAAATATAAGTTAATTCATTTTTAATTGTAAATGGTTCATATTTTAAATGGTTACATTAATTATTTTTTAAAACAGAAAATGTTTTTGAATTATTTATTAAAATCCAAACACTTTTTATGTTTAAATTTTTTCTAAATTCCAAATTAATATTCAAAAATATAAGTTAATTCATTTTAAAAGGTTACATTAATTATTTTTTAAAAATATAATATGTTTTTGAATTATTTATTCAAATCCATACACTTCTTATGTTTGAAGTTTTTCTAAATTCCAAATTGATATTAAAAAAATATAAGTTAATTCATTTTTAATTGTAAATGGTTCATATTTTAAATGGTTACATTAATTATTTTTTAAAACAGAAAATGGTTTTGAATTATTTATTCAAATCCAAACACTTTTTATGTTTAAAGTTTTTCTAAATTCCAAATTAATTATCATTTAAAAAACAATACAAATTTAAACCCCAAAATAAAAAATAAGGCGGGAACAGAGAGAAAATACCTGAATATTTTTGAAAACAGGGGAATATGTCCCGGTTGGAGCCACCAACCGGGACTAAAGACCCCCTGCGCGCCAACCCTTGGTCTGCTGAAAATATTGGAGTATAGGTCCCGGTTGGCGGCTCCAACCGGGACGTATAACCCTTTAGTCCCGATTGAGCCACCAACCGACTAAAGGTCCTGGTTATAACCCTTTAGCCCTTCCTCTTCTTCTTCCCCATCACTTCTCTGCTTCACCGACGCGCGCACAACCGCCCGATGCTTGCAGCCGCCAGCTTCGCCGCCCGACGCCGCCGCCCGAGCCCACGCCGCCGCTCCCATCCGCTAGCACCGCCGCCCGTCCGTGCGCGCACTGGCCGCCGCCCACGACTCCGTCTTCTCGACCCGACCGTGCTCGCCGCGCCGATTCGCTCAACCTCGACCTCCCGCGCTCTCCGACCAACCTCACGCGCTCGGGGTGAGCAAGTGAACCTTCCGGATGCCTCCTTCCTTCCCCTCACCGTAGTTCATGCGCTGCCGTTAGATTCGCGTCGCCGCCGCCGTCGTACCACCTTCTCCGCAACCAATGTAGGCGGCGCCGCCAATTTTGAGCGGCGCTGGCGGCGGCGCTTTGGGATCACTAGGTGCGGGCGGTAGCCGGCGTCACACTGACGGGCCCACGGCCCCGACGCGGGCCCACGGTGGCTTGCCGATGTGGCCAAGGGCCCAAGACTCAAGGATGATGGCTAGGTTCTGTCTTGGTAAAAAAACCCAACCCTTTGCTGCTGTCATATTGACACAGTAATTCAATTTTAAATGATTTAATAATTCCAGAAATTGATATAAACTTGTAAATTCAATATCTTTTTATTTATAAGTCAGAAAAATACAAATAATATATCAAATTGTTCAGAAAAATGAAACCTATCTATTTAACCTATAATAATGCATTGTTCAACAATTTAAATGGCAAGTATAATTAGAAGAACAAATGCACCCCTCTCATATGTTCCGGAGTTTCCCCGAGTTAGGGTTTTCACCCGTCGGAACCCCGATTAAATCGTCGAGCATGTCTTAGGGTTACATTCCAATGCAAATTAACTTGTAATATCATCATACTTGCTTGAGCATTGCATCGATGCCATGTGTTGATTGTTTCCCTTTCTTTTCGTTGTTTCGATTATTAGGTTTATTATTAGTTAGGTATTATTAGGTTTATTAATTAGTTTGGTATTATTGGTCTTCGGCCCCACTGGTCAGTCAATGTGGGTAGCCCCAGACCCGATTCACATTGCCAGTCACTGTGGTTAGATAAGGAATCATTAATACCCCTTAGGTGCATGTGGGTTCGACGATGTGCCTTCGCCAGGGCATTCTGAACCCTCTTAAATCGATTCCAATATGGTATTTTGTTAGTATCTAGTGTTACCTATCTGCTGGATAGTTTCCCTTTTGTAGCCTTATACTCATGTTCCCCTCTCATATGCATCGGAGGTTTCTCCGAACTAGGTTACACCCCTCGGAACTCCGGAATATTGATTTTAGCTAGAGTTACCTATCTACTACACGGTTTCCTTTTTGTAGCTAGGTTTAGGGTTTCTCTTAATTTTTATTATTGTGTATGTATATATTAGGGTTTCTCCTTAACTTTCTCCTTTAGCCGCTTTGACTTATTCGTTTTTCCACCTATGCAGAAAATATGGACCCACACGTCAGAGACGAAGAAAAGGAAGAGTTGATCCAAGGTGTGATCCGTGGGGAAGATAATTTAGACGTATCAACGTTTCAACAACTCCGTGAGGGTGATCCTCTTTACCGGAGTAGACAACTTGTTTGAGGTTGAAGGTGTTGCCTTCGCGAGGGAGAAGGCGATGCCTTGTGTAATCGAGAAGACGACCGCTCGCAAGGTGCATGTAATATAAATCAATTCATTAATTAATCATCTGCTATCTATATAGAAATAGTAACGACGATCTTTCTTCTTTTAGCCCTCTGGATCGAAGGAATCTACTAAAAAGAGCATACGAGGCCCAACCAAAAAGTTGCAAGACCATGAGAGGTTCAGGATCGAAGATGTCAGAGACGGCAATGACAGCTCCGAAGTTGTCGCAACAAAATTTGTGGCATAATGCGGAGTAATCGTTAGGGACTTAATCCCGATCACCATTAGAAATTGGAATAGGCCTGCTAATGCGGATGAAGAGGAACATGTTTATTTGTCCCTAACCACGCCAAAGATTTCTTGTGGAAGAGGCTCATGGTTAATTTCAAACTACCGAAGATAGAGCTGGATCCAAATGCGGAGGATCCATTGAGGACGCTTACAACATGGGAGAGCCATGGAGGCTAAGGTCGGAGTGGGCTTTGAAGAAGATGGCCCAATGTTTCACCAATCGGAAGAAAATATTGCACCTTGACTATGTCGTGAAAAAGAAGACTCGATTTCAAGAATATTCAGTTTGAGAAGATAAAACCATTACGGGATGAGTTTGTGGAATACAAGAAATCATAAAAAGCTAAGAAAATGTCTGAAACGAATAAGCTGAATGCTGCTAAGAAGAAGTATCACCATACTATGGGGCAAGGTGGCTACAGGGTTGGCATTCCTAAGTGGGAGAAACTTGAGCAGGAACTGCGTGATAAAAATATCACCCAGAGACAGACGATTGGGTAGAACGTGCAAGGAATTGGTTTTACGGGCATGGGGGCACGTTGGACTCGGAAGGGAGGTGTATATATAACATACGACATAAAGAAGACCCCTTGCCAATCGAGAGGATGAGAAAAGCAGTAAAGGCTGTTAAAGATGGGGACTTCATTCCCGATAGAGAGAATGATGAGCTCACACTCGCCCTTGGAAATAAGGAACATGATGGACGAACACGAGGCACAATAGGCTCCCAATCATGGAGGACTGGGTTTCCCGAAGAGAGGAAGAAATATCCTGATAGAAGCCGTCAGAGGAGTAAGGACAGGCAGCTTGAAGCGAAAGTCGAAGAGCGAATGCGTTTAATTGAAGAACGATTAAAGCAACAACAAGATGAAATTAACTCACTTAAAGAGAAAAGTACTACCAGCCCATCTCAGCAGCACACTGCATTCGATGCTACCGGCCTATCGAATAATCGAAAAAGCAGTGTGGCTTCCACCGAGGTCCCGGGTGATGACAATGGCGATGCCGATGATGCACCGAAGATGGCTCCTGTTGGCTACCCAGTGGATGATATCACAGAGATGACACACTGCGAGCTACATGTCAAAGTTGTGAACATATCAATGAAGGTGGCGGTTGGCTATGCCTTACCAATTGGACCCACACCAACTTACCACTGTCGTCCGGTTCCAAAGGGCTACGCTGTTGTCGGCGTGGATGAAATCATGCCCACCTTTGAGGTTTTGGATCTTCACTACCCCTTTGGTGAAGGGGATGTGACTATCGGGTGACGCAAAAACGCCACCATTCTATGGTCAAGGATTGTATCGTGCTTCAAATCACACGCCAAGGCCATCTTCGCCGCCTCACCCGTCTCCATGAGGTCGTCACCGCCGGGCAGCCGTCTTCGTCGCCTCACCCGGCTCCGCCTCACCAATCTCCGGTGCAGCCATCGCCGGCGCCAGATAAAAAGCGAAGCGCATTGCCATCAGGCCGTAAGCGATCGCAAACGTAAACAAGAGCCTCTTCCAAAAGTACCAACGGTTCCTCCCAAGAGAGCTTATGACTGATCAAGAGGAGATCGCAGCGATCGTTGATGCGGAAACGACGTTTTCGCTAAGCCGAGGCCGAAAGAGCTAGAGTTCCCAAAGACCAAAGAAGAAAAAGCCAAAGTGTTGAAAATGCTAAAGACTCTTCATCAACCCGAGCCAAAGCTGTCATCGACTATGAGCGTTCTATTCTCAAGTAACATGCAGCACAAAAAGACTCGAAGCGCAGTACTGATGCAAGCGGGAAATAGGTTGCCCAGCTCGGAGAACAAGCAAAACAGACGTGCGCCTCTCTCAAGGTGATTTCTCAAACCAATGTGGGGTCGAGCAAATATGGGGTAAGAGCGATGATCCAGAGGTAGTTGCACACACGGAGAAGCCGCTGCTCAAGGTATGAGTATTGCCCAAGACTTATCCCGCTTAGAGTTCTTCCCCGTGAGTGAAGTAGCATACCAATACCAGTACGGAAAACCTCTCGTCAAACCTGAGGAGGTAAACAATCTTCCAACAAAAATGCGAAGATTGCATAACTGGTACATGCATGCCACAAGGGCCGGGGCTAACTAGATAGTGCTGAGGGTTACAAAAAAGCATCATGGGAAAGATAAGGATGACATGATATCCATTGAATTTGATGAACTATTTCAATTATTCAATCAAGACGCCTTGGACAAATCGATCATGAGTGCCTATTGTCTATAAGTACTAATTCTGTAATTAATTTAGTCTTCATCTATAATATTTTGTTTATTGCATGTATATAATCATACTTTAATATGCAGAATGAAGATTCTCGAATGCAGCAGAGGACAAATCTATGACATTGGCTTCATTGACCCATATTGGGTTCATGAAGCTAATCTCAAAATAAGCCCCTGTGATACGGAGGATAATATAGTACACGCGTAAGGTTTCAAGAAACCAAAAGGAAATACTATTTCCTTACAACTTTCAGTGAGTTTTATTGTCTTGTATACACTTTCTATTTCGCTTACTCGATGTTAAGTATATAATTGATTAGTTCTGCATTCGCAGGTACCACTATATTCTGTTAATCATTCAACTTGACAAAGGGCGTGTACTAGTCATGGACTCAAACATAAACCCCTTGAGACGTGGAAGGACATGCAGATACTTCTCCCGGTAATTCTAATCATTACGACACTATATCGGCAACGTTCGTGAATTTTATGATATCAAGTACTTAATAACTTATTTTATTCGCTTTCACGCGGCAGCACTTGGAAACGGTTCACCAAGAAGGCTAGGGTGTTTGGAAAGAGGAGCTTACATTTCAACCACTAGATGTAAGCACCACTAGCTATATCCGCGCATCTCTTTGATTCTAGTTTTGATACAGTTATTATCATGCTTGATTATTATTTTGATTGAACTCGTTGTCGTAAAGTGCCCGACGCAGGACCAGGTAACAATCTATGTGGATACTATGTATGCGAGTTCATCCGGCAGACGATGCGATAAGAAGGGCAGAAATTTAGAGCAACTCCACGACGTAAACAATTTCTATAGTTTTTAATTACAATCAAATTGTGTTTAGTTTCATATTCATATAGGCTGACTCCTTTTTAAATCAGATCGAACGCTCACGGACGGTCTTCTGCCAAAGGATCGCATACGAGCAATACAGGAGGAATTGGCGGGATTCTTGGATGCAGAAGTCCTAAACACACAAGGGAAATACTACTCGGCTGTGTATAGACAATAGGAATTGTAAAAATAGCAACTTTCAAGAAATTGGCCGGTAGCATCGAATAGCAACTTTTGTGTGTAGTGCATGAACTCGATCCGTGTATTGAATGTAAAATGTTGTCATGATGATCTTGTGTAATATAAGGTTCCTTCATTGATAAGTGCAAAACACTAAATAAACAATAAAACAACCTAAATGAATTCTCTGCCGCGACACAAAAAGTGGCGAAAATGCTGCCGCGGCAACAAAATGTGCCAAAATGAATTCTCTCACCCCCTCGCGCTCTGATGCCGCCACGTGTGCCCCATTTGTTGGTGGGGCAACCGGGACTAATGGTTAGAGCTTTAGTCCCGATTGCCCCGTTCCGGTTGGGCAACCGGGACTAATGGCCCTTACCAACCGGGACGCATGGGCCCTTTTCTACCAGTGGGACTAGCTTGCAAGGAACGACGGGTTGATGCAGAATTGCATATCGAGCTGGTCTGCTGCTAAGGGACGACGGCGAGGACTAGCTTGTAAGGGACGACTGGACGACGGGTTGACTGCGACTCATTGCTGGTCTGCTGCTAAGCTGCTCGGCACACCAGCGCGGTCAGTCACGCCCACGGAAACACTGTTCCGGTTGCCATTCGCTGTTAGAACGAGCGATCGACAATAAGATAAACAGTCGAGAAGAGACAAATGGCCGTCATAGGCTGCATAGAATAGGGGGTACTTGACAAAAATATTTTTTGCTAGGGGGCGACCGCCCAGGTTTGCCCCCGTGAAGGTCCGCCTGTGGCTGAGTACGTGCGCCTACGCGTTGTGCTGAAAATGGTCTGGACACCATGCCCTTGTTCTTGGCTCGACGAGACTCGAAAGAAAGTGCACACCCGGCGTTCACGCAGCTCGCCGAGCTCACCGCACCGGCCAGACACGCCATGCAGCAGCCTAAAAAGCCAAGGCACAGACCTTGTCGGCCTCTTCCGGCCTCTCGTGGCGGAGCTCTCCATGGCCACGCACTTTTCTTCCTTGCCCACGAGCTCGCGAGCTCGACGGAACAACTCTTCTTCACCGCTTCCACCATGCTCCGGGACCTCTTCTTCCTCCTGGCTATCTACGAACCAAGACGGATCCATGCCGCAGCTGTCGTTCGGTGAGTGAGAGGAAGAATACGAGGAAGAGGAGTGGACTGTATGGGGAGAATACGAGAAAGATGGAAAGGAATCGAGGAAGTAGCTTTCGGTTGGGAGTTAATGCATGCATGGAGCTGCTCTCTAGTCAGGGATAAAATGGTCCGTTTTGTACTATTCTTCACAATACGCATCCTAAAATGGGATTTTTGTGAAAAACTAAGACGCATCATAAACTGGGAGGGAGGGAGTACAACACAAAACATGTACTAACTTCATCATCATCCGTGCATAATTTGGACAAGAAGTATATGGAAGCAGAAAAATTACTAATATTACCCTGTAAAAGATTTAAAAACTAGCATATGCATGCAATGTATGACCACAAATCGGTTATATGTGTTGAAGGTATGTGTACATGTATTAAGTATATAGCTGCAGTCCTAGTCTATAGATAGGTCCTGCTATTTCCAATCTCATCATGTATGCTACACCGTTGTGCCTCACTACTCCCCACATGGATATTTAATCAGATTATGTTCAATACAAACTGTGTGTTCAGTCTCCCGATTATCCTACATGATTCGGCTAGACAAATTGATTTCACAATTCCAAATGGCAGAAAACTACAAGGATTCATAAATTTCAGAAAATAGACACACATGGAGATCTAGTTCTAGCTATTACCTTCTCCATGTATCGCGTTGCTGTTGAAGGGAGAGAGCCGGCAACCGTGTGCGATGGGAGCAGCAACGGGGTTGAGCTGTCTCACACAGATACTTTTTTTCAGTAATGCCTGAAGTAACAAATGTGTGTCGCCGGCACAGGAGAGAAACCAGTCGTCGCCGCCGGTGCTCGACCGGGATCGAGCGGCGTGGTTGAAGAATTGGGGCAAGAGTAGGAGAGTAGGGGTTGACCGGGAGCAAGGCGACGTGGATGGGAGGGTCGCTCTTGGATTTGGGGGACGATCTCTAAAGGCGCTGATTTGGGAGGCGTTACAATATTACTCCCTCCGCTCCGGATTAAAGGGCCGCTAGCAATTTTGGGGTTCTTTCAAATTGTATTGTGAGGAAGGCCGAAAAGAATTAATTGACTGAGTTAATGACTCCTATCCTCTCCTTTTAGGCTGGTCATAGTGGGGAGTAATTTAGAGTAGTAACATGCATATGTTACTAGTCTAAGTTACTACCTCCATAGTGCAAAATAACATAGACGTGGTATCATGCAAAGTCTCATTTATTGCAATGTAGACTCATTTTGTCTTAAAATTTGTGATGTTATGGTAACATAGCTAGTTACTACAAACCTCTCTCTCATCATTTAGTTGCATGCTATGTCATCTAAATACTTAGTTGTCAATACATGTAGAATTATGTTACTATCCAAGTTACTCCCACTATGACTAGCCTTAAACGCAAGCATGCATGCATTTCCCGCATGCAGATGTGAAAACTGACGCATGCATTTTGAACACGAGCATGCACCGCCGTTTTAGAAACTCAATCGATCTCTGATTGGTCCTGCCGTGTATCACCTGCAGATCGTAGAGCCAATCCCTCCACGCCTTGGTCCCGCTGCAATCTCTCAAAGGCCTTTTAATCCGGAGCGGAGGGAGTAGCAATAATTGGTGCCATGATTTTGGGGATTTCGTTCTGGTTTAACTGTCTGAAACAAAACTTGAGGAGCTATCCGTTCGGAAAGTAGATCGACGTCGTTGGAGTGGCCGACGAAACGACTCTCACGAGCCTCTGTTGTATAGTATTTACCAAATCAACGGGCCTTTGTCATGCCATCAATCAGTTTCATCATGGCCCTTTCTGTGCCCTCCTCTTTCACATAATACATACAATCATTCAAACCACATCCCTATGTCTCTATTAGTGCTAACATATTCATATAGGTTATATGAGATTCCCCTAAGGTTCTTTCAAAATTATCTGTGTCAATCTGAATCTAATCTCCCATATACCATCATCCAAGCTATAGAGAATATAGGAAAAAATAATTATACTATTACTTCCCCTAAATCCCAAATCTAAACACCTAACCGATCTAGTTGTATAGATATGCTCTTACTGAAAAATAGTGGGACCAGGGGAGGGATAGAGATGAAGGACCTACTCCACGCCATCAAGAGAGGATGTATAGCGATGGTTTCCTCAAGCATTGGCCATGTCCTTACGGCCCCCTTGTGGTGGTATAGTGAGGCCAGGTGATGCAGCTGATGGCACCATGCATACCGTACCTCAGCGGCGCGCCCGGGATGGCACCCTAATAAGGCATGTCCCACAACATCCTCACGGTGCTCGCCACCACAACCGCCAACCGCATCGCCACCTACCACTGCGTCACGTCGGTGGCCGCCAGCGGGTCCCGACGGCCGACTTCAGCCGTGTGGCCACGCTCCCTTGTGCTTGCGACCTCGACAACTTTGTAGTCACCCCCAACATGGATTGTAACGTGTATTTGCCACCACTACGTCTTCACCCGATTAACCTCATTCTTTCTTCACACCGACTACGTCGCCGGTGTGAATTCATGCAGGGTCACGGATGAACCACGAAATACGGTGGAAATGCTCCATTGTTGCATGAGAATCCGATGACCATAATAAAATAAGCAAGCTATACTATTGAACAAAGGGCCCTCGATATATTGCTTAGTATAAATTTCATTGTTATTAGTGATCTAGTATCATTTTTGTGCTTAATGAAATAAATAAATTATATGATTGAATGTTAACTGAACTACATTGTTGGCGCATCTATATATGCTGATCAACCTGCACAGACACGAATAATCTTGACAGATGCATATATATGCCAGATGACGAATGGTTTCTATATGTGTATAGACTTCAATTTTGTGAAAAATGGATCTCCAAACTATATCACATCAAGAACATTCACAACAACTACATCAATTCAATTCTCACACAGAAAATTATCAATTCAGTAAAGTAGAGTAATAACGACGATCCATCTTAATTGGAATACATAAACAATCCAACATACCGGTTCGAAATCCCTTGAAGCAATAAATTTAAGACAACGACAAAGTTTTCCATACCACATGATGATGATAGAACAACTGACGAGCATAGAAAATGCAGATCACTTCTTAGAAGTTCCAGGACGATGTTCGTCCAGTTAATTGTTGAACAGTATGACGGTGACTGTCACATTGCGCAGGCTGCCATGGCACACCGCAAGCTCAGCCAAATCCTCTGTGAGTGTGGTCGGTAAGATGGTGCTCGGCGACGTGTACAGCCTCATCCGGACAAAGCTGCACGCCCTGGCTGGAGTAATGTGGTCCCAGAACCCACCGGTTGCAAGGATCAGGAACTTGTCTCGTGGCTCCCGATCCACCATGAGGACCTCCGGCTTTGGGAAATATGGCCCCAACGCTGCATAGGACGTGAACTACGTTAGCATGGTAACAAGCAAGATATATTGGCCTTGTTTCCAAACTAGAACACGTGAGTTTTGAAAAACAAAAAATTAAAATAAAACTACATGAGGTACTTGTGTCATGTTGCTTAAATTCATGTCTGAATCAGAACAAACATCTGAGATTCAGAAGCACGTTTTCAACGTCAAGAATGAAAATATATGAAAATTTGTTGAATAGAACATATGAGGGTAAGACTCATGTTTATTTTTCACAACCTACAAATTAGTCCATGCGATAGAATTTCAAAGAGAATTTTGTTTCTTCCAAAAGATAAAATATGAAGGGTTCCCTATATGATTTTGAGAAGCAGAAGAATAAAACTACATGAGGTACATATATATGTCATGCAGATTGAATTCACGTAGGGGTCAAAATACATCTGAGAGAAGCATCTTTTCGACGCCATGAATAAAAATATACAGATTGCATGAACAGAACATGAGGGTAAGACTCATGTTTGTTTTTCACAACCTACAGATTTGTCCATACGATAGAATCTCAAAGAAAATTTTGTTCTTCCAAAAGATAAAATATATATGAAGGCTTCCCTATATGACTTAGAAAAGTAGAAGAATAAAACTACATGAGGTACAAGTGTCATGCAGCTTGAATTCACGTAGGATCAAAATACATTTGAGAGAAGCACCTTCTCGACGTCATGAATGAAAATATGCAAATTGCATAATCAGAACATGATGGTAAGACTCATGTTTAATTTTCACAAAATTCTACAAATTAGTCCATGCGTTATTATTTCACATAAATTTTTATCTCTTCAAAACGATATGATATATGAAGGCTTCCCAATATGATTTAGAACAAACAAAAATCTACATGAGGTACGGGTGTCATATAGCTTGAATTCACTTAGGGGTCAAACAAACTTGTGAGAGAAGCACCTATTCGACGTCATGAATGAAAAATATGCAAATTACTCGAAGAGATGAGGGTAAGACACATTTTTATTTTCATAAGAAGAATTCTACAGATTAGTCCCATATCATAGTATTTCAAAGATTTTTTTCTTCCAAACAATATGACATGAAGTCTTCCAGATATAATTTTGAAAAATTGAAGAAATGAACTACATGGGGGTATGGGTACGTGTCATGTAGGTTGAACTCATGCATGAACCAAAACACATGTGTGAGAGTCAACTTTTCAGCGTCATGAGAAAAATGCTCAAATCAAATATGAGGGTAATATTCAGTTTTATTTTCCATAAAAATCCTTCGGATTAGTCCAATCAATAGTGTTTAAAATAAAATTTATTAGCTATTTGCTCCTTGGAGAAAATATGATCATATATAGGGAAGCTTCCCAATACATGTATTCAATAATATGATCTTCCTTTGTTCCAAAAGGAGCATAACAATTGTGAGAGGTAGAGGGAGAGAGAGATATGGATGCTCGGTTTGTTTGTACTCACATATAGCGCGAGAAGTCGGCATATGATCTTCAAGGTTGCTGGTAGATCCAGCCACATGACCTTCTGCATTTTGTGCATTCTGCTCCTCCTTGTTCTTACATGGCTGTGCACAGTACATTATAAACTAAAATAAGGCCATAGCTAGCAATAAACATTAATCAGGAGAAACTATATGGTCATACCTAAACTAGGAGTATATACAATTAAACATAAAATAAAATATCCTAACACAATAAATAAGAAAACCCATCGGATCCTAATGATTTTAGCGTCCATGATTTTTTAGCCGAACCACAGGAGGACTGCTTAATTTCATTTATAGTAGTGGAAAATCTGTACATGCTTCAGCAGGCGGAGAAAAACACAACACAACTGAAAAAGAAAACAGCCCGGAACTGCACTACCTTAGGCCAGAAGCTACAACTACCGTTACCTGTGCCAAAACTGCCACTCCTATCTTCTTTTTCTCAAACACTCGGCGTCTTCTTTCTTTCCATGAAATTAAAAGCATGAATTAATTGGACTAAGACCAACGACTACCATGCATTTTAACCTTTCCACGAAACTCAACACATGACAATAACTTAAAATAAGATTATTTTTATAAACCTAGATAAAAGGCATGATCTAGTTATCCAAACCAAGTTTTAACAGCTCTGGAGGGCCACATCTTTCATACTGTAATTCTGCACTGGTTGCAACATACTTTTGTACTCCTCATTATCTTTGTCTCAAGTAGCTTATGCCATCAATCGTTTTAATTAAGTACATAATTTTATTTTATGTTCAATGAGATATCATATGTCGATAAAAGCTATTATGTATTAAATTAGGTATCTGTTGATTTCTTGTAGTACTTTGCGAAAAGCCTTATTGTATCAACGTCGTCAAGAGACTAATTAAGAAGTGTGGAAGAGACTCAAGATCTCATTCGATTTATTTTACAAAATATTCCACTACTACCTAGCCTCGAACAAGATGATTGTATTAATTGGAATAAACTCCAATTGGTGACCTAGAAAAGAGCCTCTTCAACATATAAAATTTCAGAATATCCTTAAAAAAATATAACAGTTAAAATGGCCCTCCGTACTCACTTTTGTCTGGCCTTTTCATCTTGTTTTGGTGCTAAGAATCAGACCTAGCTAGGAGAAGAGCATTGTAAGTGGAAATTCTATAATTATTAACGAAATCTCTCTTAGTGTTCACGCTTAAAGAGCTACCTGTTTCCTTCCCTTAAACATTTTTGAAGAATTGACCAAGAAAACATTCCACTTACTCTAATCATTCGGAACAAATTGATATGTTGATATGGTTAATTTTCACGTATCCCCATATTCATTGAAATGGTGACCTAGCTTCCTGATTTTCTGAGAAAGTTTGGGATTCAGTTCCTCTCCTAGTCATGGAGATTCTTTGCATCATCTTGTTTGTTTTTCCAAAGGTTCAAACAATACCTAAGAGTACGCAGCTTTCGGTTGGCAATCATCCATTCATGTTGTACAAAAGATACCGATCCCCTTCTCTCATGGTTGATGAAATTCCCTAGATTTTCATTATTTAAGTTTCTTAGCCACCAAATTTTATGTTTAGGGAAGTAATTAATGAGGATTTTTGGAAGAGATCTTGTTGAATTCTCCGAAGAATCCAAATAATAATATCCAACTAATAATATTAGACCATATGCATACCATGATTTTTTCCATTTCATTTGGAACAACACATGTAGCTTAAAACTTGAATATCAAAATTCAACGGAAGGTAGCTAGCTAGATCTAGCCTCTGAATATTTGTGACGGACGAGAAACTAGAGAAAAGTGGAAGCATATTACCTCGGAGGTGAGCTGCACGGCTTCTTCGCCACGGCAGATCACCGCGTTGCAGGTAGCGCCGCGTTTGGCCAGCACGATGTAATCCTTGAGGACCAGTGCGACGACAGCCGGGGAGCTGACGGCCACGCCATCCACGACCCTGGCGGCCATCTCGTCGTCCACGACGCGGAACGCGTCCTGGACGGTCTTCTTCCACCAGCCATCGACGTCGTCGGGGGACTCCAGGAACCGCGGGGCTTCAGCGGCCAGCTCGTCCTCGATCCCCTTGGCGATGGCGACGTGCAGCCGCTTCGCCTGGTTCTCCGCCGAGTAGGCGCCGAAGAGGCCGTCGAAGACCCCGAAGTAGTCCATGACCGTGGACGGCAACATGCGCGAGAACGACGGCACGTAGGCCACGCGATCCGCCAGCGGCGGGCACCTGCCCTCGAGACCGGCGATGCCGTATGAGAGCTGCATCTGCGCGCATACGCCATACACCAGCATCGGAGGTGCCATTGTTAGGATAGAGAGAGAGGCCTTTGCTAGCTGCTTCCGAATGCAGTTTTCGTTCGACCAGTGGCGGCCTCTTTTGAACGAATCCGGGCGAACCAGGTCGCGATTTCAATGAATCCGGGCCGTTGGATAGGCTTGGATGTGCCAGGCTGTGAAACTGCAGTGTAAACCCTGTGGAGATGTGGATCCTGACGTCATCACACAGCTGGGGAGTCGTAACTAATTGACAATTTTTACCACGCGTCTACACCTGGTTAATTCTGGCAGGTAATTAATCGGGGATCTGCTCAAGGGTGGCAACTATTAAAACATTAATAATCACAACGGCTACCTCTTCATGGTTCCAAAAGTCTCCGTTCTTCTTGCCTTCTTGGCATAAAATCGATATATTAACCTATTTAGCCCTGAAAAAAATAGTATACTACAATTTGTCGTGCCAATTCAAAAACATAAAGCAGCTGGAAACTCAGGCAGAGAGACTCGACTTTGACATCACGTGCACTCCAACAAGCCACTATTTTAATTTCCTGGAAGCTTGAGATGGCCATCCGCGTGCCATGTGTTGTTTACATTTTGTTGCGCTGTTTAGGGCATGTTTGATTCGTAGGATAGGAAAAATATAGGAATAGGAAAAGTGTAGAATTACAATGTCCTGTCTAGCTGAATCTTATAGGATTTAGAGCCTATATGATTTTTTCTTGAATGGGTGTTTGAATCGTAGGAAAGACAAAGGAATTGTAGCATGAGGTTTGGGTCAATAGAAATTTTTCTCCAAAATATAGTGCAATGAAATCCTATGGGAATTTTTCCTATGGTTCTAATCCCAAGAATCAAATGGTGCATAAAGAAAAAATTCCTAAGGATCAAAATCCTCTAAATTTCCCATGAGATTCCTTTGAATCAAACAATATGTTCTTATATACTTCAAGAATACGGGAAGGAAGCTAAGGTCAGATACAAAGTTGGGACAACGACGAAACAGGAAGCATTGATCAAAACCTTGCCCAAATTTCTGTTTGGTGGGATGACCTAATTGAAGGAAAGCACCAAAAAGAGCAACGACACCTCAGTGGTCATTTCCTTTACGTCTGGTGGAATGTTTGCAAAGGAAGGAATCACAAGATCTTCACGAGCCAACGCCTTACCTATATTGAGGCCGCATCGATTGCTAGAGAGGACATCCTGCAACGAGAGAGTGCTTTTGCGGCCTACGTGCTGGCTATCCTAGTTGAGCCTGGTTAGGGATCATGATTTTTCTTGTTTTCTTTTGTGTGGTTTTTTGGCATGTTCCATCTTAACTAAAACATGCCACCCTCTGTACAGTTATGATGTTTTTTCATCTTCTAATTGAAAATACAGTGCTTCTACCGGTTGCTCAAAAAAAGATAACCAAGCCAAGTTGATATCCAAAGTGCCCAAGGAGAGGAGTACATTGTGCTCCGAGAAGAGACAAAGAAGTTTGGTAGTGAGATAAAGCTAGCTAGGGAAGAGAATGGGGAAGAGAAGGTATGTCGTGGTGTACCGCACCACCATGCTTGGAGATGATAGATGGATGTGGTCGTGTAGAAGTTCATTATAACCAACACCAAGTGAGTCAGTGACTTGCTCGATGATCTAGGCATAATCGACCACATCTAGCATCCTAATTCATTTTTGTAGGCCTTGGTAAGTGCTTTTTCTGCTACTCTGTTTTCAATCCAAATTCATTCGTGTTAAAAAGGGTATGTGCTCCCAAATGGCGCCACCACCAGACGTGTTGTTTTTGGTGTACCAGCCCATATGCTCAAAGGTAGTTTGGACAAGTATCCCCCTATAGGGGGATGTACCAGCATCCCCCTATGATGATATTCACCGCCCAACGGGCCCGACCGCCCCCGACGAAGGAGGAGGCAACCACCACCATGCCCGAGACCGCACCCAGGATATTCTTCATGCTTCTGTACAAGCCTAGGACTTCCACCTTGTGCCATCGTCGGAGACATCGTGATGCCGGAAGCCCTACAAAGGTAATGACCCATAAAAGATAGCCCAGATCGGGGCCCTTCCCACCAGCACCAGCCGCTACCTTCATCTGTCGTTGAAGATGCTCGTCGAGATATGCTGCTCACAGTCGTCTTGTGCCACCACCGAAGCCTAGACTTGTGCGGGCAACGCTGCCGCTGCAAGATCCGTGCCAGGACGCCAAATGAGTAAGCTTTGTTGTCGCGCCGCCAGGACTTCGCCCATCGACAATGCTGGCGACAAGGAGAGGATGGCAAGGATGGGGAGGTTAGATGGGAGGGGGATGACACTCCGGTGTGGACCGATGTGGATGCATGGGAGAGGTTTTAAGAATGTAAAATTAGTCCATCATACCTTTTCTACACATAATATAACATCTCTATCATCCGTAGGTAGGATTGTTCTAGCTGTCAACCTGGAAGAGACTTGTATATGATCTCTCTTTTTGGTGAGATAATAGGATCAACCCATAAAAATCAAATTTATAAATTGTAGAAGTCCAAAAAAATTTATACAATATACAGACGGTATGTATCTACAACTCCAAGACACTACAGCTCAAACTTCGATCTATAGTAAAAAAGTACTTTCAAATTAACGGGCACTTCATTAGTCAATCAGTGTCTCGGAATTTGAGTTGTGCATAAGCCACCAATAGTTCTTCCCACCCTTTACGGCCGCCGCCGCTCGACTCCCTCCCTCATCTCCCTTAATCTGCTACTGTCGGCAACGTCGCCTGGCAAGTCCCATGTGGCATGATAGCGACATACCTCCATTCTCCTCGGTTGTCTAGAGATCTCATGTGGCGGTGGCCCCCATATATGATATCCGGAGGTGGTGGTGGGTAGCGGCAGCCAAGGGATGGCAGGAGGCGGCTGTGTGGGAGGCACGCTGGATCTAGGCCATTACATCTAGCGAGCTATGTTCCCATCCCGATCCCAACCTTGCTGCCTCTCATCACCGACTGGTGGCATCGCGTGGATGCTCTCCAGGTCCTACTCTGTGTTACAAGGACGCCTGGGGTAGAGGTCCTAGGCTTAGTAGTGGTGGTCATCTCCTTCATTGGAGGTGGCCGGTCTGAGGCTGGTTTAGCAGGTTTCGTGATCCGTCATCTAGTAATGGTTGTGAGTTGGGGAGACTTAGTCGCTAGCGAAAACCGAGCCAACAATGGTCATTGCGGGGGATGGGAACATTTTGTGCCATTACCTTGTTGATGGCATCGTCGTGCAACTATAGTTGATCCACTCGTGCTGCTTCAAGGGAACCCCTAGGATCTGGACTTTTGGATTGACGATGAAGGCGTTGCAGTGTCGTGTTCCCTCTTGGAGGCATCGTTTGTGGACCAGTGCTAGATAGAAGAGGCACGAGGTGGAGTGGTGTCGTATCTAACACATCGAATACATCGGGAAGCGGTTGCGTGGAGCAGCAAGGACTCGGTGATGAACGTGTCTTGATGGAATCATGCAGGATGGAGGAGTTTTCTCGTGCCATGGTGGCATTGACAGCAGGCCTGGCATGGTCAGTGCCTAGATCCATGTCTCGAAGATGGTTGGTGGCATATGGTGGCGACGACTTCTCAAGGGTGTGCAATGGTGCATGTTGAGGATTTGTCGGACCGGTTTGTTCCCATAGCTAGCTATTGGGCAGTCGGATGGGGTCTCCGGTTTTGCGATGATGCTTCTATGTGTGTGGTTAGAGTGCTGGCTCCGACATGATCATCCTCTTCATCTAGGTTCTAGGAGTTATGACTATTGTCGTTAGAGAGCGAGGTGGATTATTATTGATCTATGTATTCTATTTGTAAGGTTTTCTTGAATAATAAATAAAGAAGGTACTGTGCATCATTTTGATGCAAAATCTGGGGGTTTCACCTCCATTTCAGAAAAAGAAGTTAAAAAACATTTTTGAAAATCTACCGTGAATAGTGTTAGCTTTGGGTGAATAGTATCACACTATCCACATCCAAATTTATCTTTTTCTGCTCCCTAAGTATAGGTAAAATTTGAAGTGGCAAGTTCTAGGCATTGTATATATGACACATATGTGTGTTGTCTTTTTTAGAATATTTAAACATATTTTGTCTTTAAAATAATTCTCCTAGTTCCTATATTAAATTAGATCCTACCCAAGTTGCCCCCGATCATGTGGCAAGATGCATGGTTCATCTGCTTGCTTTAGATGATGCAACACTCGGTATGGGGTCATCAATGAACTCCATCAAGAACCTGTTTAAGTAACCTATGTTGTTAATTGCGAAGGAATATCACTCTAACTTTACCAATCAAATTTGCAAAGTTGAACGCATGCGCATCCTGGATTCGAGATGTACGGTATATACAATCATACACTTACCTAACGGAATCCGCATTTTTTTTAGTTCTTCGGCGGTGCGCCCGCTCATCCATGCGTTCCTGGCCAGATATTTGGACGATCATCCAGAAAACATGTTGAAAACTTACGATAACACAAAATACTCTAAACAATAAATATCAAATATGGTCATAGAAAAGGTCACAATTGCACAATCTTCACAGAAACTTATAAGGAAACGAAGTAGATACACCAAAACTATCGTCTTTTACCCTGATACAACATCTTATACCCAGATGTGACTGAACACAACCACTTAATTATGTACTCCCTCTCATCCATAATAAGTGTCACTGATTTAATACAACTTTGTACTAAATCAACGACACTTATTATTACGGAATGTAGGGTGTACTACATTTTTTATACATAGCACACAACCAAAGATACACTTTGGTTTGATGAGTGCACAAATCTCGAACAATTCCACTTTCATGTAACCATACTTAGAGTAAAATGGAGGAAGTAACCCATCTACACCAATAATGCATATGTTTTCATATCGGCAGGCAAATTTATCAGCCTACTATTTTATTGGCAAGAAAATAAATCACATACCATAAAAGTGAGCTAATCCCAGTTAATATGGATAAGGAGGAGTGCCCGCCTTTGATTGAGATTTTCAATGTGTGGGTGAAATATTTCTTGTTGATTTTTTAGGTTTACCTCTTCATCATGAAAAGATGAGAAGAGAGGATTCACTGTAGTTGGTAGAAAATATTTTGAATTGGATAACTAGACGTGAACTCTTGTAATCATCGACAAAGTGTTGACACATGCACATTTTCCTAGCATTCCTATATACATGAGTTCTTTAAATTGCAAAAATGGGCTCTATGTCTAATTAATACTGAGTTGGCATGTTGAGTGTGGAAGGATGAAAAAGGCACCATAAAAATCATTTAGACAATTGGACTTCTATTTGTATGAAGAAAGAGTTTGGAGGTTGGGCATTCCCAACCTTCAAGACCAAAACATATGTTTGAATGGGCCTTTGTTTAGAAGATATATCCAGGGTTAGCGGACCCTACAAACGAAAGTGATAGATGCCAGATATAATATAAAAATCTTAATATCTTATGTTGGCATGATACATATCCATGCACCCTCTAGAAGGTTGTGATGTGCGACACAAAAGCAATTAAAACATGCTATTAGCACATATGTAAAGGTGGATTCGTGAATTTTGGGAGGAGATATGTAGTTTGGGGATTCTCCTCTAGATACTCAACTCTAGGAGATTTTTTCCTACAACCAACAAACCAAAATGGTTGATAAGATTTCAGATGGATCCCAACTTAGATGAAATTTTAGGAGTACTTTATTGAGGAAATGATATCATAGTGGCAGGAAATATCAGAGATTCGTAGAATTTTTTCTGATAGTGAAAACCAGCTTATCTTGTAACAGGAGTAAAAAACAATCTACTCCTCAAAATCAATGTTCGACATTTTTAAATTTAGAGGGGTGCAACAAGTGTACTTTCATATTGTTTGGGATATAAAAGTGCCTCCCATAAGTCATAAGAAATTTTTGGATTTTCTCTCAAAACAAAATTAATTATGACCACAAATAGTCTAAGAAAGTGGAAAATGCTAAAACTAGAGTGGGTGCATTAAAGAAGATTGAATATGTGAAGCACATATTCTTCGACTGCATCGTAGCCAGGTTACTTTGGATGGATATTTAGGTTTTGGATGCACTCATTATTAACATTGAATCTATTTATTCTAATGTGGCTTTGCTAAAAAAAGTTATATGTAGTTAATGTAGTTACTTTGGCCTTCATGTGGGGTGTGTGGGGTAATAGAAATAATATATTTTTTAATTGAGTTACTTGGATAAATATGAAACAGACATGGCATATTGTTCTGATATATCTAAGAAACTATAAGGTTCCTTGAAAGTGTTATAGGGTGAAAACTGAGTCCATTCTTAGACAAGATGGTCATAAGGCTCAAACCACCATGATGTTTGTGGCATGATGAAGTGCAACACCTTTGGATGGATTTCTTCATAGAAGTTGACAACATAAGTAGATGCATCTCACGGTAGAAGGGAGCCTCTATCTTACTTGCACAATAATCCTGAAGAGGGTGCTTAGATCCATGTGGTAATGTAAGCATTTTGACAGATATATCACTATGGTGGGGCGGGGCGCTCTTGAGCCTGCCGAGATAACGATGAGCAAAAGAAAATTTATTCAGACTTGAATTAGTTCCCATTTCCTTATATGACGAGTTTTATAGTTCAGCTCGGTTAGCGGTAGTTGTACTCTTTTGGATTTGTTTCTAGATGGAAACCATAGTTTTTTACCTTCGGGAATAACTCCTTAAACTATAGCTATAAAATTGTGTAAGGTTTAGAAAGTCATGTTAATAATCTACGAAAACATATCGCATAAAGAAGAACACCTAGAACCACCAGATTGTCACAATTCGCATTTGGTCAGTTACAAGGCATGCAAAACCACACAAATTTCCTTGTAAAAATAATTTGGAAAGCTAAATAATCCAGAAAATACATGTGTCTTACTTAGGAAGTAGCATCACACACTACTCAAAAAGTAGAGGAATTATCCACAGCAAATCCTAAACAAAAATAGATCAAAGCTTCTAGAAGATAAAATCACAGTAAAATTTCCTACAAGAAAGCATTAGATGGAAGCAAACATGAAGTATAAAATTGAAAACAAGAAAAACTAGCTAATAAAAATATACATGTCTAATGTACTACACGGTGACTTTCTAAATGCCCCACCAAACTCGCACCCCTCACCATATCGCTCTTATTCAAGGAAACTCTAGATAAAACATGCTTCCACCATCCATACCTCTCCCTTGTGTTGTGTCTCTTAGGAGGTGACACACGCCACTCAGAAGTAGGCCAACGATTTGGTAGATGATATTCAATTTATTTAAAGAAAATATAATTTTATATTTCGTAAATCAACAAACAAAGGATTTTTCCACCACCATGTTAGCTTTGGAAAATACTCTAAATAACTTTTTTGAAACATCTGGAAGAGAATATACTTATAATTTGTTGTTGGTGTAGAAAGAACGACCAAAATAGGGTATCTCGACCGCTGCTACGTGCGCCTCCCCAAACCACACGGTCCTCCCTGTCATGACCCCAATTTTTTCTAACAGATGATTAAATCCCGTTGATTTGAATGGGATGTGTATGTTAGAAATTTCTATTTTTAGAGCATAATAAAACTTTGTACTTTATTGTACTATGTAGGTTATGAATGTCTATTGTGAAGAACTACTCTAGCAAGGTACCTAGTTCTTGTCCGCCCGTTAAATCTACCATGCGAGGTAAATTCGTTTCGATCAAGATTAGATGTTCGATTTGTAGAAAAGTATGTCCTTCAATATAGTTTTAGCAATAGTGTCAACATGAATAGATTAAGAAGGAGAAATACGAGGAGGATGGTCAGAAGATACAAGCCAAAAATCCCTGACTACATTTGCACCATGTACAAGAAAAACATCTCCAAAGAAAATATGATAACTTTCTTTGAATTCCAATCATGCGACTGCATACACACAATTACCTATTCATACTAACTACAACCAGAAACTTAATTTCTTCCTATGTAGTACTTTGCATGCCCTTTTACCCGCATGTTTCTCATGTCTCGCATTAATTGACAATAGATACATGATCGAAGATCCTAGTGGCAATGAGACATTAGGAGAAGGTCGTGTGAAGCATCGAAATGACAACATTGTCATTTTGACATCAAATTGGGCAGACTGCATTGTTCAGAAGAAGCTACAAGAAAGAAATATTTATGCCTTCGAGTTGCAAGCAAAGAATAATTGTTTAGCCATGATAGTGTATAAAATCAAAGTCACTGAGATTTTTATAGATGACAAAAGAATTGGACCGAAGTACTTGCTTTTAAACTATATTTATTACTATTGTGTGCTATGAGTTTCTATATATTATGTGTTCTCAATTGTTTTCTATATGTGATTTATATTATATAAAAGTGGTGGATTTATCAAATTAATTAGATTGTTATGCCGCAAAGCATACATTGACAGTGATTTCGTGCCATCGTCTCACTATTGTATGACATCTATGTCGTTCCGCCCTACAATGCACCGTGACGCTCATCCGATGTTGCCATGCTAGTGCTAACTCGTCGGATCGCAGGCTCTGAGTGGAAAAAGTGCGGCCTATGCATTTTCCCTGATGCATTTATCCCTAACGCCTTTTTTCCGCCTTAGCGTGAGCATGACGATTAGATATGTGCCTCGGCATTTAAAACCACCTGGACCCATGTGTTTTTTTGTAGTACCGCTATGCACCCACCGCCGACGGATGAAGGTGTCACCGCCCGTGGAGAAGGGACCTGCCGTTCCATCAAATGCATTTTTCCAGCAGTCTTGTCCGACGACAATGAGGAAGGAGGTGGGGGTGGCGGCTACGGTTATTAGGGGAGGGGGTCGGAAGGGTTAGGGCTTCATTCTTAGAAACATGCAGTTAGGGCGAATGGTTGAAATGATACATACTGGACACGTGGACCGAATGGTTGAAACGGTACAATTAGGGTGTTGGACAACAAAATCTTTATAAATTCTGAGAGGTAAAAACATTTAACTCGCAAGTTCCAGTTGTATCAACTTTGTACACATCGCTTTCATATAGAATGTTCTCGTACGTATCTGGCCTCCAAATAAAGCATGCGAACGTTCTTAGCTATTATACATGACTAGCAAGCATGTATGTTTGTTGTTATAGTTGATTTTTATTGATTTCTTTTAAACAAGGCAAACAAATTGTCATTTTTACTGATTAAGAAGAAGGTTTAATAGATGTTCTACAAACCAAATCTTGGCAAAGGCAAGATCCAAAAAAACACAAGCATACTCTCGCGGCACTATACTCCGATAAGGCACCATAAGGCTATCTCATCTTTGATTTTGGAAACTAACATAGTTGAGGTTGTTGTTTTATTTCGAAAAACCTAGGCATTTCGTTCCTTTCAAACTTCCCAAGAGACCAACATCGCAAGTGTAAGTATGGATTTTATTTCTTGATCATCCTCTTTCATAGATTCCTTCCTCCCACCAATCCTTGCACCGGTGGAAAAATGGCCTCCAGTCCCGGGCCGCAAGTGGCTCTAGTCTCGGCTTTGGGCCCGGGACTGCCAAAACGGGACTAGAGCCCCCCCTCTAGTCCCGGCTCGCTATGGCCCGCGACTGATAACAGCCACGTGGTTGTTTCAGCGCCGCGGGGGCGGAAACCCTCTAGTCCCGGGCCGTAACACCACCCGGGACTATAAGGTTTCCTACCGCGGCAGAGATTGTGTATTTTCTTTTTTTTTTTGCTATTTCGTTCCTTTTTTGTTTTGTGTTTCACTATAATTTCAAACATATATTTCAGTACACATATTCTACGCTAGTACATACACAGTACACGTTGATGCATCTATATAATTAATCGATCCCTTTCAAGCATACATTGATGATATATATATCAAAAGGAAGAAATGTTTTTAAATTACATGATCATTGATGATATATATATATCATATCAACTACATGGAGATCACTAGGGCAAATCGAGTTCCACGTCATCCGCATAATGCTCTCCATGTACATCAAGGACCTCCTTCATCATAAATCCCGCCAGCTCCTCTTGAATTGCTCGTATGCGCTGGTCTGGCTCTAGTTTCTCCCGCAAACCATAAATATAATGTGAGTCAACTTTCCGCTCACTGGTCAACTCGCGGATGTACTCGCAGACGTAGTATCCACATAAATGAGTTTCCGGTGGCTGCTGTAAACTCTTCGCTATTTTATAAGTTAGCTCCTCTTCGAATGGACCTGATATTTTCTGTCTAAACCGTGTCCAACACCTGTTCGGCAAAGAAAATGAATAAAGGATTTATTAGTTACTTGATATCAGGAAATGAACGGAAGAGGCCGATATAATGCGATAATGATTGAAATTACTTATGGAGCATTGCTTTCATATCGCTCCACTGCTCTTGGTACCAACTTAATGAGTCGTGGACTTCAACTAGGGACTTGTCAACTTGAATGTTTAGAAAGATCCAGTAGAATCTGCGGACGTTTACATAAGCATACATGCATAGCTCATCGAGTAAGCAAAGATAAAATGTGTACAAGATAGAAACCCTCACTTGAAGTTGTAAGGAAATAGTATTTCCTTAACAAAATTATTCTCGGTTAAGAACCTGCACAGGTCTGCCTCCACATCCTTGGGGTGATTCTTTAACGTATATTCATTAACGATATATAGGTCAATAAACCCAACGTCATATATTCTAGCTCTTTTGCATTCAAGCATCTTCATTCTGCAGAATATAATATCATACAAAAGGATATATAGTTAGGATAATATATTAAATGCAATGAAAGAGCTGAGCTACAAACTTAATTATAGAAATAAATCACTTATAGACAGTAGCAACCAATGATAGATTTGTCGAGGGCGCGCTGGTTGTATAACTGAAACAGTTCGGTCATTTGAACCTGTATCGAGTATGGTTTGAAGTGATGCTCCTTTCTAACGTCCACCGGAAACCAATTTTTCTAATGTTTTTTTCTGCTTGCGACATGTACCATTCGTGCATATTTCGCATATGTGGGATAGACGCGCGAGCTCCTCATTACTGACTAGAGGCTCCCCCCGAACATACTTCCGTACTATCTGACCCACTGGCGTATCTTCATAGCCTAAATATTGACCAAGAGACATATTTACTTCGGTAGCAAGTGCTTTGTCCTGCGATACAGTGATGCCCATTAGTGCAGCATTAGTACGGGCTCTGGGGTCCATTATTTGCATGTCCATATTCATTTCAGCTCTAAAGGCCATGTCGAGGTCTGAAATGACTTTGAGCGGGGCGACCGATTGATTCTTCTGTGTTTCGAGATGGGCAACTTGCTTCTCGCTTTTTACACTTGTGCTTTTTTTCTTCTTTGCTTGCTTAATAATCTCCCGGTCATAGTCTGATTCCAGATTCATCGATATCTGAGATGGTTGCTCAAGAATGGACTTATCCCACTTTTTGGTTTTTTCATCATATACTGTCTTTGGCTCAGGCTTTTTAGGTGCAAAATGCGCCTTAAATTGGGCAGCCACATCCGCGTTAGTTTCCTCATCGGTCTTGTCATAAGGTCTCTTTGGAAGAGCCGGCGGGATGTCGACTATCTTCGCCGTTTGACCTTTCTTCGATGTGGGGCACGGGGGAGCGTCAACCTTCCATTTCTTCGACGAGGTAGTATGTAACACCCTCATAATCGGCCCTATGCAAGTTTTAGCGAAACTCGCCAAACCCGCATAGAAACGATTCGAAGGTGCCCACCAGGCACTTTCGTGCGGGTGGAAAAACAAAGTAATAACATTACACAACAGTCCTCGATGGGACCCACAGAACAGATATATATACAACAGCGACTCACAGAGTCAAGAATACAAATATACGGTGCAAAGATCCAATCACCTTGAAAACGATGGGGTGTCCGACTATGGACAAGAAGCAAATGGGGCTAAGAGCCCTGAAGAATAACCAATGGCGTCCTTAACCCTGCCCAGGCCAAGCCGGAAGGGTAACCCTGCTAACGACGTCGATCTCAAACCTGCTAAAACAAAAGGGGTGCCGACAAAGGGCAAAGGAAAAAGAAGGAGCGTCAGTACTGAGGCCAGTACACGGCGAGGCTAGAATTCGGCGGTCCTCGCCTACATAGGTATGGTGGACTGAGCGGCAGCGGCAGCATGCACTAAACAACCTATAGAGACTCGATACAACTGGCGGCTATCAGAGAGGGGTGAGAAAGACCTATTCGGATCCAACCTGAGACTATCATCAAACAAACCCATCCTGGCGTTTCCCCCTCGAGACCAAACGAGGAAGTCAACCGAGGAACGCACACAGTTGGCAGTTTTACTTATTCAGTTATCGTTGCAGCAATTACTAGTCAGGTTTAGATAATCGTCCTGATAAAGTAAGCAGTGGGCACTTTTAGTTAGTCATTCCGTTATAGTGGCAACACTTACTAGTCAGATACAATTATCATGAGATAACCCCAAAACCCAGCAGTTGTTGGTACTTTTACTTAGCCATTCCGTTGTAGTGAAGCTGATTACTAATCATATCGGAAACAAGTTAATTTAAAACAGTAAACTTTAGTTATAGTTGTCTATGATCAGACACTGTGCTCCAAGTCGTCCATAACCGCGGACACGGCTTCTGAAAAGATTTAACCTGCAGGTGCACCAAAGTATCCACAAGCACTTGACCCTTTTGCCGATCGCTTAACATAGACCCATCGGTATGTCGGCGGGGCCTAAGTCACGACGCGTTCCTGCACCCAAAGCAAGCACGGGCCACCCACTAAGTACACCCGCAGTCGGCCGGTCTCGAGACGGACTTAGGGTTTGCGACAATGGCAGAACGACAGAAGTCCCCAATCGGGGGCTGTCGTAATGAAAACATTCCGCTTCAAAAGCGATGCAGGTGCAGACCTCGCACAATCGTAAATAAAGCGGTAAAGCATGGCATAAGTACAGGATAGTAATAAAGCCCCAAACTACTTGTGGCCCCAGTAGACAATACTTTGAAATCAGGTAATAATCAATGGGGGGCCCATATCTCCCCACCTGTGGTTAGCGCGCTCGATCTCGGAACAGGTGTCAAGAACTCGGGGTCCTACGGGACACAAGTGGGCGGTCGGAAACCAAATCTTACCTATCACCCACCGATGCCTCTGCTTAATTCAATTTTAGTTGTTAAACAGGAATTAAAGTGAACAATAAGTAAACCATGATCATCTCCAACGTCAACATGCGGCAATTCTCCAACAAAGGTGGTACTTGACGACAAGCAAAACACTTGAGCAAGCGACTACGACACGCGGGTCCAACTATCTGCCAAACAACAGGTAATAGGATGTGTCCAAGGCTATATATGGCTGCAAGGGATAACACGGGTACGAAATCTAAAGCATCGCAACACAGATAGCAATAGATCAACAGGAGGGAAGTAAATACTATAAAAGTAAGATAGGTAGAAAGGGGGAGATGCTCGCCTGAAAACATTGACGAAGGTTCATCCGACGATCGGGGCGAAGCTCACATCAACTCAACGGCCTTATCCGCGAAGAAGCAAACACTAGAAGAAACACCGGATGCAATATTTAATACAACGGCAGAAGATCGGCATGATGCATGAATGATGCATGGCATGGCAAGGTGTGATGCAATTAGGTCAAATTAAGTGGAACCGGGGTCCCGACAATTATTAGAGGGTTCATGTTGTTTAGCTACCCCGCAATTTAAATGTTGTTTAGCAATGCACAGATGGAACCGGTTCGCTACACATGTTTAAATGAGGCCGATATGAGACTAGATTTGCCCGCATATGGGCCCCATATTTAATTATTAGGTGAGTCGGCATAAGGCCCCCAAACCACAGATATGCATGCAAGGATGGCAATTCAATATGCAACAAGTTGTTATGATGTTATAAAATAGGGTTTCGAGAAGGGGTTCACACATTAGGGTCTCGACGAACTTGGGGTTCCGGGGGTTCAGGGTTCGACAGAGTCCAGGGTTCGACGGTTCGGTCTCGGCGGGATCGTTCGAGGTTATCGGGGTAGGTCTTGTCGTCTCACGCGGGGATCTAGGCGTCCGGGTCACGGCGTCTTCGGGTCCGAGAGGAAGAACTTGGGTTGGCATCGGATCTGTCTTGACGTTCCGCGGCGAAGTGCTCGTCGTTCCGTGTAGGCGACCTTGGGGTCCGGTTCTCGGCATCGGTGCGGGAGGGAGTGCTTGTCGAGTCGGGGTCTCGGTGTCCGGGGTGAAGTACTCGGTGTCTCCGCGTCGGCGGCCTTGGCGGTATCGGGTTCGGGCTCGGCGTCCGGGGAAGGAGTACTTGTCGCACCGTCCTCGTTGTTCGCGGACCGTTTGTAAAAATCTGGGGCGGTCGTTCGGTCTACTCGGCCCGTCCGACTGCCCCACACCAAAAATAATTTAATATTTATTTTATTTTCAAATATCTTTGTAACTAGTTTTAGACAAACAAAATATCCGGAACATCCGGGGGTTGGCGTTTGAATAAAAGTTGGGGCGTTTGGAAAATAAAACGGGCTTTGCGAATAGTTTTGGCAAACAATGCATGATGATGACGATGCAATGCACAAATTCAACGCGATTTTCTAGTAGTGGTTTTGCGGGATGCCACATAGTAGTATTGCATGGAGGCGGAGGCGGAGATCGAGTATTGCGCGGAGGCGGAGATCGAGTTGATGTACTCCTGCTGCGGCGATCGTCAGCGGGGCAGGGTGGACTTGGAGTTTGACGATAATCGGGTTGGGGTGGACTTGGAGGTTGACGATATTCTATGCGGGGTGGACTTGGATTCCTCGGAGTCGGTGGCCTTGGCGCCGAGCCTGAAAACTTGATGTACTTCTTCTTCCGTAGAATGATGTTGCGCTTGCCATGTCCTAGTTTCGTAAGGCCTTTAGGCATAGTGATGTCAATCTCTAGGTCTGCAAAATCCTTCACTATGTCATCCACCATGACACGAGCATAGCCAGGTGGAATCGGAAGTGAATGATGGAGTGCTCTAGGTAGACAAGGTAAAGTAGTGCCGATCGCCACCTTGAAGGACATGTTTTTCATTGGTTGATGTAGCTCACATTGTGCCATCTCTCTGACATCATCCACGGGGTAGAGAGGAGCCGGTGCATCATCCAGCAGTGCTTGATCATCAGCTCGAACCTCTGTGGAAGCCACACTACTTCTCCGCTGTCTAAGATCCAATGCAGGATCATCAGCCTGTGGGTGAGTTGACGACGGTGGCCTTTGGCTAATTTCTTGCATGAGGTTCTTCAGATCAGCTAGGTCCTGATCTACCTTGGAGATCCGGTCTTCCTTCCGGTCCTTCTTTCTCTGACGGCTTCTGTAACTGGCATCGTACTGAGGAAACCCTTTCTTCCACGAGACACGGGCGCCTTTGCCTCATGTTCGTTCACCCTTTTCAGGATTCCCTAGGGCGCGTGTCAGCTCGTCGTTCTCTCTCTTGGGACGGAACAATACGAATTGAGCATCGTTCATTTCTTGAACAAGGTCTTCGGAGGGTTTTAGAATTTTTTCATGAAATAATGTCTTCCCTGTTTCTGGGTCCAACGATTCCCCGTGCCCATACCACCAATGCTTTGACCTCTCGGGCCATCCATCTGTACCAGCAGTGCCGCCTCTAGCCCTCATGTCCTTCTCCATAGTTTCCCACCTAGGGACGGCACTCTTGTAGACACCTGTCTCCATTTTATGATGGTATTTCTTTTGGGCAGCATTTAACGCATTCTTTGCCGACTTTGCCTTTGCTTTATCAGATTGCTTGTACATTATAAAATAGGGTCACTGTTCTCTCAACTTCTCGTTCGCTCCTTTGAAGTCTGGAGTTTTCTTTTTCGTGACATATTTCGCGTATAAACTTTTCTTGTGGTTCCGGTACAGTTCGGCCATCTTGCTCAAAGCCCACTCCTTGACTTTCGCTCTATTTTTACGCCCACCCGGCCTTGGGTTAATACCATCTGCCTCAAATTCTTCATACTCTTGAGGTAGTATAAAATGCGCTATGAGCTTCTGCCAAAGGTCATCTTTGGCATCATCGGTGACATAGCTGTTGGATTCTTTACCGGGTTTCTTTGACTTATTCCATTCTTGGATGGTGATCGGCAGGTTGTCCCTAACACGCACCCCGCATTTATTTGTAAACATTCTCTGGTGCTTCTCTAGAGCAATCGGTTCACCATCATCATCTATTTATTCAATGGTGAACCTTTGATTACCATCCAACTTTTTGTTCGGACCTCGTTTCGTTCGAGCTGTCGATTACTTCGATCGGGTGGGCTAAAAGAAGAAGAGAGAGTGATTAATATATATATATATATTGATATATCTAGATCAATTAATGAATAGAGGTAACACGAGACTTTATATATATGTACCTCGCCGGATCCTGTCGAGGGGGCATCATTATTGTTGTTATTTGTTTGCCCTTCGTCCATCCAGTCTTCCCCTTGGTACATCAGTTTTTCCTCTAGTCCATCACCGGATGGATTATTCAGATATGAGGATATCTCTCCTCGAGCAAGATATCTTCACCGGTAATAATATTAAGAGGAATTTCACCTCTTATCATGTCCTGAAGAAAACCTTCACCAATGCGACCACGATCATCGGATGGATCCATGACTTAACTATAACAGAAAGAGAGTTAAACGGGTTAGAAAAAATATAATAATATACTATACTAACAATATACTACTAACAATAACTAATAATATAATATTACCACAAAATGTGATATTTACTAAAACAATAACTAATAATAGCATTTATATATTAATAACAAGTAAAAACAATTAATATTCCTAATAAACCTAATAAACAATTATATAAAAAATTATATATTCCTAAAAAACAACTAAAAACAATTATATAAACAATTATATATTCCTAAAAAATTATATAAACAATTATATATTCCTAAAAACAATTATATATTCCTAAAAAACAACTAAAAACAATTAATATTCCTAATAAACCTAATAAACAATTATATATTCCTAAAAACAATTATATATTCCTAAAGAACAACTAAAAACAATTCTATATTTCTAAAAAATTATATAAACAATTATATATTCCTAAAAACAATTATATATTCCTAAAAAAACAACTGAAAACAATTATATAAACAATTATATATTCCTAAAAAAACAATACCCCTCCTCCTATAAGTACGACGCCAATGCAATGACAAGAAGACGGCATGGCGAGGCGTTGCGGGGGCGGCGGCAATGACACTGGCAGTGCGGGCAGACGGGCAGCCGGAGACGAGGCGGCAGCATGGTGGAATCAAAGACCTCTCCACGTCGTCATTCTCGAGCTCGTCATCTGTTGGTCTCCATCTCGTCGATTTCGCCAAGTTCTGGGTGGGGAGGCCAGGGGCGGGCGCGGTGTACTTATACCACCCTCCCCCTTTAGTCCCGGGTTAAGCCACCGCCCGCGACTAGAGGGTCTTTAGTCTCGGGTCGTGGCTTAACCCGCGACTAAAGACCCTTTAGTCGCGGGTTAAGCCACGACCCGGGACTAGAGGGTTTTTTCGGCCGCTTCATTTCGCGCGCGCAGGCACCCTCTAGTCCCGGGTCCAGCCACGACCCACGAGTAGTGTAGTTTTTGTAAATTTTCTTTTATTTAATTCAAATCAAATATAAACTTTAGAAAATCATATCTCCTATTATAAAAATCCAAATAAAACAAATAATATGTCTATTATTATCAGAAAAATATAAAGAATCTTAATATAATATCCGTACATCTGTTTGCATCATTTATAAATTATGTTATTTGTAAATTTTCTTTTATTTAATTCAAATCAAATATAAACTTTAGAAAATCATATCTCCTATTATAAAAATCCAAATAAAACAAATAATATGTCTATTATTATCAGAAAAATATAAAGAATCTTAATATAATATCCATACATCTGTTTGCATCATTTATAAATTATATCATTTGTAAATTTTATTTTATTTAATTCAAGTCAAATATAAACTTTAGAAAATCATATCTCATGTTATAAAATCCAAATAAAACAAATAATATGTCTATTATTATCAAAAAAATATAAAGAATCTTAATATAATATCCATACATCTATTTGCATCATTTATAAATTATGTCATTTGTAAATTTTCTTTTATTTAATTCAAATCAAATATAAACTTTAGAAAATCATATCTCCTATTATAAAAATCCAAATAAAACAAAAAATATGTCTATTATTATCAGAAAAATATAAAGAATCTTAATATAATATCCATACATCTGTTTGCATCATCTATAAATTATGTCATTTGTGAATTTTCTTTTATTTAATTCAAATCAAATATAAAACTTTGGAAAATCATATATCCTATTATGAAAATCCAAATAAAACAAATAATATGTCTATTATTATCAGGAAAATATAAAGAATCTTAATATAATATCCATTTAGTCCTGATTGTAGTCACTAACTAGGACTAAAGATATTTCCCGCCATTTCCCACCGCTTCCCGCTAAGTTTTCCCACCCTTTCCCTTTTACCAGAGTTTTTAGTCCCGGTTGTAGTCACTAACCGGGACTAAAGATATTTCCCGCCATTTCTCACCGCTTCCCGCCAAGTTTTCCCTCCCTTTCCCTCTATATCTAGGGCGATCGCACCATGTCTATTCACACATCCACACCTTCCTCTCTCACAACAATGGACAGCGCCTACTGGGTCATTCTGACCCTCGAGGAGACCGAGGTGCTATGCGCCTCCAGCTACCCTTGTCCGCCGGGCTAAAGGCCGTCATTACCGGATCTTTGGCCGAGGGTTCTGTCCCTCTGCACGCCAAAGTGCCATCACGAACCACTTCTACCACGATCTCACGCCGGAGCAGCGGATGGATCCCGAGTGTGATCCCGACAACTACGACACCTGGAATGCCTTTTTCGCTAACTGGCAAGAAAGGGAGCTCGCCAGGTACGAGGGTGATGGCCCGCCCCTGGTGAACCACAATAAAGCCGTCCGCCGTCTGTGGTGGGCGAACCGTACTATCATCAGTGTGATGCGCTACATCACCGGGGGAGACCATCCTCGCCTGCGGTGCCCACAAGTCCACCCGCCACAGAGCCATAAGAAGGCCCCTCCCCCGCCTGGAGGTAGCGGCATCGTCTTCCAGGAGACCCCTCCCCCGCACGCCATGAATCCGAGGTCGGAGTGGCAGGTGCCCCCGGTATATGCCATGGCTAGGCTGAGGATCCCCGGAGTGGCAGGTGACGATGACGATGACGATGACGAAGAAGACCCTAAAGCTACGTACTATAGGACTAGGCATGATTATGAATAAAGGGGGCGGCTTTAGTCCTGAGTGTTAGCTACTCCCAGTTTGTCCCGGTTTTTAATATTAATAAATGTCTTGAGTTCGCTCTATTTATGAAGATGTTGTTGTATTCGAGCAGCCTATAAATAGAGGAAAAGGCCTATAAATAGAGGGAAATGTCTATAAAGAGAGGGTTCATATTTAGTCCCGTTTGGAGAAACCAACCGCGACTGAAGGGATTGCGGCAGACTGGGCTAGGCAGCACTAATAACAGGGGTGAGTGTCGACATTATTTCGTGCGGCTTGTACCTTGTCCCGGATGGTGTCACCAACCGGGACTAAAGATGAACCTTTAGTCCCGGTTGGAGACACCAACCGGGACAAAACATGAGTTAGCACTAATAATAGGGGGTGAGTGTCGACATTATGCCGTGAGTGTCGACACTATGCCGAGTTTCTTGTACTATAAATAGGCATCCTTGTAACTTGTGAGTCCAGTCCTCCAGCCAGTTTGAGGCATCTCCAAGATGGTTTTCGAGAGCAGGGACACCACTACAGCTAGTTTCAGGGAGATGCCGCCAGAGCCCAGTCCTCCGGCATCTCTAAGAAACTGGTCATAGAGGCACTCCCTAATATGTGAAATTAGTTAGCTCCGAGGCGTATTGATCTAGTTAGAGAAGTTACAAGCTGCAAGATGGTGTGCGAGAGCAAGGACACTACTACGGCCAGTTTCAGGGAGATTCCACCGGAGCCCAGTCCTCCGGCATCTCCAAGAAACTGGTCATAGAGGCACTCCCTAATATGTGAAATTAGTTAGCTCCCAGGCGTATTGATCTAGTTAGAGAAGTTACAAGCTGCAAGATGGTGTGCGAGAGCAGGGACACCACTATGGCCAGTTTCAGGGAGATGCCGCCAGAGGCCAGTCCTTCGGCATGTTCAAGAAACTGGTCATAGAGGCACTCCCTAATATGTGACCACAAGCGTTTCGAGATCAGATCTTAATGGTAAGTATGAATCGGGACTAAAGGCCCCAATTTAGTCCCGGTCCAGCCACAAAAAGGGACTAACACACTCAAGATGGTTTGTAGACAACACTATAAAAATGGACACATGGAGCATCTTCACTCATAAAATGTTACAATTATTACACATCATTTCTTCGTGTGTGTTCCTTTTGAAGGGAATATGCCCTGAGAGGCAATAATAAAGTGTTTATTATGTGTATTCCAAGTATATGATAGATGTTTATTTTGCATGCTATAATTGTATTAATACGGAAACATTAATACATGTGTGTTTAATAAACAAACAGAAAGTTCCTAGTTAAGCCTCTCTCATAAACTAGCTCGTTGATTAACAAGATGATCAAGGTTTCCTGATCATGGACATTGGATGTTGTTAATAACGGGATCACAACATTAGTGTAATGATGTGATGAACATTCATCCGAAGTATAGCATTACGATCAAAGTCATTGAGTTTATATTGCTATAACAACTTACGAAGTGATCCTAATCCTTAGACCATGAGATCATGTCAATCACTAACACCGGAAGAGTTTCTTGATAACATCAAACGTCACACCGTAACAGGGTGATTATAAAGATGGATTCAGAACTAATAAATTGTTATGTTGAGGCTCATGGATCGAGAGTGGAATTTGTTCATCCCGATGACGGATAGATATACTCTGGGCCCTCTCGGTGATATCACATTGATTAGCTTGCAAGCAAGTGATTTGATCACTAGAATGTTATATCACAGGAACGAGAAAAGAGTGCATGTCGGTGCGAGATCAAACTAGGTATGGAGATACCGATGATCGAATCTCGGACATGTAATATATCGTGAAACAAAGGGATTAAGATACTAGCGTAAAAGGTTCCGATCACAAGAAAGTCATCGTTGAATGTGTGGAGTCAAGATGGGTCTCAGATCCCGCTTCGATTATTGATCCGAGAGGGTCTCGATCATGTCCGCATTATTCACGAACCGTAGGGTGACACACTTAAGAGACACCGACATCCAATTGGAGCAAATGTTTCATGCCGAAAGAATGAACAAGCGCAGGAATTTATTTCACTAGATACCAAAGCAGGTTTTCGGGTGAAATTGCATAAAGTGGTTATGCATGTGAAATAGAATTCTAGCAAGGGGTTATTTGTGAATGTTTGTCATTAAAGTAATTGACAAAATTCTGAATAAAATAAAAGAGTTTTATTTAATGAGAGTTTGCATTAAATTTGGTGGAAATTTAATGGGAATTTTGAGTGGACTTTTGAGTGGAGGGAATTTAGAGGAGTTTTGTGAGTGGATTGTCCACCCACATGAAGAGGGGAGGGCAAGGGGGCAGCCCCCATGCGCCGGCCACCCCCTTGGGGTTCCCCCCCCTCCTCCTATAAAGGAGCCCCTCCTCCTCACTTGTCTCACACACCTCCTCGTGAAGGATCTCTCTCCCCCTCTAGAATTTATCCCCCATGGTCTCGGACTAGCGAGATACATGTTCCCGGTGGCTATTCGGCAAGAAAGAGTTGTGCTTCCGCTGCATCGCTGGAGCGAGGAGGCGGAGGTTGCTCGGTGCCTCGAACGTGTGTGCGAGCACGGATGCGCTGCTAATTTGCGGCGCTAGGACTTCCTCTCGATCTTGAGATCGGCAAGAGATCGTCTACATCAACCACGAGTTGGACTCGTTAAGCTTTGTCGGTCTTCAAGGGTATGTTCTCTACGGATTTACATCCGCCCGTTGTTTGTATCTAGTATATATAGATCTTGGTATATAGTTCACATCGTAGGAAAATTTTTGTTTTCTATGCTGCGAACCATACAGTGGTATCAGAGCCGGATCTATGCGTAGATACTTTACACGGGTAGTACACATATGAGTATGTGGGCGATGATGATCATGTTGTTGCTCCTTTGTTGTGATTTTGGATATTGGTGGCATAGTGGGATGAAGCGGCCCGGACAAACTTTACATGTCCTCGCACATGAGACCTGTTCCACGCTTGACATGCAACTAGTTTGCATAAGTGGCTAGCGGGTGTATGTCTCTCCTACTATAGTCAATATCTATTTTTCAAGCGAGTTGTCAACAATTTGATTATCCTCGTTGTGGTTCATGTTCGTAGGTAAGAACGGTTCTATCTCGAAAGCCCTAAGCCACGTAAAACTTGCAATGGATAAATTAGAGGCGTCTAGTTTAGATTGTTGCTGGGCTAGTGTTAAGATATGGTAGTGTTGTAAGTAGAAGTATGAGATGATACTCTTACAACACACATAGCGTGTAAAATCCATAGACCTTGGATTTACACATATAGGTATGATAGTGATCATACCACGATGCACATGATAGAGATCATCTGCGGGAACCATATAATTTCACTAATAAACATATGATGTTTGATTACATCTTATATTGCTTGTTTAGCGCTTTGTTAAGCATAATAAGATGATCCCTCATTTAAATATCAAGATAAGAATGTGTTCTTCCTTTAGTATGCACCGATTATGTTTTCGCTCCAAGACATCACGTGATGATCGGGTGTTCTTGGATCCGACCATATTTGGTGTAAAACAGTTACACGCAAATACTAAGGTTCTAACTTGGCGAGCCTAGCATGTACGACATGGCCTCGGAACACAGTACAAAGGTTAAGCATAAGTCATATAGTTGATATGATGCCCATTTGATGCTCGCCTTTGAAGCTATACCGACTCACGTGATGATCGGACTTGGTGTAGGGGATTTGGTTCATGTAATCACCAAAATGACAGGAGGGATGTCGCTTTTGGGTGGGAGTTCATTAATATAGATTAGTTGAACTCGATCTATCATACACTTAGTCTAAACTTTACAAATTCTGTTGTAGATGGCACCACCTGCTTTTAATTTCAATGCGTTCATGGAGAAAGAGAAACTAGCAACGAACGGTAGCAACTTTACTGAATGGGCCATGAATTTGAGGATTCTCCTCTCTGCTGCACAAAAGCAATATGTGCTAGAAGCGCCGTTAGGCCCCACACCTTTTGATGATGCCCCTGACGAGGAGAAGAATGTCTATCAGACTCGTCAGGAGGACCACAACTTAGTTCATTGCGGCATATTGTATGGGCTAGAGCCGGAACTTCGAAAGCGTTTCGAAAACGGCAATGCATTTGATACAATGGGTGAGTTGAAAATGATTTTCGACACACATGCTGCTGTAGAGAGCTACAATGCTTCAGAAAAGTTCTTTAGCTGCATGATGGAAGAGCACAGCTCCGTTAGTGAGCATGTACTCAAGATGTCGGGTTACGCCGATAAGCTTGTGTCCTTGGGAATAACGATTCCCATTGACTTAGGCATCCATCGTGTTCTGCAGTCTCTGCCACCTAGCTATAAGAGCTTTGTGATGAACTATAATATGCAAGGCATGAAGAAGTCTCTCCCTGAGCTTCTGTCAATGCTTAAAACTGCAGAAGTGGAGATCAAAAAGGAACATCAAGTGTTGATGATCAATAGGAACACTGGTTTCAAGAAAGACAAGAAGGGAAAACGGAAGGGAAGTAAGGGCGGCAAGCCTGTTGCACTGAAAGAAACCCGAGTTGGACCTAAGTCTGATTCCGAGTGCTACTATTGTAAGGGGACCGCCATCGGACACTACTAGGAAAATGGTCGTTGTGGCGCACTGAAGCCCATCCGTGGCGCACCATAGTGCGCCACGGCCTTGCGCTACTGACTATCTCGGCCGTGGCGCCTCGCCTAGTGCGCCACGGTTGTGTAGAGATAGGCGTGCGCGCTAAGTGCGCCTGAAGTTTGGCATGGTGCGCTACCCTTGTATCTTCGTGGCGCACTACCCAAGGCGCCACTAAACATCCATGGTGCGCTTTAGGGTAGTGCGCCACGGTAAAACATGTGCGCCACGGATGTATTTTTGTTTTTTTAATTTCCATGCCAGATTATATGCAATACAGATTATATACAATATTACAGCAGATATACACACGGATACAAGATATACAATTATATATATAAATACTCGATATGAAAAACAAGATTGAAACAAATACATATAGATAAGTCTCATACATGAATACATAGTCCAAGTTACATTGTTTTGATCATGTTACAAAGTAGTAGTTGGTGACATGCGAATACATGTGTCGATCGAACAAGTTAGAGCTCAAGCTCGCTTAGACATCTAAACTAGCTAGCTAGACACAAACGGGATAAATAACCAAAGAAGATAAGCATGATCACCGCCATGACGAAGGTGTAGGTCTTCATCCGGTTCCTTGTCCTAACTCCCGCTAGATAGCGCGTGTATCTATCTTCCGCCTCGCCATAGTGTTGTACCCTTTGTAGCTATTGTCGCTGAAACGGTGCACTGTCTCGTGATCTTCCCAATCATCGTAGACTCGGAACCCGTCCCTTGTACACGACGTACCACGTCATCTACAAGTTGACAATAATAACTAACCGTGATTGAAAAACATGTATAATTAAAGTCGCATATGAAGATACACTTATAGAAAGTACTCTTAAATCAAAAGAGCAAACTCAAAAGCATGCCTCATATATAACTAGCTAGGTCGTTGGACACAGGAATTTCTTATGACGGACTGTTAGCCAAGTAGGATGCACAATTCGGACTTGTGCATATCACAAGGCTAACAATCCCGTCATAGCACATTCACATATATATTGTGCCGACATTTCAATCATCGGCATATTCTCGAAAAAGACAAAAATAACTCGAAAAGCATGCCTCATATATAACTAGCTAGGTCGTTGGACACAGAATTGCTTATGACGGGTTTGCCAAGTAGGATGCACAATTCACGGACTTGTGCATATCACAAGGTCGACAATCCCGTCATAGCACATTCACATATATATTGTGCCACGACATTTCAATCATCGGCATATTCTCGAAAAGACAAAATAACTCGAAAAGCATGCCTCATATATAACTAGCTAGGTCGTTGGACACGAATTGCTTATGACGGACTGAGCCAAGTAGGATGCACAATTCCGGACTTGTGCATATCACAAGGCTCACAATCCGTCATAGCACATTCACATATATATTGTGCCACGACATTTCAATCATCGGCATATTCTCGAAAAAGACAAAAATAACTCAAAAGCATGCCTCATATATAACTAGCTAGGTCGTTGGACACGAATTGCTTATGACGGACTGCTAGCCAAGTAGGATGCACAATTCCTTGACTTGTGCATATCACAAGGCTAACAATCCCGTCATAGCACATTCACATATATATTGTGCCACGACATTTCAATCATCGACATATTCTCGAAAAAGACAAAAATAACTCGAAAAGCATGCCTCATATATAACTAGCTAGGTCGTTGGACACAGATTGCTTATGACGGACTGTGAGCCAAGTAGGATGCACAATTCACGGACTTGTGCATATCACAAGGCTCACAATCCCATAGCACATTCACATATATATTGTGCCACGACATTTCAATCATCGGCATATTCTCGAAAAGACAAAAATAACTCGAAAGCATGCCTCATATATAACTAGCTAGGTCGTTGGACACGAGATTGCTTATGACGGGACCGTTAGCCAAGTAGGATGCACAATTCTCGGACTTGTGCATATCACAAGGCTAACAATCCGTCATAGCACATTCACATATATATTGTGCGACATTTCAATCATCGGCATATTCTCGAAAAGACAAAAATAACTCGAAAAGCATGCCTCATATATAACTAGCTAGGTCGTTGGACACAGGAATTGCTTATGACGGACTGTCACCAAGTAGGATGCACAATTCACGGACTTGTGCATATCACAAGGCTGACAATCCCGTCATAGCACATTCACATATATATTGTGCCACGACATTTCAATCATCGGCATATTCTCGAAAAAGACAAAAATAACTCACACTTGTCGTCCGAGAACCAAAGAGTAAGCAAAAAAACCAAAGAGTAAGCAAAAAACCAAGCATTGATTGATATATAATAATAATAAGCAAAATAAGTAAGCGGTGATTCATAAACCTAATAAGATAAGTACACTTGTCGTCCACACACACACAAATTAAAGGTCATCTATAGTTTGCAACTACAACTAGGCCAACATCAAGCTTTCTGGCTCGGCTTAGGGAACGGGAGGACGCCCTGCCTCGTCATGAACTTCCTATAGTCACCCTGCATCTCTAGGCGATCTTCTATGTCACGGTTATTCGGGATATTTCCTCCGTAGAAGATCCCCCCCGAAGTCATGACATCACGAAAGATGATTGCCCCAAACTGCTTTGGATGCGATACATCTCTTGTCTAATATCCGAATCATTGATCTTGGCCTTTGCTTGACCTTGTTTGAGATGATCAGCGTAGAATTCTGGTCAAGTAGGAACGCCTCATGTGATGGAGTGCGTAGTAGGCTTCCTTCTTCTTTTCCGGCTGCTTCACGCAGGGAACTACATACGTGGTTGAAGGCGTGCACCGAACTTGACCTTCTTACGCACGTCGCTGGTGCCTTCCGTCGAGGCAAAGCCGTGAGAGCATCATCCGAACTTCCTTGATCTTGTCGTAGTTTTTCTTCTTTCTAGACTCCCAGTCGAAATACGTGGCGTGGGAATGCTTCGGCGATAAGGAGATGAGCGTGTAGTGTTCATCTCTGCGCAAAAAATTCAAATGGAATGTGTTGAAAAAAGAATGATGATGATCTAATAAAGCCAATCGACGGTGGCGACTGAATAACGACTTACTCGGGAAAGTAAGGCACGAGAATGTATTCCTTTGTCTTGTTCGCCACGAGGATTCTTTTTAGGTACGAGGCCACGATACGTCGTTCGGCGGGGGAACCCAAGCAGCCGTCACGCATGTAGTAGGGGTCCACTATAGCGATGCCCGGTGTGTTCTCTCTAATGATCTGCGTGGCCAGGCTGGACGGACCATGGTATAGTGCAGCGGGTATAGGTGGAACATATTGAAGATGTCCTCGAACCGCAGGAAGAACAGATCCGCGGGGGCAGTGTCGACGAAGCCCAAGCCTGGTGGCACCTTAACCACGAATACCGGGTGCGAGAGATCTTTCTCCGATAGAAGGCGTCTCTCTATCGTCAAGACGTCATGCACACTCTGCAGTTCCGAATGGCGAAGCCCGCAAATTCTTAGGTAGCATGGGCTCACCCGCCACATGAATCCTCCACATAATACCCTGGTCTTGGTGGCCCGTCCGAAACCTGATCGGATTCGCGGTTGTTGACGCCACCGGTGGCTCGAGCTGCTAGATTTTCTTTTCCTGCCCTTTTTCCTTTTGAGAGCGGGCACCGCATCTGAGCACCGCCGCCTATGTAGTGTGTCGGCTTAGAATAAAGGGCGGTTGGTTGTATCATGGCTCAGAAGGCGCAAGTTGAGGCGTCTCGAGAACCAAATGACGCTTGGTGATAGTGGCTTTCTCGTGGGGCCACCAGCTAGGTCTTCTTCGTTGCCAAACCGAGTCTGAAGAAGTGATCATTCCATCTTGAAGTCCTCGGCGGATCTGCGCCATGTGCATATCATCAACATGATCATCCGACCCACCGCGTGGAGGTGACGGCGAGGGCGGCCTTGCCACCGCTTGTCGGCACGACAGCGGTCTTGTTGTCTGTGCGTGATGGCCCCGCCGTCCCCAAACGGATCATGCTCTTTGGCCATAGCATGAACAAGCGAAGCAACTTCGAGACAGACGACTCTTCTTCATCCGCTCTCGGGGTTGAATGGGAGGTTCAGTCGTCGCAGCCCTTAGCACCCGACTAATTTTAACCCTGCACGCTTATCCGCATCGGCTTTGAGTGGAACATGCGCTGCAAGGTTGAACGATGGTACCCTTGGCAACATCCTCATTTCGTTGTTCACGTAGCATAAGAGAGTGCAAGGAACATCCGTCTGCGGAAAACATGTACGGCGTCGTCAGAGCGAGATGCCACAAGAGTAATATATAGATGGCATGAAAGGCGGTAATTAAAGCAATTTGTTTACCGTGATGGCGTCGAGATCGGCTAATGTCGACGCACCGCATACGGCGACGGGCGTGCAAGAGCCGGAAGGGCTGCTTGATGGCGCGGTGCTGGCGCCGGTGTATTCTCCCTACCGACGGTGCTTGAGCTCCGGTGCGCTGACGATGGCGGGGGCACCAACATGTACTCGGCGCGCGGTGATGGCAGGAGTCACCAACACTTGCGGCGCCCAGCGGTGCTGAGTCACGAACACGTAGTTCGCGATTCGTCGGCCGCGTTGTTCGAGTGGCTTGACCATGCTTGGAATCGGGCGGCCCTACTCGACCACCCGCACTCCGATTCGCTATTGACTCCACCAAGGTAGGCGGAAGGGCGTAAGGGTGATTGCCAGTTGTCTTGGACGATCTGCGGGATCCGCGCCACTTGTGCCTTAAGTTCTTGAACCTCTGTTTCCTCCTCTCCTTCCGACGGCGCCACATGCGTCCTCGGCGGTGGACCAAAATGATCCACCCAATTCTTACCCCGAGGCCGGGCGGCCCGGCCGGCAACGGCTTCTTCAGAATCGGCTCTATTTTCTTGGCCCGGTTCATCGCCTGTTAAAGGGTTATCCCACCGGGTGGCGCCGACCCACAGGATGAGGAACCCAGGATCCATGACTAGCAACAATTTCCTCCTCCTGCGGAAGTAATGTGAATCATTTAGATCATCGATTAGATTGCAATCGTGTTGATCACCGGTAATTAGATTATACTTACCACAATTTCCTCGAATTCCTTCACCGCAGGATCCGCGGTGAGTTGTTTGGTTTTGGGTCCACATGGTAACGGGCCTCGATGAAGTTTCGAACCTGCCGGTTCGAATTTAGCAAAGGGTTTTCTATCCCTTGGATCTATACTCTTCGTCCTCCTTATTCCATTTGGCCTCCGCGTTCGTATCCACCAGATCCGAGATGGTGATGACCTATATTCACGCTGCGGCGCCTTTCCCGATTACTATTGGCGGCTCGCTTCTCGGATTCACACCTCTCCTTGAACTCCGGGCTGATCTTCGGTGATCTGCGGGTCAATCTTGGATCTCCTCGAGACTTTTGCCTTCTTTATAGATTTTCTTCTTTATCCGGTTCTCCGGTGGCGGGCGGTGCTCATCTTTGTGAGGGCGGATTTGTTTACTTCGTTCCCATGATAATTTGTGTTCGATACTTAGCGGAAACTTGTATACGGCGTGCAGCTTCTCGAAGAGGTGTGTAAGTGGCCATTATCTTTATGCCGGAGATTCTCGGTGTTGATCGAGATGGTTGTCCGGTGATCGCCGCCACTTGCCCGTACCCTTTGACGACAAGGCGGGCTCCAAAGGAACCCTGATGGGCTCACTTGGTAATTTCCTCCCGACCGTGCCGACCGTGTTCGGCGCGGTCCTTCGGCTTCTTCTTAGGAGGTTGCTACCACTCCCGTGCCCTCGCCGCCATCGGTGGTTTCATCGTCCGCGTTCCTTGGCTTCTTCCTCCGCGTCTTCCATCTCATCATCCTCGCTCTCCGAAGGATGGTATTCTTCATCTTCTAGACTGGCCGCCTCCCAGAATGTCAATTGTTTATTCGGAGGTCTGAGTTCTCCTTTAGCGCTGATGCGCTTAGAACATCCAGCCTCGTCGTTATCACACATCTTTGCACTAATAAAAAACAAATAATTGGTTAAATGCGGAAAAATCCGCATGACCTTTGCTAATTTTCTTAAACTAGAGTGCCCGATTTACGCCAAAACGGAAGTTAATCAACATTCCGGCAAAATCGGGACTCGTTTCATACAAGAACCTGCATACACACATAATAAAGTGCTTCATATACAAGCACAAGCACAATTTCAAGGTGCTATGATTCCAATGAAGCAATGTCATTGTTCTAACCACAATGGATGCCCACAACTGCTACAATAAGCCCAAGACCATAGCTAAAAATATAAGCCCACAATCTGCTACAATAAGCCCAAGACCATAGCTAAAAATATAAACCCATGATATATCTTGATACATCAAGGATCGGATTTATAACTATAATGAATCGATTACCTATAACTCTGAAAGTGGATTTATAACTATAACTGAATCAAAAGGACACGTATGTGATTGTCCATATGCACAAAAGGAAATGCAATTTCTTATACAACAAGAAAAAGGGAACTTGGTTTCATGAAACCTTCAGTTACAGGGTTCATAGTTAGTGAGTGCAATGTTACACAGGTTTTTGACTTGCGTAACAACAACTATCTCAAGCTACAACTAGTCTTGAAACACGTAATGACTTGCGTAACAACAACTAATCTTGAAACATTCGTTACACAGTTCAGACTGAACATTTCTCTTGAAACATAGGAGACATGCATTAAAAGACACAAGTTTTACTACTGCATATCTTTGTTCTACTATTGCATTTTCATCTACTCTGAACCTAACCTAAACCTAACCTGAATCTTGCTACTCTGAACCTAACCTGAACCTGAACCTAACCTAAACCTAACCTGAATCTGAACCTAACCTGAACCTAACCTGAACCTGAACCTAACCTAAACCTAACTTTGAACTCGAACCTAACTCGAACCTAACCTAAACCTAACTGAACCTAACCTAACTCGAACCTAACCTGAACTGAACCCAACCTCAACCTAACCTGAACCTAACCTGAACCTAACCTAACCTGAACCTAACCTAAACCTAACCTGAACCTAACCTAACTCTGAACCTAACCTGAACCTAACCTAAACCTAACCTGAATCTTGCTTGAGTTACACATTCAGATCAACATTCTAGTTAACACTAGGACTGAACAAAATAAGGGGAGAGAGAGGGGAGAAGGATAGAGGGAGCAGGGATGCCAGTTTTTTTAATTAGCCATAATGCCTAGGCACACTAGACTTCAATTCTGAAACTTGTCTATTTGCTGCTGGTGGATATATAGATCAGTAAGTAAACATGGAGTTATCTTCAGTTCAACACCATGGCTTGTCTTGAAACTTATATTCAAACTTGTACTGAAACTAGGAGTAAGTAAACATGCAAGAAATTTTCCATGGCAAATACTGAAACTTGTCTGAAACTTGTACTTGAAACTAGGAGTTATCTTGATTCAACACCATGGCTTGTATCGAAACTTATATTCTGAAACTTGTCTGAAACTAGGAGCACATTTTGTCTAACCCTAACCCTCGAGGAGAGAGAGAGGGGGAGAAGGATAGGGAGGCGGAGCTCACCTCGATATTGCTCGAGGAGAGGGAGATAGCGAGGCGGCTGGCGGATGCGTGGCGTGGCGGCCTCCTCTGGCGTGGCGGCCTCCTCCTCCTCTGGCGTTGCGTGGCGGCCTCCTCCTCTGGCGTGGCGTGGCGGCCTCCTCCTCCTGGCGTGGCGTGGCGGCCTCCTCCTCTGGCGTGGCGGCCTCCTCCTCCTCTGGCGTGGCGGGCGGCGGCGCGCCGATGCGGGATGGGGATGGGGGATGGACGATGTCCGATGCGGGGATGGGATGGGGATGGGGATGCGCGGTTGACTAGTCCAACCCACACGCGTAGCGCACCACAGCTAAGTGCGCTACGGATAACCGTAGCGCTTAGCTGAGGCTCTGTAATGTGGTTGGACAATCGAATAAGTACTTGGGCGTCCCACTAGTTAACACTAGTACTCACTTACCCCAATTGGTTCGCCCTTAGCTCTATTCTAAACGATGAGCACCCAGGTTCGAATCCTGGTGCTCCACTTTTTTATTTTTACTTTAAAAATACTTTAAAATGTTCCAAAAAATACTTTAAAATGTTCCAAAAGTGGTGATACATGCCATACAAATTTTGTTTTGTTTTTAAAATACTTTTAAATATTCCAAAAATGCCCAAAAGTGGTGATATATGCCATAGAAGTTTTATTTTGATTTTAAAATACTTTTAAATATTCCAAAAATGCCCAAAAGTAATAATATTCCAAAAATGCCCAAAAATATGATTTAAAGTATATTACAAAAATACTTTTGTCCATGAATATTACAATCTTTTTCGACCACGCGTTTACAATATTTTTTGAGCTAGCGTTTTACAATCTTTTTTCCCTTCTTTGTCGCGGTTGAATAATTTAGCCCCGGCACTTTAATGTTTCTTCTTTCGAACGGGCTACCTTTTTTGGGTAGGGTTGTCCTTTTTCTTCTTGTGATGTATGTTGCTGCATCGTAGTCGTCATCTTCAATCTTTGGATCGCCGTACTGGTCGAAGTCTTGCTCATTGGCGACTCCATCCATTCCGATGATGTTCCTTTTTCCTCTCCTCACGACAACACGGCTAGGCTTTGTCGGGTCGGTAATGAAAAAACATTGGTCCACTTTGGTAGCCAGTACCCACGGTTCATTTTTCGCGGCCACGTTTGCACCGGCGGCCTTGGATTTGGCCGGGTATAACCATGGTTGTGAAATACGGTCTTCTCTTCGACGTTCTTTGCCCATCGACACGGAACATCGGCACCTTTTCTCCACGAGTCGAGCTCCCGGATCTCCTCGATTCTTCCGTAGAATCTTTCCTTCACGTTGTCATCGGTGTAGAATTCGACGTTACGCTGAGTTCGATAATCACACTTGTTGTCCTTTTCCTCCGTGTAGAATGTGTAGCCGTTGATATCATCGCCGATAGGTCACCAGGTTTTGCATCGGTCCTGCGACAAGGTGAATATGATCTTTTCGTGTCGAAGAATGCGGCGCGGGGATTATCAAGGCGTCGCCTAAACCAACGCGTGAAATCTGAGTTGGGCTCTTTGATTATTTCTCCCTGCGTCCTCTGTATGCCCGGTCACTGTACTTCTTCTCGATTAACCTTTTGTGCTTCTGTACCCAAGGATCGACCAGTTCTAAATGCTGTAGCGCGACGAGGTTTGCTCGATCAAAGTCTGCGCGTCGAAAATCGAAGTCTGCATGCAGTATGCGACGACCCTCTCGGTGACCAGATCCGTCGAGCTTGCCAAGGTGTCTGTTGACGGGAAGACCGACAGGGTTCTCGATGTCTAGATAATTCGTGCAGAAAGAGATGCACTCTTCGGCCAGAAAGCCCTTGGCTATGCTTCCATCTGGACGGGACCTGTTGCGAACGTATCCTTTGATGTGTCCGTTCATCCTTTCGAACGCCATCATGTTGCGGAGAAACATCGGCCCGAGTTGTACGATGTCCTCCACGACATGGACCAGCAGATGCACCATAATGTCGAAGAATGCGGGTGGGAAGTAGACCTCAAGCTCACATAGTATCACCACGATCTCCTCCTGTAGCCTTCCGAGCTGATTCAAGCCAATCGACTTCCTAGAGATGACGTCGAAAAACTTGCATAAGCCAAATAACGTTTCACGGACGTGCTCGTCCATTATCCCTCTTAGTGCGACCAAGTACTGCGTCATTAGCACGCGGTCGTGAGACTTCATGCCATGAACCTCTGCCGCCTCGTCTAGGTATACTGCTTATCTTGCCCGTGGCGTAAGGAAATTTGACTCCTAGAAGGCACTTGAAAAACTGTTTGATCTCATCCTGGCTTAGAGTGAAGCAAGAAGGAGGGCAGTAATATTCGTTCTTCTTGAACTTTTTACCCTTCCGACGACCTTGTGTCGTCTCCGACTCATGATCATCGTCATCTTCCTGATCATCAGGAGTAGTGCGTCCTCCGTGAAGCTCCTTCCGGATACCCAAGCATATCAGGTCGTGCCTTGCTTTCGGACCATCTTTCGTCCTATCTGGCATGTTGATTATGGTGGCGACCAGACTCTCGCACATGTTTTTCGTGATATGCATGATGTCGAGGCTATGAGGCGTGCGGAGAAACTTCCAGTATGGCAACTCCCAGAAAACAGACCTTGTTTTCCATACCTTCATCAGCGGCTTGTCTTGCTGCCTCTTTCGCTTCTTTCCAGGCTTAGGACAATCTTTCCAGTTTTTCAGCAACTCTTCCACTTCTTCGCTGCTCCTACGCTCTGGGATTCCTCGGGTCTCTGATTTGCCATCGAACAGGTCTCCACGTTTTCTCCATGGATCATTCTTGCCGAGCCACCTCCGGTGCGCCATGAACACGGTTTTCGATGACCCTGGATCTTTCTCTAGTTGGAGATAGCTTGTGTTATCCATGCACCTAACGCATGCGTGGAATCCTTGGATAACCTGCCCCGAGATATACCCGCAACCTGGATAGTCTTGCACCGTAGTGACCAACGCGGCTCTCATAGTGAAATAATCTTGTGCGACGGCATCGTAAGTATTGGCTCCAGATTCCCATAACGTGGCTAGCTCCTCTTTCAACAGCCGAGATACTGATTGATGTCGGTACCAGGTTGTTTCGCCCTTGAATTAGCATACTCATTTGTATGTACTTCTTCTTCATGCACAACCATGGAGGAGGTTGTACATCCATACAAACACAGGCCAAGTCAGTGCGTGCTGCTCGCTACCGAACGGATTGAGTCCATCGGTGCTCGCACCAAGCCCGATGTTCCTCGAATCTCCACCGTGGAATTCGAGGTCCAATGCTTTCAGCGGCTAGCATCCGAAGGTGCGTCGGCAGCTCATCCTTTTCGGGGTCATCATCATCTCCGGCTTCTTCCTTTCCGCATGCCATCGCATGAGCTTCGCTTCCTTAGGGTCCGCGAAATAGAGCTGACGAGGGTGATAGGAAAGTACCATACCACTTTTCGAGGTGCTTTCTTCCCTTTCTTGTATCGACTCACGCCGCACCGGACATGTGGTTTTCTCCGCGTCCTCGCCCGATAAATGATGCAATCGTTGATGCATACGTGATATCTAACGTGCGGTAGATCGAGAGGATGACGATTTTCTTGGCATCCTCGATACTAGTTGGACATGTGTTCCCCTCCGGAGACGATCGTGCGAATGCCATCATATCGTCGAAGCTTGCGTCGCTCAATTTGTGCTTTTCCTTCATCTCCATAGCCTTGAGCGTTACATTCAACCGGGTATCATCGACTGCATCCTTCATACAATGGAGTAACGCGTCTTTCTCAAGTTGCGCAAGCTTGGCTTTCTCTCTAGCGGCAGCCCTGGTGTTACTCTTCTGCTTGAGAAGCAGCTCTTGCACATAAGGGTCCCGCACCCAGCCTGACGTTGTTCCATCGTCGTATGCTCCTCCGACATCTAGATCATCATCATCCCGGTCCGCCTGCACTTCACCATCTCCGGGAGCCTCTTCATCATCTCGCCCGTTCTCGCCGTGATGATGATCACCGTCTCCATCATCTACGCCATCGCTTATCCAACGAGTGTATCCATCCATGAAACCATGGCGGAGCAGTGCGCAGATTCTTTAACTGGGTCGATCACCCATTGAGTTTGCATCTTCGCACGGACATCTTATATCTGTCTTGTTATTTCGTATCATGTCGTCGTCGCACATTTCAAAAATCTAGCCACAATGCCTTCGCTCATTATGCGGACCATTTTGCTCGCACGATGTACATGATACAATTTTGAAGTCTATTAGAACCACATAATGAATGCATGCATGCAATGGTCGATAGAAAATTTCGCATGACCTATCCTAAAATTAGGACTTTATGAAATAAAGTCTTGCCAAAATGGAAATGAATCAACATTTTGGCAAAACAAATGGCAACTTGTTCACATACAAACACAAGAGAGAGAGAGACCGATCCATACACACATGAACATATCATTATCCTCTCCATACACACATGCATGAGCATCATCGATACTCTCCATATACACACACATATGACCATCGATCCTAGCTCTCCACACATACACACATCATGACATGAGCATCGATCATCTACATACATATGAGCACATGCATCATCCATATACACATGAACACATCCTTACATGGACAACTTACCGAGATGAGAGACCGATCGCGAGAAAGATGGAAAGGAGAGGTGCGCGCGTCGACCGGAGACGGATAGATGAGAGACCGGAGACCTCCTCTATTACTTATGTAACATCCAAAGCAAGTTTTACATGCTAAAAATGGTGAATGTGTGGAGAAATTGAGGTGGGAAGGAGAAGATCCCGACTAGATCTAAGGAGGAAGAAGAAGGGCAAAGTGAAGTGTGGGGTGGTGGATGTGGTCACACATGTGCACATAAAGTGCTGTCCTAAAAAAATCGACACATCCGTGGCGCACACGGCCACATGCGCCAGTGGAGTAAAACTGTGGCGCACTAGGCAGAGTGCGCCACGATGCTCTAGTCCTCGTGGCGCACTAGGCGGAGTGCGCCATGAAGTTGTGGCCGTTTGAGCAGAGGTGGGCATGCGCTCGATCGTGGCGCACCATGCACACGTCGCCATGATGACCCTAACAACCGTGGCGCACATGGCTGTAGTGCGCTACGAAGTTTGGCGTGTGGCCAATGGCCCTGCCCACATATCTGTGGCGCACTAGGGTCATGTGCGCCACGGATGTTCTAGTTATTAGTAGGGCACCGCCACAGGTGAGCCACGCTGCTTTTAGCCGTGGGGCACTTCAACCATGTGAGCCACGGATGCTTTGATTACCTATAGCCGCTTTTCCTAGTAGTGGAAGCTTAATCGCCCCAAGTATCCGCGACAAGAAGGCCGCAAGGCAAACAAAGGTATATATGATATACATGTTATTGATGTGTACTTGACTAGTGCTCGCAGAGCTGGGTATTTGATACCGTTCGTTGCTAATATTTGTAACTCGAATGGGCTGCGGAACAAGCGACCGCTAGCAAGGGTGAGGTCAAGATGCGTGTCGAATGGATCAAACGTTGATGCAATCGCCGTTTAACGCTGCCTCTCCACTTACCGTCGGATTAGTCATAAACTTAAATAAATGTTATCTGGTGCCCGACGAGCATGAACATTGTATCCGGATCATGTTTGATGCAAAGTGGTTATTCATTTAAATCGAGAACAATGGTTGTTCCATTTATATGAATGAAATCTTTTATGGTCATGCACCGATGATGAATGGTTTATTTCGTTAGATCTCGATGATAATGTTACACATATTCATAATGTTGATGCTAAAAGGATTAAACTTAATGATGATATATCCGCATATATGTGGCAATCGCCGTCAGGTCATATTGGCGTTAAACGCATGAAGAAGCTCCATTCGGATGGACTTTTGGAATCACTTGATTATGAATCATTTGATACATGTGAGCCATGCCTTATGGGCAAGATGACTAGAACGCCGTTTTCCGGTTCAATGGAACGGGCAACAGATTTATTGGAAATCATACATTCTGATGTATGTGGTCCAATGAGTGTGTTTGCGAGGTGGATATCGTTATTTTGTTACTTTCACGGATGATTTGAGTAGATACGGTTATATCTACTTGATGAAACACAAGTCTGAAACCTTTGAAAAGTTCAAGGAATTTCAGAATGAAGTGGAAAATCATCGTAATAGAAAGATCAAATTTCTACGGTCCGACCGTGGAGGTGAGTATCTAAGTTACGAGTTTAGCACTCACATGAAAGAGTGTGGAATTGTTTCACAACTCACACCTGCCGGAACACCACAGCGAAATGGTGTGTCGGAACGTCGTAATCGTACTTTATTAGATATGGTTCGATCTATGATGTCTCTGACGGACTTGCCATTGTCATTTTGGGGTTATGCACTAGAAACTGCTGCATTCACTTTAAATCGGGCACCATCTAAATCCGTTGAAAAGACACCGTATGAATTGTGGTTTGGAAACAAACCTAAGCTGTCATTTCTTAAAATTTGGGGTTGCGATGTTTATGTGAAGAAACTTCAACCGGATAAACTCGAACCCAAAGCGGAAAAATGCGTCTTCATAGGATACCCTAAAGAAACTATTGGGTATTCCTTCTATCAGATCAGGGCAAGGTTTTTGTTGCCAAGAATGGATCCTTTCTAGAGAAAGAGTTTCTCGCGAAAGGTGTGAGTAGTCGGAAGGTAGAACTCAAGAGGTTGTGGAACCTTCTCTTCAAAGTATGGCGAGTAGCGCAATGGAAGTTGTTCCGGAGTTGGCTCCACTGTTGAAGAGGGAACTAATGATAATGATCATGAAACTCCGAAGAGAGTACTACCGAACCTCGGGTCAAGCAGACGCTGCAGCTTTAGTCAGGAAATCTGTCATAAATTTCATGGTTGATGAAAATAATGACCTGCGACGTATGAAGAAGCGATGATGAGCCCGATTCCAACAAATGGTTAGAAGCCATGAAATCCGAGATGGAATCCATGTATGAAAATCAAGTTTGGAACTTGGTGGAATTACCTCACCGAAGGCCGTGGAGAACAAATGGATTTTCAAAAGGAAAGCGTCTTGATGGTAATGTGACCATCTATAAAGCTCGACTTGTCGCAAAGGGTTTCGACAAATTCAAGGAGTTGACTACGATGAGACTTTCTCTCGTAGCGATGCTAAAGTCGATTAGGATTATGTTAGCAATTGCTGCATATTTCGATTATGAAATATGGCGATGGATGTCAAAACCGCTTCTCAATGGTAATATTGAAGAAGAGTTGTATATGATACAACCAAAGGGTTTTGTCGATCCTAAGGATGCTAACAAGGTGTGCAAGCTTCACGATCCATCTATGGATTGAAGCAAGCATCGCGAAGTTGGAATCTCCGCTTTGATGAGGTGATCAAAGAGTTTGGATTTGTACAAACTTATGGAGAAGCTTGTATTTACAAGAAAGTGAGTGGGAGCAATGTGGCATTTCGATATTATATGTGGATGACATATTATTGATCGGTAATGATATAGAACTTTAAACAGTGTTAAAAGTTATCTAAACAAAGAATTTTCAATGAAGGACCTAGGTGAAGGCCATACATATTAGGCATAAAGATCTATAGAGATAGATCTAGGCGCCTAATAGGGCTATCGCAAAGTACATACCTTGATAAGATTTTAAAGAAGTTTAAAATGGACGGAAGTAAGAAGGGGTTCTTACCTATGTTGCAAGGCAAGACATTGAGTAAGACTCAAAGTCCGGCTTCAGTGGAAGAAAGAGATAATGGACAAAGTCCCCTATGCTTCAGCCATAGGCTCTATAATGTACGCCATGCTATGTACAAGACCGGATGTGGCACACACTATTAGTTTGACTAGTAGGTACCAATCGGATCCAGGTTCGGAACACTGGATAGCGGTCAAGAATATCCTTAAGTACTTACGAAGAACTAAGGATATGTTTCTTGTATACGGAGGTGAAGAAGAGCTCGTCGCTAAGTGTTATGTCGACGCTAGCTTTGACACCGATCCGGATGACTCTAAGTCTCAATCCGGATACGTATTTCTCATGAATGGCGGAGCGGTTAGTTGGAGGAGCTCCAAACAACATGTGGTAGCGGGATCAACAACGGAGGCCGAATATGTTGCTGCTTCGGAAGTAGCTCAAGAAGCAGTTTGGATGAAGGAGTTCATATCCGAACTAGGAGTTGTGGCAAACGCGTTGGACCCAATGGTGATCTATTGTGACAACAATGGTGCCATTGCCAATGCCAAAGAACCAAGGTCTCACAAGCATTCCAAGCATATTAAGCGCCGTTTTCACTCCATCCGCGAGCATGTCAAGGATGGAGATATAAAGATTTGTAAAGTACATACGGATCTCAATGTAGCAGATCCGTTGACTAAAACTCTCCCTAGAGCAAAACATGATCAACACCAGAACTCAATGGGTGTTAGATATATCACTATGTAACTAGATTATTGTCTCTAGTGCAAGTGGGAGATTGAAGGGAATATGCCCTGAGAGGCAATAATAAATTGTTTATTATGTGTATTCCAAGTATATGATAGATGTTTATTTTGCATGCTATAATTGTATTAATACGGAAACAATAATACATGTGTGTTTAATAAAAAAGAAAGTTCCTAGTTAAGCCTCTCTCATAAACTAGCTCGTTGATTAACAAGATGATCAAGGTTTCGATCATGGACATTGGATGTTGTTAATAACGGGATCACAACATTAGTGTAATGATGTGATGAACATTCATCCGAAGTATAGCATTACGATCAAAGTCATTGAGTTTATATTGCTATAACAACTTACGAAGTGATCCTAATCCTTAGACCATGAGATCATGTCAATCACTAACACCTAAGAGTTTCTTGATAACATCAAACGTCACACCGTAATGTGAGGTGATTATAAAGATGGATTCGAACTAATAAAGTGTTATGTTGAGGCTCATGGATCGAGAGGAATTTGTTCATCCCGATGACGGATAGATATACTCTGGCCCTCTCGGTGATATCACATTGATTAGCTTGCAAGCAAGTGATTTGATCACTAGAATGTTATATCACAGAACGAGAAAGAGTGCATGTCGGTAGATCAAACTAGGTATGGAGATACCGATGATCGAATCTCGGACATGTAATATATCGTGAAACAAAGGGATTAAGATACTAGCGTAAAAGGTTCCGACGATCACAAGAAAGTCATCGTTGAATGTGTGGGAGTCGATGGGTCTCAGATCCCGCTCGATTATTGATCCGAGAGGGTCTCGATCATGTCCGCATTATTCACGAACCGTAGGGTGACACACTTAAGAGACACCGACATCCAATTGGAGCAAATGTTTCATGCGAAAAGAATGAACAAGCGCAGAATTTATTTCACTAGATACCAAAACAGGTTTTCGGTGAAATTGCATAAAGTGGTTATGCATGTGAAATAGAATTCTAGCAAGGTTATTGTGAATGTTTGTCATTAAAGTAATTGACAAAATTCTGAATAAAATAAAAGAGTTTTATTTAATGAGGGTTTGCATTAAATTTGGTGGAAATTTAATGGGAATTTTGAGTGGACTTTTGAGTGGAGGGAATTTAGAGGAGTTTTGTGAGTGGAGTGTCCACCAACATGAAGAGGGGAGGGAAAGGGGGCAGCACCCATTCCCCGGCCACCCCTTGGGTTCCCCCTCCTATAAAAGGAGCCCTCCTCCTCACTTGTCTCACACACCTCCTCGTGAAGGATCTCTCTCCCCTCTAGAATTTATCCCCATGGTCTCGGACTAGCGAGATACATGTTCCGGTGGCTATTCGGCAAGAAAGAGTTGTGCTTCATTTGCATCGCTGGAGCGAGGAGGCGAGGTTGCTCGGTGCCTCGAACGTGTGTGCGAGCACGGATGCGCTGCTAATTTGCGGCGCTAGGACTTCCTCTCGATCTTGAGATCGGCAAGAGATCGTCTACATCAACCACGAGTTGGACTCGTTAAGCTTTGTCGGTCTTCAAGGGTATGTTCTCTACGGATTTACATCCGCCCGTTGTTTGTATCTAGTATATATAGATCTTGGTATATAGTTCACATCGTAGGAAAATTTTTGTTTTCTATGCTGCGAACCATACACCTTTATGATCCCGCCATATCCATGGAGCATCTTCATTCATTAACATGATGCTTGGGTCATCCTTCACTGTGAAGGGCAGAATTTCATGAAACTTATCACAATCTTCTAACATGTCTGTCTTGTCCTCCACTCCCACGATGTTTCTTTTTCCTGAAAGAACTATGTGGCGCTTTGGCTCATCGTCTGACGTATTATTTTTCTTATTTTTTCTTTTTCTAGGTTTGGTAGACATGTCCTTCACATAGAAAACCTGAGCCACATTATTGGCTAGGACGAATGGTTCGTTTAAGTACCCAAGATTGTTGAGATCCAACGATGTCATTCCGTATTTCTTGTCTACTTTCAACCCCTCCTCCTTTCAGCTTGACCCATTTGCACCGAAACAAAGGGACCTTAAAAGTAGGTCCATAGTCAAGTTCCCATATCTCCTCTATGTAACCATAATATGTGGTCTTTGACCCATTGTTGTTTGTTGCATCAAAGCGGATACTACTGTTTTGGTTGGTGCTCTTTTTATCTTGGGCGATGATGTAAAATATATACCCATTTATCTCGTACCCTTGGAAAGTCGATATAGTCGAAGATGGTGACCTAGACAACAAGTATAGCTGATATCCAAGAGTGTTGTTTTTGATGAGATGTTGCAACCAACCGCCGAAACTCTTCATGTGTTCATCTCTAATCCAAGAGTCATGCTTTCCAGGGTTGTTGGACCGTAATATTTTCTTGTGTTCCTCGATATATGGGGCTGCCAAGATATAATTCTGTAGAACTGTGTAATGTGCTTCGGTGTAAGAATGTACGTCCCTACATATTATTGATTTCCTTCCTAGAGTACCTTTTCCACTCAGTCTCCCCTCATACCGCGATTGAGGAAGACCAATCGGCCTAAGGTCAGGAACAAGTCAACACAAAACTCAATGACCTCCTCTGTTCCATAGCCCTTGGAGATGCTTCCTTCTGGCCTCGCACAGTTACGAACATATTTCTTTAAGATTCCCATGAACCTCTCAAAGGGAAACATATTATGTTTAAATACAGGACCGAGAATGGAAATCTCTTCGACTAGGTGAACTAGCAGGTGCGTCGTAATATTGAAGAAGGATGGTGGGAACACCAACTCAAAACTGACAAGACATTGGACCACATTACTCTGTAACCATGGTAGATCTTCAGGATTGATTATCTTCTGAGAGACTGCATTGAGGAATGCACATAGCTTCACAGTGGGTACTCGAACATTATCTGGTATAAGCCCCCTCAATGCAATCGGAAGCATTTGCGTCATAATCACGTGGCAGTCATGAGACTTTAGGTTTTGGAACTTTTTTCTGCCATATTTATTATTCCCTTTATATTCGACGAGAAGCCATATCGGACCTTAATACTGCTCAGGCATTCAAAAAATATTTCCATCTCTTGTTTGGTAAGAGCATAGCTGGCATGACCTTGAAACCATTCTGGATGCAGGCCATATGGGTCTTTCATATGTTGATGGTCCTTTCGTGCTTCCGGTGTATCTTTTGTCTTCCCATACACGCCCAAGAAGCCTAGCAGGTTCACGCAAAGATTCTTCGTCACATGCATCACATCGATTGCAGAGCGAACCTCTAAGAATTACCAATATGGTAGCTCCCAAAATATAGATTTCTTCTTCCACATGGGTGCGTGTCCATGAGCGTCCTTCGGAACAAAGTTTCCGCCAGGACCCTTTCCAAAGGTTACTATTTGATCCAAATATTTGACCATATCAAATATATCAGCACCAGTACGCTGCTTAGGCTTCGTCTGGTGACATTCCAGACCGTTGAAATGCTTGCCTTTCTTTCTTAAGGATGCTTGGCCAAAACAAATCGACGAAGCCCATTGTACACATTCTTCTTACAATGTTCCAAATATATACTTTCAGTCTCATCTAAAAAGTGCGTGCGTGCATTTTATCCCTTGTTTGATTGTCCTAAAAGGTTACTAAGAGCAGGCCAATCATTGATTGTTACGAAAAGCAACGCTCGGAGGTCAAATTCTTCCTGCTTGTGCTCATCCCACACGCGTATGTCGGGTTCGTGCCACAACTGTAGAAGTTCTTCAAATAATGGCCTTAGGTACACATCAATGTCGTTGCCGGGTTGCTTCGGACCTTGGATCAACACTGGCATCATAATGTACTTCCGCTTCATGATGCATAGAGTCACGGACCAGGTGCTGTGACTAGAGCTCTGCTCCCCAAAAGGATTCATGCCATCTGTACTTAGACCAAACCTTAAACTCCTTGCGTCATCTGCAAAGTCCGGGTACTTTCTATCAATTTTTCTCCATTGCGACCCATCAGCGGGGTGTCTCAATATCCCGTCTGAATTATGTTCCTCTTAATTGCCATCGCAACAACTTTGCGTGCTCTTTGTTTCTGAATAAGCGTTTCAACCGTGGTATTATAGGAGCATACCGCATCACCTTGGCAGGAACCCTCTTCCGGGGGGCTCGCCCTCAACGTCACCAGGGTCATCTCGTCTGATCTTATACCGAAGTGAAGTGCATACCGGGCATGCATCCAAATTCTCCTACTCTTCACCGCGATAGAGGATGCAGTCATTAGGGCATGCATGTATCTTCTGAACCTCTAAACCTAGAGGGCAGACAATCTTCTTTGCTTTGTACGTACTGGCGGGCAATACATTATCTTTTGGAAGCATATTCTTCATCATTTTCAGCAACTTTTCAAATGAGGAGTCAGGTATAGCACGCTCAGCCTTCCATCGCAGCAATTCCAGTGTGCTGTCGAGCTTTTTTAGACCATTTTTGAAATTTGGGTACAACAACTTTTTGTGATCCTCTAACATGTGATTGAACTTCTCCCTCTCCTTTTCAGTTTCACAGTCTCTTCGTGCATCGGCAATGGTCCGACCAAGATCATCAGCGGGTTCATCATGTGTCTCTTCTTCATCCTCCCCTTTAGCATCCCCCATGGAAGTATCTCCGTACTCGGGAAAGCCATGATAGTTGTCATCCTCCTCCTCTTCTTCATTGTCTTCCATTATAACACCTCTCTCTCCATGCTTGATCCAACAATTATAATTGGGCATGAAGTCGGACTTCAACATGTGGCTGTGAAGGGTTTTTGAGTCAGAGTAATCCTTCTGATTCCTACATCCACTACATGGACAGAATAAAAAACCATTGCGCTTGTTTGCATCAGCAACACAGATGAATTCATGCATGCCATTAATAAACTCGCCAGAGTGTCGGTCAGTACCGTACATCCATTCACGGACCATCTGCATTATAGTAAAATTATATCAAAAACCATTACACAACATGATAAAATTATTACAAGTTACATTGAGAGCTTCTAGAGCATTAATTTTGAATTTTGAAAAATTTACATGCACCAATTTGTGAATTGGACAAAACAATTAACATGATAAATGTGGAGTTTTTGATTATTGTTCTATCAGTGAAAACCTCATTCAATTCTAAGCTCTGAAACTCTAAAATTACACATTTCAATTTTCAGTAACTATGTGCGTAATCAAAATTTGTTACATGTATCAAAATCCTTCTACTTCTAGAGCATGCATGCATTGATCCATATCTCTATACTTCTAGAGCATTATAGAGATAAAGTAGCAATAAGAGATGAAATAATGAAGTTCTAACCTTTTAAAACTTTGGATTTAGGGGTTGCAAACTAAATCTTGACAAATCTTGGGAGAAAAATGGCATGAACTCGCTTGCTTCTTTGAGAAAAATGGCCACCATATGGTTTAGGGTAGGTGGACAGAAAGCAGAATATATACTGGTGGACAACTAGTCTCGGGCACGACCCGGGACTAATAGTCCACGAAAATACCAGCTGGCCTGTGCCAGGTTATTAGTCCTGGACCGTATTACGGACCGGAACTAGAGATCTGGTCCGGCCCGGGACTACTGTCTACGGCCATTTCTAGCCGTTAGAGGCCTCACGGCCCGGGACTAGTGCTAGCACTAGTCGCGGGCCTTAATAGGCCGGGACTGCTGGCTTTGTTCACATCGAACTGAAGACCGTTTTTCCATAGTGTTGACCGAATGCATAACATGTCAATTCCTTGGTCGAACAACATCAAGGCCTAACGAAGTATTCAACTTGCACCACACCCAAATAGTGAAGCGACATTGGAACATGAGGTGGGCGGCCGACTGCTGTGTTTGGTTGCAAATCTTACATAACCCACAATTTGACCAGCCTATTTTTTGGTGACTATTCGTAATCCAAACACGGTTTTGGATTATCAACCAAGAAATTTTTTGCACTTCGGAGGTGCCCAATGTTTCCACACCAGCGAGGGCATGGTGGAGGTTGTGAGGCCTAGAAATTGCATCTTGTATGCAGAGCTAACCGAGTAGCACCGGTTGTTTGTGATCTTTGATACATCGTAAATGTATATATAATTTTTGATACTTCATGCTTATTTTATATTATTTGTCTTATGTTTTGTCTATACTTTGAGGTATTTTTATACGTTTTCTGGAACTAACCTATTAACAAGATGTTGCAGTGCCAGTTTCCTGTTTTCTGCTATTTTTGGTTTCAGAAAAGCTAGTAAGGAAATATTCTCGGAATTGGACGGGACAAAAGCCAAATTCAATATTTTAACGGAGAGAACACATAGTCTGAAGGGCATCCGAAGGAGGGCCACGGGATGTCCACACCCTAGTGGACGCGGCCTAGGAGGCGCGCTGCCACCTGGTGTGGGCCCCCTGGCGCTCCACCGACCTTGCCCCTTCGCCTATAAAGTCACCCCGATGTAGAAACCCTAAACACCCGATCAATCTTCCACGAAACCCGTAGCCGTCGCCACCATCGTCCCTAGATCAGGGGGGATCTGAAGCTCTTCCCGGCACCCTGCCGGAGGGGAGAGATCATCCCGGAGGCCTTCTTCGTCACCATGCCTGCCTCCGGAGTGATGCGTGAGTAGTTCACCTTTGGCCTATGGGTCCATAGCAGTAGCTAGATGGTTGTTTCTCCTCCCTTGTGCTATCATGTTTTAGATCTTGTGAGCTCCGTTCATGATCAAGATCATCTTTATGTAATCCTACATGTTGTGTTTGTTGGGATCCGATGGATATTCTATCATGTCTATGTTCAAGATTGATTATTGATTCTATCATGTCTATGTTATTTTTGACTTGCATGCTTTCCGTTGTAAGTATCTATCTTGGCCAAGTAGATGTTTGCAACTCAAAGAGGGAGTATTTATGCTCGATAGTAGTTTCATGCCTCTAGTAATCTGGGGAAGTGATAGAAATCTCTAAGGTTGTACATGTGTTGTTGCTATTAGGGAGAAAACAACAATCTTTTGTTCATGGAATAAATGTATTGTTTACTTTACACACTTTTCTTAAGGCAATAATTTGTTGCTTGCAACTTAATACTGGAGGGGGTTCGGAGGATAACATGAAGGTGGATTATTAGTCATAGATGCAGTTGGATTACGGTCTATGTATTATTTTGTAATGCCCAAATGAATCTCATAGGATCTTTCATGACTTGTACATGCATATGCATATGCATTTTCAATCTATCTTTGCCCAACTGTAATTTGTTCACCCAATATGCTATTTATCTTATGGAGAAACACCTCTAGTGAACTATGGACCCCGGTCCATTCCTTTACCATTGATATCCAATCTACTCTTTACTTTTACTGTTTACTTTATGCAAGCATTACTATCTTCCACACTATACATTTAATCCCTTATTTTCAGCAAACCAGTGAGATTGACAACCTCAATGTAAGTTGGGGAAAAGTTCTGTGGTTGTGTTGTGCAAGTTCCAAGTTGCTAGCAACACCTTTGGAGATGTTTCCTTTCTCATACTAGTTCTATAACCTTGGTTTCACAAACTAAGGAAAAACTTGCTGCTGTGCTCATCACACCTTGCTCTTGGGGTCTCCCAACATTCTCTACGTCAACCGAGCCACCATCAATCTTCCAAGATATTGAGCTGGGACTTCATGATTTAAATGGATGTTTTTTAGCAATTACCAAAGCTTGTAGAATCGTAGAAGGTGGTCAACGGTAGGGCTGGACTATCGAAAGGCTCGACTCGTTAAGGCTCGGATCGTTAAGGCTCACGCTCGTTAAGGCTCGTGTCACTAAACTCGGTAAGGATAACAAGCAAAAAGTAAAGCTCGACTCGGTTCCTTAGATGTTAACGAGCGCTCATGAGCTGCTCGTTAAGAAAATGCATCAGCCTCAAAAAGAGGCATACTGATAATTAAAAACGACAGTTACAACCACATATATACCAGTACTTAAAAACGACACATAATTATCAATAGCAGTGTCACACACTTGACCAACACTTGCTAACTCCCTGACACTTCAATAATATCTTAATAACTCGACCCAACAAAAATATATGAAAAAATACAATTGTCAAATGGCCAACATTGCAACACGGTACTTCAATAGAAAGGTCTCCAACTTAAGATCTCCAAAACAGCAAAGACAAGATAGCTAGTTGCTTTTCACACAAGAATCAGGAAATGGTATGAATTCCACATCATCGTCGTTGTCATCTTGCTACAAAAGAAATGATATAAGTTAAATATTTTACTCAGGTGTTCAATGGGCCAGCTGTTTTCCTTAGATGGGCTGCCAGATTAGACGTGTAGCAACATAAGTGGGCTATACCTTGGTTTTTACTGAGCTTAACGAGTAGCTCATGAATATCGTTAACTCGATCATTTAGGTCGTTAAGGATATCGAGAAAAAAGTGCAGCTCATCTCGGATCGTTAAGGAAACGAGTCGATTTTGAAAGAGCCGAGCAAACGAGTGCTCATTAAGCTCGTCGAGTTTTGAGTCTTATGTCCAGCCCTAGTCAACGGATAGGCCATCTTGGGTATTAATTTGCTTAATCCAAAAGTCATTCTCTAAATCTTGTGAGGCGATCACTAGTGGAAACGAGGCCTTTGGTTGAGCCTGGAAATGGGCTTTAACACCGGTTCTTCTACGAACCGGTGTTAAAGGGGGGGCCATACCAGCATGGCCCGTGCAGCAAAAAGGAGCCCCCCTTTAACACCGGTTTGTGGCACGAACCGGTATTAAAGGCCCCTGCACCAGTGGCCCGCGCAGCCCCCCCCCCCCCTTAACACCGGTTCGTGGCTTGAACGGTGTTAAAGGGGGGGCTATATAAGACACCGCAGCCCACACCCCACTCTTCCATTTTTTCACTATCTCATTTTGGAGCCTAGCAAGAGGGTGTGAAGTGTGCTAGTTTGTGTTTTTTTCGTATGCACAAGAGGTGTTCGGTGAAATGCCCGAGAGCTCAAAATAAGTTTTCTCGTTGCTCTTTCCTTCTCGGTCGAGGTAGACAACTATCCTTTCATGTGTCATTGATGTACTATATATATAAATGGTCATCTCCCTATTAATTTTTGATATATACTATATATTAATGCAAATGAACCGGCAATGGATGTACGGTGACCGCCGCACTTCCGAGTACATTACGAGCCTCCAAAATTTCATCGTTGTGGCTAATGCAAACCATGGTCACAATGGTTTTATGTGTTGTCTGTGTGTTCACTGTCAGAACAAGAAAGACTACTCAAATACCAGAACCATTCACGCCCACCTGCTTCGATCCGGTTTCATGCCCAGCTATAATTGTTGGACCAAGCACGGAGAAAAAGGGGTTGTGATGGAAGACAACGAAGAAGAAGAGTACCGTTACCCTCTCTTGTACACATTCTGTTTCGGCTTACTCGATGTTAAGTTTAACTGATGATGAGTTATGCGTGCGTAGGTTTCACTTTATTCTGCTAGTCATTCAACCTGACTCAGGAAAAGTCCTTGTCATGGACTCGTTACGAAAAGAAAAGGAGCTATGGGCAGACTTTAGAGAGATGCTCCAGAGGTAATTTCAATCATATTATCGCACTAGATCGGCAACTTTCGTGACAACAAGTAATTAATTACTCCTTTATCCATTTTCTTTGCCGGCCAGGGTTTGGAAAAGGTTCACGGGTGTAACACCCTCAGAATCGGACCTATGCAAGTTTGAGAGAAATTCGCCAAACCCGCATAGAAACGATTCAAAGGTGCCCACCAGGCACTTTCGTGCGGGTGGAAAACGAAGTAATAACATTACACAACAGTCCTCGATGGGACCAACAGAACAGATATATATATAACAGCGGCTCAAAGAGTCAAGAATACAGATATAATATACAAAGATCCAAATCACCTTGAAAACGATAGAGCGTCCAGCTACGGACAAGATGCAAATGGGGCTAAGAGCCCTGAAGGATAAACAATGGCGTCCATAACCCCCTGTGCCAAGCCGGAAGGGTAACCCCGCTAACGTCGATCTCAAAACCGCTTAACAAAAAAGGTGCCGACAAAGGGCAAAGGAAAAAGAAGGAGCGTCGATCTTGAGGCCAAGACAGCGAGGCTAGAATTCGGGCGGTCCTCGCCTACATAGGTATGGTGGATGGCGAGCAGCAAGCACTAAACAACCTATAGAGACTCGATACAACTGGCGGTTATCAGAGAGGGGAGAGAATGACCTATCCGGATCCAACCTGAAGCTAACCCCAAACAAACCCATCCTGGTGTTTCCCCCTCGAGACCAAACGAGGAAGTCAACCGAGGAACTCACACCGTTGGCAGTTTTATTTACTCGATTATCGCAGCAATTACTAGTCAAGTTTAGATAGTCGTCCTGATAAAGTAAGCAGTGGGCACGTTTAGTTAATCCTTCCGTTATAGTTGCAGCAATTACTAATCAGATACAGATAGCATAATATAAGCCCAAAACCCAGCAGTTGTTGGAACTTTTATTCAGCCATTCCGTTGTAGTTGCAAGATTTACTAGTCAGGTACAATTGTCGCAAGCGACAACCAAACAAGCAATTGTGGGCAGTATTAATTAGCCATTCCATTATAGTGAAGCTGATTACTAGTCATTATAAGTCAAATTTATAACAGTAAACTTTAGTTATGCTTGTCTATGATCGAGATACTGTGCTCCAAGTCGTCCATAACCGCGGACACGGCTTTCAGAAAGTTTTAACCCGCCGGTGCACCAATAGCAACACACACGATCAACCTCGAAAAACCAAATCAAAACCCAACGAGGTCTCACGACGAGCAATCGCAAGATTCAGAAATATTTAGAGGGCCACCCCATTAAGCTACCCGAACGAAGTAAGCTAGCTCGAGACGGACTCAAGGTGCTGCGTCGATGGTCAGAACGACACAGATCCCCAATCGGGACCCGATACATGCGAAAACATCCCGCTTAAAATAAAGACAGCAAGGTACTGCACAATCGTAAATAAAGCGATAAAGCATGGCATAAGTACAGATAGTAATAAAGCCCCAAACTAGTTGTGGCCCCAAGAAATAAGACGGAATCAAGCTACGCTGGGGGGGCCCATACTCCCATATGTGGATAGCGCGATAAATCAAGGAACAGTATCAAGTACTCGGGGTCTCACGGGACACAAGTGGGCTCGAAACCAAATATTATCTATCACCCACCGATGCCTCTGCTTATTCAATTTTAGTTGTTAAACAGAAATTAAAGTGACGATAAGTAAAACTAGCATCATCTCCATCATCAACATGCGGCAATTCATCAGCAACTGTGGCATATGGCGACACGCATCAGCACTTGAGCAAGCAACTACGACGCGCAAGTCCAACTATCTACCAAACAACAGGTAATAGGATGTGTCCAAGGCAATATAGAGCTGCAAGGGATATCACAGGTACGGAAACTAAAGCATCGCAACACAGATAGCAAAAGATCAACAGGAGGGAATAAAGACTATAAAGTAAGATAGGTAGAAAGGGGGAGATGCTCGCCTGAAAACATTGTCGAAAGGTTCATCCGAAGATCGGGGCGAAGCTCACATCAACTCAACGGTCCAATCCGCGAAGAAGCAAAACACTAGAGGAAACACCGGATGCGCTATTTAATACACGGCGGAAGATCGGCATGATGCATGTATGATGTATGGCATGGCAAGGTGCGATGCAATTAGGTCAAGATTAAGCGGAACCGGGGTCCCGACAGTTATTTGGATGGTTCAAGTTGTTTAGTTCCCCCGCAAATTAAATGTTGTTTTAACATGGCAAAAGATAGCACCGGTTCGCTACTCAGATTTAAATGAGGCCAATATAAGGCTAGATTTGCCCGCATATGGGCCCCATATTTAATCATTAGGTGAATCGGCAAAAGGCCCCCAAACCACATGATAAGATGCATGAACAATTATTATGCGACAAGTTGTTATTATGTGATAAAATAGGGTTCGAGGGAAAGGGTCACACATCAGAGGGGGCTCGACGATCTCGGGGTTCCGGGGTTCGGGGTCAGGGTCCAGGGTTCGCCGAGAAGCAGACCTCGGGGTTCAGGGTTCGACGAACTTGACGGGATCGTTCTCGGACTCCGGGGGCGGTCTTGGCGCATCCGTGGTCTCGGGGCATGGCGACGGTCCTGGCGTCCTTGATGGCGTAACTCGTGGTTCCGGGTTCGTAGACGGTCATGGCGTCCTCGCGAGGGTACTTGTCGTTCTCGGGCGTTCTTGGTGGTCATCGGGTCCGAGGGGCTGAGCTTGTCCGCTCCATGTCGAAGATGTTCCGACGGTGGTCGATGGCGACGGATTGTGACGGCCTCGATGGTCTTGGGTTCCGGTAGGCGTTCGGCGGTAGATCTTGTCGGCATAAGCATCGATGGCGACGGCCGACGGTGAAGTGGGCCCGCGGACGGAGGCTTCCATGGCGGCAGCGGGTCGGGCCTGCGCAAAGAAGGCCGGACGGCGGCAGAACTCTTCGGGAGGCGTCTGGCGAGGAGCGCAGAATGGCGGCGGCGCGGCTCGGCTCCATCGGGCGCGCAGTGGCGTGTGACGATGGCGACGGGCGGCGGGTCGGGAGGTGCTGGCGGGACAGGACGGCCGAGGCGACGCGCCGAGGCGGAGGGGCGCGCCGGGGCGAGCTCTGGCGACGGACGGAGGCGGTTCGCGGGCGACGGGGCTCTGGCGGCGGAGACGCTGCAGCTGGTGGCGGGCGGCTTGGTCCGGCGACGCGCGAGTGGGCGAGGAGGCGAGCCGGACGCTGGGACCGAGGCGGCGGCGGCCGAGGTGGTGGAGGAGGGTCTGGCGGCGGCGCTGTCAGCGGGAGGCGACGGCGAACGGGCGGAGCGCGCTCGAGTGGGGCAGCGCGAGGCGACGGCGCGCCGGGCGCTGCTCGCGGCGGGGCGTCGCAGACGGCACGCGCAGGCGCGCCGGGCAAGCAGGGCGGCGACGGACGCGGGCGGCTGCAGGGCGGCGCGCTGGGCGAGGCAGCGCAGCGAGGGCTTCAGTGGAGGCGACCGGAAGCCTTGGTCGAGGCCGGGCCGGCGGAGGAAGTTGGTCGGGCGAGGAGGTTGAGGGCGCGGGCCTGGGCGGAAGGGCGACGGCGGCGCCGGAGAGGAGGCGGGAGAGGCGCCGAGCCGGGGGGAAGAGGGAGCAGCGCCGGCGGCCTGGGAGGAGGGATGCGTCTGAGGCGAGGTTGGGAGGCGAGGCGGGCGGCTGTGAGAAGCACAGGAAGAGGAGGCCTGGTCTGTGGGTCCGGTGGGGTCGTGGGACCAGCGGGGAGATGGGCAGGGGTGGCGCATGCGTCTTGGTGTGCGTGTGTGTTAGCTGGTGGGGAGTGAGGGTTGGTGGGGTGAGTGAGAGGAGTGAGGTGAGAGAGAGAGATGCTGCCACGTGGCAGCCCACGGTTGGTGGGGGATGAGGGGTGTGGTGAGGTGTCGTGCTAGGATAGGTTGGGGTGATGTGGCCAGGAAGGTTGGGTAGAGTTTTAGGTGGGTTTAGGAGTTTAGCTGGGGCGGGCAGGTTTGGACCGATTTATATTTCCGGGTGGTCGTTCGTCTGAACAGCCCGTTCGACGCCCCGCAAAAATAATTAAATATTTTACTTAATTGAATTGGGCGTTTGAAACCCGATAGCAACAAAACAAAATAGTCCGAGATCCGGTTTGGCGTTTTAATAAAAGATGGGCGTTTGGAAAACAACTCGGGGTTTTGCAAAATAGTTTTTGACAAACAACATGCGACGATGACGATGCAATGCACAAATTCAACGCGATTTTCTAGTAGTGGTTTTGCGGGATGCCACAATTCGACACCACTAACAATGGATCTCGCCGAGATCCGCCTCATGGTACCGGAAGGAAGGTCGGTCGCGTCTTCTCGCTTCGTAGATCCTTGCGACACCACTAACGATGAGTTCCTTCTTCATCGGAGATCGGCGACACCACCAACAAGGTTCGTTGTCCGTGATCGCCGAGGAACACTCCGGAAACAACGGACGGTTATAGGTAAGGTCACCTCTAACTTCCATGGACGGAGTAAAAGCTTTGGATCCACTGATTCGACGTACAAGAGCGAATGATAAGAGCAGTGGTAGGGTAGCTACTCCATCCCACACTCAAACCATTACTCTGCACACGATTAAGCGGATTAAGCATCCAACTCTCGGAATTAGACTGAAGATCTCGACAAGCGAGGTTCGGAAACAAGGGAGTGTTGCCAGCAGAAATCGTATGAAAGACACACTGATTAGGTTTCGCGGTGGTTCCATTGGCATGAACAACACATGCTCAAGGTTAACCCCAACTTCACCAAAGCTCGTCCTTCTCATATGTTTTTCAACGACACTGATATCCAGCAAGGAACACATATGGATAAAGATCTCCAGAACAAAAGATTGGAGGAAGGGTACAACAGACAAGTTGCAGATTGATGATCGTGACACCTCCGTTACAAAAGGGGAGAAAAAGAAACCCTGAAGGTACGACGGAAACCCAACCACGAGAATTCCTGGACTCGAAGAAAGAGAAGAGAGCAGATTCAAAACACGCCGAGGTAAGAGGAGATTAGCAGAGGGGTAAGGAGTAAAATCAGACCTAACCAGAACTATCCAACCGATTTTGCAAAATAGTTTTGACACTCTACTTCGGCCGTTAGCTCGGTTATCCTATAGGCTGGACTTGTGGGGTATCGCAACTGCTGAGCTCTGATACCACTCTGTAACACCCTCAGAATCGGACCTATGCAAGTTTGAGCGAAATTCGCCAAACCCGCATAGAAACGATTCAAAGGTGCCCACCAGGCACTTTCGTGCGGGTGGAAAACGAAGTAATAACATTACACAACAGTCCTCGATGGGACCCACAGAACAGATATATATATAACAGCGGCTCAAAGAGTCAAGAATACAGATATAATATACAAAGATCCAAATCACCTTGAAAACGATAGAGCGTCCAGCTACGGACAAGATGCAAATGGGGCTAAGAGCCCTGAAGGATAAACAATGGCGTCCATAACCCTGCCCAGGCCAAGCCGGAAGGGTAACCCTGCTAACGGCGTCGATCTCAAAACCTGCTTAAACAAAAGGGGTGCCGACAAAGGGCAAAGGAAAAAGAAGGAGCGTCAGTACTGAGGCCAGTACACGGCGAGGCTAGAATTCGGCGGTCCTCGCCTACATAGGTATGGTGGACTGAGCGGCAGCGGCAGCAAGCACTAAACAACCTATAGAGACTCGATACAACTGGCGGTTATCAGAGAGGGGAGAGAATGACCTATCCGGATCCAACCTGAAGCTAACCCCAAACAAACCCATCCTGGTGTTTCCCCCTCGAGACCAAACGAGGAAGTCAACCGAGGAACTCACACCGTTGGCAGTTTTATTTACTCAGTTATCGTTGCAGCAATTACTAGTCAGGTTTAGATAATCATCCTGATAAAGTAAACAGTGGGCACTTTTAGTTGACCATTCCGTTGTAGTTGCAACAATTACTAATCGAATCTGATAGCATGAGATAAACCCAAAACCCAAAGTTGTTGGAACTTTTATTCAGCCATTCCGTTGAAGTTGCAAGATTTACTAGTCAGTACAATTGTCGCAAGCGACAACCAAACAAGCAATTGTGGGCGATTAATTAGCCATTCCATTATAGTGAAGCTGATTACTAGTCATTATAAGTCAAATTTATAACAAGAAACTTTAGTTATGCTTGTCTATGATCGAGATATCGTGCTCCAAGTCGTCCATAACCATGACACGGCTTTGAAAAGTTTTAACCCGCCGGGTGCACCAATAGCAACACACACACGATCAACCTCGAAAACCAAATCAAAACCCAACGAGGTCTCACGACGAGCAATCGCAAGATTCAGAAATATTTCAGGGGCCACCCCATTAAGCTACCCGCAAGTAAGCTAGCTCGAGACGGACTCAAGGTCTGCGTCGATGGTCTGTAACGACAGATCCCCAATCGGGATCGATACTGAAAACATCCCGCTAAAATAAAGACAGGTGCGACTCGCACAATCGTAATAAAGCGATAAAGCATGGCATAAGTACAGATAGTAATAAAGCCCCAAACTAGTTGTGGCCCCAAGAAATAAGACGGAATCAAGCTCTGGCTAGGGGGGGCCCATACTCCCCATATGTGGATAGCGCGATAAATCAAGGAACAGGTATCAAGTACTCGGGGTCTCACGGGACACAAGTGGGCTTTCGGAAACCAAATATTATCTATCACCCACCGATGCCTCTGCTTATTCAATTTTAGTTGTTAAACAGAAATTAAAGTGACGATAAGTAAAACTAGCATCATCTCCATCATCAACATGCGGCAATTCATCAGCAACTGTGGCATATGGCGACACGCATCAGCACTTGAGCAAGCAACTACGACGCGCAAGTCAAACTATCTACCAAACAATGTAATAGGATGTGTCCAAGGCAATATAGAGCTGCAAGGGATATCACAGGTACGGAAACTAAAGCATCGCAACACAGATAGCAAAAGATCAACAGGAGGGAATAAAGACTATAAAGTAAGATAGGTAGAAAGGGGGAGATGCTCGCCTGAAAACATTGTCGAAAGGTTCATCCGAAGATCGGGGCGAAGCTCACATCAACTCAACGGTCCAATCCGCGAAGAAGCAAAACACTAGAGGAAACACCGGATGCGCTATTTAATACACGGCGGAAGATCGGCATGATGCATGTATGATGTATGGCATGGCAAGGTGCGATGCAATTAGGTCAAGATTAAGCGGAACCGGGGTCCCGACAGTTATTTGGATGGTTCAAGTTGTTTAGTTCCCCCGCAAATTAAATGTTGTTTTAACATGGCAAAAGATAGCACCGGTTCGCTACTCAGATTTAAATGAGGCCAATATAAGGCTAGATTTGCCCGCATATGGGCCCCATATTTAATCATTAGGTGAATCGGCAAAAGGCCCCCAAACCACATGATAAGATGCATGAACAATTATTATGCGACAAGTTGTTATTATGTGATAAAATAGGGTTCGAGGGAAAGGGTCACACATCAGAGGGGGCTCGACGATCTCGGGGTTCCGGGGTTCGGGGTCAGGGTCCAGGGTTCGACGAGAAGCAGATCTCGGGGTTCAGGGTTCGACGAACTTGACGGGATCGTTCTCGGACTCCGGGGGCGGTCTTGGCGCATCCGTGGTCTCGGGGCATGGCGACGGTCCTGGCGTCCTTGATGGCGAACTCAGGGTTCCGGGGTTCGTGTAGACGGTCATGGCGTCCTCGCGAGGGTACTTGTCGTTCTCGGGGCGTTCTTGGTGGTCATCGGGTCCGAGGGGCTGAGCTTGTCCGCTCCATGTCGAAGATGTTCCGCGACGGTGGTCGATGTCGGGATTGTGACGGCCTCGATGGTCTTGGGTTCCGGGTAGGCGTTCTGAGCGGTAGATCTTGTCGGTGCATAAGCATCTGATGGCGACGGCTGACGGTGAAGTGGGCCCGCGGACGGAGGCTTCCATGGCGACGCGGTCGGGCCTGCAGCAAAGGCGGACGGCGCGCAGAACTCTTCGGGAGGCGTCTGGCGAGGAGCTGCAGGCTGGCGGCGGCGGCTGCTCGGCTCTGCGGGCGCGAGTGGCCGTGGCGATGGCGGCGGGCGGAGGTGTCTGGCGGGACAGGGCGGCGGGCGACGCGCCGAGGCCGAGGCGCGCGGGCGAGCTCTGGCGGACGGACGGGCGGTTCGCGGGCGATCGCGGCTCTGGCGGCGAGACGCAGCCAAGGTGGCGCGGCTTGGTCCGGCGGCGCGAGCAGCGAGGAGGCGAGCCGACGCTGCGGGAAGGCGCGCGCGCCGGAGGTGGTGGAGGAGGTCTGGCCGGCGCGCGGTTGTCTGAGGCGGCAGCGAAGCAGCGGGCTTGGCTCGAGTGGGCAGAGGCGGACTGGCGCCGCCGCTCAGCGCGGCGTCGCCTGCAAACGGCACGTCTGTGGCCGGCAACAGCAGCGGCGACGGGGCGGGGGCGTCTTTGCAGGGCGGCGCGGCTCAGCGCGGCAGCAGCCGCGGCGAGGCTCGTGGAGGCGACTCCGGGAAGCGGGTCGAGCCGGGCCGGGCCAGCGGAGGATGGTCGCTGGCGAGGAGGTTGAGGCGGCGGGCCTGCGGTGCGGCAGCGGGGGCGCCGGAGAGGAGCGGCCATGAGGGAGGGCTTCGGCCGGAGGAGGAAGAGCCGGCCCGGGAGGAGGGATGCGTCTGAGGCGAGGTTGGGGAGGCGTCTTGTGCCAGGGAGAAGAAGCACAGGGGAAGAGGAGGCCTGGTCTGGTGGGTCCGGGTGGGGTCGTGGGACCAGCGGGGCAGGGAGATGGGCAGGGGTGAGCGCATGCGTGCGGCTGTGTGCGGTTCGTGTGTGTTGGCTGGTGGGAAGTGAGGGTTGGTGGGGTGAGTGAGAGGAGTGAGGTGAGAGAGAGAGAGATGCTGCCACGTGGCAGCCCACGGTTGGTGGGGGTGAGGGGTGTGGTGAGGTGTCGTGCTAGGATAGGTTGGGGTGATGTGGCCAGGAAGGTTGGGTAGAGTTTTAGGTGGGTTTAGGAGTTTAGCTGGGGCGGGCAGGTTTGGACCGATTTATATTTCCAGGGGGTGGTCGTTCGGGTCGGAACAGCCCGTTCGACTGCCCCCGCAAAAATAATTAAATATTTTACTTAATTGAATTGGGCCGTTTGAAACCCGATAGCAACAAAACAAAATAGTCCGGAGATCCGGGGTTTGGCGTTTTTAATAAAAGATGGGGCGTTTGGAAAACAAATCGGGGTTTGCAAAATAGTTTTTGACAAACAACATGCGATGATGACGATGCAATGCACAAATTCAACGCGATTTTCTAGTAGTGGTTTTGCGGGATGCCACAACGGGCAGGGCCGTGGGTGAATGGTCAGAAGAACTAAAATTTGTAGACCAAAATGTAAGTAATACTAGCTAGCTAGGTCTGCGTATCTCTTTGATTCTGCTTCCAAATCCATTATATCATGCTTTATTGATTATTATTTTGATTGAACTCTCTATTCTCGTAAAGTGCGTGCATCAGGGACACGGCGATAACTTATGTGGGTACTATGTTTGCGAGTTCATTCGCAACACGATATGTGCGACGGGCCAAGCCGCACTAGAACAACTTAGTAAGTAAAAAAAGTACACAACATTATTTTATTACCATCAATTGTGTTGAGTTTTATTCTTATATATATATTGACCCCATTCTTCATATATATTAAGATCGAACGGATGCGGTACCAACTCCTACCATTTGACCGCATACGAGCCATTCAAGAGGAATTAGCGGGGTTTATACTTGATGAGGTCGTCACGCCTGGCAGAGAACTCTTTAGATATCCACCAAAATGAACGTTGTATATATGCTTGAACGTGTTTGTCTTGTACTTGATGCTTCAACGTTTACGGAGAATACCACACGATGACGATGTTGTGTATAATAATAGTTGCTTAATTATTCATGTACTCGTATGTACCGATGACGATGTATGTGTGTACCGCTCCCGATCGATTCCCCCTCCCCCCCTCCCCGTCCCCACCGCGCCGCAGAAATACGCCCAGAACGGGGCAGGGGCAGAACTCTGCCGCGGTAGAGATTTAGGCCGTTTTCCTGCCGCGGCAGAAAACCTTGCTGAGCGCTGCGGCATCCCTGCGTGTGAGAACCGGTGTTAAAGGGGGGGCCTCTAACACCGAACCCTCAACATCGGTTCTACAACCGCTGTTAGAGGGCCTTATGAACCGGTATTAGAGGGGTACGTGTGCACTAGTGGGTGGTATTTTTTTTTGAAATATTGAAGATGAGAGAGGTGTAATATTTTGGGCCTCAATCCATCTATCCAAGTGGCCTCCCAAAAGAGGGTCTTCTTCCCATTTCCAATGGTCACGCTAGTGGCCGCAGCGAAGAGGTTGCGGTCTTGGTTGGTGTAAGGATTCCCAAGTCCAAGCCATAGCTTGCTTTCATATTTCCAATGTTGCCAAAGCCATCTAATGTAAAGAGCCAAAGGAAATTTGGAGAGGTTAAGGATCCCAAAGCCCCCCTTATCTTTTGGATTGCACACCCTCTTCCAGTTTACCTTGCACTTTCCAACGGTTACTTTTTCTCACGCCTTCCAAAGAAAGGCCCGCCTGATACTATCAATCTTCATGAGCACTTACATGGGACATCAAGTACGGTGATGAAGTATATGAATATGATTATAACAACCGCCTTCACAAGAGTTGCACGACCGGATATGGTTACATGCTTTCCAATACATGGGAATAATTTGATGGCTACCTTTTCTTTGAAGCACTAAAAATGGATTCTCTTAAGTCGTATAACCGAAAACGGGAGATCAAGATATTTCATTGGGAAGCTAGCTCGGAAAGCCAGGAAAGCTTGTAGAATAGCATCAAGATTTAAATCTTTGTAACAGAAATATATTTTAGACCATGGCAGTAGCATATCACTTAAGAATCTTGAGTAAACACAATGGCTTACCTTGAGATGCTCTCAGCCATGTTCAGGGGAAGGAGTTTTATTGATCTTTCGATTCACCCACCTTCCACGTCCCCTCCTTGGCGCCCTTAGCCGCCGCGGCCTCCGCGCTCTAGATCTGTGATGTCCGATCCTAGTCCTTGGTTGCCATAATGGGCTACTCCCTAGCAGCAGGATGCTAGACTTTTTTAAAAAGGAAAATGTACGTACCTCTAAGTAGTTCCAAGAATATACATATTAATTCAAGAAATATCATTTAATTTTCTGAAATGACAGGAACCAAACATCATAATCACCTAGAATACCCACATCTGCAGATTGCTCACCTGCAACTGCTTGCACAAAGTGTTGACCACTGAGAAGAGGATGAACACGATGACAATGCTGGAGCAAGCAAATGTTTGTTGTTTCAGGAACTGAAAGCAAGCGATGATATATCCAGCTCCCAGGCAGCAAATTCTGGAGCTGAGGTGATGGAGGCCCCTACCAGGGACGGACGGAAAGGTTTAAGATCCCCCTGTTAGGACATTGTCCATATAAGATGGTCTAGTATTTTTGTAAAATATGTTGGTAGCATTTTGAATTAGCCATTTGGTGGTTGCTTCATAAAATCGTCCGTTTTTTGTGCTCGAAAAATAGAAAATGGCTTTTTGGTGCGACGAAAAGGAAAACTTCCTCCTGCAACATTGTTCGCCATCCCATGATGCACATGTATGCACAATATAGGCACATTATCACAAATTGTGCCTTGATTCTAGCCATAATGTTGGTCATTTGACCCGAAAGCTAAGAAACCTCGAATGAGATAGGTCATTTTGTGAAGGTTTTTTTCAGACATAATCAATATACCAAGTTTGATATTTTTCCTTGTAACTATGTCATATAATATGACACCACGTGAAGGTTTCGCATTGTTTTGATCTTTTTTGAATTTTTATGCCTGTTTTAAACTATATATAATATTTTATATTTCACTTAGTTTTTATTTATAAATGTATAATATTTGAGTGTAGATAGATAGGTCTTATTTTTCTGCAAATTTTGATATATTATTTGTATTTTTCTAAATTATAATGATTTACTTATGATTTTTCAAAGTTTAATGAGGTAAAAGAAAAAATAGCTACGCTGAGGGCAGCCGCCGGCATAGAATAGGATACGCCGACGGCTACTTGACGGGGCTGGTTTGAATGATGGCTACGCCGACGGTCCCAATGTTTGGCCGTCGGCGTAGCAACCGGCCATCGGCGTAGCTTCCTATTCGTGTAGTGAAACTCAAGTAACCAACCCTAAAACAGCAAGCATCAAATTGAGCCATTCAGGATAAAGGTTGATTAAACAAATGAATATCACTTGTTCATTCTTCCCAAGCGCTGCGATTCACTGGTAGAGATACTTGTGGAGGCACGTACCATTCCACACAGTTCGACAGTAAGGAAGAGCCGCCCTCGAAGCATATCACACTGACCTAGTAGTAACTTAGTAAGCTTAGCTAACAATTTAACACATACAAATCCAGTGGCTTCAGTTCTGAGAAATTTGGAACGGGGGAGCTAAATGAAGGGTTTGATGGAGAGTAGTACCACGTAGTTTCTCCGGCTTACAACTTCGACAGTGACTATATTCAAAGGCCGGACTCCTCCCCGACTACCGACAGTTGGCCCTCTCAGGTGTACCAGAAGTTGGGCCTGTACTTGGTGCTGGCCCGCCGTGGGCGCAGGACACGCCCGCTGGCCGACATCGGGGCGGCCGCGGCGACCGGATCATCCCAGAAGTTCCTGAAGAGGACGACGATGACGCTGACGTTGTCCGGGCTCCCCGCGCGCACCGCGTGCTCCGCCAGCTCCCTGGCGAGCGCGGTCGGCGAGCCCCTGCCGCCCAGCAGCGCCACCCACGGCGTGATGGCCCGCGCCCTGCTGCGCAGCTTCCGCTCCACGAAGCGGCACGCCGCCGCCGGTGAGACGTGGTCCCACAGCCCCGCGGTGGCCAGGATCAGGAACTCGTCCCGCGGGTCGCGGGCCACCGCCGTCACCTCGGGCTCCGCGGTCACGTACTGCTTGTACAGAGAGCTCCCTGCATATGGTCAGAATCAGATCATCAGCTGGCTAGCATGGATCGCAGAAAATAACCCAGAAATAATAGTGATCGATCCACCCAGCTAGCTTTCAGATTGGGCGTGTACGTACCGAATGCGCGGGAGGTTGGCAGAAGGCCGTCGACGGTGTTGGTACATTCATCCACGCGGCCTCCGGCGTTTTCCACACGCCGCTTCTCATCTGGCCTATTAGGCTGTGCCACCCACACAATATGTACTTACTGTAAGCATTTTCTTTTCCATGCATATATTGTTTTTCGGACAAGATCGATTCGAAATGTGAAAATATTCATTAATTATTTACATGCACAAAGTATAGTTTGCAGACTCGGATATATTTTCTCTGTCCAGTTTATATTGACTATAGTAAGTGTTTCCTCACAGAAAAACAGAACTTAATTAGATGTTCCAATGGAGATAAAAAAAAGTTATTGAGGCATGTAATTTTTTTGAAGAATCCATATGAGGAGTACTATTTTGAAGAATCTGCACGTACGTTATAAGGTTCTGAATACACGTAGGCTGCGTCGGCTGTGGAGACTCCTACTGTCAATGGTTATCGTGTATGTGGTGTTGTGGTAGGCTGGTAGCCGGACGCTAACTCTAACTCTGAGGGGCACGCACAAGATTTTTGGTGCTTTGGCGTGGGCAATTTGGACTTCTCGCAATAAGGTGTTCATCATAAAATTCGTACTACTTCGTCACTTCATAGTGTCTTTAATGCTACCGCACCTGTGCGACAGTGGAAGATGGTGTTGGGCGCAAGAATTTTGCACTTTCGCGATCATGGCGCCCGCCAAGCTAACTAGGCGCGTCGTATAGTTTGCTTTTGTGTCGGTTTCTGTCTTGTGCTTGGCCTGGGTGCTCCTGAGTGAGCTAGCTGTAGTAGGTGCTGGTCTGTTTTGAGTTCGGGAACAACAAGTATGCTTCACTTTTAGTGCTCCCTTCCCTTTACTATCCTGGAGCTTTTGTTCTCGGAGATGTTTCTACTGTAGCTTCCAGCAGGAAAGGGTTGAACAGGAGTGCATTTTTGTTCTCTGGATTCGTCAAGTAATTTATGACGATCAGCGCCAAGCAGAACCCCAAGAACGGAAACAAGGACCAGCTGGCCCATGTCCACAGTGAACGTTGCTCAAGAAAAGCTTTGGATGGGCAATGGCCGGCTTCTGGCAGAACGCATGTAGGCTAGCATTGCATGTGAAATCTTACCCTACGAATTAGTAGTTCACATGCGAGCAGTGAATGCATCATCATCAGTTGCGATTTTGCTGTCCACCCCTTGTTGGTATGGGCGTATCCGCGTATGGCAACTCAAACATCCATATCCTAGCTACTTCTCTAGGAAAGAAGACATAGACATGCCTCACATGCATGTTCATGCATCACGCCATACTTTCTGATCTTGCCACTCTATTCCTTTTCCTAAAGATCGGTATGACATCTAGCAACACTACAAGCAAGCAAAAAATAGGCGCCAAATGTGCAAACAATTAATGCAATATCTCCACGCACTACCATATATATATTTGGATCGGACCCCGTTTTTGCATTCTTCATAACTTTGCCTAAATTTTGGTGTGACGTTTCGTCAGTCCTAGTTTTTTGTTTTAGCTTGTGGAGCTTAATTTGTGAATCAAGCGTTTGGGGCAATTTTCTAAAAATTTCAGTCGCACAGGAAAATATGTACGTCTACAAGATTAGGGCTTTGGACACTTGCTCTTAATTAATAAGCTAGACGGGCCCAGATTCCGAAGGTACATCACACATAACACCTACCAGTCACAAGTCACAAACGCATGAGTCACATCTAGCTTATGCTACGAGGCATTCGTACCGCATGCATGAACAAAAGAGAACGCCGGCCGCATGCAGCTTAAACCTGCTAATAATTTCCTTCTCGATCCGTGCTAGCAAGCGAAGTACGAACTAGAGTAGCTAACGAAATTAACGAACATATCGTCCGAAAGTTCGTGATTATTACCCGGTGCTCGGCGGTGAGCTGCACGGCTTCGCCGCCGCGGGAGATGACGGCCCTGGAAACGCCGCAGTTGGCGAGCACGAGGTACTCCTTCAGGACCAGCGCCACGAGAGCGGTAGCGCCGACAACCGTGACCGGTCCGCTCATGAGCACTTCCTCGTCCACGGCCCGAAACGCGTCCGCCAGGGCGGTCCTCCACCACCCCCTCACGTCCCCCCGCGACCCGTGGAGGAACCGGGGTGCCGTGGACACCAGCTCGCCCTCGATCTGCTCCGCGATGGCGCCGTGCAGCCTCTCCGTCAGGTGATTGGCGACGGCCGCGCCGAAGTGGCCGTCGAAGACCCCGAAGTAGTCGAGGCCGAAGGGCGGTGACAGCGTCGTGAACGACGGCATGGCGGCCAGCGCGTCCGTCAGCTCCGGGAGCGTGCCCTGGAGAGAGGCAATTCCGTACGAGAGGTACAGCTGCGGGCATTCGCCCCACACCGGCTCCGACGACATGGACTCCGCCGTCTCCGCCTCTGATCCGTCACCGTCGCTTAGCATCGCCGTCTCTTTGCTGCGACCTGGCTAGTGCTTTGTGTTTGCTGGCTTCCGGATGATGAGTCTGTCCGAGTTGAAAAACTCCCAGGTCCAAGAAGACCAGAGACGACTGGGTGGCAGAGACCAAAGGAACATTTGCATAGGACCGCCCTTAGATTAATAAATTAATTGATGTAGGTCCCTGCCTAGTAGTTTATCGGCTTTTTCCTCCTGGCATTTTCGTGCTCTTCATCCCGCATCTTGTTTCATTTCCTGCCAAGTAGTTTGCCGAGTGCACTCGGCAAACAAGTGTATTTCACAATTACTTAGCAAACAAGGCTTTTTTCTGTCTGATTTTTTTGACACACTTTCCTTGGTAGGGTTGCTTATTGCAGAACTATAGGTGTATATCGTGATGAAATGACACATTCTGTATCTAGATATGATATTTCGAAAAATTGAGAGCAAACTATGCATCACCTTCTAAATCGGTAGGAATTCGTGTTAATGATGAGACATAGCTAAAAAGTTTTGAAATAGAGATGTATGGTCCCTTAGTGATGAAATGACACATTCGTGAATTATACATACAATATGGTCTAATATTTTTGAAAATTGGGTTGGTCCCGTTTTAGAAGAGTGTTTTGGTAGGTGCTTTCCAAAAAAAACATTTCTAGCACTCAGAAAATAGAATGTGATTCTTTTGTGAAAAAATAAAAACTTATTTTGGCAACATTGTTTATCATTTTAAGACGTGCACATGTGCATAATATGGGCTCTTTAAAACAAAATATGTCAAGGTTACTATCATGCCGTAACTCATTTCCCTTGAAACTCTGCAACTCCGTACATAGTAGCTCATTTCTAGGAAGACTTTTTCTAAATAACTACTATTGTACTCAAAATTTGTTATTTTTTCTCGCAACTAGGTCAAATAAAATGACACTATGATTAGTTTTTCTATTTTTAAATTTATTGTATTGTCTTCAAACTATGGTAAAAATGGCACGCATGACCGTTCTTGCGTAGGGGTTGCACCTTGCAGACTGTTAACGTATTTGTGATGAAATGACACATTGCCGAATTTGATGAAAATATGCCTTAAAGGCAATAATAAATATGTTATTATTCATATTTTTGTTATATAATTAATTTTATCATTCTGTGCTATAATATTATTAGTTCCAAATAATGTGTATTCGAAGAAAAACCTAATACATGTGTGGGATGATAAACACCATATAAACATATCCCCGGTCATGCCTCTATGACTGGTATGTATGTCAACGATAGTTTCGGTTTCCTAACTATGGCCAGGTGACAATGTGATTATGGTGTTTCCGATGACATATGTGATCGGAGTTGTTGGAGAACAACGGCGATGGATAGACCCAAACGTGAGATACCGTGAAACGCATCGTCAATATAGTTATCGGTTTAATCTCATAAGAATTTGTATTGCCTTTACTAGAAATCGTTTGACCACGAGATACATGTGAACTTGGAAACAATATGGACGTCGCAAGATTCTCCAAACATTACCCTTAACAGAGTAATTATAAAGTTGGTGCTTGTTCTTACCAGATGGTTTGCTAATCCTTCATATGATATGCTTGTGGGAATTGATACTCCTGACAATAAGAAGATACACTCTGGTCCTGCTCATGTACTATGATGTTCGTCATTGTCTGGCCGGACAAGTGCAAGTTGTTGAACACAGGAACATCGATAGTACGGGATGAGTAAAGAGTACATGCCGGGAAACGAGAATAACCTAGTGTTTCATCTCGGACAATGTAAAGTATCGATGAATCAGTACGATATATATTAGACTCAATACTACGGTTCACATGATAAATAACTTGTGTTAGTTGCGGGGTTGCTACTTGTATCAAGACACTAATAGTAATCATTTTCGTCGGGATGAGATCCAGACATGTCCGCAAATATACAAACCTACCGGGTCACACACTTAACTCATTTAGGGCATTTTAGAATGTGAGTGCGAATGAGATAGTTGGATGAAGTAATTCCGACAGGATGTTTCGGAGCGTCTTAGAATATTCCAGGAGAGTCCGAGATATCGCCAAGAGTGGAGGGAATGATTTCGGACATTAAAAAGGACGCTGGGGATATTTTAGGAAGGTTTCGAATTAATTCGGAAGTATCCGAATGTTAATTCAGAAAGCTTTGGTATAAATATTTATATTAATAATAAATAAGAAATTATTATTTATTAATATCTCAGTGGGTCTCATGGGCCGGAGGGCCACACACGCGCGGGGAAGGGAACCCCGGCTGAATCGGCCAAGGCCTCCCCTAGGCCGGCGGGTGGAGGAGGAGGGGTGGGGCGAGGCCGTGTGGGGGAGGAGTGTGGCATCCCGCAAAACCACTACTAGAAAATCGCGTTGTTTTTGTGCATTGCATCGTCATGATCGCATGCTCATGTCATCATGCCACATTGCATTTGAGCATCGTCATCATCTTGCATTTGCTTGCATAAAACTATTTGCAGAAAAACCTGTCTTTATTTTCTAAACGCCCCGTCTTGTTTTCAAAATGCAAACCCCGGGTCTCCGGAATATTTTTGTTTGTCTGCTATCGGGTTGCAAACGGTGCATTTAGAATTAAATAAAATATTTCATTATTTTAGTGGGGGCAGTCGAACGGGCCGATTCGACCGGAACGACCACCCCCAGCCCAGAATAATCGGTCCGCCTAAATTCCTAAACCTACCCAACCTAGTCTACCCACCCCTCCAGCCACCTCACCCCACCCAATCTCCTCTCGCCACCTCACCTCTTCCCTCCCCCTAACCTATCAAACCATGCCACCTCACCCCTCCTCTCTCTCTCCCTTCCCTTCCTTCTCTCTCTCAAACCCAGCACACACCAACCCACTACACACGCAACCACACACCCTGCCACCTGTACCCCACCGACCCCCCTGTCCCCCGGACCCGCGTGGACCCCACCACGCGCGGCCCCCCACTCCCTCTCCTCTCCCCCGAGACCCCCTGTCCCCGCTCCTCCCCTGTTCTTCTTCCCCGCTCGACCGCCCCGCTCCCCTTCCCCATCTTCCCCTCCGGCCACCGCCTGCTCTCCCCTTCGGCCCCGACGCCGCTCCTCCCACCGCCGCCACCCTCTGCAAGCTCTCGCCCTCTCGCCTCCAAGCTCCGGCCGCTCCTCCCCTCCCTCGCCCCTGCACCGCCTCCCTCTCCTCCTCTTCCCCCGCCTCCCCGGGCCTCCTCTCCCTGAGCCGCGCCCAGCGCCGCCCGCCTCCGGCCGGCCGCTCCCTCCTCCCGCCTTCCGAGCCTCGCCCCGCGGCCCTCCTCCTCTTTCCGCCGGCCGCCGCCTCTCCCCGGCGCCCCTCACCCCGCCTCGCCGCCCGCCTCCCGCCGCGCTCCCGCCGCTCCCGCGCCTCCTCCAGCTGCCGCTCCCGCCTCCCCGCTGCAGGCGCCGCCACCGGCGTCGGCCCGCCTCCGTTCCGCGCTCCGTGCTCCTTCCCGTCGTGAGCTCGCCCCCGCTGGGCGCGCCTCCCGCGCCCTCGCCTCCCATGCGTCCTTCCTCCATGAGCCGCCTCCGGCCAGTGCCGCCCGTCCTCGCCTCGAGCCCGGCAGCCGGTACCAGTAGTCTGCGCCCTCTCCCGCATCACGGGCGAGCCGACCTCGCCGCCCATGGTGCTCGTCTCTTGTCGGCCCGTGAGCAGCGGTCGCGCGCCTTGGCGCTCGCCGTTGTTGGAGTCGGCTCGGCGGTCCTCTGTATCCTTGACCCAGATCGCCTCGTGATATCTCTGCGTGTGGCTGTTTTTTTGGTGGTGTTGGTTTTGCGTGTTTGAGACCTCGAGTTGGACCAGAGGGATAAGATGAAGCCGCGGTTCGACTACCGACTTTGTTCGAGTGGTTGTCGATGCGGCCGGAGAACCAAGAGAGGTCGGCGACAAGGAAACCGAAGGCAATGACGCTTGACCCTCAAGTTCTTCTTCATGGACAAGTTCATCGGCAAGGACCGAACCGATCCGAGCGACTAGGTCTTCTATCTGGATGCCAAGATCCCCACACGGACCCGAAGGCCGATCCCGTACCCGGTGCCGCGCCAAGATCTCCGAAAAACCCCGGTACCGGACAAGTTCGCCAACGACCTCGAGCGCCTGCGGAACAACAAGATCGCCACACGGACGCGAACCCCAAGACCACGAGCCCGACCCGAACCCCGGAACCCCAAGTTCGTCGAGCCCCCCCCCTAATGTGTGAACCCCTTCCCGAAACCCTATTTTATAATATAATACAATTGTTGCATATTAAATCATTCATCTCGCATGCATATCATGTGGTTTGGGGGCCTTATGCCGATTCACCTAATAATTAAATATGGGGCCCATATGCGGGCAAATCTAGTCTCATATTGGCCTCAATTAAACTTCTGTAGCGAACCGGTGATATATTTTGCCCTGTTAAACAACATTTAATTGCAGGGGTTAGCTAAACAACATGAACCACCTAATTAATTGTCGGGACCCCGGTTCCGCTTAATATGACCTAATTGCATCGCATCTTGCCATGTCATACATCATACATGCATCATGTCGATCTTCTGCCGTGTATTAAATATTGCATCCGGTATTTATTCTAGTGTTTTGCTTCTTCGCGGATAGGGCCGTTGAGTTGATGTGAGCTTCGCCCCGATCTTCGGTTGAACCTTCGACAATGTTTTCAGGCGAGCATCTCCCCCTTTCTTCCTATCTTACTTTTCTAGTACTTATTCCCTCCTGTTGATCTTTGCTACTGTGTTGCGATGCTCTAGTTTTCGTACCCGTGATATCCCTTGCAGCCATATATAGCCTTGGACACATCCTATTACCTGTTGTTTGGTAGATAGTTGGAATCGCGTGTCGTAGTCGCTTGCTCAAGTGTTTTTGCGTGTCGTCAAGTACCACAATTGTTGGAGAATTGCCGCATGTTGATGTTGGAGATGATCATGGCTTTACTTTTCGTTCACTTTAAATACTGTTAACAACTAAAATTGAAGTAAGTAAGCAGAGGCATCGGTGGGTGATAGATAATGTTGGTTTCTGACCGCCCACTTGTGTCCCGTAGGACCCCGAGTTCTTGACACCTGTTCCGAGATCGATCGCACTAACCACAGGTGGGGAGATATGGGCCCCCCATTGATTATTACCTGATTTCAAAGTATTGTACTGGGGGCCACAAACTAGTTTGAGGTTTTATTTACGATCCTTTACTTATGCCATGCTTTACTGCTTTATTTACGTTTGTGCGAGGAGCACCTTTGTCTTGTTAGGAAGCGGAGTGTTTTATGTATCGACAGTCCCGTTTGGGGATTTCTGTCGTTCTGACCAGCCTTAAACCCTAAGTCCGTCTCGAGACCGGCCGACTTCGTTCGGGTTCGACTTGGTTGGGTGGCCCCATGTACTTGCTTTGGAGTGCAGGAGCGTCGTGACTTAGGCCCCGACACTCTGGATGGGTGTATGTTAAATGATCTGGCAAAAAGGGTCGAAGTGCTTGTGGATACTTTGGTGTACCCCTGCAGGGTTAAATCTTTTCGAGAAGCCGTGTCCGCGGTTATGGACGACTTGGAGCACAGTGCTTGATCATAGACAACTATAACTAAAGTTTACTGTTATAAATTGACTTGTATCCGATTTGACTAGTAATCATCTCCACTACAACGGAATGGCTAAATAAAAGTACCAACAACTGCTGGGTTTTGGGGTTATCTCATGCTAATCGTATCTGACTAGTAAGTGTTGCCACTATAACTGAATGGTTAACTAAAAGTGCCCACTGCTTACTTTATCAGGATGATTACCTAAACCTGACTAGTAATTGCTAGCGATAACTGAATAAGTAAAACTGCCAACTGTGTGAGTTCCTCGGTTGACTTCCTCGTTTGGTCTCGAGGGGGAAACACCAGGATGGGTTTTGCTTGGTGGTAGCATCAGGATGGTTCCGGATAGGTCTTTCTTACCCCTCTCTGATAGTCGCCAGTTGTATCGAGTCTCTATAGGTTGTTTAGTGCATGCTGCCGCTTGATCCACCATACCTATGTGGCGAGGACCGCGAATTCTAGCCTCGCCGTGTCTTGGCCTCGATCGACGCTCCTCTTTTCCTTTGCCCTTTGTCGGCACCTTTTGTTTAAGCAGGTTTTGAGATCGGCGTCGTTAGCGGGGTTACCCTTCCGGCTTGGCACAGGCGGGTTATGGGCGCCATTGGTTATTCTTGGGGCTCTTAGCCCCATTTGCATCTTGTCCGTCGGACGCTCTATCATTTTCAAGGTGATTTGGATCTTTGTATATTATATACGTATTCTTGACTCCTTGAGTGTTGTTATATAACTCGTTACGTGGGTCCCATCGAGGACTGTTGTGTAATGTTATTACCGTTTTCACCCTTGCGAAAGTGCTGGTGAGCACCTTTGAATCGTTTCTATGCGGGTTTGGCGGGTTTCGCTAAAACTTGCATAGGGCGATTCGAGGTGTTCTGAGTGGTATCGAGCTCGTGATTGCGATACCCCACAAGTCCAGCCTGTAGGATAACCTAGCTAACGGCCGAAGTAGAGTGTCAAAACTATTTTGCAAAAAATCGGTTGGATAGTTCTGATTAGGTCTGATTTTACTCCTTACCCTCTGCTATTCTCCTCTTACCTCTACGCGTTTTGAATCCACCTCGTATCTTTTCTTCGAGTCCAGGATTTCTCGTGGTTGGGTTTCCGTCGTACCTTCAGGGTTTCGCTTCCTCCTTTGGTAACGGTGTTGCTACATCTGGTCTTCATGCTATCCGAGGAATCCGTCTATGGTGGTACCATTCTTTGTTCCTTGTTTGTGCCTTCCGCTGTTTTCCGACGCGACGATATCCTCTACGCCAGATCCGATGCAGAGTCTGCATCACTCCTTTGTTTCCGAACCTCGCTTGCCGAGATCTTCAGTCTAATTCCGAGAATGGTTGCATGCTTTCCTACTGATTGTGCAGAGTAATAGTTTGGGTGCGTGATGGATTGGCCCCCATGTCGACTACCCCTTCTATTCGCTTTTGTACATTGAAGTGGATGAGAATGCATCGGTTCCCTCTTTCTACCGGAGTTAGAGGTGGCTTTATTTGTTGATACCTCTACCTTCGACCTTTTGTTCCGGAGTGTTCCCTCGACGATCACAGACAACGACCCGTTGTTAGTGGTGTCGCAAAGCTCTACACGAAGTGAGAAGACGCAGATCGCCGACCTTCCTTCCGGTACCATGAGGCGGATCTCGAGGGCGAGATCCATTGTTAGTGGTGTCGAATTGTGGCATCCCGCAAAACCACTACTAGAAAATCGCGTTGTTTTTGTGCATTGCATCGTCATGACCGCATGCTCATGTCATCATGCCACATTGCATTTGAGCATCGTCATCATCTTGCATTTGCTTGCATAAAACTATTTGCAGAAAAACCTGTCTTTATTTTCTAAACGCCCCGTCTTGTTTTCAAAATGCAAACCCCGGGTCTCCGGAATATTTTTGTTTGTCTGCTATCGGTTTGCAAACGGTGCATTTAGAATTAAATAAAATATTTCATTATTTTAGTGGGGGCAGTCGAATGGGCCGATTCGACCCGAACGACCACCCCGAGCCCAGAATAATCAGTCCGCCTAAATTCCTAAACCTACCCAACCTAGTCTACCCACCCCTCCAGCCACCTCACCCCACCCAATCTCCTCTCGCCACCTCACCTCTTCCCTCCCCATAACCTATCAAACCATGCCACCTCACCCCTCCTCTCTCTCTCCCTTCCCTTCCTTCTCTCTCTCAAACCCAGCACACACCAACCCACTACACACGCAACCACACACCCTGCCACCTGTACCCCACCGACCCCCCTGTCCCCCGGACCCGCGTGGACCCCACCACGCTGCTCCCTCTCCTCTCCCCGAGACCCTGTCCCGCCTCCTCCTGTTCTTCTTCCCCGCTCGACCGCCCCGCTCCCCTTCCCCATCTTCCCCTCCGGCCACCGCCTGCTCTCCCCTTCGGCCCCGACGCTCCTCCCACCGCCGCCACCCTCTGCAAGCTCTCGCCCTCTCGCCTCCAAGCTCCGGCCGCTCCTCCCCTCCCTCGCCCCTGCACCGCCTCCCTCTCCTCCTCTTCCCCCGCCTCCCCGGGCCTCCTCTCCCTGAGCCGCCCGGCCTCCAGCCCTCCCGCCTTTCGAGCCTCGCCCCGCGGCCCTCCTCCTCTTTCCGCCGGCGCCACCCCGCCTCCCGCCCGCCTCCCACCTTCTCCTCCAGCTGCGCGCTCCCGCCTCGCCCACTTTGGCTGCCGGCCTGTCGGCCGCCTCCCGTGCTCCTTCCCCCAGCAGCGATTCCGCTCCGGGCGCCGCCTCCAGCTGGCCGCGCCGCCTCCCCGCTGCGCCCTTCCTCCGCGGAGCCCGCCTCCGGCCCGGCTGCCGCCCGTCCTCGCCTCGAGCCCGGCAGCCGCCAGTACCAGCGGGTGCTGCGCCCTCTCCCCGCATCACGGGCCGAGCCCCAGCCTCGTCGCCCATGGTGCTCGTCTCTTGTCAGGCCCGTGAGCCGCGGTCGCGCGTGCCCTTGACGCTCCTTCGCTGTTGGAGTCTGGCTCTGGCCGGTCCTCTATCTCCTTGACCCAGCATCGCCTCGTGATATCTCTGCGTGTGGCTGTTTTTTTTGGTGGTGTTGGTTTGCGTGTTTGAGACCTCGAGTTGGACCAGAGGGATAAGATGAAGCCGCGGTTCGACTACCCTGACTTTGTTCGAGTGGTTGTCGGAGTCTGAAGCCGGAGAACCAAGAGAGGTCGACGACAAGGAAACCGAAGGCAATGACGCTTGACCCTCAAGTTCTTCTTCATGGACAGCAAGTTCATCGGCAAGGACCCGAAGACCGATCCAGAACGACTAGGTCTTCTATCTGGATGCCAAGATCCCCACACGGACCCGAAGGCCGATCCCGTACCCGGTGCCGCGCCAAGATCTCCGAAAAACCCCGGTACCGGACAAGTTCGCCAACGACCTCGAGAACGCCTACACGGAACAACAAGATCGCCACACGGACGCGAACCCCAAGACCCTGAGCCCGACCCCGAACCCCGGAACCCCAAGTTCGTCGAGCCCCCCCCCTAATGTGTGAACCCCTTCCCGAAACCCTATTTTATAATATAATACAATTGTTGCATATTAAATCATTCATCTCGCATGCATATCATGTGGTTTGGGGGCCTTATGCCGATTCACCTAATAATTAAATATGGGGCCCATATGCGGGCAAATCTAGTCTCATATTGGCCTCAATTAAACTTCATGCGAACCGTGATATATTTTGCCTGTTAAACAACATTTAATTGCGGGGGTTAGCTAAACAACATGAACCACCTAATTAATTGTCGGGACCCCGGTTCCGCTTAATATGACCTAATTGCATCGCATCTTGCCATGTCATACATCATACATGCATCATGCCGATCTTCTGCCGTGTATTAAATATTGCATCCGGTATTTATTCTAGTGTTTTGCTTCTTCGCGGATAGGGCCGTTGAGTTGATGTGAGCTTCGCCCCGATCTTCGGTTGAACCTTCGACAATGTTTTCAGGCGAGCATCTCCCCCTTTCTTCCTATCTTACTTTTCTAGTACTTATTCCCTCCTGTTGATCTTTGCTACTGTGTTGCGATGCTCTAGTTTTCGTACCCGTGATATCCCTTGCAGCCATATATAGCCTTGGACACATCCTATTACCTGTTGTTTGGTAGATAGTTGGACCCGCGTGTCGTAGTCGCTTGCTCAAGTGTTTTTGCGTGTCGTCAAGTACCACAATTGTTGGAGAATTGCCGCATGTTGATGTTGGAGATGATCATGGCTTTACTTTTCGTTCACTTTAAATACTGTTAACAACTAAAATTGAAGTAAGTAAGCAGAGGCATCGGTGGGTGATAGATAATGTTGGTTTCCGACCGCCCACTTGTGTCCCGTAGGACCCCGAGTTCTTGACACCTGTTCCGAGATCGAGCGCGCTAACCACAGGTGGGGAGATATGGGCCCCCCATTGATTATTACCTGATTTCAAAGTATTGTACTGGGGGCCACAAACTAGTTTGAGGTTTTATTTACGATCCTGTACTTATGCCATGCTTTACTGCTTTATTTACGTTTGTGCGAGGAGCACACTGTACTGTTTAGGAAGCGGAGTGTTTTCGCGGTATCGACAGTCCCCGTTTGGGGATTTGCTGTCGTTTACAGCCACTGACGCAAACCCTAAGTCCGTCTCGGAGACCGGCCGACTTCGTTGCGGGTTCGACTTGGTGGGGTGGCCCCCATGTACTTGCTTTGGGTCTGGGAACGTCGTGACTTAGGCCCCGCCGACATACCGATGGGTGTATGTTAACTGATCTGGCAAAAAGGGTCGAAGTGCCTGTGGATACTTTGGTGCACCCCTGCAGGGTTAAATCTTTTCGAGAAGCCGTGTCCGCGGTTATGGACGACTTGGAGCACAGTGCTTGATCATAGACAACTATAACTAAAGTTTACTGTTATAAATTGACTTGTATCCGATTTGACTAGTAATCAGCTTCACTACAACGGAATGGCTAAATAAAAGTACCAACAACTGCTGGGTTTTGGGGTTATCTCATGCTAATCGTATCTGACTAGTAAGTGTTGCCACTATAACTGAATGGTTAACTAAAAGTGCCCACTGCTTACTTTATCAGGATGATTACCTAAACCTGACTAGTAATTGCTGCAACGATAACTGAATAAGTAAAACTGCCAACTGTGTGAGTTCCTCGGTTGACTTCCTCGTTTGGTCTCGAGGGGGAAACACCAGGATGGGTTTTGCTTGGTGGTAGCATCAGGATGGTTCCGGATAGGTCTTTCTTACCCCTCTCTGATAGTCGCCAGTTGTATCGAGTCTCTATAGGTTGTTTAGTGCATGCTGCCGCTGCCGCTTCAGTCCACCATACCTATGTAGGCGAGGACCGCCGAATTCTAGCCTCGCCGTGTACTGGCCTCAGTACTGACGCTCCTCTTTTTCCTTTGCCCTTTGTCGGCACCCCTTTTGTTTAAGCAGGTTTTGAGATCGACGTCGTTAGCAGGGTTACCCTTCCGGCTTGGCCTGGGCAGGGTTATGGACGCCATTGGTTATTCTTCAGGGCTCTTAGCCCCATTTGCATCTTGTCCGTAGTCGGACGCTCTATCATTTTCAAGGTGATTTGGATCTTTGTATATTATATCTGTATTCTTGACTCCTTGAGTCGCTGTTATATAAATCTGTTCTGTGGGTCCCATCGAGGACTGTTGTGTAATGTTATTACTTCGTTTTCCACCCGCACGAAAGTGCCTGGTGGGCACCTTTGAATCGTTTCTATGCGGGTTTGGCGGGTTTCGCTAAAACTTGCATAGGGCCGATTCTGAGGGTGTTACAAGGAGTCCTCCCCGGTCTCAAACTTGCCCTCCAAGTTGGTTTTGGGGAGAACTCCGTATTTTTGCGGACTCCATATTGGATATGAACTTCGTCTCTCTCTCTCATATTGGTGGAAGGAAGGAAAAGGAGGAGTCCTTGTAGAATATGAATCCTATTCCTACTCTCCTCTATGGAGGAGGGAATTCGTCTATATAATGAGGGGAGTGGGCCAAGGGCAAGACACACTAATCCACGCCCTAGCCCAAGCCACCACCGCCACTTCCCTCTGTCGGTAGCCGCCGCTTGCTGCCGCCACCTTGGCCCGGTCCTCTTCCTCGCATCGTCATCTTCGTCGCGTGGAGGATATCTTCACCAACGCCCGCCACTACTAGAGAAAAGCCTATGCGAGGCGCACCTAAAAGCCTATCTGAGGCGCATATCATATGCGCCTCTAGCTTCAAGCCTCGGGTATTTCTTATGCGAGGCGCATATGATATGCGCCTCCTATACTTCACATATGCGAGGCGCATATCGATATGCGCCTCGCATATGTGAAGTATAGGAGGCGCATATCATATGCGCCTCGCATATGTTTTACAATGCGCCTCGGATATTTATAGTATATGCGCCTCCTATAGTATCCTATATGCGCCTCCGGTAATATTTTCGAAATTCAAGTTTTACAGACCACTATAAATAATAATATACAGATATTCAAATATACAATATAGTCCAGAATACAGTATAAAGAGCACAGAATTTTTCAGAAACTTGCAATTTGCCAAAGCATAATAGAACCAACATGAATACAATACATTACACATCAATCATGACATACAAGTTCATACATCAAGTGTTTGTGCCACAAGTTCACACCTCCGAGTACAAGTTCATAATCACATTACACCTCCGAGTACAAGTTCACAATCACATTATAACTCTGACCATAAGATTTTCCACCGGATTCTTTGAGACCTCATCGACTGATAGTGCTACTGGAACATGCAGAAACAGAAAATGAGAATTCAAGTCAAGCTTTTTTCGCCTTAGAAAGCCCTGTAAGAGCTTGTGTTACAGTTTCATAGTTTTAGAGTGGAAAATACTGCACCTGCCCTTGATTGGAAAGGCTCTCTGAGCTAGTTGTGTAGGGCTTTTATCTTATGCATGTACAGCGCTCGCTTTGTGCAGCCTGCTTCAGTTTCAATCAAATACTTTCCAACATTGATAAAAGAATCTGCACAACAGAACATTAGAATTATTAGCTCAGGATATTAATTAAGCATGTAAAAAATTGAAGTATGCAAACAATTATGTAGTAGATATGGTAAGATCTTTGTCATTCTAAGGTATATCACATCTCAGAATTTGATGCTATTTTGCAAATTGTATGTCTTCTAAAGAACATCCAGCTTATTTTGCCTAGAAGGCTTGTAAACTGAATAATTCGTGCAGGCATCGGGACTCACGGTAGTTGTTTCTAGCTGCTGCGAGTAGTCGTGCAGGGGCTTCTGCATGCATATGTTGTATATCGTCCTATGACACATATGAAACAAATAGGGGGCGGCATACGGGACAAAGAGGATTCAAGAACAGAGCATCTTGTAGTCGCAAGAGCTAAACTTTGTCACTCCTGCTTGCTCTCAAGGATGTTGATGAGCTTGCCGGTTCACTTCTGCAAGAACGCCCACCCATCCAATTTTTAAGATTTAGAAACAACACGCACCTTCCATTTCTTGTGAAATAGAAGCTGCATAATTAGTTCAGACCAAAATAGACCCATGCTATCATAAATTTGTTCACTCAAGGCTTCAGGGTTTGGAAGTCACCTCTCTGCATGCTAAAATCAAAATAAAATTTATGTTATATTGAACAACAGACTGTCTACATCAGTTTTGCTAACAAGCAAAAGTTCCAGTTAAATGAAAGTGGTTTCGCGTGAATAGATTATTATTGCTTAGCAGTTATACTCTTTTGTAACACAACTGCTTAACTGAGGAAATTCTGCGCAGCATGTAACATAAGATGAAAATAAGAACCCATCAAATCCCCAACTCTTTCTCTTGGCATCAACAGAAATATGAAATATTCTTTGGCTTGACTGCAGTGGATCGTACTGTAGAAGGACAATCCCATTAACATTGCAAATAAAGAAGAAAATTGCAGCTTAGCATGTAAAATTTCATATCTTTTAATGATATTTATAAGAAGAAGGGATGTTGCAGTAGGAGAATATTACAACTCAAGGCCACAGAGACACGGTGAAGAGCTGCTTAGCAAGGAACCTATACAATAAAAAAAGCTACTGCATTTAATGATATATAGAGACCTGCATGTCATTATCGTCTAATTCTCTGTCCAGAACACATTCTTAAAGAAAAGATGGAAATTGATAGGGAGTGCACAAAAGGCGATATGTTACATATAATGGATTCTATATGCACCTTCGGGGTCTGCTGGTGATGTTGCATTCATCTTTTCCACATTCTTTTCAGATATATATAGGGAATAGCATACATGGCTTGCAGATTGCAGCCTAAAAAGCCCTATTCTCCTACACGGACGGAAAATCACATCACAATTCCACCAAACTCCACTCATACATCAGATGCGACTGCCTACAGATCATGACATGGAGGCAGTACACGACGCTACTATAATGAGACAATTCAGAAACATTACCCGCAAAAAAGGGATAATTCAGAAACACGGGAGATGGATGGTTGCTAGGAATCTCACCGGAACGGGGCACCCAAGCAGCCAAGACTAATCAGCGGCAGCAGGAACGCGAAAACCAGCATGGGAAAGCCGGCAGCCCCCGAGCCCTCTCGCGTAATCCGAGCCCAGTAGCGACGGCAAATCCCGATCTCCTAGCGCGTGGACCGAGGCAAGAATACATGGAGTAGGGGAGGAGGAGGAGGGCTCACCGGGCAGCAGCAGGTCGGAGTCGTCGTCTCCGGCAGCAGCATGTCGTGGTCCGCGCAGGACCACTCATGGAGGAGGTCCGCCACCTCCCAGATCTTGGCTCGCTCAGCCCCTAACGTAGGCTAGCGCAGGCAAGGCGACCGGCCGGCGAGGATGCTACCACGCGTCCCTGGTCTGTGGGGGTTCTCCCCGGTCACCGGGAGGAGCGGATGCGGAGGAGAGGCACCATGACGGCGTCACTGCGGGCGACGGGTGGTCCAGTCACCGGGGCAGCGGGCTGGATCGGGAATTCAGCGCGTGGCCTAGGCTTCAACGTGAGGGCTGCAGATCGAAGATTCCAGACCGTGGAATGTGGAGGAGGAGGAGGAGGAGGTTCCAGGGTGGTGGTCTACGGCGCGAGGCCTCCCCGGATCCGGCTGGAATCAACCGGGGATGGTGGCGGCGCAAAGGGGATCTCGCTGGGAGGGAGCTAGGAACGCACGCGAGAGAACGAGGGATGAGGGAAGGGTGGGGAGTGGGACTCGGGGCGGGCTGAACTAAGGGAGGAATTTTCGCCTCGCATTGCATCGCATCGCACAGATTATGCGAGGCGCGTTCTGCCCATATGCGCCTCGCCTATCTAATATATAGGAGGCGCATATGACTGGAACGTGCCTCGCATAATATGGGGCTGCTAACACAATATGAACTATAAAATATACTATAAATATTTTAAATATTCAAATATTGCTAAAACAACAAAAGTGAGTATTCTCAATGAATGTGTCTTGTCGATACATAATATTCTCAATGCAATATCATTATAACAACACACATAATGAAAATTAAGAATGTTTTGATACATAATAGAGTGAGTGGGGTGGTAGTTGGCTCCATGTGCAAAAAGCTGAAAAAAAGTGGTGCCAGGTTATGCGAGGCGCATATTGCACAATATGCGCCTCCTACAATTCAAACTATAGGAGGCGCATATAGCAATATGCGCCTCGCATATGCGGCCACCTACCACCGCCCGGGCCCGCATGAGTTACTTGAGGCGCATATGGCCATATGCGCCTCGCATATTATCAAATATAGGAGGCGCATATAGCCATATGCGCCTCGCATATTCGTGCACCTACCAACACGCGGGCCCACACAGATTATGCGAGGCGCATTCTGCCCATATGCGCCTCGCCTATCTGATATATAGGAGGCGCATATGACTAGAATGCGCCTCGCATAATATGGGGCTGCTAGATTTAGTCCGTACAGGGATTATAGGAGGCGCATTCTTATCATATGCGCATCGCCTATTTTTATACTAGAGGCGCATATCGCAAAGTGCGCCTCGCCTATTTTTATAGGAGGCGCATATGTCTAAATGTGCCTCGCATAAGCATGTCTCCTATAGTCTTTTCTCTAGTAGTGCGCAGTAGTTCCTTCTTCTACCCCGTCTAGATCAAATCTTGACGGATGACGGAGTGCTGCTAGATCTTTATCGACACGTTCCAGCTTCGTCCGCGAGTTCTTGATCTTACATCGACGCGATGCCGTCCTCGTTGCACATGTGGATACGGGTGGAGGTGTGACACTTGGAGCACTAGTTCTTCAAAGCCGTCCATGGGATAATACATCTCCTCGCAACTCGTTAAGGCTTGTTGCGAGGATCGATGCACGATCAACCTCTTCATCGATAAACTTCTGCTAATTCGATCAATGAGGGTATGTTCCGTTATCTCACACTTGCATTGGATCTTGGTTATGCGCTAGAAATTTTTTATTTTCCGTAACGCGTTCCCCAACAGAATTCTGGTCAAAATTATATTTTTTTAATATCATGAACAAACTATGTAGCACATGTAGTTCAAATTTGACCCACTTTATGCTAAATCGACAATAAGATCTACTGTTTTAAAAAATTGGTTTATTACAATTATCAAAAGATGTTTTGGTGGGTCCTTCAAAAAAATCCTCCTTTCGGCACTTGAAAATGGAAAATGATTCTTTATGTAAAAATATAAAAATAAACTCATGTTGACAACATTGTTTTCATGCTTAGCTGCACTCTCATAGAAAATATAGGCACATTATTACAAACTATGCATTAACATGCTCATTTGGTTTGAAAACCATTAATTTTCATAGAGAATTGTCAGTTTGTGATGGTCTTTTACGAAGTATGTCAAAATCCATGTTTATTATTTTTTCTTGCAACTATCAAACATACAAATACAGATGCACAAGTTCCACATTTTATGGTATTTTTTAAAAAACTTCTACAAGTTTCAAAGTGATCAATAAGTTAGCCGAGTGTTTTCTAAAGAACACTTGACAAGGTCGCCGCGTCCTGAGTGGATGAAAACAAAGCCCCACGGATCATGGCTTCCTGTATCCATCTCTCTCCTTATACACTCATCTCTTATACTTTCACCTTTCTATATTTTTATCCCCTCCTCTCTCTACTCTCCCATTCCCATCCACTGACCCGATCCCAAATCGCCTCATAGCGCATCACCTGGTCGCGTCCCGTTTTGGGCGCATGTCGGCGGCCTGGCTGATGGAAATATGTCATAAAGGCAATAATAAATAGATTATTATGTATATTTATGTTTTATAATTAAGTTTATTGTTCTGTGTATAATTATATTGGTTTAGAATAATGAGTATTTGGAGGAAAACCCTAATACATGTTTGGAATCATAGAAGTCATTTGGATATCCTTAGTCTCGTATCGACTAGTTCATATATCACGGATAATTCTGGTTTCCTAACTATTGGGCAAAAAACAAAGTGTTGAAGTGTTACTAGTAATATATGAGACAAGAGTTGTTGAGAGAACAACGATGATGGATAGATCCAATTTGATACACCGTAAAACACATCGTCAATATTGTTATAGGTGGTTTCTGATAACCCACAAGTATGGGGGGTGTATCGTAGTACTTTCGATAAATAGGAGTGTCGATCCCAACGAGGAGCAGAAGGTGTTGACTAGTGTTATGGAGCAGGAAATCTCTGTAAATACTTAGCGAATGGAATTTTAGGGGTTTTCTGAATAAGCAAAGAAACAAAGTGCAAGTAATAAAGACAACGAACAATTGCAGCAAGTGTCCCAATCCTTTCTTAGCAAAGGACAAGCCGGTGGGTATACTTATAAGGACCAAAACATTCTCGAGGATACATGGGAATTCTGTCAAGTGCTTTTGCTTCAAATAGCTGAGTAGTCTTCTTTGGTTTTGTAAGTGTTGTGTGGGTGAACCTGTGCTAATGTAATGAACTTACTTGGATTAATACATACTTGTGATTAAACCCCCTGCAAGCATCCGCGACTACAAGAAAGCAATTAAGGTCAAAAACCTAACCACAGCCTTAAACTCTGAGATCCTACGCTCCCTTGTGCAATGGTGTCCTAATGGGGGTTTAGGTTTCTATCACTCCGGCAACCCCACAATTAATAGCCAAATACACAATGCATTCTCCTAGGCCCATAAATGGTGAAGTATTGTAACATCCCAGCATTTAGGAATCAACGAAGGGTAGATTCAGGAATTTGTGCATATGCATGCATTCATCTATAAAATATGGGTAAATTTTTCGCCAAATGAAAACCTAAAGTGATCAGAGTTTCTTTCACTCTCTAAGTGTAGGAATAGCTTTGGAGAGTAATCGTTATAAATTTTTCATGATCTTTATGAATTAGTGTGTTTTGGGGGAAAGGAATTTGAATTCAAACTTGAAATTTGAGTTTGTATTTTAAAGTTGGGAATTGATATTTTAAATGAATTTTAAAATGATTTAGTAATATTATTCAATCAGGAAATAATTTATAGAAATAGAAACTCTAAATAAGAAATCCAATTAAGAAATGAATACTTTATTTCTTATATCTTTATTCTATGAATAATTTACAAAGAGTAACTCATTGAGACAATCAAGAATCTTTACAGACAGGAAATTACAAAAAGAGAAATATATATTAATAAGCTATTACACATTTCTTACAAAAGAATAAAATAAAATTTACAAAGGAATTTATCTATATAAAAGTAAACCTATACTAAATCCTTAATCTTCAATCTTGTACCTACAAAATAAAGGACAAACAAAAAGGTAAAATGAAAGTTAACTTATTAATTTTACTCTCAATAGAGAGCAGTGAGTTACACTGCTCAAGTTTATATCATTGAGTAAATCTGTTAAGGGGCAAGTTTCACCAATATAAAAGAATTTGATCTTTCATAATAAATAAGCCATAAGTCAAATGATCACAACAAGTAAAAGAGGCAAGTTTCACCGTACTAGATAACAGTAAAAAGATCAAAGGGTGAAACACCTCACTGATTTCATCCACAACCATGCAACAGACACACATGCAGCTTATTGACCAAACTGCATGAGTGTGTTGTCGACACAACCATAGCAACTCAACCAAGTAAAAAGGACCAAGCACAGCTGTCAACACCCGGTTTTTTAATCCCAGATGCCTGTTATGCCATACATCGCAATCCCAGGATTACCATTTTTGCGAGACATAACAGCTTTGGATGTCACAGTACATCATCCATTACAAACCATACATAGGGTCTTACACAAATAAGGATCTCATAATCCAGCTCTTAATACAACTCAAGCAGCGGAAGAACGTAATAATAAAGATAGCGTAGGAGAAGCTCCATCTTCGGGGTCACAGGCAATACTGACGATGGGAGATGATCCTAGTTATCGTAACCTTCCTGCGGTCCATCATCCTGGTACTCCTCTTCATAGTCTGGCCACGGGAATAGCCAGGGACAAAGCCATGAGTACTCTTTAAGTACTCGCAAACTAATACTAACAAGTGAAAGGGGTTTTCGATAATAGGACACTAGGCTCTAGGGTTGTTTTGCAAAAAAAAGCCAGATTTGCCTCTACTTAGTTCAGAAGCAAAGAAAGCTAGTTGAAGTTTTATAACACCTAAGTGGGGAACCTGACTTTCATATCACAACCTTGTTGTGGTCAAGTCAAAGTCACAATTCATTTCACAAGTTATTTTGAAAACAGCTGACGTGGAAACAGTATGGCCACTCCAACTGTCCATAACCGCGGACGCGGCTATTCGAATAGTTTGACACTCTGCAGAGATTGTACACTTTCACCACAACATTCGATACATCCGACAGGAACAAATTCTGAATTTCCCATACTCAGTATGCGGATAATCAATCCTAGCCTTTCAATTACACGCCCTAGTATAGGCACCTCTCCTATGAGTTTGGCCTCCCAACCATGACCAACTGTCATCTTGGGTACTGCACAGGTGGACAATCTTCACAAGGTAGCCTCAGCTCAAACCTTGCCGCGAGGGAACCCATACTAAGGTATATAAATTTCCAGTCAAGCCCTACCCAATTTTCGGGTATTGTGGTTGTACGGCAAAATTGGAATGGTATCGTATCCAGACAACCATCAGTTTTATAAAGGGCTAAGGCTCATGCCTCAACATTTTCATCATCAAAATCATCTGGTGTTCGAGAACACATGTCAAAACATTTCAGTACAATGACTCATCATTCTAAGGTTTTCACAACCATTTTCACCAAGTATTCCCATCTAAAGTTTATCAAGTTTTATGCTTAGCACTAGCATCTACAATTGGGGGTAAGTACTAATGATGGGTGGTAAACAGGTGGAGATTAATTAGGTTCAATCTCATGCCTTAGGATGACATCAAGATTATCTAACTTAGGCCAAATTTAATGCTCTTTATGCAACCTTCAATTATCTTTCTAGAATCTACAAGTCACTTAAGTAAACTCTAAGAAAAGCTTTGATAAAGAAATAAAGTAGAAAGCTTGTAAGTAAAACTAGGATTGGGTTGTCAAGTGGGTATGATCACATATGCTTAAGGCATATATATTTGGCATGGTAACAAGCAAGTAGTAGCTTGCATAATTTCAAGTATAAACTTGCTAAAGTAGGGTATCATGCAAGTGTTAGCTTGCTAGGTCAACTTGGTTAGTAAGGCTTGCCTTGTGCAGAGCAGTGGTTGAAGCTTTCCTCGGCTTCTTCCTAGTAGTATCCTCCTTCCTCCTCGTATCCTTGGTCGGTACTAGCGTCTATAAATAAATACAAGGTACACAATCACCAAACAATACTTAACTATTTTCAATCATCACACAAAGATGCACTATAGATGATCTAGCATCATCACTAGCATCACAAGGATTAAAGCATTTTTCTTATTCATTTTAATTTGAGAAAAGTAATTTCTACTCATTGAAAAACTACTTAAGATTTAATATTCTCCAACTCAAACATGGGATCATGTTGACACATGTCATCACCACATATTTCAGTACATGGGAATGTGATTTAAAGTGGTGTCACAATTTAATAAGGTTTAGCCTTTTTATTTTAAATAAATAAAGTGAATAGAAATGCCTATGTGGCATTCTTTTATTACTTGAACATTATTTTTGTAAGTAAACCCAAATGTTTTTATATATTTTGAAAGGTGTGCTCAAATGCGATTTTTGAGAGTTGGAATCAACTTAAAATATTTTATGGTTGAATTTTGAAAAAATGTTTGAATGCAGAAAAGCTTCTGACTTGCTATTTTTACCAAGGGTGATCTACAGATCCAAATGATTTGAATCCAACGGGCTTGGATTAAGCATTTCAGTACCTTTCTAACAAAATTAGTTTCATGCATTTTGGTTCACTGAATCGAGTTGGGTTGATTTTTGAATCTATGTACAGAACTGTGTTTGAAATAAATGGAAAAATCTAAATTCAAACGGTTGGGTCGCGTGGGAGAGGTTAATGGGCCGTCCCAGTGTCACTCTGCAGTGCGGGCTCAGCTGTCAGGGGGTCTACCAGTCAGCGGCTTATAACGCGCGAAGCGGTACGGGGCTATGTAGGTCGTTGGATTAGAAGGGAGATCGACGGCTGGCGATCATCGTCGACGACGAACCTGTCACCGGCGAGCTCGAACCCTAGCGGCTCAGTGGGGGTGCATAGGGGGCATACTAGGGCTCCAGCAACGACGGCGAGGCGGGCAAACGAATGAGTGGTCGACGGCGAGCTTAGGGACGGTCGAGGCAGCTCCAGGGGGTCGCAATCAGTGGCGCCCTTCTCCTCCAGAGGCGGACTGCTCCGGTGCAATTTCGGCGAGCTGCTGCTCTTCGTGCTCCGGCTAGAGGGTGGACCGGTCAGTGAGGTGAGGGGAGTGGAATGGTGTGCTTCAAACGGCTGGGGGTGGCCTCCTTTTATAGGCTCGACGGATATACCGAGAGGGATGGGCAGGCGACGGTGGCGACATGGCTACGGGCTGCTAGAGGCATGCCTGAGGATGGCGATCGACGTGCGGTCTCTTGGCGATTCTCTAGGACTTGAATGCGCGCTTAAGGGCGGGTGGCAATCAGTCGGGAACGTGCGGTGCTCTATGCGGCAGAGGCGGCGTCTTCGACGACGAGCGGTGGTTGTGAGGCATTGGGCGGCGAACGGGGATGTCTGGCGTGTTCCTTGGGTCGTGGCGAAGCGGTGGGCACGGGCTGTGGTCGAGGGGCGGCGTGTGCACGCGTGCCGGGTGCGGCGCTCTAGGGCGTGCTCGGCATGTCGTAGTGGCACTGGGCGCGGGGCGTGCTCGGTGGTCCACGGCTTGCCTTGGCTCGGGGAGGGGACAGTGGGTGGAGGTGAAGTGCTAGCTATCTCCAAGACATGGCGAGAGAGGGGAGGCGGTTTGCTGCGGCGGCGACCAAGTTGGCCGGCGAGGTGGCTCGGCTTGTTCAACATTGATGACAATGGCCAGTTTACAGTGAGGCTAAAGGTTTCCAACTAAGCTAGATGATCTACTAGATGGTTGCTGTGAGCTATAGAGGGAACAAGTTAGGCCAAAACACTATTAAAAACAGTGAATTTGATTTGGTTTAAATTTGCCTGCCAACTGTGTGATGAAATGGCCGGAAGAACTTCTTTTTGAATTTTGAAAGGATTTCTGGTGGGTGTGCTAGGCATGTGCTGGAGATTCTGTGGGTGCTTGGGTTTTGAAAATTGGGCTTGTTTGAGTGGTTTTTGAAATAGTGGGATCTTCCCATATGAGATGGGTTCAATTTTTAACTGTCATTTAAACTTAGCGTTTGAATGTTTTTGGAAGATCACAAAGTGGGCCTTGGTACCTCATTATGTGTACTAACAAGGGGTGCAAAGATCCACAAATGTTTCTGTTAAGTTTTGAGTGCTTCGAATAGCCAAAGTAGGCATGAGAGTTAATTTGGCAAAAATGACCATTCACATCATTTATTCATTTTGAGTTGTTTGTCTTTGGAAAAAGTTTGGGAATGATTTAGATGATGTTTATTTCACCTAAGAATCATTTTACAAGAAAAGAAACACAGAACCATGGCAATTCAAAAGAATCCTAATTTAAATACACATACTTATGAATGCTTTCATACTTTTAGATAGGAAAGCTTTTTGTTAATCCTAATTTTGATGATTAGCATTTGATGATCCATGTTTAATATTTTTGGGATGTTACAAACCTTACCCCCTTAAACAAAATCTCGTCCCAAGATTTGAAAAAGGACGAAAAAGATTACCTAGGATTTGAAGAGATCTGGGAACTCCGTCCTGATGTGATCTTCTCGCTCCCATGTAGCTTCTTCTTCTATGTGGTTGCTCCACTGAATCTTGAGAAACTTGATGCTTCGGGTTCTGGTAGTTCCAAAAGCATCTTCCAAAATACGGATGGGTACTTCGGGATAGGTCAGGTCATTGTTGATCTCTATGGTCCGGTGAGCAATATTCTTGAACACTTCAGTCTTCTCCGGAACTTCGAGGCACTTGCGAAGTAATGAGATATGGAACACATTGTGCATGGCTGACATCTCTTCTGGCAGTTCCAATTGATACGACACTTCTCCTCGACGGTTCAGAATCTTGAAGGGGTCGATATATCTAGGGCCTAACTTTCCCTTCAGTTAGAAACGTTGCATTCCTTTCAATGGCGACACTTTCAGATACACGAACTCTCCGACGTTGAAAGCGAGGTCTCAACGTATCTTGTCGGCGTAACTCTTCTGTCTTGACTGGGCGGTCTTGAGGTGCTCACGAATCTTGTGAACTTTCTCTTCTTCTTCTTGTAGGATGTTGGGTCCAAAAATCTGACTCTCTCCTACTTCCGACCAATTCAAAGGGGTGTTACACTTCCTTCCATACATGAATTCAAATGGGGCCATTTGCAAACTAGCTTGATAACTGTTGTTGTATGAAAATTCTGCAAACGGCAGACAGTCTTCCCATTTAGATCCATACTCTAACACACATGCTCTCAACATGTCTTCGAATATTTGATTTACTCGCTCCGTTTGTTCGTCGGTCTGAGGGTGATAAGTTGTGCTGAAATCTAGTCGGGTTCCTAAACCTTCTTGGACTTTATTCCAGAATCTCGAGGTAAACTGAGTTCCTCGATCCGATATGATGTTCTTGGGGACTCCGTGCAATTTGACGATTCTAGCAATGTATAACTCAGCTAGTTTCGAACTCTGGTATGTGGTCTTGACTGGTAAGAAATGGGCAACTTTGGACAATCTGTCCAGTATGACCCAGATAGAGTCATTTCCCCTACTAGAAGTAGGCAATCCGGTGATAAAATCCATTCCAACTGAATCCCATTTCCATTCCGAAATCCATAATGGTTGCAACAATCCCGCGGGTCTTTGATGTCCCGCCTTGACTCTGACATATATCACACTTGGCGATATAGCTTCCGATTTGTCGCTTCGTCTTATGCCACCAAAATTGATCCTTCAAATCCTGATACATCTTCGTTCCTCCGGGGTGGATAGAATAAAGAGTATCATGAGCTTCCTTCAGAATAACTCCTTTCAACTATGAATCTGTTGGTACACAAAGACGTCCTTTGTACCACAGAACTCCTTCGTCTTCGGTAAATTCGGGTACTTTGCCTGTACCGATACGACGCTTGATTCCGTCGATGCTGGCATTTCCTTTCTGCGCCTCTTTGATCTGGCTGATCAAAGTGGGTTGAAGTTCTATGCTAGCAAAAAAATCCTTCACTCACTAATTCCATTCGGAAATCCTCCATCTCCTTGTGCAAACTTGGTTTCTCCTTCAAAATCATGGAGTTCAAGCGGCACGGCAATCTGCTAAGGGCATCTGCTACCACATTGGCTTTACCGGGGTGATAGTGAATGTCCAGGTCGTAATCCTTGATTAGCTCAATCCATCTTATGTGTCTCATATTCAGCTCCTTCTGAGTGAATATATACTTCAGGCTCTTGTGATCCGAATAAATCTCACAACAGTTTCCCATCAGGTAATGCCTCCATGTCTTCAGGGATAAAACTACGGCTGCGAGCTCGAGGTCATGGGTTGGGTAATTCTGTTCATGCTATTTCAGTTGCCGAGATAGATAGGATATAACTTTTCCTTCTTGCATTAGCACACATCCGAGACCGATCTTGGATGCGTCACAATACATGTCAAAGGGCTTCGTGATATCCGGCATGATTAAGATTGGGGTTGAAATCAATCTTCTCTTGAGTTCTTGAAAACTCGCTTCACATTTGTCCGTCCATTCAAACTTCTTGTCCTTCTTCAGCAATTGGGTCATGGGTTTGGTGATACTCGAGAATCCTTCTACGAACTTGCGGTAGTATCCCGCCAATCCGAGAAATGCACGAACTTGGGTTTGAGTGGTTGGGGCTTACAAATCTTCGACATCTTTCACCTTTGCAGGGTCAACGGCAATTCCTCCGGCTGATACAATGTGTCCGAGGAATCCTACCTCCTATAACCAGAATTCACATTTGCTAAACTTGGCATACAACTGATGCTCTCTAAGGGTTCCAAGAATGGTCCTTAGGTGTAGCTCATGTTCTTCTTCTGATTTGGAATAAATCAGAATGTCATCAATGAAAACAACGACAAACTTATCCAGGAAGTCCATAAAAATCTTATTCATGAGATTCATGAAATAAGCGGGGGCATTGGTTAATCCAAAAGACATGATAGTATACTCGTATAATCCATATCCGGTGGTAAAGGCAGTCTTTGGAATATCCTCTGCGCGAATCTTGAGTTGATGATACCCAGTTCTAAGATCAATCTTAGAAAACACTTTGGCACCAGTCAGTTGATTAAACAAATCTTCTATCTTGGGCAAGGGGTATTTGTTTTTGATAGTGACATCATTCAACTTCCGGTAATCCGTAGACAAACGGTTAGCTCCATCCTTCTTGTCCACAAACAAGACATGTGATCTCCATGGTGACGCACTTGGTTGAATCAATCCAATTTCCAACATGGCATCCAGTTGCTTCTTCAGTTCTCCTAGTTCAGACGGGTTCATACTATATGGTCTCTGGGATATGGGTCCTGTTCCTGGGATTAATTCAATAATAAACTCGATATCCCGATCTGGGGGCATACCGGGCAAAACATCTGGAAATACATCGGGGTATTCACAGACTATCCGGACTTGGTCAATGGTAGGTTGGGCTATACTCTTGTTGCACTTGAATTGGCAAGGTAAGGTTTCAGATACATGCTCGACTGATACTCCGGCTGTACTGGTCATGGTTATGGCTTTCTTGGCACGGTCAATTAATCCTTTATGTTTGGACATCCAATCCATTCCTAGTACTACTTCCAAACCTTTAGTTTCGAGTACTATCAGATTAGCATAAAAATCTATGCCATGGATTTGGATAGGGACGGCTTTGCAAGTTTGCCTAGCCTTGGTGGTTGAACCAGGGATTTGAACAATCATAACATGCTTCAGTTTGGTTGGTTGAATCTTACTAGTGCATGCAAATTCTTCGGTGACAAATGAGTGTGATGCACCAGAATCAAACAACACTCTTGCAAGTACTGAATTAACAGAAAACATACCCATCACGACATCTGGCGCTTCCTGGGCTTCTTCAGCATGCATGGAAAAAAGACGGCCATTGCAGTTGAGCGAGTTCCCTAGGGCAAACCTTCTTCCAGGTTGAACACGACGTTGTTTCTGAGCTGGGGCATTTGCATTGGGGGCTGCAGCATTATTCTTGGGGCACTCATTGGAGTAGTGACCCTTGGTTCCACAGTCATAACAAATCACTTGCGACTTGACCTTCGCTGCAACAGGCACAACATTGCTTCCAGTCCTCAGGGCAGTGTTGGTGTTGGTGGCGGCATTGTTGTTGTTGAAAACTTGGGTGGTGCGCGGTTGAAATTGCCAGAGTTGCCGGGGTTGTTGTGATTTCCTCCGGGCCTTGGGTTTCCACGGTTGGGATAGGTCGGACGGTTCATGGGGGTCTGTTGGTTCTCGGGGCAAATCCTGGAGATGGGTTGGGGCGATACTTTGGTATATGATGGGTTCCTGGATGATGCATCATGCGGCGCTTGCGGTTCTCATTGTCTTGGTTGATCTTTCCTTCCATCTGAATGGGAAAGTCAACGAGGGCTTCAATATCAGCAAAGGGGATATTGACCAACACCGTCTGCATCTCATCATGCAGACCATTCAAGAATCTTTCTTTCTTCTTGGCTTCCGTGTCGATCTCATCCGGGGCATACCTAGCTAATGACAAGAATTTGTCACGGTATTCCACTACGGTCATCATTCCTTGCTTTAGTTCTCTGAATTCATCTCTCATCCTTTTGATCAAACCCGATGGCACATGGGTTCTGCTGAACTTGACTTTGAATTATTCCCAGGTCATCATCTGTCCTCCGGTCATTGCACGAACGATGTTCCACCATGCTCTTGCATCTCCGGCTAGATAGTGGGTGGCGAACAGAACTCTCTCGTTAGCTTCCTCTCTGGCTACTTCCAGATTGTTCTCCATGGTCTGCAGCCAATCATCTGCATCTAGGGGCTCTTTTGACTTAGTGAAAACAGGTGGGTTGGTGTTCTGGAAATTCTTGAGCTTAGATCCATGGTTGTCCTGATTTCCTTGGCCTTGATTATTGTTGGACATCTGAGCTATGTGCTGAAGGGTGGCTAGGTTGGCTTGACGTTCTGCTCTTTCAGCTTCGCGGTCAGAAACCAACATTTGCAGGATCTGCAACATCGGGTCCGGGGATGAACCATTTCCTCCACGAGGCATCTAAAGATTGAGATAGATCATGATAAACGAGGGAAATTTCTAAGGTTCATGGACTTTGAAAAGTTTGACTCTGATTTTCTAGCAACTTGTTTTTCATTCATTCATTCATAGCACACGATACAACACACACCACAACAAAGGAAAACAGATGGTTTTAAGGACCATTCTGGAAATTATGATACAGTGGGACCGAATACAATTCACTACGTTAGTGCTCAAGTGCTACTACTCCTTGGAGTCGGTGTACTCATCATCCTCATCATCATCATCGTCATCGATGAAGGCGAAATCCTCCTCATCGGTGAAGAAGTCCATGGCCTGATCCTCCAGAAAGTCATCATCATCGCTGAGATAGGAGTAGGGATCTCCACGAAGGTCTTCTCCGGCATTCTCCCTTTCCTCCAACTGCATGTCTCCCTCGTGGATGGTATCCTCCAAATCTGTGTTCCGGTGGCGAAGACGGGCAATGATGCGCTCCTTATTGTCGAGCCGACGGCAACGAGACTTGCGATCCTTCACTAGCATGGTGAAGGTCTGATCCTTCTTCTGGGCGATGGCGGACTTGTGGTTTGAGTAGGCACGGGCATTGTCCAACTCCTTCTGACGGTCGTACATCATGAAGCTGAGGTGGTCCAATTGACTCTTCAGCTCGTGGTGGTATGAGGCCTCCAGTGGCTGTCCCATAACATCACGCCTTGGGTAGAACTCAAAATGGGTACCCTTGATCTTATTGATACTCTGCCCACATAGACGGGCAAGAGCTTCCTGCATGGCCCTGGCCAGTCCATCGAGCCAGTTGTTCTCTCTTAAGGTGAACTGGATTCCCTCCGTAGTGGGAGGTTCAATCTTCCCTCTGAGACTTGCAACAACTAGCCACTGCAGATTTTCTCCTTCCTGATCATTGAGCTGAGCTCCGAAGAACTCGGGATGCGGACGCTCCAGAAGTTCCGAAAGCTAGTCCAAGTCCCGCTCAAAGATGAGGTCTTCTCCATTTCCCAACTGATAAAACTTGTTGTACTTCACGTCCATCTATAAGAATATAGGATGAGTAAGTTAGTAGAGTGCTCAAGTTTGTCAAATTTTAGGTATTTTGCAAGAGTTTTTGAGGAACATGACTTTTTATGAAAGAATCAAAGTGATAAGAATGGGAATAAGTTTTTGTAAATACTCACTTCCTTTGGTTTGGAAACTAAGTTTTTGATTCAAACGTCCATTCTAACTAGGGTCTCCTATGGTCAGGATGGCTCTGATACCAACTTGTCAACACCCGGTTTTTTAATCCCAGATGCCTGTTATGCCATACATCGCAATCCCAGGATTACCATTTTTGCGAGACATAACAGCTTTGGATATCACAGTACATCATCCATTACAAACCATACATAAGGTCTTACACAAATAAGGATCTCATGATCCAGTTCTTAATACAACTCAAGCAGCGGAAGAACGTAATAATAAAGATAGCGTAGGCGAAGCTCCATCTTCGGGGTCACAGGCAATGCTGACGATGGGAGATGATCCTAGTTGTCGTAACCTTCCTGCGGTCCATCATCCTAGTACTCCTCTTCATAGTCTGGCCACGGGAATAGCCAGGGAAAAAGCCATGAGTACTCTTTAAGTACTCGCAAACTAATACTAACAAGTTAAAGGGGGGGTTGTAGTAGGACACTAAGCTCTAGGGTTGTTTTGCAAAAAAAAAAAAGCCAGATTTACCTCTACTCAGTTCAGAAGCAAAGAAAGCTAGTTGAAGATTTGTAACACCTAAGGGGGGAACTTGAGTTTCATATCACAACCCTGTTGTGGTCAAGTCAAAGTCACAATTCATTTCACAAGTAATTTTGAAAACATCTGACGTGGGAACAGTATGGCCACTCCAACTGTCCATAACCGCGCACGCGGCTATTCGAATAGTTTGACACTCTGTAGAGATTGTACACTTTCACCACAACATTCAATACATCCGTCAGGAACAAATCCTGAATTCACCATACTCAGTATGCGGATAATCAATCCTAACCTTTCAATTACATGCCCTAGTATAGGCACCTCTCCTGTGAGTTTGGCCTCCCAACCATGACCAACTGTCATCTTGGGTACTGCACAGGTGGACAATCTTCACAAGGCAGCCTCACTCAAACCTTGGCCGCGAGGGAACCCATACTAAGGTATATAAATTTCCTGACAAGCCCTACCCAAATTCGGTATTGTGGTTGTACGGTAAACATTTGAATGGTATCGTATCCGAACACAACCATCAGTTTTATAAAGGGCTAAGGCTCATGCCTCAACATTTTCATCATCAAAATCATCTGGTGTTCGAGAACACATGTCAAAACATTTCAGTACAATGACTCATCATTCTAAGGTTTTCACAACCATTTTCACCAAGTATTCCCATCTAAAGTGATCAAGTTTTATGCTTAGCAATAGCATCTACAAGTGGGGGTAAGTACTAATGAGGGGTGGTAAACAGGTGGAGATTAATTAGGTTCAGTCTCATGCCTTAGGATGACATCAAGATTATCTAACTTAGGCCAAATTTAGTGCTCTTTACGCAACCTTCAATTATCTTTCTAGAATCTACAAGTCACTTAAGTAAACTCTAAGAAAAGCTTTGATAAAGAAATAAAGTAGAAAGCTTGTAAGTAAAACTAGGATTGGGTTGTCAAGTGGGTATGATCACATATGCTTAAGGCATACATATTTGGCATGGTAACAAGCAAGTAGTAGCTTGCATAATTGCAAGTATAAACTTGCTAAAGTAGGGTATCGTGCAAGTGTTAGCTTGCATAGGTCAACTTGGTTAGTAAGGCTTGCCTTATGCAGAGCAGTGGTTGAAGTTTTCCTCGGCTTCTTCCTCGTAGTATCCTCCTTCCTGCTCGTATCCTTGGTCGGTACTAGCGTCTATAAATAAATACGAGATACACAAACACCAAACAATACTTAACTATTTTCAATCATCACACAAAGATGAACTATAGATGATCTAGCATCATCACTAGCATCACAAGGATTAAAGCATTTGTCTTATTCATTTTAATTTGAGAAAAGTAATTTCTACTCATTGAAAAACTACTTAAGATTTAATATTCTCCAACTCAAACATGGGATCATGTTGACACATGTCATCACCACATATTTCAGTACATGGGAATGTGATTTAAAGTGGTGTCACAATTTAATAAGGTTTAGCCTTTTTATTTTAAATAAATAAAGTGAATAGAAATGCCTATGTGGCATTCTTTTATTACTTGAACATTATTTCTGTAAGTAAACCCAAATGTTTTTATATATTCTGAAAGGTATGCTCAAATGTGATTTTTGAGAGTTGGAATCAACTCAAAATCTTTTATGGTTGAATTTTGAAAAAATGTTTGAATGCAGAAAAGCTTCTGACTTGCTATTTTTACCAAGGGTGATCTACGGATCCAAATGATTTGAATCCAACGGGCTTGGATTAAGCATTTCAGTACCTTTCTAACAAATTTAGTTTCATGCATTTTGGTTCACTGAATCGAGCTGGGTTGATTTTTGAATCTATGTATAGAATTGTGTTTGAAATAAATGGAAAAATCTAAATTCAAACGGTTGGGTCGCGCGGGAGAGGTTAATGGGCCGGCCCAGTGTCACTCCGTGTGAGATCGGTGACAGGGGTCTACCAAGGTGGCTCATAACGCGTGAAGCGGTACGGGGCTATGTGGGTTGTTGGATTAGAAGGGAGATCGACGGTAGGGATCGTCGTCGACGACGAACCTGTCACCGGCGAGCTCGAACCCTAGCGGCTCAGTGGGGGTGCATAGGGGGCATACCAGGGCTCCAGCGACAACGGCAAGGCGGGCAAACGAATGAGTGGTCGATGGCGAGCTCAGGGACGGTCGAGGCAGCTCCGGGGGGTCGCAATCAGCGGCGCCCTTCTCCTCCAGAGGCGGCCTGCTTCGGTGCAATTCCAGTGAGCTGCTGCTCTTCGTGCTCCAGCTAGAGGGTAGAACGATCAGTGAGGTGAGGGGAGTGGAATGGTGTGATTCAAACGGCTGGGGGTGGCCTCCTTTTATAGGCTCGACGGCGAGACCGAGAGGGATGGGCAGGCGACGGTGGCGACATGGCTACGGGCTGCTAGAGGCATGGCTGAGGATGGCGATCGACGCGCGGTCTCCTGGCGATGCTCTAGGACTTGAATGCACGCTTAGGGGCGGTGGCAATCGGTTGGGAACATGCGTTGCTCTGCGTAGCAGAGGCGGCATCTTCGACGGCGAGCGGTGGCTGTGAGGCATTGGGCGGCGAACGGGGATGTCTGGCGTGTTCCTTGGGTCGTGGTGAAGCGGTGGGCACAGGCTGTAGTCGAGGGGCGGCGTGTGCACGCATGTCGGGTGCGGCGCTCTAGGGCGTGCTCGGCATGTCACAGTGGCACTGGGCGCGGGGCGTGCTCGGTGGTCCATGGCTTGCCTTGGCTCGGGGAGGGGACAGTGGGTGGTAGTGAAGTGTTGGCTATCTCCCAGACATGGCGAGAGAGGGGGAGGTGATCTGCTGCGGCGGCGACCAAGTTGCCGGCGAGGTGGCTCGGCTTGTTAAACATTGATGACAATGGCCAGTTTATAGTGAGGCTAAAGGTTTCCAACTAAGCTAGATGATCTACTAGATGGTTGCTGTGAGCTAGAGAGGGAACAAGTTAGGCCAAAACACTATTAAAAACAGTGAATTTGATTTGGTTTAAATTTGCCTGCCAAGTGTTTGATGAAATGGCCGCAAGAACTTCTTTTTGAATTTTGAAAATATTTTTGGTGGGTGTGCTAGGCATGTGCTGGAGATTCTGTGGGTGCTTGGGTTTTGAAAATTGGGCTTGTTTGAGTGGTTTTTGAAATAGTGGGATCTTCCCATATGAGATGGATTCAATTTTAAACTGTCATTTAAATTTAGCACGTGAATGTTTTTGGAAGATCACAAAGTGGGCCTTGGTACCTCATTATGTGTACTAACAAGGGGTGCAAAGATCCACAAATGTTTCTGTTAAGTTTTGAGTGCTTGGAATAGCCAAAGTAGGCATGAGAGTTAATTTGGCAAAAGTGACCATTCACATCATTTATTCATTTTGAGTTGTTTGTCTTTGGGAAAAGTTTGGGAATGATTTAGATGATGTTTATTTCACCTAAGAATCATTTTACAAGCAAAGAAACACAGAACCATGGCAATTGAAAAGAATCCTAATTTAAATAAAATACTTATGAATGCTTTCATACTTTTAGATAGGAAAGTTTCTTGTTAACCCTAATTTTGATGATTAGCATTTGATGATCCATGTTTAATATTTTTGGGATGTTACAACAGCCGTGGGCAGCCACTAGTGCATCATTGTATTTTCCACACCACTCCAAGAACACCCAGCTGCATCAAGCTAAGCAAACCACCCGCCAAAACCACACACCAGATTAACCTAGCATCACCAAATGGTGACATAAGGAGGGGGGATCTGGTGGATAGCAAGGTCAAGATGAAGGAGCTAGGAGGAGAAGGACTGATTAAGGCCAAGCACAGGAACCAGGGGAAACAGGAACAGCACGGGAGGTGAAGGGAAAGATCAAGCCAGCAACTTAATCATCAAGATCAAGCCTCAGATCAACCAACAACCATCACAAATCATCAATTGTGTGGTAAGCATCATAAAACATCCACAGATTCTATTCATTTTATCCAGACAGAAAATCATGTGATGTTTCAGAGTTAACCTCTCAGTGATCACCCAAGTGGGGTGAACCTATCCTAGAGGAATTCAAATATAAAGGTCAGAACAAAACTCTACCAAATCCACCAAATATCTCAGACCAGCACCATAGATCTGGTGATATAAAAAACAACCTATATGTTTCATCATTTGTTCATATAGAAAATCTGGGCACATCTCTTAAAAGAGTAGCACCTCAAATTTCATAAGTTACAAACAAACCAATCATCTTAACCAACTAGGATCCAAGATCCAGTGAGCAACTATGATGCCTTAGCATATTTTGAAAGTGACAGCAAGGTAGGAACCTAGTTCCTATAGCCTCAGACCAACATCATAGGCATGTATATTAAGAGAAGCTTTCAACTTATTTTTAGGCATCTATCCAATCTCAAGTACTGACCATAGTAAGGCCAGGAGTAGAATCAACTTGTGTACCATTCTAAGATGGTGTCATAACAATAAATTCTACAACCAAGCCAAACAATTATTCTACCTTTCATGAATAAACCAAGAAGCCAATAATTATCATTTCTCTGAGATAATACTTAGACATCAGCTAATATATCCATATATCATCAAAGAATCACTAGACTCTAAGGATTAAGTTCAATTTACTGATAAACATACAAGCCAACACCCACTGATGCAGTGAACTACCAATGACATTGTTACTATCAGTATAAAAATAATGACAGCAAGTGATCACACAAAGAATCAATCTCAACCAACATATTTTAGAATTATGCCATCAGGTTAATCAACTTAATCACTAGTCAGAGGCAACATCATCTAACCACTAACATCAGATTCATAGTGGCATCAGACAATCAAATCATGACAGTATGCCTTAAATTACAGTGAGCACAAGTCATACTAAGCATCACTGCTTGATCAGAGCATTATCATAGAAGCATACAGAGGGATGAACCCTAAAACCAGGGATCAACCCAAGAACCATTACAAACCCTAATGAAGATTATCCACTAGATACACACAGAGATACTCGAAGTAGCCAGAGGCACGAGTGATCATAGAGAAACAACTCATCAGTGGTCCTCGCTGGAGAATTGAAGAGGAAGCAAAGGGGCTAACAAGCTTGTGGCAGCACGGGGAGCACCCTAGAGGGCGCTGCAACCACCCATGGCGGCGACCACAACAGCATACGAGGGCGCATGAGCACCACACGTCACCACGGGAGCATCGGCGGCGGCATTAATAGCACCACCCCAAACCTAGCATTTGGGACGGGGCTAGCCTGGCCACAGGAGGGCCCCAGAACCAAATCGAGTCGGAGCATATGAAAGAGTGTGGTCGATAACCTCGCCCTGCACTACGGCAGCGGCCAGGGAGGACCACGGCGCCGAGCAGCGCACGGTGGCGGCGCTAGCGACCACGAGGTCGAGGAGAAGAAGAGGTGAGGTCGAGAGAGGGAGAGACAGAAGGAATGGGCCGATAGGGCCAGAACCCTTCGGGGCGACCTTTTGGTCAAGCCACTTGGGCCAGACTGGCCCAATAAGCCCAAAGGATCAGCCCAAAACTTAAAAGAAGTTTTAATAATTAATAAAGAACCAAAATACCCATAAAAATGAATAAAATTTTAGAGAATAAAATAAAAGTCTAAAAATTGTAAACAAAACATTTTTAGATTCATAATAATCAAACCTATTTAGATAAATTAATAGATAATTTATATTTATAATTTGAGTTAAGAATTTTATATAATATATTCCTTTTGGAATTAAAGAAAGAGGGTAAAAATAAATAAAATCACTTTTATTATATTTTCCTATTATAGTATTTTAGAAAAATATTAAATAAATTTTTAGAGTCATTAAAAAAGAAAATATCTGTCACATCCCAAATTTTTCCAAATTTTGAAATGTGAAAAAAAACGAAATAAATTAATTGTTGAAATTTAGGGTGAAAAAAAACTTTTTGCTTCTAAATGGAAACATCAAAACCCTTCTTGAACAAACTTTTAATGAAAAGGGAATCCAACATAATTTCAATCAAGTGAAATGCATAAATCAATGAATGTATCTTGAAATTTAAACCTTTCGAAGAGTTAAACAAAAACCCTAAAAGCCTAATGGAAGAAAATCATTTCCAAGATCTCTCTAAGACTATGGATTTGATCCATATAACAATCTATCAATAAACATTTATAAATGATCAAAATGATTAAAAAATATTAAAAGATCATAGAAATTGGTTTCATTCAATTTGGAGCCATGGATAAAAACTTATGAATTTAATAAGATAAAAGGAAATAATTTCCAAATCTAATAAATCTCCTAGTTAAAATCCATACCAAATTGTGAGCAAAATAATCCTAAAAGAATTTAAAAAGATAAACAAATATTAAATAAAATTATACAAATTGGAATCACCAATTTTAGATCTATAAATAAAAAGATATGGATTTTATAAGACAAAGAAAGAAATGAATAAATAAATAAATAAAGAATATTTAAAAGCCAAATTAAATCTTGGCCAAACAAATGTAATGAAAAGTTATTGAATGATAAAAAGGAGTAAAATATTATTTAAATAAAATCATATGGATTAAACCATATTCAATTTTATTTAAATAAAGAAAAATTACCTAAACTAAATAATAAATCCCAATAAATTATTTAGAAGACAATTTAAAACTTGAATTAAATCCATAAGAAAATGGAATAAAGATAATCCAAATCCAAATAAAATAAAATAAAATAAAGGGATACAGAATATTCAAATAAAAGTATATGGGATTAAACCATATTCACATTATATTTAAATGGAGACAAAATCCCTAATGTAAATAATTAATTAAATCATGAGAAACTAATAAATTGGAATTTGCCAAAGTGGATTAAAAAGTTATCTAATTAACTTAAAAAGAATAAAAGAATTATTTGAATAAAATTTATATGGGTTAAAAACCATATTTGATTAAATAAAGACAAATGCACACTTTAAATGAATATTAAAATATTTTAAATAATTCAAAACACACTAATGAATAAATAAAACCTACTAAAAAGGTTTGATAAACATTTGAATTTAAAACAGATCATTTCAATAAATTAATATGGATGGGAAACATATTTAAATCTTATTTAAATAAAGACAAATGTCTATTTTAAATAAATATTAAACCATAAGAGAATATAAGAAAATATTCTAAAAATGGATATTAAGCACATTATTAAACAGATTAAAAACCTACTGAAAGTAGTGAAAAAGTTTGATAAATAAATCTGAATTCAAATGAGTGTTTGAATTTGGAAACAGAAAAAGAAAAAGGGATCTGAAAGAAAAAAATAGAAAACAGAAACAAACCCACAAGCCCACCTAACCTAGGCCGAGTAAGCCCAACAGCAAGCCCACCCAGGGAAATCACTCTCTGCTTCATTCTTTTCTCACTCGCACCCTCACCCCTCACCTCACTGACCTCGCGGCCCCACGCCACGCTGGCATCTTCTTCTCCACCCCGCGACCCGTTCCCCCTCATTCCTTCGGCTGTTTATGGTCGATTAAACCTCGCTTGAATTCGAATCAATGCGCCAGTAATTCCTCCCCCTGACCTTGCCTACTTAAGCGCCTCGCCATCCTCTCTCTTTCCCCTCCGTCGCCACACCCTCTCCGCCACCAGGCTGAGAAAATTACTCGCCCGAATCTCACTTCTCTGATACACTCCGGTGACAATTCCGGTGAGTACACGCCGGCCCATCCTCTCTAGTTCACGCTCGCTTGTTCACCATCACTCTGCGCATCCATTAACCCCATCTGCATGCCTTCTCGTGACCCAGAGCGTCAACTCCGTCCACGGTTGAGCGTCGCGCAGTCTGTCTCAACTCCGGCGAGCAGCAGCCGACGAATCAACACGCCCCTTGTTCTCTGGTGGGTTACCTCGCAACCCTCGAACTCTTGCACATCTTCCTGACTGATTCCCTTGACTTATTATGCCATAGGAACTCGCCCCTGTCGACGACCGTGCGAGCCCGAGCCAGTAGACAACTCCGACGAGCAATTGTCGTCAACCCCGTGCGCCCCCTGCCCTCCTACGACCATGTTGAGCATCAACGCGATTCTACGAATCTAGTAACGCTCTCAGTTCTCTCCCTCGCTTCCTGGTTGCACCGGACCGTTGCTGATAGAGCCGCGTCGCCGCTCGCCGTTGCCCATCGATGCCCATCTTTGGTTGGCATGTTGTAGTCCGTTAGATCTTAATCGCGTGCTTCAAACGAATCAATATGTCCAATCTGACCACACAGATCTCTTAGATCCAATGCTCTGTATTAGTCGATCCACCCGAACCAGTATGCGCCAGTAAGAAAGTGACACGTGGCACATGCTTTGTTTTAAAAACAAAAACTTTTCTATTAGATGAATGATTTTGTAAAATTCGTAACTTTTTTCTGCTTGGCCAAAAATTGCAAATTTTATATCAACTAGTAAGTTTGCACGTGCAATGCACGTCTCTACTAATATAAATGCACTATATAAGCCATGATTGATTCATTAATGGTCGTATGAGTCAACCATGACAAACATGGATTCACGGTTCACCAATGAAAGGCTGAACTCATAAGGCATAAAGAGAAACAAAGCCATCATAGCAATCATATGCTGCTCACTATTCACATGTAAGTTGGCCACGAATGAAAAGTATTATCTAGAGTTCGACCATGGTGGGCATAGGTCCCAATGGTTGTTCATGGAACAAACTATGAGCACAATTTGAGGGGGATTACTGGTAGAAAAACTGGAACATTTGTAGCAATGCCCTACCATGTAATGACTTGTAGAGTAAATTAAAATTTGACTGTCAGGTATCATATACTTGAAGTGAATATAATGCATAAAATACATCAAAAAGGAAGTATAAACACTAAGCAAGGAAGTTTTCTATTCCCCTAGTACTGCAACACCTTCCGCTTCCCTTGAAATGTTCGTGTTTCTCTGCTCCTTCTTTAATCAGATTCATTACCAAAAAGGTATTGAGCTGTTATTAGTTAACATCTAGTACACAATATCAATCATAATCTCGATGTAAAGCAGTAAATAGAAAATGCTGATATTTTGCCTAGAACTAAATACTGCTACGATAAAACAATGGTAATCTAACATTTAGTCATTTGTATTTTTAAAACAAACTTCTATCACCAAAATTATCAAAAGAATATTATGAAGTTGCGACCTGCTGTAATATGAATTTGATCCCATATGATCCTTCCCGATACCAGAAAGCCTACCATTCATCTAAACCAACAAGATACTCAGCCATATACAACCACTTCCAGCAAATAGATAACTAAGTCAGCAAGATACCAAAAGGGGAAGCCATATATCAGAACTGAGTTCACGTGAACAGAAGAATTGAAAATGTATTGGCACTGCCCAAGTTTTGTTTGTATTCTGGTTGAACAATCGTTGTGTTGATTCATCAATCATAGAGATAATGTTTGGCTCACAAAAGCTCGCGGACAACATACAATAACTTCTGAAATTTTATGTTTTTTTGTACTATGACGGCCACTGGTTTCAGGCTGAGATTCAGATAGTCAATGCAGCTTGGGATGTAATCCAAATAAACAGTCATTCTCCTAGATACAATATGATGTCAACACAAAAATAATATTAATTGGCAATGACATATTGAGATACAAACTTCCCATGAATAAAATAGGATATAATAGTGTAGATACATCGAATTGTAATGATATCAAGATCAAAGACTCGGCAGCATGTAGGTTACAGCAGATTGAATTGCCAATAAGTTCTCATAAACTCTCATCACACTCGATCCATAGTGATATCCTTTTAGCTTCAGGTGTATTCTTCTACAGAATTTGTTCAGCATCATGAATCTAGGAATATCGAAAAAAGGCATGCACTATAATGAAAACTTGCTGAAAAATGAAAAATCACACATAATTATATTACCTTGTTTGTTGATTTTGAGGTGAACCAGTCATTTGTATACTGTGCTTGCACATAAGGTTAGTCTGAAAAATAAAAGAAACAAATTAGCATCTAATTTATCGCGGAGAGGGATACACATTGATTGCCAAGCTGTACTCAGTCCTTTTTATCTATGTTGTGGAGAACCGAAAATACCATGTTATAGGTAGGTTCTGTAATTAGGGACAAACAAAACTACTTCGCCGTTTCAAAATATAAAACATCTATAAAAACACTTTACACTGGAAGTATGGACATCATTATCTACATCAACTACCCTAAACTCTGGTTTTAAAATTTCTTATTTCATAAGATAGCTAACATCATCATATATCAAAATAGTGATAAAAATACTGATCCAAAACGTAAACATTGATGAAACCAGGGGCATTCTTACCTTAACACCCTTGTTCTTGTGGCATCTATGTTCGTATAACACTCGTAAGGATCAAACAAATAGTTAGTCAATTGCCCGCATGCCCACGCTTCCAAAAAGAGTTGCTGCAAGCGCATCTATACACATGACAAAACACAAATTGAATCAAGGCGCACCAGTAAACTTCATATCTTCCCCGATTAAAACTATCATTAGTGTGCTCAGTATAGTGTTTGTGTCAGTCACAGAGAACTAAAAGATGCAGACCTTCACCTGGGGGCTTAATCGGCCAGCAACAAGGCTCGCCCATGGTACACGTGTGGGAGAGAAGATCATGCCATGCACATCGCCTAGGGCACTGAAGCCCACAAAGTTCAGGACGTTGTTGTGCATGTCAGGGACGACCTCGCTACCCACGAAAGCACAGGGCGTCGTCGTGGTCGCCTTCGGTCCACGACGAAAGAGGGTTTCTTTAGCCAGCGGCGAGGCAATGTCAAGCCCACACAGTTCAGGACGTTGTCGTGCATGCCAGGGATGACCTCGCTACACATGGAAGCACATGGCGCCGCCGTGGTCGCCTTCATGCATGTCATGGATGGCTTCTTCCTTGAGGCCATAGGCACCATGCACGACATAGAGAGCTTTATCCTTGAATACCAGGTAAAGAACATTTGTTTCTCACATCTAAACAAAATTGTAAAGAAAAGGCATCATATGGTGCGATAGTAGAAAAAAAAGATACATTAATGGTACTCTATTTGTATATGCCTTCTTACCCACCAAGATTATAGACAAAATGTCCTACCCACCAAGATTACAGACAAAATGTCCTGCACATCGTTCTCGTTCAGGTTATCAGCTATAAAAAATCTCATAATTCTATGGCCAAATGAATGTATACACACTAGTGGAAACGCGGGCTTTTGTTGATCCCGAAAATGGGCTTTAACACCGGTTCTTCTACGAACCGGTGTTAAAGGGGGGGCCGTACCAGCGTGGCCTCTGCGGCATTAAAGGAGCCCCCCCTTTAACACCGGTTCGTGCCACGAACCGGTGTTAAAGGTCTTTCCACCGATGGCTTTAACCCTCCTTTAACACCGGTTCGTGGCACGAACCGGTGTTAAAGGGGGGGGGCTATATAAGACACCACCCCAGCCCACACACACCCCACTCTTCCATTCTTTCACATTTTGGAGCCTAGCAAGAGGGTGTGAAGAGTGCTAGTTTGTGTTTTTTTCATATGCACTAGAGTAGTCCTTCTATCCTTCGGATCAGAGACCACCGCTCCGTTCTCCTTCCTCCCTCCTGCTATTTATAAACACCGTGCTGCAGTAGAGCGCCTGCCCCAGTATTCCTAGTCCTCAAGCGAGAAAGAGAGCACACCCACCAATGGCCGCCTTCTCGCGCCTCAACCCCGTAGCTTCGCCTTTCGTTCCAACAGCGCTCCTCCCCGCAGGATGCTACCTCTCTCCTGCTCTCCCAACCGCTGATTTCTGGGCGTCGCAGTTCTTGTACCCACAGCCTGCACACCCGCTCCCGCCAGCGTACGGGTGGCCTGTTGCTTGCGGCGGCAGCTGGTGCCCCAGTGGAGGGTTTACGGTGGGGGTGCCCGCGTTCATGATCAGCTTTAGTGGTGTGCATATCTCCACGCACGGTCGCCACACGGCCGTAGTGGTGTCCCTGCTCTCGAAAACGATCTTGCAGCTTTGTAACTTGTCTAACTAGATCAATACACCAGGGAGCTAACTAATTTCACATATTAGGGAGTGCCTCTATGACCAGTTTCTCGGAGATGTCGGAGGACTGGGCTCCGTCGGCATCTCCCTGAAACTGGCCGTAGTGGTGTCCCTGCTCTCGAAAACGATCTTGCAGCTTTGTAACTTGTCTAACTATATCAATACACCAGGGAGCTAACTAATTTCACATATTAGGGAGTGCCTCTATGACCAGTTTCTCGGAGATGCCGGAGGCCCTGGCTCGGCATCTCCCTGAAACTGGCCGTAGTGGTGTCCCTGCTCTCGAAAACGATCTTGCAGCTTTGTAACTTGTCTAACTAGATCAATACACCAGGGAGCTAACTAATTTCACATATTAGGGAGTGCCTCTATGACCAGTTTCTCGGAGATGCCGGAGGACTGGGCTCCGTCGGCATCTCCCCAACTGCGTAGTGGTGTCCCTGCTCAAAAACGATCTTGCAGCTTTGTAACTTGTCTAACTATATCAATACACCAGGAGCTAACTAATTTCACATATTAGGAGTGCCTCTATGACCGATTTCTCGGAGATGCGGAGGACTGGCTCGTCGGCATCTCCCGAAACTGGCCGTAGTGGTGTCCCTGCTCTCGAAAACCATCTTGCAGCTTTGTAACTTGTCTAACTAGATCAATACACCAGGAGCTAACTAATTTCATATTAGGAGTGCCTCTATGACCAGTTTCGGAGATGCCGGAGGGCCAGGCTCGTCGGCATCTCCCCGAACTGGCCGTAGTGGTGTCCCCGCCTCAAACCGCTGGAGGACTGGACTCACAAGGATGCCTATTTATAGTACAAGCAGGTCGACATAGTGTTGACACTTACAAAATAATGTCGACACTCACCCTATTATTAGTCGGTTGGTGTCTCCAACCGGGACTAAGGTTCATCTTTAGTCCCGGTTGGTGACACCATCCGGACAAACACGCCGCACGACATAATGTCGACATGCACTCACCTCTATTATTAGTGCTGATCGTGTTTTGTCGGTTGGTGTCTCCAACCGGACTAAAGTTCATCTTTAGTCGGTTGGTGTCTCCAACCGGACTAAAGGTTCATCCGCCATTTTTTCCCGCCATTTTTCTTCCCGCCATTTTTCTTCCGCCGATTCTTCCCGCCATTTTTCTTCCCGCCATTTTTCTTCCCGCCATTCTTCCCTCCATTCTTCCCGCTAGTTCACTATATATATATGTAGGGGTTGGCCTCCATTGTCATTGCACATCTCTAGACTCATATCGCAACCTCATCACTCTTTCCCATGGCTTCCACCGTAGCACTAACCCCAGGGAGGCGGAGGCGCTTTGCGCCGAACTACCCCCCGCCAGACTCACGTGTCCGTCGGCTGGATCTTTGGCGTCGGTGTGCCGGTTCCTCTGTCCCTCTAGGTGTGGCGCGCCCGGATGGCCATCACGAACCACTACTTCCGAGCTCACGCCGAGCAGCGGAGGAATCCCGAGATGGCATCCCGACTATTTCTCTACTTGGGAAGCCTTCTTCGTGGATCGGCATGAGAGGGCGCTCGCCAGCACGAGGAGGACGGCCCACCTCCTCCTAACTTCAACGAGAGGCCGTCGGCTATGGTGGCGTGGTCGGACTCTCCAGGCGTCATGGCCTATGACACCGCCGACTCTAACCCCGTCTGCGCTACCCTCAAGTCCAGCCCACGCGCTACCCTCAAGTCCAGCCCACGCGCATCTCCAGAGGTTCAATTACGGTGACCCCGACGACGGCAATGATGACGGCGGCGAGTCTGCATTTACTACAATGGCGAGTATTACAGGTGTAGGCAGAGCATGACTAAATCACTCCAACATTCGAAACAAGTTCGCCGATTGTTACTTAATCGCCATGTATCTTGATTTTCAGTTCTTTTATGTATCTTAATTTTTCAGTTCCGGGCCGATTGTTACTTAATCTGGCCATGTATCTTAATTTTAGTTCTTTTATATATCTTAAAAAGCACCTTTAATGCATGAAATAAGTGTTTATTTATTTTAGAAAATTTCATGTAAAGTAAATATAAAAATCATTTACATGAATGGATAGATATTATTTTATGAAAATTATGATATATTATTCATATTTTCGAGTTGAAATGAAAAAGATATGAATTTTCTAAATTCATATCATATTTTTGAATTAAAAAGCCCTTTAATGCATGAAATAAGTGTTTATTTATTTTAAAAATTTCATGTAAAGTAAATATAAAAATCATTTACATTAATGGATAGATATTATTTTCTGAAAATTATGATATATTATTCATATTTTTCTGAGTTGAAATGAAAAAGATATGAATTTTCTAAATTCATATCATATTTTTTGAATTAAAAAAGCCCCTGAATTAAAAAAGCCCCTGAAATAAATGCGCGCGGGAAAACACCCCCCCCTTTAACACCGGTTCGTGGCTGGAACCGGTGTTAAAAAAGCAGCATTCTTCCTTAACACGGTTCGTGGTCGAACCCGGTGTTAAAGGTAATAAATGCGCCCTTCTTTAACCCCGGTTCCAGCCACGAACGGTGTTAAAGGGGGTATTTATTTCACCTTCCTCCCTTATTCCTCCCACGCAGCCAGATCGATCGAAGGCCGCCGCCCCAGCCTGCTGACGCTCTCGCCGCCGCCACGCCGGCTTGTGCTCGCGCCGCCGCCGAGGTTCGCCCGACTCTGCGCGCCCTTCCTCGACCCGCGCCGGAGCTGCGCGCGACCCGCCGCCCCGCATCCACCACCGCCGCGGCCCGGCCCCCACCCGCTCCGCCGTCGCCTTCCGTCCCCGGCGCCCGCCGCGTCCACTGCGCCCGTCGCCCCAGCCGCTTCGCCCGGCGTGCGCTTCCCCGCCCCGTTCCACCTCCGGCCAGCGCCCGTCCGCCTGCCGACCGCGCCGCCGGCGCCGCCTCAGGCCGCCTCCACCTCGCCCAGGCTCCTCGCCCGGCGTCCCGTCCCGTCGCTTGGGCTGCCGGCCACCTCCACCCTTCGCTGGCGCCCGGGCCGTCACGCCTGCGGACCCGCCCTCAACCGACCTGCCCCTCTCCTTCCCGGCCGCGGCGCCGCCATGTCCGCGACTGCCGTCGCCCTGTGGCCGTCCCCTTGTTCCGGCGCCTCCCTCCCACTCACTGGCGGAGCTTGGGCCAACCAATTGGGGGGGCAAATGGGCCAAGGAGACACTTTGGGCCACTATTGGGGGGCAAATGGGCCAAATATACGTTATTTTTACCCAAAATTTGTCAAATATGAAGGGATATTAGGAAAAAAATTCTTGGGCTGGGGGGGCGGCCCCGAATCGTGCATAGCTCACTTGATCCAGGCCCGTCTTCCTTGGTCGTGCCCTTTTGGCGAGAGCTCCGCTGCCCGACCATGGCGCGGCGCGCCTCCTCGAACCGCCTCCGGGCCTCGCGACTCCGACGATCTAGGCCTTAATCCTTGCACATGTGAATTAGAAGCATGTGGAGTAAAAATAAAAGAGCTTATAGCAAAGATATTATAATAGGCCACGCCTAAACCCTAACTGACCACCTCGCTCTCTTCCCGTGCAGGCGTCTCGCCGCCGCCGGAGCTCATAGGCCACGCCTAACGCCGCTTAGCACCGCCCGACGAGACCGCCGTGATCTGCCTCTGGCCGCCCTCGCCCACACCACCCTCGCTGCCCTCCGTCGCCATCCCATGGGATATAAGTAAGGGCATGTTTGATTCAAAGGATTTGTATAGGAAATTTGTAGGATTAAATCCTATAGGAAATTTGTAGGATTAAATCCTATAGGAAATCCTATAGGAAATTATGCATGTTTGATTCAAAGGATTTGTATTGTATGTGTATTGTATATGCATGTGTATATTTTGTGCGCCGACGACCACCGCCACCATTATGCCGACCACGACCTCCTATGTCCTCGCTGAGCCTACACACGCCGAGGGTGTGTCGCCCATGTTAGGTAGACCATCACGTCGTCTTGGTTCGACGCACACCCCCACGCACCCGGCCCGCCTCGCCCTAGCGCCGCCACCTCTCGTTGTCAATATAGCATTATAATAACCATGCTATGTTAATCAACTTTGATGACAAGTTAATTAGAAGAAGTAAATGTACCCTCTCATATGAGTCCGGGTTTCTCCAATTAGGGTTTGAAATGACCAAGCATGTATTAGGGTTACATTTCAATACTTTTAACTGTCATATCATCGCCCTTGCTTGAGCATTTCAATAGATGTATTACTGATATTTACGTGATAATATTATTGTTTTAGAAACTATGGATCCACTTAGTAGAAACCTTGAAGAAGAAGAAATAATGGAGAACATTATTGATGAGGACACCTCACAATATCTGAACTTGGAGGGACATGACGACGGCTCAAGTACTAGTCATGGAGAAGATGAAGACTCCGGTGAACGCAATTTAATGGTTACAAAGTCCGGCGAGGTATATGCATTGATTAAGCCTCAGCTGAACTCCACCAACAATCTTCTTCTACATGTATTAATTAATGCTTCTTTCTTCTTTTAGCCCTCCGGATCGACCAGCCAGCAACCATCTTCTTCTACGAAAGAGCAAGCGAGGCGCGAGCGGCGGTTGAAAGATCGTGCAAAGTTCACGATCGGCGATCCGTGTTGATGGCAGGCCGATGGAGCCCAAGAAGGCGCAGACAAATCTATACGTCAGTTGGAGTTCTTGTTAGGGACCAAATCCCAATCACAATTGAAAATTGGAATAAGCCAAAGAAGGGCGACGGTACCTTTGTCGATGATAGATCCAAAGAAACGCTTTGGAATTCGTTGTTGGTAAATTTCACCCTTCCGCCAGAGGAGGATGAAAACAACCCGGTTATAGAGAACAAGGTCAAAGAGTGGACTCTAAAGAAGATGGCTGATGCTTTCCGCAACTGGAAGACAAAATTGAACAAATTTGTCAAAGCTGGCGAGACTCCAAATTTCGAAGACGCATATTATGCGAAGATAAGACCTCACTGGCCCGAATTTAAGACATATAAAGAAAGTGCTATAGCTAAAAAGAGGTCAGAAACCAATACGCTTAATGCCCTGAAGAAGGAATATCACCAGAGGACGGGGTCAGGTGGCTACATATCTCAGAGGCCTAAGTGGGAGGAAGCTGAGAGGGCCCTGCGCGAGAGAGGGACCACACCCCAGACAGATGGGTGGGACCTACGTGCAAAGACTTGGTTCTACGGAATCGGGGCAAGGTTGGACCCAGAAACAGGATTGTGTATCTTCCCAACCATCCTTGCCAAACCCGTCACTGAACTCATCACGGCATACGAGGAAACATCCGCCGGGACCTTCCATCCCGACAGAGAGAATGACCAGCTCACACGCGCCATCGGTAAAAAAGAACACTCTGGACATGCACGAGGGGTATGGCGTGGAAGGATGGGTTTGCCGGAGCGACTCTTCTGAGATGGCGGCGAAAAAGAAAAAGCATACAGATCGGATGACACAGATAGAACATGCACTTGCGGCTGCCGCAGACGCAAGTGAATGCACAATGAGCCATCAAGCTACCGGCCCATCTCAGCGGCATGAAGAGCCTGCATTGGAAGCTGCCCGGCCCGGACTCTGCGGAAGCGGTGTGGCTTCCACGGAGAACGTGCAGCAACGCTTGAAATGACGGGTCCTCGATACCCGTTGATGAGATCACGGAGAGCGAACACGCTGAGCTGCATGTGAGATTAATGGGCTTATCCATTAAGGTGGTCATCGGCTATGCCTTACCTCCTGTAGCTGGTGGAACTTACCACCGCCGACCGATTCCGGATGGCTATGCTATTGTCGGTGGATGAGGTTGTGAAGGAATATGAGGAAGCACAGCTTGACCATGCTACGGTGAAGGGAAACTCAACTCAAATTTGCGGTGAAAACAACCATTCTTTGGAAGAAGGAACACATTGTGCTTCCAAATTGGAGTCCTTGGCACCCCGCCGTCTCCAGCGTCGGATCGAGCCGCTTCAGCCATCTCTGCTGGCGACCATCTCCGGCCCGTCGACCATCTCTGCTGTGGCAGCCATCTCCGGCCCGTCGGCCATCTCCTGCTTGGCAGCCATCTCCTACCCGTCGGCCATCTCGGTGCTTCAGCCATCTCCTCAACAGAAGAAACCTTGCCACGAGGAGCATCAGAGTACTGCCACAAAGAAATCCGCAGGAAACCGTCGCCAAAGAGTTCAAAAACTACGTCCGCAGCCTTCCGCCAAGCCATTGCCGGTTTACCGTGGAATCGCAGCGAGGAGACCAATAGGATCTCGGGAGAACAGGTCAAGAAATTCTTTGCACCTAGACGGGCCGAGCCAAAGGAGAAAATAGATCCGGCGGTGGTGGAGAAGTTTTACAAAATCTTTTGAAACCTGAAACCCCACTTGTGCTTGGGACTACGCCAGATTTTGAAGGCGGATGCAAGGCGCCGTAGGAGACTGAAAGTAGCAGTCGTGAGGCACCCACAAAACAGTTCCCATGCTCGGAGAGCAGGAAAACCAATCATGCGCCCGCTCCAAATGTTTGACAAACGGACGCTCCTCCCGTAGATGATTACGGCGAGCTACAAAGAAAGGCCAATGAGATGGGGATGACTTACATTGCATACTTGAACGTCATGGAGACAACTTGCCCAAATGCGATGTCAACCCCATACAGCCATGGAAGTATGGGAAGAATCTAGTCAAGAAAGAGGAGCTCAAAATCTACCAACAAAGATGCGAAAATTGCACAAGTGGTACCTTCATTTCTGCAAGACGAGAAAAGAAGAATGGATCACGGCGCATATAAGAGATGAGATTTTCTTGTGCGGAGACGACGCGATCGACTTCAACATTCAAGACTTGCATTTTCTATTCAATCAGAAGGAACTCGACAAATCTGCCATCAGCCTTTATTGTGTGTAAGTACTATTTACGTAATTTTATCTCAACTCATTCACTTCATTAATTGCATGTATATATATATGCTCAGCATATATGTATATACTATTATGCAGGAAAAAGGTTAGGGAATGCATGAAAGGAGGCCCTTTTGACATTGGGTTCGTTGACCCAAATAGAGTTCATGAAGAAGTGGTAAGAGAAAAACCCGGGCAAGCAGAAGATTACTTGCTAAAGTCTTCTTGAGACAACAAACCAAAAGGGAAATACTATTGCCTTACAACTTCTCGTGAGTCTCATTACCCTCTCTCTTGTACACATTACATTTGGCTTACTCGATGTTAAGTGTAATCGATGATGAGTTATGCGTCTTGCAGGTTCCACTTTATTACGCTAGTCATTCAACCCGACTCAGAAAAGTCCTTGTCATGGACTCGTTACGAAAAGAAAAGAGCTATGGGCAAACTTTAGAGATGCTCCAGAGGTAATTTCAATCATATTATCGCACTAGATCGGCAACTTTCGTGACAATAAGTAATTAATTACTCCTTTATCCATTTTCTTTGTCGGACAGGGTTTGGAAAATGTTCACGGGCAGGGCCGTGGGTGAATGGTCAGAAGAACTAAAATTTGTAGACCAAAATGTAAGTAATACTAGCTAGCTTCCAATTCCATTATATCATGCTTTATTGATTATTATTTTGATTGAACTCTCTATTCTCGTAAAGTGCGCGCATCAAGGACACGACAATAACTTATGTGGGTACTATGTTTGCGAATTCATTCGCAACACGATATGTGCGACAGGCCAAGCCGCACTAGAACAACTTAGAGTAAGTAAACAAAGTCCACAACATTATTTTATTACCATCAATTGTGTTGAGTTTTATTCTTATATATATATTGACGGCTCATTCTTCATATATATTCAGATCGAACGGATGCGGGACCAACTCCTACCATTTGAACGCATACGAGCCATTCAAGAGGAATTGGCGGGGTTCATACTTGATGAGGTCGTCACGCGCAAGTGAGAACTCTTTAGATATCCACCAAAATGAACGATGATGATGTATGTGCCGATGACGATGTATGTGCGATGGCGATGTTTGTGTATAATAATAGTTGCTTAATTATTCATGTACTCGTATGTACCGATGACGATTCTATAAGTATACCGCTCGATCGATTTCCTCGCTCTCCCCCTCATGTAATCGCCCGAGCAGGCGGTAGTCTGCCGGCAGATTTAGGCCGTTTTCTGCGGCGTGAACTCGCAGCGGCAACCTAAATCTCGCCACAGAAGAACTTTAACACCGGTTCGAGATCTGAACCGTGTTAAAGGGAACTCTGCAGCCTACGTCGCCACCCTTTAACACCGGTTCGTATAGGAACCGGTGTTAAAGGGGCCCCCCCTCTAACACCGAACCCTCAACAGCGGTTGGGGAACCGCTGTTAGAGGGTCCTCCAAACCGGTGTTAGAGGGGTACGTGTGCACTAGTGACATGAATATCTAACCTGCCACATACGGTCTTCATTTTAACTCTTTGTCGTTCCTAATTGCTAGGATTTAACAAGCATTGTAGTCTAAAATTTCTGCAGCTGCTAAGTAAGACATTTTCTCGTTGCCGCAGAGTCATTTCTACAAACACCAAGCATGCACCATCCAAACAACAAGAAATTCAAGAAATGAAGGAAGAGAGACGAACCAAGACCAATCCACGGTGGAAGAGGATTTCTTCACAAGTAGGCGATGTCAAGTAGTAGAAGGAGGTCGGCGTCGTGCTCTTATGGTTTCTCGCTACCGAGAGAAGATGAGAAGGCGCCGTTGGGCATGCTTGGCGGTATCATAAGGGGCTCGCCAGCGCATCCGCTTAGGCGCCTCACGCTGCAAGCAGCCTAAAAATCCGCTCTTGCCGGCGGCACCGCCTTTGCCGGGTTCTCAGAGTGTCGTTTTTTTTTTTGAGAGGAAGGTTCTGTAGTGTCAGGTAGGATGCGTCTTTCCTCCAAGCAACTCGCGGAGGACCAGCGTGGGCTGCGCGAGCGTCCTCAGCAGCCGTGGTTGTCGCGGTCGTCATCGTCCGATCTAGGCGTCGTGACACAGTGAATTTGTGTATGGAGAGACGGGATTAGGGGAACTATTTTTTCTTCTTCCATGATTTTAGGAGATCGGGGGCGGGGAGGTGCGCGAGCAGTCCGTTGGACAGAGTTTTTAGTCCGTCAAACATATTTGCTAAGTGCACCAAAGAAAAAATTAGGCTAATAAAATCCGTTAGATTGTGTTAAGAGGGACTGATCGTGCAGCTATGGTACATTTGTGTATATTTAATGAGGTGCGTATAGAGAAGTTCTTGTTTGCTCTTTTATAAGTAAGTAGAGATAGAATCACAAAAATGTGAAATTTGCAACCATGCCCTTAGTTTAGTGTTTTGCTTCTCGAAAAGTAGATGTTTTTGCATAAACATTATAAGGTCTATTTTGTGTATAAAATTTATTTTAAAATTGATTTTTGAGTAAAATCTTTTGCAAACGATTTGTTTTGAACCTACTCACTAGAAACACAAACTTTTGGGTTTAGAAATATATTTTGTTAAACACAAGGAATTAATCCTTAAATAAAAGCATTTCTAGTAAAACAAAAATGTTTGCTATTATTTAAAAATGCTTTATGAATAAAACCTTTTGCAAATGGTTTGATTTGAACTCTCTGACCCTAAACACTAAGTGTTGGATTTAAAAATGTATCTGATTAACACTAGAAAATTATTACCTTGATTAAAGGCATTTCTAGTAAAATAAAATGTTGCTTTGATTTAAAAATGATTTTGGATAAAACCTCTTGTAAATGGATTTGTTTTAAACACTTTGACCCTAAACACTAACATTGTGTTTAAAAACATATTCGGCAAACACTAGAATTTATTACTTTGATTTAAATCATTTCTAGCAAAACCAAAAAATAATTTAGAGGGCCCATTTTCACTAACTTGAATTTAAATGGTTTTGCCACTTTTATAAATGACCAATAGGTGTTTTAAAATGTTTATAGCCTATTAGAAACCAATTTTCCAATAAAACAATCTTTTGCATGCTTGCATGCATTGTTTTGTTTTCTTTATTTTATGTGATGAATTGTTTGAATGCTAGTTTGAATTTGTGCCTTGATTGAACTATAGTGAACTTTGAAGAGTATGACAATTGCAAGATCAAGGAGTGTAACTATATTCTCTACTAAAAATGCAAGTGGTGCTTCATACATTTAGTCCTATTATTTTCACTATGCATTAGTGATATTTTGAGTAGGACTTGCATGGAATTTTACTAAGTATGCTATGCCTTGGGAAATCCTAGTAGATGATGCCTTAGTAGAATTTTCCCTAAGTTAAGATCCCTACTACTATCATGCTTAGCTTAGCTAGTAGAAAACAAGGGTGGATTATATTCATGCTATGAAATATTTCTAAGTCTATGACTTATGTTTTGTTTAATAAAACGACTATGTGAATGAATCACCTGGGTGGAATGGTGAGAATGGATTTATGTTGAGTGGTTACACAGGGCCAGTAAACTGGCGAAAACTTGTGTATCACACTTGTGGAAAGCCACCCAGGAACAAAGAGATTTGAGATGTCAAATGTTGAGAAGCTTCAAGTGTAGCCACATGGCATTATGGGCTCTGCCTAGATCATATAGGTTGCAATAACTTAGCCAGATGGACAGAAGGTGGTAGGGGGTGATAGGATGGAATGCTTCCATTTGGTCTAAGTGAAGGCTTCTGAAAGATCTTGTCTCAATGCATGTCGAGTCTTGTGGGGAAAGTGCACCACCTCTCGAGATAGTAAAATCTAAGTACTTAGCCGTGTCCCCGGCAATGGACAATTTTAGCATCAAGACATGGAAGCTATCAAGGATCTCCTCATCCCAATTTCTAAGTTAAAAGAAACAAGGGTTAAAGGATCTTCAATTTTTAATCGGTAGATGCCTTGGGTGATTTTGAAAAACAAAAACTTAGTGTTTTCAACTTATAAGGAAAACCTTATTTTGAGCAAAGCAAGCCTCAGCTATACTTAGCTAAATGCATATAGATGATAGATACCACTATTCCACCATAGTATCACTTGCCAATACAATTCAAATGCATTGACCCTTGTGGCTATAACTTATTATGTTGCAGGTTTGTTTGATGTTAGTGAAGTGTGTTGAATAGGATTACAAGTCTACAACCAACATGATTTCCTGTGGCACTTTGAAGATGAAAAACGCCATGCTATATAGTTATTTCTGCTGCATTGTAATGAGATAGCAAATGAGCTATGTAAGATGTAATGAATTATTTTATTCTTGGTTATAATGTTGTATTATGACCTTTGTTTCTTGATATTACATCTTAAACTCTGGATTCTAGCTATTGATTCAGGGACTAGCATTGTAAACACAGGGATCTCTTCCTTATAAAGGTTGGGACCTCTACAGATGGTATCAGGGCACTGTGTTGCCTATAGGATTGTAACCCTAGGATTGGACAAAACACCTTAGAAAAATAAGAGTGTATTTGTTCCAAACTTATTTACAAACAATCTTGTAAACTCTTTCCTCAACCTTTTTGGTTTTGATTCTACATCTCTTCCTTTTCAACTTGATGGACAAGCCTCCACCACAAACAAAGGACATCACCAAAGACTTCAACATCACCAATGACTTCAACTTTAGTTCCACCAAGGACTTCAACATGGACATCACTAAGGACTTCAAGTGAAACAAGAAATGTTACTCAAGACTTGGAGACTAAGGAAACACAACTTAGAAGAAATCATCACCACCTTTGAAGTTTTGTGACCAAAATGCAAGTATTTTTCCAAGGATACCATGATCTTGTTCATGAATAAACAACTAGGAAGAATGAAATGATCTCAAGATAACCATATAGTTGACTACCATACTAGTGTTTAGCTTAGATCATATGTTTATCACACCAACTTATGAGGTGTAGCAAAAATATTTTGTTGCCAAAAATGTGCTTGAACCTTGTTGTTTGAGTGGAATGTTTGATTGTGATGGCTTGCACATTGCTTTGTGTGATTTGTTGTGTGTGAGTAGACATCTTCCCTAGAATCTTTTGCCTACTCTAATCCCAATCCAACCCAACCAGATGACTTCTCCAAGAGACCACAACTCCAACATCAAGGATGGTGACAACAACAACAACAACCAAGAGATACACATGAGAGAACAACTGCTAGCAACACAAGCCTAGTTGAATCAAGTGACAACTCAATTTTTAGCCAACAATAATGGGACAGACCCAACCATGCAAAAGTTATTGGAAACCCAATCCCAATTGTTGCAAAAGATGACAAATCAAATGATCAACATGAGAAACAACCTTTCCCAAGGAGATTGTGACAACAATGATATCAAGGATGATATTATAGAAGGAACTCAAGCTTGCAATATTTGTGGAGACATGGAACACACATATAAAGAGCATGTGGACCAATTCCCTAATTGTGAAGAGAAACATCCAACAAAACAATGCCCCACATCTCAAGTTACATGTTTCCTATGTGAAGTAAATGATCATGTCCCTATCCAATGCCCAATCTATCCTATAGTTCAACAGATGAAACAAGATGGAATGCATCAAATGTATGGAAAACTCCATGAAGTAACAACCTCTACCATGAAGGATGAAGGCAAAGTCAGAACCGTGCCTCATAAGGCCACAACCAATGTGACCACAAAGTGTTGCTACTCTTGTGAATAATAAGGTCACATCTCTAGTGGTTGCCCCAAGAAGAGGGAAAGATTTCCCACCTTTGAGGTGAAGTATGAAGAACATGAACTACAAGAACTCCTAGCTTTGGAGAGACCCAAAAACAAGAAATGTCCCAACCCCAGCAAGAAAGACATTAGCCAGGTGCAATGTTTCAATTGCAAAGAAATGGGACACTATGCTAATAAATGTCCAAAAAATAAGAAGAGCCAAGAAAACAAACAAGAGATAGTGATGCCAGAGAGAAAGAAGATGTTAGCCAAGTGATGTGCAATAAATACAAAAATTCAGGCCATTATGCATCACATTGTCAAGAAAAGAATAAGTATAAGACAATCAAGCCTATGAAGGATCTCAGCCTTATCACATGTTTCAAGTGTGAAAACAAAGGAAACTATGGAGATGTCTGTCCAGAGAAGTTTCATCAAGACCTCAAGTAAGCCAAGATGTAATCTAGTTAAAAATCTTTTAAGGGTGGTAGTACCCTAGTTGTCTTGAAGCCAACTTGTAACCTCTAGCCTTCCCAAATCTCGGTACGAGATTTCTTTTAAGGGTGGTATCCTGTCACATCCCAAAATTTTCCAAATTTTGAAATGTAAAAAAAAAAATAAACAAAAGAATTAATTATTGAAATTTAGGGTGAAAAGAAACTTTTTGCTTCTAAATGGAAACATCAAAACCCTTCTTGAATAAACTTTGAATGAAAAGGGAATCCAACAAAATTTCAATCAAGTGAAATGCATTCATCAATGAATGTATCTTGAAATTTAAACCTTTGGAAGAGTTAAACCAAAACCCTAATGGAAGAAAATCATTTCCAAGATCTCTCTAAGACTATGGATTTGATCCATATAAAAATCTAGCAACAAACATTTATAAATGATCAAAATGATAAACAAAAATATTAAAAGATCATAGAAATTGGTTTCTTTCAATTTGGAGCCATGGATCAAAACTTATGAATTTAATAAGATAAAAGGAAATAATTTCCAAAGCTAATAAAGCTCCTAGCTAAAATCCATACCAAATTGTGAGCAAAATAATCCTAAAAGAATTTAAAACGATAAACAAATATTAAATAAAATTATACAAATTGGAATCACCAATTTTGGGTCTATAAATAAAAAGATATGGATTTTATAAGACAAATAAATAAAGAATATTTGAAAGCCAAATTAAATCTTGGCCAAACAAATGGAATGAAAAGTTATTGAATGATAAAAACGAGTAAAATATTATTTAAATAAAATCATATGGATTAAACCATATTCAATTTTATTTAAATAAAGACAACTTACCTAAACTAAATAATAAATCCCAAGAAATTATTTAGAAGACAATTTAAAACTTGAATTAAATCCATAAGAAAATGGATAAAGATAATCCAAATCCAAATAAAATAAAGGGATAAAGAATATTCAAATAAAAGTATATGGGTTTAAACCATATTCAAATTATATTTAAATGGAGACAAGATCCCTAATGTAAATGATTAATTAAATCATGAGAAAATAATAAATTGGAATTTGCCAAAGTGGATTAAAAAGTTATCTAATTAACTTAAAAAGAATAAAATAATTATTTGAATAAAATTTATATGGGTTAAAAACCTTATTTGATTGAATAAAGACAAATGCCCAATTTAAATGAATATTAAATCATATTAAAATATTTTAAATAATTCAAAGTGAATTATTTAACACACTAATGAATAAATAATACCTACTAAAAAGGTTTGATAAACATTTGAATTTAAAACAGATCATTTGAATAAATTAATATGGATGGGAAACATATTTAAATCTTATTTAAATAAAGATAAATGTCTATTTTAAATAAATATTAAACCATAAGAGAATATAAGAAAATATTCTAAAAATGGATATTAAGCACATTATTAAACAGATTAAAAACCTACTGAAAGTAGGGAAAAAGTTTGATAAATAAATCTGAATTCAAATGAGTGTTTGAATTTGAAAACAGAAAATAGAAACAGAAAAATAAAAAGGGATCAGAAAGAAAAAATAGAAAACAGAAACAAACCCAGCAGCCCACCTAACCTAGGCCCAGTAAGCCCAACAGCAAGCCCACCCAGGGAAATCACTCTCTGCTTCATTCTTTTCTCACTCACACCCTCACCCCTCACCTCACTGACCTCGCGGCCCCACGCCACGCTGGCATATTCTTTTCCACCCCGCGACCCATTCCCCCTTATTCCTTCGGCTGTTTCTGGTCGATTAAACCTCGCTTGAATTCGAATCAATGCGCCAGTAATTCCTCCCCTGACCTTGCCTACATAAGCGCCTCGCCATCCTCTCTCTTTCACCTCCGTCGCCACACCCTCTCTGCCACTAGGCTGAGCAAATTACTCGCCCGAATCTCACTACTCCGATACATTCTGGCGATAATTCCGGTGAGTACACGCCGCCCCATCCTCTCTAGTTCACGCTCGCTTGTTCACCATCACTGTGCGCATCCATTAACCCCAACTGCGTGCCTTCTCGTGACCCAGAGCGTCAACTCCGTCCACGGCCGCGTCGCCGATGCATCTCAACTCCGGCGGCGGTAAGCGAATCAACACGCCCCTTGTTCTCTGGTGGGTATCCTCGCAACCCTCGAACTCTTGTGCATCTTCCTGACTGATTCCCTTGACTTATTACGCCATAGGAACTCGCCCCCGTCGACGACCGTGCGATCCCAAGCCAGTAGAGAACTCCGACGAGCAATTGTCATCAACCCTGTGTGCCCCCTGCCCTCCTACGACAACGTTTAGCATCAGCGCGATTCTTTAAATATGGTAACGCTCTCCGTTCTCTCCCTCGCTTCCTGGTTGTACCGGACCGTGGCTGATACAGCCGCGTCGCCGCTCGCTGTTGCCCAGCGCCGCCCATCTGTGGTTGGCATGTTGTAGTCCGTTAGATCTTAATCACGTGGCTTAGAATAGATCACTTAAAACGAATCGGTATGTCTAATCTGAGCCACACAGATCTCTTAGATCCAACGCTCTGTATTAGTCGATCCACCCGAACTGGTACGCGCCAGTAAGAAAGTGACGCATGGCAGAGGCTTTGTTTTAAAAACAGAAACTTTTCTATTAGATGAATGATTTTGTAAAATTCGTAACTTTTGTTATGCTTGGCCAAGAATTGCAAATTTTACATCAATGGAATCATAAAAATGTGAAATTTGCAACCATGCCCTTAGTTTAGTGTTTTGCTTCTGTAAAAGTATATGTTTTTGCAGAAACATTATTAGGTCTATTTTGTGTATAAAATTTATTTTTGAGTAAAATCTTTTGCAAAGGATTTTTTTGAACCTACTGACCAGAACACAAACTTTTGGGTTTAGAAATATATTTTGTTAAACACAAGGAATTAATCCTTGAATAAAAGCATTTCTAGTAAAACAAAAATGTTTGCTATTAGTTAAAAATGCTTTATGAATAAAACCTTTTCAAATGGTTTGATTTGAACTCTCTGAACCTAAACACCAAGTGTTGGTTTTAAAAATGTATCTGATTAACCCTAGAAAATTATTACCTTGATTAAAGGCATTTCTAGTAAAATAAAATGTTGCTTTGATTTAAAAATGATTTTGGATAAAACCTCTTGTAACTGGATTTGTTTTAAACACTTTGACCCTAAACACTAACATTGTGTTTAAAAACATATTTGGCAAACACTAGAATTTATTACTTTGATTTAAATCATTTCTAGCAAAACCAAAAAATGATTTAGAGGGCCCATTTTCACTAACTTGAATTTAAATGGTTTTGCAACTTTTATAAATGAGCAATAGGTGTTTAAAATGTTTATAGCCTACTAGAAACCACTTTTCCAATAAAACAATATTTTGCATGCTTGCATGCATTGTCTTGTTTTCTTTATTTTATGTGATGAATTGTTTGAATGCTAGTTTGAATTTGTGCCTTGATTGAATTGTGCTGAACTTTGAAGAGTGTGACAATTGCAAGATCAAGGAGTGTAACTATATTATCTACTAAAAATTCAAGTGGTGCTTCATACATTTTGTCCTATTATTTTCACTATGCATTAGTGATATTTTGACTAGGACTTGCATGGAATTTTACTAAGTATGCTATGCCTTGGGAAATCCTAGTAGATGATGCCTTAGTAGAATTTTACCTAAGTTAAGATCCCTACTACTATCATGCTTATCTTAGCTAGTATAAAACAAGGGTGGATTATATTCATGCTATGAAATATTTCTAAGTCTATGACTTATGTTTTTTTAATAAAACAACTATGTGAATGAATCACCTGGGTGGAATGGTGAGAATGGATTTATGTTGAGTGGTTACACAGGGCCAGTAAACTGGCGAAAACTTGTGTATCACACTTGTGGAAAGCCACCCAGGAACAAAGATATTTGAGATGTCAACTGTTGAGAAGCTTCAAGTGCAGCCACATGGCATTATGGGCTCTGCCTGGATCATATAGGTGGCAATAACTTAGCTAGATGGACAGAAGGTGGTAGGGGGTGATAGGATAGAACGCATCTATTTGGTCTCAGGGAAGGCTTCTAAAAGATCTTGTCTCGATGCATGTCGAGTGTAAAATCCCAAAAAATACTAAACTTGGATCATCAAACTCTAAGCATCAAAATTATGGTTGACGAAAAACTTTTCTAAATAAAATTATGAAAGCATGCATATTTGTATGCACCTCATTTGAAATTATTTTGAACCAACTTGTTTGTGTGTTCCTTTGCTTGTAAATGGATTCTTAGGTGAAATAAACATCATCTAAAACATTTCCCACACTTTTCCCAAAGACAAGTAAAGCAAAACAAATAAAATATAGGAATGGTCATTTTGACCAATTTAACTCCCATGCCTACTTTGGCTGTCTCAAACTTTCAGAACCTAACAGAAAAATTTCTGGATCTTTGCACCCCTTGATTGTACTCATAACAAAGTATCAAGGACCACTTTGTGATCATCCAGAAACTTTCAAATGCATAGTTTAAATGGCAATTCAAAATTGAATCTTTATCATATGGGAAGATCCCACTTTTTTAAAAACCACTCAAACAAGCTCAACTTTCAAAACCTAAGCATCTGCAGACTCACCAGCACCAATCTAGCACACTCACCAAAAATATTTTCAAAATTCAAAACTTGAATTCATGCGGCCATTTCATCAAACACTTGGCAGACTCATATCAAACAAAATCAAAACACTATAGTGTGCAGTGTTTTGAGCCTAACTGGTTCCCTATCTAGCTCACAACCATCTCAGTAGATCATCTAGCAAGATTAACCAAGCACTAGCACCACTGTGAGCTTGCCAATATCATCAATGGTGAACAGCCGAGTGCATCCTTGCCACCCCAGTGTAGACAGCAAGCTAGGAAAGAAACTAGCCATGCCAACCTTGTCTGGGAGATCACCCATGCCTCACCGCCCCCTCTCGACCAGCCCTGCCTCGAAGACACCGACCAGAGCACCCAGGAACGCCGCGCCCGTGCCTCTGCCAACCGTGCCGAGCATGCGCCAGAGCGCCACCCTCGACCGAAGCCCACAGACCGCGCGCCGCCCTCGCCGCGTGCATACACGATCGCCACCGACCCAGGAGACCGCCAGACATCCCCGTTCGCCGCCCCATGCCGCACAGCCACCGCTCGCCGTTGAAGACGCCGCCTCTGCCGCGCAGAGCGTCGCGTGTTCCAGACCAACCCGCACCGCCCCACGTCTCGCCACCGTATCGTTGAGCATCGCCAGGGAACACCGCACCGTCCCCTACCTTCGCCCATGCCAATAGCCGTCTGTACCATCGCCCCCGACGAGCTCACCGTGCGCCCCGTCGGTCCCCTCGCTCGACTATAAATAGAGGCCACCCCCAGCCGAATTGAGCACACCATTCTACTCCCCTCTCCTCACTGATCGTGCCACACCATTCCCGAAGCAAGGCGAGCAGCACATCGCCAGAATTTCACCGGAGCTCGCCGCCTCTGGAGAAGAAGGGAGCCAGCGATTGGATCGGCCCCAGGAGGAGCCACCGGTACCAGGAGATTCGCCATCGTCGACTTCGTCGTTCGCCTGCCTCGCCGACCCTCGCCTGCACCCCGGTGAGCCCCCAGCAACCCCCACTGGCCGCGCTAGGTTTCTGTCTCGCCGGTGTTGCCCAACGTCGACGATGACTCCCAGCCGTTGGATTAGAACCAGATCGAACGTCCCACATCGCCCCATACCGCTTCGCACCCCCATGTCTCACTGACGAGTGGGGACATCCACTTAAACAGCCCGCGGAAGCGCTACGCTTAGCAGGCAGGCCCAGTACCGTTTCCCGCGCAGCCCAGTTTTTTGAATTAAACCTTTTCCATTTTATTTTAAACCCACTTTTGTACCGAGTTTCAAAAATCAACCCAGATCGATTCAGCACACCAAATTGAATGAAACCAATTTTGTTCGAAAGGTTTGGGAATGCTGAATCCAAGCCCGTTGGATTCAAGTCATTTGGATCTATAGATCATCCATGGTAAAAATAACAAGGCAGAAGCTTTTCTGCATTCAAACATTTTTAAAATTTAAACCATAATAGATTTTGAGTTGATTCCAACTCTTAAAAATCACATTTAACCATACCTTTCAGAATATATAAAAATATATAGGTTTACTTGCAGAAATAATGTTCAAGTAATAAAAGAATGCCCCATAGGCATTTCTAGTCACTTTATTTAATTAAAATAAAAGGGTAAAACCTTATTAAATTGTGACACCACTTTAAATCACATTCCCATGGACTACAATATGTGGTGATGACATGTGTCAACATGATCCCATATTTGGTTTGGAGAATATTAAATCTTAAGTAGTTCTTCAATGAGTAGAAATTACTTTTCTAAAAATAAAAGGAATTAAACCAAGATTTAATCTTGTAATGTTAGTGATGATGTTAGATCATCTATAGGACCCTTGTGTGTGATGATTGCAAGTAGTTAAGTATTGTTTGGTGATTGTGTACATCGTATTTATTTATAGACGCTAGTACCGACCAAGGATACGAGGAGGAAGGAGGATACTATGAAGAAGAAGCCGAGGAGAACTTCAACCACTGCTCTGCACAAGGCAAGCTAACCCTTGCAATTTAGAAAGCCTATACTGATATTGTGCAAGCCAATACTTGCCAGTTTTACTAATCAAGTTGACCAATGCAAGCCTAATACCACTAGTGAATGTGCAAGCTAACACTTGCAAGATACTCTACTGATGCCACAAACCACTATTGGTTACCATGCCAATTATATGCCTTAAGCATATATGATCATCTCCACTTAATAAACCAATCCTAGTTTTACTTGCAAGCTTCTTACTTTATTTCTTTATCAAAGCTCTTACCTACATTTTTCCTAAGTGAATGGTAGATACCGGAAAGATATGTGAAGGTTGCATAAAGAGCATAAAATGTGGCCTAAGCTAGATAATCTTGATGTCATCCTAAGGCATGAGATTAAACTTAGTTAAAACTCCACTAGTTTACAACCCCTCATTAGTGCTTACCCCCACCTGTAGATGCTAGTGCTAAGCATAAAACTTGATCAACTTTATATGGGAATACTTGGTGGAAAAATGGTTATGAAAACCTTGGAATGATGGATCATTCTATTGAAATGTTTTGGACATGTGTTTCCGAACACTTGATGATTTTGGTGATGAAAATGATGAGGCATGAGCCTTAGCCCTTTATAAAACTGATGGTTGTCTGGATGTGATACCATTCCAATTTTATCGTACAACCACAATACCCGAAGATTGGGTAGGGCTTGACTGGAAACTTATATACCTTAGTATTAGTTCCCTCACGACCAAGGTCTGAGCTGAGGCTACCTTGTGAAGATTGTCCACCTGTGCAGTACCCAAGATGACAGTTGGTCATGGTTGGGAGGCCAAGCTCACAGGAGAGGTGCTTATACTAGGGCGTGTAATTGAAAGGTTAGGATTGATTGTCCGCATACTGAGTATGGTGAATTCAGGATTTGTTCCTGACGGATGTATAGAATGTTGTGGTGAAAGTGTACAATCTCTGCAGAGTGTCAAACTATTCGAATAGCCGCGTCATGATTATGGACGATTGAGTGGCCATACTGTTCCCCCGTCAGACTTTTAAAAATGACTTGTGAAATGAACTGAGACTTTGACTTGACCATAACAGGGTTGTGATATGAAATACAAGTTCCCCCACGGTTTTGCTATTTCTCAGGCGCCTGAGAAATAGTTATTTCTCAGTCATCTTGTTCACCGTTGGATTTTGGTTCCAAGATTCAATTGAGCCATCTGGTTGCAGTTTTCTGTTTGTAAACCATGCATGTTTCCATTCGATTGAGCTAGCCACGTCAGCCGAGTTATTTCTCAGTCGCCTGAGACGTAGGCGTTAGGTGTTATAAACCTTCAACTAGCATTCGTTGCTTCTAAACTTAGTAGAGATAAATCTGGCTTTTGCAAAATAACCCTAGAGCCTAGTGTCCTATTATCAAAAACCCCTTTCACTTGTTAGTATTAGTTTGCGAGTACTTAAAGAGTACTCATGGCTTTGTGCCTGGCTATTCCCATGGCCAGACTATGAAGAGGAGTACCTGGAGGATGGACCCCAGGAAGGTTACGATAACTAGGATCATCTCCCATCGTCAGCATTGTCTGTGACCCCGAAGATGGAGCTTCGCCTATGCTACCGTTATTATTACGTATTCCGCTGCTTGATGTTGTATTAAGAACTGGATCATGAGATCCCTATTTGTGTAAAACCTTATGTATGGTTTGTAATGGATGATGTACTATGGTATCCAATTCTGTTATGTCTCGCAAAAATGGTAATCCTAGGATTGCGATGTATGGCATAACAGGCATCTGGGATTAAAAATCCGGGTGTTGACATCGAGTCTTGCGGGGAAAGTGCACCACCTCTCGAGAGAGTAAAATATAAGTACTTAGCCGTGTCCCTGGCAATGGACAATTTTAGCATCAAGACATGGAAGCTATCAAGGATCTCCTCATCCCAATTTCTAAGTTAAAAGAAACAAGGGTTAAAGGATCTTCAATTTTTAATCGGTAGATGCCTTGGGTGATTTTGAAAAACAAAAACTTAGTGTTTTCAACTTATAAGGAAAACCTTATTTTGAGCAAAGCAAGCCTCAGCTACACTTAGCCAAATGCATATAGATGAGAGATACCACTATTCCACCATAGTATCACTTTCCAATACAATTCAAATGTATTGACCCTTGTGGCTGTAACTTATTATGTTGCAGGTTTGTTTGATGTTAGTGAAGTGTGTTGAATAGGATTACAAGTCTACAACCAACATGATTGATTGTGGCACTTTGAATATGAAGGACTCCATGCTATATAGTTATTATTGCTGCATTTTAATGAGATAGCCAAATGAGCTATGTAAGATGTAATGAATTATTTTATTCCTGGTTATAACGTTGTATTATGACCTTTGTTTCTTGATATTACATCTTAAACTATGGATGCTAGCTATTGATCCAGGGACTAGCATTGTAAACACAGGGATCTCTACCTTATAAAGGTTGGGACCTCTACATTCTCTTTTATCTAAATACTAATTCTTAAAAATAATTACTAAATAAATAAATACAATAGTTCCTAATAATAAATAAAACCTTTGGATTTTACTCTATTAATAATATATTACATTATAAATAGTGAATGTAATATTTATATAATATTAAAAAGTTATTATTTAAAATAAATTTATTTATTAATTAAGGAAATTCGAGAAACTAAAATATTGAGTAAAACACACAAAGAAGATAAATAAAAAATAATGTGTTGCATTACTATGCATATTCATTTTTCTTATTTAAATATTGTCCTTACCGGACAATAATGATGTTTTGTAGACATAGAAGCTCAAGGTCCAGTGCAAGCATCCGACTTCACTACCTTGCAATCACAAGGCAAGTTCATCATTTGCTCATGTCCTTTGAAGAGTCTTATTCAAAGTATTTGCAAACTGTGTGTTATCATCTATGATTTAAGGAAAGAAAATATTATTTTATCAAGTAAATAAATTTTTGATATTATCCTAAGTGATGGTATAATGGAGCAATAGAACTTAGGTTTCTATTTACAACAATGATAATCATCTAGGAATTTAACAACCAATGACATCAGTTATTCTAGCGCCGTATATAACGCGTTAGTCATGAGATTTGGAATGGGACAGAGAAGTCAGTTGTATCCTTTTCCTTTCATATGGATGAAAGACTACCTTAACGTGATGTTGTGATTCCTTTTGCAGATCCAACATATGGGTGGGCACCCTTAGGCTCCACATTTTTGGTGTCTAGATTATCTATGAGTGGCTGCCGGAGGTTTAGCCTGACCTATAAGGTACTTACTAGGGGCACCACTAGCTCATAGAGTGTTCGGGAACTCATCAGGGTTTTAGCCTGCCCGGAAGGGGGCTTAACGGAGGTGAGCCAGCCCCGAAGGATCATGCAGACATATGGGGTCGTGGAGAGGGCAGTGATTGGCTTGGACCAACTATTGGGCCCCACATCATGGAATTGTGGACGGGAAAGTATGCTCGGTTGTGCAACAAGGAGTTGATCTCTCATGGGTAAAGTAACGCACCTCTGTAGAGTGTAAGAATTATAACTTGTTACTCCTTGTTCCGGGAAGGAGCTACGAACGCGGCAGGAAAGGAACCCCATGAAAGTTTTGGTCAACCTGTGAAGGCTGATGGTTATAGATTTTCACAATAAAATCAATCTTTGAAGAAATATTTGCAAAAACTGCATAGTGCCAAGGACTTATAGTCCGAGGTGGTAGATAGAGCATCAAACTTCCCACCTTGCATATAATGAAATTGTTGGGTAACGTTGCTACTCACCTTTTCCTCTGATCCCCTTCTTAGACTCCGAGGATCAAGAAGATACCCCAATGTATGCAGATGAAAGTCAAGAGGAGGTCTTCTATGAAGAACCCAATATGTACGATGTCGTGGAAGGGGTAGACTATGATGTCGTCTACGGAGAAGAGCATCATGAGTCAGAATAATTACCGTAGTTCAAAGAACCGATTGAGCCGAGCAACATGAACAATATATAACAATAATTTGTTGAGCTCAATTTGAAGTTTAAGTTGTCACTTTAAATCTTCCGCTGAAACACTTTATATTTGGTTTGTAAGTTGAATCTTTCGAAGTCTTGAACTTCTGGTATTGTAATAATAATAATGTGTGTATGTTTGTAATATGGACCCGCAATGTTTCTGTTGTACCACTCTGGGGGATGTGATATTTACGGAACGGTGTTCTGTGGATGTCATGTCAAAGACTATAGTGTACTACACATGCAGTGGTATGCTGGGTCACTGCAAGTATCATGTAGTCGACGTTCACATGACACCACTAGAAGAATAGCACCCCAACTTAAATACTAAACCATTGAATAATATCTCAACACAAATCCACTACTAACAACATGACTTCTCCCATGTCCTCAAGAACTAAACGAACTACTCACAAGACATCATATGTATCAAGATCAAAGATGATATGATGATGGATAATAATCTGAACATAAACAATAATCCAATGTTTCCACTCACAAGCATCAACTACAATAGTAATCAACACCAAGAAAGTTTCCCCTAAGAATTATGCAAGTATTCAACACAATTGTTACAACGGGATGGAGTGGTGATGATGGTGCTGGTGGAGATGATGGTGTGGATCATGATGATGATCCCGATGAAGTCTAGCTTGATGGATGTTGGCGCTTTGTCAACATGGGATCGCTTCGTCGGGAAACCCCAAGAGCAAGGTGTGATGCAGCATAGCAGCAAGTCTTCCCTCAGTAAGAAACCGAGGTTATCGAACCAGTAGGAGGAAGGAAACGTCTGAAAGGTGTTGCAAGCAACGTGGAAACCTATACAACACAAACTCAAGACTTTGCCCCAACGAACAGTGAGGTTGTCAATATCACTGGTTGCTATAACAAAGGATTAACTGTATGGTGTGGAAGGTGATGATGGTTTGCAGCAAGTAAACAGTAACAGTGGAAGATGTATCAATGGTAAAGATTGGACCAGGGTCCATAGTTCATAGGTTCTCTCCTTAGATAAACAAACATGGCATGCTGGGTAAACAAATTACAACATGGGAAATTGACAGGACTGAGCAAGGCATAACAATGCAATACTAGACAAAAAGATCCTATGAGATTCGATTGGGCAATACAACAATATACATAGACCGCCATCCAACTGCATCTATGACTAGAAGTCCACCTTTGGGTTATCATCCGAACCCCCTCCAGTATTAAGTTGCAAGCAACAGACAACTTCTTTAAGCAAAGTGTGTAAGGTAAACAATCCACTTGTCCCATGAACAAGGGACCGTTGTTTTCCCCCTAGTAGCAACAGCACATCTACAACCATAGATATTTATGTCACTTCCCTTGATTAAGTAGAGGCATGAACCCACTATCGAGCATAAATACCCGTCTTGGAGTCACTAGCAACTACTTGGCCAAGATAGCTACTAAAAACGGAGAGCATGCAAGATCACAAACAACACAGACATGATAGAATCAATAAGACAAAACTATTAATCAATCTAATATAGTAATCTCAATATCCATCGGATCCCTGCAAACACAACATGCATGATTACAAATAGATAAGATATTGATCATGAACGGATCTCACAAGATCTAGACATGAAATCACAAGGAGGTGATACAACCATCTAGATACTACATGGACCCGTAGTCCAAGGTGGAACTACTCGTGCTTCATACCGGAGGCTGGCATGATGAAGAAGAAGGCCTCCGGGATGATCTCCCCTCTGGCAGGGTGCCGGGAAGAGCTTCAGATACCCCGATCTAGGGACGATGATGGCGGCGTCTATAGACGGTTTCGTGGAATATTGGTCGGGTGCCTAGGGTTTAGGCATCGGGGGATTTTATAGGCGAAGAGGCGAGGCAGGGGGCCACCAGGGCGGCTGCACCCCCTTCCCAGGCGCGGAGTGGGACCACCCGCATGGCCAGGGGGTGTGTCCCACTGGTGAGTCTCCTCTGGCTTCGTGTTCCCCAGGGTAAAATATTGACTTTGGCTTTTGTCCCGTACAATTCCGAGAATATTGATTTTACGCCTCGAACCAAAACAAGAAAAGCAGCAACTGGCACTATGGCAACTTGTTAATAGGTTAGTACCAGAAAACATAAGAAAAGCACCTCAAAGTGTGGACAAAGCAAAAAAAGTAGATACTAAAAAAGAATGGAACATCAAAAATTATAGATACGTTTCCGACGTATCAATGAAGGTGTTGATGGCGACGATCTCCCCTCTCTGGGAAGGAATTTCCCTGGCAAAAATCTGTCTGCCGAAGAGCTCTTCCTCTCTCGGTATTTTCCGCCCCGCAGAGGCGGCGGAATTTTTCTGTGGTCGCTCCTCGTGTTTTAGGGTTTCGAGGAGAAGATATAGGAGAGAGAGGGCGGAGCTAGAGGTGGGCCAGGTGGGCCACACCCCTGTAGGCGCGGGGTAGGGGTGGCCCGCGCCTGGGGGTGTGGGCCCCCTATGGCCCATCTCCGCCTCCCCTTCTGGCTTCATTCGCCTTTTGGGATAATATGTTTTTCCGTAATTTTTCTAGTATTTTTTTGATCTTCGTGAAATTGCATCGAAACACCTCCTTTTCTATCAGAATCCTGACTCCGGTAGTTCATCCACCAAGAATCATCCAACATGCAAAAAAAGATGAAAAGACAAAAGTAACACCTCTTAATATGAAATATATCAATGAATAGAGGCAAATTATGATATAGAGTGGTGATGCAAATTGGACATATCAACTCCCCCCAAGCTTAGACCTTTTCTTGTCCCTAAGCGAAAACTAAGCTCAGTAAACATGTCCACAGGTTTATGGAGTGAAGTGTCGATAAAATAATACGGACAAGAAGCATCACACTTACCATTACACAAATCATAGAAGAAAGCAACTCACCATTATATAACTTAGCTTGCAACAAGTACAGGAGTCACAATAGAGACGCATAAAGATAAATCATAATTGGAATTGGCAAACTTTTGTTCTTGGTCAGAGAACAGCTGGCAAACAGTTTCACAAAAAACTTTTGTAGAAGTTTCACAACAAGAGTACTCTTTGCTCAAACATAAAAGGTTTTTCACAATGATGGCTTTCAAAGTAATACTCAATAGATAAGTCTTATGCAAACAAGGAAGATAAAGAACATGATTGAATAAATCATCATATGAATTCTTGAAACACAACTCAAATGCTTGCTGGAGATAGAGAGGAAGTAGGTTTACTGACTCAACTTAGAAAATAGGAGAAAGGCCCTTAATAGAGGGAAGCAGGGATTTCAAGTTCATAAAGAGCTTCCAAAAGAGTATGGTACTTACTGGCTTGGAGCTCTCATTGCCCCTATCATAAGAATCTTGAGGTGATTAAGGTTAAAGTGAACAAAGATGGAGTATATGCTTGACGAAATATAAGTTGGCAATCTCATGTCCCTTGAGTACGAGGGCCGCTCCTCATGCTACTCAACTTTAGTTACGGGTAAGTTCTTGTCATTGTAAGTACATGTGTATCATAAAGAACCGCCAACGGGGTACCCCTTGCACATGATACATGAGTTATCCCATAATCAAAATGACAAGGCAAGCAGACAGTGAACATCTCAGTGATATTTTTATTTGCTATTTGCATAGGTTTTTATTGAGGATGCTTCACAGATTTCTCACTATGGTTATGCTGCAAGTTTCCACCATGATTAAGCATGGCTTAGGCTAGCGGCCTAGGCGTTTCTCTAACACACATACATAACTCCATGGACTTACAAGCTCCCTTTTTATTTCACACCAATGACATCCACAAACAAAAGAGCATGATATCAATTGGATATGTATCCATAAGTGTTGAAAGCGTTCCCCGTGACAACACGGTTCTGCTAATCCCAATGTATAGATGCAAGCATATACAACTTCGATGACACAATGGTTCAAGTTTATTAGGGGCAAGAAAATAAGGTGTGCCATCAAGTTCGTGAGAGCTTTACTAACTAGTTTTCACATAACAAAATAATTTTAAATTTGAAAGATAGATGAAGCTTGAGAATTTGCTTGGAATAGCAATAATGCTAATAGGAAGATATGGTGGACACAAATGGCATAGGTTTGGTTCAAAAGGGGTTGGAAGCATGAGAAGTATGCCTTCTCAAAACAGGTTTTTGGCTAGCAAGGCTGGGTACCAAGCAAAAGATTTAAAGGAAACAAGCAAACCTACAAGTGATAAAGCCAAACATGTAATCTTCCTTGGAGACACAAAAGATCTTAAATAAATAATACTAAGCTTATGAGCCAATCAACAAAGAAAATAAATGATACAAAATACATGTAAGCTTTTTCTCTTCTCCTTTCAAACCTCAAAAAGTGTTGCTACTGACCAGAGCTCGGTTTGCCAAAACCAATTTAGATCTACTTGATGCTCCCAAAGTGATACCAATACTGATCAACAAGATCAATCATATAATAGAGATTTCAAACTAAAATAAGAAGTGCAAAAAGTAAAAGATGAAACTTCTCATTAATATTCCATAAAGGCACTCACACCAAGGGATACATAGAAACTAAAGGAGAGATACTTCCACATGCAAACCAACCTATAAGATAACTTCTCTACCAAAGATATAGCTCTAATAAAAAGGTAAAATATAAAAGATAGTGATGTGATACCGTGGCAATCCCCCAAGCTTGGAACAAGCCAAGGGGATGCCAAACCTAATGATGAATTACTCCTTCGGTGGTGGTGGTGTTCTCTTGTCATCATCAAACTTCCAAGGCAAAGGTTGCCCGTCCAAAAATGACGTCCTGGTTTCCACAATCCTAAAACTAGCAGCAGATCTTATGCAATTAAATCTAGCCTCATACTCATAGTTTTGATTTTGTATGTCGTAGAGCTGTGCTTGTAATTGGTTGGTGGTCTGACAGAGCGAGAAGATTTCGTCTCGGAGCTTAGCAACCTCCTCCTCGTGATTGGCGATGAGTTCTAAACTTATATTATGGATGACATCCTCTTCGCGTTATGCCATCTTCTTGTACCTGAAAACTTCCTTCTCCAATGCTTCCATCATGTCTTCCAAACTGCCTTCTCCTCTAGGGACTTGAACTTCTTTCATTTTCACCTTCCCATCCTTGAGAATCAACTCCTTGGGATGGATCCTCAACTCATACATGTACGGGTTGATGACATCCGCGGAGGAATTCTCCATGGGTGATCCAGAGGAAGACAATGTGACTCCAAAACTGAGAATATGCCTGACAGAAACAGATCGAAATAGAAACAAGACGAGAACATGATACACGAACCTCTAGGGGATCCGAGGGGTTATATATTATTAAGTTTCAAAGCATAAGGAAGGTACTGGTGCAAAACCGAGGCGGAGACGGAGCTCAGGGGGCTCACACACCCTCCAGGCGCGGCCAGCTGGGGCCCACGCCTGGGGTGGATGTGGCCACCCTGGCCTCCGTTTCCTCCTCTGTTTCGTTTCGTAACCTTCCATATGTAATAAAATCAACAAAAATATAAAAAGATTAGGCTTTCACGAACCTTCAGTTTTCACCACTTTGACCTATTCAAAGACGAACTCTGCAGATTCCTTTTCTCCTTCTCCTGGAAATTTCTTTTCTCACAAGGCATTACATAAACCTCAATGGCAACATTAGTGTAAGCAAAAACAATAAACCTTTAGGTTCACAATTCAAATGAAATGCATCAAAACAAAAGCTACTTTAGCAACTCCTTTCCAAAAACCCAAAAGAATTTGGAAGGGAATCAATAAGAGAGGTAAATGCAAATGATGGCAGAAATCTGTCAAAACAGACCAGCAGGTAAAGATTAATTTTTTTGAAGACCTTTTGTTGTTCAAATCAAAACGTGCAAAACTAATGAAAGTTGGGTAACAACTTGGAGAACAAGCACCAAAAAATACAGCTTCATCCGAAGTACTGAGCTCCCTCACGAATTTTTACAATGCAGCACAAAAATCTATCCCAGGACAACCACTTTTTACAACTCCTCCACTTCTCAACAGTAGTTGAACTTGACACAAAAACCAAAACAAAAAGGATAAGGAGCGGTTATTACTGAGCTAATAACTTCCAAGACTCGACCAAACTATTGGGTTATCTCCCAAGAAGTACTTTTCTTTAATGCCTTTAAGTTAGGCTTGAAAGTTTCAAAGATGCTCACAAAGGAGATAAATATCTGAAGTGAAAGAGAGCATCAAGAAGCAAATAACTAACACATTTGAGTCTGACCCACTTCCTATGCATGGGGGTATCATGAGAAAACAAATTGTTAAAACAAAAAGCCACCAGCATAGGAAGACAAAACAAATGCAACTTCAAAGCTTTCAACATAAAACAAGGAAACTTAACATTATTGAGATGCATAAAACCATGTTTCCCTCTCTCATAATAACTTTCAGTAGTACCTTGAATAAAATTGACAATATAACTGTCACTGTCAACAATTTTATCATCAGGATGAGCATACTTACGGTCATCAAAAAGAGGACCAAGGTCATAAACTGGATCAATAGAAGCAAGTTGTTCCATCCTGAAATCTTTATTAGGCAAGCTATTTTCACAAGGAGCTTTAGAAAATTTGGAAAAGTTAAACTCATAAGAATCTCCATAAAACTTAGTTAAAACTTTTTCCTTCCTACAATCTATAATAGCTCCACAAGTGTTCAAGAAAGGTCTACCAAAGATGATAGGACAAGTTTTACTAGCTGTTGAATTAAGCACTAGAAAATTAGCAGGATACTTAATCTTACCACAAAAGACTTCCACATCTCTTACAATACCAATAGGGAAAATGGTTTCCTTATTAGCAAGGTGAATAACAACATCAATATCCTCAAGCTCACAAGGACCAATCTCATGCATAATTTCCCTGTAGAGCTCATAAGGAATAGCACTAGAACTAGCACCAATATCACATAAACCATGATAGTAATGATCACCAATTCTAACAGAAAGCATAGGGACACTAGCTTTTCTAGGATGGGAGACAATATTAGAAGTGTCTTCACAGAAGACAATGTCCTCATCCTCTATGTTTTTAGTGACAAGATCTTTCACAATAGCTACCATAGGCTCAATATTTATTTGCTCTTATGGTTCCACAGTTTTCTTTGCACTTTTGCTTACCACATTAGCTCTAATAGAATATTCCTTTACCTTAGCAGGAAAAGGGATTTTCTCAACATAAGGTTCATGCAAAATAGGATCAACAGTACAAACTTCTATGCTAGTAGGAACATGGGTAACAATGTTTTTATAAGGAGCATGGTACTTGTCCCACTCTTTTTGGGAATTTCAATATAAGAGGCAAAGGCCTTAAAACATTTTGCAAGAACTTGAGAGTCAAGACCATACTCATTACTAATATCACGGAAGTCATCAGTTCCCATAAAATATTTAATGCATTCATAATCATAATTTATACCTGACTTTCTTCCTGTGTCATTCTACCAAGCTTCAGTGTTCTCTTGAATACGGTCTAGGAGATCCCATTTAGCTTCTTCCTTCATACATGTGAATGATCCAGCACAAGAAGCATCTAGTAAGTCTTTATCATGAAGAGAAAGCCTAGCATAAAAGTTATTGATAATAATATTGTTAGGGAGTTCATGAATAGGACATTTAAGCATTAGTAACTTCAGTCTCACCCAAGCTTGAGCTGTACTCTCTCCATCACAAGGACAAAATTTATATATTAGATTTATATCCTTATGAATTTCACTGGGAGGATAAAATTTAGAATAAAAGAGAGGTACTATTTCCTCCCACTCCATGGATTGCCCATTCTTCAGCAGCTTATACCATTCTTCAGCTCTCCCTTTCAAGGATATAGAGGGTAACTTCTTCACATGTTCAGTTGTGATACCTGCACACTTAAACAACCCGCATAATTTATGGATAAAAAGCAAATGATTACCAGGGTGGACAGTTCCATCCCCTAAATAATAATTATCCATAACACGATCAACAATACTTGTAGGTATCTTAAAAGGATATATCTCAACCGGTGGTGGTTCATCTACTACCATAACAATGGTAGTAGTTTTCCCAAACAGAAAACCAAGTGGGTTATCCATAACGGAAACAAAGTAACAAACAGAAATAAAACGCAATACTCACAGTAGAAGTTTCCTTTACCAGTTCCACTCTTCAATAGCGTTTCACTCCCCGGCAATGGCGCCAGAAAATAGTCTTGATGACCCACAAGTATAGGGGGTGTATCATAGTAATTTCTATAAATAGGAGTGTCGATCCCAACGAGGAGCAGCAGGTGTTGACTAGTGGTATGGAGCAGGAAATCTCTGTAAATACTTAGCAAACGGATTTTTAGGGGTTTTCTAAATAAGCAAACAAAAAATGTGTAAGTAATAAAGACAACGAACAATTGCAGCAAGTGGCCCAATCCTTTCTTAGCAAAGGACAAGCCGGTGGGAATACTTATAAGGACCAAACGTTCTCGAGGACACATGGAAATTCTGTCAAGTTCTTTCGCTTCAAATAGCTGAGTAGTCTTCTTTGGTTTTGTAAGTGTTGTGTGGGTGAACCTGTGATAATGTACCGACCTTACTTGGACTAATACATACTTGTGATTAAACCCCCTGCTAGCATCCGCAACTACAGGAAAGCAATTAAGGTAAAAAAACCTAACCACAGCCTTAAACTCTAAGATCCTACGCTCCCTTGTGCAATGGTGTCCTAACGGGGGTTCAGGTTTCTGTCACTCCGGTAACCCCATAATTAGTAGCCAAATACACAATGCATTCCCCTAGGCCCATAAATGGTGAAGTATCATGTAGTCGACGTTCACATGACACCACTAGAAGAATAGCACCACAACTTAAATACTAAACCATTGAATAATATCTCAACACAAATCCACTACTAACAACATGACTTCTCCCATGTCCTCAAGAACTAAACGAACTACTCACAAGACATCATATGGATCAAGATCAAAGATGATATGGTGATGGATAACTAACTGAACATAAACAATAATCCAATGGTTCCACTCACAAGCATCAACTACAATAGTAATCAACACCGGGAAAGTTTCCCCTAAGAACTATGCAAGTATTGAACACAACTATTACAGCGGGATGGAGTGGTGATGTTGGTGCTGGTGGATATGATGGTGTGGATGATGATGATGATCTCGATGAATTCTAGATTGATGACGGTGTTGATGGCGACGATCTCCCCTCTCCTAGAAGGAATTTCCCCGACAGAAATCTGTGTGCCGGAGAGCTCTTTCTCTCTCGGTGTTTTCCACCCCGCAAAGGCGGCGAAATATTTCTGTGGTCGCTCCTCGTGTTTTAGCATTTCGAGGAGAAGATATAGGCAAGAGGGCGGAGCCAGAGGTGGGCCAGGTGGGGCACACCCCCTGTAGGCGCGGGGTAGGGGTAGCCCGTGGCTAGGGGTGTGGGCCCCCTATGGCCCATCTCCGCCTCCCCTTATGGATTCCTTCGTCTTTTGGGAAAATATGATTTTCCATAATTTTCTGGTATTTTTATGATCTTCACGAAATTGCATCGAAGCACCTCTTTTTCCATCAAAATCCTGACTCCAGCAGTTCATCCTCCAAGAATCATCCAACATGCAAAAACAGATGAAAAGACATAAGTAACACCTCTTAATATGAAATATATCAATGAATAGAGGCAAATTATGATATAGAATGGTGATGCAAATTGGACGTATCAGTTTCTCATAAATAGTATTACTGTTCCTATTGAGATAATTTGACCATCAGACTTATGTAGACTTGAATACAATATGGACGTAGGGGGTCTTCAAACGTTACTCCGTAACAGGTAATCATAAAATCGTTCTATGTTGTTAACTGGATAGTATTCCACTATTCTATGTGAAGTAGTTATGGGAATTGTTACTCCTAATGATGGGGAGAGATACACTCTGGGCCCACTCATGTATTATGATGTTCGTCATCGTATGGACGGATAAAGTGATCAAGTTATTTATAATAGGAACATCTATAATACGGTATGACTAAAGAGTATATGTCGGGTAACAAGGATAACTCAATTGTTTCACCTCGGGCCATGTAAAGTATCAAAAAGCAATACGATGGTTAGCGATAAGTAATATAGAAGGTTCACATGATCAATTGTTTCACATAAGCGTTATGTGTGGGGATCAATAAGTACATCAAGGTACCCATGTTGATCATTGTTGCGAATGAGTTTCGGACATGTACACACACATCCGAACCCATACGGTCACACACCTAAGAGTTTAGCAACATTTAAAATGTGAGTGCCATAGTAAGATATGAATGAAGTGTCTCAAAATATTAGGGAGGAACCCCGAATATTACCGAGAGTGTACGTAATTGTTCCAATATGGAAGGTATCAGAATGATTTAAGAAAGTTCTGAAAGTGTCCGGGATTATTCCGGAATTGATAAAATCATAAAAGTAATAAAACATAGTGGGCACCATGGGCTGGAGAACCACATGGTCCCACTAGGGCAGGCAGGCAAGAGGGAGGGTAAAGGCCTATGACGCATGAGGCTCTCTCGCCTACAACAGTTGTAGCCCTGGAAATCACAGCTCCTATTGAACCACGTAGGTATGGTAGAGTCCATCTTCCGGCTATAAGATTTGAAGATGAAGCATTGTTTTTAGACAAGGATGAACCAGGGTTTTTTTAGAAATAGGCGCATTTATTAACATAAAATGTTTAATGCTTACACCCGGCCTCTGCATAACTAAGATGCACACAGCCACACGAATGACAGAACTAGGGAAAAAATTAGACAAGCATTACAAAAAGGCACTATCGAGATAATTGTCTTTAATCTAAGGTAGATCAATCCTCAAATCACGCGGCCATCCATGTCGGGAGAAAATATCCCTCGTCGTGTCCTCCAATCGCGTACATCCCTTCACAAATAAGTCGCGAAACTTCATGCGTTGGAGAATAGTCCATGATTGGAGGATAGCAGTGGCTCGATAAATAACCTGCAGAGGAGAAGACACAATGTTATTAAAAATCTTGTCATTTCTACAAAGCCATAGCGACCATATAATGGCAAGCGCTCCCACCCAAAACAGATTTCTGTACTTATCAACAATTCCATGCAACTAATTACCAAAAACATTGGTTACTGAACATGGATTAGATAAACCAGAAGCTATTTGGATGAATGACCATATAGAGCGAGAAAATTTTCAATGGAAGAATAAATAACGAATTATCTCATTGTGATGACAAAAAATGCATTGTATACTTTCATGCCAATTCCTCTTTGCAAGATTATCTTTTGTTAGAATTACACCTTTACGTAGATACCATGCAAATATCTTTGTATTAAGAGGTATTTTCATTTTCTAAATTTTACTATTATCATCGACCGGGATATCAGGTTGGACCAAAGCTCTATATAGTGAGCCAACAGAAAATTTGCCACTTTCTAGTAATTTCCATTTGAACACATCAACACCGTCCAATAATTGTATCATGGATAATCGTAACAGTAGATTGTTCCAAGATACCAGTCGAGGACCAATGAAACTTCTTCTGAAAGACACATTAGGAGGGTTGTCTTCCATCACTGTGGAAATTGTATCTCCTTTGTGTCTAACAATCGAATATAGAACTGGATATTGTTCGCGAAGAGTAGTTTAGCCAAGCCACTTATCTTCCCAAAACCTAATCTATGATCCATCCTTAATCTCGAAAGCACCAAAACGAAAGAAATGTTTTTGGTGGCCATAAGGCCCGCCCAAAAGTGTTAATCGCCGGGTTTCCAAACCACTTGAGACAAAGCTTTGGATCCCACATATTTTCTCCATAACATGGTTTGCCAAACACCATCTTCTATAAGTAGTTTAAAAATCCATTTGCCCAGAACCGCAGTGTTTTTGACTTGCAAATCGTGTATGCCCAGTCCACCATACTCCTTCGGGTGGCAAACCGCATTCCATCTGGCCAATCGATACTTATTTTTCTCACTATACCCTTGCCAAAAGAATCTTGAACGGAAATAATCCACTTTGTTCAAGACACCTTTAGGTAATTGGAAAAACAAGATCATATACAGTACCATGTTAGTAAGTACTGAATTTATGAGTACTAGTCTTTCACCAAGGGATAACAATTTTCCTTTCCAACTATTAAGACGTTTTTGTAGCCTTTCCTCAACAAGTTTCCATTCAGCAATTATGAGATGTCGATAATGAATCGGTATTCCCAAATAGTTGATTGGAAAATTCCCCTGACCACAGCCGAAAAGTTCAGCATATAGGTGAGCCTCGTTTTGGGCCTCGCCAAAACAATACAAATCACTCTTATGAAAGTTAATTTTAAGTCCAGATAGCTGCTAGAATGCTGATAAAATTAATTTTAGATTCTTAGCCTTCTCCAGATCATGTTCCATAAAAAGGATTGTGTCAACAGTCGTATTGAAGAATAGAGAGTCAACCATCAATAAGATGTGGAACTAATCCTTCAATTTGACCATCGGTCTTTGCTCTCTCAATAAGGATGGCCAACATATCAGCCACTATATTAAATAATAAAGGCGATAATGGATCCCCTTATCTTAGTCCTTTCTTGGTCTGGTAGTATTTGCCAGTATCTTCATTTACTTTAATGGCAATACTACCCCCAGACACAAAGGACTGAATAAGAGCGCTCCACTCCTCAGAAAAACCTTTCATGCGGAGTGTTTGCTGGAGGAAATACCAATTAACTTTGTCGTATGCCTTCTCAAAGTCAATCTTGAACAGTACACCATTTAATTTTTTTGAGTTTAGTTCACGAATTGTTTCATGCAGAATTACAACACCATCTAGGATATTTCTTCCTTGCATGAACGCAGTTTGAGACGGGCTAACAACATGTTTAGCAACTGAGTTTAGTCTAATCGTGGCAACTTTAGTAAAAATCTTAAAGCTAATGTTAAGCAAGCAGATTAGGCAATACTGTTGTATACGTTCTGCATCGTTAACCTTAGGCAGTAAAATTATGTTGCCAAAGTTTAGTCTAAAGAGATCCAACTGACCGACTTGTAAAAACCCAAACAAATTCATTAGGTCATCCTTGATAACGTCCCAGAATTTTTGGTAAAATTCCGCTAGGAAACTATTAGGCTCAGGCGCTTTGTTATGTTCCATTTGAAAAACAGCTTTCTTAACCTCTTCCTCGGTATGAGGCAGTTAGAAAGTTGTTTTCTTTAGCAGAAACCTGGGGGATATCAGCCGTTCGGGACTCATCTAGAGAGAATGAATTTCCACTGGAGCCCCAAACAAGGATTTATAATAAGTTGTAATATATGACTTTAGTTGCTCTTGTTCCTCAAGCATACCTTCATCCTGGATCAGAGAGTGAATAAGTTTCTTCTTATGCTTTCCATTGGCAACAGCATGGAAGTACCTTGTATTCGCATCTCCTTCCAGAATGAATTTTGCTTTAGAGCGTTGGTATCATTTGAGTTCCTCTTCGCGCAGAAGTCCGGCTATCTCTGCATTAGATTGGCTTTTAAGCTCAATTTCTTGTGCAGTTAAAGGCCTAACCTCCGCGGAAGCCTCTAAGTCATCAATTATAGATGTTAGGCGTTTTTTTTCATTTTTTAGGATCCCAGTTGTATGGCTGGCCCAGCCCCGAAGGAACTTGCATAAAGCACGCATTTTGTTATTCCATCGTAGGATAGGCGTTTGGCCACCAATCGGTTTCTCCCAAATAGCCTTAACCATCTCGTAAAAACCATCACGGATCATCCATCTGAGTTCAAATTAAAATTCATTCGTAGACTTCCGTGGCGGTGATCCACAAGATAAAAGTAAAGGAGCATGATCTGATAAAGCCTCAATACGCTCTAGAGCGCGAACAGTTACCATAGGGAACTTATGTTCCCAGTCGGTATCCATAAGCACTCTATCTATTTTTTCATATATTGGCTCAGGAAGACTATTAGCCCAGGTAAATTGTCTTCCTAACATTGTAACCTCTCTTAAGTCCAAACTGTCTATAACAACATTGAACAAAAAAGGTCAATGTTCATCGAACCGTCCCCGACTTTTCTCGTGAGGGAATCTAAGAAAATTAAAATCCCCTCCTATAAGAATAGGGTATGGATTATCCTTTGCCAGATTCACTAGCTCACGTAAAAAGTCAGCTTTATAAACATCCTGGGCGGCCCCATAAACGGCGACTAAAGACCATGTGAAATTGTCAGCCTTGTTACGGATATGGAGTTTTATAAAAAAATCTCCCACCGAACTAGCTAAAACTTCCATAGTCTCATCTCGAACGCCTAACAGGATCCCCCCAGATCGACCACGCGACAAACGTGATATCCACATAAAGTCCACTCCACCAGAAAAGCGATTGAGCAGAGCATGTGAGAAATCTCTTCTACCAGTCTCAGAAATACCCAGAAAATCCAACTTATGGTCTCTCACACAATCAGCAAAGAATAAATGTTTAGACAAGTCCCGAAGACCTCTCCTATTTGAGAACATTCCATTCATTGAGAAACTATGGGAGATTTGGATACACGGGATCTCCTGCGCGACCTCTGGCTCTTTGATTTCCGACCAGAAGCTTTTAGCTCATACATAGAGAAAAACCCAGTCTCATCAAAGTACACCTCCGACACTTCACCAACTAAGTGAGAAAGGATTTGACCATCTACTATGGCATGCAACTCCTCCTCCTCGGTTAGTAAAGCATCAGAAACAACAGCGACCTTAGGAGTAACCGTTAGACGGTCAACCTCCATGTGTCGCAAAACATTAGAAGAAAAAATAACATCATCTACAGAACTACCCAAACTAATGCCGACATTGGCTAGTTTAGAAGCAATAACAGGAGTAGAAAAAGACAAAAAAGATTTTGAAGAACTCATTATACCTGGCGAATCTAAGTTCTTCTCAGCCTTACGACGCATGGCCTTGACCATGGAATCCTCATCAGTAGCCGACGCCCCAGAGGCATTGACTCCATGGCGCGAGCTTCGTCTGAAGGGAGTACCATTTCCCTAGCATAGCAACTGGTGTAGCGGTACCAGGAGAGGAAACATGTGTTGGAGAGAAAGGCCGTCCTGACCCCTCCTGGGTCCGGCCACCCCCGTCGTCCAACGAGGTCTCATGGCCCTCCAAGGAAGGCCACCCGTCCTGATGCAGCTCCAGGTCCTCCCTGACCAGAGCCACTTGGTCCTCCCTGACCAAAGCCACGCGGTCCTCCCTGAACCAGGTACATAAAAGATCTAATGATGAGCCTGACTCTGTTAAATGGCAAGAGGCCATGATATCTAAAATAGACTCCACGTATTCTAATTGTTTTCCTCTCAATCTAGGCTAAGCTTGATTCTCTCGATGGCATCCTAAAAGACGGAATCAACTGTTGAACAACCAGACATTTTTATAAGTAAGAAATGGGTAAGGTCTACAAAATTTGGCATACTAAACTATACGCGGTTATAATTTTACAACATTTCGCATGAAGTCAAGCATTTTAAGCTTTCTCAAACAACAATAGCCAAGACCATGTCTCCAGTCCTAGACGAAGCCTAGGTTCCTCCACATGCAACCGCCACAGTGCCACTCCTCGCCTCCATCTGGCAACTACGCCGGAGGCTAGAGGAGTGGAGACATGTCATCTTCTTTGTTTCATTTTTGTATGTCATGTCTTCCTTTGGTTTTCATCTCCCTTGTGACATTGGCAAGGTGGAGGAGGCGATGGCGCGTTAGAATAAGGTCTCTCTGGCTCTCCCCACATCATGGGCGACCGATACAAAGTAAAAGAAGGGCATGTGAGGTTGGTTCTCTTCGGATATTTGCAGTTGGCGTGTCTATCAAGGGAATTTGTTGACTGATTTTTAGATTGGCAACTTCGACCTCTTATTTTGTTGTGGTCTGCATCAAGATCTGCTTTCTTCTCGTTTCATCAACTTCAACCGTCTCGATTTGTGGTGAAGGAAGGCAAGTTGCTGGGGTGGTGTGAATCCCCAACCGATATTTGATAGGCGACTAATAAATCTCGTTGTTCGCAAGTGGCTACCGTGGACTTCAAAGCCTTGTATGGTGAGGGCGTTTGCAGGTGTCTCCTTTAATTATGATTTCGGTGCAATTTTAAATTTACGAAAGACAAAGAACAAGTGAAGCAAGAACGTGGCCAATATGTTCTTGTATATATTTTTATGTATTAGTTGTCGTTTGCTCGTACTATGATTTGTTTTCCTTGATAAATACTTCCTCCGTTTTAAAGTATAAGATGTTTTAGCTTTGATGAAACGTATGTATATGGATGAGCCAAACATCTTACATTTTGAAACGGAGTGATATAAAAGATATGAGATGTCTAAAAAACAGATGTAGCCGAGAAAACAAAATAAATGTCCACGGCTCAAGTTGTTAACACGCCAAAGCGCACACCACATAGTACTGTTCGTTTCTTTATTATTGCATATATCGATAATGGATTCAAGTTAGAATTCCATTCTAGTGTTGTACTACCTGAATTCAAACCAAGCTGGACCACCAACTAAATTCGGAAACTGGCCCGAAATGTAATCGCCGGTCCGCAGCACAACCGTTCCACTCTTACTATTCCAATCACGATAGACGCGACCACTAGCTACGTACAACCTTACCTTAGCTGAGACGAAGTGCAAGGAGGATGGCCGAGACCTGACAGATTAATAGCCATCTAGCCCCATCACTCCAGCTTCCCTTCTTTAACCTGACAGATTAACTAGCATCTACTCCCTCCGTTTCAAAATATAAGACGTTTTAGGTTTGTGAAGCAAATATATCTAGACTTGTTTTAGTATATAGGTTCACTAAACTTAGGAGTAAATCTATACACTAAAAAAAGTCTAGATTCATTTTCTTCACAAATCTAAAACATCTTATATTTTGAAACGGAGGAAGTAGTAGTATTTCAGACGAGCTTGTAGCCGGTGACCCAGACGTTCGCCGGCGGCGCCGCGTGGACGTACACGAACATGACGCTCCCTCCAGCGGGCACCGACGGCGCCGCGCCCGGGAGCACGTAGCCGTACCGCGCCTTGTCGAGCCCCCACACCGGGCCGTAGAGCTTCGCGATGCCGATGTGGAGCTCGTGCACCGTCTTGTTTGCTGACCTGTTGGTCACCGTCACGGCGTACCGGCGGTACGTCCGGCCCTTCTCGCTCCATGACCTCGTCGCGTTCTGCTCGATCGCGATCGGCGACGCGTGTTTATCATCATCCGCAGCTGCAGCACGCACAAGGTGAATCAATAGTCAATTTCTCGGATAGTGTAGTACTGAATTGACAACACTCTGTTTACTGAACTGAATCCAGATGTTCAGTAAATTATTACCAGGAAGTACCGAGGTCTTGTTGTCACGCTCGGTTGCTGCTGTAGCTAACTCTGCAAGAAAAGAGTCACAAATCAAACGAGGCTTCACGCATGTCCTAGGTAACATTTTGTGTGCACACGAAGGCCTGGGCACGTACCATCTGGAAATGACCGACCGAATCGGCCGCGACCGCCGTGGCCGGCGGCGAGCCGAGCGAGCACACCCATGAACGGCGCGCTGTTGTAGGTGGTGGCCTCGGTCTGCTGGTAGTTATTCCTCTCGTCGGCGAAGTCGTCGTGCTCGTCGGGCCCGCCGACGATGGCGCCGTCGAGCAGGTTCGGGTTGCTGCCCTTGCGGCCGTACCAGCTGGAGTACCCGTCGTGGCAGCTCACGAACGCCGGGTTGGACTTGAAGGACACGATGGACGCGCCGCGGTGGTGCGCCTCCTGCGGGTAAGTGAAGCCATACCCGACCATGTAGCTCGTGCCCCTCGGGTTGCTGCCCAGGATGTAGTCCACCTGGGACTTGGCGAACGCCAAGAGCTCGGAGGGCGCCGCGGCCCCGGACGAGCACTGCACGGCGGCTCCCGAAGCGACGGCGAGGCTGTCGGAGTATGCCGCGAGCAGGAACGAGGCGCTGGTCACGAACTGGAGGTTGTTCCACCTCTGGTGGTACATCAGGCCGCCGGGCGTGCGCTGGACGTCGCCGGAGCCCCCCTGCTTCCCCAGGCAGGAGCACGCGAAGAAGTCCGCCTTCTGCCTGTACCGCCGCAGCACGGCGCCGTGCGCGCCGGCTTTGCCCTGCAGGAGGATCTTGGCGGCGAGGACCTGCACGCCGGGGTACTTGATGTCCCACCCGAACTGGCCCGTGGACCAGCCCGTGCCGCCCAGCGCGTCCGCGTTGTTCGCCAGGTAGTCCAGGTACTTCCCGTCCGCCGTCGCCTGGAACAGCCACGCCGCCGCCCACAGCAGCTCGTCCTGCGTTGACATCGCACGCATGATCAGTTGACGTCCAGAACAAAATGTGATGCCACAAAATGTCCATCTTGTCATCAGAGCTGAGCTTACGTACCCCGTATCCGCTGACCGATCCGTAGTAGCTCCTCGCGACGGGGATGCTGACGTCGTACCTTCCCCGGTACTTGTCGGCGAAATCGAACAGCTGCTTGGAGTGCTGCAGGAGCTGGTTCGCGTAGCCCGGGTTGGAGGGGCGGAACACCAGCGACGCCGCGGCCATCGCGGCCGCGGTCTCTCCGGCGAGGTCGGACCCCGGGTGCTGGGCGTCGAGGCGGTACGCCTGCCGGCTCGTCGTCATGTCCTCCGGCCGCTGCCAGCAGTTGTGGTCCGTGTCGCCGTCCCCCACCTTCACACACAACGAGGCAGTCATGCACGCGTGACGTGTCAGTATCCAAACCGTGTACACTTGGCTAGTCAGCTACAGTACCATTGTACCAACTACGTGTACCAAACTCTCATAGTCGGAGTATATGATGACCAGGTAATTAAGCCGAGCGTGGCAACGCGCATGCGCTCGAGGTGCTCGGAATTACGACGAACCTCTCCGTAGAGCACGTTGGCCTCCGGGTGCGCCTTGACGAAGTAGTCGGTGCCCCACTTGATGGCCTCCACGGCGTGGCCGAGCTCGCCGGCCGCCCCCATCTGCTCGCCGTACTCCAGGACGCTCCACGCCATCATGGTCACCGTGAACGCCATCGGCAGCCCGAACTTGACGTTGTCGCCGGCGTCGTAGTAACCCCCCGTAAGATCCACCTGAAAGGCCACACAAAACAAAGTGACTACCCTGGTTAAAAAAATTTCACCGAAATTTGCAATGTGCAGTTGCATACCCCGTTGGCCTTCCCGTCGAGGAGGCCGGAGTTGGCCCTCCAGGCGACCCTCTGGTTGCCGGGGAGAACGCCGGACCGCTGCGCCTCCAGGAAGAGGATGCTCTTGCTCAGCGCCTTGCCGTAGTCGATGGCGGCGCCGCCACAGTAGGGCATCTGTGCCATTGCTGCAAGCACCAAAATGACCAGGAGAGCCATGCCCCCACACCGCGTGCTAGCTTCTCCTCCTCTCGCTATGGCTGCCTGGTTGGAGCCCAGGAAGCTAGCCAAAGAGGGAATGCTTGAATGCGTGTTGCTTTGGATGGAAACCCCCGGAGCTCGAGGGCTGGTATTTATTGTGCGTCCAAATCGGGCGAAGGGGAAGAGGCAAAGAGAGAGGGGAAGACGAAGCTCAAAGGTGGCGAAGGGTCACTCATTGTGCATAGTGATGTCCCGACTCCCGACTAATAGAATGATCTGGATGGTCAAAATCCAAAATCCAGTTCAGGGCCTCTTTGGCTAAAATGATTTCTAGAATTTTGGAGGATTTTAATCCTTAGTAATCTTTCCTATATAAGTTATTTGTTCCGTAGTATTGCAAACCATTTGCTTCCTAGAGGATCTCTAGCAGATAATGTATCCCACGGTGCTGCAAAACATGAATACGGTGTAATGCAAAGTTTTTTTTGTCTAAAAAACGTCTGTGCGGAATAGATCCCGTATTTGCATGCCGTAAAGAAGAATGCCACAAAACAGAATATGCATAAACGGGAGAATATGCATACGCGGGATCTATTTCGCGCCAACGTTCCTTAGAGCAATACAGGATATGTGTTCAACTCAGAAATGTGTTTTCAGGAGAACCAACTCGTGGTTGGATGGTTAGGAGGACACTGGTACCCCTAGCCCATCAGAGTTCAAACCCCAGGTTTGATGCTTTGGCCTCTCATAAAGGCGGAATGTTTTTTCAGTGGGAGGCGACGGTCTTGTTGATAACGAGGCGCCTGCGGTGACTTCGTCAATCTCAAGACCCGTCGGCTCAGTCTTTCGGAGGTGCTCATAGGGGTAGGGTGTGTGTTCATAGGGATGAGTGTATGTATGCATTGTGAGCGTCTGCGACGTTCCCGTCGATAGCGAGGCGTCCTGCGGTGACTTCGTCAATCTCAAGACCCGTCGGCTCAGTCTCGGGGGTGATCATAGGGGTAGGGTATGCGTGCGTGTGTATATAGAGATGAGTGTATGTACGCATTGTGAGCGTCTGTATTTGTACTGTGTTTCTAAAAAAATGTGTTTTCAGATCAAAACAACATGCATCAACATCTATTATTATTATTATTCAAATAATTAATATTCCACGAACACAAATCAACAATAATCCATATGTTACAATAATAGTTCAAACTGAATAATTGAATAACACAAATAAATGATCTCGAAGCAAAGAATAGTATAAATTACAAATGGATACAGATAAAATCAATTAAATGATGAGGGAGCTATCTCCCATGCAAGGACCAGCGGTGGGCATAAGATCTTCATGGAGCCGGGCATGCTGATTTTTGTTTTCAATCCGTCGGTAGGTTTCAAGAAATGTGTCGATCATGTCTAGATTTATTTTAGTCTTGATCCGACAGCCAACATTGTCATACTCGAAGGGAAACCTTGTTTCCTTATCATCCTCGACGATCATGTTATGAAAAATCACACATGCAGTCATGATGTTGTTGAGGTGTTTCTTTTTCCACAGATGAACAGGACCTCGAACAATTTCAAACCTAGCTTGCAACACTCCAAAGATTCTTTCAATGTACTTGCAGGCCGCTTCTTGGTAAGTGGCAAAATGAGTTTCCTAGGGGTTTCTAGGTTTATAAATGGTATTCAAAAATATTGCCCATTGAGAATAGATGCCATTAGTAAGATAATGATCCATATTGTAATCATGATCATTGATTTTGTAGTTGCAATCCGACTGTTCTCCATTAGCAAGCTTAGCAAACAGATTAGATCTCTGCAACACGTTGATGTAATTCAGAGAACCCAGTAAACCAAAAACAAATCAATGTCATATCCACAACTTATGTAAGGCCACTGCTTCCAACACGATTGTTGCATCTCGGTGATGACCAATGTACTGTATGTGCCATACTTTTGGGAAGTTCTTCCTCCTCCGGTGTATAAAATAAATTCTTCCAAGCATTCGCGTAACCTCTTGCCACATTCTCTGCCATGAGCCTTTTCGTGTCCTCCTCGTTTGGTGCTCGGGGGTATGTTGGACATAAGACTTTGATCAGTGTATTCGTAAACATACGCATGCATTTCATCGTAGTATCTTCGCAAATGTGAAGAGTGGTGAAGATACTCATCAACCTAGTCAGCTTACAATCCATACGCGATCCTCATGGCGGCCTAGATCTTTTAGTACGAACTAAAATGAAGCAACCCAGCGCAATTCCTACGCTGTGTGAAATAATGGCAGTTCGCCTCGCAAGCTTTCACTATCTTCTTGAACATGGAGCATCGCATTCGGTATCAGTGGCTAAAGAGATGAGCGGGGTAGATGGGTACCTCAGCAAAATAGTCATGCAAGATCATTTCGTGGCCGATAATGTGGTTGCGAGGGATGCATAAACGATCGACGGTGGATCCCCTCCTCCTCCTCTTTTGGATGTTCGCCTCAACTTCAAGTTCATCAACCGCAAAAAGAAGAAGGATGTCCTCTGCGCCGTCGTCATTGACGAGGTTGTCATCCCAATAAGACTCGTCGGACGAGGAGTCCTCTATCGAAAAATTAACCGACGAACTTGTTGCCGAACACCAAGACTCGGTCCACGACGAACTCATCTACAAATCGCGGGCGAACAAATGCTAAACCTAACTATTTTGGAATTTGCAAGCAAATCGAAAGAGGAGAAAAGGATTACCGCGAGGACAACGACGGCGGACTGGCGACAAAGCAGATATGGGCATCTGGCGCACCGACGGAAGATTCGATGATGGACGAGGATGCTATGGACCGATTCTGCCGAAAATCAAGGGCGATGGCGTCGCGGTGCGTGCGGAAGGAGGCGGTGGCGGTGGTGACGTGTAGACCTCTAGGGCAGTGGTGGAGCGCTGCGGGCGGCAGGGATCGGTGGCGGCGCCGCGTTAGGGGTCCAGAACGGGGCGAATCTAACGGGGTGATGGCAGCTTATGGCTATTCTTCGCGCTAGCGTCCTGAATATTCAGCGCGCGTCTATTTGCGGTGGATGCGGTGAGCGGCATACTGTCGCGGAAAAACGGAGATATGCGGCTCGTGAGGGTCGATATGCGGGGAGCGGCAAAAAAAGGGGATGTGGTAGGCTTTGGAGCATCTAGAATAGCCACTATTTTCGGGTCGTACCGCAAAACAACGGTTATTTTGCGGTTTCGCGCGGGATGGGATGTCTGCTAGAGATGCTCTTAGACTCCATTGCACTACTCCCTCCGTCCACAAATAAGTGTACTTCTGGCTTTTGGCTAAGTCAAACTTTTAAAATTTGACCAACTTTATAGATAAATATAGTAATATATATTACATCTAATTTATATATTATAAAACTAGATTTAAAAACATATATAGTCGTACCAATTAAGTCTCATAATTATTACCATATTTTTTATAAAGTTAGTTAAATTTTATTAACTTTGACTTAAGACAAGACTAGAAGTACACTTATTTGGGGACGGAGCGAGTAGATTTCATGTGCAAATTTTCATCGATTCAAACCTCTTGAGAATACCCTTTTCATGCGGAACCAGCCTATCAATCTGCAGTATTCAAGAGGACATGGCACACTAATACAATACTTTTTTCCTACTTTTTTGTATTGAGAATGTTGTGGATTGAAAAAGCACAAGGTTAAGGCCTAGTTTGGCAACAAAGTTTTTTCAAAACTAAAATATGTTAATACCATAGTATTTTAGTGCCTAGCAAACCAATATTTCAGCTTTTCTCTTTTTCTCGGTTTTAGAAAAAAGAGGGTCTGACATCCTTCTCAAATACTTCAAAAAAATCATAGTTTTAGAGAATACTTCAGTTTTAAAACCCTATTATTTGTTGGATCCAAACACCTCAAAGTATTTAATACTTCAGTTTTTTCAGAAACTAAAGTATTTTCTCAATACTTTAAAAATACTTTGATAACAAACGGGGCCTAACTTTTTTGTTAGAAGCATGAAAACGTTAAGAACATTTCCTTATGTCTATTATTATGTTTGGTTGCCACCTGAGGAGTACTGGTATGCAAACTAAGAACCCAAACCCTGATGGAAGCAGCATGATTTATGTTGGTTTGAACGGCTATTTGGAAATGTTGCGGGTCTTTATTGATGGAAAAAAATTCATCTGCACTTACAAGTATATATATTTATGTATACATTGGCTTAACATGTGGTCCTTACTTCGTCCGTTGGAGCATCGGGAGATATCACGACCTAGGAGGTGTTCAGCCATCATTGTTGTTAGTTTTGTTTTTTGGATCGACTCTTGAACTAAGGATGGAAATTCTATTCATGGGAACCACACTGAATGGGGCAAGCAGGCCTTGTGGTACATCTTTATACCCATGGATAGCACCCCGTAGCATATCCTTATCTACAATGCCGTAGGCGGATTTTTTGGTCTACACTCACACTATCATGGACATTCAGTTTGCATTGTTTTATTTTGTGGGTTACGTATACATCTCGGATCTGCACCCAGGGAAGCCCGTGCTACAGCCCTAGGCTTAGGGTCAAAACTGCACTAGAATTTGTTTAAAAATTAGTAAAAACTTGTATAAAAAATAGCTCAATGCTTAAACACAAGGCTAGCCCGGGACAGTACTATTGATAAGGACAGATCGGGGTAACTACAAACAAACAAAGCATGTGCAGCTTGCAACTTCATCTCCGGAGCAGACAGTAGCTGCAATTGCCACTGCGTTCCGGGGATTTTGGTCGATCAAGCGGCGAAGTCAAAGCTTGTCCGGAACAGGGTCTGCGTGGGATCAGATTTTTGTGCGCTTGCTCTTGGCAGATAAACCACTCTAGTCTCATGACGGTTGCAGAACGCGCAATTGAATAGGGTATACGTATGATGCTCCTGCGCGGTATCCAAGAACCGCCAACTCTCTGAACGACGCCGAACAACAGCCATTTGTAGCCGTTAAAGTAGAGCAACCGAACACCAGAAAAATAATACGTAGTATCGTTACAACTTACAAAGTATGCAAATTTCAACACCTTCAAAAAGATAAGCGACGAGAGTTGTCGTCCGAACTGACCTAGGGTTTTCCCGTACGTGGGTGGGTATAATTAAGAGGAAAAGGGAAATACGTCTAACGCTCTTCAAGAAGAAACGGCAGCAACCACATGCGTCACCCCGTATAATAATCATTCGTTGAGGTGTTGGAGATGAGTAATACTAAGAGAGAAACACTAGTTTCTACTAATGTTTTGCCGAAAGTGCTGGTTTAGAAGTTAGAACTCGCCCTTCTCTGAAACTCGTATAGTAGTACTCCCTCCATCCCACAGCTTAAGGCGTAAATTTTTTTTCAACTTTTCCTCATAGCTTAAGGCGCGAGGAGCACCCGGTGGAAAAACTACCGGAACTACCCTCCCACCACGTTCTATCCCTTTCCTTCCCAAACTACCGGAACAAATCCTGGCCTCCGTCGCGAGCTTCCCAAGCGCCGTCGCCATCCGCAGTACCCCTTCAGGAGACTAGCAACCCCGCTCCTAGCCATCCTCGCCATTGTTGGGAAGACAGGGAGATCTCCGCCGCCCCGCCTCCCGACGCCCTCGCCACCGTTGTTGGGGAGACAGAGGGATCACGACGCCCCGCTCTGCCGTCGTGTGAGCTCCGGCGAGTGATTGAGGTGTGGCCGGAGTTGGGGAGGGAGCGGGAGATGTCGTCGGCCAGCCATGGAAGGAAGAGAAGGCGAGCGCGGCGTCCGTCCTGTGCTGCTATACGTCAAGGGCGGCCTTCCCGTGGTGCCGTAGGAAGAACTGCATGTTGCTGCAGGCGGCGACGTTCCAGTCCTGGACGAGCACGGCCTCGCGTGGGCGTGGTGATGAACGAGCAAGTACAGCAGCGTGTTGCGTATGTACAAGAGAGAATTAATGAAAGAATTAAAGAGGCTGCATGCAGGGGCAAGAAAGGAAAAGATTTTTGCTGCATGTTGCTCCTTAATCATCGCGCCAGAATTTTTACGCCCTATTCCTTGGGATGGAGGGAGTACTACACAGTCCAAGACAAAAGGAGCAGATGCACAGATTCCGCACAAAAGCGCTGAACAATCCGACGATCGTATCGAGCAAGTAACCAGCACACTGAACAGTCCGCACAGGAGCCGATCGTAGTGCACTAATAATTAACTAAAACAGACCAAATAGAAGGCGCCAAAATCCGCATAACGCGAGTTGACCACGATACTACTACAAACCACGCCGGGCGCCGTGTACGTAATTCTGCAATTAACTAGCCCCGCGCTCGAGGCAGGCAGGCGGGCGGGCGGCAAGACCCGGCCGATGTTAGCTGGGTCGCGGATTATGCCAGGATTTCTGACGGTAATTAAGCGCTTAATTAATCCATGCACGGCCGCACTGTATTTACAGATCCGGCTGACAGGGCCCCGGTAGGTCGCGTGAGCTGCAGCACGCCACGCTAGGTAGAAAAAGTCTCGCAGGAAGATTTTTTTTTTTTTTTACTTTGAAGGATCAACGATCGCATCCTTGTGTTGGGTGTTGCGTGTTGCAACTCACGCGAGCTACACGATCGGCTCCTGCTTTTAGAAACGGGCGCATGTGGCTCCAGCAGGAGATAATGCATACCAAAGCAGTTCAGGCAAATTGCCAACAGTAGGAAGATCGAAAGTTCAGAGTTGAGAGAGAGAGGCAAGGGCGGTGCAGTGCAGGTCCACTGCTGGAAACCCCCAAGCTGTACCTAGCCAAAGCTAGCTCCAGCTCGATCGTGATCACAGTTTATATGAGCACTCATCCTTCGCTCGATCGATCTGTTCTCCTGATTCTGTTGCATGCAGGAAGAAGAAAACGCAGACATAGATGTCATTTTTTTCGACGATTCAGTCAGCAGCGTTGGGCGTCAGAGGAACCTTAGCTGCTTCTGCGCACATATAAAATACAGTCGGCCCTCTTTTTTTCTTTTCTTTTGGGAAGTGAACGGCCATATTATGAATGGGATCCAGGTGATGTAAACGTGTATAGAGTAGTTTAGTTGGTTCTTCCGGCTTCCGGGTGCGGCGCCCGGAAGCATCTACGCTTGGTTTCCGGCGCAACCTTAACCCCTTTTTGTATCCTTTGGATCAATCAACCTGGCTGCACACAAGTTCATCAGTACGTTACGATCGAGGTTGGACGACGGAGCTACCGTAGCGTGTGTACATATACACTTGCAGGTGGCACGACTCAGAACCACTATGATCAACTTGCATGCCGCCAATGATCAAGTTTATATGACACACTACAATGCATCCCATACAATATTAATGCCCTGATCAAGTTAAAATAGTCCAGACACTTTTCAGTAATCAATCAAGGACTCGTACACGCCGCCACGCCCCATGCATAATTTATGTGCAAGACGAACCATGCAAAGCTCCAAACGGAAAACACGATCGCCTCTCGATCGACTCGCGGCCGCCCATTTCCGATCCAGCGCCGCCAACACATCCCTGGAGTGCTGCGGCCGTGTTTAATCTCGAGATCGCGATTTGGGATGGGAACTAAAACTAATACATACAGTGATCACCTAGCCCTCGAGATTTGGAGGATATATCGATCGAGCCCTGCGCGCCGGCCACGCAGGCGCAGTGAACAGTGGCAAGCCCCAGATAGGACTCCAGTCAACACGGCTAGCCTGATTCATCGTGTACGTACGTACCCTAGCTAGCGCCTGCTGCGCGCATCAAACACAGAGAAGAAGATCGAGCTTTGCACATCAATGCTGTCTGTCTCGAAATAAAACGTGCGCAGATGTGGCATTCTTTACTTCTTTACAGACGTGGCATTCTCTGCACGATCTGGCAGAAAACGAGTTCGCTGACACGGGAAGGATGACTGTTGACTTGTCCCAAGCAGATCCGGGGATTTTGGTCGATCAAGCGGCGGAGTCAAGGCTGGTCCGAAGCAGAGTCTAGTCTGCTGGGATCATATTTTTGTGTGCTTCTTCTTGGCAGATACAAACCACTCTAGTCTCATGACGGATGCTGGCTGGCTGGCTGCAGAATGCAATTGAATACTAGTATGATACTCCTGCGTGCTCTTCATGAAACTTGTATAGTACACAATCCAAGACAAAAGGAGTAGATATGCACAGGTTTCGCGCAGACGGGCTGAACAATCGGACGATTGGATCGATTAAGTAACCAGCACACTCAAGTGAACGAAGTAAGTGATTATTAACTAAAACAGACCAATGCAAGTAGAAGGCGCCAAAATCCGCATATACCGAATTGACCACGATATATACATACTGGCCGTGCGCTCGAGGCAAGACCCGATGCCGGGTCGCGGATCATGCCAGGATTTCTGACGGTAATTAAGCGCTTAATTAATCCACGCACGGCCGTGCTGTAATTAGACGCCGCCCGCCCGCCCGGCCGGCTGACAGGGTCCCGGTAGCTCGCGTGAGCTGCAGCACGCCAGGTGAAAAAGTCTCGCACGCAGAGATTTAATTATATTTCACGGCCGGATCGGTATATCCTTGTGCTATTGGGTGTTGCGTGTTGCAGTGTGTGCCTGCCCGCGCGTAACAATCAATCGGCTCCTGCTTTTAGAAACAGGTGCATGTGGCTGGAGCAGGGGGTAAATGCGGGCCTAGCTAGCAGTTGTGAGGCAAATTGCCAGCAGTAGGAACATCCAGAGCTCGGACTTGAGAGCGAGAGAGAGGCAAGGGCGGTGCAGGTCCACTGCTGGAAACCCAAGCTGTACCTAGCCAAGCTAGCACCAGCTCGACCGATCGTAATCGCAGTATATATGAACACTCGTCCCAGGCCGATCTTCCCTTTGCTCGATCTGTTCTCCTGATACATTTCCATGCAGGAAGAAAACGCAGAAATAGACGGCATTTTCCTACGGTTCAGTGTCGAGGAACCTTAGCTACTTCTGCACACAGTCGGCCTTTCCTTTTTCTTTTGGCAATGAACGGCGGCCATGTGAATCGGATCCACGTGATGTAAACGTGTAGAATTGTTTAGTTTGTTCCGGGTGCGGCGCCCGGAAGCACGCAGGCTTGGTTTCCGGCGCAACCTTAAACCCCTGTCTCCTTATTTGGATCAACCTGCACACAGATGGTTCAATAGGTACTCGAGGTTGGACGAGGCTCACCGTGCTTGTCAGTGTACATACGTAGAGGAGTAAATTACACAAAACTCCCACAATTGGGGCCGCGGCTTTGCGAGTCAGCATCGATTTTGGTAATTTTATAAAATCTATATGTTAGATCTAGGCCACTCTCGGTAGATGCACTATAGGATTAGATCTAGGAGATCCGAGAGAGAGAGGGAGAGAGAGTAGTACTACCTACGTCTGTGCTCGACGGGCATGAACCGGAGGGGATGCCGGAGGTAGCTCCGGTGTCAGTAGCCATGGGAAAAGGGTATGGGGCGAGTGAGACGTGAGCGTGACGGAGGTGGAGCTTCCCGTCGGCGCAGCGCTAGCCTAGATCGGGTAGGGCTTGTAGGTGGGGCTGCTAGGGCACGGCTAACCTCGTAAGGCGTGCTGCCAGCCCCCACCTCCTTTATATAGCGCTGGCGACAGGGGCCCACCCACCAGATGAGGTTGGGGCGCCCCGATCAGGGCGCAGATAAGGGACTCTGTTCGGCCGTTGGGCTCGAACGGGGAGATATCTATCTAACATTCTCCCCCTTGATCTTGACTTTACTTTTAACTTTGTATTTTACTCGTTTCATCACAGATTGATACATAGAGCATGTTTCATCGTCTCAACTCAATTGCAGATAGAATCAGACAGCCACTATATACCTTCATGTTTTTAAAACAAATCCTGTTACTTTTGGGCCTCTGTGGTCTAGGAATCATAGGCTTTCCATTAAACCCATGCCGGCTATGTGTTCCTTGAACATATTGGGTGGTAAGCCTTTCGTTAGCGGATCCGCAAGCATATCCTTTGTCCTTATATGCTCGAGTCTTATAGTTTGATCCTGGAATTTGTCCTTCACAACATAATACTTTATATCTATAGACTTTGTAGCAATACTCGACTTGTTGTGAGCATAGAATACTACGAGCTCGTTGTCACAGTACATCTTTAGTGGCCTGCTGATGCAGTCAACCACTTTCAAGTCGGATAAAAATTTCTTTAACCATAACGCCTGTCCCATGGCCTCATAGCATACTATAAATTCTGCATACATCGTAGATGATGCAACTATTGACTGTTTTGGCGCTTCTCCACGAAATAGCACCTCCTGCGAAAGTAAAGACATACCCTGTCGTGGACTTTCTGTCGTCTTTATCTCCCGCAAAATCTGCATCTAAATACCCTTTTATTTCTAGGGAATCAGATCTTTTATATGTTAGCATGAGGCCTTTTGTGCCTTACACATAACGCAAAGCTTTCTTTACCATCTTCCAGTGCTCTATGTCTGGATTCTCTTGATATCTACTGAGTACCCCGGTGATAAAAGCTAAGTCAGGGCGAGTGCACACTTGTGCATACTGTAAGCTTCCAACATCCGAAGAATATGGTACTGACTTCATTTGATCGATCTCATATTGATTCTTTGGACATTGGGATTTCCCAAAACTATCGCCCTTGACTATGGGAGCAGGTGTTGCATTACTCACATGCATATTGTATTTTTTTTAGAATCTTTTCACAATATGCTTTCTGCGACAGTCCTAACACTCCATTATTTCTATCTCGGTGAATTTCTATGCCCAAAACATAAGAAGCTTCACCAAGGTCTTTCATGTCAAAATTTGATGACAAGAACTTCTTTGTCTCTAGTAGTAGACTAACATCACTGCTAGCAAGCAGGATGTCGTCCACATACAGAATTAGGAAAATATATTTCCCACTTTTGAACTTTGCATAAATGCAGTTGTCCTCAACATTTTCCTTGAATCCAAATCTTTTAATTGTATCACTAAACTTTAAATACCACTGCCTAGAGGCTTGCTTTAACCCATAAATGGATTTCTTTAGGCGGCATATATGTTCCTTCCCCTCCATGAAAAAATCCTTGGGTTGTTTCATGTAAACATTTTCTTCTAGATCTCCATTTAGAAATGTCGTCTTAACATCCATTTGATGCAACTCTAAATCAAAATGTGCAACTAGTGCCATGATGATTCTGAAGGAGTCCTTACACGAGACCGGAGAAAAAGTCTCATTGTAATCTACGCCTTCTCTTTACGTAAAGCCTTTTGCCACAAGTCTTGCTTTGTACTTTTCTACATTCCCATTGGAGTCATACTTTGTTTTGTAGACCCATTTGCATCCTACTGTTTTGGCTCCTTTAGAAATTTCCTCTAAGTCCCAAACATTGTTGGAACTCATTGATTTCATTTCATCTTCCATTGCCTCCACCCACTTGGCTGAGTGAGGGCTACTCATGGCTTCTTCATATGAGGTAGGATCGCCCTCCATAAGAACTACGTTGTAGACTTTGTAAATTTCTTTGAAAATGGCTGGTCTTCGTTCTCTTTTAGACCTTCTGAGTTCGTCAGACTCTTGCTCATTTCTTGACTCGGGTTCAGGAACATTTACAGTATGTGGCTGTTCTGGCTCCCTTTCGTGCTCAACAGTGGGTTCAGGTGTCTCCTGATGGACAGGTTCCGAACTTTCGCCCATTGTTGTCACGTGTGGAGTCACAACAGGTGTCGGCACCACAACCTCAGGGGTTGTAGATGGTGGCACAACAGGTAGCGAGAAAAATGGCTCCTGAGTCATCGGATTAGGTGCATGTACCCTCTTCTCCTCAAGATCAATTTCTCGAGCTACCATGCTCCCCCTCATCAATTCGTCCTCCAAGAAGACTGCATGTCTTGTTTCTACAAACTTTGTGTATCTGTCAGGACAGTAGAAACGATAGCCTTTTGACTTATCTGGATAGCCAATAAAGTGGCAAGATACTGTTTTAGGGTCTAACTTTGCAATGTTTGGATTAAAAACTTTTGCCTCACTGGCTCCCTGCACCCTCAAGTGGTGCGAGAGGGACTCTGTCATCCACAATTCATACGGCGCTTTTGGGCACCGACTTACTTGGTACTCTGAGAATGTGAATGGCGGTTTAAGTGCCTCCATCCACAATCCCAATGGGAGGGTGGAATAGCTCATCATGCTGCGCACCATATCCATAAGGGTACGGTTACGCCTTTCAGCTACTCCGTTTTGCTGAGGTTCGCCCGGCATAGAATACTGGGCGACTATTCCATTTTTCTGCAGGAACCTTGCAAAGGGTCCTGGTACTTGACCATATGGAGTATGCCGACCGTAGTACTCCCCCCCACGATCGGACCGAACTATCTTAATTCTTTTGTCATGCTGATTTTCTACTTCAGCTTTGAAAATTTTAAATTTATCCAATGCTTCAGATCTTTCTTTAATTGGATAAATATAACCATATCGGGAGTGATCATCCGTGAATGTTATGAATGAATCATAGCCATCCACACTTTTCACCGGAAACGGTCCACAAATATCTGTGTGGATTATTTCTAGTGTAGCTATACTTCGGTTTGCACCCTTTTTAATTTGTTTTACATACTTTCCTTTAATGCAATCTATGCATTGTTCTATGTCTGAGAACTCTAACGGAGGAAGAATGTCATTTTTAACGAGGCTTTCTATTCTTCCCCTCGAAATATGGCCTAATCTGCAGTGCCATAACTTCGATGAGTCAAGAGTTCGCTTTCTTTTCTTTTGATCTTTGTTTGACAAGGTAACTTGTTCATTCACATCACACACATAAAATACTTTCTCATGTAAAGATAATAAATATAGCTTGTCATGTAGGGTAGCAACACCCACACAAATATCTTTAAACCAAATGGCACATTTGCCATGTCCAAAATAGCACTCATACGAATCTTTGTCCAAGCACGACACACTTATTAAATTTCTATGAATGGAAGGAACAAAAAGAACATCCTTAAGCAAAAGAGAAGAGCCATCAGCCAGCTCCAGAGGAATGTCGCCAACAGCCTCCATACGCTTCAATCCCATTCGCCACTTCAATGAGTCTTTCTCTTTGGCAAAATCCTTGTCGAATGGAACCTCAGAAAGAGTTGGCAACATGAACAGTTGCACGAGTCAATCCACCAAGTAGATCTAGAAAACTTTTCACAGAGAATCATTAATAAAAGAGACTATATCTTTACCTTTTGGCCATTATGGACTTGACCACATCTTGGACAATCCTTCTTGTAGTGGCCAACCTTTTTGCAATGGTGGCACTGGTCTTTTTCCCCAGGGGTGGACTGCTGGTACTGATGCTGGTGCTGTTGTGGGCCCTTGCCATGTGGCTTGGAAGGTGAGCCACCATGGTTACTGTTGGTGAAGTTCCTCTTCCTATTGTCCTTCACGTAGTTCAAGGAACCACCGTGAAGAGACTTCAGCCTTTCTTCCTCTTGGGAACACATCCCTATGGTCTTTTCAATGTCCCACTTTTTCAGGGGACATGTTATAGTTGATTACGAAGTTATCGAATGGCTGGGGAAGAGAGGTCATGACAAGGTGCACCAGAAGAGCAGGCTTGAGCTCGAGGTCCTCATCCATGGGCTTCAGCTTGGCCGCCATGTTGGACATCCTCAAGATGTGCTCTCTAATGCCATGTGGCCCTCCCGTGTACTTTTCTGTCACCAGCTGTTTTAGCAGCTGGGTTGCATACATCTTTGAAGAGCTAGTAAACTAGCTCTTTATCTTTGCAAGGTATTCGCCCACAGAGGCACACTCTACAATTGAGCCCACTATAGCGTTCTCAATTGTGTTCTTTACAAAAGCCAAGCATTTCTTATTGGCGTTCAGCCACTTTTGATTGTCTATAGAGTAGGCCGGCTCCAAAGGAGCATGGTCCCTCTTTCTCTTTTCAAATGCAGCACTTTCCTCAGCATCACCCATCACAGGGTCAGCAGGCTTGACTGGTTGCTTGGTGTCAACCACCCAGTCCACCTCGGCGCATACAAACTCCAGATCAACCTTTTTCCTCCATTCGGAGTAGTTATCCCCCCTTAGCAGTGGGATGTCTATTGGAGATATGCCCTAGAGGAAATAATAAATGTAGTTATTATTATATCTTTGTGTTTATGATAAATGTTTACATTCATGCTATAATAGTATTAACAAGGAAACATTAATACTTGTGTGATTTGTAAACTTCAATTAAAGTCCCTAGTAAAGCCTCTATGCATCACTAGCTTGTTGGTTAATAAATGATTGTGGTTTCCCTATCATGAACATTGAGATGTTATTGACAACAAGATCATATCGTTAGGAGAATGATATGGTGGACATACTCCTATAGATAAGCGTAGCATAAAGATCAAGTCATTTTAATAGTTCAATTGCTATATGATTTCTGATACATAGTAACCTAATTCCTTCGACCATGAGATCATGCATATCACCTTTACCGGATGGATGATTTGATGACATCAAACACCACACCATAACTGGGTGGCTATAAAGGTGGCATTGAGTGTTCGGAAGTATTGGTTGAGACACATGGATCAAGAGTGGGATTTGTCCATCCATATGACGGATAGATATACTCTGGGCCCTCTCGGTGAAGTGTCATCCAATTAGCTTGCAAGCATGTGACTGACTCACAAGGGATCACATATCACGGGAACGAGAAAAGAGTACTTATTAGTAACGAGGTTGAACTAGGTATGCAGAGATACCGACGATCATAACCTCGGATAAGTAAACTATCGTGAGACAAAGGGAAATTGATATCGTATGTAAGTGGTTCATTCGATCGCAAAGTAATCGTAGAAATATGTGGGAGCCATATGAATTTCCAGATTCCTCTATTGGTTATTGTTCGGAGAAGTGTCTCGATCATGTCCGCATAATTCACGAACCGTAGGGAGACACACTTAAGGATTCGACGTTGTTTGAGTAGTTATGGAATGATGAGAAAGAGACCGAATGTTGTTCGGAGTCTCGTATGGGATCCGGGATATCACGAGGAGATCCGGAATGGTCCGGAGAATAAGATTCATATAAGGAAAGTCCTATTTCGGAGTTGGGGAATGGTTCCGGTGTTTTCATCGGGAATGTTCTAGAAGGTTCCAGAATGTCCAGACCAAGGAAGGGTACATGAATGTGTTATATCAAGTTGGTATGATTGCATCATGTACTAGGTGTCATCGCTGACCAAAATAAAGGGTTTATTCAAATCCTAGTTTGAAAAAGTCAAACGCCAATTTGAAAGTCAAACGGCTATTTTGGGAAGTGGAGAGGGAGGTGGAAACCGAGTTGGGGGAGGAGTTCCTCCCCTCCACCGCCGGCCCACCTTGAAGCCGAGTTGGGGAGGGACTCCCCTCCCCTTGGCCGCGCCTCCCACCTATAAAGGGAGGGGCGGGGCTGCCCCTCCTAGCACACAAGATCTCCACCCCGCAAACCCTAGCCGCCGGCGCCGCCACCTCCTGTCGCCGCTGCCCTAGGGCAAACCGCCGCCGCCGCCTAGCTAACCCTAGCCGCTGGATTGCCCCCTCCTTGGTGTGTCTAAACCATAGATCACCGAGGGATCTCTCATAGTCCACCATACTCGCTCCGGCTTAAGGTGAAGCCCTGCGAGATCTCCCCTCTACTTCCTGCATTTGTTGCCGGAATCGCGAGAAGAGTGCTACAACCTCCGCTGCTGGAACAAGGGAGGAAGGTCTTCACGAAAACCGAACGTGTGACCGATGGGAGCGCTTTAACGCAGCGACGGAAGGATCGTCTACGCGATCTTGAGATCGGAAAGAGTACGACTACATCACCCACGAGAATCCGCTCTCGTTAAACACTTTGGAATCTTCGAGGGTGAGTTATTCCATCGACTCGTTGCTATAATATAGTAGATAGATCTTGGCTTGTTTGTTTGTATGCGATAGAAATTTTTTTGTTTTCCATGCTACGAAACCCTACAGTGGTATCAGAGCCGTGTCTATATGTAGATCTGTTGCACGAGTAGAACACAATGGTCATTGTGGGCGTTGATGCTTTTATTGTCGATTGCTTCTTGAAGGGAATATGCCCTGAGAGGCAATAATAAAGTGTTTATTATGTGTATTCCAAGTATATGATAGATGTTTATTTTGCATGCTATAATTGTATTAATACAGAAACGTTAATACATGTGTGTTTAATAAACAAACAGAAAGTTCCTAGTTATGCCTCTCTCATAAACTAGCTTGTTGATTAACAAGATGATCAAGGTTTCCTGATCATGGACATTGGATGTTGTTAATAACGGGATCACAACATTAGTGTAATGATGTGATGAACATTCATCCGAAGTATAGCATTACGATCAAAGTCATTGAGTTTATATTGCTATAACAACTACTTAAGTGATCCTAATCCTTAGACCATGAGATCATGTCAATCACTAACACCGGAAGAGTTTCTTGATAACATCAAACGTCACACCGTAATGGGTGATTATAAAGATGGATTCGAACTAATAAAGTGTTATGTTGAGGCTCATGGATCGAGAGTGGAATTTGTTCATCCCGATGACGGATAGATATACTTTGGGCCCTCTCGGTGATATCACATTGATTAGCTTGCAAGCAAGTGATTTGATCACTAGAATGTTATATCACAGGAACGAGAAAAGAGTGCATGTCGGTAACGAGATCAAACTAGGTATGGAGATACCGATGATCGAATCTCGGACATGTAATATATCGTGAAACAAATGGATTAAGATACTAGCGTAAAAGGTTCCGACGATCACAAGAAAGTCATCGTTGAATGTGTGGGAGTCAGTATGGGTCTCCAGATCCCGCTTCTGATTATTGATCCGAGAGGGGTCTCGATCATGTCCGCATTATTCACGAACCGTAGGGTGACACACTTAAGAGACACCGACATCCAATTGGAGCAAATGTTTCATGCCGAAAGAATGAACAAGCGCAGGAATTTATTTCACTAGATACCAAACAAAGTTTTGGTGAAATTGCATAAAGTGGTTATGCATGTGAAATAGAATTCTAGCAAGGGTTATTGTGAATGTTTGTCATTAAAGTAATTGACAAAATTCTGAATAAAATAAAAGAGTTTTATTTAATGAGAGTTTGCATTAAATTTGGTGGAAATTTAATGGGATTTTGAGTGGACTTTTGAGTGGAGGGAATTTAGAGGAGTTTTGTGAGTGGAGTGTCCACCCACATGAAGAGGGAGGGCAAGGCAGCCCCCATGCGCTGCCACCCCTTGGGGTTCCCCCTCCTCCTATAAAAGGAGCCCCTCCTCACTTGTCTCTCACACCTCCTCGAAGGATCTCTCTCCTCTAGATTTATCCCCCTGGTCTCGGACTAGCGAGATACATGTTCCCGGTGGCTATTCGGCAAGAAAGAGTTGTGCTTCCACTGCATCGCTAGAGCGAGGAGGCGGACGTTTCTCGGTGCCTCGAACGTGTGTGCGAGCACGGATGCGCCGATTTGCGGCGCGCTAGGACTTCCTCTCGATCTTGAGATCGGCAAGAGATCGTCTACATCAACCACGAGTTGAACTCGTTAAGCTTTGTCGGTCTTCAAGGGTATGTTCTCTACGGATATACATCCTCCCGTTGTTTGTATCTAGTATATAGATCTTGGTATATAGTTCACATCGTAGGAAAATTTTTGTTTTCTATGCTGCGAACCCTATAGTGGTATCAGAGCCGGATCTATGCGTAGATACTTTACACGGGTAGTACACATATGAGTATGTGGGCGATGATGATCATGTTGTTTCTCCTTTGTTGTGATTTTCGATATTGGTGGCATAGTGGGATGAAGCGGCCCGGACAAACTTTACATGTCCTCGCACATGAGACCTGTTCCACGCTTGACATGCAACTAGTTTGCATAAGTGGCTAGCGGGTGTCTGTCTCTCCTACTATAGTCAATATCTATTTTGCAAGCGAGTTGTTAACAATTTGATTATCCTCGTTGTGGTTCATGTTCGTAGGTAAGAACGGTTCTATCTCGAAAGCCCTAAGCCACGTAAAACTTGCAATGGATAAATTAGAGGCGTCTAGTTTAGATTGTTCTTTGGGCTAGTGTTATGATATGGTAGTGTTGTAAGTAGAAGTATGAGATGATACTCTTACACACATAGCGTGTAAAATCCATAGACCTTGATTTACACATATAGGTATGATAGTGATCATACCACGATGCACATGATAGAGATCATCTGCGGGAACCATATAATTTCACTAATAAACATATGATGTTTGGTTGCATCTTATATTGCTTGTTTAGCGCTTTGTTAGCATAATAAGATGATCCCTCATTTAAATATCAAGATAAGAATGTGTTCTTCCTTTAGTATGCACCGATTATGTTTTCGTCGCTCCAAGACATCACGTGATGATCGGGTGTTCTTGGATCCACGACCATATTTCGGTGTAAAACACATACGCAAATACTAAGGTTCTAACTTGGCGAGCCTAGCATGTATGCAGACATGGCCTCGAACACGCATCAAAGGTTAAGCATGAGTCATATAGTTGATATGATGCCCATTTGATGCTCGCTTTGAAGCTATACCGGCTCGCATGATGATCGGACTTGGTGTAGTGGATTTGGTTCATGTAATCACCAAAAGGGCACGAGGGATGTCGCTTTTGAGTGGGAGTTCATTCGTAATATAGATTAGTTGAACTCGATCTATCATACACTTAGTCTAAACTTTACAAATTCTGTTGTAGATGGCACCACCTGCTTTTAATTTCAATGTGTTCATGGAGAAAGAGAAACTAGCAACGAACGGTAGCAACTTTCTTGAATGGGCCATGAATTTGAGGATTCTCCTCTCTCACGCACAAAAAGCAATATGTGCTAGAAGCGCCGTTAGGCCCCCCACCTTTGATGATGCCCCGACGAGGAGAAGAATGTCTATCGACTCGTCAGAGGACCACAACTTAGTTCATTGCGGCATATTGTATGGGCTAGAGCCGAACTTCAAAGCTTTCAAAACGGCAATGCATTTGATACAATGGGTGAGTTGAAAATGATTTTCGACACACATGCTTTGTGAGAGCTACAATGCTTTAGAAAAGTTCTTTAGCGCATGATGGAAGAGCACAATTGCTAGTGAGCATGTACTCAAGATGTCGGGTTACGCCGATAAGCTTGTGTCCTTGGGAATATCGATTCCCATTGACTTAGGCATCCATCGTGTTCTGCGCCACCTAGCTATAAGAGCTTCGTGATGAACTATAATATGCAAGGCATGAAGAAGTCTCTCCCAGCTTCACAATGCTTAAAACTGAAGTGGAGATCAAAAGGAACATCAAGTGTTGATGATCAATAGGAACACCGGTTTCAAGAAATACAAGAAGGAAAACGGAAGGAAGTAAGGCGGCAAGCCTGTTGCTACCTGAAAAGAAACCCGAGTTGGACCTAAGTCCGATTCCGAGTGCTACTATTGTAAGGGGACGCCATCGAAGCGAATCGCCCAAGTATCTGGCATAAGAAGGCCGGCAAGGCAAACAAAGGTATATATGATATACATGTTATTGATGTGTACTTGACTAGTGCTCGCAGAGCACCGGGTATTTGATACCGGTTCAATTGCTAATATTTGTAACTCGAATCGTGGCTGGAACAAGCGACCGCTAGCAAGGGTGAGGTCAAGATGCGTGTCGAATGGATCAACGTTGATGTAATCGCCGCCGAACGCTGCCTCCACTTACCGTCGGATTAGTCATAAACTTGAATAAATGTTATCCGGTGCCGACCGAGCATGAACATTGTATCCGGATCATGTTTGATGCAAAGTGGTTATTCATTTAAATCGAGAACAATGGTTGTTCCATTTATATGAATGAAATCTTTTATGGTCATGCACCGATGATGAATGGTTTATTTCATAGATCTCAATGATAATGTTACACATATTCATAATGTTGATGCTAAAAGGATTAAACTTAATGATGATATATCCGCATATATGTGGCAATCGCCGTCTAGGTCATATTGGCATTAAACGCATGAAGAAGCTCCATTCGGATGGACTTTTGGAATCACTTGATTATGAATCATTTGATACATGTGAGCCATGCCTTATGGGCAAGATGACTAGAACGCCGCTTTCGGTTCAATGGAACAGGCGATGATTTATTGGAAATCATACATTCGATGTATGTGGTCCAATGAGTGTGTCGCAAGGTGGATATCGTTATTTTGTTACTTTCACGGATGATTTGAGTAGATACGGTTATATCTACTTGATGAAACACAAGTCGAAACCTTTGAAAAGTTCAAGGAATTTCGAATGAAGTGGAAAATCATCGTAATAGAAAGATCAAATTTCTACGGTCCGACCGTGGAGGTGAGTATCTAAGTTACGAGTTTAGCACTCACATGAAAGAGTGTGGAATTGTTTCACAACTCACACCTGCGGAACACCACAGCGAAAATGGTGTGTCGGAACGTAATCGCATTTTATTAGATATGGTTCGATCTATGATGTCTCGACGGACTTGCCGTTGTCATTTTGGGGTTATGCACTAGAAAGCTGCATTCACTTTAAATCGGCACCATCTAAATCCGTTGAAAAGACACCGTATGAATTGTGGTTTGAAACAAACCTAAGTCATTTCTTAAAGTTTGGGGATGCGATGTTTATGTGAAGAAACTTCAACGGATAAACTCGAACCCAAAGCGGAAAAATGCGTCTTCATAGGATACCCTAAAGAAACTATTGGGTATTCCTTCTATCACAGATCCGAGGGCAAGGTTTTTGTTTAAGAATGGATCCTTTCTAGAGAAAGATTTTCTCGCGAAAGGTGTGAGTAGTCGGAAGGTAGAACTCAAGAGGTTGGAACCTTCTCTTCAAAGTATGGCGAGTAGCGCAGTCACGGAGTTGTTCCGAGTTGGCTCCACATGTTGAAGAGGGAACTAATGATAATGATCATGAAACTCCAAAAGAGAGTACTACCAACCTCGCAGGTCAAACAGACGCTGCGGCTCCCGAACAGACGGAAATCTGTCATGAATTTCATGGTTGATGAAAATAATGACCCCGCGACGTATGAAGAAGCGATGATGAGCCCGAATTCCAACAAATGGTTAGAAGCCATGAACCGAGATGGAATCCATGTATGAAAATCAAGTTTGGAACTTGGTGGAATTACCTCACCACCGAAAGTCCGTGGAGAACAAATGGATTTTCAAAAGAAAAGCGTCGATGGTAATGTGACCATCTATAAAGCTCGACTTGTCGCAAAGGGGTTTCGACAAATTCAAGGAGTTGACTACGATGAGACTTTCTCTCCCGTAGCGATGCTAAAGTCAGTTAGGATTATGTTAGCAATTGTTGCATATTTCGATTATGAAATATGGCAGATGGATGTCAAAACCACGTTTCTCAATGGTAATATTGAAGAAGAGTTGTATATGATACAACCAAAGGGTTTTGTCAATCCTAAGGATGCTAACAAGGTGTGCAAGCTTCAGCGATCCATCTATGGATTGAAGCAAGCATCACGAAGTTGGAATCTCCGCTTTGATGAGGTGATCAAAGAGTTTGGATTTGTCCAAACTTATGGAGAAGCTTGTATTTACAAGAAAGTGAGTGGGAGCAATGTGGCATTTCTGATATTATATGTGGATGACATATTATTGATCGGAAATGATATAGAACTTTTAAACAGTGTTAAAAGTTATCTAAACAGCAAATTTTCAATGAAGGACCTAGGTGAAGCGTCATACATATTAGGCATAAAGATCTATAGAGATAGATCTAGGCGCCTAATAGGGCTATCGCAGAGTACATACCTTGATAAGATTTTAAAGAAGTTTAAAATGGACGGAAGTAAGAAGGGGTTCTTACCTATGTTGCAAGGCAAGACATTGAGTCGACTCAAAGTCGGCTCGGGCGGAAGAAAGAGAGATAATGGACAAAGTCCCTATGCTTCACCCATAGGCTCTATAATGTACGCCATGCTATGTACAAGACCGGATGTGGCACGTGCTATTAGTTTGACTAGTAGGTACCAATCGGATCCGTGTTGAACATCGGATAGCGGTCAAGAATATCCTTAAGTACTTACGAAGAACTAAGGATATGTTTTGTATCTGAGGTGAAGAAGAGCGTCGCTAAGTGTTATGTCGACGCTTAGCTTTGACACCGATCCGGATGACTCTAAATCTCAATCCGGATACGTATTTCTCATGAATGGCGGAGCGGTTAGTTGGAGGAGCTCCAAACAACCTGTGGTAGCGGATCAACAACGGAGGCGAATATGTTCTTTGCTTGAAGCGGCTCGAAGCGATTTGGATGAAGGAGTTCATATCCGAACTAGGAGTTGTGGCAAACGCGTTGGACCCAATGGTGATCTATTGTGACAACAATGGTGCCATTGCCAATGCCAAAGAGCCAAGGTCTCACAAGCATTCTAAGCATATTAAGCGCCGGTTTCACTCCATCCGCGAGCATGTCAAGGATGGAGATATAAAGATTTGTAAAGTACATACGGATCTCAATGTAGCAGATCCGTTGACTAAAACTCTCCCTAGAGCAAAACATGATCAACACCATAACTCAATGGGTGTTAGATTTATCACTATGTAACTAGATTATTGTCTCTAGTGCAAGTGGGAGACTGAAGGGAATATGCCCTGAGAGGCAATAATAAAGTGTTTATTATGTGTATTCCAAGTATATGATAGATGTTTATTTTGCATGCTATAATTGTATTAATACGGAAACGTTAATACATGTGTGTTTAATAAACAAACAGAAAGTTCCTAGTTATGCCTCTCTCATAAACTAGCTTGTTGATTAACAAGATGATCAAGGTTTCCTGATCATGGACATTGGATGTTGTTAATAACGGGATCACAACATTAGTGTAATGATGTGATGAACATTCATCCGAAGTATAGCATTATGATCAAAGTCATTGAGTTTATATTGCTATAACAACTTACGAAGTGATCCTAATCCTTAGACCATGAGATCATGTCAATCACTAACACCGAAGAGTTTCTTGATAACATCAAACGTCACACCGTAATGCAGTGATTATAAAGATGGATTCGTAACTAATAAAGTGTTATGTTGAGGCTCATGGATCGAGAGTGGAATTTGTTTATCCCGATGACGGATAGATATACTCAGGCCTCTCGGTGATATCACATTGATTAGCTTGCAAGCAAGTGATTTGATCACTAGAATGTTATATCACGAACGAGAAAAGAGTGCATGTCGAACGAGATCAAACTAGGTATGGAGATACCGATGATCGAATCTCGGACATGTAATATATCGTGAAACAAATGGATTAAGATACTAGCGTAAAAGGTTCCGACGATCACAAGAAAGTCATCGTTGAATGTGTGGAGTCGATGGGTCTCAGATCCCGCTTCGATTATTGATCCGAGAGGGTCTCGATCATGTCCGCATTATTCACGAACCGTAGGGTGACACACTTAAGAGACACCGACATCCAATTGGAGCAAATGTTTCATGCCGAAAGAATGAACAAGCGCATGAATATATTTAACTAGATACCAAACAGTTTTCGGGTGAAATTGCATAAAGTGGTTATGCATGTGAAATAGAATTCTAGCAAGGGGTTATTTGTGAATGTTTGTCATTAAAGTAATTGACAAAATTCTGAATAAAATAAAAGAGTTTTATTTAATGAGAGTTTGCATTAAATTTGGTGGAAATTTAATGGGATTTTGAGGACTTTGAGTGGAGGGAATTTAGAGGAGTTTTGTGAGTGGAGTGTCCACCCACATGAAGAGGGGAGGAAAGGGGCAGCCCCATGCGCTGCCACCCCTTGGGGTTCCCCTCCTCCTATAAAAGGAGCCCCTCCTCACTTGTCTCTCACACCTCCTCGAAGGATCTCTCTCCCCTCTAGAATTTATCCCCATGGTCTCGAACTAGCGAGATACATGTTCCCGGTGGCTATTCGGCAAGAAAGAGTTGTGCTTCCGCTGCATCGCTGGAGCGAGGAGGCGGAGGTTGCTCGGTGCCTCGAACGTGTGTGCGAGCACGGATGCGCTGCTGATTTGCGGCGCTAGGACTTCCTCTCGATCTTGAGATCGGCAAGAGATCGTCTACATCAACCACGAGTTGAACTCGTTAAGCTTTGTCGGTCTTCAAGGGTATGTTCTCTACGGATATACATCCGCCCGTTGTTTGTATCTAGTATATAGATCTTGGTATATAGTTCACATCGTAGGAAAAATTTTGTTTTCTATGCTGCGAACCCTACACTTCTTGTGTACTTTGCATCTTGCGGGATGTTGGGATGAAGCGGCCCGGGCTAACCTTACATGACATCGTTCATGAGACTTGCTCCACGCTTGACATGCAACTTGTATTGCATAAGTGGATTTGCGGGTGCCTGTTTCTCCCAGCATAGTTAAGATTCAATTAACAACGGGTGATTAACAATGCTAGTATCAATGTTGTGGTTCTTGTTCGTAAGTTATAGCGACACTTATTGAAAGCCCCAAACCACGTAAAACATGCAAAGAAAGTAGAAGCGTCTAACTTTGTTTTGCAGGGGTGTGCAGTGATGTGATATGGCCATGATTGTGATTATATTTGATGTATACAATGTTCCTTATTGTAAGTTGGCAACCGGCAGGAGCCATATGGTTGTCTTTAAATTTTTTTAAGACCCGCGTGTCTATTCAAAGTAGTTGTAATAGTTGAAGCCGGTGGACGACAACCATGGAGAAGCGTCATTGACCTTGATGCAATGCCGGTGATGATGGAGATCATGTTCGTGCTTGAAGATGGAGATCGGAAGCACAAAGAAGAAAGGCCATATCATATCACATATTATGAATTGCATGTGATGTTAATCCTTTATGCATCTTGTATTGCTTAGTAGACGACGGTAGCATTATAAGATGATCCCTCATGCACATGAATTTCAAGTCATAAAGTGTTCACCCTTAGTTAGCACCGCTAAAGCTTGTTGTTTCAAGCACCACGTGATGATCGGGTGTGTTAGATTCTCGCAAGTGTATACAACGTGAGCAAGCCAGATTTGCTCATGCGGAAGCTAAGGTTTGATCTTGACGAGCCTAGCATGCAGACATGGTCTCGAACACGGATCACCGAAAGGTAAAGCATGAATCATATAGTAGATATTATGAACATGTTGATTGTTCGCCATTGAAACTATATCAACTCTCGTGATGATCGGTTGATGTGGTGGATTTGGTTGTGTGATCACTAAAACAATGTGAGGGATGTTGTTTTGAGGGAGTTCACCTAGATTAATTTAACTATTAATTAGAACTCAATTTGTCATAAACTTAGTCTAAACTATTGCAAATATGTTGTAGATCAATGGCGGCCCTACCATCAATTTTAATGCGTTCCTAGAGAAAGAAAAGTTGAAAACAATGGAAGCAACTCATGGATTGGTTCCAATTTGAGGATTGTCCTCACACCGGTAATTTGACCTATGTCTTTGGATGCATCATTGGTGACCCTGCGGTGATGCCGACGAAGTAAAGAATGTTTACCTCGCTCGGAAGACTCAGTACTCCACAGTTCAGTGTGCTATATTGTATGGTTTAGAATCGGAGCTTCAGAAAAGGTTTGAGAATTCAGACCCACATGATATTGTCCGTGATCTCAAATTGATCTTTGAGACTCACGCGGCAATTGAGAGCTATTAGGCTTCTGAAAAGTCCTTTAACTGCAAGATGGAAGAGGGCAGCTCCGTCAGTGAGCATGTGCTTAAGATGTCTGGGCACGCAAACAAAATTCAAAGCTTGGGTATAGTGATTCCTAATGCTTTGGGGATTTACCGTGTTCTCCAATCACTACCACCAAGTTACAAGAACTTTGTGATGAACTACAATATGAAAAACATGAACAAGCAGTTGCTAGAACTGTTTGCTATGTTGAAATCTGTAGAAGTGGAGATCAAGAAAGAGCACCAAGTGTTGATGGTCAATAAGACCACCAAATTCAAGAAAGGCAAGTCTAAGCAAAAGGAACACTTCAAGAAGGGTGGTAAGAAAGTTACCGTGTCGACGAAGAAGACCAGGGCTGGACCTAAGCCTGATACTGAGTGCTTTTACTGCAAGGGAGAAGGTCACTGGAAGCGGAATTGCCCAAAGTACTTGGCGGATTTGAAGAACGGCAACAGCAAGAAGAAAGATATATCCGATATACATGTTATTGATGTGTATCTCACTAGTACTCGTAGTAGTGCCTGGGTATTTGATACTGGTTCGGTTGCTCATATTTGTAACTCGAAACAGGTGCTACAGAATAAACGGAAGCTAGCGAAGAACGAGGTGACGATGCGCGTGGGAAATGGATCAAAGGTTGATGTGATCGCGGTCGACACGCTACCCCTTCATCTACCATCGGGATTAGTTTTATACTTAAATAATTGTTATTTGGTGCCTGCGTTAAGCATGAACATTATATCGAGATCTTGTTTATTGCGAGACGGTTACTTGTTTAAGTCCGAGAATAATGGTTGTTCGATTTATATGAGTAATATGTTTTATGCACATGCACCTTTGATAGATTGTCTAATCTTATTAAATCTCGATAGTGAAAATACACATATTAATAACATTGAGGCTAAACATTTGAAATCGAGCGATAACTCGACCTATATGTGGCACTATCGTCTTGGTCACATTGGATTGAAGCGTATGAAGAAACTCCATTCCGATGGACTTCTCGAATCACTTGATTTCGAATCACTTGATAGATGCGAAGCATGTCTGATGGGTAAAATGACTAAGACTCCATTTTCTGGTATGATGGAGCGATCTACGGACTTATTGGAAAACATACATACCAATGTGTGTGGTCCAATGAGTGTAGCATCGCGCGGTGGTTATCGTTATGTTCTTACCTTCACGGATGACTTGAGTAGATATGGGTATATCTATTTCATGAAACATAAGTCCAAAACTTTCGAGAAGTTTAAGGAATTTCAAAATGAGGTAGAGAATCAACGTAACAAGAAGATTAAATTTCTACGTTCAGATCGTGGAGGTTAATATCTAAGTTACGAGTTTGGCGAGCATTTGAAGAAATGCGGAATACTTTCACAATTAACACCGCCGGGAACACCACAGCATAATGGTGTGTCCGAACGTCGTAATCAAACTCTCTTAGATATGGTTCGTTCTATGATGTCACTTACAGATTTACCTCTATCATTTTGGGGTTATGCATTAGAAACAACCGCATTCACTTTAAATAGGGCACCATCTAAATCCGTTGAAACGACACCGTATGAATTATGGTTTGGGAAGAAACCTAGATTGTCGTTCCTTAAAGTTTGGGGATGCGAAGCCTATGTAAAGAAGTTACAGCCGGACAAGCTTGAACCCAAAGCGGAAAATGCGTCTTCATAGGATACCCGAAGGAAACTATTGGGTATACCTTCTATCATAGATCCGAGGGCAAAATCTTCGTTGCCAAGAATGGATCCTTTCTAGAGAAGGAATTTCTCTCGAAAGAAGTGACTGGAAGGAAAGTAGAACTCGACGAGGTTGTCGAACCTTCTCTCGAACTTGCAAGTAGCGCAAAGACCGAAGAAATTCTGTGGTGCTGCACCAATAAGAGAGGAAGCTAATGATGATGATCATGAAACTTCGGTTGTAGTTGCTACAGAGCCTCGCAGGTCAACGAGAACTCGTACCACTCCAGATTGGTATGATCCCGTTATGAGTGTCATGTTGGTGGATAACACCGATGACCCTGCGACATATGAGGAAGCGATGATGAGCCCAGATTCCAACAAATGGCAAGAAGCCATGAAATCCGAGATTGGATCCATGTACGAAAACCAAGTATGGACTTTGGTGGACTCACCGGATGGCCGGAAGGCTGTCGAGAACAAATGGATTTTCAAGAAGAAAACATATGCTGATGGTAATGTTACTATCTATAAAGCTCGACTTGTCGCAAAGGGGTTTCGACAAATTCAAGGAGCTGACTACGATGAGACTTTCTCACCTGTAGCGAAGCTAAAGTCTGTAAGGATTATGTTAGCAATTGCTGCATATTATGATTATGAGATATGGCAGATGGATGTCAAAACAACATTCCTCAATGGAGACATTGATGAAGAGTTGTATATGATGCAACCCAAAGGTTTTGTCGATCCTAAAGATGCTAACAAAATATGCAAACTTCAACGGTCCATCTATGGATTGAAGCAAACATCCCAAAGTTGGAATCAACGTTTTGATAAGGTGATCAAAAGTTTTGGTTTTATACAAACTTATGGAGAATCTTGTATTTACAAGAAAGTGAGTGGGAGCTCTGTAGCATTCTTAATACTATATGTAGATGACATATTGTTGATTGGGAATGATGTAGACCTTCTTAATAGTGTCAAGGAATATTTGAATAATAGTTTTTCAATGAAGGATCTTGGCGAAGCAGCTTACATATTAGGCATAAAGATTTATAGAGATAGATCAAGACGCCTAATATCATTGTCACAAAGTACATATTTGGACAAAGTTCTAAAGAGGTTTGGAATGGAAGATAGCAAGAAAGGGTTCTTGCCCATGTTGCCCAATATGACCTTGAGTAAAACTCAAAGTCCGACATCGGCAGAAGATAGAGAAAGGATGAGTAAGACTCCCTATGCCTCAGCCATAGGATCTCTAATGTATGCCATGCTATGTACTACACTCGACATTGCATATGTTGTTAGTTTAACTAGCAGATATCAAAGTGATCCAGGAGTGGATCATTGGACAGCGGTCAAAAACATCCTTAAGTACTTGAGAAGAACGAAGGATATGGTTCTTTCTTATGGAGGTGATGAACAGCTCGTTGTTAATGGTTACACCGATGCTAGTTGGAACACCGATCCGGATGATTCTAAATCACACCGATAATGTATTTACTTTGAATGGTGCAACAGTTAGTTGGAGGAGTGCAAAGCAAAGCGTTGTGGCGAGATATTCAACTGAATCGGAATACATGGCTGCTTCGGAGGCTTCACAAGAAGCGATATGGATGAAAGAGTTTATTACAGAGCTGGGTGTGGTTCCTAGTGCGCTGGACTCAATGTCTATCTACTGTGATAACATGTGCGCCATAGCCATTGCGCAAGAACCAAGGTCACACAAGAAGCTGAAGCACATCAAGCTACGTTTTCACGCTATTCGAGAACATGTCCAAGATGGGGACATAAATATTTGCAAAGTACACACAGATCTGAATGTGGCGGATCCGTTGACTAAACCTCTCCCGAGGGCAAAACATGACCAGCACCAAACTGCCATGGGTGTTCGATATATTACCATTTAATCTAGATTAGATGACTCTAGTGCAAGTGGGAGACTGTTGGAGATATGCCCTAGAGGCAATAATAAATGTAGTTATTATTATATCTTTGTGTTTAAAATAAATGTTTACATTCATGCTATAATAGTATTAATAAGGAAACATTAATACTTGTGTGATTTGTAAACTTAAATTGAAGTCCCTAGTAAAGCCTCTATGCATCACTAGCTTGTTGGTTAATAAATGATTGTGGTTTCCCTATCATGAACATTGAGATGTTATTGACAACAAGATCATATCGTTCGGAGAATGATATGGTGGACATACTCCTATAGATAAGCGTAGCATAAAGATCAAGTCATTTTAATAGTTCAATCGCTATATGCTTTCTGATACATAGTAACCTAATTCCTTCGACCATGAGATCATGCATATCACCTTTACCGGATGGATGCTTTGATGACATCAAACACCACACAGTAACTGGGTGGCTATAAAGGTGGCATTGAGTGTTCAGAAAGTATTGGTTGAGACACATGGATCAAGAGTGGGATTTGTACATCCATATGACAGATAGATATACTCTGGGCCCTCTCGGTGAAGTGTCATCCAATTAGCTTGCAAGCATGTGACTGGCTCACAAGGGATCACATATCACGGGAACGAGAAAAGAGTACTTATCAGTAACGAGGTTGAACTAGGTATGCAGAGATACCGACGATCATAACCTCGGATAAGTAAACTATCGCGAGACAAAGGGAAATTGGTATCGTATGTAAGTGGTTCATTCGATCGCAAAGTAATCGTAGAAATATGTGGGAGCCATATGAATTTCCAGATTCCTCTATTGGTTATTGTTCGGAGAAGTGTCTCGATCATGTCCGCATAATTCACGAACCGTAGGGAGACACACTTAAGGATTCGACGTTGTTTGAGTAGTTATGGAATCATGAGAAAGAGACCGAATGTTGTTCGGAGTCTCGGATGGGATCCGGGATATCACGAGGATATCCGGAATGGTCCGGAGAATAAGATTCATATAAGGAAAGTCCTATTTCGGAGTTGGGGAATGGTTCCGGTGTTTTCATCGGGAATGTTCTAGAAGGTTCCGGAATGTCCGGCACTCCGAAGGGGAAGGGTACATGAATGTGTTATATCAAGTTGGTATGATTGCATCATGTACTAGGTGTCATCGCTGAACAAAATAAAGGGTTTATTCAAATCCTAGTTTGAAAAAGTCAAATGCCAATTTGAAAGTCAAACAGCTATTTTGGGAAGTGGAGAGGGAGGTGGAAACCGAGTTGGGGGAGGAGTTCCTCCCCTCCACCGCCGGCCCACCTTGAAGCCGAGTTGGGGAGGTACTCCCCTTCCCTTGGCCGCGCCTCCCACCTATAAAGGGAGGGGCGGGGCTGCCCCTCCTAGCACACAAGATCTCCACCCCACAAACCCTAGCCGCCGGCGCCGCCACCTCCTGCCGCCGCCGCCCTAGGGCAAACCGCCGCCGCCGCCCTAGGGCAAACCGCCGCCGCCGCCTAGCTAATCCTAGCCGCTGGCTTTCCCCCTCCTTGGTGTGTATAAACCCTAGATCACCGAGGGATCTCTCATAGTCCACCATACTCGCTCCGGCTTAAGGCGAAGCCCTGCGAGATCTCCCCTCTACTTCCGGTACCACGCCGTTGTGCTGCCGGAATCGCGAGAAGAGTGCTACAAACTCCGCTGTCTGCTGGAACAAGGGAGAGGAAGGTCTTCGTCGAGTATCGAACGTGTGACCGATCAAGGGAGCGCCACGAACACAACTGAAAAGGATCGTCTACGCGATCTTGAGATCGGGAAGAGTACGACTACATCACCCACGAGAATCCGCTCTCGTTAAACACTTTGGAATCTTCGAGGGTGAGTTATTCCATCGAATCGTTGCTACAATCTAGTAGATAGATCTTGGCTTGTTTGTTTGTATGAGATAGAAAATTTTTGTTTTCCATGCTACGAAACCCTACAATGTCCTTCAAGCAGCTCATGAGGTTGAGACCTCCTGAAAACCACAAAAGATGTGAGATAACCAAAAACAATTGTATACATTCATCCAACGTTGGTATAAATTAAGCATGCAATTGTTTGTGCCATTTAAAATTACATCACCGTTGGGTAAAAATAATAATTAAATGCACCTTTAATATTCAATGAAAAGGATCATGATCATGCTTATTAATAACGTTGGTCAATTAATAACATCGGACACAATCATCTTTATTAATTTGTCACATCTTGTAAAACAAAACTTAAACAGACTTTATCGCATGATAGCAATTTAAATCAACTATTTGCAGCGGAAACATTTATAATAAATTTCATAATAATTTGTACTTTATAGAAAAAATTCTGCCTTTCATGCATTCTCTAGACCAATATTTATGGAAATAATGTGACTAGAGAAAACTGTACGAAATTCTATCAAAAATTGATAAAAAACAACAAAGAACAACTTCTGAAAAACAATAAGCGAAATCAGACAGATCAAGTTGCCCAACAGAGCTATGACCAACAGCTCATCAGACGGTGGACAGCCTTCAAAGGCCACCCGACAATGCCTGTCGCCACGGCTCACGTGGCCACCCTGGCCCAACCAGCGCCCCACAGAGAGCAGCTCGCTGGCTGCCGCCCAGCGCGGTACACGCTCGCTTTGTGAGCGGCCCGCTAGAGCCCGTGTCGGCCCGCCTAGCCCAGCAACCCCCCGCTGCCGGCCTGCAGCCGCCTTTTCCGTGCAATCGTGGCCGTCCGCTCGCCTACCCTAGATCTTGCGGCTGTCCGCACTCCTCGCGGAGAACAAAACGACCCCATCACCCTCCCCCGAAAAACCCTAAGGCATTCGCCTCCCTTGTCTGCCCCTCGCCCCCTCTGCCCCTCTCTCTGGCGGAGTTTTGTGAGGCTGGTCCTGACCGCAAGAAGACCGGCCCGGCGGCGAGCCCCTCCCTCCCACACGCCTAGCTGTCCCATTAGTCCCCACCCCGTAGTCCCTGTCGCGTGCACGGTCGTCTGCTGGCGGCGGCGCCAGAGCGCCCTTGCTCTGCAAGCGACGGCGCCGCCTCCAGCGCGAGGCCGACGACGAGCCTCCCTTTCTTTTCTTCCACCTCCCACCTCCCCCCACCCCGCGAGTAGCAGAGAACAGAGAGGGAGACGGCGGCGGTGCCTCCCCCTTGGCTCCTTGCCGATGCGTGCATCCACCCGAGGGTGGGTGCACCGCCGTCAAGTGGCCGAGGTGGGGCAGATCCTTTCCCGGCGATGGCCGGGGCAACTTTTTCTTTTGACTTGGGGTTTTCCATGCGGGATTTGGGAGGAAAAATGGGCCTTTTATCTTGTTTTTCTTGATCTAGGGTGGGATCTGGGGATATGGGTTACAACTTGGGATTTGCTTTGCCCCCCAAGGGGTGTGTCCTTCTTCCCTATGCCTCGGCTTGCCGATGCGCATAGGGATCGAGGGGGACGGCGCGGCCGTAGGGCAGGGCGCACTTTAGATCTAGGGATCCAAGCTTTCTTTGTCTGTTGAATCTTTCTACCGAAAAAAAAACTAGCATCTAAGATGCTCTGATACCATTGTTAGATCTAGGCCACTCTCGGTAGATGCACTATAGGATTAGATCTAGGAGATCTGAGAGAGAGAGGGAGAGAGAGTAGTACTACCTGCGCCTGTGCTCGACGAGCATGAACCGGAGGGGATGCTGGAGGTAGCTCCGGTGTCAGTAGCCATGGGAAAAGGGTATGGGACGAGTGAGAGGTGAGCGTGACGGCGGTGGAGCTTCCCGTCGGCGCAGCTCTAGCCTAGATCGGATAGGGCTTGTAGGTGGGCGGCTAGGGCACGGCTAACCTCGTAAGGCGTGCTGCTAGCCCCCACCTCCTTTATATAGCGCTGGCGACAGGGACCCACCCACCAGATGAGGTTGGGGCGCCCCCGATCAAGGCGCGGATAAGGGACTCCGTTCGGCCGTTGGGCTCGAAAGGGAAGAGATCTATCTAACACTATCCACTCTAGGACAGTTCGCAACAAATAGCACCAATCTTTGTTTAATACTGCACTGACGGCAGATCTGACCAGTAGGGCCCAACGGTAAGTGCTGAGTCAGTGTTAGACGTGGGGCCCACGTGTCAGCACCATTTTATTTTATTTTTGTTTCTTCTTTTTCTCGACGCACAAAACTGTGGCGAGTTGAATGAGGGTGCCACCGCCATTTACCGCTCACCAGAGAAGCTCCAGCGCCGAGCTACTGCGGCGGCCGACGGAGGTGTACGACATGGCGGCGATACAGAGTGGGGATGATGAATCGAAGAGGCTCATCCGGACCTGAACTCACCAAGAGCACGATGGAGGGTTCAACGAGGACATGCATAGAAAAACAGCGTCAAAACCTCGCCGACACAGGGGCAGTGATGGAGAAGAAGAGGATGGAGGCAACGATTGGGGGTGCGTGGTCCGTTTCCTTTGAGGAGGATGACCAGCGCGACGAGGCGTTTTCATTCATGGGTACCGCACTGAATGGGGCAGGCAGGCCTTGTGGTACATTTTGATACCCGTGGATAACATCCAAAACTTACCCTTGTCTAAAATGTCTAGGGTGGACTCAGACTATCCTGGACATTCAATTACTGTTGTTTCATTTTGTGGGTCACGTACGTCTCAGTATGTGAACTCTTTTCGGTCGGTTTGTATCGTTTACATTGTAGTATATGCTTTGAGTCGATATAAGAATTTCCTCTACCAAAAAGACGTTTACCTTTTCACAATGCAGGCTATGTCACCAAGTCCAAAAGTCTGCGGCCCATCTACTATTCAAATGCCGCTTCACGGTCCATGTTTGGACATTATTAAAAGGTTGGCTAGTCCTACCCGACGTGAACCCACTGGATTGGAATGATATGCAAAATGTCAAGGAATAGTGGATGAAGAAGGTCCGTAAACAAGGACAATCCAACAAAGCCATGGCCTCCCTCGTTATGTTAGTCTCGCGGGAGATATGAAAGAAAACGAAATGCTCGGGTCTTTTGAAACCAAGCCTCTGCTTTCATCATGGTAATGGTGAAAATCAAGGATGAAGCGGCCTATGGGGACTTGCCGGTGCTAAAGCGATATGTAATATAATGTCGCGAGAGTAGACACTACGGGAATAACAAGATAGGCTGACGGCCTTTTTATACGTCGACGGCAAAATGTCGGAGCCGTCGGCGTAGCTTGACGGGCCGTCGGCCCAGTTTTGCCGTCGCGTAGGGTAAATAGGCCGACGGCAGCGGTCGGCATAAATGGAACCGTCGGCGTAGCATATTAGGTTAACGGCAGAGCGACGGCGTCAAGTCTACGCCGACGGTTTTACAACTACGCTGACGGATAATCTTAGAAAAATCATAACTGAATCATTTAAATTCGAAAAAATACATATAATATATCAAAATTTGCAAAAAATAAGATCTATCTATATAAACTCAAATATTACATATTTGTTTTCAAAAAATATAAAAAATATAAATACTTTCATATAACATATTTTTTATTTTCCGAGTGCAAAAAACAGGATGTTTTATGAAGTAATCACCAAATGAAAGTTGCAAAATGATACTATCCCATTTTTTAAAAATAGTAGACCATCTTGAATGGACAATTTCCTAACTTGGATTTCTCAAACCTTTTCGTCTATCCCTTGTAAAAAAGACAAAATCCCGCTAAACCGACAGGAAATGAGTTAGATTTGAACTACAGGTACATGATATGATGTCCATAATTTTTTGCAAAAATCATTTTTAGTTTCACAATATGCTATTTCATCAGAGACCTAATGCAAGTTTAGTGAGGCTCAGCCCCGAGTTAAGAATCTTCATCCCGCTCGATTTAGAAAGTTTGACAATAGTTTGAAACGGGCATAAAAAATTCAAAAACGATCGACACAATGCAAAACCTTCGCATGGTGTCATATTATATGACATAGTTGCATGGAAAAATACCAAACTTGGTATATTGATTGTGTCTCAAAAAAACCTTCACAAAATGACCTATCTCAATCGAGGTTTTCTCGATTTCAGATCAAATGACCAATATTGCTAGAATCGCGGTATAGTTTGCGATAATATGCCCATATTGTGCACGCATGTGTATCATGGGATGTCGAACAATATTGTAGGAGGAAGTTTTCCTTTTCGTCGTACCAAAAAGCCATTTTTCATTTTTCGAGTGCAAAAAAGGGGTGTTTTGTGAAGCAACCACCAAATGAAAGTTTCAGAATGATAATAACACATTTTTCAAAAATACTAGACCATATTGAATGGACAATTTTCCAACCTGGGTATCTCAAACCTTTCCGTCCGCCCCTCATGAAAAAAACAAATTCCTGCCGAATCGATAGGAAATGAGTTAGATTTGAACTAGTGGTACATGATATGATGCCCATGATTTTTTTCAAAAATCAATTTTAGATTTACAATATGCTATTTCATCAGAGATCTAATGCAAGTTTAATGAGGCTCAGCCCCGAGCTAAGGATCTTCATGCCCCTCGATTTAGAAAGTTTGACGATAGTTTGAAACGGGCATAAAAAATTCAAAAATAATCGAAACAATACAAAACCTTCGCGTGGTGTCATATTATCTGACATATTTGCATGGAAAAATACCAAACTTGGTATATTGATTGTGTCTCAAAAAATCTTCACAAAATGACCTATCCCAATCGAGGTTTTCTGGATTTCAGGTCAAATGACCAATGTTATTGCTAGAATTGCGGTATAGTTTGTGATAATATGCTCATATTATGCACGAATGTGTATCATGGGATGGCAAACAATTTTGCAGGAGAAAGTTTTCCTTTTTGTCGCACTAAAAAGCCATTTTTTTCCGAGTGCAAAAAACGGGGTGTTTTATAAAGCAACCACCAAATGAAAGTTTCAAAATGATAATACCACATTTTTAAAAAATACTACACCATATTGAATGGATAATTTCTCAACCTGGATATCTCAAACCTTTCCGACCACCCCTCGTGAAAAAGACAAATTCCTGCCGAATCGGCAGGAAATGAGTTAGATTTGAACTACAGGTACACGATATGATGCCCATGATTTTTTAAAAAAAATCATATTTAGATTCAAAATATGCTATTTTATCAGATATCTAATGCAAGTTTAGTGAGGCTCGGCCCCGAGCTAAGGATCTTCATGCCCCTCGATTTAGAAAGTTTGACGATAGTTTGAAACGGGCATAAAAAATTCAAAAACGATCGAAACAATGCAAAACCTTCGCGTGGTGTCATATTATGTGACATAGTTGCATGGAAAAATAACAAACTTGGTATATTGATTGTGTCTCAAAAAAACCTTTACAAAATGACCTATTTCAATCGAGGTTTTCTGGATTTCAGGTCAAATGACCAATGTTATTTCTAAAATCGCGGTATAGTTTGTGATAATATGCTCATATTATACACGCATGTGTATCATAAGATGACGAACAATGTTGCATGAGTAAGCTTTCCTTTTTGTCGCACCAAAAAGCCATTTTTTATTTTCCGAGTGTAAAAAACGGGGTGTTTTGTGAAGCAACCACCAAATGAAAGTTTCAAAATGATAATACCACATTTTTCAAAAATACTAGACCATATTGAATGGACAATTTCCCAACCTGGGTATCTCAAACCTTTCTGTCCACCTCTCGTGAAAAAAGACAAATTCCAGCCGAATTGGTAGGAAATGAGTTAGATTTGAACTACATGTACATGATATGACGCGCATGATTTTTTGAAAAAAAACATTTTTAGATTTACAATATGCTATTTTATCAGAGATCTAATGCAAGGTTTCTTTTTGTCGCACCAAAAATCCATTTTCTATTTTCTGAGTGCCAAAAACGGGATGTTTCATGAATCCTGACATAGTTTCGGCTGGTCTAATATTAAAAAGTTACGATATATAATTAAATATATTATAGAGATGTTATAATTGGATTCCTCTCATTTTTCTGATCGATTTGGATATATTATTTGTCGAATTATGATTTACGGATTTGTAGATATGAATTATTCAATTTTAAATGAAAAAAGGCAAAATAAATAAAAATTATTTTATTTTTATTTGAATTCAAGATTATTATTACTTATTCATTGTTGTTTACTCAAATAATTGTATGAAATATAAAAAAATAAAGACGTCTAACATTATAGTCTAATGATTAATAGGATTGATATGATAATATTCACAACAAGTTCTAATTTCTTTGTCAGAAGCTCATGTGGAAGGAACAGAAAAGTTAAGTGTGCTGGGGCTAGATGTGGCATCCCGCAAAACCACTACTAGAAAATCGCGTTGAATTTGTGCATTGCATCGTCATCATCATGCATTGTTTGCTAAAACTATGTTTGCAAAACTCGTCTTTGTTTTCTAAACGCCCCATCTTATTCAAACACCGGAAACCGGGTCCCCGGAATATTTTGTTTTGTCATTGCCCGGTTTGCAAAGCCAATTACATTAAATAAAATTATAATTATTTTTGGGTGGGGAGTCGAGCAGTCGAACCAAGCCGAACGCCCCAGAAAAACTAAATCGGTCCAACCTGCCTACCCCATCTAATCCTAAACCCACCTAAAAATCTACCCTCTCTCACCCTCCACCTCACTCCCACCATTCAGAGGCCGCCACATCACCTCGCCCCTCCCCTCTACCAATCCCAGGCCGCCACGTGGCCAGCCCCCACTCCTCACCCAGCCACACACGCCTATAACACGCACACACTCCCCACCCCGGGTCCCACCTGACCCAGTCAACCACCCAGCTCACTGGCACCTAACGCACACACACCACGCCTTGCCACCCGGCCATGCCTGCCCCCAGGACCCACTGCAGACCCCACCACCCCACGCGCCCTCCCTCCTCCCCTTCCTCTTCTTCCTTCAACCGCCCATCCCGCCACCGCCTCCTCACTTTGGCTGACCACCCGCCTCTGGCTCCTCCTCACATGAAGCGCCACGGCCACCGCCCTTCGCTCGAGACCGCTGGCTGCGCCCGGACCCGCTCCGCCCAGCGTGCCCCGCCGCCCTCCCTAGGCCGCCTCGAGCCTCGCCAGCTCCCAAGCTCCGCCCGCTTTGCCGCTGACCGCCTCATCGGCGTGCGGCGCTGCCTCGCCGCCGCCTCTCCCAGGCGCTCCACCGCGCAACTCCGCCACCCGCCGCCCAGTACCGCCAGCCGCTGCCCGCTGGCCCCTCCAGCCCCGCGCCGGACCTCCGCCAGCCCCGGCGCCGCTGCCTCGCCGCTGCGCGCCGCCAAGGCTGGCCGCGCCGGCTGTCGCGGCCTCGTCCTCCGCGCCCAGCGACCTCGCCCTGCGCCTCTCGACGCCCTGGTCGCTTTCGCAGCCGCCGTCGCCAACCGTCTCCGATGAGCCGGCCCCTCGAGCACAGCCTGCACCTTTAGGCAGCGACATTCCGCTTCGCAGTGGGTACCAGTTGGGTGTCTGGCGAGAAGACCGACAAGATCTTCCGTCGAAAAGTTAACCGAGGCCGCGACACGGAACATGGAGGACACCGTCAGGGAAACCCAAGACCCCGTCCACGGACTCGAAGGCCCCGGTACCGGCACGCTCTGGTTGTCAAGACCTTCCCCACGGACTCCGATGGCCATGGCCGGCCGAACCTCGCAGACGCCGAGCTCTCCTTCATGGAACGCGAAACAGGATTTAACCGAAGGCCGAACACCGAGTGACTAGTACTTCCCGACGCCAAGTGCTTCTTTCCTCGCCAAGACCTCGATGGCGCAGTTCGACAAGACCCTCGCAACGGCAAGACCGACCTCGCGGAACCCTGAACCCCGACAAGAGCCACGACACGAATACAACAAGTACCCTCTCGAGAACGCCATGACCGTCTACACGAACACCGGAAACCGTGCGACAAGTACTCCTTCCCCGGACATCGAGACCCCGATGCGGCAAGGTCTGCCCCGATACCAAGAACGACCCCGGAGTCCGAGAACGACCTCGCCGACCCCGGAACCCCAAGTCCGTCGGACCCTGAACCTCGAGACCCGACCCCGAACCCCGGAACCCTAACAAGATCGTCGAGAACCCTAAAGTGTGACCCTTTTCCTCGGAACCTTATTTTATAACATAATAACAACTTGTTGCATATTGAATTGCCATCCTTGCATGCATATCTGTGGTTTGGGGGCCTTATGCCGATTCACCTAATAACAAAATATGGGGCCCATATGCGGGCAAATCTAGTCACATATCGGCCTCATTTAAACTTGTGTAGCGAACCGGTAGCTTATCTTGCCTTGTTGAAACAACATTTAATATGCGGGGGTTTAAATAACATGAACCACCTAACTAATTGTCGGGACCCCGGTTCCGCTTAATCTTGACCTAATTGCATCGCACCTTGCCATGCCATCCATCATGCATGCATCATGCCGACCTTCTGCCGTTTTATTAAATCGTGCATCCGGTGTTTCTTCTAGTGTTTTGCTTCTTCGCGGATAAGGCCGTTGAGTTGATGTGAGCTTCGCCCGATCTTCGGATGAAAACCTTCGACAATGTTTTCAGGCGAGCATCTCCCCCTTTTCTACCTATCTTACTTTATAGTAATTTACTCCTTCCTGTTGATCTATTGCTATCTGTGTTGCGATGCTTTAGTTTCCGTACCCGTGATATCCCTTGCAGCCTTATATTGCCTCGGACACACCCTATTACCTGTTGTTTGGTAGATAGTTGGACTTGCGCGTCATAGTTGCTTGCTCAAATGCTGATGTGTGTCGCCATATGCCACAGTTGCTGATGTATTGCCGCATGTTGATGTTGGAGATGATTCTAGTTTTACTTATCGTCACTTTAATTTCTGTTTAACAACTAAAATTGAATAAGCGGAGGCATCGGTGGGTGATAGATAATATTTGGTTTCGAACGCACTTGTGTCCCGTAAGACCCAGTACTTGATACTGCCTTGATTTTGCGCGCTATCCACATCCGGAGGTATATGGGACCCCGAGCGAGCTTGATTCACTTATTTCTTGGGGCCACAAACTAGTTTGAGGTTTTATTTACGATCTGTACTTATGCCATGCTTTACCGCTTTATTTACGATTGTGCGAGGTGCACTGCTGTTTAGGAAATAATGGCCCGTTCCGCGGTGTCGACAAGCCCAGCCACACTTTCGGGTTCCCGAATGTTCACGCCGTCTCCATAACCTTGAGGCCGTCTGAGCTTGCTTACCCGCTATGGATTCTACTCTAAGGGTGGCCCCAAATATTTCGAATCTGTGATTGTTCATCGTGAAAGCCTCGTTGGGTTTTGATTTGGTTTTTCCGAGGTTGATCGGCGTGTGTTGCTATTGGTACCCCGCCGGTAAAACTTTCTGAAAGCCGTGTCGCATGGATATGGACGACTTGGAGCACAGTATCTCGATCATAGACAAGCATAACTAAAGTTTACTGCTATAAATTTGACTTATAATGACTAGTAATCAGCTCCACTATAACGGAATGGCTAATTAATACTGCCCACAATTGCTTGTTTGGTTGTCGCTTGCGACAATTGTATATGACTAGTAAGTATTGCAACTACAACGATTTGGCTGAATAAAAGTAACAACCACTGCTGGGTTTCGGGTTTATCTCATGCTATCTGTACCTGATTAGTAATTGTTGCCACTACCACGGAATGATTAACTAAAACGACCCACTGCTTATTTTATCAGGACGATTATCTAAACCTGACTAGTAATGTGCCGCAACTATAACTGAATAAGTAAAACTGCCAACCGCGTGAGTTCCTCGGTTGACTTCCTCGTTTGGTTTCGAGGGGGAAACACCAGGATGGGTTTGTTTGGTGTTAGCTTCAGGTTGGATCCGGATAGGTCATTCTCATCCCTCTCTGATATCCGCCAGTTGTATCGAGTCTCTATAGGTTGTTTAGTGCATCTTTTGCCGCTCGATCCACCATACCTATGTGGCGAGGACCGCGAATTCTAGCCTCGCTGTCTTGGCCTCGATCGACGCCTTCTTTCTTTTACCTTTGCCTTTGTCGGCACCCTTTTGTTTAAGCGGTTTTGAGATCGACGCCGTTAGCGGGGTTACCCTTCCGCTTGGCACGGCAGGTTATGGACGCCATTGGTTATTCTTCGTGGCTCTTAGCCCCATTTGCTTCTTGTCCGTAGTCGGACGCTCTCGCTTACAAGGTGAATTGGATCTTGTATATTATATACATCTTCTTGACTCCTTGAGTCTGTTATATATATCTGCTCACGTGGGTCCCATCGAGGACATTGTGTAATGTTATTACCGCTTTTCCACCCGCACGAAAGTGCTGGTGAGCACCTTTGAATCGTTTCTATGCGGGTTTGGCGGGTTTCGCTAAAACTTGCATAGGTCCGATCGAGGGTGTTACTGAGTGGTATCGAGCTCAGCGGTTGCGATACCCACAAGTCCAAATGTAGGATAACCTAGCTAACGGCCGGAGTAGAAGTGTCAAAACTATTTTTGAAAATCGGTCGGATAGTTCTGGTTAGGTCTGATTTTACTCCTTACCCCTCTGCTGTTCTCCTCTTACCTCTACGCGATTTGAATCTGCCTCTTATCTTTTCTTCGAGTCCAGGATTCTCGTGGTTGGGTTTCCGTCGTACCTTTAGGGTTTCGCTTCCTCTGCCGATAACGGTGTTCTGCCATCCGGTGTTCCAGCTGCCTGGTGAATCCGTCTACGGTGTTATCATTCCTTGTTCTTCGTTTGTGCCTTCCGGAGTTTTCCGACACGACGACATCATCTACGCCAGATCCGATGCAGAGTCTGCATCACCCCCTTTGTTTCCGAACCTCGCTCGTCGAGATCTTCAGTCTGAATTCCGAGAATGGTTGCACTCTTGTCTACTGATTTTGCGGAGTAATAGTTTGGGTGCGTGATGGATTGGCCCCCATGCCGACTACCCTTTCTATTCGCTTTTGTACATTGAAGTGGACGAGAATGCATCGGTTCCCTCCTTCCATCGAAGTTAGAGGTGGCTTTATTTGTTGATACCTCTACCTTCGACCTTTTGTCCCCGGAGTGTTCCCTCGACGACCACGGACAACGACCTCTTGTTAGTGGTGTCGCGAGGATCTACAAAGCGAGAAGGCGAGAACGCCGACCTTCCTTCCGGTAGCATGAGGCGGATCTCGGCGAGATCCATTGTTAGTGGTGTCGGTGTGGCATCCCAAAACCACTACTAGAAAATCGCGTTGAATTTGTGCATTGCATCATCATCATGCATTGTTTGCTAAAACTATGTTTGCAAAACTTCGTCTTTGTTTTCTAACGCCCATCTTATTCAAACACGAACCGGGTCCCGGAATATTTTGTTTTGTCATTGCGGTTTGCAAGCGCCAATTACATTAAATAAAAATTATAATTATTTTTGGGTGGCGATCGAGCAGTCGAACCGGCGACCGCCCAGAAAAAACTAAATCGGTCCAACCTGCCTACCCCATCTAATCCTAAACCCACCTAAAATCTACCCTCTCTCACCTCCACCTCACTCCCACCATTGAGAGGCCGCCACATCACCTCCCTCTCTACCAATCAGCCGCCACGTGGCCCCTCCTCACCCAGCCACACGCCTATAACGCACACACTCCCCACCCGGGTCCCACTGACCAGTCAACCACCCAGCCCACGCACCTACTTGCGCCCCCCCCCCACGTGCCTGCCCCACAGGACCCACTGCACCCCACCACGCGCCTCCTCCTCCTCCTGTTCCTCTTCTTCCTTCAACCGCCCATCCCGCCACCGCTCCCCTCACTTTGGCGCGACCACCCGCCTCTGGCTCCTCCTCATGGCGGCCGGCGCCCGCCACCGCGCCCGCCCGCTCGAGACCGCCCGCCGCCCGCCGTCGCCGGACCCGCTCCGCCCGGCGTGCCCCCGCGCCCGTCCTCCCTAGGCCGCCCGAGCCTCGCCAGCGCTCCAGCTCCGCCCGCCCGCTGCCGCCGCGCCCGCCTTCCCGCCATCGCCCGGCGTCGTGCTCGACCCAGCGCCCTCGCCCCTCGCCGCCGCCTCTCCCGGCGCTCACAGCGCAACTCCGGCCACCCCGCCGCCCAGTACCGCCAGCGTCGCCGCCACCGCATCCCCGCCGCCCGTCCTCCGGCTCGCGCGCCCCTCGCGCGAGCCCGCCCGTCGCTGCGGCTCTACCTCGCGCCCGCGCCCGGACCCGCCGAGCCTCGCCGTCGCCCGTGCCTTCGCCGCGCCCAGCAACGCTCCGCCCGGCAGCCTCGTCCTCCGCGCCCAGCGACCTCGCCTCGCCTCCCTCGGCGCCCTGGTCCTCGCGGCTCCGCCGGCAACGCCCGTCGCCGCCGCCAACCGTCTCCGATGAGCCCGGGCCCCCTCGAGCGGCTGCACCCGCGCCTTGGCGGCGACATTCCTTCTGATACCGGTACCCGGTTGGGTGTCTGGTAGCGAAGACCGACAAGATCTTCCGTCGAAAAGTTAACCGAGGCCGCGACACGGAACATGGAGGACACCGTCAGGGAAACCCAAGACCCCGTCCACGGACTCGAAGGCCCCGGTACCGGCACGCTCTGGTTGTCAAGATCTTCCCCACGGACTCCGATGGCCATGGCCGGCCGAACCTCGCAGACGCCAAGCTCTCCTTCATGGAACGCCAGAACACAGGACGAACCCCGAAGGCCGAACACCGGAGTGACTAGTACTTCCCCGGACGCCAAGTGCTTCTTTCCTCGCCAAGACCGCCTCGATGGCGCAGGCCCGACAAGACCCTCGCAACGGCAAGACCGACCTCGCGGAACCCTGAACCCCGACAAGAGCCACGACACGAATACAACAAGTACCCTCTCGAGAACGCCATGACCGTCTACACGAACACCGGAAACCGTGCGACAAGTACTCCTTCCCCGGACATCGAGACCCCGATGCGGCAAGGTCTGCCCCGATACCAAGAACGACCCCGGAGTCCGAGAACGACCTCGCCGACCCCGGAACCCCAAGTCCGTCGGACCCTGAACCTCGAGACCGACCCGAACCGGAACCCTAACAAGATCGTCGAGAACCCTAAAGTGTGACCCTTTTCCTCGGAACCTTATTTTATAACATAATAACAACTTGTTGCATATTGAATTGCCATCCTTGCATGCATATCTGTGGTTTGGGGGCCTTATGCCGATTCACCTAATAACAAAATATGGGGCCCATATGCGGGCAAATCTAGTCACATATCGGCCTCATTTAAACTTGTGTAGCGAACCGGTAGCTTATCTTGCCTTGTTGAAACAACATTTAATATGCGGGGGTTTAAATAACATGAACCACCTAACTAATTGTCGGGACCCCGGTTCCGCTTAATCTTGACCTAATTGCATCGCACCTTGCCATGCCATCCATCATGCATGCATCATGCCGACCTTCTGCCGTTTTATTAAATCGTGCATCCGGTGTTTCTTCTAGTGTTTTGCTTCTTCGCGGATAAGGCCGTTGAGTTGATGTGAGCTTCGCCCGATCTTCGGATGAAAACCTTCGACAATGTTTTCAGGCGAGCATCTCCCCCTTTTCTACCTATCTTACTTTATAGTAATTTACTCCTTCCTGTTGATCTATTGCTATCTGTGTTGCGATGCTTTAGTTTCCGTACCCGTGATATCCCTTGCAGCCTTATATTGCCTCGGACACACCCTATTACCTGTTGTTTGGTAGATAGTTGGACTTGCGCGTCATAGTTGCTTGCTCAAATGCTGATGTGTGTCGCCATATGCCACAGTTGCTGATGTATTGCCGCATGTTGATGTTGGAGATGATTCTAGTTTTACTTATCGTCACTTTAATTTCTGTTTAACAACTAAAATTGAATAAGCAGAGGCATCGGTGGGTGATAGATAATATTTGGTTTCCGAACGCCCACTTGTGTCCCGTAAGACCCCGAGTACTTGATACCTGTTCCTTGATTTTGCGCGCTATCCACATCCGGGAGGTATATGGGACCCCCAGGCGAGCTTGATTCGGACTTATTTCTTGGGGCCACAAACTAGTTTGAGGTTTTATTTACGATCTGTACTTATGCCATGCTTTACCGCTTTATTTACGATTGTGCGAGGTGCACCTTTATCTTTTTAGGAAATAATGGCCCGTTCCATGTGTCGACAAGCCCAGCCACACTTTCGGGTTCCCGATCGTTCCACACCCGTCTCCATAACCTTGAGGCCGTCTCGAGCTTGCTTACTCCGTTGATTCTAATCTAAGGTGGCCCCTGAAATATTTCTGAATCCTGTGATTGTTCGATCGTGAAAGCCTCGTTGGGTTTTGATTTGGTTTTCGAGGTTGATCGGCGTGTGTTGCTATTGGTGCACCCGGCGGTAAAAACTTTCCGAAAGCCGTGTCGCGGATATGGACGACTTGGAGCCTGATATCTCGATCATAGACAAGCATAACTAAAGTTTACTGCTATAAATTTGACTTATAATGACTAGTAATCAGCTCCACTATAACGGAATGGCTAATTAATACTGCCCACAATTGCTTGTTTGGTTGTCGCTTGCGACAATTGTATATGACTAGTAAGTATTGCAACTACAACGATTTGGCTGAATAAAAGTAACAACCACTGCTGGGCTTCGGGTTTATCTCATGCTATCTGTACCTGATTAGTAATTGTTGCCACTACCACGGAATGATTAACTAAAACGACCCACTGCTTATTTTATCAGGACGATTATCTAAACCTGACTAGTAATGTGCCGCAACTATAACTGAATAAGTAAAACTGCCAACCGCGTGAGTTCCTCGGTTGACTTCCTCGTTTGGTTTCGAGGGGGAAACACCAGGATGGGTTTGTTTGGTGTTAGCTTCAGGTTGGATCCGGATAGGTCATTCTCATCCCTCTCTGATATCCGCCAGTTGTATCGAGTCTCTATAGGTTGTTTAGTGCATGCTGCCGCTGCCGCTCAGTCCACCATACCTATGTAGGCGAGGACCGCCGAATTCTAGCCTCGCCGTGTACTGGCCTCAGTACTGACGCTCTTTCTTTGTTTTCTGCTTTGCCCTTTGTCGGCACCCCTTTTGTTTAAGCAGGTTTTGAGATCGACGCCGTTAGCAGGGTTACCCTTCCGGCTTGGCCTGGGCAGGGTTATGGACGCCATTGGTTATTCTTCAGGGCTCTTAGCCCCATTTGCTTCTTGTCCGTAGTCGGACGCTCTACTGTTTACAAGGTGAATTGGATCTTGTATATTATGTCTGTCTTCTTGACTCCTTGAGTCGCTGTTATATATATCTGTTCTGTGGGTCCCATCGAGGACTGTTGTGTAATGTTATTACTTCGTTTTCCACCCGCACGAAAGTGCCTGGTGGGCACCTTTGAATCGTTTCTATGCGGGTTTGGCGGGTTTCGCTAAAACTTGCATAGGTCCGATTCTGAGGGTGTTACACTAGAGTAGTATTAGGATGGGTGACCGATTGAGAAGTTTGACTAGTTTTGTAATTTAAATTGAGACTAAGTGTACTTAGAATTAAAAATTTCCATATGAGATTAGCAAGTTAAAAACTGAAAAAAAATCGATTTTTTTTTTTGAAAAATCTAGGCCGACGTCTCGGCGTAGCCAAACGGCCGTTAGTCATCTAGGTGGGACCCATACGGTCTACGCGACGGCAAAGCCATCGGCGTAGCTATATATGCCGACGGCTTTTCTACACCGACGGGAATTGGGGCTATGCCTACGGGCCCGTATGCCGACGACCATACGCCGACGGCAGCCGTCGGGCCAGTCTACACCGACGGTATTTAGGGATTACGCTGACGGGACCCGACCGTCGGCGCATTCGGCTTCTTCTGTAGTGAGACTTAGACATATTTTGTGTGGTCCTTGGCCTTTTACACCAAGGCGTGGTCTTGTTAGACTTTTGTAAAAACTTCTCCTTAACTAATGAAAATGGCAAACCTCTTGCTTCGTTTTAAAAATAAACTATGAAGCATATACTCCCTCCAACCTATATTAGTTAACTCAAATTTGTCTAGATACGATGAAACTTGTCGTATCTAAATGTATCTAGATCAATTAATATAAATTAGAGGGAGTATAATACAGTCTTTTTTTTCTTTCTTTTGGCGATAAACGGCCATCTGAATCGGATCCACGTGATGTACACGTCTAGAGTTGTTTATTTGGTTCCGGGTGCGGCGTCCGGAAGCACGACAGGCTTGGTTTCCGGCGCAACCTTAAACCCCTGTCTTCCCTTTGATACCAACCTGCCTGCACACAAGTTGGAGTGTGTGTATATAAGTGTGCATTCGTAGGGGTACATGCAAAAAACAACAGTATCATCTTTGCATGGTAGCACGAGAGCCGTACACACGGTCTTTTGCTAAATTGGTATACCGTCAGGGCCAGTTAATAGATTTTGGAGGCCCTAGAACAACATGAAATCAATGGTCCCTTTTTTAATGTATTAAAGCTTTTCTAGGATTAAGGGGGGCAATGATCCCCTACTTAATTTTTCATTAGAGATATATTTAATATTTATGCTAATATGGGATACTTCAAGTTTATCATGATTGATGCTCTTGGACGTCTCAACAATGTCTGTTAAGCTCCGCCACTTGTTCACAGAAAAAACTTATAAATATTAGTATCTCGTATGTAATACAATAAAAAATTAAAAAAACGATGCATTTGATAGATCCATGATCTTTGAAATCTCGGTGAAGACATTCGAAACCATTTATTTTTATTGATTGAGCGAACTATATACCATGATAGTTATTTTATAAATTGATGTTTGTGTACATATGCCTGGGCAAAAAGTGAGTAGATGACTAAATATATTAGGCACTAAATTAAAAAAAGAATGTAATAGTCTCTCAAACATATATATATATATATATATATATATATATATATATATGATGAGAACGAGTAGAATTGTTGCGAATAAGAGGATAGTTGCTTGTAGAATGACATAGTCATGCGATTGTGTCCTTAATGTTCACTAATAAATACTCACAACCTTATAAAGAAATATGAGGACCGATGTTATGCACATCTGAAGAGACCAACAAAAAAATGGCATCGAGAAAACATATTTGCAAATATTAGAGTTTTTTTATTTTGAGAAATAGGAGTAAGGGTAGAGTTAGAGTTATGATAGGCCATAGCTTGAACCATCTATATATTTTTTTTAGACAACAAATTATATTTTTTTAAATTATTCTATAATATTGTATGTTAAAAGTATTAGACAAATATGGATACATGACCAAATAGTGGTCAGGACCCCTAGACCATAGAGGGGCTAGGGCAAACGCCCCTATGTCCCGTCCTATGGGCCGGCCCTGCCCTTGGATACCAACCTGCCTGCACACAAGTTCGAGAGTGTGCATATGTAGGGGTACTTGCAAATGACACCTCTCTAAAAAACCGGTATTATCTTTGCACGAGAGCCATACGGTCTCTTGCTAAATTGGTACCGTGTGTGCCATTCAGTATCATAGTCGAAAGACTTGTCTGTAATACTTCCTCGGTTTTAAAATATAAAATATTTTAGGTTTGTTAAAAAAATACATCTAGACTTCTTTTAATGTTTAGATTCACTTCAAAACGTAAGTAAACCTATATACTAAAAGAATCTAGATATATTTGTTTCACAAATCTAAAATAGTTTATATTTTAAAACGAAGGAAATAGTAAGCAGTGTGAAAGGCCTCGAGATCATACCGCAATCAAGGACGTACACACCGTCGCGGCCCCCTAATTTATGTGCATGCAAGACCAACGACACAACGCTCCAAACAGAAACGGTCGCCTCAAGACTCGCAACTGAGCATTTCCGTCCGGCGTCCTAGATTTGACCCAGGAAGGTAGGAGGATCCGATCGAGCCCTGCGCGCCGGCCGGCAGAATGGACGAAAATAACCTAAAAAAATAACAATATCACGAAATGAACTCTAGCCAGAAGAAATTCACGGAACTAACCATTTTTGCAACGCCATACAACGTGGCGCCGCACCCTGAAGAGCGGCGCCGTTACGCCTGGCGCCGCGCACCTGCCAGCGTGGCGCCACGCGGGCCCCGGTCCCGCTAGTGCGGCGCCATTCTACATGGCGCCGCACTGTGTAGTGCAGCGCCGTTGTGCCTGGCGCCGCACTTTAGGTCTTGTACCAGCGCGGCGCCAGCCCTCCCTAGACCCATCTCATTCCTCTCACCCTCACACGAGCGCATGGCGGCTAGGGTTTCTCGGCCCCGGTGATTCCCCTCTCTAAAAACCCAAGATTTGCTGGATTTGTCCAAGGATCTTGCTCCCAATCCCTCCATCAGGTATCTCCTCTCAAATCACTTGCTATTTGTCCAAAAATTTCTTGCTAATTTCTCTTTTTGTTCAAATTTCGGTGAAACCCTAGGTTCAGTTAGATGTAGAGATTGAGATGAACCATTGCAATGCTTATTTGATATTTAGGTTTAGATATGGCATAGTACTCTTTGGTAGAACTCTAGTTGGTCTATTTATCTTTGAAGTATATGTTAGGTGCTTTTTCATATTAGCAATTCCATATGGCTAGAGTAAGATGGAGATATGGTAGAACTCTAGTTGGTGTTTTGATTTATCTTACAATTATATGGTAGAAGGTGGAGTGTCGTATGGGTTGCGGATACGCACGGGAGAGCGATTGTAGTTGGCACACATGAAGAACTTCTTTCCCCAACTATCAGAACGGTAGTCTAGGGACTCCTTAACAGTGCAATCGGTTCCACACCAACAAATATGAACCTTCTTCCCATGGGCCTCGTCAGTACGAAACGCCCTCCGTGGCCTTTCCTCTTGATCGGCGCAAGGTGGCCTAGCATTGGACCTCCTCTTCCGCTCTTCCTCTTCCTTCTCCTTTTGCCTATTCCTCTCTTCCTCTTCCTTCTTCTTCTTCCTATTCCTCTCTTCCTCTTCCTTCTTCTTCTTCACCTCGTCCTCTTCGTCCTTCTTTTTTGCCAAGTCACGAGCAAGTTGAACTACCTCTTCGAATGCCTTCCTCCGCTTCTCTTCCTCAGCTTCCTTCCTCTTCCTCTCTTCCTCGGCCTCCTTCCTCTTCCTTTCTTCCTCAGCCTCCTTCCTCTTCTCCACCACCTCCATAGCATTCGCCCAGATCTTCGAGTAGTTCACACCTTCCCCATCATTGGCCTTGTTGGGTTGAGTCGACATACCTATTATAAGAATAAAAGGGGCAAGTTAGTAAAGGATGCATTTAACCCAATAAACATGAATGATAGTAAAATATGCATAAATGTGAACATACCTACGAGCATACGGATTTGGTCCGGCTAAATAACCTATCATACTAGCGGGATTAAAACCACCACGCCCTCTTCCTCTTCGTAGCCCAAGTTGTCGACCTCTTTGTTGTCTAGGAGCTTGTTGGTTAGTCCTTGGTTGGCTACCACTTGGTTGGCTTGGAGCATGTTGGCTAGTCCTTGGTTGGCTACCACTTGGTTGGCTAGTCCTTGGTTGGCTTGGAGCTTGTTGGCTACCACTTGGTTGACTTGGAGCTTGTTGGCTACTACTTGGTTGGCAACTACTTCCTTGATTTCCTTTTGCTCTTTTCCTTTGAGAACACTTTCTTGCATTGTGCCCTTCACCAGTTGTGGCATCCCGCAAAACCACTACTAGAAAATCGCGTTGAATTTGTGCATTGCATCGTCATCATCATGCATTGTTTGCTAAAACTATGTTTGCAAAGCCCGTGTTGTTTTCTAAACGTCCCTCTTTATTTTCAAACATCAAAACCCGGGTCTCCGGAGTTATTTTGTTTGTGCTATCGGGTTGCAAACGGCCCGTTTCGAATAAATAAACATTTAAATTATTTTAATAGGGGCAGTCGAACGGGCCGATTGACCCGAACGACCGCCCCAGGATTTTAAATCGGTCCACCAACCGCCCTTCCTAAAGCCTAAACCTACCCAGAATTCTACCCACCCAATCTCTCCACCTCACTCCCTCCTATCCTATCACGCCACATCACCCTTGCCCACCCCTCACCCACTCAGAACCTGCCACATGGCCCAACCCTCCCCCTCTCTCTCCCCACTCCCTGTCTACACGCACACACGCCCCTCACCAAACCTTGGTGCCCACAGGATCCGCCCTGCAGCCCTGGCCCGCTCTCCCCCTCTCTCTCCCCGTCTCTTTCCCTTGCTTGCCACGCCTCCGCTTCGCCACCGCCCTCGCCACCGCCAGCTCACCTCTCAACCTCGCTCCTCACCGCTCCTCTCTCGCTGCACGCTTCCCTCACCGCTCCTCTCTCGCTTCGCTGCCTTTCCCTCACCGCTCCCTCTCTCGCTCATGGCGCCTCACCGCTCCCCTCTCCCATGGTCATGCGCCTCTGCGCCCAACCTCGCTCCGCCCAGCCACTAGCCGCCACTTACCCGCCCGCCTCCGGTCTCCCCTCCCGTCCTTGCTCCCGCCGCCTCCCGTTCGGCGCAGCCCAGTTCTCCCGCTCCGCCCGCCCGCGCCCTCCGTCGCCTCAGCTTTCAGCGCACCACGCCCGCCCGGCGACCCTCCGCTGGCGTCCCGCCGTCGACCCGCGACCTCGCCATGCGTCGTCGCGGCGCCTACGCCGCGTCCGGAGATCGCGCGACCCCGCCGCGCTCCGTCGCCGTCCCGCCGCCCGCCCGCCGCCCGGCAGCGCCCGCTCGCCCCGCCTCGCTGCGGCGCTTCGACTTCTGCCATCCCAGCGTCCCGCCACGGGTCGCCCTCGCCGTCGATCCTGCGTGCCCTCGAGCCTCGCCGGCGCCGTCGCCCCATCGCCAAGCTCTCCATGTGCCTCCGGAACCGTACCTCCATGTTGGTACCCGGCGTGTGGTGCGTGTGTTGATGGATGAAGCTGGTTTTGGTCGTACCTCAGAACTCCGACACATGGCACCGACGAGATCACCAAGACCGTGGGACCACGGCGAACCATGAGCTCGAAGACCGTGCCGTTCCTCGACACCCTCTATGCGCCAAGACCTACCACGACACCAAGAGCTACCGGACCGACCAAGACCCGGACCCGATGACCATGAGCTCCGCTGCAGAACAACGAGAGTCCGGAGGGAAAACAACAAGATCTAACCCGGACGCCAAGACCGCCGACAACGGAACCGTGACACCCCAAGGCCTTCCCCAGATCCGATGCCGAGGACCACGGATGCGACATGTCTACCACACGGAACACCGAGAACTTTCCCGGAACGCCAAGATCCTCGCAACGGCAAGAACGACCCCGTGGGACCCGGCAAGGCCTTCGCGATGACGAGAACGGCACCGACCCGGAAGAAGCCGATGCGCTCCGACACCGACCCAAGTTCTACTCCCCGGACATCGAGACCCCGATGCGACAAGATCTGCCCCGATACCGAGAACGGCCCCGGAGTCCGAGAACGTTTCCGTCGAACCTCGTCGATCCCGTCGAACCCTGAACCCTGGACCCTGACCCCGAACCCCGGAAGCCCCAAGATCGTCGAGACCCTAAATGTGTGAACCCCTTCCTGAAACCCTATTTTATAACATGATATCAACTTGTCGCATATTAATTGGTCATGCATGTATACATTCATGTGGGTTGGGGGCCTTATGCCAATTCACCTAATAATTAAATATGGGGCCCATATGCGGGCAAATCTAGTCTCATATTGGCCTCATTTAAATTTGTGTAGCGAACCGGTACTATCTTTTGCCATGCTAAAACAACATTTAAATTGCGGGGGTTTCTAAACATCATGAACCACCTAACTAATTGTCGGGACCCCGGTTCCGCTTAATCTGGCCTAATTGCATCGCACCTTGCCATGCCATGCATCATACATGCATCATGCTGATCTTCTGCCGTTGTATTAAATATTGCGTCCGGTGTTTCTTCTAGTGTTTTTGCTTCTTCGCGGATAAGGTCGTTGAGTTGATGTGAGCTTCGCCCCGATCTTCGGTCGAACCCTTCGACAATGTTTTCAGGCGAGCATCTCCCCCTTTCTACCTATCTTACTTTTATAGTCTTTATTTCCCTCCTGTTGATCTATTGCTATCTGTGTTGCGATGCTTTAGTTTCCGTACCTGTGATATCCCGTGCAGCCCTATATTGCCTTGGACACACCCTATTACCTGTTGTTTGGTAGATAGTTGGACTTGCGCGTCGTAGTTGCTTGCTCAAGTGCTGATGTGTGTCGTCATATGCCACAGTTGCTGATGTATTGCCGCATGATGTTGATGTTGGAGATGATTCTAGTTTTACTTATCGTCACTTTAATTTCTGTTTAACAACTAAAATTGAATAAGCAGAGGCATCGGTGGGTGATAGATAATATTTGGTTTCCGAACGCCCACTTGTGTCCCGTAAGACCCCGAGTACTTGATACATGTTCCTTGATTTTTGCGCGCTATCCACATCCGGGAGGTATATGGGACCCCCCTGAGCCAGAGCTTGATTCATTCTTATTTCTTGGGACCACAAACTAGTTTGAGGTTTTATTTACGATCCTGTACTTATGCCATGTTTTACCGCTTTATTTACGATTGTGCGAGTCTCGCACTGCTTTGTCTTGTTAGGATCGGACCACGATTTGCGGTGTCGACAAGCCCGTTTGGGGTTCCCGATCGTTCACGCCCGTCCAAACCTTGAGGCCGTCTCGAGCTTGCTTACTCCGTTCGGATTCTACTTAAGGGTGGCCCCAAATATTTCTGAATCCTGTGATTGTTCATCGTGAAAGCCTCGTTGGGTTTTGTTTTGGTTTTTCCGAGGTTGATCGAGCGTGTGTTGCTATTGGTGCACCCGGCCGGGTAAAACTTTCAAAGCCGTGTCATGGATATGGACGACTTGGAGCACAGTATCTCGATCATAGACAAGCATAACTAAATTTTACTGCTATAAATTTGACTTATAATGACTAGTAATCAGCTTCACTATAATGGAATGGCTAAATAATACTGCCCACAATTGCTTGTTTGGCTGCCGCTTGCGACAATTGCATCTGACTAGTAAGTATTGCAACTAGCGGAATGATGAATAAAAGTACCAACAAGCTTTGGGTTTTGGGATCCTATCATGCTATCTCAGATCGAATAGTAATTGCTGCAACTATAACGGAATGGTCAACTAAAAGTGCCCACTGTTTATTTTATCAGGACGATTATCTAAACCTGACTAGTAAAGTGCCGCAACTATAACTGAATAAGTAAAACTGCCAACTGTGTGAGTTCCTCGGTTGACTTCCTCGTTTGGTCTCGAGGGGGAAACGCCAGGATGGGTTTGTTTGATGATAGTATCAGGTTGGATCCGGATAGGTCATTCTTACCCCTCTCTGATAACCGTCAGTTGTATCGAGTCTCTATAGGTTGTTTAGTGCATGCTGCCGCTGCCGCTCAGTCCACCATACCTATGTAGGCGAGGACCGCCGAATTCTAGCCTCGCCGTGTACTGGCCTCAGTACTGACGCTCCTTCTTTGTTTTCTGCTTTGCCCTTTGTCGGCACCCCTTTTGTTAAGCAGGTTTTGAGATCGACGCCGTTAGCAGGGTTACCCTTCCGGCTTGGCACGGCAGGGTTATGGGCGCCATTGGTTATTCTTGAGGCTCTTAGCCCCATTTGCATCTTGTCCGTGGACGCTCTATCGTTTTCAAGGTGATTTGGATCTTTGTATATTATATCGTATTCTTGACTCCTTGAGTCATTATATATATCTGTTCTGTGGGTCCCATCGAGGACTGTTGTGTAATGTTATTACTTCGTTTTCCACCCGCACGAAAGTGCCTGGTGGGCACCTTTGAATCGTTTCTATGCGGGTTTGGTGAATTTTGCCCAAACTTGCATAGGTCCGATTCTGAGGGTGTTACACCATTGCATGTTCCACACCGGGCTCTCTCACGAGGCTCTTGGAATTCGTCGTTGCCCGTTTCCCTACCACCACCACGTCCCCATCCGTCCATGTCGCTCCTAAAACGCTTTGTCTTGCGTCTTCCACGTCCAACAACCTTCCATTTCGGATTGGGCCATAGTTGAATTCCATGGTACTCCGGCCATTGTGATTGGTCCAAGTATGGATGAAATCTAGGAGCCCATGTCTTCTTAGTAGTCTCAATAGAGAACTCAGCCTCTCGCATCGTGAGCGGATTATTGTAATCCAAATGTCGTCTGCGAGACGCCACGAGCAAGTGCGAGCATGCAAGATGAAGCAATGATGGCCTTCCACATGTGCACTCACAGGTCTTGAGCGAGACCTTGAAAGCTCGGCCTCCGTGTTGGACACCATCAACCGTTGTACCTCCGGGCTCCGTAACTTGGTAAATTAGCTCGTCATTGTCATATTCCGTCACAACTTGGGAATCCGCTTTCCTTGTCTGAAATTGCATCCAATCGTCAACCTTCGGAGGGAACTTGTATTTGTACTTGTTCTTGTTGTCCCCCGCAATATGTCGGTCCGTTTCATGTGAGTATTTCAGAAAATACCCATTCATCATGTCGAATGTATATCGTACTATTGCCGTGACGGGCAATGCACGGACACCTTTTAGCAACTTGTTAAATGCCTCTGCCATGTTGCTTGTCATTTGGCCATACCTCCGGCCATAGTCATCAAAAGCTCGTGCCCACTTTCCCATATGTTCAATGTTCCTATTGAGAAACTCGCGACCACCGGCATTGAGTTCTTTGTTGACTAGCAATTTGTTGTACAAGTTAGAGAAACGACATTCCGTGAAAGAGAGGCAACAATCTTGTAGATCATCGGACAAATCCTTGCTCTTGCATGCCCTATAGAAGTTTGAACAAAAGTGTCTCATGCACCAACGATGGTGCAATGGAGCATGGCCGGGAATATCAATCATCACAGCATTGAGAATTCCTTGATGACGGTCAGAGATGACACATATCTCCCTTTGAGAGGTTAATATCTTGGTTCTCAAAAGATAGAAGAACCACTCCAAATTATCATTGCTTTATACCTCCACCAAATCAAACGCAAAAGGAATCAACCGGTTGTTCGCGTCATTGGCTATTGAAATCAAGATAGTGCCTTTGAATTGTCCGGTCATAAAGGTGCCATCAACAGAGATGACCGGTCTACAATGTTCAAAAGCCCGGACACATTGCTCAAAACCCCAAAATGCACGGCCAAATACTCGCACGGTTTTCCCGTTTACAACCCTTGTCTTGTTCTCATAAGGTTCAACCACATGAACCATGTCGGGGTTAGCATTGGCCATCGCTAACAACAACCTTGGGATTCGGTTATAAGATTCCTCCCAATCACCGTACAACATCTTGAATGCGGCTTGCTTAGCCTTCCATGCCTTCCCGTACTTCACCTCGTAGTGAAAGAGGGCTTTCACAAACTCTATGACCTGCTTGATGGTCATTATTGGAAACGACGCGATTTCATTGGAAAGCCTATAAGCGAGGAACTCAGAGGTGAGTTGCCGGTGCTCGTTCTTCGCATCCTTCCCATCCAACACCGGGCCTCGGCACATGTGAGTTGATACGCAACTAGATATGTGCCAATCAGGACCTCCCTTGAATGATCTTGCACGCACTATCCAAGGACATCCTTCCTCCTCGCACTTCACCGTGTAACGCTTCTTGATGTCCGAGTGCACGACCGTGTAAGAACGATGATGCTTCACCGAGAAGTCCTTTATCCATTGCTTAAATTCCAACAAGGTCCTGAACCTTGATCCTTTGCAAAAGCCACTATTCACTTCATTGCCATCCCGGTAAGAACTTGTCCTTGGTCCGAGCACAATTCCTTTGCCACCATCAACTGTGGCTTCATCCATGACGAGATCACGAAACAAAGGCACCCGATGGTCCCGACCAATACGGTATGGTGGATTTGGCCTCTCTAGCCGTGAACCCCTCCTCGTCAACTTCTTCTTGGGACCATCATCATCCGAGTCCGATGCATAGCCTCGAGAATACGGAGGTCATGGTCCATGTCATCTTGTGTGATATATTTCTCTAAATCTCCAATATTGTTGTCGTGGAGTTCAACATCATCATTGTCATCTTCATCTTCACCCCACAATCATCATCTTGGTGTCTTGAAATCGGGCTCAATGTTTGGGTCAAGGGAGGTTCACGCCTTAGCTCTTGGTCTACGGGTGGAGGACTCATAGTACGCAATGGGGATGCCATACGGTTTAAGTCCAAAGACAATGAACTACCAACTTTCTTGGTGGCAAATAGCTCAAGATCCTTGTCTAGTGATTCGGCCACCACCTCCTTGTATGCAAGCCAACGGGCCTCGGAGAAGATACGCATGGTCTTCCAACGGACATGCATTCCCAAGCCAACATTATGTCTTCCCTCCAACTCAATATCATCCTTTGGGTCCATCCATTTCAATTCAATCCTCAATTGCTCCAAGACCTCGGCATATGTTGGAGTACGCTCAAACACCAAATCGAGCTCGTGCGGGTCCGGTTCTATGTTACCTCTCAAAAAAGCATCCTTGTCTACATGGTGAACATGAACAATTCTTGCCATGCCTAACATAATCACAACAACAATACCATGGTCAACACACTCAATAGATACTCATGCTAACATTAACACAATACCAACCCATATGCCAATACAACAACATTCTACCATGCATCTTACAAAACAAACTAGGGTTTGCAAGATATGGACCAAAACAAGAAATTAATGCGTCAAATCAAAGATGAAGGGGAAGAATACCTCAAGGCACTTGAGGGGATCGAACTCCACGGAGAGAGGCTTCCGATTTGGACACTAGGAGGGAGAAGGTGGAGGGGGGAGAAGATCCGCCGCCGTCGCTGCAGCTCGTGTGTGTGGGTGAGAAAGAATGGGCTGGGTCTGGGGAGGGCTGGCGCCGCGCGGGTTCAAGACCTAAAGTGCGGCGCCAGGCGCAACGACGCTGCACTACACAGTGCGACGCCATGCTACAAGGCGTCGCACTAGCGGGACCGGGGCCCGCGAGACGCCACGCTGGCAGGTGCGCGGCGCCAGGCGTAACGGCGCCGCTCTTCAAGGTGCGGCGCCACGTTGTATGGCGTTGCAAAAAGGGTTAATTCCGTGAATTTCTTCTGGCCAGAGTTAATTTCGTAAAATTGTTATTTTTTTAGTTATTTTCGTCCATTCTGCCGCGCCGGCCGGCCACGCAGCGCTCTACTGGCACCTGATCTGATCTGATTACGACGAACGCACGCGAACAGTGGCATGCAAGCCCCAGATAGGACTCCAGTCAACACAGCTAGCCTGATTCATCGTGTACCCTACCTATGCTAGCGCCTGAGACAGAGGTGATAGTAGAGACGTGAGAGCTTTGCACATCAGACGCAGAGAAGGGAGAGATTTGCACATCAATGCTGTCTGTCTGCCAAAAAAAAACGTGCGCAGAGGCAGAGGTGATAGTAGAGACGACGTGGCATTCTTTGCACCATCGATCTGGCAGGAAACGAGTTCGCTGACACGACGGGGACGATCGCATGTCAGCAGGCTGACTGTTAACTTGTCCTCGCTCGCCTCCTCAGACGACTAAAAGCGACAAGTGTTGCCCCGCCGGGAACCTGGGAGAAAAGGAGCGCACAGATGGCGTGTGATGTGGCCGACTGAGTTAGTTAATTTCTTCCGTCGTCCAAGCAGCTCTTCCGGTGAGGATCGATCGATCGGACGAACGTGGTAGGCACGCACGCACCGGTTCTAGCGTTGTCCCCGAGACGTGACCACGAATTACCGGGCTAGCGAGAGAGAGAGATACCTACTCTACTCCCCGGTTTCACGTCCATGTGTCTCTGCACGACCCCACACTGCATGCATTCCTCAGCTGCGGTTCATGTCCTTCCAATTCTCCGGTCAAAACAACGCCGACCGCCTGAACCGGATGGTTCAATGCAGCACACAAGTCGCCGGCCTGGGTTCGAAACCAAGCATAGAACCTACGTTCTTATTTCATCCCATTACTAAAACAAGTCTAGATCATTTTTTTAAAAAACCTAAAATATCTTATATTTTGAAACGGAGGGAGTACTACATATACTACCTCTGTTTTAGGCTTATGACGTACACATTTTCTAAAGCAAAGTTTGATTAAAAAAATTGAGTAACAAAATCTTGATTATATTATACATAATTAGTACCGTTGGATTCGTATTGAAAAATACTTTCAGTGATACTAGTTTTATACCAAAAATCTTTACGTATTTAGAGTAATTCTTGATCAAAGAAAAAACAAGCAAAACAAGGACACCTTAAGCTCTGAAACGAAGGGAGTAATATGCAACCAGGGGTGAAACGACGAAACTTGGTAGTCACAATTGTTTTTTGTATTTTTTTAGCGAAAAATGGAAAAAATCGTGAATTGATAATTTTCAGACAAAAAATGGTCGTAGTGGAATAGTATCGAAGCCCCAAATAAGTGGGGAAGCAGACATTGCCAGGACCAGGAGCGAATGAACAGGAAATAGGCCGCGGACACCTCCGAAACAGAGGTGGAGCTGGTGTGTAACTTGTGGACCCCATAGTTTTTCCCCCGAAACTCCCTTAAGTTTGTAGGTATTTATGTGAAAAATCCCTAGTGTCTAAGTTATATGGACCCACCTGTTCGGACTGCTGGCTCCGCCACTGCTCCGAAACTTGGAAAACCTCTTGAACCTTACAAAAAAAAGCAACCAAACCGGAAAACTCAATGTTTAGGCTTGAGTTCAAAAAAAATCAATGTTTTAGGCTTGTTACTGTAAATTTGTGATAATAACAATAATTGATAATTTTACAATAAGAGAATATAATGGTTTATATAGGAGAGGGGGGAGAGGAGGTGCAGCGCACCGGCCTAAACCCTAACTTGATATGCAAGTAAATATAATATAACATCCCCCGCAGTCTCAACCGTGGGCTCGACAACGTTGAGACTGAAGCGAATCTCTGTAAATGGTGTAGTAGCAAGTCCTTTGGTAAAAATATCTGCAAACTGGGCTGTAGAAGGCACATGAAGAACACGCACTTCTTCCAAAGCGACCTTCTCTCAAATAAAATGGATGTCAATCTCGATATGCTTTGTCCGCCGATGATAAACTGGGTTTCCAGACATGTAAACAGCTGAAATGTTATCACAATATACCACTGTGGCCTGACCAATAGGTCGATGTAACTCAACAAGTAACTGACGCAACCAAACTGTTTCAAAGCGCATGAGCAAAGACGGTACTCAGCCTCTGCGGACGAAGCGAAAACCGTAGTCGACGCTCAAGACAAAGAAATTAAATTATTGCCAAGAAAAACACAGTATCCTGAAGTGGATCGACGAGTGTCTGGACAACCAGCCCAGTCTGCATCGGAATATGCTGTCAATGATGTGGGTGATGAGTGGTTGATATGCAAACTATGATCTAATTACCTTTGAGATATCTAAGGATGCGTTTGACATGGTTAAAATGCGGAACTCTTGGATCATGCATGTAAAGACAAGCTTGCTGGACATCATATGATATTTCTGGACGTGTAATGGTGAGATACTGAAGGGCTCCAGTTAAGCTACGGTATAAAGTCGGATCAGGAAAAATATCACCATCCGAGGAAAATTTAGAAGAAGTATCGACAGGTGTACGGGATGGTTGACAATCTAACATTCCAGCCCTAGTTAGGAGATCAACAGAATCGACGCGTTGAGAGAGAAAAGACCGTAAGAATCACGAGTGACAGCTATACCTAAGAAGTGATGAAGGGAACCTAGATCAGTCATAGAGAATTCAGTTTGTAGGAGAGAAATAATATGAGTGAGAAAAGTTGTGGAGGAGGCAGTGAGAACTATATCATCAACATAAAGTAGGAGATATGCAACCTGGGTGTTAGAGTGGTAAACAAAAAGAGAGTAGTCAGAACAAGAGGGAATGAATCCTATAGTTTGAATAAAGGTAGAAAAACGTTGAAACTAGGCTCGGGGTGCTTGTTTGAGGCCATAGAGAGATTTTTGGAGAAGGCAAACGTGATCAGGAAAAGAAGAATCTTCGAAACCGGAAGGTTGTTGAGAATAGACGACTTAGTTTAAGGAACCATGGAGAAAAGCATTTTTTACATCGAGTTGATGAATGGGCCAGGAAGAGGAAACAGCAAGACTAAGAATGGTTCGGATGGTGCTAGGTTTAACTACTGGAGAGAAAGTTTCGTCGTAATCGACACCGTGTTGTTGAGAGAACCCGCGACAAACCCAACGCGCTTTATACCGAGAGAGAGTGCCATCAGAATGAAATTTTTGACGGAACACCCACTTTCCAGAAACAACATTTGCATTAGGAGGTCAGGGAACAAGTTGCCATGTGTTATTGGATTGGAGTGCTTGAAACTCATCGCGCATGGCAGCGGACCAGTTCGGATCAAGAAGAGCAGATTTGTATGTTTTGGGAAGAGGTGAGAGAGTTGGAGAAGCATGAAGATTGAGGCGTGTGTTAGGAAGTAGAAAACCAGACTTGGCACGTGTGCGCATGGAATGGTCGTTGTTAGGTGCGATAGTGGGAACGACATGTGAAGGAGGAGCTGCTGCATCCGGCGCAGCGGAGGAGGAGGACGCAGCAGCATGAGGGGCAGAGGATTGGGTAGCTTGATTGTCGGGGGCAGGAGTTTTGGGGCGGAGCACAGGTTATGGGTGGTCGAGACACGGGTGCTGATGGGGCTGTCGAGGCAGCCGAGTCGGCCGGGGCAGGGTTAGGGACTACCGTGGCAGGAGAATCGGGAGCGGTATTGGTCGAGGTAGGATAGTGAGTAGCCGTGGCAGGGTTGCAGGGCAGGTTAGGAACGAAAAAGTGAGGCTTTATGGAATTGGCTGGGCGAGGGGTGGATGTGGTGGGAGTAGATGTAGGGGTTCTAGTGGCGAAAGGAAAGGTGATTTCATCGAAAGTGACATGCCTAGAGATGTGAATGTGACCGGTTACAAGATCAAAACACCGGTAGCCTTTGTGTTCATCTGAATAACCTAGGAAGACACAAGGAAGGGAACGTGGAGAGAGTTTGTTTGGGGAAGTTGCATAGACATTGGGAAAGCAAAGGCAACCAAAAACGCGAAGCTCAGTGTAGTTTGGGTGAGAGAGAAAAAGGAAGTAGAAAGGTGTGGTGTTGGGGTTAGTGCTAGATGGTCGAATATTGAGGAGATAGGTTGCGGTTCTAAGAGCTTCAGCCCAAAACATGGAGGGCATAGATGATTGAATGAGTAGTGTGCGAACTATGTCATTGATGGTGCGGAGTGATCGCTCAGCCTTGCCATTTTGTGGGGAAGTGTAAGGGCAAGAGAAACGAAGGATAATGCCATGTTGGAGAAAGAAATTACGGTTTGCAAAGTTGTTAAATTCTTTTCCATTGTCACATTGGATAAATTTTATGGGTAAAAAGAAATGTGTGTTGACATAGTTTTTAAAGGTGATAAAAAGTGAGTGGACATCAGATTTGTTGCGAAGTGGAAAAGTCCAAATGAAGTGTGTAAAATCATCTAAAATAACTAAGTAGTATTTGAAACCGGAGAGACTCACAGTTGGAGAAGTCCATAGATCACAATGCAAAAGTTCAAAGGGATAAGTACTATGAGAAGTAGAATGCGCAAATGGTAAACGAACATGTTTTCCTTGTTGACAAAACTCACAAACGGAGGAATTATGAACCTCTTTATGACAAGGGATCGAAAAATCACTAAGTAGAGAGGATAAAGTGGCTTTATTCGGATGGCCTAAGAGTTTATGCCATAGATCTACGGAGGCGAGCATGGATGATGGAGACGAGGCCGGAGGAGCGCCATGAACAGAGTAGAGGCCGCCAGAGCTATCGAAGCGAGCGATCTCCGCCTTGGTCATGAAATCCTTCACAGACAAGCCAAAAGGGTCAAATTCGACAAAAAAAGAGTTGTCTTTGGTGAAACGACGAACATAGATTAAATTTTTAATGAGGGCTGGTGCAACTAAGACATCTTTAAGTAGGAGTAGTTTGGAAGTGGAAGATGCAAGGTTTGTATGACCGACACAGGAAATTGGTATGGAGGAACCATCGCCTAATGTAATGGATGAAAACTGAGATGGTATGCAAGTTGACAACATAGTATTCGATGAAGACATGTGACTAGAAGCACCAGAATCGAAAATCCAATCAGTACCTGAGTTACCTTGAGCAGCAAAATTATTCATGGCTCAGAGAAACGCAGCTTGGTCCCATTTCGAGTAGAGGAGTTGGTGCGGTTGACGGAGGCATCTTGCGCAGTGGTGGCGGTGCAGAGTCGAGTACATGGTGTATGGCGAGTAGTAGCCTCCGATTATAAGTGACCGGCCTAGAAGGGCCATAAGGACCCATAGCAAAGGGCATCGGCGAGTGCATCGGCGAGGCATAGGGAGCCGGCGATGGTGCAAAGCATACATGGGCGGTGAAGGAGCGGCGTAATGAGCTCGTCAGGGACCGTGGTGCAAGGAGGCCAGTGAGCTGTATGAGGATGCACGCCCGGGCTGCCACGAACCGGTGTGGCGGTGGCGTGCCAGGAGAGCGCGATAGGCATTGGCCAAGCTCGAACCATGCCACCAAGGGTCTGAGAAGATCGCCAAGTGCTGCAGTGGAGCCGGTGGTGTTGGAGGCGGTCTTGTTGGAGGAGGCCGTGGTGCGGCGGCGATAGATAGGCCGGTGCCCCTATAGTTCGGGCTAGCGCCAACTGGCGGTGGAGCAAGCGCCAGGAGGTGGTGGCGTGCAGAGGCCGTGGAAGCGGCAGCATAGGCCCGAGGCGAGACTCTTGAGTGGTCATGGCGGTCGCCCGAGAGCATGGAGCGGACTTACGCAAGGAAGGAGACGGCCGCATCATGGGGATGAAGGACCGCTTGTCGAGCGTTGATTGAGGCCGACGAGGAGGATCTTGATGATCTGTTTGTCCTCAACGGGATCACCGAGTTCACGGAGTTCGGCGATGGTGAGGCTGGCAAGATACCCCACGGCAAGTCGCCTGGGCGGTGTTCAAGCTCCGTGTTGAGCGTGTTGACACGGGCGTCGGCGTTGTCTGAAAAAGGCGGAGGCTGCCCAAAGGGCGGCGGCGCTGGTGGCAACCCTGAAAACGAGATTGAAAATCTCGGTGCTCACCCGCTGGTAGATCCACTGTATCACAGCGAGATCATCCTTGACCCAGCGGGGATCCGAGGAAGACGGCGGGATGTTGGGGTCGACGTGCGCCATGAGGTCGTAGCGGCCCAAGTGCACCTCAAAAAGATGCCTCCAATGGTAGTAGTTGTGTTTGGGGAGATCTAAAGTGACGGGAATCAATGGAGTAACATCGGAGATTGTATCGGCGAAGTTGATGGTGGTGGCGATAGGAGGTGAGGCGGATGAGGTGGATGGTTTGGCAGCCGCGACGGCGGCCATGGCGGCGCGCCACTCGAAGAACCCCGGAGGGGGCGACGGCGGCGGGGTGGGAGGCGTGGGAGCCAATGCCCTAGAATCTAACCTTAATCTGATACCATGTAAATTTGTGATAATAACAATAATTGATAATTTTACAATGAGAGAATACAATGGTTTATATAGGAGAGGGGGGAGAGGAGGTGCAGCGCACCGGCCTAAACCCTAACTTGATATGCAAGTAAATATAATCTAACTGTTACAAATATGTTATGGAGGTATAGTATTGTGCCGTATATTATTGTTCAAGTAGAACACGATGACGAGAATATAAAAAAAGTAGAGGAGGGGTTAGGATTTTTGGTGGATATATGAGTTGGGCCAAAATTATATATGGGCTGGGCTGGACTGTGCTCCGTGGACAGAAGATACTGGAAATGTACTGAAACTACTCCGGATCGATGCCTCTACGTGTACCCACAGGTTTTCGGTTTTGTTAAGGTTGACTAATCTAGGGATCTAACATGTGCGAGAATATTTACTGAACACTCGGAACTCAGACTCCTCAAGCTCATTTTCTCAACGAAAAATTCTACAACTCGGATTAGCTCCTTAGTATCCAAGTTGAGCCAAATACACAATATATGTCTTTTTTAGCAAAACAGCTTATGTTGTGAAACAGAGGAATTAGTTTTATTTCCTCCCCTACTTCTGACTCGATTCTTGATGACTCTTTTGGACAATAAATAATATACTTAGCTCTTTGTGATTTTTCAGTCGAATAAAATACGCCAGTTTGCCTCAGGTATTCCTTTTGAGAGCTTCGATATGTAAAAATAATAAACTAAAACCCTCTACACAAAATACCCCCGTCCAAACAAGACTGTATAAAAAAACCTTAAATGGCCTACGAGACCAGATGAACTATCCACTTTTTCAAAAATTACAAAGGGTTGTTCCTGAGGTTTTGACACGATTTTTTCTTAACTTTTCATCATCCTTTTAGCCAGCAGCTTCATCCGGTGAAGGCTACCGAACTGATTATTTCCAAAGAATTAGGATTTGACCACTACAAAATTCTTCAGTGGCGCGCGCCAATATAACCGCACCTGTGGGCGAATTGCGCTCAACCAGAATTTCCACGGTATGTATAGCTCAAAGAGTACACTAGATGACAATGACACCTCGGCCAGGTCTGAATCTGAATGGGACTATTTAACCCTGCTTTCTATCACTTCTCTTCGTCTGACTGAGACCCGTTGATGGCGTCCGCGAAGTACTCAACTGGAGATAATATGACATACCAAAAATCATTAAGTCAGGGATGATAATTAATTGGGATTTCATGACCGATGGAACCACAAACACAAGCAAAATTACCTATGTCATCATGGTCTGGGGAATCAAGTAAGAGGTCTGAGTCCGAGGGCAGGAACGGGGTGCCTGCGTAGTTCTCAAGAGCCTCCAAGTCTGAACATGAATATGGAACACCAACATTGTTATTAGGAAGGTAATCAAACGGAAACACCAACATTGTTATTAGGAAGGTAATCAAACGGAACACGGAAAACAAATCTGACAGCATAAATGTTGTATGAGTTGTACTGTTTGCCATAGAACTTAACTATTTTTAAAATGCACATGTAACACTATTATCTAGTCAATACCAAAAGATACTTGCATCTCAGTTTCTACCAATAATGTGTGGTGGAAAAAATAATATGGCAAAAAAGTAGGTGTGTGTTCCAGAACAGAAGATGGTTTCATTTCTATGAACAGCTTATTGTTGTCCATGTACTCATTTCTTGATGCACACACGAACTCTTGTGTCACTTTATTGCGAGCAGCACAAAATTAGTTCATAAAAGTAGGCTATATGTTGTTTTAGCAGATCATATTTTCATGTTTCTGACAAACTGGTTGTTAAAACTCCAAAGAAATACTATCAAATAATGTAAAACTGCCTGAGCCAGAAAATTACCTCCCAAACTTGTTAAATCGGCTGTAAGATCAGAAAGGCTAAAATTCCAGAGCTGCCCTAAGGATCGGATGGAGTCCCTTGATGAACCATCTGCCCCTAATTGCAGAGGTCCTGTGTTCCCTATGTCAGATCCAAATGCTGAATCTAGGACTGATGTATCCATGGCCATCCCTGGTATCTCAGATGGAGTGAAAGGAACATGGTTGCTGGATGCTGCTGATGAGGGACTCATGGCCATCTCAGACGACATAGCACCAGCATGTGCAGCTTCAGGTGCACTGTTATCCACAAGCATGCTTCAGGCAACATCAGAGTAACATCGTATCAGCCATGTATTTCAATAGCAAGAGAGAAAAAAAAAAGCAATAAGGACACAAGTTTCTGCAAGACATTAGGTCTGAAGGCTGCAACCTGAAATCCGGATTCTAACATTTGCAACAACACAGCTTAACGAACATTGGTTGATTTAAAAATGAGCATGTTTCAGCAAAGTCAAAGGACATCAAGTGAAGCAGAAATGGATCACAAGAGGAATGAACAATATTTTTTAGAGATAAGTAACTTTCATGAAACTTTTTATAGCAGAAAGATGACAACAAATAAATAAGCATTGTATTTAAGTAAATAAATTGGTCATAACAGCCGGTGAGAGTACTTCAAAGTACCAACCCCTAGAATAAACCTTTATTCCATAGCAGTTTGATTACTGTAGCACTAAAAACGTTACATGAATTTTACAGCAGTTTGTGTATGTGCAAGATGTGATTCAACTGTATAAACAGAAGCGCCACACGGAAGATAAAATGTTCGAGTATTTCATATATATATACACAGATAAAATATGATTTGCCCGACAAAAATATTCACAAGAACACCGACGCATCTTACAACGCAAATATCTTGCATGAAGGGAAAAAGAACATGAGATATATGTAATGCTTACTCATTTCCAGAGTTCATCCGAATCGGATGATAGCCACCTGGTGCAGGTATCCCGTTCACTGCATGACCACTGGACATACCATAAACCATTGGATCAAGGTGAGGCTGGCCGGGAGCAGGCATCAGAGGTTGCTGAAGTACTGGATACCCCATTGGTAAATTGTTAACTGCACCGGATACAGACTTGCATTCAATAAGAGTGAAATGATATATTATAGATGTCTAAACCAATCGACGATGAAAGCTAAACCTAAAAGATTGCTACATCTTGTTAAAGATTCAGTGATTCACTATAAAACACGGTGTTAGTGCAGACAAGTAACCGTTGTAAGATCTTCACTCCTATATCATTATGCAGTCTTGCCATACAACCCAATACTTCTGCAGTAAATGAGGATAATATGGATGGAGAAAGTAGAGGGAAAATTTAGTTACTTATGAGAAGATATTTTGAATTTTTTAATAGAAAGGTATGGACTTGTAAAATTTGTTCAGTACAATCACAAGATAGGGAAATCGATAGAATATATGCACACTTCCTGTTGAAGGCAAACTGTATTAAAAATAACAGCTAAGGAGAAAAGATAGCATATAAGACATTCTAAACTGCAATGTACTTATTGAGCCTCTTTTGACAACTAGACGTGTACACAAACATTACCTGGCATAGGATGCATTCCATTTTGCATTGGAGCCATTGGAACATTCGGAGGTGCAGGATATTTCATCAAATTGTACTGGTGTTGCAATAAATGGTTGAACAAGATAATTTGCCTTTTCAGTTTCAATCTTATATAGTAAGCCCTAAAGAATTCAGAGTTCTCTTCTTCAAGTTTTTGCCATACTGAAAATACAAAAATATCAAAGACAGTTAGCAACAAAACTTTAGAACCCCAACAGATGTATCTAGATGTTTGAGGTTCAAAAAACATAGTATGAAAGAACTTGAGCTCAGAGAGCATTTCACTCTCCTTTTGTCCTGAGAGAAATTCTAATCGATGTAAGTATCAATGGCCATTAGGTTAAACTGGTACACATAAGGCTACAAGCATCTGGTACTGGGTTCATGGCATAGTCACCTTGAGCTAATTTGCAATGATGCACAGCTTTTTTTATGTATTTGCAAGGAAAAAGAGGAACTGCCACGTACATTATATTGCACTAATTTGTTCTTCAATGATGGACAGGAATTGTAGTGCCTCTTGAGCAAGATATAAATTTCATATTCAAATAAAATACCATATATTACTGTGTAATTTGAAGTACGGGAAAGAAATAAACATAGGAATAAACTAGTAAGTACAAGAAAAAAGCTCCAAACATGAATAATATCATCGACTGAATTTGCGACATCACCTAAAGTAGTGAAGCCAGGTTCTATTCTCGCGCGAGTGGAAAGTGTCCTAACAACCTCTCCTTTGGTCATGTACAGCTGCAGACAGCGCTCTATCAAATTCTGGACCTGCAAACGGATGTCAAGTTTCACTAATTAATTGTCAAGAGTGTGGCACCCCCATTGTAGAGGGATGTAATCTGGTAAATACATAACATCAGGAACAGCTAGGCATCGTACAAGTTCAATGTCTTCGCGGGAGACTTTTCTATTATCATTACTAGCAACTGACAAAGAACCAGAATCTCCCACAGGAGCATCAGTGGCCATTGTGTTTAGTTGGTTACTCTGGACTTCATTAGTACCTTGTGGTGACATCTGCAACTCTGTTGTGCTCTGAATATCCTGTAGGAAATGTCCATAAGTAACATAAATCAACTAGCTAAAGGTAAATAAAAATGGATGCTAATACTGAAAGTAGTAACAGTCAATCATTAGTGTTATTAAGACAAAAACAGAAAATTGTCATTAAGTAACAAATATCTCTAATAAACAGGTAAAATAGTGCCTTCACTGGTACCACTATTACTGAATAACAGAGAATTATAAGACTAAAGAAAGTGTAGCTGCAGTATCTCACTTTCTTGATAATAAGCACACATACCCAAATTAATATTGATTTTTTTTCCAATTACCAGCAAAAGCTGCTGGTAATCCATAATGGATCATTATATCACTTTGTGTCTGCTAAAATAAATTCTACGCACTTTCAACATCTGGTTAGACCAACCTGAAACAATTTTACTGTGAAAGATAAAGATAATTAAATGGAGGGTCTTTAGTGACAACTGATTATAGCAAGCAAATTCACCTGAGAATCCTTCATTGCAGCTTATGACATAAGAAATAGCTAATTCCAGGATCAACGTTTATCCTGATAGGGAAAATATATCAATGATTATGCAGAAATGCATGCCGAAAACAATATTAAACAACTGCAGTTCATGCCAAAATATTCTTGCTGCAACATTAAACACGAAACTGACATATCAACTTTCACATTTTTTTCAATTTGGACCAGGGAGCCAATAAACTTCACAATTTTGATCAAATAATGCAAAAAAAGGATGAAAAGAAAAATTGAAGTGCAGCGACATGATAGAGAAAATGTAATAGGGTCCTTCACAGTACAAGGAAACATTTATTGTTGCTATTTTACTGCCAGCAAGGCATTCTAACCAAGTTAAAATATTCTAACATTTATTATTTAAAATAGATGATAACATCAGTTGGTCTGCTAGATTTAACTTGGTATCAGCCAGAACGTTAGAGTGAAAGCTAGAAATATAACCAACATCGCGTAAGCTATGTATATGTCAACGATGCTTAAAGAACCTTTTGCAGGTTTCAAAGGAACTTTGCATATGCATTTACTGAACGTGAAATACCTATAGGCTATAATGAGCTCTCTTTTTGAAAGAATAAAAATGTGTAATGCAGGTCTAAGGGTTGTTCTTCTCTGTAAAAATTTCACAAGTGCTAGTGCTTGTTGGCTGATTTTCTTTTTGAAATGTAGGTTTGAGATTACTGATATTCTCCATAGGTCTGTAAGAAAGAGATTGGCATTATTTCTTAATAGCATACTACAACAGGACAGTAGTGCCCCCAATAAACACCCCTCATACGCTAAAAGACATCACTAAATTTGACTTCATAATTCTGGTATACTAGAGATGAAAGTGATGAGTTTGATTCTTGGGAACTGTACTGGATTTGTAACATGTTACTGTAGCACTATCTTAGAATCTTGGAAGTAAAATTCAAATGTAACATCAAATTGCTGGCAATAAGCACCCAAATGAACATCGAATTTAACATCAGCCCCAGATTAACCTTGTTTTTACAAATCCTACTAAAATAATACTGTGAAGTTACGGAAACAACAAGAAAATATATACACTAAAAAGAACGGCCTCCAATCATTTGACTTACAATAAACTCATGTGCTTAATTTAGTACGGCTCAGGGAAAAAAATAATAGTTCTGCAACCTTAACACCAAGCAGTCGGGGGAACACTAACTTGAGGCGTGGAAATTCAATTCAAAGACCCGAATTTTTGGAAAACAAGCTGCGCAGCACCTGGGCAAATGGGGCAGCTCAGATCGATCTTGCGCGGTCAAAAATAGGAACCAATCGAGCCGTGGAAGGATGGATTAGATTAACGAGGGGTACCGTGCACCAAACAAATCGGCAACTAACTGAATGGAAAGAAGGAATGGTTGATTGCTCACTGCCACGGCGAATACGGAGCGAGGGGAACTCTTGAAGCTCGGGGTGGAAGCGGGCTCGTCTGCGGCGTGCCCGGGGAGCGCGTCACAGGGCAGCAAAGACGACGACGAGCGGCGCGCCGCAGCCCGCGACGGAGCGGCGGGGGCACCAGCAGCGGAGGGCAGCAGGAGCGTAAGAGCGGCGGCGCCACGAGCAGCAGAGTAGCGGCAGCGGGGCGGAGGAGGGTGGCGGGCCGGCTGCCGTAGGCGAGGGCGAAGGGCAGCGACGGTTGCAGCGGCGTGGCGTGGCGCAGCCGGCGCCGCAGGCGGTGGCCACGAGAGGCGTGACGTGCTGCGGTCCGTGGTGCGTGGACAGTACACGAGTGGGTTGTGTGCAAGCTAGCAGCAGGCCAATGCGGGCATGGCAAAGTATTGCATGCTGTTCCCCGAACTTCCGAAGCCCACTTACTTTTACTGCTTGCCAATGCCTGCGAAACCAGATGTTTGAGCTGCGGTAGATTATCATAATTTTCGTTTATTTTCATTCGGTTTTAATCATTTTAGTGTTTGTTTGTTTTAATTGTATGCATTTTATGGCTGATGTTCTGCACAAATGACAAATAAACATAAGAAATTGAAATCTGCTACTCCCTCCGTTTGGAAATATAAGATGTTTTAGATTATGAAGGAGATGTATCTAAACATATTTTAGTATCTAGATTCATTTGAACCTATACACTAAAACGTGTCTAGATACATCTCATTCACAAACCTAAAACATCTTACATTTCTAAACGGAGGGAGTAGATGCCAAACACACCCTAAGACAATATACAAGGCGCAACTGAGGCGGAAAAAATATTGAGGGGGGGGGGGGATAGAAGAAAGTATAGCAAAAGAATTGTTGGAAAGGTCCAAGACGCTAAAATTTAGCAACCATCAAAACATTCAATTTTTCACTTATTATCTCTCTCTAAGCGGAACATGACATTTGATCCCAAAAACTGAAGTTTGATACTGGATACAGCTTCTACTTTATCATTATCAATCACAATTTCAATTTTGGAGAACGCAACCAAATACTAAAATTACTCGATGGTAACCCTAGATCTTGAGCTCCCCTATGTCAACCTACGAAAGATGGAGCCAACAAGATTAGAGAGCGAAGGAACGAGATGATGATTTCAAAGGAGGATGAGGGGAAGAGAGAAGAATATGTCACCTTGAAGAATGCGGAAGGAGGGCAAGACTTGTTCTTCGCTCAAGGGTGTGCTCTTTCATGAGCGAGCCCACACCTAATAGTTGTATTTGTGTTCTAAGAAACTTTTGGTATGTGGTTGGCCAGGTGTACACCTACACGCAACCATGCAACTCCGCATGTCACCTCATTCAATTCTCTTTGTCCATAGCAAGTCGGTTTCTAAAAGTGAAACATATAAAGTAGCTTTAAATTTTGTCGATACAACTAAAGAGAATCTTTGTGTGGAAACAAAGCATAGTTGTGATTGTTGAGGACAATTTATTCCTAGTGTACTTGCTATGACAAGTAAAAGTATAGTTTGCAATCCTACATTTGGCAAGGTTTATACAATTCATGTGATGTTTGGTTCTCCTTTTACCTCCAAACTTTCTAGCGAGATTACTTAGACCTAGAGTAAATATATTTTATATTGAAAAATAACAAACAATATTTTAGTCACTAAATTATGAACCAAACAAAAGAGTTCCCCAAATCCAACCCAGTTGTGTCCGCTTCTGTATGTGGAGGTACATCATGAACTTAGTATGACATGTGGTGACTTGTGCTACATAAACACTTAATTCGGTTCTAGTAGTTCATATTACTCAAGCACGTTGATATTGTGGTTATATAGATATTTAGGGTTTTTCTATATGCATAGTTGCTAACATGAGTTCATAATATAAATGGATTTGTCTAGATTATACAAGATGCTAAATTGTGCTCATGTCTCTCGCTCTCTCCATATTTTATATACGTTGTGATACGTGTGCCTCAGAATCGTGTAACTTGACTCTCACTGGTACTTCTTTTTGACATGCTTGGAGAAGGATTAGGATGTTATGTTCACACTCGATCACATACTTGAGATGTGGAAGATTGTGTTTTTCTATCGAGCGCCAACTGAGCTTTTTCAACGGTGTAGATAGTGTGATGTTATGGCCCGCTTCATTGTACCAATATGCACCACATTAGCATATTAACTTGAGCTTGTGCCACTTCATACTCTATACTTTACGTGAGCCCTTCACAAAGATCTATATAGTTGGTGGTCTTTGTTTTTATTATCGGACCATGATATTATTATTTTTGCTTTACATTGGAATGCTCTTCATAGTACTCCTTCCGATCCATTATGGTTCGGAAGGTAGTACTATTTACTTATCAGATATCATTCTCCGTGGTAACTCCTTCACGCTTTTATACGATACTTTTTAAAAATTGTTTTGCTCATTGTCTAGCAGTAGTTTTGTGGAGAAATTCTTCCCCGGTGTAACCTTGTTTTCGTCGATTAAAACCCCTGAACAGCTAACATCTAGAACACCAAATCTATATAGAACAAAGCAAGGATTATGATGAATGTAATGAAACTAAATCATTCTGTGGAAGCTGTTACATTTTTCAATGAACTTGATCAATTCAGATTTGTTAGAGTGCTTGGCATAGAACTTTTTTTTTTGTGCGGGTAAACGAGGGTCTATTCGCTCGATAGTTGTGTCCATGGCAATTTCTTTTCCCTCATTTCGATATTGTCTGAAAAATTATAACATTGCTCAGTTTTTTTAGAGTAAAACTTCGTGGACAGATTCTTCATCGGTGTAGCCTCGTTTTCGTGGATTAAAACCCCGGAACTAAAAGTGCCCCCGCGCGTGCGCTCTAAAGTCGAAAAGCACGTCTCGTTTAATTTCCTTCATCGGGGCAACGTTTCTGTCTATACAACAATCACGACGACTACTACACCTGCAAGATTAATTGGCTTGATCATCAGTCCCAGCTTGCTATCAATAAATGGAGACGTTGGCATCCGTGTGAGCGTGACCAACTCTTTGCACATTAGTGTGCTAGACTAGATAGATAGGCTCTATCTCTTCAGTTTTCCACTTGCCAAGTTGCCAGTGGAGGAAGTAGAAAGATGTGCCAATTTTGTGTATCCCATGACCCGTCTACATCTTGATGGACGGACGACCAAGCTAGTATAGCCCAGCAGCATGGGGATGGGGATACAAGGAGTGCATTCACGACTTGGTGTTACGAGTTAGGCGATTCAGGAAATGCGGCTGTTGCAATCATAGACGACTCTCAAACTAGCACGTACGTACACAGCCGTTAAAAAAAAATCTGGGAGAAGCTCGATCGATATATCTGCAGGCGCGCGCGGCCGATGGCAGCAATGGCCACCACGACACCCTCGCGCGCTGTGCCTGCTGGATTATGCTGTCCTGTCCTGTCAGTCGTTCTCGGGGGAGACTAATGGCGGTTTTGGATAACTAGCTAGGAGGGTAATGGACTACTGGACAAAGGAGGTGAAAATGACGGGCCACTTATATTGCATTTGTACTAATTTGTGAGGTGTTTCTTCTGCATTGCTCAGATGTGGATTCCTCTCAGCCGTCAAACTGTTACTAGTCGCCAAACTTGCAGGATTTCTAGCAGATGATATTTACTGATACGAGATCTGTACGTACGAGAGAAATTGCGTAGTACTCTCATCTAGAGACAACAATTGCGTTGCCTTTGGTCTCTGAATTAGCTTCATTACATATGCATGTGGTATATGTTAAAGAGTACGCGTTGGGTTTTGTCAAACAAAAAGTGTTTTTTTAATTATAAACCTTTTTCCAAACTATCGTTTAGTTTGCACTCACCTTCATTTTTGCACGTTAATGCAAACTCCTCTGCGTGGTTAAAAGATTCTTAGTACTAGTACAGAGGCCTCGATCGACAAATCATTGCACTTGTTGAATTTTAGCCAGCCATTCATGGACTTGCAAAACGTACGTTGCTAGCTAGGGCCAAGTTGGGTCCACCCGTGTCAAGCAAACGTACGCAGATATCTCAAATCTTAAGCACAAGAACAGAGGCATGTGTTGCCCAGCAAAATAATGCATCAGTGCTCCTACTTTTAGTATGTTTGCCCAAAAATGGAGTTGATCCATTCATGGGACCATTTTTGTGTTACAGAAATAGCTTAAGCTGTAAGCGGAAACCTCATTCAGAAATTCAGAAAGATATATTTCCATATTTTACCCAGAAACTCAGGGAAGCTCATTCTAGTGCAACAAAAATCCAGTACGGTAGTACCGTCCCGACAGGAGATGCCCTCATGGCGTCGACGCATCGTCACCATCCGCTGCGCTGCCGCTGCGTGGTCCTCGTGGTACGCAGTCACATGACCTCACCATCTCGAATTATTGATGAGAAAAAAGGTTGTACAATCATGTTGGCACCTTTACTACTGCAGCTATATCTTGCGTACGGTTCATGGCGGGCGAGCCTGGTTTTTCTTCGTAATATATGCGGGTTAGCAACAGAATGTTGGCCAATGAAACTTGTAAGTAAGCATTTAGAGCGCTGGTTGGAATGCACACTTGTGAGTTTCGTTGCAAATTAACTACACCACAGAGGATTTTTTTTTTTTGGCTCTCCAGCTCTAGTGATCTCGGCATTTGAAAAATTCGAAATTCGTATTTTTTGTTTTAAAATAATCTAAAATTTATTTGGGACATACATATTTGCTGGCTGAACGACCGTGGCAAGTTTCGGTAAAAGCACGTTTTAATTTGGCTAAAGAAAAAATTCCTAGCTATATATAGTACTTCCTCCGTTTTAAAATATAAGATGTTTTAACTATGTAAAATAAATGTATCTAGACTCATTTTAGTATGTAGGTTCACTAAGCTTTAAAGTGAATCTACAAACAAAAAGAAATCTAGTGATCTCGGTACTTGAAATTCGTACTATTTTTGTTTTAAAATAATTTAAAATTTATTTGGGGAATACATATTTGCGGGCTAATGAACGTGGCAAGTTTCGGTAAAAACACGATTTTATTTTGGGCCACGAAAAAAATTCTCAGTTGTATATAATACTTCCTCCGTTTTAAAATATAAGATGTTTTAACTTTGTAAAACGAATGTATCTAGACTCTTTTTAGTATGTAGGTCGACTAAGCTTTGGAGTAAATCTACACATAAAAAAAATCTATATACATTTTCTTTATATACCTAAAACATATTATATTTTAGAACAAATGGAGTATAAAAAAGCATGTACTCATGTCAGAGATTTTTTTTTATATTTCGCAAAACAAAATGTATTTTTGTTTGAAAATATTTTTGTACCTACGTGATGTATAGATGTTTGTGTGTGGTTTTCTTGGAGTCTCAAAAAAAAAAACGAGCTCCAGTGAGCCTCGAGAGTAGAACAAATGGAAGTAGAACATGGAATAAAGTCCTTGTCGGTGGAAGGGCCGTGTTTTTATGTTTTTCACGGTTTGGTTAGGGTTTATGTCCTACTCAGGAAGACATGGTGTTGGCGACTCCCTGAACATGGAATAAAGTCTTTGTCATCCAGCCATTGTCCTGGTGGTGCATCTAGGGTCGCCAGAGTGTGTTTGTGTGTGTGGAGGTTTGTCTACGGTGGTTCTTGGTGGATTTGATCGGTGTTCTTTCCGATCTACGTTTTTTTATCAATGGTGGTTGCTGTTCTCATGCGCGGGTCCTTGGAATCTTAGCACAACACTAGGCGCCCCGAAAGCCGCCGACGCTGATAGTCGACGTCGCGTTGCTATTAACGCCACATCGCTGAAGACGTCAAGCGATGACAGTAGGGAAGACGGACAAGATGCGTCGGACCGTTGTACGCAACCCCTCGGATAGGCCGGACGATGACCCAGATCCCTCGTGGCTCAACCTATTCGGACCAAAATGGACGATTTTGGTCATATGTTTGGGTTAGCCGGTGGAGATACCCTTGAACCCATCAGTAGACGCATCACGCGCCATTGTACCACAGCTTACATATACGCAGCACGGGCGGCGCCGTTAGGATTGGGCCCACACCCTTCTATCGCGGACGTGGTGCACAGTCACCGCGAAGTAGTCCGCACGCAGCTACTCCCTCCGTTTTAAAATATAAGATGTTTTAGGTTTATGAAAAAAATAAATCTAAACTTGTTTTAGTATTTATGTTCACTCAACTTTAGGATAAATCTATATACTAAAACAAGTTTAGTTTCATCTTCTTCTCAATATTTTGAAACGGAGGGAGTAGCGACTAGTAGCGTTTCTTCTTGACGTACTGCCACATCCACACGTGACAGGGTGGGGACAACAAATCTCAGCGGTACATTTAAGAAAACTCAGCTCGACGTCGCCCTCGTGGCTCGTGAGTCGTGAAGAGGGACCAAACAAGGCGAGGAAAAAGATATGCGACGCTGACAATCGCCCCCCGCCCGGCATTGCCCGTCCCGGCGACACATGCGAGCGCGACGGGACCGCTAGCGCCCAGCCCATGGTTTTCTACGGCCAGCGGGACACGGCATCTTCCTTCGCCGGACACAGACGCGACCGCTCCGGGCCGGCCGGTCGATCCGATGCGGCGACAGACACAGGCCGGGATATCCGTGTCTTTTTTTTTCCGAAACAAAAGGGAAAGACCGTGACAGGAATGCAAGCAACAGCCGCGTGTGTTGGGGAATCCGTGGCGCGTGCGCAGCGGGCGAGCGTGGCCACCACGGGAGTCAGTCGTCCGGGAAATGGACGGATCCGGGCCGTGGGGTCCGTGGAAATATGCTCGATGCGATCCTCTCTGCCATTCCAAGAGGAGGGACGCGCGCCTGGCCCGTTGCGCTGCCAGGAGCAACAGTGACCCAGCTACACGTACGGCCATGCCTCGCCGTTGCTCGAATCTGTCTAGTTCTTGGCTGTAATTTTGATTTTCCACGTATAGACTCGTCTTGGTTTCATCTAGATCTGTGGCAGAACAAAGGTTTGGTCAACAATCATGTGTTTTCTACTAGACCAACGACTCAACGAGCATGCACTAATTGCTTCAGCCGAAAATAAGTGACTTAAATTTGTCTAGATGTATCTATAGATTAAAACATGTCTAAATACATGCGAATAATCTTTTTTTTTTTTTACCGACGAGCATGATGTATACCAGTGATTCGTTGAGCTGGGCCAGTTATCTATGCCGCTGCACCTGACCTTAAATTCCAGAAGACAACAATCCAGCCCGGTATGCGAGCCCAACAAGCAAATATTGTGTGCCCGGGCTCGGAGGCAGTAAAGGCCCAGCCAAACGCCTCCCCTCCCAGGTCCGGGTCTTCGAGATCGTCCGTCGAACAGAGCGGCGGCGGCGCGGCGGCGTGCTGGTGCTGGGAGAAGAGACAGCGAGCGCAAGGAAAGAGCAGTTCCATCCTCCCCAGGGAAGATGCCGCTCTACGACTGCATGCTCATGCTGAAGCCGATGGTGACCAAGGAGTCCGCGGCGGAGCTCGTGGCGCGGGTGGCCAGGCGCGCATACCAGCGCAACGGCGTCGTCACCGACCTCAAGTCCTTCGGCAAAGTGAACCTAGGATACGGCATCAGGAAGCTCGACGGACGACACTTCCAGGTACGCACGGATTCGCCGCCCCTTTGGGCCATTGGTGGTTCTCGGACGCTGGGTGGTGTCTTTCTATTCTGCCCTTGACGTGCTCGATGAAATGCCCACATAGGTTTTGCCCGTTGGCTGATAGTAGAATTTTCTTGGACATCGCACTCGGCATGCTCGATTGAATGCGCTGGCAGATCTTTTTTGGTAGTTCGAGATCAATCTTTTCATCGCTCTTAGTGTCAGCACGATGTGATATCCTTGCTTTGCATACTGAGTAGATGTAGCATTTGGATCTTTGACGTTGCTGGGGTTTAGATGTACTAGCTGAGTGCCCGTGCGCTGCCACAAAAAATAAATACGCATAACAACAAAATCCGTCTCTTGCTCCTCCCTGACCATGCCAGTGCGATGACACAATTTCCATCCGATGGTACTAATGTAGCTGGGATTTCATCGTGCTAGATTTACCAGTAAGAAAGCTGATGGAACTATATATACAAATTTTAAAGCCTCGAATTAAAAAATTCTCGAATGTTCGCTCTTCAATTACTAGGACGGTCATCAGGATTTCCAAAGGTAACACAGAGATAATTTGCATCCACCCCAGGGCTTAGCAAACGTGCTCCTTGATCACGTAGATGAATGGAGGGCCAAGTAGATTGAAACTTCCAAATAATCTTCGTGTTAGAAAGACTCCGATGTACTCATTTTATCCGAGTGACAGACGAGGAAAGTTCTGTCTTGCTCAAATCCTCTAGCACAAAACATCAAATCTTCATTTAGCTGCCATGCCTCCTTGCCAGAACTCTTGACATACGAATAGGCCAGCAGGAATTTGATGCCCATGTAGCCAGCCAGCCACGGACTGAAGACCATGCTGCTAAACTTAATCTGACGCAAACTGAAGGTACAGAAAGTTGACAGTAACAGTTGAAGTGAACTCTGAAAATTAAACATGTGTCATCTGCAAGTTATACAAAAACTTCAAAATCTTAAGCCAGGTGAACTCTGAAACATACCGTGTTAGTGGATGGCTGCATGGTCTGACATTAATAAACTTCAGAATGTCCTGGGAGCGTGATAGAACTTCCCAGGTAGGAATGACCATGTTTTGCTGAATGGAAGACAGTCTTACCAGTGATGCTTTTTTCATGCGGAATTTGGGGAGCCAACCTTCATGTTGCCTAGGTCAAAGATGGTGTGGTATGCTCCCATGAAGACCTTGTCACCCCTTCCGCCGCTGCAAATGGGGGACTGGGAAGGACCTATCCCCTACGGGGCCAGCACCTCTGCCATCGAACATCGGTGAGAGGGTGGCCGTCCCCACCGTCGTCGACATCAGCGGGAGGCTCTGTCAGGCCCAACCGTTGTTGGAGGTATGCAGCCACTAGTTGTGGTTGTCGTATGAGAGTAATCTTGCTGTTTCAACCTGTTGGTAGCAGTTTGGCAGTGTAAGAGTAACCTACAATGAAAATGGTTATGTCTCTCTCCTCATTTCTGACAAAACATACATCAGTGTTCCCTTCATCTATATTGGCAACAACAGTTGGCTCAATAATCTTGCCCTATTGTAGAGTACCAGCATTGACATCCATATTTTCCTCGGTGTCCTGAATCTCCAACTTGGATTTGTCAATCTTGACGCGAGTTCCATTATCTGTCCCTTGAGCATCGGGTGGTAGGGGTCCAAGGACCAAGAAATTTGCCACCCCATTACTTCTGTTTACATCTATCTGATCCCCATTGGTTTGTTTGCTTCCTGCACCTTATTCATCAGTAGTCCTAGTCCTATCCGGCTGTCCTGCTTCCTCTTGAGCAATACTACTCTTCTTTTCATTTTCTGCCTTGGCGCCACGATCCTCCTGAGTGTGTTTCCACACCGCAACTTCCTCCTCCCGACCAAGATCCTGCCCCCGAAGCTCAAATCAACTGTAAAAACAACCAACAAAAGTAAACTCCATGCCAAGTCGAATTCGAACCTGTAGTAAGCTGTGTAGCCTCGCTCGTGACACCCTCCTCTGGCGCCGCCACCATGCGCCTCACGACCCCGCCAGCTCCGGCTCCCGTCTGGCATGACCGCTACGTCCACCTCTGGCGCCGGCTGCTGCTGCTCGCACTCGGCCCGCCCATCATCCTGACCGCCGGCGAAGGCAAGAGGAAGGCCGGAGAGGGAGCCAGAGGAGGTCAGGGCAGGGGTTCTGGGTCTGGGCAACTGCTGTTCCACCGGCCGGATGAGGGAGGCAGGCGCTGCTTGCAGGAGATCGATGGATGGCGGCGGGATGGGTAAGAACTTGTCAATATTTTTTCTATTTGTTTGTTCAGGGAAGGAAAAACAAGCGAACCGGTAGGAGGGGATCGTTAGTTAATATGTCACTTGTTGAGAGGCTAATAGGCAAAAAAACATGATGTACTATCATCATCAATTCCGATTTAATAGTAAAGATTCTTGGGGAAGATGGCCAGTTGGTAAGTGATTGATGAAATGGCACATTGCCTTGGCTCACCCCTAAGTTTATCTTTCTGGCTGCCACACATTGTCTCGCCGACCACAGCTCTGCTACGCTCACCAATCATGCATGCTTGATCTCCCACTGCTGCCATAAGCTCCAGCTTAGTTTACACCTCTGCTTGTTTCACCTCCATTGCCGTACTCGGTTCTTTGTCCCAAGCAGTGGTGTTCATCACCTAGGTAATTCAAGTCGCCCACATAGGCAGTCACATGCATGTTGTCCTCGACTTCCAAGGAATCTGACCACTAGAAGTGTTGTGGCTTCTTCAAGATTGTTCTCGGAAGTTTTGGTCGTACTTACCTTATTGATGGTTCTGAACCTGGCCATGACAAAACTCTCTCTAGTCAAGACGATTTAAACATGCTTTTCTTTTGGTTCTACTCCATCTGCTTGGAGATCCTTGATTTTGCTGTGCAGCTGAATGACACTGCCTGCTTTGTGTGAGAAGGGCTTTAATTTGGGACAATAAGTCTACTCTTGCTATCTATATCATGAACTATTTTTGGCCCTCCTATTGCTTAAGTATATCTTCTGAGTTTTGATGCAATTTTCACTTTTTAAGTTGAATCTTGCATCGAGTCATTACTTCTAACAATTTTGTTGCAGGCATGTCTGATAGATTAGATAGTTGCCAAATAATTGGTACTGTTTGGTTGACTGTATTGTGCTTAGTGAACGTGACAAATTGTGAACAGACAGCTGCAATATACTCGTACTTTCACGACGTATATTGAAGTTTGTAGTTCAGGCTTTGTGGTGAAATAGACTCCACAATATACGCCCCAAGTCTGATTGGAGTGTCGCATCAATTAACCGGTTATAACTTTCCACAACAAGCAAACTCTGTGTGTATGATTTCTTTCTCCGCCAGTATGATTATACAGTACAATCCTCAGTTTTCCACTTTCTAACCCTGATATTTGAGCCATTTATCGTTAAACACACATCCATGTTAATTCATAAAGGCTGAAGGGAGTGTAGAGATGTTTTTCTGTGGATACAGGCCAAGAGCTGTTTTTCTGTGGATACAGGCCAGTGTGATTTTGGCTTGATTTTTCTTATAGAATAATATTGCCAACTGAGCCGAATTAAAGAATCTTCACTGACTACTAATCCATTGGCTATGAAAATTACTATTCCAAAGTTTGATGCTGAACCAAAAGACCAGGTATATTTATAAGAACTTCAAAGTCCAAACTTAGAAGGTGAACCAAAAGATTCCCTATATTACAAAGAATTCGAAAGTTAGATGGTGAGCCAAAAGACCCCTATATTAATAAGAATGAAGTGTCACTCCGAAGAAATTACAACTTAGAAAAGAAATTACAACTTAGAAAGAATTTTTTGTATAGCTGCATAGTCTCAATAGTTTTTGTTAGGATTTGCTGAAACATTAGGTTAAGGGTTGATCTTCCACATTTCTCTAAATGGATAGATATTCAGTTTCTTCTTAGAAAGAATTTTGGTGTAGCTTTACTGTCTCTTTGGTTTTTGTTAGGATTTTCTAAAACATTAAATGAAGGCTTGATCATCCACATTGCTCTAAATGGATAGATATTATGTCACTCTTTTGTAATAATCCCTTTCCCCCCGCAAGTCTTTGATAGAACCTTTAATCAAGCAGTCGGAAAAAGTAAACCACATCACCCTTAGAAAACAGCCAAAGCAGCCGAGGAGGAACATGGAATGCATTTCGGTGCATTTGAGAATTGTTCACAAGTAGTGTCATGTTTCCATTCTTGTTCATTGCCAGTTTTCTTCACCACTAGCATACAGCCGGTCCTCCTTGCTGAAGTTTTCTTGTTACGTTTTCAGGGCCAACTTATGCAAATGACCATGATGGTTCCACCTTCCTTTACCAAAGAACTCCACTATCTGAACAAGGAGGACCGGCTGCTTCGCTGGTTGTTGGTGAAGCATAGGGATGCCGTGTACGGTCTGGAGTTCATCAATGAGGATGATGGGAAGTACGAGATGGACCGTTTCCGCCGTCGTACTAGTAGTGTTGAAGACGAGGACGTTGATGAATATGATGACGATGACGACGATGCCGAGTACGAGATTGAGCAAGAGTAGATCTGTGTGCGCCAAGACATCTGCACTTTCATTATTGGAAGATGTGTTCTGTTGCAAACCGTATGTGTTGTCTTCACAGTATTTTTTGACTGTCAAGTAGGGTAAAGAAGTAGTAGAACCACTCAACTTGACTTTCTGTTGAAGAAGATCCTGGAACACCTGGAATCCGATGTCGCGTGTTGTTTGACATGTAAGCTGCCAATAAGGAATACTTCCTCTGGTTCATGTGGCTAATTTCTTTCTCAAGATCCAGTATCAAAGAGCTTTACGAAAACAAGTGGAAAAACTATGTAAGGTACTCCCTCCGTTTCAAAATATAAGACGTTTTAGGTTTGTGAAGAAAATGTATCTAGATTTTTTTTAGTGTGTAGATTCATTCCAAAGTTGAATGAACTACTCCCTCCGTTTAGAAATATAAGATGTTTTAGGTTTGTGAAGGAGATGTATCTAGACATGTTTTAGTGTATAGGTTCAAATGAATCTAGACACTAAAATATGTCTAGATACATCTCGTTCACAAACCTAAAACATCTTATATTTCCAAACGGAGGGAGTACATACTAAAATAAGTCTAGATTCGTTTTCTTCACAAACCTAAAACGTCTTATATTTTGGAACGGAGGGAGTAAAATTGTCATTTATTCATCAGTATAATATGTACATGGTTGTAGTAAATACCCAAACGCGTAGGCAGCCACGAACTACATATATACTAGACGGTTTCAAAGAGAAAATGAAGTAGAAAATACACAACTATTTATCGTAGCACAGTTGACGGCTATGATCGATCAGAAGCGACGCGCCAGCCGCCAGAACCACCCCAGGATGCCATCCTTGTTGTCCTCGTCGTCTGAATCCGAGTCAGAGTCCGAGTCGTCCTCACGCCGCTCCGGCTCCTGCACGTCCTCCTCCACCTCGCTCTTCCCCGCCGCCGGTTGGGCGCTGGTACCCAGGGACAGCGATTCCTCGGCGACCGCCACGTCTTCGCCGCCGCAGCTGATGATCTGGGGAGCCTGTCCGGCCGGGTGCACCTCCTGCTTGTGCACGGAGGAGACGACGGTGCTGGGATCGGCCACCTCGACGATCGCGGGCAGAAGTGGCTCGGCGGAGGCCTCGCGGTCAACGGCGCCAAGAACTACATGCGGCAGGAGCTCTGGGCGGCGCGCCGGGGCAGGGCCCACGAGGAGGCAGCAGACCAGCGCGAAGAGGACAGCGGCGGCGCCGGTGCTGGCCATGAGTGCTTGTTTGTGGTGGTGGAAGGGAATCAGCTCGTTTCGGAGCTAATGAAATACCGGCGGAGGTAGATTTAGTCAGTAATTACGTGCCATTTCAGGGCTTAAAAAAGGTCGTTTGATACTTTGATTAGCCGCTAAGGAAGCATCCCTTGTCGCCTTCGTCGTACGGGAGGGAGACGACTTGAGCGAAAGCGACCGAGCAGGATACAGCAGGTAGGAGTAACTACGAACAATCTCTGTGTGCACCAAACCAGCGGCGGAGCTAGAGATTTTAAAGAGGGTGGGCACATCAATTTTTCCATCATGACACCTGTAATCTCAAATTAGATGTCTCGATTTTGTCTAGATGGAGTACATAATATTATGTAAGAACAATAAATATGTTCAAAATTAGTAAATTAACAATACAAATAGTTGGAAGCTGAAATAGTCTTGCATGAGCAGAAGATGACATGACTAGAAAATTACAACACTAAGCTACGACTTTACGCTCTTGCGTTTCCATGAAAGCACCAATTACTCTACTATATTCGCTCAGTTATAAGAAAAGAGCTCGCCTGTTTAGATGTCACTAAACTAAACAACGTTCGAAAGGCCAAAGGCAACACTCTTTCAACACAACGTCCATGAAGAATATTCATACAACCTCGAACCCGTTTTAATTGCCGCAGGTTTAGACAAAACTTTGCCTAAAACTATAAAAACTAAATTGGATCGGAGGGAGTACCAATTTTAGTTAGAAGTAAGTATATAAGGTCATAAAGCGCATGCTTTTGTGTTTCACAAGACTTAATAGAGAGCTCGCCAATATTATTTAGGCATTTGAACCTATTATCGTTTCTCGTATCATTATTATTATTATTATTATTATTGGAAAGTTGGAGTTAAAATCTTACACGATATTTGCTTACTATGTCCTTTGGATAAACCTTGGCAAGTCCCATTATCTTGCGTGCATCATAAGGATCAACTGAATTGAAGGGATTCAAAGCCGACATGTGGCTTGGGAGGTGACAAAGCGGAAGATGCGAGGGGGCAGGGCGATGCCAACGGGGGAACTGCAGAGAGTGAGAGTGTGAGACAGAAAGGGAGATTTTTTCCGAGATTATATCACATAAAAACATATAGCATTAAAAACTATTTAGATGACACCTATTGCTATTTTGTCTCACCAAAAGATATTACTTCTGTACTTTTTACTTTTTATTGTGTTGTACGAACTATTAGTACTCCCTCCGACTCATATTAGTTGACTTAAATTTATCTAGATTTAGATGAATTTAAACACCATTTAGTATACAGGTTCAACCAAATTTTAACAAATCCAAGTCAAGTAATATGGATTAGAGGGACTCTAGTAACTAATGGGCTAGACTCGTGGGATTTTTTCACAATTTATCCTTCTTTTTAAATAAATGATAATTGTAATGGGCCGTAGTCTGACGGTAGCTAGCAAAAATGTTAGGTGGGCCACGGCCTGCCTAGCCCACCTATAGGCTCTGCCAATGCACCGAACAAATTTTACACAACAATAACTTTTGAGACGTCTTACAGTGCCACTGCTTATTGTTTGTCAAATGTAGAGGACATGACATGTACGCATTTTAGTAACGTGAGTGTAGTGAAAGCAATAAAAGATTGCACAATAATGGTACTCGATGTCTATAATTTCAACTACACATATAGACCACATCTATCCGTGAGTACCATAATAGAAGGCATGTCTATGTCTGCCAACCACCAAACTCAACTTTTCTGCCCATGCTCTGTTTTTTTTATTTTCTCTATTGGTTGCATTGGTCTTATGTTTTTTTTTGAAATGGGGGTTAAACTCTGGCCTCTGCATCTGGAATGCACACAACCCTTTATTATTAAGTTTTATAAAAGTAAGTCAAGAATATTACTTCCTCCGTCCTAAAATAGATGTCTCAAATTTGTTAAAATTTGGATGAATCTAGACACTATTTAGTATATAGATTCATCCAAAATTTAAAAAACCTAAGACATCTATTCTTGGATGAAGGGAGTATAAATCATGAATCAGATAAGAATGATGTGCAGATCAACCATCTCAAAAAACAATGGGTACCACAAGAGAGTGAAAATAACAGCTAGACATCAGTCAATCTACTAGAAAGACGCCACGAAACCTGGCTGAAGAAATCCGAAGAAACTGCCAGAAGACGGGTGCACCCACAAACCATGTGTTGTCGCTGATGCTCTAGGAGAAGGAAAGCCCAGAGTTGAATCCAATACGCCGCCATAAGGATAACATGCAAAAATGAAAGAACTCGGGCCTTGCTAAAAATACAGTTGTTGTGGCATTTCTAAATGGACCAACAAATGGCCAAAATGCAAATATAAATTCTGCCTTTATTCACCTTATCTACTCCATTTAGCCAATATCCAAACATATTAGTAATATTGGTTGGTGGAGGGAGATTATAAATACAGAAAACTATACGCCATACAATTTTTGTGAAAGGACATGAAATAAATAAATGTTCAATTGTTTCGTCTTCGTTACAAAAACAACATTTTTTACACTCGTTCCAGTTTCGCTTAGCCAGGTTAAGTTATCCTTGGTTAATAGAACTTTATTATTAAGGAATCACAAGAAATTTGTAATTTTTATTGGTATTTTCAACTTCCATAAATATTTTGTAGGACAACACGGATGATCATTCATAAGGTCTTCATACATTGTTTTCACCAAAAAAAATCCCCTTCTTGGATAGTTTCCATATAAAATTGTCATGCTCGGTTGTTAAATTTACTTCCATCAACCTCTCACATAGGTGCAACCATGCAACCCATTTATTTCCATTTAAATTTTGTCTAAAGCTAATATGTAATGGATTGTGAGATAATACGTCATGGACCGGAACGTGTTTTCTGTGAACGATAGTGTATAAGGATGGATATTGTTGAGCGAGAGACATATCTCCTAACCATATATTCTCCCAGAATTTGATGTTTTCTCATCACCAATTTTGAAATATCCTCGGGCAAAGAACTCATCTTTCACTCCCATTAGTTCCCTCCAAAAAGGTGAATCAGTCGATTTAGGTTGAATATGTGCTAGAGTTTTATTGACGAGATATTTGTTGTGCAGCAACTCTTGCCACACTCCCTCTTCTGTCAATAATTTCTGCAACCATTTTCTTAGTAAACATTTATTTTTAAGTTCTAGCACCTCAATGCCCAAACCCCCTTAGTCTTTGGACCGACATATAATGTTCCATTTAGTTAGCCTATATTTCTTTTTATGTTCATCACTTTGCCAAAAGAATCGTGAACGGTCGAAATCTAATCGTTTCCTTACACCCTTCGGTATTTCGAGGAAAGATAACATGAACATAGGCATGCTTGTAAGAACGGAATTAATTTCGACAAGTCTATCTCTGTATGATAGTAACTTCCCCTGCCAACATCCTAACTTACCCTCGCATCTATTTTCTACCGGGTTCCACTCGGAATTGCGAAGCCTACTATGGTGTATAGGTACCCCAAGGTATCTAAACGGTAGAGACCCTGACTCACGAACAAAAATGTCCCTATACGTATGTTCATGTTTGACAACCTTGCCAAAACAGTAAATCTCACTCTTGTGAAAATTAATTTTGAGACCCGAAAGTTGTTCAAAAAATGAAAAAAGTTAGTTTCATGTTAACCGCTTTATGGAAGTCATGTTCCATGAAGATTATTGTATAGTAAGCGTACTGGAGAATGACACTCCCCCTCTACTAGATGAGGTATGAGTCATGCAACCTGACTATTCTCTTTTGATCTAGCTATTATGATGGCAAGCATATCAGCAACGATATTAAATAACATAGGAGACATGGGATCCCCTTGCATGAGTCCTTTTCTGGTCTGGAAATAATGGTCAATATCAAGCATTGACTCGAATGGCTACACTTTCATCTCGTACGAAATTATCAATCCACTTGCACCACACAGGATAAAATCCTTTCATACAAAGGACTTGTTATAAGAAAGGCCACTTCACTTTATCATGAGCCTTTTCAATTTTGAAAAAAACTCCATCCAATTTCTTTCTGTGTATCTCATGAATAGTTTCATGTAAGACAACAACCCTTTCAAGAATATGTTGTCCAAGCATAAAAGCGGTTTGAGTGGGTCTTATAATTTTATGAGCGATCACGGTAATACGGTTTGTGGCAACCTTAGTAAAGATTTTAAATCTGATATTAAGTAAAAAGGTAGGTCTATATTGTTGTATTTGTACCGCGTTTTATTTTTTAGGCAACATGGTGACCACACCAAAGTTGAGCTTAAATAGTGATAAGTTGTCTTTATGCAGTTGTACAAATAAAGCCATCAAATCTTGTTTAATAATGGCCTAAAAGGTTTGGTAGAATTTCACAGGGAATCCATCCGGACCGGGCGCGTTGTTATGCTCCATTGAGAATATAGCCATAAACTTCTTGTTCGGAAAAAATGTTTGTTAAAATCTCGTTTTCTTCTGATAATATATGTGGAATGTCGTGATTTATGTCCTCCATAAGACTGAAATTATTGGGAGTCGGCTCCCCGAATAGACGCTTATAGTATTCAGTAATGAAAACTTCAAATTCTCATTTCCTATAATGGTACCTTCTTCTTGCTCCAGTTGAAAAAAAATTCTTCTTCCTAATACACATAAGTCATTGTGATATCTTTCTAGCGCACACATATTAACCCAGTGTCGTCGTGTATAATAACAGACTTGACTGACACACAATCCAGTTTGCCACTTATACTTATATTTACACACTACTCACATACATTATCTCCTCTCAGCACCATGGTCATGTCTCTAGCACCGACCAACCAACTTTGGTGCTAGATGGCATGCATCATTGAAAGATTATGTTGAAGAGATCAACTTTATATGTCTACTAGTGGTATTATTAACTATGTGAACTAATTTATGCGGAAGGAAGTTTACTTTGTTTTGCTACTTATGAATTGTTGGCTTGAAATATGGTAAAACTAACTGCATATTTTTCTGTTTTAAATCTTCTTAGAGTCTCCATAAATTATTATCCTCAAATATATTACATGATTCGGCTGCCGACGGCGGGTGTTCTTCGAGATCTTACATGAGATGAAAGACCAAGTGGCGTAGTCCCCTGTGCTGCCGATGACGGCCATTCTTCGAGATCTTGTCTGAGATGTGGCAGTGAAGGACTTGATTGCTTTTTCCTAATTTCTCTTAGGGTCCTTACGTGTAAAATTTTAAGACCGATTTAATTCCTCTGTGTCTATAAGAGTCCTGCCTATAAAATTACCTACCGCGTAATACAGCTTACGGGGCCTTCGGGCCCCTTCCTTGTGCAGAAAAAGAGTAAATGTATAAAGGTTAACTTAAACTGACCAATAAATCTTCATGAATCAGCTAAAAATAAATAATTCTCCACGAAAAATATGCATCTTCATCCGCTGCTTATCACTAGAAAATGATACCGGGTCAACAGAGTTAGAGCATCTCCACTCGGGGTCCCTAAAGGCCCTCCAAAGGTCTTTGGGGTGTGCCGGCGCCCAAATTGACGCCCAGCTACGCCCCTAAATTTTTTTTGCCACCGGCACGACCCTTTTAGTTATCCGGTGCCCCCAGGCCGAACCCAGTCCACAGGAGGAGGGGCATGCGGGGGCACCGGATGGATCTAATAGCAACACGGGCCACCCCTGTCGGCGACACACACCTGCGAAACACCACATGCCGTGTTCTCACCGACCCACCCTTCCTTCCCCCGCTGCCACCACTCGACGCCGCTACCACCCCTCGCTGCTGTCCGCCGTTCAGCCTGCTAGAGCCGTCGCCGTAGCCGCCAAGAATACTGCCCCAACCCTCCCGAGCCGCCCACACTCACTCCCTGCCCGGCTCCACGCTCGCCGGCAGCCCCAAGCCCTCCACACAACCGCCCTGCCCGCGAGGTGTTCGGCGATTTGCCGAAGGCATGGATCCGGACGAGGAAGAGATGTTGGCCGCTCTGATGGACAATGAAGTCGCCGTTGCTGCTGGAATTCGAGATAGCGTCGGTGATGATGATCATCTCTTGATCATCACGTCCCTCCTAGGCATGATTGCCAGTGTCGATGAGAAGCTGCCTGCTGGGGGTTCGAAGCATGGGCAGCGCAAGAGCAAACCAAGACAGAGGATGGAAGGCTACTGCATACTCTAAGCTGACTACTTCACCGACGACCCATTACACGGCGACATCACATTTCAGCGCCGCTTCAAAATGTGCCAGAAGCTTTTCTTGAAGATTGTCGAGGATTTGAGAGACTTCGACGACTACTTCAAACTAAAGAGAGATGCCGTCGGCATGCTTGGTTTCTCCACAATCCAAAAATGCACAGTTGATCTCGAGATGCTTGCATAGAAGAGTCCACAACCATCGGCTGCATGTACAGATTTTGTAGGACTATTATGGCAGTGTATGGGAAGAAATACATGAGAGCACCCAATGCAGAAGACACAACTCGAATCTTGGAACAGAATGCTGCAAGGGGTTTTCCAGGAATGCTTGGAAGCATTGACTGTATGCACTGGGCTTGGAAGAACTGTCCATTCGCACGCCAGGGCATGTACAAAGGTCACAAAGGATCATGCAGTGTGGTGCTTTGGGCCATGGAAGATCAGGATCTACGGATTTGGCATGCTTTCTTCGGTGTGGCAGGATCACACAATGACATTGTCGGGGGGATAACCCCCGGGTGGGGAAAGCCAAGCCCAAGTAGGCCGGCTCCAGAAGATACATGCCACCTAGCCATCAAGCAGGACAACTACAGCCGCCTGGCCAGTACCGCCTGGCTGGGTTTAAAGCTTTTCCGGCTGGCCCGTCTGTAGGGGTTCGTAGCATGGAAAACAAAAAATTTCTACCACATACAAACAAACAAGCCAAGATCTATCTACTAGATTGTAGCAACGAGTCGATGGAATAACTCACCCTCGAAGATTCCAAAGTGTTTAACGAGAGCGGATTCTCGTGGGTGATGTTGTTGGAGATATGCCCTAGAGACAATAATAAATGTAGTTATTATTATATCTTTGTGTTTATGATAAATGTTTACATTCATGCTATAATAGTATTAACAAGGAAACATTAATACTTGTGTGATTTGTAAACTAAAATAGAGTCCCTAGTAAAGCCTCTTTATAATACTAGCTTGTTGGTTAATAAATGATTGTGGTTTCCCTATCATGAACATTGAGATGTTATTAACAACAAGATCATATTGTTAGGAGAATTATATGGTGGACATACTCCTATAGATAAGCGTAGCATAAAGATCAAGTCATTTTTAATAGTTCAATTGCTATATGATTTCTGATACATAGTAACCTAATTCCTTCGACCATGAGATCATGCATATCACCTTCACCGGAAGGATGCTTTGATGACATCAAACACCACACCGTAACTGGGTGGCTATAAAGGTGGCATGAGTGTTCGGAAAGTATTGGTTGAGACACATGGATCAAGAGTGGGATTTGTCCATCCATATGACGGATAGATATACTCTGGGCCCTCTCGGTGGAATGTCATCCAATTAGCTTGCAAGCATGTGACTGGATCACAAGGGATCACATATCACAGGAACGAGAAAAGAGTATCGATCGAACGAGGTTGAACTAGGTATGCGAGAGATACCAAGCGATCATAACCTCGGATAAGTAAACTATCGTGAGACAAAGGGAAATTGGTATCGTATGTAAGTGGTTCATTCGATCGCAAAGTAATCGTGTAAATATGTGTTAGCCATAGGAATTTCCAGATTCCTCTATTGGTTATTGTTCTGATAAGTGTCTCGATCATGTCCGCATAATTCACGAACCGTAGGGAGACACACTTAAGGATTCGACGTTGTTTGAGTAGTTATGGAATGATGAGTAAGAGACCGAATGTTGTTCGGAGTCTCGGATGGGATCCGGGATATCACGAGGAGATCCGAAATGGTCCGGAGAATAAGATTCATATAAGGAAAGTCCTGTTTCGGGGTTGGAGAATGGTTCCGGTGTTTTCATCGGGAATGTTCTAGAAGGTTCCGAAATGTCCGGAACTCCGGAGGGGAAGGGTACATGAATGTTTCATAACAAGTTGGAATGATTGCATCATGTACTAGGTGTCATCGCTGAATAAAATAAAGGGTTTAATCAAATCCTAGTTTGAAAAGTCAAACGCCAATTTGAAAAGTCAAACGACTATTTTGTGAGGTGGAGGGGAAGTAGGAAACCTACTTGGGGAGGAGTTCCCTCCCTCCACCGCCGGCCCACTTGGGAAACCGAGTTGGGGAGGGACTCCCCTCCCCTGTCGCGCCCCCTCCACCTATATAAGGAGGGGCAGGGCTGCCCCTCCAAGCACACAACACCTCCACCCAAAACCCTAGCTCCCAGCCGCCGGCGCCGCCACCTCCTGCTGCTGCCGCCGCCGCCTAGGGAAACCCTAGCCGCCGACTTGGGCTGCTCCAAGCCCTAGCCGCTGGCCCTATACCCTCCTCCTTGGTGCGTCTAAACCCTAGATCGCTGAGGATATCTCTCATAGTCCACCATACTCGCTCCGGCTTAAGGCGAAGCCCTGCGATATCTCCCCTCTACTTCCGATACCACGTCGTTGTGCTGCCGGAATCGCGATGAGAGTGCTACATCCTCCGCTGCCTGCTGGAACAAGGGAGAGGAAGGTCTTCGTCAATCGAACGATGTGATCGATCGCTAGCGCCCAAGCGTGGCCTTGGAAGGATCGTCTACACGATCTTGAGATCAGGAAGAGTACGACTACATCACCCACGAGAATCCGCCCTCGTTAAACACTTTGGAATCTTCGAGGGTGAGTTATTCCATCGACTAGTTGCTACAATCTAGTAGATAGATCTTGGCTTGTTTGTTTGTATGCGGTAGAATTTTTTTGTTTTCCATGCTACGAAACCCTACAGTGGTATCAGAGCCGTGTCTATATGTAGATCTGTTGCACGAGTAGAACACAATGGTCATTGTGGGCGTTGATGCTTTTGTTTTCGATTGCTTCTTGTGTACTTTGCATCTTACAGGATGGTGGGATGAAGCGGCCCGGGCTAACCTTACATGACATCGTTCATGAGACTTGCTCCACGCTTGACATGCAACTTGTATTGCATAAGTGGCTTTGCGGGTGCCTGTTTCTCCCAACATATTTAAGATCCAATTTACAACGGGTGATTGACAATACTAGTATCAATGTTGTGGTTCTTGTTCGTAAGTTAGAATGACACTTATTGAAAGCCCCAAACCACGTAAAACATGCAAAGAAAGTAGAGGCGTCTAACTTTGTTTTGCAGGGGTGTGCTGTGATGTGATGTGATATGTCCATGATTGTGATTATATTTTATGTATGCAATGTTCCTTATTGTAAGTTGGCAACCGGCAGGAGCCATATGGTTGTCTTTAAATTCTGTTAAGACCCGCGTGTCTATTCAAAGTAGTTGTAATAGTTGAAGCCGGTGGACTACAACCATGGAGCAGCGTCATTGACCTTGATGCAATGCCGGTGATGATGGAGATCATGTTCGTGCTTGAAGATGGAGATCGGAAGCACAAAGAAGAAAGGCCATATCATATCACATATTATGAATTGTATGTGATGTTAATCCTTTATGCATCTTGTATTGCTTAGTTAACGACGGTAGCATTATAAGATGATCCCTCATGCACATGAATTTCAAGTTCTAAAGTGTTCATCCTTAGTAAGCACCATTGCTAAAGCTTGTTGTTTCGAAGCACCATGTGATGATCAGGTGTGTTAGATTCCGCAATTGCATACAACGTGAGCAAGCCAGATTTGCTCATGCGGAAGCTAAGGTTTGATCTTGACGAGCCTAGCATGTACAGACATGGTATCGGAACACGGATCACCGAAAGGTAAAGCATGAATCATATAGTAGATATGATGAACATGTCGATTGTTCGCCATTGAAGATGCATCAACTCTCATGATGATCGGTGTTGATGTGGTGGATTTGGTTCGTGTGATCACTAAAACAATGTGAGGGATGTTGTTTGAAGTGGGAGTTCACCTAGATTAATTTAACTATTAATTAGAACTCAATTTGTCATAAACTAAGTCTAAACTATTGCAAATATGTTGTAGATCAATGGCGGCCCCTACCATCAATTTTAATGCGTTCCTAGAGAAAGAAAAGTTGAAAAACAATGGAAGCAACTTCGCGGATTGGTTCCGCAATTTGAGGATTGTCCTCACAGCCGGAAATTTAACCTATGTGCTGGATGCACCGCTGGGTGACCCACCTGCAGCTACTGCTACCGATGAAGTAAATAATGTTAACCTCGCTCGGAAGACTCAGTACTCCACAGTTCAGTGTGCTATCTTGTATGGTTTAGAATCGAAGCTTCAGAAAAGGTTTGAGAATTCAGACCCACATGATATTGTACGTGATCTCAAATTGATCTTTGAGACTCACGCGACAATTGAGAGCTATGAGGCTTCTGTAAAGTTCTTTAACTGCAAGATGGAAGAGGGCAGCTCCATCAGTGAGCATGTGCTTAAGATGTCTGGGCACGCAAACAAACTTCAAAGCTTGGTTATAGTGATTCATAATGCTTTGGGGATTTATCGTGTCCTCCAATCACTACCACCAAGTTACAAGAACTTTGTGATGAACTACAATATGCAAAACATGAACAAGCAGTTGCTAGAACTCTTCGCCATGTTAAAATCTGCAGAAGTGGAGATCAAGAAAGAGCACCAAGTGTTGATGGTCAATAAGACCACCAAATTCAAGAAAGGCAAGTCTAAGCAAAAGGGACACTTCAAGAAGGGTGGTAAGAAAGTTACCGCGCCGACAAAGAAGACCAAGGCTGGACCTAAGCCTGATACTGAGTGCTTTTACTACAAGGGAGATGGTCACTGGAAGCGGAATTGCCCAAAGTACTTGGCGGATTTGAAGAACGGCAACATCAAGAAGAAAGGTATATCCAATATACATGTTATTGATGTGTATCTCACTAGTACTCGTAGTAGTGCCTGGGTATTTGATACGGGTTCAATTGCTCATATTTGTAACTTGAAACAGGTGCTGCAGAATAAACGGAAGCTAGCGAAGAACAAGGTGACGATGCGCGTGGGAAACGGATCAAAGGTTGATGTGATCGCGGTCGGCACGCTACCTCTTCATCTACCATCGGGATTAGTTTTATACTTAAATAATTGTTATTTGGTGCCTGCGTTAAGCATGAACATTATATCGGGATCTTGTTTATTGCGAGAGGTTACTTGTTTAAGTCCGAGAATAATGGTTGTTCGATTTATATGAGTAATATGTTTTATACACATGCATCTTTGATAGATGGTCTATTCTTATTGAATCTCGATAGTGGAAATACACATATTAACAACATTGAAGCCAAACGATTGAAATCGAGCGATAACTCGACCTATATGTGGCACTGTCGTCTTGGTCACATTGGAGTGAAGCATATGAAGAAACTCCATTTCGATGGACTTCTTGAATCACTTGATTTCGAATCACTTGAAAGATGCGAAGCATGTCTGATGGGTAAAATGACTAAGACTCCATTTTCTGGTATGATGGAGCGAGCTACGGACTTATTGGAAATCATACATACCGATGTGTGTGGTCCAATGAGTGTAGCATCATGTGATGGTTATCGTTATGTTCTTACCTTCACGGATGACTTGAGTAGATATGGGTATATCTATTTCATGAAACATAAGTCCGAAACTTTCGAGAAGTTTAAGGAATTTCAAAGTGAGGTGGAGAATCAACATAACAAGAAGATTAAATTTCTACGTTCTGATCATGGAGGTGAATATCTAAGTTACGAGTTTGGCGAGCATTTGAAGAAATGCGGAATACTTTCACAATTGACACCGCCGAGAACACCACAGCGTAATGGTGTGTCCGAACGTCGTAATCGAACTCTCTTAGATATGGTTCGTTCTATGATGTCACTTACAGATTTACCGCTATCATTTTGGGGTTATGCATTAGAAACAGCCGCATTCACTTTAAATAGGGCACCGTCTAAATCCGTTGAAACGACACCATATGAATTATGGTTTGGGAAGAAACCTAAATTGTCGTTCCTTAAAGTTTGGGGTTGCGAAGCCTATGTAAAGAAGTTACAACCGGACAAGCTTGAACCCAAAGCGAAAAAATGCGTCTTCATAGGATACCCGAAGGAAACTATTGGGTATACCTTCTATCATATATCCGAAGGCAAAATCTTTGTTGCCAAGAATGGATCCTTTCTAGAGAAGGAATTTCTCTCAAAAGAAGTGACTGGAAGGAAAGTAGAACTCGACGAGGTTGTCGAACCTTCTATCGAAATTGCGAGTAGCGCAACACCGGAAGTAGTTCCTGTGACGCCTACACCAATAAGAGAGGAAGCTAATGATGATGATCATGAAACTTCGGTTGTAGTTGCTACAGAGCCTCGCAGGTCAACGAGAATTCGTACCACTCCTGATTGGTATGATCCCGTTATGAATGTCATGTTGGTGGACAACACCGATGACCCTGCGACATATGAGGAAGCGATGATGAGCCAAGATTCCAATAAATGGCAAGAAGCCATGAAATCCGAGATTGGATCCATGTACGAAAACCAAGTATGGACTTTGGTGGACTTACCGGATGGCCGGAAGGCTGTCGAGAACAAATGGATTTTCAAGAAGAAAACAGATGCTGATGGTAATGTTACTGTCTATAAAGCTCGACTTGTCGCAAAAGGGTTTCGACAAATTCAAGGAGTTGACTACGATGAGACTTTCTCACCGGTAGCGAAGCTAAAGTCTGAGGATTATGTTAGCAATCATGCATATTATGATTATGAGATATGGCAGATGGATGTCAAAACAGCGTTCCTCAATGGAGACATTGATGAAGAGTTGTATATGATGCAACCCAAAGGTTTTATCGATCCTAAAGATGCTAACAAGGTATGCAAACTTCAACGGTCCATCTATGGATTGAAGCAAGCATCCCGAAGTTGGAATCAACGTTTTGATAAGGTAATCAAAAGTTTTGGTTTTATACAAACTTATGGAGAAGCTTGTATTTACAAGAAAGTGAGTGGGAGCTCTGTAGCATTCTTAATACTATATGTAGATGACATATTGTTGATTGGGAATGATGTAGACCTTATTAATAGTGTCAAGGAATATTTGAATAATAGTTTTTCAATGAAAGATCTTGGAGAAGCAGCTTACATATAAGGCATAAAGATTTATAGAGATAGATCTAGACGCCTAATATCATTGTCACAAAGTACATATTTGGACAAAGTTCTGAAGAGGTTTGGAATGGAAGATAGCAAGAAAGGGTTCTTGCCCATGTTGCCCAATACGACCTTGAGTAAAACTCAAAGTCTGACAATGGCAGAAGATAGAGAAAGGATGAGTAAGACTCCCTATGCCTCAGCCATAGGATCTCTAATGTATGCCATGCTATGTACTAGACCCGACATTGCATGTGCTGTTAGTTTAACTAGCAGATATCAAAGTGATCCAGGAGTGGATCATTGGACAACGGTCAAAAACATCCTCAAGTACTTGAGAAGAACTAAGGATATGGTTCTTTCTTATGGCGGTGATGAACAACTCGTTGTTAATGGTTACACCGATGCTAGTTGGAACACCGATCCGGATGATTCTAAAACACAATCTGGATACGTGTTTACTTTGAATGGTGCAGCAGTTAGCTGGAGGAGTGCAAAGCAAAGCGTTGTGGCGAGATCTTCAACTGGATCGGAATACATGGCTGCTTCGGAGGCTTCACAAGAAGCGATATGGATGAAAGAGTTCGTTACAGAGATGGTTGTGGTTCCTAGTGCGCTGGACCCAGTGTCTATCTACTGTGATAACATGGGCGCCATAGCCAATGCGCAAGAACCAAGGTCACACAAGAAGCTGAAGCACATCAAGTTGCGTTTTCACGCTATTCGAGAACATGTCCAAGATGGGGACATAAAGATTTGCAAAGTACACACAGATCTGAATGTGGCGGATCCGTTGACTAAACCTCTCCCGAGGGCAAAACCTGAACAACACCAAACTGCCATGGGTGTTCGGTATATTACCATGTAATCTAGATTAGATGACTCTAGTGCAAGTGGGAGACTGTTGGAGATATGCCCTAGAGGCAATAATAAATGTAGTTATTATTATATCTTTGTGTTTATGATAAATGTTTACATTCATGCTATAATAGTATTAACAAGGAAACATTGATACTTGTGTGATTTGTAAACTAAAATAGAGTCCCTAGTAAAGCCTCTTTATAATACTAGCTTGTTGGTTAATAAATGATTGTGGTTTCCCTATCATGAACATTGAGATGTTATTAACAACAAGATCATATCGTTTGGAGAATGATATGGTGGACATACTCCTATAGATAAGCGTAGCATAAAGATCAAGTCATTTTTAATAGTTCAATTGCTATATGATTTCTGATACATAGTAACCTAATTCCTTCGACCATGAGATCATGCATATCACCTTCACCGGAAGGATTCTTTGATGACATCAAACACCACACCGTAACTGGGTGGCTATAAAGGTGGCATGAGTGTTCGGAAAGTATTGGTTGAGACACATGGATCAAGAGTGGGATTTGTCCATCCATATGACAGATAGATATACTCTGGGCCCTCTCGGTGGAATGTCATCCAATTAGCTTGCAAGCATGTGACTAGATCACAAGGGATCACATATCACAGGAACGAGAAAATAGTACTAATCAGTAACGAGGTTGAACTAGGTATGCAGAGATACCGACGATCATAACCTCGGATAAGTAAACTATCGTGAGACAAAGGGAAATTGGTATCGTATGTAAGTGGTTCATTCGATCGCAAAGTAATCGTAGAAATATGTGGGAGCCATATGAATTTCCATTTTTCCTCTATTGGTTATTGTTCGGAGAAGTGTCTCGATCATGTCCGCATAATTCACGAACCGTAGGGAGACACACTTAAGGATTCGACGTTGTTTGAGTAGTTATGGAATGATGACTAAGAGACCGAATGTTGTTCAGAGTCTCGGATGGGATCCGGGATATCACGAGGAGATCCGGAATGGTCCGGAGAATAAGATTCATATAAGGAAAGTCCTGTTTCGGCGTTGGAGAATGGTTTCGGTGTTTTCATCGGGAATGTTCTAGAAGGTTCCGGAATGTCCGGCACTTCGGAGAGGAAGGGTACGTGAATGTGTCATAACAAGTTAGAATGATTGCATCATGTACTAGGTGTCATCGCTGAACAAAATAAAGGGTTTAATCAAATCCTAGTTTGAAAAGTCAAACGCCAATTTGAAAAGTCAAACGGCTATTTTGTGAGGTGGAGGGGAGGTAGGAAACCTACTTGGGGAGGAGTTCCCTCCCTCCACCGCTAGCCCACTTGGGAAACCGAGTTGGGGAGGGACTCCCCTCCCCTGGCGCGCCCCCTCCACCTATATAAGGAGGGGTAGGGCTTCCCCTCCAAGCACACAACACCTCCACCCAAAACCCTAGCTCCTAGCAGCCGGCGCCGCCACCTCCTGCTGCCGCCGCCGCCTAGGGAAACCCTAGCCACCTACTTGGGCTGCTCCAAGCCCTAGCCGCCGGCCCTAGACCCTCCTCCTTGGTGCGTCTAAACCCTAGATCGCCGAGGATCTCTCTCATAGTCCACCATACTCGCTCCGGCTTAAGGCGAAGCCCTGCGAGATCTCCCCTCTACTTTCGGTACCATGCCGTTGTCTTTGCAGGAATCGCGAGAGAGTGCTACAACCTCCTGCACTGCGGGAACAAGGAGAGGAAGGTCTTCGTCAGTACGAGCGTGTGACCCGGCTGCGGAGCGCTGGGAGCGTGGCCGGGGAAGGATCGTCTGCGATCTTGAGATCGGGAAGAGTACGACTACATCACCCACGAGAATCCGCTCTCGTTAAACACTTTGGAATCTTCGAGGGTGAGTTATTCCATCGACTCGTTGCTACAATCTAGTAGATAGATCTTGGCTTGTTTGTTTGTATGCGGTAGAATTTTTTGGTTTTCCATGCTACGAAACCCTACAGATGTAGTCGTACTCTTGCCGATCTCAAGATCGCGTAGACGATCCTTCCGGCTCTGCGTTCCGGCGCTTCATGATCGGTCACGTTCGTACTCGGCGAAGACCTTCCTCTCCTGTTCCGGCATGCGGCGGAGGTTGTAGAACTCTCCTCGCGATTCGGCGACACGGCGTGAAGTAGGAGAGATCTCATGAGGCTTCGGGCATATGATGACTATGAGAGCCTCGGTGATCTCAAACGCACCAGAAGAGGCTAGGCTGCCCAACTCGGTGGCTGGGGTTTAACCTAGGCGGCGGCAGGTGTGGCGCTGCTGGAACTGGGGTTTGAGTGCAAGTTGTGTGCTTGGAGGCCCTCCTTATATAGGTGGAGGCGGCAAGAGGAGTCCTCCCAACTGGCTCAAACGGTGGGTGGAGGAGGAACTCCTCCCCAGAGGTTTCTCTCCACAAGGCAAAATAGCCGTTTGACTTTTCAAGTGGATGGACAAATCACTCTTGATCGTTTGTTGTTATTTGCATCTCAAATGCAGGTGATACAGGAAAAATATCATTAGATGGAAATGAGGGAAACCACAATCATGGGGTTTGTGCTGAGATAGTATTTTGTTTACACAATTACACGTATTTCTGTTTTTGTCTTAATAATCACCATGTATTGTTGTTCTGTAAACGTATAAAACAATGGGGAAATATAAACATTATTCATAAACACAAATATGCTGGGGACTCGCTGGTGGACCTGCTGTCTACCAATCATCTCTGCTGTCTCCACCGAATGGTAATATATCATCTTCTGTTGATACATAACTGCTGTTGTGTTTGGTTTTGTGGCAGGAGGTCTGGGTCAATTCCCAGAGCCGTCATCTGGGGATTCTATGTTCATAATGTAATCTAGGACATCTTTCACTCATCTTGACAACCATCAAATATCGATAATCGTAGCTTGATGTGCTTCACCAGGTGGACCTGGCGGGCTATGTTGGCAATATACCATGTTATCACAGAGAGAGAGATGGGGGGGGGGGCACTTGCTGAAGGCATACCGCTTTGTGTAATGAACTCTTTCATCCATATCGCTTCTTGTGAAGTGTAACTACCTCGGTGAATTACGCTCCTAGATACAAGCCTGGATGAACGGTAGTGGTTGAAATAGTACGGTGGGGCCCCAAAAGCCACTCACGGGTAGACCTTTCGGCCGTCCCAACCACTTCCAATTCATCGGGACACAGACGGCGTGTCGGCAACAAAGGGATCAACTACATACACAAATGAGTATGTATGCAAGCCACCATACAAGAGTACATCAGAGCCATTCCATCTAGAAAGAAAGGAAATATAGCAACGCCATACGGCAAGATTCAAATGACCTAGATAGATATAATATTTTAGGATAATTCCCCATACATCACACATCAGAGTATCAAGCGGAAGCGGCAAACAGAAATGCGGATAAGAAGCAAATCGGCATAAGATGCCACAAAAGTAAGCACATCCCGCCCACAGATCTCACGGATCCCCGTTCCCGGAATCTCTACACCGAACGATCGTTGCCCACATCATCAGCCTCTTCCACCCAGTATCCGTCCTGCGAGTGTACCTGTTCATCTGAACCAATAATTTATCGTGTGAGACCCTAAGGGTACTCAGAAGTCTTAATGCCTCTAAAGGGGACACAACACAGGGTGGCGCAATTGCAGCAAAAGATAAACCCTAGTTCTCTGAAACTCGCTAACCATCCGCCTAACCAAAGATAGACGGATGTCCATGAATTAATGACAACAGTTATAACAGTAATTTCATCAGATCCATCCTCCTTCCCGCTTACCAACGAGGAAGCGGACGAACAACCCCCCATCCGTTGGCAATTTTATTAGCCATTCCATGAGTATTGCACTATTTACTAGTCATTTACTTAGTCAGATTAAAGCGGTACTTTAGTTATGCTTGTCTATGGTCGAAAGCGTGCTCCAAGTCGTCCATAACGCGGACACGGCTTCGAAAGTTTTACCCTGCAGGGTGCACAAATAGCAACACACACTCGATCAACCTCGGAAAACCAAATCAAAACCCAACGAGGCCTTCACGACAAAGCAATCACAAGATTCAGAAATATTTGGGGCCACCCTTGAGTACACCCGCAACGGTTAGTTGACTTGAGACGGACCCGAGGTTTGTGGGGCGGTATGGCATGGGAACCCAAAGCGGGCTTGTCGATACAGCGTGCGGGTCACAATTCCTAAGCGATGCAGTGTGCTCCTCGCTGTCGTAATCTGATAATAAAGCATGGCATAAGTGCAGGATAGTAAACAAAACCTCAAACTAGTTTGTGGCCCCAAGAAATAAGATGAATCAAGCTCGCTCGGGGGTCCCATAAGCCTCCCGGATGTGGATAGCATGAATAATCTTGGAACAGGAATCAAGTACTCGGGGTCTTCGGGACACAAGTGAGCAGGAAAAACCAAATAGCGATGTTGCCCACGGTGCCACTTTCATTAGTTATCCCATTACTACTCAGTTAAGTTGTTTAGGTACCTCGTTATCCATCGGACTCTCACATACCCTACACATCTTGTTCTCGACTCGCATGGCTCAAACAACTCCTGTAGTAATGGCTCATGGGATGGAGGAACAAGCTTGGTGGGGTTTGAAAGTAAAGGCTATGCAATACTTGGGATTCAATTTAATGCAATCGCGACTCAATGATGCAAGAATAAGATATAGGCAATAGGTACTGTATGTATGCAAGCTTGTGGTAGTGCTTGCCTGGCAACTCGATTGAAGCGAGACGGATCGGTAGTGCTCTGGTTCTCTTGATATATCCCCTGCTCAGAGTCTATCCGAAGAAGAACCAAACAAACAAGGGCCAACATAAATAAAGTGCACAAGCATAGGAATAAAATGCGTCAAGCAAACAATCATGCCATGATGAATGATGCACAAGTTGCATGGCAATAAAGTAGCATGGCATGGGTGAGGTGTGGTATACAAGAAGAAGTCATTTTATTAAGGTTTGGCCACATTTTATTGTCATATTAGTTGCTGTATATTATATATTTACATGATGCATGCTGCATTTGAAGTCATGGATAGCATAAACAGAAAGGTCTCGTCGAGCTGATCATTTTAGACATATCATTTGTTAAATTCGGAGTTATAAATCAAAAGTTATTAATTTATTAAGTTCAAGTGGCATTTGTTGTAATTTTACTCAACTTGGAATTTTAAATGTGCAAAAGGTAATTTGAATAGCATATTTGAAATCCTCACATTTTTCTGATTCAAAAACATATATCATTTGCATTATTTGGATTTATAATTGAAAAGTTATTTAAAATCAGATTTAATTTTTGAATTTGAATTAATTTGAATTTAATTAGAAATAAAACAGACAAACAGGCAGACTTTTTATACCCAGCCAGAGCTAGCCCTAGACGCTGACGAGTGGGCCGCTCTGCTGACTGGGTCACACGCGCGCGGCGACGTTTGACACCGTGGCCTGTGCCAGCCCTAGGGACAGACAGATGGGACCAGCTGCGTTGCAGGCCCACCTGCCAGCGAGCTGACGCGGGCCGAACACGTGGCCCAGGGGGGGACTGCGGGTTGAGACAAACAAAACCCGAGGAGCCTTTTTGCAAAAGTGCACACGACGCTGACGGTGGGGCTGGGCTGGACCGCGGGCTAGGAAAACAAAAGAGGGGGGGTATGTGCAAAGTGGACACGGCCCACTGTTGATCTTCTCTGCCTTGATCGAAAAGAGGGCAGAGAGCAGCGCGGCGAGGCGGGATTCGAACCCGCGACGCGGGCGTGCGCGCGGTGGGGCGGAACCACTGCGGTGGCTGTGTGTTGATGTCAGGTAGGGGGGGCGTGGCTAGATATGGCGCTAGACAGCGTGCACCGCAAACACCAGCTGGCAAGACACCGAGGGCGCTCGGCGAAGCAGCAGCGACCGGACAACGGCGACGGCGAGGATGTCCGGGAGGAGCTGAGCTACCGCGGTTGTGTTGGGGGTTGGATCGTGGGGGAGCAGCGGTCGGCGGCAGGCGTCTTGCGGCGCTAGGGTTTCGTCGGGCTCATGGCGGGCGGGGTTCAGGGCTTCTCCTCCGTCGGGTGTCCAGGCGGCGAGGGCACCTCGTCGTCTTCCTCGACAACCTCAACAACTCGCCCGCCTCCCGGATCGATGTCGACTAGAGGTAGCCGACGGTGGTGGCCGGCGATGGCGGTGAAGAAAAGAGGGCAGAGGGAAACGAGGCAGGGCCTCTGGGTGGGATCTGGGGGAGGCTAGAGGGGCGAGGGGGTGGTTAAGAACGAGAGGGGCAAGTGAGGTTGCGTGGGGGAGGGGAAGATGGGAAAAGGTGGCTCGGGTGCCACCTTTCCTCCTTCTCACGTGCACGGCAAGGGAGGACAGGCAGGCACGGGCTGGGCGGGGTAGAGGCTAACAGGTGGGGACGGCGAGGCCTGGGAGGGTGGTTCGGTGTGGGGCAGCTGTGGAAGAGGGAGAAGAGAGAAGGAGGGGGCATGGGTTCGGTCTAGGGTTAGGGCAGGGTGGTGGCTCGGTTAGCTAGAGAGAGGAGGAGCTAGCTCGGGTAGGGTTTAGAGGGTGGCCTCGGGTTAGTTTAGAGGGTGGTGGTATGGTAGAGAGAGGGGGTACTTAGGGTTTGGTTTAGATTAGGGTTTAGCTAGGATGGGGTATGGGGGGGTATGGTGATGATGGAGTAGGTGATAGAGGAAACTTAGATAGAGGATTAGGGAGAGAGGGGTGAGAGCTAGGGTTTTAGAAGCATGCATGCTCCAAACATAGATCAAGCAAGATCAAGAGGAAAAGAGGGAGAGAGAGGGATGTGGTATGATGTAAACAAGACCAACTAGATCAAGCCCAAAAGGAAGGGATATAGATAGAGATGATCCACTCAAACAAATAAAATCCAAAAGACAAGCAAAAAGGTGGTACTTGCATGGCCCATGCAGAAATATTTATTATACCACGATGATTCTTGTGAAAACAATGTTATTACATGGCATTATTATTTTGCATTCCCAAAAATTGGAATAGAGGCCAAGCAAAAAGAATTTAAAAGGATGCCCCATGTGGAATAGATGGAGATGACCATATCTGAAATACAATGGGACTTGCTAGTGTGTATATGACACTAGATATTTATTAAGCCCACCAAATATCCCAACATGATGATAACCCCAAAAACAACACATATGGGAGATAGAATTTGATCCATCCCAACCCTCATGAGCTAGAGGTAAAACCAATAAGTTGCCATGCTCATGTAAGGTGGAATGGTGGAAAGATGGGGTGATGTCAAGAAAGGTGGTGGAGTCAAATAAAAGATATGCCCCCAACTCAACTTGGGCATTTAAGCAATATATCAAGAACCAAATACAATATCAAGAGGCAAATACAATTATTAATGCATATGAGATAAGAACCAAACAAAAGAGTTTTTGTATGATGCTCAAATGCAAGGTGGCATGATGACATGAGCATGACATGATGATGATGCAACAATTATATGTAGGAAAAGGCCCTTTTATTACTAGATCAAGTAGCATTACAGGTGTTAGACAACTGGGATGCTACAACTCTCCCCCACTAAACAGGAATCTCGCCCCAAGATTCTAGGAAGAAGAAGACACAAAGAGGGTAGGATGGTTGGCACGTAGTTCATCTTCACGCTCCCAAGTGGCCTCATCAACAGAATGGTGTGACCACTGCACCTTGCAGAACTTGATGTACTTGTTGCGAGTCCTTCTTTCTGCGGTCTCAAGGATTTTTGTGGGGTGTTCTTGATAAGACAGGTCTTCTTGGAGATCGATTAGCTCGTGATCCACGGTCCTGCCGGGATCTTTGAAGCACTTCTTGAGCTGAGAGATGTGGAAAACATCATGGACTTTGAGTTTTTCCGGGAGCTCGAGGGCATAAGCAACTTCTCCTCTTCTACCACGAATCTTGAAAGGACCGATGTATCTAGGAGCCAACTTTACTTTGATATCGAAGCGGTGTGTGCCTCTCATGGTAGTGACACGAAGGTAGACGAGATCACCAGGGGCATACACCATATCCGTGTGCTTCCTGTCATAATTGCTCTTCTGGCGACTTTGAGCAATCTTCAGGTTCTCAAGAATGATATGCACCTTCTCCTCTGCTTGAGTTACAATGTCAGGGCCAAACCAGATTCTTTCGCCTGCACCTGACCAACCAATCGGAGTTCTGCACTTGCGACCATAGAGAGCCTCAAATGGTGCCATCTTCAGACTTTTCTGGAAGCTGTTGTTGTAGGAGAATTCAGCATAAGGAAGACATTCCTCCCATTTCATGCCAAAAGAGATAACGCAAAGCTGAAGCATATCCTCCGAATGATTGATCCTTTCAACTTGTCCTTGCGATGAGGGTGATAAGCGATCTGAAGTTCAACTTTGTCCCCAAAGCATTTTGGAAACTTTCCCGAACTTTGAAGTGAAGATGCTTCCACAGTGCAGACTGATCTCAAGCGGAACCCCATACAGAGAGACAATTACTTGATATAGAGCTCAACCAATGAATTCGAAATTGTTTCCTGACGGGAAGAAATGAGCCACTTTAGAAAGCCTGTCGATGACAACAAAGATTGCATTGTTGCCCTTCTGCGACCTTGGAAAGCCAGTGATGAAGTCCATCTCTACTTTCTCCCATTTCCATTCCGGGGGTTTTAATGGCTGTAGAAGACCGAAAGGTTTCTGATGGACAGCTTTCACTCTGCGGCAGACATCACATTCCGAGACATACTTAGCACAATACCGTTTCAAACCAGGCCACCAATATTGTGTTTTCAAGTCCATGTACATCTTTGTGCTGCCAGGATGGATAGAAAGCACAGAATCGTGCGCCTCCTTGAGAACTTGCTCTCTCAAACCCGGGTAGTTCGGAACAAACATCCGGTGTTCAAAGAAAAGCGTGCCTTGATCATCCACATGGAAGGACTCATACTTCGGAAGCTCAAGTTTAGAGATGATCTTTTTAGTGTGCGGATCACCCAGTTGACGAGAGCGAATCTTTTCTTCCAAGAGAGGAGTAGCCAGAAGATTCAGGAGATGCCCTTGTTCCACAATTTCGAGTTGGTGGCGAATTCCTCGCACAAGAGAGGCTGTTGTTCTTCCATCATGAGGTTGTTGACATAAGCTTTACGGCTAAGCGCATCGGCCATGACATTAGCTTTGCCCGGAGTGTAGTTGATGGTCAAATCAAAGTCATTGATTGCTTGATCCATCTCCTCTGCGAAGGTTGAGATCGGCTGAGTGAAGATATACTTCAAACTTTTGTGGTCGAAAAGATCTCTAGCGGTTGCCAAGCAAGTAGTGCCTCCATAGCTTCAAAGCAAAGACAAGCTGCTGAGCTCGAGGTCATGTGTGGGATAGTTGATCTCATGCGTCTTCAAGCGGCGAGGCATAAGCAACCACTTGCTTCTCTTGCATAAGGACCGCACCCAATCCTTGCAAAGAGGCGTCGAGAATATCTGGAAAGGCTTAGATGTATCCGGAGGAACCAAGATGGTGTGGAAGTGAGCTTCTCTTTGAGTGTCTCAAAGCTTGCTTGACATCTGAGTCCAAAGGTATTTATTGCCTTTCTTGAGGAGATCGGTGAGAGGCTTCGCTATCTTGAGAAGTTACGAGCAGCGGCAATAACTAGCCAAACCGAGAAACTCCGCACTTCTTTGACATTAACGGAGGAAGCCATTCAACAATTGTCTTCCAGTTTCGGGTTGTTGCAATGCCCTTGGCGAGAGATGACATGACCAAGATAAGTTACTTGAGCAGCCAAAACTCACACTTTGAGAACTTTGCATACAAGCGGTTCTCACGAAGCTTGTTTAGGACACACCGCAGTGTTCTTCATGCTCTTCCTTAGACTTGGAATAGACCAGGATGTCATCCAGATAGACCACAACGAACTTATCAAGGTACTCCATGAAAACCGAGTTCATCGCCTCGAGAAGGTAGCAGTGCGTTGGTGAGACCGAAAGACATGTTGTGTACTCATACAGGCCATAGCGGGTGGTGAAAGCTGTTTTAGGCACATCTTCCTTGCGAATCTTGATTTGGTGATAACCACTTCTCAAGTCAAGCTTAGAGAACACCAGCTCGACTAGTGATCAAAGAGATCATTAATCTGCGGAAGGGGATATTTGTTCTTGATGGTTTTAGCATTGAGAGCCCGATAGTCAACACAAAGTCTATCAGTCCTGTCACGCTTCTTCACAAAGATTGTTGGGCTACCCCAAGAAGAAGTACTGTGTTGAATGAAACCCAACTTCTCTTGTTCATCAAGTTGTCGTTTGTGTTCAACCAACTCAGAAGGACCCATTTTATAAGGCCGCTTGGAGATTGGAGCCGTTCCAGGTTCAAGCTCAATTACAAACTCAGCCTCACGATCCGGAGGCATACCCGGCAACTCTTCAGGAAAGACATCTGGGAACTCGCAGACCACCGGTACACTCTGAATAGCTTCCATAGCATCATCATTCAGAGCCGCCAAAGAGAAAAGCTGGACAGCAGGAGTCAGACTTGGAGAAAAGACTATATGGCCTTCAGGAATCTTCAGGGAAACCGAGCGTTCATCACAATCAATCACAGCTGCATTTGCTGTTAACTAATCCATGCCCAAGATGACATCAATGTCAGAATTGCCCAGAAGAATTAAGGACGCCGAGAGCGAAGAGCCACCAATCTCAATTTGATTGCCATGGCTGATATGAGCAGCCCTCATGTTTGAACCAGGAGATAGCACCACCAGACGACGTGATAAAGGAACCCTATCCAGGTCATTCTCTTGTGCAAACTTATGCGAAACAAAAGAATGCGATGCACCAGAATCAAACAAAACTCGTGCAGGGACTGAGTTAACGGGAAGCATACCCATCACAACTCCAGGTGCATGCTCAGCTTGAGCGGTGTTGACACAGTTGGCACGAGCAACAGTAGACCCGGGCTTGGTGTTGATGTTGAGAGCCCGAGGTGGTGGTGCACGAACCATAGGAGAGCTTGCCGCAGATCTTGGAGGGGGTGGAGGGAGAGCTTTGTTCTTCAACGGACGATTCAGTTCAGATGTCCAGATCTCCACACGTGAAGCGAGCACCGGTGGGCGTGGAGCAACGTAGCTGAGGACTCCGCCAGCGCTCGGGGTAGTGGTGGTTGTAGCCCCGGAGCAGAGCAGCAGTGATGGAGTTTAGTGGCCTTGACGCGTAACTTGCAGGTCTTGGTGGAGCCGGGAGCGACGGTGGGGTGTTAGGAACCCAGACACGCCGCTTAGAAGGAGCTGACATAACTGAAGAGCTTGATGCATCTCGGTTGTGTTTCTTGGACTCCTCAAACACTTGCCTACTTGCTTCCTCTTGCAGGGCTGTGTGCTGTAGTTCCAGGAAAGATGCCGGCCTTGCATGTGTGATTGCATACTTGATCGATGCATTGAGCCCTTGCCTGAACCTCTTCTGCTTCTTCTTGTCATCAGATACCTCATCGCCACCATAACGAGAAAGATTCATGAAGTTCCTGATGTAGGTGTTGACGTTATCATTTCCCTGCTTAAGGATCCAAGTAGGCTGAAAACCCGTGCAGCTTGCCTTCAAGTAATTCTCCCACCAGAGAGCTGCATCTCCCTTCAGAAGGTGAGTAGCACACTTGACCCACTCCTGCTCAGGAACATCAACAGTCTCGAGCAACCTTGACATCTCACGCAACCAATCATCCGCGTCCAGTGGTCGATCAGAAACATCAAACTGACGAGGGTTGAATTTCAGGAAGCTTTTGATGTCTCCTCGCTTGGGAGGTGGAGGTAGTGGAGCAAACTCGTTCCTCGAACACTTTCCTCAAAGCGATTGGTTCTGCTGCATTCTGCCAAAGCGTTAGCGATGTTTGGCCAGTGAGCCCGATTCAGTGGTATGTCCTCATCGAGCGGCGTGGAGCCATCCTGTCATTGATATAAAACACAAGTCACTACTATAATGGAGAATGATAATAATCCAAAATAGTACCAAGATGGAATTAACCAAGATTAAAGGATACAATTTACTAAGATGATATTAAAATATCAACAAAGTTCAAAGCACCTAGAAGATATTAAGCATATCGCACACGACTGAAAAGGAGTGTGGTACACAAATATATCAAAGAAATTTTTTCCACAAATTTCGGCATTAAAATACCAATAGATGCACAAAATTACTTAACGAATCAAGATTAGTGACTCTACCGATTCAATATACAAAAGCGAATGATAAGAGTAGTGGTATGGTCGCGACTCCATCCCGCACTCAAATCATTACTCCGCACATGAACAAGTGGAACACATATCCTAACCCCTTCTTCTCACGTTGAACCTAAGATTGGTAACTACGGAAACGAACACCCCAAACAAGATAACGTCGGATACAAAGAGTAAGACAGATTGCGTCGGTTTGCAAAAGCCCGTCGGTATGGAATGTACCAACAGTTGATAACCAAAGGCTGATTAGATAACAACTTGGATGCAACAGATAGACAAGGGATTACACACACACACACAACCTATGGTACTACGGAAACCCAGAACACGTGAATCCTAGTTTGAACTTTTAAGAAGAGGATTGAAAACGTTACACTTCCTTACCAGAAGAAGTGTGGGTGGGTGGGTAAGAAGAAAAGTGGAAGCAGTCCTACTCTCGCGTTTTGTTTTTCCCTAGTATACATAACTACCAAAATATTTGCTAGACTGACAACGACCGTTTGGCTGAGACCCTGAAGGTCGGGATGGCTCTGATACCAATTGTAACTACCTCGGTGAATTACGCTCCTAGATACAAGACTAGATGAACGGTAGTGGTTGAAATAGTACGGTGGGGCCCCAAAAGCCACTCACGGGTAGACCTTTCGGCCGTCCCAACCACTTCCAATTCATCGGGACCTGTCTGGCGGCGTGTCGGTGCGAAGGATCAACTACATACACAAATGAGTATGTATGCAAGCCACCATACAAGAGTACATCAGAGCCATTCCATCTAGAAAGAAAGGAAATATAGCAACGCCATACGGCAAGATTCAAATGACCTAGATAGATATAATATTTTAGGATAATTCCCCATACATCACACATCAGAGTATCAAGCGGAATCGGCAAACAAGTCCGAGTACGGATAAAAAGCAAATTGGCATAAGATGCCACAGAAGTAAGCACATCCCGCCCACAGATCTCACGGATCCCCGTTCCCGGAATCTCTACACCGAACGATCGTTGCCCACATCATCAGCCTCTTCCACCCAGTATCCGTCCTGCGAGTGTACCTGTTCATCTGAACCAATAATTTATCGTGTGAGACCCTAAGGGTACTCAGCAAGTCTTAATGCCTCTAAAGGGGACACAACCTGGGGTGACGCAATTGCAGCAAAAGATAAACCCTAGCAGTTCTACAGAAACTCGCTAACCATCCGCCTAACCAAAGATAGATGGATGTCCGTGAATTAATGACAACAGTTATAACAGTAATTTTATCAGATCCATCCTCCTCCCCGCTTACCAACGAGGAAGCGGACGAACAAGCCCCCATCCGTTGGCAATTTTATTAGCCATTCCATGAGTATTGCACTATTTACTAGTCATTTACTTAGTCAGATTAAAGCGGTACTTTAGTTATGCTTGTCTATGGTCGAGAAACTGTGCTCCAAGTCGTCCATAACCGCGGACACGGCTTTCAGAAAGTTTTACCACATAGGGTGCACAAATAACACACACTCGATCAACCTCGGAAAAACCAAATCAAAACCCAACGAGGCCTTCACGACAAAGCAATCACAAGATTCAGAAATATTTGAGGCCACCTTGGAGTACACCATAGCGAAGTTAGCGACTTGAGACGGACCCGAGGTTTGTGGGGCCGGTCATGGCGGGAACCCAAAACTAGGCTTGTCGATACAGCGTAAACGGGTCACAATTCCTAAATGATGCAGTGTGCTCCTCGCACAATCGTAAATCTGATAATAAAGCATGGCATAAGTACAGGATAGTAAACAAAACCTCAAACTAGTTTGTGGCCCCAAGAAATAAGATGAATCAAGCTCCGGCTCGGGGTCCCATAAGCCTCCCGGATGTGGATAGCGAATAATCTTGGAACAGGAATCAAGTACTCGGGGTCTTACGGGACACAAGTGAGCAGGAAAAACCAAATAGCAGATGTTGCCCACCGGTGCCACTTTCATTAGTTATCCCATTACTACTCAGGTTAAGTTGTTTAGGTACCTCGTTATCCATCAGACTCTCACATACCCTACACATGCTGTTCTACGACTCGCATGGCTCAAACAACTCCTGTAGTAATGGCTCATGGGATGGAGGAACAAGCTTGGTGGGGTTTGAAAGTAAAGGCTATGCAATACTTGGGATTCAATTTAATGCAATCGCGACTCAATGATGCAAGAATAAGATATAGGCAATAGGTACTGTATGTATGCAAGCTTGTGGTAGTGCTTGCCTGGCAACTCAGTTGAAGCGAGAGACGGATCTGGGTAGTGCTCCTGGTTCTCTTGATATATCCCCTGCTCAGAGTCTATCCGAAGAAGAACCAAACAAACAAGGGCTAACATAAATAAAGTGCACAAGCATAGGAATAAAATGCGTCAAGCAAACAATCATGCCATGACGAATGATGCACAAGTTGCATGGCAATAAAGTAGCATGGCATGGGTGAGGTGTGGTATACAAGAAGTCATTTTATTAAGGTTTGGCCACATTTTATTGTCATATTAGTTGCTGTATATTATATATTTACATGATGCATGCTGCATTTGAAGTCATGGATAGCATAAACATAAAGGTCTCGTCGAGCTGATCATTTTAGACATATCATTTGTTAAATTCGGAGTTATAAATCAAAAGTTATTAATTTATTAAGTTCAAGTGGCATTTGTTGTAATTTTACTCAACTTGGAATTTTAAATGTGCAAAAGGTAATTTGAATAGCATATTTGAAATCCTCACATTTTTCTGATTCAAAAACATATATCATTTGCATTATTTGGATTTATAATTGAAAAGTTATTTAAAATCAGATTTAATTTTTGAATTTGAATTAATTTGAATTTAATTAGAAATAAAACAGACAAACATGCAGACTTTTTATACCCAGCCAGAGCTAGCCCTAGACGCTGACGAGTGGTCCGCTCTGCTGACTGGGTCACACGCGCGCGGCGACGTTTGACACTGTGGCCTGTGCTAGCCCCAGGGACAGACAGATGGGACCAGCTGCATTGCAGGCCCACCTGCCAGCGAGCTGACGCGGGCCGAACACGTGGCCCAGGGGGGACTGCGGGTTGAGACAAACAAAACCCGAGGAGCCTTTTTGCAAAAGTGCACACGACGCTGACGGTGGGGCTGGGCTGGACCGCGGGCTAGGAAAACAAAAGAGGGGGGGTATGTGCAAAGTGGACACGGCCCACTGTTGATCTTCTCTGCCTTGATCGAAAAGAGGGCAGAGAGCAGCGCGGCGAGGCGGGATTCGAACCCGCGACGCGGGCGTGCGCGCGGTGGGGCGGAACCACTGCGGTGGCTGTGTGTTGATGTCAGGTAGGGGGGCGTGGCTAGATATGGCGCTAGACGGCACGTACACCGGCAAACACCAGCGTCTGGCAGCACCCCGAGGGCGCTCGACGAAACGCGCGGCGCGACCAGACAACGACGACGAAGGCAAGGATGTCTGGGAGGGAGCTGAGCTTACCGCGGTTGTGTTGGGGGGGTTGGATCGTGCAGGGGAGCAGCAGGTCGGCGACGAGGCAGACGTACTGGCGGCGCTAGGGTTTCGTCGGGCTCGCGCTGGGGCAGGGGTTCTGGGGCTTCTCCTCCGCGTCGGGGTGTCCAGGGCGAAGCAGGGGCACCTCGTCGTCTTCCTCGACAACCTCAACAACTCGCCCGCCTCCCGGATCGATGTCGACTAGAGGTAGCCGACGGTGGTGGCCGGCGATGGCGGTGAAGAAAAGAGGGGCAGAGGGAAGCAGGCGGGGCCTGGGTGGGATCCGGGGAGGCTAGAGGCGAGGGGTGGATAAGAACGAGAGGGGCAGGTGAGGTTGCGTGGGGGAGGGGAAGATGGGAAAAGGTGGCTCGGGTGCCACCTTTCCTCCTTCTCACGTGCTGCAGCAAGGGAGACAGGCAGCTGGCGGGGTAGAGGCTAACAGGTGGGGACGGCGAGGCCTGGGAGGGTGGTTCGGTGTGGGGAAGCTGTGGCAGAGGGAGAAGAGAGAAGGAGGGGGCATGGGCTCGGTCTAGGGTTAGGGCAGGGTGGTGGCTCGGTTAGCTAGAGAGAGGAGGAGCTAGCTCGGGTAGGGTTTAGAGGGTGGCCTCGGGTTAGTTTAGAGGGTGGTGGTATGGTAGAGAGAGGGGGTACTTAGGGTTTGGTTTAGATTAGGTGTAGATTAGGGTTTAGCTAGGATGGGGTATGGGGGGGGTATGGTGATGATGGAGTAGGTGATAGAGGAAACTTAGATAGAGGATTAGGGAGAGAGGGGTGAGAGCTAGGGTTTTAGAAGCATGCATGCTCCAAACATAGATCAAGCAAGATCAAGAGGAAAAGAGGGAGAGAGAGGGATGTGGTATGATGTAAACAAGACCAACTAGATCAAGCCCAAAAGGAAGGGATATAGATAGAGATGATCCACTCAAACAAATAAAATCCAAAAGACAAGCAAAAAGGTGGTACTTGCATGGCCCATGCAGAAATATTTATTGCCCTGATGATTCTTGTGAAAACAATGTTATTACATGGCATTATTATTTTGCATTCCCAAAAATTGGAATAGAGGCCAAGCAAAAAGAATTTAAAAGGATGCCCCATGTGGAATAGATGGAGATGACCATATCTGAAATACAATGGGACTTGCTAGTGTGTATATGCCACTAGATATTTATTAAGCCCACCAAATATCCCAACATGATGATAACCCCAAAAACAACACATATGGGAGCTAGAATTTGATCCATCCCAACCCTCATGAGCTAGAGGTAAAACCAATAAGTTGCCATGCTCATGTAAGGTGGAATGGTGGAAAGATGGGGTGATGTCAAGAAAGGTGGTGGAGTCAAATAAAAGATATGCCCCCAACTCAACTTGGGCATTTAAGCAATATATCAAGAACCAAATACAATATCAAGAGGCAAATACAATTATTAATGCATATGAGATAAGAACCAAACAAAAGAGTTTTTGTATGATGCTCAAATGCAAGGTGGCATGATGACATGAGCATGACATGATGATGATGTAACAATTATATGTAGGAAAAGGCCCTTTTATTACTAGATCAAGTAGCATTACAGGTGTTAGACAACTGGGATGCTACATGAAGCCTCCAAAGCAGCCATGTATTCCGATTCAGTTGAAGATCTCGCCACAACGCTTTGCTTTGCACTCCTCCAGCTAACTGCTGCACCATTCAAAGTAAATACGTATCCGGATTGTGATTTAGAATCATCCGGATCGGTGTTCCAACTAGCATCGGTGTAACCATTAACAACGAGTTGTTCATCACTTCCATAAGAAAGAACCATATCCTTAGTTCTTCTCAAGTCCTTGAGGATGTTTTTGACCGCTGTCCAATGATCCACTCCTGGATCACTTTGATATCTGCTAGTCAAACTAATAGCATATGCAATGTCGGGTATAGTACATAGCATGGCATACATTAGAGATCCTATGGCTGAGGCATAGGGAGTCTTACTCATCCTTTCTCTATCTTCTGCCGTTGCTGGACTTTGAGTTTTACTCAACGTCGTATTGGGCAACATGGGCAAGAACCCTTTCTTGCTATCTTCCATTCCAAATCTCTTTAGAACTTTGTCCAAATATGTAATTTGTGACAATGATATTAGGCGCCTCGATCTATCTCTATAAATCTTTATGCCTAATATATAAGCTGCTTCGCCAAGATCTTTCATTGAAAAACTACTATTCAAATATTCCTTGACACTATTAAGAAGGTATACATCATTCCCAATCAACAATATGTCATCTACATATAGTATTAAGAATGCTACAGAGCTCCCACTCACTTTCTTGTAAATACAAGCTTCTCCATAAGTTTGTATAAAACCAAAACTTTTGATCACCTTATCAAAACGTTGATTCCAACTTCGGGATGCTTGCTTCAATCCATAAATGGACCGTTGAAGTTTGCATACCTTGTTAGCATCTTTAGGATCGACAAAACATTTGGGTTGCATCATATACAACTCTTCATCAATGTCTCCATTGAGGAACGCTGTTTTGACATCCATCTGCCATATCTCATAATCATAATATGCAGCGATTGCTAACATAATCCTCACAGACTTTAACCGCTTCTGGTGAGAAAGTCTCATCGTAGTCAACTCCTTGAATTTTTCGAAACCCTTTTGCGACAAGTCGAGCTTTATAGACAGTAACATTACCATCAGCATCTGTTTTCTTCTTGAAAATCCATTTGTTCTCGACAGCCTTCCGGCCATCCGGTAAGTCCACCAAATTCCATACTTGGTTTTCGTACATGGATCCAATCTCGGATTTCATGGCTTCTTGCCATTTATTGGAATCTGGGCTCATCATCGCTTCCTCATACGTCGCAGGGTCATCGGTGTTGTCCACCAACATGACACTCATAACGGGATCATACCAATCATGAGTGTTACGAGTTCTCGTTGACCTGCGAGGCTCTGTAGAAACTACAACCGAAGTTTCATGATCATCATCATTAGCTTCCTCTCTTATTGGTGCAGGCACCATAGGAACTTCTTCCGGTGCTGCGCTACTCGCAGGTTCGAGAGAAGCTTCGACAACCTCGTCGAGTTCTACTTTCCTTCCAGTCACTTCTTTCGAGAGAAATTCCTTCTCTAGAAATGATCTATTCTTGGCAATGAAGATTTTGCCTTCGGATCTATGATAGAAGGTATACCCAATAGTTTCCTTTGGGTATCCTATGAAGACGCATTTTTCCGCTTTGGGTTCAAGCTTGTCCGGTTGTAACTTCTTTACATAGGCTTCGCAACCCCAAACTTTAAGGAACGACAATTTAGGTTTCTTCCCAAACCATAATTCATACGGTGTCGTTTCAACGGGTTTAGATGGTGCCCTATTTAAAGTGAATGTGGCTGTTTCTAATGCATAATCCCAAAATGATAGCGGTAAATCTGTAAGTGACATCATAGCACGAACCATATCTAAGAGAGTTCGATTACGACGTTCGGACACACCATTACGTTGTGGTGTTCCCGGCGGTGTCAATTGTGAAAGTATTCCGCATTTCTTCAAATGCTCGCCAAACTCGTAACTTAGATATTCACCTCCACGATCAGAACGTAGAAATTTAATCTTCTTGTTACGTTGATTCTCAACCTCACTTTGAAATTCCTTAAACTTTTCGAAAGTTTCGGACTTATGTTTCATGAAATAGATATACCCATATCTACTCAAGTCATCCATGAAGGTAAGAACATAACGATAACCACCGCGCGATGCTACACTCATTGGACCACACACATCGGTACGTATGATTTCCAATAAGTCCGTAGCTCGCTCTATCATACCAGAAAATGGAGTCTTAGTCATTTTACCCATCAGACATGCTTCGCATCTTTCAAGTGATTCAAGAAGTCCATCGGAATGGAGTTTCTTCATACGCTTCACTCCAATGTGACCAAGACGACAGTGCCACATATAGGTCGAGTTATCGCTCGATTTCAAACGTTTAGCTTCAATGTTATTAATATGTGTATTTCCACTATCGAGATTCAATAAGAATAGACCATCTATCAAAGGTGCATGTGCATAAAACATATTACTCATATAAATCGAACAACCATTATTCTCGGACTTAAACAAGTAACCGTCTCGCAATAAACAAGATCCCGATATAATGTTCATGCTTAACGCAGGCACCAAATAACAATTATTTAAGTATAAAACTAATCTCGATGGTAGATGAAGAGGTAGCGTGCCGACCGCGATCACATCAACCTTTGATCCGTTTCCCACGCGCATCGTCACCTCGTTCTTCGCTAGCTTCCGTTTATTCTGCAAGACTGTTTTGAGTTACGATATGAGCAACACCGAAGATTATCACCCGGGCACTACTACGAGTACTAGTGAGATACACATCAATAATATGTATATCGAATATACCTTTCTTCTTGATGTTGCCGTTCTTGAAATCCGCCAAGTACTTTGGGCAATTCCGCTTCCAGTGACCTTCTCACTTGCAGTAAAAGCACTCAGTATCAGGCTTAGGTCCAGCCTTGGTATTCTTCTTCGGCGCGGTAACTTTCTTACCACCCTTCTTGAAGTGTCCCTTTTGCTTAGACTTGCCTTTCTTGAATTTGGTGGTCTTATTGACCATCAACACTTGGTGCTCTTTCTTGATCTCCACTTCTGCAGATTTTAACATGGTGAAGAGTTCTGGCAACTGCTTGTTCATGTTTTGCATATTGTAGTTCATCACAAAGTTCTTGGAGGATTGTAGTTCATGTTTTGCATATTGTAGTTCCTCACAAAGCCACTTATGCAATACAAGTTGCATGTTGAGCGTGGAGCAAGTCTCATGAACGATGTCATGTAAGGTTAGCCCGGGCCGCTTCATCCCATCATACCGCAAGATTCAAAGTACACAAGAAGCAATTGATAATAAAAGCACCACCGCCCACAATGACCATTGTGTTCTACTCGTGCAACAGATCTACATATAGACACGGCTCTGATACCACTGTAGGGGTTCGTAGCATGGAAAACAAAAAATTTCTACCGCATACAAACAAACAAGCCAAGATCTATCTACTAGATTGTAGCAACGAGTCGATGGAATAACTCACCCTTGAAGATTCCAAAGTGTTTAACGAGAGCGGATTCTCCTGGGTGATGTAGTCGTACTCTTGCCGATTTCAAGATCGCGTAGACGATCCTTTCGGCGCTGCGTTCCGGCAGCGCTTCATGATCGGTCACGTTCGACTCGTGAAGACCTTCCTCTCCCTTGTTCCAGCAGGCAGCAGAGGTTGTAGCACTCTCCTCGCGATTCCGGCAGCACGACGGCGTGGTACCGGAAGTAGAGGGGAGATCTCGCAGGGCTTCGCCTTAAGCCGGAGCGAGTATGGTGGACTATGAGAGAGCCTCGGTGATCTAGGGTTTAGACGCACCAAGGAGGAGAGGCTAGGCCGGCGGCTAGGGCAAGGGGTGCCCCAACTCGGCGGCTAGGGTTTAGCCCTAGGCGGCGGCAACAGCAGGTGGTGGCGGCGCCGGCGGCTTGGAGCTAGGGTTTGCGGGGTGCAAGTTGTGTGCTTGGAGGGGCAGCCGTGCCCCTCCTTATATAGGTGGAGGGCGGCGGCCAAGGGGAGGGGAGTCCCTCCCCAACTTGGCTTCCAAGGCCGACGGGTGGAGGGAGAGGAACTCCTCCCCAAGTAGGTTTCCTACTCTCCCTCCACCAAGCAAAATAGCCGTTTGACCTTTTCAAATTGGCGTTTGACTTTTCAAACTAGGATTTGATTTATCCCTTTATTTCGCTCAGCGATGACACCTAGTACATGATGCAACCATTCCAACTTGTTATGACACATTCATGTACCCTTCCCCTCCGGAGTGCCGGACATTCCGGAACCTTCTAGAACATTTCCGATGAAAACACCGGAACCATTCTCCAACCCCGAAACATGACTTTCCTTATATGAATCTTATTCTCCGGACCATTCCGGATCTCCTCGTGATATCCCGGATCCCATCCGAGACTCCGAACAACATTCGGTCTCTTACTCATCATTCCATAACTACTCAACAACGTCGAATCCTTAAGTGTGTCTCCCTACGGTTCGTGAATTATGCGGACATGATCGAGACACTTCTCCGAACAATAACCAATAGAGGAATCTGGAAATTCATATGGCTCCCACATATTTATACGATTACTTTGTGATCGAACGAACCACTTACATACAATACCAATTTCCCTTTGTCTCACGATAGTTTACTTATCCGAGGTTTTGATCGTCGGTATCTCTACATACCCGTTCAACCTCGTTACTGATAAGTACTCTTTTCTCGTTCTCGTGATATGTGATCCCTTGTGAACCAGTCACATGCTTGCAAGCCAATTGGATGACATTCCACCGAGAGGGCCCAGAGTATATCTATCCGTCATATGTATGGACAAATCCCACTCTTGATCCATGTGTCTCAACCAATACTTTCCGAACACTCAATGCCACCTTTATAGCCACCCAGTTACGGTGTGGTGTTTGATGTCATCAAAGCATCCTTCCAGTGAAGGTGATATACATGATCTCATGGTCGAAGGAATTAGGTTACTATGTATCAGAAAGCATATAGCAATTGAACTATTAAAATGGCTTGATCTTTATGCTACGCTTATCTATAGGAGTATGTCCACCATATCATTCTCCTAACGATATGATCTTGTTGTTAATAACATCTCAATGTTCATGATAGGGAAACCACAATCATTTATTAACCAACAAGCTAGTATTTATAAAGAGGCTTTACTAGGGACTCTATTTTAGTTTACAAATCACACAATTATTAATGTTTCCTTGTTAATACTATTATAGCATGAATGTAAACATTTATCATAAACACAAAGATATAATAATAACTATATTTATTATTGCCTCTAGGGCATATCTCCAACACATTCTAGCCGGGTAGCCAGAAGAACCGACCGGGTGGCCGCCTCCACCCGGCTTACCTCAGATTCAGTGGAAAGCGCAGAGGGGGAGATGCTCCTTGCGGGCTACGCCTCTGGCTCCCTTCGTCATTAGGAAGGCTAGCGTGCCATCACGACCTACGCTACCCGATGAAGATAAATCAAAGTGGTCGGCTGACCGCCAAAGCAGTCCGGGTGACCGTTAAAGCAAGGGCGGCGCCCCAAAGGAAGCCCGGGTGACCGTTAAAGAAGGAAATGATGCTAAAAGAAGGGCGGACTGGGTCCTGGCCCACCGGCTGGACCCTGCAGCCGGCCCTGCCCTGTAAACCCATATCCAAACAGTAAACCCTAGAGCCCAAATTGTAATCTACCTCCCCGACCAGTATATAAGGGCGGGTAGAGATGGGGTTCTAGGTAAGTAAGATCGATAGTAGCAAGAGCTTTCCTCTAATTCTTCTTCCTCTAGCCCTCGATAGTATCTAAGGAAACAACTCCAGGAGCACTTGTACTGGGCATTTTCCCCCCATATAGTTCATCTTGCAGGAGTAGGGGTGTTACCTCGCCAAGAGGGTCCCGAACCTAGGTACATCGCAGTGTTTGCAGTTCACCGTGCCCAACCCGTTGCATGAGCCACCGATTTCATCTGAGTGTCCCTCTTTATCCATCCCCGATGGCACTGCCGTGTTCCACACCACGACAGTTGGCGCCCACCATGGGGCAGAATGCTTCGGTTGAGATCATCTTCCGCACGGGACTTCCGCTCATCGCCAGTGAACGCGTGGCCTCCGACCTCGACCTCACACTCGGCGCTTTTGAATGCGTCGTCAACAACGCCGCGTGCTTTGCCGGGAACACCTTCCCGCCAACGGCTCCATCATGCACTTTGGGGACCTTCGCGTGTATGTCTCCACCATCACCGAGGTTTTCCCCAGCGCGGTTGACACCATTACCGTCGTGCCTCTCAACCGCCTCGCCCGCGGCCCGACCGCGGTGAATGGCTGTGTCGAGGTCATGGTAGTGAACGCCCGCGAAAACCACCGCCCGCTTTAGGAGCGCTGAGCGGGAGGAGAGGGCTCCGCGCTCGATCAGGAGCAATACCCACTCACCGCCTCCATCCAGCACCTTCGCGCTCCAGTCGTCATCGAGGCGGACCCAGTAGCCGCTGCGGCTGCACTTGAGGCCACACGCCAGAAGCTCCTGGAGGAACCCATCAAGGTCGCCACTAACCAGCGTCGACTGAACGCCACCGTACACGAGTACAACGCTGCCCACGGCTTCGCCAGGCAAGTCCAGCACCGGGGGCGCGACCTGCGAATCGAAGCGGGCGGCGCTGACTCGTGTGCTTGGCGTGGCGACCCGTTACTGACTCCGCCAAAACTTGAGAACGGCCGAAGAAGCAGCCACGGAGCTAAAACACCTCGAGGGAGAAGATCTCCGTCGCCAGCAGGAACGCGTCCAGCTCCTCGTCGCCACCGCCAACAAGCAGCAGGCCGAAGGCGGCCCCAGCCAAGCTGGCAACACCCGGGACATAGTCCTCCGCAAAGGCGCAGACCAGACGGCGCACGAAGGAAGCAAGCACCAGCAGGCGTCTTCCCCAGGAGGCACCGGAAAAAATAGCCGCCTGTGAAGCGAATCCGGCAATCGCGGCCGCCATAACCGCGACGCCGCCGCCTCCAGCGCGAGCCACACGCCGGCTGCAGGAGCTTCCCAAGGAAAGAAGGCACGTGCGCCGGAAGAAGGGGCTGGTGCGAACAAGGACCCACCCGCGTCGCGCCTGAACGGGCGACTCGGCTCCAGAGAACCAGCTGATGCGCATGAACGCATCAACCTCCTGGTGCAGTCACGCGCACTGGAAGAAGAAAGTCCGGCTGGACCGAAGTGTTTCTGCGTGCGCATCCGGAATGAGCCATTTCCAAAGGGTTTTTCGCTTCCAAGAGACACGCCAAAATAAAATGGCACGGCCAAGCCCGAGGATTGGCTGGTGGACTACACCACCGCCGTGGGAATCGCCAACGGAAACCTCTTCCTGGACGTCTGTTACGTCCCCCTCATGCTCGTCGACTCGGCAATAACGTGGCTCAATAGCCTCCCCGACAATAGCATCAACGCCTAGTTGGACTTAGAAGAAGCATTCATTCGTAACTTCAACGGAACATACAAGCGGCCGAGTCAACCTCGCGACCTGGCCCTCTGCGTGCAAGGCAAAGACGAGTCCAACCACGCGTACCTCACCCGATGGACCAGCATTCACAACTCGTGTGAAGGGGTACGCGAGCACCAGGCAATTGACTTCTTCACCAACGGTTGCCGAGACGGCACCATGTTGAAGCACAAGCTCAGCCGGGCAGACCCGTAGACCATGGCCCAGGTCATGGCCATTGCGGGCAAGTACGCCACCGCCGACGCAACCATGAAGAAGCCCATCGTGGTGGATGACCAAGGGCAGATCGTAACGGACGAGCAGGCGGAGCGCCGCCAGCCGGGTGACCATCACTCCAGGTGGCACAGTCATGACAACCTCCATGGCAAGAGGAAAGATGACCAGCCTGATAGCCGGTACGACACCAAGCAAGTAGGAGCGGTGCAGGAGGACCCGACTGCAGGTGGCAGTCAGAGACAGAGACCAGATGATAGGCCACCACGGCCCAAGTACACCATGGAGTCCATGCTCGATGGGCCATGCAAGTTCCACAGCGGCGACAGCAAGCCCGCGAACCATATGACGCGCTAGTGTAGTTGGACGAAGAAGATGGCCGAAGCTAGAGGTCTCCCACCACCACCTCTACTACCATCCGAAGGCCCGCCGAACAACAGGGAACTGCGCAACCGCCGCGAGGATGATGAAGACGGTTACCTGCGCCAAGTGGGCAATTATCACATCTTCCTCATGGAGCCGGAGACCAAGCACAGCAAGAGGAGGCACGAGGCGAAGGTGAACGCAATCCTTCCCCCCGTTCCTCAGTACCTACATTGGTCTGACCAGGCAATCACCTGGAGCAAAGAAGACTAGTCGGCCGTGCTGCCAAGCCCTGGCAGCTACGCACTGGTCCTCGCCCCATCATCGTCTCCAAGAAGCACTCGTCCCGTTTCTCCCGTGTGCTCATCGAAGGAGGCAGCAACATCAACCTCCTGTACCGCAGCAGCCTCGAGCGGCTCGGCATCAGTGAGTCCCAACTGCAGCCCTCAAGCACTTCATTTCACGGGGCAGTCCCAGGTCCATCACACTCGCCAATTGGCAAGATCCAGCTGGACGTCATCTTCGGCAACGAGAACAACTTCCGTCGCGAGCCGATCTGGTTCGAGGTGGTGAACCTCTCCAGCGCCTACCACGCCATACTAGGGCGCCCAGCTCTCACCAGATTCATGGGAGTGCCGCACTACACGTACCTTAAGATGAAGCTGCCAGGCCCGAAAGGAGTGATCACCGTGCACGGCTGCTACAAGCGTTTGATCGAGTGCGCCATAGATTGCTCCAAGCTAGCCGAGGCGATGATCATCGCAAAAGAGAAGCGCTTCATAATGCAGAACATGGTGGCCCTGCAGGCGGATATGAGGGCTGGGGAACCCAAGTCGGCTGGAGAATCACAGTTCAAGCCATCCAAGGGCACAAGGAAGATAATGTTGAACGAGGAGGACCCGAGCAAGTTCGTCCGGGTCGGAGACAACCTGGACAGCAAATAGGAAAGCGTGCTCATCGACTTCCTCCATGAGAATCGGGACATTTTCGCATGGTGCCCCAAAGACATGTCGGGTGTCCCGAGGGAACTCGCCGAGCACTCTCTCCATGTTCGACCGGATGTGAAGCCGATCAAACAATCTTTACGCCGCTTCGCAGAAGAAAAAAGAAGAACCACTGGTGAGGAGATCACACGACTGCTCGCAGCCGGCTTCATCATGGAAGTTTTCCACCCGGAATGGCTAGCCAACATGGAGCTAGTGCTGAAGAAGAACAAGACGTGGTGCATGTGTGTCGACTACACCAGCCTCAACAAGGCAGGCCCCAAGGATCCTTTCGCTCTGCCGTGGATAGATCAGGTTTTTGATTCCACGGCCGGATGTGACTTATTGTCTTTCTTGGACGCTTACTTGGGCTATCACCAGATTAATCGCAATGTAACCGATCAAATAAACATCATTCATAACCCCGTACAGGGCTTACTGCTACACCACCATGCCCTTCGGTCTAAAAAACGCAGGAGCAACCTACCAGCGCTGCATGCAGAAATGCTTGCAGACGCAGATTGGTAAAAATGTGCACGCCTACATCGACGACGTCGTCATCAAGACCAAAGAGCGGCACACGCTGCTCGAGGACCTGAAGGAAACGTTTTGACAACCTCCGCCGCTTCCAGATCAAGCTGAACCCAGAGAAGTGCGTTTTCGGCATCCCAGCCAGTAAACTCCTTGGTTTTCTCATCTTAGAGCAAGGAATCGAGGCAAACCCGGAGAAGATAGGAGCCATCCAGCACATGGAGCTGCCACAGAACTTGCGCGACGTGCAGAAGTTTATCGGGTGTCTGGCTTCCCTCAACCAGTTCGTCAGCCGGCTGGGTGAGAAGGCCCTCCCCTCTACCAACTCATGAAGAAGACTGATGACCCACAAGTATAGGGGATCGGAACAGTCTTCGCGGGTAGTATTACCCAATTTATTGATTCGACACAAGGGGAGCCAAAAAATACTTGCAAGCCTTAACAACTAAGTTGTCAATTCAGCTGCACCTGGAAATAGTTCTTGCTCACAGAAGTTTATCAGTAGCAACATTTTGTAGTAGCAACAGCAGCACTGAAACAGGAGCAATAGTAACAGTAACAGTAAACAATGGGATTCGAGTGCGGTAGGCATAGGGATGGATGGACGGACGTTTCATGGACGAGTCTAAACATGTAACTTCAAGATCTAGGGCATTGCAGATAAATAATAACAAGCATCCAAGTACTAAACAATCCTAGGCATGTTGAAAGGATACAGATGTCGCCTAGGGGGGGTTGAATAGGCGATTAAAACTTTTCCTAGAGTGGCTCAACAAAGGCGGAATAAAACTAGTGTTTACTTTGTTAAGCACAACCTAGAACAACTAAGGTTCACCTATGTGCACCAACAAATTATGCTAAGAAATACAAGCAAGAAAGTGATAGCAAGATATATATTACTTCAAGCACGAAGGCTATCACAATGTAAAGTGCATAAGTAAAGAGCTCGGGTATAGAGATAACCGAGGCGCGCGGGGACACCGATATTTTACCGAGTTCCTCCCAACATGGAGTACGTCTCGTTTGGATAGGGGGTGGTATCAAACCACCAACGCCACAAAAGGCCTCCCTTATTCTCCGGTGAATCTCACCCCAACGGGATCGATCCACGCTTCCACTATCGGTGCACTTGTCGGTGGCGACCGGAACCTCTCACAAGGTTGAGGCACTTCTCCACAACTTAATTGGAGGCTCCCAACAAATGCCACAAAAGGCCTCAACAAATGCCACCAAGGCCACAACACCGTCTAGGGTTCCAAGAACCCAAGAGGGACAAGCTCCAATGAGCAACTCAAACCAAATCCTCCGAGGAGAACTCAAACCGATGCACCAAATGCAAATGGCAAGAACACCACAAAGGTGTTCAAATCCTTCTCTCCCAAATTCCACCAAAGCTACAAAAGCTTATGGGGGAATAAGAGAGGAAGAACAATCGAGGAAATCCACAAAAGACTCCAAGATCTAGATCCCAATATGTTCCCCTCACTTAGAGGATACATTGATTGGTGGGATTGTAGATCCAGATCTCCTCTTTCAAATCCCTCAAGAATATGCAAGAATCATCGGAGGGATTGAGAGAAAGAAAGCTCAAGAAGGTCAACAATGGAGGGGAAAACTTGCAAGAATGGTTAAGGAACCATTGGGGAAGAAGACCCCTTATATAGGTCCCTCCAAAATCCAACCATTGCAGCCTAAAAACGCGATTCCCGGTACTACCGGACTTTTTCCCGGTACTACCGGACTTTCCCGGCACTACCGGACATTCCCTGGGGTTCCTGAGGCTCCAAACACATTTTTCTCTGTGCTCCCCGGTACCAAAATGCGGTACTACCGGACCCCGGTACAACCGGATCCTGGTCTGGTACTACCGGTCATCACAGAACGAAAACAACCATAACTTTTGCATCCGGACTCCGATTTCGATGATCTTGGGCTCGTTTCGAAGAGGACAACAACCTCTACAAGATCATGCAAAGAAACATCATAGTCCAGAAAGGGGGTATATATCCAAATGACGAAGTAAAAAAACCTTCTGCCGCTCTAGGTACAAAAATGCGGTACTACCGCTTTTTGGTACCTAGCCCGGCAGTGGCTTTTGGAAACTTGTCAAAAACCTTCTGTCGTGCTAGGTATTGGTACCCAGGAGGGCAGTGGCATTTGGCAACTTGCCAAAACCTACTGCTGCGCTAGGTACTAAAATGCGGTACTACCGCATTTTGGTACCTAGGAAAATTCAAACCTCTATAACTTTTGATTGGTAACTCTGATCGACACGATTCCAATTGTGTTGGAAAAAGGACGACATGAGCTACCCTATGAAAGGTGAAAATATTGGTTATCACCAAGTGAGAATGTATCATGTATAATAATGTGAGATACCTCACTTGGTGAGAAACCAAAAAGCTGCCAAGATCAAAATCGCAACAAGATACAAACAGAAGATCCGATTTTGATGAACAAGAGCTTGTTATGGAGATTACCACAAGCTCTATATCCTCACATGGATAAGACCAAATAACAACCAAATATTATGATGCAAATATTCAAATGTTTGAGCTCTCTCCGAACAAAGTGAACGAGTTACTCATTCAAGAGCCCCTCTTGATAGTACGGCTATCTATCCTAAACCCGGTCTCCTACTAACAATATGAGATCGGCAAAAGGGAAAACCTATCAAGATTATACCTTTTCCTTGAGCATTCCACTTGAGCTTGATGTATACGATCTTGCCCTTCTCAAGATGTAACGCTTTCTTAATTCCTCATCATCGATCCATGATCACCGAGGATGGCAAGCATCAAACATGAGATCTTCTACAGATGGCGCATTTTGAGCTTGCACAACACATCTTCTTCTCATTTCATCGACCTTGAAGACAACACATGCTCCAAGCGATGCCGATGGACCATTCCTACAAGTACAGCTCAATACACACAATAGTCCATGAAGATTGTCATTAATTACCAAAACCACACATGGGGGCCCACATGTTCTTTACATCTCCCCCATTTTGGTAATTGATGACAATCCCTTTAAGAGTGTTTATATAAGGAATATTAAGGAATAAAGTGGTAATAACAATATCAAAAACTACAAAAGTATGTGATATTGGTACCACCACCATATATAGAGCAAACTCCCCCACAATCTATGCATGTGTGATGAACTTGAATTTCATTGCATATATTGGCAATCATTATCATGGGTGGAGTTTCCTATATATATATACCACATGCTAAGCAACAACAAAGATGCAAGAGCATGAAAAGTAGATGCTTAGAAACAAACTCAAAGCATAAACCGTTTCCCTTAAAACCTCTAAAACTTCGCCCCCATTGGCATCGATTGCCGAGATGGGTGACAAGTTCCAGAAAGCCAATATAGTGATAAATCCTCCAAAGGTGTGCATTCGCACATATACAATGATGAATACTTGGGAGGAAGTAGAACTATATCGAGGACCCAAATATTGCCAAAATAAATAAAATAAAACGACGCATCACAAATGACGCAAGCAATCACAAGATCCGACAAATAAATTGAAAACAACAAATGAGTCCAAATGGAAACAACAAGATATTATGATATGAGCAAAAGAGTGCTTTAAATAACAAATAGAGAAGCTCCCCAAGATTTGTGCATAATTCAAAATAAAATGCATTAGAATACATATTGCACAAATATGGAATCCTCGCTCCCCCATAAGCATTTAAAACGCAATAAATGAAAGATCAAACAAATGCTTAAATAAAATAGAGAAGTTCCCCAATATTTGTGCACACTTTAGAATCGTTGTAATTAAATACAAAAATGCACAATGGAATCCTCACTCCACCATAAACATTTAAGGCACAATAAATGAGAGGGAAGACAAATGAGCATTATTAAATGAATTAGATGAGCTCCCCAAAGATAATGCACCAATTATGATAATTGTATTTGGGAACAAGGTGCATAATCTGTTGGAGATATGCCCTAGAGGCAATAATAAATGTAGTTATTATTATATCTTTGTGTTTATGGTAAATGTTTACATTCATGCTATAATAGTATTAACAAGGAAACATTGATACTTGTGTGATTTGTAAACTTAATATGAAGTCCCTGGTATAGCCTCTATACATCACTAGCTTGTTGGTTGATAAATGATTGTGGTTTCCCTATCATGAACATTGAGATGTTATCAACAACAAGATCATATCGTTAGGAGAATGATATGGTGGACATACTCCTATAGATAAGCGTAGCATAAAGATCAAGTCATTTCAATAGTTCAATTGCTATATGCTTTCTGATACATAGTAACCTAATTCCTTCGACCATGAGATCATGCATATCACCTTTACAGGATGGATGCTTTGATGACATCAAACACCACACCGTAACAGGGTGGCTATAAAGGTGGCATTGAGTGTTCGGAAAGTATTGGTTGAGACACATGGATCAAGAGTGGGATTTGTCCATCCATATGACGGATAGATATACTCTGGGCCCTCTCGGTGGAATGTCATACAATTGTCTTGCAAGCATGTGACTGGATCACAAGGGATCACATATCACGGGAACGAGAAAAGAGTACTTATCGGTAACGAGGTTGAACTAGGTATGCAGAGATACCGACGATCATAACCTCGGATAAGTAAACTATCGTGTGACAAAGGGAAATTGGTATCGTATGTAAGTGGTTCATTCGATCGCAAAGTAATCGTAGAAATATGTGGGAGCCATATGAATTTCCAGATTCCTCTATTGGTTATTGTTCGGAGAAGTGTCTCGATCATGTCCGCATAATTCACGAACCGTAGGGAGACACACTTAAGGATTCGACATTGTTTGAGTAGTTATGGAATGATGAGTAAGAGACCGAATGTTGTTCGGAGTCTCGGATGGGATCCGGGATATCACGAGGAGATCCGAAATGGTCCGGAGAATAAGATTCATATAAGGAAAGTCCTGTTTCGGGGTTGGAGAATGGTTCCGGTGTTTTCATCGGGAATGTTCTAGAAGGTTCCGGAATGTCCGACACTCCGGAGGGGAAGGGGTACATGAATGTGGTGTGGCATCCCGCAAAACCACTACTAGAAAATCGCGTTGAATTTGTGCATTGCATCGTCATCATCATGCATTGTTTGCCAAAACTATGTTTGCAAAGCCCGTGTTGTTTTTCTAAACGCCCCTCTTTATTTTCAAACATCAAACCGGGTCCCCGGAATATTTTGTTTTGGCCGCTATCGGTTTGCCGACAGCCCGTTTCAAACAAATAAAATTTATATTTAATTTAGTAGGGGCAGTCGAACGGGCCAACCCGACCCGAACGACCGCCCCAGTTTTTAAAACGGCCCAACCTGCCCCACCCCTAAATCCTAAACTCACCCAGCTTCCTACCCATCTCTACCCCTCCACATCACCCGGCCCAATCATCTCCTGCCACCTCACCTCCTCCCTCTCCCTCCACCACTCCACTCTCGCCACGTCACCCCACTCACCCCCACTTCCCTCCACCTCACCCACTCAGCCCAACTCTCTCTCCCAGCACGCACTGACACCGCGCGCACACAGCCCCCACGCCCTGGACCCGGTCCACCCGCAGCCCCACTCAAACCCCCTCCGACCCCACCTCTTTCTCACCCTCAGTCACCCAGCCGCCCCCTACCCCTCTCTCTGCCGCTGGGGCCCTCTCTCCCCCTGGCCCGCCTCCCAGTCAAACACACCTCCCCAACCGCCCCCGCACCTACCCCGACCCCACCGTGGGACCCGCGCCCCCGGCCCCCCCTGGCGCGTCCCTGTTCCTCTTCTTGCCCGCTCCCTCTCCCACCTTCCCCGCGACCTCCCTCTCCCTCTGGCTCTCTTCCTCTCTGCCGGCAAGCACCCTCGCGCGCACCCCCTCTCTCCCCAGCCTCGCCCCCTCTTTGGCCGCTCCTCCGCCTCGCTCGCCCTCTCCCCTCCCCGCTCGAGAACCACCCCGCACCCACCGCCGCCGGACCCCGATGCCTCCTCGGCGCCGCCACGCTCCGCTCACTCCTTCTTCCTCCGCCGCAGCCGCCGCCCCTCGCCTCGCAGCACCCTCCCCTGCTGCCTCCTCCCAGCGCTCAGCGCCCGCCCGCTTGCGTCGCCGTCCCGTTCAAGCTCGCGCCTCCGCCCCGTCCGTCGCCGCCACGCCGTGAACCCTTCGAGCGCGCGCTCCTCCGTCGTCGCGCGACCACCTCGAGCTCCGCCCGTCCCGCTGCGACCGCATAATGCCGCGCTGGCCCGCTGACGTCGCCCAGCGTCTCCGTCGCCCTTCCTCCTCCGGGCCCAGCGCCCGCCGACGGAGGACCCGACCGACCTCGCCGCCGAGCACGCCGCCTCGCCGCTACCCAGCGTTTGGTTGCGTCGGCAGCGTCGGTCGAGCTCGGCTCTCCCTGGTCGCCACGGCAAGCCAGCGGGCGCCCTCCTGGTGATGAAGACAGGGTCCTGCGGTGGTGTTGATGCTGCAAGTTGGTGGCTCGGCATATACGTCGTCCGGAGAACGATAGCTGCGAGCCGGACTAGTGCCCCGTTAAGCCGCCCGAACTTTCGGTGCTAAGTCCACGTTCGCCATCGGCAAGAGAAGTCCCGAGACCCCAAGATCTCCATCCGGGACTCCAAGGACTTCCTCCCGGATCATCAAGCGTCAAGATCGACTTTCCGTAGCCGGGAACCCCGAAGCCGCCAAGACCCCGGAGACCCTATGATCTCCGCCTCGGAAAAACCAAGGCCGTCGATGTAGGACGACAAGGCCTTCTCCACGGTTTCCAAGACACCGACATCGAAAGGACAAGACCGTCACACGGACGCCGAGACCTGAACCACGAGTCCCGAACCGAAGGTCGGTGAAGCGCCAGAACACGAACTGCGAATGCCAAGATCGCCGAGAATGCCGAGTGCTTCACCCTGGACACCGAGAACCCCGAAGCGACAAGTCCCCCGTCCCGAACGCCATGACCGTCGACATGATCGAGACCCCGATGCGACAACACCGACCCCGGAGTCCGAGAACGATCCCGCCGAGCCGAACCGCCGGACCCTGTCGAACCCCGGAACCCCAAGACCGTCGAGACCCCTAATGTGTGAACCCCTTCCATAAACCCTATTTTATAACATATCAACTTGTCGCATATTAAATTGTCATCTCGCATGCATCTCATTGGTTTGGGGGCCTTATGCGATTCACCAATAATTAAATATGGGACCCATATGCGCAAATCTAGTCTCATATCGGCCTCATTTAAACTTGTGTAGCGAACCGGTATCTTGTCTTGCCTTGTTATAACAACCTGTAAATTGTGGGGCTTCTAAATAACATGAACCATCTAATTAACTGTCGGGACCCCGGTTCCGCTTAATCCTGACCTAATTGCATCGCACCTTGCCATGCCATCCATCATGCATGCATCATGCCGATCTTCCGCCGTTTTATTAAATATTGCATCCGTGCTTCTTCTAGTGTTTTGCTTCTTCGGATAAGGCCGTTGAGTTGATGTGAGCTTACCCCAATCTTGGATGAACCCTTGACAATGTTTTCAGCGAGCATCTCCCCTTTCTACCTATCTTACTTTTATAGTCTTTATTCCCTCTGTTGATCTATTGCTATACGTGTTGCGATGCTTTAGTTTTCGTGCCGTGAAATCCCTTGCAGCCTATATTGCCTTGGACACACCCTATTACCTGTTGTTTGGTAGATAGTTGGACTTGCGCGTCGTAGTTGCTGGCTCAAGTGCTGATGTGTGTCGTCATATGCCACAGTTGCTGATGTATTGCCGCATGTTGAAGTTGGAGATGATTCTAGTTTACTTTTTCGTCACTTTACTTTCTGTTTAACAACTAAAATTGAATAAGCAGAGGCATCGGTGGGTGATAGATAACATTTGGTTTCCGAACGCCCACTTGTGTCCCGTAAGACCCCGAGTACTTGATACCTGTTCCTTGATTTTGCGCGCTATCCACATCCGGGAGGTATATGGGACCCCCGAGCGAGCTTGATTGATCTTATTTCTTGGGGCCACAAACTAGTTTGAGGTTTTATTTACGATCTGTACTTATGCCATGCTTTACCGCTTTATTTACGATTGCGAGGTGCACCTTTGTCTGTTTAGGAAATAATGGCCCGTTCATGGTGTCGACAAGCCCAGCCACACTTTCGGGTTCCCGTCGTTCACGGCCGTCCCCATAACCTTGAGGCCGTCTCGAGCTTGCTTACTCCGTTATGATTCTACTCTAAGGTGGCCCCTGAAATATTTCGAATCCTGTGATTGTTCTCGTGAAAGCCTCGTTGGGTTTTGATTTGGTTTTTCCGAGGTTGATCGGCGTGTGTTGCTATTGGTGCACCCGCCGGTAAAACTTTCTGAAAGCCGTGTCCGCGGATATGGACGACTTGGAGCATGATCTCGATCATAGACAAGCATAACTAAAGTTTATTGTTATAAATTTGACTTATAATGACTAGTAATCAGCTTCACTATAATGGAATGGCTAATTAATACTGCCCACAATTGCTTGTTTGGTTGTCGCTTGCGACAAATGTATCTGACTAGTAAGTATTGCAACTACAACGAATTGGCTGAATAAAAGTACCAACAACTGCTGGGTTTTTGGGTTATCTCATGATAAATGTATCTGACTAGTAAGTGTTGCCACTATCACGGAATGATTAAATAAAAGTGCCCACTGCTTACTTTATCAGGACGATTATCTAAATCTGACTAGTAAAGTGCCACAACTATAACTGAATAAGTAAAACTGCCAACGGTGTGAGTTCCTCGGTTGACTTCCTCGTTTGGTCTCGAGGGGGAAACACCAGGATGGGTTTGTTTGGTGTTAGCTTCAGGTTGGATCCGGATAGGTCTTTCTTACCCCTCTCTGAATGACGCCAGTGTATCGAGTCTCTATAGATTGTTTAGTGCATGCTGCCGCTGCCGCTCAGTCCACCATACCTATGTAGGCGAGGACCGCCGAATTCTAGCCTCGCCGTGTACTGGCCTCAGTACTGACGCTCCTTCTTTGTTTTTTGCTTTGCCCTTTGTCGGCACCCCTTTTGTTTAAGCAGGTTTTGGGATCGACGTCGTTAGCAGGGTTACCCTTCCGGCTTGGCCTGGGCAGGGTTATGGACGCCATTGGTTATTCTTCAGGGCTCTTAGCCCCATTTGCTTCTTGTCCTTAGTCGGACGCTCTACCATTTTCAAGGTGATTTGGATCTTGTATATTATATCTGTATTCTTGACTCTTTGAGTCGCTGTTATATATATCTGTTCTGTGGGTCCCATCGAGGACTGTTGTGTAATGTTATTACTTCGTTTTCCACCCGCACGAAAGTGCCTGGTGGGCACCTTTGAATCGTTTCTATGCGGGTTTGGCGAATTTTGCCCAAACTTGCATAGGTCCGATTCTGAGGGTGTTACAGAGTGGTATCAGAGCTCAGCAGTTGCGATACCCCACAAGTCCAGCCTGTAGGATAACCTAGCTAACGGCCGAAGTAGAGTGTCAAAACTATTTTGCAAAATCGGTTGGATAGTTCTGATTAGGTCTGATTTATTCCTTACCCCTCTGCTACTCTCCTCTTACCTCTGCGTGTTTTGAATCTGCTCTCTTCTCTCTCTTCGAGTCCAGGATCTCTCGTGGTTGGGTTTCCGTCGTACCTTCAGGGCTTCGCTTTCCCCTTTTTGTAACGGAGGTGCTACGATCATCAATCTGCAACTTGTCTGCTGTACCCTTCATCCGATCTTTTGTCCTTGAGCTCTTTATCCCTATGTGTTCCTTGCTGGATATCTGTGTCGTTGAAAAACATATGAGAAGGACGAGCGTTGGTGAAGTTGGAGTATACCTTGAGCATGTGTTGTTCATGCCAACGGAACCATCGCGAAACCTAATCATTGCGTCTTTCATACGATTTCTGCTGGCATCATCCCTTTGTTCCGGATACCGCCTATGAAGATCTTCAGTCTAAATCTCGAGAGTTGAGTTGCCTGATTCCCCTACCCATGTAGAGAGTTGATAGTTTGGGCCGGGATGGACTGATCACCCTACCCGACTCTTCTTTACGCTCGGTACATCCTGAATCGGTGGATCGATGTAACTTTTCCTCTTCTAATGGAAGTTAGGGGTGGCTTTATTTGCGATACCTCTACCTTGACCTTTTGTTTCCGGAGTGCTCTCTCGACGATCAGAGACAACGGCCCCTTTGTTGGTGGTGTCGCCGATTTCAAGATGGAGGATGAACCCTTATGGAGGATGGTGTCGCGAGGATCTAGCACAAAGCGGAAGACGACCTTCCTTCCGGTACCATGAGGCGGATCTGGCGGCGAGATCCATTGTTAGTGGTGGTGTGGCATCCATAAAAACCACTACTAGAAAATCGCGTTGAATTTGTGCATCGTGCATCGTCATCATCATGCATTGTTTGCCAAAACTATGTTTGCAAAGCTTGTGTTTTTCGCGCCCTTTATTTTCAAACATCAAACCGGGTCCCGAATATTTTATTTGGGCGCTGGCTCGGCTTGTTGACAGCCCGTTTCAAACAAATAAAAATTTTTTAATTATTTAAGTAGGAGGCAGGTGAGCAGGCCAACCGAACGACCGCCCAGTTTTAAAAGCGGCCCAACCTGCCCCCCTAAATCCTAAACTCACCACTTCCTACCCATCTCTACCCCTCCTCCACATCACCCGGCCATCTCATCTGCCCTCACCTCTCCTCCTCCCTCTCCTCCCTCCACTCGCCCGTCACCCCCTCACCCCACCCACCCTCCACCTCACCCCTCCCCTCAACTCTCTCTCTCTCTCTCTCCTTGCCGCCTTGACACCCCGCCCCCGCCGGTCCACCGCAGCCCTCAAACCCCTCAGGCCCGCCTCTTTCTCACCTCGGTCACCCAGCCCCCCCTCTCTGCCGCTGGGGCCCTCTCTCCCCCTGGCCCGCCTCCCAGTCAAACACACCTTCCCCAACCCGCCTACCCGGCCCACCGTGGGACCCGCGCCCCGCCCCTGGCGTCCACATTCCTCTTCTTGCCCCGCTCCCTCTCCCACCTTCCCCGCGACCTCCCTCTCCCTCTGGCTCTCTTCCTCTCTGCCGGCAAGCACCCTCGCGCGCACCCCCTCTCTCCCCCTGGCCGCTCGCCCTCCCTCGCCTGGCCGCTCCTCCGCCTCGCTCGCCCTCTCCCCTCCCCGCTCGAGAACCACCCCGCACCCACCTTGCGGACCCGATGCCTCCTCGGCCGCGCTTCTCCGCCACGCCCGCTCCACCTCTTCTTCCTCCGTCGCGCCGCCTTCGCCCCTCGCTCCCTCGCAGCACCCTCCTGCCTCCCTCCAGCGCTCAGCGCCCGCCGCTTCTTGTCGCCGTCGCCGTTCAAGCTCGCGCCTCCGCGTCCGTCCGTCGCCCACGCCGTGAACCCTTGAACCGCCCGCGCGCTCTCCTCGTCGCCGCGACCACCTCCTGAGCTCCGCCCGTCCCAGCTGCGACCGCATCGCCCTCGCCTTGAGCCGCTCGGCGTCGCCCAGCGTCTCCGTCGCCCTTCCCCTCCCGGGCCCAGCGCCGCCCGCGGGAGGACCCGACCCGACCTCGCCCGAGAACACGCCTCGGCCCGCTACCCGCGTTTGGTGGCGTGTTGGCCGCGTCGGTCGAGCTCGGCTCTCCCCTGGTCGCCCTGCTGCCGCGCGTGGGCCACAGCAAGCCCCGCGGGCGCCCTCCTGGTGATGAAGACAGGGTCCTGCGGTGGTGTTGATGCTGCAAGTTGGTGGCTCGGCATATACGTCGTCCGGAGAACGATAGCTGCGAGCCGGACTAGTGCCCCGTTAAGCCGCCCGAACTTTCGGTGCTAAGTCCACGTTCGCCATCGGCAAGAGAAGTCTCGAGACCCCAAGATCTCCATCCGGGACTCCAAGGACTTCCTCCCGGATCATCAAGCGTCAAGATCGACTTTCCGTAGCCGGGAACCCCGAAGCCGCCAAGACCCCGGAGACCCTATGATCTCCGCCTCGGAAAAACCAAGGCCGTCGATGTAGGACGACAAGGCCTTCTCCACGGTTTCCAAGACACCGACATCGAAAGGACAAGACCGTCACACGGACGCCGAGACCCCTGAACCCTGAGTCCCCGAACCGAAGGTCGAGCTGAAGCGCCAGAACCTGAACCTGCAGAATGCCAAGATCGCCGAGAATGCCGAGTGCTTCACCCTGGACACCGAGAACCCCGAAGCGACAAGTACCCCGTCCCGAACGCCATGACCGTCGACATGATCGAGACCCCGATGCGACAACACCGACCCCGGAGTCCGAGAACGATCCCGCCGAGCCGAACCGCCGGACCCTGTCGAACCCCGGAACCCCAAGACCGTCGAGACCCCTAATGTGTGAACCCCTTCCCGCAAACCCTATTTTATAACATATCAACTTGTCGCATATTAAATTGTCATCTCGCATGCATCTCATTGGTTTGGGGGCCTTATGCCGATTCACCAATAATTAAATATGGGACCCATATGCGGGCAAATCTAGTCTCATATCGGCCTCATTTAAACTTGTGTAGCGAACCGGTATCTTGTCTTGCCTTGTTATAACAACCTGTAAATTGTGGGGCTTCTAAATAACATGAACCATCTAATTAACTGTCGGGACCCCGGTTCCGCTTAATCCTGACCTAATTGCATCGCACCTTGCCATGCCATCCATCATGCATGCATCATGCCGATCTTCCGCCGTTTTATTAAATATTGCATCCGGTGCTTCTTCTAGTGTTTTGCTTCTTCGCAGATAAGGCCGTTGAGTTGATGTGAGCTTCGCCCCAATCTTCGGATGAACCCTTCGACAATGTTTTCAGGCGAGCATCTCCCCCTTTCTACCTATCTTACTTTTATAGTCTTTATTCCCTCCTGTTGATCTATTGCTATCTGTGTTGCGATGCTTTAGTTTTTCGTACCCGTGAAATCCCTTGCAGCCTATATTGCCTTGGACACACCCTATTACCTGTTGTTTGGTAGATAGTTGGACTTGCGCGTCGTAGTTGCTGGCTCAAGTGCTAATGTGTGTCGTCATATGCCACAGTTGCTGATGTATTGCCGCATGTTGAAGTTGGAGATGATTCTAGTTTACTTTTTCGTCACTTTACTTTCTATTTAACAACTAAAATTGAATAAGCAGAGGCATCGGTGGGTGATAGATAACATTTGGTTTCCGAACGCCCACTTGTGTCCCGTAAGACCCCGAGTACTTGATACCTGTTCCTTGATTTTGCGCGCTATCCACATCCGGGAGGTATATGGGACCCCCCTGAGCCAGAGCTTGATTCAGTCTTATTTCTTGGGGCCACAAACTAGTTTGAGGTTTTATTTACGATCCTGTACTTATGCCATGCTTTACCGCTTTATTTACGATTGTGCGAGGTGCACACTGTACTGTTTAGGAAATAATGGCCCGTTTCCGCGGTGTCGACAAGCCCAGCCACACTTTCGGGTTCCCGATCGTTCACGGTAGTCCCCATAACCTTGAGGCCGTCTCGAGCTTGCTTACTCCGTTGGATTCTACTCTAAGGTGGCCCCGAAATATTTCTGAATCTGTGATTGTTCGGTCGTGAAAGCCTCGTTGGGTTTTGATTTGGTTTTCGAGGTTGATCGGCGTGTGTTGCTATTGGTGCACCCGGGTAAAACTTTCGAAAGCCGTGTCCGCGGATATGGACGACTTGGAGCCTGATATCTCGATCATAGACAAGCATAACTAAAGTTTATTGTTATAAATTTGACTTATAATGACTAGTAATCAGCTTCACTATAATGGAATGGCTAATTAATACGCCCACAATTGCTTGTTTGGTTGTCGCTTGCGACAAATGTATCGACTAGTAAGTATTGCAACTTCTAGAATTGGCTGAATAAAAGTACCAACAAGCTTTGGGTTTTGGGTTATCTCATGATAAATGTATCGACTAGTAAATGTTGCCACTATCACGGAATGATTAAATAAAAGTGCCCTTACTTTATCGTGACGATTATCTAAATCGACTAGTAAAGTGCCACAACTATATGAATAAGTAAAACGCCAGCGGTGTGAGTTCCTCGGTTGACTTCCTCGTTTGGTCTCGAGGAAACACGAGATGGGTTTGTTTGGTGTTAGCTTCAGGTTGGATCCGGATAGGTCTTTCTTACCCTCTCGAATGACGCGATGTATCGAGTCTCTATAGATTGTTTAGTGCATCTTGCCTGCGCTTTCGATCCACCATACCTATGTAGGACCGCCGAATTCTAGCCTCGCCGTGTCTTGGCCTCAAGATCTTGACGCTCCTTCTTTGTTTTTGCTTTGCCCTTTGTCGGCACCCTTTTGTTTAAGCAGGTTTTGGGATCGGCGTCGTTAGCGAGGTTACCCTTCCGGCTTGGCAGGCAGGGTTATGGGCCATTGGTTATTCTTGAGGCTCTTAGCCCCATTTGCTTCTTGTCCTTAGTCGGACGCTCTACCATTTTCAAGGTGATTTGGATCTTGTATATTATATACGTATTCTTGACTCTTTGAGTCATTGTTATATATATCTGCTCATGGGTCCCATCGAGGACTGTTGTGTAATGTTATTACTTCGTTTTCCACCCGCACGAAAGTGCCTGGTGGGCACCTTTGAATCGTTTCTATGCGGGTTTGGCGAATTTTGCCCAAACTTGCATAGGTCCGATTCTGAGGGTGTTACATGTGGCATTGCATATTGGAATGATTGCATCATGTACTAAGTGTCCTCGCTGTTCCAAATAAAGGATTAAATTTAATCCTAGTTTGAAAAGTCAAATATCTAATTTGAAAAGTCAAACGGCTAAAATTGGAAAGAGGAAAAGAGGAAGGAGTGGGAAACGAGTTGGGGAGGTTCCTCCTCCAGCCCACCTCCAAGCCGAGTTGGGGAGGGACTCCTCTCCCTCCCCTTGGCGCGGCCGGCCCCTCCACCTATATAAGGAGGGGCAGGGCTCCCTCCTCTAAACACACAAGTCCCTCACCTCAAACCCTAGAAAGCTGCAGCCCTCCATAGCCGCCGCCACCACCTAGGGTTTTTCCCTAGCCGACTTGGGGTCCCGGACCCTAGCCATGGCTCTAGCCCCTCCTCCTTGGTGTGTCTAAACCCTAGATCGCCGAGGAGCTCTCTCATCTCCACCATACTCGCTCGGCAGGCGAAGCCCTGCGGGATTTCCCCTCTACTTCCAGTACCACGCCGTTGTGCTGCCGGAATCGCGAGGAGAGTGCTACAACCTCCGCTTCCTGCTGGAACAAGTGAGAGGAAGGTATTCGTCGAGTACCGAACGTGTGGCCGACTGCGGGAGCGCTGCCGGAACGCAGCGCCGGAAGGATCGTCTACACGATCTTGAGATCGGGAAGAGTACGACTACATCACCCACGAGAATCCGCTCTCGTTAAACACTTTGGAATCTTCGAGGGTAAGTTATTCCATCGACTCGTTGCTACAATCTAGTAGATAGTGAAGGGAATATGCCCTGAGAGGCAATAATAAAGTGTTTATTATGTGTATTCCAAGTATATGATAGATGTTTATTTTGCATGCTATAATTGTATTAATACGGAAACGTTAATACATGTGTGTTTAATAAACAAACAGAAAGTTCCTAGATTTGCCTCTCTCATAAACTAGCTCGTTGATTAACAAGATGATCAAGGTTTCCTGATCATGGACATTGGATGTTGTTAATAACGAGGTCACAACATTAATGTAATGGTGTGATGAACATTCATCCGAAGTATAGCATTACGATCAAAGTCATTGAGTTTATATTTCTATAACATCTTACGAAGTGATCCTAATCCTTAGACCATGAGATCATGTCAATCACTAACACCGGAAGAGTTTCTTGATAACATCAAACGTCACACCGTAACAGGGTGATTATAAAGATGGATTCAGAACTACTAAAGTGTTATGTTGAGGCCCATGGATCGAGAGTGGAATTTGTTCATCCCGATGACGGATAGATATACTCTGGGCCCTCTCGGTGATATCGCATTGGTTAGCTTGCAAGCAAGTGATTTGATCACTAGAATGTTATATCACGAGAACGAGAAAAGAGTGCATGTCGGTAACGAGATCAAACTAGGTATGGAGATACCGATGATCGAATCTCGGACATGTAATATATCGTGAAACAAAGGGATTAAGATACTAGCATAAAAGGTTCCGACGATCACAAGAAAGTCATCGTTGAATGTGTGGGAGTCGTATGGGTCTCGGATCCCGCTTCGATTATTGATCCGAGAGGGTCTCGATCATGTCCGCATTATTCACGAACCGTAGGGTGACACACTTAAGAGACACCGACATCCAATTGGAGCAAATGTTTCATGCCGAAAGAATGAACAAGCGCGAATTTATTTCACTAGATACCAAAACAGGTTTTGGGTGAAATTGCATAAAGTGGTTATGCATGTGAAATAGAATTCTAGCAAGGGGTTATTTGTGAATGTTTGTCATTAAAGTAATTGACAAAATTCTGAATAAAATAAAAGAGTTTTATTTAATGAGAGTTTGCATTAAATTTGGTGGAAATTTAATGGGAATTTTGAGTGGACTTTTGAGTGGAGGGAATTTAGAGGAGTTTTGTGAGTGGAGTGTCCACCCACATGAAGAGGGAGGGCAAGGGCAGCCCCATGCACGGCCACCCCTTGGGGTTCCCCTCCTTCTATAAAGGATCCCTCCTCCTCACTTGTCTCTCACACCTCCTCGTGAAGGATCTCTCTCCCCTCTAGAATTTATCCCCATGGTCTCGGACTAGCGAGATACATGTTCCGGTGGCTATTCGGCAAGAAAGAGTTGTGCTTCCGCTGCATCGCTGGGCGAGGAGGCGGAGGTTGCTCAGTGCCTCAAGCGTGTGTGCGAAACGGATGCTGCTGATTTGCGGCGCTAGGACTTCCTCTCGATCTTGAGATCGGCAAGAGATCGTCTACATCAACCACGAGTTGAACTCGTTAAGATTTGTCGGTCTTCAAGGGTATGTTCTCTACGGATATACATCCGCCCGTTGTTTGTATCTAGTATATAGATCTTGGTATATAGTTCACATCGTAGGAAAATTTTTGTTTTCTATGCTGCGAACCCTACAGTGGTATCAGAGCCGGATCTATGCGTAGATACTTTACACGGGTAGTACACATATGAGTATGTGGGCGATGATGATCATGTTGTTGCTCCTTTGTTGTGATTTTGGATATTGGTGGCATAGTGGGATGAAGCGGCCCGGACAAACTTTACATGTCCTCGCACATGAGACCTGTTCCACGCTTGACATGCAACTAGTTTGCATAAGTGGCTAGCGGGTGTCTATCTCTCCTACTATAGTCAATATCTATTTTGCAAGCGAGTTTTCAACAATTTGATTATCCTCGTTGTGGTTCATGTTCGTAGGTAAGAACGGTTCTATCTCGAAAGCCCTAAGCCACGTAAAACTTGCAATGGATAAATTAGAGGCGTCTAGTTTAGATTGTTCTTTGGGCTAGTGTTATGATATGGTAGTGTTGTAAGTAGAAGTATGATATGATACTCTTACAACACACATAGCGTAAAATCCATAGACCTTGGATTTACACATATAGGTATGATAGTGATCATACCACGATGCACATGATAGAGATCATCTGCGGGAACCATATAATTTCACTAATAAACATATGATGTTTGGTTGCATCTTATATTGCTTGTTTAGCGCTTTGTTAAGCATAATAAGATGATCCCTCATTTAAATATCAAGATAAGAATGTGTTCTTCCTTTAGTATGCACCGATTATGTTTTCGCTCCAAGACATCACGTGATGATCGGGTGTTCTTGTATCCACGACCATATTTGGTGTAAAAGCGATTACGCATAAATACTAAGGTTCTAACTTGGTGAGCCTAGCATGTACAGACATGGCCTCGAACACGCACCGAAAGGTTAAGCATGAGTCATATAGTTGATATGATGCCCATTTGATGCTCGCCTTTGAAGCTATACCGACTCACGTGATGATCGGACTTGGTGTAGTGGATTTGGTTCATGTAATCACCAAAAGGCACGAGGATGTCGCTTTTGAGTGGGAGTTCATTCGTAATATAGATTAGTTGAACTCGATCTATCATACACTTAGTCTAAACTTTACAAATTCTGTTGTAGATGGCACCACCGCTTTTAATTTCAATGTGTTCATGGAGAAAGAGAAACTAGCAACGAACGATAGCAACTTTCTTGAATGGGCCATGAATTTGAGGATTCTCCTCTCTGCACAAAAGCAATATGTGCTAGAAGCGCCATTAGGCCCCCCACCTTTTGATGATGCCCCTGACGAGGAGAAGAATGTCTATCAGACTCGTCAGGAGGACCACAACTTAGTTCATTGCGGCATATTGTATGGGCTAGAGCCGGAACTTCGAAAGCGTTTCGAAAACGGCAATGCATTTGATACAATGGGTGAGTTGAAAATGATTTTCGACACACATGCTGCTGTAGAGAGCTACAATGCTTCAGAAAATTTCTTTAGCTGCATGATGGAAGAGCACAGCTCCGTTAGTGAGCATGTACTCAAGATGTCGGGTTACGCCGATAAGCTTGTGTCCTTGGGAATAACGATTCCCATTGACTTAGGCATCCATCGTGTTCTGCAGTCTCTGCCACCTAGATATAAGAGCTTCGTGATGAACTATAATATGCAAGGCATGAAGAAGTCTCTCCCCGAGCTTCTGTCAATGCTTAAAAGCTGAAGTGGAGATCAAAAGGAACATCAAGTGTTGATGATCAATAGGAACACTGGTTTCAAGAAAGACAAGAAGGAAAGCGGAAGGAAGTAAGGCGGCAAGCCTGTTGCCGCCTGAAAAAAACCCGAGTTGGACCTAAGTCGATTCGAAGTGCTACTATTGTAAGGGGATGACCCTTTGGGCATCGCCCCAAGTATCTGGCAGACAAGAAGGCCGGCAAGGCAAACAAAGGTATATATGATATACATGTTATTGATGTGTACTTGACTAGTGCTCGCAGTAGCACCTGGGTATTTGATACCGGTTCAGTTGCTAATATTTGTAACTCGAATCAGGGGCTGCGGAACAAGCGACCGCTAGCAAGGGGTGAGGTCAAGATGCGTGTCGGCAATGGATCAAACGTTGATGTAATCCCGTCGGAACGCTGCCTCTCCACTTACCGTCGGGATTAGTTATAAACTTGAATAAATGTTATCTGGTGCCTGCACTGATGTGGCATCCCGCAAAACCACTACTAGAAAATCGCGTTGAATTTGTGCATTGCATCGTCATCATCATGCATTGTTTGCCAAAACTATTTTCGCAACCCCGGTTTGTTTTCTAAAACGCCCCATCTTTATTCAAACGCCAAACCCCGGGGTTCCGGAGTATTTTGTTTTGTTGCTATCGGTTTGCAAATGGTCCAATTAAAGTAAATAAAAATTATAATTATTTTAGCGGGGGCAGTAGAACGGGCCGTCCCGACCCGAACGACCACCCCCAGGAATAATAAACGGCCCACCCCAACCAGCCCTCTAAATACTATAGCTACCTAAAACCCTACCCACACACCCCAGCCACATCACCCTGGCCAATCAACATGTGCCACCTCACCCTCTCCCTCTTCCCCCTCCAATCCTATCCTGCCACTTGTCCCAGCCACACCCTCTAACCTACCCCACTCCCTCTCTCTCTCACCCACCAACCCCCACCAACCTGCCCACACAGCCTCTCACACGCACACGACGCTCTCACCACACGCAGCACACCCCACGCCGCGCACCCACTCCCCAGCTCCCACCTTTCCGCGTGGACCCCACCAGCCCTGGCCCACCTCACCAACCTCCTGTCCCGCTCCGGTCCACCAACCCCTGCCCCGACCCCGCGTCCTTCTTCCTCCTCCCTCTGCTTCATCCCCACGCGACCCACCTTCCTGCGCCCCGCTCCTCTTCCTGGCCTCTCCGGCGACCGCCCTGCCTCCTCCTCTCTCCCCGGCGCCCCGCTGCGGCCCCCTCACCGCCATGCTCGCCGCGGCCCTCCTCCATCCTCTCACCGCACCGCCCCCTCCTTCCCACCGCACCTCACCGCCTCCGCCGCTCCGCCCCACCTCCTCTGCGCGCGCCGCCGGCCGTGTGCCCGCGTCTCCTCCCCGACCCAGGCCGCGCCGGCTCCCGCCTCCATGAGCCCCATCCCTTGGCCGCCGCTTGAGCCCTCGCCGGAGCTCCCATGGGGCTGCCGCTCGCCTGCCTCACCCGCCTCCGGGCGCTCGCGCCGCCTCACCTCGCGCTCGCCGTTCCCCGAGCCCGCTCATGCCAGCACCTCCGGCCTCCGCCCTCCCGGCCTTGGCGCCGCTCACCGCCTCCTCGTCCTCCCGCGCCGCCAAGCGTCGCCGTCGCGGCTAGCCGCCGTGTGAGCTTTCCCTCGCCAAGTAGCGCCGCCTCTGACGCGTCCTCCTCACCGAGCCTCCTCCCAGCGGCGTCGGTCGCGTCCGCCGCCGTCCGTGGGCCTCGCGACGCCGCCGCTGCCGCGACTCTCCTTCCGTCTCATTAGCAGTTCCAGCGACGCGCGCCAGTGGCCTCACCGGCGTCGAGCCCGTCTCGGACGCTTCACGCGTGTGTGCTCCTGTGTTTGTGTTGGAAGATGCTAGGGGAAGTCCAAGTACCAGATGATCTGAGGCTGAAATAAAGACGATGATTCCAGTTGTGGGAGGCTAGCGCGACCATTTTTGATGCTATGTGAAAAACCGCAACCTCGACGACAAGATCTCCATCGCGGACAATCGAAAACAAGATCGGCCACATGGTACCCCGCCAAGATCTTCTTCACGGAAAAACCCCGAAGTCCGAATATCAAGTCCGATCCCGGTGATCAGACGGACGCCAAGATCCGGACCCGAAGACCGAACCCCGTGGCGACAAGTACGCCGCCCCGGACGCCAAGACCGACCCGATACGACGACCCGACGGAACCTTCGCGACGACAAGACCGACAACATGACCCGAGGACCGCGAATGCGACAAGAACGACACCGCACAAGGCGAGGCCGATGCGCCCCCGACGCCGACCAAGTGCTCCTTTCCAGACGCCGAGCTCGCCGAGAACCCTGATGCAACAAGATCGGCCCCAGTAATCCAAGAACGCTTCCGTCGAGACCGTTCCGTTGAACCCTGGACCCCGAACCCCGGAAACCCCAAGACCGTCGATCCCCTTATGTGTGAACCTCTCCCCGAAAACCCTAATTTCATAATACAATACAATTGTTGCATATTTAATTATCATCTTGCATGCATGCTTGTCTGTGGTTTGGGGGGCCTTATGCCGATTCACCTAATAATTAAATATGGGGCCCATATGCGAGCAAATCTAGCCTTATATTGGCCTCATTTAAACTTGTGTAGCGAACCGGTGCTATATTTTGCCATGTAATCCAACATTTAAAATGCGGGGCTTCTGAATAACATGAACCACCTAATTAATTGTCGGGACCCCGGTTCCGCTTAATATGACCTAATTGCATCACATCCTTGCCATGTCATTCATCATGCATGCATCATGCCGATCTTTTGCCTTAGTATTAAATAGTGCATCCGGTGTTTCTTCTAGTGTTTTGCTTCTTCGCGGATAAGGCCGTTGAGTTGATGTGAGCTTCGTCCCGATCTTCGGATGAACCCTTCGACAATGTTTTCAGGCGAGCATCTCCCCCTTTCTACCTATCTTACTTTTATAGTATTTACTTCCCTCCTGTTGATTTATTGCTATCTGTGTTGCGATGCTTTAGTTTCCGTACCCGTGATCTACCGTGCAGCCCTATATTGCCTTGGACACATCCTATTACCTGTTGTTTGGTAGCTAGTTGGACTTGCGTCGTGATCGCTTGCTAAAGTCTTTGTTGTCGCCATATGCCACGATTCTTGATGTATTGCCGCATGTTGATGTTGGAGATGATTCTAGTTTTACTTATCGTCACTTTAATTTCTGTTTAACAACTAAAATTGAAATAAGCAGAGGCATCGGTGGGTGATAGAAAATATTTGGTTTCAACGCCCACTTGTGTCCCGTAAGACCCCGAGTACTTGATACTGTTCCTTGTTTTATCGCTATCCACATCCGGGAGGTATATGGGACCCCGAGCGAGCTTGATTCATCTTATTTCTTGGGGCCAAACTAGTTTGAGGTTTTATTTACGATCCTGTACCTATGCCATGCTACTTTCTGTATTTAAATTGTGCGAGGAGCACACTGTACTGTTTAGGAAAGCGGAGTGTTTTAGCGGTATCGACAAGCCCAGCCACACTTTCGGGTTCCCAGTCGTTTACAGCCACTGACGCAAACCTTGAGCCCGTCTCGGAGCTTGCTTACTACATGGGATCTACTCAATGGGGTGGCCCTGAAATATTTCTGAATCTGTGATTGTTCATCGTGAAAGCCTCGTTGGGTTTGAGTTGGTTTTTCCGAGGTTGATCGGCGTGTGTTGCTATTGGTGCACCCGGTAAAACTTTCCGAAAGCCGTGTCGCGGATATGGACGACTTGGAGCACGATATCGATCATAGACAAGCATAACTAAAGTTTACTGCTATAAATTTGACTTATAATGACTAGTAATCAGCTTCACTATAATGGAATGGCTAATTAATACTACCCACAATTGCTTGTTTGGTTGTCGCTTGCGACAATTGTATCTGACTAGTAAGTATTGCAACTACAACGGAATGGCTGAGTAAAAGTACCAACGACTGCTGGGTTTTGGGTTATCTTAGGCTAATTGTATCTGACTAGTAAGTGTTGCCACTACAACGGAATGATTAACTAAAAGTGCCCACTGCTTATTTTATCAGGATGATTATCTAAACCTGACTAGTAAGTGCCGCAACTATAACCGAATAAGTAAAACTGCCAACGGTGTGAGTTCCTCGGTTGACTTCCTCGTTTGGTCTCGAGGGGGAAACGCCAGGATGGGTTTGTTTGGTGATAGTATCATGTTGGATCCGAATAGGTTTTTCTCACCCCTCTCTGATAACCGCCAGTTGTATCGAGTCTCTATAGGATGTTTAGTGCATGCTGCCGCTGCCGCTCAGTCCACCACACCTATGTAGGCGAGGACCGCCGAATTCTAGCCTCGTGTCTGGCCTCGATCTTGACGCTCCTCTTTTCCTTTGCCCTTTGTCGGCACCCCTTTTGTTTAAGCAGGTTTTGAGATCGACGCCGTTAGCAGGGTTACCCTTCCGGCTTGGCCTGGGCAGGGTTATGGACGCCATTGGTTATTCTTCAGGGCTCTTAGCCCCATTTGCCTCTTGTCCGTAGCTGGACGCTCTATCGTTTTCAAGGTGATTTGGATCTTTGTACCGTATATTTGTATTCTTGACTCTTGGAGTCGCTGTTATATATATCTGTTATGTGGGTCCCATCGAGGACTGTTGTGTAATGTTATTACTTCGTTTTCCACCCGCACGAAAGTGCCTGGTGGGCACTTTTGAATCGTTTCTATGCGGGTTTGGCGAATTTTGCTCAAACTTGCATAGGTCCGATTCTGAGGGTGTTACAACTGAGCATGAACATTGTATCTGGATCATGTTTGATGCAAAGTGGTTATTCATTTAAATCTGAGAACAATGGTTGTTCCATTTATATGAATGAAATCTTTTATGGTCATGCACCGATGATGAATGGTTTATTTCTGTTAGATCTCAATGATAATGTTACACATATTCATAATGTTGATGCTAAAAGGATTAAACTTAATGATGATATATCCGCATATGTGGCCTTTGCCGTCTAGGTCATATTGGCATTAAACGCATGAAGAAGCTCCATTCGGATGGACTTTTGGAATCACTTGATTATGAATCATTTGATACATGTGAGCCATGCCTTATGGGCAAGATGACTAGAACGCCGTTTTCCGGTTCAATGGAACGGGCGACGGATTTATTGGAAATCATACATTCTGATGTATGTGGTCCAATGAGTGTGTCGGCGCGAGGTGGATATCGTTTCGACAAATTCAAGGAGTTGACTACGATGAGACTTTCTCTCCCGGAGCGATGCTAAAGTCAGTTAGGATTATGTTAGCAATTGCTGCATATTTCGATTATGAAATATGGCAGATGGATGTCAAAACCGCGTTTCTCAATGGTAATATTGAAGAAGAGTTGTATATGATACAACCAAAGGGTTTTGTCGATCCTAAGGATGCTAACAAGGTGTGCAAGCTTCAGCAATCCATCTATGGATTGAAGCAAGCATCACGAAGTTGGAATCTCCGCTTTGATGAGGTGATCAAAGAGTTTGGATTTGTCCAAACTTATGGAGAAGCTTGTATTTACAAGAAAGTGAGTGGGAGCAATGTGGCATTTATGATATTATATGTGGATGACATATTATTGATCGAATGATATAGAACTTTTAAACAATGTTAAAAGTTATCTAAACAAAATTTTCAATGAAGGACCTAGGTGAAGCGTCATACATATTAGGCATAAAGATATATAGAGATAGATCTAGGCGCCTAATAGGGCTATCATAAAGTACATACCTTGATAAGATTTTAAAGAAGTTTAAAATGGACGGAAGTAAGAAGGGTTCTTACCTATGTTGCAAGGCAAGACATTGAGTAAGACTCAAAGTCCGGCTTAAGCGGAAGAAAGAGATAATGGACAAAGTCCCTATGCTGACCATAGGCTCTATAATGTACCATGCTATGTACAAGACCGGATGTGGCACGCTATTAGTTTGACTAGTAGGTACCAATTGGATCCAGGTTCGAACACTGGATAGCGGTCAAGAATATCCTTAAGTACTTACGAAGAACTAAGGATATGTTTCTTGTATCTGAGGTGAAGAAGAGCTCGTCGCTAAGTGTTATGTCGGCTAGCTTTGACACCGATCCGGATGACTCTAAGTCTCAATCCGGATCGTATTTCTCATGAATGGCGGCGTTTAGTTGGAGGAGCTCCAAACAACCTGTGGTAGCGGGATCAACAACGAGGCCGAATATGTTCTTTGCTTGAAGCGGCTCAGGAAGCAGTTTGGATGAAGGAGTTCATATCCGAACTAGGAGTTGTGGCAAACGCGTTGGAACCAATGGTGATCTATTGTGACAACAATGGTGCCATTGCCAATGCCAAAGAGCCAAGGTCTCACAAGCATTCCAAGCATATTAAGCGCCGGTTTCACTCCATCCATGAGCATGTCAAGGATGGAGATATAAAGATTTAGAAGTACATACGGATCTCAATGTAGAAGATCCGTTGACTAAAACTCTCCCTAGAGCAAAACATGATCAACACCAGAACTCAATGGGTGTTAGATTTATCACTATGTAACTAGATTATTGTCTCTAGTGCAAGTGGGAGACTGAAGGGAATATGCCCTGAGAGGCAATAATAAAGTGTTTATTATGTGTATTCCAAGTATATGATAGATGTTTATTTTGCATGCTATAATTGTATTAATACGGAAACGTTAATACATGTGTGTTTAATAAACAAACAGAAAGTTCCTAGATTTGCCTCTCTCATAAACTAGCTCGTTGATTAACAAGATGATCAAGGTTTCCTGATCATGGACATTGGATGTTGTTAATAACAAGGTCACAACATTAATGTAATGGTGTGATGAACATTCATCCGAAGTATAGCATTACGATCAAAGTCATTGAGTTTATATTGCTATAACATCTTACGAAGTGATCCTAATCCTTAGACCATGAGATCATGTCAATCACTAACACCGGAAGAGTTTCTTGATAACATCAAACGTCACACCGTAACAGGGTGATTATAAAGATGGATTCAGAACTACTAAAGTGTTATGTTGAGGCCCATGGATCGAGAGTGGAATTTGTTCATCCCGATGACGGATAGATATACTCTGGGCCCTCTCGGTGATATCACATTGGTTAGCTTGCAAGCAAGTGATTTGATCACTAGAATGTTATATCACGGAAACGAGAAAAGAGTGCATGTCGGTAACGAGATCAAACTAGGTATGGAGATCGATGATCGAATCTCGGACATGTAATATATCGTGAAACAAAGGGATTAAGATACTAGCGTAAAGGTTCCGGCGATCACAAGAAAGTCATCGTTGAATGTGTGGGAGTCGATATGGGTCTCGGATCCCGCTTCGATTATTGATCCGAGGGTCTCGATCATGTCCGCATTATTCACGAACCGTAGGGTGAAACACTTAAGAGACACCGACATCCAATTGGAGCAAATGTTTCATGCGAAAGAATGAACAAGCGCGAATTTATTTCACTAGATACCGAAACAGGTTTTCGGGTGAAATTGCATAAAGTGGTTATGCATGTGAAATAGAATTCTAGCAAGGGGTTATTTGTGAATGTTCGTCATTAAAGTAATTGACAAAATTCTGAATAAAATAAAAGATTTTTATTTAATGAGAGTTTGCATTAAATTTGGTGGAAATTTAATGGGAATTTTGAGTGGACTTTTGAGTGGAGGGAATTTAGAGGAGTTTTGTGAGTGGAGTGTCCACCCACATGAAGAGGGGAGGGCAAGGGCCCCCCATGCTGCCACCCCTTGGGGTTCCCCCCTCCTCCTATAAAAGGAGCCCCTCCTCCTCACTTGTCTCTCACACCTCCTCGTGAAGGATCTCTCTCCCCCTCTAGAATTTATCCCCCATGGTCTCGGACTAGCGAGATACATGTTCCCGGTGGATATTCGGCAAGAAAGAGTTGTGCTTCCGATGCATCGCTGGAGCGAGGAGGCGGAGGTTGCTCCGTGCCTCGAACGTGTGTGCGAGCACGGATGCGCTGCTGATTTGCGGCGCTAGGACTTCCTCTCGATCTTGAGATCGGCAAGAGATCGTCTACATCAACCACGAGTTGAACTCGTTAAGCTTTGTCGGTCTTCAAGGGTATGTTCTCTACGGATATACATCCGCCCGTTGTTTGTATCTAGTATATAGATCTTGGTATATAGTTCACATCGTAGGAAAATTTTTGTTTTCTATGCTGCGAACCCTACAGATAGATCTTGGCTTGTTTGTTTGTATGCGATAGAAATTTTTTGTTTTCCATGCTACGAAACCCTACAGTGGTATCAGAGCCGTGTCTATATGTAGATCTGTTGCACGAGTAGAACACAATGGTCATTGTGGGCGTTGATGCTTTTATTGTCGATTGCTTCTTGTGTACTTTGCATCTTGCGGTATGTTGGGATGAAGCGTCCCGGGCTAACCTTACATGACATCGTTCATGAGACTTGCTCCACGCTTGACATGCAACTTGTATTGCATAAGTGGATTTGCGGGTGCCTGTTTCTCCTAGCATAGTTAAGATCCAATTTACAACGGGTGATCAACAATGCTAGTATCAATGTTGTGGTTCTTGTTCGTAAGTTAGAACGACACTTATTGAAAGCCCCAAACCACGTAAAATATGCAAAGAAAGTAGAGGCGTCTAACTTTGTTTTGCAGGTGTGCGATGATGTGATATGGCCATGATTGTGATTATATTTGATGTATGCAATGTTCCTTATTGTAAGTTGGCAACCGGCAGGAGCCAGATGGTTGTCTTTAATTTATGTTAAGACCCGCGTGTCTATTCAAAGTAGTTGTAATAGTTGAAAACCGGTGGACGACAACCATGGAGAAGCGTCATTGACGTTGACGCAATGCCGGTGATGATGGAGATCATGTTCGTGCTTGAAGATGGAGATCGGAAGCACAAAGAAGAAAGGCCATATCATATCACATATTATTGAATTGCATGTGATGTTAATCCTTTATGCATCTTGTATTGCTTAGTAGACGATGGAAGCATTATAAGATGATCCCTCATGCACATGAATTTCAAGTCATAAAGTGTTCACCCTTAGTTAGCACCGTTGCTAAAGCTTGTTGTTTCGAAGCACCACGTGATGATCGGGTGTGTTAGATTCCGCAAGTGTATACAACGTGAGCAAGCCAGATTTGGTCATGCGGAAACTAAGGTTTGATCTTGACGAGCCTGGCATGTACAAACATGGTCTCGGAACACGGATCACCGAAAGGTAAAGCATGAATCATATAGTAGATATGATGAACATGACGATTGTTCGCCATTGAAACTATATCAACTCTCGTGATGATCGGTGTTGATGTAGTGGATTTGGTTCGTGTGATCACTAAAACAATGTGAGGGATGTTGTTTTGAGTGGGAGTTCACCTAGTTTAATTTCATTATTAATTTGAACTCAATTTGTCATAACCTTAGTCTAAACTATTGCAAATATGTTGTAGATCAATGGCAGCCCCTACCATCAATTTTAATGCGTTCCTAGAGAAAGAAAAGTTGAAAAACAATGGAAGCAACTTCGCGGATTGGTTCCGCAATTTGAGGATTGTCCTCACAGCTGGTAATTTGACCTATGTCTTTGGATGCCATTGGGTGACCCACTGCGGTGATGCTTCCGATGAAGTAAAGAATGTTTACCTCGCTCGGAAGAATCAGTACTCCATAGTTCAGTGTGCTATCTTGTATGGTTTGGAATCGGAGCTTCAGAAAAGATTTGAGAATTCAGACCCATATGATATTGCCGAGGATCTCAAATTGATCTTTGAGACTCACGCGGCAATTGAAAGTTATGAGGCTTCTGAAAAGTTCTTTAACTGCAAGATGGAAGAGGGCAGCTCCGTCAGTGAGCATGTGCTTAAGATGTCTGGGCACGCAAACAAACTTCAAAGCTTGGGTATAGTGATTCCTAATGCTTTGGGGATTTACCGAGTCCTCCAATCACTACCACCAAGTTACAAGAACTTTGTGATGAACTACAACATGCAGAACATGAACAAGCAGTTGCCAGAACTGTTTGCTATGTTAAAGTCTGCAGAAGTGGAGATCAAGAAAGAGCACCAAGTGTTGTTGGTCAATAAGACCACCAAATTCAAGAAAGGCAAGTCTAAGCAGAAGGGACACTTCAAGAAGGGTGGTAAGAAAGTTACCGCGCCGGCGAAGAAGACCAAGGCTGGACCCAAGCCTGATACTGAGTGCTTTCTTGCAAGGGAGAAGGTCCTCGAAGCGGAATTGCCCAAAGTACTTGGCGGATCTCAAGAACGGCAACATCAAGAAGAAAGGTATATCGATATACATGTTATTGATGTGTATCTCACTAGTACTCGTAGTAGTGCCCGGTATTTGATACTGGTTTGGTTGCTCATATTTGTAACTCAAAGCAGGTGCTCTGAGAATAAACGGAAGCTAGCGAAGAACGAGGTGACGATGCACGTGGGAAACGGATCAAAGGTTGATGTGATCGCGGTCGGCACGCTACCCCTTCATCTACCATCGGGATTAGTTTTATACTTAAATAATTGTTATTTGGTGCCTGCGTTGAGCATGAACATTATATCGGGATCTTGTTTATTGCGAGAAGGTTACTTGTTTAAGTCCGAGAATAATGGTTTTTCGATTTATATGAGTAATATGTTTTATGCACATGCACCTTTGATAGATGGTCTATTCTTATTGAATCTCGATAGTGGAAATACACATATCAACAACATTGAGGCTAAACGTTTGAAATCAAGCGATAATTCGACCTATATGTGGCACTGTCGTCTTGGTCACATTGGAGTGAAACGTATGAAGAAACTCCATTTCGATGGACTTCTTGAATCACTTGATTTTGAATCACTTGAAAGATGCGAAGCATGTCTGATGGGTAAAATGACTAAGACTCCATTTTCTGGTATGATGGAGCGAGCTACGGACTTATTGGAAATCATACATACCGATGTGTGTGGCCCAATGAGTGTAGCATCCCGCGGTGGTTATCGTTATGTTCTTACCTTCACAGATGACTTGAGTAGATATGGGTATATCTATTTCATGAAACATAAGTCTGAAACTTTCGAGAAGTTTAAGGAGTTTCAAAGTGAGGTAGAGAATCAACGTAACAAGAAGATTAAATTTCTACGTTCTGATCGTGGAGGTGAATATCTAAGTTACGAGTTTGGCGAGCATTTGAAGAAATGCAGAATACTTTCACAGTTGACACCGCCGGAACACCACAAGATAATGGTGTGTCCGAACATAAATGTCGAACTCTCTTAGATATGGTTCGTTCTATGATGTCACTTACAGATTTACCGCTATCATTTTGGGGTTATGCATTAGAAACAGCCGCATTCACTTTAAATAGGGCACCGTCTAAATCCGTTGAAACGACACCGTATGAATTATGGTTTGGGAAGAAACCTAAATTGTTGTTCCTTAAAGTTTGGGGATGCGAAGCCTATGTAAAGAAGTTACAGCCGGACAAGCTTGAACCCAAAGCGGAAAAATGCGTCTTCATAGGATACCCAAAGGAAACTATTGGGTATACCTTCTATCATAGATCCGAAGGCAAAATCTTCGTTGCCAAGAATGGATCCTTTCTAGAGAAGGAATTTCTCTCGAAAGAAGTGACTGGAAGGAAAGTAGAACTCGACGAGGTTGTCGAACCTTCTCTCGAAATTGCGAGTAGCGCAGCACCGGAAGAAGTTCCTGTGGTGCCTGCACCAATTAGAGAAGAAGCTAATGATGATGATCATGAAACTTCGGTTGAAGTTGCTACAGAGCCTCGGAGGTCAACGAGAACTCGTACCACTCCAGATTGGTATGATCCCGTTATGAATGTCATGTTGGTGGACAACACCAATGACCCCGAGACATATGAGGAAGCAATGATGAGCCCATATTCCAATAAATGGCAAGAAGCCATGAAATCCGAGATTGGATCCATGTACGAAAACCAAGTATGGACTTTGGTGGACTTACCGGATGGCCGGAAGGCTGTCGAGAACAAATGGATTTTCAAGAAGAAAACAGATGCTGATGGAAATGTTACTGTCTATAAAGTACGACTTGTCGCAAAAGGGTTTCGACAAATTCAAGGAGTTGACTACGATGAGACTTTCTCACCGGTAGCGAAGCTAAAGTCTATGAGGATTATGTTAGCAATCGCTGCATATTATGATTATGAGATATGGCAGATGGATGTCAAAACAGCATTCCTCAATAGAGATATTGATGAAGAGTTGTATATGATGCAACCCAAAGGTTTTGTCGATCCTAAAGATGCTAACAAGGTATGTAAACTTCAACGGTCCATATATGGATTGAAGCAAGCATCCTGAAGTTGGAATCAACGTTTTGATAAGGTGATCAAAAGTTTTGGTTTTATACAAACTTATGGAGAAGCTTGTATTTACAAGAAAGTGAGTGGGAGCTCTGTAGAATTCTTAAATACTATATGTGGATGACATATTGTTGATTGGGAATGATGTAGACCTTCTTAATAGTGTCAAGGAATATTTGAATAATAGTTTTTCAATGAAGGATCTTGGCGAAGCAGCTTACATATTAGGAATAAAGATTTATAGAGATAGATCGAAACGCCAAATATCATTGTCACAGAGTACATATTTGGACAAAGTTCTAAAGAGGTTTGGAATGGAAGAAAGCAAGAAAGGGTTCTTGCCCATGTTGCCCAATACGACCTTGAGTAAAACTCAAAGTCCGACATCGGCAGAAGATAGAGAAAGGATGAGTAAGACTCCTATGCCTCACCATAGGATCTCTAATGTATGCCATGCTATGTACTAGACCCGACATTGCATATCCTGTTAGTTTAACTAGAAGATATCAAAGTGATCGAGTGGATCATTGGACATGATCAAAAACATCCTTAAGTACTTGAGAAGAACTAAGGATATGGTTCTTTCTTATGGAGGTGATGAACAACTCGTTGTTAACGGTTACACCGATGCTAGTTGGAACACCGATCCGGATGATTCTAAATCACAATCTGGATACATATTTATTTTGAATGGTGCAGCAATTAGCTGGAGGAGTGCAAAGCAAAGCGTTGTGGCGAGATCTTCAACTGAATCGGAATACATGGCTGCTTCGGAGGCTTCACAAGAAGCGATATGGATGAAAGAGTTCATTACAGAGCTGGGTGTGGTTCCAAGTGCGCTGGAACCAATGTCTATCAACTGTGATAACATGGGCGCCATAGCCAATGCGCAAGAACCAAGGTCACACAAGAAGCTGAAGCATATCAAGCTACATTTTCACGCTATTCGAGAACATATTCAAGATGGGGATATAAATATTTGCAAAGTACACACAGATCTGAATGAGGGGGATCCGTTGACTAAACCTCTCCCGAGGGCAAAACATGACCAACACCAAACTGCCATGGGTGTTCGGTATATTACCATGTAATCTAGATTAGATGACTCTAGTGCAAGTGGGAGACTGTTGGAGATATGCCCTAGAGGCAATAATAAATGTAGTTATTATTATATCTTTGTGTTTATGATAAATGTTTACATTCATGCTATAATAGTATTAACAAGGAAACATTGATACTTGTGTGATTTGTAAACTTAATTTGAAGTCCCTGGTATAGCCTCTATACATCACTAGCTTGTTGGTTGATAAATGATTGTGGTTTCCCTATCATGAACATTGAGATGTTATCAACAACAATATCATATCTTTAGGAGAATGATATGGTGGACATACTCCTATAGATAAGCGTAGCATAAAGATCAAGTCATTTCAATAGTTCAATTGCTATATGCTTTCTGATACATAGTAACCTAATTCCTTCGACCATGAGATCATGCATATCACCTTTACAGGATGGATTCTTTAATGACATCAAACACCACACCGTAACAGGGTGGCTATAAAGGTGGCATTGAGTGTTCGGAAAGTATTGGTTGAGACACATGGATCAAGAGTGGGATTTGTCCATCCATATGACGGATAGATATACTCTGGGCCCTCTCGGTGGAATGTCATCCAATTGGATTGCAAGCATGTGACTGGCTCACAAGGGATCACATATCACGGGAACGAGAAAAGAGTACTTATCGGTAACGAGGTTGAACTAGGTATGCAGAGATACCGACGATCATAACCTCGGATAAGTAAACTATCGTGTGACAAAGGGAAATTGGTATCGTATGTAAGTGGTTCATTCGATCGCAAAGTAATCGTAGAAATATGTGGGAGCCATATGAATTTCCAGATTCCTCTATTGGTTATTGTTCGGAGAAGTGTCTCGATCATGTCCGCATAATTCACGAACCGTGAGACACACTTAAGGATTCGACGTTGTTTGAGTAGTTATGGTATTATGAGAAAGAGACCGAATGTTGTTCGAGTCTCGGATGGGATCCGGATATCACGAGGTGATCCGGAATGGTCCGGAGAATAAGATTCATATAAGGAAAGTCCCGTTTGAGTTCGGGAATGATTCCGTGTTTTCATCGAATGTTCTAGAAGGTTCCGGAATGTCCGGCACTCCGGAGGGGAAGGGGTACATGAATGTGTCATTGCATATTGGAATGATTGCATCATGTACTAAGTGTCCTCGTTGTTCCAAATAAAGGATTAAATTGAATCCTAGTTTGAAAAGTCAAATAGCTAATTTGAAAAGTCAAACGGCTAAAATTGGAAAGAGGAAAAGAGGAAGGAGTGGGAAACCGAGTTGGGGAGGAGTTCCCTCCTCCAACCGGTGGCCCACCTCCAAGCCGAGTTGGGGAGGGACTCCTCTCCCTCCCCTTGGCACGGCCGGCCCCTCCACCTATATAAGGAGGGGCAGGGCTCCCTCCTCTAAACACACAAGTCCCTCACCTCAAACCCTAGAAAGCTGCAGCCCTCCATAGCCGCCGCCACCACCTAGGGTTTTGCCCTAGCCGCCGACTTGGGGGTCCCCGGAACCCTAGCCGCCGGCTCTAGCACCTCCTCCTTGGTGTGTCTAAACCCTAGATCGCCGAGGAGCTCTCTCATACTCCACCATACTCGCTCCGGCTTAAGGCGAAGCCTCGGGATTTCCCTCTACTTCGGTACCACGCCGTTGTCTTGCCGAATCGCGAGGAGAGTGCTACAACCTCCGCTGCTGGAACAAGGAGAGGAAGGTCTTCGTCGAGTACCGAACGTGTGACCGATTGAGGAGCCGAACGCAGCTTGGGAAGGATCGTATACACGATCTTGAGATCGGGAAGAGTACGACTACATCACCCACGAGAATCCGCTCTCGTTAAACACTTTGGAATCTTCGAGGGTAAGTTATTCCATCGACTCGTTGCTACAATATAGTAGATAGATCTTGGCTTGTTTGTTTGTATGCGATAGAAAATTTTTGTTTTCCATGCTACGAAACCCTACATAATCATGGAATCATCACTCATCCAAGTTCATTTAACAATACAAGGCATGAGAGAATAAATATGAGTGACCAAAGATGCAAACAAGAGGAACAAGCACTCATAGGAAATTAAATTTGGAAGCCACCAAAAAATCAAAAGGAATAGAAAGGTGGTCTCCAAGGATTAAAAATCAACTAAAATTATCTTCTCATATGTGTATATGTCTCTAAGTGGAAAACATCACAAAGACATATGCCAACAAAGAAATATGCACACATAAAGAATACATACAAGAAATCACATAAAAGGCAAAAAAATGAAGTCATAACATATATCAATAAGATTTTTTCTTCAAAGCATGGCCAAAGGCTCAAATATATCTTATTGTACATTAATGAACTTAAAACACCAACACACTACATATATTACAACTATCACCAAGGGAAAATGAGAAAGTTGGAATATATGGAGAAAGGCAACAAATAACACAAGGAATAAACAACTAGCAAAATCTCACTATTGCACATGAGAGAAGATGAGGAAAAGATAGGCAATAAAATTGCTAGATTGACATATTTGGGATTGATGGATCACATGCATGATTTTGTATAGTCCCAATTATATGCACTCATCTCAACTTATACATATATACAATAGAGATTTTTCTTAATACCATGGATATGTTGGAATTATGCCCTAGAGGCAATAATAAAGATTTTTCTTGTTCATGATAAAGTTTATATTCCATGCTAGAATTGTATTAAGCGGAAACATTAATACTTGTGTGGTTTGTGAACAACACCGTGTCCCTAGTACGCCTCTAAGGACTAGCTCATTGATCAATGATGGTTAAGGTTTCCTAACCATAGACATGAGTTGTCAATTGATAATGAGATCATAACATTGGAGAATGATATGATGGACAGACCCAAACTAAGTGAAGCAATTAGATCGTATCATCGTGTTAATCTTTGCGAAGCTTTTCCTATGTCAAATATTGTATTCCTTAGACCATGAGATAATACAACTCCCTAGTATCGGAAGAAAGCTTTGAGGTCATCAAACGTCATCCTATGAGAGGGTGATCATAAAGGTGTCTCTCAGGTGATCGGAAAGTATCATTGGGTTGTATGTATCGAGATGGAATTTCCCTCCCAAGTCGGAGAGATACTTGGGCCCACTCGGTGTCGATATCAACAACGCTTGCAAGCATGTGGTTAAGGAGTTAATCACAAAGTGAGATCGGATTACGAACGAGTAAAGTACTTGCTGTGAACGAGATTGAACTAGGTATGACGTGCATCGACGATCGAATCTCGGGCAAGTAAAATATCGCGAGACGAAGGAATATATATATGGGATTGATTGAATCCTGGCATCGTGGTTCATCCGATATGATCATCGATGAATGTGTGGGAGTCAATATGGGTGCCTGCACCACTGTTGATTATTGATAGAAGATCATGTCTGCATATTCTCGAACCCGCAGGGTCACACACTTAACGTGTCTCGACGCTAGGATAAATTGGATAATTGGTTTATGAATTTTTGTTCGGAGTCTCGGATGGGATCCGGGACATCACGAGAGGTTCCGGAATGGTCCGGAGAATAAGATTCATATAAGGCAGTGCAGTTTTTGGAGTTCGGAATTGTTCCGGGTTAATCGGTATTGTACCGGAAGCTTCTAGAACCTTCCGGAAGGGGACAAACGTGGCCCCACCTTCCGGGAGGGGGCATGGGCCTATGAGGGAGTTTCCTGGCCACATTGATCCAGGGGCACAAGGCCCCATAGGGCCCAGCCGATCCTAGAGAGTTTAAATCGTTTAAACTAGAGATAGGGTTTCTAGAAGAGGGGAGAGTCCATGCCCCCCACTCCTTATCCTTTGGGCTTGGGGGAGGGGCTAGGGCTGCGCCCCCCCTCTATATAAAGAGGGGTGGGGGCGCACCAACCCCACATACCTCTCCTCCAAACCCTAGCCGCCTTGCTAGCTTCCTCTCTCCCTCCCGACTGTTTGTAGGCGAAGCCCTGCTGCAGAAATTCTCCACCATATACACCACGCCGTCGTGTTGTAGATCCAATCTATCTCTCCACCATACTTGCTGGTCCGAGGAAGGAGGAGACGTCGAGGTGCTGCACATGTGCATCTCATGGAGGCACCGCCACTTGTGGTGCTAGATCGGATCGGATCGCGAGGAGGAGAAGCGAGTATGACTACATCACCCACGTTCCGACGAACGTTCCGCTGTGCGAATCTTCAAGGGTATGAAGATCTAATCCAATCTCTCTCGTTGATTGCATCTCCTAGATTAGGTCTTGGCTTTCCCTCTGTTCACATCCGTAGAAAATTTTGATTTACTATGCCGCGAAACCCTTCAGGATATAGATACAACAATAAATACAATAACAAAAATTCATGCTAGAAGGCAACCGACAAACGGTTGGAATCAAGATATATGAGCATGAGAAAGAGATACTTGTTACCGAGATATAATTGGTAGGATGTAGAGGATATGAATTCGTTGAACATCCTATAGCTTGCCTCCAATTTTCATGTATGCATCATTTCTTCAAAATTGAGAGACAACCATCCAATCTATCTCCAATGTACCTAAAACACATTCAAGTACAAAATGGTCCCCAAACTTATTGGGTCCAATGTAGTTAGTGCAACTACAATACATAGGAGAGACTCCACATAAATATGTGCATATTGATATGAAATTCAATTTCATGCACAACTTATCCGATGGGATTTGGTGGAGTTTCCCCTATATATTGGATCAAAGAAAGCAAGCATGCCATAATATAAACATATAGTAAATATGCATGCATAAAGCTTTCAAGAACCAAAACGGAGATACAATTTGAACAAAAAACACCAAGTAAATCGAGATTGCACACACAAGAGTGTGACATGACAAACAATTTCCAAATTGTATCAAATAACCAATCCAACACATGAAAGGTCACAAGTTCAACAAATGAACTAAGCTAAAGCCAAAAGAGAAAAAGATAGATAGAAATAAAAATGCTCAAGGATTTATCTCATTCTAAAATGGTCAAATCATGAAACAAGGAGTGAGACAAAATCAACTCCAAAAAATAGCAAGGTTCCAACAAGAAACCAAACTCCCCAAACTTCTCATAATGGCACAAATACCAAAACGAAAAGATTGAGGTTTCAAGCACATAAAACCCGATATGGATCAAACAAAGAAGCATAAATACGAGTGTTCTAAATAATATAGGATAGCTCCCCCATGGATAGTGCATTATATAGGATTTTCCTTTTGAATGCAAAATGCACACAAATGGGATCATCACTAGTACCTACAATAAATAAAACACAAGAGGATACCAAGAAAAGTAAAAGGATCCAAATGTAGCAAGGAATGCATGGGAGCACACAAAACACTTACTTGGCCAAAGATAGGACAAGATTAAGCAAAGGCCAAAGTGAATATGATCAATAAATTCTACCATAAATTGAGTACTTATTGTCCAAGGACAAGAAATATTGGGAATAATTTTCCCAAGGTAGCTTGCATGGATATCCAAGATCATAGTCACAACAAGAAGCATATAACAAAATATAAGAATTAGGCATGATACTTCGAACAAGATTCTTGGTAGCTTCCAATTGTCACACAATCACTAGTGATTAGAGTAACCTGAAGCAAATGGTTTCCATGCGGATATATATATCTAAATATGAGGAAACACATACCAAGAAGCACTCTCATAAACAAGATCCAAAATATGAGCAAAAAAGTCATTCAAGCAAATTGGAACTTGTATGAGCAAATGTGTCACATAGGTGCTAGATAATTATCAATATCAATTCTAAGTGACACAACCTCGAATATTCACATTTTCTAGGATTGTAATATGCACTAAGCATATGACTCCCCCATAATGTGATACTACCATAAAACCAACGCGAGGCAAAATAACACAAATATAGATAATTAATGGAAATTATAAAACTTAAATTTCTCATGAGAATTATACCACATAGAGACTAGACAATAATCCAATATAAATACTAGGTGGTATTCCTCATGTACACACAATTTTAGGATTGTGGGATGCCCAAGCATAACACTCCCCCAAAAAGGGATAATCCATTAATTTCTCACAAGAGCCAAATAAGATACCAAATATAATCAAGAAAGGCTCAACCACAAGAAACACACATACATGGAGTGCCACCTAATCATACACAAATATGCTTGATACCTCAAGATAATTAAGTGGAAAGTACAACATGTACAAAAGAATGGAAGATACAAAACCAACACATGCACAAGGGGGCGAGTAACTTTCAATGTAAAGAGTTTAGCATATGTTACCACAAGGAGGAACATTAGGAATATAATATAATCATGATAATCCAAATGGCTTGGCTTGACAATAATAATTGATGAAGATCCCTCAATTCTTCATAATGTAGCCAAGTCTCCAATGCCCTCCAACAACACCTATTGATCAAGTTTTGACTTGTTGGTCCCCAACCAAGTTGGGTCCTAAGAGGTTAGTCACAATAGGCTTGGAAACCCAAATGGTTCTTTTCTTGAACCCACATTGAGCACCAACAAATTTGGCAAACACATTTCCAACCTCATCCTTACAAAGAGAATAAGCATCATCAATAATGATAGGGTTGGATGAGGAGATACCGATAGTGCATGAGGAAGAAATATGCCCCTTCTCACGGCATATGTAGCAAGTTCTACTCTTGCCATCTTTCTTCTTAGGTGAAGCCACAACTCGAGGAAGAGCTCGAGTAGTCCTCTTAGGAAGTGGCCCATTAATGACTTGAGGTGGAGCTTGAGACCGCTTCCCTTGTTGCTTCACACTAAGAGGATTTTTCTTCAATGGGAAAGATCTAACATGGTGCCCTTCTTTCTTGCACTTGAAACAAACAATGTTGGCCGGATTATTGACTTGATCTTGTCCATTCTTCTTGTTGTCCTTGTGCTTCAACTTGATAGTGGACTTGTTCTTGACATTGTAGTTGAATCCAAGACCACTCTTGTCATTGGGGGATTTTTGCACACTCAAGATTTTGTTGAGTGCGGCCTTCCCTTGATGACCCTTTTTCAAGTCATTTCTCAAAGAAGTGACTTGAGCCTTGAGCTCTTTTATTTCCTCTACATGGTTAGTTTCAACAAAAGTACTAGAGGAAGTAGATGCTACATTGTTAGAGCAACAAGGCATGAAAAGTAATTCATCACAAGATGTAGCAATGTCATGAGTGGATGAATTATAAGGACTAGCACATGGCAATATAACATTTGAAGTAGATATAGTGCTAATGTCCAAATGAGGCCCACTAGATGTTACCTTTGACATGATGGCCTCATGAGCTAACTTTAGCCTACCATGGGAGACTAGAAGATCCTCATGCGAGCTCGAGAGCTTAACATGACTTTCTTCTAATTTCCCATAGTTGCTAGTTAGCAAAGCAAGTTGAGCCTTTAGCTCAACATTCTCCTTCAAAATAGATGCTTCACAAGAAATAGAGTTAGTAGCACAAGAATCATTATTATTGGCAAGAGGTGAGGGCAACTTGTCAAGCTCTTTTAAATATGAAGATTTAAGTTCTCATGTGACTCGGTGAGTTTGATGAGCTCCCTCTTAACGACCCGAGAGCCATTTTCGAGGTGCTTAAAATCCTCAACAAGTTTAGCATAAGCAACTTCAAGATCATCATTTTTAATCTTGAAGGAGTTAGCCACCGCAAGTTCTCTATCATGGTATTCCTTTACTCTAGATAATTCTAGAGTAAAAGTCTCCTCAAGAGATTCTTTGGTGGTTTGTTCTTCTTCAAGGGAGTCATTTAGTTGAGCAATTTCATTAGCATAATTACGCTCACGCGCAAATTGTTCATCAATTAAGTTTTCTTGCTCCTCAATAAGATCATTGCCTTCTATAGCATAATTCAAGATTTCAATAAAGTTGGAGGAAGCAATTTTATTTTTGGAAAGAGCGCCATAGACAACCTCTCCCATTTTCTTAATAGAGGTAATATCATACTTACCTCTATAATCCTCATTATCATTTTCAACCTCATCATCATCATGAGATACAATGGGATCCAAAGAGGTTACCTTTGTTCCCTTAGCCATAAGGCATATGTGAGAACCGGAGGAAGGTGATGATGAGATTGCACTTGTAGCTCTATTCAAGACCTTGTCTTGGTCCATAGAATCTTCGGTTTCCTCTACATGGTTAGCAACACAAGCACTAGAGGAAATAGAAGCATTTTTTATCATGGCAACAAGACAACACAAGCATATCATCATGAGATTTATTCAAGTCATTTCTACATGATATTTAAGGACTATTAACACAAGCATGTAAGAAGTTTGTAGTTCTAGAAGTGTTAGGGTCCAAAGATAGATCATTGCAACTAGATAGAGATGAAGGATTACAAATAGTAAGCACACTATCCAAATTGCAATTTCTATCACCACTCACCATATCATTACCTTGTGAAAAGTCACATGTTGGTGAAGTGGTAGAGGATGAGAACTCATCTCGACCGGAAGTGGAAGCAACACAATCATCCTCAAAAATGTTGGACTTGCTATATTTATCTTGAAGCTTGGTCCATATCTCACGAGCATTTAAATAAGGCATGATAGAAGAAAGAACTACATTGCTCACAACATGCAAAAGAATTTTAGTAGCTAGAGCATCTAGATGAGAGTTCAACTTGTACTCTAAAGATTCATTTTGGGTATCCATAGGAGAAGAGAAACCCACATATAGATATCCCTCGATAATTGGGTGAATTTCCCGAAATAAATTAAGCATGCGAATTTTCCAAACATCATAATTTGTGCCATCGAATGTGAGCGTGTCCTTGTGCACTAATCCCCTAGCCGACATCTTTACTCTCAAGGCGGTGAAGCCTAAAATGAGAGACCGGGCTCTGATACCAATTGAAAGGATACATATGTTGCCTAGAGGGGGGGAGGTGAATATGTGTAACACCCTCAGAATCGGACCTATGCAAGTTTGAGCAAAATTCGCCAAACCCGCATAGAAACGATTCAAAGGTGCCCACCAGGCACTTTCGTGCGGGTGGAAAACGAAGTAATAACATTACACAACAGTCCTCGATGGGACCCACAGAACAGATATATACAACAGCGACTCAAAGAGTCAAGAATACAGATATACGGTACAAAGATCCAAATCACCTTGAAAAGAGGGAGCGTCCGACTACGGACAAGATGCAAATGGGGCTAAGAGCCCTGAAGAATAACCAATGGCGTCCATAACCCTGCCCAGGCCAAGCCGGAAGGGTAACCCTGCTAACGGCGTCGATCTCAAAACCTGCTTAAACAAAAGGGGTGCCGACAAAGGGCAAAGCAGAAAACAAAGAAGGAGCGTCGATCGAGGCCAAGACACGGCGAGGCTAGAATTCGGTCCTCGCCTACATAGGTATGGTGGATCGAGCGGCGGCAAGATGCACTAAACAACCTATAGAGACTCGATACAATGGCGGATATCGAGAGAGATGAGAATGACCTATCCGGATCCAACCTGAAGCTAACACCAAACAAACCCATCCTGGTGTTTCCCCCTCGAGACCAAACGAGGAAGTCAACCGAGGAACTCACGCAGTTGGCAGTTTTACTTATTCAGTTATAGTTGCGGCACTTTACTAGTCAGGTTAAATAATCGTCCTGATAAGGTAAGCAGTGGGCACTTTTAGTTAACCATTCCGTTATAGTTGTAACTCTTACTAATCAGGTGCAGATAGCATGAGATAAACCCAAAACCCAGCAGTTGTTGGTACTTTTATTCAGCCATTCCGTTGTAGTTGCAATACTTACTAGTCAGATACAACTGTCGCAAGTGACAACCAAACAAGCAATTGTGGGCAGTATTAATTAGCCATTCCGTTGTAGTGAAGCTGATTACTAGTCATTATAAGTCAAATTTATAGCAGTAAACTTTAGTTATGCTTGTCTATGATCGAGATACTGTGCTCCAAGTCGTCCATAACCGCGGACACGGCTTTCAGAAAGTTTTAACCCGGCCGGGGTGCACAAATAGCAACACACACACGATCAACCTCGGAAAAACCAAATCAAAACCCAACGAGGTCTCACGACAGAGCAATCACAAGATTCAGAAATATTTCAGGGGGCCACCCCTTAAGTAGAACCCGCAACGGAGTAAGCAAGCTCCGAGACGGCCTCAAGGTTTGGGTGGACGGCTGTGAACGACTGGGAACCCGAAAGTGTGGCTGGGCTTGTCGACACCGCGGAATCGTGTCCCGCTCCTAAACAGTACAGTGTGCTCCTCGCACAATCGTAAATAAAGCAGTAGCATGGCATAAGTACAGGATAGTAAAAACACCTCAAACTAGTTTGTGGCCCCAAGAAATAAGACGGAATCAAGCTCTGGATAAGGGGGGCCCATACTCCCCATATGTGGATAGCGCGATAAATCAAGGAACAGGTATCAAGTACTCGGGGTCTTACGGGACACAAGTGGGCGTTCGGAAACCAAATATTATCTATCACCCACCGATGCCTCTGCTTATTCAATTTTAGTTGTTAAACAGAAATTAAAGTGACGATAAGTAAAGCTAGAATCATCTCCAACAACATCATGCGGCAATACATCAGCAACTGTGGCATATGGCGACACACATCAGCACTTGAGCAAGCAACTACGACGCGCAAGTCCAACTATCTACCAAACAACAGGTAATAGGATGTGTCCAAGGCAATATAGGGCTGCACGGTATATCACAGGTACGGAAACTAAAGCATCGCAACACATATAGCAAAAGATCAACAGGAGGGAAGTAAATACTATAAAAGTAAGATAGGTAGAAAGGGGAAGATGCTCGCCTGAAAACATTGTCGAAAGGTGCGACCGAAGATCGGGGCGAAGCTCACATCAACTCAACGGCCTTATCCGCGAAGAAGCAAAACACTAGAAGAAACACCGGATGCAATATTTAATACAACGGCAGAAGATCGGCATGATGCATGTATGATGCATGGCATGGTAAAGGTGCGATGCAATTAGGTCATATTAAGCGGAACCGGGGTCCCGACAATTAGTTAGGTGGTTCATGTTATTTAGAAGGCCCGCAATTTCAATGTTGTATTAACAGGCAGAAGATAGTACCGGGTTCGCTACACAAATTTAAATGAGGCCGATATGAGACTAGATTTGCCCGCATATGGGCCCCATATTTAATTATGAGGTGAAGCGGCATAAGGCCCCCAAACCACATGAATGTATGCATGCAAGACAATCATTATGCGACAAGTTGTATTATGTTGTAAAATAGGGTTCGGGAGAAAGGTTCACACATTTAGGGTTCGGCGATCTTGTTAGGGTTCCGGTTCGACAGGTCCGTGGTTCGACGGTTCCGTTTCTGCATCGGGTAGGTCTTGGCGCATCCGGTGCGGGACTTGGGGTCATGTTGACGGTCATGGCGTTCGAGGGATGTTCTCGGTGTCCGGGTGAAGCACTCGGCGTTCTACGGTTCCACGTCGACGGCCTTGGTTTCCTTGATGGAGAACTTGGTGTGTCCGGCGGCTCGGTGTCCATGGATCCGAGAGGAAGAACTTGTCGTCCCAGGTTCCATATCGGCCTTCTCGGTGTCTCGCGGTGAAGTGCTTGTCGTCTTTGTGGCGAGCTTGGCGGTCATCGGGTTCGGCGCCGATGGCCGTTGGCGAACTGGGGTGTTGACCTTGCTTCTCGGTGAGGGACTCGGCGTCCTTGCGGAGTTCGGGTGTCAACGCCGAACTTGGTTCCATGCCGCTAGATCCGGTCGAGGTCGTCATGCTTCCGACACTAGCATCTGGATCCACTTATGCCACCCATACTAGACAAACTCCAACCCGGTGGAACACGTCTCGCGGGTTTTGGCTCGAGCACCTTGTGGTCGAGTTGCGGAAGGCGACGAGCACGAGCGGCGTACTTGGCGACGAGGTCGCTGGGCGGCGCCGAGAGGTCGGTGACGATGAAGGCACCGCCGCAGCGGCTCGCGTCTTGGAGAACTCGCAGACCGCCGCTGGTCGGCTCGGGTTGGGAAAAGGCGCAGCGCGGCCGGCAGTGAGCGACGCGGCGGGCGGCTTCGGGCGGCGGGAGGTCGAGGCGGCGGGCGCAGGTGCTCGCGCGTAGGGGTCGACGCGGTGGCGAAGCCGGCAGGCTCGCCGGCGGGCGGCGGAGCGGACGGCTGCCGGAGGGCGGAGGGGCCCGAGCAGAGCACGGGTCGGCGGAGGTCGCGGGCCGGGACGTGGTGGAGAGGCGGCGGAGGGCGCCATGTGGCGGCGGCGCGATCTGAGGCGAGGCAGTGGAGACTGGGGCGGCGAGGTGGGGGCGTGAGCCGGGCGGCGGCGCAGACGCTGGGCGGGGTGGGCGGCTTTGGGCAGCGGCGGCTCGGCTACGGGAGGCGGCTGACGCCAGACGCGCTTGGCGAAGCGGCCAGCCAGGCTGGCTGCGGCGGGAAGGGCCACCGTGGCGAGGATGCGGGTGAGAGGAGGTCGCTGCGTGGGGAGGGTGGAGAGAGGCGGCTGGGGTCGGGCAGCGGGTAGCACGGAGGAGGGAGGCGGATGCGCAGGACGCCGAGGTGGGTGCGGGAGGCGGTGTGGCGAGGAAGAAGAGAGGACGGTGGGGCGCCATGGTGGGGCCGCTAGGTGGGTCCATTGGGCGGTGGCGGATGGCTTGGTGAGTGGCGTCGGCGTAGTGCAAAGTGGCGGGGAGTTGGTCTGCACTGGGAGGTGGGCGGTGAGGTCCCAGCAGAGGAAGCGGGTAGGGGCGGCTGGTCAGGCGTGTGTGCGTGTAAGCGCATGTGGAGTGGGTCTGTGGAGGAGAGAGAAAGGGAAGAGGAGGTGGGGTGATGTGGCATAGAGGATTGGTGGAGGAGAGGGTGTCCGAGGTGGCGCAGGATAGGAGGGAGTGAGGTGGAGGGTGAGAGGGTAGATTCCTGGTAGTAGAGGATTTAGATGGGGCGGCAGGTTGGACCGATTTTAAAATATGGGGTGGTCGTTCGGGTCGCTACGGCCCGTTCGACTGCCCCGCTAAAATAAATTACATATTTTATTTATTTCAAACAAGGTTTTCGCAAACCGATAACGGACAAAACAAAATAATCCGGGGACCCGGTTTTGGCGTTTGAATAAAAGACGGGGCGTTTAGAAAAACAACACGGGCTTTGCAAACATAGTTTTGGCAAACAATGCATGATGATGACGATGCAATGCACAAATTCAACGCGATTTTCTAGTAGTGGTTTTGCGGGATGCCACAATTCGACACCACTAACAATGGATCTCGCCCTCGAGATCCGCCTCATGGTTCCGGAAGGAAGGTCGGCGTTCTCCGTCTTCTCGCTTCGTGTAGATCCTTGCGACACCACTAACAAGGGGTCGTTGTCCGTGATCGTCGAGGAAACTCTCCGGTAACAAAAAGATCGAAGGCGGAGGTATCAACAAATAAAGCCACCTCTATCTTCGTTGGAAAGAGGGAACCGATGCATTCTCATCAACTTCAATGTACAAAAGCGAATAGAAAGGGTAGTCGGCATGGGGGCCAATCCATCACGCACCCAAACTATTACTCCGCACAATCAGTGGAAAAGAGTGCAACCATTCTCGGAATCAGACTGAAGATCTCGACAAGCGAGGTTCGGAAACAGAGGAGTGATGCAGACTCTGCATCGGATCTGACGTAGAGGATGTCGTCGCGTCGGAAACACCGGAAAGCACAAACAAGGATCAAAGGACGGTAACACCGTAGACGGATTCGTCAGGCAGCTTGAACACCGGATGATAGAACTCCGTTATCAGAGGAGGAAGCGAAACCCTGAAGGTACGACAGAAAACCCAACCACGAGAATTCCTGGACTCGAAGAAAGAGAAGAGAGCGGATTCAAAACACGTAGAGGTAAGAGGAGAACAGCAGAGGGGTAAGGAGTAAAATCAGACCTAATCAGAACTATCCAACCGATTTTCAAAAATAGTTTTGACACTCTACTTCGGCCGTTAGCTAGGTTATCCTACAGGCTGGACTTGTGGGGTATCGCAACTGCTGAGCTCTGATACCACTCTGTAACACCCTCAGAATCGGACCTATGCAAGTTTGAGCAAAATTCGCCAAACCCGCATAGAAACGATTCAAAGGTGCCCACCAGGCACTTTCGTGCGGGTGGGAAACGAAGTAATATCATTACACAACAGTCCTCGATGGGACCCACAGAACAGATATATACAACAATGACTCAAAGAGTCAATAATACAGGTATACAATACAAAGATCCAAATCACCTTTAAAACAATACAGCGTCCGAGTACGGACAAGATGCAAATTGAGCTAAGAGCCTCAAGAATAACCAATGGCGCCCATAACCCTGCCCAGGCCAAGCGGAAGGGTAACCCGCTAACGGCGTCGATCTCAAAACCTTAAACAAAAGGGGTGCCGACAAAGGCAAAGCAGAAACAAAGAAGGAGCGCCAAGATCGAGGCCAGTACACGGCGAGGCTAGAATTCGGCGGTCCTCGCCTACATAGGTATGGTGGACTGAAGCGGCAGCGGCAGCATGCACTAAACAACCTATAGAGACTCGATACAACTGGCGGATATCAGAGAGGGATGAGAATGACCTATCCGGATCCAACCTGAAGCTAACACCAAACAAACCCATCCTGGTGTTTCCCCCTCGAGACCAAACGAGGAAGTCAACCGAGGAACTCACGCAGTTGGCAGTTTTACTTATTCAGTTATAGTTGCGGCACTTTACTAGTCAGGTTTAAATAATCGTCCTGATAAGGTAAGCAGTGGGCACTTTTAGTTAACCATTCCGTTATAGTTGTAACTCTTACTAATCAGGTGCAGATAGCATGAGATAAACCCAAAACCCAGCAGTTGTTGGTACTTTTATTCAGCCAATTCGTTGTAGTTGCAATACTTACTAGTCAGATAAGTGACAACCAAACAAGCAATTGTGGGCAGTATTATTAGCCATTCCATTATAGTGAAGCTGATTACTAGTCATTATAAGTCAAATTTATAGCGATAAACTTTAGTTATGCTTGTCTATGATCGAGATACTGTGCTCCAAGTCGTCCATAACCGCGGACACGGCTTTCAGAAAGTTTTAACCCGGCCGGGGTGCACAAATAGCAACACACACACGATCAACCTCGGAAAAACCAAATCAAAACCCAACGAGGTCTCACGACAGAGCAATCACAAGATTCAGAAATATTTCAGGGGGCCACCCCTTAAGTAGAACCCGCAACGGAGTAAGCAAGCTCCGAGACGGCCTCAAGGTTTGGGTGGACGGCTGTGAACGACTGGGAACCCGAAAGTGTGGCTGGGCTTGTCGACACCGCGGAATCGTGTCCCGCTCCTAAACAGTACAGTGTGCTCCTCGCACAATCGTAAATAAAGCAGTAGCATGGCATAAGTACAGGATAGTAAAAACACCTCAAACTAGTTTGTGGCCCCAAGAAATAAGACGGAATCAAGCTCTGGCTAAGGGGGGCCCATACTCCCCATATGTGGATAGCGCGATAAATCAAGGAACAGGTATCAAGTACTCGGGGTCTTACGGGACACAAGTGGGCGTTCGGAAACCAAATATTATCTATCACCCACCGATGCCTCTGCTTATTCAATTTTAGTTGTTAAACAGAAATTAAAGTGACGATAAGTAAAGCTAGAATCATCTCCAACAACATCATGCGGCAATACATCAGCAACTGTGGCATATGGCGACACACATCAGCACTTGAGCAAGCAACTACGACGCGCAAGTCCAACTATCTACCAAACAACAGGTAATAGGATGTGTCCAAGGCAATATAGGGCTGCACGGTATATCAGTGCGAAACTAAAGCATCGCAACACATATAGCAAAAGATCAACAGAGGGAAGTAAATACTATAAAAGTAAGATAGGTAGAAAGGGAAGATGCTGCTTTGAAAACATTGTCGAAAGGTGCGATCAAGATCGGGAAGCTCACATCAACTCAACGGCCTTATCCGAAGAAGCAAAACACTAGAAGAAACACGGATGCAATATTTAATACAACGGCAGAAGATCGGCATGATGCATGTATGATGCATGGCATGGCAAGGTGCGATGCAATTAGGTCAAGATTAAGCGGAACCGGGGTCCCGACAATTAGTTAGGTGGTTCATGTTATTTAGAAGGCCCGCAATTTCAATGTTGTATTAACAAAGTAAGATAGTACGGTTCGCTACACAAATTTAAATGAGGCCGATATGAGACTAGATTTGCCGCATATGGGCCCCATATTTAATTATGAGGTGAAGCGCATAAGGCCCCAAACCACATGAATGTATGCATGCAAGACAATCATTATCGACAAGTTGTATTATGTTGTAAAATAGGGTTCGGGAGAAAGGTTCACACATTTAGGGTTCGCGATCTTGTTAGGGTTCGGGTTCGACAGGTCGTGGTTCACGGTTCCGTTCGGTATCGGGTAGGTCTTGGCGCATCCGTGCGGACTTGGGGTCATGTTGACGGTCATGGCGTTCAGGGGGGATGTTCTCGGTGTCCGGGTGAAGCACTCGGCGTTCTACGGTTCCACGTCGACGGCCTTGGTTTCCTTGATGGAGAACTTGGTGTGTCCGGGCTCGATGTCCATGGATCCGAGAGGAAGAACTTGTCCCAGGTTCCATATCGGCCTTCTCGGTGTCTCGCGGTGAAGTGCTTGTCGCCTTTGTGGCGAGCTTGGCGGTCATCGGGTTCGGCGCGATGGCCGTTGACGAAACCGGGTGTTGATCTTGCTTCTCGGTGAGGACTCGGCGCCCTTGCGGAGTTCCCGGTGTCAACACCGAACTTGGTTCCATGCCGCTAGATCCTCGGGTCGAGGTCGTCATGCTTCCGACACTAGCATCTTCGGATCCACTTATGCCACCCATACTAGACAAACTCCAACCAAATGGAACACGTCTACGGGTTTTGGCTCGAGCACCTTGTGGTCGAGTTGCAGCGGGAAGGCGAGCACGGCGGCGGTACTTAAGGACGAGGTCGCGCGGCGGCGCTTCAGAGGGTCGGTGACGAGGATGAAGGCACCGCTTCGGGCAGCGGCTCGCGTCTGGGAACTGCAGACGCCGCTTGTGGTCGGCTCGGGTTGGAAGGTGCAGCAGCGCGGCGGCGACGGTGAGCGGACGCGGCGGGCGGCTCGGGCGGCGCGGACGAGGCAGCGGCGGCGGCGCTTCGCGAGGTCGGCGGTGGCGAGCGCAGGCACGGCTCGCCGAGGCGGGCGGCGGAGCGGGCTGCCGAGGCGGGAGGGGCCCGGCAGAGCACGGTCGGCGGAGGTCGCGGCGGGGCCGGCGTGGTGGGCGGAGCGACGGCGGGAGGCGCGCGCGGTGATGGCGCGGCGGGCGAGGCGGTGGGAGAAGCGGGCGGCGAGTGGGGACGTGAGCCGGCGGCAGCGGCGGCAGACGCTGGGTGGAGGCGGCTGGGGGCGGCAGGCGGGGCTCTGGGAGGCGGCTCCGGGCGGACCAGACGCTGCTAGGCGAAGGGCGCTGGGCAGCCAGGCTCGGCCTTGGGAAGGGGCCACCGGCGGCGAGGATGCGGGTGAGAGGAGGTCGCTGCAGCGGGGGAGGGTGGAGAGAGGCGGCGCTCTGGGGTCGGGCCGGCGAGCGGGTAGCACGGAGAGGAGGGACAGCAGGCGGATGCTGGACGCCGAGGTGGGGCGGCGGGGCGGTGGCGCGAAGAAGAGAGGAGGTGGGGCGCCAAGGGTGGGGCCGCTAGGTGGGTCCGCTGGGCAGGTGGCCGGATGGCTTGGTGAGTGGCGGCGTCGAGTGCGGGGTGGGGGAGTTGGTGCACTGGAGGTGGGCAGGCGGTGAGGTCCCAATGGCGAGAGAGAGCGGTAGGGGCGGCTGGTCAGCGTGTGTGCGTGTAGCGCATGTGGAGTGGAGTGCTGAGGAGCGAGAAAGGGAAGAGGAGGTGGGGTGATGTGGCATAGAGGGATTGGTGGAGGGAGAGGGTGTCGAGGTGGTGCGGGGATAGGAGGGAGTGAGGTGGAGGGTGAGAGGGTAGATTCTGGTAGCAGAGGATTTAGATGGGGCGGCAGGTTGGACCGATTTTAAAATATGGGGTGGTCGTTGGTCGCTACGGCCGTTCTGACCCGCTAAAATAAATTACATATTTTATTTATTTCAAACAAGGTTTTCGCAAACCGATAACGGACAAAACAAAATAATCCGGGGACCCGGTTTTGGCGTTTGAATAAAAGACGGGGCGTTTAGAAAAACAACACGGGCTTTGCAAACATAGTTTTGGCAAACAATGCATGATGATGACGATGCAATGCACAAATTCAACGCGATTTTCTAGTAGTGGTTTTGCGGGATGCCACAATATGCGATTAAAACTTTTCCTAGAGTGGCTCAACAAAGGCGGAATAAAACTAGTGTTTACTTTGTTAAGCACAACCTAGAACAACTAAGGTTCACCTATGTGCACCAACAACTTATGCTAAGCAATAAAAGCAACAAAGTGATAGCAAGATATATATTACTTCAAGCATGAAGGCTATCACAATGTAAAGTGCATAAGTAAAGAGCTCGGGTATAGAGATAACCGAGGCACGCGGGGACATGGAGTACGTCTCGTTTGGAGAGGGGGTGGTATCAAACCACCAACGCCACAAAAGGCCTCCCTTATTCTCCGGTGAATCTCACCCCAACGGGATCGATCCACGCTTGCACTATCGGTGCACTTGTCGGTGGCAACCGGAACCTCTCACAAGGTTGGGTCACTTCTCCACAACTTAATTGGAGGCTCCCAAAAAACGCCACAAAAGGCCTCAACAAATGCCACCAAGGCCACAAAACCTTCTAGGGTTCCAAGAACCCAAGAGGGACAAGCTCCAATGAGCAACTTAAACCAAATCCTCTGAGGAGAACTCAAACCGATGCAACAAATGCAAATGGCAAGAACACCACAAAGGTGTTCAAATCCTTCTCTCCCAAATTCCACCAAAGCTACAAAAGCTTATGGGGGAATAAGAGAGGAAGAACAATCGAGGAAATCCACAAAAGACTCCAAGATCTAGATCCCAATATGTTCCCCTCACTTAGAGGAGAGTTTGATTGGTGGGATTGTAGAACTAGATCTCCTCTTTCAAATCCCTCAAGAATATGCAAGAATCATCAGAGGGATTGAGAGAAAGCAAGCTCAAGAAGGTCAATAATGGAGGGGAAAACTTGCAAGAATGGTTAAGGAACCATTGGGGAAGAAGACCCCTTATATAGGTCCTTCCAAAATCCAACCGTTGCAGCCTAAAAACGCGATTCCCGGTACTACCGGACTTTTTCCCGGTACTACCGGACTTTCCCGGCACTACCTGACATTCCCTGGGGTTCCTGAGGCTCCAAACGCATTTTTCTCTGCGCTCCCTGGTACCAAAATGCGGTACTACCGGACCCCGGTTCAACCGGATCCTGGTCCGGTACTACCGGTCATCACAGAACGAAAACAGCCATAACTTTTGCATCCGGACTCCGATTTCGATGATCTTGGGCTCGTTTCGAAGAGGACAACAACCTCTGCAAGATCATGCAAAGAAACATCATATTCCAGAAAGGGAGTATAGATCCAAATGACGAAGTAAAAAAACCTTCTACCGCGCTAGGTACAAAAATGCGGTACTACCGCTTTTTGGTACCTAGCCCGGCAGTGGCTTTTGGAAACTTGTCAAAAACCTTATGTCGTGCTAGGTAATAAAATGTGGTACTACCGCATTTTGGTACCTAGGAGGGCAGTGGAATTTGTCAACTTGCCAAAACCTACTGCCGCGCTAGGTACTAAAATGGTACCTAGGAAAATTCAAACCTCTATAACTTTTGATTGGTAACTCCGATCGACCCGATTCCAATTGTGTTGGAAAAAGGACGACATGAGCTACCCTATTAAAGGTGAAAATATTGGTTATCACCAAGTGAGAATGTATCATGTATAATAATGTGAGATACGTCACTTAGTGAGAAACCAAAAAGCCGCCAAGATCAAAATCGCAACAAGATACAAACGAAAGATCCGAGTTTGATGAACAAGAGCTTGTTATGGAGATTACCACAAGCTCTATATCCTCACATGGATAAGACCAAATAACAACCAAATATGATGATGCAAATATGCAAAGGTTTGAGCTCTCTCCGAACGAAGTGAACAAGGTACTCATTCGAGAGCCCCTCTTGATAGTACGACTATCTATCCTAAACCCAGTCTCGTACTAACAATATGAGACCGACAAAAGGGAAAACCTATCAAGATTATACCTTTGCCTTGAGCATTCCACTTGAGCTTGATGTATACGATCTTGCCCTTCTCAAGATGTAACGCCTTTCTTAATTCCTCATCATCGATCCATGATCACCAAGGATGGCAAGCATCAAACATGAGATCTTCTACAGGTGGTGCATTTTGAGCTTGCACAACACATCTTCTTCTCATTTCATCGAGCTTGAAGACAACACATGCTCCAAGCGATGCCGATGGAACATTCCTACAAGTACAGCTCAATACACACATTAGTCCACAAAGATTGTCATTAATTACCAAAACCACACATGGGGGCCCACATGTTCTTTCACATGTGCTCCAAATATAGTCATATGTGCTCGCAATGAGAACTTGCACAACATCTTTTGTCCAGCCAACCCGTGGCAGCGGGGCCTCTAGGGAACTACTGGCAATTAAGGTGCTCCTTTTAATAGAGCACCGGAGCAAAGCATTAACACTCCATGAACACATGTGATCCTCACACCACATCCATCCCCTCTGATTGTCCCAATTATTGTCACTTTGGGGCCTTTGGATCCGGACAATGATATGTGTACACAACTTGCAGATAAGATCACAAACAATACTATCATAATAATTCAATAATAAGTTCAGATATGAGATCATGGCACTCGGGCCCTAGTGACAAGCATTAAGCACAACAAGTTGCAACAAAGTCAAATAGCACTAATAGAGATACTAGGCACTATGCCCTAACAATCTTATTCGATTACATGATAGAACTCATCCAATCCCTACCATCCCCAACCCTACAGTGGGGGGTTACTCACTCATGGATGAGGGAAACATGGATGGTTGATGGAGATGCATTGGTGATGACGATGATCCTCTCCAAATTACCCGTCCCGGCAGGGTGCCAGAACGGAGTTTCTGGATCCGAATCTTTCTTTCTTTCTGGTGGCGGCGGCGTGGCGGAACTCTTTCTAGAAAACTATCGACCACCCCTCGGTTTTTAGGTCGAAAGGCAACTTATAGGCGCAGAGGGTGGCTGAGGAGGTGCCTGGGGTGGCTGCACCCCCTAGGCATGGCCAGTGGTGGGCCCGCGCCTGGCAGGGGTGTGCCCCCCCGGGACCCTTCTCCGTCTCGTCTTCTGGCTCCGTGGATCTTCTGGCAAAATATAATTTTTGGCATATTTTCCGGGATTTTTCCTGATAGTTGATTTTCTGCACAAAAAGTAGACACCAAGGTAATTCTGCTGAAAACAGTGTCAGACCGTGTTAGTTGTATCCACATCACATAATTTTAGAGGAGAAAAACTAGCAAAGTGTTCGAGAAAGTAGATACGTTTTGGACGTATCAACTCCCTCCAAGCTTAGCTTATTGCTTGTCCTTAAGCAATTCAGTTGAAAACTGAGTGCGACAAAAGAACTTTCACGAACACATTGCTTCATATGATGTATATATTCTCAGCACAGGAGTAGATTCTTAGACAATTCATAATAAAGAGTATGCAACTAAGGCTACTCAATAGTCATTGCAAGCTATGAAGAGAAACCAACTCAATAATAATAAGTAGCATGAAACATAAACATAAGCAACATTGCAATGCTCATAGTAAGGTATGATAGAGTGGTATCTCACTTGCCTTTGTTTGAAGAGCACAATATAAATGCCAAGGCACCTCTGAAGTTCACATGAAGACTAGAAGTAAAGATATCAGAGATACAAGCATCAAAGTCATGACATAATTAACCAAGTTTTGGAACAAACACAAGAATGACAACTATGCTCTCAAGAAGGTGCTCATAGAATAAGTGGCGACTGAACAAGGTGGTGAAAATGGTTTTGAAAGTTTTGAAAGGCTTCCCAATGCTGAAAGGAAGGTACTCATTAGCTTTGATCTCTCATTGCCCCTATCATAGGCATCTTCATGTGGTTAAGGTGAAAGTGAGGTCCACTCTGAATCATATGCTTGATAAACCATAAACTGGAAATCCGAAGTACCTTGAGTACGAGGGCCGCTCCGCATGCTACTCAACTTTGGTTACCTGTAAGTTCTTGTCATTGTAAATACATGCATATCATAGAGAACCGCCAACGGGGTACCCCTTGCACATGATACATGAGCTATCCCATGATCAAAATGACAAGGCAAGCAGACAATGAGCATCTCAGCGATCTTTTTATTTACTATGTGCATAGCTTTTTATTGAGGATGCTTCAAAAATGCTCATTATGGTGATGCTGCAAGTTTCCACCATTATTAGGCATGGCTTAGGCTAGCGTCCCAGGCGTTTCTATAACACAATGTATAGACTCCATGAACTTACAAGATCCCCTTTTATTTCACACCATTGACATCCGCAAACAAAAGAGCAAGGTATCAACTGGATGAGATATCCAAAAAGTGTCGAAAGCATTCCCCGTGACAGCACGGTTCTGCTGACTCCCAGCATATAATTTGCAAGCATATAACTTTCATGGACATGTCACAATGGTTCAGGATTATTAAGCGCAAGGAATAAAGTGTGCCATCAAGTTCGTGAGAGCTTTACTAACTAACTTTCTCAAAACAGACAAACATTTTATTTTGGAAGAAAACATGGCATATAGAATATGCACCGAAATAGCAAATGATGCTAATAGGTAGGTATGATGGACACAACTGGCAATATTAGTTTTGGGGAGTTGGAAGCACATGTAGAGATTACTCAGTGCAAGTGAAGGCTAGCAATAGAAAGGGAGCGGCAAACAAGAGAGCAATAACTGTCATAATCATGCTTGCAACAAAATATGACTAATTATGTCATGAAAGTGATACACGAACTCTGAGGCAAAATAAATCATCGAGGCTTACTAACTATTGATTAGTCACAGGCATGCGTGAGCATGTGCCAAGTCAATTCACATGAACAGTCAGAGGAGGATACCACAATGTCATGCCAAAGTATGAATAAAACAATGTAAGCAAATAATCATATGACATGCTACAAACTATTAGCAAGCTGGAGCTAATCACAAGAAAGCAAGAACTACTAAGCATCCATAATGACATACGCCTTACACAAACAGGCTAAGCGTGCTCACAATGTTGAGTATATGTACAAAAATGAAAATAAATAGAGTTCGTTACCAGCCTCTTACCACTCCTCGAGTTGTCTTAATCTTCATTATTGCCCTTCACTTGTGTGACTTGAATAATAACATGAAACCAAACTCCACTGAGGAAGGCTGAACCCTGCAAAGAACTCACAAAACCAAAGAAGAACAACAAATATTTTTGGTGTTTTCGATTTTTTAGAAATAAGTAAACAAAGAAAAACCAAACAAAAGGCAAACAAAGCAAAAGAAACACACAAAGGAAAAACTTTTTGGATTTTTTTAAGGCAAACCAAAACCAAAAAGAAAAGAAACAAACCAAGAGAACCAACGAAAATATTTTTGGTATTTTTATGTTTTTGAGAAAGAAGCAACAAAAACCAAAAGAAAGCGAAACAATGGATATACAAAGAACCGATCGAGCATGATATATATATATATATATATATGAGTGTGATGTCGGTATACCTCCCCCCAAGCTTAGGCTTTTGGCCTAAGTGGGGATCAGTAGCGCAGGTAGTAACTCCAAGCTGGTGGGTCATATCCGACCTTGCTGGGCAAAAGATTCACCTTCAGCAAAGTGTTCTAGCCCCGCATTGGTAATCATAGTTTGGAAATCCTGGAGGATTCCTGTAGTTCTCATAAATTCCTAGCATAGGTATATGGAAGGGAAAACTCCTTCCTCACGATGAACTTTTATTGGCTCATGTACCATCAAGTCATATTGATTCAGTGGATATGCACTCATCTTCCTTGCTGAAATTTTTAGACAAACATCAAACCAAGTGATTTCTAAATTGATAAATGATGATCAACTACTATAGGAACTTGCTAGAGGGATACACATGCATCAAAATGTAATTTCTAAGCATAGAACAAGCATGCAAGCTCAAACAACCTGACACCTATAGCAACAAAATACTCAAGGTACAATCTACCAATCACAAATCTAATTGGAAGGGTGGAGGAGGCACATACCAAGGAGCAAACCCTCCAAAAATAAGCACTTGAGATGGGCTGAACAAGGAGATCGAAAATCGCGAGGAAGAATAGCAAGAAATCGAGCTTGAGCAAGTTTTCAGGTGTTTTCGGGAGAGAGAAAGAAGGTGGCTTTGAGGAGGCAACCTAGAGGGGCCTAGGTGGGCCAAACCCCCCTAGGCGCCACCCCTAGGTAGGCCACGCCTACCATGGGTGTGGTGGCCTGGGGTGCCCCCTGGGTCACTTCAGGTGTCTCTCTGCCCCTTTTTTTGAGTAAAATTTTATTTTGATTTTTCTGGGATTTTTTGGAAAACTTTATTTTTGGCCAATTTTCAGGGTATGAAAATTGATTTTCTCGCAGAAACAGTTTTTTCAGAAGAAGCAAAAGCAAACAAAAACCAAACTACAGCAGCTCTAAGACACTCTAACAAGCAAGCAACTAGCAAAACTAAAGCAAAGGCAAAGACTAGGAAGGAGAAAAAGTAAAAGAAAGCAAGTATAACCATAGTGGAAACATTATTTTGTTCATTAAAATCCTTTTGTTAACAAGGTTGATCAAGTCTTGTTACCAAAAAAATCTTATATGAGACAGACAAAACTTTGTATTCCACCAAGTGATTATGTTACCTCAAGCTTGATAGCAATGGTCCCAATCATAATAGTTCCAAATTTTCTTGTGGAATGGGACAATATATTTTTCCAACCTTGATGCTCTCAATATTTTCAATGGAATTCAGGCAATAACTTTTAGCAAACTTCTTGGGGATATAGATAGTGTGCTCTTTGTCATTAATATTGAATGTTACTTTTCCTGGATTACAATTGATGACAGCACATGCAGTGTTAAGAAAAGGTCTCCCAAGAATAATAGACATATTATCATCTTCAGGCATTTCAAGCACACCAAAATCAGTTAACCAAGAAATTATGAGCTACTTGAACAGGAACATCCTCACATATACCAACAGGTATAGTAGTTGACTTATCAGCCATTTGCAAAGATATATCAGTTGGTATCAACTTTTCTAGCTGGAGTCTCTTATAGAGAGAAAAAGGCATAACGCTAACTCCAACTCCCAAATCACATAAAGAAGTTCTAACATAATTATTCTTAATAGAGCAAGGAATAGTTGGTATACCTGGATCACCAAGTTTCTTTGGAACCTTACCATTGAAGGAGTAATTAGCAAGCAAAGTAGAAATATCCTCATTAGGAATCTTCTTTTTATTAGAGACAATATCCTTCATATACTTTGAAAAGGGAGGCAACTTAATAACATCAGTCTAAGGAATTTGCCAAAATAAAGGCTTTATCCACTCACAAAACTTGTTGTAGTGTTCTTCCTCGTTTGACTTGTGTTTCTTACCTGGAAAAGGCATAGGTTTCTGCACCCTAGGTTCTCTGTCTTTACCATGTTTATTAGCAATAAAATCTTCCTTAGTGTACCTAGTGTTCTTAGTGTGCTTCTCAGTTTCTTCCTCAACTTCTCCCTCATTATCATCGGCATCATTTTTATCATTACCACTCTCAGTTTCAACATCTGAGACAGATATACTATTAGGATCTACAGCAGGTTCAAGTGGTTCCTCAACTATTTTGTGTTTCTTTTTCTTTCTCTTACGGGGACTACCACTATCTTCAACTTGCTGAGAATCCTGCTCAATTATTTTAGGGTGTCCTTCAGGATATAAAGGATCTTGAGTAGCTATACCACTCCTAATTCTAATTCCATAAGCATGTTTATCTCCTGAGGCATTAACTAGCATATCCTTTTGTACCTTAGCAAGTTGATCAAGTTGGGTTTGGACCATTTGAAAGTGTTTAGAAAGCATTTTAATATCATTAGAAGATCTTTCCACAATATCTTTCAACTCATTAATAGCTCTAGAGTTTTCCAATAAATGATTCTGAACTTGTTTATTAAAATTACCTTGCTTAACAATAAAAATGTCAAGTTCCTCTAAACATTGGTCAGGAGGCTTACCATAAGGAATATCACCTTCATCAAAGTGTTAGAGAGAGTGTACCTCAATAGTAGATGAGTGAGGAATTGGCTTACATAATTCTTCTATAGGAGGTAGATTCTTCACATCTTCAGCTCTAAAACCTTTCTCCTTTAGACACTTCTTAGCTTCCTTCATCACTTCATCATTTAATGCAATAACTCCTCTTTTATTTGGTGTTGGTATTGGAACTAGTTCAGGAACATCTGGTTCAGGAGTAATAGGCTCAGGCGTATTTAGCTTAGTTGAAGTCCAATCATCTCAATTCTTGCTTATGTTAGCCATTAATTCTTCAGCATCTGTAGGAGTTCTTTTCCTGAAGACACAATCAGCAAAGCTATCTAGGTATGTCCTAGAATCATCAGTTAGTGCATTATAATAAATATCAGGCAGCTCATTCTTAGGCAATGGACATCCAGGATGTGCATGAATCAAGGCACAGAACCTTGTCCATGACTAAGGTAATTTCTCTTCTTCTTCCTATTTAAAATAAAAAAGTCTATGCAAAGCATCATGTCTAGCAATATGAGGAAAATATCTCTGGAAGAAAGAAGCAATCAAACAATCAGGACTATCAATGGAACCAGGAGGTAATCTATTAAACCAAGCCCTAGCTTCTCCTTTTAGCGAAAAAGGAAAGATCTTAGTAACAAAGTACTTGCGCATCTTATAATCATCAGAGAATAAAGCACTCATAGTAGAAATCTCATTCATATGAGCCACATCACTCTCATTTTTAGTCCCACAAAAAGGTTCTTTCTCAACAATATCCAAGTAGGATAAATCAAGAGAAAAATCGTAATCTTTATCTTTAATATCTATGGGAGAAGCGACAAACTTAGGATCAGAGGACAACTTAGGAATAATGGTGCGTCTAGCAATGAGACTCTTAATAACACTAGTACCATATGTGTGTTTCGGCACTCTTCAACAAATTCATCAGTGAACTCAATGTAACCATCATTAATATCATAACTCTCTCTAGACTCAGGTGAGATAACAGGTGTAACAGTGTCTTCACTAGGAGTTTCGGTATTCCCTAGACTAGCCATAGTAGCATCTAGGAAAGGACCTAACGAACCACTCGCATCAAACACAGTAGAAGTAACATCATGAGTATCAAAAGCAGTTTCAGACTCAGTAGTAGTAGCAGTGTGTGTAGCATGTGTATGTGGTGGTGGTGTAATAATCTTACTTATAACAGACGGTGAATCAAGAGAAGCAGAGGTGTTTAGGACTGTACCTCTTCTTGTAGTGGATGGTAAACTAGGGAACTTTCCATCACGAGACTTCCCCATGATGAAAGGGGTAATAATGAACAATAATAGATCCAAGTGAACTTACAAATAAAGATATGCTCCCCGGCAACGGCGCCAGAAAATAGTCTTGATGACCCACAAGTGTAGGGGATCACAACAGTCTTCGCGGGTAGTATTACCCAATTTATTGATTCGACACAATGGGAGCCAAAGAATACTTGCAAGCCTTAACAACTAAGTTGTCAATTCAGCTGCACCTGGAAATAGTTCTTGCTCACAGAAGTTTATCAGTAGCAAAAGTTTGTAGTAGCAACAGCAAAGAAACAGCAACAGTGAAACAGGAGTGATAGTAACAGTAACAGTAAACAATGGGATTCTAGTGTGGTAGGCATAGGGATGGATGGACGGGCGTTGCATGGACGAGTATAAACATGTAACTTTAAGATCTAGGGCAGTGCAGATAAATAATAACAAGCATCCAAGTACTAAACAATCCTAGGCATGTGCTCCAAATATAGTCATACGTGCTCGCAATGAGAACTTGCACAACATCTTACATCCGGCCAGCCGTGGCGTACGGCCTCTAGGGAACTACTGGCAATTAAGATGCTCCTTTTAATAGAGCACCGAAGCAAAGAATTAACACTCCATGAACACATGTGATCCTCACACCAAAGCCATCCCCTCCGGTTGTCCCAATTATTATCACTTTGGGTCCTTTGGATCCGGATAATGATATGTGTACACAACGTGCAGATAAGATCACAAACAATACTATCATAATGATTCAATAATAAGTTCAGATCTAAGATCATGGCACTCGGGCCCTAGTGACAAGCATTAAGCACAACAAGTTGCAACAAAGTCAAATAGCACTAATAGAGATACTAGGCACTATGCCCTAACAATCTTATTCAATTACATGATAGAACTCATCCAATCCCTTCCATCCCCAAGCCTACAACGGGGGATTACTCACTCATGGATGAGGGAAACATGGATGGTTGATGGAGATGCGTTGATGATGACGATGGCGATGATCCTCTTCAAATTCCCCGCCCTGGCAGGGTGCCAGAACGGAGTTTCTGGATCTGAATATTGGTTTCTGGTGGCGGCGGCGTGGCGGAACTCTTTCTGGAAAACTATCAGACCCCCCTCTCGTTTTTAGGTCGAAAGGCAACTTATAGGCGCAAAGGGAGGCCGAGGGGGTGCCTGGGGTGGCTGCACCCCCTAGGCGCGGCCAATGGTGGGCCCGCGCCTGGCAGGGGTGTGGGCCCCCCAGGCCCCTTCTCCGTCTCGTCTTCTGGCTCCGTGGATCTTCTGGTGAAATATAATTTTTGGCATATTTTTCGGGATTTTTCCTGATAGTTGATTTTCTGCACAAAAACTAGACACCAAGGTAATTATGCTGAAAACAACGTCAATCTGTGTTAGTTGTATCCATATCACATAAGTTTAGAGGAGAAACAATAGCAAAGTGTTCGATAAAGTAGATACATTTTCGACGTATCAAAGACAGACAAGTTCATCTGGACAACTCAGGTGTGGCATCCCGCAAAACCACTACTAGAAAATCGCGTTGAATTTGTGCATTGCATCGTCATCGTCGCATGTTGTTTGTCAAAAACTATGTTTGCAAAACCCGTCTTTGTTTTTTAAACGCCCATCTTATTCAAACGCCAAAAACCCCGGGGCTCCGGAGTAATTTGTTTTGTTGCATTCGGGTTGCAAACGGCCCAATGAAATTAAATAAAAGATTTAATTTGTTTTAGTAGGGGCAGTCGAACGGGCCGAGTAGACCCGAACGACCGCCCCAGTTTTTCTAATCGGTCCACCCCAACCTGCCCCTCTAATTCCTAAACCTACCCAAATTTCTACCCATCCCTCCCAGCCACATCACCCCCTCCTATCAGGAACCGCCACCTCACCCCTCCTCTCTCCCTCTACCTATCTAAACATGCCACGTGTCCCTTCCTCTCTCACCCAATCTCTCACCAACCAGCCCACACTCCCTACAGCTCACCAAACACACGCACACACAGCCACCCGATCCCACGCTTGCAGGCCCAGCCCACTGCCCCACCTGCACCAGCCTGTGCTTCTTCCTCCTCCCCCTCCCTCTCTCTCCCGTTGCCGCGTCCTCACCACAGCTCGCAAGACGCCTCCTCCCTTCTTCCTCCGCTCCCTCCCCAGCCCCTTCTCCTCCGACCCCTCTGGCCCGAGCGCCACCGCCCCCCTCTAGCCCCTGGCCTGCCATCCTCCCCAGCCTGGCCGAGCCGCCCTGCCACGCTCAAGCTCTCCATGGTCATGGCGACCCCTCCCTCCGCCTCCTCCGACGCCGCCTGGCCACTCGGCCCTCCGCCACGCGCCCGGCCGAGCTCGCCGGCCTCGGCCTGCTCAGCCGGAGCTCGCCGAGCCTCCGCCCCGCCTCAGACCGCCTCCGACCGCGACGCCCCGACAACCACCCCTCCCAGGCCTCGCGTCCGGCCCGCGCCTCCCGGCCGCCTCCTCGCGTGCAGGCGACGCCGCCACGCCAGGATCCGCCGGAGCCGCCTCCTTCGCCACTGCCACCTCCGACCAGGTCTCCGCCTCGCAGAGCCCGCACTCGCTGGCTTCTTCGCCACGGAGCCAGCGCCCTTCCCAAGCTCCCTCCGCGCGAAGGCCGCTTCCACTGGTTCACGCCGCCAAGGCTGAAGCTCGCCAAGGTCGCCGCCGTCACTGCCACAGGACCGCTGCGCCGGTGCCCGCTGCCCGCCCAGCCCGCCGTCACCATCGACCCGCCGCCCTCCCGCCCCAGAAGAACCCCCTCGTCGCAGCAGGACGGGCCCCACCCTTATGCGGCAAGGCCGCGCATGAGCTCGTTCCCGAGCGCAACCTCGCTCACCTCCTGGCACGCAGGGCCCAAACAGTTGGAGTTGGCGATGTACAAACGTTTGGATGCATGCGAGGATGCGTCTAGCAACCGCCAAGATCTCCTTCAAGGTCGTGGCGTGACGGATGTACTCGTAAGACGACAAGTGCCGCCGAGAAGCTGGACCCTCAAGTTCTCCACGCGGACGCAAACCCAAGACCCGATGCCCCTGAACCTCGACGAACCCTGACACCAAGAGCTACCGCAACATTACCAAGAACCGGACCGACGACCGCCAAGAACGCCACCGGACCAACAAGTTCTCCGTCCGACACTAAGAACTGCATCCCGAACGCTAAGACCCCCGACGCTGAATCGACAAGAGCCTCGCAACAACAAGACCGACGACCCGACAAGATCCTCACACAACAAGAACGGCGTCGACCGAAGGAAACCGGCGCGCCCGACACCGAGACCCCAAGCGACAAGTTCTTCTCCCAGACGCCGAGCTCGCCGGGAACCCTGATGCGACAAGACCCTAACCCCGGAGCCCGAGAACGTTCCGTCGAACCCTGGACCCTGTCGAACCCCGAACCCCGGAACCCAAGATCGTCGAGCCCCTCTGATGTGTGACCCCTTTTCCTCGAACCCTATTTTATAACATAACAACTTGTTGCACATTTAATTGTCATCTCGCATGCATCTTGTGTGGTTTGGGGGCCTTTTGCCGATTCACCTAATAATTAAATATGGGGCCCATATGCGGGCAAATCTAGTCTCATATTGGCCTCATTTAAACATGTGTAGCGAACCGTTGCCACCTATTGCCTTGCTATATAACATTTAATATGCGGGGGTTTAAACAACTTGAACCATCTAATTAATTGTCGGAACCCCGGTTCCGCTTAATCTTGACCTAATTGCATCGCATCTTGCCATGCCATACATCATGCATGCATCATGCCGATCTTCTGCCGTGTATTAAATATTGCATCCGGTGTTTCTTCTAGTGTTTTGCTTCTTCGCGGATAAGGCCGTTGAGTTGATGTGAGTCACCGATCTCGGTTGAACCCTTCGACACGTTTTCAAAGTAGCATCTCCCTTTCTACCTATCTTACTTTTATAGTATTTACTTCTCCCGTTGATCTTTGCTATCCGTGTCGCGATGCTCTAGTTTTCGTTCCGTGTTATCCTCGCAGCCATATACAGCCTTGGACACATCCTATTACCCGTTGTTTGATAGATAGTGGACCCAGGTCGAAGTCGCTTGCTCAACCGCTTTGCTTGTCGGCTAGTACCACCCTTGTTGGAGAATTGCCGTATGTTGACGTCGGAGGTGATCATGGTTTACTTATTGTAACACTTTAATTCCTGTTTAACAACTAAAATTGAATTAAGCAGAGGCATCGGTGGGTGATAGGTAAGATTTGGTTTTCCGAACGCCCACTTGTGTCCCGTAGGACCCGAGTTCTTGACACCTGTTCCGAGATCGAGCGCGCTAACCACAGGTGGGGAGATATGGGCCCCCCATCGATAATTACCTGATTTCAAAGTATTGTACTGGGGGCCACAAACTAGTTTGGGGCTTTATTACTATCCTGTACTTATGCCATGCTTTACCGCTTTATTTACGATTGTGCGAGGTTGCTTAATCGCATCGCTTGGAAGCGGATGTTTGTGCGGTATCGGCAGGTCCCGATTGGGGATCTGCCGCTTACCATCGACGCAAACCCCGAGTCCGTCTCGGAGACCGCCGACTTCGCTATGTGTACTTAGTGGGGTGGCCCCGATTGCTTGCTTTGGGTCTGGGAACGTCGTGACTTAGGCCCCGCCGACATACCGATGGGTGTATGTTAACTGATCTGGCAAAAAGGGTCGAAGTGCTTGTGGATACTTTGGTGCACCCCTGCAGGGTTTAATCTTTTCGAGAAGCCGTGTCCGCGGTTATGGACGACTTGGAGCACGTTGTCGATCATAGACAACTATAACTAAAGTTCTTGTTTTAAATTGACGGTTTCCGATATGATTAGTAATCAGCTTCACTACAACGGAATGGCTAAGTAAAAGTACCAACAACTGCTGGGTTTTTGGGTTTATCTCATGCTAAATGTATCTGACTAGTAAGTGATGCCACTATAACGGAATGACTAACTAAAAGTGCCCACTGTTTACTTTATCAGGACGATTATCTAAACCTGACTAGTAAAGTGCCGCAACTATAACTGAATAAATAAAACTGCCAACTGCGTGCGTTCCTCGGTTGACTTCCTCGTTTGGTCTCGAGGGGGAAACGCCAGGATGGGTTTGTTTGATTATAGTCTCAGGTTGGGTCCGAATAGGTCTTTCTCACCCCTCTCTGATAGCCGCCAGTTGTATCGAGTCTCTATAGGTTGTTTAGTGCATGCTGCCGCTGCCGCTCAGTCCACCATACCTATGTAGGCGAGGACCGCCGAATTCTAGCCTCGCTGCTTTGGCCTCGATCGACGCCTTCTTTTTTCCTTTGCCCTTTGTCGGCACCCCTTTTGTTTAAGCAGGTTTTGAGATCGACGCCGTTAGCAGGGTTACCCTTCCGGCTTGGCCTGGGCAGGGTTATGGACGCCATTGGTTATTCTTCAGGGCTCTTAGCCCCATTTGCATCTTGTCCGTAGTCGGACGCTCCTTCTTTCAAGGTGATTTGGATCTTGTACCGTATATTTGTATTCTTGACTCTTTGAGTCGCAGTTGTATATATATCTGTTCTGTGGGTCCCATCGAGGACTGTTGTGTAATGTTATTACTTTGTTCTTCCACCCGCACGAAAGTGCCTGGTGGGCACCTTGAATCGCTTTATGCGCGGGTTTGGCGAATTTTGCTAAAACTTGCATAGGGCCGATTCGAGGTGTTACAGAGTGGTATCGAGCTCAAAGCTATGATACCCACAAGTCCAGCCTCAGAGGATAACCTAGCTAACGGCCGGAGTAGAGTGTCAAAACTATTTTTGAAAATCGGTTGGATAGTTCTGAGTAGGTCTGATTTTACTCCTTACCCCTCTGCTGTTCTCCTCTTACCCCTACGTGTTTTGAATCCGCTCTCTTCTCGTTCTTCGAGTCCAGGAATTCTCGTGGTTGGGTTTCCGTCGTACCTTTAGGGTTTCGCTTCCTTTGGTAACGCGTTTCTCTCCGGTGTTCATGCTATCCGAAGAATCCGTCACGGTGTTACCATTCTTTGTTCCTTGTTTGTGCCTTCCGGTGACGCCGACGACATCCTCTATGCCAGATCCGATGCGTAGTCGCATCACCTTTGATCCGAACCTCGCTTGTCGAGATCTTGATCAATCCGAGAGTTGGTTGCATAGTCCGTATTCGCAGGGTAATGCTTTGAGTGCGGGATGGAGTCGCGACCATACCACTACTCTTATCATTTGCTCGGTATATTGGATAGTGGATCGATGCAATTTTACCTCGTCCATGGAAGTTAGAGGTGGCCTTACCTTTAACTTCGTCCGTTGTTTTCCGGAGTGTTCTCTTGATGATCGGGATCAACGACCTCTTGTTAGTGGTGTCGCGAGGATCTACACGAAGCGAGAAGACGCAGACCGCCGACCTTCCTTCCGGTATCATGAGGCGGATCTCGAGGGCGAGATCCATTGTTAGTGGTGTCGAATTGTGGCATCCCGCAAAACCACTACTAGAAAATCGCGTTGAATTTGTGCATTGCATCGTCATCGTCGCATGTTGTTTGTCAAAAACTATGTTTGCAAAACCCGTCTTTGTTTTTTAAACGCCCATCTTATTCAAACGCCAAAAACCCCGGGGCTCCGGAGTAATTTGTTTTGTTGCATTCGGGTTGCAAACGGCCCAATGAAATTAAATAAAAGATTTAATTTGTTTTAGTAGGGGCAGTCGAACGGGCCGAGTAGACCCGAACGACCGCCCCAGTTTTTCTAATCGGTCCACCCCAACCTGCCCCTCTAATTCCTAAACCTACCCAAATTTCTACCCATCCCTCCCAGCCACATCACCCCCTCCTATCAGGAACCGCCACCTCACCCCTCCTCTCTCCCTCTACCTATCTAAACATGCCACGTGTCCCTTCCTCTCTCACCCAATCTCTCACCAACCAGCCCACACTCCCTACAGCTCACCAAACACACGCACGCGCGCGCGCTGGCCACCCCGATCCCACGCGCTTGCAGCCTGGCCACCCACTGCCCCACCTGCACCACCAGGCTTCTTCCTCCTCCTCCTCTCTCTCCCGTTGCTGCGTCCTCACCACGCCTCGCCAAGACGCGCCTCCCTTCTTCCTCTGCTCCGCCCTCCCCAGCCCTTCTCCTCCGACCTCTGCCCGAGCGCCACCGCCTCCTCTGGCCACACCGCCATCCTCCCAGCTGCCCGCCGCCCGCTCGGCTTAAGCTCTCCAGCTGACCCCGCCTCCGCCTGCGCCGCCTCCTCCGTCCGCTGAGGCTACCTGACGCCGCCTAACTCGGCCCTCCGCGCCCGGCGCCTCGAGCCGTGCTTCGCCGGCCGCCTCGCACGGACTCGTCGAGCCGCCTCGCCCGCCTCACCGCCCGCCGCGACGCCTCGACAACCACCCCTCCCGCCGCCGCGTCGACCAAGCCCGCTGGCCGCCTCACGGCTGGCGACGATCACACGCCAGGATCCGCCCTCAGCACTCGCCACCACCACCCGAGGTCTCGCCGCGTTTCGCTGAAGCCTCGCCGAGCCCAGCCCCCTTTCCCAAGCTCCCTCCGCAGGCGCGAAGCGCCGCTTCACCGTCCGCCGGCGCTGCTGAAGCTTCGCCAAGGTCGCCGCCGTCTGCTTCAGGACCGCCGCGCTGCCGCCCGCTCGAGCCCGCCTGTCGTCACCATCGACCCCTCGCCGCCGTCCTCCCGCCGTAAGAACCCCTCGTCGCAGCAGACGGGCACCCCGCTGCCGCTGCCGCGCGCCATGAAGCTCGTTCTCAGCGCAACTCGCCACCTCTCGCACGCAGGCCCAAACAGGAGTTGGCGATGTACAAACGCTTGGATGCATGCGAGGATGCGTCTAGCAACCGCCAAGATCTCCTTCAAGGTCGTGGCGTGACGGATGTACTCGTGAGACGACAAGTGCCGCCAGACGCTGGACCCTCAAGTTCTCCACGCGACGCAAAACCCAAGACCCGATGCCCCGAACCTCGACGAACCCTCGACACCAAGAGCTACCGCAACATTACCAAGAACCGGACCCGACGACCGCCAAGAACGCCACCGACCAACAAGTTCTCCGCCCGACACTAAGAATCGCATCCCGAACGCTAAGACCGTCCAGACGCGATCGACAAGAGCCTCGCAACAACAAGACCGACGACCCGACAAGATCCTCGTCAACAAGAACGGCGTCGACCGGAAGGAACGGCGCCCGACACCGAGACCCTAAGCGACAAGTTCTTCTCCAGACGCCGAGCTCGCGGAACCACGATGCGACAAGACCCTAACCCCGAGCTCGAGAACGCCGTCGAACTCGACCCCGGACCCGCCGAACTCAACCCCGAACCCAAGATCGCCGAGCCCCTCGATGTGACCCTTTTCCTCGAACCCTATTTTATAACATAACAACTTGTTGCACATTTAATTGTCATCTCGCATGCATCTTGTGTGGTTTGGGGGCCTTTTGCCGATTCACCTAATAATTAAATATGGGGCCCATATGCGGGCAAATCTAGTCTCATATTGGCCTCATTTAAACATGTGTAGCGAACCGTTGCCACCTATTGCCTTGCTATATAACATTTAATATGCGGGGGCTTAAACAACTTGAACCATCTAATTAATTGTCGGAACCGGCCCGCTTAATCTTGACCTACTTGCATCGCATCTTGCCATGCCATACATCATGCATGCATCATGCCGATCTTCTGCCGTGTATTAAATATTGCATCCGGTGTTTCTTCTAGTGTTTTGCTTCTTCGCGGATAAGGCCGTTGAGTTGATGTGAGCTCACCGATCTCGGTTGAACCCTTCGACACGTTTTCAAAGCAGCATCTCCCCTTTCTACCTATCTTACTTTTATAGTATTTACTTCCTCTGTTGATCTTTGCTATCCGTGTCGCGATGCTCTAGTTTTCGCTCCCGTGTTATCCTCGCAGCCATATACAGCCTTGGACACATCCTATTACCGTTGTTTGATAGATAGCTGGACCCGCGTCGTAGTCGCTTGCTCAACCGTTTTGCTTGTCGGCTAGTACCACCCTTGCTGGAGAATTGCCGTATGTTGACGTCGGAGATGATCATGGTTTACTTATTGTAACACTTTAATTCCTGTTTAACAACTAAAATTGAATTAAGCAGAGGCATCGGTGGGTGATAGGTAAGATTTGGTTTTCCGAACGCCCACTTGTGTCCCGTAGGACCCGAGTTCTTGACACCTGTTCCGAGATCGAGCGCGCTAACCACAGGTGGGGAGATATGGGCCCCCCATTGATAATTACCTGATTTCAAAGTATTGTACTGGGGGCCACAAACTAGTTTGGGGCTTTATTACTATCCTGTACTTATGCCATGCTTTACCGCTTTATTTACGATTGCGAGGTAACGCATAATCGCATCGCTTTGGAAGCGGATGTTTTCGAGATCGGCGGTCCCGATTGGGGATCTGCTGTTACTACCATCGACGCAAACCCCGAGTCCGTCTCGAGACCGGCCGACTTCGCTATGGTGTACTTAGTGGGTGGCCCCAGCTTGCTTTTTGAGTCCGGGAACGTCGTGACTTAGGCCCCGCCGACATACCGATGGGTGTATGTTAACCGATCGGCAAAAGGGTCAAGTGCTTGTGGATACTTTGGTGCACCGCAGGGTTTAATCTTTTCGAAGCCGTGTCGCGGTTATGGACGACTTGGAGCACAAAGGTGTACGATCATAGACAACTATAACTAAAGTTTACTGTTTTAAATTGACTGGTTTCCGATATGATTAGTAATCAGCTTCACTACAACGGAATGGCTAAGTAAAAGTACCAACAACTGCTGGGTTTTTGGGTTTATCTCATGCTAAATGTATCTGACTAGTAAGTGATGCCACTATAACGGAATGACTAACTAAAAGTGCCCACTGTTTACTTTATCAGGACGATTATCTAAACCTGACTAGTAAAGTGCCGCAACTATAACTGAATAAATAAAACTGCCAACTGCGTGCGTTCCTCGGTTGACTTCCTCGTTTGGTCTCGAGGGGGAAACGCCAGGATGGGTTTGTTTGATTATAGTCTCAGGTTGGGTCCGAATAGGTCTTTCTCACCCCTCTCTGATAGCCGCCAGTTGTATCGAGTCTCTATAGGTTGTTTAGTGCATGCTGCCGCTGCCGCTCAGTCCACCATACCTATGTAGGCGAGGACCATTGAATTCTAGCCTCGCTGTCTTGGCCTCAGTACTGACGCTCCTTCTTTTTCCTTTGCCCTTTGTCGGCACCCCTTTTGTTTAAGCAGGTTTTGAGATCGACGCCGTTAGCAGGGTTACCCTTCCGGCTTGGCCTGGGCAGGGTTATGGACGCCATTGGTTATTCTTCAGGGCTCTTAGCCCCATTTGCATCTTGTCCGTAGTCGGACGCTCCTTCTTTCAAGGTGATTTGGATCTTGTACCGTATATTTGTATTCTTGACTCTTTGAGTCGCAGTTGTATATATATCTGTTCTGTGGGTCCCATCGAGGACTGTTGTGTAATGTTATTACTTTGCTTTCCACCCGCACGAAAGTGCCTGGTGGGCACCTTCGAATCGTTTCTATGCGGGTTTGGCGAATTTTGCTAAAACTTGCATAGGGCCGATTCTGAGGGTGTTACATCAGGCGGACGAAGCTTTCCGTGACCTCAAGCGCATGCCCACCTCGCCGCCTATCTTGACGGTGCTGGTCGCAAAGGAGCCAATGATGATGTACATTGCGGCCACCAACAGAGTCGTAAGCGTGGTACTGGTGGTGGAAAGGCCAGAAGAGGGGAAGTCCCAGTCGGTCCAACGCCCTGTGTACTACCTGAGTGAGGTGTTGTAACTCTCCAAGCATAACTACTCCCACTACTAGAAGCTGGTGTATGGCGCGTACATGGAAGCCAAGAAACTCAAGCACTACTTCCAAGAGCATTCCATCCGGGTGGTGGCGCTGGCTCCACTCGCAGAGATAATTGGCAACAAATACGGCATCGGGCGTGTGACGAAATGGGCCATCGAGCTCGCTGCGCACAACATTCAGTACGAGCCAAGGACGGTGATCAAATCCTAGGCACTGGCCGATTTCATCGTCTACTGGGTAGAGACACAGTACATGCCACCAGTCCCCGACTCAACATACTGGAAGCTGCACTTCGATGACTCCAAGATGCGAGGAGGACTCGGAGCCGAAATCATAATAACCTCGCCTAAGGACGACCGGATGGAGTACGTGCTCCAGATCCACTTCAAGGCATCAAACAACGTCGCTGAGTACGAGAATACTCTGCTTCGAGGACTCAGATATGGTGGTGCAGCAAGCCTCATGCAAATGGGACGCGGGGGAAACCAACATGGCCCTCCACCGTTTCTTCGTTCAGCAGTTATGCGCTTGCTTTGAAGGGTGCGAGTTCCACCACGTACCCAGGGCCAACAACAAAGCTGCTGGCGCCCTGGGCAGAGTTGGCTCAACAAGACATGCCATACCGCCTGGAGTCTCCCTCGAGCACCTGCGCAAGCTCTCCATCACTCCATCCCCGGAGTCTGACTCCATAGTGCTCAACACAGACCCAGGGGCAGCCGGAGCGGCGCACCCGAGGACTGCCCCACCGCACCCGGGGACTACATCGCCGCACCCGAGGACTGCCGCGCCGCACCCGGGGGTTTCCGCCAACGAGCCTCCACCCGGTGAACCCCCCGACGCTCCGGAGCCAGCCGCTCGCGAGGAGATCAAGATCATCATGCAGACGATGTACGCCATCCGGGAAACACCTGACTGAGCGAAACCATTCATGAACTTCTTGGCCAAGGACGAGCTGCAAAAGGAGGAAGTGGCAGCACGACAAGTGAGGCGAAGGGCAAGCGCATACACCATCATCAACAAAGAGCTGTACAAGCGCAGCATCAGAGGCATCTATCAACGATGCGTAAGCCAAGAGGAAGGAATCAAGCTCCTAGTGGACATACACCAGGGCGAATGCGGCCACCATGCTTCGTCAAGAGAAATAGCAGCCAAGGATCTTCGCCATGGTTTATATTGGCCAACAACACTAAAGGACACTCATGAACTGGTCAAAGCAAGCAATGGCCGCCAACGATATTGCCAGCTAAAGCACACGCCGTCTGCAGCACTCAAGACGATACCGATTACCTGGACGTTTGCACTCTGGGGGCTAGACATGGTTGGACCGTTCAAGACAGCTCGATCCGGCATGACGCACCTTCTCGTAGCCGTGGAAAAATTCACCAAATGGATCGAGGCAAAGCCCATAAAGAAGCTGGATGGAGCAACAGTGATCAAGTTCTTCACGGACATCATCATCCGATTCGGCTACCCACACAGCATCATCACGGACAATGGCACCAATTTCACCAAGGGGGGTTTCGCTTGCTTCTGTGGAGACAAGGGCATCCGCCTGGACCTAGCCTCGGTCGTGCACCCTCAGTCTGTTTGACACGAGAAAAACGTTCTGGAAAAGTAGAACGTAGGCTACTCGAGGGAAGAAGGATGGTAGCGTGTTATTTCTCATGCGCCGGGGTAAAGAAAAAGAAATGCGGGCGTGCCAGTGTACCGTAGTACACAAGAAAAGGTAGGGAAGATGCATTTCATTAATCTCTCGTGTAGAAACAAAGTACAAATCTCTAATACAGTGCGCTTCGTGGCCTGCTTGCGCGGCCAGCCAGACTATGGCGATTGCGATCTCATGGTTCCCGGGGCCTCAGAAGGCACCCGGTTAATTACTCCTGCGGGTTACGCCGCGAGACACCTCCGATTAAGCCGTGTGGTCTTCTTTGTCGTCTTCGCTTCGCGTTCTCCATGCATGATGTGGTGGTGGTGTGTGTGTGGGCGGCGGCAGAGCCCATGTCCTCATCGGTACACGCGCCGCAAGTAGCGTGGCCTTTGCTCCGGCCATGCCCGCCCTCGCCGTCGTGCCTCGTCGGTCTTGACAGCGTCGATGTAGTTGGAGTTGGAGTAGCATGGGTCCGCTCAGCTGGGACTTCTCGACGACCAGCAGCCTCGTCGGGGTGCGCAAGGGGTATGCCTCGCAGGAGTAGGTGTTGGTGGAGATCGGCGTCGGTGCAAAACCGACGCGTGCCTACAAGTCGGTGCAGCCGACGTGGTCGACACCTCGTATCGGTCCGACGCCAAGTTCACGGCTGTCGCCCTAGACAAGAGCGTCGTCTCACGGGCTCATGAAGATGGAGGTGGGGTATGCCGCCGGATTGCGCGTCGGCAGCTCTTTCGCCTACGCCCGTCGGCTTCACGGAGATGAAGCTAGCACCGGGTTGTACGATAGACACCCCGACACCATCGCCTATGGATTGCAGAGGTGGAGATGGCGATGGCTTGCATACTAGCAGCCCCGCCATCACTCGTCTTCGTCACGCCTCGCCAGAGTGAAGAAGGCACCGGGCTCGATGGGAGAAGAGATGGCGCCAGGCTGCGCGCCAGGCCGCCGTGCGCCCTCGGGCCTTTGTCTGTGGCGTCGGAGATAGCATCGGGCTGTACGTCGGTAGCCCCGTGCCCTCGGAGCTGTCGTCTTGTTGGCGTTCGTAGGAGGTGAAGAAAGGTTGGGCTGCACGCCAGCAGCCCCGCCGCCGTCTTGGGCAGCATGGTTCGTCGAGATGGACGTGGCGCCGAATGCACGCCGACCGCCTTGTCGTCGTCGTCTTCGGCACGCTTCTCCGACGTGAGGGGGTACCAGGCTCCACGCCTTCATCGTCTTCGGTGCCGCCGTAGAGCATGGCTTGATGGGGAAAGAGATGGCGCCGCTACGGCCCGCCGGCAGTCGCGAGGCTGCCGTCTTTGGCGCGCTCCACCAGAGCGGAGATGGCGATGGCGTCGGGCTGCACGCCGGCAGCCTCACGTCCTTGAGGCCGCGCTCTTGGTGGCGGCGGAGATGAAGGTGACGCGGGGCTGTACGCCGGCAGCCGCGCGCCCCCGGTCCGTCGTCTTGGTGGCGGCGAAGATGAAGATGGCGCCGGGCTGCACGACGGAGCATCGCCATCTAGGCCGTCCTCTTGGTGGCGTTGGAGATGGCGTCGGGCTGCACGTCGGCAGCCGCGTGCTCACAGGGTCATCGTCTTGGTGGCGGCGGAGATGGAGGCGGCGTCGGGCTGCACGCCGGCAGCCGCGCGCGCCCTCGGGCTTGAGATGGATGTGGCGCCGGGTGCACGTGCGCATGATGAAGAGGGAGAGAGGGATGGAGTAGAAAGAGAGAAGAGAGAGATAGGGATTTAACCCATATGCTCACCATATGAGAATGCTAGCTTCTTCTCCATGTTCTCCTCGCTCCCGAGCTTGACCAATGAGTGTATGTGTGTGGTGGGCTTGTAGATGGATTCTGCTGTGTTCGTGGGGTGTTGGTGTGTGTATGGTGTAGACGAATGAGAGCTTTGGTGGATGTGGATACGATCTCGTCTTCTCCTGGCGGCGCGCACGTCCGGATACGCGAGTTGCCTGAGTCCGCGGCGAGAGTTCTCCCTCTCCAGGTCAGGTCTGATCCTCCGTCCTTCTGCTTCTGGGATTGGGCTCCTTTTATAACCAACCAGGAACGACACGTGGTGGATAGCGACGAAGTGCTGATTCTCCTCAGTTTGTTTGCTTGGATGCTTATCTTATCATCCGTAATCTGGTGAGTCGTTTGAGCTTATTTCAAGCTATGATGTTTATCCGATCTCTGAACGTGTGTGTTTGTGGATCGTACCGGCTAGCCAAACAAGTTTTGTACAATTCATATACACGTTGCCGGCCGGCCGAACTGCACGTATACCTTTATTTCTGTACACATATCCCTTGCACGTGGACTTGCATGGACTCGTGTATGCATGCATGTTGGAATTATCGGTCGTAGCTTGATGTTTCTAACTTCAACATGCACTGCTTTTTTTTTCTTTCCTTTATTTTCTTTTCACCACCTCTCTTTACATATTGCACAAGAGATTATGGTATAAAATCTCGTCGAACAAATGGCCCCCGCCAAGTGGAGTTCGAGCGCCAAGCGAATCGGACTCGACTTGGCGAGAAACCAATTTGGCGCAAATATTTTGTTGCTGCCTTGGTTCATCATGTAGAGCTGACGTGGGTAAATCCTTTCACTTTCATATACATTTGATGAAATTTGCTGGGCCATATAGCGGCCATGACGCCAACCAGCAAGACATCCTCACAGTTTGCCTCCGTTGCACAGCAAAAGACAATGCTATGTCTTGGGAGGAAATTTTTCGACCCAGTCGCGACCGCATAGCTGCAGCGGCGCCAACTGACAAGATCTTAGGGTTTCACAGATTCGTGCTAGCCACACTGGTGCACTGCACTGCTCCGGTATCTTCATGTGTCGGTGTAGATGAGACGCCGGAAAGACATCAGCGTCGACACCACCCCTGGTGTTGCCGCGGTAGACTGGTGGAGACACTTGAAGTTGAAGGCGTTTGGAGTATCGTGTACGTCCAATCGCCATTCCACTTGTAAAAGCATATGAACAAGCACATGTGCCGGGTATTTGCTCGAGGAATAAAACCCACAAGAGTCAGAAAACACGAAATCGAGAGAAAAAACATGGTTTTGGTTTTGGACTTTTAAAATGTTGGCTTTCCCGTTATACACTAGCTATATGTGTGATATTGGAAAAGGCCGCCGAAGGACTTGTCTTCGAGAATCGTCGCAAGACCATGACGATTACAACTCCGTCCTTCCGTGTACGTGTGTGGAGACGCCGTTTTCGGAGATGCTTCCAAGAGGCAGTAGAGAATCATACTCTAGCCCATCCTGGTACCGAGGAGCCCCACGGCTCAGCCATGCCCCCTGCACGATACCCCGCGAACCCAGAGACTTGGGCATGGTAAGACGAGGGAGTAAGGCTTTGGGACAACAGCTCTGAAACTTCCGCGCCTTATTGAGGGGTGGTGAACAGCTACCTTCCGCCTTCCTTCGAATGGTTCCCTTATGCTTGGGACGGTTTAGACTTGCTTCTTGGAGTTTATGTATTTTTACCCTCCTACGGGGACTGCTTGTGAGGTCCACTTGGGTGACCATGGACTTCATGAGATTTCTTGCACTCTTGGAGATACTTTATTTTGTTTTTGGCTTGAACTTCTGAGATTCTCTTCTTCTTTCTTTGCTCGGGGAGCCATCTTGGGAATTTGGAAGGCACCGTTCACCTTGGTGGACTAAGGAACCCTCTGGCACTTTATCTGGAGCTTTTTTTTGGCACACCCTAGGGTTGTCACGCGGCTATGCACCGAGTCGGGCAGCCTTTTCATGATCTTTTCCTATGTTCTTCCCCAGGGTGTGAGCCTCTACGAGCGCGAGGCACGCCGGGGAGCATGAGGGGCGTGGAGTCTCGGTGCGCTGAAGTGCCCAAGTGATCTTCTCCACTGCCTCTAGAAGCATGCACTTGGTACGTGTCGTGCTTTGTGGGTGTAGGTGCCGCTCCACTTGCAACTTGGCACCTCGTGCCGCCCTTCGACAAGTCCTAAGGCAGCCAGATCCTCAATCACCAGCACAGTATGATTAGGGAAAGCCAGTTTTATTTTGTTGTTGGGGGAAAACAGATGATCCACACTATGCAAAGGAGAATGCATCATGGACATGAGCCGACTGAAGGACTCCCCATAGAAAAAAAACGAAAGAAAAAAAAGGAAAAGGCAACGGAAGAAGCAAATATTTAGCAAAAATATTTTTTAAGAAACCTTCCGTTGATTGGAGGCATGGGCCGGGCTCCTTGAGGATCGACCAGCTGGTATGCACCCCCATCGTAGGCTTGCTCGATGGCGTAGGGTCCTTCCCACTTTGGCTCGAACTTCCCCTTCGTCTTGTGCGTGACGACGATGGGGCGCCTGAGGACAAGCACTAGCTCGCCCTTCCGAAAGACGCGTTGCCTCACGAGCTTGCCGTAAGCTCTCACCATGTTTTGACGGTAAAGCTCCAAGTTCTGCAGGGCTTGGAGACGCTCCTCCTCCAGGGCGTGAAGCTCCTGGAATCGCAGTTGTACCTGTTCATCTTTGGTGAGTTCATCTTGGATGGCGACACGAAGAGAGGGTAGCTGGACCTCCAATGGAAGTACCGCCTCACTCCCATAGACGAGGGAATAGGGTGTAAACTGAGTTGGGGTACGGACTGTAACGCGGTACGCCCATAGAGACTCGAAGAGACGGGCGGGCCAGTCCCTTCTATGTCTTGTCACCGTCTTCTTGAGTATCTTGCCGAGAGTCTTGTTGAAGGCCTCGATTGCTCCATTGGCTTGAGGGTAGTAGTCGGTGGAGTAGTTCCACTTGATCTTGTACTTTGCCATGAACCTGTACATCTTGTTGGATTTGAATGCCTTGCCATTGTCGGAGGTGATACGGTGTGGTATCCCAAAGCGATGTATGATATTTCGCTCTAGGAAGTTGATGACGTTGTCACTCTTCACCTCCCGCAGCGGGACAGCCTCCGCCCACTTGGAGAAGTAGTCCGCCGCTGCAAGGATGAAATGATGGCCCCTGGAAGATGGCGGGTCGATGGGTCCGATGACGTCAATCCCCCATGCATCGAATGGCCATGAGGGAATGGTGGGGTGTAGAGGAACTGGCGGCTGATGCTTGAAGTCGCCATGGATTTGGCAACCATAGCATGACCTGGCTACCTGAAGGCAGTCCTTCATGATGCCGGGCCAATAGTACCCAGCCAGGCGTATGGCATGGTACATCTTGGCTCCACCTTGGTGTCCACCGTAGACCCCGTGGTGCACCTCTTGTAAGATCTTTTTGGCTTCATCTTGGTTGACGCACCGAAGTAGAATCTCTTGCCCGTGAGACAGTCTGTACAAGACGCCGGCCTTATATACATAGGAGGGAAGTCGCCGTTGGAGTTGGCGCCTCTCGACGGGGTCGTCAGGGAGGCTGTCGTGCTTGAAGGAGTTGAGGAAGGGTTGTAGCCACTCGTCCTCCTCCACGACGTTCGTCGTGATGGTGTTGACTTCCTCTTCCTCCGGGATGAGCTCTAGGACAGCGGGAAGAAACCACCTTTCTTCCACCGTCACTTGCGTGGATTTATCACCTGGGAGCACCAGTGCCGTCGCCAGTTTTGCCAAGGCATCGGCAGGTGCATTCCTCCTTCGCGGGACATGGAGAACTTAAAAATGTTGGAATTTCTCCATAAGCTTCCGGGCCGCACCGTAGTATGTCACCAGTTCCGGCTTGCGTACCTCGTAGATGTCGTTGACTTGCCGAATGATGAGCTGGGAATCTCCATAGGCCCGTAAAGAACGGACCTCCATGGAGAGTGCTAGGAGGAGGCCAAAGATGAGCGCCTCGTACTCCGCCTCATTGTTGGAGCATTCTTCCTTGAGAAGGGAGAATGAGTGATACATCACCCCTCCTTGTGGAGTCTTGAACACCAATCCTGCTCCTGCTCTCCGCTTGGGTGTGCCATCAGGATCGGCGTCTGTGCGCGAGGCACCATCGAAGTAGAGCTCCCATGGAGCCTCGACCTCCGCGGTGAAAACCTCCTCGTCGGGGAGGTTGGTAATGAGCGGAGAGTCATCGGGGACGGGATGCGCCGCAAGGAACTCCGCCAAGGCTTGGCCCTTGATCGCTTTCTGAGACACAAAGGTGATGTCGAACTCCATCATGAGCAATGCCCATTTTCCAAGTCGCCCCATTAGTGCGGGCAGAATTAGCACGTACCTTATGGGATCCGCTCTAGCAACGAGCTGGATTTGGAGTGCTAGCATGTAGTGCCTCAACTTCTTCAACGCGAATATAAGCGCCAAGCATAACTTCTCTATTGGAGAGTAGTTTCGCTCAGCGCCCACCATGGTGCGGCTCAGGTAGTAGCAAGCCACCTCCTTCCCTTCCTCATTGTGCTGAGCGAGAAGAGCACCTATTGAAGTAGGCTGCGTTGCAATGTATAGAATAAGAGGGCGCTCTTTTACAGGAGCTGCCAAAACAGGTGGGTTAAGTAAGTACTTCTTGATGTCGTCGAATCCTCTTTGACACCCTTCATCCCATACGAACGGAGCTCCTTTCTTCATGAGACTTGAGAAGGGTTGGATGCGTCCCGAGAGGTTGGAGATGAAGCGACGGATGTACGCCAACTTCCCTTGTAAACCTCTCAATTCCTTGAGATTACAAGGTGGTGGCATGTTGAGGATGGCCTTGATCTTCTTCGGTTCGATCTCTATGCCTCGATGATGGACAATGAAGCCCAGGAAGAGGCCTGATTGAACGGCGAAGGCACATTTCAACGGGTTCATCTTGATCTGGTGTCGGCGTAGGCGCTCAAAGATGACCCGGAGGTCCTCTTGATGATCCCGGCGGTCCCTGGTCTTCACCACCATGTCATCTATGTAGCACTCCACCAAATGGTGGATCAGGTCGCCGAGGATGTATGTCATGGCCCGCTGGTATGTCGCACCAGCATTCTTCAAACCGAATGGCATGACAGTGTAGTAGAAGTTGCACTTCGGGGTCCTGAACGCGGTGTTGATGGCGTCGTCCAGATCCATCTTGATTTGGTTGTAGCCTGACGAACCATCCATGAAGGATAGCGCACCATGGCCCGTGGTGGAGTCGACGACCATTTCCGTGATTGGCAGGGGAAAGTCATCTTTGGGGCATGCTCGATTTAGGTCGCGGAAGTCTTGGCACACCCGCATTCGCCATTCTTCTTCTCCACGGGGACGATGTTTGCGAGCCACTCGGTGTATTTCGCCTCTTTGATGAAATCTGCAATGATTAATTTATCGACCTCGGCGATGACTTGGTCTTGAAACTCCGGACGCAAGCGCTGCGGAGGCTGCTTGACGGGGCAGAGTTGCGGGTCAATCGCCAGCTTGTGTGTAGCGACTCGAGGGTCGAGCCCCGGCATCTCTTTGTAGCTCCAAGCGAAGCAATCTCGATACTCCATCAAGAAGCGTCGATAGCTTTCCCGTTCCTCTTCCGTCAGCGTGGCGCTGACAAAAGTGGGACGTGGATCGTCCTCGGTTCCGAGGTTGACTTCGACAAGTTCATCGATGGTGGGCTGACCACCGTCTTCCATCTCCTGTGGAGCCAACGTGGGTTGGTCCTCTTCTTCTTCCTTGACCGGCGCGTCGTCGATGGAGTTTTGGCGGTGAAGGCCATGACGTGACAGTTCCATGCCGTCTCGTGAAGAGACAGACGTAGCATGGCACGTGACTTGTGCGACGCCATTGCGTCCTCCTTCTTCTTCATCGTCGTGGCTACCCGGGTGGGTGTACCCAATCCTGAACTTGGTCCGAGTCTTGCCTTTCTACTTGATGAGGTCCTCGGCTTGCCTCCACCATGCCTCGCAAACCGCAGGTGGCGGCGGTATTCTACTGTTTTGCCGAAGCGTGAACCCCGCCTTCTCCAGCAAGCGAGCCATCTTGGGCTCGGCCTTCATGTTGGATAGTGCTTCTTCTGTATCACCGCGAGGTTGGGGAAGCTCAAATATGGAGTCAAAATGTTGTACCTGTGGAACTTTATAGAAAATGGTTTGGGTTCTAGACCCAGATGAACTTGGGATAGCCCAAACCTCCAATGGAGAAGCCGTGGATATGTAGAGGGATGGGGGATGCATGACACGAGCTCCCCGCGCAGCTTCCTCTATCTCCTTTATTCTCCTCCTAACCACCCCCGGATGAGTGGGTGCACCTTCCTCTTTTGGACTGTTGCGCACCCGCAGTGTGATCGTAGGGGGCGCATCACTGCTGACGATCAATGCCTTCGGTCCTTCCTGGGCACCTGCAGAGCCGCCAAGTGTTAAACAACTAGGCTCTTGGTGCGCCGAAGTCGATGAAGATGTAGGAGCCTCTTATAGAGGCGTCATTGCCGACCTCAACGTGATTGGAGTGGGCTTCTGGTACCTTGCCTTCAATAGCAACTGGGATACCGGGGCAGGCGTAGAAGAGATTGCCCCCAACAATATCGGGGTAGAGCTCCCCATCCCGTCCTGGGGGAAGGGCTTGTAGTCGTATTGCACAGTCAAAGAAGATCGCCTACGCCCAGGGTTCCTTCGGCTGCGAGAGGAGGAACCCCGTGCGTCCGCGGGGGAGCATGGTATGATGAGCTGTCGTGCTTCGGTGACTGGCGCAACACCCGGTTTGATTAAGACATCAACCGCTGGTGTTGTCCGCCCGACATGTTGGTCACTGTCTTCGACGGGGAAGTGGTACTTCGCATCTGCATGATGCGACTCTTGCACGGTGTAGGGGTTGGTGTTGCCGATGATGCGTTGTTGTGTGCCGTTGCCGTCGAGGAACTTTAGGCATTGGTGAAGGGTAGAAGGCACCACACGATACTTGTGGATCCAAGGCCTCCCTAAGAGATCCGAGTAGGAGGTGTTTGCTTCGATGACGAAGAACCGCACCTTGAAGCTGAATGTAGACATCTAGATCTTCACCGTGATGGCCCCCAGTGTTGGCTTCCCTTGGTTGTCGAAGCCGCATATCATCACGTCGGTGGACTCCAGGTCGTCCACCGTGAAACCTGCCCGTTTCAAACTCCGGACGGGCAGTATGTTCACGGCAGACCCTGGCTCGATGAGGATCCGACGAAGATGCGCGGCCCCAATGTTTCCCTCCACGTAAAGTGGGCGGTTATGGGCACCATCTTCTATGAGATTGTCCTATTCATCGAACGTGATCTCATTCACGAACAAGGGATTGGCAAAGAGATGATGCTTCACCATGCACACTTCATAGATCTCCGGAGCCTGGAGCTCCTTGATGAGGGCTTCACGCAGGTTTGGCACCAGCATGAGTGCATCATGCACACTCAGGAGCGCTGGAATTCGCTTGAGGTGGGCGATGATGTTGTAGTCGATGTCCTGTGGTTTCACCTTCCCACCATCATGCACTTCTGGTGCCTCTTCATGCGGTGTTGCCTCCTTCTGGGACGCCGGCTTGTCCACTCTTGTTTGCTTGGCCTTCAGGGGGTCGGGTAAGACCTTTCCCCCATGCAGGTTCATGTTCACCTCTTCCACCTGCGGGTTCTTTGTGGCCCCTTCGGCGTGGAACGCCTCGTGCTCTTCAGGAGTGAACATGTCGTCCGACTCGGAGCTGGGCATGTCCTTGTAGTCGAGGACGACGTTGCAACTCGCCATGTTTCATGCTTGAGAGGATCGAGCCTCATCTTGTACTCCTTCGACACCCTCCGTTATCCCTTGGTCCCAACCATGGGGTAGGAACTACGCCAAAGTGCGTAGTCCCCGCCCTGGTCGAGGGAATGACTCATCTCCCTCGGACTTGGGGACGGACCTCGGTGGGGGACGGCGTTGACTTGGATCAACTCGCCTTAGAATTGTTGGGGGAGCGCGTGTTGATGATGTCGGACGAGGAGGTCAAGTTGGAAGGTCCCTCGGGTATGGCTTCCGACGGACCGTGCTCCAAGGCTTCTCCATGGACGCGGTTGGTGTAGAATCCTGTTGAAGGAGAGGTGTTGATGCTGTCGCCAGGACGAGGTTGGATAGTTGGCCCTCAACTTGTGAGAGGGGCGCCCATCCATCTTCATATTCATCGCCTTGCCTTGATGAAGAGGGCACAACTATGCTCACCATGTTCACAGCTTGGTAATCTGGATTGATAGCTTCCGGGTCCAAGTTGATCCTCTTTTCATTGACGGATCTCTTGAGCCATTCCTTGAAGGCGACGCAGTACTCGATGACATGTCCCACGTACCTATGATATGGGCAAAACAAAGCATTATCTGTCATCCCCAGTTGATTGGGTCTTCGAGCTTCTGGAAGGTTCAAAGCTCGATGTTCCATCAGCTGGTTGAACATGTCCTTCACCAGCTCTCTGCGGAAGATGTATTGCTTCTTGAGGAGCTCTTGCATCGTGGGTCGTTGCCTTACTCCATCTTGCTCGCCTCTTGCGCCCAACATTGGCACATTGCCTTGGGGCGTGGAGGAGAAGACCCTAGTGGTGTTTGCCTCCGCCGGTGCCTTCATCTTGGCCCTATTATTGGTTGGCTTGGATGTTGATGCGAAGCGCTTGGACGGGTCGAATATAGTGGCGTTCTTGTAGAGCTCCATGATCTGTGGTGATTTCTCGAACTCTAGCTTCGTTGCTGCCACCGCCGTGCTAAGAGCACTGAAGGTCCTAGGCTCGCGCCGAGAGACCTCGAGTGACCAATGTTGTTTCATCCCGTGGACACACATCTCGATGGCGTCCTCAAGGTGCATCTCCCGGGCGAGCTGCACATAGCTGTTGTGGAAGCGAATGACGTACACGTCGATGGACTCATCTCGTCGTTGACGAACTTATGCAAGCTCAACGACAGAGAAGTCCTTATTCATGGCGACGAAGTGCTTCTTGAAGACCTCCTTCATGCCTGACCAACTTTCGATGGATCCAACCGCCAGCGTCGCGGTGGAAGGCGGGGCGGTTAACGACCACGAAAATTGTCGAAGGAGAAGTGGCGTTGTTTGCGGTGTCCCAAGACGCACCGGCAATCGCCAAGTGCTCCCTTGCATGACCCGTCCCGTCGAATTGACGAAACTTTGGTGGGTGCCACCCTGCAGGGAATGACACCAGGTCGTAACATGATTCATAGGGCTTCTCCAGCTCGTTCCCCATGGTGCGAGGAGCATTATCGACCTTCAATTGCTCGAATCTTTTGTCCACCATGTCTTTAAGCATGTCGTGGTAGCCTTTCAGCATGCTTTGTTGTGGCGTTGTGTCGGCTGGACCAGAGGGTCTAGCCCATTGGCGAGCATGTGTGCTTGTTTCTTCGTGTTGGCGCTCATGATGGGGTGGCGCACTTGTTAGAGCGCCCGCCTGCAACTCCTCCACTTGTGGGTCTACCACTCCTGGTGGTACGCTTTGTGGCGGGACACCGTTGTTGTTGCTGTTGTTCATCATGAGCTCGATGAACTGGTCGAGTTTTGATGTCAATTGATCAATCTTCTGGCGCTGCTCCTTCATCTCTTCTTCCAGTGCAGCTTCTCTCCCCGCCGATGCACTAGCCTGCGCGGATGCAGAGCCGTCGTTCTTTCCACCGTCTACCGCCATGTGGGCTGGTGCGGTATGGAGATCTTCAAGGCCATCTTCACAGTCCGATAGGACCGAAGGGGCGAGCTCGTGGTATGGAGGGGAGTTTGTAAGTTTCTCCAACGAAGAGGTGGAAGAAGAGTCGGAGAAGCTCTCTTCATCGTCGGCGTAGTCGTCAATCCCTTCCTCTCTGGTTGATCTGTCCGTCACACTCCGAAATGCGACAGACCTTAGCCGTCTCTTGGCTCCAGGTCGACTTGCAACCTGCAACAACTCGTCGGGATCTCGTGGGAGTCTTTAGGTGATGTCGGTGTAGAGTCGCGGCGAAATGTTCGGGTGATATCCTGAGTCTCCATCAGAAAGTGAGCCTTTCCCTGCCATGATGGGAAGGCATGGGGCAGTGGATCTTGCTCCCTCTTCCCTTGTAGAAGCGTTGGCCTTGGCCTCCGCGTCAGTGCCCTTGAACCATGAACGTACATGGCCAAGGCGTGGCAAGAAAGCCTTCTTGAAGTCAGCTTTGGGGTTCGGCACGATCTCCTCATCCGAGGGATAGCCAAACTCGTGGGTGACTTGAGGAGGTTGCCAACCGTCGTTTGGCTCAAGCCTTGGGCGCACTGCAACAGTGCCGCACAAAGAAAGGTTCTTCTTTGTTGCCTCCTTTTCCTTTCCATCCCCCTGTTGAAGGGCATCATCTCCGATCTTCTCGTCTCCTTGCGGAGAAGCAAGCGAAGGTTTTGTGGGAGGCATCTCGTCTTTTCCCGGGGCAACGGAGGTTGAAGCCCCAAGATCCGCCTCGGGGTTGGAGGCAGTTGCGGTTGGAGTCTCCTCGACGCCCTACATTGGCGTGGCTGTCGGTGTTGGTGTCTTTTGCCTTCGAGGAGGTGAAGATGACGATGTGTCCATCGCATGTTCATCGCCTTGTTGAGGATTTGCTGAAGGAAGCGGTGGTGGAACCGCTTCTCCCTTTTGTTCGACACCCCCTAAGGGCATCTTGCGCGGTTTTGGAGCGAGGCGGCTGAGCAGGTAATTGTACCGCTCGTGCCGCTCCAGGTTTGGAGAGATGCGAAAGCCGATCCTGTCACTTTCTTGAATGACCCCACCATCGGGTAGTACCCGAACTTGGGTATGGCGGAGCACCAGGGCTTCGAGTTCTTTGTATAGAATTTGGCGATTCCTCCGGCGCCTCTCGTGCTTGCATTGGTTCTCTGTGAGGACCTGTCGGGTTCTTGAGGGTGCTGGTGGAGTTGGTAGAAGAGGCGGTGCAGCTCGCGGCGTTGAAGTGGTAGGCACGTCCCTTGCAGGGCGCACTTGGAGTCGCTCTCCACGCCTAGGCGGGGATGAAGGCCGTGGTGGAAGTGCATCTCGTGGAGGATCCCTAGGTCTCCACTGTTGAGTGGGACGAGGGTCCCTCTCATCATCTTGATGTTGTGACCAACGGTTCCAACGTGGGGGCATGTTAGGATGCCCCCGGTGTGCATGTCTGATGGGTGAAGGTTGGCGTCGGGGCGCCAAGGTATGGCGCTCATGTTGAGAACGATGACTAGGGGCTTGGTGCCTAATCCTGCTCCCAGCTGGTGCTGATGAAGAACTTGGCGCTCCTTGCTCATGGAGCCGCCTCTGGATGATATTCATTTGATCTTGCAAGCGACGGAACTCCTGTCGTAGATCTTCTCCGTGTGGTGCAGGTACCTCGTTCCGAAGAACGGCGAACCTGATGTTGTTGGGGATGGGGCGGCCATTGATCGCCTAAGTGTGGCAGCATGGTGCACACATGCTTCTTCGAGGGTCTTCAAGGTTGATGGAGAGCGTTGGGCCCGGCAAGACGGACTCTTTTCGGGAGTACCGTTTCCAGAACTCCTTCATGATGGATCTTCTCACCACCAACTTGACCTCTGATGGTTCAGTGCTAGTACATGTGAACACCTCGTCCGCGAGGTCCCTTGTGCCGAGGGACCAATCTTCCGCAAGAACCGTGCTCTTGGTGATGCGGGAGCTTAATAGCTGGTGAAGGCGTTGTACCTTATGGCACTTCCTCCTGTAGTTCCTTAGTGGATGCGGGCTTTCTGACAAACGGGCGTTTGCCATGAGTCTCCTTGAGTCACGGGCGGCTTCCAAGCCTCCAAGAAGCTCCACTCCGGTGCGCCTAGGTGTTGGCGTCGGCAGCTCCGGGTGCAAAGGCGGGGTAGGGGCGCGAAGGGACACCGCTCCCGCCCTCTTATCGGCGACGTTGGAAGAGAGGCGTTGGGGCACCCCCATGTCCCCTTTGACGTCATGTCCTGTTAACTCCTTCAACAGGGCGCGCGCCTCGAGCATCAACTCGCGGCGCTCCTTCTTGGCCATGGCGGATGCCCGCCTTTGCGCCTTCTTGGATCGCGCAGTTTGGAATTTGCGCTGGCTCCTGGGCTTGGTGCATGAACATCTTGGTGCCGACCTCGACGACCACCATGGGCAGAAAGGATGATCCAAAGTGGATCACCCAGGGCTCCGTGTTGATGGCGTGGGGGATTCCTCCTACATGAAGATGACCTTTGATCAGCGGAGGTCCTCGCCGTTGGCTTGTCGTGCAGGATGCTGTGTGGGTTGGGTGAACGGGCGAAGACAATTCTGACGACCACAGCGGAGCAAAGATGGGAGGAGAACCAGGTCCCACCGGGCGTGCCAATTTGTTTGACACGAGAAAAACGTTACGGAAAAGTAGAACGAGGGCTACTCGAGGAAGAAGGATGGTAGCGTGTTATTTATCATGCGCGGGGTAAAGAAAAGAAATGCGATGCCCGGTGTACCGTAGTACACAAGAAAAGGTAGGGAAGATGCATTTCATTAATCTCTCGTGGAGAAACAAAGTACAAATCCCTCTGATTAAGCCGTGGCACCTTGCTTGTGCCACTGACTATGGCGATTGCGATCTCATGGTTCCCGGGGCTTCGGAAGGCACCCGGTTAATTACTCCCGCGGGTTACGCCGCGAGACACCTCCGATTAAGCCGTGTGGTCTTCTTTGTCGTCTTCGCTTCGCGTTCTCCATGCATGATGTGGTGGCGGTGTGTGTGTGGGTGGCGGCAGAGCCCATGTCCTCGTCGGTACACGCGCCGCAAGTAGCGTGGCCTTTGATCCCGCCATGCCCGCCCTCGCCGTCGTGCCTCGTCGGTCTTGACAGCGTCGATGTAGTTGGAGTTGGAGTAGCATGGGTTCGCTCAGCTGGGACTTCTCGACGACCAGCAGCCTCGTCGGGGTGCGCAAGGGGTATGCCTCGCAGGAGTAGGTGTTGGTGGAGATCGGCGTCGGTGCAAAACCGACGCGCGCCTACAAGTCGGTGCAGCCGACGTGGTCGACACCTCGTCTCGGTCCGACGCCGAGTTCACGGCTGTCGCCCTAGACAAGAGCGTCGTCTCACGGGCTCGTGAAGATGGAGGTGGGGTATGCCGCCGGATTGCGCGTCGGCAGCTCTTTCGCCTACGCCCGTCGGCTTCACGGAGATGGAGATAGCACCGGGTTGTACGATAGACACCCCGACGCCATCGCCTATGGATTGCAGAGGTGGAGATGGCGATGGCTTGCATACTAGCAGCCCCGCCATCACTCGTCTTCGTCACGCCTCGCCGGAGTGAAGAAGGCACCGGGCTCGATGGGAGAAGAGATGGCGCCAGGCTGCGCGCCAGGCCGCCGTGCGCCCTCGGGCCTTTGTCTGTGGCGTTGGAGATAGCGTCGGGCTGTACGTCGGTAGCCCCGTGCCCTCGGAGCTGTCGTCTTGTTGGCGTTCGTAGGAGGTGAAGAAAGGTTGGGCTGCACGCCAGCAGCCCCGCCGCCGTCTTGGGCAGCATGGTTCGTCGAGATGGACGTGGCGCCGAATGCACGCAGGCCGCCTTATCGTCGTCGTCTTCGGCACACTTCTCCGACGTGAGGGGGTACCAGGCTCCACGCCTCCATCGTCTTCGGTGCCGCCGTAGAACATGGCTTGATGGGGGAAGAGATGGCGCCGCTACGGCCCGCCGGCAGTCGCGAGGCTGCCGTCTTTGGCGCGCTCTACCAGAGCGGAGATGGCGATGGTGCCGGGCTGCACGCCGGCAGCCTCACGTCCTCGAGGCCGCGCTCTTGGTGGCGGTAGAGATGAAGGTGACGCGGGGATGTACGCCGGAAGCCGCGCGCCCCCGGTCCGTCGTCTTGGTGGCGGCGAAGATGAAGATGGCGCCGGGCTGCACGACGGAGCATCGCCATCTAGGCCGTCCTCTTGGTGGCGTTGGAGATGGCGTCGGGCTGCACATCGGCAGCCGCGTGCTCACATGGCCATCGTCTTGGTGGCGGCGGAGATGGAGGCGGCGCCGGGCTGCACGCCGGCAACCGCGCGCGCCCTCGGGCTTGAGATGGACGTGGCGCCGGGTGCACGTGCGCATGATGAAGAGGGAGAGAGGGAGGGAGTAGAAAGAGAGAAGAGAGAGAGAGGGATTAAACCCATATGCTCACCATCTGAGAATGCTAGCTTCTTCTCCAATGAGAGCTTTGGTGGATGTGGATACGATCTCGTCTTCTCCTGGCGGCGCGCACGTCCGGATACGTGAGTTGCCTGAGTCCGCGGCGAGAGTTCTCCCTCTCCAGGTCAGGTCTGATCCTCCGTCCTTGTGCTTCTGGGATTGGGCTCCTTTTATAACCAACCAGGAACGACGCGTGGTGGATAGCGACGAAGTGCTGATTCTCCTCAGTTTGTTTGCTTGGATGCTTATCTTATCATCCGTAATCTGGTGAGCCGTTTCAAGCTATGATGTTTATCCGATCTCTAAACGTGTGTATGTGGATCGTACCGGCTAGCCAAACAAGTTTTGTACAATTCATATACACGTTGCCGGCCGGCCGAACTGCACTTATACCTTTATGTCTGTACACATATCCCTTGCACGTGGACTTGCATGGACTCATGTATGCATGCATGTTGGAATTATCGGTCGTAGCTTGATGTTTCTAACTTCACGTAGCTAGTGCATGTATCAACATGCACTGCTTTTTTTTTCTTTCCTTTATTTTCTTTTCACCACCTCTCTTTACATATTGCACAAGAGATTATGGTATAAAATCTCGTCGAACACAGTCGAACGGGCAGTGCGAGTGCGCTAATGACCTAGTACTAGCCGAAATCAAACCAAGACCGATCGAACCACTCATCAGGTCACCTTGATGCTGGATAGAGGAGCTGCCAGCCGTGCTATGGATCATGCGCACCACCCCGAACCGTTCAACCGGTTTCACGCCGTTCTTTCTCATCTATGGGACAGAGGTTGTTCTTCCCACTAACATCCAGTTCGACGCACCCCGCAAACAGCTCTACACGGAGCAGGAAGCCAAGGAAGCACATGAGGACAGCATGGACCTGCTTGAGGAGGCGCGTGAGCTGGCCCTGTCCAGATGAGCAATCTATCAGCAGGACCTGCGCTGCTACCACTCCAGCCAGATCCTGCCCACCTCTTTTCTGAGGAGGATCTGGTGCTTCGCCTGGTCCAGAGCACGAAGGGAATGCACAAGCTGTCTCCGCCATGGAAGGGTCCATTCATCATCAACCGAGCGCTACACAACGACTCATACTACCTGATCGATGCCTAGTAGCCGGTGAAGAACAAGGCAGATCGCTCGGACGAGGAAACCGAACGCCAATGGAACACGAACCTACTCCGTCCATTTTACACTTGAGCTAGAAGTGTATGTATCTTCCTTTTCATGTAATAAATGAACAAGTTTGGAAGCCTCGGCACAGCCTCGAGGACTTTGTCCCAATTCGCGCACCGCCTCCGCCTTCGAACCAGCTGGCCCGGACACCCGCGGTTTCTACAGGCGGCTGAGTATTATACGGGGCGCCTAGAGCCCACTCTTCGGTTCCGGCTTCAGACCGCAAGCCGGCTGTTGAACCGACAAGAGCAAAATCTCGAAGTACCCCCTACAAGAAAGTGCCCAAGGAGAAAACAAAGGTGCCTGGGCGAACCGGCTGCGCTTGCTCGAGCTAAGCCAATAACAACACACTGAAGTATCACGGGGCATGCCAACCTAGCTACTCCTTTGGTTTCGGCTGCAGACAACAACCAGGCTAGCAGCCGACAAGGTCAAAGCTCGAAAGGCCAATGCTCGCTGAGAAAAGGAACCTGTTAACGACCTAGTTCGAAAGGGCACCATTTTCGTATTCTATATTAACTATGAACGAACGCACAAGTAATGAAACTAAATCAAACAACATTGTGTCTTGTATTGCACGAGCCACAACATGAAATGAAATAAGGTGGCAAATAGCTTCGACCCGGCTGGCTACCCCAGCCGGTCTGAACCTCGGGGACTACACCCAGTGGGCGCGCTCCCGCGCACCCATCACAACAAGCAAGGGCAGCAAAGAGTTTCGACCCGGCTGGATACCCTAGCCGGCCCGAACCTTGGGGACTACACCCAGTGGGCGCGCTCCCGCGCACCCATCACAACAAGCAAGGGCGTCAAAGAGCTTCGACCCGGCTGGCTGGCCCAGCCGGCCCAAACCTCGAGGACTACACCCGACGATCGCGCAGCCATGCACTCGCACAAAAGTGCAAGGACAAAAACATCCAAAAAGAAAAGAGACAAATTCAACTTAAACCAAAAGGGGGGCGTCAAGCCAATAAGCAAAACACGAAGGTTCTGCACAGAGATTCAAAGTCTTACAACATAGGTTCACCAGCAGATGGAACTGATGCATGGCAAGTTTTCAAAACAAATACTCCTGGCATCCCAGGGATCAAGGCGCAGGAGGTGGACTCGTGGAAGGAGCATCGGCTGCCGTAGTAGGAGTCGGTCCTACAGGAGGGGCACTGACCCTGGTCGCAGGTAAAAGAACATGTGGGCCTCCATGTGTTGTTTTGGTAATTAATGACAATCTTTATGGACTAATGTGTGTATTAAGTTATACTTGTAGGAATTGTCCATTGGCATCGCTTGGAGCATGTGTTGGCTTCAAGGTCGATGAAATGAGAAGAAGATGTGATGTGCAAGCTCAATATGCACCATCTACAGAAGATCTCATAGTTGATGCTTGCCATCCTCGGTGATCATGGATCGATGATGAGGAATCAAGAAAGGCGCTCCATCTTGAGAAGGTCAAGTTCATCTACATCGAGCTCAAGTGGAATGCTCAAGGCAAAGGTATAATCTTGATAGGTTTTCCCTTTTGCCGGTTTCATGTTGTGTGTGGGAGACCGGGTTTAGGATAGATAACCGTACCATCAAGAGGGGATCACGAATGAGTAATTCGTTCACATCGTTCGGAGAGAGCTCAAACCTTTGCATACTTGCATCATCGTATTTGGTTGTTATTTGGTCTTATCCATGTGAGGATATAGAGCTTGTGGTAATCTCCATAACAAGCTCTTGTTCATCAAAATCGGATCTCCCATATGTATCTTGTTGCGATTTTGATTTATGCGGCTTTTCGGTTTCTCACCAAGTGAGGTATCTCACATTATATTAATTGATACACACTCACTTGGTGATAACCAATATTTTCACATTTTATAGGGTAGCTTTTGTCATCCTCTTTCCAACGCAATTGGAAACGGGTCAATCGAAGCTACCGTTCAAAAGTTATGACCGTTTGAATCTGCATCATATTTGATTTATAAAAGAAAAGAGAAAATCAGGTTTCTGGACCGAGCGGTAGTACCGCCCGTGCGTGCCGGTACTAACCCCCGCATCTGAGCGTCTCCCAACTATTCTCTGCCTCCCCAGGTAGCTAGGTCCGGCACTACCTTTCGGCCCGGTAGTACCGCCCGGGTGGGCCGGTACTACCGGTCGGCCTAGGTATGCGCCCAGCGTGCCCCAATCTTTTTCCTGCTGCCTGGGCCGCGTCCCCGCTCGATCTGCGTTGCACGGCCGCTTTGACCTTGCGTCTGGCTCGCCTCGCGCGCATGCCGCCTACTCGATGGGCCCGCGGCTGCTGCTGTCGCTCTCGCGCGCGCAAGCCGCTCGTTGCCCAGATCCCGTGTGTCGTCGCCTCCGCTGGTCCCACTTGCCCCGCGTGCGCCCTGCCAGGCCCTGCTGCTGCCGCATGCCTGCCCACTCTCCCCGCAGATCCCGCTGCGCCCCGCCTTGCTGGCAGCCTCCGCTCCTCCCCCCGTACGTTGACTTTGGCGCTCGCACGCCTGCCGCTGCTAGCCCACTCGTTGCGTCCGATCGCTCACTCGCTGCGTCCGCTCGCTCACGAGCTGCTGCACAGCCGCGCATGCCAGGCCCTGCTGCTGCCTTGTTTTTTCGCCTGATGCGGTACTACCGGTTAAATTCGGTAGTACCGGACCGTCCAGAAAAATAGGCCCAACGGCCAGATTTTGCCCGTTTCTTTAAATAGATTCACCCCTTTGTCTTTTAGGGTTGCTTCTTCCTCCTCCTTTTGTCTAAGCTTTGCCCTCATTTTCCTTACTCTTTGAGCTTGATTTATACTCACCCCTCCATTGATTCTTGCATATATTTGAGGGGTAATTGGAGGTGATCTAGATCTACGTTTTGACCTAACCGATTCATCTCTTTGTGAGTGTATCTTTGGGGATCTAGATTTTGGGTGATTTTGTGTCTCTCTTTGATTCCTCCTCTCTTGTTCCCCCAATAGCTTTAGTAGCTTTGTTGGAACTTGAGAGTGAGGGATTTGAGCATCTTTGTGGTGTTCTTGCCATTTGCATTTGGTGCATCGGTTTGAGTTCTCCTCGGAGGATTTGGTTTGAGTTGCTCATTGGAGCTTGTCCCTCTTGGGTTCTTGGAACCCTAGACGGTTTTGTGGCCTTGGTGGCATTTGTTGAGGCCTTTTGTGGCGTTTGTTGGGAGCCTCCAATTAAGTTGTGGAGAAGTGCCCCAACCTTGTGAGAGGTTCCGGTTGCCACCGACAAGTGCACCGATAGTGGAAGCGTGGATCGATCCTGTTGGGATGAGATTCACCGGAGAATAAAGGAGGCCTTTTGTGGCGTTGGTGGTTTGATACCACCCCCTCTCCAAACGAGACGTACTCCATGTTGGGAGGAACTCGGTAAAATATTGGTGTCCCCGCGTGCCTCGGTTATATCTATATCCGAGCTCTTTACTTATGCACTTTACATTGTGATAGCCTTCGTGCTTGAAGTAATATATATCTTGCTATCACTTTGTTGCTTGTATTGCTTAGCATAAGTTTTTGGTGCACATAGGTGAAACTTAGTTGTTCTAGGTAGTGCTTAACAAAGTAAACACTAGTTTTATTCTGCCTTCGTTGAGCCACTCTAGGAAAAGTTTTAATCGCCTATTCACCCCCCTCTAGGCGACATCCGTATCCTTTCATCGGGCACTAGGCTGGAGGAGGCAGTATCGGCGAAGTTCGTGGGAGCTGGGATCCAGTGGAACGGCACCGGCTCGGAGGGGTAGTGGAAGTCACGCTCCAGATCCACGTACGTGCCGATCTTCACCCTGCAAGACCTGATCGCCGGAATGCTGCCACAGAGGCTCTCGTAGATGGTCCCAGTCTGGAAGCCACGGGTGGGAACACCTAGGTCCGCATCCGGATACCAGGACTTCACCAAGGCTAGAGCCAGCTCCACGCCGCCACGCGCCGCCCACTCCTTATGGATCTCCAGCATGTCGATACCGCAGTACAGGGCGACCGCCAGGCTGGCAATGTCATTGCGGCTCACCCGTCTCCAGCCAGATATACTAGAAGAAGTCGTTGGCAACGTCGCGAAGACCGTTTCTTTCCTCCGCCAACACCTTGACTAGATCCCAGGCGGTCAGATCGCGTCCCGCCTCCTCTGCCGGCAGCTTCTCGAGAGCTATCTCGGTTGACTCCGGGTAATGAGATGTAGTCGGAGGAAGGGATAAGCGGCCAGATACAAATCATCTCACCATAGTATAGAAGGGCGAGAATAACAAAACTTACTAACAACCAGCTCGGATATCCCCTGAAGCTGCTGGGTCAGCTCCTCCTCCCGGGAATGGAGAGCCTTGACCATCTCCTCCCTTTGGGCGGAGGCCGACTCCAAGGTCTTCAACGCCTCCCCCCGGATGTCATCCGCCTTTTTGCTCCTCTCCACGGCAACCTCCAGCTTGTGTTTGGCTGCGACCAGTTAGTCGAACTACACCTGTTGTGCCTTGTTCAACTCCTCCAGCCGGGCAACTTGGGCTTTGAGGCGCTCCACCTCCTTCTCCTTATCCAAGATCATGGCTGTAGGGGGATACCCGATGGTCAAAAAAACGGGAAAAGGAGGCCAACCACCAAGACAGATCAGAGGAAGCAATCTTATGGCCCAGCTCCTGAGTGTTCTTCACAGACTCTGGAAACACTTTATGCAAGGAGAAGGGAGTAAGGAAAAGAGAGAATATCCAGCTGCAAAAGTTGGGTGTGGCAAAATAGAACGGGGAGAGACACTTACCTCCATCAAAACAGACAATTTTTTGGCCTCACCAAGGCCCTTCTCCATTCCCTCAACCAGGTGGTGAACTTGGCTGAGTGCGACGGGCGCCGCGCCCGATAGCTGGGCGAGGATCGCACCCGACGTCAGCACAACCGGAGCTGGCCTCGAGCCGATCACTACAACCTCGTCTTCATTAGGGTCCGCGGCCAAAGGTGCAGCCACCACCAGCTCCCTCCCCACCGATACGGAGGCGCCCGGCTGGCCGACGCTCGCCGCAGCCGCCTGCACTGCTGCAGCCTCCTCCGTCACTTCCGTGATGACGGGCCTGGTAGAACTGGCTGGAGCGTTGCTCCAGGACGGGTTCACACCAGCCCTAGGATGAAGGAGAGGGGCTCGGGGTCATGAGCGGCCGCAAAGAGCTGCCCCACCCGCGAAGACGCGGGCGCTTGGTGCAGCACTCCCACGGCCGGGGAGCCCTGAAGAGCCCCAGGCGGAGATGGCGGGGCAGGCGCAGCCGGCGCGGGTGCAGTCGGAGACCTTGCCACCTCCTCAACAACCGGATGCGGGGGAGGGGCAACGACGGCAGCACCGAAGCCGCCCAGCGACATCGCCTCGCTGCACGAGGCAAAAGTAAGAAAGGCTCAGCAAAAAGACAAGGAAAACAAGGCAAACAGAGCCAGGGAAAACACTCACCCGACAACGGACAACACGATGAATATTTGGCGCGCTCGGCGCGTCCTCTTCTGCTCAGCCGCAGACGGCGCGGCAACGGTTGCCGCCCTCTTTCCCTGAGATTTTGCCGCGGCCCTCTCCCGACCGGCCTCATCCTCGGCCACATCGACTGCAACAAAAAACAAATTTCAGCCACAAGACCCCATGGGCCAGGACAAAGGCGGAAGCCGCACCCAGAAATTACCATGAGGATCCGAGGGACCATCGTCCGACCGGACGGGAAACCCTTCGGGCTCCGTCTGGGGGTACTTCTTCGGCTTCTGGTCCGCCAGGAAGGTGGGGAGCGTGAGGTCGCCGACACCGTCCTCAGCATGATGCGCCATAAATAACTACTCAAAATGGGAGCATAAGGCACCCAAGGAAAAACTACCGGGAAGAGATATAAACACAAAAAGGGAGAAACCAAAGAGCAACTCACCCGAGGCGGCAGGAGGACGCGGTGGTACGGCGGGCAGGAGTACGTCCAGTTCGCCTCCATACGGAACTTGGAGATCATGGATATTCAGTTCCGCAGGTCCTGGTACGGAACGTCCTTCCGCGACGTCCGCGTCGAGACGTCGACGGTCGACAGGTGGCACATCTTGTGCGACCGCTTCTGCAGCGGAAGCACGCAGAGTGCCATCCATGACATCGCAATATCCCAGGCGATGAGCCGCTCCGTCGCCACCATCGCCTCCACCCGGGCGGCCATCCGGTCGATGTCTACCTGGTCCCCATCCCCTTCACCGTCCAAGCCTTCTGCATCGAGACCATGTTGACGAAGGGCGGCAGGCCGATCCAGTCCACCTTCGTGGCATTGCTCACATAAAAACATGAGCGCTACCACGGCTTGACGGTGTCGGGGGTGGCATCAGCGGCGAGGGCCGCGGATAGACGGCACAACAGACCGTATCCGTCAGCGGGCCATCCTTGATGGTGTTTCGGGCCTTGAAGTGGAAGAAATTAAGGAAGTTCACCACCTCAGGCCACACCCCAAGGTACGATTCACAGCATGCCACATGATGCGATAGATACACGATGACATTGGCGCCGAGGTGGTGGAGTTGGATTTCTAAGAAGACGAAGAGCTAAAGGAGAAAGGGGTTGACAGGGAGGCCGAAGCTGCGGGCGAATTCCACGATGAAGACGACGCGCTCCCCTGGCCGGGGGTTAGGCACCCGCTCCCCCTCCAGCATGAGCCGGTGCTTCACCAGCATCGACGAAGGGAGAAACTTCCCTCGCCGATACTTGTAAACAAGGTCGTCGGTCACTGTGGCATCCCGCAAAACCACTACTAGAAAATCGCGTTGAATTTGTGCATTGCATCGTCATCATCATGCATTGTTTGCCAAAACTATTTTCGAAAACCCCGTTTTGTTTTCCAAACGCCCCATCTCTATTCAAATGTCAAACACCGGGTCTCCGGGATTATTTTGTGTTGTTGCTATCGGGTTGCAAACGGCCCAATTAAATCAAATAAAAGTTTTATTTATTTAGTAGGGGCAGTCGAACAGGCCAACCCGACCCGAACGACCGCCCCAGATTTTTATTAATCGGTCCACCCCAAACCAGCCTTGCTAAATCCTAGTCCCACCCAATCTATTCCTACCCACCAACGGCAGACCGCCACCTCACCCTCTCACCCAAACTATACCCACCTGCCACCTCACCTATCCAGCCCCATCTAAATCCTAAATCTACCCACTATCCTACCCACAACCCTGGCCACCTCACTCCCTCCAATAGTATCATGCCACATCACCCTCCCCTTCCCTTCTATCCAACCAGCTTTTGCCACATCACCCTCCCCAACTCTCCCTCTCTTTTCTCTCTCCCTCTCTCACAGCTCACACCCCACCTGGGACCCACCCGTCATACTCTCACCAGGCCCACACTCACTCCCCCCAGCGCCCAACACACGCACGCACCCACGCCTGCCGCTGGGACCCCCTGGCCCACCCCGCGGACCCCACTCCCCTGCCTGCCTCCCCGCACTGTTCCTCTTCCACCCGCGTCGCTCCCCACGCTCCCAACGCGCTCCTCTCCCTCCCCTTCCTCTTCCCCGGCTCACCCTCCTCTCTCTGTCAACCGCAACCGCCGGCGAGCCGCCCCCTGGCCGCGCTCTGCCTCTCCCTCTCCTCTTCCTCGCTCCGCGGCCGCCCTTCCCCTTAGCCGTGCGCCCCCTCTCCGCCACCACCCAGCAACCCCGCCGCCTGGACCTTCTTCCCGCCTGCGGCTCGGCCTTGGCCAGCGCGCCGTCTCCTCGCCTCCGCGCCCGCCATCCTCCGACCCCGCCCAGCTCCCTCCTCCTCCTCTCGCCAAGGCTCCGCCTCCGCTTCCGCCCGCTGCAAGCGCCAAGCGCCGCCGCTCCTCCTCCAGCACCACCGGCGCGCTCCGCTCCCGCTCGTCGCTCCGCCAGGCGCTCCCACCTCTCCGCCAAGCTCCGCCGGCCTTCCAGCAACTCCCGGGCCCGGCCTCCGTCGAGCTCGCGTCACGCCTCCCTTCCGCCGCGGCCCGTCGCTGTCCCCTCCGCCGACCGCGTTTCCTCGTCGTCGCCTCCTGGGCCCCACCTCCGACCCTGCTCCCCGTTCCGCGTCGGCCGGGTCTGCCCGCCTAGCTCCGGTGCCGCCGCGTGAGCGCCCTCCTCAGCCTCCTCTGCGCCGGCTAGCCCCGTGTCGTCCTCTGCTTTGCTCCATCCCGTGAGCAGCTTGCGACGCCTCTCTGCACGTGACCGCTAGCCCTAGCAAATGAAGCCACATGACCAGACTTCCATCACGGAATAAGGTCCATTGCACATACATTGAAGATCGTCTACCGAGCGTCAAGATCTTCGACATGGAACGCGATGATGTCGGACTAGAAGATCTTCATCATGGAACGCGAAGGCCTCCTTCACGGGCGTCAAGACCACGATCCGAAACTTCATGTTCTTCCTATCGGATGCGGCACCCGAGTACCGCCCAGCGGAGCTAGGCGATGGCGCCAAGACGACAAGATCCACCTCCCGGGCGGCGACCCACGGACACCAAGAGCTACGGCAACATGACCAAGACCCGGACCCCAAGATCTGCATGCGACAAGAACAACCCCGACCAGAACGAATCCAACGCGCCCCGACACCGAACCAAGTCCGGTTCCCGGAACGCCAAGAACTACCCCCGTACCGAGAACGAGAGAACGACCCGATGCGAGAACGGAACCGTCGAACCCTGGACCCCGGACCCCGACCCCGAACCCCGGAACCCAAGATCGTCGAGCCCCCTCTGATGTGTGACCCTTTCCTTGAACCCTATTTTATAACATATCAATTTGTTGCACATTAAATTGTCATTCCCACATGCATATCATGTGGTTTGGGGGCCTTATGCCGATTCACCTAATAACTAAATATGGGGCCCATATGCGGGCAAATCTAGCCTTATATTGGCCTCATTTGAACTTGTGTAGCGAACCGGTTCCATCTGTCGTATTGCTAAACAACAATTAATTGCGGGGTAGCTAAACAACTTGAACCATCTAGTTAATTGTCGGGACCCCGGTTCCGCTTAATCTTGACCTAATTGCATCGCACCTTTGCCATGTCATCCATCATACATGCATCATGCCGATCTTCTGTCGTTTTATTAAATAGCGCATCCGGTGTTTCTTCTAGTGTTTTGCTTCTTCGCGGATTGGACCGTTGAGTTGATGTGAGCTCCGCCCCGATCTTCGGATGAACCTTTCGACAATGTTTTCAGGCGAGCATCTCCCTCTTTCTACCTATCTTACTTTTATAGTATTTATTTCCCTCCTGTTGATCTTTTGCTATCTGTGTTGCGATGCTTTAGTTTCCGTACCTGTGATTTCCCTTGCAGCCCTATATTGCCTTGGACACACCCTATTGCCTGTTGTTGGTAGCTAGTTGGTCTTGCGCGTCGCCGTCGCTTGCTATATTTGCTGTTGGGTGTCGCCATATGCCACAGTTGCTGATGTATTGCCGCATGTTGATGTTGGAGATGATTCTAGTTTTACTTATCGTCACTTTAAATTCTGTTTAACAACTAAAATTGAATAAGCAGAGGCATCGGTGGGTGATAGATAATATTTGGTTTCCGAACGCCCACTTGTGTCCCGTAAGACCCCGAGTACTTGATACCTGTTCCTTGATTTGCGCGCTATCCACATCCGGGAGGTATATGGGACCCCCCTGAGCCAGAGCTTGATTCAGTCTTATTTCTTGGGGCCACAAACTAGTTTGAGGTTTTATTATTATCCTGTACTTATGCCATGTTTTACTGCTTTATTTACGATTGTGCGGTAACGCACTGCTGTCTTTATTTTAGGCGGAATGTTTACGCGGTATCGACAAGCCCAGCCACACTTCGGGTTCCCGATTTCTGACCATTGACGCAAACCTTGAGGCCGTCTCGAGCTTGCTTACTCCGTTGGATTCTACTCTAAGGGTGGCCTGAAATATTTGAATCTGTGATTGTTCAGTCGTGAAAGCCTCGTTGGGTTTTGATTTGGTTTTTCCGAGGTTGATCGAGCGTGTGTTGCTATTGGTGCACCCCGGCCGGGTAAAACTTTCTGAAAGCCGTGTCCGTGGATATGGACGACTTGGAGCACAGTATCTCGATCATAGACAAGCATAACTAAAGTTTATTTGCTATAAATTTGACTTATAATGACTAGTAATCAGCTTCACTATAATGGAATGGCTAATTAATACTGCCCACAATTGCTTGTTTGGTTGTCGCTTGCGACAATTATACCTGACTAGTAAGTATTGCAACTACAACGGAATGGCTGAATAAAAGTACCAACAACTGCTGGGTTTTGGGTTTATCTCATGCTATCTGTATCTGATTAGTAAATCTTGCAACTACAACAGAATGGTTAACTAAAAGTGCCCACTGCTTATTTTATCAGGACGATTATCTAAACCTGACTAGTAAAGTGCCGCAACTATAACTGAATAAGTAAAACTGCCAACCGCGTGAGTTCCTCGGTTGACTTCCTCGTGTGGTTTCGGGAAATACCGGGATGGGTTTGTTTGGTGTTAGCTTGTTGGATCCGAATAGGTCATTCTTACCCTCTCTCGATAACCGCCCTTGTGTCGAGTCTCTATAGGTTGTTCATTGCATCTTGCCTGCGCTCGATCCACCATACCTATGTAGGCGAGGACCGAATTCTAGCCTCGCCGTGTCTTGGCCTCGATCTTGACGCTCCTTCTTTGTTTTCTTTGCCCTTTGTCGGCACCTTTTGTTAAGCAGGTTTGAGAGCGGCCGTTAGCAGGTTACCCTTCGGTTTGGCCAGGCAGGGTTATGGACGCCATTGGTTATTCTTGGGGCTCTTAGCCCCATTTGCATCTTGTCCGTGTCGGACGCTCTATCATTTTCAAGGTGATTTGGATCTTTGTATAATATATCTGTATTCTTGACTCTTTGAGTCATTTATATATCTCTCGTGGGTCCCCTCGAGGACTGTTGTGTAATGTTATTACTTCGTTTTCCACCCGCGAAAGTGCTGGTGCACCTTTGAATCGTTTCTATGCGGGTTTGGAATTTTGCTCAAACTTGCATAGGTCCGATCTGAGGTGTTACTGAGTGGTATCGAGCTCGGTTGCGATACCCCACAAGTCCACTGTAGGATAACCTAGCTAACGTCCGAAGTAGTGTGTCAAAACTATTTTTGCAAAATCGGTTGGATAGTTCTGATTAGGTCTGATTTTATTCCTTACCCCTCTGCTATTCTCCTCTTACCCCTGCGTGTTTTGAACCTACTCTCTTATCTTTTCTTCGAGTCCAGGATTTCTCGTGGTTGGGTTTCCGTCGTACCTTCAGGGTTTCGCATTCTTCCTTTTGTAACGGAGGTGCTACGATCATCAATCTGCAACTTGTCTGTTGTACCCTTCCTCCAATCTTTTGTTCTTGAGCTCTTTGTCCATATGTGTTCCTTGCCGGATATCAGTGTCGTTGAAAAACATATGAGAAGGAGGAGCGTTGGTGAAGTTGGAGTATACCTTGAGCATGTGTTGTTCATGCCAATGAAACCATCGCGGAACCTAATCATTGAGTCTTTCATACGATTTCTGCTGGCATCATCCCTTTGTTCCGGAAACCACCTAAGAAGATCTTCAGTCTATATCTCGAGAGTTGAGTTGCCTGATTCTCCTACTCATGTATAGAGTTGATAGTTAGGGTACGGGATGGACTGATCACCCTACTCGAATCTTACTGTTCGCTCTGTACATCGAACTGGTGGATCAATGTAACTTTTCCCTCTTCTAACGGAAGTTAGGGGTGGCCTTATCGTTGATGCCTCTATCTTCGTCCTTTGGTTCTCCGGAGTTGCGCTCTCGACGATCAGGGGCAACGACCCTTTGTTGGTGGTGTCGCCAATTTCAAGATGGAGGATGAACCCTTGCTAGTGGTGTCGCGAGGATCTACACAGAGCGCGAAGGATCAGATCGCCGACCTTCCTTCCGGTACCATGAGGCGGATCTCGAGGGCGAGATCCATTGTTAGTGGTGTCGAATTGTGGCATCCCGCAAAACCACTACTAGAAAATCGCGTTGAATTTGTGCATTGCATCGTCATCATCATGCATTGTTTGCCAAAACTATTTTCGAAAACCCCGTTTTGTTTTCCAAACGCCCCATCTCTATTCAAATGTCAAACACCGGGTCTCCGGGATTATTTTGTGTTGTTGCTATCGGGTTGCAAACGGCCCAATTAAATCAAATAAAAGTTTTATTTATTTAGTAGGGGCAGTCGAACGGGCCAACCCGACCCGAACGACCGCCCCAGATTTTTATTAATCGGTCCACCCCAAACCAGCCTTGCTAAATCCTAGTCCCACCCAATCTATTCCTACCCACCAACGGCAGACCGCCACCTCACCCTCTCACCCAAACTATACCCACCTGCCACCTCACCTATCCAGCCCCATCTAAATCCTAAATCTACCCACTATCCTACCCACAACCCTGGCCACCTCACTCCCTCCAATAGTATCATGCCACATCACCCTCCCCTTCCCTTCTATCCAACCAGCTTTTGCCACATCACCCTCCCCAACTCTCCCTCTCTTTTCTCTCTCCCTCTCTCACAGCTCACACCCCACAGGACCCACCGTCATACTCTCACCAGGCCCACACACTCCCCCGGCCCAACACACACGCACTCCACGCTGCCATTGGGACCCCAGCCCACCCATGGACCCCACTCCCTTGCCTCCCAAGACTGTTCCTCTTCCACCAGCGTCGCTCCCCACGCTCCCAGCCTCCTCTCTCCCTTCCTCTTCCCGGCTCACCTCCTCTCTTCGCCAACACGCAACCGCCAGGCGTCCCAGCGCGCCTGCCTCCCTCTCCTCTTCCTCGCTCATGCCGCCCTTCCCTTAGCCGTGCCCCTCTCGCCACCACCCGGCTCGCCCAGCTTCGCGCCCGCCTTCCATGCTGCCAGCCGCCAGCGCCGCCGCCTAGCGCCGCCGCTCCTCCTCCAGCACCACCCCGACGCCGCTCCGCTTCCGCGCTCGTCCGCCTCCGCCGCACGCCGCGCTCCCCACCTCTCCGCCAAGCTCCGCCAGGCCGCCGGCCTTCCCTGGCAACTCCCCCGGGCCCGGCCTCCGGCGAGCTCCGCGTCACGCCTCCCCTTCCGGCCGCGCGGCCCGTCGCCGGTCCCCCTCCGCCGACCCCGCGTTTCCTCGCCGTCGTCGCCTCCTGGGCCCCACCTCCGACCCTGCTCCCCGTTCCGCGTCGGCCGGGTCTGCCCGCCTAGCTCCGGTGCCGCCGCGTGAGCGCCCTCCTCAGCCTCCTCTGCGCCGGCTAGCCCCGTGTCGTCCTCTGCTTTGCTCCATCCCGTGAGCAGCTTGCGACGCCTCTCTGCACGTGACCGCTAGCCCTAGCAAATGAAGCCACATGACCAGACTTCCATCACGGAATAAGGTCCATTGCACATACATTCGGAAGATCGTCTACCCGAACGTCAAGATCTTCGACATGGAACGCGAGGGCGATGATGTCGGACTAGAAGATCTTCATCATGGAACGCGAAGGCCTCCTTCACGGAACGTCAAGACCCTGATCCCGAAACTTCATGTTCTTCCTATCGGATGCCGGCACCCCGAGTACTTCGCCGCGGAGCTAGGGGCGATGACGCCAAGACGACAAGATCCACCTCCCCAGAGCGACGACCCCTGGACACCAAGAGCTACCGGCAACATGACCAAGACCCGGACCCCAAGATCTGCATGCGACAAGAACAACCCCGACCAGAACGAATCCAACGCGCCCCGACACCGAACCAAGTCCGGTTCCCGGAACGCCAAGAACTACCCCCGTACCGAGAACGAGAGAACGACCCCGATACCCGAGAACGGAACCGTCGAACCCTGGACCCCGGACCCCGACCCCGAACCCCGGAACCCAAGATCGTCGAGCCCCCTCTGATGTGTGACCCTTTCCTTGAACCCTATTTTATAACATATCAATTTGTTGCACATTAAATTGTCATTCCCACATGCATATCATGTGGTTTGGGGGCCTTATGCCGATTCACCTAATAACTAAATATGGGGCCCATATGCGGGCAAATCTAGCCTTATATTGGCCTCATTTGAACTTGTGTAGCGAACCGGTTCCATCTGTCGTATTGCTAAACAACAATTAATTGCGGGGTAGCTAAACAACTTGAACCATCTAGTTAATTTTCGGGACCCCGGTTCCGCTTAATCTTGACCTAATTGCATCGCACCTTTGCCATGTCATCCATCATACATGCATCATGCCGATCTTCTGTCGTTTTATTAAATAGCGCATCCGGTGTTTCTTCTAGTGTTTTGCTTCTTCGCGGATTGGACCGTTGAGTTGATGTGAGCTCCGCCCCGATCTTCGGATGAACCTTTCGACAATGTTTTCAGGCGAGCATCTCCCTCTTTCTACCTATCTTACTTTTATAGTATTTATTTCCCTCCTGTTGATCTTTTGCTATCTGTGTTGCGCTTTAGTTTCCGTACTGATTTCCTTGCAGCCCTATATTGCCTTGGACACACCCTATTGCCTGTTGTTGGTAGTTGGTCTTGCGGCGTTGCCGCTTGCTATATTTGCTGTTGGGTGTCGCCATATGCCACAGTTGCTGATGTATTGCCGCATGTTGATGTTGGAGATGATTCTAGTTTTACTTATCGTCACTTTAAATTCTGTTTAACAACTAAAATTGAATAAGCAGAGGCCTCGGTGGGTGCTAGCTAATATTTGGTTTCAACGCCCACTTGTGTCCCGTAAGACCCCGAGTACTTGATACCTGTTCCTTGATTTGCGCTATCCACATCCGGGAGGTATATGGGACCCCCCTGAGCCAGAGCTTGATTCAGTCTTATTTCTTGGGGCCACAAACTAGTTTGAGGTTTTATTATTATCCTGTACTTATGCCATGTTTTACTGCTTTATTTACGATTGTGCAGGTTTGCACAATCGCATCGCTTTTGAAGCGGAATGTTTACGCGGTATCGACAAGCCCAGCCACACTTTCGGGTTCCCGATCGTTACGACCATTGACGCAAACCTTGAGGCCGTCTCGAGCTTGCTTACTCGCTATGGATTCTACTCTAAGGTGGCCCCTGAAATATTTCTGAATCGTGATTGTTCACCGTGAAAGCCTCGTTGGGTTTTGATTTGGTTTTTCCGAGGTTGATCGGCGTGTGTTGCTATTGGTGCACCCGCCGGGTAAAACTTTCTCAAAGCCGTGTCGCGGATATGGACGACTTGGAGCACGATATCTCGATCATAGACAAGCATAACTAAAGTTTATTTGCTATAAATTTGACTTATAATGACTAGTAATCAGCTTCACTATAATGGAATGGCTAATTAATACGCCCACAATTGCTTGTTTGGTTGTCGCTGCGACAATTATACTGACTAGTAAGTATTGCAACTAGCGGAATGGCTGAATAAAAGTACCAACAAGCTTTGGGTTTTGGGTTTATCTCATGCTATCAGATTCGATTAGTAAATCTTGCAACTACAATGAATGGTTAACTAAAAGTGCCCATCGCTTATTTTATCGTGGCGATTATCTAAACCTGACTAGTAAAGTGCCGCAACTATAACTGAATAAGTAAAACTGCCAACCGCGTGAGTTCCTCGGTTGACTTCCTCGTGTGGTTTCGAGGGGGAAATACCAGGATGGGTTTGTTTGGTGTTAGCTTCAGGTTGGATCCGAATAGGTCATTCTTACCCCTCTCTGATAACCGCCAGTTGTGTCGAGTCTCTATAGGTTGTTCAGTGCATGCTGCCGCTGCCGCTCAGTCCACCATACCTATGTAGGCGAGGACCGCCGAATTCTAGCCTCGCTGTCGGCCTCAAGATCGACGCTCCTTCTTTGTTTTCTGCTTTGCCCTTTGTCGGCACCCCTTTTGTTAAGCAGGTTTGAAAGCGACGCCGTTAGCAGGGTTACCCTTCCGGTTTGGCCTGGGCAGGGTTATGGACGCCATTGGTTATTCTTCAGGGCTCTTAGCCCCATTTGCATCTTGTCCGTAGCTGGACGCTCTATCATTTTCAAGGTGATTTGGATCTTTGTATAATATATCTGTATTCTTGACTCTTTGAGTCGCTGTTATATATATCTGTTCTGTGGGTCCCCTCGAGGACTGTTGTGTAATGTTATTACTTCGTTTTCCACCCGCACGAAAGTGCCTGGTGGGCACCTTTGAATCGTTTCTATGCGGGTTTGGCGAATTTTGCTCAAACTTGCATAGGTCCGATTCTGAGGGTGTTACAGTCACAAAGGACCCGCACCAGCCTCCGTGCTGCTCCGGCAGCATGTCGGCAGGTGGAGTGCCGTGGTGGACGGTGTCTGGTGGCTCCGGCGACCACAAAGAGGAGGTGCAAAGAGCGAAGTGCGAGAGAACACAGAGAGACATGGAAGGAGGAGCTGGAGGAAGACGAAGTGTGAGCCCCGTTCCCCTCCAGGGCTCTATTTATCCCCGCGGGAGGCACCGTCGCCTCCTCAGCTCCCGTGTGACATGTGGCCATGAGGCACTCTAGCCACACGACGCTACAGCTTTGGATCCTTTGCACCGTCGCAACCCAGCACATAAGATCCACATGCGTTACTAGGGGAGGAGGCATGCGCGCTCGCCCTGAGAAACTGCTGCGGTAAGTGGCGCGCGCAGTTACCAAAAATTGACGCAGCGACGCGGAAGTCAAACTGGCGCGACGTGCTCCAGAGAAACAGTCATGGCTGACGACATCATCAACCTCATCAAACTAACGCTTCAGCTCATGCTTCGCCAGCCGGTCGGTGCCTTCGCTGTTTACACCCAGTGGGCGGCCATCGATTCCGCAGCCGGTTGAATCCAGCCGGAAAGCAAAAGTAAAAGCTGCAGCCGGACCCGGCCAACAAACTGCGTTAAGATACAAAGGACCTCGCAAGACCTTACCCACCGGCCAAGTCCTTACGCGCTCGGGGACTAGTGTCGGGGGATAACCCCCGGGTGAGGAAAGCCAAGCCCAAGTAGGCCGGCTCCAGAAGATACAAGCCGCCTGGCCATCAAGCAGGACAACTACAGCCGCCTTGCCAGTACTGCCAGGCTTGGTTTAAAGCTTTCCCGGCTGGCCTGTCTAGCCAGGTAGCCAGAAGAACCGGCCGGGTGGACGCCTCCACCTGGCTTACCTCAAATTTGATGGAAAGCGCAGAGGGGGAGATGCTCCTTTCGGGGTACGCCTCTGGCTCCCTTCGTCATCAGGCAGGCTGGCGTGCCGTCACGACCTGCGCTACCTGACGAAGATAAAGCAAAGTGGGCGGCTGACCGCCAAAGCAGTTCGGGTGATCGTTAAAGCAAGGGTGACGCCCCAGAGGAAGCCCGGGTGACCGTTAAAGAAGGAAATGGCACCAAAAGAAGGGCGGACTGGGTCCTGGCCCACCGGACCTCGCAATGGCCCCCGTAAAACCCATATCCAAACAGTAAACCCTAGAGCCCAAATTGTAATCTACCTCCCCCAACCAGTATATAAGGGCGGGTAGAGCTGGGGTTCTAGGTAAGTAAGATCGATAGTAGGGAGAGCTTGCCTCTAGTTCTTCTTCCTCTAGCCCTCGATAGTAGCTAAGGAAACAGCTCCAGGAGCACTTGTACTGGGCATTCGCTCCCCCCCATATAGTTCATCTTGAAGGAGTAGAGGTGTTACCTCGCCAATAGGGCCCCGAACCTGGGTACGTCGCTGTGTTTTAAGTTCACCGTGCCCAACCCGTTGCATGAGACACCGATTGCATCCAGTGTCCCTCTTTAGCCATCCCCGATGGCACTGCCGTGTTCTACACCACGACAGACATCAACGTGTTGTAGTGTTCAAATGTGTTTGCCAAGCTTATTGAAGGAAGAACTCCTCCGGTGCAGCTCGAGATCAATGGACACTAGTATGACAAGGGCTACTACTTGGAAAATGGCATCTACCCAAGATGGTCAACATTTGTGAAGATAATCTCAAACCCTATGCCTGGAGGGAATAAAGCTTGGTTTGCCCAACAGCAGGAGGCTTGCAGGAATGATGTGGAGAGGGCATTCGGTGTGATGCAAGCTCGATTTTCCATTGTCAGGTACCTTGCCCTTACCTGGTCGGAAGATCAGATGTGGGAGGTCATGACTGCCTATGTGATCTTGCACAACATGATCATCGAGAGCGAGCGAGAGACTCCAGGGTTTGACATTGAACCCTATTTTCGCCAAGGTCCTCTTGCAGATATTGACCACCAAGTGCCACCTGCGTTTGCTACTTTTCTTGCTAGGCGGCAGGAAGTTCGAGACACAAATACTCATAGCCAACTGCAGGATGATCTGGTGAAGCATCCGTAAAACGAGCCAACTAGTTTGTTTATTTTTTTACCTTTATTTGCTATAATAAACATTTTTAATTGTTTGTTTAATTTTATAAATCTGTAATAAATCTGAATGTTTAATTATTTATTTGCTATATTGAACATGTTTAAATTATTTGTTGATTTGATAAACAAAATTATTGATTTCTTTGTATGGGGGACACAGCTGGAAGCCAGCGCCTTCCAAAATAGTGAACCAGTCCCCCTCCACATACAAGTACCGGAGATGCTCTTCTTCGTCTTCTAGCTATGGAGTATCTCGGTATTTTTGACATCTTGCTTCGTCTTGCCTAGTATAGAGACCTGCCTACGTCTGAACGTGTGACTCTTGGATTTTTTTCTTATTTGAGAACTCTTGGACTGTCCTGGCAAATTAAGTTACAAAATCGGATTGGCCTGACGTCATGCAAAGAAAAATGCTTTCACAATCTGGATAACTCGCTGCACAGCAATATTCATAGACTTTTCAGAGCTTTGGACATGCACGGTGCAGGTTCTGCCTACACTGTCAATGAGCTCTTTTATATATCCCTACTACAGTCCCACACGTATCGAGTTTTGATTGGCCTGACTGATTTGTCCATCTCACTATTTCTGTACAGAACACTGATAGCTTCGTCTCTTGGTGAAAGTTTCGTTTTACCTGCTTATTATGTCCGGTAACTATGAACAGAGGTAGTAGTACAAGGCAATTGTAAAAGAAACCAAACATGCATGAATAGAAAAGAGGAACCAGAAATAGGAGGGAAATCCTAGAAAAGGTCAGAGGATACAGTCAACTTTGTGAAGCTCCATACAAAAATCGACGTTAAGGGTTAATGGTTTTCACAAAATTTTAAAAGATAATTTCATGGTGTTTTGTGTGTTCTCCGAAAAGTTCTCCACACGTAACACATCACGGTACCACACAGGTAAACACTTGCCTGTTAAACCTAGGCACAATTACCATGTACCAGTAGCGAAGTAGTGTTCTTCTGCTTGACCTTCGTACACTTTATGTAAATGGTGAACACAATACTTATAGAAACAGAAAATACATATTCATCTGGGAGGAAAAGTCCAAATAAATAATGCTCACCGCTCGCTATTAGCCATGTATCTATTGGCAGTGTGCCCATATTCCATAAAAATAATATTTAGAAAAATATTATTTATTCCGAATATATGGGCACTTAACACCCATTTGAATTTGTTCACAGGGTTGCTAAGCTGGCAAGTTCCATATAGAAAACCTCTACTTATGGTTTCAAGTGGATTCACAGGAATTCATGAAACAACTTAATGAATTTGCTAGAGAAAAAAGTGCGTATTTCATACAAACTGTGTACTTCTACTTGAAAGCTCTTGGTGTCACATTTAAATCCAGCGCTTGTAATGAAACCCGGTCGGCATGTCAAAGTCTAGGATATTACCATGAGAAAATAACTATTGCAATAAGGTAACACCACAGATTTTGTTTCCGCTGCAATATAAAAGTGTAACCAAAATCTTGTGGTTGCATATTTGTAAAGCATCTGTATTTCTTGTTGTGTAAAATATACCTTAATAGTTACACTAGTGCACGGTATATTAATTGCCACAAGTTCGAAAACTTTGCAACAACTTATGAGCACCCAACCTATTGCACTCAGTTTTTTTGATACGATCTAATTCATTGCAGCAACTACCCATTGCAACAATAGTGTTCTTGCAACATCGCCCATTGCAGGAAAGCTTCTCCCTGGTAGTGAAACACGTAATGAAATCCCATATCCTCTATACTTGTTCTATTTCTAAGCTTTTACTATCCCCAGTTCAATGTTCCAAACGAATCCTACAAGTTCACTGCCTCGCGACACACTATTAAGGAGAGTGTGACACGTGACACGGAATTTCCTCGAGCACGCACCTACCTACGGTTCTCTAGATTTGAGAACTTGAACCAAAATACACAATCGCGCACCGATGCACTCGCACGCATAGACAAATTAGTACATTTATGTGTGCTATCATTTCCAGTTTCGACGTACGAGAGATTTCTTCATCTCGAAAACTCGCGATTGCTAATTTGGAATCATATCTTGATTATCAGTTCGAGACGCTGAGTGAACTCATCAAATCTTCCTCGTCCTCCTCCTCTTGGAGACGTAGTTTTTCTTTTTTGAATGGTTCCTTGTCTTGTAGTTTTAACAAGTCAATCCCAGACCTTAAACCACTCGCGTTAGGCATCCAAAGCATGCATCTACCCATGCATATAGAAACAACACCCAAAAGTCATACACACACTGCCATGCTGTTGGACACAGAAAGACAAGTACACAGTGTAATATTAAATATACCGCTACGTTACACTCACACAGGCTTGGTTTTGGAATAATCCATTGATTCGACCATTACATTGCAGGGTTCAATCATCAAAGTCCGTCGTCCTCTGAATATCGGTAATAACCCAAGCTAGTAAGACGAAGAACTTTATATATCTATAGCTAATAATGCTGGGTACCAGCAAGTACGTACGATAGTTTATAGCAGCTATAAGCTTGAGGTTGACACCAGAGTCAACAGAGCGATGGGAGATCGTCGTCACACATACACGGATCGATACACTTACGGCGCAAATGTAGTTGACTAATACTAGTAGTAGCTAGTAGCAACTGATCAACTCCTTTGGCATAGTAAACTAAGCTTCTCTAGCTATATATATAGCTATAGCTGATGCCAATTAAAGCATCGATAAGCATCTCTCTCTGGGATGTCTGGGTGGTTGCTGGTCAAGCAAGCTCCTGGTTCTTCTCCACCACCCTCACCTCCTTGGCCGACCTCAGCACGCTCGCCTGCATCAATGTACAGATCATGTATGTCATCTCGGTGTGTAAGCGCAGATTCATGTACTATCTACTCTCTAAAATAAGTGACTCAACTTTATCTAGATTCGTATATACCCACGTGTTTTAGTTTTTAGATACATGCAAATCTAGATAAAAGTTGAGTCATTTATTTTAGGACGAAGGAAGTATAATAGATACGAGGTCATGATCAGGCCGCGTGCAGTGACCTGAGCGTCGGTGATCTCGACGGCGAACCCGTCGACGATGGCGAGCGAGGACTTCTTCCAGTAGGTGTCGGGCGGGAGGAGCTTGGCGAGCAGCTTGTCGTGCTTCTGGCTCAGGTACGCGTCCAGCGCCGCCGATCCCTGCTTCGACCTGCAACCAGCAACACAGAACAAACCATATCCGTCAAAACCACATTACCATTGCTTAAAATGATGCTAGCTACTCATGAATGGACAATGTTACGACATGCATATACAGACCGATCAGCTTTTAGGCGCTCGTAGAGGGGGTCGAAGTTCATGAACACGAAGTACACCTCCTGCTGTGGCTTCTCCATTGCTAACTCTTGCTCGACTCCCTCCCTAGTCCCTACCCAGGAAGCTAGCTAGCTATTACCGCTGTTTTCAGTGCGAGTAGTGAGTGAGTGAGCAAGTGCTCTTGGTTGGTTCCATATCATTGCGAGATGGTCCGCTATTTATAGCCGGCCGGGGGAAGAGGAGAGATGGTCAGTCAAAGACTCCAATACTGGTCACCTCGGCAGGCAGTTAGCTAGCGTGCAGCTGCAAGCTTTCTTATTGTACTACCCAGATTAGCCTAGATCTAGAGTGATTAGTCAAATTAGCGAAAATCACGACGTAACTAGCTACCAAACATGCAGCCAACTAGTATGCATGTATAGGCTTGAACTTGGTCAAAAGGGAATCTCGCGCGCGAGGCTTTGGTCCCCCACTAAACTTAAGTATATATATTATTTTTTTTTTAATTCGAAACCCATATCGAGATCACGATATCTCTGTATATGTATGGTCGAATCAGGTATAATCCACGTTTCGATCGGCCGATCTCACCTCCTATTATCGCGATCTACGTCTTTGTATATCATATTTTTAATTTTTTTTGTTGTTGTTATATAACTTCTGATTTTCGCCTTCCGCATATACATAAGCATACGCATATGGTGAGTATACGTCTAAGAGGACCATATGAAGTTCGGGTGGGTTTGTACGATCCTCTAAACAATCGGAATCGAGTTTTTGTTTGTCAAAATTTGAAAGAGGGGGTGGGGGACCGAAGCAAAAGTGAACTCGCGCATACAGTAAGCACGCCCACATGCCTGCGCTGCGTGCCGATTAATCAACACTCTTACTTGTCCATGTAGCTCATCAGCTAGCCAGCTTGGTGGAACTGTACATGGTACGCCATATGGAGCAAGTAGTAAAAAATACGTGGGCTGCAGAAGATATACATATATGTGTACATTTATGCATGATTCGTGAGCAATATCCAATAGAATGTTTTTGATGGTTCGGCCAGAGGGGGCATTGCTTGCAGATGTAGTTGATATATATGTATGTTCGTGCTATGGGGAATCTTGCACAGGGCTGGTAGAGGTCAAGGACTCGAGATCTCTGCACTGATGTACTGCACCTCAGACTCAGAGTACTGGCGCTGTAGGCTGGAGACTGGCCAGATTGTACGCACACGCATGTCATGGCGGCTAGCTGGTGCTGGTGCTGGTGCTTGCCAGAAATTCAGAACCCAGATCCAGATGGGATGGGATATGTGAGCAGCTCGCAGGCTCGCAGTACGTACAGTAGCATGTGCATGCATGCACGCGAGTGACGCATGCAGAGCTCGATCGCTACCGGCCATGCATGGCCAGGACGTACGAGAGGACATAGGCCCCGGCGAATGCAAGGACGGCCACCAGTGGCCGGCGAGGATCTCGGCCAGGGATCGACAGCTAGCGAGCTCCTAGCGTGCCGTGCCATTTATGTACATTTTTGGTATGTACCTTGTACTTGTTCTACCTCTCTCTCTCGCGCGCAGTCGCATCTCCGATGAGAGTGGCTATTGTTCTGAGCGCTCGCGCAGTCGCATCTCCGGCGAGAGTGGCTATTGTTCTGAGCGAGTTATAGGTACCACTACAGGAAATGCTAAATAGGCCGACGGCTGGACCCCGTCGGCGTAGGCTTGCCCGACGGGGGCCGTCGGCGTAGTAGGCCGTAGGCGTATGCCAATAACCCGTCGGCGTATAGATTTCCGTCGGCCTAGGCCCACCTAGGACCCACCTAGAGCAGGTAATGGCCGTTAGCGCAGTGATCTATACGCCGACGGTTATGCGGTCGGCCTAAGGGGACACGTGCCACATGGCCCAGCCCACGTCGGGGGTTTTCGCCCTACGCCGATGGCCACATGGCCCAGCTGACGAGCCCGTCCAGTTACGCCGACGGGCTCGACCTTTAGCCGTCGGCGTAAAATAAGGCCGTCAGCGTTTATTGTTATTCCTGTAGTGTACGTGTGTGCATTATCACTAGGGTTGCAATTTTGCAAAGCTGCACCCGATCGGTCCCACTTATTAGGCAAAATTTGTTAGTCTATTTTTTTAACAAAATTTTCGTCCATCTGACCCAAATTAGTTAACTCAAATTTGACAAGATACGGATGAATCTAATACTTTCTCCGACCCATATTAATTGACTTGGATTTGACTAGATTTGGATGAATCTAGACACTATTTATATATAAATTTCTCAAATTTTGACCAATCCAATTCAACTAATATGGGTTATGGGTCGAAGGAAGTATTAAATTATGTCTAATAGATATAAACGAATTTAGATAAATCTAAGTCAACTAATTTAGATCGGAGGGAGTAGTTTAAACAAAATTTTGCTTTCGTGAGCTCCTGCAATCCTAATTATCACTAGATTTAGCAGTGCGCCACGACGCACGAACCCGCAGATTTTGCATCTATTTAGCGGGCTCCTGCAACCCTAATTATCATGCTAGCAATCTTTGTCTCGTACCTCCCAGCTGTACACATATATATATGGAAGTGCACTTGCGTTGCATCAATTGATGAGGGTGCATCCCAATCAGTTTTTAGTATTGCCGCGACGGGACGCTTGAAACAGCGAGGAGAAATGATATCTGATACTGACATTGTCATTTGGAGACCATCGATAAGGGCGATCGGCTCAACTGTTACTCAAAGAACTTGAGTTTTTGGCTTTCAAGTACTGGCTATGGCTAGTTTACGACAAGTGATGGATGCCGGCCCCGGCCGGGGATCACATTCACATGTTGGTCGTACACCTACCGTCGCGCGAAAGGTCGTCGGAGCTGTGGGGGACTGGTTTCCCACGGCCGGGGCATCACATGCTCGATCGCGCTATACATGCTACGTACTAACCTGCTTCCATATGCATATGGCTGGCTGGCCACTTATCACCACGAGCCACGACTGCTTCGATATGCGATACAACTTTAAGGTCATTTCCAGGGTCCCATGCATATGCGGTGTCAAGAGGAAGACTTTGGAGACCCTCTTCATTTGTCGTTCCGTGGGTTGGATGCCTCCAAGGCTCCAGGCCCAGGGGCAACAAGCTCTGTCGCCGTGCATATGCTGCCATAGAGATGTTGTAGGTGCACAGCCTGAGCCCTGATGAAACCCTCAAATAAAAATACAGCTTGGCATGAAGATGCTCCTTTTATTAAAAGGGAATGCCTAGATCTCAGATGCCTGAGAACTACTTATGTCTAAGTCACTGATGTCATCCTAATATTTATGCTAATTCTCAGTTACAACCTCTCTAGGTTGCAACTCATAAGATTTATATTAATTCTCAGTTACAACCTAGTTGCAACTCACTAAATTCTCAGTTACACCCGAGTTGCAACTCATGTGTGTGTAACTTTCATTTTGCATGAATCACGAGGTAAACCGAACAGTGAAAGAGGCGACTGAGCCTTAAGAAGTTCTCAGACGCCTAAGAACTAGCAAATCCGTTATTAAAAACACACAATTTAAATTGCCAGTGTGTGTATCTTCATATTCTATGTGCTCACGTGAAGTTTTAACACAAACCAATAATTTCGTGGGATGTGTAAAAAGGACAAAAAGAAACCGTGACAAACCTTTTTTTAGCACCGAGTTTTGTCTTTTCTACATACGCCACACAAAAAGACGATTTGCCATGAAGCAGCTTCGCGCCACCTAGAATATGGAGACGTACTAGTTATTTGTTATAGATTTTTTTGACATTTCAATGTGTGTCTAAACAACGTTTCAAACAAAGGGAACATTTGCACCCTAGAGCCAAGACACGTCCGTGAAGCCCTCAAATTTACAGCACAGCCTGGCACGAAGGCACACGCATATTTGAGCCTACCTGATGTAGATCGTAAGCTCCTTTTGAGAATTGTAGAGCCTTTTCAAAAAAAAAATCGTCCCGACGTTCTTTTCCCTCAACTCCAGCAACTCCAGCTCCTCGACATCTACATCTCTTAGGTGTGTCCCTGTGATAGTTGGTAGCTTCGCATTTCCAGTGGATTATGTTGTCTTGCCTGGGGAAGCTTTATGTCATCCGCTCAAGTTCATTTGACATGAACGGCGACCAGGCCCCATGGGAACCGTCTTGAAGATGTCCACCCCTTTCTTAGAAAAATGGAAACTACCATCCAACGACTGCTTGCTGATTGTGCTAATATCGAGGGCCTTGTGTTTCAGGGTGTCCATGGGTTCACCAGCCTCTGCATCATCTTACCGAATCTTGGTAACATTGGTGGCTGACATGTTCTGTCAAAATAATTTGTTTGCGGAGTTTCAGGAGCTAGTCATGCTGGATGCCCCTTGCCTTATGAGAATTGTCTTAATTGGTCGGGTTTATCCACGATTAGTCAGTTTGTCCAAGTAATGCATCGACATTCGTTCTTGTTAACAAATACTTGAATGAATTGAAGTCAAAGATGATCGATATACTTATACCGAACTGGCATGTATTTTTTCTGAACTAACATCCCACAGGTGGGAGAGTGAGAGAGGCAACATCCCAAATCATCCCATGAGGTGGGAACGACATCAACTAGAGTTCACCGAAGGCTCTTCCGAAGAGCATGAAGAGTGTCAAGGGCTCTCGCTTCCATATCCTTCAACTTCACCACTAGCAGCCATTACTGGATATGAAGAAGGATCGTGTGGAAGAAAATGTCAGGAGGGGTGCTTTGTGATAACCCATTCAATGATTATCAAAAGAACATCTAATAACCTGTTTTCCACGATATTGGAAGTTTTCACCTAGTTTTCACGTTTTTGGACCGTTCGATTGATGTTTTCGTCCGGTTTTGGCCTGTTTTGAGCATGACCCCTAGAACGTACCATCGGGCCTACGTAGGCCGCCCAACAGCGAGCTGAACGCGACGGCCACTAGCCCAGCCCAGTATCTTGATACAGTAGGAGTATCAAACAGTGGGCTTAATATTTGAGCCCTGGGATTCTTACAGGAATCTACGCTGCTCTTGGTTTGCCGACACGACACACACAGAGAAAAGGAAACACTGCCTAGCTCCCGATGTACACGCACTAATTGGACGACGTGCTGTAGCCGGCTTTGGATTAATCTCGCATGATGTGAGGTGTACACATATATATTATGCATGTCCGCTGATTGGTTATGTTCTCGAAAATGCATGCTCATGTTTTGACAGCTGCTTCAATAGCTGACGGCTGACCCACATCCATCCACATGGAGTCGATCATCAACAGTTGGTGTAGGTAAAAGCCAGGCGCGATCACGCGGTACTCTGGATAACATGCGCGGGGGCGCGCGAGTCAACAATGGCGATTGGCCGGCGCCTCCCGGGGAATGGATTGAGCTTGGCCTGCTGGCCGGCTGGTGCATGCATGAATCTGGCCGCGCGACGACCTGCCCGCGACCGCGAGTGATCGGTCGGCAATAATGTGATCGGTACTATCTTGCACATGCGGAAGTACTACGTCTTGTTCGTCCTGGAGAATGCGATGTTTTTTACCGGGGAAAAACATGCGATTTTCAGCTTTTGATCGTCCTTCCAACCTCACACAAAGTCTGTTTGACGACACGACATCCTCTAAAAATGCACCGAAGAAACTTATTTTGTATTGCCTCAGATTTAAAATTACGGCCCCCGTCCCCCGTCCGCGGCCGGCCGGCACCTCGGCTCTGCCTCGCCTCCTCGACTCTCCCCGCGCCCCCTGTCCCCCTGTCATGGATGACCAGGTGCGCGGCAGGCGCTGGACCGACGTCGCAGTGGAGGAAGACGCGGCGGCAGAGGAGGCTCGCGAGCGGGAGCGGCTGACCTCTCCCCCGGCGCTCCATACGTTGGGGGATTTCCTCTCCTCGCCGGCTTGTCTGCGGCCATCTCGCAGGCGTGGCGGTAGGCGGACGCTGGCCGCTCCCTTGGCGACGCGCTCTGCGCCAGTTCGCCGGCGCCCCCCATGTGCTGCTAGCCCGGTGGCTGCTGAGGCTAGGGACAGGCTGCTGGGGATCCTTGGGGAAAACATGCGATTTTCAGCTTTTGGTCCTTCGAACCTCAGACAAAGGCTGTTTGACGACATCCTCTAAAAATGCACCGGAGAAACTTATTTTGTACTGCCTCAGATTTAAAATTAAGGCCTACCTACCTAAAAACGTCTTATATTCCGAATCGGAGGTAGTAGTAGCAAATAGACAAGGCTAGTTTGTTGTTGGCTAACTCCCGAAATCAACTACAGTAGGTTACTTTGCTCACAGGCGCCTAAGACAACACAAAGGGGAACGATCCAACTGGGTTCGCTGTCTTGGCGACAAAGCATATCAACCACCTGGTTTATTTCCAGCGCGAGTCGTAAATCTAACCTACATGCATTGATAGACTAATATACACAACCATATATATACATCTTACTCTACAAAACTTAAACACGGTTTATAAATTACATGTTCTTATAAACATTATAGTTTTTTATTAGGGTATCTATATATACACAAAATACAGAAAGACCACAAAATTTTATGCGCTAAATGGGCCTTCACCATTGTCGGCCCATCTGGCTTGCCTTAGGCGACTCCCAACTAAGCCCCGCAAAAGAAGTCCAACCCCCGCAGAAAAAAAAAGAGAGAGATGGAGGCAATGGGGAGTTGGCTGCTGTTGTAGTAGTTGCAAGCAGACTACGGTTTCTACGGTTTGGCAATACTGAGCTGCCAAACTAGGCCAACACTGAAACTACTCCCATAAATTTGACAGATAAAATATGTTCAGTGTGGTTGTGGAGGATGATCTGCTTTAACACAACTTCAGGAGAGTAAATCATGTTTAATGTTAGTCTTGAGAGTTCAGACACATGAAAAACACAGAACTTATCTTTCAAAAATCTATTAGGAGACCGGAGCGCAATTTGATGTGGGTAGCTCAGCAAGCAGTAAGGATGCAGCAACTGCCACCCAGCACAGTTCATCAGCACAAAAAGAAATAACGTTGTCAAATTTTAAGACAAACAAAACCTTCGTGTGTCAGTTGAGTAGTACGCCTAGATCAGTACTACTCTTTAATAAATCCTCTCTATTTTTAGAGTTATGAAACTACTCGGGCAAATATACACGCCAACACGCAATTTACCTCTCCTCAACACGCAACAGGTTAATATTTCAGGATTCAACAGAACCAACATATATGACATGGGAGTTGTTTGACAAACAAGACACAAGTTTCAGACACGATGTACCAAACACTGAAACCAATATTTGGCTTAAACTTTCTTGATATGCATACACTCTTTCATCACTACTAATACATGACGTTTAGTCATCTGTTCTCGATCGCCGGTACTAATAACTTGAGTAAAATATCAATCTTATATCCATCTGACAATTGACCTTCTGAATCTTGTGCAACATCAAAGGAGGAGAGGCTGGAAAACGGTCGTTGCTTGTAATCGACTTTCAGTTAACGGCTCAGGTTAGTTTTGGGACATTCAGGGGCTTCTTATTTCGTGAACTGTATTTATATATAAATTCTTACTACACATACGAAAATATTTACATGGAAATAATCAACAACGAAGAGAGACAAGAAGAAACAGAACAAAAACATAACCTATGCTACTTGAAACGGTAACTGTATCAATTGTAGAGATCGTCTTCATCAGCTGCCGCGGAGGCGTCGACAGCAGCAGCTTCTGCCGCCTGGGGCTGCGCCGGGAAGCGGAACTCGGTGCCGAACCCCCTGGACTGCTGCAACGTCTGAGCAAAGGCCTGGTACTTCCTGATGTCGCCGTCGCTCACGCTCCTCCTCGCGTACTTCATCGACTCCTCGAAGTGAGCCGCCTTGATCTCGGCCACCTCCTCCGCTGCTTCTTGCCCGCAGTCCACCTCCATGCCGTCATCTTTCCCCAGCGTCAGCCTCTCCATGTCCTTCTCGATGTCTTCCCTGATGGCGTACTTGCACGCCCTCTGGCAAATCTCGGTGATGTCGGCGCCGCTGAAGCCCGACGTGAACCTCGCAAGGGCGCCGAGGTCGACGTCCTTGGCCACAGGAGACTTCCTGAGGCAGGCCTTGAAGATCTGGTGCCTCGAGGCCTCGTCGGGCAAGGGGATGTAGATGAGCTGGTCCAGGCGGCCGGGCCGGAGCAGCGCCGAGTCGATGATGTCCGGCCTGTTGGTGGCGCCGATGATGAACACCGTCTTCTTCGCGTTCATCCCGTCCATCTCGGTCAGCAGCTGGTTCAGGACCCTGTCGGCCGCCCCGCCGGCGTCGCCCACGCTCCCGCCCCGCTGCGTCGCGATGGAGTCGAGCTCGTCGAAGAACAGGACGCACGGTGCAGACTGGCGCGCCTTGTCGAAGATCTCCCGCACGTTGGCCTCACTCTCGCCGAACCACATGGTGAGCAGCTCGGGTCCCTTGATGCTGATGAAGTTGGCCTGGCATTCGTTGGCGATCGCCTTGGCCAGCAAGGTCTTGCCGCATCCGGGTGGCCCGTAGAAGAGAACGCCCTTGGAAGGCGACATGCCGAACTTCTCGAATTTCTCCGGATGCTCGACCGGGTACTGGACGGTCTCTTGCAGCTCCCTCTTGACGCCGTCCAGGCCGCCGATGTCGTTCCAGCTGACGTTGGGTACCTCGACGACGGTCTCACGGAGGGCGGAAGGATTCGTGCCGACGAGTGCCGTTTTCAGGTGGTCATTGGTGACTGCCATGGAATTCAAGATCTCGGCGTCGATGGTGTCGTCCTCCAGGTCGATCACGTCCATCTTCTCTCTGATGCACTGCAGGGCTGCCTCGGTGCAGAGCGCGGCCAAGTCGGCACCGACGTAGCCGTGCGTATCCTTGGCAACCACCTCCAGGTTGACGTCGACGTCCAGCTTCATGTTCTTCGTGTGGATGCGCAGCACTTCGAGCCGCCCGACCTCGTCCGGCACGCCAATGTCGATCTCGCGATCGAACCTCCCGAAACGCCTCAGGGCAGGGTCGATGCTGTTGGGGCGGTTCGTGGCGCCCATGACGATGACATGGGCGCGGGCCTTCATGCCGTCCATGAGCGTCAGCAGCTGGGACACGATGCGCCGCTCGACCTCGCCGTGTGTCTTCTCCCTGTTCGGCGCGATTGAGTCGATCTCGTCGATGAAGATGATGGAGGGGGCGTTCTTCTCGGCCTCCTCGAAGGCCTTCCTCAGGTTGCTCTCGCTCTCTCCGGCCATCTTGGACATGATCTCCGGGCCGTTGATGCAGAAGAAGAAGGCCCCGGTCTCGTTGGCCACGGCGCGGGCGATCAGCGTCTTGCCGGAGCCGGGAGGGCCGTAGAGAAGGATGCCCTTGGGCGGCTTGACGCCGATGGACTTGAAGAGCTGCGGGTGCCTGAGCGGCAGCTCGACCAGCTCCCTGATCTGCGTCATCTGCTTGCGCATGCCACCCACGTCATCGTAGCCGACGTCGTCGAGCCTCTCCTCGTCCTCCCTCTTCACCGGCTCCCCCTCGCAGAAGATCTCCGTGTCAGCCGCCACAATGCAGTACTCGCCGCCCTGATCGATCTCCATGACCTTGAACTCGACGCTCCGCATGCCGCCGCGCACGAGGAAGAGGTCGCCCTTGCGGACCGGCCGGTAAGCGTCCAGGAAGTAGGGCTTGAGGTAGGACTCGAAGAGGTCGCCGGTGATGCCCTCGATGGTGTCGTCCACGGGGAGGATGTGCACGCGGCTGCCGTACTTGGCGTCGTGGCAGTGGTGCACGGAGACGACGTCGGCGATGCGGACGCGCAGGTTGGAGCGGACCACCTTGTTGATCATCATCTTGTGCTCCTCGCAGGTGTCGTCGGCGATGGCGATGCAGAGCGTGCTGCGGCGGCGCTTGCCCTTGAGCAGCACGACGTCGCCGTGGAATATGGAGAGTGTCTCCATTGTGGCCGGATGGAGTCTGCAGGTGGAGTTGTCGTCCTCGGTCGCCTCCTCCACCACCAGCCGGTTCGCCGCCTTCTTCTTCTTCGACGGCTCGGTCGCCATCGCGCGTATCAGCGCCTCCCGTCGATCGATTCGATGCGTGTTTCTCTGATCGGTGTTTGCTGCGCGCGTTCGCGTTCTGGACTTTGGGTGAGGAGGAGACGTGCGGGTCAGGCCCCTATTTGAAGGCGCGGCCAGAAAAATTCGACTCCGATTGGGGAATGGCGCCGCTCGCAGCTCACGTCCGATCGAGGGCATCAAATTCGGAAAATAGACTCGTGTCGAATCCTGAGTCCATCACGATGTGTTGTTCGTTCCTATTCGTGTCGATATGCATGAACGGGAGATTCATCTCTTGTACATGGTCCGTTCGTATTTACTAGTTCGCTGTCCTTTTTCCTGCTTGATTAAATGGTGTTTTCTCTCATGGAAAGATTAGAGGCGGTGCATTAGCATCTTTTGGGAAAGAATTAGAGGGTGTGTACAGAAATTTAGTTGTACATTTTTTGGGAAAGAATTTAGTTGTACATTAGAAATCTAGTTTTACATAGTCTATATAATATCTTCAAAAAATCAAAAAATTAGCAACACTTCTACAACATAAATGTCAGTATGGTTATGCCTCTTGAACGTGAAAATCTGTCCATCAACAACACAACTAGCATCTGTAGCTTACTGACCCTCTAAAAAGCTTTAGAGCATCACTCCTTAAAATATGTTTACAGGTTGAGAAAAACGCATTTTGAGGGCCGAAAACAGCCGGCGAGGATCAGTGCCCTCAATCCCAACCCGTAGATCCGCGCCGACTGTTTTCGACCCTTAAAATGCGAGAAAACTGATCATCACTTGCCAAACAAAACACCATAATCAACAAACTTGCAAATGAGTATAAATATGATGCATGGTTTATAGTTTTACATCACATAATCATCATCTGCTCCTTCTCCTAGGCACCACCAAAAAGTTGAACCTCGGCACCACTACCATCACCAAAAACGCATGCAAACATCAAGCACCGGTGGAGTTGTCCACACCACCACCACTCATCGAAGACTCACCCCGGAGACTAGAGGACTCACCACGCAGTTGCCGCTTCCTCTCCACGATGTCCGCCTTGGTCTCATTCCACCACATCAATTGGTCTTCATCCATGTCCTTTTTTTGACATCATCACGTGCTCCTTCTCCTCGGACATGAACTCCTTCCATGCTTTGGCTTCTTTGATCTTGAGCATCCTCTCCTCCAAGTCGGCCTTGCGCTTGTCATCTTCTCGCCGAGCTTTCAATTGTGAAAGCTTCACCTCTTTCTTCTTCTCGGTGATAATGAGCTTTGTCTCCAATGTATTCATTGTCAATGTCTTCTTAGCATCCACTCGGTTGTTGCGACCTCACTTGGTCCATAGCCGCACTCCAACAAGCGCAAGCGGGTTTCAGCAACTCCCACCGACCTTGAAGCGATCAGTAAGAACGAGGGACCAATGTGCTAGTCTTGGGTTTGAGATTGCAATACCTGTCCTCAATGCGTTGCCAATAGCATTTTCCGGTTTGATCCGTGCCGGTGACCGCATCCAATCCCACTTGCGACCAAGCACGAACCAAAAAAATATCTTCTACCTCGGTGTAGTTCAACGAGCGTGCTGTCGGCTTCCGAGCACCCGGTTCCCCTTGAGCAGCTTCGAACACTTCATCCTCGATCTCGATCACATCTTTGTCGTCCGCCTCCTCATCGTCGTCTGCGTGCTCCTCCTCATCGTCCGTGTCCTCCTCACCGTTGAAGTCGAACGAATCAAGGGGAGGATCCCCAATGTTCACCTATGCCTCGTTGAGCAAGCTCATGTATGAGGACGTGGGCGCCGACATAACGTCGAACACGTTGGGCGCCGGTGGCATGGAGAAGACGGGCGGAGGGGTAGCGGCCGGCGGCGGAGCGACGACCATCGCGGTTGGCGGTGGTGGCCGTTTGCGGCTGACCGGATTCTTCGTCTTCATCTTCGACTCCACGAAGGGGTTCACGGTGGCGGCGCCTACCTTCACCTGTGCGGTGGGGCGGGGACGGGCCGACTTCGGCGCCAGGATGGGGGCAGTCTTCGGCACCGGTGCAGCAGTTGGGGCGGCGGCCGTTGGAACCACGTGGGTGCCTGACCTTTGTCTCTTTTGGCCGACGTGGGTCGCACCGACCATCGCCGCTACATCGGCAGCGGTTGGGGCAGGGGCCGTGGCAGACGGAGCGGTGGCGGGCGGAGCGGTGGCGACAGTCGACATAGCGGCAGCGGGCGGAGCAGAAGCGGATGCGGGGGTCTGCGGAGGCGGGGGAGCCTCCATGGGCGCGGAGGCGGAGCAGTGGCGGCACGCAGGAGGACAAGGACAAGGGGAAAATTCCTTCGCACGAAAATGATGGGACGAATACGGGTAGGGTGCTGGTTTGCCTCCCAACCCCCACTAGTACAGATTGACACCCAGATTTGGGCCAAACCATTAAAAATGGTTTACAGGTTTAAGGGTACTAGTCTGCGTCGTTTAGAGGCTCAAAGCGATAAAAAAAGCGGTTAATATAAGGGTTAGGCATTTTTAAGGGTACTGCTAGGGATGCTCTTAGAAGAGTAAATATTTGGTTTTAAGAAGCTAAACTGCATCTAGCTGGTTCCCTAAAGTCTTTAGAGGAGATATATTTTACTCCTCGCGGCAACCGACTCTTAAATAAAACTCGTCCGCGGCTCGGCTAGAGAAAAATTCTGCCCTTCACCCCGTATGGACACGCTCTACCACATCACCGCATCTCCGCCCATGTTCACTCCAGTGACCACCAGCTGCCTCCACAGAAAACCCGCAACCTCCACCGCCCTCCCGCACCACCTTGGCCCACTCACTAGTTGTTGCGGTCACTGGAATCGGCTCATATCTCCATTGGCCCACTCACTAGTTGTTGCAGTCGCTGGAATCGGCTCATATATCCATAGCCGTTGGGTCCATTCCATCTCTGATTCGACTTTCGCGCCACTAGGCTCTTTTTGTTCCATAATGGACTTGCGTAGGATGGAGATGATGTAGAATGCCCTCCCCGGAACTAGGCGTTGTTGAAATCTAGGCACAACTTGCGATTTCCGTACCACGACTGTTTAGCCAGGGTGAGCTTCGTGCGCTACCGGTGATTGGCAACATTCCTCCTCCATCGACTCCTGGTGTCTCGTAGCCCCACCAGCCTTCTTAGAGCTTCGGCATCATCTCAATGCCATCGTTCGATGTTCTCACCTCCTGCTTCCTCAAAGTTTTCGATGAATTGAGTACATGTGTTTCTTTTGTACTCTTTTCATTTCATTTTACTAGGTGAGTTTATATAATGTAGATGAAGAGGTTGAGAGAGATGATCTTCAACAACTCTATGTCAAAGGAGGAGGAAGAAGATGATGATGACTTGGAAATGACCATGCTCATGATCTTGAACAAGGGTTTTCGGCAGCCAAGACTAGGATCACGAATCGTCCATTTGTACATCAATCGAGATAGAGCGGAGGTGATAGGGAAAAGGTGTCCGATCTTTCAATGAGATGATGATAGTCGATTTGGTGGAGTTCGGGCTTGACGATCCGACTACACGTGCGAGCACGAGCGCCAATGCAATCGCTAGGCCAATCTCCTGGAGGTTACCGATCTTGCGGAAACACGATCAGCCTGACCAGCGAGGGTCTTAATTTCTACCTGAAATCGAGAACAAGTAAGAACTAATATTGCAATCAAGATATTGCGGATTAAGAAAAAAGCTTTATTGAAAAGGTGGGATCCTGTATAGGTGCGAAGTACAAGAGGCCTCTGCGACGCTCGAGCCTTGGCGAAGTTGCTATGATGGCTAACTTAATGTCTAAACAAAATCCGAGTCTATGGTGACGGCTAAGGGGAGTATTTAAGGAGGAAAAGGTGGGGTTTCGGCCAGCCATAGGAGTGGTGGCCGAATCCAACCCTAGAAGTCATTTTCTCCTTAAATACGGACTCTAAAAAGTGGCTATTTAAAATCCTGCGAAAATTACATGGGCCTGGCCCAAAATAAAGGTGTTGCAACACCATATTAAGCTATGGACGAATTTGTGAAGTATTAATATTGAATATTTTGTCCAAGCCTTCTTTCTTCATTATGGTGGCCTCAAAGTTCTGAATTCTTCATTCGAGGCCTTCTCTTGAATCATCACATTCTTGCTGCCATCTCCATGGGTCATGCTCCAATGCTTGTCCCTCTCATCCATGCTTGGTCCATCATTCCTAAGAGTAAGAAATATATCTGATTTAGGCAGCATCTCATATTATCATGTATGTGAGGAATAGTTCCAAGAAACGAAAGTACCTGATAGTTAAGTTGTTTGGCACGAGATCGAGTGATAGGTCCTTGTATGTGTGTAGCTATAGGTACAACGGTTGTATCAATAGATGGGATGTCCACATCATGCTTCCCTTCTTGAATTGAAGTCGTCCTCGACGCAATCTCATCTTCCTCACCAAAGTAAGGCTTTAAATCTGCAATGTTAAACGTAGGACTAACCGAAGCAAAGTCTGCAGGCAACTCAAGTTTATATGCATTATCGTTTATTTTCTCTAACACCTTAAAAGGACCAGTAGCACGTGGCATTAACTTAGACTTGCGTAAATCAGGAAAACGATCTTTATGCAAATGTAACCAAATAAGATCTCCAACATCAAACACAACATGCTTTCTTCCTTTATCCCCGGCAAGTTTATACTTAGCATTCATGTGTTCTATGTTAGTTGTAGTAGTCTTATGCAAGTTTAATATCATTTCAGCGCGTTGAGTAGCATCCAAATGATTTTGCACCGAAGAAGGTAAAGGCAATAAATCAATAGGTGCACGAGGAACAAAACCATACACGATCTCAAATGGGCACATCTTTGTGGTAGAATGCAGCGAACGATTATAAGAAAATTCTATATGAGGTAAACACTCTTCCCACAATTTTAAGTTCTTATTTAACACAAGCCGCAACATAGTAGACAAAGTTCTATTTACTACTTCAGTTTGTCCATCAGTTTGGGGATGACATGTAGTACTAAATAGCAATTTAGTCCCCAACTTAGCCGATAAACATCTCCAAAAGTGGCTAAGAAATTTAGTATCACGATCAGAAACAATAGTATTTGGCACACCATGTAAACGAACAATTTCACGAAAGAACAAATCAGCAATATACGCAGCATCATCCGTTTTATGACAAGGAATAAAGTGTGCCATCTTAGAAAACCGATCCACAACAACAAAAATACTATCCCTCCCCTTCTGTGTACGTGGCAATCCCAAAACAAAGTCCATAGAAATATCCTCCCAAGGAGCACTAGGAACAGGAAAATGCATATATAAACCATGTGGATTAAGGCGAGACTTAGCTTTTTGACAAGTAGTGCAGCGTGTCATAAATCTCTCAACATCTCGACGCATACGTGGCCAAAATAAGTGTGCAGCAAGAACATCCTTCGTTTTCTTGACACCAAAGTGTCCCATCAATCCTCCTCCATGCGCCTCCTGTAACAACAAAAGACGAACAGAACTAGCTGGAATGCATAGTTTGTTAGCACGGAACACAAATCCATCATTGATGACGAATTTGTTCCATGTTCTACCATCTCTACAATTCTGCAACACATCTTTAAATTCAGCATCATGCACATATTGTTCCTCAATAGTTTCCAATCCAAATATTTTGAAGTCAAGTTGAGATAACAAAGTATAACGACGCGACAAAGCATCAGCAATAATATTATCTTTACCCTTTTTGTGTTTGATAACATAAGGAAAAGACTCAATAAATTCAACCCACTTTGCATGACGATAATTCAACTTAGCTTAACTACGAATATGCTTCAAAGATTCATGATCAGAATGTATAACAATTTTTTTAGGCGATAAATAATGTTGCCAAGTTTCTAATGTCCGAACCAAAGCATATAATTCTTTATCATAAGTAGAATAGTTCAGACTAGCCCCACTCAATTTTTCACTAAAATATGAAACAGGTTTTCCCTCTTGTAATAACACACCTCCCAAACCAATTCCACTAGCATCACATTCAAGCTCAAAAGTCTTATTAAAATCAGGAAGTTGGAGTAAGGGAGCATGTGTTAGCTTATCTTTCAATATCACGAAGGTCTGTTGTTGTGCATCGCCCCAAACAAAGGGCACATCCTTCTTGGTAAGTTCATTCAGCGGCGCGGTAATTGATCCAAAGTCTTTGACAAAGCGCCTATAAAAACCAGCGAGGCCAAGAAAACTCCTAACTTGTGTGACCGTCTTGGGCTGCGGACAATTCTCAATAGCTTCAATCTTGGCTGGATCCACTTCAATACCCTGTGATGTAACAACATAGCCAAGAAACGCAACTCGATTGGTGCAAAAGGTGCACTTCTCAAGATTACCAAACAAACGTGCATCACGTAAAGCATTGAAAACATCACGTAAATGGTCCAAATGATCCTCTAAAGATTTGCTATAGATCAGAATATCATCAAAGTAGACTACCACAACACGTCCAATGAAAGCACGTAAAACTTCGTTCATTAATCTCATAAAAGTGTTGGATGCATTAGTTAAACCAAGCGGCATCACTAACCACTCATATAAACCAAACTTAATTTAAAATGTTGTTTTCCATTCATCTCCCAATTTCATACGAATATGGTGGTAACCACTACGCAAATCAACTTTAGAAAACATGGTAGAGCCACTCAATTCATCAAGCATGTCATCCAAACATGGAATAGGATGACGATATCGAATAGTAATATTATTGATAGCTCTACAATCAGTAAACATGCGGGAAGAACCATCTTAGGTACCAAAATAATAGGAACAACATAAGGGCTAAGGGACTCACGAATATGATCTCTGTCGAGTAGTTCCTGAATTTGGCGTTGTATCTCCTTTGTCTCCTCTAGATTGGTTCTATATGGCGCGCGGTTGGGCAACGTAGCACCAGGAATGAGATCAATTTGGTGCTCAATTCCTCTAATAGGAGGTAGTCCTGGTGGCATCTCAGCGGGAAAAATGTCCTCATATTCCTGCAAAAGGTTAACAATAGCGGGTGGCAAAGAAGGAGGCATATCCTCAAATAAAAACAAAACCTCTTTGCAGACAATTGCATAACATTGAGTATTGTTTACATCTAGTTTAGCAATATCAATTTTATTTGCAAGCATACATGAACTCTTCAAACAAATTTCAGTAGCATGTTTAGAATCAGATTTAGTGTTCTTTGGTGGTACAAAATCTGCAGCAACAATCTGATTCTCACTTTTATTTTTCTCCTCAGTTTTAGCTCTACTAGCTCTAGCAAGATCATCTTTTAAAATCTGTTCGGGAGTCACAGGTTTTAGACCAATTTCCTTTCCATCATGCATAAGAGAATAGTGATTAGTTTTGCCATTATGAACAGATTATCTATCAAATTGCCATGGTCTACCAAGTAACAAAGAACAAGCTTGCATAGGTACAACATCATAATCAACAAAATCAGAACATGTACCAATAGTAAAATGCATGTGTACCGTTCTTATTACCTTGATCTTGCGAGAACTCTCAAACCATTGGATGTGATATGAATGTGTGCGTTGTCTTGTTGGAAGTGCAAGCTTCTCTACCATGTCAACACTAGACAGATTATTACAACTCCCTCCATCAATGATGATCCTTATAGCTCTTTCCTTGACAACACCACGTGTTTGGAACAGGTTGTGGCGTTGATCATGCTCAGGTTTGCTCAATTTCACAATCAACACACGTTGTGTAATTAAGATCTTGTATTGATCAACAGTTTCAACTCCCATTACCTCTGTCTCTTCATCAGAATCACAATTGTCTCCATCTCGAGCAGAAATAAGAGCTAATGTATCTTCATCAAAGTCACTTGCTGAATCATATTGACCATCATCACGCACCATCATAACACGTTGTGTTGTGCACTGTCTCTCAATATGACCAAAACCCCAGCACTTGCGACATTGTATATCCTTTGTTTTACCCATGGAAGCCATAGAAGATGCACTACAAGCAGGAGCATTGGATGACGGTGGAGGAGCAGCTGACGGAAATCTTGTGGTGGCCTTGGATGTGGTAGTAGCTGGTGGAGAATCACGAGAAGAAGGCGCTGATTGTCGGGATGTCCAAGTGGATGTGCGACCTGCAGAATTATTAGTCATCCTCCATGGTGTTTGGCGATCCTGCACTTCACGTTCAGCTTTGCAAGCAAGATGAAACAAATGAGTGATGAAATTATATTCCTTATAGTCTAATATGTGTTGAATGTCCTTGTTTAATCCACCAAAGAAACGTGCAAGCATTTGTTCAGTAGATTCAACAAGACCACACCGAACCATCCCCGTTTGCAATTCCTGATAATACTCTTCTACAGAATTTTTCCCTTGTTCCAAACGTGTCAGATTCTTTAGTAAATCACGTTGATAAGTGGGAGGCACAAAACAAACACACATAGCAGTTTTTAAAGCAGTCCAAGTACGAGGAATAGTAGTAGGATTTAAACGACAATACTCAGACCACCAAAGAGAAGCAAATTTAGTAAATTCACATATAGCAGCACTAACACACATATTCTCAGGATATTTTAAACATGCAAAACGTTGTTCTACTTCCATATCCCATGTAAGATATGCATCAGGATTATATTTACCCTCAAAAGATGGAATATTTAATTTAAGCTTTGCAACATGATCATCATCACGTACTGGTGGTCGAGCGTTGCGGTGGAATGTCGGGGTCGGCCAGCAGGGTGTGGAGGTTGTTCAACCTCCTTGTCAAACAGATCGTCGTCGTCGAGGTCGTAGTAGTACCCGTCGTCTGCCCCCAATGTCGCAGCAGCAGCCGCCGGTGGAAGCCTGAGGTGCCTCAGCTACAGCGGTAGCCGCCTGAGGTGCGGCGGCAGCTGAACCAGCAGTATGACCCGTGATCGGAATGCGCCGTGCGCCATGCCGAGGTGCCAATGGGGCGGGTGCGGGTGCGGGTGCCGACAATCTGTCCAAAACCTCCTTGAACCGAGCGTCAAGCTTGTCGTTGAAGGATTTCTCGAGTCCGTCGATCTTGTCCATGGCATTGGTGAGCTTGGTGTCAAACTCCTCTAGTCGTGCATCCACATCTTCAGCGCGACCGACCAATAGCTCGGAGAAGTGGGCATATAGTTCTTGGTTCGTCATTGTGGCAGGGTTACGCGAAGTATCTGTCATGGTTAGTCCTTTAAAAGGCACAGGTATATATGCCTATTCCTACGGAAATATGGTGGAAGGCACGCGTAATCCGTCAAGCAATATACGAAGCTCTTACAATTTCTTACCAAACAGCAGGAAAAGGCGATGTGCAACCGCGAGGAGCAGTGGGTCCAGAGATTGAACCGAGCGATTACCAGGAGTAGAGGCACCGCATGTGGAGAAATCTGTGGAGCTCTGGGAAGGCTTAGCAAAGAGGTTAGCAATTATCAAAACAGCAATGCAGATGTTGAAAGAATGCTCAACGACGGTACTGTGTTGGTCCTAGGCTAGACCGTACTAGAGACGCGAGTCTAGATCACCAACGATGTCACGACGTGACACAACAAGCAATGTATGATGATATGGCACCCTGAAAAGCGAACCGAGATGTCGAAAATCACTATGATGGAGAGTGTCTAGAACTGATCGACGGGGTCTAGAAACAGGTTAGCCCCCAAAAAAAATCTCGAAATTTTTGTATTATGCTCCGGAAAGCGTGAAGGCGCCAAAAAAATATCGCTATAACGGCCGATGTGTTGGAGATATGCCCTAGAGGCAATAATAAATGTAGTTATTATTATATCTTTGTGTTTATGATAAATGTTTACATTCATGCTATAATAGTATTAACAAGGAAACATTAATACTTGTGTGATTTGTAAACTAAAATAGAGTCCCTAGTAAAGCCTCTTTATAATACTAGCTTGTTGGTTAATAAATGATTGTGGTTTCCTATCATGAACATTGAGATGTTATTAACAACAAGATCATATCGTTAGGAGAATGATATGGTGGACATACTCCTATAGATAAGCGTAGCACAAAGATCAAGTCATTTTAAATAGTTCAATTGCTATATGCTTTCTGATACATAATAACCTAATTCCTTCGACCATGAGATCATGCATATCACCTTCACCGGAAGGATGCTTTGATGACATCAAACACCACACCGTAACTGGGTGGCTATAAAGGTGGCATTGAGTGTTCAGAAAGTATTGGTTGAGACACATGGATCAAGAGTGGGATTTGTCCATCCATATGACGGATAGATATACTCTGGGACCTCTCGGTGAAATGTCATCCAATTAGCTTGCAAGCATGTGACTGGCTCACAAGGGATCACATATCACGGGAACAAGAAAAGAGTACTTATCAGTAACGAGGTTGAACTAGGTATGCAGAGATACCGATGATCATAACCTCGGATAAGTAAACTATCGTGAGACAAAGGGAAATTGGTATCGTATGTAAGTGGTTCATTCGATCGCAAAGTAATCATAGAAATATGTGGGAGCCATATGAATTTCCAGATTCCTCTATTGGTTATTGTTCAGAGAAGTGTCTCGATCATGTCCGCATAATTCACGAACCGTAGGGAGACACACTTAAGGATTCGACATTGTTGAGTAGTTATGGAATGATGAGTAAGAGACCGAATGTTGTTCGGAGTCTCGGATGGGATCCGGGATATCACGAGGAGATCCGGAATGGTTCGGAGAATAAGATTCATATAAGGAAAGTCATGTTTCGGGTTTGGAGAATGGTTCCGGTGTTTTCATCGGGAATGTTCTAAAAGGTTCCGGAATGTCCGACACTCCGGAGGGGAAGGGTACATGAATGTGCCATATCAAGTTGGAATGATTGCATCATGTACTAGGTGTCATCGCTGAACAAAATAAAGGGTTTAATCAAATCCTAGCTTGAAAAGTCAAACGCCAATTTGAAAAGTCAAACGACTATTTTGTGAGGTGGAGGGGAAGTAGGAAACCTACTTGGGGAGGAGTTCCTCCCCTCCACCGCCGGCCCACTTGGGAAACCGAGTTGGGGAGGGACTCCCCTCCCCTGGCGCGCCCCCTCCACCTATATAAGGAGGGGCAGGGCTGCCCCTCCTAGTACACAACACCTCCACCCGCAAACCCTAGCCCCGGCCTTGCTCCTCCTTGGTGCGTCTAAACCCTAGATCGCCGAGGCTCTCTCTCATAGTCCACCATGCTCGCTCCGGCTTAAGGCGAAGCCCTGCGAGATCTCCCCTCTACTTCCGGTACCACGCCGTTGTGCTGCCGGAATCGCGAGGAGAGTGCTACAACCTCCACGTCTTGGAACAAGGAGAGGAAGGTCTTCGTCGAGTAATCCGAACGTGTGACCGATCAAGGAAGCGCCACCGGACGCTTAGCCGGAAGGATCGCTCACGATCTTGAGATCGAAAGAGTACGACTACATCACCCACGAGAATCCGCTCTCGTTAAACACTTTGGAATCTTCGAGGGTGAGTTATTTCATCGACTCGTTGCTACAATCTAGTAGATAGATCTTGGCTTGTTTGTTTGTATGCGGTAGAATTTTTTTGTTTTCCATGCTACGAAACCCTACAGTGCTATCAGAGCCGTGTCTATATGTAGATCTGTTGCACGAGTAGAACACAATGGTCATTGTGGGCGTTGATGCTTTTGTTGTCGATTGCTTCTTGTGTACTTTGCATCTTGCGGGGTGGTGGGATGAAGCGGCCCGGGCTAACCTTACATGACATCGTTCATGAGACTTGCTCCACTCTTGACATGCAACCTGTATTTCATAAGTGGCTTTGTGGGTGCCTGTTTCTCCCAACATAGTTAAGATTCAATTTACAATGGGTAATTGACAATGCTAGTATAAATGTTGTGGTTCTTGTTCGTAAGTTAGAAAGACACTTATTGAAAGCCCCAAACCACATAAAACATGCAAAGAAAGTAGAGGCGTCTAACTTTGTTTTGCAGGGGTGTGCTGTGATGTGATATGGCCATGATTGTGATTATATTTGATGTATGCAATGTTCCTTATTGTAAGTTGGCAACCGGCAGGAGCCATATGGTTGTGTTTAATTTATGTTAAGACCCGCGTGTCTATTCAAAGTAGTTGTAATAGTTGAAGCCGGTGGACGACAACCATGAAGCAGCGTCATTGACCTTGATGCAATGCCGGTGATGATGGAGATCATGTTCGTGCTTGAAGATGGAGATCAGAAGCACAAAGAAGAAAGGCCATATCATATCACATATTATGAATTGCATGTGATGTTAATCATTTATGCATCTTGCATTGCTTAGTTAACGATGGTAGCATTATAAGATGATCCCTCATGCACATGAATTTCAAGTTCTAAAGTGTTCATCCTTAGTAAGCACCGATGCTAAAGCTTGTTGTTTCGAAGCACCACGTGATGATCGGGTGTGTTAGATTCCGCAAGTGTATACAATGTGAGCAAGCCAGATTTGCTCATGCGGAAGCTAAGGTTTGATCTTGACGAGCCTAGCATGTACAGACATGGTCTCGGAACATGGATCACCGAAAGTTAAAGCATGAATCATATAGTAGATATGATGAACATGTCGATTGTTCTCCATTGAAGCTACATCAACTCTCGTGATGATCGGTGTTGATGTGGTGGATTTGGTTCGTGTGATCACTAAAACAATGTGAGGGATATTGTTTTGAGTGGGAGTTCACCTAGATTAATTTAACTATTAATTAAAACTCAATTTGTCATAAACTTAGTCTAAACTATTGCAAATATGTTGTAGATCAATGGCGGCCCCTACCATCAATTTTAATGTGTTCCTAGAGAAAGAAAAGTTGAAAAACAATGGAAGCAACTTCGCGGATTGGTTCCGCAATTTGAGGATTGTCCTCACAGCTGGTAATTTGACCTATGTGCTGGATGCACCGCTGGGTGACCCACCTGCAGCTATTGCTACCGATGAAGTAAAGAATGTTTACCTCGCTCAGAATACTGAGTACTCCACAGTTCAGTGTGCTATCTTGTATGGTTTAGAATCGGAGCTTCAGAAAAGGTTTGAGAATTCAGACCCACATGATATTTTCCGTGATCTCAAATTGATCTTTGAGACTCATGCGGCAATTGAGAGCTATGAGGCTTCTGAAAAGTTCTTTAACTGCAAGATGGAAGAGGGCAACTCCGTCAGTGAGCATGTGCTTAAGATGTCTGGGCCCGCAAACAAACTTCAAAGCTTGGGTATAGTGATTCCTAATGCTTTGGGGATTTATTGTGTCCTCCAATCACTACCACCAAGTTACAAGAACTTTGTGATGAACTACAATATGCAAAACATGAACAAGCAGTTGCCAGAACTCTTTGCCATGTTAAAATCTGCAGAAGTGGAGATCAAGAAAGAGCACCAAGTGTTGATGGTCAATAAGACCACCAAATTCAAGAAAGGCAAGTCTAAGCAAAAGGGACACTTCAAGAAGGGTGGTAAGAAAGTTACCGCATGACGAAGAAGACCAAGGCTGGACCTAAGCGATCTTGAGTGCTTTTCGCAAGGAGAAGGTCCTTTGAGCGGAATTGCCCAAAGTACTTGGCGGATTTGAAGAATGGCAACATCAAGAAGAAAGGTATATCCGATATACATGTTATTGATGTGTATCTCACTAGTACTCGTAGTAGTGCCTGGGTATTTGATACTGGTTCGGTTGCTCATATTTCTAACTCGAAACAGGTGCTACAGAATAAACGGAAGCTTGCGAAGAACGAGGTGACGATGCGCTTGGGAAATGGATCAAAGGTTGATGTGATCGCGGTCGGGCACGCTACCTCTTCATCTACCATCGGGATTAGTTTTATACTAAAATAATTGTTATTTGGTGCCTGCGTTAAGCATGAACATTATATCGGGATCTTGTTTATTGCGAGACGGTTACTTGTTTACGTCCGAGAATAATGGTTGTTCGATTTATATGAGTAATATGTTTTATGCACATGCACCTTTGATAGATGGTCTATTCTTATTTAATCTCGATAGTGGAAATACACATATTAATAACATTGAGGCTAAACGTTTGAAATCGAGCGATAACTCGACCTATATGTGGCACTGTCGTCTTGGTCACATTGGAGTGAAGCGCATGAAGAAACTCCATTCCGATGGACTTCTTGAATCAGTTGATTTCGAATCACTTGAAAGATGCGAAGCATGTCTGATGGGTAAAATGACTAAAACTCCATTTTTTGGTATGATCGAGCGAGCTACGGACTTATTGGAAATCATACATACCGATGTGTGTGGTCCAATGAGTGTAGCATCACGCGGTGGTTATCGTTATGTTCTTACCTTCACGGATGACTTGAGTAGATATGGGTATATCTATTTCATGAAACATAAGTCCGAAATCTTCGAGAAGTTTAAGGAATTTCAAAGTGAGGTAGAGAATCAACGTAACAAGAAGATTAAATTTCTACGTTCTGATCGTGGAGGTGAATATCTAAGTTACGAGTTTGGCGAGCATTTGAAGAAATGCGGAATACTTTCACAATTGACACCGCCGGGAACACCACAGCGTAATGGTGTGTCCGAACGTCGTAATCGAACTCTCTTAGATATGGTTCGTTCTATGATGTCACTTCTAGATTTACCGCTATCATTTTGGGGTTATGCATTAGAAACAACCGCATTCACTTTAAATAGGGCACCATCTAAATCCGTTGAAACGACACCGTATGAATTATGGTTTGGGAAGAAACCTAAATTGTCGTTCCTTAAAGTTTGGGGTTGCGAAGCCTATGTAAAGAAGTTACAGCCGGACAAGCTTGAACCCAAAGCGGAAAAATGCGTCTTCATAGGATACCCGAAGGAAACTATTGGGTATACCTTCTATCATAGATCCGAAGATAAAAACTTCGTTGCTAAGAATGGATCCTTTCTAGAGAAGGAATTTCTCTCGAAAGAAGTGACTGGAAGGAAAGTAGAACTCGACGAGGTTGTCGAACCTTCTCTCGAACTTGCGAGTAGCGTAGCACTGGAAGTAGTTCCTGTGACGCCTACACCAATAAGAGAGGAATCTAATGATGATGATCATGAAACTTCGGTTGTAGTTGCTACAGAGCCTCGCAGGTCAACGAGAACTCGTACCACCCCTGATTGGTATGATCCCGTTATGAATGTCATATTGGTGGACAACACCGATGACCCTACGATATATGAGGAAGCGATGATGAGCCTAGATTCCAATAAATGGCAAGAAGCCATGAAATCCGAGATTGGATCCATGTACGAAAACCAAGTTTGGACTTTGGTGGACTTACCGGATGGCTGGAAGGCTGTCGAGAACAAATGGATTTTCAAGAAGAAAACAGATGCTGATGGTAATGTTACTATCTATAAAGCTCGACTTGTCGCAAAAGGGTTTTGACAAATTCAAGGAGTTGACTACGATGAGACTTTCTCACCTGTAGCGAAGCTAAAGTCTGTGAGGATTATGTTAGCAATCACTGCATATTATGATTATGAGATATGGAAGATGGATGTCAAAGCAGCATTCCTCAATGGAGACATTGATGAAGAGTTGTATATGATGCAACCCAAAGGTTTTGTCGATCCTAAAGATGCTAACAAGGTATGCAAACTTTCAACGGTCCATCTATGGATTGAAGCAAGCATCTCGAAGTTGGAATCAATGTTTTGATAAGGTAATCAAAAGTTTTGGTTTTATACAAACTTATGGAGAAGCTTGTATTTATAAGAAAGTGAGTGGGAGCTCTGTAGCATTCTTAATACTGTATGTAGATGACATATTGTTGATTGGGAATGATGTAGACCTTCTTAATAGTGTCAAGGAATATTTGAATAATAGTTTTTCAATGAAGGATCTTGGCGAAGCAGCTTATATATTGGGCATAAAGATTTATAGAGATAGATCGAGACGCCTAATATCATTGTCACAAAGTACATATTTGGACAAAGTTCTAAAGAGGTTTGGAATGGAAGATAGCAAGAAAGGGTTCTTGCCCATGTTGCCCAATACGACCTTGAGTAAAACTCAAAGTCCGACAACGGCAGAAGATAGAGAAAGGACGAGTAAGACTCCCTATGCCTTAGCCATAGGATCTCTAGTGTATGTCATGCTATGTACTAGACCCGACATTGCATATGTTGTTAGTTTAACTAGCAGATATCAAAGTGATCCAGGATTGGATCATTGGACAGCGGTCAAAAACATCCTTAAGTACTTGAGAAGAACTAAGGATATGGTTCTTTCTTATGGAGGTGATGAACAGCTCGTTGTTAATGGTTACATCGATGCTAGTTGGAACACCGATCCGGATGATTCTAAATCACAATCTGGATACGTATTTACTTTGAATGGTGCAGCAGTTAGCTGGAGGAGTGCAAAGCAAAGCGCTGTGGCGAGATCTTCAACGGAATCAGAATACATGGCTGCTTCGGAGGCTTCACAAGAAGCGATATGTATGAAAGAGTTCATTACAGAGCTGGGTGTGGTTCCTAGTGCGCTGGACCCAATGTCTATCTACTGTGATAACATGGGCGCCATAGCCAATGCGCAAGAACCAAGGTCACACAAGAAGCTGAAGCACATCAAGCTACGTTTTCACGCTATTCGAGAACATGTCCAAGATGGGGACATAAAGATTTTCAAAGTACACACAGATCTGAATGTGGCGGATCCGTTGACTAAACCTCTCCCGAGGGAAAAACATGACCAACACCAAAATGCCATGGGTGTTCGGTATATTACCATGTAATCTAGATTAGATGACTCTAGTGCAAGTGGGAGACTGTTGGAGATATGCCCTAGAGGCAATAATAAATGTAGTTATTATTATATCTTTGTGTTTATGATAAATGTTTACATTCATGCTATAATAGTATTAACAAGGAAACATTAATACTTGTGTGATTTGTAAACTAAAATAGAGTCCCTAGTAAAGCCTCTTTATAATACTAGCTTGTTGGTTAATAAATGATTGTGGTTTCCTATCATGAACATTGAGATGTTATTAACAACAAGATCATATCGTTAGGAGAATGATATGGTGAACATACTCCTATAGATAAGCGTAGCATAAAGATCAAGTCATTTTAAATAGTTCAATTGCTATATGATTTCTGATACATAGTAACCTAATTCCTTCGACCATGAGATCATGCATATCACCTTCACCGGAAGGATTCTTTGATGACATCAAACACCACACCGTAACTGGGTGGCTATAAAGGTGGCATTGAGTGTTCGGAAAGTATTGGTTGAGACACATGGATCAAGAGTGGGATTTGTCCATCCATATTACGGATAGATATACTCTGGGCCCTCTCGGTGAAATGTCATCCAATTATCTTGCAAGCATGTGACTGGCTCACAAGGGATCACATATCACGGGAACGAGAAAAGAGTACTTATCAGTAACGAGGTTGAACTAGGTATGCAGAGATACCGATGATCATAACCTCAGATAAGTAAACTATCGTGAGACAAAGGGAAATTGGTTTCGTATGTAAGTGGTTCATTCGATTGCAAAGTAATCGTAGAAATATGTGGGAGCCATATGAATTTCCAGATTCCTCTATTGGTTATTGTTCGGAGAAGTGTCTCGATCATGTCCGCATAATTCACGAACCGTAGGGAGACACACTTAAGGATTCGACGTTGTTGAGTAGTTATGGAATGATGAGTAAGAGACCGAATGTTGTTCGGAGTCTCGGATGGGATCTGGGAAATCATGAGGAGATCCGGAATGGTCCGGAGAATAAGATTCATATAAGGAAAGTCCTGTTTCGGGTTTGAAGAATGGTTCCGGTGTTTTCATCGGGAATGTTCTAGAAGGTTCCGAAATGTCTGGCACTCAGGAGGGGAAGGGTACATGAATGTGTCATATCAAGTTGGAATGATTGCATCATGTACTAGGTGTCATCGCTGAACAAAATAAAGGGTTTAATCAAATCCTAGCTTGAAAAGACAAACACCAATTTGAAAAGTCAAACGACTATTTTGTGAGGTGGAGGGGAAGTAGGAAACCTACTTGGGGAGGAGTTCCTCCCCTCCACCGCCGTCCCACTTGGGAAACCGAGTTGGGGAGGGACTCCCCTCCCCTGGCGCGCCCCTCCACCTATATAAGGAGGGGCAGGGCTGCCCCTCCTAGTACACAACACCTCCACCCGCAAACCCTAGCCCCAGCGCCGCCACCTCCTGCTGCCGCCGCCACCGCCTAGGGCAAGCCGCCGCCGCCTAGCTAAACCCTAGATGCCAGACTTGCTCCTCCTTGGTGCGTCTAAACCCTAGATCGCCGAGGCTCTCTCTTATAGTCCACCATTACTCGCTCCGGCTTAAGGCGAAGCCCTGCGAGATCTCCCCTCTACTTCCGGTACCACGCTGTTGTGCTGCCGGAATCGCGAGGAGAGTGCTACAACCTCCGCCTTGGAACAAGGAGAGGAAGGTCTTCATCGAGTACCAAACGCAGTGTCGATCATGAGCCGCCGGAACGCAGCGCCGGAAGGATCGTCTACGCGATCTTGAGATCGGAAAGAGTACGACTACATCACCCACAAGAATCCGCTCTCGTTAAACACTTTGGAATCTTCGAGGGTGAGTTATTCCATTGACTCGTTGCTACAATCTAGTAGATAGATCTTGGCTTGTTTGTTTGTATGCGGTAGAAATTTTTTGTTTTCCATGCTACTAAACCCTACACGATGGAGAAAAGTGATCCCCAGAACCGAAAATCAGTATAGGCAGAAAAAATTTCGGAGGCGGTTCGAGACTTTTTTTTTGCTCTCGTTCTAGACTTACGGCTGAACTTTTAGCTCGACACGGACTTTTGCTCAACACGGAAACAACAGGGAAGGAAAGTAAAAAGAAAAAACTAGTAAACAATAACTCAACTCTGACTCGTGCCGTGGCAGGAAAGGTGATCGGATCCGTGTCGCGGTAGGAAGGCGGCGGCGGCGGAGTTTTAGGGTTTATGGTGGCTGGGTGTATGGCGGCGGAATATGGTGGCGGAATATGGTGGCGGTGATCTGCGAGTGTGGCGGTGACTACTGTGATCAGAACTCGAAACTCTAAGGGACGAGACACTAAGACCAGCAACTCGACGCGACGATGCAGACACAAATTCAACAATGCAAAACTGAAAAGATAATGCAAGGCGTAGATTGGTGATGGGATGAATCTAAATTCTAACTGTGTTTTTGGATTTTTCGTGGGTTATAGGTAAAACAGATCTAATCCACGAAAACAGTAAAATCTCACCGAGCAACCTAAAATCTGATACCACTTGATAGGGCAAAGGTGTCCGATCTTTCGATGAGATGGTGATAGTCGATTTGGTGGACTTCGGGCTTGACGATCCGACTACACGTGCGAGCACGAGCGCCAATGCAATCGCTAGGCCAATCTCCTGGAGGTTACCGATCCTGCGGGAACACGATCAGCCTGACCAGCGAGGGTCTTAATTCCTACCTGAAATCAAGAACAAGTAAGAACTAACATTGCAATCAAGATATTGCGGATTAAGATGAAAGCTTTATTGAAAAGGTGGGATCATGTATAGGTGCGAAGTACAAGAGGCCTCTATGACGCTCGAGCCTTGGCGAAGTTGCTATGATGGCTAACTTAATGTCTAAACAAAATCCGAGTCTATGGTGACGGCTAAGGGGAGTATTTAAGGAAGAAAAGGTGGGGTTTCGGCCAGCCATAGGAGTGGTGGCCGAATCCAACCCTAGAAGTCCTTTTCTCCTCAAATACGGACTCTAAAAAGTGGCTATTTAAAATCCTGCGAAAATTACATGGGCCTGGCCCAAAATAAAGGTGTCGCATCACCATATTAAGTTAGGGACTTGTGAAGTATTAATCTTGAATATTTCGTTCAAGCCTTCTTTCTTCATTATGGTGGCCTCAAAGTTCTGAATTCTTCATACGTGGCCTTCTCTTGAATCATCACATTCTTGCTGCCATCTCCATGCATGACCATGCTCCAAATCTTGTCCCTCTCATCCATGCTTGGTCCATCATTCCTAAGAGTAAGAAATACATCTGATTTAGGCAGCATCATATTCTCATGTATGCGAGGAGTAGTTCCAAGAAACGAAAGTACCTGATAGTTAAGTTGTTTGGCACGAGATCGAGTGATAGGTCCTTGTATGTGTGTAGCTGTAGGTACAACAGTTGTATCAATAGATGGGATGTCCACATCAGGAGGGACATGGCAAGCTTACGAGAGATTACTTCAAACCCTGACGCAACCTATCCAGACAAGTATTTTCTTCGTCGATTTTGGATGCATAAAAGTATTTCCCCCGTCATTGCAAAATTTGTGGAGAAGCATGTGATTGGTTTAAGCTTAGGTGGAGTGCATTAGGGGAGATCAATGCGAGCCCACCGATGAAGTGTGTCATGACTGTTCGAGTGCTTTCTTATGGGTGTTCGACTGACGCCGTTGACGATTATGTCCGCATTCGGGAAGATACAATCTTGGAGGCCATTCGGAGATACACATAAGCCGCGATTAACATCTTTGGGGAGGATTACTTAAGGGCACCCAATGATGAAGAGACTGAGAGACAGTTAGTATGAGTGAAGAAAAAGGATAGTCGAAGATGCTTGGATCAATTGATTGCATGTAGTTGACATGATAGAATTGTCCTTCAGGATGGAAAGTTTGGTATAAAGGCCACTACAAAGCTCCAACAATCATTCTTAAGGTTATTGCATCAAATGATCTATGGATTTGGCATTCTTACTTTGGATTTCCTGGCTCTCATAATGACCTCAATGTGTTGTCGAGATCACCACTATTTGCAAGGCTTGTTGCTGTAGATGCTCCTCCTTGCAACTATGTTCTCAATAACACACAAGAAATCTTGCAGATGACATCATTTGTGAATAAAATCCTGTGTCCTCAAACACACAAGAAATCTCACTTTGCAAAGTGTCAAGAGTCGGCAAGGAAGGACGTGGAGAGATGTTTCGGTGTGCTTTGATTTGGCATTATTCGTGGAACTGTCGAGTATTACAAAATAGCGTGTGTTATGGAAAATAATGACATATTGCATAACATGTATCATTGAAGATGAGCACGACATGACAGAGAACTTTCCGTACATCTTCAATGGGGATCATATTGAATCAGAGCACGATAGGATCTTATTAAATCAGAGCACGATGCAAACATGATACAGAGATTCCTCACAGCGTATCAAAGCATTGAGAATCGAGAGATTCACACTCAACTCCAAGATGATCTTATTGAGCATCACTGGCTACTCCATGGCACTTCATAGTTGTGCTTTATGTTGGAGATATGCCCTAGAGGCAATAATAAAAGTGGTTATTATTATATCTTTGTGTTTATGATAAATTTTTGCATTCATGCTATAATAGTATTAACCGGAAACATTAATACTTGTGTGATTTGTAAAATAAATTAGAGTCCCTAGTAAAGCCTCTTTGTAATACTAGCTTGTTGGTTAATAGATGATCGTGGTTTCCCGATCATGAACATAGAGATGTTGTTAACAACAAGATCATATCATTAGGTGAGTGGTGTGATGGACATACTCCTATAGATAAGCATAGCATAAAGATCAAGTCATTTCAATAGTTCGTTTGCTATAAGCTTTTTGATACATAGTAACCTAATTACTTCGACCATGAGATCATGCTAATCACCATCACTCGAAGGATGCTTTGATGACATCAAACACCACACCGTAACTGGGTGGCTATAAAGGTGGAATTGAGTGTTCGGAAAGTATGTGCTGAGGCACATGGATCAAGAGTGGGATTTGTCCATCCATATGACGGATAGATATACTCTAGGCCCTCTCGGTGGAATGTCATCCAATTAGCTTGCAAGAATGTGACTGGCTCACAAGGGATCACATATCACGGGAACGAGAAAAGAGTACTTATCGGTAACGAGGTTGAACTAGGTATGCAGAGATACCGACGATAAAACCTCGGATAAGTAAACAATCGCGAGACAAAGGGAAATTGGTATCGTATGTAAGTGGTTCATTTGATCGAAAAGTAATCGTTGAAATATGTGGGAGCCATATGAATTTCCAGATTCCTCTATTGGTTATTGATCGGAGAAATGTCTTGGTCATGTCCGTGTAATTCACGAACCGTAGGGAGACACACTTAAGGATTCGATGTTGTTTAGTAGATATGGAATGTAAGTAGGGAAACCGGATGTTGTTCGGAGTCTCGGATGGGATCCGGGATATCACGAGGAGATCCGGAATGGTCCAGAGAATAAGATTCATATAAGGAAAGTCCAATTTCGGAGTTCTGGAATGATTCCGATGATTTCATCGGAGAGATTCTAGAAGGGTCTAGAAGGTTCACCGGACCAGAAGGGGAAGGGTACATGAATGTGTCATGGATAAGTGGAATGATTGGATCATGTCCTAGGTCACTTGGTTGGGCATTTGCAGGAAAGAAATAAAGCTCCAAATTGAAAGTCAAAAGGCAAGTTTGAAAAGTCAAACTGGGACAATGTATCCTAGTGGAGGAAGGAAAGAATCCTTCTTTCCCTCCACCACAAGACAACTAGGAGAGGGAGTTGGGGAAGGATTCAAACTCCCTTCTCCCAAGCTGCCCTCCCTCTCATAAATAGAGGGGAGGGGGTGCCCCAAGGCAACACAAAACACCAGCGCCTCCCCACCTAGCCGTCTCGCCATCACCGCCCTAGTCGCTGCCTGCCACGCCTCCTCCTCTCCGGCCCTTTAAACCTTAGATCGCCGGAATCCCTAGATCCACCATAACCTGCTCCGGCTTAGGCGAAGCCCTGCAGGATTTTCCCTCTACTTCCGACACCACATTGTCGTGTTGCCAGAATCGCGAGGGGAGAACTACAACCTCCACTGCCTGCTGGAACAAGGGAGAGGAAGGTCTTCATCGAGTACCAAATGTGTGACCTACTACGGAAGCGCTGCCGGAACGCAACGCTGGAAGGATCGTCTACGCGATCTTGAGATCGTCAAGTGTACGACTACATCACCCACGAGAATATGCTCTCGTTAACCGCTTTGGAATCTTCGAGGGTGAGTACTCTAATCGACTCGTTGCTACAATCTAGTAGATAGATCTTGGCTAGTTTGTATGCATGTGGTAGAATTTTTTTGTTTTCCATGCTACGAACCCCTACGGTGGTATCAGAGCCGTGTCTATATGTAGATCTGTTGCACAAGTAGAACACAATGGTCATTGTGGGCGTTGATGCTTTTGTTGTCGATTGCTTCTTCTGTACTTTGCATCTTGCGGGATTGTGGGATGAAGCGGCCGAGGCTAACCTTACATGACATCGTTCATGAGACTTGCTCCAGGCTTGACATGCAACTCGTATTGTATAAGTGGATTTGCGGGTGCCTGTTTCTCCCAACATAGTTAAGATTCAATTTACAACGGGTAATTGACAATACTAGTATCAATGTTGTTGTTCTTGTTCGTAAGTTAGAACGACACTTATTGAAAGCCCCAAACCACGTAAAACATGCAAAGAAAATTAGAGGCGTCTAACTTTGTTTTGCAGGGGTGTGTTGTGATGTGATATGGCCATGATTGTGATTATATATGATGTATGCAATGTTCCTTATTGTAAGTCGGCAACCGACAGGAGCCATATGGTTGTCTTTTAATTTCGTTGATACTATTATCGCTATAGTATCATGTTCGTGCTTCAATATGGAGATCAGAAGCACAAGAAGAAAGGCCATATCATATCACATATTATGAATTGCATGTGATCTTAATCCTTTTATGCATCTTGTATTGCTTAGTTTACGACGGTAGCATTATAAGATGATCCCACTCACAAAATATCAAGTTATAAAGTGTTCATCCTTAGTAGGCACCGTTGCTAAAGCTCGTTGTTTCGAAGCACCACGTGATGATCGGGTATGTTAGATTCTGCGAGTGTATACAACGGGAGCAAGCCAGATTTGCTCATGCGGAATCTAAGGTTTGATCTTGACGAGCCTAGCATGTACAGACATGGTCTCGGAACAGGGATCACCGAAAGGTAAAACATGAGTCATATAGTAGATATGATGAACATGTTGATTGTTCGGCATTGAAGATACATCATCTCTCGTGATGATCGGTTTTGATGTGGTGGATTTGGTTCGTGTGATCACTAAAACAATGTGAGGGATATTGTTTTGAGTGGGAGTTCACCTAGATTAATTTAAGTATTAATTAGAACTCAATTTGTCATAAACTTAGTCTAAACTATTGCAAATATGTTGTAGATCAATGGTGGCCCCTACCATCAATTTAATGCGTTCCTAGAGAAAGAAAAGTTGAAAAAATAATGGAAGCAACTTCGCGGATTGGCTCCGCAAATTGAGGATTGTCCTCAATGATGGTAATTTAACCTATGTGCTGGATGGACCGCTAGGTGACCCACCTGCAGCTGATTCTACCGATGAGGTGAAGAATATTTTCCTCACTCGGAAGAATTAGTACTCCACAGTTCAGTGTGATATCTTGTACGGTTTGGAATCGGATCTTCAAAAAAGGTTTGAGAACCATGATCCACATGATATTGTCCGTGAACTCAAAATGATATTTGAGGCTCACACGACAGTTGATAGTTATGAGGCTTCTGAAAAGTTTTTTAACTACAAGATGGAAGAGGGCAACTCTGTCAGTAAGCATGTGCTTAAGATGTCTGGGCACGCAAGTAAGCTCCAAAGCTTGGTATAGTGATTCCTAATGCTTTGGGGATTCACCGTGTCCTCCAATCACTATCACCAAGTTACAAGAACTTTATTATGAACTACAATATACAAAACATGGACAAGTTGTTGCCCGAACTCCTCTCCATGTTAAAGTCTGCCGAAGTGGAGATCAAGAAAGAGCACCAAGTGTTGATGGTCATTAAGACCACCAAATTCAAGAAGCAAGGCAAGTCTAAGAAAAATGGAAACTTCAAGAAGGGCGGTAAAGTTACTGGCCGTGAAAGACCAAGGCTGCGCCTAAGCCTGATACTGAGTGCTTTTACTGCAAGGGATAAGGTCACTAGAAGCGGAATTTCCCTAAGTACTTGGAGGATTTGAAGAACGGCAACATCAAGAAGAAAGGTATATCCGATATACATGTTATTGATGTGTGTCTCACTAGTAGTCGTAGTAGTGCTTGGGTATTTGATAATGGTTCGGTTGCTCATATTTGTAACTCGAAACAGGTACTGCAGAATAGACGGAAACTAGCAAAGAACGAGGTGACGATGCGCGTTGGAAATGGATCAAAGGTTGATGTGATCGCGGTCGGCACGCTACCTCTTCATCTACCATCGAGATTAGTTTTATACTTAAATAATTGTTATTTGGTGCCTACGTTGAGCATGAACATTATATCCGGATCATGTTTATTGCGAGACGATTACTTGTTTAAGTCCGAGAATAATGGTTATTCGATTTATATGAGTAATATGTTTTATGCACATGCACCTTTGATAGATGGTCTATTCTTGTTGAATCTGGATTGTAGTAATACACATAATAATAACATTGAAGCTAAACGTTTGAAATTGAGTGATAACTCGACCTATATGTGGCACTGTCGTCTTGGTCACATTGGAGTGAAGCGTATGAAGAAACTCTAGTCCGATGGACTTCTTGAATCACTTGAAAGATGCGAAGCATGTCTGATGGTAAAATGACTAAGACTCCATTTTCTGGTATGATGGAGCGAGATACGGACTTATTGGAAATCATACATACCGATGTGTGTGGTCTAATGAGTGTAGCATCGCGCGGTGGTTATCGTTATGTTCTTACTTTTACGGATGACTTGAGTAGATATGGGTATATCTATTTCATGAAACATAAGTCCGAAACTTTCGAGAAGTTTAAGGAATTTCAAAGTGAATTAGAGAATCAACATAACAAGAAGATTAAGTTTCTATGGTCTGGTCGTGGAGGTGAATATCTAAGTTACGAGTTTGGCGGGCATTTGAATAAATGCGGAATACTTTCACAATTGACACTGCCGGGAACACCACAACGTAATGGTGTGTCCGAACATCATAATCGAACTCTCTTAGATATGGTTCGTTCTATGATGTCACTTATAGTTTTACCGCTATCGTTTTGGGGTTATGCATTAGAAACAACCGCATTCACTTTAAATAGGGCACCATCTAAATCCGTTGTAATGACACCATATGAATTATGGTTTGGGAAGAAACCTAAATTGTCGTTCCTTAAAGTTTGGGGGTGCGAAGCTTATGTAAAGAAGTTACAGCCCGACAAGCTTGAACCCAAAGCGTAAAAATGCGTCTTCATAGGATACCCGAAGGAAACTATTGGGTATACCTTCTATCATAGATCCGAGGGCAAAATCTTCGTTGCCAAGAATGGATCCTTTCTAGAGAAGGAGTTTCTTTTGAAAGAAGTGACTGGAAGGAAAGTAGAACTCGACGAGGTTGTTGAACCTTCTCTCGGACTTGAGAGTAGCACAGCATCGGAAGTAGTTCCTGTGGCGCCTACACCAATAATAGAGGAAGCTAATGATGTTGATCATAAAAATTCGGTTGAAGATACTACGGAACCTCGCAGGTCAACGAGAACTCGTACCACTCTTGATTGGTATGATCCCGTTATGAGTGTCATGTTGGTGAACAACACCGATGACCCTGCGACATATGAGAAAGCGATGATGAGCCCAGATTCCAATAATGGAAAGAAGCCATGAAATCCGAGAGTGGATCCATGTACAGAAACCAAGTGTGGACTTTGGTGGACTTACCGGATGGCCGGAAGGCTGTCGAGAACAAATGGATTTTCAAGAAGAAAATAGATGTTGATGGTAATGTTACTGTCTATAAAGCTCGACTTGTCGCAAAAGGGTTTCGACAAATTCAAGGAGTTGACTACGATGAGACTTTCTCACCGGTAGCAAAGCTAATGTCTGTGAGGATTTTGTTAGCAATCGCTGCATATTATGTTTATGAGATATGACAGATGGATGTCAAAAGCGTTCCTCAATGGAGACATTGATGAAGAGTTGTATATGGTATAATCCAAAGGTTTTATTGATCCTAAAGATGATAACAAGGTATGCAAACTTCAACGGTCCATTTATGTATTAAAGCAAGCATCCCGAAGTTGGAATCATAGTTTTGATAAGGTAATCAAAAGTTTTGGTTTTATACAGACTTATGGAGAAGTTTGTATTTACAAGAAAGTGAGTGGGATCTCTGTAGCATTCCTAGTACTATATGTGGATGACATATTGTTGATTGAGAATGATTTAGACCTTCTTAATAGTGTCAAGGATTATTTGAATAATAGTTTTTCAATGAAAGATCTTGGCGAAGCAGCTTACATATTAGGCATAAGGATTTATAGAGATAGATAGAGACGCCTAATATCATTGTCACAGAGTACATATTTGGACAAAGTTCTAAAGAGGTTTGGAATGGAAGATAGAAAGAAAGGGTTCTTGCCCATGTTGACTAATACAACCTTGAGTAAAACTCAAAGTCCTGCTACGGCAGAAGATACATAATGGATGAGTAAGACTCCCTATGCCTCAGCCATAGGATCTATCATGTATGCCATGTTATGTAGTAGACCTGACATTGCATATGTTGTTAGTTTGACTAGCAGATATCAAAGTGATCCAGGAGTGGATCATTGGACAGCGGTCAAAAACATCCTTAAGTACTTGAGAAGAACTAAGGATATGGTTCTTTATTATGGAGGTGATGAACAACTCGTTTTTAATGGTTACACCGATGCTAGTTGGAACACCGATCCGGATCATTCTAAATCTCAATCCGGATACGTATTTACTTTGAATGGTGCAGCAATTAGCTAGAGGAGTGCAAAGCAAAGCGTTGTGGCGAGATCTTCAACTGAATCGGAATACATAGCTGCTTCAGAGGCTTCACAACATGCGATATGGATGAAGGAGTTCATTACAGAGCTCGGTGTGGTTCCCAATGCGCTGGACCCAATGTCTATCTATTGTGATAACATGGGCGCCATAGCCAATGCGCAAGAACAAAGGTCACACAAGAAGCTGAAGCATATCAAGCTGCGTTTTCACGCTATTCGAGAGCTTGTCCAAGATGGTGAAATAAAGATTTGCAAAGTACACACATATCTGAATGTGGCGAATCCGTTGACTAAACCTCCCCCGAGGGCAAAACATGACCAGCACCAAACCTCCATGGGTGTCCGGTATATTATCATGTAATCTAGATTAGTTGACACTAGTGCAAATGGCAGACTGTTGGAGATATGCCCTAGAGGCAATAATAAAAGTGGTTATTATTATATCTTTGTGTTTATGATAAATGTTTGCATTCATGCTATAATATTATTAAACGGAAACATTAATACTTGTGTGATTTGTAAACTAAATTAGAGTCCCTAGTAAAGCCTCTTTGTAATACTAGCTTGTTGGTTAATAGATGATCGTGGTTTCCTGATCATGAACATATAGATGTTGTTAACAACAAGATCATATCTGTAACATCCCAAAAATACTAAACTTGGATCATCAAACACTAATCATCAAAATTATGGTTAACAAAAACTTTTCAAATTAAAAGTATGAAAGCATTCATATGTGTGTGTATTAAAATTTGGATTCTTTTGAATTACCATGGTTCTATGTTTCTTTGCTTGTAAAATGATTCTTAGGTGAAATAAACATCATCTAAACAATCCCCAAACTTTTACCAAAGACAAACAAGTCAAAACAAACAAATTAGGTGAATGGTCACTTTGGCCAAATTAACTCCCATGCCTACTTTAGCTATCCCTAACTTTCAGAACTTAACAGAAACATGTATGGATCTTTGCACCCCTTGATAGTACTCATAATAAGGTACCAAGGCCCACTTTGTGATCATCCAAAAACATTCAAATGCTTAGTTAAAATGACAGTTTAAAATTGAATCTATTTCATATGGGAAGATCCCACTATTTCAAAAACCACTCAAACAAGCTTAATTTTCAAAACCCAAGCATTCACAGAACCCTCAACACATGCCTAGCACACCCACCAAAAATCTTTTCAAAATTCAAAAATAAATTTCTTGCGGTCATTTCATCAAACAGGTTGCAGATTCAAATCAACAAAATCAAAAACACTATGTTGAGTAGTGTTTTGGCCAACCTTGTTCCCTCTCTGGATACAACTAGCCTTAGTAGATCATCTAGCACCCTTAACTAACCTCTAGCACCACTGTAAGCTGGCCATTGTCATCAATGGTGAGCAGGCCAAGCCTCACCATGTCACCCCAGTGTGGACAGCAAGCTAGGAGAAGAACTAGCCCTGCCAACCTTGTCTGGGAGCTAGCTAGCACCCCACCGCCACTCCCTGTCCCAGCCGCGAGCAATGCCAGCCACTGGACCACACGCCCAAGCCATGCCAAGCCTCTCTACGAGCATGCCGAGAGCGCGCTCGTGCGCCACCCTCGACACATGCCCACAGACCGCGCGCCGCCCTCGCCGCATGCACGCGTGATCACCACCACCCCAGCAACCCAGCAGATACGCCCGTTCGCCGATACGCGGACCATGCGCGCTATGCGCCATCAAAACCTCCGTCGGACCCGCTCAGAGCGCTGAAGCGTTCCGACCGATCAGCACCGCCCCACGCCTCGCCACCACGCCATTGAGCTTCGCCAGGGAGCACAGCACCGCTCCCTACTGTCGCCCACGCCGATAGCCCTCTGTGCCGTCGACCACGATCGCCACCATAAATAGAGGCCTCCCCCGCTCAATTTGTTCACACCATTCCACTCCCCTCTCACCCAGAACCACCCCACCTCACTCCTGAATCAAGGCGAGCAGCGCATCTCCGGAATTTCATCGGAGCTCGCCGCTGTTGGAGAAGAAGGAAGCCAGCGATTGGAGCCGCCCCAGGAGGAGCTGCCGGTGCCAGGAGAATCGCCGTCGTCGACTTTGTCGTTTGCCCCCATTGCCGACCCTCGCCTGAGCCCCGGTGAGCCTCCCACGACCCCCACCTGCCGCGTTAGGGTTCTATCTCGCCGGCGCTGCCCGACGTGGACGATGAGCCGTAGCCGTTCGATTAGACTTAGATCGTGCGGCTGAGATCGCCCCGTACCGCTTCGCGTGTTATGAGCCACTGACCGGTGGAACCCCCTGTCAGCTGCGCCCCGTGCTGCGGAGTGACACTGGGCCGACCCATTAACCTTTCCCGCGCATCACAAGCGTTTGAATTTATATTTTTCTATTTTAATTCAAACACAGTTCTATACCTAGTTTCAAAAATCAACCTAGCTCGATTCAGTGAACCAAATTGCATGAAACCAATTTTGTTAGAAAGGTACTGAAATGCTTAATCCAAACCCGCTGGGTTCAATTCATTTGGATCTATAGATCACACATGATAAAAATAACAAGTCAGAAGCTTTTCTGCATTCAAACATTTTTCAAATTTTAACCATAATAGCTTTTGAGTTGATTCCAACTCTCAAAAATCACATTTAACCATACCTTTTAGAATATATAAAAACCTATGGGTTTACTTACAGAAATAATGTTCAAGTAATAAAATAATGCCACATAGGCATTTCTAGTCATTTTATTTATTTAAAATAAAAAGGTTAAACCTTATTAAATTATGACACCACTTTAAATCACATTCTCAAGTACTGAAATATGTGGTGATGACATGTGTCATGATGATCCCATGTTTGAGTTGGAGAATATTAAATCTTAAGTAGTTTTTCAATGAGTAGAAATTACTTTTCTAAAAAAATAAGACAAACGTCTTAATCTTGTAATGTTAAGTGATGATGCTATATCATCTATAGAACCCCTTTGTGTGATGATTGAAAATAGTTAAGTATTGTTTGGTGATTGTGTACCTCGTACTTATTTATAGACGCTAGTACCGACCAAGGATACGAGGAGGAAGGAGGATACTACGAAGAAGAAGCCGAGGAGAACTTCAACCACTGCTCTGCACAAGGCAAGCTAACACTTGCAAGCTTATACTGATACTTATGCAAGCCAATACTTGCAAGCCTAATACTACTAGTTGATTGAGCAAGCTATTAACCTTGCAAGTTAACACTTGCAACTATGAAAGTTAGATAACCTATGCTATGCACTAAGCATGCTTGGTTAGACACATTTGATGATACCCAATCCTAGTTTTAGTTGCAGGCTTTATACTTTATTTCTTTATCAAAGCTTTCTCTTAGAGTTTACATAGTGAATTGTAGATACTAGAAAGATAATGGAAGGTTGCATAAAGAGCATTAAATTTGGCCTAAGCTAGATAATCTTGATGTCATCCTAAGGCATGAGATTGAACTTAATTAACCACCACTTGTTTTACCACCCCTCATTAGTACTTACCCCCACTTGTAGATGCTAGTGCTAAGCATAAAACTTGATCAACTTTAGATGGGAATACTTGGTGGAAAATGGTTATGAAAACCTTAGAATGATGAGTCATTCTACTGAGATGTTTTGACATGTGTTTCCGAACACCAGATGATTTGGATGATGAAAATGTTAAGGCATGAGCCTTAGCCCTTTATAAAACTGATGGTTGTCTGGATGCGATACCATTCCAATTTTACCGTACAACCACAATACCCGAAAATTGGGTAGGGCTTGACTGGTAAATTATATACCTTAATATGGGTTCCCTCACAGTCAAGGTCTGAGCCAAGGCTACCTTGTGAAGATTGTCCACCTGTGCAGTACCCAAGATGAAAGTTGGTCATGGTTGGGAGGCCAAACTCACAGGAGAGGTGCCTATACTAGGGCGTGTAATTGAAAGGTTAGGATTGATTATCGCATACTGAGTATGGTGAATTCAGGATTTGTTCCTGACGGATGTATCGAATGTTGTGGTGAAAGTGTACAATCTCTGCAGAGTGTCAAACTATTCGAATAGCCGCGTCCGCGGTTATGGACAGTTGGAGTGGCCATACTGTTCCCACGTCAGATGTTTTCAAAAGGACTTGTGAAATGAATTGAGATTTTGACTTGACCACAACAGAGTTGTGATATGAATACAAGTTCCTACTTAGGTGTTATAAAATTTCAACTAGATTTTCTTGCTTCTGAACTTAGTAGAGGTAAATCTGGCTTTTTGCAAAACAACCCTAGAGCTTAGTGTCCTACTACAAAAAACCCCTTCACTTGTTAGTATTAGTTTGCGAGTACTTAAAGAGTACTCATGGCTTTGTTCCTGGCTATTCCCGTGGCCAGACTATGAAGAGGAGTACCTCGAAGATGGAACCCCGTAAGGTTACGACAACTAGGATCATCTCCCATCGTCAGCATTGCCTGTGACCCCGGAGATGGAGCTTCGCCTACGCTACCTTTATTATTACGTATTTCCGCTGCTTGAGTTGTATTAAGAACTGGATCATGAGATCCTTATTTGTGTAAGACCTTATGTATGGTTTGTAATGGATGATGTACTGTGGTATCCAAATCTGTTATGTCTCGCAAAAATGGTAATCCTAGGATTGCGATGTATGGCATAACAGGCATCTGGGATTAAAAATTCGGGTGTTGACAAGTTGGTATCAGAGCCATCCTGACCATAGGAGACCCTAGTTAGACTGGACGTTCGAATCAAAAACTTAGTTTAACAACCAAAGGAAGCAAATATTTACAAAAACTTATTCCCATTCTTATCACTTTGATTCTTTAATGGAAATTCATGTTCCTCAAACACTCTTGCAAAATACATAAAATTTGACACACTTGATCACTCTACTAACTTACTCATCCTATATTCTTTTAGATGGACGTGAGGTACAACAAGTTTTATCAGTTGGGGAATGGAGGAGACCTCATCTTTGAGCGGGATTTGGACCAGCTTTCGGAACTTCTGGAGCGTCCACACCCCGAGTTCTTCGGAGCTCGGCTCAATGATCAAGGAGCAGAAGATCTGCAGTGGCTAATTGTTGCAAGTCTCCGAGGGAATATTGAACCCCCCATTGCCGAGGGAATTCAGTTCACCTTAAGATAGAACAACTGGCTCGATGGACTTGCTAGGGCCATGCAGGAAGCTCTTGCCCGTCTGTGTGGGCAGAGTATCAACCAGATCAAGGGTACCCGCTTTGAGTTTTGTCCAAGACGTGATGCTATGGGACAACCACTGGAAGCCCCATACCACCACGAGTTGAAGACTCAGTTGGACCACCTTAGCTTCATGATGTATGATCATCAGCAGGAATTGGACAATTGCCGTGACTACTCCAACCACAAGTCTGCCATCATCAAGACGAAGGATCAGACCATCGCCATGCTAGCAAAGGATCGCAAGTCTCGCCGCCGTCAGCTTGACAAGAAGGAGCGCATCATTGCCCGTCTTCTCCACCGTATCTCGGATTTGGAGGAGACCATCCATGAGAGAGACATGCAGCTGGAAGAAAGGGAGAACGCCGGAGAAGATCTTCGTGGAGACCCCTACTCCTATCTCAGCGATGATGATGATTTTCTGGAGGATCAGGCCATGGACTTCTTCACCGATGCGGATGATTTTTCCTTAATCGATGACAATGAGGATGATGAGGATGACGACTGCACCGAATCCGAGGAGTATTAGCACTTGAGCACTAGCGTAGTGAGTTGTATTCGGTCCCACTGTATCTAGTTTCCAGAATGGTTCTTAAAACCATCTGTTTTTCTTGTTTTGTGGTGTGTGTTTGTATCGTGTGCTATGAATGAATGAATAAATGAAAAGCAAGTTGCTAGAAAATCTAAGTCAAACTTTAAAAACTTTCCAAAGTCCCTGAACCTTAGAAATTTCCGTCTTTTCTCATGATCTATCTCAATCTTCAGATGCCACGCGGAGGAAGTGGTTCATCCCCGGACCCGATGTTGTAGATCCTGCAAATGTTGGTTTCTGACGCTGGTTGAAAGAGCGTCGAAGCCAACTTAGCCACCCTTCAGCAAATATCTCAGCTGGCCCACAACAATCAAGGCCAAGGAAATCATGACAACCATGGATCTAAGCTCAAGAATTTCCAGAACACCAACCCACCCGTTTTCACTAAGTCGGAAGAGCCCTTAGACACCGATGATTGGCTGCAGACCATGGAAAACAACCTAGAAGTCGCCGGAGTGGAATCTAACGAGAAAGTTCTGTTCGCCACCCACTATCTAGCCAGAGATGTAAGATCATGGTGGAACAACGTTCATGCAATGACCGGAGGACAGATGATGACCCGGGAGGAATTCAAGGTCAAGTTCAGCAGAACCCATGTGCCCCCGGGTTTGATCAAAAGAATGAGAGATGAGTTCAGAGAACTGAAGCAAGGAAGGATGACCGTAGTGGAATACCGTGACAATTTCTTGTCATTAGCTAGGTATGCCCCGGATGAGATCGACACCGAAGCCAAGAAGAAAGAGAGATTCTTGAATGGTCTGCACGATGAGATGCAGACTGTGTTGGTCAATATCCCCTTTGCTAATATTGAAGACCTTGTCGACTCTGCCATCCAGATGGAAGGAAAGATAAACCAATCCAATGAGAACCGCAAGCGTCGCATGATGCATCAGCCAGGAACCCATCAGACCCCAAAGTATCGCCCCAACCCATCTCCAGGATTTGCCCTGAGAACCAACAGACCCCCGATGAACCGTCCGACCTATCCCAACCGTGGAAACCCAAGGCCCGAAGGAAATCACAACAACCCTGGCAACTCTGGCAATATCAACCGTGCACCACCCAAGTTCAACAACAACAACGCTGCCGCCAACACCAACAATGCCTCGAGGACTGTAAGCAATGTTGTGCCTGTTGCAGCAACGGACAAGTCGCAAGTGACTTGTTATGACTGTGGAAATAAGGGTCACTACTCCAACGAGTGCCCCAAGAAGAATGCCGCAGCCCCCAATGCAAATGCCCCAGCTCAGCAACAGCGTCGTGTTCAGCCCGGAAAAAGGTTTGCCCTAGGAAATTCGCTCAACCGCAATGGTTGTCTTTTTCTCATGCATGCTGAAGAAGCTCAGGAAGCGCCAGACGTCGTGCTGGGTATGTTTTCTGTTAATTTAGTACTTGCTAGAGTGTTGTTTGATTCTGGTGCATCGCACTCATTTGTAACCGACGAATTTGCATGCACTAGTAAGATTCAACCAACCAAACTGAAGAATGTTATGATTTTTCAAATTCCCGGTTCAACCACCAAAGCAAGGCAAATTTGGAAAGCCGTCCCTATCCGAATCCATGGCATAGACTTTTATGCTAATCTGATAGTAGTCGGAACTAAAGGTTTGGAAGTAGTACTAGGAATGGATTGGATGTCCAAACATAAAGGATTAATTGACTGTGCCAAGAAAGCCATAACCATGACCAGTACAGCCGAAATATCAGTCGAGCATATATCTAAAACCCTACCTCGTCAATTCAAGTGCAACAAGAGTATAGCCCAACCTACCATTGACCAAGTCCGGATAGTCTGTGAATACCCCGATGTATTTCCAGATGTTTTGCCTGGTATGCCCTCATATCGGGATATCGAGTTTATTATTGAACTAATCCCCGGAACAGGACCCATAGCCCAGAGACCATATAGTATGAACCTGTCTGAACTAGCAGAACTGAAGAAGAAACTAGATACCATGTTGGAAATTGGATTGATTCAACCAAGTGCGTCACCATGGAGATCACCTGTCTTGTTCGTGGACAAGAAGGATGGAGGTAACCGTTTGTGTACGGATTATCGAAAGTTGAATGATGTCACTATCAAGAACAAGTACCCATTGCCCAATATAGAAGATTTGTTTGATCAGTTGACCGATGCCAAAGTGTTTTCTAAGATTGATCTTAGCACAGGCTATCATCAACTCAAGATTTGTGCAGTGGATATTCCAAAGACTGCCTTTACCACCAGATATGGATTATACGAGTATACTGTCATGTCTTTTGGATTAACCAATGCCCCCGCTTATTTCATGAATCTCATGAATAAGATTTTTGTGGACTTCCTAGATAAGTTTGTCGTTGTTTTCATCGATGACATTCTGATTTATTCCAAATCAGAAGAAGAACATGAGCTACACATAAGGACCATTATTGGAACCCTTAGAGAGCATCAGTTGTATGCCAAGTTTAGCAAATGTGAATTCTGGTTACAGGAGGTAGGATTCCTCAGCCACATTGTATCAGCCGGAGGAATTGCCGTTGACCCTGCAAAGGTGAAAGATGTCGAAGATTGGCAAGCCCCAACCACTCAAACCCAAGTTCGTGCATTTCTCGGATTGGCGGGATATTACCGCAAGTTCGTAGAAGGATTCTCGAGTATCGCCAGACCCATGACCCAATTGCTAAAGAAGGACAAGAAGTTTGAATGTACGGAAAAATGTGAAGCGAGTTTTCAAGAACTCAAGAGGAGATTGATTTCAGCCCCAATCTTAATCATGCCGGATATCACGAAGCCCTTTGACGTGTATTGTGATGCATCCAAGATTGGTCTCGGATGTGTTCTAATGCAAGAAGGCAAAGTTATATCTTATCTATCTCGACAACTGAAACAACATGAGCAAACTTACCCAACCCATGACTTCGAGCTCGCAGCCGTAGTTTTAGCCCTGAAGACATGGAGGCATTACATGATGGGAAATCATTGTGAGATTTATTCGGATCACAAGAGCCTAAAGTATATATTCACCCAGAAGGAGTTGAATATGAGATAGAGAAGATGGATTGAGGTAATCAAGGATTACGATATGGACATTCACTATCACCCCGGTAAAGCCAACGTGGTAGCAGATGCCCTTAGCAGATTGCTGTGCCGCTTGAACTCCATGATTTTGAAGGAGCAACCAAGTCTGCACAAAGAGATGGAAGATTTCCGAATGGAATTAGTGAGTGAAGGATTTTTGGCTAGCATAGAACTTCAACCCACTTTGATCGGCCAGATCAAGGAGGCGCAGAAAGGAAATGCTAGTATCGACGGAATCAATCGTCGTATCGGTACAGGCAAGGTACCCGGATTCACCGAAGATGAAGGAGTTCTGTGGTACAAAGGATGCCTTTGTGTACCAGTAGATTCTGAGTTGAAAGAAGTTATTCTCAAGGAAGCTCATGATACTCTTTATTCTATCCACCCCGGAGGAATGAAGATGTATCAAGATTTGAAAGAACAATTTTGGTGGCATAAGATGAAGAGAGAAATCGGAAGCTATATCGCCAAGTGTGATATTAGTCAGCGAGTCAAGGCGGGACATCAAAGACCCGTAGTATTGTTGCAACCATTGCAGATTCCGGAATGGAAATGGGATTCCGTTGGAATGGACTTTATCACTGGATTGCCTACTTCTAGTAGGGGAAATGACTCTATCTTGGTCATAGTGGACAGATTGTCCAAAGTCGCCCATTTCTTACCCGTCAAGACCACATATCAGAGTTCGAAGCTAGCGGAGCTATACATCCCTAGAATTGTCAGTTTGCATGGAGTCCCCAAGAACATCGTATCGGATCGAGGAACTCAGTTTACCTCGAGATTCTGGAAGAAAGTCCAAGAAGGTTTAGGAACCCGACTAGATTTCAGCATAGCTTATCACCCTCAGACCGACGGACAAACGGAGCGAGTAAATCAAATACTCGAAGACATGTTGAGAGCATGCGTGTTAGAGTTTGGATCTAAATGGGAAGACTGTCTGTCGTTTGCAGAATTTTCATACAACAACAGTTATCAAGCTAGTTTGCAAATGGCCCCATTTGAATTCATGTATGGAAGGAAGTGTCGCACCCCTTTGAACTGGTTGGAAGTAGGAGAGAGTCAGATTTTCGGACCCGACATCCTACGAGAAGCGGAAGAGAAGGTTCACAAGATCCGTGAGCACCTCAAGACAGCCTAGTCAAGGCAGAAGAGTTACGCCGACAAGAGGCGTCAAGACCTCGCCTTCAACATAGGAGATTTTGTGTATCTGAAAGTGTAGCCATTGAAAGGAATGCAGTGTTTCCAGCTGAAAGGAAAGTTAGCCCCCAGATATATTGGCCCCTTCAAGATTCTGAACCATCGAGGAGAAGTGTCGTATTAATTGGAACTCCTCGAAGAGATGTCAACCATGCACAATGTGTTCCATATCTCATTACTTCGCAAGTGCCTCGAAGTCCCGGAGAAGACCGAAGTGTTCAAGAACATTGATCACCGGACCATAGAGATCAACGATGACCTGACCTATCCCGAAGTACCCATCCGTATTTTGGAAGAAGCTTTCAGAACTACCAGAACCTGAAGCATCAAGTTTCTCAAGATTCAGTGGAGCAACCACACAGAAGAAAAAGCTACCTGGGAGCACGAAGATCACATCAGGACGGAGTTTCCCGATCTCTTCAAATCCTAGGTAATCTTTTCGTCCTTTTTCAAATCTCGGGACGAGATTTTGTTTAAGGGGGGAAGGTTTGTAACATCCCAAAAATACTAAACTTGGATCATCAAACTCTAATCATAAAAATTATGGTTAACAAAAACTTTTCCAATTAAAAGTATGAAAGCATTCATATGTGTGTGTATTAAAATTTGGATTCTTTTGAATTGCCATGGTTCTATGTTTCTTTGCTTTTAAAATGATTCTTAGGTGAAATAAACATCATCTAAACAATCCCCAAACTTTTCCCAAAGACAAACAAGTCAAAACAAACAAATTAGGTGAATGGTCACTTTGGCCAAATTAACTCCCATGCCTACTTTGGCTATCCCTAACTTTCAGAACTTAACAGAAACATGTATGGATCTTTGCACCCCTTGATAGTACTCATAATAAGGTACAAGGCCCACTTTGTGATCATCCAAAAACATTCAAATTCTTAGTTTAAATGACAGTTTAAAATTGAATCTATTTCATATGGGAAGATCCCACTATTTCAAAAACCACTCAAACAAGCCTAATTTTCAAAACCCAAGCATCCACAGAACCCTCAACACATGCCTAGCACACACACCAAAAATATTTTCAAAATTCAAAAATAACTTTCTTGCGGCCATTTCATCAAACAGGTTGTAGATTCAAATCAACAAAATCAAAAACACTATGTTGAGCAGTGTTTTGGCCAACCTTGTTCCCTCTCTGGATACAACTAGCCTTAGTAGATCATCTAGCACCCTTAACTAACCTCTAGCACCACTGTAAGATGGCCATTGTCATCAATGGTGAGCAGGCCGAGCCTCACCATGTCACACCAGTGTGGACAGCAAGCTAGGAGAAGAACTAGCCCCGCCAACCTTGTCTATGAGCTAGCCAGCACCCCACCGCCACTCCCTGTCCCAGCCTCGAGCAATGCCAGCCACTGGACCACACTCCCAAGCCATGCCAAGCCTCTCTGCGAGCATGCCGAGAGCGCGCCCGTGCGCCACCCTCGACACACGCCCATAGACCGTGCGCCACCCTCGCCGCGTGCACGCGTGATCACTACCACCCCAACAACCTAGCAGAGACGCCCGTTCGCCGCCGCGCGGACCATGCGCGTTGTGCACCATCAAAACCTCCGTCGGACCCGCTCAGAGCGCCGAAGCGTTCCGACCGATCAGCACCGCCCCACGCCTCGCCACCACGCCGTTGAGCTTTACCAGGGAGCACAGCACTGCCCCTACCGTCGCCCACACCGATAGCCCTTTGTGTCGTCGACCACAACGAGCTCAGCCTGCGCCCGTCGGTCCCCTCTCGCCACTATAAATAGAGGCCTCCCCCGCTCGATTTCTTCACACCATTCCACTCCCCTCTCACCCAGAACCACCCCATCTCACTCCCGGAGCGAGGCGAGCAGCGCATCACCAGAATTTCATCGGAGCCCGCCGCTGCTGGAGAAGAAGGAAGCCAGCGATTGGAGCCGCCCCAGGAGGAGCTGCCGGTGCCAGGAGAATCGCCGTCGTCGACTTCATCGTTTGCCCCCATCGCCGACCCTCGCCTAAGCCCCGGTGAGCCTCCCACGACCCCCACCTGCCGTGTTAGGGTTCTGTCTCGTCGGCGCTGCCCGACGTGGACGATGAGTCGTAGCCGTTCGATTAGTCTTAGATCATGCGGACGAGATCGCCCCGTACCGCTTCGCGTGTTATGAGACACTGACCGGTGTAACCCCCTGTCAGCTGCGCCCCGCGCTGCAGAGTGACACTGGGCCCGCCCATTAACCTTTCCCGCGCAGCCCAAGCGTTTGAATTTAGATTTTTCTATTTTAATTCAAACACAGTTCTGTACCTAGTTTCAAAAATCAACCTAGCTCGATTCAGTGAACCAAATTGCATTAAACCAATTCTGATAGAAAGGTACTGAAATACTTAATCCAAGCCCGTTGGATTCAAGTCATTTGGATCTATAGATCACCCATGATAAAAATAACAAGTCAGAAGCTTTTCTGCATTCAAACATTTTTCAAACTTCAACCATAATAGCTTTTGAGTTGATTCCAACTCTCAAAAATCACATTTAACCATACCTTTTAGAATATATAAAAACATATGGGTTTACTTACAAAAATAATGTTCAAGTAATAAAAGAATGCCACATAGGCATTTCTAGTCACTTTATTTATTTAAAATAAAAAGGTTAAACCTTATTAAATTATGGCACCACTTTAAATCACATTCTCATGTACTGAAATATGTGGTGATGACATGTGTCAACATGATCCCATGTTTGAGTTGGAGAATATTAAATCTTAAGTAGTTTTTCAATGAGTAGAAATTACTTTTCTAAAAATAAATAAATAAGACAAATGTCTTAATCTTGTAATGTTAAGTGATGATGCTAGATCATCTATAGAACCCCTTTGTGTGATAATTGAAAATAGTTAAGTATTGTTTGGTGATTGTGTACCTCGTACTTATTTATAGACGCTAGTACCGACCAAGGATACGAGGATGAAGGAGGATACTACGAAGAAGAAGCCGAGGAAAACTTCAATCACTGCTCTACAAAAGGCAAGATAACACTTGCAAGCTTATACTGATACTTATGCAAGCCAATACTTGCAAGCCTAATACTACTAGTTAATTGAGCAAGCTATTAACCTTGCAAGTTAACACTTGCAACTATGAAAGTTAGATAACCTATGCTATGCACTAAGCATGCTTGGTTAGACATATTTGATGATACCCAATCCTAGTTTTAGTTGCAAGCTTTATACTTTATTTCTTTATCAAAGCTTTCTCTTAGAGTTTACATAGTGAATTGTAGATACTAGAAAGATAATGGAAGGTTGCATAAAGAGCATTAAATTTTGCCTAAGCTAGATAATCTTGATGTCATCCTAAGGAATGAGATTGAACTTAATTAACCACCACTTGTTTACCACCCCTCATTAGTACTTACCCCCACTTGTAGATGCTAGTGCTAAGCATAAAACTTGATCAACTTTAGATGCGAATACTTGGTGGAAAATGGTTATGAAAACCTTAGAATGATGAGTCATTCTACTGAGATGTTTTGACATGTGTTTCCAAACACCAGATGATTTGGATGATGAAAATGTTAAGGCATGAGCCTTAGCACTTTATAAAACGGATGGTTATCTAGATGCGATACCATTCCAATTTTACCGTACAACCACAATACCCGAAAATTGGGTAGGGCTTGACTGGAAACTTATATACCTTAGTATGGGTTCCCTCATGGCCAAGGTCTGAGATGAGTCTACCTTGTGAAGATTGTCCACCTGTGCAGTACCCAAGATGACAGTTGGTCATGTTTGGGAGGCCAAACTCACAGGATAGGTGCCTATACTAGGGCGTGTAATTGAAAGGTTAGGATTGATTATCCGCATACTTAGTATGATGAATTCAGGATTTGTTCCTGACGGATGTATCGAATGTTGTGGTGAAAGTGTACAATCTCTGCAGAGTGTCAAACTATTCGAATAGCCGTGTCCGCGGTTATGGACAGTTGGAGTGGCCATATTGTTCCCCCGTCAGATGTTTTCAAAAGGACTTGTGAAATGAATTGAGATTTTGACTTGACCACAACAGAGTTGTGATATGAATACAAGTTCCCACTTAGGTGTTATAAAATTTCAACTAGCTTTTCTTGCTTCTGAACTTAGTAGAGGTAAATCTGGATTTTTGCAAAACAACCCTAGAGCTTAGTGTCCTACTACAAAAACCCCCTTCACTTGTTAGTATTAGTTTGCGAGTACTTAAAGAGTACTCATGGCTTTGTCCTGCTATTCCGTGGCGGACTATGAAGAGGAGTACCACGACAAAGGACCCCAGGAAGGTTACGACAACTAGGATCATCTGCCATCGTCAGCATTGCCTGTGACCCCAAAGATGGAGCTTCGCCTATGCTACCTTTATTATTACGTATTTCCGCTGCTTGAGTTGTATTAAGAATTGGATCATGAGATCCTTATCTGTGTAAGACCTTATGTATGGTTTGTAATGGATGATGTACTGTGGTATCCAAATCTGTTATGTCTCTCAAAAATGGTAATCCTGGATTGTGATGTATGACATAACAGGCATCTGGGATTAAAAATCCGGGTGTTGACAATATCATTAGGAGAATGGTGTGATGGACATACTCCTATAGATAAGCTAGCATAAAGATCAAGTCATTTCAATAGTTCGTTTGCTATAAGCTTTTTGATACATAGTAACCTAATTCCTTCGACCATGAGATCATGCTAATCACCATCACTAGAAGGATGCTTTGATGACATCAAACACCACACCATAACTGGGTGGCTATAAAGGTGGCATTGAGTGTTCGGAAAGTATGTGTTGAGGCACATGGATCAAGAGTGGGATTTGTCCATCCATATGACAGATAGATATACTCTGGGCCCTCTCAGTGGAATGTCATCCAATTAGCTTGCAAGCATGTGACTGGCTCACAAGGGATCACATATCATGGGAACGAGAAAAGAGTACTTATCGGTAACAAGGTTGAACTAGGTATGCAGAGATACCAATGATCAAACCTCGGATAAGTAAACTATCGCGAGACGAAGGGAAATTGGTATCGTATATAAGTGGTCCATTTGATCGCAAAGTAAGCGTTGAAATATGTGGGAGCCATATGAATTTCCATATTCCTCTATTGGTTATTGATCGGAGAAATGTCTCGGTGTGTCCGCGTAATTCACGAATCGTAGGGAGACACACTTAAGGATTCGATGTTGTTTAGTAGATATGGAATGTGAGTAGGGAAACCAAATGTTGTTCGGAGTCTCGGATGGGATCCGGGATATCACGAGGAGATCCGGAATGGTCTAGAGAATAAGATTCATATAAGGAAAGTCCAATTCTGGAGTTCGGGAATGATTCCGATGATTTCATCGGAGAGATTCTAGAAGGGTCTAGAAGGTTCACCGGACCGGAAGGGGAAGGGTACATGAATGTGTCATGGATAAGTGGAATGGTTGGATCAAGTCCTAGGTCACTTGGTTAGTCATTTGCAAGAAAGAAATAAAGCTCCAAATTGAAAGTCAAAAGGCAAGTTTGAAAAGTCAAACTGAGACAATTTATCCTAGTGGAGGAAGGAAAGAATCCTTCTTTTCCTCCACCACAAGCCAACTAGGAAAGGGAGTTGGGGAAGGATTCAAACTCCCCTGTCCCAAGCTGACCTCCCTCTCATAAATAGAGGGGAGGGGGTGCCCCAAGCCAACACACAACACCAGCTCCTCCCCACCTAACCGTCACGTCGCTGCCGCCCCCCAGCGCTGCCGCCGCCTCGCCGTAGCCGCCCTAGTCGCCGCCGGCCATGCCTCCTCCTCTCCGGCCCTCTAAACCCAAGATCGCCAGAAACCCTAGATCCACCATTACCTGCTCCGGCTTAAGCGAAGCCCTGCAGGATTTTCCCTCTACTTCCGATACCACGCCGTCGTGCTGCTGGAATCGCGAGGGGAGAACTACAACCTCCGCTGCCAATTGGAACAAGGGAGAGGAAGGTCTTCATCGAGTACCGAACGTGTGATCGAATGCTGACATGGTTATACCCTATGGATACGTGACTTCAGCATACCTGGTCCAGTCCAAGGAAGGCCCACAGCAGATATACGCTGGCCCATGAAGATTTTCGGGTGGCCAAGGCCCATGACGCCTTCGGATCCTTGGAGAGCAAGACTATAGATAGGAAATTCAAAGGGGTAAAACCCTAGAACCTGTAACCGACTAGGAATATGCCCGGGACCTGCCCAAGTCTATATAAAGGCCAGGAGGGCATGTCCTAGATCTCTCGACTCATACTTTCGCACACACCTCCACGCCAGATCGAATCTGCGACCTCAGAACCTTCGGTTCAGCGTAATCAAACGGACAAGCGGTGAGTAGGGTTTTCTCCGGCCCGAACACAGGTAAATCTCGTGTCCCTGGTTTGTCCATTAACCGTGCCACGATATCCAGCATCCCCATCTTCTCCAAAACCCAAGTCCATAACAATGGGCATTGACGAGATTAAACCTCGTCAATTAGCGCCGTCTGTGGGAATCGGGGCTGCTGATTGTGCGATCGTGACGGTCCCAACCCGATCGATCTACAACTCCGCGGCGACGGAGAATCACCTCCTCTTCGGCACTTTCAACTTCACCGCCCACTCGCCGGCCACCATGAAGGATTTCGAGCCCGTAGGCGGAGACTCGAATTTTGTTCGAAGCTTCGCTTCGGTGGGACAACCGCACACTCCGCTTCCCGGCGGGTGCCCGTGCCATCAATCAGGCCCTCTTCGTGGGCTCCACACCCCGTACTACGCACATCACCATCGACAGATGAGTTCTACAACAGCAGCAGCTGCAACTCAGATATGTACAATCCGCCTTCGGATGAAGGGACCTACGGTTCCGGATCTGAAAGCTGCGGCAGCAGCGAACCGATCTACGAGCGTTACCAATGCGCCGCAGTCATCCAGGATCAACAAACTCCTAACCCGCCGCCCAGCACAAACTCGAACCCGTAGGATAGAAACGGCGGAAACGGCGGGAACAGAAGAAGCCAGTCCCCCCACCCGAAGGGGAAAACAACGGCCACGTCATCCAACTTAACAAAGAAGGATGGGTCCAAGCACGCCGTGCCGTTGCAGGCGACATAGTCTTACCCGTGGAATCCCCACGTGACCTACTGATGGCGTACCACTACCTCCTCATCGAGGAGCACAAGAAGCAAGTCAAGATGCAGGAGACGCTCGACAAACGCAAGCAAGCAGCCTCCGAGTCCAGCGCGCGACGAGCTGCGCTCTCCGCCATGGCACCCGGATCTAGCACGAATGGAAACCAGGGAAACAAGCACCGCTCGCGGGTGGAGAACATGGATCCCAAGGAACGCTGTGATGTGACCCGAACTCTCCACACATCGTTCATGGATATGGATGCCGACGGCAACATCATCCCAAAGACACCGTAAGCTGCGATCATGGCAGCCACTGCGTATCTCGCGGCCCACCAACCTCCGGAAGGGGACCCGAAAAGAGCCATGCATAAGTCCATACTTACCGGACTCGGACTCATCGGAGTTGCGCTCCATGAAGACGCTCCTGCGGAGCCGAAGAAGAAAGCTCCGGTCAGGCGCGACCGGAGCCCCACCCCTGCATCCGAAGAGGAGGAGGAGCACGACCTTCCTCGAAGGAAGAAGAGCTCGCATCGCCATAAACGCGACAACAACGCCAGAGACGCGCTTACACAACGCAAAATCGACAAAGCACGAGCCAAACACGCATGCTCGTCCGAGTCCGAGATGGACGAAGATGAAGGAGAACTCTGTGGAGCTCGATGCTTCAGCAGATCTATTCGGGGAACACAGATGCCACGCAATTTCAAGCTTCCTTCGGATACTTCGAAGTTCAACGGCACGCAAGATCCAAAATCTTGGCTCAGCGATCACCTGTCATCCGTCAAGCTGCATGGCGGTAACAAAGAAACCGCCATGCAATGCCTTCACCGCAATGACAAAGGGCGCTGGTCCGCTCAAGCCTATCATCAGGATCCATCTGAAGTTGGGAGGAGCTATCTTACAGCCTCATCCGAAATTTTAAAGGCACCAGCAAGAGGCCCGCCTCAATCGAAGAGTTGCGAGCCTGCACTCAGAGAACGGGGGAATCTATTCGCTCGTACATATTACGCTGGTCTACCACCAAGAACTCCGCAGCACATATCTCCGAGGAGAGGGCCATCGACGCCTTCAGATACGGCGTCAAACGCCAAGATTTCAAGGAGGAACTTGGGCGTGTCAATCCCAAGACACTCGACCACCTCATGGAAATTGCCAACAGTTGGGCAGACGGCAAAGATTGCATCAAGCGAGCACAATCAGATGAAGAGGACGAATACGGCCGAAGGCGAGAACGCCGCAGCAAGAGGAGATCACGTGTCTACGAAGACCGCGACGGACCCGACATGGTCGCGGCTGGCTACGCCGACCGCCGCAACGACAACAGCCGCAACAGCGAAGGATACCGCGGAGGAAATTTCCGTGACAACGGACGACCAGCACAGTCGTGGCAACGCCGCGAACATGACAACGGACCCTCAGCATTCGACAAACTTTCGGGTCCATGCACCATCCACTTCTACATCGACAAACAAGATAGCAAAATAAAGCTACCACATGCTCAAGGACCGCGAGTTCCGTAAACTCCGAAAGCATGGTGCAGATGAGGCAACAAGCCCCAACCCTGATTCGAAACGCACCCGCCCGGAGAAATAGCACACGGAGCTCCTCCACCGCCACCTATTGAGGCCCAAACCAACCAGTCGCACCAGCGCATAACAACGCCGGGGTCGAATACCCCCCACCCAAGGGAGCACTAAATATGATCCAGAAGGGACGCCCCGCAAACAGGGTGCAAAAGAAAATCACCCGACAAATCAACTTGGCCGTGGCAACTCACCGCAATCCTCGAGTACCTCGGCGGATCGGAGTCTGCATCACATTCACTCGCGGATCACCCTTGCGGATCCTCGCCCAGTCATGCTGCTCGTGCCGGAGGCACAGACGGAGGCTTCGAGATGAGTCGTCTTCATGGACGGCGGTGGCATCAACCTAATGTTCGCAAGCACTCTAGCAGCTATGCGGATCCCGCAATGCACCGGAACAATCGACACAACGTTCCACGCATTGTCCGGAAAGGGCATATTCCCCACAGGCAAAATAGGGCTCGACGTCATCTTCGGAAGCCGGACAACTTTTGGCGGAGCGACTCGACCAAGTGGTGGATGGCGTCACAATACCACGCCATCCTCGGGCGTGTAGCATTCGCAAGGTTCCCGTGCCCCACACCACGATACCTACTACTCAAGATGCCAGGACCAAGGGCGTCATCACGTCCACGGAGCTTCACCCGATCGACCAATGCGACAGGATTTCAACAAAATATCCCAGTCTTCGGCATGCAAGACGAGCTTGTAAGGCTCGCGAGGTGACGGACAATGGGGTACCCCAAATACAAGGCGTAACGCACTGACATGTCCTTCGACTCCACCGTCAACACCAAGAAAGTACAGTCCATCCGACGGATGCCTCCAAGATGGCCTTGATCGCCAATGACCTCAAGATCAAGATAGGAAGGCGACTGCCGAATTCCTCCGTGAGCGCTGAAATCTTCGCTGGTGTCCTGCGGACATGCCGGAGTTCCTGTGAATTCGCCGAGCACGCACTCAATGTCTTTCCGGACACCAAGCCACCAAGCCCCATCCAAGACCGCCGAGCCACGAGCCGAAGCTATCGGCAAGGAAATCAATAGACTACTCGCTGCAGACTTCATCAGGGAAATCAAAGAAAGCGAGTGGCTTGCAAACACGGTGATGGTCCCGAAGAAGGACACGGACATCCTGCAGATGTGCGTGGATTTCACGTCACTAAATAAGCATTGCCCAAAGGACCACTTCCCTCTTCCACGGATCGACCAGATCATCGATTCGACTGCAGGTTGCGAGAAACTCTCCTTCCTCGACGCCTACTCAGGCTATAACCAAATTCGGCTCAAGGTCGAAGATCAGGAGAAAACGGCGTTTATCACACCGTTCGGAGTATTCTGTTACAACACAATGTCCTTCGGGCTAAAGAACGCGGGTGCCACGTACCAGCGATGCATGCAGGCCTGCCTCAAGGACCAGATCGGTCTCAACGTCCAAGTTTATGTCGATGACATAGTAATAAAAACCAGGGAGGCAAGGACACTTATCGACGATCTCCGCGAGACGTTCGACAACCTTGATTACTACAGGATCAAGCTCAATCCCGAAAAGTGCTCCCTCGGCGTCCCATCAGGTCAGCTGCTCGGGTACTTCATCTCTCAACAAGGGATCGAGGCGAACCCGAAGAAAATCAAAGCCATCATGATGATGGAGAAGTCGAAAAACCTCAAGCCCGGCTCGCCTGACGATTTAGTAGCGGCGCTAAGGTGTTCATCAAGATGGGCGAGAAGAAGGCCCTACCATTCTACCAGCTGCTGCGTAAAGCAGACAAGTTCGAGTGGACAACAGAAGCCAACGACGCATTCGAAAGCCTCAAGCGGCTCCTCTCCACCTCGCCCGTTTTGGTCACGCCAAAGGAGCGCGAGCCCTGTTGCATATAGCAGCCACACATCGTGGTCAAGACTGCACTCGTGGCCGAACGTCCCAAAGAAGGCAAGACCCACGGGGGCCAGCTCCCAATGTACTACCGCAGCGAGGTACTGACACCAACAAAGAAGAGGTACCCTCATTACCAGAAGCTAGCCTACGGCATGTTCATGATGGCTCGACGGGTGAGCCATTACTTCCGTGAGCACCAAGTGATGGTCGTCAACGGCACCCCCGAACAAAGATCCTAAATAATCCAGAGGCCACAGACGGTGGCCCCGGGGCATCGAACTATCACCGTTGGACATCGTCACGAGAAGCGACACGCAATCAAATCTCAAGTCCTTCCGGACTTCGGTACATGGATGGAGCTGCATTGCCAGACACCGCATATGTCGCATCTGGACAATGCATTTCGACGGCTCCAAGCGCAAAGCCGGAGCAGGGGAAGGGGTCATACTGACCTCCCCGCAAGGTGACAAGATGAAGTACGTTCTTCGGATGAAATTCAGAGCCTCCAACAACGAGGCCGAATACGAAGCCCTCATCCATGGCATGAGGATGGCAAAGATATGCGGCGCAACGCGCCTGGTCATCTACGGTGACTCCAACCTTGTCGTTCAGCAGACGATGAATGAGTGCGACGCACACGCCGAAAACATGATCGCATATCGCGCGCTCTACAACGCACTCGAAGACGAATTCGACGACTGAGAACTTCGGCACGTTGGAAGGGATAGCAATGAGGAAGCCGATAGACTCGCCAACATCCGCTCCACTTGCGCAAAAGTGCCACCAGGAGTGTTCCTCGAACAGATCTGCGTACCATCCATCAAGCGAAAGTTCCCCAAGGGATCACCTGAAGAAGCAGAACACTCGGGAGCTACGCTACCCGAAGGACACGAAGGACCCAAAAAACTGGACACGGAGGTAGCCATGGTCAACCTAATGCAGGTCATAGCAGTCGAAGAAGCTTGGACGCGACCGTACCTCCAATTCTTGATAACCGGGGAACTGCCTGACAGCCCAAAAGACGCCCGGCGCATATCTCGTCGGTCAAAAGCCTTCACCATCATCAACGGTGAGCTGTACAAGCGCAGCATCACGGGCGTACTTAAACGGTGCGTCACCATCGACGACGGCAAGGCCATACTCCAAGACATCCATGAAGGCATCTGCGGCCACCACGCAGGCAGCCGCTCCCTTGTCGCTAAAGCTCTACGAGCAGGATTCTACTGGCCAACGGCCATGAGCGACGCAAAGGACATCGTCCGAAGATGCAACAGATGCCAACGGTTCGCCGACAAACCGCATGCACCCGGGTCCAAGCTTAGACCCATACCTATAGCTTGGCCTTTCGCTCAATGGGGCCTCGACATGATCGGCAAACTGCCAAAATCCTCGAAAGGAGGACACGTCTTCCTCCTGGTTGCAGTCGACAAATTCACCAAGTGGATCGAGGCCATGCCGGTCACCAACCAGAAAGGCAAAACTGCCGTCAAGTTCTTCGAGTCCATTGTCTACAGCTTCGGCGTACCACACAGCATCATCACCGACAACGGATCGAACTTCATCTCCGAAGAATTCCAGGACTTCTGCGAAGGCCTTGGGATCAACATCACGTACGCCTCAGTGGCACACCCGCAAACGAACGGGCAAGTGGAAAAGGCCAACGGCCTAATCGGGCGCCGCATCAAGAAGCGCCTCATGAGCTCACTCGAACAAAAGTCGGAAATTGGACGAAGGAGCTACCCTCCGTCTGTGGAGCTTATAACCACGCCAAACAGCTCCACCGCTACACACCATTCTTCATGGTACACGGAGCAAGCCGTGTTACCACCGGAAATACGCCACGGGCCCCACGGTCGTCGCCTATAGTGAAGCCGAATCCACGGCTGCACTCAAGACGCTGTCGATACACTCGACGAAGCACGGATATAGCAGCACTCGATCGGCGGTACCAGAAGTCTCGCAACTACCACGTAGCCGGTGCGTCCAAGGACCTTCGTCGAAGGAGACCTCGTCTTGCAACTCAAGAAAAAGCGACCGAATAAATTCGAGTCGCCATGGGAAGGACCCTACGTCATCACTGAAGTCATCCCAGGTGGCGCCTATCGCCTCAAGCACGTGGAGTCTGGAGTCGCATACTCCAACCCATGGAATATCTCGCACCTGCGACGATTCTATCCGTAGCAACCTACCGCCTTTTACTTTTAATAAGGCTTTCAGCCAAGGCTACTCAGCCGAACAATGTACCTCCTCCATTACGATATAAATAAAGCTAAGTGTCTCGCCCCAAAACTTCGGTTCACTATTTTCTGCAACTGTACTGCATGCTACAAACGCACTCGGGGGCTCCCCCCACCTCACGATTTCATCGACTGAGGACCAAACGTGTACACCTGAGTAGCTGACAACGTCAGACAAACGAAAAGGACACGTACCCAATTAAAGCACTACGTGCTCACAAACAAACAAACCTTTACAACAAAGGGCACAACACGCCCAGCCGAAATATACAAATTTACATCTCTCTCTTTTTACAAGTACAACCTATGTTGAAGAATAACCTGGGCACGCTGCTCAAACAAATCTACAACCTGTTCGGCATACTGCCTTACAGCCGCGTAATGAGGACGCATGTCCCACTCACCACCATCAGGGCGAAGAGGTGGCCCGGCGGCCACAACAGCCAAATCCATGTCAGGCCGGTGCAGCCTCACAAGAGACAAAGCAGCCTTCACTCCTGCGACAAGCTGCTGCCGCACCAACTCCTTGACATTGCTTACGCCCAAACTTGACGAAGACCCGCAAGGCTTGTCGATGCACGGCATCCAAAGGGAACATGACGCGGCAAGACCGGCAAGCGATATACGCATGACTTGGCGGAGCACCCGCGAAACTTGATGAACACGATCCCGCACCGCCGCTGGCTATGGCGCGATCACGATCCATCCAGAAGAAGCCGCCGGCCTCCATGTCCTGTTGATTCAAGCAATTGACCCGAACAGCGACACGCTCCTTTTCTTCCCTCGGAGCAAGATTTTCACCTGCAACAATCGGACAAAATAAGAGTAAGGCCAGCAGGCTCATCCAAAGAACAGAGCTATAGCTCGAACCAAAGAACAACTTACATTGCAGCTGCTCGGACAGCCGAACCAGCTCCGCCATCAAGTACTCCTCTCTGGCTGCCCCAGGATCCGCCTTGGACTTCCAAACGTCGGCATGACCACGTAACCCGAGCAACTCCCTCTCCAGACTGCGCACACGATCCCGAAGGAAAGTGAGCTCCGAGGAATCATCCAAGGATGGTCGCAAGGGCATTGCGGATGGGGCGTCAACAGGATCAACACCCGAAGGAACCTAGAGCAGCAGCAAAAGAAAGGAACACAAACATTCAGCCAAGGATAGAACACAACTCAGAGGAATTCACTAAATATTTAAGGCCACCGCGTGGCACAAGGATGGTATTTCTTCAAGATATTTACAACAAAAGTAGACTACAAACTACCCTACGTCTACTACGCCTAAGATGCGGGACCCTGAGTCGCCTCGGAGCCAGACTGCCTAGCTTTGGCCCCGCCCTGCTGCCGTAGTGCATACTCAGACAGCAAATCAATGAGCTTGGGCCCATCGCTACCGCAGGCGAATAGGCATCAAAGGCTACCTCGGATCCATCCGCAGCCGTCGGCATCCGAGAGGTGATCTGGGGCAGATCCAGCTCCGCTCCAGCCGCCAAGGCCATCGCCAGCCGACAGACGCGCCGATGCCCTTCTGCTTGCGCTTGTACACCGCAGGCGTTTCGGCTGACAGAGCCTCCGCCAGAGCATCCACATCGTCAAGGGCTGCACCCTTCGGGACAAGCTCCTTGTAGAAGCGACCAAGGACCTCTTTCGCCTTGGCGAGGGAGTTGACGATGGTGCTGCAGCGGTCTTCGACCGCCACAGTGGCATCATCTAGAGCACTACCATGCTCTAGAGCACCGCGGTCGAACTCGATGCCTGCGACATCTGATACAAAAAATAAGAAGAAAAGCATGAAGAAAAGCAGCACAGAAGAAGACTCGAAGAAAAAGAAACAAGTACAAAACTAGCACTCACCCGAAATAGCCTTGGCAGCAGCCATGAGCTTCGCCGCCACCTCTTTTTCACGAGCAATGAACGGTGGCCACCGCCTCACGATCTCGGCCTCCTGCTGCAGACGCCTTCGCCGGCCGCCTTAGTCACTCTAGCTCGAGGCGCTTTTCGGCCAATGGCGGCTTGCTCCGCCGTTGACCAAGGCTCTTTTTGAGAGCGTCGACCTCACGGAGGGAATTGTTATGCTCCTCTGCATTCAAGACAAGCAAGTATCAAAGAATAGGACCAGGATAAAAAAGAGAGGCATTAAAAGGCAGATAAATACCTTGAAGTTGCCGAAGGTTCGCCTCCAGCGCCAGGCGCTCCTGCACCAGTCGCTTGGCCTCCTGCACAAAAGGCTGAAGAAAAAGAAATATCAGTAATAAAAGGGCTTGGGGGCTATGCCCAACACAAAGAAGTAAAAACAAAATTCGCACACGAAGACACTCGGGGGCTCCCCCCGTGACATGAGGCAGGAGAAAACTTACATGCTCTAATGGCGACCCCGAAGGACCGCCTGCGAAATTCTGAGGCGCAACCACCTGCACCTCCTGCAACAGAGGATCCGGAGCCGCGCCACCCGAAGTCGCCACCGTCTGAGGCGGAGGAGACGCAATTTTTGACTCCCCCATCATCTCTCGCCCACCATCACTGGAGGAATCGTGGGAGGAGTGCCTGCATACAAACCAATCAACACAAGTGCAAAAATCATAAAGAAACAAGGATAATAGTGCAACAAACAACTTACGAGCCCAATGAGCTCAGGTCGAAGACAGGAGGAGACTTTCGGGCCCTCTTCTCCTTCTTCTTCTCTTCCTTCTTCTCCTCCTTCTTTTCTTCCTTCTTCCGCTCATTTGGCTGCGGTGCTACTTTCGCATTGTGAATGGCGGGAAGGGAGAGGAAGAACCTCCACGACCATCACTATGACGCTCAAGGCCCAGAGGGTTTCTGGGAGTCGGAGGAGTCGAGGCATCCGAAGACTCGTTGGAGCTCCGTGATCGCTTGCGCGTATGGTCCTCACTCGACTCATCGGCATCCTCCGTCGGAGATCGCGCCGACGGCAGCTCGGACACGGACTCAACCACTTCATTATCCGGGGCATTCGGATACTTTTCGGGCAATGGTGGTACCATGCCCGGCACTTTGAAGCTCTGCAAAATCAGAAGGAACTTTGTTAGCAAACAAGGGAAATAACTACACAGCCGACAAAAAAGCACTACGTGCACAAATCTACACCTGCGATACGGCCAACGCCGAAGAAAATGGAGGAGTTAGCGATTTCCCCGGGATTTTTTCTCCAGCCTTGAACTTCAGCAGCGCGCGAAGGGCCCTGTCAAGATCTCCCTCGGAGATTTTCTCAAGATCTCCCTCGGAGATTTTCTTAGTCGAAACCCTCGTCGGATCACGGCGCCCAGAATAAAGAAACATCGGGTGCGCCCTCGCTTGGAGAGGCTGCACCCGACGCTCAAGAAACGTTCGGATGATGTCCACACCGTTCACCTCCTTCTCCGGAATCAGCTGGAGATCCTCCACCCGACGGTAAAGGGCCTCTATCTCCGCCACCTCACCGTCCAAGATTTGGTTTTTCCAAGATCTTTTCTTCTCAATATTTTGGGAAGGGTCAAAGGGAACAAGACCAAAATCTTGCCCGGGCACTACGGAGTCGCGGATATAAAACCATCGCCTCCGCCAAGATCGGATGATTCGGACATGGAAAAGAAAAGAAGAGAAGATTGGGACTAAGGAGATGATGCAACCCCAATGGGATACACACCATCCGACCAGATTGCCTCTTCACGGAATAGAGCTTGAAGAGGCCAAAGTGCGGCTCAATGCCAAGCCAAAGACTCGCAAAAGTGATAAAACAAGCAATGTGGAGAAGAGAATTGGGAGATGATGAAGTCGAATGCCATAGAAGAAGAGCACCATGGAGGAAGTCGTGGATCGGAAAGAAAACCCACACAAACGGCGAAACATAACCCGGTACCCGATGGGGACGGGATTACCTCATTGCCGGAGTTTGACCTCCCTATCTTGCGGATCAAGCCCGCTCACGAAGCTTATGGAGATCGCTCTCCGCGTCTCGATCGCCGCCACCACCATCGGTGACGCGAGTAGCGATGCCCTTCTTCTCTACCGGTCCCAACAGCAGATGAAGATTTCTTTGGTTTCCCTTCGCTACGGCGCGCCGCGTGAAAACGAAAGAACGACGGAAATGTGGAAGGAAATCGGTAAGCAAGAATCGCTCGAGCGCAAGGAGGCAGTGAACACAAGAACTGGTGCGGTGAAAACAAACCACGGTTTCCCTCAATGATTATAACAGCGAAGACGACGCACGGCAGCCGTTCATCCAGAAGACCTAACACCAACGGTAGATCTTACCGTACACGTGTCAACATCACAACGAACCGTCGTTACCACGCCGTCCACTACGCGTGGAAATCGAGGAGACGCCGTAATTATCTCCACGACGCGCGTGACCGGTCAATTCAAAGTCAGCAAGTGGGACCCACGTCGATCAAGTCATCTTCGGCGTAGCGACGCTGAGGTCATCGATCGTCAAGACGATGTCATCAAAAGCTATACTAGCACCAACTACAATTCTTCGGCTCCACAGCTAAGAGTACCCACTCGAATCTTCAATTCGACTAAATACTCGGGGGGCTACTCCTATCGTGATACCGCCGAAGGATGATGAATAACGACAAAGTATTTTCTTCGAGTCCTACGTCGAGTCTACGACTCCACTACGGACTCGGGGCTACTCCCATAGGGAGGATGGATTTAAGCATCCGAAATTTTTTGAGTCTTACGGACTTAACAACTGAACGGTGATTGAACTATAGTCTCGCCGAGTTCACGACTCGAGCACACTGGGCTACTCCATAGGATACCGGTCGCGCACCCTATAAATTCTTTGATCGCGATCTTCGGATCAAGATGCAAAACTTTTCGCAACTCGCCCAACAAGCACTGAGTGAGCGACAATCTCCTTGGCCACCCGAAACACCTCCGTGGTGACAAATGTTCGGATGCTGCGTCTGCGACCCAAAGATAAGACCTGCAGATATCATCGGCGGCACCGGCAACGCATATGATCAAGGCCTCGCTAGTATAAATCCATGTCAACAGACGTGATGAAAAATCCCGACGGACGTTGGGTACATTAAATAAAATCACCGAATTCCACTCCGTAAGTCCTCCGAGGCGAGTCGAATTACGCCAAAGATATGTTCCAGTCCGAGTTGAGGGACTCGAACTTGAAGAAGATCGTGTTGTTTCGTCCTAAGATGCTTAATCGACCTGATTCGCCGTGAGTCGTGCACACGCTTCAACAATCCCTACACACATATACTATTAATACATAGTTGCACCGAAGATGGAAGAGTCCTCACCGAATCTACGATTCGACCGATCACCTGGGCTCTCGACATGGTTATACCCTACGGACACGTGACTTCAAAGATACATGGTCCAGCCCAAGGAAGGCCCACAGCGGATATACCGCCCATGAAGATTTTCGGTGGCCAAGGCCCATGACGCCTTGGATCCTTGGAGCAAGACTAGCATAGATAGGAAATTCAAAGGGTAAAACCCTAAAACTCAGAATCGACTAGGACTATGCCCGGACACCTAAGTCTATATAAAGGCCAGGAGGGCACGTCATAGATCTCGACTCATACTTTCGACACACCTCCACGCCAGATCGAATCACAGACCAGAACCTCTTGCCCGCCAGTAATCAAGAGCGCATAAAGGAGTAGGGTTTTCCTCCGGCTCGAACACAGGTAAATCTCGTGTCCCCTGGTTGCTTGTCTGTTAACCGTGCCACGATCTCCAGCATCCCCATCTTCTCCAAAACCCAAGTCCATAACAATGGGCATTGACGAGATTAAACCTCGTCAACTGCGGAAGCGCTGCCGGAACGCAGCGCCGGAAGGATCGTCTACGCGATCTTGAGATCGGCAAGTGTACGACTACATCACCCACGAGAATTTGCTCTCGTTAACCGCTTTGGAATCTTCGAGGGTGAGTACTCTAATCGACTCGTTGCTACAATCTAGTAGATAGATCTTGACTTGTTTGTATGCATGCGGTAGAAATTTTTTATTTTTCATGCTACGAACCCCTACACTTTATTATATTATTTACTTTATTTGAACCTTTCCATGTGTTTGGCATTGAATTTATTAATTTATTTTGTAATAATATATAATAATTTGTTTTGTAGTAATAACATTGAATGATTCGTTATGTAACCAGTTTTACTTGATTCAAGCATTTTGGGTTTCACCATAAATTTTTAGGGAATAAAATTTAGGAGATCAACTAAAAACTGGTTTTTTAGCGGATCAAATATACAGAGTTATTGATAGAGGTCGTTTGAGGAGTTAAATTATAGGAGGTCGGCTATGGACACTCTTATGTGTTATGGGCCATGAGAAAGGCATGATTTGGACATCAGATCATTTTTTATCAATGTGAGTGTGACCGTATACCAAGAGTCACCTAACGTGAAAACGGTACGGGAACCCCAAAACAAGTGTGGTACAGTGTTGTTACTTCATAGCATCTTCAAAGCGATGTCCTAACTCCTAAAATAGGACACTATTGTTTGTTTTTAGACACTACCTTTTTAGTTTTTTGGCACAGAATCTTTGCACCCATTTTAGATAATGTAAAATAGGACACAAGAGAAATTTTCAAATGCTCTAAAATAGGCCATCACATACATAGAAACATAGCAAAACAAATGAAGCTATTACAAAAAGATCCCTAAATACGAGAAAGACCCTGCAAAGATTCTACGAAAAGCAATTGGGTCCTCCATGGCAGCTGACTTGTCTTGAGAACAAACATGGTGACGTGCAAAGCTCGAGCTGGATGTCGGACTTAGAGAGACTGGGGATGTCGAGGAGGAACACGTACTCGCCGAGGGTCCTCCAAGATGTCCATGGACGCACCACCACCCACGATGGTAGAACTCGGTGTATAATTATGTCTGCAAGGCGGAGCGAGAGGAGCAAGCTGAGGAGAAGAGAAGGTCGACAAGCTTGGGGACGAGGAGCTCCAGGGTGGCGTCCATGGCGCCGAAGCTAGAGCTGGACCACAGGATCGAGCGCGGGGGCGGTGGTGGGCGTACGCTGAAGGTTTAACGAGGTGGTTAGGGTCCGTGCGCAACCTCGTTTTTTGGACACGCCACTTCTCGTGCCCCATATATGCAGTGCGAGATAGGGCATTTTTGGGCGGGTCCTATTTTAGGTCATCTACTGGAGCTGCGTTTTTGCCGTCTCGTGTCATAAAATCGGTTTTTTTGGCACCTAAGCGGTTTTTCAGACATCTTTGGAAACGCTCTAAGTAGTGGCGAAGGCCTGCAAAATCTGAAGTAGCGCAAACTATAATAAATGGTATGGAGAAAATAGTGCAGAAGCACAAATGCTATAAATATATATGATTCTAACACAATCTCTTAGTAGTACGATAGAAATAAAACATATATTTGAATATATTTACAACCTAAAAATACCAACGGTGAAGGTTTAATGGAAGTCCTAGGAAATGGCAAAGCCCTACATTTGAAAAAAAAATGTTGCACTTTTTTCGATCATGACTTTTTACTATCCCCCAGTCAATGTAGCACGTCATCAAGTCATCAAAAATCCATCAGCGACATTTTATTGCTTAACTCGGTCTTGATCATATTTGTTGCTAAGGAAACCCTTTTAATAGTTGTCCTTGTCACCAGGAAAACAAATCAGCTCAACGAGGCGATAAACCAACTAAAATGTGATATGCCTTTTAAATACCAAGACAATCTCTAATATATTAAGTTCTCTGCGTAAAAATGATAAATATCTCGATCTTAACTTGTATATGCCCATGCTCATAATAAGATCCATGATAAATCTCTCTAAGACGAGCAATCTTGTTCACGTGATTCTCTTGAGTCAAGACAAAAGAATGTCTGAAGCAATTCTGAGAATATCTCACTAAAGTGATGGTAAAAATTAGCGGTAATAGAGTCTTAGCAACACAGAAGATGACTATATGGTAAAAATAATCAATATTGACATCTTGTCTTGACACTTCTCTTAATTTTCTCATTTTTTACCATTTCATTCATACTTAGAATTGTTATGTAATCTTCTGTCCAAATTGACATCTTTCAATAAGGGCTCTAAACCGCAATCTATCCAGTTGAGCAAACATGTTCACAGATCCTTAGCTACAGGCATTGACTTAAGTAATACAATCGTAATTTTAGATCAATAAAATATACATAGCCAAAGTAGAACCATAGAGCATAATCCATCGCATATCTAAAGCTGGTTTTGATCATACACCATATGCTGTCAAAATACCCTCAAGTCCTCCTTAAATACCCCACCTTGAACCTTGTTTAAAGTCGAGTTTTGCTGGATTTAGATTTAGATATTGCAAAGAGAAAAGGAGTTAGTTTCCAACTAGACAAGATCTAGTCGTTGTTTTCGGGAAAATCGGTTTTGCAGAATGTTTACTAAAACAAACATCATAACTTTCTCATACGGAGTCTCTTTTTGAAGCATAACCACTTAAATTGTTTAGAAGAAACATGTGCATTTAAAGGTTTTCGCCAAAAATCATGGTATGGCAGCTATCCTACCTTGTCCTACCGAAAGCTCCGCCCCCTCGCTCTAGGTCAGTTTGTGGTTCATGGAAAAATCAAATCGGACGGGAATCAGTTACATTTCAAATCAAAGCTGATTAGCAAAGGCAGTTTTGTGATTCAGCAAATCAAGCCAACCAAGGTAAAGAGCAGCATGTGAGTAGTAATACTAATAATAGGATAATAACATCCACCGGTTAGGCGGCGCTTTATTGTGCAGCATATTGCGTCTTAACATAGTCGCACACATGACACAAGACACAATGGAGGATGCAAATGAATGGACGGATGACTTAAGGTAAACCGGATCGGATGAATCCAAAGATGCCTGAACTAGTACTTGAGGTGGAAATGTAACGCGTTAGCTAGGTAGGCTAAGCTAGATGGACGAAATTATTAGGCTCTCGGCATGCATCCTGATTAAATTGATGATGCAGATCGATGGTCGCGCAGATGGAAGGCTAGAACTGGGTGGAGGAGGAGGTTCTTCTGTGCGGGACGCTGGCGTGCTGCTGCTGCTGCGGCTGCCTGTCGGTCGGCTGCTGATGCTGGGTGAGCGCGGCCATCTGCGCTTTGAGCTGAATCAAGACGGAGAAAGAGTGCTCTCTGATTATTAAGATACATGCAGAGAAGCAAGCTAGCAAGGCTGGGCTATACTGGAAAGAGATGGAAGAAGCAGGGGTGGGTACCTGTTTGCACTGCCTCTTGAGCTTGAGGTTGTCGTCGACGAGGCGGCGTACCTCCTTCTCGAGCTCCTGCACGTAGGCCCGCTTCCTGGCCCTGGAGCGTAGCGCCGACTCCCTGTTCTTCATCATCCGGACACGGGCGGTGGTCTCCTGCCGGTCGTCCCCGCCGCTGCTGACCGCCTCGTCCTCCCCGCCGGCGGTGCCGATGCTGAGGGAGAGGCAGGGCAGGTGGTCCAGGTGGTGGGGATGCGCGGCGGGCGGCGGAGGATGGGTGGTGCTGGAGATGGAGAAGAGGGAGCTGAATCCGCTCAGGCTCAGCTGCGGGCTGCCGACGTCCTCCTCCGACATGCTTTCTTGCCTCCCTGTGTGCCGTGTCGATCGATCGATCGATCGGTGCGTGAGGATGATGCTTTCTTTCTTCTGTGTGGTGTATGGAGGATTGGTGGAGGTACAGGTTATTAGTGGTCTAGCGGATAAAGGTGGATTGGTGGTGGTACAAGGAATCAATCACACCACCACGTGAACTGAATTCGCTCGCTGGCTGCAGATGCAAAAGCAGCTGAGGTTCGTACAGGAGTGGACCGCGGTCCATCCGTTCGTCCCCCTTTTTCGCTTGCAATGCTAGCTGGTCCTCTGATGTCTGAACGACGAATGCATGACACACTCGCAGAGCATTGGCTTGGCTGGCTTCGATGTACGGCCGATCGTCGCTCCACTCCTTTTCTTTAAGATGTGCCACCCCACTCTCACTACAGTGACAGTGCACCCATCTAAGCAAATCTTATCCACCGTTCTTATCTTACTCATGGATCCAAAATATAAGATGTTTTTTATTTTTATGATATATTCGCATCAATTTTATGATGCATACATATTTATTTATTTATCCGGATTTGCTAGTTCTCAAGCGAGTGAGAACTTTTTAGGTCTCAGTCACCTCTCTCGCTATTGGATTTACCTCGTGATTCGTGTAACATGGAACTTTCGCATGAGTTGCAACTAGGTTGTAACTGAAATTTTAATGAGTTACAACTAGGTTGCAACTGAGAATTAATACAACTTGTATAAGTTGTAACAAGGTTGCAACTGAGAATTAGCATAAATAGTAGGATGATGTCAGCGATTTAGACATAAGAAGTTCTCAGGCGGCTGAGAGCTAGGCACTCCCTTATTTATCATGCTCTATCCAGAAATAAGTGACTTGGGTTTGTCTAAATTTACATATATCTTGACGCATTTTAGTGTATAGATACATATGAACGTAGATATGTCCAAGTAACTTAGTTCTAGATGGAGGGAGTATATAGAAACAATTTTGTAAATCACAAACATTATTTCATTAAGTATGATCATTTTATTTTTTGTATGACCATTTTCTTAACTCATGAATGTTTTTAGCCACGTATGAACATCATAGACACATGTAAACATTTATTACTCCTGTAAACATGAATATCTTTTTTAAAAATCACTTGTTCATGGGTCACGTCATTGCAGCCCATTTAAGGAGGCCTTCAGCCACAGGGATGGCATATAAGAAGAACCCAGTTTTATCTGCGTTGGGCCTGAGCTTGCAAAGAGTTTAGACCAGCACAGTATTGGCTCAAAGCAATTCATAGCCTACTTTGAATAGGTTCAATACAGTTCAGGGCATCAACGCAAGTTGTTTGAGAGGAGAAAAGGTTATACACGCAGTTGCTTCGGCTCAAAGCTTGTCAATAAAATTTCTATCCGACACAAACAAGAAATCCAGCATCACTCTCAAAAAAAAAGATCAAGCATCAACCACGTCTAGATGGGAAGGATCGAGACAAAGGAAAACATTCTCCCGTTCCAAATTAATTAACACTACATTATCACGAATGCCACTTTTTAATGTGTAGATACATATTTACCTACATAAAATTAAATTAATTAATTTGGAACGGTTCCACAAAAATGGATCAAACTAGTAATATGGATTGGGATTTTACTGTGTGTCCACTCTCTCTCTCTCTCTCTCTCTCTCTCTCTCTCTCTCTCTCTCTCTCTCACACACGCGCGCGCGTGCACGCACGACACACCCGCACACAACACACATTCAGTATACATTGCACTTTTTCCAAAGTACAAGGATCTTTTTGCAAATATGTCACCAATATATTTATTTGACCATTGTTTTTCATCCAATGTCCTAGAACCTCTATACACATTTGCAATAAATAAATAAATATATGAAAAGCATTAGATATGTTCTCAATCCTAAATTGGTTCCCACTACGAGAAAAGTTCTGGTGCAAACATGGTTATGGTGCTATCAGTGCGCCCGATCTATTAAAATGCTTAGACGTTCCAACAAAAATGAAGAAAGAGTAGTACATATGTGAACAATGTTTATGAAACATCATATGAAGTTGCCAACCCAAATTCAAACCACGTTTTAAACCAAAAGGACAAACTCAATACTATATACCTAGCCATATTTTGAATTGGGCCAAAGAAATCCCGCTGCTGAAAAGGCAGGCCCAAGCCTAACCAGGCTAGGCCTAAACACACAAAAGCCTGCCAAGCATTGGTGGGGATTGTAACCCACCCATTTGCTAGGGGCAGAATGCACAAAACTAACCCAAATTTTAAAGAAATTTATAAAATAAATTTGCAGCGTAAGTATTTTCCTTAACTAACTCTTTTGGATAACGCCTAACACAAAGGCGCTATGCTCAACAGGAGAAAGGCACTACACTCCTTGCCAGCGTGGCACGTGACTCTACATAGCATAGTTCCTATATCACTAATAGAAAACGGACCTTTGGTCCAGAGCATTAGTCCCGATCCTGGTACAAACCGGGGCTAATGCCCTAGACCCAACGGTTAGAAACGGCCGCAGGCCCTATAAGACATTAGTCCCAGTTCGTAGGGGACCTTTAGTCCCGGTTTGTGAAAGGGTCTGGCGCTGGAACGCAGCGGATGCGTGGACCTTTAGTGCTGGCTCGTTTAACAAACCGGAACTAAAGGGCCTGACTATATCTTCTTCCCCTCCCAGTCCGAGCCATTTCAAGCTCACACAAGCATCTCCCTCATATTTCTCCCCTCAAGCTCGAGTTCTTGCCAATTTTTCTCAAGATTTGTGAAGATTTGTTGCCTCCACATCTATCTAAGGGTCCTAAGAGGTTAGCAACTTCATCATTTCATCTTTCATTGCTTGTTTTAGCTCATTTCATGCTCTAGAAATGGATAGATTTGTGTGGATTCTATCTCTATATATCTGGTTAATTTTGGCACATATAGTCTCGAATTTCATTTGATTCATCGAAACACATAGATACATGAGTTCATCCTATCTATATATCTTGGTTTGGCACGTAGTCTCGAAATTCAGACAGTTCACAGTGCATCATGCCCGTCGAGCAACAAAATATCCTTCTTTCTTCTACCTGCCATCACAAAATCCATTGCAACAAAAATAAGAACCAAAACTATGAAGGCTCGCATATATATAGTGGCACCCTAGCATTTTAATTAATCATCGGCCGTTTAAGCAAGTAAGAACAAAAACATGAACACGCCGAGGAGCTATATCAAATTAAATTAGGGAGTTTCTCTATGGCAAGCTCCTCGAAGATGTCTGAGGACGCAGCATCCTAAGACATCTTCGAGAAGCTCTGCCATAGTGGTGTCCCTGCTCTCGCTCACCATCTTTCAGTTTATATCTTCTCTAACTAAATCAGTATGCTGGTGGAGCTAACTAATTTCACATATTAGGGAGTGCCTCTACGGCAAGATCCTCGAAGATGTCTGAGGACGAGATCCTAAGACATCTTCGAGAAGCTCCGCCGTAGTGGTGTCTCTGGTTTCGCACACGATCTTTCTTGCAGTTTGTAATTAACAAGGAAGCCTATTTATAGATTAATCAGCATAACATAGTGTTGACACTCGCGACGTAATGTCGACACTCATCCCTGTCATAGTGTCTCCACCCACTGAAATAGTGTCGCCACTCACTGACATAGTGTCTCCACTCACGACATATAGTATCGTCACCCACTTTTAGTCCCAGTTGGAGTGTCCTTTAGTCCCGATTGGAGACACCATCTAGGACTAAACGGGCTCACGTCGGCCCCATCCTGCCGCAGCCCCTTTAGTCCCGGTTGGTGTGTCCAACTGGGACTAAAGATGTAGTAGAAAGTTTTTAAATAAGTGCATAGTTGTTTGATGTATACGATGTGTTCTTTTATTTTTAGACTAGTACTACTCTTAGCATCGTGATTTTGTTTGATGAACTTATATAATGCAGATGAGACGACAATGGATGTACGATATGACCCTGGTGATGTTGAGGGGGAGCGCCCCAGGAAGAGGGTTCCCGCCAAGGTGATGTGGTATACTCCTATAATACCACGGCTAAAACGTTTATTCAGAAATGAAGAGCATGCCAAGTTGTTGCGGTGGCACAAAGAAGACTGTTAGAAAGACGAGATGTTGAGACATCCTGTTGATGGGTCACGGTGGAGAAAAATTAAGAGAAAGTACCCAGACTTTGCAGGTGACACGAGAAACTTATGGTTTGGTCTAAGTACAGATGGCATGAATCCCTTTGGGGAGCAGAGCTGCAGTCATAGCACATGGCCTGTGACGTTTTGTATCTATAACCTTCTTCCTTGGTTGTGCATGAAGCGGAAGTTCATTATGATGTCAGTGCTCATCCAAGGCCCAAAACAACCCGGCAACGATATTGATGTGTACCTAAGGCCATTAGTTGAAGAACTTTTACAGTTGTGGCACGAACAAGGTGTATGTGTGTGGGATGAGCACAAACGTGAGGAATTTAACGTACGAGCATTGTTGTTCGTAACCATCAATGATTGGCCTGCTCTTAGTAACATTTCAGGACAGACAAACAAGGGATACAATGCATGCACACATTGTTTAGATGACACTGAAAGTATTTATTTAGATAAGTGAAAGAAGAATGTGTACCTAGGGAATCGTCGTTTTCTTCCGCCAGCGCATTCCCTAAGAAGGAAAGGCAAGCATTTCAATAGTGAAGCAGGTCACCGGAGTAAGCATGTCTATCGTACTGGTGATGATGTATTTTATATGGTGAAGGATTTAAAAGTAATCTTTTGAAAGGGTCCTGACGGACAGTCCGTTCCAAAGGAAGCTGGCGGACACACACCCATATGGAAGAAGAAATCCATATTTTGGGAGCTACCCTATTGGAAAGTCTTAGAGGTCTGCTCTGCAATCGACGTGATGCACCTGATGAAGAATGTTTGCATGATACTGCTAGGCTTCTTGGGCGTGTATGGAAAGAATAAAGATACACATGAAGAACGACATGACCAACAACGTATGAAAGACTAAGAAGGCAGGCATCCAGAGTTGTTTCAAGGTACTTCCAGCTACGCTCTTAGCAAGGAAGAGAAGAAAATCTTTTTTGAATGCCTAAGTAGTATCAAGGTCCCCTTTGGCTTCTCGTCCAATATAAAGGGATTAATAAATATGGCAGAGAAAAAATTCTAGAACCTGAAGTCTCATGATTGCCACGTGCTTATGATGCAGTTGCTTCCGGATGCTTTGAGGGGGCTTCTGCCGGAAAATGTTAGAGTACCCATTGTGAAGCTATGTTCGTTCCTCAGTGCAATTTCTCAGAAGGTAATCGATCCAGAAAGTCTACCAGGGTTACATAAATATGTGGTCCAGTGTCTTGTCAGCTTTGAGTTGGTGTTCCCACCATCCTTCTTCAACATAATGACGCACCTTCTAGTTCACCTAGTCGAAGATATTACCATTCTCGATCCTGTATTTCTACACAATATGTTCCCCTTTGAGAGATTCATGGGAGTCTTAAAGAAATATGTCCATAACCGTGCTAGGCCAGAAGGAAGCATCTCCAAGGGCTATGGAACAGAGGAGGTCATTGAGTTTTGTGTTGACTTTATTCCTGACCTTAAGCTGATCGATGTACCTGAATCACGGCATGAGGGGAGACTTAGTGGCAAAGGCACGCTAGGAAAGAAAGCAAAGGTATATATGGACGGACATTATTTCACTAAAGCACACTATACAATTCTGCAAAGTTCCACCTTGGTGGCTCCGTATATCGAGGTACACAAGAATATTGTATGCTCGAACTACTCGGGGAGGTCTGACAGGTTGATTAGAGATGAACACATGAAGACTTTCGGCGGTTGGTTGTAGACACATCTTATGAATGACACCACTATTGGAGATCAGTTGTACTTGTTGGCCAGGTCTCCATCTTCAACTATATTGACTTTTCAAGGGTACGAGATAAATGGGAATATATTTTCACGCACGCCCAAGATAAAAATAGCACCAACCAAAACAGTGGTGTCCGATTTGATGCAACGGACGATAATGGGAAAAAGTACACATATTATGGTTACATAGAGGACATATGGGAACTTGACTATGGTCCTAATTTCAAGGTCCCATTGTTTCGATGCAAATGGGTCAAGATGACAGGAGGTGGGGTAACGGTAGACCAATAGTACGGAATGAAAACAGTGGATCTCAATAATCTTGCGTACGGAGAAGAACCATTCGTCCTTGACAATGATGTGGCTCAAGTTTTCTATGTGAAGGACATGTCTACTAGACCGAGAAAAAGGAAAGATAACCAAAAGAATACAATATCATATGATGAGCCAAAGCGCCACATAGTTATTTCAGGAAAAAGAAATATGGTGGGAGTTGAGGACAGGACAGACATGTCAGAAGATTATAACAAATTTTATGAAATTCCGCCATTCAAAGTGAAAACTGACCCAAGCATACCGCTAAATAAGGAAGATGCTCCATGGTTACGGACTAGAAGAGAACCAAAACACTAGATGTGGATGTTGGTAATGTAATAATGTATTAAACCTTTTGTGAGTTAATCCTATTTTTTAGAATTTCTGAGATTGCTGTAGGCAGGTAGAAAAAAACAGCATTTGATCACCTGAGCGAACTCATAAGAATACAACAACATCTTCATATTTAGTCTCGGGACTAGGTAACACTCAAGACATTTATTAATATTAAAAACCGGTATAAACCGGGACTAGCTAACACTCTAGACTAAAGCCGTCCCCTTTAGTCATAATCATGCTTAGTCCTATAGTACGCAGCTTCAGGGTCTTCTTCGTCATCGTCATCATCATCATCATCGTAATCGTGGCTAGGCGCATGCCGCTCAATCCTCAGCCCAACCATGGAATATACCGGGGGGCACCTGCCACTCTGACCTCGGATTCACGGCGGGCGGGGGAGGGGTCTCCTGGAAGACAATGCCGCTACCGCCGGGTGGGGAAGGGGCCTTCGTGTGGCTCTGTGGCGGGTGGACTTGTGGGCACCGCAGGCGAGGATGGTCTCCCCTAGCGATGTAGCGCATCACGCCGATGATAGTACTGTTCGCCCACCACATATGGCGGCCGGCTTAGTTGTGGTTCACCGGGGGTGGGCCATCACCCTCATACCTGGCGAGCTCCCTTTCCTGCTGGTTAGCGAAGAAGGCATTCCAGGTGTCGTAGTTGTCGGGATCCCACTGGGGATCCATCCGCTGCTCCGGCGTGAGCTCGTGGTAGAAGTGGTTCATGATGGACACCTGTCGGGCAGAGCCTTGAGGAACAGGAGGGGCAGGAAACCCTCTAGCACTCAGCATCTAGCCGGCGGGCGGCCGATAGCCCGGCGGGCAAGGGTAGCTGGAGGCGCACAACTCCTCGGTCTCCTCGAGGGTCAGAATGGCCCAGTAGGCACTGTCTGTTATTGTGAGATAGGAAGGTGTGGATGTATGGATAGACACGGCATGGTCGGCCTATATATAGATGGAAAGGGTGGGAAAACATGGCGGGAAGGGGTGGGAAATGGCGGGAAATATATTTAGTCCTGGTTAGTGGCTACAACCGGGACTAAAAGCTCCGTTCAGAGGGAAAGAGCGGGAAAACATGACGGGAAGCGGTGGGAAATGGAGGGAAATATCTTTAGTCCCGCTTAGTGGCTACAACCGGGACTAAAAGCTCTGTTTAGAGGGAAAGGGCGGGAAAACATGGCGGGAAGCGGTGGGAAATGGCGGAAAAAATTCGAAACGGGCATGTTTGTGTGCTGAATCGTGGCATAGTTTGTGATATTGTGCCCATATTGTGCATGCATGTGGATCTTGGGATGGAGAACAATGTTGCAGGAGAAAGTTTTCCTTTTCGTTGCACGGAAAAGCCATATTCCATTTTCCGAGCGCAAAAAGACGGGTCGTTTTGTGAAGCAGCCACCAAAATGCAGTTACAGAATGCTGCCATCCCATTTTTATAAAATACTAGACCACCTTAGATGAACTATACCCAAACCGGGGGATCTGAAACCTTTCTATCCTTCCCGGGTGAAAAAGACAAATTTGTGCCGAATCTATAGGAAGTGGGTCCGGTTTGAACTACAGGTACATGATCTAACGCCCGTGATTTTTTGAAAAAATCATTTTTAGACTCACAATATGTTGTTTTTTCAGATATCCAATGCAAGTTCTAACATTCTCATCCCCTATCTTCACGCACGCCGTTTTGACCTAAATTCAAAACGGGCATAAAAATTTTCAAAAAAGGTACGAACAATGTAAATCCTTCGCGTGGTGTGATATTATGTGACATAGTTGCAAGGAAAAATATCAAACTTGGTATATTGATTATGTCTAAAAAAACCTTCACAAAATGACCTATCATGTTCGAGGTTTCATGACTTTCGGTCCAAGAGACGGATGTTATATGCTGAATCGCGGCATAGTTTGTGATACTGTGCCCATATTGTGCATGCATGTGGATATTGGGATGGCTAACAATGTTGCAGGAGCAAGTTTTCCTTTTCGTCGCACGGAAAAGCCATTTTCCATTTTCCGAGCGCAAAAAGACGTGTCGTTTTGTGAAGCAGCCACCAAAATACAGTTATAGAATACTACCATCCCATTTTTCTAAGATACTATACCACCTTACATGAGCTATCTCCCAAATGGGGGATCTCAAACCTTTATGTCCTTCCCGGATGAAAAAGACAAATACCTGCCGAATCGGTAGGAAGTGGGTCCGGTTTGAACTACAGGTACATGATCTAACGCCCGTGATTTTTTGAAAAAATCATTTTTAGACTCAAAATATGTTGTTTATTTAGAGATCCAATGCAAGTTCTAATATTCTCATCCCTTATCTTCATGCACACCGTTTTGACCAAAGTTCGAAACGGGCATAAAATTTTCAAAAAAGGTCCGAACAATGTAAATCCTTCGCGTGGTGTGATATTATGACATAGTTGCAAGGAAAAATATCAAACTTGGTATATTGATTATGTCTCGAAAAAACCTTCACAAAATGACCTATTATGTTCAAGGTTTCATGGCTTTCGGTCCAAGAGACGGATGCTATGTGCTGAATCGCGGCATAGTTTGTGATACTGTGCCCATATTGTGCATGCATGTGGATATTGGGATGGCGAACAATGTTGCAGGAGCAAGTTTTCCTTTTCATCGCACGGAAAAGCCATTTTCTATTTTCCGAGCGCAAAAAGACGGGTCATTTTGTGAAGCAGCCACCAAAATGCATTTATAGAATTCTACCATCCCATTTTTCCAAAATACTATACCACCTTACATGAGCTATCTCCCAAATGGGGGATCTCAAACCTTTATGTTCTTCCCGGATGAAAAAGTCAAATGTCTGCCGAATCGGTAGGAAGTGGGTCTGGTTTGAACTACAGGTACATGATCTAACACCCATGATTTTTTGAAAAAATCATTTTTAGACTCACAATATGTTGTTTCTTTAGAGATCCAATGCAAGTTCTAACATTCTCATCCCCTATCTTAACGCACGCCGTTTTGACCTAAGTTCGAAATGGGCATAAAAAATTCAAAAAAGGTCCGAACAATGTAAATCCTTCGCGTGGTGTGATATTATGTGACATAGTTGCAAGCAAAAATATCAAACTTGCTATATTGATTATGTCTCGAAAAAACCTTCACAAAATGACATATCATGTTCAAGGTTTCATGGCTGCGGTATACTTTGTGATACTATGCCCATATTGTGCATGCATGTGGATATTGGGATGGCGAACAATTTTGCAGGAGGATGTTTTCCTTTTCGTCGCACGGAAAAGCCATTTTCTATTTTATGAGCGCAAAAAGACGGGTCGTTTTGTGAAGTCTCAGCCACCAAAATGCATTTATAGAATCCTACCATCCCATTTTTCTAAAATACTAGATCACCTTATATGAACTATCTCCCAAATGGGGGATCTCAAACCTTTATGTCCTTCCCGGATGAAAAAGTCAAATGTCTGCCGAATCGGTAGGAAGTGGGTCCGGTTTGAACTACAGGTACATGATCTAACGCCCGTGATTTTTTGAAAAAAATCACTTTTAGACTCACAATATGTTGTTTCTTTAGAGATACAATGCAAGTTCTAACATTCTCATCCCCTATCTTCACGCACGCCGTTTTGACCTAAGTTTGAAAAGGGAAAAATTCGAAATGGGCATAAAAAATTCAAAAAAAGGTCCGAACAATGTAAATCCTTCGTGTGGTGTGATATTATGTGACATAGTTGCAAGCAAAAATATCAAACTTGCTATATTGATTATGTCTCGAAAAAACCTTCACAAAATGACCTATCATGTTCAAGGATTCATGGCTTTCGGTCCAAGAGACGGATGTTATGTGCTGAATTGCGGCATAGTTTGTGATACTGTGCCCATATTGTGCATGCATGTGGATATTGGGATGAAAAACAATGTTGCAAGGGGAAGTTTTCCTTTTCGTCGCACGGAAAAGCCATTTTCTATTTTCCAAGCGCAAAAAGACGGGTCTTTTTGTGAAGCAGCCACCAAAATGCAGTTACAGAATGCTACCATCCCATTTTTCTAAAATACTAGACCACCTTACATGAAATATCTCCCAACCGGGGGATATCAAACCTTTCTGTCCTTCCCGGGTGAAAAAGACAAATGTTTGCCGAATCGGTAGAAAGTGGGTCCGGTTTGAACTACAGGTACATGATCTAACGCCCATGATTTTTTGAAAAAAATCATTTTAGACTCACAATATGTTGTTTATTTAGAGATCCAATGCAAGTTCTAACATTCTCATCCCCTATCTCCACGCACGCCGCTTTGACCTAAGTTCGAAAAGGGAAAAATTCGAAACGGGCATAAAAAATTCAAAAAAGGTACAAACAATGTAAATCCTTCACGTGGTGTGATATTATGTGACATAGTTGCAAGCAAATATATCAAAATTGCTATATTGATTATGTCTCAAAAAAACCATCACAAAATGACCTATCATGTTTAAGGTTTCATGGCTTTCGGTCCAAGAGACGGATGTTATGTGCTGAATCGCGACATAGTTTGTGATACTGTGCCCATATTGTGCATTCATGTAGATATTGGGATGGCGAACTATGTTGCAGGAGGAAGTTTTCTTTTTCGTCGCACGGAAAAACCATTTTCTATTTTCCAAGCCCAAAAAGACGGGTCGTTTTGTGAAGCAGTCACCAAAATGCAGTTACAGAATGCTACCATCCCATTTTTCTAAAATAATAGACCACCTTACATGAACTATCTACCAACCGGGGGATATCAAACCTTTTTGTCCTTCCTGGGTGAAAAAGACAAATGTCTGCCAAATCGGTAGGAAGTGGGTCCAGTTTGAACTACAAGTACATGATCCAACGCCTGTGATTTTTTGAAAAAAAACATTTTTAGACTCACAATATGTTGTTTCTTCAGAGATCCAATGCAAGTTCTAACATTCTCATCCCCTATCTTCACGCACGCCGTTTTGACCTAAGTTTGAAATGGGAAAAATTCGAAATGGGCATAAAAAATTCAAAAAAGGTCCGAACAATGTAAATTCAAAAATAGGAACAATTATTTTATTTATATCTATATAATAGAGTAGGATAATAGCTTTAAATTATAGATCTTTTATTTCTTTTTGATATATAATAATTAATTTTCCTAATTGCTAATTTGTTTTTCAAAAAAGGTTTAAAAACACACCTTTAGTCCCCGTTTATGTTATAAATCGGTACTAAAGGGGTGCGGCCCTGCGCGCTAAACGCGGCACGCCGAAAACCCTTTAGTCCCGGTTTGTAGTCTCAGTTGGTCTTACAAACCGGGGCTAAAGGGGGTGGGTATAAATACCCACCCCATGCGCCCCGGTTCGAGCATCGAACCGATGCACCCAGTCATCTTCCTCCTCGCGATCCAGCTGCGCCCGCCTCCCGTGCTGCCCGCGCCTGCCTCCCCTCCCGGCCTCCCGCTGCCGCCTCCCCGCCCGCCTCTGCCGCCCGGCGACCGCACCACCGCCTAGGTTAGCTCTCCCGCGCCCGTGCCGCCCCTCTCCGGCCGTTTTCTAGGGTTAATTAGTGTAATATTATTTGTTAGTGTTAATTAGTGTAATTTTGTTAGTGTAATTAGTGTAATTTTGTAATTAGTGTAATTTTGTTAGTGTTATTTTATTAATGTAGTTAGTTAATTAGTTTTAATTTAGTTAGTTTGAAGTTTAGTGTAATTTTGTTTATTGATTTTAGTTGATTTTAGTTAGTGTTTAATGTAGTTAATTAGTTGATTTTAGTTGAATTTAGTTAGTGTTTAATATAGTTTATTTAGTTGATACTATTTACTTTTGTCATGTTTAAAGTATATAGGTTTAATTTAGTGTTTAGGATTATGTCGCGTCCTCATCCTCGTTCACTCGGCGGGAATAATGAAGCACTACTAGACTTTGTCGCCGGGCATCCACGGGAATGGGCTCCGTCGGGATGGCACTGGGAGGTGCTACCAGCCGGGAGACGTGGTCTGGCAAGGAATTCAGGTGTCGTCATCGACCCAGATCTTCTATGGTGGTGGCCCAGTGGTCCAGGTGCGGTGTAGAGGGAGTCGGCCCCCGACGAGGTGATACATCGTCGTGTCGGGGAGGAGGACGAGCACGTCTGACGTTACATGTACATTTTAGAAGTCTTGGTCGCCAATACCTGATAGCTTCTTCAGGCACCTTACCCGAGATATTCTCCGGTGATGGTTCCTACTCTTTGGGTGCACACCTCCCGCGGCTCAGTAGCCAGGGCTCGACGTCTTCGTTGATCTAGATGTGTAATAGGGTACTATCTTTTATTATTGTTGTACTACCTAGATTATTCGAGATGTATTTTTGTTTAATTGGTACTTTATCTTTCTTCATCGCATTGTTTAATTGGTACTTTAATGTGTAATATGGTATATTAAGCTTAATTACTTTATATTCCTTTATTTTATCGCATTAAGCAAAATGGTTTTATCTTTCTTCTGTATTAGTTAAGTTATGGACGGTAGAGACAACAAAGAGCACAACATGTACAACATGATAGATGTGGGTACATGAGGTTACCATTACGATGGAGATGATGATGGCTCCGAATACCTCAACTTGGATGAAGCCGACAGAAGAGACAACTATGATGAATTCTTTGGTGGAGACGACGGTGGAGCTGACGGTGGAGACACCATAACAAAGTCCGGCGAGGTATATAAAGCCTTTGCTGATCATGAGATAGTAGATGCATTAGTTGATTCATATATATATATATATATATGTACTAATGACTGTTTCTTCTCTTAGACCTCCGCATCGGGCCAATCTTCTACAAGTAAACAAGGCCCGACCAAAAAGTTGGCCGATGGTGCGCGTTTCACAATTGAGTTAGTCTCTGAGATGGGCGAACCTTTGGAGCCGAAAGAGGCCGCAAGTGTATTTGTATATCAATGCGGAGTGATAGTCAGGGACACCATACCGATCACCACTCAGAAGTGGAATAAGCCAGGAAAGAAAAGCGATCAAGTTGGATAAATTTTTGTTGATGACAGAGCCAAAGAGGGTCTTTGGAATTCACTCATGACACAATTCTCTCTGCCTGAATTGGAAACTCGTGAACTCAATGATGCATTGATGTTGACAGTCAGAAAGTGGGCCCTTAAGAAGATGGGCGCACAGTTCAAGGACTAGAAGAAAAGATTGTACCACAACTATGCCAAGAAGGGGCTGACTCCGCCATTCACTGGCCCGCTGGAGAAGCATCGGGATAACCGGGCCCCATTTGTGACATACAAGGAATTAGAAGCAGCTACGGCCAAGTCGGAAAAGAATAAGTTAAATGCGGCCAAAAATAAATATCACCATACTATGGGGACAGGTGGCTACAATGGTCGTGCCCAAGTGGGCAAAAACCGAGAAAGAAATGCGTGATAAAGGGGTCATGCTAGCTACAAATCAGTGGCCCGTGAGGTCAAAAAATTGGTTCCTTGGGCATGGGGGGTCGTATGACACTGAAACCGGGGAGATTATTGTTACAAAGAAGGCAATTACTAAACCCAAAGATGACCTTGTTAAAGTGATACAACTGAGAAAAGATGGAAAGTTTGTTCCCGACAGAGAGAACGATGAGCTGACATATGCCCTCATCCTGAAAAAGTCGGACGAACACGAGGCTTTGGCCCATCTGTTCCATGGAAGATAGGGTTTCCCCAGGACATCGACACTTATAGAAGTCGATCAAGAAAAACAAACCGACAAAAGGCGGAGGAGGCGGCGCGGTTGGAGGCGGTTGAAAAAAGGAAAGAGGAATTTCAAGCCATGTTCAAGCTGCAGGAGGAGCAGATTAATGAACTTAGAGTACTGGCCCGACAGCAAGATCCTGCATTAGACAGTCTGGTGGGCCCATCTCAGCGGAGAAGCAGCGTGGCTTCCACAGAGGTACAAGCTAATAATCTACTGCTGATGGAGAATAATGCACCGGTGATAGATGATACGGCCGGTGCAACGATGTTTCGCTACCCCGTGGATGAAGTCGAGGCAAGGACAGCTTGTGAGCTACATGTCATAATGAAGAACATTTCTATTAAGGTGGCGCTCGGCTTTGCTTTACCTTGTCCACCGGAAGCGACCTACCATGGAAGTCAGATTCCAGCTGGCTATGCTCGTGTTGGTGTGGATGAAGTTGAACAGACATGTCGATCACTTGAGCTTGACATTACTGCAGGCGAAGGGGAGAAAACACTGGGAGAAGTGGAGAGTGGGATCATTCTTTGGAAAAAATAGCACATCGTGTTTCCAGGCTGGGCGCTAATGCAATCTTATCCGCCGAGAAGCAATCCATCACCTTAGAGGCCACCATCACCTCCGAGTCCACCGTCTCCACTGAGAAACAATAGTCCACCCCTCCCTGATAAGGACCACAGCGCGAGTGCATCTCCATCTCTGGCGCCTCCTCCTCCGCCCACTGAATCAAAGGGAAGAAAGCGGAAGAATAACACCGCTACATTGAGGGATACCCGATGCTGAAAACGACAAGAGCCCCTCCCAAGAGTACCGTTGTCTCCTCCCAAGTTAGCTTATCACCGGACTGATGAGAAAAGCGTGGTGATCTCCCAAGCCGAAGTGAAGGCCCATTTTGCACCAAAACAACCCGAGGCACGAGTGCAAATTGATCCAAAAGTCAAGAAGCACTTCAAGTCATTCCTTGAGCAACCACCCCAACATGTGTTAAATAGGAAAGATAACTATACACGTTGTCTTACGAAGACACTAAAAGAGAAGTCATCAAGCAGTACTGCAAGCGGGAGAAAACCAAAAGAATTTGCCCAGCTCGGCAAACAGGCAAAACAATCCATCGCCTCACTCAAGGTGTTACCCCAGCCCACTCAAGGTGGAATAGATATGGAATTAGCTATTAAATTAGCCAAGGAGTGTAACGTGCCGGTCAAAGAAATTCTAGCCGGCGGAGATGATGTCGCAAAGGGACCAATAGCACGGAAATTTGTCTACGCGGAGCCTCTGGTCAGCAATGAGGTATTCGATGATCTGCCAACACATATGCGACTGTTGCATATCTGGTACTTGAAAGTCACAAAGGAAGGGCGACAATTTATCCTATGTAAAGTTGGAGAGGAGTACTTCCGTCCAGACATGATATCCATTGAACTTTGTGAACTATTTTAGTTATTCAACCTAGACGCCCTCGACAAGTCCCTCCTCAGCTGCTATTGTCTGTAAGTAATTAATTAAGTCACTAACTAAGCTCGTTCAATTCATTTCCTGTCATTATCCTCACTATATCTCCTTATGTATGCTATTATAAATGCAGAATGAAGATTCAGGAATGTAGAATAAAGTCAATCTACGACATTGGGTTTGTTGACCCAAACAGAGTTAATGGACATACGCTAAGAGAGAACCCCGAGGAAACGGAGGATAACTTACTAATGTTTTTAATGGAGCAAGAACGCTTCGTTGGAAACCCCAAGAGCAAGGTATGAAGCAGCACGTCAACAAGTTTCCCTCAGTAAGAAACCGAGGTTATCGAACCAGTAGGAGGAAGGAAACGTCACACAGGTGTTGCAAGCAACGCGAAGACCTGCACAACACAAACTCAAGACTTTGCCCCAACGAATCAATGAGGTTGTCAAGCTCACCGATTTGCTGTAACAAAGGATTAAACATATGGTGTGGAAGGTAATAGTTTGCAGCAAGTAAACAAGTAACAATGGAAGATGTATCAATGATAAAGATTGGACCGGGGTCCATAGTTCACTAGAGGTGCTCTCCTTAGATAAACAACATGGCATGAAGGGTAAACAAATTACAGCGGGGCAATTGACAGGAACTGAGCAAGGCATAACAATGCAATTACTATCCAGAAATACCCTATGAGGTTGATTAGGCAATACAACAATATACATAGACCGTCATCGAACTGCATCTATGACTAGAAGTCCACCTTCAGGTTATCATCCGAACCCCCTCAAGTATTAAGTTGCAAGCAACAAACAACTGCTTTAAGCAAAGTGTGTAAGGTAAACAGTCCACATATTCCATGAACAAGAGACCGTTGTTTTCTCCCTAGTAGCAACATCACATCTACAACCGAAGAGATTATTGTCACTTCCCTTGGAATCTAGAGGCATGAACACACTATCGAGCATAAATACCCCCTCTTGGAGTCACTAGCAACTACTTGGCCAAGATAACCACTAGCAACAGAGAGCATGCAAGATCACAAACAACACAGACATGATAGAATCATAAAGATAAAACCATTAATCAAACCAACATAATAATCTCAATATCCATTAGATCCCCGCAAACACAACATGCATGATTACAAATTGATTAGATCTTGATCATGAACCGAGCTCACAAGATCTATACATGAAAGCACAAAGGAGGAGATACAACCATCTAGCTACTATATGGACCCATAGTCCAAGGTGGAATTACTCACGAATCATACCGGAGAGAAGGCCTCCGGGGTGATCTCCCCTTCGGCAGGGTGCGGGAAAGAAATTCATATCCCCCCGATCTAGGGACGATGGTGGCGGCGGCTACAGACGGTTTTGTGGATTTCTGATCGGGTACTCAGGGTTTCTGCATCGGGGGCTTCTTATAGGCGAAGGGGAGATACCGGGAGGCGGCCAGGGCCACCAAACCCTAGCCAGGCGCGGGCACACCTGCCCCCGCGCCTGGGGTGGGTCTGTCCCCCCTGGTCGGCCCCTCCGGCTCTCCTCTGCACTTCTTGTTCCCCATGGAAAGTAAATGACTTTGACGTTTGTCCTGTCCAATTCCGAGAACATTTCTTTACTAACTTTTCTGAAACCAAAAACAGCAGAAAACATGCATCTAGCACTGTTGCAACTTGCTAATAGGTTAGTACCAGAAAACATGTAAAATGCACCTCAAAGTGTAGACAAGCAAAGCAAAGTAGATACTAAACAAGCATGGAGCATCAAAAATTATAGATATGTTTCCAACGTATCAGCATCTCCAAGCATAACTCATGCTCGTCCTCGAGTAGGTAAGTGATAAACAGAATAGTTTTTGAGGTGACATGCACCCTCACAATAAAGATCCAACCATTTGCAAACATTAAAAGCTGGGATCAAAGAACTCTAAACATGTGCATGAAAGATGGAGTTATAACAATAGGACATAGTAACTATGCATGCAACATAACAAGCTACAAACAAAGATCATGAATAATATGCATTGAAAACGTTTGTTTGTTTCACATACAGAAAACATAGCATAGTGGCAATCATCTTGTCCCTCATAGAGTAGCAATATAATGCATAGGACACCTGCAAAGTTCACAAGGGTGACTAGAAACAAGTAGCACAAGAACAAGTAATAACACAATATGCATCAATTAATAAGCTTTGGAACACTACACATAGAATGACAACTATGCTCTCTTAATGGTGCCTAAAGGTAGAAGGTGGAGACTCAATAATGGTGGAAGAAAGGCCTTTTTTGTAAAGGAAGCATGGATTACAAGTTTCAAAAAGAGCTTCCAAAAATTATGGTACTTGTTAGCTTTTAGCCCTCATTGCCCCTATGATAAGCATCTTGAAGTGGTTAAGGTTAAAATGGCAAAGCTGGAGTATATGCTTGACGAAGTATAAGTTGGATCAGATGTCCCTTGAATACGAGGGCCACACCTCATGCATACTCTACTTTGGGTCCAGGTAAGTTCTTGTCACTGTAAGTATTTGCATATCATTGAGAACCGCCAACGGGGTACCCCTTGCACATGGTACAAGAGCTTTCCCATAACCAAAATGACAAAGCAAGCAGACAATGAGCATATCAGCAATTCTTCTTATGTACCATGGTAATATGGTGCTTTTTTCTATGTTTCCTCTTTTCTAAATGTGTCTCTTTTTTTGTAAGAAGAATGCTTCATAGAAGTCACTATGGTGATGCTGCAAGTTTCCACCATGATTAGGCATGGCTTAGGCTAGCGGCCCAGGCGTTTCTCTAACACAGGATACAAACTCCATGGAGTTACAAGTTCCCTCTTTATTTCACATCGGTAACATCCATAGACAAAAGAACATGATATCAACTGAGTACAACAAGGTACAAGTGCAATGTTGAAAACGTTCCCCGTGACAGCACGGTTCTGCTAATTCCAACTTATAAGTGCAAGCATATACAACAAAGTTGTCATAATGGTTCAAGTTTATTAGGGACAAAGAATAAAGTGTGCCATCAAGTTCGTGAGCACTGGCGGAGCGCCATAGAGGCGATACTGGGCTGCGACCCCTGCTTTCCAAACTGCTATTTTTTTACTACGTATACACAACACGTTGGCCCAGCCCAAGAGTAGAGCATCAAGTTTTTTTCTTCCCGTAATCCCCAATTCCATCGTACGTAGCAGACTAGCAGTTCTCCTATGCCTCCACGAGTCTGCCCGTGTGTCCGGTGTTCATGGCGGCATCAAGAGCCACGATTGGCTTCCATCCTCTCCCGATCGTCCCCTTCACCTGCCCCGAGATCTTCCTCCTCGACCCCTCCCCAATTTCCTTCCCTGCGTGCTATTTGTGCTCACGGGCGACGCCCACTCCCACCGCCACAAGAACTGAAGGCAGTAACAGACAATGACAGGGACATCAGATTCTCCACCTCCACCGGCCAAGATCTTAGGCTCTCGGCTGCCCATAAGGTAATACAATACACTATCAATGCCCTATTTCAAATCTGGTTGTTTTATATGAAATTGAGATCGATCCTATTTCTACTTTTGACTATTTCGAATCCACCTTGTTTAGTTATTTCACTAATTCTAGATGTCCATTAGACCATTACGACTCGCTCGATAACTTGATGGAAAATTTATTCAATATAAACTTCAGATTTATGTAGCAATGGGGAAACAACAGAAGATGCTATCTTTCTTTAAAAGAAAACGAGATGAAGATGATCCTGAACATACAAATGCTCCCAATTCTCTAGCACTGTGGAATTTGTAAATCCGATACATGATGACGATGGACAGGAAAATCGATGCCGGATGAAGAAGAGCAAGAAAATCCTAGCGATCAAGATGAAGGTGAAGAGCAACAATCAAGCATACTGTTACATTTTGAGGAATTGATTTCTTGGAGAGATCTGCGTTACGTCCACAAGTGTGGCAATACCCTCGAACCAAAGAGATGATGTCTGAAGAGCATACTTGAGGTTGGGTCCTATGCAGCCCAAGCTAAATAAGTATAAAGCTACTTGAATACAAGGGAAGAAAAGGCGTTTTCAAGATGCTTATTTTGGTCATTTCCAAAGATGGTTGGAGTATTCAAAGGAGTAGTGGTCGTGCATATTGCCTGTTTTGCTTCCTTTTCAGCAAAAATATAAAAAAAGAGGTGGGTTTGATGTCTTCACAACACAAGGTTTTGATAGGTGGAAGAAAGTTCATGATGGAAAGAAGTGTGCGTTTCTAACTCACATGGGATCAGATCCTTGCTCACAACACAACAATGCAGTGAGAGATAGCCAAGCCTTATTGAATCAGCCAAACCATTTAGCAAATATTTTAGAGGTGAAGAGCAAAGAGGATAAAGAGAAGGACCGATTAAGGCTGAAAACGACGACTGCATGTGTTAAGTGGCTCACATTTCAGTCTTGTGCTCTAAGAGGCCATGATGAGAGACCGGAATCAAGAAACAGAGGTAATTTTCTTGAAATGCAAAAACTTATTGCAGAGTTTTGTCCTGATATTGCAGCTGTAATCGATGGGAATGCTCCACAAGTGTGCAAGTACAATTCACATGATATACAAACTGAGATCTTGGGCATTTATGCTATGAAAGTCAGGGAGCATATTAGAGCAGAAATTGGGGACTCCAAGTATTCCATTCTTGTGGATGAAACATGTGACGTTTCCAAAAGAGAGCAAATGGCACTAGTTTTCAGATTTGTCGACAAGGATGGTTGTTTACAAGAAAGGTTCTTTCATCTCATACATGTCACCAACACAAAATCACTAACATTAAAAAGGGATTTGTCTTTGGTATTATCCAAACATGGATTTGATGTACAAAATATGCGAGGCCAAGGGTACGATGGGGCCAAAGAACATGAAGGAGAGTTGAATGGATTGGGGCTCTATTTATGAAAGATTGCCCTATGCTTATTATGTTCATTGCTATGATCGCTTACAACTTGCCCTTGTTGGTGCAGAAAAGATGTGGTTCCTATCACCCGATTTTTCGAAGCTTCTCTTTATTATAAATACAATTGACTCCTCTTCAAAGCGCCATGATGAGCTGCATGATGCCCAAGTGGATGAGATTGCACGCTAGATATTGATCGATTGAGACAGACAAGGAGCCAATCAGATTCGCCTTGAAGCGGCAAGGGAGAGACTAGATGGGGTTCCCATTTAGGTTCTGTTTCTAGTCTAATGGACTTGTTTAATCCGGTAAAACAATTTTAGAAAAATTAGGTCTTGATTCAACGCAGGAGCAAACCGGTGATGGGGATACCTCCTTCACCTACCTCACTTCCTTTGAGTTTGTATTTATCCTATGCATGATGAAAGAAATATTGGAAACAAGTGAAGATCTTGGGAAGGCTTTACGAAGAAAAAACAAGACATAGTAAATGCAATGTTAGTCCATTCCACAAAAGTGCTTACGGAAAAGATGAGATCGGATGAAGGATGGGAGCAGTTCATTCTGATAGTTATTGAGTTCTGTGTGGAGCATAACATTGATATTCCAGACATGGAGGCAACATATATTCTGCGTGGTGGGCGTGCTCGTCGTCAGCCTGATAAATTTACTACTGAAAGGTATTTACGAGTGGAGATATATCGAGCAACAATTGACAGCCAACTCACCGAACTGAATCTCAGGTTCAATGAGAAAGTGATGGATCTCTTATCAATCAGTGTTACTCTCATACCAAGACATGGATTTAAATCTTTTAGTGCTAAAGAAATCTGTAGAATGGTGGAAAAATATTATCCCGCTGATTTTACACAACAAGAAAGGTATGGGTTGGAGCTTCAGCTGAATCGTTTTGTTGTGGATGCTAGAGACAGTGAAGAATTGAGGAAGCCTGCAACCATTACTTCCTTATGTCACTGCCTTGTCGAGACAGGACGAGATAGAATCTATAATTGGCTTGACAGGTTGCTTCGATTGCTTGTTACTCTTCCGGTTTCCACGGCAAGTGCTGAGCGTGCATTTTCTAGCTTGAAGATTATTAAGTCAAGGCTGCGCGATAGAATGGAAGATGGTTTTCTTGCAGATAGCATGCTGCTACAGATAGAAAGGGAAATTGCTTCAAAAATTCCCTATGATGATGTAATTACAGATTTCAAAGCTAAGAAGAACCGGAGAGCATGTCTTTAGCTAGTTTTGCCGTATTGGTTGCCTTTTGGTCCTTATATGTGGTCTTTTCTTTCCGAGCATCAAAAATTACTTGCCAACAATGTTCAGGTATATTCTGACATTATATATCTATTGTATTTACGGGAACAAGATACATAGATATCATTATTTCATTGCCATCAAATAGTATCCTACATCTGTTATATGACTTGCCCTGTTTTATGCTTATTTGCTACTCTTTGATGAATTTTGCCCCCTCTTATATTTTGTTCACGCTCCGCCACTGTTCGTGAGGGCTTTAATCACTAAGTTTTCACATAACAAAATAGTTTTTAATTGGAAGATAGATGAAAACAAGAATATACTTGGAATGGTGTAGCACACCATGCATAGGAATTTGTAGTGGACACTTTGGAATAACTTGGTTTCTTGGTAGTTGGAGGCATGAGTAGAACTTACTCATACAAGTGGAGGCTAGCAAAAGACTGGGAGCAACCAACTAAGAGAGCAATAATGGCCATAATTATGCAATGCAACAAAGCAAACTAATCAAAGCAAAGAGTGGTACTACAAGTCAAGGACTAAATTATCATAGAGGCTAATGGTGACTTGTCATAGTCATAACTGTTGGAGATATGCCCGAGAGGCAATAATAAAGTGGTTATTATCATATCTTCACACTTATGATAAATGTTTACATACCATGCTATAATTGTATTAACCGGAAACATTAATACTTGTGTGATTTGTAAACTAAAATAAGATTCCCTAGTAAAGCCTCTTGTTAAACTAGCTTGTTGGTTAATATATGATCATGGTTTCCTGATCATGAACATAGAGATGTTATTAACAACAGGATCATATCATTAGGAGAATGATGTGATGGACATACTCCTATAGATAAGCGTAGCATAAAGATCAAGTCATTTCAATAGTTCAATTGCTATATGCTTTCTGATACATAGTAACCTAATTCCTTGACCATGAGATCATGCATATCACCTTTACCGGATGGATGCTTTGATGACATCAAACACCACACCGAATCGGGTGGCTATAAAGGTGGCATTGAGTGTTCGGAAAGTATTGGTTGAAACACATGGATCAAGAGTGGGATTTGTCCATCCATATGACGGATAGATATACTCTGGGCCCTCTCGGTGGAATGTCATCCAATTAGCTTGCAAGCATGTGACTGGCTCACAAGGGATCACATATCACGGAACGAGAAAGAGTACTTATCGGTAACGAGGTTGAACTAGGTATGCGAGATACCGACGATCATAACCTCGGATAAGTAAACTATCGTGAGACAAAGGGAAATTGGTATCGTATGTAAGTGGTTCATTCGATCGCAAAGTAATCGAGAAATATGTGGGAGCCATATGAATTTCAGATTCCTCTATTGGTTATTGTTCGAGAAGTGTCTCGATCATGTCCGCATAATTCACGAACCGTAGGGAGACACACTTAAGGATTCGACGTTGTTTGAGTAGTTATGGTATTATGAGAAAGAGACCGAATGTTGTTCGAGTCTCGGATGGGATCCGGATATCACGAGGTGATCCGGAATGGTCCGAGAATAAGATTCATATAAGGAAAGTCCGCTTTGGAGTTCGGGAATGATTAGGTGTTTTCATCGGAATGTTCTAGAAGGGTCCGGATTGTCCCAAGCACTCCGGGGAGGGTACATGAATGTGTCATTGAATGATTGCATCATGTACTAAGTGTTCTTGCTGTTCCAAAACTTGAAAGTCAAACCGCCATTTGAAAGTCAAACGCTAAAACAGAAACTGTGGAAAACAGAAACTGTGGGAAACAGAAACTGTGGGAAACAAGCAAGAGGAGTTTGAAACCAACTTGGAGGAGGAGTTCCTCTCCTCCAAGCCGGGCGCCAGCCCTAGGCTGAGTTGGGAGGGACTCCTCCCCCTGGCGCGCCTAGCCCCTCCACCTATAAAAGGAGGGGCAAGGCCTCCTCCTTGAGACACACAAGTTTCTACCTCTAATCTCCGTTTAGAGCCGTTTGGTTTAGAGCTTCTAATTGCTTTAGCCTGCGGTTTAGAGGCACCTAATTGGTGTGTCTAAATCTCTAGACCACTAATAGCCCTCTCTCATAATCCACCATACTCGCCCGCTTAAGGCGAAGCCTCATGGATTTCCCTCTACTTAGGTACTGCCACGCCGGAATCGCGAGGAGAGTGCTACAACCTCCGCTTCTTTGGAACAAGGAGAGGAAGGTCTTCACCGAACGGTGATGTGACCGATTACGGAAGCGCTGCTAACGCAGCTGGCCTGGGAAGGATCGCTCACGATCTTGAGATCGGAAAGAGTACGACTACATCAGCCACGAGAATCCGCTCTTGTTAAAAACTTTGGAATCTTCGAGGGTAAGTTATTCCATCGACTCGTTGCTACAATCTAGTAGATAGATCTTGGCTTGTTTGTTTGTATGCGATAGAAAATTTTTGTTTTCCATGCTACGAACCCCTACAGTGGTATCAGAGCCGTGTCTATATGTAGATCTGTTGTACGAGTAGAACACAATGGTCATTGTGGGCGTTGATGCTTTTATTGTCGATTTCTTCTTGTGTACTTTGCATCTTGCGGTATGTTGGGATGAAGCGGCCCGGGCTAACCTTACATGACATCGTTCATGAGACTTGCTCCACGCTTGACATGCAACTTGTATTGCATAAGTGGCTTTGCGGGTGCCTGTTTCTCCTAGCATAGTTAAGATTCAATTTACAACGGGTGATTGACAATACTAGTATCAATGTTGTGGTTCTTGTTCGTAAGTTAGAACGACACTTATTGAAAGCCCCAAACCACGTAAAATATGCACAGAAAGTAGAGGCGTCTAACTTTGTTTTGCGGGGTGTCTGATGATGTGATATGGCCATGATTGTGATTATATTTGATGTATGCAATGTTCCTTATTGTAAGTTGGCAACCCAGGAGCCATATGGTTGTCTTTAATTTATGTTAAGACTCGTGTCTATTCAAAGTAGTTGTAATAGTTGAAGCCGGTGGACGACAACCATGGAGCAGCGTCATTGACCTTGATGCAATGCCGGTGATGATGGAGATCATGTTCGTGCTTGAAGATGGAGATCGGAAGCACAAAAATTCGAAAGGCCATATCATATCACATATTATGAATTGCATGTGATGTTAATCCTTTATGCATCTTGTATTGCTTAGTAGACGACGGTAGCATTATAAGATGATCCCTCAAGCACACAATTTCAAGTTCTTAAGTGTTCACCCTTAGTTAGCACCTGCTAAAAGCTTGTTGTTTTGAAGCACCACGTGATGGTCGGGTGTGTTAGATTCTACAAGTGTATACAACGTGAGCAAGCCAGATTTGCTCATGCGGAAACTAAGGTTTGATCTTGACGAGCCTAGCATGTACAGACATGGCCTCAGGAACACGGATTAACGAAAGGTAGAGCATGAGTCATATAGTAGATATGATGAACATGTTGATTGTTCGCCATTGAAGCTATATCAACTCTCGTGATGATCGGTTTTGATGTGGTGGATTTGGTTCGTGTGATCACTAAAACAATGTGAGGGATATTGTTTTGAGTGGGAGTTCACCTAGATTAATTTAATTATTAATTAGAACTCAATTTATCATAAACTAAATCAAAGTGAATTTGCATAGTTGTTGTAGTCATTGGCATCCGTTTACTACCTTGCACTTAGTTATAATTGAGATGATAGAACTATAGAATTCTGGTTAGTTACTTTACTTAACCGGTATCGTATTGTTTTGAAGTGTTAATCTAAAGTTTAAAAGTCCTATTGCAAACTTTCAAGAAGTTCCTTACTCCATGAAGTTTAATAATTAGTATTAAATCAAGAGTAACAATTCCAAGTGTTAGTATATAAGTATCATGTTTGTCTCCATGATTCTTGATATTCAAAGGATTCTCCTAATATCAAGGTTATCTAAGGATCTGAAAGAGTTGTTTCAGAAACCATGATTTGTGGAAGATATTGTGATATCTGAAACGAAGTTTTGGTTGCAACATGATAGAGTATAATATGGCTAAAGTCATGTTCTCATATTTGATGAGAATTTGCAAAAGGTTGGAGACACTAGTTGTCCTAAACCTCCAAAAGTTTTTGGGAGAGCAACATTATACTCACGATTCACCGTTACAAGCTAATAGTAGCTTGATCATGGATAATTCCATGATAAGGATGAATATTTGATGTAGGTAAAATATTTACTACACCAAGAGATTACTAAAGAAAGGGATTTGAAAGAACACCAAACATTTGATGATGGTGATCTACTTCAAGGTGCAAGTCCAAAGACATTGGTATTTAACTATACACGCTTTGGACTATATGTCATATGAATGACTCCACTAATTGATGTTGATAGATTCTTTCAAACAGAAAAGGAAATACTGAAAGAGAATCTCATAAGTATATGGCAGAAAAGAAAAGACTAGAATTGTTCAGTTTAAGTATATAGATGATATACATGTTATGGCTATATTCTTTGCTTATTAAACAATGTGGTTCTTAAGTATTTGATACTGAATTTGTTGGTGTGAATCGTCATACAAAACAACACAATTCATGAACTACAATGGCCTAAGTAACTAGCAAAAGAATATGTGATGATGTTCATCGAGAACAAAATAAAGGGTTATTGTGTTGCTCGTTAAACATCAAAGCTTGCCTTCAAGATTTGTTTTATCAGGTATTATGAGAACAAAAGGGTTGTTCAAATAATTGCCGTAATCTATAAAAGATGGATGATTTGCAAATGTCGTTGGAGATATCACATCCATAAAACTATTGCTAAAGATGTCGAAAGACAAATTGATTGAAAGATCACTTAGAAAGTGACATCGCCGTTTAAATTATATTGGAAAGAAAACATGAAGAAAATCCATATGGATGGAATTTTGGAGTCTATTTGATTTTGATCAAATGACGCTTGTGAAACTTTCCTAGAGATAATTAAAACTTCGTTCATAGGACAAAAGGGAACGATAGACTAGCTTATTGGAACTTGTACATATTGTTGTATGAAGTCCATTATGTATAGTCAAGAGCGATGGATTTCAACTTCATGTGCTTTCTCCGAAAATTTGAGTGAATATATGAATATTTACTTAATAAGGATGAAGTGTGAAACATTTGAAAAAGTTCAAGGACTTTCAAGATGAAGTGCAAAATCATTGTAACAAGAATATAAATAGTTTATGATAAGATCATAAAGGAAGATATTTGAGTTACAAGTTTAGCGTAATACCTAAGATTTAAGGAATCGTTCCGTGGATTTGCATTTTCCCGAAACACCAAAAGAGTATGGAACGTTCGAGATATGTAATTAAACCTTGTTTGACATGGTAAGATCGAAGGTGTAATTCATAAAACTGCCATTATATTTTAAATATTAAAAGCTTTAGAGATTACCTTTTTCCACTGAAAAGAGCTCCATCATAATCCGTTGAAATGACACCATATAAAGTTGTGGTTTGGGATAAAACCCAAGTAGTCCTTTCTTAAAACATTGGTATGCTATGCATAAGAAAGATGTGTGCAACCAAAGTCGGATGAACCTGTCTTTGTATAAATGTTAAGTATTCCTCCATAAAACACCGGAGACAAAAGTGTTTGTCGCTTAGAACGTCAAGTTTCTTTGAGAAGGAATTTTTCGTGAAAAGTTAAGTGGGAGGACAATAGAACTTTGATAAGGTTAAAAGAACCTTAGCTATATGTGCAAAGTTGCGCAGCGCCGAAAAGTGTTCCGGAGGCAGCAACAATGCTCATGGCTCACGTGCCTCAAAGGTTGTGGTCACGGAGATCTAAGTTCCTATTGAAACAAGTAGATCGGGTAAACAATCAAATACCAAGATTTGAGGGTTGAATCATTATTTGAGAATAATGAACCGACTACATGCAAAGAAGCAATGATGGGCCCTGACTCCGTCAAATGGCTTGAAGCCATAAAATCCGTGATAGTTCCATACACGAGAAATCAAGTTTTGAACTTGAAGGACCCTCGAGAAAGGTGTAAGACCTTACAGTTGTGTCTGGATCTATAAAGAAATAGACATGGATGTTTTACATCTATGAAATAGTCGACATGTTGGGAAAGAGTTCACAACAATGTTCAAATGTTGACTATGACAAGATTTGATCTTTCATAGTGATATTTAGTCTAGACGGATTAATGTAGCAACCACTACATATAATTTGTTATATGGTAGTTGAATAAACAAAACAAGTTCTTCTAATAGAATCGTTACCTAGGACATGTGCATAACACGGTCCATAGGGTTTTGTTAATTCAAAAGGATGCTAAAAGCATATGCAAACTTCAATGGTTAAAGTGAGCATCGCGGAGTTGGAATCTTCACTGTGATGAAACTGTTAAAGGAGTTTAAAAGTTCATCAGAGACGATGGAGATGCTTGCATTTGCAAGAAATTAAGTGGGAGCGCTAAGACATGTTTCTAATACATTATGTGGAAGACATATTGTTGATTGGAAATAATGTATCTTTTATCAACACATATTAAGAATTTCATCCTGATGAAAGACTTAGGCAAAACCCAAATATTTGGCATCAATAGATGTTAATATGGTTGTGCCAGAAGTACATAGATGAGATATTGAATGAGTTCAATATAGAAACTACAAGAAAGGTTCTTCTCGCACAGAAAGGATTGAAAGAGTTCAAATGTTGATGATATATTCAAGTGTATTGACATTTGGTAAAGTGAAACAAATAATCAAGTATAGATTGATACTTGATGTATGAAATCACAAAGAGTATTTATATCAATCATACTGTGATATGTACAAATCCAGATATGTCCTATTCTCTAAATGTTGTGAGCATATACCAGAATGATTCGTAAGATGATCATTGGACAATAGTAAGGATATTCTTATGATCTTTTGGAAGAACTAAGAGTATAATATTTGTAGAAGTGACAAATAGATGGTTAGTTCATTGTAAAAGTACTACATTGATACTAGTTTTGTCACAAAGTACAAATTAAGTTTATCTCAATCTAAACTAAGGGTGGCACAATATAATGGAAAGTGAGTTCCATAATGGATTTGGATGAGTTCCAAAGTTAAGACATTGTGACAGATACTACAACAAAAGGCTAAGTATATGACTGCTACTATAGCAGCAAAAGAGGGCATTTGTGTCAAGTAGTTTCTTATCAAACTAGGTGTAGTTCACAGCGGGATAATACTATGAAGATATATTGTACGACAATATTATCAACATGTTTTAACCCCGAAGAACTAAAGGTCACACCAAAGGACCAAATTTGTACGAAGCCATCTCATTAGAGAATGAGTGATACGTAGAGACGCAAAGACATGCAATTACACACGGACCTGGAAGTGTCAGATCCGGAGATCAGTTGACCACTAGCAATCGTGTACATACAACACCGGAAAGCCATAGGTGTTGAATACACAAAGGTTTGAAACTAGATTATTGACTCTAGTGCAAGTGGGAGACTGTTGGAGATATGCCCGAGAGGCAATAATAAAGTGGTTATTATCATATCTTCACACTTATGATAAATGTTTACATACCATGCTATAATTGTATTAACCGGAAACATTAATACTTGTGTGATTTGTAAACTAAAATAAGATTCCCTAGTAAAGCCTCTTGTTAAACTAGCTTGTTGGTTAATATATGATCATGGTTTCCTGATCATGAACATAGAGATGTTATTAACAGGATCATATCATTAGGAGAATGATGTGATGGACATACTCCTATAGATAAGCGTAGCATAAAGATCAAGTCATTTCAATAGTTCAATTGCTATATGCTTTCTGATACATAGTAACCTAATTCCTTCGGCCATGAGATCATGCATATCACCTTTACCGGATGGATGCTTTGATGACATCAAACACCACACCGTAATCGGGTGGCTATAAAGGTGGCATTGAGTGTTGGAAAGTATTGGTTGAAACACATGGATCAAGAGGGATTTGTCCATCCATATGACGGATAGATATACTCTGGGCCCTCTCGGTGGAATGTCATCCAATTAGCTTGCAAGCATGTGACCGCTCACAAGGGATCACATATCACGGAACGAGAAAGAGTACTTATCGGAACGAGGTTGAACTAGGTATGCGGAGATACCGACGATCATAACCTCGGATAAGTAAACTATCGTGAGACAAAGGGAAATTGGTATCGTATGTAAGTGGTTCATTCGATCGCAAAGTAATCGAGAAATATGTGGGAGCCATATGAATTTCCAGATTCCTCTATTGGTTATTGTTCGAGAAGTCTCGATCATGTCCGCATAATTCACGAACCGTAGGGAGACACACTTAAGGATTCGACGTTGTTTGAGTAGTTATGGTATTATGAGAAAGAGACCGAATGTTGTTGAGTCTCGATGGGATCCGGATATCACGAGGTGATCCGGAATGGTCCGAGAATAAGATTCATATAAGGAAAGTCCCGCTTTGGAGTTCGGGAATGATTCCTGTTTTCATCGGGAATGTTCTAGAAGGGTCCGATTGTCCCAAGACTGGGGAGGGTACATGAATGTGTCATTGAATGATTGCATCATGTACTAAGTGTTCTTGCTGTTCCAAAAACTTGAAAGTCAAACTGCCAGTTTGAAAGTCAAACGGCTAAAACAGGAAACTGTGGGAAACAGGAAACTGTGGGAAACAAGCAAGAGGAGTTTGAAACCAACTTGGAGGAGGAGTTCCTCTCCTCCAAGCAGGCGCCCAGCCCTAGGCCGAGTTGGGGAGGGACTCCCCTCCCTCCCTGGCGTGCCTAGCTCCTCCACCTATAAAAGGAGGGGCAGGGCCTCCTCCTTGAGACACACAAGTTTCTACCTCTAATCTCCGGTTTAGAGCCGTTTGGTTTAGAGCTTATAATTGCTTTAGCCTGCGGTTTAGAGCCTTCTAATTGGTGTGTCTAAATCTCTAGACCACTAATATCCCTCTCTCATAATCCACCATACTCGCTCCGGCTTAAGGCGAAGCCCTGCGGGATTTCCCCTCTACTTCCGGTACCACGCCGTTGTGCTGCCGGAATCGCGAGGAGAGTGCTACAACCTCCGCTGCCTGCTGGAACAAGGGAGAGGAAGGTCTTCAGTACCGAACGCGTGTGACCGATTACGGAAGCGCTGCCGAACGCATAGCGCGGAAGGATCGCTCACGCGATCTTGAGATCGGAAAGAGTACGACTACATCACCCACGAGAATCCGCTCTCGTTAAACACTTTGGAATCTTCGAGGGTAAGTTATTCCATCGACTCGTTGCTACAATCTAGTAGATAGATCTTGGCTTGTTTGTTTGTATGCGATAGAAATTTTTTGTTTTCCATGCTACGAACCCCTACAATAACATGGTGTGAGCATGTGCCAAGTCAACCCCAGCAAAGCACCAAAGGAGAATTCCACAATACTATGCTTTTGCATGCTAAAACAACGCATAATTTTTTTCAAGGAACACTAAGCAATCCCAATTGTTTGGAACAAGACATGCTACAGCAATAATCACTAATCATAATCCTAAAAAACACCTAGCATTTCATGCTAAAGTCTAAGTCACCGTCAATGCAAGCTCCTCTTGCACTTCAAGCAAGAACTTACTACTCCTTTCCAAACACCAAGCAACCTTATTAGCAAAACAACACAGCGATAACGGGGGTCCAAACTACTTTATTCAAGCAAACTAAACAACCTAAACAAAGCAAATGAAATATAAGATTCTCCAATAACAACACAATTGTGCATGAAATAATAAAAATGAAGTGTCTAGACAGACCTAAGCTTTTTATTGATGAAGAAGGGGATGCCTTGGGCATCCCCAAGCTTTGACGCTTGTACCTCTTGGATATTTCTTGGGGTGACACCATGGTGGCATCCCCAAGATTGAGATTTTGTCCATTCTTCATGTCATTGCATCATTCTCTCTCTACACCTGAAATTTTTCCTTCATACAAAACTACACAATCTTCATTAGCAATATTAGCTTATTCAAAAGACATTAGACCACTGGCGAAGTTTTGGAACAGCAAGGATTTTCACTAAAAACACAATATAATGTAGTAACTCCTTTAAAAATCTCAATTCCCCAAAAGAGAACTCAAAAAGGAATCAATAAGAAGCAAATGCAAATAATGGCAGAAATCTGTCAAAACAGACAAGCAGGTAGAAACGATTTTTTTCGAACATCTTATGTTGTTCAAATCAAAAGGTGTTGAACTAACGAAAGTGACCTAACATACTGGAGGATTTATTCGTAAATTTTGAGCTCAATCCGAGTTACAGATCCTCCTCATGAATTTTTTTGGTGGAGGACAGAAATCTGTTTTGGGACAGCAACTCCCCAAATCTTATTTCCCTCTCATTAGAGGTCATTCTTGGAACAAAAAGCAAACAAAAAGGATAAGGAGAGGTCATTACAGAAGTAATAACTTCCAAGACTCAAGGAAACTCTTGGGTTATCTCCCAACAAGTATTTTTCTTTAACGCCTTTAAGTTAGGCACAAGAAGCAAGAAGAATCAAGTATTTTCAAATAAAGAAGCATTAACATTCATACTTGCTTTCAAAGGAGGAGCAAAAAGAAACTTCTCTCTTCTCATTGGGAAGTGTTCAATACCTTTCTTGAATGGAAAATTATATTTGATGGTGCCTTCTTTCATATCAATGATGGCACCAACTATTCTAAGAAAAGGTCTTCCCAAAGTAATAGGACAAGAAGCATTGTATTCAACATCCAAAACATAGAAATCAACACGGACATAAGCATTGTTAACCATAATGAGAATATCAGTAATACTTCCCATGAGTTTCTTCTTAGTATTATCATTGAGTGGGACATTCAAATAACAATCTTCTAATGTTGGCAAATCAAGCATTTCATAAATCTTCCTAGGCATAATAGAGACACTAGAACCAAGATCACATGAAGCTTTGAGATCAAAGTCATTCACTTGCATATTAATAATGGGTTCCCAACTATCTTATACTTTCCTAGGAATAGAAGCTTTGTGTTTTAGCTTTTCTTCCTTAATCTTAACAAGAGCATCTGTAATGTGTTTGGTAAAGGCAACATGCATGTCACTAGCATTAGGACTTCTAGCAAGCTTTTGCAAGAACATAATCACTTCAGAAATATTACAACCATCAATATCAAAGTCAAACTTAGCATCACTAGTGGTAGGCATAGTAGGAGGAGGAATAGGGGCTACTTGTGGTTTAGTGGTGATAGTGCACACACTATTGTTTCTATCAATTTCAACTTCCCTTTCCCACTTAGCCTGAAGTTGAGCTAACAGCCTGACATTTTCATCAATAGTAACTTGTATGGAATGAGCAGTAGCAAAGGTGTTTTCCATAGTTTCAGGTTTAGCAGCCATTTTATTAACCACGGAAGTTTGAGCTTCAGACAAAGAGGATATATTTTTCTCAGCACTCAAAATTTTTGACTGTAAACTAGGAATTTCTCTATTCAGATTCTCAAGCTCATGACTAATATTTTTCAAAATGATAGATTGCTCCTCCATAGTTTTAGTGAAAATCTTGTTTTGCTCATATTACATTTGCATAAAGTTTTTAGTGGATCTCTCAACTTCTAGAATCCTCTCTTCACTAGGCATTCCAGATCTATTCTAATAAGTATTTCCACTAGGAGGATAAGGCCTATAATTGTTGTTGCTACCAAAATTATTCCTATATGCATTGTTGTTGAAATTGTTGTTTCTAATGAAGTTCACATCAACTTGCTCCTCTTGAGCAACCAAAGAGGCTAAGAGAGCACTATTAGGATCTAGAGGAGCTTTCCCATTAACAAGCATAGCCATAATAATACCAATCTTTTCACTCAAAGAGGAAGTTTCCTCGACAGAATTTACCTTCTTACCATGTGGAGCTCTCTCAACGTGCCATTCAGAGTAGTTAACCATCATATTATCAAGGAGCCTTGTTGCAGCACCCAAAGTGAGGCCCATGAAGGTACCTCCAGCAGCAGAATCCAACAGGTTTCTTGAGGAGAAGTTCAAACCTGCATAAAAAGTCTGGATAATCATCCAAGCAGTGAGTCCATGAGTAGGGCAATTTTTAACCAAAGATTTCATTCTTTCCCAAGCAGGAGCAACATGTTCACTATCAAGTTGTTTAAATTTCATAATGTCACTTCTCATAGCAATAATCTTAGCAGGAGGATAGTACTTTCCAATAAAAGCATCTTTGCACTTAGTCCAAGAACCAATACTATTTTTAGGCAAAGATAGCAACCATTCTTTAGATTTTCCCCTCAAGGAGAAAGGAAAAAGACTGAGCTTAATAATATCTCCATCTACATCCTTATACTTATGCATCTCACAAAGTTCAACAAAGCTATTAAGATGGGCAGCAGGATCATCAGAACCAGCACCAGAAAATTGCTGTCTCATCACAAGATTCAACAAAGCAGGCTTAATTTCATAAAAGGTAGCATCAGGAGCATGTGGAGCAATAGGAGTGCTAAGGAAATCATTGTTGTTGGTGCTAGTGAAGTCACACAACTTGGTGTTCTTAGCAGAGTTCATTTTGGCAAAGGTGGGCAAGCCAAAAACAGCAGCTGCAGCTAGAGCAGGAACTATTTTTGTGTGTTTTTTAATAAAGCAAGCATACCAAACAAGACTAATTTTTTTGGGTTTTTTGAAAATAGGCAAACAAAACCAAGCAAAAGAAACAAAGCAAACTAAAAACAAAGTAAAGAGAAAGGAAGTGAAGGACTCCCCTGGTGAAGACGTACTTAGCCTCCCCGGCAATGGCGCCAGAAAATTGCTGGTGCTTGACGGGGAGGAAGAAGTTTGATGTCCCTTTATTCCCCGACAACGACGCCAGAAAATAGCTTGATGGCGCCCAGTACTTGTCGTGGAACACTTCGTTGGAAACCCCAAGAGCAAGGTATGAAGCAGTATAGCAACAAGTTTCCCTTAGTAAGAAACCGAGGTTATCGAACCAGTAGGAGGAAGGAAACGTCACACAGGTGTTGCAAGCAACGCGGAGACCTGCACAACACAAACTCAAGACTTTGCCCCAACGAATCAGTGAGGTTTCCAAGCTCACCAGTTTGCTGTAACAAAGGATTAAACGTATGATGTGGAAGGTAATGGTTTGCAGCAAGTAAACAGTAACAATGGAAGATGTATCAATGATAAAGATTGGACCGGTGTCCATAGTTCACTAGAGGTGCTCTCCTTAGATAAACAACATGGCATGAAGGGTAAACAAATTATAGCGGGGCAATTGACAAGAACTAGCAAGGCATAACAATGTACTAGCCAGAAAGACCCTATGAGGTTGATTGGGCAATACAACAATATACATAGACCGTCATCCAACTACATCTTTGACTAGAATTCCACCTTCAGGTTATCATCCGAACCCCCTCCAGTATTAAGTTGCAAGCAACAGACAACTGCTTTAACAAAGTGTGTAAGGTAAACAGTCCACATGTTCCATGAACAAGAGACCGTTGTTTTCTCCCTACATCTACAACCGAAGAAATTATTGTCACTTCCGTTGGAAACTAGAGGCATGAACCCACTATCGAGCATAAATACCCCCTCTTGGAGTCACTAGCAATTACTTGGCCAAGATAAACACTAGCAACGGAGAGCATGCAAGATCACAAACAACACAAACATGATAGAATCATAAAGATAAAACCATTAATCAAACCAACATAATAATCTCAATATCCATCGGATCCCCACAAACACAACATGCATGATTACAAATAGATTAGATCTTGACCATGAACGGAGCTCACAAGATCTATACATGAAAGCACAAAGGAGGAGATACAACCATCTAGATACTACATGGACCCATAGTCCAAGGTGGAACTACTCACGAATTATACCAGAGAGAAGGCCTCCGGGATGATCTCCCCTCCGGCAGGGTGCCGGGAAGAACTTCACATCCCCCGATCTAGGGACGATGGTGGCGGCGTCTACAGACAGTTTCGTGGATTTCTGATCGGGTACTCAGGGTTTCTGCATCGGGGGCTTCTTATAGACGAAGGGGCGAGACCGGGAGGTAGCCAGGGCCACCAAACCCTAGCTAGATGCGGCCCACCGCCCCGCGCTGGGTGGGTCTGCCCCCAGTCGGCCCTCCGCCTCCTCTGGACTTCTTGTTCCCCACGGAAAGTAATTGACTTTGACGTTTGTCCCGTCCAACTCCGAGAATATTTCTTTACTAACTTTTCTGAAACCAAAAACAGCAGAAAACAGGCATCTGACACTATTGAAACTTGTTAATAGGTTAGTACCAGAAAACATGTAAAAAGCACCTCAAAGTATAGACAAGCAAAACGAAGTAGATAGTAAACAAACATGGAGCATCAAAAATTATAGATACGTTTCCAACGTATCAAAGATGCAAATACTATTTCCTTACAACTATGGGTGAGAGTCTTACAGTTTTGTACACTTTCAATTTTTGTTTACTCGATGTTAAGTGTATATAAACGTGCACAACTTCCACTGGATTCTTCTAAACATTGACGTTGACCGTGCTAAAGTTGAAATCTCAGACTCGTTAAAGAAGTCAATGGAGGACTACCGCAACATACTTAGATTTCCTCCAAAAGTAATTTCAATGATTATCGCACTATATCTGTCTCTTTCGTTCATTCTCTGAGATGTAAAGTAATTAATAACTCATTCATTTCTTTTTTGCCGAACAGGGTTTGGAAAAGATTCACGAAGGAGGTTCAAGGTGAATGGCGTAACGAGCTGACTTTTCGTACGGTCCCGGTAAGTAGTACGAGAGCTAGGTCCTCGCATCTCTTCAATTCTAGTCCTCATACAATTGTCATGCTTGATTGTTATTTGATTGAATTATATTCTCGATCGAAAAGTGTGTGATGCAGCCACATGGGACTAATTTATGTGGATATTACGTATGCGAGTTTATTTGTGGGTGTATGGAGCACGGCACCGACTTTCTTCGAGTATGTAAACAATATATTCATAATTTATTTTATATCATAATTTTTGTTGAGTTCCATTCATAATATCTACTTCTTTATATATAATTGGATGCGATACACGATAAGCTCCTATCACATGAACGTCTACTAGCAATTCAAGAGGAGTTATCGGGATTTTTGCTCAGGGACTTCATAAACAGAAAAGAAGAGTACAACGTGGATAGACCTTCATGTAATCATGGATAGACACACAAGGACAACATCCGTGTAATGTAATGATCTTTGTGTAAATCAAATAAACAAGCTCTAGTCTTGGTTATGTATATATATATTTATATGTCTTTATGTAATCGTGAGAGAAATTATATTATATATGCATCAATGTATGCAACATGTAGTAGCGTAGAATAATATGTATATAAAAACACAATTGTTTGAAATGAAAACACAAAATGAAAAACAATCGAACACAAAAAAAGAAAACCCTAAAACCCCATCTCCTGTCGCGGCAGCAGGTTGGTGCAAAACGCTGCCACAGCAGAAGAACTCTAGTCCTGGTTCATGTTATGAACCGGGACTAAAGATTCTCCAGCCCATCGCGCGCGGCGGGGCCACGTGAAGATAATCTAGTCCCGGTTTATAACAGAACCGGGACTAAAGGCCTAACCTTTAGTCCCGATACGTTAGTTTTGGATTGCAATCTGAGACTAAATCCTCTTACAAACCGGGACTAGAGTCTTATTTTCTACTAGTGTATGTAAGACGCTATATTAGTCTATATATAAAATGTGTGTATATTCTTGACAAAGAACTCTAGTGGCTGATTTGGTAGAAGCCTTTGTTACTAGATGGTAGGTCGTGAGTCCAACTCCCCAAAATGCCATGTTTTATTTTTTAAAGGCTATGACATTGATTTTATTGTTGTACATATGGAAATATATTAATTCTAGCATTTTATTTAGAGTGAATTCCACTTTTTACCCTCTACTTGTTAATTTGTGACACTAATTATCCTATGTAGTGAAAATTTATCTAAATTACCATGTTCAGAAACTTTAAACCCTCATTTTCTGATGCATATCTATTGGGCAAGGTGTGAGGTGACGATTGAACCTCGAAATTATCGAGATGTCAACAAAGAATAGAACATTTGGTGCAGAGAAGGGTAGATATGATCGACAACGACGTCCTCCGATCTTGACATATTTTATGGCGGCACATCGTCCTAGCATGTCAGCCTTATCCAAGAACACGTGTTGAATGCTAAAACGGGACAAAATCATGCTTAGAATTTTCTTAAATAGGACATTCAGATACAACTTCTACTATATGAGGTAATTAGTGTCTCAAATGCACAAATAGAAGGTAAAAAGTAGAATTCACTCTTTTATTTATTTTTAAAAATGAAAATCGAGTATGCAAGTTCATAATCTCTGTTTAAATTAGAAGAATACCAAAGTGGCTAAACTAGCCGCAATTTTTCTGCTTAGGCACGGGTTAGGTGTGCAAGCTACATGTGCTGTGTCCTTGACGTGTGTCTGACGGGCTCAAACACTTGCGGAAATTTCAAATTAGATAGTGCTGGACCTGAAATTATTACTTACTATACTTCCCAATTGTCACGACTTATCTTGGAAGTATGTGTTTTTTTACATTCAAACCTTTTGTCAGTAATAGCTTATCTACTGGTACTTGGTAGTGTTAAGTAAATGATTACATGACAGTTGTCTGTGTCTTGTGTCATTTTATTTTCTCCAACGTTTCTTCTATTAGGACAGGAAAAGTAATTTTCTATGTTGCATCTCCAAATCCTATGACTAGTTTAATGTGCTAGGTTATTAGTAATTGCAAAATTGGGGCACATTTCCTAACAATTTTGTGTGTTACAGCGGAGAGGATGCTTATGGAGGAACATACCAGAGTTGGCAGCAAAATGCGCCTCCTCCTCCACATGATCATGTGATCAATATGCAACCATCACCTCCCCCAGCATATGCCAATCGTCCTCTACAGACACCACCACTGCCTCCACCCCCTATGATAAACTTGCATACTCGATTTTCAATTTTAAAAAATAAATAAAATGCTAGAATTAATATATTTCTATATGTACAACAATAAAATCATTGTCACAACCTTTGAAAAATAAAAATAAAAAGTGGCCCCTCCACGGACACCGCCACTGCCTCCACCCCCTATGATAAACTTGCATACTCGATTTCCAATTTTAAAAAATAAATAAAATGCTAGAATTAATATATTTCCATATGTAAAACAATAAAATCAATGTCATGGCTTTTGAAAAATAAAAATAAAACGTGGCCCCTCCACAGACACCACCACTGCCTCCACCCCCTATGATAAACTTGCATACTCGATTTCCAATTTTAAAAAAAAAATAAAATGCTAGAATTAATATATTTCCATATGTACAACAATAAAATCAATGTCACGGCCTTTGGAAAATAAAAACAAAAAGTAACATTTTGGAGAGTTGAACTCATAACCTACAATCTAATAACACAGACTTCTACCAATTAAGCCACTAGAGTTCTTTAAGAAGTATATACGCACATTTTATATATAGACTAGTATAGTGCATTACACATAAACGTTAACTTGTTGAGTATAACGCTTTTGTGTTAGACGTTACCCAAAAGGGTTAGTTGAGAAAAATACTTACGCAGCGAGTTTATTTTGGGTCAGTTTTGTCCAGTTTGCCTTCGCTAGGCCCAAGCATGGCCCAACCACTAGACCCAAAAAGGGTCTAGGACCGACCCAATGGCAAGCTCTAGACTGATTTGGGATTTTTGGGCCAGGCCAAGCTACCCATGGCCATGTACAAAAACAAAAAGATTATAAACTAAGCATATCGCGAAACAATTGAGCAATAATAAAAATATCCTACATTTGATGTCAAGATGAAAACTGTGATATTACCTTTTCTAACATGTATTTTTCCTTTTCAAGTTCTTCTTCATGGCTTGCCAAAATTTTCCAGCTTTTGTGTCCATTATTCCGCAGCATGTTATAAAATAAGTTCAACACAACAGAGGCGAGCCTGAACATTCAGCCTAACTCTATGTCGACATTGATTTCCTGACCCAACTCAGTCGTCCGTGAATATTGCGACGGATGCATCAAACGGACAACGACGTCAACTTAGAACTAAGAAAATTTCACACGACTTAGGTAGATAGGTTTACCACACGGTCCTTCATCGGCGGGAGGTTTCTATTTTTGTTTAGGCTATTATATTTTTTGGAAGTCAGAATAAATTCATTTCCGCTCTATCCTTATTTCGGTGGTGCAACTAGCGCTAGTGGAGGCCACGTGTCCGACAGATCGCCTAGGATCTAATCTCTTTTCATGTTCGTGGTATCGTTTCATGTTAGTCTCTTCCAATTTATGGTTGTCATTATTAGCTATAGTTGTTTTGGTGTGATGGTACTTTGAGGTCTTAGACGATGGTTTCTTGTCTGACTAATACAATAGGGTTAATTGGATAGATGCCACTATAATTTCAGCCTATTTGAGAAACGCCACTACATCTTTCATCTTTTGACAAACGCCATTGCAATTCTCGATACATTCCATAAACGCCATAGTGACCACTTAAACACATATACCAACCAATATACACTTGTATTTCTGCCGTACATACTTATACATAGTCGGCCCTCACTCTAATAAGCTAATGAAGATAACTGTGACAGAATAAAATTAGAAAAAATAACATGGGTGGTGTAAATTGTATCACATCTTTTTAATATCTGTTTGCAGTATCGTACAATGAATTTTTTCATATCATAATAAAATCCGAATATAAAACAACTCGTGGGTCAATACGTGTGAATTTTTTTAGTTTTCATTACTCTTCCCGGTTCATATTAATTGACTTTGATTTGTTAAAATTTGAATGAACCTATATACTAAATAGTGTCTAGATTCATTCAAATCTAGACAAATTTGAGTCAATTAATATGGGCCAGAGGGAGTATAACAATTTAACTTGCAAGAAAATGCAATACATTAGGAAAAAAATCCATTGCACTAGTAGTGTAATTAGTAGTGAAACACCCGTCACGCGAGTTAACACCGGTTCCTTAATATTCAAAATTAGTTTAGCATTAAATAACAAGAAACTACAGTACAAATCTCCGGCAAGAATACCCATACCACCATCATATGAGGAATTGCACCAAAAACGAACACACAATTCGCTAGTACAGCGCAACATCGGTGGACAACAAGAACTCACATTTATACACTATTAGTGCAATAGACATTTTTTCAAACGTACTCCCTCTGTTTGAAAATATAAGATGTTTTATGTTTGTGAATGAGATATATTTAGACATCTTTTAGTGTTTAGATTCATTTGAACCTATACACTAAAAGGTGTCTAGATAAATCTACTTCACAAACCTAAAACATCTTATATTTCTAAACAGAGAAAGTACATTGGTGTAACATCCCAAAAATACTAAACTTGGATCATCAAATTTAGGGTTAACAAAAACTTTTCTAAAATAAAAATATGAAAGCATGCATGGTGTATGCATTTCATTTGGAATTCTTTTGAACCACCTTGTTTGTGTGTTCCTTTGCTTGTAAATGGATTCTTAGGTGAAATAAACATCATCTAAACAATCTCCACACTTTTCCGAAAGACAAACAAATCAAAACAAACCAAATTGGATGAATGGTCATTTTGACCAATTTAACTCCCATGCCTACTTTGGCTGTCTCAAACTTTCAGAACCTAACAGAAACTTTTCTGGATCTTTGCACCCCTTGATTGTACTCATAACAAAGTATCAAGGCCCACTTTGTGATCATCCAAAAACCTTTAAATGCATAGTTTAAATGACAGTTCAAAATTGAATCTTTATTATATGGGAAGATCCCATTTTTTCAAAAACCACTCAAACAAGCTCAACTTTTAAAACCCAAGCATCTGCAAACTCACCAGCACCAACCTAGCACACCCACCAAAAATCTTTTCAAAATTCAAAACTTGAATTCTTGCGGCCATTTTATCAAACACCTTGCACATACAAATCAAACAAAATCCAAACACTATTGTGAGGAGTGATTGAAGCCTAACTTGTTCCCTCTCTGGTTGCAACTAGGCTTTAGTAGATCATCTAGCTCAAGTGCAAACCTCTAGCATCACTGTAAGCTTGGCAATGCGTGGTGATGACACCACTTTAAATCACATTCCCATGGACTAAAATATGTGGTGATGACATGTGTCAACATGATCCCATGTTTGGTTTGGAGAATATTAAATCTTAAGTAGTTTTTCAATGAGTAGAAATTACTTTTCTAAAAATAAAAGGAATTAAACCAAGCCTTAATCTTGTAATGTTAGAGATGATGTTAGATCATCTATAGGACCCTTTTTGTGTGATGATTGCAAGTAGTTATGTATTGTTTGGTGATTGTGTACCTCGTATTTATTCATAGACGCTAGTACCGACCAAGGATACGAGAAAGAAGGAGGATACTACGAAGAAGAAGCCGAGGAGAACTTCAACCACTGCTCTGCACAAGGCAAGCTATTAACCTTGCAAGCTAACACTTGCAAGATACCCTACTAATGCAAGCTTATACTGATACTTATGCAAGCTAATACTTGCTTGCTACCATGACCACTATATGCCTTAAGAAGATGTGATCATATCCACTTGATAAACCAATCCTAGTTTTACTTGCAAGCTTATTACTTTATTTCTTTATCAAAGATCTTACTTAGAGTTACTGGAATAAATGGTAGATACTAGAAGGATAATTGAAGGTTGCATAAAGAGCATAAAATTTGGCCTAAGCTAGATAATCTTGATGTCATCCTAAGGCATAAGATTAAACTTAGTTAAACTCCACTAGTTTACCACCCCTCATTAGTGCTTACCCCCACTTGTAGATGCTAGTGCTAAGCATAAAACTTGATCAACTTTAGATGGGAATACTTGGTGGAAAAATGGTTATGAAAACCTTGGAATGATGGATCATTCTATTGAAATGTTTTGATCATGTGTTTTCGAACACCTAATGAATTTGGTGATGAAAATGTTGAGGCATGAGCCTTAGCCCTTTATAAAACTGATGGTTGTCTGGATGCGATACCATTCCAATTTTATCGTACAACCACAATACCCGAGAATTGGGTAGGGCTTGATTGGAAACTTATATACCTTAGTATTAGCTCCCTCACGGCCAAGGTCTGAGCTGAGGCTACCTTGTGAAGATTGTCCACCTGTGTAGTACCCAAGATGACAGTTGGTCATGGTTGGGAGGCCAAACTCACAGGAGAGGTGCTTATACTAGGGCGTGTAATTGAAAGGTTAGGATTGATTATCCGCATACTGAGTATGGTGAATTCATGATTTGTTCCTGACGGATGTATCGAATGTTGTGGTGAAAGTGTACAACCTATGCAGAGTGTCAAACTATTCGAATAGCCACGTCCGCGGTTATGGACAGTTGGAGTGGCCATATTGTTCCCCCGTCGGATGTTTTCAAAAGATTGTGAAATGAATTGAGACTTTGACTTGACCACAACAGGGTTGTGATATGAGATACAAGTTCCCACTTAGTTTTATAAAATTTCAACTAGCATTCGTTTCTTCTAAACTTATTAGAGATAAATCTGGCTTTTGCAAAATAACCCTAGAGCCTAGTGTCCTATTACCAAAAACCCCTTTCACTTGTTAGTATTAGTTTGCGAGTACTTAAAGAGTACTCATGGCTTTGTCCCTGGCTATTTCCGTGGCCATACTATGAAGAGGAGTACCTGTAGGATGGACCCCAGGAAGGTTACGATAACTAGGATCATCTCCCATCGTCAGCATTGCCTGTGACCCCGAAGATGGAGCTTCGCCTACGCCACCGTTATTATTGCGTATTCCGCTGCTTGAGGTTGTATTAAGAACTGGATCATGAGATCCCTATTTGTGTAAGAACTTATGTACGGTTTGTAATGTATGATGTACTATGGTATCCAATTTCTGTTATGTCTCGCAAAAATGGTAATCCTGGGATTGCGATGTATGGCATAATAGGCATCTAGGATTAAAAATCCGGGTGTTGACAATTGGTTTGCATGCTAAATTGTTAATGAAAACTAGAAACTTCCAGACGTTCTGCACCATGAGTTGTTTTATAGTATTCAAGTTTGATTATGATATAAAAAATATCATTATACGATATTGCAAACAAATATTTAAAAAATGTGATACAATTTATATCACTCCAATTATTTTATCCATTTTTATTCTGTCACGGTTATCTTCCTGAGCTTATTAGGATGGGGCCCACCTTCTTACGTATGTACCGCAGAAATACGAGTGTATATTGGCAGGTATATGTGTTTAAGTGGACATAATAGCGTTTATGGAATGTATCAATAATTGTAGTGGTGTTTTTCAAAAGATGAAAGTTGAAGTGGCGTTTCTCAAATAGGCAGAAATTATAGTGGTATTTATCCAATTAACCCAATACAATAAGCTGTACTACAACAAATTTTGCTTGGCTCCGACGATAAAGGGATAGGGATGGAGGCACGCCTTTGGATCGTGCAAGTTTTTGTGGTCGTTGCTACGGAGTTAAAGACCTATTTGTAATTTGCATTGACGAGGTTTGATCTCGTCAATGCCCATTGTTATGGACTTGGGTTTTGGAGAAGATGGGGATGCTGGAGATCGCGGAACGGTTAGCAAACAAGCAACACGGGGACACGAGGTTTACCTAGGTTCAGGCCCAGAAAACCTTACTCCTGCTTGTCTGCTCTTGATTACGGCGGAATCGGTGATTACAAGGGTGCGCAGATGCAATCTGGCGTGGAGGTGTGTATGCGGAAGTATGAAGGTGCTAGATCTGTAGATCTGTTGTTGTCTAGTCTATTGTACTGTAGCATGTCCTCCTCGTTGGACCCTCCTAGCCTTTATATATGGGGGCTAGGTCTCATGTACCGATACGAGTAGGTTACAAGTTGTATTCAAACTCTAGTCTTGAGCTTTCCTTGTCTTGTGCGCTTGGGAGTCCGAGTCCATATGGGCTTCATAGCAGCCGAACCGTCATAGGCGTCATGCACCCTGGTAGGTCGTCGAGTGGGCCTTCCGTCAGGCTGGACCAGGTATGCTAACATCGGGTACCCGTAGGGTATAACCATGTCAGTAGCCCCCGAGTGTTCAGTCGAATCGTAGATTCGGCTGAGGACTCTTCAATCCTTCGGGTGCAACTCTGTCTTTCAAGAGAATGTGTAGGGATTGTTGATGCGTGTTTCTGACTCTCCCGACGGATCAGGGTCAGTTAATTGTCTTAGGACAAAACAACACGATCTTCTTCAGGTTCGAGTCCCTCGACTCGAACCCGGAACATATGCTGGCGTAATTCGACTCAGGCCACGGAGGACTTATAGGAGTGGAATTCCAGTGAATTTACTTGATATACCCTACGCGTCCGTCGGGATTTTTCATCGTGCCTGTTGGCACGGGATTATACTAGAAGAGCGCAGTCGTGTGCGTTACCAGGCCATCAGATGATATTTGTAGGTCTTATCTTTGCGTCGTAGACACAGCATCCGAATTTTATCACCACGGAGGTGTTTCGGGTGGCCAAGGAGAATGTTACTCACTTAGCGTTAATTGGGGCAGAGTTGCCAAAAAAATTTACATGCTGATCCGAAGGATTGCAGTCGAAGAATTCATAGGGTGCGCGACCAGCACTCCCTATGGGAGTAGCCCCCCGAGTGTCTGCTCGAGTCGTAGACTCGAGCGGAGACTTTAATTCAGCCGTTTGTTCGACTTCCGGTCCGTAGGACACAAATTTTTCGGATGCTTGAATCCATCCTCCCTATGGGAGTAGCCCCCGAGTCCGTAGTGGAGTCGTAGACTCGACGTAGGACTCGAAGAATCAATGTTGATGGATTACCTTAATCATGCTTCAGGTGCGCGGCCAGCGCTCCTGATAGGAGTAGCCCCCGAGTAGTTGCTCAAATCGTAGATTCGAGTGAGTACTTTTCGAGTGTTTAGTCGAGTCGCAGACTCGAGTGTAGACTCATGCAAGGAGAAACCACCGACTCGGAAGTGCATCGAGTCAGCGTCTCATGCATAAGGAGCCAGGATTCGGCGTAGCGGAGTGATGCGGCATTTTATCCGGAAGGACTCGACGTTGCGGATAAAGTCGACGCCGTTTCTTCTGTCGGGTGCGCGGCCAGCGCCGCTTTTGTCGATGATTGATGTGGTCATCTAAGGAATGCTTCGACTCGGGTCTTGGCATCTGTTGACGTGACTGGCACTGGTCAACTCCGTTGGAGGACCCGATAGCATAGCTCAGCGCATTTGACATCCTTGTAAGCTGTAGAAAACATAAAGAATTGTAAAGTACCTGTATCTTGTAAGGAATATTTTCCTTTCGGCTTGTGTAGTGAGATTCTGGTGCTGATCGAGTCGACACTTTTGCACTGTATGCTAGGCCTTTTCGTTAGTCTGATTACCCTTAGTCTCAGTACCTTGCCGAGGCACTCGGAGTTCAAGGATTCGACGGTCAGGCAGAATCAGCTACTCAGGCTGTCGCGTTCGAGGTGCTCGAGTGCGTGGAGCCGATGGCGCATTAGGTTACTCTAAGAGGGCGCAACCCCCGAGTGTTTCGAGTGCGATTAAAGTAAGAAAGAAAATCAACTCTGAGTAGTGAACTTAGCTTCGTTGGTTGTTGACGAGGTGAAACGGGTCGTGAGAGCCAACACAACCGGAGGGTCACGGTCTCGAGAGTCATTGTGACCGGCAGGTCACAGGAGGCGATGCAACCTACGGATCGCGGGCGTCGAAGTAGTGGTTCATTGGAGCCGAAGGAGCCCCCCGAGCCGCCGTAGCCAAAGACCACAGCGAGTCGCGTGACGGATTCGAAAGATCCCTCGGTCGCTAGAGCTGAAGACCATAGCAGGTCACCGAAGCGAAGGGAGCCCCCGAGTCGCTGGAGCCAAAGATCGTATCGGGCCGCCGCAGTCGAAGACCGTGGCGGGTCGCCAAAGCGGAGGGATCCCCCGAGCCCCCGAGTCGTTGGAACCGAAGACAACAGCGGTTCTCGAGGCAGAGTCGGCGGAGCCCCCGAGGGTAGAGTTGATGTAGTCGAGGCGGCGTCCGAGAGCCGATGCGGCGGACCGGAGTCAACGCGGCAGCATGTCATCGAGGCCGATGGCGGCAACAGTTTGCCGCAATCGAAGATTGAGAAGGTCGATGTAGTCGAAAAGTGCAGCAGGTCGTCAGGGTCGAAGACCACAACGGGTCACGCGGCGGACCGAAGTCGCGTGATGATGAAGAGTTGTCGCATCCAGAGACTATAATGGGCCACAACATTCGAAAACCGCATCAGGTTGCCGCATCCGAAGTTTGTAGCGGTTCACGCGACGGAATCGACGCCGCCTTTAGACATAGAATCGACGCGATCAAACGGAGTCGACAGAGCGGGGTCGCCGGATTTGTGTTTGAAGGGAGTAGACACGACGGCGAGCGGCGCGGCGGACGAGTTGATGCCACAGGGTACCGGTCGCGTGGACAATATTGGATGAATCTGATGCGTTGTGTGTAGCCAGCTGGGAGGCGTGGTGTCTCCGTATATCCCAGGTCGTGAACTCTGGAGCTGCCATGGTAATTTGAGCGATCCATCGAAGTCTTCTTGTTTTTTCTTCTTTGGCTTTTGATGCTTGGCCGATTGATTGATTTTAGGTATGGTTGAGCACGGCAGGTTAACAAAGCTGCAATAGTACGTAGAAACGGGAAATCTCTGTTTCTTTCAATCGAAGCTAAATCAATCGAGGTTCCGCCCAGATGCGTCGTACCCCCCCTTTTTTTTCTTTGGCTCTATTGATTTGACGCACATCTGCTTCACAAAACTGCCTTGATACGACATTGTAGATGATTTCTGAAAATTGCCACTTGAATTTTTTCTTGGGACTTGGTCGCAGAGATACGTTTGATTAGGCCTTGGCCATGCTTTCCTTCCCGCAGATCGCATCCATCACGTGGAGTCGCTTGTGCGCGTGCCTTGGCTTCAATTTTTATCGAACTCGGCCTCCGACGCGATCAATTGCTGTACCATAGATCCGATCAGCTGAATTGCAAGAGCGGTGCTGAAGTCGAGTCATGCGCCCACGTTGATGAAGACAAATTCGGCTATGTGGAGATGTTGATGACGAAGTTCTGCGCGTGCGCCGACGCGTGTGAATCGAACAAATGCGATCTAACTTTTGCTGATGGTGAGGGAGCCGGAGTAGATGAGCCGATCAGATGTAATCTGGCCATCATTGATGATGATGGATCCAGTCCGGATGACATCGAGTTTTAGATCGTAGGTGATGGGACCGTCACGATCGCACAATCAGCGCCCTCGGTTTTCACAGACGGCGCCAATTGACGAGGTTTGATCTCGTCAATGCCCATTGTTATGGACTTGGGTTTTAGAGGAGATGGGGATGCTGGAGATCGCGGAACATTTAGCAAACAAGCAACACGGACACGAGGTTTACCTGTTCAGGGCTCCGGAGGAAAACCCTACTCCCGCATGTCCGCTTGATTCCGACACTGCGAATCGATGATTACAGGGGTGCGCAGATGCAATCTGGCGTGGAGGTATATATGCGGAAGTATGAAGGTGCTAGATCTGTAGATCTGTTGTTGTCTAGTCTATTGTACTGTAGCGTGTCCTCCTCGTCGAACCCTTTATATATGGGGAGACTAGGTCTCAGGTACCGATACGAGTAGGTTACAAATTGTATTCAAACTCTAGTCTTGAGTTTTCCTTGTCTTGTGCGCTTGAGAGTCCGTGTCCATATGAGCTTCATAGCAGCCGAACCGGCATAGGCGTCATGGACCCTGGTAGGTCGTCGAGTGGGCCTTCCGTCAAGCTGGACCAGATATGCTAACATCGGGTACTCGTAGGGTATAACCATGTCATGCATTACTTCTAAAGCTCTTTGTACTACTATTAATGATTACTAATAGATAGGTGGAATTAGAGGTAGACGTCATATCAAGCCGGTACATGCGCGAGAGGGAAGGAGGGAGGCGGCGGTGATTGTAAAACCCATCTAGGGTTTCGCCACTCTCGTCGGCGACGCCATCGTTCCGCTCCTCCTCCGGTGGCCTTTGTGACTTGGAGGTGGCATACCATGGTCTTGTCAGCGGGGAAGGTTCCTGTTCTTTATTTAGACTGTCTTTAGTGTCTTCTTCGAAATGTTAAGGTGGTGCATCTAGCACCAGCGAAGAACGCATGGAGTCGTGTGTCCGGTTGATTTCTTGGGGTCCGGTCATTTTTCGTATTCGTCGATGTGGTTTGAGATCAGCCTCTTACAATTTACAGTTGTCATCTTCGGCGATAATTGCTTCTCTGGTTTGCTCGCTTTTTGAAACCTTAATATGAGGGCTTTCTAGCTGTCTACTACAAAAAGCTTTGTCCACCTCAAGTGATTCAGGGGTGACGATGGTGATGTGTGTTCAGTTCGTTTCAATGGCCTATATAGACCTATTTATATTTTTTTTATTTTGGGACTTCTTTATAACGCGGTTGGGATTTAAAAGAAGTTAGATCGGTGGAATTATTAAAAAAACACTAACCTTTTTCTATTAAAAAAGAAATTATCCGGAATGGATTGGCTGATAAGTGGAAGAGGTTAAGATAATGATGCCAAAGCTAAGGCACGCGATGGATAGTGATGCATGGGCGGTTTGGTCCAGCTAGCACGTACACCAACCGCACTGCCCGCACTGCACTGAGTAACATGCATGTGTCTTGCTCGGTGGCCTCACGCCTCACGCGCGCGCTCAACACACGAGCCCATCCATAGCTGCACGCAGCAGCACGCTTGCGCTTGTACGCATGCATGGTAGGTGTCGTGTCAGAGCATCTCTATAGCTAGATCTGTCCATTTCCCCTCCTCCTTCTCTGCCCGGGGCCCCGGCTGACACCTAAGCTGGTCACGAACTTACATCACGGTCACATGCGCGCGTCGACATATACAGATGTGCAGAGCCTTGTAAAGCGCGCATATTGATCCAGATGTAACGTGGACCGGAGGGGAGTTGATTGATTTCCTACATTCTCGATCGTTGTGAACTTCTTCTTTTTTGCAAGAAGATACAAGTGTCAATATGTCATGTTCTCTGATGAAACTTAACTGGTTGCCGGCGCGTTGTCTCATGGATAACTCGCCGAGCGAAAACATGAGTGTGACTGGTTCTCGGTCGATCGATAACCATTACTCTTTCGTTTAGAAATATAAAATATTTCAGTTTTATAAAATAAATGTACGTAGATACTACCTCCGTTTTAGGGCTTAAGGCGTACATGTTTTTCAAAGCAAAGTTTAACCGAATAAATTAAGCAACAAAATCTTGATTATATTATATATAATTAGTATCGTTGGATTCGTATTGAAAAATACTTTCCAGTGATACTAATTTTATACCAAAACTCTTTACGTATTTAAAGTAATTTTTAGTCAAAGAAAAAACACGCAAAACGAGAATGCTTTAAGCCCTGAAACGGAGGAGTATATTTTAGTACATAGATTTATTTGAATTTATACCTAAAACGTGTCTAGATACGTTAGCTTTACTACTTAAAACACCTTATATTTTTTAACGTAGGGAGTACTTCCTTATAAGATGTTTTATATTTTGTGAAACGAATCTATCTAAATATATTTTAATGTGTAGGTTCATTTCGAATGTGCACATTAAAAGATATCAAGATACATTCGCTTTATAAAAGTTAAAATATTTTATATTATAAAACAGAGAAAGTACAACATAAAAAAATACCGAATGCTTTTTCGGTTGCAACTCACTTTTTTTTTCTCAAAATGGGAGAGTAGCCGCCGGGGACTCTTTATCGACTTGATGCATGCAATCTCTATAGCATTAGCATTATTATAGGTTTAGGGTTACAATAGTTATTACTTCATGGGCCGTATAAGATTTCAACATGTATAAGCCATCTAAATAGAAAAACAACAAAATCGTGACACAAATTAGAATACCTGCTGAACTCGTTGTATATATATATCACATACAACCATTTCTAGTTGGTTTGACCCAACATCCAAAGCCTGATGATTTTACGTTGGTTATAGGTAAGACCACATACGAGTCTAATGGATAGCAAGAGAATTGACCCACATAAAATAAGTATTATTTGCATTGTTAAAAGTAATATCATTATGCACATTTCATATGACTCAAACTAAAACACAAACACTCACTCGGATTTGTGCTTTAATTCTCTTATTTATACTAGAAAGTGAGTTGCCAAAAAGGTTGGTATTGATTTTAGGTGGAGATGTACTGAAAGCCATGTCTATAATTACTCGGATGATCTTTGTGTTTCATCTTGGTTACAAAAACAACATCTCTCACTACCCTTCTACTTTCTTTTAATCAAATTATCTCCCGTGAGGAGCACCTTACATATCCAAAGTCGGTTTCACATCATTCGTGAATATGTTCAAGATTGATACATTAAGATTTGCAAACTACAAAGGGTTTAAATGTTGCAGACCCGTTGACTAAAACTTTTCCACAAGCAAAACATGATCAAATGCCTGGCGTCCACAAGGGTTAGATCTCTGCCAATGTAAACTAGTTTACTGACCGTAGTGAAAATGGGAGACTATTAGAAATATTTCCTAGACGCAATAATAAAGTTATTGTTATTATATTTTAAGTCATGATAAATGTTTATATTTCATCCCATAATTTTATTAAAACAGGAAACGTAATACTTGTGTAGTTTTATAAATAACACTCTATCCATAGATATCCTCTATTGAGGGCTAGCTTGTTGGTTAATGATGATTATGGTTTCCTGACCATGGATATGTGTTGTCAATTAATAACGGGATCATGCCATTAGGGAATGACATGATGGATAGACTCAACTAAGCATAGAAATTAGATCATGTCACAAAAGTTTAAATTGCCAAAGCTGTTTAATGTCAAGTATCCTAATCCATAGACCACGAGATTATGTTTCTCACTTGTACCAGAAGAATGCTTTGGGGTATCAACCGTCACACTTCAACAGGGTGACTATAAAGGTGTATTTCAGGTACTTCGGAAAGTGCTTTTTGAGTTGCATGAATCAAAGACTGTGATTTGTCCCTACATGTGTTGGAGAGATATACTATGGGCCCTCTCCATAATACACATCCTATACCGCTTGGAAGCACGTGACCAATGAGTTTGTATTAGGAATGATGCCCTAGAGGCTCACATTTCTCCTTGTATTTGTAACCCGGCATTCGGCTTAGAGCTAGTTGTATGTGTCACTGCAATTGTTGCGGGTGTGGAACCATACTTGTATCCAGATCTAGCCAGTTTGTCCTTAGCCGTTTGAGGTTGGATAAGTCAAAATATGACAATGTTTCACGTGTCATGTGCATGGAGATGCTATCCGCCTTGCATTGGCTAGTCAGAAGAGGTATGATAGCCGGACCTATCCAAAGGTTAGTAGGACGTGAGCACACCGTCATACGCTCAGACTAACACAATCAAATCCTTAGACCTGAGGGGATCGCACGATCTGAGTTATTGAAGAGATGTCTTTGACTCCATTGTAACACCCTCAGAATCGACCCTATGCAAGTTTTAGCGAAACCCGCCAAACCCGCATAGAAACGATTCAAAGGTGCCCACCAGGCACTTTCGTGCGGGTGGAAAACGAAGTAATAACATTACACAACAGTCCTCGATGGGACCCATAGAACAGATATATATACAACACGACTCCATGAGTCAAGAATACAGATATACGGTACAAAGATCCAAATCACCTTGAAAAGATACAGCGTCCGACTACGGACAAGATGCAAATGGGGCTAAGAGCCCTGAAGAATAACCAATGGCGTCCATAACCCTGCCCAGGCCAAGCCGGAAGGGTAACCCTGCTAACGACGTCGATCTCAAACCTGCTTAAACAAAAGGGGTGCCGACAAAGGGCAAAGGAAAAAGAGGAGCGTCAGTACTGAGGCTAGTACACGGCGAGGCTAGAATTCGGCGGTCCTCGCCTACATAGGTATGGTGGACTGAAGCGGCAGCGCAGCATGCACTAAACAACCTATAGAGACTCGATACAACTGGCGGCTATCAGAGAGGGGTAAGAAAGATCTACTCGAAACCAACCTGAATCTAACACCACACAAACCCATCCTGGTATTTCCCCCTTGAGACCAATCGAGAAAGTCAATCGAGGAACTCACACCGTTGGCAGTTTTAGTTATTCAGTTATCATTGCAGCAATTACTAGTCAGGTATAGATAATCATCCTGATATAATAAGCAGTGGGCACTTTTAGTTAATCATTCCGTTGTAGTGGCAAAACTTACTAGTCAGATACAATTTAGCATGACATAACTCCAAAACCCAGCAGTTGTTGGTATTTTTATTTAGACAGTCCGTTGTAGTTGCAATACTTACTAGTCAGGTACAATGGTCGCAAGCGACAACTCAAGCAAGCAATTGTTGGCAGTTTTATTTAGCCATTCCATTATAGTAAAGCTGATTACTAGTCATTATAAAGTCAAATTTATAGCACTACTTTAGTTATAGTTGTCTATGATCGAGATACTGTGCTCCAAGTCGTCCATAACCGTGGACACGGCTTTCAGAAAGTTTTACCCCGGGTGCACAAATAGCAACACACACTCGATCAACCTCGGAAAACCAAATCAAAACCCAACGAGGCCTTCACGACAAAGCAATCACAGGATTCAGAAATATTTCAGGGGGCACCCTTGAGTACACCCGCAACGGTTAGCCGACTCGAGACGGACCCGAGGTTTGGGTGACGGCCAGTGAACGATCGGGAACCCAAAATCGGGCTTGTCGACACCGCAAAAACGTGTCCCGATCCTAACAGATGCAGTGTGCTCCTCGCACAATCGTAAATAAAGCAGTAGCATGGCATAAGTACAGGATAGTAAATAAAACCTCAAACTAGTTTGTGGCCCCAAGAAATAAGAATGAATCATGCTCTGGCTCAGGGGGGTCCCATAATCCTCCCGGATGTGGATAGCGCGATAAATCAAGGAACATGTATCAAGCACTCGGGGTCCTACGGGACACAAGTGGACGGTTAACAACCAAATAACATCTATTGCCCACCAGTGCCTCTGCTTACTTACTTCAATTTTAGTTGTTTAAACAGTAAATAAAGTGAACGATAAGTAAAGCCATGATCATCTCCAACATCAACATGCGGCAATACACCAACAACTGTGGAACTTGACGACACGCAACAGCACTTGAGCAAGCGACTACGATGCGCAAGTCCAACTATCTACCAACAACAGGTAATAGGATGTGTCCAAGGCAATATAAGGCGGCAAGGGATATCAAGGGTACGAAACTAGAGCATCGCAACACAGATAGCAATAGATCAACAGGAGGGAATAAATACTATAAAGTAAGATAGGTAGAAAGGGGGAGATGCTCGCCTGAAAACATTGTCGCAGGATCGACCGAAGATCGGGGCGAAGCTCACATCAACTCATCGATCTTATTCGCGAAGAACCAAAACACTAGAATAAACACCGGATGCAATATTTAATACAACGGCAGAAGATCGGGCATGATGCATGTATGATGTATGACATGGCAAAGATGCGATGCAATTAGGCCAGATTAAGCGGAACCGGGGTTCCGACAATATTTATCGGTTCATGTTGTTTAGATACCCCGCAATTTAAATGTTGTTTTAACATGGCCAAATATCTCACCGATTCGATGCACAAATTTAAATGAGGCCAATATAAGACTAGATTTGCCCGCATATGGGCCCCATATTTAATTATAAGGTGAATCGGCATAAGGCCCCCAAACCACACAAATATGCATGCGAGTATGACAATTTAATATGCAACAATTTGTTATTACATTTATAAAATAGGGCTCGAGAAAAAGGGTCACACATTAGGGTTCGACGATCTTGGGGTTCCGGGGTTCGGGGTTCGGTCTCAGGGTTCAGGGTTCGACGGGATCGGTCTCGGACAACGGGAAGGAGGTCTCGTTGCAACCGTGAAGCAGGACTTGGTTCGGTGTCGGGGGCGCATCGGATCCGCTCTGGTCGGTGTCGATCTTGTCGGGCCCGCGTATCAGGTCGGTCTTGGCGTCCGGGGGGAAGTTCATGTCATATCCGTGTCGACGACCTGGGCGTCCGGGTAGAAGAACTTGGCGCATCCGCGTCGGCGATCTTGGCGTCCTTCAGGTTCGGGTCCTGGCTCTTCGAATCGTTCTTCAGGGGTCCGGGAAGGCGACCTTGGCGCTCGGGTTCGGCGGTTTCGGTCTTCGGACTCCGTGAACGGGGCATCGGATCGCATCTATGAAGGAGATCTTGGCGCGGCACCGGGTTCGGGATCTATCTTCGCTTCGGGGAATGGTCTTGCGGTCCGAGCAGATCTTGGTGTCCGAGGGAAAGTTCATGTCGTTCCGTGACGGTCTGGAACAGTACCTCCTCCACCGAATCACTATACCCCAACTGGCGATCGTGGCCAACAACAGAACAAGGGAAACACAGAGACACACGCACCCATGGTACTTCCTGCGCAAGCACGGGCGACAAGCGAGGCCGATGGAGGAGTCCACTGGGAGAGGTCCTGTGGCGCGGGGAGGCGGCGGTGATGACGCGCATGAGACAGGCCGGGCGGCCGGGCGCTGGCGGCGCCGGGCGGCGCACGGGGTCGCCGCGAGGCGAGGAAGACGAACGGGGGGTGGTCAAGGCGACGGCGAGGCGAGGGCAGGCCGGCGGGGACGGCGCCGGGCGCAGGAGGTCGGCACGGGAGCTCGGGTTCGGGTCCTCGCGTGGCGCCTGCGCAGGGAAGGAGGCGAGGCCAGTGAGGAGGGCGGAGCGAGCGGCGGGCGCGAGGCGGTCGCCGGGCGAGCGCCAGAGGAGAGTGGCAAGGCGCGACGCGGCTCGCAGAGGATGGGGCGGAGAAAGGGCGGCGCTGGGCACCGAGGGGAGGCGAGCGACGGCGGAGGAGAGGTCATGGCGAGGCGGAGGAGGCGGCCGGGCGGCGGGCGGTCAAGGGAGGAAGGAAGCGGGCGGTGGTCGGAGGAGGATGGGGCGTGGCGGCGAGCTAGAGAAGGGGAAGAGGGGCGGTGGCCGGAGGTGAGGGGGTAGCCGGATAGGGGGAAGAAGGTGAGGTCGAGCGGGGAAAGGGAGAGGCGGAGGAGGAAGAGCAGGGAGGGCGCTGGGGGCCGCGTGGTGGAGAGAGGACGGGAGGGGGCCGGAGGGTGGGGTCGTGGTGGGGTGAGGTGGGGAGTGGCCAGGCGGGGTCGGGTGGGACCCGCCGGGGATGGGTCGGTTTGGGGGGGTTGAGTGAGGGACATGTGGGTCAGAGAGAGTGGGGCCCGGTTGTAAGGGAGAGGGGGTAGTTGGGGGCTAGGTGAAAGAGAGAGAGAGAGAGGTGGTGGATCGGTGAGGTGGCAGGGTGGGTAGGGATTTAGGTCCAGGGTGAGGTGGCGAGCTGGGATAGGTGGGTAGGATAGGTTTGGGTAGATTTAGGATTTAGGTGGGACTGGTTTAGGTGGACCGATTTTATTCCGGGGGTGGTCGACTGGGTCGAATCGGCCCGTTCGACTGCCCCACTAAAAATAATTAAATATTTTATTTATTTCAAACAGGGCTTTTGCAAACCGATAGCTGACAAAACAAAATAATCCGGAGACCCGGGTATTGCGTTTGAATAAAGACGGAGGGTTTAGAAAACAAATTAGGTTTTCCCGAAAATAGTTTTATGCAAGCGAATGCAAGATGATGACGATGCTCAAATGCAATGTGGCATGATGACATGAGCATGCGGTCATGATGATGCAATGCACAAAAAAAACGCGATTTTCTAGTAGTGGTTTTGCGGGGCGCCACATCCATATAACACTCATCGTAACTAGGAGTAATAAGGGTGGTCTTGGGCCGGCTTCAAAGCAAGCTGTGTGACGTGGATTGGCCAAGACTGAATTTTCCCCTTGACGAGGTTTCGACTCGTCAATGTCCATTGTTATGGACTTGGATTTTGGAGAAGATGGGGATGCTGGAGATCACGGAACGGTTAGCAAACAAGCAACACGGGGACACGAGGTTTACCCAGGTTCAGGCCCTCGGACGGAAAACCCTACTCCTACTTGTCTGCTCTTGATTATGGCAGAACCGAAGGTTACAGGGGTGCGCAGATGCAATCTGGCCTGAGGTGTGTATGAGGTGAGTATTTTTCTCCTCGCCATGCCCTCTTGGCCTTTATATAAATAGGCAGGTCCCGGACGTAGGTCGAGTCGGTTACAGATTAGGGTTTGCCCCTTTAAATTTCTATCTACTCTAGTCTTATTCTCCAAGGATCCGAAGGCGTCATGGGCTTGGGCCACCCAAAATCTCCGCAGGCCGTGTTTCTTGTCATGGGCCTTCCTTGGGATGGACTAGGTATGCTAACGTTGTGTACCCGTGGGGTATAACCATGTCAGTAGCCCCCGAGTGTTCAGTCGAATCAAAGATTTGGCTGAAGACTCTTTCAATCTTTCGGGTGCAGTTGGACCTGTTTGTAAGAGAAAATATTTTAGTTCGTAGAGATTGTTTAATGCGTGTGCCTGACTCTCCCGACTGATCAGGGCCAGTTAACTGTCATAGGACAAAACAACACGATCTTCTTCAGACTTGAGTCCCCGGACTCGAATCTGGAACGAATGCTGGTGTAACGAATCTGGAACGAATGCTGGTGGAACGAATCTGGAACGAATGCTGGAACGAATCTTCAGAGTTGAATCCTAGTGATTTTTCAAGTTATGTACCCAACGCGTCCGTCAGGATTCTTTGTCGCGCCTGTTGACACGGTTTTTTAATAGAAGAGCGCAGTCAGGTGCGTTACCAGGCCATCAGATGGTATCTGTAGGTCTTATCCTTGCGTCGCAGACGCAACATCCGAAATTTTATCACCACAGAGGTGTTTCGGGTGGCCAAGGAGATTGATTCTCACTTAGCGTTGGTTTGGGCAAAGTTGCCAAAAAGTTTTTTGTCGTATTTGATCTGAAGGATAGCAGACAAAGAAAATATAGGGTGTGCGGCCAGCGCTCCCTATGGGAGTAGCCCCCGAGTGTCTGTTCGAGTCGTAGACTTGAGCAGAGACTTTAGTCCAGTTATTTTTAGCTTTAGGTCCAAAGGACACAATTTTTTCGGATGCTTGAACAATCCTCCCTATGGGAGTAGCCCCTGAGTCCTTAGTGGAGTCGTAGACTCAACGTGGGACTCGATGATAGATGAGAGGTGCAGTACCTTAATCATGTCTCAGGTGCGCGGACAACGCTCCTGATAGGAGTAGCCCCTGAGTAGTTGTTCAAATCATAGATTCGAGTAAGTACTTGATTCATCAGCCGAAGATTTCCAACCGTTGCTAGGTTGGTGTTTGATGAAGTCAGTGCTAACAAACGGTAATCTCAACCGTCTGCGGCGCCAGAGATGACGTGACAGGACGAACGTGTGTCCCACTTTCTGACTAGGAGTTGACCAGTCATGCACGACGTGGCGAGAATTATGGCGTCTCCTCGGTTTCCGTGCATAGTGGACGGCGTGCTGGTGATGATTCATTGATGTGTTGACACGTGTACGGTTGGACCTGTCTTGAACATTAGGGCTTCTGGATGAACGGTTCTTGTTCGTCGTCCTAGTATTTTATAACCGTGGGGAAACAGTGATTTGTATCACCCTTGCCATTTGCTTTCACCATTTCCTCCATTTTCTCGAGCACCACATCTCTCGCCCTTGCGCACTGGACGTTCTTCGTTCATTTCCTTCGCCGTTTCTTCGTGCTCCTCACCACCGCGACATGGGCAAGTCAAGGAAGGGCGATGCGGGAGATGGATCGAGTGCCGCCGTCGGCGGCAAGAAGGGTTCCACCGCTGCTCGCATCACTGATGGCGGGTGGAGGCACACGGAGGTGCGCGGCGGTGACCTGCGCAAGCTGTGCGATGCGGGGTTGATCTCGCAGAACAAGGAGGATGTGAAACTTCCTGGTGATGAGGTAACTCCCAGTCCACCCGTAGGGTTTCGGGTGATGTTCATCACTTCTCTTCTTTGTGGTCTTTCGCTCCCTGTACATGATTTTCTTCGTGGAATTCTTTTCTTTTACGGCATCCAACTTCATCATCTTCCCCCAATTCTCTCCTCCACATCGCTTGTTTTATCACTCTCTACGAGTGTTGGCTCGGTATCGAGCCGCACTTTGGCCTCTTCCAGAAGCTCTATTCTGTGAAGAGGCAGTCTGGCACCGGCGGGGTCTACCCGCTCGGTTGCTGCATCATCTCCATCCATTCGTCTGTTCTTTTCTTTTCCTTTTCCATGTGCGAGTCCGTCCAATACTGGTGGAAGAAGTGGTTTTATATCCGCGACTCCACAGTGGACGGACAAGATTTTGGCCTTGCTCCCTTCGACTCCTCCCAGGAAATCCTTCTGAAGAGATCCTGGAAGAACCACGTCTTGGAGGGAGAGGTGGCGGAAGTGGAGGAGCTCTACCATCGGGTGGAGGTGCTCCAGATGGTTGCTAAGAAGGAGGTCAACTGTGTGGATATCGTCCACACCTTCCTCAAACATTGGGTTCAGCCGCACCAAGTGAGGGCGCATCCGATGTTTCTTTACACTGGCCGCAACGACCTGACGAGGGTTTCAGCCGAGGAGCTGTCCAGGGGCGACCTCGATAGGGCTCTTCGGCCGCTACTGAAGTTCAAGGCTGATGAGGACCTCCCGAAGAAGTCCCTGACCGCCCTCTTCAGCGCTTCGAATCCAGTTCCTCATGTGTAGAATTGCGTCATGCGCGTTGCGCCTTTTTTCAAGTGTTGTACTTATGAATATTGTTGCTAATTGCGATATTTGTCTTCTTTGGTGTGCAGGAGCTCAAGGTAGCTGGCATGATGCCTCCGCTGCCCGAGAAATTTCCGATTGCGTCACACAACGAGGTTGTGGAATCTGAGTCCGAGCTTCCGCCGGTGCAATGTCCGACCTAGGAAGCCGCCGAGCCAAGCGAGGGGCAGACCCAAAAGCGCTCTCGGAGCGAGTCTTCGGATGCGCCAACTCCGCCGACTCCTCGGGGCCCTTCCTTCTTGAAGCGGCATGATGAGGATGAAGGTGCCTCAGCTGCACCCTTCCCCGTTGTGCCGCTTCGGGTGATGGTGCTGCAGCCGCCGGCCAAGAAGAAGAAGAAGGAGAAGGCAACGCTGGTCTTCAAATTGTTAGACATTGACTCGTAAGTAGTTTCAGATGCTTTTGTTCTGCTATTTTGCATGTGCAATGTTTCTTCGTGTCTTGATCAATATTTTCTTTGCAGCCACTCCTCGAAGGGTTCTCCAAGTGAGGGCGCGCAAGAGGTCGTAGGGGAGTCAAAGCCGACGGTTCATCCCTCTCATGTGGTGGATGACTCTGAGGACAACGAGCCGAACCTCTCCAAGCGAGAGGCCTGGGTAGTTGTGACTCAGAAGACCGCACGCGGAACTTCGGAGTCTCCGCCTAAGCACGTAAGTAATTTGCATCCTTATCTTGTAGGGGGAGCCCCCGGGCCCTTTTTCGGATGACTTGTTGGTCGTTTACTACTCTTGTGGGGTGTAGCCCCCGAGCCCTTTCTGATGTTTTTTTTACTTTTGTTTTGCATCCCTTCGTGCATAGCGCTAATCTCCTTATCTAGCAGCACCTGGCACTGGAGGCCAACATGCGACAGCTGCAAGGTGCGTGTTTTGATCATCTTGCTTTGGCTGTCTCTTTCGCCTGTGCTTTTGTTGATCCTTTTGTTCTTTGATGTTTGCAGATGAAAATAATGCGGCTCTCCGTCGGCTGGACGCTCTTGAGAGGAGCCTTGGTCACGCAGAGAAGAAAGTTGCAGATGTCGCGGAGGCGAACGAGCGCCTATAGAAGGAAGTAGCTGACGCTGCCGAAGCTCAGGAGCGTCTGCGGAAGGAGTCTGCTGATCGCGAGGAGCAGCTTGCTGCTGCAGATGCTACTCGTGAGAGGGAGATAGCCAATAGGCTGATGGCTGCGGCCAAGGATTTTTCCGGTGAGTATCTTTCACTTGCGCTGGTCTTGTGCTTTTTTCAGCTGTTCCTTGTAATGTTCTTATTCGGGTCCTTTCTTCTTTGTCTTTAGATGCGTCAGGCATCACGTTTGATCAGGGTGTGCTGGAGCATAAAATGCTCTGGATGATGCCACCGTAGCGGTCGAAGATCGCTGCGGAACTGTTGCTGGTGCCTTGGCGAAGGTCAAGGGAGTGCTCCGACTCTTCTACAAGGAGATCGTTACCAAGGGTCCTGCTCTTGAGGATGTCGACGCGTTAGCGGATGCTTTGTCGGAGGACGCTCCGGCGACCTACAAGCGCAAGCAGAAGGGCCTCAACGCCTCGATAGGTTTGGCCATGGTCATGGCATCCGGAGCGGAGTTGGACCTGTCGCACATCACCTCCCAGATGCCAACGGCTGCCGATGGCTCAGAGGTAGCTTTTGCTCTCTTCGCCTCCTGCTGTGAGCGTTATGGGCTGAAGCTCATTAACCTGCTGGCGGAGTACGTGGCGAAGCAGCAGGAGGAGGTCAAGAGCAGGTAGTCTGGCTCTGAGGCCACTCTAGATGTGGGTGCCTAGACTCTGTTGTTGTAATTTAGGATAGTATATCCTCTTCCTTTTGTGATGTACGCTTTTTTCTAATGAACGATCTCGCCTTATGCCACGAGGCGGCCTTTATGGTGTATATAAATTATATCTCGAGCTATCGCCAAAGGTGTATGTGATTTCATATCCTTACGTGTTTGCCTTTAGGGTCCTTTGGGTGAGATTCCCGTGGATACTTCGACTGTCCCTGAGCCACGACGATCTCTGGATGATGCGTCACAACTTGTTTCCCTTTGCAACCACGTCTGCAGCATGGAGAAGGATATTCTTGGCATTCGATGCCACACGGACGTGCGGAAGTCGAAAGTTGAGCGAGCCACTGCCAGGGAGGAATTTTTGATGGGGGAACTGCGGCAGATCAGCGAGCAGCTTCAATGGGAGTCTTCGTGAACTGTTGTTCTTTTTGGATGCACTTTTATTGTATGTCATCTTCTTATTGTGTTTGGTGCATGCGTCAATCTCGTTCCGAAGGAGGAGAATGAGCGCATTGTTGTTCGTATGAATTGCTTGAGCCAACAGGACTTGGAGGCTGGCGGCTTCTTATGGATGGACCGCGATCAGGCCATTTTCCTTGCGACGGTGCAAGATCACGCGCACCAAGTTTCTCGGGTGCTGAGGCAGGCGAGGGTTTCCCTGACGTCCACTTGGGCAGCCATGTTTCCCCTGGACGAGGCACCTTCCAATCTTTGGGGTCTGCTGACGAAATTTCGGGACGTGAGCCACGTCAAGGAATTGGTGCGGCGTCAGCTGGTTACTGGGGTGAAGGCCGCTCTTCACTTGTTCGTCTACATCGCCGTGTGATACGTTGGAAAAGTATCTATAATTTTTGATGATCCATGCTTGTTTAGTATCTACTTTGCTTTACTTGTCCACACTTTGAGGTGCTTTTTACATGTTTTTTGGTACTAACCTATTAACAAGTTACAACAGTGCCAGATGCCTTTTTTTTGCTGTTTTTGGTTTCAGAAAAGTTAGTAAAGAAATATTCTCGGAATTGGACGGGAAAAAGGAATTGGACGGGAAAAACGTCAAAATCAATTACTTTCCATGGGGAACAAGAAGTCCAGAGGAGAGCCGGAGGGGCCAGACCCACCCCAGGCGCGGGTGGGACCCAGCCCATGCCTGGCTAGGGTTTGGCGCCCCTGGCCGCCGCCTCGGTCTCCCTCTTCGCCTATAAGAATCCCCCGATGCAGAAACCCTGAGTACCCAATCAAATATCCACGAAACCTTATGTAGCCGCCGCCACCATCGTCCCTAGATCGGGGGGATCTGAAGTTCTTCCCGGCACCCAGCCGGAGGGGAGATCATCCCGGAGGCCTTCTCTCCGGTATGATGCGTGAGTAGTTCCACCTTGGACTATGGGTCCATGTTGTAGCTAGATGGTTGTATCTCCTCCTTTGTGCTTTCATGTATAGATCTTGTGAGCTCCGTTCATGATCAAGATCTAATCTATTTGTAATCATGCATGTTGTGTTTGCGGGGATCCGATGGATATTGAGATTATTATGTTGGTTTGATTAATGGTTTTGTCTTTATGATTCTATCATGTCTGTGTTGTTTGTGATCTTGCATGCTCTCTGTTGTTAGTAGCTATCTTGGCCAAGTAGTTGCTAGTGACTCCAAGAGGGGGTATTTATGCTCGATAGTGGGTTCATGCCTCTAGTTTCTAAGGGAAGTGACAGAAATCTCTTTGATTGTAGATATGTTGTTGCCACTAGAGAGAAAACAACGGTCTCTTGTTCATGGAACATGTGGACTGTTTACCTTACACACTTTGCTTAAAGCAGTTGTCTATTGCTTGCAACTTAATACTGGAGGGGGTTCGGATGATAACCTGAAGGTGGACTTCTAGTCATAGATGCAGTTGGATGGCGGTCTATGTATATTGTTGTATTGCCCAATCGAATCTCATAGGATCTTTCTGACTAGTAATTGCATTGTTATGCCTTGCTCAGTTCCTGTCAATTGCCCTGTTGTAATTTGTTTACCCTTCATGCCATGTTGTTTATCAAAGGATAGCACCTCTAGTGAACTATGGACCCCGGTACAATATTTACCATATTACATCTTCCATTGTTACTTGTTTACTTGTTGCAAACCACCATTACCTTTCACACCATACGTTTAATCCTTTGTTATAGCAAACTGGTGAGCTTGACAACCTCACTGATTCGTTGGGGCAAAGTCATGAGTTTGTGTTGTGCAGGTCTCCGCGTTGTTTGCAACATCTGTGTGACGTTTCCTTCCTCCTACTGGTTCGATAACCTTGGTTTCTTACTAAGGGAAAACTTGTTGCTGTGCTGCTTCACACCTTGCTCTTGGGGTTCCCAACGAAGCACTCCTACATCAACTCAGTGCTACATCACCGTGACGTCGATCTCGTGGCGGTGGCGACTGGGCCACCTCTTCGACTAGATGGTAGACTTTGGGATATGCGCCCGCATTATGCGGCTGTAAGGCAGTATGCCGAAGAGATTGTTGACCTTTTCGAGCAACGGGCGAGTGTAATACTCTAGAATAGGTAGGTCCTGTAAAGAAAAACAAATCGATGTAAAATTTGTATGTATTCGAGTGGTCTTGTTGTGCCCTTTGTAAAGTTTTATTTGTATTAGCATGTTGTGCCTTGTTTTATGCATGTCCTTTTCGTTAGCCTGACGTGGTCAACTTCTCAAGTTGTATACTTTTGTTCTCAGTTGACGAACTCGTGAGGTGAGGCGTAGCCCCCGGGCGTGTTATAGCGAAAAGTAAGGAAAAGTATTTTCGGCCGAGGAACTTATCTTTTATTCATATTGTAACGAGGTACATTGTTTGGCTGAGGAGCCTTATTGAAAGTAAAGGGGTAACTAGGGGTAGAAGCGTCGTAGACATGCGACGTTCCAGGTGTTGGAGTATTCGACTCCTGACGCGATGTCCATGAGGCGGTAGGTGCTGCCTGGGATGACTTATGTGATGATGTAGTGTCCTTTCCAGGGTGACTTGAGCTTTTTAGGCCGCTCTTGCTTGAGTTGTAGGACTAGGTCTCCTTCGACGAAGGACCTTGGGCGCAGCCGGCGGCTGTGGTAGTTGCGGAGGCTCTGCTGGTAGACCGCTGAGAGAGCCGCGGCGATGTCGCGTGCCTCGTCGAGTGTGTCGACGGCGTCTTCGAGTGCGGCCGTTGATTCGGCTTCGCTGTAGGCGACGACCCGTGGGGCCTTGTGGTGTACCTCGGCAGGTAGAACGGCTTCGACTCCGTGCACCATGAAGAAGGGTGTGAAGCCAGTTGCGTTGTTCGGTGTTGTACGTAGGATCTAGAGGACAGAGGGTAGCTCCTCTGCCCAGGATCCCGCAAGCCGTTCGAGTGGGCTGAGCAGGCGTTTCTTGATGCCGCCGCCTAAGAGGTCGTTGGCCTTTTCAAACTGCTCGTTGGTCTGCGGGTGCGCCACGGAGGCGTATGATATGTTGATGCCAAGACCCTCGCAGAAGTCCTGGAATTCCTTCGAGATGAAGTTCGAGCCATTGTCCATGATGATGTACACTATGGACTCAAAGAATTTGACGGCCGTTTTGCCTCTTTGGTTGGTGACGGGCATGGCTTCGATCCACTTGGTGAACTTGTCGACCGCGACCAGGAGGTAGACGTGGCCTCCTTTCGAAGATTTGGGAAGTTTGTCAATCATGTCGAGGCCCCATTGGGCGAAGGGCCAGGCCAGTGGTATGGGCCTGAGCTCCGATCCTGGTGCGTGTGTCTTGTCCGTGAACCTTTGGCAGCCGTTGAACCTTCGGAAGATGTCCTTAGAATCGTTCATGGTCGTTGGCCAGTAGAATCCAGCTCGTAAAGCTTTGGCGACGAGGGCACGGCTGCTTGCATGATGACCGCAGATGCCCTCGTGGATGTCTTGGAGGATGGTTTTGCCATCACCGATGGTGACACATCTTTGGAGTACACCTGAAATACTGCGCTTGTACAACTCACCATTGTGGAGGGTGAACGCTTTGGACCGGCGAGATATGTGTCGGGCATCTGTCAGGTCGTCGGGCAGTTCTTTGTTTAGCAGGTACCGAAGGTACGACTGCGTCCATGTCTCCTTGATTTCCATGACCTGCATCAGGCTGACGAGCTCGGCCTCTGTGTCGAGATTTTCGGGCCCTTCATGTCCTTCGGGTGGCGCATCCCCTGAGTGCTCTCCTTCTTCGGGTGATCCCTTGGGGAATTTCCTTTTGATAGAGGGTACGCAGATTTGTTCGAGGAACACACCTGGTGGCACCCGTGCACAGGTAGAGCCGATGTTGGCGAGTCTATCAGCTTCCTCGTTGCTTTCCCGTCCAACGTGCCGAAGCTCACAGCCGTCAAAGTCGCCTTTGAGTGAATTGTAGAGCGCGCGGTACGCGATCATGTTGGCGATGTGCGCGTCGCACTCGTTCATCGTCTACTGGACGACAAGGTTCGAGTCACCGTAGATATGATTAGGCGCGTTGCACCGTAGATCTTGGCCATCCGCATTCCATGGATGAGGGCCTCATATTCGACCTTGTTGTTGGAGGCGCGAAATTTCATCCGAATGACGTATTTCATCTTGTCGCCCTGGGGGGATGTCAGTATGACACCAGCTCCTGCTCCGGCCTCACGTTTGGATCCGTTGAAGTGCATCGTCCATGATTGCATCATGTCCGGAGTGTCTGACAGCTAGAGTTCCATCCAGTGGATGAGGAAGTCAGGGAGGACCTGAGATTTGATGGCCTTGCACCGCTCATAGACTATGTCTAGAGGGGATAGCTCGATGCGCTCTGGCGTCCGTAACCGGGTTGTTCAGGATGTTGGATAGTGGCACCTCGTTGACGACCATTATCTGATGCTCCTGGAAGTAGTGGCTCAGCCGATGAGCCGTCATGAATATGCCGTAGGCGAGCTTCTGGTAGTGAGGGTACCTCTGCTTTGTTGGTATCAGTACCTCGCCGAGGAAGTAGATTGGGCGTTGGACCCCATGGGTCTTGCCATGTTCGGGTCGTTCGACCACGAGTACGGTGCTTACCACCTGGTGCGTGGCTGCGATGTATAGTAGCAGAGGCTCTCGCTCCTTTGGCGTGACCAGGACATGCGAGGTGGAGAGTGGCCGCTTGGGTGCTTCGAATGCGTTGTCTGCTTCGAGTGTCCACTCGAATTTTTCCGTCTTGCACAACAGCTGGTAAAAGGGCAGGGCCTTTTCACCCATGCGGCTGATGAATCTGCTCAGCGCCGCGATGCGCCCAGCTAGCTGCTGGAGACCTTTGAGGTTCTTCGGCTTCTCCATAGTTAGTATGGCCCGGATTTTCTTCGGATTCGCCTCAATCCCCCGTTGGGAGATTAATTAGCCAAGTAGTTGGCCAGATGGGATGGTGAAGGTGCACTTTTCTGGATTCAACTTGATCTTGTAGTGATCAAGGTTATCGAACGTCTCGCGGAGATTGTCGATCAGTGTCTTGACTTCCCTGGTCTTGATGACTATGTCGTCAACATAGACTTGGATGTTGCGACTGATCTGGTTTTTTAGACACGCCTGCATGCACCTCCGGTACGTGGCACCTGCGTTCTTCATCCCTAAAGGCATGGTGTTATAGCAGAACACTGTGAACGGTGTGATAAACGCCGTTTTATCCTGATCTTTGACCTTCAGCCGAATCTGATTATAGCCTGAGTAGGCGTCGAGGAAGAAGAGTTTATCGCATCCTGCAGTCGAATCAATGATCTAATTGATCTGAGGAAGAGGGAAGTGGTCCTTGGGGCAGTGCTTATTGAGTGATGTGAAGTCCACGCACATTCGCAGGATGTCTGTGTCCTTTTTGGGGACCAGCACAGTATTGGCCAGCCACTCGCTCTCCTTGATTTCTCAGATGAAGTTGGCATCGAGCAGTCTGTTGACTTCGATTCCAACTGCTTCGGCTCTTGGTTCGGATAGTCGTCGGATCGACTGATTAACTGGCCTTGCGTCGGGGAACATTGAGTGCATGCTCGGCGAATTCCCTGGGAACTCCTGGAATGTCCGCAGGACACTAGGCGAAGATTTCCTAGCGCTCATGGAGGAATTTTATGAGAGTGCTTTCCTATGCGGGGCTGAGGTCGTTGGCATCCGTTGGGTGGACCTGCACCTTTTTCGTGTTGACCATAGAGTCAAACGACATATCGGGTGCGTTTTGCCTGGCGACTGGGGGTGCCCCGTTGTCTGTCACCTCTCGGATCCTCGTGAGCTCCTCCTGCATGCCGAACGATTGGGAAATTCTGTTGAAATCTCTATCGCAGTGGTCCGATCGGATGAAGCTTCCCTGGACTGTGATGACGCCCCTGGGCCCTATCATATTGAGCAGCAGGTACGCGTAGCGCGGTACTGCCAGGAATCTTGCGAACGCCACGCGCCCGAGGATGGTGTGGTACTGTGATGGCCAGTCCACCACTTCGAACTCTAGCCGCTTGCATCGGAAGTTTTCGGGTTTGCCAAAGATGACTTCGAGCCATATCTTTCCCAGGGGATAAATGCCCTTCCCTGGGACTATGTCGTGGAATGCCATGTCAGATTGTTCCAAGCTGTACAGCAGGATCCGCATCGCTGTGAGGGTGCTGGCGAACATCAGGTTGATGCCGCTGCCACCATCCATGAAGATGCGGCTCATCTCGAATCCTCTGATCTTCGCCTTGAGCATCAGGGCAGCATGACCTGGGCGAGGGATCTGGCGAGGGTGATCCGAGCGATCGAACGTGATGCAGGACTCCGAGCCACCGAGGTACTCAAGGATGGTGGGCAGAGCGGTCACGACCAGGCTAACTTGGCGGGAGATCTTCTTTTGCACCCTGTTTGCCGGGCGCCCTTCTGGATCATCAGGGACCCTTTGGGCAGTGGTTATCCCCCTGTACCATTGTTTGGTGCAGGTGCTATTGCTGGATTCGACGGTCCTACGGGTGTTGGTGGAGGAGATCCGTGGGCGATATCACCTGGTGCAGGTGCGGGCCCGAACCCGGGGTTCACGATCTGGCATCGCATTTGGGTGAGGCTCTTGCTGAGTTTCTGGAACTCGCGACAGTCCTTTAGCATGTGGCTGGCCTTCTTTTTGCCATCCTGCTTGTCGATGTAGAAGATGATGGTGCAGGGACCAGACAACTTTTCGTATGTCGAGGGTTCGTCATCATGACTGCGACGCTGTCATGTTTGTGTAGGGCGTCCTCCATCGCAGGAGTTGCCTCCACGGTATCCGCTGTTGTGGTTGCCGTCGTTGTGTCAGTCGGCGTAGCCAGCCGCAACCATGTCGACTCCGTCGCGATCGTCGTAGACGCATGATCTTCTCTTGCTGCGGCGTTCATGCCTACGGCCATAATCGTCCTCGTCATCTGAATGCATTCGGTGGAGGGAATCTTCGCCATCTGCCCACATGTTGGCGATATCCATGAGGTGGTCGAGTGTCTTGGGATTGACGCGCCCAAGTTCTTCCTTGAAGTCTGGGCGCTTGACACCGTCCTTGAAGGCATCGATTGTCCTTTCCTCAGAGATGTGTGCGGCGAAGTTCTTGATGTGGGACCAGCGTAGGATGTACGAGCGAATGGATTCACCAGTGCGTTGGGTGCAGGGCCGAAGTTCCTCGATTGATGCTGGCCTCTTGCTGGTGCCCTTGAAGTTGTGGATGAAGCTGTACGCTAGCTCCTCCCAGATTCGAATGGAGCCTGAGGACAGGCTGCTAAGCCAGATCCGAGCTACACCTGTCAGCTGTAGCTGAAGGCATTGCAGGGCGGTGTTCCTATTACCACCATGCAGCTTGATGGACGAGAGGTGATCGCTAATCCAGGCCTTTGGGTCCTGCATGCCGTCGAACTTCGGAGTGTCCGAAGGGAGCTTGAAATTTTTTGGCATCCGCGTGCGCCGAACAGATCCGTTGAAGCATCGGGCTCCGCACATCTCTCTGTCGCCATCCTCATCGGATTCGGTTGAACACACGCATTTGGCTCGTGCCTTGTCGACCTTGCACTGGGCAAGGTCGTTTCGAGCGTCGTAGTCGCTGCTGTGATGCCTTGGGCTCTTGCGACGTCAAGGCAGATCGTGCTCGTCCTCGTCGGATGAGGGTGTGGGGCTGCGGTTGAATCGGAACACAGCTTTCTTTTTCAGCTCCGTAAGAGCTTCGCCGTGGAGCGCAGCTCCAACGAGTCCGAGTCCGGCTAGCGCGGACTTGTGCATGGCGCTTTTCGGGTCACCCCCCGAAGGTGGATGGGACACGAGATACGTTGTAGCTGCCATGATCGCATCCTGCGGCGTCTTCGGTATGACGTTGTCGTTAACTTCCATCGCCATGAAGGACGTGTTGAGGGTTCTGGTGACCTCGCTTCGCACAGCGGGGTCCATGTGCTGTGTGCGAGAGCGATGCTTGTTGGCATGGTTGTCGTGCAAACTGGAGCCACCAGCGGTGGAGATCGCATCTTGTCGTGCGCTAGACTCCGAAGCCGCCTGCTTGTGTTTGTCAAGTTCCTCCTGCAGTTTTACCTGCCGGTTATGATCGCCAATGAGGAGGAGGTGGTACGCCATCAGCAGATCCCGTGAAGCATTCACAGGTGGGATCCTGTTGCCCCCCACGGCTTCGCGTGCCTGGCGCCATCTGTCCTCATTGAGGTTGATCTTCTGGTAGGCGTTAGTGTCGCCTTCGTTGGGCTGGAGGGGTGGGTTTCCTCTGTTTCCTCCATTTCCGGCTTGAGGGTTGAGGGTTGGGTTGGGCGGTGGATCTACCACACTCGAACCTGATGGCAGTTCTACGTCGCTTTGGATGACTACGGCGCACTGATAGCGTCCGCGAGTTGGATTGCTGCTGCCGCAGCTTTCGGATCTAGAACCGTAGGTTCCTTCACTTGAGGAAGGACCGCACAGATCTGAGTTACGGTTGCTGCTGTCATATGAATCATCTGTCAGCGTCGACGGGCGTAACACGCTGATGGGTGGGACCCACGAATCGGGCCTGATGGATGGTGGTGGCACCCGCTCTGGGAGGCGGAGGGTGCCGGTCTGCTCCACCTGGAAGCAGAAGCTCCCGAACAGAAGTTCGAGTCCGTCGCCTACGGGATCGAAATCCCTCATGGTGGCTGGCGAGTGGGCAGTGAAGTCAAACGTGCCTAAGAGGAGATGGCTCTCTTTCCCCGGTGAGTTGTAGATCGCGTTGGATGGGATCGTCATGATCGCACAATCAGCGCCCCTAGTCCCCACAGACAGCGCCAATTAACGAGGTTTCGACTCGTCAATGCCCATTGTTATGGACTTGGGTTTTGGAGAAGATGGGGATGCTGGAGATCGTAAAACGATTAGCAAACAAGCAACACTGGGACACGAGGTTTACCCCGGTTCAGGCCCTCGGAGGGAAAACCCTACTTCTGCTTATCTGCTCTTGATTACGACGGAACCGAAGGTTACAGGGGTGCGCAGATGCAATATGGCGTGAGGTGTGTATGAGGTGAGTATTGTCCTCCTCGCCGTGCCCTCCTGGCCTTTATATAGATAGGCAGGTACCGGGCGTAGGTCGAGTCGGTTACAGATTAGGGTTTGCCCCTTTAAATTTCTATCTACTCTAGTCTTGTTCTCCAAGGATCCGAAGGCGTCATGGGATTAGGCCACCCAAAATCTCCGCAGGCGGTGTTTCTTGTCATGGGCCTTCCTTGGGCTAGACTAGGTATGCTAACGTCGTGTACTCGTGGGGTATAACCATGTCACCCCTCCATCTCGGTGAGATATTCTCTAGGCCCAATCATGTGATATGATTCAGAAGCATGCCCATGCGCTACTCGATCAAGTGTTGATCGAGGTAGTCCGACTTAGGAAGCCAGAGGGAATCAGTTATCACTGCAGTGAGAAGAGAGTAAACCGGCACTAGGATGATGGAATCTCCCCTATGGTTAATCATCAATATCGTGAATCAAAGGGACTTGGACAGATCATCATATTAAGGGCACTTGTGCAAACCAGGAGTCGACAAGTCTTGCTAGAGGCTGCTACCGACTATCAGCTCTAGTCGGAAGGTCACTGAGCTAAGGCTCTGACGGAATGATTACTGAGTTATGTTCGTCTTTGATGCGCCTAGTTGATGTAGGTGTGCTTCGACAGGAAACCCCAAGAGCAAGGTGTGATGCAGCATAGCAGCAAGTCTTCCCTTAGTAAGAAACTGAGGTTATCGAACCATTAGGAGGAAGGAAACATCACACAAGTGTTGCAAGCAACGTGGAAACCTGCACAACACAAACTCAAGACTTTGCCCCAACGAACAGTGAGGTTGTCAATCTCACCGGTTGCTGTAACAAAGAATTAACTGTATGGTGTGGAAGGTGATGAGTGGTTTGCAGCAAGTAAACAGTGGAAGGTGTATCAATGGTAAAGATTGGACTGGGGTCCATAGTTCACTAGAGGTGCTATTCTTAGATAAACAACATCGCATGAAGGGTAAACAAATTACAACAGGGCAATTGACAGGAACTGAGCAAGGCATAACAATGCAATACTAGACAAAAAGATCATATGAGATTCGATTGGGTAATACAACCATATACATAGACCACCATCCAAATGCATCTATGACTAGAAGTCTACCTTTAGGTTATTATCCGAACCCCCTCCGGTATTAAGTTGCAAGCAACAGACAACTGCTTTAAGCAAATTGTGTAAGGTAAACAATCCACTTGTTGTATGAACAAGAGATCGTTGTTTTCTCCCTAGTGGCAACAGCACATCTACAACCGAAGAGATTTCTGTCACTTCCCTTGGAAACAAGAGGCATGAACCCACTATCGAGCATAAATACCCCCTCTTAGAGTCACTAGCAACTACTTGGCCAAGATAGCTACTAACAAAGGAGAGAATGCAAGATCACAAATAACACAGACATGATAGAATCAAATAGACAAAACCATTAATCAATCTGACATAGTAATCTCAATATCCATCGGATCCCCGCAAACACAACATGCATGGTTACAAATAGATTAGATCTTGATCATGAACGGAGCTCACAAGATCTATACAAGAAAGCACAAGGAGGAGATACAACCATCTAGCTACTACATGGACCCGTAGTCCAAGGTGGAACTACTCATGCTTCATACCGGAGAAGAAGGCCTCCGGGATGATCTCCCCTCCGGTAGGGTGCCGGGAAGAACTTCAGATCCCCCGATCTACGGACGATGGTGGCGGTGGCTATAGAAGGTTTCGTGGAGTTTTGATCGGGTTCCTAGGGTTTCTGTATCGGGGGCTTCTTATAGGCGAAGGGACGAGCCAGGGGGGCCACACCATGCCTAGGCGCGGGCCAGTCTTGGTCGCGCCTAGGGGGTCTGGCCGCCCTGTGGTGCCCCTCCGTCTCGTCTTCTGGCTTCGTGTCGTCCACGGTAAAATATTGACTTCGGCTTTTCTTCCGTCCAATTCCGAGAATATTGATTTTCTGCCTTTCTGGAACCAAAAACAGAAGAAAACAGACAACTCCACTATGGCAACTTGTTAATAGGTTAGTTCCAAAAAAATATAAAAACACCTCAAAGTTTAGACAAAGCAAAGCAAAGTAGATACTAAACAAGCATGGAACATCAAAAATTATAGATATGTTTCCGACGTATCAGGCTTATCGTAAGCCTACGAGATCGCACACTTAAGAGAGTGGGACTAGCAGGATGTTGATTCGACTATCACAAGACGACAAGTTGGGCTTGTTCTGGACAGGGACACGTGTCAATGAGTTGGACCCACTTTGACTAGGGTTAGAGTTTAGGAACGAGGGACACAAGTGGTGTGTGCCCGCACCTACTCGCCTATATAAAGGAAGCTAGGTGCCGGTGGACAAGACACTATTTTTTTGGATCCACTGCTACTTACTAGAGTTTCGCTAGACTTGGCAATTCCACCTTCCTGTCTCACAGCGGCAAGAAAAAGACTATCATCTCACTTGATGTTGTCCCACCTTGTACATGTGTGTGAGAGCAGAGGCACTACAACTGCGGTGCTCATCAGAGGCGTTGGTCGACGAAGTCGGAGGCGAGGAGGAGGAGGACGGAACCGGTGACGAGGTGGTCCCAGGATCGAGAAGTTCGCCGATGCCGGACGAGACAAGGGGTTTGTACGTCACCACTGCGATGTGCTTCCTCATCTTCCACACCTGCGGGTTGAGAGGTATATGAACTATTTCCTTTGACCTTGGTCGGACCTTAGGGTGGCTCGCCGGAGTTCTTGCGAGAGCAGAAAAGTTTTGGTTTTCTGGCTGGCTCTGCGTGTTGCCCTACAGCTTGAACATATAGTCTATTGTATTATATTACGATTATAGAGTAGTACATGTCGGTGATGATATAGATCTAGGTATAGTAATCAAGATGTTAATTATAGAGTACCCGCGATAAGATCTCGAGCAAGTAAAATATCGTGAGACAAACGGACTGGAATACAAGATTGTTTCAATCCAAGACATCATGGTTCAAACCGATAAAGATCTTCATTGAATATGTGGTAGTTATTGAGGACATCTAGGTCCCACCGATGATTATTGATCATAGAGGTGTCTCGATCATGTTTGCATGTTCTCGAACCCGTAGGGTCACATACTTAAAGTTTGGTAACGCTAGGGTAGCTCAGGATATTTATAATGGTGAGACCAAAATTTATTGAGAGTCATATTAGATCAAGGATATGACTAGGAGCTTCAAAGTGGTCCGGAGACAAAGTTTCATATACGAAAAGTTGGATTTGGGGTTTTCGAAAAAAGTTGCAGGATTTTTTTGGTAGAGTACCGGAATTTTCTAGGAGGTTCAGGTGGGATTCACCTGCCCCAAATGGTCCACATGGACTAGTGGTTGGTTCCACATAGCCTACATGGTCTTAGGAGCTCCGCCCCACTGCGCTCATGCGCCCAAGGCAAAGGGTTTCCTTGGGAGGCAAGATGAAGGAAACTTGGGAGGTCCCCCTTTGGATGCCGTCCAAGGAGGCTTGTGGGGAAATCCCTTGCACCCCCATGCTTATATAAGGTGTGGAGGCGCAAGGGGCAGGTGTACACCCATCCCAGCTGCCAAGTCCTCGTACTACTCCCCTCCTCCTGTGCACGCTAGCGAAGCCCTGCTCATGTGATCTCCAGTATAGCCACCACGCCGTCCTGTTTCTGCCTAGATCACGTCTACATATCCCTCTAATCTTGTTGGATCAAGGAGAAGGATACTTCACCGAGCCGTAGGTGTGCACGTCTTGGAGGTCGCATCTGTTGCAGTGCTAGATTGGATCACAAGGATATCTACATCAACCTATGTTCTTGAGCGTTTTCTGCTTATGTTCATCAAATGATGATATATCCATCTTGTTACATGTATATACCTGGATTAGATCTTAAGTTTTTGTTCGCGCTCTTGAGGAATTTTTTGTTTTATATTGCGCAATCCCCAACACGCCTAGGACATGCCACTACACCGAACAATGTCCCTCGTTTGTGCGCGTCTATGTAATTTTTGTCTTTTCGTTTTTCACAATCCACACATAAGTATTCCTATAATTTAATGAAAATTCAATAAAATTACCAACGGTGTCCCCGGCATACAGAAAGGTACCAAAAGGATAAGACACATATAATTCATGAAACACTTAAAGTAAAGTCATTGAGTGAATCACACATCTTGATCATGGATCATCTTTTTTTCTCTAACCATAACCGCTTAATTGGATCCATGTCCTCGATTATGGGAGTCATCGTGATCTTTACCTCCTTGGTGAGTAGGGCGAGATCCAGTTTCTTTTGCTTCTTATGTACTTACTTGGTTATTGCACGAGCATTGATCTCTTCAATACCAAGCTTTCTATGTTGCATGCCATAGAATATCTTCACGACTTCCTCTTTTGCAGCGCTTCCTCTCTTACCTCTTCTCACTTGACACCTCTTTCTTGGCTAGCATTGTCTTGATCGACTCTTGCAATACCGACAAGGAAGCCTCACTCTTTCCATCAGCCTTGGAATTGGTCTCCCTCTTGGCCTCTTTGATATCCCAAACGCACTTGGGGTGGCACCATCATGATCAATGACATAGGATTATTGCATCCCTTGGTTTGCATTGGAGCCTAGCTCTTGCCACTTGGGTCAATCTTTGATTTCCTTCCATCAGTGGACCATGTTGAATGGTTTTTCTCGATGGGCAATCTTAAAGTGATTCAAAGATTGCAACACCTACGCCTAGAAATATTTTGTAAGTATAAATAATAACATATATATAGCACGATTTCTTCACGTATTTTGAGTTCAAAGGTATATACCATGTCACCCAGCCAATGCCACTAACTTTTCACTTCTTCACCATGTCATATGAAGCATTGAGCTTGATGCATTGCTATTGGATAAATGACTGCCTTTTTAAGAGAGTTTTCATTTCGATCAAACTCTCAAAATGGTGCTCACCCAAGTGTTTGTTCTCATGGAAGTAGTTGAAAATCTTATTCCAAAATGTCCCTCCCTTTTGCTCCGTACCACAAATTGGATCTTTCCAATTTCCATCTAAACCTCACAAATCACCATGTCTTGAAGGTCGGTGTATGATTGACTTATTTTGGACCCTCTGTTTTCTCCAACAACCCAAGAGAGATCGTCCTCCAACAATGGCTCGTCATCGATGGATACTCGGTCTTGCTGGGTCTTATGGTGGGTGTAATGTTAGGTCTCATGGTGGGTGGTTTGTTTGGTGTCATGTTGGGTCTCGTTGTCGCCCGCCTCATTGATCATGACAATCATGGTCACGTCCCCATCATCAAAGAAGGCATGCTACATATGTCGTTGGGCGGGCACATTCATAGTAAATATATGGAGGCGTAGCAAGCAAAAGGAATTCATACTGGTGTTGGAGATATGCCCTAGAGGCAATAATAAATATAGTTATTATTATATCTTTGTGTTTATGATAAATGTTTACATTCATGCTATAATAGTATTAACAAGGAAACATTGATACTTGTGTGTTTTGTAAACTTAATTTGAAGTCCCTAGTATAGCCTCTATACTTCACTAGCTTGTTGGTTGATTAATGATTGTGGTTTCCCTATCATGAACATTGAGATGTTATCAACAACAAGATCATATCGTTAGGAGAATGATATGGTGGACATACTCCTATAGATAAGCGTAGCATAAAGATCAAGTCATTTCATTAGTTCAATTGCTATATGCTTTCTGATACATAGTAACCTAATTCCTTCGACCATGAGATCATGCATATCACCTTTACCAGATGGATGCTTTGATGACATCAAACACCACACCGTAACAGGGTGGTTATAAAAGTGGCATTGAGTGTTCGGAAAGTATTGGTTGAGACACATGGATCAAGAGTGGGATTTGTCCATCCACATGACGGATAGATATACTCTGGGCCCTCTCGTGGAATGTCATCCAATTAGCTTGCAAGCATGTGACTTGGTCACAAGGGATCACATATCACGAACGAGAAAAGAGTACTTATCAAGAATAAGGTTGAACTAGGTATGCAGAGATACCGACGATCATAACCTTGGGTAAGTAACATATCGTGAGACAAAGGGAAATTGGTATCGTATGTAAGTGGTTCATTCGATCGCAAAGTAATCGTTGAAATATGTGGGAGCCATATGAATTTCCAGATTCCTCTATTGGTTATTGTTGGAGAAGTGTCTAGATCATGTACGCATAATTCACGAACCGTAGGGAGACACACTTAAGGATTCGACGTTGTTTGAGTAGTTATGGTATTATGAGAAAGAGACCGAATGTTGTTCGGAGTCTCGGATGGGATCCGGGATATCACGAGGTGATCCGGAATGGTCCGGAGAATAAGATTCATATAAGGAAAGTCCCGTTTCGGAGTTCGGGAATGATTCCGGTGTTTTCATCGGGAATGTTCTAGAAGGTTCCGGATTGTCCGGCACTCCGGGGGGGAAGGGTACATGAATGTGTCATTGATCATTGAATGATTGCATCATGTACTAAGTGTTATTGCTGTCCCAAATAAAGGATTAAATTGAATCCTAAAACAGAAAAGTCAAATGTCCAGTTTGAAAGTCAAACTGCCAAAACAAGAAACTGTGGGAAACAAGCAAGAGGAGTTGGAACCAACCTGGAGGAGGAGTAGGACTCCTCCAGCCAGCCAAAGGCCGACTTGGGAGGGACTCCTCCTCCTGGCGCGCCAGGACCTCCCTCCCATAAAAGGAGGCAGGGCTCCTCCCATAGACGCTTTACTTTCTACTCTAGATCTCGGTTTAGAGCTGTTTTGGTTTAGAGCTTCTAATTGCTTTAGCCAACAGTTTAGAGCCTTCTAATTGGTTTAGAGCCCTCTAATTGGTGTGTCTAATTACTAGGCCACTAATCCTCTCTCTCTCATAAGCTCCACCATACTCGCACCGGCTTAAGGCGAAGCCCTGCGGGATCTCCCCTCTACTTCCTGTACACGCCGTTGTCTTAGGAATCGCGAGGAGAGTGCTACAACCTCCGTCACCTTTGGAACAAGGGAGAGGAAGGTCTTCGTCGAGTACCGAACGTGTGACCGACTGCGGGAGCGCTGCCGGAACGTGGCGCTGGAAGGATCGTCTACACGATCTTGAGATCGGGAAGAGTACGACTACATCACCCACGAGAATCCGCTCTCGTTAACCACTTTGGAATCTTCGAGGGTGAGTTCCTCCATCGACTCGTTGCTACAATCTAGTAGATAGATCTTGGCTTGTTTGTTTGTATGCGATAGAAAATTTTTGTTTTCCATGCTACGAACCCCTACAAAGGGTATCGAGCCGTGTCTATATGTAGATCTGTGACGAGTAGAACACAATGGTCATTGTGGGCGTTGATGCTTTTATTGTAGATTGCTTTTGTGTACTTTGCATCTTGCGGTATGTTGGGATGAAGCGGCCGGGCTAACCTTACATGACATCGTTCATGAGACTTGCTCCACTCTTGACATGTAACTTGTATTGCATAAGTGTCTTTGCTGGTGCATGTTTCTCCTAGCATAGTTAAGATCCAATTTACAACGGGTGATCAACAATGCTAGTATCAATGTTGTGGTTCTTGTTCGTAAGTTAGAACGACACTTATTGAAAGCCCCAAACCACGTAAAATATGCAAAGAAAGTAGAAGCGCCTAACTTTGTTTTGCGGGGGTGTGCATGATGTGATATGGCCATGATTGTGATTATATTTGATGTATGCAATGTTCCTTATTGTAAGTCGACAACCGCAGGAGCCATATGGTTGTCTTTAATTTATGTTAAGACCGCGTGTCTATTCAAAGTAGTTGTAATAGTTGAAGCCGGTGGGCGACAACCATGGAGAAGCGCCATTGACCTTGATGCAATGCGGTGATGATGGAGATCATGTTCGTGCTTGAAGATGGAGATCGGAGGCACGAAGAAGAAAGGCCATATCATATCACATATATATTGAATTGCATGTGATGTTAATCCTTTATGCATCTTGTATTGCTTAGTAGACGACGGTAGCATTATAAGATGATCCCTCATGCACATCAATTTCAAATCATAAAGTGTTTACCCTTAGTTAGCACCGTTGCTAAAGCTTGTTGTTTCGAAGCACCACGTGATGATCGGGTGTTCTAGATTACGCAAGTATACAACGTGAGCAAGCCAGATTTGCTCATGCGTAAACTAAGGTTTGATCTTGACGAGCCTAGCATGTATGCACATGGTCTCGAACACGGATTACCGAAAGGTAAAGCATGAATCGTATAGTAGATATGATGAACATGATGATTGTTCGCCATTGAAACTATATCAACTCTCGTGATGATCGGTGTTGATGTAGTGGATTTGGTTCGTGTTATCACTAAAACAATGTGAGGGATGTTGTTTTGAGTGGAGTTCACCTAGTTTAATTTCATTAATTAATTTGAACTCAATTTGTCATAAACTTAGTCTAAACTATTGCAAATATGTTGTAGATCAATGGCAGCCCCTACCATCAATTTTAATGCTCCTAGAGAAAGAAAAGTTGAAAACAATGGAAGCAATCATGGATTGGTTCCGCAATTTGAGGATTGTCCTCACATTTGGTAATTTGACCTATGTCTTTGGATGCATTTGGTGACCCACTGCATACTGCTTCCGATGAAGTAAAGAATGTTTACCTCGCTTCTAAGAATCGATCTATCCATAGTTCAGTGTGCTATCTTGTATGGTTTAGAATCGAGCTTGTAAAAGGTTTGAAGAGTCGACCCACATAATATTGTCGAGGATCTCAAATTAATTTTTGAGACTCATGCGGCAATTGAAAGCTATGAGGCTTCGAAAAGTTCTTTAACTGCAAGATGGAAGAGGGCAGCTCGGTGAGCATGTGCTTAAGATGTCCGGGCATGCAAACAAACTTCAAAGCTTGGGTATTGTGATTCCTAATGCTTTGGGGATTTACCGTGTCCTCCAATCACTACCACCAAGTTACAAGAACTTTGTGATGAACTACAACATGCGTAACATGAACAAGACGCGTAACTCTTTGCCATGTTGAAATCTGCAAGTGGAGATCAAGAAAGAGCACCAAGTGTTGTTGGTCAATAAGACCACCAAATTCAAGAAAGGCAAGTCTAAGCAAAAGGGACACTTCAAGAAGGGTGGTAAGAAAGCTACCACGCCGAAAGAAGACCAAGGCTGGACCTAAGCACGAAACGAGTGCTTTTACCAAGGGAGAAGGTCCTCGAAGCGGAATTGCCCAAAGTACTTGGCGGATCTCAAGAACGCAACATCAAGAAGAAAGGTATATCCGATATACATGTTATTGATGTGTATCTCACTAGTACTGTAGTAGTGCTCGGTATTTGATCTTGGGTTGCTCATATTTGTAACTCAAACAAGGTCCGCAGAATAAACGGAAGCTAGCGAAGAACGAGGTGACGATGCGGCGTGGAAACGGATCAAAGGTTGATGTGATCGCGGTCGGCACTACCCTTCATCTACCATCGGGATTAGTTTTATACTTAAATAATTGTTATTTAGTGCTGCGTTGAGCATGAACATTATCTCGGGATCTTGTTTATTGCAAGACGGTTACTTGTTTAAGTCGAGAATAATGGTTGTTCGATTTATATGAGTAATATGTTTTACGCACATGCACCTTTGATAGATGGTCTATTCTTATTGAATCTCGATAGTGGAAATACACATATCAACAACATTGAGGCTAAACGTTTGAAATCAAGCGATAATCGACCTATATGTGGCATCGCTGCCTTGGTCACATCGAGTGAAACGATGAAGAAACTCCATTCGATGGACTTCTTGAATCACTTGATTTTGAATCACTTGAAAGATGCGAAGCATGTCCGATGGGAAAATGACTAAGACTCCATTTTCGGTATGATGGAGCTACGACTTATTGGAAATCATACATACCGATGTGTGTGGTCCAATGAGTGTAGCATCGCGGTGGTTATCGTTATGTTCTTACCTTCACGGATGACTTGAGTAGATATGGGTATATCTATTTCATGAAACATAAGTCCGAAACTTTCGAGAAGTTTAAGGAGTTTCAAAGTGAGGTAGAGAATCAACGTAACAAGAAGATTAAATTTCTACGCTCGATCGTGGAGGTGAATATCTAAGTTACGAGTTTGGCGAGCATTTAAAGAAGTGCGGAATACTTTCACAATGACCGCCGAACACCACAACAGAATGGTGTATCCGAACGTCAGTCGAACTCTCTTAGATATGGTTCGTTCTATGATGTCACTTACAGATTTACCGCTATCATTTTGGGGTTATGCATTAGAAACAAAGCATTCACTTTAAATAGGGCACGTCTAAATCCGCTGAAACGACACCGTATGAATTATGGTTTGGGAAGAAACCTAAATTGTCGTTCCTTAAAGTTTGGGGATGCGAAGCCTATGTAAAGAAGTTACAAATGGACAAGCTTGAACCCAAAGCGAAAAATGCATCTTCATAGGATACCAAGGAAACTATTGGGTATACCTTCTATCATAGATCCGAAGGCAAAACATTCGTTAAGAATGGATCCTTTCTAGAGAAGGAATTTCTCTCGAAAGAAGTGATGGAAGGAAAGTAGAACTTGACGAGGTTGTTGAACCTTCTCTCGAATTGCAGTAGCGCAAAGACCGAAGAAGTTCTGTGGTGCTCGCACCAATAAGGAGGAAGCTAATGATGATGATCATGAAACTTCTGAAGTTACAGAGCCTCGGAGATCAACGAGAACTCGTACCACTCCAGTTGGTATGATTCCGTTATGAATGTCATGGTGGACAACACCGATGACCCCGAGACATATGAGGAAGCGATGAGCCCAGATTCCAATAAATGGCAAGAAGCCATGAACCGAGATTGGATCCATGTACAAAACCAAGTATGGACTTTGGTGGACTTACGGATGGCGGAAGGTCGTCGAGAACAAATGGATTTTCAAGAAGAAAACAGAATCGATGGTAATGTTATCGTCTATAAAGCTCGACTTGTCGCAAAAGGGTTTCGACAAATTCAAGGAGTTGACTACGATGAGACTTTCTCACCAAGAGCGAAGCTAAAGTCTGTGAGGATTATGTTAGCAATCTGCATATTATGATTATGAGATATGGCGATGGATGTCAAAACAGATTCCTCAATGGAGACATTGATGAAGAGTTGTATATGATGCAACCCAAAGGTTTTGTCGATCCTATAGATGCTAACAAGGTATGCAAACTTCAACGGTCCATCTATGGATTGAAGCAAGCATCCCGAAGTTGGAATCAACGTTTGATGAAGTAATCAAAAGTTTTGGTTTTATACAAACTTATGGAGAAGCTTGTATTTACAAGAAAGTGAGTGGGAGCTCTGTAGCATTCTTAATACTGTATGTGGATGACATATTGTTGATTGGGAATGATGTAGACCTTCTTAATAGTGTCAAGGAATATTTGAATAATAGTTTTTCAATGAAGGATCTTGGCAAGCGACTTACATATTAGGCATAAAGATTTATAGAGATAGATCGAAACGCCAAATATCATTGTCACAAAGTACATATTTGGACAAAGTTCTAAAGAGATTTGGAATGGATGAAAGCAAGAAAGGGTTCTTGCCCATGTTGCCCAATACGACCTTGAGTAAAACTAAAAGTCCGACATCGGCAGAAGATAGAGAAAGGATGAGTAAGACTCTATGCCTCGACCATAGGATCTCTAATGTATGCCATGCTATGTACTAGACCCGACATTGCATATCGTTAGTTTAACTAGCAGATATCAAAGTGATCCAGGAGTGGATCATTGGACAGCGGTCAAAAACATCCTTAAGTACTTGAGAAGAACTAAGGATATGGTTCTTTCTTATGGAGGTGATGAACAGCTCGTTGTTAATGGTTACACCGATGCTAGTTGGAACACAGATCCAGATGATTCTAAATCACAATCCGGATACGTATTTATTTTGAATGAAAAGGCGGTTAATGGAGGAGTGCAAAGCAAAGCGTTGTGGCGAGATCTTCAACTGAATCGGAATACATGGTGCTTGAGGCTTCACAAGAAGCGATATATGGATGAAAGAGTTCATTACAGAGCTGGGTGTGGTTCCAAGTGCTGGACCCAATGTCTATTCATGTGATAACATGGGCGCCATAGCCAATGCGCAAGAACCAAGGTCACACAAGAAGTGAAGCATATCAAGCTGCGTTTCACGCTATTCGAGAACATATCCGGATGGGGATATAAAGATTTGCAAAGTACACACAGATCTGAATGTGGCGGATCCGTTGACTAAACCTCTCCCGAGGGCAAAACATGACCAACACCAAACGGCCATGGGTGTTCGGTATATTACCATGTAATCTAGATTAGATGACTCTAGTGCAAGTGGGAGACTGTTGGAGATATGCCCTAGAGGCAATAATAAATATAGTTATTATTATATCTTTGTGTTTATGATAAATGTTTACATTCATGCTATAATAGTATTAACAAGGAAACATTGATACTTGTGTGTTTTGTAAACTTAATTTGAAGTCCCTAGTATAGCCTCTATACTTCACTAGCTTGTTGGTTGATTAATGATTGTGGTTTCCCTATCATGAACATTGAGATGTTATCAACAACAAGATCATATCGTTAGGAGAATGATATGGTGGACATACTCCTATAGATAAGCGTAGCATAAAGATCAAGTCATTTCATTAGTTCAATTGCTATATGCTTTACGATACATAGTAACCTAATTCCTTCGACCATGAGATCATGCATATCACCTTTACCGGATGGATGCTTTGATGACATCAAACACCACACGTAATGGTGGTGGTTATAAAAGTGGCATTGAGTGTTCGGAAAGTATTGGTTGAGACACATGGATCAAGAGTGGGATTTGTCCATCCACATGACGGATAGATATACTCTGGGCCCTCTCGGTGGAATGTCATCCAATTAGCTTGCAAGCATGTGACTTGGTCACAAGGGATCACATATCACGAACGAAAAGAGTACTTATCGAATAAGGTTGAACTAGGTATGCGAGATACAAGCGATCATAACCTTGGGTAAGTAACATATCGTGAGACAAAGGGAAATTGGTATCGTATGTAAGTGGTTCATTCGATCGCAAAGTAATCGTTGAAATATGTGGAGCCATATGAATTTCCAGATTCCTCTATTGGTTATTGTTAGGAGAAGTGTCTCGATCATGTCCGCATAATTCACGAACCGTAGGGAGACACACTTAAGGATTCGACGTTGTTTGAGTAGTTATGGTATTATGAGAAAGAGACCGAATGTTGTTCGAGTCTCGGATGGGATCCGGATATCACGAGGTGATCCGGAATGGTCCGGAGAATAAGATTCATATAAGGAAAGTCCTGCTTTGAGTTCGGGAATGATTAGTGTTTTCATCGGAATGTTCTAGAAGGTTCGGATTGTCCAAGCACTCAGGGGGAAGGGTACATGAATGTGTCATTGATCATTGAATGATTGCATCATGTACTAAGTGTTATTGCTGTCCCAAATAAAGGATTAAATTGAATCCTAAAATGCAGAAAAGTCAAATGTCCAGTTTGAAAGTCAAAGCCAAAACAAGAAACCGTGGGAAACAAGCAAGAGGAGTTGGAACCAACACGAGGAGGAGTAGGACTCCTCCAGGCCCAGCCCAAGGCCGACTTGGGAGGGACTCCTCCTCCTGGCGCTGAGGACCTCCTCCCATAAAAGGAGGCGGGGCTCCTCCCATAGACGCTTTACTTTCTACTCTAGATCTCGGTTTAGAGCTGTTTTGGTTTAGAGCTTCTAATTGCTTTAGCCAACAGCTTAGAGCCTTCTAATTGGTTTAGAGCCCTAATTGGTGTGTCTAATTACTAGGCCACTAATCCTCTCTCTCTCATAAGCTCCACCATACTCGCACCGGCTTAAGGCGAAGCCTGGGATCTCCTCTACTTAGGTACCACGCCATTGTCTGCCGGAATCATGAGAGTGCTACAACCTCCGCCTTTTGGAACAAGGAGAGGAAGGTCTTCGTCGAATCAACGCGATGTGACCGATCATGAGCGCCTGGGAACGATGCGTTTGGAAGGATCGTCACGATCTTGAGATCGGGAAGAGTACGACTACATCACCCACGAGAATCCGCTCTCGTTAACCACTTTGGAATCTTCGAGGGTGAGTTCCTCCATCGACTCGTTGCTACAATCTAGTAGATAGATCTTGGCTTGTTTGTTTGTATGCGATAGAAAATTTTTGTTTTCCATGCTACGAACCCCTACAACTGGGTCGAATGGTGAACCGGGTGGTTCCAGCATTTTGACGAACATAGTAAATATATGGAGGCGTAGCAAGCAAAGAAGGCATGCTACATATGTCGTTGGGCGGGCACATTCATAGTAAATATATGGAGGCGTAGCAAGCAAAAGGAATTCATACTGGGTCGAATGGTGAACCGGGTGGTTCCAGCATTTTGACGAACAAGTTGTGGGGGTGGAGGACAACGTCGGGTGCCAAGTGCCTTGGGGGCTTCCTTTGCCCGGCCCCTAATGAGCCGTTCACCAGGGCGACGTTTAGGTCGATGTGACATGTCGGCAAGAACTCGATGACCTCCGGTGACGTGTCCCTCGAGCCGCTGAATCTAGACAACATCGTGGCGTGCCCTTGAGCAGGAGAGCGTCGGGGCTTGATCACAGACGATTTAGATCTCGCCGCACCTGTTAGGACAGTGGTGAGTGTCTGCTCCTTGAGCATGAGTGCAATGCGAGCGGTTGGTTTTGGCGTGGGCCTAAATGGCGGCAGCGTGTTCCAAGGTCGTTGCCCTTTCTTGGCCAGTAGCAGCAGCGGCTAGCTGTTTCCTGATGTTGTCTCTGCCGCCGGCTCGCTTCCTCGATTCCATTGTCCTCTGCCCTTGTGTCAACTCCTTTTTTGGTTTGACCAGAGCACCGACAGGTACGACCTTTCTTGGGCAGCCACAAGCGCCGGGAGCAGAGGGCACAGGGCCGGGCATGAGCGTTTGATAGGCATTGAGCACGTCACGGGAGGGGGAGGGGGTTATCCTGCATGGATCGCCTAGGGCTCGATGACGACTGAGTGAGAGTTTTGGAAGAGAGTGTGTGCTAGGCTTGGCTGGAGGGCCCGACACGAACAAAAGAAGGCTCCATAAGAACATGCTTGTCCACATCCCTCAAAGCCAGCCCGGATTTGGGTTGATAATATGGCAAAAACCGACCGGACCGAAGGGCATGGTCCATTTGCGGAACACCGCTAGGCCTTGCCCTCTGTCCCGTCGGACAAAATCGGACGGCCCTTAACCGTAGGTTGGGTACAGTTGGAGTTGCCCTTATTACAAATTTTTCTAGTGCCCAAAGCCAAAAGTCTGCACTCTGGTACTAAATTTAACCGAATATCAACTAGCAAGTATGCCAAAGATGATGTCATTTTATTCCCTTTTGGGTAACCGATGCCGTGAAACAGAGAATAATTTTCTGCACGTACACTTATGTTGGTACTATAACCAGCTAGACACGCACTTGGAGGATAAATATTGCATATATATGCAGGGCAAGAGGGAGGAGACCGGTCCATGTGTAGATGCATCATGATCTATGGATATACCACTTGTCATGCTGCACTAGCTTGGAGACATGCCTGCATTCATCCAGAGATTGTTTGAGTAAAGCCACAGCGAGCTGCTCACTCTCTGTGCCAACACATGCTGCAAGCAGCTGGTCGGGTAGCAAATTAATGGCGCCGCAGCCGCATTCTGATCGGCATCGCGGCCGCTGGTCCTGCTTGGCGGTGCGTGGACTAGTAATAGTGCTCATGAGCCTGAGCGGCGGCGGCGGTCACGCGCTGAGCCTTGACCACTACAGCCAGAGCTGCCCGAAGGCGGAGGCGGCCGTGACGGCGGCGGTGCAGCAGGCCATAGCCAAGGACCGCACCGTCCCCGCCGGCCTGCTCCGCCTCCACTTCCACGACTGCTTCGTCAGGGGCTGCGACGCCTCCGTGCTCCTCGACTCCACGTCCAACAACACGGCGGAGAAGGACGGCCCGCCCAACGCGTCCCTCCACGCCTTCTTCGTGGTCGACAACGCCAAGACGGCCGTGGAGTCGCTCTGCCCGGGCGTCGTCTCCTGCGCGGACATCCTTGCCCTCGCCGCCCGGGACGCCGTGGCGCTCTCCGGCGGGCCGTCGTGGGCGGTCCCTCTCGGCCGGGGTGACGGGCGGGTGTCGCTCGCCAGCGACACCACCTCGGCGCTTCCGGGGCCGGGGGCGACCTTCGAGCAGCTGAAGCAGGCGTTCCACGCGGTGGGGCTGTCGGCCAAGGACCTGGTGGTGCTCTCGGGCGCGCACACGCTGGGGTTCGCGCACTGCTCCTCCTTCGAGGCCCGCATCCGGGGCTTCCCGGGCGGCGTTGGCGGCGGCAACGTGGCGGACCCGGCGCTGAGGCCGTCGTTCGCGGCCGCGCTGCGGAGGGCGTGCCCGGCGAACAACACGGCGCGGGCCGCCGGGGCCTGGATGGACCCGACGTCGGCGGCGTTCGACAACGCCTACTTCAAGACGCTGCAGAGCGGGCGCGGGCTGCTGGCGTCGGACGAGGCGCTGCTGACGCACCCCAAGACGCGGCGGATGGTGGCGCTGTACGCGGCGTCGCAGGCGCAGTTCTTCGAGGCGTTCGTGAGCTCCATGCTGAGGATGAGCGCGCAGAACCAGCCCGGCGAGGTCAGGGCCAACTGCAGGCGACACAACTAGGCTTAGCCTGCTGTTACATTACATGACATAGGTGTATCGTGTATGTACTACGTATTTCAGTTCGTTCTGATTGTGTTCCACGACAACTGTGCTGTACTTGGCGCGTGGGCAATCAAACCAAAAGTACAATCAATTCAAACTTCGAATCAGGATTCAGGCCAGACGACCCGAAACAGCAACGATCTAGATGGATCATAGATAACTGCCACTGTATTCCTCCGTACTCAGCCAAGTAATGGCCACCAGTTGCCTCGATCTCACCTTTCTCTGTTTGAGCAGAGCATCTGCCTCTGCCTGCCTATACACCAATTGCTAGACAAACACTGACAAATTCTGCCTTGTCTAGAACATGGGCATTGCCCAATTGGACAGTTGAAACGAACCCTACCAGTCTCTCAACTTTTGAGCTTGGTTGAAGATGCGGATGATAATGGATAAGTTCCTTCGTATGATCAATACTCCCTCCGTTTCAAAATATAAGATGTTTTAGATTTGTGAAAAGAATGTATCTAGACTTGTTTTAGTGTGTAGATTCACTCCAAACATGAGTGAACCTATATACTAAAAGTAGTCTAGATACATTTGCTTCACAAAGCTAAAACATCTTATATTTTGAAACGGAGGAAGTATTTACTAGTGTAGCTAGCCGATTATCGGCCCCACGTACTCTCACGGCAGACTGTCTTTTGCTGGTCTCGGACAATGCCATCCGACCGTCCTACTCCTATTGGTCGTCATTGGGAACTACCGGCTGCGCGTCGGACCGTCGGTCGCCTCGTCAAAGAGCGGCAATTGGAGTGTTCATTGGTCGGCCACGGTGTGAGTCTGTGTGGCGCAACGGGTACGCGCTCCTTGCTCCTCTTAGAGTCCTACTACCGCCGGTAAGAGCATCTCTATAAACAATCGAAAATCGAATAATAACCGCCAGTTAGAGGTTCGATTCGAAAAGAGGCGCAGATCAGCGATCATATACTACTCCCTCCGTCCCTAAATAAATGTCTTAGATTTATCAAAATTTAAATGAATCTAGACACTATTTAGTATATAGATTCATCCAAATTTTGATAAATTTAAGACATCTATTTTGGGACGGAGGGAGTAGTCAAAATCGAAAAGAAGTTTTCAGGCCGAGACCAAAACCCCAACTTGGCTTGTATTTGTAGGGATAGAACAAGCGAACCAAACGCAACCCGAACAAAACCCCTAGTTTGCGCGTGACGGAAAGTTCATCTCCTCCCAACTACCACCGCCGACGCCGATCTGCGCGCCCTCACCGTCCTCTGCACCGCTGTCGCCTGATCTCGCAGGCATGAGTCTCGAATCGACCCCGCCGACCGCCGGAGCTAGCTCGCAGCCCCGCCACCCTCTCCCGTGGCCACCGGAGCTCCCTCCACCCCACCCACCCCCGCCTACGTCGTGAGCCTGGTCGCGTCCACGAACTTCCTCAAGCGGCGACACATGGGAACACACGTGGTCACGCAAGCTAGTGTTGCGGCCACCGGTGCTGTCCCGGCTATCGCCAAAGGGGATGCCGCAGCCAAGCTGACGGCGCCAAAGACATCCCGCGCCAAATCAAAGACTTCGGCGCCGAAGAGGACGAAGTCGAAGACCACGACGAGCCGTGGCGGCCTGGCCCCACTCCCAGCCTCGTCGCTGTCGGCGGTTGCCAATGCGAATGACACCTAGGACATGCTCGACGACGGGTCAACAAGCTAAAAATGAACTATGCATCACTTGTTTGCAGGTGGTGAGAGGAGATGGTGAGGAGATTCAACAACTTCTTGGTATGAACTATGCACGATTTGCTATGATTGTGTCGTGCCGATTTGATGTAAAATTATGAACTATGCACCACTTGTTTGCATTTGGTAGTTTCGTATGCCAATTCTATGAAAAACCCTGTTTTTACGGGTTCAGTTTCGCGACAGCAGCTTCTTGTTCTAGTGTGGTTTACGGGCTCTATTTCGCACCACTTTTTTCTCGTCCCTTAGACACGAGATCGGTGAACCGAACTCTCGCTTTTTAGTTTGGCTCTTTACGGTCTCCGTTAGAGATACTCTAAGTGCTACTTGTTCCTCGGTTATCGCAGTGACTTGGATTCCTCCTGGGATCGTGATTTCCAGTGATGCATAGTCACGAGGATTAGTACCTCCGCCCTCCACGACGTAAGTCATTTTAACAAAGTAAAACAGCTTGCTAAAAAAATCTTATACTACTCCCTCCGTTTCAAAATAGATGTCTAAATTTATCAAAATTTAGATAAATCTAGACATTATTTAGTATATAGATTAATTCAAATTTAAAAAAAGCTAAGACATCTATTTTAAGATGGAGGGAGTATATAAAATTAAAGGAGTAGATACCATTAGCCGGCATGGTTGAATGTTCACTATGGAGTTAGAGCATCTTCACTCGCCTCCCACGGTCACTCCTTAGATCTATTTTCGGCTCAATCTGGTGAAAACTCCCCCACCCACGCCCACATGAGCTGGAAATTTGCTGAATTGGACCAAAAACCATCCGGCAAACTCAGACTGAACTCAACATCCCGGGGTTCGCTTGGAGGCGCCGGATGGACAGGAAGTGGCGGGAAACAGCTGAACCGCCATGTGGGGCCAAGTTGTCGGCGGCGAGAGAGGGCCGTTCTTCCTTATCGCCTTGGCTCATGCACGAAATCAATGCAGCCGGCAGTTAGACTTTCTCCTGGCATAGCAGACCGACATCCAATTGCCGTCCACGCGGCACATCCATGGCGAGCCGATGCCACAGCTTCCACACCCCTCCCGGCAATTTTTCCGCGCGTGCTACACCCCTCACGCCTTTCGGCCATCGATAAATAGGCTCTCCCCTCGCCATCAGTTGCACACCGCAAAATATCTCTAGCCTCTCTTCATGGCGCGGTGGCGAATGGCTTCGGCCACCATTCGTTCACTGAGTGGGAGGGTCGCCTCCTGTACGAGACCAATTACCCAGCGCCGCCGGACGTCTGCACGCTGGTAGGATGGGCACTGAACGCCGGTGGCGTTCCCATCCCCCTCCTCTCTAGGGCATCGCCATGATAGGCGAGATCCAGGCGGTGCTCGTCGGGATGTCCGACGAGGACCACGCGGATCCGCGACACTTGCTTGACAACCACACCGCCTAGACAGAGTACTTCCGCGACCGGCACGAGCAAGAGATGGCGGCCTACAAGGGGCCGCCTCGAAGCCCAAGCGAAAGAATGCAGAAGGCCGACGCCAATGGTACGGCGTGTCTGGGCGCACGTTCGCCGCTGTCCTCGAGCACATCGTGGCCGGAAAATACTAAGATTTGAGAGTAAATCATTATTGTTTGACAATGATGAACCGACTATATGCAAAGAAGCGATGATGGGCCTTGACTCCGTCAAATGGCTTGAAGCCATAAAATCCGTGATAGTTCCATACACGAGAAATCAAGTTTTGAACTTGGAAGACCCTCCAGAAAGGTGTAAAAACCTATCGGTCGTATTTGGATCTATAAAGAAACAGACATGGATGTTTCACATCTATGAAATAGTCGACATGTCGTAAAGTATTTTATAACAATGTTCAAAGGAGTTGACTATGACAAGATTGGATCTTTCATAGCGATATTTAGTCTGGACGGATTAAAGTAGCAACCACTACATATAATTTGGTATATGGTAGATGAATAAACAAAACAAAGTTCTTTTAATAAAATGGTTACCTAGGACGTGTACATGACACGATCCAAAGGGTTTTATTAATTCAAAGGATGCTAAAAAAGGGGCATGCAAACTTCAATTGTTGAAGTAAGCATCGCGGAGTTGGAATCTTCACCGTGATGAAAAAGAGTTTTCATCAGGAGACGATGAAGATGCTTGCATTTGCAAGGAATTAAGTGGGAGCGCTGAGACATATTTCTAATACATTATGTGGAGGAAATCTTGTAGATTAGAAATGATGTATCTTTTATTGAAAAAGGTTAAGAATTTCATTTCGATGAAATACTTAGGCAAAACCCGAATATTTAGCGTGAATGTCTATAGTGGATAGACTGTGACGCCAATATGGTTGTGTCAAACGTACATATATGAGATATTGAAGGAGTTCAATATAGAAACGACAAGAAACAGTTCTTGTTGCATGAAAATGAATTGAATCAAGATTCAAGTGTATCGACACTTGATGAGTGAAACAAGATTCAAGTGCTTTGACACTTGATGAGTGAAATCACGAGAATGTTTTGATCAATCATACCATGATATGTACACATTCAGATATGTCCTATGCTCTAAGTGTTATGAGCATATACCAAAATGAATCATAAAATGATCATTGGAAGATAGTGAGGATATTCTTATGATCTTTTTGAAAGAACGAAGAATATATTTGTGTAGAGGTGACAAACAATTACAAATAGTTCATTGTAAAGCGTTACATTGATACTAGGTTTGTCACAAGATACAAATTAAGTTTATCTCAATTTAAACTATGGGTGGCACAGTGTAATGGAAAGGAGATTCCATGATGGATTTAGATGAAATCTATAGTTAAGACATTGTGACGAATACTACAACAAAAAGTCTAAGTATATGACTGCTATAGTAGCAGCAAAGGAGGGAATTTTTGTCAAGTAGTTTATTATCAAACTAAGGTGTGGTTCGCAACGGGCTAACACTAAAGATATATTGTATGACAATAGTATCGACGTGCTTTAACCCCAAGGAACTAAAGGTCTCACCAAAAGACCAAATTTATACAACGCCATCTCATTAGAGAATGAGTGATGCGTGGAGACACAAAGACATGAAAATACACACAGACCTGAAAGCGTCAGATCCGTAGATTATGTTAACCACTTGCAATTGCGTATATGGAACACCAGAAAGCCATAAGTGTTCAATACGCAAAGTTTTCAAACTAGATTATTGTCTCTAGTGCAAGTGGGAGACTGAAGGGAATATGCCCGAGAGGCAATAATAAAGTGGTTATTATCATATTCCTTGTTTATGATAAATGTTTATTTTACATGCTATAATTGTATTAATACGGAAACGTTAATACATGTGTGTTTAATAAACAAAAAGGAAGTTCCTAGCTATGCCTCTCTTATAAACTAGCTCGTTGATTAACAAGATGATCATAGGTTTCCTGATCATGGACATTGGATGTTGTTAATAACGAGGTCACAACATTAGTGTAATGATGTGATGAACATTCATCCAAAGTATAGCATTACGATCAAAGTCATTCAGTTTATATTGCTATAACAACTTACAAAGTGATCCTAATCCTTAGACCATGAGATCATGTCAATCACTAACACCGGAAGAATTTCTTGATAACATCAAACGTCACACCGTAACAGGGTGATTATAAAGATGGATTCAGAACTACTAAAGTGTTATGTTGAGGCCCATGGATCGAGAGTGGAATTTGTTCATCCCGATGACGGATAGATATGCTCTGGGCCCTCTCGGTGATATCACATTGATTAGCTTGCAAGCAAGTGATTTGATCACTAGAATGTTATATCACGAGAAAAGAGTGCATGTCGGAACGAGATCAAACTAGGTATGGAGATACCGATGATCGAATCTCGGACATGTAATATATCGTGAAACAAAGGGATTAAGATACTAGCGTAAAAGGTTCCACGATCACAAGAAAGTCATCGTTGAATGTGTGGAGTCGATGGGTCTCCAGATCCCGCTTCTGATTATTGATCCGAGAGGGGTCTCAATCATGTCCGCATTATTCGCGAACCGTAGGGTGACACACTTAAGAGACACCGACATCCATTTGGAGCAAAAGTTTCATGCCGAAAAGAATAACAAGCACATGAATTTATTTCACTAGATACCGAAACAGGTTTTCGGGTGAAATTGCATAAAGTGGTTATGCATGTGAAATGAAATACTAGCAAGGGGTTATTTGTGAATGTTTGTCATTAAAGTAATTGACAAAATTCTGAATAAATAAAAGGAGTTTTATTTAATGAGAGTTTGCATTAAATTTGGTGGAAATTTAATGGGAATTTGAGTGGGTTTTTGAGTGGAGGGAATTGAAAGGCATTTGAGTGAGTGGAGTGTCCACCCACATGAATGTGGAAGAGGTGGGGGCAGCCCCATGGCTGGGCGCATGGCCCCTTGGGTGCCCCCCTATCCCTATAAAAGGAGCCCCCCTCCCTCTCTCTCACTCACACCTCCTCGTGAAGGATCTCTCTCCCCCTCTAGAATTTATCCCCCATGGTCTCGGACTAGCGAGATACATGTTCACGGTGGATATTCGGCAAGAAAGAGTTGTGCTTCCGCTGCATCGCTGGAGCGAGGAGGCGGAGGTTGCTCGGTGCCTCGAACGTGTGTGTGAGCACGGATGCGCTGCTGTTTTGCGGCGCTAGGACTTCCTATCGATCTTGAGATCGGCAAGAGATCGTCTACATCAACCACGAGTTTGGACTCGTTAAGCTTTGTCGGTCTTCAAGGGTATGTTCTCTACGGATGTACATCCGCCCGTTGTTTGTATCTAGTAGATAGATCTTGGTACATAGTTGTTCCCATCGTAGGAAAAATTTTGTTTTCTATGTTGCGAACCCTACAGGAAGAGGGAGCCAGTGGATACGCCGGAGGACGAGCAGGACAACTACATCTTCAAGCTGACGATGGAAGCCTCCCTCAACGACGTGCCATCGATGCGGCTCGCTGGCGCTCTCGCCTAGTCCAAGGTGGAGTTCGAGCGGGAGGAGGCCGCCCGCCAGCGGGCGCTCCTGCACGCCGCTAATTGTTGGGCGCGCTGCCACAACAACGTCGTCGTTCTAGACGACGGCGACTCTGATGAAGCCAGGTCGAGCAAATGGCCTGCACAATTCGGCGACCCGGGCCAGGCCAGCAACCGTCAGTCACCTAGTGACAACGATGACTACGACACACAGTTCTATCGGAGCCTCGGCATGAACTAGGTTGCTCCGGCCACCGGCATTTTAGTTTAATTTCCCTGTTTTAGTTAGATTTCGGCCTAAATAGCCTATGTAATGAACCTATTTCGTCTATATGTTATATATCACCAGATTAGTATGAATTTGGCCAAAAATTTCTCTCTTTTTTCTAATTTTTGATTTAAATACCGTGAAATAAAGTTTTGTTCGTCGGCATCACCTAAGCTCACGGCTGCGAAGTTTCAGGCCCCCGAACGAAAACTAGAGGGGGGAGGCAATATCACCTAGGTTATGGCGGCCTATTGATGATGAAATGAGTTTCGGTAGGATTGTATATAATCATTGCGTGAAACCTTACATGGGAAGAAAGAGGAGCATGTTGTGATCCATCCCTCTCGAATCTTAGAATTTTTTTAAATGCCATATTTCAAGTTTGGTATTTTCTAGAAAACTATTATAATAAAATGACTTTATGGGCAATTATTTTTATTTTCTTCCATTTTCTTTGGTTGGTTTTCAAAATGGGGACAAGGTTGTAGACATTACCATTCATAAAGACGAATTAAATATTTGAGATTTAATCTTTTATAGTTCTTAGAATCCAAAAGGATACCTTAAAACGATTTTAAAGAAAAAAAATACGATCAAGCTAGAGCACACTTGTAGTTTGAATTTGAGTTACTCTAGAAAAATCAGCCGAAACTCAATAAAAGATCAGGGTAGATAGAAAATCGTAAAATTCTTCATGCCTTGGAATTGGCCATCCCAGTGTGTCTAGTTTAAATGAAAATATGAGTGGTGCAATATATCACTCTATTTTTCGTGATTGCTTCACAAAAAATATTTTTTGTCATTAATAAAATGAGAAATAATTTTTTCTGAAAAAAGTTAGATATTCTATTTAAAACTTTTGCTTGCCATGCCAAGATGCAACTCTGTGCGAAATTTGGGCAATTTGCACGTGGTATGCCATGCATATCGGCTATCGCCATCAACTTGGTCATTCGAGTAGAAAACCAAGACAAGTCACACATACTATCAAATTTTAAGAACACTTTTTTAAAAGATTGCCATATTCCAAGGTTGGTAATTTTTGGGAACCGTGTCACATAAAATAAATCCATGCAAAAATATTTTATATTTTATTTTTCTTTCATTTTTTTTGGTTGGATTCAAAATGGAGGCAAAGTTGTCGGCATTTTCTTTTTTTCTTTGAGGGAAAAGCTCATACATTACTCATAACCACTGTTTAAAATATCTCTTGCAAGATCGACTACAGCAGGTGGTACTGATCCAAGCCAGTAGTTACAAACGCCTGACCTACTAGCTTGCTGGGCAAGCGTATGAGCAACAGAGTTGAACTTTCTCCTGATGTGTGAAACAGAGCACTCATGAAACAGATTTCTAGCTTTGTATATACTCCATAGACATAAAAGGTTAGGTTCAATGCTTGTAGAAGGTGCCACCGCCATAGAACTGTCTGACTCCAGCGTTAGGCTAGTGACCTTCAGATCAGCTACCAGCTTCAGCCTGGCCAAGATTGCTCTGGCCTCCGCCTCCTCGATATCAATGCAGTCACAAATCGGGGAGCTTAGGGCTGCGAGGACACTGCCCTGATTGTTGCGGGCAACCACGCCTACGGCTGCTTTCCCCGAGCTAGGATGGAAGACAGCGTCGACGTTAATCTTGACGGCGTCATTCTTTGGGGGATACCAGCAATCAACCTCTGTCTTATTGTTCCTATTATCCTTGTTAGTGGAAACTTGCACACTTGAAGGAAATTTACCTTTCACGTCATGATGGTTTTCTTGGGATTCCCATAGTAGTGAACCATAAGATAGAAGGAAGTTTGCAGAATTCAGAACAGTTTCTTTGCCATCTTCAAATATAGCATTACACCTCGAGTGCCAGGCTCTCCAAAGGAGGAGGAGGATTTTTTGCTGCAGTTTCCTAGTTGCAGCTGTTTAGCAGGACCAGCAACCAATCTTTCCCGGAATATTGGAATTTCCTTTCAGCCCGGAGATCCCAATACTCCCGCATCTTCTCCCTAAGGGCCTTTGGTTTGGTGCAGGCTACCGTAGCATGATAACTAGTTTCTTCGGTCTTGCCACAAATCTTGCATTTTATTCATAGTATTCATAGAGATGTGTTGAATATTAGAGATTTCGTCTTGTATATTTCACAGAATCCTACTAGGTTAGTTTAAAATAATTTTTAAATTTTCTTACAATCAAACTAGAGTAGACGGAGTTGTGGATGCCGGAAATAAACAACTGGCGTGGCATACATGACTCAACATAATGGGAGAGAAAACATGAGCGGTCGTAGTATCTTTTTTTTTTAACTAATAGCGTTAGTGTTACTGCATTTTTCAGTACAATCTTTTTTTTTTGCGCGCGAAAAAAAAAGATTGCTAGTACCCGTTAGTATTACTGCATTTTTCAGTACAATCGATGCCGTTTACGGTGTAGAATGGTTTTGAAAGAAATTTGGAGTGTAAACAGAAATGGTCAAGTTAATACTAGGAGGATTTTAGTTACTATCTATCTTGATGCCACAATTCAGAATGGCACGCGAGATTGCAACTTGAGATTTTAGGAGTTTTATGTTGCATATCTCCCCTCTGCAGCGGCACGTGAGATTGCAACTTTCTCCTCCACCACAAGAACACATCCAAATTCTCCTTAACATCTGAACCACAAGAACACATGATTAAAAGAAAATTGCAGTAAAACGAAGCGGACTCGTCAACGATAATCTATTATGGTGTTCCTTTGGCAAAATTCCAATTTCAGCAAAGTTCAGAACGGTGGGACTGCAACTTGGGAAGGATTGGATGGTGTTGTTTTGGAAAATCGTCCTGATACCTGAACCAGAACACGGGATTTATTCAGAATTACAGTACAATCGAACTGAATCCACAGCTAGATCGAACACGAACAGGAGCAGCCATGGCCCAACATCACGTTGACGATATCTGCTGGGAAACTGATGAGAGATTGGTTGAATTAGCTATGACAACTTCAGCATCAAGGTAACTCAATAAGTCATATAGTTTCATTTCTGTGTGATTACAAACCCAAATGCAGTGGGCTCTTGTTTCTACTACTTGTGATCCCAAGTTCCTTCCATTTGGAGCTTCACTTTACAAGGTTAAGAAAGTCTCCTCCTGAACCAGTGTATCCTGCCATAAGAAAAACATCTACAGTAACTAACAGCAGCACTTTGAGTCTTTGACGTTCTGTACAAGTTCAGCACACAAGATTGTTTAAGATTTATCAGAGATCCAGCATGCACAAACCTCATATAACCATCTCTTGGGCCAAAGAAAATAGCAGCTCAGGACATGCCCTCAGTCATTTAGAAATCGAACCAAGCTGGAGTCAGCTTCAGAGATTGTACCAATAAAACCTGGGAGAGCAAACCATAACTTACCGAAAAAAGCCAACAACAAGCTGGTGACATGGCTCATCACAATACTCAACATACCCAACCACCATAACAAGCAATTCTCCAGCTAATAAGACCGAAAATACGAGAGGAAATTACCCACACCAAGAACTCCCACATATGAAGAAAATATGTAAGATATGGGTAGATCATGTAAATCCAAGAATCCAAGCTATTTACATGACATGCAGAGAATCAGCCGACTCACAAGGCATATTGGATCAAGGTTAATTAGGTATCAGGTGTTTGAACTGATCCAGACCTCTGCAGAAAGCATAGAGAAATGTGAATCCATGAATTTGACCAAGGAAAATCTACAAAAACCAGACTGTAAATTATGGTTAATCAAAAAAACAAGCGCAATTATCACTGCAGCCTTACACTATGTGACCAAACAAATGGATGCTATGCTCGGTCTTATGCAACCATGCGGTCCCATATCCTGTAGTTCCCTAAACTTATCTCATCTATATTAAGTTGATGAAAGATGCAATAGAAAACTGTAGTTCTTAAAATGGTGAGACAAAGCTATTGTCTACAGTGCATTTGTTAGACAAACTAAACAACGGAACACATGTTTGCTGCAAAGAAAAAGCCAGAGCCTTATTATAAGAGAATCTATTCACCCACTTATACACATCAACAACATAGGAGAAATTGCCAGGCTCAACGACAAAAGCCAACAACAGGACGAGAAAACAAGCCCCAATGCACCAAACCAACTACTAAATAGCGACATAATTCATCAAAAGAAACATGTCGCGTCCAAGTTAGTCATCCTTCTTGCCGATGAGAGTGGCCTCCTTTCCTTCAGCATACCCAACCATACATTGAGCAACGTCACAGGGTCTCGCTCTTTTCTGTAAAACAGATTCAGCAACATGATTCCAAAAAGAATATAGCATTATAACTTTAAAGGTTGTCAATTAATAAGTAGGCATAATCATAATTAGGTCTAACATTTGAATATCACATAGCACAACAAGCTTGCTCTAGCACATAAATATATCACAACTCGAGCATCAAATAAAGCTTTCCATCTGATTAGACATTATATAGTTCTGCTTGTTTGGCAAAGTGGTATACAAGTACTGCAGAGTTGTTTCCAAATCACAAAAAAAGAGATACACACATATATACCTCGTGGATTGTAGAAACTCACGTATGGAATCAAAGAAACCACATCTTCTTCATTTGATATCTTCTTCTGGCGTAGTGACTTGAGATTAATCTTGTAGATGCCAAGGTCCGTGGACACAAAAATGATATCACTGCCCTCTACAGAACCAAGCAGCCTAATATATGTTCTGGGATTTTCAATTGATAAGAGATTTTTGAGATCGATGACTCCACGCTGAGTCCATGCTGCAAAATTGTCCGAACCCATATGTCTTGACCATATGAAGATGGTTAACTCCTTCAAGTGTGCGAACCCCAAACTACCATCCTCCATCGCCACGAGGATAGAGGCATAGATCTTGTGCTTTGGCGCATCAATCAATGATAAGCAATTAGATCTCAAGTCGTATGTTAGAATCTGTGTATAACAAACACCATCAGGGGCAGGGCCTTCACGCACGAGCATCAAGTGGAGTGCGTCGTTGACCAGGACAGGGGGTCTTGGATATATGAATCCATTGGTCTGAATAGAAACACCAGGGCATGGCTGGCTCCACTCAGCACGATGAAAATCCGAGCTCCGCTTGCTGCAGTCCCACGTCTCCGGCGAGGACACGCGCACTTGTACAACCAAATCATCATCATCAACCTTGTGCCGGGAGAAGAAGACGACCCGGAAGGGGCCCTCGTGACACGCGAGGTGGTCACAGCCGCTCACGGCGCAGAGCACCGCGGCCACATACTTTCCAGAGCCGTACGCAAGGACCGCGGGCTTCTGCAGCTCCCTCCGGCGGCCCGTCATGGGGTCCCAAACGGCGAGGTTGGAATCTACCGTTCTTTCGTCGAGAAGAGCGCGGCCATGGCGGCAGTCCACCACGGCGTAGTTCCTATGCCCCCAGCCGTCGTCGGGGACCCGTGCGCGGAATCCCGTGGTGGAGAAGAACGGTGGGACGGCAGGGTATCCTTCCTCCGGCTCCGTAGCACGCCAGCGCGAGGATTTGAGGAATCCGAAAGTGGGCGAAGCGCCATGGTGCTCGCGGTAGCGACTGCGGAAGCGAGGGCCAGTGAGGAGGGCGAGCCAGAGCTTGCTGGCGAGGGAGGCGCGCACGAGGCACGCCGGCTCGTCCGGCGGGAGGCGGAGGAAGATCTGCTCCAGAATCTCTTCCAGGAGCGCCGTATCCTCAACGGCTTCTTCCGGCAGCGCCGGTACCGGAGGTGGCATGGCAGCTGCAGGCGGCGAGGGTTTCTCGGGTGGGGAAAAGTTTTGGTGACTCTGTGTGCGGGGATGAGGTAGGGCAGTGCCCGTGTGTTGTTTGTAACTGCTAGTAAAGAAGACCTGTCTTATCAAGAACACCCTACAAAAATCCTTGAGACCGCAGAAAGAAGGACTCGCAACAAGTCCATCAAGTTCTGCAAGGTGCAGTGGTCACACCATTCTGTTGATGAAGCCACTTGGGAACGTGAAGATGAACTCAGTGCCAACTATCCTACCCTCTTTGTGTCTTCTTCTTCCTAGAATCTCGGGGCGAGATTCCTGTTTAGTGGGGGAGAGTTGTAGCATCCCAGTTGTCTAACACATGTAATGTTACTTGATCTAGTAATAAAATGGCCACTTCCTACAAATAATTGTTGCATCATCATCATGTCATGTTCATGTCATCATGCCACCTTGCATTTGAGCATCATACAAAAACCCTTTTGTTTTGGTTCTTATCTCATGTGCATTAATATTTGTATTTGCCTCTTGATATTGTATTTGGTTCTTGATATATTGTTAAATGCCCAAGTTGATTTGGGGGCATATCTCTTATTGACTCCACCACCTTTTCTTCACCACCTTATAATTCCACCATCCAATTAATATGAGCTTGGCATTTTAATTGAGTTTTACCTCTAGCTCATGTGGGTTGGGATGGATCAAATTCTAGCTCCACATGCTCCCAGGTATGCACCATGTTGTTTTCACAATATTGGTATATGAGAGCCACATGGCCACCTTTGCATGCCTTGTGAGTGGAACCTTTTCTTAGTCTCCATATGGGTTGTTTTGGGGTTATTATCATGTTGGAATATTTGGGACTATAAAATATCTAGTGGCACCTACACACTAGCATGTCCCATCTTTATTCAAATATGGTTCCCCTCATTCACTCCACATGGAACTTTTCCTTCATTCTTTTGCTTGGGCCTTACTCCATCTTGTGAGGATGCAAATAAATAATGCCATGCTTATTATTTTTGTTTTCACAAGGATGATACATGGCATTTAATGTTTTTGCATGGCCCATGCAAGTGCCACCTTTTGCATGTCTTTTGGTTTTCTTTGATTTGTGTGGATCATCCCTCTCTCCAAACCCTCTATCTCTCTCTCCCCCTCTAGTTAAACCCTACCCTAATCACCATCCCCCATCCATGCATGCACATGTGATCATGTGGGCATGTACAAGCCTTAAACCCCTCCCCCTCTCTCTAGCCCCTACCACTCCTAGTGCTTGATCATGTGATGCCATTGTCATGTGTTAAACATGGGCATCTCACTTTACCCTCTCATCTCTCCTCTCAACAACCCTAAACCGAACCCTCTAATCCAAACCCTAGACCATGCCCTATCTCTCTCTCGCCCTCTCTCTACACCATGCCCCACTGCCACCCTCTCCTGGCCCCACACCCCACCCTCTCTCTTTCTCTTCCCACAAACCCTAAGACCAACCCTAGCCGAGCCCTCCCGGCCTTAGCTACAACCCACCCGATCCACCTCTCTCTCTCTCTCTCTGTAGGCGTGCCCACCCGGCGTCCTCCCGTGGCCCACTGGCCCTCCTCCGCCTAGCTACTCCTCTGGCCCATGCCGAGCACGTGAGGTGGAAAGGGAAAAGGTGGCAAGCCACCTTCCCTCACGCCAACCACTCGCCCCGTCCTTATCTACCTCCTCCCTCCCTCTAGCCTCCCCGGATCTCCCGGAGGCCCCGCCTCGCCTCCCTCTTCTCTCTTTTCCTCACCGCCACTACTTACGCCGCCACCAGTCGGCTACCTCTAGTCGACATCGATCCGGGAGGCGGGCGAGTTGAGGCTGTCGAGGAAGACGACGAGGTGCCCCTGCTTCGCCCTGGACACCCCGACGCGGAGGAGAAGCCCCAGAACCCCTGCCCGTGACGTCTCGCGCAAACCCTAGCCAGCCGGCATTCGCCGACGATCGCGACCCCCTCGAGCCGTTCCACCTACACCGACGCCCTCGTGGTGAGCCCCCGAACCCCCTGGACATGCTCCTCGCTGCCGTTTCTGTCGGCCAGTATGTTTCATCGAGCGACTGCAAGGCCGCTTCATTGGCGCCTGCCAAGGCTAACGCCTATCTAGTCGCCTCCGCCTCGACCAACCACATCCACGCGGTGTAGCCGCCTCGTCTTGGCGCGCGAGGTTATGGATCGATCCCCGCAGCCACATTGTCGCAGCGTGCACAGCGATAGAGGATTGAGAAGAGCGATTGTGGCCGTGGTAGTTTGCGATTAGCCCTTTTGTTTTTTCTCGCCTCGTAGCGGTCCGGCCAGACCCACGATCGGTGGCTGTGGCCATCTTCTAAAAAGGCTTCCCACTTTTCTCAAAACCAACCCGCGGTCCCATGCCCCCACTGCCGGTCCACCGCTCGCCTGTTCGTGGACCTGTGGCCCCGACCCCACCTCGGCCTCTGTGGTCAAGGTTATCTCATGATGTGAAGCATCTCACAGCGTGTGTCCCCGTCAGCAGAGAGGCCCACCGTCAGCGTATAGGGCTAGCTTGGCTGAGTATAAAAGTCTCACTTTGTCTGTTAAATTCAAAACGATTCAAATTAATTCAAATTCAAATATAAATCGATTTCAAATAACTTTTCAATTATAAATCCAAATCATGCAAATAACATATGTTTTTGAATCATAAAAATGTGAGGATTTCAAATATGCTATTCAAATTACCTTTTGCACATTTAAAATTCCAAGTTGATTAAATTACAACAAATGCCACTGGAACTCAGTAAATTAATAACTTTTGATTTATAACTCCGAATTTAACAAATGATATGTCTAAAATGATCAGCTCGACGAGACCTTTCTGTTTATGCTATCCCTGACTTCAATTGCAGCATGCATCATATAAATATAAAGTATACAGCAACTATTATGACAATAAAATGTGACCAAAACTCAATAAAATGATTTATTCTTGTATTCCACACCTCACCCATGCCATGCTACTTTATTGCCATGGAAATTGTGCATCATTCATCATGGCATGATTGTTTGCTTGTCGCATTTTATTCATATGCTTGTGCTCTTTATTTATGTTGGCCCTTGTTTGTTTGGTTCTTCTTCGAATAGACCTTTGGCGGGATATATCAAGAGAACCGTGAGCACTACTGATCCGTCTCGCTTCAACTGAGTTGCCGGAAAGCACTACCACATGCTTGCACATACAAGACCTATTGCCTCTATCTTATTCTTGCATCATTGAGTCGCGATTGCATTAAATTGAATCCCAAGTATTGCATAGCCTTTACTTTTAAACCCCACCAAGCTTGTTCCTCCATCCCATGAGCCATTACTACAGGAGTTGTTTGAGCCATGCGAGAACAACATGTGCGGGGTTTGTGAGTGTCGATGGATAATGAGGTACCTAAACAACTTAACTTTGAGTAGTAATGGGATAACTAATGAAAGTGGCACGGTGAGCAACATCTGCTATTTGGTTTTTCCTGCTCACTTGTGTCCCGTAAGACCCGATTACTTGATTCTGTTCCAAGATTATTCACGCTATCCACATCCTAAGGCTTATGGGACCCCTAAGCGAGCTTGATTCGATCTTATTTCTTGGGGCCACAAACTAGTTTGAGGTTTTATTTACTATCTGTACTTATGCCATGCTACTGTTTATTTACGATTGTGCGAGGAGCACACTGCATCTGTTTTAGGTAAGGAATGTTTTGGGTATCGACAAGCCAGTCACACTTTCGGGTTCCCGTCGTTTCTGACCATTGACGCAAACCTTGAGTCCGTCTCGGTCGGCTAACTCCGCTATGGTCTACTCAATGGGGTGGCCCCCTGAAATATTTCTGAATCCTGTGATTGCTTTGTCGTGAAGGCCTCGTTGGGTTTTGATTTGGTTTTTCCGAGGTTGATCGAGTGTGTGTTGCTATTTGTGCACCCCTGCAGGGTAAAACTTTCTGAAAGCCGTGTCCGCGGTTATGGACGACTTGGAGCACAGTTTCTCGATCATAGACAAGCATAACTAAAGTACCGCTTTAACCTGACTAAGTAATTGACTAGTAAATAGTGCAATACTCATGGAATGGTTAATAAAATTGCCAACGGATGGGGGGTTGTTCGTCCGCTTCCTCGTTGGTAAGTGAGGAGGAGGATGGATATGATGAAATTACTGTTATAACTGTTGTCATTCATTCACGGACATCCGTCTATCTTTGGTTAGGCGGATGGTTAGCGAGTATCTATAGAACTGCTAGGGTTTATCTTTTGCTGCAATTGCGTCACCCCAGGTTGTGTCCCCTTTAGAGGCATTAAGACTTGCTGATGTAGCATCCCAGTTGTCTAACCCCTGTTATGCTACATGTCTTAATAATAAAATGGGCCACTTCCAACATATAATTGTTGCATCATCATCATATCATGCTCATGTCATCATGTCCCCTTGCATTTGAGCATCATATAAAACCTTTTCTTGTTTGCTTCTTATCTCATGTGCATGATTAATTGTATTTGCCCCTTGATATTGTATCTGGCTCTTGATACATTGTTAAATGCCCAAGTTGAGTTGGGGGCATCTCTCTTTGGCTTCCACCACCTTTTCTTTCACCACCTTATAATTCCACCATCCAATAATATGGGCTTGGCCTTTTGTTGAGTTATCTCTAGCCCATGTTGTTGGTTGGATCCAACCATATATCTTTGCTTGGCCTTGTCCACACTTTGGAATGCATATGGATAATGCCAGAATTATAACATTGTTTTCATAAGAGTAACCTGGCATTAATTATTCTGCATGGGCCATGCAATAGCCACCTTTTCCCTAGCATTTGGTTTTTGCTTGTTTTCTAAATGGAACCTTCTTCCTTGTCTGATCTTGTTTTTGTGAGTTTAAAACCCCCTCTTTGGATCTTGCTTGGTTCTTTGTTGGATCATGCATGAGCCATTAGGACCACCCCACCACCATATGACCATCTCTCCTCCTCTTCCTTTTCTCTTGTTTGGTCTTGCTTAGTATAGTTTGCAGCATGTGTGTTAAACCATAGTACCCCCTCCATTCTTCTCACCTCCTTAGCAACACCCTAATCCCATTCTTGCCTCTAACCTTCTAGCTTCAATCAAAAACCCTAAACCACCCTCCTAACCTAATCTATGCAAAATCTAGTACTTCCTCTTTTTCTTTTCTACCCTAAAACTAAACCCCATGTTACATATATCCTAAACAAATCTCTATCTACATCTATCTTAAACAAACCCAAAAACCTACCCCCCCTCTATCTCTCTACCTAGCATGTCTCTCCCCATTCCTTCCATCTCTCTACCAGCCATGCAGGCCCCACCCCCAGCGACCTAGCTACCCCCACACCCGACCAGGCCCCTCCTATCTACTCTAAACCCTAGCTCGACCCATGCCCCTCTTTTCCTCCCCTCTTTTCCTCTCTCTCTGCCAATTTGCAGCCCCTACCCCACCTGCCTCCTTCTCCCTTTCCAGCTCCACCACGCTACCTGGCCCCCATGCGCACGTGGCAGTGAGGTGACCAACACCCCGCAGCCTAACCCTTCCCCACGCAACCAGCCTCTCCTGTCGATCTTATCTACCCCCTTCCCCTCTCTGGCCTCACCCAGGACCCCCCAGATCTACCCCGCAAGCGCCTGCCTCTTCCCCCTTTCTTCCCTTCGCCGCCGGCTCGCCACCGCCAGTATACCACGGCCCCGTCGATCCAACGAGACGTGTTGCTAGGTGTCAAGGACGTTCTTTGGAGCGCTCGCTGACGCCTGAGCCGACGAGGAGGGGAAGGACAGGAACCGCCGGAGCCGACGACGCCCGTCGCAAAACCCTAGCGCCAGTCCACGAGCTGCGTCGTTGATCGCCTACGTCCCGTGCCGACCAACCACGTCAGCACGCTCGCGGTAAGCCCCTGATCCCCCCAGACAACGTCCCGATCTTGCTCGCTTCCTGGTTGCGCAAGTCACGGCGTCGAGCACCCTCAGTGCACGGTGGGATCGCCGTCGTCGTCGTCGGCAGCGCCAAGGCACCCTATCTAGCACACGAAGCCGCTTAGCATCGACTGCAGCCCGCAGACTGGTTCCGCATCACAAGGCGCATGGCCGCAAGGTCGACTCCTGGCGCGCCTCCTTTTTCCCTGTTGCGCGAGCGTGCTCTGCCCGTCTGCAGAGGAAGAGGAACAGTGTCCACGGGCGTCGTTTTTGCGAAAAACTCCTTCCCCCAACCTTTTAGCAACCCGCGACCCTCGAGGCCCCACCTGCCAGCGACCATAGAAATCTTGCGAAAAGGCTCCCACAAGAACCCAGTCTGAACCCGCAGTCCTCCCCCTGGCCGCGTGTGCGTTTTGCAGATGACCCCCGGCCTTGTTTGCCTTTCTAACCCAGGTCCTTCGGCCGTTGTTATCGATCTCTCGGGAATTTTATAAAAAGGTTCCTGTGGTTTGTTTTAATCAACCCGCGCTCCCTCCTGTCCCCAGACACTGCCGTGTGGGCCAGAGAGCCTCCCTGGTCCACCTGTCTGCGGCTCAGGCTAGCTGAGGCTGTGTGATAAACGTCCCAGATGCTGTTTAAATTCAAAATATGTTAAATAAATTCAAATTTCAAATTCTTTTCAGATTTCTAATAACTTTTACATCCTTTATCCAAATTGAGCAAATGACATATGTATTGATATCAGGAAAATGAGAGGAATCCAAATATGCCATCTATTTTGTAGTTTGGACAAGTAAAATTCCAAGTTCATGTTAATTACCTCAAATGCCACTGGATTTTCAATAATTCATAACTTTTGTTTTGTAAATCCAAATCTAGCAAGTAAATAGTCTAAATTGATCAGCTCGACGAGACCTTTCTGTTTATGATATCCCTGACTTCAATTGCAGCATGCATCATATAAATATATTGCGAACAACAATTGTTATGACAACAAAATGTGACTAAAACCCATTTAATTGTTATTTTCTTGTTCCCACACCTCACCCATGCCATGCTACCTTACTTGCCATGTAAATTGTGCATCATTCATCATGGCATGATTGTTTGCTTGACGCATCTTATTCTTATGCTTGTGCTCTATATTTATGTTGGCCTTGTTTGTTTGGTTTTTCTCGGATAGACACTGAGCAGGGGTTGTATCAAGAGAACCAGGAGCACTACCCAGTACCGTCCCTTGCTTCAACAGAGATACCAGGCAAGCACTACCACATGCTTGCATACATACAGTACCTATTGCCTCTATCTTATTCTTGCATCATTGAGTCGCGATTGCATTAAAATGAATCCCAAGTATGCATAGCCTTTACTTTTAAACTCCACCAAGCTTGTACCTCCATCCCATGAGCCACTACTATAGGAGTTGTTTGAGCCATGCGAGTCGTAGAACAGCATGTGTAGGGTTTGTGAGAGTCTGATGGTTAACGAGGTACTTAAACAACTTAACCTGAGTAGTTCTGGGATAACTAAAGAAAGTGGCACCGGTGAGCAATATCTGCTATTTGGTTTTTCCTGCTCACTTGTGTCCCGTAAGACCCCAAGTACTTGATTCCTGTTCCTTGATTTATCGCTCTATCCACATCCGGAGGTATATGGGACCCCCGAGCGAGCTTGATTCCGTCTTATTTCTTGGGGCCACAAACTAGTTTGAGGTTTTATTACTATCTGCACTTATGCCATGTTTTATTGCTTTATTTACGATTGTGCGAGCACACTGTATCGCTTTGAAGCGGAATGTTTACGCGGTATCGACAAGCCCAGCCACACTTTCGGGTTCCCAGTCGTTTACAGCCATTGACGCAGACCTTGAGGCCGTCTCGGAGCTTGCTTACTCCGTTGCGGGATCTACTCAAAGGGGTGGCCCCCTGAAATATTTCTGAATCTTGTGATTGCTTTGTCGTGAAGGCCTCGTTGGGTGTTGATTTGGTTTTTCCGAGGTTGATCGAGTGTGTGTTGCTATTGGTGCACCCCGGCCGGGTAAAACTTTCTGAAAGCCGTGTCCGCGGTTATGGACGACTTGGAGCACAGTTTCTCGATCATAGACAAGCATAACTAAAGTACCGCCTTAATTTGACTAAGTAACTTGACTAGTAAATAGTGCAATACTCACGGAATGGTTAATAAAATTGCCAACGGAAGGGGGGTTGTTCGTCCGCTTCCTTGTTGGTAAGCAGGGAGGAGGATGGATCGGATGAGATTACCATTATAACTGTTGTACTTAAATTCACGGACATCCGTCTATCATTGGTTAGGCGGATGGTTAGCGTTTATCTGTAGAATTGCTAGGGTTTACCTTTTGCATTGCGTCACCCTGGTTGTGTCCCCTTTAGAGGCATTAAGACTTCTTTGAGTACCCTTAGGGTCTCACACGATAAATTCTTGATTCGATGAGCAGTACCTTCTCGGGACGGATCTTTGGGTGGAAGAAGCCGATGAAGTGGGCAACGATCGTATGGTGTAGAGATTCCGAACGGGATCCGTGAGGCCTGTTGGGATGTGCTTATTTTCTCGGCATCTTATGCCTATTTGCTTCTTATCCGTACTCGGATCTTGTTTGCCGCCCGCATGGTACTACGATGTGTGTTGTATGAGGAGCTATCCTAAATTATAGATGTATCTAGGTCATTTGAATCTTGCCGTATGGCGTTGGTATATTTCCTTTCTTTCTAGATGGTGTGGCTCGATGTACTCTTGTATGGTGGCTTGCGTACATACCCACTTGTACGTAGTTGATCCCTTCGCTGCCGACACGCCTGACAGTCCCGTTGAGAGGTTAGCGGTTGGGACGTCTGAAAGGACTACCGGTGAGTGGCTTTTGGGGCCCCGCCGTACTATTTCAACCGCTATCTCTCATCCAGGCTTGTATCTAGGGCGTAGTTCACCGAGGTAGTTACAATTGGTATCGAGCCATCCCGACCTTGAGGTTTCCAAGCTAACGGTCGTTGTCGGTCTAGCAAATATTTTGAGTAGTTATGTATATTAGGGAAAAACAAAACGCGAGTAGGACTGCTCCATTTTTCTTCTTACCTCCCACCCACCCTTTTACGGTAAGGAAGTGCAACGTTTTCAATCCTCTCAAAGTTCAAACTAGGATTCACGTGTTACGGGTTCCGTAGTACCATAGGATGTGTGTGTGTGTGTGTGTGTAGTCCCTTGTCTATCTGTTGCATCCAAGTTGTTATCTTATCTCGCCTTTGGTTATCCTTTGTTGGTACATTCCATACCAATGTGCATTTGTAAACCGCAATCTATCTTCCTTTTGTATCCGACGCTATCTTGTTGGGGTGTTCGTTTCCGTAGTACCAATCTTTAGGTTTCGTCGTGAGAAGAAGGGGTTGGGATATGTGTTCCACTTGTTCATGTGCGGAGTAATGATTTGAGTGCGGGATGGAGTCGCGACCATACCACTACTTGTATCATTTGCTTTTGTATATTGGATCGGTAGAGTCACTAATCTTGATTCGTTAAGTAATTTTAGCATCTATTGGTATTTTAATGCGAAATTTGTGGAAAATTTTTCTTTGATATGTTTGTACCACACTCCTTTTCGATCGTGCGATATGCTTAATATCTTTGAGGTGCTATGAACTTTGTTGATATTTTCATATCATCTCGATAAATTGTATCCTTTAATCTTGGTTAATTCCATTTTGGTACTATTTTGGATTATTATCATTCTCCATTATAGTACTGACTTGAGTTTTACATCAATGACAGGATGGCTCCCCCACGCCGGACTGAGGAGGACATTCCTCCAGAACTGGGCTCAGCACTGTCAAGCATAGCTAATGCTTTGGCAGCCATGCAAGAGAACCAGCTGCGCTTTGAGGAGAGCGTCCGAAGGAACGAGTTCACTCCACTTCCTCCACCTCCCAAGCGTGGTGACATCAAGAGCTTCCTCAAGTTCAACCCCCGCCAGTTCGACGTGTCTGACCGACCTCTTGATGCTGATGATTGGCTGCGCGAGGTCTCAAGGTTGCTAGAGACCGATGTGCGAGCAGGAATGGGTAAGTGTGCTACTCACTGCTCAAGGAGACGCAGCTCTATGGTGGGAAAACTACTTGAAGGCTAGCTGACTGGGCTCCAGCCTACTTGGGAGAGGTTCACCAGCTTTCAAGGAGGCGGTTTCTCGAGAGATTGTGATGGAGCGGATGAAGGATGCTTTCCTCAACTTGAAGCAGGGCAATGATAACGTCAACACCTACATCAGAACTTTATGAACCTATCTCGCTATGGTGGTGATGAGGTATCGATGACAAGAAAAAGAAGAGATTCGTGCAAGGGCTCAATCGTCGATCAAGCACGCACTCACGCATGCAAGACCGCAACCTTCCTGAACTGCAAATATGGCACTACAAGAGGAGGCTAGTAGGCAGATGTTCGAGGAGTCCAAGAAACACAGCAGGGATGCATCAAGTTCGGCAGCAATGGCAACTCCTTCTAAGCGGCGTGTCTGGGTTCCTAACACCCCACCGTCGCTCCCGGCTCCACCAAGACCTGCAACTTACGCGCCAAGGCCATCAAACTTCACCACTGCGGCTCCCAGGGGCTACAACAACCCTTACCCTGGAGCGCCTGGCGGAGTCCCTGGCTACTCTGCGCCACGTCCTCACGGTGCTTGCTACACATGTGGAGATCATGGTCATCCCGCCTGGAACTGCCCAATGAAGAACAAAGCTCTCCCTCAACCCCCGCCAAGATCTGCAACAAGCTCTTCCTCGGTTCGTGCACCACCGCCACGGGCTCTCAACATCAACACTAAGCCCGGGTCTGCGGTTGTTCGAGCTAACTGCGTCAACGCCTCTCAAGCTGAGCTCGCACCTGGAGTCGTCATGGGTATGCTCTCAGTTAACTCAGTTCCTGCACGAGTTCTCTTTGATTACGTGCATCGCATTCATTTGTGTCTCACAAGTTTGCAAATGAGAATGAGTTAGTCATGGATCCTCTTCTTAAGAAGTTAATGGTTCTTTCTCCGGAGCAAATATGTTGGCAACTAAGATCGCCATGGCAACCAAGTTGAGATTGGTGGTTCTTCATTCTTGGCTTCTTTGATTGTTACGGCAACTCGACATTGATGTCATTTTGGGCATGGATTGGTTGACAAATGCATGTGATCGATTGTCTTTGAACGCTCGGTGTCTCGAAGATTCACGAAGGCCATGTAGTCTTTTCTCCAAGTCGACTCCTGTCCAGCTCTATTCCTTGGGTACTACGAATAATGATGCTATGGAAGCTATTCAGGGTGTACCGTGGTCCGTGAGTTTCGGATGTTTTTCTGAAGAGTTGCGGTATGCCTCCCGATCGCGAGGTTGAATTCGTGATTGAGCTTGAACACGAACGGCTCCTATCTCCAAGAGGCCATATAAGATGGGTCCTTCCGAGTGGCTGAACTCAAACGACAACTTGATGAACAAGAGAAGTTGGGTTTCATTCAACCTGACACTTCTTCTTGGGGTAGCCCAACAATCTTTGTGAAGAAGCGTGATGAACCGATAGGCTATGTGTTGATTATCGGGCTCTCAATGCTAAAACCATCAAGAACAAATATCCTCTTCCTCGGATAAATGATCTATTTGATCGGCTAGCGAGGGTATGGTGTTTTCTAAGCTGGACTTGAGAAGTGGTTATCACCAAATCAAAATTCGCAAAGAGGATGTGCCCAAAACAGCTTTCACCACTCGCTATGGCCTGTATGAGTACACGGTCATGTCTTTCGGTCTCACCAACGCACCTGCTACCTTCTCGAGGCTGATGAACTCCGTTTTCATGGAGTACCTGGACAAGTTTGTCGTGGTATATCTGGATGATATTCTGGTCTATTCCAAGTCCAAGGAGGAGCATGAAGAGCACCTGCGGTGTGTCCTGAACAAGCTTCGTGAGAACCGCTTGTATGCAAAGTTCTCCAAGTGTGAGTTCTGGTTGCCTGAAGTAACATATCTGGGCCATGTCATCTCTGCCAAGGGCATTGCAGTCAACCCGGAAACCGTGAAGACAATAGTTGAATGGCTCCCTCCTATGAATGTCAAGGAAGTGCGGAGTTTCCTCGGCTTGGCTAGCTATTGTCGTCGTTTTGTGCAGAACTTCTCGAAGATAGCAAAGCCTCTTACCGACCTCCTCAAGAAAGGCAAGAAGTACCTGTGGACTCCTGCTTGTCAAGAGAGTTTTGAGACACTCAAAGAGAAGCTCACTTCCACACCAGTCTTGGTTCCTCCGGATACATCTAAGCCTTTTCAGATCTTCTGCGATGCCTCTTTGCAAGGATTGGGTGCGGTCCTTATGCAAGAGAGACAGGTGGTTGCTTATGCCTCCCGTCAGTTGAAGACGCATGAGGTCAACTATCCCACACATGACCTTGATCTAGCAGCAGTGGTCTTTGCCTTGAAGCTGTGGAGGCACTACTTGCTTGGTAACCGTTGTGAGATCTTCTCGGACCACAAGAGTTTGAAGTATATCTTCACTCAGCCGGATCTCAATCTTCGGCAAAGGAGATGGATTGAAGACATCAATGACTTGATGTGACCATCAACTACACCCTGGCAAAGCAAACGTCATGGCGATGCGCTTAGTCAGAAACGCTTATGTCAACAACCTCATGGTAGAAGAGCAGCAGCCTCTCTTGTGCGAGGAATTCCGTCAGCTCAACCTGGAGATTGTGGAACAAGGGCACCTTCTGAACCTTCTGGCTACTCCTCTCTTGGAAGAACAGATTCGTTCTCGTCAGCTTGGTGATCCGCACACTAGAAAGCTCATCTCTAAGCTTGGCACTCCGAAGTATGAATCCTTCCATGTTGATGATCAGGGCACGCTCTTCTTTGATCACCGGATGTTTGTTCCAAACTACCCGGGTCTGAGAGATCAATTGCTCAAGGAGGCACATGATTCGGTCCTTTCTATCCATCCTGGCAGCACAAAGATGTACATGGACTTGAAAACACAGTACTGGTGGCCTGGTTAAAAGGTATTGTGCCAAGTATGTCTCGAATGTGATGTCTCGCCGCAGAGTCAAGGCTGTCCATCGAAACCATTTGGTCTTCTACTGCCATTGAAACCTCCGAATGGAAATGGGAGAAAGTAGAGATGGACTTCATCACTGGTTTTCCAAGGTCGCAAAAGGGCAACAATGCAATATTTGTTGTCATCGACAGGCTTTCTAAAGTGGCACACTTCTTCCCAGTCAAAGAAACAATTTCTGGACTTCAGTTGGCTGAGCTCTATATCAACAGGATTGTCTCTTTGTATGGGGTTCCACTTGAAATCAGTTCAGACCGTGGAAGCATCTTCACCTCAAAGTTCGGGAGAGTTTCCAAAAGCTTTGGGAACGGTTGAACTTCAAGATCGCTACCACCCTCGCCTCAAGGACAAGTGGAGAGGATCAATCAGATTCTGGAGGATATGCTTAGAGCTTGCGTTATCTCTTTTGGCATGAAGTGGGAAGAATGTCTTCCATATGCTGAATTCTCCTACAACAACAGCTTCCAGAAGAGTCTGAAGATGGCACCATTCGAGGCTCTCTATGGTCGCAAGTGCAGAACTCCCATTGGTTGGTCAGGTGCAGGAGAAAGAATCTGGTTTGGTCCTGACATTGTGACTCAGGCAGAGGAGAAGGTGCATATCATTCTGGAGAACACAAGATTGCTCGAGTCGTCGGAAGAGCAACTATGACAGAAGCACAGATATGGTATATGCCTGGTGATCTCGTCTACCTTCGTGTCACTCCCATGAGAGGAACACACCGGTATCAAAGGAAAGTTGGCTCCTAATACATCGGTCCTTTCAAGATACGTGGTAGAAGAGGAGAAGTTGCTTACGCACTTGAGCTTCGGAAAACTCAAAGTCCATGATGTTTTCCACATCTCTCAGCTCAAGAAGTGCTTCAAAGACCGGCAAGACCGTGGATCATGAGCTAATCGACCTCCAAGAAGATCTCTTATCAGAACACCCCATCAAAATTCTTGAGACCGCAGAACGTAGGACTCGCAACAAGTCCATCAAGTTTTGCAAGGTGCAGTGGTCACACCATTCTGTTGATGAAGCAACATGGGAGCGTGAAGATGAACTCCGTGCCAACCATCCTTCTCTCTTTGTGTCTTCTTCTTCTTCTTCTTCCTAGAATCTCGGGGCGAGATTCCTGTTTAGAGGGGGAGAGTTGTAGCATCCCAGTTGTCTAACCCCTGTTATGCTACATGTCTTAATAATAAAATGGGCCACTTCCAACATATAATTGTTGCATCATCATCATATCATGCTCATGTCATCATGTCCCCTTGCATTTGAGCATCATATAAAACCTTTTCTTGTTTGCTTCTTATCTCATGTGCATGATTAATTGTATTTGCCCCTTGATATTGTATCTGGCTCTTGATACATTGTTAAATGCCCAAGTTGAGTTGGGGGCATCTCTCTTTGGCTTCCACCACCTTTTCTTTCACCACCTTATAATTCCACCATCCAATAATATGGGCTTGGCCTTTTGTTGAGTTATCTCTAGCCCATGTTGTTGGTTGGATCCAACCATATATCTTTGCTTGGCCTTGTCCACACTTTGGAATGCATATGGATAATGCCAGAATTATAACATTGTTTTCACAAGAGTAACCTGGCATTAATTATTCTGCATGGGCCATGCAATAGCCACCTTTTCCCTAGCATTTGGTTTTTGCTTGTTTTCTAAATGGAACCTTCTTCCTTGTCTGATCTTCTCCTTGTGAGTTTAAAACCCCCTCTTTGGATCTTGCTTGGTTCTTTGTTGGATCATGCATGAGCCATTAGGACCACCCACCACCATATGACCATCTCCTCCTCTTCTTATTCTCTTGTTTGGTCTTGCTTAGTATAGTTTGCAGCATGTGTGTTAAACCATAGTACCCCTCCATTCTTCTCACCTCCTTAGCAACACCCTAATCCCATTCTTGCCTCTAACCTTCTAGCTTCAATCAAAAACCCTAAACCACCCTCCTAACCTAATCTATGCAAAATCTAGTACTTCCTCTTTTTCTTTTCTACCCTAAAACTAAACCCCATGTTACATATATCCTAAACAAATCTCTATCTACATCTATCTTAAACAAACCCAAAAACCTACCCCCCTCTATCTCTCTACCTAGCATGTCTCTCCCCATGCCTTCCCTCTCTCTACCAGCCATGCAGGCCCCACCCCCAGCGACCTAGCTACCCCCACACCCGACCAGGCCCCTCCTATCTACTCTAAACCCTAGCTCGACCCATGCCCCTCTTTTCCTCCCCTCTTTTCCTCTCTCTCTGCCAGCAGCTGCCAGCGCCCTACCCCCACCTGCCAGTCTCCCTTCTCCCTTTCCAGCTCCACCACGCTACCACAGCCCCCATGCAAAGACGTGAGCGGGGAGGTGACCAACGCCACCCCAGCCTAACCCTTCCCCACGCAACCAGCCTCTCCTGTCGATCTTATCTACCCCCTTCCCCTCTCTGGCCTCACCCAGGACCCCCCAGATCTACCCCGCAAGCGCCTGCCTCTTCCCCCTTTCTTCCCTTCGCCGGCTCGCCACCGCCAGTATACCACGGCCCCGTCGATCCAACCAGAGACGTGTTGCTGCTAGGTGTCAAGGACGTTGCTGGAGCTCGCCTGCGACGCCCTGGAGCCGGACGCGAGGAGGGGAAGGACAGGAACCGCCGGAGCCGACGACGCCCGTCGCAAAACCCTAGCGCCAGTCCACGAGCTGCGTCGTTGATCGCCTACGTCCGTCTAGCCAAACCACGCCAAGACGCTCGCGGTAAGCCCCTGATCCCCCCAGACAACGTCCCGATCTTGCTCGCTTCCTGGTTGCGCAAGTCACGGCGTCGAGCACCCTCGGTGCAGGTGATCGCCGTCGTCGTCGGCCAAGCTGAGACCCTATCTAGCACACGAGCGTCCGCTTAGCATCACTGCAGCCGGCAAGACTGTTCCGCACGCGCAGCGTCCATGGTCGCAAGGTCGACTCTGGCGCCTTTTTCCTTTTCCAGGCGGCGCCTCGCCGTCTGCAGAGGAAGAGGAACAGTGTCCACGGCGTGCTTTTTGCGAAAACTCCTTCCCCAACCTTTTAGCAACCCGACCCTCGAGGCCCCACTGCCATGACCATAGAAATCTTGCGAAAAGGCTCACAAGAACCCGGTCGAACCCGCAGTCCTCCCCCTGGCCGCGTGTGCGTTTTGCAGATGACCCCCGGCCTTGTTTGCCTTTCTAACCCGCGGTCCTTTCAGGCCCGTTGTCAGTCTCTCTGGGAATTTTATAAAAAGGTTCCTGTGGTTTGTTTTAATCAACCCGCGCTCCCTCCTGTCCCCAGACACTGCCGTGTGGGCCAGAGAGCCTCCCTGGTCCACCTGTCTGCGGCTCAGGCTAGCTGAGGCTGTGTGATAAACGTCCCAGATGCTGTTTAAATTCAAAATATGTTAAATAAATTCAAATTTCAAATTCTTTTCAGATTTCTAATAACTTTTACATCCTTTATCCAAATTGAGCAAATGACATATGTATTGATATCAGGAAAATGAGAGGAATCCAAATATGCCATCTATTTTGTAGTTTGGACAAGTAAAATTCCAAGTTCATGTTAATTAACTCAAATGGCACTAGATTTTCAATAAACCATAACTTTTGTTTTGTAAATCCAAATTTAGCAAGTAAATAGTCTAAGTTGATCAGCTCGACGAGGCCTTTCTGTTTATGCTATCCATGACTTCAATTGCAGCATGCATCATATAAATATATTGCGAACCACAATTGTTATGACAACAAAATGTGACTAAAACCCATTTAATTGTTATTTTCTTGTTCCCCACACCTCACCCATGCCATGCTACCTTACTTGCCATGTAAATCGTGCATCATTCATCATGGCATGATTGTTTGCTTGACGCATTTAATTCCAATGCTTGTGCTCTATATTCATGTTGGCCTTGTTTGTTTGGTTTTTCTCGGATAGACACCTTTGGTGGGGTTGTATCAAGAGAACCAGAGCACTACCCAAGACTGCCCCTTGCTTCAACAGAGATACTGTGCAAGCACTACCACATGCTTGCATACATACAAGTCTATTGCCTCTATCTTATTCTTGCATCATTGAGTCGCGATTGCATTAAAATGAATCCCAAGTATGCATAGCCTTTACTTTTAAACTCCACCAAGCTTGTACCTCCATCCCATGAGCCACTACTATAGGAGTTGTTTGAGCCATGCGAGTCGTAGAACAGCATGTGTAGGGTTTGTGAGAGTCTGATGGTTAACGAGGTACTTAAACAACTTAACCTGAGTAGTTCTGGGATAACTAAAGAAAGTGGCACCGGTGAGCAATATCTGCTATTTGGTTTTTCCTGCTCACTTGTGTCCCGTAAGACCCCAAGTACTTGATTCCTGTTCCTTGATTTATCGCTCTATCCACATCCGGGAGGTATATGGGACCCCCCTGAGCCAGAGCTTGATTCCGTCTTATTTCTTGGGGCCACAAACTAGTTTGAGGTTTTATTACTATCCTGTACTTATGCCATGTTTTACTGCTTTATTTACGATTGTGCGAGGTAACGCATATCGCTTTTGGAAGCGGAATGTTTACGCGGTATCGACAAGCCCAGCCACACTTTCGGGTTCCCATCGTTTCTGACCATTGACGCAGACCTTGAGGCCTCTGAGCTTGCTTACTCCGCTATGGATCTACTCAAAGGGTGGCCCCAAATATTTCGAATCTTGTGATTGCTTTGTCGTGAAGGCCTCGTTGGGTGTTGATTTGGTTTTTCCGAGGTTGATCGAGTGTGTTGCTATTGGTGCACCCGGCCGGGTAAAACTTTCAAAGCCGTGTCGGGTTATTGACGACTTGGAGCACATTTTCTCGATCATAGACAAGCATAACTAAAGTACCGCCTTAATTTGACTAAGTAACTTGACTAGTAAATAGTGCAATACTCACGGAATGGTTAATAAAATTTGCCAACGGAAGGGGTTGTTCGTCCGCTTCCTTGTTGGTAGCGAGGAGGATGGATCGGATGAGATTACCATTATAACTGTTGTACTTAATTCACGACATCCGTCTATCATTGGTTAGGCGGATGGTTAGCTTATCTCAGAATTGCTAGGGTTTACCTTTTGCTGCAATTGCGTCACCCCAGGTTGTGTCCCCTTTAGAGGCATTAAGACTTGCTGAGTACCCTTAGGGTCTCACACGATAAATTCTTGATTCAGATGAACAGGTACCTTCTCAGGACGGATACTGGGTGGAAGAAGCCGATGAAGTGGGCAACGATCGTATGGTGTAGAGATTCCGGGAACGGGGATCCGTGAGGCCTGTAGTTGGGATGTGCTTATTTTCTCTGGCATCTTATGCCTATTTGCTTCTTATCCGTACTCGGATCTTGTTTGCCGCTTCCGCATGGTACTCTGATGTGTGTTGTATGAGGAGCTATCCTAAATTATAGATGTATCTAGGTCATTTGAATCTTGCCGTATGGCGTTGGTATATTTCCTTTCTTTCTAGATGGTGTGGCTCGATGTACTCTTGTATGGTGGCTTCATGACATACCCACTTGTGTACGTAGTTGATCCCTTCGCCGACCACGCCCGCCTGACAGTCCCGTTGAGAGGTTAGCGGTTGGGACGTCTGAAAGGACTACCGTGAGTGGCTTTGGGGCCCCGTACTATTTCAACCGCTATCTCTCATCCAGGCTTGTATCTAGGAGCGTAGTTCACCGAGGTAGTTACAATTGGTATCGAGCCATCCCGACCTTCGTGGTTTCAGCCAAACGTTGTCGGCCTAGCAAATATTTTGAGTAGTTATGTATATTAGGGAAAACAAAACGAGAGTAGGACTGCCCATTTTCTTCTTACCTCCCACCCACCCTTTTCGGTAAGGAAGTGCAACGCTTTCAATCCTCTCAAAGTTCAAACTAGGATTCACGTGTTCGGGTTTCCGTAGTACCATAGGATGTGTGTGTGTGTGTATGTGTGTAGTCCCTTGTCTATCCTGCATCCAAGTTGTTATCTTATACGCCTTTGGTTATCCATTGTTGGTACATTCCATACCAACAGCATTTGTAAACCGACGCAATCTATCTTCCTTTTGTATCCGACGCTATCTTGTTGGGGTGTTCGTTCCGTAGTACCAATCTTAGGTTTCGTCGTGAGAAGAAGGGGTTGGGATATGTGTTCCACTTGTTCATGTGCGGAGTAATGATTTGAGTGCGGGATGGAGTCGCGACCATACCACTACTTGTATCATTTGCTTTTGTATATTGGATCGGTAGAGTCACTAATCTTGATTCGTTAAGTAATTTTAGCATCTATTGGTATTTTAATGCGAAATTTGTGGAAAATTTTTCTTTGATATGTTTGTGTACCACACTCCTTTTCATCGTGTGCGATATGCTTAATATCTTTGAGGTGCTATGAACTTTGTTGATATTTTCATATCATCTCAAGAATTGTATCCTTTAATCTTGGTTAATTCCATTTTGGTACTATTTTGGATTATTATCATTCTCCATTATAGTATCGACTTGAGTTTTACATCAATGACAGATGGCTCCCACGCCGGACCGAGGAGGACATTCCTCCGTAACTGGGCTCAAGACTGCCAAGCATAGCTAATGCTTTGGCACCATGCAAGAGAACCATTGCGCTTTGAGGAGAGCGTCAAGGAACGAGTTCACTCCACTTCCTCCACCTCCCAAGCGTGGTGACATCAAGAGCTTCCTCAAGTTCAACCCCCGCTTGATGTCGACCGACCTCTTGATGTTGATGATTGGTCTGCATGAGGTCTCAAGGTTGCTAGAGACCGATGTGCCGACAGGAATGGGTAAAGTGTGCTACTCACCTGCTCAAGGGAGACGCAGCTCTATGGTGGGAAAACTACTTGAAGGCTAGCTGCACTGGGACCCAGCCTACTTGGGAGAGGTTTACTGGAGCTTTCAAGGAGCAGTTTCTCTCAGAGATTGTGATGGAACGGATGAAGGATGCTTTCCTCAACTTGAAGCAGGGCAATGATAACGTCAACACCTACATCAGGAACTTTATGAACCTATCTCGCTATGGTGGTGATGAGGTATCTGATGACAAGAAAAAGCAGAAGAGATTCAGGCAAGGGCTCAATGCGTCGATCAAGTACGCACTCACGCATGCAAGACCGGCAACCTTCCTGGAACTGCAGCATATGGCACTACAAGAGGAGGCTAGTAGGCAGATGTTCGAGGAGTCCAAGAAACACAGCAGGGATGCATCAAGTTCGGCAGCAATGGCAACTCCTTCTAAGCGGCGTGTCTGGGTTCCTAACACCCCACCGTCGCTCCCGGCTCCACCAAGACCTGCAACTTACGCCAAGGCCATCAAACTTCACCATCTGCGGCTCCTGTGGGCTACAACAACCCTACTCGAGCGCTGGCGGAGTCCCAGCTACTCGCGCACGTCCTCACGGTGCTTGCTACACATGTGGAGATCATGGTCATCCCGCCTGAATCGCCCAATGAAGAACAAAGCTCTCCTCAACCCCGCCAAGATCCGCAACAAGCTCTTCCTCGGTTGCGTGCACCACCGCCACGGGCTCTCAACATCAACACTAAGCCCGGTTCGCGGTTGTTCGAGCTAATCGTCAACGCCTCTCAAGCCGAGCTCGCACTTTGGAGTCGTCATGGGTATGCTCTCGTTAACTCGCCTCTGCACGAGTTCTCTTTGATTACGTGCATCGCATTCATTTGTGTCTCACAAGTTTGCAAATGAGAATGAGTTAGTCATGGATCCTCTTCTTAAGAAGTTAATGGTTCTTAATCCTGGCGCAAATATGTTGGCAACTAAGATCACCATGGCAACCAAGTTGAGATTGGTGGTTCTTCATTCTTGGCTTCTTTGATTGTTCGGGCAACTCGACATTGATGTCATTTTGGGCATGGATTGGTTGATGAAATGCAGCTGTGATCGATTGTCTTGAGCTGAACGCCTGTCTCTCAAGATTCCTCAAGGCCATGTAGTCTTTTCTCCAAGTCGACTCCTGCTGTCAGCTCTATTCCTTGGGTACTCGAATAATGATGCTATGGAAGCTATTCAGGGTGTACCGTGGTCCGTGAGTTCGGATGTTTTTCAAGAGTTGCTGTATGCCTCCGATCGCGAGGTTGAATTCGTGATTGAGCTTGAACTCGAACGGCTCCTATCTCCAAGAGGCCATATAAGATGGGTCCTTCCGAGCTGGCTGAACTCAAACGACAACTTGATGAACAAGAGAAGTTGGGTTTCATTCAACAAGACTTCTTCTTGGGGTAGCCCAACAATCTTTGTGAAGAAGCGTGATGTAACCGATAGGCTATGTGTTGATTATCGGCTCAATGCTAAAACCATCAAGAACAAATATCCTCTTCCTCGGATAAATGATCTATTTGATCACCAGCGTGAGCCGTGGTGTTTTCTAAGCTGGACTTGAGAAGTGGTTATCACCAAATCAAAATTCGCAAAGGATGTGCCCAAAACAGCTTTCACCACTCGCTATGGCCCGTATGAGTACACGGTCATGTCTTTCGTCTCACCAACGCACTGCTACCTTCTCGAGGCTGATGAACTCCGCTTTCATGGAGTACCGACAAGTTTGTGGTATATCTGGATGATATTCTGGTCTATTCCAAGTCCAAGGAGGAGCATGAAGAGCACTGCGGTGTGTCTGAACAAGCTTCGTGAGAACCGCTTGTATGCAAAGTTCTCCAAGTGTGAGTTCGGTTGCTCAAGTAACATATCCGGGCCATGTCATCTCTGCCAAGGGCATTGCAACAACCCGAAACCGTGAAGACAATAGTTGAATGGCTCCTCCTATGAATGTCAAGGAAGTGCGGAGTTTCCTCTTGGCTAGCTATTGTCGCTGCTTTGTGCAGAACTTCTCAAGATAGCAAAGCCTCTTACCGACCTCCTCAAGAAAGGCAAGAAGTACTGTGGACTCCGCTTGTCAAGAGAGTTTTGAGACACTCAAAGAGAAGCTCACTTCCACACCAGTCTTGGTTCCTCCGGATACATCTAAGCCTTTTCGGATCTTCTGCGATGCCTCTTTGCAAGGATTGGGTGCGGTCCTTATGCAAGAGAGACAGTGGTTGCTTATGCCTCCCGTCGCTTGAAGACGCATGAGGTCAACTATCCCACACATGACCTTGATCTAGCAGCAGTGGTCTTTGCCTTGAAGCTGGAGGCACTACTTGCTTGGTAACCGCTAGAGATCTTCTCGACCACAAGAGTTTGAAGTATATCTTCACTCACCGGATCTCAATCTTCGCAAAGGAGATGGATTGAAGACATCAATGACTTCGATGTGACCATCAACTACACCCGTGCAAAGCAAACGTCATGGCGTATGCGCTTAGTCAGAAAGCTTATGTCAACAACCTCATGGTAGAAGAGCAGCAGCTCTCTTGTGCGAGGAATTCCACTCAACTCGAGATTGTGGAACAAGGGCACCTTCGAACCTTCCGCTACTCCTCTCTTGGAAGAACAGATTCGCTCGTCACCTTGGTGATCCGCACACTAGAAAGCTCATCTCTAAGCTTGGCACCAAGTATGAATCCTTCCATGTTGATGATCGAGGCACGCTTCTTTGATCACCGGATGTTTGTTCCAAACTACCCGGTGCGAGAGATCAATTGCTCAAGGAGGCACATGATTCGGTCCTTTCTATCCATCCCGGCAGCACAAAGATGTACATGGACTTGAAAACACAATCTGGTGGCCTGGTTAAAAGGTATTGTGCCAAGTATGTCTCGTAATGTGATGTTCGCAGAGTCAAGGCTGTCCATCGAAACCATTTGGTCTTCTACAGCCATTGAAACCTCCGGAATGGAAATGGGAGAAAGTAGAGATGGACTTCATCACTGGTTTTCCAAGGTCGAAGGGCAACAATGCAATTTTTGTTGTCATCGACAGTGCTTTCTAAAGTGGCACACTTCTTCCCATCAAAGAAACAATTTACGGACTTCAGTTGGTGAGCTCTATATCAACAGGATTGTCTCTTTGTATGGGGTTCCACTTGAAATCAGTCAGATCGTGGGAGCATCTTCACCTCAAAGTTCGGGAGAGTTTCCAAAAGCTTTGGGAACGGTTGAACTTCAAAGACTGCTACCACCCTCGCCTCAAGGACAAGTGGAGAGGATCAATCAGATTCGAGGATATGCTTAGAGCTTGCGTTATCTCTTTTGGCATGAAGTGGGAAGAATGTCTTCCATATGCTGAATTCTCCTACAACAACAGCCTTCGGAAGAGTCTCAAGATGGCACCATTCGAGGCTCTCTATGGTCGCAAGTGCGTAACTCCCATTGGTTGGTCAGTGGGAGAAAGAATCTGGTTTGGTCCGACATTGTGACTCAGAGAGGAGAAGGTGCATATCATTCGAGAACACAAGATTGCTCAGTCGTCGAAGAGCAACTATGATGAAGCACACAGATATGGTATATGCCCCTGGTGATCTCGTCTACCTTCGTGTCACTCCCATGAGAGGAACACACCGCTTCGGTATCAAAGGAAAGTTGGCTCCTAATACATCGGTCCTTTCAAGATACGTGGTAGAAGAGGAGAAGTTGCTTACGCACTTGAGCTCGGAAAACTCAAAGTCCATGATGTTTTCCACATCTCTCAGCTCAAGAAGTGCTTCAAAGACCCCGGCAAGACCGTGGATCATGAGCTAATCGACCTCCAAGAAGATCTCTCTTATCAGGAACACCCCATCAAAATTCTTGAGACCGCAGAACGTAGGACTCGCAACAAGTCCATCAAGTTTTGCAAGGTGCAGTGGTCACACCATTCTGTTGATGAAGCAACATGGGAGCGTGAAGATGAACTCCGTGCCAACCATCCTTCTCTCTTTGTGTCTTCTTCTTCTTCTTCTTCCTAGAATCTCGGGGCGAGATTCCTGTTTAGAGGGGGAGAGTTGTAGCATCCCAGTTGTCTAACCCCTGTTATGCTACATGTCTTAATAATAAAATGGGCCACTTCCAACATATAATTGTTGCATCATCATCATATCATGCTCATGTCATCATGTCCCCTTGCATTTGAGCATCATATAAAACCTTTTCTTGTTTGCTTCTTATCTCATGTGCATGATTAATTGTATTTGCCCCTTGATATTGTATCTGGCTCTTGATACATTGTTAAATGCCCAAGTTGAGTTGGGGGCATCTCTCTTTGGCTTCCACCACCTTTTCTTTCACCACCTTATAATTCCACCATCCAATAATATGGGCTTGGCCTTTTGTTGAGTTATCTCTAGCCCATGTTGTTGGTTGGATCCAACCATATATCTTTGCTTGGCCTTGTCCACACTTTGGAATGCATATGGATAATGCCAGAATTATAACATTGTTTTCACAAGAGTAACCTGGCATTAATTATTCTGCATGGGCCATGCAATAGCCACCTTTTCCCTAGCATTTGGTTTTTGCTTGTTTTCTAAATGGAACCTTCTTCCTTGTCTGATCTTGTTTTTGTGAGTTTAAAACCCCCTCTTTGGATCTTGCTTGGTTCTTTGTTGGATCATGCATGAGCCATTAGGACCACCCCACCACCATATGACCATCTCTCCTCCTCTTCCTTTTCTCTTGTTTGGTCTTGCTTAGTATAGTTTGCAGCATGTGTGTTAAACCATAGTACCCCCTCCATTCTTCTCACCTCCTTAGCAACACCCTAATCCCATTCTTGCCTCTAACCTTCTAGCTTCAATCAAAAACCCTAAACCACCCTCCTAACCTAATCTATGCAAAATCTAGTACTTCCTCTTTTTCTTTTCTACCCTAAAACTAAACCCCATGTTACATATATCCTAAACAAATCTCTATCTACATCTATCTTAAACAAACCCAAAAACCTACCCCCCTCTATCTCTCTACCTAGCATGTCTCTCCCCATGCCTTCCCTCTCTCTACCAGCCATGCAGGCCCCACCCCCAGCGACCTAGCTACCCCCACACCCGACCAGGCCCCTCCTATCTACTCTAAACCCTAGCTCGACCCATGCCCCTCTTTTCCTCCCCTCTTTTCCTCTCTCTCTGCCAGCAGCTGCCAGCGCCCTACCCCCACCTGCCAGTCTCCCTTCTCCCTTTCCAGCTCCACCACGCTACCCTGGCCCCCCATGCGCAGCACGTGAGCAGGGAGGTGACCAACGCCACCCCCCGCAGCTAACCCCTTCCCCCACGCAACCAGCCTCTCCTGTCGATCTTATCTACCCCCTTCCCCTCTCTGGCCTCACCCAGGACCCCCCAGATCTACCCCGCAAGCGCCTGCCTCTTCCCCCTTTCTTCCCTTCGCCGCCGGCTCGCCACCGCCAGTATACCACGGCCCCGTCGATCCAACCAGAGACGTGTTGCTGCTAGGTGTCAAGGACGTTGCTGGAGCTCGCCTGCGACGCCCTGGAGCCGGACGCGAGGAGGGGAAGGACAGGAACCGCCGGAGCCGACGACGCCCGTCGCAAAACCCTAGCGCCAGTCCACGAGCTGCGTCGTTGATCGCCTACGTCCCGTGCCGACCAACCACGTCAAGACGCATCGGTAAGCCTCGATCCCCTGCATAACGTCCCGATCTTGCTCGCTTCCTGTTGCGCAAGTCACGGCGCCGAGCACCCTCGGCACGGTGGGATCGCTGCTGTCGCCACCGAAGCGCCAAGACCCTATCTAGCACGAAGCGTCCGCTTAGCATCACCTGCAGCCAAGACTGGTTCCGCCCATCAAGGCGTCCGCGGTCGCAAGGTCGACTCCTGGCGCGCCTCCTTTTTCCCTGTTGCGCGAGCGTGCTCTGCCCGTCTGCAGAGGAAGAGGAACAGTGTCCACGGGCGTCGTTTTTGCGAAAAACTCCTTCCCCCAACCTTTTAGCAACCCGCGACCCTCGAGGCCCCACCTGCCAGCGACCATAGAAATCTTGCGAAAAGGCTCCCACAAGAACCCAGTCTGAACCCGCAGTCCTCCCCCTGGCCGCGTGTGCGTTTTGCAGATGACCCCCGGCCTTGTTTGCCTTTCTAACCCGCGGTCCTTTCAGGCCCGTTGTCAGTCTCTCTGGGAATTTTATAAAAAGGTTCCTGTGGTTTGTTTTAATCAACCCGCGCTCCTCTGTCCCCAGACCGCTGCAGGGGCTGAGAGCCTCCTGGTCCACTGCTGGCTCAAAGGCTATTGAGGCTGTGTGATAAACGTCCCAGATGCTGTTTAAATTCAAAATATGTTAAATAAATTCAAATTTCAAATTCTTTTCAGATTTCTAATAACTTTTACATCCTTTATCCAAATTGAGCAAATGATATATGTATTGATATCAGGAAAATGAGAGGAATCCAAATATGCCATCTATTTTGTAGTTTGGACAAGTAAAATTCCAAGTTCATGTTAATTACCTCAAATGCCACTGGATTTTCAATAATTCATAACTTTTGTTTTGTAAATCCAAATCTAGCAAGTAAATAGTCTAAATTGATCAGCTCGACGAGACCTTTCTGTTTATGATATCCCTGACTTCAATTGCAGCATGCATCATATAAATATATTGCGAACAACAATTGTTATGACAACAAAATGTGACTAAAACCCATTTAATTGTTATTTTCTTGTTCCCACACCTCACCCATGCCATGCTACCTTACTTGCCATGTAAATTGTGCATCATTCATCATGGCATGATTGTTTGCTTGACGCATCTTATTCTTATGCTTGTGCTCTATATTTATGTTGGCCTTGTTTGTTTGGTTTTTCTCGGATAGACAAAGTGGGTTGTATCAAGAGAACCAGAGCACTACCCAAGACCGTCCCTTGCTTCAACAGAGATACCAGGCAAGCACTACCACATGCTTGCATACATACAGTACCTATTGCCTCTATCTTATTCTTGCATCATGGAGTCGCGATTGCATTAAAATGAATCCCAAGTATGCATAGCCTTTACTTTAAACTCCACCAAGCTTGTACCTCCATCCCATGAGCCACTACTTTAGGAGTTGTTTGAGCCATGCGAGTCGTAGAACAGCATGTGTAGGGTTTGTGAGAGTCTGGTGAATAACGAGGTACTTAAACAACTTAACCTGAGTAGATCTGGGATAACTAAAGAAAGTGGCACCGGTGAGCAATAACTGCTATTTGGTTTTTCCTGCTCACTTGTGTCCCGTAAGACCCCGAGTACTTGATTCCTGTTCCTTGATTTATCGCGCTATCCACATCCGGGAGGTATATGGGACCCCCGAGCGAGCTTGATTCCGTTTATTTCTTGGGGCCACAAACTAGTTTGAGGTTTTATTACTATCCCGTACTTATGCCATGTTTTATGCGCTTTATTTACGATTGTGCGAGGTAACACTGCATCGCTTTTGAAGCGGAATGTTTACGGTATCGACAAGCCCAGCCACACTTCGGGTTCCCGTTACATGCCCATTGACGCAGACCTTGAGGCCGTCTCGAGCTTGCTTACTCCGCTATGCGGGATCTACTCAAAGGGTGGCCCCGAAATATTTCTGAATCTTGTGATTGCTTTGTCGTGAAGGCCTCGTTGGGTGTTGATTTGGTTTTTCGAGGTTGATCGAGTGTGTTGCTATTGGTGCACCCGGCCGGTAAAACTTTCTGAAAGCCGTGTCATGTTATGGACGACTTGGAGCATTTCTCGATCATAGACAAGCATAACTAAAGTACCGCCTTAATTTGACTAAGTAACTTGACTAGTAAATAGTGCAATACTCACGGAATGGTTAATAAAATTGCCAACGGAAGGGTTGTTCGTCCGCTTCCTTGTTGGTAAGGGGAGGAGGATGGATCGGATGAGATTACCATTATAACTGTTGTACTTAAATTCACGGACATCCGCTCATCATTGGTTAGGCGGATGGTTAGCGTTTATCTGAGAATTGCTAGGGTTTACCTTTTGCGCAATTGCGCGTCACCCCAGGTTGTGTCCCTTTAGAGGCATTAAGACTTTTGCCGAGTACCCTTAGGGTCTCACGATAAATTCTTGATTCAGATGAATGTACCTTCTCGTGACGGATCTTTGGGTGGAAGAAGCCGATGAAGTGGGCAACGATCGTATGGTGTAGAGATTCCGAACGGGATCCGTGAGGCCTGTAGTTGGGATGTGCTTATTTTCTCTGACATCTTATGCCTATTTGCTTCTTATCCGTACTCGGATCTTGTTTGCCGCTTCCGCATGGTACTCTGATGTGTGTTGTATGAGGAGCTATCCTAAATTATAGATGTATCTAGGTCATTTGAATCTTGCCGTATGGCGTTGGTATATTTCCTTTCTTTCTAGATGGTGTGGCTCTGATGTACTCTTGTATGGTGGCTTGCGTACATACCCACTTGTGTACGTAGTTGATCCCTTCGCCTGCCGACTACGCCGCCCGTACAGGTCCCGTTGAGAGGTTAGCGGTTGGGACGTCTGAAAGGACTACCAGTGAGTGGCTTTTGGGGCCCCGCCGTACTATTTCAACCGCTATCTCTCATCCAGGCTTGTATCTAGGAGCGTAGTTCACCGAGGTAGTTACAGCTGAGTACCCTTAGGGTCTCACACGATAAATTATTGGTTCAGATGAACAGGTACACTCGCAGGACGGATACTGGGTGGAAGAGGCTGATGATGTGGGCAACGACCGTTCGGTGTAGAGATTCTGGGAACGGGGATCCGTGAGATCTGTGGGCGGGATGTGCTTACTTCTGTGGCATCTTATGCCGATTTGCTTCTTAGCCGTACTCGGACTTGTTTTGCCGCTTCCGCTTGATACTCTGATGTGTGATGTATGAGGAATTATCCTAAAATATTATATCTATCTAGGTCATTTGAATCTTGCCGTATGGCGTTGCTATATTTCCTTTCTTTCTAGATGGAATGGCTCTGATGTACTCTTGTATGGTGGCTTGCATACATACTCATTTGTGTATGTAGTTGATCCCTTCGCGCCGACACACGCCTGCTGGTCCCGATGAGTTGGAAGTGGTTGGGACGTGAAAGGTCTACCCGTGCGTGGCTTTTGGGCCCCACTGCATTATTTCAACCACTACCGCTCGTCGGGCTTGTATCTAGGGCGTAATTCACCGAGGTAGTTACAATTGGTATCGAGCCATCCCGACCTTCGTGGTCTCAGCCAAACAGTCGTTGTCGATCCTAGCAAATATTTTGGTAGTTATGTATACTAGGGAAAAACAAAAGCGAGAGTAGGACTTCCACTTTTTTCTTCCACCCACCCACCCTTTTCTGGTAAGGAAGTGCAACGTTTTCAATCCTCTTCTTAAAATTCAAACTAGGATTCACGTGTTCTGGGTTTCCGTAGTACCATAGAATGTGTGTGTGTGTGTGTGTGTGTGTGTGTGTGTGTGTGTGTGTGTGTGTGTGTGTAATTCCTTGTCTATCTGTTGTATCTACCGACAGGCTTTTGTGAACCGACGCGATCTATCTGATTCGTTGTAAACCGACGCAATCTGTCTTACTCTTTGTTATCCGACGTTATCTTGTTTGGGGTGTTCGTTTCCGTAGTTACTAATCTTTAGGTTCGTCGTGAGAAGAAGGGGTTAGGATATGTGTTCCACTTATTCATGTGCGGAGTAATGATTTGAGTGCGGGATGGAGTCGTGACCATACCACTACTCTTATCATTCGCTTTGGTATATTGAATCGGTAGAGTCACTAATCTTGATTCGTTAGGTAATTTTGCGCAGCTATTGGTATTTTAATGCCGAAATTTGTGGAAATTTTTTTTCTTTGATATATTTGTGTACCACACTCCTTTTCAGTCGTGTGCGATATGCTTAATATCTTCTAGGTGCTTTGAACTTTGTTGATATTTTAATATCATCTTAGTAAATTGTACCCTTTAATCTTGGTTAATTCCATCTTGGTACTATTTTGGATTATTATCATTCTCCATTATAGTACTGACTTGTGTTTTATATCAATCACAGGATGGCTCCACCACTGCTCGATGAGGACATACCACTGAATCGGGCTCACTGTCAAACATCGCCAATGCTTTGGCAGCAATGCAAAGAACCAACAGCGCTTTGAGGAAAGTGTTGAGGAACGAGTTTGCTCCACTACCTCCAACTCCCAAGCGAGGAGACATCAAAGCTTCCTGAAATTCAACCTCGCCATTTGATGTTTCGATCAACCATTGGGCCTTGGATGATTGGTTGCGTGAGATGTCAAGGTTGCTCGAGACTGCTGATGTTCCTGAGCAGGAGTGGGTGAAGTGTGCTACTCACCTTCTGAAGGGAGATGCAGCTCTCTGGTGGGAGAATTACTTGAAGGCAAGTTGCACGGGTTTTCAGCCCACTTGGGAAAGGTTCACTGCAGCTTTCAAAGAGCAGTTTCTGTCAGAAATTGTTATGGAAAGGATGAAGGAAGCTTTTCTCAACCTTAAGCAGGGAAATGATAACGTCAACACCTACATCAGGAACTTCATGAATCTTTCCCGTTATGGTGGCGATGAGGTATCTGATGACAAGAAGAAGTAAAAGAGGTTCAGGCAAGGGCTCAATGCATTGATCAAGTATGCAATCACACATGCAAGGCCGGAATCTTTCCTGGAACTACAGCACACAACCCTGCAAGAGGAAGCAAGTAGGCAAGTGTTTGAGGATTCCAAGAAACACAACCGGGATGCATCAAGCTCTTCAGCTATGGCAGCTCCTTCTAAGCGGCGTGTCTGGGTTCCTAACACCCCACCGTCGCTCCCGGCTCCACCAAGACCTGCAAGTTACACGTCAAGGCCACTAAACTCCATCACTGCTGCTCCCAGGGGCTACAACCACCACTACCCTGGAGCGCTCAAGGAGTCCTGCTACGTTGCTCCACGCCCACCGGTGCACGCTTCACGTGTGGAGATCCCGGACATCTCAACTGAACTGTCTGCTGAAAAACAAAGCTCTTCCTCCACCCCGCCAAGATCTCGCAGCAAGCTCTCCTTGGTTCGCACCACCACCTCGGGCTCTCAACATCAACACCAAGCCCGGTCACGTTGTCGTGCTAACCGTATCAACGCCACTCAAGCCGTGAGCATGCACCGAGTTGTGATGGGTATGCTTTCCGTTAACTCACCGCACGAGTTTTGTTTGATTCTGCATCGCATTCTTTTGTTTCTCACAAGTTTGCAAATGATAATGAGTTAGCAATGGATCCTATTCTTAAGCGTTAATGGTCCTTTCTCCGGAGCAAATATGATAGCATCTAAGATCAGCCATGGCAATCAAATTGAGATTGGTGGCTCTTCGTTCTCGGCTTCCTTAATTGTTCGGGCAATCGACATTGATGTCATCTTGGGCATGGATTGGTCAAGAAATGCAGCTGTGATTGATTGTGTTGAACGCTTTCTCGAAGATTCCTGAAGGCCATATAGTCTTTTCTCCAAGTCTGACTCCTGCTGTCCAGCTTTTCTCTTTGGCGGCTCTGAATGATGATGCTATGGAAGCTATTCAGAGTGTACCGGTGGTCTGTGAGTTCCCAGATGTTTTTCCTGAAGAGTTGCCGGGTATGCCTCCGGATCGTGAGGTTGAGTTTGTAATTGAGCTTGAACCTGGAACGGCTCCTATCTCCAAGCGGCCTTATAAAATGGGTCCTTCTGAGTTGGCTGAACTCAAACGACAACTTGATGAACAAGAGAAGTTGGGTTTCATTCAACATAGTACTTCTTCTTGGGGTAGCCTAACAATCTTTGTGAAGAAGCGTGACAGGACTGATAGACTTTGTGTTGACTACCGGGCTCTCAATGCTAAAACCATCAAGAACAAATATCCCCTCCCGCGGATTAATGATCTCTTCGATCAGCTAGTTGGAGCTGTGGTGTTCTCTAAGCTGGACTTGAGAAGTGGTTATCACCAAATCAAGATTCGCAAGGAAGATGTGCCCAAAATAGCTTTCACCACCCGCTATGGCCTGTATGAGTACACGGTCATGTCTTTCGGTCTCACCAACGCACCTGCTACCTTCTCGAGGCTTATGAACTCGGTTTTCATGGAGTACCTTGATAAGTTCGTTGTGGTCTATCTGGATGACATCCTGGTCTATTCTAAGTCCAAGGAAGAGCATGAAGAACACCTGCGGTGTGTCCTAAACAAGCTTCGTGAGAACCGCTTGTATGCAAAGTTCTCAAAGTGTGAGTTTTGGCTGCCTGAAGTAACCTATCTTGGTCATGTCATCTCTGCAAAGGGCATTGCAGTCAACCCGAAACCTGGAAGACAATTGTTGAATGGCTTCCTCTGTTAATGTCAAAGAAGTGCGGAGTTTTCTTGGTTTGGCTAGTTATTGCCGCTAAACCGTTGAACTTCTCGAAGATAGCGAAGCCTCTTACCGATCTCCTCAAGAAAGGCAAGAAATACCTGTGGACTCCTGCATGTCAAGCAAGTTTTGAGACACTCAAAGAGAAGCTCACTTCCACACCAGTCTTGGTTCCTCCGGATACATCTAAGCCTTTCCAGATATTCTGTGACGCCTCTTTGCAAGGATTATGTGCGGTCCTTATGCAAGAGAAACAGGTGGTTGCTTATGCCTCTCGTCAGTGGAAGACGCATGAGATCAACTATCCCACACATGACCTCGAGCTCGCAGCAGTTGTCTTTGCTTTGAAGCTATGGAGGCACTACTTGCTTGGTAACCGCTAGAGATCTTTTCGACCACAAGAGTTTGAAGTATATCTTCACTCACCTGATCTCAACCTTGGCAGAGGAGATGGATTGAAGCAATCAATGACTTTGATTTAACCATCAACTACACTCGCAAAGCTAATGTCATGGCGATGCTCTTAGCGCAAAGCTTATGTCAACAACCTCATGATGGAAGAACAATGACCTCTCTTGTGCGAGGAATTCCGTCACTCAACACAGAAATTGTGGAACAAGGGCATCTCCTGAACCTTCTGGCTACTCCTCTCTTGGAAGAAAAGATTCGCTCTCGTCAGCTGGGTGATCCGCACACCAAAAAGATCATCTCTAAACTTGAGCTTCCGAAGTATGAGTCCTTCCATGTTGATGATCAAGGCACACTGTTCTTTGAGCACCAGATGTTTGTTCCAAACTACCCGGGTTTGAGAGAGCAAGTTCTCAAGGAGGCGCATGATTCTGTTCTTTCTATCCATCCTGGCAGAACAAAGATGTACATGGACTTGAAAACACAATATTGGTGGCCTGGTCTGAAACGGTATTGTGCCAAGTATGTCTCGAAATGTGATGTCTGCCGCAGAGTGAAAGCTGTTCATCAGAAACCTTTCGGTCTTCTCCAGCCATTGAAACCTCCGGAATGGAAATGGGAGAAAGTAGAGATGGACTTCATCGCTGGCTTTCCAAGGTCGCAGAAGGGCAACAATGCAATCTTTGTTGTCATCGACAGGCTTTCTAAAGTGGCTCATTTCTTCCCCGTCAAGGAAACAATTTCTGGAATTCAGTTGGCTGATCTCTATATCAACAGAATTGTCTCTCTGTATGGGGTTCCGCTTTAGATCAGTTCAGACCGTGGAAGCATCTTCACGTCCAAGTTCTGGGAAAGTTTCCAAAATGCTTTGGGGACAAAGTTGAACTTCAGATCGCTTACCACCCTCAGTCGCAAGGACAAGTCGAAAGGATCAATCAGATTCTGGAGTATATGCTTCGTGCTTGCGTCATCTCTTTTGGCATGAAGTGGGAGGAATGTCTTCCTTATGCTGAATTCTCCTACAACAACAGCTTCCAGAAGAGTCTGAAGATGGCACCATTTGAGGCTCTCTATGGTCGCAAGTGCAGAACTCCGATTGGTTGGTCAGGTGCAGGAGAAAGAATCTGGTTTGGCCCTGACATTGTAACTCAAGCAGAGGAGAAGGTGCATATCATTCTGGAAAACCTGAAGATTGCTCAAAGTCGTCAGAAGAGCAACTATGACAGGAAGCACACGGACATGGTGTATGCCCCTGGTGATCTCGTGTACCTTCGTGTCACTCCCATGAGAGGCACACACCGCTTCGGTATCAAAGTAAAGTTGGCTCCTAGATACATCGGTCCTTTCAAGATTCGTGGTAGAAGAGGAGAAGTTGCTTATGCCCTTGAGCTTCCGGAAAAACTCAAAGTCCATGATGTTTTCCACATCTCTCAGCTCAAGAAGTGCTTCAAAGATCCCGGCAGGACCGTGGATCATGAGCTAATCGATCTCCAAGAAGACCTGTCTTATCAAGAACACCCCACAAAAATCCTTGAGACCGCAGAAAGAAGGACTCGCAACAAGTCCATCAAGTTCTGCAAGGTGCAGTGGTCACACCATTCTGTTGATGAAGCCACTTGGGAACGTGAAGATGAACTCCGTGCCAACTATCCTACCCTCTTTGTGTCTTCTTCTTCCTAGAATCTCGGGGCGAGATTCCTGTTTAGTGGGGGAGAGTTGTAGCATCCCAGTTGTCTAACACCTGTAATGCTACTTGATCTAGTAATAAAATGGCCACTTCCTACAAATAATTGTTGCATCATCATCATGTCATGTTCATGTCATCATGCCACCTTGCATTTGAGCATCATACAAAAACCCTTTTGTTTTGGTTCTTAGATCATGTGCATTAATATTTGTATTTGCCTCTTGATATTGTATTTGGTTCTTGATATATTGTTAAATGCCCAAGTTGATTCGGGGCCATATCTCTTATTGACTCCACCACCTTTTCTTCACCACCTTATAATTCCACCATCCAATTAATATGAGCTTGGCATTTTAATTGAGTTTTACCTCTAGCTCATGTGGGTTGGGATGGATCAAATTCTAGCTCCACATGCTCCCAGGTATGCACCATGTTGTTTTCACAATATTGGTATATGAGAGCCACATGGCCACCTTTGCATGCCTTGTGAGTGGAACCTTTTCTTAGTCTCCATATGGGTTGTTTTGGGGTTATTATCATGTTGGGATATTTGGGACTATAAAATATCTAGTGGCACCTACACACTAGCATGTCCCATCTTTATTCAAATATGGTTCCCCTCATTCACTCCACATGGAACTTTTCCTTCATTCTTTTGCTTGGGCCTTACTCCATCTTGTGAGGATGCAAATAAATAATGCCATGCTTATTATTTTTGTTTTCACAAGGATGATACATGGCATTTAATGTTTTTGCATGGCCCATGCAAGTGCCACCTTTTGCATGTCTTTTGGTTTTGTTTGATTTGTGTGGATCATCCCTCTCTCCAAACCCTCTCTCTCTCTCTCCCCCTCTAGTTAAACCCTACCCTAATCACCATCCCCCATCCATGCATGCACATGTGATCATGTGGGCATGTACAAGCCTTAAACCCCTCCCCCCTCTCTCTAGCCCCCTACCACTCCTAGTGCTTGATCATGTGATGCCATTGTCATGTGTTAAACATGGGCATATCCCTTTACCCTCTCATATCTCCTCTCAACAACCCTAAACCGAACCCTCTAATCCAAACCCTAGACCATGCCCTATCTCTCTCTCTTGGCCCCCCTCTCTCTACCATGCCGGCCCCACCTGGCCACCCTCTCCCTGGCCCCACACCCCAGCCCTCTCTCTTTCTCTCTTCCCACAAACCCTAAGACCAACCCTAGCCGAGCCCTCCCAGCCTAGCTACAACCACACCCGATCCACCTCTCTCCTCTCTCTTGCTCTCTCTGCCGGCGTGCCCCACCCGAGCGTCCTCCCCCGTGGCCCACCTGGCAGCCCCTCCTCCCTGCCTAGCTACTCCTCTGCCCATGCCGAGCACGTGAGGGTGGAAAGGGAAAAGGTGGCCACCTTCCCCCACGCCAACCACGCCCGCCCTTATCTACCTCCCTCCCAGCCCTCTAGCCTCCAGATCTCCTAGAGGCCCCGCCTCCCTCTTCTCTCTTTCCTCTACCGCACACCATCGACGCCGCCACCACCGTCGGCTACCTCTAGTCGACATCGATCCGGAGGCGGCGAGTTGTCGAGGTGTCGAGGAAGACGACGAGGTGCCCCTGCCGCCTGGACACTGACGGAGGAGAAGCCCTAACCCGACCGACCGACGACGCAAACCCTAGTCGCCGGTGCGCCAGCCTCGCCGACGATCGCGACCCCCTCGAGCCGTTCCACCTACGCTGACGCCCTCGCGGTGAGCCCCCGAACCCCCTGGACATGCTCGGCTGCCCGCTTCTGTCGGCGCCAGACGTTTATCGAGCGACTGCGCGCTGCCTTGGCTGCCGCTCACAAGGCTCGCGCAACGCCTATCTAGTCAGCGTCCGCCCTCCAGTCAACCAACCACATCCACCGCAGCGGTAGCCGCCTCTGTGCGCGCGCCCGAGGTCGCGGGATCGATCCCCCGCAGTGCGCTGTCCGCTGTCGCGCGCGTGCCTGGCGACAGAGGATTCAGAGAAGAGGAACAGTACCAGGGCCGTGGTAGTTTGCAGTTAGCCCCCTTTTTGTTTTTCTCGCCTCGACCGCGGTCCAGCCCAGGCCCACAGTCGGTGGTTGTGGCCATCTTCTAAAAAGGCTTCCCACTTTTCTCAAAACCAACCCGCGGTCCCATGCCCCCCCATGCCGGTCCACCGCCGCCTGCTTGTGGACCACTGTGGCCTCGACCCCACTGTCGGCCTGTGTGGTGGGTTATCTCGTTGTGAAGCATGTCTGTGGCATACGTGTCCCCGTCAGCAGAGAGGCCCACCGTCAGCGTATAGGGCTAGCTCTGGCTGAGTATAAAAAGTCTGCCTGTTTGTCTGTTTAAATTCAAAACTGATTCAAATTAATTCAAATTCAAATATAAATCTGATTTCAAATAACTTTTCAATTATAAATCCAAATCATGCAAATAACATATGTTTTTGAATCATAAAAATGTGAGGATTTCAAATATGCTATTCAAATTACCTTTTGCACATTTAAAATTCCAAGTTGATTAAATTACAACAAATGCCACTGGAACTCAGTAAATTAATAACTTTTGATTTATAACTCCGAATTTAACAAATGATATGTCTAAAATGATCAGCTCGACGAGACCTTTCTGTTTATGCTATCCCTGACTTCAATTGCAGCATGCATCATATAAATATAAAGTATACAGCAACTATTATGACAATAAAATGTGACCAAAACTCAATAAAATGATTTATTCTTGTATTCCACACCTCACCCATGCCATGCTACTTTATTGCCATGCAAATTGTGCATCATTCATCATGGCATGATTGTTTGCTTGTCGCATTTTATTCATATGCTTGCGCTCTTTATTTATGTTGGCCCTTGTTTGTTTGGTTCTTCTTCGAATAGACACGAAAGGGATATATCAAGAACCAGAGCACTACCAGATCCGTCTCGCTTCAACTGAGTTGCCAGGCAAGCACTACCACATGCTTGCATACATACAGTACCTATTGCCTCTATCTTATTCTTGCATCATTGAGTCGCGATTGCATTAAATTGAATCCCAAGTGTCGTGGGAATGACCACGGCAGATGCTGCAATCGGCAGCGAGTAGTAGAACGAAGGGCAAGGGCGGCCAGCCATCTGCGGTGCGAGATGAGGGCAAAGACACAGGGTTTTACCTGAGTTCGGCCCCGGAGGGTAAAGACCTACTCTGCTAGATTGTATTATGGAGGTGTTTACAATGGGCGAACTCGGCGACTAGGCGAGTTGCTTGGGTGTATGAGGGAACGATTCTACTCACCCCTTAGGGAGGTTTATATAAGCTTACCTCCCTAGGGTTTACATATCTCAACCGATTCGTTACAACTTTGTCAATCGCTTAACCTGCACCGACTGGGCCCTATCTACCGCTGGGCCTTCGACCTCCATCGCTGGTACCTGATGGGCTTTGATCCACTGCCGTTCTGCAGCCCACTGCCAGCCTTGGGCCATCGGAACGTCCCCGAGGATACCCTAGTAGGCATATCCCCATCGAGTCCCCGAGGCCGTCGTTGATTAGGCGCGGGTGGCCGGCAATGGAGTATACGGCTTCAAGTTGGCATCCATCGAATCGTCGGCGGCTCCTCGCGAAGGAAAAATCCAATGAACCGAAGGCGTCTTGGGTGAATCGAACCAACGGGTCGCGCCTCGCGAGTAACTCAGCCGGGTGGCAGGAGGCGGACCGTCAGGCGTGGTCAAACTAGCCGTTAAGGTAACTCAACGGTAACTTCTGGCGTAATCATCGCGCGGTAACGGCCCCCTAATTTGGCGGGGAGCTTCCCATTATATAAGAGGAATGGTAGGCTATCGGAAAGCCAACCGCCCACCATTTCTTCCGAGTACGCACATCTTTCGCCTGCTGATCCCGCGATCCGATCGACCCGCAATCCTCCGGCCTCCAAGCGAATCCTCAGCCATGGCCCTCTCCACCGAACCTTGGGTAGATCCAAGTGCACCAGATGCAACGGCCTCCTTCGAGGAGGCCGAATCATGGGCTGGCCGGCGAATCCTCGCAGCCGGAGAAACGACCAACCCGCGAGAGAGAGTTCATCGCTTCACTAGTCACCTCGAGCGGGCTTAGGGTTTCCCACTTCTGTTCTTCCGGCTTCCTACTTACCACGGATCCAGCCCTCGGATCCGGGTCCCCATAGTATCGAGCAGCTCGCCATCTTTGTGGCGTTCATGAGTGTTACTTGGGCTGCCGCCCTATTTTCCCTTGTGGCAAGATCTTCCACGGACGGATCAGCATGAAGAGCGGCGGCAATGCTATCCGCGGCGGCCTAACCTTCCAACTCAAATCCAAAGCCTCCTTCTTCGACCGATCTCGCCGCCAAAGCGTGAGCGATCGAAAAGTCTTGGTTTTATGTGACCGAGGCGACCCGACGAGGCGGCGATCCCGGTACTCGCCAACCATTCCGAGCCATGCAATCTCCGTGTCGTCAAGCTCCCGACGACCAAAGGATGGTTGTTGACGAGATGCTCCGACCATTCGTGGTGCGAAGAAGAAGGCTCCAGACGGTGAACTTGTACAACTGCTGGCTTGGGCGGCTTGTTCCACTCGCCCAACGCGAGCACTATATGTACCAAGACACGGGCCGAGAAGACTCGACGAAGGCCTCGCCGAGTGGAAGCCGGAGGACTACCTCGGCGCTCAAGAGGATCACCCAGCGGCATACACGGAGCGCAGCCGGGCTCCTCCATACACCGCCAAGCGTCCGGCCCAACGGTAATAATTTGATCTTGTTCGCATCGCAGCATATGCGATCGGTAATTCTAACTTTGTTCCATGTTCAACGCAGCTATTTCAAGTAGTGGAAGGGTGGCTACCACCGCCGATGACGAGCTCCGCCATCCGCCCAGACACAAGCGAGTCGCCTCCCGCCAAGGGTAATGAGGACGATGAGGACGAATCAAGAGGAGATCGCCCCACCGGTCCGAAGACCCGGGCAACGCTCGTGAACTCGAGGCGAGCAGAGCCTCGGCGCCATGACGATGACGAGGAACTCCGGAGACCACCTCGCCCGTGTGCCACTCCCGCGAAGAAGAAGAAGGAGAAAGAGGCGAGGGCCCCCGAGGAGGAGGACGGCCGAAGATGGCCTCACCGCCAAGGCCACGAGCTCCGATGCCCACAGCTCGCCGGTGACGGGCGGCCCGCAACAACCGGCTAGATGCACCATCCATGGAGGCACCGCTGGCCTCGATGCCCCGCCTTCGCTACGGTCTCCGGGCTAGGAAGGCTCCACTGAGGCGACTTCGCAAAAGGGGTCCCGGCGTGGTCTCGGCCGCAAGGAGGCTCCGATGCAGCCTCCTTGCAAGGAAACCTCACCAAGGCGCCTGAGGCGCCAACCGCTACCTCAACATCAAAGAAACCGTCAGATCCCGGGCCTGGCGCCTCGAACTGGGCTCGCCGCTTGGCCCCGAGCTGAGAAACCAGCCGCCTTCGACAGGCTGCGTTTCATTCCGTCGCCAAGTGAGTGTACTGCTTTCGCCTTTCTCTCTTAGTATTTTGAATGTTTTTCTGAATTGTCTCGGCGTAGGGACCGGAGTGAAGAAGATGGGCCACCCGACGGTGGTCAAGGTGCCCTCCGCCACTAGCGAGGAGGACCCTTCCGTAAGAGGAAGGTGGGAGGTCGCCGCTTCCATGGAAGGCAGCAAGAAGGCCAAGGGCGATGACATCGCATCGCTCGACGACACGGCGATCAAGGCCGGCCTGGCTGTGGAAGCGACCGCGTCCACGAGGGGAGGCATTTCGTTGCCTAGACCGGAAGAAGCGAGCTCCTTTGGGGCAGGTGCGACAATCGCTACCTTCCCCCGCTTCATGACCAAGGCGGCCACGGCGAGTGAGGCTGCGACTCCGAACCCCGCTCCAGAGACCGCCGACGCTGAGATTGACCAACGTCGCGGGCACACACCGCGCTGCTTGCGTCCGTGGACGCGCGCAAGCTACGCATGCTTGGCGCGCCATCCAGTACCTCCAGCCCCGAGGATCAGGTCGGTGCTTTGCGGCCTGATTCTTTATAGTTACTTGTTTTGTGCGTCGAGTCCGGTCCCGAGTGCGCTTCGCTAAATTGTAGCGGTGGGCACCGAGTGATTTTCGAGCCGCCCTCGAGTGCGCACCCGCTAAATTGTAGCGGTGGGCACCGAGTAATTTTCGAGCCGCCAGTCCCCGAGTGCGCACCTGCTAAATTGTAGCGGGTGGGCACTGAGTGATTTTCGAGCCGCCAGTCCCCGAGTGCGCACCCGCTAAATTGTAGAGGGTGGGCACTGAGTTGTTTTCGTGTGTACTGACTTTGAAAATTTGCAGGGTTTACAACTGGAGTCGGCAGAGCGATTGGCGCGGGCAGCGTCTTGAGAAGGAGTTAGGCGCTTCCAAGAAGTAAACAGGAGCTTGAGGCAATTGCTGCGCAGCGAGGTGGCTCGCCAGAGCTTGTCCTCGCCGTAGCCGACGGCGGCGAGAGATCTGCGTTAAGCACGCTGAGCAAAGGATCGCCGACCTCGAGCGCGAATCGGGAGGCGAAGAAGAAGCGAGCGGCGAACGGGCGAGCTAAGGCCGCCGTTGCCGCTGAAGAAGACCGGAAGGTGTCGAAGCCCTCATCGTTGGGCTTCAGGACGATAAAACGTCGCTTCAAAGCTTCATCACGGGGCTCGCCCGCCCGTTGCTCGGTGAGTGCGTCTTCCCAGTCTTGTAGTTATATTGTTTGTGGTTTCCGTGGTGCTCACAACTGTTTCCGTCTAGCAGGCCATGTGATTGGTAGCCATGAAGAAGCGAGTTCTCTTGATGCGAGGGAGTGCGTGAGCATGCTCGTCGACTCGGCGACGCTGTCGGCGACTTGCATCCGCGCCTACCTTCAAGAGATGTCGCCCACGGAGGTTATTCCCAGTGACCTCGTTGAGGTGTGGGAGTACTTGGAGAAGGCACCCGCGGTCGTGGAGTTCATGACGCGGTCGGCGTTTCGACGTGGAGCGTCGACGGCTCTAAGCCCAGGACTCGCCCACTTCCCCGAAGACTTCGACCTCGACGATGTGACGAGTGGTTATCCTTCATCGTCTGGCGCGGTGGATCTGTCTGAAGTTCTTAAGCTGCAGGAACGTGCCGCCGCGTACTCGGAGCGTGTTTGGGCGATGGGCGACCTTCTTCCGTACCAGGAAACGGTCGTCGCGCCGAACGACCCCGAGCCGCCGCATCGCGACTTCAAGGTCGAGCAGCCCTTCCGCGCGATGGCGGGCGAAATGACGACTTATCCATCGAACCCGCATAATCGCATTCATCCGAAGCGCCGGACGCTGGTGCATCATCGCCGAAGCCTCGCGGAATAGTGTTAGTAGCTTCGCCGAGTAGGCATATTTTGTAATGTAAGACAATGCGATATGCGATTAAATGGAACGTTGTGTTCATTTTGCTATTTGTTTGCGTGTTTTGATTGATTTTGGGTGAGTCCCCGAGCGTCCGCCTTTTGCGGGTTCACCTTAGATATGATGTTTTGTTGTTTATCATGTGTGTTGTTGGTTGAGTCGACTCGCCCGAGCTCAAGAGCCGCGCAAGGCGACTCCTCGAGTGCTCAGATTTACCGTTTTCCGCAGACGCGAACGGGCCGGTGGCCGAGTCCCCGGCGTGGTACTTGGTAGTTCAAGGCGCGACTCGAGGGTGGTTGAGGATCGAGCGTTGGTGTGAGCGCCACCCGCCTGGCCCGGTGGAGTCGCCATGGCGAGTCCTGGCACGCTCTTACTTGGCGTTTTCGTCCGATCGAGACGAACTGGTATCCAGTCCCCGAGCGTGGTACTTAGCCGCTCGAGACGCTATGCCGAGGATGCGGAGGACCAGGGTCGCTGTGGAAGCGAGGATGATGTCTTGGTTCAGAAACCAGTCGAGCTAGGCGACTCGATGGGGCTCCGGATTGGCGTTGTGGGCGATGCAAGACCTGAAATGACTCAAGGTTCTTACATCGTGACTACTTAGCCGTGCGGTCGCTGTACCAAGGGTTGACTTGTATTTTAGCATGACGTTAATTACGAAAGTGCGAGTGGCACAAGGCATGGAGAGTAGACGAATTTTGCAAGAATCGCTTTTTATTCATAGCCGGAGAGTGCATATGTGGGTTCTAGGTATAGAACTTCCGGAGGAGATTTACATTCCACGGCCGCTGACGTCGAGTTCACCGCCCCGCGGACGTCGACGAGGTAGGCGTCGTTGCCGAGCACGCGCCCGATAGCGAACGGGCCTTCCCACGGAGGAGAGCTTGTGCATGCCCTTCTTGTCCCGGATGAGGCGTAACACCAAGTCGCCTTCACGGAAGGTGCGGGTTTTCACCCGTCTGTGGTAGCGACGGAGCCCTTGCCGATAGATAGCGGTGCGCGATCGGGCGAGGTCGCGCTTCGTCGAGTTGGTCGAGCCCATCTTGGTGGGCCAGTTCGCTTATGACCTCCGATAGTGGACGATCCGCGAGTCGTGTTCGAGGTCGGTTGGCATGACAGCTTCAGCGTAGACCATGAAGAAGGGGTGAATCCGTCGACCTGTTGACCGAGGTGCGGATTCCCGGATGACGGAGGGAAGCTCTTCGACCCAAAGATCCAGCGCCGAGTGGTACTTGGAGTCGCGGCTTCAGCCGTGGAGGATGCTTTTGGCTCGTTCCGCTGGCCGTTGGATTCGGTGTGCGATCGACGCGAGGTCGAGCGGATGTGGTGCTCCTCGCAGAACTCGCCATTGCTCCTTGGCGAAGTTTGTGCCGTTGTCCGTGATGATGCTGTGGGAAACCGTAGCGGTATATGAGCTCGCCAGAGGAACTTAGTGGCGGTCTTCCCGTCGCATTTCCGGACTGGCTTGGCTTCTACCCACTTTGTGAATTTGTCGACGGCGACCAGCAGGTGGGTGTAGCCAGAGGGGGCCTTCTTGAAGGGGCCTACCATGTCCATGCCCCACACGGCGAATGGCCAGGTGATGGGGATTGTTTTGAGCGCCGAACTTGGAACGTGCGTCTGGTTGGCGTACTTCTGGCACCCGGCGCATCGCTGGACGATATCGACAGCGTCGGCATGTGCGGTGGGCCAGTAGAAGCCGTGTCGCATGGCTTTGGCGACCAGGGAGCGCGCGGCAGCGTGGTGGCCGCAGTCGCCTGAGTGGATGTCGTGTAAGATTTTGCGTCCTTCAGCCGGTTGGACGCAGCGTTGGAACACGCCGGTGACGCTGCGCTTGTAGCTTCGCCGATGATGGTGTAGGACTTGCATCGGCGACGATCATTCTAGCGCTTGTCTCGCTCGGGCAGGTGCCATCTGTGTAGGCGATGTAGGCTTGGTCGATCGTTCGCTCGGTGACGAGTGCGACCAAGGTTGCCTCTGGTTGAGCGGACTCAATGTCGATCTCCTTGGGGAGAGACCGATGGCGTGAAGATGGTGTCGAGGAACACGCCGGCGGTGGTGCGAGTCGAGCCGACCCGATGCGAGAGAGCGTCGGCCTCCTCGTTCTTCCTCTGCCGATCCACTCGGCAGTAGCCGTGAAGTGGCCCACCTTGTCCACCTCTTGGCGGTATGCCGCCATGGTAGGGAGACGGCGTCGCAGGTGCCGCGACTTGACCCGCAACGAGGTCGGAGTCTCCGTAGCATCAAGGCGATTGACGCTCATCTCCTTTGCGGCTCGCATGCCAGAGTAGGGCCTCGATTCGCCATGTTGTTGGTGCAGGCGTGAATTCGAGGCGGAGGATGTAGCGGAGCTTGTCGCCTTTGGTGAGGTCAAGACTATCCCGCCTCGCGCCGTCTGCGTTCTTGGACCCGTCGAAGTGGCTCCAGAGTGGAGGTACGGCGCTTCTTCCGCTGCCGGGCCTCCTCCGGCGAGGAAGTCGGCGGTGCTCGCGACTTAATCGCCTGCGTGGCTCAGATTTTAATGTTGTGGACGCCGATCTCGACGGCCCACTTGGCGACCCGCCCGGTCGCCTTCATGCGGATGATGTCTTGTAGTGGAGCCGAGGAGACGACCGTGATGGGGTGCTCACGGAAGTAGTCGGCAGCGCCGCTGAGCTCAAGACCGCGTATACCAGCTTTTGGTATTGTGGGTATCGGGCGCGACTCGGTTAGGACCTCGCTGATGTAGTATACCGCCGGACTGGGCGCTTTTCCTTCCTCCGGTCGCTCGACGACCATTACGCCGACGACGACGCCGGACGCCGCGACGTAAACCAGCATGGGCTCCTTGTCGACGGGTGCGGCGAGTAGTGGTGCGCGAGTAGCACCTTTTTGAGGTCGCGAGCGCCGTCCGCCTCCTTGTCCCAATCGGAAGGTGGGATTCTTGCGCATCAGCGGTATAGGGGCATCGCCTTTCGCCTGGGATGAAGCGACCGAGAGCCGTTACACGCCCGCCAGCTTCGACGCCGTGCACTTTCGGGTTTGCCGAGGCGATCGTGTCGATCTTCGTTGGGTTTGCCTCGATCCCTCGCTTGGAGACGTACTTAGTAATTGCCCGCGGTACACGAAGGTGCACTTGCTGGTTGAGCTTTATCTTGTACCTCCGCAGTTGGCGAAGGTCTCGCGAGGTCGGCGAGTAGGTCGCCTTGGCGGCGGATTTTACGACCACGTCGTCGATGTAGACGTGGATGTTGCGCCAATTTGGCTCGCGAGGCATTCTTGCATGCACCGCTGGTACGCGTTGCTCCGGCGTTCTTGAGGCGAAGGTCATGGCGGTGTAGCAGAAGGCTCCGAATGGCGTGATGAACGCCGTCTTCTCCTCGTCCTCGACAGCCATTTTGATCTAGTTATACCCAGAGTAGGAGTCGAGGAAACACAGCGACTCCGAGCCCGCGGTGGAGTCGATTATCTGATCGATCCGGAGGACGAACTGCTCCTTTGGGCGGCGCTCAGGTTTGTGTAGTCGATACACATTCTCCGTGTCCCGTTCTTCTTCTCGACCAGACTAGGTTTGCCAGCCACTTGAGTATTTAATTGGCGGATGAAGCCGGCAGCAGTAGACGCTGCACTTCTCGGCGATTGCCCGACGGCGTTCTTCGTTGAATGGCCGTAGCGATCGCTGACTGGTCGCACTTTGGGGTCGGCGTTTAATTTGTGCTCAGCGAGCTCCCTAGGGACACCGGGCATGTCGAGGGTTTCCATGCGAAGATGTCCTGTTCTCACGGAGGAACTTCGATGAGCGCGCCTTCCTATGCTGGGCTCATGCCTCGATCGTCACCGTCTGGCTGGGTCGCTGGGACCAGCTCGACGGCGGGTGGCGTCGTGGCCTCAAAGGTTGAGGTGTTTGTGCCCTCCGAGTTGGGCTTCTTGAGTATTGTGGGTCGTCATTGTTGACCCTTCGCAGATTTGGCAAGCTCATCGGCGTGACTAGCTTCCGCCGCGATGACGGCATCGGCGAGTTCGGCTCCTTTGGCCTCGCATTCGGCGGCCATGTCGGGGTCGCCGTTAATGGTGATGACGCCGCACGGCCCGGGGAGCTTCATCGCGTTGTACGCGTAATGGGGTGCCGCCATGAATTTGGCGAACGCCTGGCGCCCCAGGACGCAATGGTAAGGGCTGTCAACGGGCACCAGCTCAAGGCGATCCGCCGGTGCGGAAGTTTGCCGAGTGCGAAGGTGACGGGTAGGCGTGACCTTGCCGATCGGGTACGCCTTCCGACCGGGACGATGCCGTGGAACGTGGTGTGGGTTGTCGATCATCGATCGCGGGAGTCGCAGCCGCTGAAGGTGTCGAGGTAGAGGATGTTGATGGAGCTGCCGCCGCCCATCGAGTCTTGGGGAGCCGTAGTCGCCGACCTTGGGCTTGACCACCGATACTCGCCCCGGATACTCGATGCGTGGCGAGTGGTCTTGCCGGCTCCGTGTGATGGTTGCTCCGACCAGTTCAGAACCGGGGACGTCTGTCTGGCCACCGCGTTGACGGCGATAGCTGGCGATGACCTTCTTCTCGCTTCGTGTTGAAGCCGGTGAAGGTGTGGAGCGAGCGGCTACTTTGCCGAATTTTCCGCCATTTTGCGGGTCGTTGTCGGTGTCCTCCGCGGCAGCGTCTTGTGCCTTCTCGATCTCCCCGAGGGTGTGGCGGTCGGCGGTGGTGCGTGGCGGGCTTTCCTTCCTGCGTGAAACGCACATGGTTGGTTAAGGAGGGCGGATCGAACCTTGGCTTGTTCTTGTAGTTCCCGCCGTCGTCGTTGCCCTCCGTCGCGGTAGCTCTTGGGGTCGCATTGTGCGTGTCAAAGATTGGCGACGAAGTCGACTTCGCCCATCGTTGCGGCGCTTGCACGTGAGGCGAGTGCCGCTGTAGCGAGGTCGGTTCGGCGGCCGCCGCCGTTGCCGCCGTCGCTCGTTGCCCTCGGACTCGTCGTCGACGTCTTGGTTGGGATCTTCCTCGCATCGCTTGGCGATCTCGAGGAGGTCGGGATGTTGTCGAGTGTGCGGTGTGTCGCTTGAGCTTGGCGACTAGAGGCTCGTAGCGGCACGAGGTCTTGAAGCAATGGATCGCGGTGTCCGGGTGGATGCCGACGCGTTATGCAGAGCTCTTGCCACCGTTGGACCCGATTCTTGGTCGACTCGGGTCCCCGGACGATCGTTCCAGGTCCTCGATGGTGGTGGCGCGGTGTAGGAGCACTCAAGTGCCCGACGGCGTCTCGCATTTCCTCCTGTGAGTCGATACTGTCACGGGGCGTGTTGATCCATTGCCTGCACGTCCCTCCATCATTAGTGGGAGGTAACGGCGGCGTAGGTCACAGACCGCGATCCCCATTGCCATGAGGTATGTGTCGAGCGACTGCTGGGTCGACGAGGAGTCGATTTTTCGATCTCCTTTGGCACCTTGAAGTTGGGTGGGTACTTTTCACGGGATCATTGGTCCGGGCACTTGGGCCCTAGTCGATCGAGCGATCCCATAGGCTCGCCGCGGCAGTAGTTAGGTGTGCCAAGTCATCGCCGGGCGGCGCGCCAGTTTTGGTTGTTGATGATGTGAGTGCGGCGTCGATTGGCTCTCCATTAGCGGCGGCGAGGTTGGTCGCCGCCCGGGATCGTTGGTGGAGAGGCCGCATTCGCGGGTCGTCGTTGGAGCTGCGGGCTGGCGGCGGCAATTGAGGTGTTTGCCACCGCTGACGGCCGCTTGAGGCCGCCGCTTCCCGAGGAGCGCGAGTACACTCGCCTCTGCGAGTCGGCGCCTTTGCTGTTCCACGGCCGCGAGTAGGGCCCCGACGCATCGGATCCGTAGGCGCCGCCGGCCGCCGTGATCTTGTCGGCCGCGGCTCGCTCGCCACGAGGTTGTCCATCGGGTGGAGAACGGTGGAAGGCCGTTATCTCGCTCCGTGAGGAGACGACTATCCGCTGGTCCTCGGAGGGGTGCGGTTGGTGGTGGGGCACCATCGCCGTTGATCTGGCGGGGTCGGCGCTTCCCACAGTGGCGCGTTCTCGCAGATCGCGCTTCGCTATCGCGAGCCGGGTCGTTCTCGTCGTCCGGGTTCAGGCGCGCTGAACGGTGGGGTTCAGCGTGACCGATCCGCCGCTGGTGGTAGCATGGCTTCCTGCTGTCACCGCCGAGGCGAAATTTTCGCGCCGCCTGCTTGCATCGCCTCGCCCGCCAGCGGAGTTCTCGACCTCCGTCGCCGTGGCGTTAGGAGGGATCGGGTGGAGAAAGGGTCCTCCGGCGGATCGGTGCCGGTGGCCATGTAAGTCGCGGCGTGGCGATCGGTTCCGTCGTGGAGGTCGGAGTTTTCCGACCGAGTCAAGTCGAAGATCCCGAGGATGGAGGGTCTCGAAATCTCCCGTTGGAGACCTGGCGATGGAGCCGCAGACGAGGCCGCGGTGATGGATCCGGCGAGTGACGCCGGGTCGCCGGTCGGCGTCGTCGAGGGTCGCGTCTTCGGCCGCTGAGTTCTCGCCACGTTCTTGTGGGCCGAGTTGTACTCGGGCGAGGCGGTGGATCGTGGCGGATCCGGCTCTGGAGAGCCGATCGGCGGCGACTTCGCGGATGCGAGCCGAGTCCTCCGAGGTGATGACGTCGGTGAAGCCGACGAAGAGGCTGATCGTCGACCGGCGGATCACGCCAGGTGACGGGTCGCGCCGCCGGACGTAGCTGCTCGGCAAGATCCGGAGCATCTCGCCGATCGCTATCATGCGGCGGTGGCGACCGTCTCGTTGATGGGCAGATTGGATCTCGCCGAGAACACCGCCAGACCGCCAGGCCCCACGGTGGGCGCCACCGCCGTGGGAATGACCACGGCAGATGCCGCAATCGGCGGTAGTAGAACGAAGGGCAAGGGCCAGCCATCTGCGGTGCGAGATGAGGGCAAAGACACGAGGTTTTACCTGTTCGCCCCGAGGGTAAAGACCTACTCTGCTAGATTGTATTATGGAGGTGTTTACGGGCGAACTCGGCGACTAGGCGGCGAGTTGCTTGGGTGTATGAGGGAACGTATCTCTACTCACCCCTTAGGGAGGTTTATATAAGCTTACCTCCCCTAGGGTTTACATATCTCAACCGATTCGGTTACAACTTTGTCAATCGTTTAACTCAGACCGACTGGGCCTATCTACTACTGGCCTTCGACCTCGATCGCTGGTACCTGATGGGCTTTGATCCACTCGCCGTTCTGCAGGCCCACTCGCCAGCCCTTGGGCCAGTCGGAAACGTCCCGCTGAGGATACCCCAGTAGGCATATCCCCATCACCAAGTATTGCATAGCCTTTACTTTTAAACCCCACCAAGCTTGTTCCTCCATCCCATGATCCATTACTACAGGAGTTGTGTGAGCCATGCGAGTCGTAGAACAGCATGTGCAGGGTTTGTGAGTGTCTGATGGATAATGAGGTACCTAAACAACTTAACCTAAGTAGTAATGGGATAACTAATGAAAGTGGCACCGGTGAGCAACATCTGCTATTTGGTTTTTCCTGCTCACTTGTGTCCCGTAAGACCCCGAGTACTTGATACCTGTTCCAAGATTATTCGCGCTATCCACATCCGGGAGGCTTATGGGACCCCCCTGAGCCAGAGCTTGATTCAGTCTTATTTCTTGGGGCCACAAACTAGTTTGAGGTTTTATTTACTATCCTGTACTTATGCCATGCTACTGTTTATTTACGATTTTGCGAGGAGCACACTTGTCATTTAGGTAAGCGGAATGTTTTGCGGTATCGACAAGCCAGTCACACTTTCGGGTTCCGTCGTTTACGACCATTGACGCAAACCTTGAGTCCGTCTCGATTCAGCTAACTCCGCGGGTCTACTCAATGGGGTGGCCCCTGAAATATTTCTGAATCGTGATTGCTTTGTCGTGAAGGCCTCGTTGGGTTTTGATTTGGTTTTTCCAAGGTTGATCGAGTGTGTGTTGCTATTTGTGCACCTGCAGGGTAAAACTTTCGAAAGCCGTGTCCGCGTTATGGACGACTTGGAGCACAGTTTTCGATCATAGACAAGCATAACTAAAGTACCGCTTTAACGACTAAGTAATTGACTAGTAAATAGTGCAATACTCATGGAATGGTTAATAAAATTGCCAACGGATGGGGGTTGTTCGTCCGCCTCGGTAAGCGAGGAGGAGGATGGATCTGATGAAATTACTGTTATAACTGTTGTCATTCATTCACGGACATCCGTCTATATTTGGTTAGGCGGATGGTTAGCGAGTATCTATAGAACTGCTAGGGTTTATCTTTTGCTGCAATTGTGTCACCCCAGGTTGTGTCCCCTTTAGAGGCATTAAGACTTGCTGAGTACCCTTAGGGTCTCACACGATAAATTATTGGTTGGATGAGCAGGTACACTCAGGACGGATCTTTGGGTGGAAGAGGCTGATGATGGGCAACGATCGTTCGGTGTAGAGATTCCGGAACGGGGATCCGTGAGATCTGTGGGCGGGATGCTTACGTGGCATCTTATGCCGATTTGCTTAGCCGTACTCGGACTTGTTTTGCCGCCCGCTTGATACTACGATGTGTGATGTATGAGAAATTATCCTAAAATATTATATCTATCTAGGTCATTTGAATCTTGCCGTATGGCGCTATATTTTCCTTTCTTTCTAGATGGAATGGCTCGATGTACTCTTGTATGGTGGCTTGCATACATACTCATTTGTATGTAGTTGATCCCTTCGCCGCCGACACGCCGCCCTGTGTCCAGGTCGATGAGTTGGAAGTGGTTGGGACGGCCGAAAGGTCTACCCGTGCGTGGCTTTTGGGCCCCACCGTACTATTTCAACCACTACCGCTCGTCCAGGCTTGTATCTAGGAGCGTAATTCACCGAGGTAGTTACATTATTGCCTGAAGGAATAATATCAGTTCGCCTCGTTTCCATTCCGATAGCAGCTGAAATTCATAGTAAATAGGAACCGTGTTATGCATTATAGGTAAGCAAATCATTCTGTGGTACATAAGATGTTGACGGTAAGCACCTTATAGGAGTATATTGTTTACTATGCGCTTTGTCAATTCATCAAATGGCGTGGAGGGGAAAACCTTTAGGTTCTGGAACGACCCCCGTCAGCTTCGTTTGCCTGGACATTCTGGTTTTGCGGGGATGGTTTTGTCACACTGTGCTTGATTTTTTTGCGCTAAGTATGAAACACTCAAGCCTGTATACCAACCCTTCTTTCAGTTTATTTCTGAAAGTGGGTATTCGGTCTTGTGCTACTTAACCTTCTATTAATATCGCCCTGTAGCATGAGCTAGATTTAAGTATTCATCATTCCGTAAAGATGAACAGAAAATAGATTACCAAGTGGAAATGTAGTATACAAAAGATTATTCGTGAGTTGCTAATTAGTAAGTTTAGCGGCAGTAAATAGAGTAGGTAACACTAGTGCACACGTACCCCTCTAACACCGGTTTGGAGGACCCTCTAACAGCGGTTCCCCAACCGCTGTTGAGGGTTCGGTGTTAGAGGGGGGGCCCCTTTAACACCGGTTCCTATACGAACCGGTGTTAAAGGGTGGCGCACGTGGGCTGCCGCAGCTCGGGCCCTTTAACACCGGTTCAGACCGAACCGGTGTTAAAGGTTCTTCCATGGCGAGATTTAGGCCGTTTTACGCGGCAGGAAAACGCCTAAATCGCCGCCATTCGCCCGCCTGCTCCGGGCGTATTACGAGGGGGGGAGCGAGGGAAATCGATCGAGCGGTATACTTATAGAATCGTCATCGGTACATACGAGTACATGAATAATTAAGCAACTATTATTATACACAAACATCGTCATCGGCATACATACATCGGCACATACATCATCATCGTTCATTTTGGTGGATATCTAAAGAGTTCTCCGCCAGCGTGGCGACCTCATCAAGTATGAACCCGCCAATTCCTCTTGAATGGCTCGTATGCGTTCAAATGGTAGGAGTTGGTCCCGCATCCGCTCGATCTGAATATATATGAAGAATGAGCCGTCAATATATATATAAGAATAAAACTCAACACAATTGATGGTAATAAAATAATGTTGTGGACTTTGTTTACTTACTCTAAGTTGTTCTAGTGCGGCTTGGCCTGTCGCATATCGTGTTCTTGAATGAATTCGCAAACATAGTACCCACATAAGTTATTGCCGTGTCCTTGATGCGCGACTTTACGAGAATAGAGAGTTCAATCAAAATAATAATCAATAAAGCATGATATAATGGAATTGGAAGCTAGCTAGTATTACTTACATTTTGGTCTACAAATTTTAGTTCTTCCGACCATTCACCCACCCTGCCCGTGAACATTTTCCAAACCCTGTCCGACAAAGAAAATGGATAAAGGAGTAATTAATTACTTATTGTCACGAAAGTTGCCGATCTAGTGCGATAATATGATTGAAATTACCTCTGGAGCATCTCTCTAAAGTTTGCCCATAGCTCTTTTCTTTTCGTGAACGAGTCCATGACAAGGACTTTTCTGAGTCGGGTTGAATGACTAGCAGAATAAAGTGGAACTGCAAGACGCATAACTCATCATCGATTACACTTAACATCGAGTAAGTCAAATGAATGTGTACAAGAGAGAGGTAACAGTACTCACGAGAAGTTGTAAGGCAATAGTATTTCCTTTTGGTTTGTTGTCTCAAGAAAAGACTTTAGCAAGTAATCTTACATTTGCGGTTTTTCTCTTACCACTTCTTCATGAACTCTATTTGGGTCAACGAACCCAATGTCAAAAGGGCCTCCTTTCCTGCATTCCATAACCTTTTTCCTGCATAATAGTATATACATATATGGTGAGCATATATATATACATGCAATTAATGAAGTGAATGAGTTGAGATAAAATTACGAAATAGTACTTACACACAATAAAGGCTGATGGCAGCTTTGTCGAGTTCCTTCGATTGAATAGAAAATGCAAGTCTTGAATGTTGAAGTCGATCGCGTCTCGCACAAGAAAATCTCATCTCTTATATGCGCCGTGATCCATTCTTCTTTTCTCGTCTTGCAGAAATGAAGGTACCACTTGTGCAATTTTCGCATCTTTGTTGGTAGATTTTGAGCTCCTCTTTCTTGACTAGATTCTTCCCATACTTCCATGGCTGTATGGGGTTGACATCGCATTTGGGCAAGTTGTCTCCCATGACGTTCAAGTATGCAATGTAAGTCATCCCCATCTCATTGGCCTTTCTTTGTAGCTCGCCGTAATCATCTACGGAGGAGCGTCCGTTTGTCAAACATTTGGAGCGGGCGATGATTGGTTTTCCTCTCCGAGCATGGGAACTGTTTGTGGGTGCCTCACGATGCTACTTTCAGTCTCCCCACGGCGCCTTGCATCCGCCTTCAAAATCTGCTTCGTAGTCCGGCACAAGTGGGGTTTCAGGTTTCAAAAGATTTTTGTAAAACTTCTCCACCACCGCCGGATCTATTTTCTCCTTTAGCTCGGCCCGTCTAGGTGCAAAGAATTTCTTGACCTGTTCTCCCGAGATCCTATTGGTCTCCTCGTCGCTGCGATTCCACGGTAAACCGCAATGGCTTGGCGGAAGGCTGCGGGACGTAGTTTTTGAACTCTTTGGCGACGGTTTCCTGCGATTTCTTTGTGGCGAAGTACTCGATGCTCCTCGTGGCAGTGCTCTTCCGCTTCGCCGAGGAGATGGCTGAAGCACGGAGATGGTGACGGGCGGAGATGGCTGCTGAGAGAGATGGCCGACGGCGGAGATGGCTGCCGCGAGAGATGGCCGACGCCGGAGATGGCTGCCACAGAGATGGTGACGGGCGAGATGGCTGCCAGCAGAGATGGTGAAGCGGCTGCGGAGGCCGACGGGTGCAGTGACCTCCAATTTGGAAGCACAATGTGTTCCTTCTTCCAAAGAATGGTTGTTTTCACCGCAAATTTGAGTTGAGTTTCCCTTCACCGTAGCATGGTCAAGCTGTGCTTCCTCATATTCCTTCACAACCTCATCCACCCCGACAATAGCATAGCCATCTGAATCGGTGGCGGTGGTAAGTTCCACCAGCTCGGGAGGTAAGGCATAGCCGATACCACCTTAATGGATAAGCCCATTAATCTCACATGCAGCTCAGTGTTCGCTCTCCGTGATCTCATCAACGGGTATCGAGGACCCGTCATTTCAAGCGTTATCGACGTTCTCCGTGGAAGCCACACTGCTTCCGCACAGATGCCGCGGCAGCTTCCAATGCGTGCTCTTCATGCCGCTGAGATGGGCCGGTAGCTTGATGGTTTCATGTGCATTCACTTGCGTCGCAGCCGCAAGTGCATGTTCTATCTGTCATCCGATCAGACGCTTTTTCTTTTCTCGCGCCATCTCGTAAGAGTCGCCCACCGGCAAACCCATCCTTCCACGTCATACCCCGTGCCTCGTGCATGTCCAGAGTGTTCTTTTTACCGATGGCGTGTGAGCTGGTCATTCTCTGTCGGGATGGAAGGTCCGGCGGATGTTTCCTCGTATGCCGTGATGAGTTCAGTGACGGGTTTGGCAAGGATGGCTGGGAAGATACACAATCCTGTTTCTGGGTCCAACCTTGCCCCGATTCCGTAGAACCAAGTCTTTGCACGTAGATCCCACCCATCTGTCTGGGGTGTGGTCCTCTCTCGCAGGCCCTCAGCTTCCTCCCACTTAGGCCTCTCGAGATATGTAGCCACCGACCCGTCCTCGGTGATATTCCTTCTTGGGCATTAAGCGTATTGGTTTCGACCTCTTTAGCTATAGCACTTTCTTTATATGTCTTAAATTCGGGCCGTGAGGTCTTATCTTCGCATAATATCGTCTTGAAATTTGGAGTCTCGCCACTTTGACAAATTTGTTCAATTTTGTCTTCGATTCTTGGAAAGCATCAGCCATCTTCTTTAGAGTCCACTCTTTGACCTTGTTCTCTATAACCGGTTGTTTTCATCCTCCTCTGGCGGAAGGGTGAAATTTACCAACAACGAATTCCAAAGCGTTTCTTTGGATCTCATCGACAAAGGTACCGCCCCTTCTTTGGCTTATTCCAATTTTCAATTGTGATTGGGATTTGGTCCCTAACAAGAACTCGACTGACGTATAAATTTGTCCGCGGCCTTCTTGGGCTCCATCGGCCTGCCATCAACACGATCGCTTCGATCGTGAACTTTGCACGATCTTTCAACGGCCAGCTCGCGCCTCGCTTTTTTCGTAGAAGAAGATGGTTGCTGGCTGGTCGATCCAGAGGGCTAAAAGAAGAAAGAAGCGTTAATTAATACATGTAGAAGAAGATTGTTGGTGGAGTTCATTTGAGGCTTAATCAATGCATATACCTCGCCGGACTTTGTAACCATTAAATTGCGTTCACGGAGTCTTCATCTTCTCCATGACTAGTACTTGAGCTGTCGTCATGTCCCTCCAAGTTCGATATTGTGAGGTGTCCTCATCAATAATGTTCTCCATTATTTCTTCTTCTTCAAGGTTTCTACTAAGTGGATCCATAGTTTCTAAAACAATAATATTATCACGAAATATCAGTAATACATCTATTGAAATGCTCAAGCAAGGACGATGATATGACGGTTAAAAGTATTGAAATGTAACCCTAATACATGCTTGGTCATTTCAAACCCTAATTCGGAGAAACCCGGACTCATATGAGAGGGTACATTTACTTCTTCTAATTAACTTGTCATCAAAGTTGATTAACATAGCATGGTTATTATAATGCTATATTGACAACGAGAGGTGGCGACGCTAGAGGCGAGAGCGGGGCAAAGTGCGTGGGTGTGCGTTCGAACCAAGACGACGTGATGGTCTACCTAACATGGGCGACACACCTCGGCGTGTGTAGGCTCAGCGAGGACATAGGAGGTCGTGGACGGCATAATGGTGGCGGTGGTCGGCGTGGCACAAAATATACACATGCATATACAATACACATACAATACAAATCCTTTGAATCAAACATGCATAATTTCCTATAGGATTTCCTATAGGATTTAATCCTAAATTTCCTATAGGATTTAATCCTACAAATTTCCTATACAAATCCTTTGAATCAAACATGCCCTTACTTATATCCCGGGATGGCGGCAGGGCGACGACGAGGTGGTGTGGGCGAGGCGACGGCGGCAGACAGGCGGTCTCGTCGGCTGGGCGGTGCTAGCGCGTTTAGGCGTGGCCTATGAGCTCGGGCGGCGGCGAGACGCTCTGCACGGGAAGAGAGCGAGGTGGTCGATTAGGGTTTAGGCGTGGCCTATTATAATATCTTTGCTATAAGCTATTTTATTTTTACTCCACATGCTTCTAATTCACATGTGCAAGGATTAAGGCCTAGATCGTCGAGTCGCGAGGCCCGGAGGCGGTTCAGAGGAGGGCGCCGCCATGGTCGGGCAGTGAGCTCACGCCAAAGGCACGACCAAGGAAGACGGCCTGGGATCATGAGCTATGCACGATTCGAGCCCCAGCCCAAGAATTTTTTCCTAATATCCTTCATATTTGACAAATTTTGGGTAAAATAACGATATTTGGCCCATTTGCCCCCAATAGTGGCCCAAAGTGTCTCCTTGGCCCATTTGCCCCCAATTGGTTGGCCCAAGCTCACTTGATGAGTGGGAGGAGGCGCGGAACAAGGGGACGCCACAGACGGTCGACGGTCGCGGACATGGCGGGCCGCAGGGCCGGGAAGGAGAGGGGTCGGTTGAGGGCGGGTCCGCGTGCTTGAGCTCCGGAGGGCGCCAGAGAGGTGGAGGGTGCCGTGAGCCCAAGCGACGGGGAGGGACGCGCGAGGAGCGGGCGAGTGGAGGCTCGAGGCGGCGCTGGCGGTCGGCAGGACGGGCGCTGGCGGAGGTGGAACGGGGGAAGCGCACGCGGGCGAAGCTGGGGCGACGGGCGCAGGACGGCAGCGTGGGGACGGAAGGCGACGGCCAGCGTGGGGTCGCCATGGGGTGGTGGATCTGGCGGAGCGGGTCGCGTAGCAGCCCGGGTCGGGCGGAGAGGGCGGCGACGCAGAGTCGGGCGAACCTCGAGCGGCGGCAGCGGCGGCCAGTAGCAGCGGGGCGCGGCGGGGCGCAAGGCTTCGATCGATCTGGCTGTCGTGGGAGGAATAAGGAGGAAGGTGAATAAATACCCCCCTTTAACACCGGTTCGTGGTGGAACCGTGTTAAAGAAGCATTCAAGAGCATTTTAACACCGGTTCGCCCACGAACCGGTGTTAAAGAGTATCATCTTTTAACACCGGTTCCAGCCACGAACCGGTGTTAAAGGGGGGGGTGTTTTCCCGCGCGCATTTATTTCAGGGGCTTTTTTAATTCAGGGGCTTTTTTAATTCAGGGGCTTTTTTAATTCAAAATATGAATAATATATCATAATTTTCAGAAAAATAATATCTATCCATTCATGTAAATAATTTTATATTTACTTTACATGAAATTTTTTAAAATAAATAAACACTTATTTCATGCATTAAAGGGGCTTTTTTAATTCAAAAAATATGATATGAATTTAGAAAATTCATATCTTTTTCATTTCAACTCAGAAAAATATGAATAATATATCATAATTTTCAGAAAAATAATATCTATCCATTAATGTAAATGATTTTTATATTTACTTTACATGAAATTTTTTAAAATAAATAAACACTTATTTCATGCATTAAAGGGGCTTTTTAATTCAAAAAATATGATATGAATTTAGAAAATTCATATCTTTTTCATTTCAACTCAGAAAAATATGAATAATATATCATAATTTTCATAAAAATAATATCTATCCATTCATGTAAATGATTTTTATATTTACTTTACATGAAATTTTCTAAAATAAATAAACACTTATTTCATGCATTAAAGGTGCTTTTTTAAGATATATAAAAGAACTAAAATTAAGATACATGGCCGATTAAGTAACAATCCGAACTGAACCGAAAATTAAGATACATAAAAGAACTGAAAATCAAGATACATGGCGATTAAGTAACAATCGGCGAACTTGTTTTGAATGTTGGAGTGATTTAGTCATGCTCGCCTACACCGTAATACTCGCCATCTGTAGTCGTCGTACTTCCGCCGTCATCGCTGTCGCCGGGGTCACCGTAATTGAACCTCTGGAGAGTACGCTGGGGCTGGACTTGAGGGTAGCGTGGCTGGACTTGAGGGTAGCGCAGACGGGGTTAGAGTCGGCGGTGTCAGGCCATGACGCTCTGGAGAGTCCGACCGCGCCACCATAGCCGACGGCCGGCCTCGTTGAAGTTAGGAGGAGGTGGGTCGGCCTCCTCGTGCCTGGCGAGCGCCCTCTCATGCCGATCCACGAAGAAGGCTTCCCAAGTAGAGAAATAGTCGGGATGCCATCTGGGATTCCTCCTTGCTCGGCGTGAGCTCGAAGTAGTAGTGGTTCGTGATGGCCATCCGGCCACACCTAGAGGGACAGGAGGAACCGCACACCTCCGACGCCAAAGCATCCAGCCGACGGGGACACAGAGTGGCGGGTAGTTCGAGGCGCAGCGCCTCCGCCTCCCCAGGGGTTAGTGCTACGGTGGAAGCCATGGGAAAGAGTGATGAGGTTGCAGATATGAGTCTAGAGATGTGCAATGACAATGGAGGCCAACCCCTACATATATATATAGTGAACTAGCGGGAAGAACTGGAGGGAAGAATCGGGAAGAAAAATGGCGGGAAGAAAAATGGCGGAAGAATCAAGGGAAGAAAAATGGCGGGAAGAAAAATGGCGGGATGAACCTTTAGTCGGTTGGAGACACCAACCGGGACTAAAGATGAATTTTAGTCCCGGTTGGAGACACCAACCGGACAAAACACGAGTCAACACTAATAATAGAGGTGAGTGCATGTCGACATTATGTCGTATGGCGTGTACCTTGTCCGGATGGTGTCACCAACCGGGACTAAAGATGAATTTTAGTCCCGGTTGGAGACACCAACCGACTAATAGGGGGTGAGTGTCGACATTATTTTGTAAGTGTCAACACTATGTCGAGCTGCTTGTACTATAAATAGGCATCCTTGTGAGTCCAGTCCTCCGGCGGTTTGAGGGGGACACCACTACGGCCAGTTTGAGGAGATGCCGAGAGCGGAGCCCTCCGCATCTCCGAGACTGGTCATAGAGGCACTCCTAATATGTGAAATTAGTTAGCTCCTCGGTGTATTGATCTAGTTAGACAAGTTACAAAGCTGCAAGATGGTTTTCGAGAGCAGGGACACCACTACGGCCAGTTCGGGGAGATGCTGAGCCCAGCCTCCGGCATCTCCGAAACCGGTCATAGAGGCACTCCTAATATGTGACCGCGCACGCTTTGGAGATCGATCTTAATGGTAAGTACGATTCGGGACAACTTCTTCTCATACTCGGTCCATCCACAAAACATGACTAACACTCAAGACATGTATTAAAAACATGAACTAGAGTTACATAATATGAGCATGAACTTCTTGGCATATGCCCTTCCTTATGATCGCTTGATCGTAACCATGGAGCATCTTCTTTACTTAACGGAATGCTTGGGTCAGTTTTCACCGTGAAGGGCGGAATTTCATCAAACTTATTATAATCTTCGACATGTCCATCTTGTCCTCGATTCCCACGATGTTTCTTTTCCCCGAAAGAACTATGTGACGCTTTGGCTCATCATATGATGTATTCGTTGCATATTTTTTCTTTTTTTGGTCCGGAGGACATGTCCTTCACATAGAAAACCTGAGCCACATCATTGGCTAGGACGAATGGTTCGTCTAAGTTCTTCATAAGATTGTTGAGATCCACCGTTGTCATTCCGCACTTCTTGTCTACCTCAACCCTCCTCCTGTTAGCTTGACCCATTTGCATCGAAACAAGGGACCTTAAAATTAGGTCCATAGTCAAGTTCCCATATCTCCTCTATGAACCCATAATACGTGGTCTTTTGCCCATTGTCTTCGCTGCATCGGCGGACACCACTGCTTTTGGTTGGTGCTCTTTTATCTTGGCCTATCGTGTAAAATGTATTCCCATTTATCTCGTACCCTTGGAAAGTACATACAGTCGAAGACGGTGTCACGCCAACAAGTACAGTGATCCCCAATAGTGGTGTTATTCGTGAGAAGTCTTTGCACCACCGCCAAAACTCGCCATGTGTTCACTTATAATCCATTCATCGACCGCCCGGGTGTTTGAGGCGTATTAAATTCTTGTGTTCATTGATATACGGGCAACCAAGATAGATCTTTGTAAAACCGTGTAGTGTGCTTGATTGAGAGAATGCCCGTCCCTACATATCATTGCTTTACATCCTAGGGTGCCTTTTCCACGCAGTCTCCCTCATGTCGTGATTACGGAACACCAATCGCCTTTAAGGTCAGGAATAAAATCAACAGAACTCAATGACCTCCTGTTACATAGCCCTTGGAGATGCTTCCTTCGCCTAGCACGTTATGAACATATTTCTTTAAGACTCCCATGTACCTCTCAAAGGGGAACATATTGTGTAGAAATACAGACCGAGAATGGCAATCTCTTCTACTAGGTGAACCAGAGATGCGTCATAATATTGAAGAAGGATGGTGGGAACACCAACTCAAAGTCGACAAGACATTGGGCCACATCTGTTGTAACCTGGTAGGCTTTACGGATCGATTACCTTACGAGATATTGCATTGAGGAATGCACATAGCTTCACAATGGGTACTCGAACATTTTCGTAGAAGCCCCTCAATGCAATCGGAAGCAATTGTGTCATAATCACGTGGCGATCATGAGACTTCAGGTTTTGGAATTTTTCTCCGCCATATTTATTATTCCTTTATATTCGACGAGAAGCCGACGGGACCTTGATCTGCTTAGACATTCAAAAAGATTTCCTTCTCGCTTTGGTAAGAGCGTAATGGCAGGAGTTAAGTGGCATCGTTTACCCTTCTCGCTCGGGATGCATAGGCTCTTGAGGGCCTTGACGTTGCTGGTCTTGTCGTGCTTCCGGTGTATCTTTTGTCTTCCCATACACTCCTAGAAAGCCTAGCAGGTTCACGCAAACATTCTTCGTCACGTGCATCACGTCGATTGAAGAGCGACCTCTAAGACTTTCCAATAGGGTAGGTCCCAAAATATAGATTGCTTCTTCCACATGGGCGTGTCCGGCATCGTCATTCGAATGAGCAGATCGCCGGGACCTTTTCCAAAGATTACTTCTAGGTCCTTGACCATACCAAATACCTCCTCACCCACGGAGGACAGGCTTCCTCCGGTTACGCCAGACGTTTGAAATGCTTGCCTTTCTTTCTTCTTGGATGCGTGTTCGGAAGAAATCGGCGATACCCTAGGTACACAACCTTCTTACATTTATCCAAATATACACTTTCGGTATCATCTAAACAGTGTGTGCATGCATTGTATCCCTTGTTTGTGCCCTGAAATGTTACTAAGAGCAGGCCAATCATTGATGGTTACGAAAAGCAATGCTCGAGGTCAAATGGCTCCCCTTTGTGCTCATCCCACATACGTACACCTGGTTTGGCCCACAGCTGTAAAAGTTCTTCAACTAATGGCCTTAGGTACACATCAATGTCGTGCCGGGTTGCCTCGGGCCTTGGATGAGCACCGGCATCATAATGAACTTCCTCTTCATACACAACCAAGGAGGAAGGTTATAGATACATAGGGTCACTGAGGTCTGTGTCAGGATCAGCTCACACCAAAAGGATTCATGCCGTCTGACTTAGACCAAACCTTAAGTTCCTTGCGTCACGTGCAAAGTCCGGGTACTCGCTCGACTTTTCTCCACCGTGACCCATCAGGGTGTCTCAACATCGCGTCTTTCTTACGGTCTTCCATGTGCCATCGCAACAACTTGGCATGCTCTTTATTTCGAAGAGACGTTTTAACCGTGGTATTATAGGAGCATACCACATAACCTTGGCGGGAACCTTCTTCCTAGGGGCCTCGCCTCAACATCGCCAGATCGTCTCGTCGATCTTATACCAATGCAGTGCATACCGGCATGCATCCAAATTCTCGTATTTCACCGCGTAGAGGATGCAGTCATTAATGCAGGCATGTATCTTCTGCATGTCTAATCCTAGAGGGCAGACAACCTTCTTTGCTTGGTATGTATTGTCAGGCAACTCATTATTTCTTGGAAGAAGATTCTTCATTTTTACCAACAACTTTGAAAATGCGCTGTCAGTCACACCATTCTCTGCCTTCCATTGCAGCAAATCCAGTGTGGCACCTAGCTTTTTGTGGCCATCTTCGCAAGTTGGATACAACAATGTTTTGTGATCCTTTAACATCTGCTCCAGCTTCTCCTTCTCCTGTTCAGTTTCACATTCTTCCTTTGCATCAGTAATGGCCCGACCAAGATCGTCATCAGCGGGCCCATCTGCTCCCTCTTGATCTTCATTATCTACCCCCGTTGCAGTATCATCATATTCAGGATACATATTATGATAGTTTTCATCATCCTCTTCTTCTTCGTTGTCTTCCATCACAACCCCTTTTTCTCCGTGCTTGGTCCAACAATTATAGCTGGGCATGAAACCAGATCGAAGCAGGTGGGCGTGAATGGTTCTGGTATTTGAGTAGTCTTTCTTGTTCTGACAGTGAACACACGGACAACACATGAAACCATTGTGACCACGGTTTGCATTAGCCACAACGATGAAATTTTGGAGGCCCGTAATGTACTCGGAAGTGCGGCGGTCACCGTACATCCATTGCCGATTCATCTGCATTAATATGTAGTATATATCAAAAAATAATAGGGAGATGACCATTTATATATATAGTACATCAATGACACATGAAACTATAGTTGCCGACCTCGACCGAGACGGAAAGAGCAACAAGAAAGCTTATTTTGAGCTCTCGGGCATTTCACCGAACACCTCTAGTGCATATGAAAAAAACACAAACTAGCACTCTTCACACCCTCTTGCTAGGCTCCAAAATGTGAAAAAATGGAAGAGTGGGGTGTGTGGGCTGGTGTGTCTTATATAGCCACCCCTTTAACACCGGTTCGTGCCACGAACCGTGTTAAAGGTGTGGCCATCAGGTGGAGGACCTTTAACACCGGTCCGTGGCACGAACCGGTGTTAAAGGGGGGGCTCCTTTAATGCCGCAGCGGCCACGCTGATTTCTTTAACACCGGTTCGTAGAAGAACCGGTGTTAAAGCCCATTTTCGGGATCAACAAAAGCCCGCGTTTCCACTAGTGTAAATGAACATTTGGTTGACGGGAGATGGATTACATGCTAAATGAGAACTACAAATCGATTATGTAATTAAAGAGGTAATTTGATATTCAGGAAGAAATACTGGATGGCCAAATATCAGAAAGTTGCCTCATGGTGAAACAGTAGGCCCAGCAGCTGTTGCACTCTGTTTGTGTTTTCTCAGACATGTGTGAGACGGAGGACAATCTTGGCTAGACAAATCCTTCACCGAGCCATTTTGCATTGTGGATCCAATGAATTTTCACCATAATATATCTATCAACAATATTTCAAAAGGGTGAGAAAGGACACAAAGACCAGACGTGAGGGATGAGCCGGAAAAATCATTGGAGAAACGAAAATATCCAAGACAATGCGTCGATGCGGACATAGATCAAACCAGTCGTAGATAAAGGGCTCTTGGTCGTGTTGCCCGCCCCCTCGGCCTTGCCGTCCTCCTGAACTCCTCCACATCCGCCTCTTCTCCCCCTCCTCCCCCTATTCCTTCCCATATATCTCCATCTCCGGCCCCCAAGTTCCTCCTCCTTGGAGTCTACCGGCACAGGTCGCTGGAAGGAGCAGAGGGGCGATGCTGGCCTAGGGATTGGGCACTGCCTGCAGCGGCACTGAGTTGCGGAGCAGGCCCGTGGAGCCACAACGGCGGATAATTGGAAGCCAGATGGTGGCGCGCCACTAGCAGAGGAGGGTTATGGGGCGCTAGGAAGGCAGACAACAGCAGGGACGGGGGAGGGGGCGCCTGGGAGGCTGTTGGCGGCGGAGCCATGTTCTGGGGGACGCGGTCATCCTCCCTCCATTAGGCCACTGTCCTCTCAATTCCGCATGGGAGGCGAGTAGTAGCAGCAACGCGAGCCCTTATCCAATTCTCGGTCAAAGCGGTGCAGCATCAATGGATATTTCTAGAGACAGGCAAAACACACGCGGAGCCCATAGAGAAGGACGACGCGGCAGAAGTTACAATCGGTAACACTCCATCCAACTAAAAAAAACTGCACCGTACATGCTCGGTTACTGTAGATGCGATCTACAGTACCAAGGATGATTTGGCGTCGCTAACTGGTCGCTGAAAGGTTTCACTTTCATATATGTAGTTATGGGGGTGTCCTACAGGTGGGGCTGGAGAGGCAGTGAGAGTGGGCGGTTGAGCCTCGCACGAGATGGATCCCTGGCTCGTTCTTTTTGAGTGTAGACCAGCCAGAGCAGCCATGCCATTGACTCCGGCGGCTTAGGTTTTTTTAAGTGGGCGGTGGCTTGGATTGGACTGTCTCTTAGAGCAAGTATAATAAGCTTCGATCATGCTATAAAATTTAAAATAATATATTTATGTTTAGTTGGATGGAAGAAGAGGAGAGAAGTGGAGTGCACTCTTAGTTAAGAGTCAGCTGCAACACGTGTTCCTAAGCATAACACGAGAGTGTAAAGTGAGTCATATATTAATAAAATAGTATATTTTTATCTCTAACTATTATACATATTGGCTATTAGATTGATTCTAAATGATATGGACATAGCTTATAGCCAACAGTTGGCTCTACTATTACCATTGCTTTTATATGCTTTGTGCGATCTATTTCGAACAGGCCGAGACAATTGGACAGTCTCTGCGTTTTTGATATGCTTTCGAGCATCCCAAAGACACGACCTATTTCGAACAGGCTGATACCGTGGTGTTTTCCCTTGTTCGTGTGCGCATTCAGGTTGGCGAGCATTTTCGTTTCTTTCACCAATTTCGGCCATAGACGTGGATGCATGGCCATAGAGGTGTTTGTTTTTTTCCTCTATTTTTCTTGTTTTTTTGTGGTTGTTTCTTTTTTGCCGGCAGTTATTTTGTTTTTTCTTTATGTAAAATTAAGATTAGCTTAAGTGTTTGAGTTGGTTGTATAATCGAGTTTCAATTGAGTTTTGATTTTCAAATTTTTTGTTGGTTGTATTTTCTTTTTTATTGTTTTTCTTCTCTAGATTTTATAGTTGTCATTGTTTTACTCCTAGAAAGACATTAGACTGTATTTTTTTTACTAGAATGATCTAACTTATATTAGTAACATGTACTCCCTTTGTTTTCATAAGATGTTTCAGCTTTTTAAATATGTAGATTCGAAGTGAACCCACGCACTAAAAAGGGTCTAGCCACACTTTTTTAGAAGCAAATTGCCACTTCATCGTAACTGAGCATTTTTTCTAAACTTTTGTTGGATTTGTTTTCCTTTTTTATTGAGGCAGCTATATCTTGGTTGTTACTTTTGTAAGCAAAATGCAATATTTGTTGAAAGAGAGTTATCACTGAGCCCCCGACGAGGGCCATATACAACTAGCCCCCCTCGCCGAGGGCCAGTTGCAACTTGCTTGTAACTGAGCCCCTGCCGGGGTCCAGTCGCAACTTGATTGCAACTGGGGGGGCCTAACTGAGCTCTGCGGGGGGCTAGTTGCAACTTGTTTGTAACTGAGCTCTGCCGGGGCGAGTTTATAATTTGATTGCAACCGGGGGACTCTCTCGGCGGGATAGTTTGCAATTTTCTTGTAACTAAGCACCCGCTAAGGGGGCATTTTGCAACGTGCTTTGTAATTGAGCCCCCGCCGGGGGCATTTGCAAGTTGATTGCAACCGGGGAGACCCTCGTCGGCGGGCTAGTTGTAATTTTCTTGTAACTGAGCTCTGTCGAGGGCCAGTTGCAACTTGCTTGTAACTGAGCACCCGTCAGAGAGAGGGGCAGTTGAACTTGCTTGTAATTGAGGCCCCGTCGAGGGGCCAGTTGCAATTTGATTGTGACCGGGGGAACCCATCGGTTGCAAAGTAACTGAGCTCCGCCGACGGGCCAATTTGCAATTTTCTTGTAACTGAGCACCCGCCAGGGGGGAATTTTGCAACTTGCTTGTAATTGAGCCCCCGTCGAGGGGCCAATTGCAACTTGATTGCAACCGGGGGACCCTGATACGTCCAAAACGTATCTACTTTCTCGAACACTTTGATATTGTTTCTCCTCTAAACTTGTGTGATTTGGACGCAACTAACACGGACTGACGCTGTTTTCAGCAGAATTACTTTGTTGTCTTATTTTTGTGCAGAAAATCAACTATCAGAAAAAATCCCGGAAAATATGCCAAAAACTATTTTTCACCAAAAGATCCACGGAGCCAGAAGGAGAGACGGAGAGGGGGCCTGGGGGCCCAGACCCACCCCAGGCGCGGGCCTACCACTGGCTGCGCCTGGTGGGGGTGAGGCCACCCCAGGCAGCTCCTCGGCCTCCCTCTGCGCCTATACGTTGCCCTTCGACATAAAAACAGAGGGAGGTTCGATAGTTTTCCATAAAGAGTTCCGCTTCGCCACCGCCACCAGAAACCAAGATTCGAATCCAGAAACTCCGTTCTGGCACCCTACCTGGACGGGGAATTTAGAGAGGATCATCGCCATCGTCATCACCAACGCATCTCCATCAACCACCGATGTTTCCCTCATCCATGAGTGAGTAATCCCCCGCTGTAGGCTTGGGGATGGTAGGGATTGGATGAGTTCTATCATGTAATCGAATATGATTGTTAGGGCATAGTGCCTAGTATCTCTTGTGCTATTTGACTTTGTTGCAACTTGTTATGCTTAATGCTTGTCACTAGGGCCCGAGTTCCATGATCTCAGATCTGAACTTATTATTGAATCATTATGATAGTATTGTTTGTGATCTTATCTGCAAGTTGTGTACACATATCATTGTACGGATCCAAAGACCCCAAAGTGACAACAATTGGGACAACCGGAGGGGATGGCTGTGGTGTGAGGATCACATGTGTTCACAGAGTGTTAATGCTTTGCTTCGGTGCTCTATTAAAAGGAGCACCTTAATTGTCAGTAGTTCCCTAGAGGCCCCGCTGCCACGGGCTGACTGGACAAAAGATATTGTGCAAGTTCTCATTGCGAGCACGTATGACTATATTTAGAGCACATGCCTAGGATTGTTTAGTACTTGGATGCTTGTTATTATTTATCTGCAATGTCCTAGATCTTGAAGTTACATGTTTAGACTCGTCCATGCAACACCCGTCCATCCATCCCTATGCCTACCGCACTCGAATCCTACTCTGTTTCACTGTTGTTGTTGATTTGCTGTTGCTACTACAAATTGTTGCTAGTGATAAACTTCTGTGAGCAAGAACTATTTCCAGGTGCAGCTGAACTGACAACTCAGTTGTTAAGGCTTGCAAGTATTCTTTGGCACCCCTTGTGTCGAATCAATAAATTGGGTAATACTACCCGCGAAGACTGTTGCGATCCCCTACACTTGTGGGTCATCAAGACTATTTTCTAGCGCTGTTGCCGGGGAGCATAGTTTTATTTGTAAGTTCACTTGGATATATTATTGTTCACTGCTACTCCTTTAATCATGGGGAATTCTCGTGATGGAAAGTTCCCTATTTTACCATCCACTACAAGAAGAGGTATAGTCCTAAACACCTCTGCTGCTCTTGATTCACCGTCTGTTATAAGTAAGCTTGTCACAGCACCAAACATACACATGCTACACACACTGCTACTACTGCTGAATCTGAAACTGCTTTTGATACTCATGATGTTACTTCTACTGTGTGCTTGATGCGAGTGGTTTATTAGGCCCTTTTATAGATGCTATTATGGCTAGTCTAGGAAATACCAAAACTCCTAGTGAAGACATTGTTACACCTTTTAGCTCACCTGAGGCTAGTGAGAGTTATGATATTAATGATGGTTACACTGAGCTCACTGATGAATTTATTAAAGAGTGCCAAAACACACATGGTACTAGTGCTATTAAGAGTCTCCTTGCTAGACGTACTATTATGCCTAAGACGTCATCCGATCATAAGTTTGCTACTTCTCCCATAGACATTAAAGATAAAGGTTATGATTTCTCTCTTGATTTGTCTTATTTAGATATTGTTGAGAAAGAACCTTTCTGTGGGACTGAAAATGAGAGTGCTGTGACTCATATGAATGAGCTTTCTACTATGAGTGCTTTATTCTCTGATGATTTTAAAATGCAAAAGTACTTTGTTGCTAAGATCTTCCCTTTTTCACTAAAAGGAGAAGCTAGGGCTTGGTTTGATAGATTACCTGCTGGTTCCATTGATAGCCCTGATTGTTTGATTGCTTATTTCTTCCAGAAATATTTTCCTCCCAGTGCTAGACATGCTGCTTTGCAGAGACTTTTTGATTTTAAACAGGGAGAAGAAGATAAATTGCCTGAGTCATGGACAAGGTTTTGTGCCTTGATTCATGCATATCCTGGATGTCCATTACCTAAGAATGAGTTGCTTGATATTTATTATAATGGACTAACTGATGATTCTAGGACATACCTAGATAGCTTTGTTGATTGTGTTGTTAGGAAAATAATTCCTAGAGATGCTGAAGAATTAATGGCTAAAATAAGCAAGAATTATGATGATTGGAATTCAATTGAGCTGAATACACCTGAGCCTATTACTCCTGAACCAAATGTTCCTGAACCAATTCCAACACCAACACCAAAGAAGAGAGGAATTATTGCATTAAATGATGAAGTGATAAAGGAAGCTAAGAAGTGTCTAAAGGAGAAAGGTATTAGAGCTGAAGATGTGAAGAATCTACCTCCTATAGAAGAATTATGTAAGCCAATTCCCCACTCATCTACTATTGAGGTACACTCTCTCCAACACTTTGATGAAGGTGATATTCCCTATAGTAAGCCTCCTGATTAATGTTTAGAGGAACTTGAAATTTTTATTGTTAAACAAGGTAATTTTAATAAACAAGTTCAGAATCATTTATTGGAAAAGTCTAGAGCTATTAATGAGTTGAAAGATATTGTGGAAAGAACTTCTAATGATATTAAAATGCTTTGTAAACACTTTAAAATGGTTCAAACCCAACTTGATCATCTTGCTAAGGTACAAAAGGACATGCTAGTTAATGCCTCAGGAGATAAACATGGTTATGGAATTAAAACTAGGAGTGGTATGGCTACTCAAGATCCTTTATATCCTGAAGGACACCCTAAAAGAATTGAGCAGGCCTCTCAGCAAGTTGAAGATAGTGGTAGCCCCCGTAAGAGAAAGAAAAATAAACATAAGATAATTGAGGAACCACTTGAACCTGTTGTAGATCCTAATAGTATATCTGTCTCTAATGCTGAAACTGAGAGTGGTAGTGATAAAAATGATGCTCCTGAGGGAGAAGTTGAGGAAGAATCTGAGAAACACACTAAAAACACTAGGTAAACGAAGGAAGATTTTATTGCTAATAAACATGGTAAAGAGAGAGAACCTTGGGTGCAGAAACCTATGCCTTTCCCAGGTAAGAAACACAAGTCAAAGGAGGAAAAACACTACAATAAGTTTTGTGAGTGGATGAAGCCCTTATTTTTGCAAATTCCTTTGACTGATGCTATTAAGTTGCCTCCTTATTCAAAGTACATGAAGGATATTGTCTCTAATAAAAGGAAGATTCCTAATGAGGAGATTTCTACTTTGCCTGCTAATTACTCCTTCAATGGTAAGGTTCCAAAGAAACTTGGTGATCCAGGTATGCCAACTATTCCTTGCTCTATTAAGAATAATTATGTTAGAACTGCTTTATGTGATTTGGGTGCTGGAGTTAGTGTTATGCCTTTTTCTCTCTATAAGAGACTCCAGCTAGAAAAGTTAATACCAACTGATATATCTTTGCAAATAGCTGATAAATCAACTACTATTCTTGTTGGTATATGTGAGGATGTTCCTGTTCAAGTAGCTCATAATTGCATGGTTCTAACTGATTTTGTTGTGCTTGAAATGCCTTAAGATGATAATATGTCTATTATTCTTGGGAGACCTTTTCTTAACACTGCTGGTGCTGTCATCAATTGCAATCAAGGAAAAGTAACATTCAATATTAATGACAAAGAGCATACTTTCTATTTCCCCAAGAAGGTTGCTTAGAGCTATTGCTTGAACTCCAATAAAAATGTTGAGAGCATCAAAGTTGGAGAGATATATTGTCCCATTCCTCAAGGAAATTTTGAAACTATTATGATTGGGACTATTGCTATCAAGTATGAGGTAACATAATCACTTGGTGGAATACAAAGTTTTGTCTCATATAAGATTGTTTTGGTAATAAGAATTGATCAACCTTGTTAACAAAAGGATTTTAATGAAAAAAATAATGTTTTTATAGTAGTTATACTTGCTCACTTTTATTTTTCTCCTTTCCAATCTTTGCTCTTCACCGTGCCTAACTTAAAGGCGTTAAAGAAAAGTACTTGTTGGGATATAACCCAAGAGTTTCCTTGAGTCTTGGAAGTTATTACTTTAGTAATGATCTCTACTTATCCTTTTTGTTTGCTTTTTGTGCCAATAATGACCTCTAATGAGAGAAAAGTAAGATTTGGGGAGTTGATGTCCCGAAACAGATTTTTGTCCTCCATCATAAAAATTATTGAGGAGTCTATGTAAGTCGGTTTGAGCGGAAAATTTATGAATAAATCCCCCAGTATGTTAGATAACTTTCTTTAGTTCAACACTTTTTTATTTGAGCAACATAAGGTCTTCGAAAAAATTCGTTTCTATCTGCTAGTCTGTCTTGACAGATTTCTGCCATTATTTGCATTTGCTTCTTATTGATTCCTTTTCGGGTTATTTTTGGGAAATTGAGCTTTTTGAAGGAGTTGCTACAGTATCTTGTGTTTTTAATGAAAAGTATTGCTGTTCCAAAGCTTTGCCAGAGGTCTAATATCTTTTGAATAAAGTAATGTTGCTAATGAAGATTGTGTGAAGTTTTATATGAAAGAAAAATTTCAGGTGTAGAGAGAGGATGATGTAATGAGATGAAGAATGGACAAAAGCTCAAGCTTGGGGGGAGCCACTCTGTGTCACCCCAAGAATTACTCAAGAGGTACAAGCGTCAAAGCTTGGGGGTGCCCAAGGCATCCCCTTCTTTATCAATAAAAAGCTCAGGTCTTTCTAGACACTTCGTTTTTATTGTTTCATGCATAGTTGTGTTGTTCTTGGAGCGTCTTAGTTTTTGTTTTTGGTTTTCTTTTGCTTCGTTTGGTTTTGCGTTGGTGTCCTTCTAAACAAAATCGAAAACACCAAAAATATGTGTTGTTCTTCTTTGATTTTGTGAGTTCTTCGGAGGGTTCATCCGTTCTCAGTGGATTTTGGTTTCATGTTATCATTCAAGTCACACAAGTGAAGAGCAATAATGAAGATTAAGACAAGTCAAGGAGTGGTAAGAGGCTGGTAACAAACTCTATTTGTTTTCATTTTTGTACATATACTCATCATTGTGATAATGCTTAGCCTGTTTGTATAAGGTGTATGTCATTATGGATGCTTAGTAGTTCTTGCTTGTCTATGATTAGCTCCAGCTTGATAATAGTTTGTAGCATGTCATATGAATGTTTGCTTGCATTGTTTTATTCATACTTTGGTATGATATTGTGGTATCCTCCTCTGACTGTTCATGTGAATCGACTTGGCACATGCTCACGCATGCATATGAATAATCAATAGTCAGTAAGCCTCGATGATTTATTTTGCCTCAGAGATCTTGTATCACTTCTATGCCATAATTAGTCCTGTTTTGTTGTAAGCATAATTATGACAGCTATTGCTCTCTCGTTTGTCGCTTCCTTTCTATTGCTAGCCTCCACTTGCACTGAGTATGAGATCTACCTATGCTTCCAACTCTCGAAAACTAATATTGCCAGCTGTGTCCACCATACCTACCAATTAGCATCATTTGCTATTTCAGTGCATATTCTATATGTCGTATTTTCTTCCAAAATAAAATGTTTGTCTGTTTTGAGAAAGTTAGTTAGTAAATCTCTCACGAACTTGATGGCACACTTTATTCCTTGCACTTAATAATCTTGAACCATTGTGACTAGTCCATGAAAGTTATATGCTTACAAATTATATGCTGGGAGTCAACAGAACCGTGCTGTCACGTGGAACGCTTTCAACACCTTATATATATATTCATATCTAGTTGATACTTTGCTCTTTTGTTTGCGGATGTCAACAATGCGAAATGAGAGGGGGGCTTGTGAGTCCATGAAGTTTGTATTCTGTGTTAGAGAAACGCCTGGGCCGCTAGCCTAAGCCATGCCTAATCATGGTAGAAACTTGCAACATCACCATAGTGAGTCATCTATGAAGCATCCTCAATAAAAAAACTATGCATATAGTAAATACAAATATTGCTGAGATGCTCATTGTCTGCTTGCCTTGTTATTTTGGTTATGGGAAAGCTCCTGTACCATGTGCAAGGGGTACCCCGTTGGCGGTTCTCGATGATATGCAAATACTTACAATGACAATAACTTGCCTGGACCCAAAGTTGAGTAGTATGTGGAGTGTCCCTTGCAGTCAAGGGACTTGGGATTTACAGTCTATGGTCTGTCAAGCATATAATTCAGAGTGGACCTCACTTTCACCTTAACCACATAAAGATGTCTATGATAGGGGAAATGAGAGCTCAAAGCTAATGACTACCTTCCTTTCAGCATTTGGAAGCCTTTCAAACCATTTTCACCACCTTCTTGAGTCACCATCTATTCTATGAGCACCTTCTTGAGAGCATAGTTGTCATTCTTGTGTTTGTTTCAAAACTTGGTTAATTATGTCATGACTTTGATGCTTGTATCTCTGATATCTTTATCTCTAGTCTTCATGTGAACTTTAGAGGTGCCTTGGCATTTATATTGTGCTCCTCAAACAAAGGCAAGCGAGATACGACTCTATCATACCTTATTATGAGCATTGCAATGTTGCTTATGTTTATGTTTCATGCTACTTATTATTATTGAGTTGGTTTCTCTTCATAGCTTGCAATGACTATTGAGTAGACTTAGTTGCATACTCTTTATTATGAATTGTCTAAGCATCTACTCCTGTGCTGAGAATATATACATCATATGAAGCAATGTGTTCGTGAAAGTTCTTTTATCGCACTCAGTTTTCAACTGAATTGCTTGAGGACAAGCAATAAGCTAAGCTTGGGGGAGTTGGTACGTCCAAATATCTACCTTCTCGGACACTTTGCTATTGTTTCTCCTCTAAACTTGTGTGATTTTGATGCAACTAACACATACTGACGTTCTTTTTAGCAGAATTACTTTGGTGTCTTGTTTTTGTGCAGAAAATCAAGTATCAGGAAAAATCCCGAAAAATATGCCAAAAACTATTTTTCACCAGAAGATCCACGGAGCCAGAAGGAGAGGAGAAGGGGCCTGGGGGGGCCAAACCCATCCCAGGCGCGCGTCCACCACTGGCCGCGCCTGGTGGGGGTGAGGCCACCCCAGGCAGCTCCTCGGCCTCCCTCTGCGCCCATACGTTGCCCTTCGACCTAAAAACAGAGGGGGTTCGATAGTTTTCCAGAAAGAGTTCCACTCCGCCGCCGCCACCAGAAACCAAGATTCGGATCCAAAAACTCCGTTCTGGCACCCTGCCGGGACGAGAATTTGGAGAGGATCATCGCCATCGTCATCACCAACGCATCTCCATCAACCACCGATGTTTCCCTCATCCATGAGTGAGTAATCCCCCGCTGTAGGCTTGGGGATGGTAGGGATTGGATGAGTTCTATCATATAATCGAATATGATTGTTAGGGCATAGTGCCTAGTATCTCTTGTGCTATTTGACTTTGTTGCAACTTGTTATGCTTAATGCTTGTCACTAGGGCCCGAGTGCCATGATCTCAGATCTGAACTTATTATTGAATCATTACGATAGTATTGTTTGTGATCTTATATGCAAGTTGTGTACACATATCATTGTCCGGATCCAAAGGCCCCAAAGTGACAATAATTGGGACAACCGGAGGGGATGGCTGTGGTGTGAGGATCACATGTGTTCATGGAGTGTTAATGCTTTGCTCTGGTGCTCTATTAAAAGGAGCACCTTAATTGCCAGTAGTTCCCTAGAGGCCGCGCTGCCACGGGCTGACTGGACAGAAGATGTTGTGCAAGTTCTCATTGCGAGCACACATGACTATATTTGGAGCACATGCCTAGATTGTTTAGTACTTGGATGCTTGTTATTATTTATCTGTAATGTCCTAGATCTTGAAGTTACATGTTTAGACTCGTCCATGCAATGCCCGTCCATCCATCCCTATGCCTACCGCACTCGGATCCCACCGTTACCATTACTGTTACTATTGCTACTGTTTTACTGCTGCTATTGCTACTACAAACTGTTGCTACTGATAAACTTCTGTGAGCAAGAACTATTTTCAGGTGCAGCTGAACTGACAACTCAGTTATTAAGGCTTGCAAGTATTCTTTGGCTCCCCTTGTGTCGAATCAATAAATTGGGTAATACTACCTGCGAAGACTGTTGCGATCCCCTACACTTGTGGGTCATCAGACCCCGTCGGCGGGCTAGTTTGCAATTTGCTTGTAATTGAGCTATGTCGAGGGCTAGTTGCAACTTGCTTGTAATTGAAGCTCCTCCGGTGGCTAGTTGCAATTTGCATGTAACTGAGCACCCGTTGGGGTGGCATTTGAACTTGCTTGTAATTGAGGCCCCGCCAAGGGGGCAGTTGCAAATTTATTGCGACCAGGGGGACCCCATCGATTGCAAAGTAACTGAGCTCCACCGGGGGGCCAGTTGCAACTTACTTGTAACTGAGCACCCGTTGGGGGGGGGGCATTTGCAACTTGCTTATAATTGAAGCTCCGTCGGTGGCTAGTTGCAACTTTATTGTAACTGAGCACTCGTTGGGGTGGCATTTGAACTTGCTTGTAATTGAGGCCCCGCCGAGGGGGAAGTTGCAAATTGATTGCGACCGAGGAGACCCCATCAGTTGCAAAGTAATTGAGCTCTACCGGGGGGGCAGTTGCAACTTTCTTGTAACTGAGCACCGACGGGGAGGGGGGGGGGCATTTGCAACTTGCTTATAATTGAAGCTCCGCCGGTGACCAGTTGCAACTTGATTGGAACTGAGCACCCGTTGGGGGGGGGGCATTTGAACTTGTAATTGAGGCCCCGCCGAGGGGGTAGTTTCAACTTGATAGTGACCAGGGGACCCCATCGGTTGCAAAGTAACTGAGCTCCGTCGGGGGGCACTTGCAACTTGCTTGTAAGTAAGCACCGTCGGAGGGGGCATTTGCAACTTGCTTGTAATTGAAGCTCTGTCGGTGGACAGTTGCAACTTTCTTGTAACTGAGCACCCGTTGGGGGGAGGGGGGCATTTGAACTTGCTTGTAATTGAGGCCCCGCCGAGGGGGCAGTTGCAACTTTATTGTGACCGGGGAGGACCCCCTCGGTTACAAAGTAACTGAGCTCTGTCGGGGGCCAGTTGCAACTTTCTTGTAACTGAGCACCCGTTCGGTGGGGGGGGGGGGGCATTTGCAACTTGCTTATAATTGTGCCCCCCGCCGAGGGACAATTACAACTTGAGTGCAACCAGGGGGACCCATCGGTTTGCAACTTGATTGTAACTGAGCTCCCCCTGGGTGCTAGTTGCAATTTGCTTGTATATGAGCTCCACCAGGGGCCAGTTGCAACTTTCAAATAGGTTGTAACTTAGACTTTTCTATTGTGACTGGGTCACAATTGATTATTTCTAGTTACAAATAGGTTGCAACTGAGAAAAATGTTGCCAACCATTAGATTTGTGTAGTAATTCGTGCTATATGGGAGCTGCAAGTAGGTTGCAACTAAGACTTTCCTGTTGTGGCTGGGTCACAACTGAGTACTTCTAGTTACGATTAGGTTGCAACTAAGAAAAATGTTCACGCCATTAGATCGGTGTTGCAATTCGTGTTGTATGGGATTTGCAAGTAGATTGCAACTGAGAAAGTATGTTAGTGGTTGTTGGATTGTGACCATTAGATCGGTGTTGCAATTCGTGTAGGCAAGCATCCTAATCACTGAAGTGCATTTTTGTTAGGAAGTAAAGCCAAGCTTACTGGTGGCATCTTTCTTCAACGTGAAATAATCGTGTACATCCTTGACTCCCTGAAGAATCCTCATGAAAACATACCTCCTCGTTCGGAACTGTCTCTAGAACTGAACCAAGAGTCTACAAGACATTGGTGCGGTGGAAGTAGTTGTTGTACAACTGGACGTGGTCGTACTCCCTCTCCCGATCTAACGCAGCCGTCTGGACCTTCAAAGAGCCCTTGTACTGTGGGAGCACATCTTCTTTGAGCCGCTCGATAACTGCCACCATGGACAGGATGATCCAGGTGTCATCATCAGAGGAGTCGTCAGATGTATTGACGAAATGTTTGTAAAAGAACTCGTCCGAGCTATCCATAGTAATCTACATAACAAATAATCCATGGTCACAACAAGAATTACCTACAATGTTACGAGATTGTCAACAAAATTAAGTGGCCAAACGTACGAGCCTCTTGTCCGCAAATGGACGAACAGGTCGTCGGCGCGATGCTCTTGGCCGCGTTCCTTCGACGGCCGCGCCTGGCAACTCCGGCCTCCAAACATCGGCGAGAGAAAGGATCCGGGTCGAACGACCCGCTGGCTATGGGAAGGAGGAAGAGGGGTGGCCGAATCTGGTGGCGACGGCCACCGACGATACGAGGAAGGAAGGGGAAGAGGAGGGCCTCGGGGTTGGATGCGGGGAGCTGTCGGAAATTTTGGCCTTGACGAAAGGGAAGACAAGATGAGGATGTTTGCGCTGTCTGTAGCCCATCTGTGTGAGCGCAGACACTATCCCGATTTAGACCACGAATACACCGGTTGGGCATGTGGATGGTTTGCGCCTCGGTTAGGAGCTCATTTTCAGGCCTCTGCATGCGAATAGCATTGAGACAGCAACCGGTTATTTGAGGTACCGTTGGGTATGCTCTAAGTGCGACCGCTAGGAAAAACAACTAGACTGGTGATACACGTATACCACCAAGAAGCTGTCTACGTTGGGAGCAAAAAAAAAAAAGAAGCTGTCTACGTATAGGCAGAAAGATTGACCGACTGGCGACTGGAAGAAGCAACGGTTTAGAACTGGGTTACTTTAAAAAAAATCCTTCCTTCCTCCTCTAGAGCAACGGTTTTTCAAATTATCTCAACTCAAACTCATCTGCGCAGATCATATATGCAGTGTAGAAGACTTTCACTACAGGAATGGCCAGATGCGCCGCGTAGCCGGCGGCCAAACGTCGGGGCCGTCGGCGTAGCACCGCACCGGGCCAGCCCAACTGGCCAGCCCTCGGCGTAGCCAAGCCGTCGGCGTAGCATACACTACACCGACGGTCACCCTCGGCGTAGCGGAGGCCCTCGGCGTAGCTAGCGGACGCGTGGCACATGCCGGCAGCACGGACGACGCGCTAACGGTGCCGTCGGTTAGGCCGACGGCGACCCTCGGCATAGCATACGCCGACGGCGACCCTCGGCGTACCAGAAACGTACGCCGACGGTCACCCTCGGCGTAGCCTTCTCTATTTTTCATATATTTTGTATTTGCATCAATTATTATATATTTTTTTATTAATTGGATAATTTCGTACCCTCTGAATAGCAGTCTACACGTCCACATGAAATGTCGTTGCGAATCTTCTCACACCCCGAGAAATTTCTATATGTTTGTAAGTGTTATTATCGCATGTGGTTCTCAATAGCACTCACCACGACCACATGAAGTGCTTGCATGTGTCCCCCCTCGCATGCATGCGCTCTAACCTAGAGGCGAAGGTTCCGGACCCGTATGAGGGTGGAATCTCCCCGTCGAGGTGAAAGCGGGTAGGATAGTGCCCCAACTTGTGAACCAACATGGTTTGACATCACCCTATGACCTAAACAAACACAAAACAAGAGAGAGCTACGCCGGGCTACCCCTGTCAGAGGAACGTCTAGGGGGGTAGACGATCCGAGTGTGCACAGAGATCAGGGTTTCGCCGGAGGAAGACCACGAGAACATCGGAATCAGATAAAAACTTGCATGTGCCCCTAGCATATATGTGTGTGTGGGTGTGGTTAGAGGTTGGTATATATAGGTGCTTGCATGTGTCCCCCCTCGCATGCATGCGCTCTAACCTAGAGGCGAAGGTTCCGGGCCCGTATGAGGGTGGAATCTCCCCGTCGAGGTGAAACCGGGTAGGATAGTGCCCCAACTTGTGAGCCAACATGGTTTGACATCACCCTATGACCTAAACAAACACAAAACAAGAGAGAGCTACGCGGCTACCCTGTCGACGACGTCTAGGGGGGTAGACGATCCGAGTGTGCACAGAGATCAGGGTTTCGCCGGAGGAAGACCACGAGAACATCGGAATGAGATGAAAACTTTCATGTGCCCCTAGCATATATGTGTGCGTGGGTGTGGTTAGAGGTTGGTATATATAGGTGCTTGCATGTGTCCCCCTCATGCATGCATGCTCTAACCTAGAGGCGAAGGTTCGGGCAGTATGAGGTGGAATCTCCCGTCGAGGTGAAAGCGGTAGGATAATGCCCCACCTTGTGAGCCAACATGGTTTGACATCACCCTATGACCTAAACAAACACAAAACAAGAGAGAGCTACGCCGGGCTACCTGTGGGAGGAACGTCTAGGGGGTAGGCGATCCGAGTGTGCCAGAGATCGTGGTTTCACGGAGGAAGACCACGAGAACATCGGAATGAGATGAAAACTTGCATGTGCCCCTAGCATATATGTGTGTGTGGGGGTGTGGTTAGAGGTTGGTATATATAGGTGCTTGCATGTGTCCCCCCTCGCATGCATGCGCTCTAACCTAGAGGCGAAGGTTCCGGGCCCGTATGAGGGTGGAATCTCCCCGTCGAGGTGAAAGCGGGTAGGATAGTGCCCCAAATTGTGAGCCAACATGGTTTGACATCACCCTATGACCTAAACAAACACAAAACAAGAGAGAGCTATGCCGGGCTACCCCTGTCAGAGGAACGTCTAGGGGGGTAGACGATCCGAGTGTGCACAGAGATCAGGGTTTTGCCGGAGGAAGACCACGAGAACATCGGAATGAGATGAAAACTTGCATGTGCCCCTAGCATATATGTGTGTGTGGGTGTGGTTAGAGGTTGGTATATATAGGTTCTTGCATGTGTCCCCCCTCGCATGCATGCGCTCTAACCTAGAGGCGAAGGTTCCGGGCCCGTATGAGGGTGGAATCTCCCCGTCGAGGTGAAACCGGGTAGGATAGTGCCCCAACTTGTGAGCCAACATGGTTTGACATCACCCTATGACCTAAACAAACACAAAACAAGAGATAGCTACGCCGGGCTACCCTGTCGGAGGAACGCGTCTAGGGGTGAGCGATCCGAGTGTGCACAGAGATCGGGGTTTGTGGGAGGAAGACCACGAGAACATCGAATCGATGAAAACTTGCATGTGCCCCTAGCATATATGTGTGTGTGGGTGTGGTTAGAGGTTGGTATATATAGGTGCTTGCATGTGTCCCCTCGCATGCATGCGCTAACCTAGAGGCGAAGGTTCCGGACCCGTATGAGGGTGGAATCTCCCCGTCGAGGTGAAACCGGGTAGGATAGTGCCCCAACTTGTGAGCCAACATGGTTTTACATCACCCTATGACCTAAACAAACACAAAACAAGAGAGAGCTACGTCGGGCTACCCCTGTCAGAGGAACGTCTAGGGGGGTAGACGATCCGAGTGTGCACAGAGATCAGGGTTTCGCCGGAGGAAGACCACGAGAACATCGGAATGAGATGAAAACTTGCATGTGCCCCTAGCATATATGTGTGTGTGGGTGTGGTTAGAGGTTGGTATATATAGGTGCTTGCATGTGTCCCCCCTCGCATGCATGCGCTCTAACCTAGAGGCGAAGGTTCCGGGCCCGTATGAGGGTGGAATCTCCCCGTCGAGGTGAAAGCGGGTAGGATAGTGCCCCAACTTGTGAGCCAACATGGTTTGACATCACCCTATGACCTAAACAAACACAAAACAAGAGAGAGCTACGCCGGGCTACCCCTGTCAGAGGAACGTCTAGGGGCGTAGACGATCCGAGTGTGCACATAGATCAGGGTTTCGCCGGAGGAAGACCACGAGAACATCGGAATGAGATGAAAACTTGCATGTGCCCCTAGCATATATGTGTGTGTGGGTGTGGTTAGAGGTTGGTATATATAGGTGCTTGCATGTGTCCCCCCTCGCATGCATGCGCTCTAACCTAGAGGCGAAGGTTTCGGGCCCGTATGAGGGTGGAATCTCCCCGAGGTGAAACCGGTAGGATAGTGCCCCAACTTGCGAGCCAACATGGTTTGACATCACCCTATGACCTAAACAAACACAAAACAAGAGAGAGCTACGGGCTACCCTGTCGAGGAACGTCTAGGGGGTAGACGATCCGAGTGTGCACAGAGATCAGGGTTTCGCCGGAGGAAGACCACGAGAACATCGGAATGAGATGAAAACTTGCATGTGCCCCTAGCAAATATGTGTGTGTGGGTGTGGTTAGAGGTTGGTATATATAGGTGCTTGCATGTGTCCCCCCTCGCATGCATGCGCTCTAACCTAGAGGCGTAGGTTCCGGGCCCGTATGAGGGTGGAATCTCCCCGTCGAGGTGAAACCGGGTAGGATAGTGCCCCAACTTGCGAGCCAACATGGTTTGACATCACCCTATGACCTAAACAAACACAAAACAAGAGAGAGCTACATGGGCTACCCCTGTCAGAGGAACGTCTAGGGGGGTAGACGATCCGAGTGTGCACAGAGATCAGGGTTTCGCCGGAGGAAGACCACGAGAACATCGGAATGAGATGAAAACTTGCATGTGCCCCTAGCATATATGTGTGTGTGGGTGTGGTTAGAGGTTGGTATATATAGGTGCTTGCATGTGTCCCCCCTCGCATGCATGCGCTCTAACCTAGAGGCGAAGGTTCCGGGCCCGTATGAGGGTGGAATCTCCCCGTCGAGGTGAAACCGGGTAGGATAGTGCCCCAACTTGCGAGCCAACATGGTTTGACATCACCCTATGACCTAAACAAACACAAAACAAGAGAGAGCTACGCCGGGCTACCCCTGTCAGAGGAACGTCTAGGGGGGTAGACGATCCGAGTGTGCACAGAGATCAGGGTTTAGCCGGAGGAAGACCACGAGAACATCGGAATCAGATGAAAACTTGCATGTGCCCCTAGCATATATGTGTGTGTGGGTGTGGTTAGAGGTTGGTATATATAGGTGCTTGCATGTGTCCCCCCTCGCATGCATGCGCTCTAACCTAGAGGTTAGGGCCCGTATGAGGGTGGAATCTCCCCGTCGAGGTGAAACCGGGTAGGATAGTGCCCCAACTTGTGAGCCAACATGGTTTGACATCACCCTATGACCTAAACAAACACAAAACAAGAGAAAGGTACGCCGGGCTACCCCTGTCGAGGAACGCGTCTAGGGGTAGACGATCCGAGTGTCAGAGAGATCGTGGTTTCACGGAGGAAGACCACGAGAACATCGGAATCAGATGAAAACTTGCATGTGCCCCTAGCATATATGTGTGTGTGGGTGTGGTTAGAGGTTGGTATATATAGGTGCTTGCATGTGTCCCCCCTCGCATGCATGCGCTCTAACCTAGAGGCGAAGGTTCCGGGCCCGTATGAGGGTGGAATCTCCCCGTCGAGGTGAAACCGGGTAGGATAGTGCCCCAACTTGCGAGCCAACATGGTTTGACATCACCCTATGACCTAAACAAAACAAAACAAGAGAGAGCTACGCCGGGCTACCCCTGTCAGAGGAACGTCTAGGGGGGTAGACGATCCGAGTGTGCACAGAGATCAGGGTTTCGCCGGAGGAAGACCACGAGAACATCGGAATCAGATGAAAACTTGCATGTGCCCCTAGCATATATGTGTGTGTGGGTGTGGTTAGAGGTTGGTATATATAGGTGCTTGCATGTGTCACCCCTCGCACGCATGCGACCTACCCGAGAGGCGAAGGTTAGGGCCCGTATGAGGTGGAATCTCCCGTCGAGGTGAAACCGGGTAGGATAGTGCCCCAACTTGTGAGCCAACATGGTTTGACATCACCCTATGACCTAAACAAACACAAAACAAGAGAGAGCTACGCCGGGCTACCCCTGTCAGAGGAACGTCTAGGGGGGTAGACGATCCGAGTGTGCACAGAGATCAGGGTTTCGCCGGAGGAAGACCACGAGAACATCGGAATGAGATGAAAACTTGCATGTGCCCCTAGCATATATGTGTGTTTGGGTGTGGTTAGAGGTTGGTATATATAGGTGCTTGCATGTGTCCTCCCTCGCATGCATGCGCTCTAACCTAGAGGCGAAGGTTCCGGGCCCGTATGAGGGTGGAATCTCCCCGTCGAGGTGAAACCGGGTAGGATAGTGCCCCAACTTGTGAGCCAACATGGTTTGACATCACCCTATGACCTAAACAAACACAAAACAAGAGAGAGCTACGCCGGTCTACCCCTGTCAGAGGAACGTCTAGGGGGGTAGACGATCCGAGTGTGCACAGAGATCAGGGTTTCGCCGGAGGAAGACCACGAGAACATCGGAATCAGATGAAAACTTGCATGTGCCCCTAGCATATATGTGTGTGTGGGTGTGGTTAGAGGTTGGTATATATAGGTGCTTGCATGTGTCCCCCTCGCATGCATGCGCTCTAACCTAGAAGCGAAGGTTCCGGACCAGTATAAGGGGGAATCTCCCCGTCGAGGTGAAACCGGGTAGGATAGTGCCCCAACTTGTGAACCAACATGGTTTTACATCACCCTATGACCTAAACAAACACAAAACAAGAGAGAGCTACGCCGGGCTACCCCTGTCAGAGGAACGTCTAGGGGGGTAGACGATCCGAGTGTGTAGAGAGATCAGTAAACATCAAGTAAAGTTTCTTGTAAAGTTTCTTGTAACATCAAATAATAGTAGACTCCAAATAATATATTTTCATTTGTTATATTAGTAAACATCAAATAAAGTTTCTTCTAAAAAATTTTATTAATAAAAAAATTGCCCTAGCTACGCCGACGGCTGCCCTCGGCGTATTCCAGGTCGTCGGCGTAGCCCTATCCATTAAGGGCTGCCCCCGGCCCACCCGGGCCACTCCTCCCCAATCCATTCTATCCCCAACCTCCTGCTCGCACGCCCGCCCCGCCACCACGGTCCTCTGCCGTGTCCCGCTGCCCCCTCGGCCTCCCGAGCCGACGCCACCCCCAACCTCCCCGAGCCGCCGCCCCTAGCCTCCCCTGCTGCCTGCCTCCCAAGAGCCGCCCTCCTGCCTCCCAAGACCCACCGCCCCCTCCCTCCCGGCCACCGCCATGACACCTCCTCCCGCCCACCGCCCCTCTCCTCCACCTCCCCCACCCCTCCTCCTCCCTCCCCTTTGCCCGCCACCCCCACTGCCCCTCCCCTCCCCACCCACCCCTCAACCGAGCACACCCTCCCCCATTAGGTTAGTATTGGTAATTTAGGTGTAGTTAGTTAGGTGTATTGTTAGTATTGGTAGATGTAGTTAATTTAGGTTAGTATTTTTTTATTTTTACTTTGTATGCATATTTTTGTGATGATAAATAGGAGTAGGAGTAGTTTTAGTATGTAGGTTAAGAAGTAGGAGTAGAATGAAAACCCTAAATAGAAGTAGTTTGTAGTATGTGAGTAGAAATAGGAATGGAACTAGAATTACTAGAAATAGGAGTAGAATTAGAAATGCTAGAAATAGTAGTAGAAATAGAATTAGAATTAGAAATTGCTAAATAGATGTTGCATATTTAACCATCTTCTCATGTTTTTTGCAGTTACCGGAGGGTGAGCGGGGGGAGTGTTTTGACGGCGGGTCTCGGATCATCTTCGAAGATTTGATCATGCTTCGAGGGTGAGAATCTGTTCGCCTCTCTTGTACCTAGGTTTATTTTCGTGTCTAGATCACCAAGTCTGTCGCATCACCTAGGCGTCATCCCGACCGTAAGCGTTACGCGACTTAATATGCATTAGTGGTCTCGCATATTTTGGACCGTAACGCTTATGGCTTTTATCGGCGGTCGGATTCAGAGTTGTTTGGTTCTCCTGGCTCTACCTCGATTCGAGACAGATTTGTGGCGCCTCCTCGTTGTTCTCCGGATGCACATCCTCTTGGCTTTTGGCGAGGCGTGTATCGGGAGAGCAGTGAGGTGCCGAATTCTGCTTGGATCGGGTAGAACCGAGAACTTACCCAATCTACGGATCCGGCGGCTGGTTAGGACCCTCTTTTCCTATTGGACATGTAGGTTGATGAATGCGTAAAATATGAAGCATTTAATCTCTGTTTGATATAAAATGTTATATTTGTTGTTTGTCTCCCAACAAAGCGTAAGAGGATGGCGATAATGGGTGGATGTACGGTGGACGTATTAGTGCGACTAATAAAGCAGACGATTAGTGCGGAACACTCATTTGTTAGTGAATGAGTCGGTAGCGTGGTTCAAGGCAATTGTTCGGGCACTTTGTCCTGCGCTCATTGCACTAAGCGTCATCGTCGGGGAAAGGATGACATGTACAAACACCTTCGCAATATGGGTACATGTCTAACTATGTCACGCAAGTCGACTTTGCTCGATGCATTTAACGTGATGAGGTGAGGTGATGCGTCAGCGGCTCAATGGCAATGAGCACGATGGGATTAGAAACATGCTAGATGATCTTATCGATGCCAACAAGCCGAATTCGCCACCTCCACGGGAGGAATCATCAGAACCGGAGGAACCGCTAGAACCGGAGGAACCGGAGCCAACGCGAAGGACTTCCTTGATATGATGGTCATGGCTAAGAGGCCTCTGCGAGGGTGCAAAGATTTCTCAGCTCGATGCCATCTCTCGGTGTCTAGCCGACAAGTGCCAAGATACTCCACCCGTTCTCACTTTGAAGCTAATCGAGAACATGTGGTAACATGTTGCCGAAGGGCATTGTGCCCAAAACCTTTCACGAACGAAGAAACTCATGAAGGAGCTCAACATGGATTATGAAAAGATAGATTGTTGTCCAAAAGGCTGCCTTTTGTTTTGGAAACAGTTTGAGGGTGACAAGTATCGCTCCATTTGTAAGGCCTCTAGATATGAAGAGATAAAGGGAAGGATGGTCGTGAGGCTCGAAGGTCGCTAAGAAGATACTTGGTATCTCCCATTCATAAAAAGAATCCAGGGCTTTACTTGAGCGAGGAGACCGCCAAGCAGATGACGTGGCACAAGAAGGGGAAAAGATACGAGGGCAGACGCAGACGGAAGAAGATGGGACATCCATCGATGGTAAGGCATGGAAGAACTTCGATGACAAATACCCTTGCAAGCGTAAGAGGCTCGTAATGTTAGAATTGCGATAGCAACAGATGGCTTCAACCCATATGGTATGTCGACGGCCTCGTACTGCTGGCGGTGTATGTTATTCTCAATCTCCCTCCGGAGTATTAATGCAACGGAAGACCATGTTTTGTCGTGATAATTCCAGGACCTGAGTATCCGAGGAAGAACTTGAGTGTCTACATGCAGCTGATTGTGGATGATTTGAACCACTCTTGGATACACGGGACGTTGACATACGACCGAGCATCAAAGAGAAACTTTTTTATGAAAGTTTGGTTGCAGTATACTATGCATGACATGCCCGGGTACGCCCTAACGTGCAGATGGTGTACATCGGTAAGTGGCCATGCCAGTGTCAGGACACCGACCGACTTGAGTTCCTTTGGCTAAAGTCGGGTCGCAAATATGTTGCGTTTGACACGAATCGACCTCAAAAGAAATCATTCGTTCGAGAAGATAGAAAGAACTTCAAGAAGGGTAAAGTTGTGCATGAAGTAAAAGAGGTACCAAAGTTCGAGGGTGCAGTTGTTGATGCCGAGATCGTGCTCTCGTGCCGCTGGGCCGGAATCGCCATCAATTTGCGGGATATGGTGTAACGCATAATTGGACTCACGTGGCAGCCTTAACGAATCTCGTATTACAAGGACCTCGAACTTCCCCATAACATCGATGTGATGCACACGAAAAGAATGTCGAGTCCCTTTTCACACAGTCCTGAACATTCACAGGAAGTCAAAGGATAATGTCAAGGCTAGAGTTGATGTTGAGAAGCTTTGTGATAGGAAGAGATTACACATGCAGCCTCCTCGTCCGTCTAAAGAATTGGTTCAAGCGCATGCCTACTACTGCCTTGATAATGTCCAAAAGAAGGAGTCATTTAGGTGGCTCAAATACGTCGTGATGTTACCCGACGGTTATTGTTCGAATATAAGTAAGGAGTCAATCTTTGACGGGACAAGTCAACGGGCTCAAGAGTCACGACTATCATATATGGATTGAGCGGCCGATGCGGTGATGGTTCGAGGTATCTCCCAAGAAGTATGGCGAGTGCTCATGGAGTTGAGCCATTTCTTCCGCACCCTCTGTGCTAAGCAGATATGTCCTCTGGTGATTGAGAAGCTGCAAGTTCAGGTGCCGGAGTTGCTATGCAATTTGGAGATGATCTTTCCGCCAGGCTTCTTTACTCCGATGGCACATCTCATTGTGCACCTCGCGAACGAGGCACTATTGGGGGGGCCGGTGCAATTTCGTTGGCAATTTTGTATTGAGAGAGAGTTTAAGTATATTCGAAAGATAACTGGAAACAAAGCCAAGATTGAAGCATGCATAGCTGAAGCAACATGCCTTCGGGAGATGGCAGACGCCGCGACAACCTACTGGCCCGATGATGTTCCCACTATGCATAACCCGGTCTCTCGTTACAATGTCGACCTGCCCAAGAATGACCCCAATCTCGAACTATTCCAATTTCCCGGTGGCAAGGCCGGTAAAGGACTAAAATATAGGTTGCCGAAGGAAGAGAAGGATTGCATAATGCTCTATGTGCTTATGAACATGAAGGAAGTGGTCGATTTCATTAGGTAAAATGGTGAACACCCTATTTCTCTATGCAGCTAGTAACTCGGTCTCCGTCTAATGCTTATTTTCTCCTTCTTAGCGATTTCACGGATGAACAAAGTGGTCGGGACCGTGATCCCTCTCCCATGGAGTTGGACACTCTTGAAAGAGGGTGCTCGGAAATAAAAAACTTGGTGTCCTGGTTTATGGAAAAGTAATTTCTAACCTCCTCTTACCTTGCAATATGTGACTTGTCGCTCTTATTCCACGAACACTGAACGCAACAAATTCCTCTTGTACTGTGAGGAGCTGATCCCAACATTGAGATGTCGATGAGCTGAAATGTGTTTCCCAAGGTTGTAATGGTCGCCATGAAGTATGAGAAGTATGATGTGAATGGGTTTCGCTTCCATACGAGACGCACTGTAAAGGGCACCGAATGCAAAACGGTAAATACCGGGTGTTCACCAAAGGAGCCGATTCCCTTGATTACTACGGAAGGTTAGAGAATGTATACGAGTGACCTTCAATCGCATTTAATGTCGAACTCAATCTTGTTGTGTTCAAGTGCCAGGGTTTGACCCAAGGGTGGACCGAGAAGTACCCTTCCATTGGGTTAGTTGAAGTTAGGCCTTCAACCACCTATAGCGGAGCCGACGTCTTTGTTGTTGCTCACCAAGCCAACCAAGTTTATTATTTGCCCTACCCATGCCGAAAAGCGGAACTCCGGGCTGGGAAGTCGTGTTCCGTATCGCCACATGGTAACCTACCGATTCCTCCGAGGACGATTACAACAACATTAACCCTTTAACGTTTACGAGGGAATTTTCTATCAAGAGCAAGAGGACTTGGACACTTTGATTTAGAACCGTTGATCTTGAGGATCTTGGGAATGATGTAGAAACTCGGGTGAGTCAAGGTGAATCTACATGACATAAGTATGCTCGAGAAGCTCCATACCGAGAATGACAACGATGATGAGCCTACACCCTTCGATGAGAATCCAGATTTCTACTCAAAAGATAGTGATAGTGAGAATGAGAATGAGAATGTGAATGAGAATGAGAATGAAAATGATAGTGAGTATTTATTTTTTAATGCATTTTATTTTGTCTTTGTGCTTAACTGTTTTCTTAATTGCATTATGCCTTTATTCTTTGTGTATACATTTTATTTTGTCTTTGTGCTTAACTGTTTTCTTAATTGCATTATGCCTTTATTCTTTGTGTATACATTTTATTTTGTCTTTGTGCTTAACTGTTTTCTTAATTGCATTATGCCTTTATTCTTTGTGTATACATTTTATTATGTCTTTGTGCTTAACTGTTTTCTCTTACTTAATGCAGGTGATTGAACAATATGAGCAGCGGCAAGGCAACCAGTAATCCTTGCTTAATGCGCTGAAGCAGAAGAAAAGTGCTACGGAGTGGAGACAGCCAAATCCCAATCCGTGTTACCCGATCTTGCTCCTTTGGCGGAGGACGGGTCGAGGCCGAGGTCGAGGAGGACGAGGACGAGGTGCCAGGAGGAGGCGTGGACTTTGACCCACCACCCTCGGGCGACGTGGCTCTGAGTTGTTCTCGAGAGCAGCCTTCGTGGCCGAGAGAGGCAGAGTCCGAGAGGAGGCAGAGTCCGAGAGGGAGGCGAGGACCGAGAGGGAGGCGGGACCGACTGGAGGCGGACACTAGCCAGCGAGTTGGTGGGGCAAGAAATTGGAATCGTGGGGAATCGGGAGTCCCTGACGAGAAGTTTGAGCCTAGGACTCAGGAGGCGAAAGCCCTTATTATTCCAGATGGCCTTGAGTAAGTGTACTAATTTGGCAATTTAAAACATTTTATTTCATGTTGGTCATAAATAATTATTGTGTACTAACGTTTATTATTGTGCAAAGAATTGGACATTTCCTCCGGGGACGAAGCCTCGCCTTCCTAACAGCCTTGTTGGAGCTCTGATTAGGAAGTTCTGGCCGGGCTATCACATTACCCACGAGGGTGACAGGAAGCTAGCTGCCACTTGGGCGGACTACCATACTACCCGTGTCCTGGGCTTTCCGACAGCTGCTCATTCTGTCATCACCAAGTTTTGGGTAAGGCATATTTCTCGAGTTATGTTCATACTTGATGACCCCACCGTGCTAACTCATGACTCTTATGCATGATTGAAGTGCTTTTACCGTGTGGCCGAGGAGGACCAGGATAAGGCGCAGAGGACTTTGCTTGGGGCTTGTGTGAAGTTGACCCCTGTGTGGTACAACTGAAGGTCACGGCCGCTAGCCACTACGGGATGACAGGCGTGAGGGTCGTGAAGGAAGACATTGTCGGTAGGAACCCTAATCCCGAGTACTCGATGGCCTTGAAGAGTACATGTCGGTGAGTAAAATGTCAATGAGATTCTACATTGCTTCTAAGTTGCCATTGCATTTTCTGGAGTTGAGTATTGCATTTTTAGGTTATCCCCGATTGGGCCGAGCCGCATCGACTCGCATGGGAGGAGCTGGTTAGGACGAGGTGGCTCAGAGAAGACGAGGAGTTTGCAGCCTTGTCGAGGCGGAACGCGGATAACCGAGGCGATGGTGGAACACACTGCGCGGGAAACCGCAACTTTGACCGCTTCAAGGGGAAGGTGGTACGTATATACATGGAACGACCTGCGTGCATTTCTGCTTATGTTTGTACTTCATATGCATAATATTTTCTTTTCGCGATACAGGTGGCCGAGGCACAACCCGGGGAGGTGATTCATGACGCCGCCTATGAGATGATGCGCGAAGAAGCCCAATTACTCGGAGCCTCAACCCTCGTTGTCCGTGTACTTCGGCACTGTCCAGAACGACTTGGGGAACTACAACACGATGGTGAAGGCTCGTCACCCCCATGTGGATGACCCCATTCACGCGGAGATCGACGAGGAGTCGTTGGTCCTGTCGGGGCACGGATTGCAGCATGGACGCCTCAAGATTCTGAATAAGAAGGTCAAGCCTACCCTCAGCACGAGCTTCAGCCGTCTCAAGGCTACCTACCCCACCGACGGCCCCCCTATCCCGCCTCGTGGCTAGCCTCGTCGCTCCGCCGAGGATGTAAGTTTTTCTCGTTTTCATCATCTTTATGACTTTTGTTCCTGCATGGCTAACCACTGACGAGATTCCTTGTATTTGAAATTGTAGCCTGAGTTAGACGAGGCCTACGAAGCCGCTTATGAGGAATATCAGGTGGCCTTTCGGCAGCATCAGGAGGCGAATGCGATCTACATGCAATACGTAAATGTAAGTCCGAACCTTTATTTTTTGCAAAAGATACAAGTCCCACTTCCCCGTTGTTGTACTACGGCCTGACTTCTAAACTATCTTGGCCATGATGGTGAATATTCAAACTGGCCGAATATAGATTTAGGGCCCGTGCCTCCCATGCCAGGTCCGATGCCATTTTGGCAATCAAGGAAAGCTTCGCTAGGACCTACTACGCATCGACCGGTAAGTTCTTTGCGAACCCACCGGTTATCGCTTTACTTTGCCTCGCAAGTTGCTAACATGTAGGCAACATGTAGGAACGGAGCTCGGGAACCGCACTTTGGCCACGCCGCGGATGGGCGTCAGATCACACCGCTTCATGACGATGGTCCATCTCCTGGCCATTCTGCAGGTGGTTCTCCCGAGCTTCACACTTCTCCTACTCCCTCGCCAGGTGGCTCTTCTGCTGCTTCTACTGGACGCAACCGTCGGCAGAGGTCACCACTTTTCACCAGGGGAGATCTCGGGTACACCCCGTATCCTCCAGAGTTGTAGGGATGTGTGATGATGTCGATGATCTTGTATGACTAATGTATGGATGATCTTGTATGACTGATGTTGATACATGTGTGGCTGTATAGATGATGTATGACTAATGTGTGGAATATATATTGCATGGATGTATGGATGATGTATGGCTGTATGGATGTATGCATGGATGATGTATGGATGTATGCATGGATGATGTATGGCTGCTGAGAAAAATTCAAAAAAAAAACTGTGTATGTGATACGCCGACGGCAATGCCCTCGGCGTAGCCCTCTGCCATGTGCCATATGGTCAGGGCTACGCCGAGGGCACTGCCGTCGGCGTAGCGCCTGCTCCTACGCCGAGGGCAGGCCGTCGGCCTAGCGCCAGCCTGGGGAGGCTCAGGCGGTGGACACGCGTCCACATACGCCGAGGGTGAGGCCGTCGGCGTAGCCCCCTCCTGGGGAGGCCCAGCGCGTGCCACGTGCTCCTCGTACGCCGAGGGCGAGGCCGTCGGCGTACGTGCCGCGCCGTTAGCCGGCCGTGTAACGGCGAGGATGCCGTGCGCCGACGGCTAATACGCCGACGGGCCGGCAACGGCCGTCGGCAAAGCCCTACGCCGACGGTGAGTGGATACACCGACGGCCAGTGTTGCTCCGCCGAGGGAGCTACGCCGACGGCAGCCCTCGGCGTAGCGTACGCCGACGGCGAAAGGGGCTACGCCGAGGGCTTTTTGCCGTCGGCCTAGCAGTCTGTTCCTGTAGTGTTTCATCTCTTGAAAACTGCATGACTAGATTAGAGGAGCTAACTCAAAATTGTTTTTCCTAGCACTTAGACCTCAGTTCCAGTTCAAAATTGGCCAGCAAGTGAGTTCTACAATTCAGCATCTTACTATGAATTAATGGGCACTCAAAGATAGTTAGTGCTAAAACGGACAACCTTTTGCACCTCACATTGTTGCTTATGTATGCTAATTGCTAAGTGATAGTGTTACATAAGTATATGATAATAGAAGTCCATTGGATCATGCATTCATGCCATTGTGGCATAGTGCCCAACTGACCATCAGATTCTTACGTTGTTATCTGAATGTGATATTTTAGAGCGGAAACTCTCTGTTACTTAGTTTTTCGTTATGCTCATTTGGCAATGGTATAAAAGTTTTTAAAATGCTTTGTGACATCTATAAGAATTTCTAAGAGAAGATAGCAGGAAATATATAAAATAATATTTTAATGCATGAACATCTTGCTTTACAGATGTGAAGTTAACTATATATCGTTCCATTCCGAGCTTTTCTGTGATTATTTTAGCCATTAGATCATTCCACTCTTAGCTTTCTGAAAAAAGAAATAGCCCACCATTTATATTTCTCACTGCTCTAAACAATTTTCATCCAAGAGATACTTTGTGAAGCGTCAAGCCTGTCAACTAATTAATTACTCATGAAATTCTTCCAGCTACCTTTGCTCGATTTTGCGCAAAACATATTTAATTAGTTGTTGGAAGTTCTAAGCGCAATGTAGAATCAATTCTGGTGACTATTGTGAGCTTTCGTGCCTAGCTATTTCTGAAATTTCTTTTCAATTTTAACTTTGAAGCACTATTTTATTTGGCATAATACTGTAAGCCTGCCTAGGTTTTCCCATCCTCTTTTACAAATTTCATTTTATTTTCATTTGTAGGGTAGCTTTAGTTATAAAATGCTATAGCTAATCTCATGAGTAGTTGTCTCCTGTTTCAGGAACCGTAACATGGCTGGTTCTTCGGATGTGCCCGTGGCTTCGGCAGAGGGACATGACTATCTCGTGCTGGGGGTTCTCTAATTCTGCTCACAGCATGTAGGAGCGGCACAGGTTTGTCGCAAGGTCCCACCTCTTTCATCTCTCTGGCATTCCTGTAATTATTTTGCTATAAAAACCTATATGGCCGAACAAGCAAGAACTTGATGCCTACAGGAAGTATGTAGACACCTTGCAATATGTGCCAGATTAGTTGCATTTCTTTTAACAATCCTTTTTAAATGGCTCTCAGTTCATGATCAAATGATATGTGTGGATTTTATTTCTTGTTGCTCACATTTATCTGTTGGTCGATTGCATTGTTTGTTCTGAATTCCGAAATCTAACTTTGTGATAACACATGCAACAGAGTAAGAAACAAAATAGAGATTGGTTTGGGGTGAGTCGCACAGCACAACCGGCCGGCTGTCCTCGTATATATATATAACACGGTCAAGTTATAGATAAATACATTAGCTAATCAACTTGCTAATCACGTCAATAGACTATGGTTAGGATTCTAGTCTATCTAGAACTGTTACAACAATATACCGTGTCAGTTCAAATACGTCTAATACCCTCCCGCAATCTTAGCCTACTGAAGACAGGTTGAGATTGTGCCGACATGCATTAAACGCTGGCAAAGGAAGTGGTTTAGTAAAAATATCTGCAACTTGATCCTTTGAAGAGATGAACTGAATCTGAAGCTGTTTCTGAGCAACCCTTTCTCTAATAAAGTGAAAATCAACTTCGATATGCTTAGCCCTAGCATGAAACACTGGATTGGATGATAAATAGGTTGCTCCAAGATTATCACACCATAACACAGGAGAACGCTCCTGTTTAACTCCCAGTTCCTGAATAACTGACTGGACCCAAATCAGTTCTGCCGTAGCATTGGCAAGAGCCTTATACTCAGACTCAGTACTTGAACGCGAGACTGTAGCCTGCTTCCGTGCACTCCAGGCGATCAAATTCCCACCAAAGAAAATAGCATAGCCCCCGGTTGATCGCCGATCATCAGAGTCCCCAGCCCAATCAGCATCAGAAAACGCAGACAACAGACTGGCAGGAGAAGAACGAACATTGAGTCCATGATTACCAGTCAATTTAACATAGCGAAGAATGCGCTTCACAGCAGCCCAATGAGTGTCTCGAGGCTCATGAAGAAACTGACAGACCCTATTAACAGCATAGGACAAATCTGGACGTGTAACTGTAAGATACTGCAATCCTCCAACCACACTACGATATCGAGTAGCATCATCAGGTTGAAGTGGAACACCAGCAGAAGTACTTAATGGATCACTTACAGTCATTGGAGTGACGGCTGGCTGACACTTAAGCATCCCTGCACGGCGGAGAAGCTCAAATGCATATTTCCTCTGAGTGAGCACAAGACCACCAGAGGCCTGTCGCAAAACCTCAATGCCGAGGAAAATATGTAGAGGACCAAGATCCTTAACTGCAAAGTCGGAACGAAGCGCTGTAACAAGTTGAGTACTAGCAGTAGAGGATGAACTGACCACAATTATATCATCCACATATACAAGTAGATAAACAGTAACATCTGAGCGCTGAAGTATGAATAATGAAGTATCAGCAACTGAGGGCTTAAAGCCAAGTTTACCAAGCACTGAACTCAACCTGGCATGCCACGCTCGCGGTGCTTGTTTCAGACCATAGATAGCCTTCACAAGATGACAAAGATGATATGGATGATCCGAATCCTCAAATCCAGGCGGCTGACGCATGTACACCTCCTCATACAAAATGCCATGAAGGAAGGCATTCTGAATATCCAACTGACGAAGGTGCCACTTCCGAGAGACTGCAAGAGACAACAACAAACGAATAGTTGTGGGTTTAACCACAGGACTGAATGTATCTGCATAATCCAGTCCATATCTCTGCTTGAACCCCTTCGCCACTAGGCGTGCTTTATACCGTTCAACTGAACCATCTGCATGTTGTTTTATCTTGAACACCCACTTTGAGTCAATGACATTGATACCGGGTTGTCGAGGAACAAGACGCCACGCACATTTTTCCGAGTGCATCAAACTCGATGCATAGCTTCTCTCCACTGAGGGCTGGCCATGGCATGACGAAAATCTGGAGGTTCAGTGAACGTGGGATCTGTTGCATGTACCATGCACGTCGCCATCCAGGCGACGGTCCCGTCGGTACGCTTCAGGGGCTTGCGGATGCCTTGCTGAAGCCGTGTGGTGATGCCGCGACGTACAGGAGGCGGACTAGCCGGAGAGGCTGATGGCGACAGAGAGCCCACGCTCTCATGGGTCGACGAAGCTCGCCTAGTTGACGAATCGTCCGCGTCGGAATCCACAACCTGGCCAGGAGTGGATCGCGCGGGACTGGACTCCGGTGTGCTCGCCCCCGAAGCGGGAGTGGACCGTGCAGGAGTTGAATCAACGTGATCATTTCCTGAGGCTGCATGGCGATCAGCTGCATATGGTTGATCAGCTGCATGCCGATCATTTCCTGAGGCTGCATGGCGATCAGCTGCATCGTGAAGACCAGTACAATCACCTGAATTGTCAGGAATTTCTTCAAGCCGAGCGCCACGTCCATATCCTGCACCGTGGTTAGGAAACAAAACTGGAGTGTATGTGATATCATCAAGTTGGTCACGTGTAGGTGTGGATCGGTGTAAAGATGAATCAGAAGATGACACGGGAAGATTAGAGAATGGAAAAACATTCTCATCGAAAACGACATCTCTAGAAATATATACACGATTTGTAGGAACATGCAAACATTTATATCCTTTATGAAGTGGACTATATCCAAGAAATACACACTTTTTGGAACGAAATTCGAGTTTCCTATTATTATAGGGTTGAAGATGAGGCCAACAGGCGCAACCAAAGACTTTAAGAAACGTGTAATCAGGTTTATCTCCTAAGAGACGCTCAAGAGGTGTTTGCATGTTAATGACACGGCTAGGAACACGATTAATCAGAAAACATGCGGTGGTGAACGCATCACTCCAAAACCTAAAAGGAACAGAGGAATGCGCGAGTAAAGTAAGACCGGTTTTTACAAGATGACGGTGTTTGCGTTCTGCCATGCCATTTTGTTGATGTGTATGGGGGCACGAGACCCTATGAGAGATGCCAATGCCATCAAAGAATTTGTTTAACTTGAGACATTCACCTCCCCGGTCAGATTGTACATGAATAATTTTGTGATTTAAGAGGCGCTCAACGTGCTTTTGGAATGCAAGGAAAATCTGGAACACATCTGACTTATGCTTAAGGAGGTACATCCAAGTAAAACGACTATAGCCATTAATAAAACTAACATAATAGCTATGACCACTGATAGAAGTTTGGGCAGGGCCCCACACATCTGAATAAATAAACTCAAGAGGTTTCAAGATTACACGATCTGAAAGAGAGAATGGCAATTGGTGACTTTTGCCTTGCTGACAAGCATCACAAATTACATTATTGTTCAATGAATCTAATGGAAGTTTATTCCTATGGATAATATGCTGAACTATTTGTGTAGAAGGATGGCCTAGACGCACATGCCACTTCTCCCGTGACACCTTGAGACCGCTGAAGACATGCTTGACATTTAATCATCAATGCGATAGAGACCACCATGAACGCCTCCTCTAAGGATTATTTCCCTCGTTTCCCGATCCTTAACAAAAAAATGCCAGGGATGAAATTCAAAGAAGACATTGTTATCTCTAGTAAATTTAGGAACAGAAAGGAGATTTCTGGTGACTTTAGGAACATGGAGGACATCATGAAGTTGAAGAGATCTAGATGAACTAGGGATTGTGGAATGACCAACATGATGGATATGCATACCTGATCCGTTTGCAGTATGCACCTTGTCATTGCCTCCATAGCGTTCCTTCACCGAAAGCTTGTCGAGCTCGGAGGTGAGGTGATCGGTGGCGCCGGAGTCCGCGTACCATCCAGGGTCGACAGTGTAGGAGGGCGTGTGGCCTCCAGACGTGGCGCCACCATGGCCACCGTTGCCACCACCGTGGCCACCGTGACCTCCATGGTTGCCTTGGCCACCGTGGGTGGCTGCAGCAGCTTGACGACCGGAGTTGCGAGGGTCTCTCCCATCATTACCGATGCCGAGGAATTCTTTCTTGAAGCGTTTGTAACACCTCGAAGCAATGTGCCCAACTTTTCCGCAAAGCTGGCACACAGGACGTGGGCGATCGTGCTGATCCTGAGAGAAGGAGCCACCGCCATGACTGAAGTTGGGCATTGGAAGTGCCGCTGGAGATGGAGCTGCCGGGTTGTTGAAGTAGCCGGATCGATCGCGTGGGTACTGGCGCGCACCACCGTTGCCGCCACGGAAGCCAAGGTTGGTGGCGTGAAGACCTTCACCGCGGAGCTCGGCCTTACGCGTCTCCACGCGCTGCTCGGTGTTGAGTAGCTGGGCGTAGACGTCACGCACCGGCATGGGGGTTGCGCTGGCCGACACGCGGTCGACAAACGCGTCGTAGTCGGCGTCGAGGCCGGCAAGGAGGTAGGAGGTGAACTCCTCGGGACGCAGAGGCTGCCCGATTGACGTCAAGGTGTCGGAGAGGGCCTTGATCCTGTGAAAGTGGGTTGACGCAGATGAGTCCAACTTCTTGGTGATGGAGAGCTGGTTCCGGAGTTGCATGCTCCTCGCCGTCGACTGGCTGGCGAAGCTTCCCGCCAAGGTGGACCATGCCTCTTCGGACGTGGTGGCGAGGACGATGATGCCGAACACCTCCGGCATGAGCGACGCGAGGAACCCCGAGAGGATGGCCTGGTCCTGCTGGAACCAAGCCGTGTACGTAGGATTGGGGATTTTCGCCGAAGCCCCGGCATCCCCGGCCTGAGGATTTGCAATTTCCACGGGCGGAGCAGAGAACTCCTTGCTGATGAAGTTCATGAGGCCATTGCTACGCAAAACAGGAAGCACCTGGGCACGCCAAAAATGGTAGTTATCCTCGGTGAGCTTGATGGTCAGCTGGTTGGTGATGTTGATCGGACCAGCGGGAGTTGAGGACGATGCCATCGAGCTCCTTCGCACGACAGCGGACGAGACGGCAGATGTTGGTGAGCGCTCGTCGTCGGAGAGCATGGACTGATGGCGACGGAGCGGAGATTAGATCTCAGGCTCTGATACCATAAGAAATAAAATAGAGATTGGTTTGGGGTGAGTCGCACAGCACAACCGGCCGGCTGTCCTCGTATATATATATAACACGGTCACGTCAATAGACTATGGTTAGGATTCTAGTCTATCTAGAACTGTTACAACAATATACCGTGTCAGTTCAAATACGTCTAATACAGAGAAGCTAAACTAAAGTAGAAATGTACTCTGTGCTTGATGCAAAGCTGGTGCTTATCATGTGTATAGTGATAGATTTTCTGTACCTTTTTCTGGCTGATTATGGTTTGAAAAGACTAAATGTTGGAATGCTCGCAAATAGTCCCACCACTTTCTAGTGTAGATAAATGGCGCCGCCTTGACATGAGATTTGACAGTATTGCTTGTAGTGGTTGTCCATTTTCTCAGTCGAATTGGCTGCGTACATTTTTGCGCAGATGTATGTTTTCCATGTGTGTCAGTTAGACCAGGACGTATGTTTTCGAATTGGCTAGCGAAGCTGTGAGTTTGACAGGCAATGCCACCAGTTGGATAATGAAGAGTTAGGGCCAGCTACCTGCGGATCGTAGCCATTGTACTGATGTAAATTAGCATCAGTTGTTGGGAAGAATGCAAGTCGCCCAATTGTTTCTGATTTGGAAGCGGGAAGACTGTGGATAACTGAGATGCTAAAAACCGGTTAAGGGTTAGCTGTATCCAGTCCATTACACATCTGTAACCTTGGAGATCGATTTTGAAGCAGTCTTCTTCCCAGCTAAATCTGGGCGTTGTCTGGTCTCAAACCGTAAAAATCGCGAGCCCAAACCGCACCGCACCGGTCACCGGTTTATGTCGGGTTTTCCATGTTAAACCGTCCAAACCGTAATAAAAGTATCTGGGCCGGTTTGAGGCGGATTGGAACCGGCTAAACCGTAAAACCGCATCAGATCTCACGAATCGAACACATCGCACTATCAAGAACCACGACCAAGCCAGCGATAGGGCACGGCGGAGGCGAGGGCACCGCGGTCGGTGGAGGCGGAAGGCGTCGGCGCCGAGGATGCGGGGGACATGGCAGATCTGTCAGGACCTCGTTGGCCAAGACATGGTGGCGGCGCTGGAGGGGGAGGAAAGGGAGCTCTCGAGGCTCAGAGTTGGGGTAGGATGTAACACCCTCAGAATCGGCCCTATGCAAGTTTTAGCGAAACCCGCCAAACCCGCATAGAAACGATTCAAAGGTGCCCACCAGGCACTTTCGTGCGGGTGGAAAATGAAGTAATAACATTACACAACAGCCCTCGATGGGACTCACAGAACAGATATATATACAACACGACTCCATGAGTCAAGAACACAGGTATACAATACAAAGATCCAAATCACCTGGAAAAGATGGAGCGTCCGACTACGGACAAGATGCAAATGGGGCTAAGAGCCCTGAAAAATAACCAATGGCATCCATAACCCTGCCCAGGCCAAGCCGGAAGGGTAACCCTGCTAACGGCGTCGATCTCAAAACCTGCTTAAATAAAAGGGGTGCCGACAAAGGGCAAAGGGAAAAGAGAGAGCGGTCAGTACTGAGGCCAGTACACGGCGAGGATAGAATTCGGCGGTCCTCGCCTACATAGGTATGGTGGACTGAAGCGGCAGCGGCAGCATGCACTAACAACCTATAGAGACTCGATACAACTGGCGGCTATCAGAGAGGGGTAAGAAAGAGCTATTCGGATCCAACCTGAATCTACGCCAGACAAACCCATCCTGGTGTTTCCCCCTCGAGACCAAACGAGTAAGTCAACCGAGGAACTCATACTGTTGGCAGTTTTATTTATTCCGTTATCGTTGCAGCAATTACTAGTCAGGTATAGATAGCATGAGTCATCCTGAGATAATAAGCAGTGGGCAGTTTTAGTTATCCATTCCGTTATAGTTGTGAAACTTACTAGTCAAATACAATTAGCATGAGATATCCCAAAACCCAGTAGTTGTTGGTACTTTTATTTAGCCATTCTGTTATAGTTGCAATACTTACTAGTCAGATACAATGGTCGCAAGCGACAACTCAAACAAGCAATTGTTGGCAGTTTTAGTTAGCCATTCCATTATAGTAAAGCTGATTACTAGTCATTATAAAGTCAAATTTATAGCACTACTTTAGTTATAGTTGTCTATGATCGAGATACTGTGCTCCAAGTCGTCCATAACCGCGGACACGGCTTTCAGAAAGTTTTACCCGGCCGGGGTGCACAAATAGCAACACACACTCGATCAACCTCGGAAAAACCAAATCAAAACCCAACGAGGCCTTCACGACAAAGCAATCACAGGATTCAGAAATATTTCAGGGGGCCACCCCTTAAAGTAGACCCGCAACGAAGCCGGCCGGCTCCGAGACGGACTCAAGGTTGTGGGGACGGCTGTAAACGACTGGGAACCCAAAACTGGGCTTGTCGATACCGCGGAATCGTGCCACGATCCTAAACAGTACAGGTGCTCCTCGCACAATCGTAAATAAAGCAGTAAAGCATGGCATAAGTACAGGATAGTAAATAAAACCTCAAACTAGTTTGTGGCCCCAAGAAATAAGAATGAATCAAGCTCTGGCTCAGGGGGGTCCCATAATCCTCCCGGATGTGGATAGCGCGAATATTCAAGGAACAGGTATCAAGTACTCGGGGTCCTACGGGACACAAGTGGACGGTTAACAACCAAATAACATCTATTGCCCACCTGTGCCTCTACTTACTTACTTCCATTTTAGTTGTTAAACAAGAATTAAAGTGAACGATAAGTAAAGCCATGATCATCTCCAACATCAAACAGGCGGCAATACTCCAACAACTGTGGTACTTGGCGACACGCAACAACATTTGAGCAAGCGACTACGACGCGCAAGTCCAACTAGCTACCAATCAACAGGTAGTAGGATGTGTCCAAGGCAATATAAGGCGGCAAGGGATATCTCGGGTACGAATACTAGAGCATCGCAACACAGATAGCAATAGATCAACAGGAGGGAATAGATACTATAAAAGTAAGATAGGTAGAAAGGGGGAGATGCTCGCCTGGAAACATTGCCGAGGGTTCAACCGAAGATCGGATCGACACTCGCATCAACTCAACGGCCTTATCCGCGAAGAAGCAAAACACTAGAATAAACACCGGATGCACTATTTAATACTACGGCAAAAGATCGAGCATGATGCATGTATGATGCATGGCATGGCAAATGTGCGATGCAATTAGGCAATATTAAGCGGAACCGGGGGTCCCGACAATTAAATAGGTGGTTCATGTTATTTAACTACCCCGCAAATTAAATGTTGTATTAACAGGGCAAGAGATAGTACCGGTTCGATGCACAAATTTAAATGAGGCCAATATACGACTAGATTTGCCCGCATATGGGCCCATATTTAATTATGAGGTGAATCGGCATAAGGCCCCCAAACCACACAAGATTCATGCGAGATGAACAATTAAATATGCAACAATTTATATAGTTGACCATTTATAAAATAGGGTTCTCGGATAAGGGTCACACATTAGGGTTCGACGATCTTGGTCCGGGGGTTTGGGGTCGGTCTCAGGGTTCAGGGTTCGACGGGATCGTTCTCGGACAACTGAGGTAGATCTTGGCGCATCCGTGGTCTTCGGGTCATGTTGACGGTCATGGCGTTCGGGACGAAATACTTGTCGTATCGCATCGGCGACCTTGGCGTCCGGAAAGAAGTACTTGTCGCACCGGGGTTTCGGTGTCCTCGGATCCGATTGAAGAACTTGGTGGGTCGGGTTCGGTCTTCGGATCTTGGTCGGGTCGTCGGTTTTTCTGGGCCGAAGCACTTGGCGTCCGAGAGACGATCTTGGGGAATTCGACGGGGTCCGGTTCAGTTCCGCCGGGATCGGTCTTGATCTTCATGTAGGCGAACTTGGCATCCTCCTGGAAGGAGATCTTGGCGTTTCTTGTCGAAGGCCTTTGGGTACGGGGCCTTCGGGTCGTCTTCGCCGTTTTTCGGTTTGTCTTGCTATCGAGGCGGGCTTGGAAACAATCAGTCGTGCCATCTCCGAGACACTCAGACTTCGGGAGATATTGGTGACGAACTTGGCATCCGAGAATAGGGTCTCCAGATCGAAGGACTTGGCGTCCCTGAGGGAGTACTTGGCGTTCCGGGTGGGCGGCGCCGGATGCGGGGGAGGCTGGGGGGGTCGCGAGCGGGGTGGGGCTCGGGTGAGAGAGGCGTCGGTGGGGAGGTGGTGGCCGGAGGAGGCCGGCGCGGGCGAGGCCGATGCGGAGGCCGCATGGGCGGGTCGGATGACGGACGGCCCGGGAGGCGGGCGCTGCCTGAGCCGGAGGGGCGAGGGCCGAGAGAGGAGGAGGCGGACGGGCCGGAGGAGAGGGCGAGGCCGGGCGGCGCACGGGAGGAGGTAGGTAGGTGGGGGAGTGGGTCGGAGCGTGGAGGAGAGAGGGGAAGGTGGGGGCAGGACAGACGGTGGGGCCGGGGGTGGGTCCCGCGGGACAGGGGGTGTGTGGCCGAGTGGGTGCGGTGTGAGTACCGCGGGTGGGGCCGGGCTGGCAGTGTGGGAGAGAGAGGGGGTAGGTGGGACTGGGGTGAGAGAGAGAGGGGGTGAGAGAGAGGATTGATGAGGTGGCAGCGGGTTAGATGAGGTGGAGGGAGAGGGAGGTGGCAGGCTAGGATAGGTGGGTAGAATAGGATTGGGTGGGAATAGGATTTAGGTTCTAGGTGGACCGATTTATTCTGGGGGTGGTCTACTGGGTCGAATCGGCCCGTTCGACTGCCCCACTAAAAATAATTAAATATTTTATTTATTTCAAACAGGGCTTTTGCAAACCGATAGCAGACAAAACGAAATAATCCGGAGACCCGGGTTTTGTGTTTGAACAAAGACGGGGCGTTTAGAGAACAAGAACAGGTTTTTCCGCAAATGGTTTTATGCAAGCAATTGCAAGGTGATGACGATGCTCAAATGCAATGTGGCATGATGACATGAGCATGCGGTCATGATGATGCAATGCACAAAAACAACGCGATTTTCTAGTAGTGGTTTTTGCGGGATGCCACAATTCGACACCACTAACAATGGATCTCGCCCTCGAGATCCGCCTCATGGTACCGGAAAGAAGACCGACGATCTGATCCTTCACGCTTCGTGTAGATCCTTGCGACACCACTAACAAGAGGTCGTTGTCCGTGATCGTCGAGAGAACACTCCGGGAACAAAAGGTCAAAGGTAGAGGTATCCACAAACAGAGCCACCCCTAACTTCCGTGGACGGAGTAAAACTGCTGGATCCACTGATTCGATGTACAAGAGCGAATGATAAGAGTAGTCGGATGGTGATCAGTCCATCGCGCACCCAAACCATTACTCGGCACCCGAATAGGCGGATTATGCAACCAACTCTCGGAATTAGATCAAGATCTCGAAACGAGGGTCGGAACAAAGGAGTGATGCGATCGCATCGGATCCGCGAGATGATGTCGTCGCAGAGGAAAACACCGGAAGGCACAAACAAGGAACAAAGAATGGTACCACAAGACGGATTCCTCGACAAGATGAACACCGGATGGTAGAACACCGTTATCAAAGGAGGAAGCGAATCCTCAAGGTACGGAACCCAACCACGAAATCCCGGACTCAAGAAAGAGACGAGAGCGGATTCAAAACACGAGAGGTAAGAGGAGAATAGCGAGGGGTAAGGAGTAAAATCAGACCTAATCGAACTATCCAACCGATTTTGCAAAAATAGTTTTGACACTCTACTTGGTTAGCTAGGTTATCCTACAGGCTGGACTTGTGGGGTATCGCAACCGCCGAGCTCGATACCACTCAGAACACCCTCGAATCGACCCTATGCAAGTTTTAGCGAAACCCGCCAAACCCGCATAGAAACGATTCAAAGGTGCCCACCAGGCACTTTCGTGCGGGTGGAAAACGAAGTAATAACATTACACAACAGCCCTCGATGGGACCCACAGAACAGATATATATATACAACACGACTCCATGAGTCAAGAACACAGGTATACAATACAAAGATCCAAATCACCTGGAAAAGATGGAGCGTCCGACTACGGACAAGATGCAAATGGGGCTAAAAGCCCTGAAGAATAACCAATGGCGTCCATAACCCCTGTGCCAAGCCGGAAGGGTAACCACGCTAACGGCGGCGTCGATCTCAAAACCGCTTAAACAAAGGGGTGCCGACAAAGGGCAAAGGAAAAGAGAGAGCGGTCAAGATCGAGGCCAAGACACGGCGAGGCTAGACCGGCCCTCGCCTACATAGGTATGGTGGATCAAGCGGCAGCGGCAGCATGCACTAACAACCTATAGAGACTCGATACAACTGGCGGCTATCAGAGAGGGGTAAGAAAGAGCTATTCGGATCCAACCTGAATCTACGCCAGACAAACCCATCCTGGTGTTTCCCCCTCGAGACCAAACGAGGAAGTCAACCGAGGAACTCACACTGTTGGCAGTTTTATTTATTCCGTTATCGTTGCAGCAATTACTAGTCAGGTATAGATAGCATGAGTCATCCTGAGATAATAAGCAGTGGGCAGTTTTAGTTATCCATTCCGTTATAGTTGCGAAACTTACTAGTCAAATACAATTAGCAGGAGATATCCCAAAACCCAGCAGTTGTTGGTACTTTTATTTAGCCATTCTGTTATAGTTGCAATACTTACTAGTCAGATACAATGGTCGCAAGCGACAACTCAAACAAGCAATTGTTGGCAGTTTTAGTTAGCCATTCCATTATAGTAAAGCTGATTACTAGTCATTATAAAGTCAAATTTATAGCACTACTTTAGTTATAGTTGTCTATGATCGAGATACTGTGCTCCAAGTCGTCCATAACCGCGGACACGGCTTTCAGAAAGTTTTACCCGGCCGGGGTGCACAAATAGCAACACACACTCGATCAACCTCGGAAAAACCAAATCAAAACCCAACGAGGCCTTCACGACAAAGAAATCACAGGATTCAGAAATATTTCAGGGGGCCACCCCTTAAAGTAGACCCGCAACGAAGCCGGCCGGCTCCGAGACGGACTCAAGGTTGTGGGGACGGCTGTAAACGACTGGGAACCCAAAACTGGGCTTGTTGATACCGCGAAATCGTGCCACGATCCTAAACAGTACAGTGTGCTCCTCGCACAATCATAAATAAAGCAGTAAAGCATGGCATAGGTACAGGATAGTAAATAAAATCTCAAACTAGTTTGTGGCCCCAAGAAATAAGAATGAATCAAGCTCTAGCTCAGGGGGGTCCCATAATCCTCCCAGATGTGGATAGCGCGAATATTCAAGGAACATGTATCAAGTACTCGGGGTCCTACGGGACACAAGTGGGCGGTTAACAACCAAATAACATCTATTGCCCACCTGTGCCTCTGCTTACTTACTTCAATTTTAGTTGTTAAACAGGAATTAAAGTGAACGATAAGTAAAGCCATGATCATCTCCAACATCAGACAGGCGACAATACTCCAACAACTGTGGTACTTGGCGACACACAACAACATTTGAGCAAGCGACTACGACGCGCAAGTCCAACTAGCTACCAATCAACAGGTAGTAGGATGTGTCCAAGGCAATATAAGGCGGCAAGGGATATCTCGGGTACGAATACTAGAGCATCGCAACACAGATAGCAATAGATCAACAGGAGGGAATAGATACTATAAAAGTAAGATAGGTAGAAAGGGGGAGATGCTCGCCTGAAAACATTGCCGAGGGTTCAACCGAAGATCGGATCGACACTCGCATCAACTCAACGACCTTATCCGCGAAGAAGCAAAACACTAGAATAAACACCGGATGCACTATTTAATACTACGGCAAAAGATCGAGCATGATGCATGTATGATGCATGGCATGGCAAAGGTGCGATGCAATTAGGCAATATTAAGCGGAACCGGGGGTCCCGACAATTAAATAGGTGGTTCATGTTATTTAACTACCCCGCAAATTAAATGTTGTATTAACAGGGCAAGAGATAGTACCGGTTCGATGCACAAATTTAAATGAGGCCAATATACGACTAGATTTGCCCGCATATGGGCCCCATATTTAATTATGAGGTGAATCGGCATAAGGCCCCCAAACCACACAAGATGCATGCGAGATGAACAATTAAATATGCAACAATTTATATAGTTGACCATTTATAAAATAGGGTTCTCGGATAAGGGTCACACATTAGGGTTCGACGATCTTGGTCCGGGGGTTCGGGGTCGGTCTCAGGGTTCAGGGTTCGACGGGATCGTTCTCGGACAACTGAGGTAGATCTTGGCGCATCCGTGGTCTTCGGGTCATGTTGACGGTCATGGCGTTCGGGACGAAGTACTTGTCGTATCGCATCGGCGACCTTGGCGTCCGGAAAGAAGTACTTGTCGCACCGGGGTCTCGGTGTCCTCGGATCCGATTGAAGAACTTGGCGGGTCGGGTTCGGTCTTCAGATCTTGGTCGGGTCGTCGGTTTTTCTGGGCCGAAGCACTTGGCGTCTGAGAGACGATCTTGGGGAATTCGACGGGGTCCGGTTCAGTTCCGCCGGGATCGGTCTTGATCTTCATGTAGGCGAACTTGGCATCCTCCTGGAAGGAGATCTTGGCATTTCTTGTCGAAGGACTTTGGGTACGGGGCCTTCGGGTCGTCTTCGCCGTTTTTTGGTTCGTCTTGCTATCGAGGCGGGCTTGGAAACCATCAGTCGCGCCATCTCCGAGACACTCAGACTTCGGGAGATCTTGGTGACGAACTTGGCATCCGAGAATAGGGTCTCCAGATCGAAGGACTTGGCGTCCCTGAGGGAGTACTTGGCGTTCCGGGTGGGCGGCGCCGGATGCGGGGGAGGCTGGGGTGGTCGCGAGCGGGGTGGGGCTCGGATGAGGGAGGCGTCGGTGGGGAGGTGGTGGCGGGAGGCCGTGGCGGAGGCCGATCGGAGGAGGCGGCCATGGGCCGGAGGCGGGCCTCGGGGGACGGGCGTGAGCTCGGGCCGGGAGGCGAGGGCCGGAGAGGAGGAGGTGGCGGGCCGGAGGAGAGGGCCAGCGCGGCGCACGGGAGGAGGGAGGTAGGTGGGGGAGTGGGTCGGAGCGTGGAGGAGAGAGGGGAAGGTGGGGGCAGGGCAGACGGTGGGGCCGGGGGTGGGTCCCGCGGGACAGGGGGGTGTGTGGCCGAGTGGGTGCGGTGTGAGTACCGCGGGTGGGGCCGGGCTGGCAGTGTGGGAGAGAGAGGGGGTAGGTGGGACTGGGGTGAGAGAGAGAGGGGGTGAGAGAGAGGATTGATGAGGTGGCAGCGGGTTAGATGAGGTGGAGGGAGAGGGAGGTGGCAGGCTAGGATATGTGGGTAGAATAGGATTGGGTGGGAATAGGATTTAGGTTCTAGGTGGACCGATTTATTCTGGGGGTGGTCGACTGGGTCGAATCGGCCCGTTCGACTGCCCCACTAAAAATAATTAAATATTTTATTTATTTCAAACAGTGCTTTTGCAAACCGATAGCAGACAAAACGAAATAATCCGGAGACCCGGGTTTTGTGTTTGAACAAAGACGGGGCGTTTACAGAACAAGAACAGGTTTTTCCGCAAATGGTTTTATGCAAGCAATTGCAAGGTGATGACGATGCTCAAATGCAATGTGACATGATGACATGAGCATGCGGTCATGATGATGCAATGCACAAAAACAACGCGATTTTATAGTAGTGGTTTTTGCGGGATGCCACATAGGACAGGACGGAGACAGTAATGATAAAATTTAGGGTTTTTATTATGCGTGCCTCCCAGCCACCCACTCCCATCCCTTTATATCGAAAGGATAGGGCCACGCAGTACATTTAACATTTAACATCTAACCAGTCTGATTAACTTAATACATACATAGCTGATGGAGAGGGCCTGACATTGCTCCCCTCTTACACAAGACTTCAAGGCTTGAATTCTGGAAAGGTGGCCGTGATGAAGGCAGCGTCTTCCTAGGTCGCCTCTTCTGGTGTCATATTCTCCCAATGTATCAACCATTGCGGAATAGCGACATCGTAGTCTCCAGCAGAACGAGGTATCTGACGACGTTGTAGGATTGACACGGGAAATGTTTTAACTTTACATGTGGTCGTTACCAATGGCAGTTTCTGGTTTGGAACAGCTCGAGGCCCAATATGTTTCTTCAGCTGATTCACATGGAATACGTCGTGCAATTGGGTGCCTTGAGGAAGCTGAAGCTGGTAAGCGCGTTTCCCCACGAGCTTGGTAACTTTGTAAGGACCATACCATTTGGATGCCAGTTTCAGAGGGTTTCCACTGCCCAGGGCATGCTCACGGTGTGGTTGCATTTTCAGGTATACCATGTCCCCCAGTGCAAATGATCTTTCTGTTCTGGTTTTGTCAGCAAACTTCTTCATTGAGCTTTGTGCTTTGGCTAGGTTGTGCTGCAGGGTGTGGATCATGTTTTGTTGCTCTGTGAGTGTCTGTTGAGCTTCATCTGACAGGTGAGTGGTAGCAGGAAGGGTACTTAGCATAGGGGGAGCATATTCATATAAAGCTTGGAATGGAGACATCTTAATGGAGGTGTGATAACTGCAATTGTACCACCATTCAGCAGCTGCTAGCCAATCCATCCATTTCTTTGGTTCACAGAATGTCATGCACCTTAGATATTGTTCCAGACATTGGTTAACTCGCTCAGTCTGCCCGTCTGATTCAGGGTGGTAGGCAGTGGAGAAGTATAAGTCAATTTTGAGAGTTGAGAATATTTCTTACCACAGCTTGCTTGTAAATATTATGTCCCTATCAGAAATGATGATAGAAGGAGGACCATGTAATTTGACCACATTTTCCATGAAGAGATCAGCTACTTTCTTCACTGTATAAGGATGTGCTAAAGGGATGAAATGGGAGTATTTGGTCAGTCTGTCAACCACCACTAGGATAACATTCTTTCCTTTTGAAGTGGGTAATCCTTCTACAAAGTCCATGCTGATTTCAGCCCATTTAGCCTTAGGAATGGAAAGAGGGTCAAGCAGGCCAGGGTAGGGGACCTTTTCAGTTTTGGATATTTGACAAACTGGACATTCAGCAACCATTGAAGTGATCATGTCTCTCATTTTAGGCCAGTAAAACATTTGTTTGATTCTGTGGTAAGTGACTCTGTTTCCTGAGTGCCCTCCAAAAATTGAAGAATGGAATGAGTTGAAGATCTTGACCTTTAGGTTGGAGGCATTTCCAATGTACAGTCTCCCTTTGTACCTTAAGACACCTGATTGCAGGCTGTACTTGGGATTGCTGTTGTTGTCCACAGAGATCTCTTGGAGTAGTCTGGTGCAATGCTTGTCCTCAGCATAGGAGGCCAAGATATCCTCAGTCCAAGATGGTACTGCCATTGTTGTGGAATCACATGTATCTGTCATGTTGGAGTTGGTGGCTATTTCATCATTAGGTTGAAATTGTCTGGACAGGGCATCTGCTACTCTGTTTTCAGCCCCTTTTTTGTACTTAATGGTGAAGTCAAACTCCAATAACTTGAGCATTAATTTGTGTTGAATGCCTTCCAAGAGTTTTTGACTGGCCAGGAATTTTAAGCTACATTGATCAGTTTTGATAATGAGCTTGTTTCCTAAGAAATAGTGCCTCCATTTTTTCAGAGCTTCCAGAATTGCCATGGCTTCTTTCTCATAGATTGATTTGGCAGCATTATTAGGTCCCAAGCATTTGCTGAAAAAAGCAATTGGTTTAGCTTGTTGCATGAGGACAGCACCTAGGCCAGAAGCACAAGCATCAGTTTCCAGAGTAAATGGTTTGGAGAAGTCAGGCAAACTGAGAAGGGGTGGAGAGGACATAATTCTTTTAAGTTCCTCAAATGCCTGTTGTTGTGGGGGGCCCCAATTGAAAGCATTCTTATTTAGGATGGTGTATAGTGGTTGGCAAACTGAGGCATAATTTTGGATGAATCTTCTATAATATCCAGTTAATCCTAGAAATCCTCTGAGCCTTTTGAGAGTTTCTGGTGTTGGCCACTGGAGGATGTCCTTTATCTTGGAGGGGTCTGTTTGTACTCCCTGCCCAGAGATGATATGTCCCAAGTATTCTACTTGTGGTTGAGCAAATGTGCATTTTGATAATTTTGCTCTCAAGGCATGGTTCCTGAATACAGTCAGAACAGCAGTTAAGTGTTGTTCATGCTCTTGCTGTGTCTTGCTGTAGACTAAGATGTCATCAAAGAATACCAGCACAAATTTCCTTAAGAACTTGGCAAAGAGGTTGATCATGAGATCCTGAAATGTGGCTGGTGCATTGCATAAGCCAAATGGCATGACCAGATACTCATAATGGCCAAGATGTGTGGAGAAAGCTATTTTGGGAATATCTTCTACTTTCATCCTTATTTGATGATATCCTGACCTGAGGTCAAATTTGGAGAATATCGATGCCCCATTAAGCTCATCCAACAAATCTTCTATTACTGGAATAGGAAACTTGTTCTTAATTGTGAGATCATTTAATCCTCTGAAGTCAACACACAATCTCCAGGACTTGTCTTTTTTCCTGACTAAGATAGCAAGTGAAGAAAAGGGGCTTTTGCTGGGTCTTATGTCATTGTTTTGAAGCATTTGTTTGATGAGAAGTTCCACTGCATTTTTCTGACTATGGGACATCCTGTAAGGTCTGATGTTAGGTGGTTTTGCACCAGGTAGTAGTGGAATTTGGTGGTTCTCTTCTCTCTGTGGGGGTAGGCCTGTTGGTGGTTGAAAAATATCTTGGAACTGCTGTAGCAGGTTAGAGATAGCATCTGGCACCTTATTGGTTTGGGGCTCAGCAGTAGGTGTTGCCTCCTCTGAAGAGGTGTTCATTAGCATGTATCCCATAGCTCCTTGTTGGATGAGCTTACAACATTTATCAGATGAGATTAAGAGGTTCTTTGTGGGAAGGAGGTGATCCTGGAATGTGTGTAGTGTTCCTTTAATTCCCAGAGTGAGCTGTCTTCCAATGAAGTCAAAGGTTACTGGGTTGTGTTGCTTGAACCAATTTACTCCAAGGATTATATCAGACCCCTGTAACTCCAGAATTCTAAAATCAGCCACAAAATGTTGTCCCTGAATTGAAAATGGGCACTTGTAAGCTATGGCAGTGGATGAAAGAATGCCACCTCCAGCTACCTTGACACTTCTTTCTTTGGAAGCTGTTAATGGAATATGGTGCTGCTGGACAAAAGCTAAATCCATAAATGTATTGGTGCTGCCAGTGTCAGCAAGAGCCACTGCTTGGCCTTTTGATATAGCAAGTAGGAGGGAGATGGTGCTGTCACTAGGACATCCATTGTAAGCAGCTGCAGAAATATTCATCAGTGTTTCTTGTGGTATTTCTTCAAGAACTAGGGGTTGTTGTTCTGGGGGAACAGGTTTGTCTGGGATAGACAACAAGTGCAATTGTTGGACAACTTCATCATCAAGCTCCTCATCGGAATGGCCTTGCATTTGGATGGTGTTGAGGGCTCTCTGCATAGGTTGACATTTATGGCCCACTGACCAGTTCTCAGGACAATACCAACATTTCCTGGGTTCTCTGGTTCTGTCATTTGGTTGCTTGTTTCTAGGTGGAGGAGCTGGAACTCTGTTCAGGGGTGGAAACTGTCTGGTAGCATTGGCAGGAGCTATGAACTTCTTAGTGTTGGATAAGTGGGCCTTCTCATATTGTCTAGCATACCAATAAGCGGATAAGAGAGATTCAGGTTTCTAGCACTACACTGTGTGTTTGATACTTTCCTTCAGCCCACTGATGAATCTGTCAATAAAGAAATCTTGTGGCAAGTAGGCTCTGTCCCGCTTCATTTGAGTCATCCCTGTTTCATATTGGTCAATGTAAGCATTGACAGATGTAATGTGTCTGAGCAACTGAAGCTGGTCCATAGGGTCATTTGTCACTGTATCAGGAAATCTCTCCAGGAGTACTTGACTAAGTTCATCCCAACTCATTCGGTTCAGGAAGTACCCAGCACTGCTAAGCCACGTTTTTGCCTGTCCTCTGATGTGTGCTACTCCCCACTGGACTCTACTTTCCTCTGGTATCTTAACCAAATTGAAAATATCTTCACATTCCAACAACCATGCTCGAGGGCAATCGCCCGTGAATACAGGTAGTTCTACATGAGGTGAGCGAATGTGTGGTTCGTTTGGCTGACTGGGGGCAGGGTTGTTGGGCCCTTGTAAGGGAGTTTGTTGTTGAGTCTGCTGGTTTGGTGGTGGTGGTGGTTGAAAGTAGGTGTTTGGTGGTAGTGGTGGGGGGTAGTATGGATAATAAGGCATTGGTGGTGGATAGTAGGGGTGATGATATGGGTTTGGTTGATTTGGCTAGTAGGGGGAGGACTAGGTGGGGTGTAATATCGAGGCTGCGATGTTGGGTTTGTGGTTTGGGTAAATGAAGTCGAAGGTGGTGTTGTTGTGGGTGGTTGTGTAGTTTGTTGTGTGGAAGCTATAGTTGTGGTGGTCATGGCAGAGGTGGTAGTCGGTTGCGGGTTGATTTGTTGTGGGGGTAAGGGAAGCTGGTCAGGGGTGAAATTTCCCAATTGTGGAGGAAAAGGTGGTGGTTGTGGGGAGGGTGCCTCTGGAATTGGGGAGAGGGTCTGGTTTGGGAGAGGTGGTGGTGTCGAAAAGTTGCGGTTTTGGGTGGCGTTGGAAGTAAGGGTAGAGGTAGTGTCTGTGGTTTGCGATCTAGACATGCTTACAGCCATGGTGTTCATCAGGGCGGTCATCTTAGAAATCTCACCTTGGAGGGCAGAGATGGCCGAGGTGGTGTCTGACTGGTAGCGGTTGAGACGGCGGTTGACGGATCGGAGGTCACGAGGAGCGTGGGGTCGCGGCTGCACATCTTCGTGTTCATTGTCGGTCGCCGCCGATTGAATGCCCACTCCCGTTGTACTTGTTCGAGCTGCGCGATCTGGAGCGAGCACGAGTCTCTGGCATGTTGACGGAGGGATTTTACGGCCGGGGAAGGAACTCCGGTAACCTCGTCAGAATCCAGGGGAGGGAAGGGAGGGAAGTTGCCGCTGCAACGGGAGGGAGGGAGGGAAGCCAGCCGAAGATCGACTGCTCTGATACCACTTTGTCAGGACCTCGTTGGCCAAGACATGGCGGCGGCGCTGGAGGGGGAGGAAAGGGAGGTAGGACAGGACGGAGACAGTATTGATAAAATTTAGGGATTTTATTATGCGTGCCTCCCAGCCACCCACTCCCATCCCTTTATATCGAAAGGATAGGGCCACGTAGTACATTTAACATTTAACATCTAACCAGTCTGATTAACTTAATACATACATAGCTGATGGAGAGGGCCTGACAAGATCTCAGCGCCGAGAGGTTGCTGGAGGCTGGGAGATCGACGAAAGCGGAGGTTGCCGCCGGTGGTCATGGAGGAGAAGGGTTGGGTGCCCCGTCCCGCGGCAGCGGCGAGGGCGAGACGGCAAGAAATTATTGAAAGAGGTCTGTCTCCGGTCTCCCTGATTGCTCTTTTGGTAAATTTTCAATGATTCGTAGTGTTGTATGTTGGAATCTTAGAGGGTTAAATAATCTAGCTCGGAGGAGTTCTATCTGTCTTTTTATTAGCTCGTTCAATCTGTCGCTTGTGTGTGCCCAAGAGTCTAAGCTCCATTATGTGGATTCTGTTGATGTAATGCAAACATTCGGCCCAGCTTTTGATGGCTTCGATTATATCCCTGCTGATGGCACTCGTGGAGGTGTAATTCTGGCTTGGAGATCTGACAGGCTGCAGGTAAACACAGTGCACAAAGGGGAGTTCCGCTGAGGTGTCCTCTCGCTATAATGCAAAATCATGGGTTGTCACTTCCGTCTACGGGCCACAAGAAATTGAGGACAAGGCGAGGTTCCTATAGGATCTGGTTCAGGTTGGGTCGTCCATTCAGTTGCCATGGATTGTCAATGGTGATTTCAACTTGGTGTATGATGTCTCGGAAAAGAGCAATGGTAGTGTAAACAGAAGGGTGATGAATATATTACGCCATACTCTGAACTCGCTTGCCTTGCAAGATATGCCTCTCTTGGAAAGATGTACGTAGTTGATCGGCAAAGAGCCTTCTCTCGTGAAGAGAACTGGAAGCAGCCTTCTCCCGTGAAGAAGTCGGAAAGATTGTGATGGAGATGCCATCTACCGTGCCCCAGGACCTGATGGCGTTTACGGTCTTTTTCAAGCTGGGTTGGGATATTATTCTGAAGATATGATGGCCGCATTGGAACACATTTTTAAAGGAAATTTCAGAAATTTCAAGCGTCTCAATTGCCTTGAAAATATCTGCTAATTGCTTATGTTTCTCCTCGGCGAGAATAGATAGGACGACTAGACTAGCTTGGATATGGTCCAGTCTCCTTGTTTTGTGGCACTAGCTTGGATATTCACTTACTCCTATTTTGCTTCTAAATCTGGTGGTATTTCGGTGCATGCCTTTGATGTTTGGTTCCAGTGATATTTGATAATGAATCTAGTCAGTTAATCTACTCGTGTGGGCTAAATATGAGAGAATATATTATCAATGTTTAAAATATTTTTATCTACTCATGTGGGTTAATTACTATACTTTTCAATTCTTTTTTTGGTTAAGTTGTCCATGACCAATATTTTTCTCTTGAATTCTGATAGATCATATTGTAACTTTCAATATTATATTTCCAGGTCATTAAAACTTCTACGCAAGTTGAGAATTCACAACTTCAACTTGGCCAAAACCCCCATGCCCATGAGTTAATAAAGAGAGAAGGTGGATCTGACTCAACTTCTGCTCGAACAAGAATGAGGTTTCTAAAACCAACCGGGGTATGTGACATATACCACATATCATAGGACAATTTTTCCTACGTTTATGCTTCTTCCACGTGTGTCCATGTTTATGCTTCTTCTGTGATGATGTCATGTATTATTACATCCATGTGTACATATAAAAAATAGTTATTTTCATGGTTGTGCATTTTGCAGTAAGTCTACTTGTTAGGTGGCTCTTGCTCTAAGATAATACAGTATATGATGGACTCTTTAGAAATTGTGTGTCTAAATTCATATTTTTTCAGGCTAAAAAATCTTCTAAGCCAGTTGAGAATTCTCAACTTCAACCAGATGACAAACAATTGCAGATTCACACAAGTATGAAGAGCTTGCAGAAGGTAAAAACAGAGGATGTTGTATAAGTTCTATTTCTATTCTTGCTGTATAAGTAGTAACGTGTTTCCTACTATTTAAATTCATTAGAGCTTGGAGCTTTGGAGTGTGGAGAAATATGATTCTGGCAAGAATATTAGCGTATCAGGTATGCAGTTTCCCTTTTACTGTTGTGTGATTATTTTACTTGTCCTTGTTAGTTGTAATGTTCTCACAATTTAGTGTTCTTCTAGATCATCTGCTCACAATTCCAATCCTGCTTGTGATGTGCAGCTCACTCCCGGCAATGTGTTAGCTCTTCTATAGCAGATCTTACAATTGACATCTGAGCAGCTGAGTTCGTTGCCACTAGAGCAGCAGCAGGTGATCCAGATTCAGAAGATGTTATCAGCTGGTAAATAAATAGTACCAGCTGAATAGGCACATCTAAACTGTTACATACACAGACAGTATGGAAGAAGTAGTGGAACTACAAATTTTTCATCCGTTGATGATGCTCGATTTTCTGGGCATGTAACAAGTATTCTGCATATTGATATGCTGTGATTATTTAGTAGACTTGTACATTAACTTCTAAACGTGTCGTCCGTCCCTGCGGTGATGCATCTGCGTCAGGGACTCATGCATGTGCAGTTTTGTTTATTTCGGTGTTGCACTGCTATCTAGGACACATAGGTTTGTTTATTTCAACACTCAACGGTTTCAAACTGTTTAAACCGTATAATCAGCCCGCGCCAAACCGTCATTTCACCTAATGCCTAAGCGGTCTAAACCAGACCAACCCACTTCAAACTGGTAGCTACGGATTGGTTTGAGAAACCAGCCAAAACTGGCTTAAACCGCATATGCCCAGGATTATTCCCAGCTATGCGGGCTGTGCATTTTGCTGATTGAAAGATTCAGTAGGTTTATGTGTTTTGCCAGAAGCTCTGTCGAGCCACCGGTTACGTGTTGTTTCTTCTCGACGAAAAACTAAACTCTCATCGTAGGTAAAATAAAATAAAGGTGTGATTAGGAGCAGCCAAGGTGCCTTATATGTACTTCTCAGTTTGATTCTTTTGTGTAGTTTGCTAATTCATAGTATGAACACGAGACTCTGATCGTGCTCTGCTTTCTTTGTCATGCGTCAACGCTGCACTCTTGCCATGGGCGCACCGTCTTCAGAGGACGGAGCTACAAAATGTATGATCTTTTTTTTATAGTGGTTTATTTAAAACGTTACAAAAAAAAAGTATCTCTGAAGTCTGCTATCAGTAAAGTGTCCTAGTATTATCCATGCTTCAGGACCCTAAATTGTAGCGAAAAGTGAATGAATTTTTTTTTGCCTTGAATGGAGGTGGAACTCGGGTTTCCTGGCACGAAAGCAAAGCGGCAAGCCACCCAGTTTTTATGCGATTTTCCCTAGGGTTTTAGGAGCGGCAAGCCTTGACTCCTTGTTGGCACTTTTCAGCCTGGTGGTTTCGTGATTCGTCCTAAGCTTTAGATTAGCCCGTGCTCCGTTTTGTCGGGCGGCCATGGCCGTGGCTCGGGATTGTGCCCAATTCAGGGCTAACCTGATCCCACAAGCACCAAGGATCACACGAACACATGGGAGAGCTAGAGGAAGAAGATGAACACCGAGAGACACGAGTTTTTGCCACAGTATAAACTGTTACTGCATTTTCTGTTTGACTTTCCTTTTATTCAGAGTACAGCGATCGTGCCCAGCAAATCTGGGCGAAACTCACGCACCTCGATCCTACAGATCTATGTCATCCCATGGTTCGATCATGCGCTGAGTGGACTAGGTAAAACCGGGACTAAAACAATGCTAAACCCGGCCCACCTCTAACTACCTAACTGACAAAAATCATCTGTTTGTTGAAAACATCCTAACGAGCAATAGTGAACTGTCTAAATTGAAAACTAAACTAAACCTGGAACTAATGAGCTGATGCACATGCACATGGTTTATTCAAGAGTTGTTGCGTTCGGTCGGTGGCGGTTGGATGCATCGGCAGTAGTGTCAAGGACCTGGCAGGCGCTCCGCTACAACACGCAGGGAACGTCGGACAGAGCTTGTCAGCCCTGCCCGACTCCAGCAAGAGCAACATGGAGGATATAATGAGAAGAAATGATTCCGAAGACGAGAGTTTGACCCTCAAAGACAACTCCATTGTCGTCCCAATCGGGACCCTAGGTGAAACTCCCCTCCAAATCCCCTTCAAATGACTCTACAAACGAGAGTGGTGGTTTTGGCGTGCACGGCATATAGCGTATGCACGGCCCACCCTCTCTCTCCTAGAGGCTTTATGGAAAGATGTGCTAGACTACTCTTTTCTAAGGCTAGTCGTAGTAGGAGTTGTCAGGAATATATGCAACTTATATTTCTCTGGGGCCAAAGGCCACAATATATAATACAGATATATGTGCAAATATGCAGGAAACCCCTAATATATGGGGAAACTACAATATACAAATATATACATCTAACACACACCCTCCCCTCAAACTCATGATGGATCCACAACACTGAGTTTGAAGAGTAAGAAATCATGCTGCGTTCTGGTCTGTGCCTTCGTAAAGAAATCCACCAAATGTAAATCTAAAGGCACATACTGAAGCGCAACAACCTGAGCCTGCACCTGAGCACTTGTATAGAAATCATCAACACCAATATGCTTGGTAAGCTCATGCTTGACCGGATCAAATAGCACTTGTACTGTCAGACAAAACCAGAGTGGGTGTGGTAATAGAGACCCCAAAATCCACAAGTAACCATCGTAACCAGGTCACCTTAGCAGTCAATAAGGCCATAGCACGCAACTCAGCCTCAACACTCGAACGGGAAACCGTTGTTTGTTTCTTCGTCTTCCAAGCAATGAGCGAACCACCAAGAAACACACAGTAAGCAGAAAGTGAACGACGATCCGAAGGATCACTCGCCCACGTAGCGTCTGAATAGCACTGGAGTTGGAGGGAGCAGGAACGAGGAAAGAAAAGGCGACGAGTGATGGTACCACGAAGATAACAAAGAACACGGAGAAGATGACTATAGTGAACAGTGATAGGAGCAGAAAAAAAACTGACTCAAAATATGAACAGGATAGAGATGTCAGGACGAGTGACAGCAAGATAAACAAGACTCCCAACAAGATGACGATAACGCGTCAGATCAGGAAGAGGATCACCATCCGTAGGTTGAAGCTTAACATTAAGCTCCATAGGGGTCTCAACAGTGTGCTCATCCCCAAGAGCAGCACGAGCAAAAAGATCCTGAATATACTTTTCCTGAGATATGTAAAGGCCATCAGAAGTGGAGGAAACCTCAATCCCAAGAAAGTATCAAAGAGGACCAAGATTAGTTATAAGAAACTGATCACGAAGACGAGCCTTAACAAAGGCGATATACTCAGAATCATCACCAGTAATGATCATATCATCAACATAGAGAAGAAGAAAAGTGCGTCCACGAGGACAAACAGCGCTGGATCTTGAGCACTAGGGGAGAAACCAGCAGCAGTCATTGCAGAAGCAAAGTGCTCAAACCAGGCACGAGGGGCCTGTTTGAGGCCATAAAGAGAACGTCGAAGACGACAAACCATCTCCTCGGGAACAGAATACCCAAGAGGAGACTGCATATAAACCTCCTAACTCAACTCGCATTGAGAAAGGCGTTCTGAACATCAAGCTGGGACAAAGACCAGTGACGAACAGAAGCAACAACAAGAAGAGTACGCACAGTGGTCATATGAGCCACAGGAGCAAAGGTCTCATCATAGTCACGACCATGCTCCTGCTGAAAACCACGAGCCATAAGACGCGCTTTATAGCGCTCAAGAGATCCATCGGAGCGGGTCTTAACCTTATAGACCCACTTACACGTGATATGACGAACACTGGGAGAGGGAGAAACAAGATCCCATGTGCCAGTGCGCTCAAGCGCAGCAATCTCCTCAGCCATAGCCAACTGCCATTCAGGATGATGCTCAGCATCCCGATAAGAAGTCGGCTCGAAGGCAACAGAAAGACCATAATGACTAGGAGAGTAACGGTTGGGGGCACGACGGTGACGAACATGACGAGTAGAGGGAAGCTCATCAGAGGAAGACGACTCAGGAGACGACGATGAAGAAGAAGGAATAGCAGAGGAAGACTCCAGAGAATGAGGAGAACTAGGAGAACTAGACGGAGCAGAGGAGGACGGTGTTGAAGCAGAGACATCAGGGGGAGGAGATCCTGAAAAAGACACAATAGGAGTAGAAGGAGGTGTGTCAGGAAAGAGAAGAAAAGAGATATCTTTCACCGGGTAGGTACCAGTGGTGGGACGAGGATAGAAAGGACGCGTCTCATCAAAAGTAACATCATGAGAGATACACATCCGACGACCAACAGGGTCCCAACAGCGATAGCCCTTATGCTCATCACTGTATCCAAGGAAGACACACTCAGCAATGGCGGTCGGGTTTGTGCGTTCGCGAGGAGCAAGGAGAACATAGCAAACACAACCAAACAAGCGAAGCATGGAGTAGTCTGGAGACTGTCCAGATAGGCGCTCAAGAGGGATACCACCCTGCAAGGCGGCAGAAGGCTGAATATTGATGAGTTAAGCCGACGTAGCGACAGCCTCAGCCCAGAAATGCGGCGGGAGAGAAGAAGCAATCATCATGGCACGAGTGGTCTCAAGAAGATGGCGATGCTTACGCTCAGCAACGCCATTCTGGGCATGTGCGCCAGGACAGGAGAACTGAGCAAGGGTGCCATGCTCAGCAAGAACACCTCGCAACATCTAGGAGATATACTCACCAGCAGAATCAGCACGAAACACACGAATGGGGGTAGAATATTGAGTATGGACCATGGCCACAAAACGCTGATATATGGAGAGCACTTCACTGCGAGAGTGCATAAAATACAACCAAGTGTACCGAGAAAATCAACGATGAATAAAATATAGTAGCGATGGCCCCCTTTCGAAGCGAAAGGAGCCGGACCCCAAACATCGGAATGAACTAAATCAAAAGGTCGCTGAGATACAGACGTGCTAGTAGGATAGGGAAGCTGAATATGTTTACCCAACCTACAGGCCTGACAATGCAAAGACCCATCTCCTGAGACAGACCCCAGAAGACCACGATGAACTAATGACGACAGGCGAGAGTCACAAAGGTGACCAAGACGATGATGCCACTGATGAAAGGAGCTGGTAGCAGAGGCGACGACCGGAGAAGAACTGGCAGATGAAATGGCAGCGGAAGGAACACGAAGCCAGTCTAACTCCCAAAGTCCTAAAGAGTCACGACTGCGAGGGCCAGCTCCAACCAGGGCCTGTGTGCGACGGTCCTGGATAACACAAGAATCAACATCAAGAATGACGCGACAACCAGAGTCAGTAAGCTGGCTAGCAGAGAACAGATTCATCTTAAGAAGAGGAACATGAGAAATATCAGGAACAAAAAAAAGAAGAAGTAAAAAGGGTGCCCCGACTAGAAACACGAAGAGAGGTACCATCAGCCGTGAAAACACGGACATGAGAAGGGAGAGAATGAAGAGCGGACAGAAAAGAAGACTCAGAGGTCATATGAAAGGAACCTCCAGAATCCAGATACCATGGGGACGTACCTAACTGTGTAGAAGGTGGTGGTCACGCAGTGCCTGAAGAATCAGTCATAGAACCAGCAGTGCCTGTCGAAGAAGAGCCTCTAGAAGCAAGCAGACCGCGAAGACTCCTGATAATGTCCTGATCGGAGAGAGCAACTGCTGAAGATTCGGAAGGAGCCAACTGCCCACAAGCCTGGTGCTGCTGACGTAAACTGGGATCCCGTGTATAACAGGTGGCCCAAGTGTGGCTATCCTTGTTACAGTAAGAGCAGTGACGAAGAGAACCACGACGACCCTGACCACGAGCCTGCTGGTGCTGACTTTGACCACGAGGCTGGTCCGACTCGACCTGAGGAGTGGTAGTATCAGCGGTTGCGAGAGGACCGCAATTGAGTCGAGGAGCGAGCATAGGAGGACCACGAGTAGCAAGCACAGATGGAACCGCAAGAAGGCCAGCACCACGGAGACGGGTCTCCTCAGCCTGAAGCTCAGACAACACCTCAGAGAGCGGAACACGACCACGAGCATTCAGTTGAGCACGCCGGGGCTCAAACTCCTAGCGGAGCCGAGACAGAAACTCATAGATGCGGTGAAACTCCAAATCCGAGCGCACAATCTGGCAGCACGAGCATGTGCCACAAATAGCAGTACGGAGAGAATCAAGCTGACGCCAGATAGTAGCACTCTGAGTATAGAACTCATCAATAGTAGAATCACCCTACTGAAGAGCATGCTCCTGGCGACCACTGACAGGTAAAGAGCGTGGCGATAGGTCTCGAGATCAGCAAAGTACTATTTGAACTTCAGCTCATAAGCAGCAACAACACTATCATCGACACTCTGAGCAGCATCCTTGGCCTCCTGAGAAGCATCAGTACCGAGAACAATCGGCGTCGACGGAAGAGGAGCCACATGAACAGGGGGTCATGGCGGACAGGAGACCTCGCCGGAGAGCACACCCCAAAAACGGAGACTGCGCATGTGAACACGCATAAAGGTAGCGAAATCAGGATAATTCGCGCCATCAAAGATCACCGGGCAGCGAGGGATCGCAACATAGCCCGATGCAGAAGACATCTCTCTCTCTATTTTTTTTGGTCAACAACAACTGCAGGCAGAGGCCGGCGAAATTCCGTCCAGCCGGGAGAAAAGGCAGCGCCTAAGGGGCGGGGAGGAGCAATTCAGGCCGTCGGGGATCGATTCCCGACAGCGGTGATGGCCGACGGCGAAGATCCGGCGCGCTGGAGGAGATCTGAAACCGGCGAGTTGGAGGAGATCTGAAAGCTGCGGGCACGTGCAGGGCAGCTCGAGGGAGGCTGGCGGGTGGGCAGCTCGGGGAGGCTCGGGGGAGGCTCGGGCGAGCAGGAGGTGGCGTCGGGTGGCCCGTCGGGTGAGCAGGAGGTGGCCCGTCGGGTGGCAGCAGATCGATCCCGCGCGTGGACGCGCGTGGTCTGGTGGCGGCAGGGTCAATCCCGCGCATCGGTCGTCGGCAGTGAGGAGGCCGCGCGTGCAGTGAGGAGGCCGCGCGTGGACCCCGCCAGAAAAGAAGACCCGCCTGTGCGTGATATGGAGAAGAAAAGACCCGCGCGTGCGAGAAGATCCGCTTGTGAACTGAGACGATCCGCGCGTGCGCGATCTGGAGATCAAGAACCAAATCTGGATCGGATCTGGATCGCGAGACGGAACGGGCGGCGACGACAGACGGCCAGAAACTGGGCGTGGACAGGCGGCGACGACGGCAAGGCCGTCGACGACAGGGACGGTGGCGGCTGCAGCGACGAAGTTGCGAGTAGGAGGCGGCTAACCTAGTTCTGATACCATGTCAGGAATATGCAACTTATATTCCTCTGGAGGCCAAATGCCACAATATATAATACAGGTACAGGTGCAAATATGCAAAAAGTCTCCTAACATATGGGGAAACTATAATATACAAATATATACATCTAACGGAAATAACTAAGATAGTAACATGCATTCACATGCAATACCAACTAGGCATTTTGATGATGTGACATGTTATTAAATGATAAAAGAGAGGCTTAGAGTAACTAGCTATATTATCATAACACCACACACTTCAAGGCAAGATGAGTCTACAAGCTAGAATAAGACCTTGCATGTTACTAGACATAAGATACTATTCACTATGAAGGTAGTAACTTAGACTAATGTCATATACATGACACTAGCTCAAATTACTCCTCACTTTGACCAGTCTAAGGCCTCCTTTGATTCATAGGACCGTGAAAGGATTTTTGTAGGATTAGAATTATATGGAAATTTTTCTACGCCTGTTTGATTCAAAGGATCATATTCTATAGGAAATAATCCTATAGGGATCTTGCAGTGTAAAGTTCATAGAAAAAAAGCATGAGGTTGAAGCTCATGAAAACTTTCTTTACCACAATTAAAGACAATTGTTTTTCCATAGAACTCAACTAGTCGTGACTTTTCAATCCTACGAGTTTCCTATTCCTACACTTTACATATACCACGAATCAAAGGAGCCCTAATACTTTTAGTTCTAAAGTTTAAAACAATTATAGAATTTGAACAAAAATTCCAATTTGAAAAACATTTGCATATTTGAGTTCCTAATGAAGAGAGCTTTAAAATAAGACTAATACTCCCTCCGTTTTATAATATAAGATGTTTTAGGTTTGTGAAGAAAATTAATCTAGATTTGTTTTAGTACGTATGTTCACTCAACTTTGGAATGAATCTATACACTAAAAAAAGTCTAGAATCATTTTATCACAAACCTAAAACATCTTATATTTTAAAACAGAGGGAGTATTAAATATATTTTGACTAGGGTAGCGCAAATTTGGACAACAAACATAATTTAGAATTAAATTGAGTTCAATTGATAAATACTCCGTACACGGTTAAAATTCTGTAAATTATGTGTACCAGAACTAAATCGAGTCGCGTGCATTCTATTGTATTTAACTCTTTCCTCGTCCACGGAGAGGACGTGCACTTGTTTCCGGTAGCTGGCGTCCTAGCATTGGTGCACGGGCACGACGTCCAGTCCGCGATGCGGACGCACCTGGTCCTGTCCTTGTAGCATGATGAAACGGGAGTTGGATGTACACTCGTACGTAGCCCGTTTCCTCCTACGTGTAGTACGCTGACTCTGTACGACCACAGATGAGTATACTTCCCTCAAGGACATAATGCACGCATCCGATCCGCACGCAAACCGTATCGGGAAACACGTTCGTTCGTTCGTGCACCCGACCGACCGACCGTCGATTATGGCGTGTCCGTGCTGGAGGACGGTGATGTCGTACCTGGGGCTCGAGACGGAGGAGACCGCGTCGCTCCGCCGGCGGCTGCAGGAGGCCGAGGAGGCGGCCGCCGACGGCGAGACCATCAGGGTCCTCGGCAGGCGCGTGGCAGCCCTCCAGAGATCCCTCAGATCGGCGGTGCTGGACCGCAACGCGGCCGTGGCGCGGTTGCACGAGGCCGAGCGGCGCGCGGAGGAGGCCGAGGCCGCGGTCGAGGATACTGCGCGGGCCGGCGAGCTCGCCGCCGCAGAGGTGGGGGAGAAGATGAAGGAGAGTTCGGAGAGGGACGCGCGCATCAGGGAGCTCGAGAGGGAGATGCGGGTGCTGCGTGATCGCGAGCAGTACTGGGCGCTCGAGGCCGCGCTGGATGCCGCCGCGAGGCCCGGCGAGGTCGCAGCGGCGGAGAGCCAGGGGAGCGGCGGGCTGCACGACGGGACGCTACGTGATGACCAGCAATGGGCGTCGTCAAGGACGATGCCGTTGCGACATCGGCACACACGTGTGTTACAGTAACGCGCTGTTTCCTCGCAGCATGTTGTTACCTTCATCGGCCTTGATAGAGGCAGCACAACCCAACACTGTGGGAATCCTGATCTGTGTACGTTCTACCGGAATATTACGTGTCAACGTTGCAATTAACCTTGATTCAACCAAAAAAAGAACTTTGTTCATCAATTGGTTTTAGAAATTTCAGGATATGTCCTCCGGTAATTTCATGTTAGTCATACGATTCATTCCGTTTGATAGAACAACACATCCTCAATTTGATCATCACTATAAAGTCTGACCCGTGCTAAAAAAAAACTCACTGTAAAAATATCACTATAAAGTATGGGAGTGACTAGATCTCAGGCGCATGAGAACTTGTTATATCTAAGTCGCTGATATCATCATCTTTTTATGCCAATTCTCAGTTGCAACATAGTTGCAACTTACATAATTTGTACTAATTCTCAGTTGCAACCTAGTTGCAAATCATTAAAAACTTAGTTACAACCTAGTTGCAACTCACGTGAAAGTCTCACATTGCACGAATCGTGAGGTAAATCCAATGGCGAGAGAGATGACTGAGAACTAAAAAGTTCTCAGGCGCATAAGAACTAGCAAATCCGATAAAGTATTGTGTCTCTGTTGCCATAGGCATCATATCTAGCCTCCCGCCACGTCTCCCCTCCCTTTGCTCCCCACCCTCGCCTCAGCAGGGTAAAGCATGGACGGTGACGCCACCGTCAGGAGTCGTCTTTCCCACGTTTGCCGATGCGGCAGCGGTGTCGGCCTAGTGTCGGGAAGCATATTTCGTGATCACCTTCCAAGGTGAAGAAGAGAATGGAGACATAGAAGATCTACATTTTTAAGGTGCTTAAGGAGGTGCACGCAGACATCTCCATCTCCTCCAAGGTCATATCTGTTGGAGATATGCCCTAGAGGCAATAATAAATGTAGTTATTATTATATCTTTGTGTTTATGATAAATGTTTACATTCATGCTATAATAGTATTGACAAGGAAACCATTGATACTTGTGTGATTTGTAAACTTAATTTGAAGTCCCTAGTATAGCCTCTATACTTCACTAGCTTGTTGGTTGATTTATGATTGTGGTTTCCCTATCATGAACATTGAGATGTTATCAACAACAAGATCATATCGTTAGGAGAATGATATGGTGGACATACTCCTATAGATAAGCGTAGCATAAAGATCAAGTCATTTCAATAGTTCAATTGCTATATGCTTTCTGATACATAGTAACCTAATTCCTTCGACCATGAGATCATGCATATCACCTTTACCGAATGGATGCTTTGATGACATCAAACACCACACCGTAACTGGGTGGCTATAAAGGTGGCATTAAGTGTTCGGAAAGTATTGGTTGAAACACATGGATCAAGAGTGGGATTTGTCCATCCACATGACGGATAGATATACTCTAGGCCCTCTCGGTGGAATGTCATCCAATTGGCTTGCAAGCATGTGACTTGGTCACAAGGGATCACATATCACGGGAACGAGAAACGAGTACTTATCAGTAACGAGGTTGAACTAGGTATGCAGAGATACCGACGATCATAACCTCGGATAAGTAACATATCGTGAGACAAAGGGAAATTGGTATCGTATGTAAGTGGTTCATTCGATCGCAAAGTAATCGTAGAAATATGTGGGAGCCATATGAATTTCCAGATTCCTCTATTGGTTATTGTTCGGAGAAGTGTCTCGTTCATGTCCGCATAATTCACGAACCGTAGGGAGACACACTTAAGGATTCGACGTTGTTTGAGTAGTTATGGTATTATGAGAAAGAGACCGAATGTTGTTCGGAGTCTCGGATGGGATCCGGATATCACGAGGTGATCCGGAATGGTCCGGAGAATAAGATTCATATAAGGAAAGTCCCGTTTGAGTTCGGGAATGATTCTGGTGTTTTCATCGGGAATGTTCTAGAAGGTTCGGATTGTCCGGCACTCCGGGGGTACATGAATGTGTCATTACTTAATGGAATGATTCCATCATGTACTAAGTGTTCTTGCTGTCCCAAATAAAGGATTAAATTGAATCCTAAAACAGAAAAGTCAAATGTCCAGTTTGAAAGTCAAACTGCCAAAACAAGATACTGTGGGAAACAAGAAAGAGGTGTTGGAATCCGACTTGAGGGAGGAGTCTCCTCCTGCCAAGCACGCCACCCAAGGCCGACTTGGGAGGGACTCCTCCCCGGCGCGCCTCCCCACCTATAAAAGGAGGGGCTCCCCTCCTAGACACACAAGTTTCACCTCTAGATTTCCAGGTTTAGAGCCGTTTTGGTTTAGAGCTTCTAATTGCTTTAGCCAGCGGTTTAGAGCCTTCTAATTGGTGTGTCTAATTACTAGACCACTAATAGCCTCTCTCATAATCTCCACCATACTCGCACCGGCTTAAGGCGAAGCCTGCGGATCTCCCTCTACTCGGTACCACGCCTTTGCCGGAATCGCGAGGAGAGTGCTACAACCTCCGCCTTCTTTGGAACAAGGGAGAGGAAGGTCTTCGCGAGTACCGAACGTGTGACCGATCGGGAGCGCTTTTAACGTGGCGGAAGGATCGTCACGCGATCTTGAGATCGGAAGTGCGACTACATCACCCACGAGAATCGCCTCGTTAACCGCTTTGGAATCTTCGAGGTGAGTTCCTCTATCGACTCGCTACAATCTAGTAGATAGATCTTGGCTTGTTTGTTTGTATGCGATAGAAAATTTTTGTTTTCCATGCTACGAACCCCTACAAAGGGTATCGAGCCGTGTCTATATGTAGATCTGCACGAGTAGAACACAATGGTCATTGTGGGCGTTGATGCTTTATTGTAGATTGATTTTTGTGTACTTTGCATCTTGCGGTATGTTGGGATGAAGCGGCCGGCTAACCTTACATGACATCGTTCATGAGACTTGCTCCACGCTTGACATGCAACTTGTATTGCATAAGTGGCTTTATGGGTGTCTGCTTTCTCCTAGCATAGTTAAGATCCAATTTACAACGGTGATCAACAATGCTAGTATCAATGTTGTGGTTCTTGTTCGTAAGTTAGAACGACACTTATTGAAAGCCCCAAACCACGTAAAATATGCAAAGAAAGTAGAGGCGTCTAACTTTGTTTTGCAGGTGTCAAGTGATGTGATATGGCCATGATTGTGATTATATTTGATGTATGCAATGTTCCTTATTGTAAGTCGGCAACCGCGGAGCCATATGGTTGTCTTTAATTTATGTTAAGACCCGCGTGTCTATTCAAAGTAGTTGTAATAGTTGAAGCCGTGGGCGACAACCATGGAGAAGCGTCATTGACCACGATGCAATGCGGTGATGATGGAGATCATGTTCGTGCTTGAAGATGGAGATCGGAGGCACGAAGAAGAAAGGCCATATCATATCACATATATATTGAATTGCATGTGATGTTAATCCTTTATGCATCTTGTATTGCTTAGTAGACGACGGTAGCATTATAAGATGATCCCTCATGCATATCAATTTCAAATCATAAAGTGTTCACCCTTAGTTAGCACCGCTATAAAGCTTGTTGTTTGAAGCACCACGTGATGATCGGGTGTGTTAGATTACGCAAGTGTATACAACGTGAGCAAGCCAGATTTGCTCATGCGAAACTAAGGTTTGATCTTGACGAGCCTAGCATGTACGACATGGTCTCGAACACGGATCACCGAAGGTAAAGCATGAATCATATAGTAAGATATGATGAACATGACGATTGTTCGCCATTGAAACTATGTCAACTCTCGTGATGATCGGTGTTGATATGGTGGATTTGGTTCGTGTGATCACTAAAACAATGTGAGGGATATTGTTTTGAGGGAGTTCACCTAGTTTAATTTTATTATTAATTTGAACTCAATTTGTCATAAACTTAGTCTAAACTATTGCAAATATGTTGTAGATCAATGGCAGCCCCTACCATCAATTTTAATGCGTTCCTAGAGAAAGAAAAGTTGAAAACAATGGAAGCAACTCATGGATTGGTTCCGCAATTTGAGGATTGTCCTCACGGTGGTAATTTGACCTATGTCCGGATGCACTTGGGTGACTCACTGCCACCGCCCGGCCGATGAAGTAAAGAATGTTTACCTCGCTCGGAAGAATCGGTACTCCATAGTTCAAGTGTGCTATCTTGTATGGTTTAGAATCGAGCTTGTAAAAGGTTTGAGGATTCAGACCCATATGATATTGTCGAGGATCTCAAATTGATTTTTGAGACTCATGCGCAATTGAAAGCTATGAGGCTTGAAAAGTTCTTTAACCGCAAGATGGAAGAGGGCAGCTCGTCGGTGAGCATGTGCTTAAGATGTGCGGCACGCAAAACAAACTTCAAAGCTTGGGTATAGTGATTCCTAATGCTTTGGGGATTTACCGTGTCCTCCAATCACTACCACCAAGTTATAAGAACTTTGTGATGAACTACAACATGCGTAGAACATGAACAAGACGTTGCGTAACTCTTTGCCATGTTAAAATCTGCAAGTGGAGATCAAGAAAGAGCACCAAGTGTTGTTGGTCAATAAGACCACCAAATTCAAGAAAGGCAAGTCTAAGCAAAGGACACTTCAAGAAGGGTGGTAAGAAAGCTACCACGTCGGCGAAGAAGACCAAGGCTGGACCTAAGCACGACATCGAGTGCTTTTACCGCAAGGGAGAAGGTCCTCGAAGCGGAATTGCCCAAAGTACTTGGCGGATCTCAAGAACGGCAACATCAAGAAGAAAGGTATATCCGATATACATGTTATTAATGTGTATCTCACTAGTACTCGTAGTAGTGCACGGTATTTGATAATCTGGTTCGGTTGCTCATATTTGTAACTCAAAGCAGGTGCCGAATAAACGGAAGCTAGCGAAGAATGAGGTGACGATGCGCTGGGAAGCGGATCAAAGGTTGATGTGATCGCGGTCGACACGCTACCCTTCATCTACCATCGGGATTAGTTTTATACTTAAATAATTGTTATTTAGTGCTGCGTTGAGCATGAACATTATATCGGGATCTTGTTTATTGCGAGATGGTTACTTGTTTAAGTCGAGAATAATGGTTGTTCGATTTATATGAGTAATATGTTTTACGACATGCACCTTTGATAGATGGTCTATTCTTATTGAATCTCGATGGAAATACACATATCAACAACATTGAGGCTAAACGTTTGAAATCGGCGATAATTCGACCTATATGTGGCATCGCTGTCTTGGTCACATCGGAGTGAAACGTATGAAGAAACTCCATTCCGATGGACTTCTTGAATCACTTGATTTTGAATCACTTGAAAGATGCGAAGCATGTCTGATGGGAAAAATGACTAAGACTCCATTTTCTGGTATGATGGAGCGAGCTACGGACTTATTGGAAATCATACATACCGATGTGTGTGGTCCAATGAGTGTAGCATCGTGATGGTTATCGTTATGTTCTTACCTTCACGGATAACTTGAGTAGATATGGGTATATCTATTTCATGAAACATAAGTCCGAAACTTTCGAGAAGTTTAAGGAGTTTCAAAGTGAGGTAGAAAATCAACGTAACAAGAAGATTAAATTTCTACGTTCTGATCGTGGAGGTGAATATCTAAGTTACGAGTTTGGCGAGCATTTAAAGAAGTGCGGAATACTTTCACAATTGACACCGCCGGGAACACCACAGCGTAATGGTGTGTCCGAACGTCGTAATCGAACTCTCTTAGATATGGTTCGTTCTATGATGTCACTTACAGATTTACCGCTATCATTTTGGGGTTATGCATTAGAAACAGCCGCATTCACTTTAAATAGGGCACCGTATAAATCCGTTGAAACGACACCGTATGAATTATGGTTTGGGAAGAAACCTAAATTGTCGTTCCTTAAAGTTTGGGGATGCGAAGCCTATGTAAAGAAGTTACAGCCGGACAAGCTTGAACCCAAAGCGGAAAAATGCGTCTTCATAGGATACCCGAAGGAAACTATTGGGTATACCTTCTATCATAGATCCGAAGGCAAAACATTCAAGGTTAAGAATGGATCCTTTCTAGAGAAGGAATTTCTCTCGAAAGAAGTGACTGAAGGAAAGTAGAACTCGACGAGGTTGTCGAACCTTCTCTCGAATTGCGAGTAGCGCAAAGACCGGAAGAAGTTCCTGTGGTGCTCGCACCAATAAGAGAGGAAGCTAATGATGATGATCATGAAACTTCGGTTGAAGTTGCTACAGAGCCTCGGAGGTGAACGAGAACTCGTACCACTCCAGATTGGTATGATTCCGTTATGAATGTCATGGTGGTGGACAACACCGATGACCCCGAGACATATGAGGAAGCGATGATGAGCCCAGATTCAAATAAATGGCAAGAAGCCATGAAATCCGAGATTGGATCCATGTACGAAAACCAAGTATGGACTTTGGTGGACTTACCGGATGGCCGGAAGGCTGTCGAGAACAAATGGATTTTCAAGAAGAAAAGATGTCGATGGTAATGTTGCATCTATAAAGCTCGACTTGTCGCAAAAAGGGTTTCGACAAATTCAAGGAGTTGACTACGATGAGACTTTCTCACCGTAGCGAAGCTAAAGTCTGTGAGGATTATGTTAGCAATCGCTGCATATTATGATTATGAGATATGGCGATGGATGTCAAACAGCATTCCTCAATGGAGACATTGATGAAGAGTTGTATATGATGCAACCCAAAGGTTTTGTCGATCCTAAGATGCTAACAAGGTATGCAAACTTCAACGGTCCATCTATGGATTGAAGCAGCATCCCGAAGTTGGAATCAACGCTTTGATAAGGTAATCAAAAGTTTTGGTTTTATACAAACTTATGGAGAAGCTTGTATTTACAAGAAAGTGAGTGGGAGCTCAGTAGCATTCTTAATCTTGTATGTGGATGACATATTGTTGATTGGGAATGATGTAGACCTTCTTAATAGTGTCAAGGAATATTTGAATAATAGTTTTTCAATGAAGGATCTTGGCGAAGCAGCTTACATATTAGGCATAAAGATTTATAGAGATAGATCAAACGCCAAATATCATTGTCACAGAGTACATATTTGGACAAAGTTCTAAAGAGATTTGGAATGGAAGAAAGCAAGAAAGGGTTCTTGCCCATGTTGCTCAATACGACCTTGAGTAAAACTCAAAGTCCGACATCGTGAGAAGATAGAGAAAGGATGAGTAAGACTCCTATGCCTCAGCCATAGGATCTCTAATGTATGCCATGCTATGTACTAGACCCGACATTGCATATCTGTTAGTTTAACTAGCAGATATCAAAGTGATCCAGAGTGGATCATTGGACAATGATCAAAAACATCCTTAAGTACTTGAGAAGAACTAAGGTTATGGTTCTTTCTTATGGAGGTGATGAACACTCGTTGTTAATGGTTACACCGATGCTAGTTGGAACACAGATCCGGATGATTCTAAATCACAATCCGGATACGTATTTATTTTGAATGGTGCAAGAGTTAATGGAGGAGTGCAAAGCAAAGCGTTGTGGCGAGATCTTCAACTGAATCGGAATACATGGCTGCCGGAGGCTTCACAAGAAGATATGGATGAAAGAGTTCATTACTGAGTGGGTGTGGTTCCAAGCGCTGGACCCAATGTCTATCTACTGTGATAACATGGGCGCCATAGCCAATGCGCAAGAACCAAGGTCACACAAGAAGCTGAAGCATATCAAGCTGCGTTTTCACGCTATTCGAGAACATATCCAGGATGGGGATATAAAGATTTGCAAAGTACACACAGATCTGAATGTGGCGGATCCGTTGACTAAACCTCTCTCGAGGGCAAAACATGACCAACACCAAACTGCCATGGGTGTTCGTTATATTACCATGTAATCTAGATTAGATGACTCTAGTGCAAGTGGGAGACTGTTGGAGATATGCCCTAGAGGCAATAATAAATGTAGTTATTATTATATCTTTGTGTTTATGATAAATGTTTACATTCATGCTATAATAGTATTGACAAGGAAACCATTGATACTTGTGTGATTTGTAAACTTAATTTGAAGTCCCTAGTATAGCCTCTATACTTCACTAGCTTGTTGGTTGATTTATGATTGTGGTTTCCCTATCATGAACATTGAGATGTTATCAACAACAAGATCATATCGTTAGGAGAATGATATGGTGGACATACTCCTATAGATAAGCGTAGCATAAAGATCAAGTCATTTCAATAGTTCAATTGCTATATGCTTTCTGATACATAGTAACCTAATTCCTTCGACCATGAGATCATGCATATCACCTTTACCGATGGATGCTTTGATGACATCAAACACCACACCGTGAATCGGGTGGCTATAAAGGTGGCATTAAGTGTTCGGAAAGTATTGGTTGAAACACATGGATCAAGAGGGATTTGTCCATCCACATGACGGATAGATATACTCTAGGCCCTCTCGGTGGAATGTCATCCAATTGGCTTGCAAGCATGTGACTTGGTCACAAGGATCACATATCACGAACGAGAAAAGAGTACTTATCGATGAACGAGGTTGAACTAGGTATGCGAGATACCAGCGATCATAACCTCGGATAAGTAACATATCGTGAGACAAAGGGAAATTGGTATCGTATGTAAGTGGTTCATTCGATCGCAAAGTAATCGTAGAAATATGTGGGAGCCATATGATTTTCCAGATTCCTCTATTGGTTATTGTTCGAGAAGTGTCTCGTTCATGTCCGCATAATTCACGAACCGTAGGGAGACACACTTAAGGATTCGACGTTGTTTGAGTAGTTATGGTATTATGAGAAAGAGACCGAATGTTGTTCGAGTCTCGGATGGGATCCGGATATCACGAGGTGATCCGGAATGGTCCGAGAATAAGATTCATATAAGGAAAGTCCCGTTTGAGTTCGGGAATGATTACAGTGTTTTCATCGGAATGTTCTAGAAGGTTCGGATTGTCCCAAGCACTGGGGGAGGGGTACATGAATGTGTCATTACTTAATGGAATGATTCCATCATGTACTAAGTGTTCTTGCTGTCCCAAATAAAGGATTAAATTGAATCCTAAAACAGAAAAGTCAAATGTCCAGTTTGAAAGTCAAACTGCCAAAACAAGATCTGGGAAACAAGAAAGAGGTGTTGAATCCGACTTGAGGAGGAGTCTCTCCTCCAAGCCAGCGCCACCCAAGGCCGACTTGGGAGGGACTCTCCCCCAGCGCGCCTCCCCACCTATAAAAGGAGGCGGGGCTCCTCCTAGACACACAAGTTTCACCTCTAGATTTCGTGTTTAGAGCCGTTTTGGTTTAGAGCTTCTAATTGCTTTAGCCAGCGGTTTAGAGCCTTCTAATTGGTTTAGAGCCTTCTAATTGGTGTGTCTAATTACTAGACCACTAATAGCCTCTCTCATAATCTCCACCATACTCGCACCGGCTTAAGGCGAAGCCTCAGGATCTCCCTCTACTTAGGTACCACGCCATTGTCTTTGGAATCGCGAGGAAGTGCTACAACCTCCATTTTCTTTGGAACAAGGGAGAGGAAGGTCTTCGTCGAGTACCGAACGTGTGACCGACTGCGGGAGCGCTGCCGGAACATGGCGCCGGAAGGATCGTCTACGCGATCTTGAGATCGGAAGTGTACGACTACATCACCCACGAGAATCTGCTCTCGTTAACCGCTTTGGAATCTTCGAGGGTGAGTTCCTCTATCGACTCGTTGCTACAATCTAGTAGATAGATCTTGGCTTGTTTGTTTGTATGCGATAGAAAATTTTTGTTTTCCATGCTACGAACCCCTACAATATCCATCATGAACTCCTTCATCAATATATAACATCTTCGAGAAGCTCACTCCTCTCTGAAGCCACACTAGGCTAACTCCCGGCAACCCTTAGGCATGTTCCGGAAGGGGAGCACCCCCCCTCCCCGGGTACAAAACGTCATCAGTGACACACATTGTTGAAAACGGGGACAAGGCGCCATAATCCTGGCGCCATCTAGCCATCATCTTATGGCGTGTCAGCACCGTTTCCGTTGACGGCACAAGCACGATGTGATAGGATGGCACGTTCTTGAACGTCTGAGTAGGCAAACCGGATCGTCGACACCTCACCGAGCCCAGTGTCGCGTTGCAGGCACCACGTGCAGCAACTATTGTAGCGTGTGTCAAGTTGCACCACGTATTGTGTAGCCACTGTGGTAAGCCCTTGCATATATAAAAGGAGGCACATGGCTACGTAGATAAGGGTTCAAACATTTGTAGAATAGAGAACAGAGAGAGGCGCAAAGAGCAACAAAGATAGAAACTCCCATGTAATTTTCTTGGCTTGCCCTGACGCCAGAAAAGAGAGTTCATCATCGTAATATCTCTTCTCACCATCCATATATAAAATGTGGCAATGTAGGGTGTTACACTTCCGAGCGGTCTAAATCTAGGTAGAAGAACTTATGTGTTGTTGACGAGGTTGTCTAGACCGTGGTGTGCCCTCCACCGAATCAAGAAGGGGGTGTCCCACATCCCCGGTGTTCGTGTACGCACACGTGACAAGCGGCCAGGATGCAGTTTGATGAAGACATGGTTCCGGTGGCAGCGGTCATGGTGAAGGGGCCCTGACGGCGACAGCTGATACGTCGGAAACATATCTATAATTTTTGATGCTCCATGCTTGTTTAGTATATACTTTGATTTGCTTTGTATACACTTTGAGGTAATTTTTACATGTTTTTTGGTACTAACCTATTAACAAGTTGCCACAGTGCCAGTTGCCTGTTTTCTGTTGTTTTTGTTTTTAGAAAAGCTAGTGAAGAAATATTCTCGGAATTGGACGGGACGAACGTCAAAGTCAATAACTTTCCGTGGGGAACAAGAAGTCCAGAGGGGAGACGAGGAAGCGGGCTAGGGCGGCCAAACCCCCCTAGGAGCGGGTGGGCCCTACCTCGCGCCTGGGTAGTGTTGCCCCCCTGGACGCCTCCTCGGCTTCCCCCTTCGCCTATAAGAAGCCCCCGATGCAGAAACCCTAAGTACCCGATTAAATCTTCACGAAACCTTCCGTAGCTACCGCCACCGTCGTCCCTAGATCGGGGGATCTGAAGTTCTTCCCGGCACCCTGCCGGAGGGGAGATCATCCCGGAGGCCTACTCTCCGGTATGATACGTGAGTAGTTCCACCTTGGACTATGGGTCCATGCAGTAGCTAGATGGTTGTATCTCCTCCTTTGTGCTTTCATGTATAGATCTTGTGAGCTCCATTCATGATCAAGATCTAATCTATTTGTAATCATGCATATTGTGTTTGCGGGGATCCGATGGATATTGAGATTATTGTGTTGGTTTGATTAATGGTTTTGTATTTATGATTCTATCATGTCTGTGTTGTTTGTGATCTTGCATGCACTCCGTTGTTAGTAGCTATCTTGGCCAAGTAGTTGCTAGTGACTCCAAGAGGGGGTATTTATGCTCGATAGTGGGTTCATGCCTCTAGTTTCCAAGGGAAGTGACAATAATCTCTTTGGTTGTAGATGTGTTGTTGCTACTAGGGAGAAAACAACGATCTCTTGTTCATGGAACAAGTAGATTGTTTACCTTACACACTTTGCTTAAAGTAGTCGTCTGTTGCTTGCAACTTAATACTGTAGGGCGTTCGGATGATAACCTGAAGGTGGACTTCTAGTCATAGATGCAGTTGGATGGCGGTCTATGTATATTGTTGTATTGACCAATCGAATCTCATAGGATATTTTTGTCTAGTATTGCATTGTTATGCCTTGATCAGTTCCTTTCAATTGCCCTGCTGTAATTTTTTTACCCTTCATGCCATGTTGTTTATCTAAGGAGAGCACCGCTAGTGAACTATGGACCCCGGTCCAATCCTTACCATTGATATTGTAGGGTTTCGTAGCATGGAAAACAAAAATTTTCTATCGCATACAAATAAACAAGACAAGATCTATCTACTAGATTGTAGCAACGAGTCGATGGAATAACTTACCCTCGAAGATTCCAAAGTGTTTAACGAGAGCGGATTCTCGTGGGTGATGTAGTCGTACTCTTCCCGATCTCAAGATCGTGTAGACGATCCTTCCGGCTGCGTTCTAGCGCTTCCATGATCGGTCACACGTTCAAGATTGACGAAGACCTTCCTCTCCCTTGTTCCAAAGAGCGGAGGTTGTAGCACTCTCCTCGCGATTCCGAAGACAAGCGTGGTACCGAAGTAGAGGGAGATCCCAGAGCTTAAGCCTGAGCGAGTATGGTGGAGTATGAGAGAGCTATTAGTGGTCTAGGGTTTAGACACACCAATTAGAAGGCTCTAATCCGAAGGCTAGGGCAATTAGAAGCTCTAAACCAAAGCGGCTCTAAACCGGAGTCTAGGGCTAGGGTTTAGATTTAGAGGATAGGAACTTGTGTGTCTAGAGGAGGAGGCCCTGCCCCTCCTTTTATAGGTGGAGGGGCCGGCGCGCCAAGGGGGAGGGAGGGGAGTCCCTCCCCAACTCGGCTTGGAGGTGGGCCGCCGGTTGGAGGAGGGATTCCCTCCCCAACTCGGTTTGCCCCCTCTTTCCTCTTTCCCTCACTTTCCTGTTTTAGCCGTTTGACTTTTCAGTTTGGGATTCAATATAATCCTTTATTTGGAACAGCGAGAACACTTAGTACATGATGCAATCATTCCAATATGCAATGACACATTCATGTACCTCTCCCCCCCGGAGTGCCGGACATTCCGGAACCTTCTAGAACATTCCCGATGAAAACACAGGAATCATTCCCGAACTCCGAAACGGGACTTTCCTTATATGAATCTTATTCTCCGGACCATTCCGGATCACCTCGTGATATCCCGGATCCCATCCGAGACTCCGAACAACATTCGGTCTCTTTCTCATAATACCATAACTACTCAAACAACGTCGAATCCTGTAACACCCTCAGAATCGGTCCTATGCAAGTTTTAGCAAAACTCGCCAAACCCGCGTAGAAACGATTCGAAGGTGCCCACCAGGCACTTTCGTGCGGGTGGAAAGCAAAGTATTAACATTACACAACAGTCCTCGTTGGGACCCACAGAACAGATATATATACAACAGCGACTCAAAGAGTCAAGAATACAGATACACGGTACAAAGATCCAAATCACCTTGAAAACGATGGGGCGTCCGACTACGGACAAGATGCAAATGGGGCTAAGAGCCCTGAAGAATAACCAATGGCGTCCATAACCCTGCCAGCCAAGCGGAAGGGTAACCACGCTAACGTCGTCGATCTCAAAACCTGCTTAAACAAAGGGGTGCCGACAAAGGGCAAAGGAAAAAGGAGGCGTCGATCTTGAGGCCAAGATGCAGCGAGGCTAGAATTCGCGGTCCTCGCCTACATAGGTATGGTGGATCGGCGGCAGCAGAAATTGAACAACCTATAGAGACTTGATACAACCGGGCGGTTATCGAGAGAGGATGGGAATGACCTATTCGGATCCAACACAAGCTAACACCAAACAAACCCTTCTGGTGTTTCCCCTCGAGACCAAACGAGGAAGTCAACCGAGAACTCACCAGGTTGGCGTTTACTTATTCAGTTATAGTTGCGGCACTTTACTAGTCAGTTTAGATAATCGTCACGATAAAATAAGCAAGGCGATTAATTAACCATTCATTGTAGTTGCAACAATTACTAATCAGGTACCGATAGCAAGAGATAAACCCAAAACCCAGCAGTTGTTGGTACTTTTATTCAGCCAATTCGTTGTAGTTGCAAGATTTACTAGTCAGGTACAATTGTCGCAAGCGACAACCAATCAAGCAATTGTGGGCAGTATTAATTAACCATTCCATTATAGTGAAGCTAATTACTAGTCATTATAAGTCAAATTTATAGCAGTAAACTTTAGTTATGCTTGTCTATGATCGAGATCTTGCTCCAAGTTGTCCATATCCGCGACACGGCTTTGAAAAGTTTTACCCGCCGGGTGCACCAATAGCAACACACGCTCGATCAACCTCGGAAAAACCAAATCAAAACCCAACGAGGCTTTCACATGAACAATCACAGGATTGAGAAATATTTCAGGCCACCCTTGAGTATACCACCAAGTAAGCAAGCTTGAGACGGACTCAAGGTTTGCGTCAATGGTCAGAAGCGACGAGATCCCCAATCGGGACCTGTCGATACAGCGTAATCACTCCGCTTCCTAAAAAGACACGGTGCGTTACCTTGCACAATTTAAATACAGAAAGTAGCATGGCATAAGTACAGGATAGTAAAAACACCTCAAACTAGTTGTGGCCCCAAGAAATAAGTCTGAATCAAGCTCTGGCTCAGGGGGGTCCCATATACCTCCCGGATGTGGATAGCGCGCAAAAATCAAGGAACAGGTATCAAGTACTCGGGGTCTTACGGGACACAAGTGGGCATTCGGAAACCAAATATTTTCTATCACCCACCGATGCCTCTGCTTATTTCAATTTTAGTTGTCAAACAGAAATTAAAGTGACGATAAGTAAAACTAGAATCATCTCCAACATCAACATGCGGCAATACATCAGCAACTGTGGCATATGACGACACACATCAGCACTTGAGCAAGCAACTACGACGCGCAAGTCCAACTATCTACCAAACAATAGGTAATAGGATGTGTCCAAGGCAATATAGGGCTGCAAGGGATTTCACGGGTACGAAAACTAGAGCATCGCAACACAGATAGCAATAGATCAACAGGAAGGAGTAAATTACTATAAAGTAAGATGGGTAGAAAGGGGGAGATGCTCGCCTGAAAACATTGTCGAAGGTTCATCCGAAGATCGGGGCGATGCTCACATCAACTCAACGGCCTTATCCGCGAAGAACCAAAACACTAGAAGAAACACCGGATGCAATATTTAATACACGGCAGAAGATCGGCATGATGCATGTATGATGTATGGCATGGCAAGGTGCGATGCAATTAGGTCAAGATTAAGCGGAACCAGGGTCACGACAATCGATTATATGGTTCAAGTTATTTAGAACCCCCGCAGTTTAAATGTTGTTTTACATGGTAGAAGATAGCACCGGGTTCGCTACACAAATTTAAATGAGGCCAATATGAGACTAGATTTGCCCGCATATGGGCCCCATATTTAGTTATTAGGTGAATCGGCATAAGGCCCACAAACCAATGCTAGGCATGCGGGAATGACAATTAAACATGCAACAAGTTGTTATGTTATAAAATAGGGTTCGAGGAAAAGGGGTCACACATCAGAGGGGGCTCGACGATCTTGGGGTTCTGGGGTTCGGGGTTCGACAGGGTCCAGGGTTCGACGGATGCGTTCTCGGATATCGGGGGTAGATCTTGTTGCATCCGGGTTCTCAGCGGTCTCGGCGTTCGGAAAGAAGTACTCGGTTCGGTGCCGGGGGTTGCATCGGATTCTTCGGGGTTGTTCTTGTCGCATGCAGATCTTGTCGGGTCCCACAGGGTCGGTCTTGCCGTTGCTAGGGTCTTGTCGGGCCCGCGCCATCGAGTCGGTCTTGGCTTCGGGGTGAAGTACTTGGCGTCCGGGGTGCGGTACTTGTGGCACAGGTGGCGATCTTGGCGTCCTTCGGTTGGGTTTGGCGTTCGAGGAGATACTTGTCGTTCTCGGGCGTTCTTGGTGGTCATCGGGTCCGAGTGGCTGATCTTGTCGATTTCATAACGGAGGCCTTGACGCCTGTCGAAGATGTTCATGACGGTTGTCGATGTCGGGATTGGGACGGCCTCGATGGTCTTGTGGGGTCCTTCGCTTCGGCGTCGGGGTACTCGAGTCCGGGACCGGGGCCACCGGTGGTGGTTCAGCGGGTTGGCGCCGTGGCGAGCGCGGGACGACGGAGCTCATCGGGACGCTGGTCGGGCGAGGCCATGGGGTCGGAGGAGCGCTGGGAGGACGGCCCGCGAGGGTCGGCCCGAGGTGCTCGGGCTGTCGCCGCGAGCCTGCCCTGGGCGGGGAGCAGCTCGCGGAAGGATCTGTGGGACGCGACCTTGGCGACGCTGGGCGGAGAGGGCTCGTGCACGCCTTGCAAGTGGGGAGCTTCGGTCCGCAAGGCTGTCACAAGCGGGAGCTGCGGAGGAGGAGGATGCGGGATGGCGGGGCTGGCCGTGAGCGAGGCGAGGCAAAGGGTCTGAGGCGCGAGGCGGGCCTGAGGGCGGCTATGGCCTTGAAAGGCAGCAAGTGGGGAGGCGGCGAGGGGAGAGGCAGGGAGAGGGAGAGGACGAGGGAAGAAGATGAACAGGGGAGGAGACGCAGTGAGCGGTTTGTCGGGCGTGGTTGGGGGCTGGTCATGGGGGGGTCTGGCAGGGTGCTGAGGGTGGGGCCTGGCGGGCAGTGTGTGTGTGGGGTGTGTGTTTGTGTAGCGTGGGTGGGAGGAGAAGGTGAGAGAGAGAGGAGGGCTGGGCCAAGTGGCAGCCCACGGTTGGTGGGGGTTTGGGGAGTGCTGACTTGGCGTTCAGGGATTGGCCAGGGTGAGGTGGCCAGGGGGTGTGGGTAGGATAGTGGGTAGCTCTAGGATTTTTACAGGGCGGTTAGGTGGACCGTTTTAAAAACAGGGGTGGTCGTTCGGGTCGGGTTGACCCGTTCGACTGCCCCTACTAAAATAAAATAAATTTTTATTTGTTTAAATAACAACATTTGCAAACCGATAGCAACAAACAAAATATTCCGGGGACCCGGTTTTGGTGTTTGAAAGAGATGGGGCGTTTAGAAAACAAAACGGCTTTGCGAAAAATAGTTTTATGCAAACAATGCATGATGATGACGATGCAATGCACAAATTCAACGCGATTTTCTAGTAGTGGTTTTGCGGGATGCCACAAATCCTTAAGTGTGTCTCCCTACGGTTCGTGAATTATGCGGACATGATCGAGACACTTCTCCGAACAATAACCAATAGAGGAATCTGGAAATTCATATGGCTCCCACATATTTCTACGATTACTTTGCGATCGAATGAACCACTTACATACGATACCAATTTCCCTTTGTCTCACGATAGTTTACTTATCCGAGGTTATGATCGTCGATCTCTCGCATACCTAGTTCAACCTCACATCGACAAGTACTCTTTTCTAGTTCCCGTGATATGTGATCCCTTGTGAGCCGGTCACATGCTTGCAAGCTAATTGGATGACATTCCACCGAGAGGGCCCAGTATATCTATCCGTCATATGGATGGACAAATCCCACTCTTGATCCATGTGTTTCAACCAATACTTTCCAACACTCAATGCCACCTTTATAGCCACCCGCCACGGTGTGGTGTTTGATGTCATCAAAGCATCCATCCAAAGAAGGTGATATGCATGATCTCATGGTCGAAGGAATTAGGTTGCTATGTATCGTAAAGCATATAGCAATTGAACTAATGAAATGACTTGATCTTTATGCTACGCTTATCTATAGGAGTATGTCCACCATATCATTCTCCTAACGATATGATCTTGTTGTTGATAACATCTCAATGTTCATGATAGGAAACCACAATCATTAATCAACCAACAAGCTAGTGAAGTATAGAGGCTATACTAGGGACTTCAAATTAAGTTTACAAATCACACAAGTATCAATGTTTCCTTGTTAATACTATTATAGCATGAATGTAAACATTTATCATAAACACAAAGATATAATAATAACTACATTTATTATTGCCTCTAGGGCATATCTCCAACAGTCTCCCACTTGCACTAGAGTCATCTAATCTAGATTACATGGTAATATACCGAACACCCATGGCAGTTTGGTGTTGGTCATGTTTTGCCCTGGAGAGGTTTAGTAAATGATCCGCCACATTCAGATCTGTGTACTTTGCAAACCTTTATATCCCCATCCTGATATGTTCTCGAATAGCGTGAAAACGCAGCTTGATGTGCTTCAGTTCTTGTGTGACCTTGGTTCTTGCGCATTGGCTATGGCGCCCATGTTATCACAGTAGATAGATATTGGGTCCAGTAGACTAGGAACCACACCCAGCTGTAATGAACTCTTTCATCCATATCGCTTCTTGTGAAGCCTCCAAGCAGCACCATGTATTCCGATTCAGTTGAAGATCTCGCCACAACGCTTTGCTTTGCACTCCTCCTAATCTTTGCACCATTCAAAATAAATACGTATCCAGATTGTGATTTAGAATCATCCGGATCGGTTCCAACTAGCATCGGTGTAACCATTAACAACGAGCTGTTCATCACCTCCATAAGAAAGAACCATATCCTTAGTTATTCTCAAGTACTTAAGGATGTTTTTGATCATTGTCCAATGATCCACTCGGATCACTTTGATATCTGCTAGTTAAACTAATAGCATATGCAATGTCGTCCGTACATAGCATGGCATACATTAGAGATCCTATGGCTGAGGCATAGGAGTCTTACTCATCCTTTCTCTATCTTCATTCACGATGTCGGACTTTGAGTTTTACTCAAGGTCGTATTGAGCAACATGGGCAAGAACCCTTTCTTGCTTTCTTCCATTCCAAACCTCTTTAGAACTTTGTCCAAATATGTACTCTGTGACAATGATATTTGGCTTCGATCTATCTCTATAAATCTTTATGCCTAATATGTAAGTCGCTTCGCCAAGATCCTTCATTGAAAACTATTATTCAAATATTCCTTGACACTATTAAGAAGGTCTACATCATTCCCAATCAACAATATGTCATCCACATATAGTATTAAGAATGCTCTGAGCTCCCACTCACTTTCTTGTAAATACAAGCTTCTCCATAAGTTTGTATAAAACCAAAACTTTTGATCACCTTATCAAAACGTTGATTCCAACTTCGGATGCTTGCTTGAATCCATAGATGGACCGTTGAAGTTTGCATACCTTGTTAGCATCTTTAGGATCGACAAAACCTTTGGGTTGCATCATATACAACTCTTCATCAATATCTCCATTGAGGAATGCTGTTTTGACATCCATCCGCCATATCTCATAATCATAATATGCAGCGATTGCTAACATAATCCTCACAGACTTTAGCTTCCATCGGTGAGAAAGTCTCATCGTAGTCAACTCCTTGAATTTGTCGAAACCCTTTTGCGACAAGTCGAGCTTTATAGATGAACATTACCATCAAGATCTGCTTTTCTTCTTGAAAATCCATTTGTTCTCGACAGCCTTCCGCCATCCGGTAAGTCCACCAAAGTCCATACTTGGTTTTCGTACATGGATCCAATCTCGGATTTCATGGCTTCTAGCCATTTATTGGAATCGGGCTCATCATCGCTTCCTCATATGTCTCGGGGTCATCGGTGTTGTCCACCAACATGACATTCATAACGGATCATACCAACTGGAGTGGTACGAGTTCTCGTTGACCTCCGAGGCTCAGAGTAACTTCAACCAAGTTTTATGATCACCATCATTAGCTTCCTCTCTTATTGGTGCAGCACCACAGAACTTCTTCCGTCCGCGCTACTCGCAATTCGAGAGAAGGTTCGACAACCTCGTCGAGTTCTACTTTCCTTCCAGTCACTTCTTTCGAGAGAAATTCCTTCTAGAAAGGATCCATTCTTGCAACGAAGATTTTGCCTTCGGATCTATGATAGAAGGTATACCCAATAGTTTCCTTTGGGTATCCTATGAAGACGCATTTTTCCGCTTTGGGTTCAAGCTTGTCCGATCGTAACTTCTTTTCATAGGCTTCAGATCCCCAAACTTTAAGGAACGACAATCTAGGTTTCTTCCCAAACCATAATTCATACGGTGTCGTTTAACGGATTTAGACGGTGCCCTATTTAAAGTGAATGCGATTGTTTCTAATGCATAACTCCAAAATGATAGCGTAAATCTGTAAGTAACATCATAGAACGAACCATATCTAAGAGAGTTCGACACGACGTTCGACACACCATTACGTTGTGGTGTTCCCGGTGTCAATTGTGAAAGTATTCCGCATTTCTTCAAATGCTCGCCAAACTCAGAACTTAGATATTCACCTCCACGATCGTAACGTAGAAATTTAATCTTCTTGTTACGTTGATTCTCTACCTCACTTTGAAACTCCTTAAACTTCTCGAAAGTTTCGGACTTATGTTTCATGAAATAGATATACCCATATCTACTCAAGTCATCCGTGAAGGTAAGAACATAACGATAACCACTGCTCGATGCTACACTCATTGGACCACACACATCGGTATGTATGATTTCCAATAAGTCCGTAGCTCGCTCCATCATACCGTAAAATGGAGTCTTAGTCATTTTTCCCATCGACATGCTTCGCATCTTTCAAGTGATTCAAAATCAAGTGATTCAAGAAGTCCATCGAATGGAGTTTCTTCATACGCTTCACTCCAATGTGACCAAGACGACAAGCACATATAGGTCGAATTATCGCTTGATTTCAAACGTTTAGCCTCAATGTTGTTGATATGTGTATTTCCACTATCGAGATTAAATAAGAATAGACCATCTATCAAAGGTGCATGTGCATAAAACATATTACTCATATAAATCGAACAACCATTATTCTCTGAGTTAAACAAGTAACCGTCTCGCAATAAACAAGATCCCGATATAATGTTCATGCTCAACACAGGCACTAAATAACAATTATTTAAGTATAAAACTAATCCCGATGGTAGATGAAGGGGTAGCGTGACGACCGCGATCACATCAACCTTTGATCCGTTTCCCACGCGCATCGTCACCTCGTTCTTCGCTAGCTTCCGTTTATTCGCAAAGACTGTTTCGAGTTACAAATATGAGCAACCGAACCAAGATCAAATACCTGTGCACTACTACGAGTACTAGTGAGATACACATCAATAACATGTATATCGATATACCTTTCTTCTTGATGTTGCCGCTTCTTGAGATCCGCCAAGTACTTTGGGCAATTCCGCCCAAAGTGACCTTCTCCCTTGCGGAAAAGCACTCAAGATCGTGCTTGGGTCCAGCCTTGGTCTTCTTCACGTGGCAACTTTCTTACCACCCTTCTTGAAGTGTCCCTTGCTTAGACTTGCCTTTCTTGAATTTGGTGGTCTTATTGACCAACAACACTTGGTTCTCTTTCTTTATCTCCACTTCGCAGATTTCAACATGGCAAAGAGTTCGCAACGTCTTGTTCATGTTCGCATGTTGTAGTTCATCACAAAGTTCTTGTAACTTGGTGGTAGTGATTGAGGACACGGTAAATCCCCAAAGCATTAGGGATCACTATACCCAAGCTTTGAAGTTTGTTTGCGTGCCTGACATCTTAAGCACATGCTCACCGACGGAGCTGCCTTCTTCCATCTTGCGTTAAAGAACTTTTCGAAGCCTCATAGCTTTCAATTGCCGCATGAGTCTCAAAATCAATTTGAGATCCTCGACAATATCATATGGGTCCGACTCTTCAAACCTTTTCTCAAGCTCGATTCCAAACCATACAAGATAGCACACTGAACTATGGAGTACTGATTCTTCCGAGCGAGGTAAACATTCTTTACTTCATCGGAGCATCACCATGTGGGTCACCCAAGTGCATCCAAAGACATAGGTCAAATTACCAGCTGTGAGGACAATCCTCAAATTGCGGAACCAATCCGCGAAGTTGCTTCCATTGTCTTTCAACTTTTCTTTCTCTAGGAACGCATTAAAATTGATGGTAGGGGCTGCCATTGATCTACAACATATTTGCAATAGTTTAGACTAAGTTTATGACAAATTGAGTTCAAATTAATTAATGAAATTAAACTAGGTGAACTCCCACTCAAAACAATATCCCTCACATTGTTTTAGTGATCACACGAACCAAATCCACTACATCAACACCGATCATCACGAGAATTGATATAGTTTCAATGGCGAACAATCGTCATGTTCATCATATCTACTATGTGATTCATGCTTTACCTTTCGGTGATCCGTGTTCCGAGACCATGTCTGTACATGCTAGGCTCGTCAAGATCAAACCTCAGTTTCTGCATGAGCAAATCTAGCTTGCTCACGTTGTATACACTTGCAGAATCTAACACACCCGATCATCACGTGGTGCTTCGAAACAACAAGCTTTAGCAACGGTGCTAACTAAGGGTGAGCACTTTATGACTTGAAATTGATGTGCATGAGGGATCATCTTATAATGCTACCGTCGTCTACTAAGCAATACAAGATGCATAAAGGATTAACATCACATGCAATTCAATAATATGTGATATGATATGGCCTTTCTTCTTTGTGCTTCCGATCTCCATCTTCAAGCACGAACATGATCTCCATCATTACCGGCATTGCATCAAGGCCAATGACGCTTCTCCATGGTTGTCGTCCACCGGCTTCAACTACTACAACTACTTTGAATAGACACGCGGGTCTTAACATAAATTAAAGACAACCATATATTTCTCCGTTGCCAACTTACAATAAGGAACATTGCATACATCAAATATAATCACAATCATGGCCATATCACATCATCGACACCCCGCAAAACAAAGTTAGACGCCTCTACTTTCTTTGCATATTTTACGTGGTTTGGGGCTTTCAATAAGTGTCGTTCTAACTTACGAACAAGAACCACAACATTGATACTAGCATTGTTGATCACCCGTTGTAAATTGGATCTTAACTATGCTAGGAGAAACAGCACCATAAAGCCACTTATGCAATACAAGTTGCATGTCAAGCGTGAGCAAGTCTCATGAATGATGTCATGTAAGGTTAGCCCGCCGCTTCATCCCAACATACCGCAAGATGCAAAGTACACAAGAAGCAATCGACAATAAAAGCATCAACGCCATAATGACCATTGTGTTCTACTCAGGCAAGATCTACATATAGACACGGCTCGATACCACCGTAGGGTTTCGTAGCATGGAAAACAAAAATTTCTATCGCATACAAACAAACAAGCCAAGATCTATCTACTAGATTGTAGCAACGAGTCGATGGAATAACTTACCTCAAGATTCCAAAGTGTTTAATGAGAGCGGATTCTCATGGGTGATGTAGTCGCATTTTCCCGATCTCAAGATCGTAGACGATCCTTCCAAGGCTGCGTTCGGCAGCTTCCGCAATGGTCACACGCTCGATTTCACGAAGACCTTCCTCTCCTTGTTCCAAAGAAAATGGAGGTTGTAGCACTCTCTCGCGATTCCGCAAAGACAACGGCGTGGTACCGGAAGTAGAGGGGAGATCCCGCAGGGCTTTGCCTTAAGCCGGAGCGAGTATGGTGGAGTATGAGAGAGCTATTAGTGGTCTAGGGTTTAGACACACCAATTAGAAGGCTCTAATCCGAAGGCTAGGGCAATTAGAAGCTCTAAACCAAAGCGGCTCTAAACCGGAGTCTAGGGCTAGGGTTTAGATTTAGAGGATAGGAACTTGTGTGTCTAGAGGAGGAGGCCCAGCCCCTCCTTTTATAGGTGGAGGGGCCGGCGCGCCAAGGGGGAGGAAGGGAGTCCTCCCAACTCGGCTTGAGGTGGGCCGGCGGTGAGGAGGATTCCTCCCAACTCGGTTTGCCCCCTCTTTCCTCTTTCCCTCACTTTCCTGTTTTAGCCGTTTGACTTTAAAACTGGCCGTTTGACTTTTCAGTTTGGGATTCAATATAATCCTTTATTTGGAACAGCGAGAACACTTAGTACATGATGCAATCATTCCAATATGCAATGACACATTCATGTACCTCTCCCCCCCGGAGTGCCGGACATTCTGGAACCTTCTAGAACATTCCCGATGAAAACACCGGAATCATTCCCGAACTCCGAAACGGGACTTTCCTTATATGAATCTTATTCTCCAGACCATTCCGGATCACCTCGTGATATCCCAGATCCCATCCGAGACTCCGAACAACATTCGGTCTCTTTCTCATAATACCATAACTACTCAAACAACGTCGAATCCTTAAGTGTGTCTTCCCTACGGTTCGTGAATTATGCGGACATGATCGAGACACTTCTCCGAACAATAACCAATAGAGGAATCTGGAAATTCATATGGCTCCCACATATTTATATGATTACTTTGCGATCGAATGAACCACTTACATACGATACCAATTTCCCTTTGTCTCACGATAGTTTACTTATCCGAGATTATGATCGTCGGTATCTCTGCATACCTAGTTCAACCTCGTTACGACAAGTACTCTTTTCTCGTTCTCGTGATATGTGATCCCTTGTGATCCAGTCACATGCTTGCAAGCTAATTGGATGACATTCCACCGAGAGGGCCCAGAGTATATCTATCCGTCATATGGATGGACAAATCCCACTCTTGATCCATGTGTTTCAACCAATACTTTCCGAACACTCAATGCCACCTTTATAGCCACCCGATTCACGGTGTGGTGTTTGATGTCATCAAAGCATCCATCCGAAAGGTGATATGCATGATCTCATGGTCGAAGGAATTAGGTTACTATGTATCAGAAATCATATAGCAATTGAACTAATGAAATGACTTGATCTTTATGCTACGCTTATCTATAGGAGTATGTCCACCATATCATTCTCCTAACGATATGATCTTGTTGTTGATAACATCTCAATGTTCATGATAGGGAAACCACAATCATTAATCAACCAACAAGCTAGTGAAGTATAGAGGCTATACTAGGGACTTCAAATTAAGTTTACAAATCACACAAGTATCAATGTTTCCTTGTTAATACTATTATAGCATGAATGTAAACATTTATCATAAACACAAAGATATAATAATAACTACATTTATTATTGCCTCTAGGGCATATCTCCAACAGATACATCTTCCACTATTACTTGTTTACGCTGCAAACCAATACCTTCCACACCATACATTTAATCATTCGTTACAGCAAACCAGTGATCTTGACAACCTCACTAATTAGTTGGGGCAAAGTCTTCAGTTTGTGTTGTGCAGGTCTCCGTGTTGCTTGAAACACATGTGTGATGTTTCTTTCCTCCTTCTAGTTCGATAACCTCGGTCTCTAATGAGGGAAGACTTGCTGCTGTGCTCATCACACCTTGATCTTGGGGTTTCCAACGAAGTGCTCCATGTCAAGCACCATCAATACTTTATATTCTTTGCCCCTAATAAACTTGAACCATTGTGTCTTCTATGTTGTATATGCTTGCACTTATACGTTGGAATTAGCAGAACCGTGCTGTCATGGGGAACGTTTTCAACATTGCACTTGTACTTTGTACTCAGTTGATATCATGTTCTTTTGTCTATGGATGTCACCGGTGTGAAATAATAAGGGAACTTGTAAGTCCATGGAGTTTTTATTTTGTGTTAGAGAAACGCCTGGGCCGCTAGCCTAAGCCATGCCTAATCATGGTGGAAACTTGCTGCATCACCATAATGAGCTATCTATGAACCATATTCAATAAAAATCTATGCACATAGTAAATAAAAAGATCGCTGAGATGCTCATTATCTGCTTGCCTTGTCATTTTGGTTATGGGATAGCTCCTGTACCATGTGCAAGGGGTATCCCGTTGGCGGTTCTCTATGATACTCATGTACTTACAATGACAAGAACTAACAGGTGACTGAAGTTGAGTAGCATGAGGTGTGGCCCTCGTATTCAAGGGACTTGTGATTGCCAACTTATACTTCGTCAAGCATATACTCCATCTTTGTTCACTTTAACCTTAATCACTTCAAGATGCTTATGATAGGGGCAATGAGGGATGAAAGCTAACAAGTACCATAATTTTTGGAAGCTCTTTTTGAAACTTGAAATCCCTTCTTCCTTTATGAAAGGCTTTTCTTCCACCATTATTGAGTCTCCACCTTCTACCTTTAGGCACCTTTAAGAGAGCATAGTTGTGATTTTGTGCGCAGTGTTCCAAAACTTATTGATTGATGCATATTGTGATATTACTTGCTCTTGTGCTACTTGTTTCTAGTCATCCTTGTGAACTTTGAAGGTATCATATGCATCAATTTGCTACTCTATGAGGGACAAGCTGAATGCCACTATGCCATGTTTTCTGTATGTGAAACAAACAAACATTTTTCAATGCATGTTATTCATGATCTTTGTTTGTAGCCTATCATGTTGCATGCATAGTTACTATGTCCTATTGTTAAAACTCCATCTTTCATGCACGTGTTTACAGTTCTTTGATCCCAGCTTTCAATGCTTGCAAATGGTTTGATCTTGGTTTTGACGGTACATGTCACCTCAAAAATTATTCTTTTTATCACTTACCTACATGAGGACGAGCAGGAGTTAAGCTTGGGGATGCTTGATACGTCAGAAACGTATCTATAATTTTTGATGCTCCATGCTTGTTTAGTATCTACTTTGCTTTGCTATGTCTACACTTTGAGGTGTTTTTATATTTTTTTGGGAACTAACTTATTAACAAGTTGCCACAGTGCCAGTTGCCTGTTTTCTTCTGTGTTTGGTTCCGGAAAGGCATAAAGTAAAATATTCTCGGAATTGGAGGGGACAAAAGCCAAAGTCAATATTTTACCATGAGGGACACGAATCCAGAAGACGAGACGGAGACGCAAACCAGGGCGGACAAACCCCCCTAGGCGTGGGTGGGCCCTGCCCCGTGCCTGGGCAGGGTGTGGCCCCCCTGGTCGCCTCCCGTCCTCGCCTCTTCCCCTATAAGAATCCCCTGATGTAGAAACCCTAAGGACCCGATCAAAACTCCACGAAACCTTCTATAGCCGCCGTCACCTTCGTCCCTAGATCGGGGGGATATGAAGTTCTTCCCGGCACCCTGCCGGAGGGGAGATCATCCTGGAGGCCTTCTGTAACTACCTCGGTGAATTACGCTCCTAGTTGCAAGCCTGGATGAGCGGAAATGGTTGAAATAGTATGGTGGGGCCCAAATGCCACTCACAGGTAGACCTTTCGGCCGTCCCAACCATTTCCAAACATCGAGACAAGAACGGGCGGCGTAATCGGCAGGCGAAGGGATCAACTACATACACAAATGAGTATGTATGTAAGCCACCATACAACAGTACATCAGAGCCATTCCAGCTAAAAAGAAAGGAAATATAGCAACGCCATACGGCAAGATTCAAATGTCCTAGATAGATATAATAGTTTAGGATATCTCCTCATACATCAAACATCAGAGTATCAGGCGGAAGCGGCAAACAAGGTCCGAGTACGGATAAGAAGCAAATCGGCATAAGATGCCCCATAAATAAGCACATCCCGCCCATAGATCTCACGGATCCCCGTTCCCGGAATCTCTACACACGATCGTTGCCCACATCGTCCTCCTCCACCCAAAGATCCATCTTGTGAGTATACATTCATCCGAATCAAATAATTTATCGTGTGAGACCCTAGGGTACTCAAGAAGTCTTTATGCCTCTAAAGGGACACAACCGGGTGACGAATTGCAGAAAAGATAAACCCTAACAATTCTATAGATACTCGCTAACCATCCGCCTAACCAAAGATAGACGGATGTCCGTGAATTAATGACAACAGTTATAACAGTAATATCATCAGATCCATCCTCCTCCTCGCTTACCAACGAGGAAGCGGACAAATAGCCCCCCATCCGTTGGCAATTTTATTAACCATTCCATGAGTGTTGCACTATTTACTAGTCGACTTTAGTCAAATTAAAGCGGTACTTTAGTTATGCTTGTCTATGATCGAGAAACTATGCTCCAAGTCGCCCATAACCGCGACACGGCTTTGAAAGTTTTACCTGCAGGTGCACAAATAGCAACACACACTCGATTAACCTCGAAAACCAAATCAAAACCCAACGAGGCCTTCACGACAAAGCAATCACAGATTCAGAAATATTTCAGGGCCACCCATTGAGTACACCATAGCGAAGTTAATGACTCGAGACGGACTCAAGGTTTGGGTGGGCATCAGAACGATCGGGAACCCGAAGTGTGATGGGCTTGTCGATACCACAAAACGTGTCCCGTCCTAACAAGCAGTGCTCCTCGCACAATCGTAAATAAAGCAAGAAGCATGGCATAAGTACAGATAGTAAATAAAACCTCAAACTAGTTTGTGGCCCCAAGAAATAAGATCGAATCAAGCTCGCTCGTGGGGGTCCCATAAGCCTCCGGATGTGGATAGCGAATATTCAAGGAACAGAATCAAGTACTCGGGTCCTACGGACACAAGTGAGCAGGAAAACCAAATAGCAGATATTGCTCACCGTGCCACTTTCATTAGTTATCCCATTACTACTCAAGTTAAGTTTTTTAGGTACCTCGTTATCCAACAGACACTCACATACCCTACATCTTTGTTATACGACGCATGGCTCAAACAACTCTGTAGTAATGGCTCATGGGATGGAGGAACAAGCTTGGTGGGTTTAAAAGTAAAGGCTATGCAATACTTGGGATTCAATTTAATGCAATCGTGACTCAATGATGCAAGAATAAGATAGAGGCAATAGGTACTATATGTATGCAAGCATGTGGTAGTGCTTGCTGGCAGCCGATTGAAGCGAGAGAAGGATCTGGTAGTGCTCGGTTCTCTTGATATATCCCCGCCGCCTATTCAAGAAGAACCAAACAAACAAGGGCCAACATAAATAAAGTGCACAAGCATATGAATTAAAATGCGACAAGCAAACAATCATGCCATGATGAATGATGCACAATTTGCATGGCAATAAAGTAGCATGGCATGGGTGAGATGTGGAATACCAGAATAAATCATTTTTATTGAGTTTTGGCCACATTTTATCCTCATATTAGTTGTTGTATACATTATATTTATATGATGCATGCTGCAAAACAGAACATGGAATGCATAAACAGAAAGGTCTCGTCGAGCTGATCATTTTAGACATATCATTTGTTAAATTTGGAGTTATAAATCAAAAGTTATTAATTAATTAAGGGAGAAGGGCATTGTCACATCCCAAGATTTTCCAAATCTTGTAATGTGAAAATAAATTAATAAAATAAAACTTTGTTTGATTTTCAGAGCCAGAAGAAACTTTTTGAATGCAATTGGAACTTCAAACCCATTTGAATTTAATAAAAACTAAAGGGATTTAAAAAGATAAACATTTAATAAAAGGAAAATAAAAATATTTTGGAAATACTATTCTAGATCTTTTAAAATAAAAGGATTTGGTTCTCAATTGAAATAAAAGTTTTATAGATAAAGATTATTTTATAGAGTTCAATTAAACCTTGGCCAAGCTTTGGGAATTAAAACATTTTATTTTAAATAAAATAGCAAAGGTTTATTTAAAAATAATAAAGGATTGCTTAATAAAATAATAAGGAATTAATATCCAAATTTTATTCAAATAAAAGGTTTTACCTTTTTAAATAAAACATCAAAACTTATTAAATTGTTTTAAATAGGTTTTCGAAGTATTTTATATTATCTAATAAAACCTACTAAAGTTTTTTAGCTTTGTTTTAGATTTCAAAATAAATATCTCAATAAAACAAATCCTATTTGATTTAATAATGAAAGTCTATTATATTTAATTAATAATGGACCCTAAAAATAAAAGGTTATTTTGTTTTAACAAATTTTTCAAATATTCTTTATTTCCAAATAAAATCTACTGTTTGAGTTTTGAAAATATTTGGATTTCAAATGGAGATTTTATTAAATAAATCAAACCCCATTTTATTAAATAACTAATGAACCATTTTATTTAATTAATAAATGGAACCTAAAAAGATTTAAATTATTAATTTGAATTTGGATTTTGGTTCATGTTACTGAACAGAACTAATTTCAATATTACAAGTTTGGGTGTTGTTTGAATTGATTTGAACCATGTTTGTTTGATAGAAATTTCAAAACAGAAATTGAAAATAGAAAAGGAAAAGAATTCGACAAAAAATAGAACACCCTCCGCCCAACTAGCCCAACACAGCCCAATCCAGCCCAGTTTTCCTCCCAAGAAAAGCGGTTCACACTCGATCTCGACCCAGAGAGGCCGTGGTGGACCCTTCGCCACTTCTTTCCCATCGACCATCGGACCCATCTTCCATCGTTCTCCTTCCCCACCCCACGACTCGTTCTTCCTCCTCGCCACCGTTGCCATTGCTTCTTCGATTGAATGCGCCTTATTGCAGCATTAATCTCGCCTTGTCACGCTGTCTTAATCGCCCACGCCCTCTCCTCCATTCCCCTCTGTCGCCACTCCTTCTCCGCCCCGAGGCTGCCACAATTTGACCCAGCACTTCCTCTGCCTCCGACGACTTCCATTGCCAATTCCGGCGACTCAGCGCCGCCCCTTGCCTCGTCGACCTAGCACCCATACTCCACGCGTCCAGACGCATCCGTCCATACCAACCATTCACCTACGGGCGCTCCAGAACGTCGGCAACAACTCCACCTATACGCCGCCGTCGTCTGCTACTTTTCCGGCGAGTCCTCCATGTAATATCTGACCACCCCCTTTCCTTTCGATGATGCATACATGACCACCGACCACATGCGCAGCTAACGCAGCCCCTAACTTTTCTTAGCGTGGTTCTAAAACGTCGCCAACGACGACAACCTGAGAGCACCGTCGCCCGCAGCTTCTCCGACGAGCAATTAGTGGCAACCCCTTGCGCCCCTCGAGTAGCCGACCCTACCTCGAGCATCAGCAAGTCTCTACGAGCCTGGTAAGCCTTGCCAACCTCTCCCTCGCTTCCTGCATCGCCAGCTCCGCCGCTAGCAGGGCGTCGCCGCCGCGCGCTGCCGCTAAGCGCCGCCAGAGTTAGGTCAGGCCATCCCCAGCCGTTAGATGCCGATCGTAGGGGTACGACAGAATCACTTAACGTGAAGGGGTATGCGTTCAGGGTCGCACGATCGAACTTTATCCAACGCGCCAGAATAGTCAATCCGAGCGAAGCGGTACTGGCGAATGAAAATAGGACGCGTGGCACCAGGAGAGTTAAAATAGGATTTGAAATCAGATTGAAATGCCATTTTGAAAACCCTATAACTTTCAAACCACACGTCCAAATTTGACAAATTTTATATCAATGGATTCAGGAGAACAAGCTCTAGTCAACTGTGGAATTAGTTTAGCAAATAGTATCTGTTTGTTTGCTCATTTTTGCAGATTCATTTGTATGCTTGTTTAGAGTATAAAAATTGTTTAAAATTGAATTGAAGGATAAAACCTTTGAAAATTGGATTGTTGTGACCTTACTGACCCTAGGAACCAACCCTTGGTATTAAAAATGATTTTTGTAAGATTTAGATTGGATTACTTGACTTAGTCATTTTCTAGACAAATAAAAAGAATGGTTTTTGTTATAAAAATGTTTATGGAAAGAAAACTTTAAGGAAATAGTTTGGACCAAGCCTACTGACCCAAAAACACCAAGCTTTGCAATAGCAACTCATTTGGTGAACAACTTAAGAGTTTTGCCTTAATAAAAACATTTTTCACCACATGAAATGATGAATGGATTTAAAAATAGTTTTTGGACAAAACCCTCTTGCTAATGACTTTGCCACTTTGGTAAATGACCAATTTGGATCTTACAAAGTTTAGAAACCCCATAGAGACCCCTTTGCAAAATAAAACTATCTTGTGCATGCTCCCATGCATGAATTGGTTTCCATTGTCTTGTGTGTGTGAAATTGTTTGAGCGATTATTGGTTTGGAATGTAAATTGAATTAGTGTTTGCTTGTTTTACTTGTAGTGAAGTGTGAGACTAACAAGATCAAGGAGTGAACTACCATTCCCTACCAAAAAGGCAAGTGATGCTTCATACTTTTGTCCCATTACTTTTACTATGCATTAGTGATTTTGCTAAGTAAAACTTGCATGGATTTTGCTAAGTATAGACCTTGCTATAAGAAAACCTAGTAGATGAATCCTTAGTAGGATTTTCCTAAGTTAGAGATTCCTACTACTATCAAGTTTAGCCTAGCTAATCGAAAACATGGGTGGAATATATATTCACACTATGGAAAAATATTCTAAGTCTGAGGACTTAGGTTTTGTTTAATAAAACAACTAAGTCAATGAACCTCCTGGGTGGAATGGAAGGATTGGGATATGTTGAGTGGTTCACAAGGCCATGGACTTGGATTGTGTATATCACTTGTGTATGGCCACCCAGGAAACAAAGAGATTTGAGATGTCAAATGTTAAGAAGCTTCAAGTGCAACCACTTGGCAATATGGGCTCTGCCATGATCATATAGGTTGCAAGAACTTAGCCAAATGGACAGTGGGTGGTAGTGTTTGATAGGTTGGAGCGCGTCCATTTTGGTCTAAGGGAAGGCTTCTGAAAGATTTTGTCTTGGGAAACCAAGTCTTGTGGGTAAAGTGCACCACCTCTGCAGAGTGTATAATCTAAGTACTTAGCCATGTCCCTGGTAAAGGACAATTTGAGCATCAAGACATGGAAACAATCAAGAATCTCATCATTCAAATTTCTAAAGTTAAAACTTGTGGATTGAACAAGGGTTGATTGAATTCTTCAATCATTGATGGAGAGATGGCTTGGTACAAGGATCTTGAAATCTTTGATTGAGAAAAATGATTTTGTCAAGCAAAAACGTAATATTTTCAAAATGATAAGAAAAATCTATTTTGAGCAATGCAAGTCTCAACTCCACTTAGCCAAATGCATATAGATGATAGATTCCACTATACTACCATAGTATCACTTGCCAATACAATTCAAATGTATTGACCCTTTGTGGCTGTAACTTGTATGTTGCAGGTTTGATTGTTTTTAGTGAAGAATGATTGTTTAGGATTACAAAGTCTACAACCAACATCTGCCTGTGGCACTTTGAACATGAAGGACCCCATGATTATAGTTGTTCCGCTGCAATGTAATGTAATAGCCAAATGAGCTATGTAAGATGTAATAAAATTATGTTATTCCTGGTTATAAAGTTATATTATGACCTTTGTTTCTTGATATTACATCTTAACTGTGGATGCTAGCTATTGATCCAGGGACTAGCATTGTAAACACAGGAGGAATCTACCTTAGTAAAGGTTGGGACCCCTACAGGCATTTTGTTCTAATTTTAATCAACTTGAAATTTAAAGTGTCCAAAATATATTTTGGATGGCATATTTGAAATCCTCACATTTTTCTAATTTGAAAACATATATTATTTGTATTATTTGGAATTATGAATTTAAATTTATTTTAAAGTCAAAATTAGTCAAATAGGGTCAAAGTCAAAGGTTTGACTATTTGAAATCTATTCTGAAAATATTTGATTAAAGATTTGAATTAACATTCAAAAACAAAACATTTTTCATATAAGGTTTGAATTCAAATTCTAAATCATTTGAAAGTTATGAATTAGTTTTAATTTAACCAGAATTGAAATTTGAATTTGGATTTGAAATAATTTGAAAGATTTGAATTAAACAGAAACAGAAGAAACTTTTGTTACTCAGGGAGGTTCTACCCACAGCGAGTGACAGGTGGTCTTGATCTGGCGCGGTAAAAGCTTTTCTCACCGCGGTTTGACCCAGCCACAGAGAGTGACAAGCAGGGCCGGAGTACACGCGGACCCACACGCGGGCGCGCCAGCCGGGGCGTGACACGCGGCAGATCCGAGGGGGTGCGCTGTGAAAACCCGACACTCCGGGCTCCTTTTTGTAAAACCGCTAGAGAGGGTGACAGGTGGGCCTAGCGAGGAGTGCGGGTTTAGGAGGGAAAAAGGGGAGGGGGCTAAGCGCAAGATGGTCATCGGCTGCTGCAGCGCGCTGACGGGCACGCCTCTGACGACGGTGGATCTGGCCGCCTTCCGGCGACGATGGCGACGCCTACGCCGGACTAAACCCGCCGCCACAAAAACGAAAAAGGTAGAGGGATCCACGGCCTACAACTTTCCTACAGGTAGCATCACTGGAGGAGGGCTACAACGTGCGGGGCATGGCGAGGAACAGAGAGGCAGAGTGGGTGCAGACTCAACAGCCCGGTAGGCGCCTGAGAGGCCGCTCGACGAGGCCTTGGCAAGGCGTGAGCTAGAGAGGAAAAGGGGATGTCTAGGAGGAAGATGGTACTCACGGGAGTGCGCCCGCGAAGCCGTGGGAGCAGCGGTGGCGGGGTACTGGCGTAGTGCTCGCGCTCTGCTCCTTCGGCCACCTCACGGACACAGCGGCGACGGCGAGACTCCGGCGACCTCCAGCTGCTGCTACGCTTACAGGGCGTCGAAGAGGTAGTAGAGGGGCTCCTGGGGCTCCTGGATCGCCTTGGGAAGCTTCAAACCGACGAGGCCAGGAGGCAGATAGGTCTAGGGTTTGGGTGGGTAGGAGATGAGCATGGTGGGTAGGAGGAAGAGGAAGGGGATGGTGCCTGGGGATCTCGATCTGGTTGTGGAGTAGGCAGGTGGGGGATCTGGTTAGCAGCTAAAGATCAGGGAGGAAAAAGGGGAAGCACATGGGGGGGGTGGTGGCTTGCATAAAGTGAGGAGGAGGGATGATCGGCTAGGTCTCTCTTTTCCTCTCTTCCTTGTCTTGTAGCCGAGAGAGAGGCTAGGGAGGGACCAAGGGAGGAGCATGCGAGGCGTGTGGGATGCTAGGAGTAGCTGGGGTAGCTCGGGTTAGGTTTAGGTGGTCCTCATGGTATAGAGAGAAAGAGAGAGAGAGGGAGATGGCTTAGGGTTAGGTTTGATTGGGTTTAGAGGGGTAGATGGGGTAGCCTAGGGCTGGGGTTGATGCTTCAGCATGGAGGGGGTAGAAAGAGAGATGGAATATTTTAGGTTAGCTAGGGATACTAGAGTGAGGATGATGGTTGGTTGGCCAAAACAAAGAGGTAGGTTTATATTAGGGTTTAAGAGATTCAAGAACAAGAGGGCAACGTGTTTGAATTTAAAAGCAAAGCTCAACCAAAATAAAACAAAACAAAGAATAGAAGTCCAAGGGTTATGATTGCATGGAGTATGCACTAAGTGACTTTCATGCATGAGAGCATATTTTGTGGAAACAAATATGGGGCACATATAAGTGAGGAGAAGATTAGCAAAGATAAAGATGCAATTAAACCCGCATTTGAGAAAAAAGGGAGAGCTCCAAGAGACATACACCACTCAATAATTCATATAAAATCCAAAGGACTAGAATGTGGTGGTGCTTGCATGGCCCATGCAAAATAATTAATGCCAGGTTTATTCTTGTGAAAACAATAATATTATCATGGAATTATTCTTATGCATTCCCAAAAGTGGAATAAAGCCAAGCAAAAGAATTTATTGAATTGGATCCACCCTATCTCCCATGAGCTAGATTAAATACCAAAAGAAAATAAGATACAAGCTCATGGATAATGGGATGGTGGAATTATAAGGTGGTGAAAAGAAAGGATGGTGGAGTCAATAAAAGATATGACCCCAACTCAACTTGGGCATTTAAATAATATATCAAGAACCAAATACAATATCAAGAGGCAAATACAATTTACAATGCATATGAGAGAAGAACCAAATCAAAAAGGGGTTTTATATGATGCTCAAATGCAAGGTGGCATGATGACATGAGCATGATATAATGATGATGCAACAATTATATATATGAAGTAGCCATTATATTACTAGACCAAGTAGCATTACAATTTGTTAGACAAATGGGATGCTACAACTCTCCCCCACTAAACAGGAATCTCGTCTCGAGATTCTAGGAAGAAGAAGAAGACTCAAAGAGGGTAGGATAGTTGGCACGGATCTCATCTTCACGCTCCCAAGTGGCTTCATCAATAGAATGGTGCGACCACTGCACCTTGCAGAACTTGATGGCCTTGTTGCGAGTCCTTCTTTCTGCGGTCTCAAGGATTTTTGTGGGGTGTTCTTCATAAGACAGGTCTTCTTGGAGATTGATTAGCTCATGATCCACGGTCCTGTCGGGATCCTTGAAGCACTTCTTGAGTTGAGAGATGTGGAAAACATCATGGACCTTGAGTTTTTCCGGGAGCTCAAGAGCATAAGCAATTTCTCCTCTTCTTCCACGAATTTTGAAAGGACCGATGTATCTAGGAGCCAGCTTTCCTTTGATACCAAAACGGTGCGTGCCTTTCATGGGAGTGACACAAAGGTAAACGAGATCACCAGGGACATACACCATGTCTGTGTGCTTTCTGTCATAATTGCTCTTCTGGTGACTTTGAGCAATCTTCAGATTTTCAAGAATGATATGCACCTTATCCTCCGCTTGAGTTACAATGTCAGGGCCAAACCAAATTCTTTCTCCTGCACCTGACCAACCAATCGGAGTTCTGCATTTGCGGCCATAGAGAGCCTCAAATGGTGCCATCTTCAGACTTTTCTGGAAGCTGTTGTTGTAAGAGAATTCAGCATAAGGGAGACATTCTTCCCACTTCATGCCAAAAGAGATAACGCAAGCACGAAGCATATCCTCCAGAATCTGATTGATCCTTTCAACTTGTCCTTGCGACTGAGGGTGGTAAGCTGTGCTGAACTTCAACTTTGTTCCCAAAGCATTTTGGAAACTTTCCCAGAACTTGGAAGTGAAGATGCTCCCGTGCTGAATCGATCTCAAGCGGAACCCCATACAGAGAGACAATTCTGTTGATATAGAGCTCAGCCAACTGAATTCCAGAAATTGTTTCCTTGACGGGGAAGAAGTGAGCCACTTTAGAAAGCCTGTCAATGACAACAAAGATTGCATTGTTGCCCTTCTGCGACCTTGGAAAACCAGTGATGAAGTCCATCTCTACTTTCTCCCATTTCCATTCCGGGGGTTTCAATGGATGTAGAATACCGAAAGGTTTCTGATGGACAGCTTTCACTCTGCGGCAGACATCACACTTCGAGACATACTTGGCACAATATCGTTTCAAACCCGGCCACCAATATTGTGTTTTCAACTCCATGTACATCTTTGTGCTGCCAGGGTGGATAGAAAGAACAGAATCATGCGCCTCCTTGAGAACTTGCTCTCTCAAACCCGGGTAGTTCGGAACAAACATCCGGTGTTCAAAGAAAAGCGTGCCTTGATCATCGACGTGGAAGGACTCATACTTCGGAAGCTAAAGTTTGGAGATGATCTTTTTGGTGTGCGGATCACCAAGCTGACGAGAGCGAACCTTTTCTTCCAAGAGAGGAGTAGCCAGAAGGTTCAGGAGATGCCCTTGTTCCACAATTTCAAGGTTGAGCTGACGGAATTCCTCGCACAAGAGAGGCATTGTTCTTCCATCATGAGGTTGTTGACATAAGCTTTGGCGGCTCGAGCATCGGCCATGACATTAGCTTTGCGGAGTGTAGTTGATGGTCAAATCAAAATCATTGATTGCTTCAATCCATCTCCTCTCCGAAGGTTGAGATCAGCCGAGTGAAGATATACTTGAGACTCTTGTGATCGTAAAAGATTTCACAACGTTGCCCAAGTAATGCCTCCATAGTTTCAAAGCAAAGACAACTGCTGCGAGCTCGAGGTCATGTGTAGGATAGTTGATCTCATGCGTCTTCAACTATCGAGAGGCATAAGCAACAACTTGTTTTTCTTGCATAAGGACCGCACCCAATCCTTGCAAAGAGGCGTCACAGAATATCTTGAAAGGCTTAGATGTATCTGGAGGAACCAAGACTGGTGTGGAAGTGAGATTCTCTTTGAGTGTCTCAAAGCTTGCTTGACATGCAGGAGTCCAAAGGTATTTCTTGCCTTTCTTGAGGAGGTCGGTAAGAGGCTTCGCTATCTTCGAAAAGTTCTAAACGAAGCGACGGCAATAACTAGCCAAACCAAGGAAACTCCTCACTTCTTTGACATTAACAGGAGGAAGCCATTCAACAATTGTCTTTACAGTTTCCAGGTTGACTGCAATGCCCTTGGCAGAGATGACGTGACCAAGATAGGTTACTTGAGGCAGCCAAAACTCACACTTGGAGAACTTTGCATACAAGCGCTTCTCACGAAGCTTGTTTAGGACACACCGAAGGTGTTCTTCATGCTCTTCCTTTGACTTAGAATAGACTAAGATGTCATCCAGATAGACCACAACGAACTTATCAAGATACTCCATGAAAACCGAGTTCATAAGCCTCGAGAAGGTAGCAAAAGTTGGTGAGACCGAAGACATGACCGTGTACTCATACAGCCATAGCGGGTGGTGAAAGCTGTTTTAGGAACATCTTCCTTACGAATCTTGATTTGGTGATAACCACTTCTCAAGTCAAGCTTAGAGAACACCACAGCCCAAATAGTGATCAAGAGATCATTAATCCGCGGAAGGGATATTTATTCTTGATGGTTTTAGCATTGAGAGCCCGATAGTCAACACAAAGTCTATCAGTCCTGTCTCGCTTCTTCACAAAGATTGTTGGGCTACCCCAAGAAGAAGTATTGTGTTGAATGAAACCCAACTTCTCTTGTTCATCAAGTCGACGCTTGAGTTCAGCCAACTCAGCAGACCCATTTTATAAGGCCGCTTGGAGATAGGAGCTGTTCGTGTTCAAGATCAATTACAAACTCAACCTCACGATCCGGAGGCATACCCGACAACTCTTCAGAAAGACATCCGGGAACTCACAAATCACGAAACACTCAATAGCTTCCATAGCATCATCATTCGAGTCGCCAAAGAGAAAAGTCGGACAAAGGAGTCGACTTGGAGAAAAGACTATATGGCCTTCAGGAATCTTCAGAGAAACCGAGCGTTCAGCACAATCAATCACAGCTGCATTTGTTGTCAACCAATCCATGCCCAAGATGACATCAATGTCAGAATTGCCCAGAACAATTAAGGACGCCGAGAACGAAGAGCCACCTATCTCAATTTGATTGCCATGGCTGATATGAACAGCCCTCATGTTTGAACCAGGAGATTGTACCACCAACCGCTTAAGGAGAGGAACCAAGACTAACTCTTCTCATTTGCAAACTTGTGAGAAACAAAAGAATGCGATGCACCAGAATCAAACAAAACTCGTGCAGGGACTGAGTTAACGGATAGCATACCCATCACAACCTGTGTGCATGCTCACTTGAGCGACGTTGACAGCTTGGCACGAAACAATGAGACCCGGCTTGGTGTTGATGTTGAGAGCCCGAGGTGGTGGTGCACGAACCATAGGAGAGCTTGCCGCAGATCTTGGAGGTGGTGGGGAAGAGCTTTGTTTTCATCGACAGTTCCAGCTTTGATGCCCGTGAGTCTCCACACGTGAAACAAGCACTGTGGACGTGGAGCAACGTAGCTGGACTCCGCCAGCGCCTCGAGGTAGTGGTGGTTGTAGCCCCTGGGAGCAGCAGTGAGGAAGTTTGGTGGCCTTGCCGCGTAGCTTGCAGGTCTTGGTGGAGCCGGGAGCGACGGTGGGGTGTTAGGAACCCAAACACGACGCTTAGAAGGAGCTGACATAGCTGAAGAGCTTGGTGCATCACGGTTGTGTTTCTTTGACTCCTCAAACACTTGCCTACTTGCTTCTTCCTGCAGAGCTATATGCTGAAGTTCCAGAAAAGACGCCGGCCTTGCATGTGTGATTGCATATTTAATCGATGCATTGAGCCCTTGCCGGAACCTCTTTTGCTTCTTCTTGTCATCGGAGATCTCATCGCCACCATAACGAGAAAGGTTCATGAAGTTCCTGATGTAGGTATTGACATTGTCATTTCCCTGCTTGAGGTTGAGAAACACTTCCTTCATCCTTTCCATGACAATTTCCGATGCATCGCTCTTTGAACGCTCAGAGAACTGTTCCCAAGTAGGTGAAAATCGGCGGTTTGCCTTCGTGTAATTCTCCCACCAGAGCTGCATCTCCCTTCGTAAGGTGAGTAGCACATTTTACCCATTCTTGCTCAGAACATCAAGATATCCAAGAGCCTTGACATCTCACGCAACCAATCATCAAGATCAAGTGGTTGATCGAAACATCAAATTGTGGGTTGAACTTCAGGAAGCTTTTGATGTCTCCTCGCTTGGGAGGTGGAGGTAGCGGAGCAAACTCATTCCTCCGAACACTTTCTTCAAAACGCTGCTCTTTGCATTGCTGCCAAGGCATTGGCGATGTTTGACAACGCTGACCCGTTCAGTGGAATATCCTCATCGAACGCGTGGTGGAGCCATCCCGTGATTGATATAAACACAAGTCAAGATACTATAATGGAGAATAATAATAATCCAAAATAGTACCAAGATGGAATTAACCAAGATTAAAGGATACAATTTACTAAGATGATATTAAAATATCAACAAAGTTCAAAGCACCTAGAAGATATTAAGCATATCGCACACGACTGAAAAGGAGTGTGGTACACAGATATATCAAAGAAAATTTTTCCGCAAATTTCGGCATTAAAATACCAGTAGATGCGCAAAATCACGTAACGAATCAAGATTAGTGACTCTACCAATTCAATATACAAAAGCGAATGATAAGAGTAGTGGTATGGTCGCGACTCCATCCCGCACTCAAATCATTACTCCGCACATAAATAAGTAGAACACATATCCTAACCCCTTCTTCTCACGATGAACCTAAAGATTAGTAACTACGGAAACGAACACCCCAAACAAGATAACGTCGGTTAACAAAGAGCAAGACAGATCGCGGCGGTATACAACGAATCGGATAGATTGCGTCGGTTTGCAAAAGCCTGTCGGTATGGAATGTACCAACAGTTGATAACCAAAAGGCCGATTGTGATAACAACTAGGATGCAACAGATAAACAAGGAATTACACACACACACACACAACCTATGGTACTACGGAAACCCAGAACACGTGAATCCTAGTTTGAACTTTTAAGAAGAGGATTGAAAACGTTACACTTACTTACCAGAAAAGGGTGGGTGGTTGGGTAAGAAGAAAAGTGGAAGCAGTCCTACTCTCACGTTTTGTTTTTCCTTAGAATACATAACTACCAAAAATATTTTACTAGACTGACAACGACCATTTGGCTGAGACCCTGAAGGGCGGGATGGCTCTGATACCAATTGTAACTACCTCGGTGAATTACGCTCCTAGTTGCAAGCCTGGATGAGCGGAAATGGTTGAAATAGTATGGTGGGGCCCAAATGCCACTCACAGGTAGACCTTTCGGCCGTCCCAACCATTTCCAAACATCGAGACAAGAACGGGCGACGTAATCGGCAGGCGAAGGGATCAACTAGATACACAAATGAGTATGTATGCAAGCCACCATAAAACAGTACATCAGAGCCATTCCAGCTAAAAAGAAAGGAAATATAGCAACGCCATACGGCAAGATTCAAATGTCCTAGATAGATATAATAGTTTAGGATATCTCCTCATACATCAAACATCAGAGTATCAGGCGGAAGCGGCAAACAAGGTCCGAGTACGGATAAGAAGCAAATCGGCATAAGATGCCCCATAAATAAGCACATCCCGCCCACAGATCTCACGGATCCCTGTTCCCGGAATCTCTACACCGAACGATCGTTGCCCACATCGTCCGCCTCCTCCACCCAGTATCCATCTTGTGAGTGTACTGCTCATCCGAATCAAATAATTTATCGTGTGAGACCCTAGGGTAATCAAGAAGTCTTTATGCCTCTGAAGGGGACACAACCTGGGTGACACAATTGCAGGAAAAGATAAACCCTAACAATTCTATAGATACTCGCTAACCATCCGCCTAACCATAGATAAACGGATGTCCGTGAATTAATGACAACAGTTATAACAGTAATATCATCAGATCCATCCTCCTCCTCGCTTACCAACGAGGAAGCGGACGAACAGCCCCCCATCCGTTGGCAATTTTATTAACCATTCCATGAGTGTTGCACTATTTACTAGTCAGTTACTTAGTCAAATTAAAGCTGTACTTTAGTTATGCTTGTCTATGATCGAGAAACTGTGCTCCAAGTCGTCCATAACCGCGGACACGGCTTTCAGAAAGTTTTACCCTGCAGGGGTGCACAAATAGCAACACACACTCGATCAACCTCGGAAAAACTAAATCAAAACCCAACGAGGCCTTCACGACAAAGCAATCAAAGGATTCAGAAATATTTCAGGGGGCCACCCCATTGAGTACACCCGCAACAAAGTTAGCTGACTCCAAGACGGACTCAAGGTTTGGGTGGACAGCTGTAAACGACTGGGAACCCGAAAGTGTGACTGGGCTTGTCGATACCGCGAAAACGTGTCCCGATCCTAAACAGTACAAGTGCTCCTCGCACAATCGTAAATAAAGCAGTAAAGCATGGCATAAGTACAGGATAGTAAATAAAACCTCAAACTAGTTTGTGGCCCCAAGAAATAAGACTGAATCAAGCTCTGGCTCAGGGGGGGTCCCATAAGCCTCCCGGATGTGGATAGCGCGAATATTCAAGGAACAGGAATCAAGTACTCGGGGTCCTACGGGACACAAGTGAGCAGGAAAAACCAAATAGCAGATATTGCTCACCGGTGCCACTTTCATTAGTTATCCCATTACTACTCAGGTTAAGTTTTTTAGGTACCTCGTTATCCAACAGACACTCACATACCCTACACATGTTGTTCTACGACTCGCATGGCTCAAACAACTCCTGTAGTAATGGCTCATGGGATGGAGGAACAAGCTTCGGTGGGGTTTAAAAGTAAAGGCTATGCAATACTTGGGATTCAATTTAATGCAATCGTGACTCAATGATGCAAGAATAAGATAGAGGCAATAGGTACTATATGTATGCAAGCATGTGGTAGTGCTTGCCTGGCAGCTCAGTTGAAGCGAGAGAAGGATCTGGGTAGTGCTCCTGGTTCTCTTGATATATCCCCTGCTCAGCGTCTATTCGAAGAAGAACCAAACAAACAAGGGCCAACATAAATAAAGTGCACAAGCATATGAATTAAAATGCGACAAGCAAACAATCATGCCATGATGAATGATGCACAATTTGCATGGCAATAAAGTAGCATGGCATGGGTGAGATGTGGAATACCAGAATAAATCATTTTTATTGAGTTTTGGCCACATTTTATCCTCATATTAGTTGCTGTATACTTTATATTTATATGATGCATGCTGCAAAACAGAACATGGAATGCATAAACAGAAAGGTCTCGTCGAGCTGATCATTTTAGACATATCATTTGTTAAATTTGGAGTTATAAATCAAAAGTTATTAATTAATTAAGGGAGAAGGGAATTTTGTTGTAATTTTAATCAACTTGAAATTTAAAGTGTCCAAAATATATTTTGGATGGCATATTTGAAATCCTCACATTTTTCTGATTTGAAAACATATATTGTTTGTATTATTTGGAATTATGAATTTAAATTTATTTTAAAGTCAAAATTAGTCAAGTGGGGTCAAAGTCAAAGGTTTGACTATTTGAAATCAATTCTGAAAATATTTGATTAAAGATTTGAATTAACATTCAAAAACAAAACATTTTTCATATAAGGTTTGAATTCAAATTCTAAATCATTTGAAAGTTATGAATTAGTTTTAATTTAACCAGAATTGAAATTTGAATTTGGATTTGAAATAATTTGAAAGATTTGAATTAAACAGAAACAGAAGAAACTTTTGTTACTCAGGGAGGTTCTACCCACAACGAGTGACAGGGGTTGAGGTCGATCGGCAAAAGCAGCGCTGAAAGCTTTTCTCACCGGTTTGACCCGACACAGAGTGACAAGCGGGCGAGTACACGCCAACCCACGCGGGCGCCACCCAGGCGTGACACGTGGCGATCCGAGGGGTGCGTGAAAACCCGACTCTCGGGCTCCTTTTGTAAAACCGCTAGAGAGGTGATGTGGGCGAGGGAGTGCGGGTTTAGGGGAAAAGGGAGGGGCTAAGCGCAAGATGGTCATCGGCTGTCACGCTACGACGGCACGCCTCGACGGCGGTGGATCCGCCGCCTTCGGCGACGATGGCGACGCCACGCCGACTAAACGCTACCACAAAACGAAAAAGCTAGAGGGATCCACGCCTACAACTTTCCTAGGTAGCATCACCGGAGGAGGGCTACAACGCAAGGGCATGGCGAGGAACAGAGGCAGAGCGGGGTGCAGACGCAGCCAGCTGGGCGGCAGAGGCGCCGACGAGCGGCGGGCGCTATGCGAGCTAGAGAGGAAAAGGGGATGTCTAGGAGGAAGATGGTACTCACGGGATGCGCCCGCGAAGCCGTGGGAGCAGCGGTGGCGGGGTACTGGCGCAGTGCTCGCGCTCTGCTCCTTCGGCCACCTCACGGACACAGCGGCGACGGCGAGACTCCGGCGACCTCCAGCTGCTGCTACGCCTACAGGGCGTCTAAGAGGTAGTAGAGGGGCTCCTGGGGCTCCTGGATCGCCTTGGGAAGCTTCAAACCGACGAGGCCAGGAGGCAGATAGGTCTAGGGTTTGGGTGGGCAGGAGATGAGCATGGTGGGGAGGAGGAAGAGGAAGGGGATGGTGCATGGGGATCTCGATCTGGTTGTGGAGTAGGCAGGTGGGGGATCTGGTTAGCAGCTAAAGATCAGGGAGGAAAAAGGAGAAGCACATGGGGGGGTGGCTTGCATAAAGTGAGGAGGAGGGATGATCGGCTAGGTCTCTCTTTTCCTCGCTTCCTTGTCTTGTAGCCGAGAGAGAGGCTGGGGAGGGACCAAGGGAGGAGCATGCGAGGCGTGTGGGATGCTAGGAGTAGCTGGGGTAGCTCGGGTTAGGTTTAGGTGGTCCTCATGGTATAGAGAGAAAGAGAGAGAGAGGGAGATGGCTTAGGGTTAGGTTTGATTGGGTTTAGAGGGGTAGATGGGGTAGCCTAGGGCTGGGGTTGATGCTTCGGCATGGAGGGGGTAGAAAGAGAGATGGAATATTTTAGGTTAGCTAGGGATACTAGAGTGAGGATGATGGTTGGTTGGCCAAAACAAAGAGGTAGGTTTATATTAGGGTTTAAGAGATTCAAGAACAAGAGGGCAACGAGTTTGAATTTAAAAGCAAAGCTCAACCAAAATAAAACAAAACAAAGAATAGAAGGCCAAGGGTTATGATTGCATGGAGTATGCACTAAGTGACTTGCATGCATGAGAGCATATTTTGTGGAAACAAATATGGGGCACATATAAGTGAGGAGACGATTAGCAAAGATAAAGATGCAATTAAACCCGGATTTGAGAAAGAAGGGAGAGCTCCAAGAGACATACACCACTCAATAATTCATATAAAATCCAAAGGACTAGAATGTGGTGGTGCTTGCATGGCCCATGCAAAATAATTAATGCCAGGTTTATTCTTGTGAAAACAATAATATTATCATGGCATTATTCTTATGCATTCCCAAAAGTGGAATAAAGCCAAGCAAAAGAATTTATAGAATTGGATCCACCCTATCTCCCATGAGCTAGATTAAATACCAAAACAAAATAAGATACAAGCTCATGGATAATGGGATGGTGGAATTATAAGGTGGTGAAAAGAAAGGATGGTGGAGTCAATAAAAGATATGCCCCCAACTCAACTTGGGCATTTAAATAATATATCAAGAACCAAATACAATATCAAGAGGCAAATACAATTTACAATGCATATGAGAGAAGAAACAAATCAAAAAGGGGTTTTATATGATGCTCAAATGCAAGGTGGCATGATGACATGAGCATGATATAATGATGATGCAACAATTATATATATGAAGTAGCCATTATATTACTAGACCAAGTAGCATTACAATTTGTTAGACAAATGGGATGCTACAACTCTCCCCCACTAAACAGGAATCTCGCCCCGAGATTCTAGGAAGAAGAAGAAGACCACGCCGTCATGCTGCCGGAATCGCGAGGGGAGAACTACAACCTCCGCTACCTGCTGGAACAAGGGAGAGGAAGGTCTTCATCGAGTACCGAACGTGTGACCGACTGCGGAAGTGCTGCCGGAACGCAGCGTCGGAAGGATCGTCTACGCGATCTTGAGATCGGCAAGTGTACGACTACATCACCCACGAGAATCTGCTCTCGTTAACCGCTTTGGAATCTTCGAGGGTGAGTGCTTCTATTGACTCGTTACTACAATCTAGTAGATAGATCTTGGCTTGTTTTTTGCATGCGGTAGAATTTTTTTGTTTTCCATGCTAAGAAGCCCTATAGTGGTATCAGAGCCGTGTCTATATGTAGATCTGTTGCACGAGTAGAACACAATGGTCATTGTGGGCGGTGGTGCTTTTATTATCAATTGCTTTTTGTGTATTTTGCATCTTGCGGTATGATGGGATGAAGCGGCCCGGGCTAACCTTACATGACATCGTTCATGAGACTTGCTCCACGCTTAACATGCAACTTGTATTGCATAAGTGGCTTTGCAGGTGCCTGTCTCTCCCATCATAGTATAGATTCAATTTACAATGGGCACTTGATAGTTCAAACATCAACGTTGTGGTTCTTGTTCATAAGTTAGAACGACACTTATTGGAAGCCCCAAATCACGTAAAACATGCAAAGAAAATTAGAGGCGTCTAACTTTGTTTTGCAGGGGTGTGCAGTGATGTGATATGGCCATGATTGTGATTATATATGATGTATGCAATGTTCCTTATTGTAAGTTGGCAACCGGCAGGAGCCATATGGTTGTCTTTTCAATTCCGTTAAGGCCTGCGTGTCTATTCAAAGTAGTTGTAATAGTTGATGCTGGTGGACGACAACCATGAAGCGGCGCCATTGACCTTGACGCCATACCGGTGATGATGGAGATCATGTTCGTGCTTGAAGATGGAGATCGGAAGCACAAGAAGAAAGGCCATATCATATCACATATTATGAATTGCATGTGATTTTAATCCTTTTATGCATCTTGTATTGCTTAGTTCGCGACAGTAGCATTATAAGATGATCCCTCAAGCACAAAATTTCAAGTTTTAAAGTGTTCATCCTTAGTAAGCACCGTTGCTAAACCTCGTTGTTTCGAAGCACCACGTGATGATCGGGTGTGTTAGATTCTGCGAGTGTATACAACGTGAGCAAGCCAGATTTGCTCATGCGGAAGCTAAGGTTTGATCTTGACGAGCCTAGCATGTACAGACATGGTCTCGGAACACGGATCACCGAAAGGTAAAGCATGAGTCATATAGTAGATATGATGAACATGTTGATTGTTCGCCATTGAAGCTACATCAACTCTCGTGATGATCGGTTTTGATGTGGTGGATTTGGTTCGTGTAATAACTAAAACAATGTGAGGGATATTGTTTTGAGTGGGAGTTCACCTAGATTAATTTAACTATTAATTAGAACTCAATTTGTCATAAAGTTAGTCTAAACTATTGCAAATATGTTGTAGATCAATGGCGGCCCCTACCATCAATTTTAATGAGTTCCTAGAGAAAGAAAAGTTGAAAAACAATGGAAGCAACTTCGCGGATTGGTTCCGCAATTTGAGGATTGTCCTCAATGCTGGTAATTTGACCTATGTGCTGGATGCACCGCTGGGTGACCCGCATGCAGCTAATGCTACCGATGAGGTAAAGAATTTTTTCCTTGCTCGAAAGAATCAGTACTCCACAGTTCAGTGTGCTATATTGTATGGTTTGGAATCGGAGCTTCAGAAAAGGTTTGAGAACCATGACCCACATCATATTGTCCGTGAACTCAAAATGATATTTGAGGCTCATGCGGCAGTTGAGAGTTATGAGGCTTCCGAAAAGTTCTTTAACTGCAAGATGGAAGAGGTCAGCTCCGTCAGTGAGCACGTGCTTAACATGTTTGGGCATGCAAGCAAGCTTCAAAGCTTAGGTATAGTGATTCCTAATGCTTTGGGTATTCACCGTGTCCTCCAATGTAACACCACGGTTCTGAAAAGACCGTGGCTTCTATGTGACATGCCAATCCCTGGATCGGTTCATTGGCCCACAATAGAATAATATGAATAACATAGCAAAATATCCGTGTATCATAAATAACGAAGATCCAGAGTACCATTATTACAATAAAATCTTAACTCAAGGCTAGCTCAAATTATTCAGGTAGCAACATAAATAAAACAAATCCTCCATTCTTCAAATTTCCCACAAGGGAACACGTGCCGAGTGGAGTACCGTGGCCTATATCGATTACTCGGAATCGGAATATCCTGCAACATGAAATGTAGCAGCCCCGAAGGGTCAATACATGGAATGTATGGCAAGTAGAGCTAGTAAAGGAGACAATAGTGCTAACAGCTACATGCATATTTGGCAGGTGGAGCTGTGGCTAGCTTGCATTTAGAAACACCTTTGTCCTACTTTCAAAAATAGTTTTTGATTTTCTTTGAAAAGATCCCAATTAAGTTAACCCAACAACATTAAAGCAATTATGAAATTAGAATGAGCGAGAAACATGTCATGGAATCAATATCAAGCAACTTAGAATTCCATAACCGGGGACACGGCTAATCGATTAGATTATACACCCTGCAGGGGTTAGTACACTTTACCCATGTGACTTGGCCAGCCCAGCTCGTACCATCACTCTCATTTTGGGTGAAGATAGGGAGAAGTCCAAGAAGAGACCGTTCGGGAAGCAGCTCCCCAATCCCGACGCGCACCGGTCCAACCTACCAAAATTCTACATCTCTGGATACGCAGGTTCGAGTTACCACGACCTACTAAGTCCAACCAACCGCCCATTTCATTATTGGCACATGGTTGTACACGTAAGCTACAAAATAAAGAAGCCAATCATTTTCTCTTGATACCTGGGTGCCTTTCCGCAATGATACCACCAAAAATTATCAATCCCATCACACCCAAGAGATTCATTGATTAAGTTGTTTTAGTTTTCGCAAACCAACACATTTAGAACAACTTTCAGTGATGTAACCCACCCCTCATTCATCATAGCATGGCTAAGCACATCTACCAACGGTGGTTCATCTACAAGGAAAGCCCTACCACATAATAGGACATAGCATAGCGATAGTATCATCCTACACATGCATCTATAAAATACACGACAATGCATTGAAAATAGTAGTACAATATCATGAACAAAGTAGCATCTACTTGCCTTGGTTGTAGCGGTCGGAAGAACAATCCACACACAAGCAAGCGTTGCACTCTTCACAATCTACACGATACAATTGCAATCATAAACAAACCATCCACGAGCATATGCAAACAAGGATGATGCAAGATGCATGCATGAAAAGTGGATTGATGTTACAACAGCATCACAATATCTTATTCAGTAAAGCTACTGAATGCATGCATGGAAAATATTTTTAGCGCAAGGAAAACTAGTATGCAATTTATAATGCTCAATACTAGAGATAGAACCCAAATAATTCACTACTATTAACATACTAATTGTAAAATCTTGGGAAAATTCTACTGTGTAGCCATTGCTAAATAGGAACAGTACCAATTGGAATTTCTCAAAAAGGAATTATATAACTCCAAGAGTAATTAAAATACTGCAGAAAGCCATTAAATAGGTTCTGCAAAATTTGTTACCGTAAGCCTAACTTTTTAATTCACTTTGAGATTCCCCTTATTCTACTGATTCCAGGGAAATATTATTTGCAATTTTTGGAGTTACAGATCTTTTTCTACGAATTAATTACTCCAAAAAGGCCATTAAATCATTCAATTATTCTGGAAAAAATCTTGCTGTAAAAGTGTAAAACAAAGGTACAGCAAGATTCTACACGACTTACTGAATCTACACATATTTTATTTGTAATTTTTGGCCCAGTAGATTAATTTCTATGAATTTTACAAGTTTCGGCTATTTTCTGCAATTTCCAAAATCATTTAAAACTTTTACTGCGCAGTCAGCGCGACTGGACGAGTCAGCGCTGACGCGGCGGCGACGTGGCATGCCACGCGGCAGCGCGTAAGTGGGCGATACCCCTTCGCGGGTTCCATCTAATCTGGCGCGTTAAAAACAGATCGGACGGCTCACCTCGTCCGTGGCGAGCTCGACGGCGGCGATGACGTGGCAGCGGTGAGCCGAGCGGTGGCGGGCGACGCCCGGCGGTCCTCGGCGGCGCGGTGCACCCGACGTGGGAGGCGGCGTTCTGGCGGCGATCGTGGCGACGCGCGGAGTACCTCGCGTGGCTGCGGCGGACGACTGGAGACGGCGGCGTCGGCGCTGCTCCGACGAGAAATTGGCGGCGCTACGCTGCGGAAGGCAAGGGGAAAATCACGGGGTGAAACGGTGAGGCACGACGATCGTCAAGGAGTATACAGGGCAAGGAGGGGCGGCTCGAAGCGTCGGCGGCGAGGATTACCGAGGCGGCGGCGGCGGAAAGTTCGAGCTCAAATCCGAGCTCGAGCTAGGTTTTCCAGGCGGTGTTGAGGGGGAAAGTGGCAGCGGGGTGAAGCTTTAGAGGGGCCCGAAGATTGGGGAGGGGGCGAGGCGGTTAGCAGCCGATTCGGCCGAGAATCACGGCGGCGGGCGGTGTCCTGGTCGGGCACGGCGGGGGATGATAAAGGGCCCCTTTGTCGGCCACGTGTGCTAGCTGGCAAGGCCTATCTTATGTGAGGTCTGATGTGGCGGTTAGGTGGGGTTTAGGTGGGCCGGGCCGGGGTGGCTCGGGCGGTGGGGGAGTAGGTTAGTTTTTTCCTGTTCTTTTTATTTGTTTTTCTGTTTTAGTATTTGAAGGGAATATGCCCTGAGAGGCAATAATAAATTGTTTATTATGTGTATTCCAAGTATATGATAGATGTTTATTTTGCATGCTATAATTGTATTAATACGGAAACGTTAATACATGTGTGTTTAATAAACAAACAGAAAAGTTCCTAGTTAAGCCTCTCTCATAAACTAGCTCGTTGATTAACAAGATGATCAAGGTTTCCTGATCATGGACATTGGATGTTGTTAATAACGGGATCACAACATTAGTGTAATGATGTGATGAACATTCATCCGAAGTATAGCATTACGATCAAATTCATTGAGTTTATATTGCTATAACAACTTACGAAGTGATCCTAATCCTTAGACCATGAGATCATGTCAATCACTAACACCGGAAGAGTTTCTTGATAACATCAAACGTCACACCGTAATGTGGTGATTATAAAGATGGGTTCAGAACTAATAAAGTGTTATGTAGAGGCTCATGGATCGAGTGGAATTTGTTCATCCCGATGACGGATAGATATACTGGGCCTCTCGGTGATATCACATTGATTAGCTTGCAAGCAAGTGATTTGATCACTAGAATGTTATATCAGGGAACGAAAAGAGTGCATGTCGACGAGATCAAACTAGGTATGGAGATACCGATGATCGAATCTCGGACATGTAATATATCGTGAAACAAAGGGATTAAGATACTAGCGTAAAGGTTCCGACGATCACAAGAAAGTCATCGTTGAATGTGTGGGAGTCGATGGGTCTCAGATCCCGCTTCGATTATTGATCCGAGAGGGTCTCGATCATGTCCGCATTATTCACGAACCGTAGGGTGACACACTTAAGAGACACCGACATCCAATTGGAGCAAAAGTTTCATGCGAAAGAATAAACAAGCGCAGAATTTATTTCACTAGATACCGAAACAGGTTTTGGTGAAATTGCGTAAAGTGGTTATGCATGTGAAATAGAATTCTAGCAAGGGTTATTTGTGAATGTTTGTCATTAAAGTAATTGACAAAATTCTGAATAAAATAAAAAGTTTTATTTAATGAGAGTTTGCATTAAATTTGGTGGAAATTTAATGGGATCTTTGAGTGGGATTTTGAGTGGAGGAATTTGGAGGAGTTTGTGAGTGGAGTGTCCACCCACATGAAGAGGGAGGCAAGGGGCAGCCCCATGCGCTGCCACCCCTTGGGGTTCCCCCTCCTCCTATAAAAGGAGCCCCTCCTCTCACTTCTCACTCACACCTCCTCGTGAAGGATCTCTCTCCTCTAGAATTTATCCCCATGGTCTCGGACTAGCGAGATACATGTTCCGTGGCTATTCGGCAAGAAAGAGTTGTGCTTCCGCTGCATCGCTGGGCGAGGCGGAGGTTGCTCGGTGCCTCGAGCGTGTGCGAAAGCGGATCGCTGCTGATTTGCGGCTAGGACTTCCTCTCGATCTTGAGATCGGCAAGAGATCGTCTACATCAACCACGAGTGGGACTCGTTAAACTTTGTCGGTCTTCAAGGGTATGTTCTCTACGGATATACATCCGCCCGTTGTTTGTATCTAGTATAAATAGATCTTGGTATATAGTTCACATCGTAGGAAAATTTTTGTTTTCTATGCTGCGAACCCTTTAGTATTTCCATCGTATCTTTTTCATACGAACTCTGAAATGAGTGATTTTTGTCTCTAAATTTTTGTAAAAACCAGAGGATCATAATAGGATTATTTGTAACAAAACCACTGGTTTCAAAAAGGGTGGAAATACAAAACCTAGTATGATCCCTTGTAGGAGCATTTCGGTGATTCCAAATAGGGTTTCCAAATAGTGTTTTGTAATCCAAATAATTTCATGAATGCGGGATGTCAATGCAAGTGAATGATGATCATGATGCAGAGCAGTACCAAATCTAGCATTTGGGAATGTTGCGATGTGACAAGACTAACCCCCTTAAGATGAATCTCGTCCCCGAGATTTGGCGCGGCTAGCAAATAGGTGCGGGTAGTCCTCCCGGATGTCATCCTCACGCTCCCAAGTGGCTTCCTCTTCGGTGTGGTGGATCCATTGCACCTTGCAAAACCTGATCGTCTTGGTACGGGTAATCCTCTCCGCTGTCTCCAGAATCTTGACCGGCTTCTCCTCATAGGTCAAGTCATTCTCAAGCTGAACCTCCTCTAGTGGCACAGTGTCTCTCAATGGTGTATCCACCATCTCCGGATGGCACTTCTTTAGCTGGGACACGTGGAACACATTGTGAACAGCGGACAGAGCCTCTGGCAACTCCAACTGATAAGCAACTTCTCCTTTGCGTGCTAAGGCCCGATACGGTCCAATAAACCGAGGTGCCAGCTTACCCTTGATTCCAAATCTCTTGATTCCAAATCTCTTGATCCCACGAAGTGGCGACACTCTGAGATATGCTCTATCACCTATCTCATACACCACTTCCTTGCGCTTGGCATCAGCGTAGCTCTTCTGCCTTGATTGCGCTACCTTCAGCCTGTCCCTAATCAAGGCGACCTTCTCCTCAGCGTCCTTGATCAAGTCAGGCCCAAAAAATTGACGTTCTCCTACTCCATCCCATAACAATGGTGTCCGGCACCGCTTCCCATACAGCACATCGAACGGTGACGTCTTGATGCTGGTTTGATAGCTGTTGTTGTAGGAAAACTCAGCATACGGCAAATTCTCATCCCAACTAGAACCACGAGCCAAGGCGCAAGCTCTCAGCATGTCTTCCAAAATCTGATTCACCCTCTCAGTCTGTCCATTAGTCTGGGGGTGAAACGCTGTGCTAAACTCCAATCTAGTCCCAATGACTCGTGCAGCTGGCGCCAAAAGTGTGAGGTAAATTGGGTGCCCCTATCTGATACAATGCTCTTGGGAACTCCATGTAGGAACACAATTTTGTCCATGTAGATCTTGGCCAACTTGGCACTCGTATAGGTCGTCTTCACCTGTATAAAGTGGGATACCTTGGTCAAATGGTCGACCACTACCCAAATGGAGTCATATCCTGACCTGGTCCTGGGAAATCCTATGATAAAATCCATTCCCACTCTATCCCACTTCCAATCCGACGCAGCGTGGTATGTAAGATCTTGGCTTACGGTGTTCCGCCTTCACTCAGCTACATACATCACATAAGGCAATATGCTCAGCGATGTATCCCTTCATGTAGTTCCACCAGAATCTGTCCTTTAGGTCCATATACATCTTCGTATTGCCCGGATGTATGGAGTACGGCGAGTCATGAGCTTCCTGAAGAATCAATTTCCTTATCTCCGGATCGTTGGGAACGCACAAACGATCTCCATACCACAAGGTTCCTTGCTCATCCTCGCGGAATTCTTTTGCTCGATCCTCCTTCATCTTTTCCTTTACTTCATCTATCTCTTTGTCTCCCACTTGAGCCTTCCTGATTCTGTCGTGTAGCGTTGGTTGGACTTCCATTGCTGCCAAATATCCTTCAGACACTACCTCTAGTCTAAGGTCCTTGAACTTCCTGCACAAATCCTCGGGTAATTCTCCAACTGTCAATCCATTGGCATAGACCTTCCGGCTCAGAGCATCTGCTACTACATTTGCCTTTCCTGAGTGGTATTGCAGGTTCATATCATAATCCTTGATAAGTTCCAACCATCTCCTTTGTCTCATGTTCAGTTCCTTCTGTGTAAATATGTACTTTAGGCTCTTGTGGTCGGTGTACACATCACAGTGTTTCCCCATCAAGTAGTGCCTCCATACCTTGAGCGCATGAACCACTGATGCTAGTTCCAAATCATGTGTGGATTAATTCCTCTCATGGTGTTTAAGTTTCCGCGAGGCATATGACACCACACTCCCATCTTGCATCAGCACACTGCCAAGTCCTTGCCGAAAAGCATCACAGTACACTTGGAAATCCTTCTGAAGATCAGGTAAACACAGAACAGGGGCGGTCACTAGTCGACGCTTCAGTTCCTGAAAGCTAGCTTCACACGCATCTGTCCATTCAAACTTTCTCTCCTTCTTCAGAAGTTCTGTCATCGGCTTAGCAATCTTGGAGATGTTTTCAATGAACCTCCTGTAATATCCCGCAAGTCCCAAAAAGCTACGAATATCACCCACATTCTTGGGTGCTTCCCACTCAGTCACTGCAGTCACTTTGCCTGGATCAACAGCGACTCCTTCTCCTGACACCACATGTCCAAAAAATCCAACAGTGTTAAGCCAGAATTCACACTTGCTGAATTTGGCGTACAGCTTGTGTTCCCTCGGCTTCTCCATAATCAGTCGCAAATGTTTCTCATGCTCGGCATCATCCTTGGAATATATCAGTATGTCATCAATAAACACCACCACGAAATTGTCCAAGTACTCCATAAATACCTTGTTCATCATGGTCATGAAATATGCCGGGGCATTCGTTTGTCCAAAAGACATAATTGTATACTCATATAAACCATACCTAGTAGTGAAAGCGGTTTTTGGTATGTCCTCCTCCCGGATCTTCAATTGGAAGTAGCCCGATCGCAGATCAATCCTGCTAAACACCTTTGCTCCTTCTAGTTGATCAAACAAATCATTTATGTTCGGCAGGGGGCATTTGTTCTTGATGGTCACTTCATTCAGCGAGCGATAGTCCACCACTAATCTCTTGCTGATGTCTTTCTTCTCCACAAACAGAACAAGTGCACCCCATGACGACGAACTAGGCTGAATGAATCCCTTGTCCAACTACTCTTTCAGCTGCTTCTTCAATTCCTTCAGCTCATCCGCATCCATCTTATATGGTCTCTTGGCTATTGGTCCTGTTCCCGGCATCAGATCGATGAGAAACTCCACTTCCCTGTCAGGTGGCATCCCTGGCAGATCTTCCGGAAACACATCAGTGTAATCCTTAATCACAGGCACAGTATCCATGCTAACCCCCTTAAGAGAATTCAGCTTACACCTTCCCGGTCGCACAGCCGACTTGAACCTAATTCTCTTACCATCCGGGGTTTTGAGTGAAACATCTCGCTGTGCACAATCTATGTGTACCCCATGCATAGACATCCAATCCATACCCAGAATTACATCCAAACCTTGTGATTACAAAACTACTAGATGTGCAATGAAATTGTGTGCTCCAATCCTCACAGTCAAGTTGCGGCATCCCGCGCTAGCTATCATATCCCCTCCAGGTGAACTCACCCTAATATACTCTTTCATAGACTCCGTAGGTAACTTATACTTATCCACAAATGCCCTTGATATGAATGAATGCGATGCACCAGTATCGAAAAGTATAAGTGCAGGGTGAGTGTTGATTGGAAACTTACCAATCACAAGATCAGGCTCATCCGGGATCTCCTCCACATTCATGTGGTTCACTATGGCCTTCTGGTTGTTGGTTGTCTTCATCACCTTCTTCTCCAGACGGTTGTCAGCATAATGTCCTTTCTGACCACACTTGAAGCAAGTCACCTCACTCAGATCCTTCTTCACAAAGCTGCGATCACGGTTGCGGTCATGTCCACTGTGTCCTCCAGAGTGGTGGGTGTGTCCTCCCTTGTGGTTGTGGCGGTTGCTCTTGTGGCTATCATGGCGGTGTCCATCACCTCCATGGTTGTGGCGGTCATGGCTCCCATGGTCACTCCCTCCATGCTTGGAGTATCCATCATAAGAAGTGCGAGACTTGTGGTGAGAACCAGAGTGGTTATTGCTGCTCTTTCTCTTGCGGTTTTCCACCTGCTTGTGCTTCCCTTCCAAGATCCCGGCCTTGTCCATAAGCTCCTGGAAAGTGGGACAATAAACCACCAGCAGCTGCACTGAAAGCTCATAACTAAGGCCATCCAGGAATTTCTCCCTTCTTTTTGCATCAGTGTCAACATCCTCAGGTGCATAACGGGACAAGTTGTTGAACTCCTCAATGTACTCAGCCACGGTGCGGTTGGTTTGGCGCAAGTTGCGAAACTCCTTCCTCTTCAAGCTCAGAACTCCTGAAGACACGTGGTTGGTCCTGAAACCTTCCTCAAACATTGCCCAAGTCACGGTGTCCAGCGGGTGGGTGATCTGAAAAGTGTCCCACCAAGAAGCGGCTGGTCCCTCCAGTAGGTGAGCGGCAAACCTCACCTTCTCAGCATCTGTGCACCCAACAGTTAGCAGATCCTTGTTGACTGAACGCAACCAGTCGAGAGCAACCATTGGTTCCGTTGCAGTAGAGAACTTAGCTGGCCTTAGCCTCAGAAACCTGGTGAGAGCATCTCCCTGAGGCTGGTTGTTCCCATTGTTGTTGTTGTTGTTGTTGTTGTTGTTCTGAGCTTCCATGAACTGGGTCATAACTTGGGTCAGCTGTGCCTGAGCTGCCATGATCTGCTCCAACTCAGTGGGTTGACGGCGGGGAGGCATCTGCGGTTCAGCACACGTAAGCTTAGAAAGATTCAACTACGAAAACAGGATTCTACCCATGCATTATGATCAAACAACAACAAAACAATAGCAGACAATCTCAAGCAAGCAACACATCAACAACCAAGTGATCCAGCAACATCCCAGGGGTTATCCTAGCAGTAGATACCTACTGAAATAGTTTTTAGAAGAGTTGGCAATGGTTATCTAAACAGTTGATCAACAAAGCATTAAAAACAGCAATCTGCCAAAACAGTCCAGCAGTGTTCACGAATTTTTCTACATGACTTAAACTCGTCAGGAATTTTTTCTGATTTTTGTGCATACAGTACAGAGAGTTTCCAACCAGCCCTATGTTTTTCAGATTTTTCCCAGATACCAGTAAAATATGAAAAATCGTACAGTACTGCTGTATCAGCAGAAAACTACAGCAGGAATAACACAGATATTAACCAAACTTGCCATAACTCTTTCATAAAGTTCGCACAAATAATCCTGGGATATTGGAGTACACAAATAAGAAACTAAACACTCTTAAACTAACAGTAATTTAAGTTTTACATCGATCGAGACTAATCCTAACGATTTTTACTAACAAGGACTATTTGGTGGACTTCTATCTACTTCCTGAAGAGGTTGTGGTAGGTCCTGGAACTCATGCGTTGGCGTTTCTGTCCACGAACCAACCATGGCGGCGGAGTGTACACCTCTCCTGAGTCATCACTTGAAATCTCAAACTCCACCTCTTCTGGATCCTCCTCTTCTTCTTCACTCTCTGCTGCAAGTGCAACAGCTTCATCTCCTCCACCATCATCGTCTCCATCATCATCATCCTCGTCCTCATCATCATCATCGTTCCCACTGTCATCATCATCATCATTGTTGCCACCATCTCCATTATCATCATCATAGGGTGGATTCAGTTGTGCTTGGAGTGCGGCAATCTGGGCTGCCATAACCTCAATAGTTTGATCCCTTTCCTGGACGGTCCCTTGCAACTGTTGTATGGTCTGGGTGTTCTCCTACACAGTCCCATTAAGATGAGCTATGGTTGCATCCCTGCCTATCAGGGCATTTTCCAGAACTCCCACAACTTCATGCAAGGTGTCAATCTCCTGTCCTTGGACCACCATACCGTTGCTGGCAAAATCCGCAATCTCCTTTACCATCATCACTTTCCTAGCTAGAGCTCCATTCTCCCTTTCCATGTCCTCTATGTGCCTCCGAAGGGGCGGCATGTTGTTCCTGTCGCCCGGGGTAACCACAATGTTCCCATCTTCATCACGCCTCCCATAGTCACGGTAGGGTGAGTCTGCTGGCAGCAGGTGTCGGACAAGATGGCACTGGCAAGACAGGGCTTCATGCATGGCCAAGTTTATTCCAAGTCCCCAGTTGCAGTATGTCTTGGTGTAGATCAGATGCACAGGGTTTGGCAAGGCGGCATCACTGAATATGAAAGTGGTGATCTACCATGCATCCTCGCCATATCCATAGGTGTACAACCTTCTTCCCTTGAACATAGGTAGTGGAAATCCCAATGAATGCGAGAGCTATGCTAACTGTCTTGCAAAGGGCCTTGGTGACTCCATGGTTGCATACTCAGTCCTGACTTCTCCCATCTATCAATTAAAAGAGGAAAGTGTGAGAATAGCATATGGTAAGAATTTACGAGAGTGAAAGGCATAAGATGAAAGACAGAGTTGATATAAGCTTTAATAAGTCTATGGTTTCCTATTCCAAACCTAGGTCACGATCCTACAGTCGACACACGGGCTCTGATACCATCTTGTAACACCACGGTTCTGAAAAGACCGTGGCTTCTATGTGACATGCCAATCCCTGGATCGGTTCATTGGCCCACAATAGAATAAGATGAATAACATAGCAAAATATTCGTGTATCATAAATAACGAAGATCCAGAGTACCATTATTACAATAAAAGCTTAGCTCAAGGCTAGCTCAAATTATTCAGGTATCAACATAAATAAAGCAAATCCTCCATTCTTCAAATTGCCCACAAGGGAACAAGTTCCGATTGGAGTACCGTGGCCTATATCGATTACTCGGAATCGGAATATCCTGCAACATCAAACGTAGCAGCCCCGAAGGGTCAATACATGGAATGTATGGAAAGTAGAGCTAGTAAAGGAGACAATAGTGCTAACAACTACATGCATATTTGGCAGGTGGAGCTGTGGCTAGCTTGCATTTACAAACACCTTTGTCCTACTTTCAAAAACAGTTTTTGATTTTCTTTGAAAATATCCCAATTAAGTTAACCCAACAACATTAAAGCAATTATGAAATTAGAATGAGCGAGAAACATGTCATGGAATCAATATCAAGCAACTCAGACGTCCATAACCGGGGACATGGCTAATCGATTAGATTATACTACACTTTACCCATGTGACTTGGCCAGCCCAGCTCGTACCATCACTCTCATTTTGGGTGAAGATAGGGAGAAGTCCAAGAAGAGACCGTTCGGGAAGTAGCTCCCCAATCCCGACGCGCACCGGTCCAACCTACCAAAATTCTACATCTCTGGATACGCGGGTTCGAGTTACCACGACTTACTAAGTCCAACCAACCGCCCATTTCATTATTGGCACATGGTTGTACATGTAAGCTACAAAATAATGAAGCCAATCATTTTCTCTTGATACCTGGGTGCCTTTCCGCAATGATACCACCAAAAATTATCAATCCCATCACACCCAGGAGATTCATTGATTAAGTTGTTTTAGTTTTCGCAAACCAACACATTTAGAACAACTTTCAGTGATGTAACCCAGCCCTCGTTCATCATAGCATGGCTAAGCACATCTACCAACGGTGGTTCATCTACAAGGAAAGCCCTACAACATAATAGGACATAGCATAGCGATAGTATCATCCTACACATGCATCTACAAAATACACGACAATGCATTAAAAATAGTAGGACAATATCATGAACAAATTAGCATCTACTTGCCTTGGTTGTAGCGGTCGGAAGAACAATCCACACACGAGCAAGCGTTGCACTCGTCACAATCTACACAATACAATTGCAATCATAAACAAACCATCCACAAGCATATGCAAACAAGGATGATGCAAGATGCATGCATGACAAGTGTATTGATGTTACAGCAGCATCACAATATCTTATTCAGTAAAGCTACTGAATGCATGCATGGAAAATATTTTTAGCGCAAGGAAAACTAGTATGCAATTTATAATGCTGAATACTAGAGCTAGAACCCAAATAATTCACTACTGTTAACATATTGTTTGTAAAATCTTGGGAAAATTCTACTGTGTAGGCATTGCTAAATAGGAACAGTATCAATTGGAATTTCTCAAAAAGGAATTATATAACTCCCTGAGTAATTAAAATACTGCAGAAAGCCATTAAATAGGTTCTGCAAAATTTGTTACTGTAATACTAACTTTTTAATTCACTTTGAGATTCCCCTTGTTCTACTGATTCCAGTGACATATTATTTGCAATTTTTGGAGTTACAGATCTTTTTCTACGAATTAATTACTCCAAAAAGTCCATTAACTCATTTAATTATTCTGGACAAAATCTTGCTGTTAAAGTGTAAAACAAAGGTACATGAAGATTCTACACGACTTACTAAATCTACACATATTTTATTTCTAATTTTTGGCCCAGTAGATAAATTTCTATGAATTTTACAAGTTTCGGCTATTTTCTGCAATTTCCAAAATCATTTAAAACTTTTCTTTAGCCTTGATCGGTATTGGCAATCGGCGCGGCGACGTGGCATGCCACGCGGCAGCGTGTAAGTGGGCGATACCCCTTCGCGGGTTCCATCTAATCTGGCGCGTTAAAAACAGATCGGACGGCTCACCTCGTCCGTGGCGAGCTCGACGGCGATGGCGTGGCGATGGCGGGAGCTTCGGTGGCGGGCGGCGCTCGGCGGTCTCGGCGACGCGGCGGCGGTTCACCCGACGCGGGAGGGCGATGCGGTCACGGCGACGGTCGTGGCGATGCGCGGAGTACCTCGCGTGGCTGCGGCGGACGACTAGAGACGGCGGCGTCGGCGCTGCTCCGACGAGAAATCGGCGGCGCTACGCTGCGGAAGGCAAGAGGAAAAATCACGGGGTGAAATGGTGGTGCACGGCGATCGTCAAGGAGTAGAGAGGGCAAGGAGGGGAGGCTCGGAGCGTCGGCGGCGAGGATTACCGAGGTGGCGGCGGCGGAAAGTTCGAGCTCGAATTCGAGCTCGAGCTAGGGTTTCCAGGCGGTGTTGAGGGGGAAAAGTGGCAGCGTGGTGAAGCTTTAGAGGGGTCCGAAGATTGGGGAGGGGGCGAGGCTGTTAGCGGCCGATTCGGCCGAGAATCGCGGCGGGTGTCTGGTCGAACCTGGCCGGGCGGGGATGATGACGGGCCCTTTGTCGGCCTTGGTAGCTAATGGGCCAGCCATGCTAAGCTGTGAAGTGCAGTGTGGCGGTTAGGTGGGGTTTAGGTGGGCGGGTGGTGGCTCGGCCGATTAGAATGGTTAGTTTTTTTTGTTCTTTTTTTTCTGTTTTAGTATTTCCATCGTATCTTTTTCATACGAACTCCGAAATGAGCGATTTTTGTCTCTAAATTTTTGTAAAAACCAGAGGATCATCATAGGATCATTTGTAACAAAACCACTGGTTTAAAAAAAGGTGTAAATACAAAACCTAGTATTATCCCTTGTAGGAGCATTTCGGTGATTCCAAATAGGGTTTCCAACTAGTGTTTTGTAATCCAAATAATTTCATGAATGCGGGATGTCAATGCAAGTGAATGATGATCATGATGCAGAGCAGTACCAAATCTAGCATTTGGGAATGTTGGGATGTGACATCCAATCACTACCACCAAGTTACAAGAACTTTGTGATAACTACAATATGCAAAACATGGACAAGTCGTTGCCCGAACTCTTCTCCATGTTAAAGTCTGCAGAAGTGCAGATCAAGAAAGAGCACCAAGTGTTATTGGTCAATAAGACCACCAAATTCAAGAAGCAAGGCAAGTCTAAGAAAAAGGGAAACTTCAATAAGGGCGGTAATAAAGTTACCGCGCCGGCGAAGAAGACCAAGGCTGGGTCTAAGCCTGATACTGAGTGCTTTTACTGCAAGAGAGAGGGTCACTGGAAGCAGAATTTCCCTAAGTACTTGGCGGATTTGAAGAACAGCAACATCAAGAAGAAAGGTATATCCGATATACATGTTATTGATGTGTATCTCACTAGTACTCGTAGTAGTGCCTGGGTATTTGATACTGGTTTGGTTGCTCATATTTGTAACTCGAAACAGTTGCTGCAGAATAAACGGAAGCTAGCGAAGAACGAGGTGATGATGCGCGTTGGAAATGGATCAAAGGTTGATGTGATCGCGGTCGGTACGCTACCTCTTCATCTACCATCAGGATTAGTGTTATACTTAAATAATTGTTATTTGGTGCCTACGTTGAGCATGAACATTATATCAGGATCATGTTTATTGCGAGACGGTTACTTGTTTAAGTCCGAGAATAATGGTTGTTAGATTTATATGAGTAATATGTTTTATGCACGTGCACCTTTAATAGATGGTCTATTCTTATTGAATCTCGATTGTAGTAATATACACATTAATAACATTGAAGCTAAACGTTTGAAATTGAGTGATAACTCGACCTATATGTGGCACTATTGTCTTGGTCATATTGGAGTGAAGCATATGAAGAAACTCCATTCCGATGGACATCTTGAATCACTTGATTTTGAATCACTTGAAATATGCGAAGCATGTCTGATGGGTAAAATGACTAAGACTCCATTTTCTGGTATGATGGAGCGAGCTATGGACTTATTGGAAATCATACATACCGATGTGTGTGGTCCAATGAGTGTAGCATCGCGCGGTGGTTATCGCTATGTTCTTACCTTCACGGATGACTTGAGTAGATATGGGTACATCTATTTCATGAAACATAAGTCCGAAACTTTCGGGAAGTTTAAGGAATTTCAAAGTGAGGTAGAGAATCAACGTAACAAGAAGATTAAATTTCTACGATCTGATCGTGGAGGTGAATATCTAAGTTACGATTTTGGCGAGCATTTGAAGAAATGCGGAATACTTTCACAATTGACACCGTCAGGAACACCACAACGTAATGGTGTGTTCGAACATCGTAATCAAACTCTCTTAGATATGGTTCGTTCTATGATGTCACTTACAGATTTACCGCTATAATTTTGGGGTTATGCATTAGAAACAGTCGCATTCACTTTAAATAGGGCACCATATAAATCCGTTGAAACGACACCATATGAATTATGGTTTGGCAAGTAACCTAAATTGTCCTTCCTTACAGTTTGGGGTTGCAAAGCTTATGTAAAGAAGTTACAGCCCAACAAGCTTGAACCCAAAGCGGAAAAATGCGTCTTCATAGGATACCCGAAGGAAACTATTGGGTATACCTTATATCATAGATCCGAGGGCAAAATCTTCGTTGCCAAGAATGGATCCTTTCTAGAGAAGGAGTTTCTCTCGAAAGAAGTGACTGGAAGGAAAGTAGAACTCGATGAGGTTGTTGAACCTTCTCTCGAACTTGCGAGTAGCGCAGCACCGGAAGTAGTTCCTATGGCACCTACACCAATAAGAGAGGAAGCTAATGATGTCGATCATGAAACTTCGGTTGAAGTTACTACGGAACCTCGCAGGTCAACGAGAACTTGTACCACTCCTGATTGGTATGATCCCGTTATGAGTGTCATGTTGGTGGACAACACCGATGACCCCGCGACATATGAGTAAGCGATGATGAGACCAGATTCCAATAAATGGCAAGAAGCCATGAAATCCGAGATTGGATCCATGTACGAAAACCAAGTATGGACTTTGGTGGATTTACCGGATGGCCGGAAGGCTGTCGAGAAAAAATGGATTTTCAAGAAGAAAACAGATGCTGATGGTAATGTTACTGTCTATAAAGCTCGACTTGTCGCAAAAGGGTTTCTACAAATTCAAGGAGTTGACTACGATGAGACTTTCTCACCGGTAGCGAAGCTAAAGTCTGTGAGGATTATGTTAGCAATCGTTGCATATTATGATTATGAGATATGGCAGATGGATGTCAAAACGGCGTTCCGCAATGGAGACATTGATGAAGAGTTGTATATGGTACAACCCAAAGGTTTTGTCGATCCTAAAGATGCTAACAAGGTATGCAAACTTCAACGGTCCATTTATGGATTGAAGCAAGCATCCCGGAGTTGGAATCAATGTTTTGATAAGGTGATCAAAAGCTTTGGTTTTATACAAACTTATGGATAAGCTTGTATTTACAAGAAAGTGAGTGGGAGATCTGTAGCATTCTTAATACTATATGTAGATGACATATTGTTGATTGGGAATGATGTAGACCTTCTTAATAATGTCAAGGATTATTTGAATAATAGTTTTTCAATGAAAGATATTGGCGAAGCAGCTTACATATTAGGCATAAAGATTTATAGAGATAGATCGAGACGCATAATATCATTGTCACAGAGTACATATTTGGACAAAGTTCTAAAGAGGTTTGGAATGGAAGATAGCAAGAAAGGTTTCTTACCCATGTTGCCCAATATGACCTTGAGTAAAACTCAAAGTCCTGCAACGACAGAAGATAGAGAAAGGATGAGTAAGACTCCCTATGCCTTAGCCATAGGGTCTCTTTTGTATGCCATGCGATGTACTAGACCCGACATTGCATATGCTGTTAGTTTGACTAGCAGATATCAAAGTGATCCAGGAGTGGATCATTTGACAGCGGTCTAAAACATCCTTAAGTACTTGAGAAGAACTAAGGATATGGTTCTTTCTTATGTAGGTGATGAACAACTCGTTGTTAGTGGTTACACCGATGCTAGTTGGAACACCGATCCGGATGATTCTAAATCTCAATCTGGATACGTATTTACTTTGAATGGTGCAACAGTTAGCTGGAGGAGTGCAAAGCAAAGCGTTGTGGCGAGATCTTCAACTGAATCGGAATACATAGCTGCTTCGGAGGCTTCACAAGAGGCGATATGGATGAAGGAGTTCATTACAGAGCTCGGTGTGGTTCCAAGTGCACTGGACCCAATGTCTATATATTGTGATAACATGGGCGCCATAGCCAATGCGCAAGAACCAAGGTCACACAAGAAGCTGAAGCATATCAAGCTACGTTTTCACGCTATTCGAGAGCATATCCAAGATGGTGACATAAAGATTTGCAAAGTACACACATATCTGAATGTGGCGGATCCATTGACTAAACCTCTCCCGAGGGCAAAACATGACCAGCACCAAACCGCCATGGGTGTTCGGTATATTACCATGTAGTCTAGATTAGTTGACTCTAGTCAAGTGGGAGACTGTTGGAGATATGCCCTAGAGGCAATAATAAAAGTGGTTATTATTATATCTTTGTGTTTATGATAAATGTTTACATTCATGCTATAACAGTATTAACCGGAAACATTGATACTTGTGTGATTTGTAAACTAAATTAGAGTCCCTAGTAAAGCCTCTTTATAATACTACCTTATTGGTTAATAGATGATCCTGGTTTCTCGATCATGAACATTGAGATGTTATTAACAACGAGATCATATCATTAGGAGAATGGTATGATGGACATACTCCTATAGATAAGCGTAGCATAAAGATCAAGTCATTTCAATAGTTCGTTTGCTATAAGCTTTCTGATACATAGTAACCTAATTCCTTCGACCATGAGATCATGCTAATCACCATCACCGGAAGGATGCTTTGATGACATCAAACACCACACCATAACTGGGTGGCTATAAAGGTGGCATTAAGTGCTCGGAAAGTATGGGTTGAGGCACATGGATCAAGAGTGGGATTTGTCCATCCATATTGCGGATAGATATACTCTGGGCCCTCTCGATGGAATGTCATCCAATTAGCTTGCAAGCATGTGACTGGCTCACAAGGGATCACATATCACGGGAACGAGAAAAGAGTACTTATCGGTAACGAGGTTGAACTAGGTATGCAGAGATACCGACGATCAAAACCTCGGATAAGTAAACTATCGTGAGACAAAGGGAAATTGGTATCGTATGTAAGTCGTTCATTCGATCGCAAAGTAATTGTAGAAATATGTGGGAGCCATATGAATTTCCAGATTCCTCTATTGGTTATTGATCGGAGAAGTGTCTCAGTCATGTCCGCATAATTCATGAACCATAGGGAGACACACTTAAGGATTCGATGTTGTTTAGTAGATATGGAATATTAGTAGGAATACCTAATGTTGTGCGGAGTCTCGTATGGGATCCGGGATATCTAGAGGAGATCCGAAATGGTCCGGAGAATAAGATTCATGTAAGGAAAGTCCGATTCCGGAGTTCGGGAAACATTCCGATGTTTTCATCGGAGAGGTTCTAGAAGGTTCACCGGTCCGGAAGGGGAATGGTCCATGAATGTGTCATGGGTAAGTGGAATGATTGGATCATGTCATAGGTCACTTGGTGTGTTCATTTGTGAGAGAGAATTAAAGCTCTAAATTGAAATTCAAACGGGAGGTTTGAAAAGTCAAACTGGAACAATGGTTTACTAGTGGAAGAAGGAAAGACTCCTTCCAACTTGGGTTTGGAAGTGGATTCAAACTTCCCTCTCTCTAGGCTGCCCCCCTCTCATAAATAGATGGGGAGGGCTGCCCCAAACACACAAGCCCTAGCCCTCCCACACCCAAGCCGCCGCTGCCGCCGTCGCACTAGCCGACGCCGACACCTCCTCCTCCTCCTCCCGGTCTTCTAAACCCTAGATCACCGGGAAACCCTAGATCCACCATAACTCGCACCGGCTTAGGCGAAGCCCTACTGTATATTCCCTCTACTTCTGACACCACGCCGTTGTGCTGCCGGAATCGCGAGGGGAGAACTACAACCTCTGCTGCCTGCTGGAACAAGGGAGAGGAAGATCTTCATCGAGTACCGAACGTGTGACCAACTACGGAAGCGCTGCCGGAACGCAGCGCCGGAAGGATCGTCTACGCGATCTTGAGATTGGCAAGTGTACGACTACATCACCCACGAGAATCTGCTCTTGTTAACCGCTTTGGAATCTTCGAGGGTGAGTGCTTCTATTGACTCGTTACTACAATCTAGTAGATATATCTTGGCTTGTTTGTATGCATGCGGTAGAATTTTTTGTTTTTCATGCTACGAACCCCTACAACATCTTCCACTATTACAGGTTTACTTGCTGCAAACCATTACCTTCCACACCATACGTTTAATCCTTTGTTACAGCAAACCGGTGAGCTTGACAACCTCACTGATTCGTTGGGGCAAAGTCTTGAGTTTGTGTTGTGAAGGTCTCCGCGTTTCTTGCAACACCTGTGTGACGTTTCCTTCCTCCTACTGTTTCGATAACCTCGGTTTCTTACTAAGGGAAAACATTTTGCTGTGTTGCTTCACGCCTTGCTCTTGGGGTTCCCAACGAAGCGCTCCTACATTAACTCAGCGCTGCATCAACAGCATAATGGAGGCGGCGAACGTGCAAGCCTAATATAGGCTAGGAGGGCCACGAACGATACATGCATTGACACACGTGATCCCGAGCTTGCAAGGGAGATGAGAAGGATCCGCGAGTGGAGGGGGCAGTTGCTCATGATGCTAGGTGGTCCCTATGGTGGCTCCATGTCAGGGACAACAATGTGGCATTGAGAGAGGGTGGTGTAGGTTGCGGCACGAGGTCCTGTCATCCCTCACCGGTGCCATGGGTGCGTTCCGCTTGTAGCGAGGAAGACAAGACGACATCCCTATAGACCGATGGATGTGCTTGGGCGGCAGCGACATGGTTGTGATGGCTTGAGGTGTCGTTGCTGGAAAAGCATGCAGAGGAGCTCGATAGTCAGCGGCAGGGCCAAACTACTCATCTTGCAGCTCTTCTTGCTTCTAAGTCGGACCGCTCTTCAGGAAAAATCCTTTCACGGAGTACGGTCGGTACCGACGAGGACCGCGCCTTCGAGCGTCGTTCTCCTTATTGTTTGTATCATTGTGGAGGTTCGATATGGATCGATGTGTGAGATTCAATACATGCATTTTAAATTTGTCTAGAGGGAATTTAAATGTAATAACACATCATTTAGCTCGTAGTTGTTTGCTTTCGGTTTGTTCCTTTTCTGGTACTGTTATCCTGGATTGCATGGATGTATCGTGTAACAATATTGTTTTATGAATAAAATGCCGTAATTCTAAAAAAATGCTAAGTGCTGGTGCAAAATACAATGTGAAAAACCGAAGCATCAGAAGAGTTGCTTCCCACATCCCGTGTGTCGTTGCCTTTCCAAACTATTTACAAGACTATCCTAATGTTTATGACATTTACAAGAAAACTCCATAGTTGTATATTTTGATACCCTCACAAAAATTACCTCCAATGCATCCCCACAAACAGTCATAATTCTTTCGACCCGCATGAGTCACCGTTGTCCTCGCCTTTGAGTTGCCTCCACCAGCAACAACGACATCTCCGAAGGCGGAAACAAGGTCCAACGGCCTATTTTCTTAAAGTACATGAGCCTCTTATTCTACCATGCGCTATCGACAATTAAGTTGAGCTAAATCAATTGTTTAACCAGGTCAACATTGTATCATACACAACCGAGCCATTTTAATGAGCACTTAACAATATTTTTATCAAACATGGGTTTTAGGCATTTCATATATGAAGCTTCTTTCTCGTAACTCGCCACTCCAGTTACTTCTCACGCGAGCAATATAAACAAACACACACTAGTATTCATATATCGAATAGGGCATTTCTCCTTTCTTCACTAGGAAAACCAAAACATGGGGTTATTTTTTCGTCCAAAGAACAAAAATACAATATGCAATATGTTGTGAATGAACATCCAAAGTTATGAACCAAGTACATCCTTATATTTGTTATTGCAAATATATTGATGTTGATATGTTTGATAAAATTTAATTTGACATTATACTTTCTGTGCTGATTCATGCATTTTACATCAGCAGGTATGCATGTCATTCACATTTACGATTTCATCCATAATGTACATATTTTATCTAGAAATATTTTTTATTGCATAAATATACATAATGATAGCTCGATCATTGAGAAATGGAAATGATCAATAGTCAGATATTTTTTGGAGTTTGAAAAACATGAAAACAATATGTCATCAATTTTACATTAAGACAAAGCATCAATCAGAGGGAAGTAGTCCACATGGCATGTGGATCCCATGAGGGTTGATGGAGCGCCACTTAGGTGCATACAACCCAGGGATCTCCTAGTGGTCTCTCTTTTTACCTAAACGTCTCATATTCTTGTCCCAACAAAACAAATGCTGAATTATGAAGGATATTAGAGGTGGTTGTGAAACAAAGTAGCCCTTATCCTACAGAGGATGGACTAGGTCATTCCCTCTGAGAAAATTGCCACCATCGCATTAAAAACACATAGACAATGTGGGTAGTACCATCTTCTATTGTTCATCACTAGTATTTCCCACAACATTGTCTCCATGTCCATCTTTGACAATCTTTGCATGTAATCAATGTGGATTGAGGCCTATAATCACTTCTCCTTATTGTTCATTTGGTGAGTTATTTTCTTTTGAGTCTTTTATAAAGCTTTGTACCTTTGGATTATAGATAATATGACTGTGCCCCTAAGTATTGTTATGTTTTGGTTTGTGAGTAGTTTATTAAGTTCTTGCGGATACATGAGGGTGCTAGTTGATGAGTTTTATATGAAATTGCAATAATATATTGGTTTGTTTAGTTCTTCTGTTATAATTTGTGGTCACTTGTGAACTTATACTGCATGTTACTTTTTCATTTAAGGGGACCGAGAAGAAAACTAGAACTTAATACCTCTCGCAACATATCATACCAATGACGCTAATTTTTTTATTGTGTGCTTAGGAAAGGTTAAAATATACCATTCTCAGATATTTTTATTAAACTTTTTTACTTAATCACAATTAATCTTAGAAATAAATGTATATCATTTATATCCATACATCATTTGGTACGATCTATAAATATTTTTTCATATATATATTTTTCGAAATTCAAACTATATTAAGATACATAATTGCCATAGCGAAAATCTTATATTTGTATTTACAAATACATTCTCTTGCATTAAACTAAACTATATTTTCTTGCTAAAAATGTTTAAAATATTTATTTTGGGGATATTTAATAAAAGTGCTTGTTACAACATATTGCACTCTATATCTAAGTAAACAAAAGTAGTATATTGCTCCAAATTTATATTTATGCCCCTCAATGCCTATCAGGGCGCACACATGTGATACTTAGTTATAGTATCCTGAAGTATCCATGGGGCTTGGTAGTGTGTTTTAGAGTGTATGATTGTAATAGAAAATGTACTACACGTTTTCTACAGTTCAAACATATAGAGGTTAGTTGTGACTAAATGACCTAGAGAATATAGAGAACGGGCAATTAGTTTCTCCAAAAATCTGTTTACCTGCTCTCGCTTGTTGGTAATGCTCGTGTTTATGAAAAGGCATATGACCTTAAGCCAAATTAATAATCAATTATCAGGAATGTGTGCCATAACTGTATGAACATGATTTAGCCTGACAATAAAATATGGTAGCTTCCCAGAAGTTTGTTTTCAATTTTATATGTTTGCATTTCTACGATGATGTTAAAACACTTTGAGTCATAGGGAAGTCATACAATTAAGTGGAAGTCAAGGAAAACGAAAAATGTTCATTTCTCAACCCATTTAAGTGCATTAGTTTTTTTAAGGAAAGCGCATTAGTTTTTGTGGAATACATACAAGTTGTGCTTTCCCATGTAGATCATTCACACATAATAATAATAAATTATGTGACACAAGTGTGTTCCTTATGATGTCATCTATTTGATATTCATTTGTTGCAAAAGCTAAATAGAACCTCTATTAGACAGTTGTTCCGTGGTATTGGACTGATAGTGCAAGATGATAGTTGCATCATGATAGAGTATGACCAGGTAACACTACCTGATATCAGCCATGGAAAGTCAAGAAAACTAATTGATGCACCTCAACACCAATGAGCTTGTTTTTGAAAGAATAAAAGTCAAAACTATATTACTAAGTCCCCAAAAAGTCTCAGAACATGTATGGGATTATATCTGAAGGTATGCCAGGAGTTTCAGAAAAAATGTTATATTTTGGACTACACAAAAGAGACAAATTTCATGATAAAGTAGTTTATTCTCTTATACAAAAAATATATATATTTATGTAGACCAAATATAACGCTTCTTTTACCAAAACTTCTCATAGTTATACAAAACATCTGTACGTTATCTCAAATATAATGCCTCTTGAGTAAAATTTTGGAATTTTTGAAACTCAAAAGTACAATTTAAATTTTTCAACATCCAAGCTCACTTGAGCTCGGGTGGCACAAATCCTCGTAGATATATGGGAGTTTCTATTGGGATCAACTGGACTTGCTCTAACAACCTTCCAAGAGGGAAGAGGCATACTCACATGTGGGACCTAACACATAAGAGCATCTCCATTTGCGTCCCTAGGATACCACTTTTCGGAAACTTTTTCATCTGGATGGATAAATTTTGCTCCACTCAATATCGATTTTGTCTGGATTTAGGCGGTTTTTCATCTGGCGATCCTAGGCCGAACCCAGCGCTTTGGGAATCACCTGGGAACGTGGATGTAGCAAATCTCGTCGTGTAACCCATGCGCCAGTGAGAAAAGCGTTCTTTCTCCTCCCACACGCCCACCTTCTCTCTCCCATGCCCACCGCCCACCTTCTCTTTCGTCCCCACACACGGGCCTAGCTAACGGAGCTCGGCACGGGCTTGGCCGGCTAAGCTCGTCGCAGGCCTGGCGGGCAGAGCTCAGCGTGGGCTTGGGCCGGCTGAGCGGCGATGCGCGGGCCTAGCCGGCGGAGCTCGGCTCGGGCTTGTCCAATGCGGGCGCGTCATTGTCTTCTCGTCGTCAAGCTCGCTGCCGTGGATTATTTTTAAGTTGAACTATGTGATCAAAATTATGTTTGTGTGAATTTGAGATGAATTATGGTAAAATATCGCTAAATTTGCCAAATAATCGCCTGTCTGGAAATGTCACTTTGGAATATGAGTAGAAATTCGGTAATTTCCAGGTCAAAAATTGCACACATACGGTAATTTTGAGCTCCGGATTTCGGCCTGAAAACGTCCAACGAGTGGAGATGCTTTAAGCAAATACACAACAACTTTCTTTTATGATGTAAAAGGCACAAACGAATAAAGACGAAAATAGGACTTCAGCTCAAAATCATGCTCTATGTTTTAGTTTGCCTCCCACCAAAAAAACTCTTCTGGTTCCATACCATAAGATGAATATGAGTAAACAGATTCTTATTCTAATGCAACGACAGACCTCCCCATTGCGTAGTCCCATTAGGGCCATCCTCGCCTATTTACATAATTCAAAATACGGTCTCAATTTATATCTTGCAAATGTCCTTTCATGGTCGCTTCACATTCTCCGGCAGCTCGTTGCATTGCAAATCTCGTCTCTTGCTCACTCACTTTTTATCCATATAAATCGTGCGACCGTCATAGAAACGTGGTGTCTTTCGACTAACTCCTAAGCAGGTGGCCTGACTCCATATCTTTTTCGTTGCATCCTAGCAACTCATTAGAAGTCCAGACGTGGACTATAGCGCGGCAAGTGTTCCGCTGCTACTTCTAGGTGATGTAATCACGTCATCAAGGCCGTTGCCAAAATTTGTGATCTACTCACTCCTCTTAAAAATATAATGTGTTTTATCTATGTAAAGCAAATGTATTTAGACTTAATTTAGTGTCTAAATTTACTTAAATTTATAGTGAATCTACATAATAAAAAAAGTCTAGATACATTCTTTTTACAAACCTAAAACATGTTATACTTTGAAACGGAGGAAGTACTGGCTAGTGTTGCACAGTAAGACATTACATTCAACTTCACTATATATATTTTTTGGAAAAGTTAACCTTAACAATTGAGGGTGAATAGTTTTTGATACAAGATTGATCTACTCGCTTCGGTCCATATTAATTGCCTTAATTTTGCCTAAATACGGATTGATGCATCTATTTTAAATACTTAACTAGATATATATAAATTTAGAATAAAGGTAAGACCATTAATATGGATCGGAGAAAGTAAGTTATCCTTCACGAAACGAATTTACAAAGATGCAAACATAGTACTTCTATATCCTTACAATGAACATAGCATGTACTAGCTAGAGACCAACATATATATATTTTCTTTTTGTTCCGTTACAAACTTTCTATCGATATACGGGCTTTTTGTTGCTCTTTACCGTGTCGAGGATGGCCTCGAGGACCCTGACGCGCCCGTCCTTGACCTTGATCTCCTTGACCAGCACACGCAGCTCCTCCTCGTGCTTCTCCTTGGTCATCATGGCGACCCTCCGATCATCCTCGGCCTCCCGCTCCCGCCTCTCCGCGTCCAGCGTGGCCTCCTCGGCCGCCGCCGTCTCGCCGACCACCTCGTCGTGCCTGCGCCGCAGCGCGTCGGCGTGCTCCCTCAGGCGCTGCTCGGCCGCGCGGAGCGACGCCGCGGCCTCCTCCCGCGCCAGCAGCTGCTCCCGCAGCTCCGCGTCCCGCCGCGTCCTCGCGCTCGCCGGCGACAGGACCGACGTGAGCGACTCCCAGCAGGACTCCATCGCGAACGAGCCTGGCTGTACGCCGATACTGACGATCGGTCGGTCGAGGAGGTCCAAGTGCTTTTAGTTTCTCGCGTTCCTTTCGGAAACTTAACTAGTACTAGCTGCTCGAGGAAAGACGGGACGTATGCGGAAAGTAGTTCCTATTGACGCACAATACCATCAGATACGTACACGTCGTGGATAGGAAAGTAGTTCCTATTGACTCCAATCGTGTGCGTTATGGTATTGTAAACGGTGTACGTACCTGCGCTGTACTTGTGTTCGGAATATGCATGGCACCCGCGGCCGTTGAGTATGGGTGCGGCTTAACCAAACCTGCACATGTAATCATAGATCTTTTCCGCAACCTGTATTGTATTCGTATGTGGTATAGATTTTGTCTCATACCCGCATCCGTCGAGGCAAGACCCGCGGGTAAAACCCACCTATTAGTGGAGGGAGAAGGAAATTATGACAGTAACAAAAATATTAGATTAACAAGATGAGAAATTAAGCGGTGGGTGAGAACCAACCCGTGGTTGGATGGTTAGTAGGACAGTGGTATCATAGTCCACCAGAGTTCAAACCCCAGGTTTGACGCTTTGGTGTCTCATAAAGACGGAATATTCTTTCAGGAGGAGGTGACGTTCCCGTCGATAGCGAGGCGCCTGCGGTGACTTCGTCAATCTCAAGACCCGCCGGCTCAGTCTCTCGGAGGTGCTCATAGGGGTAGGGTGTACGTGCGTGTGTTTATAGGGATGAGTGTATGTACGCATTATGAGCGTCTGCGTTGTACTGTGTTTTCCAAAAAAAACGGTGGGCAATAAAATTAATGTGATATCAGGAATTATGAGATTTTCTGGGCAGCCGAGAACGGTTTGTTTTAGTTTTGAAATTTTATTTAAAAAATAGTATAATACTAATTCCTCACATATCATGTACTCATATATGGTGGGTGGATGGGTAAGTGGGTGCAGGTTTTGTCTTACCATACCCATAATACCCAACGGATAAAGAATTGTTTCCATTTCTTTATCCATGGACAAAGATTTTTTACCATATTCTTACCCTAATGGGTAAAAACCCGCAGGATAAACGAATAGCGGGTACACATTGCCATCCGTAGTTCGAAACCGGAGGAATAGACGAGCACGATTATGTTGAAATAATTAGGCAACATACCTGTAGTGGTGAGATGGAGCGCGTGAGCCACTATTATTCTTACAGCTTAGCGTACGATACATAAGAGCATCTTCAATGGCGCCCTCTAATCCAGCCCCCAATTGTCGTCGTGGTATCGGACAAAAACGGACTACACCAGCATCCCTGCTGGAAGAGTAGGCGGTCCAAGAATCTGTCTGGTACTCTCTTCCCGGTCCCGGCACATAGAGACCGGGTTAGGGCTGGCGGCAAAACACGTCACGTAGGAGCACTTACGTGTGTCCCCTTTGCCAGCCACTCAATGGAACCTATACATTCTTTTCTAATTTCTTCCCAATTTCCACCGTTCGTTTCTCCTGCATGTTCTCGGGATGTCGCTTCTGTTTTTGTCCAGTCCATGCTTTCGTTGTCACTGCGATGCCGCAACTCGAGAATCCACGCAAGAAGTGCATCATCACGAAGCCGGGCGACATGCCATCGAAGGAATGGGAGCAGCTGTTGGCGAAGAGGAAGCTCCTCATGGTCGACCGCTGATGGCGCCCACCACTTGTCGTGGGACGCTTCGTTGGAAACCCCAAGAGCAAGGTATGAAGCAGCACATCAGCAAGTTTCCCTCAGCAAGAAACCGAGGTTATCGAACCAGTAGGAGGAAGCAAACATCACACAGGTGTTGCTGGCAACGTGGAGACCTGCACAACACAAACTCAAGACTTTGCCCCAACAAATCAGTGAGGTTGTCAAGCTCACCGGTTTGCTGTAACAAAGGACTAAACGTATGGTGTGGAAGTTAATGGTTTGCATCAAGTAAACAGGTAACAGTGAAGGATGTATCAATGGTAAAGATTGGATCGGGGTCTATAGTTCACTAGAGGTGCTCTCCTTAGATAAAAAACATGGCATGAAGGTAAACAAATTACAGCAGGACAATTGACAGGAACTGAACAAGGCATAACAATGCAATTACTAGTCAGAAAGATCTTATGAGATTCGATTGGGCAATACAACAAGATACATAGACCGCCATCCAACTGCATCTATGACTAGAAGTCCACCTTCAGGTTATCATCCGAACCCCCTCCAGTATTAAGTTGTAAGCAACAGACAACTGCTTTAAGTAAAGTGTGTAAGGTAAATAGTCAACATGTTCCATGAACAAGAGGTCGTTGTTTTCTCCCTAGTAGCAACAACACATCTACATCCGAAGAGATTTTTGGCACTTCCCTTGGAAACTAGAGGAGTGAACCCACTATCGAGCATAAATACCCCCTCTTGGAGTCACTAGCAACTACTTGGCCAAGATAGCTACTAACAACGGAGAGCATGCAAGATCACAAATAACACAGACATGGTAGAATCATAAAGACAAAAACATTAATCAAACCAACATAATAATCTCAATATCCATCGGATCCCCGCAAACACAACATGCATGATTACAAATAGATTAGATCTTGATCATGAACGGAGCTTACAAGATCTATACATGAAAGCACAAAGGAGGAGATACAACCATCTAGCTACTACATGGACCCATAGTCCAAGGTGGGACTACTCACGCGTCATGCCGGAGAGAAGGCCTCCGGGATGATCTCCCCTCCGGCAGGGTGCCGGGAAGAACTTCAGATCCCCCGATCTAGGGATGATGGTGGCGGCGGCTACAGACGGTTTCGTGGAATATTTATCGGGTACTCAAGGTTTCCGCATCAGGGGCTTCTTTTAGGCGAGGGGGGGCTGAGGCGGCGGCCATGGGCCTTAAACCCCAGCCAAGCATGGGCCCACCTGTGGCCACGCCTGGGGTGGGTCTGGCCCCCCTGGCTGGCCTCCCCGGCTCCCCTATGGTCTTCTTGTTCCCCACGGAAAGTAATTGACTTTGATGTTTGTCCCATCCAATTCCGAGAATGTTTTTTTACTAACTTTTTTGAAACCGAAAACAGCAGAAAATAGGCATCTGGCACTGTTGCAACTTGTTAATACATTAGTACCAGAAAACATGTAAAAATCACCTCAAAGTGTAGACAAGTAAAGCAAAGTAGATACTAAACAAGCATGGAGCATCAAAAATTATAAAATATGTTTCCTACGTATCAACATCCCCAAGCTTAACTCCTGCTCGTCCTCGAGTAGGTAAGTGATAACAGAATAATTTTTTAGGTGAACATGCACCCTCAGAATAAAGATCCAACCATTTGCAAGCATTGAAAGCTGGGATCAAAGAACTCTAAACATGTGCATGAAAAAATGGAGTTGTAACAGTACGACATAGTAACTATGCATGCAACATGAAAGGCTACAAACAAATATTATGAATAGCATGCATTGAGAAACATTTGTTTGTTTTACATACAGAAAACATGGCATAGTGGCAATCAACTTGTCCTTAATAGAGTAGCAATATAGATGCATAGGACACCTTCAAAGTTCACAAGGGTGACTAGAAACAAATAGCACAAGAACAAGTAATATCACAATATGCATCAATTAATAAGCTTTGGAACACTCACACAGAATGATAACTATGCTCTCTTAATGGTGCCTAAAGGTAGAAGGTGGAGACTCAATAGTGATGGAAGAAAGGCCCTTTTTGTAAAGGAAGCAGGGATTACAATTTTCAAAAAGAGCTTCCAAAAATTATGGTACTTGTTAGCTTTCAGCCCTCATTGCCCCTATCATAAGCATCTTGAAGTGGTTAAGGTTAAAGTGGCAAAGCTGGAGTATATGCTTCACAAAGTATAAATTGGAAATCTCAAGTCCCTTGAATATGAGGGCTACACTTCATGGATACTCGACTTAGGGCCCATGCAAGTTCTTGTCATTGTAAGTATTTGCATATCATTGATAACCCAACGGGGTACCCCTTGCACATGGTACAGGAGCTTTGCCATAACCAAAATGACAAGGCAAGCAGACAATGAGCATCTCAGCAATCTTTTTATTTACCATATGCATAACTTTTTATTGAGGATGCTTCATAGATAGCTCACTATGGTGATGCTGCAAGTTTCCACCATGATTAGGCATGGCTTAGGCTAGCGGCCTAGATGTTTCTCTAACGCAGAATACAAACTCCATGGACTTACAAGTTCCCTCTTTATTTCACACCGGTGACATCCATAGACTAAAGAGCATGATATCAAGTGAGTACAAAGTACAAGTGCAATATTGAAAACGTTCCCCGTGACAGCACGGTTCTGCTAATTCCAAATTATAAGTGCAAGCATATACAACAAAGTTGTCACAATGGTTCAAGTTTATTAGGGGCAAAGAATAAAATGTGCCATCAAGTTCATGAGGGCCTTAATCACTAAGTTTTCACATAACAAAATAGTTTTTAATTGGAAGATAGTTGAAAACAAGAATATACTTGGAATGGTGTAACACACCATGCATAGGAGTTTATAGTGGACACTTTGGAATAACTTGGTTTCTTGGGAGTTGGAAGCATGAGTAGAACTTACTCATACAAGTGGAGGCTAGCAAAAGACTGGGAGCAACCAACTAAGAGAGCATAATGGCCATAATCATGCAGAGCAACAAAACATATTAATCAAAGCAAAAAGTGGTACTATAAGTCAAGGACTAAATGATCATAGAGGCTAATGGTGACTTGTCATAGTCATAACATGGTGTAAGCATGTGCCAAGTCAACCCAAGCAAAGCATCAAAGGAGAATACCGCAATAGTATGCTTTTGCATGCTAAAACAACGCATAATTTCTTCAAGGCACACTAAGCAATCCAAATTGTTTGGAACAAGACATGCTACAGCAATAATCACTAAGCATAATGCTAAAACAACACCTAGAATGTCATGCTAAAGTCTAAGTCACGGTCAATGCAAGCTCCTCTTGCACTTCAAGAAAGAACTTACTACTCCTTTCCAACACCAAGCAAACTAATTTGCAAAACAACACAGCGAGAACGGGGTCCAAACTACATTATTCAAGCAAACTAAACAACTAAGCAAAGCAAACGAAAACTAAGACGCTCCAAGAAAAACACAATTGTGCATTAAACAATAAAAACGAAGTGTCTAGACAGACCTGAGCTTTTTATTAATGAAGAAGGGGATGCTGAAAGGATCGTATGGGCACCTAGAGGGGGGGTTGAATAGGTGCTACTTCAAATTTTACTCTTTTTCAAATTAGGGTTTGACAAGAAAGGTAAATTCTCTAGAATATGCAACTATAGTGAATTTACCTATATGTCAACAAAGCACAAGCTAACACAACACTAAGCAAGAACAAGTAAGTAAAGTGCGGTAAAGGATAGAAGTAACCAAAGGAGTGGACGCGGAGACACAAGGATTTGTTTCCCGTAGTTCCTTCCTTTTGAGGGGAAGTACGTCTACGTTTGGAGAGGGGGTGGTTTCAAACCACCAACGCCACGAGAGGCCTCCCTTGTTCTCCGATGAACCTCACCCCAACGGGCTCGATTCACCTTCCACTATATCGGCAACCTTCGAGGTGGAAGCCGGCACCTTAACAACAAGTTCGGGGCACACATCCACAACTGAATTGGAGGCTCCCAAATACAAGCAATCTGTCAAGACAAATCAAAGACAAGCTTGTAAGAACCAAATCAAAGTTAGGGTTTCCAAAGAAACACTAGAGCTTGGGGGCCCTCAAGTGAATGAGGGGGAAATGAAGATCTCCCTTGGTGAAGATGTAAATCAAGGCCTCCTCCTTCGATTCTCCAAAGATCAATGACTTTGGATGGTTGGATGAAGAGATCTTGTAGATTTGGTGGCTCTAATGGGGTTGGTGTTCTTGAGCAGCTCGAGCAGCTGGAGGAAGAAGATAAGGGTCCCTTTTTATAGGCAGCCCCTCCACGAACCGTTTTCTGACCGTTGTAGAAAAGTCAGACCGGAGACTCCGGTCTACACCAGAGGCTCCGACCAATCTCCGGACCAGCCTTCGGACCGCCCATCTGAATGACCCAGAGCAATCCTGACCCAGCAACACCGGAGACTCCGGTCTTCCAACACCGGAGACTCCAGACTGAACAAGGTCCGGAGACTCCGGAGTATCCTCCGGTGCAAGCTCCAGACCCCTAGTCAGAATGTCCCAGCCCAGATCCTGAAGACCCCACCGGAGACAAGTCCGGAAACTCCGGACCACACCGGAGACTCCGGTCTTGGTAGACCGGAGACTCCGGTCTGGAGTTTCCAGAAATTTGTCAAACGAATGAGGACTTTTCCCAAGTGTGAGGGTGATGTTCATTTATCAAAATACCAACCTGTGGACAATGACAAACTGTAAAATGATCTACTTGTTGTTAACGAACACCAAAAGTGATTATGACAATAAATGCCCTTTTAGATGCCTTGGGCATCCCCAAGCTTTGACGCTTGTACCTCTTGGATATTTCTTGGGGTGACACCATGGTGGCATCCCCAATCTTGAGCTTTTGTCCATTCTTCATCTCATTACATCATTCTCTCTCTACACTTGAAATTTTTCCTTCACACAAAACTTCACACAATCTTCATTAGCAACATTAGTGTATTCAAAAGATATTAGACCACTGGCAAAGCTTTGAAATAGCAAGGCTTTTTACTAAAAACACAAGCTACTGTAGCAACTCCTTCAAAAAGCTCAATTCACCTAAAGAGAACTCAAAAAGGAATCAATAAGAAGCAAATGCAAATAATGGTAGAAATTTGTTAAAACAGACCAGCAGGTAGAAACCGATTTTTTTCAAACATCTTTTGTTGCTCAAATCAAAAAAGTGTTAAACTAACGAAAGTTAGCTAACATACTGGGGGATTTATGCATAAATTTTGAGCTCAATCCGAGTTATAGAGACTCCTCGTGATTTTTTTGGTGGAGGACAGAAATCTGTTTCGGGACAGCAACTCCCCAAATCTTACTTCTCTCTCATTAGAGGTCATTATTGGCATAAAACCCAAACAAAAAGGATAAGGAGAGGTCATTACTGAAGTAATAACTTCCAAGACTCAAGGAAACTCTTGGGTTATCTCTCAACAAGTACTTTTCTTTAACGCCTTTAAGTTAGGCATAAGAGGCAAGAAGAATCAAGTATTTTCAAATGAGGAAGCATTAATATTCATACTTGCAAAGTCTTCAACTATGAAAGGTATCTCATCCAAATGGGTTTTGGAGGATCCCTTCTCATACCTCTTCGGTCTACTACTTTCATAAAAAATATTTTCAGGAGAAAATCCAATCAAAATTCTTTTCAAAGGCTTCATGCATTCCAACAAGCTTAAAGGGTATGGGTATCTTAAATTCTTCTTTAGGCTTAGTTTTATCAGAAATACCCACAACATCTACACTTGAACCTAGCATATTGAAATGCTCAAAGACCTTTCTGGCTTCCCTAGCAACATCATGGAATTCATTAAATAGAGTTTCAAGGATGAATTACCTCTTTTCAGCATTCTTTTCTTCTTTTAGTTTTAGGAACAAGAATTGTATGAAGGGGTTAAGGCTAACAAACCTAGCCTCCAACATATGAACTAAAGAAGTTGCGGCAATCTCATAATTGGGAGAAAATTCAGCTATAGATTTATCCTCAATGTCCTCATGCTTGCTAACATAATTAACGAATTCTTCAATATTATCTTTCCCAATTATGGAGCCACTACCTATTGCAAGATTTTTCAGGGTGAACTTGGGGAGCAACATGGTGGGCTAGAGCAAGGTGGCAACTAGAGTAGGAACTATTTTTTCATGTTTTTGAATAAAGAAAGCAAACCAAACTAGAGTATTTTTTTTTGTTTTTTTTTGGAAAGAGGCAAACAAAACCAAGAAAAAGAAACAAAGCAAACTAAAAACAAAGTAAAGAGAAAGGAAGTGAAGGACTCTCCTTGTGAATACGTCCTTAGCCTCCCCGACAATGGCGCCAGAAAATAGCTTTCTGGCATGCTGTTGTCGTGGGGTAACGTGTGTGAGTGCCTTTTACCTTTCCTCCCCGGTAACGGTGCCAGAAAATAGCTTGATGGTGCCCACCACTTGCCGTGGGACGCTTCGTTGGAAACCCCAAGAGAAAGGTATGAAGAAGCATAGCAGCAAGTTTTTCTCAATAAGAAACCGAGGTTATCGAACCAGTAGGAGGAAGGAAACGTCACACAGGTGTTGCTGGCAACGTGGAGACCTTCACAACACAAACTCAAGACTTTGTCCCAAAGAATCAGTGAGGTTGTCAAGCTCACCGGTTTGCTGTAACAAAGGATTAAACGTATGGTGTGGAAGGTAAAGGTTTGCAACAAGTAAACAAGTAACAGTGAAGGATGTATCAATGGTAAAGATTGGACCGGGGTCCATAGTTCACTAGAGGTGCTCTCCTTAGATAAACAACATGGCATGAAGGGTAAACAAATTACAGCAGGGCAATTGACAGGAACTGAGCAAGGCATAACAGTGCAATTACTAGTCAAAAAGATCCTATGAGATTCGATTGGGCAATACAAAAAGATACATAGACCGCCATCCAACTGCATCTATGACTAGAAGTCCACCTTCAGGTTATCATCCAAACCCCCTCCAGTATTAAGTTGCAAGCAACAGACAACTGCTTTAAGAAAAGTGTGCAAGTTAAATAGTCCACATGTTCCATGAACAAGAGACCATTGTTTTCTCCCTAGTAGCAACAGCACATCTAAACCCGAAGAGATTTCTGTCAGTTCCCTTGGAAAGTAGAGGCATGAACCCACTATCGAGCATAAATACCCCCTCTTGGAGTCACTAGCAACTACTTGGCCAAGATAGCTAATACCAACGGAGAGCATGCAAGATCACAAATAACACAAACATGATAGAATCATAAAGACAAAACCATTAATCAAACCAACATAATAATCTCAATATCCATCGGATCCCCGCAAACACAACATGCATGATTACAAATAGATTAGAGCTTGATCCTAAATGGAGCTCACAAGATCTATAAATGAAAGCACAAAGGAGGAGATACTACCATCTAGCTACTACATGGACCCATAGTCCAAGGTGGAACTACTCACGTATCATACCGGAGAGAAGGCCTCCGGGATGATCTCCCCTCCGGTAGGGTGCCGGGAAGAACTTCAGATCCCCGCGATCTAGGGACGATGGTGGCGGCGGCTACAGACGTTTTCGTGGTATATTGATCAGGTACTCAGGGTTTCTGCATCGGGGGCTTCTTATAGGCGAAGGGGGAGGCTGAGGCGGCGGCCAGGGGCCTCAAACCCTAGCTAGGCGTAAGTCCACCTATGGCCGCGCATGGGGTGGGTCTGGCCCCCTGGCTGGTCTCCCCGCATCCCCTCTGGTATTCTTGTTCCCCACGGAAAGTAATTGACTTTGACGTTTGTGTAGGGTTTAGTAGCATGGAAAACAAAAAATTTCTACCGCATGCACACAAACAAGCCAAGATCTATCTACTAGATTGTAGCAACGAGTCGATAGAAGCACTCACCCTCGAAGATTCCAAAGCGGTTAACGAGAGCAGATTATCGTGGGTGATGTAGTCGTACACTTGCCGATCTCAAGATCGCGTAGACAATCCTTTCGGCGTTGCATTCCGGCAGCGCTTCCGCAGTCGGTCACACGTTCGGTACTCGATGAAGACCTTCCTCTCCCTTGTTCCAGCAGACAGCGGAGGTTGTAGTTCTCCCCTCGCAATTCCGGCAGCACGACGGCATGGTGTCGGAAGTATAGGGAAGATCCCGTAGGGCTTCACCTAAGCCGGTGCGAGTTATGGTGGATCTAGGGTTTCCCGGAGATCTAGGGTTTAGAAGACCAGGAGGAGGAGGTGTTGGCGGCTAGGGCAGCGGCGACAGACCGGCGGCGGCGGCTGGCGGCGGGGGCGAGGCGCGGCGGCGGCACAAGTGTGGGGAGGGCTTGGCTCTTGTGTGTTTGGGGCAGCCCTCCCCCTCTATTTATGAGAGGGGGCAGCCTTGGGAGGGGTGGGTTTGAATCCAAACCCAAACCCAAGTTGGATGTAGAGAAGGACTCTTTCCTTCTTCCACTAGGAAACCATTGTTCCAGTTTGAATTTTCAAACTTCCCGTTTGACTTTCAGTTTAGAGCTTTAATTCTCTCTTGCAAATGTCCACACCAAGTGACCTAAGATATGATCCAATCATTCCACTTACCCATGACATATTCATGGACCATTCCCCTTCCGGACCGGTGAACCTTATAGACCCTTCTTGAACCTCTCCGATGAAAACATCGGAATCTTTCCCAAACTCCGGAATCGGACTTTCCTTATATGAATATTATTCTTTGAACCATTCCGTATCTTCTCGTGATATCCTGGATCCCATCCGAGACTCCGAACAACATTCGGTATCCCTACTAACATTCCATATCTACTTAAACAACATCGAATCCTTAAGTGTGTCTCCCTACAGTTCGTGAATTATGCGGAATTGGTCGAGACACTTCTCCGATCAATAACCAATAGAGGAATCTGGAAATTCATATGGCTCCCACATATTTCTACGGTTACTTTGCGATCGAATGAACCACTTACATACGATACCAATTTCCCTTTGTCTCGCGATAGTTTACTTATCCGAGGTTTTGATCGTTGGTATCTCTGCATATGGATGGACAAATCCCACTCTTGATCCCACTCGTTACCGATAAGTACTCTTTTCTTGTTCTCGTGATATGTGATCCCTTGTGAGCCAGTCACATGCTTGCAAGCCAATTGGATGACATTCCACCGAGAGGGCCTAGAGTATATCTATCCGTCATATGGATGGACAAATCCCACTCTTGATCCATGTGCCTCAACACATAATTTCCGAACACTCAATGCCACCTTTATAGCCACCCAGTTACGGTGATGGTGATTAGCATGATCTCATGGTCGAAGGAATTAGGTTACTATGTATCAGAAATCTTATAGCAAACGAACTACTAAAATGACTTGATCTTAATGCTATGCTTATCTATAGGAGTATGTCCATCATACCATTCTCCTAATGACATGATCTTGTTGTTAACAACATCTCAATGTTCATGATCGGGAAACCACGATCATCTATTAACCAACAAGCTAGTATTTCAAAGAGGCTTTACTAGGGACTCTAATTTAGTTTACAATTCACACAAGTATTAATGTTTCCGGTTAATACTATTATAGCATGAATGTAAACATTTATCATAAACACAAAGATATAATAATAACCACTTTTATTATTGCCTCTAGGGCATATCTCCAAGAGTCTCCCACTTGCACTAGAGTCAACTAATCTAGATTACATGGTAATATACCGAACACCCATGGCGGTTTGGTGCTGGTCATGTTTTGCCCTCGGGAGAGGTTTAGTGAACGGATCCGCCACATTCAGATCTGTGTACTTTGCAAATCTTTATGTCTCCATCTTGGACATGCTCTCGAATAGCGTGAAAACGTAGCTTGATGTGCTTCAGCTTCTTGTGTGACCTTGGTTCTTGCGCATTGTCTATGGCTCCCATGTTATCACAGTAGATAGACATTGGGTCCAGCGCACTTGGAACCACACCGAGCTCTGTAATGAACTCCTTCATCCATATCGCCTCTTGTGAAGCCTCCGAAGCAGCTATGTATTCCGATTCAATTGAAGATCTCGCCACAATGCTTTGCTTTGCACTCCTCCAGCTAACTGTTGCACCATTCAAAGTAAATACGTATCCAGATTGAGATTTAGAATCATCTTGATCGGTGTTCCAACTAGCATCAGTGTAACCATTAACAACGAGTTGTTCATGTCACATCCCAAGATTTTCCAAATCTTGTAATGTGAAAAATAAATGATTAAAATAAAAACTTTGTTGACTTTCAGGGTGAGAAGAAACTTTTTGAATCCATTTGGAAACTTTGAAAACCTATTTGGATCAAATAAAATCCTAAAGGGATTTAAAAAGATAAATAAACAATAAATTTCAAAATATTTAAAATTACTATTTTGGATAATTTAATAAAAGGATTTAGTTTTCAAAAGAAAAGGAGGATTTATAAATAAAGATTATTTTATAAAGCCAAATTAAACCTTGGCCAAGCTTTTGAATTAAAACATTTTGTTTTGATTAAAAATAGTAAATGTTTATTTAAATAATGTTTTATAATCTCAAATAAAACCTACTGAAGTGTTTTGGATTTAATTTAGATTTCAAAATAAATATTCTAATAAAACAAATCTTATTTGAAGTAAATGAATAAGGCCCATTTTATTTAATTGTTAATGGACCAAAAAGAAAGATTTTATTTTATTTTAAACAAGTTTTCCAAATATCTTTATTTCCAAATAAAACCTACTGATTTGGTTTTGAAAATATTTGGATTTCAAATGGAGATTCTATTAATTAAATCAAACCCTATTTTATTAAATAACTAATGATCCATTTTATTTAATTAATGAATGGATCCTAAAATGAATAAAAATATTATTTTATTTTTGGGATTTGGTTTATGTTGATAAACAGAACCAAAAACTTAATTGCAAGTATGGTGATTGTTTGAATGTTTGAATGTTGTTTGATTGTTAGAAATTCAAAAACAGAAAAAGAATTAGAAAAGGAAAAAGATTCTGAACAAAAAAATGAAACAACAGCCAGCCCAGCCGGCCAAGCCCACAAGCCCAGCAGCCAGCCTAGTCTTTCTCCCCCTCCACGAAACGTGTTTCTCACTCAGTCTCGCACCCGCTAAGCAGCTGACAAGTGGACCCCTTCCCCACACTTCTCTTATGACATGGATTTGCTGACAAGAGAATATTTTACATCTCTTGCTGGTTTTGTTGTGCCTAACCTTTCTTACATCTCTTGCTGTTTTTTTTATCTTTGATATCCTTTTGTTTGTATACTGCAGGTTTTGGAATGCCATAGTAGCGTCTGGAGATGGATCTGGTGTTGAGATGGTTTTCTTTGATGAAGTGGCACATGATCTGGTTGGCAAACCTGCCAATGTTCTGGTCACCAAAAACTTTCTTTTGTTCTCTTGTGCAGCGGTGCATTTTATTTTATCCTTATGAGCCAGGATATAGAATACAACGTCTCTCTTCTCTTATGACATGGATTTCATAAGACAGTCCAAGGTTGATGTCCAAGGTTGACAGTCCAAGGTTGATGTTCCACATCCTTAGAAGTACAATTTGATTCCACTGCAGCTCTAGCTATGCAATCACAATGCTATTTAAAGTTTATATGTGCAATCTATTGGTATCAAGCTATGTATGACTATTGTAATTTGACTGTAATAATTTGAGTGAAATTTAAACATCTGCATAAACTACTGTAATTTGAGTGAGCGATGTATTTGTTTGTATTATTGTGATTTGTATTGATGGGATTTGAGTGCAATACCTGCTGTAATTTGACAGCTGTGAGCCATTTTGAAAATTTAACCGCTGTAATTTGACTCTGTTAGCTAAATTGCTACTGTAATTTTATGGTTGTTATCTTTAGAGGCACTATGGATAGTGCCTCAAAAAGTTGGGTTTTAGAGGCACTATGGATAGTGCCTCAAAAAGCTGGTTTTAGAGGCACTATAGATAGTGCCTCAAAAAGCTGGTTTTTTGAGGCACTATGGATAGTGCCTCAAAAAGTTGGGTTTTAGAGGCACTATGGATAGTGCCTCAAAAAGTTGGGTTTTAGAGGCATTATGGATAGTGCCTCAAAAAGTTGGGTTTTAGAGGCACTATGGATAGTGCCTCAAAAAGTTGATTTTTTTAGGCACTATTGATAGTGCCTCAAAAAGTTGGTTTTTAGAGGCACTAGTCATAGTGCCTCAATTGACTAGGATTTAGAGGCACTCTAATTTGTGCCTTAAGTTGGTTTTTGAGGCACTAGTCATAGTGCCTCAATTGGCTAGGATTTAGAGGCATTAGTCATAGTGCCTCAATTAACTATGATTTAGAGGCATTTTTTAAAACTGTCTCAAAAAACTTTTACCTACAAGACCGTCCCCGGCGCTTTTTTTAGTGCCTCAAAAACTTAATTGTGGCACTAATTTAACTATTGGAGGCACTTTAGAGTGCCTCTGAATACTGTATCTGCCATAGTGAGTGGCAGTGGCGGTGACAGAAAGAGCTGCCGCACACCAGGCACCAGCGCGACTGCCGCTGAGCGAGACCGTGCCGGCCGTTGCCGTCGCGAGGTTTGAGATTGATCAGTTTCTAATCCGGTTTGTTGTTGCCTTCGGATCTTCTAGCACAACTCAACAAGGATGGTCATATTGTGCCAATGAAAGCGTGGGATTCTTCTTGTTTTCCACGTTCAGAAAGCCGGAGTTTTGAATGTGATAGTTATTATGAGTAGTCCCTTCTCCCTAAATGTGAACCTAGAGAAATTTAAGTCAACTGGTTTGTAGCGAAGATAATATACCCTTTGTCTTAAAATAGATGTTAAAAATTTGTCTAAATTTAAATGATCTAGACATCGTTTACTATATACAAATTTTAAAAAAATTAAGACATCTATTTTAAAACGAAGGAAGTACTTAAAAAACGGTATCAATTATGACGAGGCTGCACCGAAGCTCCATCTTTCTCACCACCTTAATTTGCATTACTCATCTTCTCTTTTGGCAGCAGGGTGAATGCCATTGTTACATATTTTCTGTCCAGCTACAGGTCCAAATGCCTGAATCATAGTTCAGCTTTCGTATTTGGTGCCGTGTTATGATAGGATAACTTCCCGTACCAAATCCGCCGTTGGTGCCAGCTGCGGTGTAGCTAATTGCCGTTGTTCTCTGTGCTGCAACTGTTTGACTCGTTGGTTGCAAGACAACGCTGTCTGGTGTTGACACCCAAGCAGTGAGTTTGTTGCAAGTTCCTTTTCTCCCTCCTTCCTTCCACAAACGTGTGATTAGCTTAGTGTAGGTGGTACCTCACCCAGAAAAGCTATGTATGTTACTTGACGGGACACACGACCTATAACTACAGGGCGTTCTCTGTTGATACTGTTGATAGATAACCACCCACAAATGATTAGCTAGGGATGAATTCATTAGGAAATCTTGACGTTCAGTTACCAGCATAATGTGGAATAAGTATTGTGGGCGTTAGAGCATATCCAGCCAGCTTCCCAATACGCTGGTCGCTATAATAATGATGGATGTATTAGGAGTGGTTGCACAAACCTACTCTCTTAATGCGGCTGTCTAATAGTTTTATTTACCTATTTTTATATTTTTAAAATTATGTAAAACAAACACAATAGAGCATGCAAGTAAATAACCATAAATTTAAAATCCCGGCCACCAAATCGTCACCAAGTCCGATCACACATATTGCAACACAATATGCAAAGCATAGAAATCAAATGCAAATAAACAATTGAGAAAGCCTAATTCCTAGCTTTGCCGAGTAAAAAAAAAATCTAGCGCGGACGACCAACGAGGTGATTGATTGTGTATATTTTAGGTCAATTTGATTGTAATGATTGCATGTTAAAACTATTTTCTATTGTCACATTGGATGTTAAATATACGAATGCTAAAAACTATTATGCGTTTTAAGGTGTGGTTCGAGTTGCAAATGGAATGTTCGGTTTTATCATTTTTGTTTGTGGAACTGTTTCGCCGGCTTCCGCGCCACACTATAAAACCGTTTTTCGGCCCTCTCATACATATTTTAAGAACCAGATATTTAAGTATATGCTAGAGTTGCTTTTAGCTAGGGAAGCATTTGTTAGAAAATACAAATATTTTGCTATAGATAAGGTGGAATAAGTCCGGGTTAAAATGAAACTCTCTAAATTCTCTTGGATGCATGGACGGGCTTGGACACAGACGTATTTTTTGCCAAATCTGGTAACTTCAACCAAATCTGACCCCTCTTCGAAACTAATTCGGAATCTAAACCCTGGGGTCGACGCCATTTAAAATGACGTCGAAGTTGTGCATGTCGGCGCCAAGTTATACCAGCTGGGAGGAAGACCAGAGAGGTCGGCGCCATTTGTTACGGCGCCGGACTCACCTCGGCGTCGTATCAAATGGCGCCGACCTCTCTGGCCTTTCTCCCAGCTGGTATAACTTGGCGCCGACATGCTCTCTTCGCGCCATTTTAAATGGCGCCGACCCCAGGGTCAGATTCGGAATTAGTTTCGGGAAGAGGTCAGACGTGGAATTAGTTTCGCCAAAAGGTCAGATTTGGCAAAAAATATGACACGGACCAGTCTCAAATTATTCTACGTGGAACAACCCCTACAATTAACACATGGCATGTGTGGCAGTTTAGATCAAAAATAGACGACTAAGCCTTGTGTTAGCCACGTGTAAAATGCAAAGTTGATCCACGCAGGTGAATTTGCGGACTAGTTCGTATAGAATTATTTTCATGATTTGACATGTCAGAACCGTCGTTGTTGCAGTTGCACGGTCGGCGACGCTGGTCGGTGCAGTACTCAACGGTCTATACAGTGCACAGCACACTCCACTGTAGTGCAAGTGCAGCCTGGGTTCAACTCAAGGAGTCGGGGTGCCTCCACTCTGGAGGTTGACGACGCTTGGGGCACGTCTAGAGACCCAACCAAGCCCACATGCCCCGGGACAGGGCTTTCTCTGTCTGTCTGTGGGAACATCCGAAAAACAAACACCACCGCTTCGAGTCTTTCGCGGCATATGGATGTCTTCTCCTTGCCGGTCGCGTCGCGCCGTATACTACAATCGAACGCAGTACACACGCATCATTTCACAACGGCAAAAGTCCGTCTCGCTCTCGCAACAGACAAACCGGCGAATGACGTCGGGCCCCTGTGGCACACAGGCGATGATGCCACCACTATAGAGGAGAGGACGGGCGCCGTTCGAAGATAAACGACGGTGGGCGTCGCTCGCCGTCGGAGATCAATAAAATCTTCTGTATAATTTTCGTTATCTCATTGTCTGGTGCAATCAGCCAGCCTATCTTGGTTTGGTTTGCCGGACGTCGTGTCCACTGCAGGATGGTCCGCCGCAGACCAATGCACAGTCGGACCGAGCATGCCCGCGAGCTTCATCTTGTCTTTGCATGCTTTTCATGTTCTGCCGAGTGCCGACAGTACGGCGTGTCGCCATGGGGGCGCCGATTCCCTACAAGTGCTGTATATTTGGTCTGGGGCCGCGCCGCCGCGGCAATATTTTCTATTTTGAAGAAATAAGAGAAATACTTTTACACTCCACAACACTGAAAAATGACCGAATCCCCTGATCCTTAATAATCAAATAGACTCGTTATAGTCTTATAGATGTCGAACCAGGTAGACCTAATAGCACCCTGTGCTCTCATCGAGTCGGTACGCCATGTCCTTTTCCGTATCATGAAGCGCAGGGAGCACTAGCAGATATGGTCCAGCAGTCATCTTCCATCGTGCAGGACGAACCAAACCAGCCCACAACCCTAAACCCTGGCGCAACTCCAGACACTGGTAGATCGGGTGGCCGCCAAGCTGCCATCGTGGAAAGCCTCCATGCTCAACAGAGGAGGGCGGCTCGAACTCGTCAAGACAACTTTATCCTCCATACCTATTTTCACCATGATGTCCCTCGACATTCCCATTGAAACCATCACCGCCATCGAGAAAATTATCCGCGGCTTTCTTTGGAAGGGGAGGAAGGACGTGCATGGCGGGCACTGTCTTGTGGCATGGGACAGGGTGTGCATGCCCAAGGAGCTGGGGGGTCTTGGCATCCCCAACCTGCGCCTCATGAACATTGCTTGAAGCGCCAGATGGTCAAGCGTGTGGAGGTGGACAAGCCATGGCGCGACCTCGACGTATGTGTCCCTGAGCTCTCAAGGCGGCTCTTCGATGCGGCGACTTCCACAGTGCTAGGGGACGGAGCGACTACCTTTTTCAGACGGATGCGGTGGCTACCATGCGGCGGCTCTGCGACGCCGCTCCAAACCTCTTCGTTGTCCGCCCAAATGTAACCGCCATGCGCCGTGTGCGCGATGGTCTAGGAGGAGGGTCGCATGATGTCCCCGCACGCCAACGCAGACCATCGAGAGCTCCTCGGTGGCGGATCGAGTCAAGAAATCACCACAGCAGAGGGACGGGGCGTTTTCAAGTGGGCGGGACCCGAGCAATCGCTACAGCCCAATCTTGCTACCAGCTCTTTTTTGGCGGACTTGATGGTCGGAGCTCTTGATCTGGCGATCCTGCGTCTCGCCACCGGTAAAGTAACGCTTTGGTTAGCCGTGAGAAGCAGATCTTTGGACGGACAGTCGAGCGTGGCCTTCAAGACCAATGGCATTGCCCTTCAGTGACCAATGTGGAGAAACCATCGACCATCTTTTTATGGGTTGCGTCCTAGCCCGAGGTTTGGGTAGCGCCGGCTGGTGGAACAAGAGGCATTGGATGCCGAGCATGACTCAGATTTGTTACGTGGCTCCAAGATAGGCGAGTGGCAAAGGCGCGCGACCTCCGGACAGGATCTCTTTGGTTTCGGACGCTATGGCGTCATCGAACGACGTAGTCTTCGAGGGCCCCTCCTTCTTCCGGCGAGGTCATCCGAAGATTGCCGCGGCGGACCTCTGGAGGGCTGCAGGCTTTTCCGTTGTCTCAGGGCGTAGATAAATGGAGATGCCGCGAGTAGTTGCTTAGGTTGTGTTTGCTGTCCCTGGGACGGCGTGGAGTTGCATCTTTGGCGCATGTGCCACAGTGCATTGTAAATCTTGGCCGTCTGGCCTTTTTTCTATAAAAACGATACGTCTTCAAAGACGTCCCACAGCCGGACCGACGGTCGTGTGAGCCATTATTGCACAGTCACACGCCAGCAGAGTCAGTCCAGAGCGGCGGCGGTGGAAGACAAATTCAGTGGTTGGTTGCATCACCATCCGCTACTGACGCTCGGTGTCTGTCTGATTCTGGCCCTGCGGCTCATGAATGAATTCATGGGGATAACTCCAGCGGGACCTTTTGGTGGGAAGCGTCGCTGTTGGAGCCCATATCCAGCATTCCAGCTTTCGGAAACAGTGCCTGCGACAATCGTTGGACAGAGGGCGATATATATGCAGCGATCGAGTTAGTTGGACGTCAAGGCGGTCCCTGTAACGGAAGGCAGAAGAGGCAGGAGATCCCTGTTTTTCCTGTGGTTTCCTGGTCCGACGCCCCGAGAGGTTCTTTGGATGCGACCTAGTCCAACAATGGAAACACTTGAGTCTGTCTCGAATTGAACATGTATCTCCTTTACTGTTTTCATATCCATCGCCATCAGGCTATGAAGTGCTTCTTTTACCTAGGGCATCTCCGGAGGATCGACCCATTTCAGACAAAGAAAACGTCAGAACAGTCCATTTGGATCGGCCCCTCAACAGGTTTTTGCTCAGTCCATTTGGTTGGGTGCGTGGCTTAAACCCATTTTATCCATTCATTTCATAAACTACATACCTAGTTTAGAAGATAAAAATGTATAGTAAATACTAAATACATAGTAAATAAACTAGACTATCATAGGATTTGTTGGAATTTGGTTATGGGCTTTGGCCCATGGCCTATGCCTAACAAGGAATGGCACCAATTTTAGTCCCATCTTGCTAGTTTGAAGGAAGTTGGACAAATATATATATAGTGGAGTATTTCACTACCTTCTAAAGAGAGTGAAAAGGAGTGGCATACACGTGCGCTCCTCCTCCGCCCGCCTCGCCTCGTCACGATGCGGGACTATAACTGTACTCCCGCACCTTGACGCGCTGGCTTCTGCCCATCGAGTCTCGTGAAATTGTCAGGGAGTCATAGTTTCTCTCGCGACTCGCCTAGGAGGATGGTCACGCTGAACTTGAAGCCTAGTGAAGGGCTCAGACGGGTGGCGACAAGGACGGGGACGGTGATGGCGTTGCATGCCGGCTAGGGCTAGACTATCGAGTAGCTCGACTCGTTAAGGCTCGCGCTCATTAAGACTCGGTTCATTAAACTCGTTAAAAATAATGAGCAAAAAGTAAAGTTCGGCTTGGTTCGTTAGATGTTCATGAACTCTCACGAGCTACTTGTTAAGAAAATACAGTCAGATTCAGATAGAGACATATGATACTTAAAAAGATAGATAATTAAAAATATAGTCACGAACACATATATACCAGTACTTAAGAACGCCAGATAATTATCAATAGCAACGCCACAGTTAGCATATCCCTAAAGATCCAGAATCGAGAAGATGAAGATGGGGTATGTGGTGGGGAGACCGGGAGATGACGATACATATGAGAACGACTAAAAGATTCTGGATTGGTCGGTATGACGAGAGTCCATGGTAAGGTCATTTGGTTAGTCGCTTCTAAATTGATCACTCTTCCTTTATGGGCCAGCTATTTCCCTCATTCACCTCAGATGGAGTGGTTAGCATAAAACTACCACTTTACATGTCAAATTTTCTAACTAGTACCAGTCGACCTCCAAATCACAAAAAACTACCTGATTGAAATCAAGTTGTTGCAAAAAGCACTAATTGTCGTCTGATCATGAATTGATACTGTAACTGACAGTGGGACCAACCTGTAAGGGTCAAGGTCGTGGAGATGGATTGGGCCCCACCTATCAGCTATATTAAAATAATCAAAATAAAAAAATAAAGTAAAAGGAAGTGGGACTATGTAGTCGGGGCCGACACGAGCGCAGCGCTCATCCTCACGTCGGCAAGCGAGTGTGGATACTCTAGCGTCGGTGCTCCTAGCCCCTATTCCTCTCGCAGGCAGGGGAGCGCGGGTGGACGCTGTATCGGCTTCCATGGCCGGTGGGAGAGAACAAAGAGAGGGGCGCGCGGCGTTCTGGGAAGTGAGAGGGGAGGGGAGGCGATCGACGTGGCTCGTCAGAGTGCAGCGATGATGGGGGATGGGGTCACCGGAGGCGGGCTTGTCTCTGTCGATCTCGCTTGGACTAACGACAGAGGCCGTGGGAAGCCGCTCGTAGGAGAAGATAACGGGATCTAGGCGATGTCCTCGGCTACAAATTAAGCTGCAGTGGCGGCGGCCCTGACCTTGATTTCGAGCAGGGGAGTAGGGGCACGGCGGGTCTCGCCTCTCGGACGCGGGCATGGGCGCAGAGGCGATGCTCTCCCGCGGCAGGGGAAGAGGGACTGAGACGCCGTGGCGATCGAGGTGAGCTACTGGAGGAGGTGGTGGACTGGGCACGGTCTCCGGCAGGCAAGGATATAGAGGAAAGGGAGTGTGTGGCGGACAAGGGAGGGTACGACGGCGGCGACAACGGGAGGCTCGCCGGATCGTGGCGACGGGGATCGGCCGGCGGTGAAGGGATGGGCTTATGGGCCAACTTTCTTTTTTCCTTTTTTTGTAAGATAATATTTAGATATTTTGAGAAAAATAATTTTTTTCTAATATTTTTTTGGATATTTAGATTTTTTTAATTGGACTTACATGTGGGACCCGGCCTACGTCTCCAAATAACTCTAACAAAGTGTGTCCCACCTGTCAGATCCACCGTCAGTTCGCGATCAATATACAATTAGTGTTTGTTGCAACAACTCAGTTCAATCTGGTAGTTTTTTGCGATTTGGAGGTTGACTGGTGTCATTTGGAAAATTGACATGTAAACTGATAGTTTTATGCTAACAACTTCCTTAGATGGGATGCTAGATTGGGCATGCAGCAACATAGTGGGCTATACATTAGTTGTTATTGAGCTTAACAAGTAGCTCGCGACATTGTTAATTCGATTGTTTAGCTCGTTAAGGATAACGAGCAAAAAGTGTGGCTTAGCTCGGTTTGTTAAGAAAACGAGTCAATTTTGAACGAGCCAAGCAAACGAGTGCTCATTAAACTCATTGAGTTTCAATTTTTATGTCCAGCCCTAGTGTCGGCCTCGTCCCTGCCTCCTCGTCAACCTCGTCCTTGGCCACGCCCAGGACCCGGGAACTGTCCTAGGTGCCCTCCTCTCGATCGTGCTGTTGTTGTTCACTAAAGATGTAAATATTGAAATATGATCTAAATTCAATTAAGGAGGTTAACTTCTGACGAGTGGAGCGAGGCTCGTCATCGGTATATGAATCGTTTAAGACCTAGATTTTCACCGCTATATAAACCTCTTGTAAGATGTCGGTTGGGATAAGATGCATATAAGAAAATCTTTGGCGTTTGTAAACACTTTCAGTAAAGTTTCGCTGGTTGGCGTCCGTGATTTTTTCCTCAACTTGCTGCTGGAGATGTTTTTTATGTTAATTTTTTGTCTCCTTGTTATGATTACCTTTCTTTTCTTCGTTATTTGCTTGTCACCGTTATAACAGTAAATTATGGACAAAACATTGTGTACATTTATCACGTAGTGGGGACATCTTCACGGGCAAGACCCAAACGAACGACCTAAACTGTCCGTTTTAGTCTACGAGCCACCAACGTTTTTGGGTTATGGTCCAGCCTGTCCGGCCAGCCGCGCACAGCAACGCGATCCAAACAGTCAAAAACGGACAGGCTAGCCCATGAGAAGAAGACTCATTGTGTGACTGCATTTGGGTCGGTCAGTCTGTGTCTATCCAAACAGACCCATCTAGGCATGAATCATAGTCCTTATGAGTCGTGCCGCTGGGCGACGCGCACATCCCGTGTGTACACTTGGACCGATTTAGACATGCTCGGATTGTTTGGTGCCCGACGGAAACATCACTTTGCTAGATGCTGGACAATAGTACGAAGTCAGCTGTGTGCTGCTAATATGTGAGGGCCCATGGCTGATGGCTCCGTGAGATTATCTTGGAATATCCACCCGCGGTCCCTCACGTCAAGAGTCTCATCGGCATGCATGTGCAGTTGCCGCGCAAACACATGCGCCGCTCGGACCCAACGGCGCCCGCGCGGCACATGAGCGGGCACGTAGGGCACCCTCGCCCACGTGTACCCCTTGGGGCCTTGGCTCATTGGCCATGGACGGCCAGCGTATCCACGGCGAGTGATCTTGGCCCCGGCTTTCCAATTGCCTGTCTGCAGGGCAGAGCCATGTGACGTGCCTGGGGGGAGAGGCAGAGTGCGCTGCTCTCCCAACCGCAGGCACAAAGGATGCAGTCTATTCCTCCCATGCATTTGCAGAAAACAGAAAATCCTATGATCTCGCCGTGTCTCAATTTCGACAAGTTGGGACGGCTGTCGTCGAGTCTGATCGAACAGGACAAGAGTGGATCTGGGAGGAGGACAAGTTCACTTGATGCTAGGGCCAAGCAGGGCCACGTGCTTGGGAACGAACTGGTAGGTACGTACACTGATGATACACATTGGCAGCCGGTGGCCACACTTGGAAGCACCGCACAAGGTACAGTTGCACTCGCTGGTTCTCACTCCCCTGCCTGCACCTACTGTTCAGACATCTTACAGTTACAACCTGGCTCCACCAGACGCGCGCTGTGACCTCCAGCCTGCTGCCATGATCCCTGCGTCAGTCGTCGTAGGCGGCGCTGAAGAACACCTTGGCGGTGCTCCCGGCGAGGATCTGCAGCACGCCGGCGTTGGACCTGGCAACACACCGCGGCGACTTGAACTGGCTCACGGGGGCGCCCAGCGAGAGGTAGTGCCGCAGCACCCTGTGGAAGGTGCCCCGCTGCAGCACCCGCAGCTCCAGCGGGCTGATGGCGCCGGACCGCCGCGACCCCACGTACCCGGGGTCCGCGAACGCCCGGTCCAGCTCGTCGCAGCACCCCTGCAGCGCCCCGTCGTCGGCGTCCGCGGCGGAGGCGTTCAGCTCCAGGAACACCACGTAGTGGCCCGGCTCCGACGACGACGACGTGTCCGCGTGGCTCGTGTAGTCCACCACCTCCAGCTTCTCGGCCGCCAGGAACCGGGCCGACGCGCTGTCCACGGCCAGCTGAAGGTCCTGCTCGCTGTTCTTGTCGATGTTGATGGACAGCACCAGGTTGCGGCGGCACACGAACTTGAGCTTCGGCGTCGCGTTGTGGAAACCGGCAACTTGCACCACGTCGCCAAGACGGTAACGGTACAAGCCTGCACAAACAAACGTTGCCAAAACGTTGGTCTCAGAATCAATAAATTCAGTCACCAATAATTCCAGTAACAAACCAAGAAATTAAATACATCTGAGTCTGAAGCGCTTGTTAGAGCATTTCACAACACATTTCTAAACCACATTTTTAACCATAGTTGGTCTCAAGTGCTCGCTATAAGAAAAAGAAGAAAATCGTCCAATTAATTAGTAGTAAAAAGTGATCATAACTGTTGCTACATGCCCACAAACTACATCGAGTTTCAAACAATTGCGCCTACAATCTGCTAGGAGTTTTCAAAGAAGAAATAGTGGTCTATCCGTATCAACATTACCAATGACGCTTGAGTTTCTCAACTTGATACCTCAAACGGTCTTTCCGTGCAACAATTTCAAGAATTCACAAAGCTTTGGACAATCACTTCGCAAAGTATTTTGGTTGATGACACCCCACACTCGATTCAATGGAAGCTCACCGACTCCGGCGAATACTCTTCATCCGCCTACAATGCGCAATTCATCGGAGTCATTCTCCCCCCTCCCAATGGATTCTAACTTGTGGAAGAATTGGGCTCCACAAAAATGCATTTTTTCTCGTCGCTCATTTTTAAAAATCGGGTTTGGACGGTAAACCACCTTGATTGAAAAGGATGGCCTTTTCCCTTTCTTCAAAAAAAGAAACTACATTGAGGAACCTCCGACCGCCGATACATTGAGAAGAGCTAGAGACCTCGGATCTTTTCTTCGACATGGTGATTGATCCTTGTTTATGTTGAGGGTTTGGCCCATAGAAAATTTGTAGAAAACCTCCCATTTTAATAGTCACCCACAATTAAGATGTCATGCCACGTCATCCTGACAGTGGGTTCCACTGCCAGAAATATTGTTAACATGACTATGCAAAGCATAAGTGCATATTACAAATAACCAGCAAATTGTTGGTGGATTTTTGTAAATTTTAAAGCACAGCTCGGATTTCAAGACCATGGAACCCATCACACACCACGGAGCTTATCAAGTGATGTTAGAGCATCTCCACCAGGCCGACCCATTTCAACCTCTTGCCTGTTTTTTCGATCGATCAAATGAAATTTGGTCTCGTTTTGGATCGGGCCGGACAACTCTTTCTCTCTGGCATGTCCTCTCTTGTCCGGCATGCACATGGACTAGCCCATTTGACAGCCACCTGTTTTATGGGTCTCCACCGCTACGGCACCCCTTGGTCCAAACGGATTTTCTATCCGCGGCCGTTCGAGCACAAAACCGACAGATTTTGTGTCAAATAGGTTGGCCTGGTAAAGATGCATTTACCTAAAAAAAAATATAGTACACTAATAGCAAGGTAGACATGCTTTCCCGGAAAAAAAAAGACATGCTAAAGCCTAATACGGCATGTAAAATGATACTATAGGCCAACATATTAAGACAAACTTATTGCGGCGATGCAAACAAATTTCTGTATTCTAGTACGGCCCCCCTCCTACCTACTAGCAGCTAGTATGAGCGGGTGACCAGTTTGTGTTCACGGATTGGACATGCACATGTACGTACGTGGCCACCACTCGCACATCGTGCCGTGACAACCGGTTCTTATCCGATTACCTGCCAGGACCACGGTACACATCATTCTCCTGTAGGCCCTTTACGTGGCGCCCCATGCCCACCTCACCATCCACATCCATGGAGCTAGCCACGTAGATGCAGCAGGGATCAAAGTCCGAATGCTACGAATTTACTGACGTACTGAAAACGAAAGAGATACTTAGTAGGTTTTTCCTAGAAGCTGGTTTTGGTCTTGGTTTTTGTTCGACAGTTTGCAGCCGTTGTATTCACATGTGTGAAACCATGGCGTGCGACCTGGCCTGGCCTGCCCTGCCAGGTCAAAGTTAAGCTGCTCCGGGAAGGGAACAGTGCGAGTTCCCAAGCTCTCTACTAGCTGCTAGCTAACGGCCAAAGCCCAAAGTAGAACGACGAACAAACGCAAAGCGACAGTCTTGCATCACCTTGTGTTTTTTCTTTTCTTTTGCAGTGAAAAGGACTCGCGGCGCCCGTGCTAATACATAAGCAAGTATAGTAGTCAACAAAGTTAATGTATACTCGGCGGTGTAACTTTCATGTAGATCACCCAGCACAAGCTACGTACGAGTACCTTCTGACAGTAACACCACATCTTATGATTTTTACACAGACCATTGAAAGGGATATATATATGGCCATAGCTAGTAGTAGCTTAGTACAGTTATCATCTTCGGTTCCGTGAATATCCAATGACACTGTATCACTGCGACTTTGTTCTTCATCAATAATATCCCCCCAATATATGTCGCGACCAAGCAAGGTCTGGTTTAGTTTATCAGATGGCCGGCTTAATAATTTGTGACCAAATCGACGACCCACTAGACTAGATAACCCAACAGAAATAACGTCCACTTCAAATCCCTGTGCGTTTCCACAGGATTCCATCGACTCGGTGACCTCTTTTATTTATCTGCTACTCCCTCCGTTTCAAAATATAAGATGTTTTAGGTTTGTGAAACAAATGTATCTAGACTACTTTTAGTAAATAGGTTCACTAAGGTTTGGAGTGAATCTACACACTAAAACAAGTCTAGATACATTTTCTCCACGAACCTAAAACATCTTATATTTTGAAACGGAGGGAGTACCTAAAAGCAACATCCATTTGGGATTATGGATTTGTCTGCCTCAAGAGTGGACAATCCACTTGTTCAAAACGGCGCTTGTAGCTAGTGAAGGAGTGATCTATCACCGAGCACAAGGGTTTGGAAATTGGGACTCGAAGGCGACAGGCCAAGTCAATGCCCAGCTCCGCCCTTGCCAAGTCAGAGATGGAGTAGTATAAGGATTTGTGTGGATTTATCTGAAGAAAAATCTACCATCTGTACTGTACTGTCTCTGCGAACTACGGAACTTGATTCTTTTCCAGCTTAAAGGTTCTAGCTTGGCGGGTTCAATGATTCATGCATGCAACAGGGAAACGTACGTGATAAAAGAGGTAAAAATCAAGGGTGTACAGTGGCGCGCGCGTACCTGCGAACGTGGTCATGACCACCTCGTAGTGCTCGCCGACAGCGACCTCCGTCAGACCCACGGGCTCCGCCTCGCCGTACGCGCCGTCGTCAGGGCCGGGCCTGAGCGTGAGCGGGATGAACTCGAAGTACCCGATGTCGGGGAGCACGGTGAAGGTGGCGGCCTCCGGCGGCACGCCCGGCTCGACGTTGGCGCCGACCCAGCCCTCGGAGGCGCCGTACTCGGCGGCGACCAGCGGCAGCCCGCCCGCGTAGTGCCGGAGCTTCCGCACGTAGTGCTCCATGGACCCCGTCATGATCCCGTACACGTACTTGGCGTTGGGCCACAGCGCCGGGATCACCCCGTACCAGTTGCTCAGCGCCGCGCACTTGGACGCCACGGCGTCCGCCAGCTCCGGGTTCGGCCGCCCGCCCAGGAGCGCCGACACGGCCTGCCGGACGGCGGGCGACGTCACCCGCGTCGGGGACAGGGCGCCGCGGCGGATGTCGCCGCAGAGCTCCTCCCAGACCCGCTCGAAGGTCTGGAACGCCAGCACCACGCTGTGCGCGAACGTGGCCGACACCGTCTGCACCTCGTCGGCCCGGAGCAGGCCGCACAGGAGGTGGCAGTAGAGCGACTGCGCGAAGTCGGCGCCGAAGATCACCTCGTCCGGGCTGCAGCACTGCGACTGCACGTCCCGCATCGTCGCCTTGAACTCCTCGCTGCGGTACACGTTCGTGGTCGCCGTCGTCGCCGTCAGCCCGCCCTTGGTCGTGAACTGCCGGCTGCTGTAGATGAACTGCAGCGCCTTGCCCTTCTCCACGGGGAACTCCCTGTCGTCTCGTCGTTAAGCAGTCGTTGTGTTGTGTATACAAGAGGTTGCGTGGATCACAGATTTAATAATAATTCTAACGGGACGGATTACTCCGTTTCAACTCATAATAGTAGTAGACTACTAGATCAGCACTGCTGGTTCACGTGGTGATGTATGAACTGGGAACGGCAGAATTATGGCAGAGAACGACTTCAAGGATCGAGGCCGGGCACCAGAATTCGAAGGAAATCTGAGACAGATTTGTGATCTGTACTGTGCTTATTACCTGTTCCTGAAGGCGTAGGAGGTGCGGTATATCTGCATCGTGGACTTGACGAGCTCGTCGTTGAAGAGCAGGTACTTGCGCTTCCCCTGCGTCGTGCCGGAGCTGCAACGCGGACATGCATGGCCCACCGTCAAAATCAGTCACTGATCTGAGCTAGCTAGCTACCAAGCGGTAGCTGGCTAGCTAGCTAGTGGATGTGGCTAGCTAGCTGAACCGTAGATGACCAAAATACCTTAGGGAGATGGACGTGACGGGCTTGCCGGTGAGGACGGGCGTGGCGTCGCCGTCGACGATGCGGTTAATGTAGGGCTCCAGGTCCGCGTGCGTGGCGAGCGGCACGCAGGCCCGGAAGCTGGCGGGGTCGGTGCGGCCGGCGAGGCCCAGCCGCTGCAGGTACTCGGCGGCGCCGTTCTCGGCGAGGATCCGCCGCAGCGTCTCCTCCTGCACATTGGCGGCGTCCCGCGTCAGCCGGTCGAACTCCGCGATCACCTCCTCCCCGCTGAACTCGCCGCCCTTCTTCTCCAACATCCTGCTGCTTCAAGGATCACACTCCTGATGCTTGCTCAGCCTCTACTCGGGTCGGGATTCCACCTGCTGCTGGGAGAAGCTACAATAACAAAAGAAGTGAAACCGAGTCAAGAACATGGGGGGCGGTACGGTGGTTGTTCAGCTCTTGGACTTGAAGAGGGAGAAGAGGTTGACGCTAGCGACGAGACTCTGCATCGATCGAACAGCTAGCTAGTGCTGGTGAGTGTACTCTCTTTTGGTTTTGGATAAAAAGATCAAGACCGGACAAAAACTAGCAGCGAGACTTTTCTTCGCTTCTTCTTGGACGAAACAACAAAACACCAAAACGCCGAACCGAAGAGGGCAAAAGGAGAGGATGATAGAGAACAGCTTCAGAACAGCGGCCGCAAGTGTGCTTTCCGGCGCTGCCCGTGCGTGAAGCGAAACAAAATCCGTTTGCCAAATTAGTCGAGCCCAGAGACGAATTAGCTGGAGGCAGCGAGGAAACACCAAATGAACCGGCGGCAGGAGCTCACGGAGGAGACGCGCGCGGGAGCTCCCGGGAAGAAGACACCGCAAGGGACAAGGGACAGGCAGGGCAGGAGAGACCCAAGAAAAGCGACCGCGCGGGCATGGGGCGTGGGCGCACGCACCTCGGAGTGTCCGCCGAGGGACCGGAGGCGGCCGCGGCAACGGACAAAGCCCGCCGTGCGCCCGCTCGCTCAAACACCTAGGCCGGCCGTAGGGGTACAGAGGGGATGCCGCGCGGTGTGGGGAGCACGGCGAGGAGGAGAGGACGCAGGCGCATATATAGACACGCCGAAGCGCGCGAGCAGAGAGTGAAATCTGCCTCCCTGCGATGCGAGCGGGAGGGGGTAGTTTCCTATCCTGTTGCCATGTCTTCTTCTTCGATGGGACACGGCCACCTGCTCTTCTTCTTCTTGTGGCACGGCACGATCGCGCTGCAGCTAGCACAGTGGAAAGTTTGCTATCCAAATTTTATCCATTGCTGGAAGTGGAGGGGCTGAATTTAGGAACAGTTTGAGCCCTTACATTTATGCCGTCACGACTAGTGACAGACTGACAGCGATCGATGCCAAGCTAGTCGCAGCTTCCATCGAGCAACCGGGGAGATAATGGTACTCAGTACGTACGATTAGATGTTTATCTTAGTTTCCCGTTGACAATCATGTGTGTGCGACACATATGTACTTCTACCATTTCATATTACCATGCAAATTAGTTTATGCAAAATCATATTTTATAAAGGTTTCTTCCAAGAGCTTGTCGTATCTATTGATGGTAATCAGGAGCATTACCAAGACCCCAAGAGGAGGTAACGTCCAGGAAAGAACTCGAATGTCCCCGAGCCAAACCGAAGCCTCTCTCGTCAGCAACACCGGTAAGAGATGGTGGAGGGGCGGCGGCGGCGGCAGTAGACTAGGTAGGTGTAGTGGCTATATGCCATTAGTATGGAGTAGGGTGCCGGTGCTTTTTGGCCGGGACTGACGCATCCGGAAGGTGGCTCGCGGCGGCGTCATGCTCCTATGGACGAAGGAGACGACGAGCTTGGCCATGACCAGGGTCTCCGTAATAAGTGCCATGGTGTGTCTCTCCTCTCTGCTATGCTACTTTCTTCTTCTCATCTCCCTTGTTCCGGCCGGCCGTGGTGGGAGGGGAAGGGGGTGGGAGGAGGAAGTGATGCGGGTTGCAGGGAGGATTGGAGGCCCCCTATTTCAGCGTGGTGGCGCCGCGTCGAGCAGTTGTTGGCAGAGGATTTTGCTGGGCGTCCGAGATGGAGGATAGCGCTTTTTTCCTCTGGTGGTCAGCCTCCTTTTCAATAAATCCTCGCGCCGCCGTCGTTCATCTGTTGGCTCTAGTGTGTCCTTCTCCCTCTTGGCCTGCCGTGGAGGCTAGGAAGAGGGGCTGGGAGACACTGCAACTACTAGTTTTGGGAGGCGGCTCCGTTTGCTACTTTGGATCAGAGCTCATCACGCGCTGACAATGGATGCCACTGTGTTCTCCCGCCGCAAGATTGGCTCTTTCTTCAACCTACAAGATGGAGGCCTCATTTGGAGCTTCTCACCGGAGTCCCCTCTGTTGCTTCGTCAAGTGGTTCGTCCCCGGCGTTGAAGCGGCAGCCGGCGTTGGAAGCTCCGCCAGGGTGGAGGAGGACCAGGACTTGATTGCCTTTTTACTTTTAGTCCTAGGGTCATGTTTGCTAAATGCAAGGCATTATCCTTGACATGCATGTGTGGCAAGGTCCGTAGTGCAAAAAGTTTTGGTCCTTGTTGTAAATTTCTGCCCACCAGTTGCCTGGTTTAATTAGAAGCAGCTTCGGGGTCCTTCGCGGCCCCTTTCATGTTAAATAAAAACCAAGACCCCAAGAGTGAAGAAAACTATAATGAAACCCTTGAGCCCTAGCAACGACTGCAAGTAATGGGGCCAACTCAAGTCGCACCGCACTCAACGAGTCGATTTCACCGCATTGGTTAAAACCTTGTTGTAGAAGACAGATATGAAGTCATCATTGTTGTAGAAGACAGATGGAAGTCATCATGTTAAGTTTTTTTATAAAGTTTTACTATGTATGTGTTAGAGCCAATTATCGGCTAAGCAAGGAGATCAAGTTGAAGACGGAGGAGGCGGGTTGAAAGGATCGTGTAACACCCTCAGAATCGATCCTATGCAAGTTTTAGCAAAACTCGCCAAACCCGCATAGAAACGATTCGAAGGTGCCCACCAGGCACTTTCGTGCGGGTGGAAAGCAAAGTAATAACATTACACAACAGTCCTCGATGGGACCTGAGCAGAGATATATACAAATGACTCAAGAGTCAAGAATACAGATATAATATACAAAGATCCAAATCACCTTGAAAACGATAGGGCGTCCAGCTACGGACAAGATGCAAATGGGGCTAAGAGCCCTGAAGAATAATCAATGGCGTCCATAACCCCTGAGCCAAGCCGGAAGGGTAACCGCTAACGGCGTCGATCTCAAAACCTGCTTAAACAAAAGGGTGCCGACAAAGGGCAAAGGAAAAGAAGGGCGTCGATCGAGGCCGATTACGCGAGGCTAGAATCGGCGGTCCTCGCCTACATAGGTATGGTGGATCGAGCGGCAGCATGCACTAAACAACCTATAGAGACTCGATACATCTGGGGTTATCAGAGAGGGGGTGAGAATGACCTATTCGGACCCAAACTGAAGCTATCACCAAACAAACCCATCCTGGCGTTTCCCCCTCATAACCAAACGAGGAAGTCAACCGAGGAACTCACACGATTGGCGCTTTACTTATTCGATTATAGTTGCGGCACTTTACTAGTCGAGTTTAGATGATCATCCCGATAAAGTAAGCGATGGGCACTTTAGTCATTCATTATGTTATAGTGGCAACACTTACTAGTCGAGATACAATTATCATGAGATAACCCCAAAACCAGCGGTTGTTGTTACTTTTATTTAGCCATTCCGTTGGGGTGAAGTCGATTACTAATCATATCGGAACAAGTCAATTTAAACAAAGAACTTTAGTTATAGTTGTCTATGATCGGACAACGTGCTCCAAGTCGTCCATAACCGCGGACACGGCTTCTCGAAAAGATTAAACCTGCAGGGTGCACCAAAGTATCCACAGGCACTTGACCCTTTTGCGGATCGGTTAACATACACCCATCGGTATGTCGGCGGGGCCTAAGTCACGACGTTCCTGGACAAAGCAAGCAGCTGGGGCCACCCACTAAGTACACCATAGCGAAGTCGGCGGTCTCGAGACGGACTTAGGGTTGCGCCAATGGTCAGATGTGACAGTATGCCCCCAAACGGGACTGCCGATCAGCGTAAACACTCCGCTTCCTAACAAGACAGTGCTCCTCACACAATCGTAAATAAAGCAGTAGCATGGCATAAGTACAGGATAGTAAATAAAACCTCAAACTAGTTGTGGCCCCCAGTACAATACTTTGAAATCAGGTAATTATCAATGGGGGGCCCATATCTCCCCACCTGTGGTTAGCGCGCTCGATATCGGAACAGGTGTCAAGAACTCGGGTCTTACGGGACACAAGTGGGCGGTCGGAAACCAAATCTTACCTATCACCCACCGATGCCTCTGCTTAATTCAATTTTAGTTGTTAAACAGAAATTAAAGTGAGCAATAAGTAAATCATGATCATCTCCAATCGACAACATGCGGCAATTCTCCAACAAAGGTGGTACTTGACGACAAGCAAAACACTTGAGCAAGCGACTACGACACGCAGGTCCGACTATCTACCAAACAACAGGTAATAGGATGTGTCCAAGGCTATATATGGCTGCGAGGGATATCACGGGTACGAAATCTAAACAGCATAACACAGATAGCAATAGATCAACAGGAGGGAAGTAAATACTATAAAAGTAAGATAGGTAGAAAGGGAGATGCTACTTTGAAAACATTGTCGAAGGTTCAACCGAAGATCGGGGCGAAGCTCACATCAACTCAACGGCCTTATCCGCGAAGAAGCAAAACACTAGAAGAAACACCGGATGCAATATTTAATACACGGCAGAAGATCGGCATGATGCATGCATGATGGAGGGCATGGCAAAAGGTGCAATGCAATTAGGTCAAATTAAGCGGAACCGGGGGTTCCGACAATATTAGATGGTTCAAGTTATTTAGAACTCCCGCAATTTAATTGTTGTTATAGCAAGGCAAGATAAGCTACCGGTTCGCTACACAATTTTAAATGAGGCCAATATAAGGCTAGATTTGCCCGCATATGGGCCCCATATTTAATTATTAGGTGAATCGGCATAAGGCCCCCAAACCAATGCTATGCATGCGGAATGACAATTTAATGTGCAACAAACTGATATGTTATAGAATAGGGTTCGAGGAAAGGGGTCACACATTAAGGGTTCGGCAGATCTTGGTTTCTGGGGTTCGGGGTCGGGTCGGTCTCGGGGTCCAGGGTTCGACGGAACGTTCTCGGCGGGATCGTTCTCTCGTTCTCGGTACGGGGTTAGGGTCTTGGCGCATCCGGGGTCTCGGTGTCCGGGGTGAAGCACTCGGCGTCCTCGAGGAAGTCCTTGTCGCACATGTGTCCTTCGGGTCCTATGTCGATGATCTTGTCGTCGAGAAGGACTTGCCGGGTCCCACGGGGTCGGTCTTGACGTTGCGAGGGCCTTGTCGGTACCGCGTACCGGTCGGTCTCTGCATCCGGGGCGTCGGGTCATGGCGTCTGTGAGGGAGAACTTGTCGCATCCGTGTCGGCGAACTTGGCGTTCCGGGGAAGTCCTCGGGGTTCCGGCGGTAGATCTTGTCGAGTTCACTGCAACGGCCTCATTGTTTCGATGACGACCTTGGCGATTATTCGGATCCGGCAACGGGGTTTTCGATGAAGAACTCGTCGAGGTGGACTTGGGGTTTCCCATGTGGCGGTCTTGACGTGGCTCTACAGCACGGTGCGGAGACCGGTCTCTGAGCTCGACGTGGGTTGGGCGGCGCTGCAGGGGTCCTCACGGTCATGTGGAGGGCGAGGCGGCCACAGCTGCTGTGAGCCCGCAGGAACGGCTCGGTGGAGGGCCCACCTGGCGGCGGAGGGTGCTTGAGGCGGCGGGCGTCTGGGGAGCGGCCAGGCGGGACGGCGCTCTGAGGTCGTCGGGGCGGAGGAGGCGGGCAGTCTTGGGCGGCGTGGCGCAGTGCTTTCATGGCCAGGCGTCTGTGCCAGCGAGCTTGCGCATGACAGCGGAGGCTGTGAGGCGAGGAGCGCCTGTGGCGGCCCAGCGTGCGGTAGGCGATGCAGGGAGGATCTGGGAGGCGGGGCGGCAAAGCGTGGCAGCGGCCCAGAGTGGGCTGTTGCTTTCATGAGGAGGGGCCAGGAAGGAGGCGGGCACCGGGCTGGACAGGATGGTGGTGGGGTCATGGGCGAGCTCGCTGGCGGAGGAGGAGGGCGGCGCTAGCGAGGTTGGTGGGGAGGCGGCAGTGAGCTCGGGCGGGGGTGGTGGCGGGGAGAAAGGTGAGAGGGAGGCGGGGAGGTGGCGAGGGGGTGGCGGCGAGTCTTGGCTGTGGCGTGTGAAAGTGGGCGCGTGCGAGGGTGAGGTGAGGGGCGAGAGGGAGGAGGAAGATGGTGAACAGGGTCGGGAGCGTGCGGGTAGGTGGGGCCGGGTGGGGTCGGGGCGTGGGGGTTGGTCTGGCGGCGTGGGCCGCGCGGGTAGGTGGGGCCCGGGGGACAGTGGCTGTGGGGAGGCGGCTGAGGCGTGCGTGCGTGGGTTGACTGGCCAGGGAGGGGGATTAGGTGGGGGGTATGGGGCTGACGTGGCGGTTTGTGAGTGGGTGAGTGTGAGGGGTAGGCCATGTGGCAGCTAGGGAGTGGCCAGGGTGATGTGGCCTCAGAGGGTGGGTAGATTTTTGGGTAGGTCTAGGCTTTAGGTAGGGTAGGCAGGTTGGGCCGTTTTATAAACTGGGGGTGGTCGTTCGGGTCGGGACGGCCCGTTCGACTGCCCCTACTGAAAATAATACATATTTTTATTTGTTTAATTGGACCGTTTGCGAACCGCTCGCGGCTAAAACAAAATAATCCGGCGACCCGGGGTTTTGCGTTTGAATTAAGATGGGGCGTTGGGAAAACAAAACGGCTTTGCAGACATGGTTTTGGCAACCAATGCATGATGAGGACGATGCAATGCACAAATTCAACGCGATTTTCTAGTAGTGGTTTTGCGGGATGCCACAGATCGTATGGGCACCTAGAGGGGGGGTGAATAGGTGCTACTTCAAATTTTCTTCTTTTTCAAGTTAGGGTTCGACAAGAAAGGTAAATTCTCTAGAGTATGGAACTAAGGTGAATTTACCTATATGTCAAATGAGTACAACCTAGCACAAGACTAAGCACGAACAAGTAAAGTAGAGTGCGGTAAAGGATAGAAGTAACCAAAGTGATGGACGCGGAGACCCAAGGATTTGTTTCCCGTAGTTCCTTCCTTTTGAGGGGAAGTACGTCTACGTTTGGAGAGGAGGTGGTATCAAACCACCTACACCACGAAAGGCCTCCCTGTTCTCCGATGAACCTCACCCCGATGGGTTCGATTCACCTCTTCCACTATATCGGCAAACTTCAAGGTGGAAGCCGACACCTTTACAACAAGTTCGAGGCACGCATCCATAACTTAATTGGAGGCTCCCGAATACAAGCAAGCTGTCAATCAATCAATGACAAACTTGTAAGAACCAAATCTAGAACTAGAGTTTCCAAAAAAACACTAGAGCAAGGGGCCCTCAAGTGAATGAGGGGGAAATGAAGATCTCTTTTGGTGAAGTAGTAGATCAAGGCCTCCTCCTTCGATTCTCCAAAGATCAAAGACTTTGGATGGTGGAGTGAAGAGATCTTGGCGATTTGGTGGCTCAAATGGAGGTGGTAGTCTTCAATGCAACGAGCGCCTTGTCCCAAGGTAGGTGGAGGGGTATTTATACAACTTGGAGGAATCTGTCCGTTGGTGCATTAAATGCACCGGTACTACCGGTACTCAAGAGGTAGTACCGGTCACAACCGGTACGACCTATCAGGTACCGAAGGGGGCCATCACTTGGTCGAGCCAGCCATGGACATGCCCGGTACTGCCTTGCGGTACAACGCCCAAGCGGTAGTACCGGTCAGTAGACGCGGTACTACCGGTCAGGGCGGTAGTACCGGTCCCAAGTACCGGTTGGTACTGAGCGAAAAAGGAAGGCCTAGTCTTTCCTCAGCGTTGCCCGGTACTGCCGAGTGGTAGTACCGAGTCCAAGCGGTAGTACCGCTTGCCACAAGCGGTACTACCGGTTGGAGCGGTAGTGTCGCTCCGCCGTACCGGGTGATACTGAGAAAACTCGAGGCCTGCCCACCTTGCTCGGATGCAACCGGTACTAGGGAGCGGTAGTACCGGTTGTAACTTCCGGTACTACCGGTCAGCATAGGAGACTTTTGCAAGGGAAACTGAGGGCAAGGCCTCCTCCTTCGATTCTCCAAAGATCAAAGACTTTGGATGGTGGAGTGAAGAGATCTTGGTGATTTGGTGGCTCAAATGGAGGTGGTAGTCTTCAATGCAACGAGCGCCTTGTCCCAAGGTAGGTGGAGGGGTATTTATACCACTTAGAGGAATCTGTCCGTTGGTGCATTATATGCACCGGTACTACCGGTACTCAAGCGGTAGTACCGGTCACAACCGGTCAGGTACCGGACCAAGTATCGGAGTGGGCCATCACTTGGTCGAGCCAGCCACGGACATGCTCAGATCGCCTTTGCAAAGACAACCCCTAAGCGGTAGTACCGTCAAGAGACGCCAGATTACCGGTGGCGGTAGTACCGGTCCCAAGTACCGGTTGGTACTGAGCGAAAAAAGGAAGGCCTAGTCTTTCCTCAGCGTTGCCCGGTACTGCCGAGCGGTACTACCGTGTCCAAGCGGTACTACCGGCTGGAGCGGTAGTGCCACTCCGCGGTACCGGGTGATACTGAGAAAACTCGAGGCCTTCCCACCTTGCTCGGATGCAACCGATACTAGGGAGCGGTAGTACCGGTGCCAAGCAGTAGTACCGGTTGTAACTTCCGGTACTACCGGTCAGCACAGGAGATTTTAGCAAGGGCAACTGAGGGCAAGCAATATTTGTGCTACTACCTAGAAAACCTGGGATACACTTTGCACACGATTAAAACGATAGGTGTGTTGTTATCAAACATCAAAATCACAAGGATAGGAAATGCTCTTTCAATCTCCCCCTTTTTGGTGTTTGATGACAACACACCTTTGCAAGATAATTTTATGAAGATACTCATGGCTTTTGTAAAATTGAGACGGGGATCCCCCTGGATGAATAGGATCAAACCTCACCCTCTATTTTACAAACCCAACCCGAGTGCACAAATATAGATACTAGCATTTGAACTCATACCTTTGCACAATAACTTGTGATGAGAAATATATTGGCAATGGATAACGCATATCATCACAAGATTGATCCGTGAAATAACCTACATAGTTTCACCATACATGGCACGAGTAGTTCCCAAATAGTTAGTACATAGAGTTCACACATAAATAGGAAGAAATCAAAGTTCACAAGCAATTAAAAGATCCAAGTAAGAACGACCTTGTGACTTCCCATGCAACACCCGCATGCCTAAGGTGCAACTTCTCCCCCTTTGGCATCAAGACGCCAAAAAAGGACAAGTGCTAGACTAACGCCCCGACAGTCAATCCTCCTCCTCGTCATCAAAGTCCTCCTCATAGGTGGGTGGAGTGCGGTGCGAGGAAGAGACATCATCATCCCAGTGGCTATGCTTGGAGATCCATTGGTCTTCAGGGGTGATGTTGGTCTCGGAACCCGTGGAGATGGTCAATCCTTGAGCTTCCATCAAGTCCTTCTGCCGAGCACAAGCTTTCTTGGCATACACATGAGCCTCATACATGAGCTTCTGATTGTCAACTTGGAAGCAAAAGATCTTCTTGAGCTTGGCCTCCATCCTCTTGGCCCAAGATGGTTGGGCATTCTTGCAACACGAGACCACATAATCTGCATCACTTCCATTGCCAGCATCCTCAGAATCAGCCTTAAGCACATTGCCATCTTCATCCACCTCCTCCACATTCCGGGCCTTAGAATGCTTCTTGATATTGAGTGCCTTGGGCTGGTGCACAATAAGAGGACTAGTGGATAGGGTCCTGGCAATGGGAGGGCACTTGGCAACAATGAGAGCCATGATGTAGGGAGCAAATGGCGGAACCCTCCAAGAGTGAGCAGCAGCAACCATCTCATTCCATATATAATCTATCACATCAAGGGCGGTGCCGGAGTCGCGGTTGAGGAAGGTGCTGAACAACAAATCAACAGAAAAACCATGAATCTCATATTTGTTGCCCGCACGAGGAGCAACAGTCTCACGGAAGATGCGGTGGAGAATGTCATATGTGGGGAGAAGATCCTTGATCTTGCCAGGAATACCATGTCCCCGGATATAAAGAGGTGCAAGAACATCCTTCTTGAAGGTGTTCTCGCGCAAGTGACAGCGGAAACCACAAGGAGTGTCACGACCACGATCTTCATACCCCAGAATTTCAGCAAATTCAGCAAGAGTGGCTTCTTTGATTGCACCTTGAGTCATCCAAGTGATTTTCCGAGTGCGGCCAGTGGAGAAATGAGCAGTGGTATAAAACTGAGCAATGAGAAGAGGCTCGTAGTCATGCTGGAACTCCATGATGGGGAACAAACCAAGGTGAGAGCAGATTTCTTTGGCCTCAGCAAAATAATCAAGATTCTTGTTGATGTGTTCCATGTCAATCCACAGCTGAGGCACAACCATTTGGATATTTGTCAAAAGGACTTCATGGTAGACACGCTCTTGGAAGTCATTGTAGAACAAGTTGTCTTCCCTGCCCTCATCACGGTTGCGGGCATACGGATTTTCAATCCTTAGAGAGCGGAACTCGGAAATCAGATATGTCAGACAGTTTCCTTGGCCCTGATGGCCCTGAGCTGCAACTCTTGGTGCGCCCCGAGGAAGGGGGGCGAGGGGGAGCGCTGCCACGCCTAGCAGACCTCTTGATGACCCCCTCACGACCCCCACGGACACCTTGAGAAGCAGGAATCTTCGTACGACGGCGAGGTTGAGGCATGACTTCTTCCTTGGACTCAGTCTCTTCCTCAACAATCTCACGGCTTGCTTTGGAGTGCTTACGCGCACCCCTAGAACCACCTGTTGGAGATATGCCCAAGAGGCAATAATAAAGAGGTTATTATCATATCTTCATGCTTATGATAAATGTTTACATACCATGCTATAATTGCATTAACCAGAAACATTAATACTTGTGTGATTTGTAAACAGAAAAGAGTCCCTAGTAAAGCCTCTTGTTAAACTAGCTTGTTGGTTAATATATGATCTTGGTTTCCTGATCATGAACATTGAGATGTTATTAACCACAAGATCATATCATTAGGAGAATGGTGTGATGGACATACTCCTGTAGATAAGCGTAGCATAAAGATCAAGTCATTTCAATAGTTTGTTTGCTATAAGCTTTCTGATACATAGTAACCTAATTCCTTTGACCATGAGATCATGCTAATCACCATCATCGGAAGGATGCTTTGATGACATCAAACACCACACCGTAACTGGGTGGCTATAAAGGTGGCATTGAGTGTTTGGAAAGGATGTGTTGAGGCACATGGATCAAGAGTGGGATTTGTCCATCCATATGACGGATAGATATACTCTGGGCCCTCTCGGTGGAATGTCATCCAATTAGCTTGCAAGCATGTGACATGCTCACAAGGGATCACATATCACGGGAACGAGAAAAGAGTACTTATCGGTAACGAGGTTGAACTAGGTATGCAGAGATACCGACGATCAAACCTCGGATAAGTAAACTATCGTGAGACAAAGGGAAATTGGTATCGTATGTAAGTGGTTCACTCGATCGCAAAGTAATCTTAGAAATATGTGGGAGCCTCCTCTATTGGTTATTGATCGGAGAAGTGTCTCGGTCATGTTCGCATAATTCACGAACCGTAGGGAGACACACTTAAGGATTCGATGTTGTTTAGTAGATATGGAATGTAAGTAGGGAAACCGAATGTTATTTGGAGTCTCGGATGGGATCTGGGATATCACGAGGATATCCGGAATGGTCCGGAGAATAAGATTCATATAAGGAAAGCCCGATTCCGGAGTTCGGAATGATTTCGATGTTTTCATCGGAGAGGTTCTAGAAGGGTCTAAAAGGTTCACCGGACCGGAAGGGGAATGATCCATGAATGTGTCATGGGTAAGTGGAATGATTGAATCATATCCTAGGTCACTTGGTTTGGGCATTTGCGAGAGAGAAATAAAGCTCTAAATTGAAAGTCAAAAGAGAGATTTGAAAAGTCAAACTGGAACAATAGTTTCCTAGTGGAAGAAGGAAAGAGTCCTTCCTTCTATCCAACTTGGGTTTGGGTATGGATTCAAACTCCCCTCTCCCAAGGCTGCCCGCTCTCATAAATAGAGGGGGGGCTGCCCCAAGGACCACAACACCAAGCCCTCCCCACCTGTGCGTCGCCGTCGGCCCATCATCGTCGCCCTAGCCGCCACCGACACCTCCTCCTCCTTTCCGGCCATCTAAACCTAGATCGCTGGAAACCCTAGATCCACCATAACTCGCATCGGCTTAGGCGAAGCCCTGCGGGATCTTCCCTTTACTTCCGACACCACGCCGTCGTGCTGCCGGAATTGCGAGGGGAGAACTACAACCTCCACTGCCTGCTAGAACAAGGGAGAGGAAGGTCTTCATCGAGTACCGAACGTGTGACCGACTGCGGAAGCGCTGCCGGAACGTAGCGTCGGAAGGATCGTCTATGCGATCTTGAGATCGACAGGTGTACGACTACATCACCCACGAGAATCTGCTCTCGTTAACCGCTTTGATCTTCGAGGGTTAGTACTCTATTGACTTGTTGCTACTAGTAGATAGATCTTGGCTTGTGTGTGTTCATGCGTTAGATTTTTTTGTTTTCCATGCTATGAACCCCTACACCACCTGCATCTGTGATAGCAAGAGGGAGAACAGCAAGGGGGTAAGGGCACAAGAACCAAAACTGAACAAAGAAGAATACATGGTTTAGTAAATATGTTGAGGTCAGTTGGGACCGGTACTACCGGAACTGGCAACGGGTAGTACCGCTTGCAAGCGTTAGTACCGGAAAATTTTCCGGTACTACTGATCGAGCGGTACGGGCACATCAATGGTAGTGCATGGTCCAAAGTGGCATCAACAATCTATAAAACATTGATTCTACTAAGTAACAAGGAATGTATGGCGGTACAACCCCAAAGCAAGCTATTTTCTCCAAGAATCTAAGCAAAACCTAGATCCAACGAAGAAATCAAGAGTGAGAAGGGGGGACAGTTGTACCGGGATCCATGGCGGTGGAGAGGGACCGGGAGCCCGCAAGGAATCCGGATCCAAGGAGGATCCGGGGAGAGGAGGATGTGGCGACGCTCCGGTGGCGGCGGTGGTTTATGTGGGGAGCGGGGAGGATAATGAGGCACTGAAGGGTGCCTCCCCCCGCGCGTCCAATATATACCAGGAAAACGCCGACCGGTAGTACCGGTGGTTGGAAGTACCGGACATACAGGCGGTAGTACCGGTCCTGGAGAAGTCTCCAGGTCACGCCCTGGGAACTACCTAGGTCCGGTAGTACCGCCCCTAATCTGGTAGTACCGGTTCCGTCTGAATCCAGAGCCAAGGACAATTGAGTGGTTCTTGTGCGGAATAGAGGAGGGTTTGATCTAGGGGTAGAATGGCTTGGGTTGAGATCGTCAAACTGTGTGAAGCACATGTACTCTCAAATAAGGGAAAAACATATGAAGAGCCAACCGAGAGTGCATGACTTTAAAACCAACAACAACTCGAAAAGACAAACATGAGTAAGCACCAACCTCTCGAGTGAGAGAGGGCGGTGGCCTAGGCCACCATATTTGAGTATACTCGGCTTGGCACCACGAAGATATATCTTGGGTCCATTACCGAAACTCATCATTTAAGCTCACATATCACAAAATGATATTAAGAGGGATGATTTTGATTGATTTGGTCATAATTGGGGAGGGATAGTCCAATCAATTAGGACCGCACTCCCCCTATATCCATGCTGACACCTAAACCAATTACGGGTCAAATCATAGGTGAGAATGCAAGATAATCAAGTCAAGCTCCTTGAATCTACGATATTTAGTTCATTCCTCAAATAGAAAAAACCTGCTTCATCAAGTGGATTTGTGAAGATGTCGGCAAGTTGGTCTTTGGTTGACACATATGATAGATCAATATCACCTCGAGCAACATGATCTCTAATGAAGTGATGGCGAATCTCAATATGCTTTGTCCTTGTGTGATCCACCAGGTTATAGGCAATCTTGATAGCAATTTCATTGTCACATAGAAGAGGCACTTTGTCACAATGTACACCGTATTCCTTTAAAGTTTGCCTCATCCATAGCAATTGGGTGCAAGCACTAGCAGCTGCCACATACTCGGATTCGGCGGTGGAGAGAGATATACAATTTTGCTTCTTAGAAGACCAACATACCAAGGACCTACCAAGGAATTGGCAAGCCCTGGATGTTGATTTTCTATCATCCTTATCACCCGCCCAATCCGAATCCGTGTATCCACAAAGAGCAAATGTTGACCCTCAAGGATACGAAAGACCATAAAATGGGGTATGAACTAAATATCGAAAGATTCTCTTGACCGCCATTAAATGGCTTTCTTTAGGAGCCGCTTGATATCTTGCACACACACCTACACTTAACACAATATCGGGTCTAAATGCACGAAAGTAAAGCAAAGAACCAATCATATACCGGTATACCTTTTGATCCACATCTTTACCGTTTGGATTTTGTTCTAGATGAGTCTTTGTAGCCATGGGAGTAGGAGCTCCATTTAAATCTTGCATTTTGAATCTCTTGAGCATATCTTGAGTATACTTGGCTTGGTTGATGAAAGTCCCTCCTCTAACTTTCTTGATCTCAAAACCAAGAAATACTCTCAACTCCCCCATCAAAAACATCCGGAACCTACTAGTCATAAGCTTTGAGAATTCATCATTAAAAGCTTTGTTAGATGAGCCAAAGATAATATCATCAACATATATTTGGCATACAAAAATCTCCCCATTGACCCTCTTAGTAAAAAGAGTGGGATCGATTTTCCCAACCTCAAATCCACGGTCCAACAACAACTCTCTAAGGTGCTCCTACCACGTGTGTGAGGCTTGCTTGAGCCCATAGAGCGCCTTATCAAGTTTGTAGACATGGTTTGGGAAGTTGGGATCCTCAAATCCCGGGGGTTTCTTTACATATACCAACTCATTTAATGGACCATAAAGAAATGCACTTTCTATATCCATTTGTTGCAACTTAAAGTTATGATGTGCCGCATAAGCAAGAAGGATACGGATGGACTCAAGGCGAGCCACGGGTGCATATGTCTCTCCATAATCAATGCCTTCAATTTGAGATAACCCTTGTGCGACCAATCTTGCCTTGTTCCTTACTATAATTCCATGTTCATCTTGCTTGTTATTGAATATCCACTTCGTGCCTATAACATTGCGGCAATCCTTTGGCTTCTCAACTAACTTCCATACTTTGTTTCTCTCAAAGTTGTTGAGCTCTTTGTGCATAGCTTCCAACCAATACGAATCTTCAGGAGCTTCCCACACTTTTTTTGGTTCAATCATGGAGATGTGTGCTTGGTGTTCACCGAACCTCTTCAATTGTGCTCTTGTGGAAATGCCTTTCCTTAGGTCACCAACCACATTTTGTAGAGAGTGGTCTCTTAATTCCAACATTCTCTGCTTTCTAGCTTCACGACGAGCGTGGATCTCCTCGTTGTTTCTTGGGGGACCCTCTTCATCATTTTGGTCCTCGTCTTGACCATCAACTTGACCTTGATCATCACGGGAATCATCCTATTCATTAAGAGGCAAAGATTGACCCTGGTCTTGATCAAGCACTCTTCTAGAATCGATTTGAGCTTGTCTCAAGGAAGTTTGTACGGATCTTCCTTGAACAATTGACTTGGCACCACTTGATATCTTGGAGAATGAATCAAGATCCTCTTGAATAGATTTGTCACTTTGATCAACATGTTGAGGGTCCACATCTTGTATTTGGCTTGAGTCATTGTCCTCCTCGGTGGATGGAGCTTGTTGATGTTGTGAAGATGAGGGCTCCACTTGAGTAGAGCATAGTTCTTCTCGATCCTCCATAAGGGGTTCCTCAACGGGGCGGATATATCCCACACCCATTCTTCCTATGGCATCCTGAGGCATTTCATCATCTGCATCACAAGCATCAACACGCACCCCTTGGGGACCATCATATTCTTCAAAGGTCACACTACAAGATTCTATGACAGCTCCGGAGAGCTTATCATAGATTATATAAGTGTGAGATTCGAGACCATAGCCAACAAAAATACCCTCTAATGCTTTAGACTCGAATTTGGACAAACGAACACCTTTTATGAGGTAGAAACACTTATAGTCGAACACCCGGAAGTAAGATATGTTGGGCTTGTTACCGGTAAGTATTTCATATGGAGTCTTGTTGATTTATTTGCGGAGGTAGAGCCGGTTTGATGCATGGCAAGCGGTGGATATGGCTTCGGCCCAAAAGTTGTATGGAGATTTAAACTCCGCCAACATGGTCCTAGCCATCTCAATAAGAGTCCGGTTCTTCCTCTCGGCCACACCATTTTGTTGAGGGGTATATGCAGCGGAATATTGGTGTTAACTTATCCCCTCATCACTAAGGAAATCATTCAAGGTGTAGTTCTTGAACTCGGTGTCATTGTCACTTCTTATAATTAACACGGGAAGATTGTATTGACGTTGAACCATGTTGATGAAGTCGATGAAGGTCTTTTGGGTCCCACTCTTCAACTTGAATAAATATAACCATGAGTATCTTGAAAAGTCATCAAAAATCACCAAACAATATTTCTTCCCACCAAGACTTGCATGAGAAGGAGGACCAAAGAGGTCCACATGAAGGAGCTCCAAGATCTTGGTTGACTTGATGCGGTTCTTTGGCTTGTGGGGAGCATCATGCATTTTTCCTAGAACACAAGCCCTACAAACACGATCTTTGGCAAAGGAAACATTTACTTTTAGTCCAACAATATGGCCCTCCTTGTGGAGACTTTGCAAAGTTATCATATTAACATGGGCTAGTCGGCGATGCCATAACCAACCCACATCGGCCTTTCTTAATAGGCACATCGCACTTGTAGTGGTTTGTCCTGAAAAGTCCAACACATACAAGTCATGTTCGACGTACCCAACGAAAGCGACCTTGAGATACTTGCTCCACATGAGGACCACTATATCATCATCAATAAAGACGGCAAAGCCCATCTTTACAAGAGCACAGAATGAAAGTAAATTGTATCCAAGGGTCTCAACAAGCATGACGTTCACGAGTGTAATGTCGTGAGCAACCACTACCTTGCTGAAACCCATTACCTTAGACTTTGACTTGTCGGCATATGTCATGGTTATTTGATCATCATTTGGCTTTAAGTCCTTGACAATATACGAGATTCCGGTCATATGACTTGTGCAACCACTATCAAGCACCCACTTTGACCCTCCGGAAGCACATGTCTACAAAAGATCAAGCTAATTTTTAGGTACCCATTTTTCAATGGGTCCTCTTTTGTTAGCAACAAGGGTCTTGGGGACCCAAATAGACCAAGCAATACAACCATCATATGGGCCAGCATATTGTGCATACACATCACCATAATAATCATGCATTAGAACATAGTGAGGGGTAGCACTTCCCGCAAAGTCATCATGAGACATAGTTTTACCACTTGTGGTCTTACTATCCATAATGGCCTTGTTCTTCTCTTGTGCGGGCTTGGCCTTCTTCTTGTTCTTCTTCTTCTTGGCCTTGGATACAAAACCAATGCCCCCTTTCTCACCACTAGGTCTTCGCTTACGCAAAAGATCATCAATGGACTTGTTACCTTGTGGAAATGTGGCCTTGGCTAGCTCCCCCTTCAACCTAGCATTTTCTTCAAGAATAGTTGTACTACTAGATGGAATGAAGTTACTAGGTGAAGGAATATTGTCCAATTGAGTTTGAAAAGTTTCATGGGACTTTGTGAGTGACAAGAATTCACTTTCCAAGGCCTTATGAGCCTTGTCAAGCAAACTAAAGTCCTCGGCAAGTTTTTCATGAACCACACCAAACTGAATCTTGTCCTTTTAGCCCTTTTGCATTTAGCAATAGCATGATCACGTTCTTTGATGAGTCTATTAACAATAATGTCATTGGCCTCATCAATCCCTTCAAGTTTTAGTTCTAGAGACATCCTAGTCTCTTGTTCTTCTTCTAGAGCATTGTTTAAGGCTTCTATCTCAATCATGTGTTCATGCCCAAGTTTACATCTTACATCCAGAAGATATTGTGTGTGGGAAAGTTGATCTAAGATGTTCCCAAAATGCATCTTGGCCTCCCCTTTTAAGTTAGTCACAAACTCATCAAAAGCAATTAATTCCCTTTTTACTTCAAGGGGCATCTCATCATCAATTTCATCATTAGCTAAGGGAGTGGAGTGAGATGATGACGATACCTCCGTTCATCTTGCCATAAGTCAAGTGACGTTCTTGTTGGGAGTACTCTCATTTGGATAATCGAGGAGGGAGAATGGCAGAGTAGAAGTAGTGGCTAGAGAAGCCACACCACTTGATGTTTGCTCTTTCTCATCTTCATCATCTTCATTGTCTGAGGAGTATTCTTCATGAGTGATCAATACAATCTCACCCTTCTTCTTATTGTTGGAATTCTTCTTGATGAAGGGCTTCTTGTAAGGAGCTTTGGAAGCTATCTTTGGCACTAGTTTGCCACCATGATCTTCTCTTATCTCATAGGGACAACTGGCCAAGAAGTGATTTCTATCGCCACAATTGTAACAAGTTCTCAATCTTGGCATATTGCCCCTTAGTCCATTGGGGTTGATTTTAGTTGCATTTCCATCTTGGCCTTCGCGGGGTTCTTCCAGAAGTTGTTTGCATAGAAAGCCATATATTGACCATGAAACTTCTTGACATCATCGGGGTTGCTCATGGATATTCCATCATCACTGTCATTACCATCCCCATGTTCAACAACTTTGGCCTTCAATGCAAGGTTAACAACATTGGTCATTCCAAGGGCCCGAGCACGGGCATCTTTGGCATTCTTGGCGGCAACCTTGAAAGAGGCCATCTCTTGCATAACTTCATTGGAGGTCATGAGGTGGTAGTTGTGTCTTCCTTGTAGGATCTTCAAGTCGGTGGGCTAAAAGGGCATGAGTGCACTCACATATTTTATTTTTATCCATGCATCATCCACATGTGAGGCACCCACATTCCTAAAAGCGGTGGCGGTGGATTTGAGCCTACGATACATGTCTTCATGATATTCATATTCCTTCATATATAAGCCTTCGGCTTCATTGCTTAGTGCATCGTACTGGTTCCTCCTCATGCTCTCATTCCTAACAAACAACACTGTGAGAGCATCCCAAGCTTCCTTGGCGGTGCTGAGGTGCTCAATGTGTGGGTAATCCTTTGTACCCAATCCTTGTTGAATCATGTGCAAGGCGGTGGCATTGAGTTGACTATTGACAACTTCTCTTCTTTTCAAGTTGTCTGGATCCCCAATATAGAGTCCTTGTTCAATGATGTTCCATAGTTCAATGCAAGAGCTGCACACATGAGTTTTCATTAGAGGTTTCCATTGAGCAAAAGTAGTAGATGCTTCAAGCTTAGGTGGGTCACCTCTATTGTTTATATGAGGGTGAGGAATTGGGGGGTCGGGAGAGTACCATGACTCACGGTGCTCACCCTTCCCACCATACTGTTGTGTAGAGGAGTTAGTGTTGTCTTGATTACCCCCCACCATCATACCCCCGGGAGATACCGGAGCATTCCCTTTAGGTAAAACTGATGGAGGCTCCTCTTGAGGAGAAGGGGATGATGAGCCGTCTTTGTCTTTAAGAAGTTGCTCAAGCATTTCCTTGACTTTGTTGACCAAGGAAGAGCTCAATCTTGTTTCCAAGTTTTTGAGATCTTCCATGGTCACCGTGGTGTGCTCACCACCACCTTCCCCATCGTGGCTACCCATATTCTCTTAGGCGTTAAAGCCCGAATAAATATCCAAGGCCCTGATACCAATTGAACGGATCGTATGGGCACCTAGAGGGGGGGTGAATAGGTGCTACTTCAAATTTTCTTCTTTTTCAAGTTAGGGTTTAACAAGAAAGGTAAATTCTCTAGAGTATGCAACTAAGGTGAATTTACCTATATGTAAAACGAGTACAACCTAGCACAAGACTAAGCACGAACAAGTAAAGTAGAGTGCGGTAAAGGATAGAAGTAACCAAAGTGGTGGACGCGGAGACACAAGGATTTGTTTCCTTTAGTTCCTTCTTTTTTGAGGGGAAATACATCTACGTTTGGAGAGGGGGTGGTACTAAACCACCTACGCCACGAAAGGCCTCCCTTGTTCTCCGATGAACCTCACCCTGATGGGTTCGATTCACCTCTTCCACTATATCGGCAACCTTCAAGGTGGAAGCCGACACCTTTACAACAAGTTCGAGGCACACATCCACAACTTAATTGGAGGCTCCCGAATACAAGCAAGTTGTCAATCAATCAAAGACAAACTTGTAAGAACCAAATCTAGAACTAGAGTTTCCAAAGAAACACTAGAGCAAGGGGCCCTCAAGTGAATGAGGGGGAAATGAAGATCTCTTTTGGTGAAGTAGTAGATCAAGGCCTCCTCCTTTGATTCTTGAAAGATCAAAGACTTTGGATGGTGGAGTGAAGAGATCTTGGAGATTTGGTGGATCAAATGGAGGTGGTAGTATTCAATGCAACGAGCGCCTTTTCCCAAGGTAGGTGGAGGGGTATTTATACCACTTGGATGAATCTGTCCGTTGGTGCATTAAATGCACCGGTACTACCGATACTCAAGCGGTAGTACCGGTCACAACCGGTACTACCGGTCAGGTACCGGAGGGGGCCATCACTTGGTCGAGCCAGCCATGGACATGCCCAGTACTGCCTTGCGGTACAACCCCCAAGCGGTAGTACCGGTTAGTAGACGCGGTACTACCGATCAGGGCGGTAGTACCGGTCCCAAGTACCGGTTGGTACTGAGCGAAAAAGGAAGGCCTAGTCTTTCCTCAGCATTGCCCGGTACTGCCGAGCGGTACTACCAAGTCCAAGCGGTAGTGCCACTTGCCACAAGCGGTACTACCGGTTGGAGAGATAGTGCCGCTCCGCGGTACCGGGTGATACTGAGAAAACTTGAGGCCTTCCCACCTTGATCGGATGCAACCGGTACTAGGGAGCGGTAGTACCGATGCCAAGCGGTAGTACCGGTTGTAACTTCCGGTACTACCGGTCAGCGCAGGAGACTTTGGCAAGGGAAACTGAGGGCAAGGCCTCCTCCTTCGATTCTCCAAAGATCAAAGACTTTGGATGGTGGAGTGAAGAGATCTTGGCGATTTGGTGGCTCAAATGGAGGTGGTAGTCTTCAATGCAACGAGTGCCTTGTCCCAAGGTAGGTGGAGGGGTATTTATACCACTTGGATGAATCTGTCCGTTGGTGCATTAAATGCACTGGTACTACCGGTACTCAAGCGGTACTACCGGTCAGGTACCTGACCAAGTACCGGAGGGGGCCATCACTTGGTCGAGCCAGCCACGGACATGCCCGGTACTGCCTTGCAGTACAACCCCCAAGCGGTAGTACCGGTCCCAAGTACCGGTTGGTATTGAGCGAAAAAGGAAGGCCTAGTCTTTCCTCAGCGTTGCCCGGTACTGCCTTGCGGTACTACCGTGTCGAAGCGGTACTACCGGTTGGAGCGGTAGTGCCACTCCACAGTACCGGGTGATACTGAGAAAACTCGAGGCCTGCCCACCTTGCTCGAATGCAACCGGTACTAGGGAGCGGTAGTACCGGTTGTAACTTCCGGTACTACCGGTTAGCACAGGAGACTTTGGCAAGGGCAACTCAGGGCAAGGCAATATTTGTGCTACTACCTAGAAAACCTAGGATACACTTAGCACACGATTAAAACGATAGGTGTGTTTTTATCAAACATCAAAATCACAAGGATAGGAAATGCTCTTTCATAGGTGGACACATACAATTCTGAAGCCGGATTCAGGAGTACCTAGGCGGTAAGTTGACTAAGTCATTAAAAGCTATAAGATTCCATATGCTATGCTAGGAGGAAAACTAGACTGGGAGTTGCTTATGTCAACCAAAACATTGCCGGCTCAAGCACAAAGTGACATAGGTATGCCCAACGGGTGCTCATCCTTGGCCTATCTGGTGCAGCTCAGCTGGAAGCTCATGTGACTATCTGTTGGGATCTACAAAGCCCATGGTGATACGGATGAAGTCGGGCCCATGGAGACTTCGAATCCTTGACAGACACGACAAGACTAGATAGGAAACCTTTAGGGTTACGCCCTCGAATTTGTAGCCGACTTGGATGATACCCGAGACCTAGCCTCCTTATATAAAAGGCTAGGAGGGATCACCGAAACTCTCATACACACGCCAGATCCAATCTGCGCACCATAGCTATATCCATCTCGGTTCCATTGTAACCTTCGGTTTCTCATCAATCAAGAATACACAAGCAGGAGTAGGGTTTTCCCTTTGAGGGCCTGAACCTAGGTAAACCTCGAGTCCCTTTGTTTCTATGTTAGCCGATGAAGTCTCCAACGTCTAACTTCTTCCCGAAAACCCAAGTCTCACGTCAATTGGCGCTGTCCGTGGGAAGTCCATGCGTTGATGTCGCGACTTCGGTAGCTCCATTGCCTCGGTTCCTTCAACTTCACCATCTACGAATCAGTGGCTTTAGGGGAACATGTCTGCCTCGGTTCCTTCAACTTCACCATCCACTCGCCAGCCATGTGCCCGGATTTCAACTCTATCAACGATGGATCCAACCTGACGATCCACGGCCTACACTTTCAAGTGGGCAAAACCGCCTGATGGTGGCTCAGTTGACTGTATAGCCTCGTTGGGAGACCCCAAGAGCAAGGTGTGATGAGAACATCAACAAGTTTTCCCTCAGTTATGAAACCAAGGTTATCGAACTAGTAGGATCAAGGAAAAAACTAGAAGGTGTTGCTAACAACTTGGAATCCTGCACAACACAAACTCAAGACTTTTCCCCAACTTACAGTGAGGTTGTCAATCTCACTGGTTTGCTGAAAACAAAGAATTAAACATATAGTGTGGAAGGTAATAGTTGCTTGTAAAAAGTAAACGGTAACAGTAGACGATGTATCAATGATAAAGATTGGACCGGGGTCCACAGTTCACTTGAGATGTTCTCCTTAATATAGATAATATGCTGGGTGAACAAATTACAGCGGGGCAATTGACAGGTTGAGAAAGCATAACAATGCATATACTAGACATCATGACTCATATGAGATTTGATTGGGCATTGCAACAATATACATAGACCATAATCCAACTTCATATATGGTAATAATCCACCTTCAGGTTATCATCCGAACCCCTTTCAGTACTAATTTGCAAGCAACGGATAATTTCATTAAGCAATGTGTGTAAAGTAAACAATTGTTACATCCCAAGATTTTCCAAATCTTGTAATGTGAAAAATAAATGAATAAAATAAAACTTTGTTGATTTTCAGGGTGAGAAGAAAATTTTGAATCCAATTTGAAACTTTCAAAACCTATTTGGATCAAATAAAATCCTAAAGGGATTTAAAAAGGATAAATAAACAATAAACTTCAAAATATTTAAAATTACTATTTTTGGATCTTTTAATAAAAGATTTGGTTTTCAAAAGAAAAGGTAGAAATATAAATAAGAATTATTTTATATAGCCAAATTAAAACTTGGCCAAGCTTTTGAAATAAAATATTTTCTTTTATTAAAAGAGTAAAGGTTTATTTAAATAAAAATGAGTGTTTATTAATAAACCAAATTTATTAAAGTAAAGGCTTTTCCCATTTTAAATAAACACTAAAACTTATTAAATTATTTTAAATAAGTTTCCAAGTGTTTATTATTTTCAAATAAAACCTACTAAAGTGTTTTGGTTTATTTTAGATTTCAAAATAAGATTTTAATAGAACAAATCCTATTTGATTTAATAACTAAGGTCCATTTTATTTAATTATTAATGGACCCTAAAATAAAAATGCTATTTTATTTTAAACAAATTTTCCAAGTATCTTATATTATCAAATAAAACCTAGTGATTTGGTTTTGATAATATTTAGATTTCAAATGGAGCTTTTAAATAAAACAAATCCTATTTGAATTATTAACTAAGGTCTATTTTAATTAATTATTAAATAGATCTTAAAATAAAAATATTATTTTGGGACTTTGGTTTATGTTGTTAAACAGAACCAAAACACAATACAAAGTTTGGTGAATGTTTTGATTTGATGTGTTGATTGATTGGTTTGATTTAAATTCAAAACAGAAAATCAATTAGAAACAGAAAAAGATTCAGAATAAAAAAAAGAGAAACAAGCCAGCCCAGCCGGCCAGCCCAAACAGCCCAGTTAGCCCAGCTCCTCTCTCCCGAAGAAAAACGTTTTGCACCCAGTTTTGAACTCGCACCCTCACTGACTGGTGGACCTTATTCCCTCTCTCCCTCTCTCGCTGCCAGAGGACCCCACAGCCACGCGGTCATCTTCCCCACCCCCACGACCTGTTCTTCCTCCCCTCGTCGCCGTTTCTGGCTGTGATTCCGCGGCTTAAATTTGCCTTAACACCTTCGTCATTACTCTCTGCGACCACGCACGTTAAAGCGTCTCCCCCTCCTCTCTCGTTCCCCTCTGTCACCCCACCTCAACACGCCTCCAGGCCGCCCTAATTCCTCTCCGAGCACCTCTGTCTCCGACGAGCTCGCAACCGAATTCTGGCCAAACCTCGCCGCCCCTTGCCTTCCTAAGCACACGGCCGTGATCCCCACTCCCAGACGCATCTGTCTATGCCATCCGTTCAACCGCGGGCGCCCCAGAGCGTCGACTTTGACAACTTCTGAGCGTCGCCGCGTCTGCTTCCCACTCCGGCGAACTCCATAGGTAAACTCCGTTCGCCCCAGCACTCCTCGATGACACTCCCACACTCGCCACACTCTCCTGCATCTGACCATGCTCTTGTATTGCCTTAGGATGACCTACAACGTCGCCCCCGTCCATAAACAGAACCAACTGACACCGGCGACGTCTCCGGCGAGCGATTACTCTCGTCCCCGTGCGCGCCTTGCTTCCTCGAGAGCACCTTGAGCTTCCCCAGTACCTCTCGAGCACGGTGAGCATCCTTGTTTCCTCTATTTCTTCTTGTAGCCGCCGCAGCGTCATCGTCCGACCGTGCGCCGCCGCCAGCCGCCGTCAGCGCCACCCGAGTATGGTCGACTAGCTTTACACCGTTAGATTTAGATCCTGTGGTTAGGAATATAACCTGAGCGAAAGGGTAAGAGCACACTTGAGCCGTGCGATCTATTTATATCCAACGCCCCGCAGAGCGCGATCCGCACGAACCGGTACCGCCCAATAAGATTACGCCGTGTGGCACCAGTTTTGTTTAAAACAAAGTTTGAATCAGATTTAGATGCAGATTTGAAACCCTTGTAACTTTTGATCCACACGTCCAAAATTTGCAAACTTTATATCAATGGAATCAGTGGAACAAGCCCTAGCCAACCATGCCATTTGTTTAGTAAAAAGCTTCTGGAAAATGTTTGTTTTTGCAGAAACATTTGTATGCTTGTTTAGATTATAAAAATTATTCTAAAATGTTTTTGGGGATAAAATCTTTGGAAAATGGTGTGATTTGAACCTACTGACCATAGGAAACACTTTGTGGTTACAAAAATGTATTTGGTGAAACAAAAGAATGATTCTTTGATTTAAAACCATTTCTAGTCAAATAAAAATATAGTTTATTTATTAAAAATGGTTTTGGTAGAAAACCTTTGGGAAATGTTTTGTTTTAAACTCTCTGACCCTAAACACAAAGTTTTATGGTTTGAAAACATATTTTGTGAATCCTATAGATTAATGCCTTACTAAAACATTTTTACACCACATAAAATGATACCTTGTTTTAAAAATGGTTTATAAAGTGAAACCTTTTGCAAATGACTTTGCCACTTTATAAAATGACCATTAGGTGTTTTAAAATGTTTATGAACTATTAGAAACCACTTTGACAAATAAAACAACCCTTTTGCATGCTTGCATGTGTTGTTTTGTTTTATTATTTTATGTGATGTTTTGCTTGATTGGTAGATTGAGATTGTGCCTTGCTTGATTGAATTGTAGTGATTTGAAGAGTGTGATTGTTGCAAGGACAAGGAGTGAACTTATACCCTCTACCAAAAAGGCAAGTGATGCTTCATACTTTTGTCCCATTACTTTCACTATGCATTAGTGATTTTTCTAAGTAAAACTTGCATGGAATTTTGCTAAGTATAAACCTTGCTATGGGAAAACCTAGTAGATGAAACCTTAGTAGAAATTATCCTAAGTTAATATTCCTACTACTATCATGCTTAGCTTAGCTAATAGAAAACAAGGGTGGAAATATATTCACACTATGGAAAATTTCTAAGTCTGAGGACTTGTGTTTTTGTTTAATAAAACAACTAAGTTAATGAATCACCTGGGTGGAATGGTAATTGCTTGGTGGTTTTTGGTTGAGTGGTTACACAAGGCCAGGGGACTAGTGAACCTTGTGTATCTCACTTGTGGATGGACACCCAGGAACAAAGATATTTGAGATGTCAAATGTTGAGAAGCTTCTAGTGCAGCCACTTGGCAATATGGGCTCTGCCTGGATCATATAGGTTGCAAGAACTTAGCCATATGGACAGTTGGTGGTAGGGTTTGATAGGTTGGAGCGCGTCCATTTTGGTCTAAGGGAAGGCTTCTGAAAGATCTTGTCTTGGTGAAACCAAGTCTTGTGGGAAAAGTGCACCACCTCTGCAGAGTGTAAAATCTAAGTACTTAGCCATGTCCCTGGTAAAGGACAATTTGAGCATCAAGACATGGAAGCTATCAAGAATCTCATCATCCAAATTTCTAAGTTAAAACCTTTGGTTGAACAAGGGTAAAGGATCTTAAATCTTTGATTGGGAGATGCCTTGGGAAAGATTATTTTGTCAAGCAAAAACTTAGTGTTTTCAAATGATAAGGAAAATCTATTTTGAGCAATGCAAGCCTCAACTCCACTTAGCCAAATGCATATAGATGATAGACTCCACTATACTACCATAGTATCACTTGCCAATACAATTCAAATGTATTGACCCGTGTGGCTGTAACTTGTTCTGTTGCAGGTTTGATTGATATTAGTGAAGTTGATTGATTAGGATTACAAAGTCTACAACCAACATGTTTGCCTGTGGCACTTTGAAGATGAAGGACCCCATGCTTATAGATATTCTGCTGCAATGTAATGTAATAGCCAAATGAGCTATGTAAGATGTAATAAAATTATGTTATTCCTGGTTATAAAGTTGTATTATGACCTTTGTTTCTTGATATTACATCTTAACTGTGGATGCTAGCTATTGATCCAGGGACTAGCATTGTAAACACAGGGAACTCTACCTTATTAAAGGTTGGGTACCTTACAGATGGTATCAGAGCATTGTGTTGCCTGTAGGATTTGTAACCCCAGGATTGGACAAAGACCCTTAGAAAAATAGGAGTTGTATTTGTTCCAAAACTTATTTACAAACAATCTTCTAAACTCTTCCCTCAACCATTTTGGTTTTAAACTCTACATCTATTCTATTTCAACTTGATGGAAAAACCTACCCCATGACCAAAGACTTCACCATGTGCAAAGGACTTCTTCAAATCTAATGACTTCAACTTCTTCAACTCCAATGACTTCAACTTCTTCAACTCTAATGACTTCAACTTCTTCAACTCTAATGACTTCAACTTCTTCAACTCTAATGACTTCAACATCTTCAACTATAATGACTTCAACATCTTCAGCATATTCACCAAGGACTTCAACCATGGTTATCACTAAGGACAAGTGAGACAAGGAGATCTTGCTCAAGATTTGGAGACTAAGGAAACACAAGTTAGAAGGAGCCTGCATCACCTTTGAAGTTTTGGGACCAAGATGCAAAAATTCTCCAAGGATACAAACATCTTGATCATGAGGAATCAACCAAGAAGGATGGAAAGATCACAAGTGAACCATATAGATGGACCATCATATTTAGTTAAGTCAAACACACCAACTTATGTGGTGTAACAAAAATATTTTGTTGCCTAAAAATGTGCTTGAACTTTGTAGTTTGAGTGAAATGTTTGTTTGTGATTGCATGCACATTGCTTGAGTGAATTGTGATGTGTGTGATTAGAATTATTCCCTTAGAAATATCTTGTCTATTCTAATCTCAATTCAACCCAAACAGATGACTTCTCGAAGAGACTCCAACATCAAGGTTGATGACAACAACAACAACAACAACAACAACAACAACAACAACAACAACAACAACAACAACCAAGAGGACAATATGAGAGAACTCATAGCAACCCAAAACCAGTTGAGCCAAGAGACAACTCAGCTTTTAGCCAACAACAATGGACTAGACCCAGCCATACAAAGGATTTTGAAACTTCAATCCCAATTGTTGCAAGGATTGGTTACTCAAATGATCAACATGGGAGAAAACTTTTCCCAAAGAGCTAATGACAACAAGGATGACAAAGATGTTAATCTAGAAGGAACCCAAGCTAGCAATATTTGTGGAGACAAGGATCATGCATCCAAGGAGCATGAAGATCAATTCCCTAATTGTGAAGAAGAAGGTCATATCTTTAGTAACTGCCCCAAGAAGAGAGAAAGATTTCCCACCTCTGAGGTGAGGTATGAAGAACATAAACTAAAAGAACTCCTAGCTTTGGAGAGACCCAAAAAGAAGAAGAAGGACATAAGCCAGGTACAATGTTACAATTTCAAAGAGATGGGACACTATGCCAGTGAATGCCGAGAAAAGAGGAAGAACCAAGAAGACAAACAAAAGCTAGAGAAACCCAAGATAAGGAAGGATTTTAGCCAAGTGATGTGCAACCACTGCAAAGAGTTAGGACATTATGCGTCATATTGTCCAGAGAAGCCACCTCAAGACCTCAGCCTTGTCACATGTTTCAAATGCAAGGAGCTAGGCCACTATGCAAACTTCTGTCCAGGAAAGTTACACCAAGATCCCAAGTAAGACAAGATGTAATTTAGTTGGAAAATATTTTAAGGGTGGTAGTACCCTAGATGCTTTGAGCCAATTTGTAACCCCTAGCCTTCCCAAATCTCGGGACGAGATTTATTTTAAGGGTGGTAGCCTGTCACATCCAAAGATTTTCCAAATCTTGTAATGTGAAAAATAAATGAATAAAATAAAACTTTGTTGATTTTCAGGGTGAGAAGAAACTTTTGAATCCAATTTGAAACTTTCAAAACCTATTTGGATCAAATAAAATCCTAAAGGGATTTAAAAAGGATAAATAAACAATAAACTTCAAAATATTTAAAATTACTATTTTTGGATCTTTTAATAAAAGATTTGGTTTTCAAAAGAAAAGGTAGAAATATAAATAAGGATTATTTTATATAGCCAAATTAAAACTTGGCCAAGCTTTTGAAATAAAATATTTTCTTTTATTAAAAGAGTAAAGGTTTATTTAAATAAAAATGAGTGTTTATTAATAAACCAAATTTATTAAAGTAAAGGCTTTTCCCATTTTAAATAAACACTAAAACTTATTAAATTATTTTAAATAAGTTTCCAAGTGTTTATTATTTTCAAATAAAACCTACTGAAGTGTTTTGGTTTATTTTAGATTTCAAAATAAGATTTTAATAAAACAAATCCTATTTGATTTAATAACTAAGGTCCATTTTATTTAATTATTAATGGACCCTAAAATAAAAATGCTATTTTATTTTAAACAAATTTTCCAAGTATCTTATATTCTCAAATAAAACCTACCGATTTGATTTTGATAATATTTAGATTTCAAATGGAGCTTTTAAATAAAACAAGTCCTATTTGAATTATTAACTAAGGTCTATTTTAATTAATTATTAAATAGATCTTAAAATAAAAATATTATTTTGGGACTTTGGTTTATGTTGTTAAACAGAACCAAAACACAATACAAAGTTTGGTGAATGTTTTGATTTGATTTGTTGATTGATTGGTTTGATTTAAATTCAAAACAGAAAATCAATTAGAAAAAGAAAAAGATTCAGAATAAAAAAAAAGAGAAACAAGCCAGCCCAGCCGGCCAGCCCAAACAGCCCAGTTAGCCCAGCTCCTCTCTCCCGAAGAAAAACGTTTTGCACCCAGTTTTGAACTCGCACCCTCACTGACTGGTGGACCTTATTCCCTCTCTCCCTCTCTCGCTGCCAGAGGACCCCACAGCCACGCGGTCATCTTCCCCACCCCCACGACCTGTTCTTCCTCCCCTCGTCGCCGTTTCTGGCTGTGATTCCGCGGCTTAAATTCGCCTTAACGCCTTCGCCATTACTCGCTGCGACCACGTACGTTAAAGCGTCTCCCCCTCCTCTCTCGTTCCCCTCTGTCACCCCACCTCAACACGCCTCCAAGCCACCCTAATTCCTCTCCGAGCACCTCTGTCTCCGACGAGCTCGCAACCGAATTCCGGCCGAACCTCGCCGCCCCTTGCCTTCCTAAGCACACCGCCGTGATCCCCACTCCCAGGCGCATTTGTCTGTGCCATCCGTTCAACCGCGGGCACCCCAGAGTGTCTACTTCGACAACTTCTGAGCGCCGCCGCGTCTGCTTCCCACTCCGGCGAACTCCACGGGTAAACTCCGTTCGCCCTAGCACTCCTCGATGATACTCCCACACTCGCCACACTCTCCTGCATCTGACCATGCTATTTTCTTGCCTTAGGACGGCCTACAACGTCGCCCCCGTCCACAAACAGAACCAACTGACGCCGGCGACGTCTACGGCGAGCGATTACTCCCGTCCCCGTGCGCCCCTTGCTTCCTCGAGAGCACCTTGAGCTTCCCCAGTACCTCTCGAGCACGGTGAGCATCCTCGTTTCCTCTATTGCTTCCTGTAGCCGCCGCAGCGTCATCGTCCGATCGTGCGCCGCCGCCAGCCGCCGTCAGCGCCACCCGAGTATGGTCGACTAGCTTTACACCGTTAGATTTAGATCCTGTGGTGAGGAATAGAACCTGAGCGAAAGGGAAAGAGCACACTTGAGCCATGCAATCTATTTAGATCCAACGCCCCGCAGAGCGCGATCCGCACGAACCGGTACCGCCCAATAAGATTACGCTGCGTGGCACCAGTTTTGTTTAAAACAAAGTTTGAATCAGATTTAGATGCAGATTTAAAACCCTTGTAACTTTTGATCCACACGTCCAAAATTTGCAAACTTTATATCAATGGAATCAGTGGAACAAGACCTATCCAACCATGCCATTTGTTTAGTAAAAAGCTTTTGGAAAAATGTTTGTTTTTGCAGAAACACTTGTATGCTTGTTTAGATTATAAAAATTATTCTAAAATGTTTTTGGGGATAAAATCTTTGGAAAATGTGTGATTTGAACCTACTGACCATAGGAAACACTTTGTGGTTACAAAAATGTATTTGGTGAAACAAAAGAATGATTCTTTGATTTAAAACCATTTCTAGTCAAATAAAAATATAGTTTATTTATTAAAAATGGTTTTGGAAGAAAACCTTTGGGAAATGTTTTGTTTTAAACTCTCTGACCCTAAACACAAAGTTTTATGGTTTGAAAACATATTTTGTGAATCCTATAGATTAATGCCTTACTAAAACATTTTTACACCACATAAAATGATACCTTGTTTTAAAAATGGTTTATAAAGTGAAACCTTTTGCAAATGACTTTGCCACTTTATAAAATGACCATTAGGTGTTTTAAAATGTTTATGAACTATTAGAAACCACTTTGACAAATAAAACAACCCTTTTGCATGCTTGCATGTGTTGTTTTGTTTTATTATTTTATGTGATGTTTTGCTTGATTGGTAGATTGAGATTGTGCCTTGCTTGATTGAATTGTAGTGATTTGAAGAGTGTGATTGTTGCAAGGACAAGGAGTGAACTTATACCCTCTACCAAAAAGGCAAGTGATGCTTCATACTTTTGTCCCATTACTTTCACTATGCATTAGTGATTTTTCTAAGTAAAACTTGCATGGAATTTTGCTAAGTATAAACCTTGCTATGGGAAAACCTAGTAGATGAAACCTTAGTAGAAATTTTCCTAAGTTAAGATTCCTACTACTATCATGCTTAGCTTAGCTAATAGAAAACAAGGGTGGAAATATATTCACACTATGGAAAATTTCTAAGTCTGAGGACTTGTGTTTTTGTTTAATAAAACAACTAAGTTAATGAATCACCTGGGTGGAATGGTAATTGCTTGGTGGTTTTTGGTTGAGTGGTTACACAAGGCCAGGGGACTAGTGAACCTTGTGTATCTCACTTGTGGATGGCCACCCAGGAACAAAGATATTTGAGATGTCAAATGTTGAGAAGCTTCTAGTGCAGCCACTTGGCAATATGGGCTCTGCCTGGATCATATAGGTTGCAAGAACTTAGCCATATGGACAGTTGGTGGTAGGGTTTGATAGGTTGGAGCGCGTCCATTTTGGTTTAAGGGAAGGCTTCTGAAAGATCTTGTCTTGGTGAAACCAAGTCTTGTGGGAAAAGTGCACCACCTCTGCAGAGTGTAAAATCTAAGTACTTAGCCATGTCCCTGGTAAAGGACAATTTGAGCATCAAGACATGGAAGCTATCAAGAATCTCATCATCCAAATTTCTAAGTTAAAACTTGTGGTTGAACAAGGGTAAAGGATCTTCAATCTTTGATTGGGAGATGCCTTGGGAAAGATTATTTTGTCAAGCAAAAACTTAGTGTTTTCAAATGATAAGGAAATCTATTTTGAGCAATGCAAGCATCAACTCCACTTAGCCAAATGCATATAGATGATAGACTCCACTATACTACCATAGTATCACTTGCCAATACAATTCAAATGTATTGACCCGTGTGGCTGTAACTTGTTCTGTTGCAGGTTTGATTGATATTAGTGAAGTTGATTGATTAGGATTACAAAGTCTATAACCAACATGTTTGCCTGTGGCACTTTGAAGATGAAGGACCCCATGCTTATATATATTCTGCTGCAATGTAACCTAATAGCCAAATGAGCTATGTAAGATGTAATAAAATTATGTTATTCCTGGTTATAAAGTTGTATTATGACCTTTGTTTCTTGATATTACATCTTAACTGTGGATGCTAGATATTGATCCAGGGACTAGCATTGTAAACACATGGGACTCTACCTTATTAAAGGTTGGGTACCTTACAACAATACAATTGTTCCATGAACAAAAGATTGTTGTTTTCTCCCTAGTAGCAACATCACATCTACAACCTTAGATATTTTTGTCACTTCCCCAGATGACTAGAGGCATGAACCTACTATCGATTATAAATACTCCCTCTTGGAGTCACAAACATCTACTTGGCCAAGATAGCTACTAGCAACGGAGAGCATGCAAGATCACAAATAACATAGACATGATAGAATCAATAATCATTCTGACATGGTATCTCAATATCCATCGGATCCCCGCAAACACAACATGTATGATTACAAATAGATGATCTTGATCGTTAACAGAGCTCACAAGATCTAAACATGATAGCACAAAGGAGGAGAAACAACCATCTAGCTATTTTATGGACCCATAGTCCAAGGGTGAACTACTCACGCATCATACCGGAGGCTGGCATGGTGATGAAGAAGGCCTACGGGATGATCTCTCCACTCTGGCAGGGTACCGGGAAGAGCTTCAGATCCCCCCAATCTTGGGACGATGGTGGCGACGGCTACAGATTGTTTCATGGAGATCTGATCGGGTCTTTAGGGTTTCTGCATCGAGGTGACTTTATAGGCGAAGAGGCAAGGCAGGGGGCCGCCCAAGAGGCCCAGACCTGGTGGCGGCGCAGGGCCCCCTAGGCCGCGTGGTCCTAGGGTGTGGCCACCTCGTGGCCCCCCTTCGGTCTCTGTGTTCTCTCCGATAAAATATTGACTTTGTCCTTTGTCCCGTCCAATTTCGAGAATATTTCCTTACTAGCTTTTCTGAAATCAAAAACCGCAGAAAACAGGCAACTGGCCCTGCGACATCTTGTTATTAGGTTAGTCCCAGAAAATGTATAAAAATACCTCAAAGTGTAGACAAAGCATAGCAAAGCTGATATTAAACAAGCATGGAACATCAAAAACTATAGATATGTTTACGACGTATCACCGCCACCCTTCGATTCCTGGACCAGATTTGTTCGGTTACAGAGCAGTCAACACCACCGTCGATTGCACCTGCATCGTGGATCCTACCACCCCTCGACACCCTCAGTGAGTTGAACACGACCTCTTCATGAACCCGTGGCTCCGTTGGCAACAATAGTTGCGGTTTCGATCTAAGCAACTCGCTCGAGAGAGACGACTACGTTGGATCCGAATTTGAAAGTTGTGGAAGCAACTTCCACCCTAATCGCTACCAATGCATTGTCATCACCGCCAAAAACGGCTCCGGCACCAGGACTGGACCTGAAAACGAGAACAGTGGTAATCAGACCAACAACAACGCCAACCGTCCAACTGTTGAAATTATGCCCTAGAGGCAATAATAAAGATGTTATTATTATAATTCTTGTTCATGATAAAGTTTATATTCCATGCTAGAATTGTATTAAGCGGAAACTTTAATACTTGTGTGGTTTGTGAACAACACCGTGTCCCTAGTACGCCGCTATGGACTAGCTCATTGATTAATGATGGTTAAGGTTTCCTAACCATAGACATGAGTTGTCGATTAATAATGAGATCATATCATTGGGAGAATGATATGATGGACAGACCCAAATTAAGCGGAGCAATTAGATCGTGTCATCGTGTTCATCTTTGCGAAGCTTTTCTTATGTCAAATATTGTATTTCTTAGACCATGAGATAATGCAACTCCCTGGTATCGGAAGAAAGATTTGAGGTCATCAAACGTCATCCTATGAGAGGGTGATCATAAAGGTGTCTCTCACGTGATCGGAAAGTACCTGTTGGGTTGTATGTATCGAGATGGGATTTGTCCCTCCCAAGTCGGAGAGATATACTTCGGGCCCACTCGGTAATCGATATCAACACCGCTTGCAAGCATGTGGTTAAGGAGTTAATCACAAAGTGATATCGGATTACGGAACGAGTAAAGTACTTGCTGTGAACGAGATTGAACTAGGTATGCCGGTACCGATGATCGAATCTCGGGCAAGTAAAATATCGCGAGACGAAGGGAATATATATATGGGATTGATTGAATCCTGGCATCATGGTTCATCCGGTATGATCATCGATGAATGTGTGGGAGTCAATATGGGTTTCCAGACCCCATTGTTGATTATTGATAGAAGATCATGTCTGCATATTCTCGAACCCGAAGGGTCACACACTTAACGTGTCTCGACGCTAGGATAGATTGGATAATTGGTTTATGAGTTTTTGTTCGGAGTCTCGGATGAGATCCAGGACGTCACGAGAGGTTCCGGAATGGTCCGGAGAACAAGATTCATATAAGGCAAAGCAGATTTTGGAGTTCGGAATTGTTTCGGGTTGTTCGGTATTGTACCGGAAGCTTCTAGAACCTTCCGGAGTGAGACCAACGTGGTACCACTTATCGGGAGGGGGCGTGGGCCTACGGGGGAGTGCCCTGGCCACATCGGGCCAGGGGCACAAGGCCCCATAGGCCCAGCCGGCCAAGCCCTAGGGGAAACCCTAGGGGAGCTTCTAGAAGGGGGAAACTTGCCCCCCACTCCTCCCTCCTTGGCCGCCGGCCCTAGGGCTTGGGGGAGGGGCAAGGACCAGCCGCCCACCCCTCTATATAAAGAGGGCTAGGGGCGCACCCTCCCCACACCTCCTCCTCAAGCCCTAGCCGCCATGCTGCCCTCCTCTCTCTCTCCCTCCCGACTGCGCGTAGGTGAAGCCCTGCCGCAGAAACTCTCCACCGCTTGCACCACGCCGTCGTGTTGTAGATCCAATCTATCTCTCCACCCCACTTGCTGGATCGAGGAAGGAGGAAACGTCGAGGTGCCGCACGTGTGCATCTCTCGGAAGCATCGCGACTTGCGGTGTTAGATCGGATCGGATCGCGAGGAGGAGAATCGAGTACGACTACATCAACCACGTTCGTTGAACGTTCCACTGTGCGAATCTTCAAGGGTATGAAGATCTCATCTATCCCCCCTCGTTGTTTGCATCTCCTAGATTAGATCTTGGCTTTTCCCGTTCGCATCCGTAGAAAATTTTGATTTACTATGCTGTGAAACCCTTCACCAACCATCAACCTCACACCTGAACAGTGGGAAAGGATTAGGCAAGCCCTAATGAAACACCCTCGAATCGTCCCCATGCAGATTTAGTGATTTCTGCCAAACCCGCATAGAAATGATTCGATGATGCCCACCAAGCACTCGCGTGCAGGTGAAAAATAAAGTAATACCATTACACAATAGCCATGATGAAACCCACAAGAACATATATATATATATACAACATCTCCTCAAGTCAAGAATACAAATATACATTACAAAGATCCAAAATACGTCAAAAACGATACAACATTTGAGTATGAAGAAGATGCAAACTGGACCAAGAGTCCTGAAGAATAACCAATGGGATTTGTAACCCTGCCCAAACCAAGCCGGAAGGATAACCTTGCTAACATCGTCAAACTTATACATGTCAAAGTAAAGGGGTGCCGACAAAGGGCAAAAGAAAAAAAGAGCGGATAGTACCGAGGCCAATACATGACGAGTCTTAGAATTCGGTGGCTCTCCCTACATGGGTATGTGGGCTTAGAAAAGCATGTAGTAAAACAACCTATAGAGACACGATACAACTATCGGCTATCAGAGAGGGGTAAGAGGAACCTATTCGGGACCAACCTGATACTAACACCAAACATAACCCATCTTGGAGTTTCCCTCTCGAGACCAAACGAGAATGTTCGTATGAGAAACTCATATATTTGACAGTTTTATTAATCATTTCATTTTAGTGCCAATACTTACTAGTAAGATATAGATAGCATAAGACATCCCAATAATATTAGATTCCTGGGTTGGCCTCTGGTTTTAGATGATGTATGTAGGCGAGAGATCAGGACAACTGGTCCTGACATGGTCATCCCCTTCATCAAGGTTGTATTGCGACAATTGTGGCTAATGATGTGGCTTTGGGTAGATCTTTATATTTTATTGTAGGGCTTTGTGAATAATTTTAATAAACATGTTGCATGCATTATTTAGATGCTCTCATAGGGCGTGGTTTTAATCTTCTTCGGTTCCCATATGCGAAGAGTAAAGGTCGGTTTGATGATCATTGGCCCTTTCTATTCAATGTTGTCATAGACAGTCTGGATTTGAAGGAAGTAACCATGATCGAACGACAATTTACTTGGGCTAACAGTCTGCCAGAACCTACATACGAGAAACTAGATCGCGTATTGATGGACTCTGAATGGGAAGAACATTTTCCACGAGTCTCGGTACGTGCTCTAGAACGTATTGAAGATCTGTCTGACCATGATCGCATTTTGTTGACTACTGGTTTACCTCGACAACGATATTCTCATCGGTTCAAGTTTGAACTAGGATGGTTCTATCAAGAAGGTTTCCAGGATATGGTCAAAGAAATATGGGAAAGACCGGTTTCGGGTAATACCCCAATCCAGAGGTGGAACAATAAGATGCGTAGGACATGCAAACACCTTAGTGGATGGGCAAGACACACATCCGATATCCTTAAAAAAGAAAAGCAACGCCTCTCGTCCACCATAGATGACCTCGAAGCTTTAGCGGAAAATCGATTGTTAACCACGCAAGAGATTGATCTCAAAAGCAAATCGAATGCGGAGTTGGCACAACTTTTGCGTGAAGAGGAACTCAAATGGTATCAACGATCTAAAGATCAATTTATTTTGCATGTGGATTCGAATACTAGGTACTTCCATAGTGTGGCCAATGGCCGATACAAGAAGAAACTTATTGGATCTCTAATACATGATGACGGGACGATTGAGGGGCATGATCGGTTGAAATCCTATATCACAAATTACTACAAGTGTTTGTTTGGGGAACCAGAAGAAGGTACCTTCTCCTTGGAAGAGTCCCACACAGACGATATTCCTCAAGTTTCTATTGAGGAAAACAATCTCTTGACTGCTCCCTATTCCGAGGAGGAAGTCAAGGATGCCGTTTTCCATATTGAACATAATAAAGCCCCTGGTCCTGATGGCTTCCCAGCTGAGTTTTACCAAACTTTTTGGGATGTTATCAAAACAGATCTTCTTGACATGTTTGTGCTTTGCACTCTGGTCAATTAGACTTGTTCAGGCTAAACTTTGGAGAAATTATCTTACTACCTAAGATTAAGAAGCAAAACGGATTCAACAATATAGACCAATCTGTCTTCTTAATGTTAGTTTTAAGATTTTCACTAAAGTAGCTACTATCAGGTTAATTTCAGTGGCTGATCATGTAGTTCACCCATATCAAACAACTTTCATGCAAGATCGCAATATACTTGATGGTGTGGTTACCTTACATGAAACAGTTCATGAACTACATAGGAAAAAGATGAACGGGGTCATCCTAAAAATTGATTTCGAGAAGGCCTATGATAAAGTCAAGTGGCCTTTTCTTCAATAGACTCTCAGAATGAAAGGTTTCTCTCATGAATGGTGTGCTTTAATTAATGGTTTTGTGTCTAGGGGTAGTGTGGCCATAAAAGTCAATGATGACATTGGCAAATACTTTCAGACCAAAAAAGGGCTCAGACAGGGAGATCCATTATCACCAATGCTATTTAATATAGTGGCTGATATGTTATCTATCTTGATTGAGCGCGCAAAATTCGAGGGCCAAATTGAAGGAGTTATTCCCCATCTTGTGGATGGTGGTCTATCTATACTTCAGTATGCAGATGATACAATTCTTTTTATGGAACATGATCTCGAAAAGGCAAAGAACCTGAAACTCATTCTTTCAGCTTTTGAGCATCTTTCGGGTTTAAAAATTAACTTCTATAAAAGTGAATTGTTTTGTTTCGGCGAGGATCGGGATGAGGTTCACCGTTACGCTGAACTTTTTGGCTGTAGTCAGGGTGCTTTTCTGATTCTCTATTTGGGCATTCCGGTTCACTACCGAAGACTCACAAATGCTGAATAGAAAATCGTTGAACAAAGATTACAGTTAAGACTGTCTAGTTGGAAAGGAAAATTATTATCCATTGAGAGAAGATTGGTACTCATTAATTCAGTACTCAGTAATATGGTACTATATATGATATCATTCTTTCAACTTCCAAAAGGAGTCTTAAAACGATTGGACTATTTCCGATCAAGATTCTTTTGGCAGGGTGATAATGAGAAAAATAAGTATAGACTGGCTAGATGGAGTATTTTTTGTCACCCCAAAGAAAAGGGAGGCCTGGGTATACATGATCTGGAGATCAAAAATACCGCCTTACTTAGTAAATGCATCTTCAAACTATTAACTGAAGAGGGGATATGGCAAACTTTACTTAAAAGAAAATATGTTGGATCAAAAGTGCTGTCCCAAATGGTTTTGGAAACCTGGTTACTCTCACTTTTGGGCCGGCTTGATGGCGATGAAGAAACATTTCTTCCGCTTTGGTACTTTTTCAATAAAGGACGGGTCTCAGATACGGTTTTGAGAGGATAAGTGGCTTGGCACCACTTCACTCCGCGGACAATATCCTGCTTTGTATTCCATTGTCCGGTATAAGGAGGAAACGATCGCCAAAGTGCTAGAATCATTCCCCCCTAATGTGAATTTTCAGAGGAATTTAATTGGTGCAAGGCTTGACTCTTGGATCATGTTGCTACATCGGTTAACAGATGTTCAACTGTCAGCTGGGCATGATGAATTCCGATGGAATTTAAGTGAGAATGGCTCCTTCTCAGTTAGTTCCTTATACAATGCCTTAATTCAGTGAGTCTTACCTTTTCTAGATAATAGGATGATTTGGAAGATGAGGATACCTCTCAAAATAAAATCTTTACTTGGTATCTCCGTCGAGGGGTTATCCTTACTAAAGATAATCTTCTTAAGCGGAATTGGCATGGGGATCCTAGATGTACATTTTGTCAGCATAACGAGACAATAAAACACCTATTTTTCCAATGCAATGTCGCAAGATCTATATGGTCAGTTACCTAAGCAGATTTTGTCTTGTATCCACCGAGTAGTATTGCCAATATTTTTGGGAATTGGTTACACGGTATAGATCGCAAGTATAAGATACTTCTTCGGGTAGGAGCGATTGCAATTATATGGTCGCTTTGGCTATGTAGAAATGATAAAGTGTTTAATAATACAAACTGTTCACTTCTGCAGGTTTTTTACAGATGCACTGGCACCCTTTGGTGTTGGGCGGCACTTCATCGTGCGGATCACCGTGAGCTTTTCACGAAGGTGTGTACGCGGTTGGAGGACACGGCGCGGGATTTGTTCACCCCGATATGGCTGGCAACATAATCTGCGGATTGACCTACCTTCGGCTCCTTAGGCGCTTTACAATTTCTCATTATGATATGTAATTCGCCTATGTCTTTATTCCTTTATGTTTGGATTGCTGGATTTTGGCGGCTGTGTGCATCCTAGTTATACAGAGGCCGGGTGTAATACTTAAACTCTAAGTAATAAGGCGCCCTTTATCGAGAAAAAAATTATAGAAGCAACATTATCTTGACCTACAAATTATAGTAGCTTGACCTACAAATTCAGCTGGTCGTAAAATCAAATGACATTCTCAGTACTTATGTAGAATAGAAGCAACATTATCTTGTATAAGAAACTACTACAAATTACATTCCCTTGTGCAAGCAAATAATTTAAACAAGCTCAGTATCAAATTACATTCCCTTGTGCAAGCAACATTCGCTTTTAAACAAGCTCCTGTGATTTAAGTACTTTTGTACTCCTTTTCCTCTTCCTTGTGCCGAGTCGAATAAGGGAATCTTGAACTTGTGAGTCCACTGGAATCTGAGAATCTGCAACTTGTGAGTCCACTGGAATCTGAGAATCTGCAAGTTGTGAGCCCAATGGAATCTGAGAAACTGCAACTTGTGAGCCCAATGGAATCTGAGAAACTGCAACTTGAGAGCCCACTGGAATCTGAGAATCTGCAACTTGTGAGCCCAATGGAATCTGAGAAACTGCAACTTGAGAGCCCACTGGAACTGTTGCAGCCTTCCTGCTCTTCACTTTTGCTACTGCTCTTGATGCAATAGTAGGTGCCTTTTTGACAGCAACTGGAGAATATTTCCCTGGAACTCTCCAGTTTTTGTCAAGATTGTGGACGAATTCAACATTATTCATGTCAATTTGTTCAGAGTCAACTACCTGCATGTTTTTATTTAGTATCGACCTTGATGTGATGAGAGCAGACAAAAAAAGCGATATGAAGAGCGAGTTCAGAATCATATGAAGGCATGTATCAAAATGGACACAGTAGGTTACAGATAACAACAGAAAACAGTAAGATGAAAAATCAACTACTGTTCCTTGTAAAAACAGAAAACAGTAACAGTAAGGAACAGAAAACAGTAGTATCAAGTATGATAGATAACAGTAACGAAAAATCCAAATTACCTAAATCGTCAAATTCGGAGCATAATTAGAGAGAGGAACAAATTTGATACCTTGCGGTCGTTTCCACGGACACATGCCTGACGCGGGCATCGTGGCCTTAGGAGGTGGCTAGACGGTTCAATGCACCACCTGCTTCTTCTTAGGGCTGGCACCCGACGCCTTTGGCCGTACCCGAGGATGCGGTGGCACCGGAGGGACCACCACCATCAGAACGGTCGATTGGGTCCCCGAGGACGCGACACAGCAAAACCGCCCCTGGACAACATGGCTTCCTGGCGCTTGCACTTTGAGTTGTCAGAGGTTGTATTCGGTTGCGCCCACAATCTGGTGACGAGGGAGCCACGCGAGATGCGGCCACGGCGGGTGGGGTCGGTTGGGTTCGCATGATCTGGCCAATGATGGGCGGCATCTCGGAGGAGTCCAAGGTGGTCCTTGAGATCCGCGGAGAGGCTGTACGGAGCAGCAGGAATAAGAGGATCGGAAATGTCCCTCCCGCCAAAGTAAACATGCGTATAAATGGCACCAATAGTTTGGCCACGGAAGCCAGGTATCGTGGGTTGGGGCGTCGATTTTTCCGCCTCCATCAAAAAACTTTTGCAGGCCACATTATATTACCGTACTTGGTCGGGGCAATTAAAAAAACGGATATTTTAAGGACAGTGGCGTTTTAAGGTATCTATAGAGTTGCTCTAATCATTTGTGGCCGGTGGGTGGTTTTCTGTCTATAGTTCCTATAGGTCGTGTGTCTTGTCAAGTAACAAGCATAGCTTATGTGGCATCCCGCAAAACCACTACTAGAAAATCGCGTTGATTTTGTGCATTGCATCATCATGACCGCATGCTCATGTCATCATGCCACATTGCGTTTGAGCATCGTCATCATCTTGCATTTGTTCGCATAAAACTATTTTCGGAAAAACCTAATTTGTTTTCTAAAAGCCCCGTCTATTGTTCCAAACGCAAAACCCGGGTCTCCGGATTATTTTGTTTTGTCTGCTATCGGTTTGCAAAGGCCCTGTTTGAAATAAATAAAATATTTAATTATTTTTAGTGGGGCAGTCGAACGGGCCGATTCGATCCAGTCGACCACCCCCGGTATAAATCGGTCCACCTAACCCAGCCCACCCGAATTCCTATTCCTACCTAGTCCTAACCTACCCACCAACCACAACCCGCCACCTCACCCCCTGGACCCAATCCCTACCCACCTGCCACCTCATTAATCCACCCTCTCTCCCCCTCTTTTCTCTCACCCCAGTCCCACCTACCCTCTCTCTCTCCCTCACCGACACCTGGACCCCACCCCACAGCCCCCACTCCATCCCAAACCAACCCACCCCTGGTCAACCACCCCCTGGACCCGCTCCCTTAGCCCCACCTGCCCCCCTGCCCGCGGGACCCACCCGCACCAACCTCTCTCCCCGTCGCCCCGCTCCCTCTCTCTTCTCCCTCTCTCTCCCCCGCGTCCTCTTCCTCCTCCCGACGCGCCCTGCAACCTCCCGCCCGGCCCGCCTTCCTCCTCACCACCGCCTCCCCGCATCCTTCCCCCCTCTGCCTCTCTGGCCACCGCCACCGGCTCGGCGCCCCCTCCTCCTCCTCCGGCCGAGCTCGCCCCGCCTCGGCGCCCCCTCCCTTGCCGTCCGCTCCGCCTCGAGCTCCTCTCGCGCCGCCGCCCCGTCCGGCCTCCACCGACCCAGCCACCGCCTCTGCCAGCTCCCGGCGTCGCTCTCCGTCCCGCCGGCGCCGGCCTCCTCTTCGCCCCCGAGCTCCTCCGCCTAGCTCGCCGGCGTCTCCTCCTGCCTCCTCCCGTCTGCCTCCCGCCGGCCCCAGCGCTCGGTCCTTCGCCTCTTAGCCTCACCCTGCGAGCATGGCGCCGCCATCCTCCCTAGCGCCCCTCGCCGGTCGTCCTCAGCCGCCATGACGCTGCCCTTGCGATCTCCCGCCGATAGAGCTCCTCCCGTGAGCCCCGCCATCACCGCGTCCTCCTTTGTTGACAAGCTCCACCGCCTCTGCGTCTTTGCCGGTCCTGCTATAATCGGCCAGCGTCCTCACCTATGGGCCACGTGTGTATTTTATGTGTTTGTGCGATGTTCCCCAAAACGCCCGAGTCCAATACAAGATCGGCATCGGCAGACCAAGAGGGAACCCCAAGATCTTTGGGAGAAACTTCGACTTCGACCCAAGTTCGCCGACCACCCGAGGAAACCACACCGAGAAACCACGGTACCGGAGATCGACACCGGACCAAGGTCTCCTTCCCGGAACGCCAAGATCCACCGGCGCCAAACCTAAGACCGACATCGTCATCCGAGAACTCTGATAAGGACGCCAAGGTCGCTTACACGGAACGCCAAGTTCTCCACCTTGAACGCCATGACCGTCTACGCGGACCCGAAGACCACGGATGCGACAAGAACGACACCGACCAGAGCGGGTCCGATGCGCCCCCGACACCGAACCAAGTACTCCTTTCCGGACGCCGAGTCCGCCGAGAACCCGGATGCGACAAGATCTGCCCCGTTGTTCGAGAATGTTCCGCCGAGACCGCCTCCATCGAACCCTGAGCCCCTGTCGAACCCCCGGAACCCTGAGACCGAACCCCGAACCCCCGGAACCCCAAGATCGCCGAACCCTAATGTGTGAACCCCTTCCCGAAACCCTATTTTATAATAAAATCCAACTTGTTGCATATTAAATTGTTCATGCATGCATACTTATCATGTGGTTTGGGGGCCTTATGCCGATTCACCTCTAATTAAATATGGGGCCCATATGCGGGCAAATCTAGTCTTATATTGGCCTCATTTAAAATTTGTGTAGCGAACCGGTAACTTATTTTGCCATGTTCAAACAACATTTAAAATGCGGGGTATCTAAACAACTTGAACATATTAATTAATTGTCGGGACCCCGGTTCCGCTTAATCTGGCCTAATTGCATCGCACCTTTGCCATGTCATACATCATACGTGCATCATGCCCGATCTTTTGCCGTAGTATTAAATATTGCATCCGGTGTTTCTTCTAGTGTTTTGCTTATTCGCGGACAAGGCCGTTGAGTTGATGTGAGCTTCGCCCCGATCTTCGGTTGAACCCTCGGCAATGTTTTCAGGCGAGCATCTCCCCCTTTCTACCTATCTTACTTTTATAGTATTTATTCCCTCCTGTTGATCTATTGCTATCTGTGTTGCGATGCTTTAGTTTTCGTACCCGTGATATCCCTTGCAGCCTTATATTATCTTGGACACATCCTATTACCTGATGTTTGGTAGATAGTTGGACCGCGCGTCGCAGTCGCTTGCTCAAGTGCTGTTGCGTGTCGTCGAGTACCACAGTTGTTGGAGTATTGCCGCATGCTTGATGTTGGAGATGATCATGGCTTTACTTATCGTTCACTTTAATTACTGTTTAACAACTAAAATTGAAGTAAGTAGCGAGGAAACGAATTGGGCAATAGTTATTATTTGGTTGTTAACCGTCCACTTGTGTCCCGTAGGACCCCGAGTACTTGATACCTGTTCCTTGAATTTTCGCGCTATCCACATCCGGGAGGATTATGGGACCCCCCTGAGCCAGAGCTTGATTCATTCTTATTTCTTGGGGCCACAAACTAGTTTGAGGTTTTATTTACTATCCTGTACTTATGCCATGCTTTACTGCTTTATTTACGATTGTGCGAGGAGCACATTGTACTGTTTAGGTAAGCGGAGTGTTTTCGCGGTATCGACAAACCCAGTTTTGGGTTCCCAGTCCTTTACAGCCATTGTCGTAAACCTTGAGTCCGTCTCGAAGTCAGCTAGCTTCGTTGCGGGTCTACTCAATGGGGTGGCCCCCTGAAATATTTCTGAATCCTGTGATTGCTTTGTCGTGAAAGCCTCGTTGGGTTTTGATTTGGTTTTTCCGAGGTTGATCGATTGTGTGTTGCTATTTGTGCACCCTGAGGTAAAACTTTCAAAGCCGTGTCATGGTTATGGACGACTTGGAGCCGATATCTCGATCATAGACAACTATAACTAAAGTAGTGCTATAAACTTGACTTTATAATGACTAGTAATCAGCTTCACTATAATGGAATGGCTAAATAAAACTGCCAACAATTGCTTGTTTGGGTTGTCGCTTGCGACCATTGTACCTAACTAGTAAGTATTGCAACTACAACGGAATGGCTAAATAAAAGTACCAACAACTGCTGGGTTTTGGGGTTATCTCATGCTAATTGTATCTGACTAGTAAGTGTTGCAACTACAACGGAATGGTTAACTAAAAGTGCCCACTGCTTATTATATCAGGATGACTATCTATACCTGACTAGTAATTGCTGCAACGATAACTGAATAAATAAAACTGCCAACTGTGTGAGTTCCTCGGTTGACTTCCTCGTTTGGTCTCGAGGGGGAAATACCAGGATGGGTATGTTTGGTGGTAGTATCAGGTTGGATCCGAATAGATCTTTCTTATCCCTCTCTGATAGCCGTCAGTTATATCGAGTCTCTATAGGTTGTTTAGTGCATGCTGCGCTGCCGCTTCAGTCCACCACACCTATGTAGGCGAGGACCGCCGAATTCTAGCCTCGCCGCATCTTGGCCTCAAGATCTTGACCGCTCTCTCTTTTTCCTTTGCCCTTTGTCGGCACCCCTTTTGTTTAAGCAGGTTTTGAGATCGACGGCGTTAGCAGGGTTACCCTTCCGGATTGGCCTGGGCAGGGTTATGGACGTCATTGGTTATTCTTCAGGGCTCTTAGCCCCATTTGTATCTTGCCCGTAGTTGGGCGCTCTATCGTTTTCAAGGTGATTTGGATCTTTGTTCTGTATATCTGTATTCTTGACTCATGGAGTTGTGTTGTATATATATCTGACTATGGGCCCCATCGAGGACTGTTGTGTAATGTTATTACTTCGTTTTCCACCCGCACGAAAGTGCCTGGTGGGCACCTTTGAATCGTTTCTATGCGGGTTTGGCGGGTTTCGCTAAAACTTGCATAGGGTCGATTCTGAGGGTGTTACAGCTTATCAGGGTGAGCTACCACCTACACTATCTAAATGTTTGGTTAAACTTCCGTAGAAGAAAAAAGGAGGAAGAAAGCCACTCGCAACAAACTCACGCCTTGGGTGTCAGAGAGTGGTGGTCTTAGTAAAGTAAGACAAGAAGATCGAGCTTGAGAGTGCAAGAGTTGTGGTAAAAAAACAAAAATCACTCATGATCTTGATGGTCGACATGTTGAACATGGATACGGAGGTGAAGACATGGCATATGATAAATCATCAACATATCTTATAAAGAAACAGGGATTGATAGGGCACCGGTGGCATTGACGGCGTCAACACCGGCAGCGACGGAGGAGCAAACACCGTCAGTTATGGAGGAGCCAACACCGGTGGCGAGAAGAACCAGCATGGCTTCCATTTGATTTCTATGCTATACATGTGGAGTTGCAATATGTGTGATAAGACACAGTGACGTTTTGATCGCCGAGATTTAAAACTTATAGTTATTTTTTTGCATGGTCTGTATGTGTTTGTTTTGCATAATTTTCAAAATATAAAAAATAGGTAAAAAATTATTGGGAGGGCCGCATTGAGAGAGCAGCTCTATGGAACAGCTCCCGATCCATCCGGCACTATTATGGCGGACAGCTTATCGGGAAGCCGGCTCGAAGATGAGCATCTACTAGTTTCACACTATACCGGTAACCAAACACATCAAGATTTCCTAATAATGAATCCATCCCTATTCCCTCGCTAATCATTTGTGGGTGGTTATCTGTCCACAGTGTCAACATTGAACACCCTAATAGCTATAGGTCGTGTGCCCCGTCAAGTAACATGAATGGCTTTTCTGGATGAGCTACCACCTATATATACGACAGTAAGCTAATCGCACGTTTGTGGAAGACAGGAGGGAGAAAAGGAACTTGCAACAAACTCACTGCTGTCGACACCAGAAAGTGCTGGTCTAGTGGTCTTGCAAGCTGCAACCAACGAGTCAAAACAGTTGCATCATAGAGAACAACAACAATTAGCTGCTTCCTTCGTTTTAAAATATAAAATATTTAGTTTTATAAAATAAATATATCTAAACTTCTTTTAGGGCAGTTCTCTTTTAGTGTATAGGTTTATTCAATCTGAATGAATCTACACACTTATTTTGAAATAGAGGGACAACACCGCAACTGGCACAAACAACGATTTGGTACAGTACAAAAATTATCATATCCGTTTACATGATTCGGAGACATTCTATTAAACTTGTAGCTGGACAGAAAATATGTAACAATGGTGATTCACCCCGCCAGAAAGAAAAGATGAGTAATGCGGTTTTCAATTATTACGATCCGCTATAAAATTATTGACTTAGATTTGTTTAGATTTGTATTTTTTTAGATAAAGATTTGCATTTAGTACGGAGTGAGTACTCACAACCACCGCACTCGAAACTCGAGCTTTCTGAATGTGCAAAACAAGAAGCCCACACTTACATATATGACCATCCTAGTTGACTTGTGCTAAAAGAGTTGAGAGCAACAACAAACAAACCGGATTGGAAACTCTGATCATTCTCAAACCTCGCGATGGCAACGGCCGGCACGTGCTACGACTACGAACGGTGGCGAGACTGATCGGTCTCGCTCAGCAGCAGTCGCGCTGCTGGTGCTGTCTGTGCGGCCCTTTCTGCTACTGCCACATACAAAGACTGAACTGACCGCTCCGTGCTTGCTCTCTGCCGCGCCTCGAAGGACGGACCATTACGCGTCACCACCCGCCTGCTTAATTGCTGGCCATGCGAGGTTTGTTCCAGGTCTTTGTTGCTGCAGCTGATGCATTCCTGTTAGGAATGCAGCGAGAGATGGGGTTGTTTTCTGATGCTCGAGAGGGATTGATGCGTCTGCCGCCTGTCGCACTACCTCACGTTCTTAAATAGAAGGCACTAAAAAGTGTATTACACAATTTTTCTTAAATTGTTATTTAACGTAAAAAAAATGCCGTATCCGCTAGCGTCGTTAAATGTATTTAAATGCATACCCAAAAAGTGTCTTCTAAAATACTTTTGTAGGTATTTTTCCTAATGCCTTTTTTTATATTTGAAGGTATAACTAGAAAATGCCTGTAATGTTAGTTTTAGAGGCAATATCGATAGTGCCTTCCAATGTTAGTTTTAGAGGAAATATCGATAGTGACTTCCAAAGTTAGTTTTAGAGGCACTATCGATAGTTCCTTATAATGTTAGTTTTAGAGACACTATCGATAGTGCCTTGTAATGTTAGTTTTAGAGACACTATCGATAGTGCCTTGTAATGTTAGTTTTAGAGGCACTATCGATAGTGCCTTGTAATGTTAGTTTTAGAGGCAATATCGATAGTGTCTTCCAAAGTTAGTTTTAGAGGCAATATCGATAGTGTCTTGTAATGTTAGTTTTAGAGGCAATATCGATAGTGCCTTGTAATGTTAGTTTTAGAGGCAATATCGATAGTGCCTTGTAATGTTATGTAAATATTTTCATGGCTATTAATATAATATTAAGCTACAATAATTTACCCTAATCCAAATACAATAATTTATCAATATCATCCAAATAATTCTGCAAATAAATTAAAACATTCTCAGTAACAAATGACATTCTCAGTACTTATGTAGAATAGAAGCAACATTATCTTGTATAAGCAACTACTACAAATTACATTCCCTTGTGCAAGCAAATAATTTAAACAAGCTCAGTATCAAATTACATTCCCTTGTGCAAGCAACATTCGCTTTTAAACAAGCTCCTGTGATTCAAGTACTTTTGTACTCCTTTTCCTCTTCCTTGTGCCGAGTCGAATAAGGGAATCTTGAACTTGTGAGTCCACTGGAATCTGAGAATCTGCAACTTGTGAGTCCACTGGAATCTGAGAATCTGCAACTTGTGAGCCCAATGAAATCTGAGAAACTGCAACTTGAGAGCCCACTGGAATCTGAGAATCTGCAACTTGTGAGCCCAATGGAATCTGAGAAACTGCAACTTGAGAGCCCACTGGAACTGCTGTAGCCTTCCTGCTCTTCACTTTTGCTACTGCTCTTGATGCAATAGTAGGTGCCTTTTTGACAGCAACCGGAGAATATTTCCCTAGAACTCTCCAGTTTTTGTCAAGATTGTGGACGAATTCAACATTATTCATGTCAATTTGTTCAGAGTCAACTACCTGCATGTTTTATTTAGTATCAAATAATGAATGAAGGAATGCAGACAAAAAAAGAATGAAGGAACAGTAGTTCAGAATCATATGAAGGCATGTATCAAAATGGACACAGTAGATTACAGATAACAACAGAAAACAGTAAGATGCAAAATCAACTACTGTTCCTTGTAAAAACAGAAAACAGTAACAGTAAGGAACAGAAAACAGTAGTATCAAGTATGATAGATAACAGTAACCCTTGGCCTATCTGGTGCGACTCAGCTGGAAGCCTATGTGACGATCTGCTGGGATCTACGAAGCCCATGGTGATTCGGATTGAGCCAGGCCCATGGAGACTTCGACTCCTTGACGGACACGACAAGACTAGATAAGAAACCTTTAGGGTTACGCCCTCAAATTTTTAACTGACTCGGATGATACTCGAGACCTAGCCTCCTTATATAAAGGCTAAGAGGGATCACCGAAACTCTCATACACATGCCAGATCCAACCTGCGCACCATAGCCATAGCCATCTTGGTGCCATTGTAATTAACCTTCGGTTTCTCATCAATCAAGAACAGACAAGCATGAGTAGGGTTTTTCTTTCGGGGGACTGAACCTGGGTAAAACTCGTGTCCCCTTGTTTCTATGTTAGCTGATGAAGTCTCCAGCATACAACTTCTTCCAAAAACCCAAATCCATACAACCATGGTCATTGTCTTAATCACCCCCACGTCAATTGGCGTCGTCTGTGGGAAGTCCATGCGCTGATGTCGCGACTTTGGTGGCTCTGTGTGGCATCCCGCAAAAACCACTACTAGAAAATCGCGTTGTTTTTGTGCATTGCATCATCATTATCGCATGGTTTGTCTCTGCGCATCATCATAACATCAGCATGCATCCATTTGTTTAAAACCATTTTGCTAAAACCCTATTTTGGTTTTCTATGTTAATCGCCCCGACTTTTACTCAAACGCCAAACCCGCATATGTTCCGGATATTTTGTTTGTCTAAAACTAGTTACAAAAGATATTTGAAAACAAATAAAATATTAGATTATTTTAGTTGGGGGCAGTCGAACGGGCCGAACCGACCCGAACGACTACCCCCAGAAATTAAATCGGTCCAAACCTAAAACCTATTCTACCTAAAACTCTACCCACCCCCCCTCCTTCCACATCACCCGGACCAATCCCCTGCTGCCACATCACCCTTGCCCCAACCCCCAACCAATCAGAAGTCGCCACCTCACTCACCCACCTCTCTCTCCCTCTCAGCCCCCCCACCAGATCCCACCTCCCCATGCGGTCCACCACTCCTGGCCACACAACGCGCCTCGACCCCAAGACGACGCTGGCCCACCAACCAGCGACCCCGGCAACACACCCAATCCCCAGACCAGCTCCACTCACCCATCAAGGCCTGCCACACCAGACACGACCTCATGGACCCACTGGCCCACGCTCCACCCAGCGTCCCTCTCCAGCTCTCCGCCTCCCGACCATCCCGTCCCGTCTCCTCCTCCCACCCCACGGGCGCTTTCTTCTTCCTCCCCGCTCGTGGCCGGCCTCGCCCCTCCGCTTCCCCGCCTCGCCGCCTCGCACGCTGCCCTCCCCACCCGGCCGCCCGCCAGCGCCAGCAGCCACCCAGCCTTCCTCCGGCCACCCCCTGCCCGCGCCCACTGCCGAGCCACCTCGCCGCCTGAGCTCGCCCTTCCACGGCAGCGCCCATGAAGCTTCCCCGTCGCCGAGCCACCTCCCGAGGCGCCGCTCTCCCCGCTGTTCGCCCGGACCGCCCCCCGCCACCTTCCCGCAGCAGCCTCGTCACGCCGCCGCGGGCGCCTGCGACCTCCGCGACCCCGGCGTAAGGCGCCCGTGAGCAAGCCTGTGCCACCCTTGTCAACCGGCAGAGCCTCCGGGATCGACCTTGTCCTAGGCTGTTTGGCCTCCGGTGTTGTGCTGCTAGTGATGTGTGTGGTGGAGGAGACGATGTTGGTGATGCTGTTTCTAGCACCACGGCCGCACCATCCACATCCGAGGATCTATCCACTCGTGTTCCCGTCAAGACCTTCCGAAGACCGAACCCCGGTGTCGCGAGTACCCGTCCCGGACGCCAAGTTCGCCGAGAACTCGGACGCCAAGATCTCCGACATGGAACGTCAAGGCCTCCTTCACGGACCCGAAGACCGCATCTCGACATGCCAAGTTCGCCGAGACCCCATAACCGTGGGCCTTCGACGCGGGACCCCAAGATCTTCTCCTCTAGCGACGAGGTCTTCTTCACGGAACACCAAGACTGACTCGATGGCGCGGACCCGACAAGACCTTCGCGACGACAAGAACGGCATCGGCCCGGGAGAGTCCGACGCGCCCCGACACCGACCCAAGTTCTGCTCCCCGGACATCGAGATCCCGATGCGACAAGATCTGCCCCGATGCCGAGAACGAGAGAACGATCCCGGAGTCCGAGAACGTTTCCGCAGAGACCGACCTCGCCGAACCCTGAACCCCGAGACCGACCCCGAACCCCGGAACCCCAAGTTCGTCGAGCCCCTCTGATGTGTGACCCCTTTTCCTCGAATCCTATTTTATAACATAACAACTTGTTGCATATTTAATTATCATCTCGCATGCATATCATGTGGTTTGGGGGCCTTATGCCGATTCACCTTATAACTAAATATGGGGCCCATATGCGGGTAAATCTAGTCTCATATCGGCCTCATTTAAACTTGTGTAGCGAACCGGTATCTTATCTTGCCTTGATAAACAACATTTAAAAATGCGGGGTATCTAAATAACATGAACCACCTAATTAATTGTCGGGACCCCGGTTCCACTTAATATGACCTAATTGCATCGCACCTTGCCATGCCATACATCATACATGCATCATGCCGATCTTCTGCCGTGTATTAAATATTGCATCCGGTGTTTATTCTAGTGTTTTGCTTCTTCGCGGATAAGGCCGTTGAGTTGATGTGAGCTTCGCCCCGATCTCCGGTTGAACCTTCGACAATGTTTTCAGGCGAGCATCTCCCCCTTTCTACCTATCTTACTTTTCTAGTATTTATTCCCTCCTGTTGATCTTTGCTATCTGTGTTGCGATGCTCTAGATTTCGTACCCGCGATATCCCTTGCAGCCATATATAGCCATGGACACATCCTATTACCTGTTGTTTGGTAGCTAGTTGGACCCGCGTGTCGTAGTCGCTTGCTCAAGTGTTTTGCTTGTCGTAAAGTACCACCTTTGTCGGAGAATTGCCGCATGTTGACGTTGGAGATGATCATGTCTTTAATTATTGTTCACTTTAATTCCTGTTTAACAACTAAAAGTGAATTAAGCAGAGGCATCGGTCGGTGATAGGTAAGATTTGGTTTCCGACCGCCCACTTGTGTCCCGTAGGACCCGAGTTCTTGACACTTGTTCCGAGATCGAGCGCGCTAACCACAGGTGGGGAGATATGGGCCCCCCATTGATAATTACCTGATTTCAAAGTATTGTACTGGGGGCCACAAACTAGTTTGGGGTTTTATTTACTATCCTGTACCTATGCCATGCTTTACTGCTTTATTTACGATTGTGTGAGGAGCACGCTGTACTGTTTAGGAATTGTGACCCGTTTACGTGGTATCGACAGTCCCCGTTTGGGGGCATACTGTCGTTTACCGCCGGCCCCACAAACCCTAAGTCCGTCTCGGAGACCGGCCGACTTCGCTATGGTGTACTTAGTGGGTGGCCCCGTGCTTGCTTTGGTCCGGGAACGTCGTGACTTAGGCCCCCGACATACCGATGGGTGTATGTTAACCGATCCGCAAAAGGGTCAAGTGCTGTGGATACTTTGGTGCACCCCTGCAGGGTTAAATCTTTTCGAGAAGCCGTGTCCGCGGTTATGGACGACTTGGAGCACAGTGCTTGATCATAGACAACTATAACTAAAGTTTACTGTTATAAATTGACTTGCATCCGATTTGATTAGTAATCAGCTCCACTACAACGGAATGGCTAAGTAAAAGTATCCACAACTGCTGGGTTTTGGGTTTATCTCATGCAATCTGTATCTGATTAGTAATTGTTGCAACTATAACGGAATGGTTAACTAAATGTGCCCACTGCTTATTTTATCAGGACGATTATCTAAACCTGACTAGTAAAGTGACGCAACTATAACTGAATAAGTAAAACTGCCAACTGTGTGAGTTCCTCGGTTGACTTCCTCGACGGTCTCGAGGGGGAAACGCCAGGATGGGTTTGTTTGATAATAGTATCAGGTTATCTCTGAATAGGTCTTTCTTATCCCCCTCTGATATCCGCCAGTTGTATCGAGTCTCTATAGGTTGTTTAGTGCATGTTGCCGCTGCCGCTCAGTCCACCATACCTATGTAGGCGAGGACCGCCGAATTCTAGCCTCGCTGCAATCGCCTCGATCGACGCTCCTTCTTTTCCTTTGCCCTTTGTCGGCACCCCTTTGTTAAGCGTGTTTGAGATCGACGCGTTAAGGTGGTTACCCTTCCTATTGGCTCGGGCAGGTTATGGACGCCATTGGTTATTCTTCAGGGCTCTTAGCCCCATTTGCATCTTGTCCGTAGTCGGACGCCCCATCGTTTTCAAGGTGATTTGGATCTTTGTACCGTATATTTGTATTCTTGACTCTTTGAGTCGCTGCTGTATATATATCTGTTCTGTGGGTCCCATCGAGGACTGTTGTGTAATGTTATTACTTTGTTTTTCCACCCGCACGAAAGTGCCTGGTGGGCACCTTCGAATCGTTTCTATGCGGGTTTGGCGAGTTTCGCTAAAACTTGCATAGGGCCGATTCTGAGGGTGTTACACTCTGTCGCCGGCGATCTACGATTCGGTAACTTTAGGGGAAAAGATCTGCCTTGGTCCCAACTTTTAACTCTATCAACGATGGAGCCAACCTGATGATCTGTGACCTACACTTTCAAGTGGGCAAAACCACCACCCTTCGAGTCCTGACCATATATGTTCAGTTCCAGAGCAGTCAACACCACCATTGATTGCACCTGCACCGTGGATCCTACCACCCCTCGGCATCCTTAGCGAGCTGAACACGACCTCTTAACGAACCCGTGGCTTCGATGGCAACAATAGTTGCGGTTCCGATCTGAGCAACTCTCTCAAGAGAGACCACTACGTCGGATCTGAATTTGAAAGTTGCGGAAGCAACTTCCACCCTAATCACTACCAATGCACTGTCATCACGGCCAACAATGGCTCCGGCACCGCGATTGGACCTGAAAACTAGAGCAGTGGTGATCAGACCAACAACAACACCAATCGTCCAACCACCAACCTCACACCCGAACAGTAGGAAAGGATCAGGCAAGCCCTAATGTAACACCCTCGAATCGGTCCCATGCAGATTTTAGTGATTTCCTCCAAACCCGCATAAAAACGATTCGATGATGCCCACCAAAAACTTGTGTGCTGGTGAAAAACAAAGTAATACCATTACACAATAGCCTACGATGAAACCCACAAGAACATATACATAAAACAATGGCTCCTCAAGTCAAGAATATAAATTTACATTACAAAGGTCCAAAGCACATTGAAAACGATACAACATCCTAGTACAGAGAAGATACAAACTCGACTAAGAGTCCTGAAGAATAATCAATGGGGTCCGTTGAAAGTACAAAGGAAGTCGCCTAGAGGGGGTGAATAGGCTTTTAAAATTATTATGATTTAGGCTCAAGTAAATGCGGAATAAAACTAACGTTTAATTTATTAAGCACAAAACCTAGCCACTAAGTTCACCTAAGTGCAACCAACAACCTATGCTAAGCAATACAAGCAACAAGGTGATAGCAAGATATAAGTACTTCAAGCACGATGGCTATCACAATGTAAAGTTCATAAGTAAAGGGTTCGGTTGAGAGATAACCGATGGACGCGGAGACGAAGATTTGTTTCCCGAAGTTCACTTCCAAAGAAGCTACGTCTCCGTTGGAGAGGTGCGATGGTGCAATGTCCAACGCATACAAATGGCTCACCTCGAGGTGTGGTGGCTCGATGCTCACCCAACGCCACACAAGGCCTCACCCCGGATGCGGAAGAACGCAACTCACCGATGCCACAAAAGGCTCACCCTATTCTCCCAAGTGCGCACCACAAAAGGCGGGCACTTGCTCCACTATGGGACGCTTGAGGGCCGTCACCGAACCCGTACAAGATTGGGGCTAACTCCACAACTCAATTGGAGGCTCCCAACAACAAAGACACAAAAGGCTACAATGCCACGAAAGGCCAACAACGCCACAAAAGGATACAAGACCACAAAAGGTCAACAAGACCACAAAAGGTCAACAAACCAACCACACAACCGTCTAGGGTTCCAAGGAACCCAAGAGAAACAAGCCCACAAGATTGAACTCGCCGAATCTCCAAGGAGAACTCAAACCTATGCAACAAATGCAAGGGCAAGTCCTTCACTCCCAAATTCCAACAAAGCTACAAAAGCTATTGGGGAAATAAAGGAGGAAGAACACAAGAGGAGAACACAAAACTCTCCAAGATCTAGATCCCGATGATTCCTTCACAAACAAGGGATTTGGTTTGGTGGGATTGTAGATCTAGATCTCCTCTCTCAAATCTCTCAAAGAGATGCAAGAATCATTAGAGGGACAAGGGGAGAGGGCAAGCTTTTGAAGGTCAACATTGGAGGAGAGAGAGTGGAAGAGCTAGCAAAAATAACCTCAAAAGTTGGGGGAACATTAGGGAAGAGGGGGCCCTTAAATAGGACAAGAGAAATCTGCCCGTTTGGGTCAGATTCGCGCACCACCGGAACTTCCGGCCCCCCACCGAAACTTCCGGTAAATAGAGACACAAAAACAGAAGAAAATAGACGTTCACCAGAACTTGGGTCGGAACTTCGGCCGGAACTTCCGCTCAAGCAAAAATGCTAGACAGCATAGCACGAAAACTTCAATAACTTTTGATTCCGGACTCCGTTTTTATGATCTTGGGCTCGTTTTGAAGAGAACGAAAAGCTCTGTAGGATTATGCAAAGAAACATCATATTCCAGCATGGAAGGATAAAACCAAATGGAGAAAGGTAAGACCTCTCTAGAAGCGATTAACCGGTAAAACCCCCAAAACCCAAACACATAAGAAGTTGAGCTTTGAAACTCCGATTGGGATGAAACCAATTTTGTTGGAAAGATAAAACCAAGTAGAATCCAACAAAAGGTGAAATATTGGATACCACCAAGGGAGACAATATCAATTTTATGAAGGGAATATGCCCGAGAGGCAATAATAAAGTGGTTATTATCGTATTCCTTATTTATGATAAATGTTTATTTTGCATGCTATAATTGTATTAATACGGAAACGTTAATACATGTGTGTTTAATAAACAAAAAGAAAGTTCCTAGTTATGCCTCTCTTATAAACTAGCTCGTTGATTAACAAGATGATCAAGGTTTCCTGATCATGGACATTGGATGTTGTTAATAACGGGGTCACAACATTAGTGTAATGGTGTGATGAACATTCATCCGAAGTATAGCATTACGATCAAAGTCATTGAGTTTATATTGCTATAACAACTTACAAAGTGATCCTAATCCTTAGACCATGAGATCATGTCAATCACTAACACTGGAAGAGTTTCTTGATAACATCAAACGTCACACCGTAACAGGGTGATTATAAAGATGGGTTAAGAACTACTAAAGTGTTATGTTGAGGCCCATGGATCGAGAGTGGAATTTGTTCATCCCGATGACGATAGATATACTGGGCCCTCTCGGTGATATCACATTGATTAGCTTGCAAGCAAGTGATTTGATCACTAGAATGTTATATCACGGAACGAGAAAAGAGTGCATGTCGAATTAGATCAAACTAGGTATGGAGATACCGATGATCGAATCTCGGACATGTAATATATCGCGAAACAAAGGGATTAAGATACTAGCGTAAAAGGTTCCGACGATCACAAGAAAGTCATCGTTGAATGTGTGGGAGTCAGTATGGGTCTCCAGATCCCGCTTCTGATTATTGATCTGAGAGGAGTCTCGATCATGTCCGCATTATTTTTGAACCGTAGGGTGACACACTTAAGAGACACCGACATCCATTTGGAGCAAAAGTTTCATGCCGAAAAGAAAAGGAAAGCGCAGGAATTTATTTCACTAGACACCGAAACTGTTTCGGTTGAAATTGCTGAAACTGGTTCTGCATGTGAAATGGAATACTAGCAAGGGGTTTTATGTGAATGTTTGTTAATTAAAGTAATTGACAAAATTCTGAATAAATAAATAAAAGAGTTTTATTTAAAATGAGAGCTTGCATTAAATTTGGTGGAAATTTAATGCATGTGAGTGATTTTGAGTGGAGGCTTTTAATGGGAGTGGAGGCTTTTCATTTTGAGTGGGAGCTCCACCCACATGAATGTGGAAGAGGTGGGGCAGCCCCATGGCTGGGCGCATGGCCCCTTGGGTGCCCCCTCTCCCTATAAAGGCCCCTCTCCTCCTCTCACACCACACCTCCTCGTGAAGGATCTCTCTCCCCCTCTAGAATTTATCCCCCATGGTCTCGGACTAGCGAGATACATGTTCCCGGTGGCTTTTCGGCAAGAAAGAGTTGTGCTTCCGCTGCATCACTGGAGCGAGGAGGCGGAGGTTGCTCGGTGCCTCGAACGTGTGTGCGAGCACGGATGCGCTGCTGTTTTGCGGCGCTAGGACTTCCTCCCGATCTTGAGATCGGCAAGAGATCGTCTACATCAACCACGAGTTTGGACTCGTTAAGCTTTGTCGGTCTTCAAGGGTATGTTCTCTACGGATATACATCCGCCCGTTGTTTGTATCTAGTAGATAGATCTTGGTACATAGTTGTTCCCATCGTAGGAAAATTTTTGTTTTCTATGCTGCGAACCCTTCAGTGGTATCAGAGCCGGATCTATGCGTAGATACTTTGCACGGGTAGTACACATATGAGTATGTGGGCGATGATGATCATTTTATTGCTTCTTAGTTGTACTTTGGATATTGGTGGCATAGTGGGATGAAGCGGCCCGGACAAACTTTACATGTCCTCGCACATGAGACCTGTTCCACGCTTGACATGCAACTAGTTTTGCATAAGTGGCTAGCGGGTGTCTGTCTCTCCTACTATAGTCAATATCTAATTTGCAACGAGTTGTCAACAATTTGGTTATCCTCGTTGTGGTTCATGTTCGAGGTAAGAACGGTTCTATCTCGAAAGCCCTAAGCCACGTAAAATTTGCAATGGATAAATTAGAGGCCTAGTTTAGATTGTTCTGGGCTAGTGATATGATATGGTGATGTTGTAAGTAGAAGTATAAGATGATACTCTTACAACACACATAACGTGTAATCTCCATAGACCTTGGACTTACATACATAAAGGTATGATAGTGATCATACCACGATGCACATGATAGAGATCATATGCGAGAACCATATCATTCCACTAATAAACATGTGATGTTTGATAGCATCTTATATTGCTTGTTTGGCGTTTTATTAGCATAATAAGATGATCCCTCATTTAGATATCAAGATAAAATGTGTTCTTCCTTAAGTATGCACCGACAATGTTTCGTCGCTTCAAGACATCACGTGATGATCGGGTGTACTTGAATCCTCGAGCACTCTCGGTGTAAGACATTACACGCAAAAATACTAAGGTTCTAACTTGGCGAGCCTAGCATGTATGCACATGGCCTCGGAACACGGACCGAAAGGTTAAGCATGAGTCATATAGTAGATATGATGCCCATTTGATGCTCGCTTTGAAGCTACACCGACTCACGTGATGATCGGACTTGGTGTAGTGGATTTGGTTCATGTAATCACCAAAAGGCACGAGGGATGTCGTTTTGAGTGGGAGTTCATTTCTAATTTGGATTAGTAGAACTCAATTTATCATAAATTAAATCAAAGTGAATTTGCATAATTTGTTGTAGTCATTGGCATTCGCTCACCACCTTATGCATAGTTGTAATTGAGATAATAGAACTATAGAATTCGGATATATACTTTACGAATCGGTATCGTATTGTGTTGAGTGTCAATCTAAAGTTTAAAGTCATATTGCAAACTTTCAAAGAAATTTCTATTTACTCCGTGAAATTTAATAATTGGTATTAAATCAAGAGTAACAATTCCAGTGTTAGTATCTTAAGTATCATGTTTGCCTCCATGATTCTTGATTTAAACATCAAGTTTATCTAGGAGCGAAAGAATTGTTTCGAAACCATCATGTGTGGCGTATATAACGATATCCTGAAACAATGTTTTGGTTGCAATATGATAGAGTATATATATGTTCTCATATTGGATGAGAATTTGAAGGTTGGAGATGCTAGACATCCTAATCATCCAAAAGGGTTTTGGAAAGTAATGTTATACTCACGATTCGCCTTTATAAGCTAAAGTAGCTTGATCATGAATGTCGTCATGATAAGGGTGAATAGAATATGTATGTAAAATGTTTACTACACTAAAAGATTACTAAAGAATGGATTTTGAAAGAATACCGATCATTTGATGATGGTGATCTACTTCAAAGTGCAAGTCCAAAGGTATTATTATTTGAATATACACGCTTTGGACTAGGTGTCATGTATATGGCGCCACTTTTGATGTTGATAAATTCTTTTAAAAGGAAAAGGAAATGAAAGAGAATCTATAAAATATATTTGGCAGAAAAGAAAAGATTGGAAATATCCAATTTAGGTATATATATGATATACATGTTATGGTTGTATTCTTTGCTTGTTAAACAATGTGGTTCTTGGGTATTGGATACCGAATTGGTTGGTATGAAATTTCATACGAATGACGCAATTCATGAACCACAATGGCCTAAGTAACTAGCAAGAGAAAATGTGATGATGTTCATCGAAAACAAACAAACCGTTGTTTGTATTTCTCGTTGACATCAAAGCTTGACTTCAAGATTTGTTTTAATAATTGTTATTTGAATCAGGTATTATAAGAACAAAGGTTGTTCAAATAATTACCGTATTCCATATAAGATGGATGATTTACAAATCTAGTTGAAGAAAGACTTCAAGATTTGTTTTAATAATTGTTATTTGAATCAGGTATTATAAGAACAAAGGTTGTTCAAATAATTACCATATTCCATATAAGATGGATGATTTACAAATCTAGTTGAAGAAATCACATCCATAAATCCTAATGCTAAAATGTTACAAGACAAATGATTGAAAGATCACTTATGAAGTGACATCGCTGTTTAAATTATATTGGAAAGAAAACATGAAGAATCTCCATTTTCATGGATTTTTGGAGTCTTTGATTTGATCAAGTGACGCTTGTGAGACTTTCCTCGGGATAATTAAAACTTCGTTCAAAGGCCAAAGAAGAACGAATGACTAAAATATTGGAATTTATACATATCGATGTATGTATTCCATTATGTGTAGTCGTAAGCGATGGGTTTCAACTTCATATGCTTTCTCCGGAAATTTGAGTGAATGTTCACTTAATGAGAAACAAGTATGAAATATTTGAAAATGTTTCAAAGACTTTCAAGATGAAGTGGAAAATCATTATAACAAGAAAAATAAATGAATTATGATTTGATCATAAAGGGATTTATTTGAGTTACAAGTGTAACAAGAAAATAAATGAATTATGATTTTATCATAAAGGGATTTATTTGAGTTGCAAGTTTAGCAAAACACCTAGATTTACATCTCCCGAAACACCATAGGAGTATGGAGTGTTTGAGATTTGTAATGAAACCTTGTGAGACATGGTTGGATCAAAGGTGTTATTTATAAAACTGCCATTATGTTTTAAAAGATTAAAGCTTTAGAGACTACCGCTTTTACTGAAAAGAGCTCCATCTAGATCCGTTGAAATGACACCATGGGAGTTATGGTTTGGGGTAAAACCCAAGTTGTCATTTCTTAAATTTTGGTATGCTAAACATAAGTAAGATGTTTACAACCAAAGTCGGATGAGCATGTCTTTGTAGGTTATTTCGAATAACAATTGGTTATTCCTCCATAACACCGAGGACAAAAGGGTTTGTCGCTTGAAATGTAAAGTTTCTTGAAGAAGGAATTTTTCATAAATGTTAAGTGGGAGGACAATAGAACTTTGATAAGGATAACGAACCTTAGCTATATGAGCTGAGTTGCGCAGCGCCGGAAATCGTTCCGAAGGCTGCCATAATGCTCATAGCTTATGTGCCTCAAAGGTTGTGGTCACGGAGATCTAAGTTCTTATTGAACCAAGTCGGTCGGATAAACAATCAAATACTAAGATTTGAGAGTAAATCATCATTGTTTGACAATGATTAACCGACTATATGCAAAGAAGCGATGATGGGCCTGGCTCGTCAAATGGCTTGAAGCCATAAAATCCGTGATAGTTCCATACACGAGAAATCAAGTTTTGAACTTGGAAGACCCTCCGGAAAGGTGTAAAACCTATCGGTCGTATTTGGATCTATAAAGAAATGACATGGATGTTTCACATCTATGAAATAGTCGTATGTCGTAAAGTATTTTACGACAATGTTCAAGAGTTGACTATGACAAGATTTGATCTTTCATAGCGATATTTAGTCGAACGGATTAAAGTAGCAACTACTACATATAATTTGGTATATGGTAGATGAATAAACAAAACAAAGTTCATCCAATAGAATGGTTACCTAGGACGTGTACATGACACGGTCCAAAGGGTTTTGTTAAATTCAAAGGATGCTAAAAGGGCATGCAAACTTCAATGGTTGAAGTAAGCATCATGAGTTGGAATCTTCACCATGATGAAAACGAGTTTTCATCGAGACGATGAAGATGCTTGCATTTGCAAGAAATTAAGTGGAGGCTAAGACATATTTCTAATACATTATGTGGAGGACATCTTGTTGATTAGAAATGATGTATATTTTATTGACAATGGTTAAGAATTTCATTTCGATGAAAGACTTAGGCAAACCCCGAATATTCAGCATGAATGTCTATAGTGGATAGACGATGACGCTAATATGGTTATGCCAAAACGTACATATATGAGATATTGAAGGAGTTCAATATAGAAATGACAAGAAACAGTTCTTGTCACATGGAAAGGAATTGAATCAAGATTCAAGTGTATCGACACTTGATAAGTGAAACAAGATTCAAGTGCTTTGACACTTGATGAGTGCAATCACGAGAATGTTTTGATCAATCATACCATGATATGTACACATCCAGATATGTCCTATGCTCTAAGTGTTATGAGCATATACCAGAATGAATCATAAAATGTTCATTGGACGATAGTGAGGATATTCTTATGATCTTTTGGAAGAACTAAGAATATATTTGTGTAGAGGTGACAAACAATTACAAATAGTTCATTGTAAAGCGTTACATTGATACTAGTTTTGTCACAAGATACAAATTAAGTTTATCTCAATTTAAACTATGGGTGGCACAATGTAATGGAAAGGAGATTCCATGATGGATTTGGAAGAGTTCCAAAGTTAAGACATTGTGACGAATACTACAACAAAAGGCTAAGTATATGACTGCTATAGTAGCAAAGAAAGGAGGAATTTGTGTCAAGTAGTTTGTTATCAAACTAAGGTGTCGATTTAGAACGGGCTAACACTAAAGATATATTGTATGACAATAGTATCGACGTGTTTTAACCCCAAGGAACTAAAGGTCTCACCGAAAGACCAAATTAATACAATGCCATCTCATTGAGAATGAGTGATGCGTGAAGACGCAAAGACATGCAAATACACACGGACCTGAAGGCGTCACTCAGAGATTATGTTAACCACTTGCAATTGTGTATATGGAACACCGTAAAGCCATAGGTGTTCAATACACAAAGTTTTCAAACTAGATTATTGTCTCTAGTGCAAGTGGGAGACAGAAGGGAATATGCCCGAGAGGCAATAATAAAGTGGTTATTATCGTATTCCTTATTTATGATAAATATTTATTTTGCATGCTATAATTGTATTAATACGGAAACGTTAATACATGTGTGTTTAATAAAAAAAGTTCCTAGTTATGCCACTCTCATAAACTAGCTCGTTGATTAACAAGGTGATCAAGGTTTCGATCATGGACATTGGATGTTGTTAATAACGGGTCACAACATTAGTGTAATGGTGTGATGAACATTCATCCAAGTATAGCATTACGATCAAAGTCATTGAGTTTATATTGCTATAACAACTTACAAAGTGATCCTAATCCTTAGACCATGAGATCATGTCAATCACTAACCGGAAGAGTTTCTTGATAACATCAAACGTCACACCGTAATGTGGTGATTATAAAGATGGGTTCGAACTACTAAAGTGTTATGTTGAGGCCCATGGATCGAGAGTGGAATTTGTTCATCCCGATGACGGATAGATATACTGGGCCCTCTCGGTGATATCACATTGATTAGCTTGCAAGCAAGTGATTTGATCACTAGAATGTTATATCACGAACGAGAAAAGAGTGCATGTCAAGAACGAGATCAAACTAGGTATGGAGATACCGATGATCGAATCTCGGACATGTAATATATCGCTAAAACAAAGGGATTAAGATACTAGCGTAAAAGGTTCCGACGATCACAAGAAAGTCATCGTTGAATGTGTGGGAGTCGATGGGTCTCAGATCCCGCTCGATTATTGATCCGAGAGGGTCTCGATCATGTCCGCATTATTCGCGAACCGTAGGGTGACACACTTAAGAGACACCGACATCCATTTGGAGCAAAAGTTTCATGCCGAAAAGAAAAGGAAAGCGCAGAATTTATTTCACTAGACACAAACTGCTTTGTTGAAATTGTGAAACTGTTCTCGCATGTGAAATGGAATACTAGCAAGGGTTTTATGTGAATGTTTGTTAATTAAAGTAATTGACAAAATTCTGAATAAATAAATAAAAGAGTTTTATTTAAAATGAGAGCTTGCATTAAATTTGGTGGAAATTTAATGCATGTGAGTGGATTTTGAGTGGAGGCTTTTTAATGGGAGTGGAGGCTTTTCATTTTGAGTGGGAGCTCCACCCACATGAATGTGGAAGAGGTGGGGCAGCCCCATGGCTGGGCGCATGGCCCCTTGGTGCCCCTCTCTATAAAGGCCCCTCCTCCTCTCACACCACACCTCCTCGTGAAGGATCTCTCTCCCTCTAGAATTTATTCCCCATGGTCTCGGACTAGCGAGATACATGTTCCAGTGGCTTTCGGCAAGAAAGAGTTGTGCTTCCTTGCATCGCTGGAGCGAGGAGGCGGAGGTTGCTCGGTGCCTCGAACGTGTGTGCGAGCACGGATGCGTCTTGCTTTATGGCGCTTAGGACTTCCTCCCGATCTTGAGATCGGCAAGAGATCGTCTACATCAACCACGAGTTTGGACTCGTTAAGCTTTGTCGGTCTTCAAGGGTATGTTCTCTACGGATATACATCCGCCCGTTGTTTGTATCTAGTAGATAGATCTTGGTACATAGTTGTTCCCATCGTAGGAAAATTTTTGTTTTCTATGCTGCGAACCCTTCATTTTATATATGTGAGATATCTCGTAAGGTGTGGAGCCGAAAAAACTTGCAAGATCAAAAACCGCAATAAGATATGAAAGGTAAATCCTTAGACGATGAACTAGAGCTTGTTATGATGATGACCACAAGCTCTAGATCCTCTCATAGACAAGAACCAAATAACAACCAAGAAAGATGAAGCTATGAATGCAAAGGTTTGATCTCTCTCTCCGAACGATGCAAACGAGACACCCGCTTGAGAGCCCCTCTTGATTGTACGACTATCTATCCTAAACCCGGTCTCCCAACTAACAACACGAGACTGGCAAAAGAGAAGCCCTATAAAGAACATACCTTTGCCTTAAGCATCCCACTTGAACTTGATGTAGACCATCTTGTTCTTCTTTAGTGGGAACACCTTTCTTGTTTGCTCTTGCTTGATGAAGATGAAAACTTGGAAATTGCTCCCCCATACTCCATGGGGAAACCTCTTCTTTGAACTTGTCTTCATCACTCCATGATCACGAGGATGGCAAGCTTCAAGCATGATATCTTCTAGAGATGGGGCATCTTGAGCTTGCCCTTCTTCATCCCTTCTTGAGGTTGATCCATCTTGATGCAACTCTTTGCACTTGTGTTGATCAACCTTCAAGCTCCTTCTTTCTTCATGATTCCAATGGCACAAAGCCCTTGGACATTTCTTCATACCTTGAGACCAACACATGGCCCAAGCGATGCCAATGTACAAACCTACAAGTGAAACTCAATTTACACATTAGTCCATAGAGATTGTCATTAATTACCAAAACCACACATGGGGGCAAACATGCCCTTTCATTCGTAACCCTGCCCAGGCCAAGCTAAAAGGGTAACCTTGCTAACGTCGTCAAACTCATACATGTCAAAGCAAAGGGGTGCCGAGAAAGGGCAAAGTAGAAAAAGGAATGGCCAGTACCGAGGCCAGTACATGGTGCGTCTTAGAATTCGACGGCTCTCCCTACATGGATATAGTGCGCTTAGCAAAGCATGCACTAAAACAACCTATAGAGACACGATGCAACTGTCGGCTATCAGAGAAGGGTAAGAGGAACCTATTTGGGACCAACCTGATACTAACACCAAATATAACCCATCTTGGAGTTTTCCTCTCGAGACCAAACGAGGAAGTCCGTCCGAGGAACTCATATATTTGATATTTTTATGAGTCAACTATATGAGCAGTCCTAATTCTTTCCCTGCACCTTCACTTTAGTCCCTTTTCTTTAAAATTGCACATCTAGGTTCTAAATCTTTCGTAAGTGATTCATGTGAGGTCCTAAATCAGTTTGACTGGAATTGACTGGTGCCATGTCGGCAGTGAGGCCCGTGAGGCTTACCAGGTCACCACACATATTTTTGAATACGCCCTTGAGGTTCTATTTCTTCTAAAACATGATCCCTAAGCGATATCTTGCAAATTGTGATTGAGTTGGTGGCAAGCTTGCCAATGCCTACACATGTTATTCCCGCAGTTATTCCGTGTGCCCTGCCGCTGTTTCCAATCTAGCCTAGATTGGCATTTCCCCAAACAAATCACATCGATCAGCTTCCCCATGCCTGCAAACCACCTGCTGCTGCTTTGTATGAGTAATGTGTCCTCATGACAAACATGGCAAGAAGGGATAGGCCCAAAAGTCGCTACACAGTCGTCCGTCGCCACCATTCACCCTCCCTCTGTCACGATTCACCATCTTGTCGTCGTTCTGGTCCTGTCTACGAACTAGGGTTTGGGATAGGCGGGGAGGGGGCCGACCAGGAGAAGAGGGCTAGGGATGGGCGGGGAACAGGAGGCCATGGAAGAGGGAGGCCATGGGAAGGTCGGCCAGGGAGGCGGGCAGGGAATTACATGTGCGCCGCCGTCGGGGTCCTGATCAAACGGAGGCTCGTGTGCTCCAAAGAGTATACCACCTTTTAGAAGAAACAGAATCTCGGGGGCTTATTCACAAATACGCGCACTGACCTGGTAAGCCTCGTGGGCCTCACTGCCAACGTGGTATCGGTCAACTCTGGTCAAACCGATTTATGACGTCTGATGGATCACTTACGAAAGATTTAGGACATAGATGTGCAATTTCAAGAATGGGGACCAAAGTGAAGGTGCGAGAAAAGAATTAGGACCGCTCATATAGTTTACTCCAGTTTTATTAATCGTTTCATTTTAGTGGCAATACTTACTAATCAGATATAGATAACATAACACATATCAAAAACATCTGTTGTTGGCAGTTTTAATTAATCGTTTCGATGTAGCGGAGCTAATTACTAGTCATGGCAAAGTCAAATTTTTATTGCCAACAGTTGAGCGTATATATTGGAGTCATATGAGAGTCAGCTAGGCCGTTTTGTAGTCCTGGGTTGGCCTCTGGTTTTAGATGATGTACGTAGACGAGAGATCAGGACAACCGGTCCTGACATGGTAACTCCTTTCATCAAGGTTGTATTGCCACAATTGTCGCTAATGATGTGGCTTCGGATAGATCTTTTTATTTCTTTGTAGGGCTTTGTGAATAATTCTAATAAACATGTTGTGTACATTATTTAGATGCGAAAGCCATGTTTCAACCTCTTTTTTGTAAAAATAAATAAATTCGGTCATCGATTTGCCCAAACACGTTTACACAGACCCTCGCCTTGATAGCCTTAGGGACAAAAAAAGCACTTCATAGGCCTGATGGTGATGGATATGAAAAGAGCAAAGGAGATACACGTTCAATTCGACCAGACTCAAGTGTTTCCATTGTTGGACTATAGTCGCATCCAAATAACCTCTCGGGGCGTCTGTCCAGGAAACCAGATGAAAAGAGATTTCCCTGCCTGTTCTGCCTTCCGTTACAGCCTTATTACAGGGACCGCCCTGACGTCCAACAAACTCGATCGCTGCATCTGCATCGCCCTCTTTCCAACGTTTGTCGATCGCACGCACTGTTTCGGAAAATGCTGGATATGGGCTCGAACAGCGACGCTTCCCACCAAAAGCTCCCGCTGGAGTTATCCCCCCAACGAGGTCAGAATCAGACAGACACCGAGCGTCAGTCAGTAGCGGATTGTGATGCAACCAACCACTGAATTTGTCTTCCACCCCCGCCGCTCTGGACTGACTCTCTGGTGGCGTGTGTGCGCTGCGCTGGCTCACACGAACGTCGGTCCGTTTGTGGACTGGTTTGGTTCGTCCTGCACGAGCACGATGGACAGATAATTGCTGGACTATATCCGCTAGTGCTCCCTGTGTGCTTCCTGGTGTGGAATAGGACATGGCGTACCGACTCGATGAGCACAACGTGCTATTAGGTCTACCTAATTTCAAAGGGGATTCGGTCATTTTTTAGTGCTGTGAACTGTGAAGTGTTTCCTTTTTTTTGTTTCTTCTTCAAACTAGAAAATATAATCAGAGCGTAGTTCAAATGTACAGTACATGTAGGGAATCGGCGACACGCCGTACTGTCGGCAGAACATGAAAAGGAAAGACGAGATGAAGCTTGCGGACTGTGCAGCGGTCCGCCGCGGAGACCATCCTGCAGTGGACACGACGTCCGGCAGGCGGCAACAGAGACCAAGATAGGCTGGCTGATGATTGCAGTAGACAAATGAGATGAGGAAAAATTTAGATCTTATATAGGATAGGAGTATCGCCGTCCGCCGGCGAGCGAGGCCCACCGCGATTTGCTCTCTTTGAAATGAACGACCCTCGTCCTCTCCTCCACAGTGGCATCATCATCGCCGGTCCGAGGCCGGCGACCGGCCGCAGGGGCCCGACGTCAGTCGCCGGTTTGTCTGTTCCAAGCTTTTGCCGTTGTGAAATGATGCGTCTGTACTTGTGTGCGATTGTTGTATACGGCGCGACGCGACCCGACTGGCAAGGAGAAGACATCCATGCTGCGAAAGACTAGACTTCGGCGCGGTGGTGCCGCTGCAGGATGTTTTCTCGATTAGTTTTTCGCGTGTCCCCACAGACAGACAGAGACAGCCCCGTGTCCCGGGCATGTGGGCTTGGTTGGGTCTCTGGACGTGCCCCAAGCGTCGTCAACCTCCAGAGTGCGGAGGCACCCTGACACTCCTTGAGTTGAACCCAAACTGCACTATAGTGGAGTGTGCACTGTGTAGACCGCTGGGGACTGCACCGATCAGATCAGCGTCGTGTGCAAGTGCAACGACGACCGTCATGACAATCACGGGTCCGTCAGTGTCCAAGCCAGCGCGTCCAGGAGAATTTCATCCACATCCAGGAGAGTTTGATCCCACGCCTAACAAATGCTTCCCTAGCTAACAACAACTCTAGCATATGCCTTAAAATATCCGGCCTTTAAAATATACGTGTAAGAGACGTTGAAAAAACGGTTTTCAGCGTGCATTTGCGGGATCTATTCCGCCGGAGCATGCTCCACACCTTCAAACACACAATTTTCACTATTCATATGTTTAACATCCAACGTGACCGTGTAAAAAAAAAATCATCCAATACGACAATAGACAATAGTTTTAGCATCTAATAATTGCAATCGAATTGATCCTAAATATACACAATCAACCACCACCCCCAAAAAAACAAGATCAAGCAATACCATCACAGCCAACACCACCCACCACTCTCTTGTGAAGGTGTCCGTGACACTTGGATCCATCAACCATTGTATTGTTCTCCTTGGCAATGAGCTCCGCCAATGCTTTCTTCTATTCGTTATGGACTCTCCTCGGCAATGAGCTCCGCCAATTAACATTGTCATAAGTATTTTAAACAAATTGAGATGCACAAAATACTTACGTAGTCATCAAGGTTGGCGTCCCTTGGTGGTGCATTTCACACTTGCTCCAAACATACAATTCAACGGCTACGAGCCGCTTTGATCGCATTCCAATGGTCTTGGAGTGATCTATAGGGGTGTGTGTGTGTGTGCCGGTGTGGAAGCAATCCGAGGCATGAAATGCCAAAAATTGTCCTCTATCCTTTGTCAATACCTCTTCCCTATTTGTTAGTTGTCGCACATCGCATCTACCGATACACTCTCCCGTGCCCTCAGCCCCTCACCAAGCAAGTATCTTCCACTTCAGTGTAATTCGAAGTTCTCTTGCGTTGGGTAGGGTGAGAGGCATCAAACACCACTCCTCTATATCATCTACCTCGTTATCTCCACCCCCTCCTCGCCATCACCCTCTTCCACGCCGGCATCAAATGGCACAGTCGACGTCTCATCAATGCTAACCGCATTCTCATTCAATAAATTCACATGAGAACTAGGAACCGTGTGCAAATTGAAACTGCATAACGAAAAATCCAAATTATCTAAGACAAATCATCAAATTTGGAATACAATAAGAGAGGGGAACAAATTTGATACCTTGCGGTCGTTTCCATGGACACATGCCTGGCATGGGCACCATGGCCTTAGAAGGTGGCTAGCTGGTTCAGTGCACCACCTGTTTCTTCTTCGGTTCGGCACCTGACGCCTTTGGCCGCACACGAGGATGCGGTGGCACCGGAGAGACCACCACCGTCAGAACGGTCGATTGGGGCCTCGAGGATGCGGTGGCACGGGAGAGACTACCACCGTTAGAACGTTCAATTGGGGCCCCAAGGACGCGGTGGAAACGGAACCGCCTCCCTGGACAACATGGCTTCCTGGCGCTTGCACTTTGAGTTGTCGGAGGTTGTATTTGGTTGCGCCTACAATCTGGCGGCGGGGGAACCACACGAGATGCGTCCGTGACGGGTGGGGTCGATTGAGTTGGCATGACCTGGCCAATAATGGGCGGTGATATCTCGAAGGAGTCTAAGGTGGCCTTTAGGCCGCGGAGAGGCCATATGGAGCGTAGGGAGGTAGGTCGACAGTGGCGCGGAAGCGGGAACAAGAGGAACGGAAATGTCCCTCTTGCCAAAGGAAACATGAGTATAAAGGGCATCAATAGTTTGGCCGCATAAGCTGGGTATCATGGGGCGTCGATTTTTCCACCCCCTCCCCCTTAAAAAACTTTTGCTGGCCACGTTGTATTACTATACTTGGTTAGGACAAATTATTTTAAACAATGGATATTTTAAGGTATCTTGTGGAGTTTCTCTAATCATTTGTGGTCGTTGGGTGGTTATCTGTGCAAAGTTCCTAGGCTATAGGTTGTGTGCCCCGTCAAGTAACAAACATAGCTTATCAGGGTGAGCTACCACCTACACTATCTAAACGTTTGGCTAAACTTATGTAGAATAAAAAGGGAGGGAGAAAGCCACTCGCAACAAACTCACGCCTTGGGTGTCAGACAGTGGTGGTCTTAGTGAAGTAAGACAAGACGACCTTGCTTGAGAGTGCAAGAGTTGTGGTGAGAAAAAGAAAGAGCATCCATGATATTGATGGTCGACACATTGAACATGGATCCGGAGGTGAGGACGTGGCATATCATAAATCGTCAACATATCTTATAAAGAAACATGGATTGCTAGGGTACCGGTGGCATTGGCAGCGTCAACACACGCTCTGACGGAAGAGCAAACACCGCCAGTGACGAAGGAGCCAACACCAGCGGCGACAGAAGAAATAGCGTCTTCCATTTGATTTCTATGCTATGCATATGTTGTAGCAATATCAATATGGGTGATCGTACTTGGTGGCGTTCTGTGGTAACCAAGGCTTTAAATTTATGGTTATTTATTTGCATGCTTTTTGTGTGTTTGATTTGTATAATTTTCAAATTATAAAAAATATTGGGAGGGTCACATTGAAAAAACCGATGTGTACATCCCGCTCACGCCCACCGACTTATTCCACGTCATGCCCGTAACCAAACATCAAGACTTCCAAATGAGTCCATCTCTAGCTAATCATTTGTGGGTGGTTATATGTCCACAATGTCAACGTTGAACACCCTATAGCTAGGCCGTGTGCCCCGTCGAGTAACAGGCATATCTTTTTTGGGTGAGCCCCGTCGAGTAACAGGCATATCTTTGCTGGGTATCATGGATTGGGGCGTCGATTTTTTTGCCTCCCTTAAAAAACTTTTGCAGGCCACGTTGTATTACTATACTTGGTCGGGATAGTTTTTTTTTTAAAACAACGGATAGTTTAAGGACAGTGCTGATTTAAGGTATATGGTAGAGTTTCTCTAAACATTTATGGCCAGTGGGTGGTTATCTGTCCACAATACCTATAGGTCGTGTGTCCCGTCAAGTAACAATCATAGCTTATCTGGGTGGGCTACCACCTACATTACCTAAACGTTTCGCTAAACTTCTGTAGAAGAAAAAAAAGAGGGAGAAAGCCACTCGCAACAAACTCAGTCCTTGAAGTTCAAAAAAAAAATCAGTCTTTGGGTGTGTCAGACAGTGGTGGTCTTAGTGGAGAAGTATGACAAGCGATCGAGCTTGAGAGGGCAAGAGTTGTGGTGAGAAAAAGAAACAGCATTCATGATTTTGATGGTCGACACGTTGAACATGGATCCAGAGGTGAGGGCGTGCATATCATAAATCGTCAACATATCTTATAAAGAAAAATGGATTGCTGGGTACCGGTGGCATTGGCAGCATCAACACCTGCAGCGACCGAAGGGCAAACACCGGTGGCGACAGAAGAAATAGCGTCTTTTTCATTTGATTTCTATTCTATGCATATGTTGTAGCAATATGTGTGATCGTACTTGGTGGCGTTTTGGCGGCCAAGACTTTAAATTTATGGTTATTTCTTTGCATGCCTTTTGTGTGTTTGATTTGCATACATTTCAAAATATAAAAAATAGGTTAAAATAATATTGGGAGGATCACATTGAAAAAATCCGATGGGTACATCCGCTCACGCCTACCGACTTATTCCACGTCATGCCGGGAACCAAACATCAAGATTTCGTAATGAATTCATCCCTAACTAATCATTTGTGGGTGGTTATCTGTTCACAGTGTCAACATTGAACACCCTACTGCTATAGGTCGTGTGCCCCGTCGAGTAACAGGCATATCTTTTCTGGGTGAGCCCCGTCAAGCTATAATCACACGTTTGTGGAAGAAAGGGGGAAGAAAAGGAACTTGCAACAAACTCACTGCTTGGGTGTCGACACCAGACAGTGCTGGTCTAGTGGTCTTGCAAGCTGCAACCAACGAGTTAAAACAGTTGCAGCACAGAGAACAACGGCAATTAGCTACACCGCAGCTGGCACCAACATAGATTTGGTAAGAAAATTATCATATCCGTTTTACATGATTCGGACATTCTGTTAAACTTGCAGCCGGACAGAAAATATGTAACAATGGGCATTCACCCCGCCAGAAAGAGAAGAGATGAGTAATGCAAGTTAAGGTGGTGAGAAAAATTGAACCTCAGTGCAACATTCGTCGTAACAGATGTGTTTTTAGTTGACTCGGATTTATCTATATTCACGGTTAGGACGGAGTGAGTACTCGCAACCACCACACTCAAAACTCTGGCTTTCAAAATGTGCAAAGCAAGAAGCAGCCCACACTTTCATTGGTAGTAACACTATGACCATCCTCCTAGTTGACTTGTGCTAAAAGAGTTGAGAGCAACAACAAACAAACCGGACTGGAAACTGATCAATCTTAAACCTCGCGACGGCAACGGCCGGCACGTGCTACGACTACGAACGGTGGCGAGACTGACCGGTCTCGCTCAGCAGCAGTGGCGCTGGTGGTGCTGTCTGTGCGGCAGCTATTTCTGCCACTGCCACATACAGAGACTGAACTGACCGCTCGCTCCGTGCTTGCTCTGTGCCGCGCCTCCACGGACGGACCATTACGCGTCACCACCAGCCTGCTTAGCTTTGTTCCGGGTCTTTGTTGCTGCAGATGAAGCTGTCCTGTTAGGAGTGCAGCAGCGATCGAGAGATGCGTGCGGCCTGTGGGCTTGGGACGAGTTAGTTGAAGCCACGCTTGCATGCGTTTAGTTGATGCCAGGGATCGCTGCCTACCCATGCCCATTAGCCATTGCTGTGAGTTTTTTTTTTAAGGCGAGCCCCGGAAGAGGCTGGAAGCCTTTCATTAAAATAAGACGGAGGAGTTACAAATTTCACACTGGGCCCTAAAAAATCTGAAACTGCAACTAGATCCACACGCTTTACAAAAAGGACCCTAAAATTGTCTAGGAGAAAGCCATCGGGTCCTTCTTCCAATCCGCCTCTGCATCTGATGGGCCTCGCGATGGAGGTTGAAGAAGCTCCGGGATTCTTCACCAGTGAGCTTGAAGGCCTAGATTTGGCCAGGATAATCGGGTGGCATCTTGCTTTCGGTTTGGAACTGCAGCAGAAAGTGGCTCCACTACTCCTTGGTCGATTATCACCACCGCTCCCCAGATCTCCTCCCCTTCTAGTCACCACCTCTGTGCTCAAGAAGACAAAAGAGATCGAAGAACAGCGACAACTCACCACCGGGATCCACTGAATCTGCTCGAGGAAACCGAGCTCCTTCCTCAGAGCTCCTGCCCGAGATGAGGAAGGGAAACCGAAGAAGATGCAGACGCAACGAATCCGACGACTAGCACAGCACTAACTCCAATCCTCGAGACGCGACTCCGCACAACGACCTTCCTCCTCGCCACCACCGCCGGCCAGGAAGGCCAGAGCAGAGTCAATCCCGCCTCGAATCCTCTCCCCCTTGCCGCCACGGCCGACTAGGATAGGAAGAACGAGGTGGGGTTCCCGCATCTGGAGATAGCACCAACACCCCACGGCTTTATTGGCGAAGAAGCTCTCCATATCACCCCCCGCAGCCACCGACTCCGCCCACCGGAGTACCACCGCAAGGAGCCATGGGAGAAAGCAAATCCAGATCCAGCCGCGAGGATCTAGAAGCTTCTTCTTCCGGTCAGGACGCCCACACACGGCACGAGGCCAAACACTACATCTACCACTACTACTAAAACCTAAAACTACGCCGGCGCCAACCTCCCGCCGCCACTCACCGGCTAGTCCGGCAAGGGAGACATGGGAGGGGCCCGGGAGGGGAGGGTGGACTCTCAAGTGCCTCTCGATTCGTGCAAGGGTTGAAGCGGTGTTTTTTTTTGTGCCATTGTTGTGACTGGATTGTTCAGTGTTTAGTTGTGACGACAATGAGAAGAATCGGAAGGTGTTTTTTACTCTGCACTGATGAATGACATGGGTCTGCTACTGCTACTAATTTACTAAATCACCGTTCGATTTCAATCAGGGGTGAAATGGAAGAGCGTGTCAAGTTCATCATCTTGATTGTAACAGATAGGTGTGACAACACCGAATGCGCTATTGGCAGAATTGCATAGTGTCTTCTGCTGCTAACATGTCTGCTGGTGTCTACAAAGGTTCATAGCATTGGCAGCTGCTGTTTTTTTAACTGCGTAACATAGGTAGCTTGTATAGTTTGTAATGACCATGAGCATCAACTTGATTGGGGAGTTAATACGTATCACTTTATGAACAAATTGATAAATGAACATGCAGCAATATGTGTGGATTAGCTAGCTTTGCGTCGTCACATTTTCGTAAACCTGAATAAATCAGTGCCACCCTTCCATTCATTACTGAAGCGCGCACGCGGCAACCGCGCACAACTGTTCCCAAAACGTCCAGTGAGTATGTATGAGCCTGGACTTCAAAATGCATTGGCCACACCCTCCATTGGAAGGAGAGAAACATCCTGACTCCATGGACAAAATAAATCAAACAACACATGTACTATCACTATGCGGGCTATATTACAGGCAGCACAAGCACTTCAGCTAAGCAACACCAGACCCTGTCAGACCACACGATTTGCTTAACAGCGTGCGGCTTACTGATATAAACATAGGGTTAAGATTAGGATGGCTGCATTCTCCTAAACCAATTTTAGAATGCCTTAACTACAGACCTAGTCATGGAAAGTAGGGGTGCTCCTTGTTCTGATATATTGTGAACAACTGCTCTGAGCAACGGAAAGCAGTCTCGCGACAGAACTCGGAGCATATTGATCATACTTTTCCAAATCATGCACATCATTCTTAAGCGGTCCTAAAGCATCACCATCGAGAAGAAACTCCCTTATGGAAGAAACCTTAAACAAAACAAAAAAAAACTTTCAGAATGAGACAAACAGAAACCCCCAGTCAATTGCTACTTCTTCATCAGGTGCCTAAGATTGATGATATATTTCAAACTGAAAATAAAATAAAATGTCGCATGGGCACAGACAAAACCACATTATGACGACATCACAAAACGAGTGCACCATCCGCCGAAAGCTTGCTGTATATATACTTCTTCTCATAACTTAAAGCTTGCTGTATATATACTTCTTCTCATAACTTAAAAGTGCACGAGTGCTAGTTAAAGACCTCTCACAAGACGTGATTCTGAGATCCATGGAGTCATCAAGGTAGCACAACTTCGATACCTTAGAAAAGAGTGTGCCATGTTGATTGTTCACCCTTCATCAGTGTAGTCTGAGAAGCCGTACAGTTTTCATGGAAAAGAGAGGTACTTTACAGACATAACTGAGCATCAAATTCAGCATAGCGCATGCCCCATGGTCAACAGAAGGTTTCTGATTCTTAGTTAATCTACACAGAGAATATCCTTTCTTAGCTAAAAACGGATTTTTGAGTAATAAGTGTCTAGATGCATGTTCTTTATAAAAATTAGGACAAGTTGCATAAAGAGTACATATAGTCATATTTTCGCCTATAATGTATATGGTAATATTTTCTGAATTATATTTGGCAAGGACACTTGTTATATGATACAATGATTTGGTGATAATGGACCTAGGTGGAGTAGGAAATTATGCGAAGTTGTCTCTCCAATCACTAATTTTTGCAGATAAAGAGCATCACAGAAGTTATTGTTCTAAGAAAATGAAGTTTAAGACAAAACCAAAGTAGCAAATGTGGGCATTAAGATGGAGATACAACAATATGGAAAAACTGAAGAGCAAATGTGCCCTATATGAGATTTTTTTTGAGCTTTCCTTATATGGGATGTTCGGGGCTGATCCCAGAATTGTAGCAAGCCTTCTTCATTTAGATTGACAGTTAGTTTTATTTAAGCGTAATTCAAATACTACTATCTAACTGCATGAAAATTAACTTCTGTAAAACAAAATAGATGAGTATAGAGGATAAGCCGGCTCAAAGCGACGGAGAAGCCTCTCAGGAAATATAGGAGAGGAGAGAGAGAAAAGAAAAAGAGAAAATCAGCAGCAGTGCAATCTGTACAATAAAAATTTATAACATGAGTTTAATTATGAAATTTTGTAGCCAAGTATGTAGCACAGGATTATATAGAAATCCATGAAGAACTTGTGGAGAATATACCTTGGAGAGCAACCCATCGACTTTATCTGTTCGAGTTCAAAATTGAGTCGGTTTTCCTTTCTAGTTTTTTTTTTTTGCAAGCCCTTTCTAGGTTGAGTGTCTCTTTTAGGAGGAGCCTTTTCCGGTTCAGTGATCTGGTTCGCAGTCCGACCACAAAGCCTGTTCGGTTGACACCATGTCTCGGTGATTTCTTCGGCCCAAAGGCCCAGTCAGCACCGAGAAGCCGACTCGTTCGTTCGTATTATTCCTGCGACCTGGCCCAGAAATCTCGAATCCTCCACTCACTTCTCCCCGACAGAATCGAAGCGCAAGCGGCGCCGCCGACTATTCCACCGCAACTCTGGCACTAGGGTTCTGCCGGCACATCGTCGGCGGGGCTGGGGCTGCGGCTGCCGGAATTGGACATCGGGGAGATTGATAAGAAGGTCGACGCCCTCAAGGCCGAGCTCGCCGCCAAGTACTCCCGTATCGCCAAGCTAGAGGCTACTACAGGCGCTTGAGGAAGGCCGTGCCCGAGGGAGAGGCGATGTATCCTACAGGCGAAAGTGGCCCAAACATTGGTAGATTGGAGGAGGGTTTCGGCGAAAACAAGCAAAAGCCAGTTGACAAATTGGGAGAGCATGTGGTGGACGATGTCATAGACATCAGCGACGGCGAGGAAGAAGGGATGGCCGTTGATGTAGACATGAGATTGAAGGGTAGCGCGGAGGTGGGCGTTCCTACGGTCCCAACTCCTGTGAAATGTGCCATGCGGGTTTCGACTGGCCAGAGTGATGACGAAGTTGAGATTTTGGACGCAGAGGAAGGTGGTGGAGGCAACATTGGGAGCGTTTGCTGTGATGCCCATGTGGATCTGGAGGACGATGATGTTTCAATCACGCCGCAGGGCAAGCATCGTGCAGCAGCACGGGTGATCAGTGATAGTGAGAGTGGGGATGATGATGAGGATGATGGAGATGGAGGGCATGAAAATGAGGAGGTGTGGGTTACAAGTAGTAGGAAGCGTGTGCTGCTTAACGTTAGTGACAGTGAGAGTGAGGATGATGATGGTGAACTATATGAGATGGAAGGGCGTTCTGCTCCCGCAACAAGGCGCTCGGCTCGGTTAGCTAAAAGTCAATCAAAGAGAATACGACCTATATGTCAGACGCTTGAGTTTGTTGAACCCGAGGATCATGAAGAGAGTGGGGAAAATTCAGAAGAAGATGATAGTATGGGTGGATTTATAGATGATGCAGATTGTACAGAAAATTCTGCCGATTCAGCTGAAGAACATTCTGCTGAACTAGAAGAGTCTGACAATGAGGAAAACTATGAACATGGTGTAAGCAACATTGGAAGTGTTTGCTGTGATGCTCATGTGGATCTGGAGGATGATGATGTTTCGAACATGCCGCAGGGCAAGTATCGTGCAGCGGCACAGGTGATCAGTGATGGCAAGAGTGGGGATGATGATGAGGATGATGGAGGCAATGAAAATGAGGAGGTGTGCGTTACAAGTAGTAGAAAGCGTATGCTGCGTGACATCAGTGACAGTGAGAGTGAGGATGTCGGTCAGGGCGTCGATAGTAAGGATGATGATGATGATGAACTATATGAGATGGAAGGGTGTTCTACTCCCGTAACAAGGCGCTCAGATCGGTTAGTTGAAAGTCGATCAAAGAGAATACGACCTGCACGCCGGATACTTGAGTTTGTTGAACCCAAGGATCATGAAGAGAGTGAGGATGATTCAGAAGAAGATGATAGTATGGATGAATTTATAGATGATGCAGATTGTATAGAAAATTCTGCTGTTGCTGCTGAACAATACTCTGCTAGACTAGAAGAGTCTGACAACGAGGAAAAGTATGCAGATATTATGGCTAATATACGGGGTAGAAGGAATGCCAAGAATGAGGAGTGGGAGTACGAGGCAGATATGCTATCAGCATTTGCTGAACAACCTGAACTTCGCTTGAAAGCTGTGTGTGCCCTCTATCGAAAGCAAACTGAGGATGAAAAGACACAAAGATCCACTATTGTGCATAACAAAAAAGGATTTAGCCAGATAGATGCACCAAGGTATTTCCAACTGCTAACTGTAGTTAACTTGTTCATATGCAGTGCCAATGCCCTCTTTATTTATTTACACTTATTTAATTGACAGTGCCATAGACAGTTGTATGACCATGTCCATACTGCATTTTTGTCCTGCTCATTGTCTGCATAAAACACTATCCGAAAGGCAGCTTGGCCTTGTTCATAGCAACAACTTCAGTCCAGATACTTTTGTATTGGAAAATCTTTTGTCTTTGGTAAGAAGGGATTTTCTATCAGTGAATTGACAGGGATCTACTGTGTTGACCTGACCATGTGTTATATGTTCAGTTCAGTTCTTTGGAATACCGCTCTTTTCCACATAGAATGTGGGGCTTCTCAGACTACATGGTTCCAATTTTATTTGTAAAGTAGTACCCCTCTTTCCGATGTAGAATGTAGACCACATGGGTGTAGGTTGAACTGTCAACATGCCAAACTCAGTTCTTAGATACCAAAATTGGGATACATGGATGACTCTACTGACTACTGATCACTACTGTCATATTGGGGGTCTTAAATAACATTGGAAGAAAATGTTTCCAGATACCTATAATGTCTCCAATTTGTATTTTGTTCTATATGGTTTCGGCTTAATAAACACCTAACACAACAGCACAAGCACATGCTATATTTTCTTTGCTTCCATTATTCAGCATATACTTCTTCCATAAGGAAGAGATCAAGAACTAGCATTGAAATCCGGGTTTCTGTTTGTCTCATCGAACAAGTTGTTTTCTTTGTTTAGGGGTTCTCGCATAGCGCAGTTTCTTCTGGATGGCGATGATTCTGGGCCGCTTAAGAAGACCGCGCAGGACTTGGAACAGTACGAGCGATATGGTCTTGAGTTCTGTCACAGGATGGCTGAACGTTACTCAAGGCAGCTGTTTGGAATATATAAGAATAAGGAAGACCCTTACTTCCCATGATACTGGTACTACTAATTCCATCGGTTGACCTCTCCATGACCCTTGTAACATTTTGACTTCCTCAGTTCTTTGTGATAGGTTAATCGTTGTTTCTTTTGGTGTAGTTAGGGCATGTTAAAGTTAGTTCTGGAGGATGCAACCATCATCCTTTGTGCATCACTAAGATACACCCTGTCAACTAAAAGCGAATGTCTGATGGGGTCTGTGTTGTGGGTACTATAGCTGGAGTGCTAGCGCTGTAATATATTCCTGGATAATACGTAGTATATCCTTACTGAAGGGGCTCTTGTTCAGTCATTTATGTGTTGATTCATTGCTCCGTCCACAATTCCGGTTGTTATTTTTCCTCTTCTTCTACTAATGGAGGCAAATTCGCTATTACCCTTACATTCATACCCATCTGAACTTTTTGGGAACATTTCGCATAATAAATATTTCAATAATACGCCCTCAGTGTCGTGCAGTGTCTGGTCAATAAATAAATTTTAGGATGCCAGTGATATAAAGTTGCCAGGTCTGCCAGTTTCAGGCTTATGGGGAAAATGATGGACTAACTGGTGAAATGAAAACATGATGAATTATATTTGGAAAAGAAAAATTGTAGATGCTGCTGAACTGCCGACAACATTAAGCAAAGCTGATCTACAGACCTGGTGTTGGTTATGGCGCCATGGAGCCCAAATTTCTAACACGTTGCAATAATTAATCATCAGAACATAGTAAGAGCCTGGTTAGAGATTTACTCCTTTGTTGCAATATACAATACGTTTTAGCAAGTTCTTTTAGCTTGGTAAAACGTCTTATATTTTGCAAGGAGGGAGTAGTATGCACCTTTTAAGTTTTAACTTGTATAAGTAGTTTTCTGCAAGGGAGAGGAACATGAATTCAAGAATGTTTATCAAACGTTAGAAACTGTTTACACATTCTTTATGTGGTCGCACACTCGAGAGAGCCACCCTTCACTTTGCATATTTTCCTTTTTACCGTACTCGAATATTTGGAAGATGGATTTCCTCTTTTTTTAGAACACAAGTGGCATTGTGGAACCCGTATCTCTTCGGCCCAGGCCCAGTTTTTGGCCCTTAGAACTACGGCCTATTATCACAAAAAAAATAGAAATTCTCAAAAAAAAAAACCAGAAGTGGAAACCCCCCAAGAAAAACCCAGGCATGCCTGATTACCTACGTGTGTGTGTGAGTGTGTGTGTGTGTGTGTGGGGGGGGGGGGGGGGGGGGGGGGGGCGAACATGATATGATTCCCATCAGTGAAAGCGATGGCAGCAGCATTCATCTTAACGACAATGTGAGTCGAAGATGATGATGATGTTTCAATTATACCAGACAGCAAGAAGCGCAGAGCAGCACGTATGGTAACCAGTGATAGCGAGGATGAGGACAAGAATGACAAGGAAGAGTTGGGCGTTATACCCAGTAGAAAGCGCTCATTACGTTCATTACATAGACTCGGTGACAGTGTTTGTGACAATGAAGATGACGCTGAGGATTTTCATCCGGTCAGTCTTGATCTTGTGTTGTGTGTAGCTGAGAAGAGGATTGAAAATGAGGAGGATGATGAGGGTGGTAGAATTCACATTGGTGAAGTTATTGAGAAAATGAGGGCTAAGAGGGGGAGCAGGGATGATAGTAAATTAGGTGAAATCAAAGGATGTTCTACTGTCTCACCAAGGCTCTCATCTAAGTTAGTTAAAATGAAAGAAAAGATATTGCGAGTTGCGCGGTGGGGACTTGACTTTGTTGAACCCAAGGAGTACATGGAGATTGGCGATGATTGCGAAGAAGCTGACGGTGCTGATTCATTTATAAATGACGAGGATTGTTCAGAAAATTCTTCAGATGAATCTACTGAACCAGAAGAGTCTGAGACTGAGGTGAACTATAAAGATGTTATGGATTGCATAGGACGTAGAAGGAATGCTAACGCCAAGGACTAGGAGTACGAGGCAGAGATGCTATCAGCATTTGCTGAACGACCTGAACTTTGCTTCAAAGCTTTGTGTGGCATCTATCGGAAGCAAACTGAGGAAGGACAGTCAGAGAAGGTGCAAACAGACAAGGATTTAACCAGTTGGATGCTGTCAGGTATGCCTACGTCTACTATAACTGACAGTTCTATCTCCATTTACATTTTTATATGATGCATTTACCATTTAGCTTAGCCTCCACATTATCTGTGCCGCTCATGGTCTGCAGAATTAAGTTTTTAGAAGGAAACTTGGCCTTGGTTGTTACAACTTACAAGAACCTGAATCTAGGCATTTTTCAAATATCTAGTTGCTAGTAAGAAGAGATTCTGACTGAATTAACAGACATCCTTGATGTGCTGACCATGTCTTAAAGTCTTACACTGATTTTGATGTTCAGTTCTGTTTGAGGTCGTTCCCTGCAGTTTTGAGATAAAAAAACAAGTACCTTTGTTTCCATGTATACTGTTGGGTTTTTCAGACCATCAACATGGCACTCTATTATGGTGTCAAAGTTGAGCTACCTTGATGACATTTAGGAATACTCATATTCTGGTGGCCTGAACTTCTAATTAGCGTTTATGCACTTAGAAGTTATAAAATAGGTGTACGGATGTTTTCTTAAGATGATGGTGCATTCCACTAAATAGATGATACTGTATTTGTTCTGGTTTCATATATGAGATATGTTAGTATCACTGTAATTTCAGAAGAACAGTTTCAGTAGGCTTAGGCCTCTTCTACTTCTTGTTGCCGGTTGTTTGCAATGTGTTGAAGTGTCGTGAATATCTCTACAGATTCTGTGGCGTCCACAGTTCTGGAATTTGTGTGGACCGGTCAGTTCATACCCGCGACATTTTACTCCTCATCTTGAGGATAATGTTCCACATGTATTTATGTTATTTCCACTATAATTAGGTGTTTGGATCTATCCTCCAATTTCACTATAGATTGTAGGGGTTTATTGGTGCATTGTGTTGCCCTCTGTTTGCAACAAAACGTACTGTCAAGTGTCAGTACATCTAAAAAAACTGTCCTAAAAAACAGTGACTTCTTGTATAGGTAATAGAGTATCATTTTCGCAAATTCTCAAAAACGAGTATCATTTTTGTAAATTAATAAAAAAATTAGCCGGATTGCACAGACAGTGGCCTTCTCAGCTCTGATTTCTTGTTGTGCTCGTTTTGAGCTTATTCCATACTTTGAGAGGGTTAAACGTTTTTAGGTGTTGAGTGAGTGGAGCATCAGATATGAGATATGTTTTTTCAGTTTGTATTACTACCAATTTCAGAACAACAGCTACAGTAGGCTTAGGCCTATTCTACTTGTTGTCAGTTGTTCTCAATGTGTTGAACTGTGGTGAATATCACTAGAGATTCTGTTGCATCCATCATTCTGGAATTCGTGTGGACCGGTCAGTTGATAACAGGACTTTTTACTCATCTTGAGGATGATGTTCCACACACGTAATTATGTTATTTCCACTGCAAATTAGGCGTTCGGATCTATCCTCCACTTTTACTATAGATTGTACCGATTTATTGGTGCATTGTGTTGTCCTCTGTTTGCAACAACAGGTACTGTCGAGTGTTAGTACATCCAAAATAACGTACTGTCAAAAACAATGGCTTCTTTTATAGGTAATAGAGTTTTAACAATGACCATTGTGAACAACACATCAATTGATCTTCATGGCGTCAAATGATGTTTTTACCATACTTGGCTAAATGTTCAGCAGGTCTGGAGGATGATTTTCCATTCACTGATGAGATGGAAACTACTCTTCAAAGATCATCTGATCGAAGGAATGGACCAGTTCTGTGGCCATTCCCTATGAGAGACGCTGCGCCTGATCTCTTCTCCTGAAGCCAAGAGACCGGCGCCCCCTGGGACATGGAGCACTCTGACCTGCATCCTGGAACGTGCCGGCTAGATCTCCCACTCTGAAAAGCTTCCTCTTTACCTCAGTAAGACTTCTTTTCTGCCTGTTTTACTTTTGTTCACTGCTTTCTAAGACCTCCATACACGCATGTCGTACTGTAACACATACATGCTTTGGTTTATGTTTCGTTGATTCATCGATGGAGCGGGGATGTCGATCCCTGTATTTCTAAAAAAATGAGATTTTTTTTAGTTTGTATCACTACAATTTCAGAATAAATGTTTTAATAGGCTTAGGCCTCTTCTACTTCTTTTTTTTAGCGAAATCCCTTCTACTTGTTGATAACGGTGGTTTGCAATGTGTCGAAGTGTGGTGAATATCTCTAGAGATTCTGTTGCATCCATCGTTCTAGAATTTGTGTGGACTGGTCAATTAATAACCTCGAATTTTTACACCTCATCTTAAGGATGATATTCATGTATTTAACGGAGTACTATCTTCCATAATATAAGATTTTCTAGCAGTTCGTAGTATGTTATTTCCACTGCAATTACCACTCCCTCAGTCTTGAATTAGACGTCAGAGATTTATTCTAAATTCGCTAATTTCTATACGCTAAACATGTATAAATATATCTGAATCTAGAAAAATCTCCGACATCTAATTCGAGACAGTGGACATGGAGTAGTTGTTTGGATTTGTCTTCCAATTTTACTACATATTGTAGGGGTTTATGGTGCATTGTGTTGCCCTCTGTTTATGCAACAGAACGTACGGTCAAGTGTCAGTACGTCTAAAAAACTGTCCTAAAAAACAGTGACTTCTTGTATAGGTAATACTGCAGAAATTTTCACAAACATCAAGTACTAGTGATCTTCATGGCGTCCATGATGTTTTTGCCGTCGAGCTTGCTGGATACGACGAGCTTGACGTACTCCTCGACGGTGACGCTCCTGTACCGGACCTCGTCGTCTCCGACAACCTCCTCCAGCGGCTCGTACGTGGTACCGAACAAGCCGCTGTGGAAGGCCGCGATGGACATCCGTTCCTGGCGCGCGTTGACGACCGCCCTGTGCTCGACGCTCTTGTACTTGCCATTGGTGAACACCTCGACGACGTCGCCGACGTTGGCAACGAGTGCCCCTGGGAGCGGCATGACGGGGACCCAGCCGCCGTTCCTCCTGATCTGCAGCCCTGGGACGGCGCTGACCTGCAGCAGCAGCGTGATGCCGATGGCGTCCGAGTGCGGCGACAGGCCCAGCACCCTGTCCACGTGCGCCTCCGGGCACGGCGGGTAGTAGTTCATCCTCACGGCCTGCGACGCGGCGAGCCTCGTCATGTCCGAGTGGTCCCGCACGCCCAGGTTCTCCGCCATGGCCCGGAGCAGGTCGCCGGCCACCCTCTGCACCGCCACAGAGTAGCTCTCCAAGCAATCCCTGCAGCAGCAACAGCAAATGATTTATCGCAGATGAGACATCAAATGCTGGTAGGCTTGAACGGAAACGTAATTCGCTTACTTGAATGTGGAAGGGTTGGAGGGCCAGAGGTGGAGGTCGCGGTAGCTGGGCGGCTGCGTGAGAAGGAAGAACATGTCGGCCCAGTCGAGCCTCTGCTCCTCGGAGACGACGAAGGCCTGGCCGTACCCCTCGATCCCTCCGGGCTCCTGGGCGAAGGACGCCTTCTCGGCCAGCGGGAGCGCGAAGAACCCCATGACGTTCCTCTTCATCTCCTCCATGGTCTCCTCGGGGACCCCGTGGTTGACGACCTGGAAGAAGCCCCAGTTCTCGCAGGCCGAGCGCAGCCTGGCGGCCTCCTCGTCCCGGCCGCCGCCGTCCTGGCCGAGGAGCCGGCCGAGGTCGACGACCGGGACGTGGTCTTGCTCCTGTTCGCCGGAAGGGGTGGACAGGAGCAGGTCCACCGTGTTGGGCTGAGGCCGCAGGTAGCGGTGGAGGAGGGTGGGCGTGAGAGCGAGGTCTTCGGGCCGGCCGGCGAGGTCCTGCACGTTGGGCACGGGCAGCGAGCCGCCCAGGTTCCGCGGCTTGGCGACTTCTTCCATCACAACTGCTGGTCGCGATCGATTGCTGTTGCTTGCTCTTCTCTTGCTCACAGCTCCCTCCGTTAATTGGTGATTTATTTTGCAGGTGAAAGCCGGCCGGCACGTTCGTCATAATCAGTAATAAGTAATAACTTGTCTGCTCTGCAAATGGCGCGATAATAGAAGATCAGATGCCGACTCGCCAACTACACCATCGCTTTGTTTTGCTTGTAAATCTTCCTCTTGTCACATCATCCTTCCGTGTGCTCCTAGGCTACGACATATGGAGGAAACCAGACTAGACTAGCTTTCTTGGGATAGTTTCTGAGTCCGTCGAGCTGTACATTCGGTACTCGTTTCGATCCATATTACTTGTCGTAGAAATAGATGTATCTAGACATGTTTTAGTGTTAGATACATCCAATCCAGTGACAATTAATATGGATAGGAGGGAGTATAACCGTGTTGTTGCACTTTTCATGCTGAATTCCATTTTTCACTTTCTAGTTATGCATTTGTGACAATAATTATCCAATTTGGTAAAACTTAAATATTTGATTTAAGAGACTTCTAAATATGGTTTAATCCAGTTTAGCATTTCGCTTATTTTTGTTAGATACGACCACGTTACACCGATGTGGCTTGTTAAAATGTATAAAGATCGGAGGACGTCATCGATAATCATATTCAGACTTCTCTTATCCATCTGCTCGATTCCTTGTTGTTGTCTTGATATTTTTAAACCCCGATCAACACCTTACACATTGCCCGATAGATGCTCATCGGAAAATGAGGATCCTAAGCCTGTAAAAGAGGTAATTAAGACAATTTTTACCGTCACAAATGCATAATCAGAAGGTAGAATATGGAATTCACTTTAAAAGAAAATTAAACCGCGACCAAATATGACACGAAGACTAGCAGAAAGCGGATATTTGTCGAAAGAAAGAGACCCCTGGATCATGTAGAAAGAACTCAAGACCACCAACAGACTTGTTAAGTTTTAGAGGTGAAATCAAATATTAGGTTTCATCATATTAGTATAATAATATTTAAAAGTTATCACAGATGAACTAGGGATTGGGAAAGGATCGATGAGCTCAAGAATAGGGGAAGATTGAACCGTCGAAACCTCCCGAAACACACGAATAGGGGAATAGGGAAAGAACCGGTCCGGTGAAGCCTCCTCGGATGGGCAAAGAGATTAGGGGTGTGTTTGGTAGTCCCGGGCAACCGAGATATTCTCCTCTCATACGGCGTTTTCTCGTTTGGTAGGTCGGCTCGTCTCCATCCGGCAGTGCCCACTTGATGCGAAAATGGTCCCTCGGCCTTGCCCGGTTGCGAAGCTCAAATCGAGCTTCACAACTCGGCAGTGCTGAGTCCATCCCACGTGTTTACCACGCGTGTGACGCGTCCGGTCCAGCCCGACAGGGGTTCGAGGCCCGCACCCACATTTCCTCCGTCCTCAGTGACGCATCATCCCCATCGAATGCCACCGCCCTGTCCCCATCTAACGTCACCCACTACTAGGAAAACGGCTATAGGTAATCCACACATCTGTGGCGCACGTGCTAGTGGTGCCCCACGGGTAAAATAGGCGTGTCACACTGCCCACAGGTGCCCTACGGCTAACTATCCTAAGCGTGACGCACATGGGGGTGATGCGTCACGGCTATGTGTGGGCCAGGGCACAGGTGGCCGCAACACACATACACGTAGCGCACTATGTCAAGGTGCGCTACGGATGTGAAACTTAGCCATAGCGCACCTCGATCTAGTGCGCTACGGGTATGTGTGCTGCAGCAGCTGGGTCAACTTAGCCGTAGGGCACTCTGCCCTGGTGCCCTACGGCTAAGTGGCCTACACCAACTCCACCACCCTCCCTGGATCGCCTTTTTAGCTTTGCAAAATATAAAAATTGAAAAACACTTCAAAAAATTAAATCCTTTCATATTTAGTTAGATAATGTGGTCTAGTTTCTAGGAACATTAACAAACATGAATTTCGACTTTTTCTGCAAAAAAAGTCATGCCACGGTAAAACGGTCGTAACTTTTGCATACGATGTCGAAAAAAACATATAATATACCAAAATGACCAGAACGAGATTCCAGATCTGCTTGCAACCCCTTTAGGTTGTTTAGCGATTTTTTAGAATCTCAAAATTCGAAAAGAGTAAAAAGTTATGGCAAAAATAAGAATTTTTGCTGCAGAAAAAAAATGAGGCAACTTACCCGTAGCGCACCACCACCTAGTGCGTCACGAGTAAGTTGGACGGGATTCGAAATTCGAATCACCACCCCGCCCACCTACCTCCTTCTCTCCCTCTCTTCCTTCCTCTTCTCTTCCTTCCTCCCTCTGTTCTTCTCTTCCTCTTCTCTTCTCCCTCTCTTCTTATCTTCCTTCCTATCTTCTTCTCTTTCTCTTCTCTTCGTCTTCTCTTCCTTCCTCCCTCTCTTCTTATCTTCCTCTTCTCTTCCTCCCTCTTCTCCTTCTCCTCACTTAGGCCTCCTCCGACCAAGGACGACCACGGGAACTAGCTCCTTCAGCCGTCGTCGTCGCCGTCGCCTCCTCCGACCACACGCCCTCCAGTCGTTGCCGCCACCACCTCCTCCGACCATACCTCCGTCCACCTCTGACTGCATCTCCCGACGCACCTCCTCTTCCCGCCTCGACGCCGGTGAGGACTAGCATGGCCACGACCTCCCGCACATCCCTGCGGTGGTAGGTCGTGGCCACGACCACTGCTCCGGCACCCCTGGCTCCACACGCACACACCCTGCCGCCGCCACCCCCTGGCTCCACACGCACACACCTGACCCACACCCGGTACAACAACCGTCCACCCCACCTCTCAACTGACCCCACCCCGGCCCCACCCCGTCCCGCTACCGACAACCATCGACGCAACCCACCCCGCTCCTCTCGCATCCCCGCCGCTAGGATCCCCTACCTTGCCTCTATGTTGCCGCCCGATGGCGCCTCTTCCCCTCCCGCGGACGGCTGTCGAGCCACCCTCGCCATCCCGAGCCTGGCCGTCACCATCTCGAGCTACTGCCATCGCCGCTAGGGGCTTTGTCTTGCGACCTGCGTTGTCCGCCTGTACCCCATCCGCCCGTCTGGCCGACTGGCGTCATGGGCCTCGTCCTTGTCACCTCACGGCCTCCGTCTATCTTCCTGAGCCGCCCGAGCCCCGCGCCCCGAGCTCCTTCCTCCCTGTCGCCTCCAGGAGCGCCCGTGGCCACCCCAAGTTCTGCGCGTCGCTGCCTCTGTTCCAGACGACGTCGGGTCCTGCCCTATCGTGCATCTTCCGGCCGTGCCTCTGCGAGCCAGGCACGTCTCTGCCTGTCCCAAGGGAGCCCCTGATCTGTTTTCAGATGCCATATCGTCTGCCTTGATGTTGTCCTGTTTTCAAATGCTAGTAGTTCATGTTGAGTTTAAGTGAAGGTGCTCCTGTTAGCGTGATGTCACCCGTGTGCGATGTGAAATGCAGGACTGTTGACGGAAGATCTCTGATGCCAAGATCACTGACCACGAAGGACGCCGACAAGGCATCAAATTTTCCCCGTCAACAAGACCGTCTCGATGACGATGCTTTTGAAGAATGTACCTGGCGTACCCCGAAGACCCCGACGTCGATTCCAGGTGAATAAGGGGAAACCTCAAGGTCTATGACACGGAACGACAAGATCATCGTCACGGATCCGAAGCCCGATGTCAAGTCGCCTTCTTATATGCCTTGACCGTCTACACGGACCCAATGGCCGGAGCCTGAAGACCAATCCGGAGAACCCCGCGCCCCAAGATCGCCAAACCACCATGTGTGACCCCTATCTAAAGACCCTTATTTTTATAATATTGACATGTACTTCATGCATATTAATTGAACATGTTTGCATACATATTGTGGGTGTTTGGGGGTAATTCGATGACTCATCTAATAATTAAATATGGGGCCCATATGCCGGCGACTCTAGTCTAATATTGGCCCCATTTAAATTTGTATAGTGAACCGATGCAATGTTTTCGCCTTGCTAATACAACATTTAAAAGCGGGGTATCGAAACAACTTGAACCTATTAAATAATCGTTGGGACCCTGGTTCCGCTTAATATGACCTAATTGCATCGCACCTTTGACATGTCATACATCATACATGCATCATGTCCGAGCTTCTGCCGTAGTATTAAATATTGCATCTGATGTTTCTGCTAGTGCTTTGCTTCTTCACGGATTAGGCCGATGAGTTTATGTGAGCTTCGCTCCGATCTTCGGATGAACCTTCGGCAATGTTTTCAGGCGAGCATTCTCCTCCTTTCTACCTATTTTGCTTTTATAGTCTTTATTTTCTCCTGTTGATCTATTGCTATCTGTGTTGTGATGCTCTAGTTTTCATACCTGTGATATCCCCTTGCAGCCTTATATTGCCTTGGACACATCCTATTACATGTTGTTTGGTAGATAGTTGGACTTGCGTGTCGTAGTCACTTGCTCAAGTGTGGTTGCGTGTCATCAAATACCACAGTTGTTGGAAGATTGCCGCATGTTTAATGTTGGAGATGATCATGGCTTTAATTATTGTTTAATAACTAAAATTGAAGTAGGTAAATAATGCAGAGGCACAGGTGGGCAATAGATGTTGTTTGGTTTTTAACCGTCCACTTGTGTCTCATAGGACCCCGAGTACTTGATACCTGTTCTTTGAATATTCGCACTATCCGTATGTGGGACCATGAATCCCCCCTAGCCAGAGCTTGAGTCATATTTATTTCTTGGGGCCACAAAGTAGTTTGGGGCTTTATTACTATCATGTACTTATGTCATGCTTTACTGCTTTATTTACGATTGCACGTGAAGCGCCTGTACTGTTTAGGTAAGCGGAGTGTTTTCGCGGTATCGACAAGTCCAGTCACACTTTCGGGTTCCCAGTCGTTTACAGCCATTGGCGCAAACCTTTGGGTCCGTTCCGGAGCCGGCCAACTTCGTCGCGGGTAGCTTGGTGGGGTGGCCCCCTGAAATTTATATGAATCTTCTAATTGCTCTGTCGTGATGCCTCGTTGGGTTTTCATTTGGTTTTTCTCGAGGTTGATCGTGCGTGTGTTGCTATTTGTGCCCCCTGCAGGGTAAAACTTTCTAAAAGCCGTGTCTGCGGTTATGGACGACTTGGAGCACAGTATCTTGATCATAGACAACTATAACTAAAGTAGTGCTATAAATTTGACTTTATAATGACTAGTAATCAGCTTCACTATAATGGAATGGCTAAATAAAAGTGCCAACAACTGCTGGTTTGGGTTGTCACCTGTTACCATTGTATCTGACTAGTAAGTATTGCAACTACAACAGAATGGCTAAATAAAAGTACCAACAACTGCTGGGTTTTGGAATGCCTGATGCTATATGTATCTGACTAGTAAGTACTACAACTACAACGGAATGGTTAACTAAAACTGCCCACTGTTTATTATATCAGGATGACTCATGCTATCTATATATGACTAGTAATTGCCGCAACTATAACGGAATAAATAAAACTGCCAACTGTGTGAGTTCCTCGGTTGGCTTCCTCGTTTGGTCTCGAGGGGGAAATACCAGGATGGGTATGCTTGGTGATAGTTTTAGGTTGGATCCGAGTAGGTCTTTCTTATCCCTATCTGATAGCCGCCAGTTGTATTGAGTCTCTATAGGTTGTTTAGTGCATGCTGCGCTGCCGCTTTAGTCCACATACCTATGTAGGCGAGGATCGCTGAATTCTAGTCTTGCCGTGTACTGGCCTCAGTATTGACCGCTCTCTTTTTCCTTTGCCCTTTGTCGGCACCCCTTTTGTTTAAGCTGGTTTTGAGATCGACGTCGTTAGCAGGGTTACCCTTCCGGCTTGGCCTGGGAAGGGTTATGGACGCCATTTGTTATTCTTCAGATCTCTTAGCCCAATTTGCATCTTGTCCGTACTCGGACGCTGTATCGTTTTAAAGGTGATTTGGATCTTTGTCTTGTATATCTGTATTCTTGACTCTTTGAGTCATTGTTGTATATATCTGTTCTGTGGGTTCCATCGTGGACTAATGTGTAATGGTATTACTTCGTTTTCCACCCGCATGAAAGTGTCTGGTGGGCACCTTTGAATCGTTTCTATGCGGGTTTGGCGGGAATCGCTGAGACTTGCATAGGGCCGATTCCGAGGGTGTTACAGAGTGGTATCAGATCTCAGTAGTTACGATACCCCACTAGTCCAGCCTGTAGGATAACCTCGCTAACGGACGTTGTAGAGTGTCAAAACTATTTTGGAAAATCGGTTGGATAGATCTGATTAGGTCTGTTTTTACTCCTTACCCCTCTGCTATTCTCCTCTTACCTTTGCGTGTTTTGAGTCTACCCCTTATCTTTTCTTCGAGTCCAGGAATTCTCGTGGTTGGGATTCTGTCGTACCTTCAGGGTTTCGCTTCCTCTTATAACGGTGCTTCGATATTTTGTCTTCATACCATCGGAGGGACTTCTACTCTGTTGTACCTTTCAGTGGACCGAAAATTAACTAAATTTTTTCTTTATATCTTCTAGTGTTTTCCAACACGACGACGTCATATACAATCCGATCCGATGAAGAGCCTACATCACCCTTTTGTATCCGAACCTCGCTTGTCGAGATCTTTAGTCTAAAATCCAAGAGTTGGTTGCATGATTGTTCTATTCGTGTACAGAGTAATGCTTTGAGTGCGGGATGGAGTCGCGACCATGACACTACTCTTATCATTCGCTTTTATACATTGAATGGAGGACTGATGCAATTATTACTACTTCCATGAAACTTAGAGGTGGCCATATCTTTTATAACTCTACCTTCGTCTTTCTCTCCGGAGTGTTCTCTTGACAAATGGGAGCAACGAACCTTGTTGGTGGTGTCGCCGATTTCAAGATGGAGAAAGAATCATTGTTAGTGGTGTCGCAAGGATCTACATGAAGCGAGAAGTTTTAGACCGTCGGCCTTCTTCCCCGTACCATGAGGCGGATCTCGAGGGCGAGATCCATTGTTAGTGGTGTCGGAATTGTAGCACCCCGGATAAATCCACTACTAGAAAATTGTGTGTTAAATAATACTTGTGCATCATCATGACATCAGCATGCATCTAATTGACTAAAACTATTTTGCTAAAAGACCTACTTTGTTTTCTATATTAATATCCGCCCCTCTTTGTTCAAACCAAAACCGTCGGTCCAGCCGGATCTTTTATTTATCTAAAACTATTTACAAAAGTTTATTTTAAAACAAAAGAAATAACAAAACTATTTTTTTGGGGAGGTAGTCCAGCCGGCCAGCCCAAAGGCCCAACCTGCCAGACCACCTACTACCCAAACCAAAACCTAGACTACCCTACCCCTGAAAACCTAACCCTAATCCCTCCTCTCACTCCACCCTGCCGTCGCCACCCCTGGATCCACACGCACACACCTGACCCATACCCGGTACAGCAACCGTCCATCCCACCTCTCAACTGACCCCACCCCGGCCCTACCCCGTCCCGCTACCGACAACCATCGACGCAACCCACCCCGCTCCTCTCGCATCCCCGCCGCCAGGATCCCCCACCTCGCCTCTATGCTGCCGCCCTTCAGACGCTCTTGCTGCTGCTCGATGGTGCCTCTTCCCCTCCCGCGGATGGCCGTCGAGCCACCCTCGCCATCCCGAGCCTGGCCGTCGCCATCCTGAGCCCGGCCGTCGCCCTGCTCGCTGGGGGCCCGTGTGTGGCCGACCTTGCCGTCGTCTGGCCTGTACCCCCATCCGCCGCCCATCGACAGCGCCGTCATGGGCCTCGTCCTTGTCTCCCCGCGGCCTCCTTCTATCTTCCTGAGTCGCTCGATCCCTGCGCCCCGAGCTCCTTCCTCCCTGTCACCTCCAGGAGCGCCCGTGGCCACCCCCAAGTTCTGCGCGCCGCTGCCTCTGTTCCAGACGACGTCGGGTCCTGCCCTCTCGTGCATCTTCCGGTCGTGCCTCTGCGAGCCAGGCACGTCTCTGCCTGTCCCAAGGGAGCCCCTCCTCTGTTTTCAGATGCCATATCGTATGCCTTGTTGTTGTCCTGTTTTCAGATGCTAGTAGTTCATGTTGAGTTTAAGTGAAGGTGCTCCTGTTAGCGTGATGCCGCCCGTGTGCGATGTGAAATGCAGGACTGTTGCAGGAAGATCTCCGATGCCAAGATCAATGACCACGAAGGATGCCGACAAGGCATCAAATTTTCCCCGTCAACAAGAGCGTCTCGATGACGATGCTTTTGAAGAATGTACCTGGCGTACCCCGAAGACCCCGACGCCATTTCCAGGTGAATAAGGGGAAACCTCAAGGTCTATGACACGGAACGACAAGATCATCGTCACGGATCCGAAGCCCGATGTCAAGATCGCCTTCTTAGACGCCTTGACCGTCTACACGGATCCAATGGCCGGAGCCCGAAGACCAATCCGGAGAACCCGAGCCCCAAGATCGCCAAACCACCATGTGTGACCCCTATCTAAGACCCTTATTTTTATAATATTGACATGTACTTGATGCATATTAATTGAACATGTTTGCATACATATTGTGGGTGTTTGGGGGTAACTCGATGACTCATCTAATAATTAAATATGGGGCCCATATGCGGGCGACTCTAGTCTAATATTGTTCCCATTTAAATTTGTGTAGTGAAACGATGCAATGTTTTCGCCTTGTTAATACAACATTTAAATTGCAGGGTATCGAAACAACTTAAACCTATTAAATAATTGTTGGGACCCCGGTTCCGCTTAATATGACCTAATTGCATCGCACCTTTCACATGTCATACATCATACATGCATCATGTCTGGGCTTCTGCCGTAGTATTAAATATCACATCCGGTGTTTCTGCTAGTGCTTTGCTTCTTCACGGATTAGGCCGATGAGTTGATGTGAGCTTCGCTCCGATCTTCAGATGAACCTTCGGCAATGTTATCAGGCGAGCATTCTCCCCCTTTCTACCTATTTTGCTTTTATAGTCTTTATTTTCTCCTGTTGATCTATTGCTATCTGTGTTGCGATGCTCTAGTTTCCGTGCTCGTGATATCCCCTTGCAGCCTTATATTGCCTTGGACACATCCTATTACCTTTTGTTTGGTAGATAGTGTTGGAGATATGCCCTAGAGGCAATAATAAATATAGTTATTATTATATCTTTGTGTTTATGATAAATGTTTACATTCATGCTATAACAGTATTAACCGGAAACATTAATACTTTTGTGATTTGTAAACTAAATTAGAGTCCCTAGTAAAGCCTCTTTATAATACTAGCTTGTTGGTTAATAGATGATCATGGTTTCCTGATCATGAACATTGATATGTTGTTAACAACGAGATCATATCATTAGGAGAATGGTATGATGGACATACTCCTATAGATAAGCATAGCATAAAGATCAAGTCATTTTAATAGTTCAATTGCTATAAGCTTCTGATACATAGTAACCTAATTCCTTCGACCATGAGATCATGCTTATCACCATCACCGGAAGGATGCTTTGATGGCATCAAACACCACACCGTAACTGGGTGGCTATAAAGGTGGCATTGAGTATTCGGAAAGTATGGGTTGAGACACATGGATCAAGAATGGGATTTGTCCATCCATATGACGGATAGATATACTCTGGGCCCTCTTGATGGAATGTCATCCAATTAGCTTGCAAGCATGTGACTGGCTCACAAGGGATCACATATAACGGGAACGAGAAAAGAGTACTTATCAGTAACGAGGTTGAACTAGGTATGCAGAGATATCGACGATCAAAACCTCGGATAAGTAAACTATCATGAGACAAAGGGAAATTGGTATCGTATGTAAGTGGTTCATTTGATCGCAAAGTAATCGTAGAAATATGTGGGAGCCATATGAATTTCCAGATTCCTCTATTGGTTATTGATCGGAGAAGTGTGTCGATCATGTCTGCATAATTCACGAACCGTAGGGAGACACACTTAAGGATTCGATGTTGTTGAGTAGTTATGGAATGATGATAAAGATACCGAATGTTGTTCGGAGTCTCGGATGGGATCCGGGATATCACGAGGAGATCCGGAATGGTCCGGAAAATAAGATTCATATAAGGAAAGTCCTGTTTCGGAGTTCGGGAATGATTCAGGTGTTTTCACTAGGAATGTTCTAGAAGGGTCTGGAAGGTCCGGCACTCCGGAGGGGGAAGGGTACATGAATGTTTCATCGCAATGTAGAATGGTTGCATCATGTACTAGGTCACTTTGCTGGGCAAAATAAAGAGAGAAATCAAATCCTAGTTTGAAAGTCAAACGCCAATTTGAAAAAGTCAAATCTCAAGTTTGCTTGGTGGAGGGAGAGTAGGAAACCTACTTGGGGAGGAAGTCCCCTCCCTCCACCCGCCGGCCAAGGAGGACGAGTTGGGGGAGTACTACCTCCTCCCAACCTGTCACCCTCCACCTATATAAGGAGGGGTAGGGCGCTCCTACCCTTCACACCTCAAACCCTAGCTCCTAGCGCCTCCACCCAAGTGCAGCCGCCGCCTAGGGCTCCTCCAAGTCGGCGACTTGGGTTTTCCCCAAACCCTAGCCACTGGCCACACCCCTCCTTGGTGCCTCTAAACCCTAGATTGCCAAGGCCGTCTCTCATACTCCACCATACTCGCTCCGGCTTAAGACGAAGCCCTGCGAGATCTCCGCTCTACTTCCGACACCACGCCGTCTTGCTGCCGGAATCACGAGGAGAGTACTGCAACCTCCGCTGCCTACTGGAACAAGGGAGAGGAAGGTCTTCATCGAGTACCGAACGTGTGACCGACTGCGGAAGCGCTTTAACGCAACGGAAGGATCGTCTACGCGATCTTGAGATCGGCAAGAGTACGACTACATCACCCATGAGAATCTGCTCTTGTTAACCGCTTTGGAATCTTTGAGGGTGAGTTCCTCTATCGACTCATTGCTGCAATCTAGTAGATAGATCTTGGCTTGTTTGTGTGCATGCGGTAGAATTTTTTTGTTTTCCATGCTACGAACCCCTACAGTGGTATCAGAGCCGTGTCTATATGTAGATCTATTGCACGAGTAGAACACAATGGTCATTGTGGGCGGTGATGCTTTTATGATCAATTGCTTTTTGTGTACTTTGCATCTTGCGATATGATGGGATGAAGCGGCCCGGGCTAACCTTACATGACATCATTCATGAGACTTGCTCCACGCTCAACATGCAGATTGTATTGCATAAGTGGCTTTGCGGGTGTCTATCTCTCCCATTATAGTATAGATCCAATTTACAACGGGCACTTGATAGTTCAAACATCAACGTTGTGGTTCTTGTTCGTAAGTTAGATCGACACTTATTGAAAGCCCCAAACCACGTAAAATATGCAAAGTAAATTAGAGGCGTCTAACTTTGTTTTGCAGGGGTGTGCTGTGATGTGATATGGCCATGATTATGATTATATATGATGTATGCAATGTCCCTTATTCTAAGTTGGCAACCGGCAAGAGCCATATGGTTGTCTTTAATTTTTGTTAAGACCCGCATGTCTATTAAAAGTAGTTGTAATAGTTGAAGCTGGTGGACGACAACCATGAAGCGGCGCCATTGACCTTGACGCCATACCGGTGATGATGGAGATCATGTTCGTGCTTGAAGATGGAGATCGGAAGCACAAGAGGAAAGGCCATATCATATCACATATTATAAATTGCATGTGATGTTAATCCTTTATGCATCTTGTATTGCTTAGTTAACGACGGTAGCATTATAAGATGATCCCTCAAGCACACAAATTTCAAGTTTTAAGTGTTCATCCTTAGTAAGCACCGTTGCTAAAGCTCGTTGTTTCGAAGCACCACGTGATGATCGGGTCTGTTAGATTCTGCGAGTGTATACAACATGAGCAAGCCAGATTTGCTCATGCGGAAGCTAAGGTTTGATCTTGACGAGCCTAGCATGTACATACATGGTCTCGGAACACGGATCACCGAAAGGTAAAGCATGAGTCATATAGTAGATAGATGAACATGTTGATTGTTCCCCATTAAAGCTATATCAACTCTCGTGATGATCGGTTTTGATGTAGTGGATTTGGTTCGTGTGATCACTGAAACAATGTGAGGGATATTGTTTTGAGTGGGAGTTCACCTAGATTAATTTAATTATTAATTAGAACTCAATTTGTCATAAACTTAGTCTAAACTTTTGCAAATATGTTGTAGATCAATGACGACCCCTACCATCAATTTTAATGCGTTCCTAGAGAAAGAAAAGTTGAAAAACAATGAAAGCAACTTCGCGGATTGGTTCCGCAATTTGAGGATTGTCCTCAATGCTGGTAATTTGACCTATGTGCTGGATGCACCGCTGGGTGACCCGCCTACAGCTACTGCTACCGATGAAGTAAAGAATGTTTACCTCACTCGGAAGAATTAGTACTCCACAGTTCAGTGTGCTATCTTGTATGGTTTGGAATTGGAGCTTCAGAAAAGGTTTGAGAACCATGACCCACATGATATTGTCCGTGAACTCAAAATGATATTTGAGGCTCACGCGGCAGTTGAGAGTGATGAGGCTTCTGAAAAGTACTTTAACTGCAAGATGGAAGAGGGTAGCTCCGTCAGTGAGCACGTCCTTAAGATGTCTGGGCACGCAAACAAACTCCAAAGCTTGGGTATAGTGATTCCTAATTCTTTGGGGTTTCACCATGTCCTCCAATCACTGCCACGAAGTTACAAGAACTTTGTGATAAACTACAATATGCAAAACATGGACAAGACGTTGCCAGAACTCTTCTCCATGTTGAAATCTGCAGAAGTGGAGATCAAGAAAGAGCACCAAGTGTTGTTGGTCAACAAGACCACCAAATTCAAAAAAGGCAAGTCTAAGCAAAAGGGAAACTTCAAGAAGGGCGGTAAGAAAGTTGCTGCGTCGGCGAAGAAGACCAAGGCTGGACCTAAGCACGACATCGAGTGCTTTTCGCAAGGGAGAGGGTCATCGAAGCGGAATTTCCCAAAGTACTTAGCGGATTTGAAGAACGCAACATCAAGAAGAAAGGTATATCCGATATACATGTTATTGATGTGTCTCACTAGTACTAAAGTAGTGCCTGTATTTAATACTAGTTCGGTTGCTCATATTTGTAACTCAAACAGTCTTGCAGAATAAACGGAAGCTAGCGAAGAACAAGGTAACGATGCGCGTTGGAAATGGATCAAAGGTTGATGTGATCGCGGTCGGCATGCTACCTCTTCATCTACCATCGGGATTAGTTTTATACTTAAGTAATTGTTATTTGGTGCCTGCGTTGAGCATGAACATTATATCTGGATCATGTTTATTGCGAGACGGTTACTTGTTTAAGTACAAGAATAATGGTTGTTTGATTTATATGAGTAATATGTTTTATGCACATGCACCTTTGATAGATGGTCTATTCTTATTGAATCTCGATAGTGGAAATACACATATTAATAACATTGAAGCTAAACGTTTGAGATTGAGCGATAACTCGACCTATATGTGGCACTGTCGTCTTGGTCACATTGGAGTGAAGCGTATGAAGAAACTCCATTCCGATGGACATCTTGAATCACTTGATTTTGAATCACTTGAAATATGCGAAGCATGTCTGATGGGTAAAATGACTAAGACTCTATTTTCTGGTATGATGGAGCGAGCTATGGACTTATTGGAAATCATACATACCGATGTATGTGGCCCAATGAGTGCGGCATCGCGCGGTGGTTATCATTATGTTCTTACCTTCACGGATGACTTGAGTAGATATGGCTATATCTATTTCATGAAACATAAGTCCGAAACTTTCAGAAAGTTTAAGGAATTTCAAAGTGAGGTAGAGAATCAACGTAACAAGAAGTTTAAGTTTCCACGATCTGATCGTGGAGGTGAGTATCTAAGTTACGAGTTTGGCGAGCATTTGAAGAAATGCGGAATACTTTCACAATTGACACCGCCGAGAACACCACAGCGTAATGGTGTGTCCGAACGTCGTAATCGAACTCTCTTAGATATGGTTTGTTCTATGATGTCACTTACAGATTTACCGCTATCATTTTGGGGTTATGCATTAGAAACAGCCGCATTCACTTTAAATAGGGCACCATCTAAATCCGTTGAAACGACACCGTATGAATAATGGTTTGGGAAGAAACCTAAATTGTCGTTCCTTAAAGTTTGGGGTTGCGAAGCTTATGTAAAGAAGTTACAGCCGGACAAGCTTGAACCCAAAGCGGAAAAATCGTCTTCATAGGATACCCAAAGGAAACTATTGGGTATACCTACTATCATAGATCCAAAGGCAAAATCTTTGTTGCTAAGAATGGATCCTTTCTAGAGAAGGAATTTCTCTCGAAAGAAGTGACTGGAAGGAAAGTAGAACACGACGAGGTTGTAGAACCTTCTCTCGAACTTGCGAGTAGCGTGTAACACCCTCAGAATCGGACCTATGCAAGTTTGGGCAAAATTCACCAAACCCGCATAGAAACGATTCAAAGGTGCCCACCAGGCACTTTCGTGCGGGTGGAAAACGAAGTAATAACATTACACAACAGTCCTCGATGGGACCCACAGAACAGATATATATAACAGCGACTCAAAGAGTCAAGAATACAGATATACGGTACAAAGATCCAAATCACCTTGAAACGATATAGCGTCCAGCTACGGACAAGATGCAAATGGGGCTAAGAGCCCTGAAGAATAACCAATGGCGTCCATAACCCTGCCTGTGCCAAGCGGAAGGGTAACCCCGCTAACGTCGATCTCAAAACCTGCTTAAACAAAGGGTGCCGACAAAGGGCAAAGGTAAAACAAAGAAGGAGCGTCGATCGAGGCCAAGACACGGCGAGGCTAGAATTCGGCGGTCCTCGCCTACATAGGTATGGTGGACTGAGCGGCAGCATGCACTAAACATCCTATAGAGACTCGATACAACTGGCGGTTATCAGAGAGGGGTGAGAATGACCTAACCGGATCCAACCTGAAGCTAACACCAAACAAACCCATCCTGGTGTTTCCCCCTCGAGACCAAACGAGGAAGTCAACCGAGGAACTCACACCGTTGGCAGTTTTATTTATTCAGTTATCGTTGCAGCAATTACTAGTCAGGTTTAGATATTCATCCTGATAAAGTAAACAGTGGGTACTTTTAGTTAACCATTCCGTGATAGTTGCAGCAATTACTAATCAGGTACAGATAGCATGAGATAAACCCAAAACCCAGCAGTTGTTGGTACTTTTATTCAGCCATTTCGTTGTAGTTGCAATACTTACTAGTCAGATACATTTGTCGCAAGCGACAACCAAACAAGCAATTGTGGGCAGTATTAATTAGCCATTCCGTTGTAGTGGAGCTGATTACTAGTCAGTATAAGTCAAATTTATAGCAGTAAACTTTAGTTATGCTTGTCTATGATCGAGATACTGTGCTCCAAGTCGTCCATATCCGCGGACACGGCTTTCAGAAAGTTTTTACCCGGCCGGGGTGCACCAATAGCAACACACGCTCGATCAACCTCGGAAAAACCAAATCAAAACCCAACGAGGCTTTCACGACTGAACAATCACAGGATTCAGAAATATTTCAGGGGCCACCTTAAGTAGAATCCGCAACGAGTAAGCAAGCTCCGAGGCGGCCTCAAGGTCCGGTGGACGGCCGGAGCGACTGGAACCCCAAACGGGCTTGTCGACACCGCGAACGTGTCCCGATCCTAACAAGACAAAGCAGCGACCGCACAATCGTAAATAAAGCGGTAAAACATGGCATAAGTACAGGATCGTAAATAAAACCTCAAACTAGTTTGTGGCCCCAAGAAATAAGAATGAATCAAGCTCTGGCTCAGGGGGGTCCCATATACCTCCCGGATGTGGATAGCGCGCAAAATCAAGGAACAGGTGTCAAGTACTCGGGGTCTTACGGGACACAAGTGGGCGTTCGGAAACCAAATATTATCTATCACCCACCGATGCCTCTGCTTATTCAATTTTAGTTGTTAAACAGAATGAAAGTGACGATAAGTAAAACTAGAATCATCTCCAACAACAACATGCGGCAATACATCAGCAACTGTGGCAACGACACACATCAGCACTTGAGCAAGCAACTACGACGCGCAAGTCCAACTATCTACCAAACAACAGGTAATAGGGTGTGTCCAAGGCAATATAGGGCTGCGCGGTATATCACGGGTACGGAAACTAGAGCATCGCAACACAGATAGCAATAGATCAACAGGAGGGAAGTAAATACTATAAAAGTAAGATAGGTAGAAAGGGGGAGATGCTCGCCTGAAAACATTGTCGGAGGTTCAACCGAAGATCGGGGCGAAGCTCACATCAACTCAACGGCCTTATCCGCGAAGAAGCAAAACACTAGAATAAACACCGGATGCAATATTTAATACAGCGACAGAAGATCGGCATGATGCATGCATGATGGATGACAAGGCAAAGGTGCGATGCAATTAGATCATATTAAGTGGAACCGGGGTCCCGACAATTAATTAGGTGGTTCATGTTGTTTAACTTCCCCACCATTTACATGTTGTTATAACAAGGCAAGATAAGATACCGGTTCGCTACACAAGTTTAAATGAGGCCAATATAAGACTAGATTTGCCCGCATATGGGCCCCATGTTTAATTATAGGTGAAACGGCATAAGGCCCCCAAACCACAGATATGCATGCGAGATGAATGATTAAATATGCAACAAGTTGTTATTATGTTATAAAATAGGGTTTCGGGAAGGGTTCACACATTAGAGGGGGCTCGACGATCTTGGGGTTTCCGGGGTCCGGGGTTCGACAGGGTCCAGGGTCCGACGGTTCTGGGGTCCAGGGTTCGACGGGATCGACGAGGTTCGACGGAAACGTTCTCGGATAGCGGGGGTAGGTCTTGGCGCATCCGGGGTCTTCGGGCCAGTTGTCGGTCTTGGCGTCCGAGGCAGTTCTTGGAGTCTGCGAGGGAGAACTCGAGGGTCCAGCGTCTCGGTGTCCGGGGAGAGGATACTCGTCGCATCGGGGTCTCGGTGTCCTCGGATCCGATTGAAGAACTTGGCGGGTCGGGTTCGGCCTCCGGATCCGTGAAGATCTTGTCGCACGGCGGGATCGGTCTCCGGGTTCGGGGGTCTCGGCGTACCATGAAGGAGTACTTGGCCCGTCGCACGGCATCGGCCCCGTTGTTGTCGTTCTTGTCGCTATGGCGGTTCTGCGCCACTGAGTCGATCTTGGCGTTCGGGAAGGAGAGCTTGACGCGCCGGGGTTCGGTCTTCGGATCCTCAGGGTCGGGTCTTCGGGTCATGTAGATCTTGCATCCGGCGCTAACGTTCATGGTCTTCGGATTACATCAACGTTGGTCTTGGCAGGGTATGAGTTCGAGGTACTCCTCCCGGGTACATCTCCGAAGAAGATCTCGGGGTGCCGGGACAACTACACGGAGATAAACTCCGCTCTGGACGACGGAGCGGTTCATCGGCCGCATCATGGACGTCCAGCACAGGGACAGGCCCGAGGGAGACCTACACCTGCGAGGGGCGACGCATGCGACGACGCGAGGACGCGCGGGTGGCCGGCGGGGTGGAGCTCCTGGCGGGGTCCGGCGAGATTGGAGACGCAGCAGACAATGACGGAGGCCTGGGCGGGTCACGGGCCTGCAGGGGAGGTCCTGGCCGGCGGGGCCCTGGCCGGCGAGGCCATGAGGGGACGCCGGCAGAGAGGCAGGACCGGCGGCCATGGGCCCGCACGGAGGGGCGGCGGAAGGGAGCGCACGGCGACGGAGAGGTAGCCATGGCGGAGCGCTGGCCGGGGCGAGGAGAACGCGTGGCGGGAGCGTGCTGGGTTCGCGGAGGCGGGTGCTCGGGGCGGGCGGAACGCGGCGCGCGCGAGCGAGGAGGGGTGGTTGCCGGGCGAGCTCGCTGGGCGCGGCGCGGGAGGACGGGCCGGAGGGCGCGGGCAGCGCACGGAGAGGCGGCGAGGCCGGGACGGCTGGGGCCGAGCGGCGAAAGGTGGCGCGAGAGGGTCGCCGGGAGGCGCACGAGGGGCTTTGGCCGGAGAAGAGGGCGAGGGCGAGCGGGTCCATGGGTCATGGCATGGGTGGGGGTGAGGGAGTGGGCTGCATGCGTCTGAGGGGTCGGGGGTGGATCTGGTGGGAGGTGGAGAGAGAGGTGAGGGAGCCACGTGGCACTTGGGGATAGGTGGATGGGGAGGTAGCCGAGGTGGAGGCATGCTAGTGGAGGGGTGAGGTGGCGGTAGGGGTGGGTAGGATATTAGGTAGATTTAGGATTAAGGGGTGGGACTGATTAGAAAAACTGGGGCGGTCGTTCGGGTCGGGTTGGCCCGTTCGACTGCCCCTACTAAAAACAATTAAACTTTTATTTGATTTAAACGGGCCGCGTGCAAACCGATAGTGGCCAAAACAAAATATTCCGGGGACCGGGTTTTGGAGTTTGAATAAAGATGGGGCGTTTAGAAAAACAACACGGGCTTTGCAACCATAGTTTTAGCAAACAATGCATGATGATGACGATGCGATGCACAAATTCAACGCGATTTTCTAGTAGTGGTTTTGCGGGATGCCACAATTCGACACCACTAACAAGGGATCTCGCCCTCGAGATCCGCCTCATGGTACCGGAAGGAAGGTCGGCGATCTGCGTCTTCTCGCTTCGTGTAGATCCTCGCGACACCACTAACGAAGGTTCCTTCTTCATCTGGAAAACGGCGACACCACCAACAAAGGGTCGTTGTTCCTGATCGACGAGAGAACACTCCGGAGAAACAGAGGACGAAGATAGAGGTATCAAACGATAAGGCCACCTCTAACTTCCATTAGAAGAGGGAAAAGTTACATTGATCCACCAGTTCGATGTACAGAGCGAACAGTAAGAGTCGGGTAGGGTGATCAGTCCATCCCGGAACCAACTATCATCTCTATACATGGTTAGGAGAATCAGGCAACTCAACTCTCGAGATTTAGACTGAAAACCTTCTTAGGCGGTATCCGGAACAAAGGGATGCTGCCAGCAGAAATCGTATGAAAGACACACTGATTAGGTTTCGCGATGGTTCCATTGGCATGAACAACACGTGCTCAAGGTCGACTCCAACTTCACCAAAACTCGTCCTTCTCATATGTTTTTCAACGACACTGATATCTAGCAAGGAACACATATGGATGAGGAGCTCAAGAACAAAAGATTGGAGGAAGGGTACAACAGACAAGCTGCAGATTGATGATCGTAGCACCTCCGTTACAAAAAGGGAGAAAGAGAAACCCTGATGGTACGACGAAAACCCAACCACGAGAAATCCTGGACTCGAAGAGAGAGAAGAGAGCGGATTTTAAAACGCGTAGAGATAAGAGGAGAATAGCAGAGGGTAAGGAGTAAAATCAGACCTAATCAGAACTATCCAACCGATTTTGCAAAAATAGTTTTGACACTCTACTTCGGCCGTTAGCTAGGTTATCCTACAGGCTGGACTTGTGGGGTATCGCAACCTTTGGGCTCGATACCACTCAGAACACCCTCAGATCGGACCTATGCAAGTTTGGGCAAAATTCACCAAACCCGCAGAAACGATTCAAAGGTGCACCAGCACTTTCGCATGGTGGAAAACGAAGTAATAACATTACACAACAGTCCTCGATGGGACCCATGTAACAGATATATATAACGACTCAAAGAGTCAAGAATACAGATATACTGGTACAAAGATCCAAATCACCTTGAACGATATAGCGTCACCACGGACAAGATGCAAATGGGGCTAAGAGCCTCAAGAATAACCAATGGCGCCCATAACCCTGCCCAGGCCAAGCCGGAAGGGTAACCGCTAACGCGCCGATCTCAAAACCTGCTTAAACAAAAGGGTGCCGACAAAGGGCAAAGAAAACAAAGAAGGAGCGTCGATCGAGGCCAGTACACGGCGAGGCTAGAATTCGGCGGTCCTCGCCTACATAGGTATGGTGGACTGAGCGGCAGCGGCAGCATGCACTAAACATCCTATAGAGACTCGATACAACCGGCGGTTATCAGAGAGGGGAGAGAATGACCTAACCGGATCCAACCTGAAGCTAACACCAAACAAACCCATCCTGGTGTTTCCCCCTCGAGACCAAACGAGGAAGTCAACCGAGGAACTCACACAGTTGGCAGTTTTACTTACTCAGTTATCGTTGCAGCATTTACTAGTCGTTTAGATATTCATCCCGATAAAGTAAAAGTGGGTACTTTTAGTTAACCATTCCGTGATAGTTGCAGCAATTACTAATCGTGCGATAGCATGAGATAAACCCAAAACCCAGCATTGTTGGTACTTTTATTCAGCCATTTGCTAGAAGTTGCAATACTTACTAGTCGATACATTTGTCGCGTTTACAACCAAACAAGCAATTGTGGGCAGTATTAATTAGCCATTCCGTTGTAGTGGAGCTGATTACTAGTCAAGATAAGTCAAATTTATAGCAAGAACTTTAGTTATGCTTGTCTATGATCGAGATATCGTGCTCCAAGTCGCCCATATCCGCGACACGGATTTCGAAAGTTTTACCCGGGTGCACCAATAGCAACACACGCCGATCAACCTCGGAAAAACCAAATCAAAACCCAACGAGGCTTTCACGATGAACAATCACAGATTCAGAAATATTTCAGGGGCCACCCTTAAGTAGAATCCGAACGGAGTAAGCAAGCTCCGAGGCGGCCCTCAAGGTCTGGTGGACGGTCAGAGCGATCGGGAACCCCAAACGGGCTTGTCGACACCGCGTAAACGTGTCCCGATCCTAACAAGACAAGGTGCGTACCGCACAATCGTAAATAAAGCGGTAAAACATGGCATAAGTACAGGATCGTAAATAAAACCTCAAACTAGTTTGTGGCCCCAAGAAATAAGAATGAATCAAGCTCTGGCTCAGGGGGGTCCCATATACCTCCGGATGTGGATAGCGCAAAATCAAGGAACAGTATCAAGTACTCGGGTCTTACGGGACACAAGTGGGCTCGAAACCAAATATTATCTATCACCCACCGATGCCTCGCTTATTCAATTTTAGTTGTTAAACAGAAATGAAAGTGACGATAAGTAAAACTAGAATCATCTCCAACAACAACATGCGGCAATACATCAAGAATCGTGGCAACGACACACATCAAGACTTGAGCAAGCAACTACGACGCTAAGTCCAACTATCTACCAAACAACAGTAATAGGGTGTGTCCAAGGCAATATAGGGCTGCGGTATATCACGGTACGGAAACTAGAGCATCGCAAATACGTATAGCAATAGATCAACAGGAGGGAAGTAAATACTATAAAAGTAAGATAGGTAGAAAGGGGAGATGCTCACTGAAAACATTGTCGGAGGTTCAACCAAGATCGGGAAGCTCACATCAACTCAACGGCCTTATCCGCGAAGCAAAACACTAGAATAAACACCGGATGCAATATTTAATACTGACGTAAGATCGGCATGATGCATGCATGATGGATGACAAGGCAAAGGTGCGATGCAATTAGATCATATTAAGTGGAACCGGGGTCCCGACAATTAATTAGGTGGTTCATGTTGTTTAACTTCCCCACCATTTACATGTTGTTATAACAAGGCAAGATAAGATACCGGTTCGCTACACAAGTTTAAATGAGGCCAATATAAGACTAGATTTGCCCGCATATGGGCCCCATGTTTAATTATAGGTGAAACGGCATAAGGCCCCCAAACCACAGATATGCATGCGAGATGAATGATTAAATATGCAACAAGTTGTTATTATGTTATAAAATAGGGTTTCGGGAAGGGTTCACACATTAGAGGGGGCTCGACGATCTTGGGGTTTCCGGGGTCCGGGGTTCCACAGGGTCCAGGGTCCGACGGTTCTGGGGTCCAGGGTTCGACGGGATCGACGAGGTTCGACGGAAACGTTCTCGGATAGCGGGGGTAGGTCTTGGCGCATCCGGGGTCTTCGGGCCAGTTGTCGGTCTTGGCGTCCGAGGCAGTTCTTGGAGTCTGCGAGGGAGAACTCGAGGGTCCAGCGTCTCGGTGTCCGGGAAGAGGATACTCGTCGCATCGGGGTCTCGGTGTCCTCGGATCCGATTGAAGAACTTGGCGGGTCGGGTTCGGCCTCCGGATCCGTGAAGATCTTGTCGCACGGCGGGATCGGTCTCCGGGTTCGGGGGTCTCGGCGTACCATGAAGGAGTACTTGGCCTGGCGTCGGGGCATCGGTACCGTCCTGGTTGTTGTCGTTCTTGTCGTTGCGAAGCTCTTGTCGGTTCTGCGCCACTGAGTCGATCTTGGCGTTCGGGAAGGAGAGCTTGACGCGCCGGGGTTCGGTCTTCGGATCCTCAGGGTCGGGTCTTCGGGTCATGTAGATCTTGCATCCGGCGCTAACGTTCATGGTCTTCGGATTACATCAACGTTGGTCTTGGCAGGGTACGAGTTCGAGGTACTCCTCCCGGGTACATCTCCGAAGAAGATCTTGGGGTGCCGGGACAACTACACGGAGATAAACTCCGCTCTGGACGACGGAGCGGTTCATCGGCCGCATCATGGACGTCCAGCACAGGGACAGGCCCGAGGGAGACCTACACCTGCGAGAGGCGACGCATGCGGCGGCGCGAGGACGCGCGGGTGGCCGGCGGGGTGGAGCTCCTGGCGGGGTCCGGCGAGATTGGAGACGCAGGCGGCACAGCGACGGAGGGCCTGGGCGGGTCACGGGCCTGCAGGGGAGGTCCTGGCCTGCGGGGCTGCCGGGCGAGGTCAGCGGAGGGACGCCGGCAGAGGCGTGGACGGGCGGCGCTGGCCCGCACGGAGGGGCGGCGGAAGGAGCGCACCGGCGACGGAGAGGTAGCCCGCGGGCGTGAGCGGGCCGGGCGAGGAGAACGCGGTGGGAGCGCGCGGGTTCGGCGGAGGCGGTGCTGGGCGCGGCGGAACGGCGAGCCGCGGAGCGAGGAGGGTGGCTGGCGAAGCTCGCCGGGCGGCGCGGGCGCGAGGACGGGGCTGGAGGGCGCGCAGGCGCACGGAGAGGCGAAGGAGGCCGGGGACGGCCGCGCGCGGGGCCGGAGCGGCGAGCAGGGCGCGAGAGGGTCGCTCGGGGAGGCGCGCACGGAGGGGCTGCTGGCCGGAGAAGAGGGCGAGGGCGAGCGGGTCCGCGGGGTCAGTGGCATGGGTGGGGCGGCTGAGGGGTGAGGGAGTGGGCTGCATGCGTGCTGAGTGGGGTCAGGGGTGGATCTGGTGGGAGCAGGTGGAGAGAGAGGTGAGGGAGCTGGGCCACGTGGCACTTGGGGATAGGTGGATGGGGGAGGGTAGCTGAGGTGGAGGCATGCTAGTGGAGGGGGTGAGGTGGCCAGGTAGGGGTGGGTAGGATATTAGGTAGATTTAGGATTAAGGGGTGGGACTGATTAGAAAAACTGGGGCGGTCGTTCGGGTCGGGTTGGCCCGTTCGACCGCCCCTACTAAAAACAATTAAACTTTTATTTGATTTAAACGGGCCGCGTGCAAACCGATAGTGGCCAAAACAAAATATTCCGGGGACCGGGTTTTGGAGTTTGAATAAAGATGGGGCGTTTAGAAAAACAACACGGGCTTTGCAACCATAGTTTTAGCAAACAATGCATGATGATGACGATGCGATGCACAAATTCAACGCGATTTTCTAGTAGTGGTTTTGCGGGATGCCACATAGCGTAGCACTAGAAATTGTTCCTGTGGCGCCTACACCAATAAGAGAGGAAGCTAATGATGTTGATCATGAAACTTTGGTTGAAGTTACTACAGAGCCTCGCAGGTCAACGAGAAATCGTACCACTCCTGATTGGTATGATCCCGTTATGAGTGTCATGTTGGTGGACAACACCGATGACCCTGCGACATATGAGGAAGCAATGATGAGCCCAGATTCCAATAAATGGCAAGAAGCCATGAAATGCGAGATTGGATCCATGTACGAAAACCAAGTATGGACCTTGGTGGACTTACCAGATGGCCGGAAGGCTGTCGAGAACAAATGGATTTTCAAGAAGAAAACAGATGCTGATGGTAATGTTATTGTCTATAAAGCTCGACTTGTCACAAAAGGGTTTCGACAAATTCAAGGAGTTGACTACGATGAGACTTTCTCACCAGTAGCAAAGCTAAAGTCTGTGAGGATTATGTTAGCAATCGCTGCATATTATGATTATGAGATATGGTAGATGGATGTAAAAACGGCGTTCCTCAATGGAGACATTGATGAAGAGTTGTATATGATGCAACCCAAAGGTTTTGTCGATCCTAAAGATGCTAACAATGTATGCAAACTTCAACGGTCCATATATGGATTAAAGAAAGCATCCCGAAGTTGGAATCAACATTTTGATAAGGTAATCAAAATTTTTGGTTTTATACAAACTTATGGAGAAGCTTGTATTTACAAGAAAGTGAGTGGGAGTTCTGTAGCATTCTTAATACTATATGTATATGACATATTGTTGATTGGGAATGATGTAGACCTTCTTAATAGTGTCAAGGATTATTTGAATAATAGTTTTTCAAGGAAAGATCTTGGCGAAGCATCTTACATATTGGGCATAAAGATTTATAGAGATAGATCTAGACGCCTAATATCATTGTCACAAAGTACATATTTGGACAAAGTTCTAAAGAGGTTTGGAATGGAAGAAAGCGAGAAAGGGTTCTTGCCCATCTTTTCCAATACGACCTTGAGTAAAACTCAAAGTCCAGCAACGACAGAAGATAGAGAAAGGATGAGTAAGACTTCCTATGCCTCAGCCATAGGATCTCTAATGTATGCCATGCTATATACTAGACCCGACATTGCATATGCTGTTAGTTTGACTAGCAGATATCAAAGTGATCCAAGAGTGGATCATTGGACAGCGGTCAAAAACATCCTTAAGTACTTGAGAAGAACTAAGGATATGGTTCTTTCTTATGGAGGTGATGAACAGCTCGTTGTTAATGGTTACACCGATGCTAGTTGGAACACCGATCCAGATGATTCTAAATCTCAATCTGGATACGTATTTACTTTGAATGGTGCATCAGTTAGCTGGAGGAGTGCAAAGCAAAGCGTTGTGGCGAGATCTTCAACTGAATCGGAATACATAGCTGCTTCAGAGGCTTCACAAGAAGCGATATGGTTGAAGGAGTTCATTACAGAGCTCGGTGTGGTTCCAAGTGCGCTGGACCCAATGTCTATCTACTGTGATAACATGGGTGCCATAGCCAATGCGCAAGAACCAAGGTCACACAAGAAGCTGAAGAACATCAAGCTACGTTTTCACGCTATTCGAGAACATGTCCAAGATGGTGACATAAAGATTTGCAAAGTACACACAGATCTGAATGTGGCGGATCCGTTGACTAAACCTCTCCCGAGGGCAAAACATGACCAACACCAAACTTCCATGGGTGTTCGGTATATTACCATGTAATCTAGATTAGTTGACTCTAGTGCAAGTGGGAGACTGTTGGAGATATTCCATAGAGGCAGTAATAAATGTAGTTATTATTATATCTTTGTGTTTATGATAAATGTTTACATTCATGCTATAACAGTATTAACCGGAAACATTAATACTTGTGTGATTTGTAAACTAAATTAGAGTCCCTAGTAAAGCCTCTTTATAATACTAGCTTGTTGGTTAATAAATGATCATGGTTTCCTGATCATGAACATTGAGATGTTTTTAACAACGAGATCATATCATTAGGAGAATGCTATGATGGACATACTCCTATAGATAAGCATAGCATAAAGATCAACTCATTTTAATAGTTCAATTGCTATAACCTTTATGATACATAGTAACCTAATTCCTTCGACCATGAGATCATGCTTATCACCATCACCGAAAGGATGCTTTGATGACATCAAACACCACACCGTAACTGGGTGGCTATAAAGGTGGCATTGAGTATTCAGAAAGTATGGGTTGAGACACATGGATCAAGAATGGGATTTGTCCATCCATATGACGGATAGATATACTCTGGGCCCTCTCGGTGGAATGTCATCCAATTAGCTTGCAAGCATGTGACTGGATCACAAGGGATCACATATCACGGGAACGATAAAAGAGTACTTATCAGTAACGGAGTTGAACTAGGTATCCAGAGATACCGATGATCAAAACCTCGGATAAGTAAACTATCGTGAGACAAAGGGAAATTGGTATCGTATGTAAGTGGTTCATTCGATCGAAAAGTAATCGTACAAATATGTGGGAGCCATATGAATTTCCAGATTACTCTATTGGTTATTGATCGGAGAAGTGTCTCGATCATGTCTGCATAATTCACGAACCGTAGGGAGACACACTTAAGGATTCGATGTTGTTGAGTAGTTATGGAATGATGAGAAAGAGACCGAATGTTGTTCAGAGTCTCGGATGGGATCCGAGATATCACGAGGAGATCCGGAATGGTACGGAGAATAAGATCCATATAAGGAAAGTCATGTTTCGGAGTTCGGGAATGATTCAGGTGTTTTCACCAGGAATGTTCTAGAAGGGTCTGGAAGGTCCGACACTCCGGAGGGGGAAGGGTACATGAATGTGTCATGACAATGTAGAATGGTTGCATCATGTACTAGGTCACTTTGCTGGGCAAAATAAAGAGAGAAATCAAATCCTAGTTTGAAAGTCAAATGCCAATTTGAAAAAGTCAAATCTCAAGTTTGCTTGGTGGAGGGAGAGTAGGAAACCTACTTGGGGAGGAAGTCCCCTCCCTCCACCCGCCGGCCAAGGAGACCGAGTTGGGGAAGGAATCCCTCCTCCCAACCGGCCACCCTCCACCTATATAAGGAGGGGTAGGGCGCCCCTACCCCTCACACCTCAAACCCTAGCTCCTAGCGCCTCCACCCAAGTGCAGCCGCCGCCACCTAGGGCTCCACCAACTCAGCGACTTGGGTTTTCCCCAAACCCTAGCCGCTGGCCACACCCCTCCTTGGTGCCTCTAAACCCTAGATCGCCAAGGCCCTCTCTCATACTCCACCATACTCGCTCCGGCTTAAGGCGAAGCCCTGCGAGATCTCCCCTCTACTTCCGACACCACGCCGTCGTGCTATCGGAATCACGAGGAGAGTACTACAACCTCCGCTTCCTGCTGGAACAAGGTAGAGGAAGGTCTTCATCGAAAATTTAACGTGTGACCGATCATGAAGGCCGTTAACGAACTAGCGCCGAAAGGATCGTCTACGCGATCTTGAGATCGACAAGAGTACGACTACATCACCCACGAGAATCTGCTCTTGTTAACCGCTTTGGAATCTTCGGGGGTGAGTTCCTCTATCGACTCGTTGCTACAATCTAGTAGATAGATCTTGGCTTTTTTGTGTGCATGCGGTAGAATATTTTTGTTTTCCATTATACGAACCCCTACAGATAGTTGGACTTGCGTGTCGTAGTCGCTTGCTCAAGTGCGGTTGCGTGTCATCAAATACCACAATTATTGGAATATTGCCGCATGTTTAATGTTGGAGATGATCATGGCTTTAATTACTGTTTAATAACTAAAATTGAAGTAGGTAAATAATGCAGAGGCACAGGTGGGCAATAGATGTTATTTGGTTTTTAACCGTCCACTTGTGTCTCATAGGACCCCGAGTACTTGATACCTGTTCTTTGAATATTCGCACTATCCGCATGTGGGACCATGAATCCCCCTAGCCAGAGCTTGAGTCATATTTATTTCTTGGGGCCACAAAGTTGGGGCTTTATTACTATCCTGTACTTATGCCATGCTTTACTGCTTTATTTACGATTGCGCGTGGAGCACCTGTACTGTTTAGGTAAGCGGAGTGTTTTCGCGGTATCGACAAGCCCAGTCACACTTTCGGGTTCCCAGTCGTTTACAGCCATTGACGCAAACCTCTGGATCCGTTCCGGAGCCGGCCAACTTCGTCGCGGATAGCTTGGTGGGGTGGCCCCCTGAAATTTATATGAATCTTGCAATTGCTTTGTCGTGATGCCTCGTTGGGTTTTCATTTGTTTTTTCTCGAGGTTGATCGTGCGTGTGTTTCTATTTGTGCCCCCCTGCAGGGTAAAACTTTCTGAAAGCCGTGTCCGCGATTATGGATGACTTGGAGCACAGTATCTCGATCATAGACAACTATAACTAAAGTAGTGCAATAAATTTGACTTTATAATGACTAGTAATCAGCTTCACTATAATGGAATGGCTAAATAAAAGTTCCAACAACTGGTTTGGGTTGTCACCTGTTATCATTGTATCTGAATAGTAAGTATTGCAACTACAACGGAATGGCTAAATAAAAGTACCAAGAACTGCTGGGTTTTGGAATGCCTCATGCTATATGTATCTGACTAGTAAGTACTACAACTACAACGGAATGGTTAACTAAAACTGCCCACTGCTTATTATATCAGGATGACTCATGCTATCTATATCTGACTAGTAATTGCCGCAACTATAACGGAATGAATAAAACTGCCAACTGTGTGAGTTCCTCGGTTGACTTCCTCGTTTGGTCTCGAGGGGGAAATACCAGGATGGGTATGCTTGGTGATAGTTTCAGGTTGGATCCGAATAGGTCTTTCTTATCCCTATCTGATAGCCGCCAGTTGTATTGAGTCTATATAGGTTGTTTAGTGCATGGTGCGCTGCCGCTTCAGTCCATCATACCTATGTAGGCGAGGACCGCCGAATTCTAGTCTCGTCATGTACTGGCCTCAGTACTGACCGCTCTCTTTTTTCCTTTGCCCTTTGTCGGCACCCCTTTTGTTTAAGCAGGTTTTGAGATCGACGTCGTTAGCAGGGTTACCCTTCCGGCTTGGCCTGGGCAGGGTTATGGACGCCATTGGCTATTCTTCAGGGCTCTTAGCCCAATTTGCATCTTGTCCGTACTCGGACGTTGTATCGTTTTAAAGGTGATTTGGATCTTTGTCTTGTATATCTGTATTCTTGACTCTTTGAGTCATTGTTGTATATATCTGTTCTGTGGGTTCCATCGTGAACTAATGTGTAATGGTATTACTTCGTTTTCCACCCGCACAAAAGTGCCTGGTGGGCACCTTTGAATCGTTTCTATGCGGGTTTGGCGGAAATCGCTGATACTTGCATAGGGCTGATTCCGAGGGTGTTACACTCGCCGCCTGCTCTAGCCATCGGAGCACCATGCCGCCACCGTCCACCCTCCGGATGCGCCAGATATGGGCAAAAAAATCCAGCGCCCTACTCCAACCTACTGGTATACCGCCAGGAAAACTACACCTACAACTACAGAGAGGGAGCCAAGCATCTCTCTCCATCCCTTCCCCAGCGGCGGCGCCGCCAGAGAAGAGACGAGAGAGAGCTCGGGGGAACAGACGACTGTCAAAACGGTTGCCTCTCGTTTCGTGCGGGGTTGTGCCCGGGTCTTTTGTCCTTTTCTGTTTATGGTTTAAACAATCCAAATAGTTTTTAACCACCAGGTACGCGTGTTTGAGCTGGTCACGATTGGTCGGATCCGCTAGGTTTAGACATTTGTAGGGCGTCCGCCAGATAGCAACATCCAAGATCAGGAATTCTCAATATCTTAAACTTGCATAACTAATATTTTGAATAAATGATCCCACCGCATAGGCTTGCCATCGGCAATTCTAGCTCACCGGAAACCCCAACCGGCCGCCACTAGATATCGCCACCTCGAACTCTTTCTCAGTATTCCCGTGTCTTCCCGAGCTCGATGGCACATCAAACAACCATGACAAGCATTATCTTGTGCTCCACTACAAGCAAGGTGGGACTACACTAGTACAAACATGGTCATGCATCCCGGTTGGTAAGGGGATTTAGTCCCGGTTTGCCCAACTGGGACGGGGAAATCGGGACTAAAGCCCCCACCCTTTAGTCCCGGTTCGGCCACGAACTAGGACAAAAATTTCTCCACATGGTTGCTCCTCTGCGCGAGTGGTGGAGGAGCAACCGTCCCGGTTCGTGTTACGAACCGGGACAAATCACTCTCTGTTGTGGCAGAAATTTGGCACATTTCTCTATCGTGGCAGATAATTCATTTTGGCCACCTTTTTTGCCGCAGCAGCATTTTGGCCACTTTTTGTGCCGCGGCAGAGAATTTATTTATATTGTTTTATTTTTTATTTTGTGTTTTGTACTCATCAATGAAGGAACCATTATATTACACAACATCATCATGAAAATAGAGATCCAAGTGTCAAACATATTATATTCATGCACATATATACTACAAAATAAGCTCTTTGTACGATCCCTATTGCCTATACACCCAAGTCCGCATAGTATTGTCCTTTTGGGTTTATGACTTCTGCATCCAAGAATCCCGTCAATTCCTTCTGAATTGCTCGTACGCGATCCTTTGACAGAAGACCGTCATGCAGCCGTTCGAGCTAATTTAAAAAAGGAGTCAACCTATATGAATGAAACTAAACATAATTTGATGGTAATAAAAAACTATAAAAATTATTAACGTACGTTAAGTTGCTCTAAATTTCTGCCCTTCTCATAACATGTCTGACGGATGAACTCGCAAACAAAGTGTCCACATAAATTATTCCCTAGTTCCCGCGTCAGACACTTTATGAGAACAGAGTTCAATCAAAATAATAATCAAGCATGATAACGGTATCAAAACTAGAATCAAAGAGATGCACGGATCTAGCTAGTGGTACTTACATCTAATGGTTTAAATGTAAGCTCCTCTTTCCAAACACCTCTAGCCTTCTTAGTGAACCGTTTCCAAGCGCTGCCTGGCGAAGAAAACAAATAAAAGGAGTTATTAATTACTTGATATCATGAAATTCACGAACATTGCCGATATAGTGCTGTAATGATTAGAATTACCGCTGAAGCATAATCTGCATGTCCGCCCATGTCTCAAGGGGTTTATGTTTCGAGTCCATGACTAGTACCCACCCTTTGTCAGGTTGAATGATTAGGAGAATATAGTGGAAGCTGCACATGCATAACTCATCAATTATACACTTAACGTCGAGTAAGCGAAATAGAAAGTGTATACAAGACAATAACACTCACTCGAAATTGTAAGAAAATAATATTTTCCTTCTGATTTCTTGAAACCTTAACGCGTGTACAATATTATCCTCTGTATCCTGGGGTCTTTTTTTGAGATTAGCTTGATGAACAAAATATGGGTCAATTTACCCAATGTCATAGATTTGTCCTCTGCTGCATTCGAGAATCTTCATTTTGCATAATATAGTATGATTGTATACATGCAATAAACAAGGTGAGATAACTAGAGACTTAATTAGAGAATTAGTACTTACAGACAATAGGCACTGATGATCAATTTGTCCAAGTCGTCTTGATTGAATAATTGAAATAGTTTAACAAATTCAATGGCTACCATGTCATCTTCTTTCCCGTAATGCTTTTTTGTAACCCTCGGCATTATCTAGTTAGCCCCGACCTTTGTGGCATTCATGTACCAGTTATGCAATTCTCGCATTTTTGTTGGTAGATTCTTTACCTCCTCATGTTTGACGAGAGGATTCCCGTACTGGTATTTGTATGCTACTTGAGTCTTGGGAAAGTACTGTAACTGGGATAAGTAGTGGGAAATACTCATACCTTGAGCAGCGTCCGCTTCTCCGTATAGTGCAACTACCTCTGGATCATACTTCTCTTCGGCTGCATATTTGCTCGACCCCACATTGGTATGGGAAATCATCTTGAGAGGAGCGCAAGTTTTTTTTGTTCTCAGAGCCGGGGAACAAATTTCCTGCTTGCATTAGTGCTCTTTTCGACAGATTCTGTGTCGCATGTGACTTGAGAATAGAGCGCTCATAGTCTGATGATAGCTTTGGCTCGGGTTGGTGAAGGCCCTTTAGCATTTTGAACACTCGGGCTTTATCTTCTTTGGTGCTAGGGAACTTTGGCTCTTTTGACCGCCTCGGCTTAGCGAAAAATGCTGTCGTTTCCGCCTCGACGATCGTCGTAGTCTCCTCTTGAGTATAGTCATAAGCTCTCTTGAGAGGAACCTTTGGTACTTTTGGAAGAGGCTCCTGTTTATGTGTAGGTGATCGCTTACCACTCCGCAGAGTAGCGGTGGTACGCTTAAACTTTTTTTCCTGAGGCGACGGTGATGGCTGCCGTGGCGATGACGGCTGCGCTGGAGACAGGTGAGGCGACGGAGATGGGTGATGCGACAGAGACAACTGTTGTGATGGTAGAGATGGGTGAGGCGGCGGTGAAGATGGCCTTGGCGTCTGATTTAGAAGCACAATATATTTCTTTTGCCATAGAATGGTGACGTTTGTTGCTTCTCCCAGTTCAGTCACATCCTCTTCACCTGCAGGGTAGTCAAGCTTCAACTGGTGAAAGTCGTGCATGACTTCATCCACCCCGAAAACAGCATAGCCCTGTGGAACCGGACGACAATGGTAAGTTGGTGCAGGTCCAATTGGTAAGGCATAGCCGGCCGCCACCTTTATTGTTATGTTCACAACTTTGACATGTAGCTCGCAGTGTGCCATCTGCGTGATATCATCCACTGGGTAGCCAACACGAGCCATCGTTGGTGCACCATCATCATCGTCATCACCCGGGACCTCGGTGGAAACCATACTGCTTTTCCGGTTATTCAATAGGCCGGTAGCATCGAATGCAGGTTCTACCACCATGTGCTGCTGAGATGGTCCGGTAGTACCTTGCTGGATAAGTGCGTCAATTTGATCTTGTTGCCGCATCCGGTATGCCTGAATATTTTCTTCAATTTTCGCCTTGTCCTTTCTCCTCTTACGGCTTCTATTAGGATATTTCTTCTTGTCTGCGGGAAACTCAGTGCACCATGGTTGGGAGCCTATTGTGCCTCGTGTTCATCCATCGTTTTCCTTATTCCCAAGGGAGAGTGTGAGCTTGTCATTCTCTATATCGGGAATGAATTCCTCCTATTTAACAGCCTTTACTGCATTTCTTATGTTCTCGATGGGTAAGGGGTTTTCTTTTATGTCTTATGTTATATATACACTTCCTTTCTGAGTCCAACGTGCCCCCATGTGGCATCCCGCAAAACCACTACTAGAAAATCGCGTTGAATTTGTGCATTGCATCGTCATCATCATGCATTGTTTGCCAAAACTATGTTTGCAAAGCCCGTGTTGTTTTCTAAAACGCCCCCTCTTGATTCAACGTCGAAAACCGGGTCGCCGGAATATTTTGTTTTGATTAAAATTGTTTTGCAAACGGTCCGTTTAATTAAATAAAAGCTTTAATTAATTTTTAGCGGGGCGGTCGAACGGGCCGATTTAGCCCGAACGACCACCCCAGAAAACCAGATCGGTCCAAACCTGTCCCGTCCCTAAATCCTAAACTCACCCACTAGTCTACCCAACCCAACCCTCCACCTCACCCTAGCCTATCAACTGCCGCCACCTCACCTCCTCCCTCTCCCTCAACCACTCACGCGCCGCCACGTGTCCCTCCCTCTCTCACCCAATCCCCCCACCAACCAGCCCACCCACTCCCTGTCACACACGCACTCAACGCACGCCACGCACGCCTTTGCCGGCCCCCTTCCCTGCCGTGTGGACCCCGCCACCAGTCCACGCCCCACCCAGCCAATCTCTCCCCTGTCCCACACCCCGGCCCCACCACGCACTGCTCCTCTTCCCCAACCTCTCTCCCCACCAGCCCCGCGCGCTCCCTCACCCGCCCGACGCGCCGCCCCGCACGCCTCCTGACCGCTCCCTTCTCCCCCGCAAGCAGCACCCCACCACCTCCATCCGCCTCTCCTGTGCCGCCTCCTCGCTTTCCCGCCGCCTCGCCAGCCGCGACCACGCCCTCGCAACTGCCACGCCTAGCCCCAACCATCGCCAGCAGCCTGCATCACCGCTGGCGACCGCCTCCCGCCGCCGCGCCCCGCCCCCACTCGAAGCGCTGCTCGGCAACTCCGCCGCGAGCACGCCGCCCGCTCCTGCAACCTCCGCCAAGGCCCGCTCACTGCCGCTGCCGTCGCCAGCGCGGCGCGCCGCCTGTCGCGCTTTCTCCGCCGCCCCTGCCGGGTTTCTCCTCGCCCCGCCTGAGCCTGTCCCGCAGCTGCCACGCCGCCGCGCCGCCGCCCGCCCAGCAGCGTCGCGCTCGCTCGCCTCGCGCGCCTCGCCGCCATGCCGAGTCTCCGCTGTCGCCGGGCGAAGCTCATCACAGACGCCTGCAAAGCACTTAAGGCCGCCAAGCCGCCCAAAGACTGCTCCGCCTGCCTCGCAGACGCCCGGACCGCGTCTGCTCGCCCGCCGAGACGCCTGCAGACCTCCGCCGCCAGGTGGGCCCCTCCACCGAGCCGTTCTCTGCGGGCCCGCGCGCAGCCAGGGCCGCTCCCTCGTCCTCCAGCGCGACCGTGAGGATCCCTGCAGCGCCGCCCAACCCTCGTCGAGCTCAGAGACCGGTCTCCGCACCGTGCTGTAGAGCCACGTCAAGACCGCCACATGGGAAACCCCAAGTCCACCTCGACGAGTTCTTCATCGGAAACCCCGTTGCCGGATCCGAATAATCGCCAAGGTCGTCATCGAAACAATGAGGCCGTTGCAGTGAACTCGACAAGATCTACCGCCGGAACCCCGAGGACTTCCCCGGAACGCCAAGTTCGCCGACACGGATGCGACAAGTTCTCCCTCACAGACGCCATGACCCGACGCCCCGGATGCAGAGACCGACCAGTACGCGGTACCGACAAGGCCCTCGCAACGGCAAGACCGACCCCGTGGGACCCGGCAAGTCCTTCTCGACGACAAGATCATCGACATAGGACACATGTGCGACAAGGACTTCCTCGAGGACGCCGAGTGCTTCACCCCGGACACCGAGACCCCGGATGCGCCAAGACCCTAACCCCGTACCGAGAACGAGAGAACGATCCCGCCGAGAACGTTCCGTCGAACCCTGGACCCCGAGACCGACCCGACCCCGAACCCCAGAAACCAAGATCTGCCGAACCCTTAATGTGTGACCCCTTTCCTCGAACCCTATTCTATAACATATCAGTTTGTTGCACATTAAATTGTCATACTCGCATGCATATCTGTGGTTTGGGGGCCTTAGGCCGATTCACCTAATAATTAGATATGGGGCCCATATGCGGGCAAATCTAGCCTTACATTGGCCTCATTTAAACTTGTGTAGCGAACTCGGTGCTATATTCTTGCCTTGATAAAACAACATTTAAATTGCGGGGGTTCTAAACAACTTGAACCACTTAATTAATTGTCGGGACCCCGGTTCCGCTTAATCTGACCTAATTGCACCGCACCTTTGCCATGCCATACATCATACATGCATCATGCCGATCTTCCGCCGTTGTATTAAATAGTGCATCCGTGTTTATTCTAGTGTTTTGCTTCTTCATGGATAAGGCCGTTGAGTTGATGTGAGTCACCGATCTTCGTTGAACCCTTCGACAATGTTTTCAGGCGAGCATCTCCCTCTTTCTACCTATCTTACTTTTATAGTATTTATTCCCTCCTGTTGATCTATTGCTATCTGAGTTGCGATGCTTTAGTTTTCCGCACCTGTGTTATTCCCTGCAGCCGTATATTGCCATGGCCACCACCTATTACCTGTTGTTTGGTAGATAGTTGGACTTGCGTCGTAGTCGCTTGCTCAAGTGCATGTGTGTCGCCATATGCCACAGCTTGATGTCTTGCCGCATGTTGATGTTGGAGGTGATCCTAGTTTTACTTATTGTTCACTTTACTTTCTGTTTAACAACTAAAATTGAATAAGCAGAGGCATCGGTGGGTGATAGATAATATTTGGTTTCCGAACGCCCACTTGTGTCCCGTAAGACCCCGAGTACTTGATACTGTTCCTTGATTTTTGCGCTATCCACATCCGGAGGTATATGGGACCCCCGAGCGAGCTTGATTCGGACTTATTTCTTGGGGCCACAAACTAGTTTGAGGTTTTATTACTATCCTGCATTATGCCATGTTTTTTGCTTTATTTATTTACAGCGGTACCGCATAATCGCATCGCTTAGGATCAGACACGATTCCGGTGTCGACAAGCCCCGCTTGGGGTTCCCATGCTCACTGCCCACCCAAAGACCTTGAGGCCGCCTCGAGCTTGCCTACCCGCTGGATTCTACTTAAGGGTGGCCCCTGAAATATTTCTGAATCTGTGATTGTTCAGTGAAAGCCTCGTTGGGTTTTGATTTGGTTTTTCCGAGGTTGATCGAGCGTGTTGCTATTGGTGCACTCCGCCGGGTAAAACTTTCAAAGCCGTGTCCATGGATATGGACGACTTGGAGCATGATATCTCGATCATAGACAAGCATAACTAAAGTTTATCGCTATAAATTTGACTTATAATGACTAGTAATCAGCTTCACTATAACGGAATGGCTAATTAATACGCCCACAATTGCTTGTTTGGTTGTCGCCATGCAATTGTATCTCGACTAGTAAGTATTGCAACTACAACGAATTGGCTGAATAAAAGTACCAACAACTGCTGGGTTTCGGGATCACATCATGCTATATGTATCTGATTAGTAATTATTGCAACTACAACGGACAGATTAACCAAAAGGGCCCACTTCTTACTTTATCAGGACGATTATCTATAATGACTAGTAATTGCTGCAACGATAACCAAATAAGTAAAACTGCCAACTGTGTGAGTTCCTCGGTTGACTTCGCTTGGTCTCGAGGGGAAACGCCAGATGGGTTTGCTTGGTAATAGCTTCGTGTTGGATCCGTTAGGTCATTCTTATCCCTCTCGATATCCGCTAGTTGTATGGAGTCTCTATAGGTTGTTTAGTGCATGCTTGCCGCCACCCACCATACCTATGTAGGCGACCGCCGAATTCTAGCCTCGCTGTAATCGGCCTCGATCGACGCTCCTTCTTTTTCCTTTGCCCTTTGTCGGCACCCCTTTGTTTAAGGGTTTAAGATCGACGTCGTTAAGGTGGTTACCCTTCCGCTTGGCCTGGGCAGGGTTATGGACGCCATTGGTTATTCTTCAGGGCTCTTAGCCCCATTTGCATCTTGTCCGTAGTCGGACGCTATATCATTCTCAAGGTGATTTGGATCTTTGTATATTATATCTGTATTCTTGACTCTTTGAGTCGCTGTTATATATATCTCTTCTGTGGGTCCCATCGAGGACTGTTGTGTAATGTTATTACTTTGCTTTCCACCCGCACGAAAGTGCCTGGTGGGCACCTTTGAATCGTTTCTATGCGGGTTTGGCGAATTTTGCTCAAACTTGCATAGGTCCGATTCTGAGGGTGTTACAGAGTGGTATCAGAGCTCAGTAGTTGCGATACCCCACAAGTCCAAATCAGAGGATAACCTAGCTAACGGCCGAAGTAGAGTGTCAAAACTATTTTGCAAAATCGGTTGGATAGTTCTCACTAGGTCTGGTTTTACTCCTTACCCCTCTGCTGTTCTCCTCTTACCTCTACGTGTTTTGAATCCGCTCTCTTCTCTCTTCGAGTCCAGGAATTCTCGTGGTTGGGTTTCCGTCGTACCATCAGGGTTTCGCTTCTCCCTTTTGTAACGGAGGTGCTACGATCATCAATCTGCAACTGTTCTGTTGTGCCCTTCATCCAATCTTCTGTCCTTGAGCTCTTTATCCATATGTGTTCCTTGCTGGATATCAGTGTCGTTGAAAAACTTATGAGAAGGACGAGCTTTGGTGAAGTTGGAGTCGACCTTGAGCATGTGTTGTTCATGCCAATGGAACCATCGCGAAACCTAATCGTTTTGTCTTTCATACGATTTCTGCTGGCAGCATTCCCTTGTTCCGGATACCCTCTAAGAAGATCTTCAGTCTGATTCCGAGAGTTGAATGCTTAGTCCGCTTATTCACGTGCAGAGTAATGGTTTGAGTGTGGGATGGAGTAGCTACCCTACCACTGCTCTTATCATTCGTTCTTGTATGTCGAATCAGTGGATCCAGCAGTTTTACTCCGTCCACGGAAGTTAGGGGTGGCCTTAATTGCGATACCTCTACCTTCGACCTTTTGTTCCCGGAGTGCTCCCTCGACGATCAGGAACAACGCCCTTTGTTGGTGGTGTCGCCGATTTCAAGATGGAGGATGAACCATCGTTAGTGGTGTCGCGAAGATCTACACGAAGCGAGAAGACGCAGACGCCGACCTCCTTCCGGTACCATGAGGCGGATCTCGAGGGCGAGATCCTTTGTTAGTGGTGTCGAATTGTGGCATCCCGCAAAACCACTACTAGAAAATCGCGTTGAATTTGTGCATTGCATCGTCATCATCATGCATTGTTTGCCAAAACTATGTTTGCAAAGCCCGTGTTGTTTTCTAAAACGCCCCCTCTTGATTCAACGTCGAAAACCGGGTCGCCGGAATATTTTGTTTTGATTAAAATTGTTTTGCAAACGGTCCGTTTAATTAAATAAAAGCTTTAATTAATTTTTAGCGGGGCGGTCGAACGGGCCGATTTAGCCCGAACGACCACCCCAGAAAACCAGATCGGTCCAAACCTGTCCCGTCCCTAAATCCTAAACTCACCCACTAGTCTACCCAACCCAACCCTCCACCTCACCCTAGCCTATCAACTGCCGCCACCTCACCTCCTCCCTCTCCCTCAACCACTCACGCGCCGCCACGTGTCCCTCCCTCTCTCACCCAATCCCCCCACCAACCAGCCCACCCACTCCCTGTCACACACGCACTCAACGCACGCCTTTGCCGGCCCCCTTCCCTGCCGTGTGGACCCCGCCACCAGTCCACGCCCCACCCAGCCAATCTCTCCCCTGTCCCACACCCCGGCCCCACCACGCACTGCTCCTCTTCCCCAACCTCTCTCCCCACCAGCCCCAAGGCCTCACTCGCCTGACGCCTCACGCCGCCTCCCTTCTCCCCCGCAAGCAGCACCCCACCACCTCCATCCGCCTCCCAGCCGCTCCTCCTCGCTTTCCCTTAAGCCCCTCGCCGCCAGGCCAGCGCCACGCCCCTCGCAACCGCCGCCCCTAGCCCCAACCATCGCCGCCGCAGCCCTGCATCACCGCGTCGACCGCCTCCTCTCCCGCTGCGCCCGCCCCCACCCGCAAGCTCCGTCGGCCTTTCGGCAACTCCGGCGAAAGCACGCTGCGCCGCCTCGCAACCTCCGGCCTCGCGGCACCGCTGCCGCTACAAGGCCTCTGTCGCGCCTTCTCCGCCGCCTCCCCGGGTTTCTCCTCCGCGCCTTTGAGCCTGTCCGCTGCCACCGCCATCGCCGCGACCGCCCAGCCAGCGTGCCTCGCCGCCTCAAGGCTGCCGCGGCCAGCAGCCTCCCGCTTGCCGCCGCGAGTTCGCCACAAGACGCCTGGCCCGAGCACTGCGCCGCCAAGGCCGCCTCAAGACTGCCCGCCTGCGGATCCCTGACGCCGCTTGACCAAGGCCCGCTTGCCCTGCACTCCGCCGGAGACGCCCAGCACCCTCCGCCGCCGCCAGTGGGCCCTCCACCGAGCCGTTCTCGGGGCCACAGCCAGTGGCCGCCTCGCCCTCCCGCGACCGTGAGGATCCTGCAGCGCGCCGCCAACCTCGCCGAGCTCAGAGACCGGTCTCCGCACTGCGTCAGAGCCACGTCAAGACCGCCACATGGGAAACCCCAAGTCCACCTCGACGAGTTCTTCATCGGAAACCCCGTTGCCGGATCCGAATAATCGCCAAGGTCGTCATCGAAACAATGAGGCCGTTGCAGTGAACTCGACAAGATCTACCGCCGGAACCCCGAGGACTTCCCCGGAACGCCAAGTTCGCCGACACGGATGCGACAAGTTCTCCCTCACAGACGCCATGACCCGACGCCCCGGATGCAGAGACCGACCGGTACGCGGTACCGACAAGGCCCTCGCAACGGCAAGACCGACCCCGTGGGACCCGGCAAGTCCTTCTCGACGACAAGATCATCGACATAGGACACATGTGCGACAAGGACTTCCTCGAGGACGTCGAGTGCTTCACCCCGGACACCGAGACCCCGGATGCGCCAAGACCCTAACCCCGTACCGAGAACGAGAGAACGATCCCGCCGAGAACGTTCCGTCGAACCCTGGACCCCGAGACCGACCCGACCACGAACCCCAGAAACCAAGATCTGCCGAACCCTTAATGTGTGACCCCTTTCCTCGAACCCTATTCTATAACATATCAGTTTGTTGCACATTAAATTGTCATACTCGCATGCATATCTGTGGTTTGGGGGCCTTAGGCCGATTCACCTAATAATTAGATATGGGGCCCATATGCGGGCAAATCTAGCCTTACATTGGCCTCATTTAAACTTGTGTAGCGAACTCGGTGCTATATTCTTGCCTTGATAAAACAACATTTAAATTGCGGGGGTTCTAAACAACTTGAACCACTTAATTAATTGTCGGGACCCCGGTTCCGCTTAATCTGACCTAATTGCACCGCACCTTTGCCATGCCATACATCATACATGCATCATGCCGATCTTCTGCCGTTGTATTAAATAGTGCATCCGGTGTTTATTCTAGTGTTTTGCTTCTTCGCGGATAAGGCCGTTGAGTTGATGTGAGCTTCGCCCCGATCTTCGGTTGAACCCTTCGACAATGTTTTCAGGCGAGCATCTCCCTCTTTCTACCTATCTTACTTTTATAGTATTTATTCCCTCCTGTTGATCTATTGCTATCTGAGTTGCGATGCTTTAGTTTTCCGCACCTGTGTTATTCCCTGCAGCCGTATATTGCCATGGCCACCACCTATTACCTGTTGTTTGGTAGATAGTTGGACTTGCGCGTCGTAGTCGCTTGCTCAAGTGCCGATGTGTGTCGTCATATGCCACAGTTGCTGATGTCTTGCCGCATGTTGATGTTGGAGGTGATCCTAGTTTTACTTATTGTTCACTTTACTTTCTGTTTAACAACTAAAATTGAATAAGCAGAGGCATCGGTGGGTGATAGATAATATTTGGTTTCCGAACGCCCACTTGTGTCCCGTAAGACCCCGAGTACTTGATACCTGTTCCTTGATTTTTGCGCGCTATCCACATCCGAGAGGTATATGGGACCCCCCTGAGCCAGAGCTTGATTCAGACTTATTTCTTGGGGCCACAAACTAGTTTGAGGTTTTATTACTATCCTGTACTTATGCCATGTTTTACTGCTTTATTTACGATTGTGCGGTCGCACACTGCATCGCTTAGGATCGGGACACGATTCGCGGTGTCGACAAGCCCGCTTGGGGTTCCCGATCGTTCACAAGTCCACCCAAAGACCTTGAGGCCGTCTCGAGCTTGCCTACTCCGCTATGGATTCTACTTAAGGGTGGCCTCGAAATATTTCTGAATCTCGTGATTGTTCACCGTGAAAGCCTCGTTGGGTTTTGATTTGGTTTTTCCGAGGTTGATCGGCGTGTGTTGCTATTGGTGCACCCGCCGGTAAAACTTTCTGAAAGCCGTGTCCGCGGATATGGACGACTTGGAGCACAGTATCTCGATCATAGACAAGCATAACTAAAGTTTACTGCTATAAATTTGACTTATAATGACTAGTAATCAGCTTCACTATAACGGAATGGCTAATTAATACTGCCCACAATTGCTTGTTTGGTTGTCGCTTGCGACAATTGTATCTGACTAGTAAGTATTGCAACTACAACGAAATGGCTGAATAAAAGTACCAACAACTGCTGGGTTTCGGGATCACATCATGCTATATGTATCTGATTAGTAATTATTGCAACTACAACGGAAAGATTAACTAAAAGGGCCCACTGCTTACTTTATCAGGACGATTATCTATAATGACTAGTAATTGCTGCAACGATAACCAAATAAGTAAAACTGCCAACTGTGTGAGTTCCTCGGTTGACTTCCTCGTTTGGTCTCGAGGGGGAAACGCCAGGATGGGTTTGCTTGGTAATAGCTTCAGGTTGGATCCGGTTAGGTCATTCTTATCCCTCTCTGATATCCGCTAGTTGTATGGAGTCTCTATAGGTTGTTTAGTGCATGCTGCCGCTGCCGCTCAGTCCACCATACCTATGTAGGCGAGGACCGCCGAATTCTAGCCTCGCCGTGTACTGGCCTCAGTACTGACGCTCCTTCTTTTTCCTTTGCCCTTTGTCGGCACCCCCTTTTGTTTAAGCAGGTTTAAGATCGACGTCGTTAGCAGGGTTACCCTTCCGGCTTGGCCTGGGCAGGGTTATGGACGCCATTGGTTATTCTTCAGGGCTCTTAGCCCCATTTGCATCTTGTCCGTAGTCGGACGCTATATCATTCTCAAGGTGATTTGGATCTTTGTATATTATATCTGTATTCTTGACTCTTTGAGTCGCTGTTATATATATCTGTTCTGTGGGTCCCATCGAGGACTGTTGTGTAATGTTATTACTTTGCTTTCCACCCGCACGAAAGTGCCTGGTGGGCACCTTTGAATCGTTTCTATGCGGGTTTGGCGAATTTTGCTCAAACTTGCATAGGTCCGATTCTGAGGGTGTTACACCCCATGCCCGTAAAATCAATTCTTTGCACGTTCGATTCAATCATCTGTCTCTGGGATAGCCTTTTTATCACGCAGTTCATCCTCAAGTTTCTTCCACTTAGGAATGCCAGCCATGTAGCCAGCTTGCCCCATAGTATGGTGATACTTATTGTTAGCAACATTTAGCTTATTCGTTTCAGACATTTTCTTAGCTTCTGCTGATGTATTGTAATCCACGAACTCATCCCAGAATAGTTTTAACTTCTGATACTAAATCTTCTCGAAATTCGGAGTCTTCTCTTTCACGACATAGTCAAGGTACAATATTTTCTTCCAGTTGGTGAATTGCTGGGCCATCTTCTTAAAAGCCCACTCCTTGACCTTCTTCTGGGTGGCAGCGGCCTGTTGCTTGGCCTCCTCAACTGGATTCTCTGCATTTGGATCCGCCTCTATCGTCGGTAGGGTGAAATTAAGCATGAGCCTCTTCCACAGTAAATCTTTGGCCATGTCCGGGACATATAAAGACGTTCCCTCTTTCGTATTAGCAGGCCTATTCCAATTTCGAATGGTGATCGGGACGAAATCCCTAACGATTACTCCACATTGTGCCACAACTTTGTTTGCAGCAAGAAGGGGAGCCGTCGGTTTGCCGTCGTCAGCGAATTCTTCGATCTTGTACCTCTCATGGTCTTCCAACTTTTTGGTTGGGCCACGTTTTCTCTTTGCAGTAGATTTGCTCGATCCGGAGGGCTAAAAGAAGAAAGATCGTTAATACATGTATATAGACAACAGAGGATTAATTAGTTAATATTACATGCACCTCGCCGGAGTTTGAAATATTCAATGTTACTATGGAGTGGTCGTCTTCTCCCCCACAGAAGGCATCGCCTTCTCCCTCGCGGAAGGCATCACCTTCTGCCCCAACTAAGCTGACGCCTTCTCCCTTAAAGAAGTTGTCTCTTCCGGCAAAAAGAGGATCACCCTCACCGGAGTTGTTCAAAAACGTTGATTCGTCCATATTTTCCTCCCCGCGGATCACACCATGGATCAACTCTTCCTTTTCTTCGTCTCTGCCATGTGGTTCCATATTTTCTGAATAGGTGGAAAAACGGATAAGTCAAAGCGGCTAAGGGATAAGGTTAGGTAGGGTGTGGATAGATATAAACCCTAATTCGGAGAAACCCTAATATATACATACACAATAATAATAACGCGAAGAAACCCTAAACCCTAACCCTAATTCTCTATCACATGTGTGTGCGCCGACGACGACCAGCGGTGGCGGTGGGTGGGGGGCGTTGTGGCGGTCGGGCGGCGACGCAGCTACGGGTGGGGAGGAGAGGGAGAGGCGGCGGGCGACACTGGAGACGCAGGCGGCGGTGGTGGTGGACACAGCCGGAGCGAGGCGTGTGGCAGCGATGGACGGAGACGAAGGGCGAAGGCAGCGTCACTAACTGCGGTGACCCAGCATTAGTCGTTGAAATAACACTGATGAAACACAGTTCACTAGTATTACATCCCTTAGAGCGGTACAACAGAAACGCAGCAGTTCCAGGACATGACTATAGGTTACAACTCAACTCTTTACACAAGATCCAGAGAACACTCTAGGTTAAAGAGAGAGAGAAAGAAACTTCTTACAAAGAAGAATCGGAAATAAACAACTCAAGACTATCATACTATTATGACTAGTATTTTAATTAATGGTCTGGTGTTGCTGCTATTGCAATACGCTACAGAAATAGGTTCTATGGCTAGAGATTATATTCCTATCTAATCAGTAACTTTGTCTTCACTCGAGTTGATGTATATATTGACTTTCTTGACTTCATGGAAGAGCTTTCGCTTCTGGTGATTATTCCTGGAGTATATTTGTGCTTAGATGACAACCGTTTTTTAAGTAAAACAATCTTCAGCTTAGCCAATTTAAACCGTCTGCTCCACATTTTACCCCATTATTCAATTTCAACAAGTTATATAATTTTATTACATATTGAAAATGTGATCTCATTTTTTTCTTCTCAATTTTTTTTGTAGATGAGAGATAATAAGGTTAGCCATGGACTAGAGTTACTTGAATTAGCTTTTGCCACAATTGGACATATAATTGAATCAATGAATGACCAACACTCAAGTTATTCGTATGAATATATTTTAGTAACCCTTTTAAAGGTTATTTCTTCTATCAAATGTCAACCTGCAAAGCACGTGCAATTTACTAGTCGACTTATTTTAAGATAGAGGGAGCACCAGTAAAAGAGGGAAGCAAACTAGTACGAACTACGAACGCACTATGCACAAGAGATTAATCTCCCGTTCCTTGTAGTAAAAAAAAATGATCCCCGAATAGGAACGAACAACACATTGACGGACTCAGGATTCGACACGAGTCTATTTTCCGAATTTGAACTACTAGGCTCGCCCTCGATCGGGCGTCAGCTGCGAGCGGCGCCCTTCCCCAATCGGAGTCGAATTTTTCTGGCCACGCCTTCAAATAGGGGCCTGACCCGCACGTCTCCTCCTCACCCAAAGTCCAGAACACGAACGCGCGCAGCAAACACCGATCAGAGAAACACGCATCGAATCGATCGACGGGAGGCGCTGATACGCGCGATGGCGACCGAGCCGTCGAAGAAGAAGAAGGCGGCGAACCGGCTGGTGGTGGAGGAGGCCACCGAGGACGACAACTCCACCTGCAGACTCCACCCGGCCACCATGGAGACACTCGCCATATTCCACGGCGACGTCGTGCTGCTCAAGGGCAAGCGCCGCCGCAGCACACTATGCATCGCCATCGCCGACGACACCTGCGAGGAGCACAAGATGAGGATCAACAAGGTGGTCCGGTCCAACCTGCACGTCCGCATCGCCGACGTCGTCTCCGTGCACCACTGCCACGACGCCAAGTACGGGAATAAGGTGCACATCCTCCCCGTGGACGACACCATCGAGGGCATCACCGGCGACCTCTTCGAGTCCTACCTCAAGCCCTACTTCCTGGACGCGTACCGCCCGGTCCGCAAGGGCGACCTCTTCCTCGTGCGCGGCGGCATGCGGAGCGTCGAGTTCAAGGTCATGGAGATCGATCAGGGCGGCGAGTACTGCATTGTGGCGGCTGACACGGAGATCTTTTGTGAGGGCGAGCCGGTGAAGAGGGAGGACGAGGAGAGGCTCGACGACGTCGGCTACGATGACGTGGGCGGCATGCGCAAGCAGATGACGCAGATCAGGGAGCTGGTCGAGCTGCCGCTCAGGCACCCGCAGCTCTTCAAGTCCATCGGCGTCAAGCCGCCCAAGGGCATCCTTCTCTACGGCCCTCCCGGTTCCGGCAAGACGCTGATCGCTCGCGCCGTGGCCAACGAGACGGGGGCCTTCTTCTTCTGCATCAACGGCCCGGAGATCATGTCCAAGATGGCCGGAGAGAGCGAGAGCAACCTGAGGAAGGCCTTCGAGGAGGCCGAGAAGAACGCGCCATCCATCATCTTCATCGACGAGATCGACTCCATCGCGCCGAACAGGGAGAAGACACACGGAGAGGTCGAGAGGCGCATCGTGTCCCAGCTTCTGACACTCATGGACGGCATGAAGGCCCGCGCACATGTCATCGTCATGGGCGCCACGAACCGCCCCAACAGCATCGACCCTGCCCTGAGGCGTTTCGGGAGGTTCGATCGCGAGATCGACATTGGCGTGCCGGACGAGGTCGGGCGCCTCGAAGTGCTGCGCATCCACACCAAGAACATGAAGCTGGATGTCGACGTCAACCTCGAGGTGGTTGCCAAGGATACGCACGGCTACGTTGGCGCCGACCTGGCCGCGCTCTGCACCGAGGCAGCCCTGCAGTGCATCAGGGAGAAGATGGACGTGATCGACCTGGAGGACGACACCATTGACGCCGAGATCTTGAACTCAATGGCCGTCACCAATGACCACCTGAAAACGGCACTCGTCGGCACGAATCCTTCCGCCCTCCGTGAGACCGTCGTCGAGGTGCCCAACGTCAGCTGGAGCGACATCGGCGGCCTGGACGGCGTCAAGAGGGAGCTGCAAGAGACCGTCCAGTACCCGGTGGAGCATCCGGAGAAATTCGAGAAGTTCGGCATGTCGCCTTCCAAGGGCGTCCTCTTCTACGGGCCACCCGGATGCGGGAAAACCTTGCTGGCCAAGGCGATCGCCAACGAATGCCAGGCCAACTTCATCAGCATCAAGGGACCCGAGCTGCTCACCATGTGGTTCGGCGAGAGCGAGGCCAACGTGCGGGAGATCTTCGACAAGGCGCGCCAGTCTGCACCGTGTGTACTGTTCTTCGACGAGCTCGACTCTATCGCGACGCAGAGAGGTGGGAGCGTGGGCGACGCCGGCGGGGCGGCGGACAGGGTCCTGAACCAGCTGCTGACCGAGATGGACGGGATGAACGCGAAGAAGACGGTGTTCATCATCGGCGCCACCAACAGGCCGGACATCATCGACTCGGCGCTGCTCCGCCCCGGCCGCCTGGACCAGCTCATCTACATCCCTTTGCCCGACGAGGCCTCACGGCACCAGATCTTCAAGGCCTGCCTCAGGAAGTCTCCGGTGGCCAAGGACGTCGACCTCGGCGCGCTCGCGAGGTTCACGTCGGGCTTCAGCGGCGCCGACATCACCGAGATTTGCCAGAGGGCGTGCAAGTACGCCATCAGGGAAGACATCGAGAAGGACATGGAGAGGCTGAGTCTGGGGAAAGATGATGAAGGCATGGAGGTGGACTGTGGGCAGAAAGCAGAGGAGGAGGTGGCCGAGATCAAGGCGGCTCACTTCGAGGAGTCGATGAAGTACGCGAGGAGGAGCGTGAGCGACGGCGACATCAGGAAGTACCAGGCCTTTGCTCAGACGTTGCAGCAGTCCAGGGGGTTTGGCACCGAGTTCCGCTTCCCGGCGCAGCCCCAGGCGGCAGAAGCTGCTGTCGACACCTCCACGGCTCAGCCTGTAAGTGGACATGTCCACGGCTGACCGTCGACTCGCCGCTTCAGCCTTTTAAATTAACTGGAATTAAAATTGTGGCCGCTTATATCCATCATAGTTCCGTGGCGTCCGCCGGCCGCTCGCCTAACATCTTCTCAAGCTTCGGTCAGGCGGAACTCCGTTTCTGGGGTCTGACGTTTCTGTTGTGGTTGTCCAGGCTGCCCGCTAGTTCGAGATCCGTGCCACCTCCCCAAGATCGTGAAAGCTAGACGCAAAATACTTCTTTGATAGCTGCCGCGCAACGTGCTTGTATATATATTGTATATAGAGAGATACAACTCGCTGTATACATCCTCCGTTCAAAAATAAGTGTCTTATATTTTCTAGATATGCATAAATTTAAACAAAATACGTCAATATATGCATTTTTTTTAGATATGCATATATTTAGACAAAATACGTCTAAATATATGCATATATTTGTCTAGATATGCATATATTTAAACAAAATACGTCTAAATATATGCATATATTTTTCAAGATATACATATATTTAGACAAAATACGTCTTATATGCATATAAGCGGCTAGGCGATCTCACGCCCTCATTGGCCACATCATCTGTGTCCCCATCGTGCTCATGTCATCGTCGACCCCGTCATTCCCTTATCGCGGCCAACGTGGGTTTGATCCTGATGGCGCTACTGATCTACGGCGGCATTGTCGCGCGTCTACTCGTCGTCGGAGACGGTGGTCCCGTCGTCGGAGTAGTCAACGACGAAAATGCTGAGTCATGCCCGGTGCACGCGTGTGGAGCGGCGCATGGCAAGGTGAAGATAACTCTCCTCCGCGGTGTGCGCAAAGCGGTGGCGCTTCGCGTGTTCCTAGACGTTGGAGATGAGGGTCCCGAGCGAGTTAAACTTCGCCTCGCGAACCGCGAGCTCCTCACTCTGGTCATAGGAGTTGTCGTCGTCGGCACGAGCGGTAGGAGCGGCCACAGACACGGGAGCGGGCGCACATAGGACCTGGCTAGCAATCGCCGACACGCGCGAGCTACCCTCTTCGGCATCGTTGGTGGCAGGGCCGCACGACATCCCAGCCATGCAGGCGAGGTCACGCGGGTGCGCCTGCTCGAAGCGGCGTCAGCGGACCTCCTCCGACGACGACGGCGGCACGCAAGCTCGCGAGTCGGATCTCCCGCAACGACACGGAGAAGCGCCGCCGCGTCTGTCCAATTTGCGGAATGATTGGCCGTCCATGGGTAGTTGGGGGTTGGGAGGGGCGGGCGGCGGCGATTTGATTTCCGGCGTTGTAGGTGGCCAGAACCGGAGACGACGGCGGGCCGGCGAGGGTTTCTGTACGGGAAGAAAGAGAAAAATGGATAAGTTTTCCTGCATGCAGGCCCCGCACCAAATGTATGCGGAACGGATGAGGCTCGATACGAAAAACCACAAAATTTACGATTTTCAGTCCTTTAAGATATCTAGGTCATTTTTTTAGCCTCGATACCGCATATCGGTTAAAAAAATTAAGAACCGGCAGTATCTGCTAGAGATGCTCTAACACCGTTTATGCATACATTCTCGTGAATCTTATTTGTCATACAAGTCGGTAGCGGTACGACAACATGGATAACGCCGTTTCAACTTTAGGTTTCATTTGTCTAGATCTACTCGATCGTAATAATGACAAACCCGCCCGTTGTTCGTAGACAGAGGTGACACCTTGTAGTCTTGTACAGTACACGCAGGAACGCAGGGAGATGCATGTACTAATCGGGCTGTAGCGGCGGTAGCGAACCAGCCGCGGCTGCCTGCCAATTTCGTAGTTCTGCTCGTGGGTGACCAGTAAGGTGTTTAAACGGGAACGGCTGACGGTGCCGTGGACAGGCCGTGGCCACTTACACCCTGATCCACGGCAGCTGATGAAGACGATCTCTACAATTGATACAGTTACCGTTGTTAGGAATTCAAGTAGTACCATAGGTTCTGTTTTTGTTCTGTTTCCTCTACATTGTTGATTATCTCCATGTAAATATTTTCGTATGTAAGATTTTATAACATATATACATATAAATACATGTCATGAAATAAGAAGCCGCTGATGTCCCAAAACTAGCCGGAGCTGTTAACTGAAAGTCGATTACAAACAACTAGTACCGTTTTTGAGCCTCTCCTCCTTGATGTCGCACAAGATTCAGAAGGTCAATTCTCAGATGGATATAAGATTGATATTTTACTCAAGTTAGTAGTTCGTTCGAGAACAGATGACTAAAGGTCATGTGTTTGTAGTGATGAAAAGTGTTTCAAAACTATTTAGCTAGCAGAACTATTTTATTGTTTGTAGTGATGACTGATCCTGAATATTTAGCTAGCAGAACCGGCAACAGGCAAGTTGAGGAGAGGTAGATTGCGTGTTGGTGTGTAACTGTTGTGAGGCACAAAACTGGATGAATCTTTGCCCAGAGTAGTTTCAAAACTCTGAAGGTTTTCTCTGTCTTAAAATTTGACATCGTTCTTTCTTTTTCTGCTGATGAAGTGTGCTAGTGGCAGTTTCTGAATCCTTACTGCTCGCCGAGCTACCCGCATCAAACTACCATCCGGTATCCTGATAGATTTTTGAAAGATAGATTCTGTGTTTTCCATGTGTGTGAACATTAATATTAAACATGATTTACTCTTTGAGCCTTGCTTCGGTATCCCCCCCTCCCGAGAAATTTTTGTCTGCAAAAACGGGTTATGGGGTTGGTTGTGAGTGGGTTCCGGGTCAGAGCTAAGACCTGTTTACATTTTTTTTGGCGAAACCTCCGTACGTATGTATAGTTGTACCGTACGTATTTAGGCGGATAAGGTGGAGATCGGTCGACCGACCGGTCGATTCACGTCTGTCCCTAACCGCTCCCGTGAGCTTCCGGCGAACTCCAGTCGGCCACCACCGGCCGGCCGTTGGTGGAGGCAATTTATTACCAATGCATCCATAGTTCATAGTTCAGGAGAGATGGCGTCTTGTAGAGATTTTGGAGAATGGATTGGACCCCATGAGAGAATATTGGAGGATTAATTCGTCTGAGAGTTCGCCGGACGGTGGTGGCCACGAGCTTGTTTCTCGAGTGAGGAGAGGATTCGACCACAGTTTCAGAGATTGGGTCGCGAGGCATGTCGGGAGGAAGGAGGAAGATCTGACAGATGGGGTCGCGTGACTGCGGGCCCACGCGGCAGTGAGTGGAGGGAGGGGCTGCGGTTCTAGGTTGGGCCGTCGCTGGGCTGATTGCACTACAGCTGCCCTGCTGGGCGCTGCACGCGCGGAGAATAGATAGACGTAGGAAGAAATGAGCTGCACGCCCAGCTGGGTCGTCTTGCCCTTTTTTTGTTATAAATATTTTCTTATATCTGTTTTATAAATTCTTTAATATTTTTGGTTTTACAAATCCAAATTGAGTAAATTTAGTTTCTAAAATTTTGTAAAACCAAAACGCACAGTAAAATATATATAGAATATGTTTTTGACTAACAATAAAATAACTAGAGTGACATTTAACGTAAAAGCATTATATGCATTTTATGCTAACTAGTGGGCCCGTAGATCTACCCCTAGCTTTTTTTATGCGAGGGTTGACCAATGGACTATTGTGTTTGTTCAGGTTGGTTTAGTCCATAGGAACAAGGGAAACCAAGGTTTGGCTCAAGATTCCTCCGGTTTCTGTCAGTTTGACCCGTAGCGGGAGATTCCTCCTAGGGGTCTAGAGCTTCGGTGCGTGCCAAGGCATGCGTGGGAGGACGCTCACTCCCGGGAGCTACTCATTCCATCCGTGGGTGTTGCACCACAGGTGTCGACATATGGTAGGGTCAGATGCAAGTTTCCGTGGGGCTCCGGCGGTCATTTTACCAGCGAAACCCTAATATGTGGGCCCCGTAGATCTACCGCCTAGCTTTTTTCCATGCGAGGGTTGACCAATGGACTATTTTGTTTGTTCAGGTTGGTTTAGTCCATAGGAACAAGGGAAACCAAGGTTTGGCTCAATATTCCTCCGGTTTTCGTCAGTTTGACCCGTAGCGGGAGATTCCTCATAGGGGTCTAGAGCTTCGGTGCGTGCCAAGGCATGCGTGGGAGGACGCTCACTCCCGGGAGCTACTCATTCCATCCGTGGGTGTTGCACCACAGGTGTCGACATATGGTAGGGTCAGATGCAAGTTTCCGTGGGGCTCCGGCGGTCATTTTACCAGCGAAACCCTAGTATGTGGGCCCCGTAGATCTACCGCCTAGCTTTTTCCATGCGAGGGTTGACCAATGAACTATTTTGTTTTTTTCAGGTTGGTTTAGTCCATAGGAACAAGGGAAACCAAGGTTTGGCTCAAGATTCCTCCGGTTTCCGTCAGTTTGACCCGTAGCGGGAGATTCCTCATAGGGATCTACCGCCTAGCTTTTTCCATGCGAGGGTTGACCAATGGACTATTTTTCTTGTTGACAGTACCTCTCTTAGTGGCACGACGTTTTCGGGGTTGAAATCCTACATAATTTTTAAGTTTTTCTGGAATTTTTCGCTTCCTCTTCGGCTTATCGCATGCAACAACATGAGTATCGACGCTCCTAGAATCATCTGAAGCAGTTGCTCCATCCTGAGCGTTACCATTGATCTTGCTTGATTGGTAAATTTCTGTCGGTAGCTCCGACGACGATGATTTAGACATGGCTAGTTCATCGATTTGTTCAGGATTAGGTGTGCTACCAACTGGAGCCTTCCACGGATTGTTGCCTCTTTCAATTTCTGGGGTAAGATCACCATGTTCCCCATTGTTATTGGCAGAATTTAGAGTTTCCTTGATTATCTGATCAACTTCATCTTCAGCAGGTACGGTGTCTTTCGTATAACAGAATTCTTTATCTTCATCCTCATGCGACCCTTTTTCTTCGTCCTCGCCAGCTGAGTTGGAAACAGAAGCTGCTGTGCTTTTGTATATTACACCCTCCTTGTTTAACTTTGCAACAAGTTTCTGAAAAAATATAGTTTATATTTCATGAATCAAATAGCAATGGAAATTAATAATGAGATTAAATGAATGGCATGTCACCTTTGCGTAGATGTCCATCATTCTCTTCGTTTGTCGCTCCATCACTGCCTTCATCTTCTTAACCATTTTTTGTACCATCACTGTCTCCATACTATTCATCAGTTGCTGCACCATTCGCTCCATCATTGCCTCCATCCTTTCTTCCTGTGCCATTTTAGCAGTTTTTTTTTTTCGAACTTTCCACTCCATTATTCCTCGGCGCATTTGCTTTTGGCTTAGGATCCGTTGCTGGGTTTTTCAGCCTGTCTAACCTATACTGCAATGTAATATTATCTTCGACCTGCATGTTAGAAAAGGGAACAACTCATTAACATTATTCGTATTCCGAATGATATATACTTATAATTAATAACCAAGTATTAAATACATGACTGATTACCACAATGTCGCCTTGACCCCGGCCATTGTCGCAATCAAAGTCATCCCTTATCTTAGTAGCATCCTCCGTCCAATTAAGCATTAGTGGTTGCAACGCCAATTCTGGATTCAGAATAAATGGATCACATCTTGGCTTGACTTTTTCTCAATAAACGTACTGCATGAAAAATAGTAGATCAGTGACATATATTCTTTAACATTTTAAGTGCGATCGCATTGAATGACGTGTAAGTGTCAATACATACCTGCAATATTGATAAGTTAGCCCTAGGCCACTCTCTAATTACTTTGTACCTAGTTTCAAGCTTCAAATACACCATGAGATGCTCAAGCGAAAACTGACACCAATTAATCTTAGACATACGGTCTAAATCCTCAACGAATGCCCAGTATTCTCTAGATACATTATATATTCCCATTGGGGCCAGCACTGTCCCAAGCAAAACTAGGACAGCTTTCCGAAGAAAGTCATCATCTGCGGCTTTACCTGTGACAATCTCATTAATTAGGCCATCAATGTCGATGTACCCTGTTTCTGAGCTGAGAAAATGTGCCGGAATGTGTGTCTTGAAATCATCCCCTTGCTGCTCAAGGATTTTCATACCAGAATATCCAACGTTCGGTAAGCCAAATATGCACTCGACATCGAGTGCAGTAATTGAAAATTCACCTTTGTTCCGTGGTAAAATAAATTTACTACTTTTATCAAACATCTCTAGCATGCATTGTAACAGGTAAGTGCGCATTTTCATACGGGGAATTTGCAACATGGGCCAAAGACTTGTTGACAGAAATTTTAAGCGCTGGTCACTTGTAAAACTGTCGGCCAGTTTTACCCATTTTTCAATGGCGCAAACTATAGGGCCATCGAGCTCGTCCATGCTGTTGAACAAAAAAAAGATGATTAAGTATGTAACAAGTACGAAACGTAAATTTGTATCTACTAGTAATCACGTTGCATGCAGATACATGTACAATTACGTAAGGACGACCTAATAATCTGGCCTAGCGCCCCATCGGCATCTGGCCGCATATTACACGGCCATGTTTGGCAACTAAACGTACATATGCGCATGCCTGAATCAATAATTCATGCTTGATGCATGTAGCTTAGTGCAGATCGAATAGAAGTAATCACCTAAACTAATCAAGATTAGAACCTAAGACATGTTACCTGGTGATGGCGACGGTGACCACAAACGGCCGATCTGCAACAGTGACCGTACGGCCGGCGGGTCGATGACTCCTCGTTGGGGCGAGACTAGGGACGAGGTGGAAGGCGGAGCTAGGAAGGAGACGGGATGAGTTTCACGAGAGGCTGGAGGCGGTGCTATGGTGGAGGTGGGAGGCAGAGCTAGGTAGTAGATGAGATGCGTTTTTGGAGAATCTGTAGGCGGCGCTATGGTGGAGGTTGGAGGCGGCGCGACCTAGTACGCGCCTAGCAAAAGGCCTCGTAGATCGTGGACACGAACGACCTACCGCGTGATCGTCGTAACCTGCCGCGATATGTGCGCTCGGCTATGCGAAAAAGCAATACCGCCTGGGTTAAGTGTTTTCGGCTTATCCTGCTTGTTCAACCCGTGTTCCAGATTCGTGCATAGTCAAAATATCCTATCCCCGGTCATACATGTTAGTTGCAAAAAGACCCCTCCACCAAATCCAGTTCACGATAGGAGGACCCTCTTATTTTTAGTACAGATCTTTCACATTCCTTATCTAATTACTGCTTTACTTTTCCAAAAAAATCTGAATCTTTTTATGCATACATTTATAAGTCATAAACCAGATTTTTGTGACATCACCATTTTTTATTTAACAATATTTTAGACACTCTTACGGTGTTTCATCCTAGATTCAGAAGTTTCATACAAGATTCACACGTTTTTAAAAAACTTGTTTCTGCCAAGAGATATTCATATAACGTTTTTACATAATATTTTAAGAAATTCTATACTTGTTTCACTAAACACCAAATCCATACAATATCATGATAAATTCGACGATCCATACCAGATTCGGAGAGGTTTCATACAATAGATATATATTTTATATAATTTTAGATTTTTTCCACATCATATTTATGAAACCTTCTTATAGATTCAAATAAGTGTGATATAGATGAAACCAAAATTCTAGACATATTCATACAATATAAATTCATAAACACTACTTAAGCAAGTGTCAACAAACTCATTTAATAATTTTTATTTTGACACTATTTATTTAACAATTTTCAGACACTCTTACTTTGTTTCATCCTAGATTCAGAAGTTTTGTACAAGATTCATATGTTTTGCAACAATTATTTCAACAATAATTTATTACATAATTATATTTTTCAACAATATTTCATATAATATTTTTTTTAAGAATATTTCTACAAATATCCATACAAGTTCCCAAGATTTTTTTAAGATAATACAAGTTTCATACATTATCAAACCAGAGTGGTTCCATATAAAATTCAATGATACATACAAGATTCAAAGTGGTTTCATATAATTTATTTCAAAGAACATTCATACATTTTTTATACATATTTCACTATAGTTTGGCAGAAAATCCATGCAAAATCTATCATAAATTCAACGATCCAAGTAAGATTCAGAGCAGTTTAACAAAGAAAACGTAAAGATCCATCATATATTCGTACACCAGATTCACACAATATTCGTACATACGATTCACACAATATTCATACACAATGCATCATTCTTATTTTATCAAAGAAAATGTAGAGATACATTCAAGATCCATAGAAGTTTTCATGAAATTATAATATACAAGGTAGTATACACCCCGTTTGATACAGAACAAAAAAAACCTGTCCGAATAAAAAAGATCCTTACACGGAGGAGGCCATGGTGTGGCAGTAGCGCAGGGTCTTGTATAATTAGGTAGGAAGACGGTGTCGCGAAAGACGAGGTGTTATTCTCTCTCGGTAAATGGACTATAGACTAGTTCTAGACTTTTCTATGGACTAAAATGCAAACTTGCTAGCATCTTTGACTATAGAACTTTTGCCCAAATCCTGTGGTTGTGATAAGCCCGGCACGCGAACGCCCGGGTGGGATCGCTGCACTCCTCGGCTATGTGCAATATGATCGTGGATGTACGGTTTTTTTTCTGAGACAGACGTACGGGTTGTTAAGTTTCAAATCTAAAATCAAAAATCGTAAAGATTAAAAATATATACTCGTTTGAAACAATACCATTGATCTACGGGTTCCACATACTAGGGTTTCGCTGGTAAAATGACCGCCGGAGACCCACAGAAACTTGCATCTGACCTTACCATATGTCGACACCTATGGTGCAACGCCCACGGATGGAATGAGTAGCTCCCGGGAGTGAGCGTCCTCCCACACATGCCTTGGCACGCACCGAAGCTCTAGACCCCTATGAGGAATCTCCCGCTACGGGTCAAACTGACGGAAACCGGAGGAATCTTGAGCCAAACCTTGGTTTCCCTTGTTCCTATGGACTAAACCAACCTGAACAAACAAAATAGTGTTGGAATTATGCCCTAGAGGCAATAATAAAGATGTTATTATTATAATTCTTGTTCATGATAAAGTTTATATTCCATGCTAGAATTGTATTAAGCGGAAACTTTAATACTTGTGTGGTTTGTGAACAACACCGTGTCCCTAGTACGCCTTTATGGACTAGCTCATTGATCAATGATGGTTAAGGTTTCATAACCATAGACATGAGTTGTCAATTGATAATGAGATCATATCATTGGGAGAATGATATGATGGACAGACCCAAACTAAGCGAAGCAATTAGATCGTTTCATCGTGTTCATCTTTGCGAAGCTTTTCTTATGTCAAATATTGTATTCCTTAGACCATGAGATAATGCAACTCCCTGGTACCGGAAGAAAGCTTTGAGGTCATCAAACGTCATCCTATGAGAGGGTGATCATAAAGGTGTCTCTCAGGTGATCGGAAAGTATCTGTTGGGTTGTATGTATTGAGATGGAATTTGTCCATCCCAGGTCGGAGAGATATACTTCGGGCCCACTCGGTAATCGATATCAACACCGCTTGCAAGCATGTGGTTAAGGAGTTAATCACAAAGTGATATCGGATTACGGAACGAGTAAAGTACTTGCTGTGAACGAGATTGAACTAGGTATGACGGTACCGACGATCGAATCTCGGCAAGTAAAATATCGCGAGACGAAGGGAATATATATATGGGATTGATTGAATCTGGCATCGTGGTTCATCCGATATGATCATCGATGAATGTGGAGTCAATATGGGTGCCTGCACCTTGTTGATTATTGATAGAAAATCATGTGCGCATATTCTCGAACCGCAGGTCACACACTTAACGTGTCTTGACGCTAGGATAGATTGGATAATTGGTTTATGAATTTTTGTTCGAGTCTCGATGGGATCCGGATATCACGAGAGGTTCCGAATGGTCCGAGAATAAGATTCATATAAGGCGTGCAGTTTTTGGAGTTCGAATTGTTAGGATTAATCGGTATTGTACGGAAGCTTCTAGAACCTTCGGAAGGGGACCAACGTGGCCCCACCTTCCGGGAGGGGCATGGGCCTATGAGGGAGTGTCCTGGCCGCTTTGGGCCAGCACAAGGCCCCATAGGGCCCAGCCGATTCTAGAGAGATTTGACTCGTTTAAATCTCGGATAGAATTTCTAGATAAGGGAGAGTTTAAATCGCTTAAATTAGAGATAGGATTTCTAGATAAGGAGAGTTTAAATTGTTTAAACTAGAGATAGGCTTGGAGGAGGGGCAGGGCTGGCCGCCTCTATATATAGAGGGTGCGCCCTCCCTGCACACACCTTCCTCCAAGCCCTAGCCTTGCTACCTTCCTCTCCCTCCCGATCGCTTGTAGGCTAAGCCCGCAGCAGAAATTCTCCACCATATACACCACGCCGTCATGTTGTAGATCCAATCTATCTCTCCACCATACCGCTGGTCCGAGGAAGGAGGAGACGCCGAGGTGCTGCACGTGCATCTCACGGAGGCACCGCCACTTGTGGTGCTAGATCGGATCGGATCGCGAGGAGGAGAAGCGAGTACGACTACATCACCCACGTTCCGAACGTTCACTGCGAATCTTCAAGGGTATGAAGATCTAATCCAATCTCTCGTTGTTTTCATCTCCTAGATTAGATCTTGGCTTTCCCTCGCTCCGTAGAAAATTTTGATTTACTATGCCGCCAAACCCTTCAAAGGGTATCGAGCTAGATCTATGCGTAGATGTGTTTCACGAGTAGAACGCAACATGGTTGTTGCGGGCGTTGATGTTTTCGATGCAAGCCTCTTGTTTGTGTTCTTCTTATGACGCGGATAGTGAGATTGAAGCGGTCCAGCCAACCTTACGCGACCGTCATGAGACCGCTCCGCACTTGACGTGTGGCTTGTTCCACACATGCGGTGGTGGATGTCGGCTTATCTCACTATAGTTGTCATGGGATTAACACCGAGTTTGGCAACCATAATATCACCGCTTGTGGCTTTCCGTAGGTAAGAATCGTTCTTAGCATCTACTCCCATAAAGCCACGTAAAACATGCAACAACAAAGTAGAGGCGTCTAACTTGTTTTTGCAGAGTGTTTTCGTGATATGGTATGGCCCAAGATGTGATGTGTATATTTTATGCGATGATCATGTTTTGTAATGTTTCACGACTTGCATGTCGATGAGTACACAACCCAGGAGCCATATGGTTGTATTTATAATTGTGTATGACCATGAGTCAACTTCTTATACGCCATGTAATAGCTTTACTTTATCGCTAAGTAGTTAGCAATAGTTGTAGTTGCTATTCGTGGTGGAGGCAATCATGGTGGAGTGATGGAGATCATGCCGGAACGCACAAGATGGAGATCATTGCGCGAAGATTGGCTATACCATGTCACATAAAGTTATATGATGTGATGTTTATCCTTTTATGTATCTTATCATGCTTAGATCGCGACGGTAGCATTATAAGATGATTCCTCACTTAAAGATCAAGATAAAAACTGTGTTCTCCCCAAGTATGCACCGTTGCGAAAGTTCGTCGTGTCCAAGCATCACATGATGATCGGGTGCTATAGACTCTACGCTCACATACAACGGGTGCAAGCCAGTTTTTGCACACGCGGAAATACTTGGGTCTAACTTGACGAGCCTAGCATGTACAGACATGGCCTCGGAACACAAGAACCGAAAGGTTAAGCATGAGTCATATGAATGATATGATCGACACTTTGTTGTCCACCATTGAAACCACATCTCTTCTCGTGATGATCGGATTAGGTGTGGTGAATTTGGATCGTGTTCACTAAACAATTTGAGGGATGTTGAATTTAGTGGGAGTTCATCTAGTAATTTGATTAAGTTGAACTATTTATCATAAACATAGTCTAAATTGTACTTGCAAATACTGTAGATCACATGGCCAAATCCAACTTCAACTTCAACATTTTTGCTGAGAAATAAAAGCTTAGGAACAATGGGTCTAACTTCACCAATTGGTTCCGCAATCTAAGAATCATTCTGTCTGGCGGACAAAAGGACTATGTCCTTGGTAAAGCGTTAGGTGACCCCTCGCAAGGCTACCGATGAGAAAGCTGTCTATCAACAAGAAAGATGATTATGGTGTGATTAAGAGCACCATGTTGTTTGCTATGGAACCGAGCTTCAAAATCGCTTTGAAACCTATCCCGGCCCTTTGAGATTCTCGAGGAGCCGAAAACCATGTTTCGGACTCAAGCCCGCTCGAGAGATATGAGATCTCCGAGAAGTTGTTTAACCGCAAGATGGAGGAAGGGAGTTCTAGTGAGCACGCCATAAAGATGTGCTACACTCAACGCTTGAGCAACTGGAATGCACGATTCGGAGGAGCTCAAGATTGACAGGTTCGCAATCACTCCTCCCAGCTACAAAAGTTTTGTAGTGACTCATAATCGATTGGTTCCATCGATACGATCACCGAGCTCTTCGCAAAGTCAAGGCTGCGGAAGTGTACATCAAGAAGGATAATCATGTGTTGATGGTCAACAAGCCCTCCTTTAAGAAAGGTAAGGAGCAAAAAGCCCTTCAAGAAGGGCGGCGGCAGTAATGCCCTCCGAGAAGAAGCTCAAGTCCGTCCCAAGCCGGACATCGAGTGCTTCTATTGCAAGGACAAGGGTCATCGGAAGCGAAATCGTCCAAGTACTTAGCGGACAAGAAGGCCGGCACCATCAAAGGTATATTTGATATACATGTTATTGATGTTTTCCTTACTAGCCCTTGTTGTAGTGCCTGGGTATTTGATACCGGTTCAATTGCTAATATTTGTAACTCGAAACAGGAGCTACGGAATAGACGGCGGCTTGAGGATGAGGTGACGATGCTGGCAACGGATCAAGAGTTGATGTGATGGTCATGCACGCTCTCCTTAGTTTTACCTTCGGATTAGTTTTAAACCTTAATAAATGTTATTATGTGCTGCGTTGAGCATGAACATCATTTCCGGATCGTGTTTATTGCAAGACGGTTATTCATTTAAATCGGAGAATAATGGTTGTTCTATTTATATGAGTAACATCTTTTATGGTCATGCACCTCTTGTGAATGGTTTATTTCTTCTAAATCTCGAAAGGGATGAAACACACATCCATAACATTGAGGCTAAGAGATGCAAAGTAGATAGTGATAATACTACTTATTTGTGGCAATCGCTGCCTAGGTCATATTGGAGTAAAGCGCATGAAGAAACTCCATTCTGATGGACTTTTGGAGTCTCTTGATTTTGAATCATTTGACACATGCGAACCATGCCTCATGGGCAAGATGATCAAAACCCCATTCTCCGGTATGATGGAGCGAGCAACGGACTTGTTGTAAATCATACATACCGATGCATGCGGACCGATGAGTGTTTCGACGCGCGGTGGATATCGCTATTTCCACAATTTTACCGATGACTTAAGTAGATATGGGTATATCTATTTAATGAAACATAAATCTGAAACATTTGAAAAGTTCAAGGAATTTCAGAATGAAGTGGAGAACCATCGTAACAGAAAGATTAAGTTTCTACGATCCGATCGTGGGGGCGAATATTTGAGTTATGATTTTCTCACGCATCTTAAAGCAAGCGGAATTGTTTCAACTCACGCCACCCGAACACCACAACAAGAATGGTGTGTCCGAACGCCGAATCGAACCCCGTTAGATATGATCCGATCGATGATGTCTCTTCTTGATTTGCCGTTATCATTTTGGGGTTATGCATTAGAAACCTGCATTCACTTTAAATAGGGCTCCATCTAAATCCGTTGAGACGACACCGTATGAACTGTGGTTTGGTGCTAAACCTAAGTTGTCGCTTTCTTAAAGTTTGGGGATGTGAAGCTTACGTCAAGAAGTTGATGACGGACAAGCTCGAACCCAAAGCGAGAAATGCGTCTTCATAGGATACCCTAAGGAAACTATTGGGTATACCTTCTATCACGTAACCAAGGCAAAGTGTTTGTCGAAGAACGGTTCCTTTCTTGAGAAGGAGTTTCTCTCGAAAGAAGTGAGTGGGAGGAAAGTAGATCTAGACGAGGTTATTGAACCTTCTCTTGAATTGGAGAGTAGCGCAAAGACCGAAATTGTTCCAAAGGTCACCGCACCAACAATAGAGGAAGCTAATGACAAGGATCATGAAGCTTGGACGATGTCGCATCGAACGTCGCAGTCGACAAGGTCGCGTGCCTCCCCGAGTGGTACAAGAACCTCTTGTCGACCGTCTTGTTGGTAGAAGGCGGAACCTACGAACTATGAGGAAGCGATGATGAGCCCAGACTCTGAGAAATGGCCGGAAGCCATGAAATCTGAATTGGGATCCATGAGCGAAAACCAAGTATGGACTTTGGTGGATCCTCCTAGCGACCGAAAGGCCGTTGAGTGCAAATGGATATTCAAGAAGAAAACGGACGCGGATGGTAATGTTACTGTCTATAAAGCATGGATTGTCGCAAAAGGTTTTCGACAAGTTCAAGGTGTTGACTACGATGAGACTTTCTCTCCCGTAGCGATGTTTAAGTCCATTCGGATTTTATTAGAAATTGCTGCGTTTCATGATTATGAAATATGGCGATGGATGTCAAGATTGCTTTCCTCAATGGCAACATTGATGAAGAGTTGTATATGATGCAACCCAAGGTTTTGTCGATCCTAAGGATGCTAGTAAAGTATGCAAACTTCAGCTCCATTTATGGATCAAGCAAGCATCTCGGAGTTGGAACCTTCGCTTTGATCAAGTGATCAAGAGCTTTGGATTTGTTCCAAATTGCTACAAGCTTGCATCTACAAGAAAGTGAGTGGAGCTCGGTGACGCTTACGGCATCAGTATGTGGATGACATATTGATTATCGGAAATGACATCAACATGCTTAACGATGTGAAGAGTTATTTGAACAAGTGTTTTCAATGAAAGACCTAGGTGAAGTCGCTTATATATTGGGCATCAAGATCTATAGAGATAGACAAAGACGCTCGATAGCTTTAAGCCAAAGTACATACCTAGACAAAGTTCGAAAAGGTTCAGAATGGATAAGGCAAAGAAAGGTTCAAAGGCCTATGTTGTCGTAAGATATTGAGCAAGGCTCAAGGTCCACCACGGTAAATGATAGGGAAGCTATGAGCAAAGTGCCTTATGCCTCGGCCATAGGTTCCATCATGTATGCCATCTTGTGTACTAGACCGGATGTGTCCAATGCTCTTAGTTTGACGCAGATATCAAAGTGATCCAGAGGAACATCGATGACGTGAAGAACATCCTAAAGTACCTAAATAGAACTAAAGAAATGTTCTTAGTCTATGGGGTGATGAAGCTTGTCGTAAAAGGTTACGCCGATGCTAGTTTCGACACCGACAAGGATGATTCTAAATCTCGACGTGATACGCTTATATTTTGAATGGAGGAACTGTGGAGAAGCTGCAAGCAAAGCGTGATCGCGGGATCTATGAGAAGCGAATACATGGCTGCCAGCGTACGCCAAGTGAAGGAGTTTGGATCAAACTTCATCATCGAGCTTGGCGGTTCCAAGTGCATTGGACCCACTGGAGATATTGTGTGACAACACTGGCGCCATAGCACTCGCTAAGGAGCCAAGATATCATCCAAAGACCAAGCATATCAACCGCAAGTTTCATATAATCCGGGATTATATAGCAGATGGAGATCTGAAGATTAGCAAAGTACATACGGATCTGAATGTCGCAGATCCATTGACTAAACCTCTTCCATGTGTAAAACATGATCAACACCTCAGTGCCATGGGTGTGAGATTGTTGCCAAATGTAAACTAGATTATTGACTCTAGTGCAAGTGGGAGACTGTTGGAATTATGCCCTAGAGGCAATAATAAAGATGTTATTATTATAATTCTTGTTCATGATAAAGTTTATATTCCATGCTAGAATTGTATTAAGCGGAAACTTTAATACTTGTGTGGTTTGTGAACAACACCGTGTCCCTAGTACGCCTTTATGGACTAGCTCATTGATCAATGATGGTTAAGGTTTCATAACCATAGACATGAGTTGTCAATTGATAATGAGATCATATCATTGGGAGAATGATATGATGGATGACCAAACTAAGCGAAGCAATTAGATCGTTTCATCGTGTTCATCTTTGCGAAGCTTTTCTTATGTCAAATATTGTATTCCTTAGACCATGAGATAATGCAACTCCCTGGTACCGGAAGAAAGCTTTGAGGTCATCAAACGTCATCCTATGAGAGGGTGATCATAAAGGTGTCTCTCAGGTGATTGGAAAGTATCTGTTGGGTTGTGTGTATTGAGATGGAATTTGTCCCTCCCAGGTCGGAGAGATATACTTCGGGCCCACTCGGTAATCGATATCAACACCGCTTGCAAGCATGTGGTTAAGGAGTTAATCACAAAGTGATATCGGATTACGGAACGAGTAAAGTACTTGCTGTGAACGAGATTGAACTAGGTATGATGGTACCGACGATCGAATCTCGGGCAAGTAAAATATCGCGAGACGAAGGGAATATATATATGGGATTGATTGAATCCTGGCATCGTGGTTCATCCGATATGATCATCGATGAATGTGTGGGAGTCAATATGGGTGCCTGCACCGCTGTTGATTATTGATAGAAGATCATGTCTGCATATTCTCGAACCCGCAGGGTCACACACTTAACGTGTCTTGACGCTAGGATAGATTGGATAATTGGTTTATGATTTTTTGTTCGGAGTCTCGGATGGGATCCGGGATATCACGAGAGGTTCCGGAATGGTCCGGAGAATAAGATTCATATAAGGCAGTGCAGTTTTTGGAGTTCGGAATTGTTCCGGATTAATCGGTATTGTACCGGAAGCTTCTAGAACCTTCCGGAAGGGGACAAACGTGGCCCCACCTTCCGGGAGGGGGCATGGGCCTATGAGGGAGTGTCCTGGCCGCTTTGGGCCAGGGGCACAAGGCCCCATAGGGCCCAGCCGATTCTAGAGAGATTTGACTCGTTTAAATCTCGGGATAGAATTTCTAGATAAGGGAGAGTTTAAATCGTTTAAATTAGAGATAGGATTTCTAGATAAAGGAGAGTTTAAATTGTTTAAACTAGAGATAGGCTTGGAGGAGGGGCAAGGGCTGGCTGCCCCCCCTCTATATAGAGGGGTGGTGCGCCCCCTCCCCCACACACACCTTCCTCCAAGCCCTAGCTGCCTTGCTACCTTCCTCTCCCCCTCCCGACTGTTTGTAGGAGAAGCCCTGCAGCAGAAATTCTCCACCATATACACCACGCCGTCGTGTTGTAGATCCAATCTATCTATCCACCATACTCGCTGGTCCGAGGAAGGAGGAGACGTCGAGGTGCTGCACGTGTGCATCTCACGGAGGCACCGCCACTTGTGGTGCTAGATCGGATCGGGTCGCGAGGAGGATAAGCGAGTACGACTACATCACCCACGTTCCGATTTAACGCTCACTGCAGGCGAATCTTCAAGGGTATGAAGATCTAATCCAATCTCTCTCGTTGTTTGCATCTCCTAGATTAGATCTTGGCTTTCCCTCTGTTCGCTCCGTAGAAAATTTTGATTTACTATGCCGCGAAACCCTTCAAATAGTCCATTGGTCAACCCTCTCATGGGAAAAACTAGGCGGTAGATCTACGGGGCCCACATACTAGGGTTTCGCTGGTAAAATGACCGCCGGAGCCCCACGAAAACTTGCATCTGACCCTACCATATGTCGACACCTGTGGTGCAACACCCACGGATGGAATGAGTAGCTCCCGAGAGTGAGAATCCTCCCACACATGCCTTGGCACGCACCGAAGCTCTAGACCCCTATGAGGAATCTCCCGCTACGGGTCAAACTTACGGAAACCGGAGGAGTCTTGAGCCAAACCTTGGTTTCCCTTGTTCCTATGGACTAAACCAACCTGAACAAACAAAATAGTCCATTGGTCAACCCTCGCATGGAAAAAGCTAGGCGGTAGATCTACGGGGCCCACATACTAGGGTTTCGCTGGTAAAATGACCGCCGGAGCCCCACGGAAACTTGCATCTGACCCAACCATATGTCGACACCTGTGGTGCAACACCCACGGATGGAATGAGTAGCTCCCGGGAGTGAGCGTCCTCCCACGCATGCCTTGGCACGCACCGAATCTCTAGACCCCTATGAGGAATCTCCCGCTACGGGTCAAACTGACGGAAACCGGAGGAATCTTGAGCCAAACCTTGGTTTCCCTTGTTCCTATGGACTAAACCAACCTGAACAAACAAAATAGTCCATTGGTCAACCCTCGCATGGAAAAAGCTAGGCGGTAGATCTACGGGGCCCACATACTGGGGTTTCGCTAGTAAAATGACCGCCGGAGCTCACGGAAACTTGCATCTGACTCTACCATATGTCGACACCTGTGGTGCAACACCCACCGATGGAATGAGTAGCTCCCGGGAGTGAGCGTCCTCCCACGCATGCCTTGGCACGCACCGAAGCTCTAGACACCTATGAGGAATCTCCCGCTACGGGTCAAACTGACGGAAACCGGAGGAATCTTGAGCCAAACCTTGGTTTCCCTTGTTCCTATGGACTAAACCAACCTGAACAAACAAAATAGTCCATTGGTCAACCCTCGCATGGAAAAAGCTAGGCGGGAGATCTACGGGGCCCACATACTAGGGTGTCGTTGGTAAAATGACCGCCGGAGCCCCACGGAAACTTGCATCTGACCCTACCATATGTCGACACCTGTGGTGCAACACCCACGGATGGAATGAGTAGCTCCCGGGAGTGAGCGTCCTCCCACGCATGCCTTGGGACGCACCGAAGCTCTAGACCCCTATGAGGAATCTCCCGCTACGGGTCAAACTGACGAAAACCGGAGGAATATTGAGCCAAACCTTGGTTTCCCTTGTTCCTATGGACTAAACCAACCTGAACAAACAAAATAGTCCATTGGTCAACCCTCGCATGGAAAAAAGCTAGGCGGTAGATCTACGGGGCCCACATACTAGGGTTTCGCTGGTAAAATGACCGCCGGAGCCCCACGGAAACTTGCATCTGACCCTACCATATGTCGACACCTGTGGTGCAACACCCACGGATGGAATGAGTAGCTCCCGGGAGTGAGCGTCCTCCCACGCATGCCTTGGGACGCACCGAAGCTCTAGACCCCTATGAGGAATCTCCCGCTACGGGTCAAACTGACGAAAACCGGAGGAATATTGAGCCAAACCTTGGTTTCCCTTGTTCCTATGGACTAAACCAACCTGAACAAACAAAATAGTCCATTGGTCAACCCTCGCATGGAAAAAAGCTAGGCGGTAGATCTACGGGGCCCACATACTAGGGTTTCGCTGGTAAAATGACCGCCGGAGCCCCACGGAAACTTGCATCTGACCCTACCATATGTCGACACCTGTGGTGCAACACCCACGGATGGAATGAGTAGCTCCCGGGAGTGAGCGTCCTCCCACGCATGCCTTGGCACGCACCGAAGCTCTAGACCCCTAGGAGGAATCTCCCGCTATGGGTCAAACTGACAGAAACCGGAGGAATCTTGAGCCAAACCTTGGTTTCCCTTGTTCCTATGGACTAAACCAACTTGAACAAACAAAATAGTCCATTGGTCAACCCTCGCATGGAAAAAGCTAGGCGGTAGATCTACGGGGCCCACATACTAGGGTTTCGCTGGTAAAATGACCGCCGGAGCCCCACGGAAACTTGCATCTGACCCTACCATATGTCGACACCTGTGGTGCAACGCCCACGGATGGAATGAGTAGCTCCCGGGAGTGAGCATCCTCCCACACATGCCTTGGCACGCACCGAAGCTCTAGACCCCTATGAGGAATCTCCCGCTACGGGTCAAACTGACGGAAACCGGAGGAATCTTGAGACAAACTTTGGTTTCCCTTGTTCCTATGGACTAAACCAACCTGAACAAACAAAATAGTCCATTGGTCAACCCTCGCATGGAAAAAGCTAGGCGGTAGATCTACGGGGCCCACATACTGGGGTTTCGCTAGTAAAATGACCGCCGGAGCTCACGGAAACTTGCATCTGACTCTACCATATGTCGACACCTGTGGTGCAACACCCACAGATGGAATGAGTAGCTCCCGGGAGTGAGCGTCCTCCCACGCATGCCTTGGCACGCACCGAAGCTCTAGACACCTATGAGGAATCTCCGCCACGGTCAAACCGACAAACCGGAGGAATCTTGAGCCAAACCTTGGTTTCCCTTGTTCCTATGGACTAAACCAACCTGAACAAACAAAATAGTCCATTGGTCAACCCTCGCATGGAAAAAGCTAGGCGGGAGATCTACGGGGCCCACATACTAGGGTGTCGTTGGTAAAATGACCGCCGGAGCCCCACGGAAACTTGCATCTGACCCTACCATATGTCGACACCTGTGGTGCAACACCCACGGATGGAATGAGTAGCTCCCGGGAGTGAGCGTCCTCCCACGCATGCCTTGGGACGCACCGAAGCTCTAGACCCCTATGAGGAATCTCCCGCTACGGGTCAAACTGACGAAAACCGGAGGAATATTGAGCCAAACCTTGGTTTCCCTTGTTCCTATGGACTAAACCAACCTGAACAAACAAAATAGTCCATTGGTCAACCCTCGCATGGAAAAAAGCTAGGCGGTAGATCTACGGGGCCCACATACTAGGGTTTCGCTGGTAAAATGACCGCCGGAGCCCCACGGAAACTTGCATCTGACCCTACCATATGTCGACACCTGTGGTGCAACACCCACGGATGGAATGAGTAGCTCCCGGGAGTGAGCGTCCTCCCACGCATGCCTTGGGACTTGCATGAAGCTCTAGACCCTATGAGGAATCTCCGCCACGGTCAAACCGATTAAACCGGAGGAATATTGAGCCAAACCTTGGTTTCCTTGTTCCTATGGACTAAACCAACTGAACAAACAAAATAGTCCATTGGTCAACCTCGCATGGAAAAAAAGCTAGGCGGTAGATCTACGGGGCCCACATACTAGGGTTTCATTGGTAAAATGACCACGGAGCCCACTAAACTTGCATCGACCCTACCATATGTCGACACTGTGGTGCAACACCCACGGATGGAATGAGTAGCTCCCGGAGTGAGCGCCCTCCCACGCATGCCTTGGGACGCCAAGCTCTAGACCCTATGAGGAATCTCCACACGGTCAAACCTAAACCGGAGGAATATTGAGCCAAACCTTGGTTTCCCTTGTTCCTATGGACTAAACCAACCTGAACAAACAAAATAGTCCATTGGTCAACCTCGCATGGAAAAAAAGCTAGGGTAGATCTACGGGCCCACATATTAGGGTTTCGCTGGTAAAATGACCGCCGGAGCCCCACGGAAACTTGCATCTGACCCTACCATATGTCGACACCTGTGGTGCAACACCCACGGATGGAATGAGTAGCTCCCGGGAGTGAGCGTCCTCCCACGCATGCCTTGGCACGCACCGAAGCTCTAGACCCCTAGGAGGAATCTCCCGCTATGGGTCAAACTGACAGAAACCGGAGGAATCTTGAGCCAAACCTTGGTTTCCCTTGTTCCTATGGACTAAACCAACTTGAACAAACAAAATAGTCCATTGGTCAACCCTCGCATGGAAAAAGCTAGGCGGTAGATCTACGGGGCCCACATACTAGGGTTTCGCTGGTAAAATGACCGCCGGAGCCCCACGGAAACTTGCATCTGACCCTACCATATGTCGACACCTGTGGTGCAACGCCCACGGATGGAATGAGTAGCTCCCGGGAGTGAGCATCCTCCCACACATGCCTTGGCACGCACCGAAGCTCTAGACCCCTATGAGGAATCTCCCGCTACGGGTCAAACTGACGGAAACCGGAGGAATCTTGAGACAAACTTTGGTTTCCCTTGTTCCTATGGACTAAACCAACCTGAACAAACAAAATAGTCCATTGGTCAACCCTCGCATGGCAAAAGCTAGGCGGTAGATCTACGGGGCCCACATACTGGGGTTTCGCTAGTAAAATGACCGCCGGAGCCCCACGGAAACTTGCATCTGACCCTACCATATGTCGACACATGCGGTGCAACGCCCACAGATGGAATGAGTAGCTCCCGGGAGTAAGCGTCCTCCCACGCATGCCTTGGCACGCACCGAAGCTCTAGACCCCTAGGAGGAATCTCCCGCTACGGGTCAAACTGACAGAAACCGAAGGAATCTTGAGCCAAACCTTTGTTTCCCTTGTTCCTATGGACTAAACCAACCTGAACAAACAAAATACTCCATTGGTCAACCCTCGCATGGAAAAAGCTAGGGGGTAGATTTACGGGGCCCACATACTAGGGTTTCGCTGGTAAAATGACCGCCGAAGCCCCACGGAAACTTGCATCTAACCCTACCATATGTCGACACATGTGGTGCAACGCCCACGGATGGAATGAGTAGCTCCCGGGAGTGAGCGTCCTCCCACGCATGCCTTGGCACGCACCGAAGCTCTAGACCCCTATGAGTAATCTCCCGCTACGGGTCAAACTGACAGAAACCGGAGGAATCTTGAGCCAAACCTTGTTTTCCCTTGTTCCTATGGACTAAACCAACCTGAACAAAAAAAATAGTCCATTGGTCAACCCTCGCATGAAAAAAGCTAGGGGTAGATCTACGGGCCCACTAGTTAGCATAAAATGCATATAATGCTTTTACGTTAAATGTCACTCTAGTTATTTTATTGTTAGTCAAAAATAGATTCTATATATATTTTACTGTGCGTTTTGATTTTACAAAAATTTAGAAACTAAATTTACTCAATTTGGATTTGTAAAACCAAAAATATTAAAGAATTTATAAAACAGATATAAGAAAATATTTATAACAAAGAAAAGGGCAAGATGACCCAGCTGGGCGTGCAGCTCATTTCTTCCTACGTCTGTCTATTCTCCGCGCGCGCAGCGCCCAGCAGGGCAGCTGTAGTGCAATCAGCCCAGCGACGGCCCAACCTAGAACCGCAGCCCCTCCCTCCACTCACTGCCGCGTGGGCCCGCAGTCACGCGACCCCATCTGTCAGATCTTCCTCCTTCCTCCCGACCTGCCTCGCGACCCAATCTCTGAAACTGTGGTCGAATCCTCTCCTCACTCGAGAAACAAGCTCGTGGCCACCACCGTCCGGCGAACTCTCAGACGAATTAATCCTCCAACATTCTCTCATGGGGTCCAATCCATTCTCCAAAATCTCTACAAGACGCCATCTCTCCTGAACTATGAACTATGGATGCATTGGTAATAAATTGCCTCCACCAACGGCCGGCCGGTGGTGGCCGACTGGAGTTCGCCGGAAGCTCACGGGAGCGGTTAGGGACAGACGTGAATCGACCGGTCGGTCAACCGATCTCCACCTTATCCGCCTAAATACGTACGGTACAACTATACATACGTATAGAGGTTTCGCAGAAAAAAAATGTAAACAGGTCTTAGCTCTGACCCGGAACCCACTCACAACCAACCCCATAACCCGTTTTTGCAGACAAAAATTTCTCGGGAGGGGGGGATACCGAAGCAAGGCTCTTACTCTTTTGAAGTTGTGCTAAGGCAGATCATCCTCCACACTGAACATGACTTTTGCAATTTACAGTTGGTTCTGATGTCTGCATATTAGACCTGAAATGAAAGTCAAATCGAGATGATGTTCTTTAGATTCTATAATATTGTGATGGAACCCTTCTAGGTTGCAGATCGCTCCGTGTTTTCTGCAGTCATTCCCTTACAATCTGGGTACGAACATATTTTATCTGACAAATTTATAAGAGTAGTTTGTGTTGATTTTTTTTTTTTGACCTGGAACACTTGATTCCAGTAAACACATGGCTCAGCAACATCGCCGGCCAACAGGGCACTTACACCATCAGGCAGCGACTCCGGCCATAAACGTCTAGTGTCTTGCCGGTTCACTCCGACAGCAGCTACCTCATGCGCTAGTTTATTACAAGTACCCGGGGCAAAAACAAATTCAAAAGAATTAAAACCCAGCTGCATATATAGTCAGCAGGTTTTTATAGATGATTCCTTCCGCAGCTCTGTCATACTCCGTCGTCCACATTGCGTGCATCAGGTTCTATGAATCCGTCTCAATTAGGACATGGACCATACCCCACTCAGCAGCAGCGTGCGCAGCTTCTTCGCAAGCCTGAATTTCTGCATGCGCTGCAGATAGAGCATAGGTAATTCTCCCTGCCCCCGAGCCTCTAACTCGCCCATATTGGTCTCTTACCACAAAACCCCAGCCACCTGAATTTGAATCGGCTCTGAACGATCCATCCACATTTATCTTCAGCACATCTGCAGGCGGTGCCTGCCAATTTGCTTCCCTAGGCTCTGAGATCTTCACTGTCCCTCTTTCTTTCGAGTAGAACTCCCGTGATTCTCCTGCCCAAAACCGGACTTGTGTCACCAAATTTTGTTTGTCCCCACCTACATCTTTCGCATTAATTTTGTTTGTGTTGATTTTTTAGTCTGCTTGTAACTACAAAAGCAGCCAATTCTCCGTCGTCTCTCTCTTTTTTTCTGCGAGGGTTCGTTTTCTTTTCTTGGGCTTAGTTGGGCGTCCCCTAAGGCAAGCCAGATGAACCGACCATTGTGCAGGCCCATTTAGCACATAGAATTTTATGGTCTCTCTCTATTTTGTACTAGTATATGATGTTTATAATAAGAACATGTAATTTCTAAATCGTGTTTAAGTTTCGTAGAGTACGATAGATATGGTTGTGTATATTAGTCTATCCAATTAAAGACTTCACAATAAGATATCGCCGTTGTTGTGTTTAAAATTTCAGCCATTGTTGTATTTAAAATTTCATAGGGAAGAGCACTGAAGCATAACTGGTTTTCCAAACCTTTCGTGTGGATAGCATTTTCCGACTTCTAAATTTTGGCAGAGCTCCTTGAGAGCGAATTGTCATAGATACTCCTGGACCCGAATTTACTTATCGTACCCTTAAGTTGCATAGCTTCCTGGTCCTTAAGTTGTATAAAAGGCTGAAACTTGTGGGTTGCTTCTTATTGTTTTTTCGAACTTTGTCATTTTTTGCTTGAGCTACATAGTTTCGAGTTTCCATACACCAAAAAGCACGCACATACATACGTGCGACCTTTATATACAAATATGTATTTTTTTTATTTCAGTGCAGTACTTTTCAATTTTACTGTTCCAGCAGGTTCATAAGAGCAACTCTAACCGATCCCTTTTCGACCTAAGAGGACTTTACTCCTCCATCTCGCCGCCTGAGCCTCGCTGCCCTGCCCACGTATTCTCGCCGGCGTTCACACCGGCGACCACCAGCCACCTCCGCCCATAGCTGCGAACACCCGACGGTCGTTTCCCCTCCATTCCTCCCACTCGCCGGTGCTAGCCGTCGCCAGAATTGCCCCCGATAGCCGACGCATCAAGCCGGAAGCCCGCCGCTAATTCAAGGTCGATTCCGGCCCCGGCGAGGTCGTTTATTTCGGCAAAAGGGCCGTCGGAGCATGGGGGCTCGTAGATCGGAACGCCGCGAACCAGCACCGGCCGACGAGGTTCACTGCGACGAGCTTTTCAACCAGAGGTGGCCTCGATCTTTGTCGGCGTCTGGTCGTCGCGTTGCACCGGCGGAGGGATTTATACGACTACCGCGGGGTAGCAAGGTCATCGCGGAGCCCCGACGGTGTCCTCATCCCCTTTTCCAGGCTCAATCATCCCGGTCGCGGCCTCCAACTCCGCCGCCCTCAAGGTATTCGACGATATGCGGGATTATTTCAACCCCAGTTGCACCTATCTAGACCACCAATTCCGATGGTGATTTCGGATGTCGAAGGCCTGGTTCCTCTCAATATCAAGAATCGTGGAGGATCACGATGATTGGTTCAAGCTCTGAAGGAGTGCAACGGGAGAGCTGAGTGCAAGCCCATTGATGAAGTGCCTAATTATGTTTTTCCAATTGTTTGATTTGAAACAAATGATTTTATTCATTAATTTGGTGTGTAATAATGAATAATAGGCTTATTTACATTTTATATGGTTTGTAATATTGATACTTTGGTTCAAATATGTTGATTTAAAAAAAAAACAAAGTTTAAGTCCTCTAAGTTATTGGGGATCGGATCTGCGACGGTAAATTTAGAGGACTAAATATAGGATTTTAAGATTTAGTCCAGCCGAAACTCCTGTAAAATAAAAGAGATCAATTAGAGTTGCTCTAAGTACCCTAATTCCATTGTGTAATTCCGAAGGAGGGGAGTAGATCTTCATAAGAATCTCATGTTCCTAGGCCGCTCCAGAGCTCCTAAAATACTGCAGCTTGGGCTGGCTCTCCAATGGAGTATGTTGTGAAAAAACTCACCCCTCCCCCTGCGTTCCCCCCGCATCGCCTTCCCAAGCGAGGCGACCGGGCGGAACCCTCCACCCCAACCCCTCCCTTCCAGCGCTCCTCCCCGCCGCTGCCGCCGGCAGGTGCTGTCGGGCGTTGCCCGCGCGGTGCCCCAAGGCCGGCGGTGGCGGCCTCCTCTTCTTCCCGCCGCAGGATCTGGGCTTGGGGGATGGCTCCCGGCGGCGGAGCTTCCAGGAAGGCGTCATTTCCGGTGAGTCCCCGGATGGCGGCGAGGTGGGTGGAATGGCCGCTTGGTGGCACAGGCGGCGAGATCTCGAGGGCTGGCCGGAGGAGCCCTGTAGGCCTAGATCTAGGCCCTTTTGGGCCCAATCTGGGTTAGGGCGGGCATGTTCTGGCTTGTCTCCGTCACTTTCGGTTTGTTTGCAGAGTGGTTGGTGGTGAGGTTGGCGGCAACAGTGTCGTGCTTGCTGCAGCATGGTGGTGGGTGCTTCACGGTTCCGTTTGGGTCCGGCTGGGCCTCTGGCGCCGAACATGAGGGTGGTGATGGCATGGTATATGTGCAGCAGCGGGGCAGCATGGACTTTACGTGCCCGTCCAGGGCACGGCCGGGCCTGCTCGGCCTGATGTGTTCCTGCGGCCGCGGCCGGTCAGCACCCGCCTTAGGCGGTGGAGGACGACCTCTAGGTTGTTGTGGCGCTGCCGTCCTTCGGCTCCAACTTGGCCTAGTGTGCTCTTGCCATTGTGTCCGACCGGCTATCGCATGTGGTGATGGAGGTTGTTCCCTCCCGCACGGCTAAGGAGCTATCTTTCCGTATCCACGGCTGTTTTGCGGTCTAGCCGTTCTAGCAGCGTTTGCCTTGGTGAGACGAAGATGATGCATTCAAGACCGGGGTGGCGCATGTTGATAGACGATAAGTTTGGTGGAGTGTAAGGATTGAATGGGGTTGTGATTCTTTGAGGGTCGGGAGAAATTCTTGCTAATTAGGCCGGCGCTGACGCGGTGACACCTGCGGGTGCTGCCTTCCTTCTTGAAAGGTGTTCGATGTACACTCTCCTCACTGGCTCACTCCCCTAGTTGTATCAGAAGAAATCCTAGGTGAAATCCGGACAACAACGTCGTCATCGTTGCACTCCTTTTTAAAGGTGTCGCTTGATACATGGCAATTCAGTAGCATAGGAGTGCGGTGGGACTTTTTTGACGGGTGCAGCGGTTGCGAGTCATCGTCGTTTGTCGATCTGACGTTGTTGTGCATTATTTTCTCTCTCTTCTTTTGTATTTTTTTCTTGGGTGTCTTTGTGCTGTCGGGCCCGCAGGGGACTCGATGTGGTTGCTATTCGTTGAAATACTGTAGCTTCTGGCCGGCTTGATTACCCATCAACTTTAGTTTGCCCTACGGTATATTCCCAGTGCTTCAGCATCTCGACTGCCTTTCTCCCGTGAGCGCGCGCTTCTAGTTGAGAAACCATCGGCGAAGAGATCTTCTGACTTGGTACGAGACAGCTAGCTGCCCTCATTGATGGTTCACATTCTTGTTTCCAACGGCGTATACCGGTGTGTTCCTTTCTGCGTGGCGCCTGAACGGCCGTCCCTCGTCGCCCAAAGTGCAAGCATGTCACGGGGCATCGGACGCGCACGCTCCATGTCGCTGGCGGCGCCGGCTGGTGCCTTCTTTGCCGTGTGGAGGACTAACCGATTTTGGTTGGCCAGCAAGAGCGGGCGGCCGGGCTCGCAGCTTTTATTTGGTGTCGTTCGATCTATCATGTGCAAATGTAGGTGTGCGCAGGCACAGCTTAATTTTTGAGTTTCCCTTACACAAACTTCAAAGGAGGAAAGCTTCATAATATATGAACGAAACGAGAGTGAATTTTCAGGACACGGGTACTACATACTCCGGAACCTGAAGTTTTGCACTTGTTTGAAACTTAAGTTTTTTTGTACTATCGTAGTTAAGTTTCGTACTCTCATTATTAAAGTTTCGAGCTATTTTGAGATTAAGTGACATGCATGAATCCAAGAAACTTGTCGGGGTGCTTCTTACCATTCATTTAAAATCTTGTTATTTTTGCCTAAGCTACGTAGTTTCGAGTTTTGATACGCAAAAAGTCACGCACATGCATACGTGTTTCCTCTACTTTTTTTTTGATTTTTTTTAAACTTTATTTACTATGTTTTTTCGATTTTTTTTTCCTGAACACTGTTCTAGGCGAGTTCCGGAGTGTCGTTACCCATGCAGTGATTATGGCCTCGTTCAGCTTTGAAATATTTTTGAATTATTTAGAAAATACTTTGGTTTCTAAAATACTTAAGTATTGAATAAAGTATTTGGTTCTAGTAACTATTGTAGTTTTAAAACTGGACTAGTGTCAAAAACTATGATTTTTTTCGAAGTATTGGACAAAGAGGTCTAACTCTCTCTTTTTTTCTAAACGGAGAAAGAAGAAATACTAAAGTATTGGTTAGTCAGACACTAAAATACCGTGATATTGATATACTTTGATTTAGGAAAAAGACTGAGTTTTCAAGCATAGAATATGGTGAAATTTATTTCGAAAAAAAAAACAAGAACCATGACACCATAAGGTTACTACATATTTTGAAACTTGTAAAATATTTCACCGTCTTGATGCAGAACTTCCTCGCGGAGTTGCATTGCGTGTGTCCGCATTGCAGTTGCAATGCATATGTTCTATTGTTCTAAAAGTACACTTCATTTGTTCAAAAAATTAAGTATTGTTGATTTGTCTAGGAATACATGTATCTATATACTTAAGTATATATACAAATCGATGTGAACCTAGACAAATCTATGGCACTTATTTCTGAGCGAAAGGAGGAGGAGTATTTCTTCTGCTCATAAATAAATAAATATCAAAGATTGTCTAGATCGATTCGTGTATATCTTGACAACTTGTAACGAGATGCATTCGAGTATCTAGACAAATTTGACACACTTAATTCCGAACAGAGTGAGTATGTTTTAGTGCTTGGTAGGCTATGAAACAAAGGCACTAGTAGAGCCAAGTTTAGGACGTCACCCGTGAGATGTAGCTGGTGCATGCGAGCACGGCGCAGGGCCCTCACGCGAACGGCATGATGACCAACGTACGTACCACACCATCATCGTAACGCCCGTCAGGCCGGGCGATGAACTCGAGCCAGCCAGTCCAAAAAGCGCCTTCCCAGTTCCAAAACGAAATGAGAAAAGCGTCTCCTTCCGGCCGTCTCGGCCACTTTTTCCAGCGCCGCAAGAGGTTGACTCGGGCCCGGCCACGGGGGTTTTTCGCGAACGGACGGCGCCTGGGAGCCGCCCGCGTTGACATGCCCGCGCCACGCCACGCGTGCCAACCGCGACCCCTCGCCATCGCTGCCACGGCACGGGCGTGAGCCCTCCGCCGTGCGCGCACGGCCCTGCGTCTGCCAACTGCCCGACTGAACCAGGTCGTGATTTGAGTTAAATACAACAACAGTCCTATACTTGTTCAGTGGTTCGTTTTAGTCCTTGTAATCGAATTTGCACAATTTAAACAGTATACTTGTTGATCATGCTTGATTTAGTTCAAAATTATGTTTGCCGTTATATTTGAGGTGACGCAGTCGAACATGGACACGGGTCCCACTTGCAGTAGAGCAGTTGATCCAAATATTTGCAGGAACCCCCTTCCCATTTAGAATGTGCATTTCCGCTCTTAGATATTTACACGTACAACCCTCCCCATCTGATCGATACGCCATTACATTGACCTTTGGTTCAGAAATGTTCTGTTCGAGAGGGAGGAAAAAAAGAAAGGAGTCGACGGAGAGGGAGGCAACGGCGGCGACGATCACTGGACCGAAACGTGTAGCAGCTGTTTGTGGAGGGGATAAATAGAAGAGGGGGTTCCTACAAGTTTCCAAGCCAACAGTTCTGCTGCTTCCACATGTCATCTGTGTCAGCTTAGACTCTGATGGCAAACATGTTTTTTTTTTTTGCGCAGGGCAAACAAGGTTTTAGACTAAATTGGATCCAACTGACAAGTTCAGAGGTTAAATTGTTCAAATTAAATCCAGCCAGAGCACGCCGGCCACACAGGTCGATGGGCAGCTGGTTGAGCTATCAGCTATGCAACTATGCGAGGCGCCCCTCCTCGTGATTAACTAACCAAACAACTCTCCGCCAGATATTTCCTATGGCACTGCCCGCCCGGCACGGCCGGCGCCTCTATAAAAGCCGACCGCCTCGTCCATTTCCTTACCTAGCTAGCTCAGATCGATATACGGCTCGATCCAAGGCAGCAAGAGCAAGGCGCACCACGGTCCCCACCACCACACGTACAATACAAGGCACACCCTGCTCAAGGTGGTCATGGAGACGATGGCGGCGAACGGCGGCGTGGAGATGGAGAGGGCGCAGCAGGCGGGGGCGGGGCGGCGCTTCCAGATGCCGCTGCACTACCCGAGGTACACCAGGGAGAACTACGAGGTGATGCCCGAGTGGCAGCTCGACCGCCTCCTCTCCGACTACGGCCTCCCCGTCCAGGGAACCGTCTACCAGAAGCGCAGCTTCGCCATGGGATCCTTCCTCTGGGGCGCAGGCGCCAACTGATGATCTACCTCTACCTTTACCCACCGCCCGCCCCGCCCCGCCCCTCTATCGAGTATCCACCTCTTCCACCTACGATCGACGATCCCTACCCGAGAGATAGAGAGAGATGACGCGCGCACTGTGTATGTGTATCCGTATATGTACGTATAGGTTCTCGTATCATTTCCTTTTGGAAAATGTAATGCAATCTGTGGCTATTTCTAGTATTTGTTTGGCACAACAACATCGTAACATCATGTGTGTGCTGATTTTGGTCGAGCTAGCTGAATATTTTGAACTTTGATATTGGCTACCTACACTGGTGACCGGCCGGCCGGTGAGTCGCGTGGAACTGATGATGGGCATGCATGCATGAGTTAGCTAGCTCCACCTGCATTAATTCCAACCCTGAACTAAACCTTGAACTCGTAGAGGCGGATGGCGGAATTGTAAGTTGAGGGTGCCAATTTCCGGGACTGAATAAAGTTCAAAGTTCGATTTCGACACACTCTACAAGTTCAGGGTTTATTATTCCAGAAAAATATAACGAGCATATAGTTACGTTTGGAATTAGAACCATTGAATGTGCAGCATAACATATGTGTGACCTCTCTATGCATGCAAGCATTCATAGCCTGCAACTGCAAGTTAGGTTGATGCTAACTGATCAACGAGAAAAGCATGCATGCATGCGCGCATGTCATTTTTAACTTTAACCAGAAGTTCAAAACTCGGTCCAGCTTAGCTTATAAAACTTGACAGCATACAATAGAAATCCTAAACAGACACTATTACAACAACACATCAGCAGAGGAACTCCAAATTCGAAAGTTTTCCTTCAGAAAAAAAGCGAGCTTGTAGAATATGCAATGCTCCCTCGGCATCTTTCTTGGCAGATCCTTGGATCTTCGCGGAATAAACTATGTTGGTGCCTCGTGGACTAGAAAAATTCTTTTTCAAAACCGCCCGAAAAAGAATAGATGCCATGTAGTACAAGATAAATATCTCATGGTATACCTATTATCATTCACCGTGAACTCCACCCTCCTGCGTTGTCCATGCGTGAGCCATTAAAATGACGATGATCGTTGCAATTGGTATCATCGGGAGAAACTGGTAGGTCAAAGAAGGAATTACAAATCCATAAATCTTGAGATCCTACAACGATTCAAGGTTGGACCATCCATGCTCTGTCAATAGTCATGTCCAATTTGTTGGGAAAATTCTTCCACCTCTTCAATGCTTGAAAAGTTAGCGAATTTAAAAATGTCCACAAATATTTTAAAAAATGTTCATGAATTTTATAAATCAAAGATTGAAATAAATGTTCACAAATATTTTAAAAAAAAATTCATGAATGTTCTCAGATTTAAAAATGTTCACGATTATGGAAAATATGATTGTGAATTAAAAATATTCATAAATTTAAAAAAAATCACAATTTTGAAAAGATGTTTGTGAATTTAAAAATGTTCGTGGGTTTTAAAAAATGTTCACAAGCTTGACCAAAGATTTCTAATTTAAAAAAGTTCATGGTTGTGAAAAAAGTTCATGAATTTAAAATTGTTCTTGAATTATCAAAAATTAAATATTTTAAAAAGATGTTTGTGAATTTAAAAATGTTCGTTGATTTGAAGAAAATGTTCACGACAAAAGAAAGAAAACGTGAACAAAAAAGACGAGGAGTGAATGAAACGTGAAAGAAAAAGGGAAACTAGACAGAATATTAAAACTAGAAATAAAATTACAAATGCAAGCAGAAAACAGGAAAAATAACACCAGCCCACGGACGACCAGCGCGTGGGCGTCAGCTACATAGCGTAAGCAATAGGCCCTGTAAACGGTTTCCAGATTTTTCTTGAAATACCGGGATGCGCCTGGACAATCTAGGATTCTAGCCTACTTAGGAGAAGGCGAGTCTTTTCTTATTAGCCCTTCACGTAATCTAGAAAAGGTAATAAAAATAAGTTGTATAATGAGTCATCTCTTATTGTCATCTCTAAGAATTAATGTGAATTGACTAATTATAGTAAAAAATTGTGTTGATAAGAGAAGACATAAGGTATAATGGAGAAAAATAGTCTTCTCTTATTTTTAAGGGATCATCCAGGGGCGGACCTACGTTATACCGAGTGGGGGCCTAGGCCCCCAGTCAATTTTCGGTTTCCCCCTTTTGAAACCTATAATTTTACTATTTAGGCCCCCACTTAGATTAAAAATAAGGCCCCCGCTCAGCTTGGGCCCCCACTTGCTGATTGGGCTGGGTCCGCCCCTGGGATCATCCCTTAGCTAAGGAAAGACAACCTTCTCTTTCTTCATTCTCTCTCCTCCAACTAAGCGAAAATCCGACGTGGCAACCATAAGAGAAGGCTGACATCATCACATTGTATGTGCCATTATGCACGCAGATTCGTGGGCCAAACCGTAGCAGGCGAATGTGCGCAATACCAGGTCCGCTGATTTATAGGCAGGCTTTCCTAAGTCACTTCGAGTTTAACAATTTGAAATATAAAATGATGTTTTTCCGTTTAAAAGTTTTTGCGCATATTGTTTTCATAGATACAGATAGGGGCATATTCTAACTATAGAAATATAAAAATTATTTATATATATTCTCTGTGCCCCAAATCGATTAAGACAAATTTGTTTAGATTTGCATATATCTATCTGAATACACTTAAATCTAGACAAAACCGAGTCGTTTAGTTTGGAACCGAGGTTCTAGATTTATCTAAATACGTATATATAATATATAGACGTATTTTAGATATAGATACATGCATATTATGATAAAACTGCGTGAATTAATTTTTAGGACAGAGGGAGGTCAATTTATAGGCTCCACATAAAGGATAAAAATATGCTTATGACCATAGGCGGACCTACAAACCCTCCAGCCCGGAGTTCGGATGCCTAGACTTACAGGCAACGCAACGCTTGTATTTTAAGATTTTCTATAGTGATTTTGTTTAAAAAATTAGCATTTTAACCTTGGTTGCCAAGACTTTCGAAAATTTCATCCACTACTTGTCGTTGTCTACTCCCTATCGTCGGCACTAGCCGATTGCTCATATTATATCACCCGAGGTATTTATATCTACTCTCTCTGTTTTAAAATATAAAATGTTTTAGCTTTGTAAAATAAATGCATCTAGATTTATTTTAGTATTAGGTTCATTCAAATTTAGAGTAAATCTGCACTATAAAATAAGTTTAGATATTTTTTTTCATAAACCTAGAACATCTTATATTTTGAAACGGAGAGAGTAGGATATACGAAGTAAGTTTGAAAACTTTTATGACAAAAATTAAATTAAATGTTGCTCGGTCATTTAGAGAAACAACTAGCTTTCGAAATTTATTTGTAGTGAAAACAAATATGGGCAACTTGCCTGCTAATGGGGTGCGTCCTTGCGCGTGAAGTATGGGCAACTTGCCTGAGCTGATGGAACAAAATCCATTGGATGTCGGACCAAGTCTTCAAGTTGGTGGCTTGAGGGGGACAGTATATCCCCTATGGAGGTCATCTGCAAGATCTTCAAGGAGGCGGACATATGGAGGACAGCAGGGTTGTTTCGTGACTGTCTACGATAGATAGATGGGTAAAGATGTCGCGAGTAGTCAGATAGAGTGTGTGTGCTGTCCTTGTGATGGCGGGGAGTCTGCCACTTGTGGGATTGTGCCACCACGTGTTGAATTTGGCCTCTGGCCTTTTCTTTTATGAAAAAGATACATCTTTCAATACGTATTCTTGAAAAAAATCTAAATAACAATGTAGTCTGCGGCGTCAATACAGTGCATATATGTTTGCTACTCCCTCCGTCCGCAAATAAAGTGTACTTCGAGTTTTTCCTTAAGTCAAACTTTATCAAATTTAACCAAATTTATATATAAATATAACAAGATATATTAAATTAAATTAATATATTATAAAACTAAATTTGAAAACATATCTACTAGTACAAATTTAGAGTCATAAATATTACCATGTTTTTCTATAAAGTTAGTCAAACTTTATTAACTTTGACTTAAGACAAACCTAGAAGTACACATATTTACGGACGGAGGAGTAGACTTTAGCACTGTCGGAGCTTCTCGAGGGCAAAACTGGAGCCTGGAATGAAAAAATATTCATACCTATGCCATATCACATGAGAGTCAGCTTATTTGTTCGTCTGCTCTTGATTCACTTCGTCGTTCCGTTGTTCCTGCTCGTGAGCCGCACATCCATACATCCATATGGTAACAGACTGATCACCATCTTTTCCAAAAAAAAAACAAACTGATCACGAAGGTCCGAATGGCCAGAGAGACTCGATCTGGCGGGCGGTGTTCCGTCTAGCAGCTGAGCAACCATTACTAACGGCAAGCCGGCGAGAGGGCGCCGAGGCCCCACGCAGCAGCCTACATGTCCAAGTGGGCAGCAAGCTAGCCGATCCGGGAGTGACAATAATTTTCATGCTGCAAGCTGCTCCATGTTTTTTCAGGGCAAAGCGCCAATACACATATGATCTGCCTAACAAAAGTTTTTTTTTTGCGAATCAACCATATTTCATTCATTAATCAAAGGGATTACAGTCATCTTGCAGACATTTAGCTAAAAAAGGTGGATTATAGTTAATCCACATACACCTTCTCCTAGAGCTAGACGCCTGCTTAGCACACAAGTGTGCAGCAATATTAGCCTCTCTCCTAATAAACTTTAGCTGGAAAGACTCCATATTACTAGCATAACTCTCAATTTCAGATAAGATTGATGCAACTTCAGATCTGTTGCAATGCCGGTTGTTCCATAGCTTCACCACTTCACTCGCATCAGTTTCCACCTCAACACGAGATAGACCAAGAGCTGCTGCAAGTTGCACTCCATCCTGACAGCCAGTGTTTCCACAACCAGGGAATTGGCAGCATATTCGTACCAAATGGCCTGACCTCGCACCAAGATCCCTTCATGATCCCGTACCACCGGGCCGGATGAACCTTCTCCTGATTCCCGAATGAAGCTAGCATCGACGTTCGGTTTTAAGATACTGGAAACTGGTGGATTCCACTTTGGCAAGGCAGTAGGTTGCTTTGTAGTCATCTTCCTACCTGAAATTGATAGGTCCATGGCAATATCAGCAGCCCACTTCACCGATTCAGCCACCGATCTCGCCTTCTCCCCATGTCGTCTGGCGTTACGCTCAGACCACACAGCCCATCCTCCACATAAGATGACAGCAACATCAAATGGTTCTACTTTGCTACTACCAATTAAGTCAATCGCCCAAGTATCTGGGTGTAGTAAGGGAACCTTTACCGATGTTGTCAGTTTAATTTCTTCCCAGAATATCCTTGCCCATGTACAATCAAACAAGGCATGGTGGATAGTCTCATCACAACCACAATCTTGGCAGAAACCAATCTTTTCAATATGTCTTCTTTTCAAAACCGCCCGACACGGAATATAGCCTTTAATCACTCTCCACCAGAAATTCCTCACTTTGGGGGGAACATTCAACTTCCATAGTTTTTTCCAGTACGGTTGTCCAGCCCCGCCAGACCCATCGACTGGGTTTATAACCCCACGGGCTTGCAACAGGGCTCTATAAGCAGACTGAACTGTGAAATTGCCATGCTTCTCCAGATTCCATGCCCGAAAATCCTCTTCCAATCTTCCTGTTGGGATCTTCAACACGGCGTGTGCATCAATTGATTCAAGATTAGTTTGTACAGCCTCCACATTCCAGGCTCCCGACATAGGGTCCAGTAGTTGTTGAACCATGATGACCTCCGAGTCAGGTTTCCTCACAATAGGTTTTAAACTTGGATTAGTAGGAATCCACGGATCATCCCAAATTCTAGTAGCTTCTCCATTCCTAATCCGTTTGATTAATCCCAGTTGTAAAGCTTCACGCCCATACAAAATAGCCATCCACGTGTGGGAGGCATTTCTTCTATTTCCAGCTGTCATAAAATCCCCATTGTGATAATATTTCCCTTTTAACACCCGAGCACACAGTGAATCTGGATTTGTGATCAATCTCCACCCTTGTTTCGCTAGCATAGCTTTGTTGAAGAGTAAGAAATCTTTAAAAGCCATACCACCGCATGACTTGGGAATAGATAGATCATCCCATTTTACCCAATGCATCTTCCTGTTATCTTCATCCCCTCCCCACCAGAAACGAGCTATCACTGCTGTGATTTTCTAACAAAGCTTCTTAGAAAGCTTGAAACAGTTCATACAATAGGTTCGTATAGCTTGACAAATAGCCTTGATAAGAACTTCTCTCCCTGCACTGTTGAGCAGTTTTGGCGCCCAACCTGCTACCAGTTTCTTAATAGATGCCACAATATGCTCAAAATGTTCATCAGTTGATCGCCCTAGGGATGTTGGGAGCCCAAGCTACTTCTCAACCAATGCTTCCGTGGCAATTTCAGTACCATCATGCACTACAGTCTTCCCCTCTTCATCGGTATTAGCACTGAAAAAGATTGCCGATTTTTGCTTGTTAACCATCTGTCCGGATCCAAGACGATACAATTCCAGTATTTGGTGTAGCCGGTTATCCCCCTCCACCGAGGCTTGTGTAAATACCAAGCTGTCATCAGCAAACAGAAGATGGGATATCCACGGGCAATGGATTCCCACCCTGACTCCTCTTGATAGGTGTCCTTGCCCATAATACTTCAGCATACTCGAAAAACCCTCCGCGCATATTAAGAAAAGATATGGCGATATAGGGTCCCCTTGCCGAATCCCCCTAGAGGGTTTGAATAAATCAGAAAAATTACCATTCACCCTCACAGAAAAGGTTACTGTCTCAACACAGCACATAACCCTTTCAATCCATTCGCTAGCAAAACCCAACTTCGTCATAATAGCCCTTAAATATGACCATTCAACACGGTCATAAGCTTTTGCCATGTCAAGTTTCACCGCACATGCTCCTGTCTTCCCCTTCTTCCTCTTTAGATAATGAACACATTCATACGCCAAAATAACATTATCTGAAATGAGCCTCCCCGGCACGAATGCGCTCTGTTCCTCCGAAATTATTTCATCCAGCAATGGTCTAAGTCGCAATGCCAACACTTTGGAGGCCAATTTATAAAACACATTACATAAAGAAATTGGCCTACATTGAGATAGATCCTGTGGGTTCTTTACCTTAGGAATAAGCACCAAGACCGTGGAATCAACCAATCCAGGCATATCTCCCCCATTCAGGAATTATCTGACCGCATTGCATACTGCCCTCTTCAATACATTCCAGTGTCGAATGTAAAACCCTGTCGTAAGACCATCTGGTCCAAGAGAACGGCCAGGATGCATCATGAACATCGCCTTTTCAATTTCAGCATCTGAGAGCGGCGCACACAAATGAGCGTTCATCGATTCATCAACCTTTGGCAACACCCAATCAGTCACCAGCGCAGGATTAGTGCCTACCTGCTCCGCAAAGAGGGTCTGGTAGAACCTCTTAGCTTCCATTTCCATTCCCTCTTGAGACGATACAACAGCACCCTCCGCAGTCCGTATGGATTTAATCCTATTCCTGCGAGATCTCTCCTTTGTTTTGGCATGAAAAAAGGATGTATTCCGGTCCCCTTCCGCTAACCATAAAGCCCTTGATATTTGTTTTTCCAGTGATTCTTCCCTCGCCAAAAGTTCTGATATTTTACCTATCAAACTTCTCTCCTCTCTTGACGGGCCACTACCCAGAGAGTGAGACCTCAGCTCCTCCAGTCTGCCCCTCATGCACTTTAACTGTTTTTTAACCGAACCAAACTCAGTTTTGCTCCAGTTAATTAGTTTTTGTCGTACCCCGCCCAGTGCATCATATAGCTCCTGCATGTTTGTGGCTCCATCCTGCCAAGCTTATTCTACGACCTGGATATATCTATCATGATGCGTCCATGCATTCTCAAACCGAAAGGGTTTACCCATAGTACTATCTTCGATCCAACTCGACCTTTTTACAGGAATCACCAAAGCACTATGATCTGATTCATAGCATTGGACAACATTAACAATAGTATTGTCAAAGCATTCCATAAATTTATCATCCCCCAGAGCTCTGTCCAACCTCACCTTGATATTGCTACTTCCTTGCTGTTTATTATCCCAAGTGTAAGGCAGGCCCTGGTATCCCAAGTCCTCAAACCCACATTCATCAACAGCTTCTCGAAAACCTTCCATCATCCATTCTTGTCTATCAGTACCTCCAAACTGCTCGGTTGCATGAAGGATTTCATTGAAGTCTCCAGCACAAATCCATGGGTTGTTATACTCCCTTCTCAAGTACTTCAGTAAATCCCATCCCAACTTCCTCCTTGCTCTCTTTGGATTACCATAGAATTCAGTAAACCTCCACTCTATGTCACCAAGATCCTCATTCTGAATTAACACATCAATGTGGTTATTACTGAAAGATTTCAGAGTGACCCTAGAGTCATTATTCCAATATAGACACAGCCCTCCACTTAAACCCACGCTTTTCACCCCAAAGGCATGTGAAAAGCCAAACTTCCACCTCAGATCTTGCGATCTCTTATCTGACATCTTGGTCTCCGAGAGAAAGACCAAACTGGGACGATATGACCTCACAAGGTCACTCACTTCTCGAACTGTCTCAGGCCGCCCCGCACCTCGACAGTTCAGGCTCATGATATTCATTGTTCCCGGCGGTCACCCTCGAAGGATGCCGCCGATCCATTGTTTGAAGCCTCAACCACACCCCCATTTGATCCCTTTTGTTTCTTCTTATTTAAATTCTTCTGAGGCGTTGCCAAGGGATCCAAGGCAGATGGCTCATCGAATCTGTCAACCATATTTGCAACCATACTCCCACCCGGTACCATATCCTTCGACAAATCCTCGGCCATGGCCATCCTTGCATTAGAGTTAATAGCCAGCCTCTTTTTCCCAAAACTTGATGCATCCCACATGTCACATCGTCCGCTTTATCACGGTCCTCTTCATTAATCTCCTCCGACTCCAGATCATCCTTCTGCTGGTGTTTTTCATTCCACTTCCAGCTAGTATCAGCAGTTCCAAAACCACGACCCCCACCACGGCCGAACTGAGACCGCCCTCTGGCACTGCCTCTTGTAGATCCTCTCCCACCTGAACCACGTCCCCCACCTCTCAATTTCCACTCATCAGCAAGGATAAATTCACCCCATTCAAATTTAGTTGGATCGTGTTCACCCGTACCACACTCCTCATACCAATGCCCAATCAGTCCACAGAAATTGCAGAAAGTAGGCATCTTCTCATATTTGACTTGGTACCAGTCCTTCTTTCCAGCCCTTGTAACTGTCACGAACCTTTCCAGCTTCTTACTGGTGTCAAGATCAACTCTAATCCTGACATAGGCACCAATATACCCAGCGGGCAGTTTGATTTGTACTTCCAATATTTTCCCCATCTTCCTACACATACCCTTAATTGCTCCTTCCATAAGATAATTATCAGGTAACTTGAGAACCCTCGCCCATACAGCGATCTTGTCCAGGACGATCGTTCTAGGGTTAGTAATACCATCATATTCCTGGATGATTAAGGCCTGATTTCGAAACAACCACGGACCATCAGTGATGGCTGTATTCCAATCTGCGAGACAGCCAAACTGCACCGTGAAGAGGTTATCTTCAAGTTGTCTCCAGCGTACCTCCTTGGCCGGACTCCAAGCCGATCTCATGTCGGCATACAACGCTGAAGGGCTAAAACCCTTCTCAGTATGCACACGTGCAATCGCCAGCCACTTTGCTTGAACCTTTGCCCCATTAGGATCCTCCTCCCAAACGAACTCATCACCTTCATCCTCATGGAGATCCAGCCGCCGGAGCAGCGCCTCCACATCCTCTTCTTCCTTCCCTCTCCCTCCCTTACTACTTCCTTCTGCCTCCATACCCCGTCACAAGCACCGATCAGGGGAGTGAAAATCTCGGCGGTAGCGCCGCCAGAGCTTACGAAACGCTAACCTCAGGGGGCTGGGGAAAAAAAAACTTACGCCTAACAAAAGTTATTAAGTAATGCCTATTAAATTGTTGTCCTAGCCAGCTATTTTAAAAATCCGAAGTGATGGAAAGACGATGGACAACATATTTATATTCTCAACACTTCTCGTATTTATATGTTTTACAATCACAGTTCTTATCACAGTTCTTTAGTTTGGCCCGCTCAAGATTTTCTTTTAAGCTACGCCACTTTAGCGGAGCAACTGGACTATCGAGTTAATTGATGATCAAGGCGCTAATACCGAGAAAGTGCCATGTATACTTGTCTCGGCGGCACAGAGGAATAGGCAGACGATTTAACCAAGTCGTCCGCGACCGCGAACCAACACTAAATTAATTAACAAAGCATGATGTTAACCTAACCTAGACGTACGCACGTACGTAGGTCCGGATTAAAACCTTTAACTTTGCGGTAGACCCAAATTAACACGTTTTATGCGCACGGGTGACAGCGTCGTCGGCGTGACGTACGTGTATGCATGAATGTATGGCTGCTCTCACGTGCCAATATATGCATGTCGCTACAGTAGAGTAGTACTCGTTGATTAACTAGGGCTTTAGAGGGTGTGCATGCATTGCTCCCTCGTTGATTAACTAGGGTTGACTAGATTCAGTGGTGCGCCTTGGCGCACGATTCCGTTGAATTCGTACCGATAAAAGCATGTGTTCTTTCAAACTGCATTTCTCTTATTTTGTGTGACTTGATGCGTGTTGATTGAACTGTAGCTAGCAGAGGGTGCCTTCTCCGTAATAAGGGTGTTTCATGTGTTATTTTGAATGAGAAGCACTTAGCATGTGTTATATGAATTAGTTTCAGAAAACTACCCGACACATATTAAGCTGATAATGGGGCATGTATTCAAGCTCCGAACCTACCTCGTAACCTGAAGCATTATCTGATTTAGCTGTAGACATACACATAGGAGAAATCAGTACAATCAGCTATGTCGACCTGTGAGCGCCATTTGTTCAGTTGAATAAACAGTCAGTTTAGCTGCTTTGAAGCGGAAGTACCATGTATCATGTGCAAAACCTGGCAGCGGTATATCAGAAGCGTAACCCAAACTGCAGTGTGATCATGCACATAACGCCCCTAATTACAACACAACATCAGTTGCAACAACTTTATTGACCAAAACGAATCAAAAATATGTATCCACCAACAATTTTCCATTCACTTGTTTCTAAATTTTGTATGTACCAACACATGTCAGTCATATTCATTGGGGTGTCGCGGCTGCCTACAGGTGGCTCATTGACAGGCTGTCGTCTCCTGGATCGGAGGGTCTACATGGATCTTCATGGCAGTCCAATAATTCTTGAGTCCGGTGAGGGAGAGATGTTTCTAACCTAGAGATGAAGAAATTGGTCATTCAGACATTCACCACCACAATTGTTGAACGATTCACTCTGCTATGCTAACCAAGTAGCTGAGTGCGAGGTTTACCCTAGTGCAGAAGTGAAGAGAAGGTCACTAATCCATGATTGACATTAGCATAATCAGATGTTTTTTAGCACATGATAAATCTGTAACGCGTCTTGGTGTCTAACAACTAATCTACTCATGTGTATATGGGCACAAATGCTCACCCCTACCTCAAGTGATGCAAGATAAGTACTGACCTGATTGATCTTGAGCAGAGAAAAACTTAAGCAGCATCTAGACTATAGTGATGGCATAACAGCCACAACCATTACTGCAAGTAAGATGGATAGAAAATATCTCCCGATCATGTCACCAATGAAGATCCCAAAGAAAGAGAATATATCATCATAAATAGTTAAATACATTAGGAAATTAAGATACACGATTTATATGGCAAGACCGTTTTGTGCTTGAAACCTAAGCTTATAATCAGTGAACCAAATAATAAAACGCCTCACAGTACACCTAATGGTATTTAAGTGCAAAAAGAAAGCTGAATCAATTTATATCATAATGGTACCTGAAATACATTGAACATAACTAAGCAATTATCGCTCCATTTGGTATATCGATAAAATCTTTCAAGACAAAGATAATCAAAAAATATTATGGAGCCATTACAACATACAGTTATTACCAAGATGTAGTACTCAACATAGAGTCTCTCGATCGGCTTGAATGTCCATTTAGCTGAATTATTCTGATCACAAAGGTCTTCACTAACATTAGACACGCCGTAGAATTATCTTGCACTTTGTTCTTTCCTTTTAAAAATAAAATGAGGTGTAGATCATGTGATCAGTAAGCACAAAAAAAGAACACCACATGACATGACTACCTAACAACTTTATGCTGCTGCATGAGTATAGAGCATAATAGAATAACAAAATTTTCTTCTCCAATTAAAGAAAGGAAACCATCCAATAGTTTTTTACAAAATTGTATATTTGGTTACTACTACAATTGGGACAACCAAGATAACGCGAAAATAGCTTCAAACCTAGGAGTCATGCATCAGAAGTACTATAGCAAGTAAAGTACTGGACCGGTCAGAGTAGTACCAATACCTTAACTTACCTAGGGACATGAGTCACCAATGAAGCAACATCTGATTAGAGGAAACCCTTCTGTGCAAGGAGAATTATTGGGGTGATCCATAAGCTATATTTGAACACATACAAAAGTAGAGATACATTAGGTCAGTGCCGAAGATGACCAGTGAACTAATAAATTCTAAATTTTACCATTTCTATTGCCTCATGTGCCACAATAAAAGCCATCCCATTTGGAACTATAAACCATAAATTTCTCATGAACTAAATAAAGTTGGCGTGACTACACATATGCATGTATACTACTTTACGTCAAACAACTCACCATGATCTGTAGTTCCCGCCCATGGAATCCATTCATGGCTAAACTCGGGAACGAAATTCGACCAGACGGCCAACGGAAAAGAAGACGGAGGATACGCTCAACATGGGCACCACGACCAGCTAATTGCAACATTGGATTCCATGAATTTCAGAGGGTTACTGGATTTTCTGTAGTGACCTAAAACCTGCAATTCAAAAGGCACAATAGAAGAAATAGTGAGTCAGTGAGGCAATGGAGCAAAACTAAGTTGCAAACCTCATAATATAAAGAAGAGTCTATAAATGAACACATGGCACAATTAGGAACCAACTTCATCCATGGCATATCACACCCGACAGATCGAGTGAGAGAAATCTCGAGCCAGCCTGTACCACAACCAAAGAAAATGCATTAGCCCATGTGAACAATTCATCAACCACCTGTCAAGCATAAACAGTATGAACCTCCCTTTGCAGCGAAAAATAGATCAAATAGAGGAAAGTATGTCCAGATCAATAGCTGCTCTTCCTACCACCCAACAGTAACAAACAACAACAAGCAAACTGTAAGTAACCAAACTTTTATTAACCTTAGGCAAGACGACAGTAACCATGACCAAAAAGTTCCTATAAGGCCATTTTCGATTATATAAGGATCTAGCATGTCCTGTTCCATAGGACAGTGAAATCTGGAAGGCACTAATACCCCTAATAATTCTGTATCTGCACCAATATATTTTAAAGTTTTTGATCCATGCATAGTTGATTTTCTGCCATGAAACAGACCTTCTATCGCGCATGCAAATCATACACAGCTACTTGCCGGGAGAAATAGCTGTACCAAACAATCCACAATCCATATTCCTAGATCTATAATCAGAACGGATTCTTGGAATTTCTGGCACATGCGGATCCTACTTCCTACCATATATCTACCATTCGTCAAATACAGCTTGAACTCACCTACAATCAGCAGCAGCGGCAGATGAACACCGGAACCAGAGAAACCTACCCGGACGAACGGATGACCTGCGAAGAAGAAAAGAAGGGAAAAGATGTTAGGATCTACCCACCATCTCTTTACCACCTGACCGACGCATTGCAAACTCACCAAGAATTAAGAGCGGCGGAAGACGAACAATAGTAGCTGCGAAGCCCACCCGACCATACGAAGCCACGGACTCCAGGGAGCGAAGAACATGCAAAAAAGAAACATGAGCGGAGAAAAAAATCAGCAAAATATAGGAAACCGTAGACACCAATGGAGCAAGAACGAACCAAAGAAGGTAAGAGAAATCAAGAAAAGAAACAAAATAAGGGGAAACCCCAAAATAGAGCCCGTCAAACCAAACCCTTACCGGTCAAGAACCAACCGAATCGAACGGATCAAGAAGGAACCAAAGAAGGGAAGGGGAACCAAGAAAAGAAAGAAAATCAGGAGGAAACCCAAACCAGAACAGATCCAAGAGGAAGGGGACCAACCCCTACCGGTCAGGCATCAACGGAATCCAGCGTAGAAGGCATCCATGGCGACAGCGGACCGAAGAACGGTGAACAGGGACGACGACGGACCCTAAGCGGCGCTGAAGACCGAGAAACCCTAAACCAAAGAGCGGGATCAAGGCACCGAGAACAGGAGGGAAACATGGAGAGCTGAGTGTGGCGCACGAGGGCGAGAGAGAGACGAGGAAAGGCAGGATCAGGCAGCGAGGGCACCCTCTCCGCTAATGATAAGCCGCCACAGAGATGGCCCAGCGGCGATCGAAAGGGCAAGCTGTGGAAAACCCATAGTACCCCTGCCCAATAAAATATATCCACACGCGAGCGAGACGGTGAGCCGACCACCCTGCGTCACGAAATATCTGGAGGTGTGGAGGAATCAGGGCAGAGAGACCAGGGGCAAGATCGGCAGGCACGGCGCCTACGCGATGGCTGCCAATCCCAGTGTAAAGAATTCGCACCTCTCTCGCCAGGTAAACGGAGGCTGCTGGACCTGTAGCAGACCAGCCCAAAGCCACTAACATGTGGGGCTAAGAATCCAAGGGGCCCACCTGCAGCCTCAGCCGGGTACATCACCGATTTTTCATGCCTTTTGTTCAGCGCATGTGTATGTATGTGTACGGCAACTGAGAACCAACTGGCAGGTGAAGCTGGACCCGTAGCAGACCAGCCCAAAGCCACTGACATGTGGGGCTACTTATCTAAGGGGCCCACCTGCAGCCTTAGCCGGGTGCATCACAGATTTTTCATGCCTTTGTTCAGCGCATGTGTGTGTACGTACGGCAACAACCGAAATCAATCAGCGCATGTGTGTAAACCGAAACCGGACCCATAGCAGACCAGCCCAAAGTCACTGATATATGGGGCTACAAATCGAAGGGGTCCACCTGCAGCCTCAGCCGGGTACATCACCGATTTTCCATGTCTTTGTTCAGCGCATATAGACGGTCTAGATTTGATCGGGAACCCAATCCGACGGCTAGCAAGTCCAAACATCTGCGAGAGCTCCCTGGGGTGGCACCAATTACATCTTTAGATTTCTCTTCTCCCATGTCCCCTTTTTATTAAGGTAAGCTTCACATAGAGTGAGTGAGATCGACAGAGTTACTTTAGACCTTCACTTGCTCTTTATCAAAAAAAATAATAGTTTTATTCTAATTCAAACATTTCATTTTTCCACATGTTCAAAAAAATCGTATTTTTCTCACGAGTTTATAGAAACAATATCTAAGAATCAATTGATTGTATTAGATGCATCTTGAAATTTACTTTTGTATTATAGTAGTCTAATATTTTTCATATGGAAGCCATGTGAATTATCAGAGCTAATGAATACATTGCTACGAAATCCAGAGAGTGACGATTCTCATGTGCATGTGAGGTCACGTGCTTGAGAGCTGTCGATTGGTCCTTTTAGATTCATGCCACAATGTTTGATCAAGTTTGATTCAGAACTACAGCAGCGAAAAACACATATTTTTGTTGAATGAAATCGAATAAATTGTACACGGGAGATCTGTGCATGCTACACAAGCATTTCCCAAGGAATCCATTCACATGCCCACTTGCTATAGGAATCTAACTTTGTTTTTGAATCCAGCGGGGGAGAGGCCGTCCGTTTTTTAAATAGAGGAGGTGAGATATTATGAGTTCGCTCCAGACAGGGTTTGATCCATGGTAGGGCGTGTACCACGGCAACGCTAGACATCCGAGCACTGCTCGATTCTCATAGGAATCTAACATGATATTAGATGGACTGAAATTTTTGCTCTCGGCTGCCAGCACACCTTATATGCGCCAAAAATTTAGTAATATCAGAAAGAGTCAAGAAAATTGAATCTTCTCAGAAATCAAAGATGATCAAGTATTATAATCGTATAAAAATGTTGGCTAAGAAATAATTCTCACTGAATTCAATTCAGGAAAAAAATCATGATGAATATCACGTGAATAGTACTTCTATATAGGGGGGGTCCCGAGTGGAAAATCCACTTTGACTCATAGGTGTATATGCACCTATTATTGAAATACACATTTTCGCAAACAATTTCTCCATGTACGTCATGGCGCTTTACATATTTGCACACAAAGTTTTGGCCAAAAAGGACATTTTTTGTGACTTATGGAAGAAGATAATTTTCGATGCTACAATATGTCTATTTACAACATTTTTTTGTCTTTTTACCCAAGCTAGAAATAATATTCTTTTCTTGCGGAACTTTGTGTGCCAACATAGAAAATGTCCATATGAAATTTTTGTTTAGAATATTTTTACATTTTGAAATGTTCTACATATGCATTTTTCATAATGGGCGCACTTACATATATGAGCCAAAACACCACCTCCGCGTTCTAGTCTATTTCTTTGGCCAAGAAAACAATGGAAGTCATTTATTGGCCAAACATTTTTATACATGTACAATACTTGATTACCCTTGACTCCCCTAAAGGCCTGGGCTTTTTTTTTTGAATTTTCTGGAATTACTATTTTGTTGGCACATATAGGGTGCGCTGTTACCAGGTGCACCCATGGGAGAATTTACCATGTATGCTTCGATAGGCTCGAGCATACCCTCCATTTTCAGCAAAAAACCATTAAATTTGTATGTCTCAACCATGTTCGATGGTAAAATGTCAAAGTTTTGATAGTAAAGGAATCAAATGACAGTTAAAATGATCCTAGAGTGATTCAGTAAACAACCTGGGCCACTAGACATTATGACTTACGTGTTAATAGATAATTATGCAGGTTATAAGTTTTGAAATTCCACTGTAGACTAGGTCGTGTTTCTTAGTGGGTTAAAAAAAACAATTAAACATACCTTGTAAGCTATGTTCTTTGTTCATTGAGCCTACCCTACATTTCCATCATGGATTCTGTTGGAAATATAAGCAATAATCCATATAATTTAATCCGAATAATAAACTGATAAAGCATGATCATACAAACGGTACTAAAACCAATTATGCAGATCAACAAAGTAGATGAACAGATTACATTTATAGGAGATAAACCTATCACATCTACAGGAAACGCTAGAACAAAGAACTCTAGCATAATTTGAAAAAGACAGTTGAGTATCACGTACAGTGTAGGCTGAATAGCAGCCGCAGCAGCGTCGCCCATGTTGAGGTTGTCGAAGAGGTCGCTGACGTCCGGGAAGAAGTCGTCGTCGGACGACGTCGTGGTTGCCAGTAGTCGCGCTTGAGCGCTCCCCAAAAACCTGATCGCCCCTCACCCGTACAGGTTCACGAGAGGCGGGGTTCCGGAGGCCTACGGTCCCGACCAGTGGTGCACGCCGCAAGCCGGGATGGGAAAGACGAAAGCGACGGCACAAGGTTCTGGAGGTAGGCGCGCGTGTGGATTGATTCACCGATTAGGTTTAGCGCAGACGCTTATATAATGCAGGTCAGGGAGATCGTGGGGATTAGCCCACGTTCGAGTCGGTAACAGTCCACGTCCATAAAAACTGGAAATGACTGTAATTAACGCGTCCTTTAATGAATCATAATCAGTTTTCCCAACCAGCAAAATAAAGCTCGGCTCGGCGAGATTCCGGCAACCCGCGGCGCGCACGCGCGTCGTGTCGTGACAAGGCGTGGCGTGGCGAGGCGAGGCAGGCGGCGTCGGAGGAGGAGTGCGCGAGGGCTACTCTCCTTGTCACACCTTAGTGAGTGGTGCAACACTCTACTATATAAGGTGGTCCAACTCCCCTTCAACTAGCAATGTAGGACTAAACTTTAGCACCACTAGCATAGCCATATGCTGCCATATACAAGTGGGCCAAAGAGAATTTCAGAATTTATCTAATGGGCCAACAGGCCAAAGCTCACCAAATTCCAACAATCCCCCACAAAGTCTCATTGGCACATCACATCACTTTTCTTCCAGAACATTGTTTTATATACCAGTGTGTAGTGGAGACTCTTAAGTTGAACTTCCACATTAAACTTCATGCTACACTAGCTAGCAACTTAAATAGTGGACCATGCCTTGAACTACAAGTTTTCTGCTCGCTAGTTTCACACAAAATCTAGACCGGTACAGGGCTACCGTCGGCTTCCCCGCGGTTTGGAGCTTATGCGTCATACTCCAGGGCCTTTCATGAGTTTATTAGAGAGCACCCAACTCTCACGGACTGCGACGTTTGACAGTCAGACTCATATAAGTATGTTCCTCAAGAGATGTTCTGCAGGACAACATCTCCGCATATAAAAAGCCACTTGGAACACATTAAGATAAATATCAACCTGCCATGCAAATTAAGAGAGTATTACATCTTTATGGAGATGTAAATATAATATGTGGATACTCTCCTCTCAGCTGACCAACAGTTTGTCTCCCAGCTCTTATTCACGGGATCTCCGATCACATAGAGTGGGTTGCCACTGGGATCAACTCATAGCGTGGGTCTCAAACCCATCTTCCTTGATGCATTATCTATCACATTGCGTGATAAACCCTTTGTAAAGCGATCTTCTAGATTCTTAGATGTTTGGATATAATCCAACGCAATAACTCCGAAGTTTCTCAGTTTCCTGATAGATTTCAATCTCCTCTTCACATGCCTTGATGACTTCATATTATCCTTAGAACTGTTTACTTTGACAATCATAGTTTGATTATCACAGTTCATCAGGATGGCGGGTATTGCTTTTTCAACCACAGGTAAGTCCATCAAGAGCTCACGAAGCCACTCTGCTTCAATAGTGGCTGTGTCTAATGTTGTGAGTTCAGCTTCCATTGTTGACCTCGTTAAGATGGTCTGCTTGCAAGACTTCCAGGAAACTGCGCCACCACCAAGTGTAAACAAGTAACCACTTGTGGCCTTAATCTCATCAGCATCAGATATCCAGTTTGAATCACTATAACCCTCAAGTACCCGTGGATACCCAGTATAGTGAATACCATAACTCGCAGTGCCTTTCAAATAGCGCAAAACTCTTTCAAGAGCATGCCAATGATCATCTCCAGGATTTGATACAAATCGACTCAATTTGCTTACAGCAAAGGAGATGTCAGGTCTAGTAGCGCTGGCTAAATACATGAGCGAGCCAATAATTTGAGAATATCTCAATTGATCTTTAGCAGTCCTTCGATTCTTTCGAAGTAGCACACTCAGATCATAAGACGTTGGAGAAGAATTGCAGTCGCTATACCCGAAGCGACTCAATATCTTTTCCACATAGTGAGACTGAAGAAGTGTAATCCCACCATTGTCATCCTGTAGTAGCTTGATGTTTAATATTACATCAGCCACTCCCAAGTCCTTCATATCAAAGCAGCGAGATATGAAACTCTTTGACCTCCTCGATAACAGTGAGGTTGGTCCCGAATATCAATATGTCATCAACATAGACACATAATAACTCCCTCGCCTCCACCCTGGCGATAGTACACACATTTGTCAGCTTCATTTACAACAAAGCCTTCAGCAGTTAAAGTTCTTTCAAACTTCTCGGCCACTGCTTAGGAGCTTTCTTAAGACCATACAAAGACTTCACTAACTTACATACCTTTCCTTCTTGATCATCTACTACAAATTCGTCAGGCTGCTCCTTATAAATTTCCTCATCTAGCTCTCCATTTAGAAAAGCTGTCTTAACGTCCATTTGATGAACGAGAAGACCATGTGAGGCAGCCAAGGAAAGTAGTACTCGAATAGTGGTCAATTTGGCTACAGGTGAGTAGGTATCGAAGAAGTCTTCACCTTACTTTTGGATATAACCCTTAGCCACAAGGCGTGCCTTGTACTTTTCAATAGTACCATCAGGTCTAAGCTTTTTATTGAACACCCATTTACATCCTACAGGTTTACACCCATAAGGACGATCAGTGATTTCCCAAGTACCATTAGCTAAGATGGAATCCATCTCGCTTCGGACAGCTTCCTTCCAGTAGTCATCATCTTGAGATGCATAGGCTTCTGAAATAGAAGTGGGAGTATCATCCACAAGGTACACAATGACATCATCACCAAATGACTTTGCAGTCCTTTGTCTCTTGCTCCTTTTGGGAGCTTCATTGTCATCTTCCACAGGATCATCAGAGTGTTCTATCGGCATAGTGGGTTCAGGAATTATAGAAAATTCCTGACTAGATGAACTAGTCATCTCCTGATTTGATGAGCTGGACATACCTTTCATAGGAAAGATGTCCTCAAAGAAAGTCGGATCATTCGATTCCATAATTTTACCAACATGCATGTTGGATACCTTGGATTTTACTATCAAAAATCTATAGCCAATGCTATGAAAAGCATATCCCAGAAAAACATAATCAACGGTTTTTGGTCCAAGCTTTCGCTTCTTGGGTATTGGAATATTGACTTTCGCCAAACAACCCCAAGTTCGTAAGTAAGAGAGTTTAAGCCTTTTCTTTTCCCATTCCTTAAATAGAGTCATGGTTTTATCCTTTACAGGAACACGGTTTAGAACATGACACATGGTCATTAGCGCCTCCCCCCACCATTCCTTGGAAAGACCCGATGTATCTAACATGGCGTTAACCAAATCAGTTAGAGTACGGTTCTTTCTTTCGGTCATCCCATTTTACTGAGGTGAGTAGGGAGGCGTCCTCTCATGTATAATACCATGTTCCATACAGAATAAATAAAATTCATTTGAAAAGTACTCTCCACCACGATCCGACCTTAGCCGCTTGATTTTAAGATCAAGTTGGTTTTCTGCCTCAGCTTTATAGATTTTGAAGTAGTTCAAAGCTTCATCTTTAGATTTCAGGAGATAAACATAGCAATATCTAGTGGAGTCATCAATCAACGTCATAAAGTATCTTTTTCCACCTTTTGTCAACACACCATTCATCTCACAAAGATCTGAATGTATAAGTTCTAGCGGTGCTAAGTTTCTCGGTTCCGCGGCCGTATGAGACTTGCGGGGTTGCTTTGCTTGCACACAAATTTGGCACTTAGAACCTTTGACAATGGTAAATTTCGGAATTAAACTCATATTGGCTTGCCGCGTCATGCAACCAAAGTTAATATGACAGAGTCGTGAATGCCTAACATTGGACTCATTATCATTGCAAACATGATTAATAACTTTAGTACATGAGTCTGAGAAAGACAAGCGGAACAGACCTCCACACTCATAACCCTTTCCAACAAATTGTACATACTTAGAAATTACAACTTTATTGGACTCAAAAACCAACTTAAAGCCATCTCGACATAAAAGCGATCCGCTGAAGAGATTCTTATTGATGGAGGGAACGTGTTGCACATTCTTCAGCTGTACGGTCTTCCCCGAAGTAAACTTCAGATTTACCGTACCAACACCATGAACAAAAGCACGTGAGTCGTTTCCCATCAGCACGGAAGTGTTGGAGATATGCCCAAGAGGCAATAATAAAGTGGTTATTATCATATCTTCACACTTATGATAAATGTTTACATACCATGCTATAATTGTATTAACCGGAAACATTAATACTTGTGTGATTTGTAAACTAAAATAAGAGTCCCTAGTAAAGCCTCTTGTTAAACTAGCTTGTTGGTTAATATATGATCATGGTTTAATGATCATGAACATAGAGATGTTATTAACAACATGATCATATCATTAGGAGAATGATGTGATGGACATACTCCTATAGATAAGCGTAGCATAAAGATCAAGTCATTTAAATAGTTCAATTGCTATATGCTTTCTGATACATAGTAACCTAATTCCTTCGACCATGAGATCATGCATATCACCTTTACCGGATGGATGCTTTGATGACATCAAACACCACACCGTGGCGGGTGGCTATAAAGGTGGCATTGAGTGTTCGGAAAGTATTGGTTGAAACACATGGATCAAGAGTGGGATTTGTCCATCCATGTGACGGATAGATATACTCTGGGCCCTCTCGGTGGAATGTCATCCAATTAGCTTGCAAGCATGTGACCGCTCACAAGGGATCACATATCACGAGAAAGAAGAGTACTTATCAGTAACGAGGTTGAACTAGGTATGCAGAGATACCAACGATCATAACCTCGGATAAGTAAACTATCGTGAGACAAAGGGAAATTGGTATCGTATGTAAGTGGTTCATTCGATCGCAAAGTAATCGTAGAAATATGTGGGAGCCATATGAATTTCCAGATTCCTCTATTGGTTATTGTTCGGAGAAGTGTCTCGATCATGTCCGCATAATTCACGAACCGTAGGGAGACACACTTAAGGATTCGACGTTGTTTGAGTAGTTATGGTATTATGAGAAAGAGACCGAATGTTATTAGGAGTCTCGGATGGGATCCGGGATATCACGAGGTGATCCGGAATGGTCCGGAGAATAAGATTCATATAAGGAAAGTCCCGTTTCGGAGTTCGGGAATGATTCCGGTGTTTTCATCGGGAATGTTCTAGAAGGTACCGGATTGTCCGGCACTCCGGGGGGGAGGGTACATGAATGTGTCATTATATATTGAATGATTGCATCATGTACTAAGTGTTCTTGCTGTTCCAAAACTGAAAAGTCAAACTGCCAGTTTGAAAGTCAAACGGCTAAAACAGGAAACTGTGGAAAACAGGAAACTGTGGGAAACAAGCAAGAGGTGGTTGGAACCGACTTGGGGAGGTCCCTCCAAGCCGCGCCAACCAAGGCCGACTTGGGAAGGACTCCTCCCTTGGCCGCCCTCCCACCTATAAAAGGAGGGGCAGGGCCTCCTCCTCTAGACACACAAGTTCCTATACTCTAATCTCCGGTTTAGAGCCATTTTGGTTTAGAGCTTCTAATTGCCCTAGCCTGCGGTTTAGAGCCTTCTAATTGGTGTGTCTAATCCCTAGATCACTAATAGCTCTCTCTCATACTCCACCATACTCGCTCAAGGCATATGAAGCCTGCGGGATCTCCCTCTACTTTCGGTACCACGCCCGTTGTCTTTAGGAATCGCGAGGAGAGTGCTACAACCTCCATTTTCTTTGGAACAAGGGAGAGGAAGGTCTTCGTCGAGTACCGAACGTGTGACCGACTGCGGAAGCGCTGCCGGAACGCAGCGCCGGAAGGATCGTCTATACGATCTTGAGATCGGAAAGAGTACGACTACATCACCCACGAGAATCCGCTCTCGTTAAACACTTTGGAATCTTCGAGGGTAAGTTATTCCATCGACTCGTTGCTACAATCTAGTAGATAGATCTTGGCTTGTTTGTTTGTATGCGATAGAAAATTTTTGTTTTCCATGCTACGAACCCCTCTGAAGGGTATCGAGCCGTGTCTATATGTAGATCTGTTGCAGAGTAACACAATGGTCATTGTGGGCGTTGATGCTTTTATTGTCGATTGCTTCTTGTGTACTTTGCATCTTGCGGTATGTTGGGATGAAGCGGCCAGGGCTAACCTTACAGGACATCGTTCATGAGACTTGCTCCACGCGTGACATGCAACTTTTATTGCATAAGTGGCTTTGCAGTGCTGTTTCTCCTAGCATAGTTAAGATCCAATTTACAACGGTGATCAACAATGCTAGTATCAATGTTGTGGTTCTTGTTCGTAAGTTAGAACGACACTTATTGAAAGCCCCAAACCACGTAAAATATGCAAAGAAAGTAGAGGCGTCTAACTTTGTTTTGCAGGGGTGTCTTGATGATGATATGGCCATGATTGTGATTATATTTGATGTATGCAATGTTCCTTATTGTAAGTTGGCAACCGGCAGGAGCCATATGGTTGTCTTTAATTTATGTTAAGACCCGCGTGTCTATTCAAAGTAGTTGTAATAGTTGAAGCCGGTGGACGACAACCATGGAGAAGCGTCATTGACCTTGATGCAATGCCGATAATGATGGAGATCATGTTCGTGCTTGAAGATGGAGATCGGAAGCACAAAGAAGAAAGGCCATATCATATCACATATTATTGAATTGCATGTGATGTTAATCCTTTATGCATCTTGTATTGCTTAGTAAACGACGGTAGCATTATAAGATGATCCCTCATGCACATGAATTTCATGTCATAAAGTGTTCACCCTTAGTTAGCACCGTTGCTAAAGCTTGTTGTTTCGAAGCACCACGTGATGATCGGGTGTGTTAGATTCTGCAAGTGTATAAAACGTGAGCAAGCCAGATTTGCTCATGCAGAAACTAAGGTTTGATCTTGACGAGCCTAGCATGTACAGACATGGCCTCAGGAACACGGATTACCAAAAGGTAGAGCATGAGTCATATAGTAGATATGATGAACATGTTGATTGTTCGCCATTGAAGCTATATCAACTCTCGTGATGATCGGTTTTGATGTGGTGGATTTGGTTCGTGTGATCACTAAAACAATGTGAGGGATATTGTTTTGAGTGGGAGTTCACCTAGATTAATTTAATTATTAATTAGAACTCAATTTATCATAAACTAAATCAAAGTGAAATTGCATAGTTGTTGTAGTCATTGGCATCCGTTTACCACCTTGCGCTTAGTTATAATTGAGATAATAGAACTATAGAATTCGGTTAGTTACTTTACTGAACCGGTATCGTATTGTTTTGAAGTGTTAATCTAAAGTTTAAAAGTCCTATTGCAAACTTTCAGTAAGTTCCGGTTACTCCATGAAGTTTAATAATTAGTATTAAATCAAGAGTAACAATTCCAAGTGTTAGTGTATAAGTGTCATGTTTGATTCCATGATTCTTGATATTCAAAGGATTGTCTTAATATCAAGGTTATCTAGGATCTGAAAGGGTTGTTTCAGAAACCATGATGTGTGGAAGATATTGTGATATCTGAAACGAAGTTTTGGTTGCAACATGATAGAGTATAATATGGCTAAAGTCATGTTCTCATATTTGATGAGAATTTGCAAAAGGTTGGAGACACTAGTTGTCCTAATCGTCCAAAAGGATTTGGAGAGCAACATTATACTCATGATTAACCGTTATAAGCTAAAAGTAGCTTGATCATGGATAAATCCATGATGAGGGTGAATATTTGATGTAGGTAAAATGTTTACTACACCAAGAGATTACTAAAGAAAGGAATTTGAAAGAACACCAAACATTAGATAATGGTGATCTACTTCAAAGTGCAAATCCAAAGACATTGGTATTTAACTATACATGCTTTGGACTATGTGTCATATGTATGACTCCACTATTGATGTTGATAGATTCTTTCAAATAGAAAAGGAAATACTGAAAGAGAATCTCATAAATATATGGCAGAAAGGAAAATACTAGAATTGTTCAGCTTAAGTATATAGAAGATATACATGTTATGGCTATATTCTTTGCTTATTAAACAATGTGGTTCTCAAGTATTTGATACTGAATTTGTTGGTGTGAATCGTCATACGAAACAACACAATTCATAAACTACAATGGCCTAAGTAACTAGCAAAAGAATATGTGATGATGTTCATCGAAAACAAATAAAGGGTTATTGTGTTGCTCATTAAACATCAAAGCTTGCCTTCAAAGATTTGTTTTATCAGGTATTATGAGAACGAAAGGATTGTTCAAATAATTGCCGTAATCCATAAAAGATGGATGATTCACAAATCTCATTGGAGAAATCACATCCATAAAACTAGTGCTAAAAATGTCGAAAGACAAATTGATTAAAAGATCGCTTAGGAAGTGACATCGCCGTTTAAATTATATTGGAAAGAAAACATGAATAAACTCCATATGGATGGAATTTTGGAGTCTATTTGATTTTGATCAAATGACGCTTGTGAAACTTTTCTAGAGATAATTAAAACTTCGTTCATAGGCCAAAAGGGAACGAATGACTAGCTTATTGGAACTTGTACATTTGTACGAAGTCCATTATGTGTAGTCAAGAGCGATGGATTTTAACTTCATTTGCTTTTTCCGAAATTTTGAGTGAATATATGAATATTTACTTAATAAGGATGAAGTATGAAACATTTGAAAAGTTCAAATACTTTCAAGATGAAGTGCAAAATCATTGTAACAAGAATATAAACAGTTTATGATAAAGATCATAAAGGAAGATATTTGAGTTACAGAGTTTAGCATAAAACCTAAGATTTAAGGAATCGTTCCGTGGATTTGCATTTCCCAAAACACCATAAGGGTATGGAGCGTTCGAGGTATGTAATTAAACCTTGTTTGACATGGTAAGATCAAAGGTATAATTCATAAAACTGCCATTATATTTTAAAGATTAAAAGCTTTAGAGACTACCGTTTTTCCACTGAAAAGAGCTCCATCATAATCCGTTGAAATGACACCATATAAATTTATGGTTTGGGATAAAACCCAAGTTGTCCTTTCTTAAACATTGGTATGCTTTGCATAAGAAAGATGTTTGCAACCAAAGTCAGATGAACCTGTCTTTGTATGTTATTTTGAATAACGGTTAAGTATTCATCCATAACACCAGAGACAAAAGTGTTTGTCGCTTAGAACGTCAAGTTTCTTTGGGAAGGAATTTTTCGTGAAAAGTTAAGTGGGAGGACAATAGAACTTTGATAAGGTTAAAAGAACCTTAGCTATATGTGCAGAGTTGCGCTTGAAAAGTGTTAGGAGGCGGCAACAAAGCTCATGGCTCACGTACCTCAAAGGTTGTGGTCGCGGAGATCTAAGTTCCTATTGAAACAAGTAGATCGGATAAACAATCAAATACCAAGATTTGAGGGTTGAATCATTATTTGAGAATAATGAACCGACTACATGCAAAGAAGCGATGATGGGCCCTGACTTCGTCAAATGGCTTGAAGCCATAAAATCCGTGATAGTTCCATACACGAAATCAAGTTTTGAACTTGAAGGACCCTCGAGAAAGGTGTAAGACCTTACGGTTGTGTGGATCTATAAAGAAATAGACATGGATGTTTTACATCTATGAAATAGTCGACATGTTGGGAAAGAGTTCACAAAATGTTCAAAGGTTGACTATGACAAGATTTGATCTTTCATAGTGATATTTAGTCTAGACGGATTAATGTAGCAACCACTACATATAATTTGTTATATGGTAGTTGAATAAACAAAACAAGTTCTTCTAATAGAATCGTTACCTAGGACATGTGCATAACACGGTCCACAGGGTTTTGTTAATTCAAAAGGATGCTAAAAGCATATGCAAACTTCAATGGTTAAAGTGAGCATCATGAGTTGGAATCTTCAACTGTGATGAAACTATTAAAGGAGTTTAAAAGTTCATCAGAGACGATGGAGATGCTTGCATTTGCAAGAAATTAAGTGGGAGCGCTAAGACATGTTTCTAATACATTATGTGGAAGACATATTGTTGATTGGAAATAATGTATATTTTATTAACACATATTAAGAATTTCATCCCGATTAAAGACTTAGGCAAAACCCAAATATTTGGCATCAATAGACGCTAATATGGTTGTGCCAGAAGTACATAGACGAGATATTGAATGAGTTCAATATAGAAACTACAAGAAAGGTTCTTGTCGCACAGAAAGGATTGAAAGAGTTCAAATGTTGATGATATATTCAAGTGTATTGACATTTGGTAAAGTGAAACAAATAATCAAGTATAGATTGATACTTGATGTATGAAATCACAAAGAGTATTTATATCAATCATACTGTGATATGTACAAATCCAGATATGTCCTATGCTCCAAATGTTGTGAGCATATACCAGAATGATTCGTAAGATGATCATTGGACAATAGTAAGGATATTCTTATGATCTTTTGGAAGAACTAAGAGTATAATATTTGTAGAAGTGACAAATAGATGGTTAGTTCATTGTAAAAGTACTACATTGATACTAGTTTTGTCACAAAGTACAAATTAAGTTTATCTCAATCTAAACTAAGGGTGGCACAATATAATGGAAAGTGAGTTCCATAATGGATTTGGATGAGTTCCAAAGTTAAGACATTGTGACAGATACTACAACAAAAGGCTAAGTATATGACTGCTATTTTAGCAGCAAAAGAGGGCATTTGTGTCAAGTAGTTTGTTATCAAACTAGGTGTAGTTCACAGTGGGATAATACTATGAAGATATATTGTGCGACAATATTATCAACATGTTTTAACCCCAAAGAGCTAAAGGTCACACCGAAAGACCAAACTTATTGTTATCGCCATATTTTGGCCAAAGACGGAGATGGGCCGTGATCAAGATGGGCTTGGAAGATACGTATATTCAACGTGTTGTTGAATCGGCCTTGTGCGTGGATTTGGGCTAAATTGCCCGTGTATATTGTATCATAGTAGGTTTCGTTTCAGTTTAGGTTTCGTTTCAGTTTAGGTAAAGATAGAGTTGTAGAGTTATTCCAAAGATAGAAAGTCTCCGGACTATAAATATGTACCTAGGGTTATCAAGAAAAGGAGGACAATCACGTTCACAACAAACACAATCTCGGCGCATCGCCACCCCTTGTTTCTAGGGTTTCTTTCGGGTAAGTGTCATGCTGCCTAGATCGCATCTTGCGATCTAGGCAGTATTTTTACTTATGCGTTATTCGGTGTTACTCGTACTGAAGCCTTTTTGATGGCGAGTAACACTACTATCATAGATTTTGTTTGAGGCTAGCATCGGTGCTTTTTGTTATCCTTGTTTGAGATATGCTACCTCTAGTTACCTCGCTACCTTTGCACCGTTTCCCAAGTGCGAGGGTAGCATCTTGCTTGCTCTTTATTTAGCTGATTCGATCTGTTATGGTTGTACCTTGCTCACCAAGGTTTAGTTTGATATCTACGTAGCCAGGCCTTGCAAACGGGTTGAACGATCCGGTAGTACGTAAGGACGTGGTTTACTAGTTCTAGAGAAGTTGTTCCGGTAATTGACTTTACGTCGGTTGTTAGGCCTCCTCTAGGGTTAGTTTTCTATCATCTTTTATATTTACAAGGCTCAATTACGTGTAGGACGTTCCAGTTACGTGGTGAAAACATTAAACTGTCGTAGATCGATTTAACTTGTAATGATCAAGCAAAAACCCCATGTTATCGTAAATCTAATGCAGAACCATGGGATAATCGGCTCTAGGAGCCGATTCACGTGAAACCAGGAGCGGTCACGGCTCGAATTTTACGTATACTTGTTTACCATGCAGAAATCAATCGAGCAATCCTTCACCTTCCCGACGGTATAGGTCGTGGCATCTCGAACCAAGCCGGGCGTGTGCGGAGTTTTGCGGCGTTGCCCGAGGGACCAGGCCCACCAGCGATTAAGGAGCCTCCGGCTCTTCGTGTTGCTTCGCTGCTCGCCGGTGAGTTTTGGCAGGCAACACATTCTGGCACGCCCGGTGGGACCTTCAACAACGTCTGCATCAACATCCGACGCTGCGATGGAGAACAGACCAGTCACGTACGACGAGCTGCCTGAAGAGCACAAGGCGAAGTATGACGAGATCAGAACTCTCTTCGAAGCCGATCTCATCGGCTCTTTTGAGAGGACCCGTAAGCATGGCATCAAGTGGAGGGGGTTCTCCCCCGAGGGTGCTCTTGATGAGGTGGATCTGTCTGTTCCTTCGGAGGAACGCACCAGAGCTCTACGACAGGAAGTCAACTACATGGTGGCTCATTCTCTGCACCGCCATTCTGAGAGCCTGGTGAACGCTTTCGAGCGGGTCGCGGTTCGCGTAGTTCAGGAGATCATGAAACATCAGTACTCTCCGTCGGGACCCACTTTAGGGACTCACCAGGGAGAAAGACCGCTCCAGACCAGGCCACAGCTGCCATTCACACTTGCAGCTCCAGAGCCGCCAGGGGCAGCGTCACGTCTACAAGGTTGGAGGCGACCCAGGCGATTGCCAATTCCTGTTTGAGCCACCTAAGGAAATCCCACACGGATATGTATGCACCTACGTACCGGACTGCAACAACCTGACACGCACCAACCAGATTGCAACCGCAGGAGTTTCTCTGGCGGGGTTCTGGGCGGGAGCTTGAGAGCGGCGTTCGAGCATGTATATATGGGATGGACGCTGACAAACAGGCGTGGCTAGCCAAGTATGCCACTGGAACGAGTCATGAGAATCTAGCCCCTACAGCTCAAACAGTGGAGCAAATCCGTACCATCTTGAGAGACCGGTTAAACCGTGCGTCAAGAGAAGGACCATCGGCTATTCAAAGCCGTACCCCAACGAGTTTGATCGATTCGCGCCACCCAAGTATCGGCTCCCGAGTTCTCAAGGTTTAGCGGGTCGAAGGTCGAGCTCGATCGAGCACGTGGCCGATACCGCACAGCTAGGCATAATTTCGCATCGGATCGGATCGCGTAAGGTTTTTGCGCAATCTCGACAGACCAGCTTTTGGGTGGTACACCTCGCTGCCACTGATTCGATTCAGACACTGGAAGCAGCGGAAGAGCAGTTCCATCCAATATCATTCGAGGCTACCGAGGTGGCATTGCGCACTGCATGTGCAGCGGGGAGAAATCAGGCGAGTACATCCAGCGCCAGACCGTCAAGAACCGATGTTACTCAGCTCGTTTAAGCGAGAAAGAAGCGATCGAGCTAGCGGTGTTGGGTCTCTCGGCACCCATCAAGGATCGCTTTCAGTGCACAACTCGTTGGCGCACATGGCCCGAAGCGACAATGTATGAACAGCCACCACGAGTTGTACCAAGACAAATTCAAACGTCCGATAGGCCTGGTCGTCTGAGAAGAAGATGATCCCACGCAAGACCAGGAGGTGGCCGTAGCTGAATGGGCTCGGGGCGATCATGTATCCGCAAATGGGTGAAACAAGAAGGCCTGCAAAAGGGTCCGACTTGATGTGAGCAAAGCGGCAGATATTCGATTCTTCTTGAAAGAGAAGCGGTGAGGTTACCGAAGGCCACAAAATCCCCGGCTCAGAAATGAACGGGAGACCATACTGCAAGTGGCATCACTCGTTCACCCACACCACCAACGATTGCAAAGAGCTACGTCGCCAAATCCAAACGGCGATAGAACAAGGCCGTCTGATCCTTGGGCAGTTCGCCATGAAAGTGGACACAAACCCATTTCCCGGCGTCAACATGGTAGAACTCAGTCGCTCCGCGAGGCGTCAGCTGGATTTTTCGTTCGGTGTTAATATGGCAGGGTCTGGGTACCACCATGACACGTACAAGGAGGAAGGTGGTCGCTCTCGGGGCAAAGAAAGAAAGGAGGCTGGTCCATGCGACCGGCCCAGCCACAATGACAGGCGGTACTTAACAGAGGAACAGGTGAGGAGAGTGCGGTATCAGAAGCCACATTCCACGCATCTCCTTAACAAGTATGAGCGTCAGTATGACCAACGGCGCCGGCGCGATGGAGACGATGAGGGATATGAGCACCTCGCTAGGGGACCGTCAAAAGAAAAGGAAGGCGCAGACAAACATTGGGATTGTCCCTTCTTCAAGTATTGCTGGGACGCGGGAATGAGCCGATTACCTACAGTCGACAACTGCCCGGAATGCGGACAGCAGAAGGAGGACACGAGGCCAGTTTCAAACGTCTAGGGCCTCTCCCACCTCAGAGCCGTCACAGGGAGTCCGCTCGAGCAAAGGACCTCGAGAAGCCAAGGGATGACAAGGAAGAAGACAGATATCACCGTCAAGGTGGTGTCGATGGACTCGGACATACCCAAAAGCGTGAGTGCAGCGTGCGTAACTTGGAGGAAGTCAAGCGCAGATCTCCACGCTTTAAGAAAGCGCGCCCGATCGCCGTCAAAGTTAGGCAGACCTTGAAGCGGAGACCGCCCGACAAGGAAAGAGTGGCACCCCAAACGTAAAAGCCGATGCACGACATCGGTGGCACAAACATGGTGTTCATACTTCCGTAATTCTGCGCGCCAGAACCAATGAGCTACCGGTGGCACGATTCATTGCGGCCACGGCGGTTATCTTTGAGAAGCCACGTGAGAAGGGTTACAAACATCTGAAAGCCACACCTACGAGGTTACATCAATGGGCAACTGTCGGCAAGATGTTGGTGGACACCGGCGGCGATCAATATCATGCCATACTCCATGCTACGACGTTTGGGGCGCTCCACGCAGATCGATCAAAACCAACGTCACGTTAAGCGACTTCAGCGGTCAGACTTGAAGCATAGGCGTCTTGAACGTGGATCGGCGGTGGGCGAAAACCATACCCACGTCATTTTTTCGTGGACAAAAGCACCTCTGTTGTCTTGCTAGGAGAGATTGGATTCACGCGAACTGCGCATTCCGTCCACAATGCACCGATGCCTAATACAATGGGATGGAGATGAAGTGGAGGTCATCCATGCGATGATTCTATCGAGATCTCCATAGGCATGAACGTCTGGGAAGCGAAGACCGAGCCGATCTGGAATCGGTCTGAGGCTGTGGCGCATTGAAGCTACAAAAAACGGGGTGAGGCTGGTCTTATCCACTGGCCTGACAGAGTAGAAAAGTCCACGATCATGCGTGGTACGGCCGATCCCTGCGATCGGCCACAAAAAATAAAAAGCAGCAATCATACGACAAGCAGATCATGTAGTCGTAGCAGAGAGATACTCTGCCACTGCAAAATAATAAGGTGTAAACCGTCCTTAACGAATGCAATCAAAAAGGGGGCCGATTCAGGCAATCGGCCCAAATTATTTTTGTTATCCTCACCTACTGCTTGCCCTGTGTTTAGCATCGATTTGACAGGTGACGGAAAGCTAGGGTATGGGTTTACATCCGCTGATGAACTAGAAGAAATCGACATTGGTCCTGGGGATAAGCCACGACCAACATTTATCAGCAAGAAGTTAGATCCGAGTCTGCGGGGCCCGATGATAGCCCTGTTGAAACAATATCCAGACTGCTTCGCCTGGGACTACACAGAGATGCAGGTTAGACAGAGCATCATTGAGCATCGACTCCGCAAAAGGATTTCGCCATTTCAAATGAAAGCACGACAAATGAAGGCCGAAATTCTGGAAGAAGTCAAGAAAGAGGTCGAGAAAATGTTGACAGCCAAGTTAATCAGGCCATGCAGGTATGCTGAGTGGATTTCTATTATCGTACATGTAGAGAAAAAGGATGGCCGGTGGCGTGTTGCCATATATTTTCGGGATCTCAACAGAGCTACCCCAAAGGATGAGTATCCGATGCCGGTGGCAGAGACGTTAATCAACGCAGTGGCTGGTCATAAGATCTTGAGTTTCATGGATGGCAATGCCGGCTACAACCAAATTTTTATGGCTCCAGAAGACATACACAAGACTGCATTCAGAGTCCCAGGTTCAGTGGGGTTGTTTGAGTATGTAGTCATGACGTTTGGACTGAAGAATGCCGGCGCCACGTACCAAAGGGCCATGAATTATATTTTCCATGATCTGATCGGCAAGCTGGTGGAAATCTACATCGATGACGTGGTGGTCAAGTCTGCTTCAGCGCAAGGACACTTGGACGATCCGCAACGTCTGGACCGAACCAGAAAATTTGGCCTACGGATGAATCCAAAGAAGTGTGCCTTGGGTGACGGTCGGTTCTTGGGTTTTGGTCCATGAACGGAATTGAGATCGGCTGAAAAGTCGAGGCGGTCTGAACAATGAAGCCACCCACCACAAAGAAAGAATCGCATCTCATCGGCAAGATCAACTTCGTCTGAAGATTCATCTCCAATCTGTCAGGAAGAATAGAGCCGTTCATGGGATTAGTGAAAATTAAATCTGACGAGGAATTCCGCTGGGGGGAAGAACAACAACGAGCCTTCGACGAGATCAAAGAATATCTGACGAAGCCGCCAGTGTTGGTTCCACCCCAGCCGGACAGACCGTTCTACATTTACTTGTCAGTAGCTGACACGTCCATCGCCTCGGTGGTGGTGCAAGTTTATGATGGGCTGGAGCGAGTCGTATTTTACATAAGCAGAAGGATCTTTGGACAGAGACAAGGTATCCGATATCGATAAGTTGTGCCTCTGCTTTTTTTTCACCGCACCAAGCTGCGCCACATTTTGCTATCGGTGAGATCATCATCATATGCAAATCGACGTCATAAAGCACATCGTCGGCTCCTATGTTGAAAGGCCGATCGGGCAAATGGATGTTTGCATTATCAGAGTTTGACATCCGGTATCAACCCGCGAAAGCAGTTAAGGGACATGCGTTGGCCGACCTTATCGCTGAAAGGATCAACACTAACATAGCAACACTGTCTATAAGAGCGTGGGCTATGTTTTTCGACGGATCGGTTTGTGACGATGGTTGCGGCATCGGCATTTTACTCGTGGTCGCAACATTTTCCTTCTCCATCAGATTGTCTACCTCTCGCACCAACAATGTCACTGAGTACGAGGCGATACGCAAGGGAATGGAGTTACTCCTCGAAGCCGGAGCAGAAGCAGTGGAAATTTTTGGAGACTCCAAGTTGGTGATTTCCCAACTCACGGAGGAGTACAAGTGTGAGAGCGAGTCCCTCTTCCCATTATGGTTGCACTGCCGTGAGCTGATGGCGCAGTTCCGGTACATAAACTTCACTTGGATCCATGGTCGCGAATCTGAGACAAATGATCTTGCACAAATGGCTTCAGGCTACAAGGATGTAGCAGAGGGAGCCGATGTTCAGGTACAGTTCCTGGAAGCTGACGACTGGAGAGCCGATATCTTCAATTACTTGAAGGATTCGGCTCGGGGGGCACCTAAACGGATAAGGTACAAGGCCATGAAGTATGTGCTTATTGGGGATGACATGTTTTACAGGACTCTGGAAGGTTTATTGCTCAAATGTCTGGGGACAGCCGAGGCCAATCGGCTCCTACACGAGGTACACGAAGGCGCCTGTGGAACTCACCAATCAGCTCACAAGATGAAGTGGTTGATCAGGCGATCAGGGTTTTATTGGCCCACCATGCTTGAGGACTGTTTCAAGTACTACAAAGGGTGTCAAGCATGTCAGAAATTTGGGAAAATTCAGATGGTACCCGCGTCGACAATGAACCCCATCATCAAGCCTTGGCCATTCCGGGTGGGGCATGGATATGATCGCAAAATCAACCCTCCATCAAGCAAAGGCCACATGTGGATTTTGGCCATCACTGATTATTTCACTAAATGGGTGGAGGCTGTCCCGATGAAGTCAGTAAACTCAAAGGATGTTATCAACTTTGTGAAAGAACATGTCATCCATAGATTCGGGATTCCCCAAACTATCACGACGATGGGGCTGGGCTCGGTCTTCATTTCTCACGAGTTTAGAAAGTTCTGTGAGGACACGGGGATCAAGCTGATCAGATCATCTCCATACTATGCTCAGGCAAATGGGCAAGCTGAAGCATCCAACCAGAGCCTCATCAAACTGATCAAGAGAAAAGTCGATGAGCACCCTAGGCGTTGGCACGAGGTTTTGTCAGAAGCGTTATGGGCTTATCGCATGTCATGCCATCGAGCGATAAAAACCTCGCCATACCATCTAGTATATGGACAAGAAGCCGTATTGCCTTGGGAAATTACGGCTGGATCAAGACGTGTCACTTTTCAAGACAATCTAACAACTGAAGAATATGCAACCCTGATGAGTGACAGTGTTGAGGATTTGACGGAGCTCAGGCTGTGGTCACTTGAGAAAATCAGAGAAGCCGTATATGGACAAGAAGCCGTATTGCCTTGGGAAATTACGGCTGGATCAAGACGTGTCACTTTTCAAGACAATCTAACAACTGAAGAATATGCAACCCTGATGAGTGACAGTGTTGAGGATTTGACGGAGCTCAGGCTGTGGTCACTTGAGAAAATCAAAGAGAACGAGGCCAAGGTAGCTCGTGCATATAACAAGAAAGTGAGGCCAAAGGAGTTCCACGTTGGTGATCTGGTATGGGAAGCTGTGTTGCCGTTGGGGACTAAGGATGCAACATATGGTAAATGGTCTCCAAATTGGCACGGGCCGAACAGGGTCGATCAAGTTTTAAGAGGAAACGCATACATGCTCGAGGAGCTCGACGGCGTGAAATTCCCAGTGGCGGTCAATGGTCAACATCTCAAGAAATATTTCCCAAGCATGTGGGATGATGGACAGTAAAACTTGGGGGCCGATACATGAAATCGGCCAAGTAAAAGCACGTGAGACGTTGGAAAGTAAAAATGTGGGGGCCGATGCTGGAAATCGGCCGAATAAAAACAAAAATATATAGCCGATGCACGGTCATCGGCTCTAGAGGTTCACATATGTTACAAACAGGTGCCAGTTTACACGTGCGGGCTACTGAAGAAACGCTTAGAAGGCATGGAGGGCGTCAGCACGGACACGATCCACCTCGGCGATCTCGGCGTCGTCATCTTCATCCTTGTCCGTCACTAGCTGCTTGTTCAGGGCACGTATTTCTGCCAGATCGGTCTTCATTTGAGCTTTGAGGCTTTCTGCTTCGTCTTGGGAGCGGGCGATGGATTCTTCTTTATCACGAATGAGCTGTTTAGTCGCCCGGACCTTCTCTTCAAGATCTTACAACTCCCTTTTCAAGGATGCGAGCTCGTGGCACCGTGAGGTGTCGTTTTGGCATCGAGACGCCTTTTCTCGTTGAGCTGGCATCATCGCGATATTGGCTTTCAGTGGGAGTTGGGCGCGGCGCAGACGGATCCTCTCGCGAGCTAGCTTCACCCTTGGCCCGTAGAAAGACAGAGTTACAACTGGCCAAAGCTTCACCTGCAACGCTACTGGGAGTTGGTCTTTTATTTCAGCCAGGACGCTCTTCACCTCCTCAGAACCCTCGATCAGCTCTTCGATTGGGGAGGACAACAGGGCTTTGAGACGATGGAATTGAGGTGGAACAGCCCTGACTTGTGGTTTATCAGCAGCAACGGAGAGAGTTGGTTCGATGGATTCAGGGTCGAACGACAGCAAACCTGAAATATCACAACTCTGGCGTCCAGAAAAGCGTCAGTATACATCCAAACGTGTAAGGATGAGCCGGGGGAACCTAAACGTACCTCTCCTAAGATTGAGGGGATAGCCGATGAGGAGGCCATCGGTTTGTGTGTGGTCGCTGGAGGCTTGGCCAGAGTGGTAGCCGTCTCATCTGCACCTTCGGGGATTCCCAGATCCGGCGTCGACACCGGCTTCCCAATCGAAGCGTCGATCGTGCATGAAAGGTGTTCTTAGCGATGTAAATGATGATAAATCGGCACAAAAAGGAAACAAGTAGTAAGAGTATGAAGGTGGTGATTTTGAAACCTCTGGCTCGACGAAGAAGCTTGTGGTCCTTTGCGAGCTCTCTTGGGACTCATGATTGGCCCCGCCTCGGTGCTCGGGGCGCAGGTTCGAGCCGACCTTTTCACGGAAGCCGATGGTGGTGAATGGCTGGTTCGGTGTGTTGGTCCTCTCGAGAATCCGTTGGGCCTAGTTCTCCTCGATTGGTGCAGGTGTTCTCGCTGGAGGTGTCTTCAACGGAAGCTGTAAAAGGAGAACCAGTGAGCACAAGCAGTGCAAAGATGAAAGAATGACAAGAATCGACCAAGGCATAGATCATCCTACATGCGAGCTTTCTGGAGAAGGGCTCCGGCGCTTCAAGGTCTTCCTGGCAGCTACCTTCCTCGTCATCATTCTTGTTTTAGTTGGAACTCGGGGCGGTGGCTTAGAGGTTCTTGGTTCTTGGAAGCCGATTGTGGTGATATCGCTGTTTACGCATTATGACCTTTTTAGAGGTGGCGAGTTTTGCGAGAAAAGAACCACAGAGCTGGCGGAAAGAACTCGAAGGGGAGCCATCACTGCGTAGGCTCGGGGCCATCTTGTTGCCGCAAAGAGAAAGAATGGATTAATAAAAGGATCAATTGCAAGCTGCATCAAGAAAATTTGCAAGTAGTGGTACTGCCACGGGGATGTCATAGTCGTCGAGCTGTTTCAGAACGGTCCCGAGCTCTCTGAAGGCGTGAGTCTTCCACATCGACCACCGTCTTGAAGCCATCGGTGGATGAGGCAAAGCCGAGGTCGTTGGGAATTGGGATGGTCGAGCATCAAAAAGGAATAACACCTTTGGTGGTGAGAGGATCGAGGGTCGGCTCTGCTCTCTGTAAGGTGATGGAGAAAGAAGTGGGGAGCTAATTGTCCAAGGCCAAATTGGCGGGCCACTACGACTGGCTGGTAGAATTCGTACCCAGGTTTGATTATTCTGTTGGACGTACTCATGCCAACTGGAAGGAAACATGGTCGAATCACGGTGGAAAAGAGCTGCCGAGTGCTAGTGTCATCGGCAAAATTGTCCAGCCTGAAGGAGAGTGGATTTTCAAAGTGTTCCGATTCCTCCATGTAAGGGAAGAAGGTAGGATTGTCTAGGCCTTGGAAGAAAGTGCTGAACCACTTGGATGCTTCCTGAGGGGATAGTTTGCTGCCTGGCAGCCTATACAAAGCTTGGCCATAACTAGTGCATCGGATCTGCTTCCCTTTGACATCTGGGAAGGTGCAACTCGCCAAAGGGGAAGTTTGGGATGTGGTTTTGAAATACAAATGAGCCCATAGCTGAATAAACCACCAAGGACCACCTGTTTGTTGCTACACGGAGAGACAGCTTTGGACATCAATGGAGGTATCGATAGACCTCTCCAAGGAACAGTTTGCGATGCCAAGTTGAGTGCCTTTGGCCAGTTCGTGGGCTAGGGAGAGGTAGTTCTTGGTTGGAGCAAGGGAAGGGCCACAGAATATGAAATGTTCTAGCCAGAAGTTGAGGAAGGCTGTGTGTTCCTTCTCCATGACAGGGCCCTTTGTTTTCATATGGCGTTGGAGGTAGGCACCCGATGTCAAACTGTTTTAGAAGACAAGGGACTTTGGTCAGTTTAAAGGCAGAAGGGCTGGATGATGTAACATCCAGACCAGTAATCATCACCACGTCCAACAGAGTTGGTGACATGGGGCCATGACCGAACATGAAGCAGTTCAGAGCGTCAGACCAGAAATAGCCGATGGTTTTGAGAAGATTCTCGTGTTTCTCAAGAGGAGACAATGATAGATGCAAGGCATCGGCTATTCCCGTAGTTTCCCATTGGGATTGGTAAGCTCTAGCTACCCTACTGAACCAAGAAACCCAATGTTCGGGGGGATTAGGCCAGGCTCGCAAGCAGTCGGCCCAAGAGTTCAGATCTAGGTCTTGGCTTACGAAGGGGATTCTATTTGCTTCGCAAGAAATCAGATGGGCAGGACTAGAATCAGACGAGGTCCAAGACAGAGAATTTGGGAGAGAAGGATGCGGCGAGATGTCGAAACCTAGAAAGTTTAATGGTGGAATAAAGGCATTAATTCAGGTGTTCGCCATTAAATTCTAACATCGCGTTCAGACTACGAGGAGTAGGCGTACCTTCAGACCGGAGACCTCTGGATTGGTGTTAGACGATTTCGCCATCTAGTTTACCAGCGGAGATGAATCTATGCAGTTGGGATCGAGGGTTCTTGTCGCTGTGAGCTCGATCTGGTCGATGGGCAAGTGGAGATCTGGGTCGCCCTTTTTGAAGGAGGTCGCAGGTTACCGTTTGAAACTAAGAAGTGGCCGTTTAGATTTGCCTAAGTATGCGACCAAGTTTTGACCCTGTCAATGTCTTTTTGGGAAAGCCGATGCGTGGTCATCGGCTCTTTGCGATTTGACTTGTTTAACTGTATGAGTGCAGTATGATGAAAGCCGATACAGTGTCATCGGCTTCTGGAGCATCGACTTATTTTAAGTTATCGGCAAAATTGAGGCGAAACAGACAATCTTCGAGAAACGGATTTTCATTCATTCATTCGGAAGCTGAGTGCTTACAAAAGATTGATTACAAAAGGGGGCTTACTACTACTACTACTACTGGGTCCTAATCTAAAGGCCGAGATCGTCGCCGCTGTCGTCGCCGCCGTCTTGTTCATTTGTCGCTTCTTTGCCGTCGTCTTATTCTTCTTCTTGAAGAAGCCAGCGGGGCCTCCTCGTCCTAAATGTCGTCTTCGTTGTCCTCGCTGGACCCGGCTGAGCGCTTCCGTCGGCGGTACTGCCGGAGGTGTCCTCCTCCGATTCCTCTCCTCGTTGGAGGACTCGGCCGTCCCAAGACCAAAGGCGTCGCCGCTCTTCGCCTCGGTTCCCGTCAGGCAGAGGCTCTCCTCGCCGTCGATCGGGCGATCGTCCTCCCAGACGGCGAAATCTCAATCCTTCGTCCCACCTTCGTGCGAAGTATCATCTGCCGCCGTGGTAGTGCTCGCGTCGGCTCGTCCTCGATGTGTTGGAAGCGGGAGGAACGGGTGGAAGAGGAAGAGGCCATGGCGGAGGAGGGGTTTTCGGCGAAGGAAGAGGGTTTGTTGGCTACTGGAGGAAGATGGGGACCGCGAACTGCTCAGACGAATTTAAATAAGGGGAATAGTGGAGAGACGGTTCAATGCCATAGTGGTTTCCCGGATTGTGCTGCCAAAATCGTCAAATCATGCACTGCGAAGGAGTTGAGAAGACAGGCATCATGATGAAGGGTAGCGTGGCGATCCTGTTCGCAACGCATTCTCACGCGCAACCCGATACAAAAAAAGAGGGAAGAAGAAAAAAACAGTGGTTTTGGAATTATTATTGCCAAAACCAGGGGGGCATGTGTTATCGCCATATTTTGGCCAAAGACGGAGATGGGCCGTGATCAAGATGGGCTTGGAAGATACGTATATTCAACGTGTTGTTGAATCGGCCTTGTGCGTGGATTTGGGCTAAATTGCCCGTGTATATTGTATCATAGTAGGTTTCGTTTCAGTTTAGGTTTCGTTTCAGTTTAGGTAAAGATAGAGTTGTAGAGTTATTCCAAAGATAGAAAGTCTCCGGACTATAAATATGTACCTAGAGTTATCAAGAAAAGGAGGACAATCACGTTCACAACAAACACAATCTCGGCGCATCGCCACCCCTTGTTTCTAGGGTTTCTTTCGGGTAAGTGTCATGCTGCCTAGATCGCATCTTGCGATCTAGGCAGTATTTTTACTTATGCGTTATTCGGTGTTACTCGTACTGAAGCCTTTTTGATGGCGAGTAACACTACTATCATAGATTTTGTTTGAGGCTAGCATCGGTGCTTTTTGTTATCCTTGTTTAAGCTATGCTACCTCTAGTTACCTCGCTACCTTTGCACCGTTTCCCAAGTGCGAGGGTAGCATCTTGCTTGCTCTTTATTTAGCTGATTCGATCTGTTATGGTTGTACCTTGCTCACCAAGGTTTAGTTTGATATCTACGTAGCCAGGCCTTGCAAACGGGTTGAACGATCCGGTAGTACGTAAGGACGTGGTTTACTAGTTCTAGAGAAGTTGTTCCGGTAATTGACTTTATGTCGGTTGTTAGGCCTCCTCTAGGGTTAGTTTTCTATCATCTTTTGTATTTACAAGGCTCAATTACGTGTAGTACGTGGTGAAAACATTAAACTGTCGTAGATCGATTTAACTTGTAATGATCAAGCAAAAACCCCATGTTATCGTAAATCTAATGCAGAACCATGGGATAATCGGCTCTGGGAGCCGATTCACGGAAACACAGGAGCGGTCACGGCTCGAATTTTACGTATACTTGTTTACCATGCAGGAAATCAATCGGAGCAATCCTTCACCTTCCTGACCAGGTATAGGTCAGGTGGCACGCCCTCGAACCAAGCCAGGACGTGTGCCGGAGTTTTGCGGGCCGTTGCCCGAGGGACCAGGGCCCACCAGCAGTTCTGGGAGCCTCCCGGCTCTTCGTGTTGCTCGTCACTGCTCGCCGGTGAGTTTTGGCAGGCAACACTTATACAAAGCCATCTCATTAGAGAATGAGTGATGCGTAGAGACGCAAAGACATGCAATTACACACGGACCTGGAAGTGTCAGATCCGGAGATCAGTTGACCACTAGCAATCGTGTAGATACAACACCGGAAAGCCATAGGTGTTGAATACACAAAGGTTTGAAACTAGATTATTGACTCTAGTGCAAGTGGGAGACTGTTGGAGATATGCCCAAGAGGCAATAATAAAGTGGTTATTATCATATTTTCACACTTATGATAAATGTTTACATACCATGCTATAATTTTATTAACCGGAAACATTAATACTTGTGTGATTTGTAAACTAAAATAAGAGTCCCTAGTAAAGCCTCTTGTTAAACTAGCTTGTTGGTTAATATATGATCATGGTTTCCTGATCATGAACATAGAGATGTTATTAACAACAGGATCATATCATTAGGAGAATGATGTGATGGACATACTCCTATAGATAAGCGTAGCATAAAGATCAAGTCATTTAAATAGTTCAATTGCTATATGCTTTCGATACATAGTAACCTAATTCCTTCGACCATGAGATCATGCATATCACCTTTACCGGATGGATGCTTTGATGACATCAAACACCACACCGTAATCGGGTGGCTATAAAGGTGGCATTGAGTGTTCGGAAAGTATTGGTTGAAACACATGGATCAAGAGGGATTTGTCCATCCATATGACGGATAGATATACTCTGGCCCTCTCGGTGGAATGTCATCCAATTAGCTTGCAAGCATGTGACCGGCTCACAAGGGATCACATATCACGGAACGAGAAAAGAGTACTTATCGAACGAGGTTGAACTAGGTATGCGAGATACCAACGATCATAACCTCGGATAAGTAAACTATCGTGAGACAAAGGGAAATTGGTATCGTATGTAAGTGGTTCATTCGATCGCAAAGTAATCGAGAAATATGTGGGAGACATATGAATTTCCAGATTCCTCTATTGGTTATTGTTCGAGAAGTGTCTCGATCATGTCCGCATAATTCACGAATCGTAGGGAGACACACTTAAGGATTGACGTTGTTTGAGTAGTTATGGTATTATGAGAAAGAGACCAATGTTGTTCGAGTCTCGGATGGGATCCGGATATCACGAGGTGATCCGGAATGGTCCGAGAATAAGATTCATATAAGGAAAGTCTCGTTTCGGAGTTCGGGAATGATTCCGGTGTTTTCATCGGGAATGTTCTAGAAGGTACCGGATTGTCCGGCACTCCGGGGGGGAGGGTACATGAATGTGTCATTATATATTGAATGATTGCATCATGTACTAAGTGTTCTTGCTGTTCCAAAACTGAAAAGTCAAACTGCCGCTTTGAAAGTCAAACGGCTAAACAGAAACTGGAAAACAGAGCTGTGGGAAACAGGAAACTGGGAAACAAGCAAGAGGTGGTTGAACCGACTTGGGGAGGAGTCCTCCAAGCCGGGCGCGCCAACCAAGGCCGACTTGGGAGGGACTCCCTTGGCCGCCCTCCCACCTATAAAAGGAGGCAGGGCCTCTTCCTCTAGACACACAAGTTCCTATCCTCTAATCTCCGGTTTAGAGCCGTTTTGGTTTAGAGCTTCTAATTGCCCTAGCCTGCGGTTTAGAGCCTTCTAATTGGTGTGTCTAATCCCTAGACCACTAATATCTCTCTCTCATACTCCACCATACTCGCTCCGCTTAAGGCGAAGCCTCGGGATCTCCCTCTACTTAGGTACCACGCCGTTGTCAGCCGGAATCGCGAGGAGAGTGCTACAACCTCCGCACTGCTGGAACAAGGGAGAGGAAGGTCTTCGAAAATCGAACGTGACCGATCATGAAGCGCCTTTAACGCAGCGCTGTAAGATCGTCTACACGATCTTGAGATCGGAAAGAGTACGACTACATCACCCACGAGAATCCACTCTCGTTAAACACTTTGAAATCTTCGAGGGTAAGTTATTCCATCGACTCGTTGCTACAATCTAATAGATAGATCTTGGCTTGTTTGTTTGTATGCGATAGAAAATTTTTGTTTTCCATGCTACGAACCCCTACAGGAAGAGGTCCTTAAGACCTGATAAGAGGAAAACATGGAAATATCAGAACATACATGTGTATTAGCATCTGCGTCTATCCACCAATCAGGAGAATGACATACTGAAAGGATAGTAGGTAAAATACCGTACCCAGCATCCTTCATCTCAGTATCTCTAATAACCATATTAGCGTCTTTGTCGTTGTTCCCATGTGGACGCTTGTCAAAGCGATTAGGACAGCTAGGAGCCCAATGATTAGGATCACCACAGACGTGGCAAGAGCCTTTCCTCTTATCATTTTTCTTCTTGAAGTTGGTTGAGTGTGTGGCCTTGTTCTTGCCATCAAACTTTCCCTTTCCTTCACTTTTGTTCTTATTCTTGAACTTGTGGGATTGGAAGTTTTTCCTCTGCACCAAATTGGCAGCAGAACCTCCCTCAAATCCTCGAGCAGTTTTGTCATTTGCTCTCGCCTTCTCTTCCACATGAAAAGACCCATGAGATCCGTAACGGAAAACTCTTGTCTCTTATGTTTCAGAGAAGTAGCAAAGTTCCTCCACGAAGGAGGAAGCTTGGCAATAATGCCACCAGCCACAAATTTGTCCGGTAAGGAACACTTGAACTGCTCAAGTTCTTTGGCAAGTGATTGTATCTCATGAGCTTTCTCAACGACAGAGCGCTCATCAACCATTCTGTAGTCATAGAATTGCTCCATGACATACAGCTCAGTGCCAGCGTTCGAGACCCCAAACTTGGCCTCGAGCGCTTCCCACGTGTCCTTGCCATTATCAAATGACATATAAGGGTCAACAATATTGTCCCCAAGAACACTGAACAAAGCCGCCATAAACATGGTATCGACTTTCTTAAAGTTCGCTTCCTGCTTAGCAGAAAGATCTCCTTTAAACTCGCGAGCTAAATGAGTAACTCGTGACATAGCTCGACTTGGCTCGAACTTGGTGTCTAACGAGTCGAGCCAAGTTTTTGATTTGAGCTTTTTTGTTCACCCAAGCTAAATGAGCTACTCGCGAGCTACTCATTTAGCTCGTTAAACTCGTTCAAATATATAGTTTGAAAATTTTCATAGGTAAGTGTCGTACTATGAATGTTCCTTGAACATGTAATGGCGTAGAGCTAATATATTTTTTATTGATCTTCCTTCGCCTTATTATGGAAGTACTATTGTTGTTCTAGTTTCAAATTAGTAGAATAATTACTAGTTTTTCTTATATGTGCTTATATTCATAACTTATAACAATCTAAATAAGCTGCTCGCGAGCTACTCGTGAGTTTACCGAGTCGAGCCGAGTTTTAAATATGAGCTCGTTCTGTAAACGAGCCGAGTCAAGCTAACTCGTTAGTTGTACGAGCTTTAGCGAGTCGAGCCGAGTTGGCTCGGCTTGGCTCGAATTCCAGCCCTACTTCAGGCTTGCCAAGAGTGACGCTATAACAGTTTAGATTTTCAAACCAGAAAACTGCTCTCTTGAGCCATCTCTTATAGTGCATGCCATCAAAAGAAGGTGGCCTAGTAGCCGCGGCTACACCAGTGGAATTCAGTTGCCTATAATCAGGTTTTTGGATTGTTGGAAATATAAGCAATAATCCATATGATTTAATCTGATATAATAAACTGATAAAGCATGATCATACAAACGGTACTAAAACCAATTATGCAAATCAACAAAGTAGATGAGCAAATTACATCTATAGGAGATAAACCTATCACATCTATACCAAACGCTAGAACAAAGAACTCTAGCATAATCTGAAAAAGACAGTTGAGTATCATGTACAGTGTAGGCTGAATAGCAGCCGCAGCGGTCGCAGCAGCGTCACCCATGTTGAGGTTGTCGAAGAGGTCGCTGACGTCCGGAAAGAAGTCGTCGTTCGGGAACTCGTCGTCGGACGACGTCGTGGTTGCAAGTAGTCGCGCTTGAGCGCTCCCCAAAAACCTGATCGCCCCTCACCCGTACAGGTTCACGAGAGGCGGGGTTCCGGAGGCCTACTGTCCCGATCTGCGGTGCATGCCGCAAACCGGGATAGGGAAGACGAAAGCGGCGGCGCAAGGTTCTTGAGATAGGTGCGTGTGTGGATCGATTAGGTTTAGCGCATACGCTTATATAATGCAGGTCAAGGAGATCGTGGGGCTCAGCCCACGTCCAAGTCGGTAACAATCCACGTTCATAAAAACTAGAAACGGTTGTAATTAACGCGTCCGTTAATGACTCATAATCAGTTTTTCCAACCAGCAAAATAAAGCTCGGCCCGCAACCCGCAGCGCAGCGCGTTGTGGCGAGGCTGCGCGAGGGCTACTCTTTTTGTTACACCTTAGTGAGTGGTGCAACACTCTACTATATAAGGTGGTCTAACTTCCCTTCAACTAGCAATGTAGGACTAAACTTTAGCACCCTAGCATAGCCATATACTGCCATATACAAGTGAGCCAAAGAGAAATTTAGAATTTGTCTAATGGGCTTAAAACTCACCAAATTCCAACAGATTCGCCACGGTGCACCTATGTATTTTCGGATATCAGACCTCATTTTAAGCTCTCTCCTCGCTCCTCCAAAACCTTGGTGCTTCCAATTGCACGCCCTTAGGTGTAAAGCTCATGGATCGATGTGAATATGTGGCCCGAGTCAAGGTGAAATGAACCGCGCCTGTAGTACATTGGGTCGTCGTTGAACTATACCTTAATTAGAGGAGGGAGGAGGAGCACTAGTCAACAAGACCCGTTGAGAAATAGGTGCATGATGGCCGAATTCAATCGGTAGGCGATATATGTGCCTGATGCGTTGTACCCAGCGAGTGATAAACCTTGATGAAGGACGCTCTCTCGGCATATATATATGGCCGTCTCCATATATCAATTGACTTTCAACAGGCAACGCCCTCTGCCAGAATGTAAATATAATATGAAAAAAAAAGGCTAAACCCATAGTGAAAATATATGGGGAAAGTGGGAAGAATCGATTTGGCGAATGTGCGGCGGAGACGACACAATGGTCGGTTCAGGGATAATCTAGCATTTGATAAATCATTAGTAGCTGCAAGTGGTAGACCAGATTCTCTGTTTTGGTGATGAACTGAAAGCAAATTTAATTAAATCAGAGATATTGATTGATGGATTAGTACTACACTGTAGAAAGGTGCTTGCAGGCGGGCCCAACCAAATTTAATTAAGTGACGGGTGGAACGGAGACAGCCGCACGATGGAATGTAGTAATATATCATCAGCTATGATGCAACTATACGGGAGGTTGGCGTTGACAAGGTCGTCGCTGCCTTCCTGCGTTGAACTGCATCTCTACGTACGTGGTCGTCAGATCAAACCTCCAGCATGGTCAGCGCAACCTTTTACCTGCAGATGGAGATGGAGACAGGCCGACACACCGCCACATCTCACCTCACTGTCTACGTGTGCGTGCCTCATCCCCGTCTCGACCTTAATTTGCACAGTACTATATATCGTTGATTGTTTTATGCTCTTTGTACGTAAGCTGTAAGCACGCGTTGTATATATCGTGCGATGCATGGATCGATCGAGATGCAAACACATGGACATGTTTCACTACACGACGCGCGCTACGTCGAGGACAAAAAGCCGTCGGCGTAGGCTAAAATGCCCGTGACGTATGGTACGCCAACGGCTGTCCTCGGCGTAGTCTCCTCGGCAAAGGGCTCCTTCGGCGGAGCATATAAAGACCGTCGGCGTATCAAAATGCCATCGGCGTATGCTTCAGAATCTGTTTCCGCAAAGTAATTCATACATTGTTGTCAATACTATAATATCAATCATATTAATCCTTATATCAACATGTCACATGTTTGTATTTTTTGAAATTACAAAAAATTATTTAAGTAAACATTAATGAATAAGTAAAAATATTATTGAATTCAAATAAAAATATAATAATTTTATTTTTTTGTATTTTTCTATTTAATATGGAATAATTAATATCTTTAAATCTGTAAATCGGAATTTAACAAATAATATGTCTAAATTGATCAGAAAAATGAGAGGAATCCAAATATGATATCCATATCAACTAATCACAAATCCTACGTTTTTGAATTATCTATTTGGTGGTTGTTTGAGAAAATTCTTTTTTTGCGCTCGGATAATGAAAAATGGCTTTTTGGTGCGATGAAAAGGAAAACTTGCATTGAATATTTGATAAAATAGCATATTGTGAACCTAAAAATGATTTTTATAAAAAAACATGAGCATCGTATCATGTACATATAGTTCATATCTGACCCACTTCCTACCGATTCGGTAGAAATTTGTCTTTTTCACCAAAGGTGGACGGAAAGGTTTTGGATCTCCCTGTTGGGACATTGTCCATATAAGGTGGTATAGTATTTTTGTAAAATGTGGTGATAGTATTTTGTATTAGCCATTTGGTGGTTGCTTCACAAAATCGTCTGTTTTCTGTGCTCGGAAAATGGGAAATGGCTTTTTGGTACGACGAAAAGGAAAACTTCCTCTTGCAACATTGTTCGCCATCCCATGATACATGTGTATGCACAATATGGGCACAATATCACAAACCATGCCTTGATTCTAGCCATAACATTGGTCATTTGACCCGAAAGCCAAGAAACCTCGAATGAGATAGGTCATTTGTGAAGTTTTTTTTGAGATATAATCAATATATCAAGTTTAATATTTTTACTTATAACTATATCACATAATATGACACCACGCGAAGGTTTCGCATTGTTTCGATCGTTTTTGAATTTTTTATGCCCATTAAACTATCGTCAAACTTTGTCGAACGGCGGGCATGAAGATTCTTAGCTCGGGGCCGAGCCTCGCTAAACTTGCATTGGATCTTTGATAAAATATCATATTGTGAACCTAAAAATGATTTGTAAAAAAATATGAGCATCGGATCATGTACCTGTAGTTCATATCTGACCCACTTCCTGCCGATTCGGCAGGAATTTGTCTTTTTCACCAGAGATGGACGGAAAGGTTTCTGATCCCCCTGTTAGGACATTGTCCATATAAGGTGCTCTATTATTTTTGTAAAATGTGGTGGTAGTATTTTGAATTAGCCATTTGGTGGTTGCTTCATAAAACCATCTGTTTTTATGCTCGGAAAATAGAAAATGCCTTTTTGGTGCGATAAAATGGAAAGCTTCCTCCCGCAACATTGTTCGCCATCCTATGATGCACATGTATGCACAATATGGGCATATTATCACAAACTATGCCTTGCTTCGCCATAACATTGGTCATTTGACCCGAAAGCTAAGAAACCTCGAATGAGATAGGTCATTTTGTGAAGGTTTCTTTGAGACATAATCAATATACTAAGTTTGATATTTTTCCTTCTAACTATGTCACATAATATAACACCACGCGAAGGTTTCACATTGTTTCGATCATTTTTGTTTTTTTTATGTCCGTTTTAAACTATATATAATGTTTTATGTTTTACTTAATTTTTATTTACAAATGTGTAATATTTGAGTGTAGATAGATAGGTCTTATTTTTCTGCAAATTTTGATATATTATTTGTATTTTTCGAATTAGAATGACTTAGTTATGATTTTTCAAAGTTTAATGAGATAAAATAAAAAATAGCTACGCCGAGGGCAGCCGTCGGCGTAGCATAGGATATGTCGAGGGCAATTCTACGCCGACGGCTGCTTGGCGGAGCTGGCCTAGAAGATGGCTACGCCGATGGCCCCGACGTTTGGCCGTCGGCGTAGCGACCGGCCATCGGCGTAGCTTCCCATTCATGTAGTGTTTAAAAAGTTAAGATCGATCAGAAAGTGTTTTTTTCCTTTTTAAATGAACGTTCCAATTAACAGATTGATGGAAAATTACATCATATGGTGGAGAACAAATAATCAAAAACAAACAACACGGGTCTTAATAAAAAAACTAAAGTTGTATCAAGACATTTTGAAATCATCATCTTGAGCTTATCCTTTTGTATCATGATCAGGGTTTTGGTTACCAGATGGTAACCCATTTTACCGACACCCCCTAGTAGATTGGGTTTTCGGGCAAAAAATTCTAGAGATGTTTGAATTTGGTCCATATTCATACAATGTTTGAAAAAATGGTGGTTACCCGGATGGTAACTAGGCGGTAACCGGCTGGTTATCGGACATTTTAAATTTTCTCGGTTTTGAATTTAAATTTTATTTCAAAATTTCGGCCGGTAATTTCCGGTAACCACGGTAACCCAAAATACCGACCACCCTTGGTAAATTTTTCCAATCCGGTAGCCAAAACCTTGATCACGATGCTACTCGAGAGAAAAAAATCAAGCATGCACCAACCAAGCGCCCGCAATGAGTCATCCACACAATATAATAGGCGTATGTGTTGGATTATTGAACAATTACTTAATAAGATTACCACATATGAAAGCAAGATCACAAGCACACTAGAGGACCTAATCACACAAGGAAAATAAATAAATAGATCTAGATCTACAAATGGAAAAAATGCCAGTGCGGCAACGGATGACTGGGACGTACGTACTCCCTATGTTTTAAAATATAAGATATTCTAGCTTTATGAAAAAAATATATCTAGACTTCTTTTAGTACGTAGGTTCACTTAGATTTGAAGTGAATCTACACACTAAAACAAATCTAGACACGTTTTTTTCACAAACCTAATACATCTTATATTTTGAAACGGAGGAAGTATATGTTGGCCATCGAGGCCATACCATTTTTGTTGTTGCCCATGGTGGCCAGATGACACAGTTGCTCATCACAGAGAAAGTATTTTCCGGTCCTCGTGATCGGTGGCGGACCATCATGGAGACCAAACTGGGCCATGCCCCCCCCCCCCCCCACACACACACACACACAAAAATATTGGTGCAATGTTTCTAATTAATAGTGTTGTTAAGACTAAGTTAATGGGGGTTAAGAATAATTATAGCTATTAAGTGATTTAATCAGCATCTTGGCCCCTTCTTGATTTTGCTCCAAGGTTCGCCACTGCTTGTGTTCGTAGTAAAAATAACTGCGAGTTCTCATATCTAAGTGTGGTAACAGACTCTCCCACATTGTCATATTTGCGCAATGGGATTTTTCAGATTTTATTGAATTTTATTGATGATCCATGAAATCAATCAATAGTTATTCTACTAATCATGTAGGTGTAAAATAATTTATTATTCATACCACACCTATTGGTTTTATTATATTGTCTAGAGTGAGTTGCGTACTTGTATGTGCGCTGTTTTACTTTGTGACGACACGTATAGAGTATGTTTTCTACACTTTGGTGCCAAATATATCACACTACAACAACACATTTGAAAGAAAACATCAATATTATTTATAGAAAGACTAGTGTATTGTATGCACGTAAGCATATATGCATGCATGCATACACAGATACACCTGAGGTGAGGTAGGCACAGGCGCAAAAACGACGTATGCCTTTACGCTACCTTGACTCGAGGTTGATTCGCACGTGCCGGGCCCACACCCCAAACACGACATATCCCTTTCCCACACCCTTTTTAAACCCCTCTATAGTTGCACCAATTCTCCATCAGCACCCACAGCTTCACTTCCATCCAACTCGCTCATTAGCCAGCTAGCTGTAGCTAGGGCTCCCAAACTTCACTCGATCACACTGATCAGTTCCAGCTTAATTCAATACCTAAATTAAGTTTTCAGCTAGCTCTCAGTGCTCATGGACGGTGAAGGTTCCGGCGGCGGTGGCGAGCAGACCAAGTACCGCGGCGTGCGTCGTCGGACGTGGGGCAAGTTCGCAGCGGAGATCCGCGACTCGAGCCGCCACGGCGTCCGCGTGTGGCTGGGGACCTTCGACACCGCCGAGGAGGCCGCCGCGGCGTACGACCGCTCGGCCTACTCCATGCGAGGCAGGAACGCCGTGCTCAACTTCCCCGGCCAGGCGCACGTCTACGAGGCCGAGGTCAGGCGCGGCGGCGGTGCTTCGTCCTCGTCGAGGCAGGCCCATAGGCAGGTGATCGAGTTCGAGTGCCTTGACGACGACGTGCTGCAGGAGATGCTCCACGACCACGACCAATACACCAGGAACAAGTAGTGAGATCGATCTCGAGCTCGATTACCTATCCTACATGCATCGATCATACTAGGTACGTACGTATGCGTATATGTGTGTGTACGATCGAGAGCCTGCTGCGAAGGCGCTCATCGACGACCTATCGAGCGTTCTGACTTCTGAGGATTTCATCATCCCTCGACCCTCTACCATATATGATATATATGTATGATCCATCGATCGATTTGGGGTCAATAATTCAATCGATTGGGTTTCAATTTTCAGATCGATCTTTGTCTCGGTTTGGATCGCGGTTCTCGCATTTTCGATGCTTAATTATTTGTCTCGTATAAATATGCATAATTTTAACATCGATCATATCTAATCGATCTTGGTACTATTAATTTCTTCAATTCGCGCAATGCCTCTTTCATAAAAAGAAACTCACTTTTCCCGCGATTCAATGTTAATTTGCATGTTTAATCACTAGACCATCCAGGAAGCTTCATATATAATCATGCAATGCACCTGCACATACGTACAGCTACGCTAGGCGAGATGAGAGATGGAATCAGTATATTTAGATCGCCGCCGCCGGCCGGCCCGGTCGGTCGAACTCGAAAGCTCATTATTCACGGCTGCCGTGCATGAAGCTTCTCGGAATTTGCCTGCATCCGTCGATCGCCACCAAGTAACCAACACATACAGTAGTATCGATTACTTGCGTTGAAGTGACCATCACCGATGTCCTGCTGGTTCATTATGACATGTTTTTTTGTTGTTTTTGTTCATTACGAATTACAACCCAAAAGCCCAACGCCATCCTATAATTAAGCACCAACAAATTAAGTGCAACCGCTGATTGCCAACATCGCCATTGCGCCAACATGCGCTCATTATTGCCAAGTAGAAATTTCGAGAAACCAGTCACACATATGTCTATCACGACAAATTGCCGTTTTATTTAGGCTCATTTCTGAACTGTAGATGTTGATAATGTCGGCGACACCCTTCGCTAGTGCTGGCCTTCGTGAAAGAGAGAACAGCCATGGTGTTGCTGATTAGTGGGTTGGTGGATGGATTGAGGTTGTGCGATCTGTACAACTATACATAATAGAAAGCACAAAACGACATATTTGGGAGGCGCGGGGTTGATTAACTTTGTGTAAAACTACGATATTTGGATCAATTTTGAAAAACCAAAAGGAGAAAAAAATGTTGGAAAACACTCTGTAACTCTATGTATCTATTAGGCGTGATGTAGTAGTCATGTCATTGTGAGAGGAAAGACCATGATTACTGACCATGATACCATAATGTAGAGATATTAGTTCAATTGTAAAATATTTCTCTTCATTGTCCATGTTAAGTCAATATTTGGTAACAAATGGGATGCACATGTAAGACATCATGAATACACACGATCGCAACAAAAACAAGAGGTACATGGGTAGAAATGTATAACCGAAAGATAAAATTATTGATGAAGTGACAAACCGAAATGTGTTTATACCACGTATTCAAACATTCCTTAATGCACATTTTTGTGAAACTTTACATGATCAATCTTCCGATATATCAATGGGTTATTCCGTAGCAACGCACGGATATTAAACTAGTAATATCTTGTTTTCAAGGATCAGTCGAGCCTAGCTTGCTTGGCAGGGTGGTGTTTTCTTTGCGATCATCAAAGTGGTGTTGAGATCAACCAGCATGCCCATGTCCAAGAGGCTTGCCTTCAGTGAGTATTCTTATTCAGATGGACTCGAAAATCACCTAGAAACGATGAAAAAATCAAACAAAGGAAATAAATTGATGCATACTGCACGATGATATTTTGGCACTACAGAGCACACACTCATTGGTCGTTGATTGTCTTAACCCACTTGACACGAAACTACATAAAATCAATAAAACACCAATACCAAAATCTGATAAAAACACTATAGATGCCTCTAGAGCATTTTATTTACTTGAACAAACATAGGAGAACATATATACTCTGATATGTCCTATTTTATTTACATTAAACCTAAGAAAGACCACGATATACTCTCAAAGCAGTTATCAACATATTTATCAGACACTGTTTTAGAGCTATTTGTCAAGATATATAATAATATTCAGTATTATTCATCTATGAACAACAAACTAATATATAGATTCTTACAAATTTTTATATATATTTTGTACATCTATAAATATTTGAGTTAATGAACTAGAGGGGAGTGTATTAGATGGAATAATTTCTTAGATACACAAATACATGGGCTATCCAATGAGAAATAGTTTACATATATTTTGTCGCAAAATATTTTGAGTTATACTATGATGGTAGACCTAACACGTTGTTGCAATTGAATGTTATGTAATCCATAATATTAAGTGTAATAGAATACTATACTAGTTAAGAACGTAAACTTACCGGTTTTTCATAATGATGATATTAATGTAGTAGAAGTAAACAAATTAGAACAAACAAATATTTTGAGTTGCATTTGGAGTCATTATTTTTATTTCATTAAATTGTTGAATACTTGTTTGTTGTTGAAGATTCCGCAACATCTCCTTTATCTTGTCATGTGAAGAAAAGTTTCAATTTTTTTATAATACATTACTTTGGCCTAAAGCTTATTTAAATTTTCTCCTAAAAACCCTAAAACCCTAATCTTGATTAAAAAAAGGGTAACAAAATATTATGGAAAATCAATTTTATTATCTAAATTATGTACTTTTCTGTCCTAGTTATAATTTATGGTATATAAATAACCACTTTGAATAATTTTCAAATGACATAAATTAAAGCTTAAAGATAGTATATTTTTCAAATGACATAAAATAGTATATTAAAGCTTTAAGATCAATTGAAAAAATAAATATGTAGATGTAACTAGTGATGTATCCTTCAAGCATGCACCTCTAAAATAGTTCTATTCTGGGCTACACATAGAAGAAAAATCTAACAAGGTTTGGAGATGCATTGTTCACACACCTAGATCTATAATTGTCCTTTTTTGTAGCATAGAAAGCAACATATTTTAGACCAAGACATTGTACAGTTTTAAGTATATATAACATCGTCTATAGCAGTGGCGGCACCTATATCGCGTCACAGTGATCTAGTTTTATGGCAACGGGTGCTTTGTTGTTCCATGGTATGGATATTAGGTATTTTTGGGTGAAAGCCTAGCCTTTCGAGGCCAGCGGCGATAATTTCTATGGGTGTTGTAATGCTCCTAGGGCATCATTGTGGTACCTCTCCCACACACTAGGGTTCCAGGGTGAAAACCCTTGACAGTTTCGGTCTCTTGGACGGTGGTGTTGTAGGGGTTCGTAGCATGGAAAATAAAATTTTCTACCGCATGCACACAAACAAGGCAAGATCTATCTACTAGATTGTAGCAACGAGTCGATAAAAGCACTCACCCTCGAAGATTCCAAAGCGATTAACGAGAGCAGATTCTCGTGGGTGATGTAGTCGTACACTTGTCGATCTCATCATCGATCTCATCATCGCGTAGACGATCCTTCTGGCGCTGCGTTCCGGCAGCGCTTCCGCAGTCGGTCAAACGTTCGGTACTTGATGAAGACCTTCCTCTCCCTTGTTCCAGCAGGCAGCGGAGGTTGTAGTTCTCCCCTCGTGATGCCGGCAGCACGACGGTGTGGTGTCAGAAGTAGAGGGAAGATCCCGCAGGGCTTCGCCTAAGACGGATGCGAGTTATGGTGGATTAGGGTTTCCCGGAAATCTTGGGTTTAGAAATCCGGGAGGAGGAGGTGTCGGCGGCGGCTAGGATGGCGGCGACGGACCGGCGGCGGCGACGGACGGCGGCGGTCTTGGCGGCTAGCGGCCAATGGTCGGCTGCGGGCTCGGGTGGAGAGGGCTTGGAACTTGTGTGTTGTGTTGGGGAAGCCCTCCCCCTCTATTTATGAGAGGGGGGAAGCCTTGGGAGGAGTGGGTTTGAATCCAAACCCAAACCCAGGTTGGATTGAGAGAAGGACTTGTTTCTTCTCCCACTAGGAAACCATTGTTCCAGTTTGACTTTTCAAACTTCCATTTGACTTTCAATTTAGAGTTTTATTTCTCTCTCGCATATGCCAACACCAAGTGACCTTGGATATGATCCAATCATTCCACATACCCATGACACATTCTTGGACCATTCTCCTTCCGGACCGGTGAACCTTCTAGACCCTTCTAGAACCTCTCCGATGAAATCATCGGAAACTTTCCCGAACTCCGAAATAGGACTTTCCTGATATGAATCTTATTCTCCGGACCATTTCGGATCTCCTCGTGATATCCCGGATCCCATCCGAGACTCCGAATAACATTCGGTATCCCTACTAACATTCCATATCTACTAAACAACATCGAATCCTTAAGTGTGTCTCCCTACGGTTCGTGAATTATGCGGACATGATCGAGACACTTCTCCGATCAATAACCAATAGAGGAATCTGGAAATTCATATGGCTCCCACATATCTCAACGATTACTTTGCGATCGAATGAACCACTTACGTACGATACCAATTTCCCTTTTTCTCACGATAGTTTACTTATCCGAGGTTTTGATCGTCAGTATCTCTGCATACCTAGTTCAACCTCGTTACCGATAAGTACTCTTTTCTCGTTCCCGTGATATGTGTTCCCTTGTGAGCCAGTCACATGCTTGCAAGCCAATTGGATGACATTCCACCGAGAGGTCCCAGAGTATATCTATCTGTCATATATATGGACAAATCCCACTCTTGATCCATGTGCCTCAACCCATACTTTCCGAACACTCAATGCCACCTTTATAGCCACCTAGTTACGGTGTGGTGTTTGATGTCATCAAAGCATCCTTCCGGTGATGGTGATTAGCATGATCTCATGGTCGAAGGAATTAGGTTACTATGTATCAGAAAGCTTATAGCAAACGAACTATTAAAATGACTTGATCTTTATGCTACGCTTATCTATAGGAGTATGTCCATCATATCATTCTCCTAATGATATGATCTTATTATTAACAACATCTCAATGTTCATGATCTAGAAACCACGATCATCTATTAATCAACAAGCTAGTATTATAAAGAGGCTTTACCAGGGACTCTAATTTATTTTACAAATCACACAAGTATTAATGTTTCATGTTAATACTATTATAGCATGAATGTAAACATTTATCATAAACACAAAGATATAATAATAACTGCTTTTATTATTACCTCTAGGGCATATCTCCAACAGTTTCCCACTTGCACTAGAGTCAACTAATCTAGATTACATGGTAACATACCGAACACCCATGGCGGTTTGGTGTTGGTCATGTTTTGCCCTCGGGACAGGTTTAGTCAATAGATCCGCCACATTTAGATCTGTGTGTACTTTGCAAATCTTTATGTCACCATCTTGGACATGTTCTCGAATAGCGTGAAAATGTAGCTTGATGTGCTTCAGCTTCTTGTGTGACCTTGGTTCTTGCGCATTGGCTATGGCGCCCATGTTATCACAGTAAATAGACATTGGGTCCAGCGCACTTGGAACCACATCGAGCTCTGTAATAAACTCTTTCATCCATATCGCCTCTTGTGAAGCCTCCGAAGCAGCTATGTATTCCGATTCAGTTGAAGATCTCGCCACAACGCTTTGCTTTGCACTCCTCCAGCTAACTGCTACATCATTCAAAGTAAATACGTATTCAGATTGAGATTTAGAATCATCTGAATCGATGTTCCAACTAGCATCAGTGTAACCATTAACAACGAGTTGTTCATCACCTCCATAAGAAAGAACCATATCCTTAGTTCTTCTCAAGTACTTAATGATGTTTTTTGACCGCTGTCCAATGATCCACTCCTGGATCACTTTGATATCTGCTAGTCAAACTAACAGCATATGCAATGTCGGGTCTAGTACATAGCATGGAATACATAAGAGATCCTATGACTGAGGCATAGGGAGTCTTACTCATCCTTTCTCTATCTTCTGCCGTTGCAGGACTTTGAGTTTTACTCAAGGTCGTATTGGGAAACATGGGCAAGAACCCTTTCTTGCTATCTTCCATTCCAAACCTCTTTAGAACTTTGTCCAAATATGTACTTTGTGACAATGATATTAGGCATCTCGATCTATCTCTATAAATCTTTATGCCTAATATGTAAGCTGCTTCGCCAAGATCTTTCATTGAAAAACTATTATTCAAATAATCCTTGACACTATTAAGAAGGTCTACATCATTCCCAATCAGCAATATGTCATCTACATATAGTATTAAGAATTCTATAGAGCTCCCACTCACTTTCTTGTAAATACAAGCTTCTCCATAAGTTTGTATAAAACCAAAGCTTTTGATTACCTTATCAAAACGTTGATTCCAACTTCGGGATGCTTGCTTCAATCCATATATGGACCGTTGAAGTTTGCATACCTTGTTAGCATCTTTAGGATCGACAAAACCTTTGGGTTGCATCATATACAATTCTTCATCAATGTCTGCATTGAGGAACACTGTTTTGACATCCATCTGCCATATCTCATAATCATAATATGCAGCGATTGCTAACATAATCCTTATAGACTTTAGCTTCGCTACTGGTGAAAAAGTCTCATCATAGTCAACTCCTTGAATTTGTCGAAACCCTTTTACGACAAGTCGAGCTTTATAGACAGTAACATTACCATCAGCGTCTGTTTTCTTCTTGAAAATCCATTTGTTCTCGACAGCCTTCTGGCCATCCGGTAAGTCCACCAAAGTCCATACTTGGTTTTCGTACATGGATCCAATCTCGGATTTCATGGCTTCTTGCCATTTATTGGAATCTGGGCTCATCATTGCTTCCTCATATGTCGCAGGGTCATCGGTGTTATCCACCAACATGACACTCATAACGGGATCATACCAATCAAGAGTGGTACGAGTTCTTGTTGACCTGCGAGGTTCCATAGTAACTTCAATCAAAGTTTCATGATCAACATCATTAGCTTCCTCTCTTATTGGTGTAGGCGCCACAAGAACTACTTCCGATGCTGCGCTACTCGCAAGTTCGATATAAGGTTCAACAACCTCGTCGAGTTCTACTTTCCTTCCAGTCACTTCTTTCGAGAGAAATTCCTTCTCTTGAAAGGATCCATTATTGGCAACGAAGATTTTGCCCTCGGATCTATGATAGAAGGTATACCCAATAGTTTCCTTCGGGTATCCTATGAAGACGCATTTTTCCGCTTTGGGTTCAAGCTTGTCCGGCTGTAACTTCTTTACATAAGCTTCGAAACCCCAAACTTTAAGGAACGGCAATTTAGGTTTCTTTCCAAACCATAATTCATACGGTGTCGTTTCAACGCATTTAGATGGTGCCCTATTTAAAGTGAATGCGGCTGTTTCTAATGCATAACACCAAAACGATAGCGGTAAATCTGTAAGTGACATCATAGAACGAACCATATCTAAGAGAGTTCGATTACGACGTTCGGACACACCATTACGCTGTGGTGTTCCCGGCGTTGTCAATTGTGAAAGTATTCCGCATTTCTTCAAATGCTCGCCAAACTCGTAACTTAGATATTCACCTCCACGATCAGATCGTAGAAATTTAATCTTCTTGTTACGTTGATTTTCTACCTCACTTTGAAATTCCTTAAACTTCTCGAAAGTTTCGGACTTATGTTTCATGAAATAGATATACCCATATCTACTCAAGTCATCCGTGAAGGTAAGAACATAACGATAACCACCGCGTGATGCTACACTCATTGGACCACACACATCGGTATGTATGATTTCCAATAAGTTTGTAACTCGCTCCATCATACCAGAAAATGGTGTCTTAGTCATTTTACCCATCAGACATGCTTCGCATCTTTCAAGTGATTCAAAATCAAGTGATTCAATAAGTCCATCGGAATGGAGTTTCTTCATACGCTTCACTCCAATATGACCAAGAAGACAGTGCCACATATAGGTCGAGTTATCGCTCAATTTCAAACGTTTAGCTTCAATGTTATTAATGTGTGTATTTCCACAATCGAGATTCAATAAGAATAGACCATCTATCAAAGGTGCATGTGCATAAAACATATTACTCATATAAATCGAACAACCATTATTCTCGGAATTAAACAAGTAACCGTCTCGCAATAAAAATGATCCAGATATAATGTTCATGCTCAACGTAGACACCAAATAACAATTATTTAAGTATAAAAATAATCCCGATGGTAGATGAAGAGGTAGCGTGCCGACCGCGATCACATCAACCTTTGATCCATTTCCTACGCGCATCGTCACCTCGTTCTTCGCTAGCTTTTGTTTATTCTGCAGTACCTGTTTCGAGTTACAAATATGAGCAACCGAACCAGTATCAAATACCTAGGCACTACTACGAGTACTAGTGAGATACACATCAATAACATGTATATCGGATATACCTTTCTTCTTGATGTTGCTGTTCTTCAAATCCGCCAAGTACTTTGGTCAATTCCGCTTCTAGTGACCTTCTCCCTTGCAGTAAAAGCACTCAGTATCAGGCTTAGGACCAGCCTTGGTTTTCTTCGCCAGCACGACAACTTTCTTACCGCCCTTCTTGAAGTTTCCCTTTTTCTTAGACTTGCCTTGGTTCTTGAATTTGGTGGTCTTATTGACCAACAACACTTGGTGCTCTTTCTTGATCTCCACTTCTACAGATTTCAACATGGAGAAGAGTTCTGGCAATGTCTTGTCCATGTTTTGCATATTGTAGTTCATCACAAAGTTCTTGTAACTTGGTGGAAGTGATTGGAGGACACGGTAAATCCCCAAAGAATTAGGAATCACTATACCCAAACTTTAGAGTTTATTTGCGTGCCCAGACATCTTAAGCACGTGCTCACTGACGGAGCTGCCCTCTTCCATCTTGCAGTTAAAGAACTTTTCAGAAGCCTCATAACTCTCAACTGCCGCATGAGCCTCAAATATCATTTTGAGTTCACGGAAAATATCATGTGGGTCATGGTTCTCAAAACTTTTCTGAAGCTCCGATTCCAAACCATACAAGATAGCACACTGAACTGTGGAGTACTGATTCTTCCGAGTGATGTAAACATTCTTTACTTCATCGGTAGCGATGGCTAGCGGTCACCAATGTGCATCCAACACATAGGTCAAATTACCAGCATTGAGGACAATCCTCAAATTGCGGAACCAATCCGCAAAGTTGCTTCCATTGTTTTTCAACTTTTCTTTATCTAGGAACGCATTAAAATTGATGGTAGGGGCCACCATTGATCTACAACTTATTTGCAATAGTTTAGACTAAGTTTATGAAAAATTGAGTTCTAATTAATAGTTAAATTAATCTAGGTGAACTCCCACTCAAAACAATATCCCTCACATTGTTTTAGTGATCACACGAACCAAATCCACCACATCAAAACTGATCATCACGAGAGTTGATGTAGCTTCAATGGCGAACAATCAACATGTTCATCATATATACTATATGACTCATGCTTTACCTTTCGATGATCCGTGTTCCAAGACCATGTATGTATATGCTAGGCTCGTCAAGATCAAACCTTAGATTCCATATGAGCAAATCTGGCTTGCTCACGTTGTATGCACTCGCAGAATCTAACACACCCGATCATCACGTTGTGCTTCGAAACAACGAGCTTTAGCAACGGTGCTTACTAAGGATGAACACTTCAAAACTTGAAATTTTTGTGCTTGAGGGATCATCTTATAATGCTACCGTCGCAAACTAAGCAATACAGATGCATGAAGGATTAACATCACATGCAATTCATAATATATGATATGATATGACCTTTCTTCTTGTGCTTCCGATCTCCATCTTCAAGCACGAACATGATATCCATCATCACCGGTATGGCGTCAAGGTCAATGGCGCCGTTTCATGATTGTCTTCCACCAGCTTCAACTATTACAACTACTTTGAATATACACGCATGTCTTAATGGAATTTAAAGGACAACCATATGGCTCCTGCCGGTTGCCAACTTACAATAAGGAACATTGAATACATCATATATAATCACAATCATGGCCATATCACATCACAGCACACCCCTGCAAAACAAAGTTAGATGCCTCTAATTTTATTTGCATATTTTACGTGGTTTGGGGCTTTCAATAAGTGTTGTTCTAACTTACGAACAAGAACCACAAGGTTGATGCTTGAACTATCAAGTGCCCTTTGTAAATTGAATCTCTACTATGATGGGAGAGACAGACGCCCGCAAAGCCACATATGCAATACAAGTTGCATGTTGAGCGTGGAGCGAGTCTCATGAACGATGTCATGTAAGGTTAGCTGTAACACCCTCAGAATCGGACCTATGCAAGTTTGGGCAAAATTCACCAAACCCGCATAGAAACGATTCAAAGGTGCCCACCAGGCACTTTCGTGCGGGTGGAAAACGAAGTAATAACATTACACAACAGTCCTCGATGGGACCCTGAGCAGATATATAACACGACTCAAAGAGTCAAGAATACGATATAATATACAAAGATCCAAATCACCTTGAAAGCGATAGGCGTCCCGCTACGGACAAGATGCAAATGGGGCTAAGAGCCACGAAGAATAACCAATGGCGTCCATAACCTGCCTGTGCCAAGCGGAAGGGTAACCGCTAACGTCGATCTCAAAACCTGCTTAAACAAAAGGGGTGCCGAAGAGGCAAAGGAAAAGAAAGGAGCGTCGATCGAGGCCAAGACACAGCGAGGCTAGAATTCGGCGTCCTCGCCTACATAGGTATGGTGGATCAAGCGGCAGCATGCACTAAACAACCTATAGAGACTCGTCGATGGCGGCAATCGAGAGGGTAAGAATGACCTATCCGGATCCAACCTGAAACTAACACCAAACAAACCCATCTGGTGTTTCCCTCGAGACCAAACGAGGAGGTCAACCGAGGAACTCACCACAGTGGCGCTTTACTTATCCGGTTATCGTTGCGGCACTTTACCGTCAGGTTTAGATAATCATCACGATAAAGTAAGCAAGGCACTTTTAGTTAACCATTCCGTTATAGTGGCGGCACTTACTAGTCGAATCTGATTAACATGAGATAACCCATAAACCCAGCGGTTGTTGGTACTTTTATTCAGCCATTCCGTTGTAGTTGCAAGATTTACTAGTCGATACAATTGTATGGCGACAACCAAACAAGCAATTGTGGGCAGTATTAATTAGCCATTCCATTATAGTGAAGCTGATTACTAGTCATTATAAGTCAAATTTATAGCGAAACTTTAGTTATGCTTGTCTATGATCGAGATATCTGCTCCAAGTCGTCCATATCCATGACACGGCTTTGAAAGTTTTACCCGGGGTGCACCAATAGCAACACACGCTCGATCAACCTCGGAAAAACCAAATCAAAACCCAACGAGGCTTTCACGGTGAACAATCACAGGATTGAAATATTTGAGGGCCACCCTTAAGTAGAATCCGCAACGAGTAGACAAGCTCGAGACGGCCTCAAGGTCTTTGGACGGCTGTGAACGATGGGAACCCCAAACGGGCTTGTCGACACCGCGAATCGTGTCCCGATCCTAACAAGATGCAAGATACCTGCACAATCGTAAATAAAGCGGTAAACATGGCATAAGTACAGGATAGTAAAACACCTCAAACTAGTTTGTGGCCCCAAGAAATAAGACTGAATCAAGCTCGGCTCGGGGGTCCCATATACCTCCCGGATGTGGATAGCGCGCAAAAACAAGGAACAGGTATCAAGTACTCGGGGTCTTACGGGACACAAGTGGGCGTTCGGAAACCAAATATTATCTATCACCCACCGATGCCTCTGCTTATTCAATTTTAGTTGTTAAACAGAAAGTAAAGTGAACAATAGCAAAAACTAGAATCATCTCCAACATCAACATGCGGCAATACATCAGCAACTGTGGCATATGACGACACCCAACAGCAATATAGCAAGCGGCAATGACGCAAGACCAACTAGCTACCAAACAACAGGCAATAGGGTGTGTCCAAGGCAATATAGGGCTGCAAGGGAAATCACAGGTACGGAAACTAAGGCATCGCAACACAGATAGCAAAAGATCAACAGGAGGGAAATAAATACTATAAAAGTAAGATAGGTAGAAAGGGGGAGATGCTCGCCTGAAAACATTGTCGAAGGGTTCATCCGAAGATCGGGGCGAAGCTCACATCAACTCAACGGCCTTATCCGCGAAGAAGCAAAACACTAGAAGGAACACCGGGTGCAATATTTAATACTAAGGCAAAAGATCGGCATGATGCATGCATGATGAATGACATGGCAAGGTGCGGTGCAATTAGGTCATATTAAGCGGAACCGGGGTCCCGACAATTAGTTAGATGGTTCAAGTTATGTAATTACCCCGCAAATTAAACGTTGTTCAACATGGTAGAAGATAAGATACCGGTTCGCTACTCAAGTTTTAAATGAGGCCAATGTAAGGCTAGATTTGCCCGCATATGGGCCCCATATTTAATTATTAGGTGAATCGGCGGAAGGCCCCCAAACCACACAAACATGCATGCGAGATGAACAATTTATATGCATCAAGTTATCATGATGTGATAAAATAAGGTTTCGGAAAGGGTTCACACATTAGGGTTCGGCGAACTTGGGGTTCCGGGGTTCGGGGTTCGACAGGGTCCAGGGTCCAGGGTTCGACGGTCTCGGCGGGATCGTTCTCGGACTCCGGGGGTAGGTCTTGGCGTTCCGCGAGGAAGGGCTTGGGTCGGTGCCGTGGCGCATCGGCTACTCCCGGTCGCTGTCGTTCTCGTCGCAAGCGGATCTTGTCGCATTCGCGGTCGTCGGGTCATGTCGTTGGTCTTGTCCTTTCCGGCGGAGGTCTTGGCGTTCGGGTACTCGATTCCGCATTCGGGGCGAAGGTCTTGTCGCATCCAAGGTGAAGCACTCGGCGTCGGTGGCGCATCGGGTTCGCCCTGGTCGTTGTCGTTCTTGTCGTTGCGACGATTTTGTCTGGTTCGCGGGTCGGGTCGGACTTGGCGTCCGGGGTGCAGAACTTGGTGTCCGGGCGGAGTAGTTCTTGTCGCACTGGAGTCTCGGCATCGCATTCGGGGGAAGTACTCGTCGCGTCGGGTTTCGGTGTTCTCGGACCGATGGAAGACCTTGGCGTACGGCTGTAGATCTTGTTGGTACGGGGGCCGAGCATGACATCGGTCTCCGGTCGTGTGCAACCAAACAGGGAGCCCGCATCACTCGGCAACCACTGGAACACATGGACATCTTCCAGGATTACCACAGGGGCATCCTTGGGCCTTTGGTCACAGGAGCAAACGAGCGACGGGGCGCAGAGGCGCAGCGACGGCGGCGCGGGAGGAGGCTCGGTTTGTCGGGAAGAGGCGTCCGGTGGGGCCGACGAGGACGGCAGCACGAGGAGGCCGCGGCTCACCGATGGGAGGAGGAGTCCCGGCGGCGGCAGCTGGGCGACGTTTCAAGCGGAAGGCGAGCGGCGTCGGCGGGGCTCGAGTTTGGCGACGACGCGGGCGAGGCAGAGGAGGCACAGGCTCGCGGCGGCGGGGTCTGGCGGGGTCGGAGGCGTCCGACGGCAGCGGACGGCGAAGCATGGGCGGGCCAGAACCGACGGGCGCTGAGCCGAGGCGGAGCTCGACGGCGAGGTTGGGGCGGCTCGGCCGGCGATGTGGGCGGCGGCGGAGAGGCGGTGGTCGCGGCAGAGGAGAGTGGTCGGGCAGCTCGGCGCGCGCCGGGGTCGTCGTCGGCGGAAGGAGCTCGGGCGGCAGTCTGAGCGCGTCGGCGGAGAGCGAGGCCGGGCTCGTGACGGCGGCGGAGGTGGACGCGTGGTCGGGCGGCGGAGATGGCGGCAACGGAACAGCACGGAGAGCCCGGCGGCATGGGAAGCTTCCGTGGGGAGGAAGCGAAGCGGCGCGGGCGGCGAGCGGAGCGGTGAGAGGTGGGGTGAGGACCGAGGCGGCGCGGAGGTGGGCCGTTGGCGAGGTGGGCGGCGCGGGGCAGAGGAGGCGTTCTGGGCGAGGCACCACGGCGGCGGCGGGGGCACGCGGTGGCGACGGCGCCGGCGTCGGGGACGAGGGTGGTGGCGGTGGTGTGGTGATCCAGAGGAGGAGGACGCGGGCTACGCGTGTGGGGGAGGGAGAAGGGGGGTCGGGGCAGGCGGCTTGCGCGGCGTGTGCGGGGCAGGGGCAGGTGGCTGGTGGGACCAGGCAGCGGGTGGGCCGGTGAGGTGGGTCCCGGGAGTTGGTGGGGACAGACTGAGAGGCAAAGTGCGTGGGTCTAGTGTGGTGGGGGTTTTGTGTGGTGGGGAGAGAAAAAGAGATGGAGAGTGGGGGAGAGGTGGCAGGTTTAGATTGGTTAGGGGAAGGGGAGAGGGTGAGGTGGCATGCTGCCATTGGGTGGGGTGAGGTGGAGGGATGGGTTGGGTAGGATAGTGGGTAAGGGTAGGATTTAGGGCAGTTGCAGGGTGGACCGTTTAAAACTTCTGGGGGTGGTCGTTCGGGTCAGAACGGCCCGTTCGACTGCCCCCGCAAAAATAATTCAATAATTTATTTATTTTTAACGGACCGATTGCACAACATATTTAATTAAAACAAAATATTCCGGAGACCGGACTTTGCAGTGGAATTGCGATGGGGCGTTTAGAAAACAAAGACGGGTTTTGCAAACATAGTTTTGGCAAACAATGCATGATGATGACGATGCAATGCACAAATTCAACGCGTTTTTCTAGTAGTGGTTTTGCGGGATGCCACATTAGCCCAGCCCGCTTCATCCCATCATACCGCAAGATGCAAAGTACAGAAAAACAAATTGATAATAAAAGTACCACCGCCCATAATGACCATTGTGTTCTACTCGTGCAACAGATCTACATATAGACACGGCTCTGATACCAGTGTAGGGGTTCGTAGCATGGAAAAAAAATTCTACCGCATGCACACAAACAAGCCAAGATCTATCTACTAGATTGTAGCAACGAGTCGATAGAAGCACTCACCCTCGAAGATTCCAAAGCGGTTAACGAGAGCAGATTCTCGTGGGTGATGTAGTCGTACACTTGCCGATCTCAACATCGCGTAGACGATCCTTCCGGCACTGCGTTCCGGCAGCGCTTCATGATCGGTCACATGTTCGATTCGATGAAGACCTTCCTCTCCCTTGTTCCAAGAGGGCGGAGGTTGTAGTTCTCCCTCGTGATTTCAAGAAGACGGGCGTGGTGTCGGAAGTAGAGGGAAGATCCCGCAGGGCTTCGCCTAAGCCGGATGCGAGATATGGTGGATTAGGGTTTCCCGAAAATCTAGGGTTTAGAAATCCGGGAGGAGGAGGAGGTGTCGGCGGCGGCTAGGGCGGAGGCGACGGACTGGCGGCGGCGCGAGGTGGCGGCGGCGGCGGGTCGACGGCTGCGGGCTCGGGTGGAGAGGGCTTGGAACTTGTGTGTTGTGTTGGGGCAGCCCTCCCCCTCTATTTATGAGAGGGGCAGCCTTGGGAGGAGTGGGTTTGAATCCAAACCCAAACCCAGGTTGGATTGAGAGAAGGACTTGTTTCTTCTCCCACTAGGAAACCATTGTTCCAGTTTAACTTTTCAAACTTCCATTTGACTTTCAATTTAGAGCTTTATTTCTCTCTCGCATATGCCAACACCAAGTGACCTTGCATATGATCCAATCATTCCACATACCCATGACACATTCTTGGACCATTCTCCTTTCGGACCGGTGAACCTTCTAGACCCTTCTAGAACCTCTCCGATAAAATCATCGGAAACTTTCCCGAACTCCGAAATAGGACTTTCCTTATATGAATATTATTCTCCGGACCATTCCGGATCTCCTCGTGATATCCCGGATCCCATCCGAGACTCCGAATAACATTCGGTATCCCTACTAACATTCCATATCTACTAAACAACATCGAATCCTTAAGTGTGTCTCCCTACGGTTCGTGAATTATGCGGACATGATCGATACACTTCTCTGATTAATAACCAATAGAGGAATCTGGAAATTCATATGGCTCCCACATATTTCAACGATTACTTTGCGATCGAATGAACCACTTACATACGATACCAATTTCCCTTGTCTCATGATAGTTTACTTATCCGAGGTTTTGATCATCGGTATCTCTGCATACCTAGTTCAACCTCGTTACCGATAAGTACTCTTCTCTCGTTCCCGTGATATGTGATCCCTTGTGAGCCAGTCACATGCTTGCAAGCCAATTGGATGACATTCCACCGAGAAGGCCAGCGTATATCTATCTGTCATATGGATGGACAAATCCCACTCTTGATCCATGTGCCTCAATCCATACTTTCCGAACACTCAATGCCACCTTTATAGCCACCCAGTTACGGTGTGGTGTTTGATGTCATCAAAGCATCCTTCCGGTGATGGTGATTAGCATGATCTCATGGTCGAAGGAATTAGGTTACTATGTATCAGAAAGCTTATAGCAAACGAACTATTAAAATGACTTGATCTTTATGCTACGCTTATCTATAGGAGTATGTCCATCATACCATTCTCCTAATGATATGATCTTGTTATTAACAACATCTCAATGTTCATGATCGAGAAACCACGATCATCTATTAATCAACAAGCTAGTATTATAAAGAGGCTTTACCAGGGACTCTAATTTAGTTTACAAATCACACAAGTATTAATGTTTCCTGTTAATACTATTATAGCATGAATGTAAACATTTATCATAAACACAAATATATAATAATAACTGCTTTTATTATTGCCTCTAGGGCATATCTCCAACAGGTGTGTCACATCTTCACCCTCGTGGGGTCATTGTCATCATGGATTCCTAGGTCCTTTTGGTCTCGTCACCCTGCCATCAGTGGGCATGCTCAGGTCATATCTTGTTGCACTTCAGCCTGCGTGGGGCATTCTCGGTGATCTCCTATCATATACATGTGATTTAGTTGTCTGTGGTCCCGATACTCGTTGTCTGCTGGCAGGATCGACGCTCCACTGCTTGGAGCGAGAGGCCAGGAAGCCCTCTCCGATGATATGTATATTTTTTTGGGTCCGGGGTGATGATGTTCAACATTCACAAGGAGGCATGGGTTCCCTTTGATACGTCCATAACCTATCTATAAATTTTGATGGTTTTATGCTATTATTATGCTTTTGACACTTCTTTTTATATAAAGTTCATGAGTTATTTGGACTAACCTACTAATAGTTGCAAAAGTGCACAATTTTCTTATTTTACACTTTGATGTGTAGGAATTATGAAGAATACAAGAGGAACCCTTGTTGGAGTCAAATTGGGACTTGTCAGAAATCTGTCTCAGAACTCTTTTTGAAGATGGTAACTTTTCGGGTCAAATACGGCGTCAAACGGAAAACTCTTCAACTACAAAGTTATATGAAATTTCGCGACAATCATTCTGGACATAAAATTTAGCTAATTCCGAGTCCGGACGAGCCCGCTAGGCCCGATTTACTGCATCCCAAGATGGGGTGACGGGAATCCGAAAAGCTATATAAAAAGAGGAAACCTAATTTGTGGAAGACACCTCCACCCACGAATTTGCCTCCCAAGAATCCATGAAGGAAGGGGGCTAAGGGGCGGTTCTGCCCATGATACCGGCGACGGGTAAGGAGTCCCCTGTGCCGGCGCCGACGCCGCCCTGTTCACCATCTTCACTGCCATCTCCATCACCTAATCCTCCTAGTATGCAGTGGTTCATCCTCCCACACACCTCTGCACCGTACTATGTAAACATGGTGTTTGATGCTATAAGTTATAATCCTATGATCTATGTCATGTTTGTATTGTTTCTTTGTTCTTAGATTGAATGGTTGAACGTCTTTGGTTCATTAGAGTTATATGTTGATATGGCACAGTCCTTTGGTGTCTATTATATTTGTGTGCACATGGATTAAACATTATAGGGTTTGTAGTATTTGTAAGAGGAAGGGGGAGTTCTGCCGGAGTGACAGAAACCTAAGGACGCGAACCGGAACGTTGCACGTATTGGAGTTAGAGGACCATTAACTTAAGGCTATGGTTGGGGAAACTTTAATGCATTGTTAGTAGTTACAGATGTTTGCTAACAATCCAATCATATAGTATATATAATTACAAGTAGTGAAGCGCATGTATATTTAGCCTCTCCCATATAGAAAACTGCATCAAAGACAATGAACCCAATTTATTCGGTAATTAAACTTGGACAAAGCCACCACAATTACCACCACTATTCCACACTCATGGTTCTGTTAGTTTAGTGTATTTTATTGCTGCAACAACTAGGTTTACTTTCTTGTTATTTATTATCTTGCAAAGCTTTCTCTAGTACTTGTGTTGTTGCTCTAGTTTTATTTCCTAGATAATGCAAACGTTTAGTATGTGTAGAGTTGTATCAGTGGTTGATAGAACTTGAGAGTATTTATCCTACCTTTATATTCTCGTTGTGTTTGACACTCTTACTTATCGAAAAGGCTACAGACGATCCCCTATACTTGTGGGATATCACCCTTCTAGTATATTGTCTTGGATGTGTCGTGGATGGTGCATCCTCTCCTATGTTTTTCTTTTCTCTTTGATCTTTTTTGTGAGAGGGTTTCCTCATCACCTTGTATCGGTTCAGTTGTGTGAATTTATTTATAAATCAAGGTGAAAGCCTATTTCATGGGATCTCCTATCAACCATGCTTGAATGTGGTTGTTTGAGGACATGCATTGTGTTTAAGCCTCTAGTAGTGTTTTTCCAGCAAAAGATCTATAGGGTAGTATGCCAAAAATCGATGGGTAACACAGAAGGGACACAATGAGTTATTTGGCCCCTAGATGAACACTGGTAAATATCCTACTCATGTTTGGTGGTGGTGTTTGATTGATACGTGAAAATGTGTGTTCAAGCTACGAGAATGTGTAAGCCTGTAATGGTGTCAAATATGTCTCTATAGGGTTTTTCTCAGTTGGCCTTATATGCATGACTCCATGGGTGTCACAAATGGATGTGATGACACAAACCAGTTAAGTGGGATTGTGGGTATCTAAAGGAGGCCAAGATCTCCCCCATGAAGACTATGACTTGGCAGTTAGGAGCCCCATGCTCAGGTACACATATGAGTGTTTGGGATTACCAACTGATGTGGGGGTGGCCTCCTTCTTGCGATGTGGCATGTCCCTATTAGATCATCTCCACTAGCGCCCCCAACTGAGTTGGGGGTGGAGGCCAAAAAAGGGCCCACACCGGAGGCCCCCAACCAGTGTCGGCAGATTGGGCCGCCCTCCAATCTCTCTGGTACCCTCTTGCCACTCTCGGCAACCAGGGGATGGGTTGGGGTTGCCGACAACGCGTGCCATGCTGGAAAACCATCGGCGGGCCCCCTTGTTAGCCACACAAGGAAAACTGCACCCCTTCTCTCCACCTCTCCTTCCTTTCGCCATTCCCACTCGTGAATCGTCGCCGTCGGAAGCCATCCTTCGACATGCTGCTGGCCATATCCCCCACCTAGTGTGCCGCCCATTCCCTAGGACACGGCCCACCCCCTAGTATCCACCCACCGTTGATTCTCACGGGGTGCTCGCCATTGATTCAGCTCCACCGTCCAGCCGAGGAGATCTCTTGCCATCGGCCGAGGACACGCCCGTTGATCCTCGCGTGGGAGGTCGTTCGAATCCATTACATCCTCACATTACAGCTATTGTCTCTAGGGCAGAAGGCGCCTCCCACTCGAATGTGAACCATGTCGAGATCGTCGTGCACGAAACTTACTCTTCCATTTGCCATGTATAGCGACGATGAGCTCATGATGGTGAAATGATTGAATAGGAGGCTGACACACAGGCTGATGAAGCCGATCATATTATGATCATCGACGGCCTCATTTTCCTACATTCCAGCCGGCATGCTCCTCGGCAGGGAGGCTCGAGGCCAGGGAAGAAGAAGAACAGATACATGCAGCGGTTGGTCGGCACCCTGGTGTTGGAGACATATTACTTTAAAGATGATTCAACCCATGGGCATGTTGTGTTTCAACGTCGATTTCGAATGTACAAGGAGTTGTTCATGAAGATTTTGCATGGAGTACGAGAGTTTGATCCGTATTTCATTTGCACGAGGGACTGCATAGGGTTTCCTAGTTTCACGTCTGTTCATAAGTGCACGGCTGCCTTGCGATGTCTTGCATACGAAGCTCCTCAAGATACTCAACATTACTACATGCGCATGTCCGATTCCATGGCATTTGATTGTGTGTATAGGTTTTTTCATGCTATTGTCGGATACTTTGGGACAACATATTAGAGGTACCAACTAAAGAAGATACAACTCGTATACTGGCACAAAATTCAGCTAGGGGTTTTCCTGGGATTCTTGGGAGCATCGAGTGCATGCATTAGGAATGGAAGAATTTCCCTTTCGCTTGGCAAGCCATGTTCAAAGGCCATAAAGGAGAGTGTGGTGTGATATTAGAGCCCGTAGCAGATTATGACTCGTGGATTTGGCATGCTTTTTTGGCATGGCTAGAACGCACAATGACATCAATGTGCTGTCGAGATCTCCAGTGTTTGGCAGAGTTATAGAAGGCCATGCCTCGACGGTGAACTGTGTGTTCAATAGCAAGGAGTACACCAAGCGGTACTACCTAGCCGGTGGTATTCACCCAAGATGGGCCACCTTCGTGAAGACAATCACTGAGCTTCATACTAAAGCAAGAGGTTGGTTTGACAAGTGCCAGGAGGCTTGCTGGAAGAATGTTGAGCGAGCATTTGGTATTCTCCAAGCTCGCTTTGCTATCATCAGGTATCCTTCTCTAACCTGGTCAACATCACAGATGTGGGAGATGATGAATTCTTGCGTGATCATGCATAATATGATCACCGAGAGTGAGCGCGATCATCCAGTGGTTGCTCCATTGCCATTTGAGGGAATTTGCCCTCTTGCTGACGTTGATCATGAGGTGTCGGCTGATTTTGGTGCTTTTCTCGCCATGCATCAAGAAAACTACGATACCCACGTGCACGAGCAGTTATAAGATGATCTCATCGAGCATTTGTGGACGCTCACAGGAAGAACCCCTGAGCCAACGGTGCCGCTTGATATTTTAAATTTATTTATGTAAATTACTTTGTGAACTATTTCACTTGAAACATTCAATTTGTTGTATTAAACTTGCTTGTATTTGCATTCGTTGTAATATTTGCATTCGTTGTAAATTACTTTGTGAACTATTTGAAACATTCTGATTGTGTGATCATTTCAAATTTGGGCGTTTTGATCCCACCGTGATCGTTGGGGCGATCGTTGGGAGTCGCCGATGTGGACCGGCTTCCCAAACTGTAGGCAGTTTCGGTGCCACCCCTGAAAGTTATTGGTGGCTCCCTTATCGATCATCCGTCGGGGGACTCCGGTGGAGATGCTCTTAGGTGAAGGCTTTTGGATTGTTGAGGCATGTTGGGCAGGTCTTGCGGACTTAATCATACTCGTTTATAGAGTTTCCCATATACTTGTCGATATCCCCCTGAGAAAGGTTTAGATGAGAAATTTAGAGAGACACTTGTTACTTAATAAAAATAGTTAGTGATATATACCATGCATTCTCTCTATAATATATGTAGCGCTTATTTTGATTTGTAAAGAAATTAAGTTTACTAACAATATTCTACTAATATGTAGAATATCTAGTAGTGCAAAATTATGTCCAAAAATATGTTAGAATCCGATGGCATCAAATGAGTGTCATATAAACTAAAAGTCGTTTAAAGACGTGTCTAGGCCAATTGACTGTTCGAAGTGCATGCATTCTATGGTGTATCTACTTGTATTGTATATGTTGATATTATTTCTAGGGTCTAACTTAAATAAGCTCGAGTCAAGTCAAAAATAATATGATTTATATTTTAGCATGAAGGATTTTTTACATTTGAAATGCAATTACCAAGTAATCTGACTAGAGCTGGTCACTATCCGGACCCAAGTGTAATGGCATCTCTAACCGATCCCCCAAAACTTAGAGAAGTAAACCGACTCCTAAACTTTAGAGGAGTATATTTACTCCTCTAAAGGTTGACAGTTTCTAACCGTACTCCTATATTTAGAGAAGTAAAATTTTGTTTGCCAACTTTTTCTAGCATTTCACATATGCATTTCATACATTTGGAATATAGTTCATACAATAAATTCAAACATATGAACAATTCAAATACAAGAAATACAACACTTCAACAATATATATACATATAGTTCATCGAATCGAACAATTCAAATTGGAACATGCATAGAGTTCATCAAACCGCCAACACATCGATCAAGTTGACCCAAAAAGAATCTTATAGACCTTGTTTGATCCCCCAAAAAACCACAAACATATCACCTCATATGTTGTAGACCATCTCTGATGAAATCAAGCATCATCATCTCGGAACCACTCATATCCACCTCCACCTCCTAGGCCAACACACCATCAACTCCATGCTCACCACCGTTATTTGGATTGATTTATGCCAACCGATGCATCTAGTGACACATTCATCCAATCATGGCATAATGCAACACCCTATTTTTTCGCTATAGTTTGTTGGCGTTTCTCTCTTCGTGATTCCTTGAGTGTCCTCCACCAGATCATCACCCTCTTCCTCCTCCACAACCTCAACCTCTTCTTCTTCCTCATCAACCTTAACCTCTGCTTGATCATAGTTGAAAGGATAGTATGGTCACCTAGAGGGGGGGGTGAATAGGTGCTACTTCAAATTTTACTCTTTTTCAAGTTAGGGTTTGACAAGAAAGATAAATTCTCTAGATTATGCAAATAAGGTGAATTTACCTATATGTCAAACTAGCACATATCCTAAGCAAGAACAAGTAAAGTAAAGTTCAAAGGATAGAAGTAACCAAAATGGATCACTCAGAGACACAAGGTTTGTTTCCCGTAGTTCCTTCCTTTTGAGGGGAAGTACATCTACGTTTGGAGAGGGGGTGGTTTCAAACCACCAACACCACGAGAGGCCTCCCTTGTTCTCCGATGAACCTCACCCCAAAGGGTTCGATTCACCTCTTCCACTATATCAGCAACCTTCGAAGTGGAAGCCTACACCTTTACAACAAGTTCGAGGCACACATCCACAACCTAATTGGAGGCTCCCAAATACAAGAAATCTAACAAATAATCAAAGACAAACTTGTAAGAACCAAATCAAAAGCTAGGGTTTCCAAAGAAACACTAGAGCAAGGGGCCCTCAAGTGAATGAGGGGGAAATGAAGATATCCCTTGGTGAAGCTATAGATCAAGGCCTCCTCCTTCGATTCTCCAAAGATCAATGACTTCGGATGGTTGAGTGAAGAAATCTTGTGGATTTGGTGGCTCAAAAAGTGATGTTGTCCTTGACCTGGTCGAGCAGCACCCAAGGTATAAGAAGAGGTCCTTATATAGGGCCCCAAAAATTAGAGTCGTTGGAGCCACTTAAACCGGACAGTCCGACAGATACAGGCCGGACAGTCCGTCCTAGCCGGACACTCCGGTGTGAACCATCCAGACACTCTAGCCTGGCATAGTTTCCGGCAAGTGTACGACAGGTGTCCGGGTAGTGTCCGAAGTGGTATACAGAATGTCCACACCTCGCGAGGAAAAACTGGCGACTCACTCGGGCCAGACACTCCAGCAGGTTTGGGTTGGATAGTCCGGTGGGGCCAGACAGTCCGATGCACATCAATCGGACAGTCCGACCGGTCTTTGACTTTGCACATATTTGATCCTATTATGCTCTTTTTCCTTGGGTACAAATGTAGCTGATATATCCTGAAACATTTAACAACATATTAAACCTATCCAAGTGTTGTCAACAAACATCAAAATAATATGAAAGGCATAAATGCCCTTTCAATCTCCCCCTTTTTGGTGTTTGATGACAACCCCAGGATTTGCATATAGGATAGATAGTAAATTTCAAAATATAAGATTTTGCAAAACATAGTAAGGCTCCCCTGATGACCCACAAGTATAGGGGGTGTATCGTAGTACTTTCAATAAATAGGAGTGTCGATCCCAGCGAGGAGTAGAAGGTGCTGAACAGTGGTATGGAGCAGGAAATTCCTGTGAATACTTAGCAAACGGATTTTTAGTGGTTTTCTGACAAGGCAAGAAAACAAGGATCAAGTAATAAAGGTAACTAACAAACGGAGCAAGTGGCCCAATCCTTTCTTAACAAAGGACAAGACAGTGGAAATACTTATAAGGACCAAACGTTCTCGAGGACACATGGGAATCCTGTCAAGTGCTTTCGCTTCAAATAGCTGAGTACTCTTGTTTGGTGTTTGTAAGTGGTGTGTGGGTGAACCTGTGCTAACATACCGCCCTTCCTAGGACTAATACATACTTGTGATTAAACCCCTTGCAAACATCTGTAAGTACAGGAAAGTAATTAAGATATAAATCTAACCACAGCCTTAAACTCTGAGATCCTACACTCCCTTGTGCAAAGGTGTCCTAACGGGGGTTCAGGTTTCTGTCACTCCGGCAACCCCACGGTTAGTAGACAAATACACAATGCATTCCCCTAGGCCCATAAATGGTGAAGTGTAATGTAGTCGACGTTCACATGACACCACTAGAATAATAGCACCACAACTTAAATACTAAACCATTGAATAATAACTCATCACAGATTCACTACTAATAACATGACTTCTCCCATGTCCTCAAGAACTAGACGAACTACTCACAAGACATCATATGGATCAAGATCAAAGATGATATGATAATGGATAACAATTTGAACATAAACAATAATCCAATGGTTCCACTCACAAGCATCAAATACAATAGTAATCAACACCGGGAAAGTTTCCCCTAAGAACTAAAGCAATATCCAACACAATTGTTACAGCGGTACAAAGTGGTGATGATGGTGCTGGTGGAGATGATGGTGTGGATGATGATGATGATCCCGATGAAGCCTAGCTTGATGACGGTGTTGATGGCAACGGTCTCCCCTATTCGGGAAGGAATTCCCCCGACAGAAATCTGTCTGCTGGAGAGATCTTTCTCTCTCGGTGTTTTCCGCCCCCAGAGGCGGAGGAGATCTATCTGTGGTCGCTCCCCTAGTATTAGGGTTCCGTAGGGAAGATATAGGCGAAGGGGCGGAGTTGGAGGCCGGGCAGGTGGGCCACGCCTGCCCTAAGCGCGGGGTTAGGTGGGCCCGCACCTAGGGGGTGTGGGCCCCCTGAGGCCCATCTTCGTCCCTCCTTCTGGCTTCCTTCGTTTTTTGGTAAAATAATATGTTTCCATATTTTTTTGGTATTTTTCTAATCTTCACGAAATTGCACCGAAACGCCTTCTTTTCCATCAGAATCCAGACTCCGGCAGTCCATCCTCCAAGGATCATCCAACATGCATAAACAGATGAAATGCCATAAGTAATACCTCGTAATAAGACAAATATCAATGAATAGAGGTAAATTATGATATAGAAAGGTGATGCAAATTGGGCGTATCAACTCCCCCAAGCTTAGACTTCGCTTGTCCCCAAGCGAATAATGAGCTCAATAAACATGTCCACAGGTTTATGGAGTGAAGTGTCGATAAAAGAATATGAACAAGAAGCATCACACTTACCGTTGCACAACTCATATAAGAAAGCAACTCACCATTATATAACTTAGCTTGCAACTAAGTAAAGCAGTCACAATAGAGATGCATAAAGATAAATCATAATTGGAATTGGCAAACTTGTTCTTGGTCAGAGAACACCTGGCAAACAGTTTCACAAAATCTTTTTGTAGAAGTTTCAAAATAGGATCACTCTTTGCTCAAAAAGGTTTTTTCACAAGTGAAGGATTTCAAACAATAGATAAGAGTTTTGTGCAAACAAGGAAGATAAAGAACATGATTGAATAAATCACCATATGAATGCTTGAAACACAACAACTCAAATGCTTGCTGGAGATAGAGAGGAAGTAGGTTTACTGACTCAACTGGTAACTAGGAGAAAGGTCCCTTCTTAGAGGGTAGCAGGGATTACAAGTCATAAAGAGCTTCTAAAATATTATGGTACTTACTAGATTTTAGACCTCATTGCCCCTATCATAAGCACCTTGAGATGATTAAGGTTAAAGTGAACAAAGATGGAGTATATGCTTGACGAAATATAAGTTGGCAATCTCATGTCCCTTGAATATGAGGGCCACTCCTCATGCATACTCAACTTTGGGTCCAGGTAAGTTCTTGTCATTGTAAGTATTTGCATATCATTGAGAACCGCCAACGGGGTACCCCTTGCACATGGCACAGGAGCTTTCCCATAACCAAAATGGCAAGGCAAGCAGACAATGAGCATCTCAGCAATCTTTTTATTTACCATATGCATAGCTTTTTATTGAGGATGCTTCATAGATGACTCATTATGGTGATGCTGCAAGTTTCCACCATGATTAAGCATGGCTTAGGCTAGCGGCCCAGGCGTTTCTCTAACGCAGAATACGAACTCCATGGACTTATAAGTTCCCTCTTTATTTCACACCGTTGACATCCATAGACAAAAGCGCACGATATCAATTGTGTACAGAGTACAAGTGCAATGTTGAAAACGTTCCCCATGACAGCACGGTTCTGCTAATTACAATGTATAGATGCAAGCATATATAACTTCGATGTTCACAATGGTTCAAGTTTATTAGGGGCAAAGAAATAAAGTGTGCCATCAAGTTCGTGAGAGCTTTACTAACTAGTTTTCACATAACAAAATACTTTTTAATTCAAAAGGTAGATGAAGCTTGAGAATTTACTAGGAATAGCAAAAGCTACTAGGTAGATATGGGGGACACAAATGGCAAAGGTTTTTGGTTCAAAAGGGTTTTGGAAGCATGAGAAGTATGCCTTCTCAAAACAGGTTTTTGGCTAGCAAGGCTGGGTAGCAAGCAAGAGAGTTGAAAGAAACAAGCAAACATACATGATGGGGGAATACCAATCGGGGTATACCCACGAAGCGGGTTCGCCAGCTGGATCGAGCCGACTGAAGCCAAGCCCAGAGGGTCGACCGCCTAATACGCGATCGGCATGGCGCGTCTTGGACGAGACGAGGCCGTCGGGCCCGAGACGGCGACTTCAATACAAAGCCCACCAAATACTTGTAAACCCTAACTGGATGCATATATAAAGCCACCAGGGGCACCCCTTTGGGGACAGCTTTTCCACATCTCTCATTAGATCTAGTCTTCCTCCGCCTACGGCGGCTCCCATGTAAACCAATCTATGATCATATACTGGATTGACAGCAGGACTTAGCGATCCTCCACCGAGGGGACGTGAACCTGGGTACATCGTGTGCCAATCTCGCTCCCGGATTCTCCTACGTCGCCTTGCTCCCTCTACGTAAGCTACCCCCAGTAGCATCTGCCGTGCAATACCACGACAGTTGGCGCCCACCATGGGGCAAGCGGTGCTTGGAGGGTGATAATCCGGGCGAGATCCCTCAAATTATCCATCGACGAGATTGAAGCTTGGCCAGATCTAATCTGGTCTTTCATCTACGTCATCATGAGAAACTTCGTCATCTGCATACCCGCCGAGCACGTACATGTGAAGCCTACACAGCAGAAGCGACTCGCGCGTCCAGGGAAGTGCAATCGCACATGTATTTGCATAGTTTCCTATCTCAATCTCTCTCCACTCAAGTATTTATTATTATTTATTTTAGATCATATTTATTGATTTGTTCTAGATCACACCTACTAATTTATTTGTGCTTATAATCTGCGGCACAACAGGCGTCTATATACATGCGTGTGGTTAACTCGTCGCTCTCCATTAGAAGGACACGCATACACACACGCACGCGGCCAGGCCAAGACTAAATTACTATTTCTATTCGATCACATCTCCTGTACATGAATTACTATGAAAATTTGTTATCTTATTGATATTTAATCCTTTATACTTTGTTTTTCTACAAGAAATATATCCTGGATTTGTTCATGAAGACGAGATGCATAGACGTCTCTTTCTTTCATGGCCTCGCGGATCGGCGAAGTCTGCATCGATTTGCCATGATCAAGCCAACTCGAGCCTCGGGGACTACTCCTAGGCATGCTGCGTGTACGCGTGGTTCCGCGACCGCGGCTCGCCCTCGTCGACTCGCCACCGCGGACTCGCCCTCGCGTACTCGACACGCTCGGGGACTACTCCTAGGCATGCTGCGTGTACGCGTGGTTCCGCGACCGCGGCTCACCCTCGTCGACTCGCCACCGCGGACTCTCCACACTCAGGGCCTCGCCACCGCGGACTCGCCCTTGCGTACTCGACACGCTCGGGGACTCTCCACCGCGGACTCGCCCTCACGTACTCAACGCGTTCGGGGACTCGGTGTGCTACAGACAGCGCCACTCGCCCGTCGTCCAACCTCGCCACTCGGCGCGCTCGGAACTCGGCACTCTCTGGTCGCTCGACCTCGCCACTCGCCACGCTCGGGACTCGACACGCTCCACGTTCAGGGACTCACCGCAACTGGCAGCTTCACCGACACCCTGCGTATTTCGCCAACTGGCCATCACTGACTGGCTCATGCCGACCGCCTCCCGCTTCACGGTTCTTTTCTCTGTTCAGGAGCTCGTCGCCGATTCGCTACGACCCATCATCAAGACTCTCCGCGCCCTGCCTCAATCCCGCATCGAATCGACAACGTGCTCTGGGAATACTGATGGAGGAATACCAATTGGGGTATACCCACAAAGCGGGTTCGCCAGCTGGATCGAGCCGACTGAAGCCAAGCCCAGAGCGGGTCGACTCGCCCAATACGGCATCGCGCGTCTTGGACCTGACGAGTGGCGCCGACAATACAAAGCCCACCAAATACTTGTAAACCCTAACTGGCTGTATATATAAAGCCACCAGGGGCACCCCTTTGGGGACAAGCTTTTCCACATCTCTCATTAGATCTAGTCTTCCTCCGCCTACGGCGGCTCCCATGTAAACCAATCTATGATCATATACTGGATTGACAGCAGGACGTAGCGATCCTCCACCGAGGGGACGTGAACCTGGGTACATCGTGTGCCAATCTCGCTCCCGAATTCTCCTACGTCGCCTTGCTCCCTCTACGTAAGCTACCCCCAGTAGCATCTGCCGTGCAATACCACGACAATACAAGTAATAAAGCCAAACATGCAATCTTTCTTGAAGACACAAAAGGATCTTAAATAAAGAATACTAAGCTTATGAGCCAACAAGAAAGAAAACAAATGATACAAAATACCTGTAAGCTTTTTCTTTCTTTTTCTCTTTCATAGCAATGCTACTGACCAGAACTCGGTTTGCCAAAACCATTTTAGATCCACTTGATGATCCCATAGTGGTGCCAATACTGATCAACAAGATCCATCATATAATAGAGATTGCAAACTAAAAAAGAAGTGCAAAAAAGTAAAAGATGAGACTTCTCATTAATATTCAATAAAGGCACTCACACCAAGGGATACATAGATAACCAACTAAAGGAGAGATACTTCCACATGCAAACCAAACTATAAGATAACCTCTCTACCAAAGATATGAATCCACTAAAAAGGTAAAATATAAAAGATAATGGTGGTGATACCGCGACACTCCCCCAAGCTTGGAACAAGCCAAGGGGATGCCAAACCTGATGATGAATTACTCCCTTGGTGGTGCTGGTGTTCTCTTGATAAGCTCCTCAATATGCTTCTTCAAATCCTCAAACTCAAAAGTAAGAGTACGGATTAGCTCCGAGTTTTGCTCTATATGGTTCATGATCATGTCAGACCGAGAATCCCGGTCCTTGTTATTCTTTACCCACTCTTCATCCTTAGCATGATCCTTCTTTGCATTGTTAGAACGAGGAAAATCCCAAGCCGAGGGCAAACTCCCTTTGGGCACATGTTGATATTGATATTCATGTATAAGTGCATGGAAGGGTCTCTTGTTACGTGGAGGAGATGACTGTGGATTATAGAAGAGACGTGGAGGTTTCCCTCCTGTGGACATCCGTGCTGTCCTCTTAGGCTTGATAGTGGTTGCCACCACTCCAATGCTCGCGACGGTAGCGCGAGTGTCCGGTTGCTTGTCCTCCTCCATGTCACCTTCATACCCTTTCGGAATCTCCTACTCCTTGGGAACTTGAGGTTCTTCTTCCTCGGGCTCCTTGCCTTTCTCGTTGGCGGAGGCCATGACGCTCTAAACTTGAGAAGATTTCCTGACAGAAACAGATCGAAACAAAAACACGACGAGAACACGATGCACAAACCTCAGGGGATCCAGGGGTTATATGTTACAAAGTTTCAATGCATAAGGAAGGTTTTGACACGGAAACAAGGCGGGGTCGGAGTTCGGGGGAGGAACACCCCCCTCAGGCGCGGCCAGGCTAGGCCCGCGCCTGGGGTGGGTCTGTCCACCCCGGACTCTGGTTCCTCTTCAGTTCCATCTCGTAACTTCCCTTATGTATTAAAAACATCAAAAATATAAAAAGATTGGAGTTTCATGAACCTTATGTTTTCACCACTTTTACCTATTCAAAGACGAACTCTACAGATTCCTTTTCTCTTTCTCCTGAAAATTTCCTTCTTACAAAACACTTGCACAGACTCAATGGAAACATTAGTGTAAGTAAAACAAAAAACCTTTAGGTTCACGCTTCAACTGAAATCCATCAAAACAAAGGCTTCTATAAGAGGCAAATGCAAATGATAACAAAAATCTGCCAAAACAGACCAGCAGGTAAAGATTGATTTTTTTCGAAAACCTTCTGTTGCTCAAATCAAAAAGTGCAGAACTAATGAAAGTTGGGTAACAACTTGGAGAACAAGCTCAGAAAAATGCAGATCCATCCAACGTACTGAGCTTCCTCACGATTTTTTTACGGTACGACACAAAAATATGTCCCAGGACAGCCACTTTTCACAACTCCTCTACTTCACAAAAGTAGTTGGACTAGACACAAAAACCAAAACAAAAAGGATAAGGAGCAGTTATTACAGAGGTAATAACTTCCAAGACTCAACAAAACTCTTGGGTTATCTCCCAACAAGTACTTTTCTTTAATGCCTTTAAGTTAAGCTTGCAACTTCCAAAAATGCTCATAGAGGAGATATATATCTGGAATGAAAGAGAGCATTAAGAAGCAAATAACCAACACACTTGAGTCTAACCCACTTCCTATGCATGGGGGTATCATGAGAAAACGAATTGTTGAAGCAAAAAGCCACTAGCATAGGAAGACAAAACAGATGCAACTTTAAAGCTTTCAACATAAAACAGGGAAACTTAACATCATTGAGATGCATAAAACCATGTTTCCCTCTCTCAAAATAACTTTCGGTAGCACTTTGAATAAAGTTGACAATGTAACTATCACTGGAAAAAACTTTATCATTAGAATAAGCATACTTACAGTCATCAAAGAGAGGTCTAAGGTCATAAACCGGATCAATAGAAGAAAGTTGTTCCATCCTAAAATCTTTATTAGGCAAGCCATTTTCACATGGAGCTTTAGCAAATTTGGAAAAGTTAAACTCATAAGAATCTCCATCAAACTTACTTAAAACTTTTTCCTTCTTAAAATCAATAATAGCACCACAAGTGTTTAAGAAAGGTCTACCAAAAATGATAGGACAAGTTTTGCTAGCTATTGAATTAAGCACTAGAAAATCAGCAGGGTACTTAATCTTACCACAAGGAACCTCCATGTCTCTTACAATGCCAATGGGGCAAATGGTCTCCTTATTAGCAAGGTGGATAACCACATCAATGTCCTCAAGCTCACAAGGACCAATCTCATGCATAATTTCCCTATAAAGCTCATAAGGAATAGCACTAGAACTAGCACCAATATCACATAAACCATAGTAGCAATGATCACCAATTTTAACAGAAAGCACATGAACACTAGCTTTTCTAGATTTACTAGGATGAGAGATAATATTAGTAGCGTCTTCACAGAAGACAATGTGCTCATCCCCTCTATTTCTAGTGGCAGTGTCTTTCACAATAGGCACCACAGGTTCAACATTAAATTGCTTACCAAGCTCCACAGTTTTCATTGTACCTTTGTTATTTGCACTAATAATCATAGAATACTCCTTTACCTTAGCTGGGAAAGGAATTTTCTCAACATGAGGTCCAGGCACGCTGTGATTAGTAGTACAAACTTGAGTACTTCTAACTGGAACATGACTAACAACATCTTTATACGAAGCATGGGACTTATTCCTATTCTTCTTGGGGATTTCTATGTAAGAGGCAAAGGCCTTAAAACATTTGGCAATACTTTGGGAATCAAGACCAAACTCATTGCGAATATCACAGAAGTTATCAGTTCCCATAAAAGATTTAATGCATTCATAATCATAGTTTATACCTGACTTCCTTCCTTTGTCATTATCCCAAGCCTCAGTGTTATCTTGAATACGGTCTAAGAGATCCCATTTAGATTCTTCCTTCATACGTGTGAATGATCCAGCACAAGGAGCATCTAGTAAATCTTTATCATGAAGAGAAAGCCTAGCATAAAAATTATTGAGAATAATATTGTTAGGGAGTTCATGAATAGGACATTTAAGCATTAGTAACTTCAATCTCCCCCAAGCTTGAGTTGTACTCTCTCCATCAAGAGGCCAAAAGTAATATATAAGATTTCTATCCTTATGTATTTCACTGGGAGGATAAAATTTAGAGTAAAAGAGAGATGTCATCTCCTCCCATTCCATGGATTGTCCATTCTTCAGCAGCTTATACCATGCTTCAGCTCTCCCTTTAAAGGATATGGAGAGTAACTTCTTCTTCACTTGTTCAGTTGTGATACCTGCATACTTAAACAACCCGCATAATTCATGGATAAAAAGCAAGTGATCACCAGGATGGGCAGTTCCATCCCCTAAATAATAATTATCCATAACACGATTAACAATGCTTGTAGGTATCTTAAAAGGATCTATCTCAACAGGAGGTGGTTCATCTACTATGATAACAGTGGTAGTAGTTTTCCCAAACAGAAAACCAAGTGGGTTGTCCATATTGGAAACAAAGTAACAAGCAGTAACAAAAGCAATACTCACAGTAAAAGTTTCCCTTACGAGTCCCACTCTTCAATAGCGCTTCACTCTCGGCAATGGTGCCAGAAAATAGTCTTGATGACCCACAAGTATAGGGGGTATATTGTAGTACTTTCGATAAATAGGAGTGTCGATCCCAACGAGGAGCAGAAGGTGCTGAACAGTGGTATGGAGCAGGAAATTCCTGTGAATACTTAGCAAAAGGATTTTTAGTGGTTTTCTGACAAGGCAAGAAAACAAGGAGCAAGTAACAAAGGTAATGAACAAACGGAGCAAGTGGCCCAATCCTTTCTTAACAAAGGACAAGCCGGTGGAAATACTTATAAGGACCAAACGTTCTCGAGGACACATGGGAATTCTGTCAAGTACTTTCGCTTCAAATAGCTGAGTACTCTTCTTTGGTATTTGTAAGTGTTGTGTGGGTGAACATGTGCTAACATAACGCCCTTCTTAGGACTAATACATACTTGTGATTAACCCCCCTGCAAACATCTGTAACTACAGGAAAGTAATTAAGATATAAATCTAACCACAACCTTAAACTCTGAGATCCTACACTCCCTTGTGCAAAGGTGTCCTAACGGGGGTTTAGGTTTCTGTCACTCCGGCAACCCCACGGTTAGTAGCCAAATACACAATGCATTCCCCTAGGCCCATAAATGGTGAAGTGTCATGTAGTCGACGTTCACATGACACCACTAGAAGAATAGCACCACAACTTAAATACTAAACCATTGAATAATAACTCATCGCAGATTCACTACTAACAACATGACTTCTCCCATGTCCTCAAGAACTAGACGAACTACTCACAAGACATCATATGGATCAAGATCAAAGATGATATGATAATTGATAACAATCTGAACATAAACAATAATCCAATGGTTCCACTCACAAGCATTAACTACAATAGTAATCAACACCGGGAAAGTTTCCCCTAAGAACTAAAGCAATATCCAACACAATTGTTACAGCGGGACGGAGTGGTGATGATGGTGCTGGTGGAGATGATGGTGTGGATGATGATGATCTCGATGAAGCCTAGCTTTATGACAGTGTTGATGGCAACAGTCTCCCCTCTCCGGGAAGGAATTCCCTCGGCAGAAATCTGTCTGCCGGAGAGATCTTTCTCTCTCGGTGTTTTCCGCTCCCCAGAGGCAGCAGAAATCTATCTCTGGTCGCTCCCCTGGTATTAGGGTTCCGTAGGGAAGATATAGGCAAAGGGGCGGAGTCGGAGGCCGGGCAGGTGGGCCACACCTGCCCTAGGCGCGGGGTCAGGTGGGCCCGTGCCTAGGGGGTGTGGGCCCCCTGAGGCCCATCTCCGTCCCTCCTTCTAGCTTCCTTCGTCTTCTGGTAAAATAATATGTTTCCATATTTTTTTGGTATTTTTCTGATCTTCGCGAAATTGCACCGAAACGCCTTCTTTTCCATCAGAATCCAGACTCCGGCAGTCCATCCTCCAAGAATCATCCAACATGCATAAACAAATGAAAAGATATAAGTAATACCTCATAATAAGACAAATATCAATGAATAGAGGTAATTTATGATATAGAAAGGTGATGCAAATTGTGTGTATCATCCCCCTAGATGTGTGACCAATTTAGCTTTTCATTTGAATACAAGACCACACATCCTAGGATCACATCCTCACTAGATTTGTATAAAACAAGTTATGACATGATATAATAAAGACTAGATAGATAAGCTAGGCATAACATAGTCTTTAACATAATCGAGTACACATGTCATAACACACGTAAAACATAGAACGAGGTTCAACACAACATAGTTCTCAAACCAATAAGATAAAGACACGGAGCTTCAAAGAGGCAAATCGAAAGAACATGAAGCTCGTGTACCCATGCCAATCCCCGGTAGCAACCTAATAAGGGGCTACTTCTCCCCCTTTAGCATCGAGACGCCAAAAAGGGAAAAGAGAACTACTAAAGCGCCCCCAAGACAACTCTAGCCACGAAAGTCGTCGATGGAATCCACATCCTCCTCCTTGTCTTCATCCTCATCATCATAGTCATCCCAGGTCGAGCTCTGACCGTGAAGGCGAGAAGAGGAAGACACATCCTCAAACATGGACCAGTCCACACGTCCCTGACTCTAGTGTACATACAAAAGAGTGTCATCTGATGCCTGCTGCTGAGAAGGATCAACATCTATGGGCTGGTTGATCTGCTTGAGCTCCTTCATGACATTCATGTTGGCCTTGTATGCATCATACTATCCATGGCGGATGTCAATGTTCTGGCATAGAAGAAGCTTCTTCAATCAAGAGGCCTTCTTCACCTTCTTGTGCACTTCCTCCTTAGAGGTGGTGAAGCTGTATGCATTGCTAGCATGCTTCATACGAAGGCCATGACTCACAGGCTCCTGCATCTCCTCTGAACCATCATTGTCAGTGGCATCAACATCTATCTCATCATCCTCCAAGATGTCCTGAGTAGGAGGGTAGCCTCAAGGAGCCTTGGTGGCTAGGGCACCCTTCCTCTGTAGCTTGGCATAAGTGTGAGGAACAAGATCATGGAAGAGCAGGGGAGTTGCTGGAGTGTGAGCAGCAATGAGATTCATCACATAAGGGGAAAACAGAGGGCACTTCTTGTAAGTGATGCACTTGTACAGATCCTGATAGATGAAATCCATGACATCAATAGCACCACTTGGGTGATATGGACCATGATAATACACCGTGTGAGCATGGGCCATAAGGTTGATCTCAGCGCCTCTCATCTCATCCTTGTTGCTAGCCTTGGGAGTGAGAGTGTGGCGGAACATGCAAAGCAAAATGTTGTAGATGAGCTTAATATTGGTGGTTTGGCCAAACACACCATTATGAGTAAATTGGGGCCAGCCTATTCTTTGCATATGCCTGGGAGCATTGGGATTGAAAGGTAATCCAAGAATGTGTGCAAACTGAACCATGTTGGAACGACACCTAATAGTACCAGACATCCACTCAAGGGGAATATCAGTAGTATCCCCAAAGACCACAGTGGCATAGAACTACTGGACCAACTCAACATTGTAGTCTTATTTTACCCGAAAGATGGTGTGCAACCCCATCTTCTCAATCACCCAAAGAGCATCCTCAAAGTAGTTGTGAGAATAAAGCTTCTCGAGATCCAACCACTGCATGGGACAAACAGGAGTCTTGAGCCTACCGTATAGCTCAGAAAACAGCAGGGCTTGCTCATTTCTCTAGAAGCGCTCATCAGATGAGGTGCGAGTCAGGGAGTAGAACTGCTGGAGTCTCATCTCCACAAACTTCTCGGTACCCAAATCTGCCAGAGTAGTCAATGATTCAAACTTCATGTGCTTGGATTCATCTCTTTTCAGTTGTCTAACCTTCTCATGCTTTGGTGTGGTTCGGTCTCGAGCAGCTTGTCTGACCACAGAAGGATCAACATGAATTTCTCGCTCTTCATCATATCAGAACCTGTGAGTACAAGTCTTCTTAGAAGCCCGAGGATGGCGAGGATGAGAGCTACCTATGAAATCAGAATAGAAGGATAGCATATGGGGTAAGCACATTTGTCCTGGAGATTCAAACAACAAGTAGTAGTTTAAGGAATTCTGGAACTGCACTGGCTAAAAACACCGGACGGTCCGAAAAAATTTCCCCGGAGATTCCGCCCGATCCAGACAGTCCGGTGTGTACCGGCCGGACATTCCGGCTGGACCGAAGTGTCCGGCCCGTACACGCCGGACAGTCCGGCTGGAACCTTGGCGATTTTTAGGATTGCACTGGTGTGCTCAATCGGAACAAATTGGGATTGCTGAAACTACTACATGGGAGATGGTTGCACGCATATATGATGTATCCATGGATCTAGGTAAGACATTGCCCCAAAAAGTTCATCTAGGCCAACCCTAGAGATGGAGAAGCGGAGGGGCACTATACTAGCATCCATGGGGACCTTCACCGGAGGGGAAAGGATCCCAACAACAAAGTGAGGGTAATGGCCGGCAGCAATGGCAGGATCCGGGGTGGAGAAGCCCTCCAGGTGGTGCTCTTGGTCAAGGGCAGCAGCTTGAGTGCAAGAGGTAGTCGGGGAGAAGAATGAGGACTAAACCGTCCACTTCTCCCTGACCTCTATTATCAGATCGAAACTGCTGGGGCCGGACAGTCCGGGTGAAATTCGCCGAAGTGTTCGGCCTGTCCAGAATGTCTGGTATATATCAAGCGGAGAGTTTGGGCTTGCCAGACACTTCGGTTGGTACAGGGCGGACACTCCGACCCCCTTCGACCAGAAAGCCCAGTTTTCAACCGTTGGACAAATGTGTGCCAAGAGGGCATGTTTACAGGTGAGAGTAGGCCTGGGATTCATATGATGTACTCTGAAAAAACAATAAGTCGAAAATATCTAAAAAGATGGCAAAATTAAGTTCCAACCAAACAAACCAAGAACAAACTCTTCACTAAGAAGAGGGCGGTGGCCGAGGCCACCATGTAAGAGTTTGTGGCATGACACCACGAAGAATTATCCTTGGGTTCATAGCCACTACTCATCAATAAAGCTCACATATCACAAAATGATATTAAGAGAAATGAATTTCTTTATTGGTGGCATTATGGGGGGAGGTATAGTCCAATATATTAGGAATGCACTCCCCCTATCTCCATGCCTACACCTAAACCAAATAAGAGTCAAGACATAGGTGAGTATGCAAGGTGATCAAGTCAATATCCTTGAATCTATGATATTTAGTTCATTCCTCAAATAACAAAACCTTGCTTCATCAAGTGGCTTCGTGAAGATGTCGGAAAGTTGGTCTTTGGTTGACACATAAGATAGCTCAATATCACCTCAAGAAACATGATCTCTAATGAAGTGATGACGAATCTCAATATGCTTTGTCCTTGTGTGATCCACCGGGTTGTAGGCAATATTGATAGCACTTTCATTGTCACATAGAAGAGGCACTTTGTCACAATGGAGACCATATTCCTTTAAAGTTTGCCTCATCCATAGCAATTGAGTACAAGCACTAGCAGTTGCCACATACTCGGCTTCGGGGATGGAGAGAGAGATACAATTTTGCTTCTTAGAAGACCAACACACCAAGGACCTACCAAGGAATTGGCAAGCCCCGGAGGTTGATTTTCTATCATCCTTTTCCCCCACCGAATCTGAGTCTGAGTATCCACAAATAGCGAATGTTGAGCCTCGAGGATACCAAATACCATAGTGTGGGGTATGAACCAAATATCTAAAGATTCTCTTGACCGCCATTAAATGGCGTTCTTTAGGAGCCGCTTGATATCTTGCACACACTCCTACACTCAACACAATATCGGGTCTAAATGCACAAAGGTAAAGCAAAGGACCAATCATAGACCGGTATGCCTTTTGATCCACATCTTTACCATTTGGATTTAGTTCAAGATGAGTCTTTGTTGCCATGGGGGTAGGAGCTCCATTTAAATCTTTCATGTTGAATCTTTTGAGCATATCTTGAGTATACTTGGCTTGGTTGAAGAATGTTCCTCCTCTTACTTGCTTGATCTCAAAGCCAAGAAATACCCTTAATTCCCCCATCATAGACATCTGGAACCTACTATTCATAAGCTTTGAGAATTCATCATTAAAAGATTTGTTAGACGAGCCAAAGATAATATCATCAACATATATTTGGCATAAAAAAATCTCCCCATTGACCTTCTTAGTAAAAAGAGTGGGATCGATTTTCCCAACCTCAAACCCACGGTCAAACAACAACTCTCTAAGGTGCTCATACCACGTGTGTGGGGATTGTTTGATCCCATAGAGCGCCTTATCAAGTTGGTAGACATGTTTTGGGAAGGTGGGATCCTCGAACCCTAGGGGTTGCTTTACATATACCAACTCATTAAATGGACCATTAAGAAATGCACTTTCTACATCCATTTGTTGCAACTTAAAGTTATGATGTGTCGCATAAGCAAGAAGGATACAGATGGACTCAAGGCGAGCCACGGGTGCATATGTCTCTCCATAATCAATGCCTTCAATTTGATAGAACCCTTGTGCAACCAATCTTGCCTTGTTCCTCACAACAATTCCATGCTCATCTTGCTTGTTCTTGAATATCCATTTGGTGCCTATAACATTGCAGCAATCCTTTGGCTTCTCAACTAACTTTCATACTTTGTTTCTCTCAAAGTTGTTGAGCTCTTTGTGCATTGCTTCCAACCAATCCGAATCTTCAAGAGCTTTCCATACTTTCTTTGGTTCAATCATGGAGATGTGTGCTTGGTGTTAACTAAACCTCTTAAATTGTGCTCTAGTGGACATTCCTCTCCTTAGATCTCCAACCATATTCTCTAGAGAGTGGTCTCTTAATTCCAACATTCTATTCATTCTAGCTTTGCGACGAGTTTCGATCTCCTTGTTATTTCTTGGGGGGATCTCTTCATAATTTTGGTCCACGTCTTGACCATCCACTTAACCTTGATCATCATCGGAATCATTCTCTTCATTAAGAGGCAAATATTGACCTTGGTCTTGATCAGGCACACTACTAGGCTGGAGTTGAGCTGCTCTCACGGCAGATTGTATAGATTTTCCTTGTGTAATAGACCGAGAAACACTTGACATTCTAGAGAATGGTGACTCAAGCTCCTCCTCACTAGAGGTATCTCCCTGATCAACATGTTGAGGGTCCACAACTTGTCTTTGTCTTGGGTCATTGTCCTCCTCGATAGAGGGAGCTTGTTGTTGCTGTGAAGATGGGGGATCCACTTGAGTAGAGCATCGTTCTTCTCGATCTGCCATAAGGGGTTCCTCAACAGGGCGGATAAATCCCACACCCATTATTCCTATGGCATCCTGAGGCATTTCATCATCTGCATCACAAGCATCAACACACCCCTCTTGGGGACCATCATATTCTTTGAAAACCACACTATAAGATTCTATGACAGCTCCGGAGAGCTAATCATAGATTCTATAAGTGTGGGATTCGAGACCATAGCCAACAAAAATACCCTCTAATGTTTTGGAATCGAATTTGGACAAACCAGCAACCTTTTTGAGATAGAAACACTTACAACCGAACACCCGGAAGTAAGATACGTTGGGCTTGTTATCGGTAAGTATTTCATATGGAGTCTTGATCAATTCTTTGTGGAGGTAGAGCCGGTTTGATGCATGGCAAGCGGTGGAGATTGCTTCGGCCCAAAAATTATATGGAGATTTAAACTCTGCCAACATGGTCCTTGCCATGTCAATAAGAGTCCGGTTCTTTCTCTCGGATACACCATTTTGTTGAGGGGTATATCCAGCGGAATATTGGTGTTTTATCCCCTCATCACTAAGAAATCCATTCAAGGTGTAGTTCTTGAACTCGGTGCCATTGTCACTTCTTATTATCAACACAGGGACATGTATTGACGTTGAACCATGTTTATTAAGTCGATGAAGTTCTCTTGGGTCTCACTTTTCAACTTGAAGAAGTATACCCATGTGTATCTTGAATAGTCATCAACAATCACCAAACAATATTTCTTCCCACCAAGACTTGCATGAGATGGAGGACCAAAGAGATCCACATGAAGGAGTTCCAAGATCCTCTTGGACTTGATGTAGTTCTTTGGCGTGTGGGGAGAATCATGCATCTTTCCTTCAACACAAGCCCTGCAAACACGATCTTTGGCAAAGCAAACATTTTCTTTTAGTCCAACAATATGGCCATCCTTATGAAGACTTTGCAAAGTTCTCATTTTGACATAGGCTAGACGGTGATGCCATAACCAACCCACATCGGCCTTTTCGAATAAGCACATTGCACTTGTAGTGGTTTTCCCCCAAAAGTCCACCACATACAAGTCATTTTTTACGTACCCAACAAAAGCGACCTTGAGAGACTTGCTCCACATGAGGACCACAATATCATTATCAATAAAGATGGAAAAGCCCATCTTTCCAAGAGCACGGACTGAAATTAAATTATAACCAAGGGTCTCAACAAGCATGACTTCCACGAGTGTAATGTCGTGGGCAACCACAACCTTGCCAAGACCCATTACCTTAGACTTAGACTTGTCGGCATATGTCACAGATAGTTGATTGTCATTTTGTCTCAAATCCTTGACAATAGACGTGCTTCCGGTCATATGACTTGTGCATCCACTATCAAGCACCCACTTTGACCCTCCGGAAGCATAGGTCTACAAAAGACCAAGCTAGTTTTTAGGTACCCATTTTTCAATGGGTCCTCTTTTGTTAGCAACAAGGGTATTGGGGACTCAAATAGACCAAGCAATATAACCATAAAATGGGCCAACATATTGTGCATACACATCACCATAATAATCATGCATTAAAACATAGTGAGGGTTAGCACTTCCCGTGAAATCATCATGAGACATAGTTTTCCCACTTGTGGTCTTACTACCCACAATGGCCTTGTATTTTTCTTGTGAAGGCTTGGCCTTCTTCTTCTTGTTCTTCTTCTTGGCATCGGATACAAAGCCAATGCCCCCTTTCTCACCATTTGGCCTTTGCTTACTCAAGAGGTCATCAATGGACTTATTTCCTTTCGAAAAGGTAGCCTTAGCTAGCTCTCCCTTCAACCTAGCATTTTCTTCCAGAATATTTGTACTACTAGAAGGAATGAAAGTACTAGGTGAAGGAATATTGGTCAATTGAGTTTGAAGATTTTCATGGGACTTTGTGAGTAACAAAATTTCACTTTCCAAGGCCTTGTGAGCCTTTTTAAGCATCCTAAAGTCCACGGCAAGTTTTTCATGAACAACACCAAACTCAATCTTGGCCTTTTTAGCCTTTTTATATTTAGCAATAGCATGGTATCGTTCCTTGATGAGTCTATAAACAATTAAGTAATTAGCCTCATCAAGACCTTCAAGTTTTAGTTCAAGAGACATCCTAGTTTCTTATTCTTCTTCTAGAGCATTATTTAGAGCTTCTACCTCAATCATGTGTTCTCTTCCTAATTTACATCTCTCATCAAGAAGCTCTTGGGTGTGAGAAAGTTTATCTAAGAGGTCCACAAAATGTCTCTTGTGTTCCCCTTGCAAGTTATTCATGAACTCATCAATAGCAATTATTTCCTTTTTGACCTCAAGAGATATATCATCATCAATTTCATCATTAATTTCATCATTAACTAAGGAGGAGGGGTGTGATGATGATAATACCTCTGATCCTTTTGCCATAAGGCAAGTGACGTTCTTGTTGGAGATATTCTCATTTGGAGAGTCTAAGAGGGAGAAGGTGGGTGTAGAAGTAGTGGCAAGAGCAACCACACCCCTTTATGTTTCCTCTTCATCATCTTCATTGTCGGAGGAGAATTCTTTATGGGTGATCAATACAATTTCACCCGACTTCTTGTTGATGGGATTCTTCTTGATGAAAGGTTTCTTGAAAGGAGATTTGGAGGTTTTCTTCAACACAAGTTTACCCCCATGATCTTCCTTTTTCTCATAGGGACAACTAGAAACAAAGTGATAGCGGTCATCACAATTGAAGCAAGTTCTCAATTTGGTGACATTGTCTCTTCTCCCATTGGGGTTGCTTCTTAGTTGCATCTCCATCTTGGCCTTGGTGGGGTCTTTCCAAAAATTACTTGCATAGAAAGCCATATATTCACCATGAGCAACCTTGACATCATCGGGGAGGCTTGTAGATAAGCCTTCATCACTATCATCTTCATCCACATACTCCACATGTCGTGGGAATGGCCACGGCAGATGCTGCAATCGGCAGCGAGTAGTAGAACGAGGGGCAAGGGCGGCCAGCCATCTGCGGTGCGAGATGAGGGCAAAGACACAGGGTTTTACCCAGGTTCGGCCCCCCGGAGGGTAAAGACCTACTCCTGCTAGATTGTATTATGGAGGTGTTTACAATGGGCGAACTCGGCGACTAGGCGGCGAGTTGCTTGGGTGTATGAGGGAACGTGTCTCTACTCACCCTATAGGGAGGTTTATATAGGCTCACCTCCCCTAGGGTTTACATATCTCAACCGATTCGGTTACAGCTTCGGTAATCGTTTAACCTAGACCGACTGGGCCTATCTACTACTTTGGGCCTTCTACTTCGATACTGGTACCTCATTGGGCTTTGATCCACTGCTCAGTGCCCACTCGCCAGCCCTTGGGCTGCCGAACGCCCCGAGTATACCCCAAGAGGCGTATCCCCATCGTAGTCCCCGAGGCCGTCGTTGATTAGGCGGTGGCTGGCAGTGGAGTATACGGCTTCAAGTTGGCATCGGTCGAATAATCGTCGGCTCGTATGAAGGAATAAATCCGGCGAACCGAGTTGCGTCTTGGGCGAGTCGAGCCAACGGGACTCGGTCTTCGGCGAGCGACTTAGCGAGCCGAGTGGCTGGAGGTGGACCGTTAGGTGTGGTCAAACTAGCCGTTAAGGTAACTCAACGGTAACTTTCGGCGTAATCATCGCGCGGTAACGGCCCCCTAATTTGGCGGGCAACTCCCGCTATATAAGAGGAATGGTAGGCTATCGCAGAGCCAACCGCCCACCATTTCCTCCGAGTGCGCACATCCTCCGTCCTTTGTTTCCGCGACCCAATCGACCCGAAATCCTCCGCTCTCCGAACATCCTCTCGACCATGGCCCTCTCCACCGAACCTTGGGGCAGATCCAAGTGCACAAGGGCGCAACTGGCCTCCTTCGAGGAGGCCGGAATCCTGCGGGCATCTTTGGCGTATCCTCGCCGGAGAACGACCCAAACCCGAGAGAGAGTTCTTCTGTTTTACCAGCCATCTCAAGCGGGGGTTAGGGTTTCCCACATCTTTGTTCTTCCGGCGTTTCTGCGCCTACTACGGGATCCAGCCCTCAGATCTGGGTCCCCACAGCATCGAGCAGCTCACCATCTTCGTGGCGTTCTGCGAGTGCTACTTGGGCTGCCGGCCCTACTTTCCCTTGTGGCAAGATCTGTTCCATGGACGGATCAGCCGCGAGGAGGCGGGCGGCCCAATGATGGCGGGCGGCTTGACTTTCCAACTCAAGTCCAAAGCTTCCTTCTTGACCGATGCCGGCCAAAGCAATGGCGATCGAAAGGCATGGTTCTACGTGACCGAGGCGACTCCGGAGGACGAGGCGGCGATCTCGCGGTACTCGGCCAACCGTCCCGAGCCACGCCATATCCAGGTCGGCAAGCTCCCCGACGACCAGCGGATGGTCGTCGATGAGATGCTCCAGACCATCCGTGGTCTGAAGAAGAAGGGGCTCCAGACGGTAAACTTGTACAATTGTTGGCTTGGGCGGCGGCTCGTTCCGCTCGCCCAACGCGACCATTACATGTACCAGTACACGGGCCGGGGAGACTCGACGAAGGCCTGCCTCGCCGAGTGGAAGCTGGAGGACTACCTCTCAGCGTTGAAGAAGATCACCCAGGCGGCGTACGCGGACGCGCAGGCCGGGGTCCCCCCCTACACCGCGAAGCGTCCGGCTCCGACGGTAATTTCTTTATCTTGTTCGCAGTCGCAGCACGTGCAGTCGCGGTAATTCTAACTCTGTTTCGTGTTCATCGCAGCTATTCCAAGTGGTGGAAGGGTGGCTACCACCCGCCGATGACGAGAGCCCCAGGCCATCCGCCCAGGATACAAGCGAATCGCCACCCGCCAAGGGCGACGAGGACGACGAGGACGAGTCCGAAGAGGAAATTGCCCCACTGGTCCGAAAGACCCGCGGCAACGCGTCAAATCGAGCGGCAGAGCCTCGGCGTCATGATGATGACGACGAACTCCAGAGAGACCACCTCGCCGTGCCACTCCTTCGAAGAAGAAGAAGAAGGAAAAGGAAGCGAGGGCCCCCTGAAGAGGAGAGCGAAGCCGCCGAAGAGGGCCTCACCGCCGCACTCAACGAGCAGCTCGATGCTTTTCGGCCGACGGCAGACGGCCCCGGCGACAACCGCGCTGGACGCGCCATCCATGGAAGTGCCGCTAGCTTCAATGCCCCCGCCGTTCACGCCGGTCTCTGGGCTAGGGAAGGCTCCGGCTGTGGCGACTTCGCCTCGCAAGGAGGTCCCGAGCGTGGCGGTCTCGCCCCGCACGGAGGCTCCGGCCGCTGGCCCACTCGCGAGGAGGCCCTCCGAAGATGTCCCAGGCGCCCGACCGACCTCAACAAAGAAGCCGTCCGTGTCGTGGGCCCACGACGTCCTAGAACTGGGGCTTAGTCGCCGGCTGGGCCCCGAGCTGGAAAAACCGGCCGGCCTTCGTACGGGGCTGCGTTTCATTCCAGTCGCCAAGTGAGCGCACTCGGCCTTCTTTATTTTCTATAAGTACTTCGATTGTCTTTTATTGATTTGATCTGATATGCAGGACCGGAGTGAAAAAGATGGGCCACCCGACCGTGGCCACGGTACCCTCCGCCGCGAGCGAAGAGGATCCTTCTCGCAAGAGGAAAGTGGACGAGGTCGCCGTCTCAGCAGAAGGCAGCAAGAAGGCCAAGGGCGACATCATCGTTACTGTCTCTGACGACACGGCGGCCGCACCAGCCGGACCCGCAGTGGAAGCAACCGCGTCTACGAAGGATGGTGTTTCCTTGCCTAGACCAGAGGAGGCGACCTCCTTTGGGGCGGGTGCCTCGATCGCTACCTTCCCCCGCTTTGTAACCAAGGCGGCCACGGCAAGCGGGGCTGCGCTCCCGAGCCTCGCTCCAGGGACCACCGACGCTGAAGTCGACCAACGTCGCGGGCACACGCCGGCGCTGCTTGCGTCTGTCGACGCAATACAACTCCATGGCATGCTTGGCGCAGCCATCCAGGTACCTCCAGTCCCCGAGGATCAGGTCGGTGCTTAGTAGCGGCTTGATTCTTATAGTTTCTCGTTTTTGTACTTTCGCATCCAGTCCCCGAGTGCGCACGCGCTAAATTTTAGCGGGTGGGCACTGAGTAATTTTCGTGATCGCCAGTCCCCGAGTGCGCACTCGCTAAATTTTAGCGGGTGGGCACTGAGTAATTTTCGTGATCGCCAGTCCCCGAGTGCGCACTCGCTAAATTTTAGCGGGTGGGCACTGAGTAATTTTCGTGATCGCCAGTCCCCGAGTGCGCACTCGCTAAATTTTAGCGGGTGGGCACTGAGTAATTTTCGTGATCGCCAGTCCCCGAGTGCGCACTCGCTAAATTTTAGCGGGTGGGCACTGAGTAATTTTCGTGTTCACTGACTTTGATGACGAAGTGGTCTGCATTGGAGTCGGCGGAGCGATTGGCTGCGAAACAGCGTGCTGAGAAGGAGTTGGCTACTATCCAAGAAGAAAACAAGGAGCTTCAGGCCGTTGCTGCGCAGGCGGAGGTGGCTCGCCAGGAGCTTGTCCCTGCTGGTGAGTTGGTGGCGGTGCGATCTGCGTTAAGTGCTGCTGAGCAGAGGGTCGTCGACCTCGAGCGCAAACTGCGGGAGGCAAAAGAAGAAGCAAGCTCGGCGAACGGGCGAGCTAAGGCCGCCATTGCGGCCGCGGAGGAAGACCGCAAGGTGTCGGAAGCCCTCATTGTTGGGCTTCAGGACGATCATACGTCGCTTCAGAGCTTCATCACGGGACTCGCCCGCCCGTTGCTTGGTGAGTCCGTCTTCCCTTCCTTTCAGTTGTATTGTTTGTGGTTTCCGTGGTACTCATAATTGTCTCCTTCTCGCAGGTCGTGTTATTGGTAGCCAAGAAGAAGCGAGCTCTCTTGACGCGAGGGAGTGCGTAAGCATGCTCGTCGACTCGGCAACGCTGTCGGCGACGTGCATCCGTGCCTACCTTCAAGAGATTTCGCCCACGGAGGTTATTCCCAGTGACCTCGTTGAGGTGTGGGAGTATTTGGAGAAGGCGCCCGCGGTCGTAGAGTTCATGACGCGATCAGCGTTTCGGCGTGGAGCGTCGACAGCGCTGAGCCTTGGACTCGCCCACTTCCCCGAGGATTTCGACCTCGACGATGTGACGAGTGGGTATCCTTCGTCGACGGGCACGGTGGATCTATCCGAGGTTCTCAAGTTGCAGGAACGTGCCGCCGCGTACTCGGAGCGTGTCTGGGCGATGGGCAACCTCCTTCCCTACCAGGAAACGGTCGTCGCGCCGAACGACCCCGAGCCGGCGCATCGTGACTTCAAGGTTGAGCAACCTTTCCGCTCGGCGATGGCGGGTGAGCTGACGACGTATCCGTCAAATCCTTACACCGCGTTCATCCGTAGGCGCCGGGATTCTGGCGCGTCGTCGTCGAAGCCTGCAGAATAGGATAGTTTGCCTAGATGTGTGAGCAGCAGTTCTGCCATGCGGGCATAATTTGTAATATAAGACAATGCGATATGCGATTGAATGGAACGTTGTGTTCATTTTGCTATTTGGTTGTGTGTTTTGGATTGATCTTGGATGAGTCCCCGAGCGCGTCCGCCCTTTTGTGGGGTTTACCTCATATATGATGTTTGTTGTTATCATGTGTTTTGTTAGTTTAGTCGACTACCGAGCTCGAGAGCCAGCCGCAAGGCGACTCCTTGAGTGCTCAGATTTTACTGCTTTTCCCGTCTGTGAGCGGGTCGGTGGCCGAGTCCCCGGCGTGGTACTTGGTATTTCAAGGCGCGACTCGAGGGTGGTTGAGGATCGAGCGTTGGTGAGCGTCACTCCGCCAGCCCGAGGGTCGATCGCGTGGCAGTCTGGTATGCTCTTACTTGGCGTTTTCGACCGATCGACGAACTGGTATTCAGTCCCCGAGCGTGGTACTTAGCCGTTCGAGTCGCTACGCCGAGGATGCGGAGGACCGAGGTCGCCGTGAGAAGCGAGGGCAGTTGTCTTGGTTCGTAAAACCAGTCGAGCTAGGCGACTCCAATGGGGCTCCGGTTTGGCGTTTTTCGTGGACGACGCAAGACCTGAAATGACTCAGTGCTCTTACATCGCACTACTTAGCCGTGCCGGTCGCTGTACCAAAGGTTGACTTCTGCATTTTAGCATGACGCTGTTTATTACGAGTGCGAGTGGCACAAGGCATGGAGAGTAGACGCAATTTGCAGTAACCGTTTCTTTTATTTCATAGCGACTGGAGAGTACATGTGTGGGGTTCTAAGAGTAGAACTTCCGTAGGAGATTTACATTCCATGGCCGCTTGACGTCGAGTTTGCCATCCCCACGGACGTCGATGAGGTAGTAGGCGTCGTTGCCGAGTACGCGCCCGATAGCGAACGGGCCTTCCCACGGAGGGGAGAGCTTGTGCGTGCCCTTCTTGTCCTGGATGAGGCGTAACACCAGGTCGCCTTCCTGGAAGGTGCGGGTTTTCACCCGTCGGCTGTGGTAGCGGCGAGCCCTGGCGATAAATGGCGGTACGCGATCGGGCGAGGTCGCGTGCTTCGAGTTGGTCGAGCCCATCTTGGCGGGCAGCCTGCTTATGCCTCCGATAGTGGACGACCAGGCGAGTCGTGTTCGAGGTCGATGGGCATGACGCTCGGCCGTAGACCATGAAGAAGGGAGTGAATCCCGTCGACCTGTTGACCGAGGTGCGGATTCCCCAGATGACGGAGGGTAGCTCTTCGACCCAGCATCCAGCGGTGCGCTCGAGTGGTACTTGTAGTCGCGGCTTCAGGCCGTGGAGGATGCTTTGGTTGGCTCGTTCCGCTTGGCCGTTGGACTCCGGGTGTGCGACTGACGCGAGGTCTAGCCGGATGTGGTGCTCTTCGCAGAATTCGGCCATTGCTCCCTTGGCGAAGTTTGTGCCGTTGTCCGTGATGATGCTGTTGGGGAAGCCGTAGCGGTATATGAGCTCGCGTAGGAACTTAGTGGCGGTTTTCCCATCGCATTTCCAGACTGGCTTGGCCTCCACCCACTTCGTGAATTTGTCGACGGCGACTAGCAAGTGGGTGTAGCCAGAGGGGGCCTTCTTGAAGGGGCCTACCATGTCCATGCCCCACACAGCGAATGGCCAGGTGATGGGGATTGTTTTGAGCGCCAACTTGGTACGTGCGGTTGGCGTGCCGGCACCCGGCGCATCGCTGACGATATCGACGGCGTCGGCGTGAGGTGGGCCAAGAGAAGCCGTGTCGCATAGCCTTGGCGATCAGGAGCGCGCGGCGTGGTGGCCGCAATACCGAGTGGATGTCGTGGAGGATTTTGCGTCCTTCAGTCGGTTGGACGCAACGTTGGAAGACGCCGGTGACGCTGCGCTTGTGTAGCTCGCCGTCGATGATGGTGTAGGACTTGCATCGGCGAGCAATCATTCGAGCGTTTGTCTCGTCTGCTGGCAAGGTGCCGGTTTCCAGGTAGGCGATGTAGGGCTTGGTCCAGTCGTCTGGCTCGGTGATGAGTGCGACCAAGGCTGCCTCTGGTTGGAGTGGGACTCCGATGTCGATCTCCCTCGGGGGAGAGACTGATGGTTTGGAGATTGTGTCAAGGAACACGCCGGCGGGTGGTGCTAGTCGAGCCGACCCGATTCGAGAGAGGGCGTCGGCCTCCTCGTTTTTCCGCCTGTCGATCCACTCGACAGAGTAACCGGTGAAGTGGCCGCCCAACTTGTCTACCTCTTGGCGATATGCCGCCATGGTGGGGGAGATGGCGTCGCAGGTGCCGGCGACTTGTCCCGCAACGAGGTCAGAGTCTCCGTAGCATCGAAGGCGATTGACGCTCATTTCCTTTGCGGCTCGCATGCAGTGGAGTAGGGCCTCGTATTCAGCCATGTTGTTGGTGCAGGGCGTGAATTAGAGGCGGAGGATGTAGCGGAGCTTGTCGCCCTTTGGTGAAGTCACCTTATCCCCGCCTCTGCCGCGTCCGCGTTCTTGGATCCGTCGAAGTGCTCGATAATGGAGGTACGGCGCTTCTCCGCCGCTTGGGCCTCTTCGATCGGCGATGAAGTCTGCCAGTGCTCAGGACTTAATCGCCTTCGTGGCTCGTATTTAATGTTGTGGACGCCGATCTCGACGGCCCACTTGGCGACTCCCCGGTTGCCTCGATTGCGGATGATGTCTTGTAGTGGTGCTGAGAGCGACCATGATCGGTGCTCTGGAAGTAGTGCAGCGCCACGAGCTCAAGACCGCGTATACCAGCTTTTGATATTGTGGTCACGGCGCGACTCGGTGAGGACCTCGCCGATGTAGTACACCGGCCATTGGACCGGGCGCCTTTCTTCCTCCGTCGTTCGACAACCATTACGGCATCGACGACGCTACGGACGCCGCGACGTAAACCAGCATAGGTTCTTTGTCGGTGCGCGGTAGTGGTGCGGCGAGTAGCACCTTTTTAAGGTCGCGAGCGCGTCGTCCGCCTCCTTGTCCCATCGAAGGTGGGGTTCTGCGCATCAGGTATAGGGCATCGCTTTTCGCCAGCGGGGATGAAGCGATCGAGAGCCGCTACACGCCCGCCAGCCGGACGCCGCGCAGCACTCGGGTTTGCCGAGGCGATCGTGTCGATTTCGTTGGGTTTGCCTCGATCCCTCGTTTGGAGACGACGTACCAAGAGTTGCCGGCGGTACACCAAGGTGCACTTGCTGGGTTAAGTTTTATCTTGTACCTCCGCAGATTGGCGAAGGTCTCCGCTAGGTCGGCGAGTAGGTCTCCTTGGCGGCGGATTTACGACCACGTCGTCGATGTAGACGTGGATGTTGCGCCAATTTGGCTCGCGAGGCATTCTTGCATGCACCGGTAGGTTGCCCGGCGTTCTTGAGGCCGAAGGTCATGGCGGTAGCGTAATGCTCGAATGGCGTGATGAACGCCGTCTTTTCCTCGCCCTCGACGGCCATTTTGATCTGGTTGTACCCGAGTAGGCGTCGAGGAAACACAGCGACTCGAACCCGCGGTTGAATCGATTATCCGATCGATCCGCGGAGGACGAATCTCCTTTGGGCAAAGCGCTATTCAGTTTGTGTAGTCGATACACATTCTCCAGTCCTGCTTTTCTCGACCAGGACTGGGTTTGCCAGCCACTTGAGTATTTGATTGGCGGATGAAGCCGCAGCGTGAAAGGCCGCACTTCCTCGGCGATTGCTCGACGCTCTTCATTGAAGGGCCGTAGCGATCGCTGACGGGTCGCACTTTGGGGTCGGCGTTAGTTTGTTCTCGCGAGCTCCTAGGGACACCGCATGTCGGAGGGTTTCCATGCGAAGATGTCCCTATTCTCACGAAGGAACTTGATGAGCGCGCTTCCTATGCTTTGGGCTCATGCTGTCCCGATCGTCACCGTTCGGGTCAGTCGCTGGGACCAGCTCGACGGTGCGGTGTGCGTCGTGGCCTCAAAGGTTGAGGTGTTTATGCCCTCCGAGTTGGGCTTCTTGAGTATTGTGGGTCGTCATTGTTGACCCCGCCGCGATTTGGCGAGCTCGTCGGCGTGATTAGCCGCCGCGATGACGGCGTCGGCGAGTTTGGCTCCTTTGGCCTCGCATTCGCGGCCATGTCGGGTCGCCGTTGATGGTGATGACGCCGCACGCCCGGAGCTTCATCGCGTTGTCGCAGAGTGGGCGCCGCCATGAATTTGGCGAACGCCGCGCCTAGGACGCAGTGGTAAGGGTTGTCAAGGGCACCATCAAGACGATCCGCCGTGCGGAAGTTTGCCGAGTACAAGGTGACGGGTAGCGTGACTTTGCCGATCGGGTACGCCTTCCGACCGGGACGGCGCCGTGGAACGTGGTGTGGGTTGTCTCGACCATCGATCGGGAGCCGCAACATCAAGGTGTCGAGGTAGAGGATGTTGATGGAGCTGCCGCCCATCGGTGTCTTGGGGAGCCGAGTCGCCAACCTTGGGCTTGACCACCAAGGCGACTCGCCCCGGTACTCGATGCGTGGCAGTGGTCTTGCCGCCTGTGATGGGCTGTTCGACCAGTTGAGGAACCGGGGACGCGTCTGTTTGGGCCTCCGCGTTGACGGCGACGGCGGCGATGACCTTCTTCTCGCTTCGTTGAAGCCGTGAAGGTGTGGAGCGAGCCGCTACTTTGCGAATTTTCCGCCATTTGGCGGTCGTTGTCGGTGTCCTCCCGCGTGTCGTGCCTTCTCGATTTCCGAGGGTGTGGCGGTCGGCGGTGGTGTGCGTGGCGCTTTCCTTCCCGCCGTGAAACGCACATGGTTGGTTAAGGAGGGCCGCGATCGAACCTTGGCTTGTTCTTGTAGTTCCCGCCATCGTGTCGTTGCCCTCCGTCAGCGGTAGCTCTGGGCTCGCAGCGTGCCCAGCGTTGGCGACAAGTCGACTCGCCCGTTGCGGCGCTTGCCTGAGGCGGTGCCGCTGTAGCGTAGGTCGGTTCGGCGTCCCGCCGTTGCCGCCTCGCGGCGTTGCCCTCGACTCGTCGTCGGCGTCTTGGTTGGGATCCTCCTCGGCGTCGCTTGGCGATCTCGAGGAGGTCGGGATGTTGTCGAGTGCGGCGTGTCGCTTGAGCTTGGCGACTAGAGGCTCAGAGCGCACGAGGTCTTGAAGCAATGGATCGCGGTGTCCGGTGGATGCCGACCGCGTTGTACAGAGCTCTTGCCACCGTTGGACCCGATTCTGGTCGACTCGCGGGTCCCCGGACGCATCGCCTGTGTCCTCGATGGTGGTGGCGCGTGTAGAGCACTCAAGTGCTCGACGGCGTCTCGCATTTCCTCCTGTGAGTCGACATCGCCCGGGGAGCGTGTTGATCCATTGCCCGCACGCCCCTCCATCATCGATGGGAGGTAACGGGCGCGTAGTAGGTCGATGTGACCCGATCCCCATTGCCATGAGGTATGTGTCAAGCGCATCAAGGGTCGACGAGGAGTCGTATTTTCTATCTCCTTTGGCGCCTTGAAGTTTGGCGGGTACTTTTCGCCTCGGATCATTGGTCCAAGCACTTAGGCCTAGTCGTGGCGACCCCAGGCTCGCCATCGCGACGAGTTAGGGTGTGCCGCAGTCGTCGGGCGCGGGCGCCGCTTTGGTTGTTGATGATGTGAGTGCGGGCGTCGATGGGTTCTCCGTTAGCGGCGACGGTTGGTCCGCCTAGGATCGTTGGAGAGTGCCGTTCGCGGTCGGCGTTGAGCTGCGGTGGCTCGTGGCGGGCAATTGAGGGTGTTTGCCGTCACCGGGCGGCCGCTGAGGCCGCCTTCGCTTCCCGAGGAGCGCGAGTATACCGCCTTGCAGTCGGCGCCGCTTTGCTGCTCCACGGCTTTGCGAGGTGGCCTTGACGCATCGGATCTGTAAGGCGCCGCCGGTGGCCGTGATGCTATCGGGCCGCCGCCGCTCGCCACGAGGTTGTCCATCGGGTGGAGAACGGTGGAGGCCGTTCGCGTCTCGCTCCGTGAGGAGCGACTATCCGGCTGGTCCACAGGAGGTGCGGTTGGGTGGTGGTGGGGCACCCATCGCCGTTGATCTGGCGGCGGCGCTTCCTCGGTGGCGTGTTCTCGCAGATCGCGCGCTCGGCTATCTGAGCCGGTCGTTTCGTCGTCGAAGTTCGGCGCCCTGAACGGTGGGGTTCAGCGTGACGATCCGCTGCTGGTGGTAGCGTGGCAGTTCTGTCACTTGCTCGGCGAAATTTCGCTCGGCCTGCTCTTTGCATCGCCTCCGCCAATTTCAGGTGAGTTCCTCGACCTCCGTTGCCGTGGCGTTAGGAGGATTGGGGTGGAGAAAGGATCCTCCGGATCGGCGCCGGTGGCCATGTAGGTCGCGGCATGGCGGCCGGTTCCGTCGTGGAAGTCGGCGGAGTTTTCCGACCGGTCGGTCGAAGATCCCGAGGATGGAGGGTCCTCGAAATCTCCGCGTTGGAGACCTGGCGATGGAGCCCGCGGATGAGGCGGTGATGGATCCGGCGAGTGGCGGGTGGTCGGCGTCGTCGGTGAGGGCCGCATCTTCTGCCGGCTGAGTTCGCCACGTTCGCGTGGGCGAGTTGTACCGGAGGCGGCGGTGGATCGTGCGAACGGCTCTCGAGAGCCGATCGCGTGGTGGCGACTCGCGGATGCGAGCCGAGTCCTCCGAGTGATGGCGTCGGTGAGGCCGAAGAGGCTGATCGTGCCGATCGGCAAGATTACTGTTGTCGCGTGTGGGTCGCCGCCGGACGTAGCTGCTTGGCAAGATCTGGAGCATCTCGCCGATCGCTATCATACGGCCGGTGGCGATCGTCTCGTTGATGGGCGGATTGGATCTCGCCCGCGAGAACACCGGCCAGACCGGCCGGTGGGCGCCACTGCCGTGGGAATGGCCACGGCAGATCTTTGTCGGCGAGTAGTAGAAACGAGGGCAAGGCGGCCACCATCTGCGGTGCGAGATGAGGGCAAAGACACGAGGTTTTACCCAGTTCGGCCCCGGGTAAAGACCTACTCTGCTAGATTGTATTATGGAGGTGTTTACAATGGGCGAACTCGGCTAGGCGGCGAGTTGCTTGGGTGTATGAGGCGTGTCTCTACTCACCTTAGGGAGGTTTATATAGGCTCACCTCCCTAGGGTTTACATATCTCAACCGATTCGGTTACAACTTTGGTAATCGTTTAACCTAGACCGGTAGGCCTATCTACTTTGGGCCTTCTACTTCCGATGCTGGTACCTGGGCTTTGATCCACTCGCCGTTCTGCAGGCCCACTCGCCAGCCCTTGGGCCAGTCGGAAACGTCCTGCTGAGTATACCCCAGTAGGCGTATCCCCATCACCACAACTTTGTCTTTTAAGGCAAGATTGACACCATTGCTCATTCCAAGGGATCGAGCACGGGCATCTTTGGTATTCTTGGCGGCAACCTTAAAAGAGGCCATCTCTTGCATAACTTCATTGTAGTTCATGAGATTGTAGTTGTGTCTTCCTTGTAGACTCTTCAAGTTCGTGGGCTCAAAGGGCATGCGTGCACTCACATATTTCCTTCTATCCAAGCTTCATCCACATGTGAGTCACCCACATTCCTAAAGGCGGTGACGGTGGACTTGAGTCTTCTATATATGTCTTCATGATCTTCACCATCCTTCATATAGAAGCCTTCGGCTTCATTGCTTAGTGCATCATACCGGTTCCTTCTCATTCTCTCATTTCCAACATATAACTCTGTGAGAGCATCCCAAGCTTCCTTGGCGGTGTTGAGGTGTTCAATGTGAGGGTAATCTTTTGTACCCAATCCTTGTTGAATCATGTGCAAAGCGGTGGAATTGAGTTGACTATTGATAACTTCTCTTCTTGTCAAGTTGGTTGGATCCACAATACGGAGTCCTTCTTCAATGTTATTCCATAACTCAATACAAGAGCTGCACACATGAGATTTCATTAGCGATTGCCATTGAGCAAAAGTAGGTGTGGCAAGCTTTGGTGGGTCTCCTCTATTGTTTATATGAGGGTGAGGAATTGGGGGATAGGGAGAGTACCATACTTGAGACTCATGGTGCTCTCCCTTCCCACCATCCCTTTTGTGGAAGAATTAGTGTTGTTTGGATTATCCCGCACCTCCACAACCCCGGGTGATGCCGGGGCATTCACCTTGGGTAATGATAGAGGTTCCTCTTGAGGAGAAGGTAATGATGAGGCATGTTTATCTTTAACAAGTTGCTCAAGTAAATTTTGCAAATGTTTGATCTCGTTGCCCAGGGTGGATATTAATCTTGTTTCCAAGTTATTGAGATCCTTCATGGTCACCGTGTGACTAGGACCACCATCATCTTCTCCTAAACGGCTACCCATATACTCTTAGGCGGTAAAGCCCGAATAAGAGCCGAGACTCTGATACCAATTGAAAGGATCATATGGGCACCTAGAGGGGGGGTGAATAGGTGCTACTTCAAATTTTACTCTTTTTCAAGTTAGGTTTTGACAAGAAAGGTAAATTATCTAGATTATGCAACTAAGGTGAATTTACCTATATGTCAAACTAGCACATATCCTAAGCAAGAACAAGTAAAGTAAAGTGCGGTAAAGGATAGAAGTAACCAAAGTGGAGCACTCGGAGACACAAGGGTTTGTTTCCCGTAGTTTCTTCCTTTTGAGGGGAAGTACGTCTACGTTTGGAGAGGGGGTGGTTTCAAACCACCAATGCCACGAGAGGCATCCCTTGTTCTCCAATGAACCTCATCCCAAAGGGTTCGATTCACTTCTTCCACTATATCGGCAACCTTCGAGGTGGAAGCCGACACCTTTACAACAAGTTCAAGGCACACATCCACAACCTAATTGGAGGCTCCCGAATACAAGCAAGCTGTCAAAACAATCAAATACAAGCTTGTAAGAACCAAATCAAAAGCTAGGGTTTTCAAAGAAACACTAGAGCAAGGGGCCCTCAAGTGAATGAGGGGGAAATGAAGATATCTCTTGGTGAAGCTAAGACCAAGGCCTTCTCCTTCGATTCTTCAAAGAACAATGACTTTGAATGGTTGAGTGAAGAGATCTTGTGGATTTGGTGGCTCAAAAACTGATGTTGTTTTTGACCTGGTCGAGCAGCTCCCAAGGTAGAAGAAGGGGGCCCTTATATAGGGCCCCAAAAATTAGAGCCGTTGGAGCCACTTAAACCGGACAGTCCGTGAATCTGTGGACAGTCAGCCCGGACACTCCGATGTGAACCGGTGGACACTCGACTGGCGAGTTCCGCAAGTGTCCAAACGAGTTTGGGTCAGGCGATCTGGGTCAGACGGTCGGCGACATCGGGGACAATCCGGTCGGTCTTTGACTTTGCCTTTCAATAGTGAATATCATCGATGTCGGCCGCATGGATAACATCCAATTGCGACATGAAGTCGGCCACCTCAGACTCCAACGCACTACAAACAATCCATAAGGGTATGTACAATGCTAGAGAAGGCATGCCTTCTCTTAGCTCTCCACATCATTTAGAGGAGACACAATATATAACTTGTACAATGCATTATCTCTTATTGCTATCTCTAGCAATTAATAAAATTAACTATTTTTAGTAAAAAAATGGTTGATTAAGAGAAGGCATATGGTACAATGGAGAAAAATAGTCTTCTCTTATTGCTAAGAGATCATCCCTTAGCTAAGGGAAGACAACCCTCTCTCTCTTATTTCTCTCTCCTCCAACTAAGCAAAAATCCAACGTGGCGAACATAAGGGAAGGCTGACGTCACCGCATTGTACGTGCCCTAACAACATCACCTACGGCTACAACCGTCACCGAATGCGAGGCCAAGGGCAAAAAAGAATCTTTTTACCTTGCCGGTGTTTCATCGAGCACTTGACAGCAATGGAGGTCCTCTCGCCGGTGCTGCCTTCAGAATCGCTGCCACGGCCCTTTTCCTCTTCTTGGTAGCCGTCGCCTCGGCGAGCTCCTGTTTTGCTGGCGTCGTCTTGCTCTGACGCATACCGTCACTGGAGCTAGCAAAGGACGAGGAGCCATCTCCAGGGCTGCTACGCGCTTGCCACCAGCCTTGCTATGCCGCCTACCGTTCACGGGAGCTAACAGAGGATGAGGAGCCATCTTCGGGGCTGCTACGCGCTTGCCGTATGCATTCACTATCGTGGCGACGGCCTGGACGATGTTATTTGTCGCGCAACTATTCACTCAGAGGAACAAAACAGTTCATAATAGCTCCAGTCACATGTTTATATTGTTCTACCAGTTCCACAAGTTCAAGGTCAATGATTCAGTGGTTTCAGAAGATCGAAACTCTGAACTCTGAAATACATCTGTGACGTGGAATCCGCAGATTGAGATTACAACTGAAACTCTGATCTGAATTGTTGCTTTTCAATTGGTTTCAAGACTGAACCACTCTCTGGATTATGAAGATTCAGTGCTCAGCAGTTCAGCTCTGTATAGCAACCGAATACTACATTTTGCTGAAGTCGAAAACAACTTGGAACAATGGGACACCCTGAAGCTTGACAGGACAGCGTTCATTACATCATGCCAGATTGCAAGATGCTAGCTCTTGTGGTTGAGATGGACAAGGTCGGTGAAGCAGGCAGAGAAAGCCTCCATGGCGTCCGGCGGCAGCACGACCCCGACCTCCACGCCGCCCTCGCCACCGTCCGGACCCTCTGCCAGCGACACCGTCCCGGGGGTCTTCTCGATGGACACCATGTCCACCCGGCACGGCCTGCCCCACCCGAAGTCCGCGCCCTCGTACACGCCGTGCCTCGGCGACCCACCCACCGACATGGGCCGCTGCGGCAGCACCGACAGCACCTTGCCCAGCCACCCCTCCGCGCCCTCCAGCACGCCCCGCTCCATCTCCCTGATCGCGGACCCGATCGCCGCCGCTGCCGCCGCCACGCCGCCTGTAAGAAGCAGCTCCGACGTGGCGGCCTCCACGAAGCAGGGGCGGAGGCAGTTGCCGAAGTACTCGGCCGGGAGTGGCGGCGTGAGCCGCGACCGGCACTCGGCCGAGAACAGCATGTGGCTCCGCGCCGCGCCGTCCACGCCCACGGCACGGCTCCTCAGGAGGCACACCCACGCCAGCGCCGACGCCGCCACGAACGACGACGGGCGCGACTGCGCCCCGTCCGACGCCGCCGCGTCCTTGATCCCGTCGATCTGGTCGCGCGTCAGCTGGAACGACGCGATCATCACCGGCATCTCCGTCTCCTGCGCTGGCGGCGGTGGCGGTGGCGGAGGGTTGGACGCGAGCCGGCTCATTCCGTCGAGCGTCCTGCCGAGCAAGTCGTCGGGGTCGGTGACGAGGGAGCGGTCGAGCACCGGAGGCGCCGGCGCGTCGTCAAGGCTGCCACCGAGGCGGCACGCGGCGGCCCAGGTCCGGACGAAGAGAGTGGCGGAGGCGTCGTCGCAGGCGGCGTGGTGCACGGACACGCCGAGGCAGAGCCCGCGCCCCGGGAACACGGTGGCCTGCAGCGCGGCGAGCGCGAACGCCCCGTCCTCCCGCGGCGGTGGCAGCCGCGGCACCAGCGGGCGCGTCTCGCGCAGGTCCCTGGGCCCGGTAGCGACGAGGCGGTCGAAGGCGTCTGGGTCCTGGGACTCGGCGAGGACGAGGGAGAGGGCGTCGCCGTGGGAGTAGGTGAGGCAGTGGCTGGAAAGGCTGAGGGAGCCGGCGAGCGGGTAGAAGCGGCGGAGCGCGTGGGGCAGAGAGGCGGCGAGGAGCGGGAGGGCGGAGGTTGGATCGGAGTGGCGGTAGAAGAAGAGGCGCTCGACGGGGCCGGTGAAGAGCCAGGCGGCGTCAAAGAAGGTTATGGGGAGTGTGGCCGAGGGGGTCGGCGGCGCCGGAAGCGCGCGGATCTCCTCCAGCACGCGCACTTCCGCCATGGATACTCGCTCGCGCGATTGCTCGGCTGGCTCGCACGATCTGATCTAGCTCTGCCTACCTACCACTCGCTTTGCTTTGCTTTGCTTTGCTCAGCGGCTTGGTCCAATCCAGCGCCATGGGAAGGCGAGCGAGTGGGGTTGGTGTAGCTTGTTGACCGTGACTGACAGGTGGGGTAGGTTTGACACTAAAAAGCAGCTAGAATTGAGGCGTAATTAAGCTTTAGTTTGTTGATAAAGCACTTGGTGAATGAGGAATTGGGGATCCTATGTGGCCTGCTTTTGTGGATGCGTTCAACCAGCTGCTACTTTGCTTTTTTTTTAGGATAGCTGCTACACTTTGCTTTTGTGAATGGAGGAAACGACGGGGGCGATCGCCCACCTCAAAAAAATGCAGTATATAGTCTGTTTTGAATATAAAACGTTTTAGTTTATAAAATAAATGTATCTAAACAATTTTTGTGTATAGATTTGAAGTAAACCTATACAGTAGAAGATATCTAGATACATTCGTTTCATAAAGACAAAATGTCTTATACCTCCGTTTCAGGGCTTAAGGCACGCACGCTTTTCAAAACAAAGTTTGACCAAAAGAATTGAACAACAAAATCTTGATTATATTATACATAATTAGTACCGTTGGATTCGTATTGAAAAATATTTTCTAATGATACTAGTTTCATACCAAAACTTTTTACGTATTTAGACTAATTCTTGGTTAAAGAAAAAACACGTAAAACGAGGACGTCTTAAACACTGACACGAAGGGATTTTGAAGCGATGGTTTTCCGATTATGCACTACTCTCTCCGTTCGGAGGGATTCTAGTGATCCGATGGTTTTCCGATTATGTACTACTCTCTCCGTTCATCACTGGTTGTGATTTTGAATTATTATTGACATTGATTTTCAAACCCGAGTTCTTCTTCCCATTATGATCTATGCCAGTCGTTGAGTAACACATATATGGAATCCTTATACCTGAAGATACCGCACGATCCGAGTACTGGAATAGATGGCTTTGATTCTTCCTTTCCTTGCCCGTAACTTGTAGCCATAAGGGTGGTTTTGGGCCAATTAGAAAACAAACTATGTGGCGTGGATCAGCCAAGACAACATTTGCCCCTCCTTCGTGGAGAGATATTCTCTGTGCTTGCTCACGTGATATGATTCGAAAGCATGACAATACGCTACTCGATCAAGTGTTGATCGAAATAGCCTAACTAAGTAAGGTGAATGGAGATCCAATTAACGTTGGACGGAAGGAAACACTTATCAATGCAATAAGGATATAGAATTAGGCGGCACTTGGACACATCAGTAAACTGATGGAACTTGTGCGTATTCTGGAGTTGGCATGTCTTGCTAGAGGCCTCTACCAACTATCAGCTCTATGCGGAAACTCACTGAGTTACGGCTTTGAGTGAAAATCTACTGAGTCATGTCTGGCTTATCACAAGCCTATTGTATCGCACATTTAAGAGAGTGGAACTAGACGGATTAGGATCCAACTAACATGAGCCGACAAATTGGACATGCATAGACAGGGACACTTCACTAGTAGAAAACGGACCTTTGGTCCAGAGTATTAGTCCCGGTTCTGGTACAAACCGGGACTAATGCCCTGGTCCAAACGGCTAGAAACGACCGCAGGAACCAGAAGACATTAGCCCCGGTTCGTATGGGAACTTTAACCCGGTTCGTTTAACAAACCGGGGCTAAAGGGTCTGGCGCTGGAAAAGAGCAGATGCGTGGACCTTTAGACCCGGTTTGTTTCTCAAACCGGGACTAAAGTTCCCGACTATATCTTCTTCCCCTTCCCAGCCCGAGCCATTTCAAGCTCACACAATCATCCCTCTCAAATTTCTCCCCTCAATCTTGAGTTCTTCCCAATTTTTCTCAAGATTTGTGAAGATTTTTTGGCTCCACATCTATCAAGGGTCCTAAGAGGTTAGCAACTTCATCATTTCAGCTCTTATTGCTTGTTTTAGCTCATTTCATGCTCTAGAAATGGATAGATTTTGTGTGGGTTCTATCTCTGTATATCTGGTTAATTTGGCACATATAGTTCTCGAAATTCATTTGATTCATCGAAGCACATAAACACATGAGTTCATCCTATATACATATCTTGGTTTGACATGTTGTCTTGAAATCTGATCGGTTCACAGTGCATCATGTCACCGTCGAGCAACAAAATATTCTTCTTTCTTCTACCTGTCATCACAAAATCCATTGAAACAAAAATAAGTACCAAAACTATGAAGTCACACATATATATAGTGGCGCCCTAGTATTTTAGTTAATCATCGGCCAGTTAAGCAAGAAATTAAGAACAAAAACATGAACACGCCAAGGAGCTACCAAATTAAATTAGGGAGTGCCTCTATGGCGATCTCCTCGAAGATGTATGAGGACGAGGCATCCTAAGACATCTTCGATAAGCTCTGCCAGAGTGGTGTCCCTGCTCTCGCACACCATCTTTTAGTTCATATCTTTTCTAGCTAAATTAGTATGCTGGTGGAGCTAACTAATTTCACATATTAGGGAGTGTCTCTATGGCGAGCTCCTCGAAGATGTCTGAGGACGAGGTCGTCCTAAGACATCTTCGAGAAACTCCACCGTAGTGGTGTCCCTGGTCTCGCACACGATCTTCCTTGCAGTTGATAGTTCACAAGGAAGGCTATTTATAGATTAAGCAGCACAACATAGTGTCGACACTCATGACATAATGTCGACACTCACCCCTGTCATATTGTCACCACCCGCTGAAACAGTGTCGCCACTCACTGGCATAGTGTCCAATCACAACATATAGTGTCGTCACCCACTTTTAGTCCCGATTGGAGACACCATTCGGGACTAAACGGGGTCATGTCGGCCCCAGCCTGCCGCAACCCCTTTAGTCCCGGTTGGTAGTCCCGGTTGGTGTGTCCAACCGGGACTAAAGATATAGTAGAAAGTTTTTTAAATCAGTGCTTGTTTGATGTATACGATGTGTTCTTTTATTTTTAGACTAGTACTACTCTTAGCATCATGATTTTGTTTGATGAACTTATAAAATGCAGATGAGACGACAATGGATGTACGCTGACCGAATCTCTGACGAGTTCATTAAAGGCGTGTGTTCTTTTCTCGTTGTGGCAGAGGCAAACAAGCGGAATGGTTTTATCTGTTGTCCATGTGGTGAGTGTCGGAATCAGAAGGAATACTCTTCCTCAAGAGTCCTTCATGGCCACTTGTTTCGGTTCGGTTTCATGTCTGGCTATAATTGTTGGACCAAGCATGGAGAAAGAGGGGTTATGATGGAAGACAATAAAGATGAAGAGAATGATGACAGCTATCCTATGTCCCCTGAATACGGTGGTACTACAATGGAAGACAATGATGAAGAAGAAGCAGAAGAACGTACATCATATGAGCCAGATGATGATCTTGGTCGGGCCATTCTTGCAAAGGAGAATGTGATAGCGAAAGGAGAGGTTGAAATTTGAGCAGACGTTAGATGATCACAACAAATTGTTGTACCCCAATTGCGAAGATGGCCACAAAAAGCTAGGACTGCTGGAATTGCTGAAATGGGCGAGATCGATGTGCGACAAGGATTTGAAAAGTTGTTGAAGATAATAAAGAAGCTTCCAAAGTATAACGAACTCGATGCCAAGATTACGAAGCAAAGAAGGTTGTCGCCCTCTAGGATTAGAGGTATAGAAGATACATGCATGCATTAATGATTGCATCCTCTATCGCGGTGAAGACGAGAATTTGGATGCATGCGGTATGCACTACATTGCGGTATAAGATCAACGAGATGACCACAGTGATGTTGAGGGAGCGACGAGGAAGAGGGTTCCCGCCAAGGTGATGTGGTATGCTCCTATAATACCACGGCTGAAACGTTTGTTCAGAAACGAAGAGCATGCCAAATTGTTGCGATGGCACAAAGAAGACCGTAAGAAAGACGAGATGTTGAGACACCCCGCTGATGGGTCGCAGTGGAGAAAAATTGATAGAAAGTACTCGGACTTTGAAGGTGACGCGAGAAACTTATGGTTTGGTCTAAGTATGGATGGCATGAATCCCTTTGAGGAGCAGAGTTGCAGTCATAGCACATGGCATGTGACTTTGTGTATGTATAACCTTCCTCCTTGGTTGTGCATGAAGCGAAAGTTCATTATGATGTCAGTGCTCATCCAAGGCCCGAAGCAACCCGGCAACGACATTGATGTATACCTAAGGCCATTAGTTGAAGAACTTTTACAGCCATGGCACGGAGAAGGTGTACGTGTGTGGGATGAGCACAAACGTGAGGAATTTAACCTACGGGCATTGTTGTTCGTAACCATCAATGATTGGCCTGCTCTTAGTAACATTTCAGGACAGACAAACAAGGGATACAATGCATGCACACACTGTTTAGATGACACTGAAAGTATTTATTTGGATAAGTGCAAGAAGAATGTGTACCTAGGGAATCGTCGTTTTCTTCCGCCCACGCATTCCCTAAGAAGGAAAGGCAAGCATTTCAATGGTGAAGCAGATCACCGGAGTAAGCCTGTCCGTCGTACTGGTGATGTTGTATTTGATATGGTGAAGGATTTAAAAGTAATCTTTGGAAAGGGTCCTGGCGGACAGTCCGTTCCGAAGGATGCTGGCGGACACGCACCCATGTGGAAGAAGAAATCTATATTTTGGAAGCTACCCTATTGGAAAGTCTTAGAGGTCCGCTCTGCAATCGACGTGATGCACATGATGAAGAATGTTTGTGTGATACTGCTAGGCTTCTTGGGCGTGTATGGAAAGAATAAAGATACACCAGAAGCACGACAGGACCAACAACGTATGAAAGACCGAGAAGGGAGACATCCAGAGTTGTTTCAAGGTACTACCAGCTACGCTCTTACCAAGGAAGAGAAGGAAATCTTTTTTGAATGCCTGAGTAGCATCAAGGTTCCTTCTGGCTTCTCGTCCAATATAAAGGAAATAATAAATATGGCAGAGAAAAAATTCCAGAACCTGAAGTCTCATGACTGCCACGTGCTTATGACGCAGTTGCTTCCGGTTGCTTTGAGGGGGCTTCTGCCGAAAAATGTTAGAGTACCCATTGTGAAGCTATGTTCGTTCCTCAATGCAATTTATCAGAAGGTAATCGATCCAGAAAGTCTACCAGGGTTACATAAAGATGTGGTCCAGTGTCTTGTCAATTTTGATTTGGTGTTCCCACCATCCTTCTTCAACATAATGACGCACCTTCTAGTTCACCTAGTCGAAGAGATTACCATTCTCGGTCTTGTATTTCTACACAATATGTTCCCCTTTGAGAGATTCATGGGAGTCTTAAAGAAATATGTCCATAACCGTGCGAGGCCAGAAGGAAGCATCTCCAAGGGATATGGAACAGAGGAGGTCATTGAGTTTTGTGTTGACTTTATTCCTGACCTTAAGCCGATCGGTGTACCTGAATCACGGCATGAAGGGAGACTTAGTGGAAAAGGCACGCTAGGAAAGAAATCAAAGATATGTATGGACGGACATTCTTTCACTAAAGCACACTATACAATTCTGCAAAGTTCCACCTGGGTGGCTCCATAAATCGAGGTACACAAGAATATTATGCCTTTCGAACTACCCGGCGATCTAACAGGTTGATTAGAGATGAACACATGAATACTTTCGGCGGTTGGTTGCAGACACATCTCATGAATGACACCACTGTTGGAGATCAGTTGTACTTGTTGGCCAGATCTCCATCTTCAACTATATTGACTTTCCAAGGGTACGAGATCAATGGAAATATATTTTACACGCACGCCCAAGATAAAAAGAGCACCAACCAAAACAGTGGTGTCCGGTTTGATGCAACGGACGAGAATGGGAAAAAGGACACATATTATGGTTACATAGAGGACATATGGGAACTTGACTATGGTCCTAATTTCAAGGTCCCATTGTTTCGAAGCAAATGGGTCAAGATGACAGGAGGTGGGGTAACGGTAGACCAGCTGTACGGAATGACAACAGTGGATCGCAATAATCTTGCGTATGGAGATGAACCATTCGTCCTTGCCAATGATGTGGCTCAAGTTTTCTATGTGAAAGACATGTCTACTAGACCGAGAAAAAGGAAACATAAGCAAAAGAATATAATATCATACGATGAGCCAAAGCGCCACATAGTTCTTTCAGGAAAAAGAAACATGGTGGGAGTTGAGGACAGGACACACATGTTAGAAGATTATGACAAATTTCATGAAATTCCACCATTCAAAGTGAAAACTGACCCAAGCATATCGCTAAATAAGGAAGATGCTCCATGGTTACGGACAGGAAGAGAACCAAAACACTAGATGTGGATGTTGGTGATGTAATGTATTAAAACTTTTGTGAATTAATCCTATTTTTCATTTATTAAAGAAAGATGCTCCATGGTTAATAAAGGAATTTCTGAGATTGCTGTAGGCAGGTACCAAAACTGTAGACAAGGTAACACTTAGACATTTATTAATATTAAAAACCGGGACAAACCGGGACTAGCTAACACTGATGACTAAAGCCACCCCCTTTAGTCATAATCATGCCTAGTCCTGTAGTACACAGCTTCAGGGTCTTCTTCGTCATCGTCATCATCATCTTCATCGTCATCGTCACCTGCCACTCCAGAGATCCTCAGCCCAGCCATGGCATATACCGGGGGCACCTGCCACTCCGGCCTCGGATTCACGGCGGGCGGGGGAGGAGTCTCCTGGAAGACGATGCCGCTACCACCGGGCGGGGGAGGGGCCTTCTTGTGGCTCTGTGGCGGGTAGACTTGTGGGCACCGCAGGCAAGGATGGTCTCCCCCGGCGATGTAGCACATCACGCCGATGATAGTACGGTTCGCCCACCACAGACGCTGACCGACTTCATTGTGGTTCACCGGGGGCAGGCCATCACCCTCGTACCTGGCGAGCTCCCATTCCCGTCGGTTAGCAAAGAAGGCATTCCAGGTGTGATAGTTGTCGGGAACCCACTGGGGATCCATCCGCTGCTCCGGCGTGAGCTCGTGGTAGAAGTGGTTCGTGATGGCCTCTCGGTGAGCCTTGAGGCCTGAGGAGGGACAGAACCCCTCGGCCTCGACATCCAGTGCCGGCCGGTAGCCGTGAGCGGGGTAGTTGGAGGCCCACAACGCCTGGGTCTCCTCTGTAGGGGTTCGTAGCATGGAAAACAAAAAAATTCTATCGCATACAAACAAACAAGCCAAGATCTATCTACTAGATTGTAGCAACGAGTCGATGGAATAACTTACCCTCGAAGATTCCAAAGTGTTTAACGAGAGCGGATTCTCGTGGGTGATGTAGTCGTACTCTTTCCGATCTCAAGATCGTGTAGACGATCCTTCCGCTGCGTTCAAGGCGCTCCGCAATCGGTCACGTTCGGTACTCGTGAAGACCTTCCTCTCCCTTGTTCCAAAGAAAATGGAGGTTGTAGCACTCTCCTCGCGATTCCGGCAAGGCAACAGTGGTGCAGGAGTAGGGGAAATCATGAGGCCGCCTTAAGCCGAGCGAGTATGGTGGAGTATGAGAGAGGGCTATTAGTGGTCTAGAGATTAGACACACCAATTAGAAGGCTCTAAACCGCAGGCTAAAGCAATTATAAGCTCTAAACCAAAACGGCTCTAAACCGGAGATTAGAGGATAGGAACTTGTGTGTTTAGAGGAGGAGGCCTGCCTCCTTTTATAGGTGGAGGGTCGGCGCCAGGGAGGGAGGAGTCCCTCCCAACTCGGCCTAGGATGGCTGGGCTTGGAGGAGGGACTCCTCCTCCAAGTTGGTTTCAACCTCCTCTTGCTTGTTTCCACAGTTTCCTGTTTCCCACAGTTACCTGTTTTCCACAGTTTCCTGTTTTAGCCGTTTGACTTTCAAACTGGCAGTTTGACTTTTCAGTTTTGGAACAGCAAGAACACTTAGTACATGATGCAATCATTCAATGACACATTCATGTACCTCCCCGAAAGTGCGGACAATCCGGAACCTTCTAGAACATTCCCGATGAAAACAGGAATCATTCCCGAACTCCGCAGGACTTTCCTTATATAAATCTTATTCTCCGGACCATTCCGGATCACCTCGTGATATCCCGGATCCCATCCGAGACTCCGAACAACATTCGGTCTCTTTCTCATAATACCATAACTACTCAAAACAACGTCGAATCCTTAAGTGTGTCTCCCTACGGTTCGTGAATTATGCGGACATGATCGAGACACTTCTCCGAACAATAACCAATAGAGGAATCTGGAAATTCATATGGCTCCCACATATTTCTACGATTACTCTGCGATAGAATGAACCACTTACATACGATAACAATTTCCCTTTGTCTCACGATAGTTTACTTATCCGAGGTTATGATCGTCGGTATCTCTGCATACCTAGTTCAACCTCGTTTCCGATAAGTACTCTTTTCTCGTTCCTGTGATATGTGATCCCTTGTGACCCAGTCACATGCTTGCAAGCTAATTGGATGACATTCCACCGAGAGGGCCCAGAGTATATCTATCCGTCATATGGATGGACAAATCCCACTCTTGATCCATGTGTTTCAACCAATTCCTTCCGAACACTCAATGCCACCTTTATAGCCACCCAGTTACGGTGTGGTGTTTGATGTCATCAAAGCATCCATCCGGTAAAGGTGATATGCATGATCTCATGGTCGAAGGAATTAGGTTACTATGTATCAGAAAGCATATAGCAATTGAACTATTGAAATGACTTGATCTTTATGCTATGCTTATCTATAGGAGTATGTCCACCATATCATTCTCCTAATGATATGATCTTGTTGTTGATAACATCTCAATGTTCATGATAGGGAAACCACAATCATTAATCAACCAACAAGCTAGTGAAGTATAGAGGCTATACTAGGGACTTCAAATTAAGTTTACAAATCACACAAGTATTAATGTTTCCTTGTTAATACTATTATAGCATGAATGTAAACATTTATCATAAACACAAAGATATAATAATAACTATATTTATTATTGCCTCTAGGGCATATCTCCAACATCCTCGAGGGTCAGAATGGCCCAGTAGGCACTGTCCATAGTTGTGAGAGAGGAAGGTGTGGATGTATGGATAGCCATGGCCTGGTCGGCCTATATATAGATGGAAAGTGCTGGAAAACATGGCGAGAAACGGTGGGATATGGCGGGAAATATCTTTAGTCCCGGTTAGTGGCTACAACCGGGACGAAAAGCACCGTTTAGAGGGAAAGGGCGGGAAAACATGCGGGAAGCGGTGGGATATGGCGGAAAATATCTTTAGTCCCGATTTTGGCTACAACCGGGACTAAAAGCACCGTTCAGAGGGAAAGGGCAGGAAAACATGGCGGGAAGCGGTGGGATATGGCGGGAAATATCTTTAGTCCTGGTTAGTGGCTACAACCGGGACTAAAAGCACCGTTCAGAGGGAAAGGGCGGGAAAACATGGCGGGAAGCGGTGGGATATGGCGGGAAATATCTTTAGTCCCGGTTAGTGGCTAAAACTGTAGAGGTCCGTAGCATGGAAAAAAAATTCTACCGCATGAACACACAATCAAGATCTAATCTATGATCAAGCCAAGATCTATCTACTAGATTGTAGCAACGAGTCGATAGAATACTAACCCTCGAAGATCCAAAGCGGTTAACGAGAGCATATTCTCGTGGGTGATGTAGTCGTACACTTCCGATCTCAAGATCGCGTGAGCGATCCTTCCGCTGCATTCGGCTAGCTTCCAATCGGTCACATGTTCAGACTTTCGATGAAGACCTTCCTCTCCCTTGTTCCATGAGCGGAGGTTGTAGCACTCTCCTCGCGATTCCGGCAACACGGCGTACCGAATTAGAGGATATCTCATGAGGCTTCGCCTTGGCCGGGCAGTATGGTGGACTATGAGAGAGGCCTTGGCGATCTAGGATTTAGAGGCACCAAGGAGAGAGGGCTAGGCCGGCGGCTAGGGCAAGGGGAGAGCCCCAACTCGGCGGCTAGGCAAACCCTAGGGGCGGCGGCGACTTGGTGGAGGCCGGCGGCTAGGGCTAGGGTTTAGAGGAGAGAGGTGTAGGGAAGAGGGGCACCCCTGCCCCTCCTTTTATAGGTGGGAGGGAGGCGCGGTTGGGAGGAGGGAGTCCTCCTCCAACTTGTGGCATCCCGCAAAACCACTACTAGAAAATCGCGTTGTTTTTGTGCATTGCATCGTCATCATCATGCATTGTTATCTGAAACTATTTTCGAGACGCCTAGTTTTGTTTTCTAAATAGCCCCCGTCTTTATTTCAAATTAAAACATCGGTCTGTTCAGATCTTTTATTTGTCTAAAAACTAATTACAAAAGGTTATTTTAAATTAAATAAAGATTTATAATATTTTTGGGAGGCAGCCGCTAGGCCCGAAAGCCCGGCTGGCCACCTCCAGTTAAAAATCCTGGCTACCCTAAATCTCTTCTACCCAAACCTAGTCTACCCAACCCCCTCCACGTCCTCCCCACCAATCCCCTCCCTCCACCTCTCCTTTCCCTCCACCTCATCACACCCACCGCCACCTCACCAATCCACCAGCCACCACCTCCTGCACCCGGTCCCACCAGCTCCTCCTGGCCCCACACACACCCCTCTCTCTCTTCCCCGTGGCCCCCACCCACTCTCCCCGCCCCACCCATGACACCAATGCACACACGCGCCTCCTGGTCCTCTCCACCTTCCGCCTCTCTCTCTCTGCCCATGGTTGCCTCCTTCTCGCCACCGCCCGCCTCCTCCTCCTCGCCACCTTCCTCGCGCCTTGACGACCCGCCCTTTCTTCCTCCCTCGGCCCTTCTCCCGTCTTGCATGGCCTCCTCCGTCGGCCTCGTCTGCGCCTCTCTGCTGACCGCTGAGCTCCGGCGCGTGAGCCTCCTTCCCGCAACCTCCTCGCCACCCACCTCTCCGCCTCGGGCCGCCCCAGCCGTGACCTCGCTGCCTCCTCCCCTTGCCACCCGCCTCCGTCGCCACGTCCCTCACCGTCCGCTGTTCGCCGCGTCCCGCACGCTCCGACCTCCTCCTCCTCTCCTCCCGGTCAGCGAACCTCGCCTCCGTGCCCGACGTCCGTCCCGCGCCGCCGTCTGCCTCTGCGGGTCCTCCACCGTCGCCTCGACGCCTGTTACCCGTCGACCTCAGCCAAGCTCCTCGCCGGCCCGCCTCTCACGGCAGCTCGCTCCATGCCTCGCCCGTCGCGCCTCTGCCATTGTGCCAATGTCGCCCTCGCTGCGGCCAAGCTGCGTCACCACGGCACGCCCACCGGACCGTCGACCTCCGCCTCGCATGCGCTCCACTAGCGCCCTGGTTGTTGGTTGGCCCGAGAACACAGGACGAGATGGGGTGTTGCTGCCAGCTTCTGTTCAAGTTCCACACGTGGACCACGACTAGAAATTTGTCAAGAATTTCTGTGGTGCGATTTAGACTTGGGCACCGATGTCCGTGTTGGTCTCTGATGCCAAGATTGCCGAGGCCATGGGTGTTCTGTCGCAAGCCGAGAACCTTTGTGATCTGTCAAGATCGACCTCCAAGAAACATAAGACCTTCTTCATGGAACATCAAGACCCCGAACCCGAAGAATCGCCGACAAGTACCGTCCCTACACCAAGATCTGCTTCCGAACACTTCGACCGAAGCCGAATCAAGATCTCCCCGGATACGCCAAGTTCGCCTACCCGGACACCGTGCGACAAGATTTTCCGGACCGAGGACCATCAAGACTTCCGCCGCAGCGCCAAGTACTCCTTCACGGCAAGTCTAACCCCGTGGGACCCGACAAGATCTCGCAACGACAAGATCGACACCGACCACGGCGAATCTGATGCGCCCCTGACGCCGAACCAAGTCCTGCTTCCCGGATGCGACAAGACCTACCTCCGTTATCCGAGACCGAGCCCGTCGAACCCTGAACCCTGAGACCGGACCCCAAACCCCATCGAACCCCAAGATCGCCGAACCCTAATGTGATTCCCTTCCCGAGTCCTATTTTATAAAATGAAATATAAAACTTGTTGCATATTAAATTGTCATACTCGCGTGCATATTTGTCATGTGGTTTGGGGGCCTTATGCCGATTCACCATATAATTAAATATGGGGCCCATATGTGGGCAAATCTAGTCTTATATTGGCCTCATTTAAATTTGTGTAGCGAACCGGTAACTTATCTTGCCCTGTTAAGACAACATTTAAATTGCGGGGGTTCTAAATAACGTAAACCGTTTAATTAAATGTCGGTACCCCGGTTCCGCTTAATATGGCCTAATTGCATCGCACCTTTTGCCATGTCATACATCATACATGCATCATGCCCGATCTTTTGCCGTAGTATTAAATAGTGCATCCGGTGTTTATTCTAGTGCTTGGTTCTTCGCGGATAAGGCCGTTGAGTTGAAGCGAGCGTCGACCCGATCTTTGGTTGAACCTTCGGCAATGTTTTTCAGGCGAGCATCTCCCCCTTTCTACCTATCTTACTTTTATAGTATTTATTCCCTCCTGTTGATCTATTGCTATCTGTGTTGCGATGCTCTAGTTTTCGTACCCGTGTTATCCCTTGCAGCCTTATATTGCCTTGGACACCTCCTATTACCTGTTGTTTGGTAGATAGATGGACCTGCGCATCGTAGTCGCTTGCTCAAGTGTTGTTGCGTGTCGCCAAGTACCACAGTTGTTGGAGTATTGCCGCATGTTTATTGTTGGAGATGATCATAACTTTAATTACTGTTTAACAACTAAAATTGAAGTAGGTAAGCAGAGGCATAGGTGGGCAATAGATGTTATTTGGTTGTTAACCGTCCACTTGTGTACCGTAGGACCCCGAGTACTTGATACCTGTTCCTTGAATATTCGCGCTATCCACATCCGGGAGGATTATGGGACCCCCCCTGAGCCAGAGCTTGATTCATTCTTATTTCTTGGGGCCACAAACTAGTTTGAGGTTTTATTTACTATCCTGTACCTATGCCATGCTTTAATGCTTTATTTACGATTGTGCGAGGAGCACTGTCTTGTTAGGAAAGCGGAGTGTTTTCGGTATCGACAAGCCCAGTTTTGGGTTCCCATCGTTTCGACCATGGCGCAAACCTTGAGTCCGTCTCGAGTCAGCTAACTTCTTGGTGTACTCAATGGGGTGGCCCCAAATATTTCTGAATCCTGTGATTGCTTTGTCGTGAAAGCCTCGTTGGGTTTTGATTTGGTTTTTCCAGGGTTGATCGAGTGTGTGTTGCTATTTGTGCACCCTGCAGGTAAAACTTTCTCGAAAGTCGTGTCGCATGGTTATGGACGACTTGGAGCACAGTACCTCGATCATAGACAACTATAACTAAAGTAGTGCTATAAATTTGACTTTATAATGACTAGTAATCAGCTTCACTATAATGGAATGGCTAAATAAAACTGCCAACAATTGCTTGTTTGGGTTGTCTCTTGCGACCATTGTATCTGACTAGTAAGTATTGCAACTACAACGGAATGGCTAAATAAAAGTACCAACAACTGCTGGGTTTTGGGATGTCTCATGCTAATTGTATTTGACTAGTAAGTGTCGCAACTACAACGGAATGGTTAACTAAAACGGCCCACTGCTTATTTTATCAGGATGATTATCTATACTTGACTAGTAATTGCTGCAACGATAACTGAATAAATAAAACTGCCAACGGTGTGAGTTCCTCGGTTGACTTCCTCGTTTGGTCTCGAGGGGGAAATACCAGGATGGGATTATTTGGTGTTAGATTCAGGTTGGATCCGAATAGCTCTTTCTTATCCCTCTCTGATAGCCATCAGTTGTATCGAGTCTCTATAGGTTGTTTAGTGCATGCTGCGCTGCCGCTTCAGTCCACCATACCTATGTAGGCGAGGACCGCCGAATTCTAGCCTCGCTGTCTTGGCCTCGATCTTGTGCTCTCTTTTTCCTTTGCCCTTTGTCGGCACCTCTTTTGTTTAAGCAGGTTTTGATATCGACGTCGTTAGCAGGGTTACCCTTCCGGCTTGGCCTGGGCAGTGTTATGGACGCCATTGGTTATTCTTCAGGGCTCCTAGCCCCATTTGCATCTTGTCCGTAATCGGACGCTCTATCATTTTCAAGGTGATTTGGATCTTTGTTTATTATATCTGTATTCTTGACTCATGGAGTCGTGTTGTATATATATATCTGTTCGGTGGGTCCCATCGAGGACTGTTGTGTTATGTTATTACTTCGTTTTCCACCCGCACGAAAGTGCCTGGTGGGCACCTTTGAATCGTTTCTATGCGGGTTTGGCGGAAATCGCTGAAACTTGCATAGGGTCGATTCTGAGGGTGTTACACAACTCCTCCTCCTTGGCTGGTGGGTGGAGGTAGTAGGACTTCCTCCCTAAGTAGGTTTCCTACTCTCCCTCCACCAAGCAAACTTGTCGTTTGACTTTTCAAATTGGCCTTTGACTTTTCAAACTAGGATTTGATTTATCCCTTTATTTTGCTCAACGATGACACCTAGTACATGATGCAACCATTCCAACTTGTTATGAAACATTCATGTACCCTTCCCCTCCGGAGTGCCGGACCTTCCGGACCCTTCTAGAACATTCTCGGTGAAAACACCGGAATCATTCCCCAACTCCGAAATAGGACTTTCCTTACATGAATCTTATTCTCCGGACCATTCCGGATCTCCTCGTGATATCCCGGATCCCACACGAGACTCCGAACAACATTCGGTCTCTTAGTCATCATTCCATAACTACTCAACAACATCGAATCCTTAAGTGTGTCTCCCTATGGTTCGTGAATTATGCGGACATGATCGAGACACTTCTGCGATCAATAACCAATAGAGGAATCTGGAAATTCATATGTCTCCCACATATTTCTACGATTACTTTGCGATCGAATGAACCACTTACATACGATACCAATTTCCCTTTGTCTCACGATAGTTTACTTATCCGAGGTTTTGATCGTCGATATCTCTGCATACCTAGTTCAACCTTGTTACCGATAAGTACTCTTTTCTCGTTCCCGTGATATGTGATCCCTTGTGAGCCAGTCACATGCTTGCAAGCTAATTGGATGACATTACACCGAGAGAGCCCAGAGTATATCTATCCGTCATATGGATGGACAAATCCCACTCTTGATCCATGTGTCTCAACCCATACTTTCCGAACACTCAATGTCATCTTTATAGCCACCCAGTTACGGTGTGGTGTTTGATGTCATCAAAGCATCCTTCCGGTGATGGTGATAAGCATGATCTCATGGTCGAAGGAATTAGGTTACTATGTATCATAAAGCTTATAGCAAATGAACTATATTAAATGACTTGATCTTTATGCTACGCTTAACTATAGGAGTATGTCCATCACATCATTCTCCTAATGATATGACCCCGTTGTTAATAACATCTCTATGTTCATGATCAGGAAACCATGATCATATATTAACCAACAAGCTAGTTTAACAAGAGGCTTTACTAGGGACTCTTTTACAAATTACACAAGTATTAATGTTTTCGGTTAATACAATTATAGCATGGTATGTAAACATTTATCATAAGTATGAAGATATGATAATAACCACTTTATTATTGCCTCTTGGGCATATCTCCAACAATCTCCCACTTGCACTAGAGTCAATAATCTAGTTTCAAACCTTTGTGTATTCAACACCTATGGCTTTCTGGTGTTGTATGTACACGATTGCTAGTGGTCAACTGATCTCCGGATCTGACACTTCCAGGTCCGTGTGTAATTGCATGTCTTTGCGTCTCTACGCATCACTCATTCTCTAATGAGATGGCTTTGTATAAATTTGGTCCTTTGGTGAGACCTTTAGTTCTTTGGGGTTAAAACATGTTGATAATATTGTCGTACAATATATATTCATAGTATTATCCCTGTTGTGAACTACACCTAGTTTGATAACAAACTACTTGACATAAATGCCCTCTTTATCTGCCATAATAGCAGTCATATACTTATCCTTTTGTTGTAGTATCTGTCACAATGTCTTATCTTTGGAACTCATCCAAATCCATTATGGAACTTACTTTCCATTATATTGTGCCACCCTTAGTTTAGATTGAGATAAACTTAATTTTACTTTGTGACAAAACTAGTATCAATGTAATTCATTTACAATGAACTAACCATCTATTTGTCACTTCTACAAAATAATATATTCTTATTTCTTTTACAAGATCATAAGAATATCTTTACTATTGTCCAATAATCATCTTATGAATCATTCTGGTATACGCTCATAACATTTAGAGCATAGGACATATCTGGATTTGTACACACCACAGCATGATTGATAAAATACTCTTTGAGATTTTATACATCAAGTATCAATCTATAATTGAATCTTTGTTTCACTTACCAAGTGTCAATACACTTGAATATATAATCAATATTGAACTCATTCAATCCTTTCTGTGAAACAAGAACCTTTCTTGTAGTTTCTATATTGAACTCATTCAATATATCATCTATGTACTTTCGCCACAACCATATTAGCGTCTAAGGATGCCAAATATTTGGGTTTTGCCTAAGTCTTTCATCGAGATGAAATTCTTATCCTGTGTAAATAAAAGATACATTATTTCCAATCAACAATATGTCTTCCACATAATGTATTAGAAACATGTCTTAGCGCTCCCACTTAATTTCTTGCAAATGCAAGCATCTTCATCGTCTCTGATGAAATTAAACTCTTTTAACAGTTTCATCATAATGAAGATTCCAACGTCGCGATGCTTACTTCAACCATTGAAGTTTGCATATGCTTTTAGCATCCTTTGAATTAACAAAACCCTTTGGACCGTGTCATGCACACGTCCTAGGTAACCATTCTATTAGAAGAACTTGTTTTGTTTATTCAACACATGACAAAATTATATGTCGTGGTTGATACATTAATCCGTCTAGACTAAATATCGCTTAATGAAAGATCAGATCTTGTCATAGTCAACTCTTTGAACATTGTCGTGAACTCTTTCCCGACATGTCGATAATTTCATAGATGTGAAACATCCATGTCTATTTCTTTATAGATCCAAACACAACTGTAAGGTCTTACACCTTTCTCGAGGGTCCTTCAAGTTCAAAACATGATTTCTCATGTAAGGAACTATCACGGATTTTATGGCTTCAAGCCATTTTACGGAGTCAGGGCCCATCATCGCTTCTTTGCATGTAGTCCGTTCATTATTCTCAAATAATGATTCAACCCTCAAATCTTGGTATTTGATTGTTTACCCGACCTACTTGGTTCAATAGAAACTTTGACCTTCGTAACCACAACCTTTGAGGCATGTGAGCCATGAGCATTGTTGCTGCCTCCGAAAAGCTTTTAGTTTGCGCAACTTTGCACATATAGCTAAGGTTCTTTTAACCTTATCAAAGTTCTATTGTCCTCCCACTTAACTTTTCACTAAAAATTCCTTCTCAAATAAACTTGACGTTCTAAGCGACAAACACTTTTGTATTTGGTGTTATGGAGGAATACTTAACTATTATTCAAAATAACATACAAAGATATGTTCATCCGATTTTGGTTGCAAACATCTTTCTTATGCATAGCATACCAATTTTTAAGAAAGGACAACTTGGGTTTTATCCTAAAACATAACTTTATATGGTGTCATTTCAACGGATTATGATAGAGCTCTTTTCAGTGGAAAAATGGTAGTCTCTAAAGCTTTTAATCTTTAAATATAATGGCAGTTTTATGAATTACACCTTTGATCTTACCATGTCAAACAAGGTTTAATTACATATCTCGAATGCTCCATACTCTTATGGTGTTTCGAGAAATGCAAATCCATGGAATGATTCCTTAAATCTTGGGTGTTTTTATGCTAAACTCGTAACTCAAATATCTTCCTTTATGATCTTATCATAAACTATTTATATTCTTGTTACAATGATTTTGCACTTCATCTTGAAAGGCTTTGAACTTTTTCAAATGTTTCATATTGCATCCTTACTAAGTAAATATTCATATATTCACTCAAATTTTCGGAGGAAGCATATGAAGTTGAAATCTATCGCTCTTGACTACACATAATGGACTTCATACAACAATATGTACAAGTTCCAATAAGCTAGTCATTCATTCCCTTTTGGCCTATGAACGAAGTTTTAATTATCTCTAGGAAAGTTTCACAAGCATCATTTGATCAAAAATCAAAAGACTCCAAAATTCCATACACATGGAGTTTCTTCATGTTTTCTTTCCAATATAATTTAAATGGCGATGTCACTTCCTAAGTGATCTTTCAATCAATTTGTCTTTCGACATTTTTAGCACTAGTTTTATGGATGTGATTTCTCCAACGAGATTTGTGAATCATCCATATTTTATGGATTACGACAATTATTTGAACAACCCTTTTGTTCTCATAATACTTGATAAAACAAATCTTGAAGGCAAGCTTTGATGTTTAACAAGCAGCACAATAACCCTTTATTTGTTCTCGATGAACATCATCACATATTCTTTTGCTAGTTACTTAAGCCATTATAGTTCATGAATTCTGTTGTTTCGTATGACGATTCATACCAACAAATTCAGTATAAAATACTTAAGAACCACATTATTTAACAAGCAAAGAATATAGCCATAACACGTATATCCTTTATATACCTAAACTGAATAATTCTAGTCTTTTCTTTTCTGCCATATATTTATGAGATTCTCTTTCGTATTTCTTTTTTCTGTTTGAAAGAATCTATCAACATCAATAGTGGAGCCATACACATGACACATAGTCCAAAGCATGTATAGTTAAACACCAATGTCTTTGGACTTGCACTTTGAAGTAGATTACCATCATCAAATGTTTGGTGTTCTTACAAATTCCTTTCTTTAGTAATCTCTTGGTGTAGTAAACATTTTACCTACATCAAATATTCACCCTTTATCATGGAATTATCCATGATCAAGCTACTTTTAGCTTATAACGGTGAATCGCGAGTATAATGTTGCTCTCCAAAACCTTTTGGAGGTTTAGGACAACTAGTATCTCCAACCTTTTGCAAATTCTCATCAAATATGAGAACATGACCTTTGCCATATTATACTCTATCATGTTGCAACCAAAACTTCATTTCAAATATCACAATATCTTCCACACATCATGGTTTCTGAAACAACTCTTTCAGATCCTAGATAACCTTGATATTAAGACAATCCTTTGAATATCAAGAATCATGAAGATAAACATGATACTTATATACTAACACTGGAATTGTTACTCTTGATTTAATACCAACTATTAAATTTCACGGAGTAATCAAAACTTACTGAAAGTTTGCAATTGGACTTTTAAACTTTAGATTAACACTTCAAAACAATACGATACCAGTTCGTAAAGTAACTAACCAGAATTCTATAGTTCTATCAACTCAATTATAACTAAGCGCAAGGTGGTAAACGGATGCCAATGATTACAACAATTATGCAAATTCACTTTGATTTAATTTATGATAAATAGTGTTCAACTTTTAATCATATTGCTGTTGAACTCCCACTTAAAACAATATCCCTCACATTGTTTTAGTGATCACACGAACCAAATTCACCACATCAAAACCGATCATCATGAGCGTTGATGTAGCTTTAATGGCGAAAAATCAACATGTTCATCATATCTACTATATGACTCATGCTTTACCTTTTGATGATCCGTGTTCCGAGACCATGTATATACATGCTAGGCTCGTCAAGATCAAACCTTAGCTTCCGCATGAGCAAATCTGGCTTGCTCACGTTGTATACACTCGCAGAATCTAACACACCCGATCATCACGTGGTGCTTCGAAACAACGAGCTTTAACAACGATGCTTACTAAGGATGAACACTTTAAAACTTGAAATTGTGTATTTGAGGGATCATCTTATAATGCTACCGTCGTGAACTAAGCAATACAAGATGCATAAAAGGATTAACATCACATGCAATTCATAATATGTGATATGATATGGCCTTTCTTCTTTGTGCTTCCGATCTCCATCTTCAAGCACGAACATGATCTCCATCATCACCGGCATTGCATCAAGGTCAATGATGCCGCTTCATGGTTGTCTTCCACCAGCATCAACTATTACAATTATCTTGAATAATAGTCACGCGGGACTTAACGGATTTAAAAGACAACCATATGGCTCCTGTCGGTTGCCGACTTACAATAAGGAACATTGCATACATCATATATAATCACAATCATGGCCATATCACATCACAGCACACCCCTGCAAAACAAAGTTAGACGCCTCTAATTTTCTTTGCATGCTTTACGTGGTTTGGGGCTTTCAATAAGTGTCGTTCTAACTTACGAACAAGAACCACAACATTGATACTAGTATTGTCAATCACCCGTTGTAAGTTGAATCTTAACTATGTTGGGAGAAACAGGCACCCGCAAAGCCACTTATGCAATACAAGTTGCATGTCAAGCGTGGAGCAAGTCTCATGAACGATGTCATGTAAGGTTAGCCCGGGCCGCTTCATCCCACCATCCCGCAAGATGCAAAGTACACAAGAAGCAATTGACAACAAAAGCATCAACGCCCACAATGACCTTTATGTTCTACTCGTGCAACAGATCTACATATAGACACGGCTCTGATAACACTGTAGAGGTTCGTAGCATGGAAAACAAAAAAATTCTACCGCATGAACACACAATCAAGATCTAATCTATGATCAAGCCAAGATCTATCTACTAGATTGTAGCAACGAGTCGATAGAATACTAACCCTCGAAGATCCAAAGCGGTTAACGAGAGCAGATTCTCGTGGGTGATGTAGTCGTACACTTCCGATCTCAAGATCGCGTAGACGATCCTTCCGGCGCTGCGTTCCGGCAGCGCTTCCGCAGTCGGTCACACGTTCGGTACTCGATGAAGACCTTCCTCTCCCTTGTTCCAGCAGGCAGCGGAGGTTGTAGCACTCTCCTCGCGATTCCGGCAGCACGATGGCGTGGTACCGGAAGTAGAGGGGAGATCTCGCAGGGCTTCGCCTTAAGCCGGAGCGAGTATGGTGGACTATGAGAGAGGCCTTGGCGATCTAGGGTTTAGAGGCACCAAGGAGAGAGGGATAGGCCGGCAGCTAGGGCAAGGGGAGAGCCCCAACTCGGTGGCTAGGCAAACCCTAGGGGCGGCGGCGACTTGGTGGAGGCCGGCGGCTAGGGCTAGGGTTTAGAGGAGAGAGGTGTAGGGAAGAGGGGAATCCCTGCCCCTCCTTTTATAGGTGGGAGGGAGGCGCGGTTGGGGGGAGGGAGTCCTCCTCCAACTCCTCCTCCTTGGCCGGCGGGTGGAGGGAGTAGGACTTCCTCCCTAAGTAGGTTTCCTACTCTCCCTCCACCAAGCAAACTTGTCGTTTGACTTTTCAAACTAGGATTTGATTTATCCCTTTATTTTGCTCAGCGATGACACCTAGTACATGATGCAACCATTCCAACTTGTTATGACACATTCATGTACCCTTCCCCTCCGGAGTGCCGGACCTTTCGGACCCTTCTAGAACATTCCCGGTGAAAACACCGGAATCATTCCCCAACTCCGAAATAGGACTTTCCTTATATGAATCTTATTCTCCGGACCATTCCAGATCTCCTCGTGATATCCCAGATCCCATATGAGACTCCGAACAACATTCTGTCTCTTACTCATCATTCCATATCTACTCAACAACATCGAATCCTTAAGTGTGTCTCCCTACGGTTCGTGAATTATGCGGACATGATCGAGACACTTCTCCGATCAATAACCAATAGAGTAATCTGGAAATTCATATGGCTCCCACATATTTCTACGATTACTTTGCGATCGAATGAACCACTTACATACGATACCAATTTCCCTTTGTCTCATGATAGTTTACTTATCCGAGGTTTTGATCGTCGGTATCTCTGCATACCTAGTTCAACCTTGTTACCGATAAGTACTCTTTTCTCGTTCCCATGATATGTGATCCCTTGTGAGCCAGTCACATGCTTGCAAGCTAATTGGATGACATTCCACCGAGAGGGCCCAGAGTATATCTATCTGTCATATGGATAGACAAATCCCACTCTTGATCCATGTGTCTCAACCCATACTTTCCGAACACTCAATGCCATCTTTATAGCCACCCAGTTACGATGTGGTGTTTGATGTCATCAAAAGCATCCTTCCGGTGATGGTGATAAGCATGATCTCATGGTCGAAGGAATTAGGTTACTATGTATCATAAAGCTTATAGCAAATGAACTATATTAAATGACTTGATCTTTATGCTACGCTTAACTATAGGAGTATGTCCATCACATCATTCTCCTAATGATATGACCCTGTTGTTAATAACATCTCTATGTTCATGATCAGGAAACCATGATCATATATTAACCAACAAGCTAGTTTAACAAGAGGCTTTACTAGGGACTCTTTTATGTTTACAAATCACACAAGTATTAATGTTTCCGGTTAATACAATTATAGCATGGTATGTAAACATTTATCATAAGTATGAAGATATGATAATAACCACTTTATTATTGCCTCTTGGGCATATCTCCAACAAAAACCGGGACTAAAAGCACCATTCAGAGGGAAAGGGCGGGAAGCGGTGGTCCAAGAGACCTATCATGTCCGAGGTTTCATGGCTTTCGGTCCAAGAGACGGATGTTATGTGTTGAATCGCGGCATAGTTTGTGATACGGTGCCCATATTGTGCATGGATGTGTATATTGGGATGTAGAACAATGTTGCAGGAGGAAGTTTTCCTTTTCGTCGCTCGGAAAAGCCATTTTCCATTTTCCGAGCGCAAAAAGACGGGTCGTTTTGTGAAGCAGCCACCAAAATGCAGCTACAGAATGCTACCATCCCATTTTTCTAAAAGAGTAGACCATGTTACGTGAACTATATCCCAACTGGGGGATCTCAAACCTTTTTGTCCTTTCCGGGTGAAAAAGACAAATGTCTGCCGAATCGGTAGGAAGTGAGTCCGGTTTGAACTACAGGTACATAATCTAACGTCCGTGATTTTTTGAAAAAAACTCATTTTCAGACTCACAATATGTCGTTTTTTCAGAGATTCAATGCAAGTTCTAACATTCTCATCCCCTATCTTCACGCACGCCGTTTTGACCTAAGTTCGAAACGGCAAAAAATTCAAAACGGGCATAAAAAATTCAAAAAAGGTCCGAACAATATAAATCCTTCGCGTGGTGTGATATTATGTGACATAGTTGCAAGGAAAAATATCAAACTTGGTATACTGATTATGTCTCCAAAAAACCTTCACAAAATGACCTATCATGTTTGAGGTTTCATGGCTTTCGGTCCAAGAGACGGATGTTATGTGTTGAATCACGGCATAGTTTGTGATACGGTGCCCATATTGTGCATGCATGTGTATATTGGGATGTAGAACAATGTTGCAGTGTGATATTTTGTGATACGGTCCAAAGCTCTAGTTAATTAGTAGTGTTAATTTTGTTAGTGTATATAATTTTGTTAGTGTATTTTAGGGTTAATTAGTTAGGGTTATTTTAGGGTTAATTAGTTAGTAAGTTTAGTGTAATTTTTCTTAGATATTTTAGTTAGTGTTTAATATATTTTATTTTGAGTTAGTGTAATTTAGTTAGTGTAATATAGTTTATTTTAGTTAGTGAATTTTTCTTAGTTAGTGAATTTTAGGATTTTAGTTAGTGTTTAATATAGTTTATTTTAGTTAGTGAATTTAGTTATTGTTTAATATAGTTTATTTTAGTTGATACTATTTATTTTCATCATGTTTAAAGTATATAAGTTTAATTTAGTGTTTAGGAATGTCGATTCCTCATCCTCGTTCACTCGGCGTGACCCCCGGAGCGCTACTAGACAGTGTCACCGGGCATCCACGGGGCCGGGCTCCGCCGGGCTGGCACTGGGAGGTGCTACCAGCTGGGGGACGTCGTCTCGTGAGGAATCCGGGTGTCGTCGTCGACCCGAATCTTTTGTGGTGGCCGCCGAGTGGTCCAGGTGTGATGTAGAGGGAGCCGGCCCCCGACGAGGTGGTACAGCGTCGTGTCAGGGAAGAGGACGAGCACGTCCGGCGCTACATGCACATTTTAGGAGTCCGGGATGCCAATACCTGGCAGCTTATTCAGGCACCTTACCCGAGATATTCTCCGGTGATGGTTCCTACACTTTGGGTGCACACCTCCCGCGGCTCAGTAGCCGGGGCTTGACGTCTTCGCTGAGCTAGCTAGATGTGTAATAGGGTTTTATTGTTGTTTAACTAGTACTTTATTATTGTACTAGCTGGATTATTCGAGATGTACTGTTGTTTAACTGGTACTTTATCTTTCTTTATCGTATTGTTTAAGCTGGATTACTTTATCTTCCTTTATTTTATCGTATTAAGCAAAATGGTTTTATCTTTCTTCTATATTAGTTTAAGTTATGGACGGTAGAGACAACGAAGAGCACATCATGTACAACATGATAGATGAGGGTACAGGAGGTTTCCATTATGATGGAGCAGACGATGATGGAGATGATGATGGCTCCCAATTTCTCAACTTGGATGAAGCCGACAGAAGAGACGACTATGACGAATTCTTTGGTGGAGACGACGGTGGAACTGACGGTGGAGACACCACCATAGCAAAGACCGGCGAGGTATATAAAGCCTCTGCTGATCACGAGCTAGTAGATGCATTAGTTGATTCATATATATATATATATATATATATACTAACGACTGTTTCTTCTCTTAGACCTCCGCATCGGGCGAATTTTCTGCAAGGAAACGAGGCCCGACCAAAAAGTTGGCCGATGGTATGCGTTTCACCATTGATCTAGTGTCTGAGGCCGGCGAACCTTTGGAGCCGAAAGAGGCCGCAAGTGTATTTGTATACCAATGCGGAGCGATAGTCAGGGACGCCATCCTGATCATTACTCATAAGTGGAATAAGCCATAAAATAAAAGTGATCGAGTTGGAGAAACTTTTGTCGATGACAGAGCCAAAGACGGTCTTTGGAATCACTCATGGCACACTTCTCTCTGCCTGAATTGGACACTCCTGAACTCACTGAGGCATTGAGGTTGCAAGTCATAAAGTGGGCCCTTAAGAAGATGGGCGGACAGTTCAAGGACTGGAAGAAAAGATTGTACAACAACTTTGCCAAGAAGGGGCTGACTCCGCCATTCACTGGCCCGCTAGAGAAGCATCGGGATAACTGGACCCCATTTGTGAAATACAAGGAATCAGAAGCAGCTACGACCAAGTCAGAAAAGAATAAGATAAATGCGGCCAAAAAGAAATATCACCATACTATGGGGACAGGTGGCTACAAGACGGCCGCGCCGAAGTGGGAAAAAACCGAGGAAGAAATGCGTAAAAAAGGGGTCACGCCAGCTACAAATAAGTGGCCTGCGAGGTCAAAAAATTGGCTCCTTGGGCATGGGGGGTCATAAGACACTGAAACCGGGGAGATTATTGTTACAAAGGAGGCCATTACTAAACCCAAAGATGAACTTGTTAAAGTGATACAACTAAGAAAATATGGAAAGTTCATTCCCGACAGAGAGAACGATGAGCTGACATATGCCCTTGGGAATCCTGAAAAAGTCGGACGAACACGAGGCTTTGGCCCATCTGTTCCATGGAAGACAGGGTTTCCCGCTGACATCGACACTTATAGAAGCCGATCTAGAAAAATGAACCGGCAGAAAGCGGAGGAGGCGGCGCGGTTGGAGGCGGTTGAAAAAAGGAACGAGGAATTTCAAGCCATGTTCAAGCTGCAGCAGGAGCAGATTAATGAACTTAAATCTTGCGGCAGCAAGATCCTGCGTTAGACAGTCCGGTGGGCCCATCTCGGCGGAGAAGCAGCATGGCTTCCACAGAGGTACAAGCTAATAATCCAATGCTGATGGACAATAATGCACCGGTGATAGATGATACGGCCGGTGCAACAATGGTTCGCTACCCCGTGGATGAAGTCGAGGCAAGGACAGCTTGTGAGCTACATGTCATAGTGAAGAACATTTCTATTAAGGTGGCGCTCGGCTTTGCTTTACCTTGTCCACCGGAAGCGACCTACCATGGAAGTCAGATTCCAGCTGGCTATGCTCGTGTCAGTGTGGATGAAGTTGAACTGACATGCCGATCACTTGAGCTTGACATCCCTGCAGGCGAAGGGGAGAAAACACTTGGAGAAGTGGAGTGTGGGATCATTCTTTGGAAAAAACAACATATCGTGTTTCCAGGCTGGGCGCCAAGGAAATCTTCTCCTCCGAGAAGCAATCCATCACCTCCAAGGCCACCATCACCTCCGAGTCCACCGTCTCCACCAAGAAACAATAGTCCACCTTCCTGAGAGGGATCGCAGCACGACTGCATCTCCATCTCCGGCGCCTCCGCCTCCGCCCACTGAATCAACGGGAAGAAAGCGGAAGAATAACACCGCCACGCCGGGGAGACCCGGCAAAAACGACAAGATCCCCTCCCAAGAGTATCGCCGTCTCCTCCCAAGTTAGCTTATCACCGGACTGATGAGGAAAGCGCGGTGATCTCCCGGGCCGAAGTGAAGGCCCATTTTGCACCAAAAAACCCGAGCCACAGGTGCTAGTTGATCCAAAAGTCAAGAAGCACTTCAAGGCATTCCTTGAGCAACCACCACAACATGTGTTAAATAGGAAAGATGACTATACACGCTGTCTTACGAAGACAATAAAAGAGAAGTCATCAAGCACTACTGCAAGTGGGAGAAAATCAAAAGAAGTTGCCCAGCTCGGCAAAGGCAAAACAATCCATTGCCCTGCTCAAGGTGTTACCCCAGCCCACACAAGGTGGAATAGATATGGAATTAGCTATTAAATTAGCCAAGGAGTGTAACGTGCCGGTCGAAGCACTTCTAGCCGGCGGAGATAATGTCGCCAAGGGACCAATATCACGAAAATTTGTCTACGGAGAGCCTCTGGTCAGCGATGAGGTATTCGATGATCTGCCAACACATATGCGAATGTTGCATATCTGGTACTTGAAAGTCACAAAGGAAGGGAGACAATTTCTCCTATGTAAAGTTGGAGAGGAGTACTTCCGTCCAGACGAGATATCCATTGAACTTTGTGAACTATTTCAGTTATTCAACCTAGACGCCCTCGACAAGTCCCTCCTCAGCATATATTGTCTATAAGTAATTAAGTCACTAACTCAGCTCTCGTTCAATTCATTTCCTGTCATTATCCTCACTATAGCTCCTTCTGTATGCTATTATATATGCAGAATGGAGATTCAATAATGTAGAAGAAAGTCAATCTACAGCATTGGGTTCGTTGACCCAAACAGAGTTAATGGACATACGCTAATAAATAACCTCAAGGAAACGGAGGATAACTTGCTAATGTTTTTAATGGAGCAACATTACAAGAGACAAATACTATTTCCTTACAACTATGGGTAAGAGTCTTATTGTCTTGTACACATTCAATTTTTGTTTACTCGATGTTAAGTGTATATAAACGTGCGCAGCTTCCACTGGATTCTTCTAAACATTGACGTTGACCGTGCAAAAGTTGAAATCTCGGACTCGTTAAAGAAGCCGATGGAAGACTACCGCAACATAATTGATTGCCTCCAAAAGTAATTTCAATCACTATATCTGTCTCTTTCGTTCATTCTCTAAGATGTAAACTAATTAATAACTCATTCATTTCTTTTTTGCCGGACAGGGTTTGGAAAAGGTTCACGAAGGAGGTTCAGGGTGAATGGCGTGAGGAGCTTGTTGGAATTATGCCCTAGAGTCAATAATAAAGATGTTATTATTATAATTCTTGTTCATGATAATGTTTATATTCCATGCTAGAATTGTATTAAGCGGAAACTTTAATACTTGTGTGGTTTGTGAACAACACCGTGTCCCTAGTATGCCTCTATGTACTAGCTCATTGATTAACGATGGTTAAGGTTTCCTAGCCATGGACATGAGTTGTCGATTAATAATGAGATCATATCATTGGGAGAATGATATGGTGGACAGACCCAAACTAAGCGAAGCAATTAGACTGTGTCATCGTGTTCGTCTTTGCGAAGCTTTTCTTATGTCAAATATTGTATTCCTTAGACCATGAGATAATACAACTCCCTGGTATCGGAAGAAAGCTTTGAGGTCATCAAACGTCATCCTATGAGAGGGTGATCATAAAGGTGTCTCTCAGGTGATCGGAAAGTATCTGTTGGGTTGTATGTATCGAGATGGGATTTGTCCCTCCCAAGTCGGAGAGATATACTTGGGCCCTTTCGTGTCGATATCAACACCGCTTGCAAGCATGTGGTTAAAGAGTTAATCACAAAGTGATATCGGGTTACAGCAGTAAAGTACTTGCTGTGAACGAGATTGAACTAGGTATGACGGTACCGACGATCGAATCTCGGGGAAGTAAAATATCGCGAGACAAAGGGAATATATATATATGGGATTGATTGAATCCTGGCATCGTGGTTCATCCGATATGATTATCGATGAATGTGTGGGAGTCAATATGGGTGTCCAGACCCCGCTGTTGATTATTGATAGAAGATCATGTCTGCATATTCTCGAACCCGCAGGGTCACACACTTAACGTGTCTCGACGCTAGGATAGATTGGATAATTGGTTTATGAGTTTTTGTTCAGAGTCTCGGATGGGATCCGGGACATCACGAGAGGTTCCGGAGTGGTCCGGAGAATAAGATTCATATAAGGCAGTGCAGTTTTTGGAGTTCAGAATTGTTCCGGGTTAATCGGTATTGTGCCGGAAGCTTTTAGAACCTTCCGGAAGGGTACCAACGTGGCCCCACCTTCCGGGAGGGGGCATGGGCCTATGAGGGAGTGCCCTGGTCGCATTGGTCCAGGGGCACAAGGCCCTATAGGGGCCAGCCGGCCAAGAGAGGTTTAAACTCTAGATAGAGCTTCTAGAAGGGGGGGTTCCTTGCCCCCACTCTTCCTCCTTGGGGCCGCCGGCCTTGGCTTGGGGGAGGGGCTAGGGCTGCGCCCACCCCTCTATAAATAGAGGGCTGGGGGCGCACCAACCCCCTACACCTTCCCCTCCAACCCTAGCCGCCCTGCTGCCCTCCTCTCTCCCTCCCGACTGTTTGTAGGCGAAGCCCTGCTGCAGAAATTCTCCACCATATACACCACGCCGTCGTGTTGTAGATCCAATCCGTCTCTCCACCATACTTGCTGGTTCGAGGAAGGAGGAGACGTCGAGGTGTTGCACGTGTGCATCTCACGGAGGCACCGCCACTTGTGGTGCTAGATCGGATCGGATCGCGAGGAGGAGAAGCGAGTACGACTACATCACCCACGTTCCGACGAACGTTCCGCTGTGTGAATCTTCAAGAGTATGAAGATCTAATCCAATCTCTCTCGTTGTTTGCATCTCCTAGATTAGATCTTGGCTTTCCCTCTGTTCGCATCCGTAGAAATTTTTGATTTACTATGCCGCGAATCCCTTCAGTGGTATCAGAGCTTGATCTATGCGTAGATGTGTTTCACGAGTAGAACGCAACATGGTTGTTGCGGCGTTGATGTTTTCTGTTGCAAGCCTCTTGTTTGTAAGTTCTTCTTATGACGCGGGATAGTGAGATTAAAGCGGTCCAGGCCAACCTTACGCGACGTCGTTCGCGAGACCGGCTCCGCACTTGACGTGTGGCATGTTCCACACTTGCGGCTGGTGGATGTCAGTTTCTCTCACTATAGTTGTCATGGGATTAACACCGGAGTTTGGCAACCATAATATCACCGTTGTGGCTTTCCGTAGGTAAGAATAGTTCTTAGGATCTACTCCCATAAGCCACGTAAAACATGCAACAACAAAGTAGAGGCGTCTAACTTGTTTTTGCAGGGAGTGTTTTCTGTGATATGGTATGGCCCAAGATGTGATGTGTATAATGTATGTGATGATCATGTTTTGTAATGTTTCACGACTTGCATGTCGATGAGTACACAACCGGCAGGAGCCATATGGTTGTCTTTATAATTGTGTATGACCTGTGTGTCAACTTCTTATACGCCATGTAATAGTTTCACTTCATCGCTAAGTAGTTAGCAATAGTTGTAGTTGCTATTCATGGTGGAGGCAATCATGGTGGAGTGATGGAGATCATGCCGGCACGCACAAGATGGAGATCATTGCGCGAAGATTGGCTATACCATGTCACATAAAGTTATATGCATGTGATGTTTATCGTTTTATGTATCTTATTATGCTTAGATCGCGACGGTAGCATTATAAGATGATTCCTCACTTAAAGATCAAGATAAAACTGTGTTCTCCCCACGTATGCACCTTTGCGAAAGATCGTCGTGTCCAAGCATCACGTGATGATCGGGTGCTATAGACTCTACGTTCACATACAACGGGTGCAAGCCAGTTTTGCACACGCGGAAATACTTGGGTTTTACTTGACGAGCCTAGCATGTACAGACATGGCCTCGGAACACATGAACCGAAAGGTTAAGCATGAGTCATATGAATGATATGATCGACACGTCGTTGTCCACCATTGAAACCACATCTCTTCTCGTGAAGATCAGATTAGGTGTGGTGAATTTGGATCATGTTCACTAAACAACTTAAGGGATGTTGAATTTAGTGGGAGTTCATCTAGTAATTTGATTAAAAGTTGAACTAGTTATAATGAACATAGTCTAATTTGTACTTGCAAATATTGTAGATCAAATGGCTAAGTCCAACTTCAACTTCAACGTTTTTGCTGAGAAAGAAAAGCTTAAGAACAATGGGTCTAACTTCACCAACTGGTTTCGCAATCTGAGAATCATTCTCTCTGGCGGTCAAAAGTACTATGTCCTTGGGAAAGCGTTAGGTGACCCCTACACAAGCTATGACGGTGATGAGAAAGTCTATCGATCGCGCAAAGATGATTATGGTGTGATTAAGAGCACCATGTTGTTTGCTATGGAACCGAAACTTCAAAATCGTTTTGAAACCTATCCGGGCCCTTTGAGATTCTCAAGATGAAAAACATGTTTGAGACTCGGGCCGCTCGAGAGATATGAGATCTCGAGAAGTTCTTTAAGCGCAAGATGGAGGAAGGAGTTAGTTAGTGAGCACGCCATAAAGATGTCGGGCTACACTCAACGCTTGAGCAAGCTGAATGCACGATTCCAGAGGAGCTCAAGATTGACAGGGTTCTGCAATCACTCCCTCCCAGCTACAAAAGTTTTGTAGTAACTCATAATCAGATTGGTTCCACTGATACGATCACCGAGCTCTTCGCAAAGCTGAAGGTCGCGGAGGTGGACATAAAAAAGGATAATCGTGTGTTGATGGTCAACAAGCCCTCCTTTAAGAAAGGTAAGGGTGCAAAGAATCCCTTCAAGAAGGGCGGCGGCAAGCGCACTGCTCTTGCTGAGAAGAAGCTCAAGTCTGGTCCTAAGCCGGACACTGAGTGCTTCTATTGCAAGGACAAGGGTCCCGGAAGCGAATCGTCTCAAGTACTTAGCGGACAAGAAGGTGGCACCATCAAAGGTATATTTGATATACATGTTATTGATGTTTTCCTTACTATCCCTCGTTGTAGTGCCCGGGTATTTGATACGGTTCAGTTGCTAATATTTGTAACTCAAACAGAGCTGAGAATAGGAGCTGACTTGCGAGGGATGAGGTGACGATGCGCGTTGGCAACGGATCAAGAGTTGATGTAATGGCCGTCGAAACGCTCTCCTTAGTTTTACCTTCGGGATTAGTTTTAAACCTTAATAAGTGTTATTATGTGCCTGCGTTGAGCACGAACATCATTTCTGGATCGTGTTTATTGCAAGACGGTTATTCATTTAAATCGCAGAATAATGGTTGTTCTATTTATATGAGTAATATCTTTTATGGTCATGCACCTTTAGTGAATGGTTTATTTCTTCTAAATCTCGAAAGGGATGAACCACACATCCATAACATTGAGGCTAGGAAATGCAAAGTAGATAGTGATAATACTACTTATTTGTGGCACTGTCGTCTAGGTCATATTGGAGTAAAGCGCATGAAGAAACTCCATTCTGATGGACTTTTGGAGTCTCTTGATTTTGAATCATTTGACACATGCGAACCATGCCTCATGGGCAAGATGATCAAAACCCCGTTCTCCGGTATGATGGAGCGAGCAACGGACTTGTTGGAAATCATACATACCGATGTATGCGGACCAATGAGTGTTTCGACGCGCGGTGGATATCAATATTTTCTCACTTTTACCGATGACTTAAAGTAGATATGGGTATATCTATTTAATGAAACATAAATCTGAAACATTTGAAAAGTTCAAGGAATTTCAGAATGAAGTGGAGAACCATCGTAACAGAAAAATTAAGTTTCTACGATCCGATCGTGGAGGTGAATATTTGAGTTATGATTTTCTCACGCATCTTAAAGCAAGCGGAATCGTTTCGCAACTCACGCCATCCGGAACACCACAGCGCAATGGTGTGTGCGAGCACGAACCGAACCCTATTAGATATGGTCCGATCGATGATGTCTCTTCTTGATTTGCGTTATCATTTTGGGGTTATGCATTAGAAACCGCATTCACTTTAAATAGGGCACCATCTAAATCCGTTGAGACGACACCGTATGAACTATGGTTTGGTGCTAAACCTATGTTGTCGTTTCTTAAAGTTTGGGGATGAAGCTTACATCAAGAAGTTGATGCGGACAAGCTCGAACCCAAAGCGGAGAAATGCGTCTTCATAGGATACCCTAAGGAAACTATTGGTTATACCTTCTATCACGAACAGAAGGCAAAGTGTTTGTGCAAGACGGTTCCTTTCTCGAGAAGGAGTTTCTCTCGAAAGAAGTGAGTGGGAGGAAAGTAGAGATGACGAGGTTATTGAACCTTCTCTTGAATTGGAGAGTAGCGCGACTGAAATTGTTCCACCGCTGCACCAACAATAGAGGAAGCTAATGACAAGGATCATGAAGCTTTGGACGATCTTGCTCTTGAGCGTCGCAGTCGACAAGGTCGCGTGCCCCTCTGAGTGAATGCGGCAACCCGTCTTCGCTGTCTTGTTGGTAGAAGACAGTGAACCTACGAACTATGAGGAAGCAATGATGAGCCCAGACTCTGAGAAATGGCTAGAAGCCATGAAATCCGAATTGGGATCCATGAGCGAAAACCAAGTATGGACTTTGGTGGACCCTCCTAGCGACCGAAAGGCCGTTGAGTGCAAATGGATCTTCAAGAAGAAAACGGACGCGGATGGTAATGTTACCGCCTATAAAGGTTTCGACAAGTTCAAGGTGTTGACTACGATGAGACTTTCTCTCTCGTAGCGATGTTTAAGTCCATTTGGATTTTATTAGCAATTGTTGCGTTTCATGATTATGAAATATGGCAGATGGATGTCAAGACTGCGTTCCTCAATGGCAACATTGATGAAGAGTTGTATATGATGCAACCCGAAGGTTTTGTCGATCCTAAGGATCTCGATAAAGTATGCAAACTTCAGCGTTCCATTTATGGTGAAGCAAGCATCTCGAGTTGGAACCGTTTTGATCAAGTGATCAAGAGCTTTGGATTTGTTCCAAATTGCTATGAAGCTTGTATCTACAAGAAAGTGAGTGGGAGCTCGGTGATGTTTCTGGTACTATATGTGGATGACATATTGATTATCGGAAATGACATCAACATGCTTAACGATGTGAAGAGTTATTTGAACAAGTGTTTTTCAATGAAAGACCTAGGTGAAGCTGCTTATATATTGGGCATCAAGATCTATAGAGATAGACAAAGACGCCTGATAGCTTTAAGCCAGAGTACATACCTAGACAAAGTTCTGAAAAGGTTCAGAATGGATAAGGCAAAGAAAGATTCGGTGCCTATGTTGTCAGGTAAGATGTTGAGCAAGTCTCAGTGTCCAGCTACGGTAAATGATAGGGAAGCTATGAGCAAAGTGCCTTATGCCTCGGACATAGGTTCCATCATGTATGCCATGCTGTGTACTAGACCGGATGTGTCCAATGCTCTTAGTTTGACGAGAAGATATCAAAGTGATCCAGGAGTGGAACATTGGACAGCCGTAAAGAACATCCTAAAGTACCTAAATAGGACTAAAGAAATGTTCTTAGTCTATGGGGGTGATGAACAGCTTGTCGTAAAAGGTTACGTCGATGCTAGTTTTGACACCGACAAGGATGATTCTAAATCTCGGACAGGATACGTGTATATTTTGAATGGAGGAGCTGTGAGCTGGAGAAGCTGCAAGCAAAGCGTGATCGCGGGATCTACAATAGAAGCGGAATACATGGCTGCTGCAGCGTCAAGTGAAGGAGTTTGGATCAGAACTTCATCATCGAGTTTGGCGTGGTTCCAAGTGCATTGGACCCTTGGAGATATTGTGACAACATCGGTGCCATAGCACTCGCTAAGGAACCAAGATATCATCCAAAGACCAAGCATATCAACCGCAAGTTTCATATAATCTGAGATTATATAGCAGATGGAGATCTGAAGATTAGCAAAGTACATACAGATCTGAATGTCGCAGATCCATTCACTAAACCTCTTCCACGTGTAAAACATGATCAGCACCTTAGTGCCATGGGTGTGAGATTGTTGCCAAATGTAAACTAGATTATTGACTCTAGTGCAAGTGGGAGACTGTTGGAATTATGCCCTAGAGTCAATAATAAAGATGTTATTATTATAATTATTGTTCATGATAATGTTTATATTCCATGCTAGAATTGTATTAAGCGGAAACTTTAATACTTGTGTGGTTTGTGAACAACACCGTGTCCCTAGTATGCCTTTATGTACTAGCTCATTGATTAACGATGGTTAAGGTTTCCTAGCCATGGACATGAGTTGTCGATTAATAATGAGATCATATCATTGGGAGAATGATATGGTGGACAGACCCAAACTAAGCGAAGCAATTAGACTGTGTCATCGTGTTCGTCTTTGCGAAGCTTTTCTTATGTCAAATATTGTATTCCTTAGACCATGAGATAATACAACTCCCTGGTATCGGAAGAAAGCTTTGAGGTCATCAAACGTCATCCTATGAGAGGGTGATCATAAAGGTGTCTCTCAGGTGATCGGAAAGTATCATTGGGTTGTATGTATCGAGATGGGATTTGTCCCTCCCAAGTCGGAGAGATATACTTGGCCCGCTCGTGTCGATATCAACACCGCTTGCAAGCATGTGGTTAAAGAGTTAATCACAAAGTGATATCGGTTACTGAACGAGTAAAGTACTTCTTTGTGAGAACGAGATTGAACTAGGTATGACGATGCAGACGATCGAATCTCGGGAAGTAAAATATCGCGAGACAAAGGGAATATATATATGGGATTGATTGAATCTGGCATCGTGGTTCATCCGATATGATTATCGATGAATGTGTGAGTCAATATGGGTGTCCGCACTTCGCTGATTATTGATAGAAGATCATGTCGCATATTCTCGAACCCAGGTCACACACTTAACGTGTCTCGGCGCTAGGATAGATTGGATAATTGGTTTATGAGTTTTGTTGAGTCTCGGATGGGATCCGGAACATCACGAGAGATTCGGAGTGGTCCGGAGAATAAGATTCATATAAGGCGGTGCAATTTTTGGAGTTGAATTGTTCGGGTTAATCAAGATTATGCAGGAAGCTTCTAGAACCTTCCGGAAGGGGACCAACGTGGCCCCACCTTCCGGGAGGGGGCATGGGCCTATGAGGGAGTGCCCTGGCCGCATTGGGCCAGGGGCACAAGGCCCCATAGGGCCCAGCCGGCCAAGAGAGGTTTAAACTCTAGATAGAGCTTCTAGAAGGGGGGGTTCCTTGCCCCCACTCTTCCTCCTTGGGGCCGCCGGCCTTGGCTTGGGGGAGGGTCTAGGGCTGTGCCTACCCCTGTATATATAGAGGGCTGGGGGCGCACCAACCCCCTACACCTTCCCCTCCAACCCTAGCCGCCCTGCTGCCCTCCTCTCTCGCTCCCGACTGTTTGTAGGCGAAGCCCTGCTGCAGAAATTCTCCACCATATACACCACGCCGTCGTGTTGTAGATCCAATCCGTCTCTCCTCCATACTTGCTCGTCCGAGGAAGGAGGAGACGTCGAGGTGCTGCACGTGTGCATCTCACGGAGGCACCGCCACTTGTGGTGCTAGATCGGATCAGATCGCGAGGAGGAGAAGCGAGTACGACTACATCACCCACGTTCCAACGAACGTTACGCTGTGCGAATCTTCAATTGTATGAAGATCTAATCCAATCTCTCTCGTTGTTTGCATCTCCTAGATTAGATCTTGGCTTTCCCTCTGTTCGCATCCGTAGAAATTTTTGATTTACTATGCCGCGAATCCCTTCAGAGCTCACTTTTCGTATGGTCCCGGTAAGTAGTACGAGAGCTAGGGGACTAATTTATGTGGATATTACAATTATCATTCTTACAATTATCATGATTTATTATCTGATTGAATTATATTCTCGATCGAAAAGTGTGCGACGCAGCCACATGGGACTAATTTATGTGAATATTACGTATGCGAGTTCATTCGTGGATTTATGGAGCAGGGCACAGACTTTCTTCAAGTACGTAAATAATATATTCGCAATTTATTCTATACCATAGTTTTTGTTGAGTTCCATTCATAATGATCTACTTCTTTATATATAGTTGGATGCGATGCGGGATAAGCTCCTACCACATAAACGCCTACTAGCAATTCAAGAGGAGTTGTCGGGATTTTTGCTCAGGGACATTATAAACTCAAAAGGAGAGTACAACGTAGATAGACCTTCGTGTAATCGTGGATAGACAAAAGGATGATTCGTTGTAATGATGATCTTGGTGTAAAACAATTAGACGAGCTCTAGTCTCGGTTGTGTATATATTTATATGTATTTATGTTATCGTGTGTGAAATTATATTATATATGCATCAATGTATACAACATGTAGTAGCATAGAATAATATGTATATGAAAACATAAAGTGAAAAATAATCAAACACAAAAAAAGAAAATCCTAAGACCCTAAAACCCCACCTCCTGCCGCGACAGCAGTTTGGTGCAAAACGCTGCCGCGGCAGAAGAACTTTAGTCCCGGTTCCTCCAGCCCAGCGCGCGCAGCGGGCCACGTGGAGACAATCTAGTCCCGGTTTGTAACAGAATCGGGACTAAAGGTCTAACCTTTAGTCCCGACAATCCGGGACTAAAGCCTCTTACAAACCGGGACTAGTGTCCTGTTTTCTACTAGTGCTTGCCAATGGGTTGGACCCACCTTGACTAGGTTATGGTTTTGGACCGAGGGACACAAGTGTTGTGTGTCCTTACCTACCCAAGATGGCTGACAAATAAGTGATTTCATCTGAACGTTCCGCTAGGGAAAGACTTGGGACTCACTCCCACCTTCCCGTCTCGCGGCAGCAAGACCAAGTCTAGCACCTCACCTGCTCTTGTTCCAGCTTGTAGGTGTGTGTCGCAGCAGAGTCACTGCATCTACGGTGGTCAGCAGCATTAGGCGGTGGAGTCAGGTAGCGGAAGGCGGTGGAGTGCACCGGTGTCGGCGGCTTGGAGGTCCCATGATCGAGCAGTTCACCTGAGTCGGATCAGTTGACGAAGAACAAGGATGGCACAACCCTGATGCGCTTCATTCTTCCGCATATGCACGTCAAGGTTATGATCTATGGCTCTGACCTTGGTCGGTTCTTGGAGCAGCGGTTTGCCAGAGTTTAGCCAGAAATTTTAATTTTTTGGCCTGGATCTGGTCTAGCGCCCAACATTAGCCCCTTTAAAATATGTTCGTTATACTGCTCTGAGGGGCTTGTCTCAATCCCCATGCCCCTTAAAAACAATGTCCAACTCCCCTAAAACCCAACCCATTTTCAACATGCACGTAATTTATATTCAAACTTGAACAAGACAATAATCAACCATAGATAATTCCAATGCATAGAAATTGACCATATACATTTTGCCCATTCCAAACTACACAACCTAATTTTAAATTGAGTTTTTTTAACATGGAAATGACAAATACTAGTACCAATTTACATGCAAACATAACCTGCATACTTAACCCCCAAGACACCACAAGTCAACTTGTTTGATCCATTGGCGTTTCCACCGACCTCACCTCTAAAGTTATTGTTGCCACCACCGAGTCACCTCCACGACTCCACCACCACCAAACTCACCTACAAAGTTGTCACACACATTGTCAACCTCACCTCCAAAGCCGATCATTACCAACAATAGGGTCGATGGTAATGTTCTGCATGACTTTTGCAATTGGATGTCCCCCGATGAGTATAGGAGTCGATAAAGATATCACATCAACACCGATGGCCTTCAATCATGTTGACATATGATTTACCGTGCACATCACTAAATAACGCAATACAAAAATCAAATCGACAAATAATACAAATTTGACATACATCAAACACGTTGCACGTACAAAGTACATAAAAAATTATGGACAACTTTCGCTTTGCATTGTCAACACATTGATCAAATTCACATTGTTACATTCATATTTGCATACTAAAACTCATAAATTCATAATGTCAGAATCAAATTGGCCCAAAATAAAATAGTAAAAGAAAATAGATATTCTTTTTCTTTTACTATTCCCTGCCAACACAAAAATTACTTACCACGGGTAATTGCATTCTGGCGCTGATTTGTGTGCGAGTAGCAACCACTCGGGCAAACTACTCCCTCCGTTCCGGTTTAAAGGACACAATTTGCAAACCATGCAATCCCAAAATACTTAGACATAAAAGCATTTAATCTATGTAATTACTCCTGTGTAAAAGCAATAAAATGCTTGCATGCACATGTGTGAACAATGTGAACACTTTTCTAACTCTTTTTCTCCTTATGCATGTTCTACTCCATACTATTAAATGGACCAATTAGATGACACCTAGGGCCCAGAGAATTGTAAATTGCGTCCGTTAAACCGGGACGGGGGAGTACACAGATATTATATATAATAGTACCAGTCACTGATTTGTGACCCTCCGTTCCGAGGATGGACGGCGAGGATTCGTTCCAGCCCTGTCCGTGCCTCCTCTCTTCTCCAGCAGAGTCCAGAACCCTCCCCCTCTTCTTCCTCCCGCCCACCGCTCCCCAACCCAAGCAACCGCCCTGCCATGGCGGCGAAGCACCTCCTCTCCCGCGCTCGCCTCCTCATTACTCACCGCCGGATCCCAATCTTCCCACCCGCTCTGACCCGCTTCCTCTTCGGCGGGACCGAAAGGACTCAGCCGGAGGACAAGGCCAGGGCGGCGGCGGCGGCGGCGGCCGTCGCCTTGGAGGCCAGCGCCAAGAGGGCCAAGAGGTCCAAGAGGGAGGGGTCGGACGACGAGGACGAGGACGCTTCAGGGCTCCCCTGGAGGGCCTGGAGGCCCGACGTGGCCTGGCTCACCAGGGCCCTCGAGCCCGCGCTGCAGCTCTACAAGCAATACAACTGGAAACCTTTCGCTTGTGAGTTCCCCTCTACGTCCCTTGCTACTAATTTCTATCACTGTTCTTGCTTCTACTAGTTGTTTTGCTCTTCTAGAAAATCGCATGTAAACAACCAAGTAAGAAGTCTAGACAAGTTGATGCAACACAGGGCTTACGATTTTAGGATTAATCAAGACCTTGCGAAGCTGATGCCAACATCACAAACCTGAACCTTTCTGGATAAAATTGATCACTTTGGCATGTAATATGCCCCCAAATCACTATTCCTGTGTCACAAAGAAATCAAACAGGTAGTATCAACTACCGTACATTTGGAAGTCATCACTCATATTTGCAGAACCATTAGTTCTAACATCACTCTAACTGAGAAATCTGGGAGGGTTCCTCCAATTGACAGCAGACTTGTACAACAGAAGCACACCATGGGCTTATTTATTCTTAACTCACAAATGAAATGCCACCCACGTCGTTTGCGGAACACCTCACACTGATGACACAACGTTCGCGGGTGAGAATTGTGTCTGCAATGTTGTCTCGGAGGAGTAAGACCCTTCGACGATACTGAGCGACACTCCTTGACAACCACTCTTTTCTATCACTACACTTATTTTGCTCTAGTAGATATTTCCGTGTAAAATAGGTTTGGATAACCGAGCAGTGATGACTGATGAGACAGATTGATGCAACCCAGGGATTAGGATTAGAGTTTTCTAGGAGTTAGTACTAATCAGCAACTTGGATCACCACATGTCCTTTTACATAAATGATTTTTTGTGTCTAATTCTTTCTCATGTGAACTAAATAAATAATTATTACCCCTCCCTATAGTACCTCCAAATAAGTATTCCTACGTCATACATCAATCAAAAAAATACAAACTACATCCATTGGAATTCATAGCTACCATATGATGTAATAAGCTGCTCATGTGTTACAAAAAAGAGAAACTGAAATTGTACATTACGAATGCAGCTACTAGTGGAGGGGACAGCATCCCCGCAAGCACCCGGAGTTTTAGCGAGATCCTTAGTGATCTCCAGCGCAGTAAGGTAAGCATAAAGGACTGGAGCCTCAGCGATCTTACTGTCGGTCTCTATCTCATCTACCTTAGCCAAGCTTCTGCCAAGAACGCAGAAGCCTTCAAGGGTGTTCAGATATGCTCCAATAAGAAGGTATCTCACAAGGGCTTCTCTTCATACTGCTGCAGTTCTCATGATTTTTTGATATTATTTCTTAATCCACAGGGACTGCCTTCTTTCCCTTTTATAGGTTAAAGAACTAATTTATCACCTTGAACTTGCAAGAGGGTGCTACAGGAGCAGTGTAGATGTGCTTGCACGGTATAGCATGCTTCGCAAGAGGAATGTTTTAAAGTTTGTGAAAGACTCTAGTATTTTGAGACCTGGGTACTACATCGCTGTTGATCCACGAGCCAAATTGGTCATCCTTGGGATTCGTGGAACCCATACGGTCTATGACCTCGTTACCGATTTGGTTGCTCTAAGTGATAAGAAGGTATCGCCTAAAGGTTTCTCAACACACTTCGGAACATACGAGGCCGCTCGATGGTACCTTCGCTGGGAGTTGAGAATAATCAGACAGTGTTTGGAAAAGCACAAGGTGGGAAATGGTATTCTAGGAATGTGTGCTTCTTGTTGTCCTCTGCTTATCAGTTTTGTTGGAAGCAGGACTACAAGCTGCGGTTGGTAGGTCACTCCCTTGGTGGAGCTTCAGCCGCCTTGCTTGCTATAATGCTAAGGAAGAAGTCCAAGGAGGAGCTTGGATTTAGTCCTGACATCGTTTCGGCTGTTGGATTCGGAGTCCCACCTTGTGTATCAAGAGAAATAGCTGAGAGCTGCGCTAGCTATGTCTCTACTGTTGTACTGCAGGTTAGATTCGAACTTTTGTTGTCTTGTTCTGGTTTCTTCCCTTGTCTGTACTTTGTAATGGTGATCTGTGTTGCAGGATGATATAGTTCCTAGGTTAAGTGCAGCTTCGCTGGCAAGATTGAGAAAGGAAATAATCGAAACAGATTGGTAAGCACTGAGGTTGAAGTGTTGGTAAATGAAAAAAAAAGGAACACTTACAGGATGACAGGAAATTTTCCGTACATAACTTTGGATGAATCTGCATACATAAATTTCTGAACCTATGCTGTTTTGTAGGGCAAAAGTTTTGGAAAAGGAAGACTGGAAGCATATAGTGGACCTTGTGACTAATGCTAAGCTAGTCGTTTCGTCCATTCAAGATGTGGCAAACAAGCTTGCTGACTACGCGAAAGTAGTAACAACATCATCTAGCTCCAGTAAGCCCAGTTGTCCAAGATGATTGTTACCACATTGATATGGAATTATCCATTATGCTGTTACTGAATATGGCATGGCTGTTGCTCTTGTCAGATGTCGCGAAAGACCCACCCCGTCTTGAGAGCTCGGCGAAACCGGAGAGCAGCGAGGAAGACGTGTACGTTCCCGAGGATCTGTTCCTCCCTGGGACGTTGTATTACCTCAAGAGGGAGGTTGAGAATATAAACGGCATGGAGGACGAGTCATACACGCTCTGGAGAGGCGACGCGGGGGAGAATTTCCAGCGGATACTGCTGTCAGGCAACCTGATGTCTGACCACAAGTGCGAGAGCATACAGTACGCGCTCCGCGACGTGATGAAGACCCTGCCTCTCCCTGAGCCTATGCGGGAGGAGTGATGGATGGATGGTAGTTTCTTTTTTCAAAGCTTGTAGTCTGCCATCTCCATATGTACTAGTTTATCTGCCCATAGGTTGGTAGTAGGAGGGCTGCATCTGCATGGTTTGGCCAACATGAGGGTGTTTTGTTGTACAGCTAGCTGTAGCTTATGTAATGTATTGTCAAGAAAGAATAATAATACATCGGAGGAGTTTGAAGCTGCAGTTTGAGTCCCTGATGCTGATGTAGGTATAGTAGTACTAGTAGAACTGTTGTTTGAACGTACCTCGTGGCGACACACCATAACTATGTACTTGAGGGGTCTGAAACACACTCGTATCTCAGCTGTGGGTGGTTCACCTTTTTATATACGAGTACACGCCTTTTAAGTAATCTGTATACATGGTTAAAATCAGAAGCAAGGAAATGACTGGACAATTAATCGACCTTCATTTCTTATTAATTCTGTCTCCGTGCCATTTTGGTAGTAGGAATTTTTTTCTTTTACAATCAATACCACATTATATTAATAGAAGCAAATAGTACATGGTAGAGATAAATGAGCTGACTCTAACGATTATAAAATAAAGTTTTAAAAAAATAGCAAACCTTTAAGATCTTCATACTCTTTCTTCTTTCATGACACAATCTTACACTTCTCTGAAGGCAGCCGAATTAAACCGACATAGAAACCAAACCAGAGACCTATAAATACCAACTTGTTGGTTCTTCCATAATTTTAATTTGCGCTGCAATGCCAAAGGCTGCGTGCACGCGCACAACCATTAAAATAATCAACCAACATCGGCAAGAGTACCAACACCAATATTTCAGGAAATAATAACCGACCAACCTGATCAACGTCGCTGATAAACCGATAGTAGGAATCATCATTGTCGAGTAAGTAGCCGCCGGGACAAATATTGCAAGGACAAACCTCGCTGTAACCATGAGAAAAAATCCAAAATAGATCTGGCGAAGCAAGATCTGAAGACCCATACCTAGAGAACTTTAATCCCCCCAACATCACCATTGACATCGCGAAAGAAATCGTTGTCGAACGAATGACCGATTGTGAAGTGGTAGCGAGACATTTTTTCAGCTAACTTCATCAAACTTGAACCGAGGAGTAAAAGCGCAACTCCAAAGGTCCCTTGCAAACGGATTGGGTTCGACTCTGTCCAATCGGACACAGGCCGATGCTCAATGGGGCACCGCAAACATACCGTGTCCTTGAATGACCCTCATTTCTAGCCCAAATTTGGGCTAACTTTTAAGGGTCGTGAACAACACACATGTCCAGGCGTGTCCTCCTATGGTTCTCGCGGGCCTGCATGTCAGCGTCAAGGAGAGGAATCAATGCGGGTAACCAACCTCTCTAGTCCTTTTTAACGGGGACCAACATTGTCCACTGTCGCTATTCACACTCTAGTCTTCACTGGAAGGTTTCACTTCCCTGACCTGCAGCTGTTGATGCCCGATGTCCGCTACATCGTCAAGGATGATCCGATGAAGGACCTGTCAGAGGATGACGAGCCGATGGAGGAGACCAAGTGGACCGGTCCCACAAAGCTATCGAGGAGTCTGCGATGCAGGCGGCTGCTGGCAAGGTCATGGGTAACCGGGTACCCATAGGCGGGTAAACTTTATTATATTAGCTAAGGTTTCATGGCACCTCACGCGGCTAAGTGCTAAGCCACCACAAGACTGACAAACCGGCTAGCCGCCTCCAGCTGTAGCTGGCTAGCATAGTGTGCCGGCTAGACGCACAGAGAGGCCCATGTCCTTGAAGTTCGCGTCCCACTACACACCATACACCCCATCATCAGGCAGTTACCTAGGCTAGGCGGCGAGGTATACCCCCCTCGTCGCGTCACATATCGACCTTGTGGCCGACGAAGCCATAGCAGGGGCTCGGGAGTCCACAATAACCTCATCAACAGGAGAACGACACCCAACAACGCGCTGATAGGAAGACGAGCGTGGTAACCAATCCACACACCGACATGTCTCATCCGACACGATGATAAATCTTCATCCATGCCCAATGTCCCTAGTCAAGGGGTATAAAAGGAGCAACCATATCAAAGAATACACATCCAAACACATCGAAGCACAACAAGTCTTTGATGAGAAACTCACTGGAGAAGTAGTTCATAGCTAGTTCATCTTTAGGCTCTTAGAGCATACCCACCATTCCCATTGCACCTAGGGCCGCTCTGCCAAGAAAGGAGAGATTCAAAACGCCGACTAGACTCCTATCCGGCGTCCACCTCATGTACCAGGTAAACCTATAGCCGGCACTTCCCCTTTGTAAATCTTCGAGTACCTTACACGCTCAATATAATAAAGCCGACACATGACTGAGGGTTGTTACCGGGTCGATACCTAGGGTCCAAACTTGTATAAATCTTCCGTGTCTTAACGTTGTTGATTATGTTCACAAGCCCTTACAGCTACAAATTTATGAACGGGAATTTAAACCTAGATAGTTGGTGCACTAGGTAGGGGCTTTGTGCGTCACTCTCAAGTATCCTGATGGGTCCATCACACGGTGAGGACCAGCGCACCGATGAGCCGGGGAGCGCAGTCGATGTGCCCCCGTCCAGATCAACCAATGAGGCCCTCCTACCGGCGGAGGATCTCCAAACCGAAAACATCATCATCTTCATCAACAAGGAAGGACACCATCAAACTTGGATTATCACCTCTGGCAATCAAGCGGAGGCGACAACGCCTAAAGATGGCATTTCCAGGGTAAGCATGCCTGAGGGCCCCTTGGCCCAGGCGCTACCGGGGAGCATCGCGGCCGCCCACCCTCTAAGGCCCCATTGGTAGGGCACGCAACCAGGGTCATAAGGCCTACTGCATGTGGGTCCGCTGGACCGCCACCGCGTCATGGAAGGATCCCCCTTCCAACAATTTATGGGACGTAGCACTCTCTAGGAAGTTTGCAGGGGGATCCCAACTGGGATCCAACAGTCACGGTAATGATTACACAATACCATGACACTAACTGAGCTCATTGGCATCACCGAGTCAGCCCTCCGGCGTGTACTTCTCGCTAGTATGATGGCTAACGAAGCAGGATGACCTTCGTGTTGCGTTCCATGCTTCTTATTTCATTCAGATCATGTCGCACACATTACAGGTTTCAGGCTTAAGTAGTTTGACACGCCCTAGCACGCAGGCCCCACACCCACACCCGTCACCAGCTGTCGCACCCGACTCACACCTAGTGACACACACACACATCTGGCGTGTCAGTCGTGATATTACACCCGGCATGAGAACTTGCTTGCCCCCAAGCAAGGAGAGCTGGAAACCGAGTGCTGATCACCTCCCAATCTTCCCAAGTGGCTACTTTAGTGGGTAGATTCTTCCATTTGATCAAACTCTCAACAATATCCAGATTCCATTTTTTGACCATGCGACGATTCATCGCTTGTTCAGGCTCTATGTTCGTGGCATCCAGAGCAGGTACCAGAGGCAGGTCAGCAAATACTGGGATGTAGTCATCACGATATTCCTTGAGTTGGGAAACATGGAATACCGGATGAATGATACTGCCCTCTGGAAGTAGCAGTCGATAGGCTACCTTGCCCACCTGCTCGGTGATCTCATAAGGGCCAAAAAACTGGTATGCCAACTTGGGAACTGGTCTATTGAGGACAAAACTTTGGACATACGGCTGTAGCTTGAGTAGGACTCGATCCCCTTGCTAGAATTCTTTTTCTATGCGGTTGCGGTCTGCTTTTTGTATCATACGATTTTGAGTCGCAGCCAGATTCTTCTTCAGCATTTCAGTCTGTGCTGCCCGTTGATCCACAACCTGTGCCACTGGTGAAGATGGATCGGCTGGTTCAGTAGGCACAACTCCAAAGTTTGGCTCATATCCGTACATATCTTGGAATGGTGAACAACCCAAGGAACCATGGAAAGATGAATTATTCCGCAACTCAGCCATGGGTAACCAACTTTTCCAGGCCTTGGGATTCTCTTGCATGCTGCAGCGAAGAAACATCTCAAACTTTGGTTCACACGCTCTGTTTGACCATCTGTTTTGGGGGTGATATGCAGTTGTCAACTTCAGTTTCGTGCCTAGCTTCGCAAACAATAGCTACCAGAAATGGCTCGTGAAGATACGGTCACGGTCAGACACAATGGACCGAGGCATGCCATGGAGTTTAATAATGGAATCCACAAATACCCGAGCCACAATATGAGCTGTGAAAGGGTGTTTCAAAGGAAGGAAATGAGCATACTTGGTAGAGCGATCGACGACGACAATGATGGTGTTAGATCCTTCAGAAATGGGTAGGCCCTCGACAAAATCCACCGTGACGTCTTGCCAAGCCCCATCTGGCACTAGTTGCAAGAGACCTTGGGGATGCTTGTTGGAGTGCTTTGCATGTTGGAGTGCTTTGCATGCTGGTGATGTCTACGCACTTCTATTCTTGTAGACAGTTGTTGGGCCTCCAAGTGCAGAGGTTTGTAGAACAGCAGCCAGTTTCCCTTAAGTGGATTACCCAAGGTTTATCAAACTCAGGGAGGAAGTGGTCAAAGGTATCCCTCTCAAGCAACCCTGCAATCAAGATACAAGAAGTCTCTTGTGTCCCCAACACACCCAATATAGGTGCACTAGTTCGGCGAAGAGATAGTGAAATACAAGTGGTAACGGTGCCAGAAAATAGCTTGACGGTGAGGTAAAGACTAAAGGCAACAAGAAGGAAGCAAGCAAACATGCAACAGATCTAGTAGCAAACGGTGTTTCAATGCTTATAAACAAGGCCTAGTGATCATACTTTCACTAGTGAACACTCTCTCATATAAATATACTCTCTTCATGATACTACTGTTAACTACTCTCTGGTTGGAGACTCTAATCCATGGTAGGGCTATAACAGCACACCTCAAAGTCCGCCTTCCCTAATCTAGATAACCCCACATTGTCACCTTGAGCGCTAGATGGTTCCAACAAACACCACAATTTCATAGAGACATCCAACTCCAAATATAACTCATAACAAATATTCAATCTAGCCAAAGTGCCACACACGGTATGCACGTTGTCACTTTCACACACGTGGGGAAAAGCATAGATCTATTAAAGCACAAAGAGTATTTATGTAGACTCAAGCCTAAGGGCCACCATGGCGTGCACGCTGTCACTTTCACACACATGAGGAGAGCAGAGATCTATTGAAGCACTTGAGTAGCAAGGTAGATATACTTGATTACAAAGCTCATGATCACAATATGACCATGCATAGAGAGAGAGATGAACACATAGCTACCGGTAGAGCCCTTAGCCTCGAGGAAGAACTACTCCCTCCTCATCATGGGAATCAGCAATGGTGATGAAGATGGCGATGGATATTGATGGAGATGGCTCCGGGGGCACTTCCCCGTCCCGGCAGGGTGTCGGAACAGAGACTTTCTATCCCCCGAATCTCCCTTTCGGTGGCGGCGGCGCAGCTGAGGTTTTCGTGGATTTCTTCTGGATGCCCTAGGGTTTTTGGGTCGGAGGCTTCTTATAGGCGAAGGGGGATGCCGAGGAGGCGGCCAGTGGGCCAGGCTTGGTCGCGCCCAGGGGGGTCTGGCCACCCTCTGGTGCCTCTCCGTCCCTCCTTCTGGATTCGTGTCCCTCACAGAAAGTTATTGACTTTGGCTTTTGTCCCGTCCAATTCTGAGAATATTGATTTTCTGCCTTTCTGGAACCAGAAACAGAAGAAAACATGCAACTGGCACTGTGGCAACTTGTTAATAGGTTAGTTCCAGAAAAGACATAAAAACACCTCAAAGTATAGACAAAGCAAAGCAAAGTAGATATAAAATAAGCATGGAGCATCAAAAATTATATATACGTTTCCGACGTATCAAGCATCCCCAAGCTTAACTCCTGCTCGTCCTCGAGTAGGTAAGTGATAAAAAGAATAATTTTTGAGGTGACATGCACCATCAAAATCAAAATCAAAATCAAACCATTTGCAAGCATTGAAAGTTGGGATCAAATAACTCTAAACATGAGCATGAAAGATGGAGTTCTAATAGTAAGACAAATTAACTATGCATGCAACATGAAAGGCTACAAACAAAGATCATGAATAACAATGCATTGAAAGACGTTTGTTTGTTTCACATACAGAAAACATGGCATAGTGGCATTCAGCTTGTCCCTCATGGAGTAGCAAATAGGTGCATAGGACACCTTCAAAGTTCATAAGGGTGACTAGAAACAAGTAGCACATGAACAAGTAATATCACAATATGCATCAATCAATAAGTTTTGGGACACTTCACAAAGAATGACAACTATGCTCTCTTAATGGTGCCTAAAGGTAGAAGGTGGAGACTCACTAGTGGTGGAAGAAAGGCCTTTTTGTAAAGGAAGCAGGGATTTCAAGTTTCAAAAATAGCTTCCAAAAATTATGGTACTTGTTAGCTTTCAGCCCTCATTGCCCCTATCATAAGCATCTTGAAGTGGTTAAGGTTAAAGTGGCAAAGCTGGAGTATATGCTTGACGAAGTATAAGTTGGCAATCTCAAGTCCCTTGAATACGAGGGCCACACCTCATGCATACTCAACTTTGGGCCCAGGTAAGTTCTTGTCATTGTAAGTATTTGCATATCATTGAGAACCGCCAATGGGGTACCCCTTGCACATGATACAGGAGCTTTCCCATAACCAAAATGACAAGGAAAGCAGACAATGAGCATCTCAGCAATCTTTTTATTTACCATATGCATAGCTTTTTATTGAGGATGCTTCATAAATAGCTCATTATGGTGATGCTGCAAGTTTCCACCATGATTAGGCATGGCTTAGATTAGCGGCCCAGGCATTTCTCTAACACAGAATATAAACTCCATGGACTTACAAGTTCCCTCTTTATTTCACACTGGTGACATCCATAGACAAAAGAGAATGATATCAACTAAGTACAAAGTACAAGTGCAATGTTAAAAATGTTCCCCGTGATAGCATGGTTATGCTAATTCCAACTTATAAGTGCAAGCATATACAACAAAGTTGTCACAATGGTTCAAGTTTATTAGGGGCAAAGAATATAAAGTGTGGCATCAAGTTTGTGAAGGCTTTAATCACTAAGTTTTCACATAAAAATTAGCTTTTAATTGGAAGATAGCTGAAAACAAGAATATACTTGGAATGGTGTAACACACCATGCATAGGAGTTTATAGTGGACACTTTGGAATAACTTGGTTTCTTTGGAGTTGGAAGCATAGGTAGAACTTAATCATACAAGTGGAGGTTAGCAAAATACTGGGAGCAACCAAATAAGAGAGCAATAATGGCCATAATCATGCAGAGCAACAAAACATTACTAATCAAAGCATAGAGTGGTACCACAAGTCAAGGACTAAGTGATCATAGATGCTATGGTGACTTGTCATAGTCGTAACATGGTGTAAGCATGTGCCAAGTCAACCCAAGCAAAGCATCAAAGGAGAATACCACAATACTATGCTTTTGCATGCTAAAACAATGCATAATTTCTTCAAGGCACACTAAGCAATCCCAATTGTTTGGAACAATACATGCTACAACAATAATCACTAAGCATAATGCTAAAACAACATCTAGCATGAAATGATAAAGTCTAAGTGAAAGGATATAGATGTCGCCTAGAGGGGGGGTGAATAGGCAATTTCAAAACTATTACGGTTTTGGCTTGATAGAATGCGGAATTAAACTAACGTTTATTTTACAAGCACAAAACCTAAATACACTAGGCTCAACTAAGTGCACCAACAACAAGTTAAACTAAGCAATATATAAGTACTTCAAGCTCGATGGCTATCACAAGGAAAGTAAGCTCGGGTATAGAGATAACCGAGGCACGCGGATACGAAGATGTATTCTCGTGTTCCATTACAAGTAAGGTACGTCACGTTGGAGAGGTGTGAGATTCTACGAAGGATTTCCCAACGCCACGAAGGCTCACCTTCTTTTCCGAGTCTATCCCACAAAGGAATAGGCCCTTTCCTTATGGCTAGCTTTTCCTCCACTTCGGAGATGGCAAGCTCCACAACCACTTCGCAAGCTCCACGAAGGAGAAGCCTGGGTCTCTTCACAATCTTCCACGAAGAGGACACCGCGGTACCAACCGCCAAGCCAACTAGGAGTTCACCCTCCAAGAGTAACAAGCTCACGGTCTCTCACTCGAACAAATCGCAATGGAGAGCTCAACACTTATGCAAGAATACAAAGCAAGAACACCAAGGGTGCTCAAATCCTCCACTCTCAAATCCCACCAAAGCAACACGTGCTAGGGAGGAATTAGAGAGGAAGAACAATGGTGGAAACCAACAAATGACTCCAAGATCTAGATCCAATGGCTTCCCCTCACTTAGAGGGAGAATTGATTGGTGGGGATTGTAGATCTAGGTCTCCTCTTCCAAAGCCCTCAAAAAGATGCAAGAATCATAGGAGGAAAGGGAGAGGAAGAAAGCTCAAGGGGGTCAACTATGGAGGTCAAAAACGTGCTCAAGAGCCTTAGAACTTTGGGGAAGGAGCCCCCCTTTTATACCCCTTCAAGGGGGATGACCGTTGGAAGCAAGATGCGCTGGACGAACACGTTCCGACGACGAAACCGGCGCCACCGGATCAGCCGCCGGAATTTCCGGTCAAAACCAAAAATTCCGGTACAAACCGAAACAGCATACAGAATAGTTTTTTGGCGGTTTGCCGGAAATTTCTGGCGGTCGCTGAAAATTCCGGCCACATACTCGGTCTGCCGGAATTCTTGCCGGAATTCCGCTAGAACCAAACAGGGCACATGAAAACTGCGATAACTTTTGTGTCTGGACTCCGATTTCAATGATCTTGGGCTTGTTTTGACGAGGACAACAAGACCTACAAGATGGTGCAGAGAAACATCATAGTACAATAGAGGAGGATAGAACCAAATGAAGAAAGATAAGAAGCCTCCCTATAATAAGAACCGATAAAACCTTCAAATTTGAAAACGCCATAGAAGATGCATACGAATTCCGTTTTCGATGAACTTGGGCTTGTTGAAGAGCTAGAAACAAGCTCAAGAACCTCACATGGAGAAACACCAAGAAGCAACAAAATAGTAAGATGCAAATAATTCAAAGGATTGAGCTCCCTATGACGATATGATCAAGTTACCCAACCGAAAGCCTCTCTTATTAGTGCAGCTATGTATCCTAAAACCCAGTCTCTCAACAACCACCTTGAGACCGGTAAAAGGAAAACCTAGCAAGGCCATACCTTTGCCTTGCGCATCCCGTTTGATCTTGATGACAACACTTCAATCTCCATCCAAGACGAAATGCATCACTTGATCATTGTTGCTTCGTGAAGACTCCTAATTTGCTCCCCCATACACCACTATTGTATAGCTTCATTAATACATGTCTTCACATGTCCATTTTAATCAATATGCATGACAAGCTTCAAGCAAATGATCTTCCCGAGATGTTTATCTTGAACTTGCCCTTCTCAACCATGATGACGATCACCACTTGATGTCATCCTCTCATGGGCTATATAAGATCTCCACTTTTGAAGCATACCCATGGAAATATACCTATCCCATATAGAAAACGCAAAGCCACATATATAATGGGTTGGTTCATGATGCATAATTGACAAGGCTTACCATACCACAAGATCATGTAGTACATTCTTTATGCTTCATGTGTTGACCAACTTGAAATCACTCTTTACTCTTTGTATAGGTTAACCATGTATCTTATAATGCTCCATCTCAATATCTTGAGGTACATAAAAAACTCTTAAGTTGATTACATGTTATAAATCTTAGTCAATCATAGATCAACTAATGAGGCTATCATGACACCGTCTTAGAGCCATATCTTGAATTCTTCTATTGAAATCACACTCTCAAGATCTTGATCATATCATATTCTTCTCTTCAACTCGATGATCTTGATGCCAATACTCAAGGTATATCTTTATCTTCATGGCATCCATACTTGAATCCAACAGATAGACTACAAGCATGACCTATGAAATATTCCTTCATATAAAACTCAGTGAAAACATTAGTACATAGGGATTGTCATTAATCACCAAAACCACACATAGGGGCAATTACTCTTTCACTAAGCCACACTCAAAGCAATCTCCCTTTTGTACCACTATAAGCATGAAGCTTTCTACTCTTTTCCAACACTAAAAAACTTATTTGAAACAACTCACGAAGATAATAAGCAACAAAGATCAGTGAGCTTGTTTCACAAATCCACAAATAATAACTAAAAAGTTCTAAGATGAAAGCACAAGAAAACTAAGGGTGAACGCAGTGCTAGCAAAAGTGAACACTCACAAAACAATAAGAATGAAAACTAGAGTGTTCTAGGCAATGGAAACAGAGTGTGCCTCTCTCCAGAAGAAGTGTGGTGTAACCAACCAACTTACTCAAGCAAACTAAGCAAAATAAAACCAAAAACAAAAACTAAGATGCTCCAAGAACAACACAATAATGCATGAAACAATAAAAACAAAGTGTCTAGAAAGACCTGAGATTTTTATTGATGAAGAAGGGGATGCCTTGGGCATCCCCAAGCTTTGACGCTTGTACCTCTTGAATATTTCTTGGGATGACACGGGGTGGCATCCCCAATCTTGAGCTTTGTCCATTCTTCATCTCATTATATAATTCTTTCTCTACACCTGAAATTTTTCCTTCATACAAAAGTTCACACAATCTTCATTAGCAACATTAGTGTATTCGAAAGATAATAGACCTTTGGGTTTAGTTTCAAAACAGAAAAACTTTCACTAAAGACACAAGCTACTGTAGCAACTCCTTCAAAAAGCTCAATTTCCCAAAAAGAACCCAAAAAGGAATCAATAAGAAGCAAATGCAAATAATGGTAGAAATCTGTCAAAACATACCAGAAGGTAGAAACCGATTTTTTAGAAGACCTTATGTTGCTCAAATCAAAACGTGTTGAACTAACGAAAGTTACCTATCATACTGGGGATTTATTCGTAAAATTTCAGCTCAATCTGACTTACATAGACTCCTCACGATTTTTTATGGTGGAGGACAGAAATCTGTTTCGTGACAACAACTCTCCAAATCTTACTTCCCTCTCATTAGATGTTATTGTTGGCACAAAAAGCAAACAAAAAGGATAAGTAGAGGTCATTACAGAAGTAATAACTTCCAAGACTCAATAAAAGTCTTGGGTTATCTTCCAACAAGTACTTTTCTTTAACGCCTTTAAGTTGGGCTTGATAGTTTGAGAAGATGCTCACATAAGAAATATGAATTGAAGTAAAAGAGAGCATCAAGAACCAAATTCAAAACACATTTAAGTCTAACCCACTTCCTATGCATAGGAATCTTGTAAATAAACAAGTCATGAAAGCACAAAGCACCAAGCATAGGAAATCAAAACAAGTGCAACTTCAAAATTTTCAACAAAAAGAGGGGAAACTTAATATTTTTGAGATGCATAAAACCATGTTTCCATCTCTCATAATAACTTTCAATAGCATCATGAATAAAATTAACAATATAAATATCACATAAAACATTCTTATCATGAGCCACATGCATAAAATAATTATTACTCTCCACATAAGCATAGTCATTCTTATTAATTGTAGTGGGAGAAAATTCAACAAAATAGCTATCACTATTATTATCATCACCATAATCATAAAATATAGGAGGCATATTGTAATCACAATTAATTTCATCCTCAATAGTAGGTGGACTGAAAATATCATACTCATCATTGTAATCATCATATATTGGAGGTTTGGTATCAAAACAATACAATAGCTATCTTCCGAAGCTGGGGAACTAAAAAGATCATTTTCATAAAAACTATCTTCCTCAAGCTTAGAAGTTTCCATAGCATTAGAAACAATGGTGTTAAAAGCATTCATACTAATAACATTGCTATTAGCATGCAAATAAAGCTCCATAGGTTTTTAAATTTTCTCTTCAAACACTTCGTGTCCTAAGTCAAGATAAACACTATAAAGCTCTCTAATTTTTTTTTTGTTTTCCATTAATCGTAACTAGTGAAAACAAGAAACAAAAAGACAAAACTGCAGAATCTAAAGGAAATAACTTTGAGCACTCACACTGGAGGATGTGAGTACCTTTTACCTTACCTCCCCGGCAACGGCGCCAGAAAAGAGCTTGATGTCTACGCACTTCTATTCCTGTAGACAGTTGTTGGGCCTCCAAGTGCAGAGGTTTGTGAACAGCAGCAAGTTTACCTTAAGTGGATTACCCAAGGTTTATCAAACTCAGGGAGGAAGTGGTCAAAGGTATCCCTCTCAAGCAACCCTGCAATCAAGATACAAGAAGTCTCTTGTGTCCCCAACACATCCAATATAGGTGCACTAGTTCGGCGAAGAGATAGTGAAATACAAGTGGTAACGGTGCTAAAAAATAGCTTGACGGTGAGGTAAAGACTAAATGCAACAAGAAGGAAGCAAGCAAACATGCAACAGATCTAGTAGAAAACGGCGTTTCAATGCTTAGAAACAAGCCCTAGGGATCATACTTTCACTAGTGAACACTCTCTCATATAAATATACTCTCTTCATGATACTACTCTTAACTACTCTCTTGTTGGACACTCTAATCCATGGTAGGGCTATAATAGCACACCTCAAAGTCCGCCTTCCCCAATCTAGATAACCCCACACTGTCACCCTGAGCGCTAGATGGTTCCAACAAACACCAAAATTTCATAGAGACATCCAACTCCAAATATAACTCATAACAAATATTCAATCTAGCCAAAGTGCCACACACGGTATGCATGCTGTCACTTTCACACACGTGGGGAAAAGCATATATCTATTAAAGCACAAAGAGTATTTATGTAGACTCAAGCCTAAGTGCAACCATGGCGTGCACACTGCCACCTTCACACACATGGGGAGAGCAGAGATCTATTGAAGCACTTGAGTAGCAAGGTAGATATACTTGATTACAAAGCTCATGATCACAATATGACCATGCATAGAGAGAGATGAACACATAGCTACCGGTAGAGCCCTTAGCCTCGAGGAAGAACTACTCCCTCCTCATCATGGGAATCAGCAATGGTGATGAAGATGGCGATGGAGATCGATGAAGATGGCTTCGGGGGCAGTTCCCCGTCCCGACAGGGTGCCAAAACAGAGACTTTCTGTCTCCCGAATCTCCCTTTTGGTGGTGGCGGTGCAGCAGAGGTTTTCGTGGATTTCTTCTGGATGCCCTAGGGTTTTTGGGTCGTAGGCTTCTTATAGGCGAAGGGGGAGGCCGAGGAGGCGGCCAGAGGGCCCACACCCTCCCTAGGCGCGGTCCAGGCTTGGCCGCGCCCAGGGGGGTCTGGACACCCTCTGGTGCCTCTCCGTCCCTCCTTCTGGATTCGTGTACCTCAAGGAAAGTTATTGACTTTGGCTTTTGTCCCGTCCAATTCCGAGAATATTGATATCCTGCCTTTCTGGAACCAAAAACAGAAGAAAACAGGCAACTAGCACTGTGGCAACTTGTTAATAGGTTAGTTCCAGAAAATATATAAAAACACCTCAAAGTATAGACAAAGCAAAGCAAAGTAGATACAAAACAAGCATGGAGCATCAAAAATTATAGATACGTTTCCGACGTATCAGCTGGCAAGTATCACATTGTTGGACAAACTCAGCTACTGCTCGCTTCAGGCAATTCCAGGCAAACAGATGATGAAGTCACTGATATGTGCCCTGAACGCTAGAGTGGACATCAATAGCACTGCATGGAACGCTGAAATCATCTTCGTCTGCAGAGCAGAATTATCTCCCAGCCATACACGACCGTTCTGACGGATTATGCTGTCCTGAAGAGTATATCCTTCGTCATCAGGACTGACAATGGTGAGTTCGGCTAGTTTTTGCTGAGCCACAACATCGATTGTATAGGAATTGAGGACTTCCTAAAGCCACGCTGGTTGGACTCGGGCACATGATTGTATTGCCATGAGATGACCCACTCTGGAGAGAGAATCTGCAGCGTGATTCTTGGCTCCCTTTCTGTAAACAATTTTGAATTGAAGGCCCATCAAACGCGCCATGGCTTTGTGCTGAAGAGGCGATTGCAACTGTTTCTCTTCCAAATAACAGAGGCTATGGTGATATGTACGAATTAGAAATTCTCCCCGTTGCAAATATGGCCTCCATTGTTCGACCGCCATAAGGAGAGCGAGAAATTCCTTGTCATGGATCAGTAATTGATGATGTGCCTGACTGAGTGGCTTGCTGAGAAATGCAATTGGATGTTGTTCCTGCATCAAAACTGCCCTGATGCCCAGATCGCACGCATCAGTTTCGACCACAAATTGCTTCTGGCAATTGGGTAGCTATAATACTGGCGTAGATGCCATTGCTGCTTTCAGCGCATCAAATGCCATTATCGCCTCGTCCGTCCAAAGAAACCCCTTTTTCTTCAGAAGATTAGTCAGTGGCCTGGCTATAACGGCATAATTGCGAATGAACTTCCTGTAGTACCTTGTTAGACCCAGAAATCCCCGCAATTTTGTCACCGTGGATGGTTGTAGCCACTTTATCATGGCTTCAGTCTTGCGTGGGTTAGTGGATACTCCTTCTGCAGAGATAATATGACCCAGGTACTCCAAACTCGAGCAAGCGAACGATCACTTACTGTCTTTGACGAACATTTTTTTTACTTCAGAGAAGAGTAAGCACTTTGGTGAGATGCTGGACATGGTCCTGTAGAGATGCACTCTACACCAGTATATCATCCATGAAAACTAGTATAGATTTCCGTAGACATGGGCTGAGCACCAGGTTCATGACACACTGAAAAGTTCCTGGTGCATTGCACAAACCAAATGGCATCACTCTAAATTAATAGTGGCCATGATGTGTTTTGAATGCAGTTTTGTGCTCATCAGCTGGTAGCATTCAAATCTGATGATAGCCCGCACGAAGTTCTAAGAGAATATCTAAGCACTCGCCAATTCATTGAGGAGCTCGTCGATGACATGCATGGGAAAGGTGTTTTTGATAGTGAGCTCATTCAGCCGATGATAATCGATGCAAAAGCGCCATGACCCGTCTTTATTTTGCACCAGTAACACATGGGATGCATATGGTGACATAATGGGAACAATGGTACCAGCTTCAAGCATATGTAGGGGTTCGTAGCAAGGAAAACAAAAAAAATCTACCGCATGCACACAAACAAGCCAAGATCTATCTACTAGATTGTAGCAACGAGTCGATTAGAGTACTCACCCTCGAAGATTCCAAAGCGGTTAACGAGAGCGGATTCTCGTGGGTGATGTAGTCGTACACTTGCCGATCTCAAGATCGCGTAGACGATCCTTCCGGCAGCGTTCGGCGCTTCATGATCGGTCACATCGCGTTGATTACTCGATGAAGACCTTCCACTCCCTTGTTACAGCAGGCAGCGTAGGTTGTAGTTCTCCCCTCGTGATTCCGGCAGCACGACGGCATGGTGTCGGCAGTAGAGGAAGATCCTGCAAGTCTTCGCCTAAGCCGGTGCGAGTTATGGTGGATCTAGGGTTTCCCAGCGATCTAGGGTTTATAAGGCCAGGAGGAGGAGGAGGTGTCGGCGGCGGCGCACGGGGTGGAGGGTTGGCTCTTGTGTGTTTGGGGCAGCCCTCCCCCTCTATTTATGAGAGGGGAGGCAGCCTTGGGAGGGGAGGGTTTGAATCCAAACCCAAACCCAAGTTGGATTGAAAGAAGGACTCTTTCCTTCTTCCACTAGGAAACATTGTTCCAGTTTGACTTTTCAAACCTCCCGTTTGACTTTCAATTTAGAGCTTTAATTCTCTCTTGCAAATTCCCAAACCAAGTGACCTAGGATATGATCCAATCATTCCACTTACCCATGACACATTCATGGTCCATTCCCCTTCCGGTCCGGTGAACCTTCTAGAACCTCTCCTATGAAAACATCGAAATCATTCCCGAACTCCGGAATCGGACTTTCCTTATATGAATCTTATTCTCCGAACCATTCCGGATCTCCTCGTGATATCCCGGATCCCATCCGAGACTCCGAACAACATTCAGTATCCCTACTAACATTCCATATCTACTAAACAACATTGAATCCTTAAGTGTGTCTCCCTACGATTCGTGAATTATGCGGACATGACCGAGACACTTCTCTGATCAATAACCAATAGAGGAATATAGAAATTCATATGGATCCCACATATTTCTACGATTACTTTGCGATCGAATGAACCACTTACATACGATACCAATTTCCCTTTGTCTCGCGATAGTTTACTTATCCGAGGTTTGATCGTCGGTATATCTGCATACCTAGTTCAACCTTGTTACCGATAAGTACTCTTTTCTTATTACCGTGATATGTGATCCCTTGTGAGCCAGTCACATGCTTGCAAGCCAATTGGATGACATTCCACCGAGAGGGCCCAGAGTATATCTATCTGTCATATGAATGGACAAATCCCACTCTTGATCCATGTGCCTCAACACATACTTTCCAAACATTCAATGCCACCTTTATAGCCACCCGGTTACGGTGTGGTCTTTGATATCATCAAAGAATCCTTCCGGTGATGGTGATTAGCATGATCTCATGGTCGAAGGAATTAGGTTACTATGTATCAGAAAGCTTATAGCAAATGAACTATTGAAATGACTTGATCTTAATGCTACGCTTATCTATAGGAGTATGCCTATCATACCATTCTCCTAATGATATGATCTTGTTGTTAACAACATCTCAATGTTCATGATCGGGAAACCACGTTCATCTATTAACCAACAAGCTAGTATTACAAAGAGGCTTTACTAGGGACTCTAATTTAGTTTACAAATCACACAAGTATTAATGTTTCCGGTTAATACTATTAATAGCATGAATGTAAATATTTATCATAAACACAAAGATATAATAATAACTACATTTATTATTGCCTCTAGGGCATATCTCCAACATCATATACTTCACTTGTTTCTCGATTTCATCCTTGTGTGCAGGAGAATATTTGTGTGGACGTGCATTAAATGGAGTTGCATCCTGTTTGAGGGGAATTGCATGATCATACTCACGCTCAGCAGGAAGCTCTGTCGGAGTAGCAAACACATCAGGAAACTTATCCAACACCTCTTTGATCTCGGGTGTCAACTGGGAAGATGGACTATCACAAGAAGGTTGCACAATTGCCATGGCCTAGATTTCATTTCCTTTATACTCCCTCCATCCTAGGGCATACGGCATAAAAAAAATCGGCTTAAGGCATGGGGTGCGTGGGGTCGTAAGTTTTCCCCTCTCCTCACGTGACCTCGTCTCTCTCCTCGTTCTTTTTTCTAGACGCTTTTACTTCGTACCGTTTTCCCGAGGCAGCACAGTTCGTTTGACTCCAGCGTCGCCGCCTGCCGTCCGACCTCGACTATAAGATGACGATGACGACAGAGAAGATCTCTCCCACTCCCGCACATCCTCTCCCTCGTTCTATTCTGCCTTCTCGTGTAGATCTCTTCTTTTCTTTCTTGTTCAGTCTATGGCAGCGACGAGGGAGTTGATGCTAGCAGCGGCATTCATGGTGCTGGCGGCCACGGTGATGTTTTCTGGTGCCGCCTCCGCGATGGACTTCGGCTACTCTTCGTCTTCTGCCTCCCGCGATGGCGGGCATCAGCGTTCAGGAGAGATAGTCTGTACGGGATATAGGGGGCGCACGTGCAAGGGAGAAACCAAGGAGTCCAGGATTTTTACGAGAGACAATTAAGAGGTGAATCGGGTGCATGCAGGGGCAGGAAAGGAAACCTCCCTTTTTTCCTCTCTTGGCTATCAATGTCTTAACTCTCCTTAATAAGCGTGCAAATTTTTTTACGCCTTATGCCCTTGGATGGAGGGAGTATCATTTAATCAACTATTCCACTGGTAATTCTCTGGCAGAATCTGGAGTTGGAGCGACAACACCTGTCAGTTTGATGAATTTTCCTTTATGCGAAAAAGCCAAACAATGGTTTTTCCAGTCGGTGACCATTGGACTATGCAACTCTAACCAATCCATCCCAAGAATGGCATCATAAGCTCCCAGTTGTAGCACTCGCATGTCGGTGGCAAATGTTTCTCCTTGACACCACCAAGTTAACTAAGGAACAATCTTGGTGCACTGCATGTAGGACCCATTGGCAATTTTGACAGAAAATGAATATGTTGGTTGCACCTTGCAGTTTAGGAGATCCACTAAATTCGCATTCACAAAGCTATGGATACTTCCTGAGTCCACTAAGATGATCAGAACTTGATTTTCAATCATGGCCTGCAATTTAAGTGTCTCCCGACCTTCAGTACTGTCCATAGCATGGATAGACAGACTAAGTTGCTCAGCCTGTGCAATATCCTGCATTTCTATCATGTTCAGAACCTCCTCTGACAGAACCTTGGCTTGCTCTTCGAGCTGAACAACATGAACTTCTACGCCTGGATTCTTGCCACATTGATGTACATGATCAAACTTGTCCCCACACTTGAAACAGAGCATGTTGGCTCTCCTATAGTCACGCAGTTGCCTGTCACGCCAAAGATCGCCTCCATTGAGTTTCAGAGTTGGCTTGGCTGCTTCAGGTCGAGGTGCCGCAACATCAACTTTCATGTAGGTGGTTTTTTTGGTTGTTCATGGTTTGGTGTCAGCAAACACTTCTTCCTAAACTGGAGCTAAAAGAATTGCACGAGCAACTATTGCAGAACCTGAACTTCTACTTCCACGCGAATGTTAGACTTTAGACCACGAATGAACTGTGTGACAAAGAACTGTTCATCATAATTGGGGTTCTGAATAGACACCAGATAAGACAGTTTCTCGAATTTGAGGTGATATCCAGTAACTAAACCCCGTTGTTTGAGAGCTGGTAACTGTTTCAGGTGTTTGCGGTGCTCATCTGACCCAAACTTCTCTGTTACTGCAGCTATGAGCTCAGTCCAAGTGTTGATCTCATGGCGGAGACGATAGGCTTTCAGCCAGAGTGCAACGTTGCCATCCATGTGTAAAGTCGCAAATACAAGCCACGAATATGGATGTACATTGAATAGACGAAAATAGTCCAAGCATTTGTTCTTCCAAATCGTCGGCCGATATCCATCAAATCATGGAAACGACACCTTCAGGTTATGTTTCAGAGAAGCCTCATCCTGATGCCCATGTCTACCGCCACCAGCGCCCCCGAATCCACCGCCTCCAGCGCCTCCGAGTACACCGCCACCTGATTCACCAGTTCTACCGCCGCCTGCACCCCCAATCATCCCACCGCCGATGCCGCCCGTGCTCCGAGGCGCATGAGTGGATGCCGAAGCACCTGGAGCATCGCCTGATCAATTAATTGTGGTGGGTTGAAGCGCAGTATTACCCGCAGGACGCACATCCCTAGGATCTAGATCATCCTCGTCCGGTGATGGTGAACGCGCATAGTGCTGCTCCAAGCGCTCGAGTGGCCGATAGCTTGTCGTCTAGAGACGAAATTTGCCGAGTTGTATCCTCCAGCGCCTTCGAATTCTCCTAGACCACCTCCGAGACGAGTCCTATCTGAGCAACGAGCCCTTGCTGGGTCGTGTCCATCGTCGCCACGTGCCTGTGCAGCAGATCAACGGCCTGCCTGCACTCAGTAAGGGTTGCGCTCGCCGTGGCTGCCGTCTCGCCCATCACCGTCAGCACGAGAAGGGTTTGCGGAGAAGGTTTGGGAGGCGCCGTGATGCTCCTCACCGGCTGGTGCCAACCATGCCGCCAAAATTTTATTGGATTTTACGGCAAGCCCAGCACAATGAATTGGGAGATCGACAACGAGCGCGCCGCCACGAGGATGAGGATTTTATCGAAAGAGCGATCTGAAGACAGCCTTTCAAACATGTCAAACCAACGAAGTGCTCCTAGGATCGTAGAATCTGATACCAAGTGCACTGCTCGCTAGTATGATGGCTAACTAAGTAGGATGACCTTCGTGAAGAAGAATTTAGAAACAGAATAAGGGGAGAGAGATTAGTGAGGAGAGTTGCGTTCCACGCTTCTTCTTTCATTCAGATCATGTCGCACACATTACAAGTTTTAGGCGTAAGTAGTTTGACACGCCATGGCATGCAGGCCCCACACCCACACCCGTCACCAGTTGTCGCACCCGACTCACACCTGGTGACACACACACAGCTACGACATTGCCGATCGTGACACGACAGTAGGAGGAGAGCTTTCTGACCACGTGACCATAGCAGGTTTTATATTTCCATTTATTTTCTATTTTGTTTTCATTTTTTGGGGATGCAATTGGGTGCAGTGGTCACCGGGTTTGCGGGCACAGCAAACTCACCGGTTCGAAGGTGTTCGAAATGCAGGGAACAATTTAAGTTGTCATAAATATTCATAGATTGCAAAGTTTATAGGTAGTGTTGCATCTGGCTTGGGTTTCTATCACATAGAGTTACCTTTTCAGACCTCTGAGATATATCCTCCCAAGAATATTGCCCTTGTCTATCTAGATCAAGGAAATATCACAAAGGAAGAGTTATACCAGAATCTGGCCTCTGTTTATAGAACCAACTGGCCCTGGCAAATCAGATGCCTGGATGAGTGGTATTTTCTGGTCAAATTCCCACCTCACCTCAAGGTTGAAGAGATTGCTGGGTATCCTAGTTTTGGTCTGCCTAAGGAGGGTGTCTTTGTCAAAGTTCATGTTTGGAATGGAGCCCTAGATTACTATGCTGAACTGCGGGATGTTTGGTTACAAATCAAAGGCATGAACCAGACCTGGTGTAAATGGCCAACTCTCATGCAATTTGTTACATCTTTTGGCATCATGCAAGATGTGGACTGGTATGGGATGTTTAGGTCTTTCTATGAAACAACTAGAGTCAAGATAAAGTGTAGGGATCACACTAGAATCCCTGCCACCAGAATCTTTGAGGTTGGTGGAGTGTTATTTCAAATCCATTTTGCTGTTGAGGGCCCTGCTAGTATGGTCAATGTGGAGGATGAAGATCCTGATAATATTTATCCTCCTAACCCTGATGAACATAGTGACCAACAAGAGGACCAACCACCCGAAGCTAAGAAAGCTCTGATAAAATGTATACTGTTACCAGCACTGGGGGTGGGAAAGGTACTACTGCCTCCACTCCTAACCAACAAAAAAGCGATGAGAAAGGGAATTCCAAGCAGAAATCACTGGCTACACTGTTTGACAAAGTTCTGGAGGTTGCAAACTGCTTCAAAAATGACTGCACAATCCCTACTTGCTCCAGCAAGCTTGTTCATATTGTGGATGAGGAATCTATGGCAAAGAGTAAGGTGCTGAACTAGATGCAGGGCATTCAATCAGAAGATGACTATGTCAACCTCATTCAGGAGATGGAGCTGGCTACTGAAAACACTCTTTTCTATGAAGACCCAGACAGGGAACTTAGTCAGGAGGAGTTACTGAGTCATGGGATTGTGGAGAAGGTGATTAAGGAGCAAGAGAAGAAAAGAAAATGGGGGTCCAGTTTTTGGTGCAAGACAAAGCTCCAGGTTTTCTGATAAGGAAGGGAAAACAATGCTTCAAAAGGCACAAGAAATCACCATGAAGAGGAACTTGGAAAAAACAACTGCTGCTTCTTCTAAGATGAAAGGTATTGTGCAACAAAACCTTTTTAATGTCATTGCTACTAGTAACCTTATTCAAATGGCTAATAGTGTTGGCGTTGCCATTCCAAGCCTAGAGGAATGTTCCTCTGTTATTTCTATTACTAGTCATCTTGATGTACCCTCTTCCTCTGTTTCACCTTTTTCTCCTAGCAGACCTTTAGAGGAAGGGGTATATGAAGATGAGTTTCCTGATGCATTAGGGTGGTCTTTGGTTAGTAAACATAGGCGAGGAAATCACCCCAAGAAAGTAGGTTTAAAATGAATTGTGTTTTTTGGAATCCTAGGGGAATCCAAGCCCCTGGTAGGAAGAATGCTCTTATTGACCTTTTCAATAAGACCCATGCCCACTATGTTGTCTTCCAGGAAACTAAGAAGGAGTCTATTTCTAGCAACTACTTCAATTCTTTAGTAGGTAATAGGATGTTTAAATGTAAAGATTTACCTATTGTTAGCTCTGCTGGAGGCATTGTAGCAGGGGTGGATTTAGATTTTTTATGTCATTAGCTGGCAAATTATGGATTTTTCTGTTTTTGTTGTTGTTAGGCTGAAGGCCAAAGATACTGTTGTTAGAATTATTACAGTGTATGGCTCTTCTTATGAAGAAAATAAAGAAGCCTTTATTTCTGAATTGCATGGTCTTTTTATAGATTATAGTGGTCACACTATTATTGGTGGAGACTTTAATCTTGTTAGATTCCAGAGTGATAAAAGTAATGGTAACATTGATCACAAATGGAGTGACAAGTTTAATGCTTGGATTGACATTTGGAGTTTACTTGAAGTTAAGCTTAGTAATAGAAGGTTTACTTGGGGGAACAATAGGGAAAATTTGATTATGTCCAATATTGACAGAGTGTTCTGCAATGTTGAACTTGACCAAATCTTTCCTCTTGCCTTCATTAGAGCTCTACCTAGGTTGGGCAGTGATCACACACCAATTCTGTGGGAATCTGGTTGTGGGGCTAAACCCAGGTCTGCCACTTACAAATTTGAGAAGTGGTGGCTGATGATAAGTGATTTTAAATCTCTTGCCACTGCTAACTGGTCTAAACCAATTAAAGGTAAATATTCAGTTGATGTCTGGCAAAAGAAAACTAGGAGATTTAGATTTTGGTCAAAAGGGTGGAGTAAAAATATTGAATATGAGCTTAGAAACCTTGAAGGATCTTATGGAGGAATATGATTTACTTGACATTAAGTCTGAGTCATTAGAACTTTCTGTTGATGAACAGACTAGGCTTGAGCAAATGTATTCTGAAATGAATATGCTTTGGTTAAAGGAAAAAATTAAGGCAAAGCAGAGGTCTAGGGATAGAGATATTAAAGGAGATAGGAATACTGCTTATTTATATGCTGTATCTAACTAGAGGAGGAGGAAAATGCTAGTGCATTCTCTAGATGGGCCTGTCCATGATGAGGAAGAAATGATGCACATTGCTACCTCCTTCTACAAGGAACTCTTCAAAAAAGAAGAACCTTCTGGTTGTACTCTCTCTGATGATTCCTTTTCTTCTAGTAAAAAAGTCTCTGTAAATCAAAATCTGCCCCTTGAAGCCCCTTTCACTGAAGATGAAATCAAACACGCTGTGTTTGGCTCCTATTCTGGTGGGGCTCTAGGCCCTGATGGCGTGTCTTTCATTTTTATCAGCATTTCTGGGAGGTAGTCAAAGTTGATCTTATGGCCATGTTTACATATTTTCATCAAGGCAAACTAGATATATATATATATATATATATATAGACTGAATTTTGCTATTTTGATTCTTATCCCAAAAGAACCTGAAGGTAGTAGCATGATTTTTTTTCGTCCTATTAGCTTACTCAACTATGTCTTCAAGATTTTCACTAAGGTCTTGACAAATAGATTAGCCTTGCTAATGAACACCATTACTTCTTGTAATCAGTCTATCTTTATCAAAGGGAGATTCATTTTTGGAAAGTGTTGTTACTGCACATGAAGTTATACATTCTGTTTCCCATGGTAAAAATCAAGGACTTGTTATTAAACTAGATTATGAAAAAGCTTTTGATAAGGTAGATTTGGATTTTATTCTTGACCTTCTAGCCAAGAGAGATTTTAGTCCTATAGTCATTTCCTGGATTAAAGCTATCACTCATGGAGGGTCTGTTGGGGTCAAACTTAATAACACCATTGGAAATTTCTTTGTTACTGGTAAAGGGCTTAGATAGGGAGATCCTATTTCCCCTTTACTTTTTAACCTAGTAGTAGATGTACTAACTAGGATGCTCATTAAATCATGTAATGCTAGTTTGATTAAAGGTCTTTGCTCTAACCTTTATCTTGGAGGTGTTACATGTCTGTAATATGCAGATGCCACCATTTTATTTTCTAATAACAACCCCTCTTATGCCACTAACCTCAAATGGGTGTTAACCTGTTTTGAACAAGTTTCTGGGACGAATCTCAACTATTCAAAAAGTGAATTTATTCCCATAGGCCTTGAGGAATCTGATATTGTTCTATACTCAAGTATTTTGGGGTGTGCTGATGGTGCTTTCCCTATTAAATACTTAGGTATACCTTTGCATTTTGAAAAGCTTAGGAGAGAGCATATCCAACCTCTAATAGACAAAATCCTCAAAAGAATTGCAGGTTGGAGGGGGACATTACTCTCTTATGCAACTAGGTTGACTCTTATTAAAACTTGTTTAGCCAGTATTCCTATCTACCTGCTCTCCTTTTTCAAGTTTCCTAAGTGGGCCTTAGATTTAATTAACTCCCAGATGGCTAATTGTTTGTGGAACAATTTTGAGGGCCATAGGAAACTTCATTTGGCTAGTTGGAAACTAATCTGTAGAAAAAAGGAGTTTGGGGGACTGGAGATTCCTGATTTAGCTAATGTTAATTTGTCCCTCCTGAGGTCTTGGATTAAGAGATATTCCAGTGATGAAGGGAAAATCTGGAGGACTATAATTGAGTCTATATATGATACTAAAAACCCTAACATCTTCTGTAGTAGGCAGACCGGGGTCTCCCAGTTCTGGAAAGGTGTCCATTGGGCTGTTAATAGTATCAAATTTGGATATAGATGGCAAATTAGGGATGGTGCTCAAGTCAGGTTTTGGGAGGACACCTGGTTTGGGACATCCCCCTGCCAGTTCAATTTTTTGAAATTTATGTTATATGCAATGAACATAATAAAACTATTCAGCAAATTTGGGATGGTACTTCTCTCAAACTTACTTTTAGGAGAAACTTTAGTAGTGCCATGTTGGCTCAATGGTATGAGCTTGAGGCAATTGCTTCTAGGATCTCTTTAATACTAATACTGATGCTTTGATTTGGCAGTATGGAAGCAAAGTGGTTTACTCTACTACTTCCATCTATGCTATAATAAATTTTGGGGGTGTCACTCCCATATATATCCCTGCTGTATGGCAGTTGCATATTCCCCCAGAGTCCATATTTTTCTTTGGCTTTTAGCTCATAACAAACTAATGACTAGAGATAACCTAAAAAAGAGACACTTGAATAAACCTGAGGACTGCATCTTTTGTACCGAGGATGAATCTATTAACCACCTCTTTTTTTAGTGCTTAGTTGCTAAACAGATTTGGAGTAGTATTTCTAGTTTTTTTAATACTTCTGTTGAAAATGACTACCTGTCTGTAGCTAAAAATTGGATTGCAAATAAGAAACATGCAGTTCTGAATTCAGACTGTTCTGCTGTCCTATGGTGTCTCTGAAAATTTAGAAATGATATGATCTTTAATGGTCTTCCTTGAATTAACTTGCATCAGATTCTGAGGAAGATCTTGGCTTCAGTAAAACACTGGAGGCTGATTTTCAAGGAAGAAATGCTGGAGGAGATGGAGAGGTTCTGCACCTACCTCTCCAAAAATCTGGACTCGCCCTTTGCACTGACGAGTGGGTGAGTAAGGATGCAAATGCTGAAAGGAATGACCCTCAAGACCCATCATCGCCGGCGAGCAAAAGGGCTGCTATACAGGGGACCCGGGCAACGCCGACGTCCACTCTGGCAGCTGCTGTCTTTCCTTCCCCCCTGTAGTTTCCTTCTATCTGGTGCTTTCCTTTGTATGGAACTTCTGTTGTTTTCGATGCTCTGTTTTTGCAGTTTGGACCTTTAATTTTATAGCTCTCTTTATTGCATTAGACTTGAGAACTCTCTTCAGATTTCGTTGATGTTATCAATTTTTATTAAAAAATATTATTCATAGAAACCGAGTTCCGGATACCTCAATTAAACCTTTTTTCTTATGCTCGTGGATAATTTTTTGAGAAAGATTGAGGATTATCTTTTGAGAAAGATCGAGGATAAGTTTTTGAGAAAGACAAAACGGGAGCTGTAGCTTGTTTATCATCCCAAACAGCCTAGCGGGGCCCTGCCACGTCAGAAAGGCCCACCAACAGAGACACGGGCAGCAAGCCGGCCCCACCCAGCAGATATTCCTCCACCGTCCCGCTCGTGTCATCTCCTCCGGAGAGGCAGCGACGCGCGGCCGGGCGACAAACAACAAAGAGCGCCATTTGACGCCACGCTCGTGGAAGAATATCCAACCGGAACTGGAAACCGCCCCAACAAATGCCCTTTTTTTTTGAGTTAAATCCATCGTTAGTCACTGAACTTGCTTAGCGAAGTCAATACGGTCATCGTACAACATGAATACGAGTTTACGGTCACTAAAGACGCCTTGAAGCGTCATTGGCGGTCACCGCTCGCAACGTAGCGATGTATTTGATGACGTGGCGAGCTAGGACCCACTGGCAGCCTTTAGGTGTATTTTATTTGCAGAAAATTTATGCCCGTCAATTGCTTAACTATTTTTCCTAGGGAGATCGATGGATGAAGCCGCCATCGCCGGCTGACCTACCTTCCTCCATCGCCGCCGTCGTCTCCATCGCTGGTGAGCGGCTCGGATCTTGACCGAAGCCTTTGTGACGGGAGTGGTGGTAGGCACGATGAGACCAGATTCCCTCAAGGCCATGGTTGCCGTGGATGATGAGATTTGCCTCGGGAAGGGATCGCGCGGCTCAACGGCCCGCGGCCGGTCGCCAGATCTTTGGGCGAGCACGTCTTGGTGTGCTTCCACATGCCGGTCGATGGAGCCTCGCCGTGGGCGCTCATAGCTTCTGACCTCCTCCGCACATCGTCGTCATCTTGGCTTGCCGACACTAGTGGTGGGCGAGCTTCCCGCTTGCTTTCTACGCTTTGAGTACGCAGAGGAACCTATCGCCATCGACCGGGAGGAGGTGGAGGACGCCCGGCGACCAGCGCGTTCAGCCGATTTTTTCACCTTGAGGCCTTTTTAAACACAATATGGCATCTGGTAATTTTGCGGCGACTCACAAGATGCTCCGCGCCGCAGACGCCATGATGGCGCGATCACGCGGGCCGGCCCGGCCGCGTCGCATACTCCGTCCGGCCGCAGCCGCTCCACCGCCGCCAGCGCTCTCTAGCTCACGGATCCACCTCCGCCATCGCTGAAGGCCAGCGGCCCGGGATATGGCGCTTGGCGGTTCTCCTTGGCAGCAGAGCGAAGAGGCCCGGATCCCGACGCCGACACGGCGTTGGCCTTCTCGTCTACCAGGCTACATGGCCTTGATGACCCGTCGGCCACGGCTGGCGTTAGGCGTGGCGTAGCTCGGCGTTCGCAATCGACGGATGGACGCCGAGCTCGACGACGCGAGATGGACGCCGAGCTCGACGACGGTGCGAAAGACGCCATCATGCGGCTGCCGTTCTTCGCCGGGCCACAAGTAGGCGTAGGCCAGAAAGCGTGGCTGCGCGAGGAAGCGACGTTGAGCGAGGGCGAGACGGCCGACCACAGGAAGGAGAAGCGGAATGGGGAGGAATCGTGGAAGAGTGGAGGAGAGTTGGTGGTGGGGGCGGTGGGTCCCTCAGGGTTGCCTTTAAGGAAATAAGATATAAGTTTTTTTTTAAATGAAACGGAATTAAAGGCTAACAATGGGTCCTTAGCTCGCCACATCAGCAAATACATTTCTACAACACGAGCGGTGACCGTGAGTGATGCTCCAATACAACTTCGATGACCGTAAACTCGTATTGCCGTTGTATAGTGATTGTATTGAACTTGCTAACCAAGTTCAGTGACTACCCATGGATTTAACTCTTTTTTTTTCCCTCTCCCTCGCAGCACACCACCAAGTCAAAATGACCCTTCTCTCCTCCGGCCCTCTCTCACGCAGTTCACACACTCCCCTTCCCCCCTTCTCTCCTCCCCACATCCAGCAAAACCTAGGCAAGCGAAGCAAAGCGCGAGGAATCCCAGCCTCTTGCTCGCATGGCTAGCCTCCTGCACCTCCCGGACCTCGCCGCGTCCAGGCCGCCGGTGGCCGGCGTCGCGCGGAGGAGGAGGGGCGCGAGGGTCGTGGCGGCGGCGGCGTCGCCCGGGGGCCGCGTGAAGCAGCAGCAGCAGGAGGAGACCGGGGCGGGCAAGGGGCGGGTGATCAGGGTCGCGGACCCCGTGCGGGAGGGGAGGCTGCTGGTGCCTCTGCCGCTCCCGCCGCTCTTCTCCGTGCCGGTGACGCCGGCGTCCGAGTCGCCCGCGGCCACCAAGCGCCGGGACGACGACGAGGAGGAGAGGCGGAGGTACTACCTCAACCTCGGCTACGCGATCCGGACGCTCAGGGAGGAGATCCCCGACGTCTTCAACAAGGAGCCCAGCTTCGATATCTACAGGTTCGTGCCGGCCGTTTCATGTGTGCTTCCTTCGTTCTGATCATTTCGAGAGCCAATTGAGCACTTTTTAGGTGGGTCATTGCCAGTGTTGAGTGCTATTAATTGCTTGTAGAAGCTAAATATATATTGGAATGGTATGTGGCAAATTGACAGTATTTGACTAGTTTCTAGTACTCCTACTATAGAATTGCTTAGCCTGCACCAAATACTAACATACAGTCCTCTACCCTCTATAGCAGTTAAGTAGTCGTTCAGTTGGAGTAATTTTGTGATTGCTGCTGATAGAAATGGCTCTCACAATACTGCATCTTTCTAGCTTGAAAATTATAGTCTAGCTTAGCCGTGCACTGGTCTTCAAACTCATGTATTGGCTAGTCTAGGAGTTTTTTTGGAGTTGAATGGATGAATTAGGAAGCACAGCTAGTTATTGGACCGCCTACTAATATGCTATCAAGTACTCCCTCCATTTTAAAATATAAGATGTTTTAGGTTTGTAAAGAAAATGTATCTAGACTTTTCTAGTGTGTAGATTCACTCCAAACTTGAGTGAACCTACATATTAAAAGAAGTCTAGATTCATTTGCTTCACAAAGCTAAAACATCTTATATTTTGAAACGGAGGGAGTACATCAGAAGAACCATATTTCAGAAACGAAGCTCAAATATCTATCCCTATAGAATTTTAACTAGCATAATGATTGCATTGTGGATGTTACCTCTTGTTTATAGGGTTGCCCAATTCATCCTGTAATTGTTACAGTTTATGTATTCATAGTATTTTGAGGTGGTGAAAAGCCATCTGTGGTAGGGTGAAACGGGTCATTGGTTGATCAAGAGTTAAAATGTCTAGGTCCCCTCTTGGTAGGGTCCATCATCATTAATCTATGGTGATAGCTTAGTGCTTAGTTATCTGTTGACAGTTTTCTTTCTTTCTTTCTTTGTTCTGGTCTGGTCTGTATTCTTTTTTTTTTCAAGGACATGCAAAAGACTTGCATGTCATGGCATTAAGAGAGTTTGGTCTGTATTCAATAGTGACATTCCTGCTCATCGTATATCCTACCTTGAGTTACATTTTAGACGTTTTTTAAATCTTCGTATGCAACTGTAGTAGTTCCTCTGTCTGCTCTCTATAAAAAGCAAGCTTATTTTGGCCCTTATGCAATCAGTTGTTTGGTTGGGACACAGCAAATACAACCATTTAGTTTTAATACTAATTTGAGCAATATGACCTTTTTGTTATGCTATCTTATCCACTTAGTGTGTTGTCCAATCTATCTACAACTTGATGGGAACAAACATTTATAAAACATCCAATGTTCACTTTACACTTTCCTTTGCTGCAGTATTAACATACCTCAACAAACTCAGTAGTTGATCCTCCATCAGTTTCTTGCTTTCGTTCTTTTTTGTACTAACCTTACAGTATCTCAGTTGTCAGTTAGTGTTTAGTATCTTCTATTGCCGTTCGAATGTTGAGCTCATGAGGTCGGCCCTTCCAAAGTAAATACAATACCATTCTTGCATCCTGAACAATATTTTGGCTAAAACTTGAATTAAGAGTAACAGAAAAACACCATTTGAATTACCAAGTTAGTATCTTGGCAAAGTCTTTCTATATAGTTACCTTGATCTTGGCAAAGTTGCTCCAGTGAGTTGACTAACTTTGATGTAGCTTTGCAACTTTGGATGTTACCCTGTACATGAAGGTTGCATTTTTCTTGTACAGATTATACTATTGAGTCTTACCATTGATCTTTTCCTAACTTTGTTCGTTACTGTTTGCCAGAGAAGATATTGTCTTCAGAGACCCTTTCAATAAATTTCAGGGCATCGACAATTATAGAAGTTTATTCTGGGGATTGCGCTTTACTGGACGTATCTTCTTCAAAGCATTATGGGTTGATATAGTTAGTATATGGCAGCCTGCTGATGATCTTATCATGATTCGCTGGATTGCCCACGGCGTTCCTCGAGTCCCCTGGGATGGCCATGCCCGCTTTGACGGTGCCTCTGTGTACAAACTTGACAGGAATGGGAAGATCTATGAGCATAAGGTACATAACATCGCTACAAACCCACCGACGAAATTCAAGGCCTTGTCGGTTCAAGAGCTAATCAGAGCTGTTACATGTCCATCCACTCCAAAACCAACTTATTTCGAGGCTTCATCTCAATCTTCGAGTGCGGCCCCGTTTTCCTTGATATTGTCATGGATCAGACACAATGTTCCGTTGTGCCATATGCTTTCCCTAGCAAATCTGGGAGAAGGGTAGCGTGGGTACAGCATGATTGCTTACAAATTTTGCCTTTTTGTTGTATTGTAGTGTACCGTGTCACTAATTAGTACAGAATCGTAACTATTGTATATATGTACAGTGATAAATTTATACAGAATAAAGTTGCTCTTGGTTGAGCTGTATAAACTGCAGTGCTGCATACTTTCCTGGCTTTTAAATTTGTTAATCAGTTGACAATGCTCTTTGTGGCCGAACTGGTTTGGGCATACTCGACCTGATATCAAATCAAAACAAAAGTTTGAGCACTAATATCTGTCACAATTTATTTATAAATTCAATAAATATTATGCACCGTGAAATCAAACAGTACTTTCCTGACTCTACATCTTATTTTGCGGGATTATAAGTGTGTTGGAGAGGCAAGTTTTTCTCTAGAGAGGCCACAACCAAGCATATTCGAGAGTCAGCCAACGCGGATGAGTAAAATTTTTACTCCTCTAACCACTTTGAGTAAAAGGTTTGGGTAGGTACTCCTCTAACCACCTCTAACAGGTTTGAGGGTTCGGCTAGGTATGATTTACAGAAATTAAACCAAATTTTACTCCTCTAACTGATTTTAAAGGATCTGCTAGAGATGCATAAGACAAGCCGCAGAACTTCAATCCTATAAGACCGGTGCCTACAAGACCTGCATGGATATTGAAGAATCAGAATGAGAAACAGTCAAACAACAAGTATAGATAGTCCCATTTCGAAAAAAGCAACTATGATAGGCATTAATTATTTAATCATTAGTACTATAAGGCAGAAACAATGTTCCACATCGAATATTCGAATGTCTCAATACATACTTTTTGACATCAATATTTTCATATTCTTCGCGGTCATGCCCACAACAATAGGCCACCATATATAATTGCGATAAGCAATTTCAGATGTCTAGCAGCAAACACGCACACACGGTCTACAAAGTTCAGTTTGATCTGGAAATGGCAATACTTTGCATTTTGTAGAAGCTTACTCAGCTTGACAAATTATAAGCCACATATTTTTTTGCTGGTCCAAAATGCTCAAGCTTAACCGGATAGGCAAAAACAGTCACACCAAATAATTCAACCTAAACAGGAGCCACGTATTTGATATGAAACTTAGGCTGTGTCCACTCCCTCTTGCATGCCACTGGACAAAACAAATGAGGTCCTCACAAAACCTTCACATTTCTCGTACCCCGCTTGTTTCTTGTTTCTCCATAACAGAGCACATGCTCCTAATGTCAGATGCTGGAGGAATAATGCTCTCGTTCTAGATAAGCATACGATCTTCCAATAATTTGCAGTAAGAAGTAGGACAAGCAATTTCTGAGCAGCCTTCCAGGCTGCCGTCGACTCCTCAAGTTGCCCGATATGCTTTCTGTAACCTTATACAGTACAATTGCTAATTGTTTACGCAGACGAAACACGATGCAGACTAGTCAGGGGAAGACACAAACATGACCAGGAATGGAACATTACTGATACTTGCATGCTGACGTTTTAAAGCAACAGGCATACAAGAAAAGTTTGAGCTCTGAATGGCACCTGCCCTAGTTAAAGGTCCTCAGCAAACACCTCATGCATTCACTTGCTATGGTCCGCGCTTTTGATTCAACTTGTAAAACATAATATTGCATTAGAACACCTCCAGGCTTTCTTGCATTTTAGTAATGACCATTTGATAACCAAAATAAATCTGTGAATTGCGTAAATGTCTCTACGAAGATGAAACATTATGTACACCCTCTGTTATTCTATTTTCAGGCTTAAACTCCCCTTGTCAAATATTTAGGCTTTTGACCAGAAATTTATGTATAAGTATCATTGCAGAATCATCGAAAATCATTTAAGTATATTTTTACCGTATTTACACTAATGTAGAGTTATAGTAATGAGAGTAATAGTATGGCCATGCAGTTAGCAAGAAGTCAGTAACGACTAACGTCATCCATAAATTATATGGAGGTGACAAGTTGTGAAGGGATATGGTTATGGAACAGGCAAAGTTTGCAATGGCCACTAGAGGCAGAGGAGTAAGCAGCAAGGCTGTAGTGGCTGTGACAGGGAAGAACTGGCAAGTTTGTCTGCTTGTCCATTATCGTATTATATTGGTTGGTTGTGATTAATCAAGTTACTGATAAACCTAATTTTGGAGCTTACATTCATACAAGAATCAAATACGAGATTAAACTGTTTGTTCAGACAAGACTATGTCTTTTAAAACAGCTTTAAAATACAAATAAAAAGATAATTTCAAGCAGTTTGCAATGCAATGCAGGTCAAACATTTCAATACTAGCTAGCCTCTACTATCAAATACACCATATAACAAGGCAGGTGGTGAGTGGTGACTAGTCAGTAACAACCATTTGCCAAATCCAGCTCAATCTAGTATCTAGAAAATAGAAACAGAAATAATTACAAGTTCTGTAAAATCAATAATACTGTTAAACTTTCTATTTTAAGAATGTGATAGGGATGCCCTCCCTTTATCCCTTCTAGTCATTTTTTTACTGGTCCAGTACCTCATTTCGAATATCTTTGTTTTGGCTGCAGACGAACATAAAGGGCATTACCCAGTGAAGGTAAACATGATCCATTTTAACGTAAACAATTTACGACATATGGTGAGAAGTAAAGAACTGCTAAATTCAAGGAATTTATTGCAAATTATTCCCAGTGATGCTTTTGGAAGGAATAGGATGCCATACCTTTATCTGACGTGTCTATAGACAGTTGGCCCAATGAAGATTTCGTGATCCATCATTAATCCATTATGTTAGGATCACTAACAGCATCAGTCCATGCAACCTGTAATCCCAACATCGTTGCATACGCGGGGAGGCCACGTGGAATCTGATACCATGTAGCATGAGATCACAAGCTTTGCAGAATCTTATCTCTTCATGTTTTCAGTCGCTCAAATGTCCAGGTCTCCTAATCCTGCCAAAACAAAGAGGTACAAAGAGAATCAAACCATAATTGTGCATGCTCACACACACAAACACAAATATTTGAGTTAAAGAAGTGTGAGTAATAAATCATATAATAATGGATTAGTCAAGCACGGGATATGAGTATATGATGTATACAATTTTGCAGCTTACAAGATTCCAGCGACCGTTGCAAAATAAGTGAAATTTTAGAAAATGGCACACAGATCAGAGAACCATACAGTTACCAGTATAAACCCTATTAATTGGTATCATGACTCCTCTGTCTACCATAGCAATATTGTCGAGAGAGTAGAGAGTAGTAACATGAAAAAAAAAGCAAAATCTTATCCTTCTGGCATGCAGTCTTTGCTGTCCTTTTATCTTTGAAGCTAGTGAGAATGCTGGAGAAGATAACACACATCATTAACATAATGACAAGTTTGAACTTTGGAAGGATGTTAATTTATCTTGAAACCTGAACTTTAATATATATAAGTTGTAAATGTATGTTGTTAAACTTCATCTGTCTGGTCGCAAAGGGATATGAAACATAAGCTGATGAGTATGTAGTATTATCAGACCAAGAACCATACTGGGAGGCAAAACTAGCAGAAATTCTTCAACTTCTGGGGTTTCCTGTTATGTCCATGAACTAGTTCAGATTTTCTTATCAGACAAAAATTTCATCACTGAGAGTCATGAATTTGGTCTCAGGGATCTAAGGAACTGAGTAGCTTACTTGACGAATGCATTTATAATATATGCATGCGGTGGAGTCTAAAACTATTGTAGTGATGATATTTCGTGGTAATATCCATAAAAAATAGAGACGTCATGCCGTTATTAAAGATCTGATCCAAACATGCCCACTCGCATGCAACGTGAAGCTGCGAACCTGGCAAACAATATACACCGTAAACTGCAAATCAGTACTGGAAAGGTAACATTATTTCAGATGATAGATTCCAATTCTCTATCAATACCTACATTATTGAGTGAGAGCATCTCGAAACTCACCTGTATTAATATTACCACTAACTATTTTCAGAAGCTATATTCTCCTTACATGACACTATGCCGGCTGCACCACCCCTTTATCTACTTGCAGGTTAACCTCCCAAGGAAGCTATATAAACTCCCTGCCTAGCCATAAGACTCTACACTTCCACAGTCCAACTGAAGCACAAATACAACTGCCACATTGCCGTTATCTGAGCTGCTCCGTGCAGTTCCTAGAGCTACAGTATAAAAAGACATCCTCAATTGGAGAATGAATGGCAAGAAGGGCAGTATAAGGATTGATATATGCCTGCCAGCAAAAATTGTGGAGCAAGAAAGTGTAAAGAAGCAGATCAATGAAGAAGGCGTGTCCCCAAGTAAATGGCTACGTGATGTCTGGGACTTTGGTAGGCAGGACACAAATAGGGTCACCTTTGCGCTCAAAGTTGGCCTTGCTTGTCTCCTTGTGTCACTTCTCATACTCTTCCGTGCACCCTATGACCTCTTTGGGACTAACATCATATGGTCCATCCTCACTGTTGCTATTATGTTCGAGTACACCGTCGGTAAGTAACATCTCTATGCCCGAATACTAGTTAAAGAAACTGCTTGAAACATCATGAACAATATCTGGATATGCTATTTTTGTTTAGACGAGCACTGATGAAAAATATGCACAAATATACATGATTGGAAATCCTAATAGTTTTAGCTATCTACAGGTGCAACATTCAATCGTGGATTCAATCGAGCTCTTGGAAGTGTACTTGCTGGAGTGTTCGCGATAGTTGTTATTCAAGTGGCTATGTCTAGTGGCCACATTGCAGAACCATACATCATTGGTTTCAGCATCTTTTTTGTTGGTACGTCTTACAATTGATCAGTATTGAATATATATGAAAGCCATGACTAATCCAAGTTGAACTTATCTTGGCATTACCTGGTATTTCAGTTCAACATTTTTACTGTGCAACAATATGATATGCAGGGGCTGTGACATCCTTTATGAAGCTATGGCCATCGCTAGTTCCATACGAGTATGGTTTTCGAGTTATCCTCTTTACCTACTGCTTGATCATTGTATCGGGCTACCGCATGGGAAACCCTATTAGGACTGCAATGGATAGGCTCTACTCAATTGCAATTGGAGCCTTCATAGCTGTACTCGTGAATGTCACCATTTGCCCAATCTGGGCAGGGGAACAACTACACAAGGAGCTAGTTAACAACTTCAACACTCTGGCAGACTCCTTAGAAGGTTTTGCTCTAGTCCACAAGATAATATCTTTTAAAGTCAATCACAAATGAGGTCGTATAACACAATCCTTCTTTTTTTCTGTTGCTATAGAGTGTATCAAGAAGTATCTAAGCGACGATGGTTCCGAACACCCCGAGTTCTCAAAGACAGTCATGAATGACTTCCCTGATGAACCAGCATTCAAGAAGTGCCGAGCTACCTTAAACTCATCAGCAAAACTTGACTCGCTGGTAACTAGTCAACCTTTTTATGCTTGTATTATTATAAATCAACAGCATACCAGATAACATCTCTGGTCATATGGTGAATATTATTCAGGCCAACTCTGCTAAGTGGGAGCCACCACATGGGAGATTCAAGCACTTCTTCTACCCTTGGGCAGAGTATGTGAAGGTTGGCAACGTTCTTAGGCACTGTGCCTATGAGGTGATGGCTTTACATGGCTGCCTGCACTCAGAGATTCAGGTACCATACTGATACTCCTAGCATCAAAAGTTCATGTGCTGCACATGCTCTGATCCTGCCTCTACCTAGCTGTCATAGGTCATACATGTCAAATTTTTTATCCCGCTTAGAAACTAGCTTAACATTCTTCATAGTTCACTTCTGGTAGGGAACTTTCTACTGGTTTATTGCATAGGCAAGAGAAACACCCTAGGAGCAATATAATTGGTTGACCAGTAGCTCGTTACCTGTGACTGTCAACTCGACGTAAGAGAACTATAACATACTCAGTTTGTGAACAGTATAGATAAATAAAAACTATGGAAATTTATAAATGCAGATTTGTTAAAGAAATGACAAATGCAGTAATCTATACCACTCTAAATCAACTATATACTGATGCCCAAGGTGGAGAATATGATTACAACTATACAAGGCTCCTCTTATCTAAAACAATGCAGACAATTTTTAATTGCAAGGTGCACCTTTCCTCATGATGTACTTAGTTCATTTGATTTTCTTGTTCACATACTTTCTGCTGAGTTCATATCATCCTAGAATATTATATAATGAATAAGATATTCAGGAATCTTTTTACCTTAATTTGCATATAAATCTAGTCATTGCATTTTGCAGGCACCATACAACCTAAGATGCGCCTTCCACTCAGAGATCTTAGATGCCACAAACCAAGCTGCAGAGCTGTTGCGCAGTTTGGCAAAGGATATAAACAACATGAAGTGGAGCCTCCAAAGTAGCCTACTCAAGCATGTGCATGTCTCAACTGAGCGTCTGCAACAGTCAATCGACCTGCACTCCTACCTCTTCACCGCAAGTCATGAAGACAACTCTGCCAAGCCACAGTCGAAAACTTCCAGGGCTATCACTTTCAACCTCAACATGAAACAATCTGATGACGCAGAAAGTAAGATAGCTGAAAATACAGCAACACAAGTAGCTGAATCCTACCATGAGATGATGAAAAGGCAGCAGAGGAGGCTGCATTCATGGCCTTCAAGGGAGGTGGACGATTTTGATGACGACGAGAACGTCGTCTCTGATATGATTCCGAGGATGCGTGCACTTGAGAGTACCGCAGCTCTGTCGCTCGCGACTTTCACGTCGCTACTGATTGAGTTTGTTGCTAGGCTTGATCATTTGGTCGAGGCTGTTGAGAAGCTCTCGCAGATGGCCAGGTTCAAGCAGCAGATTGGAAGCTAACCATTCAATGACTGACAAATTATTGATTAGCAAACCGACATATTATAGGACTATAAGTGTCTACTTATCTGCCAGAGAATCATTGATCTAAAAGTATTTTTTACTCTTCCGTATACTAGAAAGGGGACGGGTGTGTTTAGTTATTGATGTTTGTCAATGGATCTAGCAAATGTAATACTAGATAATATATAATTGTATTCTCCATGTAATGATATCCAGTACTGGTTAATCTTATAAGGACAATCAGCATTCTCCGGAGCCACTTGTAGCAAAATGAAGGGATCAACGTTATAACAACAATTAGCATTATCAAATCCAGAACAGCCTATGTAGGGGAAAAAATACCACCTGCACGCGAGCCAGCACGCGATCCAAACAATACTAGGGCAAAGCCTGAGCAAGAACAATTAAGAGGATCAACACAAGCATAATGTCGAGCACCTGGTGCGCGTTTGGGCATGGCGGCGGGCAGAGACGGAATCCCTCACAGGGAACCAAGAGGATCCAACCTTGGCTTCCTGGGATTGACAAACGGGCTAATTCAGTAATAGAACTGCCGACAGTGGCGATGGATGCTTGCTCGCTCGTCGCTTCCGTCGAGCTCGTACGCAGACCGACGATCGCCGAGACACATCTGCTGTGGTGTGGGCAGAACAGGCCGCAGTGTTCTTGCTGCCAACCGCACCATAAATATGGGCCAGCCCAAAGTAGTGTTGCAGGCCTCTGGAGGAAAATCATAGCCATTTGAGCCCATTTACCAACTACCCGTTCGAACTCTATCCACTCCCAACGGCCGAGAGGAAGCGGCCGGTAACCGCCCAGTCCGCCCCGCCCCGCAGGAGAAGCCACCACTGCGGCGCCATGGCCACCGTCGCCTCCTGCTCTTCCATCGTCTTCGCCGCCTCCGCCTCCTCCATACCCTACCGATCAAGGACGCCTCTTCCGTATCTCCGCCCACCGCTGCGCCGCGCCAGCCTTCCCGTCCGCCCGGTACAGTGCACACCCGACCCCTGAACGGAGGAAAAAAGATAGCTCCGCGGCTGTACCTGACCTGAAATTGCCTCCGCTTCAGGTGCTGAGGTGCCTCCCGAAATGCGAATCGAGCGATCCGCCGCTGCTCGGAGCTCCTGGGTTGCCTGACGCGAAGGGGGCTGAGCCTGCGGGTCAGGAACGGGGTGGAACCGCGCCGTTCGTTGCGTCGTGGGGGTTCGCCTTCGCGGCGGCGGCGGGCGTGCTCATGCTCCAGGGGTCGCAGCAGGCGCTGGCAGGCACGCAGTTCATGGGCCTGCAGCCGCCCGCCGACGCGCTGGGGGATCTAGGGGACATCAGTACAGGTTTTGCTTCAGTTAGGAGAACCGCCTCTGCCCTTGATTTCGTTTTAGTTCCATTTCTCTGCTAATAACTAGTAGTTTATCTGTAACCCATCAGGTTCAAGCTGTGTATTTTTCTGATGCCATCCTCTTGTGTCCAAAATTCAATTGCAGGCTTTTCTGCTGATCTTCTTTTCTGAGCTAGGAGACAGGACGTTTTTCATTGCGGTGAGTATATTGAGATTACTTTGCCACGGTTAGATTTCATACGGCCTTTGTCTATACCATGCTTACCTCTCGAAATAGGCTTTGGCTCTGCTTTATAAATAAAGCCAAATACCATGCTTACATGTTCAATTGCGCAAACTAAGTGGTTATTCGGGTTTGGGGTGTTCATTGTGGACTTCTAAAACCCGTTGAATCTGGCAGTTAGAACTAAATTAATGTTTCACGCATTTTACATCCAGTTCAAAATCCAGTCTGACCAGATCGGCAAGAACCGGTAATGAACGCCCGTGCTGCTAGCCTATGCTTTCAAATCTCATGAGAGAGTTGCTATATGTTTTACAAGTTATGCGGATTCATGTGTACTTCTGACTCTCTGATACACTAGTAGTTTGGTAGTAATGTATGCTAAAATGAGTCATTGATAAATGCTGCAGTTTCATGTGTTTCAATAGGCACTTTTAGCAGCTAGAAATTCTGGAGGAGTCATTTTTCTTGGCACATTTGGAGCTCTTGCGTAAGTACTGGACATGTACTTTTTATGCTTTCCTATATATGCTAAGTTGCTTCTCATATACCATTACATGTTTTATGTGCTTCTAATTACAAATGAAGTTACATGAATACAAATTTTTTCCATGACAGAGAATTAAAGTTTCACTTTTAGTTGGACAAATCTGACTTATGTGAAGGATTTTTTGGTCTTGATCAGGGTAATGACAGTTATATCCGTAGTTCTTGGTCGAGCATTTCACTATGTTGATGGCGTAATTCCATTCAGGTAATTGTACCTGTAAGTCATGAAGTGGTTATCCCCTTAGTTAAGGACCTTCTGTTTGCTTCTCTAATGAAGAACCTTGTAACTACTGCTCTTATCGAATTCACCTCTTGGCATATGCAGTTTTGGTGGTACAGATTTTCCAATTGACGACATTCTTGCCGTGTGTCTCTTGGTAAGTGAAATATCACATAGTACTAAATTTGCATGTACAAATATATTAAATATTGAAGCCATATCCTATAACTATTGAAATATGTACACAGAAATCAGATTTTTCGAAGGAAATCAATTGTGTGCATGGCATTACGCTTGCATTTGAATTACATTTTTTAATTATTATCATTTCTAACAAATTTTACTGTATTTTAGGTTTATTATGGAGTTACTACATTACTTGATGCTGCTTCAGGTGATGGAGAAAAGATGAATGAGGAGCAAGAGGAGGTCGAATTTCAAATTCTTAGATTTAGTCGAGTACATACTCAAGTTCCAAGTTAAAAAGTTCATGATATGTATCTAAGAAAAAACACTTGCATACCTTTTAATCAACTAAGACTTCACTGATGAATATCATAAACTCTAAAAACCATTCATTGAATTGTGTATGTTAATGTCTTGATTTATGCTTAATATTTTTAGAAGTCACGATAGTAATATCTAATATGCAATCCATTCTGCTTGGCTTTGTTTTCTTATAGTGAAAACTTTCTAAGAGTACACCAGTATTATCTGTTAAACCTTACATGGTTGCCTGATTCCCTTGATGATCTTCTTGTGTTTAGCCTATTTCAATCTGATAGTGAAACTCCTTTATAACACTATACTGAACAATGGCAGGCTGAGCTAGCAGTTTCGAAATTTTCTGGAAATGGTGCAGGAATAGTGTCTGTCGCCAGTACTCTTGCTAGCACATTTGTTTTGGTTTTTGTTGCTGAATGGGGTGATAAATCATTTTTCTCGACTATTGGTAATTTCTTACTACCATTCCATACAAGGGTAAGATTTCTATTTTCACAATCAACATTGAAAATGGGTTTCCTTTTCTTGTACAGCACTTGCTGCAGCTTCATCCCCTCCGGGTGTCATTGCAGGATCGCTCGCTGGTCATGGTGTTGCAACATTGGTAAGAAACATGTGTAGTTGACAAAATTTACACTAAAATGGTCTTAATACTAATATGCATCAGCATTATCATGATAATATTTTTTTACGAGATACTAAAACATTATAACCTTCTAATTAAGGGAATACTGGAATTGTTTAGTACTCCCTCCGTCCCAAAATGTAAGGCGTATAAGCTTTAGTCAAAAGTCAACATATTCTAAGTTTGACCAAATTTATATGTAAAAATATAAACATCCACAATATCAATAGATTCACCATAAAGTATAGTTTCCCAATATGTCCATTCGATATTGCAGATATTCGTATTTTTTTGTATAAACTTAGTCAAATTTAGAAGATGTTGACTTTTGACTAAAGCTTAGGCGCCTTACATTTTGGGACGGAGGAAGTACTTTCATCATTAATCCAGGTCCCAACAATCATCAATTGGTTACTTGTTCTGTTGAACCGTCAACCTTGTGTTCTGCAATTACCTTCTCTGGTTGCTCAATTATTGCATGTGCTAACTACTTTTACGCCTTCGGTGGACTATCGAAATACGATTTTTTCTCTAATTTCCACTTAAAGAACATTTTAAAAGTAAAAGATGGAAAAAAAATCTTTCTATCGAACATGAACATTATGAGTAGCAACTGCATACTGACCAGATATTACGTTGGTCATTTCCGATTGTTGGGTCTTGTTTTTATGGAATTTTGACACTAACCATTTTTTCCTCCCACAGATTGCAGTTCTTGGTGGCTCTTTACTGGGGACGTTCCTGTCAGAAAAGGTAAAGCAGTACTACCAAGGGAACCTGACTTCCCATGTGTCTGAATTTGACCTGGTGGTTTTACTCCCAAGTTAAAATTTGCTAAGGATTTATGACTTGGAGCCAATTTGTCTGTCACTCGATAACCACTTGACATATATGTTGCTAATATAATCTCAACTTAGTGTTTTTCCTAAACAAACTGTTTGAGTTCACGCACTAATGGGATCATCCAAAAGCTTAGGCCATGCAGAAAAGCTGCTGAAATGCATTCATACTTAAACACTGGCTGAAGTTTTAACATGGAAACTTCGTAGTATTTTCTCGCTTCCATTTTTTATTGGGAATAATGTCCACTTTAGGGACCTTTTGTAGAGAGCATTGCTTGATGTGTATCTTTGAAAACTATAAAAAGAACTGACTGTTGGCTTGCTGATAAAAACAGTCTTGCACCATTCATCTTCAAAAATTCTGCCTGTACTATCCTCATTCATGCAGATAATAGCATACATTGGAGGGAGCCTCTTCCTAGCATTTGCTGCCGTGACAATAGTGGAAATCGCGAGTTCGTGACTTGAGACGAGGGGTTTCAAGATTCTGCGACATAGTATATGACAGGTGTGCATAATATACACCATTTGTGCTGCTATAAAAAGAATCCATTTTATCGAAATTATTTTATTTATGCAGTGTTGAAAAATCAGCAAACGTAGCTATTTTTATCTGTAAAATAAAATAATGATGATGCATTTGATATGCTGAAAGTCTTGATATTCCACAGGAAATTCACTGTTCATAGGAAACATCACAGCATGCATGGGATGATTTGCTGCTGCTGACAAGAATTTCTGCCTCCTTTTCCACGACATCTCTTCCTCAGCATGACCAGTAGTGGGACTGAGCACACGTGGAAATCTCGATTCCAGCAGTACGACATTTGGACAAAGAGCTGTTCGTGTCCTGTTTTTACCCTTACCTTTAACCAAACCACTGTTAAGGACACACTGATTTGTGCGGCAGTCACAAGACCGGTCGAGGAGTCATTCCTGAAAGTCCAAGGCACTGTGTTCAACTATTTCAGGCTAGTACTGTACAATATTGTAATTCACGGGGCAATTCGTCTTCCTACAGTGCATAAGGTGTCAATTGCTGCCAGGAGTAAACAGAGAATTTGTCGGGTACATTTTGTAGCAATTGTTATGTTCAAATATATATATGGTACCGACAGTATCCAAAACTCTGAACCCATCTTTCAGATGTAGAGAATATAAAGTAGGGTGGTATGGTCTTTCCTCTAAAAGAATGTTTTGGTTACAATCACAGATAAGTATTGGGAATATTGTCCAATTTGTGAGCGCCGAATGCTAAGCTAATCTGGGTAGCGGTTCACAGCATCGGAAGAACTAGTGGAACGGCATCTGTGCTCCTTGGATTCCCCCTGTAAATTGTCATCGTCGCTTTGTCGAGATCGACCAAGACGGTGCATAGGGTGTACAATGTTGGACCTGTAAAGAAGTCACCGGCGAGAACAGGTTACTCACATTTTATATCAGTACCCGGCCTGAGAAAATAATGCGAGGCGCAGAGATCACCTGTCATAAAGATCGGGTACTTCTCATCGGCTGCGTCTCCGAGCACCGACAGCGCCTTCTCCTTGGAGTCCATGGAGCACTGCGCCGCTCTCCTCTCCCTGCTCATGGAGTTCTCGTCGTACACCTTTGTAAATCCACACGGCGGAATAAAGTTCAGCCATCGTTCAAATTTGCATTGCAGAAATTAGTGTGTAGCGGTCAAATCTCGGAGGATCTGCTGATCTATCTACCTGCTCCACTTGGAGATGGCGGTACATGTTCGCGTGGAAGGAGGGCGTCGGGCCGGCCTCGTGGACGGCGAACCGGTTCCGGGAGGCGGTCTCGACGGTGACGATGCGCCGGGCTCTGACGTTCATCAGGTTGTAGCAGTGCCCGACGGAGACGCCCGGCGAGCACACCCTCCGCATCGCGTCGTCGAGGTCCCTCGCCTCCAGCAGGTCGCGCGACACCAAGTTCACGGCGATGCCTCCCGCCGCGACCTCGCCGACCGCCGGCGGCACCGAGTCGAGCGTGAAGGCCTGAAATAATAGATGATCGTCGGAAATGGAAGGCCTGAAATAATGCTCTGACGATCCAGACGTACTACTCCGTTGCTGTTGAAGCCGAAGGCGCAGGTCGGGAGCTCGCCGGCGTAGGTGTAGGCGGTGAAGGAGGATGCGCCGTCCGGCGACGTCGCCTTCACCAGGTAGCTGAAACAGAGAAGCCTGCCTCGGTCGGTACGTACGTGCAGGAACAACACTGTGTGCATGGAATGGGCAAAGAAATTGGTAGTGTACGTGTGGCCGAGCAGCGCGACGTTGGCGTCCTCGTTGTGCGCCGCGATCGCCGTCGACTCGCTGACCATGAGGATGTCGGAGCAGTCGTCGTCGGGCTCCTCTCTCCGTTCGTGCTCCGCCTTTTTCGGGATGAACGGACGTATCTCCTTCCTCAAGTTCACCAGAATTACCTGCTCAGTAAACATTCAGCAATCAACCATTCAGTAAAATTTCCCGACAAGCGCAGTACAATATCAAAGGAGTGGGAAGCAAGTGACGGGGCGAAGAAAATTACGTGTAGGAGTGGGACCCCGCTGCCGTCGGCCGTGCCGACCAGCTCGTCCCAGTACCGCGGGTACCTCTCCCTGTTGGCGGCCTCGAGCGCGGCGAGGAGCGGCTTGCCGGCCGCCGTGGACGCGAACGGCAGCAGCTGCTCGTGCAGGAACAGGTCCCCGCGCATTCTGCTCCTGATCGTCTCGGCGAACCGCTGGCCCACGGCGTGGCCCAGCTGGTACCCGCCGACGCAACGGCCGGCGTCGAAGACCTCCAGCTCGCCGCCGTTCATCGAGGTCGAGCGTACGTAATATATGGAGGTGTGCGACGAAGAGGGGATGTAATCGTTGCGTTGCTGCTGCCTTATCTCCGAATCACTGTGGTGCGATGACTTGCGAGCGGTCACAGAAAACGAACAAGATGGGCCGCGTAGCTAGCTATCAACTCAGCCTAGCCCGTGTACAAATTTGACCCATCAACACGTGTTATTAGAACTTTGATGACAGGTAAAGCAACCCTTAAACATGTTACAAGATTAGGCCAAAATTTTGGTACTATTCAGAACAATGCTAGTAACTATCTTGCCATATGCTGATTAAAATGAAAGAAAACAAAATTCTCCAGAATGGAAGTCACCTACCAAATTCTCCAGAATGCTAATGCTAATTGGATCGCCTAATCCTTTGAAGGAAGTCAAAAACAAAAGGAGAAATCTAAAGGATGCTCAGCTGCATATGCATAGGACTCATGCAGGCTCTCAAAACAGTACACCATGTGATCATTTTGTTCAGCAGTAGCTTTAAGTTTCTAAACCAGAGCCTTTCCAGCCTATGACTGCTAGACAAAATATTTTATGTACAATGTAGTGATGTACAATAGTCAATGAATAAGTAGGGACTTGGGCAATAGGCAAAACTAAGAGATACAAAAAGAAAATCAGCACATAAATGTCCAGATGCCAATCTTTAGGTCTGAAAAGTTGTTTCTTTAAATTGATAATTTTGCAACATATAGATATACTCTCCATACCGTATTCCATGTTTCTTCCCCTGGTTAAGCATCCCACTTCAGGTTTCAGAATTACCCCAAGATGTCAAATATATTGTCCGCAGCTCAGGCATAGCAACAAAAGAAACAAAATGTGTACTTCCTTCACAATGTAGAAGATGTTGAACCCTGATGTACAACAAGATGGGAACTGTGAGATTAACATAATTTATCATGAGTTCATGCAACAAATGATTCTATTAAAGCCCAATTATTTGATAACCAATACCACAACCAAGCCCATTTTTAACTGAACAACTTGAACCAAGTGGTATAGTCTCGGATAAAGCACTATCAGAGAAGTCAATAGTAGCCGGCAACTTGAAAAAACCAAGCTATTTTTCACTCTACTGGGTATTTATTTATTATAGTTAACACAGGCTCCTGGTCTCAAGAAAAATATAAAAAAGACAACAAAAAACAATTTTGGATTACAATGCAACAAAAAACATGTACCCCTATAACCGCGACTCTTTGGGTCCATACGCCTCAAAGTTCATCCTTCTATTTTACACTCGTAGAGCCTTGAGTTTACACAATATAGAAGAAAAAGTTAAGATACATTAGTCCAAATATCTGTAACTTTTAGAAGCAGCGATATACATGATATATTGCCTCTTTTAATCTGCAATCCTTGTTTTTTACTCCTTGAAATGGCATTATCCAGTACATGACCATGAAACTTTGTGACTCATAAAACCTGTACAAATGTGAGTAACATGGAGTTGGCTCTAAGAAGCTCAATATCCAATAAGAAAGTGTTTACATCAATATATCAGATCCTCACTACCAACATGTCGAAGATTCTAGGAAAAACAAACACAACATCAAGTAAATTTATGTATTTGTGCTTACCCTACTTGCCAAATATATAGTTTATTGTGCATATTGGTAGATTCTGCATTTTCTGCATCAGCATTTGAGAAGACCTCAGACCATTCAATTTCAGTAGTTTTTTCATCTTGTGATGGTGAGGCCAGTGATCAACTCAAGATTAATTATGCAGTGATCAACTCAAGACTAATTATGCAGCCTTTAGATGTAAAAGTACCTAAAATAAAGCCAGTCATATTATTGTCCATTACATAGATGAATCTCTGTCACGACCAGGCTACAACTAAAAGGCATAGGAGGAATGAAGAATGGTACTCTACATGTAAAGGCATAATTATATGAGGTAACATGGAAGCAATACCAGATCTAAATATATTATCGTACACATGATTTACCTTGCAGGAAGTAAATTGAAAACAATGCTTCTCGTTCTCGGATAAGTTGTGGGAGTGGAGCATGACCACGCGCTGACACAACATGCAGAAGGCCAATTTCGAGTTCCCCACCATGGGCACCACCACCAGCGTCGAGGCACCCAGCTCCTCCGTGGACGCCGATAGAGGAGGCAAGCCTTCCGCACCTCCTCCTCAAAGAAGGCCGGGGCAGGGAAGGACCAGATATCCTCGTCAGGGTCATGGCCATGGTTTAGTAGGCAGTCACTGGTGGAGAGGGATCTCAGTGGCCATTGTTTGGTGGGCGGTCACTGGTGGAGAGGGATCTCAGTGGCGGCAGGGGATTCAGACTCAATTCAGCTGTAGCCGCACAGTCATGGGCGTCCTCCTTAAAATAGATGGAAGTCGGCGCTAGAGGATATTTAGGGGAGTCGGGTGACATCGTATGGTGGGTTGGCAACGTAGGTCAGGCGGCGACGCGTGGAGAGGAGGTAGCGGGGGAAGCATGACGGTGGTGGTGAGGCTCTCGAATGGGAAGGCGGCGGGGCAGGGATGAGAGCATCGTGATCAGATGTGCACTTTTTTCCTATGCAGAGAGTACGGGCAGAGTTTCTGTCCATCACATATATTTGCTAAGTACACCAAAAAGAGATATTAGACTAGTTGGAGCTGTTATATTGTATTAGAGGGGCTGATCATGTGGTTGTATGATACGTCGTAAACGTATCTGTAATTTTTGATGCTTCATGCTTGTTTAGTATCAACTTTGCTATGTTTTGTCTACACTTTGAGGTATTTTTATACATTTTCTAGGACTAACCTATTAACAAGATGCCGTAGTGCCAGTTGCCTGTTTTCTTCTATTTTTGGTTTCAGAAAAGCTAGTAGGAAAATATTCTCGGAATTGGACGGGATAAAAGCCAAAGTCAATATTTTACCAGAAGGAACAAGGAGTCCGAAGGTCAGCCAAAGGGGGGCCACGAGGTGGTCACACCCTAGGGCCGCGCGGCCCAGGGGGCGCCACCACCAGGTGTGGGCTCCTCGGGCGCCCACCGACTTTGCCCCTTTTGCCTATAAAAGCACCCCGATGCAGAAACCCTAAGTACCCGATCAAATCTCCACAAAACAGTCTGTAGTCGCCGCCACCATCGTACCTAGATCGGGGGGAGGGGGATTTGAATATCTTCCCGGTACCCTGCCGGAGGGGAGAGATCATTCCAGAGGCCTTCTTCATCACCATGCCAGCCTCCGGTATGATGCGCGAGTAGTTCACCCTTGGACTATGGGTCCATGCAGTAGGTAGATGGTTGTTTATTCTCCTTTGTGCTATTATGTTTAGATCTTGTGAGCTCCGTTCATGACCAAGATCATCTATTTGTAATCATACATGTTGTGTTTGAGAGGATCCAATGGATATTGAGATACTATGTCAGATTGATTGTTGATTCTATCATGTCTGTGTTATTTGTGATCTTGCATGCTCTGTGTTGCTAGTAGCTATCTTGGCCAAGTAGATCCTTGTAACTCCAAGAGGGAGTATTTATGCTCGATAGTAGGTTCATGCCTCTAGTAATTTGGGGAAGTGACAGAAATCTCTAAGGTTGTAGATGTGATGTTGCTACTAAGGAGAAAACAAGAATCTTTTGTTCATGGAACAATTGTATTGTTTACTTTACACACATTTCTTAATACAATTATTTGTTGCTTGCAACTTAATACTGAAGGGGGTTTGGATGATAACCCGAAGGTGGATTATTAGTCATAGATACTGTTGGATTATAGTCTATGTATATTGTTGTAATGCCTAATCAAATCTCATAGGAGTCAAGATGTATAGTATATGCATTGTTATGCTTTCTCAATTTGTCAATTGCCCCGCTGTAATTTGTTCATCCAGCATGTTATCTATATTAAGGAGAACACCTCTAGTGAACTGTGGACCCCAGTCCAATATTTATCATTGATACATCTACTGTTACTGTTTACTTTCTACAAGCAACTATTATCTTCCACACTATACGTTTAATCCTTTGTTTTCAGAAAACCGGTGAGATTGACAACCTCACTGTACGTTGGGGCAAAGTTTTGAGTTTGTTTTATGCAGGTTCCAAGTTTTTAGCAACACCTTGGAGTTGTTTCCTTACTCTTACTGGTACGATAACCTTGGTTTCATAACTAAGGGAAAACTTAACGCTGTGCTCATCACACCTTCCTTTTGGAGTGTCCCAACAAAACTCTATAGTGATCTGAGCCGCATCATTATAGTACGCTCATGTACATGTGATGCATGTGCGTAGATAAGTTCTTGTTTTCTCCTTTATAAGTAGTAGAGATTCAAAACATCATATGAAAGAGCGCATAATCAAAAAGAGTTAGAGTAGTGCTAGGCTTTGAGCGGTCGATTTATAGGAGGAAAATTAAAAAAATTATCGTCCCTCTAGCGGTTTGACTGACTTAGAAGTCTAGATCTAGGACGACGGTCCCTCGCAGCAAAACATTCGCCCGCGTAGCAAAAAATGCACTATCACAACATCGTCGCAATTTTTTTCCTAAGAAGATGTTACAACGGGGCCAAACATATTCCCTACATTTTGAAAAAGAATTGCAATAAAAGAGTGTTTTTGCAACAATTTTTCACTACTCGCAACCAAAACCGATGTCATAGAAAAAATCACGAGGGAAAGTCAAAATACATTTATAGCACGTGAGACCAACTTTTTGCAACTTAAACTCACAAAAACATTTGTAACAGTGAAGCAACTTTTATAGCAATACCCACAAACTTTGCAGCATTTGTCTTCTATGTTTGTAGCAAAACACAAGCATATGCTTGTAGCATTTTGAACACATGTATGCAACCTCGGAAATCTGCAGGAAAAAACTCACAACAAATGCCCAAAATCGTTGGGGTGCCTCGTGTGTGTTTTTGCAACAAAACAAATACAAGTTTGTAGCGATTTTTTACACTTATGTAGCATCCAAAATCTACAAAAACCTAACCTTGTGTTAGAGCATCGACCTTGCTAGATCTATCTCATCGATGAAGAACCCGACTCGCTAGAGCCTCCTCGGAACCAAATCATGTGGTCAAACATGGACCCATTCCCCCTCAATCCCATCTCTTACATGTGCCTATCCTTATGAAAGCCTTCATATCTGAGCTCTACCGTGAGCATACATGGAAGCACCACACAAAAAATCCACTATGGCACAGTGTTCGGCCATGGGACGTGTAACGACATAGTACGGCCTTGAGATGCACGGAATGGTGGAGAGGCCGAAGATTGCACATATTAGTGCTCCAAAAAAGTCAGGCGATGGGCGCCAGAGGAAGAAGATGACATAGGATAAATGGAAGGGAGTTATTTCGGTTAGGAAGCGACCGTCGAGGCATTGCAATTGGTCGCCCATTCTGCATCACTTTCACACATTCTCTACCTAACAAGATCACCGAAGAGGATAAAAATGTTTCTAATATACATGTAAGTCTCAACTAAATAAAAATAGCCTAATTGTAAGGTAATTGTCCCTATGTGTGGTTTTGCTAATTAATGACAATCCCTATGGTCTAATGTTTCCATTGAGTTTTATATGTAGGAATATTACATAGGTCATGCTTGTAGTCTATGTGTTGGATTCGAGTATGGATGCCATGAAGATAAAGATATACCTTAAAGTATTGGTATAACGCTCATCGAGTTGAAGAGAATAATATGATATGATCAAGATATTGAGAGTTTTATCTCAAGAGAAGAATTCAAGATATGGCTCTAAGTCGGTGTCATGATAGCCTCATGAGTTGAGCTATGGTTGACTAAGATTTAGAGCATGCGATCAAATGAATAATTATTTATGTACCTCAAGATACTGAGATAGAGCAAGTGAAGATACATGATTAACCAGTACAAAGAGTTAAGAATGAATTCAAGTTGGTCAACATATGAAGCATAAAAAATGTACCACATGGATCTTGTGATATTGTAAGCATTGTCAATTATGTTTCGTGAACTAACCGAATATATATGTGCTTTTGCCTTTTTTATATGGGCTAGGTATCTTTCCATGGGCATATGTATCAAAAGAGAAGATTTCATATAGCCCATGAGAGGATGACATCAAGTGGTGATGGTCATCAAGGTTGAGAAGTGCAAGTTCAATATAAGCATCTCAAGAAGATCATATGGTTGAAGCTTGTTGTCCATATTGATGATAATGTACATGTGTAGATGTTCCTTAATGATGATATCCCATAGTGGTGTATGGGGGAGCGAATTATGAGTCTTCACGTAGAAACAATGATCAAGTGATGCATTTCGTATTGAATGGAGCTTGAAGCGTTTTCATCAAGATCAAGCGGGATCCGCAAGGCAAAGGTATGTCCTTGCTAGTTTTTCTCTTTTACCGGTCTCAAGATGGTTGTTGGGAGATCGGGTTATAGGATAGATAGCCACACTATCAAGACGGGATTTCGATTGGGTAACTTGATTACATCATCTTAGGAAGCATAATCATTTGCATAATTTGGACCTCCCTATTTTGTTGCTTCTTGGTGTTTCTCTATGTGAGGTTCTTGAGCTTATTGGTAGCTCTTTAACAAGCCCAAGTTTATCGAGAATGGAATTCGTATGCATCTTATATTGCGTTTTCAAGTTTGGAGGTTTTACCGGTTCTTCTTTAGAGAGGTTTAATACCTCTCCTCTTTTCATATTTTACTAGAAATTTGGTCAGTATACTGTTTTGGCAAAAACCAGACCTGTTCTGGCCTGCCATACCATTTCGTCCCCAGGTCCAGCGGTACCGGTTGGCCAATCGGAACATGTATGGCCCGCACATTTTGACCCCAACGACCATCCCCCTTTAAGGGGTATAAACGGGAGGCTTCTTTCCTAAAGTTTTAGGGTTCTTGAGCACGTTTTTTACCTCTTTTGTTGAACCTCTTGAGCTTGCTTCCTATCCCTTCCCTCATATGGTTCTTGCATATTTTTGAGGGTTTTGGAAGAGATCTAGATCTACAATACCCACCTATCAATTCCTCCTCTAATTGAGGGGAACCTATTGGATCTAGATCTTGGAGCCTTTGGTTGTCCTCCACCATTGCTCTTCCTCTCTAATTACTCCCTAGCGTGTGTTGCTTTGGTGGGATTTGAGTGTGAAGGATTTGAACACCATTGGTGTTCTTTCTTTGCATTCTTGCATAAGTGTTGAGCTCTCCATTTTGATTGGTTCGAGTGAGAGACCGTGAGCTTCTTACTCTTGGAGGGTGACCTCCTAGTTGGCTTGACGGTTGGTGTCGCAGTTTCATCTTCATGGAAGATTGCGAAGAGGCCCAAGCTTCTCCTTCAAGGAGCTTGTGAAGTGGTTGTGGATCTTGCCATCTTTAGAGTGGAGAAAAATATAGCCATAAGGGAAAGTGGCTATTCACTCATCGGGATAGCTTCGGAGATAAGGTGCCTTTCGTGGCTTGGGGAATCCTTCGTGGGATCTCACACCTCTCCAAATGTGATGTACCTTACTTGTATGGGAACACAGGAATACATCTTCGTATATACATGTCTCGATTATCTCTATACGCGAGTTTACTTTTCTTGTGATGGCCATCAAGCTTGAAGTACTTATAGCTTGCTTATCACTGGTGTTATATATTGATGCCTAATGACTGCAAAAGAACAGATAAATTGTAACTAGTTTTGAAATAAGAGTATCGAACCCACATAGATTGTGGCATCCCGCAAAACCACTACTAGAAAATCGCGTTGTTTTGTGCATTGCATCTTCATGACCGCATGCTCATTTCATCATGCCACATTGCATTTGAGCATCGTCATCATCTTGCATTTTCTTGCATAAAACTATTTGCGGGAAAACCTGTTCTTGTTTTCTAAACGCCCCGTCTATGTTCCAAACGCAAAACCCGGGTCTCCGGATTATTTTGTTTTGTCTGCTAACGGTTTGCAAAAACCCGGTTTTAATTGAATAAAATACTTAATTATTTTAGTGGGGGCAGCCAAACCGGGCCGATCCGACCCAGTTGGCCACCCCAGTACAAAACCAATCGGTCCACCAAAAATCCTAAAACTACCCAAACCTATCCTACCCACCTATCCTAGCCTGCCACCTCACTTTCCCTCCACCTCATCACACCCACCGCCACCTCATCAATCCTAACCCCACTCCCCTCCCCACTCTCTCTCCACCCGGTCCCACCCTGCTGCCACCTCACCCCACCACCTCCCTCTCCCCCTACTCCCCACTCAACGCGCCCCACACACCCTCACCCCGCCAGCCTGCCCCGCTTCCCTCCGACCCCACACTCCTCCACACCCACCTGGCCGCCAGGGACCCACCTCCCCACCTACCCCTCGTCCTCCCTCCCCGCGTCTCTGCTCTCCTTCCTCCCCGCGTCTCCCACCTCCCGCCTCCTCTCCTCTCCCCGACGAGCCCCCTCGCCGCCGGCGCCCCCTCCGCTCGCCAACCCGCGGCCGTCCCCCTCCTCCTCTCGCCGCCCCGCGCGGCCCCGGTTTCCCCTTCCCTCGGCGGGCCTGCTGCACACCTGCCGTCCTCCGCCCACATAGCGTCGGCCTCGCCCGCCGCCGGGCGAGCTCGCGACCACCGGCGCCCTCGCCCTGCTTCCTCTTCCACAGACTTCGCCGTGGCCGACCTCAAGCGCTCCCGAGCACCTCCCGCCGACGCCCCGGTCACGCGGCTGCCGGGCGTCCCACGCCCGCGCCTCCTCGGCCGCCGCCCGGAGCCGCATCCCGCCTCCTCGTCGCGTCCGAGCGGGCGCAACCACGCCGCCAACCTTGCCTCACCGCGCCTCCGTCCCCGCAGCCTTCCCCTTCATAGACCTTTACCGCAGCCCGTCGGCCACCTCCATGGCGAGCTCCGCGTCCTCAGCCAGCTCGCGCCGCCACGCCCGCCATGGACGCCACCGCCCCATGTCCATGGGCGTCCTCCGCGAGCCCCGGACCCCGTCGAGCTCGTCGCCCCTGCAAGGTCGCCAGCGCCATGGCCACCCTCCTGCTCGCTGACGTCGGCCTCTTGGTCGCGCGTGTGCCCATGCCGGGTCCATGCTCTGTCTTGGTGAGATGTTGGTGAAGTGGACGTGGATATATCGGATGATGAACATGCTACATCAACGATCTTGATCTGATACTAAAAAGATACAAGTTAATGGTGTGTCCTTCCGCGGCATCGACAAGATCTTCCGTGTGCCAACGGCGCGGACGAACGGTACCCTAGGCCTCCAACATGGTGCGACATGTACTTCTACCGGAGCATAAGCCCGCGGAGCCCTGATGCCGTCAACACGGAACCCCGAGTTCGCCATCACGGACATGTGGCGCCACACCCCAAGATCTGCCTCGCGGGACCGAACCCCTCGGAACTCCATGTTCTCCTACCCGGAGACCCCGATGCCTTCGACACGGAGCACCGAGGATGCCTTCATGTGACGCCAAGACACCCGTCGAACCCCGAAGGCCGAACCCCGTGGACCGACATGATCTTCTTCACGGAGACGACAAGTATTCCCTTGAGGACGCCGAGTACTTCACCCCGTCACCGAGACCCTGGACGACAAGCTCTCCTTCCCGGAAGCATTGACGCTCGTGCGACAAGATCTTCTTCCCCGATCCGAAGGCCCTAAATCCCGGAGTCCGAGAACGATCCCGTCAAACCCTGAACCCTGAGACCGACCCCGAACCCCGGAACCCCAAGATCTTCCGAACCCTAATGTGTGACCCCTTTTCCGAGCCCCTATTTTATAAATTGCCAACTATATAACTTGTTGCATATTAATTGAGCATGCTCGCATACATCTCATGTGGTTTGGGGGCATTATGCCGATTCACTGCATAATTAAATATGGGGCCCATATGCGGGCAAATCTAGTCTCATATTGGCCTCATTTAAATATGTGTAGCGAACCAGTGCTATATTTTGCCATGTTCAAACAACATTTAAATTGCGGGGTATCTAAATAACATGAACCATTTAATTAATTGTCGGGACCACGGATCCACTTAATATTGCCCAATTGCATCGCATCCTTGCCATGCCATACATCATACATGCATCATGCCCGATCTTCTGCCGTTGTATTAAATAGTGCATCCGGTGTTTGTGCTAGTGTTTTGCTTCTTCACGGATAAGGCCGTTGAGTTGATGTGAGCTTCGACCCGATCTTCGATTGAACCTTCGGCAATTTTTTCAGGCGAGCATCTCCCCCTTTCTACCTATCTTACTTTTATAGTATTTATTCCCTCCTGTTGATCTATTGCTATCTGTGTTGCGATGCTCTAGTTTTCGTACCCGTGATATCCCTTGCAGCCTTATATTGCCTTGGACACATCCTATTACCTGTTGTTTGGTAGATAGTTGGACTTGCGCGTCGTAGTCGCTTGCTCAAGTGCTATTGCGTGTAGCCATGTACCACAGTTGTTGGAGTGTTGCCGCATGTTTAATGTTGGAGAGGATCATGTCTTTCATTATCGTTCACCTTACTTATTGTTTAACAACTAAAATTGAAGTAGGTAAGCAGAGGCACAGGTGGGCAATAGATGTTATTTGGTTGTTAACCGTCCACTTGTGTCCCGTAGGACCCCGAGTACTTGATACCTGTTCCTTGAATATTCGCGCTATCCACATCCGGGAGGATTATGGGACCCCCCCTGAGCCAGAGCTTGATTCATTCATATTTCCTGGGGCCACAAACTAGTTTGAGGTTTTATTTACTATCCTGTACCTATGCCATGCTACTGCTGTATTTACGATTGTGCGAGGAGCACCTGTACTGTTTAGGAATTGTGACCCGTTTTCGCGGTATCGACAAGCCCAGTTTTGGGTTCCCAGTCGTTTACAGCCGGCCCCACAAACCTTGAGTCCGTCTCGGAGTCAGCTAACTTCGTTGCGGGTGTACTCAACGGGGTGGCCCCCGGAAATATTTCTGAATCCTGTGATTGCTTTGTCGTGAAGGCCTCGTTGGGTTTTGATTTGGTTTTTCCGAGGTTGATCGAGTGTGTGTTGCTATTTGTGCACCCCTGCAGGGTAAAACTTTCTGAAAGCCGTGTCCGCGGTTATGGACGACTTGGAGCACAGTATCTCGATCATAGACAACTATAACTAAAGTAATGCTATAAATTTGACTTTATAATGACTAGTAATCAGCTTCACTATAATGGAATGGCTAAATAAAACTGCCAACAATTGCTTGCTTGGGTTGTCGTTTGCGACCATTGTACCTGACTAGTAAGTATTGCCACTACAACGGAATGGCTAAATAAAAGTACCAACAACTGCTGGGTTTTGGAATATCTCATGCTAATTGTATCTGACTAGTAAGTGCTGCAACTATAACGGAATGATTAACTAAAAGAGCCCACTGCTTATTTTATCAGGATGATTATCTATACCTGACTAGTAATTGCCGCAACGATAACTGAATAAATAAAACTGCCAACGGTGTGAGTTCCTCGGTTGACTTCCTCGATTGGTATCGAGGGGGAAACACCAGGATGGGTTTGTTTGATGGAAGCATCAGGTTGGTTCCGAATAGGTCTTACTTACCCCTCTCTGATAGCCGCCAGTTGTATCGAGTCTCTATAGGTTGTTTAGTGCATCTTTGCCGCTTGATCCACCATACCTATGTGGCGAGCACCGAATTCTAGCCTCGCTGTGTCTTGGCCTCGATCGATGCTCCTCTTTTTCCTTTGCCCTTTGTCGGCACCCTCTTGTTTAAGCAGGTTTTGAGATCGGCGTTGTTAGCGAGGTTACCCTTCCGGCTTGGCTGGGCAGGGTTATGGGCCATTGGTTATTCTTCGGGCTCTTAGCCCCATTTGCATCTTGTCCGTAGCTGGGCTCTACCGTTTCAAGGTGATTTGGATCTTTGTCTTGTATATCGTAATCTTGAGTCATGGAGTCGTGTTGTATATATATATATATGTTACTGGGTCCCATCCAGTTGTTGTTTAATGTTATTACTTCGTTTTCCACCCTTTGAAAGTGCCTGGTGGGCACCTTTGAATCGTTTCTATGCGGGTTTGGCGGGTTTCGCTAAAACTTGCATAGGTCCGATTCTGAGGGTGTTACAGAGTGGTATCAGAGCTCAGCTGTTGCGATACCCCACAAGTCCAGCCTGTAGGATAACCTAGCTAACGACCGAAGTAGAGTGTCCAAAACTATTTTTGCAAAGTCAGTTGAATAGTTCTGATTAGGTCTGATTTTACTCCTTACCCTCTGCTATTCTCTTCTTACCTCTGCGTGTTTTGAATCGGCTCTCTTATCTTTTCTTTGAGTCCAGGATTTTTCGTGGTTGGGTTCCGTCGTACCTTTAGGGTTTCGCTTCCTTCTTTGCTAACGGTGTTGCTGCATCTGGTCTTCATGCTATCCGAGGAACCTTTCGTCTGGTGGACTTCTCTTTGTTCCTTCTCGCGCCTTCCGGTGATATCCGACGCGACGACATCATCTATGTCAGATCCGATGCAGGGCATGCATCACTCCTTTGTTCCGACCCTCGCTTGTCGAGATCTTCAGTCTAATTCCGAGAGTTGGTTGCATAATCCGCCTATTCGTGTGCAGAGTAATGGTTTGAGTGCGGGATGGAGTAGCTACCATACCACTACTCTTATCATTTGCTCTTGTACATTGAATTGGTGAATTAATGTGATTTCACTCATTCCACGGAAGTTAGAAGTGGCCTTTATCTTTTGATACCTCTACCTTCGACCTTTTTGTTCCCGGAGTGTTCTCTCGACGATCGCGGACAACGACCTCTTGTTAGTGGTGTCGCGAGGATCTACACGATGCGAGAAGATTCAGATCGCCGCCTTCTTCCCGGTACCATGAGGCGGATCTCGAGGGCGAGATCCATTGTTAGTGGTGTCGAATTGTGGCATCCCGCAAAACCACTACTAGAAAATCGCGTTGTTTTGTGCATTGCATCTTCATGACCGCATGCTCATGTCATCATGCCACATTGCATTTGAGCATCGTCATCATCTTGCATTTGCTTGCATAAAACTATTTGCGGGAAAACCTGTTCTTGTTTTCTAAATGCCCCGTCTATGTTCCAAACGCAAAACCCGGGTCTCCGGATTATTTTGTTTTGTCTGCTAACGGTTTGCAAAAACCCGGTTTTAATTGAATAAAATACTTAATTATTTTAGTGGGGGCAGCCAAACCGGGCCGATCCGACCCAGTTGGCCACCCCAGTACAAAACCAATCGGTCCACCAAAAATCCTAAAACTACCCAAACCTATCCTACCCACCTATCCTAGCCTGCCACCTCACTTTCCCTCCACCTCATCACACCCACCGCCACCTCATCAATCCTAACCCCCCTCCCCCCCCCCCTCTCCCTCCCCCCGGTCCCACCCCACCACCTCCCCACTCCCCACTCAACGCGCCCACACCTCACTCGCCTGCCCATGGCCCCGCCTTCCTCGGCCCCACCTCCCACACCCACCCGCACTGGGACCCACCTCCCCACCTACCCCTCGTCCTCCCTCCCCGCGTCTCTGCTCTCCTTCCTCCCCGCGTCTCCCACCTCTCGCCTCCTCTCCTCTCCCCGACGAGCCCCCTCGCCGTCGGCGCCCCCCTCCGCTCGCCAACCCGCGGCCGTCCCCCTCCTCTTCTCGCCGCAGCCCCGGTTCTTCCCCACCGCGCCTTGGCACTCCTGCCGCCTCCGCCTGTCCACTAGCGTCGGCCTCGCCCGCCGGGCCGAGCTCGCGACCACCGGCGCCATCGCCTGCAGCCGCGCTTCCTCTTCCCAGCCTCGCCAGAGCCGCCTCTCGACCCAGGCTCCCGAGCACCTCCCGCCGGCGCCCCCTCACGCCGATCACCAGCTCGCCGGAGCGTCCCCACGCACCCCGCGCCTCCTCGACGCCGCCCCTCTGGCTGGAGCCCGCATCCCCGCCTCCTCGTCCGCGTCCGACCGCCGCCGGAGCGCAACCACGCTGTGGCATCCCGCAAAACCACTACTAGAAAATCGCGTTGTTTTGTGCATTGCATCGTCATCATCATGCATTGTTTGTCTGAAACTATTTCGAAAAGCCTAGTTTTGCTTTGTACAAATACCCCTCTTTATTTCAAAGGCAAAACCCCGAGCGTATCAGATAATTTATTTCCCTAAAAACTAATTGTAAAGTGGCCTTGCTTTAAAATAAACAAAACCAAACAAACACATATTTGCAAAACTACACTCTAAATCCTAGTCCCACCAAATCCTATCCTACCCACCACTCACAGGTCGCCACCTCACCCTATCCCCCAATCTCTACCCACCCTGCCACCTCACCGATCCACCACCCTTTTCTCTCTCTTTCACCCAGCCCCCTCCTACCCCCTCTCCCTTACAGGCCGACCCCACCCTCCTGGCCCACATCCTCTCTCTCTCCCTCTCTCTCTCCACCCCACTCTGGCCACACACACCGACACACACACCCACCCTGGCCCCACCTGGCCACAGCCCCACCCCCGCAGGCCCCACCGCCCACCAGCGACCCCGTCCTCCCTCCCCGACCCCGCGCTCGTCTTCCTCCTCCCCTCCTCTCCTCTCTGGCCGCTCCCACCGACCCAACCTCCCACCGCCGGCCCCTCTGCCCCGCGCCTCGCCCTCTCTCGCCGGCGCCGCGCCTCCACCCACCACCACGGCCGTCCCCTTCTCCTCCCCCATCCTCCGCTCCCTCCACCGACGCGCCCTCAACCTCCCCCTCCCCCCCTCCTCCTCATGGCCTCCGGCCCGGCGTCGCCCCTCGGCGCCACCCGCCTGCGAACCCGCCGCCTCCCTTGGCCCCACACCGTCAGCCGCCGCCGCCTTCCCCGCCCTTCCGCCTTCGCCGGGTCGAGCTCCCGTGAGCCCCGCTCGCCCCGGCCCGACCGCGTCCTTCCTGGCGCCGCCCGACCCCTCCGCTCCTCCCCGTCTGCGAGTCCGACGACCGCCTCGTCGGCCACCCCTGCACGCGACGTCCCCCTCTGTCCCCGGCCGCCCCGAGCACCCCACCACCACCGTGGCTCCGCCCGGCGCCCGCGGCGTAGCCGCCGCAGCACCTGTCCCGAGGCCGCTGCATCCGCCCGCTCTCCTCGCGCCTGGCCGCGTCGCCGTCGTGGCCATCGTCTTTGCACCGCCACGGTGGCACTTGATCCAACCCCTCTGCTCCTCTCGAGTAGGCGTGGTGTTGAGCCGATGATCCGGTGTAGATCGTGTGATGCCACTGAAGTATTCTCGAGCCCTGCTTCGAAGACTTCAACTCCGACCATGTGATGATTGTGTGGCGAAGTTGACATGAGGCCTCGACAACAAGTACTTCCTCGGAACCACCAAGTTCTCCATCCCGGCGTCAAGGCGGAGCCAAGGTCACCTCACGGAGACGAAGCCCCGAATCCCAAGGTCGTCGACATGGAACTGATCAGGTCTAATACATGGATTAGAAGACCGAATCCGACGCGCCAAGATCTTCCTCCCGGAGCAGCAGAACGCCAAGTTCTGCATCCCGAACGCCAAGACCGACCTGACACGCGGGCCCGACAAGATCGGCACCGACCAGGACGGACCCGATGTGCCCCCGACGCCGCAACCAAGTCCTTCTTCCCGGATGCGCCAAGATCTACCTCAGTTATCCGAGAACGATCCTGCCGAGGCCGATTCCGTCGAACCCCAAGACCGACCCCGAACCCCTCGATCCCCAAGATCTGCCGAACCCTAATGTGTGAACCTTTTCCCGAGCCCTATTTTATAAATGCTAAACATAAAACCTGTTGCATATTAAATTGTCATACTCGCATGCATATTTGTGTGGTTTGGGGGCCTTATGCCGATTCACCTTATAATTAAATATGGGGCCCATATGCGGACAAATCTAGTCCTATATCGGCCTCATTTAAATTGATGTAGCGAACCGGTGCTATATTTGGCCATGTTAATACAACATTTAAAATGCAGGGTATCTAAACAACAGGAACCATCTAATTTATTGTCGGGACCCCGGTTCCGCTTAATATGACCTAATTGCATCGCATCTTGCCATGTCATACATCATACATGCATCATGCCCAATCTTCTGCCGTTGTATTAAATAGTGCATCCGGTGTTTATTCTAGTGTTTTGCTTCTTCGCGGATAAGGCCATTGAGTTGATGTGAGCTTCGCCCCGATCTTCGGTTGAACCTTCGACAATGTTTTCAGGCGAGCATCTTCCCCTTTCTACCTATCTTACTTTTATAGTATTTATTCCCTCCTGTTGAACTATTGCTATCTGTGTTGCGATGCTCTAGATTTCGTACCCGTGATATTCCTTGCAGCCTTATATTGCCTTGGACACATCCTATTACCTGTTGTTTGGTAGATAGTTGGACTTGCGCGTCGTAGTCGCTTGCTCAAGTGCTGTTGCGTGTCGCCAAGTGCCACAGTTGTTGGTGTATTGCCGCATGTTTGATGTTGGAGATGATCATGGCTTTTCTTACCGTTCACTTTAATTACTGTTTAACAACTAAAATTGAAGTAAGTAAGCAGAGGCATCGGTGGGTGATAGATAATATTTGGTTTCCGACCGCCCACTTGTGTCCCGTAGGACCCCGAGTGCTTGATACTTGTGCCTTGATTTTATCGCGCTATCCACATCCGGGAGGCTTATGGGACCCCCCTGAGCCAGATCTTGATTCGGTCTTATTTCTTGGGGCCACAAACTAGTTTGAGGTTTTATTTACGATCCTGTACTTATGCCATGCTTTACTGCTTTATTTAAATTGTGCGATGGATAGCACCTGTACTGTTTAGGATCGTGGCACGATTCCGCGGTGTCGACAAGCCCGCTTTTGGGTTCCCGATGTTCGTTCCGTCCCCACAACCTTGAGTCCGTCTCCGAGCCGGCGGCTTTGTTATGGTCTACTTTAAGGGGTGGCCCCCTGAAATATTTCTGAATCCTGTGATTGCTTTGTCGTGAAGGCCTCGTTGGGTTTTGAGTTGGTTTTTCCGAGGTTGATCGAGTGTGTGTTTCTATTTGTGCACCTCGGCCGGGTTAAAACTTTCTGAAAGCCGTGTCCGCGGTTATGGACGACTTGGAGCACAGTATCTCGATCATAGACAACTATAACTAAAGTAGTGCTATAAATTTGACCTTATAATGACTAGTAATCATCTTCACTATAATGGAATGGCTACATAAAACTGCCCACAATTGCTTGTTTGGTTTGTCGCTTGCGACGATTGTATCTGACTAATAAGTATTGCAACTACAACGGAATGGCTGAATAAAATTACCAACAACTGCTGGGTTTTGGGTTATCTCATGCTATTGTATCTGACTAGTAAGTGTTGCAACTATCACGAAACGGTTAACTAAAAGTGCCCACTGCTTATTTTATCAGGATGATTATCTACATCTGACTAGTAATTGCTGCAACGATAACTGAATAAATAAAATTTCCCACTGTGTGAGTTCCTCGGTTGACTTCCTCGTTTGGTCTCGAGGGGGAATACCAGGATGGGATTGTTTGGTGTTAATATCAGGATGGTTCCGAATAGGTCTTTCTTACCCCTCTCTGATAGCCGCCGGTTATACCGAGTCTCTATAGGTTGTTTAGTGCATGCTGCCGCTGCCGCTCAGTCCACCATACCTATGTAGGCGAGGACCGCCGAATTCTAGCCTCCGTGTCTTGGCCTCGATCTTGACCGCTCTCTCTTTTTCCTTTGCCCTTCTTGGCACCCTTTTGTTTAAGCAGGTTTTGAGATCGGCGTCGTTAGCGGTTACCCTTCCGGCTTGGCCTCGGGGTTATGGGCCATTGGTTATTCTGCGGGGCTCTTAGCCCCATTTGCATCTTGTCCGTAGTATGACGCTCCATCGTTTTCAAGGTGATTTGGATCTTTGTATATTATACTGTATTCTTGACTCATGGAGTCATCTTTGTATATATCTCATTACATGGGTCCCATCGAGGACTGTTGTGTAATGTTATTACTTCGTTTTCCACCCGCAAGTGCTGGTGAGCACCTTTGAATCGTTTCTATGCGGGTTTGGCGGGAATCGCTAAAACTTGCATAGGGCCGATTCGAGGGTGTTCTGAGTGGTATCGAGCTCGGCGGTTGCGATACCCCACAAGTCCAGCCTGTAGGATAACCTAGCTAACGGCCGAAGTAGAGTGTCAAAACTATTTTTGCAAAATCGGTTGGATAGTTCTGATTAGGTCTGATTTTACTCCTTACCCCTCTGCTATTCTCCTCTTACCTCTACGTGTTTTGAATCCGCTCTCTTCTCTTGCTTCGAGTCCAGGACTTCTCGTGGTTAGGTTTTCCGTCGTATCTTTAGGGTTTCGCTTCCTCCTTTGGTAACGGTGTTCTACCATCCGGTGTTCAAGCTGCCTGAGGAATCCGTCTATGGTGGTACCATCCTTTGTTCCTTCTCGTGCCTTCCGGTGTTTTCCGATGCGACGACATCATCTACGCCAGATCCGATGCAGAGTCCGCATCACTCCTTTGTTCCTGAACCTCCCTTGTCGAGATCTTTAGTCTGATTCCGAGAATGGTTGCACTCTTTTCTACTGATTGTGCAGAGTAATAGTTTGGGTGCGTGATGGATTGGCCCCCATGCCGACTACCCTTTCTATTCGCTTTTGTACATTGAAGTGGATGGGAATGTATCGGTTCCCTCTTTCCATCGAAGCTAGAGGTGGCTTTTATCTGTTTATGCCTGTACCTTCGACCTTTTGTTTCCGGAGTGTTCTCTCGACGATCACGGACAACGATCTCTTGTTAGTAGTGTCGAGAGGATCTACACAATGCGAGAAGATTCAGATCGCCGCCCTTCTTCCCGGTACCATGAGGCGGATCTCGAGGGCGAGATCCATTGTTAGTGGTGTCGAATTGTGGCATCCCGCAAAACCACTACTAGAAAATCGCGTTGTTTTGTGCGTTGCATCGTCATCATCATGCATTGTTTGTCTGAAACTATTTCGAAAAGCCTAGTTTTGCTTTGTACAAATACCCCTCTTTATTTCAAAGGCAAAACCCCGAGCGTATCGGATATTTTATTTCCCTAAAAACTAATTGCAAAGTGGCCTTGCTTTAAAATAAACAAAACCAAACAAACACATATTTGCAAAACCTACACTCTAAATCCTAGTCCCACCAAATCCTATCCTACCCACCACTCACAGGTCGCCACCTCACCCTATCCCCCAATCTCTACCCACCCTGCCACCTCACCGATCCACCACCCTTTTCTCTCTCTTTCACCCAGCCCCCTCCTACCCCCTCTCCCTTACAGGCCGACCCCACCCTCCTGGCCCACATCCTCTCTCTCTCCCTCTCTCTCTCTCTCTCCCTCTCTCTCTCCACCCCACTCTGGCCACACACACCGACACACACACCCACCCCGGCCCCACCTGGCCTGACCCCACCCAGGCCTGCAGCCCGTCCTCCCTCCCCGACCCCGCGCTCGTCTTCCTCCTCCCCTCCTCTCCTCTCTGGCCGCTCCCACCGACCCAACCTCCCACCGCCCGGTCCGCGTTCGCTTGCCCTACGCCCAGCGCCTCGCCCTCTCTCGCCAGCCGCGCCTCCCACCACCACGGCTGTCCCTTCTCCTCCCCATCCTCCGCCTCCCTCCACCGACGCCCTCAACCTTCCCTCTCCCCATCCTCCTCGCGCCTCCGGCCCGGCGTCGCCTCGGCGCCACCCCGCCTGCGAACCCCGCCTTCCTTGGCCCCACCGTCAGCGCGCCGCCGCCTTCCCCTCCTTCCGCCCCGTCAGCTCCCGGCGAGCCCGCCTTCTCGCCCGCGCCCGGCCAAGCGTCCTTCTGGCGCCGCCCCTCGCTCCTCCCGTCTGCGAGGCCGAGCCGCCTCGTCGGCCACCTCTGTGACGCCTCCGTCCCGCCGCCCGAGCACCCCACCACCGTGGCTCCGCCCGCGCCCGGACCCCGCAGCGCCGCCGCAACACATCACCGAGGCTGCATCCGCCCGCTCTCCTCGCGCCTGGCCGCGTCGCCGTCGTGGCCATCGTCTCTGCACCGCCACGGTGGCACTTGATCCAACCCCTCTGCTCCTCTCGAGTAGGCGTGGTGTTGAGCCGATGATCCGGTGTAGATCGTGTGATGCCACTGAAGTATTCTCGAGCCCTGCTTCGAAGACTTCAACTCCGACCATGTGATGATTGTGTGGCGAAGTTGACATGAGGCCTCGACAACAAGTACTTCCTCGGAACCACCAAGTTCTCCATCCCGGCGTCCAAAGGCCGCGGAGCGCCAAGGTCACCTCACGGAGACGAAGCCCCGAATCCCAAGGTCGTCGACATGGAACTGATCAGGTCTAATACATGGATTAGAAGACCGAATCCGACGCGCCAAGATCTTCCTCCCGGAGCAGCAGAACGCCAAGTTCTGCATCCCGAACGCCAAGACCGACCTGACACGCGGGCCCGACAAGATCGGCACCGACCAGGACGGACCCGATGTGCCCCCGACGCTGCAACCAAGTCCTTCTTCCCGGATGCGCCAAGATCTACCTCAGTTATCCGAGAACGATCCTGCCGAGGCCGATTCCGTCGAACCCCAAGACCGACCCCGAACCCCTCGATCCCCAAGATCTGCCGAACCCTAATGTGTGAACCTTTTCCCGAGCCCTATTTTATAAATGCTAAACATAAAACTTGTTGCATATTAAATTGTCATACTCGCATGCATATTTGTGTGGTTTGGGGGCCTTATGCCGATTCACCTTATAATTAAATATGGGGCCCATATGCGGACAAATCTAGTCCTATATCGGCCTCATTTAAATTGATGTAGCGAACCGGTGCTATATTTGGCCATGTTAATACAACATTTAAAATGCAGGGTAGCTAAACAACAGGAACCATCTAATTTATTGTCGGGACCCCGGTTCCGCTTAATATGACCTAATTGCATCGCATCTTGCCATGTCATACATCATACATGCATCATGCCCGATCTTCTGCCGTTGTATTAAATAGTGCATCCGGTGTTTATTCTAGTGTTTTGCTTCTTCGCGGATAAGGCCGTTGAGTTGATGTGAGCTTCGCCCCGATCTGCGGTTGAACCTTCGACAATGTTTTCAGGCGAGCATCTTCCCCTTTCTACCTATCTTACTTTTATAGTATTTATTCCCTCCTGTTGAACTATTGCTATCTGTGTTGCGATGCTCTAGATTTCGTACCCGTGATATTCCTTGCAGCCTTATATTGCCTTGGACACATCCTATTACCTGTTGTTTGGTAGATAGTTGGACTTGCGCGTCGTAGTCGCTTGCTCAAGTGTTGTTGCGTGTCGCCAAGTGCCACAGTTGTTGGTGTATTGCCGCATGTTTGATGTTGGAGATGATCATGGCTTTTCTTACCGTTCACTTTAATTACTGTTTAACAACTAAAATTGAAGTAAGTAAGCAGAGGCATCGGTGGGTGATAGATAATATTTGGTTTCCGACCGCCCACTTGTGTCCCGTAGGACCCCGAGTGCTTGATACATGTTCCTTGATTTTATCGCGCTATCCACATCCGGGAGGCTTATGGGACCCCCCTGAGCCAGAGCTTGATTCAGTCTTATTTCTTGGGGCCACAAACTAGTTTGAGGTTTTATTTACGATCCTGTACTTATGCCATGCTTTACTGCTTTATTTAAATTGTGCGATGGATAGCACCTGTACTGTTTAGGATCGTGGCACGATTCCGCGGTGTCAACAAGCCCAGTTTTGGGTTCCCAGTCGTTCACAGCCGTCCCCACAACCTTGAGTCCGTCTCGGACCCGGCCGGCTTCGTTGCGGGTCTACTTTAAGGGGTGGCCCCCTGAAATATTTCTGAATCCTGTGATTGCTTTGTCGTGAAGGCCTCGTTGGGTTTTGAGTTGGTTTTTCCGAGGTTGATCGAGTGTGTTGCTATTTGTGCACCGGCGGGTTAAAACTTTCAAAGCCGTGTCATGGTTATGGACGACTTGGAGCACAGTATCTCGATCATAGACAACTATAACTAAAGTAGTGCTATAAATTTGACCTTATAATGACTAGTAATCAGCTTCACTATAATGGAATGGCTACATAAAACTGCCCACAATTGCTTGTTTGGTTTGTCGCTTGCGACGATTGTATCTGACTAGTAAGTATTGCAACTACAATGGAATGGCTGAATAAAAGTACCAACAACTGCTGGGTTTTGGGTTATCTCATGCTATTGTATCTGACTAGTAAGTGTTGCAACTATCACGAAACGGTTAACTAAAAGTGCCCACTGCTTATTTTATCAGGATGATTATCTACATCTGACTAGTAATTGCTGCAACGATAACTGAATAAATAAAATTGCCCACTGTGTGAGTTCCTCGGTTGACTTCCTCGTTTGGTCTCGAGGGGGAATACCAGGATGGGATTGTTTGGTGTTAATATCAGGATGGTTCCGAATAGGTCTTTCTTACCCCTCTCTGATAGCCGCCGGTTATACCGAGTCTCTATAGGTTGTTTAGTGCATGCTGCCGCTGCCGCTCAGTCCACCATACCTATGTAGGCGAGGACCGCCGAATTCTAGCCTCGCCGTGTACTGGCCTCAGTACTGACCGCTCTCTCTTTTTCCTTTGCCCTTTGCCGACACCCCTTTTGTTTAAGCAGGTTTTGAGATCGACGTCGTTAGCAGGGTTACCCTTCTGGCTTGGCCTGGGCAGGGTTATGGACGCCATTGGTTATTCTGCAGGGCTCTTAGCCCCATTTGCATCTTGTCCGTAGTCGGACGCTCCATCGTTTTCAAGGTGATTTGGATCTTTGTATATTATACCTGTATTCTTGACTCATGGAGTCGTCTTTGTATATATATACATTACGTGGGTCCCATCGAGGACTGTTGTGTAATGTTATTACTTTGTTTTCCACCCGCACGCAAGTGCCTGGTGGGAACCTTTGAATCGTTTCTATGCGGGTTTGGCGGGAATCGCTAAAACTTGCATAGGGCCGATTCTGAGGGTGTTACACACGCTGTCGCCGACCTTGCCTCACCGCGCCTCCGTCCTCGCAGCCTTCCCCTTCGTCGACCTTCACCGCAGCCCGTCGGCCATCCTCCCCGCGGCAGAGCTCCGCGTCCTCTGGCCACAGCTCTGGCCGCCACGCCCTGCCATGGACGCCACCGCCTCTGCCCCATGTCCCGCGCGCGTCCTCCGCGAGCCCCGGACCCCGTCGAGCTCGTCGCCCCTGCAAGGTCGCCAGCGCCATGGCCACCCTCCTGCTCGCTGACGTCGGCCTGTTGGTCGTGCGTGTGCCCATGCCGGGTCCATGCTCTGTCTTGGTGAGATGTTGGTGAAGTGGACGTGGATATATCGGATGATGAACATGCTACATCAACGATCTTGATCTGATACTAAAAAGATACAAGTTAATGGTGTGTCCTTCCGCGACATCGACAAGATCTTCCGGGTGCCAACAGCGCTGACGAACGGTACCCTAGGCCTCCAACATGGTGCGACATGTACTTCTACCGGAGCATAAGCCCGCGGAGCCCTGATGCCGTCAACACGGAACCCCGAGTTCGCCATCACGGACATGTGGCGCCACACCCCAAGATCTGCCTCGCGGGACCGAACCCCTCGGAACTCCATGTTCTCCTACCCGGAGACCCCGATTTCTTCGACACGAAGCACCGAGGATGCCTTCATGTGACGCCAAGACACCCGTCGAACCCCGAAGGCCGAACCCCGTGGACCGACATGATCTTCTTCACGGAGACGACAAGTATTCCCTCGAGAACGCCGAGTACTTCACCCCGTCACCGAGACCCTGGACGACAAGCTCTCCTTCCCGGAAGCATTGACGCTCGTGCGACAAGATCTTCTTCCCCGATCCGAAGGCCCTAAATCCCGGAGTCCGAGAACGATCCCGTCGAACCCTGAACCCTGAGACCGACCCCGAACCCCGGAACCCCAAGATCTTCTGAACCCTAATGTGTGACCCCTTTTCCGAGCCCCTATTTTATAAATTGCCAACTATATAACTTGTTGCATATTAATTTAGCATGCTCGCATACATCTCATGTGGTTTGGGGGCATTATGCCGATTCACTGCATAATTAAATATGGGGCCCATATGCGGGCAAATCTAGTCTCATATTGGCCTCATTTAAATATGTGTAGCGAACCGGTGCTATATTTTGCCATGTTCAAACAACATTTAAATTGCGGGGTATCTAAATAACATGAACCATTTAATTAATTGTCGGGACCCCGGATCCACTTAATATTGCCCAATTGCATCGCATCCTTGCCATGCCATACATCATACATGCATCATGCCCGATCTTCTGTCGTTGTATTAAATAGTGCATCCGGTGTTTGTGCTAGTGTTTTGCTTCTTCACGGATAAGGCCGTTGAGTTGATGTGAGCTTCGACCCGATCTTCGATTGAACCTTCGGCAATGTTTTCAGGCGAGCATCTCTCCCTTTCTACCTAACTTACTTTTATAGTATTTATTCCCTCCTGTTGATCTATTGCTATCTGTGTTGCGATGCTCTAGTTTTCGTACCCGTGATATCCCTTGCAGCCTTATATTGCCTTGGACACATCCTATTACCTGTTGTTTGGTAGATAGTTGGACTTGCGCGTCGTAGTCGCTTGCTCAAGTGCTGTTGCGTGTAGCCATGTACCACAGTTGTTGGAGTGCTGCCGCATGTTTAATGTTGGAGAGGATCATGGCTTTCATTATCGTTCACCTTACTTATTGTTTAACAACTAAAATTGAAGTAGGTAAGCAGAGGCACAGGTGGGCAATAGATGTTATTTGGTTGTTAACCGTCCACTTGTGTCCCGTAGGACCCCGAGTACTTGATACCTGTTCCTTGAATATTCGCGCTATCCACATCCGGGAGGATTATGGGACCCCCGAGCGAGCTTGATTCATTCATATTTCACGGGCCACAAACTAGTTTGAGGTTTTATTTACTATCCTGTACCTATGCCATGCTACTGCTGTATTTACGATTGTGCGAGGAGCACTGTCTTGTTAGGAATTGTGACCCGTTTTGCGGTATCGACAAGCCAGTTTTGGGTTCCCGATCGTTCTGCCCCACCCCCTAAACCTTGAGTCCGTCTGAGTCAGCTAACCGTTGGTGTACTCAACGGGTGGCCCCGAAATATTTCTGAATCCTGATTGCTTTGTCGTGAAGGCCTCGTTGGGTTTTGATTTGGTTTTCCGAGGTTGATCGAGTGTGTGTTGCTATTTGTGCACCCTGCGGTAAAACTTTCTGAAAGCGTGTCGCGGTTATGGGCGACTTGGAGCCTGATATCTCGATCATAGACAACTATAACTAAAGTAGTGCTATAAATTTGACTTTATAATGACTAGTAATCAGCTTCACTATAATGGAATGGCTAAATAAAACTGCCAACAATTGCTTGCTTGGGTTGTCGTTTGCGACCATTGTACCTGACTAGTAAGTATTGCCACTACAACGGAATGGCTAAATAAAAGTACCAACAACTGCTGGGTTTTGGGATATCTCATGCTAATTGTATCTGACTAATAAGTGCTGCAACTATAACGGAATGATTAACTAAAAGAGCCCACTGCTTATTTTATCAGGATGATTATCTATACCTGACTAGTAATTGCCGCAACGATAACTGAATAAATAAAACTGCCAACGGTGTGAGTTCCTCGGTTGACTTCCTCGATTGGTCTCGAGGGGGAAACACCAGGATGGGTTTGTTTGATGGAAGCATCAGGTTGGTTCTGAATAGGTCTTACTTGCCCCTCTCTGATAGCCGCCAGTTGTATCGAGTCTCTATAGGTTGTTTAGTGCATGCTGCCGCTGCCGCTTCAGTCCACCATACCTATGTAGGCGAGGACCGCCGAATTCTAGCCTCGCCATGTACTGGCCTCAGTACTGACGCTCCTCTTTTTCCTTTGCCCTTTGTCGGCACCCCTTTTGTTTAAGCAGGTTTTGAGATCGACGTCGTTAGCAGGGTTACCCTTCCGGCTTGGCCTGGGCAGGGTTATGGACGCCATTGGTTATTCTTCAGGGCTCTTAGCCCCATTCGCATCTTGTCCGTAGCTGGACGCTCTACCGTTTTCAAGGTGATTTGGATCTTTGTACTGTATATCTGTATTCTTGACTCATGGAGTCGTGTTGTATATATATCTGTTCTGTGGGTCCCATCGAGGACTGTTGTGTAATGTTATTACTTTGTTTTCCACCCGCACGAAAGTTCCTGGTGGGCACCTTTGAATCGTTTCTATGCGGGTTTGGTGGGATTCGCTAAAACTTGCATAGGTCCGATTCTGAGGGTGTTACATAGATCTATTTGGTTAAGATCTTTATGCTCCTCGTCATTATCTACCAAAGGATACTTGTAAGCCACCTTTGATTTCAAGTAAAGGATGTTTGAAAGGTTTCGTGTTTGTGTGCAAGAAAGTAATAAAAGCAAGTAAAGTAAACAATAAATGAAAGCGTTGGGAAACGGTGTTGGAACTCAATAAGGCTAAAATGTCTCGGGGATATAGGATACACCACTAGCATATAAAATTATTTATGATAAGGATAATCTATTTCTTTTGACATGATATGTGTGGAGAGAGATCCTAATAAGATATTCACTACATGACTCGTGAGCAGACGCTTCTTGAATCAAGTATTGAGGTCATCTCTAAATAACTATTGTGATGCCTAAGAGCAATCACTCGCACAGACCACCACAATTAAGGGTTTCCCCATGGATATCGTAATCTTAGTGAATCTCTCTTAATTCCCCCTTGGACCGTGTAGGTTATAAGTTAATGCTTGTAGTCACAAAGTAGCACTGGACATACTCCCATACACGTCCCAAAGGCATCTTGATAGCACAGCGTCAACGTGGAGCGCTTCATCGGGAAACCCCAACAGCAAGGTATGATGCAGCACAACAGCAAGTCTTCCCTCATTAAGAAACCGAGGTTATCAAACCAGTAGGAGGAAGGAAACGTCTCAAAGGTGTTGCAAGCAACATGGAAACCTGCACAACAGTAACTCAAGACTTTGCCCCAACTAACAGTGAGGTTGTCAATCTCACTGGTTGCTGTAACAAAGGATTAACTATATGGCATGGAAGGTGAAATAGGTTTGCAACAAGTAAACAGTAACAGTGGAAGATGTATCAATGGTAAAGATTGGACCAGAGTCCATAGTTCACTAGAGGTGTTCTCATTAGATAAACAAACATGGCATACTGGGTAAACAAATTACAGCAGGGCAATTGACATGACTGAGCAAGGCATAACAATGCAATACTAGACATAAAGATCCTATGAGATTCGAATGGGCAATACAACAAGATACATAGATCGCCATCAACCTGTATCTATAACTAGAAGTCCACCTTTGAGTTATCATCCGAACCCCCTCCAGTATTAAGTTGCAAGCAACAGACAACTGCTTTAAGAAAAGTTTGTAAGGTAAACAATCCACTTGTTCCATGAACAAGAGACCGTTGTTTTCCCCTAGTGGAAACAACACATCTACAACCTTAGATATTTCGGTCACTTCCCTTGACTAAATAGAGGCATGAACCCACTATCGAGCATAAATACCCCCTCTTGGAGTCACTAGCAACTACTCGACCAAGATAGATACTAAAAACGGAGAGCATGCAAGATCACAAACAAAACAAACATGCTAGAATCAATAAGACAAAACCATTAATCAATCTAACATAGTAATCTCAATATCCATCGTATCTCCGCAAACACAACATGCATGATTACAAATAGATGAGATCTTGATCATGAACGGGGCTCACAAGATCTAGACATGAAAGCACAAGGAGGAGATACAACCATCTAGCTACTACATGGACTCGTAGTCCAAGGTGGAACTACGCACGCTTCATACCGGAGGCTGGCATGATGAAGAAGAAGGCCTCCGGGATGATCTCCCCACCGGCATGGTGCCGGGAAGAGCTTCAGATCCCCCGATCTATGGACGATGGTGGTGGCGGCTACAGACGGTTTCGTGGAATATTGATCGGGTGCTTAGGGTTTAGGCATCGGGGGCTTCTTATAGGCAAAGAGGCGAGGCTGGGAGGCGGCCAGGGGGGGCACACCCTTCCCAGGGCGGGCCCACCCTAGGACATGCCTGGGGGGGTGCAGCTGTTGGAATTATGCCCTAGAGGCAATAATAAAGATGTTATTATTATAATTCTTGTTCATGATAAAGTTTATATTCCATGCTAGAATTGTATTAAGCGGAAACTTTAATACTTGTGTGGTTTGTGAACAACACTGTGTCCCTAGTACGCCTCTATGGACTAGCTCATTGATCAATGATGGTTAAGGTTTCCTAACCATAGACATGAGTTATCAATTGATGATGAGATCATATCATTGGAGAATGATATGATGGACAGACCCAAACTAAGCAAAGCAATTAGATCGTTTCATCATGTTCATCTTTGCGAAGCTTTTCTTATGTCAAATATTGTATTCCTTAGACCATGAGATAATACAACTCCCTGGTATCGGAAGAAAGATTTGAGGTCATCAAACGTCATCCTATGAGAGGGTGATCATAAAGGTGTCTCTCAGGTGATCGGAAAGTATCTGTTGGGTTGTATGTATCGAGATGGGATTTGTCCCTCCCAAGTCGGAGAGATATACTTCGGGCCCACTCGGTAATCGATATCAACACTGCTTGCAAGCATGTGGTTAAGGATTTAATCACAAAGTGATATCGGATTATGTAACGAGTAAAGTACTTGCTGTGAACGAGATTGAACTAGGTATGACGGTACCGACGATCGAATCTCGGGCAAGTAAAATATCGCGAGACGAAGGGAATATATATATGGGATTGATTGAATCCTGGCATCGTGGTTCATCCGATATGATCATCGATGAATGTGTGGGAGTCAATATGGGTGCCTGGACCGCTGTTGATTATTGATAGAAGATCATGTCGCATATTCTCGAACCCAGGTCACACATAACGTGTCTCGGCGCTAGGATAGATTGGATAATTGGTTTATGAATTTTTGTTGAGTATCGAATGGGATACGGGACATCACGAGAGGTTCGGAGTGGTCCGGAGAATAAGATTCATATAAGGCGGCGATTTTGGAGTTCGGAATTGTTCCGGGTTAATCGGTATTGTACCGGAAGCTTCTAGAACCTTCCGAAGGGGACCAACGTGGCCCCACCTTCCGGGATGGGGCATGGGCCTATGAGGGAGTGTCCTGGCCGCTTTGGGCCAGGGGCACAAGGCCCCATAGGGCCCAGCCGATTCTATAGGGTTTAAATCGTTTAAACTAGGGATAGAATTTCTAGAAGGAGGGAGAGTCCTTGCCCCCCACTCCTCCCCCCTTGGCCGCCGGCCCAAGGCTTGGAGGAGGGGCAAGGGCTGGCCGCCCCCCCTCTATAAATAGAGGGCTGGTGCGCCCCCTCCCTCCACACACCTGGCCTCCAACCCTAGTAGCCCTGCTGCCTTCCTCTCTCCCTCTCGACTGTTTGTAGGCGAAGCCCTGCAGCAGAAATTCTCCACCATATACACCACGCCGTCGTGCTGTAGATCCAATCTCTCTCTCCACCATACTTGCTGGTCCGAGGAAGGAGGAGACGTCGAGGTGCTGCACGTGTGCATCTCACGGAGGCACCGCCACTTGTGGTGCTAGATCGGATCGGATCGCGAGGAGGAGAAGCGAGTACGACTACATCACCCACGTTAACGAGCGTTCATGTGCGAATCTTCAAGGGTATGAAGATCTAATCTAATCTCTCTCGTTGATTGCATCTCCTAGATTAGATCTTGGCTTTCCCTCTGTTCGCATCCGTAGAAACTTTTGATTTACTATGCCGCGAAACCCTTCAGTGGTATCATAGCTAGATCTATGCGTAGATGTGTTTCACGAGTAGAATGCAACATGGTTGTTGCGGGCGTTGATGTTTTCTGTTGCAAGCCTCTTGTTTGTGTTCTTCTTATGACACGGGATAGTGAGATTGAAGCGGTCCAGGCCAACCTTACGCGACGTCGTTCGCGAGACCGGCTCCGCACTTGACGTGTGGCTTGTTCCACACATGCGGCTGGTGGATGTCAGTTTCTCTCACTATAGTTGTCATGGGATTAACACCAAAGTTTGGCAACCATAATATCACCGTTGTGGCTTTCCGTAGGTAAGAATCGTTCTTAGCATCTACTCCCATAAGCCACGTAAAAACATGCAACAACAAAGTAGAGGCGTCTAACTTGTTTTTGCAGGGAGTGTTTTCTGTGATATGGTATGGCCCAAGATGTGATGTGTATATTGTGTGCGATGATCATGTTTTGTAATGTTTCACGACTTGCATGTTGATGAGTACACAACCGGCAGGAGCCATATGGTTGTCTTTATAATTGTGTATGACCTGTGTGTCAACTTCTTATACGCCATGTAATAGCTTTACTTTATCGCTAAGTAGTTAGCAATAGTTGTAGTTGCTATTCATGGTGGAGGCAATCATGGTGGAGTGATGGAGATCATGCCGGAACGCACAAGATGGAGATCATTGCGCGAAGATTGGCTATACCATGTCACATAAAGTTATATGCATGTGATGTTTGTCCTTTTATGTATCTTATTATGCTTAGATCGCGACGGTAGCATTATAAGATGATTCCTCAATTAAAGATCAAGATAAAAACTGTGTTCTCCCCAAGTATGCACCATTGCGAAAGTTCGTCGTGTCCAAGCATCACGTGATGATCGGGTGCTATAGACTCTACGCTCACATACAACGGGTGCAAGCCAGTTTTGCACACGCGGAAATACTTGGGTCTAGCTTGACGAGCCTAGCATGTACAGACATGACCTCGGAACACAAGAACTGAAAGGTTAAGCATGAGTCATATGAATGATATGATCGACACTTTGTTGTCCACCATTGAAACCACATCTATTCTCGTGATGATCGGATTAGGTGTGGTGAATTTGGATCGTGTTCACTAAACAACTTGAGGGATGTTGAATTTAGTGGGAGTTCATCTAGTAATTTGATTAAGTTGAACTATTTATCATGAACATAGTCTAAGTTGTACTTGCAAATACTGTAGATCACATGGCCAAGTCCAACTTCAACTTCAACGTTTTTGCTGAGATAGAAAAGCTTAGAAACAATGGGTCTAACTTCACCAAATGGTTCCGTATTCTGAGAATCATTCTCGCTGGCGGACAAAAGGACTATGTCCTTGAGAAAGCGCTAGGTGACGCCCCTGCTGTAGATGCGCCGGCTGATGAAAAAGCTGTTTATCAGTCGCGCAAAGATGATTATGATTTGATTAAGATCGCGATGTTGTATGCTATGGAATCGGATCTTCAAAATCGGTTTGAGGAGTTCGCCGGGCCCTTTGAGATTCTCGAGGAGCTGAAAAACATGTTTCAGACTCAAGCATGTTCTGAGAGATATGAGATCTCTAAGAAATTCTTTAACTACAAGATGGAGGAAGAGAGTTCCGTTAGTGAGCACGCCATTAAGATGTCGGGCTACACTCAACGCCTTGAGCAACTGGACTGCAAGATTCCAGAGGAGCTCAAGATTGACACTCCTAGCTGCAAAAGTTTTGTAGTTGATCACAATCAGATTGGTTCCACTGATATGATCACTGAGCTCTTTGCTAAGATGAAAGTAGCGGAGGTGAACATCAAAAAGAATAATCATGTGTTGATGGTCACAAGCCCCCACCTTTAAGAAAGGTAAGGGTGCAAGGAAGCCCTTCAAGAAAGGCGGCAAGCGCGTTGCCCTGCTGAGAGGAAGCTCAGTCTGGTCCTAAGCGGACATCGAGTGCTTCTATTGCAAGGACAAGGGTCACTAGAAGCGAATCGTCCAAGTACTTAGCGGACAAGAAGGCTGGCACCATGAAAGGTATATTTGATATACATGTTATTGATGTTTTTCCTTACTAGCCCTCGTTGTAGTGCACGGTATTTGATACGGTTCGATTGCTAATATTTGTAACTCGAAGCAGAGCTACGGAATAAACGACGCCTTGCGAGGGATGAGGTGACGATCTTGGCGTTAGCGGATCAAGAGTTGATGTGATGGCCGTCGGCACGCTCTCCTTAGTTTTACCTTCGGGATTAGTTTTAAACCTTAATAAATGTTATTATGTGCCTGCGTTGAGCATGAACATTATTTCCGGATCGTGTTTATTGCAAGACGGTTATTCATTTAAATCGGAGAATAATGGTTGTTCTATTTATATGAGTAACATATTTTATGGTCATGCACCTCTTATGAATGGTTTATTTCTTCTAAATCTCGAAAGGGATGAAACACACATCCATAACATTGAGGCTAAGAGATGCAAAGTAGATAGTGATAATACTACTTATTTGTGGCACTGTCGTCTAGGTCATATTGGTGTAAAGCGCATGAAGAAACTCCATTCTGATGGACTTTTGGAGTCTCTTGATTTTGAATCATTTGACACATGCGAACCATGCCTCATGGGCAAGATGATCAAAACCCCGTTCTCCGGTATGACGGAGCGAGCAACGAACTTGTTGGAAATCATACATACCGATGTATGCGGACCGATGAGTGTTTCGACGCGCGGTGGATATCGCTATTTCCTCACTTTTACCGATGAATTAAGTAGATATGGGTATATCTATTTAATGAAACATAAATCTGAAACATTTGAAAAGTTCAAAAAATTTCAGAATGAAGTGGAGAACCATCGTAACAGAAAGATTAAATTTCTACGATCCGATCGTGGAGGTGAATATTTGAGTTATGATTTTCTCACGCATCTTAAAGCAAGTGGAATCGTTTCACAACTCACGCCGGAACACCACAGTAGCAATGGTGTGTCTCGAGCGGAATCGAACCCTATTAGATATGGTCCGATCAATGATGTCTCTTCTTGATTTGCCGTTATCATTTTGGGGTTATGCATTAGAAACCGCATTCACTTTAAATAGGGCTCCATCTAAATCCGTTGAGACGACACCGTATGAACTATGGTTTGGTGCTAAACCTAAGTTGTCGTTTCTTAAAGTTTGGGGATGCGAAGCTTCGTCAAGAAGTTGATGCGGACAAGCTCGAACCCAAAGCGGAGAAATGCGTCTTCATAGGATACCCTAAGGAAACTATTGGGTATACCTTCTATCACAGAACCGAAGGCAAAGTGTTTGTCGCAAAGAACGGTTCCTTTCTTGAGAAGGAGTTTCTCTCGAAAGAAGTGAGTGGGAGGAAAGTAGAGCTAGACGAGGTTATTGAACCTTCTCTTGAATTGGAGAGTAGCGCAGCACCTGAAATTGTTCCAGTGCCGCCTGCACCAACGATAGAGGAAGCTAATGACAAGGATCATGAATCTTCGGACGATGCTGCTACTGAACGTCGCAGGTCGACAAGGTCGCGTGCCCCTCCTGAGTGGTACGGCAACCCTGTCTTGACTGTCTTGTTAGTAGAAGACAGTGAACCTACGAACTATGAGGAAGCGATGATGAGCCTAGACTCTGAGAAATGGCTAGAAGCCATGAAATCCGAATTGGGATCCATGAGCGAAAACCAAGTATGGACTTTGGTGGACCCTCCTAGCGACCGAAAGGCCGTTGAGTGCAAATGGATTTTCAAGAAGAAAACGGACGCGGATGGTAATGTTACCGTCTATAAAGCACGGCTTGTCGCGAAAGGTTTTCGACAAGTTCAAGGTGTTGACTACGATGAGACTTTCTCTCCTGTAGCGATGTTTAAGTCCATTCGGATTTTATTAGCAATTGCTGCTTTTCATGATTATGAAATATGGCAGATGGATGTCAAGACCGCGTTCCTCAATGGCAACATTGATGAAGAGTTGTATATGATGCAACCCGAAGGTTTTGTCGATCCTAAGGATCTCGATAAAGTATGCAAACTTCAGCGTTCCATATATGGATGAAGCAAGCATCTCGGAGTTGGAACCTTCGTTTTGATCAAGTGATCAAGAGCTTTGGATTTGTCCCAAATTGCTCTGAGCTTGCATCTACAAGAAAGTGAGTGGGATCTCGGTGACGTTTCTGGTACTATATGTGGATGACATATTGATTATTGGAAATGACATCAACATGCTTAACGATGTGAAGAGTTATTTGAACAAGTGTTTTTCAATTAAAGACCTAGGTGAAGCTGCTTATATATTGGGCATCAAAATCTATAGAGATAGACAAAGACGCCTGATAGCTTTAAGCCAGAGTACATACCTAGACAAAGTTACGAAAAGGTTCGAGAATGGATAAGGCAAAGAAAGGTTCGGTGCCTATGTTGTCGGGTAAGATATTGAGCAAGGCTCGGTGTCCACTGATGAAATGATAGGAAGCTATGAGCAAAGTGCCTTATGCCTCGGCCATAGGTTCCATCATGTATGCCATCTTGTGTACTAGACGGATGTGTCCAATGCTCTTAGTTTGACGAGATATCAAAGTGATCGAGTGGAACCTTTGGACAGCCGTGAAGAACATCCTAAAGTACCTAAATAGGACTAAAGAAATGTTCTTAGTCTATGGGGGTGATGAACAACTTGTCGTAAAAGGTTACGTCGATGCTAGTTTTGACACCGACAAGGATGATTCCAAATCTCAGACAGGATACGTTTATATTTTGAATGGAGGAGCTGTGAGCTGGAGAAGCTGCAAGCAAAGCGTGATCGCGGGATCTACAGTGGAAGCGGAATACATGGCTGCTGCAGAAGCGTCAAGTGAAGGAGTTTGGATCAGAAACTTCATCACTGAGCTTGGCGTGGTTCCAAGTGCATTGGACCCACTGGAGATATTGTGTGACAACACTGGCGCCATAGCACTTGCTAAGGAACCAAGATATCATCCAAAGACCAAGCATATCAACCGCAAGTTTCATATAATCCGAGATTATATAGCAGATGGAGATCTGAAGATTAGCAAAGTACATACATATCTGAATGTCGCAGATCCATTGACTAAACCTCTTCCACGTGTAAAACATGATCAGCACCTCAGTGCCATGGGTGTGAGATTGTTGCCAAATGTAAACTAGATTATTGACTCTAGTGCAAGTGGGAGACTGTTGTAATTATGCCCTAGAGGCAATAATAAAGATGTTATTATTATAATTCTTGTTCATGATAAAGTTTATATTCCATGCTAGAATTGTATTAAGCGGAAACTTTAATACTTGTGTGGTTTGTGAACAACACTGTGTCCCTAGTACGCCTCTATGGACTAGCTCATTGATCAATGATGGTTAAGGTTTCCTAACCATAGACATGAGTTGTCAATTGATGATGAGATCATATCATTGGAGAATGATATGATGGACAGACCCAAACTAAGCAAAGCAATTAGATCGTTTCATCATGTTCATCTTTGCGAAGCTTTTCCTATGTCAAATATTGTATTCCTTAGACCATGAGATAATACAACTCCCTGGTATCGGAAGAAATCTTTGAGGTCATCAAACATCATCCTATGAGAGGGTGATCATAAAGGTGTCTCTCAGGTGATCGGAAAGTATCTGTTGGGTTGTATGTATCGAGATGGGATTTGTCCCTCCCAAGTCGGAGAGATATACTTGCCCACTCGTGTCGATATCAACACTGCTTGCAAGCATGTGGTTAAGGAGTTAATCACAAAGTGATATCGGATTACGGAACGAGTAAAGTACTTGCTGTGAACGAGATTGAACTAGGTATGACGGTACCGACGATCGAATCTCGGGCAAGTAAAATATCGCGAGACGAAGGGAATATATATATGGGATTGATTTAATCCCGGCATCGTGGTTCATCTGATATGATCATCGATGAATGTGTGGGAGTCAATATGGGTGCCCAGACCCCTCTGTTGATTATTGATAGAAGATCATGTCTGCATATTTTCGAACCCGCAGGGTCACACACTTAACGTGTCTCGATGCTAGGATAGATTGGATAATTGGTTTATGAATTTTTGTTCGGAGTCTCGGATGGGATCCGGGACATCACGAGAGGTTCCGGAGTGGTCCAGAGAATAAGATTCATATAAGGTAGTGCAGTTTTTGGAGTTCGGAATTGTTCCGGGTTAATCGGTATTGTACCGGAAGCTTCTAGAACCTTCCGGAAGGGGACCAACGTGGCCCCACCTTCCGGGAGGGGGCATGGGCCTATGAGGGAGTGTCCTGGCCGCTTTGGGCCAGGGGCACAAGGCCCCATAGGGCCCAGCCGATTCTATAGGGTTTAAATCGTTTAAACTAGGGATAGAATTTCTAGAAGGAGGGAGAGTCCTTGCCCCCCACTCCTCCCCCGCTTGGCCGCCGGCTCAAGGCTTGGAGGAGGGGCAAGGGCTGGCCGCCCCCCTATAAATAGAGGGCTGGTGCGCCCCCTCCCCCCACACACCTGGCCTCCAACCCTAGTAGCCCTGCTGCCTTCCTCTCTCCCTCCCGACTGTTTGTAGGCGAAGCCCTGCAGCAGAAATTGTCCACCATATACACCACGCCGTCGTGTTGTAGATCCAATCTCTCTCTCCACCATACTTGCTGGTCCGAGGAAGGAGGAGACGTCGAGGTGCTGCACGTGTGCATCTCACGGAGGCACCGCCACTTGTGGTGCTAGATCGGATCGGATCGCGAGGAGGAGAAGCGAGTACGACTACATCACCCACGTTCCGATGAACGTTCCGCTGTGTGAATCTTCAAGGGTATGAAGATCTAGTCTAATCTCTCTCGTTGATTGCATCTCCTAGATTAGATCTTGGCTTTCCCTCTGTTCGCATCCGTAGAAAATTTTGATTTACTATGCCGCGAAACCCTTCAGCAGCCGCCATGTGGCGCCCCTCCATCTCTCCTCGGTGAAATATTGACTTTGGCTTTTGTCCCGTCCAATTCCGAGAATATTTCCTTACTAGCTTTTCTGGAACCAAAAACAACAGAAAACAGGCATCGAGCACTGTGTCAACTTGTTAATAGGTTAGTACCAGAAAACATATGAAAAGCACCTCAAAGTGTGGACAAAGCAAAGCAAAGTAGATACTAAACAAGCATGGAACATCAAAAATTATAGATACGTTTCCGACGTATCAATCATCCCCAAGCTTAACTCCTGGTCATCCTCGAGTAGGTAAGTGTTAAAAGAATAATTTTTGAGGTGACATGCACCATCAAAACCAAGATCAAACCATTTGCAAGCATTGAAAGATAGGATCAAAGAACTCTAAACATGTGCATGAAAGATGGAGTTCTAACAGTAAGACAAAGTAACTATGCATGCAACATGAAAGGCTACAAACAAAGATCATGAATAACATGCATTGATTTTTTTTGTTTGTTTCACATAAAGAAAACATAGCATAGTGACATTCATCTTGTCCCTCATGGAGTAGCAAATAGATGCATAGGACACCTTCAAAGTTCATAAGAGTGACTAGATACAAATAGCACAAGAACGAGCAATATCACAATATGCATCAATCAATAAGTTTTGGGACACTGCACATAGAACTAAGAATGACAACTATGCTCTCTTAACTGGTGCCTAAAGGTAGAAGGTGGAGACTCAATATAATAGTGGAAGAAAGGCCCTTCACAGAGGGAAGCAGGGATTTCAAGTTTCAAAAAGAGCTTCCAAAAATTATGGTACTCGTTAGCTTTCAGCCCTCATTTCCCCTATCATAAGCATCTTGAACTGATTAAGGTTAAAGTGAACAAACTATGGAGTATATTCTTAACAAAGTATAAGTTGGCAATCTCATGTCCCTTGAATACGAGGGCCGCTCCTCATGCTACTTAACTTTAGTCACCTGTAAGTTCTTGTCATAGTAAGTACATGTGTATCATAGAGAACCGCCAACGGGGTTCCCCTTGCACATGGTACAAGAGCTATCCCATAACCAAAATGACAAGGCAAGCAGACAATGAGCATCTCATCGATCTTTTTATTTGCTATTTGCATAGATTTTATTGAGGATGCTTCACAGATTGCTCATTATGGTGATGCTGCAAGTTTCCACCATGATTAGGCATGGCTTAGGCTAGCGGCCCAGGCGTTTCTCTAACACAAAATACATAACTCCATGGACTTACAACCTCCCTTTTTATTTCACGCCGGCGACATCCATAGATAAAAGAGCATGATATCAACTGTGTACAAAGTACAAGTGCAATGTTGAAAACGTTACCCATGAAAACATGGTTCTGCTAATTCCAACGTATAAGTGCAAGCATATACAACATAGATGACACAATGGTTCAAGTTTATTAGGGGCAAGGAATATAAAGTGTGCCATCAAGTTCGTGAGAGCTTTAATCACTAAGTTTTCACATAACAAAATACTTTTTAATTGGAAGATAGATAAAAACAAGAATATACTTGGAAATGGTGTAACACACCATGCATAGGAATTTATAGTGGACACTTCGGAATAACTTGGTTTCTTGGTAGTTGGAAGCATGATTAGAGCTTACTCATACAAGTGGAGGCTAGCAAAAGACTGGGAGCAACCAAGTAAGAGAGCAATAATGGCCATAATCATGTGGAGCGACAAAACATTACTAATCAAAGCATAGAGTGGTACTACAAGTCAAGGACTAAATGATCATAGAGGCTATGGTGACTTGTTCATAGTCATAACATGGTGTGAGCATGTGCCAAGTCAACCCAAACAAAACATCAAAGGAGAATACCACAATACTATGATTTTACATGCTAAAACAACGCATGATTCCTTCAAGGCACACTAATCAATCCCAATTGTTTGGAACAGGTCATGATACAACAATAATCAGTAAGCATAAGGTCAAAACAACACCTAGCATGACATGCTAAAGTCTAAGTCACAGTCAATGCAAGCTCCTCTTGCACTTTCAAGCAAGAACTTTCTACTCCTTTCCAACACCAATCAACTTATTTGAAACAACACAGCGAGAACGGGGGTCCAAACTACTTTATTCAAGCAAACTAAGCAAAGCAAACGAAAACTAAGACGCTCCAAGAACAACACAACCGTGCATGAAACAATAAAAACAAAGTGTTTAGAAAGACCTGAGCTTTTTATTGATGAAGAAGGGGAGGCCTTGGGCATCCCCAAGCTTTGACGCTTGTACCTATTGGATATTTATTGGGGTGACACCGGGGTGGCATCCCCAAGCTTGATATTTTGTCCATTCCTCGTCTCATTACATCATTCTCTCTCTACACGTGAAACTTTTCCTTCATACAAAACTTCACACAATCTTCATTAGCAACATTAGTGTATTTAAAATATAATAGACCCTTGGGTTTAGGTTTAGAACACCAAAACTTTCACTAAAAACACAAGCTAATGTAGCAACTCCTTCAAAAATCTCAATTTCCCAAAAAGAACCCAAAAAGGAACCAATAAGAAGCAAATGCAAATAATGGCAGAAATCTGTCAAAACAGACCAACAGGTAGAAACCGATTTTTTCGAAGACCTTCTGTTGCTCAAATCAAAAAGTGTTGGTCTAACGAAAGTTAGCTACATACTGGGGATTTATTCGTAAATTTTCAGCTCAATCCGACTTATAGAGACTCCTCACGAATTTTTATGGTGGAGGACAGAAATCTGTTTCGGGACAGCAACTCCCCAAATGTTACTTCCCTCTCATTAGAGGTCATTCTTGGCACAAAAAGCAAACAAAAAGGATAAGGAGAGGTCATTACTAAAGTAATAATTTCCAAGACTCAAGGAAACTCTTGGGTTATCTCTCAACAAGTACTTTTCTTTAACACCTTTAAGTTAGGCACAAGAAGCAAGAAATCAAGTATTTTCAAATGAAGAATCATTAACATCAACTCTCTTGCTCCTAACTTTCTTACCTTTCTTCTTCTCTTTAGGGAAAATATGATTGCTTACCGGAGGAGCAAATGCATAATGCCTTTTCTCACATCTATTATTGCTCTAAGGTGTTTCCGTAGGGATCTTCTGAGTGTAATCTTTCCTTTGCCTACACATTCGATAACAAGATAATCAGTAGACACCATTTTCCCTAAGATTTTTGTAAACACACCTTCAGCTATTCCAGTGGGTAATAAAGTTGCATTATTGGTAAGAGATATTTCTTATCCTCCTTTAGAAAGTCCCCAAAGACTCAAAGACTCATAAATATCTTTAGGCATAAGGCAAAATTCAGACATGATATCACAGCGAGCATCAAAAGTTGCACTATTGACGATTGTCTACGCACAGCCTGTTGGGAACCCCAAGAGTAAGGTATGATGCAGCACAGCAGCAAGTCTTCCCTCAGTAAGAAACCGATGTTATCGAACCATTAGGAGGAAGGAAACGTCTCAAAGGTGTTGCAAGCAACGTGGAAACCTGCACAACACAAACTTAAGACTTTGTCCCAACTAACAGTGAGGTTGTCAATCTCACCGGTTGCTGTAACAAAGGATTAACTGTATGGTGTGGAAGGTGAAAGAGGTTTGCAGCAAAGCGAAGAATGATGGAAGATGTATCAATGGTAAAGATTGGACCGGGGTCCATAGTTCACTAGAGGTGTTCTACTTAGATAAACAAACATGGCATGCTGGGTAAACAAATTACAGCAGGGCAATTGACAGGACTGAGCAAGGCATAACAATGTAATACTACATAAAGATCCTATGAGATTCGAATGGGCAATACAACAAGATACATAGACCGCCATCCAACTGCATCTATGACTAGAAGTCCACCTTTGGGTTATCATCCAAACCCCCTCCAGTATTAAGTTGCAAGCAATAGACAACTGCTTTAAGCAAAGTATGTAAGATAAACAGTCCAGTTGTTCCATGAACAAGAGACCGTTATTTTCCCCCTAGTGGAAACAATACATCTACAACCTTAGAGATTTCTGTCACTTCCCTTGATTAAATAGAGACATGAACCCACTATCGAGCATAAATACCCCCTCTTAGAGTCACTAGCAACTACTCGACCAAGATAGCTACTAACAACAGAGAGCATGCAAGATCACAAACAACACAGACATGATAGAATCAATAAGACAAAACCATTAATCAATCTCACATAGTAATCTTAATATCCATCGGATCCCCGCAAACACAACATGCATGATTACAAATAGATGAGATCTTGATCATGAACGGAGCTCACAAGATCTAGACATGAAAGCACAAGGAGGATATACAACCATCTAGCTACTACATGGACCCGTAGTCCAAGGTGGAACTACCCACGCTTCATACCGGAGGCTGCCATGATGAAGAAGAAGGCTTCCGGGATGATCTCCCCTCCGGCAGGGTGCCGGGAAGAGCTTCAGATCCCCTCGATCTAAGGACGATGGTGGCGGCGGCTATAGGCGGTTTCGTGGAATATTGATCGGGTGCTTACGATTTAGGCATCGGTGGCTTCTTATAGGCGAAGAGGCGAGGCTGGGAGGCGGCCAGGGGGCCCACACCTTGCCCAGGCGCGGGCCTACCCTAGGCCGTGCCTGGGAGGGGGGTGCAGCCGCCCTGTGGCGCCCCTCCGTCTCTCCTCTGGACTCCGTGTTCTCCTTGGTGAAATATTGACTTTGTCTTTAGTCCCGTCCAATTCCGAGAATATTTCCTTACTAGCTTTTCTGGAACCAAAAACAGCAGAAAACAGTCAACTGACACTGTGGCAACTTGTTAATAGGTTAGTACCAGAAAATATATGAAAAACACCTCAAAGTGTGGACAAAGCAAAGCAAAGTAGATACTAAACAAGCACGGAACATCAAAAATTATAGATACGTTTTCAACGTATCACATCTCCCTCTCTTTAGTCCCAAAGGCAAATGCCACGTCTAGCCCTAGTCACATCAAGATGGCGGTTACTCCCCATCCATGCCCCAATGTCCATTGACGGATCTATATAAATACCATTCCCTTAAGGAGGAGGAGGCATCGAAGATTCAAAAAACAAACTCAAGCATACAAAGATCCGTAGAAACATACATGCACTCATTTCAATGCAATTCAAGGCATACATGAGCCATCCACAAACCAAAAAATCCGCCGAGAGGAGCTCGTCAGAGAATAGTTCATATGTAGTTCATTTTTAGGCTCTTGGAGCACATCCCACCATATTTCCGCCAAGTCTTCTCCCTTAGGAAAGGAGGGACTCAGCTGAACGGCTATACCTCCATATGGTCGCCACCATTGTAACCATATTGAGTGCCTCACATGCTCGTGTATACTATAACAACCCAGTGAATTATAATATGAAAAGGGTATAAGTGATAAATGTGCATTTGCATTGTATGCATCTAAAAATTTAGGGTCAATTTGAAATTTCAAAAATTTAGTTTGAATTTGGCTCTAGTGAGGTTTTCTTTAACCAAATGGTCACTAGAAATTGAACAAAGTTCAGTTAAGGATTTCAAAACTTTTGAATGAGTTCAAATTTTAAATTAAGGTTTAGTACCATATTTGCATACATCTATTAGTATCATGAGTCTGCACTAGAGACAATTCAAAGTAAATCGTTTGCAATATCTAGAATCAGCATATGCCAGGTTCTTTCTAATCGTGTGCAAATTAAGATAAACACATATGATGACACAACATAAGCCGTTTACAGTCACCAAAACACACATACGTTTAGTAACTAAAACGTGTTCACGAAAGCCCAACAAATTGTAGATAGTTGGACTCCCGAAACCGTTATGTCCCTTCGTACACGGACAATAGCGACATGAAATTCTACCATATACCGCGTGAATTATAGTGGCAAGATTATCCAATTTAAATAGGTACTCGTAGCCAAGGTGATCACGTGCAAAACACACAACCAAACAAACTTAAATTGCATCACCGGCAAAATAAGTCATAAATGTACTCAAACAAACAACTAGCCAAAATTACACCAAAGTTAGATAAGGGCATCCAAACAGGATGCCAACATTGGCTCAAGCTTAACCTCACAACACCGAGTTAAAACCGAATTTTTTTGGACCAAGCAACCAAGCACGCCCCACAGTACCAAATCACAAATCCAAGCTCGAATGCGTACACCCAAACAGGGTGTTTGTATTTTCTGTATCCTTGCTGATACTCATACTCCCCATCCATGGTAAAACCAAGTCCCCCTCATGCATCCATCCCCCTTGCAAGAAAAGAAGAGAGGAACCCAATAGAATAAACACCATACTCCTCCTAGTGAAACGGAACGGGTTGCACATGCAACTTTGCAAAGACCAACAAAGTACAAAAGCCCTAATTAAAAACTGAGGATACGCTGGCCACACATCGGGAAAGGGAGCCCTCTCTCCCTCGGAGTTTGGGGGCGCCCACATCTGAAGGCATTTTTTTAAGTGCATCCAATGAGGGGTTTAAAGGGGTTAATATATGGGCTTTCGAGGTCGCAAACACGAGGTCAGGGGAGTGATGGATGGGGTCAGTCCTGGCCTCCCACATGCACAGCCAGCGAGTTCCAAGTTCCAACCCACCCCCGCTCGATCTCTCTCTAGCTTTCGCAGCTTTAGGGTTAGGGTTTCACACCATGACAGGTGCCACGGGACTAACCTCCTCACAGGAATTCTCCTGCAGATCTCATCTTCTTTGACAAGTCGCGGTGCTCACCTGCAGATCTGCCATGAACAGCGGCAACTGAAGAAGGTAGGCAGCAGCGAATCGCTGCGTGTGGAAGCATGGCGCACGAGTGAGAAGAACGGCTAATTGCAGGGTTCCCAGGTTCTGCATATATGGGGTCATCGATTGACCAGTCTGATCATTTGGGTGTAGTCCTAACTTCTCTGCACTTCCAGGGTTTCTGCATTTTCTTCCCTTAAAAGGCGAGGTGCACAGTTCCATACTGTTTCGTTAGAGATACTAAGATATTTCAAGTTTCTCTTGTGATCAATTTGTAGCTATTGGTTAATTCTACTGTATAGTATTAGCATTCAGAGACAACATGCTAGTGACAATCTCAGAAAACGTTGCCAAACAGAAAACCTGCACCTGCTGTCAAATTATGATTAATGCTCAAGATAGTGTACTGCCAAGACATTGCAAGCGCACACCCTCAGCTAAGACCCAGAGAAGCACATGCAGTTATGTGAGACCAAAACAGCATCAGTGGTAGACAATCTAACGTGCGCATTTGCTGAAACCACGTTGAGCTCACAACAACAAAAAACCACTATATATCAGTTTGTCATTCAGCGTGACTACATCCGCGCTTCAGATCCAAGCTTGACCAGAATTGTAAAAACAGGATGCTCAGTTTGTACTTCAGCATGAGTGCATGACTACAACAGTACTGCCTAAATTTCAGGAGCAATTATGTCTGACACGAATAGCCTCAATACATTGGCTGCAACTCAACCACAAACTCTCAGAACCATACATTATTGGCTATGCCTAGCTGCAACATTTGATTCCTCGCTATGTTCCCAGGCAACATACATTTCTGCAAACCTGTCATGAATTCACCACTTTTGTCCCCGAAAAATGGTGTTGAAAAAGACAACATCCGGAAGAAATTCAGGCAGAGCGTGGTTGGAGAACTAAATTGCACAATGACGTAGAAAATCAGGTCTAAAACAGTCTAGGGATCCTTCTTCTATCTGCAGATGTTCGGCAATCAGACAGCCATCGGCAGCTGCAACTGCAAGGGTTCAGAGAAAATGGAAGTAAAACTGCAAATGGCTATAGTATGATTAACCTGTAGCAAAAACTAAGGATGACCACGCAAAAAAAATAAAAAATAGATGGGCATATTGTTTCAGAGAAAGATTCATGTCTAACGGCTGAGGTATGAGTATGACCGGTTAGTGCATCAAATAAAGAGGTTTATCTGTAGTCAGAACAAAACAGCATACATTAATGGGCCAGATTCAGATTGAACGTACTACAGCAAAAATACTATGTTAGGACATGGTTTGCTGTATCTCATTATGCAATGGCCTACGAATTATATATTAATAGGCTACATCCTAGCTAGATCGAACATACTAATATACTGATGGACTAGAATGCACAAAAACACATGTCTAATCCTAGCTAGTGTTAGATCCTCAAGATTTCACTAATATCTGCGGTGAAAGTATAACCCGCTTACAAAAACCAGAATACTAGTACTACTATATTCTTAAATCGCATCTGCCGACATGCATGCTCACATGTTTCCATGTACCAAATCTTTCGGAGAACATATGTAGAGAGAACCTATGCCCTGATGCAAACCATAGGTAGATCATCCCAAATCTGGAATTAGCACGCTGCTACTTACCCCCTCGGGGAAACTAATCTACCTTTTGGAGAGATGATGCATGAGATCTCTTTCGATCGAACGAATCCAAGCTGTGTGTGTTGGCCATGCTAGCTCCAAAAGCTAGTACCAGACTAGCAGGGCAGGGACACGTCCAATCACACTGGTTGCGTGCCAAGTTCCAAAGCAAACAGGGAGATCGAAAGACGTCTCACTGTTGCACCAGCCGAAAGATGAGATGATGTGATCGATCCCCGACCCCGACCCCGACCCCGACCGCCTCCCCCCACACCAGAAAAGTTAAGCAAGCACCGTATTTTTGTCCTAGTCCTCAACAGTACACCACACCTACGATCGACAGATCACGCATGACGCATCACGGAGAGCTAGCCCTGAGAAAAACGACGAGATGGAGATGGGAGTTCTAGGCTTCTAGCCACAAGAACAACCAAGAGCGACGCATCACATCCAAGGGTAAAGCAGATGTGCTTTCAGAAAGAAAGAAAAAAACAAGGCTTGAAATTAGCAGATCAAGGATTTAGTACAAAAGGTGCAGAGTTAAACAAGTACAGGAATAAAAATTGGTCACCGATCTAAAGAACAGCCAGATAAAGGAACTGTAAATTAACAGCACGGAGAGGCAAAAATCGGTGGCGTTTGCTATCATTTCATGCCCAAAGAACCTGGAAAAAAGCAGATCAAGACATAGCGCATGCGGTAGCTGAAGAAACGAACGAAGGAAAGAACGAAATCGATGAAGGCGCTAGGTAGCTGCATGGGTAGAGGAGGAGGGAGCACCCTTCAGTCCAAGCAACGACGGTGCGAGATCAAAGGCTTTACCTCCCGCTTCATTCACTCACCTGCTAAGCTCTCTCGCAAAATCACTTTGCTCGGCAGGTGGATGAATGAGTCGGCAGCTAATTCGACCCTAGCACCGCCCGTGAGTGGACTGAAGGACGCTCTCTTCCGTCCAGCACTCCAATCTCAGTAGTACTATATATATGAACAAATAACTAGCTAGCTAGCCAAGAAGCAAGAACACCAAACTGATGAAGGCCACGAACGAACATGAGAACATAGCAGAGAGAAACTCCGTCCAGAGCTTTTCATTCATGGAGTCATGGAGAACATGGGGTGTTTTTTCATGTGGATCTTGTGGAGAGCGTTGTGGTGGGTAGTGGCGCACCAGATGGGTTTAGGAAGGGGGAGGAATACGGCAAGGCGTAGGGAAGACGATGGAGAAAGCCATTAAATAGAGTAGACCCACGGTGTGATGACATCGCGAGAGCACGATGAGAGAGACGTATAAAAATAGCGAGGAGGTGGCACAAGGACCGGGCCTTGTGTCATTTCCATGGCTTTCTTCTCCCTTTGCTCGTAAGCAAAGACCCCGAGCCACACGAGGGCCGACCAGAGGGGTCCAAAAGCCAAACCCTAACAGAACCATGCCGAATATTGTGCTGGTAGTAGCTAGATCTTCTCTAATAATGGTAGTTGGAGACTAAGCTAGCTAATGCTGCCTCATTGAAAACGAAACCACACAACAAGGTGGATATTGCAAATTTATATACTCCCTCCGCCTTAAAATAAGTGATTCGGTTTTGTCTAGATACCGATTCATTTTAGTTATAGATACATCCGTACCTAGAAAAAAGTTGAGACATACATTTTGGGACGGAGAGAGTATTTTAGATTATAATGTAAATTTCTGGGTGTTCAATATTTTTTGTTAAATTTCAGCAAATCCCACGCCCAAACACAATTAAAATTTTAAGGCACATTTTCGGCTGAAAGGAAAATACACCCAAATTATAATATACAGAATAATTTAAAGAAAGTACAAGTGAAAATACGACTTCAAAACACATAAAAATATAGGGGGTAGAAACAGAGAACACAAGCAGGCACGAAAAATACAAGGAAAACTAGAAAGTATCCCGGTCCTAAGCAGATAAACCGAAATAAGTGGTGTTCCCTAGAAAAACAAAATAAGAGGTGCTAGTAGATATAGAAATCTACTCCTTCTGTTTCAAAATATAAGATGTTTTAGGTCTATAAAGAAGATGTATCTAAACTTTTTTTAGTGTGTAGATTTACTGTAAATCTCAGTGAATCTATATAATAAAAATAGTCTAGATACATTTGCTTCACAAATCTAAAACATCTTATATTTTAAAATGGAGAAAATACCTAGTAAAATGCACTGCAAAAAGGCCAAATGAAGGGCCTCACCAAATCACCACTACTCCACAACAATGAGCAATTTGGAAGAATATTAGATTCATCGTACCACGGGATCTCATGCCACAAGAATTATGTAGGAGGTGATGTCTTCGGATGGACCAAACATAAAATGAACACATAAAATTTGGTGAAATCGAAGAGACGGAAAAATGTTTGTTGCACTTTTCAAATGAAAAAATTGACCCCATGTCAAGATTTTCATAAATTTAATCACCTTAGCTCATTCAAATTGGTTCCACCATCGTGAAATTGTTCTAGTCCTAGCTCTTATAGCCCAAAACTATTATTGTTGCTATAGATGATAATAAAATCCAGATGTATTAGATTCTCGACAACAACCTACCAAAGAGGGTAGATAGGATGTGAAGTTTCTACCTCGCATGCTTATGTCGAGTCGAGCCAGTGAATACTTGCAATGACGCTTTACAGCGGTATTCTCGATAAGTGGTGGTGCACTTGACATACTCTTGCAAAATCTCAACATGCTAGTTAGAACGGACGATGAGGGTGTTTCTGCAATGTAACATCGTTTTGGAGAATCTTTTTCAGAATCTAGTGTCGTCGTCACTAGTGGTGCTCTTGCTGGTGTGATTTTCTGATTGCTTTGGCGGGGGTTTTGTTTTCTTTCTTCTTCTTCTTCTTCTTCTTCTTCTTCTTCTTCTTCTTCTTCTTCTTTTTCTTCTTTTGTTTTATGGCCATGTGCATTCTTGATGTCTAGACTTGCTTTATATATTATAATATTGCAAAGTCTAGATATAATTGATATTATCATGGTACTTATATCTTCTTTTTATCAAAAAAAAATCTAGAAAAGAAACTGTTACATGCCACATTTAATAACAGTGAAAAACAATTAGGTGGTTTCAACTCATGTTTTTTATCATGTGCAGGAGGTTGGCCACGTTAAAAATTGGTTGTGTATGTGTTGATACTGCTGATGCACTATTCAGTATAGTGAAAAACCATTTAGCACTTACACTACTTTGAGCGTTGAAGGCACCTAAGGTCATCTCCAACGGTTTGGTGCATTTTGGACACCAAATCAATATGTTTTGGTCCATTTGGGTGGGGGGATCCGACACATTGTTCTCCCTTGTCCGGCAGAACCCAATGGGATGATGCATTTTTTTTATCAAACATGGAATTACACCTAAATAAAAACCCTAATTGACAACGTCGATGCCTCTTCCTACATCCCTGCCTACCTGCTCCTCATTAGATTCGACGTCGATGATCCTAACGGTGTGTGCCTCCCTCATGAAGGCCTCTTGGCGGACAATGGCGATGATGTCATAGATGCCACAACCAGCAAAGACTAGAAGCACCGCCACCCATTGGGCGTTGCACAGATGCGGCGGGAACTCTTGTCGGTGCCTGCAACACATGGCTAGGGCCGCCTTTCTCTCCTTGGCGAAGAACTTCAGCTAGTACTCAATGTGGGGAAAGTATCGAGCCATTTCCCTCTTCCCTTAATGATAGTTTGCCACGATGGTCTATGATCTGGTGATACGTCGTAAATGTATCTATAATTTTTTATGTTCCATGCTTTTTTATTATCTACTTTGCTTTGTTTTGTCTATACTTTGAGGTATTTTTATACACTTTCTGGAACTAACCTATTGACAAGATGCCACAGTGCCAGTTGCCTGTTTTCTGCTGTTTTTGGTTTCAGAAAGCTAAAAAATAAATATTCTTGGAATTGGACAGGACAAAAGCCAAAGTTCATATTTCCCTGAACGATACGGAAAATCGAAGACAAGACGGAGGGGGACACCAGGGTGTCCACACCCTAGGTGGGCGCGGGTCCCACCCTGGCCACGCCCACAGGGGGTGTGGGCCCTCTAGGCCTCCACCGACCTTGTCTCCTTCGCCTATAAGAAGCCCCCGACTCAGAAACCCTAGGGAATCGACCAAAAAGCCACCGAAGGGGAGATTTGGGGGACAAAAAGTCTCTGTTTCGGCACCCTCCCGGGACGGGGAAGTGCCCCCGGATCCATCTCCATCACCGTTGTTGATTCCCATGATAAGGAGGGAGTAGTTCTTCCTCAAGGCTAAGGGCTCTACCGGTAGCTATGTGTTCATCTCTCTCTCTATGCATGATCATGCTGTGGTTATGAGCTAATCAAGTAGATCTACTCTATTACTCAAGTGCTTCAATTGATCTCTGCTCTCCCCACGTGTATGAAAGTGACAGCGTGCACGTCGTGGTGGCACTTAGGCTAGAGGTTGTATAAATACTCAATTGCTTTAAGGATCTATGCTTTTCCCCATGTGTGTGAAAGTGACAGCGTGCATGACGTGTGTGTCACTTAAGCTAGGTTACATATATATTTGTTATGAGTTATATTTGGAGTTGGTTTTCTCTATAAAATTTTGGTGTTTGTTGGAACCATATAGCGCTCAAGGTGACAGTGTGGGGTTATCTAGATTGGGAAGGCGAACTTTGAGGTGTGCTTTTGTAGGCCTACTGTGGACTAGAGTGTTCAACCGGAGAGTAGTTCAGGGTAGTATCATAAAGAGAATATATTTATTGAGAGTGTTAACTAGTGAAAGTATGATCCATAGGCCTTGTATCTAAACATTAAAACACCGTTTGCATCTAGATCTGTTGCATGTTTGCTTGCTTCCATCTTTTTTCCTTTAGTCCTTACCTCGCCGTCAAGCTATTTTCTAGCACCGTTACCATTTGTATTTCACTATATCTTCGCTGAAATAGTGCACCTATACACCTGACAAGTGTATTGGATGTGTTGGGGACACAAGATACTTCTTGTATCTTGATTGCAAGGTTGCTTGAGAGGGATACCTTTGACCACTTCCTCCCTGAGTTCGATAAACCTTGGGTGATCCACTTAAGGGAAACTTACTGCTATTCTGAAAACCTCTGCACTTAGAGGCCCAACAACTGTCTACAAGAATATAAGTGTATAGACATCAAGCTATTTTCTGGCGCCGTTGCCGGGGAGGTAAGGTAAAAGGTACTCACATCCTCTGGTGTGAGTGCTCAAAGTTATTTCCTTTAGATTCTACAATTTCGTCTTTTTGTTTCTTATTTTCACTAGTTAGGATTAATGGAAAACAACAACAAAATTAGAGAGCTTTATAGTATTTATCTTGAGTTAGGACATGAAGTCTTTAAAGAGAAAATTTAAAAACCTATGGAACTTTATTTGCAGGCTAATAGCAATGTTATTAGTATGAATCCTTTGAACACCATTATTGCTAATGCTATGGAAACGTCTAAGCTTGGGGAAGGTAGTTTTTATGAAAATGACCTTTTTAGTCCTCCAACAGCGGAGGAGAAAATTTACTTTGATGATACTATAACTCCAATATATGATGATTACAATGATGAGTATGGTATTTTCAGTGCACCTACTATTGAGGAGGAAATTAATTATGATTACAATATGCCTACTATATTTGATGATTATGGTGATGAGAATAATAATGATAGCTATTTTGTTGAATTTGCTCCCACTATAATTAATAAGAATGACTATGCTTATGTGGAGAGTAATAATCATTTTATGCATGTGGATCATGATAAGAATGTTTTATATGATAGATATATTGTTAATTTTATTCATGTTGCTACTGAAAGTTATTATGAGAGAGGAAAACATGGTTTTATGCATCTCAATAATATTAAGTTTCCCCTTTTTATGTTGAAAATTTTGAAGTTGCACTTGTTTTGCTTTCCTATTCTTGTTGTTTTGTGCTTTCATGAATTGTTTATTTACAAGATTCCTATGCATAGGAAGTGGGTTAGACTTAAATATGTTTTGAAGTTTCTTCTTGATGCTCTCTTTTACTTCAATTCATATTTCTTATGTGAGCATCTTCTCAAACTATTATGCCTAACTTAAAGGCGTTAAAGAAAAGTACTTATTGGGAGATAACCCAAAAGTTTTAGTTGAGTCTTGGAAGTTATTACTTATGTAATAACCTCTCCTTATCCTTTTCGTTTGTTTTTTGTGCCAAGAATGACCTGTAATGAGAGGGAAGTAAGATTTGCGGAGTTGCTGTCCTGAAATAGATTTTTTGTGCTTCATCGAAAAAATTCTTGAGGAATCTCTGTAAGTAGGATTGATCTAATATTTTGTGAATAAATCCCCCAGTATGTTAGATAACTTTTATTACATCACCACTTTTTTATTTGATCAATAGAAGGTCTTCGAAAAAATCATTTTTACCTGCTGGTCTGTTTTGACAGATTTCTGCCATTATTTGCATTTGCTTCTTATTGATTTCTTTTTGACTTCTTTTTAGGAAATTGAGCTTTTTGAGGGAATTGCTATAGTAGCTTGTGTCTTTAGTGGAAGTTTTTGCTGTTTTAAAACTAAACCCTAAAGGTTTATTATCTTTTGAATACACTAATGTTGCTAATGAAGATTGTGTGAAGTTTTGTATGAAGGAAAATTTTCAGGTGTAGAGAGAGAATGATGTAATGAGATGAAGAATGGACAAAAGCTCAAGCTTGAGGATGCCACCGTGTCACCCCAAGAAATATTCAAGAGGTATAAGCGTCAAAGCTTGGGGATACCCAAGGCATCCCCTTCTTCATGCATAAAAAGCTCAGGTCTCTTTCTAGACACTTCGTTTTTATTGTTTCATGCAGTGTTGTGTTGTTCTTGGAGCGTCTTAGTTTTCATTTTTGGTATTATTTTGCTTGGTTTGCTTGAATAAAGTTGGTTGATCACATTACACTTATTTTGGAGAGAGGCACACTCTGTTTTCATTGCCTAGAACACTCTAGTTTTCATTCTTATTGTCTTGTGAGTGTTCTCTTTTGCTAGCACTGTGTTTAGTCTTAGTTTTCTTGTGCTTTCAGCTTAGAACTTTTTAGTTATTCTTTATGGATTTGTGAGACAAACTCACTGATATTTATTGATTATTATCTTTGTGAATTGTTTCAAATAAGTTGATTGGTGTTAGAGAGGAGTAGAAAGTTCTTGCTTGAGTAGTACAAGAGGAGCTTGCTTTGACTGTGACATCATGCCATGCTAGATGTTGTTTTGACCTTATGCTTTGTGATTATTTATGTAGCATGACTTGTTCCAAACAATTAGGATTGCTTAATGTGCCTTGAAAGAATCATGCGTTATTTTAGCATACAAAAGCATAGTATTGTGGTATTCTCCTTTGATGCTTTGTTTGGGTTGACTTGGCACATGCTCACACCATGTTATGACTCTAACAAGTCACCATCAGCCTCTATGACCATTTAGTCCTTGACTTGTAATACCACTCTATGCTTTGATTAGTAATGTTTTGTCGCTCTGCATGGTTATGGCCATTATTGCTCTCTTAGTTGGTCACTCCCAGTATTTTGCTATGATGGGGATATGCCGAGTGGGGTATACCCAGCAGGACGTTTCCTATTGGCACATGCTGCCAGCGAGTGGGCCTGCAGGACAGCGACTGGATCACGACCCACGAAGGAGCCAGACGACTGGAAGCTAGAGGCCTAGAAGCGTAGCTAGGCCCAGTCGGATTAGGTCAAGCACCCTCTAAGTCCTTATCCAACTCGGTTGTAGATCTGTAAACCCTAGCGAGGTAACTCTATATAAACCTCCATAGTGTACTCATAGGACTCACGTTCCATCATACACCCCCTGCGACTTGCTGCCCAGCCGCTGAGCTCGCCCTTGTACTCTCTCATCAATACAATCTAGCAGGAGTAGGTCTTTACCCTCGGGGGGCGGGGGGAGGACCTGGGTAAAACCCTATGTCTTTGCCCTCATCTCGCACCGCAGATGGCTGGCCGCCCTTGCCCCTTGTTCTACTACTCGCTGTCGATTGTAGCATCTGCCGTGGCCATTCCCACGAAAGTGGCGCCCACCGTGGGGCCTGGCCGGTCAGGAGTGTGTTCTGCGGCGAGATCCAACTTACCGATCAACCAGAAGATCGCCACCGGCCGCATGATCACAATCGGCGAGATCCTCTAGATCTTGCCGAGCAGCTACGTCCCGACGGCACGCCCCGTCACACACAGCGTGATCATGCCAGTCGGAACGACATGCCTCTTCGTCGGCTTCACCGACGTCATCGTCTCGGAGGACTTGGCTCGCATCCGCGAGTCTCCACCACGCGATCTGTAACACCCCCGGTCACTCTGGACCGACGGCTATCACTTCTGGCAGCTCAATAGGATCTCTAGACTAACCCCATAGACAAACACTAGTCTTTTATGCGCACTTTATCCTCACTCGTGCGCACCCGGTTACCCACTTCCCGGTTGGTCACCCATCCTAGAATTTCTCTAGGCCAAGCATGCTTAACCTTAGAGTTCTTTTCAGATAAGCTTCCAGAAAAGAAGTTGCAACTTGTTGGTATGAGTATCCTATCAATCCTATTAAACCATGTGCTGGATCTCACATACACCCACCCTTTAGAAGATCGATGCCCTCATCGATCAAGCACACCCCAGGAACGTTCCCTCTTGGCACGCGTATGTGCGTCCAGTGCCGGCACATGTACCATGTCGTGTCCACTCCGGGCCACACGCGCCATGCTCCACATGTCCCGCCACTGACCCGCATACACCCGCACGCGTATGTGCATCTAGTGCCGGCACATGTGCCATGCCGTGTCCACTCCGGGCCACATGCGCCATGCTACACATGTCCGCCACTGACCCGCACACGCCCATGTAACCGCGAGGGTCGGCTCTGATACCACTTGTATATGTGAGACCCTGGCGCATGGCTCAATAGGATTGATAGGAAACCCATACCAACAAGTTGGAACTTCTTTTCTGAAAGCTCATCTGAAAAGAACTCTAAGGTTAAGCGTGCTTGTCCTAGAGCAATTCTAGGATGGGTGACCAACCGGGAAGTGGAATCAAATGCACGCAGTGAGGACAAAGTGCGCAGAAAAGACTAGTGTTGGTTTGTGGGGTTAGTCTAGAGATCCTATTGAGCTACCAGAAGTGACAGCTGACGAGGTTTAATCTCGTCAATGCCCATTGTTATGGACTTGGGTTTTGGAGAAGATGGGGATGCTAGAGATCGTGGCACGGTTAACAGACAAGCAACCAGGGGACACGAGATTTACCCAGGTTCAGGCCCCCGGAGGGAAAACCCTACTCCCGCTTATGCCTCTTGAACCGGTTGTTACGGGGTGCGCAGATTCGATCTGGCGTGGATGCGTGTGCGAAAGTATGAGTCGAGTTGCCCTAGGACGTGCCCTCCTGGCCTTTATATAGACTTAGGCAGGTCCCGGGCGTAGTCCTAGTCGGTTACAAGTTCTAGGGTTTTACCCCTTTGAATTTCCTATCTCCTCTAGTCTTGCTCTCCAAGGATCCGAAGACGTCATGGGCCTTGGCCACCCGAAAATCTTCATGGGCCAGCGTATGTCTGCTGTGGGCCTTCCTTGGGCTGGACTAGGTATGCTGAAGTTACGTACCCGTAGGGTATAACCATGTCAAGAGCCTTAGTGTTCGTCAATCGTAGATCTACGAGGACTCTTCAATCCTTCGGGTGCAACTCTGTCTTTCAAGAGAACGTGTAGGGATTGTTGATGCGTGTGCCTGACTCTCCCGACGGATCTGGGTCAGTTAACTGTCTTAGGACAAAACAACACGATCTTCTTCAGGTTCGGGTCCCTTAACCCGGGCCTGGAACATGTGCTGGCGTAATTCAACTCAGGCCGCGGAGGACTTATAGGAGAGGAATTCCAGTGATTTTAATTGGTGTACCCAACGCGTCCGTCGGGATTTTTCATCGTACGTGCTGGTACGGATTCATACTAGCAGAGCGCAGTCAGGTGCGTTGCCAGGCCATCAGATGATATCTGTAGGTCTTATCTTTGCGCCGCAGACGCAGCATCCGAACATTTATCACCTCGGAGGTGCTTCGGGTGGCCAAGGAGATTGTCGCTCACTCAGCATTTTGTTGGGGCGGAGTTGCCAAAAAGTTTTTGCGTGCTGATCCGAAAGATCGCAGTCGAAGATTTCATAGGGTGCGCGACCAGCGCTCCCTATGGGAGTAGCCCCCAAGTGTCTGTTCGAGTCGTAGACTCGAACAGAGACTTTTAGTTCAAACATTGTTTCAATCATTAGGTCCGCATGACTCAAAAAATTTCGGATGCTTAAATCCATCCTCCCTATGGGAGTAGCCCCCGAGTCCGTAGTCCGTAGAGGAGTCGTAGAAATAGGATTTTGAAATAATTTGTCCTCATTTGTCTGCCGGTGCGCGCGGCGCCGAGGAGTAGCCCCGAGTATTTAGTCGAATTGTAGATTCGAGTGAGTACTCTTAGTCGTGCCAAGTAGTGCTAGTATAGCTTTTGATGACGCCATGCTTATGTTACGATCGATGACCTCAAGCGCCTACTACGCCGAGATGACTTGATCGACGAAGCGGGTCCCACTTGCGACTTTGAATTGACCGTCACGGCGGGCGTGAGATGATTACGGCGTCTCCTCGATTTCCGCGCGTAGTGGTAACGACGGCTTTGACACGTTGCTTTTGGTGTCGACATCGCATGTACCGCCGTTGGCGTTAGGTCTTCGATGGACGGCCAGCGCCGCCGCGTCGGCCGTTATAATCTCCGTGAAATCGTGGTTTGTCACCGGTTTGTTTTTTCATTCACCGCTTCTTCTTTTGAGCTATTCTTCTTTGGCGCTTGAGAGTTTCCTCCACATTTCCTTTGTCCTTCGTCGCTTAACGCCACCACCGCCAGAAGGCCATGGGGAAACAAAGAAATCCTCATCTGCGTTAGGACCAGCGTGACGGAGGCAAGAAGGGCACCGCCACTCGCGCCACCGATGGTGGCCGGGCGATCGTAAACGCGGAGAGCGATCTCCGCGAACCACCAGGGCTCGATCCCGCAGGATACGACGGACGCCAAACTCCCGAATGAGGTAATCCCCGCCCCCATCCGGGTACCAGGCTATGTTTCTTGCCTTCGCCTTGCGTGGTTTTCGTATCCATCCATGACTTCCTTCGTGGATCGCTCTTCTTCTATGGGGTTCGATTGCATCATCATCTCCCAATTCTCTTCTCCACATTGCTTGTTTTATCACCCTTTGCGAGTGCTGGCTGGGCATTGAGCCGCACTTTGGCCTCTTCTGGAAGCTTTATTCCGTGAAGAGGCAGTCTGGTTCGGATGGTGTGTATCCCATTGGGGGTTTCATCATCTTCCTTAGTCCCAATGTGCAATTCTTTTCCTTTTCCATGTCCGAATCTGTCCAGTACTGGCGGAGGAAATGGTTTTACATCTGTGACTCCGTACTGCCTGGGCAAGATTTTGGTCTCGTTCCTTTTGACCCCTCCCAATTGATTGAGAAGAAAAGATCCTGGAAAAACCAAATCTTAGACGGTGAAGTGGCGGAGATAGAGGCCTGCACCCGGGTGGAGGATCTCCAATTGATTCACGAGAAGGAGGTGAACGTGTCGACATCATCCGGACGCTTTTGAGCTGCCGTGCAGCCTCTCCAATCGAGGGCGCATCCGATGTTTATTTACTCTGGGCGCCGTGATCCGACGAGGGTTTCGAGTGAGAAAATCTCCGAGGTGGAACTTGACAAGGCTCTTCGCGCGCTGTTGAAGTTCAAGGCCGACGAAGAAATCCCAGGGAAGTCGCGGACTTCTCCCTTTTCTTCGACGTTGGTCGTACCGAAGGTGTAGATTTGCGCACGTAGTGCTCCCCTTTTGTTTTTGTATGCTGTGTACTTTTTCCTTTGTTCGCTAACAAAGTTCCTTTTCCTTTTGTAGAGCTTCAAAGTGCCGGGCATGGCACCACCGTTGCCCGAAAGGTATCCGAATGCCCCGGATAATGAAGTGGTGGACTCCGTGTCCGAGCTACCGTCAGCGCGATCTCTAGCGGAGCATGCCGACGGGTCGAGTGAGGACCATTCGCGCAAGCGATCACGGAGCTCCAGCGAGTCTTCGGATGCCTCGACTGCTCCGACTCCCAGGAATCCTCTGGGCCTGGAGCGTCATGATGATGTTCATGGGGGTTCTTCCTCTCCCCTTCCTGCCATTCTTGTGCGGGCTATTGCTCCGCACCCGCCAGCAAAGCGGAAGAAGGAAGAAAAGAAGGAAGAGAAGAAGGAAGAAAAGAAGGAGGAGAAGAGGGCCCGAAGGGCTTCTCCTATCTTCGACCTGAGCGCGTTGGGCTCGTAAGTTTTCTTGTTGCCACTGTTGTCCTTTGTTCCCTTGTTATTTTTGCACCTGTGTTGATTGGTTCATATGCAGGCAATCCTCCGACGGCTCTAGTGATGGTGCGCGCGAGATGATGGGGGAGTCGAACATTGCGTCGCCTCCTCCTCAGACGGTGGCGACTTCTGGTGACGCTGCGCCAGTTCCTCCTGTGCAGGAGAGGCTGGTGGTTGCGCCTCAGAATTTCGCAGGCGGGCCTGCGGGTTCGCCTTCGGAGCACGTAAGTTTTTCTGCTTGATGTTACGGGGGGAGCCCCCGAGTGTCTTCGTATGCTGATGTTGTTTATGATTCTTTGTGTTGGGCGTAGCCCCCAAGTCCTGCTCTTACTACTATTGCCTGTTGCTGCAGCCTTTTGTCCAAGAGGCCAAGCGGCTGGTGGAGGAACGCCACGCCGAGGCGAAAACCGCGCAGCTTCAAGGTATTCGTCTGCCTTGTAGTACTTCTCTTGCTTATCCTGGTCCTGTTCTTTGACACTTGCTTGTTGTAAATGTAGAGGAGCATAACGACTCTCTCTGTGAGGTCGATGCTCTGAAGAAGAGCCTTGGCCAATCGGAGCAGAAGGCCGAAGCTGCCGCTGGTGCGAGAGAGCGTCTTGAGCTGGAGCTGACGAAGGCAGCCAAAGAGAAAGAGCGTCTGCAGCAGGAGGCCGCAGATCGTGAGGAGCAGCTGGCCACCGTTGCGGCTGCTCGTGAAAGAGGGGTGGCGGATAAGCTCATGGCTGCTGCCAAGGATATTTCGGGTGAGTACAAGCTTTTGGACTTGTTTCTTTTTCTACGGATCTTCTTCTATGCTGCCTTTCTTCATATTTTTCTTCTTTTTTGTCTCAGATGCCGCAGGCATCGAGTTCGACCGCGGTGCTCAGGAGCACTGGAGTGCTCTAGATGATGCCACTGTGGCGGTCGAAGACCGCTGCAGCACCGTCGTCAACTCTCTTGCCAAGGAGAAAGAGGTCCTTGGTCGCTTCTACCAGGAGCTCTTCCCGAAGGGCGCACCCCTTGAAGATATGGATGCCCTGGCAGAGGCTCACCAAGCGCTACCGCAGCTGCAAGCGCAAGCAGAAGGGCATCGGGGCGTCCGTCGGGCCGCTGGCGATGGCCATGGCGGCTGGGGCGGAGCTGGACCTGCCCCAGATTACTTCTCGGATGCCGACGGCTGCGGATGGATCCGAGGTAGCCTTCGCCGCCTACTCCGCTCGCTGCAGACGATATGGGCCCAAGCTCATTGACTTGCTGTCTGAGTATGCATTGCGGCAGCAGGGCGAGGCCAAAGCTAGGCAGTCTGGTTCTGAGGCGACTCAGTGCCCTCCGCCTTAGGCATAGTAGACGTAGGGTAGTTTGTAGTCTATTTTTGTTGTAAATATCTTTTGTAGTACCATCCTTGTGCCACGTAGTGGCCTTATATATTTTAATGAATTCCTCCGAGTTGTGCTCTATCCTTGGCTGAATGTCTGCGTGCCTTCCTTTTTCTGCTGCTATAGGTTCCTTCGGGTGCTGACCCAGTTGATACTTCATCCGAAAGGCCCTTGCGAGCATCATTGGATGATTCTTCGCAGCTCGCTTTTCTTCGATATCGCGTGCGCAGCTTGGAGAGAGATTTGCTTGGGTTACGCAGTCGCGCTGACGTTTGGAAATCCAAAGCAGACTGTGGTGCAGCCAGAGAGGAGTATTTGATGGCGGAGCTGGGTCGGCTGTCCGAGTAGCTGCAATGTAAGTTGATCCTTCTTTCGGGCTATAGCTCAGTTCTTCGGGTGGGCCTGCTGTCCTTATTCTTGTTTTGTGCGGTTGTCGCAGGTGCCAATCTTGCTCCGAGGGAAGAAAAGGAGCGTATCGCTGTTCGAGTCAATTGCTTGACTCAACAAGACATGGAGGCCGGCGGCTTCTTCTGGATGGATCGTGATCACGCCATGGTTCTGGCGACGGTGCAGGATCGTGTCTACCAGGTTTCGCGGGTGCTCCGCCAGGTGCAGACATCACTTTCCTCGGTGCTGCACGTCATGTTTCAGTTGGATGCCGTGCCAACGACCCTTGCAGGTCTTCTGACGAAGTTTCGGAGTGTCAGCAATGTCAAGGAGCTGGTGCGGCAGCAGCTCGTCGCAGGGGTGAAGGCTGCCTTGTCTCTTGTGAGGGTGCACCACCCTGACGTAGATTTGGCTGCTGTGGCGACTGGGCCACCTCCTCGACCAGATGGTGGCGAGTGGAACATGCGTCCGCATTACGCGGCTATAAGGCAGTATGCCGAACAGATTGTAGATTTGTTTGAGCAGCGTGCTCAGGTTATTCTTTAGAATAGGTAGGACCTAAAAATAAAAAGATAGATGTAAAATTTGTATATTGCAGTTGGGCGTTTATGTGCCCTTTTTTGTAAAGGTTTGCTTGTTTGTGAGCACGCAGTGCTTTGATTGAGTACGTGCCCTTTTCGTTTGCCTGACGTGGTCAGCTACTCGGGTGTACACGTTTTGTCCTCAGTCGATGAAATCGTGAGGTGGGGGGAGCCCCCGAGTGCGTTTGTAGCATGTAGTAAAGTTGCAGAAAAATAGTCAACCGAAGGTTGGGGGCGAGACACTTAGCTTTATTTATATTGTAATGGAGGAGGTACATGGTTCGGCTGAGTAGCCTTGGCTGAAAGCCTTATTGAAAGTAAAAAGGGGGGGTAGGTTGCTACGGGTAGAATCGTCGCAGGTGCGAGACGTTCCACGGGTTGGAGTATGCAACTCCAGACTCCACGTGCTTGAGGCGATAGGCGCCACCTGGGATGACCTCGGTGATGGCGTAGGGTCCTTCCCATGGTGAATCGAGTTTGTTCGGTCGCTTTTGCTTGAGTCGCAAGACGAGGTCTCCTTCGACGAAGGACCTTGGCGCCGGCGGCTGTGATAGTTGCGGAGACTCTGCTGGTACACCGATCGAGCTGCTGCTATATCCCGTGCTTGCCGAGTGTGTCAACGCGTCTCGAGTGCAGTGGACTCGGCCGCTGTAAGCGACGACTCGTGGAGCCTGGTGGCGATTGGCCGGTAGCACGGCCTCAGCTCCGTGCACCATGAAGAACGGTGTGTAGCCGGTGGAGCTGTTTGGCGTAGTACGTAAGCTCCACAGGACAGACGGTAGCTCTTTCGTCCAGTTTCCAGCTTTGTGCTCGAGTGAGCTCATGAGGCGCTTCTTGATGCCAGCGCCGATTAGGCCGTTGGCCTTTTCCACTTGCCCGTTTGTTTGCGGGTGTGCCACCGAGGAATACGTGATATTGATCCCGAGGCCTTCGCAGAAGTACTGGAATTCTTCGGAGATGAAGTTCGATCCGTTGTCGGTGACGATGTTGTGCGGTACGCCAAACCTGTAGACAATGGATTCGAAGAACTTGACGGCGGTTTTGCCCTTCTGGTTGGTGACTGGCATGGCTTTGATCCACTTGGTGAATTTGTCGACTGGGACCAGAAGGAAGACGTGTCCTCCCTTCGAGGATTTTGGCAGTTTGCCGATCATGTCAAGGCCCCATTGGGCAAAAGGCCAGGCTATGGGTATGGGTCGAAGTTCGGACCCAGGTGCGTGCGGTTTGTCGGCGAACCGTTGGCACCCGTTGCATCTTAGGACGATTTCCTTCGCGTCGCTCATGGCCGTTGGCCAATAGAATCCTGCTCGCAGAGCCTTGGCGACAAGGGAGCGGCTGCCTGCGTGGTGGCCGCAAATGCACTACTAGGAAAACGGCCTTTAGTGGCGCACCTGAAACCATCATCTGTGGCGCACCTGCAGTGCGCCACGGGCCTTGCGCTACGGATCAGCCCGTGGCGCACGCCTAGTGCGCCACGGTTGTGTAGTAGAGATAGGCGAGCGCACCTCCCAGTGCGCCACGAAGTTTGGCATGGTGCGCTACCCTTGATCTTCGTGGCGCACTACCCAGTGCGCCACTAAACATCCATGGTGCGCTTTAGGTGTAGTGCGCCACGTAGTAGACCATGTGCGCCACGATGTATTTTTGTTTTTTTTAATTTCCAAGCCAGATTATATGCAATGATTATATACAATATTACAGCAGATATACACACACAGATACAAGATATACAATTATATATATAAATACTCAATATGAAAAACAAGATTGAAACAAATACATATAGATAAGTCTCATACATGAATACATAGTCTAAGTTACATTGTTTTGATCATGTTACAAAGTAGTAGTTGGTGACATGCGAATACATGTGTCGATCGAACAAGTTAGAGCTCAAGCTCGCCTAGACATCTAAACTAGCTAGCTAGACACAAACGCGGATAAATAACCAAAGAAGATAATCATGATCACCGCTTGACGAAGGTGTAGGTCTTCATCCGGTTCCTTGTCCTAACTACCGCTAGATAGCGCGTGTATCTAGCTTACGCCTCGCCATAGTGTTGTACCCTTTGTAGCTATTGTCACTGAAACGGTGCACTGTCTCGCAGTCTTCCCAATCATCGTAGACTCGAACCGTCCCTTGTACACGACGTACCACGTCATCTACAAGTTGACAATAATAACTAACCGGTGATTGAAAAACATGTATAATTAAAGTCGCATATGAAGATACACTTATAGAAAGTACTCTTAAATCAAAAAGAGCAAACTCAAAAAGCATGCATCATATATAACTAGGTTGTTGGACACAGAATATGCTTATGACGGATCAAGTTAGCCAAGTAGGATGCACACCCCGGACTTGTGCATATCACAAGGCTAACAATCTAAATCATAGCACATTCACATATATTGTGCCACGACATTTCAATCATCGGCATATTCTCGAAAAAGACAAAAATAACTCAAAAGCATGCCTCATATATAACTAGGTTGTTGGACACAGAATATGCTTATGACGGGATCGTTAGCCAAGTAGGATGCACAATTCCCGGACTTGTGCATATCACAAGGCTAACAATCCCGCCATAGCACATTCACATATATATTGTGCCACGCCATTTCAATCATCGGCATATTCTCGAAAAGACAAAATAACTCGAAAAGAATGCCTCATATATAACTAGCTAGGTCGTTGGACACGAATATGCTTATGACGGGATGTTAGCCAAGTAGGATGCACAATTCTGGACTTGTGCATATCAAGGCTAACAATCCCGTCATAGCACATCACATATATATTGTGCCACGACATTTCAATCATCGGCATATTCTCGAAAAGACAAAAATAACTCGAAAAGAATGCCTCATATATAACTAGCTAGGTCGTTGGACACATGAATATGCTTATGACGGGAATGTTAGCCAAGTAGGAAGCACAATTACTGGAATTGTGCATAACACAGGGCTAACAATCCCGGGATAGTACATTCACATATATATTGTGCCACGACATTTCAATCAGCGGCATATTCTCAAAAAAAACAAAAATAGCTCACACTTGTCGTCCGAGAACCAAAGAGTAAGCAAAAAAACCAAAGAGTAAGCAAAAAAACCAAGCATTGATTGATATATAATAATAAGCAAAATAAGTAAGCGGTGATTCATAAACCTAATAAGATAAGTACACTTGTCGTCCACACACACACACAAGGTCTTCTATAGTTTGCAACTACAACTAGGCCAACATCAAGCCTTCTCGCTCGGCTTAGGAACGGAGGACGCCTCGTCATGAACTTCCTATAGTCACCTGCATCTCTAGGTGATCTTCTATGTCACGGTTATTCGGGATATTTCCTCCGTAGAAGATCCCCAAGTCATGACATCACGAAGATGATTGCCCCAAAGCTGCCTGGATGCGATACATCTCTTGTCTAATATCCGAATCATTGATCTTGGCCTTTGCTTCGCCCACTGTTTGAGATGATATGACAGTAGAATTCTGCTGGTCATAGGAACGCCTCATGTGATGGAGTGCGTAGGCTTCCTTCTTCGTTTTCCGCTGCTTCACGCAGGGAAATCTGTTACGTGGTTGAAGACGTGCCGAACTTGACCTTCTTACGCAAGCTGGTGCCTTCCGTCGAGGCAAAGCCGGTGAGAGCATCATCCGAACTTCCTTGATCTTGTCGTAGTTTTCTTCTTTTCTAGACTCCCGAGTCGAAATACGTGGCGGGAATGCTTGGCGATAAGGAGATGAGCGTCAGGTTCATCTCTGCGCAAAAAATTCAAATGGAATGTGTTGAAAAAGAATGATGATGATCTAATAAAGCCAATCGACGGTGGCGGTGAATAACGACTTACTCGGGAAAGTAAGGCACGAGAATGTATTCCTTTGTCTTGTTCGCCACGAGGATTCTTTTTAGGCACGAGGCCACGACACGCCGCTCGTGGGGAACCCAAGCAGCCACGCATGTAGTAGGGGTCCACTATAGCGATGCCGGTGTGTTCTCTCTAATGATCTGCGTGGCGGTGAGAGAAAAGAGACGGGCCATGGTATAGTGCGGGTATAGGTGGAACATATTGAAGATGTCCTCGAACCGCAGGAAGAACAGATCCATGGGGCGTGTCGAAGCCCAAGCCTGGTGGCACCTTAACCACGAATACCGGTGCGAGGGATCTTTCTCCGATAGAAGGCTCTCTATCGTCAAGACGCCGTTATGCACACTCTGCCCGAATCTGGCGAGCTTCCGCAAATTCTTAGGTAGAATGGTCTCACCCGCCACATGAATCCTCCACATAATACCCTCGGTCTTGGTGGCCCGTCCCAAACCTGATCGGATTCGCAGTTGTTGACGCCACCGCTCGAGCTGCTAGATTTTCTTTTCGCCTTTTTCCTTTTGAGAGCGGGCAGCATAACCGAGCACCGCCACCCTATGTAGTGTGTCGGGCTTAGAATAAAGGGCGGTTGGTTGTATCACCTGGCTCAGAAGGCGCAAGCCGGAGGCGTCTCCGAGAACCAAATGACGCTTGGTGATAGTGGCTTTCTGTGGGGGCCACCAGCTAGGTCTTCTTCGCCAAACCGAGTCTGAAGAAGTGATCATTCCGTCTTCGCCGCCCTCGGCCGGATCTCGCGCCATGTGCATATCATCAACATGATCATCCGACCCACCGCGTGGAGGTGACGGCGGTAGGTTTTGCCACCGCTTGTCGCCGCACGACAAAGTGTGTCTGTGGGCGTGATGGCCCCCGCCGTCCCCAAACGGATCATGCTCTTTGGCCATAGCAAGAACAAGCCGAAGCAACTTCTGAGGACAGACGACTCTTCTTCATCCGCTCCTGGGGGTTGAATGGGAGGTTCCAGGTCGTCGCAGCCCCTTAGCACCCGACTAATTTTAACCCTGTGCACGCTATCTGGCATCGGTTTTGAGTGGAACGTGCGCTGCAAGGGTTGAACGAGCTAATATCCCAGGAAAACAAATTTAGTGCACCAATTCACACACCATGCTTCCAAACCATAAACCGGCATCACCTAAAACCTGTCACCACTGCCCAATCAATGCAGCTGAACCAGGCTATTCCAGACCACATACACTGGGCCTAATTATTTTATCAAGCATATATACAATAGAAGAACCTAACCTAAACCTCTAACCTGAATCTTGCTACTCTGAACCTAACCTAAAGCTTGCTACACAGAATAAACTCAGGACCCTAACCTTCAGCTTGCTACTCTTAACCTTGGCATGTGCTTGACTAGTAGAGGAGCAAACTACTGCATCCAGACTTAACTACATCTAACTGAGACCTCATACAAACACGACGGCAATGGCAACATCAAGTGATGATTAAGCACCAACAATTAAAATCTAGAGCTACATGAGCAGATGAGCCATTGTTTCCCAATTCCCCTTCCCTAAGTAGAACCCAAAGCTCTAGATTTCTAAATTTGGCCAAGTAGAACCCAAAGCTCCAGATTTTATGACACTAGCATCTACATTGCCTCGACAGTAACATGTCTTAGATCATGGGTCATTTATGTACTTGTGAAAGATAACAGTATGCCCACTGTATGATGAAAGTAACATGTTAGGCCAAATTTTATCTAACATCCAATCGACCATCAAGATTTATCTAACACAGTGGAAGATCACTGTAAGCTCACTGTCAAACATAATGTCAATTCTTAGCTACTTGGTACCTGTTTAGTTCTTCATTTTTGTTACTGATCTAGCCAAATGTTCATGTTGTGTTACTGATCTAGCCAGCCAGGGACACCTACATTGGTGATATATGCCATACAAGTTTTGTTTTGTTTTTAAAATACTTTTAAATATTCCAAAAATGCCCAAAAGTAGTGATATATGTCATAAAGTGTTACAAATATGATTCAAAGTATAACTAAATTTCATAATACTTTGTCCATGAATATTACAATCTTTTTCGACCACGCGTTTTACAATATTTTTTGAGCTAGCGTTTTACAATCTTTTTTCCCTTCTTTGTCGCGGTTGAATAATTTAGCCCCGGCACTTTAATGTTTCTTCTTTCGAACGGGCTACCTTTTTTGGGTAGGGTTGTCCTTTTTATTCTTGTGATGTATGTTGCTGCATCGTAGTCGTCGTCATCTTCAATCTTTGGATCGCCGTACTGGTCGAAGTCTTGCTCGTTGGCGACTCCATCCATTCCGATGATGTTTCTTTTTCCTCTCCTCACGACAACACGGCTAGGCTTTGTCGGTTCGGTAATGAAAAAACACTGGTCCACTTTGGTAGCCAGTACCCACGGTTCATTTTTCGCGGCCACGTTTGCACCGGCGGCCTTGGATTTGGCTGCTTCGGGTATAACCATGGTTGTGAAATACCGATCTTCTCTTTCGACGCTCTTTGCCCATCTGACATGGAACATCGGCACCTTTTCTCCACATTTGTCGAGCTCCCAGATCTCCTCGATTCTTCCGTAGAATCTTTCCTTCACGTTGTCATCGGTGTAGAATTCCGACGTTACGCCTGAGTTCTGATAATCACACTTGTTGTCCTTTTCCTCCGTGTAGAATGTGTAGCCGTTGATATCATACGCCTGATAGTGTTGGAGTTATGCCCTAGAGGCAATAATAAATGTAGTTATTATTATATCTTTGTGTTTATGATAAATGTTTACATTCATGCTAAAATAGTATTAACAAGGAAACATTGATACTTGTGTGATTTGTAAACTTAATTTGAAAGTCCCTAGTATAGCCTCTATACTTCACTAGCTTGTTGGTTGATTGAATGATTGTGGTTTCCCTATCATGAACATTGAGATGTTATCAACAACAAGATCATATCGTTAGGAGAATGATATGGTGGACATACTCCTATTGATAAGCGTAGCATAAAGATCAAGTCATTTCTATAGTTCAATTGCTATATGCTTTCTGATACATAGTAACCTAATTCCTTCGACCATGAGATCATGCATATCACCTTTACCGGATGGATGCTTTGATGACATCAAACACCACACCGTAACTGGGTGGCTATAAAGGTGGCATTGAGTGTTCGGAAAGTATTGGTTGAAACACATGGATCAAGAGTGGGATTTGTCCATCCATATGATGGATAGATATACTCTGGGCCCTCTCGGTGGAATGTCATCCAATTAGCTTGCAAGCATGTGACTGGGTCACAAGGGATCACATATCACGGGAACGAGAAAAGAGTACTTATCGATAACGAGGTTGAACTAGGTATGCAGAGATACCGACGATCATAACCTTGGATAAGTAAACTATCGTGAGACAAAGGGAAATTGGTATCGTATGTAAGTGGTTCATTCGATCGCAAAGTAATCGTAGAAATATGTGGGAGCCATATGAATTTCTAGATTCCTCTATTGGTTATTGTTCGGAGAAGTGTCTCGATCATGTCCGCATAATTCACGAACCGTAGGGAGACACACTTAAGGATTCGACGTTGTTTTTGAGTAGTTATGGTATTATGAGAAAGAGACCGAATGTTGTTCGGAGTCTCGGATGGGATCCGAGATATCACGAGGTGATCTGGAATGGTCCGGAGAATAAGATTCATATAAGGAAAGTCCCGTTTCGGAGTTCGGGAATGATTCCGGTGTTTTCATCGGGAATGTTCTAGAAGGGTCCGGATTGTCCCAAGACTGGGGAGGGTACATGAATGTGTCATTGGATGATTGCATCATGTACTAAGTGTTCTTGCTGTTCCAAAAACATGGAAGTCAAATTGCCAGTTTGAAAGTCAAACGGCTAAAACAGGAAACTGTGGGAGACAGAACTGGGAAACAGAAACTGGGAAACAAGCAAGAGGTGTTTGAAACCAACTTGGAGGAGGAGTTTCTCTCCTCCAAGTCGGCGCCCAAGCCCTAGGCCGAGTTGGGGAGGGACTCCCTCCCTCCCTGGCGCGCCTAGCTCCTCCACCCATAAAAGGAGGGGCAGGGCTCCTCCTTGAGACACACAAGTTTCTACCTCTAATCTCAGGTTTAGAGCCGTTTGGTTTAGAGCTTCTAATTGCTTTAGCCTGCGGTTTAGAGCCTTCTAATTGGTGTGTCTAATCTCTAGACCACTAATAGCCCTCTCTCATAATCCACCATACTCGCCCGCTTAAGCGAAGCCTGCATGATTTCCCTCTACTTCGGTACCACGCCGTTGTGTTCGGAATCGCGAGGAGTGCTACAACCTCCGCTGCCTGCTGGAACAAGGGAGAGGAAGGTCTTCGTCGAGTACCGAACGTGTGACCGACTGCGGAAGCGCTGCCGGAACGCAGCGCCGGAAGGATCGTCCACACGATCTTGAGATCGGAAAGAGTACGACTACATCACCCACGAGAATCCGCTCTCGTTAAACACTTTGGAATCTTCGAGGGTAAGTTATTCCATCGACTCGTTGCTACAATCTAGTAGATAGATCTTGGCTTGTTTGTTTGTATGCGATAGAAATTTTTTGTTTTCCATGCTACGAACCCCTACAGTGGTATCAGAGCCATGTCTATATGTAGATCTGTTGCACGAGTAGAACACAATGGTCATTGTGGGCGTTGATGCTTTTATTGTCGGTTGCCTTTTGTGTACTTTGCATCTTGCGGTATGTTGGGATGAAGCGGCCCGGGCTAACCTTACATGACATCGTTCATGAGACTTGCTCCACGCTTAACATGCAACTTGTATTGCATAAGTGGCTTTGCGGGTGCCTGTTTCTCCTAGCATAGTTAAGATCCAATTTACAACGGGTAATCAACAATGCTAGTATCAATGTTGTGGTTCTTGTTCGTAAGTTAGAACGACACTTATTGAAAGCCCCAAAACCACGTAAAATATGCAAAGAAAGTAGAAGTGTCTAAATTTGTTTTGCAGGGGTGTGCAGTGATGTGATATGGCCATGATTGTGATTATATTTGATGTATGCAATGTTCCTTATTGTAAGTTGGCAACCGACAGGAGCCATATGGTTGTCTTTAATTTATGTTAAGACCCGCGTGTCTATTCAAAGTAGTTGTAATAGTTGAAGCCGGTGGACGACAACCATGGTGAAGCGTCATTGACCTTGATGCAATGCCGGTAATGATGGAGATCATGTTCGTGCTTGAAGATGGAGATCGGAAGCACAAAGAAGAAAGGCCATACCATATCACATATTATGAATTGCATGTGATGTTAATCCTTTATGCATCTTGTATTGCTTAGTAGATTTACGGTAGCATTATAAGATGATCCCTCATGCACATGAATTTCAAATCATAAAGTGTTCACCCTTAGTTAGCACCGTTGCTAAAGCTTGTTGTTTCAAGCACCACGTGATGATCGGGTGTTAGATTACGCAAGTGTATACAACGTGAGCAAGCCAGATTTGCTCATGCAGAAACTAAGGTTTGATCTTGACGAGCCTAGCATGTACAGACATGGTCTCGGAACACGGATTACCGAAAGGTAAAGCATGAATCGTATAGTAGATATGATGAACATGACGACTGTTCGCCATTGAAACTATATCAACTCTCGTGATGATTGGTGATGATGTAGTGGATTTGGTTCGTGTGATCACTAAAACAATGTGAGGGATGTTGTTTTGAGTGGGAGTTCACCTAGTTTAATTTCATTAATTAATTTGAACTCAATTTGTCATAAACTTAGTCTAAACTATTGCAAATATGTTGTAGATCAATGGCAGCCCCTACCATCAATTTTAATGCTCCTAGAGAAAGAAAAGTTGAAAAACAATGGAAGCAACTCATGGATTGGTTCCAATTTGAGGATTGTCCTCACGGTGGTAATTTGACCGATGTCTTTGGATGCACCTGGTGACCCACTGCGGTGATGCTTGATGAAGTAAAGAATGTTTACCTCGCTCGGAAGAATCGGTACTCCATAGTTCAGTGTGCTATCTTGTATGGTTTAGAATCGAGCTTGTAAAAGGTTTGAAGAGTCGACCCATATGATATTGTCGAGGATCTCAAATTGATTTTTGAGACTCATGCGGCAATTGAAAGCTATGAGGCTTCAAAAGTTCTTTAACCGCAAGATGGAAGAGGGCAGCTCGTCGGTGAGCATGTGCTTAAGATGTCCGGGCACGCAAACAAACTTCAAAGCTTGGGTAGAGTGATTCCTAATGCTTTGGGGATTTACCGCGTCCTCCATCAACTTTGCCACCAAGTTACAGGAACTTTGTGATGAACTACAACATGCGTAACATGAACAAAGAGTTGCCGTAACTGCTATGTTAAAGTCTGCAGAAGTGAGATCAAGAAAGAGCACCAAGTGTTGATGGTCAATAAGACCACCAAACTCAAGAATGGCAAGTCTAAGCAAAGGGACACTTCAAGAAGGGTGGTAAGAAAGTTACCACGCCAATGAAGAAGACCAAGGCTGGACCCAAGCACAAATCGAGTGCTTTTACGCAAGGGAGAAGGTCCTCGAAGCGGAATTGCCCAAAGTACTTGGCGGATCTCAAGAACGGCAACATCAAGAAGAAAGGTATATCCGATATACATGTTATTGATGTGTATCTCACTAGTACTCGTAGTAGTGCTCGGGTATTTGATAATCGTTCGGTTGCTCATATTTGTAACTTTCAAACAGTGCCGCAGAATAAACGGAAGCTAGCGAAGAACGAGGTGATGCGCTGGGAAATGGATCAAAGGTTGATGTGATCGCGGTCGGCACGCTACCTCTTCATCTACCATCGGATTAGTTTTATACTTAAATAATTGTTATTTGGTGCTGCGTTGAGCATGAACATTATATCGGGATCTTGTTTATTAAGTAGACGGTTACTTGTTTAACTCGAGAGAATAATGGTTGTTCGATTTATATGAGTAATATGTTTTATGCACATGCACCTTTGATAGATGGTCTATTCTTATTGAATCTCGATGGTGGAAATACACATATCAACAATATTGAGGCTAAACGTTTGAAATCAGCGATAATTTGACCTATATGTGGCAATCGTCTTGGTCACATTGGAGTGAAGCGTATGAAGAAACTCCATTCGATGGACTTCTTGAATCACTTGATTTTGAATCACTTGAAAGATGCGAAGCATGTCCGATGGGAAAAATGACTAAGACTCCATTTTCGGTATGATGGAGCGAGCTACGGACTTATTGGAAATCATACATACCGATGTGTGTGGTCCAATGAGTGTAGCATCGCTGTGATGGTTATCGTTATGTTCTTACCTTCACAGATGACTTGAGTAGATATGGGTATATCTATTTCATGAAACATAAGTCCAAACTTTCGAGAAGTTTAAGGAGTTTCAAAGTGAGGTAGAGAATCAATGTAACAAGAAGATTAAATTTCTACGCTCGATCGTGGAGGTGAATATCTAAGTTACGAAGTTTGGCGAGCATTTAAAGAAGTGCGGAATACTTTCACAATTGACACCGCCGGAACACCACAACAGAATGGTGTGTCCGAACGTCGAATCGAACTCTCTTAGATATGGTTCGTTCTATGATGTCACTTACGATTTACCGCTATCATTTTGGGGTTATGCATTAGAAACAAGCATTCACTTTAAATAGGGCACCATCTAAATCCGTTGAAACGACACCGTATGAATTATGGTTTGGGAAGAAACCTAAATTGTCGCCTTAAAGTTTGGGGATGCGAAGCCTATGTAAAGAAGTTACAGGGGACAAGCTTGAACCCAAAGCGAAAAAATGCGTCTTCATAGGATACCAAGGAAACTATTGGGTATACCTTCTATCATAGATCCGAGGCAAAATCTTCGGTTAAGAATGGATCCTTTCTAGAGAAGGAATTTCTCTCGAAAGAAGTGACTGGAAGGAAAGTAGAACTCGACGAGGTTGTCGAACCTTCTCTAAATGCGAGTAGTGCAAAGACCGAAGAAGTTCTGTGGTGCCCGCACCAATTAGAGAGGAAGCTAATGATGATGATCATGAAACTTCGTTGAAGTTACTACAGAGCCACGGAGGTCAACGAGAACTCGTACCACTCCAGATTGGTATGATCCCGTTATGAGTGTCATGTTGGTGGACAACACCGATGACCCCGAGACATATGAGGAAGCGATGATGAGCCCATTCCAATAAATGGCAAGAAGCCATGAAATCCGAGATTGGATCCATGTACGAAAACCAAGTATGGACTTTGGTGGACTTCTGGGATGGCCGGAAGGTCGAGAACAAATGGATTTTCAAGAAGAAAACAGATCTTGATGGTAATGTTATCGTCTATAAAGCTCGACTTGTCGCAAAAGGGTTTCGACAAATTCAAGGAGTTGACTACGATGAGACTTTCTCACCATGAGCGAAGCTAAAGTCTGTGAGGATTATGTTAGCAATCGCATATTATGATTATGAGATATGGCGATGGATGTCAAAACAGATTCCTCAATGGAGATATTGATGAAGAGTTGTATATGATGCAACCCAAAGGTTTTGTCGATCCTAAAGATGCTAACAAGGTATGCAAACTTCAACGGTCCATCTATGGATTGAAGCAAGCATCCCGGTTGGAATCAACGCTTTGATAAGGTAATCAAAGTTTTGGTTTTATACAAACTTATGGAGAAGCTTGTATTTACAAGAAAGTGAGTGGGAGCTCAGAGCATTCTTAATATTATATGTGGATGACATATTGTTGATTGGGAATGATGTAGACCTTCTTAATAGTGTCAAGGAATATTTGAATAATAGTTTTTCAATGAAGGATCTTGGCGAAGCACTTACATATTAGGCATAAAGATTTATAGAGATAGATCAAACGCCAAATATCATTGTCACAGAGTACATATTTGGACAAAGTTCTAAAGAGGTTTGGAATGGAAGAAAGCAAGAAAGGGTTGTTGCCCATGTTGCCCAATCGACCTTGAGTAAAACTCAAAGTCCGACATCGGCGTAAGATAGAGAAAGGATGAGCAAGACTCCTATGCCTCAGCCATAGGATCTATAATGTATGCCATGCTATGTACTAGACCCGACATTGCATATGCGTTAGTTTAACTAGCAGATATCAAAGTGATCCAGAGTGGATCATTGACGTGATCAAAAACATCCTTAAGTACTTGAGAAGAACTAAGGATATGGTTCTTTCTTATGGAGGTGATGAACAGCTCGTTGTTAATGGTTACACCGATGCTAGTTGGAACACCGATCCGGATGATTCTAAATCACAACTGGATAATGATTTATTTTGAATGGTGCAGCGTTAGTCGGAGGAGTGCAAAGCAAAGCGTTGTGGCGAGATCTTCAACGAATCGGAATACATGGTCGCTTCGGAGGCTTCACAAGAAGCGATATGGATGAAAGAGTTCATTACAGGTGGGTGTGGTTCCTAGTGCTGGACCCAATGTCTATCTACTGTGATAACATGGGCGCCATAGCCAATGCGCAAGAACCAAGGTCACACAAGAAGCTGAAGCATATCAAGCTGCGTTTTCACGCTATTCGAGAACATATCCAGGATGGGGATATAAAGATTTGCAAAGTACACACAGATCTGAATGTAGCGGATCCGTTGACTAAACCTCTCCCGAGGGCAAAACATGACCAACACCAAACTTCCATGGGTGTTCGGTATATTACCATGTAATCTAGATTAGATGACTCTAGTGCAAGTGGGAGACTGTTGGAGATATGCCCTAGAGGCAATAATAAATGTAGTTATTATTATATCTTTGTGTTTATGATAAATGTTTACATTCATGCTATAATAGTATTAACAAGGAAACATTGATACTTGTGTGATTTGTAAACTTAATTTGAAAGTCCCTAGTATAGCCTCTATACATCACTAGCTTTTTGGTTAACGAATGATTGTGGTTTCCATATCATGAACATTGAGATGTTATTAACAACAAGATCATATCGTTAGGAGAATGATATGATGACATACTCCTATAGATAAGCGTAGCATAAAGATCAAGTCATTTCAATAGTTCAATTGCTATATGCTTTCTGATACATAGTAACCTAATTCCTTCGACCATGAGATCATGCATATCACCTTTACGGGATGGATGATTTGATGACATCAAACACCACACCGTAACTGGGTGGCTATAAAGGTGGCATTGAGTGTTTGGAAAGTATTGGTTGAGACACATGGATCAAGAGTGGGATTTGTCCATCCATATGACGGATAGATATACTCTGGGCCCTCTCGGTGGAATGTCATCCAATTAGCTTGCAAGCATGTGACTGGCTCACAAGGGATCACATATCACGGGAACGAGAAAAGAGTACTTATCGGTAACGAGGTTGAACTAGGTATGCAGAGATACCGACGATCATAACCTTGGATAAGTAAACTATCGTGAGACAAAGGGAAATTGGTATCGTATGTAAGTGGTTCATTCGATCGCAAAGTAATCGTAGAAATATGTGGGAGCCATATGAATTTCCAGATTCCTCTATTGGTTATTGTTCGGAGAAGTGTTTCGATCATGTCCGCATAATTCACGAACCGTAGGGAGACACACTTAAGGATTCGACGTTGTTTTTGAGTAGTTATGGTACTATGAGAAAGAGACCGAATGTTGTTCGGAGTCTCGGATGGGATCCGGGATATCACGAGGTGATCCGGAATGGTCCGGAGAATAAGATTCATATAAGGAAAGTCCCGTTTCGGAGTTCGGGAATGATTCCGGTGTTTTCATCGGGAATGTTCTAGAAGGGTCCGGATTGTCCCAAGACTCGGGGAGGGTACATGAATGTGTCAGTGGATGATTGCATCATGTACTAAGTGTTCTTGCTGTTCCAAAAACATGAAAGTCAAATTGCCAGTTTGAAAGTCAAACGGCTAAAACAGGAAACTGTGAAAAACAGGAAACTGTGGGAAACAGGAAACTGTGGGAAACAAGCAAGAGGAGTTTGAAACCAACTTGGAGGAGGAGTTTCTATCCTCCAAGTCGGCGCCCAAGCCCTAGGCCGATTTGGGGAGGGACTCCCTCCCTCCCTGGCGCGCCTAGCTCCTCCACCCATAAAAGGAGGGGCAGGGCTCCTCCTTGAGACACACAAGTTTCTACCTCTAATCTCAGGTTTAGAGCCGTTTGGTTTAGAGCTTCTAATTGCTTTAGCCTACGGTTTAGAGCCTTCTAATTGGTGTGTCTAATCTCTAGACCACTAATAGCCCTCTTTCATAATCCACCATACTCGCTCCGGCTTAAGGCGAAGCTCTGCGGGATTGCCCCTCTACTTCCGGTACCACGCCGTTGTGCTGCCGGAATCGCGAGGAGAGTGCTACAACCTCCGCTGCCTGCTGGAACAAGGGAGAGGAAGGTATTTTTCGAGTACCGAACGTGTGACCGACTGCGGAAGCGCTGCCGGAACGCAGCGCCGGAAGGATCGTCCGCACGATCTTGAGATCGAAAAGAGTACGACTACATCACCCACGAGAATCCGCTCTCGTTAAACACTTTGGAATCTTCGAGGGTAAGTTATTACATCGACTCGTTGCTACAATCTAGTAGATAGATCTTGGCTTGTTTGTTTGTATGCGATAGAAAATTTTTGTTTTCCATGCTACGAACCCCTACAGATAGGTCACCAGGTTTTGCATCGGTCTCTGCGACAAGGTGAATATGATCTTTTCCGTGTCAGAAGAATGCGAGCGCGGGGGATTATCAAGGAGCGTCTGCCTAAAACAACGCGTGAAATCTGAGTTGTGCTCTTTGATTATTTATCCCTGCGTCCTCTGTATGCCCCGGTCACTGTACTTCTTCTTGATTAACCTTTTGTGCTTCTGTACCCAAGGATCGACCAGTTCTAAATGCTGTAGCGCGACGAAGTTTGCTTGATCAAAGTCTGCGCGTCGAAAATCGAAGTCTGCATGCAGTATGTGACGACCCTCTCGGTGACCAGATCCGTCGAGCTTGCCAAGGTGTCTGCTGACGGGAAGACCGACAGGGTTCTCGATGTCTAGATAATTCGTGCAGAAAGAGATGCACTCTTCGGCCAGAAAGCCCTTGGCTATGCTTCCATCTGGACGGGACCTGCTATAACGTATCCTTTGATGTGTCTGTTTCATCCTTTCGAACGCCATCATGTTGCGGAGGAACATCGGCCGAAGTTAGACGATGTCCTCCACGACATGGACCAGCAGATGCACCATAATGTCGAAGAATGCGGGTGGGAAGTAGACCTCAAGCTCACATAGTATCACCACGATCTCCTCCTGTAGCCTTCCGAGCTGATTCAAGCCAATCGACTTCCTAGAGATGACGTCGAAAAACTTGCATAGGCCAAATAACGTTTCACGACGTGCTTCGTCCATTATCCCTCTTAGTGCGACCGGAAGTACTGCGTCATTAGCACGGCACGTCGTGAGACTTCATGCCATCGAACCTCTGCTTCGCCTAGGTATCTGCTTATCTTGCCCGCGTGGCCGTAAGGAAATTTGACTCTAGAAGGCACTTGAAAACTGTTTGATCTCATCACGGCTTAGAGTGAAGCAAGAAGGAGGGCGTAATATTCGTTCTTCTTGAACTTTTTACCCTTCCGACGACCTTGTGTCGTCTCCGACTCATGATCATCGTCATCTTCCTGATCGTCATCAGGAGTAGTGCGTCCTCCGTGAAGCTCCTTACGGATACCCAAGCATATTAGGTCGTGCCTTGCTTTCGGACCATCTTCGCCCTATCCTATCGGCATGTTGATTATGGCGGCGACGACTCTACACGTTTTCGTGATATGCATGATGTCGAGGCTATGAGGCGTGCGGAGAAACTTCCAAGATGGCAACACCGAAAAGACCTTGTTTTCCATACCTTCATCGGCTTGTCTTGTTGCTGCCTCTTCGCTTCTTTCCGTGCTTAGGACAATCTTTCCGTTTTTCAGCAACTCTTCCACTTCTTCGCTGCTCCTACGCTCGGGATTCCTCGGGTCTCGATTTGCCATCGAACAGGTCTCCACGTTTTCTCCATGGATCATTCTTGCCGAGCACCTCCGGTGCGCCATGAACACGGTTTTCGATGACCACGGATCTTTCTCTAGTTGGAGATAGCTTGTGTTATCCATGCACCTAACGCGCGCAGAATCCTTGGATAACCTGCCCGAGATATACCCGCAACTGGATAGTCTTGCACCGTAGTGACCAACGCTCTCATTGTCAAATAAGCTTTTTCGACGGCGTCGTAAGTATTGGCTCCAGATTCCCATAACGTGGCTAGCTCCTCTTTCAACAGCCCGAGATACAGATTGATGTCGGTACCAGGTTGTTTCGACCCTTGAATTAGCATACTCATTTGTATGTACTTCTTCATGCACAACCATGGAGGGAGGTTGTACATCCATACAAACACGGCCAAGTCTTGTGCGTGCTGCTACGGCTACCGAACGGATTGAGTCCATCGGTGCCGCACCAAGCCCGATGTTCCTCGAATCTCCACCGAATCGGGAATTCGAGGTCCAATGCTTTCCATCGCTAGCATCCGAAGGGTGCGTCGGTGACTCATCCTTTTCGGGTCATCATCATCTCACGGCTTCTTCCTTTCCGCATGCCATCGCATGAGCTTCGCCTTAGGGTCCGCGAAATAGCCGCAGCGAGGAGTGATAGGAAAGTACCATACCACTTTCGAGGTGCTTTCTTCCCTTTCTTGTATCGACTCACGCCGACACCGGACATGTGGTTTTCTCGCGTCCTCGCCCGATAAATGATGAAATCGTTGATGCATACGTGATATCTAACGTGCGGTAGATCGAGAGGATGACGATTTTCTTGGCATCCTCGATACTAGTTGGACATGTGTTCTCCGGAGACGATCGTGCGAGAATGCCATCATATCGTCAAGCTTGCGCTCAATTTGTGCTTTGCCTTCATCTCCATAGCCTTGAGTGTTACATTCAACCGGTATCATCGGGCATGCATCCTTCATACAATGGAGTAACCGCGTCTTTCTCAAGTTGCGCAAGCTTGGCTTTCTCTCTAGCGGCAGCCTGGCGTTACTAAATCGCTTGAGAAGCAGCTCTTGCACATAAGGGTCCCGACCCAGCTGACGTTGTTCCATCGTCATCCGCTCCTCCGGCATCTAGATCATCATCATCCCGTCGCTTCCGCACCTTCACCATCTCCAGAGACTCTTCATCATCTCGCCCGTTCGCCGTGATGATGATCATCGCCATGGCCACCTTCTTCACCGTCTCCATCATCTACGCCATCGCTTATCCAACGAGTGTATCCATCCATGAAACCATGGCGAGCGAGTGCGCTGCAGATTCCGGAACGGGTCGATCACCCAGTTGAGTTTGCATCTTCTGCACGGACATCTTATATCTGTCTTGTTATTTCGTATCATGTCGGCCGTCGCACATTTCAAAAATCTGGCCACAATGCCTTCGCTCATTATGCGGACCATTTTTGCCTGCACGATGTACACGGTACAATTTTGAAGTCTATTACCACATAATGAATGCATGCATGCAATGGTCGATAGAAAATTTCGGCATGACCTATCCTAAAATTAGGACCTTTGTGAAATGCCAAAGTCTTGCCAAAATGGAAATGAATCAACATTTTGGCAAAACAAATGGCAACTTGTTCACATACAAACACAAGAGAGAGAGAGACCGATCCATACACACATGAACATATCATTATCCTCTCCATACACACATGCACGAGCATCATCGATACTCTCCATATACACACACATATGACCATCGATCCTCTCCACACATACACACATCATGAGCATCGATCATCTACATACATATGAGCACATCATCCATATACACATGAACACATCCTTACATGGACAACTTACGAGATGAGAGACCGATCGATCGAGAAAGATGGAAAGGAGAGGTGCGGCGACCGGAGACGGATAGATGAGAGACCGAGACCTCCTCTATTACTTATGTAACATCCAAAGCAAGTTTTACATGCTAAAAATGGTGAATGTGTGGAGAAATTGAGGTGGGAAGGAGAAGATCGACTAGATCTAAGGAGGAAGAAGAAGGAAAGTGAAGTGTGGGGTGGTGGATGTGTGCACACATGTGCACATAAAGTGCTGTCCTAAAGAATCGACATCCGTGACACGGCCGTAGTGTGCCACAGAGTACAAACATCTGTGGCGCACTATGCCACGCGCCACAGATGTCCTACTCCTGTGGCGCACTAGGCCGTGCGCCACAAGTTTGTGGCGCTTTGAGCGAGGGGCATGCGCTAGGCGTAGCGCACTGTGCACACGCGGCGCCACAGATGACCCTAACAACCGTGGCGCACATGACCGTAGTGCGCTACGGATGTTTGGCGATGTGGCCCTCGCCCACACATCTGTGGCGCACTATAGTCATGTGCGCCACGGTTGTTCTAGTTACTAGTAGGGCACTGCCCACAGGTGAGCCACGCCTGTTTTAGCCGTGGGGCACTTCAACCATGTGAGCCACGGATGTGCTGATTACCTATAGCTGTTTTCCTAGTAGTGATGCCCTCATGGATATCTTGGAGTATGGCCTTGCCGTCGTCGATGGTGACGCACCGTTGTAGTATACCCGTAATGTTGCGTTTGTACAGCTCGTCGTTGATGATGGTGAAGGCTTTTGACCGACGAGATATGCGCCGGGGATCTGTCGGGCTGTCAGGCAATTCTCCGTTTATCAGGAACTGGAGGTATGGACGTGTCCAAGTTTCTTCGATTGCCATGACCTGCATCAGGTTGACCATGGCAACTTCGGTATCCAACTTTTCGGGTCCTTCATGACCTTCGGGTAGCGTAGCCCCCAAGTGTTCTGCTTCTTCGGGTGATCCCTTGGGGAATTTCCGCTTGATGGATGGCACGCAGATCTGTTCAAGGAACACACCTGGTGGTACCTTTGCACAAGTGGAGCCGATGTTGGCAAGTCTATCGGCCTCCTCGTTTCTCTCTCTTCCAACATGCCGAAGTTCGCAGCCGTCGAATTCTCCTTCGAGTGCGTTGTATAGTGCGCGGTATGCGATCATGTTTTCGGCGTGTGCGTCACACTCATTTATCGCCTGCTGTACGACAAGGTTGGAGTCACCGTAGATGACCAGGCGCGTTGCGCCGCATATTTTTGCCATCTTCATGCCATGGATAAGGGCTTCGTATTCGGCCTCGTTGTTGGAGGCTCTGAATTTCATCCGAAGAACGTACTTCATCTTGTCACCTTGTGGGGAGGTCAGTATGACTCCTGCCCCTGCTCCGGCTTCACGCTTGGAGCCGTCGAAATGCATTGTCCAGGACTGCGACATGTCTAGGGTGTCAGGCAGCTGCAGATCCATCTAGTGTACCAGGAAGTCCGGAAGGACTTGAGATTTGATTGCGTGTCGCTTCTCGTAGACGATGTCCAAGGGTGATAGTTCAATCCCCCACAGGGCCACACGTCATGTGGCCTCTGGGTTATTCAGGATGCTTTTCAGGGGTGCCTCGTTGACGACCAACACCTGATGCTCCTGGAAGTAGTGGCTCAGTCGTCGAGCCGTCATGAACATGCCGTAGGCTAGCTTCTGGTAGTGCGGGTACCGCTGTTTTGTTGGAGTGAGTACCTCGCCGAGGTAGTAAATTGGGCGCTGGACCCCGTGGGTCTTGCCTTCTTCGGGTCGTTCAACCACGAGTACGGTGCTGACCACCTGGTGTGTGGCTGCTATGTACAGCAGCAGGGGCTCGCGCTCCTTTGGCGTGACCAAAACGGGCGAGGTGGAGAGGAGCCGCTTGAGGCTTTCGAATGCGTCGTTGGCGTTGCGCAGCAGCTAGTAAAATGGTAGGGCCTTCTCGCCCATGCAGCTGATGAACCTGCTTAGTGCCGCTACTCGCCCTGCGAGCTTCTGAACGCCCTTGAGGTTTTTCGGCTTCTCCATTGTCATGATAGCTTTGATTTTCTTCGGGTTCGCTTCGATCCCTCGTTGAGAGATGAAGTACCCGAGCAGCTGACCCGAGGGGACGCCGAAGGCGCACTTTTCTGGATTGAGCTTGATCCTGTAGCGATCAAGGTTGTCGAACGCCCGGAGATCGCCGATAAGTGTTCTTGCCTCCTTGATTTTTATGACTATGTCGTCGACATAGACTTGGACGTTCGAACCGATCGGTCCTTGAGGCAGGCTCGCATGCATCGCTGGTACGTGGCACCCGTTCTTTAGCCGAAGGGCATTGTGTTAGCAGAATACTCCGAACGGTGTGATGAACGCCGCTTTTCTTGATCTTCGACCTTGAGTCGACCGTTATAGCCCCGAGTAGGCGTCGAGGAAGGAGAGCTTCTCACAACCTGCAGTTGAATCGATGATCTGGTCGATCCGAGGTAGAGGGAAGTGGTCCTTTGGGCAGTGTTTATTTAGTGACGTGAAGTCCACGCACATCCGCAGGATGTCCGTGTCCTTCTTCGGGACCATCACCGTATTTGCCAGCCACTCGCTTTCCTTGATTTCTCGGATGAAGTCTGTTTTGAGTAATCTGTTGATCTCCTTGCCGATAGCTTCGGCTCGTGGCTCCGACAATCTTCAGATAGACTGCTTGACTGGCTTGGTGTCTGGGAAGACATTGAGTGTGTGCTCGGCGAATTCCCTGGGAACTCCTGGCATGTCCGCGGGACACCAGGCGAATATTTCCCAGCGCTCACGGAGGAATTCGACGAGCGCGCCTTCCTATGCGGTGCTGAGGTCGTTGGCGATCAACGCCGTCTTGGAGGCGTTTGTTGGATTGACCTGTATTTTCTTGGTGTTGATGGTGGAGTCGAAGGACATGTCGGGTGCGTTCTGCCTTGTGACTGGGGGTAGCCCATTATCCGTCACCTCGCGGAGCCTTACGAGCTCGTCTTGCATGCCGAAAGACTGGGAGATTTTGTTGAAATCCCTGTCGCATTGGTCCGATCGGGTGAAGCTCCCGTGGACTGTGATGAAGCCCCTTGGTCCTGGCATCTTGAGTAGTAGGTATGCGTAGTGTGGGACGGCCACGAACCTTGCGAATGCTACACGTCCCAGGATGGCGTGGTATTGCGACGACCAGTCCACCACTTCGAATTCTAGGCGCTCCTGCCGAAAGTTGTCCGGCTTACCGAAGATGACGTCGAGCCCTATTTTGCCCAGGGGAAGATGCCCTTCCCTGGGACAATGCCGTGGAACGTTGTGTCTGATTGTTCCAGGCTGCATTGTGGGATCCGCATAGCTGCTAGAGTGCTTGCGAAAATTAGGTTGATGTCGCTGCCGCCGTCCATGAAGATGCGACTCATCTCGAATCCTCCGATCTGCGCCTCCAGCACTGAAGCATGACCGGGCGAGGGATCCGCAAGGGTGATCCGCGAGTGAATGTGATGCAGACTCGATCCGCCGAGGTACTGTGGATTGCAGCGGAGTTGCCACGGCCAAGTTGATTTGTCGGGTGATTTTCTTCGCACCCTATTTGTGGGGCATCCTTACGGATCATATTTAGTGCTCCTTTGGTGGGGTATGGGACCCGGCTTTGTTTCTTGTGCGATCGTTGGTTGATTTGGGCCTCAATAGGCGGCGGTGGAGGAGCCCGTGTGCTATGTCACTGCGCAGCGTTTCAACGCAGGAATTGGAGCTTGTTGCCTCATCTGCATCATGCCTTCGCTGAGTTTACGGAACTCGCAGTCCTTGAGCATGTGGCTAGCTTTCTTTTGACATCCTGTTTGTCGATGTAGAAGTGGATGGTGCATGGACCAAAGTTTGTCGAATCTTTGAGGGTCCGTTGTCGCGTCGCGGCGTTACCGCATCGCGTTGGTCGTCCGTTGTCGCGGAAGTTTCCGCTGCGGTATCCTCTACTGTTGCGGCTGTTGTCATTACGGCGGTCGGCGTAGCCGGCTGCGACCATGTCGGGTCCGTCGCGGTCCTCGTAGACGCGCGATCTCCTCTTGCTGCGGCGTTCGCGTCTTCGGCCGTAGTCGTCCTCTTCATCTGATTGCGCCCGCTGGATGCAATCTTCGCCGTCTGCCCAACTGTTGGCGATTTCCATGAGCTGGTCGAGTGTCTTGGGCTTTACACGTCCAAGTTTCTCCTTGAAGTCTGGGCGTTTGACGCCGTCCCTGAAGGCGTCGATGGCCCGCTCTTCGGAGATGTGTGCTGCGGAGTTCTTGGTTGTAGACCAGCGTAATATGTACGAGCGAATAGATTCACCCGTTCTCTGAGTGCAGGCTCGCAATTCTTCAATTGAGGCGGGCCTCTTGCTGGTGCCTTTGAAGTTTCGGAGGAAGCTGTAAGCGAGCTCCTCCCAGCTTCGGATGGATCCTGATGATAGGTCGCTAAGCGGACCAGCGCTACCGTTAGCTGCGGTGAAGGCATTGCATGGCGGTTTCTTTGCTGCCTCCGTGAAGCTTGACGGATGACATATGGTCACTGAGCCAAGACTTTGGATCTTGCGTGCCGTTGAACTTCGGAGTATCCGAAGGAAGCTTGAAGTTGCGTGGCATCTGTGTTCGCCGGACGGATCTGCTGAAGCATCAAGCCCCGCAGAGTTCTCCTTCGTCTTCATCCATCTCAGATTCAGACGAACATGCGCGTTTGGCGCGTGCTTTGTCGATCTTGCGTTGTGTAAGCTTGTCTCTGGCGTCGTAGTCGTGTTTATGGCGGTGCGAGCTCTTCTTCCTTCGAGGTAGATCGTGCTCCTCTTCCTCTTCGGATGAGGGCGTGGGGCTCCGGTCGCGCCTGGCCGGAGCTTTCTTCTTCGGCTCCACCGCAGCTCCGATTAGTCCTAGTCCGGTAAGTGCGGACCTATGCATGGCCCTTTTCGGGTCCCCTTCCAGAGGTGGGTGAGCCGCAAGATACGCAGTGGCTGCCATGATCGCATCTTGTGGCGTCTTTGGGATGATGTTGCCGTCAGCGTCCATATCCATGAACGATGTATGGAGAGTTCGGGTCACGTCACGCCGCTCCTTGGGATCCATGTTTTCCACCCGAGAGCGGTGCTTATTTCACTGGTTTCCGTTTGTGCTAGAGCCGGGTGCCATGGCGGAGAGCGCAGCTCGTCGCGCTCTGGACTCGGAGGCTGCTTGCTTGCGTTTGTCGAGCGTCTCCTGCATCTTGACTTGTTTCTTGTGCTCCTCGATGAGGAGGTAGTGGTATGACCTCAGCAGATCACGTGGGGAGTCCAGAGGTAGGACTATTTCGCCTGCTGACGGTGGCGTGCTTCGACCCATCCTTCTTTGCTAAGTTGGATGAGGTGGCCACGCTTTTCCCGTTCGCCCGTTTCCACCGTTTACCGTTTACGTCCGTGGGTTGGGGTTGGGTGGCGGGTTAGGCGTTTCTCATCGGTTTGGATGATCGCGCACGATAGCGCTACAGATTGGTTATTCTGCCGCAGCTTTCGGATCCGGAGCCGTAGGTCCCTTCATCCGAAGGTGGATTGCACAGATCGGAATTGCAGCTCCTGCTGCTGTAGAACTCATCTGTTGATGGTGACGTGCGTAGCACGGGGTGTGGAGCCCACGAAGCGGGCCTGATTGACGGCACGGGCACCCGCTCAGGGAGGCGGAGGGTGCCAATTTGTCCCACCTGGAAGCAGAAGCTTCCGAACAAGATTTCGAGTCCGTCGCCTACGGGCTCGAAATCCTTCATGGTATCCGGCGAGTGGGCGGTGAAGTCGAAAGCGCCGAAGAGGAGGTGATTCTCCATCGCCGCGGAGTTGTAGATCGATCGGATCGGAACCGTCACGACCGCACAATCAGCATCCCCGATTTCCACAGACGGCGCCAATTGACGAGGTTTAATCTCGTCAATGCCCATTGTTATGGACTTGGGTTTTGGAGAAGATGGGGATGCTGGAGATCGTGGCACAGTTAACAGACAAGCAACCAGGGGACACGAGATTTACCCAGGTTCAGGTCCCCCGGAGGGAAAACCCTACTCCTGCTTGTCTGCTCTTTGATTACGGCGGAACCGAAGGTTACAAGGTGCGCAGATTCGATCTGGCGTGGATGCGTGTGCGAAAGTATGAGTCGAGTTGCCCTAGGACGTGCCCTCCTGGCCTTTATATAGACTTAGGCAGGTCCCGGGCGTAGTCCTAGTCGGTTACAAGTTCTAGGGTTTTACCCCTTTGAATTTCCTATCTCCTCTAGTCTTGCTCTCCAAGGATCCGAAGACGTCATGGGCCTTGGCCACCCTAAAATCTTCATGGGCCAGCGTATGTCTGCCGTGGGCCTTCCTTGGGCTGGACTAGGTATGCTGAAGTTACGTACCCGTAGGGTATAACCATGTCAACAGCCGTCGGTCCAGAGTGACTGGTGGTGTTACAAATTGGTATCAGGGCCGACCCTTGCGGTTAAACGGGCGTGTGCGGGTCAGTGGCGGACATGTGGCGCATGGCGCGTGTGGCCCGGTGTGGACACGGCATGGCACATGTGTCGGCACTGGACGCATAGGCGTGTGCCAAGAGGGGACGTTCCTGGCTTGTGGTTGATCGACGAGGACGTCAATCTTCTAAGGGTGGGTGTATGTGAAACCCTGGCGCATGGCTCAATAGGATTGATAGGAAACCCATACCAACAAGTTGCAGCTTCTTTTCTAGAAGCTCATCTGAAAAGAACTCTAAGGTTAAGCGTGCTTGGCCTAGAGCAATTCTAGGATGGGTGACCAACCGGAAAGTGGGTAACCGGGTGCGCAAGAGTGAGGACAAAGTGCGCAGAAAAGACTAGTGTTGGTCTGTGGGGTTAGTCTAAAGATCCTATTGAGCTGCCAGAAGTGACAGCCGTCGGTCCAGAGTGACCGGGGGTGTTACAAATTATGTGAGATCCAGCACATGGTTTAATAGGATTGATAGGATACTCATACCAACAAGTTGCAACTTCTTTTCTGGAAGCTCATCTGAAAAGAACTCTAATGTTAAGCGTGCTTGGCCTAGAGCAATTCTAGGATGGGTGACCAACCGGGAAGTGGGTAACCGGGTGCGCACGAGTGAGGACAAAGTGCGCAAAAAAGACTAGTGTTGGTCTGTGGGGTTAGTCTAGAGATCCTATTGAGCTGCCAGAAGTGACAGCCATCGGTCCAGAGTGACCGGGGGTGTTACATGATCGGATCTGTGAGAGTCAGGTCCGCACCATCCACCGCCTCGCCTCCGAGTATGACTCGGCCAACAACAACATGGCCGAAACCAACATGGCCGGGGACGACGCGGCCCTCAACGACGATGCCAACTCGGCGACCCCGGCGTCAGTCGCCGGATCCATTGTCGCTGCGTCACCCGCGGGCTCCATCACCCAAGTCTCCAACATAGGGGACTTCGAGGATCCTTCCATCCTCGGGATCTTCGACTCCGACTCTGGCTCGGAGAACTCCGGCGACCTCCACGCCGGATCTGGTCGCTTCATCGCGACCTACATGGCGAGCGGCACGAATGCCCCACCAGACCCCTTCTCCACACCGGTCCCGCCAACCACGATGGCGACAGAGGTCGAGGAACTCCGCTTGTGCCTGGAGGAGGCGGTTCGTGATAGCGCTTGACAGGGTGGAAGAGGTTGAAGTAGATTCCCCAGTAACGACACCAGAAAGCTTGATGGCGCCTGGTGTTTGACGTGGAAGCGCTTCGTTGGAAACCCCAAGAGCAAGGTGTGAGGCAGCAAGCAGCAAGTCTTCCCTCAATAGAAACCAAGGTTATCGAACCAGAAGGAGGAAGGAAACTTCACACAGGTGTTGGAAGCAATGTGGATATCTACACAACACAAACTCAAGACTTTGCCCCAACGAATCAGTGAGGTTGTCAAGCTCACCGGTTTGCTGTAACAAAGTATTAAACGTATGGTGTGGAAGGTAATGGTTTGCAGCAAGTAAAATAGTAATAGTGGAAGATGTATCAATGGTAAAGATTGGACCGGGGTCCATAGTTCACTAGAGGTGCTCTCCTTAGATAAACAACATGGCATGAAGGGTAAACAAATTGCAGCGGGGCAATTGACAGGAACTGAGCAAGGCATAACAATGCAATTACTAGCCAGAAAGATCCTATGAGGTTGATTGGGCAATACAACAATATACATAGACCGTAATCCAACTTCATCTATGACTATAAGTCCACCTTCAGGTTATCACCCGAACCCCCTACAGCATTAAGTTGCAAGCAATAGACAACTACTTTAAGCAAAGTGTGTAAGGTAAACAGTCCACATGTTCCATGAACAAGAGACTGTTGTTTTCTCCCTAGTAGCAACAACACATCTACAACCGAAGAGATTTCTGTCACTTCCCTTGGAAACTAGAGGCATGAACCCACTATCGAGCATAAATACTCCCTCTTGGATTCACTAGCAACTACTTGGCCAAGATAACCACTAGCAACGGAGAGCATGCAACATCACAAACAACACAGACATGATAGAATCATAAAGATAGAACCATTAATCAAACCAACATAATAATCTCAATATCTATTGGATCCCCGCAAACACAAATGCATGATTACAAATAGATTAGATCTTGATCATGAACGGAGCTCACAAGATCTATACAAGAAAGCACAAGGGAGGAGATACAACCATCTAGCTACTACATGGACCCATAGTCCAAGGTGGAACTACTCACAAATCATACCGGAGAGAAGGCCTCCGGGATGATCTCCCCTCCGGCAGGGTGCCATGAAGAGCTTCAGATCCCCCAATCTAGGGACGATGGTGGCGGCGGTTACAGATGGTTTTGTGGAATATTGATCGGGTACTGGGAGTTTCTGCATCGGGGGCTTCTTATAGGTGAAGGGGGAGATCGAGGCGGTCGCCAGGGCGGCCAAACCCTAGCCAAGAGCGGCCTAGGGTCCACCCGCGCCTGGGGGGGTCTGGCCCCTCTAGCTGACCCCTCGGGCTCTCCTCTAGACTTCTTGTTCCCCACGGAAAGTTATTGACTTTGTCCTTTGTCCCGTCCAATTCCGCGAATATTTCTTTACTAACTTTTCTGAAACCAAAAACAGCAGAAAACAGGCATCTGGCACTGTTGCAACTTGTTAATAGGTTAGTACCCGAAAACATGTAAAAAGAACCTCAAACTGTAGACAAGTAAAGCAAAGTAGATACAAAACAAGCATGGATCATAAAAAATTATAGATACGTTTCGAACGTATCAGCATCCCCAAGCTTAACTCCTACTCGTCCTCTAGTAGGTAAGTGATAAAAAATAATTTTTGAGGTGAACATGCATCCTAACAATAAAGATCCAACCATTTGCAAATATTGAAAGCTGGGATCAAAGAACTCTAAACATGTGCATGAAAGAATGGAGTTCTAACAGTAGGACATAGTAACTATCCATGCAACATGGCAAGCTACAAACAAAGATCATGAATAATATGCATTGAAAAATGTTTGTTTGTTTCACATACAGAAAACATAGCATAGTGGCAATTAGCTTGTCCCTCATAGAGTAGCAATATAATGCATAGGACACCTGCAAAGTTCACAAGGGTGACTAGAAACAAATAGCACAAGAACAAGTAATATCACAATATGCATTAATTAATAAGCTTTGGAACACTACACACAGAATGACAACTATGCTCTCTTAATGGTGCCTAAAGGTAGAAGGTAGAGACTCAAATAATGGTGGAACAAAGGCCTTATTTTTATAAAGGAAGCGGGGATTACAAGTTTCAAAAAGAGCTTTCAAAAATTTTGGTACTTATTAGCTTTTATCCCTCATTGCCCCTATCATAAGCATCTTGAAGTGGTTAAGGTTAAAGTGGCAAAGCTGGAGTATATGCTTGACAAAGTATAAGTTGGCAATCTCAAGTCCGTTGACTATGAGGGCTACACCTCATGGATACTCAACTTAGGGCCCAGGCAAGTTCTTGTCACTGTAAGAATTTGCATATCATTGAGAACCGCCAACGGGGTACCCCTTGCACATGGTACAGGAGCTTTCCCATAACCAAAATGACAAGGCAAGCAGACAATGAGCATCTCAGCAATTCTTCTTATGTACCATGGGAATATGGTGTTTTTTCTCTCTTTCCTCTTTTCTCAATGTGTCTCCTTTTTTATAAGAAGAATGCTTCATAGATGTCACTATGGTGATGCTGCAAGTTTCCACCATGATTAGGCATGGCTTAGGCTAGCGGCCCAGGCGTTTCTCTAACACAGAATACAAACTCCATGGACTTACAAGTTCGCACTTCATTTCACACCGGTAACATCCATAGACAAAAGAGCATGATATGAACGGAGTACAAAAGTACAAGTGCAATGTTGAAAACGTTCCCCGTGACAGCACGGTTCTGCTAATCCCAACTTATAAGTGCAAGCATATACAACAAAGTTGCCTCAATGGTTCAAGGTTATTAGGGGCAAGGAATAAAATGTGCCAGCAAGTTTGTGAGGGCTTTAATCACTAAGTTTCACATAACAAAATAGTTTTTAATTGGAAGATTGTTGAAAACAAGAATATACTTGGAATGGTGTAACACACCATGCATAGGAATTTATAGTGGACACTTTGGAATAACTTGGTTTCTTGGGAGTTGGAAGCATGAGTAGAACTTACTCATACAAGTGGAGGCTAGCAAAAGACTGGGAGCACCAACTAAGAGAGCAATAATGGCCATAATTATGCAATGCAACAAAGCAAACTAATCAAAGCAAAGAGTGGTACTACAAGTCAAGGACTAAATGATCATAGAGGATAATGGTGACTTGTCATAGTCATAACATGGTGTAAGCATGTGCCAAGTCAACCCAAGCAAAACATCAAAGGAGAATACCACAATACTATGATTTTGCATGATAAAACAACGTATAATTTCTTCAAGGCACACTAAGCAATCCCAATTGTTTGGAACAAGACATGCTACGGCAATAATCACTAAGCATAATGCTAAAACAACACCTAGCATGTCATGCTAAAGTCTAAGTCACTGTCAATGCAAGCTCCTCTTGCACTTCAAGCAAGAACTTACTACTCCTTTACAACACCAAGCAAACTTATTTGCAAAACAACACAGCGAGAACGGGGGTCCAAACTACTTTATTAAAGCAAACTAAACAACCTAAGCAAAGAAAATGAAAACTAAGACGCTCCAAAAACAACACAACTATGCATGAAACAATAAAAGAGAAGTGTCTAGACAGACCTGAGCTTTTTATTGATGAAGAAGGGGATGCCTTGGGCATCCCCAATCTTTGACACTTGTACTTCTTGGATATTTCTTGGGGTGACACCATGGTGGCATCCCCAAGATTGAGCTTTTGTCCATTCTTCATATCATTACATCATTCTCTCTCTACACCTGAAATTTTTCCTTCATATAAAACTTCACACAATCTTCATTAGCAACATTAGCTTGTTCAAAGGATATTAGACCACTGGCAAAGCTTTAGAACAGCAAGGATTTTCACTAAAAACAAAATATACTGAAGTAAATCCTTCAAAGAAACTCAATTTACCTGAAGAGCTTAAAAAGGAATCAATAAGAAGCAAATGCAAATAAAGGCAGAAATCTGTCAAAACAGACCAGCAGGTAGAAACGATTTTTTTCGAACATCTTTTGTTACTCAAATCAAAAAGTGTTGAACTAAATAAAGTTATATAACATACTGGGGGATTTATTCGTAAATTTTCAGCTCAATCCGAGGCACAGAGACTCCTCACGAATTTTTTTGGTGGAGGACAGAAATCTGTTTTGGGATAGCAACTCCCCAAATCTTACTTCCCTCTCATTAGAGGTCATTCTTGGCACAAAAAGCAAACAAAAAGGATAAGGAGAGGTCATTACTGAATTAATAACTTCCAAGACTCAAGAAAACTCTTGGGTTATCTCCCAACAAGTACTTTTCTTTAACGCATTTAAGTTAGGCTTGATAGCTTGAGAAGATGCTCACATAAGAAATATGAATTGAAGTCAAAGAGAGCATCAAGAAGCAAATTCAAAACACATTTAAGTCCAACCCACTCCCTATGCATAGAAATCTTGTAAAGAAACAAATCATTAAAGCACAAGGCAACAAGCATAGGAAAGCAAAACAGGCGTAACTTCAAAATTTTCAACATAAAGAGGGGAAACTTAATATTGTTGAGATGCATAAAACCATGTTTCCCTCTCTCATAATAACTTTCAGTAGCATCATGAATAAACTCAATAATATAACTATCACATAAAGCATGCTTTTCATGATCTACACACACATAACTTCTATCAAGCTCAAAAATAGTGGGATTAAAACCTTCACAGGTTTTACCCAAAGTAGATATTTCAGAAGGATCCACAGGAACATAACATTCATCCTCCTTTGGTAAGCATGGGGGACAATTAAATAATGTAAGGGATGAAGAGTTACTCTCATTAGAAGGTAGGCATTGGTAGATCCATTCTTCCTCCTTTTGTTCATCACTCTCCTCCTCTTTTTCATCTAATGAGCTTTCAGTTTCAGCAATTTCTTCTTCCATAGGATCCTGCAAAGCATTAGTCTCTTCCATTTGTGGAAAGCACCTATTAAAATATTCAAGAATATAGCCATTTGCTTCCTTGTAATTATCAAAGCAGAATTTAAGTATCTCATAAACCTCATATTCATAAGTTGCATCATCAGTATTTTCAAGCAAACTAGCAAGTTCAAAAGCACCCTTGAAAGTAATAAATTCTTCAATCTGTTCCACATCATAAAAGTCATAATTTCCTTTAACATAAGAAGATATGGTAACATTATCATTATACTCACACTGAAAAGCCAGGTGTTTATACCTCCTATAGCAACAAGACTTGTCAAATCAATAAGTAACATTATAAGTAGATCACACCTCTCTAGTAATAGTATTCAACTTATCAATTTGTTCCCATAAGTGTTTCCCATTTTGTGACAAACGGTGTTCCTTATAATAATACTTTTCTTCTTCTTCCGTGAACCCACCTTGCCAATAAGAAATAGTTTCGAAGAAACCATCCATTGATATAAATCATGACCAAGCAAGGAAACAACAGACCAGCAACTAGAGTAGGAACTAATTTTTTTGTGTTTTTGAATAAGGCAAGCAAACCGAACTAGACTATTTTTTTGGGTTTTTTTGAAAAGAGGCAAGCAAAACCAAGCAAAAGAAACAAAACAAACTAAAAACAAAGTAAAGAGAAAGGAAGTGAAGGACTCTCCTTGTGAAGACGTCCTTAGCCTCCCCGGCAACGGCGCCAGAAAACTTGTTGATAGCGCTTGATGAGGTGGAAGAGGTTGAAGTAGATTCCCCAGTAACGGCACCACAAAGCTTGATGGCGCCTGGTGTTTGACGTGGAAGCGCTTCGTTGGAAACCCCAAGAGCAAGGTGTGAAGCAGCAAGTATTCCCTTAGTAGAAACCAAGGTCATCGAACCAGAAGGAGGAAGGAAACATCACACAGGTGTTGGAAGCAACATGGAGACCTGCACAACATGTAACATCCCAACGTTAGAGCTTAGAAATAAGCTGAACAAAGATGTGTGCATTGCATTCATGCATAGAAAATCTGAATAATTTTCGCGCTTTTGAACAAAACTTGTCAAACTAATTGAAGCTCCTCTTAACTTGATGGAATTGAAGTAGATCATCAAGTTAACTGCGATAAGTTTCAATATGACCTTTGCTAAAACCTTATTTTGGGTAAGGGAGATTTGATCTAAGGGTAGATCAAATGTAATAGAGTTAACCCAAATACATTACTTAATGATTTATATATGATCCCTAGGTGATCATATCATAGTATTCATTACAACAACCCTAAATATCAAATTATGAATATAACTTAAGTAATAGGATTGCAACAACTAAATCTTAATCTCATCTACTTATACCATGAGTATCTTGGTAATACCTGACTTTTAAACCTTTTAGTGAGATTAAGTAGCAAGGAAATCAAGTCAAGATCATTCACCATGTATCTTTCTATCCATATCAATCTTTACCATCTCTATTGAATCTTATCTTAATATCGGTTGTTCATCATTGTTGAGTAATCAACTATTGATTCACCAATTCTTAAACTATCAATTCTTGATCTATCAACTCTTATCCTTATCATAGAATCCACTCTAAAACCTTTAGAGAAAGAAGTAAGAAGAGATATGTGGTAATGTTAGATTTAAATATCATCTATATGATGGGAGAGTTTGAAGAGAATGAACTCAATATGATAAATTGATGGAGTTAAACCACTCCTGAATGGATAGAAGAGTTATCTAGAAGATATAATTATATATGGTAACAAAGAGGATTATAAGTATGAATTCTGAAGATAGTTACCAAGGAGTAATCCTATTGGATCAAGTAGGTATAGTCACTGAGAAATATCTCATAGATAGATAGAGATACTAAGAAGATAACTATAATACAATTGTAATGTTGTATTGATGAGGCCTTGATTAGCCAACTAGAAACCTAAGCCATAAATGATCAAAGGATTATAATGATCATGTTTAAGTCACCAAGTTTGAATGCCTATATCATGTATAAGTGACATTGGGGGATAGAACATGATTGAACCCTAGTATAGATATGCTATTCTAGGTTAAACATTACAAGTCATATTAATATAATGTGAGGTTGGAGTATTAGATACTGGAATCAAGTAGAGATATGATAGTATGATTAAGATGATGCTAGAGCACATTGAATTAGAGAAGTAGTATCTTCCTCATGGTAAATACTAAACACTTAAGGAGAGTAGAATTTGATATATACATCTACTGGAGTAGTATTAGTGGTGGGTGATTAAGTAAGAGTATGAGAAGATTATGAAAGCTTCAGTGTCAAGATCATTGGATTTACAAATGGATTTAAAAGAATAAAAGGTAGATAAGAATATTTTGTGAAGTAAAGCCCATCATGTTAACACATGATGTTAGATATGAATAAGTAATATATCTAGGAAAGGAATTCCTTAATTAGAAGTCCAGGATTGTGAATTACGGAAGATAGGAATTCTTGGTAAACACTAGACCCTAAATCATTACCAAACATATTATCCATTTCATCTGATGGATCTATCATCTTATTTACACAAATCTTCATAGAAATATTTTCCTATAGCAAATCACTTGAGCACATCTTTGTCATTTTCAATCATCATTATCATAGGTGCTTAGGAACTATCTTTATCAATTATTTCTCATAAGTTAGCCTAGAAAACAATCCCACCATTTTATTCTAAATGGTGATATCATTCAAGATCTTTAACATAAAGATAATATATCTTAACCATTCACAATTATCAAAGGTTATAAAAATATTAAAACTCCCATAATTCATGGTAGCCATTTATAATCTCAAATATTTAACTCTTAAGTCAGTGGTAATGCATTCTATAATAAGTTTATAAATTTTTGCCCAATTAAATTCATATTAAAGGTCCTCACAAATAATAATAGAAAAAGTATATATATAAAGGAAATAAAGAAAATATCACAATATATAATAAAAGTTCACAAATTGATTCTTAATAATTTCATTGTTGCTACAAGTATTCAGCAAATAAAATTACATAAAGAAAAGATCAAACCAAATATAAAAATACAAACCTGAAAATAAAACAGACAACAGGAAAGAATTAAAAAAAGAACTCAGACCAGAAACTGGGCCACGGCCCACATCCTCGCTACCTTATCCGTCTCTCACACGCAACACCCTATAGCCCAAACGGCCCAACACTAGCCCACCACAAGCCCGCATACCCCTTCGATCTTTTTCCATTTCTTCTTCCTCGTGACAGTTGGCATCGCCGGGGAAGCTGCTCGGTGGAGCTCCGGCGACCGCCCGATCGTCCGCCTCCGTCCAGATTCGCGCCGCCGCTGATCAACGCTTATAAAAGCTTCAGCGCCATCGTCAAGAAAAAACCCTAGGCCCCAATTCCCCTTCTCCCTCTCAAAATTACTCCCTGGTCGAAACCCTAGCTTCGAGTTGTCACCGTTCTACGCTCCACCGTGCTCCATTGATCAAGCACACGGCTTCGCCGTGCTCCCCTGAGCCTCCTTGCTGAAGGAATTGAAGTAGGACGCCTCGAGTCGATGCGGCGACCTCGTCTTCCCGAAGTCTGGCCGCCGTCGTCCACCTTGATTCCGGCTACCCCGAGTCTTCTAAAGCCCATCAACGGCATGCTGGTGAGCTTGCGATGCTCTGTCACCCCTCCGTGGCCTTCCTCTCTTCCTCCATCGTTCCTGCGTCGTGCACCTCTGTCCGCCGTCGCAGATACTCGTCGGAGCTAGTGCTCCGGTGACCAAATACGGGCGGCACGACCACCAATCGGATTGCCTTAATCTCCCGCGTCCGAATCTCCTAACCCCACAAGCGCGCTTGCGTCCTGTCGCCAGAATCGAGCATCACTTGTGAGCATTGCCATTGTTGATGTCATGCTGACGACAGGGTGAGGTCACCCTTGACCTGGTCAGCCTTTTGACGGGTCTTTGCTGATGTGGCCTATGACGTGGCCATGGGCCTAGTGGTAAGTGACCTTGGGTAGGTTTAGCTTAGGTACAAAACATCTTTTATGTTTAGGAATTAAATAAAACCATATTAATTCCAATATAAATAAAATATTTAAATCTTGTTTAATTAATAACTTTTGTTTTATAATTCATAAAAATATGTTTAATATATGAAAATTTTCAAAAAAAAATCTACAACTTAAAACTATTATAAAATATTATTATGATAATTATTTAAATAAATATAATTTAATAAAAGTTTTATAAATAATAAAACTTTGATAATTCATAATTTAATAATGGTAAATGTTAAAATTATAAATAAAATACCAAAAATCTTAGAAAAATAAGAATTATAATATAAAACTACAATCATGCATTATTATTCCTCTTAATTAAATATTTATTATTTATTAAGTCTTTATAAAGTAATAAGTATTATAAAAATCATATCTTCTTATTTTTAAATCACAAAAATAAGTGTAAAATACCAAAATGATCGCAAAAATAATACCTATATACTAAAAATATAATATTACACTTTTGAGTTAAATAAAAAGTTAAACACTTTCATAACTTGAATCTAAACCTATTTCTTTAATTAATAATTCATATAAGGGTAAATAAAAATTTCTAATATTCAAAAATTAGCCAATTGAGTCTAATAAATAGTATTGGTCTTCAATATTGATAATATGCTGTCAAAATGGTTCAACACATTTTAAATGCAATTTTATTAAATTATCCTTCAACCATAAGTGCAAATTATTTTATAAAAGGATTCTTATTTTATATAAAATCTCCAAGAATAATTGGTAATGAAATAAAACCTATTTCTTTACTTTAATCACAAGTTTATAAACAAATCAAAACACTATAGTGAGTTAATAAGTAGTAAATAATATTGTTTACTTATTCATAAACCTTAACCACACCCTTATAAGGATATAAATCCCTTTATATATTTATAATGTAAAGAAACCATTACCAACTAAAAATAATACCATTCTTAAGTAACTTTAAAGAAACATTATAAAGTGAACAAGGTATAAGTATAACAAACGTTTCACCTAAAGTCCATCTATGTCTTTAAAGTTAAGTTTAGTCTATAACACTTTAAATAATGCTAAAGACTTTATTATATGCTTTATAGTTAACTTTGGTATATGATAATTAAGTTATAAAGTATCCTAATACCAAACCAACCAAGTTAAAAACCAAGATAGATAAGTCTCAAATAGTAATGCTATCATTATTCAAATGAAGTAATTCTTTCTTATTTAAAGACTATAACTAGAAAGACACCTCATAAGGTTAACTTAAAAGCTTAAATGCTTCTGCTTAGTTAAGTAAGATTTTCTTCAAATGTTATTCTTTTTGCCACTTTAAACATCAAATGACAATTAATAATAATCATATTACATTAAGCTTTACTTATATACCTAGAATTGTTAACACTTAAGTTCATTATAAATGTCATCACTTGCAAGGAAAAACTTCAAGATAAGGTAATTCACATATAAGCAGTCCTTGAGTAGCACATCTCTATCTTATTGGTATATGCCATTATGTTTACATGTTGATTCACACTTAGTCACAAGCCTTAATAAGAAGCACAAGTATGAAACTTATCTAAAAGGACAACACATTCTAAAGTAACCATTTCCAGTATCTAAACCCTAGAACAACATTATCCTCGGGATTCGCGTTTATCAACTTGCATTACATTACTTATGCATAAAAGCATCTTGCTTCTTTAAACATTAGTCCTTACCGGACTAATGATGCTGATTTCAGATATTGGATCTTATATTGTCTTGAAGACCGTGAGTGCATAATCTTGCAATCACAAAAGGCAAGTTCACACTTGCTCATGTCCTTTGATTATTTTCTGTAAAGTATTTTTCAAATCCAGTATTGTCATCACCTGCATTTGAAAAAGGTCAGAAAACACTATTTTCATAATAATGTGATTATAGGTTAATTACCATGAGGTAATAACCTACTATAAGAGTTCTGGTGGTAAATGAACATATTATTTAGGACTTAACAACCAATGTCGCAAGTGATTCTTGCGTCGTATATTACGCATTGACCATGAGATTTGGAATGGGACGGAGAAGTCAGCTGTATCTTTTCCCTCTCACATGGATTCGGATGTGCGGGTCGTGACTATTATCACTCGTAGCGTGCATATTAATTGGTAATTCGTAGAGGATATGCAGCATATGGATGGGAGCCCTCAACGTCCCATGATAGTTCCGGCATCTGAACGGTATGTACAAACCATTGCCGTAATTCAATAGGTGGGCATGGTGTACAACAAGGAGACATGCGGGGTCGCGGAGAAGGCAGTGATTGGCTTGGATCTTAGGTTGGGCCTCAAACCAAGGAAGTTTGAACGGGGACATACTCCTGGTCGTGCAACAAAACCTAAGGTCTCTCATGGGTAAAGTGACACACCTCTGCAGAGTGTAAGAACTGTAACTTGTTACTCCCTGTTCCGGGAAGGAGCTGCGAACGCGGCGGGAAAGGAACTCCATGAAAGTTCTGGTAAACCCTTGAAGGCTGACGGACAAAGCTTTTCAGAATAAAATCAACCTTTGAAGAAATGTTTATGAAAACTTGCATTGCCTACGACCTATGGTCTGTGGCTATAGATATAGTGCATCAAACACTCCTTTTCTAGTGAACTTGCTGAGTACGCTCGTACTAAACGTATCTTCTTAACCCTTGATGGGTTCTAAAGCCAGTAAAGACGACGTCTACATAAACTCCTACTCGAAGAAGTCCTCGTCAACATCTCAAGTCTTCAATGAAGTCAAGAAAGTCAACATATACATCAACTCAAGTGAAGACGAAGCTATTGATTAGATAGGAATATAATCTCTAGCCATAGAACCTATTTATGTAGTGTATTGCAATAGCAGCAATGCCAAACCAATAGTTTAGATACTAGTCTTAATAGTATGATAGTTTTTGAGTTGTTTATTTCTGATTCTTCTTTGTAAGATGATTCTTTCTCTCTCTTTAACCTAGAGTGTTGTCTGGATCTTGTGTAAAGAGTTGAGTTTTAACCTATAGTCATGTCTTGGACCTATTGTGTTTCTGTTGTACCACTCTGAGGGATGTAATACTAGTGAATGGTGTTTCATTAGTGTTATGTCAATGACTATAGTGTACTACATCATGCAGTGGTATGCTGGGTCACCGCAGTTGGTATCAGAGCATATGCTTAGGATTGAAAACTTTTTAGGAAGATTTGTAGGTTGGATAGTGACTATAGGAGCCATGTTATCTAAACCAAATATTCTTATGACTTGTGATGAGTGTCCACTTGAGGATAACCTTGTCACACTTAAGTGTGATGCTTTGGTCATCTTTCTAAAAAGTCGTTATCCATATTTTCTCAGTATAGTGCTATTTAAATGTTTTCCAAAGGAGACATAACCACCAAGATACTGTAGGAAAGCTAATTGGTCACACTAGATCAGGATAAAGTGTAAGACATCATATGAAGTAAGTTCTAATAGTATAGCTTAACCCTGGAATTTAAGTAAGAGCAGTTAGATATTATGGTTAGCTAATAACCAAAGATAACATGATGAATACCATTAGGATAAATATTGAGGTAATAAGTAGTAATCATGTGGAATTCACTTGGGAATTATACGTGATGAAGTGATATTATGCTAAGACTTAATAATAGAGTAATGTGAAACAAAGTCATTATGACTAGATTAACTCTTAAATCATGATGAATAAGTAAAACATAACAAGATCATGGTGAGATTAGCTCCGAAACCATGATGTAAGTGTAAATATGACAAGTACTTAGTGAATTATCTTGAGGAAGAAGTAAGATAATAACATGGTAGAACTATGATATAACTCATAAGTGCTAAAAATTTCTAATACTCTTTAGTTTAAGTTATCAAATAGAATCTGATTAGTCATTTGGAGTGATCATGAGAGGTTGGCTACTAATAAAATGATAGGTTGGTTATATTATCCATTCCAAGAGCGAGACTAAAGGTTAGTCAAAACCAAATTGAGACCACTTTGCTTGAGATTATCCTGTTGCACTTGAGCAATTTGGGTAAGTATTGAGATAAATAATAGTTTGACTCTATGTGCTAAGTATCACAATGTAAACCTATATGAGGAGGTGTCATATACTACACAACTAAGCCTGAATTCTAGAGATATTATACTCAACTATTATATTCTGGGCTTAGAATATTGTGGGTTATATGTACCACATTTGAATTTATTTGTTTTTCTTGGATCTTCTTGATTGACTAGACTGTACATGAAGTTTGACTTGGTGTGCAAATGCATGTTGCAACATCCAGTTATTACTTGATGTTATAGACCTAGATAGAGTAAGGGAATTCGTGTAAGGGAGTGACGATTTCCAAAGACCAAGATGAAGCAAAATATAAGGAGTATCACAACACAAATTGAAGGATTAGATCAAGTTCAGATCATTACTAAACAGTAATAAGAAGAAATATTAATGTAGGAAATATATGGAGTAACAATAAGTGATGAACTTAAGGTTCATTCAAAATAGGCAATGTTGCTAAGAAGTTAATAAAGTAGTCGTACCAAGTTCATGGAAGTATCATGAATAAGTACAAAAGAAGTAGCTTTGGAACCAAAATGGCATTCATGCTCTCACAATTCAGAGAGAATGCCAGAAGTATTTTGGAAGTCGTAGTGTAATACCTACAACCTAGGATGATCCGCAGCTGGTATTCTGATCCACAGTTGGTAATTGTTTGCAACTGGTATTTGGTTAACTTAGTTAACCAGATCATCTTAATGGTTGCATAAAGAGTATAAAACTTGGCCTAAGCTAAGTAAGACCTAAAGGAGTATAAAATTTAAGTGACCGTCTTTCGAGACTCTTCGCGAAAATTGACCTACCAAAGCGATAATGTCCAAATAGTAAGTAAGACAAATAATGCTGAAAGATTCACTTTGGAGATCCACAATTGTGTGGATACACCGTACAATCTTTCATGAGACCCTAATTAGGTAAAGTATAAGCTGAACAAAGACCAACATTCTAGTTATAAAGCCAACGGTTACTTTATAAGGCAGTTTAGAGACCATTAGTAAACCCTAAGGGGGAGAGTAAACAAATTATGGAAGTATTGTTATCTAACTTTCCAATTAAAGGTTGGAGAGGAAATACTAACCTATGCCAACATTAAGCCTTATTTTCATAAGGTTAAATGAAAGTCATTTTTATAAAAGTATTTAAGGTAATAACAAATGATTATCTAAAGCTTAATAAGGTAAAAGCTTGAATGTGATAAAAGATTAATCCCAACCGACTAATTCTAAAAGAAACAATTCTTAAGTGATCCTTAAGAGGTAACATAGCACATCCAATTTGACATGTGTAGAGAAATAAGAAATTCCAATGGTTTTGGACTAAATGTGTTCAAAACCAATATTCGGAAGGATTACCAGTACAACTCATACAATGACAAATTAAAGATTAGTCTTTTGACAACACTATTGACTAAAAAATTTTAAAGCCTGTTTTAGTGAGACTTCCTAGACCTTGCACAATATAGTAAGGAAGATTGATGATCAAGTTAAGGAATTGGATTAGGATACCTAATAAGAAAAATAAACTAAAGAAGAGACCCTAATTTAAGAAGTTCATAATAAGGACATATTCCTAAGAGAGTAAAGTAAAAGGAACTTTGGAGTATTGGAGACAACAAGTTGAAGATTGTCATGAAGGATGAGAATTCAAGGAAAAGATCTAGATATGGGATATTACAATTATTCCCATTGAGGTTACCATGGAGTTGAGACCTATCATAATCAATGCAAGACAATTCCTCATTCCAAAATGAAAGAGTGTGCAAACTTCGAGGACGAATTTTATTTTAAGGGTGAGAGTCTGTAACATCCCAGCATTAGAGCTTAGAAATAATCTGAACACAGATGTGTGCATTGCATTCATGCATAGAAAATCTGAATAATTTTCGCGCTTTTGAACAAAACTTGTCAAACTGATTGAAGCTCCTCTTAACTTGATGGAATTGAAGTAAATCATCAAGTTGACTACGATAAGTTTCAATATGACGTTTTCTAAAACCTTATTTTGGGTAAGGGAGATTTGATCTAAGGGTAGATCAAATGTAATAAAGTTAACCCAAATACATTACTTAATGATTTATATCTGATCCCTAGGTGATCATATCATAGTATTCATTACAACAACCCTAAATATCAAATTATGAATATAACTTAAGTAATAGGATTGCAACAACTAAATCTTAATCTCATCTACTTATACCATGAGTATCTTAGTAATACCTGACTTTTAAACCTTTTAGTGAGATTAAGTAGCAAGGAAATCAAGTCAAGATCATTCACCATGTATCTTTCTATCCATATCAATCTTTACCATCTCTATTGAATCTTATCTTAATATCAGTTGTTCATCATTGTTGAGTAATCAACTATTGATTCACCAATTCTTAAACTATCAATTCTTGATCTATCAACTCTTGTCCTTATCATAGAATCCACTCTAAAACCTTTAGAGAAAGAAGTAAGAAGAGAGGGGTGGTAATGTTAGATTTAAATATCATCTATATGATGGGAGAGTTTGAAGAGAATGAACTCAATATGATAAATTGATGGAGTTAAACCACTCCTGAATGGATAGAAGAGTTATCTAGAAGATATAATTATATATGGTAACAAAGAGGATTATAAGGATGAATTCTAAAGATAGTTACCAAGGAGTAATCCTATTGGATCAAGTAGGTATAGTCACTGAGTAATATCTCATAGATAGATAGAGATACTAAGAAGATAACTATAATACAATTGTAATGTTGTATTGATGATGCCTTGATTAGCCAACTAGAAACCTAATCCATAAATGATCAAATGATTATAATGATCATGTTTAAGGCACCAAGTTTGAATGCCTATATCATGTATATGTGACATTGGTGGATAGAACATGATTGAACCCTAGTATAGATATGTTATTCTAGGTTAACCATTACAAGTCATATTAATATAATGTGAGGTTGGAGTATTAGATACTGGAATCAAGTAGAGATATGATAGTATGATTAAGATGATGCTAGAGCACATTGAATTAGAGAAGTAGTATCTTCCTCTTGGGAAATACTAAACACTTAAGGAGAGTAGAATTTGATATATACATCTACTGGAGTAGTATTAGTGGTGGGTGATTAAGTAAGAGTATGAGAAGATTATGAAAGCTTCAGTGTCAAGCTCATCGGATTTACAAATGGATTTAAAAGAATAAAAGGTGGATAAGAATATTTTGTGAAGTAAAGCCCATCATGTTAACACATGATATTAGATATGAATAAGTAATATATCTAGGAAAGGAATTCCTTAATTAGAAGTCCAGGATTGTGAATTATGGAAGATAGGAATTCTTGGTAAACACTAGACCCTAAATCTTTACCAAATATATTATCCATTTCATCTGATTGATCTATCATCGTATTTACACAAAGCTTCATAGAAATATTTTCCTATAGCAAATCACTTGAGCACATCTTTGTCATTTTCAATCATCATTATCATAGGTGCTTAGGAACTATCTTTATCAATTATTTCTCATAAGTTATCCTAGAAAACAATCCCATTATTTTATTCTAAATGGTGATATCATTCAAGATCTTTAACATAAAGATAATATATCTTAACCATTCACCCTTATTCACAATTATCAAAGGTTATAAAAATATTAAAACTACCATAATTCATGGTAGCCATTTATAATCTCAAATCTTTAACTCTTAAGTTAGTAGTAATGCATTCTATAATAAGTTTATAAATTTTTCCCAATTAAATTCATATTAAAGGTCCTCATAAATAATAATAATAGAAAAAGTATATATAAAGGAAATAAAGAAAATATCACAATATATAATAAAAGTTCATAAAAGTTCATAAATTGATTCTTAAAAACTTCATTGTTGCTACAAGTATTCGGCAAATAAAATTCCATAAATAAAAGTACAAACCAAATATAAAAATACAAACCTGAAAATAAAACAGAAAACAGGAAAGAATAAAAAAAGAACTCAGACCAGAAACTGGCCCACGGCCCACATCCTTGCTACCTTATCCGTCGCTCACACACAACACCCTACAGCCCAAATATCCCAACACCAGCCCACCACAATCCCGCATACCCCTTCGATCTTTTTCCCTTTCTTCTTCCTCGTGATAGTGGGCATCGCCGGGGAAGCAACTCGGTGGAGCTCCGGCGACCGCCCGATCGTCCGCCTCCGTCCAGATTTGCGCCGCTGGTCAACGCCTATAAAATCTTTAGCGCCGCCATCAAGAAAAACCCTAGGCCCCAATTCCCCTTCTCCCTCTCAAAATTACTCTCTGGTCGAAACCCTAGCTTCGAGTTGCCACCGTTCTATGCTCCACCATGCTCCGTTGATCAAGAACACGGCTTCGCCGTGCTCCCCTGAGCCTACTTGCTGAAGGAATTGAAGTAGGACGCCTCGAGTTGACGCGGCGACCTCGTATTCCCGAAGTCTGGCCGCCGTCGTCCACATCGATTCCGGCTACCACGAGTCTTCTAAAGCCCATCAACGGCATGCTGGTGAGCTCACGGTGCTCTGTCACCCCTCCTTGCCTTCCTCTCTTCCTCCATCGTGACTGCGTCGTGTACCTCTATCCGCCGCCGCAGATGCTCGTCGAAGCTAGTGCTCCGGTGACCAAATACGGGCGGCGTGACCACCAATCGGATCGCCTTAATCTCCCGCGTCCGAATCTCCTAACCCCACAAGCTTGCGTCCTGTCGCCGAAATCGAGCATCACCTATGAGCATTGCCATTGCTGATGTCACGCTGACGTCAGGGTGAGGTCACCCTTGACCTGGTTAGCCTTTTGACGGGTTTTTGCTGATGTGGCCTATGACATGGCCATGGGCCCAGTGGTAAGTAACCTTGGGTAGGTTTAGCTTAGGTACAAAACATCTTTTATGTTTAGGAATTAAATAAAACCATATTAATTCCAATATAAATAAAATAATTAAATCTTGTTTAATTAATAACTTTCGTTTTATAATTCATAAAAATATGTTTAATATATGAAAAATTTCAGAAAAATAAAATCTACAACATAAAACTATTATCAAATATTATTATGATAATTATTTAAATAAATATAATTTAATAAAAGTTTTATAAATAATAAAACTTTGATAATTCATAATTTAATAATGGTAAATGTTAAAATTATAAATAAAATACCAAAAATGTTAGAAAATAAGAATTATAATTTAAAACTATAATCATGCATTATTATTCCTCTTAATTAAATACTTATTATTTATTAAGTCTTTATAAAGTAATAAGTATTATAAAAATCATATCTTCTTATTTTTAAATCACAAAAATAAGTGTAATATACCAAAATGATCACAAAAATAATACCTATATACTAAAAATATAATATTACACTTTTGAGTTAAATAAAAAGTTAAACACTTTCATAACTTGAATCTAAACCTATTTCTTTAATTAATAATTCATATAAGGGTAAATAAAAATTTCTAATATTCAAAAATTAGCCAATTGAGTCTAATAAATAGTATTGGTCTTCAATATTGATAATATGAAGTCAAAATGGTTCAACACATTTTAAATGCAATTTTATTGAATTATCCTTCAACCATAAGTGCAAATTATTTTATAAAAGGATTCTTATTTAATATAAAATCTCCAAGAATAATTAGTAATGAAATAAAACCTATTTCTTTACTTTAACCACAAGTTTATAAACAAATCAAAACACTATAGTTGGTTAATAAGTAGTAAATAATATTGTTTACTTATTCATAAACCTTAACCACACCCTTATAAGGATATAAATCCCTTTATATATTTATAATGTAAAGAAACCATTACCAACTAAAAATAATACCATTCTTAAGTAACTTTTAAAGAAACATTAAAAAGTGAACAAGGTATAAGTATAACAAACATTTCACCTAAAGTCCATCTATGTCTTTAAAGTTAACTTTAGTCTATAATACTTTAAATAATGCTAAAGACTTTATTATATGCTTTATAGTTAACTTTGGTCTATTATAATTAAGTTATAAAGTATCCTAATACCAAACCAACCAAGTTAAAAACCAAGATAGATAAGTCTCAAATACTAATGCTGTTATTATTCAAATGAAGTAATTCTTTCTTATTTAAAGACTATAACTAGAAAGAACACCTCATAAGGTTAACTTAAAAGCTTAAATGCTTCTGCTTAGTTAAGTAAGATTTTATTCAAATGTTATTCTTTTTGCCACTTTAAACATCAAATGACAATTAATAATAATCACATTACATTAAGCTTTACTTATATACCTAGAATTGTTAACACTTAAGTTCATTATAAATGTCATCACTTGCAAGGTAAAACTTCAAGATAAGGTAATTCACATATAAGCAGTCCTTGAGTAGCACATCTCTATATCTTATTGTTGTATGCCATTATGTTTACATGTTGATTCACACTCAGTCACTAGCCTTAATAAGAAGAACAAGTATGAAACTTATCTAAAAGGACAACACATTCTAAAGTAACCATTTCCAGTATCTAAACCCTAGAACAACATTATCCTCGGGATTCGCGTTTATCAACTTGCATTACATTACTTATGCATAAAAGCATCTTGCTTCTTTAAACATTAGTCCTTACCGGACCAATGATGCTGATTTCAGATATTGGATCTCATATTGTCTTGAAGACCGTGAGTGCATAATCTTGCAATCACAAAAGGAAAGTTCACACTTGCTCATGTCCTTTGATTATTTTCTGTAAAGTATTTTGCAAATCCAGTATTGTCATCACCTGCATTTGAAAAAGGTCAGAAAACACTATTTTCATAATAATGTGATTATAGGTTAATTACCATGAGGTAATAACCTACTATAAGAGTTCTGGTGGTAAATGAACATATTATCTAGGACTTAACAACCAATGTTGCCAGTGATTCTTGCGTCGTATATTACGCGTTGACCATGAGATTTGGAATGGGACAGAGAAGTCAATTGTATCTTCTCCCTCTCGCATGGAGCCGGATGTGCGGGTCGTGGCTGTTGTCACTCGTAGCATGCATATTAATTGGTAATTCGTAGAGGATATGCAACATATGGGTGGGAGCCCTCAACGTCCCATGATAGTTCCGGCATCTTAACGGTTTGTACAAACCATTGTCGTAATTCAATAGGTGGGCATGGTGTACACGAAGGATACATGCGGGGTCGCGAAGAAGGCAGTGATTGGCTTGGATCTTAGGTTGGGCCTCAAACCAAGGAAGTTTGAACGGGGACGTACTCCCGACCGTGCAACAAAACCTAAGGTCTCTCATTTGTAAAGTGATGCACCTCTACAGAGTGTAAGAACTGTAACTTGTTACTCCCTTTTCTGGGAAGGAGCTGCGAATGCGGCGGGAAAGGAACTCCATGAAAGTTCTGGTAAACCCGTGAAGGCTGACGGACATAGCTTTTCAGAATAAAAGCAACCTTTGAAGAAATGTTTATGAAAACTTGCATTGCCTATGACCTATGGTCTGTGGCTATAGATATAGTGCATCAAACACTCCTTTTCTAGTGAACTTGCTGAGTACGCTCGTACTCAACGTATATTCTTAACCCTTTCTAGGTTCTAAAGCCAGTACAGACGACGTCTACATAAACTCCTACTCGAAGAAGTCCTCGTCAATAGCTCAAGTCTTCAATGAAGTCAAGAAAGTCAACATATACATCAACTCAAGTGAAGACGAAGCTACTGATTAGATAGGAATATAATCTCTAGCCATAGAACCTATTTATGTTGTGTATTGCAATAGCAGCAATGCCAAACCAATAGTTTAGATACTAGTATTAAATCTTAATAGTATGATAGTTTTTGAGTTGTTTATTTCTGATTCTTCTTTGTAAGAAGATTCTTTCTCTCTCTTTAACCTAGAGTGTTCTCTAGATCTTGTGTAAAGAGTTGAGTTGTAACCTATAGTCATGTCTTGGACCTGTTGTTTTTCTGTTGTACCACTCTGAGGGATGTAATACTAGTGAATGGTGTTTCATTAGTGTTATGTCAACGACTATAGTGTACTACATCATGCAGTGGTATGCTGGGTCACAACACAACACAAATTCAAGACTTTGCCCCAACGAATCAGTGAAGTTGTCAAGCTCACCGGTTTGCTGTAACAAAGGATTAAACGTATGGTGTGGAAGGTAATGGTTTGCAGCAAGTAAAATAGTAATAGTGGAAGATGTATCAATGGTAAAGATTGGACCGGGGTCCATAATTCACTAGAGGATCTCTCCTTAGATAAACAACATGGCATGAACGGTAAACAAATTACAGCGAGCCAATTGACAGGAACTGAGCAAGGCATAACAATGCAATTACTAGCCAGAAAGATCCTATGAGGTTGATTGGGCAATAGAACAATATACATAGACCGTAATCCAACCTCATCTATGACTAGAAGTCCACCTTCAGGTTATCATCCGAACCCCCTCTAGTATTAAGTTGCAAGCAACAGACAACTGCTTTAAGCAAAGTGTGTAAGGTAAACAGTCCACATGTTCCATGAACAAGAGACCGTTGTTTTCTCCCTAGTAGCAACAACACATCTACAACCGAAGAGATTTCTGTCACTTCACTTGGAAACTAGAGGCATGAACCCACTATCGAGCATAAATACTCCCTCTTGGAGTCACTAGCAACTACTTGGCCAAGATAACTACTAGCAACGGAGATCATGCAAGATCACAAACAACACAGACATGATAGAATCATAAAGATAGAACCATTAATCAAACCAACATAATATTCTCAATATCCATTGGATCCCCGCAAACACAACATGCATGATTACAAATAGATTAGATCTTGATCATGAACGGAGCTCACAAGATCTATACATGAAAGCACAAGGGAGGAGATACAACCATCTAGCTACTACATGGACCCATAGTCCAAGGTGGAACTACTCACAAATCATACCGGAGAGAAGGCCTCCGGGATGATCTCCCCTCCGGCAGGGTGCCGGGAAGAGCTTCAGATTCCCCCGATCTAGGGATGATGGTGGCGGCGGCTACAGATGGTTTCATGGAATATTGATCGGGTACTGAGAGTTTCTGTATCGAGGGCTTCTTATAGGCGAAGGGGAAGAACGAGGCGGCCACCAGGGCGACCAAAACCTAGCCAGGCATGGCCTAGGGTCCACCCGCGCCTGGGGGGTCTGGCCGGCCCCTCGGACTCTCCTCTAGACTTCTTGTTCACCACGGAAAGTTATTGACTTTGTCCTTCGTCCCGTCTAATTCTGAGAATATTTCTTTACTAACTTTTCTGAAACCAAAACACCAGAAAACAGGCATCTAGCACTGTTGCAACTTGTTAATAGGTTAGTACCAGAAAACATGTAAAAAGCACCTCAAAGTGTAGACAAGTAAAGCAAAGTAGATACAAAACAAGCATGGATCATCAAAAATTATAGATACATTTCCAACGTATCAGTTCGCAAGGAACAAGCCAAGCGCGAAAACTTTCGCCTCGATCAAGTGTCAGCATAGGATCTCTCGCTCTACCATCAGCGCCGCATCAGGTCACGCCTGAACCCTACCGTTCAGGGCCGCACTCTGAACTTCGACGACGATAACGACCCGGCCCGCTTGTTGGAATTATTCCCTAGAGGAAATAATAAAGATGTTATTATTATAATTCTTGTTCATGATAAAGTTTATATTCCATGCTAGAATTGTATTAAGCAGAAACTTTGATACTTGTGTGGTTTATGAACAACACCGTGTCCCTAGTACGCCTCTATGGACTAGCTCATTGATTAATGATGGTTAAGGTTTCCTAACCATAGACATGAGTTGTCGATTAATAATGAGATCATGTCATTAGGAGAATGATATGATGGACAGACCCAAATTAAGCAGAGCAATTAGATCGTGTCATCGTGTTCATCTTTGCGAAGCTTTTTCTTATGTCAAGTATTGTATTCCTTAGACCATGAGATAATACAACTCCCTAGTATCGGAAGAAAGCTTTGAGGTCATCAAACGTCATCCTATGTGAGGGTGATCATAAAGGTGTCTCTCAGGTGATCGGAAAGTACTTGTTGGGTTGTATGCATCTAGATGGAATTTGTTCCTCCCGAGTCGAAGAGATATACTTCGGGCCCACTCGGTAATCGATATCAACACTGCTTGCAACCACGTGGTTAAGGAGTTAATCACAAAGTGATATCGGATTACGGAACGAGTAAAGTACTTGCTGTGAACGAGATTGAACTAGGTATGCCGATACCAACGATCGAATCTCGGGCAAGTAAAATATCGCGTGACGAAGGGAATACATATATGGGATTAATTAAATCCTGGCATCGTGGTTCATCTGATATGATCGTCGATGAATATGTGGGAGTCAATATGGGTTTCCAGATCCCGCTGTTGATTATTGATAGAAGATCATGTATGCATATTCTCGAACCCGTAGGGTCACACACTTAACGTGCATCAACACTAGGATAGAATGGATAATTGGTTTATGAGTTTTTGTTTGGAGTCTCGGATGAGACCCAGGACATCACGATAGGTTCCGGAATTTTCCGGAGTATAAGATTCATATAAAGGAAAGCAGTTTTTTGGATTTCGGAATCGTTTCAGAGTTTATCGGTATTGTACCAGAAGGTTGTAGAAGGTTCCGGAGTGGGACCAAGGTGTGCCCACTTGTCGGAGGCCTGCGTGGGCCTAAGGGGAAGTGCCCTAGCCGCTTTGGGCCAGGGGCACAAGGCCCCAATGGCCCAACCGGCCAGCCCTAGGGGAAACCCTAGGGGAGCCTTCTAGAAGGAAGGGGGAAGACTTGCCCCCCACCCCACCCTTGGGGCCGCCGCCCTAGGGCTTGGAGGAGGGGCCAAGGGGGCCGGCCAGCCCCCTATATAAGGAGGGCAGGGGCGCACCCTCCCCCTCCTATCCTCCAACCCTAGTCGCCGTCCTGCTGTCCCTCCACCTCTCTCTCTCCCGACTGCGCGTAGGCGAAGCCCTGCCGCAGAAACTCTCCACCATAGCACCATGCCGTCGTGTTGTAGATCCAATCTATCTCTCCGCCATACTTGCTGGACAAAGGAAGGAGGATATGTCGCTGCACCGTACGTGTGCATCTCTCGGAGGCGCCGCCACTTGCGACGTAGGATCGGATCGCGAGGAGGAGACGGCGAGTACGACTACATCAACCACGTTCTGTTGAACGTTTCTACTGTGCGATTTCTTCAAGGTTATGAAGATCTCATCAATCTCTCTCATTGATTGCATCTCCTAGATTAGATCTTGGCTTTCTTGTTCGCATCCGTAGGAATTTTTTTGATTTACTATGCTGCGAAACCCTTCAGTGGTATAAGATATAGATCTATGCGTAGATATGTTTCACGAGTAGAACGCAACATGCTTGTTGCGCGCGTTGATGTTTTCTGTTGCAAGCCTCTTGTTGTGTATTTCTTATGGCGCGACATAGTGAGATCGAAGCGGTCCAGGCCAACTTTACGCGACCTCGTTCGCGAGACCGGCTCCGCACTTGACGTGCGGCTTTTTTCACACATGCGGCTGGTGGATGCCAGTTTCTCTCACTATAGTAGTCATGGAATTTACACCAGATGTTAGCAACCATAATATCACCATTGTGGCTTTCTGTAGGTAAGAATCGTTCTTAGCTTGTTACTCCCATAAGCCATGTAAAACATGCAACAACAAAGTAGAGGCGTCTAACTTGTTTTTGCAGGGAGTGTTTTGTGATATGGTATGGCCCAAGACATGATGTGTATGATGTATGCAATGATCATGTTTTGTAATATTTCACGACTTGCATGTCGGTGAGTTCACAACCGGCAGGAGCCGTATGGTTGTCTTTATAATTGTGTATGACCTGCGTGTCAACTTCTTATACGCCTTGTAATAGCTTTACTTTATCGCTAAGTAGTTAGCAATAGTTATAGTTGCTATTCGTGGTGGAGGAAATCATGGTGGAGTGATGGAGATCATGCTGGCGCGCACAAGATGGAGATCATTGCGCGGAGATTGGCTATACCATGTCACATAAAATTATATGCATGTGATGTTTATCCTTTTATGTATCTTATTATGCTTAGATCGCAACGGTATCATTATAAGATGTTCCTCACTTAAAGATCAAGATAAAATTGTGTTCTCCCCATGTATGCACCGTTGCGAAATTTCATCGTTTTCAAGCACCTCATGATGATCGGGTGCTATAAACTATACGTTCACATACAACGGGTGCAAGCCAGTTTTGCACACGCGAAAATACTTGGGTTTGACTTGACGAGCCTAGCATGTACAGACATGGCCTCGGAACACACGAACTGAAAGGTTAAACATGAGTCATATGAATGATATGATTGACACTTTGTTTTCCACCATTGAAACCACATCTCTTCTCGTGAAGATCGGATTAGGTGTGGTGAATTTGGATCGTGTTCACTAAACAACTTGAGGGATGTTGAATTTAGTGGGAGTTCATCTAGTAATTTGAGTAAGTTGAACTAGTTATCATGAACATAGTCTAAATTGTATTTGCAAACTTTGTAGATCAAATGGCTAATTCCAACTTCAACTTCAACGTTTTTGCTGAGAAAGAAAAGCTTAAGAACAATGGGTCTAACTTGACCAACTGGTTCCGCAATCTGAGAATCATTCTTGCTGGCGGACAAAAGGACTATGTACTAGAGAAAGCGCTAGGTGACGCCCCTGCTACTGATGCGCCAACTGATGAAAAAGCTGTTTATCAGTCACGCAAAGATAATTATGGAGTGATTAAGAGTACCATGTTGTTTGCTATGGAACCGGACCTTCAAAATTGTTTTGAGGAGTTCGTCGGGCCCTTTGAGATACTTGAGGAAATGAAAACCATGTTTCAGACTCAGGCCCGTTCTGAGAGATATGAGATCTCTGAGAAGTTCTTTAACTGCAAGATGGAGGAAGGGAGTTCCGTTAATGAGCACGCCATTAAGATGTCGGGATACACTCAACGTCTTGAGCAACTGGACTACAAGATTCCAGAAGAGCTCAATATTGACAGAGTTCTGCAATCACTCCCTCCTAGCTACAAAGGTTTTGTAGTTACTCACAATCAAATTGGTTCCTTGACACGATCCTCGAGCTCTTCGCTAAGCTGAAAGCTGTGGAGGTGGATATCAAGAAAGATAATCATGTGTTGATGGTCAACAATACCCCTAGCTTTAAGAAAGCTAAGGGTGCAAAGAAATCCTTCAAGAAAGGCAGCGGCAAGCGCGTTGCCACTTCTGAGAAGAAGCTCAAGTCTGGACCTAAGTTGGACACTGAGTGCTTCTATTGCAAGGACAAGGGTCACTGGAAGTGCAACTGTTCGAAGTACTTAGCGGACAAGAAGGCTGGCACCATTAAAGGTATATTTGATATACATGTTATTGATGTTTACCTTACTAGCGCTCGTTGTAGTGCCTGGGTATATGATACTGGTTTAGTTGCTAATATTTGTAACTCGAAACAGGAGCTACGGAATAGACGGCGGCTAGCAAGGGATGAGGTGACGATGCGCGTTGGCAATGGATCAAAAGTTGATGTGATGGCCATCGGCACGCTCTCCTTAGTTTTACCTTCGGGATTAGTTTTAAACCTTAATAAGTGTTATTATGTTCCTGCATTGAGCATGAACATTATATCTGGATCGTGTTTGTTAGAAGACGGTTATTCATTTAAATCAGAGAATAATGGTTGTTCCATTTATATGAATAACATCTTTTATGGTCATACACCTGTTGTGAATGGTTTATTTCTTCTAAATCTCGAAAGCAATGAAACGCACATCCATAACCTTGAGGCTAAGAGATGCAAAGTAGATAGTGATAATCCAACTTATTTGTGGCACTGCCGTCTAGGTCATATCGGTGCAAAGCGCATGAAGAAACTCCATTCTGATGGACTGGAATCTCTTGATTTTGAATCATTTGACACGTGCGAGCCGTGCCTCATGGGCAAGATGATCAAAACCCGTTCTCCGAAATAATGGAGCGAGCAACGGACTTATTGGAAATCATACATACCGATGTATGCGGACCAATGAGTGTTCCGACGCGCGGTGGATATCGCTATTTTCTCACTTTTACTGATGACTTAAGTAGATGTGGGTATATCTATTTAATGAAACATAAATCTGAAACGTTTGAAAAGTTCAAAGAATTTCAGAACGAAGTGGAAAACCATCGTAACAGGAAAATTAAATTTCTACGATCCGATCGTGGAGGTGAATATTTGGGTTATGATTTTCTCAGCATCTTAAAGCAAGCGGAATCGTTTCGCAACTCACACCACCCGGAACACCACAGCGCAATGGGGTGTCTGAACGCAGGAATCGAACTCTATTAGATATGGTGCGATCAATGATGTCTCTTACAGATTTGCCATTATCATTTTAGGGTTATGCATTAGAAACCGTTGCATTCACTTTAAATAGGGCACCATCTAAATCTGTTGAGACGACACCGTATGAATTATGGTTTGGTGCTAAACCTAAGTTGTCGTTTCTTAAAGTTTGGGGATGCGAAGCTTACATCAAGAAGTTGATGACGGACAAGCTCGAACCCAAAGCGGAGAAATGCGTCTTCATAGGATACCCTAACGAAATGATAGGGTATACCTTCTACCACAGATCCGAAGGCAAAGTGTTTATTGAAAAGAACGGATCCTTTCTTGAGGAGTTTCTCTCGAAAGAAGTGAGTGGGAGGAAGGTAGAGCTAGACGAGGTTATTGAACCTTCTCTCGAGTTGGAGAGTAGCGCAACACCTGAAATTGTTCCAGTGCCGTCTGCACCAACAAGAGAGGAAGCTAATGACGAGGATCATGAAACTTCGAACGATGCTACTACTGAACTTCGCAGGTCGACAAGGTCACGTGCCACTCCTGAATGGTACGGCAACCCTGTCTTAACCGTCTTGTTGGTAGACAACAGTGAACCTGCAAACTATGAGGAAGCAATGATGAGCCCAGACTCTGAGAAATGGCTAGAGGCCATGAAATCTGAATTGGGATCCATGAGTGAAAACCAAGTATGGACTTTGGTGGACCCTCCTAGAGACCGTAAGGTCGTTGAGTACAAATGGATTTTCAAGAAGAAAACAGACGCGGATGGTAATGTTACTGTCTATAAAGCTCATCTTGTCGCAAAAGGGTTTCAGCAAGTTCAAGGTGTTGACTACGATGAGACTTTCTCTCCCGTAGCGATGTTTAAGTCCATTCGGATTTTGTTAGCAATTGCTGCATTTCATGATTATGAAATATGGCAGATGGATGTCAAGACTGCATTCCTCAATGGTAACATTGATGAAGAGTTGTATATGATGCAACCTGAAGGTTTTGTCGATCCTAAGGATGCTAATAAGGTGTGCAAACTTCAACGTTCCATTTATGGACTGAAGCAAGCATCTCGGAGTTGGAACCTTCATTTTGATCAAGTGATCAAGAGTTTTGGATTTGTTCCAAATTGCTACGAAGCTTGTATCTACAAGAAAGTGAGTGGGAGCTCGGTGACATTTTTATTACTATATGTGGATGACATATTGATTATTGAAAATGACATTGGTATGCTTAACGATGTGAATAGTTATTTGAATAAATGTTTTTCAATGGAAGACCTAGGAGAAGCTGCTTATATATTAGGAATCAAAATCTATAGAGATAGACAAAGACGCCTAATAGCTTTAAGCCAAAGTACATATCTAGACAAAGTTCTGAAAAGGTTCAGAATGGATAAAGCAAAGAAAGGTTCATTGCCCATGTTGTCAGGTAAGATATTGAGCAAGGCTCAGTGTCCAGCTATGGTAACAGATAGAGATACTATGAGAAAAGTGCCATATGCCTCGGCCATAGGTTCTATCATGTATGCTATGTACTAGACCGGATGTGTCCAATGCTCTTAGTTTGACGAGCAGATACCAAAGTGATCCAGGAGTGGAACACTGGCAGCCGTAAAGAACATCCTAAAGTATTTAAATAGGACTAAAGAAATGTTCTTGGTCTATGGAGGTGATGAGCAGCTCGTCGTAAAAGGTTATGTCGACGCTAGTTTTGACACCAACCCAGATGATTCTAAATCTCAGACAGGATACGTTTATATTTTGAATGGTGGAGCTGTGAGCTGGATAAGCTGCAAGCAAAGCGTGATCGCGGGATCTACAACAGAAGCGGAATACATGGCTTCTTAAGAAGCGTCAAGTGAAGGAGTTTGGATTAGGAACTTCATCACTGAGCTTGGTGTGGTTCCAAGTGCCTTGGACCCACTGGAGATATTGTGCGACAACACTGGCGCCATAGCACTGGCTAAGGAACCAAGATATCATCCAAAGACCAAGCACATCAACCGCCGTTTTCATATAATTTGAGATTATATAGCAGATGGAGATCTGAAGATTAGCAATGTACATACGGATCTGAATGTCGCAGATCCGTTGACTAAACCTCTTCCACGAGCAAAACATGATCATCACCTTAATGCCATGGGTGTTAGATTGTTGCCAGATGTAAACTAGATTATTGACTCTAGTACAAGTGGGAAACTGTTGGAATTATGCCCCAGAGGCAATAATAAAGATGTTATTATTATAATTCTTGTTCATGATAAAGTTTATATTCCATGCTAGCATTGTATTAAGCGGAAACTTTGATACTTGTGTGGTTTATGAACAACACCGTGTCCCTAGTATGCCTCTATGGACTAGCTCATTGATTAATGATGGTTAAGGTTTCCTAACCATAGACATGAGTTGTCGATTAATAATGAGATCATGTCATTAGGAGAATGATATGATGGACATACACAAATTAAGCAGAGCAATTAGATCGTGTCATCGTGTTCATCTTTGCGAAGCTTTTTCTTATGTCAAGTATTGTATTCCTTAGACCATGAGATAATACAACTCCCTGGTATTGGAAGAAAGCTTTGAGGTCATCAAACGTCATCCTATATGAGGGTGATCATAAAGGTGTCTCTCAGGTGATCGGAAAGTACTTGTTGGGTGGTATGTATCGAGATGGAATTTGTCCCTCCCGAGTCAGAGAGATATACTTTGGGCCCACTCGGTAATCGATATCAACACCGCTTGCAACCACGTGGTTAAGGAGTTAATCACAAAGTGATATCGGATTACAGAACGAGTAAAGTACTTGTTGTGAACGAGATTGACCTAGGTATGCCGATACCAACGATCGAATCTCGGGCAAGTAAAATATCGCGTGACGAAGGGAATACATATATGGGATTAATTGAATCCTGGCATCGTGGTTCATCCGATATGATCATCGATGAATGTGGGAGTCAATATGGGTTTCCAGATCCCGCTGTTGATTATTGATAGAAGATCATGTCTACATATTCTCGAACCTGTAGGGTCACACACTTAACGTGCATCGACGCTAGGATAGAATGTATAATTGGTTTATGAGTTTTTTTTCGGAGTCTCGGATGAGATCCAGGACATCACGAGAGGTTCCGGAATGGTCCGGAGAATAAGATTCATATAAAGTAAAGCAGTTTTTTGGATTTCAGAATCGTTTCGGAGTTTATCGTTATTGTACCGGAAGGTTCTAGAAGGTTCCGGAGTGGGACCAACATGTGCCCACTTGTCAGAGGCCTGCGTGGGCCTAAGGGGAAGTGCCCTGGCCGCTTTGGTCCAGGGGAGAAAGGCCCCAAAGGCCCAATCGGCCAGCCCTAGGGGAAACCCTAGGGGAGCCTTCTAGAAGGAAGGGGGAAGACTTGGCCCCCACTCCACCCTTGGGGCCGCCTCCCTAGGGCTTGGAGGAGGGGACAAGGGGGCGGAAAGCCCCCTATATAAGGAGGGCAGGGGCGCACCCTCCCCCCTCCCATCCTCCAACCCTAGCCGCCGTCCTGCTGCCCCTCCACCTCTCTCTCTCTCCCATTGCAGTGGCGAAGCCTGCATGAAACTCTCCACCATAGCACCACGCCGTCGTGCTGCAGATCCAATCTATCTCTCCACCATACTTGCTGGACCAAGGAAGGAGGAGACGTGGCTGCACCGTACGTGTGCGTCTCTCGGAGGCGTCGCCACTTGCGGCGTAGGATCGGATCGGATCGCGAGGATGAGATGGCGAGTACGACTACATCATCCATGTTTTGTTGAACATTTCCGCTGTGCGATTTCTTCAAGGGTATGAAGATCTCATCAATCTCTCTCGTTGATTGCATCTCCTAGATTAGATCTTGGCTTTCTTGTTCACATCCGTAGGAAATTTTTTGATTTACTATGCTGCAAAACCCTTCACCGCTTGGCCGATCGCGCGATCCGCGACAACGCGCCACTAGGAGGAAGCGCCCGACCACCACAAGCCACAACGGCGAACCGTGCTCCCCCACCACCGCTCGGTCGTGCGCCCCCTCCAGACCAGCCAAGGATCATGATATCCCCGCAAGAGCGGGACGCGAACGGCCTCTCGCTATTCTCCACTCCGATGGACAACGTCATCACGAGTAGAGCTGCAGTATCCAACCTCAACGTGACGGGGGAAGACACGCTGCAGATCTAGTACTCCAAGGCCCTACCTGCCAAGGCCGTCGAGCAGCAGACAGCGTGAGCCGAATCGCGGGGGCGCATGTACTCCCGCTCTTCAGGAAGCAGGGCGGTCTCGAGCGGCCACCCAACAATGGAAAACACCCTCAATTTCCGACCACCCGAGCCACTGCAGCTCCAACCACAACCCGCGCACACGACACTCTCCACCAATGACCCGCGACCAACAAACAATATGGTCACCGCCAACGGGCAGCCAGTCGACGCGCGGACCCACATCATCAACAACCAAAGTTGGCACGCACGCTAGCCCAATGACTTGAGGCACACCGTCACCAACCGCCGCGACGGCGAGCCAAGGGGCTCGCTCAGCCGAGTCGGCCCCCAGTGCTTCGGACCAATGATCCAAGGCGAAAAATATCCGGCGAGCTTCAAAGCGCCGATGTAGATTGAAAAGTACGATCCCTCGTACGACCCATCCGTGTGGCTGGACACGTACCTTATGGCGATGGGAATCGCCGGCCACACTGACCTACTCGCCGCTCGCTACCTCCCCCTGATGATGGAGGGAGCAAGCAGGGAATGGATAAACACCCTCCCCACGGACAACATCGATTCCTAAGAGGACATGTGCGACGCCTTCGTCAGGCACTTAGAGGGTTCCTACACCCGTGCCACCACCATCGAGGACCTAGAGAAGACCTCATGCCGCTACGAGCCCTTGGTCACCAAGCTCAAGCGGGTGTACAAGACACTCGACAACATCCCAGATCTCCTCAAGTTCGCCAAGCGCTACGCGGAGGAGGACCCAAGCCAAGAAACCGATGACGAGTCAGGTGGAAACCGCCGCCCAAGCGGCCACGACAACGGGAGGCGACCTGAGCTACGCTACAGCAACACTCGCCTCACCGGCAAGCGCCGCGGTGACGGGCGAGTCGACTTCGTCGCCAACGCCGGCTACGCGCCACGTGACCAGAAGAGCTTCCGCCGCGACGGAGGCTAACACCTCGACGGTGGTAATTACAAGGCGAGGCCGAAATTCGACCCCGCGGATCTCCTCAACCATCCCTGTGTGTTCCACAGGAGGGAGGGGAAGCCTGCCACGCACACGACCGCCGACTGCCACTTCCTGAAGAAGATCGAGAAGGCATGACGCGCACGGGAGGACCCCAACAACCGTCCGCCGAACGGCGGGGCATTCGGCAATGAAGCAAGATCGCTCCACACCTTCACCGGGTTCAGCACCAAGCGCGAGAAGAAGGTCATCGCCCACACCATCGCCGTCAACGCGGTGTACCAAGTCGACGTCCCCCGATTCCTCAACTGGTCTGAGCAGCGGATCACCTAGAGCCACGAGGACCACTTGCCACGGATCGAATATCCGGGGCGATTCGCCTTGGTGGTCAAGCCCAAAGTGGGAGACTATTGGCTCCCCAAGACGTTGATGGACCGCGGGAGCTCCATCAACATCCTCTAATTGGACACATTCAGGCAACTACGGCTCCCGCAGTCGATGATCGAGACAACCTACACCACCTTCCAGGGCATCGTCCACCTACATCGCGATTCGACTTCTTGCCGACCCATTCGCCATGGCTGCGATTCAACTGGTCGCCATGGCTGCGATCAAGATGACATGTTCTATCTTTCATTGAAGGAGTCCACCGCCGATTCGACTGGGCGTCCAAATTGGACCCGAATACTCCGACTGCCAAAGAACACCTGCGACGAATCAACAACGGTCTCAGGTACTACTGATAGGCATATGCCGAGTGGGGTATGCCTAGCAGGACGTTTCCTATTGGCCCATGCTGCCAGCGAGTGGGCCTGCGGGATGGTGACTGGATCACGACCCACGAAGGAGCCAGGCGACTGGAAGCTGGAGGCCTAGAAGCGTAGCTAGGCCTAGTCGGATTAGGTCAAGCACCCTCCGAGTCCTTATCCAACTCGGTTGTAGATCTATAAACCCTAGCGAGGTGACTCTATATAAACCTCTCTAGGGTACGCATAGGACTCATGTTCCATCATACACCCCATGCGACTCGCCGCCAAGCTCGCCCTTGTACTCTCTCATCAATAGAATCTAGCAAGAGTAGGTCTTTACTATCCGGGGCCGAACCTGGGTAAAACCATGTGTGTTTACCCTCATCTCGCACCGCAGATGGATGGCCGCCCTTGCCCCTCGTTCTACTACTCGCTTCCGATTGCATCATCTGTTGTGGCCATTCCCACGACATGCTAGCCTTCACTTTTGCTTAGTAAGCTCTACTCATGCATCCAACTCCCAAGAAACCAAGTTATTCCAAAGTTTCCACTATAAATTCCTATGCATGGTGTGTTAAACCATTCCAAGTATATTCTTGTTTTCATCTATCTTCCAATTAAAAAGTATTTTGTTATGTGAAAACTAAGTTATTAAAGCTCTCACAAACTTGATGGCACACTTTATTTTTCTTGCCCCTAATAAACTTGAACCATTGTGTCATCTATGTTGTATATTCTTGCACTTATACGTTGGAATTATCATAACCATGTTATCATGGGGAATGCTTTCAACATTGCACTTGTACATTGTACACAGTTGATATCATGCTCTTTTGTTTATGGATGTCGTCGGTGTGAAATAAAAGGGGAGCTTGTAAGTCCATGGAGTTATGTATTTTGTGTTAGAGAAACGCCTGGGCTACTAGCCTAAGCCATGCCTAATCATGGTGGAAACTTGCATCATCACCATAATGACATCTATGAAGCATTATTCTTATACAAAAAGACACGAGATTCAGAAAAAAGGGGAAAGAGAGAAAAAAGCACCATATTCCCATGGTAAATAAGAAGATTGCTAAGATACTCATTGTCTGCTTGCCTTATCATTTTGTTATGGGAAAGCTCCTGTAGCATGTGCAAGGGGTACCCCGTTGGCGGTCCTCTATGATACACATATACTTACTATGACAAGAACTTGCAAGTAATTAAAGTTGAGTAGCATGAGGAGCGGCCCTCGTACTCAAGGGACATGAGATTGCCAACTTATACTTTGTCAAGCATATACTCCATAGTTTGTTCACTTTAACCTTAATCACTTCAAGATGCTTATGATAGGGCCAATGAGAGCTGAAAGCTAACAAGTACCATAATTTTCGGAAGCTCTTTTTGAAACATGAAATCCCTGCTCCCCTTTTGAAGGGCTTTTATTCCACTATTATATTGAGTCTCCACCTTCTATCCTTAGGCGCCAATTAAGAGAGCATAGTTGCCATTCTTAGTTCTATGTGCATTGTCCCAAAACTTATTGATTGATTCATATTGTTGATATTGCTTGTTCTTGAACTATTTGTATCTAGTCACCCTTATGAACTTTGAAGGTGTCCTATGCATTTATGTTTTTCTACTCCATGAGGGACAAGCTGAGTGCCACTATGCTATGTTGTCTATATGTGAAACAAACAAACGTCTTTCAATGCATTATTATTTATGATCTTTGTTTGTATCCTTTCATGTTGCAATGATAGTTGTTATGTCTTATTGTTAGATCTCCGTCTTTCATGCTCATGTTTAGAGTTCTTTGATCCCAGCTTTCAATGCTTGCAAATGGTTTGATCTTGATTTTGATGGTGCATGTCACCTAAAAAATTATTCTTTTTATCACTTACCTACTCGAGGACGAGCAGGAGTTAATCTTGGGGATGCTTGATACATCATAAACGTATCTATAATTTTTGATGTTCCATGCTTGTTTAGTATCTATTTTTCTTTGCTTTGTCTATACTTTGAGGTATTTTTATACACTTTCTAGAACCAATCTATTGACAAGATGCCACAGTGCCAGTTGTCTGTTTTCAGCTGTTTTTTGGTTTCAGAAAACTAAAAAATGAATATTCTCGGAATTGGACGGGACAAAAGCCAAAGTTCATATTTCTCCCTGAACGATACGGAAAATCGAATACGAGACGGAGGGGGACACCAGGGTGGCCACACCCTAGGTGGGCGCGGGTCCCACCCTGGCCACACCCACAAGGGATGTGGGGCCCCTAGGCCTCCATCGACCTTGCCTCCTTCGCCTATAAGAAGCCCCTGACTCAGAAACCCTAGGGAATCAACCAGAAAGCCACAAAAAGTTCCACAACGCCGCCGCCACCAAAGGGGAGATTCGGGAGGATAGAAAGTCTCTATTCTGGTACCCTGCCGGGACGGGGAAGTGCTCCCGGAGCCATCTCCATCGATCTCCATCGCCATCTCCATCAACGTTGCTGATTCCCATGATGAGGAGGGAGTAGTTCTTCCTCAAGGCTAAGGGCTCTACCGGTAGCTATGTGTTCATCTCTCTCTCTATGCATGACCATGTTGTGGTCATGAGCTTTGTAATCAAGTAGATCTACTCTGTTAGTCAAGTGCTTCGATAGATCTCTGCTCTCGCCACGTGTGTGAAAGTGACAGCGTGCACGCTGTGGTGGCACTTAGGCTAGAGGTTGCATAAATACTCAATTCCTTTAATATATATATGCTTTTCCCCATGTGTGTGAAAGTTACAGCGTGCACGTCGTGTGTGGTACTTAATCTAGGTTACATATATATTTGTTATGAGTTATATTTGGAGTTGGTTTTCTCTATGAAATTGTGGTGTTTGTTGGAACCATCTAGCACTTAAGCTGACAGTGTGGGGTTATCTATATGGGGAAGGCGGACTTTGAGGTGTGCTTTTGTAGGCCTACCGTGGATTAGAGTGTTCAACTGGAGAGTAGTTCAGGGTAGTATCATAAGGAGAATATATTTATTGATAGTGTTCACTAGTGAAAGTATGATCCCTAGGCCTTGTTTCTAAACATTGAAACACCGTTTGCATCTAGATTTGTTGCATGTTTGCTTGCTTCCATATTTTTGCCTTTAGTCCTTACCTCACCGTCAAGCTATTATCTGCCACCGTTACCACTTGTATTTCACTATCTCTTCGTCGAACTAGTGCACCTATACACCTGGCAAGTGTACTGGGTGTGTTGGGGACACAAGAGACTTCTTTTATCTTGATTGCAGGGTTGCTTGAGAGGGATACCTTTGACCACTTCCTCCCTAAGTTCGATAAACCTTGGGTGATCCACTTAAGAGAAACTTGCTGCTGTTCTACAAACCTCTACACTTGGAGGCCCAACAACTGTCTACAAGAATAGAAGTGCGTAGACATCATCTGTTTGGCTAGATCCCACCCCGCGGGATTGGGGCAATAGGCACCCTGCCGAAGCTAATGTGTAAGGGTATATTGCCCATATGTGTGGTTTTCGTAATAAATGACAATACCTATGGACTTATGTTTACATTGAATTTTATACAAAGGAATATTCCATAGGTCATGCTTCTATTTTATGTTTTGGATTCAAATATGGGTGCCTTGAAGATAAAGATATACCTTGAATTGGCATCAAGATCATCAATTTGAAGAGAAGAATATGATATGACCAAGAAGAAGAAACAGAGATGGAGTTCTTATGTGCAACTCAATTTATCCATGATCTAGCTTATGTGTTAAGCAATGGATGATTAAGATCTTTAGAGTTTGATCTCAAGAGAATAATTCAAGATATGGCTCTTAGTCGATGTCATGATAGTCTCACGAGTTGAGATATCGTTGACTAAGATTTAGAGCATGCAATCAAATGAAGAGTTCCTTATGTACCTCAATATATTTAGATAGAGCATGAGAAGGTACATGGTTGACCAATACAAAGAGTGAATATTGGATTCAAGTTGGTCAGCACATGAAGCATAAAGAATGTACAACATGGGATCTTGTTGTGTGGTAAGATTTGTCAATTATTTTTCATGAACTAACCCATTATATATGTTCCTTTGTGTTATCTATGTGGGTTAGGTATCTTTCCATGGGAATACATCAAAATTAAATATTTCATATAGCCCCTAAGAGGATGACATCAAGTGGTGACCGTCATCAAGGTTGAGAAGGGAAAGTTCAGGATAAGGATCTCGAGAAGATCATATGCTTGTATCTTGCCGCCCATTTGCTGATAATGGGCATGTGAATATTTTACTTAATGAAGTTATCCCATAGTGGTGTATGTGGGGGCAAATTATGAATTTTCATGAAGCAACACTGGTCAAGTGAAGCATTCCTTCTCCAATGGAGCTTAAAGTATTGTCGCGAAGATCAAGAGGGATGCGCAATGAAAAGGTATGTCCTTGTTAGGTTTTCCTTTTACCAGTCTCAAGGTGGTTGTTAGGAGACCAGGTTATGGGATAGATAGCCACACTATCAAGAGGGGATTTGGGTTGCGTAACTTGATCACATCGTATTAGGGATCTCAATCCTTTGCATAATTTGCATACCTTATTCTTGTTTCTTCTCGATGTTTCTCCATATGAGGTTCCTGAGCTTGTTGCTAGCTCTTTAACAAGTCCAATTTCATTGGAAACGGAATTCGTCAATCTTCTGTTACGTTTTCAAGTTTTGGAGGTTTAACGGTTCTTCATTTAGGGAGGTTTCATACATCTCCTTATTTCTTATTTTACCTCTTGATCTTTCATGTGATCTCTGGTCTCTATTAGATAGAGTTTATTCTTACATTTTAAAAATCCCAAGTTTTGCTAAAATTTATGTTCACGCGCAAAAGTTATCACCATTTTCGCCAGCACTGTTCTCTCTAGAAGAACAACATGCAAATCGACAGTGGCCGTTTACCCGTCGGACCATCCGGTGGCTACTAGTTTTAACCACTTTTACTGAACAAATATACCAAGGAGGAGTTCGAAGTGGCGTCGGTTCGTTCTGTGGGCAAACCGGCCCATTGGATCTGTCATCAGTTCATCCAAAGCCTAGTTCGGCTCTGCCAGACGTACCACCAGTTTTGCATGGACTGCTCTTTTTCCCCAACAAGCAGATTTTATTTTCCTATAAAAGGGGCATCTTCCCCATTTTTTGGCTAGGGTTCTTCAGCATGTTTTTTACCACCATTGTTGGACCCTTTGAGTTTGCTTCCTCTCCCATCTCTCATATGATTCTTGCATGTTTTTAAGGATTTTGAAAGAGGAGATCTAGATCTACAATATTCATCAATCAATTCCTCCTCTAAGTGAGAGGAACCCATTGGATCTAGATCTTGGATTCTTTAGCTCATATCCACCATAGTTCTTTCTTGCTAATTCATCTCTACCAGTTGTTTCTTTGGTGGGATTTGAGAGTGAAAGATTTGAGAATCCTTGGTGTTCTTGGTTTGCATTATTGCATAAGTGTTGAGCTCTCCATTATGATTTGTTCGAGTGAGAGAGTGTGAGCTTGTTACTCTTAGTGGGTAACCTCCTAGTTGGCTTGGTGGTTGGTGCTACAGTGATCTCTTCGTGGAAGATTGTGAAGAGGCCCGAGCTTTCCCCTTTGTGGGATTTGTGAAGTGGTTACAGAGCTTGTCATCTCTAGAGTGGAGAAAAAGCTAGCTATAAGGAAGGGCCCATATCCTTCATGGGATTAGCTCGGAGAATAAGGTAAACTTCGTGGCATTGAGAAATGCTTCGTGGGATCCCATACCTATCGAGCGTGACGTACCTTACATGTAAAGAAACACGGTAATACATATTCTTCTCTTCGTGTCTCACTTATCTTTATACCCGAGTTTACTTTTCTTGTGATAGTCATCGATCTTCAAGTGCTTATATATTTATATCATGTGATATCTTACTTAGCTTAACTTTTTGGTGGCACACTTAGTTGAGACTAGCTTAGTTAGGTTTTTATTCTTGTAAAATAAACGTTAGTTTAATTTTGTATTCTTTCAAGGAAAAATATACCAAGATCCAAGGACAATAGATGACGCGGGAAGTTAGGTCAATGCCTAGGATGATAGATAGATAGTAGATTACCAGCTGCTACATCTCGAGCCAATGATAAGCAAGTTCGGAGCTGAGTCTCGTCTCTCCTCTCCTCTCCAATTCTCTCCTCTCCGAGCAGAAGTCAAATTCTAAGTCGATCCCACGTGGTGACTCCACACCTCTTGCTATTTATAGACTACTATGAGAGGCTAAAAGGTAGAGGTTGATTTTTCATTCAATTCCCGAAACCTTGGCGCCGATTCACCGGTTGTCGCTACTATTTTTGTTTTCGGAAGCGAGCCGCACTGATTGTGGCTGTTTTAGTCTAACGCTGACCGATGGTTAAGGTAGGTAGAGATCATAAACGTTGTTTACTTTGTAAAATAAACGTTAGCTTATTTAGGAGTAATAGTTTTTAAAATTGTTTATTCACCCCCCTCTAGAAGATATGTCTACCCTTTCATGATGTAGAAGCCTGACAACAGTGTCCCACACGGTGGCGTGAGGATGATGTACAATACGAAATCCTAGGCCTCGTACCAGTTTAGCAAGGTCATGTCTAGGGAGAGGGAGAGATGGGTGTGGAGTTGGGATTTAGGCTATATTAAAATGCGCCCTACCAATTCTCATGCCCCCTCTAGCTTCCCGCGCTAGACCATGCCACTTCCCGCACAAGCCGTCATCTACCTACAAAAGGACTGCACGCGGTGAGAGAAATGGACATACGCTGGTAGCCATGTATTCCAGCAACAACCTGCTCTCCGTTTGTCCCAAGCTCTCCTAGGCTACACATTAGGAAAGAGTGCACGCTGCCATCCTCCAGATGGGCGAGGTCATCCTAGGCCGCGTCATGGAACTGCCTCGTGCCTCCGCGGCAAGAAAGGAGATGGGCCGGCAGCTCATGGTTGTCGAGAGGGAGGACGAGGTAACTTCTCGCGAGGTTGAACTCCTCCGGGTGATGGAGGAGACCCTCGTGGCCCGTGAAGCCACGACAGAGGCCAGGATGGCCTCCAGGTGCTATCACAAACTCCACACGTAGGCGCACCACCGGACGCTCGAAGCCAGGTCCGCCAGGAGCACAGGGAAACAATCTAGGAGAAGAGCAAGGGTAGTTGCACGTCCAGAGTGAACGGCTCCAAAAATGGCAGCACGTAGATGTAGATTAGCTGCCTTGTAATAAAGTTTTAAATTAATAAAAATGCCCTTTGTCTTACTGTTTGGTGGCCATGGGACGGATCAGGGAGGTCACGCATCGTGTCCATCAGTGGTTCGTGGTCTGATCTATTTGGATCGCTAATTTTGTTGACTTTTCTGTATCGGCCCGTTGGAGATGGTCTAATATTTGCCCAACATGCATAAAAAACATTCAGGACTTGTCTGGGGTTCATCTTGTGTGGTTAAACAGTTAGGATTTTATATGTATGTTTTTCTGGGCGAGCAATAAATTGGGTTGGTATAAAATCACGTTAAGTGTTGTGTGCTAAATTAACCGATATGTATATATAAGGGAACCATCATAGAAATATAAATCTCTAACTTTTTTTTCCTAAAATAGGAAAGAAATAAAGCTTGTATATATAGAGAGAGAACAAATGGAGACGTTTACATTATTTTTTTTGCGAAAATTTCACCGGTCTATGAATAACCATCAACAACACTACAAACATGACTAAAAGTAATAGAAATACAAATAGGTTCATGTACCACCTATGACGACTACAAACACTAGCGCGAGCTAGAGCAATGTTGCCGTCCTCTCCCCTATATCACAACGGTCGGGAAAAACTTGCGATAGTAGAACTATTTGTAGTACACAAATGAAAAATCATCATGCTAAGATCCCAAAGGACTAAGCAGCAACAATTGTCAATGATGACATCGTACATCAGAATAAACAGACATAAAATAAATCACATCAAAGAACACAAAAATTGACCAAATCCTAGGATATCCGTCGGACACACGACTCCAGGCACCCTCCACTGGCGCTAGACTAAACACCGACCGAGGATAGTGCGAGGATGACCTTATTCTGAGTTTAGCATGTAACTATCATCTCACCATCCCGAAAAAGATCAGGAAAAACATGCTAAATAAAAAAGGAGAACCACACCGGCAAGGGGCCGTCGTGCGATACACCTCCAAGGCCCCATGGCCACGGGTACGGATGGCAATGGGTACCCGCAACCCGTTTATCCTGCGGGTTTTTACCCATTAGAGTAAGGATATGGTAGTAAAGTTATACCCACGGGTAAGTAATTGGGCAAAAATCTCTACCCATTGGGTATTGTGCGGGTATGGTAATGAAAAACCCGCACCCGCATACCCATCCACCCGACATCTTAGTAGATGACACGTGGGGCATTAGTATTATAGCATTTTTCTTAAAAATTGTGACATTCTGGAGTTGACTAGTGCTGCTATGTGACTGATTGTGGTATGGCGTGTGACTATTTTGAAATTCTTTTGAGATTTCAAAATTTGAAAAATATACTTCCTATGCAATTTATGTTTGGACGTAACTTGTTTTCTTCACATATATCATGTTCGTAACACCCTCAGAATCGGTCCTATGCAAGTCTTAGCGATTCCCGCCAAACCCACATAGAAACGATTCAAAAGTGCCCACCAGACACTTTCGTGCGGGTGGAAAACAAAGTAATACCGTTACACAATAGTCCACGATGGAACCCACAGAACAGATATATACAACAATGACTCAAAGAGTCAAGAATGCAGATATACAATACAAAGATCCAAATCACCTTGAAAATGATACCATGTCCGACTACGGACAAGATGCAAATGGGGCTAAGAGCCCTGAAGAATAACCAATGGCGTCCATAACCCTGCCCAGGCCAAGCCGGAAGGGTAACCCTGCTAACGACGTCGATCTCAAAACTTGCTTAAACAAAAGGGGTGCCGACAAAGGGCAAAGGAAAAAGAGAGCGGTCAGTACTGAGGCCAGTACACAGCGAGACTAGAATTCGGCGGTTCTCGCCTACATAGGTATGGTGGACTGAAGCGGCAGCGCAGCATGCACTAAACAACCTATAGAGACTCAATACAACTGGCGGCTATTAGATAGGGATAAGAAGGACCTATTCGGATCCAACCTGAAACTATCACCAAGCATACCCATCCTGGTATTTCCCTCTCGAGACCAAACGAGGAAGTCAACCGAGGAACTCACGCAGTTGGCGGTTTTATTTATTCCGTTATAGTTGCGACAATTACTAGTCAGATATAGATAGCATGAGTCATCCTGATATAATAAGCAGTAGGCAGTTTTAGTTAACCATTCTGTGGTAGTTGTAGTACTTACTAGTCAGATACATATAGCATGAGGCATCCCAAAACCCAGCAGTTGTTGTACTTTTAGCCATTATGTTGTAGTTGCAATACTTACTAGTCAGATACAATGGTAACAGGTGACAACCCAAACCAGCAGTTGTTGGCACTTTTATTTAGCCATTCCATTATAGTGAAGCTGATTACTAGTCATTATAAAGTCAAATTTATAGCACTACTTTAGTTATAGTTGTCTATGATCAAGATACTGTGCTCCAAGTCGTCCATAACCGCGGACACGGCTTTCAGAAAGTTTTACCCTGCAGGGGGCACAAATAGCAACACACGCACGATCAACCTCGAGAAAAACCAAATGAAAACCCAACGAGGCATCACGACAGAGCAATTGCAAGATTCATATAAATTTCAGGGGGCCACCCCACCAAGCTACCCGCGACGAAGTTGGACGGCTCCAGAACGGACCCAGAGGTTTGCGTCAATGGATGTAAACGACTGGGAACCCGAAAGTGTGACTGGGCTTATCGATACCACGAAAACACTCCGCTTACCTAAACAGTACAGGCGCTCCACGCGCAATCATAAATAAAGCAGTAAAGCATGGCATAAGTACATGATAGTTATAAAGCCCCAAACTACTTTGTGGCCCCAAGAAATAAATATGACTCAAGCTCTGGCTAGGGGGATTCATGGTCCCACATGTGGATAGTGAGAATATTCAAAGAACAGGTATCAAGTACTCGGGGTCCTACGGGACATAAGTGGACGGTTAAAAACCAAATAACATCTATTTCCCACATGTGCCTCTGCATTATTTACCTACTTCAATTTTAGTTGTTAAACGGTAATTAAAGCCATGATCATCTTCAAAATTAAACATGCAGCATTACTCCAACAATCGTGGAAGATCGATGACGCGACACATCACCTGCACAAGAAACTACGACTCGCAAGGCCGACTATCTACCAAACAACAGGTAATAAGATGTGTCCATGGCAATATAAGGGCTGCAGGGAAGTATAACGGGGTACAGAATTTATAGCATCGCAACACAGATAGCAATAGATCAACAGGAGGAAATAAAGACTATAAATATAAAATAGGTAGAAAGGGGAAGAATGCTCGCCTGAAAACATTGCCGAAGGTTAATCTGAAGATCGAGTAGACTCTCTCGTCAACTCATCGGCCTAATCCGTGAAGAAGCAAACACTAGAAGAAACACTGGATGCTCTATTTAATACTACGGCAAAAGATCGAGCATGATGCATGTATGATGTATGGCAATGATGCGATGCAATTAGGCAATATTAAGCTAGATTACATATATATTCATAAGTTATATTTTGAGTTGGTTGTCTCTATGAAATTGTGGTGTTTGTTGGAACCATCTAGCGCTCAAGGTGACAGTGTGGGGTTATCTAGATTGGGGAAGGCCCTACCGTGGATTAGAGTGTCCAACCAGAGAGTAGTTAAGAGTAGTATCATGAAGAGAGGATATTTATATGAGAGAGCGTTCACTAGTGAAAGTATGATCCCTAGGCCTTGTTTCTAAACATTGAAACACCGTTTGCATCTAGATCTGTTGCATGTTTGCTTGCTTCCATCCTTTTGCCTTTAGTCTTTACCTCACCATCAAGATATTCTCTGGCACTCACACACGTTACCCCACGTCAACAACAAGTCAGAAGCTATTTTCTGGCACCTTTACCATTTGTATTTCACTATCTCTTCCCTGAACTAGTGCACCTATACACCTGACAAGTGTATTGGGTGTGTTGGGGACACAAGAGACTTCTTGTATCTTGATTGCAAGGTTGCTTGACAGGTAATACCTTTGAACACTTCCTCGCTGAGTTCGATAAACCTTAGGTAATCCATTTAAGGGAAACTTTCTACTATTCTACAAACCACTGCACTTGGAGGCCCAATAATTGCCTACAAGAATAGAAGTGCATAGACATCACCTGCATGCAAGCCTAGAGAACAAATGGGTTGCAAGCATGTGCGTTTGGTTGCCTCTAGGATAAGATTGTGCTCACCCTTTCTCTAGAGGGGTGATCTTACCATTCTATCACAAACAAAGACAGAAATGGAAGTACCATAATCTAAAGTAGTTCATCATCACAGAACCCTAACTACTGCATATCGAAGTACGTCAGTTCATCGTCACAACCCTAGCTACTACGAATGGATGTTCATAAGTACAGTCGATCATGATTTTTTTCTAGGAAAGGGGTGCAACCTTTCTCAGATCATGGAGGTACCTCTATTATTCCACATTGTCGTTTCCCACTCCCTCCTCTTGTTCTTCCAAGCTTCATTGTTAGATGCCTTGACACCATGGCCAATATCATTTACATTAGTAGTTACATTCTCCTCATCTGGCACATATGTATCAAGGCCATACCCCAAGATATAATTGTGGAGTGTGCAACAAGTAAGCACTAGCTTTACCTATGTGGGGAAAGGGTGGAATTGCTTCTGGTCAAGGATCTTGAACCTGTTCTTCAAAGCAGCAAATTCCCTTTCAATGGTGACCCTAAGGCTAGATTGTCTAATATTGAACATCTCCTTGCCATTCATTGGCTTGTTTCTCCCAGTGAACTCGTTCAGATGTTACCTAGTTGACCTGAATGGTGGAAGAATCCCAGGGCGATAAGCATATCCAGCATCTCCTAGATAGAACTTGCCATCACAAATATTGATCCCATCAACTCTAGACATGCTATCAACAAGGATGGTTGCATCCTGGGCTAATCCTTCCTAACCAGCTAGCACATATGTGAACTTCATGTCGAAAGCACAAGCAGCAAGCACATTCTGGTTGGTGTAGTGCTTCCTTCCCCTATAAGCTGCACATTATGCTCTTGGAACTCTAGCAGTGACATGAGTATCATCGATTGCACCAGTACAATCATGTTACATGAAGACAAGGATGCACTAACAAATCAGAGGAAGACAAGAAACACAAGAGCAAAACCAATGCATGTGATGCGATCCAAGACAATACAAGTTCTCACCTTGAAATATGACATCCACCTGCCCCTGTTTCTTATCTTCGCAGGTAACTTGATCATCTCTTCTCTAAGCTCACCTATTGCATACAACACCCGCCTGGATTAACATGATATTGTATTGATGCTTCTTTTGTTAGTTGTGGATGAGCCTAAACCTATTGTTATGGCCTACCACATGAAGTACCATAGCAAATTGTTCTTTGACTAAGGTGTGAATGTTGTCTTCCAGCAATCCACTCCCCCTAAACCATCTTACAAGTGCAAACAAGGGGCTCTTTTATCTGGAGCATCTATAGAGCATGTACATCATAGTAGTTGAAGATGTAGTTCAGATTTGCCATCCTCTCTTAATCTCAGGTCAACATATGAGTGTACGTCAGGCGAGGAAAGGCAACGCATATAACAGCTCCCTTGTGCAGCAACAAGATCCTGTCCTGAATCACAGTTGCCTGATGGATAAGGTCCATCCTGTTGAACTAATGAGGCGGTTCTACCATGAGTTCTTCCTAGATCTATAGTTCAGGCCAACTCGAAAAATAGGGGAAAGGGATTCATGGTGGTTTACCGCAGTTGTGGAGACGCGCAACCGGGAGAGGGAGGGAGATGCATGGGGACTCTCCTAGCCGTGGATCAACTGCCGAAGTAGGAGGAAGTGGCCGGTAAGATAGATCTGCGTCTCATCCCCACCTCAACCTCGCCGGGGCCACCGCTCTTGGTATCAAACTAGGAGGAATGGGATTTTATTGGGAGGGGCGATGCGGAGAGGTAAGCGAGGTCGGAAGGTGAGGCCACTCTTGGCGCAAAAACAGAGCCAGGAATCTTTCGTTTCCCGCCTGCATGGCAGCGACCACCATGCGCCCGCCGACGCCCTCTTTTGCAGCTCTAGGGCATGGCTCTATGGAAACACTCGATTCAAGTGTTGTTTTTGGACTTGCCTCTAGGATGCTTTACAAATGGTGTTGGCCACAATGCAGACGTCATGCGAGCAACCAAATGGACCATTTTCGCATCGCTTATTCAGGTGTTGTTGTTGAGCCTTCCTCTAGGCCGCTTTACAGATGGTGCTGGCCATAATGTAGACATCACGCGAGTAACCAAACAACCTATTTTCACACCGCTTTGGCCTGTTTGGAGGGTATGCTGGCTATCAAACACGTCCCGGGAGATCCACCGAACACGCAACTCCAGGCGCCCTCCGCTGGCACTAGGCGCACCACCAGAGCAACGATTATAACTTTGTGATGTAGTCGTTGCCTCACAATCCCGAAGAAACATGGAAAAAATAGTCTATATAAAGAACAAAAAAAACTGCCGCCGGAGAAGGGTCATGATCTGACACACCTGGCCCTAGGCCACCGGATGTAGAAAAGACCGGTGGCATCACCAACAAGTACAAGAAACCCTAGATGTTTAGGTGGTTTTTTTGGCTACACCCTCAATCACCTGTTCTCCCTCACGATACTTGTACACATCGTGTATCCTGTGGGCAGTAAATTTTGGCCGTTAGGCCGAGTTATTTAACGTGTGTTTTATTTTTAGCTCTTAGTGTTCATGTTTTTCACCGGATTTCACTTGTATGTGTGGGCGTGGGCGTCGGCTCTCTTGCTGGTGATCTTGTTCGTCGGGCGGCATGGAGCGTCTCTGGGATAGTCCATTGGAGGTGGTAGTCGGGGTCTCCGGACGAAAGTCTAGCCCGACTTGGTCGGCGGCGCTTGAGGGCGTCGCTCACCCTCTTGGGGGCGTTGTCGTGGAGCCCCGACACCCTTCCGCCCATCACTCCGGGGTGAAAACCCAAATCTGGCTTGCCGGATTGGATGACGGCGGTGTCTTCTGGATGTCGTTACCTCCTTGGAGGCGTCATTTTTCGGAGGGAGGGGAGCCTTTTCTTGCGATCATTGTGATGTCGGTTGAGTCGACGCCTTCGGGCCCTGCCGGCGTGCGAGTACTGCTGGCGTGTTCCCTGCGGCCTGCCTCTCGCCATGAAGCCTGAGAGGCCTAGCCGTTTCCTTCGGCTCTGACTTCCTCTTCGGGGACATGCACCAGGCTTTTCGTAGCAACCGCTTTTGCCGTTGTGCTGGTGTCGTTCGGCAGTGCTCTAGACCTAGTCATGCTAGGTCGCGTGGTCTCGTCTTGGTTTTTGCCGGTTTTCCTAAAAACGGTGCCGTTTGGAGTATGTTTTGGTCTGGTTCCTATTTTAACCGGATCTGTATGTATATATATGTCTGTATCGAGTTTTGGCCGGTTTCCCTTCCAAACCAGCCAATTTTCTTCTTCTAATAGAAAAGGCAGTGCTCTTGCTGGTTGTTCAAAAAAAAAAGCTTTTATCAGTATTTTTTGACACTTACACCTATACCTTTTGTGAAGTTTTTCGTTGATTAAGGGGCCGATTCATAGAATTCTCATAACACATGAACAGAAAAACCACTGGATTAGAAAGTCATCCAGATGAATTCTACAGAATTTGAAACCTACAGAATTTTTTTCAAATAGCGTTTTACTTATAGAAAGGACAAAAGAATTGTAACATGAGGTTTAAGTGGACGAAAATTTTCCTTCAAAATATAGTGCAATGCAATTCTATAAAAAAAATTCATATGCATTCCGAAGGATTTGAATCCTACAAATCAAACAGTATACATAGGAAAATTTCCTAAGAACAAAAATCTTACAATATTCCTATGACATTTCTTTGAATCAAACAAACCCTAATTGATTGTTGATAAAATTCACTCTGGTAATCATGGCGATGGGGACGGACAAGTCAAAGAGCGTAGAATCAGACGGTAGCCCAAGACCAAAGTAGCAACGACCGATTTTTTTACAAATATAACCTCCTGCAAATTTGTATCACCAAAAATGCCCCCTCTCGATTACATTTGTCAAAAATGCCCTGGCGGGAGGTGAAAAAGGCGCCACGTGGCATATCCCGACACGGACTGTGGCGGAGCAAGCATTCCGCCCTAGCAGCTGGCGGGAAGTGCGTCCCGCCTATGTGGATGGCGGGAGGAGCTGGGGCTCACGGTGAGCTAATCATCCTACTAATTCATACAATTAATGCAGGTGCTAAACTCCTGTGATTCATGTGATTAATGAAGAAGAAAACGGCCACCAACAATTTACGTGGCAAATTAACGGCCGGGTCAATCCGTTGCATGCATTGGCCAAATTCCAATCATTTTACTCCCAGCTAATTAATATATAGATGCTAATTAATCAGGACAATTATTGCTAATTAAGCTAGCATGAAACGGAAGCTGTGCTCCCAGCTCCTCCCGCCACTCCCATAGGCGGAATAGTCTTTCCGCCTGTCCCTACGGGATATTTGCGCCGCCATGGTCCCTGACAAATGCTATCTCTCGCCAGGGCATTTTTGACAAATGCGTCTTTTCTGTCTCTCGCCAGGGTATTTTTGACAAATGCTATCGATGAAGGATATTTTTGACAATGCAGTTTTGCAGGTGGGCATATTTGTAAAAAAATCGCAACGACCCACTCTTTCAGGCCACAGTAGCCGCCACGTCCAATCGAACAGTGCCTGAATTAATAAAGCCATCTACTAGGACGCCGTTTGCTGCACCAACCGAGCCGGAAAAACACAGCACGCACAGCAAACTACAACTCACAACAGCGAGGACGTTGTGCCGTCACTTGCATGAGCAGGCGTTTTTTTTTTTTTTTGAAACGAGAGAGGGGTCTCGAAGGACCCCGAGGCTGCCAGCTTATATTACTCGGTGGGTATAAGATACAACAGGACAAGAAGAAAAGAAAAATAACACTAAAGTCCTGCAAATAAGCAAAGAGGACCCTGAAACTAAACAGGAAAAGCAATCAGGTCCTTTATCTTCTCCACCGACGATGAACCTTGGCTGCCGGCCGCCATGACACCACCGGGGACGCACCACTTGGCGGGGAGACGGCGGGGAACTCCGGCCCAAGGTTCCAGAGAGGGCCTCCACTCTGGAGGTTGAAGAGACGCATCCATGGCGTCGAATCGGGCCGCCCTTCTGGCCCCAGATCATGGCGACGACGACGGCCGCCATGTGTTTAGCTCGAATCGGCAGCAGTAGATCACCCCACCCACGAGGGGGAGTCAACGGCGCCCCGCAGAAGCCACTCCCCTCGCCTCCACGGCCGGTCAGAGCACCCTGCAGCACACCACTGCACCACCACGAGAGATGGACAAAGGCGACTTGCTTATTAACGGAGACGGTGGTCTTCTCCGGCGTCTTCACTGCTTCCCTCGCCACCATGGCCGGCCAGAGAGCATAGGAAGACAAAGAAGAAGAACCCTAAGTGGATCCAGATCCCGTCGCACAGATCCTTCACCCAGCTCCAAACTACAGGCACAAGGCCCACAACTCTACACCTACTACTACTCCCTACATGCCGAGCACCTCCTCCTCCCGCCTCCCGGCAGCCACGAGCGAAATCTGAAGGAGGGCTCGAGAACACGCGGCGACTCTCAAGGCTTGGAGAGAGGGGAACGCGGGGGGGGGGGGGAGAGTGTCACGCAAACATATACCAAGCAGGCGTTGTATGAACGGTGGGTGCTGCTGGCTGACTTTGAGCCCCGCTTGGGAGGCCAGTTTTGTTTCCGGCATTGGTTCGTTTCCGGAAGTATTTAGACGTGCACGGTTTATCGGAAGTAAAATATACTGAGTTTGCTTAGGCCCCGTTTGGGAGGCCAGTTTTGTTTCCGGCTCTGGTTCGTTTCCGGGAGTATTTAGACGTGTACGGTTTATCGGAAGTAAAATATACTGAGTTTGCTTACGGGGTATTTAGACGTGCACAGACTCTATAAAAATTGAAGATTTCAACGTGCACGGTACAGCCACTGCAAGTACATCATAAATCGCAGCACAGTACATTACAAGCTTTAGTTTCTGAATATCCATGAATACAAGCTTCAATTTTTGAATATTCATGAATACAAGCTTCAGTACAGTACAAGCTTCAGTTTCTGAATATCCATGAATACAAGCTTCAGTTCAAGTTGTTTCTGAATATCCATGAATTTCAGTACAGTACAAGCTTCAGTTTCTGAATATCCATAAATACAAGCTTCAGTTCAAGTTGTTTCTGAATATCCATGAATTTCAGTACAATACAAGCTTCAGTTTCTAAATATCCATGAATACAAGCTTCAGTTAAAGTTGTTTCTGAATATCCATGAATACAAGCTTCAGTACATTAAGAATAACATACTATAGAAGACAGGGACAGAAGAACAACACATTAAGAAATGCCAGGGGCATACTATAGAAGAGAGGGGCATACTATTACTGTCTGAGTTTATCGTGGGCATAGATGCCATTCATTTGAGTTTGAGTGAAAACAAAAGATTGCTCTCTTATGATCAAGTACTACATCCTCATGAGATTTTAGGTCAGAACGTGTTGAGAATTTTATGGCCAATAATATCTGCACCATAAAAGATGCCATCGCGGCATGGAGATATGCAGTTTGGGTCTCTAGATAAATGTTTCCAGGGAGACTGTAATAAAAATTTATCAGGCCTATGCTGCCAATCTCAGAGAGGCAGCATTGGGATAGGATGCCCAGCCCAGCAAAAGATGGGAAGATGCCAGAAAGATGAAATCTGTTTGTCTTTTCTTTGGAGCAGCAGAAAGATGAAAATCAGTTGCAAAAGAAATAGTATGAATAGACAGTGCCAATTAAATTGTACCAATTAAATTGTTACTTCTTATAAGCGCTGGACAGTACCGATTAAATTGTTTTAAAATATTAAGAAATAGAAGCTGCAATGTAGATATCACAAGTGTACCTAGCTCTTTATATATTCAGATCATCTGATGATAATGAAACTGACATAGGCGCCATCTTATAGAGGTAAATAAAATGCTCTAGTTCAAATCTGCATGTCCTTTATTAAGAACAGAGATACATGCCTACAAACTAAACACTGTCTGCATCTAGTTCAAATCTGCATGCCCTTTGTTAAGAACAGAGATACATGCCTACAGACTAAATACTGTCCGCATCTAGTTCAAATCAGTGAAGGAAGATTTATCTGGATTAAACAAAGGGCATGCCCTTTAAGAACAGCCCTTTGTTAAGAACAGCGGAGATGCCCTTTGCCTACTATAGATTTATCTAGCTTTTAAGAACAGAGATACATGCCCTTTCTTAACAAATCATCTAGATAAAACTGTTCTAAACACTGTTCCTAAACAATAAAATGCTCTAGTTCAAATCTTCATGCCCTTTTTTCAAATCTTCAAGTACCGAATGCATCTCCGCTGACAAGTAGATGGATGAGAGTAAATCGCCTGCATGAGAGCTTAAGGACAAGCACTCTGGCAGTTTAATCCAAAGAGATCAATTGGCTATGTTTGTTATTGGTGTATAAGAAACTGGAGGAAGATCTGAAGGTCACGGAGAGAGGATTCACCGTACACGGAGGCAGCCTCAGAGGGGAAACATGAAGAGGAGGCATGGTGGCGAACGTCGTCGGTGGCATACACAAGTGCGGCGGGGAGGCGCTCCGCAACACTAAAACACTTGCTGCAGTTCTTGCGTATCCCAAGAACATGAGCTTCCCGGAGACGGGGAAGACGAGTGGGAGTAGGTGAAATACCTTGCCCGGTCGGGTCGCTGCTGCCGGTTGAGTCGCCGTCGGACAAGTCGCTGTCGCACGACCTTGCGCCGCCAGACGAGTCGCTGCCGCCGGACAAGTCACTGCCGCCTTGAGCTTCCGGACGCGACAGGTCGCAGCCGCCGCAGCTCGTCGCAGATCGTGCGCCTCCCCGCCTGGCTCGCCGCTGCCACCACCGCCAGCTCGACAAGCTCACGCCGCCCCGCCGGTCGCCGTCGCGCTAGGGTTGAGATGCGTCGCGACGGGGCTTTTTTGGTGTCAGGTTGGAAAATAAACTCACCCGACGTCCGTGGCGTTACGTTGCCTCAGAACGGGCCGGAAATGATCCAAAGGGGATAAAAAACGACCAACCAAGTGCCAATACTAATATTGGGCTGTAATTTAACCAGCTCCCACTAAAACGGCTGGTTTGGGCTAAAATACGGTGAACCAAGCAGGGCCAGGAACGTTTGAATGACCGGCGACGTGAGGGCTCGGAACTGGCGGGGGCAGGGACAGGGGCAACAGTGCGCGAATATACGGTGCCTGCGCTCTGTATGCTCGAAAAAGCAAACCGCCGAAGACAGCTCAAATCAAACCACCGTCAAGCAGGAGAGACACCTAGCGAGGGCATGTTTGATTAAAGGATTTTTAAAGAAACTCTATAGGATTTTAATTTATAGGATTTTTTTCCTATAGAGTCTGTTTGTTTTAAAGAAATAAATCTTACAAAATTTACATTGTTTTCCTATACTACAATTCTATAGTAGAATTTCTAACAAGAGCTGAAACCTCTTGAAAAATTTTGTATGTGTCCATGACAACTATGACATATACTAAACCCTAAAAAAAATTCTGTTTTTTTTTCTGCGGTGCAATCAAATAACTTATTTTATCAACTTCTACATTTTTCATTTCTTTAGGGCTTGTTTGATTCAAAGAATTTTCAAAGTAATTTTATAGGATTCCAATCCATAGGATTTTTCCAATAGAGTGTGTTTGTTTCAAAGGAATAAATCTTACAAAATTCCAATATATTGCTTTCCTACACTATAATTCTATAGGGTTTCTAACAAGAGGTGAGACCTCTTGGGAAAATTTCTATGTGTCTATGAAAACTATGATATGTACATAAAGCCTATAAAATTTTCTGTGTTTTTTTGTGGTGCAATCAAACATCTTATCTTATAGATTCCTCCATTTTTCGTTCTTGTAGGATTCTAAGTGTCATGTCATTCTATTCCTGCACTTTTCCTACTCCTATGTTTTACAAATCTTTTGAATCAAACGAACCCTTAGCATTCAAGTGTCATGCTGTTCTATTTCTACATTTTTCCTATTCACATGTTTTACAAATCTTTTAAATCAAACAAGTCCTGAGAGTTTGGGAGGCGGCCGCGGGCTTTAGTTGTTGCGGTAAATGATAGGAATCGTTTCTTTTATAATTTTATATGTAATGGCTTATTTGGATCACAAGATTTCCAAACAAAGAAATAGGAAAAATACAGGAATTTGACAGGATCGCAGGTACAAAATAGAGGATTGCAAAACAGAGACAATTTGTAGCCTTAGTCATTTGGATGAAACATAGGAAAAACACAAAAAAAATGCATTAATCCTACATGAATGAGTGTAAAAAAGAGGTAAGAGTGGATTTTGAAATTTCTATGAGATTGGGGTGTAGGAATGCAATCTATTGGAATTTTTGAGGTGTGATTCCTTCGGTCCAAAGTCTTCTTTAGAAAAAAACCCTATAGGTTGAATTTCTCTAAAATTCGTTTGAAAAATCTTCAATCCAAAGAGCCCCTAAAGTTTTTAGAATAAATATTTTATCTCAGTTTGTCTTTTATTGTCTGCGTATATTGCTTCCTGTAACTTGATTTTTGATTAATAGAATATATGATTGCTCTAAAGAAAGAAAGCCCTCCCATGGTTCCATAGAGCTCGAAGAAAGCCCTCCCATGGTTCCATAGAGCTCGGGTGTCAAATCTATTTTTTGAACCAAAGCTATAGTCCGAGTTCAAACTCCAAGATTTGGGGCCTTTTCACTTCTTTCTCGTTGTCAACATCACACGAATTCGCACTGGTTTCTTCCTCTCTCGGGAGCGGTATGCTGATGAGATCCTTGAGTGTGCAACCATGTCTAACTGCAAGACTACAACTACACCTACTTACACCAAGCCGAAGGCATCCTCTCTTGATGGTACTATTGTTACTAATCCCATGTTCTATCGCAGTATCCTTGGAGCTCTCCAATGCCTCACGCTCACTTGACTGGAAATTGCCTATAATGTTTTCTAGGTATGTCTCCATATGCATGAGCCTTGTGATGTTCATTGGGTGTTGATCAAACGCTTGCGTCGCTACATCAGAGGAGCTTCTACACACGGTCTTCCTCTCTTGACCTGGCAGCTTACTCTGATCGGGTTGGCTTGTCGGATATTAGGCGATCTACTTAGGGTTTTGTGTGTACCTTGGTGACAGTCTTGTTTCCTAATCTTTGAAACGGCACACTATCATCTCCCTATCTAGTGCAGAGGCCAAATACAGGTATGCGGCAAACGCAATTGTTGAATGTTGTTGGCTCCGGCAACTTCTTGGTGAGATCCTTTGTCCGATCACCAAGGCAACTTTGTTCTTTTGTGACAACGTCTCGGCCGTGTACCTCTCTCCCAATCATGTTCATCATCAGAGGACGAAGCACATCGAACATGATATTCACTTTGTACGCAAGAAGGTAGCTCTTGGAAATTTTGAGTGGTCCATGTACCTACTATGGAGCAATTGGATGACATTATGACAACGGGTCTACCTACATCGTCATTTGAATCCTTCCAGCCTAGCCCCTGCACCATCTCCGACGACGCTTCGACTAGGGGGGAGAGGGGGCTAAGCGAACATATTATGTATCCATATCCTAGATAACCTTCCTATCTCAACCACCACATATTCTCCCTGTATTGTGCTAGGGTTAGGGTATCCCCTCCCCCCCCCCTCTCTGTGTGTGTGTGTACCCATGCGTATATGCACGCCCCTATACATAAATACAATTGTGTTTCCCAATGCTTTCTCCTTCTGTTTCTGGTCTAAATCCACCATATTATACATTTGAATCCGGGTTTCGATATATTCGCACTGGAATATGTAACTAGTCATTACCACATGAGTTAAATCCATGGTTAGTAACTGAACTTGCTTAGCAAAGTCAATACGATCATTGTACACAGAAAATACGAGTTTACGATCATCGAACTTGCACGAGAGCTTCAGTCACGATCACCGAGCGATACGTAGCGGTGTAGACGATGACTAAGCGCTTAGTGGGATCCACTGTCAGCGTCACACTTGAATTGATGGTCACCGAACTTGCACGAGAGCGTCAACCATGGTCACCGTGTGATACGTAGCTTGAGAGGGTTTTATTGCAAAATGTTGGGCGTGTACTCGGTCGCACGTGCATATAATGGGTTCTTTGCGAGCTATGACCATGTTTGATTTCTCTTCTCATGCTTAAATATATACACTAGAATGCAGTTTATACCGTGTGATGCAACAATCATTCAGTTGATACTTTTGTGAAATTCCATGTCATAAGGAGCACATGGGAGTTCATGTGTTATTGCGAGTATCCCTGTATTCAGTGGTAGACAATGGAAACATCGATACACGCCACATTTGAACCTTATTTTTTGTTCCCCTTTTAACTTGTCGCTAGCTGGCTGGTTATACAAAGTCTGATTGACGGATTCATATACAGATCTAGTTTTATTTTATACAATATACAATGTTGGCAGGACCCCTAAAACATAGTTTCTAGTACAGTCGTGTAGAGAACTTTCAAAATAGTTTAGAGGGTAGGTGGCGGCGTGGCGAGTTGGACACCTCATCTGCTAAAATTCTTTTTTTTTGTATTTATCTTCTGTGTAAGCATATAAATCCATTTGACCTCTAAAGTCGAACATAATATTCCAATCAATAGCGCTAGAAGTGAAGCGAATTCAATAACATTTTAAATCCATACTTCAAAATTTCAAAATCAAACGAAACTGCACAATAGATTAGCCAAATAGATAAAAGTTGCACGTCTCAGATCATAACAAAAAAGTCGATATTATCTCGTGAGAAATAGTTTAACCATTATCTTTTAAAAAGGGAAATCAGTGGGTAAAAGTTCGTGAAGGCAAGGACACGTGCAGCGGGAATCGGTGGGTACGTACAGTACGCTAGAGCGACGGGACTCCTAGTCTCTGCTTAATCGCTATGACCTCTAAGCACTTGCTCTAAAAATGGCTGGAGGGGCTTATAAAATTCCGACGACGGCGTGCTTAATGTCGAGTGCGCGTCTATGGCTGCCAGGGCCATCGAACACGACATGCGACGGCGACCGCTCTAAAAAGACTAAAACAGAATTCTAATTTGAACCTTGATATACACAAACACTTTTGGCACGATGTGCATACAACACCAAGTCACCGACCAAGATCAGTCCGTGCGTCAGCGCTCCATCGAAGGACAAGTCTCCCTTGCTCTATCAGGCCTCCAAGAGAAAGAACAGATTGATCAGGGACGCCATCATCGATTAAAAAATGGATCACGAACATCGCACTTGTCCTAAGAACGAACGGGTCCGGTTGAAATGCAGGGCTTAGTACACGTCCAACATTTTGCAATAAAACCCTCTCAAGCTACGTATCACACGGTGACCATGGTTGACGCTCTCGTGCAAGTTTGATGACCATCAATTCAAGTGTGACGCTGACAGTGGATCCCACTAAGCGCTTAGTCATCGCATACACCGCTACGTATTGCTCGATGACCATGGCTGAAGCTCTCATGCAAGTTCGATGATCGTAAACTCGTATTTCTCGTGTACGATGATCGTATTGACTTTGCTAAGCAAGTTCAGTTACTCACCATGGATTTAACTCTTACCACATCTACTATAATTCTGTGGAAAAAAATGGGAAACAAATGATAGAAGCAAAATCTGGTCGAGCTTAACGGTCGACACCCTACAGGTAACCAAACGCCACAACAAAATGATCATCATGCAGTTAAACAAAAATGATAACCAGGCGTGTCGCTGGCAAGGAAATCAAACAAGCCCCGTTTGTTTGTATGTGTAGGTAGTCTTTTGTTTTTAGAGAGAGAAAAAATGAGCTGAGCTGGCAATGATAGGCAATTCCATGTGGTTGTAGTGGCCCATCCATGATATTTTACCTAGTTGGGCCTTTGACAGTAAAATGAGCTGAGCTTTTGAGACTAAAATGAGCTGGGGCCATGATATTTTACCGAGTTGGGCCTTTGACACTAGAGCTGAGCTTTTGAGACTAAGATGAGATGGGCCCATGAAACTGAGACGAGCCTTTTCTTTAAGGTCAGCTAAGCCTTCAGGTACTCCTGGAAAACAAAATTCTGTTCCCTGAAAAAAAAGACTTACCTTCAGGCAGTTGCGTGTGTTGAAGAGCTGGCGCAGTGGCGCTGGCGGAAGATCGGTCAAGAAGTGGTGAAAGCCTGAAAGGCCTGGGTGATGAAGGTCTTGAGTAGATTTGGCGCCCTGGTTAAGGAAATTCGTCTCGGGCGAGCAAGATTCCAGCATGCATCTTCCAAGCATGAATATCATGAAGCGAACCGTGAAGCCTGCTCAGCTGCTATTGCCAGGGTTGCGACTTACTCCCTCCGTCTAAGAATAGATGTCTTAGATTTTTTAAATTTTAGATGAATTTATATTTTTAATAGTGTCTAGATTCATTTAAATTTTAAAAAAATTGAGGCATTTATTTGAGACGGAAAGAGTAGAAGTTTTGGTTGTCGTGGTTAGCCCTACGGCTAGGGATGTACTTAAATGGCATCCGCAAGTCCAGTTTATTTAAAATCTTAGTTCTTTGTTTTAGAAAAAGCAAATTTTGTTAAACTAGAGTACTAATAATCGGTATTACGCGGAATTAAATGGTGTGCCATCTAGGCTGGTCATAGTGGGAAGTAATTTAGAGTAGTAACATACACGTGTTACTAGTCTAAGTTACTATCTCCATAATGAAAAATAACATAGGTGTGGTGTCATGCAAAGTCTCATTTATTGCAATGTAGACTCATTTTGTCTTGAAACGTGTGATGTTATGGTAACATAGCTGGTTACCACGAGCCTCTCTCTTATCACTTAATTGCATGTCATATCATTTAAATGCTTAGTTGACAATACATGTAGGACTATGTTACTATCCTAGTTACTCTCACTGTGACTAGCTAGCCTTACATCCCTATCTACGGCCGGCTCTCTCCTTTTATTAACAAAATCAAGATTCCAGCATGCATCTTCCAAGCATGAATATCATGAAGTAAACCGTGAAGCCTGCTCAGCTGCTATTGCCAGGGTTGTGAGTTACTCCCCCCATCTAAGAATAGATGTTTTAGGTTTTTTAAATTTTGGATGAATCTATATTTTTAATAGTGTCTAGATTTATTTAAATTTTAAAAAATTTGAGACATCTATTTGGGACGGAGGGAGTAGAAGTTTTGGTTGCCGTGGTTAGCCCAACGGCTAGGGATGTACTTAAATGGCATCCGCAAGTCCCGTTTATTGAAAATCTTAGTTCTTTGTTTTATAAAAAGCAAATTTTGTTAAACTAGAGTACTAATAATCGATATTACACGAGATTAAATGGTGTGCCACTTACATCCTACCTACGGCTGGCTCTCTCCTTTTATTAACAAAAGCAAGACTCCAGCATGCATCTTTCAAGCATGAATATCATGAAGCGAACCGTGAAGCCTGCTCAGCTGCTATTGCCAGGGTTGCGGACTTCACCGCTGCCAAAATTTCTGTTTATACCTGTGAACATTGTTAACTAATAATAACTGTCCGGAGCTCTAAAAAATGTCATCATCCCCGCCAAAGTGAACTTCTCTTTTGTCTGTCCTGTCAAAATAGAAACCAGCAAAGTGACCAAGATCTCAAACTAAATTTTCTCCTCTGATATATGAAAATAATACTAGCAAATGCCCCATACGGAAACCAACAGCATCGGCGTGATAGCTCAATTATCATGTTCAAGAGAATCCGATCATCACATCACTAGTAATAATAACTACTCCATCAGTTTCATAATTTTTATCGTGATTGTAGTTTAAATTTGGACAAAAAACACGGCCACAAAAATTATGAAAAAGAATGAGTATTTGGATTCTCCTTGCCTTTTTTTTCAAAGACAAGATGCACACCATTTCTGTAGCGGACTAGCAGCTGCAAGACTGCAACGCATAAAGAAAAGAGACAATTCCTTATTTGACACTATCTCAAAATATGATTCCCTATTTGACACTAGGAAAAAATTTATTCCCTATTTAACACTTTCCAAAGAAATTGCCCTATATGACACATCCGTCTATCCCATTAGGCTCTGCCGTTAGATTTTTTTCTTGGTGGACCAAAGTACCCTTCCGTGAGCGTGTGTTAGAAAAAAAAATAAGGAGGAGAAAAGTAACCTAAGACTAGCCATTAAAAAACACTCCATTAGCTCTTCCTGTCACCCGATGCAGGAGGCTTAGCGGCAGCATGTCACGGCGAATAGCGGCGGTGGTGATTTCTATGGGAGACCAGGGTGGCTGCGGAGGGCGGCGCTAGGGAGGTCGGCCAACTCTGAGTAAAATTCAGCGTTAGTACGTGAACTTGGCTCGTCTATTTGATACGGTCATCGACCTCAAGAATACGCGATATACGGTCATTCAATACGGCGAGGGTGTTATGACGGTCACTCCCTTCAGTATTGGATTCGGTATAGGAAGCTATTTATTGATGTGGCACCAAATGGACCCCTTGTGTCAGCCTCTACCACACATACATGAAACAAATTTACAATAATAAAAATCGAAAGGGCTCAAGTGAAAAATTGCCAAAGGATAAGGTTGTCTCTTCTCCCCGCGTCTGGCTCCGGTGGCCGGCGGCTAGGGCTGCCCTTCCCGCGTCTGGCTTCGCCAGCCGATGGCCAGCTCCACCCTCCCCGCGCATGCGCCGCTCTCCCCTTCTTCCTCCTCCGTGCTCCCTCCCTATCTCGCCTGGAATCGGAGAAGAATGGAACTGTGCGGCTCGGCCTCGTCGAGGACGTTGCTCTGGTAAAATCTGGGATCGCTGGAGCGGAGTAGGATGCTCGGCATGTATTTATGGTTCTCCATGGCTTCCTCCGAAGGGAATTTCTCACCGGAGCAATAGTGGCGGCGGCGCTTGTGTGAGCGATTTCGGCCGAGAGGGGTCGCTAGCGCGCTGCTGCTATATTTTCCTGCGTTCATATGCTTCTAATGCCTAGCGCCCTAGCACTTCCCCTGCATCTCGACGGCTGCTCGTCCGTCTTCAAGACCACAAGTGCGATCTTGTCGTCAGTGAGTCAGGCCGTGGTCTTCAACGTGTCCTCCACGACGAGGAGGGCAGTGAGCCGTAGCGCCAGAAGGTAGGTGTCCGATGCGGTCGAGCTGCTGTACAGGGGGATTAGAGAGGACGCATGTGGATCTCTCGCCCGGAGTCCACCCTCAAAATTGCAGCGGCTCCTTGCGAGTGGAGGTTGGAGGTTTCAGACGACGGCACGCGGGTAGCAGCAGTTGGGCACCGCTCGAGGCAGGAGGTGGGCCGTGCTCAAGGCAGGTGGTGGGCGTTGCGGGGGCAGGAGGTCGGCCGCGCTCGGGGTAGGTAGTGGGCGTCGTGGGGAGTAAGGAAGAAGGGAGGCTCTTTTTGCAAAAAATCAAACTGCTTGGACCGGTCAACGCCCTGCCACGTCAGCGCATACTCGCTATACGGGCTGCTCTACGGGCTCCAGTGACCTAGATGGAGAGGTCGCCGTGTTCAATGACCGTATATCGCGTATTTTTGAGGTCGATGACCGTATCAAATAGACGAGCCAAGTTCAAGTATTAACGGTGAATTTTACTCGCCAACTTTGTATCGTGGTGGACGGCTGGCAAGGCGCGGCGCAGAGCTGTTCCGTCCGCAACCTCCAAGACAAGCGTTGAAGTCCAGCGGCTCGACTACGACCGCAAATCTTGAGCGTTTAGGGAGCTGACTACTCTCTCTCGGCGCTCGTCCCCGAGGCGGCACCCCGCCTAACCTCCCTCCCCCGCCGCCGGGTCGCCGGGCGGTCGGCGGCAGCCGGCGGCGGCCCTCTTTTCCCCGCGCCTTGGAGCTGGTTGGGGCTGGCCTCCCTCAACGGCGGCGGTGTCCCTGGGGTGGCGACGGTCCGGAGGCCCTCCGGGTGGTGCTGGGCGGCGGCGGCGGTGGCGCAGCTTCCAGGGAGCGTGATAGCGGCGTCTTCCCCGGGCCCGATCTGGGCCTAGGTGGGCCGCGCGTCCGCGGCTGCTTCTCCTCGGCGGCGTGGCGTCTTGCAGCGTCGGCATGGCAGGGCCCTCAGCAAGGCAGTGGCGCCGGCACCTCTGGACTTCGATGGGCTGGTGCGTCTGCTGCAGAGGCGCCCTCTGAACATGGTGGCGACGACGGTGATCAGGTTGGGGACAGCGGAACAGCGGCCTGCCTGTTGCAGCTAGGCGGCAGGGGCTTTACGGGCCCTTCGGGGGCCCGGCCAGGCCCGCCAAGCCTGGTTTGACCCTGCTGCTCAGCCCGGTCGGCAACCGCCTTTTGGTGGTGGAGGTGGGCTCCTCCCGCGTGGTCGCAGGGCTGCTGTCCCTAGCCGGTTCTATGTCGTTTCCCTGTTTTCGGGTTGCTTGCTTTATCCACGATGAGGCGATGACGATGGTGGCGCAAGATCGTGGTGGCGCAAGTTGGTAGGCGACGAAGCTGGTGGTGGCACGCCGTATCGCCCGGGTTTTTTTGTAGGTGGGGTTAGGGAGAAATCTCTGTCGGCTGGTCCGTCTCCGTCGCGGTGCCACCCTCGGATGGCGCCATTCCTTCTTGAAGGGCGTCACGGATATCCCCGACCTACTATACTCCGAGTGCCGGGGGAAACCCTAGGTCCAGTGTTCTGGCCCGGGCAGCAGCGCCGTGTCAACGGCGTTTCCCTTCTTGAAGGTGCTGTCTTGGTACTAGGCGTGTCGGTGTGTCTGAAGCGTGGTAGGACTATTCCGGTTGGCGCAACGGTGGCGGGTCTCCCTAGTCTCGTTGTATCGTCGTTTCCATCATTTCTTTTCTTTTTGGGCGTGTTTTAGCTGATGCCCCAGCATTCTTGGTTGGTCGAACTCTTGTATCAGTGTGGTTGCTTTATTTATAAAGCGGGGTGAAAGCCTATTTCGAGGGACTACGACCGCAAACACTGCCGCCGGAGTCCTGCAGGGCCACCTCAAGCGGCCCGGGTGCACGGCTAACGTCTCATGATCTGCCGCCGTGCCGGCCCCCATATTTGGCAGCATCGTCCCGTCTTACTAAGTTAACTTGAAAACTGTTGCAGCGTACACCAAAAAAATCCATCGAGTAGGTATGATAATTGCGTCAAAGTTAAACTGAGCAAACTTGCTAGACTAGAAAGTAGAAATGCGCTGATTAATTTTACCTTTTGCGACGTACTTAAAATACTAGCTGATTGGTCAATCTAAAGGAGACATGGCAGCACGTCTCAAGGATGTGAGCAGAGCCAATGTTTTTCTATTTATCTCAGAATTTTGGAAAAAGTTGTTGTGACATATTTTTAATACTGCAGTTTTGTGACAACCGAGGTACTAAAGATAAAGTTTTTTCTTGTAGCCAAATGCCTCAAATTATTTAAACAAAAGTATTTTTGAAAATTGCCATACTTTGGTACCAAACATAGCCATACTGCTCCAAGAATCCAGTTCTCATTTGGTCATTTAACCTTTATCTTGCACAAATTTTGTTCACATGATGTATAGGGGCAAAAGTGTCTTTTCATATCTCTGTTAACACCGTTAGTGCTCAAAACGAACTGAAGTGTCATATAAGGCAAAAGTTTTGGACAAAGTATTAAATAGGGAAGAAAAACTTTCCGTGTCAAATAAGGAATATTTTTTGAAGTAGTGTTCAAATAAGGATTTTTTCTAAAGAAGATGCTTCGGCTTCTACCTGCTGACGTCATGAGCAGCACAGTATGTTAAAGTTAAATAAAATAAGCTTTGTTAAATTCGATTCATATTACTAGTAGTATGAATCAATACATTGCCAAGCCAAACATCAGAGAATTTATATTAATATACTCCTACTTATGTTCGCAACAGGGTACAGAAGGAATCCTATCTCTGGGTTGGAACAAAGTTGTTAAAGCTGAGTTGGAACCGTTGGAATAAAGCATACAAGAATAAAATGGATGCTTGGGCAAGTAATAAAATGGCTGCAACGAGCCACTTATTAAAGCAGTGTTGTATACTGTACCTCAGAAGTCCCAAAATTATACCTGGGCCTCTTTGGCTTGCAGGATTATGGAAAACGCAGGAACATGAAACACGCATGATTGCATGAATACGATCGGAATACATGTGTAAAAAGGAGTACTACAAAAAACATTTTACAAACTGAGGTGCTTGTTCCAATAGGAAAAACAAAGGAATACTGATAAACACAGTCATATCAAAATCAAAGCACATAAAAAATAATTAGGATGTCATTATGCTATTAAGGACCTTGGTCTCTTTCTCCAGTACAGGAGTTCTAAAAACAAAGCTAGCTGTAAACTTCTTGTGTTTTTCCTATGAAACTGAGATCAAAGAAATGTTTCCTCCACTTACCCTTTGCTACAATCTTTTAAACCAAACAGATAAAACATGCTAGCAAATAAAATATTCATTGTCCTATATTTTTCTCCACTTCATTAAGGACCAACGAGGGCAAGTCTTGATATCATATTTACAAATTTTAGAAAAACACGAATTTAAGTTTTAAAAATTCTTAAGATAAAATATAAATTAAGTTTCTCGCATCTTTAGGCAATCTATCGTGTTACTTCAAACATGTCCGAGTTTTTTATAGTATAGAAATTTTGCAATGATGTAAAACCTGATCTCCTAACTTCTAGAGGAGAATGGTTCGAAACATATAGGTTTTCATTAAATTTATAATTCACTGGCCCATTTTCATTAGAATGCACATTAAATATAGTTATTAATTTTTATTATGCATGACCATAGAAGTTTGGCAGCAAGTGAAAAAAATCCACCTTGTTCCACAAGGATCCACATGCTTTCAACAGAACTTGGTTCCAGTTAAAGTTCGTTTGCACTTGTGCCAAGTGTAAACAACACACCTAAGCATGCACCTAGCCTTGTCTTGGTTTTAGATACATTGTTGTTATTAACTAGAAGAACTGTACCTATCTAGCTTAGGCAAATGGCACGAAACATGGCCTCCAACCTATAAACAGAAAGATAAGGATTCGAGGATGGTCAAGTCATATCCCGTTTATGCATTGCAGTCTTGCACTAGCAAAACATCTCGTGAAACTTTGTGGTATCGAATCATAGAAATTGCCACTTCTATTATAAAGCTAGACAAAGTTGGCAACATCCTGACCTAATTAGATGCCATTTGAGACAAGGACTGCTTTTTAGGAACACTTTCACTTCAAGAAATACTACTGTATGTGCCAGGTTAAAATATTAAAACATATTGGACAACACTACTGTTTTTTAGCATGATTCTATTTTAATGGGCCAAGTCTTAGTAAGGCAGTCGCCACTCATCCAACCAATGAATGGTTGGTCCTAGGTTTTCCCTATTCGCCAGTTGCCTAGCCACCATTCTTCCACGTCCCTTTCGGCTGAGAATCTGCAAGAACTTTCAACTTTTTTTCCAACAGAATTGTCCCTTGCCATTAAACTCAATGGAAACTTGTTCATTTCAATACATAAGTTTAAACATGAAATAAGGTATCAATTTGAAGCACTAACAAAAACCTTCTCCAAATTCTTGACCTCAAAGCATCCAATACAAGGCAACAACTTTCAACTCAATCCATACACATGCACTTCCTTCGATTCAAAATACATGCTCAGTCAACTTCTCTTCAGTACTAATATGTCACAAGTATCCATATTTTTTACTTCAAAATGAAATCATTAGATGGGAATGCCATGAAAAATGTATGAAAGCATATAAACTCATAGTTTCCTCAACATATTCATATGAAATATACCTTAAATATCCGAATTCGAAACCTAGATAAAAATAAATAATAAGCATGCGCTTATGAGCATGATATTTCTACTTAGCACCTAAAATTCCTTAACTCACTCCACATATTTCTCTACTTGCAACTTAAGTCCTCTAATCCACCACTGCTCATTCAACGTAGCTTTGCTACCTATCCTTAGTTCCCTTGATATTGTGCTTCTCCGTCTCCACAACCAAGCTTGTGCCCCCATGTTGAGATCCGATGAGCTTCGGCTATCACTGTGCTCCTTTCGTCCGATGTGTGCCCTCTTCCTTGGTATGTTTTGTTGCCAAAAAAAGTTCACAATCTATTTTGTTTGAAATTTATTGGACAACACTACTATGTTTTAGTAAGGCAGCCGCCACTCACGGAAGAAATGAATTGTTGGTCCTCAGTTTGCCATATTCGCTTGTTGTGTAGACACCATTCTTCGATGTCCCTTTCAGCCGAGAATCCGCAACAACTTTCAAAAAATTTCCAACAGAATTGTCCCTTATCATTAAGCTCAGTGATAACTTGTTCATTTCAATAAAGGGGTTTAAACATTAAATAATTTATCAAGTTGAAGCACTAACAAAAAACTTCTCCAAATACTCGACTTCAGAGCATCCAATACAAGCATCCAATACAGGGCAACAACTTTCAAATCGGTCCATAGACATGCACTTCTTTCGATTCAAAATACATGTTTAGTCGACTTCTCTAACATTCCATACTAATATGTCACAAAGTATCAACATGTTTACTTCAAAATGAAATCATTAGATGGGAGTGTCATAAAAATGTTTGAAAGTATGTAAATTCATAGTTTGATGGCCATATTCATAGGAAATATACCATAAATGTCCAAATTAGAAATCCAAATAAAAATAAATAATAAGTGCGCGCTCATGAGCATGCTCTTTCTACTCAGCATATAAAATGTTGTAGCTCACTCCGCATATTTATGTGCTTGCAACGTAAGTCCTCCAACCCATCACACTGCATTCATCACATCTTTGCTACCTCTCCTTAGTTCCCAACCAAGCTTGTGTGCCCATCTTGTGCTCCCGTGAGCTTCTCCTCGTGTTGCACTCCTTTCGGACGATGTTTGTCGCCCTTTCTTAGTATGATTTGTAACAAAAAAGTTCTCAATCTGTTTTGTGAAATTGAATTTTCTCGTCCATTTTACATAGTGATATTTTTTACGGTACATCATCCCAAATGATGTAGAAAGGAGAACTTTCATCGGATTACATCTTTGTTGCAACTTTTGATTTCACTTGTCAAACAATCAACAACATGGTCGCGACATCTAAAATATTTGAGGCAAATAGGACTTGTTTTGTTTCGCGAGGATTTAGTTATTCCGAGTGTTCACAACAACATGGAAAAACTTACGCCCATATGAGTTGTTTTACGGTGATTGGGACGAAACTTTTCGTTCCGCCGAGTTTCGTCTGGTTCGGTTTCCTTTGATTTTTTCTAACCGTTGATTAAAACTATTGATTACTCCTATCAAGCTTTGACATAGAATTTATTGGCCTATAATTCAGATTTTAGAATACAAGTGATGTGTGTGTGTGTGTTCCTGATTTGACAATCATACCCAGCCTCGTCGCCTTCGTCACCGCGTGCCCCTCACCTTTGAAGCAGATTGAGGCGGCGGCGCGGCGGTCGAGCGGAGGGGGGGGGGGAGTGGGACGGTGGATACGGCGGCCCCGGTCGTTGGTGGGATGCGCTCACAATGGCGAATCAAGGGGGCGGTGGCTACGGTGGTTGGCGGGAGGTAATCAAGCATCGTTGGGGCAGTGGGCATCGAGATCGATGGAGAGACTGAGGAGAGGCGCTGGCCTTGGGAGGGATCGGTTGGCTGTTTGATGTTTTTCCAAGGAGAATATGGATTTTAGACCGTGTGCACCTGAACGGTCGACCTCTAATCAACCAGTTTTTCCCGGTCCACCTTAACAAGTTTTTTCTGTTCCGGTCCACCTTAATTTTGTTCCGGCCTCACACATTTTTTTCGTCTCTTTTCATCAGGTTCGTTCTGCCACTTTTTTTACCGTTAAATTGAGGACTATGAACGGTTATTAAAAATGCCAACCACTCTAAAAGTTCCATTACCAATTATATAATAATATCTTTCTCCATTATTGCACATATCTGATAGATTTCCATCATCAACCACTTCCGTTTTACTGCAATTGCTTGTGCAGGAGGGTTCCGGAACGAGAGAGAGAGATGCTTTTCGAAAGGTCGAATCCGGCCGTTAGATTGCTTTCTCTACCACGATGAGATTCCAAAAAATATTTTAAGCACGAGGCACTTCATGAACAGATGCCAAACTAAAACAGACTGCATTTTGCTTGCCACTTGCCAGGCATGCATGATGCATGCGAGAATCTGACAATGGAAAGAAAAAGGGTAAGGTTTCTGTCAATACATGAGAGGGCCCCAAGACCGATCGACGGTCCAGATTTGCCGTTTCGTTCTATATAATGCCTACCAACCCCAAGCTATCCTTGCAGCCAACTCACATATATATGATCCAAGAAACCCATGGCAACCAAGGATCAATGCATATCATAGTTTTTCTTTCATTCTTTCCGTCATTTTCCTTGACAATTTTTGTGTGTGAGTAGGTGGTTAATTTAGAGACTTGGCTTTGATGTGATGGGGAGGTAGAAGACGAAGAGGGCATGGTAGCTAGTAGAAAGAAAGAAAATAAGAAGAGCTCCCTTTGATCCAAACCAGGAGGGGAAGTGGTCGGATGCAGCTGCCGGTTCATGGATACCTCTCTGGTGCATGCAGCGTTGTAATCCTGCGCACCTGCATGGGTTTGCATGACCCGGGAGATGAACCTACCATCATCTTCCCCTCGTGCTTGGATTGAAGGGAGCTCTCTCTCTCTCTCTCTCTCTCTCTCTCTCTCTGATTTGGACCTTGAGTATGTTTTCTTGTTTTCCAGCTAACTTATTCTTGTTTAATCTTATTCTTTGCAGCCGTAAATACACTAGAAGATCCATTTGCAAGCTGGCATGCAAGAATATAGCAAGAAAACTATGAATGTCAGCATGGATGGTAAACAGAAGGCGTGTAATTATTTTTTGTATATGTGTTTGTATATGCACCGCGTGTAATTATTTTTTGAGCAACCTGCAGGAGCTCTATCTTTTCAATTAGAAAGAGCGGAAACCAAACACACTATACAGGGAGGGCATGTGTATTGTATCATGTATACTAGTAATGTTTCTCTTCTTTGCTCTACCCTCTGGAAGAACGTCCATGCGTGGTTGCGCTCTCTAGTGTTAGTGTTACAACAGTTTTCTCGTTGCTTGGTCCATGCCACTTTGGCATGCATGCTTTTCTTCTGTCATGAGAATATATGTATTTAGTTTGTAACTTCGTATATTCTGTCTTTTGGTGCGTCAGCTTAGGTGTATCTTTTTTAAGGATGGTGCTCATTTATTTTTGTAAGGAATTTCTTAATTGGCCACTTTATACCTCTATTTATATATTTTGATGCAAACTTATTACTCTGTTTAACAAATTATCTAGAGGGTGTCACAGTAAACCTTACACGCAGGGGGGTAGTTTCGATTATTTTGTTGAACCAAAGAGGGTAGAGGGTATTCTAATATTGATTCACTTGCATCGCTATTGTCGAGAAACACCACTGATAGAGGGGCGTAGATCTCGCCCGACAAATCAACGCTCGTCCAGTATCAACTTAGCAAGACCCCAGGACAAGACAGATCCACCAACCAAGTGTTGTCACAAAGGGCAGAAGGGACAATTATGTTTCCCCTCGACGAAGTTTTATAGAGGTAGGGAGCAATGGCTGGGATGTTTAGTCTTGACTTACTACTTTCCCTCCTCCTCAGTCGCCCCGCAACGACTAGAGGATCAAACCCTAGCGCACTTCCCCTCCCCCGCCCCTCCCTACTATGTAGACGCCGCCAGGCAAAGCCCATGTGGTGTTGGTGGCGGCGGTCATTCCTTCCCCTTCGTTGAGGAGGGTTGCGCAGGGAGGCTGGCTCCTAGCGGTGGCAGCGAAACTTGATGCGGTGGTTGCCGGCCTGCCGTGGTCAGGCGGCTTCTCGCGGCAGAGGTGGGTGGGGTGGTGGCACGCGAGGTTGCAGCGGAGGTGGTTCTACGGGGTTCTCTATCCGGTCTTCGACCGGCATGAGAGGAGCGCAAGGGTGTCGGCCTTCACCGGAGCTGATGGTGGCAAGAACAAGGACGGCTGGCAGGATCCAGGGAGGGTGACGGGTGGAGCTGGTCCATGGTGACGACGCTCGCGGCCTGGTCAGGGTTGGGAGGGCCCTGCTGCCAAATAGGATTTCAGGGGTTCCTGAGACGCCCAGGAGCTCACCCTCCTATCCATGGAGTGGCTAGGGTGCTAGTCCGGGCCATGGTCCTTGATCTAGCGTCCGCCTAGCAGTCTCGTTTGTATGAGATTTGTGAGTTCAACTTGCGGGCTATCGCCCTGCTTTTTGAACCCCGTTGTTCGGGGGAACTCGCTAGCTGGATCTATCCTTTCATGTCCATTCCGGTGATCTTGTCATCATTGTGTGTACCATCGTGGGTGTGAGACTTTGGACGGCGGGGCGACAACCCAAGAAGGTGGACTACACTGACGACTATGCGGCAAGCGACTTGGCTGTGGTGATGGCCTTTTCCTTTGGAAATGAGGGTGTAGAGGGGTCCCAGAGTTGTTGACGCTTCGGGAATGGCAGCTCCAAGATCATGGTTTGGACGCCTGACTTGAAGACTTGGGTGGTTTGAGGTACCAGCAGCGGTTTCAAAGGTTTTTTAGTGAAAGCTCCACACTTCATTGCTAACGGCAGCGATGCATGCGGGTGTTGTAACCCTCATGAGAACGTCGTTATGCCTACCTTGTCCATGCTTAAGCTCTAGGTGAAAACGCTTGATCGTTTGGTCTCGACGACAGCAACACTCCATGTTGTTACCCTCTTGGGGGAGGGGTGTCGTGGAGCTCCGATACTCTCAAGGTGGTTTCGGTGTCTTCGATGGCTAGTTCAGCACTTCTTGTGTTTTTTGTTTTATCTTTGATGTACTATCTAAGGGGTTCTCTCATCACTTTGTATTAGTTCGGCAATTAGTGGCTTTATTCATAAGAAGGGCCGAAAGTCTGTTTTGAGGAGGGAGAAAGCCTGCTTCGAAGAGGGAGCAATTGCTAAAGTCGACAAGCGGCTGGAGGCAGTGTAAAATGAGTGCAGAGCTCACCGCAGAACAAGACAGGACACGGAGTCTGGGATGGTATAGAGGAGACTAACAACGGCCGAAACAACTATACCGAGGTTCAACAAGGGTATGAATTATCGGCCCGGCCCACCACCACATTCAGGACAGTATAGCTTATACTGGCGTGAAACTTCGTTCGAACTCCGGGACTGCCATGCTTCAGGAAAAAAATCGTAACTGCAGGAAAAGGCAATCCGTCGGGAGAGTTCTCCTATAGTATGCTTTGTCTGAGTTCTTTCGTTTACACGCTGCTCGAGCTGCTTATCTCTGTATCATCGTCGAACAAGGTCTTGGACACGGACCCCAGCGACATCATCTCGTCTCCCTCCTCGGACCCTGACCGGGCCTGCTCTTGCTGCTGCTTCTTCGCAGCCATCATCGGCGTCTCGCAGACCATGTCGGTGCACGCCGCCCGCCGCTTCCTCCGCTTCGAATGCTGCCTGGACTGTGGCACCGCCACCCCCTGGGGAGGCTCCTTTCCTGGGTGCTTGAGCGCCCACACGCGACGCAGGTCAGGCACCCAGCTGGTGAAGGAGGAGAACCTCCTCTCCCTGTTCCGCCGCTCCTGCGCACGCGCCAGCTGTGCCTCGTGCCTGTCATGGTGCCTACTCCTCGTGTGGAGTGTGGGAGCACTTGCGCTGCCGGTGCAGTTCCCGTGGCTTCCCCGGCTCTTGTCGGCCCTGGCGTCGTCCTGGTTGCTGCTGCTCGGTACAGAGTCTGAACATGGCACATCGTCATCATCAAACAGATCAAACTCCATCTCCGTGTATATCTTCTTGATCACATCCTCCATGGAGTCCATGTACCTGGAAATATTGGACAGTCGAATCATACATTTCAGCCATTTGAAATTTATTGGGCAGCATTGAATAATGCTGTACATGTAATACTTCCAAGTACTGCCATGAAAAAGAAGCAAATATCGGACAGGAACCCAAATTTTGTTTTTGTTGCAAAATGTCTCCAAGAAGTTGTAATAGTAGCTATCTTCTGCGAGAAACTATTACTGAAATTGGTGTTTGAACCTACCACTAGAGTATGTATACATATTTCTGTCATCTCATTCAGGTTTATGTTACAGTACTGTCTTCTTAAGGAATAGGTTTTACTTTGTTTTTGCATGTATGTACAACTCAACACCGAGAACAAATAAAAGCTAAAATAACGCATGTGTCATGTACTCATATTTATGACCATGCAGCAGCAGGAGATCATGCCATTTCAACTGTCCTTAGAAGTTAGAAATTAGGACACTGCTCTCTGATGTCAACAATGCATTCATGGTACTCAAAGGATAAAAAGAATGAGCACCGCTTATTTGTGATGGCCCTATCTCATATTTCTTTTCACGTAATTGGAAATGAATTAGCATGTACAGAAGCATGAGAAAGGTGGTTATAGGCTTATAGAAAAAGGCATATCTCTAGAACAGAATGAGTTATAGCCTGTAGTTTAGCAGTATTAACAGAGATATAATTATCTCAAGTTAGCGTGTCCACCAATTCTTTAGCCGTATTTGTGATCAAACCAAAGATTTGCATCGAAGCATATAGTTTCAACTGGCAAAAAAGCAGTACTGAGCATGAATATATTTTGATATTTTCTACAAAGAGGTACTCCCTCCGTTCCAAATTATACGATGTTTTAGCCTTTTTCAGCAACATATGTATCTAGACGCCTTTTAGTGTATAGATTCAGAATAAAATGAGTGAACCTACACACTAAAAGACATGTATAGATTCAGAATAAAATGAGTGAACCTGCACACTAAAAGACGTCTAGATACATGTGTTTCAGAGAAAGGATAAAAAGTCTTGTATTGGAACAGAAGGATTATTATGTTTAGTTACACTGATGCAATACTAGTTTTCCAACTAAGTATTTGATCAATTTCTGGGTACTTTGCTTAGTATATATTTCCTTAAGTAACCTAGCCTCACCTCTAATGATATGGTAGCAAGAAGTGCAACTTACATGCTACCTTACAAAATTACTAACGTTTAAACAGTGACATCTGCAAGAATCGATAGCGCCAATAGTAACAAATAAAGGGTGGAAATGATTTCAATTCATGGAAATCTAAGACATACCTGGACTTAATGGTCTTCTCAGCAAACTTGACAATACTGTCAGACTGAAATGAATCCCCTTGTATGTTTATATCAATAAACTGCAAAAGAGAGCAGATCTCTTTTATCATCTTCTGTTTCGAACCTTCCGCAAACTCAGGTCCAAGTTTAGACCTGATTATTTCCATCCTAAGCAGTATCTGCATTTCATGTCTGATACATGCTTGTTAAGGTGTACAAGACCATAACAGTTATTATGTCTACAGTTCATAATTTCAGTGTGTATTACCATAGAAAATAATTGCATGGCTGGATTCAAAATAACTGAGGATTAAAAAGGATACTCTCGGATTTTGTAATTTGTGCTGTATTGTGATGGTTGTTCTGATGCGGCAGATGCTGAATTGTTGTCTTTGTACTTTAACAGAAGCTCTTTGGGTTTCATCAGCAGAATACTTGAAGCTTCGGAGATAATATTTGAATTAGAAGCATCATGTACTTCCTTGTGCTCAAAATACTTCACTGCAATCCTTCCATTCTTAATCAGCAATGCGTGGACAGACAAGTCAACCAAGCGTTCAGCTAAATTCCCCAAATCAGCATCTTCAGAACAAAGACCTTGCTCAATCTTCTGAGGGATACTCCCAAGAAATGCTTCTAACTCTTCCATAGAAGAGAATGCTGAACTGTTCTCATCCACTTGTTGCTCCGCTTTGCTGCAATCTGCCTCATCCACTGGTGTGCCCATTCTGTTACAATCTGCTTCATCCACCGAAACATTGACATGATGAGCAGAGGCATCCTCCTCTGAAACTTGAAGTTTTGCTTCTCCTTCATCCTTTGAGGAAGGGCACGTCTCTCTTTCTGTGTGAAGGCTCGATGAAGTACTAGGACAGGACAATTTCAATTGTTTCAACCAACATTTCAGGAACCGCAACTTTTTTGATGCAGTGCCATACCTGCTGAAATACAGGTCTTCAAAGTCCACCATTGGCATGCTGCCATCAGCATGTCTGAGGAGAATATCACAGAAGGTGCTCCAACTGGTTGTCTCCAGTAGCTTATTGACCAGCTTGCTTCTCTTCTTCCTGGCACTCTGCTCCTTTGATAGATCAGGCATGGAACTATCCAATGTTTCAGGACTTTTTGCAACCACCTGTCCCAAATCAGTACCATTCTTCCCAATGTGCAGTAATGCATAGTTCATCGAGAAAGGTACAAGAACACCATCTACAGACTTCTCAGCCCCATCAGAAATTGACACCATTGCACAATAGTTCCTCCTATGAAGGAAAACCAGAATGAGCTGCCAAATCGGCATTCCAACCCCAAGGCAGTTGCTCTCATCGGCCAGAACCAACTCAAGAATCCGATGTGGGGAGAACTCCTTGTCCACAGCTGTTTCGCTGTCACCTTTGATCCTTTCCTGTGGCAACCCACGTACTAGAACAACCTCGCCCTCTCTGCCCATCAACTGCTCACAATTCCCCACCTCATACACTGCCTTCACATGTATCCTGGACACACCATGGCTACCCATCTGCAAGGGTGTGGAGCTAACCATCTCAACCTCGCAGCCCTTGCAGACCAGCGGCTTCCCCTTCACATCGGTAATCTCCAACACCACCTCGCATCGCCCTCCACCTCCCCCACACCCAAATCCACCACCTCCCCAAATGAGCCCTGGCGGAGCAACCGCCGACCCCAATGTAACTGCATCAGCTGTCGTAAACCTCCAACCCAGCTCCGTCACCGCCCTCCGGATCCCCTCGCCAGCGGAACCAACGGAAACCCAGCAGACATGTACGCCCCTCGAGGAAAGCCGGTCCCTCACTGACTCGAAAACCCCCCGAAACCTCTTCCCAAAGCTCGCCTCCTCCCCGAATTCCTCGAAATTGGAGGCGGCCGTGAAGAGGACCACCAAATTAGGGGGCCGGTCGAACACGCGGCGGCGTCGGCCGTGCTGAGGCTCGGCGTCCCAGGAGTAGTCGTGCTCGAGCTGGAGGAGCGACTTGGCGATGGAGGAGGAGGCAGTGACGCCGGGGTGCGTGGAGGCCGGGAGGGCGAGGCGGCGGATCGGGGCGAGGGAGGCGAGGGTGGCCGGGTGGAGGTGGAAGGAAAGTGGGGTAGGGGCGGAGGGGAGGTGCTTTGGGAGGAGGGAAGAGGAGAGGATTGGGGAGAGGGAGGAGAAGAAGAGGCGCGCGGCGGAGAGAGAGGTTGGGGAGGAGGCGAGGAGGGATGTGGCGGCCGGGAGGGCGCCGGCGAGGTAGGAGGAGGCGGGCTGGGCGGCGGGAGTACTAGGGTTTGGAGAGGGGAGGAGGGGGGCGAGGTCGACGAGGAGGACTACGCGGTGGGGCTCGTCGGCGCTGGCCGTCATGGGTGTACGGCGGCGGCGGAAGGGAGTGCGGGGAAGGGAATTTGGTTGGGGGCAGTAGATCTGTGTGCGGGGCTTTGTCTCTAGATTTTCTTTCTTTTTCTACTGTGGGCCTGACAGGAGGGATTCCAAAATTTGGCGGGAAGATTGGATGAGACAGCGAGGAAGGCAGGAGAGACTGGCGGGCTTATCTGCTGGTGGCGCCCACTCATCAACGGCATAGGTTCTTTTCTTTCTCCTTTTACTAGTACTATGTCACCGTCAAGGCTTTTGCTTCACACATATTGCGTTTAGGCATTTATACACATACAGCCTAACTATAAGTGAAAAGCACACTCTATCCTAAAAGCCTCGACTAAGAGTATCTCTAACAGTAACCGAAAAAGTCGGAACCGAAAAACGTGAATTCAGTCTTCCAAAAACGTGGGGGACGAAGATTTTGCAGCTGGCGCAGAACAGAACCCGTAAAACACGAACTGAAAAAATGCATTTCAAATATCACGAAAAAATTCGTCGATGATCATATATATAGATGGCATTTGATGCTCTGATTCAGCATCATAATTACATAATCGGATTAGCAAACCTAAATTACACACTACACCTAACTACACCTAACCGCGCTAACTAATTTGAAGCAAAATGCGGCCAAATTGTCCTCTGCGCGCGGTGGTGCGGTGGTGGCGGAGCGTCGAGGCGGACGACGGCGTCGACGCGGGTGAAGAGCTTCACTCCTCGTCGTCAAGTTGACTATCTCGAGCTTAACGTGGCGGACGCGCTCCTCCCGGTGAGCCGCCTCGTACTCACGAACTTGGCGGACGGCGTCCGCCTCCTCGTGGCGGAAGCGCGCGCGGGCCTCCGCCTCGAGATCATAGCCGCATGCGTGGCTGCGGCGTCCTCTGAGTCGGAGTCGTGCTCGTAATCTCCGCAGGGGCTCCCGTGATACGTCTAATTTGTATCACCATTCTATATCATAATTTGCCTCTATTCACTTTTATATTTCATATTAAGAGGTGTTACTTATGTCTTTTTATCTGTTTTTGCATGTTGGATGATTCTTGGAGGATGAATCACGAGTCGGATTCGATGGAAAAGCGGTGTTTTGATGCAATTTCGCGAAGATCAGAAAAATACCAGAAAAACTACAGAAAATTATATTTTCCCAGAAGACGAAGGATGCCAGAAGGGGAGGCGGAGTTGGGCCACAAGGGGCCCACATCCCTAGGCGCGGGACACCCTAGGTCGCGCCTACAGGGGGTGTGGACACCCTATCCCACCTCTGGATCCGCCCTCTCGCCTATATCTTCTCCTCGAAACCCTAAAGTCAGGAGAGCAATCACGGAAAGATTCCGCCGCCTCTACGTGGCGGAAAATACCGAGAGATAAAGAGCTCTCCGGCAGACAGATTTCTGCTGAGGAAATTCCTTCCCGGAGAGGGAAGATCGTCGCCATCAACACCATCATCAAGCTAGACTTCATCGGGATCATCATCATCCACACTATCGTCTCCACCAACACCATCATCACCACTCCATCTCGCTGTAACAATTGTGTTGAATCTTGCATAGTTTTTAGGGGAAACTTTCCCGGTGTTGATTACTATTGTAGTTGATGCTTATGAGTGGAACTATTGAATTATTGTTTATGTTCAGATTGTTATCCATCATTATATCATCTCTGATCTTGATCCATATGATGTCTCGCGAGTAGTTCGTTTAGTTCTTGAGGACATGAGAGAAGTCATGTTGTTAGTAGTGGAATTGTGTAAAGGTATTATTCAATGGTTTAATATTTAAGTTGTGGTGTATTCTTCTAGTGGTGTCATGTGAACGTCGACTACATGAAACTTCACCATTTATGGGCCTAGGGTAATGCACTGTGTATTTGGCTACTAATTGTGGGGTTGCCGGAGTGATAGAAACATGAACCCCCGTTAGGAAACCTTTGCACAAGGGAGTGTAGGATCTCAAAGTTTAAGGCTGTGGTTAGGTTTTTATCTTAATTGCTTTCTTGTAGTTGTGGATGCTTGCAAGGGGTTTAATCACAAGTATGTATTAGTCCAAGTAAGGTCGGTACATTAGCACAGGTTCACCCACACAACACTTATAAAACCAAAGAAGATTAATCAGCTATATGAAATGAAAGCACTTGACAGCATTCCCATGTGTCCTCGAGAACGTTTGGTCCTCATAAGTATTACCACCGGCTTGTCCTTTGCTAAGAAAGGATTAGGCCACTTGCTGCAATTATTTGTTGTCTTTATTTAATTGCACTTTATTTCCTTGCTTTATCAAAAAAACTAAAAATCCGTTTGCTAAGTATTTACAAAGAACTCTTGAGCCAGTACTACTAGTCAGCACCTTATGCTCCTCGTTGGGATCGACACTCCTATTTATCGAAAGTACTATGATACCCCCCCTATACTTGTGGGTCATCAAGACTATTTTCTAGCGCTGTTGCCGGGGAGTGAAGCGCTATTGAAGAGTGGAACTGGTAATGGAAGCTTCTACTGTGAGCATTGCTTTTTATTTATGTGTGTTACTTTGTTTCCAATATGGATAACTGTTGGCTGTGTGTGGTGCACTTTGTTGGAAACTCCAAGAGCAAGGTGTGATGAGCACAGCAGCAAGTTTTCCCTCAGTAGAGACCGAGGTTATCGAACCATAAGAAGGAAGGAAATGTCTCAAAGGTGTTGCAAGCAACATGGAAACCTGCACAACATAAACTCAAGACTTTGTCCCAACAAACAGTGAGGTTGTCAAGCTCACCGGTTTGTTGTAACAAAGGATTAAACGTATGTTATGGAAGGTAATGGTGGTTTGCAGCAAGTAAACAGTAAAAATGGAAGATGTATCAATGGCAAAGATTGGACCGGGGTCCATAGTTCACTAGAGGTGCTCTCCTTAGATAAACAACATGGCATGAAGGGTAAAAAAATTACAGCAGGGCAATTGACATGAATTGAGCAAGGCATAACAATGCAATACTAGTCAAAAAGATCCTATGAGATTCGATTGGGCAATACAATAAGACACATAGACCGCCATCCAACTGCATCTATGACTAGTAGTCCACCTTCGGGCTATCATCCGAACCCCCTCTAGTATTAAGTTGCAAGCAACAGACAACTGCTTTAAGCAAAGTGTGTAAGGTAAACAATCCACTTGTTCCATGAACAAGAGACCATTGTTTTCTCCCTAGTGGCAACAACACATCTACAACATAAGAGATTTCTATCACTTCCCTTGGAAACTAGAGGCATGAACCCACTATCGAGCATAAATACCCCCTCTTGGAGTCACTAGCAACTACTTGGCCAAGATAGCTACTAACAACGGAGAGCATGCAAGATCACCAACAACACAGACATGATAAAATCATATAGAAAAAACCATTAACCAAACTGACATAATAATCTCAATATCCATCGGATCCCCGCAAACACAACATGCATGATTACAAATAGATTAGATCTTGATCATGAACAGAGCTCCAAGATCTATACGTGAAAGCACAAGGAGGAGATACAACCAACTAGATACTACATGGACCCGTAGTCCAAGGTGGAACTACTCACGCATCATACCGGAGAAGAAGGCCTCCGGGATGATCTCCCCTTCGGCAGGGTGCCGGGAAGAACTTCAGATCCCCCTGATCTAGGGACGATGGTGGCGGCGGCTACAGACGTTTTTGGGAAGTTTTGATCGGGTGCCTAGGGTTTCTGCATCGGGGGCTTCTTATAGGCTAAGAGGCGAGGCTGAGAGGCAACCAGGGAGGCCACACCCTGCCCAGGCGCGGGCCCACCCTGGTCGCGCCTAGGGGGTCTGGCTGCCTTGGCTCGCCTCTCCGTTTCTCCTCTGGACTTCGTGTCACCCACGGTAAAATATTGACTTGGCTTTTGTCCCGTCCAGTTCCGAGAATATTGATTTTCTGCCTTTCTGGAACCAAAAACAGAAGAAAACAGTCAATTGGCACTATGGAAACTTGCGAATAGGTTAATTCCAGAAAAGATATAAAAACACCTCGAAGTGTAGACAAAGCAAAGCAAAGCAGATACTAAACAAGCATGGAACATCAAAAATTATAGATACGTTTCCGACGTATCAAGCATCCGCAAGCTTAACTCATGCTCATCCTCGAGTAGGTGAGTGATAAAAAGAATAATATTTTAGGTGACATGCACCATCAAAACCAAGATCAGACCATTTGCAAGCATCGAGAGCTGGGATCAAAGAACTCTAAACTTGTGCATGAAAGATGGAGTTCTAACAATAAGACAAAGTAAGTATGCATGCAACATGAAAGGCTACAAACAAAGATCATAAATAGCTTGCATTGAAAAACGTTTTTTTGTTTCACATACAGAAAACATGGCATAGTGGCAATCAGCTTGTCCCTCATAGAGTAGCAAATATATGCATAGGGAACCTTCAAAGTTCAAGAGTGACTAGATACAAGTAGCACAAGAACAAGTAATATCACAATATGCATCAATCAATAAGTTTTGGGACACTGCACATAGAACTAAGAATGACAACTATGCTATCTTAATGGTGCCTAAAGGTAGAAGGTGGATACTCAACATAATAGTGGAAGAAAGGCCCATCATAAGGGAAGCAGTGATTTTAAGTTTCAAAAAGAGCTTCCAAAAATTATGGTACTTGTTAGCTTTCAGCCCTCATTGCCCCTATCATAAGCATCTTGAAATGATTAAGGTTAAAGTGAACAAACTATGGAGTATATGCTTGACAAAGTATAAGTTGGCAATCTCAAGTCCCTTGAATACGAGGGCCACACCTCATGCTACTCAACTTCAGTCACCTGTAAGTTCTTGTCATAGTAAGTACATGCGTATCATAGAGAACCGCCAACGGGGTACCCCTTGCACATGGTACAGGAGCTTTCCCATAACCAAAATGACAAGGCAAGCAGAAAATGAGCATCTCAGCGATATTTTTATTTACTATGTGCATAGCTTTTTATTGAGGATGCTTCATAGATAGCTCATTATGGTGATGCTGCAAGTTTCCACCATGATTAGGCATGGCTTAGGCTAGCGGCCCAGACGTTTCTCTAACACAAAATACATAACTCCATGGACTTACAATCTCCCTCTTTATTTCACACTGGTGACATCCATAGACAAAAGATCATGATATCAACTGAGTACAAAGTACAAGTGCAATGTTGAAAACGTTCCCCATGACAGCATGGTTCTGCTAATTCCAACGTATAAGTGCAGGCATATACAACATAAACGACACAATGGTTCAATTTTATTAGGGGCGAAGAATATAAAGTGTGCCATCAAGTTTGTGAGGGCTTTAATCACTAAGTTTTCACATAACAAAATACTTTTTAATTGGAAGATAGGTGAAAACAAGAATATACTTAGAATGGTGTAACACACCATGCATAGGATTTTATAGTGGACACTTTGGAAAAACTTGGTTTCTTGGGAGTTGGAAGCATGAGTAGAACTTACTCATACAAGTGGAGGCTAGCAAAAGACTGGGAGCAACCAACTAAGAGAGCAATAATGGCCATAATCATGCAGAGCGACAAAACATTACTAATCAAAGCATACAGTGGTACTACAAGTCAAGTACTAAATGATCATAGAGGCTATGGTGACTTGTCATAGTCATAACATGGTGTGATCATGTGCCAAGTCAACCCAAACAAAACATCAAAGGAGAATACCACAATACTATGCTTTTGTATGCTAAAACAACGCATGATTTATTCAAGGCACACTAAGCATACACAATTGTTTGGAACAAGACATGCTACATCAATAATCACTAAGCATAAGGTCAAAATAACACCTAGCATGTCATGCTAAAGTTTAAGTCATAGTCAATGCAAGCTCCTCTTGCACTTCCAAGCAAGAACTTTCTACTCCTTTCCTACACCAATTGACTTATTTGAAACAGCATGGCGAGAACGGAGGTCCAAACTACTTTATTTAAGCAAACTAAAACTAAGACTCTCCAAGAACAACACAACTGTGCATGAAACAATAAAAACGAAGTGTCTAGACAGACCTGAGCTTTTTATTGATGAAGAAGTGGATGCCTTGGGCATCCCAAGCTTTGACGCTTGTACCTCTTGGATATTTCTTGGGATGACACCGGGGTGGCATCCCCAAGCTTGATCTTTTGTCCATTCTTCATCTCATTACATCATTTTATCTCTACACCTGAAATTTTTTCTTCAGACAAAACTTCAACAATCTTCATTAGCAACATTAGTGTATTCAAAAGATAATAGACCTTTAGGCAAAGCTTTGGAACAACAAAACTTTTCACTAAAAATACAAGATACTATAGTAACTCCTTCAAAAAGCTCAATTCCCCAAAAGAGAACTCAAAAAGGAATCAATAAGAAGCAAATGCAAATAATGGCAGAAATCTGTCAAAACAGACCAGCAGGTAGAATCCAATTTTTTCGAAATTCTTCTGTTGCTCAAATAAAAAAGTATTGAACTAACGAAAGTTAGCTAACATACTGGGGGATTTATTCGTAAATTTTCAGCTCAATCCGACTTACAGATACTCCTCATGCATTTTATGGTGGAGGACAGAAATCTGTTTCGGGACAGCAACTCCCCAAATCTTACTTCCCTCTCATTAGTGGTCATTCTTGACACAAAAAGCAAACAAAAAGGATAATGAGAGGTCATTACTGAAGTAATAACTTCCAATACTCAAGAAAAATCTTGGGTTATCTCCCAACAAGTACTTTTCTTTAACGCCTTTAAGTTAGGCACAAGAAGCAAGAAATCAAGTATTTTCAAATGAAGAAGCAACTCTCTTGTTCTTTCCTTTCTTACCTTTCTTCTTCTCTTTAGGGAAAACATGATTTCTTACTGGAGGAGCAAAATGCATAATTCCTTTTCCCACATCTATTATTGCTCCAAGGTGTTTCAGTAAGGATCTTCCAAGTGTGATTTGTCCTTTGCCTACACATTCAATAACAAAATAATCAGTAGACACCATTTTTCCTGAGATTTTTGTAAACATACCTTCAGCTATTTCAATGGGTAATAAAGTGGCATTATTAGTAAGAGAGATTTCCTCTCCTCCTTTAGAAATCCCCCAAATACTCAAAGAATCATAAATATCTTTAGGCATGAGGCAAAATTCAGACATGATATCATATCAAGCATCAAAAAGTGTAGTATTTATAGAGACTTTGATTGTGGGAAACCACTTTGAAGGCTCAGAATTTATGGCAACATCATCATGGTACGCCCTAAGCGTGTGATAGCTACTATTCATAGCAGCAGTACTGGACTCAAGAGTGTTCAACCTAGCAAAAATATCTATGAAAGAGGAATCAGACTTGCCAGGAGTATTATAAATTATAATCAATTTCTTTATGGCATGAAAAGATTCATCCTCGGTACATAGAAAAAAATCTTTCTCAGCCACAACATCCAAAGCATATCTATAACAAAGAGCAACACCACGGTAGAAACTATTAATAACCAAGATAAGACTCATCTTAGGCTCAGTTTCACTTTGTAAAGCGGAGATTCTAGACCAAGCTTCTTTAAAACTCTCCTCACCTTTTTGCTTTAAAACAAAGATCTCTTCCATAGGTGTAATTGAGATTGGACCAAAACCAGACATGGTAGCAACTAGGATAGGAACTATTTTTTTGTAATAGAGAAAGCAAACCAAACTAAACTATTTTTTTGGAGATTTTGATAAAAAGAGGCAAACAAAACCAAGCAAAAGAAACTAAGAAAACTATAAACAAAGTAAAGAGAAAAGAAGTGAAGGACTCCCCTTGTGAAGACGTCCTTAGCCTCCCTGGCAACGGCGCCAGAAAATCTTGTCGGCTGTGCGTGGTGCACTTCATTGGAAACCCCAAGAGCAAGGTGTGATGAGCACAACAGCAAGTTTTCCCTCAGTAGAGACCGAGGTTATCACACCAAAAGGAGGAAGGAAACGTCTCAAAGGTGTTGCAAGCAACGTGGAAACCTGCATAACATAAACTCAAGACTTTGTCCCAACAAACAGTGAGGTTGTCAAGCTCACTGGTTTGCTGTAACAAAGGATTAACTGTTGAAGGGAATATGCCCGAGAGGCAATAATAAAGTGGTTATTATCGTATTCCTTATTTATGATAAATGTTTATTTTGCATGCTATAATTGTATTAATACGGAAACGTTAATACATGTGTGTTTAATAAACAAATAGAAAGTTCCTAGTTATGCCTCTCTTATAAACTAGCTCGTTGATTAACAAGATGATCAAGGTTTCCTGATCATGGACATTGGATGTTGTTAATAACGGGGTCACAACATTAGTGTAATGGTGTGATGAACATTCATCCGAAGTATAGCATTACGATCAAAGTCATTGAGTTTATATTGCTATAACAACTTACAAGTGATCCTAATCCTTAGACCATGAGATCATGTCAATCACTAACACCTAAGAGTTTCTTGATAACATCAAACGTCACACCGTAATGTGGTGTGATTATAAAGATGGGTTCGAACTAATAAAGTGTTATGTTGAGGCCCATGGATCGAGAGTGGAATTTGTTCATCCCGATGACGGATAGATATACTCGGGCCCTCTCGGTGATATCACATTGATTAGCTTGCAAGCAAGTGATTTGATCACTAGAATGTTATATCACGAACGAGAAAAGAGTGCATGTCAAGAATTGAGATCAAACTAGGTATGGAGATACCGATGATCGAATCTCGGACATGTAATATATCATGAAACAAAGGGATTAAGATACTAGCGTAAAGGTTCCGACGATCACAAGAAAGTCATCGTTGAATGTGTGGAGCAAGATGGGTCTCCAGATCCCGCTCGATTATTGATCCGAGAGGGTCTCGATCATGTCCACATTATTCGCGAACCGTAGGGTGACACACTTAAGAGACACCGACATCCAATTGGAGCAAAAGTTTCATGCCGAAAAGAAAAGGAAAGCGAGAATTTATTTCACTAGACAATCAAACTGCTTTGGTTGAAATTGCTGAAACTGGTTCTGCATGTGAAATGGAATACTAGCAAGGGTTTTATGTGAATGTTTGTTAATTAAAGTAATTAACAAAATTCTGAATAAATAAATAAAAGAGTTTTATTTAATGAGAGCTTGCATTAAATTTGGTGGAAATTTAATGCATGTGAGTGGATTTATGAGTGGAGGCTTTTTAATGGGAGTGGAGGCTTTTCATTTTGAGTGGGAGCTCCACCCACCTGAATCTGGCAGAGGAGGGGGCAGCCCCACGGCTGGGCGCATGGCCCCTTGGGTGCCCCCTCTCCCTATAAAAGGCCCCCTCTCCTCCTCTCACAACACACCTCCTCGTGAAGGATCTATCTCCCCCTCTAGTATTTATCCCCCATGGTCTCGGACTAGCGAGATACATGTTCCCGGTGGCTTTTCGGCAAGAAAGAGTTGTGCTTCCGCTGCATCGCTGGAGCGAGGAGGCGGAGGTTGCTCGGTGCCTCGAACGTGTGTGCGAGCACGGATGACTTCCTCTCGATCTTGAGATCGGCAAGAGATCGTCTACATCAACCACGAGTTTGGACTCGTTAAGCTTTGTCGGTCTTCAAGGGTATGTTCTCTACGGATATACATCCGCCCGTTGTTTGTATCTAGTAGATAGATCTTGGTACATAGTTGTTCCCATCGTAGGGAAATTTTTGTTTTCTATGCTGCGAACCCTTCAGTGGTATCAGAGCCGGATCTATGCGTAGATGCTTTACACGGGTAGTACACATATGAGTATGTGGGCGATGATGATCATTTTATTGCTTCTTAGTTGTACTTTGGATATTGGTGGCATAGTGGGATGAAGCGGCCCGGACAAACTTTACATGTCCTCGCACATGAGACCTGTTCCACGCTTGACATGCAACTAGTTTTGCATAAGTGGCTAGCGGGTGTCTGTCTCTCCTACTATAGTCAATATCTAATTTGCAACGAGTTGTCAACAATTTGGTTATCCTCGTTGTGGTTCATGTTCGAGGTAAGAACGGTTCTATCTTGAAAAGCCCTAAGCCACGTAAAACTTGCAATGGATAAATTAGAGGCGTCTAGTTTAGATTGTTCTTTGGGCTAGTGTTATGATATGGTAGTGTTGTAAGTAGAAGTATGAGATGATACTCTTACAACACACATAACGTGTAATCTCCATAGACCTTGGACTTACACATAAAGGTATGATAGTGATCATACCACGGTGCACATGATAGAGATCATATGCGAGAACCATATCATTCCACTAATAAACATGTGATGTTTGATAGCATCTTATATTGCTTGTTTGGCGTTTTATTAGCATAATAAGATGATCCCTCATTTAGATATCAAGATAAAAATGTGTTCTTCCTTAAGTATGCACCGACAATGTTTCGTCGCTTCAAGACATCACGTGATGATCGGGTGTACTTGAATCCACGAGCATATCTCGGGTGTAAGACAGTTACACACGCGAATACTAAGGTTCTTACTTGGCGAGCCTAGCATGTACAGACATGGCCTCGGAACACGGACCGAAAGGTTAAGCATGAGTCATATAGTAGATATGATGCCCATTTGATGCTCGCCTTTGAAGCTACACCGACTCACGTGATGATCGGACTTGGTGTAGTGGATTTGGTTCATGTAATCACCAAAAAGGCACGAGGGATGTCGTTTTTGAGTGGGAGTTCATTTCTAATTTGGATTAGTAGAACTCAATTTATCATAAATTAAATCAAAGTGAATTTGCATAATTTGTTGTAGTCATTGGCATTCGTTCACCACCTTATGCATAGTTGTAATTGAGATAATAGAACTATAGAATTCTGGATATATACTTTACTGTTGGTATCGTATTGTGTTGAGTGTCAATCTAAAGTTTAAAGTCCTATTGCAAACTTTCAGCAAATTTCTATTTACTCCGTGAAATTTAATAATTGGTATTAAATCGAGAGTAACAATTCCACTGTTAGTATCTTAAGTATCATGTTTGCCTCCATGATTCTTGATTTAAACATAAAGTTTATCTAGTAGCTGAAAGAATTGTTTCGAAACCATCATGTGGCGGATATAACGATATCTGAAACAATGTTTTGGTTGCAATATGATAGAGTATAATATATGTTCTCATATTGGATGAGAATTTGCGAAGGTTGGAGATGCTAGACATCCTAATCATCCAAAAGGGTTTTGGAAAGTAATGTTATACTCACGATTCGCCTTTATAAGCTAAAATAGCTTGATCATGAAAGTCGTCATGATAAGGGTGAATAGAAGATGTATGTAAAGTGTTTACTACACTAAAAGATTACTAAAGAATGGATTTTGAAAGAATACCGATCATTTTGATGATGGTGATCTACTTCAAAGTGCAAGTCCAAAGGTATTATTATTTGAATATACACGCTTTGGACTATGTGTCATGTGTATGGCGCCACTGTTGATGTTGATAGTTTCTTTTAAAAAGGAAAAGGAAATGCTGAAAGAGAATCTATAAAATATATTTGGCAGAAAAGAAAAGATTGGAAATATCCAATTTAGGTATATATATATGATATACATGTTATGGTTGTATTCTTTGCTTGTTAAACAATGTGGTTCTTGGGTATTGGATACCGAATTGGTTGGTATGAAATTTCATACGGAATGACGCAATTCATGAACCACAATGGCCTAAGTAACTAGCAAGAGAAAATGTGATGATGTTCATCGAAAACAAACAAACCGTTGTTTGTATTTCTCGTTGACATCAAAGCTTGACTTCAAGATTTGTTTTAATAATTGTTATTTGAATCAGGTATTATAAGAACAAAGGTTGTTCAAATAATTACCGTATTCCATATAAGATGGATGATTTACAAATCTAGTTGAAGAAAGACTTCAAGATTTGTTTTAATAATTGTTATTTGAATCGGTATTATAAGAACAAAGGTTGTTCAAATAATTACCGTATTCCATATAAGATGGATGATTTACAAATCTAGTTGAAGAAATCACATCCATAAATCCTAATGCTAAAATGTTGCAAGACAAATGATTGAAAGATCACTTATGAAGTGACATCATTGTTTAAATTATATTGGAAAGAAAACATGAAGAATCTCCATATTCATGGATTTTTGGAGTCTTTGATTTGATCAAGTGACGCTTGTGAGACTTTCCGGGATAATTAAAACTTCGTTCAAAGGCCAAAGAAGAACGAACGACTAAATTATTGGAATTTATACATATCGATGTATGTAGTCCATTATGTGCAGTCGTAAGCGATGGGTTTCAACTTCATATGCTTTCTCCGGAAATTTGAGTGAATGTTCACTTAATGAGAAACAAGTATGAAATATTTGAAAATGTTTCAAAGACTTTCAAGATGAAGTGAAAAATCATTGTAACAAGAAAAATAAATGAATTATGATTTGATCATAAAGGGATTTATTTGAGTTACAAGTGTAACAAGAAAATAAATGAATTATGATTTTATCATAAAGAGATTTATTTGAGTTGCAAGTTTAGCAAAACACCTAGATTTACATCTCCCAAAACACCATAGGAGTATGGAGTGTTTGAGATTTGTAATGAAACCTTGTGAGACATGGTTGGATCAAAGGTGTTATTTATAAAACTGCCATTATGTTTTAAAAGATTAAAGCTTTAGAGACTTCCGCTTTTACACTGAAAAGAGCTCCATCTTGATCCGTTGAAATGACACCATCGAAGTTATGGTTTGGGGTAAAACCCAAGTTGTCATTTCTTAAATTTTGGTATACTAAACATAAGTAAGATGTTTACAACCAAAGTCGGATGAGCATGTCTTTGTAGGTTATTTCGAATAACAATTGGTTATCCCTCCTTAACACCAAGGACAAAAGGGTTTGTCGCTTGAAATGTGAAGTTTCTTGAAGAAGGAATTTTTCATAAAAGTTAAGTGGGAGGACAATAGAACTTTGATAAGGTTAACGAATCTTAGCTAAATGTCTTTGAGTTGCTTGTAGGAAATGGTTCTGGAGGCTGCCATAATGCTCATAGCTTATGTGCCTCAAAGGTTGTGGTCACGGAGATCTAAGTTCCTATTGAACCAAGTAGGTCGGTTAAACAATCAAATGCAAGATTTGAGAGTAAATCATTATTGTTTGACAATGATGAACCGATTATATGCAAAGAAGCGATGATGGGCCCTGACTCCGTCAAATGGCTTGAAGCCATAAAATCCGTGATAGTTCCATACACGAGAAATCAAGTTTTGAACTTGGAAGACCCTCCGGAAAGGTGTAAAAACCTATCGGTCGTATTTGGATCTATAAAGAAACAGACATGGATGTCTCACATCTATGAAATATTCGACATGTTGTAAAGTATTTTATGACAATGTTCAAAGAGTTGACTATGACAAGATTTGATCTTTCATAGCGATATTTAGTCTGAACGGATTAAAGTAGCAACCACTACATATAATTTGGTATATGGTAGATGAATAAACAAAACAAAGTTCTTCTAATAGAATGGTTACCTAGGACGTGTACATGACACGGTCCAAAGGGTTTTGTTAAATTCAAAGGATGCTAAAAGGGCATGCAAACTTCAATGGTTGAAGTAAGCATCATGAGTTGGAATCTTCACCATGATGAAAATGAGTTTTCATCCGAGACGATGAAGATGCTTGCATTTGCAAGAAATTAAGTGGGAATGAGACATATTTCTAATACATTATGTGAAGGACATCTTGTTGATTAGAAATGATGTATCTTTTATTGACAAAGGTTAAGAATTTCATTTTGATGAAAGACTTAGGCAAAACCCGAATATTTAGCATGAATGTCTATAGTGGATGATCGTAACGCTAATATGTTTATGCCAAACGACATATATATGAGATATTGAAGGAGTTCAATATAGAAACGACAAGAAACAGTTCTTGTTGCATGGAAAGGAATTGAATCAAGATTCAAGTGTATCGACACTTGATAAGTGAAACAAGATTCAAGTGCTTTGACACTTGATGAGTGCAATCACGAGAATGTTTTGATCAATCATACCATGATATGTACACATCCAGATATGTCCTATGCTCTAAGTGTTATGAGCATATACCAGAATGAATCATAAAATGATCATTGGACGATAGTGAGGATATTCTTATGATCTTTTGGAAGAACTAAGAATATATTTGTGTAGAGGTGACAAACAATTACAAATAGTTCATTGTAAAGCGTTACATTGATACTAGTTTTGTCACAAGATACAAATTAAGTTTATCTCAATTTAAACTATGGGTGGCACAATGTAATGGAAAGGAGATTCCATGATGGATTTGGAAGAGTTCCAAAGTTAAGACATTGTGACGAATACTACAACAAAAGGCTAAGTATATGACTGCTATAGTAGCAACAAAGGAGGGAATTTGTGTCAAGTAGTTTGTTATCAAACTAAGGTGTGGTTCACAACGGGCTAACACTAAAGATATATTGTATGACAATAGTATCGACGTGTTTTAACCCCAAGGAACTAAAGGTCTCACCGAAAGACCAAATTTATACAATGCCATCTCATTGGAGAATGAGTGATGCGTGAAGACGCAAAGACATGAATACACACCTGACCAAGCGTCACCGTAGATTATGTTAACCACTTGCAATTGTGTATATGGAACACCGTAAAGCCATAGGTGTTCAATACACAAAGTTTTCAAACTAGATTATTGTCTCTAGTGCAAGTGGGAGACTCAAGGAATATGCCCGAGAGGCAATAATAAAGTGGTTATTATCGTATTCCTTATTTATGATAAATGTTTATTTTGCATGCTATAATTGTATTAATACGGAAACGTTAATACATGTGTGTTTAATAAACAAATAGAAAGTTCCTAGTTATGCCTCTCTTATAAACTAGCTCGTTGATTAACAAGATGATCAAGGTTTCGATCATGGACATTGGATGTTGTTAATAACGGGTCACAACATTAGTGTAATGGTGTGATGAACATTCATCCAAGTATAGCATTACGATCAAAGTCATTGAGTTTATATTGCTATAACAACTTACAGTGATCCTAATCCTTAGACCATGAGATCATGTCAATCACTAACACCGAAGAGTTTCTTGATAACATCAAACGTCACACCGTAACAGGTGATTATAAAGATGGGTTCGTAACTAATAAAGTGTTATGTTGAGGCCCATGGATCGAGAGTGGAATTTGTTCATCCCGATGACGGATAGATATACTCTGGGCCCTCTCGGTGATATCACATTGGTTAGCTTGCAAGCAAGTGATTTGATCACTAGAATGTTATATCACGGGAACGAGAAAAGAGTGCATGTCAGTAACGAGATCAAACTAGGTATGGAGATACCGATGATCGAATCTCGGACATGTAATATATCACGAAACAAAGGGATTAATATACTAGCGTAAAAGGTTCGAAGCGATCACAAGAAAGTCATCGTTGAATGTGTGGGAGTCAAGATGGGTCTCAGATCCCGCTCGATTATTGATCCGAGAGGGTCTCGATCATGTCCACATTATTCGCGAACCGTAGGGTGACACACTTAAGAGACACCGACATCCAATTGGAGCAAAAGTTTCATGCCGAAAAGAAAAGGAAAGCGCAGGAATTTATTTCACTAGACAATCAAACAAGCTTTGCTGAAATTCTCAAACCGGTTCTGCATGTGAAATGGAATACTAGCAAGGGTTTTATGTGAATGTTTGTTAATTAAAGTAATTAACAAAATTCTGAATAAATAAATAAAAGAGTTTTATTTAATGAGAGCTTGCATTAAATTTGGTGGAAATTTAATGCATGTGAGTGGATTTATGAGTGGAGGCTTTTTAATGGGAGTGGAGGCTTTTCATTTTGAGTGGGAGCTCCACCCATGAATGTGGAAGAGGTGGGGCAGCCCCATGGCTGGGCGCATGGCCCCTTGGGTGCCCCCTCTCCCTATAAAAGGCCCCCTCTCCTCCTCTCACAACACACCTCCTCGTGAAGGATCTATCTCCCCTCTAGTATTTATCCCCATGGTCTCGGACTAGCGAGATACATGTTCCCGTGGCTTTTCAAGAAGAAAGAGTTGTGCTCGCTGCATCGCTGGAGCGAGGAGGCGGAGGTTGCTCGGTGCCTCGAACGTGAAAGCACGGATGCGCTGCTGTTTTGCGGCGCTAGGACTTCCTCTCGATCTTGAGATCGGCAAGAGATCGTCTACATCAACCACGAGTTTGGACTCGTTAAGCTTTGTCGGTCTTCAAGGGTATGTTCTCTACGGATATACATCCGCCCGTTGTTTGTATCTAGTAGATAGATCTTGGTACATAGTTGTTCCCATCGTAGGAAAATTTTTGTTTTCTATGCTGCGAACCCTTCAACTGTATGGTGTGGAAGGTAATGGTGGTCTGCAGCAAGTAAACAGTAACAGTGGAAGATGTATCAATGGTAAAGATTTGACCGGGGTCCATAGTTCACTAGAGGTGCTCTCCTTGGATAAACAACATGACATGAAGTGTAAACAAATTATAGCAGGGCAATTGACAGGAACTGAGCAAGGAATAACAATGCAATACTACTCAAAAAGATCCTATGAGATTCGATTGGGCAATACAAGAAGATACATAGAACGCCATCCAACTGCATCTATGACTAGTAGTCCACCTTCAGGTTATCATCCAAACCCCCTCCACTATTAAGTTGCAAGCAACAGACAACTGCTTTAAGCAAAGTGTGTAAGGTAAACAATCCACTTGTTCCATGAATAAGAGACCGTTGTTTTCTCCCTAGTGGCAACATCACATCTACAACCAAAGAGATTTCTATCACTTCCCTTGGAAACTAGAGGCATGAACCCACTATCGAGCATAAATACCCCCTCTTGGAGTCACTAGCAACTACTTGGCCAAGATAGCTAGTAACAACGGAGAGCATGCAAGATCACAAACAACACAGACATGATAAAATCATATAGACAAAACCATTAACCAAACTGACATAATAATCTCAATATCCATCGGATCCCCGAAAACACAACATGCATGATTACAAATAGATTAGATCTTGATCATGAACGGAGCTCACAAGATCTATACATGAAAGCACAAGGAGGAGATACAACCATCTAGCTACTACATGGACCCGTAGTCCAAGGTGGAACTACTCACGCATCATCCGGGAGAAGGCCTCAGGATGATCTCCCTCCCAGGTTCGGGAAGAACTTCAGATCCCCCCGATCTAGGGACGATGGTGGCGGCGGCTACAGACGGTTTCATGGAGTTTTGATAGGGTGCCTAGGGTTTCTGCATCGGGGCCTTCTTATAGGCGAAGAGGCGAGGCTGGGAGGCGACCAGGGGGGCCACACCCTGCCCAGGCACGAACCCACCCTAGCCGCGCCTAGGGGGTCTGGCTGCACTGGCTCGCCTCTTCGTCTCTCCTCTGGGCTTCATGTCGCCCACGGTAAAATATTGACTTTGGCTTTTGTCCCGTCCAATTCCGAGAATATTGATTTTCTGTCTTTCTGGAACCAAAAACAGAAGAAAACAGGCAACTGGAACTATGGCAACTTGTTAATAGGTTAGTTCCAGAAAATATATAAAAACACCTCAAAGTGTATGTAAGGTTCCCAACCTTTAATAAGGTAGAGATCCCTGTGTTTACAATGCTAGTCCCTGGACCAATAGCTAGCATCCACAGTTAAGATGTAATATCAAGAAACAAAGGTCATAATACAACTTTATAACCAGGAATAAAATAATTTATTACATCTTACATAGCTCATTTGGCTATCTCATTACAATGCAGCAGAATATAACAATAGCATGGGGTCCTTCATCTTCAAAGTGCCACAGTGAACATGTTGGTTGTAGACTTGTAATCCTAATCAACAAACTTTACTAACATCAAACAAACCTGCAACATAACAAGTTACAGCCACAAGGGTCAATACATTTGAATTGTATTGGCAAGTGATACTATGGTAGTATAGTGGAGTCTATCATCTATATGCATTTGGCTAAGTGTAGCTTAGGCTTGCTTTACTCAAAATAGATTTTCCTTATCATTTGAAAACACTAAGTTTTTGCTTGACAAAATCTTTCCCAAGGCATCTCCCAATAGAAATTGGTGATCCTTTCAACCCTTGTTCAACGACAAGTTTTAACTTAGAAATTGGGATGAGGAGGTTCTTGATAGCTTCCATGTCTTGATGCTCAAATCATCCTTTACCAGGGACATGGCTAAGTACTTAGATTCTTCCATCTGCAGAGGTTGTGCACTTTCCCCACCAGACTTAATTTTCACCAAGACAAGACCTTTCAGAAGCCTTCCCTTAGACCAAATGGACGCGTTCCAACCTATCATCCCACTACCACCAACTGTCCAAATGGCTAAGTTCTAGCAACCTATGTGATCCAGGCAGAGCCCATATTGCCAAGTGGCTGCACTAGAAGCTTCTTAACACTTGGCCTCTAAAATCTCTTTGTTCCTGGGTGGCTTTCCACAAGTGAGATACACAAGGTAAACCATAGAAATGGGCCTTGTGTAACCACTCAACATAAACCATTCCTTCCATTCCACCCAGGTGTTTCATTCACTTAGTTGTTTTATTAGGCAAAACACAAGTCCAAAGACTTAGAAATATTTTCATCATAACATGTATATTTCACCACCCTTGGTTGATACTATCTAGGCTAAGCATGGCATAGATAAGCATCTTAACTTAGAAATTTCCTATCAATTCTACACTACTAGGATTTCCCAACATGGCATATAAGCAAAATATAACATGCAAGACTAGCAAAATATTTCTATTGCTTAGTAGAAAACATAGGGATAAAAATATCATGAAGCACCACTTGACTTTTTGGTAGAGAGTATAAGTTCACTCCTTGATCTTTGCAATGTTCACTCACTTCAAATCACTACAATTCAATCAAGCAAACAATATTTCAATCTACCATTCAAGCAATTCATCACATAGAATAATAGAATTAAAACAATGCATGCAAGCATGCCAAATATTGTTTTATTTGAAAAAGTGGTTTCTAATGGTTCATAAACATTTGAAAACACCTAATGGTCATTTTATAAAGTGGCAAAATCATTTGCATAAGATTTTACTTCATAAACCATTTTTAAACCCAAGTCATTATTTTATGTGTTTGAGAATGTTTTTAGCAAAGTAATAATCTTTATGGAGTTCACCAAATACTTTTTCAATTCATAAAACTTGGTGTTTTGTGTCAGAGAGTTTAAAACAAAACATTTCCCAAAGGTTTTCTTCCAAAACCATTTTTTTAATAATTAAACCATATTTTTATTTGACTAGAAATGGTTCAAATCCAAGATTCATTCTTTTGCTTCAACAAATACATTTTTGAAACCACCAATTGATTACTAAGGTCATAGGTTCAAAACAAACCATTTGCCAAAGATTTTATCTCAAAAATCATTTTAGAACAATTTTTATATCCTAAACATGCATACACAAGTTTTTGCAAAAAAACTCAATTTAACAGAAGCATTTTACTAAACAAAGTGCATGGTCAGAAAGTACTTGTCTTGCTGAATCCATTGATATAAAATTTGCAAATTTTGGACGTGTGGTTTGAAAGTTATGAATTTTTCAATTTGGCACATCTAATAGAACAAATCTTGTTTTTAAAACAGACTCTAGGCCACGTGGAGCAATATGATTGGCCGAAAACGTTTCGCATGGATCGACAGACACATATCGCAGGATCCAACTTGATCGCACGGCACATATCGCATACCCCTTCGTTTATAAGTGATTCTATCTAATCCTCAGGATCAAGATCCAACGGCTGCTGCGCGACTGACCAAAGGTGGGCGGCGAGTGGCGGCGACGTGTCTGGTGGCGGTGGTTCGGTGAGTATAGGAAGCTAGGGAGTGAAGGGAGGTGCTTACCGAGTTCTCCAGAACGTGCTGGAGCTCAACGTGCTCATGGTTGGCGAAGTGGCGCACAGAGATGATGGCGATTCCTCGCCGGAGTTGATGCGAGCGGCGGGTGGTTCTGTTTGACGACGGGGACGACGCTGTAGTCCAACCCAAGGCAAAACAAGGACACGGTCAGATGCGTACAGTCCTGGGGATCTTAGGAGTATCAATAGGAAGTCTCGGGGCGGTCGGAGTTCACCTGGGAAGCTCGACGGAGTAATGGCAGACGCCGGTGTTGTGCAGTGGTCGTCGTTGTCGAGGCTCTGGGGCGCGCGGGGGCGAACTGATGCCACTGGGAGGTGCGCCAGGGTCTGTGGAGCACGCGTGTGTGGTCGAGGGGGCGAGGGGAGGTCTGGCTTCGCCGAAATTGTCTGGGGAAGGTCGTCGGGGCAGTGAGGGTGCGTGGAGAAATTCGTCCAGCCTGGGGGCAGAGAGGGGGAGGTGAGTGAGGGGAAAGAGAGAGGGGAGGCAGGCGCTTTAGAGAGCATGGCCGCGGGGTCGTTTAATGGTGTGGTTAACGCAGATTAAATCGAGTTTTAATCGCCTGCAACGGCCGGCGAGGTGAGGGGCGGAGTCAGCGGGTGAGGAAGATGATTGCGTGGCGGTGGGGTCGTCTGGCAGCGAGAGAGAGAGTGTGGGGGTGGGGTCCAACTGTCATCGACTGAGAGGGTGAGTTCTCTGGTTCGAAACATTTTCTGCGGGAGAAGAGAGGGAGTGGGCTGGACTGGCTTAGTGGGCTGGGCTGGCTGGGCTGAGTTCTTTTATATTTTTTTGTTCCTGTTTATTTTTCTTTTTTCATTTCTTTTATTCTGTTTTGATTTTGTTTAAACTTTTCAAACCTCTATTTGAATTCAAACTTCTCTCAACTTTTTGTATATTGAAACACTGATTGCTAACACAATCTGAAGTCAAAATTTGAATAAATCTTTTATTCCTTTAGTGCCTTTTTAATTATTTAAGGTAGGTCCTTGTATTAATTTATTCAAGATTTTAATAATGTTTTTAATTTCCATTTGAATTCTAAATCCGTCCAAAAACTTTTAGTAAGTTTTATTTACTTAATAGGGTGTCAAAATATTCACCTTGAATTAATTGAAATATATTTAATATGATTCATAAATCATTTGAATTGGGTATTTGTTTTATTTCCAATGGAATTAAATATAGTTTTAATTCCCTAAAGTTTATTTGGAAGATTTATTTTATTTAAGTTAATTAAACAACTTTTATTCCACTTGGGTAAATTCCCAAATACTATTTTCTCATGAATTATATAGTTATTCTTATTAGAGATTTGTCTTTATTCAAATAGTGATAGAATGGTTAATGCCATTTTATTTTATTTTGGAAATTCTTTATCCTTTTATTTTATTTGGATTTGGATTAAATTCATTTCATTTGCTTATGTATTTGGCCAAGATTTAATTTGGTCTTTAAATATTCTTTATTTAATATTTCTTTCTTCATCTTATAAAATCCATATCTTTTTATTTAGAGATCCAAACTTGGTGATTCCAATTTGTGAAATCTTATTTGATATTTAATTATCACTTTAAATCTTTTTAGGATCATTTGCTCACCATTTTGTATGGATTCTAGATAAGTTCTTTATTAGCTTTAGGAATTCAATTCATTATCTTTATTAAATTCATAAGATTAAGTGAAATCAATTTCTATGGTTTTTTTTATAATAATTCCATTTGTATTTCTTGATCATTTTGAAATGTTTGTTTGACAAATTTCTATGTGGATCAAAACCATAGGCTTGGAGATAACTTGGAAATGATTTTATTCCATTAGAGTTTAGGGTTTGGATTTATTTTCCAAGTGCTTAAATTTCCAGATGCATTTAATGAGGAAAGCATTTCTCTTGATTTGTATTTTGTTAGATTCAAACTTTAATTAAAGTTTGTTCAAGATGGGATTTTAAGTTGCCAGTTAAACACAAAAGTTTCTTTTCACCCTAAAATTCAACAATAATTTATTTCGTTTATTTATTTTTCACATTACAAGATTTGGAAAATCTTGGCATGTGACAGTGTAGACAAAGCAAAGCAAAGTAGATACTAAACAAGGATGGAACATCAAAAATTATATATACGTTTCTGACGTATCAATAACCCACTTGGTTTCCTGTTTGGGAAAACTACTACCATTGTTAGGGTGGTAGATGAATCACCACCTGCTGAGATAGATCCTTTTAAGATACCTACAAGTATTGTTGACCGTGTTATGGATAATTATTATTTTAGGGATGGAACTATCCATCCTGGTGATCACTTGCTTTTTATCCATGAATTATGCAGGTTGTTTAAGTGTGCAAGTATCACAACTGAACAGGGTAAAGAAGAAGTTACTCTCTATATCATTGAAAGGAAGAGTTGAAGAATGGTATAAGCTGTTGAAGAATGGACAATCCATAGAATGGGAGGAAATATACCTCTCTTTTATTCTAAATTATATCCTTCCAGTGAGATTCATAAGGATAGGAATCAAATATATAACTTTTGGCCTCGTGATGGAGAGATTACAGCCCAAGCTTGGGGGAGATTGAAGTTACTAATGGTTAAATGTCCTATTCATTAACTCCCTAACAATATTATTATCAATAGCTTTTATGCAAGGCTTTCTCTTCATGGTAAAGATTTATTAGATGCTTATTGTGTTGGATCATTCACACGTATGAAGGAAGAAGATAAATGGGATCTCCTAGATAGTATTCAAGAGAACACTGAAGCATGGGAGAATGACAAAGGAAGAAAGTCAGGTATAAACTATGATTATTAATGCATTAAATCTTTTATGGGAACTGATGACTTCCGTGATATTAGTACTGAGTATGGTCTTGATTCTCAAGTTCTTGCCAATTGTTTTAAGGCCTCTGCCTCTTATATTGAAATTCCCAAAAAGGAGTGGGACAAGTACCATGCACCTTATAAGGATGTTGTTAATCATGTTCCTGTTAGAAGCACCAAAGTTTGTACTATTGATCCTATTTTGCCTGAACCTTATATTGAGAAACTCCCTTTTCCTGCTAAGATAAAGGAACATTCTATCATAGCTAATGTGGTTAGCAAAACTATAAAGAAAACTATGGAACCTGATGAGCAAATAAACATTGAACCTGTAGTAGCCATTATGAAAGATCTTGTCACTAAAAATATAGAGGCTGAGCACATTGTCTTCTGTGAAGACTCTTCTAATATTGTCTCTCGTCCTAGAAAAGTTAGGAAAACTAGTGTCCATGTGCTTTCTGTTAGAATTGGTGATCATTGCTATTATGGTTTATGGGATATTGGTGCTAGTTCTAGTGCTATTCCTTATGACCTTTACAAAGAAATTATGCATGAAATTGGTCCTTGTGAACTTGAGGACATTGATGTGGTTATTCACCTTGCTAATAGAGAGACAGGCTGTCCAATTGGCATTGTAAGAGATGTGGAGGTTCTTTGTGGTAAGATTAAATATCCTGATGATTTCCTAGTACTTGGTTCAGAAGCTAGTAAAACTTGTCCTATTATCTTTGGTAGACCTTTCTTGAATACTTGTGGGGATATTATAGATTGTAAGAAGGAGAAAGTTGTGACTAAGTTTGATGGAGAATTATATGAGTTTAATTTTCAAAATTTGCTAAAACTTCTTATGAAAATGAATTTCCTAATGAGGATTTTAGGGTTGAACAACTCTCTGCTATTTCTCTTGCTCCCAGCAATGCCCTGCAGCAGTATATGGAAGATCATGAAAGTGAGGTCTTCATGAAGGAAAGAAATGAGATTGACGAGGTTTTCCTTCGTTAACCTGGATTACTTAAGCATAAACTACCTGTGGAATATTTGGGTACCACACTACCACCTAAAGGGGACCCTATTTTCGATTTAAAACCTCTATCTGATGATCTTAAATATGCTTATCTAGATGACAAGAAAATATATCATGTTATTATTAGTTCTAAACTTCCAGGGAAGGAAGAGGAAAGATTATTGGAAGTATTGAAGAAACACCGAGGAGCTATGGGGTATACTCTTGATGATCTAAAAGGGATTTCTCCTAATATATGTCAGCATGCTATTAATTTAGAACCTGATGCAAAACCAGTTGTTGAACATCAACGCCGTTTAAATCCTAAGATGAAGGATGTGGTAAGAAATGAGGTATTAAAACTCCTTGATGCTGGTATTATTTACCATATTGCTGATAGTCAATGGGTTAGCCCTGTTTATTGTGTTCCAAAGAAAGTGGGAATCACTGTTGTGCCTAATGAAAATAATGAGCTTATACCTCAAAGAGTAGTGGTTGGTTATAGGATGTGCATTGATTTTAGAAAGGTTAATAAAGTTACTAAGAAAGATCATTATCCTCTGCCTTTTATTGATCAAATGCTAGAAAGATTGTCTAAAAACACTCACTTTTGTTTTCTTGATGGTTATTCTGGGTTCTCTCAAATTGATGTGAGATCAAAAGACCAAGAGAAAACTACCTTCACTTGTCCCTATGGAACTTATGCTTATAGGCGTATGCCTTTTGGTTTATGTAATGCTCCTGCTAACTTTTAGAGATGTAAGTCTGCTATCTTTCATGGTTTTTGTGAAGAAATTGTAGAAGTTTTCATGGACGATTTCTCCGTCTATGGAACTTATTTTGATAATTGTTTGCACAACCTTGATAAAGTTTTGCAGAGATGCGAAGAAACTAATCTTGTTCTTAATTGGGAGAAATGCCACTTCATGGTTAATGAAGGGAATTTTCTTGGACACAAAATTTCTGAAAGAGGTATTGAAGTAGACAAATCCAAAATTGAAGCAATTGAGAAGATGCCTTGCCCTAGGGATATAAAAGGTATTCGTGGTATCCTTGGTCATGCTGGTTTCTATAGGAGGTTTATTAAAGATTTCTCCAAAATTTCAAAGCCCCTTACTAATCTTCTTCAAAAAGATGTACCTTTTGTTTTTGATGATGATTTTAAGGAAGTTTTTGAAACTTTGAAGAAAGCTTTGACTACTGCTCCTATTGTTCAACCACCTGATTGGAATTTACCCTTTGAAATTATGTGTGATGCTAGTGATTTTGTTGTGGGTGTTGTTCTTGGGCAACAAATACATAAAAAGTTGAATGTTATTCATTATGTTAGCAAGACTCTAGATGCTGCTCAAAAGAATTATGCTACTACTGAAAATGAGTTCTTAGCTGCAATCTTTGCTTGTGATAAGTTTAGACCTTATATTGTTGATTCTAAGGTTACCATTCATACTGATCATTCCGCTATTAAGTACCTTATGACAAAGAAAGACACTAAGCCTAGGGTTATTAGATGGGTTTTGCTTTTACAAGAGTTTGATCTGTATATTGTAGATATGAAAGGTGCTGAAAATCCTATTGCTGATAATTTATCTCGTTTGGAAAACATTTCTTTTGATCATATGCATGTTAATGATAGTTTCCAAATGAACAGCTGGCTGCAATAAGGGTAAGCCCTCAAGAGAGTCCTTGGTATGCTGATTATGCTAACTTTATTGTTTCCAAGTATTTGCCTCCAACCTTTACAACCCAGCAAAGAAGGAAACCCTTTTATGATCTAAGGCATTACTTTTGGGATGACCCACATTTATATAAAGAAGGGGTAGATGGTATTATGCGGAGATGTGTCCCAGAATATGAACAACAAGAGATATTGAGAAAATGTCATGGCAGTGCTTATGGAGGACATCATGCTGGGGATAGGAATGCATAAAAAGTTTTACAATGTGTCTTTTATTGGCCTACTCTTTTCAAGGATGCAAGGAAGTTTATTTTATTGTGTGATGAATGTCAAAGAGTTGGTAACATTTGTAGACGCAATGAAATGCCCATGAACTATTCTCTTGTTATTGAACCTTTTGATTGTTGGGGATTTGACTTTATGGGTCATTTTCCTCCTTAAAAAGGGTATACTCATATTCTTGTTGCTGTTGATTATGTTACAAAGTGGGTAGAAGCCATACCTACAAACTGTGCTGATGGTAAGACCACTTTAAAAATGCTTAAAGATGTTATTTTCCTAGGTTTGGTGTGCCTAGATATCTCATGACTGATGGAGGGTCTCATTTTATTCATGGTGGTTTTAGGAAGACTCTTGCTAAATATGATGTTAACCATAGAATTGCTTCAGCTTATCACCCCCAAACAAGTGGGCAAGTAGAGCTTTCAAATAGAGAAATTAAATCTATCTTGCAAAAGACTGTTAATAGATCTAGAAAAATTTGGGCTAAAAAGTTGAATGACGCTTTATGGGCTTATAGAACTGTTTATAAAAATCCTATGGGAATGTCTCCTTACAAAATGGTTTATGGTAAATCTTGCCACTTGCCTCTAGAATTAGAACACAAAGCCTATTGGGCAGTGAAAGAACTGAATAGAGATTTTAAACTTGCTGGTGAGAAAAGATTGCTCGACTTGAGTACCTTAGATGAGTGGAGAAGTGAAGCTTATGAAAATGCTAGACTCTTTAAGGAAAAGGTAAAAAGGTGGCATGATAGGAGAATTCTCAAAAGGGAGTTCCATGTTGGTGAGAAAGTTCTTTTTATAGGTCTCGTCTCAGATTTTTTGCAGGGAAACTACTTTCAAAATGGGAAGGACCTTTTTTTATTGAGGAGGTGTATCGTTCAGGGGCTAGTAAAATATCTTCCTTGAAGGACAACGCTACACAGGTGGTGAATGGTCAAAGGCTCAAACATTATATTTCTGGAGATTCTTATAATGAAGATGTTGATATTATTCAAATGGTGACTCCGGAAGAATTTATCAGAAACCAAACCCGAGAATCAGCAGAGTCCGTCTTTGAATAGGCAAAAAGTTCTGCAATCAGAAGGTTCGTGAAAACCTTTTCTTTTTATAATTTTTATGTTTTTATTCGATAAGGAAGGTTACGAGGCGAAACAGAGGAGGAAACAAAGTCTAGGTGGGCCACACCCATCAGTGGCGCGGGCCCCAGCTGGCCGCGCCACCAGGGGGTGTGAGCCCCCTAGAGTCCGTCTCCGCCCCGTTTTTGCATAGTACCTTCCTTATGTCATAAAACTTCGTAATATATAACCCCCAGATCCCCCGGGTTCGTATATCGTGTTCTTGTCGTGTTTTTGTTTCGATCCGTTTCTGTCAGGCAGATTCTTAGTTTTGGATCCACAATGTCGTCCTCTAGATCACCCATGGAGTATTCCTCCGCGGATGTCATCAACCCGTACATGTATGAGTTGAAGGTTCACCCCAAGGAGTTGTTACTCAAGGATTTGATGGTACAGATAAAAGAAGTACAAGGCCCTAAAGGAGAAGGCAGCCTAGAAGATAGGATGGAAGCACTGGAGCAGGAAGTTTTTAGGAACAAGAAGATGGCGGAACGCGAAGTGGACGTCATCCATAAGATTAGTCCAGAACTCATCGCCAAGCACAAGGAGGATGTTGCTGAGCTTCGAGATGAAATCCTCTCACTCATTCAAACCACCAATCAATTGCAAGGACAGCTCTACGATATACAAAATTAAAACAGTGAGTATGAGGCTAGGTTTAAACACATAAGCTCTACTGCTAGTTTCAGGATATTTGAGACCAGGACATTCTTCGTGGATGGGGAGCCTTTACCTTGGAAGTCTGATGATGACAAGGGAACACCACCACCACCGAAGGAGTAATTCGTCATCAGTTTTGGCACCCCCTTTGGCTTGTTCCAAGCTTGGGGGAGTGACGTGGTATCTTTTATCTTTTTACCTTTTCAGTAGAGTCATATCTTGGGTAGAGAAGTTATCATATAGGTTGGTTTACATTGTGGAAGCATCTCTCCTTTAGTTGGTTATCTATGTATCCCTTGGTGTGAGTGCCTTTATGCAATATTAATGAGAAGTTTCATCTTTTACTTTTTGCACTTCTTATTTTAGTTTGCAATCTCTATTATATGTTTGATCTTGTTGATCAGTATTGGTATCACTTTGGGAGCATCAAGTAGATCTAAATTGGTTTTGGCAAACCAAGCTCTGGTTAGTAGCAACACTTTTTGAGATTTGAAAGGAAAAGAGAAAAGCACTTACAGGTACTTTGTATCGTTTATTTTCTTTCTTGATTGGCTCATAAGCTTAGTATTCTTTATTTAAGATCTTTTGTGTCTTCAAAGAAGATTGCATGTTTGGCTTTATCACTTGTAGGTTTGATTGTTTCCTTCAACTCTTTTGCTTGCTACTCAGCATTGCTAGCCAAAAACATGTGTTGAGAGGGAACACTTCTCATGCATCCAATCCTTTAAACCTTTGCCATTTGTGTGCACCATATCTACCTATTAGCCTTATTGCTATTCCAACTAAATTCTCAAGCTTCATCTATCTTTCAAATTAAAAATTATTTTGTTATGTGAAAACCAATTAGTAAAGCTCTCACGAACTTGATGGCACACCTTATTTTCTTGCCCCTAATAAACTTGAACCATTGTGTCATCGAAGTTGTATATGCTTGCATCTATGAGTTGGGATTAGCAGAACCGTGCTGTCACAGGGAACGCTTCAACACCTGTAAATATCTACCTAGTTGATGTCATGCTCTTTTGTTTGCGGATGTCGTCGGTGTGAAATAAAAGGGGAGCTTATAAGTCTATGGAGTTATGTATGTGTGTTAGAGAAATGTCTGGGCCGCTAGCCTAAGCCATGCCTAATCATGGTGGAAACTTGCAGCGTCACCATAATGAGCAATCTATGAAGCTTTCTTCTTATATAAAAAAAGAGAGAGACATATTTAAAAGAGGAAAGAGAGAAAAAACACCATTTTCCCATGGTAAATAAGAGATTGCTGAGATGCTCATTGTCTGCTTGCCTTGTCATTTTGATTATGGGATAGCTCATGTATCATGTGCAAGGGGTACCCCGTTGGCGGTTCTCTATGATACACATGTACTTACTATGACAAGAACTTACCGGTAACTAAAGTTGAGTAGCATGAGGAGCGGCTCTCATACTCAAGGGACATGAGATTGCCAACTTATATTTCGTCAAGCATATACTCCATCTTTGTTCACTTTAACCTTAATCACCTCAATATGCTTATGATAGGGGCAATGAGAGCTCAAAGCTAGTAAGTACCATAATATTTTGAAAGCTCTTTATGAACTTGAAATCTCTACTTCCCTCTATGAAGGGCCTTTCTCCTATTTCTAAGTTGAGTCGGTAAACCTTTTCCTCTCTATCTCCAGCAAGCATTTGAGTTGTTGTGTTTCAAGCATTCATATGATGATTTATTCAATCATGTTCTTTATCTTCCTTGTTTGTACAGGACTCTTATCTAAATGAGTATTACTTTGAAAGCCATCATTGCGAAAAGCATTTTATGTTTGAGCAAAGAGTACTAAACTTCTTTACAAAAAGCTTTTCTTGAAAACTGTTTGCCAACTATTCTCTGACCAAGAACAAAGTTTGCCAATCCCAATTATGATTTATCTTTATGCATCTTTATTGTGACTCCCATACTTTTTGCAAGCTAAGTTATATAATGGTGAGTTGCTTTCTACTATGAGTTGTGTATTGGTAAGTGTAATGCTTCTTGTTCGTATTCTTTTTATTGACACTTCACTCCATAAACTTGTGGACATGTTTACTGAGCTCAGTTTTCGCTTGGGGACAAGCGAGGTCTAAGCTTGGGGGAGTTGATATGTCAAATTTGCATCACCATTCTATATCATAATTTGCCTCTATTCATTGATATATTTCATATTAAGAGGTGTTACTTATGTATTTTCATCTATTTTTGCATGTTGGATGATTCTTGGAGGATGAACTACTGGAGTCAGGATTCTGATGGAAAAAACCAGTGTTTTGATGCAATTTCGCGAAGATCTGAAAAATACCATAAAACTACAAAAAATTATATTTTTCCAAAAGACGAAGGATGCCAGAAGGGGAGGCGGAGTTGGGCCATAGGGGGCCCACACACCCCGAGGCACGGGCCACCCTAGGACACGCCTACAAGGGTGTGGCCACCCTGGCCCACCTCTAGCTCCGCCCTCTTGCCAACATCTTCTCCTCGAAACCCTAAAGTCAGGAGAGCGACCATAGAAAGATTCTACCGCCTCTACGGGGCAGAAAACACCGAGAGAGAAAGAGCTCTCTGAAAGACAAATTTTTGCTGAGGAAATTCCTTACCGGAGAGGGGAGATCGTCGCCATCAACACCATCATCAAGCTAGACTTCATCGGGATCATCATCATCATCCACACCATCATCTCCACCAGCACCATCATCACCACTCCATTCCGCTATAACAATTGTGTTGAATCTTGCATAGTTCTTAGGGGGAACTTTCCCGGTGTTGATTACTATTACAGTTGATGGTTGTGAGTGAAACCATTGAATTATTGTTTATGTTCAGATTGTTATCCATCATTATATCATCTCTGATCTTGATCCATATGATGTCTCGTGAGTAGTTCGTTTAATTATTAAGGACATGGGAGAAGTTATGTTGTTAGTAATGGAATTGTGTTGAGGTATTATTCAATGGTTTAATTTTTAAGTTGTGGTGATATTCTTCTAGTGGTGTCATGTGAACGTCGACTACATGATACTTCACCATTTATGGGCCTAGAGGAATGCATTGTGTATTTGGCTACTAACTGTGGGGTTGCCGGAGTAACAGAAACCTGAACCCCCGTTAGGAAACCTTTGCACAAGGGAGTGTAGGATCTCAGAGTTTAAGGTTGTGGTTAGGTTTTTATCTTAATTGCTTTCTTGTAGTTGCGGATGCTTGCAAGGGGTTTAATCACAAGTATGTATTAGTCCAAGTAAGGTCGGTACATTAGCACAGGTTCACCCACACAACACTTATAAAACCAAAGAAGATTAATCAGCTATATGAAGCGAAAGCACTTGACAGCATTCCCATGTGTCCTCGAGAACGTTTGGTCCTTATAAGTATTACCATTGGCTTGTCCTTTGCTAAGAAAGGATTGGGCCACTTGCTGCAATTATTTGCTGTCTTTATTTACTTGCACTTTATTTCTTTGCTTTATCAAAAAAACCTAAAAATACGTTTGCTAAGTATTTACAGAGAACTCTTGAGCCAGTACTACTTGTCATCACCTTCTGCTCCTCATTGGGATCGACAGTCCTATTTATCGAAAGTACTACGATACACCCCCTATACTTGTGGGTCATCATCCCGCACGGGGACGAGCTCCTCCTCGACGGAGCTGTCGTTGACGGGTGGCCGCGGTGGGCGACTCAAACCACCTGATGACGAGCCCTCGCCGCTGTTGCCATACTTCGTGAGCTTCCCTGGGGGCGTGAGCCCCCAGTTCGTCCATCGGCGGGCGATGCGCTTGCGCGCTCCCTCCGACTGGTTGAACTTCTGGCGTTCCACGTCCGTGCGGAAAACGGGGGCCACGGCGGTGAGTCACCGCCGCCCAATCCCACACCGCGCCCTGCTGAGCCACCACGGGAGGCCATCGCATCATGGAGCTGGGGCGAATGGGGGCTGTTGCGAGCTAGATTGCTCGCCGGAGGGGACAGGCGGTGGCAGAGGGAGTGGTAGCAGCGGAGGGGAGTAGGGTTTGGAAACCGAACTCCCCTCCACGACCCGTTTTAATACGAGGTGGCCGCTGAGTTTTTCGGGCCACCGAACTTGTTTTACGGGCCAGGCCGCGAATCTGGGCTTCGTTTTGGCCCACTTTTGTCCTAAACCCGTATTGTCGCTGGACTTTTTTGGTTTTGGCAACTTTTTCGGTTACTGTTAGAGATGCTCTAAAGGGAGTAGAGCAACTCTCCCTTATAAGCTGCTTGTATCCCCCTCCGGCTAGCAAGGTGAGACTAAAGATTGTTGGTAACGCTTGGTACCTAACATTTTACCTGCTCCTTTAAGGAAACGAACAAAAAATAAAGGGATGTTTGTGGACAAAACTTACCCTGACTTTTGTCTCTATTTGGATCATTGAGAATCATTTGGTATAGAAAATTTCTGTTTAGCTAATGTAGTTCACTTTTTTCTAGGACGTGTTTGCTAGCCGTCGTTTCCTCTTCTTGCACCGAGCGTGTAGAAATAAGCATGTTTGCTAAGCTGGGCCGGGTCCATGCATCGCTTGCACAAGTTTTAAAGCAGGACAAAAGTTGGCCGGCTGGAACCACCCAAATCGAGCGTTTCCCGGAGCCAGGATCTCGCAAGGGTCGCGTGCCTCGCGGTTGCACGTATTGGGAAGTGCGTGAGACGGGACATTTTTGTCTTAACTCCCACTCCACTCACCGCCCAAGTCACTCCCTTACCCCCATTCGTCGTTTCCCTCCATGGTCGGCGCACCTCCTACTCTCCCTCCGTTCCGCTCCCTCCATGGCCAAGGCGGTGGGAAAGGCCCATGTATTCGTCGTGCTAACCCTCGACGATCTGATGATGGTTTTTTCGCCCGTACCGGCAGCCCCAACCCCCGCACCTGGCGCGTCATCTCCCGCTCGCGATCTTACTAGACTTGTTTTTCAGTTACGGTTTGCGTGATTGGAAATCAAAGAGCAATTTAGGATTAGGTTATAATTAGGGATTCAATCGACCAATTTAGAATTCAATAGCGGTTGGGAATTGAAAAGTGGGGTTTTCTTTGTAGTTGCTATTTAGGGATTTGGTTGCATGCATTCAAAATTAGGGATTTGAATTAGTGAAGTGCCCCAAATTGGGGATGTGAGTACTACTTGTTCATGTGAATTGTAGTACTTTATATTTACTTTTATTCATGTACATTGCCCGATTTGGGAAAGTTTGTGAGTACTACTTGTTCATGTGCATTGTAGTACTTCATGTGTATTTTTATTCATGTGCATTGCCCGATTTGGGAAAGCTTGTGATTCTATCTGTTCATGTGCATTGTAGTACTTCATGTGAACTTTTATTCACGTGTATTGCTCGATTTGGGAAAGATTAGTAGCTGCCCAATTTGGGAATGCTTCATATGTTATGGATCATCTAGTTTTGCTTCTTGCCAAGGTTATGAAGTTGGAATGTGATACGGTTGGGAGGGGCTAGCATCCCCCACCAGGGTATCAGGACATGCTCCCTATCAACCGCTAGGCTCGGGCAATGAAGGCACTGGTGCCCGGTAGGCTGGAGGCGGCGCCAGGAATGAGGTCAGGACATCCCCCAACATGCATGGTTGTCAGCCCAAGCTTGGACACTACCCCAGGAATGAGGTCCCTCGCTGGTTCATCATCCAGTTGGAGGAGTCTGACCTCCACATGTTGTTGATACCTGTTGGAGATATGCCCAAGAGGCAATAATAAAGTGGTTATTATCATATCTTCATGCTTATGATAAATGTTTACATACCATGCTATAATAGTATTAACCGGAAACATTAATACTTGTGTGATTTGTAAACATAAAAGAGTCCCTAGTAAAGCCTATTGTTAAACTAGCTTGTTGGTTAATATATGATCATGGTTTCCTGATCATGAACATAGAGATGTTATTAACAACATGGTCATATCATTAGGAGAATGATGTGATGGACATACTCCTATAGTTAAGCGTAGCATAAATATCAAGTCATTTAATATAGTTCACTTGCTATAAGCTTTCTGATACATAGTAACCTAATTCCTTCGACCATGAGATCATGCTAATCACCATCATCGGAAGGATGCTTTGATGACATCAAACACCACACCGTAACTAGGTTGCTATAAAGGTGGCATTGAGTGTTCGGAAAGTATGTGTTGAGGCACATGGATCAAGATTGGGATTTGTCCATCCATATGACGGATAGATATACTCTGGTCCCTCTCAGTGGAATGTCATCCAATTAGCTTGCAAGCATGTGACTGGCTCACAAGGGATCACATATCACGGGAACGAGAAAATAGTACTTATCGGTAACGAGGTTGAACTAGGTATGCAGATATACCGATGATCAAACCTCGGATGAGTAAACTATCATGAGACAAAGGGAAATTGGTATCGTATGTAAGTGGTTCATTCGATCGCAAAGTAATTGTAGAAATATGTGGGAGCCATATGAATTTCCAGATTCCTCTATTGGTTATTGATCGGAGAAGTGTCTCGATCATGTCCGCATAATTCATGAACCGTAGGGAGACACACTTAAGGATTCGATGTTTTTAGTAGATATGTGCCGGATCTATGCGTAGATGCTTTACACGGGTAGTACACATATGAGTATGTGGGCGATGATGATCATGTTGTTGCTCCTTTGTTGTAATTTTGGATATTTGTGGTATAGTGGGATGAAGCGGCCCGGACAAACTTTACATGTCCTCGCACATGAGACCTGTTCCACGCCTGACATGCAACTAGTTTGCATAAGTGGCTAGCGGGTGTCTGTCTCTCCTACTATAGTCAATATCTATTTTGCAACGTGTTGTCAACAATTTGGTTATCCTCGTTGTGGTTCATGTTCGTAGGTAAGAACGGTTCTATCTCGAAAGCCCTAAGCCACGTAAAACTTGCAATGGATAAATTAGAGGCGTCTAGTTTAGATTGTTGTCGGGCTAGTGTTATGATATGGTGATGTTGTAAGTAGAAGTATGAGATGATACTCTTACAACACACATAGCGTGTAAACTCCATAGACCTTGGACTTACACATATAGGTATGATAGTGATCATACCATGATGCACATGATAGAGATCATCTGCGGGAACCATATCATTTCACTAATAAACATGTGATGTTTGATAGCATCTTATATTTCTTGTTTAGCGCTTTGTTAGCATAATAAGATGATCCCTCATTTAAATATCAAGATAAGAATGTGTTCTTCCTTTAGTATGCACCGATTATGTTTCGTCGCTCCAAGACATCACGTGATGATCGGGTGTTCTTGGATCCACGACCATATTTAGGGTGTAAAACAGTTACACACGCGAATACTAAGGTTCTAACTTGGCGAGCCTAGCATGTACAGACAAGGCCTTGAAACACGGACCGAAAGGTTAAGCATGAGTCATATAGTAGATATGATGCCCATTTGATGCTCGCCTTTGAAGCTATACCGACTCACGTGATGATCGGACTTGGTATAGTGGATTTGGTTCATGTAATCACCAAAAAGGCACGAGGGATGTCGTTTTTGAGTGGGAGTTCATTCATAATATGGATTAGTTGAACTCAATCTATCATACACTTAGTCTAAACTTTACAAATTCTGTTGTAGATGGCACCACCTGCTTTTAATTTCAATGTGTTCATGGAGAAAGAGAAACTTGCAACGAACGGTAGCAACTTTACCGAATGGGCCATGAATTTGAGGATTCTCCTCTCTGCTGCACAAAAGCAATATGTTCTAGAAGTGCTACTAGGCCCCCACCTTTTGAGGATGCCCCTGACTAGGAGAAGAATGTCTATCAGACTCGTCAGGAGGACCACAACTTAGTTCATTGCGGCATATTGTATGGGCTAGAGCCGGAACTTCGAAAGCGTTTCGAAAACGGCAATGCATTTGATACAATGGGTGAGTTGAAAATGATTTTCGACACACATGCTGCTGTAGAGAGCTACAATGCTTCAGAAAAGTTCTTTAGTTGTCTGATGGAAGAGCACAACTTCGTTAGTGAGCATGTACTCAAGATGTCGGGTTACGCCGATAAGCTTGTGTCCTTGGGAATAACGATTCCCATTGACTTAGGCATCCATCGTGTTCTGCAGTCTCTGCCACCTAGCTATAAGAGCTTTGTGATGAACTATAATATGCAAGGCATGAAGAAGTCTCTCCCGAGCTTACAATGCTTAAAACTGCAGAAGTGGAGATCAAAAGGAACATCAAGTGTTGATGATCAATAGGAACACCGGTTTCAAGAAAGACAAGAAGGAAAACGGAAGGGAAGTAAGGGCAAGCACTGTTGCGTGCTGAAAAGAAATCGAGTTGGACCTAAGTCCGATCGAAAAGTGCTACTATTGTAAGGGACAGCCATCGAAGCGCAATCGCCCCAAGTATTTGGCGACAAGAAGGCGGCAAGGCAAACAAAGGTATATATGATATACATGTTATTGATGTGTTTGACTAGTGCTCGCAGAGCACCTGGGTATTTGATACGGTTCAGTTGCTAATATTTATAATTGAATCGAAATGGCATGAATGCTTAACGCTAGCAAGGGGTGAGGTCAAGATGCGTGTCTGCAATGGATCAAGCGTTGATGTGATCGCCGTAGGAATGCTGCCTCTCCATTTGCCGTCGGGATTAGTTATAAACTTGAATAATTGTTATCTCGTGCCTGCACTAAGCATAACATTGTATCTGGATCGTGTTTGATGCGAAGTGGTTATTCATTTAAATCCGAGAACAATGGTTGTTCCATTTATATGAATGAAATCTTTTATGGTCATGCACCGATGATGAATGGTTTATTTCTATTAGATCTCGATGATAATATTACACATATTCATAATGTTGATGCTAAAAGGATTAAACTTAATGATGATATATCCGCATATATGTGGCACTGCCGTCTAGGTCATATTGGCGTTAAACGCATGAAGAAGCTCCATTCAGATGGACTTTTGGAATCACTTGATACATGTGAGCCATGCCTTATGGGCAAGATGACTAGAACGCCGTTTTCCGATTCAATGGAACGGGCGACAGATTTATTGGAAATCATACATTCTGATGTATGTGGTCCAATGAGTGTGTCAGCGCGAGGTGGATATCGTTATTTTGTTACTTTCACGGATGATTTGAGTAGATACGGTTATATCTACTTGATGAAACACAAGTCTGAAACCTTTGAAAAGTTCAAGGAATTTCAGAATGAAGTGGAAAATCATAGTAATAGAAAGATCAAATTTCTACGGTCTGACCGTGGAGGTGAGTATCTAAGTTACGAGTTTAGCACTCACATGAAAGAGTGTGGAATTGTTTCACAACTCACGCCTGCCGGAACACCACAGCGAAATGGTGTGTCGGAACATCGTAATCATACTTTATTAGATATGGTTCGATCTATGATGTCTCTGACGGACTTGCCGTTGTCATTTTGGGGTTATGCACTAGAAACTGTTGCATTCACTTTAAATCGGTCACCATCTAAATCCGTTGAAAAGACACCGTATGAATTGTGGTTTGGAAACAAACCTAAGCTGTCATTTCTTAAAGTTTGGGGATGCGATGTTTATGTGAATAAACTTCAACTGGATAAACTCGAACCCAAAGCAGAAAAATGCGTCTTCATAGGATACCCTAAGGAAACTATTGGGTATTCCTTCTATCACAGATCCGAGGGCAATGTTTTTGTTGCCAAGAATGGATCCTTTCTAGAGAAAGAGTTTCTCGCGAAAGGTGTGAGTAGTAGGAAGGTAGAACTCGAAGAGGTTATTGAACCTTCTCTTCAAAGTATGGCGAGTAGCGCATCGCCGGAAGTTGTTCCGGAGTTGGCTCCATCTGTTGAAGAAGGAACTAATGATAATGATCATGAAACTCCGAAAGAGAGTACTACCGAACCTCGCAGGTCTAGCAGGACACGTGCAGCTCCCGAGCTGTACGGAAATCCTGTCATGAATTTCATGGTTGATGAAAATGATGACCCTGCGACGTATGAAGAAGCGATGATGAGCCCGGATTCCAACAAATGGTTAGAAGCCATGAAATACGAGATGGAATCCATGTATGAAAATCAAGTTTGGAACTTGGTGGAATTACCTCATGACTGAAAGCCCGTGGAGAACAAATGGATTTTCAAAAGGAAAACTGATGCTGATGATAATGTGACCATCTATAAAGCTCGACTTGTCGCAAAGGGGTTTCGACAAATTCAAGGAGTTGACTACGATGAGACATTCTCTCCCGTAGCGATGCTAAAGTCAGTTAGGATTATGTTAGCAATTGTTGCATATTTCGATTATGAGATATGGCAAATGGATGTCAAAACCGCGTTTCTCAATGGTAATATTGAAGAAGAGTTGTATATGATACAACCAAAGGGTTTTGTCGATCCTAAGGATGCTAACAAGGTGTGCAAGCTTCAGCGATCCATCTATGGATTGAAGCAAGCATCACGAAGTTGGAATCTCTGCTTTGATGAGGTGATCAAAGAGTTTGGATTTGTCCAAACTTATGGAGAAGCTTGTATTTACAAGAAAGTGAGTGGGAGCAATGTGGCATTTCTGATATTATATGTGGATGACATATTATTGATCAGAAATGATATAGATCTTTTAAACAATGTTAAAAGTTATCTAAACAGCAAATTTTCAATAAAGGACCTAGGTGAAGTGTCATACATACTAGGCATAAAGATCTATAGAGATAGATCTAGACGCCTAATAGGGCTATCGCAGAGTACATACCTTGATAAGATTTTAAAGAATTTTAAAATGGACGGAAGTAAGAAGGGGTTCTTACCTATGTTGCAAGGCAAGACATTGAGTAAGACTCAAAGTCCGCTTCATGAAGAAAGAGAGATAATGGACAAAGTCCCCTATGCTTCAGCCATAGGCTCTATAATATATGCCATGCTATGTACAAGACCGGATATGGCACATGCTATTAGTTTGACTAGTAGGTACCAATCAGATCCAGGTTCGGAACACTGGATAGCGGTCAAGAATATCCTTAAGTACTTACGAAGAACTAAGGATATGTTTCTTGTATACGGAGGTGAAGAAGAGCTCATCGCTAAGTGTTATGTTGACGCTAGCTTTGACACCGATCCGGATGACTCTAAGTCTCAATCCGGATACGTATTTCTCATGAATGGCGGAGCGGTTAGTTGGAGGAGTTCCAAACAACCTGTGGTGGCGGGATCAACAACGGAGGCCGAATATGTTGCTGCTTCAGAAGCGGCTCAGGAAGCAGTTTGGATGAAGGAGTTCATATCCGAACTAGGAGTGGTTGCAAACGCGTTGGACCCAATGGTGATCTATTGTGACAACAATGGTGCCATTGCCAATGCCAAAGAGCCAAGGTCTCACAAGCATTCCAAGCATATTAAGCGCCGGTTTCACTCCATCCGCGAGCATGTCAAGGATGGAGATATAAAGATTTGTAAAGTACATACGGATCTCAATGTAGCAAATCCGTTGACTAAAACTCTCCCTAGAGCAAAACATGATCAACACCAGAACTCAATGGCTGTTAGATTTATAACTATGTAACTAGATTATTGTCTCTAGTGCAAGTGGGAGACTGAAGGGAATATGCCCTGAGAGGCAATAATAAAGTGTTTATTATGTGTATTCCAAGTATATGATAGATGTTTATTTTGCATGCTATAATTGTATTAATACGGAAACATTAATACATGTGTGTTTAATAAACAAACAGAAAGTTCCTAGTTATGCCTCTCTCATAAACTAGATCGTTGATTAACAAGATGATCAAGGTTTCCTGATCATGGACATTGAATATTGTTAATAACGGGATCACAACATTAGTGTAATGGTGTGATGAAAATTCATCCGAAGTATAGCATTACGATCAAAGTCATTGAGTTTACATTGCTATAAAAACTTACGAAGTGATCCTAATCCTTAGACCATGAGATCATGTCAATCACTAACACCGGAAGAGTTTCTTGATAACATCAAACGTCACACCGTAACAGGGTGATTATAAAGATGGATTCAGAACTAAAAGTGTTATGTTGAGGCTCATGGATCGAGAGTGGAATTTGTTCATCCCGATGACGGATAGATATACTCTGGGCCCTCTCGGTGATATCACATTGATTAGCTTGCAAGAAAGTGATTTGATCACTAGAATGTTATATCACGAGAACGAGAAAAGAGTGCATGTTAGTAACGAGATCAAACTAGGTATGGAGATACCGATGATCGAATCTCGGACATATGTAATATATCGTGAAACAAAGGGATTAATATACTAGCGTAAAAGGTTTCGACGATCACAAGAAAGTCATCGTTGAATGTGTGGGAGTCAGTATGGGTCTCCAGATCCCGCTTCTGATTATTGATCCGAGAGGGGTCTCGATCATGTCCGCATTATTCACGAACCGTAGGGTGACACACTTAAGAGACACCGACATCCAATTGGAGCAAAAGTTTCATGCCGAAAGAATGAACAAGCGCAGGAATTTATTTCACTGGATACCAAAACAGGTTTTCGGGTGAAATTGCATAAAGTGGTTATGCATGTGAAATAGAATTCTAGCAAGGGGTTATTTGTGAATGTTTGTCATTAAAGTAATTGAAAAAAATATGAATAAAATAAAAGAGTTTTATTTAATGAGAGTTTGCATTAAATTTGGTGGAAATTTAGTGGGAATTTGAGTGGAGAAAATTGAAGGGCCATTTTGTGAGTGGAGTGTCCACCCACATGAATGAAGGAGGGGAGGGGGCAGCCCCCATGGCCGGCGGCCACCCCCTTGGGTGCCCCCCTCCTCCTATAAAAGGAGCCCCTCCTCTCACTTCTCACTCACACCTCCTCGTGAAGGATCTCTCTCCCCCTCCTCCTATAAATTCGTGATAGTTCCATATACGAGAGATCAAGCTTTGAACTTGAAAGACCCTCTGAAAAGGTGCAAGACCTTACAATCATATTTGGATCTATAAAGAAATAGACATGGATGTTTCACATCTACGAAATTATCGACATGTCGGGAAAGAGTTCACAACAATGTTCAAAGAGTTGACTATGACAAGATCTGATCTTTCATTAAGCGATATTTAGTCTAGACGGATTAATGTAGCAATCACTACATATAATTTTGTTATGTGGTAGTTGAATAAACAAAACAAGTTCTTCTAATAGAATGGTTACCTAGGACGTGTGCATGACACGGTCCAAAGGGTTTTGTTAATTCAAAGGATGCTAAAATCATAAGCAAACTTCAATGTTTGAAGTAAGCATCGCGGAGTTGGAATCTTCACTATGATGCAACTGTTAAAAGAGTTTAATTTCACCGGAGACGATAAAGATGCTTGCATTTGCAAGAAATAAAGTGGGAGCGCTAAGACATGTTTCTAATACATTATGTGGAAGACATATTGTTGATTGGAAATAATGTATCTTTTTATTGACACATGTTAAGAATTTCATCTCGATGAAAGGCTTAGGCAGAACCCGAATATTTGGCATCAATGTCTATATGGATAAATTGAGACGCTAATATGGTTGTGCCAGATGTACATAGATGAGATATTGAATGAGTTCAATATAGAAACTACAAGAAAGGTTCTTGTTGCACAGGAAGGATTGAATAAAGATTCAAGTATTTTTGATACTTGATATATAAAATCATAAAGAGTACTTTATCAATCATGCTATGATGTGTACAAATCCAGATATGTACTATGCTCTAAATGTTATGAGCGTATACCAGAATGATTCATAAGATGATTATTGGACGATAGTAAATATATTCTTATGATCTTTTAGAAGAACTAAGAATATATTATTTTGTAGAAGTGACAAATAGATGGTTAGTTCATTGTAAAAGTATTACATTGATACTAGTTTTTTCACAAATTACAAATTAAGTTTATCTCTATCTAAACTAAGAGTGGCACAATATGATGGAAAGTAAGTTCCATAATGGATTTGGATGAGTTCCAAAGTTAAGACATTGTGACAGATACTATAACAAAAGGCTAAGTATATGACTGCTATAATAGCAGCAAAAGAGTTTGTGTCAAGTAGTTTGTTACCAAACTAGGTATGGTTCACAGCAGGATAGTACTATGAAGATATATTGTACGACAATATTATCAACATGTTTTAACCCCAAGGAACTAAAGGTCTCACAAAGGACCAAATTTATACAAAGCCATCTCATTAGAGAATGAGTGATGCGTAGAGACGCAAAGACATGCAATTACACATGGACCTGAAAGTATCGGATCTACAGATCAGTTGACCACTAGCAATCGTGTAAATACAACACCGGAAAGCCATAGGTGTTGAATGTAGATAGGTTTGAAACTAGATTATTGACTCTAGTGCAAGTGGGAGACTTTTGGAGATATGCCCAAGAGGCAATAATAAAGTGGTTATTATCATATCTTCATGCTTATGATAAATGTTTACATACCGTGCTATAATAGTATTAACCGGAAACATTAATACTAGTGTGATTTGTAAACATAAAAGAGTCCCTAGTAAAGCCTCTTGTTAAACTAGCTTGTTGGTTAATATATATGATCATGGTTTCCTGATCATGAACATAGAGATGTTATTAACAACAGGTTCATATCATTAGGAGAATGATGTGATGGACATACTCATATAGTTAAGCGTAGCATAAAGATCAAGTCATTTAATATAGTTCACTTGCTATAAGCTTTCTGATACATAGTAACCTAATTACTTCGACCATGAGATCATGCTAATCACCATCACCGGAAGGATGCTTTGATGACATCAAACACCACACCATAACTGGGTGGCTATAAAGGTGACATTGAATGTTCGGAAAGTATGTGTTGAGGCACATGGATCAAGATTGAGATTTGTCCATCCATATAACGGATAGATATACTCTAGGCCCTCTCGGTGGAATGTCATCCAATTAGCTTGCAAGCATGTGACTGGATCACAAGGGATCACATATCACGGGAACGAGAAAAGAGTACTTATCGGTAACGAGGTTGAACTAGGTATGCAGAGATATCGATGATCAAACCTCGGATAAGTAAACTATCATGAGACAAAGGGAAATTGGTATCGTATGTAAGTGGTTCATTCGATCGCAAAGTAATTGTAGAAATATGTGGGAGCCATATGAATTTCTAGATTCCTCTATTGGTTATTGATCGGAGAAGTGTCTCGATCATGTCCGCATAATTCATGAACCGTAGGGAGACACACTTAAGGATTATATGTTTTTTAGTAGATATGGAATGTAAGTAGGGAGACCAAATGTTGTTCGGAGTCTCGGATGAGATCCAGGATATCATGATGAGATCCGGAATGGTCTAGAGAATAAGATTCATATAAGGAAAGTCCGATTTCGGAGTTCGGGAATGATTTCGATGTTTTCATCGGAGAGGTTCTAGAAGGGTCTAGAAGGTTCATCGGACCGAAAGGGGAATGGTCCATGAATGTGTCATGGTTAAGTGGAATGATTGGATCATGTCCTAGGTCACTTTGGTTGGGCATTTGCAAGAGAGAAATAAAGCTCTAAATTGAAAGTCAAAAGGGAGGTTTGAAAAGTCAAACTGGAACAATAGTTTCCTAGTGGAAGAAGGAAAGAGTCCTTCCTTATATCCAACTTGGGTTTGGGTATGGATTCAAACTCCCCTCTCCCAAGCTGCCCCCTCTCATAAATAGAGGGAGAGGGCTGCCCCAAAGCACACAACACCAGCCCTCCCCACCCCATGCTGTCAAGACGTCGCTGTCGCCGCTTCGTCGTGCCACCGCCGGCCCATCGCCATCGCCCTAGCCTCCGCCGACACCTCCTCCTCCTCCTCCTCCTCCTCTCTGGACTTCTAAACCTAGATCGCCGAAAAACCTAGATCCATCATAACTCGCACCGGCTTAGGCGAAGCCCTGCGGGATCTTCCCTCTACTTCTGACACCACGCCGTCGTGCTGCCGGAATCGCGAGGGGAGAACTACAACCTCCGCTGCCTGCTAGAACAAGGGAGAGGAAGGTCTTCATCGAGCACCGAACGTGTGACCGAATGCGAAAGCGCTGCGGGAACACAGCGCCGGAAGGATCGTCTACGCGATCTTGAGATCGGCAAGTGTACGACTACATCACCCACGAGAATCTGCTCTCGTTAACAGCTTTGGAATCTTCGAGGGTGAGTACTCTAATCGACTCGTTGCTACAATCTAGTAGATAGATCTTGGCTTGTTTGTATGCATGCGGTAGAAAATTTTGTTTTCCATGCTACGAAACCCTACAATACCTCCGGCATTCTAGAAGGGCCTGAGGGACTGGATCAGGATCCCACTGCACTACGTCATGCCAGTGTCAGCTTGCCGCTAGTGCGATAAATTGGTGCGGGTGGACTGGTTCGGCGGCCAGTTGGTGCTAAGGAAGAACTGTACAGAGCTGGTCTATAAGTACGACCTGCAGCGCGACGATGTTCTGGAGTTCAAGGTCAAGGCATTCGTCGTCAAATAAAGATATATAAGGCCATCTCCTCCACCACCATGCAGTACACCTGTCCTGACCATGGCTAGACGATGGTCTCGTGTTTAGTTGTGTTAAGTTAGCTACGTAAGTATGTAATTATAGTTAGTGATGATAAGCCTGTAATGGTGAAACCTAGTGGTTCAGGGGCATCTGTTGATGTTGCTTTTGATGATGGTTGTTAGTAAAAAAACCTGATTGTACCTTATAGGTGTCCTAAACCTGCTAAGTAAGTATTAACTAGTTATGTCCTAACATGTGTGATATGTGTGTTATGTCTGATGTGTCTAATATGTGTGTTGTTGTCAAATGTGGTGGTAAGATCATCCAATTTGAAATAGGTGACCATAACACATGTAATAAGGTGCAAATCAAAGTAACAAACACCTGCAAATTGCATCAACCAGGGAATAAAGCACAAATGCATGCAAGCAAACAACTGTGTCAAATTGCACGAAACCTAGATGCTGGAAGCCAAACGAGATGCCAATCTTGGTCCAAGCCCAATCTCGTCGGATGCAACATCCAGTAGACCAACCATACATGGGCATTTCTCGGGTCGGGTCGAAAGAAGCCTGCCCACGCATTTTCCAGGCCTGATCTTGGATCGAGCCTAAAAATTCGCCCTAGGCCCGACCCAAACTACGCAAATACCACCGGGCCATTGTGCTAGGCCTTCCCTATTTTTGCCTTTCTCCAGGACCAAGTTGCACACGGGACTCAAAACTGCATCCCAGGCCCGAGGGCTAGAAAAGCCTGGCCTGTTTTTTTTTCCGGTCCGGGTCAGGCAGGACCGGGCTGCCCATGCCTAGCCCTGGGACCAACTACCAAAACCGGAAAATTTGAACCCGACCAAGCAAACACATCCCTAGTGTATTACTCCTCATGGTTAGGCCCCGCCCTGAGCAGGCCCTGAATGCTAGGGGCCCAAGCCCAGGTATTAATATTTTTTTATGAGACCCACGTTTTGATATGTCTAACTGTATATGCATATAGTCAAAATAAATGTCTAACTCCCATGCATTTACTATTTGAATACCCATGGTCGTGCGAAGTTTGGTCGGCGCTTGTGGCATGGTCGAAACTTTCTTCCCTGCTACCATCTTCCTGGGCCGCTGCTTCGGCCATCCCCAGGGTGGCTATGTATGTTCCGCATGAACTCCACACGTAACAAACGTAGAGGAACACAATCATTTGTCCTCCTCATGGCGTGAGAGCTATGGCATGAGCGAAATATGCGCATTTTTCAACAAGAGGAGATGTCGGTTGCTAGCCTAGTTATGCACATACGCAATGAAGCTTTAATGTGGAATATTGTCGGGGCTTCGATTCCCTTTGATCCGGGTTGAGTTGTATTTGTGTACCCTTTCTTTTTTCTCTTTGGTGGCCTAGGCATTTGCCTAGTTTTTGCCCACCTAAACCCTTTGTTTGTTAACGCTCCTTTGTATTAATCAATAAATTTAGTAGCTCATCTTCTAACTTTTGTGTGCATACGACCGATGATTGGGCGCAACGATTTTTTCTATCACCCTCGTCTTCTTCTCCTGGCTCTCGCCTCCTCGTTTTGTTTCCTTCCTGCAATCATGGCGTCCCGCTTGTGATTCCTGGCCATTTGACTGGAATTAATGGAGTGGACCTTATGTTTATCTGATTTTCTTTGTTCAATCCGGTTCCATCTAGTGCTCATGTGATCCCAATTACTCCATGAGTTCCCCCTCGAGTCTCGACATCATTGCCGGCAAGGAGAAGGGCAAATGGGCAAGGGGGATTGCCGGCAGCTAGCGCTAAATACGGATGTCCATAGACAAGCAGGCAAGACAATTGTTGGTCGTGTAGATTTGTTCTCACGGCGAGCCTACAACATAACTGTGCACTTTTTTTCCCCTCAAATCAGATGCTTCAGGGGTTATGCCGTTGGTGTGCAAGCATGCAATGCAATCTTCGGCTCAAGGTGTTTGTTCTCCCACCCATATTAATTGACTTGCATTTGTGTAGATTTGAATATATCTAGCACTAAAACATGTCTAGATACATTTGAATCTAGACAAATCTAAATCAACTAATATGGGTTAGAAGGAGTACTTGATTTCTTGAGTCGAGCATTCTCAACAATAAGAAGGTGAGTAGTATGTATTTTGTATACTATATCCTTTCAAAATTTAGATAAAAGCATTTTGTTGTAATACTTATGATTATAAAGTATCTGTTGAAATATCGGTTTTGCTAGTTCTCAGACGCCTGAGAACTTCTTAGGTCTCAGTCACCTCTTTCACCGTTCGATTTACCTCGTGATTTGTGCAAAGTGGAAATTCCACATGAGTTGCAACTAGGGTGTAACTGAGAATTTAATGAGTTGCAACTAGATTGTAACTGAGAATTAGTACAGATCTTATGAGTTGCAACTGAGAATTAGCACAAATATTAGGATAACGTCAGCGACTTAGACCTAAGAAGTTCTCAGGCGCCTGAGATCTAGGCACTCCCTTGAAATATACAGTGCTTCTATAATTTTTTGTGTACTACAACCCCACTTTGTTGTCTTGCAGTGGTGCCCTTAACATGTCAAGGCCACCCCTACTGGTAGAATAACTTTGTGACATGTGGCGGCATCGCCTGTCTTGTCGCCTCTCGTGGCTGCCAACAGACGGGGCCGATCCACAGATTTCATGGGTCCTAGGATAAAACAACGCCAAGGGACCCTTATTTACAGTGGGGTGGGGGGGGGGAGGGCAAAGTCCCCCTACATAGAAAACACCTTAAAACAATACTCCCTCCGTACCAGGGCATACGACGTCTAAAAAAAGGATTTTTCCCACAGCTTACGGCGCCAGATCGTAGTAGATCGTTACCTTCCTATTTTACCCCTACTTTCCCCTAGCCCACCTTCGTCCTCGACTCATGGGAGAAGTAACTCCCGGCTCTCGCATGCCTCGGCGCCTCGATGCCTCGACGCCTCGATGCCTCGACGCCTCGATAGCTCCTCCGCACTCCTCGCACAGCCACCGCGCCTCGAAGGGTCGCCGCCTCCAATCGGCTATAGATGGATCCTCTCCTACGCGTCTCCTCTCCCCCCATTATTCGGTTCTGCCATTGTTTCCACTCCCCTGTTTTGTGAATCTTCCATGGCAACAAGGGCGGCGGCGGTGATGGTGCTGGCGGCGGCGGTGATGGTTCTGGCGGCCGCGGCGATGTTGTCCGGTGCAGCCTTCGCCATGGACGTGGGGGGCAGCGTGTGGGCCGACGGCATGGTGCGTAGCAGCGTCGGGGGCGACGGTATGGCGGGCAGCGGCGTCGGGGCAGCAGCGTTGATGGCGCCCAGCACTGTCGTGGGACACTTCGTTGGAAACCCCAAGAGCAAGGTGTGATGAGCACAGCCGCAAGTTTTCCCTCAGTAAGAAACAGAGGTTATCGAACCAGTAGGAGGAAGGAAACGTCACACAGGTGTTGCAAGCAACGTGGAAACCTGCACAACACAAACTCAAGACTTTGCCCCAACGAATCAGTGAGGTTGTCAAGATCACCGGTTTGCTGTAACAAAGGATTAAACGTATGGTGTGGAAGGTAATGGTTTGCAGCAAGTAAACAAGTAATAATGGAAGACGTATCAATCGTAAATATTGGACCGGGGTCCATAGTTCACTAGAGGTGCTCTCCTTAGATAAACAACCTGGCATGAAGGGTAAACAAATTACATCAGGGCAATTGACAGGAACTGAGCAAGGCATAACAATGCAATACCAGACAAAAAGATCCTATGAGATTCGATTGGGCAATACAACAATATACATAAACCTCCATCCAACTTCATCTATGACTAGAAGTCCACCTTCATGTTATCGTCCAAACCCCCTCCAGTATGAAGTTGCAAGCAACATACAACTGCTTTAAAAAAAGTGTGTAAGGTAAACAATCCACTTGTTCCATGAATAAGACCGTTGTTTTCTCCCTAGTGGCAATAGCACATCTATAACCGAAGAGATTTCTGTCACTTCCCTTGGAAACTAGAGGCATGGACCCACTATCGAGCATAAATACCCCATCTTGGAGTCACTAGCAACTACTCGGCCAAGATAGCTACTAACAACGGAGAGCATGTAAGATCACAAACAACATAGACATGATAGAATCATAAAGACAAAACCATTAATCAATCTGATATAGTAATCTCAATATCCATCGGATCCCCGCAAACACAACATGCATGATTATTAATAGATTAGATCTTGATCATGAAAGGAGCTCACAAGATCTATACATGAAAGCACAAGGGAGGAGATACAACCATCTAGCTACTACATGGACCCATAGTCCAAGGTGGGAATACTCACGCTTCATACCAGAGAGAAGGCCTCCGGGATGATTTCCCCTCCAGCAGGGTGCCGGGAAGAACTTTAGATCCCCTCCCTGATCTAGGGACGACGGTGGCGGCGGCTACAGAAGGTTTCATGGAGTTTTGATCGTGTACTTAGGGTTTCTCCATCAGGGGCTTCTTATAGGCGAAGAGGCGAGGCCGGGAGGCGACCAGGGGGCCACACCCTGCCAAGGCGCGGACCCACCCCTGGCTGTGCCTAGGGGGGTTTGGCCGCCCTGGTTTGCTTCTCCGTCTCGTCTTATGGTGTAAGATCCCTACTTTGTAAAGGAAAAGGATCCATGTGATTGCAATGCTAGTCCCTGGATCATTGCTAGCATCCATAGTTTAAGATGAAGTACACAGATACAAAGGTCTTTATTACATTCATTCCAGAGATGAACATAGTCTTTACAACTCCAAGGCCATAGTCCTAGTACAAGAGTTTGAATAAGTAAATAAATAAAAGTCTTCATCTTCATGTGCCACAGGCAAACATGTTGAGTATAGACTCATGACACCTAATCCTCATCAGAGTAACCTGCAACATCACAAGTTACAGCCACAGTGGGTCAATACTTTGGAATAGTATTGGCAAGTGATACCTTAGTAAAATTTTAAGTGGACTAGATACTATATGCAATTTGGCTAAGTGTAGCTTGGCTTGCTTTGCTCAAAATAGATTTTGCCTATTAGTTGAAATCACTAAGTTTTTCTTTGTCAAAACTTTTCCCAAGGAACCACCAATAGACATTGAGGTCCTTCACCCTTGTTCACCCACAAGTTTTACTTAGAAATTGGGATGAGGAGATTCTTGATAGCTTTCATGTCTTGATGCTCAAGTTGTCCATTGCCATGGACTTGGCTAGGTACTTAGATTTTTCCATCTGCAGAGGTTGTGCACTTTCCCCACCAGACTTGGTTTCACCAAGACAGGATCTTTCAGAAGCCTTCCCTTAGACCAAATGGACGCGTTCCAACCTATCATCCCACTACCACCAACTGTCCAAATGGCTAAGTTCTAGCAACTTATGTGATCCAGGCAGAGCCCATATTGCCAAGTGGCTGCACTAGAAGCTTCTTAACACTTGGCCTATAAAATCTCTTTGTTCCTGGGTGGCTTACCACAAGTGATATACACAAGTTAAACCATATAAATGGGCCTTGTGTAACCACTCAACATAAACCTTTCCTTCCATTCCACCCAGATGTTTCATTAACTTAGTTGTTTTATTAGGAAAAACTCAAGTCCAAAGGACTTAGAAATATTTTCATCATAGCATGTATATATTTCACCAACCCTTGGTTGCTACTAGCTAGGCTAAGCATGACATAGATAGTAACTTAACTTAGAAATTTTCTAGTAATTCTACAACTACTAGGATTTCCCAACATGGCATATAAGCAAAATATAGCATGCAAGTCTAACAAAATATTTCTAATGCTTAGTAGAAAACATAGGAATGATAATATTCATGAAGTACCACTTGCCTTGGTAGTTTGGAGAGTACTACACTCTTCACAATCACAATCACTAGCACCAAAATCTACACAAAGAATTATAGTAACAAATCACATACAAAACATATGCAACCAAAAATATATGCATGCATGCATGCAAAATGGTATGTGATGATTTTTTAAAACTCAACCAAACAAGTAAACAGTACTGAATCAAAAACAAGTTAAAAACTTGCCAAACAACCATTATTTAAACCCTAAATTATTTCCTAAACATTTCATATACTCAATTTAGTCCTACATAAGTTTCTGCAAATAAAACCTTTTTAACAGAAGCAAAACTTTAAAAACATTGCATATTTAGAAATAGCTTGCTCTCCTGATTCCAACGATATAAAATTTGTCAAATTCTAAGGTGGGGATCAAAAGTTATAGCCAAAACAAATTTGAACATAAATCAGATTCAAATCCTGTTTTAAATCTAACCTCCAGCCACGCGTCATGTTCTAATTGGTGTGTACCGCTTCGCACCGGATCACGCTCGGCTACCGTTGGATCTAACTATATACGCACGGCTCAGATCTAAACTTACCTCTTCGTCACAGATCTAATCTCACACGTTAGATCTCAATCCTACGGCCCTAATCTAACTGACCATAGGCAGGCGGGCGCTGGCGTGAAAGCTACGCCTATGGCGGCGCCACAGGTTGTCCTAGGGTCGCTTGAGGGCTTACTGACCGTGGAGACGTCCGATGCTCAACTGGCGGCTTGACAAGGGCGCATGGAGTGGGCTTTGAGCTCGTCGAGTTGCGGGCGTCGGGTTCGAGTAGACGGCGACGTTGGCGACGCTCCTGGTCTCCCTAGCACAAACAAACGGCATCAGATGATGCACAAGGCAGTGGCGAACAACTTCGTGTGAATCAGAGGCGAAGGGGCGCAAAGGGCTTACGGAATTTGGTCGCCGGAGTTGAGGTTGTCGTCGGGAGCTTGCGGTGTTGAACGAAATCGACGACCTGGGGCAGTATAAAGGGAACCAGCGGTGTCAGTAGTTGCGCAAGAAAGTGGCGAGGCTGTCTGCAAGAACCAGAGGGCGAGGGGCGCACGAAACTCACCGGAATCGGTCGCCGGAGTGCTCTCTGACTGCGGTGGTGCGGGGTTGAATGCGGGCAACCTGGGGGCGCTTTGTGCTCGGAGTTTGGGGGGAAATGGAGAGGGGGCAGAGGGGGTTTAAGTAGGCTAGGCGGGGGCGAAGATCGCACGCGGTATCAAGGGAATTTAAGCGAGGAATCAACGCGACAGTGAATGGCGGATGAAACGGCCGGCGACGTGGTCGTGGCGCGATTTGGGGAAGAAGGGGTGAGCTGGCGAGGTCCACCGGTCAGCGAGTGAAACAGAGATGGGGTGGGGTCCTGGCGTCAGTCTCTCAGCGGGTTCGTCTGCGAGTGAGAAGGAGAGAGAGGGAACCCGGGTGGGCTTAGTGGGCTGCGTCATTCTTTGGGCTCAATTCTTTGGCCCTTTTCTCTCTCTTATCTCTTTTTCTTTTTCTAAATCAATTTTCTGGAATGATTTTCAATCAAATTCAAAGGCATTTGAATTTCAAACCTTTTCTGGATTTTGTAAAGTGTAATCATCATACTTTTGGACACAAAACCATGTGGTCTCTCTGTACTTGCTTGGTCCCTTTGAATAAACAAAATAAACAGTGCTATGGCACTTGATTTGGAAATGTTTTGAAGATGGTTTTGAAACCATATTTGTTTTGTATTTTTTTTCCAAACTCTACATTCAATATAAACAACAAGGAAGCAAACAAGACTTGGTTAAAACACTTATGCTCTCAATTGAGAGTAGTAAATGATTAATGTTTGCTCACATAAAATAATAGCACTAAGTGCTTCTGTTTCTTGAAATGAGTTGAAAAATGATCCCTAAATTATATGCATGCATGAATGATATGCAATCTTTGGAATCATGATTTTAGGGATGTTACAAATCTAACCCCCTTAAGGTGAATCTCGCCCTCGAGATTCGGATTGGCTAGCAAATAGGTGAGGGTGGTCTTTCTGAAGATCATCTTCTCTTTCCCATGTTGCTTCCTCTTCGGAATGATGGTTCCACTGAACTTTGCAAAACTTGATAGTCTTAGTCCGTGTGACTCTTTCTGCAGTCTGAAGAATCTTGATAGGCTTCTCTTCATAAGTGAGATCACTCTCCAACTAAACCTCCTCCAAAGGTATAGTATCCTTCAAAGAAGTTTCTTCTATTTCTGGATGACATTTCTTAAGTTGACTCACATGAAACACATTATGGACAGCTGACAGAGATTCCGGCAGTTCAATTTCATAGGAAACTTCTCCTTTACGACTCAGAATCTTGAATGGTCCAACATATCTTGGTGCCAATTTTCCTTTGACTCCGAACCTCTTCACTCCACGAAGTGGTGACACTCTAAGATAAGCTCTATCACCAACTTCGTAGGTGACTTCTCTACACTTAGGATCTGCGTAGCTTTTCTGTCAGGACTGTGCTATCTTCAACCTGTCCTTAACCAACTTGACCTTATCTTCGGCTTCTTTGATAAGATCTGACCCGAATAAACTTCTTTCCCCCACACCATTCCAGAACAATGGGGTGGTACACTTCCTTCCGTAGAGAAACTCAAATGGTGCCATCTCTATGCTGACTTGATAGCTGTTGTTATAAGAAAATTCTGCGTAAGGCAGACTTTCATCCCAACTGGCTCCATAGTCTAGGGCACATGCCCTCAACATGTCTTCAAGAATTTGATTAGTCCTTTCGGTTTGTCCATCGGTTTGAGGATGAAAAGCAGTACTGAATTCCAGCCTCGTTCCCAAAGACTCATGTAACTGTCTCCAAAAATGGGAAGTGGATTGAGTTCCCCTATCACACACAATACTCTTGGGTACTCCATGTAGACATACAATTCTACTCATGTAGATTTTGGCTAACTTAGCACTTGTATAGGTTGTCTTCACGGGTATGAAATGAGCCACTTTAGTTAGGCGATCCACTACTACCCAAATAGAATCGTATCCTGACCGGGTCCTTGGTAATCCGGTAATGAAATCCATACCAATCTTGTCCCACTTCCAATCAGGAATAGGTAGTGGTTGAAGCAAACCTGCTGGTTTCTGATGTTCCGCTTTCACTCTACTACACACATCACACAAAGCAATATGTTCGGCGATGTCCTTCTTGATATTATTCCACCAAAATCTTTCTTTCATGTCCATGTACATTTTGGTGTTACCCGGATGAATGGAATATGGTGAGTTGTGTGCTTCCTGCAAAATCAGTTTCCGTAGCTCCGGATCTTGTGGAACACAGATAGGTTTCCCATGCCATAAAGTACCCTGTTCGTCTTCATGGAACCCTTTGGCATTTCCTTTGCCAATCTTTTCTTTAATCTCTTCAATTTCCTTATCAATCTTCTAGGCTTCTTTGATCTTGTCCAACAAGGTGGGTTGAACATCCAAAGTCATGAGATGTCCTTGAGGCACAATCTCCAATCTGAGTTTTCTAAATTGGGTACACAGATCATCTGGCATTCTCCTTTGGTAAGGCCATTCACAAAAACCTTGCGACTTAGAGCATCTGCTACAACATTTGCTTTACCGGGTGGTATTGCAAACTTAAGTCATAGTCCTTGATAAGTTCTAGCCATCTTCTTTTGTCTCATATTAATTTCCTTCTGGGTGAAGATATACTTCAAACTTTTGTGATCTGTGAACACTTCACAACGCTTTCCCAAAATATAGTGTCTCCATGTTTTGAGTGTATGGACAACAAAGGCTAACTCTAAATCATGAGTAGGATAGTTCACTTCATGAGTTTTGAGTTGTCTCGAGGCATACGCCACAACTTTTCCTTCTTGCATAAGTACTGCACCCAAACCCTGATGAGATGCATCACAATATACTTGGAAATCTTTTTCCAAATCATGAACACAAGAGGTGTCACACAAGTCTCTTCTTCAATTCCTGAAAGATGAGTTCACAACCTTCCGTCCAGGCAAATTTCTTATCTTTCTTTAGCAATTCAGTCATAGGCTTAGCTACCTTGGAGAAATTTTCAATGAACCTTCTGTAGTAACCTGCTAAGCCAAGGAAACTACGAACTTCCTTTACTGACTTGGGAGATTCCCATTCCATTACAGCTAAAACTTTAGCAGGATCAACTGCTACACCATCCTTTGTCATAACATGTCCAAGAAATCCAACTTCATTCAACCAGAATTCACACTTGCTGAATTTGGCATAAAGTTTATGCTCTCTTAACTTCTCAAGTATCAAACGCAAATGTCCTTCATGCTCTTATTTGCTCTTGGAGTAGACTAAAATGTCATCGATGAAAACGACAACAAACTTGTCAAGGAATTCCATGAACACCTTGTTCATCATATTCATGAAGTATGCTGGAGCATTGGTCAAACCAAATGGCATCACGGTATTCTCATATAATCCATACCTTGTGGTGAAAGTTGTCTTAGGTATGTCTTGTTCTCTTATCTTGAGTTGAAAATAACCTGACCGGAGATCAATCTTTGAGAACACACAAGCTCCTTCTAGCTGATCAAACAAGTCATTAATTCTAGGCAAAGGGTATTTGTTCTTAATATTCACCTCATTGAGTGAACGGTAATCTATGCATAACCTTTGACTTCTGTCTTTCTTCTCCACGAACAAAATTGGGGCTCCCCAAGATGACGAACTTGGTTGAATAAATCCTTTCTGCAACTGTTCTCCAAGTTGTTTCTTGAGTTCTTTCAGTTCATCCACTGACATCTTGTATGGTCTCTTTGCTATTGGTCCAGATCCTGGTACCAAATCTATAAGAAACTCCACATCTCTATCTGGTGGCATTCCCGGTAATTCTTCCGGAAACACATCCGGATACTCACTCACAATTGGCACACTGTCTATGCTAACCCCCTTAAGAGAATTTAGCATACTCCTTCTTGCTTCAAAGTTGGTCTTGAATCTGATCCTTTTATTTTCTGGAGTTGTGAGTGAGACAGTATGGTTGGCACAATCTATCACTCCCTTGTGCTTAGTCATCCAATCCATTCCCAAAATGACATCCAATCCTTGGGAGTTTAGAATTATCAAGTTAACGGGAAACTTATACTTCCCAAACTCTATAACTAGATCATGACATCCTGAATTCACTATCAGTTCTCCACCAGGAGAACTTACTTTTATAGGACACCCAATAGTTTCTACCGGCAGTTCATTTCTTTCAACAAATGCTCTTGATATGAATGAATGAGATGCACCAGTATCAAAGAGAACAAATGCTGGAACAGAATTGAGTTTGAACTTACCAAAGAACAAAGATCGCTCCTCATAGATTTCTTCCACATTGATGTGGTTAACCTGTCCCTTCTGAAAAGGGTTGGGCTTGTTGGGTCCTTCAACTTTATTTTTTGGGCATTCATTTGCATAATGCCCCATCTTCTTGCACTTGAAGCATTCAACCTGACTAATGTCCTTCTTGACAGGCTGACTTCCACTTCCACTTCCATTACCACTGTGGTGACTCTTGTATCCACCCTTGTGGTTCTTGTACTTGTCATTGTCATGACTATGGTGATGCTTGTTGTCATGACGGTTGTGGTTGTGGTGCTTGTTGAATTTCCCATGCTTGTGGGATCCTGAGCTTCCACTGTCATCATAATGGGATCGTTTGTGGGACGATCCCGAGCTGTGCTTGTCTGAGTGCTTTCTCTTCCTGCTTTCAACTTGCTTTATTTTGTTCTCCAAAATAGCAGCCTTGTCACAGAGAGACTGATAAGTGGGAACATAGGCCACAGCCAACTGCAGGTTCAGCTCATCATTCAACCCTTCGAGGAAATTTTCTTTCCTCTTAGCATCAGTGTCAACTTCATCCGGTGCATATCGCGCCAGATTGTTGAACTCCTCAATATATTCAGCCACGCTGCGGTGGCGCTGCTTCAGGTTATGAAACTCCTTCTTTTTCAGACTCATCACTCCAGATGAGATATGAGCAGTGCGAAATCCATCCTCAAAGATAGCCCATGTCACATCTTCTATGGGAGTGGTGATCTGAAAGTTATCCCACTAAGTAGCGGTTGGTCCTTCCAGCAAATGTGCTGCAAATCTGACTTTTTCTGCATCAGTACAGCCCACAATTACCAAGTCCTTGTTCATAGAGCGTAGCCAATCATTGGCCACCATGGGATCGATCGTCGAGAACTTTGGCCTCAATCTCAAGAACCTGGTAAGCATATCAAAACCCGGTGGGTTGTTGTTGTTGTTGCTATTGTTGTTGTTGTTATTGTTGTTGTTTTGGTTCTGGATGAACATCGTCATCATCTGCATCAGCTGAGTTTGAGCGGTCATCATTTGCTGCATTTCTGGAGTGATGATGATGATGTTGTTGTTGTTGTTGTTGTTGTTGTTGTTGGGGTTGGGGTTTGCACGACGGGGAGGCATCTGTGGTTGGTTCAATAGAGATAAGAATGAGATACCCATAGATGCTTTCATGCACATTACATCACATAAACAATCACAAAGCATGCAACAAAAGATAAAGGTTCAACAACAAAATAACAAGTTCGCAAAGTAAAACACACACAAATAACAAGCCATCCACATGTCGGATGGTCAAATAACAAGTTCTCAAGCAACAAGTATGATAATAAATGATAAATGAGTAGTCAAATCTACTCCTCGGCATCAACCTCCTCCTCGACAAAGGTAAGACTCATGCTTCCATCGCGGTCTTGTATTCCTCGACACTAGTGGTCAAGGTCTCTATCTTGGATTTGAGAGCCCTCTTCTGGGAACGAAGCCTCTCAATCACCGTCTGCTGATGCTCGAGCTCGAAGTCCTTGGCCTGCAGTTCTTCAGTCATGTCCCGGATCTTCTTGTTCCTATCCTGGACTCGCTTCTCCTGACTCTTGAACTTCCTGTCCTGGCTCTCGAACTTCGCCTCCATCTCCTTGACTATCTCATCTTGCTCCGCAAAGAGCTTGTCCTTCTCGCGAAGCTGCACCCGGAGTTCGTCATTACTGAGCATGACGTTGGTCCTATCGGAGTCCACGTGCCTAATGAGAGCCTCTAAGTCCTGGAGGTATAGACGAATCGGCTCCGATGTGTCCCTCGAATCATCCTCGAAATCGATGGACTCTCCATCCTCATCACGTCTACCGAAGACGTGGAAGTGAGTACCTCTAACCTGTCGGGAGTGTCTCCCCAGCAGACGTCCTATCAGATCCTGCATGACTTCCTCAAGGCCTCTCTCCTTGTCATCGTGCATGAGCTTGAAGACAATGGCCTCCGTGGTAGGCTCAGTCTGGCGTCCGGGCTGGTTGACCTTGAAGCCCCAGAGGTCTTTCCTCTCAAACTTGGTGAGGGGAAGCACCATGATGGTAGGAAGAGGGAGATTGAGCAAAGTAGTAAGCTCAATAATACAAGGACCAAAGCGTGTAACCTGGAACTCCTCAACAGTGCTGATGGTAACAGTAGGCATCTATTTATAAGATAGAAAAGTTAGAACAACACAATTCAAGATAAAACAAAAGACAAAACATCACATACATATCCTTGGAAATCAAAACACAAGTCATGGCATACATGGATTCATTACAACAACCAAGGTTCAACTTATTTTTAAAGCAACATTTTGGAAGATAAGGTGATAAGTGGTGGTCCAACTAACGAAGTATGCTTACAATCCTATCTCACTGGATCTGTTGGCTAACACAATGTTTCTAGAAGCAATCAGCCTATCTTGCTCACATGACTCCATCACTAAGTCTATAATGTCTCCTCTTAAGGTTTGGTTGGTAGCTTCCAACTCTTGGGTATGTTTATTCTCTTCCTTTAGATCATTTTGGAGGTTGAGCATTCTGCACTTGACTCTATCACCAAGTTCTTTGATGGTCTTCCAAGCTGCATCCCTTGCTGATTCAAAGAATGTAGTGTGCACCACTGAATTGGTGAACATGCAGAATCCTTTTTCCTGGTGGTTATCTTCCTTGTTTTTATACAAGTGAAGTTGCACCCACCAGTATTCCACTCCTTAATCCATCACAGGAAAACCTTTGTACACAGCTGCACCTTGTATTTCTAATGCAACCATGACGTCCTTGAGAGCCTTGGGGAATTCTGTCTCACACTCCAAAGTCATTGTCATGAGTGGTCCTTTCCTTACGGCTTCATTGATGGAGTTCATCTACAAATAGAGATGAGGAAGACGATTAGAAAAGTTTACGAGAAGAATAGACAAGTGTAGAAGTTGCTGATTTTTTTTCCTTAGTGGTTTCCAATCCTAGGGTCATAATCCTACAGGCAACACAGTGCTCTGATACCATCTGTAAGATCCCTCCTTTGTAAAGGAAAAGGATCCCTGTGATTGCAATGCTAGTCCCTAGATCATTGCTAGCATCCACAGTTTAAGATGAAGTACACAGATACAAAGGTCTTTATTACAGTCATTCCAGAGATGAACATAGTCTTTACAACTCCAAGGCCACAGGCCTAGTACAAGAGTTTGAATAAGTAAATAAATAAAAGTCTTCATCTTCATGTGCCACAGGCAAACATGTTGAGTGTAGACTCATGACACCTAATCCTCATCAGAGTAACCTGCAACATCACAAGTTACAGCCACAGTGGGTCAATACTTTGGAATAGTATTGGCAAGTGATACCTTAGTAAAATTTTAAGTGTACTAGATACTATATGCAATTTGGCTAAGTGTAGCTTGGCTTGCTTTGCTCAAAATAGATTTTGCCTATTAGTTGAAATCACTAAGTTTTTCTTTGTCAAAACTTTTCCCAAGGAACCACCAATAGACATTGAGGTCCTTCACCCTTGTTCACCCACAAGTTTTACTTAGAAATTGGGATGAGGAGATTCTTGATAGCTTCCATGTCTTGATGCTCAAGTTGTCCATTGCCATGGACTTGGCTAGGTACTTAGATTTTTCCATCTGCAGAGGTTGTGCACTTTCCCCACCAGACTTGGTTTCACCAAGACAGGATCTTTCAGAAGCCTTCCCTTAGACCAAATGGACGCGTTCCAACCTATCATCCCACTACCACCAACTGTCCAAATGGCTAAGTTCTAGCAACTTATGTGATCCAGGAAGAGCCCATATTGCCAAGTGGCTGCACTAGAAGCTTCTTAACACTTGGCCTCTAAAATCTCTTTGTTCCTGGGTGGCTTACCACAAGTGAGATACACAAGGTAAACCATATAAATGGGCCTTGTGTAACCACTCAACATAAACCTTTCCTTCCATTCCACCCAGGTGTTTCATTAACTTAGTTGTTTTATTAGGCAAAACTCAAGTCCAAAGGACTTAGAAATATTTTCATCATAGCATGTATATATTTCACCAACCCTTGGTTGCTACTAGCTAGGCTAAGCATGGCATAGATAGTACCTTAACTTAGAAATTTTCTAGTAATTCTACAACTACTAGGGTTTCCCAACATGGCATATAAGCAAAATATAGCATGCAAGTCTAACAAAATATTTCTAATGCTTAGTAGAAAACATAGGAATGATAATATTCATGAAGTACCACTTGCCTTGGTAGTTTGGAGAGTATTTACACTCTTCACAATCACAATCACTAGCACCAAAATCTACACAAAGAATTATAGCAACAAATCACATACAAAACATATACAACCAAAAATATATGCATGCATGCAAAATGGTATGTGATGATTTTTAAAAACTCAACCAAACAAGTAAACAGTACTGAATCAAAAACAAGTTAAAAACTTGCCAAACAACCATTATTTAAACCCTAAATTATTTCCTAAACATTTCATATACTCAATTTAGTCCTACACAAGTTTCTTCAAATAAAACCTTTTTAACAGAAGCAAAACATTAAACACATTGCATATTTAGAAATAGCTTGCTCTCCTGATTCCAACGATATAAAATTTGTCAAATTCTAACGTGGGGATCAAAAGTTATAGCCAAAACAAATTTGAACATAAATCAGATTCAAATCCTGTTTTAAATCTAAACTCCAGCCACGCGTCATGTTCTAATTGGTGCGTATCGCTTCGCACCGAATCATGCTCGGCTACCGTTGGATCTAACTAAACACGCATGGCTCAGATCTAAACTTACCTCTTCGTCACAGATCTAATCTCACACGTTAGATCTAAATCCTACGGCCCTAATCTAACTGACCACATACGGGTGGCGCTAGCGGCGGCTACTGGCGGCGGCGAGCTCTGCCTATGGCGGCTCGGCGCTACAGGTCGTCCTAGGGTCGTCGGAGGGGCTTACCAGAACCGTGGAGACGCGCTGATGCTCAACCTGGCGGCGGCTTGGCAAGGGGCACACGGAGTGGGCTGCTGGAGCTCGTCGGAATTGCGGGCGGCGTCGGGTTCGAGTAGACGGCGACGTTGGCGATGCTCCTGGTCTCCCTAGCACAAACAAACGGCATCAGATGATGCACAAGGCAGTGGCGAACAACTTCGTGTGAATCAGAGGCGAAGGGGCGCAAAGGGCTTACGGAATTTGGTCGCCGGAGTTGAGGTTGTCGTCGGGAGCTTGCGGTGTTGAACGGAATCGACGACCTGGGGCAGTATAAAGGGAACCAGCGGTGTCAGTAGTTGCGCAAGAAAGTGGCGAGGCTGTCTGCAAGAACCAGAGGGCGAGGGGAGCACGGAACTCACCGGAATCGGTCGCCGGAGTGCTCTCTGACTACGGCGGTGCGGGGTTGAATGCGGGCAGCCTGGGGGCGCTTTGTGCTCGGAGTTTGGGGGGAAATGGAGAGGGGGTAGAGGGGGTTTAAGTAGGCCAGACAGGGGCGAAGATCGCGCGCGGTATCAAGGGAATTTAAGCGAGGAATCAACGCGGCAGTGAAGGGCGGAGGAAACGGCCGGCGACGTGGTCGTGGCGCGATTTGGGGAAGAAGGGGTGAGCTGGCGAGGTCCACCGGTCAGCGAGTGAAACAGAGAGGGGGTGGGGTCCTGGCGTCAGTCTCTCAGCGGGTTCGTCTGCGAGTGAGAAGGAGAGAGGGGGAACCCGGGTGGGCTTAGTGGGCTGCGTCTGTTGCTGGGCTCAATTGCTGGCGCCGGCCCTTTTCTCTTTCTTATCTCTTTTTCTTTTTCTAAATCAATTTTCTGGAATGATTTTCAATCAAATTCAAAGGCATTTGAATTTCAAACCTTTTCTGGATTTTGTAAAGTGTAATCATCATACTTTTGGACACAAAACCATGTGGTCTCTCTGTACTTGCTTGGTCCCTTTGAATAAACAAAATAAACAGTGTTATGGCACTTGATTTGGAAATGTTTTGAAACCATATTTGTTTTGTAAATTTTTGTCCAAACTCTACATTCAATCTAAACAACAAGGAAGAAAACAAGACTTGGTTAAAACACTTATGCTCTCAATTGAGAGTAGTAAATGATTAATGTTTGCTCACATACAATAATAGCACTAAGTGCTTCTGTTTTCTTGAAATGAGTTGAAAAATGATCCCTAAATTATATGCATGCATGAAAGATATGCAATCTTTGGAATCATGATTTTAGGGATGTTACATATGGATTCGTGTCCCCCACGGTGAAATATTGACTTTGGCTTTTATCCCGTCCAATTCCGGGAATATTGATTTTCTGCCTTTCTGGAACCAAAATCAGAAGAAAACATGCAACTGGCATTGTGGCAACTTGTTAATAGGTTAGTTCCAGAAAAGATATAAAAACACCTCAAAGCGTAGACAAAGAAAAGCAAAGTAGATACTAAACAAGCATGGAGTATCAAAAATTATAGATACGTTTCCGACGTATCAAGCATCCCCAAGCTTAACTCATGCTCGTCCTCGAGTAGGTAAGTGATAAAAAAGAATAATTTTTGAGGTGACATGCACCATCAAAACCAAGATCAAACCATTTGCGAGCATTGAAATCTGGGATCAAAAACTCTAAACATGTGCATGAAAGATGGAATTCTAACAATAGGACATAGTAACTATGCATGCAACATGAAAGGCTACAAACAAAGATCATGAATAACATGCATTGAAAAAGTTTGTTTGTTTCACATACAGAAAACATAGCATAGTGGCAATAAGCTTGTCCCTCATAGAGTATCAAATAGATGCGTAGGACACCTTCAAAGTTCACAAGGGTGACTAGAAACAAGTAGCACAAGAACAAGTAATATCACAATATGCATCAATCAATAAGTTTTGGGACACTGCACACAGAATGACAACTATGCTCTCTTAATGGTGCCTAAAGGTAGAAGGTGGAGACTCAATATAGTGGAAGAAAGCCCTTTGTAAAGGGAAGCAGGGATTTCAAGTTTAAAAAAGAGCTTCCAAAAATTATGGTACTTGTTAGCTTTCAGCCCTCATTGCCCCTATCATAAGCATCTCGAAGTGATTAAGGTTAAAGTGAACATACTATGGAGTATATGCTTGACAAAGTACAAGTTGGCAATCTCAAGTCCCTTGAATACAAGGGCCACACCTCATGCTACTCAACTTCAGTCACCTGTAAGTTCTTGTCATTTTAAGTACATGCGTATCATAGAGAACCGCCAACGGGGTACCCCTTGCACATGGTACATGAGCTATCCCATAACCAAAATGACAAGGCAAGCAGACAATGAGCATCTCAGCGATCTTTTTATTTACTATATGCATAGATTTTTATCGAGGATGCTTCATAGATAGCTCACTATGGTGATGCTGCAAGTTTCCACCATGATTAGGCATGGCTTAGGCTAGCGGCCCAGGCGTTTATCTAACACAAAATACATACTCCATGTACTTACAAGTTCCCTCTTTATTTCACACCGGTGACATCCATAGACAAAAGAGCATGATATAAACTGAGTAAAAATTACAAGTGCAATGTTGAAAACGTTCCCCGTGACAGCACGGTTCTGCTAATTCCAACGTATAAGTGCAAGCATATACAACATAGATGACACAATGGTTCAAGTTTATTAGGGGCAAAGAATATAAAGTGTGCCATCAAGTTTGTGAGGGCTTTAATCACTAAGTTTTCACATAACAAAATAGTTTTTAATTGGAAGATAGCTGAAAACAAGAATATACTTGGAATGGTGTAACACACCAAGCATAGAAATTTATAGTGGACACTTTGGAATAACTTGGTTTCTTGGGAGTTGGAAGCATGAGTAGAGCTTACTCATACAAGTGGAGGCTAGCAAAAGACTGAGAGCAACCAAATAAGAGAGCATAATGGCCATAATCATGAAGGGCAACAAAGCATTACTAATCAAAGCATAGAGTGATACTACAAGTCAAGGACTAGATTATCATAGAGGCTATGGTGACTTGTCATAGCCATAACATGATGTGTGCATGTGCCAAGTCAACCCAAACAAAGCATCAAAGGAGAATACCACAATACTATACTTTTGCATGCTAAAACAACAAATAATTTCTTCAAGGCACACTAAGCAATCCCAATTGTTTGGAACAAGACATGCTACATCACTAATCGCTAATCATAAGGTCAAAACAACATCTAGCATGTCATGCTAAAGTCTAAGTCACAGTCAATGCAAGCTCCTCTTACACTTTCAAGCAGGAACTTCCTACTCCTTTCCAACACTAAGCAACTTATTTGCAACAACACAGCGAGAACGGGGTCCAAACTACTTTATTCAACAAAACTAAAAAACTAAGCAAAGCAAACGAAAAATAAGACGCTCCAAGAACAACACAACAGTGCATGAAACAATAAAAACGAAGTGTCTAGACAGACCTGAGCTTTTTATTGATGAAGAAGGGGATGCCTTGGGCATCCCCAAGCTTTAACGCTTGTACCTCTTGGATATTTCTTGGGGTGACACCGGGGTGGCATCCCCAAGCTTGAGCTTTTGTCCATTCTTCATCTCATTGCATCATTCTCTCTCTACGCCTGAAATTTTTCCTTCATACAAAACTTCACACAATCTTCATTAGCAATATTAGTGTATTCAAAAGATATTAGACCTTAGGCAAAGCTTTGGAACAACAAAACTTTTCACTAAAACACAAGCTACTGTAGTAACTCCTTCAAAAATGTCAATTCCCCAAAAGATAACTCAAAAAGGAATAAATAAGAAGCAAATGGAAATAATGGCAGAAATCTGTCAAAACAGACCAGCAGGTAGAAACCGATTTTTTCAAAGACCTTATGTTGATCAAATAAAAAAGTGTCGAACTAACAAAAGTTAGATAACATACTGGGGGATTTATTCGTAAATTGTGAGATCAATCCAAGTTACATAAACTCCTCATGAATTTTTATGGTGGAGGACAGAAATCTATTTCGGGACAGCAACTCCCAAAATCTTACTTCCCTCTCATTAGAGGTCATTCTTGGTACAAAAATCAAATAAAAGGATAGAGAGAGGTTATTATTGAAGTAATAACTTCAAAGACCCAAGGAAACTCTTGGGTTATCTCCCAACAAGTACTTTTCTTTAACGCCTTTAAGTTAGGCACAAGAAGCAAGGAGAATCAAGTATTTTCAAATGAAGAAGCATTAACATCAAACCTTGCTTTCAAAGGAGGAGAAAAAACAACTTCTATCTCCTCATAGGGAAGTGTTCAATACCTTTCTTGAATGGAAAATGATATTTAATGGTGCCTTATTTCATATCAATGATGGCACCAACTGTTCTAAGAAAAGGTCTTCCCAAAGTAATAGGACAAGAAGAATTGTATTCAACATCCAAAACGTAGAAATCCATAGGGCATAAGCACTGTTAACCATAATGAGAACATCATTAATACTCCCCATGAGTTTCTTCTTAGCATTATCCTTGAATGGGACATCCAAATAACAATCTTCTAAAGGTGGCAAATCAAGCATTTCATAAATCTTCCTAGGCATAATAGAGACACTAGAACCAAGATCACATGAAGCTTTTAGATCAAAGTCATTCACTTGCACATTAATAATGGGTTCCCAACTATCTTATATTTTCCTAGGAATAGAAGCTTTGTGTTTTAGCTTCTCTTCCTTAATCTTAACAAGAGCATCTGTAATGTGTTTGGTGAAAGCAACATGCATATCACTAGCATCAGGACTTCTAGCAAGCTTTTGCAAGAACATAATTACTTCAGAAATATTGCAACCATCTATATCAAAATCAAACTTAGCATCACTAGTAGTAGTCTCAATAGGATTAGGCATAGTAGGAGGAGGAACAGGGACTACTTGTGGTTTAGTGGTGATAGTGCACACACTATTGTTTCTATCAATTTCAGCTTCCCTTTCCCACTTAGCATGAAGTTTAGCCAACAACCTAACATTTTCATCAATAGTAAATTGTATGGAATGAGCAGTAGAAAAGGTATTTTCCATGGTTTCAGGTTTAGCAGCCATTTTATTAATCAAGGAGGACTGAGCTTCAGAAAAAGAGGATATGTTTTTCTCAGCACTTAAATTTTTTGACTATAAACTAGGAATTTGTCTATTCAGATTCTCAAGTTGATGACTAATGTTTTTCAAGATAATAGATTGTTCCTCCATAGTTTTAGTGAAAATCTTATTTTGCTCATATTGCATTTGCATAAAATTCTTGGTGGACCTCTCTACTTCTAAAATCCTTTCTTCACTAGGCATTCCAGATCTACCATGATAAACACTTTCACTAGGAGGATACGACCTATAATTGTTGTTACCACCAAAATTATTCCTATAGGCATTGTTATTGAAATTGTTGTTTCTAATGAAGTTCACATCAACTTTCTTTTCTTGAGCAACCAAACAAGCTACTGGAACACAATTAGGATCTAGAGGAGATTTCCCATTAATAAGCAATACCATAATAACATCAATCTTATCACTCAAAGAGGGGGTTTTCTCAACAGAATTTACCTTCTTACCATGTGGAGATCTTTTAGTGTGCCATTCATGGTAGTTAACCATCATATTATCAAGGAGCTTTTTTGCAGCACCCAAAGTGAGGCCCATGAAGGTACCTCCAGCAGCTAAATCCAACAGGTTTCTTGAGAAGTTCAAACCTACATAAAAAGTCTGGATAATCATCCAAGCAGTGAGTCCATGAGTGGGGCAATTCTTAACCAAAGATTTCATTCTTTCCCAAGCTTGAGAAACATGTTCATTATCAATTTGTTTAAATTTCATAATATCACTTCTCATAGATATAATCTTAGCAGGAGGGTACTACTTTCCAATAAAAGCATCTTTGCACTTAGTCCACAAATCAATACTATTTCTAGACAAAGATAGCAACCATTCTTTAGCTTTCCCTCTCAAAGAGAAAGGAAACAGCTTGAGCTTAATAATATCTCCATCTACATCCTTATACTTTTGCATCTCACAAAGTTCAACAAAGTTATTAAGATGGTCAGCAACATTATCAGAACTAGCACCAGAAAATTGCTCTCTCATCACAAGATTCAACAAAACAGGCTTAATTTCATAAAAGGTAGCATCAGGAGCAGGTGGAGCAATATGTGTGCTAAGGAAATCATTGTCGTTGGTGCTAGTGAAGTCACACAATTTGGTGTTCTCGGCAGAGTTCATTTTGGCAAAGGTGGGCAAGCCAAAAACAGCAGCAGCTAGAGCAGGAACTAATTTTTTTGTGTTTTTGAAAAGAGGCAAACAAAACCAAGCAAAAGAAACTAAGCAAACTAAAAACAAAGTAAAGAGAAAGGAAGTGGAGGACTCCCCTTGTGAAGACGTCCTTAGCCTCCCCGACAACGACGCCAGAAAACTTCATGGCTCCCAGCACTGTCGTGGGACGCTTCGTTGGAAACCCCAAGAGCAAGGTGTGATGAGCACAACCACAAGTTTTCCCTCAGTAAAAAACCGAGGTTATCGAACCAGTAGGAGGAAGGAAACGTCACACAGGTGTTGCAAGCAACGTGAAAACCTGCACAACACAAACTCAAGACTTTGCCCAACGAAACAGTGAGGTTGTCAATCTCACCGATTTGTTGTAACAAAGGATTAAACATATGGTGTGGAAGGTAATGGTTTGAAACAAGTAAACAAGTAATAGTGGAAGATGTATCAATGGTAAAGATTGGACCGGGGTCCATAGTTCACTAGAGGTGCTCTCCTTAGATAAACAAGATGGCATGAAGGGTAAACAAATTACAGCAGGGCAATTGACAGGAACTGAGCAAGGCATAACAATGCAATACCAGACATAAAGATCCTATGAGATTCGATTGGGCAATACAACAATATACATAGACCGCCAGCCAACTGCATTTATGACTAGAAGTCCACCTTCAGGTTATCGTCCGAACCCCTCCAGTATTAAGTTGCAAGCAACAGACAACTGCTTTAAGCAAAGTGTGTAAGGTAAACAATCCACTTGTTCCATGAACAAGAGACCGTTGTTTTCTCCCTAGTGGCAACAACACATCTACAACCGAAGTGATTTCTGTCACTTCCCTTGGAAACTAGAGGCATGAACCCACTATTGAGAATAAATACCCCATTGGAGTCACTAGCAACTACTCGGCTAAGATAGCTACTAATGACCCACAAGTATAGGGGGTGTATCGTAGTACTTTTGATAAATAGGAGTGTCGATCCCAACGAGGAGCAGAAGGTGCTGAACAGTGATATGGAGCAGGAAATCCCTGTGAATACTTAGCAAACGGATTTTTAGTGGTTTTCTGACAAAGCAACAAAGCAAGGAGCAAGTAACAAAAGTTACGAACAAACGGAGCAAGTGGCCCAATCCTTTCTTAACAAAGGACAAGACTGTAGGGTTCGCAACATAGAAAACAAAAAATTTCCTACGATGTGAACTATGTACCAAGATCTATCTAATAGATACAAACAACGGGCGGATGTATATCCGTAGAGAACATACCCTTGAAGATCGACAAAGCTTAACGAGTTCGACTCGTGGTTGATGTAGATGATCTATTGCCAATCTCAAGATCGAGAGGAAGTCCTAGCGCTGCAAATCAGCAGCGCATCCGTGCTCGCACACACGTTCGAGGCACCGAGCAACCTCCGCCTCCTCGCTCCAGCGATGCAGCGGAAGCACAACTCTTTGTTGCCGAATATCCACCGGGAATATGTATCTCGCTAGTCCGAGACCATGGGGGATAAATTCTAGAGGGGGAGAGAGATCCTTCACGAGGAGGTGTGAGTGAGAAGTGAGAGGAGGGGCTCCTTATATAGGGGAGGGGGGGGACAGCCCAAGGGGGCATGGCCGCCGGCCATGGAGCGTGCCCCCACCTCTCCCTCATTCATGTGGGTGGACACTCCACTCACAAAATGGCCCTTCAATTTTCTCCACTCAAAAACCCATTAAATTTCCACCAAATTTAATGCAAACTCTCATTAAATAAAACTCTTTTATTTTATTCAGAATTTTGTCAATTACTTTAATGGCAAACATTCACAAATAACCCCTTGCTAGAATTCTATTTCACATGCATAACCACTTTATGCAATTTCACCCGAAAATCTGTTTCGGTATCTGGTGAAATAAATTCCTGCGCTTGTTCATTCTTTCGGCATGAAACTTTTTCTCCAATTGGATGTCGGTGTCTCTTAAGTGTGTCACCATACGGTTCGTGAATAATGCGTACATGATCGAGACCCCTCTCAGATCAATAATCAGAAGCGGATCCGAGACCCATCGACTCCCACACATTCAATGATGACTTTCTTGTGATCGGAACCTTTTATGCTAGTATCTTAATCCCTTTGTTTCACGATATATTACATGTCCGAGATTCGATCATCGGTATCTCCATACCTAGTTTGATCTCGCATCGACATGCACTCTTTTCTCGTTCCCGTGATATAACATTCTAGTGATCAAATCACTTGCTTGCAAGCTAACCAATGTGATATCACCGAGAGGGCCCAGAGTATATCTATCTGTCATCGGGATGAACAAATTCCACTCTCGATCCATGGGCCTCAACATAACACTTTATTAGTTCTGAATCCATCTTTATAATCACCCTATTACGGTGTGACGTTTGATGTTATCAAGAAACTCTTCCGGTGTTAGTGATTGACATGATCTCATGGTCTAAGGATTAGGATCACTTCGTAGTTGTTATAGCAATATAAACTCAATGACTTTGATCGTAATGCTATACTTCGGGTGAATGTCCATCACACCATTACACTAATGTTGTGATCCCGTTATTAACAACATCCAATGTCTATGATCAGGAAACCTTGATCATCTTGTTAATCAACGAGCTAGTTTATGAGAGAGGCATAACTAGGAACTTTATGTTTATTAAACACACATGTATTAACGTTTCCATATTAATACAATTATAGCATGCAAAATAAACATTTATCATATACTTGGAATACACATAATAAACACTTTATTATTGCCTCTCAGGGCATATTTGTTAGACCCCTCCTTTATAAAGGAAAGGATCCCTGTGATTGCAATGCTAGTCCCTGGATCAATGCTAGCATCCACAGTTTAAGATGAAGTACACATATACAAAGGTCGTTTATTACATTCATTCCAGAGATAAAACATAGTCTTTTACAACTCAGGGCCAAAGGCCTAATACAAGAGTTTAAGGAATAAGTAAATAAACATAAGTCTTCATCTTCATGTGCCACAGGCAAGCATGTTGAGTGTAGACTCATGACTCCTACTCATCATCGGAGTAACCTGCAACATCACAAGTTACAGCCACAGAGGGTCAATACTTTGGAATAGTATTGGCAAGTGATACCTTAGTATATTTTAAGTGGACTATAATACTATATGCATTTTGGCTAAGTGTAGCTTGGCTTGCTTTGCTTGAAAACAGGTTTTACTTATTAGTTGAAATCACTGAGTTTTTCTTTGTCAAAAACTTCCCAAGAAACCACCAATAGAAATTGGGGTCCTTCACCCTTGTTCACCCACAAATTTTTACTTAGAAGTTGGAGTGATGAGATTCTTGTAGCTTCCTTGTCTTGATGCTCAAAGTGTCCATTTCCTTGGACTAGGCTAAGTACTTAGGTTTTCCATCTGCAGAGGTTGTGCACTTTCCCCACCAGACTTGGTTTCCCAAGACAGGACCTTTCAGAAGCTTTTCCTTAGTCCAATGGACGCGTTCCATCCTATCATCCCAACTACCACCAACTGTCCAAGTGACCAAGTTCTAGCAACCTATATGATCAAGGCAGAGCCCATATTGCCAAGTGGTTGCACTGTAAGCTTTCTCAACACTTGGCCTCCAAATCTCTTTGTGCCTGGGTGGCTTACCACAAGTGAGATACACAACCCAAGTCCATGGCCTTGTGTAACCACTCAACATAACCCATTCTTCCCATTCCACCCAGGAGGTTCATTTGACTTAGTGGTTTTATTAGGAAAGTATAAGTCTCATGACTTAAGAATATTTTCATAATGGTAAGTGTAAATTTTTACCAACCCTTGTTTTCTATATAGCTAGGCTAAGCATAGTAAGATAACTTAACTTAGGAAAATTCCTTAACAATTCTACAATTCTACACTACATAGGATTTCCCAACTTAGCATTAGACAAAATAGCATGCAAGACTTAGCAAAATATCTAATGCTAGTACAAAACATAGGATAGAAATATGAAAATATCACTTGCCTTGGTAGTGGGGAGAGTAGCACTCTTCACAATCACAATCACTAGCAAAATCTACACAAAATTTTAGCATACAATTACACACAATTTTATACAATCAAAATAATATGCATGCATGTATGCAAGAATTTACTAAGTGGTGATTTTTGAAACTCTACCAAGCATGTGCATGATAGAGAAACATAACAGGACACAAAGTTTGCCAAAACAACTTATTTATCATTTAAAACCAATTGCCAAAACAAATCTATACTCAAAATAGCTTTAAACAAGATTCCACAAATAAAGTCATTTTAATGGTTACTATTTGTTAAACAAATTGGATATTCAGAAAGGTTTTGTTTCACTGAATCCAACGGTATAAAGTTTGTAAAATTCTAACGTGGCATTCAAAAGTTATAGTAGTTTGAAGTTTGGATCTAAATCAGGTTTTAAATTCTGTTTTTGAATTTAACCTTGCCACGCTGTCATAACCTCACCGGCGCGTGCGGTTCAGCGGATCGGCTACCGCGACCGACGATCTAAATGAAATCTGGCGGCTCGACACGCGTACCTCTTCGCTCAGGATCTATCCTAGCCCTACGATGCAGATCCAACGGACCAAACTACCAAGCCACAATCTGGCGGCGCTAGCGGCGCTGACCGGCGGCGGCGAGTCAGGCTACGGTGGCGCCGGCGTTCTAGATCGTCCGCGAGAGGGAGAAGGGTCATACCAGGTTCGCCGGAGGCTGCTGAAGCTCGACGTAGTCCTGGCTTGCGGAGGGGCGCTCGGAGATGGGCTCTGGATCTCGTCGGAGTTGTGTCTAGCGTCGGGTGGAGGTTGTCGGAGCAGTTGCCGAGACTCCGCGTCGCCCTAACACGAATCAGAGGGTTCATGAAGTGCGCAAGACAGTTGCGAACACGTTCGTGTGAAGGAAAAGGCAAGGGGTGCACGGGACTTACTTAAATTAGTCGCCGGCGTTGGGGTGGTCGTCAGGTGCTTGCGGCGTCGAGTGAATACGGCGACCTGGGGCAGTACGAGATGATCTGATGTGGTTAGGAAGTGTGCAGGATGATTACGAAGTGTCTCGAACAAACCAGAGGGGAAGGGGCGCACGGAGCTCACCTGAATCGATCGCCGGAGTTTCTCTGTCTGCGGCGGGTTTGAGCAAGTCGTGGGCAGCCTGGTGGCGTGAGTGTAGAATTGGCTGGGGGAAAATGACTGCGAGGAGGTGGGGATCTTATAGCCGGTGCCTCGACAGGAAACGCCCGTGTTTTAATGCCCAATTAAGCCGCGCCATTATCGGCAGTGACTGCAGCGGCGACATGGTCGCGGGCGTGGTTTGGGGAAGACGATGACAGCGTGGACAGGGCCCGCTCATCAGCGATGTATACGAAATGAGGGTGGGGTCCGTCTGTCAGCGACAGTCTGCGTGTGTTTGTGCGTGAGGAAATAAAATGAAACTCTCGGGTGGGCTAGTTGGGCTCGATCCTCTGCTGGGCCCGAAACCTGGCGCTCGACCCTTTTCCTTTGTTTAGTCCTTTTTCTTTTCTAATTCGATTTTCTGATTAGGTTTTCAAATGGTTTCAAATACAATTTGAATTCAAGTTCTCCTGGGGTTTTGCAGGGGTGAATTGGTCTCAGAATAGGTCAAAACTAGTGGGGCTACCTTGCAAGGGCTTGGTCCAACTTGGATTTCAAACAACAGAGGCTTTGCATCTGTTTTGAAAATGTTTGGAAAAGGGATTTTGAATTTCTTCCTAAATTTGAAACTTTGGTTAACCCTTCTCTCCAAAACTTTTCCAACAATGGGGCAAGCAAACAAGTCCCTAAACATTCAAGTTTCAAATGGTGTTGGTCTTTTGAATTAAATCTGTCCACATAAAATCATAACATCAAAAGCTTCTGCTTTTCTGAAATGACTTTGAGAAAATCCCTAAATGATGATGAATGCATGGATGATATGAATGAGTTTTGGAATATGAATTTGGGGATGTTACAATATTCCCTTCAGTCTCCCACTTGCACTAGAGACAATAATCTAGTTACATAGTGATATATCTAACACCCATTGAGTTCTGGTGTTGATCATGTTTTGCTCCAGGGAGAGTTTTAGTCAACGGATCTGCTACATTGAGATCCGTGTGTACTTTACAAATCTTTATATATCCATCCTTGACATGCTCACGGATGGAGTGAAACCGGCGCTTAATATGCTTGGAATGCTTGTGAGACCTTGGCTCTTTGGCATTGGCAATGGCACCATTATTGTCACAATAGATCACCATTGGGTCCAACGCGTTTGCAGCCACTCCTAGTTCGGATATGAACTCATTCATCCAAACTGCTTCCTGAGCCGCTTCCAAAGCAGCAACATATTCGGCCTCCATTGTTGATCCCGCCACCACAGGTTGTTTGGAGATCCTCCAACTAACCGCTCTGCCATTCATGAGAAATACGTATCCGGATTGAGACTTAGAGTCATCCGGATCGGTGTCAAAGCTAGCTTCAACATAACACTTAGCGACGAGATCTTCTTCACCTCCGTATACAAGAAACATATCCTTAGTTCTTCGTAAGTACTTAAGGATATTCTTGACCGCTATCGATGTTCGAACACGGATCCGATTGGTACCTACTAGTCAAACTAATAGCACGTGCCACATCCGGTCTTGTACATAGCATGGCGTACATTATAGATCCTATGGCTGAAGCATAGGGGACTTTGTCCATTACCTCTCTTTCTTCCGTCGAAGCCGGACTTTGAGTCTTACTCAATGTCTTGCCTTGCAACATAGGTAAGAACCCCTTCTTACTTCCGTCCATTATAAACTTCTTTAAAATCTTATCAAGGTATGTACTTTGCGATAGCCCTATTAGGCGCTTAGATCTATCTCTATAGATCTTTATGCCTAATATGTATTACGCTTCACCTAGGTCCTTCATTGAAAATTTGCTGTTTAGATAACTTTTAACACTGTTTAAAAGATCTATATCATTTCCGATCAATAATATGTCATCCACATATAATATCAGAAATGCCACATTGCTCCCACTCACTTTCTTGTAAATACAAGCTTCTCCATAAGTTTGGACAAATCCAATCTCATTGATCACCTTATCAAAGCGGAGATTCCAACTTCGTGATGCTTGCTTCAATCTATAGATGGATCGCTGAAGCTTGCACACCTTGTTAGCATCCTTAGGATCGACAAAACCCTTTGGTTGTATCATATACAGCTCTTCTTCAATATTACCATTGAGAAACGCGGTTTTGAAATCCATCTGCCATATCTCATAATCAAAATATGCAGCAATTGCTAACATAATCCTAACTGACTTTAGCATCGCTACGGGAGAGAATGTCTCATCGTAGTCAACTCCTTGAATTTGTCGAAACCCCTTTGCGACAAGTCGAGCTTTATAGACGGTCACATTACCATCAACATCAGTTTTCCTTTTGAAAATCCATTTGTTCTCCACGGCCTTTCGGTCGTGAGGTAATTCCACCAAGTTCCAAACTTGATTTTCATACATGGATTACATCTCGGATTTCATGGCTTCTAACCATTTGTTGCAATCCGGGCTCATCATCGCTTCTTCATACGTCGCAGGGTCTTCATTTTCATCAACCATGAAATTCATGACAGGATTTCCGTACAGCTCGGGAGCTGCACGCGTCCTGCTTGACCTGCGAGGTTCGGTAGTATTCTCTTTTGGAGTTTCATGATCATTATCACTAGTTCCCTCTTCAACTGGTGGATCCAAATCCGGAACGACTTCCGGCGCTGCGCTACTTGCCATACTTTGAAGAGAAGGTTCAATAACCTCTTCGAGTTCTACCTTTCGACTACTCACACCTTTCGCGAGAAACTCTTTCTCTAGAAAGGATCCATTCTTGGCAACAAAAACTTTGCCCTCGGATCTGTGATAGAAGGAATACCCAATAGTTTCCTTAGGGTATCCTATGAAGATGCATTTTTCCGCTTTGGGTTCGAGTTTATCCGGTTGAAGTTTCTTCACATAAACATCGCATCCCCAAACTTTAAGAAATGACAACTTAGGTTTATTTCCAAACCACAATTCATACGGTGTCTTTTTAACGGATTTAGATGGTGCCCGATTTAAAGTGAATGCAACAGTTTCTAGTGCATAACCCCAAAATGACAACGGCAATTCCGTCAGAGACATCATAGATCGAACCATATCTAATAAAGTACGACTATGACGTTCCGATACACCATTTCTCTGTGGTGTTCCGACAGGTGTGAGTTGTGAAACAATTCCACACTCTTTCATGTGAGTGCTAAACTTGTAACTTAGATACTCACCTCCACGGTCGGACCGTAGAAATTTGATCTTTCTATTACGATGATTTTCCACTTCATTCTGAAATTCCTTGAACTTTTCAAAGGTTTCATACTTGTGTTCCATCAAGTAGATATAACCGTATCTACTCAAATCATCTGTGAAAGTAACAAAATAACGATATCCACCTCGCGCCAACACACTCATTGGACAACATACATCAGAATGTATGATTTCCAATAAATCTATCGCCCGTTCCATTGAACCGGAAAACGGCGTTCTAGTCATCTTGCCCATAAGGCATGGCTCACATGTATCAAATGATTCAAAATCAAGTGATTCTAAAAGTCCATTCGAATGGAGCTTCTTCATGCGTTTAACGCCAATATGACCTAGACGGCAGTGCCACATATATGCGGATATATCATCATTAAGTTTAATCCTTTTAGCATCAACATTATGAATATGTGTAACACTATCATCGAGATCTAATAGAAATAAACGATTCATCATCGGTGCATGACCATAAAAGATTTCATTCATATAAATAGAACAACCATTGTTCTCGGATTTAAATGAATAACCACTTCGCATCAGACACGATCCAGATACAATGTTCATGCTCAGTGCAGGCACCAGATAACAATTATTCAAGTTTATAACTAATCCCGATGGCAAATGGAGAGGCAGCATTCCAACGACGATCACATCAACGCTTGATCCATTGCCGACACACATCTTGACCTCACCCCTTTCTAGCGGTCGCTTGTTCCGCAACCCTTGATTCGAGTTACAAATATTATCAACTGAACCGGTATCAAATACCCAGGTGCTACTGTGAGCACTAGTCAAGTACACATCAATAACATGTATATCATATATACCTTTGTTTTCCTTGCCGGCCTTCTTATCTGCCAAAAACTTGGGGCAATTGCGCTTCCAGTGGTCAGTCCCCTTACAATAGTAGCACTCGGTATCAGACTTAGGCCCAACTCGGGGTTTATTTTCAGGCACGGCAACCGGCTTGCCGCCCTTACTTCCCTTCCATTTTCCCTTCTTGTCTTTCTTGAAACCAGTGTTCCTATTGATCATCAACACTTTATGTTCCTTTTTGATCTCCACTTCTGCAGTTTTAAGCATTAACAGAAGCTCGGGGAGAGACTTCTTCATGCCTTGCATATTATAGTTCATCACGAAGATCTCATAGCTAGGTGGCAGAGACTGCAGAACAAGATGGATGCCTAAGTCAATGGGAATCGTTATTCCCAAGGACACAAGCTTATCGGCGTAACCCGACATCTTGACTACATGCTCACTAACGGAGCTGTGATCTTCCATCATGCAGCTAAAGAACTTTTCTGAAGCATTGTAGCTCTCTACAACAGTATGTGTGTCGAAAATCATTTTCAACTCACCCATTGTATAAAATGCATTGCCGTTTTCGAAACGCTTTCGAAGTTCCGGCTCTAGCCCATACAATATGCCTCAATTAATTAAGTTGTGGTCCTCCTAACGAGTCTGATAGACATTCTTCTCCTCGTAAGGGGCATCCTCAAAAGGTGGGGGGCCTAGCGGCGCTTCTAGCACATATTGCTTTTGTGCAGCAGAGAGGAGAATCCTCAAATTCATGGCCCATTCGGTAAATTTGCTACCGTTCGTTGCAAGTTTCTCTTTCTCCATGAACACATTGAAATTAAAAGCAGGTGGTGCCATCTACAACAGAATTTGTAAAGTTTATACTAAGTTTATGATAGATTGAGTTCAACTAATCCATATTACAAATGAACTCCCACTCAAAAACGACATCCCTCGTGCCTTTTTGGTGATTACATGAACCAAATCCACTACACCAAGTCCGATCATCACGTGAGTCGGTGTAGCTTCAAAGGCGAGCATCAAATGGGCATCATATCTACTATATGACTCATGCTTAACCTTTCGGTCCATGTTCCGAGGCCATGTCTATACATGCTAGGCTTGCCAAGTTAGAACCTTAGTATTCGCGTGTGTAACTGTTTTACACCCGAAATATGGTCGTGGATCCAAGAACACCCGATCATCACGTGATGTCTTGGAGCGACGAAAACATAATCGGTGCATACTAAAGGAAGAACACATTCTTATCTTGATATTTAAAAGAGGGATCATCTTATTATGCTAACAAAGCGCTAAACAAGCAATATAAGATGCTATCAAACATCACATGTTTATTAGTGAAATGATATGGTTCCCGCATATGATATCTATCATGTGCATCGTGGTATGATCACTATCATACCTTTATGTGTAAATCCAAGGCATATGGAGTTTACACGCTATGTGTGTTGTAAGAGTATCATCTCATACTTCTACTTACAACATCACCATATCATAACACTAGCCCAGCAACAATCTAAACTAGACGCCTCTAATTTATCCATTGCAAGTTTTACGTGGCTTAGGGCTTTCGAGATAGAACCGTTCTTACCTACGAACATGAACCACAACAAGGATAACCAAATTGTTGACAACTCATTGCAAAATAGATATTGACTATAGTAGGAGAGACAGACACCCGCTAGCCACTTATGCAAACTAGTTGCATGTCAAGCGTGGAACAGGTCTCATGTGCGAGGACATGTAAAGTTTGTCCGGGCCGCTTCATCCCACTATGCCACCAATATCCAAAATTACAACTAAGGAGCAACGACATGATCATCATTGCCCACATACTCATATGTGTACTACCCGTGTAAAGCATCTACGCATAGATCCGGCTCTGATACCACTGTAGGGTTCGCAGTATAGAAAACAAAAAGTTTCCTACGATGTGAACTATGTACCAAGATCTATCTAATAGATACAAACAACGGGCGGATGTATATCCGTAGAGAACATACCCTTGAAGACCGACAAATCTTAACGAGTTTGACTCGTGGTTGATGTAGACGATCTCTTGCCGATCTCAAGATCGAGAGGAAGTCCTAGCGCCGCAAATCAGCAGCGCATCCGTGCTCGCACACACGTTCGAGGCACCGAGCAACCCCCGCCTCCTCGCTCCAGCGATGCAGCGGAAGCACAAATATTTCTTGCCGAATAGCCACCGGGAACATGTATCTCGCTAGTCCGAGACCATGGGGGATAAATTCTAGAGGGGGAGAGAGATCCTTCACGAGGAGGTGTGAGTGAGAAGTGAGAGGAGGGGCTCCTTATATAGGGGAGGGGGCAGCCCAAGGGGGCATGGCCGCTGTCCATGGAGGGTGCCCCCACCTCTCCCTCATTCATGTGGGTGGACACTCCACTCACAAAATGGCCCTTCAATTTTCTCCACTAAAAAACCCACTCAAATTCCCATTAAATTTCCACCAAATTTAATGAAAACTCTCATTAAATAAAACTCTTTTATTTTATTCAGAATTTTCTCAATTACTTTAATGACAAACATTCACAAATAACCCCTTGCTAGAATTCTATTTCACATGCATAACCACTTTATGCAATTTCACCCGAAAACCTGTTTCGGTATCTAGTGAAATAAATTCCCGCGCTTGTTCATTCTTTCGGCATGAAACTTTTGCTCCAATTGGATGTCGGTGTCTCTTAAGTGTGTCACCCTACGGTTCGTGAATAATGCGGACATGATCGAGACCCTCTCGGATCAATAATCGAGCGGGATCTAGAGACCCATCTCGACCACACATTCAACGATGACTTTCTTGTGGTCATCGGAACCTTTATGCTAGTATCTTAATCCCTTTGTTTCACGATATATTACATGTCCGAGATTCGATCATCGGTATCTCCATACCTAGTTTGATCTCGCATCGACATGCACTCTTTTCTCGTTCCCGTGATATAACATTCTAGTGATCAAATCACTTGCTTGCAAGCTAACCAATGTGATATCACCGAGAGGGACCAGAGTATATCTATCCGTCATCGGGATGAACAAATTCCACTCTCGATCCATGGGCCTCAACATAACACTTTATTAGTTCTGAATCCATCTTTATAATCACCCTGTTACGATGTGACGTTTGATGTTATCAAGAAACTCTTCCGGTGTTAGTGATTGACATGATCTCATGGTCTAAGGATTAGGATCACTTCGTAAGTTGTTATAGCAATATAAACTCAATGACTTTGATCGTAATGCTATACTTCGGATGAATGTCCATCACACCATTACACTAATGTTGTGATCCCGTTATTAACAACATCCAATGTCTATGATCACGAAACCTTGATCATCTTGTTAATCAATGAGCTAGTTTATGAGAGAGGCATAACTAGGAACTTTCTGTTTGTTTATTAAACACACATGCATTAACGTTTCCGTATTAATACAATTATAGCATGCAAAATAAACATCTATCATATACTTGGAATACACATAATAAACACTTTATTATTGCCTCTCAGGGCATATTCCCTTCAAAGCCGGTGGAAATACTTATAAGGACCAAACGTTATCGAGGACACATGGGAATTCTGTCAAGTGCTTTCGCTACAAATAGCTGAGTACTCTTCTCTGGTGTTTGTAAGTGTTGTGTGGGTGAACCTGTGCTAACATACCGCCCTTCCTAGGACTAATACATACTTTTGATTAAACCCCCTACAAACATCCGTAACTATAGGAAAGCAATTAAGATATAAATCTAACCACAACCTTAAACTCTGAGATCCTACACTCCCTTGTGCAAAGGTGTCCTAACGGGGGTTCAGGTTTCTGTCACTCCGGCAACCCCACAATTAGTAGCCAAATACACAATGCATCCCCCTAGTCCCATAAATGGTGAACTGTCATGTAGTCGACGTTCACATGACACCACTAGAAGAATAGCACCACAACTTAAATACTAAATCATTGAATAATAACTCATCACAGATTCACTACTAACAACATGACTTCTCCCATGTCCTCAAGAACTAGACGAACTACTCACAAGACATCATATGGATCAAGATCAAAGATGATATGGTAATGGATAACAATCTGAACATAAACAATAATCCAATGGTTCCACTCACAAGCATCAACTACAATAGTAATTAACACCGGGAAAGTTTCCCCTAAGAACTAGAGCAATATCCAACACAATTGTTACAGCGAGACAGAGCAGTGGTGCTGGTGGAGATGATGGTGTGGATGATGACGATGATGATCCCGATGAAGCCTAGCTTGATGACGGTGTTGATGGCGACGGTCTACCCTCTCCGGGAAGGAATTCCCTCGACAGAAATCTGTCTACCAGAGAGAAATTTCTCTCTCGGTGTTTTTTGCCCCCCAATGGCGGCGGAAATCTATCTGTGGTCGCCCCCCCGAGCCTTAGGGTTTCGAAGGGAAGATATAGGCGAAGGGGCGGAGTCGAAGGCCGGGCGGGTGGTTCACACCTGCCCTAGACGCGGGGTCAGGTGGGACCGCGCCTAGGGGGTGTGTGGGCCCCCTGAGGCCCTTCTTCGTCCCTCCTTCTGGCTTCCTTTGTCTTCTGGTAAAATAATATGTTTCCATATTTTCTGGTATTTTTATGATCTTTGTGAAATTGCACCGAAACACCTTCTTTTCCATCAGAATCCACACTCCGGCAGTCCATCCTCCAAGAATCATTCAACATGTATAAACAAATGAAAAGCCATAACTAATACCTCATAATAAGACAAATATCAACGAATAGAGGTAAATTATGATATATAATGGTGATGCAAATTAGGCGTATCAACTCCCCCAAGCTGAGACTTCACTTGTCCCCAAGCGAATAATGAGATCAGTAAACATGTCCACGGGTTTATGGAGTGAAGTGTCGATAAAATAATACGAACAAGAAGCATCACACTTACCATTGCACAACTCATAAAAGAAAGCAACTCACCATTATATAACTTATCTTGCAACCAAGTACAACATTCACAATAGAGATGCATAAAGATAAATCATAATTGGAATTGGCAAACTTATTCTTGGTCAGAGAACACCTGGTAAACAGTTTCACAAAAGCTTTTTGTAGCAGTTTCAAAACAGGAGCACTCTTTGCTCAAGAAGGTTTTTTCACAAGTGAAGGCTTTCAAACTAATACTCAATAGATAATAGTTTTGTGCAAACAAGGAAGATGAAGAACATGATTGAATAAATCACCATATGAATGCTTGAAACACAACAACTCAAATTCTTGCTGGAGATAGAGAGGAAGTAGGTTTACTGACTCAACTGGTAACTAGGAGAAAGGTCCCTTCTTAGAGGGTAGCAGGGATTACAAGTCATAAATAGCTTCCAAAAGATTATGGTACTTACTAGCTTTGAGCCCTCATTGCCCCTATCATAAGCATCTTGAGATGATTAAGGTTAAAGTGAACAAAGATGGAGTATATGCTTGACGAATATAAGTTGGAAATCTCATGTCCCTTGAATATGAGGGCGACTCCTAATGCACACTCAACTTTGGGCCTAGGTAAGTTCTTGTCATTGTAAGTATTGGCATATCATTGAGAACCGCCAACGGGGTACCCCTTGCACATGGTACATGAGATTTCCCATAACCAAAATGACAAGGCAAGCAGACAATGAGCATCTCAGCAATCTTTTTATTTACCATGTGTATAGCTTTTTATTGAGAATGCTTCATAGATGACTCACTATGGTGATGTTGCAAGTTTCCACCATGATTAAGCATGGCTTAGGCTAGCGGCCCAGGCGTTTCTCTAACACAGGATACAAACTCCATGGACTTACAAGTTCCCTCTTTATTTCACACTGTTGACATCCATAGACAAAAGAGCACGATATCAACTGTGTACAGAGTACAAGTGCAATGTTGAAAATGTTACCCGTGACAACACGGTTCTGCTAATTCCAACGTATAGATGCAAGCATATACAACTTTGATGTTCATAATGGTTCAAGTCTATTAGGGGCAAGGAAATAAGGTGTGCCATCAAGTTCGTGAGAGATTTACTAACTAGTTTTCTCATAACAAAATACTTTTTAATTCGAAAGGTAGATGAAGCTTGAGAATTTGCTTGGAATAGCAAAAATTACTAGGTAGATATGGTGGACACAAGTGGCAAACGTTTTTTGGGTTCAAAGGATTTTGGAAACATGAGAAGTATGCCTTCTCAAAACAGGTTTTTGGCTAGCAAGGCTGGGTAGCAAGCAAAAGAGTTGAAAGAAATAAGCAAACATACAAGTAATAAAGCCAAACATGCAGTCTTCCTTGAATACACAAAAGAATCTTAAATAAATAATATTAAGCTTATGTGTCAACAAGAAAGAAAACAAATGATACCAAATACCTTAAGCTTTTTCTTTCTTTCTTTTTCTTTCAAACTAATGCCACTGACCAGAACTCGGTTTGCCAAAACCAATTTAGATCCACTTGATGATCCCAAAGTGGTGCCAATACTGATCAACATGATCCATCATATAATAGAGATTGCAAACTAAAATAAGAAGTGCAAAAAGTAAAAGATGAGACTTCTCATTAATATTCCAATAAAGGCACTCACACCAAGGGATACATAGATAATCAACTAAAGGAGAGATACTTCCACATGCAAACCAAACTATAAGATAATATGTCTACCACAGATATGAATCCACTAAAAAGGTAAAAGATAAAAGGTAATGGTGGTGATACTGCGGCACTCCCCCAAGCTTGGAACAAGCCAAGGGGATGCCAAACCTGATGACGAATTACTCCTTCGGTGTGGTGGTGTTATCTTGATAAGCTCCTCAATAAGTTTCTTCAAATCCTCCATATCGAAGGTCCGAGTACGAATTAACTCCGAATTATGCTCAATGCAGCCCATGATCAACTCGGACCGAGGATCCCAGTCCTTGTTATTCTTTCTCCATTCTTCCAAATTAGAGTGTTTCTTTCCTACACGGTTAGAACAAGGGGTACTAGGAGGAAGTGTGCGCGGAGCGAGTATATGACATGGAATTCTCCCTCCTGTAGACATCCGTGTTGTCCTCCTAAGATGGGTAGGTTATGCCACCAAACCAATGCTTGCGACAGTAGCGCGGGTGTCCGGATGCTCGTCCTCCTCCATGTCTCCTTCATAACCTACCAAAATCTCCTCCTCCTTGGGGACTTGAGGTTGTTCTTCCTCGGACTTCTTGCCTTTGTTGTTGGCGGAGACCATGGTTCTCTAAACTTGAGAAGATTTCCTGACAGAAACAGATCGAAATGAAAACACGACGAGAACACGATGCACGAACCTCGGGGAATCCGGGGGGTTATATATTATGAAGTTTCAATGCATAAGGAAGGTTTTGACATGGAAACGAGGCGGAGATGGAGTTCGAGGGGGAGACACCCCCCTGAGGCGCGGCCAGGCTAGGCCCGCTCCTGGTGTGGGTTTGTCCACCCCGGGCTCCGTTTCCTCTTCAGTTTCGTCTCGTAACTTCCCTTATGTATTAAAAACATCAAAAATATAAAAAGATTAGGGTTTCACGAACCTTCTGTTTTCACCACTTTTACCTATTCAAAGACGAGCTCTGCAGAATACTTTTCTCTTTCTCCTAAAAATTTCTTTCATACAAAACCCTTGCACAAACTCAATGACAACATTAGTGTAAGCAAAAACAACAAACCTTTGGTACACACTTCAAATGAAAACCCATCAAAACAAAAGCTTCTGTAAGAGGAAAATGCAAATGATGGCAGAAATCTGTCAAAATAGACCAATAGGTAAATATTGATTTTTTCGAAGACCTTCTGTTGCTCAATTCAAAAAGTGAAGAACTGATGAAAGTTGGCTAACAACTTGGAGAACAAGCTCAGAAAAATGCAGCTCCATCCGAAGTACTGAGCTTCCTCACGAATTTTTACAATACGACACAAAAATCTGTCCTAGGACAGCCACTTTTCACAACTCCTCTACTTCACAAAAGTAGTTGAACTTGACACAAAAACCAAAAAAAAAGGATAAGGAGTGGTTATTACAGAGGTAATAACTTCCAAGACTCGACAAAACTATTGGGTTATCTCCCAAGAAGTACTTTTCTTTATTGCCTTTAAGTTAGGCTTGATAGTTTCAAAGATGCTCACAAAGGAGATATATATCTGAAGTGAAAGAGAGCATCAAGAAGCAAATAACCAACACACTTGAGTCTAACCCACTTCCTATGCATAGGGGTATCATGAGAAAACAAATTGTTGAAACAAAAAGCCACTAGCACAGGAAGACAAAATAGATGCAACTTCAAAGCTTTCAACATAAAACGGGGAAACTTAACATCATTGAGATGCATAAAACCTTGTTTCCCTCTCTCAAAATAAATTTTAGTAGCACTTTGAATAAAGTTGACAATATAACTGTCACTGGAAACAACTTTATCACCAGAATAAGCATACTTACAGTCATCAAAAAGAGGTCCAAGGTCATAAACTGGATCAATAGAAGCAAGTTGTTCCATCCTAAAATCTTTATTAGGCAAGCTATTTTCACAAGGAGCTTTAGCAAATTTGGAAAATTTAAACTCATAAGAATCTCCATCAAACTTAGTTAAAACTTTTTCCTTCTTGCAAACAATAATAGCTCCACAAGTGTTCAAGAAAGGTCTACCAAAAATGATAGGACAAGTTTTGCTAGCTGTTGAATTAAGCACTAGAAAATCAGCAGAATACTTAATCTTACCACAAAGAACCTCCACATCTCTTACAATGTCAATGGGGCAAATGGTCTCCTTGTTAGCAAGGTGAATAACCACATCAATGTCCTCAAGCTCACAAGGACCAATCTCATGCATAATTTCCCTGTAAAGCTCATAAGGAATAGCACTAGAACTAACACCAATATCACATAAACCATAGTAGCAATGATCACCAATTTTAACAGAAAGCATAGGAACACTAGCTTTTCTAGCCTTACTAGGATGAGAGATAATATTAGAATCATCTTCACAGAAGACAATATGCTCATCCTCTTTATTTCTAGTGACAGGGTCTTTCACAATATCTACCATAGGTTCAACACTCAAATGCTTACCAGGCTCCATAGTTTTCATTGTACCTTTGTTATTTGCACTGATAATCATAGAATACTCCTTTACCTTAGCTGGGAAAGGCATTTTCTCAACATGAGGTTCAGGCACAATATGATTAGTAGTACAAACTTGAGTACTTCTAACTGGAGAATGACTAACAACATCTTTATAAGGGGCATGGTACTTATTCCACTTCTTCTTGGTAATTTCAATGTAAGATGCAAAAGCCTTAAAATAGTTGGCAATATTTTGGGAATCAAGACCAAGCTCATTACTAATATCATGGAAGTCATCAATTCCCATAAAAGCTTTAATGCATTCATAATCATAGTTTATACCTTACTTTCTTCCTTTATCATTCTCCCAAGCTTCAGTGTTATCTTGAATACGGTATAAGAGCTCCCATTTAGCTTCTTCCTTCATACGTGTGAATGATCCAGCACAAGAAGCATCTAGTAAATCTTTATCATGAAGAGAAAGCCTAGCATAAAAGTTATTGAGAATAATATTGTTAGGGAGTTCATGAATAGGACATTTAAGAATTAGTAACTTCAATCTCCCCCAAGCTTGAGTTGTACTCTCTCCATCAAGAGGCCAAAAGTTACATATAAGATTTCTATCCTTATGAATCTCACTGGTAGGATAAAATTTAGAGTAAAAGAGAGATGACATCTCCTCCCATTCCATGGATTGTCCATTCTTCAACAGCTTATACCATTCTTCAGCTCTCCCTTTCAAGGATATGGAGAGTAACTTCTTCTTCACCTGTTCAGTTGTGATACCTGCACACTTAAACAACCCGCATAATTCATGGATAAAAATAAAGTGATCACCGGGATGGACAGTTCCATCCCCAAAATAATAATTATCCATAACACGATTAACAATACTTGTAGGTATTTTAAAAAGATCTATCTCAACAGGAGGTGGTTCATCTACTACCCTAGCAGTGGTAGTAGTTTTCCCAAACAGGAAACCAAGTGGGTTATCCATATTGGAAACAAAGTAACAAGCAGTAACAAAAGCAATACTCACAGTAAAAGTTTCCCTTACCAGTTCCACTCTTCAATAGCGCTTCTCTCCCCGGCAATGGCGCTAGAAAATAGTCTTGATGACCCACAAGTATAGGGGGTGTATCATAGTACTTTCGATAAACACTACTAGAAAAAGGGCTATAGGTAATCCGCACATCCGTGGCTCACATGGTTGAAGTGCCCCACGGGTAAAATAGGTGTGGATCACCTGTGGGCAGTTCCCTACTAGTAACTAGAACAACCGTGGCGCACATGGGGTATGTGCGCCATAGATATGTGTGGGCCAGGGGCCTGCTAGCCGCATGCCACATACCTGTAGCGCACATGGGGTATGTGCGCTATAGTCGTGGCAAGTTCTGTGGCACACTATGCCATGTGCGCCATGAATGTGTACACTTAGCCATAGGGCACCTTGCCCTAGTGCCCTACGGCTAAGTACCCTGCACAAACTCCCCCCTCCCCCTTGTGGATCGCCTTTTTAGGATTTGCAAAAAATAAAGGAAAATGATAAACACTTCAAAAAATAAAATCCTTTCATATTTAGGTAGGTAATATGGTGTAGTTTGTAGGAAAATTAACAAACAATAATTTCGACTTTTTTTGCAAAAAAAAGTCATGCCACGGTAAAATGGTCGTAACTTTTGCATACGATGTCGAAAAAAATCGTATAATATACCAAAATGACGAGAAAAAGATTTCGCATCCGCTCGCAATGACCGGTCGTTTAGCGATTATTTACATTTTAAAAATTCGAAAATATAAAAAATTTACGGTCAAAAGACCGTTTTTTCCTGCAGAAAAAAATAGACGAAACTTACACGTAGCGCACCACCACCTAGTGTGCCACGGATAAGCTTGGGCGGGATTCAAATTTGAATCACCGCCCCACCCACCTACCCCTCTCCTTTTCCTTCTACTTCTCCCTTTTCCTTCTCCCTTCTCTCCCTTCTCCTTCTCCCTTTTCCTTCTCATTTTCCTTCTCCCTTCTCCTTCTTCCTTTTCCTTCTTCTTTTCTTTCTCCCTTCTCCTTCTACCTCTCCCTTCTCCTTCTTCCTTCTCATTTTCCTTCTCCTCCTTCCTCTTATCCTCTCTCTGGCCACCTTGCTCTGGCGTCCTTTCTCCTTGCAGTGACCGCAACGCGACGGTGGCCTTCTCCTCCTCCTCGTAGCGACGAGGTTGACGGCGACATCCTTCTCCTCACCGACCTCCCTTCCTCCCTCTCTTCCTCTCTTCCTCCATCTCTTCCTCCCTCTCTTTCTACCTCCCCTTCTCCAACCGACGGAGGCCAGGACTAGAGCGGCCACGGCCTCCCGCACCTCCCTGCGGTGGTAGGTCGTGGCCACGGCCATGCTCCGGCGAGGCAACACGACGACGACGGCTATGCACGGACCCAATTGGTTTTGCAATTCAAAACGAGGGTGTTTTTTGCATTTTATTTTGTTTTTTGAAAAACACATCCGTGGCGCACATACCCTACTTCGGGGTAGTGTGCCGCCACGCTCCTATCCCTATATATGTAAACACACCAAGATTGCACACAGTGTAAGAGATATCCAAGAACATGAGGCTAGTGGCGCACCACTAGTGTGCCACAGATGCTCTTTTCAGGTGCGCCACTAATGGCCCTTTTCCTAGTAGTGAAATAGGAGTGTCGATCCCAACGAGGAGCAGAAGGTGTTGAACAGTGGTATGGAGCAGGAAATCCCTGTGAATACTTAGCAAACAGATTTTTAGTGCTTTTCTGACAAAGCAACAAAGCAAGGAGCAAGTAACAAAAGTTACGAACAAACGGAGCAAGTGGCCCAATCCTTTCTAAACAAAGGACAAGCCGGTGAAAATACTTATAAGGACCAAACGTTCTCGAGGACACATGGGAATTCTGTCAAGTGCTTTCGCTTCAAATAGCTGAATACTATTCTCTGGTGTTTGTAAGTGTTGTGTGGCTGAACCTGTGCTAACATACCTCCCTTCCTAGGACTAATACATACTTGTGATTATACCCCCTGCAAACATCCGTAACTACAGGAAAGTAATTAAGATATAAATCTAACCATGGACTTAAACTCTGAGATCCAACACTCCCTTGTGCAAAGGTGTCCTAACGGGGGTTCAGGTTTCTGTCACTCCGGCAACCCCACAATTAGTAGCCAAATACACAATGCATCCCCCTAGTCCCATAAATGGTGAACTGTCATGTAGTCGATGTTCACATGACACCACTAGAAGAATAGCACCACAACTTAAATACTAAACCATTGAATAATAACTCATCACAGATTCACTACTAACAACATGACTTCTCCCATGTCCTCAAGAACTAGACGAACTACTCACAAGACATCATATGTATCAAGATCAAAGATAATATGGTAATGGATAACAATCTGAACATAAACAATAATCCAATGGTTCCACTCATAAGCATCAACTACAATAGTAATTAACACCGAGAAAGTTTCCCCTAAGAACTAAAGCAATATCCAACACAATTGTTACAGCGGGACAGAGTGGTGGTGATGGTGCTAGTGGAGATGATGGTGTGGATGATGATGATGATCCTGATGAAGCCTAGCTTAATGACGGTGTTGATGGCGACGGTCTCCCCTCTCCGGGAAGGAATTCCCCCGGCAGAAATCTGTCTGCTGGAGAGATCTTTCTCTCTCGGTGTTTTCTGCCCCTGAGAGGCGGCGGAAATCTATCTGTGGTCGCCCCCCAAGCCTTAGGGTTTTGAAGGGAAGATATAGGTGAAGGGGCACAGTCGGAGGCCGGGAAGGTGGGCCACACCTGCCCTAGGAGCGGGGTCAGGTGGGCCCGCGCCTAGGGGGTGTGGGCCCCCTGAGGCCCTTTTTCGTCCCTCCTTTTGGCTTCCTTCGTCTTCTGGTAAAATAATATGTTTCCATATTTTTCTGGTATTTTTATGATCTTTGCGAAATTGCACCGAAACGCCTTCTTTTCCATCAGAATCCAAACTCCGGCAGTCCATCCTCCAAGAATCATCCAACATGCATAAACATATGGAAAACCATAAGTAATACCTCATAATAATACAAATATCAATGAATAGAGGTAAATTATGATATAGAATGGTGATGCAAATTGGGCGTATCAGCTACTAACAACGGAGCAACACAGACATGATAGAATCATAAAGACAAAACCATTAATCAATCTGACATAGTAATCTCAATATCCATCGGATCCCCGCAAACACAACATGCATGATTACAAATAGATTAGATCTTGATCATGAACGGATCTCACAAGACCTATACATGAAAGCACAAGGTAGGAGATACAACCATCTAGCTACTACATGGACCCATAGTCCAAGGTGGGACTACTCACACTTCATACCGGAGAGAAGGCCTCCGGGATGATTTCCCCTCTGGCAGGGTGCCGGGAAGAACCTCAGATCCCCCTCCCCCGATCTAGGGACGACGGTGGCGGTGGCTATAGAAGGTTTCGTGGAGTTTTTGTTTGGGTTCGTAGCATGGAAAACAAAAAAATTCTACCACATGCACACAAACAAGCCAAGATCTATGTACTAGATTGAAGCAACGAGTCGATAGAAGCACTCACCCTCGAAGATTCCAAAGCGGTTAACGAGAGCAGATTCTCGTGGGTGATGTAGTCGTACACTTGCCGATCTCAAGATCGCGTAGACGATCCTTCTGGCACTGCGTTCCGGCAGCGCTTACGCAGTCGGTCAGACCTTCGATACTTGATGAAGACTGTCCTCTCCCTTGTTCCAGCAGGCAGCGGAGGTTGTAGTTCTCCCCTCGCGATTCCGGCAGCACGACTGCGTGGTGTCGGAAGTAGAGGGAAGATCCCACAGGGCTTCGCCTAAGCCGGTGCGAGTTATCGTGGATTAGGGTTTAGAAGTCCGGGAGGAGGAGGAGGTGTCGGCGGTGGCGGCGATGGACCGGCGGCGGCGCGAGGCGGCGACTCGGGTGGAGAGGGGCTAGGGCTTGTGTGCTTTGGGGCAGCCCTCCCCCTCTATTTATGAGAGGGGGAAGCCTTGGGAGGGGTGGGTTTGAATCCAAACCCAAACCCAAGTTGGATTGAGAGAAAGACTTGTTTCTTCTCCCACTAGGAAACCATTGTTCCAGTTTGACTTTTCAAACTCCCGTTTGACTTTCAATTTAGAGCTTTAATTCTCTCTTACAAATGCACACACCATGTGACCTAGGATATGATCCAATCATTCCACTTACCCATGACACATTCATGGAACATTCTCCTTCCGGACCGGTGAACCTTCTAGACCCTTCTAGAACCTCTCCGATGAAAACATCGGAAACTTTCCCGAACTCCGAAATAGGACTTTCCTTATATGAATCTTATTCTCCGGACCATTCCGGATATCCTCGTGATATCCCGGATCCAATCCGAGACTCCGAACAACATTCGGTATCCCTACTAACATTCCATATCTACCAAACAACATCGAATCCTTAAGTGTGTCTCCCTACGGTTCGTGAATTATGCGAAAATGACCAAGACACTTCTCTGATCAATAACCAATAGAGGAATATGGAAATTCATATGTCTCCCACATATTTCTACGATTACTTTGCGATCGAATGAACCACTTACATACGATACCAATTTCCCTTTGTCTCACGATAGTTTACTTATCCGAGGTTTTGATCGTCGGCATCTCTGCATACCTAGTTCAACCTCGTTACCAATAAGTACTCTTTTATCGTTCCCGTGATATGTGATCCCTTGTGATCCATTCACATGCTTGCAAGCTAATTGGATGGCATCCCACCGAGAGGGCCCAGAGTATATCTATCCGTCATATGGATGGACAAATCCCACTCTTGATCCATGTGCCTCAACCCATAGTTTCCAAACACTCAATGCCACCTTTATAGCCACCTAGTTATGGTGTGGTGTTTGATGTCATAAAAGGATCCTTCCGGTGATGGTGATTAACATGATCTCATGTTCGAAGGAATTAGGTTACTATGTATCAGAAAGCTTATAGCAAACGAACTATTGGAATGACTTGATCTTAATGCTACGCTTATCTATAGGAGTATGTCCATCATACCATTCTCCTAATGATATGATCTTGTTATTAATAACATGTCAATGTTCATGATCGAGAAACCACGATCATCTATTAATCAACAAGCTAGTATTATATAGAGGATTTACCAGTGACTCTAATTTAGTTTACAAATCACACAAGTATTAATGTTTCCGATTAATACTATTATAGAATGAATGTAAACATTTATCATAAACACAAAGATATAATAATAACCACTTTTATTATTGCCTCTAGGGCATATCTCCAACAGTCTCCCACTTGCACTAGAGTCAACTAATCTAGATTACATGGTAATATACCGAACACCCATGGCGGTTTGGTGTTGGTCATGTTTTGCCCTCGGGAGAGGTTTAGTCAACGGATCCGCCACATTCAGATCTGTGTGTACTTTGCATATCTTTATGTCACCATCTTGTACATGCTCTCAAATTGCGTGAAAATGTAGCTTGATGTGCTTTAGATTCTTGTGTGACCTTGGTTCTTGCGCATTGGCTATGGCGCCCATGTTATCACAGTAGGTAGACATTGGGTCCAGCGCACTTGGAACCACACCGAGCTCTGTAATGAACTCCTTCATCCATATCGCCTCTTGTGAAGCCTCCGAAGCAGCTATGTATTCCGATTCAGTTGAAGATCTCGCCACAACGCTTTTCTTTGCACTCCTCCTAATCTTTGCACCATTCAAAGTAAATACGTATCCAGATTGATATTTAGAATCATCCGGATCGGTGTTCCAACTAGCATCGGTGTAACCATTAACAACGAGTTGTTCATCACCGCCATAAGAAAGAACCATATCCTTAGTTCTTCTCAAGTACTTAAGGGTGTTTTTGAGCGCTGTCCAATGATCCACTCCTGGATCACTTTGATATCTGCTAGTCAAACTAACAGCATATGCAATGTCGGGTCTAGTACATAGCATGGCATACATTAGAGATCCTATGGCTGAGGCATAGGGAGTCTTACTCATCCTTTCTCTATCTTCTGCCGTTGCAGGACTTTGAGTTTTACTCAAGGTCGTATTGGGCAACATGGGCAAGAACCCTTTCTTCCTATCTTACATTCCAAACCTCTTTATAACTTTGTCCAAATATGTACTTTGTGAAAATTATATTAGGCGTCTCGATCTATCTCTATAAATATTTATGCCTAATATGTAAACTGCTTCGCCAAGATCTTTCATTGAAAAACTATTCAAATAATCCTTGACACTATTAAGAAGGTCTAGATCATTCCCAATCAACAATATGTCATCTGCATATAGTATTAAGAATGCTATAGAGATCCTACTCACTTTCTTGTAAATACAAGCTTCTCCATAAGTTTGTATAAAACCAAAACTTTTGATTACCTTATCAAAACGTTGATTCCAACTTTGGGATGCTTGCTTTAATCCATATATGGATCGTTGAAGTTTGCATACCTTGTTAGCATCTTTAGGATCTACAAAACCTTTGGGTTGCATCATATACAACTCTTCATCGATGTCTCCATTGAGGAATGTTGTTTTGACATCCATCTGCCATATCTCATAATCATAATATGCATCGATTGCTAACATAATCCTCACAGATTTTAGCTTCACTACTAGTGAGAAAGTCTCATCGTAGTCAACTCCTTGAATTTGTCGAAACCCTTTTGCGACAAGTCGAGCCTTATAGACAGTAACATTACCATCAGCATCTATTTTTTCTTGAAAATCCATTTGTTCTCGACAGCCTTCCGGCCATCCGGTAAGTCCACCAAAGTCCATACTTGGTTTTCGTACATGGATCCAATCTCGGATTTCATGGCTTCTTGCCATTTATTGGAATCTGGGCTCATCATTGCTTCCTCATATGTCGCAGGGTCATCGGTGTTGTCCACCAACATGACGCTCATAACGGGATCATACCAATCATGAGTGGTACGAGTTTTCATTGACCTGCGAGATTCCGTAGTAACTTCAACCGAAGTTTCATGATCAACATCATTAGCTTCCTGTCTTATTGGTGCAGGCACCATAGGAACTATTTCCGGTGCTGCGCTACTCGCAAGTTTGAGAGAAGGTTCAACAACCTCATCGAGTTCTACTTTCCTTCCAGTCACTTCTTTCGAGAGAAAATCCTTCTCTATAAAGGATCCATTCTTGGCAACGAAGATCTTGCCCTCGGATCTATGATAGAGGGTATACCCAATAGTTTCCTTCGGGTATCCTATGAAGACGCATTTTTCTGCTTTGGTTTCAAGCTTGTCTAGCTGTAACTTCTTTACATCAGCTTTGCAACCCCAAACTTTAAGGAACGACAATTTAGGTTTCTTCCCAAACCACAATTCATACGGTGTCGTTTCAACGGATTTAGATGGTGCCCTATTTAAAGTGAATGCGGTTGTTTCTAATGCATAACCCCAAAATGATAGCGGTAAATCTGTAAGTGACATCATTGAACGAACCATATCTAAGAGAGTTCGATTATGACGTTCGGACACACCATTACGCTGTGGTGTTCCCGGCGATGTCAATTGTGAAAGTATTCCGCATTTCTTCAAATGCTCGCCAAACTCGTAACTTACATATTCACCTCCACGATCAGATCATAGAAATTTAATCTTCTTGTTACGTTGATTCTCTACCTCACTTTGAAATTCCTTAAACTTCTCGAATGTTTCGGACTTATGTTTCATGAAATAGATATACCCATATCTACTCAATTCATCCGTGAAGGTAAGAACATAACGATAACCACCGTGCGATGCTACACTCACTGGGCCACATACATCGGTATGTATGATTTCCAATAAGTCCGTAGCTCGCTCCATCATACCAGAAAATAGAGTCTTAGTCATTTTACCCATCAGACACGCTTCGCATCTTTCAAGTGATTCGAAATCAAGTGATTCAAGAAGTCCATCGGAATGGAGTTTCTTCATACGCTTCACTCCAATATGACCAAGACGACGGTGCCACATATAGGTCGAGTTATCGCTCAATTTCAAACGTTTAGCTTCAATGTTATTATTGTGTGTATTTCCACAATCGAGATTCAATAAGAATAGACCATCTATCAAAGGTGCATGTGCATAAAACATATTACTCATATAAATCGAACAACCATTATTCTCGCACTTAAACAAGTAACCGTCTCGCAATAAACATGATCCTGATATAATGTTCATGCTCAATGTAGGCACCAAATAACAATTATTTAAGTATAAAACTAATCCTGATGGTAGATGAAGAGGTAGCGTGTCGACCGCGATCACATCAACCTTTGATCCATTTCCTACGCGCATCGTCACCTCGTTCTTCGCTAGCTTCCGTTTATTCTACAGTACCTATTTCGAGTTACAAATATGAGCCACCGAACCAGTATCAAATACCCAGGCACTACTACGAGTACTAGTGAGATACACATCAATAACATGTATATCGGATATACCTTTCTTCTTGATGTTGCCGTTCTTCAAATCTACCAAGTACTTTGGGCAATTCCGCTTCCAGTCACCTTCTCCCTTGCAGTAAAAGCACTCAGTATCAGGCTTAGGCCCAGCCTTGGTCTTCTTCGCCGCCGCGGTAACTTTCTTACCGCCCTTCTTGAAGTTTCATTTTTTCTTAGACTTGCCTTGCTTCTTGAATTTGGTGGTCTTATTGACCAACAACACTTGGTGCTCTTTCTTGATCTCCACTTCTGCAGATTTCAACATGGAGAAGAGTTCCAGCAACGACTTGTCCATGTTTTGCATATTGTAGTTCATCACAAAGTTCTTGTAACTTGGTGGTAGTGACTAGAGGACACGGTGAATCCCCAAAGCATTAGGAATCAATATTCCCAAGCTTTGAAGCTTGATTGCGTGCCCAGACATCTTAAGCACGTGCTCACTAACGGAGTTGCTCTCTTCCATCTTGCAGTTAAAGAACTTTTCAGAAGCCTCATAACTCTCAACTGCCGTGTGAGCCTCAAATATCATTTTGAGTTCACGGACAATATCATGTGGGTCATGATTCTCAAACCTTTTCTGAAGCTCCGATTCCAAACCATATAAGATAGCACATCGAATCGGAGTATCGATTCTTCCGAGCGAGGAAAACATTCTTTACCTCATCGGTAGCATTACATGCAGGCGGGTCACCCAGCGGTGCATCCAGCACATAGGTCAAATTACCAGCATTAAGGACAATACTCAAATTGCGGAACCAATCCGCAAAGTTGCTTCCATTGTTTTTCAACTTTTCTTTCTCTAGGAACGCATTATAATTGATGGTAGGGCCCGCCACTGATCTACAACATATTTGCAATAGTTTAGACTAAGTTTATGACAAACTGAGTTCTAATTAATAGTTAAATTAATCTAGGTGAACTCCCACTCAAAACAATATCCCGTAAATTGTTTTAGTGATCACACAAACCAAATCCACCACATCAAAACCTATCATCACGAGAGTTGATGTAGCTTCAATGGCGAACAATCAACATGTTCATCATATCTACTATATGACTCATGCTTTACCTTTCGGTGATCCATGTTCCGAGACCATGTATGTACATGCTAGGCTCGTCAAGATCAAACCTTAGCTTCCGCATGAGCAAATCTGGCTTGCTCACGTTGTATACACTCGCAGAATCTAACACACCTTCAAAACAACGAGCTTTAGAAACGGTGCTTACTAAGGATGAACACTTTCAAACTTGAATTTTTTTGCTTGAGGGATCATCTTATAATGCTATCGTCGCAAACTAAGCAATACAAGATGCATAAAGGATTAACATCACATGTAATTCATAATATGTGATATGATATGGCCTTTCTTCTTGTGCTTCTCATCTCCATCTTCAAGAACGAACATGATCTCCATCATCACCGGTATGGCGTCAAGGTCAATGGCGTTGTTTCATGGTTGTCGTCCACCAGCTTCAACTATTACAACTACTTTGAATAGACACGCAGGTCTTAACGGAATTTAAAAGACAACCATATGGCTCCTGCCGGTTGCCAACTTACAATAAAGAACATTGAATACATCATATATAATCACAATCATGGCCATATCACATCACAGCACACCCCTACAAAACAAAGTTAGACGCCTCTAATTTTCTTTGCATATTTTACGTGGTTTGGGGCTTTCAATAAGTGTTGTTATAACTTACGAACAAGAACCACAACGTTGATGTTTGAACTATCAAGTGCCCGTTGTAAATTGAATCTATAATATGATAGGAGAGACACACACCCGTAAAGCCACTTATGCAATACAAGTTTCATGTTGAGCGTGGAGCAAGTCTCATGAACGATGTCATGTAAGGTTAGCCCGGACCGCTTCATCCCATCATACCGCAAGATGCAAAGTACACAAAAAGCAATTGATAATAAAAGCACCACCGCCCACAATGACCATTGTGTTCTACTCGTGCAACAAATCTACATATAGACACGGCTCTGATACCACTGTAGGAGTTCGTAGCATGGAAAACAAAAAATTTCTACCGCATGCACACAAACAAGCCAAGATCTATCTACTAGATTGAAGCAACGAGTCGATAGAAGAACTCATCCTCGAAGATTCCAAAGCGGTTAACGAGAGCAGATTCTCGTGGGTGATGTAGTCGTACACTTGCAGATTCTCGTGCAACAGATCTATCTATTAAATTTGATTCCTGAAATTCATTATAGAAAAAGAAAAGGAATTAAGAAAACCAATTGGGCCTGGCGCCACCAATCTAGCCTAGCAACAGACGTAGCCCAGCAAGCCCACCCGGGGATTTTCCCTCCTTCTCTCACGCGGCACAGACCCACCCCGCAGTCACTGATCAGTGGACCCTCTACACGTCAGCTCCTTCTTCCCCAAATTTCGCGTGCAGACGCAGTCGCCGCCCGTTTCTTCCCCTTCACTGCCACGATTTTAATCCACTTAATTGGCGATGAATGCGTGCATAATCTCCGCCCCTGCTCCGGCTATAAGATCCCCTCCCCTCTCCACTCATTTCCCCTTGCTCAGCACAGTCACCACGCCACCAGGTTGCCCGTAATCTTGCTTACACCGCCACAGACAGAGCCAGCTCCGGCGAGGTATTCCGGTAAGTATAGTGTTCGCGACCACTCCTTGTTCACCCTGGAATGATCCCCTGATCCTTGCACACCTCCTGATCCCCTTTGTCTGTCTGCTTGCGATCCAGAGCGTCGACTTCGACGAGCACCGTGGGCATCCGACGTCGTCTCCAACTCCGGCGAGAGATTGAGGTAAAAACCGACCGCCCCGCGCCTTCTACTTGACCCTGTCAGGTTCGCCTGAGCGTTGTGCACATGCTGATACCCTCAGTTTGTGCTAGGGTGGCCAGTAACGTTTCCTTCGTCGCCGTCCGAGCAAACCCGACGCTGCCTCCAACTCCGACGAGCCCCAGCAGCCTCTGCAGCACGCCCCCGCCCACGCCAGCAACACCTTGAGCATCGTCGTGTTCCCGCGAGTCTGGTAAGCCACTGCTCAACCCTTAGCCCCCTCTAGAATCACCGGTGCATCGCCGGCAGAAGCGCCGCCGCCGCCAACGACCATTCGCGCTGCCACTCTTTGGTCAAAGCAGCACACGCCGTTAGATCTGTATCGAAGGGTTTAGATTAGATCTGGAGCGAACCGTTTTCTTTAGATCTGGCGTGTTGGATCTAACTTGATCCGATGGCGCGGAAGCGTGATCCTGAGTGAAGCGGTATTGTCCAATCAGGAAGCGCCGCGTGGCTAGGATTTAAATTTAAAAATCTGGATTTAGATCTATTAGATGTTAAACTTGTAAAATTCATAACTTTCGATTCCCACGTCCAAATTTGACAAATTTTATATCATTGGAATCAGGAGAGAAAAACCTTTCTGTTTACGCAATGTGTTTAATGTTTTGCCTCTGTTAAAATGGTTGTTTTTGTAGAAACATTTGTAGGCATAATTTGAGTATAGTAATTATTTGGAAAATGTTTTGTTATTCAAATAAAGTTTATTTGGCTTGTTTTGTACTTGTTTATGATTCAGTACTGTGCACTTGTCTTGTTTGGGGTAGAAAATCATCACATGGCATTTTGCATACATTCATGTATTTTTTCTTGTATATATTGTGTATGTGATTTGTGTCATTATTTTATGTGTAGATTTTGGTGCAAATAGTGATTGTGATTGTGAGGATTGTTGCTACTCCCCAAACTACCAAGGCAAGTGGTGCTTCACGATTTTAGTCCTATGTTTTGCAACTATGCACTAGAAATATTTTGCTAGACTTGCATGAATATTTTTTGATCTATATGCTATGCTGGGGAAATCCTAGTAGTTGCAGAATTGCTAGAAATTTCTAAGTTAAGATGCTTATCTATGCCATGCTTAGCCTAGCTAGTATCAACCAAGGGTGGATATATATTCATGCAATGATAAAATATTTCTAAGTCTTTGGACTTGAGTTTTGCTTAATAAAACAACTAAGTGAATGAATCACCTGGGTGGAATGAAAAGAATGGTTTGTGTTGAGTGGTTGCACAAGGCCCATTTCTATGGTTTACCTTGTGTATCTCACTTGTGGAAAGCCACCCAGGAACAAAGGGATTTGAGATGCCATATGTTAAGAAGCTTCTAGTGCAGCCACTTGGCAATATGGGCTCTGCCTGGATCACATAGGTTGCAATAACTTAGCCATTTGGACAGTTGGTGGTAGTGGGATGATAGGTTGGAACGCGTCCATTTGGTCTAAGGGAAGGCTTCTGAAAGGTCCTGTCTTGGTGAAAATCAAGTCTTGTGGGGAAAGTGCACAACCTCTGCAGATGGAAGAATCTAAGTACTTAGCCATGTCCCTGGTATTGGACAACTTGAGCATCAAGACATGGAAGCTATCAAGAATCTCCTCATCCCAATTTCTAAGTAAAAACTTGTGGTTGAACAAGGGTGAAGGTTCACCAATTTCTATTGGTGTTTCCTTGGGAAAGTTTTGTCAAAGAAAAACTTAGTGTTTTCAACTAATAGGTAAAACCTATTTTGAGAAAAGCAAGCCTAAGCTACACTTAGCCAAAATGCATATAGTATTGTAGTCTACCAACATTCTACTAAGGTATCACTTGCCAATACTATTCCAATGTATTGACCCACTGTGGCTGTAACTTGTGATGTTGCAGGTTATTCTGATGATGATTAGGGGTTATGAGTCTACACTCAACATGCTTGCCTGTGGCACATGAAGATGAAGACTTATTTATCTTATTATATATTTGAACTCTTGTATTAGGCCCGTGGCCATGGAGTTTGTAAAATACTATGTTGTCTCTGGAATGATATGTAATAATGACCTTTGTTTCTGTGTACTTCATCTTAAACTGTGGATGCTAGCATTGATCCAGGGACTAGCATTCCAATCACAGGGATCCTTACCTTTATAAAGGGAGGGATCTTACATATGGTATCAGAGCACTGTGTTGCCTATAGGATTATGACCCTAGGATTGGAAACTGTAGGGTTTCGTAGCATGGAAAACAAAAAATTTCTATCGCATACAAACAAACAAGCCAAGATCTATCTACTAGATTGTAGCAACGAGTCGATGGAATAACTTACCCTCGAAGATTCCAAAGTGTTTAACGAGAGCGGATTCTCGTGGGTGATGTAGTCGTACTCTTCCCGATCTTAAGATCGTGTAGACGATCCTTCCGGCGCTGCGTTCAAGCGCTCCATGCAATCGGTCACACGTTAATTTTCGACGAAGACCTTCCTCTCCCTTGTTCCAGCGGTGGAGGTTGTAGCACTCTCTCGCGATTTGGCAAGACCTGCGTGGTACCGAAAGTAGAGGGAGATCATGAGGCTTCATGGCCGGAGCAAGTATGGTGGAGTATGAGAGAGTTCCTCGGCGGTCTAGGGTTTAGACACACCAATTAGAAGGCTCTAATACGGAGGCTAGGTCAATTAGAAGCTCTAAACCAAAACGGCTCTAAATCGGAGGCTAGGGCTAGGGTTTAGATTTAGAGGATAGGAACTTGTGTGTGCTAGGAGGGAGCCCTGCCCCTCCTTATATAGGTGGAGGGGCCGGCGCGCCAAGGGGAGGGAGGGGAGTCCCTCCCCAACTCGGCTTGGAGGCCGCCGGTTGGAGGAGGGATTCCCTCCCCAACTCGGATTCCCTCTCCTTCCTCTTTCCCTCTTTCCAATTTTAGCCGTTTGACTTTTCAAACTTGCTATTTGACTTTTCAATTTAGGATTCAATTTAATCCTTTATTTGGAACAGTGAGAACACTTAGTACATGATGCAATCATCCCAATATGCAATGACACATTCATGTACCCCTTCCCCTCGAGTCTTGGGACATTGGAACCTTCTAGAACATTCCTGATGAAAACACCGGAATCATTCCCGAACTCCGAAACGGGACTTTCCTTATATGAATCTTATTCTCCGGACCATTCCGGATCACCTCGTGATATCCCGGATCCCATCCGAGACTCCGAACAACATTCGGTCTCTTTCTCATAATACCATAACTACTCAAACAACGTCGAATCCTTAAGCGTGTCTCCCTACGGTTCGTGAATTATGCGGACATGATCGAGACACTTCTCCGAACAATAACCAATAGAGGAATCTGGAAATTCATATGGCTCCCACATATTTCTACGATTACTTTGCGATCGAATGAACCACTTACATACGATACCAATTTCCCTTTGTCTCACGATAGTTTACTTATCCGAGGTTATGATCGTCGGTATATCTGCATACCTAGTTCAACCTCGTTACCGATAAGTACTCTTTTCTCGTTCCCGTGATATGTGATCCCTTGTGAGCCAGTCACATGCTTGCAAGCTAATTGGATGACATTCCACCGAGAGGGCCAAGAGTATATCTATCTGTCATATGGATGGACAAATCCCACTCTTGATCCATGTGTCACAACCAATACTTTCCGAACACTCAATGCCACCTTTATAGCCACCCAGTTACGGTGTGGTGTTTGATGTCATCAAAGCATCCATCTGGTAAAGGTGATATGCATGATCTCATGGTCGAAGGAATTAGGTTACTATGTATCAGAAAGCATATAGCAATTGAACTATTGAAATGACTTGATATTTATGCTATGCTTATCTATAGGAGTATGTCCACCATATCATTCTCCTAACGATATGATCTTGTTGTTGATAACATCTCAATGTTCATGATAGGGAAACCACGATCATTTATCAACCAACAAGCTAGTGATGTATAGAGGCTATACTAGGGACTTCAAATTAAGTTTACAAATCACACAAGTATCAATGTTTCCTTGTTAATACTATTATAGCATGAATGTAAACATTTATCATAAACACAAAGATATAATAATAACTACATTTATTATTGCCTCTAGGGCATATCTCCAACAGTCTCCCACTTGCACTAGAGTCATCTAATCTAGATTACATGGTAATATACCGAACACCCATGGCAGTTTGGTGTTGGTCATGTTTGCCCTCGGGAGAGGTTTAGTCAACGGATCCGCCACATTCAGATCTGTGTGTACTTTGCAAATCTTTATATCCCCATCTTGGATATGTTCTCGAATAGCGTGAAAACGTAGCTTGATGTGCTTCAGCTTCTTGTGTGACCTTGGTTCTTGCGCATTGGCTATGGCCCATGTTATCGATGAGATAGACATTGGGTCCGGTAGCACTAGGAACCACACCAGCTCTGTAATGAACTCTTTCATCCATATCGCTTCTTGTGAAGCCTCAAGTAGCCATGTATTCGATTCATTGAAGATCTCGCCACAACGCTTTGCTTTGCACTCCTCCATTAGCTTCTGCACCATTCAAAATAAAACGATCCGGATTGTGATTTAGAATCATCCGGATCGGTGTTCCAACTAGCATCGGTATAACCATTAGCAACGAGTTGTTCATCACCTCCATAAGAAAGAACCATATCCTTAGTTCTTCTCAAGTACTTAAGGATGTTTTTGACCGCTGTCCAATGATCCACTCCTGGATCACTTTGATATCTGCTAGTTAAACTAACAGCATATGCAATGTCGGGTCTAGTACATAGCATGGCATACATTAGAGATCCTATGGCTGAGGCATAGGGAGTCTTACTCATCCTTTCTCTATCTTCTGCCGATGTCGGACCTTGAGTTTTACTCAAGGTCGTATTGGGCAACATGGGCAAGAACCCTTTCTTGCTTTCTTCCATTCCAAACCTCTTTAGAACTTTGTCCAAATATGTACTCTGTGACAATGATATTTGGCGTTTCGATCTATCTCTGTAAATCTTTATGCCTAATATGTAAGCTACTTCGCCAAGATCCTTCATTGAAAAACTATTATTCAAATATTCATTGACACTATTAAGAAGGTCTACATCATTCCCAATCAACAATATGTCATCCACATATAATATTAAGAATGCTCTGAGCTCCCACTCACTTTCTTGTAAATACAAGCTTCTCCATAAGTTTGTATAAAACCAAAACTTTGATTACCTTATCAAACGTTGATTCCAACCGGGATGCTTGCTTCAATCCATAGATGGACCGTTGAAGTTTGCATACCTTGTTAGCATCTTTAGGATCGACAAAACCTTTGGGTTGCATCATATACAACTCTTCATCAATATCTCCATTGAGGAATGCTGTTTTGACATCCATCGCCATATCTCATAATCATAATATGCAGCGATTGCTAACATAATCCTCACAGACTTTAGCTTCCTCTTGGTGAGAAAGTCTCATCGTAGTCAACTCCTTGAATTTGTCGAAACCCTTTTGCGACAAGTCGAGCTTTATAAACGATAACATTACCATCGCCTGCATTTTCTTCTTGAAAATCCATTTGTTCTCGATGACCTTCGGCCATCGGTAAGTCCACCAAAGTCCATACTTGGTTTTCGTACATGGATCCAATCTCGGATTTCATGGCTTCTTGCCATTTATTGGAATCTGGGCTCATCATCGCTTCCTCATATGTCTCGGGGTCATCGGTGTTGTCCACCAACATGACATTCATAACGGAATCATACCAATCTAGAGTGGTACGAGTTCTCGTTGACCTCCGAGGCTCTGTAGCAACTTCAACCGAGGTTTCATGATCACCATCATTAGCTTCCTCTCTTATTGGTGCAGACACCACAAGAACTTCTTCCAGTGCTGCGCTACTCGCAATTTCGAGAGAAGGTTCGACAACCTCGTCGAGTTCTACTTTCCTTCCAGTCACTTCTTTCGAGAGAAATTCCTTCTCTAGAAAGGATCCATTCTTGGCAACGAAGATTTTGCCTTCGAATCTATGATAGAAGGTATACCCAATAGTTTCCTTCGGGTATCCTATGAAGACGAATTTTTCCGCTTTGGGTTCAAGCTTGTCCTATTGTAACTTCTTTACATAGGCCGCATCCCCAAACTTTAAGGAGCGACAATTTAGGTTTCTTCCCAAACCATAATTCATACGGTGTCGTTTCAACGGATTTAGATGGTGCCCTATTTAAAGTGAATGCATTGTTTCTAATGCATAACCCCAAAATGATAGCGGTAAATCTTAAAGTGACATCATAGAGCGAACCATATCTAAGAGAGTTCGATTCTGACGTTCGGACACACCATTACTGTGGTGTTCCCGGTGTCAATCAGGAAAGTATTCCGCATTTCTTCAAATGCTCGCCAAACTCGTAACTTAGATATTCACCTCCACGATCGTAACGTAGAAATTTAATCTTCTTGTTACATTGATTCTCTACCTCACTTTGAAACTCCTTAAACTTCTAAAAGTTTCGGACTTATGTTTCATGAAATAGATATACCCATATCTACTCAAGTCATCTGTGAAGGTAAGTACATAACGATAACCATAGCACATGATGCTACACTCATTGGACCACACACATCGGTATGTATGATTTCCAATAAGTCCGTCGCTCCATCTCATACTAGAAAATGGAGTCTTAGTCATTTTTCCCATCGACATGCTATCTTTCAATCTTTCAAGTGATTCAAAATCAAGAAGTCCAAGTCCGAATGGAGTTTCTTCATCGTTTCACCCAATGTGACCAAGACGAAGCCACATATATAATTATCGCTTGATTTCAAACGTTTAGCCTCAATGTTTTGATATGTGTATTTCCACTATCGAGATTCAATAAGAATAGACCATCTATCAAAGGTGCATGTGCATAAAACATATTACTCATATAAATCGAACAACCATTATTCTCGGACTTAAACAAGTAACCGCCTTAATAAACAAGATCCCGATATAATGTTCATGCTCAACGCAGCACCAAATAACAATTATTTAAGTATAAAACTAATCCCGATGGTAGATGAAGGGGTAGCGTGCCGACCGCGATCACATCAACCTTTGATCCGCTTTCCACGCGCATCGTCACCTCGTTCTTCGCTAGCTTCCGCTTATTCAAGACAAGCTTTGAAGTTACAAATATGAGCAACCGAACCAGTATCAAATACCCAGGCACTACTACGAGTACTAGTGAGATACACATCAATAACATGTATATCAGATATACCTTTCTTCTTGATGTTGTCGTTCTTCAAATCCGCCAAGTACTTTGGGCAATTCCGCTTCCAATGACCTTCTCCCTTGCAGTAAAAGCACTCAGTATCAGGCTTAGGTCCAGCCTTGGTCTTCTTCGTTGGCGTGGTAACTTTCTTACCACCCTTCTTGAAGTGTCCCTTTTGCTTAGACTTGCCTTTCTTGAATTTGGTGGTCTTATTGACCAACAACACTTGGTGCTCTTTCTTGATCTCCACTTCTGCAGATTTCAACATGGAAAAGAGTTCTGGCAACGTCTTGTTCATGTTCTGCATGTTGTAGTTCATCACAAAGTTCTTGTAACTTGGTGGTAGTGATTGGAGTACACGGTAAATCCCCAAAGCATTAGGAATCACTATACCCAAGCTTTGAAGTTTGTTTGCGTGCCCAGACATCTTAAGCACATGCTCACCGACGAGCTCCCTTCTTCCATCTTGCGGTTAAAGAACTTTTGGAAGCCTCATAGCTTTCAATTGCCGCATGAGTCTCAAAATCAATTTGAGATCCTCGACAATATCATATGGGTCGAATCTTCAAACCTTTTACAAGCTCGATTCCAAACCATACAAGATAGCACCTTGAACTATGGAGTCTTGATTCTTAGAAGCGTAAACATTCTTTACTTCATCGGAAGCATCACCGCAGTGGGTCACCAGCGGTGCATCCAAAGACATAGGTCAAATTACCGGTGTGAGGACAATCCTCAAATTGCGGAACCAATCCGCGAAGTTGCTTCCATTGTTTTTCAACTTTTCTTTCTCTAGGAACGCATTAAAATTGATGGTAGGGGCTGCCATTGATCTACAACATATTTGCAATAGTTTAGACTAAGTTTATGACAAATTGAGTTCAAATTAATTAATGAAATTAACTAGGTGAACTCCCACTCAAAACAACATCCCTCACATTGTTTTAGTGATCACATGAACCAAATCCACTACATCAACACCGATCATCACGAGAGTTGATATAGTTTCAATGGCGAACAATCGTCATGTTCATCATATCTACTACACGATTCATGCTTCACCTTTCGGTGATCCGTGTTCCGAGACCATGTCTGTACATGCTAGGCTCGTCAAGATCAAACCTTAGTTTCCGCATGAGCAAATCTGGCTTGCTCACGTTGTATACACTTGCAGAATCTAACACACCCGATCATCACGTGGTGCTTCGAAACAACAAGCTTTAGCAACGGTGCTAACTAAGGGTGAACACTTTATGACTTGAAATTCATGTGCATGAGGGATCATCTTATAATGCTACCGTCGTCTAATAAGCAATACAAGATGCATAAAGGATTAACATCACATGCAATTCAATAATATGTGATATGATATGGCCTTTCTTCTTTGTGCTTCCGATCTGCATCTTCAAGCACGAACATGATCTCCATCATCACCGGCATTGCATCAAGGTCAATGAAGCTTCTCCATGGTTGTCGTCCACCGGTCTTCAACTATTACAACTACTTTGAATAGACACGCTGGTCTTAACTTAAATTAAAGACAACCATTTGGCTCCTGCCGGTTGCCAACTTACAATAAGGAACATTGCATACATCAAATATAATCACAATCATGGCATATCACATCACTGCACACCCCTGCAAAACAAAGTTAGATGCCTCTACTTTCTTTGCATATTTTACGTGGTTTGGGGCTTTCAATAAGTGTCGTTCTAACTTACGAACAAGAACCACAACATTGATACTAGCATTGTTGATCACCCGTTGTAAATTGGATCTTAACTATGCTAGGAGAAACAGCACCAAAGCCACTTATGCAATACAAGTTGCATGTCAAGCGTGGAGCAAGTCTCATGAACGATGTCATGTAAGGTTAGCCCGGGCCGCTTCATCCCAACATACCGCAAGATGCAAAGTACACAAGAAGCAATCGACAATAAAAGCATCAACGCCCACAATGACCATTATGTTCTACTCGTGCAACAGATCTACATATAGACACGGCTCTGATACCACTGTAGGGTTTCGTAGCATGGAAAACAAAAAATTTCTATCGCATACAAACAAACAAGCCAAGATCTATCTACTAGATTGTAGCAACGAGTCGATGGAATAACTTACCCTCGAAGATTCCAAAATGTTTAACGAGAGCAGATTCTCGTGGGTGATGTAGTCGTACTCTTCCCGATCTCAAGATCGTGTAGACGATCCTTCCGGCGCTGCGTTAGCGCCCGCAATGGTCACATCGGTACTCGATGAAGACCTTCCTCTCCTTGTTCCAAAGAAGGCGGAGGTTGTAGCACTCTCGCGATTCCTAAGACAACGGCGTGGTACCTGGAAGTAGAGGGAGATCCTGCAGGCTTCGCCTTTAAGCGGGCGAGTATGGTGGAGTATGAGAGAGTTCCTCGGCGGTCTAGGGTTTAGACACACCAATTAGAAGGCTCTAATCCGGAGGCTAGGGCAATTAGAAGCTCTAAACCAAAACGGCTCTAAACCGGAGGCTAGGGCTAGGGTTTAGATTTAGAGGATAGGAACTTGTGTGCTAGGAGGAGCCCCGCCTCCTTATATAGGTGGAGGGGCCGGCGCGCCAAGGGGAGGGAGGGGAGTCCCTTCCCAACTCGGCTTGGAGGAGGCGCCGCCGGTTGGAGGAGGGATTCCCTCCCCAACTCGGTTTCCCTCTCCTTCCTCTTTCTCTCTTTCCAATTTTAGCCGTTTGACTTTACAAACTTGCTATTTGACTTTTCAATTTAGGATTCAATTTAATCCTTTATTTGGAACAGCGAGAACACTTAGTACATGATGCAATCATCCCAATATGCAATGACACATTCATGTACCCTTCCTCCTGAGTCTGGGACATTCCGGAACCTTCTAGAACATTCCCGATGAAAACACCGGAATCATTCCCGAACTCCGAAACGGGACTTTCCTTATATGAATCTTATTCTCCGGACCATTCCGGATCACCTCGTGATATCCCGGATCCCATCCGAGAATCCAAACAACATTCGGTCTGTTTCTCATAATACCATAACTACTCAAACAACGTCGAATCCTTAAGTGTCTCCTACGGTTCGTGAATTATGCGACATGATCGAGACACTTCTCGAACAATAACCAATAGAGGAATATGGAAATTCATATGGCTCTACATATTTCTATGATTACTTTGCGATCGAATGAACCACTTACATACGATACCAATTTCCCTTTGTCTCACGATAGTTTACTTATCCGAGGTTATGATCGTCGGTATCTCTGCATACCTAGTTCAACCTCGTACCGATAAGTACTCTTTTCTCGTTCCGTGATATGTGATCCCTTGTGAGCCACATGCTTGCAAGCTAATTGGATGACATTCCACCGAGGGCCAGAGTATATCTATACATCATATGGATGGACAAATCCCTCTTGATCCATGTGTCTCAACCAATACTTTCCGAACACTCAATGCCACCTTTATAGCCACCCAGTTACGGTGTGGTGTTTGATGTCATCAAAGCATCCATCCGGTAAAGGTGATATGCATGATCTCATGGTCGAAGGAATTAGGTTACTATGTATCAGAAAGCATATAGCAATTGAACTATTGAAATGACTTGATCTTTATGCTATGCTTATCTATAGGAGTATGTCCACCATATCATTCTCCTAACGATATGATCTTGTTGTTGATAACATCTCAATGTTCATGATAGGGAAACCACAATCATTTATCAACCAACAAGCTAGTGATGTATAGAGGCTATACTAGGGACTTCAAATTAAGTTTACAAATCACACAAGTATCAATGTTTCCTTGTTAATACTATTATAACATGAATGTAAGCATTTATCATAAACACAAAGATATAATAATAACTAAATTTATTATTGCCTCTAGGGCATATCTCCAACAGAAACCACTAAGGAAAAATTTTAAACAACTTCCACACTTGTCTGTTCTTCTCGTAAACTTTTCTAATCTTCTTTCTCATCTCTATTTGTAGATGAACTCCATCAACGAAGCCGTGAAGAAGGGACCACTCATGACTATGACTTTGGAATGTGAGACAGAATTCCCCAAGGCTCTCAAGGACCTCATGGTTGCCATGGGAATACATGGTGCAGCTGTGTACAAAGGATTTCCTGTGATGGATGAAGGAGTTGAGTACTGGTGGGTGCAACTTCACTTGTATAAAAACAAGGAAGACAACCACAAAGAATCAAGGTTCTGCATGGTCACCAACTCAGTGATGCACACTACATTCTTTGATTCAGCAAGGGATGCAGCTTGGAAGGCCATCAAAGAACTTGGTGATAGAATCAAGTGCAGAATGCTCAACACCCAGAATTACTTTAAGGAAGAAAATAAGCATACCCAAGAGTTAGAGGCTACCAACCAACGTTTAAGAAAGGACATCAAAGACTTAGCCATTGAGTCATCTGATCAGGATCGACAGATTGCCTCTAGGGATGCCCTATTAGCCAACTTGGCAAGTGAGATGGGATTGTAACGTACTTCGTTAGTTGGACCACCACACTTATCATTTTATTTCCCAAATGTTGTTTAAAATAAGTTGAACCTTGGTTGTTTGTAAGGGATTCATGTATGCCATGACTTGTGTGTTTTGATTTTCAAAGATATGCATGTGATGCCTTGTCTTGTGATTTATCTTTAATTGTGTTGATTCTAACTTTTTCTATCTTATTAAATAGATGCCTAATGTTACTATCAGCACAGTTGAAGAGTTCAAGGAACTCTTTTTGGCACTCGTATTATTGAGCTCACTAGTTTGCTCAATCTCCCACTTACTACCATCATGATGCTTCCCCTCACCAAGTTTGAGAGGAAGGACCTTTGGGGCTTCAAGGTTACTCAGCCAGGACGCCAAACTGAGCCAGCCATGGAGGCCATCACCTTCAAGCTCATGCATGATGACAAGGAGAGAGGCCTAGAAGTAGTCATGCAGGATTTGCTTGGACGTTTGCTAGGGAGACACTCTCAGGAGATTAGAGGTACTCATTTCCACGCCTTCGGTAGACGTGACGAGGATGGTGAGGCCATTGACTTCGAGGATACTGCTAGAGAGACGATAGAGCCGATTCGTATGTACCTCCAGGACTTAGAGGTTCTTCTTAGGCACCTAGATACTGATAGGACCAACGTCATGCTCAGCAATGACGAACTCTAGGTGTAGCTACGTGAGAAGGACAAGCTCTTCGCGGAGCAAGATGAGATAGTCAAAGAAATGGAGGCCAAGTTTGAGAGTCAGGATAGAAAGTTCAAGAGTCAAGAGAAGAGAGTCCAAGATAGGAACAAGAGGATTCGAGACATGACTGCAGAACTAGAGGCCAAGGACTTCGAGCTCGAGCATCAACAAGGTGTGATTGAGAGGCTTCGTGCACAGAAGAGGGCTCTCAAAGCCAAAGTAGAGGCCTTGACCACCAATGTCGAGGAATACAAGACCGCAATGGAGAATGCAGGTCTTACATTTGTTGATGAGGAGGTTGATGCAGAGGAGTAGTGATGACTACTCATTTACCATTTATTTACCATGCTTTTGATTATTGAGTCGCAATGACCATCCAACATGTGGATGGCTTGCTATTGGTGTGTTTTACTTTCCCAAAAACTTGTTGTCTGTGTTGTTGAACTTTTACTACTATGATGCATGATTGTGGTTTGTTATGTGATGTATTGTGCATGTTAGCATCTATGGGTATCTCATTCTTATCCTTATTGAAAACCACAGATGCCTCCCCGACGTGCCAATCCCAACCCCAACAACAACAACATCACCCCCGAGATGCAACAGATGATGACAGCTCAGACGCAGCTGATGCAAATGATGACTACTTTCATACATAATGAGAACAACAACAACAACAATAATAATAACAACAACAATCAGAACAACCCACCGGGTTTTGACATGCTTACCAGGTTCCTAAGACTGAGGCCAGCAAAGTTCTCAGGAACTACTGATCCTATGGTGTCCAATGATTGGCTACGCTCTGTGAACAAGGACTTGGTGACCGTTGGCTGTACTGATGAAGAGAAGGTCAGATTTGCAGCACACTTATTGGAAGGACCAGCAGCCACTTGGTGGGATAACTTCCAGATCACCACTCCCATTGCGGATGTGACATGGGCTATCTTTGAAGATGGTTTCCGTACAGCTCACATCTCATCCGGACTGATGAGTCTGAAGAAAAAGGAATTTCATAACTTGAAGCAGCACCACCGCAGCGTGGCAGAGTATATTGAGGAGTTCAACAATCTGGCGCGTTATGCACCGGATGAAGTTGACACTGATGCTAAGAGGAAAGAAAAGTTCCTTGAAGGATTGAACGATCAACGGAACCTGCAGCTATCCGTGGCTTATGTTCCCACTTATCAGTCTCTTTGTGACAAGGCTGCTATTTTGGAGAGCAGGATGAAACAAGTTGAAAGCAGGAAGAGAAAGCACTCTGACAAGAACAGCTCGGGATCGTCTCACAAGCGTTCCCATTATGATGATAGTGAGAGTTCTGGATCCCACAAGCATGGAAAGTACAACAAGCACCACAACCACAACCGTCATCATGACAACAAGCATCACCGTAGTCATGACAATGACAAGTACAAAAATCACAAGAGTGGATATAAGAGCCACCACAATGGAAGTGGAAGTGGAAGCCAGCCTGTCAAGAAGGATCTTAGTCAAGTTGAATGTTTCAAGTGCAAGAAGATGGGGCATTATGCAAATGAATGCCCAGAAAGAAAGTGGAAGGACCCAACAAGCCCAACCCTTTTCAGAAGGGACAGGTGAACCACATCAATGTGGAAGAGATCTATGAGGAACCTGATGTTGTTGCTGGTAAGTTCAAACTCAATTCTGTTCCAGCATTTGTTCTCTTTGATACTGGTGCATCTCATTCATTCATATCAAGAGCATTTGTTGAAAGAAATGAACTACCGGTAGAAACTATTGGGTGTCCTATAAAAGTAAGTTCTCCTGGCGGAGAAATGATAGTGAATTCAGGATGTCATGATCTAGTCATAGAGTTTGGGAAGTATAAGTTTCCCGTTAACCTGATAATCCTAAACTCCCAAGGATTGGATGTTATTTTGGGAATGGACTGGATGACTAAGAACAAGGGAGTGCTAGATTGTGCCAACCATACTGTCTCGCTCACAACTCCAGAAAATAAAAGGATTAGATTCAAGACCAACTTTGAATCGAAAAGGAGTAAGCTAAATTCTCTTAAGGGGGTTACATAGACAGTGTGCCAATTGTGAGTGAATATCCGGATGTGTTTCCGGAAGAATTGTCGGGAATGCCACCAGATAGAGATGTGAAGTGTTCACAGATCACAAAAGTTTGAAGTATATCTTCACCCAAAAATAAATCAACATGAGACAAAGAAGATGGCTAGAGCTCATCAAGGACTATGACTTGAGTCTGCAATACCACCCCGGTAAAGCAAATGTTGTAGCGGATGCTCTAATCCGTAAGGTTTTTGTGAATGGCCTTACTAAGGGAGAATTGCCAGATGATCTATGTGCTCAATTTAGAGATCTCTGATTGGAGATTGTGCCTGAAGGACATCTCATGTCATTGGATGTTCAACCCACTTTGTTGGACAAAATCAAAGAAGCCCAAAAGACAGATAAGGAAATTGAAGAGATTAAGGAAAAGATTGGCAAAGGGAAAGCCAAAGGATTCCATGAAGACGAACAGGGTACTTTATGGTATGGGAAACGTATCTGTGTTCCACAAGATCCGGAGCTTCGGAAACTGATTTTACAAGAAGCACATAACTCACCATATTCTATTCATCCGGGTAACACCAAAATGTACATGGATATGAAAGAAAGATTTTGTTGGAATAATCTCAAGAAGGACATCACCTAACATATTGCTTTGTGTGATGTATGTAGTAGAGTGAAAGCGGAACATCAGAAACCAGCAGGATTGTTATAACCACTACCTATTCCTGATTGGAAGTGGGACAAGATTGGTATGGATTTCATTACCGGATTGCCAAGGACTCGGTCAGGATATGATTATGTTTGGGTAGTAGTGGATCGCCTAACTAAAGTGGCTCATTTCATACCCGTGAAGACAACCTATACAAGTGCTAAGTTAGCCAAGATCTATATGAGTAGAATTGTATGTCTACATGGAGTACCCAAGAGTATTGTGTCTGATAGGGGAACTCAATTCACTTCTCATTTTTGGAGGCAATTACATGAGTCATTGGGAAGGAGGTTGGAATTCAGCACTGCTTTTCATCCTCAGACTGATGGACAAACAGAAAGGACCAACCAGATTCTTGAAGATATGTTGAGGGCATGTGCCCTAGACTATGGAGCTAGTTGGGATGAAAGTCTGCCTTACGCAGAATTCTCTTACAATAACAGCTATCAAGCCAGTATTGAGATGGCACCATTTGAGTTTCTCTATGGGAGAAAGTGTACCACCCCATTGTTATGGAATGGTGTGGGAGAAAGAAGTTTGTTCGGACCAGAACTAATCAAGGAGGCTGAAGAGAAAGTCAAACTAGTTAAGGACAGATTAACGATAGCACAGTCCCGACAGAAGAGCTACACAGATCCTAAGCGTAGAGAAGTCACCTATGAAGTAGGTGATAGAGCTTATCTTAGAGTGTCACCACTTCGTGGATTAAAGAGATTTGGTGTCAAAGGTAAATTGGCCCCAAGATATGTTGGATCATTCAAGATTCCGAGTCATAAAGGAGAAGTAGCTTATGAGATTGAATTGCCAGAGTTTTTGTCTGCTGTTCATAATGTATTTCATGTGAGTCAGCTGAAGAAATGCCATCCAGAAATGGAAGAGACTTCTTTGAAGGATACTATACCTTTGGAAGAGGTCCAATTGGAGAGTGACCTCACTTATGAGGAGAAACCTATCAAGATTCTTGAGATTGCAGAAAGAGTTACTCGGACTAAGACTATCAAATTCTGCAAAGTTCAATGGAACCATCATTCCGAAGAAGAAGCAACATGGGAAAGAGAAGATGATCTTCGGAAAGACCACCCTCACCTATTTGCTAGCCAACCCGAATCTCGAGGACGAGATTCACCTTAAGGGGGTTAGATTTGTAACATCCCTAAAATCATGTTTGCAAAGATTTCATATCATTCATGCATGCATATAATTTAGGGACCATTTTTCCAACTCATTTCAAGAAAATAGAGGCACTTAGTGCTATTATTTTATGTGAGCAACTATTAATCAAATGCCACTATCAATTGAGGGTGTAAATGTTTTAAACCAAGCTTTGTTTGTTTTCTTGTTGTTTAGGGTGAATGTTAGAGTTTGGGCAAAATTTACAAAACAAATATGGTTTTAAAATCATTTTCAAATCTATATCCAACCATGTGCTAAGGCACTGTTATTTTTAACAAAGGACCATGCTAGTCCAACAAGACAGTATGATTCTATATTCAAAATTATACAAGTTTCACTTTACAAAAATCCAGAAAAGATTTTAATTCAATTGCTTTTGAATTTGATTCCTGAAATTCATTATAGAAAAAGAAAAGGAATTAAGAAAACCAATTGGGCCTGGCACCACCAATCTAGCCCAGCAACAGACGCAGCCCAGCAAGCCCACCCGGGGTTTTTCCCTCCTTCTCTCATGCGGCACAGACCCACCCCGCAGTCACTGATCAGTGGACCCTCTCCACGTCAGCTCTTTCTTCCCCAAATTCCGCGCGCAGACGCCATCGCCGCCCGTTTCTTCCCCCTTCACTGCCGCGATTTTAATCCACTTAATTGGCGATGAATGTGTGCATAATCTCCGCCCCTGCTCCGGCTATAAGATCCCCTCCCCTCTCCACTCATTTCCCCTCGCTCAGCACAGTCACCACGCCACCAGGCTGCCCGTAATCTTGCTTCGGGAAATACGAGACAAAGTAGAGCCATTGTAGGCTACAACTTAAATCACCTATATTTTTAAAAATAATTATATCCTATTAGGACTCAAAAGTAGACTAATATAAAAACATAAAAAGTCTTGGATCGGGGATCCTACATCATGGAGGCCCTGGGCGAGCGCCCCTCTCCCGGTCCTATGGGCTGCCCCTGCCGATTGATGTTTAGATTACTTAGATGCGCACCAAGCATAGTTTTAGCCATGTGACATTATACTCTACGGCATGGCCGCTTTATTCTCATTAAAAATTAACTTCAGATCAAGGGTTTTCATGGCCGTTGGCTCGTAAGATATTTGGTAGAGCAACTATGGGCTAGAACCAAACAAACCATACACGCATAATAGTAATGCTATAGTCTTAGCTCATATTGTTTGGGTTAGTTGATGTCTTGAGGGGGTCACTAATTGTCGTCGACCATGACCATTGGAGGAGATGGCAAGCGAACAACTGGTAAGATGTGTCGTGGTCGATTTTCACCTCCCCAATGCAAATATAGCAAAGTATCTACTTCTAGGTTCTTCATGTATATTCTATCTGCATCTAATATTTTTGTTTCTTTGTGGAAATTCCTGTTTCTTCAAGCATCATTGTTCATCATTATTATCTTCCCTCGGTGAGCTCGAGCAGCCGCCACTACCAACAAGGTGAAGGGACATCCAGTTGGGAAGAGAATGATTGATGTGATTTTGATTTATCTTCTTCTAAAGGTGCGCGAAAAGACATGTTACAGTGAAATATACACAAGAATCATAATTGTTGGTTCTATTGTTTTCCTACCGTGATTTGAACAAAGAGGCTTTACACCCTGATGGGCACCTAGGATTTGGATTTAATTAATTCAATTGGATTCCAAATCAGATTCTGATAGCATTTTAAAAAGATTCCATCTGATTTCGTTTTCACATTTTCTATTTGGGTGCCATTTGGAATTGAAAGTGAACAACATAGAAGCAAGCATTACGAAAAGAAATCGCCAGAACATGTTAAAAACAAGTTTATCTTGCTTGCATGGTACGGGAAAGTCTAGAGTCAACACTGATAAAAAGCTCTCTCCTAAACGGGAAAAACAGACCTACAGTGGAGGAAACCCGTGGCATTTTTAATAAGAGTTAAATATACTAATAGTCCATGTACTTGTTAGAATAGCTCGATTTAGTCTTCGTATTTGGAATTTGTTGAATTTTTCCTTTATAGTTGTGAACTAAGCTCGATTTAGTCCTAATTCACATTTGGCATCAAAATTGCGCCGACTCGGATGCCACGTGGAGGTTGTGTCCCACTTGAAGGAGTGAAGATGGACTAGAAATTTGCAGTTAGTCCCTCCCGCGTTACTCCATTACCGTTAGTTAACCTCCTATTGTAAATATGTCGCTCCACCTTCTAGTCCAGCGATCACCACCTTCGTTTCCCACACATCACCTCCGCCTCCGTTGAGTCATTCCTTTTCTCCTCCCTCGAACAGAGCTCTCTGGGCTGAAAGGATCTATAACGGCGTTCCTCCCTCGAGCTCGCTGAATGGATATATAATGGCATGGGGCGCTCTACATGATGTATTTGATGGGGAGGGGTAAATGCAAATATCTGGCAATGAAAAAAAATGTTCTAGACGTGGGAGGATGTTCCTACAAAATTCCAGTCCGACCCAATTCACAAGTACACAGATAAAATTCAACAAATTCTGAGTACGGGGATTCGAGTCAGCCCGACAAGTATAGGAACTGTTTTTTTTAGGGAGTATAGGAATTGTTAGTGTATTTAGCTCACCACCTCATGTGCTAGCCAATAAGATCCAGGTCCTTTCTCTCACCTACACGAAAAGAATGAGCTTGTGATATTATTGGTGAACCGCCAAACTTATTTATTGGAAACCCTAATCAATCCAAAAAGGTTTTAGCTTATTTACAATTTCGATGAATTGACTTATTGCGGAATCTTGTGCAATGTTAGTCACAACTACGCGCATTCTAACACACAAATGCGATAATCAAAGAAGACAGTTTCAATGAGAACAAATTGTGTTCGCACAATGGCATCACTACACATATCGATGCCATATGAAGAGAAATCACCAAAACCTGAATATTCAGTTTTTATTTTGCTTTCATGGTATGGGAGAGTCTAGAGTCAACAGTGATACAATGTTCTCCCCCTGACCAAAAAGAATGAGCCTGTAATTACTGGCGAATCGCCAAAATTATTTACTGGAGATCATCATCAAAGAGATGCCAAGCAGCAAATGTCCAGCACAGCTTAAGAAGAATTGTTCACGCAGCTACCTGTCGAACAAGGCTTTGACGGATCTGGAAAAAAATGCAGACAAAACATTAGTGCGTCATGAATACTGCTAATCATGTTTTCATATTAATATGCACAATAGAATTTCAAGACAAACAGACGACCATGATCAAGTGAGGAGCATGGCAATGGATCTCCAAAATATATGTTCCTTCTTTATATATAGGCATACATTAAAGGACCAAAGCCATATTGTGGGATAGATAGAGGGCTGAAGTAAGTTGTGATCATTTTCATTTCAAATTTCAAAACGAATAAAAAAGGGCAGTGCCAAAGCTCTGGGGAAGGGAATTTCTAGGCAGTCTTTTCCTTGCTTTGGCAAAGAAGTTGATTCGAACCAAGAACACAAGTAGAGATATTCTCCCATGGCTCTAAGCCCGCCCTTCTCATTTGAAAAGGGTATAGTATTTAAAAAATAATAGCTCACGTTCGTCAAAAAGATGGCTCTACTACCAAGAAGCTCAGTAAATGCACAAAATGCTGAATTTCTACATATTATTTTCCATTGCATCCATTAGAATGTAATGAAATCCATGCATGATCACTTCAAACATGAAAAGGCAAAGGAAGAATGAACAACATAGTATACCTCTGGTAGCTTCTTTCTGAAGACCACTTCTAGTCTAGCATCCAATGTGTTCTCAAAGACGATTTTTCCATTTCGTGAAGCCAGTACAACTCCACCAGAGCTACATTAAAAGGTCACAATTTATTATTCAATGAACATGAGATTTACTTCAGAAAAAGGATCACTAAGATGGACTTGTATAAAAACAGAAACAAAACTAATAAAAACACGCAGGGTTACAATGCAAACATCCTTTAACAAAAGAAAAGAGAAAACACCACGGAGAAGAATTATGTGTCCTTTCTTTCTTGCTTAAGTGATAAACCAATTCGCCTCGTCCTTAAAATAGAGCCAAACAAATAGCTCGAGGAGAATATTCTAGTAGACATCTTGGCTATTATAAGACACTAACAAACGGATAAAGGTGCTGCTGCTAACAAACCAAAGATTATTATGTTTGAACTTGCTAACAAAATAAAGATATGCTAACAGCAGGATAGAAAGACCCCTTCCTAATGCCGTAGTCTAATCCATGCAATGCAAGCAATGGGCCACTGTGTCAAGAATAAACATGCACAAATATTGAGAATGCAGACACCCTTCTTTCAGTAGAAATCAAGGTTATCATGAAAGTATTCATACAGCATGTTTTATCATAATACAAGTAAAATACTTGACAAATAAACTGCACTCCAATCATATAAAAGTGAAGACATAGAAGGGAACTGACCTACAAAGGTTGTGGCGGCTGGGAGGAACTCCCACTACTAGTTAGGTCAAAGAGCACTGAGAAAAGGGACCTTATATAGGTCAGACACTGGGCTGGGCTAGATGGGCCACATAAAACTTAAAGAAGGCCCAGTAGGCATCCAACAGGTATCTCCAACAGTTATCCAACATCCAACACTCCCCCTCAAGATGGGTGATAAATGTCAATCATTCCCATCTTGGCACAAGCAAGATTACACTCTTTTGTACCCAGCCCTTTTGTCAAATAGTCAGCCACTTGTTGTCCTGATCTCACATAAGCCAGAGATACAATGCCTACATCAATCTTCTCTTTAATAAAGAACCTGTCTATCTCCACATGTTTGGTTCGGTCATGTTGGACAGGATTATTCGCTATGTTTATTGCAGACATATTATCACACCACACCTTTAAGCTTTCCTGCCTTAACACTTTCAGCTCACTTAAGAGGTTCCTTACCCACAACATTTCACTCAAGCCTTGTGACAAAGCCCTATACTCTGCTTCAGTTGTGGATTTTGAGACAACAGATTGTTTCTTGCTTCTCCATGACACCAAGTTCCCTCCAACAAAAACACACAATATCCCGAGGTGGATCTTCTATCATCCAAGCAACTAGCCCAATCATCACAATAGCCATCTACATTTAGATGTCCATTACTTTTGAACCATAGTCCTTTTCTGGAGTGCCCTTTAAGTACCTCAAGATTCTTTGAGTGCTTCCAAGTGTCCATCCTCGGATCATGCATATAGCGACTCACTACACCCATGCATATGATATATCCGGTCGTGTGGCATAAGTAGATTAGTCTTCCAACAAGTCTTTGATATTTCTCCTTGTCCACGAGTCCCGGACTGTTGTTACTTTATTGTTTTGATCAATAGGAGTTGAGGCTGCTCGGCATCCCATCATACCCATATCATTTAAGAGATCCAAGGTATACTTTCTTTGAGATAGTGCTATTCCTTTTGAAGATCTAGCAACTTCAATTCCTAGGAAACATTTTAGTGTTCCTAGATCTTTCACCTCAAAGGCTTGACTTAGGCATTTCTTCAATCTTGTAGTTTCTCCCTCATCATCTCCTGTGATGATAATATCATCAACATACACTGCCAGAATGGTGATTTTCTGTTCAGAATGTTTGTAAAATAAAGTATGGTCTCCATTGCATTGACCATATCCCATGCCACACACAACTTTCCTAAACCTATCAAACCAGGCCCGCGGGGATTGTTTTAGACCATATAGGGATTTTTTCAACCTGCATACCTTCCCTGCAGTTTCAGCTGTGACAAATCCTAGTGGTAACTCCATATACACTTCTTCCTGTAAATCACCATGCAAGAAGGCATTTTTTACATCAAGTTGATGTAGTGTCCATCCAAAATTTGCTGCACAAGATATTAATATTGACAAAGATTCATTTTTGCCACGGTGCAAATGTCTCATCATAATCAATGCCATATGTTTGACTATATCCTCTTGCCACTAGTCTTGCCTTATATCTCTCAACTTTCCTTCGGGTTTTGTTTCCGCATAAATCCACTTACAACCCATCTTCTTTCCTCTTGGGAGATGTGCCAACTCCCATGTTTTGTTTTCTTCAACGCCTCTAGTTCTTCCATCATTGCATTGCACCATCTTGGTTCGGCTTAGCCTTCGATCTTTAGGAACATGTACGACTTGCGGCGAGGCAACAAACGTCAAACGAGGAAGACAAAGCCTCGTAGGAAATATAATTCCCTATGTTATGGTCATCGTAACCATGTCTTTTATTGGGTTAACTTTTCATTCTTTACGATTGCAATTGGCAAGTCCAACAGTATTGTTTGATGCTGCCGAGATTGGCCCCTTCGGATGAATCCACACTTGTGCTCTTTTGTTGTTCGTCTTTGCATTGATAGGTCGCTCCCGACCCAAATCTTGTTGTTCATGCTCATTGTCTTGCTCCCCCTGACTCAGATCTTGTTGTTCCCCTGGCCCTTTTCTCCTAGAGTAAACAAGAGGATTTTGCTTCCATCTTTGTGGTGGTGTAGGTCTCTCAACATGCTCTTGAGAAACAGGCCTATCAAGAACTGTAGGGATCTCCGCAACAATGGGAATTTGTTGTTGTTGTTTCTGGTCATCTTGCTGAGTGTTCCCATTTTCTGTTCTCTCCCCCTCTTGAGCATTAACAAGTTATGGTTGGTCAAGAACCTGGAACAAGTCAGCGAGATCACTTGTGTCACCATAAAATGGTTCTGATTCCCGAAATGTGACATCCATGCTCACAAATGTCCTTCTCTCTGTAGGGCTCCAACATTTGTACCCTTCCGTCAGAGGAATAACCAATAAAAATGCATTTGATAGCACGGGGATCTAATTTCCCCACAGATGGCCTGTGATCCCTAACAAAGCATGTACAACCAAAGAGTTTGGGTGGAACAATGAACCCATTTTTATTTAGAACGAGTTGGCACGGAGATTTCATATCCAATATCTTTAAAGGCATCCGGTTGATCAAATAAGTAGCTGTAAGAACAGCCTCACTCCAGAGGAACTTGGGTACATTCATGGTAAACATGAGAGATCTAGCAACTTAAAAAATGTGCCTATTCTTTCTTTCAGCCACTCCATTCTGAGGAGGTGTATCAAGACATGATGTCTGATGTAGAATACCTTGTGAAGATAAGAAACTAGCAAATGGTTTGTTGACATATTCAGTGCCATTATCAGTGCGAATCACTTGCACCTTCACATCAAACTGGTTTTTCACATAGGCACAAAAATTCTGAAAGCATGTGAACACTTCATCTTTATGACGCATAAGGTAAATCCAAGTCATTCTGGAATAGCAATCAATAAAAGTCACAAAGTACTTCATGCCACTGACTGACACAACAGGACATGTCCATACATCAGAGTGCACTAGCATAAATGGGGATACACTTCTCATCCCTCTACTAACATAAGAGGTTCTTGTATGCTTGGCATACTCACATGCATCACAGCTTAATTTGGTTCGGTCCACTCCCTTCATTACATCAGGGAAAGCTTCAAACATTTTATCAAAAGCTATGTGGCCCATCCGACAATGATGCACTAGTGCCATACTCTCCTTTTCTCCTACAATCGCAGCCAACATAGAACCTGCCTCTTGTCCCATCTTGTCACGATCCATGCGCCAAAGGCCTCTATGCCTGGTTCCAGTCCCAATCTTCCTGCCCGTTGTCCTCTCCTGAATTAAACACATATATTTATTAACCATTATATTACAATCTTGCGATCAATTAGGGCACTCGAGACACAGATTCTTCGGAAAAGGTGAACATGCGATCGATGACAATTTTATATTGGGTGTACACCGAACCCACCACCTCTTATAGGTTGAGATGTGCCATCACTTTGTTTGGATGGTGCCTCTATGTGTGGGAGGATATGGACTATAAGAATCAAACTCACTAATACTCCCAAGGACATGTTTGGATGCTCCGAATCTAGAATCCATTACGAATCAACATTATGAGTGGCTATAGACACTGCTCAATATTACCTTCATTTGCATGGACGTAGTGAGCAAAGTTTCCAAATGTTGCCTCCTTTTGTTCTTCTTCCTTTGACGCCCCTCGTGAGGGACTAGCCTTGGTCTCGATGAGTTGCCGCCATATGTGCTTTGGAAGATGTAGTGTCTTGTCAGACATTGGTGTCCATACTGATGTCCACCACCTCTACCATATTGTTGCCCATATTGATGTCCACCTCTTCTACCATATTGCTGCCCATACTGATGTCCACCACCTCTACCATCACCTCTTCCTCTATAGCTGCCTCTTCCTTGTGAGTATCCTCCTCTCCCCCTGCCAGGTGTCACAAAGGAGGTACACTGATGCTTCAAGTGTCCCTTCACTCCACACGTGTAGCAGTCTCTCATCTCCCTATTCTCACTTATGTAGAAGGCAGGACGAGGGACAGAATCACTGCCTTTTGTCATCTTCAACCGTACTTCTTCTCTAGACATAGCAGCAATGGCCTCTTTGAGTGACGGGGTAGTGGTCTGATGAAGTAGTGCAGCCCGTCTACCCTCAAACTCTCGATTAAGACCTTTCAGAAACTTTATGACACACCGGCGCTCAATCCAGCTTGCAGCAGCAGTCACACATTCACTATGGACAAGTTCAAGAGGATCAACATGGTCCAAATCTCCCCATAGATGTTGCAGCTCAGCCACGTACGCCATCACAGTTTTATCTCCTTGTTGCAAATCATGTACCTTATCCTCAATCTCAATCAACATAATGTTCCCCTTTCGAGTAGAGACTTGAGAGAGTATCCCATACCTCTGAAGCCTTTGTGAGTGCCTCTCATCAAGCAAAGAATGTCGGGGACCAAGGAGTTCAAAGATCCATGCCACGATCGGAGAATTTGTGGCACTCCACTTTTCCACTCGAATCGTTTCTTGTCTCTTGGTTACGTTCTGACTTCATCACACAGATGGTCATCCAACCCTTTCGTATTCAGAATCCTCAGAGCCCTTCTTGACCACCGAAGATAGTTGGTCACTCCTTCCAATTTGATGTCATTTGGCATCAGTTCCAGTTTCTGAACTGCTTCGGTATGAGGAACAATAGCTCCCCCTCCAGCAGATGCTCCTCCATCACTTTTGCTAGTGAGAAGTTCTGCCAACTTCTCTAGAGCTTTGGCCAAGTTCTCGCTGTCCCCCATGCCTTTCTTCACCTCTTGCTGCCTTTTGTACCTCCACCTGCAGAATGCCCTCTTCTTCTCCTTGCTTGATACAGCCTCCGACTCCTTGCCGCCGCAGCAGACTGCTCACTCCTCCTAGCCGCCAGTGACTTAGACTTCAGATCCACCACTCTTGCCGCCCCTCATTGTCCCTTGCTCTGATACCATGAAGACATAGAAGGGAACTGACCTACAAAGGCTGTGGCGGCTGGGAGGAACTCCCACTACTAGTTAGGTCAAAGAGCACTGAGAAAAGGGACCTTATATAGGTCAGACACTGGGCTAGGCTAGATGGGCCACATAAAACTTAAAGAAGGCCCAGTAGGCATCCAACAGGTATCTCCAACAGTTATCCAACATCCAACAAAAAGTCCTTCAAATACCAATGCACATTCAAGAAGGAAACACTAAAGAAACTTAGAATACTATTGAAATGATGATTTCAGGAGTAACATGCAACATGAAGTATGAAAATTTGCTGGTAGATATCATCAAATGAGGACTTGTGGCTTAGTATCCACAGAAGATTGCAAGTATTACCAGGAAAGGTCATGCTCCTTGTAATGACTGGGAGCAGATGGCAGAAAGACATGACGGTCTAACACAATTTCAGGTGGATATACATTTGCTTTTTCAGCATATTCATTCCCTGCCGACTCCAAAACTGATTCGATAAGCTCAAGATCCTCCTCCCTGCAGCGGAGAATTACCGCTGATTCTTTCAGACGCAGCAAGCTCTGGTCAGGTAATTTCATACGTTAGATACTCAACCGTCAATAATAATGAAATTTTCAGACTATGGAAGAACCATGGAAATAGCGGATATTAAGAAGGCAGGTCTAAGTCACTCTAACTTATGGATGCACAGGCACGACATGCAACATTGTCCATTAATGTTATAAAGCCATATGGAATAAAAGTGTATATATGGAAAACTAACCCACAAAAAACGGACAGACCACAACAAAAACATATAATGATTTGAAATTCCAACAAGTAGAAATGCTACTCTAGAAGAAGAAAGTAGCTAGGTCCTGAAATTTGACAAAGTATATCCAAAAAAACCTATTTTAATTTTAGTGATCTATAGTAAAGTTTACATTGATATCCTGTGTTTTTTTTTCAGCAAAGGAAATCACTACGTATTTTACATTAACTGAAAATGTGTTAGTATTTCAGACAGTTTTCTCGGAAAAGCAACCAGTTTCTGACCAAATTCAACTTGGAACTTGGGTTGTGTTAATGTAATCACCAACAGTAAGAACCATACCACCCACAAAGGGAACCAGGTTAGCTGCTTCCTTGACAGTCATGCATTCGATGTGTCTCATCTTGGCAGTGTAGTCACTGCACATGCCTACCGGTGAATGTATTCACAACCCATGTATTGATGCATGTGTTCAAATGAGCTATTACTTGCAGTAGCTGAAACGAATTCCTGCTTCATATTCACGTAGCGAAGGAATACACAGATCCACTCTGCTGACCTGAACAATAAGTATCCTGAGAAGTTCCTTGTAGGATTGATGGTCTTGGCTCTGGTACAGTAGCTCTTTCCGAGCTGACTCCATCATAGACTTTACTAAATCGTCTTGAGCTTGAAGAAATTTAATTCGAGAAGCATTGAGCTGCATTGAGTATTCACTGCATAATGTAACAGAAAATCAAATTAGAGAGCAATTTTTCTGTTTTCTTTTCTCTACGGCATCGTAGATTTATACACATGAGCAGGTTATGTTCCTAAAGGAGAAAACAGAGATTTTGAAAAGGACTTATGACGAGCAGTTAGGTGTTCTCAAGTGCGAATTTCTAAAAGAAAAATAAATAGTACAATTGGGAACAAGAAATTTTACATTTTCTTCTTAATAACGATTTGTTTCTCTTTCCGTTCATATTCCTGCCTGATCTTCTTCTTTTCAGATTCCACCAGTTGCAATTTCTCAATTTGGAATTCCTGAGGAGTTATCACCCATATCAGTTCAGAGAAACAACTGTATTTTTTTCATAAAAAAAAAAACATCACACAAATCATGACAACACTTTTCAGCCACATTCTACTGTAATAAAACATCCCGATTATCCAAAAGAATTTGCAATTCAAATATTCGATTGAAGGAAGCAGACCCGTTCACGGGAACATATATCTACACAATTCTGTAATGGAACTACTTCCGAGTCACTTATTTCTGGACAGAGGGAGTACTACGCTATTATTGAAAGCACGACCAATGGATGTACAATTAGCAGTAGCCGTCGAACAGACAACAGAGGTACACTATAATTCAGTTTATTTGGACGTATACTAGAGAATCGGCAGAAACCGCAATGCCGTAGATTTAAAAACATTAGTAGCATAAAATTCCAAAGCGCAACATAAGCAAGCAGTCTGGTATGCCCCAGGCCCCAACATAGACCTCCGACGATGACGCCATTGTCCGATCCGTTCACTCCATTGCGCGACCCTAGCAACAATGCAACAGATCCGACCCTCCAAGACCCGGATCTCGCCGACCGCATACAGGATTCAAACCTAACGAATTAATAGACCAAAACGCTCTCCGTCGGTGGAGGCGGGAACTACTATTACCTCGGCGGCGGCGGCCTCGATCTCGGAGGCCTTCTCGACGGCCTCACTGCGGATGAAGTGCACCATCTGATTGAGCTGCTGCGCCACATTCCCTAAATCCATCTTCGCGGTTGGAGAGAGAGGGAGAGTAGATCGGTTTATCGTGCGCCGGTGATCGCCGGGTCGCTTGGGTGAGGAGACGGCGCGCGGCGATGGGTTTTTTTTAGTTTGAGATTCTAGAGGGGGAGATGTCGGTGCAGGTGGCGTCGTGGCCAGGTGATTCGTTTTGAGTTTTTTATTACGAGGACGACGTGGGCTGTGGGCACTGAGGACGGGGATCAGAAGGTTTCGCACGCTGACACATTATCAGTGTTTGAGGCGGATGAGAGTTTGGATTTGTAAACTGTCTTCCCTATAATTTCGACGAATTTTCGAAGATACTCTTTGTGTTTCAAATTATATGATGTTTTGGGTAGGCTAAGGCTCAGTTTGGCAGCTCGGTTTTAGTTTTTCTTTTGGCAAAATTTTACTGAAATATTACTAATCATCAACAGTAGTACGAAGAGGCTTAAAAATAATAAAAACTATAAATATATCATTGAACAACCTAACGACGACTATAAACAAGGATGCCTGAACCTCTATCTTTAATTATGTGAAAATAACCTAATTTTTGGAATATCATGGTTTCAAAGCTATGGAATTTCAATGTAGCCAAACATCTCAATCAAAATATTTAATACTAAAGTTTTGCAAGAAACCATGGTATTAAAAGTACTTTAAAAATACTTTGCATCCAAATGGGCCATAAAAATAAGCTACTTCACAAAAAATCTTATGAGTAACGAATACACCTAAAATACTTTTTTCGACTAAAAAAACCTTTTGCCGTGTAAAAACTTATATGAAACATCCATATACTTTACGAGCAAAATAGATTGTTGATATCTACTGAAAGTGGGTGACTCTATCATCCAAAAAAAAAATCGATTGTGGTTACTTCATCAAATTGTTTTCTGCAAGTTGTCTAAGAACATCATAGATGCAATCTCTAAGGGTGTGTTTGGTAGGTCGGCTCACCTCAGAAAATCTCACCTCATCCCACTATTTGTTGTTTGTTAGGTTGGGTGGGGTGTCCTCAACACTGCCGAGCTCATACCAAAACAGCCCCTCGGCCCTGCCCTGTTGGGAAGCTGAAATCGAGCTTCACAACTCGGCAGGGCTGACCATCCGAAAAATGCTTCGGCAGTTTTAGGGGTCTTCGGCCCGCAGCACGTTCTCCTCCCCCCCCCCCCCCCCCCCGCAGGCCCGTCCTCGCGTTGCCGCCTCTCCTCGTCAAAGCCATCGAGCGCAGGGCAGCACAAGGCAGCGGCGTGGCGCCGTGGCGCCAGACAGGCAGGGAAAGCGGCCAGGACGCGTGGAGTCGGCGTCGACACAGGCGGCAAAAGGCGGAAAGGCGGGCGCGTGGCGCCGCGCAGCAAGACAGGCGGAGCGGGCGCTGCGGGCGTCGGCATCGGCACAGTAGCACAAGGCGAGCAGCAGGGCTCGTGGCGCCGGCGGCGGCTCGTGGAGGAGGCGGTCGACGCGTGGTTGTGACGGTCGGCGGCGGCGCATCCCTGGCCTCCCGCGCGTGGAGGTGGCCTTCTCCGACCTCCTGCGCTGGCTGTCCGCTCCTCCTAGGGGCGGCGTGTGGCGGCGGCACGCCGACGTGCTCCTCATCGTCGGCAGGGACCCGATGACTTCTGCGTTTTTCTTTCTAGGGACTCGATGGCGTTTTATTTATTTGTGCAAGGACCTTGTTGCTTTTTTTCTATCTCAAGTCACACAAGCTACCAAACAAGATCTGAACTCAGCCCGTCTAAGCTCATACAAGCTACCAAACACAGCTTGCTAGGTTCAGCTTGTATCCACGCAGCATAGCTAGGGTCAGCTTGTATGGAGGCAGATAGCCCATACAGGCTACCAAACACGCCCTAAGAAATCTAAGCTCCTTTGAATTGAAGCCTTGTGGTTGCTTGGCTGTTTTTTCTGAGATTGTTGCATTGCTTAACGGCTCCTAGGAATACGTGCATAGTCAAGACATGTTCATATATTAAACGGTGTTTCTCGTCAGAAATGGATGGTGGTGCGTCTACGCCTCACCAATTATGTTGTTATTGTTTTATATTTTTCTCAAAAAGTAGCTTAGCTGATAATATAAATATATTATATATTAATTTCTTAACAATTACACAAAATATTCAATCTGAGAACATGAATAATATTGATAACTAAGAATAAAGTTGTTCACTTAGTACAAAATAATATATTCGTATTTTCTAAAATGTTCATCGATTAGAAAAATCTCACGGGACCGAAAAAAGATGTTAAACGTAATTTAAGAATATGCTCATGAGGTTGACAAAATGTTTATAGTTCAGGAAAATTTTCACATGTTTAAAAAAATATATTCAGGTAACTTCAAAAAATATTCATGGGTTTGAAAAATTATTACTCTCGAATTATTCACGGGTTTGAAAAAATGGTCATCGGTCTTAAAATTCTCACGGGTATCTCTAAGAGATCTAAGCTCCCTTGAATTGAAGCCTTGTGGTTGCTTCGCTGTTTTTTTCTGAGATTGTTGCATTGCTTAACGGCTCCTAGGAATACGTGCATAGTCAAGACATGTTCATATATTAAACGGTGTTCCTCGTCAGGGATGGATGGTGGTGCGTCTACGCCTCACCAATTATGTTGTTATTGTTTTATATTTTTCTCAAAAAGTAGCTTAGCTGATAATATAAATATATTATACATTAATTTCTTAACAATTACACAAAATATTCAATCTGAGAACATGAATAATGTTAATAACTAAGAATAAAGTTGTTCACTTAGTACAAAATAATATATTCGTATTTTCTAAAATGTTCATCGATTATAAAAATCTCATGGGACTGAAAAAGATGTTAAACGTAATTTAAGAACATGCTCATGAGGTTGACAAAATGTTCATAGTTCAGGAAAATTTTCACACGTTTAAAAAAAGATATTCAGGTAACTTCAAAAAATATTCATGGGTTTGAAAAATTGTTACTCTCAAATTATTCTCGGGTTTGAAAAAATGGTCATCGGTCTTAAAATTCTCATGGGTTTGAAAAAATATGTTATATAATTACAGAAATTATTCATACATATTCACTGGTCCGAAAAAAATTAATTGGTATGTAAAATGTTCATCGGTTTGAAAAATTTATCGGTTGAAAAATGTCCATACCATCCATATAAGACTACAATATGTTCATGTGTTCCACAAAAACATTCATAGGTTTTTAATATAAAAATAAATAAGAGTATACAAATAAAATAAGAAAAGAAAGGAAAAATAAAGCATGAACCAAATGAAGAATGAAAATAAAAGAAAGTAAAAGTTCAATGGAAAATGAAATGATTTTTTTAAAACAGAGAAATGTGTAAGAAAAAAAGTTAGAGGGACATTGTAGAATGAGAAGAAAGTAATAAAACAAAGATATATTGAAAATGAAAGAAAGAAGATAATATCTTTCAAAAAAAATATGTTCGTCCTCTATTTGTGCTGCTCATGGTTACGTTCGGTTCGCTACTGCTGCATTGCGCATTTTTCGGTTTTTAACGTCTTTGTTTTTTCCTGCTGTGATATATGTTTGTGAGGTTGGTTGTGGGTGATCTTACACAGCAAACCGAATACAAAACCATATACGCTAGCAAATGAGCAATCACATAATTTAAATTCCATTAGCAGAGAACGGCACAACAGAGCGCACGAGGTCCATCTAGTACTAGAACTAAACTGACCGGAAAAGAGTACAAAGTAAAAGAGTTATGTAGAGTGATTGCAAAATAGAAAAATGTAAACCTAGGGTTATATTAATATTGGCGCAATCATGTGTTCTAATTTGGGAGGGACAAAATGTTCTACGACCACAACATATCCTTGATCTAGGACTCCAATCTCATACTCAACCTCTAACGCTAGATCTTTGAAGTAGGCAATCTCCGGTCTTCGCAAATTTATGGACTCTCTTCTGAAAATAAAATGCTTCAAGTGACACTTGGATCTTGAGTTGCACTTATTTGCAAAGAAATATCTCAAAGCCTCAAACAAGAGTCTCTCAAAAGATTGAAGACAAGTACAATGAGAGCTAACAAATACTCCCTCCATTTGGAATTATAAGTCATGCACGGATAACTAGGTTGTAAATTTGACAAACAAAATTTAAATAGTATAACACAAAAATTATACCATTAGAAACTTTATAACTTATATTTTATTGGTCAAGTTAACAACATAAGTATATGTGTAGGCACTATAATCACGAACGTACGGAGGGAGTACAAAGAATAATGGCTAGAGTTCAAAGATTTATCTCACCCAACATCGCTTGCTACCTTCAAAAGGGCTAGGAACAACTATGTATAGACCAAAAAAACTTTTGCAATTTTGAGACTCCTAGTTGAAATCTTAAGTGTCTTTTCGATAATTTCCAAAAAAGCATCACGGTAACCAAGATCAGTGGTCATAACAAGCATGGAAGGGAGAAGGTCTTCAAGCTAAGAATGATCCATGAATATGATTCGGACCTTGATGCGTTCTACAGTCTCATGAAGTTACGGTAAAGGCTCACACGAATTCGTTAAGAGATAAGGGATACCTTCCCTTTTGGCTTAGTTAGGCCTATGGCTATGTAAAACAAGTCCAACAAGTAACTAAGAGTCCAATCACGCGGTCATTCGAAGAGTTGGTCGAAAGTTTTCCTACCAGTTAGTTTAAATTGAAGGAGAGAGAAAGTTTCCGAGTACACCTAGGGTTCAGCCATCGCTCACCCCAAGGTTTTCCACCTATAAATATACTCATAGCCACAACCTCGAGACACGGATTTTGTTAGGTTGAGATTTAACTTTTGCCACTCTTCGTCATGGACTTGCGAGTGAAACTTTCTTGTATTGCGCATCTTCAGAACCCCACTTTCCTCAATACTTCATCTAAATTCATAATATTCATACTGCATGTCATAGTTATTTTATTATTCTTGATTGCTTGCGAGGATTCAGACTTTATGGTTAGGTTGATCGCGTTTCTAGCAAAGTCAAATAGCTACAACGAGATCGATTCAGTACACTATTAATTCGCATCATGTAATGTTCGATGTAGCCAAACCATCTAGATCATGTCCATGCAAATGGACATAGTGATTCTCATCGACACCCAACATGCTATCACATAGGGAGTAAAACTTGAAACATGCATGTTAGTCCTTAATTTCCATACCACTAATAAAAAAGTCATGGTCCAAGATGCACTTTCATGATGTCTCGTCCAAGAACAAAAACTATAAACATCACCTTTGAACCTCCACAATAAAAACTTCCCAATTTTTGATTTGTTATCCGGGTTTTCAAATAAAAGAAGCCATAACTTAGTTTAAAAAAAAATCATAACTTTCAATCCGCAAGACAACTTTTAAATTGCTTAAACTCGACTAGACCGCCCTCACTTCAACCTACAAAATATTAGTAGATTTATAACGAAATAGAATGTAGCTTTTGGCTCATTGAAGTATACTGTAGAATTTTTAAGTTTAGCCAGAGCTTCCAACCAAAGGATCATCCGGTCCCTTGACGGACAGAATGGTGAATGGAAAATACGTCGACACGTTGGCACGGAGAGATCATCACTCAGAACCCTAGGACACTAGCAACATGTGTGGGACATGTCATTGGCATCGAGGAATAATGATCATGGCAGCTTGCCGATCTGAACTGGGAGAAAAGAAGATAACTACTAGCTCTCGTGGAGAAAGAAGTGAGGAAGGGCATATGGGACTTTGATCGAGAATTGTGCCTCGGCCCGAACAAATGGAGAAAGTAGACACCTTGCTCATAAAATAGCGATTTCGGTACTCTATCAGCGATTTCACCATACCACGGTACACTATGATTCTCCTTCCTTTGCATCAGCTTCATGCACCTCTCTCATATATAGTTAAATGAGATTAAAAAAAATGACCGACGATCTATAATTTTGATAGCGACACATATCAAATCGCTGAAGTCATTGCTAGCAAATCACCGTAGACATATCTTCCCTCTGATTTTAATCACCTTATCGGTAGATCATGCTGCAAAAGTAACTGTGAATTTCTTCTTCTCCACCAAGAACCTGAAAGTACCTATGAATTCGACTGTTCAATCTGAACTTCGCTTCCCCAATTCCAAATGATAAATTGCTGATCCAAAGGGACAGTGAGCCATGGCAAATCCACATGATCCACTTCTTTTCGAAAAATACATGATCATATATACACAAGAACTCGGAGACCAACATACACGCGTACTACAAAAGAAGTAGACATCAGATCACAAGAACTCCGGCAAGAACTATACAAACGATACGAGCTCCATGTCGGTAGAACGAGGAGCCAGCTGCCGCTGCAGATTTACACATACTAGTAGTAGACACAGTATATCCGTGGCCATGCGTGCGATTGCTAGGATGGCACGTACGTACAAGAGGGCGCTTTGGCTTCAGAAATAGGGGAAGCGCGCCATCATGAGCGGCGGCGAGCCGGACTCCTTGCAGAGGGAGTCCAGCTTCCACCCGGGCAGGGACACGACGCCCCGATCCCTCTCGCGGCGGCCGGCGGCCACCGCGGAAGGCGAGCCCGGGCTGACGGGCTCCTTGCTCGCCGCCTTCACCGCGTCCACGGCGCCGCCACCTCCCGCCGCCGGCCTAGGCGCCGGGGCGATGGTTATCTCCGGCGTCCTGGTGCTGCTCCCTTCCATCTCCTGCTCCCCTGTGTGATGCACCGAAACCTGGAGGATATTTCTTGGTGGTGGGTGGCAATGCTAGTGGTACTACTCTGCTGGGCTGCTATGCTACCCTGGTTCTGCTTGCCTTTTATGCAGTACTTTTTTTGTCGACAGATAAGGATAGCGTTTGCCGTTGGGTTTGCTTGTCTTGTTTAATGTTGGGACCGGATAAGATCGATGCAACGTGTACCTCGGATTTTATATTAGATGGATCCAGCACTGAATTATTGGTGGGTAAATTGATGAGTTGATAGTGAACCCTCGACAAAGACAAATGGCTTCTCTTCTGTCGTTGGTTTACCTACCCTTATCCTCTAGTATCTTGTAAGTTTGGCTTTCGTGTAATTCAGAGAGATGGTCAACAAGAATAGGCAATAACAATTGCTAGCAAAGCAAAATATCTTGTGATTGCTCACAAAAATATCTCCCCGGAAGCGTGAAAAGAGCATCTTTTCAGAAAATGCACAATTTCTTTAGTTCAATACTCTAGGAGTCCAGGTTGTTATGTTTAAGGCTAAACATGAGTATAACATATATGGTTCACTTCGATATAAACCAAGAATCTAGTCTAGTCTATCAAAGCTTAAACTAAATAAAGATCAGAACACATGCAGTGACAAAACACTTGTACACCCGAACCAGCAGACCGTCAGACTTCAGACCGAAAACTGTCATAAGTTGAAAAGATTATCGTTAGTGCCAAAGATGGATCCACCAAACTGTCTGGTGTTCAGGTCTCCACCATCCAGGGCTGACGGGAACCTGTCGAGCCACTGGGTGAAGTTCGGGCTGTCCGAGTCCTCCACCCACGGCGAGGTCATGTCGATATGGTCCAGCGCGATCGGATCCCCGTCCCCTCTCTTCTTCGTGCCCATCCTGGACTCGGAGTGGAGCGTGAGATTGTAGTTGTAGTGCACATAGGCTTGGTCGGCCAGCGCCTCCTTGTCCAGCTTGTTGCGTTTCTCGGAGTGGCTCTGAAGGATGATGCTCCAGTCCCTTTGGAAGGTCAGGGTGCTGCACACCTGGCTCGCTATTCTGACGGCAATGTGCTGTAATGCTGGCGCTGAATCACCATATTGTTCCCACCAAATCCCTGAGCAAATAGAATCAACAACAAATTTCAGCAAAAGAAACAATACATCCAGCAAAAGGAGAAAAAAAATAACAGAGCCGCATGCACAGAAGAAGATAAGCTGAGGTTGCAATATCTTCAACTCAGATCAATAAATTGTAAGTGTGATGCGCTAATTCTAATGTAGCTAGTGCTTAGGAGCCTCAAAATGCAGAGCCGCTCGGCCAATATTAGAAGTGCAAAATTTAGCACAAGGGGGAAACCTGGGGAGGTGTTGTTGCGGGCCTCTTTAGCAATGTTAGAGGCGAACATTCCTTGCGTCTTGCAGAAAGCGTACAGTTCCAAAGTGATACCTTGCCTCTGGTCTGGGGCTGTAAGCACTTTATCCAGGACACTGTAGAACTCCTCTTTGATAGTAGATAAGTTTTTGATTTCTGGATTATACTGGATGCTTGGGTTCAGGAAAGCAGCTGCTGAATGAAGTGGCGAATGCAGCTCTGTCTGCCATTTGTGCTCCACGATATCCAGGAATGACTTGCATTTGCCTTCATCCATTATATAGTATGTTCTAATAGAGTCCATCACCTTTGTCATGGACTCATATATATAACCAATAGCTGCCTTGCCTCCTGAGACATCCCTCATGACCCTCAACAGAGGTTCTGAAACAGCCGCTATCTCTTCCACTGCTCGCCATAACTCGTCGTCATTCAGGATCTCAACGCAGGAAATACTTAGAGATCTATTTGCATATGAAGAAGATACATATTCAGAGCTGTGAAACATTTGCTTCAGCTTTGATCTGTGCCTCAACAGTGACTGCAGAGTGAGAAAATCTGAAACAGACTTTGTAATCCCCGAGCAAACAAGCTCCTGCCCTTCCATACACTTCCTCATAAGATCAAGAACCCAACTGTTGTTGTAGACAAATCTTGTGATTGTTTGTGCTTGACAGATGCATTGGTTAACCCAATCAATCTTGGAGAACTCGTCCAACATTGTGTTTACACAAAAAGAAGCGCAGGGGGACCAAAAAATGGTGTTGTAGTTCTGCATGATGAGCTTATCTATATTTCCATAGTTTATATTCCTATCACTGATAATCTGAACAACATTGCCTGGACCAACTTCCTGAATCACTTCATCAAATAGATCGTACAACCCTCTGTAATTTTTTATATGTGCAGAAGCATCTACTGTTTTGAGGAAGAAGGTCCCTAGTGGAGACGACACAGAGAAGTTGATCAGGGCTTTCAGTTTGTTGTCAGTCCACGAATCAGCTAATATAGTACAGCCTGTAGTCACCCAATCCTTTTGGATCTCCTGGGTTCGCTCCAAAACCTCTGACTTAAGCTTGGGAAGCCACTTTGTCTTCAAAACAGCTGCTGAAGGCCCTCGGAATCCCTGCCCAACAAGTGTGTCCAGCATATGCCTGCATGAAACGGAATCTGCGATACTGTAGTCCAACTTATTCTCAAAAAAGAAGTCGGCTATGCACCGTTCTGCTTCCAATCCTGGAGCCGGACGCAGCTTGGTTGCAGCACCGGATAGTCTCGGTACCGGAGCAGGCGCTTCAAGACAAATGAACTGAGTCGGCTCAACTGCAGGGATAATAGCAGGCGAAGTAGAAGGACCTGGCGATGAAGGCTGAGATGGAAGCTCCCGTGTTCTTTTCGGAAGCACCGACAATTCAGCTACACGTTTCCTCTTGAGAAGCTCGAGCTCTCTCTGTGATTCCTTGGCTTCTATGAGAGCAGTCACTTTTTCCCTGACATCATCAGTCACCTTGATGCAAGGGTTGACGCCTTTGCTCGGAATTTGAGATAGATGAAACTTGAACCTGCTTATTCCACCATTTATAACCTTGTGGCAGAATCTACACCTGACCCTGTTCCCATCCAGTTTGTCGCCATACTCCCAGCAGGCATCCTTCTCCCGCACTGAAGCAGTAGATATCGGATAATCACAAAACAGAAATGCAACAAACCAACAGTTGCCGTATGAATAATTCGAGTTACAGATAATGCAATTGAGAGAAGGAACAATACTTTATGGTGAAGCAGAAGCCAACTTCAACTTGATATCTGCAAGAGAATTAAAGGTATGAATTTATAAAGAGCTGCTGCTTATGATGTAATTGAGCAATCTGTGTAACTAGGAACTGAATGCGCAGCAACTAGAAGCTCAAAAGCTAAAGAGGACTGAAGTAAGTCTGTTAAAAAATTGGTAACCCGCGCATCTCAGTGTGTACTAACTATGTATAATTACATATTTATTCATTAACATCTTCGGAGAACCAAGCGCTGGCCTGGTGGCTAGAGCACATGGTAGTAAGCTCGCAAACCGGGGTTCGAATCGCAATTGAAGCATTCAGACTAAATGGGGTGCTATCTGAATGCAAAATATCGCTGGAGAGGTCTCATCTACCCTGCAATGTAGGGATCATTCCCCGTTGGTCAACGTTGTTCATTAACATCTTACCACAAGCATGCTCTCAAAGTTTCGTGTGAACATCAGAGGAAGCCACTGGTGTTATGCAACATTGGAGCATTTGACAAGATAATACCACTCCCACTTGAATCCAGCCAATCCAAGAAATGATGCTACGGTAATGCTCTCGGTTCTGATCGGCAGAGGCTGCGGTACCGGGTAGCGCTGCTCTAGCATTTCATCAGGCAGAGTATCACTGGCAGGAATGGAAACAAAGACGATTTCTTCGATTCGTCCCCCCATCTGTTTCCTTGGACGAACCCAGTTTCCAGAACTGTCCGGTTCCCCGATCACGATAAGCCTCACACGGTTATATACTAAGATTATAGACCCGATCGGCGAAACAGTCGCTCCAATCAAGCGAGGTGGTGATCTACTTGAGGAGCGAAGCCAGATCCGACAAGGATCCAAGTTCTTCTAGCTGGTGTAGATCGCGGAAAGAGTCGGGAGGGGAGCTGCTGACCTGAGTTTAACTCTGGGTATGATTATTTTCTCTTCTCGTTCCCCCGATTTATCGTCTCTTGGTCGGGAGGTGACCGCCGCCGCGTTGCGAGCGGAGCTGCTGTGGAGGAGAAGAGCGTGCGAGATGTGTAGACCTGGGGAATGGGGTTGGTGGGCTGCGGGTACGCCACGCGAGATACCACGATATGGGTCTGAGGGAAAAGAAGATACCACGAGATGGACGGGAGCACATACCCAGTTGCACACTTTGAGTACGCTGGGTTCCCCATTTGAACAGCAAAAGGTTTTTGAAAATAAATCAAAATCTACCAGCGTTCATATGTATAAACCATCTCACAAACTTGTATTCCCTCCGTAGAGTTTACATGCAACTCATGTTTAAATAACCTTTTGGGGGGCATGCGAATACAAGTAGGTTACTCTTCAGCCTAGGTGTGAGTTTTGGTACGATCTTATGACCTTTTTTTTTTTTTGTTTATGAGGTCTTAGACTAAATTTGAATCTGAACCTCAATAGAATCCTAGATGTGTAAACATATTTCTTAACTTATGAACATGTTTTTATGCGGCCTGGTGCACCAGTACACTTTAAGTGTGCTAGTGCATTTTACATGCTCGGAAATGGATGACTTGGTCTCGGGTAGCACATGGTGACGACCTGCTAACATAATCTAACTGTTTCTTCTTTCCTCTCCTCCTCCTTTTTTATCTCTATGACTCTAACCCTTCCTATTTCTCCCTCTCCCTCTCTCTTGAGGTGAACTCAGGTGCGGATGTGGTCATTATTTCCACCATCCACTATCAGGGTGTTGACACCTCACTACCACAGACACCCTCTTGAACTATTATCAACATACCATGGTGGCTGAAGTCGGATCTACTCCCTTCAATGGTGTCTCCTCCAAATCTAAGTTCGAGAAGGACGAGAGGATATGAGGGGGAGACTTTATGTGTGAAAAGGGCTTGATGGATGTACTGCAGACTACGTCTAGCTTCCCTTTTTAGTCGGCCACACATAAGATAAGAGCTTTCCTTTTAGTCAGTCACCCGGATACAAGAATTTTCCTTTTCTAGTCAGTCGCCCACTTTTGCAATTGAGCAAACGGTTGCCAAGTAGGTCCGTTCTTCTATTTTTATATTCCCTCCGATCCAAATTAATTGACTCAAGTTTGGCTAGATTCGGATGTATCTAGTACTAAAACATGTCTAAATACATTCGAATCTAGATAAATCTAAGTCAATTAATTTGGACCGAAGAGAGTTACTGTTTATAGCATAACTCTATGCAGACGAAGAAATGGCTTGGAAGGTGGGGTTCACTTCTTCTATCCATAAACCCTAGCTTCTAAAGTCCTATAGGTGATCCGAAGATGTGCCCTCTCGCCGACGTGTTGCTAATTTTCCCTAGGTCCGAAGGAACTTGTGGACTTTATAGTTGCAGTGGATTTTGGATCCACGCTAGTAGACGGGAGAAGGTCTTACTTCTCAGTAGGTTAGGTTATCTTGGCGAGGTGGTGGCGTCGTCCTCGCGTTGGAATAATCCCTCCATGCTCTGATGGTGTTGGTTCTAGTTCCAACGAGAAGTGCATGGAGGGCTTAGGCTGATCATAGTGGAGAGCAACATAGACTAGTAACATGCACAAGTTATTACTATATGTTACTACCTTCATAGTGGAGAGTAACATATAAGTGGTGTCATGCAAAATATCATTTATTAGGTGATAGACTCATTTTGCATTGGTATGTGTGATGTTACAGTAACTAAATATGTTACTCCATCCTCCTCTCTCTTTATTAATTCACTGCCACATAAGCTATTTCGCTGAGTTGGACCCTTAGTTACTCTTGAAGTTATTTGCACTATGACCAGCCTTAGGCCTTCCACAATGTTATCGATGCCCAAAACCTAAAAAGGTTGCCACCTCATCATTGGTGCCCTCAGAAATAATTGAGGCACCGGTCACACAATGTATGCGATGCCTGTAAGAAAAAGCGGGGCCCACTGGTGGATTGACCGAACCAAACAAGACTTCTCTCCCTTGTTTCCCCATCGCAGTACCATCTAAATCCCCTCTCTCTATTGGAAGCAAATCGGTCTCCATACCCAGCTCCTCTCCCCGATTTGTCTATTCTTGCACAATATACACACGAGGCAGTGGATTCCCGCAGATTCACCGGATGGATTCGGAGCGGAGCAGCAAATCCAGCGATTGGAAGAGCCCCTCTCAGACGCCGCCGCCATGGATCTTGCGCCACCGTGCGGGCAACTCGTCCTGATGGTTCTTCACTCCACGGTGACGGGTATACGGTGCCTCGTCGGTGATGTTTGGGTGGTGCTCTTCCTCGTCTTCATCTACGTTCTGCTCGAGCTGGCTGACAAGGGAGACGAATGAGGCAGGAACGACATTGCTGTAGCCAGGTGATGGTTGAAATTGGGACGGCGACGCCATTGACAGTTCGATAAAAGCAATATTGTATTCGCAAATGAGTTTGGACATCGAAGCACCTAGTTGCTCTGATTCCCTAATAAAAATTGCGGCACCGTGTGGGTAACGGAGGGCACCGGTGCTCGATGTCTAAAAATGAATTGGGCACCGATAAAAGAATACATTGTGGAAGGCCTTAGTATGTCGGTCATTATCACATATAGTGGATTGTTCATGATTCGGTGGTCGTCCGCAGCTACATCACCTTCGCTCTCGACTATGAGGAGTACATCTCCGTCTAGCTATGATACCACCATGTTTTCTCTGATCATTAATTACAGTGACACAATAGCCTTTTCATACGTGTAATGCAAGATAGTAGTGATGAGTCTTCAATCCGCTCATGTTGCCCTGACTTTTGGTTGCTAAAAGGTGGGTTCCCATCCAGTGGGCCCCACGTGTTAGGGGCAAATTGCAGGATTGGCTATGTCTGCGAAGCCGCGTCCCACTCTCTTAGAACATATCTAACTGTTATTGTAAACATCCGGAAAATGTATAATAATCGCTAGTTTTTTGTCTCCGCCAAAAATGATCGCTCTAGTTGTTATCGTAAAAGGTGTCGGCCCTTACTTTTTTTAGGGGGCGGTGAATATCCCCCCACGGCCGGTACATTCTAGGTGCAGGAGGCCAAATTGAACGAGAACCCTATTCACCCCTGCGAGTGTTGGCGCGATGATTCCCGTCCCCTCTCATCCTTTTGCATGCCGCCGTCGCTTCTCCCCTCCACCTCGCCTGTCCTATTCGATGCGATTTGCCGGCGTGCTGTGGCATCCCGCAAAACCACTACTAGAAAATCGCGTTGTTTTTGTGCATTGCATCGTCATCATCATGCATTGTTGCATAAAACTATTTTCGCAAAGCCCGTTTTGTTTTCCAAACGCCCCATCTTAATTCAAATGCAAAGCCCGGTTCTCCGGGTTAATTATTTTGGCCGCTATCGGTTTGCACACGGCCCGTTTAAATCAAATAAAAAGTTTCATTGTTTTAGTGGGGGCAGTCGAACGGGCCGACTCGACCCGAACGACCACCCCCCATTTTCTAAACGGTCCACCTACACCTGCCCTTCTAAATCCTAAGGCTACCAACTAATCTACCCACCCCTTTCCTCCACATCACCCCAACCAGTAGGAGCACGCCACCTCACCTCCTCCCTCTTCCTTACCCAATCACCACTCGCCACGTCAGCTCTCCCCTCCCCACCTAATCTCTCTCCTGCCACACACACACCCACACCACGCTGTGTGCCCACCACACACGCATGCTGCCTGCCCATCCCACAGGTCCCACCTTGCCACCAACCCCGTCCTCCCGACCCTCTTCCCCGCCTCCTTCCTCCCCGGTGCGCGCCCGGACCCAGCGCCACGCTCCACCGCCTCCTCCGCCGAGCTCCCTCACCCGCCCTGCTCTCCTCTCCGACCCTGGCCACAGGCTCTCCTCCGCCGCCTAGGCGTCTCCCGCCATTGAAGACCGCCGCCGTCCCAACCTCGCCTCACGGCCGTCCTCACTGCTTCCGCCGCCCGCGTCGAGCCTGCCCGCCACCTCGCCGCCCGCCGAGCCCAGCGCCTCTCGCCGCCCGCCCCCAAGCCCGCCTCCGCCTCTCCTCGCCGCCTGGCCGACCACTGCCGGCCGGCCCCTCCTCCTCCTGCCGCCACCGTGTTGCTGCCCGAGCTCGTCGCCGCCCTCCGATGCAAGCTCCGCCGTCGCCTGCCGGTTTCCACCATGAGCCTCACCGTCATCTGCAACGCCGCCCCATCATCCGGCCTGCCGTTGGCCGCCTTCCGTGTCAAGCCGGCTGCCGTGGAGCCCCGTGAGCGCAACAACCCGGCGGTGCCTTGATAGTAGCCGCCTCGTTGGTTCAACGCCAAGACCACACGTTCTGCGGTGCATGCCCGGTGTCTGCCACCAAAAGAATCGGCCGACGGAGAAGTGCGACGGCGACAAAAGGTGACAACTAGTACCCTTATGGATTCGATGTCTCCAAACTGGGGCACGCCAAGTACTTCCTCGAGGCGCCAAGATCTCCATCCGGACTCCAAGGATTCCCTCACGGACATCAAGCGGCAAGATCGTCTCACGGATCCAAACGCGAACCGACAAGATCTCCGTAACGACAAGCTCGCCTACCCGAACACCGAGTGCACCGCATGGATCCGAACCGGAGGGAGCAAAAGATCGCCACGAGACCGACAAGCACTTCACCCCGAAGACAAGACCGACCCGACTTGAGAACCCGACAAGACCGTCGCTACGACAAGAACGGCATCGGCCTGGAAGAATTCGACACGCCCCGACACCGAACCAAGACCTGCTTCCCGGACGCGACAAGAACTACCCCGATCCGAGACCCTAACCCCGGAGTTCGAGAACGACCCCGGCAGAACCCTGGACCCCAAGACCGGACCCTGGACCCTGTCGAACCCCGAACCCCGAAAACCCAAGATCGTCGAGACCCCTAATGTGTGAACCCTTATCCGAGAACCCTATTTTATAAATTGTCAACTAAATATAACTTGTCGCATAATAATTGTCCATGCATGCCTCTCTTGTCATGTGGTTTGGGGGCCTTAGGCCGATTCACCTAATAATTAAATATGGGGCCCATATGCGGGCAAATCTAGCCTTATATCGGCCTCATTTAAATTTGTGTAGCGAACCGTTGATATATTTTGCCATGTTCAAACAACATTTAAATTGCGGGGTAGCTAAACAACATGAACCACCTAAATATTGTCGGGACCCCGGTTCCACTTAATATGACCTAATTGCATCGCACCTTTGCCATGCCATGCATCATACATGCATCATGCCGATCTTTTACCGTAGTATTAAATATTGCATCCGGTGTTTCTTCTAGTGTTTTGCTTCTTCGCGGATAAGGCCATTGAGTTGATGCGAGTGTCGACCCGATCTTCGGTTGAACCTTCGACAATGTTTCAGGCGAGCATCTCCCCCTTTCTACCTATCTTACTTTTATAGTATTTACTTCCCTCCTGTTGATCTATTGCTATCTGTGTTGCGATGCTTTAGTTTCCACACCCGTGATCTACCGTGCAGCCCTATATTGCCTTGGACACATCCTATTACCTGTTGTTTGGTAGATAGATGGACTTGCGCGTCGTAGTCGCTTGCTCAAGTGCTGATGTGTGTCGTCATATGCCACAGTTGTTGATGTATTACCGCATGTTGCTGTTGGAGATGATCATAGTTTTACTTATCGTTCACTTTAATTTCTGTTTAACAACTAAAATTGAAATAAGCAGAGGCATCGGTGGGTGATAGAAAATATTTGGTTTCCGAACGCCCACTTGTGTCCGTAAGACCCAGTACTTGATACATTCCTTGAGTTATCGCTATATCCACATCCGGAGGTATATGGGACCCCCGAGCGAGCTTGATTCGATCTTATTTCTTAGGGCCACAAACTAGTTTGAGGTTTTATTTATGATCTGTACTTATGCCATGCTACTTATGTATTTACGTTTGTGCGAGGAGCACACTATCGCTTAGGTAAGCGTAATGTTTTCGGTATCGACAAGCCCAGCCACACTTTCGGGTTCCCGATCGTTTCTGACCATTGTCGCAAACCTTGAGTCCGTCTCAAGCTTGCTTACTTTGTTATGGTCTACTCAATGGGTGGCCCCAAATATTTCGAATCTGTGATTGTTCAAGTGAAAGCCTCGTTGGGTTTTGATTTGGTTTTTCCGAGGTTGATCGGCGTGTGTTGCTATTGGTGCACCCCTACCGGGTAAAACTTTCTCAAAGCCGTGTCCATGGATATGGACGACTTGGAGCACGATCTCGACCATAGACAAGCATAACTAAAGTTTATTGCTATAAATTTGACCTTATAATGACTAGTAATCAGCTTCACTATAATGGAATGGCTAAATAATACGCCTACGATTGCTTGTTTGGATTGTCGCTTGCGACCATTGTACCTGACTAGTAAGTACTGCAACTACAACGGAATGGCTGAATAAAAGTACCAACAACTGCTGGGTTTTGGGTTATCTCATGCTAAATGTATCTAACTAGTGAGTGTTGCCACTATAACGGAATGGTTAACTAAAAGTGCCCACTGTTTATTTTATCAGGATGAATATCTATACTTGACTAGTAATTGCTGCAACGATAACCGAATAAGTAAAACTGCCAACTGTGTGAGTTCCTCGGTTGACTTCCTCGTTTGGTCTCGAGGGGGAAACACCAGGATAGGTTTGTTGGTGTTAGCCTCAGGTTGGGTTCCGGATAGGTCATTCTTATCCCCCTCTGATAACCGTCAGTTGTATCGAGTCTCTATAGGCTGTTTAGTGCATGCTGCCGCTGCCGCTTCAGTCCACCATACCTATGTAGGCGAGGACCGACGAATTCTAGCCTCGCTGCAATCGCCTCGATCGACGCTCCTCTTTTTCCTTTGCCCTTTGTCGGCACCCCCTTTTGTTTAAGCAGGTTTGAGATCGACGCCGTTAGCAGGGTTACCCTTCCGGATTGGCCTGGGCAGGGTTATGGACGCCATTGGTTATTCTTCAGGGCTCTTAGCCCCATTTGCATCTTGTCCGTAGTTGGACGCTCTATCGTTCTCAAGGTGATTTGGATCTTTGTACTGTATATGTGTATTCTTGACTCATGGAGTCGCTGTTATATATATATCTGTTCTGTGGGTCCCATCGAGGACTGTTGTGTAATGTTTTTACTTTGTTTTCCACCCGCACGAAAGTGCCTGGTGGGCACCTTTGAATCGTTTCTATGCGGGTTTGGCGAGTTTTGCTAAAACTTGCATAGGTCCGATTCTGAGGGTGTTACAGAGTGGTATCAGAGCTCAGCAGTTGCGATACCCCACAAGTCCAGCCTGTAGGATAACCTAGCTAACGGCCGAAGTAGAGTGTCAAAATTATTTTTGAAAATCGGTTGGATAGTTCTGATTAGGTCTGATTTTACTCCTTACCCTCGCTATTCCCTCTTACCTCTACGTGTTTTGAATCCGCTCTCTTCTCTTTCTTCGAGTCCAGGATTTCTCGTGGTTGGGTTTCCGTCGTACCTTCAGGGTTTCTCTTTCTCCCTTTTTGTAACGGAGGTGCTACGATCATCAATCTGCAACTTGTCTGTTGTACCCTTCCTCCAAACTTTTGTTCTTGAACTCCTTATCCATATGTGTTCCTTGCCGGATGTCAGTGTCGTTGAAAAACATATGAGAAGGACGAGCATTGGTGAAGTTGGAGTATACCTTGAGCATGTGTTGTTCATGCCAATGGAACCATCGCGAAACCTAATCATTGTGTCTTTCATATGATTTCTGCTGGCAACATTCCTTTGTTCCGGATACCACCTATGAAGATCTTCAGTCTAAATCTCGAGAGTTGAGTTGCCTGATTCTCCTACTCATGTATAGCGTTGATAGTGTGGGTACGGGATGGACTGATCACCCTACCCGACTCTTACTGCTCGCTCTGTACATCGAACTGGTGGATCAATGTAACTTTTCCCTCTTCTTATGGAAGTTAGGGGTGGCCTTATCGCTTGATACCTCTACCTTCGTCCTTTGCTTCTCCGGAGTGTTCTCTCGACGATCAGGAACAACGACCCTTTGTTGGTGGTGTCGCCGATTTCAAGATGGAGGATGAACTCGTGTTAGTGGTGTCGCGAGGATCTACATGAAGCGAGGAGATGCCGTCCGCCGACCTTCCTTCCGGTACCATGAGGCGGATCTCGAGGGCGAGATCCATTGTTAGTGGTGTCGAATTGTGGCATCCCGCAAAACCACTACTAGAAAATCGCGTTGTTTTTGTGCATTGCATCGTCATCATCATGCATTGTTGCATAAAACTATTTTCGCAAAGCCCGTTTTGTTTTCCAAACGCCCCATCTTAATTCAAATGCAAAGCCCGGTTCTCCGGGTTAATTATTTTGGCCGCTATCGGTTTGCACACGGCCCGTTTAAATCAAATAAAAAGTTTCATTGTTTTAGTGGGGCGATCAGCGGGCCGACTCGACGACCACCCCCATTTTCTAAACGGTCCACCTACACCGCCTTCTAAATCCTAAGGCTACCAACTAATCTACCCACCTTTCCTCCACATCACCCCAACCGGTAGGAGCACGCCACCTCCTCCCTCTTCCTTACCCAATCACCACTCGCCACGTCGGCTCTCCCTCCCCACCTAATCTCTCTCACACACACACACCCACACGGCTGCAGCCACCCACCACACGCATGCGGCTGCCCATCCCACAGGTCCCACCTTGCCACCAACCCCGTCCTCCCCGACCCTCTTCCCCGCCTCCTCCTTCCCGGTAGCCCTTGCCGGACCCAGCGCCACGCGAGCTCCACCGCCTCCTCCGCTGAGCTCCCTCGCCTGCTCTCCTCTCCACCCGCCCAGCCACTGCTCTCCTCCGCCGCCTAGGCGTCTCCCGCCCATTGGAAGACCGTCCACCCCAACCTCGCCCTCACTGGCGTCCTCACTGCTTCCGCCGCCGCCCGCGTCGGGCCTGCCCGCCAGCCTCGCCGCTCGCCGCCTCTCGCCGCCCACCCCAAGCCAGCGCCTCCGCGCCACCTCCTCCTCGCCATCCGCCGGCGACCACCAGCCAGGCCGCCGGCCCCTCCTCCTCCTCTGCGCCGCCACCGTGTTGCTGCCCCGAGCTCGTCGCCGGCCCCTCCGATGCCAAGCTCCGCCGTCGCCCTGCCGGTTTCCACCCGCGAGCCCGGCCTCACCGTCATCTGCAAGCAACGCCGCCCCCATCATCCGGGCCCGCCGTTGGCCGCCTTCCGTGTCAAGCCGACGCTGCCGTGGAGCCCCTGTGAGCGCAACAACCCCGAGCAGTGCCTTGATAGTAGCCGCCTCGTTGGTTCAACGCCAAGACCACACGTTCCTGCAGTGCATGCCCCTGGTGTGCTGCCACCAAAAGAATCGGCCCGACGGAGGAAGTGCGACAGCGACAAAAGGCAGGACAACTAGTACCCCTTATGGATTCGATGTCTCCGAAACCTGGGCACGCCAAGTACTTCCTCGAGGACGCCAAAATCTCCATCCGGGACTCCAAGGATTCCCTCACGGACATCAAGCGGCAAGATCGTCTCACGGGATCTGAAACACGAACCGACAAGATCTCCGTAACGACAAGCTCGCCTACCCGGAACAACGAGTGCACCGGCATGGATCCGGAACCCGAACCGGGAGGACGCAAAGATCGCCACGAGACCGACAAGCACTTCACCCCGAAGACAAGACCGACCCGACAAGACCGTCGCTACGACAAGAACGGCATCGGCCTGGAAGAATTCGACACGCCCCGACACCGAACCAAGACCTGCTTCCCGGACGCGACAGGAACTACCCCGATCCGAGACCCTAACCCCGGAGTTCGAGAACGACCCCGGCAGAACCCTGGACCCCGAGACCGGACCCTGGACCCTGTCGAACCCCGAACCCCGGAAACCCAAGATCGTCGAGACCCCTAATGTGTGAACCCTTATCCGAGAACCCTATTTTATAAATTGTCAACTAAATATAACTTGTCGCATAATAATTGTCCATGCATGCCTCTCTTGTCATGTGGTTTGGGGGCCTTAGGCCGATTCACCTAATAACTAAATATGGGGCCCATATGCGGGCAAATCTAGCCTTATATCGGCCTCATTTAAATTTGTGTAGCGAACCGTTGATATATTTTGCCATGTTCAAACAACATTTAAATTGCGGGGTAGCTAAACAACATGAACCACCTAAATATTGTCGGGACCCCGGTTCCACTTAATATGACCTAATTGCATCGCACCTTTGCCATGCCATGCATCATACATGCATCATGCCGATCTTTTGCCGTAGTATTAAATATTGCATCCGGTGTTTCTTCTAGTGTTTTGCTTCTTCGCGGATAAGGCCGTTGAGTTGATGCGAGTGTCGACCCGATCTTCGGTTGAACCTTCGACAATGTTTCAAAGAGCATCTCCCCTTTCTACCTATCTTACTTTTATAGTATTTACTTCCCTCCTGTTGATCTATTGCTATACGTGTTGCGATGCTTTAGTTTCCTTCCGTGATCTACCGTGCAGCCCTATATTGCCTTGGACACATCCTATTACCTGTTGTTTGGTAGATAGATGGACTTGCGCGTCGTAGTCGCTTGCTCAAGTGCTGATGTGTGTCGTCATATGCCACAGTTGTTGATGTATTACCGCATGTTGCTGTTGGAGATGATCATAGTTTTACTTATCGTTCACTTTAATTTCTGTTTAACAACTAAAATTGAAATAAGCAGAGGCATCGGTGGGTGATAGAAAATATTTGGTTTCCGAACGCCCACTTGTGTCCCGTAAGACCCCGAGTACTTGATACATGTTCCTTGATTTATCGCGCTATCCACATCCGGGAGGTATATGGGACCCCAGAGCGAGCTTGATTGATCTTATTTCTTAGGGCCACAAACTAGTTTGAGGTTTTATTTATGATCCTGTACTTATGCCATGCTACTTATGTATTTACGTTTGTGCGAGGAGCACACTGTACTGTTTAGGTAAGCGTAATGTTTTCGCGGTATCGACAAGCCCAGCCACACTTTCGGGTTCCCGATCGTTTACGACCATTGTCGCAAACCTTGAGTCCGTCTCGAAGCTTGCTTACGTTGCTTGGGTCTACTCAATGGGATGGCCCCGAAATATTTCTGAATCTGTGATTGTTCGATCGTGAAAGCCTCGTTGGGTTTTGATTTGGTTTTCCGAGGTTGATCGAGCGTGTGTTGCTATTGGTGCACCGGCCGGGTAAAACTTTACTGAAAGCCGTGTCCGCGGATATGGACGACTTGGAGCCGATTCGACCATAGACAAGCATAACTAAAGTTTATTGCTATAAATTTGACCTTATAATGACTAGTAATCAGCTTCACTATAATGGAATGGCTAAATAATACTGCCCGGTTGCTTGTTTGGATTGTCGCTTGCGACCATTGTACTGACTAGTAAATCGCAACTTCTAGCGGAATGGTGAATAAAAGTACCAACAAGCTTTGGGTTTTGGGTTATCTCATGCTAAATGTATCGACTAGTGAGTGTTGCCACTATAACGGAATGGTTAACTAAAAGTGCCCACTTATTTTATCGGGATGAATATCTATATTTGACTAGTAATTGCTGCAGCGATAACCGAATAAGTAAAGCGCCAAGTGTGAGTTCCTCGGTTGACTTCCTCGTTTGGTCTCGAGGGGGAAACACCAGGATGGGTTTGTTGGTGTTAGCCTCAGGTTGGGTTCCGGATAGGTCATTCTTATCCCCCTCTGATAACCGCCAGTTGTATCGAGTCTCTATAGGCTGTTTAGTGCATCTTGCCGCTTGATCCACCATACCTATGGCGAGGACCGGAATTCTAGCCTCGCCGTGTCTTGGCCTCGTCTTGGCTCCTCTTTTTCCTTTGCCCTTTGTCGGCACCCCCTTTTGTTTAAGCAGGTTTGAGATCGACGCCGTTAGCAGGGTTACCCTTCCGGATTGGCCTGGGCAGGGTTATGGACGCCATTGGTTATTATTCAGGGCTCTTAGCCCCATTTGCATCTTGTCCGTAGTTGGACGCTCTATCATTCTCAAGGTGATTTGGATCTTTGTACTGTATATGTGTATTCTTGACTCATGGAGTCGCTGTTATATATATATCTGTTCTGTGGGTCTCATCGAGGACTGTTGTGTAATGTTTTTACTTCGTTTTCCACCCGCACGAAAGTGCCTGGTGGGCACCTTTGAATCGTTTCTATGCGTGTTTGGCGAGTTTTGCTAAAACTTGCATAGGTCTGATTCTGAGGGTGTTACACGTGCTTCCCCTAGGCCGACAGATCTGGTCACCCCGCATGCGCCACCACCACTGTTGACCGAATCGCCCGCCACCATTGTTGGAGATATGCCCAAGAGGCAATAATAAAATGGTTATTATTATATCTGATACGTCGTAAACGTATCTATAATTTTTCATGTTCCATGCTTTTTTAGTATCCACTTTGCTTTGCTTTGTCTTTACTTTGAGGTATTTTTATTTGTTTTCTGGGACAAACCTATTAACAAGATGCCACAGTGCCAGTTGTCTGTTTTCTGTTGTTTTTTGTTCCAGAAAAGTTAGAAAATGATTATTCTTGGAATTGGACAGGACACAGTCCCAAGTCAATATTTCACCGAGGGGAACACAGAGCCAGAAGACGAGACGGAGGAGGGCCTCGAGGGGGCTACACCCCCTGGGCGTGTGGCCTGGCCTCGCCCGCGCCTGGAGGGTGCAGCCGCCTCGGGCACCCCCTCGGCCTCCCTCTTCGCCTATAAGAAGCCCCCGATACCAAAATCCCAAGTACCCGATCAACTCTCCACGAAAAGTCCGTATCCGCCGCCACCATCGTCCCTAGATTGGGGGATCTGAAGCTATTCCCGGCACCATGCCGGAGGGGAGAGATCATCTCGGAGGCCTTCTTCATCACCATGCCAACCTTCGGTATGATGCGTGAGTAGTTTCACCTTGGACTATGGGTCCATATAGTAGCTAGATGGTTTTTTCCCCTCCTTTGTGCTACCATATTTTAGATCTTGTGAGCTCTGTTCATGGTCAAAATCATATTTGTAATCATGCATGTTGTGTTTGCGAGGATCCGGTGGATATTGAGATTACTATGTCAGATTGATTAATGGTTTTATCTTATTGATTCTATCATGTCTGTGTTGTTTGAGATCTTGCATGCGCTCCATTTCTAGTAGCTATCATGGCCAAGTAGATGCTAGTGACTCCAAGAGGGGGTATTTATGCTCAATAATGGGTTCATGCCTCTATTTAATCTGGGGAAGTGACAAAAATCTCTAAGGTTGTAGATGTGATGTTTCTACTAGGGAGAAAACAACGATCTCTTGTTCATGGAACAAGTGTATTGTTTACTTTAAACACCTTGCTTAAAGCAGTTATCTGTTGCTTGCAACTTAATACTGGAGGGGGTTTGGATGATAACCTGAAGGTGGATTACTAGTCATAGATGCAGTTGGATGGCGGTCTATGCCCAATCAAATCTCATAGGATCATGAATGCTTAGTATTGCATTGTTACGCCTTGCTCAGTCCTGTCAATTGCCCCGCTGTAATTTGTTTACCCAACATGTTATGTTGTTTATCTTAAGGAAAGCACCTCTAGTGAACTGTGGACCCCGGTCTAATCTTTACCATTGATACATCTTCCACTGTTACTATTTACTTTCTGAAAACCACCATTACATTCCACACCATACAGTTAATCCTTTGTTTTCAGCAAACCAGTGATATTGACAACCGCATTGTTCGTTGGGGCAAAGTCTTGAGTTTGTGTTGTGCAGGTTTCCAAGTTGCTAGCAACACCTTTGAGTCGTTTCCTTCCTCCTACTGGTTCTATAACCTTGGTTTCTTACTGATGGAAAAACTTATTGTTGTACTCATCATACCTTCCTCTTGGGGTCTCCCAACGAAGCTCTAAAGTGATATGAGCTGCAATCAAAGATTTTCCTGGCATTGTTGCCGGGGAGGCTAAGGACGGCTTCACAAGGGGGGTCCTTCACAACATTTCTCTTTACTTTGTTTTTGTTTTGCTTAGTTCCTTTTACTTTGTTTTGTTTGCCTATTTTTATCAAAAATTCCAAAAAAAATAGCTTCATTTGGTTTGCCTTTTCTTATAAAAGACACAAAAATATTAGTTCTTCCTATAGTAGTTACCTTGCCCTAGCTCTCCATGTTGATCCCTAAGTTCACTTTGAAAGACCTTTCAATAGGTAGTGGTTCTATAATTGGGAAATAAAATATTGAAGAATTCTTTAATCATATTAGCAAACATGAGGATATCGAGGATAGATCCTTAGCAGAACTTGCTCCTAATTATGAAATTGCTGCATATTCTTTAGTTCACATGTTGGAGGCTAGGTTTGTTAACCTTAACCCCACGATGCAAATAATTTTTATTAAACTAAAAGAAGTTGAATTTGCTGAAAAGAGAGATTTTATCCTAGAAACTTTGCTAAAAGAGTTCAATGATGTTGCTAAGGAAGCCAAAAAGGTCTTTGATCATTTTAATATGCTAGGCTCATGTGTAAATGTTATGGGTACTTTAGAAAAGTTGGATAAAACCAAACTCAATGGAGAGGAAATTAAAATACCCATACCTTTTAAACTTGTAGGATTGCATGAAGCCCTAGAAAAGAATTTTGATTGGATTGTACTTGAAAACCCATTTAATGAAGCAGCGAACCCAAGAGAGATGAGAAATGATCCTCTAAAACTCATTTGGATGAGATACCTTTCCTAGTTGAAGTAATTTCGAGTATTGATCTTATTGTCTCTTCATTCGAAAATACTTGATTCTTGCTTCTTGTGCCTAACTTAAAGGCATTAAAGAAAAGTACTTCTTAGAAGATAACCCAATAGTTTTCTTGAGTCTTGGAAGTTATTACTTCTGTAATAACCTCTCCTTATCCTTTTTATTTGATTTTTTTGCCAATAATAACCTCTAATGAGAGGGAAGTAGGATTTGGGGAGTTGCTGTCCCGAAACAGATTTTTGTGCTCCACTGTAAAAATTCTTGAAAAATCTCTATATGTCAAATTGAGCTGTAATTTCCTGAGTAAATCCCTAAGGTTGTTAGCTAAATTTCTTTAGTTCAACACTTTTTTTATTTGAGCAATAGAAGGTCTTCGAAAAAATTGGTTTCTACCTGTTGGTATGTTTTGACATATTTATGCCATTATTTGCATTTGCCTCTTTATTAATTCCTTTTTGGGTTCTCTTTTTGGAATTGAGCTTTTTAAAGGAATTGGTACAGTAGCTTGTGTTTTTAAGAAAGTTTTTTTGTTTTAAAACTAAACCCAAAGTTCTATTATCTTTTGAATGCACCAATGTTGCTAATGAAGATTGTGTGAAGTTTTGTATGAAGGAAAAATTTTAGGTGTAAAGGAAGAATGATGTAATGAGATGAATAATGGACAAAATCTCAAGCTTGGGGATGCCACCATGTGTCACCCCAATAAATATTCAAGAGGTACAAGCGTAAAAGCTTGGGTATGCCCAAGGCATCCCCTTCTTCATCAATAAAAATCTCAGGTCTTTCTAGACACTTCGTTTTTATTGTTTCATGCACATTTGTGTTGTTCTTGGAGTGTATTAGTTTTCATTTTTGGTTTTTGTTTGCTTAGTTTGCTTGAATAAAGTAGTTGGACCTCCGTTTTCACTGTGTTGTTTCAAATAAGTTGATTGGTGTTTGACAGGGGTAGGAAGTTCTTGCTTTAGTAGTACAGGAAGGAGCTTGCTTTGACCGTGACTTAGACTTTATCATGTCATGCTAGATGTTGTTTTGACCTTATGCTTAGTAATTATTGTTGTAGCATGACTTGCTCCAAACAATTAGGATTGCTTAATGTGCCTTGCAAGAATCATGCATTGTTTTAGCATACAAAAACATAATATTTTGGTATTCTCCTTTGATGCTTTGTTTGAGTTGACTTAGCACATGCTCACACCATGTTATGACTATGAACCAGTCACCTTAGCCTCTATTATAATCTAGTTTTTGACTTGTAGTACCACTCTATGCTTTGATTAGTAATGTTTTGTCGCTCTGCATGATTATGGCCATTATTGCTCTCTTAGTTGGTCGCTCTTAGTCTTTTGCTAGCCTCCACTTGTACTGAGTAAGCTCTACTCATGCATCCAACTCCCAAGAAACCAAGTTATTCCAAAGTTTCCACTATAAATTCCTATGCATGGTGTTTTACACCACTCCAAGTATATTCTTGTTTTGTCTATCTTCCAAATTAAACTTGTTATGTGAAAGTTAGTGATTAAATCTCTCACAAACTTGATGGCACACTTTATTTTTTGCCCCTAATAAACTTGAACCATTGTTTCATCTATGTTGTATATGCTTGCACTTATAAGTTGGGAATTAGCAGAACCATGTTGTCATGGGGAACGCTTTCAACATTGCACATGTACATTGTACCCAGTTGATATCATGCTCTTTTGTTTGCGGATGTCGTCGGTGTAAAATAAAAGGGGAGCTTGTAAGTCCATGGAGTTATGTATGTGTGTTAGAGAAACGTCTGGGCCGCTAGCCTAAGCCATGCATAATCATGGTGGAAACTTTCAGTATCACCATAGTGAGCAATCTATAAAGCATTCTTCTTATAAAAAGAGAGAAATAAAAAGAGATTGAGAAAAAGAAAAAAAAATGAGAAAAGAGGAAATAGAGAAAAAACACCATTTTCCCATGGTACATAAGAAGATTGCTGAAATGCTCATTGTTTGCTTGCCTTGTCATTTTGTTATGGGATAGCTCCTATATCATTGGGCAAGGGTTACCCCGTTGGCGGTTCTCTATGATACACATGTACTTACTATGACAAGAACTTACTGGTGAGTAAAGTTGAGTAGCATGAGGAGCAGCCCTCATACTCAAGGGACATGAGATTGCCAACTTATACTTTGTCAAGCATATACTCCATATTTTGTTCACTTTAACCTTAATCACTTCAAGATGCTTATGATAGGGGCAATGAGAGCTGAAAGCTAACAAGTACCATAATTTTTGGAAGCTCTTTATGAAACTTGAAATCCCTTCTTCCCTTGTGAAGGGCCTTTCTTCCACTTTTATATTGAGTCTTCACCTTCTATCCTTAGGCACCAATTAAGAGAGCATAGTTGCCATTCTTAGTTCTATGTGCATTGTCCCAAAACTTATTGATTGATTCATATTGTTGGTATTGCTTGTTCTTGAACTATCTTTATCTAGTCACTCTTATGAACTTTGAAGATGTCCTATGTATTTATATTTGCTATCTATGAGGGACAAGCTGAATGCCACTATGCTATGTTTTCTATATGCAAAACAAACAAACGTCTTTCAATGCATTGTTATTCATGATCTTTGTTTGTATCCTTTCATGTTGAAACATAGTTTCTTTGTCTTATCGTTAGAACTTCATCTTTCATGCTCATGTTTAGAGTACTTTGATCCTAGCTTTCAATGCTTACAAATGGTTTGACCTTGATTGTGATGGTGCATGTCACCTAAAAAATTATTATTTATATCACTTACCTACTCGAGGACGAGCAAAAGTTAAGCTTGGGGATGCTTGATACATCATAAACGTATCTATAATTTTGATGTTCCATGCTTGTTTAGTATCCACTTTGCTTTGCTGTGTCTTTACTTTGAGGTATTTTTATTCGTTTTCTAGGACTAACCTATTAACAAGATGCCACAGTGCCAGTTGCCTGTTTTCTGTTGTTTTTGGTTCCAGAAAATTCAGAAAATGAATATTCTCGGAATTGGACGGGACAAAAGCCCAAGTAAATATTTCACCGAGGGGAACAAAGAGCCAGAAGACGATACAGAGGAGGGCCTCGAGGGGTCCACACCCCCTGGCCGCGCGGCCTGGCCTGGCCCACGCCTGGGGGGTGTAGCCGCCTCGGGCACCCCCTCGGCCTACCTCTTCGCCTATAAGAAGCCCCCGATCCCAAAACCCTAAGTACCCGATCAACTCTCCACGAAATAGTCCGTAGCCGCCGCCACCATTGTCCCTAGATTGATGGGATCTAAAGCTCTTCCCGGCACCCTGCTGGAGGGGAGAGATCATCCCGGAGGCCTTCTTCATCACCATGCCAGCCTCCGGTGTGATGCGTGAGTAGTTTCACCTTGGACTATGGGTCCATACAGTAGCTAGATGGTTGTTTCTCCTCCTTTGTGCTACCATGGTTTAGATCTTGTGAGCTCCGTTCATGGTCAAGATCATATTTGTAATCATGCATGTTGTGTTTGCGGGGATCCTATGGATATTGAGATTACTATGTCAGATTGATTAATGGTTTTATCTTATTGATTCTATCATGTCTGTGTTGTTTGAGATCTTGCATGCTCTTCGTTTCTAGTAGCTATCTTGGCCAAGTAGATGCTACTGACTCCAAGAGGGGGTATTTATGCTCGATAGTGGGTTCATGCCTCTATTTAATCTGGGGAAGTGACAAAAATCTCTAAGGATGTAGATGTGTAATGTTGATACTAGGGAGAAAACAACGATCTCTAAGGTTGTATTGTTTACTTTACACACCTTGCTTAAATCAGTTATCCGTTGTTTGCAACTTAATACTGGAGGGGGTTCGTATGATAACCTGAAGGTGGATTACTAGTCATAGATGCAGTTGGATGGCGGTCTATGTATATTGTTGTAATGGCCAATCAAATATCATAGGATCATGAATTCTTAGTATTGCATTGTTATGCCTTGCTCAATCCTGTCAATTGCCCCGCTGTAATTTGTTACCCAACATGTTATGTTGTTCATCTTAAGGAGAGCATCTCTAGTGAACCGTGGACCCCGGTCCAATCTTTACCATTGATACATCTTCCACTATTACTGTTTACTTTCTGCAAACCACCATTACCTTACACACCAGACAATTAATCATTTGTTTTCAGCAAACCGGTGAGATTGACAACCTCATTGTTTGTTGGGGCAAAGTCTTGAGTTTGTGTTGTGAAGATTTCCAAGTTGCTAGCAACACCTTTGAGTTATTTCCTTCCTCCTACTGGTTCGATAACCTTTGTTTTTTACTGAGGGAAAAACTTATTGCTGTACTCATCATACCTTCCTCTTGGGGTCTCCCAATGAAGCCCTACAGTGATCTGAGCTGCAATCAATATCTTTGTGTTGATGATAAATGTTTGCATGACATGCTATAATTGTATTAACTAGAAACATTAATAATTGTGTGTTTTGTAAACATAAAAGAGTCCCTAGTAATCATCTTGTTAAACTAGCTTGTTGATTAATAGATGATCATGGTTTCCTGATCATGAACATTGGATGTTATTAATAACAAGGTCATATCATTAGGATAATGATGTGATAGACACACTCCTATAGTAAGCATAGCGAAAGATCAAGTCATTTAGAGTTTTTTTGCTACAAGCTTTAAAATACATAGTAACCTAATCCTTTGACCATGAGATCATGTTAATCACCATCACCAGATGAATGCTTTGATGACATCAAACACCACTTCCGTAACTAGGCGGTTATAAAGGTGGCATTAGGTATTCTGAAAGTATGTGTTGAAGCACATGGATCAAGAGTGGGAATTGTCCATCCATATGATGGATAGATATACATTGGGTCCTATTGGTGGAATGCCATCCAATTGGCTTGCAAGCATGTGACTAGGTCACAAGGGATGTCATATCACAGAACAAGTAAAGAGTACTTATCGGTAACGAGGTTGAACTTGGTATAGAGATACCGACGATCAAATCTCGGATAAGTAAAATATCGCGAGACAAAGGGAATCGGTATCGTATGTAAATGGTTCATTCGATCACAAAGTAATCGTAGAAATATGTGGGAGCCATAATGGATTTCCAGATTCCTATAATGGTTATTAATCGGAGAGGTGTCTCGATCATGTTTGCATAGTTCACGAACCATAGGGAGACACACCTAAGGATTCGATGGTGTTTAGTAGATATGGAATGTGAGTTGGAGACCGAATGTTGTTTGGAGTATCGTATTGGATCTAGGACATCACGAGGTGATCCGTACTGGTCCGCAGAATAAGATTCATATAAGGAAAGTCAATTTCCGGGGTTCGGAAATGTTTTCGGTGTTTTGACCAGTGATGGCTGTGAAATATAGCCATCCACGTCCGCATTTAAACTAGATATTATTCATATATTTGATGAAATATCTCTCTAAAACCTTCCACTAATGCCTAATGATCAAAGAGGTATGCAATTCTTTCTAGCTATTTTTCTCTGCACGGATAATGACGTACGATGATGGGAATCACTACATAAATGCCAAAGATACGAGATTTCCAACATGTCAAAGAAACCAGAAGCCGTGAAGAGGATCCAGAAGACTTAACGACCAACTATACGTCTCGCCGTATAGTTGCCGCCGTATAGTTTGCACCGAATTCATTAGGTCAAACAGAACAACTTTCGTGAAGGGACTCCATAATCTTGCTTCTTTCACCCTAAACTCTCCCTGCCTCCACGCCAGAGGTATAGATCTAGATCTAAACCTCTAATCCTTTCTCCACTACCATAGCCTGTTGGAGACATGCCCAAGAGGCAATAATAAAGTGGTTATTATCATATCTTCATGCTTATGATAAATGTTTACATACCATGCTATAATTGTATTAACTGGAAACATTAATACTTGTGTGATTTGTAAACATAAAAGAGTCCCTAGTAAAGCCTCTTGTTAAACTAGCTTGTTGGTTAATATATGATCATGGTTTCCTGATCATGAACATAGAGATGTTATTAACAACAGGGTCATATCATTAGGAGAATGATGTGATGGACATACTCCTATAGTTAAGCGTAGCATAAAGATCAAGTCATTTTATATAGTTCACTTGCTATAAGCTTTCTGATACATAGTAACATAATTCCTTTGACCATGAGATCATGCTAATCACCATCACCGGAAGGATTCTTTGATGAAATCAAACACCACACCGTAACTGGGTGGCTATAAAGGTGGCATTGAGTGTTCGGAAAGTATGTGTTGAGGCACATGGATCAAGATTGGGATTTGTCCATCCATATGACAAATAGATATACTCTAGGCCCTCTCGGTGGAATGTCATCCAATTAGCTTGCAAGCATGTGACTGGCTCACAAGGGATCACATATCACGGGAACGAGAAAAGAGTACTTATTGGTAACGTGGTTGAACTAGGTATGCAGAGATACCGATGATCAAACCTCGGATAAGTAAAGTATCGTGAGACAAAGGGAAATTGGTATCGTATGTAAATGTTTCATTCGATCACAAAGTAATAGTAGAAATATGTGGGAGCCATATGAATTTCCAGATTCCTCTATTGGTTATTGATCGGAGAAGAGTGTCGATCATGTCTGCATAATTCACGAACCGTAGGGAGACACACTTAAGGATTCGATGTTGTTTAGTAGATATGGAATGTGAGTAAAGAGATCGAATGTTGTTCAGAGTCTCGGATGGTATCCGGGATATCATGAGGAGATCCGGAACGGTCGGGAGAATAAGATTCATATAAGGAAAGTCCAATTTTGGAGTTCAGAAATGATTCCGATGTTTTCACAGGAATGTTCTAGAAGGGTCTAGAAGGTTCACCGATCCGGAAGGGGAAGGGTACATGGATGTGTCATGACAAAGTGTAATGGTTGCATCATGTCCTAGGTCACTTGGTTGGACACTTGGAAGAGAGAAATCAAACTCTAATTTGAAAGTCAAAAAGGCGGTTTGAAAAAGTCAAATCCCGACATGGTTTCCGAGTTAGGGAGGGTTTCCACCTGGGTTGGGAACACCCTTGGACGTCCCCCCCACCTATATAAGGAGGGGTAGGGGCGCACCCCAAGGTATCCCCCTTGCCCTAGACGCCCAAGAAACCCTAGGTTGGTCGCCGCCCCCTCTCTAGTTGCGACCAATCTAGATCTCCTCTAAACCGCTACCGACTAGCTAAACTCTAGTTGCTAGCTACCTCTAAACCCCGGCCCTCTAAACCCTAGATCACCGGGGCTCCCTCTACTCCACCATACTCGCTCTGGCTTAGGCGAAGCCCTGCGGGATCTCCCCTCTACTTCTGACACCACGCCGTCGTGCTACAGGAATGCGGCGCCAGAAGGATCGTCTACACGAACTTGAGATCGGCAAGTGAACGACTACATAACCCACGAGAATATGCTCTCATTAACCGCTTTGGATCTTCGAGGGTTAGTACTCTATCAACTTGTTGCACCGATCTAGTAGATAGATCTTGGCTTGATCATAGATTAGATCTTGATTGTGTGTTCATGTGGTAGAATTTTTTTGTTTTCCATGATACGAACCCCAACATAGCCATCTTCCACCACTTGTAATAGTAGATCTCATCTCCAATTGGCGACATTGTAAGACTATTTGCTATCAACTCTATGATCTCTATTATAATGTTTATGATTGTCGATTTCATATCTATGTGTGAGTAATTCTCCTTAGGCTAAGGGCTTTGGCCTAGCCATGTAGCTTTTGTGCATGTTATTTATCATAGATGGGATCATGTATTAGTTTGTATGACATGATAATTGTAGTACCCTCTCTTGCCTCAATCTAAGGACTTGTCAGGTACCCAAGACCCCGAGGATTTATCTAGGTAAAGGGAGTGTGAGTAATGACTGATCTACAGGATAGGAACCCCAGTGACAGAAATGGTAGTACGTCTGTATGTGAGGAATTTACTTGGGATTAACGGTGACATCACGATGCTTATCATTAGTTCTGTTTCTTCTATGGATGAGACTAGTAGGTTATTGCTATAAGCGGTTGCGGAGGCGATAACAATTATGGATATACTGCCCACATATAATTATCTTGCTCTAACAATTACATGCTTGCTTTATTATTATCTATTATTCCCATCAGATGTTTTGCACAGCTACTGGTGAAAGACGAATACCCTAGGCCCTCTCTCTCTCCATTGTCAACAACAAGATCACAAACTCTTGGTCCGGTGAAAACGTAATAGGAATTCTAAAACTCTCAAAGGTCCATTTAAGTAATCTCACTTTTCTTTCTGCTTCCTGACGATTCGACAAACCTAGGTCTAATAGGGAAAAAGAGCTATACTACATCCGTAATCCGGATCGAAGGTATCAACCTTTTTTCTTGCGCCGTTGCTGGGGAAGCAATAGCTACCCTGGTGAGGTTAGTAGGAACCTTGCTAGTTTTAATTCTCGTTTTAATTTTGTTAGTTTGCTTTCAGTTTTTTATTTGAAAAACCAAAAAAATTAGTTAGTCTTTTAATTCTTGTTTTATCATTATTAGTACTTGTTTAAGAAAATACAAAAACATAGGAAGTATGGCTGAAAAGAAACTTGGGGAGTTTGGAACTCCTAACAATGATTATTTGCATACTCTTATTACTCAGCCAGCAATTGCTGCTAAAGATTATGAAATTAAGCCCCACTATTTAAGTTTGGTTTAACAGAATAAATTTGGAGGCTCTACTGTAGAATATGCATGTATGCACTTAAATACTTTCACTGAAATATGTGATATGATGCACATAAAAGATGTTGACCCCGATGCGGTCAAGTTGCGCTTATTTCCTTTATCTCTTAGAAGAAGAGCAAAATAATGGTTGTTATCTTTGCCTACAAATACTATTGCATCATGGGTGTAATGTACTTCTTTATTTATGACTAAATTCTTTCCACCTGCAAATAATATGCAACTTAGATCTAGTATTATTGGTTTTAGACTGGAAGAGCGTGAGCCACTAGCGCTTGCATGTGAGAGAATGAAACAATGCATGAGAAACTGTCCTAGCCATGGGATGGAAGATTGGTTAATTCTACATTTATTTTACAATGCTCTTAACCATGTTTCTAAGTTTATGCTAGATACTGCAGCTGGAGTAACATTTATGGGTAAACAAATTACCGAAGCAAAACAGCTGCTAGAAAATATGCAAGACAACCATGCCCAATGGCATGTGGAAAGATCAAAAACAAAGAAGGTGAACTCCATCACACCTCAAGAAAATGAAGAACTCAACGCTAAGTTGGATGAGCTCATATTAGCCGTTAAAGATAAGAAAACCCCGGTAAGAGCTACTCCTGAAATAACTATTGAAGAAGTATACTTCATAGCTCGTAATGATTATAACCCTGCTTGAAAGAAAAAATATAATCCTAATTTCCAAAAACATTACTCTAGTCCAACATGTTTCTATAATAATAATATGGCATCAAGTAATACTAGTCTCCAAGAAACTCTTAAAGCTTTTATGGACTCACAGAATGAGCAAAACAATATTCTAGTCAATATTACGGAGAATCATGATGCTATGCTTGGTAAATTATCTAACCGAGCTATTAGTTTACGAAATGATTTGCAGGCCCTCCAAGAAAGAACAAGGATTGTTGAGGCACAACTAGGTAAGATAACCGAGAGTCAAAATCTCATTCTTGCTAAATTTGCAGGTAAAACTGAGCCCAATCCAGTTGAAGACCTCAAGATGATAAGAATCCAAAGGGAGGAGCCCGAAGAACTTGATTACAACAATGCTCCTTCACTAAACTACACAGTTGAAGATCTTGTAAAAAGGATCAATATCAAGATTCCGATAATTGAAGGAAATGAGGAAGCCATGTATCAACACTTCGTTAATCAGGTAGCAATAAAGGTACGTGAGCTTGAGGAAGAGTATAAGAAAATTGCTGAAAACTTGTCTGGTAAGCTAGATGATATATTTAAGCCTACTATTCAGATTAAAATTGGGACAAATGAAATAGCTGCACTCTGTGATCTAGGTGCAAGTGTTTCAACAATTCCAAAGAGTCTTTTTAACAATTTAAATTTGGATCTTTTGAAATTACCGAACTAAAATTACATCAAGCAGATTCTACCTATAAACAAGCACTAGTCATTAAGGAAAATACTTTAGTATACATTAAAGGTTGTCCTGCTCTTATTGATTTTGTTATAGGTAACATGCCTGAAGATGTTACTGCCCCTATTATATTAGACCGTCCTTTCTTAAGAACTATTCAGGATTTAGTCAATTTGCATGAAGGGAACGTGAAGCTCCAGCTGCCTTCGCGGGATCCTTTTGTTATTCATTTCCCCATGAAAAAAAGGCAAGCAAGATGATAAGGAGGCCATCACTTTGAAGGCCAATTACTTCGGAGTGGGTGTTCCACTCATATGGCCTAAGTGAGCAATATCAAGGTCAAGCTATTAACCATAAAATAGTGTTGCATGGGAGGCAACCCATGTGAAATAAAGGTTTGAGTTAAGTTTTTAAGTTTTAGTTAAAGTTTTATATAGAATAAAGAGTGCTAGAAAACTCCAGTGAGAAGAAGAGATTCAGCGGTACTAAAAATTCCTGTTTTGTATATGCCATAGTTGGTCGAAATTTTAGTCTGCCTTTTTTCTGTCAAAACAAAGTGTTTTGGTAAGTTTTAGTATAAAAAGTATTTCTTGAAGAAATAGAATTTTTTTGATAAGTACAGAAAGGTTAACGACCAACTATACGGTGGGAATAAAAATTCCCGCCGTCCAGCCATATAGTTATGTTACCCATCGACAATTTTTTATCCCAAGGTATAGAAGGTTTGACGACCAACTTATGGCAGGAACGAAAGTTCTGGCCATATAGTTGTCACCGTATAGTTACAGCCGCCAGGAAGAAACCCTAAAAACCCTAAAATTTTGTCATCTGACCAACTATACGGCAGGAACAAAGTGTTCCGGCCGTATAGTTGCGCCTGACCACTTAAACACACGGGGAGGTACCAAAGACATCAAAACATCAATCCTTTTTCTCTCTTCTACCTCCAAACTCTCTCAAAACCTCAAGGGATATTCACCCCTACTCAATTTCGTTTGAATTCCTCGCACACAAGTGATCTACAGTATGTTTCTCTTCCGATCCTCCAATTATTTTTTTGTGAATTCATCTCTAATCTATTGTCATTATCAATCTAGGGTGAGACTTATTTAAAACTATTTGCAATGATTATCTTGCCTAGATTATTATTTTGAGGAGATTCTTTAGTTGTGCTATGATGAGTATTATGTTATGACTATTATTATTGGATCAAAATGTTTTATATTTGTCTTTTTTATTTATTTTTAGAAGATGAACATGAGGAGCCAGACACGTGCTCTTGCCGCCGCTAGTTCTTCTCGGGCTGTAGCTCAGGAACACATGGGGATTCGATTCAAGAACGAACCTCACCATGATCGTTTTAACAAGATCAAAAATCGAGAAGTCAAGGCAACCAAGTGGGCTTGCCCCGTCACTTTGAACCAACTCGGTATTTCTGGTGAATTTAATTTACGTTGCAATAGAGTTGGCCTGCAAACCTTTGTATTCCATGATGCACCAACCTATTGCCGGTTAACCATTGAATTTCTTAGCTCTTTGAGCAGCACCGTCAAAGCATGGAATGGGGAGGATAGAATTTCTTTCTGACTCATGAACAATAATTATTCTCTATCACTTGATAAATGGTGCAATTGTTTTGGTTTACCCAATAATGATCCTAATGCTCTGTGCAGCTTTCACCGGCATGGAACCTTCCCCTGAATACGGTTATAATAGTATGAGATTTACTTCTAGAGTTAGTAAGGGAAAGAATATTCAACATCCCGCTATTCGCTATTTGTTCTATGTTATTGCTAAAACCTTGCATCGCGTAATGAGTTTACAAGACTCAATGATAAGGACACCTTAGTCCTCGCAAAAGCTGCTTTCAATTATGACAACTTGTCACTTCACTTGGGCGCAATTATTGTGCGCTACTTGGAGTACCAATCCAACCAAAGCCAAGGACCAATCACTTGTGGAGGCGTCATCACCGTGCTTGTCAATGCATTGGGCATCGACCTAGGTGAGTTACAACCGGTACTAGGTGAGCGACGTGTTGGTTTCTCTACTTTGAGGGCTTGTGGAATTCTCACTAGGAGAGGTGATGTTTATTATCTGCATATTGCTGGAGTTGGGTGTCTCTACCCCGCTCCTCTGCCTAATGGTCTTTTCTCTATCGAGGAAGGACGTGTGCTTTATGACTTGCAGGTTGAGAAACACTAACCCAAGGAGGAGATTCCGGAGGAGGATGAGGACCAAGAGGAGGAGCAAGAAGTCCCTCATCAGGAGCAGCAGCCACCAAACCGGTTCGCAACATATCAAGACTTCCAAGAACTTGGAGGAACTATGGAGGGAATGCATAATCTCGCCCTGAACCATCAAGAAACAACAAGTAACCTCTCAACTCAATTTGCAAACTGGAGTTACATCTATTTCCCCCCACCTTAGTGATTTGAAGGGCTTGCAAAATCCTAAGCTTTGGGAGGTTTTCTATCTATAAATATATTTTGGTTTTCATTTACTTTATATTATTTCCGAGGTTATGCTTTTATTTGAGTTTATAAGCACTCGTGTTGGTTTACCCAACACTTTATATTAGTTGTTTTATTTGAGATTTTCAAGCCGAGCTTTGCCGCCAATTTTCTATTATTTAATCCCCCTTCTTAAAAACCACAAAAAGATTTCTCCGTTTATCTTTATTTTCCCTCTCCTTTTTTTCTTTCCGCCTTAAAGTTCTCAATGATTTGCAAGAGAGTGATTGACTTCGAGTTTCCAAGAAACAAATAAAAAGGGAAGAGAGAAGTGGAACCAAACATGAGAGGTATGCCTTATTACTCCCCACTTTTGAAGTTTCAGAAACCCATGCTAGTTAGTAGTAATGTTAAGATGTTATATCGGTGGAGTGAGTCTCTATATTATAGTAAAAAAATTGTTTGCATGGGTATTTAATTGGCTATGTTTTGTTCCAGCTCTTTTAGTTAACCAAAGTCTTTCCTAAATATTTGATAAATAATTGAAACAATAAAAAGTCTCACAAATTGAAGACTTGGGTATTATAGTGTTTAGTCTTGAAAGCTTATTCCTAGAGACACTTAACACCACAAAAAATAATGATTGACTTGATAGCTCTCTTTGAAAAGATTTGCTCGATTGAATTAATGTTTAGAGGTTTTTGTGAGCATGCCAAAGTTTGACTTGTAAATCATAAGAATGATATAGCTTTATGCGTGTCAAACTTCATGGGATGCCAACAACTCCGCTAGCCTACGAACGATCTTCATGGAGGAAACTCCTAGATTTCGGCTATGAGTTGATTAAACATATGTAGCAGCAATGCTATAATGGGTAAGATTCTTGTCACTTCTGGGTAGCTGTAACATGATGGAATCACTCCTCTGGCTGATATGAGTAATCATTATGAAAAAGGAACAAAAACCTTAGTGATACCACAAGTGTACATCTCAGTCTAATAAACTAATGATTTTTTTTGGCATGCTCTCAATTACTTAAAAACTAAAATTCTTGAAGGACAATGAATAGAAAAGTAGTGCTTGACAAATCTTGATTTATTGATGTGGGAGAATTGAGATACTTAAGTGTGTATGATTTTCATGGCAAACTCTCACACTCTTAATTCTACATGATTACACTTTATTGTTCAAAGGCAAGCCTATGAGTTAATTACATGACATGGAATAAAGTTTACCTTTTTGAATCATTCATGCTTATAATAATTTTGATGCGCTATAAGGATTCATGAATCCCGTATGATATGCTTGCCATTACTCTATCTATGCTGAAGTTTTTTAGATTAATAAAGTGGAGGAAACATGAGACTACCAATCATGAGTAAGATCATCATCTCGTTATTTCAGTTTAAATGTTGAGTTCCCTTTTGATTTTGTTTTCTTGCTCGGGACGATCAAGTTTAAGCTTGGGAACGTTGATGACTATGAAATATAGCCATCCACGTCCGCATTTAAACTAGATATTATTCATATATTTGATGAAATATATCTCGAAAACCTTTCACTAATGCCTAATGATCAAAGGGGTATGCAATCCTTTCTTTCTATTTTTTCCTGCACAGATAATGACATATGATGATGGGAATCACTACATAAATCCCAAAGATACGAGATTTTTAACACGTCAAAGAAACCAGGAGCCATGAAGAGGATCCAGAAGACTTAACGACCAACTATACGGGCTGTCGCCGTATAGTTTGCACTGACTTCATTAGGTCAAACAGAACAACTTTCGTGAAGGGACCCCTATATAAAGAGGCTTCATTCGATGAGAAACAAGCCCCCGACTCCACAATCTCGCTTCTTTCACCCTAAACTCTTCTTGCCGCCACGCCGGATGAATAGATCTCGATCTAAACCTCTAATCCTTTCTCCACCATCATAGCCATCTTCTACCACTTGTAATAGTAGATCTCATCTCCAATTGGTGACAATGTAAGACTATTTGCTATCAATTCTATGATCTCTATTATAATGTTTATGATTGTAGATTTCATCTCTATGTGTGAGTAATTCTCCTTGGTCTAAGGGCTTTGGCCTAGCCATGTAGCTTTTGTGCATGTTATTTATCATAGATGGGATCATGTATTAGTTTGTATGACATGATGATTGTAGTACCCTCTCTTGCCTCAATATAAGTACTTGTCAGGTACCTAAGATCCCGAGGATTGATTCAGGTAAAGGGAGTGTGAGTAATGACTGATCTGCAAGATAGGAACCCTAGTGACAGAAAGGGTAGTATGGCAGTATGTGAGGAATTTACTTGGGATTAACGGTGACATCACGATGCTTATAATTAGTTCTATTTCTTCTATGGATGAGACTAGTAGGTTATTTCTAACCATGGTATGTCCTTGTTCGATCTCCCCCCATCCCTCCCCCTTCCCCCCGTGTTTGATGTTGACGGTCGTTCGTGTTTCATTTGTTGGGTTTGCAGCATAGATGAAAGTACCGACTTGATACGACTAGAGGGGGGGTGAATAGGCATCTACCCATTTTTATTTGTTTCTCACTTTTAGGCTCAACGAGAAAGGAAGTTATCTAGAGATGCAACTAAGTGGACAACCTAAATGCAAGAAAACAAACACCAACAACAAAAACAGTAAATAGCAAGGAGTAAAGGAAGGGAACGAAGTAACCGGCGAGGGGACACGGAGATGTAATTCCCGTAGTTCACTCCCAAGGAGCTACGTCTACGTTGGAGAGGTGTCGGGGCCACACAAGGTCACCTGAGCGCCACAAAGGCCTCACCTTCTTCTCCGGTGAGCTCCCCCACAAAGGAGGCCTCACAATCCACTAACCAGTGACCTTGAAGGCGCCAACCGAAACCTTTACACCAAGGTTGAGGGGGAGGCTCCACAACTCAATTGGAGGCCCTGAACGACACCTCGAAGCTTTACAACACACGCCTCAGCTCCGAGGATGCCCTACACCGTCTAGGGTTCCAAGAAACCCAAGAGCAACAAGATCCACAAAGGATGGGTGGGGGAAATCAATTCTTCTTTGGTGGAAGTGTAGATCTAGGTCACCTCCCTCACCTCTCAAAAGATCAAGTCATTTGAGTGGCTAGAGAGAGAGATCTAGTGAGGTGAAGCTCAAGCATTAATGGAGGAGAGAGAAAAATTCGAGAGAGAGTGGGAGGAAGAAGGGGGTGCCTTAAATAGGCCCCCCACGCTGAACCGTTACAGGCTCCCCGCGACCTCACCGGAAATTTCGGTGAGGGGCTAGAAGTTCCGCCCAGCCTGGCTCCAACGGTCATCAGACCGTTGACGCCCGCTCCAGAAGCGCAACCGGAAGTTCCGGTCAAAACGGACCGGAAGTTCCGGTGAACTTCCGAGCAAGTTCCGACCAAGTTCCGGCAAATAGCACGCTTCAAAATAGAAGGTTACTGAGCCCCCACCGGAACTTGGGGCGGAACAAGGGGCGAAACTTTTGGGTGTGACGAAATCGACGGAAGTTCCGGCTTTCAGGCGGAAGTTCCGCTCAAGAACTTTTGGCAGGACAAGTTCCGATGCAAGTTCCGGCCAAGTTATGGCAAATAGCACACTTCAAAACAGAAGGTTACTGAACCGCCACCGGAACTTGGACGGAACTAGCGTCGGAACAAACTGTAGAACATCCCGCAGAAAAAGTTTGAGCGGAACTTCCGGCCTATGACCGGAAGTTCCGGTGAGACACAAAAGGCCCCAACAGAACAGGAACACGCTCTCTCTCATGGGATAATGGGATGGCTGTGGCGGTGCATATAGGTTTGTGCAAGAACAAGTGATTTCCCACAGCCTTCCAACATGGACCCCCTCTTAATAGTACGGTGACCTAAAAACAACAATCGGAAAGAAACTAGGAGAAGACTAAAAGGCCATCGTCTTCAAAAGATCACAAGAGAGCATCCATCACAATAGAGGGAGACAACAACGACGTTTCCCCTGAAACTCAAGAGCACAATTAAAAACACGGTTGGGATTGTCATTTTAACACCAAAAACATCATGGGAAGATATAGTCCTTTCAATCTCCCCCTTTTTGGTGTTAGATGACAATCCCACAGATTTGCATAGAAACAAAGCAATCTTTGCAATGGATGGGGCAAGCTCCCCCTGTATGTGTGCAAGGTAGAGAGAAGACCTCTAAGGACAGGACTAGCACACATACACGGAGGCTCCCCCTAACAATTGCAAAGATAGCACAAGTGCAAGGTACAAAAGGGGATAGAGATCATACCAGAACCAACTAAATGTGGTGGAGACAAACGGAGTAATAATAACAATAAGAGCAATGAGGCTCCACCACCATAGCAACAGCTCATAAGATGACAACAAGATACCACACTCACGGCATTGTAAAAGATACCACAAAGATACCACATAGTCTCAAACATAACATACCACATGGTCCACAAGCACACATAAGTTCACGGACATAAAACCACAAGCACACAAATAAACTAGAGAGTTCGCGAGTAAGAAAAGATCAAAGGCAAGAACAGGCTCGCGACTCAACCCATGCAAATCCCGTAGATAACCTAATAGACATCTTTCTCCCCTTTGGCATCGAGACACCAAAAAGGAAGAAGAGATCAATCTACTCGTCCCAGCCATGAGAAGGGGGATGAGGGGAAGACTCAGGCGGACCAGTGACCTCCTCCTCAGACTCATCTTCGAACCAGTTGCAGTTGTTGCGAATGCAATCCTCCTTGGGAGCAGTGACAGAGCTAAAGACCGGTGAGCAAGGAATGTTGAGGGCTGCCATGATGGCCTTCTGGCGCTGAATATTGTGACGCTGATCAACATAAGCCTGATACTCGCGGTTCTGCAGAAAGCAGAAAGTTTTATTCACTTTCCCAAGCAGCTTCTTTGCCCAAGATGGCTGCCTCTGGAGAGAAGGACCACCAGTACTAGAGCCACCAGGAGCAGAGGAGGGACCACTAGCAACATCTTGAGCCTTCTTGAGAGCAGCTTCTTTTTCTTCCTGAGTACGAGGCTTCTCGTGCTTACTCACACGGAACTTTTTCTCTTCATGAATGGTGATGTTGTCTTGAGGGAAGGGGTTGCCAGTCTTATCGATCCACTTGTGATTGATGAGAGTCTGAATGTAGGGAGCATAGATGCAGGAGCGCTTTTCAATGAGAGCCGCCCACATCTCTGAGTAGATGAAGTGCATAACATCCATTGACCTGTCAGTGTCTCGGCGAAGATAAGTCTGATGCATGAGGTCAACTGATATCCATGAAACGATCAAAGTTGCCAGCCTTGGGAGAGATGGTGTTCAAGTACACCTCGCATGATGTCAAAATTGGCAGCAGATGATTCACATACCCCAGCTTCCCCATCCTTCAATGTAGAGAGGCTCTAGGACCTCGGGATCGTGACTCTGGGACCATGAACACGCCAACCATTTTCCCTGCCGGTGAATGGGATAACCAAGCTCAAAGAAACTCAGCCCAAGTAGAGGTAAGAAACACGTCCCTGGTCATCCACTTCATCACACCTTCAGTAGAGGACTGCATGTGAAGAAACAGAGTGGAGTAGAACTGAGCAATAGCAGTCACATCAAAGTTCTGACGGTGCTCCATGAGGGGAATCAGTCCAAACTTCCGGCTGATATCAAGAGCCTCTCCAAAGTAAACTTGCTTCTCTTCCATGTGAGGCACATTGATGTACTTCTGAGGAGCAACCACGAACTTCTTCTTAGATGCATAAATTTCTTCATAAATTTGTTCCTGACGGCAGGTGTGAAAATGAGGGTCCAAGCAAAGACGATCACGAGGCACAAGGTAGGGATCCGTAGCCCTGAATGCAGAGTAAGCCTTCTGAGTCCACTTGGAAATCTTGGCTCTGGTCATGTCTGGCCCAGCAGCAGTGGCCTTCTGAGCAAGAGCAGGCCTCTTCCCTGCAGCAGCAGCATGGCGAGCAGCAGCAGCCTTTTGGCGAGAAGTCTGAACAGTCGGACGCACAACCTTAGCATCTTCCTCATCAATCTCAGGAGGAATGTCAGCAGATGGTCGGCGGGCACGCTTGCCTTGGCGAGTATCTCCTTCCCCCGAGAAGAAAGCACAAGAATAGGGAGGGAAGGTGGGATAAGTGCACAAGTTCGGAAGAGGAAACAAAAGAAATAGATTGGAAAAATACAAACAGAAAAAGGTGCATTGTGGCCGGAACTTCCGCTAAATCGCCGGAACTTCCGGTGAAAATGGTCCACCGGAAGTTCCGGTCGTGGCTCACCGGAAGTTCCGGTGAGTCCACGAACTGACGGTTCCAAACAGTAGTTCACTAGATGTAGATTAAAAAAAAACAAGTTCACAGATTTTTCTAGGATGTATTGGACCAATCTACTCAAGCATGATACCCTAGACCTACCAAGATCTTCCAACAAGTTCTAGCCAAAGAACTAGCCTAGACAAGGTGTGCCCTAACTCAAGCCATGGTGAGAGCAAGATCTCCATTAATGGAGGGAGTTGAGGGCAAATACCGGAGTCCATGGCGGGAGATCGAGGTGGGGAAGGATCCACGGAGCAGATCTGCGGAGGAGAGGTTGGAGACGAAGGGGCCGGAGCTCCTTCGTGGAGAGGTCCTGGCCGGCGGCGCTCCAAAATAGAAGATGGGTCTTGGGGGAAAAAGGAAGAAGATCTTGTTTTCCCCCAGGGCCCACCTTATATAGGACAGGGAGCACCACCGGAAGTTCCGGTCAGGGACCGGAAGTTCCGGTGGACCGGAACTTCCGGGTCAGACTGACCGAAAGTTCCGCTGACGCCAGGAAGACCATCTCAGGATAGGATAACAAGGAAGAACTTGTGCAGGGAATAGAGAGGGCTTGAGGTAAGGAAAGGCTTAGGATAGATAGCTCAAACCGTGAAGAACCAAAACCAACAAAAAAAGGTCAAAGACACAAATAAAAACGAGTCGGTGGCCGAAGCCACCTTATATAAGAGTAAATGGCTTGACACCGCGAAGATATATCTTGGGTTCATTACCAACACTCATCATGAAGCTCAAATGGTCTCCTTTAGAGACTATAGAGTATGAAAACTTTAATGTGCGCATAAAGGGATAGTGTTTGTTCATAAGAGGAACTACACTCCCCCTAAATCCATGCCTACATCCAAACAAGATACACATTGAGACACGGGTAGGTGTGCAAGGGCTCAAGCAACATTGCTCGAATCAATGATATTTAGCTCATGCCTTAACTCTCGGAACCTTGCTTCATCAAGAGGCTTCATGAAAATATCCGCAAGATTTGCCTTGGTGGGAACATACTCCAAAGAAATGTCTCCTCTAGCAACATGGTCCCGAATGAAATGATGACGAATCTCAATGTGCTTGGTCCGGTTGTGTTGCACGGGATTGTGAGCAATAGCAATGGCACTCTCATTGTCGCAAAGAAGAGGCACCTTGTCAAAAGATAGTCCAAGATCCTTCAAAGTTTGCTTCATCCATAGCAATTGAGCACAACAGCTTGCGGCAGAGATGTACTCAGCTTCGGCAGTAGACATAGACACACAGTTTTGCTTCTTCGAGGACCAACAGACCAAAGATCTTCCGAGAAACTGACAAGCTCCGGAGGTTGACTTTCTTCCCACTTTGTCACCAGCCCAGTCCGAGTCCGTGTAACCAATGAGATCAAAGCTGGCTCCCTTGGGGTACCACAACCCAAAGTTTGGGGTATGAACTAAATATCGAAAGATCCTCTTGACAGCCACCATGTGACTTTCCTTTGGTGCGGCTTGAAATCTTGCACACATACCCACACTCAACATAATATCCGGTCGGGATGCACAAAGATAGAGCAAAGAACCAATCATCGATCGATAGAGTTTTTGATCCACCTCCTTACCCTTGGGATCGAGATCAAGATTAACCTTAGTTGGCATGGGAGTCTTGGCACCTTTGACTTGATCAAACTTGAACTTCTTGAGCATGTCTTGGATGTACTTGGCTTGGTTGATGAAAGTCCCTTTCCTCAATTGTTTGACTTCAAATCCAAGGAAAAACTTCAACTCCCCCATCATGGACATCTCAAAGCGGTCGGTCATGAGCTTGGCAAAATCCTCATTAAAAGTTTTGTTAATAGACCCAGAGATAATGTCATCAACATAGATTTGGCATACGAACAAGTGGCCTCCAACTTTCTTAGTAAAAAGAGTGGGATCAATGAGGCCCACTTCGAAGCCACGGTCTAACACGAGCTCCCTAAGGCAATCATACCACGCACGTGGGGCTTGCTTGAGGCCATAGAGTGCCTTATTGAGCTTGTAGACATGGTTCAGAAAAAGTGGATCCTCAAAACCCGGAGGTTGCTTGAAGTATACCAACTCTTTATAAGGACCATTAAGAAAAGCACTCTTAACATCCATTTGATGCAATTTAAAGTTATGATGGGTAGCAAAGGCAAGAAGCATACGAATGGATTCAAGGCGAGCAACGGGGGCGTAAGTCTCACCGTAGTCGATGCCCTCAACTTGTGAGTATCCTTGGGCAACTAACCTTGCCTTGTTGCGCACGACAATCCCATTCGCATCGCACTTGTTCTTGAAGACCCACTTGGTTCCAATGACGTTTTGACAGTCTTTAGGCCGCTTAACCAATGTCCAAACATTGTTCCTCTTGAAGTTGTGAAGTTCCTCGTTCATAGCATCAAGCCAATCATCATCTTCAAGAGCTTCGAAGACTTTTTGTGGTTCCACAAGAGAGATAAACGCATGGTGAGAGCAAAAGGAAGCTAGTTGCCTCCTAGTAGTGGAACCTTTATTGAAATCTCTATAGACATTATCAAGGATATGGCCATATCGAACAAGCTTGGCGAGACGATAGGCTTGACGACGGGCTTGTGCTTCAATTCGAGATTCTTGAGCAACCACTTGGTCATTTCCACCAATTGAGCCGCCCCCTTGACTATAAGCACGAACACGAGGGTCATCTTCATCAATTTCCACTTCGGGGGAGTCATCACTTGGAGAGGATCCTTGAGGATCATTGACTTGCTCTTGATCTCGACGAGCTTGACCTTGGGGAGAAACGTGACCTTGAGGAGGAGCCCCATCTTGGGGAGGTTGATGAAGAGCTTGTCCGTGGGAGGAGCCCCATCGTGGGGAGGTTGATGTTGTTGATGAAGAGCTTGTTCTTTAGAGCTTGGAGAGTCATAAGTATGGGAAGCTTCGGGAGAGCTTGAGGGAGCTTGTGCCAAGAAAGTAGGTCCTTGAGGTGCAAGATGATCTTGTGAGAGTGAGGGCTCCACTTGAGTAGAGCTTGGTCCTTATCCTTCATCCATAAGGGGATCCTGAATGGGGAGGTGGAAACCCACACCCATTCTTCCTATGGCCTTGGGAGGAATTTCATCACTTGGATCATAAACACCATCTTGCCTAACAAGAGACTCATGATTTTCATCAAACTTCACATTGCTCGTCTCTTCAACTCTTCCATTGGCTTTGTTGTAGACTCTATAAGCATGGGACTAATTTGAGTAACCAACAAAAATTCCTTCTTGAGCCTTGGATTCAAACTTTGACAACCGAACTCCTTTCTTGAGGATGTAGCACTTGCAAACAAACACCCGAAAGTAGCTAACATTAGGCTTTTTCCCGGTGAGAAGTTCATAGGGGGTCTTGTTCTTATTCTTGCGGAGATAAAGCCGGTTGGTTGCATGGCAAGCGGTGGAGATGGCCTCAGCCCAAAAGTTGTATGGAGACTTGAACTCAGCTAGCATAGACCGAGCCGCATCCATCAAAGTGCGATTCTTCCTTTCGGCAACTCCGTTTTGTTGAGGGGTGTAGGGAGTGGAGTATTGATGCTTGATTCCTTCATCACTGAGAAACTCATCCAAGGTATAGTTTTTGAACTCGGTGCCATTGTCACTTCGAATTGAGATAATAGTTGCATTGTGCTTCCGTTGAACCTCATTAGCAAAGTCAATGACGGTTTGTTGAGTCTCACTCTTGTACTTGAAAAAGAACACCCAAGTGTATCTTGAGAAATCATCCACAATAACCAAGCAATACTTCTTGCCTCCAAGGCTATCATGAGAGGGAGGACCAAAGAGATCCATATGCAAGAGCTCCAAACATCTCTCGGTAGTGATTTGATTGAGCGCTTTGTGAGGAGTTTCATGCATCTTCCCTTCAATACAAGCCCTGCAAACACGATCTTTGGCAAAAGAAACATCGTTAATTCCAAGGATGTGGCCCTCGGAGTGAAGTCTTTGCAAAGTCCTCATGTTAACATGGGCTAGGCGGCGATGCCACAACCAGCCCTTATCGGCTTTAGCATAGAGACATAGAGCATGAGGAGTAGTGGTCCCTGAAAAGTCCACCACATACAAGTCATGTTCTACATATCCTACAAAAGCCACCTTGAGAGACTTGCTCCACATGAGGACCACGGAATGATAATTAAAGAAAGAAGAAAGACCCATAAGAGCAAGAGCACGAACTGAGAGTAAGTTGTAACCAAGAGTTTTGACAAGCATGACGTCAACCAAGGATACATCCGGGGTTACCACTACTTTGCCAAAACCCAAAACCTGAGAGCTTGTTTTGTCACCGTAGGAGACCATGGTGTTGGCAATATTGGGTCTCAATTCGGTCATGATAGACTTTCTTCCGGTCATATGACTCGTGGCTCCACTATCAAGCGCCCATTTTGATCCGCCGGAAGCATAGTCCTACAAGAAAATCAAGCCTTGGTTTTAGGTACCCATTTTGCAATGGGTCCCCTTTTGTTAGTGACAAGAACCTTTGGCACCCAAATGGCCCAATGATAATCACGCGTGTAAGATGTCCCCACATATCTAGCATATACATGACCATCATAAGATTTGCAAATAATATAAGAGGGATTGTTCTTTCCGGCAAAGTTGTCACTTTGCAAGAGGGTTAGGCCATTTGGTACTCCTTGGGCCATGCCCTTGTTCTTTTTCTTCTTGTTGTTGTTGTTCTTCTTCTTCTTCTTAGTCTTGGCAAGTTGATCCTTCAAAACCTTGACCTCCTCTATGAGATGCTCATGCTTGCAACAAGGGTTAGGAGAGCTAGACAAGTCTATAATTTGCACATCGGAAGACTTAGAAAGATCACAAGTTAATTGAGTTTGAAGCTGTTCATGAGCCTCAAAAAGATTTGAGAATTTACTCTCCAAGGCTTTGTGTTCCTCTTTGAGTTTTTCAAGATCCTTTTGAGTCCTATCATGACCACCCACAAACTCAGCATTTTCTTTCTTGAGAACCTTAATCAAAGCAAGAGCAGCATTTTCTTTCTTGAGAACCTTAATCAAAGCAAGAGCATGGTCACGTTCTTTAATTGTAGAGGTCAAAGTGTTGTTATGACCATCTACAAGCTTAGACACATTTTCTTAGAGATTAATTCTCATATTTTGTTCATCCTCAAGACTTTGAGTGAGAGAGGCAATTTCATCGGCGGCATCTCTTTCATTTTTACTTAGCAAGTCAAGAAGTTCTTCCTTTTCATCTAAGGCATCTCTAGCATTTTCAAGTTGTGCAAGTAAGGACTCAAAGCAGTTTTTAGTTTCTTCATCTAAGGTAGCAACAAATTCACACATGTCAATCATCTCTTTCTTCACCTCTAGACCAACAAGATCAAGAGAGGAAGGATCACTAGAGGTAGGTTGAGGAGTGGGTTTTGGTGATACCTCGGTGGCCTTGGCCATGAAGCACTTTTGGTTGGAGGAGATGACATTTTCATTTGGCGAGTCGAAGAGGGATAGACGTGGAGTTGAGGTAGTGGCAATAGCAGCAACCCCCACAATCTCTCCACCATGAACTTCATCATCATCATCTTCATCCGTGCCCGAAAGATATTCTTCATGGACCACAATTGCTCGTTCCTTGTTAGTGGCGTTCTTGACGGCGTAGTTCTTTTTTAAGGGATGAGGAGGTCTTGATTTGACCTTGCGAATGAGACGACCACCATTGTCTTCACGGTTCTCAAAGGGGCACTTGGCCACGAAGTGACTCTTGTCGTTGCAATTGTAGCATGACCTTGCTTTGGGAGACTTGTTGGGTGAGTTGAATCTTGAGTTGTCCCTTGATCTTGACTTGAATCCGGACTTGTTGCCCTTGAAGCGAGAGCAAGATGTTCGTTGAAGGCACATTTGAGATCTTCTTGAGACCACTCACTTGATGTATCATCATCATCAACTTCAATAGCCTTGGCCTTCAAAGCAAGGTTCACTTTTGTTGATCCAATGGCTCTAGCTCGAGCGGACTCCGCATTCTTCTTAGCAATAGTCATGGCAATTAATTCACTCAAGACTTCTTGGGAGGTCATTAAGTGAAAGTTGGTTCTTCCCTTGATAGAGTTGAGCTTTTGTTCTTCAAATGGGAGAAGAGCTTGAATGAACTTCCTCTTCATAAACTTGTCATCAACATAGTGAGCCCCAAGGTCCCTCATAGTGGAACAAAGGACCTTAAGGCGCCTATACATGTCTTCAGGGGTCTCATCATCTTGCATTGCGAAACCATCGGACTCGTTGTTGATCTCATCAAACTTGGAGCTTTGGATGCTAGCATTCCCAACAAAGAGCTCGGTGAGTTGATCCCAAGCTCCCTTGGCAGTGTCAAATTGGCGAATATGAGCAAATCCTTTGGAGTCAAGGCCTTTTGAATCATTCCCAAAGTTGTAGCATTGAGTTGCTTGTCCACCACTTCACCTCGTGTCAACTTATTTGGGTCAAATGGAGAGAATCCATCCTCCACAATCCTCATTAACTCAATGGATGAGCTGGAAATATGTGAGCGCATTAGATATTGCCAATTGGCGAAATTAGACGTATCTAGCATGGGTGGTGCTCCTTGAGGTATAATGTGTGGCATGGGGATGGGTGGATCCGGAGTGTACTTCGGCGGTGGGGGTACCGCCGAGTAGTCCTTTCCTCCATTTTCCCCTTTGGAAGTTGGGTTCTCGGGCTCCTCGATGTTCTCACTTGGAACCTTGGTAGAGGTTTGAGCAACAAAACCAAGTCCCAAGTGAGTGGTGGCAGCCGCGGGAGTTACCCCGGGGGCGGACACCGTAACGGTGGGAGGAACATCGTTGGGTTGGGGTGTGTCAATAGCAACCATGGGGTTTGGCTTGAGAGACTGCAAGAGAGTCATCATTTCCTCGAACTTGGACATCATGGATGACTCCAATTGCTTGAGGTCATCCATAGTGGCCAAGTTCTTGGATTTTTCAGTTTCACTACCCCCTTCGTCGGCCATAGTCTCTTAGGCGGTAAAGCCCAAAGTAAGAGCCTGGGCTCTGATACCAAATGAAAGTACCGACTTGATACGACTAGAGGGGAGGTGAATAGGCGTCTACCCAATTTTATTTGTTTCTCACTTTTAGGCTCAACGAGAAAGGAAGTTATCTAGGGATGCAACTAAGTGGACAACCTAAATGCAAGAAAACAAACACCAACAACAAAAACAGTAAATAGCAAGGAGTAAAGGAAGGGAACGAAGTAACCGGCGAGGGGACACGGAGATGTAATTCCCGTAGTTCACTCCCAAGGAGCTACGTCTATGTTGGAGAGGTGTCGGGGCCACACAAGGTCACCCGAGCGCCACAAAGGCCTCACCTTCTTCTCCGGTGAGCTCCCCCACAAAGGAGGCCTCACAATCCACTAACCGGTGACCTTGAAGGCGCCAACCGACCTTTACACCAAGGTTGATGGGGAGGCTCCACAACTCAATTGGAGGCCCTCAACGACAGCTCGAAGCTTTACAACCCACGCCTCAGCTCCGAGGATGCCCTACACCGTCTAGGGTTCCAAGAAACCCAAGAGCAACAAGATCCACAAAGGATGGGTGGGGGAAATCAATTCTTCTTTGGTGGAAGTGTAGATCTAGGTCACCTTCCTCACCTCTCAAAAGATCAAGTCATTTGAGTGGCTAGAGAGAGAGATCTAGTGAGGTGAAGCTCAAGCATTAATGAAGGAGAGAGAAAAATTCGAGAGAGAGTGGGAGGAAGAAGGGGGGTGCCTTAAATAGGCCCCCCCATGCTGAACATACCTCACAGCGACCTCACGGAAGTTCCGGTGAGGGGCGGAAGTTCTTGACCTGGCTCCAACGGTCATCGAGACCGTTGGCCGCTCGAGCGCAACCAAGTTCGGTCAAACGGACCGAAGTTCGTGAATTTCGAGCAAGTTCACCAAGTTCCGCAAATAGCACGCTTCAAAACAGAAGGTTCTTGAGCCCCACGAACTTGGGCGGAACAAGGCGGAACTTTTGGGTCATGGCGAAGTCCGACCGAAGTTCCGGCTTTGAGAAGTCCCGCTCAAGAACTTTTGGCAGGACAAGTTCCGATGCAAGTTCCGGCCAAGTTCCGGCAAATAGCACACTTCAAAATAGAAGGTTACTGAACCGCCACCGGAACTTGGGCGGAACTAGCGTCAGAACAAACTGTAACAGCCCGCAGAAAAAGTTTGAGTGGAACTTCCGACTATTTGGAAGTTCGGTGAGACACAAAAGGCCCCACGAGCAGGAACACGCTCTCTCTCACGGGATAATGGGATGGCTGTGGCGGTGCATATAGGTTTGTGCAAGAACAAGTGATTTCCCACAGCCTTCCAACATGGACCCCCTCTTAATAGTACGGTGACCTAAAAACAACAACCGGAAAGAAACTAGGAGAAGACTAAAAGGCCACCGTCTTCAAAAGATCACAAGAGAGCATCCATCACAATAGAGGGAGACAACAACGACGTTTCCCCTGAAACTCAAGAGCACAATTAAAAACACGGTTGGGATTGTCATTTTAACACCAAAAACATCATGGGAAGATATAGTCCTTTCAATAGAAAACAAAAAAATTCCTACGATGGGAACAACTGAGCACCAAGATCTATCTATATAGATACAAGCAACAGGTGGATGTACATCCAAAGAGAACTTACCCTCGAAGACCGACAAAGCATTATGAGATAATTCTCGTGGATGATGTATTCGTTCACTTGCCGATCTCAAGATCGTGATGAAGCCCAGCCGGTCCAGCACCAGTAAGTCAAGCACTGCAAAGCATTGGTGCATCCGTGCTCGCACACACATCCGGGTACCCCGACAAACTCCGAGTCCTCGCTCCAGCAAAGCAGCGGAAGCAGCAAATCCTTGCTCTAGAAAAACCCACCGGGAACATGTATCTCGCTGATCCGAGACCATGGGGAAATTCTAGAGGGGAGAGTGATCCTTCGTGAGGAGGTGTGTGTGTGGAGGAGGTTCTCCTTATATAGGGGAGGGGGATAACCATGGTGGGTTGCCCCACCTCTCCCTCATTTATGCGGGTGGAAGCTCCACTCACATAAACACACCTCCACTAAAAAATCCACTCACATCCATTAAATTTCCACCAAATTTAATGCAAGCTCTCATTTAATAAAACTCTTTTATTTATTTTATTCAGAATTTTGTTAATTACATTAGTTAACAAAAATTCACATAAAACCCTTGCAACATTTCAATTTGACATGCAGAACCAATTTCACCAAACAATTCTGGTTTCCATTGAAATAATTCCAGCACTTTGATATTCTTTCTCTGGCATCTTATTTTCTCCAAATGGTGTCGGTATCCCTTAAGTGTGTCACCCTATGGTTCACGGATAATATAGACATGATTGACACCCCTCTCCGATCAATAATCAACAACGGTACCTGGAGATCCGTACCGACTCCCACATATTCAACGATGACTTCTTGTGATCGTGTGAACCTTTTACATTTATAACTAAATCCTTTTGTCTCGTGCTATTTTACATGTCTGAGATTCGATCATCGGTATCCCCATACCTAGTTTGATCTTGTTACCGACATATACTCTTTTCTCGTTCTCGTGATATAACATTTTAGTGATACCCATCACTTGCTTGCAATCTATATTAATGTGATATCACCGAGAGAGCCCAAAGTATATCTCTTCGTCATCAGGATGGACAAATCCCACTCTTGATCCATGAGCCTCTACATAACACTATCAGAGTATCTGAACCCACCTTTATAGTCACCCTGTTACGGTGTGACGTTTGATGTTATCAAGTTACTCTTTCTGTGTTAGTGAATAACATGATCTCATGGTCTAAGGACTAAAGTTACTTGTAATGATGTTATAGCAATTTAAATATAATGAATTTGATCGTATTACTATACTTCAGATGAATGCTCATCACATCATTCCACCAATGTTATAACCTTGTTATTAACAACATCCAATGTCCATGATCACGAAACCTTGATCATCTTGTTAATCAATGAGCTAGTTTATATGAGAGGCATAACTAGGAACTCTTTATTTATTTATTAAACACACATGTATTAATGTTTCCGATTAATACAATTATAGCATGCAAAATAAAAATTTATCATAAACAAGGAATGCGATAATAACCATATTATTGCCTCTCGGGCATATTCCTTTCATCATTCAGATGAGTTCATCACTGAGCGAGAGGGGGCTGTTTTTTCGAGGACTCCTCTTCATCGGACGATTTGAACATTGGCGAGTTGCTCCAGGACGACGAAGCCGAGTAGATGGCCATCGTCCTCGTCATCAAGTAGATCGAGGATAGGCGGAAGATGTTGAACAAGCAGTGCGGATCAGTGCCCGGCCGGATCAAGATCCCGCACAACCGTTGTCAAGTCCACTACTCGCTCATGCAAGATTACTTCGCGAGGTACCCATCTACCCCCCGCCGCATCTCTTTTGTAGAATGTTCCGAATGCGGAGAGATTGCGAGGCCAACTCCACATATTTTTAGCGCCGTAGAGATGCCACTGGGCAGCTAGGTTTTAGCATGTACCAAAAAATCTTGGCAGCTATGCGTGTTCTAGCATATGCCATGCCCGGAGATTATTACGATAAGTACCTTCACATTGGTGAGGATACAACCATTGAATATGTCTAGCGGTTTGTCAAGCTTGTCGTGGTTTGTTAAGATTGTCATTCGGCCGTTTGACGAGGAGTATCTTCGAGATCCCAACGAAGAAGATACAATAAGGTTGATAGAGATGAATGAAAGGAGGGGTTGGCCGGGCATGCTTGGCGGTGTGGATTGCATGCACTAGAAGTGGAAGAATTTCCCGAAATCTTGGTAAGGGCAATATTGCGGTAAAAGTCACGATCCAACTATTGTGTTTGAAGCCGTAGCATCTGAAGACCTGTGGAGTTGGCATTGTTTTTTTAATTGCCGGGATCACTGAATGACATCAATATCTTGCATCGATCACATCTATTTTCAAGACTTGTCAATGAAAATGCATCGGCTTGCGATTACAAAGTCATGAAGCATGACTACACAATGAGCTACTATCTAGCTGATGGCATATATCCTGATTGGGCAACTTTAGTGAAGACAATTCATGATTCTCAAACAAGAAAAGAGGCTGAATTTGCCAAGGCACAAGAGGCAGTCCGAAAGAACATTGAGAGAACTTTTGGTGTTTGCAAGCTAGATTTGCAATTGTACGAGGCCATGCATGCTTTTGGGACATAAAACCCTCAAGAATATCATGACATGTTGTATCATTTTTCACAACATGATCACCAAGGACGAGAGAGGGTTAGACTTGGAGTGCTCTAAGACAATGTTGGGAGTCGAGTGAAGCCACAAAGGAACCTCGTCCGCTTTTAAACTTTTCTTGATTCCTACAAGACTATTGAACATGAGGGCACCTATAGGCAGCTCTAACGAGATCTAATCGAGCACCACTGGACTAGGCATGGCCGCCAATGATCAAAATTTCTTTGTTACATTTGTATTTGTGTGACAAAAACATTTATTTGGCCTATGTGTGAACTATTGTTTATTTATTTCATTGGAACAATCATTGTAATTTGATTTGCATAATCTTGTAACATGGATGATAATTTGATTCGAACTATTTGTTATACTTTTTATTGAATCAATTTAGATATGATTTGGCTTGTAAAATAGTTGAAATGGGCTTTATCGTTTGGAAACAGCCACGGCGCAGAACGGAGTTTGCATAAGCGACCCCTAAATTCTGAATGGCAAAAAAAGTTTTTCATCGACTGTAAACGGGTTTACAGTCGCGGTTAGAGATATTAATATATACTCCTTTCTAAAAAAAATGACCTAGAAAATTTCTCTATGACTTGGCACACTATTGACTTGCAATAAAAACTTTTCCTTGGTTTGCATATATTGTTCACTTAGGACGGAAGGAGTATATTCACTATCTAGGACAAATATCTCATCGAATGGAGAGTGCAAGCAAGTGGAGGTCCGTGTTCCCGTCTTCCTTTGTTTTACTACTCCCCTTCCTGGTCAACCTTGTATATCCCAACTGCAAATTCTCATATGCAAGAGACACACTCTATCCAGGAGAATCTCTTAATTCTACCCAGATCTTGCTCTCAAATAATTGCATCTTCAAGTTGGGTTTTGACTGCCCATTCCAGCAGGATTATTCTCTCTATTTCAATTTTGTCATCTGTTTCACTAAATCATTGCCCTGTCCTCATGATTATTTACCAGTTTGGCAACCTGATTTGATTTGGATTTTGATTGTGATTCCTCTTCAGTTAGCCTCTCAAAGAATGGCACACTACATATATCCACTGCGACATGAAGCCGGACAATGTACTTGTTGATGCAAAGTTCTGTCCTAAGATTGCAGACTTCGGTATGGCGAAGCTTCTTGGTGGAGATTTCAGCAGGGCCCTAACAACAATGCAAGGGAACACCAGAGTGGATCTCAGAGTTGCCGATCACACATAAGGCTGATGTCTACAGTTATAGAGTGATGCTTCTTGAAAAGTTGAAATCATACCAGGGCGAAGGAATGCGGAAAAAATTAAGGAAGGGAAGTTTTACTTACTCTCCCACCTTTGCTGCAGTCAAGGTGCATGAAGGAGACGTAATTTACCTATTGTATAGTAGGTTGGAAGGCGATGCAGATGTGGAGCAGCTGAGCAGAGTTTACAGAATTGCATGCTGGCAGGTGCATTCAGGATGCTGAAGATCATAGGCCAGTTATGGGGCAAGTTGTTCAGATGCTAGATGATGTTCTCGGTGTCGATGTTCCTCCCATTCTAAAAAGTCTTTATCTGTTTGTCCAAATGTATGTGAAGAATCAAGTATTCAACGTTCAGCAGCAACTTCCGGTGCCTGCTCTTGCTGCTAGCATGTTCGGGGAATTCCAGCTTTAGAAGCTTGCTACGGCGAGAGAGGGAGTGAGAGGGTTGGACAGAGTTGTGAGTAGTTAGTGCTGGTGTTGTTTTTCGGTTTTCTAAAAGTTTGGTTTCCCTCATATCGTACACGATCAGGTACCTCTTATAATTTAACTTGCTACCGTCTACAAAAATATGGTACACCATTGGCATACTCGAACAACAAGGTCTCGGAGTTTACACGTCTTTGGTATTCTCTGAACTGTGTTTCTCACATATTTAGTGAGGTTCTAAATTGCAATTTACTATCCTTAGAGATTTGTGATGTCCAGACTCTGGTGGCAGGACAGAGAGTTTGTCCGTTCATGTTCTAACTATTCAGAACTGAAAATATTTACATATTTATCTAAATTTGAAGAAAAGATATGAGGTGAATGAATTCTACTAGATTCATTTACTGCACCACAGACCTGCAGTGTCTGCACAATCTTAACTATCCTGATGTCTGAAGCAGTGGGTTCCATGGTTTACCACAGTAGAAAAAAAAATCTTTGCAGAATATAAGGATCACAATTAGTCCTGTGTGGAAGTTGCTTGTCAGTATGGTTGTAGATTCTTCGCTAGCGACACCAAAGACTGAACAGTATGGCCGTAGATTCTCACTTTTTAACGACACGAAGTAGTGAACTGTAGGAATCCATTTCTGGCTATGATGTAATCTGGAATGTCCAGACCAGATCCATCCAATCAACTTCACAATGTAACTCCAAAACGAACATTGAGTAATTCCTAACATAAACCCCATATGTTTTTGTTACAACTAGCATAAAGAAGCTTTATCCGCTAGTTTGTACACTAAGATTTTATTTGCTCGGACTTCAGTCTGACTCTTTCAGAGTCTTATCTTGGAGCTTGGATGCATCCATTTCGTCCATGGTGTCAGCCTCCTGTTGCTTGCTTCCAGCGCATCCTCAGTTCACATAGTCCTCTATGGTCTCGCCGACAGGCCAGACTCCACATAGCCATCAGTCCTTGAATCCGATGAGCTTCTACCACCTTACAAACTGAAACTGCTCTCTCTTGCAGTTGCAGGGGAGTAGTCTATGCTGCGCAGCCAGTCATCGGCGATGTAGCGGTAAGCCGCCTCCGTCAAGTGGACGCCATCCCAGAACAGACGAGCAGACGGCTTCTCGCATAGGTAAGAATCGTCGTCGCCGCAGTAAAGTGTCCCTGGCCCTCCGCAACAGATGGCAAGAACATCTTCAAACCCTGCAGAATGACAGCCATCTTGTGCCAACATCCTATAGAAAATAGCTCTGAAAGTGAAACATTCAATGTAATACGATGCTTACCAAACTTGTGAGGCGACTCCACCATCTCCATGATGTGGCCAAACAAGTCGGCGTAGACGATGGTGGCGTTCGGGTGCTTGCCCCGGAGCTTCTCTAGGGCCTCCTGCAGCAGCAAGTTGTGGTGCATCCCTATACTGTTGTAATCCTCCAGGCAACCGGTGGTGGAGTTGAGTGCAGCTGGGTCGGCGTCGGAAAACATGGCGATAACTGGCGGCGTGCATCCTGACGGGATCATTCCGGGAACCACGAAGCTCGTCCCCCCGTGCTCGATCAGCCTCTGTTACCATTGCCATAGCTAGATATCATTATGGAAAATTTGCTACAGGACGCCGTTATTTTCTGTCGTTTGCCAAAACACTGCACTAACCTCTGTTTCTTATTATGCAATGCAGTACATGGTTGATTTGTGGAGTACCTGGATGGCCGTGGAGATGGTGCCGATGACATCTGGAACAAATGACATGATCTCTTGCACGGTCTTGATGGGGAACGAGAAGTGGTAGTCGTTGACCCCGAATTCGCCGACGAAGAAGAGGGATCTGCCGAAGAACTCCTCGCACTCTGCACAGCAAATGTACAGTACATATCAATTTGTCTGCAGGTATGCACATTTGCTTCGCTTGACTTGGAAATTAACGACCTTGGGTAGTGTGGCAGAGCGAAGGCTTGAGAGATTCGAACCACTCCAGCTGTACGCCCAAGCTGATGTTGAGAGGGAACTTGCCGGTGTGGAAGAAAGCGGCGTCGAGAGCGGTGGCGCTCCCGACTGCGAAGTTGGCGCCTCGGCGGAAGCTCCCGTTATACGCAAGGGACGGCGGGACGAGCGGCACGCCCAGGTGCTGGGCTGCGAGCGGAGCAATTGACCACATCACATCATCGGTCTCGCAGATCACGAGGAAAATGGAGAATTTTTTTTCAGGGAAATGGCAGTTGAGGACTGTGTATGTAATAATTGTATACCGATGAAGTCGATGATGAGGCGGCCGTCGGAGTTGCGGCCGGTGGGTCGGCCGAAGGAGGTGCAGCCATAGGGAGTGCGCGTGACGGGGTTGGGGATGCCGTTCTCGGCGAAGACCACGGGGTTGTTGCCGGTGTCGGCCAAGGAGTCGCCGAAGCTGAAGATGGAGTCGTAGCGGCGGGCGGAGAGGGAGAGGCCGTCCGGGGAGGAGGAGGGGATCAGTGCCCATGTCCATCCCAGGTTTCCGAGGAGGAGGAGGAGCGCGACGGTGCGCAGCAGCTTGCTCATCTTGGTGTGTCGCCGTGGGGATGGCCGGATGGACACGCTCGCAGGGATCGCGATTCGGCCGGGGACCCGGCAGATCATAATTTGCCACATGGTGCTTCGCCTTCGCGTACGACCCTCAGTATCAGCGGTGGATTAAGAATTCGATTTGGAGTACGGCCCCTTCCCCTCTCTCTCTCTCAACCCCCTCTCTGCTACTGTAGTTGAAGCCTCCCGCCGCAGATCCGGCCCGAACCGAGGCCTCTCGCCCGGCGGCCGAGGATGGCTGAGGGGAGGTGCCGGCGATAGTTGTAGCTGTAGGTGTAGGTGTTTTCCCGTAGTGGAGTCTTGGAGCTGGAATCTGGATCTTTGCGGCAAGATCCAGGGCGTCGAGTTCTTCTACGTCTGGTGGCTTCAGCGGTTGAAGCGGCGGCGAAGGGCTTGCGGTCTCCGTTAATAAAGCCGGTGTTCGTAGTGCGGTGGGCTGCGTTTTCCTCTCTGGCCGTTGTGGAAGCGGGGAGAGGCGAAGAGCGCGGTGTTGTGGCTTGTTCTTCTGGCGGCCGTGGTGGCGAGGAAGAACACCGCCGCCTTTCGCCAGCGATGGCGTCATTGCGGCGTTGCGTGGTTGTGCCCAGATCTGGGCCTACGGTCGGCCGTGGCGGGAGATGGCTGGGTGGTGGCGGCTACACTTCGCATCATCGAGCTACTCCTTGGTGCTTTCGGCGGTGCCGGAGATCACCGGGTCTCCCTCATTGTGTCATTGCGATGGTTGCGATTCTGCGGAGGTTCGGACTCGATGGCTCGACCATAAAGCTCGGTGTGCCTTGGCGGTGTCGGCGACTAGCTACCTCTCCAGATCTCGGCCATGGTGGCAAGAGAAGGAAGGAGGTTGGCTTCTGCTGGCGATACTTGCGATGGGTGGGGCCGCTGTTCCCGGCGGCGTCTTTCTCCGGCGATCTCCAAGCGGAAGCAATAAGCCAACCGCTATCTTTGGCCAAGAAGATGGCCTCGCCGAGCTCGAGAGGCCTCGTACGAGCTACTTTCGCCTCCGGCTTTTCTCTCCTCCGCGGCTCCAGCGTCGGCGTTGGGCCAAGTGGTTCGTCCCGGTTCCGGACGGCGGCGGCGGCTGGAGGCGAGTGTCAGCATGCAGGACTCGATTGCTTCGATCTTTCTGCGGTGCAATGTGTAAACTTGAAGGGCCCAGTTGTTATCTTGTTTTCTTTTGGGTCTTATTGTAATTTGTACTCTCCGCTTTGACTAATGGCAGCATCTCGGTCCTTCGGGACCTTTCACCGTGCAAAAAAAAAAAGAATTCGATTTGATATTGACCATTTGACCTGCTACCAAACATGCCAAGAATAATCAGACGACACCATGACAGCCATTAGAAGAAGGCGCGGCTGCTTCAGTACAATGTTTTTTTTAGGAATGCTTCGGTACAATGTTTTAGTACTCTCTCTTTTTAAAATATTAGATGTTTTAGCTTTGTAAAGCAAATGTACTTCGACTATTTTTAGTACTCTCTCCGATCAATTATTGTTCGTGGTTGGCATTTTGCAAAAACAACCTCCCTCTTTTCCGGACCAAACCTACGGTCCCGTCTCCATCTTCCTCCGCGACATCCGCTCATTGCCCGCACTGCTCCGTCGCTCTCTTCCCCGTGCTGCTCACTTCCGCCTCGCTTATTTCGCCGCCCTCATTGCGCCCAGCTCAGCTCCCTCTCCGGTTCACTCCATGAACGTCGCATCCATAGAACGACGCCAAGCAATAAAGCCCGGCTCTTGGGGCCGGAGGCAACACAGAAGGAAGCGGCCAGCAACTGCGCTCGGGGGATAAGCCACCACCAGCTGGGAAGAGTACCGTAAGGGGCCACCCGCTTGCGGTCAGGAGCGCGTGGTCAGGTGCTCCGCCGTGCCCGGTGCAACGCCGGCTGCTGCGCCTCCACCGCCGCAACCGCAGTCGAGACCCCAGCCTGCGCTCGATCTCGTCGGGCAGCCCAAGGCCATGAGCTTCATCTTGACCAGGTATTGCAATTTGCAAGAAACCCTAGGTTCCTGATTTGGGATTTGTAAGATGTTGCTAAGAAAAGTCCACTGAAGACAAGATATCCTTTCAAGTAAAGGGGATAATACTCACTCAATTCAAATTGAATTAACTCATAGGTGCCAGTGCAATTTCAGAGATGTACCATGTTATATGTTTCATAATTGCCACATGGTGCTTCGCCTTCGCGTACGACCGTGAGTATCAGCGGTGGATTAAGTATTCGATTTGATATTGACCTGCTACCGAACATGCCAAGAATAATCAGACGACACCATGACAGCCATTAGAAGAAGGCGCAGCTGCTTCAGTGCAACGATTGATGCTTCGTTTAGGGCATCCCTGATGTGCAAAAAAACACTTCTTAATACATATGTGGCATTCTCTAAAGTTCATCTTATATATTATGGAGGAAAATAAACTTGTTCATCTTATGCTGCTAATTACCTCACGGTAACTCCTTGACGGTAAATTATCTTCTAATTTTATTTCATAACCGGTTCTTTCAGGTTCATTTCATATTTTTTACCACACTTTCCCGGCTATATTTTCCACGCGTTAATTACCATTGGTAATTTTCAAGTGTGAATAACTTTCCAGCCATATTTCACGAGCAGTAATTCAATTTTGTTATACTTTCTTACACTTTGAAACTAATTGCACCATTCGACGTCTCTTTTATCTACCATTATTCAAAGGTAATTTCCCGACACAACTTTCTGGCAGTAATTTTACGTCGTTAGATACCCCACGGCAACTCCTCGACGGTGAATGATCCTCTAACCGTATTTCGTCAGCGGTTTTTCTTCCAGGTTCATTTCGTATTTTTTCTTCAATGTAATTTCTTGTCGGTAATTTTTTGAAAGTAGCTATCCTATGGTAACTCCTTAGCGGTGAATACTTTTCCTACCGTAATCTACAGTAACTTATTGTTTTGGATATTTTTCTATTCTTTGATAGTACTTCTTGACAAATTCTATCACCCACAATTGTCTGTCGGTAGTTATTTTAAGGTAACTCGTCGACATTCTCTCATTATAATTCATTGGTAGTTGTTCTTCGATGGCAAATTTTTGCAGACTTTTCTGACCGTAAGTTTTTGTCGGTACCTATGGTTTGGTAATTCTTGGACCGTCAGTAGCTTTCAAGCCGTAATTTGCTATCACTGATTCTAATTCTTTTTGAGCTTTTTTATTCTTTTACACTAATTTCACCTTTCTTCGCAGTACAACTATCTTCTGCAGTAACTTCGGATAAAAATTTGTAAAATGTTACATAGCGGGTAGTCTCGAGCTATACTTTCAACCAACTATTCTACGACATCAGACATGGTGTGTCGCCGCGCAACATTTTTTAGTATAGCCTGTATGTGCACTTGAGGTTAGATGTTGAAATTTTGGCCCAAATAGTCTAGCCTATTTTCCATTTCAATAATTCCTGGAAATCTTAGAGGCCTATGTGGCCTATTCATGCAAGATAAGAGTTGGGACAAATGTTTAGTCCCACATTGCTAGTTGAGTGGAAGTTGGACCAGCTTATAAGGTGAGCTTTCCTACCACTTGATAAAAGGATGAAAAGAAGAAGGAGAGAGTTCCACACGCACGCTCCTCCTCCTCCTCGCAACGCCTCATCACGACGCACTTTGGTCTTCCCCGTCCCGTCTTGTACGGGAGAAGGGCGATAAGGTTTCTGGGGAGCGCTATCGGCGCGACTACTGGCTTCATCACGGACTCCCTCTCGGATACCGATTGCGCCGACGTCTTCCCCAATGAAGACTTCTTCCCCGACATCAGCACCCTCTTCCTCGACGACATGGCTAACGACGGTGCCAACACGAACACCGGCGGTTCCTCTTCTGCTGCCGCTGCCGTGTATGTTTTCTTTATCAATCTTGTTCTGATCGCATCTCAAGACTTATATCTTGCAGTCTGTTTGGTTACCTGTCTTAATATGTTTTTGCTATTTCACATGATTAGTATTTTGTTTTTTATTCTAATAATCATGTTTTATCTAGCGTTTATTATGAATAATTCGCTTGATAAATTACTCTATTATTCAACATTAGATACTTTTTTTACGCTGGATGGCGGAATACTAATTAGGCCGACAGCTTAGTTAAGTTACTCAGCTTTGATAGCCGTGCGGCACCAGCCTGCCGTACGTTGTCGCGAGGTTCACGTACTGCGAGGATCAGGTTTTCGTTGGAGTTCGACTTGGATACTCGAGGACGTGGCCTGAACGACGGATGAAATACGCGTGCAATGAAAACTACCTTTTTAAGAGAAAACGTATGTTTTCAAGTGCATGTGCTGTCAAACTTGATATGCATAAGGCCTATGACCGGGTTGAATGGGTGTTCCTCGAAAATATGATGAGAAAGCTGGGATTTTCTGATAGATGGATTACTCTGATGATGGCTTGTGTGACGACGGTAAGATACCAAGTCCGGTTTAATTCAGAGGAAACCGAGAGGTTTATTCCTACTAGGGGGTTGCGCCAGGGTGACCCCCTCTCTCCATATTTGTTCCTTATATGTGCGGAGGGCTTATCTAGTCTCCTGCTGCATGAAGAAGAAGTTGGTGGAATTGATGGGTTAAGAGTGTGCAGAAATGCACCGTCAGTCTCTCATTTACTTTTTGCTGACGATTCTCTTATTCTCATGAAGGCAGATATGAACAATGCAACTTCCTTGCAGCAAGTGTTGGATACCTATTGTGCAAATTCGGGGCAGATGGTGAGTTTGGCGAAATCAAGTATTTTTTTCTCCCCAAATACACATGTGGTGGTTAGAGCTGAAATCTGTGAAGCACTACATATCGATACAGAAGCCCTTTCGGATAAATATCTTGGTCTACCTGCTCTAGTAGGGGCGGATAGAAGTGACAGCTTTATTCATTTTGTGGAGCGTATTATCCGGAGGATCAATGGGTGGAAGGAAAAACATCTGTCTATTAAAGGGAAGGAAATCCTCTTGAAGGCGGTCGCTCAAGCAATCCCGGTGTATGCCATGTCTGTTTTTCAAATACCTATAGGGGTCTGCAAAAGGATGACAGATGCAATCTCACAATTCTGGTGGGGAGATGATGAGAACAGTAAAAAGATGCATTGGCTAGCATGGTGGAAACTCTGTTATCCAAAAAAGGAAGGTGGTATGGGATTCCGGGATTTTCATTCTTTTAACCTAGCTATGTTAGCTAAACAAGTTTGGAGGCTTATTACTGATCCAGACTCTCTATGTGCAAAGGTTCTCAGCGCCAAGTATTACCCGCATGGTGATGTCTTAAAAGCGGGACCGAAAGCGGGGTCTTCTTTTACTTGGCAGAGTGTTTTGGCTGGTCTTACAACGTTTAAACGCGGTTATATTTGGCGAGTGGGTGATGGTGATAAGATAAACATCTACACTGATCCTTGGATTCCTGCAAGCTCTGACAGGAAAATTATCAGTCCGAGAGGTAACTCGATTTTTACAAAAGTTTCCCAGTTAATTAGCCCAATTAATGGACAATGGGATGAGCAGCTTCTTCGAGACCTGTTCTATACCGTTGATGTGAACCGGATATTACAAATACCCTTAAACTCTCAGGGGTTTGGTGATTTTATTGCATGGCAACACTCTAAGCATGGCAGATTTACTGTACGTTCGGCTTATCACCTGCAATGGAGACATACGTTTGGTCCAAGAGCTACTCAATTAGCCCTACCTGGGTCATCGGCTACTAACCCAGTTTGGCAGATCCTTTGGAAACTGAAGATCCCTGGTAAGGTCAAGATTTTTGCATGGCGTGCTCTACATGGTATATTACCTCTGAAATCCATTCTAGTAAATAGACATGTCGGTACTAGTGGTGAGTGCCCCATTTGCCATGCTCATGCGGAAGATCTTTTGCATATGTTATTTCAATGTCAAGCTGGAAAATCACTTTGGGATTCTTTGGGTTTGGCAACGGTTATTGAGAATGCTACGATTGATCGCTCTGGGTCAGCGGTGCTGGAATTTCTGCTCGTGGAACCTGCCATTATGATGCCTGGATTTGTTAGTCTTGGCTTAAAGGAAGTGATTGTTATTGCATGTTGGTACATTTGGTGGGTTAGACGACGCCGTACTCATGATGAAGTGGTCCCTCAAATTCATCAGTGTCGTATGTCAATACTTTCGATCGCCGCAAACACAGTAAGAGCAAGTGCATGCCCCGTCCCGGTACAGGCAAAGTGGAAAAAACCAAATCCAAGGCAAACAAAGGTCAATGTCGACGGCTCCTTTCATTATGATAGTTCTTCGGGTGCTGTAGGAGCAATTATCCGGGATCATACCGGACGCTTTGTTGCAGCTTCTACCCTCTTTATCCCAAATGTGGCATCACCAGCAGCAATAGAAGCAATCGCTATGCGGGAAGGTTTGGCCTTGGCAAATCGTCTTGGCTGCAACAACGTGGTGGCTGAGTCGGATTCATTGGAAACACTGAACGCGTGTAATGGAGAAGAAGCTTGGTGGGGAGAATCATCTGCGGTGATTGCTGATTGTATTGATGAAGCATCCATGATTGGCACTGTCCTATTTGAACACTGTCCGAGGGAGGCAAATGGAGTCGCTCATGAGTTGGCCAGGTCTTGTTTTATAGATAAATCTTCTTGTAATTGGGTCGATGAACCCCCTAGCTTTATTCTTGAGACCCTCATAAATGATGTAACTATTACTTGATCGGCTGCAGGTTTCAGACGCACTCTTTTTCCCTACCAGGGTACCTAAGGGGACTGGAGGGTTTTAATGAGGCGGCCTGTATGCTAAATATATATTTTTACCTCAAAAAAAAAAAAAAAGCTAACATAATAATAGAGTTTGAAAACGTATTTTTAGCGGATGAAAATGTATTTGACTAAACTATCTTAAAAAAAATTAGTAGATATACTAGCATACAACCCGTGCGTTGCTACGGCGACATATCAATCAAATACTCTCTCCGTCCTAAAATAGTTATCTCTGTTTTGTTAAAATTGTAAGAAATCTAAACACTATTTATTATATAGATTTATCCAAATTCTAACAAATATAAGACATCTATTTTGAAAAGAGGGAATAATTAATATCTGTGCGTTACAACGGAAGAGATTATTGTGAAGTCATACAAATTCTTACATGCAAAGCGCACATGACACTTTTCTTGCCCCGTCGCCACGCGCATCTACGCACGGACCGGCTCCTAGCTCCGCATCTGGTCAGCACTGGACCACTCGCCCTGTCCCCGACCAGCGCCCTCCTTTAGAACCAAAAACTAAAATAAAACCAGAAAACAATAAAGAAAAAATGTTTTTAAAATAAAAATAGTGAGAAGAACCATATATGGATTTGAGCAAATGAATCGTTGAGCACATGGATTTGAACAAAACAACCAATTTATCTTCTTGATTTATCTTTGCTACTCCCTCCGACCCATATTAATTGACTTGAATTTGTTAAAATTTGAATAAATCTAGACACTATTTAGTATATAGATTCATCCAAAATTTGATAAATCAAAGTCAATTAATATGGGCCGGAGAGAGTACCAAATATTGTTCCATAACTGGTAGCAAACGCATCGAGCAAGCGCTACAGGGACCTACAGGTTCAGTAACATCATAGTGCCTCCTCGTCGGGGCCAACCAAGAAACACGCGCTTGATCTTTTCGCAAAGCAGCCAAGCTCCCCTACTTGCGCCGACAGCAGATTCTCCCTTGTGTCATCCATGTGCGGCAACGGTTCATCCGCAGCACCATCGCCTTTGAACTCCAATGAGTCGTCTGCGTGCTCGGCCGCACCACGCCTCCGCTCGATGCCCAGGTGCGTCCCATACACGGTGCTAGCAGCAACATCGCTGCCCGCGCGCCCAGCCCGGCGGCACCGCACCGCAGCGCCACAGTTCTTACGGGAACATGCCCGCGCGTGCCAGCGCCTTGCCGTGGAGGGCGCGTGTCCTCGCCACTGGGCGTCCTCGTCGTGGAGGTTCCGCCTGGTGCCGTCAACCGCCACCATCGCTTGGCCCTCTTCGCCTCCGCGTTAGCCCAGCTGTGCCTGATCCTCCTATCCCACGACGGCTCCACTCCTCTTCTCCGTCGCCGACATCTAGACACCGCGCGCTGCCGTCACGGCGGCTTCCCGGAGGATGGTCTGCTGCGCCGCCTATTGGTTGCCGTCAGCCAGGCATCGGTAAGAGCGCGCCTCCACCCAGTACAGCCGCCCGCCGGTGAGCCCTGTCGGCCACGTCCGCCTTCCGCCTCCGGTCGCCGCTCCGCCTCCCTCTCACCCGACCTCGATCGGTCGCCCCGCTATCCGTCCCCCCCCCCACCACGCGCCTCCTCCTCTGACCAAGGGCCGGACAAGGCAGCCTCGCGCGCGAGCGTTGTTCTCGACAGCCAACAGGAACCGTGTAGTATTCACTTGGCGGTGGCAGGAGTGAGTAAATACTCCAAACTATTAGGGGCAAAACGGTCATATCCGGGCAGACGGAAAATTTGGCCGGCGACGAACGGTCCCAATCTTTTTAATAATATAGATAGATAGATAGATAGATAGATATGAGTCCTATCATATAACAAAAATTGACATTGTATTATGATATTTTTCTTTTTTAGATCGAAAGGGACTCTGTCCCCTGTTCCATTAAGAATAATGAAACAAACCAGTTCCACAAGTAATAGAAAAATAAAAAACGACAGTTAAGAGCTCTGAAACGCTCAAACCTAAACGACTGAAGAAAGTTTCGGCTCAGAACAAAGCCAGCTGCTCAACAAACTATCTCTAACAGCCAAAGAACTCATGGAAGTAATCGAAAGATAGATTAGAACACCACATGAACATTCTCCTCCTCATCAGGATGATCTTGGAGGTGCTGCAGCGATGCTCTCCCTCCATAGCTTGATGGCGCAGTAGTCTTCCAAGTGGAAATCCACTCGAAGCCGGTACAGATCATCTCGCCATGAGCGTTAGAGGGTTTCTCAGTCTGTCGATCATCTTCTCCATGAATAGGGCGATCTTCCCCCCCCTCCAGGTCCTTGAATGGTTTTTGCCATGTCTTTAGGAAGGAAAGGACCAGACGCCAAACCTGTTTCATATTAATCCAAGTTGTCTTGTTAAAGACAAGGCTATTCCTATTGTTCCAAATACTCCAAAGAACAGCAGAAGAAACCACATTCAAATGAAGATGTTTCTTATTAGCAATCCATTTCGAAGCAAGGGACATAAAATCTACAATACTAACACCAAAAATATCATGCACATCCTTCCAAAGTAAGCTAGAGACCAAGCATTCAAAAAATAAATGATGCACAGATTCTATTTCTTTGCAGAGATTGCATTCTAAAGGTTTTGGAATTCCTCTGGCTCTAAGATTATCTCTAGTCAGAATCTTATTTTGAGAAAATAACCAAAGGAAAATCTGGATCCTGGGTGGGATAAGTAATTTCCAAACAGCAGGAAGATAAACCTGAGAGATACCTCTAAAATTGACCAGAGAATACATAGAACTTGAGGAATATTTACCCTTAGATTCATACTGCCAAATTAGCTGATCATCTTGTTCAGAGAATCTAATTGACTGAACAATGCCCAGAAGCTCATGCCATTGCAGCATTAAATCCTCAGTAAAGGTTCTTCTAAAGTCACATCTAAGGTGTGTGCCATCCCATAACTCAGCTAACGTTTTAGTTTGCTGGTTAGAAATCAAATAAATTTCCCAGAACTGGGTAGCTAAATTAGAATTTCCAAACCAGATATCCTCCCAAAATCTAATAGTTTTACCATTCCCCACATGCCATTTATATCCAATCTCAACCGCCCTAGATGCCCACATCACCCCTTTCCAAAAGGTAGATGGATGGACATCATGGCAACAGAGGATATTAGGTGACTTAGTCCTATATTTAGCATCTATCACTTTTTTCCACAGAGCCCCCTCTCCCTGGATATATCTTTTAATCCAGGAGCCAAGGAGGCAAAGATTCAAATCATGCAGATTGGGAATACCCAAACCTCCAAACTCTTTCTTCATGCATACTGATGGCCAATTAGCTAGATGCAACCTATGATTACCTTCTTCATCATTCCAGAAAAAGTTAGCTAAATGTGAATCTAGGAGTTTCAAAGCCCATTTGGGAAACTTAAAGAAAGAAAACAAATAGATAGGAATACTAGAGAGACAAGCTTGAATAAGCACCTTCTTAGCAGCATAAGATAGGAGTTTGCCCCTCCAACCTGTGATCCTATTCAACAGGTTTTCTATCAGAGGCTGCAAATCTTCTCTTTTTAGCTTCTCAAAGTGAAGAGGAATTCCCAAATATTTAACAGGGAAGTTACCCCTAATACATTCAAAAATGTCTAGGAAAGGTCTAGTATCAGACTCTGACATGTTAATAGGAATGAGTTCACTCTTATGGTAATTAATACGCATCCCAGAAATCTGCTCAAAACAGGTGAGGATCCATGTAAGATTAACAGCTATTGACTCACTAGGCTCCAAGAAGAGGAGTGTGTCATCTGCATATTGCAAGCAGACAATCCCTCCTGGAAAGAAATTAGGACAGAGACCTTTAATGGCCCCACAACTAACCCCCTTAATTAACATCTTAGAGAAAACATCAATCATCAGATTAAACAACAGAGGAGCAATGGGATCACCTTGTCTAAGACCTTTACCAGTCAAGAAAAAATCACTCTCAAAATCATTGACTTTAACCCCCACAGAACCCCCTAAAGTAATCTGCTTAATAAATCTAATAAAGGTAGGACAAAAACCTCTTAGCTCTGCTTTCTCATAGTCTATTTTGAGCACTAGGCCCTGCTCCTTATTCCTATGCACCTCATGCACAACCTCATGTGCAGTAACCACACTCTCCAAAATGAACCTACCTCTAATAAAAGCAGATTGACTAGGAGAGATTAATCTACCAATTACAGTAGCAAGTCTGTTAGTCAGAACCTTGGTAAAGATTTTGAAAGAACAGTTCAAGAGACTAATTGGCCTGAACTTTTTCATTGTCCTAGCATCATTTTCTTTAGGAATCAAAGTAATCATAGCAAAATTAAGCCTAAAGATACTAAATTGATCTTCATGCCAGGACTGGAACATAGCAATAAGATCATACTTTAAGATATCCCAAAAAGATTGATAAAACATAAAGGAAAGACCATCAGGGCCAGGGGCCCCATCAGCATAAGAAGTAAAGATAGCTAATCTAATTTCTTCCTCAGAAAAGCTTGAACCTAAGTTCAAATTTTCAGCCTCATTGACCTTTTCTTCCTTAGAAAAAAAATCTTGTTTCAGCTGAATATTGGGCCTAGGTTCCCAAGCAAACAGCTCCCTATAGTAATCAGTTGCCACTTTAAGCATGTCTTTAATGTCTGTAACAGGCCCATCAGGACCATCAAGAACATTAATCAACTTTTTCCTTCTACGCTGGTTGGCCACTGCATGAAAATAAGCAGTGTTTCTATCTCCTTCTAACACATTTCTATCTCTAGACCTTTGTCTAGCCTTAGTCTCCTCTAAAATCCAATATTTACGGAGTTCAGAAAAAATGAAATCTAGTCTATTTTTCTCCTCCTCAGACAGGGGTTGAGTCTCAGCCTTAATGTCTAAAGTATCATATTCCTCCATCATTTCTCTTCCATTTTTCCTAACAGCAGCCTCTATGTTAATGTTCCAACCTTTGGCCAATTTCCTAAAGAATCTCACTCTTTTTTGCCAAACCTCTATTGGATCATCACTTTCTACTTTTAAAGACCAAGCTTTAATGACAATCTGTCTAAAGTCAGGCCTACTAAGCCACCATTTTTCAAACTTAAATCTATTAGGCTTCAGTAGAACTTTTTCCCCTGAATCCCAAACAATAGGAGTATGGTCACTCCCAATTCTAGTCAAAGCTCTAGCACTAGCTAAAGGAAATTGATTATCAAAACCAGTAGTGCAGAAAATCCTATCTAGCTTACACATAATAGGTTCAACTTGGTTATTACCCCAAGTATAAGCTCTACCAGCTAGACCAATCTCCATAAGGGCCCACAAGTCAACCCAAATGTTAAACTTGTCCACCCACTTATAATCTACATTCCTAGAGGATTTATCTTCAGGGGATCTAATAAGGTTGAAATCACCCCCAATCATAGCAGGGCCATCCCAACAGATAAATAGATCATGAAGTTCAGAAATGAAATCCTGTTTTTTTTCCTCATACGCAGACCCATAGACAGTAGTAATTCTACAAGTGAAAGCAGTAACTTTGTTTTTAAGCACTACACTAACAGAGAAGGATCTAATATCCCAAGACACAACATCAAAAAGATCTAAATTGACCCCAACTAATATACCACCAGCAGTTCCCTGAGAAGGGAGAAAATTCCAAGCAAAATTTCTATTCCCTAACAAATTCTTCAAAAAAGAGTTGCTAAAACTATCTTTCTTGGTTTCTTGAAAACCAATGTAATCTACTTTAAGAGGTGAGATATTCTCAGAAATGAATTTTTGTCTACCAGGAGCATTAAGGCTCCTACTATTCCAAAAAAGACTAATCATAACTTTTTTTCTTGGGGTGCTTGCCCCGAGATTTATTCAAGACTTCTATCCAAACCTCTGCCACATCCTCTTCAGAAGAAGAGTTTGTACCTAGAGGTGAACTATGTAAAACATCACTAGAGCTATCTAAGTCATCAGCAGGAATATCAACTCCTACACTATCAGCTAAATTTTCTAAAGTAGTGACAGAGAGCACAGAGAAAGGATTTGTAGACATTATACCTTTCATGCTCTTAGGGATTTCCAAATTAGTAACTTTCTTCAGATTCATGGCCTTCTCAAGAATGGTTTTGGATCTATCCACCCTGGAGCTCTGCCTTGTTGGTTGCACAGGCCCCCACTGTTTCTGTTTCTTGGCAGCTTTCTGGAAAACAGACAAGTCCTCTTTTTCTCTCACAACCAACTCCTTGAAGCTAGGCATGATGTCATCAGGAAGAGCACCCACTTGATCAAGCAACCTCTGAGGGGACTCCCTAGCTACCTCCTGAGAGAACTCCAATTCTTCAGACTGACCATCTAGCCAAAATCTCTGAGCTTCTTCTTCAGCACCAGGAACCAGAGGAGATCTATCCCAAATGAAATTACCTTCAGCATCCACTAGACCTCTTTGCACAAGCAGTTGGAACACAGCACTAGAGTTGTTAGGAGAGTCAGTAGCCATCCTGACCCTGTTAGAAGACTGACCCCCCTCTCTAACAGAAAGGTTCCCACTTAAAGATGAGTTAGCACCAGTTCCAGACAGCCCCACATTACTACCATTACCAGTCTGTCTAGTAGGTTCATCCTCAAGATTTTTATCTTGTCCGCCTTGATCATCAACACCTAGATTCCCAGTCTCCTCAACCAATGGAGCAGCAGCATCTAAAGTGAATCCTAACTGAAAAAGTTGATCCTGGAAATTGAAGAGCCTACTAGCAGGGAGCTTAGATGGGTCTTTGCACTTGATACAAACTCTAACTTCCTTAGCACTGTTCCTGAAAATACTGATCCAGTCAACTTCCTCTAGAATGCCACAAGTGGAAACAGCCTGATCCAGAGTATTCCATTCACACCACTTAGCCTGCAAACCAGTGATTATCACCCAAGCCTTCTTCAAGACCTCAACAGGTTCAGGATCATCACACCAAGCTTCCACCTTGACCCACACCCCTGGTTTGGAAACCCCAAACTTTGGGTACCCAATCACCTGTTCCACCACAATGTGTGGGGGGAATTTGACCAGAAAAGTATTCTGTGAGCCTAGTTCCCTAATTTGCCAGGGCCAGTTGTTCTTGTAGATCTTGGAGAACTCAACAGCTAACTCTTGTTCAGACAAAGATCCTTCTTCCACCAGAACAATCCCACAGTTCTTAGTAGAGGCAATGGGGTTCACCACATTTTCAGGCATTTCAATGTGATAGAATCCCAGGCCAGGAGCACCACTACCAACATACTTAGCCACCTGATGTGGTCTCTTCCTCACAGGGCACTTATCCACAGGATGGGCAGCACTTTTGCAAATGAAACAAACCGAGTCTTCTCACACTAGTTTGCACATGTCCAGCTCCCACAACACAAGAAAATATCATTAACATAGTTCCACTGAGCATTAGCACTTTGACCTGAAATATTTTCCTTATGGGCAACAGGCATTTTCTTCTTGCTTTTCTGCTGACCCAAAGTCTTAGATTTCACACCCTGCTCATTACTCAGAGAGCTTTGTTGTTGAGGAGGGCAATCCATTTGTTGCATCCCAAAATGTCTTTGAGGTGGGAAAGGAGGAAAGGGTTGGAGAAACCCCAAGGAGGTGGCATATTACGGTGGAAAGCCAAAAGGAGCACAGTGAGGAAAACTGGATTGAAATTGCCAAACTCATAAGGATTACAAGGCTGCTGCTGCATCGAGGTCTTCGCATCGAGGCCTGACTTCTTGCCGCAGTTGTCTTGGCCATTGTTCCCTCCCCTGCCTTTTCCTTTGCCTCCTCGACCTCTATCTCCCATCTCCAAAAACCCTGAAGCTTCAACAGCAGAAGAATCTACAAGGCCTAAGCACTGTAGTCCAGAAGTGAGCTCAACCACCGCCGCCACCAAGAGGGGAGGGGAATAAGCTCTAGGGTTTGCACCCCTCAGGGTCTTATAAGCAGTGCCATGTGGCTCTTTTGGAGTGAGTGGCTGCTGTTGCTTCTGGTGGCACATGGGCTGCAAAGGGGGATTCCACAGCTGGGAAAAGAAGCCCCCCATGCTTCCTTCAGTACAACAATCCTTCAGCCCATCCACCTCCAACACCCTACTTTTCCATAAACTAAATTTTCTCCCCTGTCCTTTCCTGACCCTGGGAAAATTCAGCTCCCGCCAACCTTCAGACTCTATGAACTGCACTGGGCTTGCTGCACCGATATGTTTTATAAGTTATATGGGTCCTACCTTTGAGAAAAGTTAACCTTAAACATTATAAATGCCCTTAGGGCGGTACTAGGCATCCCCGTGACAAAAACTTCTAATCAACCGGTGGACAGCCTTATAGGTATTCGTCATGCTTTTGTTTCAAAAAATCCTGTTTTTTTATAAAAGTCCTACTTTGGCAGCATTGTAACAAAAAATAGTTTGCCCAAAAGGCTGGCTTCACCAGAGATCTTGTCGGAGACTTGGTAGCAAAAATTTTGTGTTACTATAGCAAAACCGACTTCGCCAGGGACATCGATGGGGACTATCGTTGGAGATCTCGTAGTCAAAATTTTATACTATTGTAACAAAATTACAGACATTTATAGCAAAAATAAATGTGTTATTGTAGCAAAAACGATTTCATCGGGGACATCGTTGCAGACCTCGTAACAAATAAATTGTGCTACTATAGCAAGAAAACAAATTATATTATTGTAGAACTAGCATAGCAAAAAATGTGCTATTATGGCAAAAAAACTTTCGCCCAAGACTCTCGCCGAAGATCTCGTAGCAAAAAAATTACAATATTATGGCAAAAACACACAATGGTTGTAGCTAAAAAAATGCTATCTTAGCATCGTAGGAAGAAATATGCTGGCAGCCCTGTCCATGGCTAGTGTCACTAGTTGGTTTCGAATAGGTCTCTTTTACTTTTCTATAATAGATGAAAGTTGTCTCGTGTCTACAGAAAATTTTAGTGCAGATTTTGCTGCCGCTTAACTCCACCATACCATGTAGGCGAGGTAACCAAATTCTAAGTGTCGTGAGTATGTGTTTTTGTACTCACCGCTCTCTTTTTCTTCTATGGGAAACTTTGGCCCGTCAGCCGGTATGTGCTCGACAATGTTACAAGGTTACCCTCCCGTCTTGGCATGGGCAGAGTTACGGACGTCACTTGGTTATCTTCAGGCCTCTTAGGCCCATTTCTATTATTTTATTCGTACTCGAATGCTATTCCATTTCAGTATGGTTTGTATATTTGTATTGTATCCACTTGTATTATTGGCTTGTTGGAGTTGTTGTTGCATATATATGCTTCTTGTAGGTTATATTGTGAAATGTTGTAATAATGGTATTAATTTGTTTCCCATCCGCACGCAAGTGTTTGGTGGTCGTTTTTAGATTATTTCTATATGGATTTTGAAGGGAATGCTAAGACCAATATAGTCCTGATTCGAGGACGTCACAACGAGTGACATACTAGGATACATTTAGTTTTCAGTTGCTACAAAGAGGTACTTACTAAAACTAATGCACTGAATGAAAAGACTCATTGAATCATGTTGAAAAATGTACTATTACTTATTAGGTGTAGTTTACATAGGAAATAAATATACCAAATAAGAAGAAAAATCTTGGAACAAATGTCCAATAAACTTTCACATAATATATTCTACCTATAAGCTTTTCAATAATTTTAGTTGTGCTCATAATGGCCTAAATATATATATCGGATTTGCTAGTTCTCAAGCCCTTGAGAACTTCTTATGTCTCAGTCACCTCTCTCGCCATTGGATTTATCTTGCGATTCGTTCAACGTGGGACTTACACATAAGTTGCAACTAGGTTGTAACTGGGATTTAATGAGTTGCAATTAGGTTGTATCTGAGAATTAGTACAAATTGTAAAAGTTTGGTTGCAACTGAGAATTAGCACAAATAGTAGGATAATGTCAACGACTTAGACATAAAAAGTTCTCAGGCATCTGAGATCTAGTCACTCCCAATATATATAAATTAATGCAATATTTATGCGAAAAAACAAATATGACGACACCAAACAAATCTAGCAACACAAATGTGTGGGTCAATCTTCTAGTTTTTTTTTTGAAAAGGGGAGCAAATCCCCGGCCTCTGCATCCTAGGATGCACACAGCCGTTTATTAAAATCCGAAAGGTATCATAAAGTTATTACAATTCAAGGATTAGATAGGGTGATACAAACACCAACCATCTAAAAAAAGATAAAAGTCTCACAAGAGCCCAAAAGCAATAGCTAGACATGAGTCAATCTACTAGAATGACGCCACGAAGTCTGGCAAAAGAAGTCCGAAGTAACCGTCATAAGATGTTTGCACCCAGAAACCATGGGTTGTCGCAGATGCTCTGGGAGAAGGAAAACCCAGAGCTGGATCTAATACGTTGCCATATGAATAACCCACAAGAAAGAAGTAACTCCAGTCTTGTTAAGAATACAGTTATTTCGACATTTCCAAATGGACCAACAGATGTCCAAAATGCCAACTCGAATTTTGCCCTTATTAATTTTATCTATACCATTCAAGCACTTACCAAACATATTAGTTATATTGGTTGGAGGGGAGGTTATAAGTGCAGAAAACCATATGCCAAATAATTTTTGCAAAAGAGCATGAGAGGAATAAATGTTCAATTGTTTCATCTTCGTCACAAAAGCAACATTTTTTACTCCCATCCAGTTTCGCTTAGCTAGGTTGTCTTTTGTTAGCCACACCTTATTATTAAGAAACCACATGAATCTTTTAATTTTTAATGGTATTTTTATCTTCCAAAGATATCTTGTGGGGAATCTTGGATGCTCATTCATGAGATCTTCATACATTGATTTAATAGAGAATGCCCCATTCTCAGTTAGGTTCCATATAAAAGTATCACGCTCATCTGTCAAGGATATTTCCATCAACCTATCACATAGGTGCAGCCATGCTTCCCATTTGTTCCTATTTAAAATTCGCCTAAAGCTGATGTTTAACGGGGTGTGAGACAAGACATCATGAACCAAAATTTGCTTCATATGCACTATGTTATAAAGAGATGGATATTATTAGGAGAGAGATATCTCTCCTAGCCAAATATTCTCCCAAAATCTGATATCTTTCCCATTACCAAGTTTGAAAGTACCACGGGCAAAGAACTCATATTTCACACCCATTAGTCCTTTCCAAAATGGCGAGTCAGTCGGTTTTGCTTCAACCTGTGCTAGAGTTTTATTAGCCGGATACTTGTTGTGTAACATCTCTTGCCAGACCCCTTGTTCTGCCAATAACTTATACAGTCATTTACTAAGTAAACATTTGTTTTTAAGTTCTAGCACTTTAATGCCTAAACCCCCTCCAAACAAATATATTAGTTATATAGAAATTTTGGGTCTACAAATAATATTCCACCGAGATAGCCTATATTTCTTGTGTTCATCACTTTGCCAAAAGAATCGTGAACGATAGAAGTCCAATCTTTTCCTTACACCCTTCGGTATTTCCAGAAAAGACAATATAAACATAGGCATACTAGACAACATTGAATTAATTAAAATGAGTGTATCCTCATAAGATAACAACTTTCCTTGTCAGCACCCTAGCTTACCCTCAAACATTTTCTCGACCGGGTTCCATTCAGAATTGCGAAGCCTCCTATGATGGATAGGTACCCCAAGGTATCTAAATGGTAAAGACCCCAATTCGTATCCAAAAAATCTCCCTATAGGTTTGTTCTTGTTCAGCAGCTTTGCCAAAACAAAAAATCTCGCTCTTATGGAAGTTAACTTTTAGACCCGATAGCTGCTCAAAGATGCAGAGAATGAGCTTCATATTAATAGCTTTTTGAAAATCATGTTTCATGAACAGGATTGTATCATCAGCATATTGCAAAATGCATACCCCCTTCGACTAGATGAGGTGTTAGTCCAGCTACCTGATCATTCTCCTTTGCTCTAGCAATTAGGATAGCTAGCATATCCGCCACCACATTAAATAACATAGGAGACAAAGGATCACCTTGTCGAAGACCTTTCTTAGCCCAAAAATAATGGCCATTGTCATCGTTTACACGAATGGCTACACTTCTATCTCGTACGAAATTATCAATCCATTTGCACCATAAAGAATCGAAACCTTTCATACAAAGGACTTGTTGCAAGAAAGGCCACTTAACCTTGTCATATGCCTTTTCAAAATCAAATTTGAATAAAACTCTGTCAAGTTTCTTCCTATGAATCTCATGAATAGTCTCATGTAAAACCACCACCCCTTCAATAATATGTCGTCCAGGCATGAAAGATGTTTGCGTGGGTTTGACAATTTTGTGAGCAATCATAGTAATTCGGTTTGTCGCCACCTTAGTGAAAATTTTAAAACTTACATTGAGTAAGCAAATGGGTCTATATTATTGTATCTGGGTAGTGTTTTCTTTTTTGGGCAGCAAGGTAATTATACTAAAATTCAGCTTAAACAGTGGTAGATTATCTTCATGCAGCTGTGCAGTGCCATTAAATTTTGTTTGACCATAGACCAGAAGGTTAGATAGAATTCCACCGGGAATCCATCAGGTCCAGGCGCTTTGTTGTTTTCCATGGACGATATCGCCTCATAAACTTATTGCTTAGTAAACTTATTCGTTAAAATCTCATTTTCATCAAGTGAGACCTGTTGAATATCATGAGTCATAACTTCTATAAGACTGAAACTATTGGAAGCCGGCTCCCCAAACAGACGCTTATAGTATTCAGATATGAAAGTTTTCAAGTTCTCTTGTCCAACAATTGTACCTTCCTCTTGCTCTAGCTGAATTTTTTTCTTTTTCCTATGTTTTCTGTTTGCTATGAGATGGCAATATTTTGTATTATCTCCTCCTTCCTGCACATGTTTAACCTTGGCACGCTATGCCCACTTAGACTCTTCATCACATCTTAATCTATTAACTTGTTCATTTGCACTCTTCAAATCCTTCCTTTCATTTTTCCGACAGGGGATACATTTCATCCTTTATATCCAGCTCATCAATGATGGATAAAAGTCTCTCCTTCTCGTTTTTATACTTGCCACTTTGTTTCTTTGCCCATCCACAAAGGAATCTACGAAGATGTCTTGTTTTTTTTGCTGCCAACGTTCAATGGGTGTGTCACCATGTGTCACGGATGCCCATTCAGTTGACACCAACTCATAGAAACCCTCCTGGCGCAACCAGGAGAGTTCAAATGAGAACCTCGGACAATTTCCCAAGTGAGCCTGAACCCTGAGTCAATCAGGAGAGGCGTATGGTCCGACCTTGCCCTTGTAAGAGCTCTAACCGTCACTAGAGGAAATTTCCATTCCCACTCAATGGTAGAAAGAATACGGTCAATTTTTTCATAAGTGGGTATGGCTCTGCGACTTGCCCATGTGAACTGTCTACCTGAGAGAGCAATATCTCGTAGGTTTAGACTCTCAATGATTATGTTAAACATGAAGGCCCAACGTGTATTAAAATTATTGTTGTTTTTATCCTCCTTTCTACGCAAGATGTTAAAATCACCCCCCAACTAACAAAGTTAGAGATTCGTTTGCACAAACGCGAACTAGTTCAGCACGAAACTCATGTTTTAAACTGTCACGTGCCGCTCCATAGACGGGGACCAAAATCCATTGGAATCCATCGTGTCAGCACCGCAAATGTACTTTTACATAGAAGTCTCCTGAGTCAACCTTGTTAACTTGAAGCGTCTCCGTGTTGATCCCCACTAAAAATCCCACCAGATCTACCATCAGGGGTAAGCAAAACCATGCAAAATCCCTCCCCGGTGTTTGAGAAAAGGAAGTGTAAAATTAGATCTCCCAGTCTCCAACAAAGCTACAAAGTCTAATCTCTGTTTCCTAATGGTTTCAGATACGAAATGATGTTTAGCTATATCACGGAATCATTCACTATTCCAAATCATTCCTTTTAACCCTTGCATCTCAATAATTTTTCTCTATCCTAATTCTAGTTCCTCTTCGAACAGGGGTAGGATCATACAATTTTTTCTTGTGCCCACGCGCTTGTCTAGGTTCTTTGGACAGATTCTCGATAAGATCATCTGTCCCTGTTACCTCCTCCTCAACAAGTCATCACATAGATTAGAGATCCTGGATACAGCCAAACTTGATTCCCCAAAATCATTTGTATTTTTTCTTGCTTCATTATTCTCTAAACGAGTTAAAGTTCTATGTAGTTTGTTATCTTTTATTAGTTTGGCTGCGGCATCCTTTTGCAAGGACAATAATGGCATTCATGAAGGGCAGAACAATAATAAAATGAAACATAACACACATATAACTAAGTCGCCAATTTTTTTGCAGCAATGTCTCCATGAAGGGCAGTACGCGGTTGTGCCGACCTTGATGAGTAGAGGTTGACAAGGATTGCATCCTGCATGTCGGGTCCAAACAATTCAGGCCAGAACAAAGACAGAATGACGACGACAAACATATGCCACGCAAAAAGCCATGGATCACCATTGGTGACAAACCGTCGCTGTGCCACGAACATACTATGACTTATTAGGCGTAGGCCTCACTTGTCAACAACCCAAAGTTAGGAAGTGCAGGGTCCAGCACGTCAGAGGATCCCAGTCTCGCACGCTCGGAGAGCTTGGTCTCATTTTTACAAGAAACTAATTTGGTCGTGCCAATTCCAAGTACAAGAACTCTGATCATTGGGCAAAACATACCACCATACATTATTTTCTTCGTTGAAGTTTTCCTTACGGGTATATTACTTACTTCTTTTGAGAGAGAAGGTGCATATACCTCCATACTTATTTCAGCGATATTTGCGAACAGACAGACAAGTAATTTATAGCAAAACAACAATCTCAGAGATCAGACGGCAGTTCTTGTTGCTTAGAAGATATCAGCAGTGAGCAGGTGCTGCATAAACAACAATATCCAGTTCCACACGACAAGGCGTTACAATTTCGTAACACGTAATCTTAAGACAAAAGAATCGTACTAGAAAGTACCGTCAAAACACAGAACTCTCAGTGCTCCTACCCCTTGCAAAGGCGAAAAAATGTACTTAGATACTTCAGAGAGCTCAGGGAGCTGCAGATGAGCTTTCTGCCTTGCTCCGAGGTTCCCCCACGGGAGTTGACGCCTCCGTCGAAGGCCGCGTTCCGGTGTCGTTCCTGCCAACCTCTTCAAGCATCCTCACCATGTCCAACATCTTAGGCCGCCGTTCTGGGGTCCTTGAGACGCATGCCATCGCGATCTGGAGCATCTCCACCATCTCCTCCTCAATGTTAGGGTACCTCATCAGCTCACCGTCGAATACTTCGGCCGTCCACTCCTCCCGGACAACGGACTGCACCCACCTGACAAGGTGAACTACCTCATTGCCTCCGCCAGTTATCTGAACAGGTGACTTGCCGGTGAGTAGCTCGAGTATGAAGACACCGAAGCTGTAGACATCAGAACACTGCGTTGATTTCCTTGTGTCGGTGATCTCGGGTGCACAGTATCCCAGAGAACGGGACCTTGCGGTTATCGGGTTCATCAGTGATGCCAACCCGAGGTCAGAGATGCAGCCATATTGCTGGTTGTTGAGGAAGACATTTGAGGCCTTGATATTGCCATGGACGAATTTCCCGTTGTTCTGGGTGTGAATGTGTGCAATCCCTCTTGCTGCACCCAGGGCTATCCTTACTCTGGTTTCCCAATCCAATGGTGTTCTGTCCAGACCCCTCTTCCCTGCATAGGAGACAAATAACAGGATTATGAGATGCATCTGATATTCAATTTTGGATATCAACATATGTAAATGGCTGGTCTTGCAAATTGATCTCAGGTAAAACTATCAGCATGACTGCTGCGATCTCATAGCTATTAACACTTGCTTCTTGATTTAACATAATATATTCATAAATCTGAAATGATTGTGGACAAACATGGTTTGCAAACCTAAATAATTACAACCCACAGTTTGTAGACTGAAAACATCTTTGTTAGGCAGGGGCTGGGTGTAAACTCATTGCAGCTGCATCACTTTGATGCGATGTTTGAGTAACAAAACTTCCTTTATCGGGAAAAAAAACTGTTCTAGACTGAAAGCATCTAGTACTATTATCTTTCTCAATCCAAGACCGAGGCATCTAACAGTGGTCCTCTGGTCCTGATTCTGAAAATGAAATGGTGGATGACTATGACAGTGAACAACAGTGCTAACAATTTCAAAAATGTCACCAAATGAGCTAGACAAAATTAGCCTCCAAGCTAGTGACAAAGGCCGACCACTATTAGATGGATTTAATCTTCGATAACATTTTTCTCCATTTACCATTTTCTTGTGCCTGTCCCTATCATTAATTTCATTTGTTGCAAAAATCCTTGGTGCATCATACTAGCATGTTAAATAGTATGCAATGTGAAAATATGAATCCAAAGACTTTGGTAATTCCCATGCTCGGATATGTATGAAACAGATTCCCATGCTACTGTAATGGCCTTGACATGACAAGTTCATCATACAGGCATACACATCAAGCATGCCATGCGAACTAGAAATAAACTGGCCGCTCAAAGTTTGAATCCAGATGCAAACATTGCAAGTCAATGCAGCTAAGCATGATATGGACACTTAATACCGAGTGGCTAGATCTAAGAATACACGAAATTTTAATTTATTACAGAAAACCAAGATTGAGTTTTTTTTTTGGAAAAGGCATCCAATATCAATTATAAGGAAATAGAATGTGCTACTCTTAGTAGACCAAGACGGTAAGCTCTAGTACATTTTAGAGAAGGAAATTACTTCCAAGTATTCAACCAGGACAAGAAAAAAAGGAGCAGTAGTCTTTCTTTCACAAAAGGCATGCTCTGATAAAAGATAAATATAATAAGACAGCACCATAACTTGACAGTCACCATTAATAGCAGCAATAATAGGGACCTACAGCGTTGCACTAATAATTCCATCATTGCTTATCCAAATTTGTCAACCCTGCTATGAAATCCGATAAAGTTGACAGAACTTTTGTGAGCTATAAACAAGCTGTTCACTAACGTCAGATCTCCCTGTAATTTCAGTATCACCGCTATAAATCACCTTCTTCCTAATTCCTAAAATAGACATTTCTTCAGTATCACTTTCACTCTTGGGGAGGGACCAATCTAATCTTCTCGGTACCATTCCAATTTTATCAGATGTCCCTGACGGGACCGCTCTCATTATCATCACCGTTAGTACAGTTCTAACAAACTAGTAGTACTACTGCATTTATCAAACAACTAAAAAATCCAAATTAATTAGCATTAAAACTGTGAAGATGACATCAAGTACTAGTAAAGCAAGAAGCATACCATGCAGCATGTTGGATACACTTCCCCTGCTGTAGTAATCGTACACAAGCAGCTTCTCGTCCTTGGAGTAGTAGTACGCCCTGAGCTCCGCCACGTTGTCGTGCCGAATCCGGCCAATGAGCTCCATCTGCTGCTCGAAGTCGCGGCGGCCCGCGCTGACCTCCTTGAGCCTCTTCACCACCACCGTCGTCGCGTCCTCCAGCAGCGCCCGGTACGCCGTGCCGAAGGCTCCCTTCCCGAGAACCTCGGCGGAGGCGTGGAGAAGGTCCTCCAGATCGAACGCCAGTGACGGGCCCTCGAAGAACACCAGCCGGTTGCCGTCCCCGGCCTTGCCCGTCACCGCCTTGGACTCGGGCGACTCCCTCCCCTTCTTCTCCCCGCCCTTCTTCCCGGAGACCACCCGGCCCTCCTCGTCGCCGCCCCGCCTGTTGCAGAATGCTATGAGGAGCACCGCGACGACCGCGAACAGTAGGACGCACCCGCCGACGACAATGGCGAGAACGACCGCCTCACTGAGCCGCGGCCGTTTCTTGGACGGCGTGGCGGCTGCCGGCGGCGAAAGCGCTGGTGACAACGGTGTCGACCGCGTCATAGTGTTCCCGGCGAAGGACGCGTCGGGGAACCTGAGTAAGGAGTTGGGCACGGGGCCGTCCAGGTGGTTGTTGGAGAGGTTGAGGAACTGGAGCGCCGGGAGGCCGAGGTCCGGGACGCGGCCGGAGAGGGAGTTGTTGGAGAGGTTGAGCGCGAGGAGCTGGGTGAGGTTGGAGAGCTCCCCGGGCAGGGTCCCGTTGAAGGCATTGAAGGAGAGGTCGAGCACCTGCAGGCTCCGCAGGCGCGCGAGGCCGGGGGGCACGGCGCCGGAGAAGGCGTTGAGCTGGAGGTGGAGCCCCGTGAGGGCGCCGAGGGCGAGCAGCTCCTCGGGGAAGGCGCCGGAGAGGCTGTTGGCGCGGAGGCTGAGCACCTGGAGCGCGGTGAGGCGGCCGAGCGTGCGGCGCGGCACGGGGCCCGAGAGGGCGAGCCCCGGGAGGCGCAGCGCGATGACGCGGGAGCCGTCGGCGCTGCAGGTGACCCCCGTCCAGTTGCCGCAGACGGGGCGGGTGGGGGCCCAGTTGATGCGCGCGCTGCGGCCGCCGCCCACCCCGGCGAGGAAGTCGAGCAGCGCCGCCCTGTCGGCGTCCGGGTCGGGCGCGGCCAGTGCGGCGCAGAGCAGCAGGAGCGCGGCTAGGCGGAGCAGCATGGTGCTGCCCCGCGTGTGCGTGGGGAGGATGTGGTGGTTCAAGTTCAGGCTGGCTGTGCTGCTGCTGCTGATGCTGATTGGATCTGAGTAATGGCAGACGCGGAGTGGAAGGGAAGGGTGGCTGGCTGGCTGCTGCGCTTGCTTGGCTCGGGGAAGCGTGTCTGTTGTGCGAGCGAGAGGCGAGGGGGGAGGGTTGGGGTGGGGAGTTGAAGCTACGCAGCCAGTAGCAGTAGGGGGCGTGTGGAGATCGTGGATTGGTGGTGTTTGTGCTGGATTTGTGGGAGCTGCATGTGCGTGCGGAGTGGTGGTGGAGTGGGCTAGGAGCAGGGAGGCGGGGAGCGGCGGGCCGAGACGAGGAACGGAAGCCTCCGCCGCGCCTCGGGTGGCGTCGGTCAGACGGTCACCGTGCGCCGCGCGATTGTGCGCGCTGGCACGAGATGGGGATTCGATGTTTTGCTCTGCGCTTGTGGCACAGCCGCGCAGGGGAGGCAGGGGAAACGCTTCCTGATCGTTCGTGCAGTCACGGGGAAAACCTAGGGCGTTTGGCTGCGTGAGGACAAAGGGAGAAAGAAGTTCCTCCGTGTTAGTTAGGGCAGGCCAACGCAAAACCGGCGACACAAGATCTGTTTCTATCCGGATAGGTCTGTCCAGGGAAAGAAAATGGGTCGCGGTCCGGCAAGGCCAAGCGGTGCGTCTAGTGGCCCGACGCATTTTGACCGCCTCCGTCCACTGTCAATGTTTGACGACCTCGCTCTAATGGCGACAGGACATCGAGGCCTGTGTTTCCCGCACTCGCTGGCTCATGTTTCTAGCGCGCGTATTCCTGTCCACGCTCAGCCAGTCGTTTCCTGCCATGTCCGCACTCTATAAAAGATGGTCGTTGTTTGGCGATGAACTTTAGCCATAACATCACCAAGCGACACCAAAAGGGCACCTGCAAACAACAGCCATGCCTTGTCGTAAGATCGCCAACTGGACGAAGATTAGGGAGATGTATCGCAACCCCTTCCCTCAATCACCTTGCACGAGATCCACCACGGGGCGGCCATGATGATGCTGAAGTCGGTCGCCATGGAGGCCACGAAGGTCATTGTGCGCATGCTCCGCCAGGACGCAATGACCCGCAAGGTGGCGGAAACGATGGAGCGCGAGCACAACATGGAGGCGACGGAGGAGGAGGACCACGTGGTGGATGCCGCTGAGGTGGCGGCCACTTGGGCGATCGTCGACCGGGACGAGACAAAGGTGGATGAGAAGGAGGACAACGGTGTGGCCGAGACCGAGGCCATGGTCACCACACTAGAGAGGAGAGACGAGCAAGATGTTGTCTCCAGCTGGCCTCTGGCGAGGTTGACCAGCTGGGAGAGGTCGCAACATAGGGCTGCAGTGAAAGACCATGTCCAAAGCGAGGCACATGAGTGTCGTGCGGCGGAAGAGAAGCTAACGGCGGCGGTGGAGCTCGCCAGGGCAGTGGCGACGGAGGAGCGCACCGACCAGGTGGTGAGGGACCACTAGGTGGCCGAGCTGGAGAAGGCGCTGGCCGTCCGGTAGGTGGAACAACAGAGGGCAGCAATCGAGGCGGCGGATCTTGGTACCCTCACTGACCACCGCCGCAACGTCGATGTCGGCCGGTGCCAACAACGCACAATCTAGGCGGCGCGGGCGGCCTCGGTCTCTCTTTGGGCATGTAGTCGTTCCTCACCCTCCTTCTTGACGACCATGAGTTGGGTCCCCCTCTTATGCATTGTCGAATGTGCGGGACAACTCTATGACGCGGTCTATGATGGCCTTGTTTGTCTCGCGGATGGTGGCGTGGGCCACATCCCCACGTGCATTCTCAAAGAAGGAGAGGAGGGGGCCCTAATCGACATGCTCCTCCTCGTCATTGAATTCATCATTATCCTTCTCCGCCTCTTCCTTCTCCGGCGTGTGGGCAGTCGAATCTAGTAGAGAGGGTGTGTAGCATTCGTGCGCAACTTGGGACATCTAGACCAAGCAGTGGGGAGGTTGCTAGAAGACATGGATGTGTGATTCCCCTTGCGTACCTTGGTCCTTTTGTAGCTCAACGACTGCCTATGAGGGAAAGAAAAGGGGAGCACACGGGAAACATGGACAGGAAGCGACTCGACGGGGCCTGCCACGACAGAGCAGCCCTCAGGAAAGATACCCCCCCCCCCAATGTGTATCCTATTGTGTTCAGGCCACCACCCAAAAAGACATCATGTCCATTTGTGTCCTCCCCCGCGATCCAAACATATCAAAACGGATTGCTTTGGTGTCTTGTTTATGACGTCTCGTTGAAGATGTCCATAGTACCTATTTTGGTATTTAAAAAAATACCAAGTATGATACATGGAGTCATCGATTGCACTGATGGTCATTTGAGAGTGCACTGGTAGCAATCCTTATTGATACGTCGTAAACGTATCTATAATTTTTGATGTTCCATGCTTGTTTAGTATCAATTTTGCTATGCTTTGTCTACACTTTGAGGTATTTTTATATATTTTCTATTTGTAATCAAGATCATCTATTTGTAATCATACATGTTGTGTTTGCGGGGATCCGATGGATATTGAGATTGCTATGTCAGATTGACTATTGATTATATCATGTCTTATTGATTATTGATTCTATCATGTATGTGTTGTTTGTAATCTTGCATGCTCTCCGTTGCTAGTAGCTATCTTGGCCAAGTAGATGCTAGTGACTTTAAGAGGGAGTATTTATGCTTGATAGTGGGTTCATGCCTCTATTAAATCTGGGGAAGTGACAGGAATCTCTAAGGTTATAGATGAGTTGTTGCTACTAGGGAGAAAACAACAATATTTTGTTTATGGAACAATTGTATTGTTTACTTTACACTCATTGCTTAATGCGCGATTATTGCTTTGCAACTTAATCTTTGGAGGGGGTTCGGATGATAACCTGAAGGTGGATTACTAGTCATAGATGCAGTTGGATGGCGGTCTATGTATATTGTTGTAATGCCCAATCAAATCTTATAGGAATCATGCATGTCTAGTATTTGTATTGTTATGCCTTGCTCAGTCTTGTCAATTGCCCCGCTGTAATTTGTTCATCAAGCATGTTATGTTATTTATCTTAAGGAGAACACCTCTAGTAAACTGTGGACCCCGATCCAATATTTACCATTGTTCCATCATCTATTGATACCGTTTACTTTTCTACAAGCAACCATTACCTTTCACAATGTACGTTTAATCCTTTGTTTTCAGCAAACCAGTGAGATTAACAACCTCACTATAAGTTGGGGCAAAGTCTTGAGTTTGTGTTGTATAGGATTCCAAGTTGCTAGCAACACCTTGGAGTTTTTTCCTTGCTCCTACTGGTTCAATGACCTTGGTTTCATAACTAAGGCAAAACTTGTTGTCTGATCATCATACCTTCCTCTTGGGGTCCCCAACGAAGCTCTACTATTGAGCCACGTCAAAGACTTTTCTAGCGTCGTTGTCGGGGAGTTAAGGACAGCTTCACAAGGGGAGTCCTTCACAACCATTCTCTTTATTTTATTTTTGTTTTGCTTAGTTTCTTTTGCTTTGTTTTGCTTGCTTCTTTTTACCAAAAATTACAAAAAAATAGTTTCGTTTTGTTTGCCTTTTCTTATCAAAAACACACAAAAAATTAGTTCATACTCTAGTTGCTGCTGTTGTTGGCTTGCTCCACTTTTGCAAAAATGAATTCTGCTGAGAACACCAAGTTGTGTGACTTCACTAGCACAAACAATAATGATTTCCTGAGTACATCTATTGCTCCACCTGCTCCTGATGCTACCTTTTATGAAATTAAACCTGCTTTATTGAATCTTGTGATAAAAGAGAAATTTTCTGGTGTTAGTTCTGATGATGCTACTACGCACCTTAATAACTTTGTTGAACTTTGTGAGATGCAAAAATATAAGGATGTAGATGGAGATATTATTAAGCTCAAATTGTTTCCTTTTTTTTGAGAGGAAAAGCTAAAGAATGGTTGCTATCCTTGCCTAGAGATAGTATTGATTCTTGGATTAAATGCAAAGATGCTTTTATTGGAAAATACTATCCTCCTGCTAAGATTATATCTATGATAAGTGAAATAATGAAATTTAAACAACTTGATAATGAACATGTTGCTCAAGCTTAGGAAAGAATGAAATCTTTGGTAAAGAATTGTCCCACTCATGGACTGACTGCTAGGGTTAAATTTCTCTTCAAAAAATCAGTTGGATTCTGCTGCTGGAGGTACCTTTATGACCATTACCTTGGGTACTGCAACAAAGCTCCTTGATAATATGATGGTCAACTATTCTGAATGGCACACTGAGAGAACTCCACATGGTAAAAAGGTAAACTATGTTGAAGAACCTCCTCCTTGAGTGATAAAATTGATATTATCATGTCTATGTTTTTTAATGGAAAAGCTCATATTGATCCAAATAATGTTACTCTAGCCTCTTTGGTTGCTCAAGAAGAGCAAGTTGATGTGAACTTCATTAGAAATAACAATTTCAAGAACAATGCCTATAGGAATATTTTTGGTAATAATAATTATAGACCATATCCTCCCAATAATGGTAATACTTATGGAAATTCCTACGACAACAATAGAAGTGCTCCCTCTGAACTTGAAGTCATGCTTAAAGACTTTATTAGTAAACAAACTACTTTAAACAAGACTGTGGAGGAAAAGCTTTTGAATGTTGAGAAAAAAAATCATCTTTGTCTGAAGCACAATCCTCTTTGATTAATAAAATGGCTGCTAAACCTGAAACCTTGGAAAGTACATTTGCTGCTACTCATGCCATATAAGTTACTATTGATGAAAATGTTAGATTGTTAGATATATTGCATGCTAAATGGGAAAGATAAGATGAAATTGCTAGAAACAATAGTATTTGTACTATTACCACCACCAATATTGATGCTAGTAAACCACAAGAAGTCCCCATTCCTCCTACAACAATGCCTAAACCCAATAAGTCTACTAATTGTGATGCTAAGTTTGATTTTGATCTTGAGGGGGTTCAATATTTCTAAAGTGATTATGTTCCTACAAAATCTTGCTAGAAGTCCTAATGCTAGTGCTATTAATATGGCTTTTACAAAACACATTATAGATGCTCTCATTAAAATTAAGGAAGAAAATTTGAAACACAAAGCTTTTATTCCTAGGAAAGTAGAAGATAGTTGGGAACCCATCATTAATATGCAAGTGAATGACTTTGATCTCAAAGCTTCATGTGACCTTGGTTCTAGTGTCTCTATTATGCCTAGAAAGATTTATGAAATGCTTGATTTGCCACCTTCGGAAGATTGCTATTTAGATGACCCACTTGATGATAATGCTAAAAGGAACTCACGGGGAGTATTAATGATGTTCTTATTATGGTTAACAATGCCTATGTCCCTGTTGATTTCTATGTTTTGGATGTTGAATGCAATTCTTCTTGTCCTATTTCTTTGGGAAGATATTTTCTTAGAACTATTGGTGCCATCATTTATATGAAATAGGGCACCATTAAATATCAATTCTCATTCAAAAAGGTATAGAACACTTCCCTATGAGGAGAGATAAGTTACATTTTTCTCCTCCTTTTAAAGCAAAATTTGATGTTAATGCTTCTTCATTTGAAAATACTTGATTCTTGCTTCTTGTGCCTAACTTAAAGGCGTTAAAGAAAAGTACTTCTTGGGAGATAACCCAATAGTTTTCTTGAGTCTTGGAAGTTATTACTTCTGTAATAACCTCTCCTTATCCTTTTTGTTTGATTTTTGATGGGGATACGCCACTGGGTATACTTGGGGTAGACGCTTCCGATCGGCCCTGGGCTGGCGAGTGGCCTGCAGAACGGCGAGTGGATTGAAGCCCAAAGGTACCGAGCGACTGGAAGTCAAGGCCCAAAGTAGATAGGCCCACCGGATTAGGTTAAACGACCATCAAGTCAGAATCAATCGGTTGAGATATGTAAACCCTAGGAGAGGTGAGCCTATATAAACCTCCCTATGGGGGAGTAGAGACACGTTCCTCATACACCTAAGCGACTCGCCGCCTAGCCGAGCTCGCCCATTGTAACACCTCCCTAATACAATCTAGCAGTAGGTCTTTACCTCCGGGGCCAAACCTGGTAAACCACTGTTCTTTGCCCTCATCTCGCACCGCAGATGGCTGGCCGCCTTGCCCTCGTTCTACTACTTGCGCCGATTGCAGCGTCGCCGTGACCATTCCCACGCAGTGGCGCCCACCGGGGCCTGGCCGGTCCGGCGGGTTGTCGGCGAGATCCAATCTGCCCATCAACGAGACGCCACCGCCGCATGATAGCAATCGGCGAGATGCTCCAGATCTTGCCGAGGCTACGTCCCCGGCGACCCGTCACGCGACAGCGTGATCCCGCCAATCGGCACGACAGCCTCTTCGTCGGCCTCACCGACGCCATCGTCTCGAGGACTCGGCTCACATCCGCGAAGTCGCCACGCGATCGGCTCTCCGAGAGCCAGGTTCGCACGATCCACCGCTTTGCCTCCGAGTACAACTCGCCCACGAACGTGGCGGAAATTCAACGCCGCAAGATGCGGCCCTCACCGACGACGCCGACGGCGACCCCGCCACTCACGGATCCATCGCCGCGGCCTCATCCGCGGCTCCATCGCCTGTGTCTCCAACGGGAGACTTGAGGACCCTCCATCCGGAATCTTTGAATTCGACCGGTCGGAGAACTCCGCCGACCTCCGCTGAAGGAGCGACCGCCACGCCGCGGCTTACATGGCCACCGCACCGATCCGCCGGAGGATCCTTTCTCCACCCAATCCTCCTAACGCCACGGCAACGGAGGTCGAGGAACTCCGCTTGAAATCGGAGGCGGTACGCAAAAGCGGCCGAGCGCGAAAAATTCCGCCTCGGCGGTGACGCGCATGAGTATCACGCTACCACCAGCCGGATCAGTCACGTTGAACCCCACCGTTCAGGGGCGCGCCCTGAACTTCGACGACGAAAACGACCCGGCTCGCATAGCCGAGCGCGCGATCTGCAAGAACGCGCCACCAGGAGGAAGCGCCCGGCCCCCGCCAGGATCGACGGCGATGGGTGCCCCACCACCACCCAACCGCACCCCTCCCAGGGACCAGCCGCGGATAGTCGTCTCCTCACGGGAGCGAGACGCGAACGGCCTCCCACTGTTCTCCACCCCGATGGACAACCTCGTGGCGAGTTGGCAGCAGCCGATAGCATCACGCCACCGCGACGGCGCCTTACAGATCCAAAGACGTCAAGGCCCCGCTATGAAGGCCGTGGAGCAGCAAAGAGCGGGCGCCGACCGCAAGGTCGAGTATACTCGCGTTCCTTGGGAAGCGGCCTCCAAGCCGCCCGGCGGCAAACACCTCAATCGCGCCGCCACGAGCCACTGCAGCTCCAACACCGACCGCGAACGCTGCACTCTCCACCAACGATCCCCGGCGACCAACTTCATCGCTAACGGACAACCCATCGACGCCCGCACCCACATCATCAACAACCAAAGGCGAAGACGCCAGCCCGACGACTGCGGCACACCCTAACTAATCGCGCGATGGCGAGCCTATGGGATCGCTCGATCGACTTGGCCTAAGTGCCCGGACCAATGATCCGAGGCGAAGTACCCACCAAACTTCAAGGCGCCAAAGGAGATAGAAAATACGACTCAGACGACCCCGCACTGGCTCGACACATACCTCATGGCAATGGGGATCGCGGGTCACACTGACCTACTGCCTGCTACCTCCCACTAATGATGGAGGGGCGTGCGGCGATGGATCAACACTCCCCGTGATGATCGACTCACGGGAGGAAATGCGCGACGCCGTCAGCACTTCGAGTGCTCCTACACCCGCGCCACCACCATTGAGGATCGAACGATGCGTCCGGGGACCCGTGAGTCGACCGCAATCGGGTCCAACGGTGGCAAGAGCTTTGGTAACGCGGCATCCACCCGACACCGCAATCCATTGCTTCAAGACCTCGTGCCACGAGCCTCTAGTCGCCAAGCTCAAGCGACACCCCGCACACTCGACAACATCCCGACCTCCTCGAGATCGCCAAACGACGCCGAGGAAGATCCAAACCAGGAAGCGACGACGAGTCGAGGGCAACGCCGCACGGCGGCAACGACAATGACGCCGAACCGATTTACGCTATGGACACCCGCCTCTGGCAAGCGCCAGCAATGACGGGCGAAGTCGACTTCGTCGCTAACGCTGGGCACGCATACATGAGCCCAAGAGCTACCGGCGACGGAGGGCAACGGCGACGGGCGGCAATTACAAGAACAAGCCAAGGTTCGATCCCGCCCTCCTTAACCAACCATGTGCGTTCCATAGCAGGAAGGAAGCCCGAACACACACCACCGCCGACCGCCACACCCTCGTGGAAATCGAGAAGGCACGGCAAGCGCGAGGACACCGACAACGACCGCCAAAGGGCGGAAAATTCGCAAAGCAGCCGCTTCCACACCTTCACAGGCTTCAACACGGCGAGAAGAAGGTCATCGCCCGCGCTGCCGCCAATGCGGTGGCCCAAACAGACGCCCCCGCCTCGAACTGGTCGGAACAACCCATCACCGAGCCGGCAAGACCACTCGCCACGCATCGAGTACCCAGGAAGTCGCCTTGGTGGTCAAGCCCAAGGTTGGCGATCATCGCTCCCCAAGACAGCGATGGCGGCGGCAGCTCCATCAACATCCTCTACCTCGACACCTTCAGCGGTTGCGGCTCCCGCAATCGATGGTCGAGACAACACACCACGCCCACGGCATCGCCCCGGTCGGAAGGCGTATCCGATCGGCAAAGTCACGCCGCGCCACTTTGGTACTCGCAAACTTCCGCACCGAGCGGATCGTCTTCAAGCTGGTGCCCTTCGAAGGCACTTACCACTGCGTCCTGGGGCGCCAGGCGTTCGCTAAATTCATGGCGGCACCCCACTACGCGTACAACGCGATGAAGCTCCCCGGGCCGTGCGGCGTCATCACCATCAACGGCGACCCCGACATGGCCGCCGAATGCGAAGCCAAAGGAGCCGAACTCGCCGACGCCGTCATCGCAGCAGAGACTAATCACGCCGACGAGCTCGCCAAATACGCGAGCGGGGTCAACAATGACGACCCCACAATACTCAAGAAGCCCAACTCAGAGGGCGCAAACACCTCAACCTTTGAGGCCACGACGCACACTCGCACCGTCGAGCTGGTCCCAGGCGACTCCAGCCAGACGGTGACGATCGGGACAGGCATGAGCCCAGCATAGGAAGGCGCGCTCATCGAGTTCCTCCGTGAGAACAGGGACATCTTCGCATGGAAACCCTCTGACATGCCCGGTGTCCCTAGGGGCCTCCGAGCACAAGCTAAACGCCGACCCAAAGTGCGACTGTCAGCGTCGCTATGGCCCTTCAATGAAGAACGCCGTCGAGCAATCGCCGAGGAAGTGCAAATACATTCGCTGCCGCTTCATCCGGCCAATCAAATACTCCAAGTGGCTGGCAAACCCAGTCCTGGTCGAGAAGAAAAACGGGACCTGGAGAATGTGTATCGACTACACAAACCTGAACAGCGCCTTCCCAAAGGAGCAGTTCGTCCTCCCGCGGATCGATCAGATAATCGATTCAACCGCGGGTTCGGAGTTGCTATGTTTCCTCGACGCCTACTCCGGGTACAACCAGATCAAAATGGCTGTCGAAGACGAGGAGAAGACGGCGTTCATCACGCCATTCGAGCCTTCGCTACACCGCCATGACCTTCGCCTCAAGAACGCCAGGCAACCTACCAGCGGTGCATGCAAGAATGCCTCGCGAGCCAAATTGCCGCAACATCCACGTCTACATCGACGACGTGGTCGTGAAATCCGCCGCCAAGGCGACCTACTCGCCGACTGGCGGAAACCTTCGCCAATCTGCGAAGGTACAAGATAAAGCTCAACCTGAGCAAGTGAACCTTGGTGTACCCGCCGACAACCATCGGGTACGTCTCCAAACGAGGGATCGAGGCGAACCCAACAAAGATCGACACGATCGCCTCTCGCAAACCCGAATGCTGCGTGGCGCCCGAAGCTGGCGGGCGGTAGCGCTCGATCGCTTCATACCCGCTGGGAAAAGGCGATGCCCTATACCGCTGATGCAAGAACCCCACCTTCCGGGGACAAGGAGGCGGACCACGCTCCGCGACCTCAAAAAGTGCTACTCGCAGACCACTACCGCCGCCCCGACAAAGAACCTATGCTGGTTTACGTCGCGGCATCCGAGCGTCGTCGGTCTTTGTGATGGTCGAGAACGACCAGAGGAAGGAAAGGAGCGCCTCAGCGTCCGTGTACTACATCAGCGAGGTCCTCACCGAAGTCGCGCCGGTACCCACACCAAAAGCTAGTATACGCGGTCTTGAGGCTCAGCGGCGCCGCACTACTTCAGGAGCACCGTCACGGTCCGCCTCTCGCCATCGCAAGACATCATCCGAATCGCGAGGCGATCGGACGGGTCGCCAAGTGGCCGCCGAGATTGGCGCCCACAACATTAAATACGAGCGCGAAGGCGATTAAGTCGCGAATCCGGCAGACTTCATCGCCGACCGGGAGGAGGCCCAAGCCGGAGAAGCCGCGACTCCACATCGGAGCTCGCACTTCGACGGCTCCAAGAACACGGACGGCAGGAGCGGGATAGTGTTGACTTCACCAAAGGCGACAAGCTCCGCTACATCCTCCGCCTCGAATTCACGCCCGCACCAACAACATGGCTGAATACGAGGCTACTCTCCACGCATGCGAGCCAAGGAGATGAACGTCAATCGCCTTCGATGCTACGGAGATTCCGACCTAGTCGCGGCAAGTCGCGGCACCGCGACGCCATCTCGCCTACCATGGCGGCATCGCCAAGAGGTGGACAAGTTGGGCGGTCACTTCACGCTACTCTGCCGAGTGGATCGACAGCGAAAACGAGGAGGCCGACGCCTCTCGCGATCGGGTCGGCTCGACTCGCACCACCCGCCGCGTGTTCCTCGACACAATCTCCAAACCATCAGTCTCTCCGAGGGAGATCGACATCGAGTCCCACTCAACCAGAGGCAGCCTTGGTCGCACTCATCGCCGAGCCGACGACCGACCAAGCCCTACATCGCTTACCGAAGCCGCACCGCCACAGACAAGACAGACGCTTGAATGATCGCCGCCGATGCAAGTCTTACACCATCATCGACGGCGAGCTACACAAGCGCAGTCACCGGCGTGTTCCAACGTTGCGTCCAACCGGTGAAGGACGCAAAATCCTCCACGACATTCACTCGTGATCGCGCACCAAGCCGCCGCTTCCTCGGTCGCCAAGGCTATGCGACACGGCTTCATCGCACCAGACACGCCGACGCTGTCGACATCGCCCAGCGCGCGGGTGCCGGCACGCCAATCAACGCAGCGTATCGAGCTCGGCGCTCAAAACGATCCCCATCACTTGGCCATTCGTATGCGGCATGGACATGGGCCCTTCAAGAAAGCCCTCCGCTACACCCACTTGCTAGTCGCCGTCGACAAATTCACCAAGTGGGTGGAGGCCAAACCAGTCCGGAAATGCGACGGGAAGACCGCCACTAAATTCCTACGCGAGCTCATATATCGCTACGGGTTCCCAAATAGTATCATCACGGACAACGGCACAAACTTTGCCAAGGAGCAATGGCGATTCTGCGAAGAGCACCACATCCGCTCGATCTCGCGTCCCGCCCACCCGAATCCAACGGCCAGCGAACGAGCCAACCAAAGCATCCTCCACTGAAGCCGCGATTCCAAGTACCACTCGAGCGCACTGGTGCCGGGTCAAGAGTTGCCCTCCGTTATCCGGGAATCCGCACTCGGTTAACAGATCGACGGGATTCACCCCTTCTTCATGGTCTACGGCGCCGCAGTCATGCCCACCGACCTCGACTCGCCATGGTCGTCCATTATCGGAGGCGAAACGAGCTGGCCCGCCAAGATGGGCTCGACCAGCGACGAAGCACGCGACCTCGCCGGTCACGCACCGCCATCTACCAACAAGGACTCCGCCGCTACCACACCGACGGGTGAAAACCTCACCTTCCGTGAAGGCGACCTGGTGTTACGCCTCATCCAGACAAGAAGGGCATGCACAAGCTCTCCTCCGTGGGAGGGCCGTTCGCTTCATCGGGCGCAGATCGCAACGACGCCTACTACCTCATCGACGTCTGCGGGGACGGCGAGACGGCATCAGCGACCATGGAATGTAAACCTCCTCCGGAAGTTCTACTCCTAGAACCCCACACATGTACTCTCCTCGCTATGAAATAAAAGAAATCACATCGCAAATTGCGCCTACTCTCCATGACTTGTGCCACTCAGACTTCGTAATAACAGATGCGCTAAAATGAAGTCAACCTTTGGTACAGCGATCGGCAAGGCTAAGTAGTGCGGTGTAAGAGCACCGAATCACTTCAGTCTTGCATCGTCCAAAAACGCCAACCCGAGCCCCATTGAGTCGCTTAGCTCGACCGGCTTTACGAGCCAAGACAACCGCCTCGCTTCTCACAGCGACCTTGGTCCTCCGCATCCTCGGCTTAGCGACTGAACGGCTAAGTACCACGCCGGGACTGAATACCAATTCCGCGATCGTCGTGGAAAACGCCAAGTAAGAGAGCACGCCAGACTGCCACGCGATCGACCCCACGGGCCAGGCAGGAGGACGCTCACGCCAACGCTTAAGTCCTCAACCACCCTCGAGTCGCGCCTAGAACTACCAAGTACCACGCCGGGACTCGCCACCCGACCCGTCCGTATGGGAAAACGGTAAAGTCTGAGCACTCAAGGAGTCGCTTATGATCGGCTCTCCGAGCTCGGGCGTAGTCGACCAAATCAATGTAACACATGATAACAACACACACCATATACAGGTAAACCCCACAAAAGGCGGACGCGCGGGGACTCGTTCAAAATCAATCCAAATCACACAAACGAATAGCAAAATGGATACGACGTCCCATTCAATCGCATCGCATTGTCTTATGTTACAAAATATGCCGCATGGCGTAACTGCCGCTAACACTTCCAAGGCAAACTACCCTACTCGCAGGCTTGATGACGACTCGCCAAAGATCACGGCGACGGATGAACGCGGTGTACGGGTTTGATGGATACGTTGTCAATTCACCACCCATCGCCGCGAAAAGGCTGCTCGACCTTGAAGTCACGATGCAAAGCTCGGGTCGTTTCGCGCGACGACCGCCTCTCGATAGGGAAGGAGATCGCCCATCGCCCGACACGCCCGAGTACATGGCAGACGCCCCGCAACTTGAGAACCTCGACATCCACCGCGCCGGTCGACGACGGATACCCACTCGTCACATCGTCAACGCCGAAATCTTCGGGAAGTGGGCGAGTCCGAGACTCGATCTTGCCGACGCCCACGCCGACGCGCTGGCCATGAACTCAACGATCGCGGCGCTTTCTCCAAATATTCCCACACCTCAACAAGGTCGCTGGGAATAACCTCTCGGGCGATATTTCTTGAAGGTAGGCGGATGCATCGTCGCCGACAAAGGCCGCCGAAGTCGACGAGCATGCTTACGACCGCCTCGCATCAAGCGAGCTCGCTTCTTGGCTACCAATAACGCGGCCTGCGAGAAGGAGACAATGATGAGTACGACGGACACCACAAAACTACAACTAACGAAAGGGAAGATGCACTCACCAAGCAGCGGGCGAGTCCCGTGATGAAGCACTGAAGCGACGTGTGGTCGTTCTGAAGCCCAGCAATAAGGGCTTCCGACACCTTGCGATCCTCCTCCGCGGCCGCAATGGCGGCCTTAGCTCGCCCGTCCGCCGAGCTCGCTTCTTCTCTCGCCTCCGCAGTTCAAGGCCGAGGTCGGCGACCATTGCTCAGCAAGACCGAGCAGATCGCGCCGCCACCAACTCACCAGCGGGACAAGCTCTGGCGAGCTTCCTTCGCCGCAGCAGCGTGAAGCTCTTTGTTCGCCTCTGGATGGTGGCCAGCCTTTCAGACGCTGTTACGCCAATCGGTCCGCTGACTCAAGCCGCAGACCGCATATCATCAAAAAAGTAAGCAAGAAAACGAATTCCTAAGTGCCCACCCGCTAAATTTAGTGCGGCGCACTTCGGGACCGGGCGATCAAGAAAATTCCTAAGTGCCCACCCGCTAAAATTTAGCGCGGCGCACTCGGGACCGGATGCGAAAGTAAAAGACGAAATTATAAGAATCGCCGCAGCACCGACCGATCCTCGGGACCGGAGGTACCGGATGGCTGCACCAAGCATGCCATGGAGTTGTATCGCGTCCCACGACGCAGCAGCATGGCGTGTGCTCGCGACGCTGGTCGACTAAAGATCGGCGGTCCCGGAGAGAGGCCCGGGCGCAGCCCGCCGTGGCCGCCTTTGGTCACAAAGCGGGGAAGGTAGCGATCGAGGCACCCGCCCAAAGGAAGTCGCTTCCTCCGTCTAGGCAAGGAAACGCCTCTTCAGAGACGCGTTGCTTCCATCTGGTCCGCCGGGCGCGACCGCCGTGTCGTCGAGACGATGGCGATGTCGCCGCCTTGGCCTTCTTGTCGACATCCGCCGAGGCGACGACTCGCCCGCTTCCTCTTACGAGAAGGATCCTCTTCGCTAGCGGAGGGTACCGAGCCACCGGTGGCCCATCTTTTTCACTTCGGTCCCGCACATCAATCGAATCAATAAAGACAATCAAATAGTTATGAAAAGTAGGAAGGGTGAACGCACTCACTTGGCGATCGATGAAACGTAGCCTGCACGGCGGCCGGTTTTCCATTCGGGCCCGATGGCGATCGAGCCCAGCCCAAGACGTCGCGTGCCCAAGACACGGACGGCTTCTTCGTTGAGGCCGCGGTGGCGCCTGGGACACCCTCGGGGCTTCCTCGCGGTGAGCCGGCGTCGGAGCCTCCTTGGGCGAGGCCGCCACATTCGAACCTCCTCGCGAGGCGCCGCCTTGAGCCTTCCCTAGCCCAGAGACCGGCGCGAATGGTGGAGGCATCGAGGCCAGCGGCACTTCCATGCTCGGCGTGTCTAGCGCGGTTGTCGCTGGGGGCGCGCCGTCACCGGCCGAGCTGGGAGCGTCGGAGCTGCTCGTCGAGTGCGGCGGCGAGGCCATCCTTGACGGCTTCGTTTTCCTCTTCGGGGGGGCCCTCGCTTCCTTTTCCTTCTTCTTCTTCTTCGAAGGAGTGGCCTGGCGGCGCGAGGTGGTTTCTGGGAGCTCTTCGTCATCATGACGCTCGAGACTCCTGCTCGCTTCGATTTCGCGCTGACGTTGCCCGCGGGTTTTTCGGACCAGCGGGGCGATTTCCTCTTCGGACTCGACCTCGTCGTCCTCGTTGCCCCTCGCGGGTGGCGATTCGCCCCAGGCGGATGGCCCGGCTCTCATCATCGAAGGTGGGAGCCACCTTCCACCACTTGGAATAGCTGCAATGAATACAAAACAGAATCGATTACTTGATCGCGCATACGATCGCGAGCAAGGTAAAGAAATTACCGTTGAGCCGGACGTCATGTGTAGGGGCGATCCCCTGTGCATCCGTGTACACCGCTGGTGATCTTCTTCAACGCTGGAGATAATCCTCCAGCTTCCACTGCCGAGGCAGCCTTCGTCGAGTCTCCCCGGCCCGTGTACTGATACATGTAGTGGTCGCGTTGGGCGAGTGGAACGAGCCGTCGCCCGAGCCAGCAATTGTACAGGTTTATCGTCTGAAGGCCCTTCTTTTTCAGACCACGGATGGCCTGGAGCATCTCGTCAACGACCATCCGCTGGTCGTCGGGAGCTTGCCGACTTGGAGATGGCGGGGCTCGAACGATTGGCCGAGTACCGCGATCGCCACCGCCCCTCCGGGTCGCCGCCACGAGAACCATGACTTCTTCCGCCGCCGCTGCCTTGGCGGTAGCATCGATCGAAGAAAGAAGCCTTGGACTTGAGCTGAACGCTGCCGCTGCTAGCATTGGGCCGCTTCCTCGCTGATCCGTCCATGGAACAGATCCTGCCACAAGGGAAAGTAGGGCCGGCAGCCCAAGTAGCACTCGCAGAACGCCACGAAGATGGCGAGCTGCTCAATGCTGTGAGGACCCAGATCTAAAGGCTGGATCCCGTAGTAGGCGCAGAAACGCCGGAATAACAAAGACGTGGGAAACCCTAGCCCCCGCTCGAGATGACTGGTGAAACAGACGAATTCCCTCTCTCGCGGGTTTGGGGTCGTTCTCCTGCGGGATACGCCAACAGCTCAGGATTCCAGCCTCCTCGAAGAGGCCACCGCCCTTGTGCACTTGGACCTGCCCATGGTTCGTGGAAAGGGCCATAGCCGAGAGGTTGGTTGGAGATCGGAGGATTTCGGTCGATTGATTGGAGCAAAGGAAGGAAAATGCGCACTCGAAGAAGTGGTGGGCGCTTGATCCGCGATTGCCTACCATTCCTCTTATATAGCGGGAGCTACCCGCCAAATCAGGGGGCCGTTACCGCGATGATTACGCCGAAAGTTACCGTTGGATTACCCCAACGGCTAGTTTGACCACACCTGACGGTCCAACTCCGGTCATTCGGCTCGCTAGGTCAATCACCACGACCGCGTTCCGCCGACTCGACTCGCCTAAAACGTGACTTGGTTCACCGGATTTTCTTCTTCATACAGGAGCCCGCCGACGATTCGACCGATGCCTACTCAAGTCAGATACTCCATCGCCAGCCACCACGCCTAATCGACGACGGCCTCGGGACTATCGATGGGGATACGCCTCCGGGTATACTCGGCAGACGCTTCCGACCGCCCTGTGGTCTGGCGAGTGGGCCTAGAACCATGAGTGGATTGAAGCCCAAGAAGGTACCGAGCGATCGGAAGTCAAGGCCCAAAGTAGTAGATAGGCCCCGGATTAGGTTAAACGACATCAAGTCAGAATCAATCGGTTGAGATATGTAAACCCTAGGAGAGGTGAGCCTATATAAACCTCCCTATGGGGGAGTAGAGACACGCCCCTCATACACCTAAGCGACTCGCCGCTAGCCGAGCTCGCCCATTGTAACACCTCCCTAATACAATCTAGCAGGAGTAGGTCTTTACCCTCCGGGGGGCCGAACCTGGGTAAACCCTGTGTCTTTGCCCTCATCTCGCACCGCAGATGGCTGGCCGCCCTTGCCCCTCGTTCTACTACTCGCTGCCGATTGCAGCGTCTGCTGTGACCATTCCCACGACAATTTTTTTGCCAAGAATAACCTCTAATGAGAGAGAAGTAAGATTTGGGGAAGTTGCTTCCCCGAAACAGATTTTTTGTGATTCACTATAAAAATTCGTGAAAAATATCTGCATGTCGGATTGAGATGTAATTTCTGGGTAAACCCCCCAGGTTGTTATCTAACTTTTGTTAGTTCAACACTTTTTGATTTGAGCAACAGAAGGTCTTTGAAAAAAATCAGTTTTTACCCGCTGGTCTGTTTTGACAAATTTCTGCCATTATTTGCATTTGCCTCTTATCGATTTATTTTTAAGTTATTTTTGGTGAATTGAGTTTTTTGAATGAATTGCTACAGTAGCTTGTGTTTTTAATGAAAGTTTTGTTGTTTTGCAACTAAACCCCAATGGTTTATTAGGTTTATTACTTTTGAATGCACTAATGTTGCTAATGAAGATTGTGTGAAGTTTTGTATGATGGAAATTTTCAAGTGTAGGGGGAGAATGATATAATGAGATGAAGAATGGACAAAATATCAAGCTTGTGGATGCCACCCCGTGTTACCCCAAGAAATATTCAAGCGGTACAAGCATCAAAGCTTGGGGATTCCTTGGGCATCCCCTCCTTTATCAATAAAAATCTCAGGTCTCTTTCTAGACACTTCGTTTTTATTGTTTCATGCACTGTTGTGTTGTTCTTGGAGAGTCTTAATTTTCGTTTTCTTAGTTTGCTTGAATAAAGTAGTTGGACCCTCGCTTTCGCTGTGATGTTTCAAATAAGTTGACCGGTGTTGGAAAAGAGTAGAAAGTTTCATGATTATAGTGATACAAAAGGGAGCTTGTTTTGACTGTGACTTAGACTTTATCATGTCATGCTAGATGTTATTTTGACCTTATTCTTAGTGGTTATTGTTGTAGCATGACTTTTTCAAACAATTGAGATTGTTTAATGTGCCTTGAAAGAATCATGTTTTTTTAGCATACAAAAGCATAATATTGTGGTATTCTCCTTTGATGCTTTGTTTGGGTTGACTTGGCACATGCTCACACCATGTTATGACCATGAGCCAGTCACCTTAGTGACGAGGTTTAATCCCGTCAATGCCCATTGTTATGATCTTGGGTTTTGGAGAAGATGGGGGTGCTGGAGATCACGGAACGGTTAACAGACAAGCAACCAGGGGACATGTAGATTTACCCAGGTTCAGGCCCCCAGAGGGAAAACCCTACTCCTGCTTGTCTGCTCTTGATTACGGCGGAACCGAAAGTTACAGGGGTGCGCAGATGCAATCTGGCATGGAGGTGTGTATGCGGTGGTATGAGAGGTCTAGATCTGTAGATCTATTGTGGAGGTGGAGATCGTAGATCTGTCTATTGGGGGGTTTATGGCCTAGCGTAGGTCGTAATTTGTCCTCCTCGTTGGACCCTCCTAGCCTTTATATATGGGGAGGCTAGATCTCGGGTGCCAATACGATTTGGTTACAAGTTGTATTCAAACTCTAGTCTTGAGGTTTCCTTGTCTTGGCGCTTGGGAGTCCGTGTCCATATGGGCTTCATAGAAGCCAAAACGTCATAGGCGTCATGGACCTTGACATGTCGTCGAGTGGGCCTTCCATCGGGCTGGACCAGGTAGGCTAACATCGGGTACCCATAGGGCATATCCATGTCAGTAGCCCCCGAGTGTCCATCCGAAACATAGATTCGGGTGGAGACTTATTTGTCTTGAACCTTGAATTTGGATGTTGGAGTCGAAAATTGTGTCGAGTGCGAAGCACTTCACCCGAAATTTTATCGGGTCAGTCGTTGTAAAGGAATTGGCATTACGGACGTAGTCAACACAATGGACTATAGGGTGCGCGACCAACGCTTCCTATGGGAGTAGCCCCCGAGTGTCTGTTCGAGTCATAGACTCGAGCAGAAACTTATAGTCGTCGGTTGCGGGTTACGGCGATCCGGAAGTTCTTCGGATGACCTTGCAGATGCTATGAATGCCTTCATTTTTTCGAATGCGCTACCAGCGCTCCCTATGGGAGTAGCCCCCGAGTCCTCAGTCGAATCGTTGATTGGAGTGAGGAATCGAAGCATGCCACTCGAAGATCTTCTGTGTGTGCGACCAGCGCTCCAGTTTGGAGTAGCCCCCGAGTGTCTGGCGGAGTCGTAGACTTAGGCAGAGACTCGAGTATTGTATTGTGTAGTAGTAGTCGGCAATCTCGTGGGCGTACCGCTGACCCGGAAATACATCGGGTGTGCGACCAGCGCTCCTGCTAGGAGTAGCCCCCGAGTGTCTAGTCGAGTCGCGGACTCGAGTGGAGACTCATGCGAGGAGAAACCACTGACCCGGAAGTTCATCAAGTCAGCGTCTCACGCATAAGGATCTAGGAGTCGACGTAGCGGAGTCGTGCCCCGTTTAGCCGGAAGGACTCGACATTGCGGATGAAGTCGACGTTGTTGCTTCTTTCGGGTGCGCGGCCAGCACCGCCTTTGTCGATGATTGTTGTGGTCATCCGAGGAATGCGTCGACTTGGGTCTTGGTGTTAGTCGACTCCGTTGGAGGACCCGACACAATAGCGAGATGTAATTCGACGTCCCTGTAGGCTGCAAAAAACACGCAAATTTGTGAAGTACTTGTATCTTGTAAATAGTAATTGCTTGTCGACTTGTAAAGTAAAATTCTGGTGCCAATCGAGTCGACACTTTTGCACTATATGCTAGGCCTTTTCGTTAGCTTGATTACCCTTAGTCTCAGTACCTTGCCGAGGCACTCGGAGTTCAAGGATTCGACGATCAGGCAGAATCAGCTACTCGGGCTGTCGCGTTCGAGGTGCTCGAGTGCGTGGAGCCGATGGCACATTAGGTTACTCGAAGAGGGCGCAACCCCCGAGTGTTTCGAGTGCGATTTAAAATAAGAAAGAAAATCAACTCTGAATAGTGAACTTAGCTTTGTTTGTTGTCGGCGAGGTGAACAGATTGCGGGAGCCAACGCAACCGGCAGATCGCGGTCACAAGAGCCAATACGGCCTGCGGGTAGCGGTCACGGGAGTCGAAGGAGCCCCCGAGTCGTGGTCGTTGAAGCCTATGCGGCCAGTTGCCGCACTCGAAGATCGTGTCGGGTCGCCGCATCCGAAAAGATGCAGCGGGTCACCGCAGCCGAAGATTCCGCGGAGCGCTAGAGTCGAAAACTGTTGCGGGTCGCCAGTGTCAAAGACTCGGCGGGTCACACGACGGAGTCGCCGCAGCCCCCGGGCGTGGAGTTGATGTGGTCGATGTAGCCAAGGCGGCGCCGATGTGACGGCCCGGAGTTGACGCGGCGAACAAAGTCGCGTGGCGTTTAACCGGACAAAGTCGATTTCGTGTTTAGCTGAGGCGAAGACAAAGGTGACCACGGTGAAGTCGAAGTATCTTTCAGGTTCTCCATGCAGCCCGGTGACTCGCCAACATACACTATACTGTTGTCATCAACTGATTTTTGTATATGTGTATGTATGAACTGCTAGCAGCTTTATCGATTTTTTTCCTTCTTTCCTTGAATTGCTCCACGACTTGGTCTTCACGTGAAGTAGCCAGCGTTAGCACTTGCTTTTTTCCTTCTTTCCTTTTCTAGTTTTCACACGCCATCAAGGTTGTCTGACTGCCTTTTTTTCACTGCCTGCGGAGTCCGGCTTTTTGCTCGCGGAATAAAGATTATGTGGGATAGCTAAATCCTGCTCCAACTCCAACTCTTAAACTTCCTTTTCTGGTTGATGGGGCGTACGTACTTCAACTGGATTGTTTCCGGAGGCCAGCTGATTTGCACTGGTTGCCGCACGTACGCATTGCTCTATTTGCTTTGATTGCCCATACAAACTTTGTAGAATTAATCCGGCTTGATGTAGATCTGTCCTAGATGTCGACGAGCCGCGGATTGTCGAAGATCAAAACCGCCAAAACCTTGAGTCCAATGCACGGAGTCGCGCGGAGGTGATTCTATGTTGCAGAAAAATCGAAGATCGCGGTGGATGGGACCGTCGCGACCGCACAATCAGCGCCCCCAATTCCCACAGACGACGCTAATTAACGAGGTTTAATCTCGTCAATGCCCATTGTTATGAGCTTGGGTTTTGGAGAAGATGGGGGTGCTGGAGATCACGAAACGGTTAACAGACAAGAAACGAGGGTACACGAGATTTACCCAGGTTTAGGCTCCCGGAGGAAAAATCCTACTCCTGCTTGTCTGCTCTTGATTACGGCGGAACCGAAAATTACAGGGGTGCGCAGATGCAATCTGGCGTGGAGGTCTATATGCGGTGGTATGAGAGGTCTATATCTATAGATCTATTGTGGAGGTGGAGATCATAGATCTGGCTATTGGTGGGTTTATGGCCTAGCGTAGGTCGTAATCTGTCCTCCTCGTTGGACCCTCCTAGCCTTTATATATGGGGAGGCTAGGTCTTGGGTGCCAATACGATTTGGTTACAAGTTGTATTCAAACTCTAGTCTCGAGGTTTCCTTGTCTTATGCGCTTGAGAGTCCGTGTCCATATGGGCTTTATAGCAGCCAAAACATCATAGGCGTCATGGACTTTGGCATGTAGTCGAGTGGGCCTTCCGTCGGGCTGGACCAGGTAGGCTAACATCGGGTACCCGTAGGGAATATCCATGTCACTTAGCCTCTATGGTCATTCAGTTTTTGACTTGTGATACCACTTTATACTTTGATTGATAATATTTTGTCGCTCTGCATGATTATGGCCATTATTGCTCTCTTAGTTAGTCGCTCCTAGCCTTTTGCTAGCCTCCACTTGTATTGAGTAAGCTCTACTCATGCATCCAACTCCCAAGAAACCAAGTTATTCCAAAGAGTCCACTATAAATTCCTATGCATGGTGTGTTACATCATTCCAAGTATATTCTTATTTTATCTATCTTCCAAATTAAATTTGTTATGTGAAAATTAGTGATTAAAGCTCTCACAAACTTGATGGCACACTTTATTTTTCTTTCTCCTAATAAAATTGAACCATTATGTCATCTATGTTGTATATGCTTGCACTTATAAGTTGGGAATTAGCAGAATTGTGTTGTCACGGGGAACACTTTCAAGACCTATAAATATCTACCCAGTTGATATCATGCTCTTTTGTTTATGAATGTCGACGATGTAAAATAAAAGGGGAGCTTGTAAGTCCATAGAGTTATGTATATGTGTTAGAGAAACGTCTGGGCCGCTAGCCTAAGCCATGCCTAATCATGGTGGAAACTTGCAGCATCACCATAGTGAGCAATCCATGAAGCATCCTCGGAAAAAAAGATACAGAAAAAAGAGAGGAAAAATATGCACCATTCTTATGGTAAACAAAAGGATTGATGAGATGCTTACTGTCCGTTGCCTTGTCATTTTGATATGGGATAGCTCCTGTGTCATGGGGCAAGGGGTACCCCGTTGGAGGTTCTCTATGATACACATATACTTACAATGACAAGAACTTACCGGTAACTAAAGTTGAGTAACATGAGGAACGTCCCTCGTACTCAAGGGACATGAGATTTCCAACTTATGATTTGTCAAGCATATACTCCATACTTTGTTCACTTTAAACTTAATCACTTCAAGATGCTTATGATAGGGGCAACGAGAGCTGAAAGCTAACAAGTTCCATAATTTTTGGAAGCTCATTATGAAACTTGAAATCCCTGCTTCCCTGTGAAGGGCCTTTCTTCCACTTTTATATTGAGTATCCACCTTATATCCTTAGGCACCAATTAAGAGAGCATAGTTGTCATTTTAGTTTTATGTGCATTCTCCCAAATCTTATTGATTGATTCATAATGTTGATATTGCTTGTTCTTAAACTATCTGTATCTAGTCACCCTTATGAACTTTGAAGGTGTCCTATGCATTTATGTTTTGCTACTCTATGAGGGACAAGCTAAATACCACTATGCTATGTTTTCTATATGTGAAACAAACAAACGTATTTCAATGCATTGTTATTCATGATCTTTGTTTGTATCATTTCATGTTGCAACATAGTTACTATATCCTATTGTTAGAACTTCATGCTCATGTTTAGAGTACTTTGATCCCAACTTTCAATGCTTGCAAATAGTTTGATCAAGATTGTGATGGTGCATGTCACCTAAAAAATTATTCTTTTTATCACTTGCCTACTCGAGGACGAGCAGGAGTTAAGCTTGGGGATGCTTGATATGTCGTAAACATATCTATAATTTTTGATGTTCCTTGCTTGTTTAGTATCAACTTTTCTATGCTTTTTCTACACTTTGAGGTATTTTATACATTTTCTGGGACTAACCTATTAACAAGATGTCGCAGTGCCAGTTGCCTGTTTTCTGCTGTTTTTGGTTTCAGAAAAGCTAGTATGGAAATATTCTCAGAATTGGACGGGACAAAATCCAAATTCAATATTTCACCGAGGAGAACACAGAATCCAGAGGAGAGACGGAGGAGCGCCACACGGCGACCACACACCCCAGGCGCGGGCCCACCCTAGGTCGCGCCAGGGAAGGGTGTGGGCCCCCTGATCTCCCCCTGCCTCGCCTCTTCGCCTATAAAAGCCCCCCGATGCCAAAACCCTAAGTACGCGATCAGATCTCCACGAAACAATCTGTAGCCACCGCCTCCATCATCCTTAGATTGGGGGGATCTGAAGCTCTTCCCGGCACCCTGCCGGAGGGGAGAGATCATCCGGGAGGCCTTCTTTATCACCATGCCAGCCTCCGGTATGATGCATGAGTAGTTCACCCTTGGACTATGGGTCCATACAGTAGCTAGATTGCTGTTTCTCCTCCTTTGTGCTATCATGTTTAGATCTTGTGAGCTTCGTTCATGATCAAGATCATCTATTTGTAATCATACATGTTGTGTGTGCGGGGATCCGATGGATATTGAGATTGCTATGTTAGATTGATTATTGATTCTATCATGTCTTATTGATTATTGATTCTATCATGTATGTGTTGTTTGTGATCTTGCATGCTCTCTGTTGCTAGTAGCTATCTTGGCCAAGTAGATGCTAGTGACTCCAAGAGGGCGTATTTATGCTCTATAGTGGGTTCATGCATCTATTAAATCTGGGAAAGTGACAGAAATCTCTAAGGTTATAGATGTGTTGTTGCTACTAGGGAGAAAACAACAATCTTTTATTCATGGAACAACTGTATTGTTTACTTTACATACATTGCTTAAGGCAGTTATCTGTTGCTTGCAACTTAATACTGGAGGGGGTTCGGATGATAACCTGAAGGTGGATTACTAGTCATAGATGCAGTTGGAAGGCGGTCTATGTATATTTGTTGTAATGTCCAATCAAATTTCATAGGAATCATGAATGTCTAGTATTTGCATTGTTATGCCTTGCTCAGTCCTGTCAATTGCCCCGCTGTAACTTGTTCACCCAACATGTTATGTTATTTATCTTAAGGAGAACACCTCTAGTGAACTGTGGACCCCGGTCCAATCTTTACCATTGTTACATCATATACTATTACCGTTTACTTTCTACAAGCAACCATTACCTTCCACATTATACGTTTACTCCTTCTTTTTTTCATCAAACCAGTGAGATTGACATCCTCACTGTAAGTTGGGGCAAAGTCTTGAGTTTGTGTTGTGTAGGATTCCAAGTTGCTAGCAACACCTTGGAGTTGTTTCCTTGCTCCTACTGGTTTGATAAGCTTGATTTCATAACTAAGGGAAAACTTTCGGCCGTGCTCATCATACCTTCCTCTTGGGGTCCCCCAACGAAGCTCTACTATTGAGCCACGTCACTGCTTAGTCGAGCTCATTTTTTAGGACTAAGTTGACAAAACATGTGTGGACATTATGGTAAGGTGGACGTGGTGCCCACCTATCACCTCTCTTCTCTTCTTCATCATATCGGTCATATTCTTCATTCTCAAAGAATGGGGACACAAATGAGGGGCATGGGCTAGGACGATGTCGACGAAGCCCAACTTGATGTTGATTGTGTTTTCTTATTGCATTGCACTACACTCATGACGGAGGGGCTTGGCACCAGGTAGATCGCGGGTTGTGACGCCCGTTGACCTCCAAGATCCGGCCATGGTGGGACTAGCCGGATCCATCACGACGACATTCTCTAGCTAAAATAGAATGTCAGCATCGACATATTAGGTGTCTATGATGATCCTGGTGCAACTAATCGGACTATGTCGAGTTGGTTAGCTTTCCACAGTAACAAACTTTCTGATGGCGGTTTTTTCGAGGCTAGATAAGGAGGCCTCCATATCTCAATTGTTTGGCAAGGTTGGTTTAGGAGAGCAATGGACTATCTAAGCACGATTATAGGGGCTGATACATTGAAAACGTATCTATAATTTTTTATGTTCCATGCTTATTTAGTATCTACTTTGCTTTGCTTTGTCTACACTTTGAGGTGTTTTTATATCTTTTCTAGAACTAACCTATTAACAAGTTGCCACAGTGCCAGTTGCCTGTTTTCTTCTGTTTTTGGTTCCAGAAAGGCAGAAAATTAATATTCTCGGAATTGGACGGGACAAAAGCCAAAGTCAATAACTTTCCGTGAGGGACACGAATCCAGAAGGAGGGACGGAGAGGCACCAGAGGGTGGACAGTGAAGGGTTTCGCGACATAGTAAATCAAAAATTTCTACGGATGCGAACAAAGGGAAAGCCAAGATCTAATCTAGGAGATGCAAACAACAAGAGAGATTGGATTATATCTTCATACCCTTGAAGATTCGCACAGCGGAACGTTCGTCGGAACGTGGGTTATGTAGTCGTACTCGCTTCTCCTCCTCGCGATCCGATCCGATCTAGCACCACAAGTGGCGGTGCCTCCGTGAGATGCACACGTGCAGCACCTCGACGTCTCCTCCTTCCTCGGACCAGCAAGTATGGTGGAGAGACGGATTGGATCTACAACACGACGGCGTGGTTTATATGGTGGAGAATTTCTACAGCAGGGCTTCGCCTACAAATAGTCGCGAGGGAGAGAGGAAGGGCAGCAGGGCGGCTAGGGTTGGAGGGGAAGGTTTGAGGGGTTGGTGCGCCCCCACCCCTCTTTATATAGAGGAGTCGCGCAGCCCTAGCCCCTCCCCCAAGCCCAAACCGGCGGCCCCAACGGATAAGGAGTGGGGGGCAAGGAAACCCCCCCTTCTAGAAGGTCTATCTCGAGTTTAAACCTCTCTTGGCATTTGGGCCCTATGGGGCCTTGTGCCTGGACCAAAGCCAGGCACTCCCTCATAGTCCCATGACCCCTCCCGGAAGGTGGGGCCACGTTGGTCCCTTCCGAAGGTTCTAGAAGCTTCCAGACAATACCGATTAATCCGGAACAATTCAACTCCAAAATTGCACCGCTTTATATGAATCTTATTCTCCGGACCACTCGGAACCTCTAGTGATGTTCCGGATCCCATCCGAGACTCGAACAAAAACTCATAAACCAATTATCCAATCTATCCTAGCCGATACGTTAAGTGTGTGACCTGCGGTTCGAGAATATGCGTACATGATCTTCTATCAATAATCAACAATGGGTCCGAAACTCATATTTACTCCCACACATTCATCGATGATCATATCGGATGAACCACGATGCCAGGATTCAATCAATCCCATATATATATTCCCTTCGTCTCGCGATATTTTACTTGCCCGAGATTTGATCGTCGGTACCGTCATACCTAGTTCAATCTCGTTCACAGCAAGTACTTTACTCGTTCCGTAATCCGATATCACTTTGTGATTAACTCCTTAACCACATGCTTGCAAGCGGTGTTGATATGGATTACCGAGTGGGCCCGAAGTATATCTCTCCAACTTGGGAGGGACAAATCCCATCTCGATACATACAACCCAACAGATACTTTCCGATCACCTGAGAGACACCTATATGATCACCCTCTTATAGGATGACGTTTGATGACCTCAAAGATTTCTTCCGATACCAGGGAGTTGTATTATCTCATGGTCTAAGGAATACAATATTTGACATAAGAAAAGCTTCGCAAAGACGAACACGATGACACGATATAATTGCTTCGCTTAGTTTGGGTCTGTCCATCATATCATTCTCCCAATGATATGATCTCATTATCAATTGACAACTCATGTCTATGGTTAGGAAACCTTAACCATCATTTATCAATGAGCTAGTCCATAGAGGCGTACTAGGGACACGGTGTTGTTCACAAACCACACAAGTATTAAAGTTTACGCTTAATACAATTCTAGCATGGAATATAAACATTATCATGAACAAGAATTATAATAATAACATCTTTATTATTGCCTCTAGGGCATAATTCCAACAGTCTCCCACTTGCACTAGAGTCAATAATCTAGTTTACATTTGGCAACAATCTCACACCCATGACACTGAGGTGCTGATCATGTTTTGCACGCGGAAGAGGTTTAGTCAACGGATCTGCGACATTCAGATCTAAATGTACTTTGCTAATCTTCAGATCTCCATCTGCTATATAATCTCGGATTATATGAAACTTGCGGTTGATATGCTTGGTCTTTGTATGATATCTTGGTTCCTTAGCGAGTGCTATGGCGCCAGTGTTGTCACACAATATCTCCAGTGGGTCCAATGCACTTGGAACCACGCCAAGCTTCGATGATGAAGTTCTGATCCAAACTCCTTCACTTGACGCTTCTCTGCAGCCATGTATTCCGCTTCTCGTAGATCCCGCGATCACGCTTTGCTTGTAGCTTCTCCACCACAGCTCCTCCATTCAAAATATACACGTATCCTGTCGAGATTTAGAATCATCCTTGTCGGTGTCAAAACTAGCATCGACGTAACCTTTACGACAAGTCGTTCATCACCCCATAGACTAAGAACATTTCTTTAGTCCTATTTAGGTACTTTAGGATGTTCTTTACGGCTGTCCATGTTCCACTCGGATCACTTTGATATCTCGCCGTTAAACTAAGAGCATTGGACACATCCGGTCTAGTACACAGCATGGCATACATGATGGAACCTATGGCCGAGGCATAATGCACTTTGCTCATAGCTTCCCTATCATTTACCGTAGCTGGACACTGAGCCTTGTTCAACATCTTACCTGACAACATAGGCACCGAACCTTTCTTTGCCTTATCCATTCTGAACCTTTTCAGAACTTTGTCTAGGTATGTACTCTGGCTTAAAGCTATCAGCCTTTGTCTATCTCTATAGATCTTGATGCCCAATATATAAGCAACTTCACCTAGGTCTTTCATTGAAAAACACTTGCTCAAATAACTCTTCACATCGTTAAGCATGTTGATGTCATTTCCGATAATCAATATGTCATCCACATATAGTACCGTAAACGCCACCGAGCTCCCACTCACTTTCTTGTAGATACAAGCTTTGTAGCAATTTGGAATCCAAAGCTCTTGATCACTTGATCAAAACGAAGGTTCCAACTCCGAGATGCTTGCTTCAGTCCATAAATGGAACGAAAGTTTGCATACTTTATCGATACTTAGGATCGATAAACCTTCGGGTTGCATCATATACAATTCTTCATCAATGTTGCCATGGAGGAACGCAATCTTGACATCCATCTGCCATATTTCATAATCATGAAACGCAGCAATTGCTAATAAAATCCGAATGGACTTAAACATCGCTACGGGAGAGAAAGTCTCATCGTAGTCAACACCTTGAACTTGTCGAAAACCTTTCGCGACAAGCCGTGCTTTATAGACGGTAACATTACCATCCGCGTCCGTTTTCTTCCTGAAGATCCATTTCCACTCAACGGCCTTCCGATCTCTAGGAGGGTCCACCAAAGTCCATACTTGGTTTTCGCTCATGGATCCCAATTCGGATTTCATGGCTTCTAGCCATTTCTCGTAGTCTGGCTCATCATCGCTTCCTCATAGTTCGAGGTTCACCGTCTTCTACCAACAAGATAGTCAAGACAGGTTGCCGCATACCACTCGGGAGGGCACGCGACCTTGTCGACTGCGACGTTCAAGAGCAAGATCGTCCAAGCTTCATGATCCTTGTCATTAGCTTCCTCTATTGTTGGTGCAAGCGGCTTTGGAACAATTTCAGTGCGCTACTCTCCAATTCAAGAGAAGGTTCAATAACCTCGCCTAGCTCTACTTTCCTCCCACTCACTTCTTTCGAGAGAAACTCCTTCTCAAGAAAGGAACCGTTCTTGCGACAAACACTTTGCCTTGGTCTGTGATAGAAGGTATACCCAATAGTTTCCTTAGGGTATCCTATGAAGACGCATTTCTCCTGGGTTCGAGCTTGTCGCATCAACTTCTTGACGTAAGCTTCAGATCCCCAAACTTTAAGAAACGACAACTTAGGTTCAGAACCAAACCACAGCTCATACGGTGTCGTCTCAACGGATTTAGATGGAGCCCTATTTAAAGTGAATGCAGCGGTTTCTAATGCATAACCCCAAAATGATAACGGAAAATCAGTAAGAGACATCATTGATCGGACCATATCTAATAGGGTTCGATTCCGGCTCGACACACCATTCTTGTTGTGGTGTTCCGGTGGCGTGAGTTGTGAAACGATTCCACTTGCTTTAAGATGCGTGAGAAAATCATAACTCAAATATTCACCTCCATGATCGGATCGTAGAAACTTAATCTTTACATTACGATGGTTCTCCACTTCATTAAATTCTTTGAACTTTTCAAACGTTTCAGATTTATGTTTCATTAAATAGATATACCCATATCTACTTAAGTCATCGGTAAAAGTGAGAAAATAGCGATATCCACCGCGTCGAAACACTCTTCGTCCGCATACATCGGTATGTATGATTTCCAACAAGTCCGCTGCTCGCTCCTTCATACCGGAGAACGGGGTTTTGATCATCTTGCCCATGAGGCATGGTTCGCATGTGTCAAATGATTCAAAATCAAGAGACTCCAAAAGTCCATCAGAATGGAGTTTCTTCATGCGCTTTACACCAATATGACCTAGACGACAGTGCCACAAATAAGTAGTATTATCACTATCTACTTTGCATCTCTTAGCCTCAATGTTATGGATGTGTGTTTCATCCCTTTCGAGATTTAGAAGAAATAAACCATTCACAATAGGTGCATGACCATAAAAGATGTTACTCATATAAATAGAACAACCATTATTCTCCGGTTTAAATGAATAACCGTCTTGCAATAAACAAGATCCAGAAATAATGTTCATGCTAAACGCAGGCACATAATAACACTTATTAAGGTTTAAAACTAATCCCGAAGGTAAAACTAAGAAGAGCGTGCAAGAACGACCATCACATCAACTCTTGATCCGTTGCCAACGCCAAGATCGTCACCTCATCCTCGAAGCCGCCGTCATTCCGTAGCTCTGCTTCGAGTTACAAATATTAGCAACCGAACCGTATCAAATACCCGTGCACTACAACGAGGATAGTAAGGAAAACATCAATAACATGTATATCAAATATACCTTTGATGGTGCCACCTTCTTGTCCGCTAAGTACTTGGACGATTCTTTGTCGGGTTGACCTCGGGTAGACGGGAAAGACAGAGGTACAATCCCCGTCTAGTTTCCGAGTTACGGTCCAAGTCGGCCGAATCATGAATACGTCGGCCGAATCATGAATACGTCGGATGTACGGAGGCGAGAAGCCCGTATATATGTATCAAGTAGTTACCCGGACGAGTTACTAAGAGGGTCGGCCGGATTAGCCCAAGTGATCTTGATGCAGGTGAAGAACGAGCCGAGTTACCCAAGGTAAGGTAAGGCCGAGTGATACGAAGCTTGCAGGAGAAGGAGAAGCCCAAGGTCAAACTATAGCTGCAGACTAGAAGGAATCAGAGCGGAGCCAAGCACAAGAGACAAGGATGCATAGCGTCAGAGGGGCAGAAGGAGGTCATGGAGGTGACAGTCCTGGAGCCCGAGGCACGCAGGAGGGGGCCACTGGAGCCTTGCCGTCGTTAGAAGGGCGACAGGGAAAGGAGGCCACCGAACTACTATTTTGGGACAAGCATATTCCACGAATATGCTTGCCTCGTCAGCCCTAAGGGCACCCAAGGCACTCCTTTATAAGGAGAGGCTTGGACCCTGAGGAAGGGATCGACACTTTGAGCACCGTTAGGCTGGGGAGATTCATCTTGTCCCCCTGTATACAGCTCGAGGAGCATTTGTAACCCATCAAGAGAGAAATAAAGATCATAACTTTAGCAGCTTAAGTGTAGACACGGTTGCATCTTCCCTCCCCAGATCCCACTAGCATCCATTGGCCCCAAACTTTAGCCTACCCATGGCATCTGCCGTGCCACCACCACGACAGTTGGCGCCATCAGGGGCCGGCGGTGCTAGCTGGAGTTGTGATCCGGACGGGAAACTTCATCAACACCGGCGAGCGCGTTGTTTCTGGCTTGGTCCAGAGGTTTGGTCTCTGCGACTATGTCGGCGACAATGCAGGAAGCTTCAGGGGGAAAACTCCCCCACGCAATGGGGTCTTCATCAGCCTGGGCGAGCACAGGGTCTACGTCGGCGTCGACATCACCGACATTTATCCTCACCAGGTTGTTATTGCAGGGGAGCCACCTCGAAGCGCAGCAAGCCGTCCATCAAGAGAACATCCTGCAGGCAGCATCGAGGTGATGGTCGCAGCAGGAGCTCAAGTTGGAACAGCGATGGCGGGTCAAGCAGAACTCACGCTAAAGCGCACCAAGGCACTACGCTGCAAACCACTGAGGTAATTCCGCCGGTGACAAGCCCGACCGAGCTACACGACACCACCCCAAAGGCACCACGAGTGAGAGGGCCACCTCTGGAAAGGCCAGAGAACATTCTTCAGGCGACTATAGAAAACTTAACCACACCTGTAGCGCCGATACTTGATCCGGCAAATGCTCAGGCAGAGTTAGAAGAAACCAAGCAAAAGGTGCCGATAGAGGCCAAAAAAGTATCAGCCTTGCGGGAATCCTTGAACAGGACCCTGAGAGAATATGCAAAAGCTAATAAGCTTGATATCGCACCCGAGCGGGTGGACGAACTAAGATTAAGAGGGAAGAATCTCATGGATGACATTAACAAAGAGCATGAAGCTCACAGAGCAGAATCAGGTGATTTGGGTTTGCCGAGGTACAGTACCCCGGCGAAGAACCTGAGAGCGGCAAATGCCGCAGCATTGGAGTTAGAGGGGTTGACCGGGGAAGCTCGGCAGAAACAAAAAGAAAGAGTGAATGAGCTGGTGCGCATCGCGAACCAGCAAAATGAGGAAATACTCAGAACTAACCCTGCAAGACCAGGGGCTTCACGGATGGTTCATTCGGGGCAGTACCGCCTTTATCCGTGGCAAGATCTTCACCCGAAACAACGTCAAGAGACAAGGCAAGAACCGTGGAAGAGGAACAAGCAAATTGTTCCATATGACCCGACAGTGGCTGGAAAGGCAAATGAGAACAGAGGCAATGCAAGCCGAGGTAACAGTGGGGAGAGAAACCACGGCCGTGTGGAAAAATATGGCGGGGGCCGAGGCAATGGGGATCTCGGCATGAGAGAACCCGCGAGAGGCAATCATGAAAACCAAACCCCGGCCGAAGTAAGGAGAGAGATGCCGCCCAACCCGCAACCAAGACAAGAACCTCGGCAGGAAAGAGAAGTAAGGCCAACTCGCCAGAATCAGAGGAATGAAAGGTACAATGATGGTTATTCCGAAGTGGAATACGTAATCCAGGGTGGAAACAATCACTATGGGATGCAGGACAGAATCCTGTACAGGGGTTTGCCAGCGAGTGATGCGAGAGAAAAGTTGGATCGGCTATACCGATCCGAGCTGTTGGAAGAACAAGGTCCACCAGGACCGCATGTTTTGGACCACGGATCATGGGCGAACCACCGGTCCGAATTTTCGTTAGCAAGAGGCACAAAACATACAACGGAAGTACCAAGCCACAAGACGGTTGATTGATTATGCCACTTTGTGAAGATAGCGGTGGCAACTTAAGATGGGCAGTGCGGTATGTCCCACAGATGTAGGAAGGACCAGCCAGGGTATGGTTGAATAATCTACCAGCCGGCAGTATCAACTGTTGGTTAGATTTCGAGGAAATGTTCGTCAGCAACTTTACCAGCACGTAAAAGAGGCCGAATAGGCCACAACAATTAGCCATGTGCAAGCAGAGGCCGAATGAAACAGATAGAGAGTTTTTAACTCGATGGTGCAACCTGAGAAACTCATGTGAGGGAATTATCGAATCACAAGCAATCGCTTGGTTCGCGCAAGGCTGCCGTTACGCCAGCGTGTTATGGCAGCGCCTGCAAAGAGATATGCCAACCACACTGGCAGAAACTATCAGAATAGCGGACTCCTATGCATTGGGCGACCCAACCCAACCGGAATTAATGTCGGCAGATCATCATGAGCAACAGGACCATTATGCGAGAGAATTGGCCGGGTCGTCCAGGCGTGATTTCAGAGGAAGAAGAAGAGAGGAGAGGCCGGATTATAGATATAATTCGCCTGTGTGGGCGATAGCACAAGATCAGCCAGGAGTCACGGAGCAACTCAACGAGAAGAATGGACCTCAGGTGGACATCAAGAAATGAGGGAAAAGGCAATGGACCCCAGAGCAAAAGAAGCAATGGCAAGAGAGGAAATACACGCTCAATCCATGTTAGATCACCGCAAATTTCACACATCAAACCCATCCAGACCAGCCAATCATACGACCCGCCAATGTGCCTGGATGAAAAATGCGATGGGGAACCCAGCAGGAGTTCAGGCTCCCCATCAAGTGCAACAGCAGCATCAGCCGCAATTAACCGGAGCAAATACACAGCAACTGATGCTACCGCCCCCTCCCCCTAGGTACGATAACTCGGATCGGAGAGATGCAGTGCATCAAGTAATGAACCAGGTCCAGGACGGAAGGATGAATCCGGCAAATGCCGGACGTAATGATTACAGGGAACATCACCAGTCTTATTGTGTGTTCACAACGGAACAGCAGGACAAGCAGAGTGTGCAGCGCCGGCATATGGAAGTGAATGCAGTTATGCCGGCAGTACCAAGATATCAGCCATGGTCTGATCAGGAGGTGACATGGAGCATGAAAGACCACCCCAGAATAATGCCGAGTCCAGGATCATATGCACTTGTGTTGGATCCGACATTTGTTGGACCAAGCATCAACGTGAAGTTTTCAAAAGTACTTATTGACAATGGGAGCAGTATCAACATCATGTACAAAGATACCATGCATAAACTCGGAATATCGCAGAATATGCTGCAGTCCACGAGGACAACTTTCCATGGGATAGTGCCAGGGCTTTCATGTGAGCCCATCGGTAAAGTCCGAGTGGACATGTTATTCGATAAGAGATAATCGCAGAAAGCAGAAAATTTAGAATTTGAAGTGGTGGATCCGGAAAGTTGTTATCATGTTTCTCTACGGCCCAAGACCGCCAAATTCATGAGCATTGTCATATAAATTATCTAAAGATGAAGTTACCCGACCACGGGGTGATATGATAGCAGGGATTACAAGAAGTCAATGGAGTGTGCTTCACCGGTCAAATTTGGCGAGTCCTTGGTTATAGCAAGAGAAAAGAAAAGGATTCAAGAGGTAGCAGCCTCGCTCGGCATTAATCGAACATGCCACCGCCAACCTCATGGTAGTGTTTCTTTTCACCGACTAAAGAGACGAAGAAGTTTGAGATTGATGAGCAATTCCGAGCTGCATCGTTACTATTGGTGCAGCCTTGACGCTAAATAGGAAGGCGAGCTCACCAACTTCCTCCGTGAGAATCGGGACATATTTGCATGGTCAACTCAAGATCCGCAAGGTGCCGAGGAGTTCGAGCACTCTTAAACGCCGCAAGGAGCAAGGCCGGTGAAGCAACCTCTCCGCCGTCGCCAAGACAGGAGAAAAGTAATAGGGGATGAAATAGCTCGGCTCCTCGCAGCCGGGTTCATCATGGAGGTGCTATATCCGGATTGGTTATCAAATCCGGTGCTAGTAGAAAAGAAGAAAGATGACCCCAATGTAGCCATTGTATGGCGAATATGTATCGACTACACCAACCTGAACAAGGCATGTCCGAAAGATCCTTTTCCATTACCTAGAATAGACCAAGTCATTGACTCGACCGCTGGTTGTGAGCTGTTATCATTTGTAGATGCGTATTCTGGTTTCCACCAGATACCGTTAAATCCGGCCGATCAAATAAAGACTGCATTTATCACCCCGTACGGGGCTTATTGTTATCGCACAATGCCATTTGGCCTGCGAAATGCAGGAGCAACATATCAAAGATGCATGCAAAAATGCCTGCATGATCAGATAGGGAAAAATGTACAAGTATATGTGGATGACGTGGTCATCAAAACTAAAGAGAGCAAAACTTTGCTAGAAGATATACGGCAAAATTTTGCGAACCTGAGAAGGTTCCGAATGAAGCTTAATCCAGAAAAATGCACATTTGGCGTGCCGGCAGGAAAACTACTCGGTTTCCTTGTGTCCAGCCGAGGTATCGAGGCTAATCCAACAAAGATAAGAGCAGTAGAAAGAATGGAATTGCCAAAATGTTTGAATGATGTACAAAAATTCACGGGTTGCTTGGCCTCGCTTAGTCGATTTGTATGTCGGCTAGGAGAGAAGGCACTGCCGCTTTATCACCGATGAGAAAGTCGGACAAATTAGTTGGACTCACAGCGGACCTTGCATTTCGCGAGTTGAAAAAGATGCTAGTTACAGCACCCATTTTAGCTTCTCCATTATCGAAAGAACCTATGCTACTCTATGTAGCGGCTACCAATCGAGTAGTTAGTACTGTAGTCGTAGTGGAACGTCTTGAAGATGGTAAGTCGATTCAGAGGCCGGTATATTATTTGAGTGAAGTATTATCCACTTCAAAGCAGAATTACCCGCACTATCAGAAGATGGCTTATGGAGTATATATGTCGGCAAAAAAGCTTAAGCATTACTTTGAAGACCACCCCATCAAAGTAATCTGTGAGGCACCCATAGCCGACATATTGAGAAACAAAGACGCAAGTGGCCGAATAGCGAAATGGGCGATCGAGTTATCACCGTATGCTCCACAGTTTGATAGAAGAGATGCAATCAAATCTCAGGCTATCGCCGACTTTCTCGTAGACTGGGCCGAGGTGCAGTATGAGCCACCATTGCCAGATCCAAATTACTGGACAATGCATTTCGATGGTTCCAAACTAAGGAATGGTTTGGGAGCAGGAATAGTGCTAACCTCGCCTAAAAAAGACCAGTTTAAATATGTACTGCAAATACATTTTGCTGCGTCCAACAATGTAGCTGAATATGAAGCGCTAGTCCATGGATTGAAAGTAGCAAAAGAAATTGGTATACGCCGAATCCTATGCTATGGTGACTCGGATCTAGTAGTGCAGCAAGTATCAGGAAGTTGGGACGCGTTAGATGCTAATATGGCTTTATACAGATTCCATGTGCAAAAAATCAGTGGATACTTTGAAGGATGTGAGTTCCACCACATACCTCGAGCAGAAAATGACGCTGCCGACACATTGTCAAAATTAGGATCAACTCGGCAGTCAATTCCTCCAGGTATTGCCCTGGAGCACCTCAGGAAACCATCAATAGTCCCATCACCAGAATCCGAATCTATCTTTATCCCAGCAACTTCTGCAGAAGATCACACGCCAATGGAGGTAGATCTGCAGAATGACTCGGAACCCCTAAAGAGGGGGACAGCCGAGGTAAGCACAATCATGGAGAAAGCCGAGATATATACGTCGGCAGAGAACATGGAGATAGACAGTGAGATCACATCAGAAAAAGTAACACCGATATGGGCACAACCCATATTTTCTTACCTAAAAGACGCGATGTTGCCGAGTAATGAGGTATTAGCTAGACAAACCGTAAGAAGAGCAAAAGCCTATACAATCATAAACAATGAGTTGTATAATAGAAGCGTCACAAACGTATTGCAGAAGTGCGTGAGTTCCACAGAAGGTCAGGAAATCCTTCTAGACATACACCAAGGAGAATGTGGGCACCATGCCTCATCTCGCGCTTTAGTAGCCAAGGCATTTAGGCATGGATTCTACTGGCCAACGGCATTAAAAGAAGCAAAAGAATTAGTTAAGAAATGCAATAGGTGTCAGAGATACGCAACCAGAATACATATGCCGTCGGCCGAGTTAAAAACAATACCCATCACTTGGCCATTCTATGTATGGGGTTTAGATATGGTGGGACCATTCAAGCCGGCGCGAAGAGGAATGACCCACATATTGGTTATGGTAGACAAATTCACAAAATGGATTGAAGTAAAACCAATTAAAAAGTGTGATGGGCACACAGCAGTGAAATTTCTCAAGGATATCATCTTGAGATACGGGTACCCGCACAGTATTATTACGGATAATGGCATAAACTTTGCATAAGGAGCTTTCGCTAGATTTTGCCGAGAGAAGCATATAAGACTAGATATTGCCTCTGTGGCTCACCCAGCATCCAATGGACAAGTGGAAATGTCTAATGGATTGGTGCTGTCAGGAATAAAACCGCGACTCGTCAAACCTTTGCAAAGGTCGGCAGGATGTTGGATCGAAGAAATCCCAGCCGTACTATGGAGCCTCCGGACTACTCTGAATAGATCAACAGGCTACACTCCATTCTTTCTGGTGTACGGGGCAGAGGCCGTACTTCCAGCCGACATAATATATGACTCGCCAAGAGTTGCTCAGTACACAACCTCAGAGACAAATGAGATAGCTTCGCAGATGCCGAGACCTGGAAGAGGCCGAGAGTTGACATTATCACGATCGGCTATTTATCAATGTAACTTGGCGGTATCACAAAGAAGAAACAAAATCCAAGAGTATTCAAAGAAGGAGATTTGGTCCTCCGACTCGTGCAACGCACGGCCGGCATGCACAAGTTGTTACCCCCATGGGAAGGACCGTTTATTGTGAGCAAAGCATTACACAACGATGCATATTATCTCATCGACGCTCAGTCCCCCGGAGGGAACAAGGCAGACAAAACTGGCGAAGAAACGAAGCATCCTTGGAATGTGGCTTTACTTCGGCCATTCTACTCGTAGAATTATATCTCAAAGTCAAAATCCAATGATGTATTTGAACCTCGGCACCCAGAGCAGTGACTCGGGGACTGCCATATGTTATATTTATTTCGTCTTATGTATTTGAACCTCGGCACCTGCAGGCGATTACTGGGACGCCATATGTTATATTTATTTCGTGTTGTGTGTTTGAATCTCGGCACCCAGAGCAATAACTCGGGGACTGCCATATGTTATATTTATTTCACGTTATGTGCTTAAACCTTGGCGCCTAGAGCAGTTACTCGGGGACTGCCATATGTTGTATCTATTTCGCGTTGTGTACTTGAACCTCGGCGCTCGGAGGAGTAACTCGGGGACTGCCATATGTTATATTTATTTTCATGTTACGAATATGAACCTCGGTGCCCAGAGCAGTGACTCGGGGACTGGCATATGGTATATCAATTTCGTATTAATATTTAAACCTCGGCATCTAAAGCAGTGACTCGGGGACTACCGTATGCTACCTCAAACTTATGCTAAACGCACTCATATCAGTCTTATACTACCTCTGAAGTTTGATTTACATATGGAAGTTTCGTACAATAAACAATGATCCAGCGATCCCTATATACTTCCACAACGAAGTAGTTAACTTGTGTTATGATACTCAGAGCTCGCGCCTGGATAAAACCATGAAAAATAGAGGCAAAGATAAGCCCTAAAAGGTCAGGAAATTAAGGGCCAGCAAAGCAAGAATTCGGACGAACATCCACTTAACCAAATATCACAACAGTACATGGCAAAAGAGATTCGAATCATACAAAGAGTTGACAAATATTTCGCCTACATCATACGCCCGGCATGCCAGGGATCGGAAATAAATTAGGCGTTGTTCGTTGGGGAGGCAGCTACTTTCTCAGGTACGGGGCACTCCGAGGTAGGAGGAACTTCGGCTGAGGTGGCCTCGCCCTCCGCCGACTCAGGTGCAACTTCGGCGGACGTACGAGGTTGCTCAGGAGCATCAGTCCGTGCGGTAGAATGCCCGGTACCTTTGGAAGAGGATCACGCATTGCCGTTGCTGTCCGAGCTTGAGCTGGAGCTATCAGATGCAGCCGAATCATTTTCGCATTCCTCCTGATCAGCTGAATTATCATCCGAGGCACCCTCAGCCACAACCTCCTGATCCGGGTCTGGGAGAAAACTCGGCCCTTCATTCCAAGTGTGTACGTCGGCGTACTCGACGAGTTGGAATGCCCGAGCTTGCCGAAGAGCAACAAAAGTGGGATCTTCAACCCAGGAGCCGGCGAAATTTCGGATGTCAAGAGAGATGTCTTCATACCAAGACATGATAACAGTAAGGACCATGTCGGCACCAGCACGCCCAGCAGATTCTCTCCAAAGACTCAACTGCCTCTCAGAGGCCATTAGCCTTGTCACCAATAACTTGACTTTGTTGATATCAGGAGTCCCCGAGGTATTCGGCCAGAGTACATGGTAAGCTCGGATAGCGGCCTGCACCAAGTCCCGGTCCATAATTTTCATCGGACCAACTGCGGCACCAACGGCAACCAGATAATCCTCCATTGAATATTCTGAATCAACGAATGAGTTCACCTCGGCATGCTGCAAGAACCGCTTTAGAACTGACGGGCTTGGCCTCGGGGAAGTGATCTGCGCAAAGCATGAACGTGTCAAAGGGTAGCAGGGACAAAAAAGAAAAATATAATTCGGCCATGCCAAGGAGCTTACGATGAATGTAGCTCATCATTATCTGAAGGTCTTTGGCCCAATCAACCTTACTCTTCTCAAACGAGCAATTTCTCGCTCAAACCCGGTTTTAAGTTCGGCCTTCAAGGAGTTCTTTGTTCTTCAGAGATCCAAAGTCACCGATTCTTTTCCTCGAAAATTCTTGGTCGACCTTTTCTAGTTCATTTCGAGAGAGCTTGAGGGTATCCACCTCGGATCGCAGCGAGCTATCTCATCATCTTTTTCTTGTAGTTGCCAATGAACTGCGTTTTGTTCTAAAAAATGCAGCATCACGTCAGGCATGGGCATGCAATCTTGATGTGACACTGCAAAGTCTTGCAACTCGGCTTTACCACGGCCAAACGCAATAAGGAACCTTAGCATATATATTAAAAGGGGGAAGGAGTAAAATAGAAAGGAAACTAACCTTCCAGGTTCTTAATCTTCTTTTCAAGGCGAATATTGAGGTTATTAATGTTACCTATTCAACAAGAATTAAGCCGGCATTCCGTGGACGAATACGTGAGGACATTGGGAATAAGGAAAAAGAACTATCGACATACCAGCCTTCTTCGCCACGGGAAGAACTTTCTCGTACTTCTCTTCCAGCTTGCGGTGCGAAAAAAGCAACCTCTGGAACTCGGCAATCACTGGGTCATGCGCAACCGAGTAATGAGGCAAAATGATAAATCAACGAAGTCAAAGCTAACCAGATCCGAGTCAAGCGGACTTAACTCGGATCTAGGTGGTCGGATATTCAAAGCTAAATTAGATCTGAATCAAGCAAAGCTTAATTCGGCTCTAGGTGGCGGATATTCAAAGCTAAGCGGATCCGAGTCAAGCGGTGAAACTCCGATCTAGGTGGCTGGATATTCAAAGTTAAACTAGATCCGAATCAAGCAAAGCTTAATTCGGCTCTAGGTGGCTGGATATTCAAAGTTAAACTAGATCCGAATCAAGCAAAGCTTAATTCGGCTCTAGGTGGCTGGATATTCAAACTTAAGCCGATCCAGTCAAGGTGACTTAACTCAGATCTAGGTGGCTGGATATTCAAAGCTAAATTAGATCCGAATCAAGCAAAGCTTAATTCGGCTCTAGGTGGCTGGATATTCAAAGTTAAGCCAGATCCGAGTCAAGCAGGACTTAACTCAGATCTAGGTGGCTGGATATTCAAAGCTAAATTAGATCCGAATCAAGCAAAGCTTAATTCGGCTCTAGGTGGCTGGATATTCAAAGCTAAATTAGATCCGACTCAAGCAAAGCTTAATTCGACTATAAGTGGCTGGATATTCAAAGCTAAACCAGATCCGAGTCAAGAAGGACTTAACTCAGATCTAGGTGGCTGGATATTCAAAGCTAAACCAGATCCGAGTCAAGCAGGACTTGACTCAGATCTAGGTGGCTGGATATTCAAAGCTAACCAAAGTCTGAATCACATACAACTAAGCTCGGACCTAGATGGCCGAATTAACGAACCTTAGGAATAAATTTAAGTCAAACTTCCAAGTATACAACAAGTTATTTCCTTGCAAGTTTCGGGGACTAGAGCATATGGTAACATCTGAGGAATAATTTAAGACTCAGAGAAACAATAATTACCTCATTCATCTTGTTGGTATCAACGATGAACTTGGCAGCATGGTCAAACGGTCACGATGTCGAAAAGTCGAAAGGGCTGGTTCATAGGATTACCCTCAAACCGATCGCAGTTCCCAATTATTGTCGTACTCAATCAGCGCCCCAAGACTGTTCCCACTAGCTGTCCGAGTTAAAACTTTACCCCGGGTAGGCTGTTCGACCACGGCAGTCGAAGGGCTCTTATGAAGAGCAAGTCGGGTGCTAAATGAGGTAACGGGACTTTGGTAGGCAGCTCCTTTACGCAAAGACGTCAACAATACTCGGCTGAGAAGAGCCGGCAGGACCTTTCTGAGAAGAAGAAGTCTTGACGGCAATAGCTTTTTTCGCCTTAGAAGAGGCATCAGCAGGAAGTGGCGCCTCGGAAGTAGGGACGGCGTCCTTAGGAGCAGCGGAGATTAAGGTCGCAGAGGGCGCCGTGATAACGACCTTTTCGGCCGAGGTCGGAATGGCCGTAGAAACTGCCGGAGTAGATGGAGGCTCAGTAGCAGCGCCGGGGCCCATAGAAGGGGCGGCGGGTTCGACGAAAACTTCGGAAGGCCGGTTCGAATCCAGGTCAATGGAAGGGCTCTCAGGGACATCGCGACAAACAGGCGACGTATTCGGAGCTGGAGGAGAAGCAGGACGAATAGGACTAGGAATCCTGGTATCATCAGCGGGAGGAGGAGACGTCGGCCGAATCGGGCGGCTAGTCATACTAGGACCGCCGGGTTTAACAGAAAGAGGAGCACTGCAAAAAATAAGAAAGAAGATTCGTCAGTGTGAGAAACAGAAAGAGAGAAACAAGAAATATAAGCAAAAGGAACTTACCCGGCGACCCCAGGCATAGTCTTGCGCCTGGGAGGGTTCGGAGCGGATTTCTTCATCCGTTTCTTAGGAACCGCCTCCGAGGCACTAGCAGGAGCCCCGCGTTTCCCCGAGGTAACGGGAGGTCGGGAAGCAATAGGATCGGCGTCGTGAACCTGACCGGCCGGATTAGCTGGGAAAGTAGAAGCCGGAAATGCATAAGAAATAGGCATGGCGGCAACTACCTCAAGAATTTGGACCTCGTCCGAATCACCTTCCTCCTCGTGCGCTGAAGTCTTGCCGCGAGATCGAGCCGGGGCAGGATCCGATTTAGGGACGAACTCCTCGGAGTCCGGCTCACCAGTATCCGGGGTACTCCTGTCCGCGGGCCAAGGGAGCAGCAGAACCTCGGCGTCCTTGTTTTTCTGCTCTGCGAACCTCTGCAAGACAAGGAGAAAAAGAATTAGATAAACCAGTTTCTAGAAACAGTGGAATAGCAGAGCGATGTTGATTAAGCTCACCTCGGGAGGCGGATGATCGCGGGTGAATGGTTTTAATCCCCAAGCCCAATCCTCAGGCATCTCAGTCTTAAAGATAGCTTGGACGCGCTTATAAATAAGGTAGTTATCCAGCTCCACGGTCGAGACTCGATTAGGGTCAAGGGGACCACTCATGTACCACAGCTTGTGGGTCCGCTTCTGGAAGGGGCAGATCCGGCTACTAATGAAAGTTGCCATTAGGTCTTCGCCGCATAACCCGGCCCGGATCAACTCTTTAAGCCGAATCTCGAAGGCCTCGGCCAAGGCATGAGTTTTCCTCGGATTATAGAGCCAGTTCACTTTAGAAGGTGGGCCAATTGAGAATGGAGGGAGCCGAATCTTGTCCTCCGCCCCTCTGTTCTTGACATAGAAGAATGATTTGTGCCACTTCTTGCACGACTCCAATCCAGTGACACGAGGGAACACGGATTTCCTCCGAGGTGTGATAGACGCCGCCCCACATTGGGTGAGCAACTTCTCGGAAGGGTGCAGAGATTTGTCAGGGACAACGTTGGAGCGGATCTGGAAGAACTTCACCAGATGCAATCGACGGCCACAGTCAAGTATCCTCCGAAGCGGAGATGAAAGCAGAGAGAGAAGCTACGGCGTTCGCAGGAAGATGATGCGGCTGAAGGCCGAAGTAATCGAGGAATTCTCTAGCGAAATCACTAAGAGGGGGACCGAAGCCGCGGGCGAAGTGCGACATGAAGACCACGATCGCCCTCTCGATATCCGGAGAGGATTCGCGGTAAACGGCAAGAAACCTCGGAATTCTTCGAGTCCGGATGAGCCATTCAATCTCACGGCGTGACAGAAGAACTCGCCACGAACCTCGCTCGGGCCCGAGCCAGCTGTCGTCGTCCTCAACCAGAGCGCCGCTAAACGAACTAGACATATGTCTTGGAAAGATCGCCGGAGGAAAGACTGGCGGAGGGGAGTTTAGAGCTGCAAGGCCCCGTCGGGACTTTGCACGAGAACAATGGCGAAGAAACAGAGGAACCGTCACACGAGCACGAAATCGGAGCAGATGAATCTAGGGAAAGATCAGGGCAAGGCGACCGGAGAGGACTCACCGGCAACGGAGCCAAAGCCGCGGAGCGCCGGCAAAGCAGCGAACAGCGGCGGAATCTTCACCGCGGAGGCTCGGCAGCGGGCGGCGGAACTGCAAGAGGACGCGCCGGCGAGAGGAAGGAGGAGGACGGAGGCGAGCGGTAAGGGGAAAAGTGAATCCCCCAAACGCAGTCCCCCTCTTTATAATCGAGCCTTGAACAGGGTAGTGGGATCGTGGGTGTAGCGGTTGTCCGTGTAGATCGTGGGTGCAGCACGAACGCACGACGGTGAGCGGAGCCACACCAACGGCCACACACGAAGAAAGAGAGTTACGATCCCCAAGGGGAACGGCGCGTCGCAGCGGCGGCGCAGCAGGTACAAAGTTAACTGTAGCTTGTCAAGAAATCAGAGAGGACCTAAAACTAGAAGAACAATGATGGGGATGACACGAGGACTTGGCGACGAGGGAAGGAATGAGGAAACCTCGGATGAAGGTATAACTCGAAACAAAATCGAAGAATATGATGAAGCCGATATGACCCGCCAAAGCTATCGTGGCCACACCAGCTTCGGGGACTAATGTCGGGGGGTTGACCTCGAGTAGGTCAGAGACGGGGAAAGACAGAGGTACAATCCCCGTCTAGTTTCCGAGTTACGGTCCAAGTCGGCCGAATCATGAATACGTCGGCCGAATCATGAATACGTCGGATGTACGGAGGCGAGAAGCCCGTATATATGTATCAAGTAGTTACCCGGCCGAGTTACTAAGAGGGTCGGCCGGATTAGCCCAAGTGATCTTGATGCAGGTGAAGAACGAGCCGAGTTACCCAAGGTAAGGTAAGGCCGAGTGATATGAAGCTTGCAGGAGAAGGAGAAGCCCAAGGTCAAACTATAGCTGCAGGCTAGAAGGAATCAGAGCGGAGCCAAGCACAAGAGACAAGGATGCACAGCGTCAGAGGGGCAGAAGGAGGTCACGGAGGTGACAGTCCTGGAGCCCGAGGCACGCAGGAGGGGGCCACTGGAGCCTTGCCGTCGTTAGAAGGGCGACAGGGAAAGGAGGCCGCCGAACTACTATTTTGGGACAAGCATATTCCACGAATATGCTTGCCTCGTCAGCCCTAAGGGCACCCAAGGCACTCCTTTATAAGGAGAGGCTTGGACCCTGAGGAAGGGATCGACTCTTTGAGCACCGTTAGGCTGGGGAGATTCATCTTGTCCCCCTGTATACAGCTCGAGGAGCATTTGTAACCCATCAAGAGAGAAATAAAGATCATAACTTTAGCAGCTTGAGTGTAGACACGGTTGCATCTTCCCTCCCCAGATCCCACTAGCATCCATTGGCCCCAAACTTTAGCCTACCCATGGCATCTGCCGTGCCACCACCACGACAGTTGCGCTTCCAGTGACCCTTGTCCTTGCAATAGAAGCACTCAGTGTCCGGTTTAGGACCAGACTTGAGCTTCTTCTCAGCAGGGGCAACGCGCTTGCCGCCGCCTTTCTTGAAGGGCTTCCTTGCACCCTTACCTTTCTTGAAGGTGGGGGGCTTGTTGACCATCAACACATGATTATTCTTTTTGATGTTCACCTCCGCTACTTTCATCTTAGCAAAGAGCTCAGTGATCATATCAGTGGAACCAATCTGATTGTGATCAACTACAAAACTTTTGTAGCTAGGAGTGTCAATCTTGAGCTCCTCTGGAATCTTGCAGTCCAGTTGCTCGAGGCGTTGAGTGTAGCCCGTCATCTCAATGGCGTGCTCACTAACGGAACTCCCTTCCTCCATCTTGTAGTTAAAGAATTTCTTAGAGATCTCATATCTCTTAGAACGGGCTTGAGTCTGAACCATGTTTTTCAGCTCCTCGAGAATCTCAAAGGGCCCGGCGAACTCCTCAAAACGATTTTGAAGAGCCGATTCCATAGCATACAACATGGCGATCTTAATCAAATCATAATCATCCTTGCGCGAGCAAAACAGTTTTTCATCACCACGATCTATAGCGAGGCGTCACCTAGCGCTTTCTCAAGGACATAGTCCTTTTGTCCGCCAACGAGAATGATTCTCAGAATGCGAAACCATTTGGTGAAGTTAGACCCATTGTTTCTAAGCTTTTCTATCTCAGCAAAAACGTTGAAGTTGAAGTTGGACTTGGCCATGTGATCTACAGTATTTGCAAGTACAATTTAGACTATGTTCATGATAAATAGTTCAACTTAATCAAATTACTAGATGAACTCCCACTAAATTCAACATCCCTCAAGTTGTTTAGTGAGCACGATCCAAATTCACCACACCTAATTCGATCATCACGAGAAGAGATGTGGTTTCAATGGTGGACAACGAAGTGTCGATCATATCATTCATATGACTCATGCTTAACCTTTCGGTTCTTGTGTTCCGATGCCATGTCTGTACATGCTAGGATCGTCAAGTTAGACCCAAGTATTTCCGTGCAAACTGGCTTGCACCTGTATGTGAGTGAGAGTCTATAGCACCCGATCATCACGTGATGCTTGGACACGACGAACTTTCGCAACGGTGCATACTTGGGGAGAACACAGTTTTTATCTTGAACTTTAAGTGAGGAATCATCTTATAATGCTACCGTCGCGATCTAAGCATAATAAGATACATAAAAGGATAAACATCACATGCATATAACTTTATGTGACATGGTATAGCCAATCTTCGCGCAATGATCTCCATATTGTGCGTTCCGGCATGATCTCCATCACTCCACCATGATTGCCTCCACCATGAATAGCAACTACAACTATTGCTAACTACTTAGCGATAAAGTGAAACTATTACATGGCGCATAAGAAGTTGACACACAGGTCATACACAATTATAAAGACAACCATATGGCTCTCCGCGGTTGTGTACTCATCGACATGCAAGTCGTGAAACATTACAAAACATGATCATCGCATACATTATACACATCACATCTTGGGCCATACCATATCATAGAAAACTCCGCAAAAACAAGTTAGACGCCTCTACTTTGTTGTTGCATGTTTTACGTGGCTTATGGGAGTAGATGCTAAGAACGATTCTTACCTACGGAAAGCCACAACGGATATTATGGTTGCCAAACTCGTGTTAATCCCATGACAACTATAGTGAGAGAAACGACATCCACACCGCATGTGTGGTACAAGCCACACGTCAAGTGCGGAGCCGGTCTCGCGAACGACGTCGCGTAAGGTTGGCCTGGACCGCTTCAATCTCACTATCCCGTGTCATAAGAAGAACACAAACAAGAGGCTTGCAACAGAAAACATCAACGCCCGCAACAACCATGTTGCGTTCTACTCGTGAAACACATCTACGCATAGATCTAGCTCTGATACCACTGAAAGGGTTTCGCGGCATAGTAAATCAAAAATTTCTACGGATGCAAACAGAGGGAAAGCCAAGATCTAATCTAGGAGATGCAATCAACAAGAGAGATTGGATTAGATCTTCATACCCTTGAAGATTCGCACAGCGGAACGCCTGGAACATGGGTGATGTAGTCATACTCGCTTCTCCTCCTCGCGATCCGATCCGATCTAGCACCACAAGTGGCGGTGCCTCCGTGAGATGCACACGCAGCACCTCGACGTCTCCTCCTTCCTCGGACCAGCAAATATGGTGGAGACGGATTGGATCTACAACACGACGGCGTGGTGTATATGGTGGAGAATTTCACAGCAGGCCTACAAACAGTCGGGAGGGAGAGGAAGGGCAGCAGGCTAGGGTTGAGGGGGAAGGTGTGAGGGTTGGTGCGCCCCACCCTCTTTATATAGAGGGCGCAGCCCCAGCCCTCCCCCAAGCCCAAACCGCGGCCCCAAAGGATAAGGAGTTGGGGCAAGGAAACCCCCTTCTAGAAGGCCTATCTCGAGTTTAAACCTCTTCACGGCTGGGCCCTATGGGCCTTGTGCCCTGGCCCAAAGCGGCCAGGGCACTCCTCATAGGCCCATTCCTCCCGGAAGGTGGGGCCACGTTGGTCCCCTTCCGAAGGTTCTAGAAGCTTAGGTACAATACCGATTAATCCGGATTAATTCAACTCCAAAACTGCGCCTTTATATGAATCTTATTCTCAGGACCACTCCGGAACCTCTCGTGATGTTCCGGATCCCATCCGAGACTCAACAAAAACTCATAAACCAATTATCCAATCTATCCTAGCCGAGATACGTTATGTGTGACCTTGCGGGTTCGAGAATATGCAGACATGATCTTCTATCAATAATCAACAGCGGGGTCTGGAAACCCATATTGACTCCCACACATTCATCGATGATCATATCGGATGAACCACGATGCCAGGATTAAATCAATCCCATATATATATTCCCTTCGTCTCGCGATATTTTACTTGCCCGAGATTTGATCGCTTGCATCATACCTAGTTCAATCTCGTTCATAGCAAGTACTTTACTCGTTTCGTAATCCGATATCACTTTGTGATTAACTCCTTAACCACATGCTTGCAAGCGGAGTTGATATCGATTACCGAGTGGGCCCGAAGTATATCTCTCCAACTTGGGAGGGACAAATCCCATCTCGATACATACAACCCAACAGATACTTTCCGATCACCTGAGAGACACCTTTATGATCACCCTCTCATAGGATGACGTTTGATGACCTCAAAGCTTTCTTCCGATACCAGGGAGTTGTATTATCTCATGGTCTAAGGAATACAATATTTGACATAAGAAAAGCTTCGCAAAGACGAACACGATGACACGATCTAATTGCTTCGCTTAGTTTGGGTATGTCCATCATATCATTCTCCGAATGATATGATCTCAATATCAATTGACAACTCATGTCTATGGTTAGGAAACCTTAACCATCATTGATCAATGAGCTAGTCCATAGAGGCGTACTAGGGACACGGTGTTGTTCACAAACCACACAAGTATTAAAGTTTCCGCTTAATACAATTCTAGCATGGAATATAAACATTATCATGAACAAGAATTATAATAATAACATCTTTATTATTGCCTCTAGGGACCCCCCTGGGCGCCGCCAAGCCTGGCCCGTGCCTGGGGAGGGTGTGGTCCCTCTGGCCGCCTCCTCGGCCTCCCCCTTCACCTATAAGATGCCTCCGACCCAAAAACCCTAAGGCATCCCAGAAACATCCACGAAAACCTCCACAACGCCACCGCCACTGAAGGGGAGATTCGAGGGACAGAAAGTCTCTGTTCCGGCACCCTGCTGGGACGGGGAAGTGCCCCCGGAGCCATCTCCATCGATCTCCCCACCCATATTCATCACCATTGATGATTCCCATGATGAGGAGGGAGTAGTTCTTCCTCGAGGCTAAGGGCTCTACCGGTAGCTATGTGTTCATCTCTCTCTCTATGCATGATCTTGTTGTGGTCATGAGCTTTGTAATCAAGTAGATCTACCTTGCTACTCAAGTGCTTCATTAGATCTATGCTCTCCCCATGTGTGTGAAAGTGACAGCGTGCACACCATGGTGGCACTTAGGCTTGAGTCTACATAAATACTCTTTGTGCTTTAATAGATCTATGCTTTTCCCCACGTGTGTGAAAGTGACAGCGGGCATACCGTGTGTGGCACTTTGGCTAGATTGAATATTTGTTATGAGTTATATTTGGAGTTGGATGTCTCTATGAAATTTTGGTGTTTGTTGGAACCATCTAGCGCTCAAGGTGACAGTGTGGGGTTATCTAGATTGGGGAAGGCGAACTTTGAGGAGTGTTGTTATAGCCCTACCAATGATTAGAGTGTTCGATCGGAGAGTAGTTAAGAGTAGTATCATGAAGAGAGGATACTTATATGAGAGAGTGTTCACTAGTGAAAGTATGATCCCTAGGCCTTGTTTCTAAACATTGAAACACTGTTTGCTACTAGATCTGTTGCATGTTTGCTTGCTTTAGTCTTTACCTCATCGTCAAGCTCCATCAAAGTATTTTCTGGCACCGTTACCCCATGTCAACAACAAGTCAGAAGCTATTTTGTGGCACCGTTACCACTTGTATTCCACTATCTCTTCGCCGAACTAGTGCACCTATACACCTGACAAGTGTATTGGGTGTGTTGGGGACACAAGAGACTTCTTGTATCTTGATTGTAGGGTTGCTTGAGAGGGAATACCTTTGACCACTTACTCCCTGAGTTCGATAAACCTTGGGTGGTCCACTTAAGGGAAACTTGCTGCTGTTCTACAAACCTCTGCACTTGGAGGCCCAACAAATGTCTACAAGAATAGAAGTGCGTAGACATCAAGCTCTTTTCTGGCGCCATTGCCGGGGAGGTAAGGTAAAAGGTACTCACATACTCCGGTGTGAGTGCTCGAAGTTATTTCCTTTAGATTATGCAATTTGTCTTTTTGTTTCTTATTTTCACTAGTTAGGCTTAATGGAAAACAACAACAAACTTAGAGAGCTTTATACTATTTATCTTGTATTAGGACATGAAGTGTTTGAAGAGAAAATTGAAAAACCTATGGAACTTTATTTGCATGCTAATAGCAATGTTATTAGTATGAATTTTTTGAAAACCATTGTTACTAATGGTATGGAAACGTCTAAGGTTGGGGAAGCTAGTTTTTATGAGAAAGATATTTTTAGTTCCCCAGCTTTAGGGAAGAAAATTTGCTCTTATGATACTTTCTCTCCCATATGTGGTAATTCTAATGATACTTGTGATATTTTAAATCCACATACTGAAGGTGTCCCTTTTCAAATACCTATTGCCATTGTTGAACGTGTTATGAATAACTGCTATTTTGGAGATGGAACTGTCCATCATAGTGATCATTTACTCTTTATACATGAATTATGCGAGTTGTTCAAGTGTGCAGGTATTTAAATGGACCAAGTTAAGAGGAATCTATTCCCTTTCTCACTTAGGGACAAAGCAAGGGAGTGGTATGAGCTACTAGATGATCCTCATCATTTGGAGTGGAAGGAACTTGAATCTCTCTTTTACTCTAAATTTTATCCTCCTCATGAAATTCATAAATATAGGAATTATATTTATAATTTTCATCCTCATGAGGGAGAAAGTATTGCCCAATATTGGGGGAGATTGAAGTCAATAATGCTCAAATGTCCCATTCATGAGCTCCCCAGTAATATTGTTATTAATAATTTTTATGCAAGGCTTTTAGGACATTACAAGGACTATCTAGATACCTGTTTAGAGGGATCCTTCACAAGTAAGGAGGTCCAAGCTAAGTGGTATCTTCTTGAAACAATTCAAAGCAATACTGAAGGTTGGGATAACGACAAAGGTAAAGAACCAGGTATAAACTATGAGTATGATTCCATTAAGTCTTTCGCTGAAACTACTGATTTTCAAGAGCTTAGTTCTAAATATGGTCTTGATCCTCAAATTGGTGTTAGATATTATAGAGCCTTTGCTTCCCATATTAATGCTCCTAAAGAAAAATAGAACATGTATCATGAACCTTTTAAATACACTTGCATGGAAAATGAAAATGTTATTAATGATTGCAATAAACATGCTCAAACTTCTAAAAGTACTATTTCTTATAAGCATGTTAATTTTTGTGGTATGCATAGACCTTGTGAAAAGAATCAAAATGAAGAAGATTATTGTATCACCCACTGGAATGAAAAACCCAGAACGTCGTATAAGGCTCTAAATGATCTTGGTAAAAAAAAATTTCCCTCTATCCTTTTATTTGTGAACTCTGCTATGAAGTGGGTCATTTCAATTTTCAATGCCCAGGACATACTAATGACCTTTCTAATCCAATGAGTACTACAAGTTTGTATTGTGATAACATGATCACTTATAATCAACATGATGAACTTACATTGTTTTCGGGATGTGAAGAGTTATCAAGAAAAACTTCTTTGGTAGACATGAGTGCTTTTGGTATGAATTGAGTCATGCATGGGTGTCATCTTTATTGTGTTGATAACTGCCATGCGAATACTTACATACAAAATCTTATAAAAGATGATATCTTACCAAAATATGACAGGACTGATATGAGTTTTGTTCTTATTAATGAAAAGGAGGAATCCTCCAAAGTTTCTTATATTGTCTCTAACAATAAACCAGGGTATGTGGAGAAGCTTCCTTTCAAGCCTCTCCCTCCCAAATAGGAGAAGAAGAAGAGGAGGAGTAGAAGGAGAGAGGAAACGGTATCTTCCCCTAAGCATGTTGCTCCTATCATAGTTTTTGCTGATGAGTCCGAACTAGATGATGTTCCTATGCCTATTACCTATATTAGTGATCATGATTGGGAAAAACACACTACTTTTGATATTCAACATCTCTTTGGCACCAATTCTGAAAATGATGATATTAATAGTTGTTGTGCTATTACTGCTATCCATACTCCTTCCAATGATGATATGTTTACAAATGAACACACTTGGGTAGATAGCTATTCTACTGCTTATGGTGATACTATACCTCCAATGTATGATGATTGCAATGATGATTATGATATTTTCAGTCCACCTACTACTGAGGATAAAATTGATTGAGATTATAATATGCCTCATATATTTGATGACTATGGTGATGAGAATAATAATGATAGCTATTTTGTTGAATTTTCTCCCACTATGATCAATAAGAATGACTATGCTTATGTGGAGAGTAATAATTATTTTATGCATGTGAATCATGATAAGAATATTTAATGTGATAGTTATATTTTTAATTTTATTCATGTTGTACTTAAAGTTATTATGAGAGAGGGAAACATGGTTCTATTAATCTCAACAATATTAAGTTTCCCCTCTTTATGTTGAAATTTTTGAAGTTGCACTTTTTTGCTTTCCTATGCCTGTTGCTTTGTGCTTTTATGACTTGTTTCTTTACAAAAATCCTATGCGTAGGAAGTTGGTTAGACTTAAAAGTTATTTGAATTTTCTTCTTGATTCTCTCTTTTTCTTCAATTCATATTTCTTGTGTGAGCATCTTCTCAAACTATCAAGCCTAACTTAAAGGCGGTAAAGAAAAGTACTTGTTAGGAGATAACCCAAGAGTTTCCTTAAGTCTTGGAAGTTATTACTTTAGTAATGATCTCTTATTATCCTTTTTGTTTGATTTTTTGTGCCAAGAATGACCCCTAATGAGAGGGAAGTAATATTTGGGGAGTTGTTGCACCGAAACAGATTTCTGTCCTCCACCATAAAAATTCGTGAGGAGTATCTGTAAGTCGGATTGAGCTGAAAAATTACAAATAAATCCGGCAGTAAGTTATCTAACTTTTGTTAGTTCAACACTTTTTGATTTGAGCAACATAAGATGCTCGAAAAAATCGATTTCTACCTACTGGTCTGTTTTGACAGATTTCTGCCATTATTTGCATTTGCTTCTTATTGATTCCTTTTTGAGTTCTCTTTTGGGTAATTGCGCCTTTTGAAGTTGTTGCTACAGTAGCTTGTGCTTTTTAGCAAAAAGCCTTGCTGTTCCAAAGATTTTCCAGAGGTCAAATATCTTTTGAATACACTATTGTTGCTAATGAAGATTGTGTGAAGTTTTGTATGAAGGAAAATTTTTAGGTGTAGAGAAAGAATGATGTAATGAGATGAAGAATGGACAAAATCTCAAGCTTGGGATGCCACCCCGGTGTCACCCCAGGAAATATCCAAGAGGTACAAGCGTCAAAGCTTGGGGATGCCTTGGGCATCCCCCTTCATCAATAAAAAGCTCAGGTCTGTCTAGACACTTCCTTTTTATTGTTTCATACACAGTTGTGTTATTCTTGGAGTGTCTTAGTTTTTGTTTTTGGTTTTTGTTTTTGGTTTTTGTTTGCTTAGTTTTATTGAGTAAGTTGGTTGGATCACAACTCACTTCTTTTGGAGAGAGACGCACTCTGTTTCCATTGCCTAGAACACTCTAGTTTTCACTCTTATTGTTTTGTGAGTGTTCACTTTTTCTAGCACTGCGTTTAGCTTTAGTTTTCATGTGCTTTCAGCTTAGAACTTTTTATTTCTTCTTTGTGGATTTGTGAGACAATCTCACTGATATTTGTTGCTTATTATCTTTGTGAGTTGTTTCAAATAATTTGTTTGGTGTTGGAAAAGAGTAGAAAGCTTCATGCTTATAGTGGTACAAAAGGGAGCTTGCATTTACTGTGACTTATACTTTAGCATGACATGCTAGGTGTTGTTTTGACCTTATGCTTAGTGATTATTGTTGTAGCATGTCTTGTTCCAAACAATTGGGATTGCTTAGTGTGCCTTGAAGGAATCATGCGTTGTTTTAGCAAACAAATGCATAGTATTGTGGTATTCTTCTTTGATGCTTTGTTTGGGTTGACTTGGAACATGATCACACTATGTTATGACTATGAACAAGTCACCATAGCCTCTATGATCATTTAGTCCTTGACTTTTGTACCACTCTATGCTTTGATTAGTAATGTTTTGTTGCTCTGCATGATTATGGCCATTATGCTCTCTTAGTTGGTTGCTCACAGTCTTTCGCTAGCCTCCACTTGTATGAATAAGTTCTACTCATGCTTCCAACTCCCAAGAAACCAAGTTTTTCCAAAGTGTCCACTATAAACTCCTATGCATGGTGTGTTACACCATTCCAAGTATATTCTTGTTTTCATCTATCTTCCAATTAAGAACTATTTTGTTATGTGAAAACTTAGTGATTAAAGCCCTCACGAACTTGATAGCACACTTTATATTCTTTGGCCCTAATAAACTTGAACCATTGTGACAACTTTGTTGTATATGCATGCACTTATACGTTGGAATTAGCAGAACTGTGCAATCACGGGGAACGTTTTCAACATTGCACTTGTACTTTGTACTCAGTTGATATCATGCTCTTTTGTCTATGGATGTCACCGGTGTGAAATAAAGAGGGAACTTGTAAGTCCATGGAGTTTGTATTCTGTGTTAGAGAAACGCCTAGGCCGCTAGAATAAGCCATGTCTAATCATGGTGGAAACTTGCAACATCACAATAGTGAGCTATCTATGAAGCATCCTCAATAAAAAGCTATGCATATAGTAAATAAAAAGATTGTTGAGATGCTCATTGTCTGCTTGTCTTGTCATTTTGGTTATGGGAAATCTCTTGTACCATGTGCAAGGGGTACCCCGTTGGCGGTTCTCAATGATATGCAAATACTTGTAATGACAAGAACTTACCTGTGACTGAAGTTGAGTATGCATGAGGTGTGGCCCTCGTATTCAAGGAACTTGAGATTTCCAACTTATACTTTGTCAAGCATATACTCCATCTTTGCCACTTTAACCTTAATCAATTCAAGATGCTTATGATAGGGGCAATGCGGGCTAAAAGCTAATAAGTACCATAATTTTTGGAAGCTCTTTTTGAAACTTGTAATCCCTGCTTTACAAAAAGGCCTTTCTTCCACCACTATTGAGTGTCCACCTTCTACCTTTAGGCACCATTAAGAGAGCATAGTTGCCATTCTGTGTGTAGTGTCCCAAAGCTTATTGATTGATGCATATTGTGATATTACTTGTTCTTGTGCTACTTGTTTCTAGTCACCCTTGTGAACTTTAAAGGTGTCCTATGCATCTATTTCCTACTCTATGAGGGACAAGCTGATTGCCACTATGCTATGTTTTATGTATGTGAAACAAACAAACGTTTTTCAATGCATGTTATTCATGATTTTTGTTTGTAGCCTTTCATGTTGCAAGCATAGTTACTTTGTCTTATTATTAGAACTCCATCTTTCATGCTCACGTTTAGAGTTCTTTGATCCCAGCTTTCAATTCTTGCAAATGGTTTGATCTTTATTGTGAAGGTGCATGTCACCTCAAAAATTATTCTTTTTATCACTTACCTACTCGAGGACGAGCAGGAGTTAAGCTTGGGGATGCTTGATACGTTGAAAACGTATCTATAATTTTTTATGTTCCATGCTTTTTTAGTATCTACTTTTCTTTACTTTGTCTACACTTTGAGGTGTTTTTATATCTTTTTTGGAACTAACCTATTAACAAGTTGCCACAGTGCCAGTTGCCTATTTTCTTCTATTTTTGGTTCCAGAAAGGCAGAAAATCAATATTCTCGGAATTGAATGGGACAAAAGCCAAAGTCAATAACTTTCCGTGAGGGAAACGAATCTAGAAGGAGGGATGGTGAGGCACCATAGGGTGGCCAGACCTCCCTTCGGCGCGGCCAAGCCTGGCCCGCGCCTGGGGAGGGTGTGGGCCCTCTGGTGGCCTCCTCAGCCCCCCCTTCGCCTATAAGACGCCTCCGACCCAAAAACCCTAAGGCATCCCAAAAACATCCACGAAAACCTCCACAACGCCGCCGCCACCGAAGGGGAGATTCGGGGGATAGAAAGTCTCTATTCTGGTACCCTGTCGGGACGGGGAAGTGTCCCCGGATCCATATCCATCGATCTCCACCACCATCTTCATCACCATTGCTAATTCCCATGATGAGGAGGGAGTAGTTCTTCCTCGAGTCTAAGGGCTCTACCGGTAGCTATGTGTTCATATCTCTCTCTCTATGCATGATCTTGTTGTGGTCATGAGATTTGTAATCAAGTATATCTACCTTGCTACTCAAGTGATTCATTAGATCTCTGCTCTCCCCATGTGTGTGAAAGTGATAGCGTGCACACCATGGTGTCACTTAGGCTTGAGTCTACATAAATACTCTTTGTGCTTTAATAGATCTATGCTTTTTCCCACGTGTGTGAAAGTGACAGCGGGCATAACGTGTGTGGCACTTTGGCTAGATTGAATATTTTTTATGAGTTATATTTGGAGTTGGATGTATCTATTAAATTGTGGTGTTTGTTGGAACCATCTAGCGCTCAAGGTGACAGTGTGGGGTTATCTAGATTGGGGAAGGCGGACTTTGAGGAGTGCTGTTATAGCCCTACCAATGATTAGAGTGTTCAACGGAGAGTAGTTAAGAGTAGTATCATGAAGAGAGGATATTTATATGAGAGAGTGTTCACTAGTGAAAGTATGATCCTTAGGCCTTGTTTCTAAACATTGAAACACCGTTTGCTACTAGATCTGTTGCATGTTTGCTTGCTTTAGTCTTTACCTCAACTTATAGAGAAGAAATCAATAAATGAGGAAGAGACATGAAAAAAAGCAAGCAATAGCTAACCTAGGTCGACTTAGGCACAGCTCAGGCCGGCATACCGATATTTAGTCCGACATAGGCATGTTCTGAGCCGGCATACGTGCCCCTAGGCCTACATACAGATTCTTTGGCCGACTTCACCTCATCTCGGCCTAGGCAGCTCTCCACTTCCTCCTCCTGGGCCGACATAGCCACCCGCGGGCCAGCATTTCCCCTCACCCGACTGGCTACCATGGAGAATATCTCGGGTGGGCCAGCATCCTCTCAATAAGGCCGGCCCACCTCATTGCCACTCCTCTAGGCCGTCATCCGGTCATCCCCAACCCCGACTGGGCCGAATCTCGGCCGGGCTCCTTGCTCCAACATCTTCAGGCCGACTTAGGCCCCTCATAGAACGAGTTATCCTGCAGGCTGGCTTAGTAGATCCCGGCTAGGCTCCCTCCTCTCCAGCGTCGCCCCTCCTAGGCCAACATGGACAAGCACCAGGCCAGATCGCACCATCACATGCTCCACTAACCAACGCTCCCAGCTACCTCAACTCCTGAGCAGATAAGAATGAAGACTAGGACAATAATAACGGTGACAAGGAGAAAAGACAAGGCAGGGACGTGCCATGCCCATCCCTAGGATGTGGCTACAGTACAAAGTACAGTACCACCATGATGCAGGAACAATGCGACAAGACCCCGATGGTCAAATCTAACATTGTAAAGTGAACAATGCATAGTACCTAATGGGCCTCACTTGTCCCATGGGCTCCCCTTTATAAGGAGCACCAGTGGAAGTGCTCACAGGCAGCGCCCCTTGGGGGCTCGTTCTCTCCCTTAGGGAATATAGTTTCTTCTACCTCTCGCCTCACAGCTCAAGGAGCATCATTGTAGCTCTCATATATAGCTCCATATACAATCAGACAGGAAGGAGTAGGGGTTTTCCTCCTCACGAGGGCCCTGAACCTGGGTAATCATGTATTCATCAGTGTGCGCTCATTAATGCATCATCCCTCCCCGGATCCTTCGGTGTCCATCGGCCTCAACTTAAGCCTATACATGACATCTGTTGTTACACCACGATGACACTGACCCAATGCCTATGAGATTACATCTTCAGAAATTTATTAATTTTTATCGTAACTTTGTTATTTGAATTTAGTATCCTTAGACCATGAGAATATTAGATGTTCTCTTACCAAGATTTACTTTGATGGTCATCAAACATCCCATGTGATAGGGTGGCTATAACGGCTATGTTTAGGCACACAATAGTTTAGAAGTAGGATTTTCTCCTCTAGCGACGACGAGAGCGATGACCAAAGCAGGAGAGGCCATGCGGTGTAGGTTAAACACCAGGGAACTGTCGGCGTTGATCAACGCTATGACTACGACGATTTGGTGGGGGAGGGAAAGAAGGCGAGCACGAGAGAGATATGGTAGGGCAAGGAGAATTTATGATTCGCTGACTATGGTGCCTGTCTTTCAATACCCTAGAGGAGATGTTTCTCCGGCATGTCCAAGACTCCAACGCTGACCACTATAGGTCAGGACTAGCATGAGAGTTCCGAGCGGTTCGGAGCAAGTTTAATAAGAGAGCCCGTTGTTGGCTATATAGACATGACATGTCGAGTAAAGCCACCATAAAATCGCAAATTAGGATTTAACTATTTCAAACATGCATGCTATTGTGTTAAGCCTACATACAAAGCTCTTTTGCCTCAAATGCTTTGCTGCAGCCGACGATAAACCAAGAGTCGTCTCCCCCCCCCCCTCTCTCTCTCTTATTTTTTCTCTTTCTTTCATAGAGAATTCTTATGCATTAGAAACCGCTATAGCCAGCTGACTAAGCATTACTGTACTTGCTCTTAGGCCATGGCCAACGCTCCACCCTAGACCGCTGCCTCACATATCCACGTCGGTCGTCGGGTGATCAGTTGCCGTGGAGGTGATAGAGAAAAATACGTATGCTTGTAGAGCTAAGCGACCGCCTGCAGAGGAGTCCGCCGCTCCAAGAGAAAAGCAAGAGAGAGAAGAGAGGAGATGATCCGGGTGAGAGAAATAAAGCTGTCAACCCATGGATGGTGAGGCTGTCGTTTGCATTGGGTGATGGTGAGTTTGGACGCTAGCTTTATCATGAATAGAATAGGGCAGGTGTATGCTACTGTCCCCTTAAATCATGCCCTTACTAGGCCGCGCCGTCATTTCACATCGTACTAAAAGGCGACTCGGAACTCATTTCGTGTCAGGTGCCATAATAGCCCTATTAGAATTTGGCGAAATCGTTTTCGTATCGGAAAATTATTCCTCGGGTTTGTTGGCACGAAAAGAAAGGATCCATGGTGTGGTGGGTATGGTATTCCGTTTCCCTAGTTTATGAATGCGAGCGCTGGTGGAAGATGCCAAGAAAGCAAGAACGAACATGCTCGTTTCGTCCTCCGGTGATTCCATCACGCTAGCAAAACCGTTGTTCAAACAAAAGCTGCATTACTATATTTCAGTTACCCATGTGAAAGTGGCATTCTTTAACATGCCCAACCGCTGCCCTTAACGTGCATTGCCTTCTTTTTAAAAAGTCAAAAGCGCGGCATTGGCCCTAGCTACCAAGTCGGGAAATTCTGAAGCCAAGTACGTACGACTGACAACGTTTACAAAGCAGTAGACGAACAGCGCTAGATCAGAGAGTAAAATATCCACGTCAAGAAACAGAGGCAGTAGTAGACGAGCTGTGGTTTTTCTTGTCTTCGGAACCGGGCCGGCGGGAAAAAGCGAGCGGGGACGAATTCCCAAGGATGGATTCCGAACCTGAAAAGGACGGGAGTGGCCATGATTGCAGCTGCCTTGCTTTCGCTTTTCCTTTTTGTCAGATCGGCCAGACAAGTTTGAACATCCCAAGCTACAGTACCAGAAGAGTATGGGCACCGCCATTGGCGTCGTCGCCAGAGAGCAATCCTGTCAACGCGCGGAATCAAACAAAAAGGTTACTGCCTAATTGCTTTTCTATGGGCTTCAAACTAAAGAGACGCACACACACGTCTTGGCTTTAGCCTGATGATGGGACGCATCATTGCTGATCGGGAGTTGATGATCTGCCACTAATTTGTAGTAGGAGAAACAATTAGGAAATAAAGCAATCATTACGGTTTGTAGGAGAAGCAATTAGGAAGGAAAGCAATCATTATGTGGGCTACGTAATGATCTGTACTGTACCAACTGCCGCGCGCCGGTGGTTCCGTGTACATGGAGGATTGGAGGCGATGCGTGCATGCACGTTAGCACGTGCAGGACGATTGAACTCAAATCCTGGATTTTCCTTTTTATGTCTTTTTATTAGATTATTATTGATAACATCTTATAGTAAGAGAAATTACAAAGATTAGACGAAAAACCATCAAATTAGCGACTACTCGCTTATCCTATAACACCGATGAAGGGATTCAATAAACAGGCCCAACCGCCCAACACCCTAACATGACATCAACCCACATCATCTAAAAATTGAAAGGACAGTACTAGGCGTCCCCCAAGGGATTTGTGCTTTTTATCCTCCGGGTCTCGAGCCAACCACGGGTCCTCTTTTGGGGGCTAAAATTCCGCTTTTGCTATAGAGAGTCCCGTTTTTGCTATAACTAGTCCCGCTTTTGCTACATGTAGCAGGAAACGGTTCGGTCTAAAAAATAGAAAATTAGACTGGACTTCGCCGAAGATCTCGTCCACGACCGTGTAGCAAAAAAGTTGTGTTAATGTAGCAAACCCGACCTCACCGGAGACTCGCCGGAGACCTCACCGGAGAATTTCGCCGGAGATCTCGCCGAAGACCTCGTAGCAAAACTTTTACGCTATTGTAGCAAAACCAGAGAACAGTGGTAGCAGAACAAATATGCTAATGTAGCAGAAATCCGACCTCGTCTGGGACTCGCCGGACACTTTCGCCGGGAGAGCTCGTCGGAGATCATGTAGCAACATCTTTGCGCTATTGTAGCAATATCATAAGATAGTTGTAGCAAAAACATGGTGGCATTGTAGCATCATTCAAGCATTTTTTCACGGTGAAAAAATATATAAAACGGTGTAGCACTCATAGAATACCAAAGTAGCAAAACAAATACGAGTGTGTAGCCAAATAAATATACAAATGTAGCAAAAAAATAGATCTACATCCTAGAAAAAGGCGAGCGAAGAGTGTGCCGGCACAGGCCTTGACCGCCATGGCAGCAGGCCACCTTGACCTCTCCCCCCCTGGCAGCAGCAGCACCACTTTGTGGCGCGTGGAGGCGGCGGGAACACCTGGGGTGACGGTGGTGCCATAGGAGGCAGTGGAGCAGACATGCCCCATGGGAGACAGCCACCGTCGTCATCGACGGCATCGCGGCCAGAGCTCGCGTGGAGGGCTCGTGTCCCTAGGGGAAGGGAGAGCTCGTCGGGAGAAAACCAGAAGACGGGGCGGAGGAAGCTCTAGTCGCGACGGAGGGAACACCTGGGGTCGTGGCGGCGCAAGGAGAAGGCGGCGATGGGAACACCTGGGGTCACTTGCGGCGCAAGGAGGAGACAGCGACGGGAACACCTAGGGTCACGACGGCGCAAGGAGGAGGCGGCGGCGCTGGCTGCATCCAGGCTGAAGGTAGGGGAAGGCGGGGTAGGTGTGGTTGAGGGGAAAAGATAAGATGCATCGCGGGTGTGCGAAGAGAGCAACGACGAGCGACCCGGGAGATCGAATCGTTTGATCTCCGGAGTAACCGTATCATTTTACAAACCGAAAGGCTCAGTAAGTCGTCCAACAACGATAAAGAGGTCCGACTGGTACGGCAGAGCGTCGGCACCGGCAATACACGCTGCAGTGGTGTGATTAAATGGAAACCAATCGAGACCAGATCGGGATCGACTAAACTGATTTTTTATTTCTCTCTTCTGCAAACAATTATGGGGTTTGACTTTCGAGACTTGTTTTGGACTCTTGCATAACGTTGTTTTTGCTCGTTTTTAGAAACTTGACAGTTTTCAGAAATTAGGAGGGGAGTTGTCTCTTTCTACCGGAGATCCTGCAACGAAGTAAACAATCACCTGTAGTACTATCTCTCCTGTTTCTCCCGATCTGACCAAATATTCCGTTAACCTTTAAATCGTCTGCGCGTGGGATTGGGGAGGATACGACGGCACGGCCAACGGAAGATAGCGTCTAGTGTGTTAAAACGTGCCGTATGTCCGTGCTGTTCGTGTTCGAGAAGAGTATTGAAGACGGGTATAATGTCTGGTACACTATCCGTACATACGCATCTCGATCCAATCGTGGATCTTAATTGGCCTACGGGCCACCGCTCCGATCCGTATAGCGCCAAAACGAGTAATAAGACTTGTAAAATGTACTCCGTGTCTCCGAATCTAGGAGAAAATAGCATTTTGTTAGTACCATAATTGTTGCTAGGATTTAAAAAACTACCACAATTTCGGAATTTGCAAAAATTACCACTTTTCTTTCTAATAGTCGTAAAAAACTACCACTTTTACTTGTCTTTGTCCCAGTTGATCGTGTTTTTGACGGGTCTAGGCTACCTAGGTGTTGACGTGGCATGGAGCATTAGTTTAAGAGATACAAGATAGATTGGTTACATTTTTTTGGGGTCTTTTTGTAAAAATGTGTAGGACACATCCATTAGGTTATCCCTAACCTCAGGCCAAGGGGAGGCGCCGCCAGACTAAGGGGAGGGCCAGGGCGTCGCCATTGGTCGCGGGCCGCATCCCCGCTCTGCACCGCTGCCATGACGCGATCGCATCTGCAGGGAAGGGCTGTTGGATATATGCCCAAGAGGCAATAATAAAGTGGTTATTATCATATCTTCATAATTATGATAAATGTTTACATACCATGCTATAATTGTATTAACCGGAAAAATTAATACTTGTGTGATTTGTAAACATAAAAGAGTCCCTAGTAAAGCCTCTTGTTAAACTAGTTTGTTGGTTAATATATGATCATGGTTTCCTGATCATGAACATAGAGATGTTATTAACAACAGGGTCATATCATTAGGAGAATGATGTGATGGACATACTCCTATAGATAAGCGTAGCATAAAGATCAAGTCATTTTAATAGTTCAATTGCTATATGCTTTCTGATACATAGTAACCTAATTCCTTCGACCATGAGATCATGCATATCACCTTCACCGGAAGGATGCTTTGATGACATCAAACGCCACACCGTAACTGGGTGGCTATAAAGGTGGCATTGAGTGTTAGGAAAGTATTGGTTGAGACACATGGATCAAGAGTGGGATTTGTCCATCCATATGACGGATAGATATACTCTGGGCCCTCTCGGTGGAATGTCATCCAATTAGCTTGCAAGCATGTGACTGGCTCACAAGGGATCACATACCACGGGAACGAGAAAAGAGTACTTATCGGTGAGGTTGAACTAGGTATGCAGAGATACAAGCGATCATAACCTCGGATAAGTAAAGTATCGTGAGACAAAGGAAAATTGGTATCGTATGTAAGTGGTTTATTCGATCACAAAGTAATCGTAGAAATATGTGGGAGCCATATGAATTTCGATTCCTCTATTGGTTATTGTTAGGAGAAGTGTCTCGATCATGTCGCATAATTCACGAACCGTAGGAGACACACTTAAGGATTCGATGTTGTTGAGTAGTTATGGAATGATGAGTAAGAGACCGAATGTTGTTTGGAGTCTCGGATGGGATCCGGATATCACGAGGAGATCCGGAATGGTCAGAATAAGATTCATATAAGGAAAGTCTCGTTTGGAGTTGGGGAATGTTTCCGGTGTTTTCATCGGGAATGTTCTAGAATGTTCCGGAATGTCCGGCACTCCGGAGGGGAAGGGTACATGGATGTGTTGTATCAAGTTGGTATGATTGCATCATGTACTAAGTGTCATCGTTGTTCCAAATAAAGGATTAATTCAAATCCTAGTTTGAAAAGTCAAATAGCTAAATTGAAAAGTCAAACGGCTAAATTTGGAAAGAGGAAAGAGGAGGAAGGAAACTGAGTTGGGAGAGTCCCTCCTTCCCAAGCCGGCGCAAGACCACCCAAGACGAGTTGGGAGGGACTCACTCCCCTCCTTGGCCGGCCGGCCCTCCACCTATAAGGAGGGGGCTCCTCCTAGGACACACAAGTACCTCTCCTCCAAACCCTAGCTTGGCGCCACCACCTCCTGCAGCCGCCGCCTCCTAGGGTTTCCCTAGCCGACTTGGGGTGCCCCAAACCTAGCCGCGGCTCTAGCACCTCCTCCTTGGTGTGTCTAAACCCTAGATCGCCGAGAGCTCTCTCATACTCCACCATACTCGCTTAAGGCGAAGCCTGCGAGATCTCCCTCTACTTAGGTACCACGCGTTGTCTTCTTGGAATCGCGAGAGTGCTACAACCTCCATTTTCTGGAACAAGGAGAGGAAGGTCTTCGTCGAACCGAACGTGTGACCGATTGGGGAGCGCTTAACGCATGGAAGGATCGTCTACGCGATATTGAGATCGGAAAGAGTACGACTACATCACCCACGAGAATCCGCTCTCGTTAAACACTTTGGAATCTTCGAGGGTAAGTTATTCCATTGACTCGTTGCTACAATCTAGTAGATAGATCTTGGCTCGTTTGTTTGTACGCGATAGAAATTTTTTGTTTTCCATGCTACGAACCCCTACAGTGGTATCAGAGTCGTGTCTATATGTAGATTTGTTGCACGAGTAGAACACAATGGTCATTGTGGGCGTTGATGCTTTTGTTGTCAATTGATTCTTGTGTACTTTGCATCTTGCGGGATGGTGGGATGAAGCGGCCCGGGCTAACCTTACATGACATCGTTCATGAGACTTGCTCCACGCTTGACATGCAACTTGTATTGCATAAGTGGCTTTGCGGGTGTCTGTTTCTCCCAACATAGTTAAGATTCAATTTACAACGGGTGATTGACAATACTAGTATCAATGTTGTGGTTCTTGTTCGTAAGTTAGATCGACACTTATTGAAAGCCCCAAACCACGTAAAACATGCAAAGAAAATTAGAGGCATCTAACTTTGTGTTGCAGGGGTGTGCTGTGATGTGATATGGCCATGATTGTGATTATATATGATGTATGCAATGTTCCTTATTGTAAGTTGGCAACCGGCAGGAGCCATATGGTTGTTTTTAAATTCTGTTAAGACCCGCTTGTCTGTTCAAAGTAGTTGTAATAGTTGAAGCTGGTGGACGACAACCATGGAGCGGCGTCATTGACCTTGATGCCATCCCGGTGATGATGGAGATCATGTTCGTGCTTGAAGATGGAGATCGGAAGCACAAGAAGAAAGGCCATATCATATCACATATTATGAATTGCATGTGATGTTAATCCTTTTATGCATCTTGTATTGCTTAGTTCACGACGGTAGCATTATAAGATGATCCCTCAAGCACACAATTTCAAGTTTTAAAGTGTTCATCCTTAGTAAGCACCGTTGCTAAAAGCTCGTTGTTTTGAAGCACCACGTGATGATCGGGTGTGTTAGATTCTGCGAGTGTATACAACGTGAGCAAGCCAGATTTGCTCATGCGGAAGCTAAGGTTGATCTTGACGAGCCTAGCATGTACAGACATGGTCTCGGAACACGGATCACCGAAAGGTAAAGCATGAGTCATATAGTAGATATGATGAACATGTTGATTGTTCGCCATTGAAGCTACATCAACTCTCGTGATGATCGGTTTTGATGTGGTGGATTTGGTTCGTGTGATCACTAAAACAATGTGAGGGGTATTGTTTTGAGTGGGAGTTCAACGGCAATATGATTAAAAGTTGAACACTATTTATCATAAATTAAATCAAAGTGAATTTGCATAGTTGTTGTAGTCATTGGCATCCGTTTACCACCTTACGCTTAGTTATAATTGAGATGATAGAACTATAGAATTCTGGTTAGTTACTTTACTGTTGGTATCGTATTGTTTTGAAGTGTTAATCTAAAGTTTAAAAGTCCTATTGCAAACTTTCAGTAAGTGCCGGTTACTCCATGAAGTTTAATAATTGGTATTAAAACAAGAGTGACAATTCCAAGAGTTAGTGTATGAGTATCATGTTTGTTTCCATGATTCTTGATATTCAAAGGATTGTCTTAATATCAAGGTTATCTAGGATCTGAAAGAGTTGTTTCAGAAACCATGATGTGTGGAAGATATTGTGATATCTGAAACGAAGTTTTGGTTGCAACATGATAGAGTATAATATGGCAAGTCATGTTCTCATATTTGATGAGAATTTGCAAAAGGTTGGAGACACTAGTTGTCCTAATCCTCCAAAAGGTTTTGGAGAGCAACATTATACTCGCGATTCACCGTTACAAGCTAAAAGTAGCTTGATCATGGATATATCCATGATGAGGGTGAATATTTGATGTAGATAAAATGTTTACTACACCAAGAGATTACTAAAGAAAGGAATTTGAAAGAACACCAAACATTTGATAATGGTGATCTACTTCAAAGTGCAAGTCCAAAGACATTGGTATTTAATTATACACGCTTTGGACTATGTGTCATATGTATGACCCCACTGTTGATGTTGATAGATTCTTTCAAACAGAAAATAAATACTGAAAGAGAATCTCGTAAATATATGGCAGAAAAGAAAAGACTAGAATTGTTCAGTTTAAGTATATAGATGATATACATGTTATGGCTATATTCTTTGCTTATTAAACAATGTGGTTCTTAAGTATTTGATACTGAATTTGTTGGTGTGAATCGTCATACGAAACAACACAATTCATGAACTACAATGGCCTAAGTAACTAGCAAAAGAATATGTGATGATGTTCATCGAGAACAAATAAAGGGTTATTGTGTTGCTCGTTAAACATCAAAGCTTGCCTTCAAGATTTGTTTTATCAGGTATTATGAGAACAAAAGGGTTGTTCAAATAATTGCCGTAATCCATAAAATATGGATGATTCACTAATCTCGTTGGAGAAATCACATCCATAAAACTAGTGCTAAAAATGTCGAAAGACAAATTGATTGAAAGATCACTTAGGAAGTGACATCGCCGTTTAAATTATATTGGAAAGAAAACATGAAGAAACTCCATGTGGATGGAATTTTGGAGTCTTTTGATTTTTGATCACATGACGCTTGTAAAACTTTCCCAGAGATAATTAAAACTTCGTTCGTAGGCCAAAAGAGAACGAATGACTATCTTATTGGAACTTGTACATATTGTTGTACGAAGTCCATTATGTGTAGTAAAGAGCGATGGATTTCAACTTCATATGCTTTCTCCAAAAATTTGAGTGAATATATGTATATTTACTTAATAAGGATGAAGTATGAAACATTTGAAAAGTTCAAGGACTTTCAAGATGAAGTTCAAAATCATTGTAACAAGAATATAAATATTTTATGATAAGATCATAAAGGAAGATATTTGAGTTACAAGTTTAGCATAATACCTAAGATTTAAAGAATCGTTCTGTGGATTTTCATTTCCCGAAACACCATAAGAGTATGGAGCGTTCGAGATATGTAAATTAAAACCTTGTTTGACATAGTAAGATCAAAGGTATAATTCATAAAACTGCCATTATATTTTAAAGATTAAAAGCTTTAGAGACTACCGTTTTTCCACTGAAAAGAGCTCCATCATAATCCGTTGAAATGACACCATATAAAGTTATGGTTTGGGATAAAACCCAAGTAGTCCTTTCTTAAACATTGGTATGTTGTGCATAAGAAAGATGTTTGCAACCAAAGTCGGATGAACCTGTCTTTGTATGTTATTTCGAATAACTGTTAAGTAATCCTCCATAACAACGGAGACAAAAGTGTTTGTCGCTTAGAACGTCAAGTTTCTTTGAGAAGGAATTTTTCGTGAAAAGTTAAGTGGGAGGACAATAGAACTTTGATAAGGTTAAAAGAACCTTAGCTATATGTGCAAAGTTGCGCAGCGCCGAAATATGTTCCGGAGGCAGCAACAATGCTCATGGATCACGTGCCTCAAAGGTTGTGGTTACGAAGGTCAAAGTTTCTATTGAACCAAGTAGGTCGAGTAAACAATCAAATACCAAGATTTGAGGGTTGAATCATTATTTGAGAATAATGTACGTACTACATGCAAAGAAGCGATGATGGGCCCGGACTCCGTCAAATGGCTTGAAGCCATAAAATCCGTGATAGTTCCATACACGAGAAATCAAGTTTTGAACTTGAAGGACCCTCGAGAAAGGTGTAAGACCTTAGAGTTGTGTTTGGATCTATAAAGAAATAGACATGGATGTTTCGCATCTATGAAATAGTCAACATGTTGGGAAAGAGTTCACAACAATGTTCAAATGTTGACTATGGCAAGATCTGATCTTTCATAGCGATATTTAGTCTAGACGGATTAATGTAGCAACCACTACATATAATTTTGTTATGTGATAGTTGAATAAACAAAACAAGTTCTTCTAATAGAATGGTTACCAAGGACATGTGCATGACGCGGTCCAAAGGGTTTTGTTAATTCAAAGGATGCTAAAAGCATATGCAAACTTTAATGGTTGAAGTAAGCATAAGCAGAGTTGGAATCTTCACTGTGATGAAACTGTTAAAAGAGTTTAATTTCATCAGAGACAATGAAGATGCTTGCATTTCCAAGAAATTAAGTGGGAGCGCTAAGACATATTTCTAATACATTATGTGGAGGACATATTGTTCATTGGAAATGATGTATCTTTTATTAACACATATTAAGAATTTCATCTCGATGAAAGGCTTAGGCAAAACCCAAATATTTGGCATCAATAGACCTAATATGGTTGTGCAGAAAGTACATAGATGATGAATTGAATGATTTCAATACAGAGACTACAAGAAAGGTTCTTGTCGCACAGAAAGGATTGAATAAGTTCAATATTGATGATATATTCAAGTGTATTGACACTTAGTAAGTGAAACAAAGATTCAAGTATAGATTGATACTTGATGTATGAAATCACAAAGAGTATTTATATCAATCATACTGTGATATATACAAATCCAGATATGTCCTATACTCTAAATGTTATGAGCATATACCAGAATGATTCATAAGATGATCATTGGACAATAGTAAGGATATTCTTATGATCTTTTGGAAGAACTAAGAGTATATTATTTGTAGAAGTGACGAATAGATGGTTAGTTCATTGTAAAAGTACTACATTGATACTAGTTTTGTCGCAAAGTACAGATTAAGTTTATCTCAATCTAAACTAAGGGTGGCACAATATAATGGAAAGTAAGTTCCATAATAGATTTGGATGAGTTCCAAAATTCAGACATTGTGACAGATACTACAACAAAAGGCTAAGTATATGACTGCTATAATAGCAGGTAAAGAGGGCATTTGTGTCAAGTAGTTTGTTATCAAACTAGGTGTAGTTCACAGCAGGGATAATACTATGAAGATATATTGTACGACAATATTATCAACATGTTTTAACCCCAAAGAACTAAAGGTCTCACCAAAGGACCAAATCTATACAAAGCCATCTCATTAGAGAATGAGTGATGCATAGAGACGCAAAGACATGCAATTACACACGGACCTGTAAGTGTCAGATCCGGAGATCAGTTGACCACTAGCAATCTTGTACATACAACACCGGAAAGCCATAGGTGTTGAATACACAAAGGTTTGAAACTAGATTATTGACTCTAGTGCAAGTGGGAGACTGTTGGAGATATGCCCAAGAGGCAATAATAAAGTGGTTATTATCATATCTTCATAATTATGATAAATGTTTACATACCATGCTATAATAGTATTAACCGGAAACATTAATACTTATGTGATTTGTAAACATAAAAGAGTCCCTAGTAAAGCCTCTTGTTAAACTAGCTTGTTGGTTAATATATGATCATGGTTTCCTGATCATGAACATAGAGATGTTATTAACAACAGGGTCATATCATTAGGAGAATGATGTGATTGACATACTCCTATAGATAAGCGTAGCATAAAGATCAAGTCATTTTAATAGTTCAATTGGTATATGCTTTCTGATACATAGTAACCTAATTCCTTCGACCATGAGATCATGCATATCACCTTCACCGGAAGGATGCTTTGATGACATCAAACGCCACACCGTAACTGGGTGGCTATAAAGGTGGCATTGAGTGTTCGGAAAGTATTGGTTGAGACACATGGATCAAGAGTGGGATTTGTCCATCCATATGACGGATAGATATACTCTGGGCCCTCTCGGTGGAATGTCATCCAATTAGCTTGCAAGCATGTGACTGGCTCACAAGGGATCACATACCATGGGAACGAGAAAAGAGTACTTATCGGTAACGAGGTTGAACTAGGTATGCAGAGATACCGACGATCATAACCTCGGATAAGTAAAGTATCGTGAGACAAAGGAAAATTGGTATCGTATGTAAGTGGTTTATTCGATCACAAAGTAATCGTAGAAATATGTGGGAGCCATATGAATTTCCAGATTCCTCTATTGGTTATTGTTCGGAGAAGTGTCTCGATCATGTCCGCATAATTCACGAACCGTAGGGAGACACACTTAAGGATTCGATGTTGTTGAGTAGTTATGGAATGATGAGTAAGAGACCGAATTTTGTTTTGAGTCTCGGATGGGATCCGGGATATCACGAGGAGATCCGGAATGGTCCGGAGAATAAGATTCATATAAGGAAAGTCTCGTTTCGGAGTTGGGGAATGTTTCCGGTGTTTTCATCGGGAATGTTCTAGAATGTTCCAGAATGTCCGGCACTCCGGAGGGGAAGGGTACATGGATGTGTTGTATCAAGTTGGTATGATTGCATCATGTACTAAGTGTCATCGCTGTTCCAAATAAAGGATTAATTCAAATCCTAGTTTGAAAAGTCAAATAGCTAAATTGAAAAGTCAAACGGCTAAATTTGGAAAGAGGAAAAGAGGAGGAAGGGGAAACCGAGTTGGGGAAGGACTCCCTCCTTGTAGGGGTTCGTAGCATGGAAAACAAAAAATTTTCTATCGCATACAAACAAACAAGCCAAGATCTATCTACTAGATTGTAGCAACGAGTCGATGGAATAACTTACCCTCGAAGATTCCAAAGTGTTTAACGAGAGCGGATTCTCGTGGGTGATGTAGTCGTACTCTTTCCGATCTCAAGATCGTGTGGACGATCCTTAGGCTGCGATCCGGCAGCGCTTCCATGATCGGTCACACGTTCGGTTTTCGGAATACCTTCCTCTCCCTTGTTCCAAAGAAAATGGAGGTTGTAGCACTCTCCTCGCGATTCAGCAAAGACGGCGTGGTACCTGGAAGTAGAGGGAAATCATGAGGCTTCGCCTTATGAGCGAGTATGGTGGATTATGAGAGGGCTATTAGTGGTCTAGAGATTAGACACACCAATTAGAAGGTTCTAAACATGAGGCTAAAGCAATTAGAAGCTCTAAACCAAACGGCTCTAAACCGGAGATTAGAGGTAGAAACTTGTGTGTCTCAAGGAGGCCTGCCCCTCCTTTTATAGGTGGAGGGCTAGGCGCCAGGAGGAGGAGTCCCTCCCCAACTCGGCCTAGGGATGGGCGCGGCTTGGAGGAACTCCTCCTCCAAGTTGGTTTCAAACTCCTCTTGCTTGTTTCCCACAGTTTCTGCTTCCCACAGTTTCTGTTTTCCACAGTTTCTGTTTAGGCGTTTGACTTTCAAATGGCGGTTTGACTTTCAAGTTTTAGAACAGCAAGAACACTTAGTACATGATGCAATCATTCAATGACACATTCATGTACCCTCCTCCCCGGTCTTGGACAATCCGGACCCTTCTAGAACATTCCGATGAAAACACGGAATCATTCCCGAACTCAAACGGGACTTTCCTTATATGAATATTATTCTCGGACCATTCCGGATCACCTCGTGATATCCCGGATCCCATCCGAGACTCCGAACAACATTCGGTCTCTTTCTCATAATACCATAACTACTCAAACAACGTCGAATCCTTAAGTGTGTCTCCCTACGGTTCGTGAATTATGCGGACATGATCGAGACACTTCTCCGAACAATAACCAATAGAGGAATCTGGAAATTCATATGTCTCCCACATATTTCGTGATTACTTTGCGATCGAATGAACCACTTACATACGATACCAATTTCCCTTTGTCTCACGATAGTTTACTTATCCGAGGTTATGATCGTCGGTATCTCTGCATACCTAGTTCAACCTCGTTACCGATAAGTACTCTTTTCTCGTTCCCGTGATATGTGATCCCTTGTGACCTAGTCACATGCTTGCAAGCTAATTGGATGACATTCCACCGAGAGGGCCCAGAGTATATCTATCCGTCATATGGATGGACAAATCCCACTCTTGATCCATGTGCTTCAACCAATACTTTCTGAACACTCAATGCCACCTTTATAGCCACCCAGTTACGGTGTGGTGTTTGACGTCATCAAAGCATCCATCCGATAAAGGTGATATGCATGATCTCATGGTCGAAGGAATTAGGTTACTATGTATCAGAAAGCATATAGCAATTGAAATATTGAAATGACTTGATCTTTATGCTACGCTTATCAATAGGAGTATGTCCACCATATCATTCTCCTAACGATATGATCTTGTTGTTGATAACATCTCAATGTTCATGATAGGGAAACCACAATCATTTAATCAACCAACAAGCTAGTGAAGTATAGAGGCTATACTAGGGACTTCAAATTAAGTTTACAAATCACACAAGTATCAATGTTTCCTTGTTAATACTATTATAGCATGAATGTAAACATTTATCATAAACACAAAGATATAATAATAACTACATTTATTATTGCCTCTAGGGAATATCTCCAACAGTCTCCGACTTGCACTAGAGTCATCTAATCTAGATTACATGGTAATATACCGAACACCCATGGCAGTTTGGTGTTGGTCATGTTTTGCCCTCGGGAGAGGTTTAGTCAACGGATCCGCCACATTCAGATCTGTGTGTACTTTGCAAATCTTTATATCCCCATCCTGGATATGTTCTCGAATAGCGTGAAAGCAGCTTGATATGCTTGACTTCTTGTGTGACCTTGGTTCTTTCGCATTGGCTATGGCGCCCATGTTATCACATAGATAGACATTGGGTCCGTGCACTAGGAACCACACCCAGCTACGTAATGAACTCTTTCATCCATATCGCTTCTTGTGAAGCCTCCGAAGCGACCATGTATTCCGATTCAGTTGAAGATCTCGCCACAACGCTTTGCTTTGCACTCCTCCACTAACTGCTGCACCATTCAAAATAAATACGTATCCAGATTGATTTAGAATCATCCGGATCGGTGTTCCAACTAGCATCGGTGTAACCATTAACAACGAAATGTTCATCACCTCCATAAGAAAGAACCATATCCTTAGTTCTTCTCAAGTACTTAAGGATGTTTTGACCATTGTCTAATTATCCACTCTGGATCACTTTGATATCTCGCTAGTTAAACTAACAAAGATATGCAATGTCGGGTCTAGTACATAGCATGTCATACATTAGAGATCCTATGGTCGAGGCATAGAGTCTTACTCATCCTTTCTCTATCTTCGCCGATGTCGGACTTTGAGTTTTACTCAAGATCGTATTGCAACATGGGCAAGAACCCTTTCTTGCTTTCTTCCATTCCAAACCTCTTTAGAACGTTGTCCAAATATGTACTCTGACAATGATATTTGGCGTGATCTATCTCTATAAATCTTTATGCCTAATATGTAAGTTGCTTCGCCAAGATCCTTCATTGAAAAACTATTATTCAAATATTCCTTGACACTATTAAGAAGGTCTACATCATTCCCAATCAACAATATGTCATCCACATATAGTATTAAGAATGCTCTGAGCTCCCACTCACTTTCTTGTAAATACAAGCTTCTCCATAAGTTTGTATAAAACCAAAACTTTTGATTACCTTATCAAACGTTGATTCCAACTTCGGGATGCTTGCTTCAATCCATAGATGGACCTTTGAAGTTTGCATACCTTGTTAGCATCTTTAGGATCGACAAAACCTTTGGGTTGCATCATATACAACTCTTCATCAATATCTCCATTGAGGAATCTGTTTTGACATCCATCCGCCATATCTCATAATCATAATATGCACGATTGCTAACATAATCCTCACAGACTTTAGCTTTACCTTTGGTGAGAAAGTCTCATCGTAGTCAACTCCTTGAATTTGTCGAAACCCTTTGCGACAAGTCGAGCTTTATAGATGAACATTACCATCAAGATCTGCTTTCTTCTTGAAAATCCATTTGTTCTCAACAGCCTTCCGCCATCCGTAAGTCCACCAAAGTCCATACTTGGTTTTCGTACATGGATCCAATCTCGATTTCATGGCTTCTTGCCATTTATTGGAACTGGGCTCATCATTGCTTCCTCATATGTCTCGGGGTCATCGGTGTTGTCCACCAACATGACACTCATAACAGGATCATACCAATCTGGAGTGGTACGAGTTCTCGTTGACCTCAGAGGCTCTGTAGCAACTTCAACCGAAGTTTCATGATCACCATCATTAGCTTCCTCTCTAATTGGTGCACGCACAGAACTTCTTCCGTGCTGCGCTACTCGTAATTTCGAGAGAAGGTTCGACAACCTCGTCGAGTTCTACTTTCCTTCCAGTCACTTCTTTCGAGAGAAATTCCTTCTCTAGAAAGAATCCATTCTTGGCAACGAAGATTTTGCCTTCGGATCTGTGATAGAAGGTATACCCAATAGTTTCCTTTGGGTATCCTATGAAGACGCATTTTTCCGCTTTGGGTTCAAGCTTGTCCGGCTGTAACTTCTTTACATAGGCTTCGCATCCCCAAACTTTAAGGAACGACAATTTAGGTTTCTTGCCAAACCATAATTCATACGGTGTCGTTTCAACGGATTTAGACGGTGCCCTATTTAAAGTGAATGCGGCTGTTTCTAATGCATAACCCCAAAATGATAGCGGTAAATCTGTAAGTGTGTGGCATCCCGCAAAACCACTACTAGAAAATCGCGTTGAATTTGTGCATTGCATCGTCATCATCATGCATTGTTTGCTAAAACTATTTTCGCAACGCCCGTTTTGTTTTCTAAAACGCCCCAACTTTAATCAAATATCAAACCCGGGGCTCCGGATTATTTTGTTTTGGCTGCTATTGGTTTGCACACGGCCCGTTTAAAACGAATAAAATTATATTATTTTTAGTGGGGGCAGTCGAACGGGCCAGATCGACCCGAACGACCGCCCCAGAAATTAAAACGGTCCACCTAATTTCTAAACCTACCAAATTACCTACCCAGCCCACCCCCTCCACATCACCCTGGCCTCTCACACGCTGCCACCTCAGCTGTCCCTCCCCCATCCTCCAATCAAACTCTGCCACGTCAGCCTCTCTTCCTCACCCCTCTCTCTCACCAGCCCCACAGCAGCCCACCCACCCACGCACACAGTACCGAAAGCACACAACACACGCACGGCACGCTGCAGCCGCCCCACCCTCCGCAGCCCCGCGTGGCCCCACCCCGGTCCCACCATCTGACCACCGGCCCCGCGCGTCCTCTTCCTCTCCTTCCTCAAGACGCGCCGCACCTCCCCACCGCTCTTTCCTTCCTCTGCCACGGCCGCTGCTGCCGCCAGCGCCTCCTCCCTTCTTGGCCTCCTTCAGCTGCCACACGACCCCACCTCGCTCGCCCCACGCCCCGGCGACGCCCACGGACCTCCTCCCTGATCGGGCGATCCCGCACACAAGACTGCCTCGCCGCCGCTTCCACCAGACTCTCACAAGGCTGCCCGAGCCGGGCCTCAAGGCCAACCGCCACTGCCCGCGCCGCCGCCTGAAGCCGACCAAGCGCCCGGCCTGACCCACGCCAAGATGCGCCGCCAAGGCCGCCCGTCTGCTGTCGCCGGCCCGGCCGCCCCTGCGCCGCAAGCTCGAGCTGCTCCTCTCCGCTGCCGCCTCAAGCCGCCGCGGAGCCACCCGTCGCTGCGGCAAGGCGCCCGCCATGACTCCTCCGTCAGCGGGACCCCAGCTGCCGCCGCCTCCGCCTCAGCTCGCCGCTTACCCGCCACCGCTGCCCGACCTGAGCCTCGCCCGCCACTGCCGCTGAGCTCGCTGCCAGAGCCGCCTGCCGAGCTCCTCTGCCGTCCCCTGCATCAGCCGCCGGTCCCTCCAAGGCCCCCGAGAACCGCTGGTTCTGCCCCTCTCGGGCAAGACTGCCGTCGGGCGCGCCTTCCAGCGACCTCGTCACCACCTCCTCGCTGAACCACTTCCTGTGCCCTCCGCGGTGCCACGGAGGAACCGACGAGAATCGTCCTCCGCCGAGATCTCAAGGCCGATCCTCGAACTCTGGAACCTTGTTGCCGATTTACACGGAGCCCCGAGTTCGTCATCACGGGCACGTGGAGCCACACCCCAAGATCTTCAATAAGGAACAACAAAAACCTCGGAAACCAAGATCTCCCCGTGCCGGAACCCGAGTCCGACACCGACAACTGAAACCGTGGAACCGACAAGATCGACCACACCGACGCAGAACGACAAGTACTTCATCCCGAACGCCATGACCGTCGACATGACCCGAAGAACCCGGATGCGCCAAGACCTACCCCGCTGTCCGAGAACGCTTCCGTCGAGCCGAACCCCGTCGAACCCTAGACCCCGAGACCGACCCCGAACCCCGGGACCCCAAGATCGTCGAGCCCCCAATGTGTGACCCTTATCCGAGCCCCTATTTTTATAAATGCTAAACATAAAACCTGTTGCATATTAAATTGTCATACTTGCATGCATCTTGTCATGTGGTTTGGGGGCCTTATGCCGATTCACCTAATAATTAAATATGGGGCCCATATGCGGGCAAATCTAGCCTTATATTGGCCTCATTTAAACTTGTGTAGCGAACCTGTATTATCTTTTGCCATGTAATACAACATTTAAATTGCGGGGTAGCTGAACAACATGAACCACCTAATTAATTGTCGGGACCCCGGTTTCGCTTAATATGACCTAATTGCATCGCACCTTTGCCACGTCATCCATCATGCATGCATCATGCCGATCTGCTGCCGTTGTATTAAATAGTGCATCCGGTGTTTCTTCTAGTGTTTTGCTTTTCATGATAAGGCCGTTGAGTTGATGTGAGTCACCGATCTTGATTGACCCTTGGCAATGTTTTCAAAGCAGCATCTCCCTTTCTACCTATCTTACTTTTATAGTATTTATTCCCTCCTGTTGATCTATTGCTATACGTATTTGCGATGCTCTAGTTTCGTTCCTGGATATTCCTGCAGCCTCATATTGCCTTGGACACATCCTATTACCGTTGTTTGGTAGATAGTTGGACTTATGGTCGTAGTCGCTTGCTCAAGTGCTGTTGCGTGTCGTCATATGCAACAGTTGTTGAAGTTTTGCCGCATGTTGATGATGGAGATGATCATAGTTTTACTTATCGTTCACTTTAATTTCTGTTTAACAACTAAAATTGAAATAAGCAGAGGCATCGGTGGGTGATAGAAAATATTTGGTTTTTCCTGCTCACTTGTGTCCCGTAAGACCCCGAGTACTTGATACTGCCTTGATTTATCGCGCTATCCACATCCGGAGGTATATGGGACCCCGAGCGAGCTTGATTCATCTTATTTCTTGGGGCCACAACTAGTTTGAGGTTCTATTTACGATCCTGTACTTATGCCATGCTACTTTACGTATTTAATTTGTGCGAGGAGCACCTGCATCGCTTAGGTATGCGAGTGATTACGCTGTATCGACAAGCCCAGCCACACTTTTGGGTTCCCGCCATGTACCATTGGCGCAACCTTGAGTCCGTCTCGAGCTTGCTTACTCCGTTGCGGGATCTACTCAAAGGGTGGACCCTGAAATATTTCGAATCTCGTGATTGTTCATCGTGAAAGCCTCGGTTTTGATTTGGTTTTTCCGAGGTTGATCGAGCGTGTGTTGCTATTGGTGCACCCCGGCCGGGTAAAACTTTCTGAAAGCCGTGTCCGCGGATATGGACGACTTGGAGCACAGTATCTCGTTCATAGACAAGCATAACTAAAGTTTATTGCTATAAATTTGACTTTATAATGACTAGTAATCAGCTTCACTATAACGGAATGGCTAATTAATACTGCCCACAATTGCTTGTTTGGAGTGTCGCTTGCGACCATTGTACCTGACTAGTAAATCTTGCAATTACAACGGAACGGCTGAATAAAAGTACCAACAACTGCTGGGTTTTGGGTTATCTCATGTTATCTGTATCTGAGTAGTAATTGACGCAACTACAACAGAATGATTAACTAAAAGGGCCCACTGCTTATTTTATCAGGATGATTATCAATACCTGACTAGTAAAGTGCCGCAACTATAACTGAATAAGTAAAACTGCCAACTGTGTGAGTTCCTCGGTTGACTTCCTCGTTTGGTCTCGAGGGGGAAACGCCAGGATGGGTTTGTTTGATGGTAGTATCAGGTTGGTTCCGGATAGGTCCTTCTTACCCCTCTCTGATTGCCGCCAGTTGTATCGAGTCTCTATAGGGTGTTTAGTGCATGCTGCCGCTACCGCTTCAGTCCACCATACCTATGTAGGCGAGGACCGCCGAATTCTAGCCTCGCTGCAATCGCCTCAAGATCGACGCTCCTCTTTTCCTTTGCCCTTCGGCGCACCCTTTGTTTAAGCAGTTTTGAGATCGACGTCGTTAGGTGGTTACCCTTCCGCTTGGCACAGGCGGTTATGGACGCCATTGGTTATTCTTCAGGGCTCTTAGCCCCATTTGCAACTTGTCCGTAGTCGGACGCTCTATCGCTTTCAAGGTGATTTGGATCTTTGTACCGTATATCTGTATTCTTGACTCATGGAGTCGTGTTGTATATATATCTGTTCTGTGGGTCCCATCGAGGACTGTTGTGTAATGTTATTACTTCGTTTTCCACCCGCACGAAAGTGCCTGGTGGGCACCTTTGAATCGTTTCTATGCGGGTTTGGCGAATTTTGCTTAAACTTGCATATATCCGATTCTGAGGGTGTTACAGAGTGGTATCAGAGCTCAGCAGTTGCGATACCCCACAAGTCCAGCCTGTAGGATAACCTAGCTAACGGCCGAAGTAGAGTGTCAAAACTATTTTGCAAAATCGGTTGGATAGTTCTGATTAGGTCTGTTTTTACTTCTTGCCCCTCTGCTATTCTCCTCTTACCTCTACGCGTTTTGAATCCGCTCTCATCTCTTTCTTCGAGTCCAGGATTTCTCGTGGTTGGGTTTCCGTCGTACCTTCAGGGTTTCGCTTCCTCCTCTGATAACGGTGTTCTACCATCCGGTGTTCAAGCTGCCTGATGAATCCGTCTACGGTGTTACCATTCTTTATTCCTTGTTTGTGCCTTCCGGTGTTTTCCGACGCGTCCGATGCAGAGTCTGCATCACTCCGTTGTTCCGAACCTCGCTTGTCGAGATCTTCAGTCTAATTCCGAGAGTTGGTTGCATAATCCGCCTATTTGTGTGCAGAGTAATGGTTCGAGTGCGGGATGGAGTAGCTACCATACCACTACTCTTATCATTCGCTTTTGCACATCGAATCAGTGGATCCAGCAGTTTTACTCCGTCCACGGAAGTTAGAGGTGGCTTTATTTGTTGATACCTCTACCTTCGCCCTTTTGTTTCCGGAGTGTTCTCCCGACGATCAGGGACAACGACCCTTTGTTGGTGGTGTCGCCGATTTCAAGATGGAGGATGAACCATTGTTAGTGGTGTCGCGAGGATCTGCATGAAGCGAGGAGATGTCGTTCGCCAACCTTCCTTCCGGTACCATGAGGCGGATCTCGAGGGCGAGATCCCTTGTTAGTGGTGTCGAATTGTGGCATCCCGCAAAACCACTACTAGAAAATCGCGTTGAATTTGTGCATTGCATCGTCATCATCATGCATTGTTTGCTAAAACTATTTTCGCAACGCCCGTTTTGTTTTCTAAAACGCCCCAACTTTAATCAAATATCAAACCCGGGGCTCCGGATTATTTTGTTTTGGCTGCTATTGGTTTGCACACGGCCCGTTTAAAACGAATAAAATTATATTATTTTTAGTGGGGGCAGTCGAACGGGCCAGATCGACCCGAACGACCGCCCCAGAAATTAAAACGGTCCACCTAATTTCTAAACCTACCAAATTACCTACCCAGCCCACCCCCTCCACATCACCCTGGCCTCTCACACGCTGCCACCTCAGCTATCCCTCCCCCATCCTCCAACCAAACTCTGCCACGTCAGCCTCTCTTCCTCACCCCTCTCTCTCACCAGCCCCACAGCAGCCCACCCACCCACGCACACAGTACCGCCAGCACACAACACACGCCTGACGCAGCGCAGCCGCCCCACCTCCGCAGCCCCTGGGCCCCACCCGGTCCCACCATCGACCACCGCCCCTCTTCCTCTTCCTTCCTCCAGACGCTGACCCTCCCGCCCGCCGCCTTCCTTCCTCTCCAGGCCACGGCTGCCGCGCCGCCAGCCTCCCTTCTCGCCTCCTCAGCGCCGCCGCTGACCCCACCGCTCGCCACGCCCGCCGCGACGCCCGCCCGGACCTCCTCCCTCCGCGATCGCGCCGCCAAGACCCGCCCGCCGCCGCTTCCACCTCGCACCCCCGCCTCGCCGCCCAGCCGCCTCTGCTAACCGCCACCGCCCGGCCGCGCCGCCGCCCGCCCAGCTGACGCCGCCAACATGCGCCGGCGCGGCGCCTGCCGCTGCGCCTTTCGTCGCCTCGCCTGCGCCCGCCGCGCTGCCAAGCTCGAGCCGCCGTCGCAGCCCCTCCGCCTCAAGCTTCGCCGCCGAGCCACCCGTCGCCCGTAGCGCCATGACTCCTCCGCCCAAGAGACTCGCTGCCGCTCAACCGCCCGCCTCCCCGCTGCCGCTTACCCGCCACCGCTGCCCGACCCGAGCCTGCCTCCGCCAGCCCCCTGCGCGGGCCTCGCAGAGCCGCCTGCCGAGCTCCTCCCTGCCCCTCGCGCTGCATCACCGCTGTCCCTCCAAGGCCCCCGAGAACCGCTGGTTCTTCGCCTCCTCTCGGGCAAGACCGCTGTGGCGCCTTCCAGCCGACCTCACCACCTCCCTGCGCTGAACCGCTTCCCAGGCCCTCCGCAGTGCCACCCGGAGGAACCGACGAGAATCGTCCTCCCGCCGAGATCTCCCGAAGGCCGATCCCCGGAACCCGCGGAACCTTGTTGCCGACGACACGGAGCCCCGAGTTCGTCATCATGGGCACGTGGATCCACACCCCAAGATCTTCAATAAGGAACAACAAAAACCTCGGAAACCAAGATCTCCCCGTGCCGGAACCCGAGTCCGACACCGACAACTGAAACCGTGGAACCGACAAGATCGACCACACCGACGCAGAACGACAAGTACTTCATACCGAACGCCATGACCGTCGACATGACCCGAAGAACCCGGATGCGCCAAGACCTACCCCGCTGTCCGAGAACGCTTCCGTCGAGCCGAACCCCGTCGAACCCTAGACCCCGAGACCGACCCCGAACCCCGGGACCCCAAGATCGTCGAGCCCCCAATGTGTGACCCTTATCCGAGCCCCTATTTTTATAAATGCTAAACATAAAACCTGTTGCATATTAAATTGTCATACTTGCATGCATCTTGTCATGTGGTTTGGGGGCCTTATGCCGATTCACCTAATAATTAAATATGGGGCCCATATGCGGGCAAATCTAGCCTTATATTGGCCTCATTTAAACTTGTGTAGCGAACCTGTATTATCTTTTGCCATGTAATACAACATTTAAATTGCGGGGTAGCTAAACAACTTGAACCACCTAATTAATTGTCGGGACCCCGGTTCCGCTTAATATGACCTAATTGCATCGCACCTTTGCCATGTCATTCATCATACATGCATCATGCCGATTTTCTGCCGTTGTATTTAAATAGTGCATCCGGTGTTTCTTCTAGTGTTTTGCTTTTCGCGGATAAGGCCGTTGAGTTGATGTGAGCTTCGCCCCGATCTTCGGTTGACCCTTCGGCAATGTTTTCAGGCGAGCATCTCCCCCTTTCTACCTATCTTACTTTTATAGTATTTATTCCCTCCTGTTGATCTATTGCTATCTGTGTTGCGATGCTCTAGTTTCGTTCCCTGGATATTCCCTGCAGCCTCATATTGCCTTGGACACATCCTATTACCGGTTGTTTGGTAGATAGTTGGACTTGCGCGTCGTAGTCGCTTGCTCAAGTGCTGTTGCGTGTCGTCATATGCCACAGTTGTTGAAGTATTGCCGCATGTTGATGATGGAGATGATCATAGTTTTACTTATCGTTCACTTTAATTTCTGTTTAACAACTAAAATTGAAATAAGCAGAGGCATCGGTGGGTGATAGAAAATATTTGGTTTCAACGCCCACTTGTGTCCCGTAAGACCCCGAGTACTTGATACTGTTCCTTGATTTATCGCTATCCACATCCGGAGGTATATGGGACCCCACGAGCGAGCTTGATTCACCTTATTTCTTGGGGCCACAACTAGTTTGAGGTTTTATTTACGATCCTGTACTTATGCCATGCTACTTTACGTATTTAATTTGTGCGAGGAGCACACTGCATCGCTTAGGTATGCGAGTGATTACGCGTATCGACAAGCCCAACCACACTTTCGGTTCCCATCGCTTCTGACCATTGGCGCAACCTTGAGTCCGTCTCGAGCTTGCTTACTCCGTTGCGGATCTACTCAAAGGTGGCCCCAAATATTTCTGAATCTGTGATTGTTCGATCGTGAAAGTCTCGTTGGGTTTTGATTTGGTTTTTCCGAGGTTGATCGGCGTGTGTTGCTATTGGTGCACCCCCGGTAAAACTTTCTCAAAGCCGTGTCCATGGATATGGACGACTTGGAGCAAGATTCGTTCATAGACAAGCATAACTAAAGTTTATTGCTATAAATTTGACTTTATAATGACTAGTAATCAGCTTCACTATAACGGAATGGCTAATTAATACCGCCCACAATTGCTTGTTTGAGTGTCGCCATACCATTGTACTGACTAGTAAATCTTGCAATTACAACGGAACGGTGAATAAAAGTACCAACAATCACTGGGTTTTGGGTTATCTCATGTTATCTGATTCCGAGTAGTAATTGACGCAACTACAATGTAATGATTAACTAAAAGGGCCCATCGCTTATTTTATCGGGATGATTATCAATACCGACTAGTAAAGTGCGCAACTATAACGAATAAGTAAAGCGCCAACGTGTGAGTTCCTCGGTTGACTTCCTCGTTTGGTCTCGAGGAAACGCCAGATGGGTTTGTTTGATGGTAGTATCAGTTGGTTCGGATAGGTCCTTCTTACCCCTCTCGATTGCCGCCATGTATCGAGTCTCTATAGGGTGTTTAGTGCATCTGCCGCCGCTTGATCCACCATACCTATGTAGGCGAGGACCGCAATTCTAGCCTCGCTGTAATCGACCTCGATCGACGCCTCTCTTTTCCTTTGCCCTTCGGCACCCCTTTGTTTAAGTGTTTTGAGATCGGCGTCGTTAGGTGGTTACCCTTCCACTTGGCACAGGCAGGTTATGGACGCCATTGGTTATTCTTCAGGGCTCTTAGCCCCATTTGCAACTTGTCCGTAGTCGGATGCTCTATCGCTTTCAAGGTGATTTGGATCTTTGTACCGTATATCTGTATTCTTGACTCATGGAGTCGTGTTGTATATATATCTGTTCTGTGGGTCCCATCGAGGACTGTTGTGTAATGTTATTACTTCGTTTTCCACCCGCACGAAAGTGCCTGGTGGGCACCTTTGAATCGTTTCTATGCGGGTTTGGCAAATTTTGCTTAAACTTGCATAGATCCGATTCTGAGGATGTTACAAAGTGACATCATAGAACGAACCATATCTAAGAGAGTTCGATTACGACGTTCGGACACACCATTACGCTGTGGTGTTCCCGGCGGTGTCAATTGTGAAAGTATTCCGCACTTCTTTAAATGCTCGCCAAACTCGTAACTTAGATATTCACCTCCACGATCAGAACGTAGAAATTTAATCTTCTTGTTACGTTGATTCTCTACCTCACTTTGAAACTCCTTAAACTTCTCGAAAGTTTCGGACTTATGTTTCATGAAATAGATATACCCATATATACTCAAGTCATCTGTGAAGGTAAGAACATAACGATAACCACCGCGCGATGCTACACACATTGGACCACACACATCGGTATGTATGATTTCCAATAAGTCCGTAGCTCGCTCCATCATACCATAAAATGGAGTCTTAGTCATTTTTCCCATCAGACATGCTTCGCATCTTTCAAGTGATTCAAAATCAAGTGATTCAAGAAGTCCATTGGAATGGAGTTTCTTCATACGCTTCACTCCAATGTGACCAAGGCAAGTGCCACATATAGGTCAAATTATCGCTGATTTCAAGCGTTTAGCCTCAATGTTGTTGATATGTGTATTTCCACTATCGAGATTCAATAAGAATAGACCATCTATCAAAGGTGCATGTGCATAAAACATATTACTCATATAAATCGAACAACCATTATTCTCGACTTAAACAAGTAACGTCTACAATAAACAAGATCCCGATATAATTTTCATGCTCAACGCAGCACTAAATAACAATTATTTAAGTATAAAACTAATCCCGATGGTAGATGAAGGGGTAGCGTGCCGACCGCGATCACATCAACCTTTGATCCGTTTCCCGCGCGCATCGTCACCTCGTTCTTCGCTAGCTTCCGTTTATTCTGCAAAGACTGTTTGAGTTACAAATATGAGCAACCGAACCGATTATCAAATACCTGTGCACTACTACGGTACTAGTGAGATACACATCAATAACATGTATATCGGATATACCTTTCTTCTTGATGTTGCCGTTCTTGATCCGCCAAGTACTTTGGGCAATTCCGCTTCGGTGACCTTCTCCCTTGCGGTAAAAGCACTCGATTTAGGGCTTGGGTCCAGCCTTGGTTTTCTTCACCGGTGTTGTAACCTTTTTACCACCCTTCTTGAAGTTGCCCGTTTGCTTAGACTTGCCCTTCTTGAGTTTGGTGGTCTCATTGACCATCAACACTTGGTGCTCTTTCTTGATCTCCACTTCTGCAGACTTTAACATAGCAAAGCAGTTCGCAACTCTTTGTTCATGTTACGCATGTTGTAGTTCATCACAAAGTTCCTGTAACTTGGTGGCGGTGATCGGAGGACGGTAAATCCCCAAAGCATTAGGAATCACTATACCCAAGCTTTGAAGTTTGTTTGCGTGCCTGGACATCTTAAGCACATGCTCACTTGAGCTGCCCTCTTCCATCTTGCGTTAAAGAACTTTTCGAAGCCTCATAGCTTTCAATTGCCGCATGAGTCTCAAAAATCAATTTGAGATCCTCGACAATATCATATGGGTCGACTCTTCAAACCTTTTCTCAGCTCCGATTCTAAACCATACAAGATAGCACATTGAACTATGGATCTTGATTCTTTCGAGTGAGGTAAACATTCTTTACTTCATCGGAAGCATCACCGCAGTGGGTCACCCAATGTGCATCCAAAGACATAGGTCAAATTACCATTTGTGAGGACAATCCTCAAATTGCGGAACCAATCCGCGAAGTTGCTTCCATTGTTTTTTCAACTTTTCTTTCTCTAGGAACGCATTAAAATTGATGGTAGGGGCTGCCATTGATCTACAACATATTTGCAATAGTTTAGACTAAGTTTATAACAAATTGAGTTCAAATTAATTAATGAAATTAAACTAGGTGAACTCCCACTCAAAACAACATCCCTCACATTGTTTTAGTGATCACACGAACCAAATCCACTACATCAACACCGATCATCACGAGAGTTGATATAGTTTCAATGGCGAACAATCGTCATGTTCATCATATCTACTATATGATTCATGCTTTACCTTTCGGTGATCCGTGTTCCGAGACCATGTCATGCATGCTAGGCTCGTCAAGATCAAACCTTAGTTTCGCATGAGCAAATCTGGCTTGCTCACGTTGTATACACTTGCGAATCTAACACACCCGATCATCACGTGGTGCTTCAAAACAACAAGCTTTAGCGGTGCTAACTAAGGGTGAACACTTTATGATTTGAAATTCATGTGCATGAGGGATCATCTTATAATGCTACCGTCGTCTACTAAGCAATACAAGATGCATAAAGGATTAACATCACATGCAATTCATAATATGTGATATGATATGGCCTTTCTTCTTTGTGCTTCCGATCTCCATCTTCAAGCACGAACATGATCTCCATCATCACGGCATTGCATCAAGGTCAATGACGCTTGACCATGGTTGTCGATCCACGGCTTCAACTATTACAACTACTTTGAATAGACACGCGGGTCTTAACATAAATTAAAGACAACCATATGGCTCCTCCGATTGCCAACTTACAATAAGGAACATTGCATACATCAAATATAATCACAATCATGGCCATATCACATCACTGCACACCCCTGCAAAACAAAGTTAGACGCCTCTACTTTCTTTGCATATTTTACGTGGTTTGGGGCTTTCAATAAGTGTCGTTCTAACTTACGAACAAGAACCACAACATTGATACTAGCATTGTTGATCACCCGTTGTAAATTGGATCTTAACTATGCTAGGAGAAACAGCACCATAAAGCCACTTATGCAATACAAGTTGCATGTTAAGCGTGGAGCAAGTCTCATGAACGATGTCATGTAAGGTTAGCCCGGGCCGCTTCATCCCAACATACCGCAAGATGCAAAGTACACAAAAAGCAATCGATAATAAAAGCATCAATGCCCACAATGACCATTGTGTTCTACTCGTCTGCACAGATCTACATATAGACACGGCTCGATACCCTTGTAGGGGTTCGTAGCATGGAAAACAAAAATTTCTATCGCATACAAACAAACAAGCCAAGATCTATCTACTAGATTGTAGCGAGTCGATGGAATAACTTACCTCGAAGATTCCAAAGTGTTTAACGAGAGCGGATTCTCGTGGGTGATGTAGTCGCATCTTTCCGATCTCAAGATCGTGTGGACGATCCTTCCGGTAGCTGCGTTCAGCCGTCGATCACGTTGTACTCGACGAAGACCTTCCTCCCTTGTTCCAAAGAAAACGGAGGTTGTAGCACTCTCCTCGCGATTCGGCAAAGACTGGCGTGCAGGAAGTAGAGGGAAATCCGAGGCTTCGCCTTAAGCCGGAGCGAGTATGGTGGATTATGAGAGAGGGCTATTAGTGGTCTAGAGATTAGACACACCAATTAGAAGGCTCTAAACCGCAGGCTAAAGCAATTAGAAGCTCTAAACCAAACGGCTCTAAACCGGAGATTAGAGGTAGAAACTTGTGTGTCTCAAGGAGGAGCCCTGCCCCTCCTTTTATAGGTGGAGGGTCTAGGCGCGCCAGGGAGGGAGGGAGTCCCTCCCCAACTCGGCCTAGGGCTGGGCGCCGACTTGGAGGAGAGGAACTCCTCCTCCAAGTTGGTTTCAAACTCCTCTTGCTTGTTTCCCACAGTTTCCTGTTTTAGCCGTTTGACTTTCAAACTGGCAGTTTGACTTTCAAGTTTTGGAACAGCAAGAACACTTAGTACATGATGCAATCATTCAATGACACATTCATGTACCCTCTCCCGGAGTCTTGGGACAATCCGGACCCTTCTAGAACATTCCGATGAAAACACGGAATCATTCCCGAACTCCGGCGGGACTTTCCTTATATGAATCTTATTCTCCGGACCATTCCGGATCACCTCGTGATATCCCGGATCCCATCCGAGACTCGAACAACATTCGGTCTCTTTCTCATAATACCATAACTACTCAAACAACGTCGAATCCTTAAGTGTGTCTCCCTACGGTTCGTGAATTATGCGGACATGATCGAGACACTTCTCCGAACAATAACCAATAGAGGAATCTGGAAATTCATATGGCTCCCACATATTTCTACGATTACTTTGCGATCGAATGAACCACTTACATACGATACCAATTTCCCTTTGTCTCACGATAGTTTACTTATCCGAGGTTATGATCGTCGGTATCTCTGCATACCTAGTTCAACCTCATTACCGATAAGTACTCTTTTCTCGTTCCCGTGATATGTGATCCCTTGTGACCTAGTCACATGCTTGCAAGCTAATTGGATGACATTCCATCGAGAGGGCCCAGAGTATATCTATCCGTCATATGGATGGACAAATCCCACTCTTGATCCATGTGCTTCAACCAATACTTTCCGAACACTCAATGCCACCTTTATAGCCACCCAGTTACGGTGTGGTGTTTGACGTCATCAAAGCATCCATCCGGTAAAGGTGATATGCATGATCTCATGGTCGAAAGAATTAGGTTACTATGTATCAGAAAGCATATAGCAATTGAATTATTGAAATGACTTGATCTTTATGCTACGCTTATCAATAGGAGTATGTCCACCATATCATTCTCCTAACGATATGATCTTGTTGTTGATAACATCTCAATGTTCATGATAGGGAAACCACAATCATTTAATCAACCAACAAGCTAGTGAAGTATAGAGGCTATACTAGGGACTTCAAATTAAGTTTACAAATCACACAAGTATCAATGTTTCCTTGTTAATACTATTATAGCATGAATGTAAACATTTATCATAAACACAAAGATATAATAATAACTACATTTCTTATTGCCTCTAGGGCATATCTCCAACACTCCTTCCCAAGCCGGCGCACCACCCAAGCCGAGTTGGGGAGGGACTCCACTCCCTCCCCTTGGCCGGCCGGCCCCTCCACCTATATAAGGAGGGGCAGGTCTCCCTCCTAGGACACACAAGTACCTCTCCTCCAAACCCTAGCTTGGCGCCACCACCTCCTGCAGCTGCCGCCGCCTCCTAGGGTTGCCCTAGCCGCCGACTTGGGGTGCCCCAAACCCTAGCCGCCGGCTCTAGCACCTCCTCCTTGGTGTGTCTAAACCCTAGATCGCCGAGGAGCTCTCTCATACTCCACCATACTCGCTCGGCAAGCGAAGCCTGCGAGATCTCCCTTACTTCGGTACCACGCCGTTGTCTTGCCGGAATCATGAGAGTGCTACAACCTCCACGCCTCTTGGAACAAGGGAGAGGAAGGTCTTCGTCAGTACCGACGTGTGACCGGCTGCGGGGAGCTGTAGGAGCCTTAACGCCCGGAAGGATCGTCTACGCGATCTTGAGATTGGAAAGAGTACGACTACATCACCCACGAGAATCCGCTCTCGTTAAACACTTTGGAATCTTCGAGGGTAAGTTATTCCATCGACTCGTTGCTACAATCTAGTAGATAGATCTTGGCTTGTTTGTTTGTACGCGATAGAAATTTTTTGTTTTCCATGCTACGAACCCCTACAAGGGCGGAGCCCGCTGTCGCCGTCGTCGCCGCCATGGCGCGCACGCTCAACCTCGACCTCAGGAAGCTCCTGCGGCCGGGGCATGATGTCTACGCACTTTTATTCTTGTAGACAGTTGTTGGGCCTCCAAGTGCAGAGGTTTGTAGAATAGCAGCAAGTTTCTCTTAAGCGGATTACCCAAGGTTTATCGAACTCAGGGAGGAAGTGGTTAAAGGTATTCCCTCTCAAGCAACCCTGCAACCAGGATACAAAAAGTCTCTTGTGTCCCTAACACACCCAACAAGAAGGAAGCAAGCAAACATGCAACAGATCTAGTAGCAAACGGTGTTTCAATGCTTAAAAACAAGGCCTAGGAATCATGCTTTCACTAGTGAACACTCTCTCATATAAATATTCTCTCTTTATGATACTCTTAACTACTCTCCGGTTGGACACTCTAATCATCGGTAGGGCTATAACAACACTCCTTAAAGTCCGTCTTCCCCAATCTAGATAACCCCATACTGTCACCTTGAGCGCTAGATGGTTCTAACAAATACCACAATTTCATAGAGACATCCAACTCCAAATATAACTCATAACAAATATTCAATCTAGCCAAAGTGCCACACGCAGTCGCTGTCACTTTCACACACGTGGGAAAAACATAGATCTATTAAAGCATAAAGAGTATTTATGTAGACACAATCTTAAGTGCCACCATGGCGTGCACGTTGTCACTTTCACACACATGGGGAGAGCAGAGATCTAATGAAACACTTGAGTAGCAAGGTAGATCTACTTGATTACAAAGCTCATGACCACAACAAGATCGTGCGTAGAGAGAGATGAACACATAGCTACCGGTAGAGCCCTTAGCCTCGAGAAAGAACTACTTCCTCCTCATCATGAGAATCAGCAACGGTGATGGAGATGATGGTGGAGATCGATGGAGATGACTTCGGGGGCACTTCCCCGTCCTGGCAGGGTGCTGGAATAGAGACTTTCTGTCCCCCGAATCCCCCCTTCGGTGGCGGCGGCGCTACAGAGGTTTTTGTGGATTTCTTCTGGATGCTTTAGGGTTTTGGGGTCGGAGGCTTCTTATAGGCGCAGGAATCAAGGTCGGTGGGGCCCACCCCTGCGTGCCCAGGCTTGCCCGCGCCTAGGGTCTGTGTGGGAGGTGCACCTGCCACCCTCCGGCTCTGTTTCGTGGTTCCGTGTTGCTCCGGAAAAAAATAATGACTTTGGCTTTTGTCCCGTCCAATTCCAAGAATATTGATTTTCTGCCTGTTTAGAACAAAAAACAGAAGAAAACAGACAACTGACACTGTGACAACTTGTTAATAGGTTAGTTCCAGAAAAGATATAAAAACACCTGAAAGTGTAGACAAAGCAAATCAAAGTAGATACAAAACAAGCATGAAACATAAAAAAAATTATAGATACGTTTTCAACATATCAGGGCACAACAACGGCCGGCGGTAGGTGACTTGAGGCTCGCGAGCATGAGTTTGAGGCGGCGACGTCCAGCGGCGCAAGGCGAGCATGACGATCGCATCTGCAGGGCAGGGCGGGAGCGTCGGGTGGCGCGGGACGAGACGGTTGTAGGGCGGCGAGCGGCGGTTGCAGAAGAAAGGAAAAAGTATAGAATAAAAGGAAATAAAAATAAATTGCAATTAAACAATTTTTTGTGTTTAAATAAAATAAAAATAAAAATGGGGTCATAAGATTATTAGAAGATACCATATATATATGGAGGTATTTTTTATTTTTTGCAAAAACACTCCTACTTCTCGTGCCATGTCAGCCTGACTTAAGATGCTCGATTATATAAAAACGGTAGCTTTTTGCAATTTTTTTGAATTGTTGTAAAATACAATTTTCTGCCCAATCTAGCTCTCTACTCAAATCTTACCGTCGTCTTTGGCGAGAGAGAGAGAGACGTGTCTCGGAAACCGGAACTATACTTGGGCATGCTTTTTAGAGGTGTCAGTCTCCTGTGTCTTTTTGGTAAGACTCTGACAGGGAATGGACCACTCGCTCAGACTAAACAAACCGTGGTTCGTAGGCACTGCCACGTACTACGCGCATCGCTCAGCAAGACACCCAAAATCATCATTCTTCTCTTTGACACACACGAGCTACAAGTTCGATTAGACTACCCGATTTGCCGGACTCTCACGGGAGTTCTGCATAGTAATTTTCAGACAGCCTACCATGCGTAGAGAAGACATGCTCAACCATACAAAAGACCAAAAGGCGCGACGGATGACGTTGCCGCCCGTCGGGTTTTCAAATGGCCTACCATGTGGGTCGCATCAGGCCGGCCACCCACCATCGTATCGTTGATCCCTCGCCCACCCCTGCTTTTTCCGCCTGAACCGGGACACCACTTCTCTAATAATCTCAATCAGCATGGACATTTACCAACTTTTTTTTGGCCATGATCGAAGCCACTGGTTGGTTTCGTTAGCCTGCCTGACAATCATGCGGAATCAAGGACTTGGCAGAAGCGCAATCTCACACGATCAGTTAGGCAGCCGCGCGGCCTGACAAGCTATTGTCAAACGATGTTTCATTTCTGAAGACCTGGGTCCATCACAAATGTCACGTAGTAGTAGCTGAACTACCAGGAAAACCCACGGAGGGTTTGCGAAGCAGATTAGCGTCAGTACTCAAGTGCTTCTACCGTTACCATCGCAGACTCGCAGTAGTATCATTTTGGCAGCGAAGACTAGCTTCCGCTCCCGGCTAAAGTCTGCACTGCGATGCGAGTTCAGTCACGCCGGAGCTACGGCGGCGCTGCGATTCCGACCGTCTTTTGCGTCTCCACCGTCGTAATCCTTGCGCTGTGCTACCGGAGACCGAGAGAGAAACCGTCGAAGGGATAGGACAATTGGACCCCTAATGATCGGGAAAGGGGGTCAGATGATGACGAAGACGAACCGTGGATCGTTGCTGTGTCGCGCAGAGTCAGGCCAGAGGCCAGCAAGGATGGGCGACAAGGCAAGCAGGGTTCAGAGGACCTGTCACTGCTAGCCCGTGAAGGCGATGTCAGTCACTTTGGATGCAAACCGATCTGGGTACGGAGGAAAAAACCACAAGCTTCGTACTCTCAATAATTCGTTGTACCCGGTCTGCCTCAATTTCCTTTTACAGCAAAAAGAGATTTTTTTACTAGTAGTACTAGTGTACTACTCTTACAGATATTGTACATTCATCACTGACCTTGAAAGACTTCCGATCTTGGATGTTCAAGGCAATGCTTTCGCAGAAGAGCCGAGCCAAACATCCAGTAAACTCATCATTTTTTTGGAAAAAAGTATATATTAATATCACAAAGATATAAATTATATTTAGAAAAAAAACAAGAATTAAAAAAAGTCTTGCTAAAGTGATCTACTACTTGTTGCAACAGACCAACCACCACGAAGACAGCACCCGAAATCCAACTTCTCCAAAAACGATGCGTAAAACAAAATAATGCATAAGCATCGTCATCGCCTTGATCATCTATCGTAGCTTTTCACCCAGGAGACATGTATTTGGTGGATGTTCGATGAATTTGCCTCGATCGGACCAGTTCTCGTGCCTAGCTTTGTTGGGAGTTCACGACTAAATTTGTTCCAACCTTGCCTCATTTTATGCACTTTCACCTCTCTCAACATGATAACAACACCTAGAGTTTCTAAAAGAATCCGGCTCATGAACTTTTTTTTGTGGGGGTCCAGCTCGTGAACTTTTATTGTTGCAAGAGTACAAAAGTTTTGTGTTTTAATTCATTGATAGAAATGAACTAACGAGTGACCATTCATCTAACCGATCCAAGTACCATCCAAATAAATTGATTATTGGATGTAATAATTTTCAAATTAACTCTTCCCTGTTGGTAAAGCTATAACATGATGTATATTTCGTAGCCTGGAAATTGTTGACAGCTTTACATACTATAAATTTGACAAAACACATTCCATGACGTTGAGTAAAAAAGAACGGAGGTAGCAATATGTGTTGGATTATTAGGCATAATTTTTACAACTAATCTAGAATATAAATCATCACAACAACAACAATAACTATAATTGCGTGAACCTCTAACATACTAGATGTATTGATCAACATGAGCAGTAGCAGAACAAATGCTAATAGCCATAGTGTAGCAACAGATCGGATCACGATATACGTACTGATCGGTTGTCGATGAAGTCGCCGTAGTAAAATCAGGGAAGACTGATCGAAGCAGACGGCGATAGGCAGCACCGCCTGACTTGTATGAAAGACGATCCGTAATGAAAAACTCGAGCAGTCACACATAGCGCTTTCTAAAAACCTTATTTGCCCTCACCTGTACAGGATCATAAAGGCGAGTGTTTCAGAGACCTGCTCGCCGGTGCACGCTGGCAAGCGGGATGAAGTAGACTCTGATGGCGGCACAAGCAGAGAGGCTGACAAAACCCTAGATTGGTTTGGTGTTATACGTTGTCGAAGCCACACAAGCATTTATATAGAGCGGCTCAGAGAATCCCGTATAGGACACGGTGTGGACTAAGCCCACGTCGCGCACGTTCGGGTCGGTTACAGATAACCGAGCGACCCGAATTCACTAACTGTTGACACGTATGTCTAACGCGATCGGGCGGGCGAACATAGTCGGAGGAGGAGCGCGCATGTAGATCTCTTATTGTCACTCACTTATAAAGTGGTGCAACACTCCACCTTATAAGATGGTGCAACTCTTTTTCAACTTTCCATGTGAGACTAAACTTTAGCTCTCACTCCACTCCTGCCACACACATACGAGCTGCCAGCAACTTGGGCCAAATCACATATGTGCTTCCACATAAATGAACTTTGAGATTTAGAAAAAAATCTAAAATAATTTAGCCCATTATTTCTAACAATATGTATACTTCAATTATTGTCCATAATGTTTAGATTATCTCAAAACGCTGGTCCCCAAACCCTAAGTAGGGGCTAGCCCGGTACCTAAAAACGACACCAACTTCAGAAATTGTCCTATTTATTAGCCCTTGCTTATTTCTTCTTACATTTTTTCACATATCTATTTTTGTACTCTAGTTTGACACTATAATAATCCAAGCTATAATTCTAACGCATAGAATTCCTCAATATTTAAGTCCACTATTTCAAATAATAGAATTCAGATTCAAATACATAATTTTGAACACGCAAATGACAAATTAGACCACATTGTTCATATAAAATGGAAGAAATCATACTACACAGCGCCACAAAACGCCCACAAATGCTCGACAAATGTTCCAATTCCATGTAGTCAATGCAACCAAGCATCGCTAAGAACTCTCTGGCATCACCAATATTTAGTCGTCTTGTGGTGTCCTCGACATTAGGTATTCTCAAAGTACTGATCTGCAACCACCACAAGAATAACAACGTTAACAAAAAAATCTCCATAGACTTTATCATGCTGCTCTCTAGATACTTACTGTTTCATCAACACTATCGGGCTGAATGATCCTATGATTTTTCTTATTGATGTCGCTCCAAGAATATCAACTCCATGTGGACTCTGTTAGAAGTAGTTATGATGAGCGTCCACCATGTGCACTATGTGCACGAAGAGATTCCTTAGCATCACGAATCTTCTCCTAGGAGCTCGTTTGGCTCCCATAATTTGGGACCAAAATAATTTTATGGTAGACTTGTTTGATTGCTTCGAAATTGGATCCGTCATTTCAATTAGAAATGGCAGTGGGCACTTGAAATTCATTTGAGATTCCATGTAAAACGTGTTTGGCTATCGCGGAATTGAAACCATCATTTCAATTGGAAATTCCAACAAATGCGTATGATATGTTAAGTCAATTCTTATTCCTAACCTAGTCATTTATCTATAAATTATTTCCTTTCATAATTCCGTGCGATAGCCAAACATGATTCTCATATTGGAATTTCAAATTAGGCAAATAAAATGATGACAACTCATTGTTGTCCTAAATGTTTTTCATCATACAGGGGATGGTCTACAAACTAATCTGTCACAAGGTGTATATTCCAAGCAAACCTGTCCCTTGGCACTGTCCGGTTGAAGCAAGCTCGAAGATCAACTAAGGATTGCTCCAGTTCGGATCGTTGGCAGTACCATTTATCAAATCAGGCAACACTGTCTGTCCAGGTTACAACTTTGATGGTAAATTACACATAGTACATTACAAACAACTACAACCATATAGAACGATTGTATAACAAATACAAATATGCTTCTGATCATAAACATTACAACTTAGAAGGCAATTCGACTTCAATTCTAGCAATAGGCATATATATTACGACATCTAGCTGCGGAAGAGGATATATCAAATCAGCCTTGTGCAGAACATATACCACTGTCATCGTCATCCATAATGTTCTGAAATGAAGTCGGAATCGGAGGCAATTCAACCTCGACAACACCTTCCAGCATGCGAACAACTTGCCCCATTGAAGGCCTGTGGATCTCCTCATCCTGGATGCACCAGCAAGCCACCCTACATATTACATCCAGCTCCTTTACATTGCCATCTCCTCTAAGCCGACCATCGAGCAAGCACAAGACATCTCCTTCATTCACTTTAGCCGCAGCATAAAGAGGGAAGTACCGGTGATTTCCAGACCTCATGCTCCTGGTAGTCCTCCTCCCAGAGATCAATTCGAAAAGCACAACACCAAAGCTGTAGACGTCGGCCTTGTGAGTAATAGCGTGGCCATAAACCCACTCCGGTGCGAGATAGCCGATGGTTCCACGGAGAGTGGTCAGCGCTGCATTTATGTCCCGCCCGAGCAGCTTGGCCATTCCGAAATCGGCAATTTTGGGGCAGAATTCAGCGTCCAGTAGTATGTTCTCGGGCTTGATGTCGCAGTGTATGATGCAGTCTCTGCATTCCTCGTGCAGATAGGCCAAACCTTTAGCGATACCAATGGCAATGCGCCGGCGAAGACGCCAACTCAATGTGCTAGTTGCTTCTGAAAAAAGATGAGAATCCAAAGAACCATTTGGCATATACTCATAGACAAGCAGCCTTTTGGTCCCTTCGGTGCAGAATCCTAAAAGGCGCACAAGATTGGTGTGCTGAATCATCCCAATAGTCTGTACTTCTGCTCGGAATTGCTTATCCCTGTGTCTGATCCCTTTAAGCCTCTTCACAGCAACAGAACTTGGCCCTGCAACAGTTCCCTTGAAAACACTTCCAAAACCTCCTTCCCCAAGTTTGTCAGAGAAATTTCTTGTAGCTCTCTTGAGCTGTGCATAAGAGTAAACTGAGAGAAAACCTTCCACTTGGGTCTGTCTTAAAGATCTCTTATACAGCCAGAAAAGCACCAGCATGACAAGAAGAGCAACAACTAGTGACCCAATAACCAACATGACAAGCTGTATGTGTTCTCGCCACCCTTTACCATGAGAACCTACACGCATGTAAATCTTGGTGTCAAGAGTGGTATTTCCTAGTGTCAAATTGAGCAACACGTCATACCATATCATGCACCCAGAGTCACGATAGGAATATGCAACGCAGTAGCATTGGCTCAGACAGGCTGCTTTACAGTCTTCACTAGTTTTTTGCCTTGTATTCTGAGGGTTGTCAGGAAGCCCCTGCAGGTTGTCTAACAAAATGAACGAGTCGGTCGAGATGCCGCCTTGGCAATCCGAGGGTGTTACTCGAGAGCAGCCACTAACAAAATGCCCAAGCTCCCATTCATTTGGATCGTGTGGGCTGAAGCCATCGATGCATGCACATGTTCCTCTGCTTGTGCAAACACCGAATGCACCACAACAGAAAGCACTGATTTTGCAGCTGGAAGGATAGCTCCACCGAGGTTCCCAACCAGTAATCGTCGCATTATTTACATACCTCAGCAAACTCACTTGCCCCGTACTCAGTCTCATGAATTCGATATCATTGGGGTTTTCCGGATGATTTAGCTGGACCGAACTGCCTTCTTCCTGTGTTACCATCCCAGCCGGAAAGGTTCCGAAATAGTCATGCCCATCAATTGCCATGACAAATCCCATCTTCCTACTTTGGTCAATCACGAGACTGCAATTATAAGGAGACTTGTACAAAGTAAGCGAGATGTTGTTTCCGGTGGCCATGTCCAATCCTAGCCGTGCTCCAGGTAGCAGTGCATCAGCTGGATGATCAAAGCTCTGCCATATGACCTTAGAATGGTTGCTCTGATCTTCAACAACAAAATTCCCATCGTCAAGGAGAACAGCCACTGCACTATCTGATCCATTTGTTGTTGGACCCGATGTCCAGAGAACAGAACCTAGCTCCTCAATAAATAATTCACCTGCGGCGATGTACAAAGTTGCGTTGGGGAAGCTGGTGATAGGAATTTTGTTCCCCATCCAGAACTTAGCCGGGCGAGTGTCTACCAGGTTCTTGTACTGTATCCCCAGGTAGTGCTTGGTGCCACCTGGGGACGGGGAGAAGAACCCTAGCTCAAATATACCATTCTTGGACACCAAGATTTCGCTGCCCGAGATAGATTGGCCAGGAAGAAGGGTATCCGTTGCAACTACAGCATGACTTCCATCAAATACCAGGACAACGTAGGGGATCAGTGCAGCAAAGAAGACAGATATACAACGCTTGCAGTTCATTTCTTCAAGTTCTATCTACCTATGAAGAAGGTAGAAGACAAACACAAGAAATGATCAATAGATACAAAGTTACAAAGGGACACTTTGAAACAAGAGCAAATAATGCATACCTCGAGCATAGAAGCTTCATGCTGCTCTCATTTCCAAGAAAGACTCAGCATTCGGCACTCCTGCAGTTTTCAGTATGGTTGGTTGGTGGTTTAGAAACAGGAGACTGAGAGCAACTTGCTTCGGGGACCTTGTATTTAAGCTGATCAGGACAGCTAGCTGTCCAAATGGAAGCATGGTGAAACGATGTGTTTTGGCCAATCCAGAAGGAAAAATGGTAGCAAATTGTGTTTTGACTTATCAAGAATGAAAATCACCGAAGCTAATGGCGTTTTACCAAACATTCCATTCAACGAGGCATTCAGATACATGCATATGCTGAGTGCGCCCAGGCCATATCCACGCTCTGATAGTGACTTGTAGTTACTTCCGAGTGAGTCGATATTTCTATTTTATTGCCTTAAATCTTTGCTCTTCCCTTTCCTTTTCTTCAGTTATGTACCCCGTGGGCGGAAGAGTCGGTTCCATGGCCCACGGAGAGAAATGGGAAGTCTCTTCAGCCCATAAATATGCTAGTATTATACTCCCTCCGTCCAAGAATAGATGTCTTGGATTTTTCAAATTTTGGATAAATCTATATACTAAATAGTGTCTAGATTCATTCAAATTTTGATAAATTTAAGACATCTATTTTAGGACGGAGGGAGTACAACGTCGCTCTCATGGTCCACTGCAATCTTCTTCCGTGCAAGGACATGGCCAACGATAAAGTTGCAATTGATTTAGAGATCACCAATATTGGATGAAGGAACACATCCCTGTGGACAACTTTTTCGGCACAACACCGACGCAGAGATTCACAACCTGCAAAGGAAAACATGTACACCATCTTCTTCCTCCGTTGATCATACGAATGGAAGATCTGAAACAAATCTGTTTCTTCTTTCCAACTTTGCTGCATCCCTACCAGTCTGCAAAACGAGTTCTTGCATGAGAGAGCTTGTGTTTGGGAATAGGAACAAATCTGAAAACATATACAGATCGCAATCAGCAAAAAGTGACTAGTTTAGTTAGATCACCGTAAGTGACTAGTTTCCTAGCAGCCTCCTTCGGAAAACAGAATATAAAGCACTGTTAATCTGCTATCACCCTCTATAGGGTTCTGAAACAAAGCTGTAATATATCAGAGGTATCTCAGTGTCCACGACACCGTCCAACACGCGAACAACAAAGCTGGAACATACAGGAGGCATCAGATTGACGGCCTGTCATTCTCCCCGTCCTGTATGCACCAGCAGGCGATCCTAGAGGTGGCATCCAGCTCCTTCACATTAGCATCTCCTTTCAGCATACCGTGCAGCAAGCACATAACCTTCCTTTCATTCGCCTGCCCAGATGCATAACACTCAGTCCACCACCTCCACCTATGTCAAGTGGTTGACACCTAGCACAGTGACCAAGATTTCATTACTTAGACACATTAATTATAGTAATCTTGTCAGTCATCACTGAGCCCAAAATAATTTCTATGTTAACCTTGGATATACTAGTAACTGACGAACTGTACATGTGCAATGCACATCTTGACTAATAAATTCAAACATATCATAAAAATCGCAATTAGAAGGCATAAAGATCATGCTGTAATTCCAAAGAAGTACAACAAATACTAGGCAGAAATTCTAGATGCAGTTTACAATCGATAATTCATTACTGCACACAAATAACCTGAGCGACGAAACATTAAAATGAGCAAATAGTTATCAGATCATGATAAGTACTTACAATTATTTAAAAAAGATAAATACAAGAAATTCGAATATCATTTATGGTTTAAAGTACCTGCTGACCGGCATCTCAAACTCTTCTAGTGGAGAATAAAAATAGAATTTTGTGTCATGCTTCACTTGAAAATCTAGAAGTCAATATCAATCTTTCTTGTACTGATAGGAACCTTGCATTCGTCTCGAGTTCTTGGCACATAAAATAACTGGATAATTTGTTATAGAAAAAACACCGCGGTGGTCATTACCATCTTTGACCGGTTTGCATTCTCTTTGTCCCCTTTTGTATACCATAAAAACCAATGAAATACTTTGATGTTCAGTAGTTCCTAGTCATTAGCTGAATGCAAAAGGGACTTCATGCATTTGTGTAATTGATTCTGTGGGAGGCAAAACATTATTCTTGGAACCCAAATTTTGACATGAAGAGACTTTCAAATGTTCAAAACAACCGAAAGCAAATCCGGCTCTGACGGTACTGATAATAAAAATTAGAAACCTACCTCTTATAGAATGAATAGGTTCGACTCTTGCCTACATGATTGTTACATATCATAGAATCAGTGGTGGCACTACCAAGATAAGCGTCACATCTTGTGATGTCAGCTCTATCTACACAGTATATATGTAAGCCGAAAAAGAAAAAACACGACTACAGATTTTGAATCGAAACCATCTGAAGATGGATGTCAGAGAGTCAGCGGTGAAGGCACGCGTCAAAAGCCGCAATACCACCGAATATGGATGTGTATAAAAGGTAAATGAACCATGCAATAATTGTAAACTGAGATTTCAGATACAGCTGCACCATGACCGCACCACCTAGCTTGCCGACCTTGGTTAGCAACATGTTCAGTAGCACCGTGTTGGAGGCCTTGACAGCTACCCCAGCCCATCACCGTCAAGCTTGGTGGTGCTAACCTTGACACAACTCATGCAATCAGCAGAGACCTCTGCACCATCTCCTCCACAAGGATGCAAGTGACCATGACACAATCATTAATATCAAAGGTAATTGTAAGTGAAAAGACTGATTAGAAGCAGCACAGAGAAAAATATTTCGGGGAGCGAGAAACAGACAGACATATAGAGGCTGATTAATTTGCAGAAAATTAACCTGGAATGTCTGTAAAGATTATACGTCAGTGTGACAGAAGGCCCAATCTGAATTTTGTGTTGAAAAGGTCAAGAGTTTAATGACTGTAAACAGCACCATGTGTACAAAAAAAGGATAACCATACACTCTGATCTTATGGATGCAATTTTAGAGAACATACACTTCATCATTCATCTCTAATCCAATATTTGTCCCTACAAGCAAGTACTGAATTAGTTTTTTATTCCACTTGGACACAAGATAAGAAATCATCAGACGAACTCCTTAGAAACATGTCCATTTTCTACCCCATCAACCATATTTAAAATAAACTTGAAGAAACAGTTAGCATGAGGCAAAATTGTTTTCCTGGTAAAAATCTAAAGACGGTACAGAGGGATAGTTTAGCATTAAGCCCCACCATTTTTCTGTGTACATTGATAATCTTGTAGTATTAAGCAGCAGCCGTTTTCCAGCACGAAATTTCGTAGTGATCCAAGAATTTATGCAGTTCGAAGTGACAATGCAAGGCATTACGTCAAACAACTGGTGGGCATGATCGAAATGTGAAGCCTCACGAAACCTGCATGTGAAAAATCCCATTATGGAATTTTCCTTAGAAAACCGGAGGCATGTGGTCCTCTGTTTAACAAAACAAACTCATCCATATATCAAAATATACATTAGCTGACCAAGGCTCTATCCATCCTAAAATACTTCAACGCCGCCGCCACCTGCTCCATCCTCTGGCGCGATGAGATCCTGTAGGAGGGGCCGCATAATTAGAGAAGGGGCTAGTAAACCGCTGGATGAAGGAGAGCGAGTCGCTCAGGAGTGGGGAGGGGCGGTCGCACTGCAGCGGGGGAGCAGAGGGCCTTGTGCCGCGCCAGGGCGGCATCTGAGGTGGTGAGGAGGCTGAACCTGAACGGTATCACTGCTTCGTGTGTTGAGAGCATCTCTGACACATGCCGCAAAATCTAGTAGTTTACGGTATGGGTGGAACAGATACATTGATCCAAACTGTATATTCAAAAATCATCACATATTGGTGTCAGATTATATAGAGGAGGTTTTGATCATCTTGATCTACATATAAGTTTAGCACTAATTGATGTCACGCCCTGCATCAAGAATTCACCTAATATCTACGTAACTCCACCGACGGTACCTAACCACCGGATCATCTACGGCGGCGGCGTTGCACCCTTACTCCTCGGCGGTGTCGTCGTTGTCGTAGTCGTCGGTGGTAAAGAACTCATCGGGTAAGTCGGCTTCCAGGCCCCGAGCCGTCCCAGGTGCTCGCGGAGGGAGAGGCGACTGGAACTGAGAAGGTCGCGCTTCTTCGTCTTGCACACGTCGCAGCGGTGCTTCCGGCGCTGCACGATCTGCATGACCACGGTGCACAGAGAGTTGAACTTGGCCTTGGTGACCAAGACCTCCTCCTGCTCGTCGTTGACAGCAGGCTCGCGGACGACCGGTGGGAGGGCGCACATCTCGGCCAACAACAGTTCCTCTACTTCGTTTGCGGCATCGTCCTCGGCATCGTCGGGCGGAAGCGGCTGGGTCGCGCGGATGCAACCACGGGCGCCACAGCCGTGTCCCTGCACCGGGAGGCGCTTGCGTCCCTACTCCTCCGAAGGTAGCACCAGGAAATCTCGCCCGCCGGAGCTTCCACCGCCGGCACGAGAAGCGACGGCACGTGCGCTCAAATTGAGGCTCGATTGGCCGGCCATGGGAATATGGGGAGTGGACGCGGAGGTTGGCGGCGGCGATTGTCAACACCCGGATTTTTAATCCCAGATGCCTGTTATGCCATACATCGCAATCCTAGGATTATCATTTTTGCGAGACATAATAGATTGGATATTGATGCGTCTCGACAGGGAGGAGAAGGTCGAAGCTGTGTCCCCTGTGTTGACGTGGGACACTTCGTTGGACCCCAAGATCAAGGTGTGATGAGCACAGCAGCAAGTTTCCCTCAGTAGAGACCAAGGTTATCGAACCAGAAGGAGGAACAAAACGTCTCAAAGGTGTTGCAAGCAACGTGGAAACTTGCACAACACAAACTCAAGACTTTGTCCCAACGAATCAGTGAGGTTGTCAAGCTCACCGGTTTGCTGTAACAAAGAATTAACTGTATGGTGTAGAAGGTAATGGTTTGCAGCAAGAAAACATGTAACAGTGGAAGATGTATCAATGGTAAAGATTGGACCAGGGTCCATAGTTCACTAGAGGTGCTCTCCTTAGATAAACAACATTGCATGAAGGATAAACAAATTACAGTAGGGTAATTGACAGGAACTGAGCAAGGCATAACAATGCAATTACTAGTCAGAAAAATCCTATGAGATTCGATTGGGCAATACAACAAGATACATATACCGCCATCCAACTACATCTATGACTAGATGTCCATCTTCAGGTTATCATCCGAACCCCCTCCAGTATTAAGTTGTAAGCAACAGACAACTGCTTTAAGCAAAGTGTGTAAGGTAAACAATCCACATATTCCATGAACAAGAGACGGTTGTTTTCTCCCCAGTAGCAACAACACATCTACAACCGAAGAGATTATTGTCACTTCCTTTGGAAACTAGAGGCATGAAACCACTATCGAGCATAAATACTCCTTCTTGGAGTCACTAGCAACTACTTGGCCAAGATATCTACTAAGAACGGAGAGAATGCAAGATCACAAACAACACAAACATGATAGAATCATTAAGACAAAACCATTAATCAAACCAACATAATAATCTCAATATCCATCGGATCCCCACAAACACAACATGCATGATTACAAATAGATTAGATCTTGGTCATGAACGGAGCTCACAAGATCTATACATGAAAGCACAAAGGAGGAGATACAACCATCTAGCTACTACGTGGACCCATAGTCCAAGGTGGAACTACTCACGGATCATAACGGAGAGAAGGCCTCCGGGATGATCTCCCCTCCGGCAGGGTGCCGGGAAGAACTTCAGATCCCCCGATCAGGACCGATGGTGGCGGTGGCTACAGACGGTTTCGTGGAGATTTGATCGGGTGCCTAGGGTTTCTGCATCGGGGGCTTCTTATAGGCGAAGGGAGAGGGCGAGGAGGTGGCCAGGGGCCCCACCCCCTGCCTAGGCGCGAGCCCACCCCTGGCCGTGCCTAGGGGGTGTGGCCCCTCCGGCTCGCCTCTTCGTCTCCCCTCTGGACTTCTTGTTCCCCACGGAAAGTTATTGACTTTGACATTTGTCCCGTCCAATTTCGAGAATATTTCTTTACTAGCTTTTCTGAAACCAAAAATAGCAGAAAACAAGCAACTGACACCGTGGCAACTTGTTAATAGGTTAGTACTATAAAACATGTAAAAAGCACCTCAAAGTGTATACAAAGAAATGCAAAGTAGATACTAACAAGCATGGAACGTCAAAAATTATAGATACGTTTCCGACGTATCAAGCATCCCCAAGATTAACTCCTGATCGTCCTTGAGTAGGTAAGTGATAAAAAGAATAATTTTTAAGGTGACATGCACCCTCACAATAAAGATCTAACCATTTGCAAGCATTGAAAGCTGGGATCAAAGACTCTAAACATGAACATGAAAGAATGGAGTTCTAATAGTAGGACAGAGCAACTACGGTTGCAACATGACAAGATACAAACAAAGATCATGAATAACATGCATTAAAAACGTTTGTTTGTTTCACATACAGAAAACATAGCATAGTGGCAATCAGCTTGTCCCTCATAGAGTAGCAATATAGATGCATATGACACCTTCAAAGTTCACAAGAGTGACTAGAAACAAGTAGCACAAGAACAAGTAATAACACAATATGCATCAATCAATAAGCTTTGGAACACTGCACACAGGATGACAACTATGCTCTCTTAATGGTGCCTAAAGGTAGAAGGTGGAGACTCAAGTGGTGGTGGAAGAAAATTCTTTTGTAAAGGAAGCAGGGATTTCAAGTTTCAAAAAGAGCTTCCAAAGATCATGGTACTTGTTAGCTTTCATCCCTCATTGCCCCTATCATAAGAATCTTGAAGTGATTAAGGTTAAAGTGAACAAACTAGGGAGTATATGCTTGATGAAGTATAAGTTGCCAATCTCAAGTCCCTTGAATGTGAGGGACACACCTCATGCTACATTAACTTTGGGCCCAGGCAAGTCCTTGTCATTGTAAGTATTTGCATATCATTGAGAACCGCCAACGGGGTACCCCTTGCACATGGTACAAGAGCTTTCCCATAACCAAAATGACAAGGCAAGCATACAATGAGCATCTCAGCAATATTTTTATTTACTATATGCATAGTTTTTATTGAGGATGCTTCATAGATATCTCACTATGGTGATGCTGCAAGTTTCCACCATGATTAGGCATGGCTTAGGCTAGCGGCCCAGGCGTTTCTCTAACACAGAATACAAACTCCATGGACTTACAAGTTCCCCTCTTATTTCACACCGGTGACATCCATAGACAAAAGTGTTGGAGATATGCCCTAGAGGCAATAATAAATGTAGTTATTATTATATCTTTGTGTTTATGATAAATGTTTACATTCATGCTATAACAGTATTAACAAGGAAACATTAATACTCGTGTGATTTGTAAACTAAATTAGAGTCCCTAGTAAAGCCTCTTTATAATACTAGCTTGTTGGTTAATAAATGATTGTGGTTTCCCTATCATGAACATTGAGATGTTATTAACAACAAGATCATATCGTTAGGAGAATGATATGATGGACATACTCCTATAGATAAGCGTAGCATAAAGATCAAGTCATTTTAATAGTTCAATTGCTATATGCTTTCTGATACATAGTAACCTAATTCCTTCGACCATGAGATCATGCTTATCACCATCACCGGAAGGATGCTTTGATGACATCAAACACCACACCGTAACTGGGTGGCTATAAAGGTGGCATTGAGTGTTCGGAAAGTATGGGTTGAGACACATGGATCAAGAGTGGGATTTGTCCATCCATATGACGGATAGATATACTCTGGGCCCTCTCGGTGGAATGTCATCCAATTGGCTTACAAGCATGTGACTGGCTCACAAGGGATCACATATCACGGGAACGAGAAAAGAGTACTTATCAGTAACGAGGTTGAACTAGGTATGCAGAGATACCGGTGATCAAAACCTCGGATAAGTAAACTATCGTGAGACAAGGGGAAATTGGTATCGTATGTAAATGGTTCATTCAATCGCAAAGTAATCGTTGAAATATGTGGGAGCCATATGAATTTCTAGATTCCTCTATTGGTTATTGTTCGGAGAAGTGTATCAATCATGTCCGCATAATTCACGAACCGTAGGGAGACACACTTAAGGATTCAATGTTGTTGAGTAGTTATGGAATGATGAGTAAGAGACCGAATGTTGTTTGGAGTCTCGGATGGGATCCATGATATCACGAGGAGATCCGGAATGGTCCGGAGAATAAGATTCATATAAGGAAAGTCCTGTTTCGGGGTTGGAGAATGGTTTCAGTGTTTTCATCGGGAATGTTCTAGAAGGTTCCGGAAGGTTCGGCACTCCGGAGGGGAAGGATACATAAATGTGTCATAACAAGTTGGAATGGTTGCATCATGTACTAGGTGTCATCGCTGAGCAAAATAAAGGGATAAATCAAATCCTAATTTGAAAAGTCAAACGCCAATTTGAAAAGTCAAACGGCAAGTTTGCTTGGTGGAGGGAGAGTAGGAAACCTACTTAGGGAGGAGTTCCTCTCCACCGCCGCCTTGAGGCCGAGTTGGGGAGGACTCCTCCCTTGGCCGGTGCCTCCACCTATATAAGGAGGCGGGCTGCCTCCAAGAACACACCTTGCCCTCCAAACCCTAGCCCTAAGCCGGGCGCCACCACCTCCCGCCGCCCGCCTAGGAAAACCCTAGCCGCCGACTTGGGCTTCCCCAAGCCCCAGCCGGCCTAGCCCTCTCTCCTTGGTGTGTCTAAACCCTATATCACCGAGGCCTCTCATAGTCCACCATACTGCCCGCTTAAGGCGAAGCCTCGAGATCTCCCTCTACTCGGTACCACGCCAGGTTGCCGGAATCGCGAGAGTGCTACAACCTCCGCTGGAACAAGGGAGAGGAAGGTCTTCATCGAGTACCGAACGCAGACCGATTGTGAAGCGCTTTAACGCAGCGCCAGAAGGATTGTCTACATGATATTGAGATCGACAAGAGTACGACTACATCACCCACGAGAATCCGCTCTCGTTAAACACTTTGGAATCTTCGAGGGTGAGTTATTCCATCGACTCGTTGCTACAATCTAGTAGATAGATCTTGGCTTGTTTGTTTGTATGCGGTAGAATTTTTTTGTTTTCCATGCTACGAACCCCAACAGTGGTATCAGAGCCGTGTCTATATGTAGATCTGTTGCACGAGTAGAACACAATGGTCATTGTGGGCGGTGGTGTTTTTATTATCAATTGCTTCTTGTGTACTTTGCATCTTGCGATATGATGGGATGAAGCGGCCCGGGCTAACCTTACATGACATCGTTCATGAGACTTGCTCCACGCTCAACATGCAACTTGTATTGCATAAGTGGCTTTGCGGGTGTCTGTCTCTCCCATTATAGTATAGATCCAATCTACAACGGGCACTTGATAGTTCAAACATCAACGTTGTGGTTCTTGTTTGTAAGTTAGATCGGCACTTATTGAAAGCCCCAAACCACGTAAAATATGCAAAGAAATTAGAGGCGTCTAACTTTGTTTTGCAGGGGTGTGTTGTGATGTGATATGTCCATGATTGTGATTATATTTGATGTATGCAATGTTCCTTATTGTAAGTTGGCAACCGGCAGGAGCCATATGGTTGTCTTTAATTTCTGTTAAGACACGCGTGTCTATTCAAAGTAGTTGTAATAGTTGAAGCTGGTGGACGACAACCATGGAGCAGCGTCATTGACCTTGATGCAATGCCGGTGATAATGGAGATCATGTTCGTGCTTGAAGATGGAGATCAGAAGCACAAAGAAGAAAGGCCATATCATATCACATATTATGAATTGCATGTGATGTTAATCCTTTATGCATCTTGTATTGCTTAGTTAACGATGGTAGCATTATAAGATGATCCCTCATGCACATGAATTTCAAGTTCTAAAGTGTTCATCCTTACTAAGCACCGTTGCTAAAGCTTGTTGTTTCGAAGCACCACGTGATGATCGGGTGTGTTAGATTCTGCAAGTGTATACAACGTGAGCAAGCCATATTTGCTCGTGCGGAAGCTAAGGTTTGATCTTGACGAGCCTAGCATGTACAGACATGGTCTCGGAACACGGATCACCGAAAGGTAAAGCATGAATCATATAGTAGATATGATGAACATGTCGATTGTTCGCCATTGAAGCTACATCAACTCTCGTGATGATCGGTTTTGATGTGGTGGATTTGGTTCGTGTGATCACTAAAATAATGTGAGGGATATTGTTTTGAGTGGGAGTTCACCTAGATTAATTTAAATATTAATTAGAACTCAATTTGTCATAAACTTAGTCTAAACTATTACAAATATGTTGTAGATCAATGGCGGCCCCTACCATCAATTTTAATGCGTTCCTAGAGAAAGAAAAGTTGAAAAACAATGGAAGCAACTTCGCGGATTGGTTCCGCAATTTGAGGATTGTCCTCAATGCTGGTAATTTGACCTTTGTGCTGGATGCACCGATGGGTGACCCGCCTGCAGCTTATGCTACCGATGAAGTAAAGAACGTTGACCTCGCTCGGAAGAATCAGTACTCCACAGTTCAGCGTGCTATCTTGTATGGTTTGGAATCGGAGCTTCAGAAAAGGTTTGAGAATTCAGACCCACATGATATTGTCCGTGAACTCAAATTGATTTTTGAGACTCACGCGGCAGTTGAGAGCTATTAGGCTTCTGAAAAGTTCTTTAACTACAAGATGGAAGAGGGCAGCTCCGTCAGTGAGCATGTGCTTAAGATGTCTGGGCACGCAAACAAACTCCAAAGCTTGGGTATAGTGATTCCTAATGCTTTGGGGATTTACCGTGTCCTCCAATCACCACCACCAAGTTACAAGAACTTTGTGATGAACTACAATATGAAAAGCATGAACAAGCAGTTGCCAGAACTCTTCTCCATGTTGAAATCTGCAGAAGTGGAGATCAAGAAAGAGCACCAAGTGTTGATGGTCAATAAGACCACCAAATTCAAGAAAGGCAAGTCTAAGCAAAAGGGACACTTCAAGAAGGGTGGTAAGAAAGTTACCGCACCGACGAAGAAGACCAAGGCTGACCTAAGCCCGACGATCGAGTGCTTTTACTGCAAGGGAGAAGGTCACTGGAAGCGGAATTGTCCAAAGTACTTGGCGGATTTGAAGAATGGCAACATCAAGAAGAAAGGTATATCCGATATACATGTTATTGATGTGTATCTCACTAGTACTTGTAGTAGTGCCTGGGTATTTATTACTGGTTTGGTTGCTCATATTTGTAACTCGAAACAGGTGCTGCAGAATAAACGGAAGCTAGCGAAGAACGAGGTGATGATGCGCATAGGAAATGGATCAAAGGTTGATGTGATCGCGGTCGGCACGCTACCTCTTCATCTACCATCGGGATTAGTTTTATACTTAAATAATTGTTATTTGGTGCCTGGATTAAGCATGAACATTATATCGGGATCTTGTTTATTGCAAGACGGTTACTTTTTTAAGTCCGAGAATACTAGTTATTCGATTTATATGAGTAATATGTTTTATGCACATGCACCTTTGATAGATGGTCTATTCTTATTGAATCTCGATAGTGGAAATACACATATTAATAACATTGAAGCTAAACGTTTGAAATTGAGCGATAACTCGACCTATATGTGGCACTGTCGTCTTGGTCACATTGGAGTGAAGCGTATGAAGAAACTCCATTCCGATGGACTTATTGAATCACTTGATTTCGAATCACTTGAAATATGCGAAGCATGTCTGATGGGAAAAATGACTAAGACTCCATTTTCTGGTATGATGGAGCGAGCTACAGACTTATTGGAAATCATACATACAGATGTGTGTGGTCCAATGAGTGTAGCATCGCGCGGTGGTTATCGTTATGTTCTTACCTTCACGGATGACTTGAGTAGATATGGTTATATCTATTTCATGAAACATAAGTCCTAAAATTTCGACAAGTTTAAGGAATTTCAAAGTGAGGTGGAGAATCAACGTAACAAGAAGATTAAATTTCTACGTTCTGATCGTGGAGGTGAATATCTAATTTACGAGTTTGGTGAGCATTTGAAGAAATGCGGAATACTTTCACAATTGACACCGCAGGGAACACCACAACGTAATGGTGTGTCCGAACGTCGTAATCGAACTCTCTTAGATATGGTTCGTTCTATGATGTCACTTACAGATTTACCGCTATCATTTTGGGGTTATGCATTAGAAACAGCCGCATTCACGTTAAATAGGGCACCATCTAAATCCGTTGAAACGACACCGTATGAATTATGGTTTGGGAAGAAACCTAAATTGTCGTTCTTTAAAGTTTGGGGTTGTGAAGCCTATGTAAAGAAGTTACAGCCAGACAAGCTTGAACCCAAAGCGGAAAAATGCGTCTTCATAGGATACCCAAAGGAAACTATTGGGTATACCTTCTATCATAGATCCGAAGGCAAAATCTTTGTTGCCAAGAATGGATCCTTTATAGATAAGGAATTTCTCTCGAAAGAAGTGACTGGAAGGAAAGTAGAACTCGACGAGGTTGTTGAACCTTCTCTCGAACTTGCGAGTAGCGCAGCACCGGAAGAAGTTCCTGTGGTGCCTGCACCAATAAGAGAGGAAGCTAATGATGATGATCATGAAACTTCGGTTGTAGTTGCTACAGAACCTCGCAGGTCAACGAGAACTCGTACCACTCCTGATTGGTATGATCCCGTAATGAGTGTCATGTTGGTGGACAACACCAATGACCCTGCGACATATGAGGAAGCAATGATGAACCCGGATTCCAATAAATGGCAAGACGCCATGAAATCCGAGATTGGATCCATGTACGAAAACCAAGTATGGACTTTGGTGGACTTACTGGATGGCCGGAAGGCTGTTGTCACATCCCAAGATTTTCAAAATCTTGTAATGTGAAAAATAAATGAATAAAATAAAACTTTATTTGATTTTCAGAGCCAGAAGAAACTTTTTGATTTTAATTGGAACTTCAAACCCATTTGAATTAAATAAAATCCTAAAGGGATTCATAAAGTTAAACATTTAATAAAGGAAATTAAAAATGTTTTGGAATTACTATTTTGGATCCTTTAATAAAAGATTTGGTTTTCAAAAGAAAAGATGGATTTATAAATAAAGATTATTTAATAAAGCCAAATTAACCCTTGACTAAACTTTGATAATTAAAACATTTAGTTTTGAATAAAAATAATAAAAGTTTATTTGAAATAAAATAATAAGGAATTAATATCAAATTTTATTCAAATAAAAAGTTGTACCATTTTAATTAAAACATCAAAACCTATTAAAATTGTTTTAAATAGGTATTCCAAGTATTTTATATCCTCTAATAAAACCTACTAAAGTGTTTTTGTTCTATTTTAGATTTCAAAATAAATATCTTAATAAAATAAATCCTATTTGAATTAATAACTAAGGCCATTTTATTTTTACTATTAATGGACCCTATAATAAAAATATTATTTTTAAACAAGTATTTCAAGTATCTTATACTTTCAAATAAAACCTACTGATTTGGTTTTGAAAATATTTGGATTAAATGGGGATTTTATTAATTAAACCAAACCCTATTTTATTAATAAACCATAGTCCATTATATTTAATCAATAAAGGGAACCTAAAAAGATTTAAAAATATTATTTATTTTGGGATTTGGTTTATGTGGTTAAACAGAACCAAAAATCAAGTGCAAAGAGTGTTGAATGTTTGAATTGTTTGAATGTATGAATGTTTGTTTGAATTTCAAAACAGAAAATAGTTTCAGAAAAAGAAAAAGACTACAGAATAAAAAAAATGGAATCAGACTCGACCCACTAAAACTGGCCCAACAGCCCAACTCGCAGCCCACCTCCTCTCCCGAACCGTTTTCTGCACCGCAATAGAAACCCACCCAGCAACCGACAAGTGGACCCCTCCTTTTTTTCTTTTCTTTCACTGCCAGCGGACCCCACACTGCCTCCTCCTTCTTCTTCCTCGCGCGACCATGCCTCCCCAGACGACGCTGCTGTTGCTGCCCATGAATGCCGTGATCAATTCGCCTTAACGCCGCGCTAATTCCTCGTTGCGACCACGCCCTTTTAATCGCCTCGCTCTCTCCTCCGTTTTCCCCCAGACACCGCCTCCCCTCTGCCTCGAGGCCGCCCAATTCCTCATCATTGCTACTCCGACGACTCTCCTTGCCAATTCCGGCCAAGACTCGCCGCCCCTCTCCTCCCCGACCAAGCTCACAGGATCCCCACTCAAAGCACCGCTAGTGCATCCAACTCGACCGCGGTACCGTAACCTCGCCGACAACGGCCACCGCCACCGCTCGCTTCATCTCCGCGAAGGCCGGTGTAGTATCTCGACCACCCCGCACCTTCTAGTTCACGCACACGACTGCCTCTTGTTCTTGCGCATCTAACCGTGTCGTCATTTCGCTTTGAGGTGATCCACAGCGCCGTCCACGACGACCACCTGACGCGTCTGTCGCCGTTTCCAACTCCGACGAGAAATTGCGACTGTCTCTGAGCGCCCCTTGTCAAGCCAGCAGTACCTAGAGCTTCGCCGTGACCCCCTGAGCCTGGTGAGCATGCCCTTTTTCTCTCTCGCTTCAGATCGCCGGCCCGTGAACAGTAGTCGCCGCCAGCAGCCGTCGCAGCGCCGCCCGACTATGGTCAAGCACCCAACAGCCGTTCGATTCAGATCGGACGAATAGGATAGGTTCACTTAAGCGTGAAAGGGTACGCCTCCAGAGCCACACAATTTGTTTAGATCTAACGCCCTGTATCACGCGATCCACACGAAACGGTATTGCCCAATCAGAAGCAGCCACGTGTTCAGGATTCGATTTAAAATAGAATTTTGATCTGATTAGAATACAAATTTGTAATTGCTATAACTTTCAAACCACACGTCCAAATTTTGCAAATTTTATATCAATGAAATCAGGAGAACAAGCCCTAGCCAACCATGGCCTTAGTTTGACAAATAGTATATGTTAGCTTGTGTGAATTTGCAGAAACATTTGTGTACTTGTTTAGAGTATAAAAATTGTTTAAAATTGATTTTAGGATTAATTCTTTTGCAAAAAGGATTTGTGTGATCTTACTGACCCTAGGAACCAACCCTTGGTGTTAAAAATGATTTTGAGAAATATAGGTTGAATTATTTAACTTAGCCATTTCTAGCCAAATAAACTCATTAATTTTATTATGAAAATGTTTTTGCTAGGAAAACTTTGGGAAAATGTTTTGGACCAAAACTTACTGACCCAAAACACCTAGCCTTGCCAAGGGCATCTCACTTGGTGAAAAACATAAAATTTTGCTTTGAAAAGAATAATTTTCACCACATAAAATGTTGAATGGATTTTAAAATAGACTTTGAGCAAAACCCTCTAACTAATGACTTTGCCATTTTGGTAAATGACCAATGTGGACCTTACAAAGTTTATAAACCTAGTAGAGACCAACCTTGCAATAGAACCCTCTTTCTACAAGACTTAGGACCCATTGCTTTGTGTATGTGAAATATTGTTTGAATGTTGGAATGCTACTTGATACTATGCTTGTTTGATTGTAGTGAAATTAGCAAAGTGTGAGACTAGCAAGATCAAGAAGTAACTATCATTCCCTAACAAAAAGGCAAGTTACACTATCATAAAAAAGACCTACTATTTTCATTATACTTAGTGGATTTTGTAAACATGCATGAAAATGTTTTATACTTATGCTATGCTAATCCTAATAGGATTCCCTTTATACTCCTTAGTAAAAATATTGAAGTTGTACATGCTTAGCCATGCTGTGTTATGAAAATAGATACATGTTGAGATTTTACAAAGGTTGAGAAAAGGACTTGTGTTTTTATATAATAAAACAAGGACTCAATGAACCACCTAGGTGGTGGACATTTTATCTTTTGGAGAAGGTGGCAACAAAAGGGAACCATGTCTATGGCAATCACTTTGTGTTGTGATCCAAATGAAAACCACCTAGGAAACTTAGAGATTGAACATGTTTCTCCAATTGTGGCTTTCGTGTACAACCACATGCTATTATGGCTCTGGCTTAGTCAACTACATTAGGGAGATCCATACATTGTCTTTAGTTACCGGACATGGGGATCTGGAATGCTTCATGGGGGCTGAAGACAAGCTAGCAATGATGTATGGGAGGACCTTTTGGAAAGACTTCGTCACATTCTCAATCTGCCAGTACTCCATCTTGGTGAGCACTAATCCAGTAGGCCACTGGTGGCAACAAGATGGGATTGTGTCATGTGGGTAAAGTGTACTCCTTCTGCAGAAGTTAATAAAATCTAAGTACTTAGCCGTGTCCCCGGTTATGGACAATACTGAGCAACTAAAGTTTGAACTATGGGAAATCTCGACATTCTAATTTCTAATATAAAAACTTGATGCACTTGGGGGTACCAAGGAATTCAAGAGATTTTGTTAAGCTTGTTGCACTTGGGGAGATACCAAGGTGCTCAAGAGCATGATGTACTTGGGGTTACCAAGGAACTCATGAGTTTGGATAAAACTTGATGCACTTGGGGTTACCAAGGTGCTCAAGGATTTTGACAAGGACTTGAACACTTGAGTGTCTACCAAGGAGTTCAAGGAACTTGGAAAAGAGATTTGACAAAGGACCAAAACCATTTTGAAAAGATAGGATAAATATTGCTTTATGCAAATAAGCCTCAAACTCTACTTAGCCAAATATGCATATAATGATAGGATCCATTCTTATTATATATAAAGTGAAACTTGCCAATACAATTCAAATGTATTGACCCTTGTGGCTGTAACTTGTAATGTTGCAGTTGATTGTTTTAAATGAAGATTGTTTGATTGACTAGGATTACAAAGTCTAACCAACATACTGTGGCACTTTGAAGATGAAGGACCCCATGATTATAATTATTCCGCTGCAATGTAATGTAATAGCCAATGAGCTATGTATGATGTAATAGAATTGTGTTATTCCTGGTTATAAAGTTATAATATGACCTTTGTATCTTGATATTACATCTTATCTGTGGATGCTAGCTATTGATCCAGGGACTAGCATTGTAAAACACAGGAGGACTCTACCTTATTAAAGGTTGGGACCCCTACAGATGGTATCAGAGCATTGTGTTGCCTGTAGGAATTGTAAACCCTAGGATTGGACAAAAACCCTTAGAAAAATAGGAGTGTATTTGTTCCAAAAAAAAAACTTATTTACAAAAACACTTGTAAACTCTTTCCTTAACCATTTTGGTTTCAACTCCACTTCTCTTCTACTTCAACTTGATGGAAAAGCCTAACCATGACCAAAGACTACACCATGTGCAAAGGACTTCTTCAACTTCTTCAACTCTAATGACTTCAACATCTTCAACCTCTTCACCAAGGACTTCCAACATGGAAACTACTAAGGACCACAAGTGAGACAAGGAAATCTTACTTGAGAATTAGAGACTGAGGGAATGCAAAATAAGAAGAAACCATCAACAACTTTAAAGTATTGTGACCAAGAGTTTTTCTCAAGAAAACCATGACCTCATGCAAGAAGGATCAACCAAGAAGGAAGGAAAGAACACAAGTGAACCATATAGATGGACCACCATATTTTAGTTAAGTCAAACCCACCAACTTATGTGGTGTAGAAAAAATATTTTGTTGCCTAAGTATGTGCTTGGGTGCAAAGTTGATTGTGAATGTTTGATTTATGATTGCATGCACCTTGTTTGTATGAATTGTGATGTGTGTAATTAGAAGTATTTCCTTAGAAATATCTTGCCCATTCTAATCTTCCTTCAAAACCAAACAGATGACTACTCCAAAGGACTCCAACATCAAGGATGATGACACCAACACCAACCAAGCTGACAGCATGAGAGAGCTCATAGCAACTCAACATCAGTTGAACCAACTGACAGCTCAGTTCTTAGCCAACAATAGTGATAAAGATCCAGCACTGCAAAAGTTTTTGGAAGAACAATCCCAATTGATGCTTAAGGTGACTAATCAAATGATTAGCATGGAAGAAAGCTATCCTAGAAGTGTGTATGATAACAAGGATGACAAAAATGTTGTTCTAGATGGAGCCCCAGCTTGCATTATTTGTGGAGACAAAGATCATACTTCCACGGAGCATGAAGGACAATGCCCCAATTGTGATGAAGACCATCCTGTTGGGCAATGCCCCACCTCTCAAGCTACATGCTACCTTTGTGAAGGAAGTGATCATACTCCTGGTCTATGTCCCATCTATGCCATGGTAGAACAAAGGAAACAAGAAGGATCCAAGTCTACCAAAGGAAAAGGACCACTTATACCTCCAAACAAGACAACCCAATTCAAAGGATCAAAGAAAATCAAGAAGCCTAAGCAAGACATGAGCCTTGCACAATGTCGTAAATGTAAGGAAATGGGACACTACTCCAGTGGATGCCCAGAGAACAAGAAGAATAAAGGGATTGACCAAGTGTGGTGCAACAACTGTAACGAACCAGGTCATTATGTAGCAACTTGCCCACAAGAGCCACGTAAAGAACTCAATGACATTCATTGTTTCAACTGCAAGAATCCAGGACATTATGCAAGCAACTGTCCAGAAAGGATGAAGAACAAGTTGAACAAGCCTATGGAGAAACTCAACCTTGGTCCATGAGTCAAGCATTGGAAGAAAGCAAAGGTTTAACAAAGAGAAAAATCCAGGACCCAAGAAGGCAAATATGTAATTTTTGTTTGAAAATTTTTAAGGGTGGTAGTACCCTAGTTGTTTTGAACTTGCTTGTAACCCTAGCCTCCCCAAATCTCGGGACGAGATTTATTTTAAGGGTGGTAGCCTGTCACATCCCAAGATTTTCAAAATCTTGTAATGTGAAAAATAAATGAATAAAATAAAACTTTATTTGATTTTCAGAGCCAGAAGAAACTTTTTGATTTTAATTGGAACTTCAAACCCATTTGAATTAAATAAAATCCTAAAGGGATTCATAAAGTTAAACATTTAATAAAGGAAATTAAAAATGTTTTGGAATTACTATTTTGGATCCTTTAATAAAGATTTGGTTTTCAAAAGAAAAGATGGATTTATAAATAAAGATTATTTAATAAAGCCAAATTAACCCTTGACTAAACTATGAGAATTAAAACATTTAGTTTTGAATAAAAATAATAAAAGTTTATTTGAAATAAAATAATAAGGAATTAATATCAAATTTTATTCAAATAAAAAGTTGTACCATTTTAATTAAAACATCAAAACCTATTAAAATTGTTTTAAATAGGTATTCCAAGTATTTTATATCCTCTAATAAAACCTACTAAAGTGTTTTTGTTCTATTTTAGATTTCAAAATAAATATCTTAATAAAATAAATCCTATTTGAATTAATAACTAAGGCCATTTTATTTTTACTATTAATGGACCCTATAATAAAAATATTATTTTTAAACAAGTATTTCAAGTATCTTATACTTTCAAATAAAACCTACTGATTTGGTTTTGAAAATATTTGGATTAAATGGGGATTTTATTAATTAAACCAAACCCTATTTTATTAATAAACCATAGTCCATTATATTTAATCAATAAAGGGAACCTAAAAAGATTTAAAAATATTATTTATTTTGGGATTTGGTTTATGTGGTTAAACAGAACCAAAAATCAAGTGCAAAGAGTGTTGAATGTTTGAATTGTTTGAATGTATGAATGTTTGTTTGAATTTCAAAACAGAAAATAGTTTCAGAAAAAGAAAAAGACTACAGAATAAAAAAATGGAATCAGACTCGACCCACTAAAACTGGCCCAACAGCCCAACTCGCAGCCCACCTCCTCTCCCGCACCGTCAGACCGCAATAGAAACCCACCCAAAGAACCGGCAAGTGGACCCTCCTTTTTCTTTTTCACCGCCAATGGACCCCACACCGCCTCCTTCTTCCTCGCGACCATGCCTCCCGCATAACGCCGCGTTGCGCCATGAATGCCGTGATCAATTCGCCTTAACGCGTTAATTCCTCGTCGCGACCACGCCTTTTAATCGCCTCGCTCTCCTCCGCTTTCCCCACACCGCCTCTCTGCCTCCAGGCCGCCAATTTCCTCTGCTACTCCGACGACCCTCCTCGCCAATTCCGGCCAAGACTCGCCGCCCCTCTCCTCCCCGACCAAGCTCACAGCATCCCCACTCTCAGGCGCATCTGCTAGTGCATCCAACTCGACCGCGGGTACCCTGTAACCTCGCCTTCGACAACGGCCACCGTCGCCACCGTCTGCTTCATCTCCGGCGAAGGCCACAGGTAGTATCTGACCACCCCGCACCTTCTAGTTCACGCACACGACTCTGTCTTGTTCCTGCGCATCTAACCGTGTCGTCATTTCGCTTTGAGGTGATCCACAGCGCCGTCCACGACGACCACCTGACGCGTCTGTCGCCGTTTCCAACTCCGACGAGAAATTGCGACTGTCTCTGAGCGCCCCTTGTCAAGCCAGCAGTACCCAGAGCTTCGCCGTGACCCCCTGAGCCTGGTGAGCATGCCCTTTTTCTCTCTCGCTTCCCGTATCGCCGGCGCCGCCGTGAAACAGAGTCGCCGCCGCCAGCAGCCGTCGCAGCGCCGCCCGACTATGGTCAAGCACCCAACAGCCGTTCGATTCAGATCGGACGAATAGGATAGGTTCACTTAAGCGCGAAAGGGTACGCCTCCAGAGCCGCACGATTTGTTTAGATCTAACGCCCTGTATCACGCGATCCACACGAAACGGTATTGCCCAATCAGAAGCAGCCACGTGTTCAGGATTCGATTTAAAATAGAATTTTGATCTGATTAGAATACAAATTTGTAATTGCTATAACTTTCAAACCACACGTCCAAATTTTGCAAATTTTATATCAATGAAATCAGGAGAACAAGCCCTAGCCAACCATGGCCTTAGTTTGACAAATAGTATATGTTAGCTTGTGTGAATTTGCAGAAACATTTGTGTACTTGTTTAGAGTATAAAAATTGTTTAAAATTGATTTTAGGATTAATTCTTTTGCAAAAAGGATTTGTGTGATCTTACTGACCCTAGGAACCAACCCTTGGTGTTAAAAATGATTTTGAGAAATATAGGTTGAATTATTTAACTTAGCCATTTCTAGCCAAATAAACTCATTAATTTTATTATGAAAATGTTTTTGCTAGGAAAACTTTGGGAAAATGTTTTGGACCAAAACTTACTGACCCAAAACACCTAGCCTTGCCAAGGGCAACTCACTTGGTGAAAAACATAAAATTTTGCTTTGAAAAGAATAATTTTCACCACATAAAATGTTGAATGGATTTTAAAATAGACTTTGAGCAAAACCCTCTAACTAATGACTTTGCCATTTTGGTAAATGACCAATGTGGACCTTACAAAGTTTATAAACCTAGTAGAGACCAACCTTGCAATAGAACCCTCTTTCTACAAGACTTAGGACCCATTGCTTTGTGTATGTGAAATATTGTTTGAATGTTGGAATGCTACTTGATACTATGCTTGTTTGATTGTAGTGAAATTAGCAAAGTGTGAGACTAGCAAGATCAAGAAGTAACTATCATTCCTAACAAAAAGGCAAGTTACACTATCATAAAAAAGACCTAATATTTTCATTATACTTAGTGGATTTTGTAAACATGCATGAAAATGTTTTATACTTATGCTATGCTAATCCTAATAGGATTCCCTTTATACTCCTTAGTAAAAATATTGAAGTTGTACATGCTTAGCCATGCTGTGTTATGAAAATAGATACATGTTGAGATTTTACAAAGGTTGAGAAAAGGACTTGTGTTTTTATATAATAAAACAAGGACTCAATGAACCACCTAGGTGGTGGACATTTTATCTTTTGGAGAAGGTGGCAACAAAAGGGAACCATGTCTATGGCAATCACTTTGTGTTGTGCTCCAAATGAAAACCACCTAGGAAACTTAGAGATTGAACATGTTTCTCCAATTGTGGCTTTCGTGTACAACCACATGCTATTATGGCTCTGGCTTAGTCAACTACATTAGGGAGATCCATACATTGTCTTTAGTTACCGGACATGGGGATCTGGAATGCTTCATGGGGCTGAAGACAAGCTAGCAATGATGTATGGGAGGACCTTTTGGAAAGACTTCACACATTCTCAATCACAAGACTCCATCTTGGTGAGCACTAATCCAAGAGGGCCACTGGCAACAAGATGGGATTGTGTCATGTGGGTAAAGTGTACTCCTTCTGCAAGTTAATAAAATCTAAGTACTTAGCCGTGTCCCCGGTTATGGACAATCTTGAGCAACTAAAGTTTGAACTATGGGAAATCTCGACATTCTAATTTCTAATATAAAAACTTGATGCACTTGGGGGTACCAAGGAATTCAAGAGATTTTGTTAAGCTTGTTGCACTTGGGGAGATACCAAGGTGCTCAAGAGCATGATGTACTTGGGGTTACCAAGGAACTCATGAGTTTGGATAAAACTTGATGCACTTGGGGTTACCAAGGTGCTCAAGGGATTTTTGACAAGGACTTGAACACTTGAGTGTCTACCAAGGAGTTCAAGGAACTTGGAAAAGAGATTTGACAAAGGACCAAAACCATTTTGAAAAGATAGGATAAATATTGCTTTATGCAAATAAGCCTCAAACTCTACTTAGCCAAATATGCATATAATGATAGGATCCATTCTTATTATATATAAAAGTGAAACTTGCCAATACAATTCAAATGTATTGACCCTTGTGGCTGTAACTTGTAATGTTGCAGGTTGATTGTTTTAAATGAAGATTGTTTGATTGACTAGGATTACAAAGTCTACAACCAACATCTGCCTGTGGCACTTTGAAGATGAAGGACCCCATGATTATAATTATTCCGCTGCAATGTAATGTAATAGCCAATGAGCTATGTATGATGTAATAGAATTGTGTTATTCCTGGTTATAAAGTTATAATATGACCTTTGTATCTTGATATTACATCTTATCTGTGGATGCTAGCTATTGATCCAGGGACTAGCATTGTAAAACACAGGAGGACTCTACCTTATTAAAGGTTGGGACCCCTACAGCTGTCGAGAACAAATGGATTTTCAAGAAGAAAACAAATGCTGATGGTAATGTTACTGTCTATAAAGGTCGACTTGTCGCAAAAGGGTTTCGACAAATTCAAGGAGTTGACTACGATGAGACTTTCTCACCTGTAGAGAAGCTAAAGTCTGTGAGGATTATGTTAGCAATCGCTGCATATTATGATTATGAGATATGGCAGATGGATGTCAAAACAGCATTCCTCAATGGAGACATTGATGAAGAGTTGTATATGATGCAACCCAAAGGTTTTGTCGATCCTAAAGATGCTAACAAGGTATGCAAGCATCCCGAAGTTGGAATCAGCGTTTTGATAAGGTAATCAAAAGTTTTGGTTTTATACAAACTTATGGAGAAGCTTGTATTTACAAGAAAGTGAGTGGGAGATCTGTAGCATTCTTAATACTATATGTAGATGACATATTGTTGATTGGGAATGATGTAGACCTTCTTAATAGTGTCAAGGAATATTTGAATAATAGTTTTTCAATGAAAGATCTTGGCGAAGCAGCTTACATATTAGGCATAAAGATTTATAGAGATAGATCGAGACGCCTAATATCATTGTCTCAATGTACATATTTGGACAAAGTTCTAAAGAGGTTTGGAATGGAAGATAGCAAGAAAGGGTTCTTGCCCATGTTGCCCAATACGACCTTGAGTAAAACTCAAAGTCCAACAACGGCAGAAGATAGAGAAAGGATGAGTAAGACTCCCTATGCCTCAGCCATAGGATCTCTAATGTATGCCATGCTATGTACTAGACCCGACATTGCATATGCTGTTAGTTTGACTAGCAAATATCAAAGTGATCCAGGAGTGGATCATTGGACAGCGATCAAAAACATCCTTAAGTACTTGAGAAGAACTAAGGATATGGTTCTTTCTTATGGAGGTGATGAACAACTTGTTGTTAATGGTTACACCGATGCTAGTTGGAACACCGATCCGGATGATTCTAAATCTCAATCTGGATACGTATTTAGTTTGAATGGTGCAGCAGTTAGCTGGAGGAGTGCAAAGCAAAGCGTTGTGGCGAGATCTTCAACTGAATCGGAATACATAGCTGCTTCGGAGGCTTCACAAGAAGCGATATGGATGAAGGAGTTCATTACAGAGCTCGGTGTGGTTCCAAGTGCCCTGGACCCAATGTCTATCTGGTGATAACATGGGCGCCATAGCCAATGCGCAAGAACCAAGGTCACACAAGAAGCTGAAGCACATCAAGCTACGTTTTCACGCTATTCGAGAACATGTCCAAGATGGTGACATAAAGATTTTCAAAGTACACACAGATCTGAATGTGGCGGATCAGTTGACTAAACCTCTCCCGAGGGCAAAACATGACCAACACCAAACTGCCATGGGTGTTCGGTATATTACCATGTAATCTAGATTAGTTGACTCTAGTGCGAGTGGGAGACTGTTGGAGATATGCCCTAGAGGCAATAATAAATGTAGTTATTATTATATATTTGTGTTTATGATAAATATTTACATTCATGTTATAACAGTATTAACAAGGAAACATTAATACTTGTGTGATTTTTAAACTAAATTAGAGTCCCTAGTAAAGCCTCTTTATAATACTAGCTTATTGGTTAATAAATGATTGTGGTTTCCCTATCATGAACATTGAGATGTTATTAACAGCAAGATCATATCGTTAGGAGAATGATATGATGGACATACTCCTATATATAAGCATAGCATAAAGATCAAGTCATTTTAATAGTTCAATTGCTATATGCTTTCTGATACGTAGTAACCTAATTCCTTCGACCATGAGATCATGCTTATCACCATCACCGGAAGGATGCTTTGACGACATCAAACACCACACCGTAACTGGGTGGCTATAAATGTGGCATTGAGTGTTCGGAAAGTATGGGTTGAGACACATGGATCAAGAGTAGGATTTGTTCATCCATATGACGGATAGATATACTTTGGGCCCTCTCGATGGAATGTCATACAATTGGATTTCAAGCATGTGACTGGCTCACAAGGGATCACATATCACGGGAACGAGAAAAGAGTACTTATCAGTAACGAGGTTGAACTAGGTATGCAGAGATACCGACGATCAAAACCTCGGATAAGTAAACTATCGTGAGGCAAAGGGAAATTGGTATCGTATGTAAGTGGTTCATTCGATCGCAAAGTAATCATTGAAATATGTGGGAGCCATATGAATTTCCAGATTCCTCTATTGGTTATTGTTCGGAGTAGTGTCTCAATCATGTCCGCATAATTCATGAATCGTAGGGAGACACACTTAAGGATTCGATGTTGTTGAGTAGTTATGGAATGATGAGTAAGAGACCGAATGTTGTTCGGAGTCTCGGATGGGATCTGGGATATCACGAGGAGATCCGAAATGGTCCGGAGAATAAGATTCATATAAGGAAAGTCCTGTTTCGGGGTTGGAGAATGGTTCCGGTGTTTTCATCGGGAATGATCTAGAAGGTTCCGGAAGGTCCGGAACTCCGGAGGGGAAGGGTACATAAATGTGTCATAACAAGTTGGAATGGTTGCATTATGTACTAGGTGTCATCGCTGAGCAAAATAAAGGGATAAATCAAATCCTAGTTTGAAAAGTCAAACGCCAATTTGAAAAGTCAAACGGCAAGCCCTATCCGCCTAGGGCAAACCCTATCCGCCGACTTGGGCTTCCCCAAGCCCTAGCCGCCGGCCTATCCCTCTCTCCTTGGTGTGTCTAAACCCTATATCACAGAGGCCTCTCTCATAGTCCACCATACTCGCTCCGGCTTAAGGCGAAGCCCTGCGAGATCTCCCCTCTACTTCTGGTACCACGCCGTCGTGCTGCCGGAATCGCGAGGAGAGTGCTACAACCTCCGCTGCCTGCAGGAACAAGGGAGAGGAAGGTCTTCATCGAGTACCGAACGTGTGACCGATCATGGAAACACCGCCGAACGCAATACGGAAGGATCGTCTACACGATATTCAGATCGGCAAGAGTACGACTACATCACCCACGAGAATCCGCTCTCGTTAAACACTTTGGAATCTTCGAGGGTGAGTTATTCCATCGACTCGTTGCTACAATCTAGTAGATATATCTTGGCTTGTTTGTTTGTATGCAGTAGAATTTTTTTGTTTTCCATGCTACGAACCCCAACAAAAAGAGCATGATATCAACTGAGTACAGAGTACAAGTGCAATGTTGAAAACGTTCCCCATGACAACATGGTTCTGCTAATTCCAATGTATAAGTGCAAGCATATACAACATAGCTCCACAATGGTTCAAGTTTATTAGGGGCAAGGAATATAAAGTGTGCCATCAAGTTTGTGAGAGCTTTAATCACCAAGTTTTCATATAGTAGTTGGAAGATAGTTGAAAACAAGAATATACTTGGAATGGTGTAACACACCATGCATAGGAGTTTATAGTGGACACTTTGGAATAACTTGGTTTCTTGGGAGTTGAAAGCATGAGTAGATCTTACTCATACAAGTGGAGGCTAGCAAAAGACTGGGAGCAACCAACTAAGAGAGCAATAATGGCCATAATCATGCAGAGCAACAAAGCATTACTAATCAAAGCATAGAGTGGTACTACAAGTCAAGGACTAAATGATCATAGAGGCTAATGGTGACCTATGAGAGTCATAACATGGTGTGAGCATGTGCCAAGTCAACCCAAACAAAGCATTAAAGGAGAATACTACAATACTATGCTTTTGCATGCTAAAACAACGCATAATTTCTTTAAGGCACACTAAGCAATCCCAATGACTTGGAGCAAGCCATGCTACAACAATAATCACTAAGCATAAGGTCAAAACAATACCTAGCATGGCATGATAAAGTCTAAGTCACAGTCAATGCAAGTTCCTCTTGCACTTCAAGCAAGAACTTACTACTCCTTTCCAACACCAAGCAACTTATTTGCAAAACAACACAGCGAAAGCGGGGGTCCAAACTACTCAAGCAAACTAAACAACTAAGCGAATTAAATGAAAACTAGACGCTCCAAGAACAACACAACTGTGCATGAAACAATAAAAATGAAGTGTCTAGACAGACCTGAGCTTTTTATTGATGAAGAAGGGGATGCCTTGGGCATCCCCAAGCTTTGACGCTTGTACCTCTTGGATATTTTTTAGGGTGACACCATGGTGGCATCCCCAAGCTTGAGCTTTTGTCCATTCTTCATCTCATTGCATCATTCTTTCTCTACACCTGAATTTTTTTCTTTCATACAAAACTTCACACAATCTTCATTAGCAACATTAGTTTATTCAAAAGATATCAAACCTCTGGAAAAGCTTTGGAACAACAAGGCTTTTCACTAAAAACATAAACTACTGTAGCAACTCCTTAAAAAAGTTCAATTCACCAAAAGAGAACTCAAAAAGGAATCAATAAGAAGCAAATGCAAATAATGGCAGAAATCTGTCAAAACAGACCAGCAGGCAGAAACCGATTTTTTTAGAAAATCTTTTGCTGCTCAAATCAAAAAATGTTGAACTAACGAAAGTTTGCTAACATAATAGGGTATTTACTCGTAAAATATCAGATCAATACGAGTTATAGAGACTCCTCACGAATTTTTATGGTGGAGGACATAAATCTTTTTCGGGACAGCAACTCCCCAAATCTTACTTCCCTCTCATTAGAAGTCATTCTTGGCACAAAAAGCAAATAAAAAGGATAAGGAGAGGTAATTACTGAAGTAATAACTTTCAAGACTCAAGTAAACTCTTGAGTTATCTCCCAACAAGTACTTTTCTTTAACGCCTTTAAGTTAGACACAAGAAGCAAGAAGAATCAAGTATTTTCAAATGAAGAAGCATCTCTCTTGTTCTTTCCTTTCGTACCTTTCTTCTTCTCTTTAGGGAAGATATGGTTACTTACTGGAGGAGAAAAATGCACAATGCCTTTCCCACATCTATTACTGCTCCAAGGTGTTTCAATAGGGATCTTCCAAGTGTAATATGTTCTTTGCCTACACATTCAATAACAAGATAATCAGTAGACACCATTTTCCCTGAGATTTTTGTAAACACACCTTCAGCTATTCCAATGGGAAATAAAGTGGCATTATTAGTAAGAGAGATTTCCTCTCCTCCTTCAGAAATCCCCCTAAGACTCAAGGAATCATAAATATCTTTAGGCATGAGGCAAAATTCAGACATGATATCACAACGAGCATCGAAAAGTGTAGTGTTTATAGAGACTTTAATTGTGGGAAGACACTTTGAAGGCTCGGAGTTTATGGGAACATAATCATGGTAGGCCCTAAGCGTGTGATAGCAACTATTCATAGCAGCTATACTAGTCTCAAGAGTGTTCAACCTAGCAAAAATATTTGTGAAAGAGGAATCAGACTTGGCAGGTGTACCATAAATCTTGATTAATTTCTTTATGGCATCAAAAGCTTCATTCTCAGTACAAAGCAAAAAATATTTCTCAGTCACAGCATCCAAAGCATATCTATAACGAAGAGCAATACCGCGGTAGAAACTATCAATAACCAAGCTAAGGCTCACCTTAGGCTCAGTTTCCCTTTGTGAAGCAGAGATTCTAGACCAAGCTTCTTTAAAACTTTCTTCATTTTTTTGCTTAAAAGTGGAGATTTATACCATAGGGGAAATAAATGTTGGTCCAAAACCAGACATGTTAGCAACTAGAGTAGGAACTAATTTTTTTTTGTGTTTTTCGAAAAGAGGCAAACAAAACCAAGCAAAAGAAACAAAGCAAACTAAAAAACAAAGTAAAGAGAAAGGAAGTAGAGGACCTCCCTTGTGAAGACGTCCGTAGCCTCCCCGGCAACGGCGCCAGAAATCTTGATGCGTCTAGACAGGAAGGAGAAGGTCGAAGCTGTGTCCCCGGTGTTGACGTGGGACACTTCGTTGGAACCCCAAGAGCAAGGTATGATGAGCACAGCAAAAAGTTTCCCTCAGTATAGACCGAGGTTATCGAACCAGAAGGAGGAAGGAAACGTCTCAAAGGTGTTGCAAGCAACGTGGAAACCTGCACAACACAAACTCAAGACTTTGTCCCAACGAATCAGTGAGGTTATCAAGCTCACCGATTTGTTGTAACAAAGGATTAACTGTATGGAGTGAAAGGTAATGGTTTGTAGCAATAAAACATGTAACAGTGGAAGATGTATCAATGGTAAAGATTGGACCGGGGTCCATAGTTCACTAGAGGTGCTCTCCTTAGATAAACAACATGGCATGAAGGGTAAACAAATTACAGCAGGGCAATTGACAGGAACTGAGCAAGGCATAACAATGCAATTACTAGTCAGAAAGATCCTATGAGATTCGATTGGGCAATACAACAAGATACATAGACCGCCATCCAACTTCATCTATTACTAGAATTCCACCTTCAGGTTATCATCCGAACCCCCTCCAGTATTAAGTTGCAAGCAACAGACAACTGCTTTAAGCAAAGTGTGTAAGGTAAACAGTCCACATGTTCCATGAACAAGAGACTGTTGTTTTCTCCCTAGTAGCAACATCACATCTACAACCGAAGAGATTATTGTCACTTCCCTTGGAAACTAGAGGATGAACCCACTATAGAGCATAAATACTCCCTCTTGGAGTCATTAGCAACTACTTTGCCAAGATAGCTACTAACAACATAGAGCATGCAAGATCACAAACAACACAGACATGATAGAATCATCAAGACAAAACCATTAATCAAACCAACATAATGATCTCAATATCCATCGGATCCCCACAAACACAACATGCATGATTACAAATAGATTAGATCTTGATCATGAATGGAGCTCACAAGATCTATACATGAAATAACAAAGGAGGAGATACAACCATCTAGCTACTACATGGACCCATAGTCCAAGGTGGAACTACTCACGAATCATACTGGAGAGAAGGCCTTCGGGATGATCTCCCCTCCGGCAGGGTGCTGGGAAGAACTTCAGATCCCCCCGATCTAGGGGCGATGGTGGTGACGGCTATAGACGGTTTCGTGGAGATTTGATCGGGTGTCTAGGGTTTCTGCATCGGGGGCTTCTTATAGGCGAAGGGGGAGGCCGAGGAGGTGGCCAGGGGCCCCACACCCTGCCTAGGCGCGGGCCCACCCCTTGCCGCGCCTAGGGGTGTGTGTCCCCTCTGGCTCGCCTCTCCGTCTCCCCTCTGTACTTCTTGTTCCCCACGGAAAGTTATTGACTTTGACGTTTGTCCCGTCCAATTCCGAGAATATTTCTTTACTAGCTTTTCTGAAACCAAAAATAGCAGAAAACAGGCAACTGACACTGTGGCAACTTGTTAATAGGTAGTACCAGAAAACATGTAAAAAGCACCTCAAAGTGTAGACAAAGCAAAGCAAAGTAGATACTAACAAGCATGGAACATCAAAAATTATAGATACATTTCCGACGTATCAGATATCACAGTACATCATCCATTACAAACCATAATATAGGTCTTACAAATAAAGGATCTTATGATCCAGTCTTAATACAATCAACGCAGCGGGATAATATAATAACGGTAGCATGGGCGAAGCTCCATCTTCAGGGTCACATGCAATGCTGATGATGGAAGATGATCCTAGTTGTCATAGACTTCCTGTTGTCCATCATCCTGATAATCCTCATAGTCTGGCCATATGAATAGCCAGGGACAAAGCCATGAGTACTCTTTAAGTACTCGCAAACTATCACTAATAAGTAAAGTGGTTCAAGTAGGAATCCTAAGCTCTAGGTTGTTTTGCAAAAAGCCAGGTTTATCTCTAACTGAGTGTAGAAGTAAAGAAAACTAATTTAATGTCTTTCAACACCTAAGTGGGAACTTAAGTTTCATGTCACAACCCTGTTGTGGTCAAGTCAAAGTCACGATTCATTTCACATGTCATTTTGAAAACATCTGACGACGGAACAGTATGGCCACTCCAACTGTCTGTAACCGCGGACGCGGCTATTCAGATAGTTTGACACTCTGTAGAGGTGGTACACTTTCACCACAACATTCGATACATCCATCAGGAACAATATTGAATCACCATACTCAGTATGCGGATAAGCAATCCTAACCTTTCAATTACACACCCTAGTATAGGCACGTCTCCTATGAGTTTGGTCTCCCAACCATGACCATCTGTCATCTTGGGAACTGCACAGGTGGTCAATCATCACGAGGTAGCCTCTGCTCAAACCTCGGCCGTAAGGGAACCCATACTAGGATATATAAACTTCCAATCAAGCCCTACCCAAATTCGGGTATTGTGGTTGTACGGTAAGCATTGGAATGGTATCACATCCAACTCAACCATCAGTTTTATAAAGGGCTAAGGCTCATGCCTTAACAATTTCATCATCAAAATCATCTGGTGTTCAACAACACACGTCAAAACATTTCATTAGAATGACTCATCATTCTAAGTTTTTCATAACCATTTTCACCAAGTGTTCCCATCTAAAGTGATCAAGTTTGATGCTTAGCACTAGCCACTACAGTTGGGGGTAATCACTAATGAGGGGTGATAATCAAGTGTGACTTATCTAAGTCTAATCTCATGCCTTAGGATGACATCTAATTCTATCTAATCTAGGCCAAGTTTTATGCTATTTATGCTACCTATAATAACCTTCCAAAATTCACAAGTCACTATGTAAAAGTCATAAAGATCTTTGATAAAAAAAATAAAAGAATAAAGCTTGCAAGTAAAACTGGGATTTGGTTTAATCAAGTTGGTATAACCAAAGCATGCCTAATGCATCTTGCATAGGTTAACTAGTGGTTTAGGCTTGCAAGTAAGACTTGCATGGTTTAGCTTAGCTTGCATAGTTAGTAGCTTGCCTTGAGTAGTGCAGTGGTTGAAGTTCTCCTCTGCTTCTTCTTCGTAGTAGTTTCCTTCCTCTTCGTATCCTTGGTCAGTACTAGCGTCTATAAATAAATACGAAGTACACAATCACCAAACAATACTTAATTACTTCTATTTTGCACACAAAGGTTCACACTATATGATCTAGCATCATCACAAGAATTAAAGACCTAGTCTTAATTATTTTATTTTTAGAAAAGTAATTTCTACTCATTGAAAAACTATTTAAGATTTAATATTCTCCAATTAAAACATGGGATCATGTTGACACATGTCATAACCACATATTGTAATACTTGGGAATGTGATTTAAAGTGGTGTCACAATTTAATAATGTTTAGCATTATTATTTTAATTAATTAAAGTGACTAGAAATTCCTATGGGGCATTTTTTATTACTTGTCCATTATTACTGCAAATAAACCTAGATATTTTTATATATTTAAAAAGGTCTTGTCAAATGTGATTTTTGAGAGTTGGAATCAACTCAAAATAATTTATGGTTGATTTTTGAAAAATGTTTGAAAGCAGAAAGGTCTCTACCTTGTTATTTTTACTATAGGTGATCTATAATTTCAAATGGTTTGAATCCAACGGGATTGGATTAATAATTTCAATACCTTTCTAACAAAGTTAGTTTCATGCAAGTTGGCTCAGTAAAACTCTCTAAATTGATTTTTAAAGTTACTATCTGAACTAGGTTTGAAACTAAAATGAAAAATCTAAATTTAAACTAACTGGGTTCCACGGGAGAGTTACTGGGCCGGCCCACTGCGCACAGTGCGCGCGAGCGGGTTTAAGTGGTGTCCCCACTCGTCAGTGAGACAGGGGGTGGCGAAGGGGTATGGGGTGATTACGACCGTAGGATTAGATGCAAGATCAATGGCTCACGGTCGCCGTCCTCATCGGAACAGGACACGTCGAAGACTAACCTTAGCACGGCTAGTAGGGGTCTGGGGTGGCTCACCGGGGCTCAGGCGAGGGTCGGCGACGGGGGAGAATGAGGTTGTCGACGACGGCGGTTCTCCTGGTACTGGCAGGGTCTCCTGCGGTGGTTGCAATCGACGACGCCCTTCTCCTCCAGCAGCGGCAGGCTTCGGCCAAATTCCAGCGAGGGAGAGCTTGCCTTGCTCCAGGAAGAAGTGGGAAGGATTAGTGAGAGGTGGCGAGTGGAATGGTGTAGAGAAATCGAGCCGGGGAGACCTCCTTTTATAGGCGAGCGAGAGAGGCCGAGCAGCATGGGCAGAGCTCGTCGGGGTCGGTGTTACAGCGAGCTACTGGCATGGCGTGGGGCTAGGATGGTGCGCGATCTCCTCGCGGTGCTCAACGTCTTGACGGCGCGGCAAGGGGCTGTGTGGTTTGGTCTGGAATGTGCGGTGTTCTGAGCGGCACCGACGATGTTTTTGACGACGCACATGCGCTCCTAGTCGCGCGGCGGCGAACGGGCATGTCTGGTGGTCTCCTGGGACGGTGGTGATCGCAGGCACGGGCGGCGAGAGCGAGGCGCAACGTGTGCGAGCGTGTCGGGCGCGGCGCTCCAGCGTGCTCTCGGCATGGCAGGGACGTACTGGGCACGACGCGTTTGAAAGAGCATTTCCTATCCCTAGTGATTTTGGTGTTTTATAACAACACACATATCGGACTAATTATTTGCCAAGTGTATCGCAGGTGCATTGAAAAAGGTTTTGCAATGGTTAAACAACTGTCCAGAACTTTCTGCCAGGCGCGGTACCAAAAAGCGGTAGTACCGCTTTTTGCTACCGGACACGGCAGTAGGTTTAGACTTGTTTTCAAAAAGCCACTACCGGGCTAGGTACTAAAAAGCGGTAGTACCGCATTTTAGTACCTAAAGAGCTTTTGACCACTTGTCAAAGTTATCGCTTACTCCGGTACTAAAATGCGGTAGTACCGTATTTTAGTACCGTGCGCGGTAGAGACTTTTTACAACCTACAAAAGGCCACTGCTCGCCCCGGTACTAAAATGCGGTAGTACCGCATTTTAGTACCTAGCGTGGCAGTAGCCTTTTGTATGTTGGCAAAATCCACCAGCTGCCTAGGTGGCAAAATGCGGTAGTACCACATTTTGCTACCTAGTGTGATAGAAATTTTTTCGACCAAGTTGCATATTCCATTGCCCGTCCAGTAGTACCGGCTCCCATAAGCGGTACTACCTCTTTACGGTAGCACAATGTTGTGATACCGCTGTGGCCAGGTCATATGAAGTTTGAGAGTTGCTCTTCCGGTACCAGGTCTGGTAGTACCGCTTAAACTTCCGGTACCACCGCTGCATTAAAGGCTCCAAAGGCTAGATCTCTTGGAGGGGTATAAATACCCCTCCACCTACCTTGGGACAAAGGGCTCATCCACATTAAAGTCAAGTCCACCATTGGAGCCACCAAATCTTCAAGATCTCGTCAATCCACCATCCAAAGTCTTTGATCTTTGGGGAATCGAAGGAGGAGGCCCCGATCTACTACTTCACCAAAAGAGATCTTCATTTACCCCTCATTTCATTGAGGGCCCCTTTTGCTCTAGTGTTTTCTTGGAAACCCTAGTTCTTGTTTTGGTTCTTACAAGCTTGTCTTTGATTGCTTTGACAGCTTGCTTGTATTTGGGAGCCTCCGATTAAGTTGTGGATGTGTGCCCCAAACTTGTAAAGGTGCCGGCTTCCACCTTGAATGTTGCCGATATAGTGGAAGGTGAATCGATCCCGTTGGGGTGAGATTCATCGGAGAACAAGGGAGGCCTCTCGTGGCATTGGTGGTTTGAAACCATCCCCTCTCCAAACCTAGACGTACTTCCCCTCAAAAGGAAGGAACTACGGGAAACAAATCCTTGTGTCTCCGCGTCCACCACTTTGGTTACTTCTATCCTTTACCGCACTTTACTTAATTTCTCTTACTTAGTTGTGCATTATCTTGTTCATGTTTGTCATATAGGTAAATTCACCTTAGTTGCATTATCTAGAGAATTGTAACACCCTCAGAATCGGACCTATGCAAGTTTCAGCGATTCCCGCCAAACCCGCATAGAAACGATTCAAAGGTGCCCACCAGGCACTTTCGTGCGGGTGGAAAACGAAGTAATAACATTACACAACAGTCCTCGATGGGACCCACAGAACAGATATATATATACAACGCGACTCAATGAGTCAAGAATACAGATATAGTATACAAAGATCCAAATCACCTTGAAAATGATACAGCGTCCGAGTACGGACAAGATGCAAATTGAGCTAAGAGCCCTGAAGAATAACCAATGGCGTCCATAACCTCGCCTGAGCCCGGAAGGGTAACCACGCTAACGACGTCGATCTCAAAACCTTCTTAAATAAAAGGGTGCCGACAAAGGTCAAAGGAAAAGAGGAGTCGATCGAGGCCAAGACAGCGAGGCTAGAATTCGGCGGTCCTCGCCTACATAGGTATGGTGGACTGAAGCGGCAGCGGCAGCATGCACTAGACAACCTATAGAGACTTGATACAACTGGCGGCTATCAGAGAGGGATAAGAAAGACCTATCTGGAACCAACCTGATTGTACCATCAGACAAACCCATCCTGGTGTTTCCCCTCGAGACCAAACGAGGAAGTCAACCGAGGAACTCACACGGTTGGCAGTTTTATTTATTCAGTTATCGTTGCAGCAATTACTAGTCAGGTTTAGATAATCATCCTGATAAAATAAGCAGTGGGCACTTTTAGTTAACCATTCCATTGTAGTTGCAACACTTACTAATCAGATACAGATAGCATGAGATAACCCCAAAACCCAGCAGTGGTTGGTACTTTTATTTAGCCATTCCGTGGTAGTTGCAATACTTACTAGTCAGGTATAATGGTCGCAAGCGACACTCCAAACAAGCAATTGTGGGCAGTATTATTTAGCCATTCCATTATAGTGAAGCTGATTACTAGTCATCATAAAGTCAAATTTATAGCACTACTTTAGTTATAGTTGTCTATGATCGAGATACTGTGCTCCAAGTCGTCCATAACCGCGGACACGGCTTTCAAAAAGTTTTAACCCGGCCGGGGTGCACAAATAGCAACACACACTCGATCAACCTCGGAAAAACCAAATCAAAACCCAACGAGGCCTTCACGACAAAGCAATCACAGATTCGAAATATTTAGGGGCCACCCATTGAGTAGACCCAACGAAGCCACCGACTCGAGACGGACTCAAGGTTTGCGACAATGGTCAGAACTTGGGAACCCAAAACTGGGCTTGTCGATACCGCGAAAACATTCCGCTTACCTAAATAAAGCAGTGCTCCTCGCACAATCGTAAATAAAGCAGTAGCATGGCATAAGTACAGGATAGTAAATAAAACCTCAAACTAGTTTGTGGCCCCAAGAAATAAGAATGAATCATGCTCTGGCTCAGGGGGGTCCCATAATCCTCCCGGATGTGGATAGAGCGATAAATCAAGGAACAGGTATCAAGTACTCGGGGTCCTACGGGACACAAGTGGGCGGTCGGAAACCAAATATTATCTATCACCCACCGATGCCTCTGCTTACTTACTTCAATTTTAGTTGTTAAACAGGAATTAAAGTGGATGAAAAGTAAAGCCATGATCATCTCCAACATCAAACATGCGGCAATACACCAACAACTGTGGCACTTGACGACACGCAACAGCACTTGAGCAAGCGACTACGACGTGCAAGTCCAACTATCTACCAAACAACAGGGAATAGGATGTGTCCAAGGCAATATAGGGCTGCAAGGGATATCCCGGGTACGAAAACTAGAGCATCGCAACACCGATAGCAATAGATCAACAGGAGGGAATAAATGCTATAAAAGTAAGATAGGTAGAAAGGGGGAGATGCTCGCCTGAAAACATTGCCGAAGGTTCAACCGAAGATCGGGGCGAAGCTCACATCAACTCAACGGCCTTATCCGCGAAGAAGCAAAACACTAGAAGAAACACCGGATGCAATGTTTAATACTACGGCAAAAGATCGGGCATGATGCATGTATGATGTATGACATGGCAAAGATGCGATGCAATTAGGTCATGTTAAGCGGAACCGGGGTCCCGACATTTAATTAGGTGGTTCATGTTATTTATCTACCCCGCAAATTAAATGTTGTATTAACAAGGCAAGATGAGTTACCGGTTCGCTACACAAATTTAAATGAGGCCAATATGAGACTAGATTTGCCCGCATATGGGCCCCATATTTAATTATAAGGTGAATCGGCATGAGGCCCCCAAACCACACAAATATGCATGCGAGTATGACAATTTAATATGCAACAGGTTTTATGTTTAGCATTTATAAAAATAGGGGTTCGGATAAGGGTCACACATTAGGGTTCGACGAACTTGGAGTTCCGGGGTTCGGGGTCGGTTCTCAGGGTTCAGGGTTCGACGGGATCGTTCTCGGACTCCGGAAGTAGTTCTTGTCGCATCCGTGGTCTACGGGTCATGCCGACGGTCCTGGCGTTCGGGATGAGTACTTGTCGCATCGGGGTTCCCGGCGAGCTCGACGTCCGGGAAGGAGAACTTGTCGTCCAGGGTCTCGGTGTCCGGGGTGAAGTACTAGGCGTCCTCGAGGGAGTACTTGGCGTCCGGCGGTCGATCTTGTCGATTCCACTCCAACAGCCTTGTTGTTCCGCAGCGTAGCTCTTGGGGAGGTTTTCGGGGTTCCACGGGTTCGAGTTCGGCGAAAACGGCCTGTGGGTCTCGGTCGCCCGGATCGGTCTCGACGGAATCTATCTTCGAATCAGGGGTCTTCGGATCGGGCTTCAGATCCGTGTGGCGATCTTGGGGTCCATGAGGAAGAGCTTGGCGTTTCCCTTGGTCATCAGTTAGTAGCAGCATCAACCGACAACATCTGAACGTGCGGAACATGACAGAGGCACACAGGACCCACACAACAGGTAGCAGGCAGATCAACTCGAACTGGCAGGAGCGTGGAGGATGGCGGGCCCGACGGCGCACGCGTTGGCGGCTGCGGCGACGGCTCCGGGGCGCGCAGGGGCGGCGGAGGTGGTCCGATGCAGAGGTTACGCCGGCGACGAGGAGGCCCACGCGACGAGGGAGGACGGCCGAGAGGGAGGGGTCGAGGCGGAGGGGGGATCTCGGACCGGGGGACGAAGAGGAGAGGGCGGCGGGGACGACGGTGCCGGAGCGCGCCGTGGGCGAAGCTTCAGGCACGCGGCCGCGAGGTTGACGGGCGGCGCTGCTGGTGACGGGAGGCGGCGAGGCGGAGCCGGGCGGTAGACGCGCAGCGGCGAGATGATGATGGCGGCGAGGGCGACGACAGGACCGCCGGAGGCGACGGCCGGGCAGCTGCCGCTGGGCGCGAGAGGGGCTCCGGAGGCTCGAGCGGGGCGGTGGCGGTCCGGCGGCTGGAAGGCGGAGGTCAGGCTGCGGCGGGGAGGAGGAGCCGAGGCGGCTCGGGCCGGAGGTGCTCGGGAGGTTGGGGAAGGAGGGCGTCGGTGGCGTGCAGAGGGAGGAGAGGGAGGAGACGACGCGAGCGGGGTGGGCCAGGGGGTGCGGGGTGCTGCACTGGCGTGCGATGTGGGCGTGGGCCCAGGGTGTCGGTGGAAGGGGTGCGGTTGGTGGGGTGGGAGGCCGACAGTGGGATCTGGGGTGGGCCATGGTGGCAATGGGGAGTGGGGTTGGGGTTGGTCGAGGTGTGGCGTGCGTGGCAGGGAGAGGTGTGGGGTTGAGGTGAGAGAGGTGGTGTGTGTGGGGAGTGGGGTGAGGTGGCGGTGTCTGGTTGGGTGGGGGTTGGGGACATGGTGACGTGGCGAACACTGATAGGATGGGGTGATGTGGCTGGAGGGGTGGGTAGATAGGACTGGGGTAAGAAAAGATTTGGGGTGGGGTCTAAGGTGGACCGATTTTAATACTGGGGGTGGTCGACTGGGTCGAATCGGCCCGTTCGACTGCCCCACTAAGAAATAATTAAATATTTTATTTATTTCAAACAGGGTTTTTGCAAACCGATAGCAGACAAAACAAAATAATCCGGAGACCCGGGTTTGCGTTTGAATAAAGACGGGGCGTTTAGAAAACACAAACAGGTTTTTCCGCAAATAGTTTTATGCAAGCAAATGCAAGATGATGACGATGCTCAAATGCAATGTGGCATGATGACATGAGCATGCGGTCATGACGATGCAATGCACAAAAACAACGCGATTTTCTAGTAGTGGTTTTGCGGGATGCCACAAGAATTTACCTTATTGTCAAACCCTAATTTGAAAAGGAAGAAAATTTGAAGTAGCACCTATTCACCCCCCCTATAGGTGCCCATACGATCCTTTCAATTGGTATCAGAGCCTCGGCTTTATTTGGGCTTTACCGCCTAAGAGAATATGGGTAGCCAAGAAGGGGAAGGTGATGGTGAGCATACTACGGTGACCATGGAAGCTCTCAAAAACTTGGAAACAAGATTGAGCTCTTCCTTGGTCAACGAAGTCAAGAAGATGCTTGAGCAACTTCTTAAGGACAAAGATGGCTCATCATCCCTTTCTCCTCAAGGGGATCCTCCATCCGTTTTACCTAAAGGGGATACTCCCATATCTCCCGAGGTTAGAATGGTTGGGGGTAAACAAGACACCACTAATTCCTCCGCACAAAATGATGGTGGGAAGGGTGAGCACCGTGATTCATGGTACTCTTCCGACCCTCCAATCCCTCACCCTCATGTATACAATAGAGGTGACCCACCTGAGCTTGAAGAATCCGCTACCTTTGCTCAATGGCAATCACTAATGAGAACTCATATGCGCAACTCTTGCATTGAACTATGGAACATCATAGATCATAGACTCTTTATTGGGTATCCAGACAACCTGACAAGAAGAGAGGTTGTGAATAGTCAACTCAATGCCACTGCTTTGCATATGATTCAACAGGGATTGGGGACAAAGGATTATCCACACATTGAGCACTTTAGCATTGCCAAGGAAGCTTGGGATGCCCTCGCTGTATTGTTTGTTGGAAATGAGAGTATGAGGAGGAACCGATATGATGCTCTAAGCAATGAAGCCGAAGGCTTCTACATGAAAGAAGGTGAAGATCACGAAGACATGTACCGAAGGCTCAAGACCACCGCCACCGCGTTTAGAAATGTGGGTGCCTCACATGTGGATGATGCATGGATAAAAAGGAAATATGTGAGTGCACTCATGCCCTTTGAGCCCACGGACTTGAAGAGATTACAAGGAAGACATACCTACCATCTCATGACCTCCAATGAAGTTATGCAAGTGATGGCCGCTTTCAAGGTTGCCGCCAAGAATGCCAAAGATGCCCGTGCTCGTGCCCTTGGTATGAGCAATGTTGTCAATGTTGCTTTGAAGGCCAAAGTTGTGGATCATGGGGATGAATATGATTGTGATGAAGGACTGTCCATGGACCATCCCGATGAAGTCAAGATTGCTCATAGTCAATATATGGCCTCCTATGCAATTTTTTTTTGGAAAAACCCCGCCAAGGCCAAGATGGAAATGCAACGTAGAAGCAATCCAAATGGTAAAAGAGAAAACAATACTAGATTGAAAACTTGCTTCAATTGTGGTGACCGCTATCACTTTGTGGCTAGTTGCCCTTATGAGAAAAGAGAAGATCACGGGGGTAATCTTGTGCTGAAGAAGAGTCTCAAAGCACCTTACAAGAAACCTTTCATCAAGAAGAATCCCATCAACAAGAAGTCGGGAGAAATTGTCCTGATCACTCATGAAGAATACTCCTCCGACAATGAAGATGATGAAGATGAGGAAGAGGAAACTTCTAATGGTGTGGCTGCTTTAGCCACGACTTCTACTCCAACATTCTCTCTCTTCTATTCTCCAAATGAGAACTCTCCCACCAAGAAGTCACTTGCCTTATGGCAAGAGGAATGGATGTATCCTCATCATCCCACTCTACTCCCTTAGATAATGATGAAATTGATGATGAGATGTCTCTTGATGTTAAAAAGGAGTTAATTGCCTTTGATGAGTTTATGACTAACCTAGAAGGAGATGCTAAGTTACATTTTGCAAACATCTTAGATCAACTTTCACATACTCAAGAGATTCTAGATGTGAGTTGTAAACTTGGGCATGAACACATGATTGAGATATAGGCTTTAAACAATGCTCTAGAAGAAGAACAAGAAACTAGGTTGTCACTTGAGCTAAAACTTGAAGGGCTTGATGAGGCCAATGACACTATTGTTAATAAACTCATCAAAGAGCGTGATCATGCTATTGCTAAATACAAAAGGGCTAAAAAGGACAAGATTGAGTTTGGTGTGGTTCATGAAAATTTGCCGAGGACTTTAGTTTGCTTAACAAGGCCCACATGGCTTTGGAGAGTGAACTCTTGTCACTCACAAAGTCCCATGAAACGCTTCAAACTCAATTGGCCAATATTCCTTCACCTAGTAGTTTCATTCCATCTAGTAGTACAACTATTCTTGAAGATAATGCTAGGTTGAAGGGGGAGCTTGCTAAGGCAACATTTCCACAAGGCAACAAGTCCATTGATGATATTTTGAGCAAGCAAAGGCCTAGTGGTGATAAAGGGGCATTGGTTTTGTCTCCAATACTAAGAAGAAGAAGAACAACAACAAGAAGAAGGCCAAGCCCGCACAAGAGACCAACAAGACCATTGTGGATAGTAAGACCACAAGTGGTAAAACTATGTCTCATGATGACTTTGCGGGAAGTGCTAACCCTCACTATGTTCTAATGCGTGATTATTATAGTGATGTGTATGCACAATATGTTGGCCCTTATGATGGGTATATTGCTTGGTCTATTTGGGTTCCCAAGACCCTTGTTGCTAACAAAAGAGGACCCATTGAAAAACGGGTACCTAAAAATTAGCTTGATATTTTGTAGACTTATGCTTCCGGAGGGTCAAAGTGGGTACTTGATAGTGGTTGCACAAGTCATATGACCGGAAGCTCATCTATTGTCAAGGACTTAAAGCCAAATGATGATCAAATCACCGTGACATATGCCGACAAGTCAAAGTCTAAGGTAATGGGTTTCGGCAAGGTTGTGGTTGCTCACGACATTACACTCGTGAACGTCATGCTTGTTGAGACCCTTGGATACAATTTACTTCCAGTCCATGCTTTTGGAAAGATGGGTTTTGCCGTCTTTGTTGATGATGATATTGTGGTCCTCATGTGGAGCAAGTCTCTCAAGGTCGCTTTCGTTGGGTACATAGAACATGACTTGTATGTGGTGGACTTTTCGGGGCAAGCCACTACAAGTGCGATGTGCTTATTCGGAAAGGCCGATGTGGGCTGGTTATGGAATCGCCGACTAGCCCATGTCAATATGAGAACTTTGCAAAGTATCCACAAGGAGGGCCATGTTGTTGTACTAAAATAAAATGTTTCCTTTGCCAAAGATCGTGTTTGCAGGGCATGTGTTCTAGGTAATATGCATGATGCTCCTCACAAGCCTAAGAACCGCATCATGTCCACCAAGATCTTGGAGCTCCTCCATGTGGACCTCTTTGGTCCTCCATATCATGCAAGTCTTTGTGGGAATAAATATTGATTGGTGATTGTTGATGACTTTTCAAGATACTCTTGGGTTTATTTCTTTAAGTTGAAGAGTGAGACCCAAAAGACCTTCATCAACTTCATCAACTTGGTTCAACGGCAATACAATGTTCCCGTGTTGATTATAAGAAGTGACAACGGCACCGAGTTCAAGAACTACACCTTGAATGATTTCCTTAGTGACGAGGGGATAAAACATCAATATTCCGTTGCATACACCCCTCAACAAAATGGTGTGGCCGAAAGGAAGAACCGGACTCTTATTGAGATGGCTAGGACCATGTTGGCGGAGTTTAAATCTCCATACAACTTTTGGGCCGAAGCCATCTCCACCGCTTGCCATGCTTCAAACCGGCTCTACCTCTGCAAAGAAATCAACAAGACTCCATATGAAATACTTACCGGTAACAAGCCCAACATATCTTACTTCCGGGTGTTCGGTTGTAAGTGTTTCTATCTGATAAAAGGTGTTCGTTTGTCCAAATTCGAGTCTAAAGCATTAGAGGGTATTTTTGTTGGCTATGGTCTCGAATCTCACACTTATAGAATCTATGATAAGCTCTCCGGAGTCATCATAGAATCTTGTAGTGTGACCTTCGAAGAATATGATGGTCCCCAAGGGGAGCGTGTTGATGCTTGTGATGCAGATGATGAAATTCCTCAGGATGCCATAGGAAGAATGGGTGTGGGATATATCTGCCCCATTAAGGAACCCCTTATGGCGGATCGAGAAGAACTATGCTCCACTCAAGTGGAGCCCTCATCTTCACAACATCAACATGCTCCATCCACCGAGGAGGGCAATGACACAAGTCAAAGACAAGATATGGACCCTCAACATGATGATCATAGTGATGACTCTAGTCAAGGGGAGCTTGATTCTTTCGCCCGGGTGTCAAGTGGTGCCAAGGCAATTGCTCAAGGAAGATCCGTACAAACTTCTTTGAAACAAGCTCAAATTGATGCTAGAAGAGCACTTGATCATGACCAAGGTCAATCTTTTCCTCTAGATGAAGAGAATGATTCCAATAATGATAAAGGTGAAGTTGATGGTTAAGACGAGGATCAAAATGATGAAGAGGGTCCCCCAAGAAACAACACAGAGATCCACGCTCGTCGCGAAGCTAGAAAGGGAAGAATGTTGGAATTAAGAGACCACACTCTACAAAATGTTGTTGGTGACCTAAGGAAAGGCATTTCCACAAGATCACAATTGAAGAGGTTCAGTGAACATCAAGCTCACATCTCCATGATTGAACCTAAGAAAGTGTGGGAGGCTCTTGAAGATTCGGATTGGTTGGAAGCTATGCACAAAGAGCTCAACAAATTTAAGAGAAACAAAGTATGAAAGTTAGTTGAGAAGCCAAAGGATTGCCGCAATGTTATTGGAACAAAGTGGATATTCAAGAACAAGCAAGATGCGCATGGAATTATAGTAAGGAACAAGGCTAGATTGGTTGCACAAGGGTATTCTCAAATTGAAGGCATTGACTATGGAGAGACTTATGCACCCGTGGCTCGCCTTGAGTCCATCTGTATCCTTCTTGCTTATGCGGCACATCATAACTTCAAGTTGCAACAAATGGATGTAGAAAGTGCATTTCTTTATGGCCCATTAAATGAATTAGTATATGTTAAGCAACCCCCGGGATTTGAGGACCCCAACTTCCCAAACCATGTCTACAAACTTGATAAGGCGCTCTATGGACTCAATCAAGCCCCACGCACGTGGTATGAGCACCTTAGAGAATTATTGTTTGACAGTGGATTTGAGGTTGGGAAAATCGATCCCACTCTTTTTACTAAGAGGGTCAATGTGGAGCTTTTTGTATGCCAAATATATGTTGACGATATTATTTTTGGCTCATCTAACAAAGCTTTTAATGATGAATTCTCAAAGCTTATGACTAGTAGGTTCCGGATGTCTTTGATGGGTGAGTTGAGAGTATTTCTTGGCTTTGAGATCAAGCAAGTTAGAGGAGGGACATTCTTAAATCAAGCCAAGTATACTCAAGATATGCTCAAGAGATTAAAAATGCAAGATTTAAATGGAGCTCCTACTCCCATGGCTACAAAGACTCATCTAGAACAAAATCCAAATGGTAAAAGATGTGGATCAAAAGGTATACCGGTCCATGATTGGTTCTTTGATTTACCTTTGTGCATCTAGACCCGATATTGTGTTGAGTGTAGGTGTGTGTGCAAGATATCAAGCGGCTCCTAAGGAAAGCCATTTAATGGCGGTCAAGAGAATCTTTCGATATTTAGTTCATACCCCATTTTATGGTCTTTGGTATCCTCGAGGCTCAACATTTGCTCTTTGCGGATACACGGATTTAGATTGGGCGGGTGATAAGGATGATAGAAAATCAACATCTGGGGCTTGCCAATTTCTTGGTAGGTCCTTGGTATGTTGGTCTTCTAAGAAGAAAAATTGTATATCTCTCTCTATCGCCGAAGCCGAGTATGTCGCTGCCGCTAGTGCTTGCACTCAATTGCTATGGATGAGGCAAACTTTAAAGGAATACGATGTCCATTGTGACAAAGTGCCTCTTCTATGTGACAATGAAAGTTCCATCAAGATTGCATACAACCCGGTGGATCACACAAGGACAAAGCATATTGAGATTCGTCATCACTTCATTAGAGATCATGTTGCTCGAGGTGATATTGATCTATCCTATGTGTCAACCAAAGATCAACTTGCCGATATCTTCACGAAGCCACTTGATGAAGCAAGGTTTTGCTACTTGAGGAATGAACTAAATATCATAGATTCAAGGAGCTTGACTTGATTATCTTGCGCTCTCACCTAATATTCGACCCATATTTGGTTTAGGTGTAGGCATGGACATAGGGGGAGTGCGGTCCTAATTGATTGGACCATCCCTCCCCCCATTATGGGCAAAGTAAACAAAATCATTCCTCTTAATATTATTTTGTGATATGTGAGCTTAATGATGAGTTTCGGTAATTGACCCAAGATATATATTCGTGGTGCCAAGCCGAGTATACTCAAACATGGTGGCCTAGGCCACCACCCCCTCTCATTCGAGAGGTTGATGTGCTTACTCGTGTTTGTCACTTTTTAATTGGTTCTTAGTCGTGTTTGTCATCCTCTAGTCGGTTTTGTTCTTTTGGTCGTGCACTCACATTTGGCTCTTCATATGTTTTTAGTAATTTTTGAGTGCATTGGCCCATATCAGTGTGACTCTCTAAACCCAAGCCATTCTTATCCCTTGACAAAACTCATCTACTCTGCACAAGAACCTTCCATTTTATGTATCTTGGCTCTCTGTTCTGGTGGTTACGGTACTACCGGTGCTAACTAGCGGTACTACCGCCAAACAGTACTACCGTAAAAGGCTAGCGGTACTACCGCTTCTGGATCAGTTTCCAGGATCTTGTCTGGAAACTTCCTAGGTGTGGTACTACCGGTAGCTTCCTACGGTACTACCGCCTAGCGGTACTATCGTGTCTCCGGTACTACCGCTCGTGCGTTTCGGTTAAGATTGGAGACGTGGGAGAGGCACCTCTCAGTGCCCCATTAGTCCCCCGCCTCCAGTCCTCACCACCGCCGCCGCCGGAGCCCTGTCCCCCTTCTCCTTTTCCCGGATCCACACCGGATCCAGCCTCCTCGCGGGCTCGTCCTCATTCTCCACCACCATGGACACCGGTACTATCGCCCTCCTCTTCTTCTCACTTGTTTTCTCCATTGAATATAGGGTGACTTTGATTCTTGGCTAAAACACGTATTCTTGAGGTTGTACCATGTGCTATCTATAAGATCTACCACTTAGACCGATGGAATTTCTGTTTTACATCAAGTTTACTGCCCGTACATGGATTTCTGTCTCGGATCTGCTCTGTGGTCGCTGGCCGGTAGTGCCGGGAATCTTTTTCCGGTACTACCGCTTCTTGTACTATCGCTGTGTAGATCCGTACTACGCCTCATCTTGTGACAATTTTTTAAAACCAAGAGTTCCATCATCTGTTTGTCTCAGGTTCTTGTGCCCTTACCCCTATGTTATCTTCCTCGTTCTTTCACAGGTGCAGGGGGTTCCCGGGGATATCGCAAATGCTCCAAAGCTCACCATGAGATTGAGGACTATGAGTCAGAGTCAGAGTGAGAGACTGACTCAGAAGAGGAGGTCATGCCTCAACCTAGCGCCCGTCTGAAACTGCAAACAACTCGTGGTCATCGGGGTGGGGTGGGGGGGGTCAAGCAAAGTGCTGGTCGTGGTAAGGCTCCTCCACCTCCTCCTCCCTCCGGTCCTCGCAAGAGCCACAGTTCAGGGCCATATGGGCCAAAGCTGCTATCTGATTTGTCTAAGACAGATTTTCATGAACTGCGGACTGTCAATCCATATGTGGCTGCTCAATCTCAAGCTCGGCGAGGTAGCCTTTTCTATACGGATTTCCAGGAGCGGGTGTTCCATGAGATACTCATGAAATATGACAAACTTGTGGTCCCTCAAAAGTGGATCGAGATGAATCATGTGAGGAAGAATCTGCAATACTTTGGTGAAGCTCTTGACATTTGCACCAACATTGGCTTGCTTCCTATTATGTAGTTCCGGTGCAACTATGACCCAATGCTCATTACTCAGTTCTATGCAACCGTTAACTTTGCCAAGAATCAGACTCGGACACTCACCTGGATGACCGAGGGTATTGTCAAGCAAGCAACCTTGGCTGAGTTCGCGGCTATTCTTGGGTACGAAGACCGTGGCAAGGACACTCCCGTTGGCTTTCGGTGCCACAACAATGATCACCCCATGAAGAAGGATGCTCTTGCACCACTGTACATCCGGGGGCGCGGTATCCCTGGAAAGATCAAAGGGCTTCTACCTACATATGACATCTTGCATCGCATCTTCCGTGAGACTTTCGCTCCCCGAGATGGGAATGTTGATGAGATACATGCCTTCATGGTGGATATCATGCTCGCCACCTTTCACCACCGTGACTCCGGCCAACCTATGGATGTGATGGATGTTATTCGGAATGAAATGGTCTGTGCCACTTTTCAAAGGAGGGTGCCTCCTTTTGCTCCGTATATCATGGCTCTCATTATTAGCAAGTGCCCCGTGATTGCCCGTGACATGCATTCTCTTCGCCTTGTCACTCACCACCACAAGAATCTGTTGATCAAGACCCATCTCAAACCACGCAATGCCGATGGTCAGATTGTTGATGATGATGGGAACCCTGTTGAGGAGGGATCCGGTGATGTTGATGATGTCCAGAAGGATGTTGACTTTGTGGTCTCACGCCGCAAGCCTGCTCAGCCATCTTGGGCTAAGAGGATTGAGGCCAAACTCAAGAAGGTATTCTGCTTCCAAGTGGACAATCAGAAACACATGTACGAGGCCCATGTCTATGCTAAGAAGTCATGTGCTCGTCAGAAGGAAATGATGGAGGCTCAAGGTTTGACCGTCTCCAAGGGCTCCGAGAACAACATTACCCCAGAAGACCAATGTATCTCCAAGCACAGCCACTGGGATGATGATTCCACCTCCTCCTTCCGTGCCCCGCCAACTCATGATGATGCATGGAATGATGATTATGATGACGAGTGATCTCCGGGACGTTAGTGTTGCTCTTGTCCCCTTTTTGGCGTCTTGATGCCAAAGGGGGAGAAGTTGCACATTAGGTATAGGTATGCGGGATTTGCGGGGGAAAAGTCACAAGCTCATCCTTGCCATTGATTTTTATTCGCTTGTGAACATTATTTGCTTTCCTCTTATTATGTGTGAACTAACTATTTGTGCTATGTATGGTGAGACTATGTGGTTATCGTATGGATCCATCTTGTGTGTAATATGGCTATTCTCATTTGGATCCATATTATGTGGTGTATGTGACGACCTTCCCCATTCCTAATCAATATTGGTCATCACATGTTATTTAGCAAAGGTATGTGCTCTAAGTGCGACTTCTACTCCCAGGTAACTTATTAGATAGAATGGGGCTTGATTCTACATATCCAGGGGGAGCCCCATATCTATCTTATAATCATTGGATTACCCTGCAAAATGTGTGTTGTCATCAAACACCAAAAAGGGGGAGATTGAAAGAGCATTTCTTATCCCTAGTGATTTTGGTGTTTTATAACAACACACATATCGGACTAATTATTTGCCAAGTGTATCGCAGGTGCAAGGAAAAAGGTTTTGCAATGGTTAATCAACTGTCCAGAACTTTCTGCCAGGTGCGATACCAAAAAGCGGTTGCTTTTTGCTACCGGACGCGGCAGTAGGTTTAGACTAGTTGTCAAAAATCCACTGCCGGGCTAGGTACTAAAAAGCGGTAGTACCGCATTTTAGTACCTAGCGCGACAGTAGCTTTTTGACCACTTGTCAAAATCTACTGCCCATTTTAGTACCGTGCGCGGCAGAGACTTTTTCCAACCTACAAAAGGCGACTGCTCGCCTCGGTACTAAAATGTGGTAGTACCGCATTTTAGTACCTAGTGTGGCAGTAGCCTTTTGTATGTTGGCAAAAGCCACTGGCTGCCTAGGTAGCAAAATGCGGTACATGGCGTGACAAAAAGTTTTTCGATCAAGTTGCATATTCCATTGCCCGTTCGGTAGTACCGGTTCCCATAAGCGGTACTACCGCTTTACGGTAGCACCACGTTGTGATACCGTTGTGGCCAGGGCATATGAAGTTTGAGAGTTGCTCTTCCGGTACCAGGTCCGGTAGTACCGGAGTTTTCCGGTAGTGCCGCTTAAACTTCTGGTACTACCGCTGCATTAAAGGCTCCAACGGCTAGATCTCTTGGAGGGGTATTGGTATAAATACCCCTCCACCTACCTTGGGACAAAGTGCTCATCCACATTAAAGTCAAGTCCACCATTGGAGCCACCAAATCTTCAAGATCTCCTCAATCCACCACCCAAAGTCTTTGATCTTTGGGGAATCGAAGGAGGAGGCCCCGATCTACTACTTCATCAAAAGAGATCTTCATTTCCCCCTGATTTCATTGAGGGCCCCTTTTGCTCTAGTGTTTTCTTGGAAACCCTAGTTCTTGTTTTGGTTCTTACAAGCTTGTCTTTGATTGCTTTGACAACTTGCTTGTATTTGGGAGCCTCCGATTAAGTTGTGGATGTGTGCCCCAAACTTATAAAGGTGCCGGCTTCCACCTTAAAGGTTGCCGATATAGTGGAAGGTGAATCGATCCCGTTGGGGTGAGATTCATCGGAGAACAAGAGAGTCTTCTCGTGGCTTGGTGGTTTGAAACCACCCCCTCTCCAAACGTATACGTACTTCCCCTCAAAAGGAAGGAACTACGGGAAACAAATCCTTGTGTCTCCGCGTCCACCACTTTGGTTACTTCTATCCTTTACCGCACTTTACTTACTTGCTCTTTTAGTTGTGCATTATCTTGTTCATGTTTGTCATATAGGTAAATTCACCTTAGTTGCATTATCTAGAGAATTTACCTTATTGTCAAACCCTAATTTGAAAAAGAAGAAAATTTGAAGTAGCACCTATTCACCCCCCCTCTAGGTGCCCATACGATCCTTTCAGCGTTCTCGGTGGTCCATGTCTTGGAAGGGCTCAAGGGCTGGACAGGGGGTGGCGATGGACGGTGGCCTGCCTCCTGGACATGGTGGCTAGGCGCGGCGATGGCTCTGACTAGCTTGCCATGGTCGGCTGGCAAGGGCTGGCTCGGGCATGCACGACATGGTGCAATGGTAGCTTGCTAGGTTGATTCAATGCTGATGTTCTCACTAGGGGAGACAAAGGGTGAGCGTAGAGTGCAAATAGGGAACAAAGCATTGATCAAACACAGTGTTAGTTAGGCATGTTTACTGTGCTCACTAAGTGTTTGATGAAATGGCCAAAAGAAATTCATATTTGAATTTTTGGATGAAACTTGGTGGGTGTACTGGGCACATACTTGAGAGTATATGGTTGTTTGGATTTGTCAAGGTGAACTGGTTTGGTGGGGTTTTGAGAAATCGTGATCTTACCATATGAACTAGATTCAATTTTTAAATGCCATTTGAATAGGGTTGCCAAATGTTTCTGTGGGTTTGCAAGGTGGGCTTGGGTTTACTTTTACTTGGTCTAGCAAGGGGTGAAATGAATTGGATTTGTTTCGGTTAGAAAACTTGGACTAGAAACACTCAAAGTGGTCTAGTGGTTAACTTTTGTCAAAATGACCATTAGCTCATATTGTTCATATTTGAATTTCTATTGATTTGATTCTGCTTGGAAATGATTTAGATGATGTTGTTTTCATCTTTAAACCAATACTTGCTATTCATAGCAATCACACAAGTCATTGCAAGAATTCATGCATTCATCACATACACACATACATTCATATGGATTTAATTAACAAAAGTTTTTGTTAATCCTAAATTTGGGTGATTGGAATTTGATAACCTTGATTAATATTTTTGGGATGTTATAATGATGTGTTTTTTGACGACTAAGTCGGCCGAAATCGGAGACAGTGACGGGCCGTGGCGAGGGTTTCTAGGCGGGGGAGGAAGGGAAAAATGAATGCGGTTTCACCGCATCCAGCCCTCCTCCCATCGAATATATGTGGGACAGATGGGCCGTTTTGCGGGAAACGACAAAAATATTTGTGATATGGGCCTTTTACGGTATCTAGAAAGGCCACTTTTAGGCTTTGGTACCGCATATCTTCGAAAAAATTTGTGGACCGGCAGATATGCGGTATCTGCTAGAGATGCTCTTAGATGGCTGCCTCAGTTTTCTTTCTTTTTAGGAGAATCTCTAACGTATGCTCTATTTTAGACGGACAATGTAAACCAAGGCATAGCCCAGTGGTTAGGATGGGTTGGGACATCCCAACCCGCCCGAGTTCGAGTCTCAACACTTGTACACGGTAGCTCAGTGGGGCTGGGACATCCCAACCCATCCGAGTTTGAGTCTTCGCACTCCGCTTTAGTTATTTTTTTACTTAAAACCAACAGGGTAGACAAAATAATTACAGGGCACAAAAATAGTTTTTAAATTTTATAGATGATGTAATGTATTATAGGGCAATAATTACCTAGCAGATGATCAAAACAAAGGACCGAAGTAAGTTAAATGTCTTAAATCCTCTCTAATGGATGTTCTATAATAGTCCTTTTTCCTAAAAAAAACTGTTTTATAGGGCATATGAGGCCAAAAAATGTTCTCCAAAGGATGCCCTATAACCACGCGATTTTTTTTTAAATAATACGCATTATTTAATTAATTTGAGTTATATTATACGTTTTTTGCAAATTACAGATGTAGCACTTTGTCGGGACAAGGACAAGCCAATTTGGCCAGGCTGGCCGACTTTTGCACTCGTCCAACAGTAGCCGATCGAGCATTGGGCGTGGGGCGGTGGGGCCCGTTGTTCTAATCGCCTAGGCAGCCGATTGCTCTAATCGACTTAGGACAGCCGATCCAATCGGCATGGACCGATGGCAAGTGCTATGGGTCACCGCCGCCGCCTAAAATGATAGCAATTCCAGTCGGCTTGGCCTATGCAGATTGGGACAGTCGGCCTATCCCATTGCCGATTGGCCGACATGGGCCCCAGCGGCCCTACGGCCGACACTCAGTCGGCTTTCTTCAGGCCGACTGCACTAATCAGCTTCCTCCAGACCGACAAAGTACTACTTTTGTAAAATCTAAAAAACATGTAATAGATTTAGAAAATATTAAAAAGTGTGTATTATTTAAAAAAAATCGCCTATAACCACCGTGCCCTCAGCTGCTGTAAATATGCGGCAACCGTACATCTATCCACACGAGCGTGTCGTTTATCAACCACCACACCTTTCCCCTCATGTGTCTCTGCCACACCCATGTCTTGCCCCCGATGTCCAGGGGTCTTGTCTCGCCCCGGCAGGGATACTCGATCGACGTCACGGAGGGGCATGGCGTGGCCCAGGAGGGGATGGCCAATGTCGACGTCTAGCAGCCGACCTAGTTGGGGTTGGTTGTTCACCCCGCTTCGACGATTCTGGCCCAAGGCAGCCCGCTGATTCTCGACTCCCAGGGGCATGAGCTGCCCAAGCCGGGACCGGCCGATAACCCAGACGGGGGAGGAGATTGGCATCTCTGCGCCGAGACTGACCCAGGAGGGGCTAACCGGCATCAGCACACATGAGGTGGCCCATATGGTGCCAGCCCAGGACGGGTCGGTCGAGCTCGGAAAGGACCAGGCTGGTGCTCCTTCTGCTAGGCCGGCTGCTGCGGTGGTGGCAATGCTGACCGTCGCGATGGCGGTTACGCCGAGTGCTTCTACAACTCTGACTAAGGATCTTCCGTCAGGGATGGAAACACTGGTGAGGCGGAGTTCCTGTCACGTGGTTGATGCCGATGGAGCGCCCGCTACCGATGAGGACTCTTCGGTTAAGGCGATGTGAAGCAAGGCTAAGAAAAACCTTGATAGTCTAGGTATAAAAAGCTCATCTAAATCCTTTCTTTTTTACTACCCCAGTTATTAATTTGAAATTAGCCAATGTTGGTGTTAACTTGATGGGTAGTAAAAGGAAGTTTTATTTCCAACAATACTTTGATACATATGGTGTACGATTGTTTAACAGTTACACCAAAAGTCCCATATAAGTCTCGCACTTCGCCAATAGAGGAGGAGGAGTTGCATGCCATAGTAGATGGTCAACTCCTCTCTCACTTAATTGGTGAAGTTTCGGATGTGGACTTTGATGAGACCAAGCTTAGTTCTTTTTATGAACTCAGAGCTTCAGGTCAAAAATCAAAGAATTTGAAGTCTCACAAGAGATAACGTGTTTCTAAATCACTTATAGTTTCTCAATGAATGGCATGTTTTTGAATAGCAGAGGTCTTCGTGACTTGGCAAAACATCTTTTTTTGCCGATTGTGTGAGAGATTATAAATTGGGTTTTTAGGCATTTCTGAAACATGCAGACATGATTTATCGCAATCTCTACTCAATCGTATTTCTAGTGAAGTAGATTTTACGTGGGTTTCACATCTGCCTCGTGGAAGATCGGGTGGCATCCTACTTGGTGTTAGGACAGATACTATGGAAGTGTTGGCTAGTTCGGCTAGAGATTTTCATATTAAACTCCATATCCATAACAAAGTTGATAACTTCACGCGGTTTCTTGTCATCGTTTATGGTGCTACTCAGGAATGTTTTAAGGCTGCTTTTCTTCGTGGGTTGGTAAACCTGGCAAAGGGTAATCCGTATCCTATTTTTATAGGCGACAATTTCAATTTGTTGAGGTTTCCTCGTGAGAAAAGCAGGGGTCAATTTGATGATCATTGGATTTTTATTTAATGTTGTAATTGATAGCTTGGATTTAAGAGAGGTAACTATGTTGGAAAGACAGTTTACTTGAGATAACAGTCTTTCTGAGCCAACTTACGAAAAGCTTAACAGAGTGCTTATGGATACCGATTGGGAAGATAAATTTCATATGGTAATTGTACATGCTCTAGAGTGTATCGAGGCCCTATCAAATCATTCATCTATTCTTTTATCTTTTGAATTGCCTACACCGAAGCATAAACATGAGTACAAATTTAAACTTAGTTCGTTGCATCTGGATGGCTTTCATGATATGTTGAAAGGTATTTAGGATAAGCAAGTGAGTGGTCTTACACCAATTCAACGATGGAATAATAAAGTGCGCGCCACACGTAAATTATTTCAGGATTGGGCTAGAACACCGCGGACATTCTAAAAAAAAGGAAAAACAACGCCTTTCATATATTATCAATGATTTAGAGTCTTATGCGAAATTCTGTTATCTGCACAAGAGTCTGAGCTGAAAAGCCAATCAAATGCGGAAATTGCACGACTTTTATATAAAGAGGAACTCAAATGGTACCAACAATTTAAGATTTATCCTAGAAGAAGATTCGAATACAAGATACTTTCATGGTGTGTACAATGGCAGACACTAGAAGAAACTTATTTATTCTATGGTACATGACGAAGGTACAATTGAGGATTAAGAGCAACTCAAGTCATATATTACCAATTACTATAAAAATCTGTTTGGGGACAAAGCACCAGGTCCAAACGGCTTCCTAGCAGAATTTTACCAAAAATTCTGGGAGGTTATCAAGGTTGATCTTCTAGATTTATTTGTGTTTCTTCATGCCAGGCAACTAAACTTGTTTAGGATGAATTTTTGGCGAGATTATTTTATTTCCTAAGGTTTATGAGGAAGAAAGGATACAACAATATCTACTTATATGCCTACTTAAAGTTAGCTTTAAAATATTCACTAAAGTTGTCATGATCAGACTAAATTTGTTTGTTGACCATGTAGTTCGTCTTTCTCAGACTTCCTTTATGGAATCCTTCATAGTAAATTTTTTAATGGGGTATTGTTTAAGATTGATTTCGATAAGGCTTATGATAAGGTTAAGTGGTCTTTTCTTCAGTAAACACTTTGTATGAAAGGATTTTTAGAGGAGTGGTGTGCTCTTATTCAATCCTTTGTGTCTGGAGGTAGTGTGGCTATCAAAGTTAATGATGATATTGGAAAATACTTCCATACAAAGAAAGGATTGAGATAGGGTGACCCTCTATCGCCTATACTATTTAATATAATGACTGATATGCTGGCTATCTTGATCGAGAGAGCAAATATTGATTGCCAAATTGAAGGGATTGTTCCTCATCTTGTGGATGGGGGACTTTCTATTCTTCAATATGATGATGATAAAAAAATTATTTATACAACAGGATTTGAAAAATCAAAGAATCTAAAATTAATCTTATAAGTATTCAAGCAGCTTTCTGGATTGAAGATAAATTTTCATAAAAATGAGTTATATTGTTTTGACGAGGCCCAAGACGAGGCACACATGTATGTTGATCTATTCAGCTATGAGCATGGTCAGTTTCCAATCAACTATTTGGGTATCCCGGTTTATTATCGGAGACTTACAAATGCTGAGTGGAAACTCGTCGAGGAAAGACTATAGAAAAGACTTAGTAGTTTGAAAGTTAAATTGCTATCTCTGGATGGAAGATTTTGTTGGAGATATGCCCTAGAGGCAATAATAAAAGTGGTTATTATTATATCTTTGTGTCTATGATAAATGTTTACATTCATGCTATAATAGTATTAACCGGAAACATTAATACTTGTGTGATTTGTAACCTAAATTAGAGTCCCTGGTAAAGCCTCTTTGTAATACTAGCTTGTTGGTTAATAGATGATCGTGGTTTCCCGATCATGAACATTGAGATGTTATTAACAACAAGATATCATTAGGAGAATGGTATGATGGACATACTCCTATAGATAAGCGTAGCATAAAGATCAAGTCATTTCAATAGTTCGTTTGCTATAATCTTTCTGATACATAGTAACCTAATTCCTTCGACCATAATATCATGCTAATCACCATCACCGGAAGGATGCTTTGATGACATCAAACACCACACCGTAACTGGGTGGCTATAAAGGTGGCATTGAGTGTTCGGAAAGTATGTGTTGAGGCACATGGATCAAGAGTGGGATTTGTCCATCCAGATATACTCTGGGCCCTCTCGGTGGAATGTCATCCAATTAGCTTGCAAGCATGTGACTGGCTCACAAGGGATCACATATCACGGGAACGAGAAAAGAGTACTTATCAGTAACAAGGTTGAACTAGGTATGCAGAGATACCGACGATCAAACCTTGGATAAGTAAACTATCGCGAGACAAAGGGAAATTGGTATCGTATGGAAGTGGTTCATTCAATCGCAAAGTGATCGTAGAAATATGTGGGAACCATTTGAATTTCCAGATTCCTCTATTGGTTATTGATCGGAGAAGTGTCTCGGTCATGTCCGCATAATTCAGGAACCGTAGGGAGACACACTTAAGGATTCTATGTTGTTTAGTAGATATGGAATGTAAGTAGGGAGACCGAATGTTGTTTAGAGTCTCGGATGAGATACGGGATATCACGAGGAGATCCAGAATGGTCCAGAGAAAAAGATTCATATAAGGAAAGTCCAATTCCGGAGTTCAGGAATGATTCCGATGATTTCATCGGAGAGGTTCTAGAAGGGTCTAGAAGGTTCACCGGACCGGAAGGGGAATGGTTCAGGAATGTGTCATGGTTAAGTGGAATGATTGGATCATGTCCTAGGTCACTTGGTTGGGCATTTGCAAGAGAGGAATTAAGCTCCAAATTGCAAGTCAAAATGTAGGTTTGAAAAGTCAAACTGGAACAATGGTTTCCTAGTGGAAGAAGGAAAGATTCCTTCTTTACCTCCAACTTGGATAGGGATTTGGGGAAGGATTCAAACTCCCATCTCCCAAGCTTCCCCCCTCTCATAAATAGAGGGGAGGGGCTGCCCCAAGAACACACAACCAGCCCCTCCCCACCTTGAGTCGCACCGCCGCCCCCTAGCGCTACCGCCGTCGCGCTGCCGCCGGCTTGTCACCGTCGCCCTAGCCGCCTCCGACTCCACCTCCTCCTCTTCGGACCTCTAAACCTAGATCGCCGGAAACCCTAGATCCACCATAACCTGATCCGGCTTAGGCGAAGCCGTGCAGGATTTTCCCTCTACTTCAAACACCACGCCATCGTGCTGCCGGAATCGCGAGGGGAGAACTACAACCTCCGTCATTCCTTTGGAACAAGGAGAGGAAGGTCTTCATCGAAAATCAACGGTGACCGATTGCGAAGCGCCGCCGGAACGCAGCGCGGAAGGATCGCTCACGATCTTGAGATCGGCAAGTGTACGACTTCATCACCCACGAGAATCTGCTCTCGTCAACCGCTTTGGAATCTTCGAGGGTGAGTACTCTAATTGACTCGTTGATACAATCTAGTAGATAGATCTTGGCTTGTTTGGGTGCATGCGGTAGAATTTTTTTGTTTTCCATCCTATAGTGGTATCTGAGCCGTGTCTATTTGTAGATCTGTCGCACGAGTAGAACACAATGGTCATTATGGGCGGTAGTGCTTTTATTATCAATTGCTTTTTGTGTACTTTGCATCTTGCGGCATGATGGGATGAAGCGGCCCGATCTAACCTTACATGACATCGTTCATGAGACTTTCTCCATGCTTGACATGCAACTTGTATTGCATAAGTGGCTTGGCGGGTGCCTGTCTCTCCCATCATAGTGTAGATTCAATTTACAACGGGCACTTGATAGTTCAAGCATCAACGTTGTGGTTCTTGTTCGTAAGTTAGAACGACACTTATTGAAGCCCCAAACCACGTAAAACATGCAAAGAAAATTAGAGGCGTCTAACTTTGTTTTGAAAGGGTGTGTTGTGATGTGATATGGCCATGATTGTGATTATATATGATGTATGCAATGTTCATTATTGTAAATCAGCAACCGGCAGAGGCCATATGGTTGTATTTTAAATTTCGTTAAGACCTGCGTGTCTATTATTCAAAGTAGTTGTAATAGTTGATGCTGGTGGATGACAACCATGGAGAGGCACCATTGACCTTGACGCAATGCCGGTGATGATGGAGATCATGTTTGTGCTTGAAGATGGAGATCAGAAGCACAAGAAGAAAGGCCATATCATATCACATATTATGAATTGCATGTGATGTTAATCCTTTTATGCATCTTGTATTGCTTAGTTTGCGACGGTAGCATTATAAGATGATCCCTCTCACAAAATTTCAAGTTATAAAGTGTTCATCCTTAGTAAGCACCGTTGCTAAAGCTCGTTGTTTCGAAGCACCACGTGATGATCGGGTGTGTTAGATTCTGCAAGTGTATACAACAGGAGCAATCCAGATTTGCTCATGCGGAAGCTAAGGTTCGATCTTGACAAGCCTAGCATGTACAGACATGGTCTCGGAACACGGATCACCGAAAGGTAAAGCATGAGTCATATAGTAGATATGATGAACATGTTGATTGTTCGCCATTGAAGCTACATCATCTCTCGTGATGATCGGTTTTGATGTGGTGGATTTGGTTCGTGTGATCACTAAAACAATGTGAGGGATATTGTTTTGAGTGGGAGTTCACCTAGATTAATTTAACTATTAATTAGAACTCAATTCGTCATAAACTTAGTCTAAACTATTGCAAATATGTTGTAGATCAATGGTGGCCCCTACCATCAATTTTAATGCGTTCCTAGAGAAACAAAATTTGAAAAACAATGGAAGCAACTTCGCGGATTGGCTCCACAACTTGAGGATTGTCATCAATGCTAGTAATTTGACCTATGTGCTGGATGCACCGCTGGGTGACCCACCTGTAGCTGATGCTACCGATGAGGTGAAGAATGTTTTCCTCACTCAGAAGAATTGGTATTCCACAGTTCAGTGTGCTATATTGTACGGTTTGGAATCGGAGCTTCAGAAAAGGTTTGAGAACCATGACCCACATGATATTGTCCGTGAACTCAAAATGATATTTGAGGCTCACGCGACAGTTGAGAGTTATGAGGCTTCTGAAAAGTTCTTTAACTGTAAGATGGAAGAGGGCAGCTCCGTCAGTGAGCACGTGCTTAAGATGTCTGGGCACGCAAGTAAGCTCCAAAGCTTGGGTATAGTGATTCCTAATGCTTTAGGGATTCACCGTGTCCTCCAATCACTACCACCAAGTTACAAGAACTTTGTGATGAAGTCGTTGCCCGAACTCTTTTCCATGTTAAAGTCTGTGGAAGTGGAGATCAAGAAAGATCACCAAGTGTTGATGGTCAATAATACCACCAAATTCAAGAAGCAAGGCAAGTCTAAGAAAAAGGGAACTTCAAGAAGGGCGGTAAGAAAGTTATCGCGCCGACAAGGAAGACCAAGGTTGGGCCTAAGTCTGATACTGAGTGATTTTACTACAAGAGAGAAGGTCACTGGAAGCGGAATTTCCCTAAGTACTTGGCGGATTTGAAGAACGTCAACATCAAGAAGAAAGGTATATCTGATATACATGTTATTGATGTGTATCGCACTAGTAGTCGTAGTAGTGCCTGGGTATTTGATACTGGTTCAGTTGCTCATATTTGTAACTCAAAATAGGTGCTGCAGAATAGACGAAAACTAGTGAATAACGAGGTGACGATGCAAATTGGAAATGGATCAAAGGTTGATGTGATCGCGGCCGGCACGCTACCTCTTCATCTACCATCGGGGTTAGTTTTATACTTAAATAATTGTTATTTGGTGCCTGCGTTGAGCATGAACATTATACCTGGATCATGTTTATTGCGAGAAGGTTACTTATTTAAGTCCGAGAATAATGGTTGTTCTATTTATATGAGTAATATGTTTTATGCACATGCACCTTTGATAGATGGTCTATTCTTGTTGAATCTCGATTGTAGTAATACACATATTAATAATATTGAAGCTAAACATTTGAAATTGAGCGATAACTCGACCTATATGTGGCACTGTCGTCTTGGTCACATTGGAGTGAAGCGTATGAAGAAACTCCATTCCGATGGACTTCTTGAATCACTTGAAAGATGCGAAGCATGTCTGATGGGTAAAATGACTAAGACTCCATTTTCTGGTATGATGGAGCTGAAAGAACATTTCATAATCCCTAGTGTTTTGTGTGTTAGATAACAATATCAAGGATTATTTAACGTGTGTTGAAGTGCTGTAGATCTGTACATTGATAAGGAAAGGAAACTGCTTTCTGGGGGCGGATAATCCGCCCCTCCCAAGGGCGGATAATCCGCCCCATCCCTCTTTCAAGTGTGCGCGACCCCTAGAGAGGGGGGCGGAGTTTCTGGCCGGATTTTATCCCTAGGGCGGATAGTCCACCCCTGAGGGGGTAGGATAATCCACCCCCTTGGGAAATTTCTTCAAGACAAGGCTGTGTCACTCTCTGTATGGGGGGCGGAGTTTTTCCCGGAGTTTCCGTCCTGGGGGCGGATAGTCCTCCCCAAAGGGGTCGGATAATCCGCCCCCAAATTTCTCCAACGACTTGTTCTGGGTAGGGGGTATTTAAGCATGTCTTCCCCCTCTGTCCAGAACTCTTGATTCATTCGAAAAATAAAAGACATGATCTACAACCTTCATCCAAGAGAACTCCACCTAGATCCACTCAAAGGCTTCGTCCCTTGGGGAGTCAAAGGAGGAGGACTCGATCTTCATCAACTACAATGAAGCGCTTCATCTCCTCTCCATTCATTTGGAGAACCACCGATCTAGTATTTCTTGCAAATACCTAGATCCTTGTTTGTGTTTATATTGATAAACCTTGTTCTTGTGGCAGATTGTTGTCATCTCGGGAGCCCCCAATTCGGTTGTGGGTGTGTGCCCCGATAGCGTTGTAAAAGGCACCGGTTCCCGCCTCGAAGGGATCCAATAGTGGAGAAGGGGGATCAGGCCTCTCGTGGCGAGATCCATCAAAGAATAGGGTGAGGCCTATTGTGGCGTGGTGGTCTTAGAACCGCCCACCCCTCCAACGCAGATGTACTTCCCTTAAAAAGTAAGGAACTACGGTAAAACAAATCCCTATGTCTCCGCATGCTCCACTACGGTTCCTTCGCTCCTCTCTTTACGTGCTTAGTAGCTAGGGTTGCATATAGGGAAATTCTCGTAGTTACATATCTAGAGAATTTACTTTGTGTCAATCCTAAAATTAAAAAAAGTATTAAAAATTGGTTAGCACATATGCACCCCCCTCTAGGTGCCCATACGATCCATTTCAATTGGTATCAGAGCCCTGACTCTTATTTCAGTCTTAACCGCCTAAGAGAAGTATGGGTTCCAAGGTAGATGGGAGTGATGCTCCGAAGGTAGTCACCATGAATGATATCAAGACGTTGGAAACAACCTTGGTGAGTTATATGGAGGCTAAGATGGAAGAGACGCGTCAATTTATAATGTGTCTCTCCACATCCACAACATCACCTCCATCTAACTCTCAGGCTACCACTCCGCAATCCAAGGAAACGGGTAAAACTGTTTCCAAAGATAACGAAGTGGTTGGTGATGACACTAGCAAGATCTCTTCCTCGAAAAGGGATAGTGGTAAGGATGGATACAATGAGGTTTATCATGTGTATTCTCCTGATCCACCTATTCCTCACCCACATATACATAATAGGGGTGATCCACCCAAACTTTCTGCATCTACTTTTACTCAATGGCAATTTTTGATGAAGTCTCGTGTGTGCAGTTCCTCCATTGAGTTGTGGAAAATCATCGAGAATGGTCTTCATGTTACAAATCCCAACAATCTCACAAGAAGAGAGGTTGTCGATATCCAAATCAACGCTACTTCTCTACACATGATACAACTTGGTGTGGGTGACAAAGACATGCCACACATTCAGCATCTTAGTACAGCTAAAGAAGCTTGGGATGCTCTCACCGAGCTCTTCATCGGAAATGAAAGTATGAGAAGGAATAGATATGATGCTTTGAGCAACGAAGCTGAAGGATTCTATATGTTGGATGGAGAAGACCACGAGGACATGTATAGGAGGCTCAAGGCAATAGCCACAACTTTCAGAAACCACGGTGCAGCTCATGTTGATGATGCTTGGATCAAGCGCAAGTATGTCAGTGCTATTATGCCATTTGATCCCACAGATTTGAAAAGTCTCCAAGGTAGGCATAACTATCATCTCATGTCATCCAATGAGGTAATGCAAGAAATGGCCGCTTTCAAAGTGGCTGCCAAGAATGCCGAAGATGCTCGTGTTCGAGCTATGGGGATGCAAAAGGGGGTCAACATGGCCTTGAAGACTAGTGTGATTGATCATGATGAATATGTCGTAGAAGGTCTGGACTGTCCCGAGGATATAAAAAGGATCCACAGACAATACTTGGCTCTTTATGCTAGAAACTTTTGGAAAGATCCATCCAAGGCTAAAGCTGAACTAGAACGCAAGAGTGGAGCCTATGAAAGAAAAGAAAATGGTCCCAAGTTGAGAACATGTTTCAACTGTGGTGACCGGCTGCACTTTGTAGCTGAGTGTCCATATCAAAGTAGGGAAGATAATGGAGGAAGACTTAATTTCAAGGACAAGTCAAAGGCTCCACGCAAGAAACAGTTTGTAAAGAAGAATGCTCCCTTCAAGAAGCAACCGAAGATTGTTCTAGTAGCTCAAGAAGAATATTCATCGGGAAGTGAAGATGAGGACGAGGACGATAGCTCTCAAGAGGTGGCTGCTATAGCCACCACATCTACATCAGCATCTCTCTTTGACTCTCCGAATGAAAACATCATCAACAAGAATGCTACTTGTCTCATGGCAAGAAGCTCCGAGGTAAAGACTTCTAACTCTTCCTTTCCTAAGGCTATGAGTGACATGGATGATCCTACTAGTCTTAAGGTTAAAGAAGAGATAATTGCTTTGGATTACTTCTACACTAACTTGCAAGGTGAGCACAAAGTTCGTTTTGAAGCTTTTATGGATCAGCTGGCCCAAAACGAAGCACTCCTCGAAGAAAAGGGTAGAATTGAAAGGGAGGATGCAATGGAAATTGCATCCTTAAAAAATGCTCTTGAGGAAGAAGAAGAAGAAGCTCGGGTCTCTCTTGAATATAGGCTTAAGTCCATGCAGTCACCAAACCAAAGAAGTTAAATAAAGAAAAGATTGAATTTGGGGCTGCTCATGATAGACTCTCCGAGTAATTGGAGAAACTTGACAATTCTCACAAGGCGTTGAAAAACGATTTCTCTTTCTCAATGAGTCACATGATCAGCTTCAAAGTCGATTGGCCAAATATGATGTTCCTAGCTCGTTCAACTCAACATATAGTCAAAAGGTAAATGCTAGTGTGAAAAAAGAAGTGGCCAAGGACATCACTCCCAAGGATAAGGGTGTGCTTGATGAAGTCCTTAACAAGCAAGGGTTAAATCATGGTAAAGATGGACCTGGGTATGTCACTAAGTCCAAGAAAAACAAAACAAGAAGAACAAGACCAAGAATGTGCAATCAAAAACAAGCGCCGCTGAGAAGAATGTCACAAAAGACAAGACTAACAATATTGGTTTTGCAGGGTCTCACAATCTAAATTATGAACTCTTTTTTGATGATTATGGCGATGTTTATGCTTATTAAGTCGGTCCCTTTGATGAATATATTGCTTGGTATATTTGGGTCCCAAAGACCCTTGTTACTAACATGAAAGGACCCATTGAAAAATTGGTACCTAAAATCAAGAAGTAATTCTCTTGTAGGGCTATGCTTCCGGTGGGTCGAAATGGGTGCTGGATAGTGGATGCACTAGTCATATGACCGGAAGACAAGGAGATCATCACGAAGATGCGTCCAAATCATGATAATATCATAGTCTTCTATGGTGATAAGTCTAAATCTCAGGTATTGGGTCTTGGCAAAGTTGTGGTTGCCCACGATATCTCTCTCGTGGACGTCATGCTTGTTGAGACCCTCGGTTACAACCTTCTTTCTGTTCGTGCCCTTGGCAAGATGGGTTTTGCTGTTTTTATCGATGATTATGTGGTGGTACTCTTGTGGAGCAAGTCTCTAAAGGTCGCTTTCGTTGGATACGTCAATGACCTGTATGTGGTGGACTTTTCGGGGAAAACCACTTCGGGTCCGATGTGTCTATTCGGAAAGGACGACATGGGCTGGCTATGGCATCGCCGTTTAGCCCATGTCAACATGAGAACTTTGCAAAGTCTCCACAAGGGTGGCCACATCCTTGTACTAAAAGACAATGTCTCCTTTGCCAAAGATCGTGTTTGCAGGGCTTGTGTTGAAGGCAAAATGCACGACTCTCCCCACAAGAGGAAGACTATTGTGTCATCAAAGAGGATCTTGAAATTACTTCATGTGGATTTATTTGGTCCTCCTTCTCATGCAAGTCTTGGTGAGAAGAAATATTGCTTGGTCATTGTCGATGATTACTCAAGATATACATGGGTCTATTTCTTCAAACTAAAGAGTGAGACTCGACAAATAGTCATTGACTTTGCTAATGAAGTTCAACGTCAACGCAATGTTCCTATCTTGGCAATAAGGAGTGACAACGGCTCCGAATTCAAAAACTACACCTTGAATGAGTTTCTAAGCGAAGAGGGGATTAGACATCAAATTTTCTGCTGCGTACACCCCTCAACAAAATGGTGTAGCTGAGAGGAAGAACCGGACTTTGATGGATATGGCAAGATCAATGTTGGCTGAATTCAAGTCTCCTTACAATTTTTGGGCTGAAGCCATATCCACTTCTTGTCACTCATCAAACCGACTCTATCTCCGCAAGATTTTGGACAAGACTCCTTATGAAATACTTACCGGTAACAAACCCAACATCTCATACTTCAGGGTATTCGGGTGTAAGTGTTTCTTTCTTATTAAAGGTGTCTGCTTGTCTAAATTTGAGTCCAAGGCTTTAGAAGGTATTTTTGTCGGTTATGGTGCCGAATCCCACACTTACAGAGTCTACAACAAGCTCACTGGGATTGTTGTAGAATCTTGTAGTGTGGAGTTCGATGAAAATAACGGCTCCTTTGTAGGGCAAGTTGATGTTTGTGATGTAGATGTTGAAATACCCCAAGATGCCATAAGAAGAATGGGCGTGAGATTTTTCCGCCCCATTGAGGAACCCCTTGTGGCGGATCGGGAAGGACAATGCTCCACTCAAGTGGAGCCCTCATCTACACAAGATCAACAAGCTCCTACTATTGGAGAAAACACTGCGCCAACACCACAACCTGCTGAAGATCATCTGTCTCCTGGACAAGTTGGTAGTCCCAGGCCGGACTATCCGCCCCCTCCAAGGGGCGGACAATCCGCCCCTGGCACTCCAACTTGTTCCAGGGGATCCGAAGGAGAAGACTGTAGGGGTTCGTAGCATGGAAAACAAAAAAATTCTATCGCATACAAACAAACAAGCCAAGATCTATCTACTATATTGTAGCAACGAGTCGATGGAATAACTTACCCTCGAAGATTCCAAAGCGGTTAACGAGAGCAGATTCTCGTGGGTGATGTAGTCATTTCTTCCGATCTCAAGATCGCAGAGCGATCCTTCCGGCCATGCTCCGTTAGCGCTCATGCAATGGTCACACGCTCGGTTCGACGAAGACCTTCCTCTCCTTGTTCCAAAGAAAATGGAGGTTGTAGCACTCTCCTCGCGATTCCGAAAGACAACGCGTATACATTATCGCCATATTTTGGCCAAAGGATGAGATGGGCCGTAATCAAGATGGGCTTGGAGGATACATATATGCAACGTGTTGCTAATCGGCCTTGTGCGTGGATTTGGGCTAAATTGCCCGTGTATCTGTATATTGTAATGGGTTACGTTTCGGTTTAGGTAAAGAGATAGAGTTGTTAGGGTTATTCCAAAGATAGAAAGTCTCCGGACTATAAATATGTACCTAAGGTTATTGAGAAAAGGAGGACAATCACGTTCACAACAAACACAATCTCGGCGCATCGCCACCCCTTGTTTCTAGGGTTTGTTTCGGGTAAGTGTCATGCTGCCTAGATTGCATCTTACGATCTAGGCAGTATCTACTTATGCGTTATTTGGTGTTACTCGTACTGAAGCCTTGTTGATGGCGAGTAATACTATTATCATAGATTTGTTTAGGTTAGCATCGGTACTTTATGCTATGATTGCTTAGTTATGCTACCTCTAGTTATCTCGCTGCCTTTGCACCTTTTTCCGGGTGTAAGGGTAGCATCTTGCTTGATCTCTATTCAGTTGATTTGATCTGTTATAGTTATGCCTTGTTTTCCAAGGTTTAGTTTGATATCCACGTAGTCAGGCCTTGCAAACGGGTTGAACGATCCAGTAGTACGTAAGGATGTGGTTTGCCAATTCGAGGAGTTGTTCCGGAATTGACTTTACGTCGGTTGTTAGGCCTTCTAGGGTTAGTTTTCTATCATCTTTGTATCTACCAGGCTTAATTACGTGTAGGATGTTCCAATTATGTGGTGAAAACGCGTTAAACCGTGAGATCGATTTAACTTGTATTGATGAAGCAAAACCCCATGTTATCGTAGATCTAATGCGTAACCATGGGATAATCGCCCAGGAGCCGATTCTGTGGAAACGGGAGCCGGTCACGGCTCAATTTTACGTATACTAGTTTGCCATGCAGAAACCAATCAAGCAATCCTTCACCTTCCCGACTGTATAGGTCAGTGGCACGCCTGCATCAGCCAGACGTGCCGGAGTTTTGCGGGCTGCCCGAGGGACCAGGCCCACCAGAGCCTGGAGCCTCCCTCTTCATGTTGCTCGTCGCTGCTCGCCGTGGGTTTTGACAGCAACACATTTCGCACGCCCGTGGGACTTTCAACAAAGATCTGCATCAACATCCGACGCTGCGATGGGAGACAGATCACCACGCATTGACGATCTCGAGGAGCACAAGGCGAAGTATGATGACATCAAAGCTCTCTTGAAGCCGATCTCATCGGCTCTTTTGAGAGGACTCGTAAGCATGGCATCGTGGAAAGGGTTCTCACCCGAGGGTGCTCTTGATGAGGTGGATCTGTCTTCCTTCGAGGAGCGCACTGCAGCTCGCGACAGAAGTCAACTACATGGTGGCTCATTCTCTTCACCGCCATTCGAGAGCACGTAAACGCTTTCGAGCGCATCGCGTTCGCGTAGTTCAGAGATCATGAAACATCGATTCTCCGTCGGGCCTACTCTAGGGACTCACCAGGAGAAAGACCGCTGCACTGTGCCACAAATGCCATTCACACTTGTAGCCCGAGCCACCAAGGGCAGCGTCACGTCGTCTACAAGGTCGGAGGTGACCCAGCGATTGCCGCCTATTTGAACCACCTAAAGAAATCCCACATGGATATGTGTGCACCACGCGTCGGACTGCAATAACCCGACGCAGACGAACCAGATTGCAACCGCAGGATTGGGCAGGAGTTCCCGAGGGCTTCGGAGCGTATTTCGAGCAGGGTGTGCAGGATGGACGCTGATAAACAGCGTGGCTAGCCAAGTATTCCATCGAACGAGTCACGAGAATCTAGCCTCGCAGCTCAAACAGTGGAGCAAATCCGTACCATCTTGAGAGACCAGCCGCTTCGCGTCAAGAGAAGGACAATCGGCTATTCAAAGCCGTACCCAACGAAGTTTGATCGATTCCGCCGCCACCCAAGTATCGGCCTCGAGTTCTCAAGGTTTAGCGGATCGAAGGGTCGAGCTCGATCGAGCATGTGAGCCGATACCGCACTTAGGCATGATTTCAGATCGGATCGCTTGCGTGTAAGGTTCTTTGCGCAATCTCCGACAGACCAGCCTTTGGGTGGTACACCTCACGCCACCGATTCGATCCAGACTGGAAGCATCGGAAGAGCAATTCCACATTCAAGATCATTCGTGGCTACCGAGTGGCATTGCGATCTAGCGCAGTGCAAAAGCGGGAGAAACAGAGCCGAGTACATTCAGCGTTCAGATCGCCAAGAACCGATGTTATTCGCTTTTAATCGAGAAGGAAGCAATGAGCTGGAAGTGTTGGGTCTCTCACCTATCAAAGATCCGGCTTTCAAGTAGAGTACAACTCATTGGCGCACATGTCCCGTGCGACAATGTATGAATAGCGCCACCGAGTTGTACCAAGACAAGTTCAAACGTCCGATAGGCCTGGTCGACATGTAAGAAGAGGATCCTACACAAGACCAGGAGGTGGCCGTGGCTGAATGGGCTCGGGGGCGATCCGTGTCCCGCAAATGGGTGAAACAAAGAAGGCCCGCAAAAGGGTTCGACTTGATGTGAGCAAAGCCGAGCAGATATTCGATTTACTACCGAAGAGAAGCGGTGAAGTTACACAAGGCCATAAAATCCCTACGGCTCAAGAGATGAACGGAGACCATACGCAAGTGGCATCACTGCTCACCCACACCACCAATGATTGCAAGAGCTACGCCGCCAGATCCAAACGGCGATAGAACAGGCCTCGATCCTTGGGCAATTCGCCATGAAAGTAGACACAAACCCATTTCCCGGCGTCAACATGGTAGAACACAGCCACTCCACGAGGCGTCAGTTGAATTTCTCGTTCGATGTTAATATGGCAGGACCTGTGTACCACCATGGCACATATAAGGAGGAAGGCGGTCGCTCTTGGGGCAAAGAAAAAGAGGAGGCTGGTCCATGCGACCGGCCCCGTTATGATGACAGGCGGTACTTAACCGAGGAGCAAGTGAGAAGCGTGCGATATCAGAAGCCACACTCCACGCATATCCTTAACAAGTATGAGCGTCAGTATGACCGACGTCGCCGACGCTATAGAGATAACGAAGGAGATGAGCACCTCGCTAGGGGAAAGCCAAAGGAAAAGGAAGTCGTGGATAAACATTGGGATTGTCCTTTCTTCAAGTATTGCTGGGATGCGGGAATGAGCCGATTGCCTACAATCGACAACTGCCCAGAATGTGGACAGCAGAAGGATGACATAGGCCCGCCAAGTGTTCAGCTGCCTAGGGCCTCCCGCCTCGTAATGCATAAGAGGAGTCATCTCGAGCAAAAGACCTCGAGGAGCCAATGGGTGAAGAAGAAGAAGACAGATATCACCGCCGGATGGTGCCCGATGGACTCAGACACACCAAAAGCGAGAGTTCAGCGATGCGTAATTTGGAGGAAGCGCAGACTACCTCCACGCTTTAAGGAAAGCACGCCCGATCGGCCGCAAAATTCGCACCTTGGAAACGGAAGATCGTCAAAAGGAGAGAGTGGCGCCCAAACCAAAGAAAAGTCGATGCGAAGACCTCGGCACGAACATGGTGTTCATACTTCCGCCGAGTTTTGCGCCCAAGAACCAAAGAGCTACCAAGCACGCTTTTGATCGCGCCCACGGCCGTTATCTTTGAAAAGCCACGTGAGAAAGGCTACAAACACCGAAAGCCTGACCGCGAGGTTACATCAATGGGCAGCCTGTCAGCAAGATGTTGGTTGACACCGGAGCGGCAGTCAATATAATGCCATACTCCATGCTACGGCGTTTGGGACGCTCCACTACAGATCTGATCAAAACCAATGTCACGTTAAGCGATTTCAACGGCCAAACTTCAGAAACGCAAGGCGTGCTTAACGTGGATCTGATCGTGGGCAGAAAAACCATCCCTACGTCATTCTTCGTCGTGGACAGCAAAAGAACCTACGCCGTCTTGCTGGGGAGAGATTGGATTCACGCCAACTGCTGCATTCCATCCACGATGCACCAGTGCCTAATACAGTGGGATGGAGATGAAGTGGAGGTCATCCATGCAGATGATTCGATCGAGATCTCCATAGCTGGCATGAACGTCTGGGAAGCAGACGACCAAGAGCCGATCTCTGGGATCAGTCTAGACGGCTGTGAGCGCATTGAAGCTACAAAAAACGGGGTGAGGCTGGTCTTATCCACTGGCCTGACAGAGTAGCAAAGTCCACGATCGTGCGTGGTATGGCCGATCCCTGCGATCGGCCACAAAAAATAAAAAGCAGTAATCTTACGACAAGCAGGTCATGAAGTCGTAGTAGGGAGATTCCCTGCCATTGTAGAGCACAAATAAGGTGTAAACCGTCCTTGACTAATGCAATCAAAAAGGGGGGCCGATTCAGGCGATCGGCCCAAATTATTTTTGTTATCCTCACCAACTGTTTGCCCCGTGTTTAGCATCGATTTAGCAGGTGACGGAAAGCTAGGGTATGGGTTTACATCCGCTGATGAGCTAGAGGAGATTGACATCGGTCCTGGGGATAAGCCACGACCAACATTTATCAGCAAGAAGTTAGATCCGAACTGGGTAATGGCGATAGCGTTATTGAAAGAATATCCGCATCGCTCGGGACTATACAGATGCCCGGGTTAGACAGAGCATCATTGAGCATCGACCCCGCTTAAAAGGATTTCGCCATTCCAAAGCGAGCACGGCGGATGAAGGCAAATTTTGGAAGAAGTCAAGAAAGAGATCGAGAAAATGTTGATGCTAGGTTAATCAGGCCATGCGGTATGCCGAGTGGATTTCTAGTATCGCACAGAGAAAAAGGATGATACCAGGCGTGTTGCCATAGATTTTCGGATCTCAATAGAGCTACTCCGAAGGATGAGTATCCGATGCTGGTAGCAGAGACATTAATCAACACAATTGCTTTGGTCATAAGATCTTGAGCTTCATGGATGGCAATGCTTACAACCAAATTTTTATGGCTCCTAAGATATACACAAGACGCATTCGAGTCCTGTGTCGGTGGGTTGTTTGAATATGTAGTCATGACGTTTGGATCAAGAATACCGCGCCACATACCAAAGAGCCATGAATTACATTTTCCATGATCCGATCGGCAAGTCGGTGGAAATTTATATCGATGACATGGTGGTCAAGTCTTCAAGACAAGGACACTTGACGATCTGCAACGCGCCCGGACCGAACAAGAAAATTCGCCACGAATGAATCCAAAGAAGTGTGCCTTCGGGGTGACGGCGGTCGGTTCTTGGGTTTCTTGGTCCATGAACGCTGAATTGAGATCGTCTGAAAAGTCGAGGCAAGTGAACAATGAAGCCACCTACCACAAAGAAAGAACTGCAGCCTCTCATCGGCAAGATCAACTTCCGAAGATTCATCTCCAATCTGTCAGAAGAATAGAGCCGTTCATGGACCGTGAAAATTAAGTTCGATGAGGAGTTCCGGGGACGTAACAACAACGAGCCTTCGACGAGATCAAAGAATATCTAACGAAACCGCCAAGTTGGTTCCTCCTGACCAGATGTGCTGTTCTACATTTACTTGTCAGTAGCTGACACGTCCATCGCCACGGTGGTGGTGCAAGTTTATGATGGGCTAGAGCGAGTTGTGTTTTACATCAGCAGAAGGATGCTGGATGCAGAGACAAGGTATCCTGAGATCGATAAGTTGTGCCTCTCGCTTTTTCACCGCACTAAGCTGCGCCACATCTTGCTCTCGCAGAGATTATCATCATATGCAAATCGATGTCATAAAGCACATGCCGCTCCTATGTTGAAAGGCCGACGGCAAATGGATGTTTGCATTATCGGAATTTGACATCCGGTATCAACCCGCGAAGCGTTAAGGGTCGCATTGGCGACCTTATTGCTGAAAGAATCAACACTGATATAGCAGCGTTGTCTATACGAGCGTGGGCTATGTTTTTCGATGGATTGGTTTGTGATGATGGTTGCGGCATCGGCATTCTACTCGTGTCGCCTCGGGGGGCAACATATTCCTTCTCCATCGGCTAGCTACCCTCGCACCAACAACGCCGAATATGAGGCGATACGCAAGGAATGGAGTTGCTCATCGAGCCGAGCAGAGGCAAGGAAATTTTGGAGACTCCAAATTGGTGATTTCCCAACTCACGGAGGAATACAAGTGTGAGAGCGAGTCGCTCTTCCCATTATGGTTGCAATGCCGTGAGCTCATGGCACAGTTCCGGTACATAAACTTTAGCTGGATCCCGCGATCGCAGAATTCAGAGGCGAATGATCTCGCACAAATGGCTTCAGGCTACAAGGAAGTAGCAGAGGGAACTGATGTTCAAGTACAGCCTCGGAGGCGACGATCGGAGAGCCGATATCTTCAATTAATTGAAAGATTCGCTCGGGGCACCTAAACGGATAAGGTACAAGGCCATGAAGTATGTGCTTATCGGGACGACATGTTCTACAGACTCTGGAAGGGTTATCTCCAAATGTCCGGGACCAACCGAGGCCAATCGGCTCCTACACGAGGTACAAGGCGCTGTGGAACTCACCAATCGGCTCACAAGATGAAATGGTTGATCAGCGATCGGGGTTTTATTGGCCTACCATGCTTGAGGACTTTTAAATACTACAAAGGGTGTCAAGCATGTCGAAATTTGGAAAAATTCAGATGGTACCAGCGTAAGAATGAACCCCATCATCAAGCCTTGGCCATTCCGAGGTTGGGGCATGGATATGATCGGCAAGATCAATCCTCCATCAAGCAAAGGCCACATGTGGATTTTGGCCATTACGGATTATTTCACTAAATGGGTGGAAGCCGTCCCTATGAAGTCGTGAACTCAAGGATGTCATCAATTTTGTGAAAGAACATGTCATTCATAGATTCGGATCCCCAAACTATCACGACCGATGGAGGTTCGGTCTTCATTTCTCATGAGTTTAGAAAATTCTGTGAGGACACGGAATCAAGTCGATCCGATCATCTCCATACTATGGTCAAGCTAATGGGCAAGTCAAGGCCCAACCAGAGCCTTATCAAGCTGATCAAGAGGAAAGTCGATGAGCACCCTAGGAGGTGGCATGAGGTTTTGTCAGAGGCTTTATGGGCTTATCGCATGTCATGTCATGGAGCGATAAAAACCTCGCCATACCATCTAGTCTATGGACAAGAAGCCGTGTTGCCCTGGGAAATTACGGCTGGATCGAGACGTGTCACTTTTCAGAACGATCTAACAACTGAAGAATATGCGACCCTGATGAGTGACAGTGTTGAGGATTTAACTGAGATCAGGCTGTGGTCGCTTGAGAAAATCAAAGAGAACAAGGCCAAGGTAGCTCGTGCATATAATAAGAAGGTGATACCAAAGGAGTTCTACGTTGGCGATCTGGTGTGGGAAGCTGTATTGCCATTGGGGACTAAGGATGCAGCATATGGTAAATGGTCTCCAAATTGGCACGGGCCATACAGGGTCGATCAAGTGTTAAGGGGGAACGCGAACATGCTTGAGGAGTTGGACGGCGTGAAATTCCCAGTAGCTGTCAACGGTCAGCATCTTAAGAAATATTTCCCAAGCATGTGGGATGATGGACAGTGAAATATGAGGGGCCGATACATGAAATCAGCCTATAAAAAATTAAATATAGCCGATGCACAGCCATCGACTCTAGAGGTTCAAACTGTTACGAGCAGGTGTCAGTTTACATGAATAAGCTACCGAAGGAATGCCTCGAAGGCGTGGAGGGCGTCAGCACGGACACGATCCACCTCGTCCTTGCCCGTCACTAGCTGCTTGTTCAGGGCACGTATTTCCGCTAGATCAGTCTTCAGTTGAGCTTTGAGGCCTTCTGCTTCGTCTTGGGAGCGGGCGATGAATGCTTCCTTGTCATGAATGAGCTGTTTAGTCGCCCGGACCTTCTCTTCAAGATCTTCCAATTCCTTTTTCAAGGATGCAAGCTCGCAGATCGACAGAGGTGTCAGTTTTGGCATCCAGAGACGCCTTTTTCTCGTTGAGCTGCTGACATCTGTCTGCAATATTGGCCTTCAGCGGGAGTTGGGCGCGGTGCAGATTAATCCTCTCATGAGCCAACTTCACCCTTGACCCGTAGAAAGACAGAGTTACAACTGGCCAAAGCTTCACCTGCAATGCTACTGGGAGTTGGTCCTTGATTTCGGCAAGAACGCTCTTCACCTCTTCAGAATCCTCGATCAACTTCTCGATCGGGGAGGACAGCAAGGCTTTGAGACTCTGGAATTGAGGTAGAACAGCCCTTGCTCGTGGTTCATCGTTGGCGACAGAGAGAGTTGGTTCGATGGATTCAGGGTCGAACGCCAGCAGGCCTGAGATATCACAACCCTGGCAGGCCGAAATGGCGTCAGTATGCGTCCAACACGGAAGGATGAGCCGAAAGAAGCTAACATACCTCTCCTGAGATCAAGGGGATAGCAGATGACGATATAATCGGCTTGTGCGTTGTCGCTGGGGGCTTGGCCAAAGTGGTAACCGTTTCATCTACACCTTCAGGGATTACTAGATCCAGCCTTGCGAGGGACATCGGCACTTCCCCGGCCTTCCCACTAGAAGTGTCAGTCGTCTGCATGAAAGGTGCTTAGCCGATGTAAATAGTGATGAATCGGCAGATAAAAGAAAAACAAAACAATTGGTAAGGGCATGGAGAGTGATGACTTTCGAAACCTCTTGGGTCGACGAAGAAGTTTGCGGACCCTTGCGAGCCCTCTTGGGGCTCACAGCTGGCCCCGCCTCGACTGGTGCTCGGGGGCAGTAGGTTCAGGAACCGGCCTTTTCCGGGGAGCCGATGGTGGCAAATCTGGCTGGCTCGGTGTGATGGTCCTCTCAGAGTCTGTTGGGCCCGATTCTCCTCGATTGGATTGGGTGTCCTCGCTGGAGGTGTCTTTGACGGAAGCCTGTAAGAAAAGGAGAGCTAGTAAACACGAGCATGTTTGCAAGGATGAAAGGGATCAACCAAGGCATGGATCAGCGTACATGCGAACTTTCTGGAGAAGGGCTCCGGCGCCTCAAAGTATTCCTGGCAGATACCTTCCTCGCCACCGTTCTTGTTTTAGTTGGAACACGAGAGGCGGCTGACCTAGAAGTTGTTTGGTTCTTGGAAGCCGATTGTGGTGATATCGGCTGGTTCTGCATCAGGACCTTTTTCAAAGGTGGCGAGTTTTTGCAGAAAAGGACCACAGGAGCTGGGGGGAAGAATTCGAAGGGGGAGCCATCACTGTGCGTGGGTTCAGGACCATCTTGTTGCTGCAAAGAGACAGAGTGGGTTATTAGAAGAATCATTTGTGAAGCTGCATCAAGAAAATTTACAAGTAGTGGTACCTGTTCTACGGGGATATCATATTCAGCATCAAGCTGTTCCAGCAACGGTCCCAGAGCTCTCCTGAAGGCATGAGTCTTCCACATCGACCACCAGTTCTCAAAACCATCGGTTGATGAAGCGAAGGTGAGGTTGTTAGGAATTGGGATGGTCAGAGCATCGAAGAAGGAATAACACCTTTGACTGGTGAGAGGATCGGGTGTCACCGCTCTCTGTAAGATGGTGGAGAAAGAAATGGGGAGGTACTTGTCCAAGGCCAAATTGTCGAGCCACTACAACCGGCCGGTAGAATTCATATCCGTGCTTGATTATTCTGCTTGGATGTGCTCATGCCAACCGGAAGGAAACAGGACGGATCACATGGAAAATAGTTGCCGAAAGTGTCATCGGCAAAGTTGTCAGCCAAGGAGATTGGATTTTCAAAGTGTTCCGATTCTTCCATGTAAGGAAAGAAGATAGGATTGTCCGTGCCTTGGAAGAAAATGCTGAACCACTTGGATGCTTCCCGAGGGATCGCTTACTACCCGCGCCTATACAAAGCTTGGCCATAGCTGGTGCATCGGATCTCGCTTTGGCGCCTGGAAAGGTGCAACTCGCCAAAAGGGGAAGTTTGGGACATGGTTTTGAAAATACATTGAGCCCACTGAATGAACCACCAAGGACCTCTGCTTTGATGCTATGCGAGAACAGTTTGAGACATCAACTGGAGATATCGATGGACCTCTCCAAGGAACAGTTTGCCGATGCTGTTGAGTGCCTTTGGCAAGTTCAGAGGCTAGGAGAGATAATTCTTGGTTGGAGCAAGGAAGGCCAGAATATGAAATGTTCCAGAAGTTGAGGAAAGCCGTGTTCTTTCTCTCGTGATGTGGCCTTTAGTTTTCATGTGTCTTTGAATATAGGCACCCCAGGCAGTCTGCTTTTGGAAGAAAGCTTGTAGGGACCTTTGTCGATTAAAAGTAGGGCTGGGTGATGTAACGTCCGCATCAAAGAATCATCACCACGCCTAACAAAGTTGGCGTCATGGGGCCATGACCAACATGAAGCGATTCGAGCATCGCACGAAATAGCCGATGGTTTTAGAAGATTTTCATGTTTCTCAAGGGAGACAATGATGATACAAGGCATCGGCTATTCCCGTGGTTTCCCATTGAGACTGGTAAGTTTTGGCTACCCTGCTGTACCAAGAGACCCAATGCTCAGGAGGATTAGGCCAGGCTCGCAAGCAGTCAGCCCAAGAATTTAAATCTAGGTTTTGGCTTGCGAAGGGGATTCTGTTTGCCTCGCAAGAAATCATATGGGCAGGACTAGATTCTGTACGGGGGCCAAGATAGAGAGAATTTGGGAGAGAAGGATGCGGCAGCAGAATGTCTGAAACCTAAAAAATTTAATGGTGGAATAAAGCATTAATTCAGGTGTTTGCCATTAATTCTAGCACCGTGTTCAGACTACGAGGAGTGGGCGTACCTTCAGACCAGATACTGCTGTGTTGTTGTTGGACGATTCCGCCATCTAGTTTGCCGGTGGAGATGGATCTAGGCGATTGGGGATCGAGGGTTCTTGTCGCTGTAAGCTCGATCTGTTCGGTGAGGCAATTGGAGATATGGTTTGGACTTTTTGAAGAGGGTCGCAAGCTACCGTTTGAAACTGGGAAGTGGCCGCTCAGATTTGTCTAAGTATGCGACCAGATTTGACCTTGTCAACGTTTTTAGGGAAAGCCGATGTTTTACCATCGGCTCTTTGGGCTTTGACTGGGTTGACTGTATGAGCGTAGCATGGTGAAAGCCGATACATTACTGTCGGCTTCTGGAACATTGACCTATTTTGACTATCGACAAAATCAAATTGGAAAAGCAATCTTTGTTGATTCAAAAGACGGTTATTTACAATGGAGCCGATTGCTTACAAAAGGAAATCCACTACTAGTACTATTACTACTTCCTAATCTAGAGGCCGGTGTCGTCGCCGCTGTCTTCGCCGTTGTCTTCGCTGCCGTGCTCGTCATCACCGCCGCCGCATAGTCTTCGCTGGCCGAGGTTGTCCGGGGCCTCGCCCTCGCTGCCGCCTTCGGTGTCCTCGCTGGACCCGGAAGCGCTTCACCGGCGGGTATTCGGAGGAGGTGTCCTCCTCCGCCTCCTCCTCGTCGGAGGATTCGACGCCATCCTGTGACCAGCGTTGCCGGAGCTTCCACCTCCGCCTCTGCCGACAAGGAACTGGAGGCCCTCGCCGGTCGGGACTCGCTGCCCTCCGACCAGGCGGCGAAGTCCCAGTCCCTCTCGTACCACCATTGTGGGGCGAGAGCCTCGTACGCCGCCATTGGCGGGTGCTCCGGCGTCGGCTCTCGGTTGCTCATCGTGTTGGAAGATTGGGAGGAAAGGGCGGATGATTTGGAGGAAGAAGAGGAGGCCATGGCGGAGGAAGAGGGTTTTTTCGGCGGAGTAAGAGGGTTTTTTGGCTAATGGAGGAAGATGGGGACTGCAAACTTCTCAGATGAATTTAAATAAGGGGAATAGTGGGAGGTGGTTCAATGCCATAGCGGTTTCCCAGAATGTGGTGCCAAAATTGTCAAATCGTAATCATGGAGGAGTTGAGAAGACAGGGCATCATGATGAGGGGGTGGCGTGACGATTCTGCTCTGCAACGCGTAACCCGATAAAAAAAATCAAAAGTGTGGTTTTGGAATTATTATTGACAAAACCAGGGGGGCATGTGTTATCGCCATATTTTGGCCAAAGGATGAGATGGGCCGTAATCAAGATGGGCTTGGAGGATACATATATGCAACGTGTTGCTAATCGGCCTTGTGCGTGGATTTGGGCTAAATTGCCCGTGTATCTGTATATTGTAATAGGTTACGTTTCTGTTTAGGTAAAGAGATAGAGTTGTTAGGGTTATTCCAAAGATAGAAAGTCTCCGGACTATAAATATGTACCTAAGGTTATTGAGAAAAGGAGGACAATCACGTTCACAACAAACACAATCTCGGCGCATCGCCACCCCTTGTTTCTAGGGTTTCTTTCGTAGTAAGTGTCATGTCGCCTAGATCGCATCTTCGATCTAGGCGATTCACTTATGCGTTATTTGGTGTTACTCGATCTGAAGCCTTGTTGATGGCGAGTAATACTATTATCATAGATTTGTTTAGGTTAGCATCTGATTTTATGCTATGATTGCTTAGTTATGCTACCTCTAGTTATCTCGCCGCTTTGCACCTTTTCCGGTGTAAGGGTAGCATCTTGCTTGATCTCTATTCGCTTGATTTGATCTTATAGTTATGCCTTGTTTTCCAAGGTTTAGTTTGATATCCACGTAGTCAGGCCTTGCAAACGGGTTGAACGATCCAGTAGTACATAAGGATGTGGTTTGCCAATTCGAGAGGAGTTGTTCCGGGAATTGACTTTACGTCGGTTGTTAGGCCTTCTAGGGTTAGTTTTCTATTATCTTTGTATCTACCGTGCTCAATTACGTGTAGGATGTTCCAATTATGTGGTGAAAACGTTAAACCGTCAGAGATCGATTTAACTTGTATTGATGAAGCAAAACCCCATGTTATCGTAGAGATCTAATGCGAACATGGGATAATCGGCCCAGGAGCCGATTCTGTGGAAACTGGAGCCGGTCACGGCTCAATTTTACGATACTTGTTTGCCATGCAGAAACCAATCAAGCAATCCTTCACCTTCCCGACTGGTATAGGTCAGTGGCACGCCTGCATCCAGACGTGTGCCGGAGTTTTATGGCGCTGCCCGAGGGACCAGGCCCACCAGCAGTTGGGAGCCTCCGGCTCTTCGTGTTGCTCGTCACCGCCGGGTGGGTTTTGAGCAACGGTGCACCTAAGTAGAGGAGATCCCAGGCTGCCTTAAGCCGGAGCGAGTATGGTGGAGTATGAGAGAGAGCTATTAGTGGTCTAGGATTAGACACACCAATTAGAAGGTTTCTAAACCGCAGGCTAGAGCAATTAGAAGCTCTAACCAAAACGGCTCTAAACCGGAGATTAGATGATAGGAACTTGTGTGTCTAGAGGAGGAGGCCCGCCTCCTTTTATAGGTGGAAGGGCCCAAGGGAGGGAGTCCCTCCCAAGTCGGCCTTGGTTGGCGCTACTGGCTTGAGGGACTCCTCCCAAGTCGGTTCCAAACACCTCTTGCTTGTTTCCCACAGTTTCGCTTCCCACAGCTTCGCTTGTTTTCCAGCTTTCTGCTTTTAGTTGCTTTGACTTTCAAACCGGCAGTTTGAATTTTCAGTTTTGAATAGCAAGAACACTTAGTACATGATGCAATCATTCAATATGTAATGACACATTCATGTACCCTCCCCGAGTGTCGGACAATCCGAACCTTCTAGAACATTCCCGATGAAAACACGGAATCATTCCCAAATCCAAACGGACTTTCCTTATATGAATCTTATTCTTGACCATTCCGATCACCTAGTGATATCCCGGATCCCATCCGAGACTCAACAACATTCGCATCTTTCTCATAATACCATAACTACTCAAACAACGTCGAATCCTTATGTGTCTCCCTACGGTTCGTGAATTATGCGGACATGATCGAGACACTTCCTAACAATAACCAATAGAGGAATCGAAATTCATATGGCTCTACATATTTCTACGATTACTTTGTGATCGAATGAACCACTTACATACGATACCAATTTCCCTTTGTCTCACGATAGTTTACTTATCCGAGGTTATGATCGCAGATTCTCGCATACCTAGTTCAACCTCACCGATAAGTACTCTTCTCGCTCCCGTGATATGTGATCCCTTGTGAGCCGTCACATGCTTGCAAGCTAATTGGATGACATTCCACCGAGAGGGCCCAGAGTATATCTATCCGTCATATGGATGGACAAATCCCACTCTTGATCCATGTGTTTCAACCAATACTTTCCGAACACTCAATGCCACCTTTATAGCCACCCATTACGGTGTGGTGTTTGATGTCATCAAAGCATCCATCCGTAAAGGTGATATGCATGATCTCATGGTCAAGGAATTAGGTTACTATGTATCGTAAAGCATATAGCAATTGAACTATTGAAATGACTTGATCTTTATGCTACGCTTATCTATAGGAGTATGTCCATCATATCATTCTCCTAACGATATGACCTCGTTGTTAATAACATCTCTATGTTCATGATCGTGAAACCATGATCATATATTAAACAACAAGCTAGTTTAACAAGAGGCTTTACTAGGGACTCTTATTTTAGTTTACAAATCACACAAGTATTAATGTTTCCGTTAATACAATTATAGCATGGTATGTAAACATTTATCATAAGTGTGAAGATATGATAATAACCACTTTATTATTGCCTCTTGGGCATATCTCCAACAGTCTCCCACTTGCACTAGAGTCAATAATCTAGTTTCAAACCTTTGTGTATATAACACCTATGGCTTTCCGGTGTTGTATGTACACGATTGCTAGTGGTCAATCGATCTCCGGATCGACACACTGTGTCCGTGTGTAATTGCATGTCTTTGCGCCTCTACGCATCACTCATTCTCTAATGAGATGGCTTTGTATAAATTTGGTCTTTCGGTGTGACCTTTAGTTCTTTGGGGTTAAAACATGTTGATAATATTGTCGCACAATATATCTTCATAGTATTATCCTCGTGAACTACACCTAGTTTGATAACAAACTACTTGACACAAATGCTCTTTGTCGCTATAATAGCAGTCATATACTTAGCCTTTTGTTGTAGTATCACCACAATGTCTTAACTTTGGAACTCATCCAAATCCATTATGGAACTCACTTTCCATTATATTGTGCCACCCTTAGTTTAGATTGAGATAAACTTAATTTGTACTTTGTGACAAAGCTAGTATCAATGTAGTACTTTTACAATGAACTAATCATCTATTTGTCACTTCTACAAATATTATACTCTTAGTTCTTCCAAAAGATCATAAGAATATCCTTACTAGTGTCCAATGATCATCTTACGAATCATTCTGGTATATGCTCACAACATTTAGAGCATAGGACATATCTGGATTTGTACATATCACAAAGATGATTGATATAAATACTCTTTGTGATTTCATACATCAAGTATCAATCTATACTTGATTATTTGTTTCACTTTACCAAATGTCAATACACTTGAATATATCATCAACATTTGAACTCTTTCAATCCTTTCTCGTATGCACAAGAACCTTTCTTGTAGTTTCTATATTGAACTCATTCAATATCTCGTTTATGTACTTCCGCACAACCATATTAGCCTATTGATGCCAAATATTTGGTTTTGCCTAAGTCTTTCATCGGGATGAAATTCTTATGTGTTAATAAAAGATACATTATTTCCAATCAACAATATGTCTTCCACATAATGTATTAGAAACATGTCTTAGCGCCCCACTTAATTTCTTGCAAATGCAAGCATCTCCATCGTCTCGATGAACTTTTAAACTCCTTTAACAGCTTTCATCACGTTGAAGATTCCAACTCGCGATGCTCACTTTAACCATTGAAGTTTGCATATGCTTTTAGCATCCTTTGAATTAACAAAACCCTATGGACCGTGTTATGCACATGTCCTAGGTAACGATTCTATTAGAAGAACTTGTTTTGTTTATTCAACTACCATATAACAAATTATATGTAGTGGTTGCTACATTAATCCGCCTAGACTAAATATCACTATGAAAGATCAAATCTTGTCATAGTCAACCTTGAACATTTTGTGAACTCTTTCCCAACATGTCGACTATTTTATAGATGTAAAACATCCATGTCTATTTCTTTATAGATCCGCATACAAATCGTAAGGTCTTACACCTTTCTCGAGGGTCCTTCAAGTTCAAAACTTGATTTCTCGTGTATGGAACTATCACGGATTTTATGGCTTCAAGCCATTTGACGGAGTCAGGGCCCATCATCGCTTCTTTGCATGTAGTCGGTTCATTATTCTCAAATATGATTCAACCCTCAAATCTTGGTATTTGATTGTTTACCCGATCTACTTGTTTCAATAGGAACTTAGATCTCCGTGACCACAACCTTTGAGGCACGTGAGCCATGAGCATTGTTGCTGCCTCTGGAACACTTTTCGGTGCTGTGCAACTTTAGACATATAGCTAAGGTTCCTTTAACCTTATCAAAGTTCTATTGTCCTCCCACTTTTCTTTTCACGAAAAATTCCTTCCCAAAGAAACTTGACGTTCTAAGCGACAAACACTTTTGTCTCTGGTGTTATGGAGGAATACTCAACAGTTATACAAAGACAGGTTCATCCGACTTTGGTTGCAAACATCTTTCTTATGCATAGCAAACCATTGTTTAAGAAAGGACAACTTGGGTTTTATCCCAAACCACAACTTTATATGGTGTCATTTCAACGGATTATGATGGAGCTCTTTTTCAGTGGAAAAACGGTAATCTCTAAAGCTTTTAATCTTTAAAATGCAATGGCAGTTTTATGAATTACACCTTTGATCTTACCATGTCAAACAAGGTTTAATTACATATCTCGAATGCTCCATACTCTTATGGTGTTTCGGGAAAATGCAAATCCACGGAACGATTCCTTAAATCTTAGGTATTATGCTAAACTTGTAACTCAAATATCTTCCTTTATGATCTTATCATAAACTATTTATATTCTTGTTACAATGATTTTGCACTTCATCTTGAAAATCTTTGAATTTTTCAAATATTTCACACTTCATCCTTATTAAGTAAATATTCATATATTCACTCAAATTTTCGGAGAAAGCATATGAAGTTGAAATCCATCGCTCTTGACTACACATAATGAATTTCGTACAACAATGTGTACAAGTTCCAATAAGCTAGTCATTTGTTCCCTTTTGGCCTATGAACGAAGTTTTAATTATCTCTAGGAAAGTTTCACAAGCGTCATTTGATCAAAATCAAAAGGACTCTAAAATTCCATCCACATGGAGTTTCTTCATGTTTTCTTTCCAATATAATTTAAACGGCGATGTCACTTCCTAAGTGATCTTTCAATCAATTTGTCTTTCGATATTTTTAGCACTAGTTTTATGGATGTGATTTCTCCAACGAGATTTGTGAATTATCCATCTTTTATGGATTACGGCAATTATTTGAACAACCCTTTTGTTCTCATAATACCTGATAAAACAAATCTTTGAAGGCAAGCTTTGATGTTTAACGAGCAACACAATAACCCTTTATTTGTTCTCGATGAACATCATCACATATTCTTTTGCTAGTTACTTAGGCCATTGTAGTTCATGAATTCTGTTGTTTCGTATGACGATTCATACCAACAAATTCAGTATCAAATACTTAAGAACCACATTGTTTAATAAGCAAAGAATACATCCATAACATGTATATAATTCATATACTTAAACTGAACAATTCTAGTCTTTTCTTTTCTGCCATATATTTATGAGATTCTCTTTCAGTATTTCCTTTTCTGTTTGAAAGAATCTATCAACATCAATAGTGGAGTCATACATATGACACATAGTCCAAAGCGTGTATAGTTAAATACCAATGTCTTTGGACTTGCACTTTGAAGTAGATCACCATTATCAAATGTTTGGTGTTCTTTCAAATTCCTTTCTTTAGTAATCTCTTGCTGTAGTAAACATTTCACCTACATAAAAAATTCACCCTTATCATGGAATCGTCCATGATCAAGCTACTGTTAGCTTAAAACGATGAATTATGAGTATAATGTTGCTATCCAAAACCTTTTGGAGGATTAGGACAACAAGTGTCTCCAACCTTTTGCAAATTCTCATCAAATATGAGAACATGACTTTAGCCATATTATACTCTATCATGTTGCAACCAAAACTTCGTTTCAGATATCACAATATCTTCCACACATCATGGTTTCTGAAACAACTCTTTCAGATCCTAGATAACCTTGATATTAAGATAATCCTTAGAATATCAAGAATCATGGAGACAAACATGATACTTATATACTAACACTTGGAATTGTTACTCTTGATTTAATACTAATTATTAAACTTCCTGGAGTAACCGAAACTTACTGAAAGTTTGCAATAGGACTTTTAAACTTTAGATTAACACTTCAAAACAATACGATACCGTTCAGAAAGTAACTAACCAGAATTCTATAGTTCTATTATCTCAATTATAACTAAGCGCAAGGTGGTAAACGGATGCCAATGACTACAACAACTATGCAAATTCACTTTGATTTAGTTTATGATAAATTGAGTTCTAATTAATAATTAAATTAATCTAGGTGAACTCCCACTCAAAACAATATCCCTCACATTGTTTTAGTGATCACACGAACCAAATCCACCACATCAAAACCGATCATCACTAGAGTTGATATAGCTTCAATGGCGAACAATCAACATGTTCATCATATCTACTATATGACTCATTCTCTACCTTTCGGTAATCCATGTTCCTGAGGCCATGTCTGTACATGCTAGGCTCGTCAAGATCAAACCTTAGTTTCCGCATGAGCAAATCTGGCTTGCTCACGTTGTATACACTTGTAGAATCTAACACACCCGATCATCACGTGGTGCTTCGAAACAACAAGCTTTAGCAACGGTGCTAACTAAGGGTGAACACTTTATGACTTGAAATTCATGTGCATGAGGGATCATCTTATAATGCTACCGTCGTCTACTAAGCAATACAAGATGCATAAAGGATTAACATCACATGCAATTCATAATATGTGATATGATATGGCCTTTCTTATTTGTGCTTCCGATCTCCATCTTCTAGCACGAATATGATCTCCATCATTACCGGCATTGCATCAAGGTCAATGACGCTGCTCCATGGTTGTCGTCCACCGGCTTCAACTATTACAACTACTTTGAATAGACACGCGGTCTTAATAATTTAAAGACAACCATATGGCTCCACCGGTTGCCAACTTACAATAAGGAACATTGCATACATCATATATAATCACAATCATGGCCATATCACATCACAAAGACACCCCAAAACAAAGTTAGACGCCTCTAATTTTCTTTGCATGTTTTACGTGGTTTGGGGCTTTCAATAAGTGTCGTTCTAACTTACGAACAAGAACCACAACATTGATACTAGTATTGTCAATCACCCGTTGTAAATTGGATCTTAACTATGCTAGGAGAAACAGGCACCCGCAAAGTGTGGCATCCCGCAAAACCACTACTAGAAAATCGCGTTGAATTTGTGCATTGCATCGTCATCATCATGCATTGTTTGCTTAAAACTATTTTCGCAAAGCCCGTTTTGTTTTCTAAAACGCCCCATCTTTATTCAAAACCAAAACCGGGTCTCCGGAATATTTTGTTTGTCGGCTATCGAATTGCTAGAGCCATCTTTAAAACAAATAAAAGTTACAATTATTTTTAGCGGGGCAGTCGAACGGGCCGTTTTGACCCGAACGGCCACCCCAGAAAATATAATCGGCCCACCTAATCGGCCCCTTCTAAATCCTAAAGCTACCCTGTCCTAGTCTACCCATCCCTCTGGCCACATCACGGACCAATCCGTGACCGCCACCGCCCCTCTCCTCCCTCTACCAATCCTATGTTGCCACATAGACCCAACCCTCTCCCCACCACCCCAAACACACCCTCGCCACACAACCCACTCCACAAGCCACCACACACACGCCAAGACGCCCACACTTGTCCCTCCACCGACACCCCCCTGCCCCTGCCCACCACTGGCACGCCCCAACCCGTCCCCGGCCCCCCCGCCCATCTTCCTCCCTCCTCATGAAGTCCCCTGTCTTCTTCCTCCTGCCCCTCCTCCGGCAGGGCCTCCTCCTCCTCCTCCCTCCCCTTCCTCACCGGCCTCAGTCCCCCACCCCGTCTCCTCCTCCCTAGCGCTGGCCCCAGACCTCCTCACCGCTCGCCCACCACCACCTCCGCCACCTCTCCTGGCCGACCTTCGCCTCGCCTGCCTCCCAGCCGAGCTGCCCCGCCTGCTTGCTGCTGCCCGCCTCGCCACACCTCGCGCCTCCAGCTCGCCCGCCGCAGGCGCTGCCCTCCGCATGAGACAAGCCCTCGCTGGTACCTCTCTCCGCTGCGCCGCCTGGCAGTGAAGGCCAAGGCGTCCCTGCCGCCTTTCGCTGCGACGCCGCTGCTAGGCTTCGAAGGCCCTGGCCGCGCTGCTGGCTCAGCTTCGCTGCTGCCTCGCAGCTGCCGGGCTAAACCGCGATTAACCTCGCCGCTGCCGGCGTCGGCTGCCGCCGCTGCCGCCCGCTGTCCGCCCGTCTCGCCCGCTTTCGCTCGCCGCCGGCTTCGCCACGCCGCCTCCAAAGGTTGCCTCACGCCGCCGCGTCTCCTTTCTCCGGTGTCGCCAGACGCTGGGACGCCTTCGCCGCTTCGCTGCGGCCTCTCGCCCTCATCGCCGCCGCCTCCGTTGACCCGAGCAGGCATAGTCGCCACCAGATGTGCCGATATGGAGCCGTTCGTAAAACAACGCCGAGGACTCATGTCGGGCCCGTGAAGCGACGCCTCAAGATCTCCCTCACGGATCGCAAGACCATCCCCGGACCCGGAGTTCACCACACGATGACAAGATCTCCGAGCCCGACACCGCATCCAACCTCAAGCCCCAAGTTCTATTGATGAACAAGGAACCGCAAGTGTGTCGATAGGAGCCAAGATCCTGACGCCAAGATCGCCACGGAACCCGATCTCGGCACGCCAAGCTCTACATCCCGGACGCCGAGACCGATGCAATGGCGTGGGGCCCGACAAGACCTCGTGAATCGCAAGCTCGACCCGGAATCCGACAAGATCCGCATGCGACAAGAACGACACTGCGACAGCGAGCCCGAGCGCCGACGCCAACCGAGCCCTGCTTCCCGGTTGCGACAAGACCTACCCCGATGGTCGAGAATGTTACGCCAAGATCGAACCCTAGATCCTGGACCCCGAGACCCGGCCCCGAACCCCAGAACCCAAGATCGCCGAACCCTAATGTGTGACCCTTATCCGAACCCCTATTTTTATAAATGCTAAACATAAAAACCTGTTGCATATTAAATTTTCGTCCTCGCATGCATAACATTGGTTTGGGGGCCTTATGCCGATTCACTGCATAATTAAATATGGGGCCCATATGCGGGCAAATCTAGTCTCATATTGGCCTCATCTAAACTTGTGTAGCGAACCGGTGCCATCTTTTGTCTTGCTAATGCAACATTTAATTTGCGGGGTAGATAAATAACATGAACCATTTAATTAATTGTCGGGACCCCGGGTCCACTTAATATTGACCTAATCGCATCGCACTTTTGCCATGTCATGCATCATACATGCATCATGCCGATCTTCTGCTGTTGTGTTAAAGAGTGCACCCGGTGTTTATTCTAGTGTTTTGCTTCTTCGCGGATAAGGCCGTTGAGTTTATGTGAGCTTCGCCCCGATCACCGGTTGAACCTTTGTCAATGTTTTCAGGCGAGCATCTCCCCCTTTCTACCTATCTTACTTTTATAGTATTTATTCCCTCCTGTTGATCTATTGCTATCTGTGTTACGATGCTTTAGCTTCCGTACCTGTGATATACCATGCAGCTCTATATTGCCTTGGACACATCCTATTACCTGTTGTTTGGTAGATAGTTGGACTTGCGCGTCGTAGTCGCTTGCTCAAGTGCTGTTGCGTGTTGTCAAATGCCACAGTTGTTGATGTATTGCCGCATGTCGATGTTGGAGATGATCATAGCTTTATTTACCGTTCATTTTCATTCCTGTTTAACAACTAAAACTGAAGTAAGCAGAGGCATCGGTGGGTGATAGATAATATTTGGTTTCCGAACGCCCACTTGTGTCCCGTAGGACCCCGAGTACTTGATACCTGTTCCTTGATTTATCGCGCTATCCACATCCGGGAGGTATATGGGACCCCCGAGCCGTAGAGCTTGATTCGGTCTTATTTCTTGGGGCCACAAACTAGTTTGAGGTTTTATTTACTATCCTGTACTTATGCCATGCTACTTATGTATTTACGATCAGCGAGGAGCACACTCAGACTGCTTAGGATCGGGACACGATTCCGCTGTGTCGACAAACCCAGCCACACTTTCGGTTCCCGATGCTCACACCGTCTACCCAAACCTTGAGTCCGTCTCGAGCTTGCTTACTTCTGCTATGTGTACTCCAAGGGTGGCCCCTGAAATGTTTTTCAATCCTCGTGATTGTTCACCGTGAAAGCCTCGTTGGGTTTTGATTTGGTTTTTCTAAGGTTGATCGGCGTGTGTTGCTATTGGTGCACCCGGCCGGTAAAACTTTTCTGAAAGCCGTGTCCGCGGTATGGACGACTCGAGCACTGATCTCGACCATAGACAAGCATAACTAAAGTTTATTGTTATAAATTTGACTTTATAATGACTAGTAATCAGCTTCACTATAATGGAATGGCTAAATAATACTGCCCACAATTGCTTGTTTGGATTGTCGCTTGCAACCAATGTACCTGACTAGTAAGTACTGCAACTACAACGGAATGGCTGAATAAAAGTACCAACAACTGCTGGGTTTTTGGGTTATCTCATGCCAATTGTATCTGACTAGTAAGTGTTGCAACTATCACGGAATGGTTAACTAAAAGTGCCCACTGCTTATTTTATCAGGATGATTATCTATACCTGACTAGTAATTGCTGCAACGATAACCGAATAAATAAAACTGCCAACTGTGTGAGTTCCTCGGTTGACTTCCTCGTTTGGTCTCGAGGGGGAAACACCAGGATGGGTTTGATTGATGGTAGTATCAAGTTGGTTCCGGATAGGTCCTTCTTACCCCTCTCTGATTGCCGCCAGTTGTATCGAGTCTCTATAGGTTGTTTAGTGCATGCTGCCGCTGCCGCTTCAGTCCACCATACCTATGTAGGCGAGGACCGCCGAATTCTAGTCTCGCTGTCTTGGCCTCGATCGACGCTCCTTTTTCCTTTGCCCTTTGTCGGCACCCCTTTTGTTTAAGCAGGTTTTGAGATCGACGTCGTTAGCAGGGTTACCCTTCCGGCTTGGCCTGGGCAGGGTTATGGACGCCATTGATTATTCTTCAGGGCTCTTAGCCCCATTTGCATCTTGTCCGTAGTCGGACGCTCTATCGTTTACAAGGTGATTTGGATCTTTGTACCTTATATCTGTATTCTTGACTCTTTGAGTCGCTGCTGTATATATATATGTTCTGTGGGTCCCATCGAGGACTGTTGTGTAATGTTATTACTTCGTTTTCCACCCGCTCGCGAGTGCCTGGTGGGCACCTTTGAATCGTTTCTATGCGGGTTTGGCGGGTTTCGCTAAAACTTGCATAGGGCCGATTCTGAGGGTGTTACACAAAGCCACTTATGCAATACAAGTTGCATGTCAAGCGTGGATCAAGTCTCATGAACGATGTCATGTAAGGTTAGCCCGGGCCGCTTCATCCCAACATACCGCAAGATGCAAAGTACACAATAAGCAATCGACAATAAAAGCATCAACGCCCACAATGACCATTGTGTTCTACTCGTGCAACAAATCTACATATAGACACGGCTCTGATACCACTGTAGGGGTTCGTAGCATGGAAAACAAAAAATTTCTATCGCATACAAACAAACAAGCCAAGATCTATCTACTAGATTGTAGCAACGAGTCGATGGAATAACTTACCCTCGAAGATTCCAAAGCGGTTAACGAGAGCAGATTCTCGTGGGTGATGTAGTCGTACTCTTTCCGATCTCAAGATCGCGTAGACGATCCTTCCGGCTGCTCCGGCGCTCCCAGCCGGGTCACACGTCGGTACTGACGAAGACCTTCCTCTCCCTTGTTCCAAAGAAAATGGAGGTTGTAGCACTTCTCGTGATTCGGCAAAGACAACGGCGTGGTACCTAAGTAGAGGGAGATCCCGCAGGCTTCGCCTAAGCCGGAGCGAGTATGGTGGAGTATGAGAGAGAGCTATTAGTGGTCTAGGATTAGACACACCAATTAGAAGGCTCTAAACCGCAGCTAGAGCAATTAGAAGCTCTAAACCAAAACGGCTCTAAACCGGATATTAGAGGATAGGAACTTGTGTGTCTAGAGGAGGAGGCCCCGCCTCCTTTTATAGGGAGGGCGGGAGGGGAGGGGAGTCCTCCCAAGTCGGCCTTGGTTGGCGCGCCAGCTTGAGGGACTCCTCCCAAGTCGGTTCCAAACACCTCTTGCTTGTTTCCCACAGCTCTGCTTTCCAGCTTTCTGCTTTAGCCGTTGACTTTCAAACCGCGCTTGACTTTTCAGTTTTGGAACAAGAACACTTAGTACATGATGCAATCATTCAATATGTAATGACACATTCATGTACCTCCCCCGAGTGCCGGACAATCCGAACCTTCTAGAACATTCCCGATGAAAACACCTAATCATTCCCAAATCCAAACGGACTTTCCTTATATGAATCTTATTCGGACCATTCCGGATCACCTAGTGATATCCGAATCCCATCCGAGACTCAACAACATTCGGTCTCTTTCTCATAATACCATAACTACTCAAACAACGTGAATCCTTAAGTGTGTCTCCCTACGGTTCGTGAATTATGCGAACATGATCGAGACACTTCTCAACAATAACCAATAGAGGAATCTGGAAATTCATATGGATCCCACATATTTCTATGATTACTTACATCGAATGAACCACTTACATACGATACCAATTTCCCTTTGTCTCACGATAGTTTACTTATCCGAGGTTATGATCGTCGGTATCTCTGCATACCTAGTTCAACCTCGTTACCGATAAGTACTCTTTTCTCGTTCCCGTGATATGTGATCCCTTGTGAGACAGTCACATGCTTGCAAGCTAATTGGATGACATTCCACCGAGAGGTCCCAGAGTATATCTATCCGTCATATGGATGGACAAATCCCACTCTTGATCCATGTGTTTCAACCAATACTTTCCGAACACTCAATGCCACCTTTATAGCCACCCAGTTACGGTGTGGTGTTTGATGTCATCAAAGCATCCATCTGGTAAAGGTGATATGCATGATCTCATGGTCGAAGGAATTAGGTTACTATGTATCAGAAAGCATATAGCAATTGAACTATTGAAATGACTTGATCTTTATGCTACGCTTATCTATAGGAGTATGTACATCATATCATTCTCCTAACGATATGACCCTGTTGTTAATAACATCTCTATGTTCATGATCAGGAAACCATGATCATATATTAAACAACAAGCTAGTTTAACAAGAGGCTTTACTAGGGACTCTTATTTTAGTTTACAAATCACACAAGTATTAATGTTTCCGGTTAATACAATTATAGCATTGTATGTAAACATTTATCATAAGTGTGAAGATATGATAATAACCACTTTATTATTGCCTCTTGGGCATATCTCCAACAAAGACAACAGTCAAGAAGCCCCCAGGACGGATTCTCTGGCCCCCGAGGGCGGATTATCCGGCCCTGGTTCTCCATATCCTATCAGGCACTCTCAGTAAGAAGGCACTGGTGCTTCACCTCCCAGGCCGGATAGTCCGGCCCCTCCAAGGGGAGGATTATCCGGCCCTGAAGAACAAACTCAGCAGCAATCTTCTGGTGTTAACGCAGACCAAGATTAGGGGCAAGGCAGTAATCAAGACAAGGATACAAATACTGAATCAACTCCTTCTAGAAACAATAAGGACACTGAGGCTCGTCGCAAGGCTCGTGCTGATCGGAACCTTGAACTAAGGGGTCACCCTCTTGACAAGGTTGTTGGTGATCTACGACAAAGGGTATCCACTAGAAGAGAACTTGCAAGCTTCTGTGATCATCAAGCTCACATTTCCATGGTTGAACCGAAGAAGGTTTTTGATGCTCTTGAAGACCCCGATTGGGTTGTTGCAATGCATGAAGAATTAAATAACTTCGAACGCAACAAAGTTTGGAAGCTCGTAGAGAAACCAAAGGATTGCCGCAATGTTATCGGCACCAAGTGGATATTCAAGAACAAACAAGATGAAAATGGCATTATTGTGAGGAATAAAGCACGACTCATGGCTCAAGGATTCTCTCAAGTGGAAAGAATTGATTTTGGCGAGACTTATGCTCCTGTGGCTCGTCTTGAGTCCATCTGTATCCTTCTTGCATATGCAGCCCATCATAATTTTAAATTACAACAAATGGATGTTAAGAGCGCTTTCCTTAATGGTCATCTACATGAGTTAGTATACATCAAGCAGCCCCCGAGGTTTGAGGACCCCAAATTTCCAAACCATGTCTACAAACTCGATAAGGCGCTCTATGGCCTTAAACAAGCCCCACGTGCGTGGTATGAGCACCTTAAAGAGCTTTTGCTAGACCGTGGATTCGAAGTTGGGCAAATCTATCCCACTCTTTTTACTAAGAAGGTTAATGGGGAGCTTTTTGTATGCCAACTTTATGTAGATGACATTATTTTTGGCTCTACTAACCAAGCTTTTAACGATGAATTTTCAAAGCTTATGACTGACAGGTTTGAGATGTCCATGATGGGTGAGTTGAGGTTCTTTCTTGGATTTGAGATCAAACAACTTAGAGTGGGAACTTTTATTAATCAAGCTAAGTACATCCAAGACATGCTCAAAAGGTTCAAGATGACGGATATCAATGGTGTGGCTACTCCAATGCAAACAAAGTGTCATCTTGAGCTCAATCCCAAGGGTAAAGACGTGTACCAAAAGGTACACCGATCCATGATCGGCTCTCTCCTTTACCTTTGCGCATCTAGGCCCGATATCGTGTTAAGTGTAGGAGTGTTTGCAAGGTACCAAGCCGCTCCTAAAGAAAGCCACTTAGTGGAGGTCAAACGAATCTTCAGATATTTGGTTCATTCCCCAAATTTTGGGTTATGGTATCCCAAGGGTTCAAGTTTCTCTCTATGTGGTTACACTAATTCAGATTGGGCTGGTGACAAAGATTATAGGAAATCAACCTCTGGTGCATGTCAATTCTTGGGCAGGTCTCTAGTGTGTTGGTCTTCAAAGAAACAAAATTGTATTTCTCTTTCAATCGCCGAAGCTGAATATGTTGCTGCTACAAGTGCTTGTACATAATTATTATGGATGAGGAAAACTTTAAAGGAATATGGTGTCAATTGTGACAAAGTGCATCTATTATGTGACAATGAAAGTGCTATCAAAATTGCTTACAATCCCGTGCAGCATACAAGAACAAAACATATTGATATTCGCAACCACTTCATTCAGGATCATGTTGCTCGTGGTGATATTGCCCTATCCTTTGTGATCACGAAGAACCAACTTGCTAATATTTTCACGAAGCCCCTTGATGAAGAAATATTTTGTTATTTGAGGAATGAGCTAAATATCATAGATTCAAGGAGCTTGGTTTGATTATTCTTGCACACTCACTTGCTCTTATTTATGTAATTGATTGGGCCAACCCTCCCCCTATAATGCCGAAAGAAAGTAAAATCATTTTCCTTAATATCACTTTGTGATATGTGGGTCATCGATGAGCATTGGTTTTGAACTCAAGATACATCTTCGCGGTGTCATGCCATGCGCTCCAACATGGTGGCTTCGGCCACCGCCCTATTCCTAGAGAAGAGTTGGTTTCTCATGGTTCTTTTTGGATTTTCTTGCATATCTTGTGTTCTTATGGAAAACATGCTCACTTTTGGCTTTTATTTGATTTGATTCTTGCAAATTTGGGTGTGTAGTACCATCTCAGGAGGCATGATCTTCTGGGCGTTAGCATCGCTCTTCTTCCTTTTTGGCGTTTCGATGCCAAAGGGAGAGAAGTAGTTCTATTAGGTCACCAGATTTGTATGGGTCATGGGTCGGGCACAAGCACTTGCTTTTCCATTCGTTCGTTTTACTTGTGCCCCTTTAGCGTGAACTTATTTGCTATTTGTTGCTTGGTTATTGTAAGACTCTGTCGTGACTTATTATGTATGGTCCTATGGCATTCTGGATTTATATTGTGGACCTACTATCATGGAATTCTGGATTTATCTGTGGAGTCTGGCATTCTAGTTGATGACATATGGAATCATGGGATTATCTTATGTATGCATCAATTTTGTGGGATGTGCAATCTCATTAGTTTATTTGGAAATATTCACATCCCGATGGTATGATCTCGTTTACCAACCCATCTGGTTTTAATTGTTCTTGCTGAAAGTTGTGTTTTATCTAGTGTGTGCATGTGTGTTTCTAAGGTAAATTTTATTATGCACACATCTAGGGGGAGCCTCTTTCATTTATTTTAAGGGTGTCGTTGGTAGTCGTTTGCAAATCCTAATATTGTCATCTAACACCAAAAGGGGGGAGATTGAAAGAACATTTCATAACCCCTAGTGTTTTGTGTGTTAGATAACAATATCAAGGATTATTTAATGTGTGTTGAAGTGTTGTAGATCTGTACATTGAGAAGGGAAGGAAACTGCTTTCTGGGGGCGGATAATCCTCCCCATCCCTGTTTCAAGTGTGCGCGACCCCCAGAGAGAGGGGCGGAGTTTGTGGCCGGATTTTCCGGCCAAGCCGGATTATCCGCCCCCTCGAGGATTTTCTTCAAGCCAAGGCATGCGTCGCTCTCTGTATGCGGGGCGGAGTTTCTCCCGGACATTCCGGCCATGGGGCGGATTTTCTCCCTAGGGCGGATAGTCCGCCCCTAAGGGGGCGGATTCCTTCAAGCCAAGACATGCGTCGCTCTCTGTATGGGGGGCGGAGTTTCCCACGGACTTTCCGGCCCTGGGGCGGATTTTATCCCTAGGGCGGATAGTCCGCCCCTGAGGGGGACGGATAATCCGCCCCCTCGGGAAATTTCTTCAAGACAAGGCTGTGTCACTCTCTTTTTGGGGGGGCGGAGTTTTTTCCCGGAGTTTCCGTCCTGGGGCAGATTTTCTCCCCAGGGCGGATAGTCCGCCCTAAAGGGGGGCGGATAATCCGCCCCCAAATTTCTCCAACGGCTTGTTCTGGGCAGGGGGTATTTAAGCCTGTCTTCCCCCTCTGTCCAGAACTCTTGATTCATTCGAAAAAGAAAAGACCTGATCTGCAACCTTCATCCAAGAGAACTCCACCTAGATCCACTCAAAGGCTTCGTCCCTTGGGGAATCAAAGGAGGAGGACTCGATCTTCATCAACTACAATCAAGCGCTTCATCTCCTCTCCATTCATTTGGAGAACCACCGATCTAGTATTTCTTGCAAATACCTAGATCCTTGTTTTTGTTTATATTGATAAACCTTGTTCTTGTGGCAGCTTGTTGTCATCTCGGGAGCCCCCAATTCGGTTGTGGGTGTGTGAGCCGATAGCATTGTAAAAGGCACTGGTTCCCGCCTCGAAGGGATCCAATAGTGGAGAAGGTGGATCAGGCCTCTCGTGGCGAGATCCATCGAAGAATAGGGTGAGGCCTATTGTGGCGTGGTGGTATTAGAACCGCCCACCCCTCCAACACAGATGTACTTCCCTTAAGAAGGAAAGAACTGCGGTAAAACAAATCCCAGTGTCTCTGCGTGCTCCACTACGGTTCCTTTGCTCCTCTCTTTACGTGCTTAGTAGTTAGGGTTACATATAGGGAAATTCTCGTAGTTGCATATCTAGAGAATTTACCTTGTGTCAAGCCTAAAATTGAAAAGTATTAAAAATTGGTTAGCACCTATTCACCCCCCCTCTAGGTGCCCATACGATCCATTTCAGGAGCGAGCTACGGACTTATTGGAAATCATACATACCGATGTGTGTGGTCCAATGAGTGTAGCATCGCGCGGTGGTTATCGTTATGTTCTTACCTTCACGGATGACTTGAGTAGATATGGGTATATCTATTTCATGAAACATAAGTCCGAAACTTTCGAGAAGTTTAAGGAATTTCAAAGTGACGTAGAAAATCAACGTAACAAGAAGATTAAGTTTCTACGATCTGATCGTGGAGGTGAATATATAAGTTACGAGTTTGGCGAGCATTTGAAGAAATATGGAATAATTTCACAATTGACACCGTCAGGAACACCACAGTGTAATGGCGTGTCCAAACATCGTAATCGAACTCTCTTAGATATGGTTTGTTCTATGATGTCACTTACATATTTACCGCTATCGTTTTGGGGTTATGCATTAGAAACATCCGCATTCACTTTAAATAGGGCACCATCTAAATCCGTTGAAACGACACTATGAATTATGGTTTGGGAACAAACCGAAATTGTCGTTCCTTAAATTTTGGGGTAGCGAAGCTTATGTAAAGAAGTTACAACCCGACAAGCCTGAACCCAAAGCGGGAAAATGCGTCTTCATAGGATACCCGAAGAAAACTATTGGGTATACCTTATATCATAGATCCGAGGGCAAAGTCTTCGTTGCCAAGAATGGATCCTTTCTAGAGAAGGAGTTTCTCTCGAAAGAAGTGACTGGAAGGAAAGTAGAACTCGACGAGGTTGTTGAACCTTCTCTCGGACTTGAGAGTAGCGCAGCACCGGAAGTAGTTCATATGTCGCCTACACCAATAAGAGAGGAAGCTAATGATGAAGTAACTACGTAACCTCGTAGGTCAACGAGAACTCATACCACTCCATATTGGTATGATCCCGTTATGAGTGTCATGTTGGTGGACAACACCGATGACCCTGCGACATATGAGGAAGCGATGATGATCCTAGATTCCAACAAATGGCAAGAAGCAATGAAATCCGAGATCGGATCCATGTAAGAAAACCAAGTATGGACTTTGTTGGACTTACCGGATGGCCGGAAGGCTGTCGAGAACAAATAGATTTTTAAGAAGAAAACAGATGCTGATGGTAATGTTACTGTCTATAAAGCTCGACTTGTCGCAAAAGGGTTTCAAAAAATTTAAGGAGTTGACTACGATGAGAATTTCTCACCTGTAGCGAAGCTAAAGTCTGTGAGGATTTTATTAGCAATCGCTGCATATTATGATTATGAGATATGGCAGATGGATGTCAAAACGGCGTTCCTCAATGGAGACATTGATGAAGATTTGTATATGGTATAACCCAAAGGTTTTATAGATCCTAAAGATGCTAACAAGGTATGCAGACTTCAAAGGTCCATTTATGGATTGAAGCAAGCATCCCGGAGTTTGAATCAACGTTTTGATAAGGTAATCAAAAGCTTTGGTTTTATACAAACTTATGGAGAAGCTTGTATTTACAAGAAAGTGAGTGGGAGCTCTGTAGCATTCTTAATACTATATGTAGACGACATATTGTTGATTGGGAATGATGTAGACCTTCTTAATAGTGCCAAAGATTATTTGAATAATAGTTTTTCAATGAATATCTCGGCAAAGCAACTTACATATTAGGCATAAAGATTTATAGAGATAGATCAAGACGCCTAATATCATTGTCACAGAGTACATATTTGGACAAAGTTCTAAAGAGGTTTGGAATGGAAGATAGCAAGAAAGGGTTCTTGCCCATGTTGCCCAATACGACCTTGAGTAAAACTCAAAGTCCTGCTACGGCAGAAGATAGAGAAAGAATGAGTAAGACTCTCTATGCCTCAGCCATAGGATCTCTTATGTATGCCATGCTATGTACTAGACCTAACATTGCATATGTTGTTTGTTTAACTAGCAGATATCAAAGTGATCCATGAGTGGATCATTGGACAACGGTCAAAACATCCTTAAGTATTTGATAAGAACTAAGGATATGGTTCTTTCTTATGGAGGTGATGAACAACTCGTTGTTGATGGTTACACCGATGCTAGTTGGAACACCGATACGGATGATTCTAAATCTCAATCTGGATATATATTTACTTTGAATGGTGCAGCAGTTAGCTGGAGGAGTGTAAAGCAACGCGTTGTGGCGAGATCTTCAACTGAATTGGAATACATAGCTGCTTCGGAGGCTTCACAAGAGGCGATATGGATGAAGGAGTTCATTACAGAGCTCGGTGTGGTTCCAAGTGCGTTGGACTCAATGTCTATCTATTGTGATAACATAGACGCCATAGCCAATGCGCAAGAACCAAGGTCACACAAGAAGCTCAAGCATATCAAGCTGCGTTTTCACGCTATTCAAGAGCATGTCCAAGATGGTGACATAAAGATTTGCAAAGTACACATAGATCTGAATGTGGCGGATCCGTTGACTAAACCTCTCCCGAGGGAAAAACATGACCAGCACCAAACCGTCATGGGTGTTCGGTATATTACCATGTAATCTAGATTAGTTGACTCTAGTGCAAGTGGAAGACTGTTGGAGATATGCCCTAGAGACAATAATAAAAGTGGTTATTATTATATCTTTGTGTTTATGATAAATGTTTACATTCATGCTATAATAGTATTAACCGGAAACATTAATACTTGTGTGATTTGTAAACTAAATTAGAGTCCTTGGTAAAGCCTCTTTGTAATACTAGCTTGTTGGTTAATAGATGATCGTGGTTTCCCAATCATGAACATTGAGATGTTATTAACAACAAGATCATATCATTAGGAGAATGGTATGATGGACATACTCCTATAGATAAGCGTAGCATAAAGATCAAGTCATTTCAATAGTTCGTTTGCTATAAACTTTCTGATACATAGTAACCTAATTCCTTCGACCATGATATCATGCTAATCACCATCACCGAAAGGATGCTTTGATGACATCAAACACCACACCGTAACTGGATGGCTATAAAGGTGGCATTGAGTGTTCAGAAAGTATGTGTTGAGGCACATGGATCAAGAGTGGGATTTGTCCATCCATATGACAGATAGATATACTCTGGGCCCTCTCGGTGAAATACCATCCAATTATCTTGCAAGCATGTGACTGGCTCACAAGGGATCACATAGCACGGGAATGAGAAAAGAGTACTTATCAGTAATGAGGTTGAAATACATAAGTAGAGATACCGACGATCAAACCTTGGATAAGTAAACTATCGTGAGACAAAGGGAAATTGGTATCATATGTAAGTGGTTCATTCGATCGCAAAGTAATCGTAGAAATATGTGGGAACCATATGAATTTCTAGATTCCTCTATTGGTTATTGATCGGAGAAGTGTCTCGGTCATGTTCGCATAATTCACGAACCGTAGGGAGACACACTTAAGAATTTGATGTTGTTTAGTAGATATGAAATGTAAGTAGGGAGACCGAATGTTGTTCGGAGTCTCGGATGGGACCCGGGATATCACGAGGAGATCCGGAATGGTCCAGAGAATAAGATTCATATAAGGAAAGTCCAATTCCGGAGTTCGGGAATGATTCCGATGATTTCATCGGAGTGGTTCTAGAATGGTCTAGAAGGTTCACTGGACCGGAAGGGGAATGGTTCAGGAATGTGTCATGGTTAAGTGGAATGATTGGATCATGTCCTAGGTCACTTGGTCGGGTATTTCCAAGAGAGGAATTAAGCTCCAAATTGCAAGTCAAAAGGCAGGTTTAAAAAGTCAAACTGGAACAATGGTTTCCTAGTGGAAGAAGGAAAGAGTCCTTCTTTCCCTCCAACTTGGATAGGGATTTGGGGATGGATTCAAACTCCCCTCTTCCAAGTTGTCCTCCCTCTAATAAATAGAGGGGAGGGGCTGCCCCAAGAACACACAACCAGCCCCTCCCAACCTTGAGCCGCGCCGCCGCCTCGCCGCCGCTTGCCGGCTTGTCGCCGTCGCCCTAGCCGCCGTCGACTCCACCTAATACTCTCCGGCCCTCTAAACCTAGATCGCCGGAAACCCTAGATCCACCATAACCTGCTCCGGCTTAGGCGAAGCCGTGCAGGATTTTCCCTCTACTTCCAACACCATGCCATCGTGCTGCCGGAATCGCGAGGGGAGAACTATAACCTCCGCTGCCTGCTGGAACAAGGGAGAGGAAGGTCTTCATCGAGTACCGAACGTGTGACCGACTGCGGAATAGCTGCCAGAACGCAGCGCCGGAAGGATCGTCTACGCGATCTTGAGATCGGCAAGTGTACGACTTCATCACCCACGAGAATCTGCTCTCGTCAACCGCTTTGGAATTTTCGAGGGTGAGTACTCTAATTGACTCGTTGATACAATCTAGTAGATAGATCTTGGCTTGTTTGGGTGCATGCGGTAGAATTTTTTTGTTTTCCATGCTACCAACCCCTACAGATTTGTACTCATAAACTCAGTACTTACGAATTTGGTACTGTATATGATTTATTTTTTTCACTTGCCAAAGGGAATCTTGAATAGATTGGATTATTTCTGATCAAGATTTTTTTGACAGAGAGATATTGACAAAAATAAATATCGACTGGCCAAACGGAGTGTGGTCTACTCACCAAAATACCAAGGTGGTCTTGGTATACATGACTTGCAGGTCAAGAACACCGCTTTTCTAGGTAAATGGATTTTCAAGCTTCTCATAGAGTACATTGTGTGGCAAACCATTATTTGGAGGAAATATGTGGGATCAAAAGTCGTGTCTCAAGTGCTATGGAATCCCGGTGTTTCACACTTTTCGGATGACCTAATGACATCCGAAAAGCATTTCTTCAAGTTTGGTTCTTTTAATATCAAGGACGGATCACAGATACATTTTTGTGAGAATAAATGGCTTGGCCAGATTACTCTTCGAGAATAATATCCTTCTCTATGTAATATTGTGCAACACAAAGGAGATACAATCTCCACGATGATGGAGTCGAATCCTCTGAATGTGTCATTCGGGCATGATCTCATAGGACCTAGATTGGAATCGTGGAATGATCTTGTATTTAGATTAACCACAGTACAATTGTCGGAGGGTACTGATGAGTTCCAAATTTACTTGTGAGTGGTAACTCGGTAGATTCCTCATATAGGGTGTTGGTTCAACCAGATACTCCAGTCGATGGTAATAAGAAAATCTGGAAGATGAAAATTCCTTTAAAAACGAAAGTATTTGCATGGTACTTACATAGAGGGATTATTGTCACAAAAGACAATCTTGTAAAATGGAACTGGCAAGGAAGTAAGCAATGTATTTTTTTTGTCATCAAGATAAGACAATCAAACATTTATTTTTTCAATGTAATTTTGCTCGTTCTATATGGTCAATAATCCAAGTAGCTTCTGTACTATCTCCTCCCCATTCTGTTACCAATATATTTGGTAATTTATTACAAGAGATTGATGATTAATACAGAATTATGTTTATGGTGGAAGCGCTTGCCATTATTTGATCACTATGGCTATGTATAAATGACAAGATTTTTAATGATAAAATGTATTCTTTCTTGCAGGTTATCTACCGAAGCACGACCATTCTCCGTTTATGGTTCACTATACAACGTGTGGAGTTTCGAGACCTATTTACGGAGAACTGTACACGCTTGGAGGATACAACGATGGATATTTTTCCTGACATGAATGACAACGCAATTCGAGGATCAACTTCTATCTTCATCCCTAGACAGTTTGTTTTAACATACATTTGTCAAGCATTATCCACTAGCCAATGCAACCAAAATTCCGAACTAATGGAAAGGGTAGTGCAATCCACTTATACACTTCAACACCCTCTCTCACGTGTGACGGAGAGAAGTCAGCACATGCAACCAGAAGAGAGCGACAACATGCGAAACTCGCGTATGACTCAAGACGCCTATACATGGACACAGAGGGGGCAACGGCATTTTAGGATAAATTGTGAAAGCCGGGACTCGAAGTTAAAACCTTAGGCTTGATACGATGTCAAGCTTCATGCACTAGCCAACACAACCAAACTAATGAAAATGGCCAATGAATGCAATTCACTTATACACTTTAACAACATTCATATACTTTTCTCCTACTTGGTTTATTCTTGTGTGAACAATTGATAGTTGTCGGTTGTGTGCATCTTGTTATGCAGAGGCCGGTGTAATGTTACTAAGTAATAAAACACCTATTTTCAAAAAACGAAAATAGTAATGGTGGATATCATTTCCGTGTCATTGATTTATTCTCGGTGGCTTTATGTACCGTGTGCTTCAGCTTGCACAAATGGATAACATCGTTTTTATTTGACTGATTTATTGTCGGCGGTGTTACGTGTTGTTTCATTGAAGTCACAGTAAACAGTGATGGTGCTTATATTTTTTGCTTCATCGGTTTATTCTGATATTGTTGTCGAAACAGGTATACGGTTAGAAACACTGCTATAATTTCCTTCAATGTTTCACATTAAACAATTTCATCTTATCATACGTGTTGTATTTCAGCGAGAGAAGGAAAAACGATAAGGAGATGGCAAGAAAAGCCGAAACAGAATGAACGGAAAATGAATAGAAAAACAAAAACTCAAAACATACGGGTGAACAGATAAAAAAGTGTTAAAAACAACCGGCAGTTTTAGGGTGAAGACCACCGATGCTTAACAGCAAAATCAAGAACATGTGAAAGAGGTGAAAAGGGAGAACAATGTGCAGAAAGAACGCCACGTTTTTGTGCATGCTTCCTTGCTCGCCGCTACCACCCACCGGATGGTAATGGCTTTGGAAGGATGCTCGTAGAAAACCGTACGTTGGTCCTTCCTATGCCGGTGATCAGGCGAGACCGATCGCTCCGGGGATAGATCATCGAAGGAGGGATGCGACCGAGCACAACCAGCGTACTGTATCATCGTAGGTAGGAGAAGAGAGGGAAGCAACGCACTTGTTTTGGGTCACCGCCGTCGGGGTTGCAGCGCCACCTCCGGGTGTTGTCACTGGAGAGGCGCATGCTATCGACGACTGGAACGAACCAAAACGCAACAAAGGTTGACAGGAGGGAAGATGGCGCGTACTCCCTCTGTTTGGGATTATAGGTTCTACATGTTTACCTAGGTTGTTAATTTTATCAATAAAATATAATTTATATATCAGAAAAATTATATCATTAGAAAGTATAATCTCTAAAAAATTTAATAATATAATTTTTATGCTATACTATTTATATTTTGTTGTTCAAGTTGGCAACCTAGTTATCTGTATGGGACTTATAATCCCAAACGGAGGGAGTACGTAGGAAATCACGATGTGTGCTTTTGTACCAATAACGTTGGCACGAAAGCCGGAAGGGCATATCCACGAGGGACCTACATGTGGGGTGTGTCAGACAAACACACGAAGTCCGTGGAAGTGACAGAAACTTTGCGGCGCGCGCTCTCTTGTGCGACCGTAAATCGTGCGTACGGGGGGCACGGAGTACAACCGTATTCACACGCGTGGATACCATATGCGAGAGCATCTTGTTGGAACATCTCTGCCGACTGGCCGGTCCCGAGGCTGCTCCACATCCGAAAAAGAAGACTAGAGTCGAAAAGCACACAGATAACACAAGTAGATGACACAGAGAAACAAAAGTGAACTTTATTAACTTTCTCTCGGTAAGCTCACGTACAAAGGTTGTTCCTCTATTTATAGACTAAGGGGAATACGATACCCACATGGGCCAATCCTAGCCTGGTAGAGGCCACACCGAGTGGGCGTCTACCGGCCAAGTTTTCCAACACTCCTCCTGGTATCTTATCTGTATAACCATGGCTTAAAACTCCAAAAAACCCAGTGGAAAAAATATAGAGAAATTCACACGGTATACTTCTTGCTATGTTGCACGAATTGCCTCATTAAAAACCTCATGTGAGAAACTTCATAAAAACTCACTAAGGGAAAAAGAGTACAATTCACTTAACTATAAAGTTAAGCACTCAATCATCGGGATCAAGATTTCAACGATGAGTTTGTGAAGATTCTCCCCCTGAACCTTGCATCTCCCTAAGTCTCATCATGTCGATCCCTCTGACACATCTCTCGAAAGAAGACGCTGGCAATGACTTAGTGAACAAATCAGCGAGATTTTCACACGACTTAGTATGCATGACTTTCACTTCGTTCATCTTTTGCAACTCATGTGCATAGAAGAACTTGGGGTTTATATGCTTTGTGAGATTGCTCTTCACGTAACCCGTCTGGACTTGTGCAACACAAGCGGTATTATCTTCATATATAATTGTTGGGGTTTGTACGGTGTTCAGTCCACATGACATCTGGATGTGACTGACTACTCGTCGAAGCCATACACATTCTCGTGATGCTTCATACAATGCTATGATTTCAGAGTGGTTCGTCGAAGTCAACACAAGAGTTTGCTTAGACGATTTCCAGGAAATTGCTGTTCCACCACAAAGGAAAACATATCCAGTCTGCGACTTGGATGTATGCGGGTCCGAAAGATACCCAGCATCTGCATAGCCTATAACAGATAGGTCTTGGTTCTTTTGGTAAAACAAGCCAAGGTCCTTTGTCCCTTGTATGTACCAAAAGATGTCCTTAACGCCTTTTCAATGCCTCTTGGTAGGCTTAGAACTGTACCTTGCAAGCAAATTGACGGCGAATGCAATATCCGGCCATGTACAATTTGCGAGGTACATAAGTGCGCCAACTGCACTTAAGTAGGGGAATTCCGGTCCCAGAATTTCCTCTCCCTCTTCTTTAGGCCTAAACGGGTCCTTGTCTTGCTGCAAACACCTTCCGACCATCGGGGTCTTAGAAGGATATGCCTTTTCAAACCCAAATCGTTCCAACACCTTCTGGGTGTAGGACGACCGGTGAACTAGAACCCCAGCAGGGGAATGCTCAAGTTGCAGACCGAGGCAGAACTTGGTTTTGCCTAAGTCTTTCATCTCGAATTCCGACATCAGGTAGGAACTCGCTTCCTCAATATCGTCAGGTGTACCGATTATATTCAAATCGTCCACGTACACCGAGATAATACAGAAACCATCCTGGGATCTCCGTATAAAAACACATGGGCAATCTTCATTGCTCGCGTAGCCCTTCTGATGAAGGAAATCGCTTAAACGATTATACCACATCCTACCTGACTGTTTTAGTCCATACAATGACTTCTTAAGCTGAACACTGTATAAGCTCCTGTTTGCTCTATCCTGGTTCGAGACAAGGATACCTTCTGGTACTTTCATGTATATGTCCGAATCCAAGTTACCATATAGGTAAGCGGTGACAACATCCATTAGTTTCATTTTTAAGTCCATGTTTACTGCCATTGAGATCAAGTATCTAAAGGTAATTCCATCCATGACTGGGGAGTAAGTTTCCTCAAAGTCGACACCTGGTAGCTGAGTGAAACCTTGAGCAACGAGCCTTGCTTTGTACCTTACTACTTTATTATTCCCGTTTCTTTTTCGAACAAAATCCCACTTATGGCCAACAGGGCGAATGTGGGGAGGAGTTAGACAAACAGGTCAAAATACCTCTCTTTTGTTTAACGATAATAATTCAGCGGTAATTGCCTTCTGCCAATCTTTCCAATCCGACCTTTTCTTACAATCAGCGAGCGTGTTAGGCTCAGGGTCAAGATCTATGATTGAGACAATTTTCTTGGCAAAATTAACGTCGACATTTGCCATGGCTCGGTTGTATGACTAGCCCGAATTAACATAGTTAATGGCCATTTCGTCATAGAGTGCATCAGGCACATCCTCTTGATCCATCGGATTTCCCAATCCAGGAGCTAGGTCCTTTAGCTTTCCCGCTCAGATGTGTGCGCACACAACTTCGCTGGGTATTTCGGATATAGGAAAGTTCAAGTCCGGAATTTCGTGCACTGAAATATCCGTACTGCTGTGTCTCAATGGCTCCCCTCAACAAGGCATCGTAATAAATCTCTCTTATCCTTTTTCTTCGGGCGTCCCCGGGTACTTGGGATTTGAGAAACCGGAATCCGCGTCCTCTTAGGAGCGGGTATACCATCATTTTTCTTTGGTATTTCAACCCTTTCCGGTGCATTGCGTGCATGCACATGCGACTTTGTCACAGTCTTTAAATCACTAAAATGATCGGGCAGTTGATTCGCTAGGGAGTGAAAATCTAGTATCTTTTGGACTTCTCTATTAGTCTCAACAGTGCGCGGGTCATGAGCGTGGATCCCCGTGGCTTTCCACGTGATTTCTCGAATTTTGTCATCCAGGGGTTGATTACCTCCCCCCAAAGTCGGGAAAAGATCCTCGTCAAAAATGCAGTCAGCTAAACGGGCCGTGTGGCAGTCACCTGTCAAGGGGTCCAAGAACCTGATTATGGACACAGTCTCATAACCAACATATATCCCCGACTTACGGAGCGGTCCCATTGGTGATCGCTGGTGGTGGTATGGGTACATATACCTGGCAGCCGAACCTACGGAGGTGGGAAATTTTCGGTGCCGACCCTTGCGCAAGTTGGATGGGAGAGTGTATGTTGTAGGCCGATGGTCGAAAGTTGATGAGATTAGCGGTGTGTAACACTGCGTGTCCCCAACATGTAGTTGGTAAATTACAACCCTGAAGGATTGGTCTGGCAATGAATTTAATCATTTTAATCAATGTCTCCGCAAGTCCATTTTGAGTGTGGACATGCGGTACAGAGTGCTCAAGTTTGATTCCAGTTGCCATGCAATAATCATCGAATGCCTTTGAAGTAAATTCTCCAGCATTGTCCATTCGAATAGACTTTAAACGATAATCAGGGAATTTATTCCTTATTTGTATGATCTGGGAGATCAACTTTGCAAAAGCATGGTTCCTTGTTGACAGCAGGCAAACATTGGACCATTTAGAGGAAGCATCGATGAGCACCATGAAGTGCAAAGCGGCCCCGAGAGGGGCTGAATTGGACCACATATATCCCCTTGAATGCGTTCCAAGAACGCGGGGAGTTCATCCTTCACCTTTAGGGGGGACGGTCTAATGATCAATTTCCCCGTAGCGCATGCGGAGCACACGAAATCATCGGGATTCAGGAAAATTTTCACATTAACATTATGACCGTTCGAGTTGTTAATTATATTTCTCATCATCCTAAGACCGGGGTGGCCTAACCTATCATGCTAAAGGCAGAATAGTTCGGAGCTTCTAAAGCAGTCTTAAGGGTAGTGTAAATAGGTGGTGCTACTATCTTAGTGTAGTACAGCCCAGTAGCTAATGAAGGGAGTCTTTCGACAACATGTTTACCATTTTCGTCGCGCTTGGTAATGAGTAGGAACTCCTTTCCATTCTCATCATCATCGGTTTATACATGGAAACCATTGGCGCGGATGTCTCTAAAACTTAAGAGAGTACGAGTCGAATCCGGATACAACAATGCCTCTTCAATGATCAGAGTTGTTCCATTTGGGAGTATGATAGTTGCTCTTCCGGAGCCAACTGCAGCCGGCGATCGTCATTATGTTACCAGGGTTTTTGGTAATGTACTCAAAATAATTTGTTTCTCTCAAGATGGTATTCGTGGTGCCGCTATCAGCAAGGCATGTTTCCTCCATTTGGGCGCCACACGCGTTCTAAAATATAGTGAATAATTAATATAATGGAGCGAGGAAGATGCTACATCAAGTAAGTAAAACACATAAACATTTCAGAACATCACACAATCAAATAATGGAATAAATGAATGAAATAAATGTCATCCAATCGCCAAAAACAAATAAATGTTATGCTCTCATAGAGCTTACAACCATATCGAAAAATTGTATCTGATTATTGCGGGAAAAGGAATCATCACAACAAAAGGAGCTCAGGTGGATTCTGCAAAGAAACCATCGAGCTCAGCCTGTATCTCAAGGTCAGTGAGCTTATCTTTGTTGGCCATCATCATGGACAAGGGGCCTAGCTGAGGCGGGGGGGGGGGGGCACAACATGCTCAACCTCCATGGGCACAGCAGCGTCCGTGGGAACCGCCGAGGGTGCTGCCACTTGTGCGACGTCCTGCGCCACTACGTGCACGACGTTCTGCACAGGCGCCGCTCCGGGCGCTAGTGGTGCCTCAACCTGGACAAGGTGCGCCTCGCGCGCCTTCTTGTTGGCCTTGAACGCGTCCACGACGTGTTTAGGGGCCAAACACTGCCTGGAGAAGTGAGTCTTGGAGCCACAATGGAGCGATCTGGGCCTCGCCTCCCCCTTGCCCGCCTTGCGTTGCTTGGCCGGGTTGGAGGAGTTGGGGCCCTTCTTGCCTCTCTTCTTGTGGATGGGCTTGCGCACCTTGTAGGCACCGGCATTGGCCTCATGACTTGGGCCCCCCGCGAAGGGTTGCGCGGATAAGTTCTTTTTCAAAACATTATCCTGCGCCTCGGCCACCTGGAGAGCATCAATAAGCGCTGCATATTCCGTGAATCCTTCCTGGCGAAATTTTCGCGAGGACTGGATGTTGTCCGGATGGAATGTAGAGAGGGTTTTGTCTATCTTCTGCTGATCGGTGGTACTGGTCCCACACAGCTGAAGAATAGTACAAATCTGGTGCAACCTGGAGTTGTACTCTCCCACCGTCTTGAAGTCCGCAAACCTCAGACGTATCCAATCTGCCTCCGCCTGTGGCTGAATGGTGTACTTCAGCCTAGAGAACCGCTTGTTGAGGGCGGTCCATAGGGCAGAAGCACCCTGTTCTGCCATGTACTCGTTCTTGAGAGTCTCACACATGTGATGGCGGAGGAAGTGAGGGCTTTGGCGTTATCCGCCGGGATGGTTTTGCTGGGGGCCGTCGGGGTCCCCTCAATCAACGCATCCTTGATGCATCGGCCCTCGAGGACGATCTCAATGTCCGAGGCCCAAGTCAGGTAGTTAAGCCCATCCTGGGTCAACTCCGGGAACTCGCGGCTGACGATTCCGGTCATCTGCAATTTATGCAAAGTGTGTAAGATTACAACAGGTAATCGGTTGCATAAATGTGATAATCGATACAATAATTTAAATATGACGGCGTTTCAAAATTTAATGTAAAAACAGTGCAAGCTATCTATGAGATACAAAGTATTAAAAACATGCGGTAATTAATAACTATAGTGAAACATAGTTCAAAAGCTTGTGTAAAATCGGACCAAAAACAGAGCCGAAACGGTCCTACAGCCCCGCAAACGCGTGTTCCCACGCTAAAAAACGGCCCAAAAACGGCCTAAAAACGCGCGGTCTCCCGTGGACCGGCCCACCCCACACCGTCCCTGCCCGAGAACGGGGAACAGAGCACTGGTGTGCTCTCGAGTGGGGCGGCGGCGGCAGCAGGCCGCACCGGCGGCGGGACGAGGGTGAGTTGGGGTGGGGCGGCATGCGCGACGGCTGCAGCTCCGGCAGGCGCGCGAAGGCAGCGGCGGCGGCGTGGCGCGACGCGTAGCAAGAACGCTGGCAGACACGCGGCGCGGTCGGCGCAATACGCAGCCGACGGCGCGCCACTGCATGTGGCGGCGCGCAGCCAGCGGGTTTCGGCGGGCGGCGGCGGCTCGGCGGCGCCAGCCAGCGTGGATCGGCGGGCGGCATGCGTGGCTCGGCCAGGCGGGCGGCGCGTAGCGCGCGGCGCGGCCGTGGCCACGACGCTGGCGGCGCCAGGGCCGGCGGCATCGGCGCGCGTGGCGGTGGCGGCAGCCAGCCAGGGCGGCAGCGGGGCCTCGGCGGCGGCGCGGCGGCGCGAGGCCAGTGCGTGCGTGCTGCACTCGAGCAGCCATGGCCACGAGCAGATAATGCTCAAAAAAGGGAAAAACTAGCTCTATCTAGAAACGGTCAAGATCAGTCCGATCTGCTAAGAAAAAATCCAGATCGGCACAGCAGGTGCATGCATCGACGGTACAGTCAACAAATTTCTAATCCGGGAGTAATTAGATCGACATTGGTCGGCGACAGCAGGTCAGCTCGACTCCCGGAAAGAAAAATCCGCACCTAAGATGGGATCTGATCTAAGATCTGAACGCAAATCTTGAAAGGAAAACGCGAGACGAATCCATTTTTGCGGTCAGATTTGTGTTACCTTCAACGAAAGCATGCGTGATGCAGGTTCGACGGTGGCTTGACGGAGGCTCGACGGAGAGACACGTGCTGATAACGTGTTGGAACACCCCCTGCCGGCTGGCCGGTCCCGAGGCTGCTCCACACCCGAGGGAGAAGACTAGAGTCGAAAAACACACAGATAACACAAGTAGATGGCACAGGGAAACAAAAGTGAACTTTACTAACTTTCTCTCGGTAAGTTCACGTACAAAGGTTGTTCCTCTATTTATAGCCTAAGGGGATACGATACCCACGTGGGCCAACCCATCTCACCGTCGTGGAACAACCACTTCGGACCGTGCCTGGCCCAACCTTCCGGCGGGTGTAGAGCTCTCCCGCGCTCCAGACACCGATAGCACGCGCTCCTGGTCGCGGTCGCTGATGGCTGGCCCGACACGGACGCGTGAGAAAATCTCGTGTTTGGCTTCACAGTAGGCCCGTCTCTCGATAGAGTGGGGCTCGACTGCGATGAAAAAGCAAGTTCTCCCAGGTTTCATCCTACGACCCAAAAACTTCGGGTTGACGTGGATAATAGATTCGGCTAAAACTCACCTTAGTAAATCAGTAACCAACTTAGTTGGCTGGCTTTTGAACGAAAAGAAAATGATTGGTTTTTATGCAGGCGAGCATAACTATAAAGAAAGTCTCAAGCAAAAGAACGATTGATTCTTGTCTGGTCTAACCCGGTTATCAACCGACATTCTCCCCAATCGTGGTAGGTGACACGAACGGTGGTTTCGTGCATCCTCCTTTAAGAGCATCTCCACTCGCCTACCCAGGACGTCGAATTTCGGTTTGAACACCGAAAATTGGCCCAGTCGCGTACCTAAGGACCTGTTTTCGTCCGGATTTCGGCGTGTTTTGGTCCGGCCTATCCAGGCTGAACCCAGGATCCTGGGTACGCCCTGGGAATGCCGGACGAAGCAAATTCAACGAGTGGACTCGCCTAGTCAGCATATATTCGCCCTTATTTATCCAAAGTTCGCCCAAATTTCTATTCGCCCAAAGTTCGCCCATGTAGACCATATTCGCCCAATGTTCGCCCAAAGTTCGTCCGTATCGCCCATATTCGTCTAAATTTCGCCCAAAGTTGTCCATATATACCAGATTCACCCAAAGTTCGGGCATATTCGCCCCAAGTTGGTCCGTATCGATCATATTAGCCCAAATTTCGCCCATGTAGACCAGATTCGCCCAAAATTCAGGCATATTTGATCAAAGTTGGTCCATATCGACCATATTCGCCCAAATTTCGCCCATATAGACCAGATTCGTCCAAAGTTCGCCCAAAATTCGGGCATATTTGCTCAAAGTTCATCGGTACGCCCATATTCGTCCAAAGTTCGCCCATAGTTCACCCATATTCGCCCAAAGTTTGCCCATATTCGCCCAAAACCGCTTATATTCGTCCAAAGTTTCCCGAAATTTGTTAAATTTTAGCCAAACGTGGGAACTCGCATGGGTACACGAGTGGAAAACCCGGCGTACCCAGACCGAAATCAAGCTCCGTCCGGCTATAAAAAATCCGTATTTTGGCCTGGGTTCGCCCAACGAGTGGAAATGCTATAGTATTCTTTTCTTATCTTGTCTAACGGAGTCACAACCGACATTCTTCCCTTAATTGTTAGTCTCAACTTTATTCGCTCATTTTCATAGGATTGATTAATATATCAAAGTAAGATGTCACAACAATCAGTGAAACGGCCTCAATACTTGTAGTACATCCGTCTATTTCTAAATATCAAACATTCTACTTCCTAAGAGTGTTTTATTTTAGCCGTCCCGTAATCCCAATATCATACTATCTCCGTTTTACAATGTAAGTTTTTTTAGCAAGTTAAAACAGTTTTTTTTTTAAGATTTTATATTGCGAAACTGAGGGAGTAGATGTAATCGAGATCCATCTGGTTACATGCAGTACGGTACCACTGTATTTGAGTATTTTTTTTGCCCGCTTGACACACATCCGGTAGACATGGTCCGGTGCAGAAATCTGCTTGGAAATGCTCGATGATAATGTACGGAGTACATTATACATATCTGTTTATGCATCTGATCGAGGCACAGCGTTTCCTGGCGCAATAAGGGTCGACGTCTCGAATGACGTTTTCCTCTGCGAAGTAGCAGGTCGGTCCGGAGCGGAGTGGGTATGCGTTCCTTGCACCACCAACCAAGGTTTTCCTCTTTCTTTTCCTATACAGATCACTGACTTTTCTACAACCGAGACTGACGTGTTCCCTCTTTCTTTACAAACGAGTTGAGCGGCCTCGTTCAGCAAAAAATACTTCTAGTTAAGGCCTCCTTTGATTTGGAGGAAAACACGGAGGAAATGTGCAGGATTATTAGGAAATTTTTCAAAGATGGAACCGTTGGTGGTGACTTGTTTTGTAAAAATGTTGATTAATTGGGGCTAAATTTTGTCTTCAAAATGTTGATTAATTGGGGCTAAATGTTTCATTAAAATAAAAAACAGGAATGGAATGTTTGGGTGCCAAGGTATTATGGTGGTGACTTGCTTTTGAAATTGCCAGCCTACTCCAGTTTACCTTTCGATCACGTATCGACGTTCTCCCTAAACAAAGAACTTGCATTTTCTATGCGTCTTGGTTGTTGCTACACCTGGCAGGTCTACGTAAGGAAAGTGGCAAGAAATGCTGAAGATGCGTAACTTCAGGCTGATGGAGACGACGTCAGAGCTGATGAAGCGGCAAGGTCGAAGCGGCAAGCGCTGATGTAAGGCCATCACAAGATGATATTTTTTTATTTTTATCTTTTTCTCGATATGGAGGATGAATCCTCGGCATTAAAAAGATGTATACGATCTTCTTTTCTAATATATTTAGCAAAGATTGACAATAAACATATATAAAAGACGAAGCCACCACTCAACACTAAAAAACCTGACAATGAGTGAAGATCATATCGGCGGTCTTAGATTGTCTCCAACATATGCTCTATAATAGGACTTCACTAATGTGCCAGTGCGCCTTTGTTCGGTGCAGTTTTCCAGATGCACTAAAATACAGCGCGCAACCAACACCAGTTTTGCATGTCAACCTCGGCATGTACGTCTTCTCGATGTGTGATGGCCTACTACGCCATGGCCCTCTTGTCTTCCTCGGCAATGTCGAGTCACCGCCGCGACCGGTGATGATGCCACTCGTCATCATGCGTCAGAATGAGTGGCTGCGGGGCGAGCATCTTGGCGTCGGTCTAAGTCTTAATCTCGAGGAATTTCATGTAGCGATTGTGGCGGCTGAACTCCACAATGTGGCGTCGAATGCATAGACGGCCTCATGCGTAAGGATAGCAATGATTTGGGTAAAACAATATCATAATCATACTCGTGTAGTCAATAGGTATTAAAGTTACCCACACCCGTATCCATGGGTATAAAGCTTTACCCGTACGCATACTCATTGGGTACCCATACCCATTAAATACCTGGCATACTTATTGGGTACCCATACCCATTAAATACCTGGTGAGTAGATCCAATAATACACGAGTAATTTATAATTTTATATTCATCAATAACATATTTAAAAAAAGACAATTATCTCCATTTAATAATAGGTAGATAAGTATATGAAAGTATCGAAGTTTAGAATTCGCAATATACTCGTCCCTAAGCTTCTCGGCCGCATAGGTTGAAACTCTACAAGTAAGTTTGACATGTTAGTTTAAATGAGCAGGGTATGTGTATACAGATAGATACATGTATATACATATGTTCATACTCGTAACTTAACGGATAAAATATGGGTATTACCCATAGGTATAAAAGTATGCTTATACCTTGACCATGTGGATACGATAACCGCGGGTATCGGTACCCATGGGTAATTGTCATACTTACTCGTACACGGTGTCGAACATGCCTAGCCACAGGCGCATCCATCGGCTGTTATTTCGACCATGTAGTTGCCCGATGGTTGCGCTTGCGCGTGCACGCCATAATAGAAGCTGGTGGAGCTCGGGAGGCTGTGACGCGGAGGTATACCGACGTAGGTGGAGGCAACCAATATCGGCGAGGAAATGACACAGCGGGGCTCGCCGGTTGTGGGGATAGACCAAATTTGCGCGTATGGCGACGGGGAAGGGCGGTGGCGGCAACAATCAGCGACGACGCGACATGATAACATGCGGCAGGGAGCAGGTGAGGAAAGTCCCACGGGCGGTTGGATGTGGCTCACGGGATAGGGATTTTTTGGCATGCATTAAAATTTTACGGCACCGTTTTATTTTAGTGCATATATTTAAGCAATTTTTCTTGCTCTTGCCCACTAAAATGACGGCTTTTTGGACGTTGCCCTGTCATAGTGCATCTGTTGCAGATACTCTTATGTGTTGAAAACTTAAACCCTCCGTCAACTAGTATTCCCTTTGTTAGGATTATTAGGCCTAACCACTTTGATATGATTAAGAAAATCAATAACTCACCCTCTTGATTACTATATGCACCAATAGTTATACATGCACGAGAGAAGAGAAAGAAAAGAAAATCCATGCATTGGATAAGAGATGGTAATAAATGAGAAATGACTTGTAATTCCTAACATTTAAAAAAAACTCTTAGACCTTATACTCCCTCCGTCCGGGTTTATTGGACTAACACACAGTTTAAGAATTATGTTTAACTATAAATTTGACCAACGAAATATGAATCATATGTCACAAAAATTATATCATTAGAAAGAGCTTTTAAATATCAATCCAATGGTATAGTTTATGTGGCATATGATTCATATTTTGTAGGTCAAATTTGTAGTCAAACATATTTCTTAGACTACGTGTTAGCCCAATAAACCCGGACGGAGGGAGTAATCCCTAACGGAGAGAGTATAACTCTAAACGGACAAACCTTATTCGAAGATCTTTCTTCTTCTCCCTCGTGTTCTCCGCTCTCCCCTCTTCTGAGCGAAAGCCATCCGCAGCGGGGCTGCCCTCGTGCTCTCTTCGTCGGCGTTGCCGACCGGAGATGGCGAAGGGGTGGCTCCGGAGTATTTAGGTTAGGTTGTTGCTGCGGCTGCTTGCCGGAGTTAGGCTCTTTATCCGTAGGACGCCTGCGTTGATGGCGTTGAGGCAATAACACACTAGTGGGACAACCTGTTTAAACAATCTGTTCTCTTTTTATATCCGCTTTTGGGGTAGGCATTTCCAGTGATTGACGACGAGAAGAGCTGGATCTGAGCAGCCAGATCCGCGGTGTAGAGTTGCTCATTGGTGTTCTTATGGTCCTTGGTGGATGGGAGGCGACGGCGGCGACTATCTCATCGTCGAATAAACCGCTCTTGGAGTTCCCTTCGCGTGGTGGTCACTTTCTCCGACCCTTTCTTTGGCCGGTCGTGGTGGCGGGGGGAGATGGAAGGAGTCTGGTTGGCGATGGCGGGAAGATTCTCCTCCGAGCTACTCCTACGCACGTGCGAGCGGCGTTGGGAGGTTGCCTCGTCATCCTCTTCTTCAAACTCCAGTGGAAGGAGCTTGCAGAGGGCAGGTCGGCTTTGGCAGCTCGGGCATAAAGCTCGCCGGTTTCTCTTCAAAATCTACGGCGACCTGCTCTCCCCCTTCTCTCGGCCGGCCGTGGTGGTGAGGGATGGAAGGGGGATTGCTCAAAGCATAAGATAATGCAGAGACCATTCGTAGTTGCGCCCGCTTGTGCATCTTCGCATCGGTCCATGGGCAGCAGGGCTGCTAGGTTGATGCCCGTTCTGGTCGAAAGGCGGCCATGGGATCTAACCTCCGTCGGAGGCCCTTCTTTGAAGCGAGGCGCTAGAGCTCGACATCCCGTGCAAGGTAAGTGGTTCGTCCTCGTTGAGCACGAGATGGCCGGTGGCTTCGCTTCCTCTCCGGATCGTGAGGCGTCACGAGCAAGAGACCTCCAGGATCTCGCTGAATCTCTCGGCTGGAGATTGCCGGAGTTTGGTGGTGGCGGCACTCAGGGACTTGTTTGTAACCTTATCCTTTGTCCTGAGGTATTTTTGGTATTTTTGAGGCCCCTATTTGCTTTTTCTAGTTTTGCTAAGATGCTTATCGATAGGGGCCTCGTTGCATTTTGTACCTGTCGCGTGTTTTGGTATGCAGCTTCTCGGGTCTTCTGGACCCTTTCATCGTTCAAAAAAAAACTAGTAATTGGGAACGTGAAACTCGGCCTCACCATGCCAAGGAAAAGAAAAACACTTTTCCTTAAAAAAAGAGTCGATACCTTTTTTTCTATGCTGCAAAATAAGTGCAGTTCTGTAAATAACAAAGTACAAATTGGTATTTTCAGAAACCAAAGTATATTCTTAGAATACTTCAAAAAACTTTGCTGCCAGAAGTTTGTGATGACCGTCTGGAAGTAGCTTCTGATTGTGTATAAGATTAGCCCCCGACAAAGGGGAACCACAGCCGGACAAAATCCATAATCTCTGAAGATAAAACTCACAAAAATTCTTGCAAAGAATATTAACAAATAAATCTGTATACAGTTGAAATGGTAAAAAGTATCCCTAACTACTACACATAGTTCCTTCGTCTCTTTTGAGATACGAAAACCTTGTGCCAGATGATTATGTGTAGCAATAGCATCCTCCATCCTACTCCAAAATTTGTACACCCAAGTTAGCCACCTGTAGCACAGTCAACTAACCAATCAAAATGGAGACTTTAGACCTCGGCGCACCGCCGTGGCGCGAAGCCGAGCCGGTTGTTCTGCAAATCGTAGAGAACATGGAAATTCTGCTGTTGGTAGTTCCCGATGATGGACATGGCGGAATGCGGCGTGCCGAGGACGGCGAGGCACATGATCTCCCGTTCGAGCCGGATGAAGTAGTTCTCCGCCGGGAAGTCCCACACGGCGCCGTCGGTGAACAGGAGGGAGAACTCCGGCACCTCAACATTTTCCACCCCAGAGACGTTGTAGCATGGGCTGAGCACCGGGAAGTCGGCGATGAGTGGGTAGGTCTTGGACATGCGTTGGATGAACGCCTTCCGGATCACCTGGTACGCCGGCTCCGGGAAGTAGCTGAGTGTGGTGCCGGAGTCTATGATCGTGCCGCCAGAGCCATCCTTGGCCACGCCCCATGTCTCCGACGAGATGCTCAGCATCTCCCCGCCGACGAGGACACCCTTGAGCTGGACGTAGTAGAACGTGCCCGCCGAGCTGGCGGCGGTGGGCGCGAACGCCGTGTAGTTGAGCTGCGGGTGCGCGAGCAGCACGTTGTCGTCGCCGAAGACGATCTTGCTCCCGACGGCGCTGCCGTGGTCGACGAGGCAGTAGGAGAAGGCGTGCCCATACACGGCGCGCAGCTGGGACGCGAAGGAGAGGGGTCCGCGGCCGAGCCCGAGCAGTCCCGCGGCGCCGTGGAAGAGGCCGCGGTTCCAGTGGCCGCACCCGAACGCCACGCCGTCGACGCGCCGGGAAGCGCCGGCCGCGGTGAGGTTGACGGTGAACGCCTCGAGGGCGAGGTCGCCCGTGGTGTTGGACTGGTCGCCGTACCAGTAGTAGTACGGGCATGGGTCGCCGCGCGGGCGGCGGCACGTCCTGGGCGCCTCCGTCGGCGGCGAGACGAGGCCGCAACGCTTGTCGCCGCAGGTGACGTTGCGGTAGGACGTGGAGGCGGCTGGGTCAAACACGGGCCCGCGCTGGTCGAAGCAGTCGAGGCACGGCGCGCACTGCAGCCAGTTGAGGTCGCTGCCGGTGTCCATGATCATCTGGAACCGCCGCGGCGGCGTGCCGACGTAGACGTCCACCAGGTACTCCCCCGAGCCGATCGCCACGCCTGACTCCACCGTGGCCACCAGCCGCTCCGACAGCGCCCGCCGTGGCGACGAGGAAGCCTGCGCTCCGCGCTTGCCGGACTGGGCGACCCTCTTGTGCATCGTATCGATGCGGACGGCGTCTTTCTTGGCCGAATCGAGGAAGGAGTCCTTCCTGGTCCTGCCCGCCTCGGCGTCGGCGGTGGAACGGTGGTTCATGTGCAGCTTGAGCGACGGAGACCGGCGCGCGAGCTCCTCCTCCTCGGCGAGCAGCTTGCCGTCGCAGCCGCTGTCGGCGACGGCGGTGTTGAAGGGCGGGAACTCGATGCCATACAAGGGGGCCGACGAATTAGCAGAGGCGTGAACCGGTGACAGCACGAGCAAGAAGATCAGTACGGAGGTGAACTTCGTCATGACGGTGAACTGGATGGATGGACTGGACCAGAGGTTCCTGAGCTGCGGAAGCAAAGACCGGAGAGAGCGGGCGGGCGTGGGAGACGAACAGGGTGGGTGGGTGGGGGTTGGAATAGGGGAATGTTGGGATGGTGGCTGCCCAAAGACGCGGTTTTGTCCAGAGAGACGAAGACCAGACCACGGCGGTCCAACCTTTTTGCCGAAACTACTAGTCAACACCCACCTTTTTTTGCTGCCGGGGACGCTCGTCCAGTTGCGCAGTTGATGCGCACGCGCGCGCCGTGGCCGCCCACCCCGGCGAGGAAGTCGAGCAGCGCCGCCTGTCGGCGTCCGGCTCGGGCGCGGGCCGTGAGCAGCAGGATTGCGGCTAGCCGGAGCGGCAGGGTGCTGCACCGCGAGCGTGTGGGAGACGGAGGATGTGGTGGTTCAAGCTGGCTGTGCTGCTGCTTGGATCTGAGCAAGGGAGACGCGGAGTGGAAGGGAAGAGGAGGTGGCTGCTGCCGTGCTGCGCTTCTTGGCCTGGGAAGAGTGTGTTGTGCGAGGCGACTAGGCGAGTGGGAGGGGGGAAGGTTTCGGTGGTGGCCTGGTGGGGCGATTGGTGGTGTAGGGAGCGGCGGGGCGAGGCGAGGAAGCCTCCGGCGGCCTTTAGGTTGTGTCGGTCAGACGGTCACCGCTCGCCGCGCGAGTGGAACTATGCGTGTGCCACACCGTGTGGCACGGGTGGTCGTCACACACAGGTACGGCCGCGCAGAGCAAGTTCGTTGAGTTGGTCAATTCTTTTTTTCTGAACCGAAAGGTAGAGAAGTCAAAAGGTTGAATCATGCGGTCTAAAGGAGAGAGGAGCACTCGGAATTGTCAAAGAAACCAAGATTCCGAGAAAAATCTGTACTCGTGGTACAGCAGTATTGATTAGTGTTTGGTCCTTTTTCAAAACAATTTGTTGGAACAAGGACCAGGACTATCTGACCAGGTTTGGGTTTGCCTACCACATGTTTGTTGCAGTTGCTTAACAAGATCGGCGTTTCTAGATTGTAAATTTTGGCATGAGAATGGCCAATTTTCCAGTTGTATTCCTAACCAAATTTAGAATCCAGCGACATATTTAAAAAAAATTCTTCCCGCCGACGAAATCTCGCCCAGAAGTGTTCGATAGAAAATCGTCCAAAACATAACACAAACTCGCCCAAAATGATCCAGCGATGGCAATACCTACAGATTATTACAAAAAACAGAACAAGGACCATGACTTCTAATATGACCTGGTTTGCCTACCACATGTTTGTTGTAGTGTCTTACTTCCTGAAAGCGAGATTTCTTTTCTAATTTGGTTGAATTTACTATCTATACTACTTACCTCGGTTCCAATGAATAAAAATTACGTTTTTTTTCAAAAGTGAAATTACATAAAGCTTGACCAGGTTTATAGAAGAAATCATTAATATGTACAAATACAAAAACAACACCGTTTAGTACATGATGAAATATATTATTACATGATGTCTATATAAGATCATAATCCTTGATAGTAAAAGTTTAGTCAAACTTTACTTTTTTTTGCAGGGAGTCAAACTTTACTTAGCTTGACTCGTTAAAGAAAAAAAGAACTTTTTTCATTGATATAGAAGGAGTATATTTTATTCCTGGACTTGACATGTTAGTATTTAAGATGATAGATTTATAGATGACGGAAATCCACTTTTGATCCCTGGAGCATATGCTCATGGTAACTTTTTTTAAAATATAAAAAAATTCGGATTTTTCACGTACATCTTGATATTCTATGTGCTCGTAAAGTTTTGTTTCACGGAAAACCGGTATGTTTTGTGTCTTGTACGAAAAGGATAAAAAAATGTCTTATTACCTGCATTTTAAAGTGCCAAATTTTGGCTAGCCGTTTTTTGGCTGTATCAATTGGGTGACAATGCTCACTTTGTTTTGATAGGTTATACACGTCTTTTTTAGCTCGGCTGATACAAATGGCAGATGTTTAGTTGCCCATATGACACTGTGATGACCCACAAGTATAGGAGATCGTAACAATCTTCGCGGGTAATATTACCTAATTTATTGATTCGACACAAGGGGGGTCAAATAATATTTGCAAGCCTTAACAACTGAGTTATCAATTCAGCTGCACCTGAAAATAATTCTTGCTCACAGAAGTTTATCAGTAGCAACAATTTGTAATAGCAACAGCAAAGCATCAGTAGCAGTGAAACAGGAGCAACAGTAACAGTACTGGCAAACGGTAGGATATGAGTGCGGTAGGCATAGGGATGGATGGACGGGCGTTGCATGGACGAGTCTAAACATGTAACTTTAAGATTTAGGGCATTGCAGATAAATAAAAATAAGTATCCAAGTACTAAACAATCCTAGGCATGTGCTCCATATATAGTCATACATGCTCGCAACGAGAACTTGCACAACATCTTCTGTCCAGCCAGCCCGTGGCAGCGAGGCCTCTAGGAAACTACTGGCAGTTAAGGTGCTCCTTTTAATAGAGCACCGGAGCAAAGCATTAACATTCCGTGAGCACATGTGATCCTCACACCACAGCCATCCCCTCCGGTTGTCCCAATTTCTGTCACTTCGGGGCCTTTGGATCCGGACAATGATATGTGTACACAACATGCAGATAAGATCACAAACAATACTATCATAATGATTCAATAATAAGTTCAGATCTGAGATCATGGCACTCGGGCCCTAGTGACAAGCATTAAGCACAACAAGTTGCAACAAAGTCAAATAGCACTAATAGAGATACCATGCACTATGCCCTAACAATCTTATTCGATTACATGATATAACTCATCCAATCCCTACCATCCCCATAGCCTACATCGGGAAATTACTCACTCATGGATGAGGGAAACATCGATGGTTGATGGAGAGGCGTTGGTGATGACGATGGCGATGATCCTCCCCAAATTCCCCATCCCGGCAGGGTGCCAGAACGGAGTTTCTGGATCCGAATCGCGGTTTCTGGTGGTGGCGGCGCAACAGAACTCTCTTCTGGAAAAACGTCGAACCCTCCTCGGTTTTTAGGTCAAGGGATAACTTATAGGCGAAGAGGGAGCCCGAGGGGGTGCCTGGGGTGGCCGCACCCCCCTAGGCGCGGGCAGGGCCTACCCGCGCCAGGCAGGGGTGTGGGCCCCCCAGTCCTCCACTCCGTTTCGTCTTCTGGCTCCGTGGATCTTCTGGCGAAATATAATTTTTGGCATATTTTCCGGGATTTTCCTCATAGTTGATTTTCTGCACAAAAACTAGACAGCAAGGTAATTCTGCTGAAAACAACGTCAGTTCGTGTTAGTTGTATCCAAATCACACAAGTTTAGAGGAGAAACAATAGCAAAAGTGTTCGAGAAAGTAGATATGTTTGGGACGTATCATTTATCAACTTGGAAATCACTTTGTTTGATGTTTGTCTAAAATTTTTAGAAAAAGAAGATGAGTGCATATCCACTGAACCAATATGACCTGGTGGTGCCTGAGCCAATGAAAGTTCATCATGAGGAAGGAGTTTTTCCTTCCATATATCCATGCCAGGAATTTATGGGAACTGCGGGAATCCTTCAGGATTTTCAAACTATGATTACCAATGCAGGGTTGGAACACTTTGTTGAAGGTGAACCATTTCAGTATGATAAGATAACCATGGCTGTTGTGCAGGACTTCCGGTTTACTTGGTCTTCATCTAATCCCATGGTCCATTATAATATATACAATATAGCTGTCGACCTGCATTTTGCTGATTTCTGTGTAGCAATTAGAGTTCCTCAGAGGGGATCTTGTGAGAAGATCAAGGAGAGGCCCAAGTCACTTATGGATTTATATGCTGAGATTTGCCAAGGTTTCGACTTCTCGAAGGAAAGTGGTAAAATCTGAAACATTCAGTTCCCAGCCATTAGATATTTTGCCTATTTCATTACCAAGTGTGTTCTTGCTTGAAAGATTGCTAGGAAGTTATCTTCTTTTGATCTATCTTTTATCGCAGCTGCTCTAAATAGGAATAGATATTATAACATGTTTGCTTTGATAGCTTACCGTCTCACCACCAACCACGAGAATGGTGGAATTTTGTGGAGGTCTCATTTCTTCTAGGTTGCTAGCTTTCCACGGTTTAGAGCCTCACCATTCAGATTACCGGTTCCCTATAGAGAGACTTGATCTTGATTCCATGGTTCATCATGGTTTTGTTTCCTTGGGGGCTAATGTGAGAAGTTTACCGTTTGAACTATCTTTTGCCCATCGAGGTTGGAGAGGGGGTACGACTGAGAAAATAATTTATTTGCCTGCACCTGCTTTGTTTAACTTTGATAACAGACAAGGATGGTCGCTCACAGAGGAGGAGGTGGACACATATGTGGCGGAGCTCTCCCAGCAAGAGGAGAATGATGGAGAGGATGCCTAATATGATTCGGTTCAGCCCTCCAACTTGGGACAGAAGATGTTGTGCAAGTTCTCATTGCGAGCACATATGGATATATTTGGAGCACATGCCTAGGATTGGTTAGTACTTGGATGCTTGTTATTATTTATCTGCAATGCCCTAGATCTTGAAGTTACATGTTTAGACTTGTCCATGCAACGCCCGTCCATCCATCCCTATGCCTACCTGACTTTCGAATCCCATCACATTGTTATCACATTATTGCTCATGTTTTACTGCTGTTGTTGCTTTGTTGTTGCTACTAATAAACTTCTATGAGCAATAACTATTTCCAGGTGCAGCTGAATTGACAACTCAGTTGTTAAGGCTTGCAAGTATTCTTTGGCTCCCCTTGTATCAAATCAATAAATTGGATAATACTACCCGCGAAGACTGTTGCTATCCCCTATACTTGTGGGTCATGAAGACTATTTTCTAGCGCCGTTGGGGAGCATAGCTTTATTTGTAAGTTCACTTGGATCTATTATTGTTCACTGCTACTCCTTTCATCATGGGAAAGCCTCGTGATGGAAAGTTTCCTATTTTACCATCCACTACAAGAAGAGGTACAGTCCTTAACACCTCTGTTGCTCTTGATTCACCGTCTGTTATAAGTAAGCTTGTTACACCACCACCACATACACATGGTACACACACTGCTACTACTGCTGAGTCTGAAACTGCTTTTGATGCTCATGATGTTACTTCTATTGTGCTTGATGCGAGTGGTTCATTAGGTCCTTTTCTAGATGCTACTATGGCTGGTATAGGAAATACCGGAACTCTTAGTAAAGACACTGTTACACCTGTTAGCTCACCTGAGGCTAGTGAGAGTTATGATATTAATGATGGCTACATTGAGTTTACTGATGATTTTGTTGAAGAGTTCCGAAACACACATGGTACTAGTGCTATTAAGAGTCTCCTTGCTAGACACACCATTATTCCTAAGTTGTCCTCTGATCCTAAGTTTTCCACCTCTCCCATAGATTTTAAAGATAAAGATTATGATTTCTCTCTTGATTTATCCTATTTGGACATTGTTGAGAAAGAACCTTTTTGTGGGACTGAAAATGAGAGTGTTGTGGCTCATATGAATGAGCTTTTTTACTATGAGTGCTTTATTCTCTGATGATTTTAAGATGCGCAAGTACTTTGTTTCTAAGATCTTCCTTTTTTCACTAAAAGGAGAAGCTAGGGCTTGGTTTAATAGATTACCTCCTGGTTCCATTGATAGCCATGATTGCTTGATTGCTTCTTTCTTCCAGAAATATTTTCCTCCCAGTGCTAGACATGCTGCTTTGCAGAGACTTTTTGATTTTAAACAGGGAGAAGAAGAGAAATCGCCTGAGTCATGGACAAGGTTCTGTGCCTTGATTCATGCACATCCTGGATGTCCATTACTTAAGAATGAGCTTCTTGATATTTATTATAATGGACTAACTGATGATTCTAGGACATACCTAGATAGATTTGTTGATTGTGTTTTCAGGAAAAGAACTCCTACAGATGCTGAAGAATTAATGGCTAAAATAAGCAAGAATTGTGATGATTGGACTTCAACTGAGCTAAATACGCCTGAGCCTATTACTCCTGAACCAGATGTTCCTGAACCAGTTCCAACACCAACACCAAATAAGAGGGGAGTTATTGCATTAAATGATGAAGTGATGAAGGAATCTAAGAAGTGTCTAAAGGAGAAAGGTATTAGAGCTGAAGATGTGAAGAATCTACCTCCTATAGAAGAATTATGTAAGCCAATTCCCCACTCATCTACTATTTAGGTACACTCTCTCCAACACTATGATGAAGGTGATATTCCTTATGGTAAGCCTCCTGATCAACGCTTAGAGGAACTTGACATTTTTTATTGTTAAACAAGGTAATTTTAATAAACAAGTTCATAATCATTTATTGGAAAACTCTAGAGCTATCAATGAGTTGAAAGATACCGTGGAAAGAACTTCTAATGATATTAAAATGCTTTGTAAACACTTTCAAATGGTTCAAACCCAACTTGATCAACTTGCTAAGGTACAAAAAGATATGCCAGTTAATGTCTCAGGAGATAAACATGCTTATGGAATTAGAACTAGGAGTGGTATAGCTACACAAGATCCTTTATATCCTAAAGGACACCCTAAAAGAATTGAGCATGATTCTCAACAAGGTGAAAGTAGTGATAGTACTCGTAAGAGAAAGAAAAAGAAACATAAGGTAGTTGAGGAACCCCTTGAACCTGATGTAGATCCTAATAGTATATCTGTCTCTGATGCTGAAACTGAGAGTGGTAATGATAAAATTGATGCTCCTGATAAGGAGGAAGCTGAGGAAGAACCTGAGAAGCACAATAAGAACACTAGGTACACAAAGGAAGATTTTATTGCTAATAAACATGGTAAAGAGAGAGAACCTTGGGTGCAGAAACACATGCCTTTTCCAGGTAAGAAACACAAGTCAAAGGAGGAAGAACACTACAACAAGTTTTGTGAGTGGATGAAACCTTTATTTTTGCAAATTCCTTTGACTGGTGCTATTAAGTTGCCTCCTTATTCAAAGTATATGAAGGATATTGTCTCTAATAAAAGGAAGATTCCTAATGAGGTGATTTCTACTTTGCTTGCTAATTATTCCTTCAATGGTAAGGTTCCAAAGAAACTTGGTGATCCAGGTATACCAACTATTCCTTGCTCTATTAAGAATAATTATGTTAGAACTAATTTATATGATTTGGGAGCTAGAGTTAGTGTTATGCATTTTTCTCTCTACAAGAGACTCTAGCTAGAAAAGTTGATACCAACTGATATATCTTTGCAAATGGCTGATAAGTCAACTACTATTCCTGTTGGTATATGTGAGCATGTTCATGTTCAAGTGACTCACAATTGCTTCGTTTTAACTGATTTTGTTGTGCTTGAAATGCCTGAAGATGATAATATGTCTATTATTCTTGGGAGACCTTTTCTTAATACTGTAGGTGCTGTTATTAATTGTAATCAAGGAAAAGTAACATTCAATATTGATGACAAAGAGCATACTGTCTATTTCCCCAAAAAGGTTGCTAAAAGCTATTGCCTGAATTCTATTGAAAATATTGAGAGCATATATTTCCCCATTCCACAAGAAAATTTTGAAACTATTATGATTGGGACCATTGCTATCAAGTATTAGGTAACATAATCACCTTGTGGAATGCAAAGTTTTTTTCATATAAGATTGTTTTGGTAACAAGACTTGATCAACCTTGTTAACAAAAGGATTTTAATGAACAAAATAATGCTTTCACTGTGGTTATACTTGCTCACTTTTATTTTTCTCCTTTCCAATCTTTGTTCTTCGTCGTGCCTAACTTAAAGGCGTTAAAGAAAAGTACTTATTGGGAGATAACCCAAGAGTTTCCTTGAGTCTTGGAAGTTATTACTTCAGTAATGACCTCTCCTTATCCTTTTTGTTTGCTTTTTGTGCCAAGAATGACCTCTAATGAGAGGGAAGTAAGATTTGGGGAGTTGTTGTCCCGAAACAGATTTCTGTCCTCCACCATAAAAATTCGTGAGGAGTCTCTGTAAGTTGGATTTAGCTGAAAATTTATGAATAAATCCCCCAGTATGTTAGATAACTTTCGTTAGTTTAACACTTTTTGATTTGAGCAACAGAATATTTTCGAAAAAATCTGTTTATACCTGTTGGTCTGTTGTGACAGATTTTTGTCATTATTTGCATTTGCTTCTTATTGATTCCTTTTTGAGTTCTCTTTTGGGGAATTGAGCTTTTTGAAGGAGTTGCTACAGTAGATTGTGTTGTTAGTGGAAATTTTTGCTGTTACAAAGCTAAACCCGAAGGTCTATTATCTTTTGAATACACTAATGTTGCTAATGAAGATTGTGTGAAGCTTTGTATGAAGGAAAAATTTCAGGTGTAGAGAGAGAATGATGTAATGAGATGAAGAATGGACAAAATATAAAGCTTGGGGGGGGGGGCCAACCCGTGTCACCCCAAGAAATATTTAAGAGGTACAAGCGTCAAAGCTTGGGGGTGCCCAAGGCATCCCCTTCTTCATCAATAAAAATCTCAGGTCTTTCTAGACACTTTGTTTTTATTGTTTCATGCATAGTTGTGTTGTTCTTGGAGCATCTTAGTTTTTGTTTTTGGTTTTATTTTGCTTCATTTGTTTTTTGCTTTCTGTGGTTGCCTTAATAAAATCAAAAACACCAAAAATATTTGTTGTTGTTCTTTGGTTTTGTGAGTTCTTTGCAGGGTTCAGCCGTCTTCAGTGGATTTTGGTTTCATGTTATTATTCAAGTCACATAGGTGAAGGGTAATAATGAAGATTAAGACAACTTGATGTGTGGTAAGAGGCTGGTAACAAACTCTATTTGTTTTCATTTTTGTACATATAGTCATCATTGTGAGCATGCTTAGCCTGTTTGTGTAAGGTGTATGTCATTATGGATGCTTAGTAGTTCTTGCTTGTCTATGATTAGCTCCAGCTTGCTAATAGTTTGTATCATGTCATATGAATGTTTGCTTGCATTGTTTTATTCATATTTTGGTATGATATTGTGGCATCCTCCTCTGATTGTTCATGTGAATCGACTTGGCACATGCTTACACATGCATATGACTGAACAATAGTCAGTAAGCCTCGATGATTTATTTTGCCTCAGAGTTCTAGTATCACTTTCATGCCATAATTAGTCATGTTTTGTTGCAAGCATGATTATGACAATTATTGCTCTCTCATTTGTCGCTCCCTCTCTATTGCTAGCCTTCACTTACACTGAGTATGAGCTCTACCTGTGTTTCCAACTCCCCAAAACCAATATTGCCACTGTGTCCACCATATCTACCTATTAGCATCAATTGCTATTTCAGTGCATATTCAATATGCCTTGTTTTCTTCCAAATAAAATGTTTGTCTGTTTTGAGAAAGTTAGTTAGTAAATCTCTCACGAACTTGATGGCACGCTTTATTCCTTGCACTTAATAATCCTGAACCATTATGACCTGTCCATGAAAGTTATATGCTTGCAAATTATATGCTGGGAGTCAGCAGAACCGTGCTGTCATGGGGAACGCTTTCAACACTTTCTGGATATCATCGGTGTGAAATAAAAGGGGAGCTTGTGAGTTCATGGAGTCTATACATTGTGTTAGAGAAACGCCTGAGCCGCTAGCCTAAGCCATGCCTAATCATGGTGGAAACTTGCAGCATCACCATAATGAGCATTTATGAAGCATCCTTAATAAAAAGCTATACACATAGTAAATAAGAAATCGCTAAGATGCTCATTGTCTGCTTGCCTTGTCATTTTGATCACGGGATCGCTCCTGTATCATGTGCAAGGGGTACCATGTCGGTTCTCTATGATATGGATGTATTTACAATGATAAGAACTTACAGGTAACCAAAGTTGAGTAGCATGCGGTGCGGCTCTCGTACTCAAGGGACTTGGGAATTCCATTTTATGGTCTGTCAAGCATATGATTCAGAGTGGACCTCATTTTCACCTTAACCACATGAATATGCCTATGATAGGGGCAATGAGAGCTCAAAGCTAGTGAGTACCTTTCTTTCAGCATTTGGAAGCCTTTCAAACTCAAAACTGTTTTCACAACCTTGTTGAGTCACCACTTATTCTATGAGCACCTTCTTGAGAGCATAGTTGTCATTCTTGTGTTTGTTCCAAAAGTTGGTTAATTATGTCATAACTTTGATGCATATCTTTACTTCTAGTCTTCACTTGAACTTTAGAGGTGCCTTGACATTTATATTGTGCTCTACAAACAAAGGCAAGCGAGATACCTGACATGGTTATACCCCACGGGTACACGACCTTAGCATACCTGGTCCAGCCCAAGGAAGGTCCACGAGAATATACACGGCCCATGAAGACTTTCGGGTGGCCCAAGCCCATGACGCCTTCGGATCCTTGGAGAGCAAGACTAGATTAGATAGAATATTCAAAGGGGGCAAACCCTAAATCTGTAACCGACTCGATCTGTGCATGGGACCTGCCTACCTCTATATAAAGGCTAGGAGGGCACGACGAGAAGGTGTAACATCCCAGCATTTAGGACCTAATGAAGGGTAGATTTAGGAATATGAATTGTTGCATGCATTTATTTGTGAAAATGTGGGTAAATTTTTTGCCAAATTAAAATCTTAAGTGATCATTGTTTCTTTTATCCTTTCAGATTAGGTTTAGTCTAAAGGATGATTGTTCTGAACTTTGAGATGATATTGAAGGAGTTATGTGTTTAAAAATGAATTTTAATATTAAACTTGAGTGTTTGAATTACAATTTAAATAATTTAGATATAAATTTGAATCTTAAAATTAATTAAGAGATAAGTATTATAACCTAAATCTTATCCAAAAACAATATTAAACTTATTTCATATTTTAATACATAAGCAAGTTACAAAGAATGTAACCTACTGAAGCCATTTCCAAACTTCAAAATTTACAAAAGAATAAAAAATAAGAATATTCTTTCTTAATAATCATATAATCTGTATTACAATTGAATAAAATAAAGATTACAAGAAAAATAAAAGAAGAAATTACAAAAGAATAAGAAAACTTGTTATGGGGGAACCCCTTGGGGTGGCCCGATCTTTCACGAATCTCCGCGGGGTTCGAAGAAAAAGCGGTGGAAGGGGGAGAGGGGACGAAATCCACGAACACACACACACTAAGATCCCGATGAACTCACGCACACAAATCACGATACACGCCGATAACTCACGCCGGTGGCAACCGGTCCAACATAATCTCTAGGATCGGTGTTGGGCGAAGCTCTCTCTCCACGACTAACAACGGGGGACGAGGTGCTTGGTGATATCTTGACGACTTGGGGGCGAGAAACCGAGAACCCAAGGCCTTGTACAACTTGAACGCACTAGGCAAGATCCAAGAGGTTGTGGATAATAGGGTGCCCCCTGGTAGGAGCATGAGACCAATAGATGAAAGATCCTCAAAGGGGTGTCCTCAATCTATTATTATCCAAGTCTAGGGTTTACAATAGAGGGTGGGGGCTATTTATAGGCCAGCCACAAACACAGGGGTAGTTTAGGAACGAAATGGGAAAATATTGAGAGGGTACAGGGCACTGGGCCGAGTTGGAGTGTTCTGGTCCAGGCACGCCCGGTAGTACCGGGCTTGCGACCGGTAGTACCGGTCTCGACCGGTAGTACCGCTCAAAGTCCGGTAGTACCGCTCAAAGTCCTAGGGCTTCGGTTGGCATCGTCAGTAGTGAGCGTTAGTAGGGGGCGGTAGTACCGCTGACCGGTAGTACCGGTTCCAACTCCGGTAGTACCGCTGGCGTCTGGGGTGTGGAGTGGTTCCTCCTGGAGCGTCCGGTAGCAGGGTCCGGTAGTACCACTTGTACCGGTAGTACCGGTCGCCTGATCCGGTAGTATCGCTGGCGTCTGAGTGCGGTTGGTCCCTTTCGCTATGGTTCCTCCGTTACATGGGTCCTTCTCTTCGTACCTGATGATGCACAGGGTATGCGTATGAAGTAGCAAGCCATCCAAGGGTGTATCGAAGTCACACAAGGAAAGGAGCGAGTTAACCTTGGCTTGTAGGAGCTTAGCTCGGGCGCGAGTCATTGGTCCACTGGGAGGGCTTGGTGTTGTATATGGAGGTGCGTCCGTAGGACGGGCTGCATCAGCTCCCCCACCCTTGGGGAAGAGTCGTCCTCGACTCTTCAACCTTCTCAACTGTATCTTCTCCATGGTAGGGTGAGAGGTCCTTGACATTGAACGTCGAGCTCACCAGATACTTGGATGTTGGGATATCGATGATGTAGGCGTTGTTGTTGATCCTCTTTAGCACTTTGAACGACCCATCACCTCTTGGCTTGAGTTTGGAGTCGCGGTCCTTGGGAAAGCGGTCTTTATTCAAGTGTATCCACACAAGGTCGCCTTCTTCGAAGATCATCTCTTTCTTGGTCTTGTTTAGCCTTGATGCTTGGCGAAGGACTTGTTGCTCGATCGTAGCTCTTGTGTCTTCATGGAGTTTCTTCATTGTTTGGGCACGCTTGTCAACGTCCATGTTGGTACGGTCATGTAGCGGAAGTGGAAGGATGTCGAGCGCGGTGAGAGGCTCGAACCCATAGACGATCATGAATGGGCTTCTCATGGTGGTGGAGTGCTTGGCGCGATTGTAGGCAAACTCGGCGTGTGGAATGCATTCCTCCCAGTCTTTAAGGTTCTTCTTTATCAACACACGGAGGAGTGTGCCAAGGCTTCGATTGACGACCTCGGTTTGTCCATCGGTTTGAGGATGCGAGGCGGACGAGAAGAGGAGCTTGATGCCGAGCTTGGCCATGAGTGTCTTCCAGAAGTAGCTCATGAATTTGACGTCGCGGTCGGAGACGATTGTTCTTGGTACACCGTGTAGCCGAATTATTTCCCTGAAAAACAAACTTGATACATGTGAAGCATCATCGGTCTTATGGCACGAAATGAAGTGTGCCATTTTGGAAAAATGATCCACGACCACAAATATAGAATCATGTCCATGTTTAGATATAGGCAATCCTAACACGAAGTCCATGCTAATGTCCGACCAAGGTGCATGAGGGATAGGTAATGGCATATAAAGACCAAAGGGGTTAGACTTAGACTTAGCTTGGATATATGTAGTGCATCGTTGGACGTGGCGCTCCACGTCGCGCTTCATCTTTGGCCAAAAGTAGTGAGTGGATAGCATGGCATATGTCTTGTCACGGCCAAAGTGACCCATAAGGCCTCCACCATGGGACTCTTGAAGAAGCAAAATTTGGAGAGACGACTTCTAAATGCAAAGCTTATTTTGTTTGAAGAGAAAACCCTTATGCAAATAGAAATCATCAATCCCTTTGTCTATTGAACATTTTCCAAAAATTGGTCCAAAGAAAGGGTTTGACGCGTACAAAGATTTGATGTCATCAAGACCCAAGACATTTACTTCGAGTCACGTAAGAAGGTTTGTGTTTTTGCGAGACAAGGCGTCCGCTACAACATTTTATTTGCCCTTCTTGTACTTGACAATGTAAGGAAAAGACTCCATGAACTCAACCCATTTGGCGTGCCTTTTACTCAAATTGGCTCGGCCCTTAAGATATTTCAACGACTCATGGTCGGAATGGATGATAAATTCTTTGGGCCAAAGATAGTGTTGCCACACTTGAAGGACACGAACCAAGGCAAAAAGCTCTTTGTCATAAATGGGATAGTTTAGGCGTGCGCCATCAAGTTTCTCACTATGGTATGCAATAGGACGCCCATTTTGCATAAGGACGCCTCCAATGCCAATTCCACTAGTGTCACATTCAATCTCAAAGGTTTTTGTGAAATCCGGTAATGCAAGAAGTGGTGCTTCTGTGAGCCTCTTTTTGAGCTCATCAAAAGCCTTTTGTTGTGCTTTTCCCCAAACGAACGTGACATTTTTCTTGGTCAATTCGTTGAGGAGGCAAGCAATGGTGGAAAAGTCTTTCACAAAGCGACGGTAAAAGCCAGCCAACCCATGAAAACTACGAAGTTCACTAACATTGGTTGGTATGGGCCAATCTCGTATGTCCTTAACTTTTGAGACATCAACTTCAATGCCATTAGAAGACACAACAAAACCAAGGAAAATGAGTTTGTCTTTTGCAAAAGTGCACTTTGGAAGATTAGCATAAAGCTTTTCATGACGAAGGATTTGAAGGACCTCCTTAACATGAGTAACATGCTCCTCTAGTGACTTGCTATAGACAAGGATGTCATCAAAGTAAACCACTACACTCTTCCCAATGAGAGATCTCAAAATATGGTTCATGAGGCGCATGAAGGTAGATGGGGCATTTGATAAGCCAAAAGGCATAACCAACCATTCATAGAGACCAAGCTTGGTCTTGAAGGCGGTTTTCCACTCATCACCTTCGGCCATGCGAATTTGATGGTAACCACTACGAGATCAATTTTCGAAAATATAGTGGCTCCACATAACTCATCAAGCATGTCATCAAGACGCGGTATGGGATGTCGATAACGCACGGTGATAGCATTGATTGGACGACAGTCCATGCATAACCGCAACGTATCATCCGTTTTCGGAACCAGGATCACGGGGACCGCGCTTGGGCTAGTGCTTACTTGGATCAAACCTTTGGAGACGAGTTGGTTGATTTGTCGTTCTATCTCCTTTGTCTCCTCCAGGTTCGTGCGATACGCGGCGCGGTTTGGGAGAGGAGCGCCGGGTATGAGGTCGATGCGGTGCTCGATTCCATGAAGAGGAGGTAGGCCATGAGGAAACTCTTCGGGAAATACATCTTGGAATTCCTGCAAAATAGCCATCAAAGAAGGGGGAACATTTGTCAAGTCATTAGTACCTTGCGCTAGTCCCTTGCATATAAGGACATAGTGCAAGATGGATGGGTTGTTCCGCACTTCTCTCATCTCACTTTTTGTGGCAAGAAGAACACTCTTAGTTTTTCCACTCGAGTTTGGCTTGTGGCACTCACTCACTATAGTGTGGTTCTCTCGCTCACCACTCTTCTCACAAGATTGTTTTGTGTATTGCGCCCTCGCTAAAGCCTTTGCATTGTCCGCAATTATTTGGCTAGGAGGCATTGGTTGCAACACACAAGTTTTTTCAAGCCATTTGAAGGTATAAGTGTTTGAGTGACCATCATGCAAAGCACGCTTGTCATATTGCCACGACCTTCCTAGCAACATATGGCAAACCGTCATTGGGACCACGTCACATTCCACCGTGTCATTGTATGGTCCAATTGAGAACGTTACCGAGACGGTGTGCTTGATCTTGACGGATCCTTGGTCACTTAGCCATTGTATATGGTAGGGGTGTTTATGCGGATGGAGGGTGAGGTTGAGTTTCTCACACAATTCCGTGCTTGCGAGATTGTGGCAACTTCCTCCATCGATGACACCTTTGATGGACTTCCCATTGATACCGACACGAGTTTGGAAGATGTTTGATCGTTGGTCTTCATTCTCATTGACTTGAGTAGTTAAGACCCTTGTGACCACAAGCGATGGACCAGCGTCATGCTCACACACAAGTAGTTCTTGGTCCTCTTCCAAATGTTGCCTTGCCAATGCTCCCTTGACCCTTGCATCAAACTCATCTTCACTCAAGTATTCTTCGTCGCCATTGTCATGGATGAACAAAACTTTCTTGTTCCCACATGCGGCCGACTTGTGTCCTTTGCCTCCACACTTGTAGCACTCACCATTGAATGGTTGATCATCCCTTGTATATTTGCCACTTGGGGGCTGTTTTCCTTGAGGAAGTGTTGGCTTGAAGGAAAGCTTGGTGGTACTTGATGAGCTTCCACTTGGTGTTTTTGGAGTAGTGGTTGGTGCTTGCTTGTAGGTGAAGTACGTCTTTGGCTTGTTGTACTTGATGTCCTCTTGCACTTGACGCTCGGCCTTTGATGCGATGTGCACAAGCTCAACCATGTTGTTGTACTTTTGGAACTCGGTTATGCGCTTGATTGGATGGTTCAATCCATTGAGGAAACGTGCCATTGTTTGTTCATCCCTCTCTTCAATGTTGGCGCGTATCATGTTGAGCTGCATTTGCTTGAAGTACTCTTCCACGGTCTTTGTTCCTTGACTAAGCGTTTGAAGCTTGTTGAAAAGGTCACGTGTGTAGTGCGAAGGAACAAAGCGGGAACTCATATGAGCCTTCATATCTTGCCAAGTTGAGATTGGAGGCTCTTATTTTGCTTCACGAGCGAGTTGGACTTGTTCCCACCAAAGGTTGGCATACTCATCAAACTCGAGGGATGCCATGGCCATCATCTTCTCATTGCTATAGTTGTGCATGCGGAAGATCTTGTCAACCTTGAGCTCCCATGAGAGGTATTCTTCGGGTTCATTGGAACCGGTGAACTTGGGCATGGTGAACTTGAGCTTGCCAAAAGTTTCTTCTTCGTTGCGGTTCCGGTGTTGACGGTTGCCATGATTTTGGCGGCCAGCTTCATCATCCGAGCTCTCATGTCTTGCTTGGTGATGATGGCGTTGCTCTTGCGGTTGTTGAGGTGCCGCATTTGGTGGTGGAACTTGGTTTTGACGACGAGCTTGGGGAGCTTGCTCGTGTTGTTGGCGCGGTTGAGGACGAGGAGGAGGTTGATGGTCCTCACGACGAGCTTGGGGAGCTTGCTCTTGTTCTTGTCGTGGTTGATGCCGATGAGCATTGTCTTGCGCCCTGTGGCGAGGAGGACGTCGAGCCGCATGTGCAATGGGCTGCTCTTCTTCTTCTTGATGTGGAGGAGGCTCATCATGATGATCATGTTGTCGACGTTGACGTTCATGTCGATGATGACGCCTTGGTGGATCTTCGAGTGCTTCACGCCGACGGTGATCTTGTTCGTCCGCTTCGGATGCTTCACTTGTTGTTGAGAGAACACGTCGTTGACGATGGGCTTGGTGGTCCGCGTGAGGTTGTTCTTGTTGAATCACAAGTGCCCTTTGTTGACGCCGGTTCGCTTCACGTCTTGGAGGTCTTGCGGAGAGGTCACCATCATAGCTTGACGTCGCGGCGTGTCGCAGATATGGTACCACTTGAGAAGAGCTCATGGATTGAAGGACGGGTCCATCCCGGTGCCTTGAAGCGTGACGGCGAGGTGCACTTCATTCACTTGAGGAGTGTCGTGATGAGATTGAATCGCGCGATCGTGTCCTTGCGAACCCATCAATGAGGCGTTGAAGCTTCTCATCCGTTGAGGCGAGGGCACGACCAAGAGCTTCATTTTGATGGCCGAGGTTTTGTTGCATGGCATGCATTTGTCCTCGGACTTCTTCGCTAAATTGTTCATCTTGGCGCCGCTCAAGAGCTTCACAACGGTAGTTGAATTCACCTCGGATCTTCCAATGATCCCATCACGTCATGTATTGTGTGTCGTCCTCCGGAGGTGGTGGTGGTTGGGACGGCTCGCCATTCCTGTCCATGATGCAAAGCCGACAAGGGTTGTATATGGAGAAGGAGGATGCGGGGAGTTAGCCTTTTACCTCACCTTGGAGATTATATCAAACCAATTGCCACACTTGAGAACTAATGGCGTGCAAAGTGAAATCGCAAAGAAACTCACACACCAATACGCTAAAACTCTCAAAGGATTTTGGTGGAAGGTTAGGATTGTGGAAAACCAAACGAAACGATCCAAGCAAAAGGTTATTGTTCTAAGTGGTAAAGAACCAAAGATCAAAAGCAAAAGGATACGATCTACAAAAACACGGAAAAACGCACACGTGTAGAAAAACGGGGTTAGCACGACTATGAAAATGAGCACAAAAGGTCCTAACGAAGACTATGCTCGGTTGTCGTGCCAACTCAAGGAGAGACCACAACTCGTTTGACAAAAGAGGATAAGCAACAGATTTGTGCACTTGCCTTGGTGCGCTCTTTCCTCTCTCTTTTTGGCTTACAAGCTTGGTATTCTCTTTGTATTGGGAGACTATGTATCTTTCTATTTTTTTTATTCTTGTTCTCCCTCTTTTATACTACTATGTTAACTTTTGTATTTGGCCTCACACTCTCACTTTCCAAAGGCAAGTGCACAATGCTTAGACAAACACAAAATGAGTTGCTCTCATAGGATAGATACACACAAAGGAAGATATGGGGCTGTCAAAGTGGCGCAAGTTATACCTTTGGTATTATAGACGACTTGCAACCGTTGGTGGGGATGATGTTCGAGTGTCGCGGTGTCGTTGAGCACGTGGTGACTTTGGTGCGGAAGCTGTTGTTAAAATGGCGACAAACAAGATTGCGCAGGTCGCCCTCGCACGTCTCCGACCGCCGCCAGCCACTATCGGTGATGCGAGTGGACGCAGTACCCTTCTTGCCGCCGGCAACAGCGTTGGTGCCCGCTGCGGCAGAGGCTTTCTTCGACTTCCCCATTGCAGTACGATGACGGCGGCGGCGTGAACGCAGAAAAGAAGACGGGAAAGATCGAAGAACTTCCAGCGCGCGGCGAGAAAAATTCAAGAAAGTGGAAGCAGTGAAACAAGAATGCCTGCGGTGAAACAAAAAAAAAATTTCCCCACAGATTATAAGTACGAAGACGATACACAAGGACCGTTCATCGGAAAGCCCTAGAGACAGCATCAAAATCCAACCGTCCACATGTCAGCACAGCAGCGAACCGTCGCTCGCACGCCATCCACTACGCATGGAAACCGAGGCGATGCCGTAATTATCTCCATGTCGTGCGTGACCGGTCAATTCAAATTCAGAAGGTGGGACCCACGTTCGCCCAGTCACGTCGCCTCTGGCGCCGCAGACGCTTGAGGTCACCGATCGACAGCACTGACGTCATCAAAAGCTATACTAGCAACAGTTACAAATCTTTGACTACACAGCTAAAGTACTCATTCGAATCTACGATTTGAGTAACTACTCGGGAGGCTACTCCTATCAGGAGCGCTGGCCGCGCACCCGAAGTATGACTAAGGTACTACACCACTGAGCTATTCTTCGAGTCCTACGTCGAGTCTGCGACTCCACTACAGACTCGGGGGCTATTCCCATAGGGAGGATGGATTCAAGCATTCGAAAAAATTGTTTCCTACGGACCTAAAGTCGACAACGACTGAATTAAAGTCTCTGCTCGAGTCTACGACTGGAACAGACACTCGGGGGCTACTCCCATAGGGAGCCTTGGTCGCGCACCCTATGAATTCTTCGACTGCGATCCTTCGGATCAGCACGCAAAAAACTTTTTGGGAACTCTGCCCTAGCCAAAGCTAAGTGAGTAAACATTCTCCTTGGCCACCCGAAACACCTCCGCGGTGATAAAATTTTGGATGTTGTGTCTGCGACGCAAAGATAAGACCTATAGATACCATCTGATGGCCTGGCAACGCACACGACTGCGCTCTGCTAGTAATAATCTGTGCCAACAGGCGCGATGAAAATCCCGATGGACGCGTTGGGTACATCATTCAAAAATTACTGGAATTCTACTCTTGTAAGTCCTCAACGGCCTGAGTTGAATTACGCCAGCATTTGTTCTGGGTTCGAGTCGAGGGACTCGAATCTGAAGAAGATTGCGTTGTTTTGTCCTAAGACAGTTAACTGGCATTGATCCGCCGGGAGAGTCAGGAATGCGCATCAACAATCCCTACACACTAAAATCATTCTCTGATGAACAGAAAACAGCTGCACCCGAAAGATTGAAGAGTCCTCAGCCGAATCTATGATTCGACTGAACACTCGGGGGCTAATGACATGATTATACCCCACGGGTACACGACCTTAGCATACCTGGTCCAGCCCAAGGAAGGCCCACGAGAATATACACGGCCCATGAAGACTTTCGGGTGGCCCAAGCCCATGACGCCTTCGGATCCTTGGAGAGCAAGACTAGATTTAATTAGAATATTCAAAGGGGGCAAACCCTAAATCTGTAACCGACTCGATCTGTGACTGGGACCTGCCTACCTCTATATAAAGGCTAGGAGGGCACGACGAGAAGGGCACTTTGCATACCACCGCATACACACCTCCACGATAGATTGCATCTGCGCACCCCTGTAACTTACGGTTCCGCCGTAATCAAGAGCAGACAAGCAGGCACTACTAGGAAAATGGCTATAGGTAATCAGCACATCCGTGGCTCACATGGTTGAAGTGCCCCACGGCTAAAACAGGCGTGGCTCACCTATGGGCAGTTCCCTACTAGTAACTAGAACAGCCGTGGCGCACATGACCATAGTGCGCCACAGATATGTGTGGTCCAGGGCCCTGTTGGCCGCACGCCAGACATCAGTAGCGCACATAGGATAGGTGCGCTACGCTTGTTGGTGTTATCCGTGGCGCACGTTGGAGGGTGCGCTATGCCTAAGCGCATGCCCCTCTGCTCTGTAAAATGGTCAGACACATCCGTGGCGCACTATGGCATGTGCGCCATGGATGTTACTAACCCTGTGGCGCACTGGTGCCGAGTGCGCCACGAATGTGGCGATTTTTTTGCCAGCTCCACTTTGTGCACATGTCTGATCATCCACCACCCAACACTTCACTTTCCCCTTCTTCTTCCTCCTTATATATAGTCGGGATCCTTCTCCTTCCCACCTCGATTTCTCCACTCATTCACCATTTTAGCATGTAGAACTTGCCTTGGATGTTACATAAGTAATAGAGGAAGCTCTTCGGTCTCTCATCTCCTTCTCCGGTCTCGCGCGCATCTCTCCTTTCCATCTTCTCGCGATTGGTCTCTCATCTCGGTAAGTTGTCCATGTAAGGATGTGTTCATATGTATATGGATGATATGCTCATATGTATGTAGATGATCGATGCTCATGATGTGTGTATGGAGAGGATCGATGGTCATATGTGTGTATATATGGAGAGTATCGATGGTGCTCATGCATGTGTGTATGGAGAGGATAATGATATGTTCATGTGTGTATGGATCGGTCTCTCTCTCTTGTGTTTGTATGTGAACAAGTTGCCATTTGTTTTGCCAAAATGTTGATTCATTTCCATTTTGGCAAGACTTTGGCATTTCGCAAAGGTCCTAATTTTAGGATAGGTCATGCCGAAATTTTCTATCGACCATTGCATGCATTCATTCATTATGTGGTTCTAATAGACTTCTAATTGTACTGTGTACACCGTGCAGGCAAAAATGGTCCGCATAATGAGCGAAGGCATTGTGGCTAGATTTTTGAAATGTGGGACGGCCGACATGATACAAAATAACAAGACAGATATAAGATGTCCGTGCAGAAGATGCAAACTCAACTGGGTGATCGACCCAGATTCCGGGAATCTGCAGGCGCACCTGCTCCGCCATGGTTTCATGGATGGATACACTCGTTGGATAAGCGATGACGAAGACGATGGAGACGGTGAAGGTGGGCAACATGACGATGATCATCATCAAGGCGAGAACGAGCGAGATGATGAAGAGTCTCCTGGAGATGGTGAAGGTGCGAGCGGGCAGGATGATGATGATCTAGATGGGAGGAGCAGACGATGGAACAACGTCAGTGGTGCGGGACTCTTATGTGCAAGAGCTTCTCAAGCGCATTTAGTAACGCCAGGGCTGCCGCTAGAGAGAAAGCCAAGCTTGCACAACTTGAGAAAGACGCGGTTACTCCATTGTATGAAGGATGCAGGCCCGATGATACCCGGTTGAATGTAACGCTCAAGGCTATGGAGATGAAGGCAAAACATAAATTGAGCGAAGCAAGCTTCGATGATATGATGGCATTCTGGCACGATCGTCTCCCGGAGGGGAACACATGTCCAACTAGTATCGAGGACGCCAAGAAAATCGTCTGTCCTCTCGATCTACCGCACGTTAGATATCACGTATGCATCAACGATTGCATCATTTATCGGGGCGAGGACACGGAGAAAACCACATGTCCGGTGTGCGGCGTGAGTCGATACAAGAAAGGGAAGAAAGCACCTCGAAAAGTGGTATGGTACTTTCCTATCACGCACCCTAAGGAAGCGAAGCTCATGCGATGGCATGCGGAAAGGAAGAAGTCAGGAGATGATGATGATGACCCCAAAAAGGATGAGCTACTGACGCACCCTTCAGATGCTAGCCAGTGGAAAGCATTGGACCTCGAATTCCCAGAATTCAGTGGAGATTCGAGGAACATCAGGCTTGGTGCGAGCACCGATGGACTCAATCCGTTCGGTAGCCAGAGCAGCACGCACAGCACTTGGCCCGTTTTTGTATGGATGTACAACCTCCCTCCATGGTTGTGCATGAAGAAGAAGTACATACAAATGAGTATGCTAATTCAAGGGCCGAAACAACCTGGTACCGACATCAATCTGTATCTCGGGCTATTGAAAGAGGAGCTAGCCATGTTATGGGAATCTGGAGCCAATACTTACGACGCCGTCGCACAAGATTATTTCACTATGAGAGCCGTGTTGGTCACTACAGTGCAAGACTATCCAGGTTGCGGGTATATCTCGGGGCAGATTATCCAAGGATTCTGCGCATGCGTTAGGTGCACGGATAACACAAGCTATCTCCAACTAGAGAAAGATCCAGGGTCATCGAAAACCGTGTTCATGGCGCACCGGAGGTGGCTCAACAAGAATGATCCATGGAGAAAACGTGGAGACCTATTCGATGGAAAATCCGAGACCCAAGGAATCCTAGAGCGTAGGAGCAACAAAGAAGTGGAAGAGTTGCTGAAAAACTGGAAAGATTGTCCTAAGCCTGGAAAGAAGCGAAAGAGGCAGCAACAAGACAAGCCGCTGATGAAGGTATGGAAAACAAGGTCATTTTCCGAGTTGCCATCTTTGGAAGTTTATCCGCCTCATAGCCTCGACATCATGCATATCACGAAAAGCGTAAGGGAGTCCGTCGCCACCATAATCAACATGCCGATAGACGAAAGATGGTCCGAAAGCAAGGCACGACTGATATGCTTGGGTATCCGGAAGGAGCTTCACGGAGGGCTTTACTCCTAATGATCAGGAAGATGACGATGATCATGAGTCGGAGACGACACAAGGTCGTCGGAAGGGTAAAAAGTTCAAGAAGAAAGAATATTACTGCCCTCCTTCTTGCTTCACTCTAAGCCAGGATGAGATCAAACAGTTTTTCAAGTGCCTTCTAGGAGTCAAATTTCCTTATGGCTACGCGGGCAAGATAAGCAGATACCTAGACGAGGCGAAGCAGAGGTTCAGTGGCATGAAGTCTCACGACTATGTCGTGCTAATGACGCAGGTACTTCCGGTCGCACTAAGAGGGATAATGGACGAGCACGTTCGTGAAACGTTATTTGGCCTCTGAAAGTTTTTCGATGTCATCTCTAGGAAGTCGATTGGCATGAATCAGCTCGGGAGGCTACAGGAGGAGATCGTGGTGATACTATGCGAGCTTGAGGTCTACTTCCCACCCGCATTCTTCGACATTATGGTGCATCTGCTGGTCCATGTCGTGGAGGACATCGTCCAACTCGGGCCGATGTTCCTCCGCAACATGATGGCGTTCTAAAGGATGAACGGACACATCAAAGGATACGTTTGCAATAGGTCCCGTCCAGATGGAAGCATAGCCAAGGGCTTTCTGGCCGAAGAGTGCATCTCTTTCTGCACGAATTATCTATACATCGAGAACCCTGTCGGTCTTCCCATCAACAGGCACCTTGGCAAGCTTGACGGATCTGGTCACCGAGAGGGTCATCGCATACTACATGCAGACTTCGATTTTTGACGCGCAGACTTTGATCGAGCAAACCTCGTCGCGCTATAGCATTTAGAACTGGTCGATCCTTGGGTACAGAAGCACAAAAGGTTAATCGAGAAGAAGTACAGTGATCGGGGCATACAGAGGACGCAGGGAGAAATAATCAAAGAGCACAACTCAGATTTCACGCGTTGGTTTAGGCAGACGCTCCTTGATAATCCCCCGCGATCGCATTCTTCTGACATGGAAAAGATCATATTCACCTTGTCGCAGGGACCGATGCAAAACCTGGTGACCTATCAGGCGTATGATATCAACGGCTACACATTCTACATGGAGGAAAAGGACAACAAGTGTGATTATCAGAACTCAGGCGTAACGTCGGAATTCTACACCAATGACAACGTGAAGGAAATATTCTACGGAAGAATCGAGGAGATCTGGGAGCTCGACTACTGTGGAGAAAAGGTGCCGATGTTCTGTGTCAGATGGGCAAAGAGCGTCGAAAGAGAAGACTGGTATTTCACAACCATGGTTATACCCGAAGCAGCCAAATCCAAGGCCGTCGGTGCGAACGCGGCCGCGAAAAATGAACCGTGGGTACTGGCTACGAAAGTGGACCAATGTTTTTTCATTACCGACCCGACAAAGCCTAGCCGTGTTGTCGTGAGGAGAGGAAAAATAAACATCATCGAAATGGATGGAGTCGCCAACGAGCAAGACTTCGACCAGTACGGCGATCCAAAGATTGAAGATGACGAAGACTATGATGCAGCAACATACATCACAAGAAGAAAAAGGACAACCCTACCCAAAAAAGGTAGCCCGTTCGAAAGAAGAAACATTAAAGTGCCGGGGCTAAATTATTCAACCGCGACAAAGAAGGGAAAAAAGATTTTAAAACGCTAGCTCAAAAAATATTGTAAAACGCGTGGTCGAAAAAGATTGTAATATTCATGGACAAATTATTATGACATATTTGTATCATGGACAAATTATTATGACATATTTGAATCATATTTAATTTGTACCACTTTTATGACATATATTATCACTTTCGGGCATTTTTGGAATATTTAAAAGTATTTTAAAAACAAAACAAAACTTTTATGGAATATATCACCATCTCGGATCTGGTGGATACAGAACCGCGGAGGCCAAATGGAATAAGGAGGACGAAGAGTATAGATCCAAGGGGATAGAAAACCCCTTTGCGAAATTCGAACCCGGGCAGGTTCGAAACTTCATCAGGGACCGTTACCATGTGGACCCAAAAACCAAACAACTCACCGCGGATCCTGCGGTGAAGGAATTTGAGGAAATTGTGGTAAGTAATCTAATTACCGTGGATCAACTCGATTGCATTCCAATCGATGATCTAAATGATTCACTGTTACTTCTTTTGCAGGAGGAGGAAATTGGTGCTAGTCATGGATCCCAGGGTTCCTCATCCCAGGGGTCGATGGCGGCCACCCGGTGGGATAACCCTTTTAACAGGGCGATGAACCGGGCCAAGAAAATAGAGCCGGTTATGAATAAGCCGTCGTCGGCTGGCCGTCTGGCCGACCTCGGGGGTAAGAATTGGGTGGATCATTTTGGCCCACCGCCGAGGACGCATGTGGCGCCGTCGGGAAGGAGCGAGGAGGAAAACCGCGAAGAACTTAAGGAACAAGTGGCGCGGATCCCGCAGATCGTCCAAGACAACCTGACAATCACCCTCACGTCCTTCCTGCCTACCTTGGTGGAGTCAATAGCAAACTAGAGTGCGGGTGGTCGAGTAGGGTCGTGCCCGATTGCAAGCATGGTCAGCAGCCACTCGAACAACGCGACGCCGACAAATCAGGCGAACTACGTGTCCGTGACTCCGCCCGCTAGCACCGCGGTGCCGCAAGTGTTGGTGACTCCCATCATCACTGGCGCCGGGTACATGTTGGTGCCTCGCCATCGCCGCGGCACGAGCTCAAGCACCGTCGGTAGGGAGAATACACCGGCGGCCAGCACCACGCCATCAAGCAGCCCTTCCGTCTCTTGCACGCCCATCGCCGTATGCGGTGCGTCGACATTAGCCGATCTCGACGCCATCACGGTAAACAAATTGCTTTACCGCCTTTCACGCCATCTATTACTCTTATGGCATCTCTGACGACGCCGTACATGTTTTCCGCAAACGGATGTTCCTTGCACTCTCTTATGCTACGTGAACAACGAGCTGAGGGATGTTGCCAAGGGTACCATCGTTCAACCCTTGCAGCGCACGTTCCACTCAAGGCCGATGCCAGATAGCGTGCACAGGGTTAAAATTAGTCGGGTGCTAAGGGGCTGCGACGACCTGGAACCTCCCATTCAACCCCCAGGAGCGGATGATGAAGAGCTGGCTGTCCTCAGAACTTGCTTCGGCTTATTCTTGCAATGGCCAAAGAGCATGATCCATTTGGGGACGTCGGGGGCCATCACGCCACAAACAACGATCACGCTGTCGTGCCGACAAGCGGTGGCAAAACCCCTCACCGCCTCGTTACCTCCACGCGGTGGGTCGGATGATCATGTTGATGATATGCACATGGCACAGGATCCGGCCGAGGACGACGAAGACTGGAATGATCACTTCTTCAACACTCAGTTTAGCAACGAAGACCTAGCTGGTGGCCCCATAGAGAAAGCCACTATCACCAAGCATCTGTTTGGTTCTCAGGAGACGCCTCACTTGCGCCTTCTGAGCCAGCTGATACAACCAATCGGACCTTTATTCTAAGCCACGACACACTACATAGGCGGCGGTGCTCAGATGTGCGGTGCCCGCTCTCCAAAAGGAAAAAGGGGAAAAGAAAATCGAGCAGCTCGAGCCGGTATGGCGTCAACAACTGCGAATCCGATCAGGTTTCGGGACGGGCCACCAAGACCCGAGGGTATTATGTGGAGGATTCATGTGACGGGTGAGCCCATGCTACCTAGAATTTGCGGAGGCTCGCCAGTTCGGAACTGCAGAGTGTGCATGACGGCGTGCTGACGATAGAGAGACGCCTTCTATCGGAGAAAGATCCCTCGCACCCGGTATTCGTGGTTAAGGTGCCACCAGTCTTGGGCTTCGTCGACAATGCCCCTGCGGATCTGTTCTTCCTGCGGTTCGACGACATCTTCAATATGTTCCACCTATACCCGCTGCACTATACCATGGTCCGTCTGTTTTCTCTCAGCCTGGCCATGCAGATCATTAGAGAGAACACACCGGGCATCGCTATAGTGGACCCATACTACATGCGTGACGGTTGCTTGGGTTCCCCCGCCGAACGACGTATCGTGGCCTCGTACCTAAAAAGAATCCTCGTGGCGAACAAGACAAAGGAATACATTCTCGTGCCTTACTTTCCCGAGTAAGTCGTTATTCACTCGCCACCGTCGATTGGCTTTATTAGATTATCATCATTCTTTTTCCAACACATTCCATTTGAATTTTTTTGCAGAGATGAACACGCACACTCATCTCCTTATTTCAAGCATTCCGCGCGTATTTCGACTCGGGAGTCTAGAAAAGAAGAAAAACTACGACAAGATCAAGGAAGTTCGGATGATGCTCTCCGGCTTTGCCTCGACGGAAGACACCACCTTCGATGCGTCGAAGGTCAAGTTCGCCAGCACGTCTTCAACCACGTAATGAGTTCCCTGCGTGAAGCGGTGGAAAAGCGAAGAAGGAAGCCTACTATGCACTCCATCACATGAGGGCGTTCCTACTTGACCAATAGAATTCTACGCTGCCAGATCATCTCAAACAGTGGGCCGAAGCAAAGGCCAAGATCACTGATTCAGATATTAGACAAGAGATGTATCGCATCTAGCAGCAGTTTGGGGCAATCATCTTTCGTGATGTCATGAATTCAGGGGGGGATCTTCTGTTGGAATTATGCCCTAGAGGCAATAATAAAGATGTTATTATTATAATTCTTGTTCATGATAAAGTTTATGTTCCATGCTAGAATTGTATTAAGAGGAAACTTTAATACTTGTGTGGTTTGTAAACAACACCGTGTCCCTAGTAAGCCTCTATGGACTAGCTCATTGATCAATGATGGTTAAGGTTTCCTAACCATAGACATGAGTTGTCAATTGATAATGAGATCATATCATTGGGAGAATGATATGATGGACAGACCCAAAGTAAGCGAAGCAATTAGATCGTTTCATCGTGTTCATCTTTGCGAAGCTTTTCCTATGTCAAATATTGTATTCCTTAGACCATGAGATAATGCAACTCCACAGTAGGAAGAAAGCTTTGAGGTCATCAAACGTCATCCTATGAGAGGGTGATCATAAAGGTGTCTCTCGGTGATCGGAAAGTATCTGTTGGGTTGTATGTATCGAGATGGAATTTGTCCCTCCCAAGTCGGAGAGATATACTTGGGCTCACTCGGTGTCGATATCAACACCGCTTGCAAGCATGTGGTTAAGGAGTTAATCACAAAGTGATATCGGATTACGGAGCAGTAAAGTACTTCCGTGGAACGAGATTGAACTAGGTATGACGTGCATCGACGATCGAATCTCGGCAAGTAAAATATCGCGAGACAAAGGGAATATATATATGGGATTGATTGAATATCGGCATCGTGGTTCATCCGATATGATCATCGATGAATGTGGAGTCAATATGGGTGCCTGCACCCAGCTGATTATTGATAGAAGATCATGTCTGCATATTCTCGAACCCGCAGGGTCACACACTTAACGTGTCTCGACGCTAGGATAGATTGGATAATTGGTTTATGAGTTTTTGTTAGGAGTCTCGGATGGTATCCGGGACATCACGAGAGGTTCCGGAATGGTCCGGAGAATAAGATTCATATAAGGCAGTGCAGTTTTTGGAGTTCGGAATTGTTCCGGGTTAATCGGTATTGTACCGGAAGCTTCTAGAACCTTCCGGAAGGGGACCAACGTGGCCCCACCTTCCGGGAGGGGGCATGGGACTATGAAGGAGTGTCCTGGCCGCATTGGGACAGGGGCACAAGGCCCCATAGGGCCCAGCCGATCCTAGAGAGTTTAAATCGTTTAAACTAGAGATAGGGTTTCTAGAAAGGGGAGAGTCCACACCCCCCACTCCTCCCTCCCTTGGCCGCCGGCCCAAGGCTTGGAGGAGGGGCAAGGGCTGGCCGCCCCCCCTCTATAAATAGAGGGCTGGGGCGCCCCCTCCCCCCTACACCTTGCCTCCAACCCTAGTATCCTTGCTACCTTCCTCTCTCCCTCCCGACTGTTTGTAGGCGAAGCCCTGCTGCAAAAAATTCTCCACCATATACACCACGCCGTCGTGCTGTAGATCCAATCTATCTCTCCATAATACTCGCTGGTCCGAGGAAGGAGGAGACGTCGAGGTGCTTCACGTGTGCATCTCACGGAGGCACCGCCACTTGTGGTGCTAGATCGGATCGGATCGCGAGGAGGAGAAGCGAGTACGACTACATCACCCACGTTCCGATGAACGTTCCGCTGTGCGAATCTTCAAGGGTATGAAGATATAATCCAATCTCTCTCGTTGATTTCATCTCCTAGATTAGATCTTGGCTTTCCCTCTGTTCGCATCCGTAGAAAATTTTGATTTACTATGCCGCGAAACCCTTCAGTGGTATCAGAGCTAGATCTATGCGTAGATGTGTTTCACGTGTAGAACGCAACATGGTTGTTGCGGGCGTTGATGTTTTCTGTTGCAAGCCTCTTGTTTGTGTTCTTCTTATGGCTTGGGATAGTGAGATTGAAGCGGTCAGGCCAACCTTACGCGACGTCGTTCGAGACCGTCTCCGCACTTGACGTGTGGCTTGTACCACACATGCGGTGGTGGATGTCGGTTTCTCTCACTATAGTTGTCATGAGATTAACACGAGTTTGGCAACCATAATATCACCGTTGTGGCTTTCCGTAGGTAAGAATCGTTCTTAGCATCAACTCCCATAAGCCACGTAAAACATGCAACAACAATGTAGAGGCGTCTAACTTGTTTTTGCAGGGAGTGTTTTTCTGTGATATGGTATGGCCCAAGATGTGATGTGTATATTGTATGCGATGATCATGTTTTGTAATGTTTCACGACTTGCATGTCGATGGGTACACAACCGCGTGAGCCATATGGTTGTCTTTATAATTGTGTATGACCTGCGAGTCAACTTCTTATACGCCATGTAATAGCTTTACTTTATCGCTAAGTAGTTAGCAATAGTTGTAGTTGCTATTCGTGGTGGAGGCAATCATGGTGGAGTGATGGAGATCATGCCGGAACGCACAAGATGGAGATCATTGCGCGAGGATTGGCTATACCATGTCACATAAAGTTATATGCATGTGATGTTTATCCCTTTTATGTATCTTATTATGCTTAGATCGCGACGGTAGCATTATAAGATGATTCCTCACTTAAAGATCAAGATAAAAATTGTGTTCTCCCCAAGTATGCACCATTGCGAAAGTTCGTCATGTCCAAGCATCACGTGATGATCGGGTGCTATAGACTCTACGCTCACATACAACGGGTGCAAGCCAGTTTTTGCACACGCGGAAATACTTGGGTCTAACTTGACGAGCCTAGCATGTACAGACATGGCCTCGGAACACAAGAACCGAAAGGTTAAGCATGAGTCATATGAATGATATGATCGACACTTTGTTGTCCACCATTGAAACCACATCTCTTCTCGTGATGATCGGATTAGGCGTGGTGAATTTGGATCGTGTTCACTAAACAACTTGAGGGATGTTGAATTTAGTGGGAGTTCATCTAGTAATTTGATTAAGTTGAACTATTTATCATGAACATAGTCTAAATTGTACTTGCAAATACTGTAGATCACATGGCCAAATCCAACTTCAACTTCAACGTTTTTGCTGAGAAGGAAAAGCTTAGAAACAATGGGTCTAACTTCACCAATTGGTTCCGCAATCTAAGAATCATTACATCTGGCGGACAAAGGACTATGTCCTTGGTAAAGCGTTAGGTGACCCCCTGCAAGCTGCGGTGATGAGAAAGCTGTCTATCGATCGGCATAAAGATGATTATGGTGTGATTAAGAGCACCATGTTGTTTGCTATGGAACCGAGCTTCAAAATCGTTTTGAAACCTATCCGGGCCCTTTGAGATTCTCGAGGAGTGAAAACCATGTTTGAGACTCAAGCCCGTTCGAGAGATATGAGATCTCCGAGAAGTTCTTTAACGCAAGATGGAGGAAGGAGTTCCGTTAGTGAGCACGCCATAAAGATGTCGGGCTACACTCAACCTTGAGCAACCTGGAATGCACGATTCGGAGGAGCTCAAGATTGACAGGATTTCGCAATCACTCCTCCCAGCTAGAAAAGTTTTGTAGTGACTCATAATCAGATTGGTTTCATCGATCACCGAGCTCTTCGCAAAGTGAAGGCTGCGAAGTGGACATCAAGAAGGATAATCATGTGTTCATGGTCAACAAGCCCTCCTTTAAGAAAGGTAAGGGAGCAAAGAAGCCCTTCAAGAAGGGCGGCAAGTAATGCCCTGGCTGAGAAGAAGCTTCAGTCTGGTCCTAAGCCGGACACCGAGTGCTTCTATTACAGGACAGGGGTCCTTTGGCATGTCCGAAGTACTTAGCGGACAAGAAGGCTGGCACCATCAAAGGTATATTTGATATACATGTTATTGATGTTTTCCTTACTATCCCTCGTTGTAGTGCACGGGTATTTGATACGGTTCGATTGCTAATATTTGTAACTCGAAGCAGAGCTACGGAATGAGCGGCGACTTGCGAGGATGAGGTGACGATGCGGCGTTAACGGATCAAGAGTTGATGTGATGGCGTCGGCACGCTCTCCTTAGTTTTACCTTCGGGATTAGTTTTAAACCTTAATAAATGTTATTATGTACTGCGTTGAGCATGAACATTATTTAGGATCATGTTTATTGCAAGACGGTTATTCATTTAAATCGGATAATAATGGTTGTTCTATTTATATGAGTAACATCTTTTATGGTCATGCACCTCTTCTGAATGGTTTATTTCTTCTAAATCTCGAAAGGGATGAAACACACATCCATAACATTGAGGCTAAGAGATGCAAAGTAGATAGTGATAATACTACTTATTTGTGGCACTATCGTCTAGGTCATATTGGTGTAAAGCGCATGAAGAAACTCCATTCTGATGGAATTTTGGAGTCTCTTGATTTTGAATCATTTGACACATGCGAACCATGCCTCATGGGCAAGATGATCAAAACCCTGTTCTCCGGTATGATGGAGCGAGCAACAGACTTGTTGGAAATCATACATACCGATGTATGCGGACCGATGAGTGTTTCGACGCGCGGTGGATATCGCTATTTTCTCACTTTTACCGATGACTTAAGTAGATATGGGTATATCTATTTAATGAAACATAAATCTGAAACGTTTGAAAAGTTCAAAGAATTTCAAAATGAAGTGGAGAACCATCGTAACAGAAAGATTAAGTTTCTATGATCCGATCGTGGAGGTGAATATTTGAGTTATGATTTTCTCACGCATCTTAAAGCAAGTGGAATCGTTTCACAACTCCATACACGGAACACCACAGCAATGGTGTGTCTGAGCACCGAATCGAACCCTATTAGATATGGTCCGATCAATGATGTCTCTTACTGATTTGCCGTTATCATTTTGGGGTTATGCATTAGAAACCGCTGCATTCACTTTAAATAGGGATCCATCTAAATCCGTTGAGACGACACCGTATGAACTGTGGTTTGGTGCTAAACCTAAGTTGTCGTTTCTTAAAGTTTGGGGATGCGAAGCTTACGTCAAGAAGTTGATGCCGGACAAGCTCGAACCCAAAGCGAAGAAATGCGTCTTCATAGGATACCCTAAGGAAACCATTGGGTATACCTTCTATCACAGAACCGAAGGCAAAGTGTTTGTCGCAAAGAACGGTTCCTTTCTTGAGAAGGAGTTTCTCTCGAAAGAAGTGAGTGGGAGGAAAGTAGAGCTAGACCAGGTTATTGAACCTTCTCTTGAATTGGAGAGTAGCGCAGCACCTGAAATTGTTCCAGTGCCGCCTGCACCAACAATAGAGGAAGCTAATGACAAGGATCATGAAGCTTCGGACGATCTTGCTCTTGAGCGTCGCGGTCGACAAGGTCGCGTGCCCCTCTGAGTGGTACGACAACCTGTCTTGACTGTCTTGTTGGTAGAAGACGGTGAACCTCTGAACTATGAGGAAGCGATGATGAGCCCAGACTCGAGAAATGGTGGAAGCCATGAAATCCAATTGGGATCCATGGCGAAAACCAAGTATGGACTTTGGTGGATCCTCCTAGCGACCAAAGGCCGTTGAGTGCAAATGGATATTCAAGAAGAAAGCGGACGGATGGTAATGTTACCGTCTATAAAGCACGGCTTGTCATAAAGGTTTTGACAAGTTCAAGGTGTTGACTACGATGAGACTTTCTCTCCCGTAGCGATGTTTAAGTCCATTCGGATTTTATTAGCAATTGCTGCGTTTCATGATTATGAAATATGGCAGATGGATGTCAAGACTGCTTTCCTCAATGGGAACATTGATGAAGAGTTGTATATGATGCAACCCGAAGGTTTTGTCGATCCTAAGGATGCTAGTAAAGTATGCAAACTTCAGCGTTCCATTTATGGACTGAAGCAAGCATCTCGGAGTTGGAACCTTCATTTTGATCAAGTGATCAAGAGTTTTGGATTTGTTCCAAATTGCTACGAAGCTTGTATCTACAAGAAAGTGAGTGGGAGCTCGGTAACGTTTCTGGTACTATATGTGGATGACATATTGATTATCGGAAATGACATCAATATGCTTAACGATGTGAAGAGTTATTTGAACAAGTGTTTTTCAATGAAAGACCTTGGTGAAGCTGCTTATATATTGGGCATCAAAATCTATAGAGATAGTCAAAGACGCCTGATAGCTTTAAGCCAGAGTACATACCTAGACAAAGTTCTGAAAAGGTTCAGAATGGATAAGGCAAAGAAAGGTTCAGTGCCTATGTTGTCAGGTAAGATATTGATCAAGGCTCAGTGTCCATTCTGGTAAATGATAGGAAGCTATGAGCAAAGTGCCTTATGCCTCGGCCATAGGTTCCATCATGTATGCCATCTTGTGTACTAGACGGATGTGTCCAATGCTCTTAGTTTGTAGCGAGATATCAAAGTGATCGAGTGGAACCTTTGGACAGCGTGAAGAACATCCTAAAGTACCTAAATAGAACTAAAGAAATGTTCTTAGTCTATGGGGTGATGAACAGCTTGTCGTAAAGGTTACGTCGATGCTAGTTTCGACACGACAAGGATGATTCTAAATCTCAGACGGATACGTTTATATTTTGAATGGAGGAGCTGAGCTGGAGAAGCGCAAGCAAAGCGTGATCGCGGGATCTACAGTGGAAGCGGAATACTTGGCTGCTGCAGAAGCGTCAAGTGAAGGAGTTTGGATCAGAAACTTCATCACTGAGCTTGGCGTGGTTCCAAGTGCATTGGACCCAATGGAGATATTGTGTGACAACACTGGCGCCATAACAGTCGCTAAGGAACCAAGATATCATCCAAAGACCAAGCATATCAACCGCAAGTTTCATATAATCCGAGATTATATAGCAGATGGAGATCTGAAGATTAGCAAAGTACATACGGATCTGAATGTCGCAGATCCACTGACTAAACCTCTTCCACGTGTAAAACATGATCAACACCTCAGTGCCATGGGTGTGAGATTGTTGCCAGATGTAAACTAGATTATTGACTCTAGTGCAAGTGGGAGACAGTTGGAATTATGCCCTAGAGGCAATAATAAAGATGTTATTATTATAATTCTTGTTCATGATAAAGTTTATGTTCCATGCTAGAATTGTATTAAGCGGAAACTTTAATACTTGTGTGGTTTGTAAACAACACCGTGTCCCTAGTACACCTCTATGGACTAGCTCATTGATCAATGATGGTTAAGGTTTCCTAACCATAGACATGAGTTGTCAATTGATAATGAGATCATATCATTGGGAGAATGATATGATGGACATACCCAAACTAAGCGAAGCAATTAGATCGTTTCATCGTGTTCATCTTTGCGAAGCTTTTCCTATGTCAAATATTGTATTCCTTAGACCATGAGATAATGCAACTCCACAGTACGGAAGAAAGCTTTGAGGTCATCAAACGTCATCCTATGAGAGGGTGATCATAAAGGTGTCTCTCGGTGATCGGAAAGTATCTGTTGGGTTGTATGTATCGAGATGGAATTTGTCCTCCCAAGTCGGAGAGATATACTTGGGCCCACTCGTTAATGGATATCAACACCGCTTGCAAGAATGTGGTTAAGGAGTTAATCACAAAGTGATATCGGATTACGAACGAGTAAAGTACTTCTTGTGAGCGAGATTGAACTAGGTATGATGCAAGACGATCGAATCTCGGGCAAGCAAAATATCGCGAGACGAAGGAATATATATATGGGATTGATTGAATCCTGGCATCGTGGTTCATCCGATATGGTCATCGATGAATGTGTGGAGTCAATATGGGTGCCCAGACCCGCTGTTGATTATTGATAGAAGATCATGTGCGCATATTTTCGAACCCGCAGGTCACACATAACGTATCTCGATGCTAGGATAGATTGGATAATTGGTTTATGAATTTTTGTTCGAGTCTCGGATGGGATCCGGGACATCACGAGAGGTTCGAATTGTCCGGAGAATAAGATTCATATAAGGCGGTGCAGTTTTGGAGTTGAATTGTTGGGTTAATCGGTATTGTACCGGAAGCTTCTAGAACCTTCGGAAGGGACCAACGTGGCCCCACCTTCCGGGAGGGGCATGGGCCTATGAGGGAGTGTCCTGGCGCATTGGGCCAGGGCACAAGGCCCCATAGGGCCCAGCCGATCTAGATAAGTTTAAACTCGTTTAAACTAGAGATAGGATTTCTAGATAAGGAAAGTTTAAATTGTTTAAACTAGAGATAGGCTTGGAGGAGGGGCAGGGCTGGCCCCCTCTATATATAGAGGGTGGTGCCTCCCCTACACATCTCCCTCCAAGCCCTAGTAGCCTGCGCCTTCCTCTCTCCCTCCCATTGTTTGTGGCGAAGCCTGCAGTGAAATTCTCCACCATATACACCACGCCGTGTTGTAGATCCAATCTATCTCTTCACCATACTCGCTGGTCCGAGGAAGGAGGAGACGCCGAGGTGCTGCGTGTGCATCTCATGGAGGCACCGCCACTTGTGGTGCTAGATCGGATCGGATCGCGAGGAGAAGCGTACGACTACATCACCCACGTTCCGAACGTTCATTGCGAATCTTCAAGGGTATGAAGATCTAATCCAATCTCTCTCGTTGATTGCATCTCCTAGATTAGATCTTGGCTTTCCCTCTGTTCGCATCCGTAGAAAATTTTGATTTACTATGCCGCGAAACCCTTCATCTTCTACGGAGGAAATATCCCGAATAACCGTGACATAGAAGATCGCCTAGAGATGCAGGGTGACTATAGGAAGTTCATGACGAGACAAGGCGTCCTCCCGTTCCCTAAGCCGAGCCAGAAGGCTTGATGTTGGCCTAGTTATAGTTACAAACTATAGATGACCTTTGTGTGTATGTGGACAAGTGTACACGCTACTATACTTATCTTATTAGGTTTATGAATCATCGCTTACTTCTTTTGCTTATTATTATTATATATAAATCAATGCTTGGTTTTTTTTGCTTACTCTTTGGTCCTTTGCTCACTTTGGTCCTTCTTTTTTTCCTTACTTTATTAGTCTTTTTTCGAGAATAATGCCGATGATTGAAATGTCGTGACACAATATATATGTGAATGTGCTACGACGGGATTGTGAGCCTTATGATATGCACAAGTCCAGGTCTTGTGCATCCTACTTGGCTCATGGTTCCATCGTAGCATATTCCTGTGTCCAACGACCTATATCTATATGAGGCATTCTTTTTTATTTACTTTGGTCTTTTTCGAGAATAATACGGATGATTGAAATGTCGTGGCACAATATATATGTGAATGTGCTACGACGGGATTGTAAGCCTCGTGTTATGCACAAGTCTAGATGTTGTGCATCCTACTTGGCTTACGGTTCCATCGTAGCATATTCCTGTGTCCAATGACCTATGTATATATATATATGAGGCATTCTTTTTGATTTACTTTGGTCTTTTTCGAGAATAATGCCGATGGCACAACATATATGTGAATGTGCTACGACGGGATTGTGAGCCTTGTGATATGCATAAGTCCAGGTCTTGTGCATCCTACTTGGCTCATAGTTCCATCGTAACACACTACTAGAGAAAAGCCTATGCGAGGCGCACCTAAAAGCCTATCCGAGGCGCATATCACATGCGCCTCTAGCTTCAAGCCTCGGGTATTTCTTATGCGAGGCGCATATGATATGCGCCTCCTATACTTCACATATGCGAGGCGCATATCGATATGCGCCTCGCATATGTGAAGTATAGAGGCATATCATATCTACCGATATTTTTTACAATGCTCGCATATTTATAGTATATGCCTCTATAGTATCCTATATGCGCCCTAATATTTTCGAAATTCAAGTTTTAGACCACTATAAATAATAATATACAAATATTCAAATATACAATATAGTCCGAATACGATAAAGAGCACAGAAATTTTCAGAAACTTGCAATTTGCCAAAGCATAATAGAACCAACATGAATACAATACATTACACATCAATCATGACATACAATTTCATACATCAAGTGTTTATGAACCACCAAGCCTGTAACTGCCACCAAGCCTGCCACCAAGTTCATACAAGTTCATACAATTTCAGTGCTGCCACCAAGCCTGCCACCAAGTATCTTGAGCAACGTAGTCTTGCCACTGCCAGAGGGACCCATCAGTGCAAGGATCTCACCAGGGTCAACACTGCCACCTATGCCCTTGAGGATGTGCTTGTAGCTGCTGCTGCTGCCGCCATGATCTGCCCTCGTGTGAGATGCAAAGGATACCTTTGCGGCTGTCAGGGGGTTCTTGGCACTCAGCTTCACCTTGTACTCCACATTATCAAACTGCATTTTTATCATACAAATATACATGTTTAATTTCTTATTAAGAATAGAGTCTATTTCCCTGTCATGAAGAAATTTCATGTCAAAAGTATTTCTTCTGACTTCCTAGCGTCAATTAGCTAGCGATGAGCAGAGCCCTGTTAGTTTAGTTTGGGGTGAGCAGAGCTCATACATACCATGGATAAAGAAAGTTTCATTTAAAAAGCATTTCTCCTCTACTTCCTAGTTCCTTGTACAGTTACCAATTAGCTAGCGTACTGTTGGAGCTTGCAATGGGTCATGCAAATTGCCAACCACCTAACTGGTACCTTCCTAGGTTAATTTACAGTTAAGGATTCACAGATAACCAAGACTGAAAACAGATTCATTTTCTTTACCATACTGATCAGAGACCATGATCATGCTCAATTGAGATGTTTATGGAGCTCCCTAAGTCTATCAGTACTAGCTATTCATCTTCTACTACTATGCACACTTTAACACATCAAGACATAACCAATACTGTGATAACTTTCTTAATCATATTGAGAGTAGTATGAAGTTCCCCACTTCTAAGTTCAACTGGATAAACATAACTCAAACTCCTTAAACATGCTAGAAACGCAGAGAACTCTACTGAATAAACATGCTATGAATATACAAACAAAAGGCAAGAAAATGGGTTATAAATACCTTAAGGAATATAGGAAGAGGGCCATCTTTGGTTGGCCATAGATGATCCTCCTCCATCGCGACCTCCACCGCCGGTGCCTCCATTGTGTTGGGAAGGAGGAGGAGGAGGTGCTCCACAATGGATAGCTCCACCCTATCATCCTTTGTTGATCTCCATGGATCCCCCTCGAGAGAGCCTGAGACAAAATTAGGTTCAAGAAAGCCAAGCACGGCCCATATTCGAACTAAATACAAGTATGCAACCTACCTACACCTCATAGTCCACATCGAGCATAGCACAATATTAGCAACTGTAAAGACATACCAAAGGAAATTCTGGAGTGCGATTATGAACACAAGGGAGCCAAAGTGCTCACGCTGCACGGTCATTGGCATCCAGCCACCGCGATGCCACGGACGGAACCGAATTGACTCGGGGCTCGTCCTCCTACCAGCATACCTCAACATGGCATGTAGCAGCTCAATAAATAGCGACAAAATTGTAATGGTGTGAGCAGTGCGGCAACTATCGTGCAGCAGCAGCAGTAATGAATGAGCCAACCATCTTGACCCCTACAACAAAAAAAACATCCATTAAATATGTTGCCAACTTGCCATTTGCCAAAAAAATCATAAGTTCATAGTAGATACACATCCAGAAAGCTTTATCCAATCATTCTAGCATACCATAAGTTCATAGCAGATACAAAACCATTTGACTAGAGTTCAATTTTTTTGTAACAAAGGCTACACGTAGGTAGGCGGAATAGGGAGTAAGAACTGAAAAACTTGTCCTGCCAGACCTAGAAAAAAATCCCGCTACATTCAAGTCTCGATGTATGAAACCAGAGGGTGCATCATAAGTTCATACGAGAGCGTTCCGTATGGCAAAGTCTGCACTGAATAAGAGAAATCCAATTGACTACTTGTTCCCAGTGAGACCAAGCCCTGTGCCGTTGATCCAATTGATTAGTAAACACAAGGATGTAGATTCCTTATTCTCTGGTGTCAATGTTTTCACTGCACACAAACATTTAGCACTAGGTTACAAGAAATGCCTTGCAGAATTTACACTTGGGTACCACTTACCACAAAGCAGCAATCACAGTAATAACAAGGAAATAAGCACAACATAATCATCATTCCACGACAATAGATGGAAGTTTTTCCAACAAATTTAGAAATCTAGCGTGCCTAAGGTTGCCTTAATACCGTGCAAGCAAACGAGCCAATGTGTGCAGACCATACATAAACATGTAGTAAGGTAGCAACAAGAGCAGAAAGAATGACAAAGGATTAGTAAAATTAGAATGCCACACAATTCAGCAATGATTGCGATTGATAAGGACCGTGTAACTAATAACAAACTAACTGGCACAGGCTGACTTTGATTCATCTGAACTTAAGTTAGGAGCACCACAGGTTTGTTTGAGATTCATCTGGGAGATCTGACGAGAGATCTAGGAGGGTGGGGAGAGAGGGGGAGGAGGCGAGAGTGGAAGACTCGGGGACGTACCAGAACTTGAAATCCGGGAGTCTCCTGATGAATGGCTTGAACTCGTCCGAGCCGCGTGTGGGCAGCAGCCGTCTGCAAGGACGGAGGGTCGAGCTCCGGCCCACCATGGGGAGAGGAATCCGATGAGGAGGTTGAGGAGGTAGATCTCGAGGCCGTGCCGACGATGTAGAAGCCGTGCACCATGAAGACCACGAGGGCGTAGATCGCGGCGACGAGGGTGCCACCAATGGCCGGTGGTGTGCGGGTGGAGCGGAGGTAATCTTGGAATGAATGCCCGCGATATGACCTACCACCGCCGGTCCCGCAGGAGTTACCTGAGGCGCATATGGGTCATATGCGCCTCGCATATTGTTAAATATAGGAGGCGCATATAACCATATGCCTGCATATTCGCACACCTACCAACACGCGGCCCACACAGATTATGCGAGGCGCATTCTGTCCATATGCGCCTCGCCTATCTGATATATAGGAGGCGCATATGACTAGAATGCGCCTCGCATAATATGGGGCTGCTAGATTCCGTCCGTACAGGGATTATAGGAGGCGCATTCTTATCATATGCGCCTCGCCTATTTTTATACTAGAGGCGCATATCGCAAAGTGTGCCTCGCCTATTTTTATAGGAGGCGCATATGTCTAAATGTGCCTCGCATAAGCATGTCTCCTATAGCCTTTTCTCTAGTAGTGGCATATTCATGTGTCCAACGACCTATGTATATATATATATATGAGGCATTCTTTTCGAGTTACTTTGGTCTTTTTCGAGAATAATGCCGATGATTGAAATGTCGTGGCACACTATATGTGAATGTGCTGCGATGGGATTATCCGCCTTGTGCTATGCACAGGTCCAGGTGTTGTGCATCCTACTTGGCGAACAGTTCCATCGTAGCATATTCCTGTGTCGAACAACCTAGTTATATATGAGGCATGCTTTTTGAGTTTAGTCTTTTTGATTTAGGAGTACTTTCTATAAGTGTATCTTCATATGTGACTTTAATTATATATGTTTTTTTTTCAATCATCGGTTAATTATTATTGTCAACTTATAGATGACGTGGTACGTCGTGTACAAGGGACGGGTTCCCGGAGTCTACGATGATTGGGAAGACTGCCTGAGACAGGTGCACCGTTTCAGCGGCAATAGCTACAAAGGGTACAACACTATGGCGGAGGCGGAAGCTAGATACACGCGCTATCTAGCGAGAGTTAGGACGAGGAACCGGATGAAGACCTACACCTTCGTCGCGGCGGTGATCATGCTTATCTTCTTTGGTTGTTTATTCCGCGTTTGTGTCTAGCTAGTTTAGATGTCTAGGCGAGCTTTCGAGCTCTAACTTGTTCGATCGACACATGTATTCGCATGTCACCAACTACTTTGTAACTTGATCGAAACAATGTATAACTTATGTATTCATGTATGAGACTTATATATATGTATTTGTTTCAATCTTGTTTTGCGAATTGTGTATTTATATATATAACTGTATATCTTATATCTGTGTGTATATCTGTGTGTATATCTGCCTATATAATCTGTATTATATATCATCTGGCCCTGAAATTAAAATAAAAAAAAGACATATGTGGCGCACATGGCACAGCTTCTGTGGCGCACTTCAACTAAAGCGCACCTGCGCAGCTTAGTGGCGCACCGCAACGTGTGCCACGGAAGATCCAAGGTGTAGCGCACCTGCCAACATATCCGTGGCGCACTTGAAGGGTTTCGCAACATAGTAAATCAAAAATTTTCTACGGATGCGAACGGGAAAGCCAAGATCTAATCTAGGAGATGCAAACAACGAGGGGGATAGATGAGATCTTCATACCCTTGAAGATTCGCACAGCGGAACGTTCGACGGAACGTGGGTGATATAGTCGTACTCGCTTCTCCTCCTCGCGATCCGATCCGATCCGATCTAACACCGCAAGTGGCGATGCCTCTGAGAGATGCACACGTGCGGCACCTCGACGTCTCCTCCTTCCTCGGTCTAGCAAGTAGGGTGGAGAGATGGATTGGATCTACAACGCGACGGCGTGGTGCAAGCGGTGGAGAGTTTCTGCGGCAGGGCTTCGCCTACACGCAGTCGGGACGGAGAGAGAGAGGAGGGGCAGCATGGCGGCTAGGGTTGTGGAGGAGGTGTGGGAGGGATGCGCCCCCATCCCTCTTTATATAGAGGGGTGGGCGGCTGGCCCTTATCCCTCCCCCAAGCCCTAGGCCGGCGGCCAAAGGAGGGAGGAGTGGGGGGCAAGTCCCCCCCTTCTAGAAGCTCCCCTAGGGTTACCCTAGGGTTTGGCCGGCTGGGCCCTATGGGGCCTTGTTCCCCTGGCCCAATGCGGCCAGGGCACTCCCTCATAGGTCCACGCCCCCTCCCGACAAGTGGGGCCACATTGGTCCCACTCCGGAAGGTTCTAGAAGCTTCCGGTACAATACCGATTAACCCGAAACAATTCCGAACTCCAAAATCTGCTTTGCCTTATATGAATCTTATTCTCCGGACCATTCCGGAACCTCTAGTGATGTCCCGGATCCCATCCGAGACTGTTATCACCATATTTTGGCCAAAGACGGAGATGGGCCGTGATCAAGATGGGCTTGGAAGATACATATATTCAAGGTGTTGTTGGATCGGCCTAGTGCGTAGATTTGGGCTGAATTGCCCGTGTATCTTGTATCATAGTAGGATTCGTGTTTGTTTAGGTTCCGTTTATGTTTAGGTAAAGATAGAGTTGTAGAGTTATTCCAAAAGTAGAGAGTCTCCGGACTATAAATATGTACCTAGGGTTATTGAAAGAAAACAACAACCACGTTCACGACAAACACAATCTCAAGATCGCCACCCCTTGTTCTTAGGGTTTCTTTCGGTAGTAATATGTCGCCTAGATCGCATCTTGCGATCTAGGCGATATCTATTCGTTACCGGTTTTACTCGTCTTGAAGCGTTGTTGATGGCGAGTAATACCATTATCATAGATTGTTTGAGGCTAGCATCGCTTGCTTTCATTATTATCGCCGGGTTATGCTACCTCTAGCTATCTCGCTACCCTTGCACCTTGTCCCAAAGTGCAAGGGTAGCACCTTGCTTGATCTTTATTTAGTCGATTCGATCTGTTATAGTTGTGCCTTGTTCGTCAAGGTTTAGTTTAATATCTACGTAATCAGGCCTTACAAACGGGTTGAACGATCCGGTAATGCATAAGGATGTGGCTTATTCGTTCTAGAGAGGATGTTCCGGTAATTGGCTTTATGTTGGTTATTAGGCCTCCTCTAGGGTTGATATTCTTCATCTTTTGTACGTACTAGGCTCAATTACGCGTAGGACGTTCCAGTTACGTGGTGAAAACGTTAAACTATCGTAGATCGACTTAACTTGTAGTGATCAAGCAAAACCCCATGTTATCATAAATCTAACGCAGAACCATGGGGCAATCGGCTTTAGGAGCCGATTTACAGGGAAACCTGGGAGCCGATTACGGCTCGAATTTTACGTATACTTGTTTATCATGCAGGAAATCAATCGGAGCAATCCTTCACCTTCCGACCAGGTATAGGTCGTGGCACGCTCGAACCAAGCCGGGACGTGTCGGAGCTTTTGGGCCGTCCGAGGGACCGAGGCCCACCAGTTAGCCCTGGAGCCTCCCGCTCTCCGTGTTGTCGGGCCGCTGCTCGCTGGGTTTTGGCAGGCAACACATTTCGCACGCCGGTGGTGGGACCTTCAACAACGTCTACATCAACACCCGACGCGATGGAGAAGCATCACTTACGACGATCCGCTGGCGAGCACAAGGCTGGCACGACGAGATCAAGGCCCTCTTCGAGGAAGACCTCATCGCTCTTTTGAGAGGACCCGACGCATGGCATCGTGGAAAGGGTTCTCCCCGAGGGCGCTCTTAATGAGGTGGATCTCGTTCTTCGGAGGAGCGCACTGGCTCTACGACAGAAGTCAACTACATGGTGGCTCATTCTTTGCACCGCCATTACGAGAGCACGTGAACGCTTCGAGCGGTCGCGTCCGCGTAGTCCAGAGATCATGAAGCATCAAGATTCGTCGGGACCTACTTTAGGGACTCACCAGGAGAAAGACCGCCTGCACTGTGCCGCAGATCCGTTCGCACTTGCCGCCCGTAACCGCCAGGCAGCGGCTTACGTCGTCTACAAGGCTGGAGGCGACCCAGGCGATTGCCAATTCCTGTTTGAGCCACCTAAGGAGATCCCACACGGATATATATGCGCCTACGTGCCGGACTGCAATAACCTGACACGCACCAAACAGATTGCAACCGCAGGAGTTTCTGCGACAGGAGCCCTTGGGGCAGGATCTTCCGGGGCAGGCGTGTCCGGAGCAGCGATGGCTGGGATGGACGCTGACAAACAGGCGTGGCTAGCCAAGTATGCCACTGGAGCAAGTCATGAGAATCTAGCCCCTACAGCTCAAACGGTGGAGCAAATCGGCACCATCCTGAGGGACCAGTTCGGCTTCGTGCCGAAGAGAAGGACAATCGGCTATTCAAAGCCGTACCCCAACGAGTTTGATCTGATTCCGCTGCCACCCAAGTATAAGCTCCCTGAGTTCTCAAGGTTCAGCGGTCAAGGGTCAAGCTCGATCGAGCACATAAGCCGATACCGCACAACTAGGCATGATTTCGCATCGATCGGATCGCGTAAGATTCTTTGCGCAATCTCCGACAGACCGCCTTTCGGTGGTACACCTCACTACCACCGATTCAATTCATACCGAAGCAATCGGAAGAGCAGTTCCACATCCAGTACCATTCGAGGCTATCGAGGTGGCATTGCGCACTGGCGCAGCGCAAGCGAGAGAAACGGTAGCCGAGTACATCCAGCCAGATGCCAAGAACCGATGTTACTCGGCTGCTTAATCGAGAAGGAAGCAATGTTGGCAAGTGTTGGGTCTCTCAGCACCCATCAAGGATTTGGTGTTCCGTGTAGAATACAACTCATTGGCGACATGGCCCGTAAACCGACGATGTATGAGCAGCGCCACCGAAGTTGTACCAAGACAAATTCAAACGTCCGATAAGCCCGGTCGATGCGAAGAAGAAGATCCTACCAGACTGTGAGGTGGCCGTGCTGAATGGGCTCGGGGGCGATCCGTGGCCTGCAAATGGGTGAAAGCAAGGGCCTGCGAAAGGGTTCGACTGATGTGAGCAAAGCTGAGCAGATATTCGACCCTTCTTGAAGGAGAAGCAGCTGAGGTTACCCGAAGGCCACAAAATCCCTACGGCTCAGGAGATGAACGAGAGACCATACTGCAAGTGGCATCATTCGTTCACTCACACCACCAACGAGTGCAAGGAGCTTCGCCGCCAAATCCAAATGGCGATAGAACAAGTCCGTCTGATCCTTGGGCAGTTCGCCATGAAAGTGGACACAAACCCATTTCCCGGCGTCAACATGGTAGAAATCAGTCGCTCCGCAAGACGTAAGCTAGATCTCTCGTTCGGCGTTAACATGGCAGGGTCTGGATACCACCATGACACGTACAAGGAGGACGGTGGTCGCTCCCGGGGCAAGGAAAGAAAGGAGGCTAGTCCATGCGACCGGCCCAGCCACAATGACAGGCGGTACTTAACAGAGGAACAAGTGAGGAGAGTGCGATATCAGAAGCCACATTCCACGCATCTCCTTAACAAGTATGAGCGCCAGTACGACCAACGTCGCCAAGACGATGTAGACGACGGAAGATATGAGCACCTTGCTAGGGGACCGTCGAAAGAGAAGGAAGGCGCAGATAGGCATTGGGATTGTCCTTTCTTCAAGTATTGCTGGGGCACAGGAATGAGCCGATTGCCTACAGTCGACAACTGCCCGGAATGCAACCAGCAGAAAGAGGACACGAGGCCAGTGTCAGTATTCAAACGCCTAGGGCCTCTTCCGTCCCAGAGCCGTCACAAGGAGTCCGCTCGAGCAGGAGACCTCGAGGAGCCAAAGGATGACAAGGTCAAAGACAGGTATCACCGTCCAAGGTGGTGCCCCGACGGACTCAGACACACCCAGAAGCGTAGAGTGCAGCGGCTACGTAACCTAGAGGAAGCTGAAGCGCAGTATCTCCACGCTTTGAAGAAAGCACGGCCTGATCTGGCCGTCAAAGTGAGGCAGGCTGTGGAAACGGAAGACCGCCCGACCAGGAAAGAGTGGCGCCCCAAACCGGTAAAAGCCGATGCAAAGACATCGGCTGGCACAAACATGGTGTTCGTACTCATCGAATTCGCGCCAAGAACCGATGAGCTACCCGTGGCACGCTTGATCGCGCCCACGGCCGGTTATCTTTGAGAAGCCACGTGAGAAGGGTTACAAACATCCGAAAGGCCCCTGCACTGCGAGGATACATCAATGGGCAACCTGTCGAAGATGTTGGTGGACACCGAGCGGCAACAACATCATGCCATACTCCATGCTACGACGCTTTGGGACGCCCACCGCAGATCGATCAAAACCAACGCCACGTTGAGCGACTTCAATGGTCGGGCCGGAACACAAGGTGTATGAACGTGGACTTGATGGGCGGAAAAACCGTACCCACGTCATTCTTCGTCGTGGACAGCAAGAGCACTTACACTGTCTTGCTAGGAAGGGATTGGATTCACGCTAATTGCTGCATCCCGTCCACAATGCATCAGTGCCTGATCCAGTGGGATGGAGACGAAGTGGAGGTCATCCACGCAGACGATTCTATCGATATCTCCATAGCTGGCATGAACGTCTGGGAAGCAGAAGACCAAGAGCCGATCTCTGGAATCAATCTAGACGGCTGCGAGCGTATTGAGGCTACAAAAAACGAGGTGAGGCTGGTCTTATCCATTGGCCTTACAGAGTAGAAGAGCCCATGATCATCCGTGGCACGGCCGATCCCTGCGATCGGCCACACAAAATAAAAGGCAGCGATCATACGACAAGCAGTTCATGTAGTCGTAGCAGAGAGATGCTCTGCCACTGTAAAATAATAAGGTGTAAACCGTCCTTGACAGATGCAAGCAAACAGGGGGCCGATTCAAGCGATCGGCCCAAATTATTTTTGTTGCCCTCACCCACCGTTTGCCCTGTATTTAGCGTCGATTTGACAGGTGACGGAAAGCTAGGGTATGGGTTTACATCCGCTGATGAGCTAGAAGAGATCGACATTGGTCCCGGGATAAGCCACGACCAACATTTATCCAGAAGTTAGAGCGAGTTCTGGGGCCCGATGATAGCCCTGTTTAAACAATATCCGATATTTCGCCGGGACTACACAGAGATGCTGGTTTGGACAGAGCATCATCGAGCATCGCTCCGCTCAAAAAGGATTTCGCCGTTTTCAAGAATGAGCACGACAAATGAAGGCGAAATTCGAAGAAGTCAAGAAAGAGGTCGAGAAAATGTTGACCAATTTGATCGACCATGCGGTATCCGAGTGGATTTCTAGTATCGCACTCAGAGAAGAAGGGTGGCCAATGGCGGGTTGCTATAGATTTTCGAGATCTCAACAGAGCTACCCCAAAGGATGAGTATCCGATGCCGTGGCGTAAACATTAATCAATGCAGCATTGGTCATAAAATTTTGAGCTTCATGGACGGCAATGCCGGTACAACCAGATCTTCATGGCTCCGAAGACATACACAAGACTGCATTCGAGTCCTGTGGTCCGTGGGGTTATTTGAATATGTAGTCATGACGCTTTGACCGAAAAATGCCGCGCCACGTACCAAAGGGCCATGAATTATATCTTCCATGATCCGATCGGCAAACGGTGGAAATCTACATCGATGACGTGGTGGTCAAGTCCGCTTCAACGACGGACACTTGGACGATGCAACGCGGCCCCGGACCGAACAAGAAAATTCCTACGGATGAATCCAAAGAAGTGCGCTGGGGTGACGGCCGGTTCTTGGGTTTTTGGTCCATGAACGCGGATTGAGATCGGCCTGAAAAGTCGAGGCGGTCACGAACAATGAAGCCACCCACCACAAAGAAAGAACTGCAGCCCTTATCGGCAAGATCAACTTCCGACGCGATTCATCTCCAATCTATCAGGAAGGATTGAGCCGTTCATGGGACTAGTTAAAATCAAATCTGACGAGGAATTCCGCTGGGGGGCAGAGCAACAACGAGCCTTTGACGAGATCAAAGAGTACCTGACAAAGCCGCCAGTGTTAGTTCCACCTCAGCCTGACAGGCCATTCTACATTTACTTGTCAGTAGCTGACACGTCCATCGCCTCGGTAGTGGTGCAAGTTTATGATGGGCTGGAGCGAGTCGTCTTTTACATAAGCAGGAGGATGCTGGACGCAGAGACAAGGTACCCTGATATCGATAAGTTGTGCCTCTGCCTGTTTTTCACCTGCACCAAGTTGCGACACATTTTGCTATCAGCAGAGATCATCATCATATGCAAATCAGACGTCATAAAGCACATGCTGTCGGCTCCTATGTTAAAAGGTCGGCTGGGCAAATGGATGTTTGCATTGTCAGAGTTTGACATCCGGTATCAACCCGCGAAAGCGATTAAGGGACAAAGCCGGCTGATCTTATCACGAAAGGATCAACACTAACATAGCCGCACCGTCCATAAGAGCGTGGGCTATGTTTTTCGATGGATCGTTTGTGACGATGGCTGCGGCATCGGCATTTTACTCGTCGCCTGGGGCAACATTTTCCTTCTCCATCGATTGCCTACCTCTCGCACTAACAATGTAGCCGAGCACGAGGCGATATGCAAGGGATGGAGTTACTCCGGCCGGAGCGGAAGCGATGGAAATTTTGGAGACTCCAAGTTGGTGATTTCCCAGCTCACGGAGGACTACAAGTGCGAGAGCGAGTCCCTCTTCCCATTATGGCTGCCGCGAGGTGATGACGCAATTCCGGACATCAACTTCACTTGGATCCCACGAGCGAGAATACCGAGGCGAACGATCTTGCGCAGATGGCTTCAGGATACAAGGATGTGGGAGAAGGAGCCGACGCTCGTGCAGTTCACGGAAGCGGACGATCGGAGAGCCGATATCTTCAATTACTTGAAAGATTCGCCTGGGGCACCTAAACGGATAAGGTACAAAGCCATGAAGTACGTGCTTATTGGGGATGACATGTTTTACAGGACTGGAAGGGCTATTGCTCAAATGCTTGGGGACAAAGAGGCCAATCAGCTCCTGCACGAGGTACACGAAGGCGTCTGTGGAACTCACCAATCGGCTCATAAGATGAAATGGTTGATCAGGCGATCAGGGTTTTATTGGCCCACCATGCTTGAGGACTGTTTCAACTACTACAAAGGGTGTCAAGCATGTCGAAATTTGGAAAAATCCAGATGGTACCACAAGGCAATGAACCCCATCATCAAGCCTTGGCCATTCCGAGGTTGGGGCATGGACATGATCGGCAAGATCAATCCTCCATCAAGCAAAGGCCACATGTGGATTCTGGCTATCACTGACTACTTCACTAAATGGGTAGAGGCTGTCCCGATGAAGTCAGTAAACTCGAAGGATGTTATCAATTTTGTGAAAGAACATGTCATCCATAGATTCGGGATTCGCCAAACTATCACGATCGATGGAGGTTCGCTTTATTTCTCAAGAGTTTAGGAAATTCTGCGAGGACATGGGGATCAAGCTGATTAGATCATCTCCATACTATGCTCAAGCAAATGGGCAAGCTGAAGCGTCCAACCAGAGCCTCATCAAACTGATCAAGAGGAAAGTCGATGAGCACCCAAGACGTTGGCACGAGGTTTTGTCAGAGGCGTTATGGGCTTATCGCATGTCATGTCATGGAGCAATAAAAACCTCACCCTACCATCTAGTATATGGACAAGAAGCCGTCCTACCGTGGGAAATTACGGCTGGATCGAGACGCGTCACTTTTCAGGACGATCTAACAACTGAAGAATACGCAACCCTGATGAGTGACAGTGTGGAGGATTTAACCGAGCTCAGGTTATGGTCACTGGAGAAAATCAAAGAAAACAAGGCCAAGGTAGCTCGTGCATACAACAAGAAAGTGAAGCCAAAGGAGTTCCACGTTGGTGATCTGGTATGGGAAGCTGTGTTGCCCTTGGGGACTAAGGATGCAACATATGGTAAATGGTCTCCAAATTGGCACGGTCCGTACAGGGTCGACCAAGTTTTAAGAGGAAACGCATACATGCTCGAGCAGTTGGATGGAGTAAAGTTCCCAGTGGCAGTCAATGGACAACATCTCAAGAAATATTTCCCAAGCATGTGGGATGTTGGACAGTAAAACTGGAGGAGCCGTTACATGAAATCGGCTAGGTAAAGACACGAGAAACGATGGACAGTAAAAATATGGGGGCCGATGCTGAAAATCGGCCGAGTAAAAAAAAATATATATATGTAGCCGATGCACGGTCATCGATGCTAGAGGTTCACACATGTTACAAAAAGGGCCGCCTCGACGATCTCAGCCTCGTCATCTTCATCTTTGCTTGTCACTAGTCGTCTGTGCGGGGCACGTTTTTCGGTGGGCAATTGGAGATTTGGGTCGTCCGTGTTTGAATCCACCGTGTTGAGGAAGGTTGCAGGTAGTCATTTGAAACCAAGAAATGGCCGTTGTGATGTGTCTAAGGATGCGACTGAAGGTTGACCCTGTCAACGTTTTTCGGGAGAAGCCGATGGGTAGTCATCGGCTCTGTGCGATTTGACTTGTTTGATCAGATACGGCAAAGATGATGAAAGCCGATACGGTGTCATCGATCTTGAAGCATCGACCTATTTCGTTATCGGCAAAATTGAAGCAAAGAGAAACAATATTTGGGAATCAGATTTTCATTCATTCAAAAGATCATTGCTTACGGGATGATCGACATAAAGGCCTACATCGCTACGGCCATTACTATCGATTCCTAATCTAAGCCGAGGTCGTTGCCGTCGTCGCCGCCGTCCTCTTCGTTGTTTCGGCCGCTCCCAAAGATCGCCCCGCCTTCGCTGAAGAAACCAACGGGGACCTCTTCGTCCTCGTCGTCATCTTGATCTTATTTGGACCCGTGGCGAAGCGCTTCGTCGGATACTGCGGAGGAGGTGTCCTCCTCCGATTCTCCTCCTCGGCGGAAGAGTCGACGCCGCCCCACGACCAGTGTCGTTGCTGCTTCGCCTCCGTTCCCGTCGACGAGGAATCGAGGCTTCGCTGCCGCCGTGGACGATCGTCCTCGACCAGGCGGAAATCGATCCCTTTCGTCCCACCATCGTGGGGTAGTATCAGACATCGCCGTGGTGCTCTGGCGTTGGCTCTCGGTCGCTAATCGAGTTGGAGGCGTGGGAGGACACATCGGAGGAAGCAGGGGAGGCCATGGCGAGAAAGAGGGTTTTTCCGGTGACGGGAGAAGGTTTTCTGGCAACTGGAGGAAGATGGGGACTGCGAACTGTTCAGTCTGATTTAAATAAGGGGAATAGTGGACAGACGGTTCAATGCCATAGCGGTTTCCCCAGAATCGCCAAAATCACAAATCACGCAAGCAGGAGTTGAGAAGACAGGCATCATGATGAAGGGGTAGCGTGATTTGCTGTTACACGCGATTCAGCCGACGCGATAAAAGAAAAAAAAAGAGGAGAAGAAGAGGAAAAAAACGCACAGAGTGGTTTTGGAATTATCATTGCCAAAACCAGGGGGCATGTGTTATCACCATATTTTGGCCAAAGACGGAGATGGGCCGTGATCAAGATGGGCTTGGAAGATACATATATTCAAGGTGTTGTTGGATCGGCCTAGTGCGTAGATTTGGGATGAATTGCCCGTGTATCTTGTATCATAGTAGGATTCGTGTTTGTTTAGGTTCCGTTTATGTTTAGGTAAAGATAGAGTTGTAGAGTTATTCCAAAAGTAGAGAGTCTCCGGACTATAAATATGTACCTAGGGTTATTGAAAGAAAACAACAACCACGTTCACGACAAACACAATCTCGGTATCGCCACCCCTTGTTCTTAGGGTTTCTTTCGGTAGTAAGTGCCATCGCCTAGATCGCATCTTGCGATCTAGGCGATATCACTTATTTCGTTACCGGTTTTACTCAGATCAAGCGTTGTCGATGGCGAGTAATACCATTATCATAGATTGTTTGAGGCTAGCATCGCCTTTGTTTCATTATTATCGTCGGGTTATGCTACCTCTAGCTATCTCGCTACCCTTGCACCTTGTCCCAAAGTGCAAGGGTAGCACCTGCTTGATCTTTATTTAGTCGATTCGATCTGTTATAGCTGTGCCTTGTTCGTCAAGGTTTAGTTTAATATCTACGTAATCAGGCCTTACAAACGGGTTGAACGATCCGGTAATGCATAAGGATGTGGCTTATTCGTTCTAGAGAGGATGTTCCGGTAATTGGCTTTATGTTGGTTATTAGGCCTCCTCTAGGGTTGATATTCTTCATCTTTGTACGCATTAGGCTCAATTACGTAGGACGTTCGATACGTGGTGAAAACGTTAAACTATCGTAGATCGACTTAACTTGTAGTGATCAAGCAAAACCCCATGTTATCATAAATCTAACGCAGAACCATGGGGCAATCGGCTTTAGGAGCCGATTTACAGGGAAACCTGGGAGCCGATTACGGCTCGAATTTTACGTATACTTGTTTATCATGCAGGAAATCAATCGGAGCAATCCTTCACCTTCCTGACCAGGTATAGGTCAGGTGGCACGCCCTCGAACCAAGCCAGGACGTGTGCCGGAGCTTTTGCGGGCCGTCGCCCGAGGGACCAGGGCCCACCAGCAGTCCTGGGAGCCTCCCGGCTCTCCGTGTTGTCAGTCGCTGCTCGCCGCTGGGTTTTGGCAGGCAACAGAGACTCCGAACAAAAACTCATAAATTATCCAATCTATCCTAGCGTTGAGACACGTTAAGTGTGTGACCCTTCGGGTTCGAGAATATGCAGACATGATCTTCTATCAATAATCAACAGCGGGGTCTGGAAACCCATATTGACTCCCACACATTCATCAATGCTCATATCGGATGAACCACGATGCCAGGATTCAATCAATCCCATATATATATTCCCTTCGTCGCGCGATATTTTACTTGCCCGAGATTCGATCGTCGGTACCGTCATACCTAGTTCAATCTCGTTCACAGCAAGTACTTTACTTGTTCCGTAATCCGATATCACTTTGTGATTAACTCCTTAACCACGTGCTTGCAAGTGGTGTTGATATCGATTACCGAGTGGGCCCGAAGTATATCTCTCCGACTTGGGAGGGACAAATCACATCTCGATACATACAACCCAACAGGTACTTTCCGATCACCTGAGAGACACCTTTATGATCACCCTCTCATAGGATGACGTTTGATGACCCCAAAGCTTTCTTCCGATACCGGGGATTTGCATTATCTCATGGTCTAAGGAATACAATATTTGACATAAGAAAAAGCTTCGCAAAGATGAACACGATGACACGATCTAATTGCTCTGCTTAGTTTGGGTCTGTCCATCATATCATTCTGCCAATGATATGATCTCATTATTAATCGACAGCTCATGTCTATGGTTAGGAAACCTTAACCATCATTAATCAATGAGCTAGTCCATAGAGGCATACTAGGGACACGGTGTTGTTCACAAACCACACAAGTATTAAAGTTTCCGCTTAATACAATTCTAGCATGGAATATAAACTTTATCATGAACAAGAATTATAATAATAACACCTTTATTATTGCCTCTAGGGCATAATTCCAACAGTCTCCCACTTGCACTAGAGTCAATAATCTAGTTTACATCTGGCAACAATCTAACACCCATGGCACTAAGGTGCTGATCATGTTTTGCATGTGGAAGAGATTTAGTCAATGGATATGTGACATTCAGATCTGTATGTACTTTGCTAATCTTCAGATCTCCATCTGCTATATAATCTCGGATTATATGAAACTTGCGGTTGATATGCTTGGTCTTTGGATGATATCTTGGTTCCTTAGCTAGTGCTATGGCGCCAGTGTTGTCACGCAATATCTCCAGTGGGTCCAAAGCACTTGGAACCACACCAAGCTCAGTGATGAAGTTCCTGATCCAAACTCCTTCACTTGACGCTTCTACAGCAACCATGTATTCCGCTTCTACTGTAGATCCCGCGATCACGCTTTGCTTGCCTTCTCCGACTCCTCCATTCAAAATATAAACGTATCCTGTCTGATATTTAGAATCATCCTTGTCGGTGTCGAAACTAGCATCGACGTAACCTTTTACGACAAGCTGTTCATCACCCCCATAGACTAAGAACATTTCTTTAGTTCTATTTAGGTACTTTAGGATGTTCTTCACGGCTGTCCAGTGTTCCACTCCTGGATCACTTTGGTACCTGCTCGTCAAACTAAGAGCATTGGACACATCCGGTCTAGTACACAACATGGCATACATGATAGAACGTATGGCCGAGGCATAAGGCACTTTGCTCATAGCTTCTCTATCATTTACCGTAGCTGGACACTGAGCCTTGCTCAATATCTTACCTGACAACATAGGCATTGAACCTTTCTTTGCCTTATCCATTCTGAACCTTTTCAGAACTTTGTCTAGGTATTTACTCTGGTTTAAAGCTATCCGGCGTCTTTGTCTATCTCTATAGATTTTGATGCCCAATATATAAGCAGCTTCCCCTAGGTCTTTCATTGAAAAACATTTGTTCAAATAACTCTTCACATCGTTAAGCATGTTAATGTCATTTCCAATAATCAATATGTCATCCACATATAGTACCAGAAATTTCACTGAGCTCCCACTCACTTTATTGTAGATACAAGCTTCGTAGCAATTTGGAACAAATCCAAAGCTCTTTATCACTTGATCAAAACGAAGGTTCCAACTCCGAGATGCTTGTTTCAGTCCATAAATGGAACGCTGAAGTTTGCACACTTTATCAACATCCTTAGGATCAACAAAACCTTCTGGTTGCTTCATATACAACTCTTCATGGAAAATCTTATGAATTTCACTTAATTTGTGAAACAAAAGTTTCCTTTCACCCTAAACAATTATTTGGAAAATCTTTGGATGTGACAGAACCGAAGGCAAATGGATTTAACAAATATTGGTTTCACGATTTGTTAACAATTTCTAGGGTGTCACCATTTGGTATGGATTTAACAAATATTGGAAAATCTTCATGAAAAATCCATAGAAATTGGTTTCACGCTTCATATACATCCATAGAAATTGGTTTCACTTAATTTGGAGCCATGGATAAAATCTTATGAATTTAATAAGATAAGAAATTTGATTTCCAAAGCTAATAAAGCACCTATCTATAAATCCATACCAAATGGTGAGTAAATAATCCTAAAGAGAGTTAAAAGGATAAACAAATATTAAATAATATTTTACCAATTGGAATCACCAAGTTTGGATCTATAAATAAAAGGATATGGTTTTTATAAGATAAAGATAGAAATATTAAATAAGGAATATTTAAAGACTAAATTAAATCTTGGCCTAATCCATTAAGCAAATGGAATGAATAGAATCCAAATCCAAATAAAATAAAAGGATAAAGAATTTCCAAATAAAATGGCATTAACCAAATTCTATTTGAATAAAGATAAAATCCCTATTAGAAATGATTAATTAAATCATAGGAAAATAATATTTGGAATTTACCCAAGTGGAATAAAAGTTGTTTAATTAAACTTAAATAAGATCAAATAAATCTTCCAAATAAAATTTATGGAATTAAAACTATATTTAATTTCATTGGAATAAAGACAAATACCCAATTTTTAATGATTAACAAATCATATTAAAAATATTCCAAATAATGTAAAGTGCATTATTTGACACCCTATTAAATGAATAAAACTTACTGAAAAGGTTTATGTGAAAAATTGAAATCAAATAAGGACTAAAAATATATTTGATATTAATTGAATTCAAAGCAAAGGCCTTATTTTAAATAATTATTATACCCTAAAAATAATAAATAAATTATTATAAATTTGACTCTAAAATGAACTATTAAACAGTATTTGAAGATACATAAAGTTCGGTTGAAGTTTGAAATTCAAAAGTTGTTTGAATTGATTAATCAAAATCAAAACAGAATATTAGAAATAGAAAAAGGAAAAACAATCAGTACAAAAAAATGAAAAGGAGCAGCCCAGCTAAGCCCATCTGGCCCAGCAGCCCACCTCTCTCCTCTCTCCCCCGAAGCATTTTTCTCTCACTCATGAAACAATCCGCGCGGTGAATGACAACCAGGCCCCACTCTCCCTCTCTCCCTCACTGACGCTGAGCCCCACCTGCCAGCTCACCTTCTTCCCCGCCGCGACCTCTTCTTCCCCAACCCCGCTGCCGTTGCTGCACTAATTTCTCTGCTTAAATCCGCCTTAATGCCGCGATTATTCCTCGCCATGACCACGCAGTATTAAACGCCTGCTCCTCCTCTTTCATTCCCCCAGACATCGCCTCCCCACTGCCCCTAGGCTGCACGAATTGGTCCACACACCGCCGCGGTCGCCGACGCACTTCGGCGACGATTCCGGCTAGCCTCCGTCGCCCCTCGCCTCCTCGACCACACGAGCGTGATATTCGTCACCACGCGCACCAAACAGTAGCCGTATCTCGTTCGCTCGCGCCCTAGAACGTAGCCTCTGACGACGCCAACGCGCCATCGCCTTCGGCATCAACTTCGGCGACTTCCCTGGTAACACTCTGACCGCCCCTCTTCTCCTCCTTCACATGCGTGCACTCGCCACTCTCCCGCGCATCTAACCATGCTCCCCTTTTTCTCTGGTGTGATCTGTAGCCTCGCCATGAACGACGTCTGAGCGCAACCGACGGTGACAACGACTCCGGCGAGCAATTGTCGACCACCCCGTGCGCCCCTCGAGTAGCCTACCCCACCTCGAGCTTCAGCAAGTCTCTGCGAGCCTGGTAAGCCTCGCCAACCTCTCCCTCGCTTCCTACTTCACCGGCGACACCACTGACAGAGCGCGCGCCGCCACTTGTTGGTTGTTTGATTATCAGCCGTTAGATTTAGATCGCAAGGCTACGAATAGATGACTGAAGCAAAGCGTTGTGTTCAATCTGTGTCGCACGATTCATTTAGATACAACGCCCTACACAGCACAATTCGCACGATCCGTTTTCGACGAATCAGAACAGCCCACGTGGCCCTGCCTATTGTTATAAAAACAGATTTGATCTATTTATTGTTCAATTTTGTAAAATTCATAAATTTCAAACCACACGTCCAAATTTTTCAAATTTTATATCAATAGAATCAGCAAATCAAGTAATTTCTGACCATGCACTTTGTTTAGTAAATTGCTTCTGTTAAATTGATTGTTTTTGCAGAAACTTGTGTAGGCATATTTTGGATATAAAATTTGTTCTAAAATTATTTTAATGATAAAAACCTTTGGAAAATGGTTTGTTTTGAACCTAATGATCCTAGAAATCAATTTGTTGTATCAAAAACATATTTTGTGAAGCAAGAGAATAAAACTTTGAATTAAAGCATTTCTAGTCAAATAAAAATGTTGTTATATGTTAAAAATACTTTTTGGAGGAAAATCTTTGGGAAATGTTTTGATTTAAACTCTCTGACCCCAAGCACCAAGTTTTATGATTTAAAAATGTATTTGGCGAACCCTATAAAGATTGTTACTTTGATAAAGGCATTTTCAACCACATAAAATAATGATTTGGTTTAAAAATGGTTTATAAGTAAAATATTTTTGCAAATGGTTTTGCCACTTTTATAAAGTGACCAATAGGTGTTTTAGAATGTTTATAACCCATTAGGAATCACTTTTCCAAATAAAACAATCTTTGGCATGCTTACATGCATTGTTTTGATTCTATTATTTTATGTGATGTTTTGCTTGAATGGTAGATTGATTTTTTGCTTGCTTGATTGACTTGTCGTGGAATTTGAAGAGTGTGAATATTGAAATATCAAGGAGTGAACTTATACTCTCTACCAAAAAGGCAAGTGATGCTTCATACTTTTGTCCCATTATTTTCACTATGCATTAGTGATATTTCTAAGTAGGACTTGCATGGAATTTTGCTAAGTGTAAACTATGCCATGGGAAATCCTAGTAGGTGAAACCTTAGTAGAATTATCCTAAGTTAAGATTCCTACTACTATCATGCTTAGCTTAGCTAGTAGAAAACAAGGGTGGATTATATTCATACTATGGAATATTTCTAAGTCAAGGACTTGTGTTTTGTTTAATAAAACAATTAAGTGAATGAATCACCTTGGTGGAATGGAAGGAATGGTTTGTGTTGAGTGGTTACACAAGGCCCATTTCTATGGTTTACCTTGTGTATCACACTTATGGATGGCCACCGAGGAACAAAGAGATTTGAGATGTCAAATGTTGAGAAGCTTCAAGTGCAGCCACTTGGCATTATGGGCCCTGCCTGGATCATATAGGTTGCAATAACTTAGCCAAATGGACAGTTGGTGGTAGGGGATGATAGGTTGGAACGCGTCCATTCTGGTCTATGGGAAGGCTTCTGAAAGATCTTGTCTTGGGAAACCAAGTCTTGTGGGGAAAGTGCACCACCTCTGTAGAGTGTAAAATCTAAGTACTTAGCCATGTCCCTGGTAAAGGACAATTTGAGCATCAAGACATGGAAGCTATCAAGAATCTCCTCATCCCAATTTTTAAGTTAAAATCTTGTGGTTGAACAAGGGTTGAAGGACCACCAATTTCAATTGAGAGATGCCTTAGGTGATTTTGTCAAGCAAAAACTTAGTGTTTTCAAATGATAAGGAAAATCTATTTTGAGCAAAGCAAGCCTAAGCTCCACCTAGCCAAATGCATATAGATGATAGACTCCACTATACTACCATAGTATCACTTGCTAATACAATTCAAATGTATTGACCCTTGTGGCTATAACTTATTATGTTGCAGGATTGTTTTTTGTTAGTGAAGTTTAATGATTAGGATTACAAGTCTACAACCAACATGTTTGCCTGTGGCACTTTGAAGATGAAGGACCCCATGCTATTGTTATATTCTGCTGCATTATAATGAGATAGCCAAATGAGCTATGTAAGATGTAATAAATTATTTTATTCCTGGTTATAAATTTGTATTATGACCTTTGTTTCTTGATATTACATCTTAACTGTGGATGCTAGCTATTGATCCAGGGACTAGCATTGTAAACACAGGGATCTCTACCTTATTAAAGGTTGGGAACCTTACAGGTTCTATGATAGAAGGTATACCCAATAGTTTCCTTAGGGTATCCTATGAAGACGCATTTCTCCGCTTTGGGTTCGAGCTTGTCTGTTGACGTAAGCTTCGCATCCCCAAACTTTAAGAAACGACAACTTAGGTTTAGCACTAAACCACAGTTCATACGGTGTCATATCAATGGATTTAGATCGTGCCCTATTTAAAGTGAATGCAGCGGTTTCTAATGCATAACCCCAAAATGATAACGGAAAATCAGAAAGAGACATCATTGATCGCACCATATCTAATAGAGTTCGATTCCGGCGTTCAGACACACCATTGCGCTGTGGTGTTCCGAGTGGCGTGAGTTGCGAAACAATTCCGCTGCTTTAAGATGCGTGAGAAAATCATAACTCAAATATTCACCTCCACGATCGGATCGTAGAAACTTAATTTTTCTGTTACGATGGTTTTCCACTTCATTCTGAAATTCTTTGAACTTTTCAAATGTTTCAAATTTATGTTTTATTAAATAGATATACCCATATCTACTTAAGTCATCGATAAAAGTGAGAAAATAGCGATATCCACCGCGCGTCAAAACACTCATTGGTCCGCATACATCGGTATGTATGATTTCCAACAAGTCCGTTGCTCGCTCCATCATTCCGGAGAACGGGGTTTTGATCATCTTGCCCATGAGGCATAGCTCGCATGTGTCAAATGATTAAAAATCAAGAGACTCCAAAAGTCCATCAGAATGGAGTTTCTTCATGCGTTTTACACCAATATGACCTAGACGGCAGTGCCACAAATAAGTAGTATTATCACTATCTACCTTGCATCTCTTAGCCTCAATGTTATGGATGTGTGTTTCATCCCTTTCGAGATTTAGAAGAAATAAACCATTCACAGCAGGTGCATGACCATAAAAGATGTTACTCATATAAATAAAACAACCATTATTCTCAGATTTAAATGAATAACCGTTTTGCAATAAACACGATCCAGATATGATGTTCATGCTCAACGCGGGCACATAATAACATTTATTAAGGTTTAAAACTAATCCCGAAGGTAAAACTAAGGAGAGCGTGCCGACGGCCATCACATCAACTCTTGATCCATTGCCAACGCGCATCGTCACCTCATCCCTCGCAAGCCGTCGTCTATTCCGTAGCTCCTGTTTCGAGTTACAAATATTAGCAACTGAACCAGTATCAAATACCCAGGCACTACAACGAGGGCTAGTAAGTAAAACATCAATAACATGTATATCAAATATACCTTTGATGGTGCCAGCCTTCTTGTCCGCTAAGTACTTCAGACAGTTGCGCTTCCAGTGACCCTTGTCCTTGCAATAGAAGCACTCAGTGTCCGGCTTAGGTCCAGACTTGAGCTTCTTCTCAGTAGGGAAGCGCTCACGCCTTTCTTGAAGGGCTTCTTTGCACCCTTACCTTTCTTAAAGCTGGGGGGCTTGTTGACCATCAACACATGATTATCCTTTTTGATGTCCACCTCCGCAGCTTTCAGCTTAGCGAAGAGCTCGGTGATCGTATCAGTGGAACCAATCTGATTATGAGTCACTACAAAACTTTTGTAGCTAGGAGGGAGTGATTGCAGAACCCTGTCAATCTTGAGCTCCTCTGGAATCTTGCAGTCCAGTTGCTCAAGGCGTTGAGTGTAGCCCGACATCTTTATGGCGTGCTCACTAACGGAACTCCCTTCCTCCATCTTGCAGTTAAAGAATTTCTCAGAGATCTCATATCTCTCAGAACGGGCCTGAGTCTGAAACATAGTTTTCAGTTCCTCAAGAATCTCAAAGGGCCCGGGGTAATCTTCAAAACGATTTTGAAGGTCCGATTCCATAGCAAACAACATGGTGCTCTTAATCACACCAAAATCATCTTTGCGCGACTGATAAACAGCTTTCTCATCAGCCGGCGCATCTACGGCAGGGGCGTCACCTAGCGCATTCTCAAGGCCTTTTGTCCGCCAGCGAGAATGATTCTCAGATTGCGGAACCAGTTGGTGAAGTTAGACCCATTGTTTCTAAGCTTTTCTTTCTCAGCAAAAACGTTGAAGTTGAAGTTGGACTTAGCCATTTGATCTACAAAATTTGCAAGTACAATTTAGACTATGTTCATGATAACTAGTTCAACTTAATCAAATTACTAGATGAACTCCCACTAATTCAACATCCCTCAAGTTGTTTAGTGAACATGATCCAAATTCACCACACCTAATCTAATCTTCACGAGAAGAGATGTGGTTTCAATGGTGGACAACGAAGTGTCGATCATATCATTCATATGACTCATGCTTAACCTTTCGGTTCGTGTGTTCCGAGGCCATGTCTGTACATGCTAGGCTCGTCAAGTCAAACCCAAGTATTTCCGCGTGTGCAAAACTGGCTTGCACCCGTGTATGTGAACGTAGAGTTTATAGCACCCGATCATCACGTGATGCTTGAACACGACGAACTTTCGCAACAGTGCATACATGGGGAGAACACAATTTTATCTTGATCTTTAAGTGAGGAATCATCTTATAATACTACCGTCGCGATCTAAGCATAATAAGATACATAAAAGGATAAACATCACATGCATATAACTTTATGTGACATGATATAGCCAATCTTCGTGCAATGATCTCCATCTTGTGCGTGCCGGCATGATCTCCATCACTCCACCATGATTGCCTCCACCACGAATAGCAACTACAACTATTGCTAACTACTTAGCGATAAAGTAAAGCTATTACATGGCGTATAAGAAGTTGACACACAGGTCATACACAATTATAAAGACAACCATATGGCTCCTGCCAGTTGTGTACTCATCGACATGCAATCCGTGAAACATTACAAAACATGATCATCGCATACAACATACACATCACATCTTGTGCCATACCATATCACAAAAAACACTCCCTGCAAAAACAAGTTAGGCGCCTCTACTTTGTTGTTGCATGTTTTACGTGGCTTATAGGAGTAGCAAGTTAAGAATGATTCTTACCTACGGAAAGCCACAATGGTGATATTATGGTTGCCAAACTCCGGTGTAAATCCCATGACAACTATAGTGAGAGAAACTGGCATCCACCAGCCGCATGTGTGGAACAAGCCACACGTCAAGTGCGGAACCGGTCTCGCGAACGAGGTCGCGTAAGGTTGGCCTGGACCGCTTCGATCTCACTATCCCGCGTCATAAGAAGTACACAAACAAGAGGCTTGCAACAGAAAACACCAACGCCCGCAACAACCATGTTGCGTTCTACTCATGAAACACATCTACGCATAGATCTAGCTCTGATACCACTGAAGGGTTTCGCAGCATAGTAAATCAAAAAATTTCTACGGATGCGAACGGGAAAGCCAAGATCTAATCTAGGAGATGCAAACAACGAGGGGGTATAGATGAGATCTTCATACCCTTGAAGATTCGCACAACGGAACGTTCGACGGAACGTGGGTGATGTAGTCGTACTCGCTTCTCCTCCTCGCGATCCGATTCGATCTAACACCGCAAGTGGCGATGCCTCCGAGAGATGCACACGTGCGGCACCTAGATGTCTCCTCCTTCCTCAGTCCAGAAAGTAGGGTGGAGAGATGTATTGGATCTACAACACGACGGCGCGGTGAAAGCGGTGGAGAGTTTCTGCGGCAGGGCTTCGCCTACGCGCCGTCGGGAGGGAGAGAGAGAGGAGGGGCAGCAGGGCGGCTAGGGTTGTGGAGGAGGTGTGGGAGGGGTGCGCCCCCAGACCTATTTATATAGAGGGGTGGGCAGCTGGACCTTGCCCCTCCCCCAAGCCCTAGGCCGGCGGCCAAAGGAGGGAGGAGTGGGGGCAAGTCCCCTCCCTTCTAGAAGCTCCCCTAGGGTTACCCTAGGGTTTGGCCGGCTGGGCCCTATGGGGCCTTGTGCCCCTGGCCCAATGCGGCCAGGGCACTCCCTCATAGGCCCACGCCCCCTCCCGACAAGTGGGGCCACGTTGGTCCCACTCCAGAAGGTTCTAGAAGCTTCCGGTACAATACCGATTAACCCGAAACAATTCTGAACTCCAAAATCTGCTTTGCCTTATATGAATCTTATTCTCCGGACCATTCCGGAACCTCTCATGATGTCCCAGATCCCATCCAAGACTCCAAACAAAAACTCATAAACCAATTATCCAATCTATCCTAGCGTCGAGACACGTTAAGTGTGTGACCCTTCGGGTTCGAGAATATGCAGACATGATCTTATATCAATAATCAACAGCGGGGTCTGGAAACCCATATTGACTCCCACACATTCATCGATGATCATATCGGATGAACCACGATGCCGGGATTCAATCAATCCCATATATATATTCCCTTTGTCGCGCGATATTTTACTTGCCCGAGATTCGATCATCGGTACCGTCATACCTAGTTCAATCTCGTTCACAGCAAGTAATTTACTCGTTCCGTAATCCGATATCACTTTGTGATTAACTCCTTAACCACGTGCTTGCAAGCGGTGTTGATATCGATTACCGAGTGGGACCGAAGTATATCTCTCCGACTTGGGAGGGACAAATCCCATCTCGATACATACAACCCAACAGGTACTTTCCGATCACCTGAGAGACACCTTTATGATCACCCTCTCATAGGATGGCGTTTGATGACGTCAAAGCTTTCTTCTGATACCAGGGAGTTGCATTATCTCATGGTCTAAGGAATACAATATTTGACATAAGAAAAAGCTTCGCAAAGAGGAACACGATGACACGTTCTAATTGCTCTGCTTAGTTTGGGTATGTCCATCATATCATTCTCCCAATGATATGATCTCATTATTAATCGACAACTCATGTCTATGGTTAGGAAACCTTAACCATCATTAATCAATGAGCTAGTCCATAGAGGCATACTAGGGACACGGTGTTGTTCACAAACCACACAAGTATTGAAGTTTCCGCTTAATACAATTCTAGCATGGAATATAAACTTTATCATGAACAAGAATTATAATAATAACATCTTTATTATTGCCTCTAGGGCATAATTCCAATAGCACTAGCAGGTGCGCTACGCCTATCTCCACATAACCGTGGCGCAGGCGCCACTTGCTAGGAGATAGCCAGAAGCGTCTGCGTGGCGCACCACTAGTGCGCCACGGATGGTCCTTTTAGGTGCGCCACAGACGACCATTTTCCTAGTAGTGAGGAGTAGGGTTTTCCCTCCGGGGGCCTGAACCTGGATAAACCTCGTGTCTCGCATTGCTTGTCTGTTAACCATTCCGCGATCTCCATCATCCCCATCTTCTCCAAAACCCAAGTCCATAACAATGGGCATTGACGAGATCGATCCTCGTCAATACCACTTTATCATACCTTATTATGAGCATTGCAATGTTGCTTAGTTTTATGTTTCATGCTACTTATTATTATTGAGTTGGTTTCTCTTCATAGCTTGCAAGGATTATTGAGTAGACTTAGTTGCATACTCCTTATTATGAATTGTCTAAGCATCTACTCCTGTGCTGAGAATATTTACATCATATGAAGCAAAGTGTTTGTGAAAATTCTTTTATCGCACTTAGTTTTCAACTGAATTGCTTGAGGACAAGCAATAATCTAAGCTTGGGGGGAGTTGATACGTCCAAAACGTATCTACTTTCTCGAACACTTTGCTATTGTTTATTCTCTAAACTTGTGTGATTTGGATACAACTAACTGACCGTTGCCTGTTTCGTGAGAATTACCTTGGCGTCTTGTTTTTGTGCAGAAAATGAACTATCAGGAAAAATACCAAAAAATATGCCAAAAACTATTTCTCACCAGAAGATCCACGGAGCCAGAAGGGGAGACAAAGAGGATGCCTGGGGGGCCAGACCCACCCCAGGCGCGGGCCCACCTAACCTCGCGCCTGGAGAGGGGTTTGGCCACCCCAGGCAGCTCCTCGGCCTCCCTCCACGCCTATAAGTTGCCTTCTGACCTAAAAAATTGGGGGGGGGGTCGATAGTTTTCCAAAAAGAGTTCCGCTCTGCCGCCGCCACCAGAAACCAAGATTCGGATCGAGAAACTCCGTTCTGGCACCCTACCGGGATAGGGAATTTGGAGAGGATCATCGCCATCATCATCACCAACGCATCTCCATCAACCACCGATGTTTCCCTCATCCATGAGTGAGTAATCCCCCTCTGTAGGCTTGGGGATGGTACGGATTGGATGAGTTCTATCATGTAATCGAATAAGATTGGTAGGGCATAGTGCCTAGTATCTCTTGTGCTATTTGACTTTGTTGCAACTTGTTGTGCTTAATGCTTGTCACAAGGGCCCGAGTGCCATGATCTCAGATCTAAACTTATTATTGAATCATTATTATAGTATTTTTTGTGATCTTATCTGCAATTGTGTACACATATCATTGTACGGATCCAAAGGCCCCAAAGTGACAATAAGTGGGACAACCGGAGGGGATGGCTGCGGTGTGAGGATCACATGTGTTCACGGAGTGTTAATGCTTTGCTCGGTGCTCTATTAAAAGGAGCACCTTAATTGCCAGTAGTTCCCTAGAGGCCCCGCTGCCACGGGCTGGCTAGACAGAAGATGTTGTGCAAGTTCTCATTGCGAGCACGTATGACTATATTTGGAGCACATGCCTAGGATTGTTTAGTACTTGGATGCTTGTTATTATTTATCTGCAATGCCCTAGATCTTGAAGTTACATGTTTAGACTCGTCCATGCAACGCCCGTCATCCATCCCTATGCCTACCGCACCCAAATCCTACTATTACCGCTAGTGTTACTATTGCTCATATTTCACTGTTGTTGTTGTTGTTGTTGCTTTACTGTTGCTACTACCAAACTGTTGCTACTGATAAACTTCTATGAGCAAGAGCTATTTCCAGGTGCAGCTGAACTAACAACTCAGTTGTTAAGTCTTGCAAGTATTCTTTGGCTCCCCTTGTGTCGAATCAATAAATTGGGTACTACCTGCGAAGACTGTTGCGATTCCCTATTCTTGTGGGTCATCAAAACTCTCCACCAACCTCCATAATCGGGCATCCCGACGCCGTGCTCTCCTCCTCCTCGCTGCCACGGCCGGCCAGGATGAGAAGCAACAACACCATCACACCATATATGAAGAAGCGGTTGCAGTTACACTTATTTAGAGGGCCTCCGCCCAACAACATCGCTCTCCATCCAAAGGGGCTCGCCAAACCACGGCGAAGACGGCCTGCCGGCGTCGTGCAGGAATGCCTGAGGGGACAAGCCGGACGACAACTCGCCAAACGCCACGGGGGTAGACACAAAAATACCTAAACCTACGACACCTACGGCGAGGAGCCAAGGCCCTAAACTACCTATACTACAGGGAGGACCTTGCCTTTGCTGCTCTCCAGCGAGAGAGGAGGACAGGGGTAAAGTGGATAATTAGTTGCCTTATCCATGGTGTCAAATCATTTGTAACTATTGTTGGAGAAATCGTTCACTGGTTGTTGGCACTTTCCCATGAAGTGTACATCCTTGGAAGCCTCCCTCTATACACAACATAACAACTCTACAAGATACACAAATTAACTGTTAGGGTATAGCATGAGAAGATCATCATCACAATACTGGGCTGGGCTCGGGCCGAGCTTGACCAAGCCCGCCCGTGAAAATCCTAGGCCCGAGACTGGCCCAGTCTAGCTGTTGGGCCCAATAAATCAAGCCAGAGCCCCGCCCATGCTGCGCATTTTCCGTCAGGGCGTCGGGTCTCGAGCCGGGCCTTTGTCTATTTTGCATTTCCTCCGGCCCGAGCCCGACCCGTTCAACCTTCGGGCCACAGATCTGGAGCCCATGCCCCGTCCATGGGCCTCAAAAGCCCGACCCGTAAGGCTTTTTTAGGCCGTCCAGGCCGGGTTGCCCGCGCCCACGTATAATCATCACAAGCATCAACAAAATCATAACAAGCATGACAAGTTCATAGCGGATCATAACGTAAGGGAAGCATGCACGATCATTAACAAAAGAGGCTCACAAGTTCGTCCTACAATTATGGTGTCAACGTACCACCACATCAAAATATTTTATGTGTTCAACATCAAAATATATTATGTGTGGCTTTGAACGTAGTTGGTGATTTAAGTTTGTAATGCTACTAAAGTATGTGTGGTTTTGTACATAGTTTGTGATTTAAGTTTGTCAAAGCATCTCCACTCGTCCCCCACGGACACTCATTCAGGCCCAATTTCATCTCAATCCGGCGACCCCCCTAGCCACGCCCCTAGGAGCCCAAAATTCACCGAATTGGGCCAAAAATCCATCCGGCGAACTGAGGCTGAACTCAGCGCCCCGGGGTTCGCCTAGGGGCGTCATATGGAGTGAAAAGCCGAGCAGGCCCGAGATGTCAGCGAGGGAAGCCGATTTCCATGCAAAAGAGTCGACCAGTTCCCTCCCTACCCACTTGTTGCCGTTCTCGCCACATGCATCACCCCCTCTGATGGGGGAATACCAATCGGGGTATACCCACGAAGCGGATTTGTCAGCTGGACCGCCAAACATAGAGCGGGTCGACTCGCCGGATACGGCGACTGGCGCGTGCTGGACCCGAACGACTGGCGCCGACTGGAGGCCCAAGACGGCGACTCCAATAGAAAGCCCACCAAAGCACTTGTAAACCCTAACTGGCTGCATATATAAAGCCACCAAGAGCACCCCCAAGGGGTACGTCATATTAGATCTAGTCTCCCCCACCGCTTCCGGCGACTCCATTGTAAACCAATCTATGATCATATACTAGATTGATAGCAGGACGTAGCGATCCTCCACCGAGGGGACGTGAACCTGGGTACATCGTGTGTCAATCTCGCTCCCGGATTCTCCTACGTCGCCTTGCTCCCTCTACGTAAGCTACCCCCAGTAGCATCTGCCGTGCAATACCACGACAGTTGGCGCCCACCGTGGGGCAAGCGACGCTTGGAGGGTGATGATCCGGGCGAGATCCCTCACCGTCACCGGCGGCCAGATTGCATCTCGCGCGCCGTCTGAGAAAGGCCGATCGATCTGATCCGGCTGCCGGCCAACGCGGCCAGTGCGTGCGGTCGACTCGGAAGATTTCATGCACAAGCACACACGAGATCGCTTCATCGGCCTGATGAGTTTCTGATCCTATTTCATTATTCTCATTTTTTCCTACCAATTGATTACTTTATTTGGACGTGCATGCTGCTTGTACGATTTGGTTCGGAATACTAATTCTATATACAGGACGAGCTCAGAGCAGCCGTAATTAGTACAGTTTGTTTTTGCCGGCCGGTGAACGAGCAAAAGCAATCACAATCCAGGAAGAAAATCAACCTATCCATCCCATCGTCGATTACAGGACAGCTAACCATAAGGAGAAGCAGTATGCGAGTCAGATGGCACGCGACGCAGCACACCAATTCGGAAGGCTGTCAGAACATAAAAACACCAGATCGGTTCTACATGCCTCTTCAATCTCCGATTTTCTCTCTTAATTATTGTTCTTTCGGTTTATTGTTTTATTCTAATCTGATGTCGCATGCATGTTGCTTCCACGCACCAAAGGAGATTAATCTATCAAGTATAGGATCGCATCGCTACTGAGCGATCTCAGCCATCAGACCGTCAGCCCACTATTTCCGATCATCATGGCAGCGCAACTCCGATTTCCTTGCAGCCGCGACACTCGTTTTGCCGGGAAAGTCGCCATGCTAGCAAATTTTCCATGATTCCATGAGTTTTTCTATTACAATTAATCTGTTTCACCGATTATTTTATTATTTATTATTTTATTAAGACTAGACTAATCTTTCATACATGGTTTCTCATGTACATAACAGTGGAGGATTAATCCATGGAGACGATGGACTCGCCGATTCCCGTGCTTCGGAACTTTTTATAAATACGGACACGCTTAAACGCGGACTCGCTAGACTCGGCGACTCACCCGTAGCATATTCGCCGTGCTCAGGGACTCCCCCAGTCCCCCGCCATGAACTCGTCATCAACGGCTCACCATGTCGGCGAATCGCCCGTCTTATATTCGCCACGCTCAGTGCGGACTTGTCCGCCGCGTCGACATCGCCATAGCGCGACCTCTGTCCGCCGCGTCGACCCCGTGTCCGCCAAGCGACATCGCCATAGCGCGACCTCTGTCGCCCGTCGACCCGTGTCCGCCGGCCGACATTGCCATAGCGCGACCTCGCCGCGCGTCGACCCGTGTCCGCTGCGTCGATTTCGCCATAGCGCGACCTCCGTCCCGTGTCGACCCGTGTCCGCGTCGACATCGCCATAGCGCGATCCCCGTCCGCCGCGTCGACCCCGTGTCCGCCGCGTCGACTTCGCCATAGCGCGATCACCGTCCGCCGCGTCGACTCCTTGTCCGCCGCGTCGACTTTTTCTGGTTAAACGCCGTCCGCTACGTCGAATGCGTACGCCGCGCCTGCTAAGGGACCTTCATCGTCCGAGTCGCCAGAGAGGGTCGCATGCCACGCTGCATGGACTCACCACTGGGCGTCTCTTCCCCCCGGGAAAAATCAATTCTCCTTTGTCAACCTTTGAAAGAGCGACTCGCAATGGCCAAGTAGTGCGGACGAGGACTCGCAAACCGAGCCTCGGATCGTCCACGAAAAACGCTAACCGAGAGCCATCATTGGAGTCGCCTTGCTCGACTGGCCTCCCGGGCCAAGACAAATGGTAGTGCTACACAAACAGCACCATGTCCTCCTCAACCTTAGACAGTGCGACTTCGACGGCCATCATGGACGAGGACTCGCAAACCGAGCCTCGGATCGTCCAGAAGAACACCAAGTCGAGAGCCATCTTTGAGTCGCCATGATCGCCCCCGGCCAAGACGAGACTCGCTAAGAAAACAGCGCAATCAACATCATCGCGGACTCGCAATCATCGCGACTCTCCACACTCGGGGCCTCTCCCTCGCGGACTCGCATCATCGCCCGGACTCGCCGCACTCGGGACTCTCCTCGCGACTCGCAATCGCCGGACTCGCCACACTCGGGACTCTCCTCGCGGACTCGCAATCATCGCGGACTCGCCACACTCGGGACTCTCCTCGCGGACTCGCAATCATCGCGATTCGCCACACTGGGACTCTCTCGCGGACTCCCAATCATCGCAGACTTCGCCACACTCGGGACTCTCCCTCGCAGACTCGCAATCATCGCGGACTCGCCACACTCGGGACTCTCCCTCGCGGACTCGCAATCATCGCGACTTCGCCACACCGGACTCTCCCTCGCAGACTTCGCAATCATCGCGGACTCGCCACACTCGAGACTCTCCGCTCGGACTCGCAATCATCGCGGACTCGCCACACTCGGGACTCTCCTCGCGGACTCGCAATCATCGCGACTCGCCACACTGGGACTCTCCCTCGCGGACTCGCAATCATCGCGGACTTCGCCACACTCGGGACTCTCCCTCGCGGACTCGCAATCATCGCGACTCGCCACACTCGGGACTCTCCTCGGGCCCGCTTGCTTGCTTGCCGCCGACCGCTCGCCAAGGCTTCGCGACTCGACGCTCACCGGTCGCTCGGCCTCGCTACTCGCCACACTCGGGGACTCTCCCCTCGGGGCCCGTCGCCTTGCTCGCCGGTCGCCCGACCTCGCCATTCGCCGCGCTCAGCAGCAACCACTAATATTTTCAAAATATGCATCTCTAAAGAGCCTCAAGTCGCCTCTACAAGCCAACTCGAGCCTCGGGGACTACTCCTAGGCATGCAGTGTGTATGCGTGGTTCCACGACCGCGGCTCGCCCTCGTCGACTCGCCACCATAGACTCGGTACTCGCGTGCTCAACGCGCTCGACGACTCGCCACCGTGGATTCGCCCTCGTGTACTCAACACGCTCGGGGACTCACCGCCGCGGACACTCGCCCTCGCGTGCTCAACGCCCTTGTCGACTCACCGCCTCGGACACTCGCCCTCGCGTGCTCAACGCCCTCGTCGACTCGCCGCCGTGGATTCGCCCTCGCGTACTCAACACGCTCGGGGACTCGCCGCCTCGGACACTCGCCCTCGCGTGCTCAACGCCCTCGTCGACCGCCGTGGATTCGCAGCGTACTCAACACGCCGGGACTTCGCCGCCGCGGACACTCGCCCTCGCGTGCTCAACGCGCTGGTCGACTCGCCGCCGTGGATTCGCCCTCGCGTACTCAACACGCTCGGGGACTCGCCGCCGCGGACACTCGCCCTCGCGTGCTCAACGCGCTGGTCGACTCGCCGCCGTGGATTCGCCCTCGCGTACTCAACACGCTCGGGGACTCGCCACCGCGGTCTTGCCCTCGCGTACTCGACACGCTCGGGGACTCGTCATCGCGGACTCTCCCTCGCGTACGCCACACGCTCGCGGACTTGCCGGTCGCTCGACCTTGCCACTCGCCGCGCTCGGGGACTCGGCAGGCTCCACGTTCGCGGACTTGCCAGTCGCTCGACCTTGCCACTCGCCGCGCTCGGGGACTCAGCAGGCTCCACGTTCGAGGATTCGCCGCAACGGGCAGCTTCACCGACGCCCTGCGTCTTTCGCCAACTGGCCATCACCGACTGGCTCACGCCGACCGCCTCCCGCTTCACGGTTCTTTTCTCTATCCAGGAGCTCGTCGCCGATTCGCCACGACCCATCGTCAAGACTCTCCGCGCCCTGCCTCAAGCCCGCGTCGAATCAACAACGTGCTCGGGGACTACTGATGGGGGAATACCAATCGGGGTATACCCACGAAGCGGATTTGTCACCGGACCGCCAAACATAGAGGGTCGACTACGGATCTACGATCGGCGGCGGCCGACCCGAACGATCGGCGCCGATCGGAGGCCCAAGACGGCGACTCCAATAGAAAGCCCACCAAAGCACTTGTAAACCCTAACTGGCTGCATATATAAAGCCACCAAGGGCACCCCCAAGGGGTACGTCATATTAGATCTAGTCTCCCCCACCGCTTCCGGCGACTCCATTGTAAACCAATCTATGATCATATACTAGATTGATAGCAGGACGTAGCGATCCTCCACCGAGGGGACGTGAACCTGGGTACATCGTGTGCCAATCTCGCTCCCGGATTCTCCTACGTCGCCTTGCTCCCTCTACGTAAGCTACCCCCAGTAGCATCTGCCGTGCAATACCACGACACCCTCTGCTTCGCCGCCCATACACCTCCATGAAATCTACCGACCTCTGTTGAGACTCCCTCCCTCCTCGCTGAGCTACTCGCCAAAGTTCAGCTCCCTTCAGCTGTTCCGAGGACCGCTGTGCTCCAACCACACCTAATAGGTGTTCGGCAATTTTCCTGCATGGACTCTGACGATGACAGATAGATGTCTGCCGCGCTGATGGAGGAAGAGATGGCCGCCTCCGTCGCCGATGATGGAGAGCACATGATGATCCTCACTTAGTTGGACGCCATGTACACCCACAATGTGATGCTACAGCGCGGTGGTTTGGTGCCAGGACGCCGAAAGGGCAAGCTGAGGCAGCAGATGGAGGGTTATTGCATGCTGCACACCGACTACTTCGCCGATGATCCATTGCATGGCGAGGCAGTATTTCGGCGCCGATTCAGGATGAGCCGGGACCTCTTCCTCAAGATTGTGTATGCCATCCGGGACTTCGACATCTATTCCAGATGCAAGAAGGACTACACCGGCATGGTAGTATTTTCCTTGCTATAGAAGTGCACGGTGGCCATGAGAATGCTGACATACGGAGCTCCTGGTGACACACATGATGATTATCTCCACATGGCCAAGTCCACCACCATTGATTGTTTGTATAGGTTCTGTAGGACAGTGATTGCAGTGTTTGACACAAAATATCTGATATCACCCAATGCCGAAGACACTGCTCGAATCCTTGCAATCAATGAAGTTAGAGGATTCCCTGGGATATTTGGAAGTATGACTATATGCATTGGAAATAGAGGAACTATACATTTTTTGGCAGAAAATGTACAAAGGCCACAAAGGAGGTTGTAGTGTGGTACTTGAGGCAGTGGCTACACATGATCTCTGAATTTGGCACTAATTCTTTGAAATGGCAGGATGCAATAACGACATCAATGTCATGCAGTGCTCGCCCGTCTCCTCCAATCTTGTTGAGGGCCATGCCCCTTCCATGGACTATGTGATCAACGGACACCACTACAACATGTAATACTACCTCGCAGATGACATCTATCCAAGGTGGTCAACATTTGTGAAGACTCTCTCAAGCCCTCTAATCGGTAAGCAAGCCAACTTTGCCAAGGAACAAGAAGCTTGAAGGAAAGATGTCGAGCGGGCATTTGGTGTGCTCCAAGCTCGATTTACAATTATCTGGTTCCCCTCTCTGACTTGGTCGCAAGAGAAAATGTAGGAGATGATGAATGCATGTGTGATCTTGCACAATATGATCATTGCGAATGAGAGAGAGGAACCAATGCTTGATCACCAGGTTTCAGACAGTAAACCATATTTCAGACAGGGTCCTCTTGCAGAGTCTGCTCACCAGGTGCCAACATCATGGGCTGACTTTGTTGCTATGTGTCAAGAGATTCGAGACTCGCATGTGCATCAACAACTACAAGATGATCTAGTGGAACACCTATGGATGCTCAAAGGCAACACCTAGTTTGAGGTGTTCTTGTGTTTGAAAACTTGTTAAATTATTTGCTATATGTGTGCCAAATTTGTTTTGTGCACCAAACTATATGATAAATTGGCCGAACTGTTGTTGTGTGTGAAAATTTGGCCGAGCTATGATAAATATTGGCCGAACTGTGAAAATGTTGGCCGAACTATGAAAATTTGTGTCAAATTTAGCCTAAATCGCCAATCCTTTGGGTGTCAAGCGGGGTTGTGGCCAGGAGTTGGCAGCCCCCTAGGCCGAAGCGCTCGCCCAACTCGGTGAATAAAAACGTCGGAGGTCTAAGGGTCTCCAATGAGTAGAGATGCTCTAATGCTACCGAAATACGTGTGGCTTTAAACCTAATTTCTAAGAAAGTTTGTAATGTTATTTGAACTATGTGTGCCTTTGAACCAAGTTGAAGTACCATTAGAACCAAATTTATGAATTTTCCTCTATTTTTCGTTGATTGTACAAGTATTAGAAGATTGTTTATGAATTTTTCACTACTTTTCCTTGAGTTTACAAGTTGCAGAAAATTGTTTATGAATTTTCCTCTATTACAAGTCATAGAAAATTGTTTATGACTTATGCTCTGAAAATCCGAATACAACCAAAACCATCAAACAACTTATGTCCTCCGTGTACCGTGTTCAACCAAACACGGCCTATGTGTCAGTCCCTTGTCAGTGCAGCGCCTCCGCCGAGATCTGGAACCTCAAAACGAGGAACCAATGTTGAGCCCGCCAATTCCGTCGGCCAGACGAATTTGGAGCCAGTAGGCAAAGTCTCGTCCATGACGAGGGCCGCATCGCCTGCGACTACGCTGAACGCCCGGCTGCCGGCCTTTTCTGCCTGACCACATCACCCAACCGCAGGACGCGACCGCTGCTTGTGCTTATCGGTGCCATGCCGCTGCAGCATCTCGCCGCGGAACCAGCGTCGCAGCCCCGCCGTCAGCCGCTGGCCTTTGCCTGGCGGTGTCGTCCAGCGGCGGCGAGGAGAGGGGTATCGGAGAGGAGACGCGGAACAAGTGGATCGAGATCCTCCCGTCGCCGCCCGTCCGGACGACGCGGGAGCGGGTTCCTCAGTACGGAAATACCCCTGCAATTCCAAACCATACCTCTCATCAGGTGAATTTATTTTGTTTTCTAATACACGCGCTACATCTATTTGCCGAAACCACACCACCTTATATTTTTGACATTGTTGCGTGTTTCACACCTTGACTTTGTTGGTCCAGTTGATCATCCATACCTAATTCATCTGATCGGCCGTTCGGAGCTAAAGCCTGATGTAGTGTCTCGCAGTATATTGTATACTTCAATTATGGTCCACAAAGTTTACAATCCAGATGGTAATTGGTCATACTACATGTGTGGATTTGGTCATTTGCATGTTGATTTCTGTTGCATCGGATTTTCTTGTTTTCCACAAGTTATTAAAGCTCAGGTCAAGCCACAAACTATTCCATTCGAGCTTGGAGTCAAACTCTTGAGCCTAAATGGCTTGAATAGCTTTCAAAAGCTCGCTTCGACTTCAAGGCATATTTGTGTAATTTTCACAACTTATCGAGTCGGTTAATGGAATTAAACTATTTTTGTGCAAGCAAACATGGTTTCAAATATTACACGTTTTGACAGGCCAAGCTCAAACTGGATCGGGCCGAGTGGAGCTTGAGCCTGGAAGCAAGATCCAAGATCAACTTGAGACTGCTCGACCTAGGATTGTGGGGCACTACAAGTTATAAAAACAGGAAACACCGAATGTCCGGGTTATGATGGTAAATTTCGTTATAGGTACACTACAAATACAGCTATACCACGATTGTATAACAAACACAACTATGCTTATGATACATAAATACTACAGCTAGATACATAATGGGACATCTAGCCGTGGAAGAGGAGATCTCATATCACCCTTCTGCAGAATATATACGACTGTCATCACTATCCATAATGTTCTGAAGCGAGGTTGGAATAGGTGGTAATTCAATGTCGACAACACCTTCCAGCATGCGAACGACTTGCCCCATTGACGGCCTGTGGATCTCTTCATCCTGGATGCACCAGCAAGCAACCCTACAGGTAACGTCCAGCTCCTTGACGTTTCCATCTCCACCGAGCCGACCATCGAGCAAGCACAGGACATCTCCTTCATTCACTTTAGCCGCAGCATAAAGAGGGAAGTACCGGTGATTTCCAAATCTCATGTTCCCAGTGGTCCGCCTCCCCGAGATCAATTCGAAGAGCACGACACCGAAGCTGTAGACATCTGCCTTGTGAGTAATAGCCTGACCATACACCCACTCAGGCGCGAGATAGCCGATGGTTCCACGGAGACTAGTCAGGGCCGCGTCAATATCCCGTACCAGAAGCTTCGCCATGCCGAAATCAGCGATTTTGGGGCAGAATTCAGCATCCAGTAGTATGTTCTCGGGCTTGATGTCACAGTGTATGATGCAGTCCCTGCATTCCTCGTGCAAATAGGCCAAACCTTTTGCAATACCGATGGAAATGCGACGGCGAAGACGCCAACTCAGTATGCTAGTTCCTTCTGAAAAGAGATGTGAATCTAAAGAACCATTTGGCATATACTCGTAGACCAACAGCCTTCTGGTCCCTTCAGTGCAGAATCCTAGAAGGCCCACAAGGTTGGTGTGTTGAATCATCCCAAGAGTCTGTACTTCTGCTCGAAATTGCTTATCTCTGTGCCCGACCCCTTTAAGCTTCTTCACAGCAACAATAGTTGGCCCTGCAACTGTTCCCTTGAAAACACTTCCAAAACCTCCTTCCCCGAGTTTGTCGGAGAAATTTCTCGTAGCTCTCTTGAGCTGCGCATAAGAGTAAACAGAGAGAAAACCCTCCACTTTAGTCTGTTTTGAAGATCTGTTGTACACCCAGAAAAGCACCAGCATGACAAGAAGGGCAACAACTATTAGCCCAATAACCAACATAACAAGTTGTCCATGTTGTCGCGGCCTTTTACTATTGGAACCTATACGCATGTAAATCTCAGTGTGGAGAGTGGTATTGGCTGATGTCAAATTGAGCAACTGGCCATACCATATCTTGCACACAGGGTGATCGTAGGAATATGCAACGCAGTAGCATTGGCTCAGACACCTTGCTTCACAGTCTTCACTAGTTTCTTCCCTTATATGTCGGGGGTTGTCAGGAAACCCCTGCAGGCTGTCTAACAAAATAAACACGTCGGTGGAGATGCCGCCTTCGCAATCTGAGGGTACTATCCTGGAGCAGCCGCTAACAAAGTGCCCAAGCTCCCATTCATTTGTATCACTTGGTCTGAAACCATCAATGCATGCGCATGTTCCTCTGCTCGTGCAAACACTGAATGCCCCGCAATAGAATGCACTGATTTTGCAGCTGGAAGGATAACTCCACAAAGGTTTCCACCCAGTAATCGTCCCATTATTTACCCACCTCAGCAAACTGACTTGCCCCATATGCAGTTTCATGAATTCGAGATCATTTGCGTTTTCTGGATAATTTAGCTGGACCAAACTGCCTTCTTTGTATGTTACCATCCAGTCCGGAAAGGTACCAAGATGACCCTGCCCACTAATGAACATGATAAAACCCATCTTTCTACTTTGGTCAACCACGAGGGTGCAATTATGGTGAGACTTGTACAAAGTAAGCGAGATGTTATTTCCGGTGGCCACATCCAATCCTAGCCGTGCTCCAGGTAGCAGGGCATTAGCTGGATGATCAAAGCTCTGCCATATTACCTTAGAATGGATGGTCTGATCCTTCACAACAAAATTCCCATTATCAAGAAGAACAGCCACAGCACTAGCTGATCCATTTGTTGCTGAATTCGATGTCCAGAGAACGGAACCGAGCTCCTCAATATATAGCTCACCTGCAGCAAGGTACAACGTTGCGTTGAGGAAGCTGGTGATATGAACTTTGTTCCCCAGCCAAAATTTAGCTGGGCGGCTGCCTATAAGGTTCGTGTACTGTATCCCCAAGTAGTGGATTATGCCACCTTGGTCTGGGGAGAAGAACCCCAACTCAAATACACCATTTTTGGAGACCAAGATTTCGCTGCCAGAGATAGATTGGCCAGGAAGAAGGGTATCCGTTGCAACCACAACATGACTTCCATCAAATACCAGGACCACGTAGGAGATCAGTATAACAAAGAGAGAGAGAGAACACCTGCAGTTCATTTCTTTCCGTGAATGCCCAATCTATCTATCTATGAAGGTAGAAGAAGACAAACACAACAAATGATCGATACATACAAGATACGAATGAACAATATGAAACAAGAAAAATACATACCTGAAGCAAAGAAGCTTCATGTTGCTCTCGTCTGCATTCAAGACTCGGTATTCCTGCAGTTCTCCGGTAGTGATGGTTGATTTTGTTTAGGAATAGGTGAGCGACTTGCTTTGAAGCAGGCCCCTTGTGTCCAAGCAATTCTCCAGTAGTCAATTGTCCAAGTGGACAAGTCCAAGCAGGGTCAAATTAAATTATTTTGACTAATCAAGAATGACAAATTGTAACAAAGTATTTTCACTAATGGTTTTTGCCAAACATTCCATTCAACGAGGCTTTCAGATATGTGCCTTACTCTAGCCCGCTGAATATGGACCGGACATGCTCAGGCTCGTGATCGTAAGTTGTAATTACATTCCACTGACTCGATAGTTCTCTTTTATTTAGAACTTCCCTCTCTTTCATTTAATTTTCTTCAGTTATGTAGTAGTCCTGGGCTGCAGCGTCAGAGCCTTAGAGAGAGGTAAACACAATGTACCTTCAGAGCATATACATGCTAGTTTTCACCCAATCCGGCAATCCCCATCACTCCCGTAGTCGGATGCATTATTCTTTCATGCAAGGGTGTGATCAGCGGAAAAGTTGAATTTAGTTTAGTGATCACTAGTGTTGCACGAAAAATCCACATACCTGCAAATGTGGCGATCTAGTAGATGCTATTATACTAGCAACATTATATGACATGTACAAGGTTACTCCACTTATGGACCAAGATTACTGACCTCCTAAAAACTTTTCTTCCTGTAATAATTAGATAAACTCATTAAAACAAGTTACAGCTGCACAGATAAGTTTTTGAAACAAGACTGGATCTCTCTGATTTGAAACAACCAAACTGCAATTGCAGTCAAATTGGATTGTTCCAAAATTATTTTTATACAGCAACTTTTTTGACTGAACAACCTAACATAGGAATCCAAAAGGGTTTAAATTGTTTTTTTACTGCATTTTATGGCTGCACAACCTGTCCTAGAACCCCCTATCCTGGAATCAACCAATGGAAATGAACAGACGACCAAATTGCCTCATTTGTTCCATTCATCAATCATGATTTTCCCTCTTAAGATGAGAGCTTAGTAATACTCCATACATGAGCTGGCTAATTGCACGTCCATTCATGGTAAAGCAATCAAAATGACTAGAATTCATGCATAAAATCTATTCATTCATACTACCATATATACTACTAGGTGAGTACCTTCCGTGCAGAGATTTATCACCTGCTAAAAGGGTTAACTGTGCCACATCTACGTCAGTCGATAGGAGAGGAATGCATCAAAGAATCTGCAGCAAAACTGTTTCTTCTTTTTTCAGCTTTGTATAGGAAATAAATGTGAGCACAGATTCAGATCACAACTCAGTATTAAGTGGAGTTCCTGCAGTTTTCCAGTAGTGACGGTTGATTTGATAAGGAACAAGTGAGCGACTAGTTCTGAAGCCGGCCCCTTCTGTGGACAGTCAATTTTCCAAGTGGACAAGTCCAAGCAGGGTTAAATAACTTATGTTGACTTTATCGAGGATGACAAATGGTAACAAATTATTTTCGCTAATGGTTTTTGCCAAACATTTCATTCAACGAGGCTTTCAGATGTGTGCCTTGCTCTAGCCCCCTGAATATGGATAGTACACATCCACGCTTGTGATCGTATGTTTTAATGACATTCCACCGAGTCGATAGTTCTCTTTCATTTTTAATTTCCCTTTCTTTCCTTTTCTTTTCTTATATTTTCTTCAGTTATGTAGTCCTGGGCAGCAGTGTCGGAGCCTTAGAGAGGTAAACACTATGTCTCTTCAGGGCATATACATGGTAGTTTTCACCCAATCCCCATGGCTTTCATGATCGAGTGCATTGTTCTTTCATGCAAGGACGTGATCAACGGCAAAGTTAAAATTAATTTAGTGATCACTAGTGTTGCATGAAAAACGCACATCCCTGCAAATTTGGTGATCTAGTAGATATTATACTAGAAACATTAGATGACCTGTACAAGTTTACTCAAGTTATGGACCAAGATTACTGCCCTCGTGAAGAAGTTTCAGACAAACTCATTAAAACGAGTTACAGCTGCACACATAAGTTTCAGAAACAAAACTGGATCTCTGTGTTTTGAAACTATAACTAAATTGCAATTGCTGGCAAATTGGATTGTTCCAAAATTCATTTTATACAACATTTTTCTGACTGAACACCTAACATAGGAATCCAAAAGTATTTCAATTGTTTTTTACTGCATTTTATGGCTGCACAACCTGTCGTAGAAATGCATTCATTAATCCCATTATCCAGGAAGGTTCTAGTATTTTGCAAGTCAACCAACGGAAATGAACAGACGACCAAATTGCACACATTTGTTCCATTCATTAATCATGATTTTCCCTCTTAAGATGAGAGCTTAGTAACACTCCATTCACGAGCTGGCTATTTGCACTTCATGGTAAAGCAATCAAAAGGACTAGGTGAGTACCTTGCGGTTCACAGGTAATAACCATACCCAGCCTTCAGATGTATTGAAAAGACGCTTGATGTGAACACAGATGAGGTCGGCATGGGTGTACTCATGTTGATCCGTCTGCATTCATCTACCAAACTTTTAAGCACAACGTCATTGTAGAGCTTCGACACCTGCTGAAAGGTGTAACTGTGCATCATCTTTGTCAGTCGGTAGGAGGAGATGAATGCATTGAAGATTCTGCAACAAAACTGTTTCTTCTTGTTTTCAACTTCGCTGAATCTGACTACAGTCAGCAAGGAGAAAGCTTGTAGCTTGGAGTAGGAAACAAATCTGAACACTGATTCAGATCACAACTCAGCATTAAGTGGAATACTCTAGCGTAGCAACCCCGTTCAGAAATCAGAATATATGGCACTGTCGTCACCCTCCATAAGGTTCTGAAATGAAGCTGGAATAGGAGGCATCTCAGTGTGGATGACACCTTCCAACATGCGAACAACTTGCCCCATTGACGGCCTGTCGTTCTCCTCGTCCTGGATGCACCAGCAGGCGACCCTACAGGTGACATCGAGCTCCTTTACATTGGCGTCTCCTTCCAGCCTAACATCCAGCAGGCACAGAACCTCCCCTTCATTCACCTGAGCAGCCGCGTGGACCGGAAAATACCGATGGTTCCCAAATTTCATCACCTGAGTGCTCCTTCTCCCAGAGATTATCTCGAAGAGCACAATGCCGAAGCTGTACACGTCCGCCTTCTTAGTGATTGGCAGCCCGGATATCCACTCCGGTGCGAGGTAGCCCATGGTTCCTCGGACAGTGGTCAGCGCCGAGTTGAACTCTCGTCCAAGGAGCTTGGCCATGCCGAAATCGGCAATCTTGGGGCAGAGTTCCGCATCGAGCAGTATGTTTTCAGGTTTGATGTCGCAGTGTATGATGCAGTCCTCGCATTCTTCGTGTAGATAGGCGAGTCCCTTGGCAATGCCTAGCGCAATCTGGTACCGAGCATTCCAGCTCAACACACTAGACTTCTCTGCAAACAGATGAGCGTCCAAAGAGCCATTTGGCATGTACTCGTAGACCAGCAGCTTTTTGTTGGCTTTGACACAGAATCCTAACATACGGACAAGATTACTGTGTTGGATCACTCCAAGTGTCTGCACTTCTGTTCTGAATTGCTTCTCTGCTTGCCCGAGGACTTTGAGATTCTTCACAGCGATGGCAGCTGATCCCGGGATTGTTCCCCTGAAAACACTTCCGAATCCTCCCTCGCCGATCTTATCCGAGAAATTCCCCGTGGCTTTCTTGATCTGTGGATAAGAGTAGACCACAAGAGGGCCTTCTACCTCAAAATTCCTTGAGGCAAATGAATTCCTCTTGAATCTCCATAGCAGCACCGATACCAGTACCAGAGAAGCAATGGCTATGAGCCCAGCAACCAGTAAGACGATTCCTCTTGTTTGCAAGCCTTTATTCTTCCTGAGCTTGGAGCCCAGACGGAGGTAGATCTTGCTGTATGGAGGCGTAGCAGACAAGCTCAGATTGTACAGGTTGTAGTACCAGAGCCTGCATCCATGGCCGTAGGAGTAGGCGACGCAGTAGCATTTGCTCCGGCAGGCCTCTCTGCAGTCTTCCTCGTTTCCGGCCACCTCGTCCTGGGCGTTGTAAGGAAGCCCTTGCAGCTTGTCCAACGCGGCGAAGGAGTCGTCGTGCTCCGTCTGGCCGTCAGACTCGCAGCTCAGCGGGAGTGACCTCGAGCAGCCGGTGACGAAGTACCCGAGCCCCCACTCGGTCGGGTACGACGGCGCGAACCCGTCGACGCAGTCGCACGTCTCGCCGCTGGAGCAGGCGCCGAAATCTCCGCAGAAGAACCCGCCGGATTTGCAATCGGAGGGGAAGGTCCAGCGCGCGACCCAGCCGGCGGTGGTGCTGCTGTTTGCGACGGGACCCGATTCAGACCACCGCATCAGACTGACTTGCCCCAGATGGAACTGCAGGAACTCGGGGCGGTTCGGGCTCTCCGTGTGTTTCAGCAGCAGCGAGCTGCCATTGTCCTGAGAGGACATCATCCAGTCCGGGAAGGCGCCGCGGCCTTCCTGCCCGTCGGTGGTGAGCACGAAGCCGTTCCTCCGGCTCGTGTCGACGCTAAGGCTGCCGTTGTGTGAGAAGCCCTTGAATGTCAGGGAGATGTTCTTCCCGGTGTCCCTGTCGAGCCCGAGCCTCGCGCCTGGGAGCAGCGCGTCGCCGGGGTAGTCGAAGCTCTGCCACAGCACAAGGGAGGAGTTCCCCTGGTCCCTGACCACCAGATTCCCGCTGTCGAGGAGGACCGCGACGGCGGCGGAAGACCCATTGCCGGCCGGCGACCACCAGAGGCTGGCCCCGCTCTGCTTGATGTGCAGGCTGCCGCCGAACATCTCCAGCGACGCGGTCGGCAGGTCGGTGAGGACGACCCTGTCCCCGAGCCAGAAGGTGGGGCTGTTGCCCAGCATGTTCCTGAACCGGATGCCCAGGTAATAGTGGATGCCGGGGCCCGGGGAGAAGAATCCAAGCTCGAAGCCGCCCTTCTTGGAGACGAGGGTCTGGTTCCCGGACATGCTCTCGCCGGGGAGGATGGTGTCCGTGGAGGCAGACGCGGCCAAGAAGGTGCTCCCATCGAGCAGGAGGAAGAAGAGGAAGGCCAGCGCCACCGATTTGGTTGGGCAGAGGCCGAGGTCGAGCGGACGCGTTGCTGCGCCGCCATTGGTGGACATAACTTTCAGATGAACGAACATGGCACGTACTCTCCCCAATCCTTCTGCTCGGTCAATGGTGGTGCAGAACGCACCTGACCGCCGCCATTGGCGCGCCGCCGGCTCGTCTTGCTCCCAAGTTCAGCAAGATCATTGGTGGGCATAACACGCAAAAAGTTACTTTGGAGTTCAGACTAGTTGGCAGTTTGGCACTACAGGTCGGCTGTTTTGGTTTGCGCCGTTGGTTTGGTCGTGGGAATGTGGGATACAGCAACAGCAGCTCCTGCTTTATCCTTTCGCAATCAGAGCGGGCATTTATGCACGACCACCTCGTTGACGAATTAATCGTGTTCTTGATACTGCCATAACTGGATTATACTGCCATAAACGGCGGATGTATCACTACAAAATTTGGAAAATACGTAGGGAACCTGGGTACTCCTAAACCTGGTTTCCCCATCGGCCAAAAAAATATGTATTTCCAAGTTTCAGAAAATATACGATCTTATATTATGCAACAGACGTAATACATGATAAACCATGCACGTGCATACTACTTTGATACTTATGCAGACCGATTTTCATCAAAAAAATATTCAAGTATGTGTCCTACACAAAAATGAGAAATCCGAAACTTGCGCAATGAAATCCCGTGACTTGTACTATTCATGGAGTACATTCTTTCGAATTTAAGTGTGAAACTTACCTGCATGCGTACTCTAAAATTATAAATTAGTTTCGTATTTTTCTGATTTTATTTAGTATCTTCTAATTTTATTGTTCATCTGGTATCAAGTAGTACTCATCCTCTGTAAATTCGCTCTCACAAAATTTGATCGGAATTGCCCGGAGTCTGACAAGACATCTTGGGGGTTATGCCCTAGCCTCCCTAGGGCGATTCCCGAGGTATCCTAGCGTTGACACCCACAAAGCCCCTCTCCGCCGCCCATTCACCTTGTCGCCATCGGTGGGTGTACCCAATAAATCCCTTTTCTCGGCGGGCCTATCTTGCCTTGCCGCCGCCACCATGTCCCATTTCCAGTGGCGCTGGATTGATTCGAAAGGCGGGATCCCAGCATGGCCACATAGCGTCTCCTTCGACCGGGCGCATATAGGAGGACTCCATCCCTTGTGGTCTCCTCTGACCAGGGAAATTGCATATACTCGCCCAGGAGGCGCGTGTGCGTGATGGAATCAACATGTCGGATCAACGTATGTGGCTGGTAGATGGGCTCTTTGCCTTCTTCGCCCTCGTCGCGGGAGTGTGGCAAAGATTTTTTTCCCATGGCTAGTGGCGACCTCTATCCACATTGGGTCATCCTTGGCATCTCCATTGTCCTGATTATTAAGATGTTAATGAGGAGATCATAGCGGTCGTGAAGACCAGATAGACTTCGGAGGCTCGATCTCGCATGCTCATGTTGAGTCGAGAAGATCCCATGGAGTACTCACAACGGATCGGAAGAAGTATATGTGTTAGAAGATCGACATTTTGGAGTAGTGTTGTCGACAAGTGGGGGTGGTGACACTAGCAGACTTTGTCCTTGACAGAGCTCTTTGAGCCCGTGTCTTAGTTTTCGAGGTGAAAACCCTAAGCCCGGCCTTCGGTGGTTGTACCTGGCAATGCTGGCTCTGTAGTCATCTACTAAAAACTTAGGATCTAACTATGCTTGCTAGACTAAACGATGACAATGTTTATGCACACTTATCTTTCTGGAGGTGTCGTTTTTGAGAAGCTTTTTCGGAATCGATTTTACTTTTATTGTTGTGTCTCTCTAATTGCTTTAACGGGGTCTTTATTTTCTTTTTTTTATTTGTTTGGTTGATCCCTGATATCTAGATTTAATCTAGTCATTATGTTGTTAGAGTGGCTGAGCATAATTGATATTATCTTGGTATAAATTCTCTTTATCAAAAAAAAATTGGGATCATGGGCTAGCCTGCTACTAGTACCTCGCATATACTGATCCAATCCATGTTACCACTACATGCATGACTCTTGCCTCCCATCCCAACCCAAGTGTTTAGAGGTTGTTTGGTTGCCAGCCAGATATTGCCAAGCCAAAATTAGGCTCGCCATAGCATATTTGGCAAACGTTTGGTTAAGCAAAAAAGTTGGGCTCGCCACAGCCTTACGGCTCTCCCGCCACACATTTTCCTCAGAAAAGTTTGGCGGTCTTTTTCGCCGCCACACCGCCCGTGTCGCGCTAAAGCTGCCAAAATTAGCCGAGCTACCGTGATAAAAAATCCTCTTGTTCCCCTCCTTTGAAGCCTCCGATTTACACATCTTATTTTCCGATAAAGTTTGGATCAATGAAAAATACACACGGAGCGGACATTTTATGATGCACGACTTTTGTTGACAGTCAGTCGTGTTCCCGGTATGTCATAACGCATCGATCGAACTTGTCCGAGAACGTGTACCTAACGCCCTGATAGTGACAGTGTATGAAACGACGTGACTGTGCGTCTCCTTGTCAAGACTTGTCTTCACCTTGACGCGGCCATGTCAGCTCACTTGGACTGAAGCGTTCTTCCCGGGTCGCTCCCGCACCGAGCAACTTCGGAATACCCCAAACCCTAGGGCCATCATTTTCCATCGTGTCTCCCGGGGCCGCTGCCACCATCGATCTGGCAGCGATGGCGGCAAATCGCCCGAAAGGCAAAGGCGATGCGCACCTTACGGGCCTTGGACGGAGAGACTTCGGCGTCCGATGGCCTGCGACGGTATGGGAGGAAGATGGCGAGGAGGTGGCCAGCGAGTCTCTGGCATGCTGCTCCATGGGTGGCGGTGCGGCCTGGGCCCTAGGTCTGCAGGTCGCGGTCTACATCCACGGGAAGCGGCGTCTGGAGGCAGCGGTCTTGTGCTGCCTTCATTTGTTCAGCGTCGGAGGGGCTAGTGGCTTCCTCATTTTCTACCCTGAGGCTAAATAAATAAGATAAAAGTCATGTGCATCACTTTGATGCAGATGTCAGGATACTTCCCCTTTCAAAACAACCAAGCTACTCTCTTTGTCCTAAAATACCCTGCATTCTGGGTTTAGTCAAAGTTAAACTTTATAAAGTTTAATAAAATATATAGAAAAACTATAAACATCTATAGTACCGAATGTATATATTATAAAAATATATTTTAAGACGATTCTAATGGTATTTATGTTGTATTAGAGGTATACATAAATTTTTCAATATGTTTGGTCAAACTTTACAAAGTTTGACCTTGACTACACCCAGAATGCAGGGTATTTCAGGACAAAGGGAGTAGCTACGGTATGTTCATCGCTGTGCCCTGGATGTCCTAGCTGGTTGTTGCTTGGTACAAGTGCATGTTAGAAATTAGTGCAACAGTTTCTGGATTTAGGATTCTTGAAATCCCGCATCTCGTGTATTTGAAAACTCTTTAAAGCATTTATTATAAATAATATCCTATTTCTTGGTATTCATGACTTGGTGAAAAATTTGTTGGTGCCACCATTTGATGCTTGTCTACATGGAATCTCTCTCTTTTTGTACGTGTGTGTGCGCGCACAGAAACATATTACATACGGTTTTGCTAACGCTCGCCTGACCGAGAACGTCCTTAGACCAGCCACACTGTTGAACCGATTCAAAGAAAAAAATGTCAGACTAAGAATCGGTACAATTTTGCTGCACCTTGTGGAACCGTCTGTAGGGCCCACTATGAAGTAAACAACATCCTACTTTTTACTCTTTCCAGGCCTTCTTCCTCACAAGCCTGCAACGATGGTCCACGCATGCATGCAAAGAAGCGAACCATAAAATTGAGTCGCTTTTGTTGTCAGGTCTGAGGAACCGATGCCCTGCACCGTATTGAATCGATTCAAAGCTAGGAGAGAGAGTGCTAGGAATCGCTTCTTCCTCACAGTGTGGCTGGTCTTAGCGCTCGGTCACGCGCTGAGCCGTACGATGCTGGCAGTTGAGGTTGTGTTAGTTGGGCTGTTTTATTTTTCTGTAGGGCCGTGGTGGGTTTTTTATGTGAGAAAATCTATAGTCTCCCGCGCAGGGTTGTATGTCGATTTAGGCACGGTTCGGGGTCCCGCTTCATAGTGAAATCCGCCGGAGACAGAGCCTGTTATCCCACGAACTCGAATTCCATTTCTCCTCTGGCACGGCGTTTCTCCGGCGGTTGTTGCTGCCGCGTTTCTCCGGCGGTTGTTGCTGCCGCCCGCCTCGCCGTAGGGCCGCTTGCTTGGTTGCGTCGGAGGCGTCGAACAACTTCGTCCATTCAGATCTGAAGGAGAGGTCACGTTGTTGGAGATCTGACGCATCCTGCCCCTTGTTGAGTTGGATTTGGTCGATTTGAATCAGGTAAACACATTTCGCCCTTTGATCTGGCCTTCTCCGACCTGTAGTACAATCAGGTAGTGGTGTTTGCATTGAAGTGGAACAGCCGCAGGATTCGATTTGATTTTTTGTATTGTCGTTGATGTGATGTAGTTTTATGTTTTTGTAGTCGAATAGCTACTTGATTTGCAGCGGATTCACAAATTTTCCTCTGTTCACGGACTAGGATTTCAGTTAATCGAGATAGGCAACTGTCCTGTAGCTCTACGTGAGATGTGTTTAAGGTGTTGCTGTATTCTTTTACAGGTTTTCTGTTGGATTCAGCCGAGGAGAGTATCTGCTATGTTCCTCAAATAACCAGGTGTGTAAGCTGATAATACGACTCTTTTTTGTGTATTTTTTCTTTTCTAAAATATATGTCCGTGGTGGTATGTTGGTCAACTTCTGTAGGTTTTAGTGGGGCAGAGAATCATAGATGATTAAGTTCTGTTGTTCTTATTCTATACCATTATGTAGAGTCCATTACGTACAGTTGTAGTCTAGTCATATCTAGTGATTTTTCAATCATGTAAGTATATTGGTTGCTTCCTAGTTGTTTTTGGTAAATTCCAGTTGCATTCTAGTGGTTACTTACACATATATTGCAGCCTAGTGGCTCGCGCAATGTCAACCGAGCTCATTGTTAGTACTCGGCTTTTGTTCGTGCACTACTTGATATATATGTGTTTTTTTGTTTAGATTTCGAGGTTGGTGCTTTTTTAATTTGTGGTTTGCTTTATTTCTATTGCATGTGCCTAGCGTGGGCTGTGAGATTTTGGCCCATTTTGTTTTTATTAACGGAGCAGAGTATCATAGAGATTGAGTTTATTTTATGTAGTACTTATTCTATACCATTTTTACTAAACTCCATTCCATGCTTCATTAGGTAAACATTTTTACACCTTTTGCATTCTAATATGTTCCCAGTTGCAATCTGTTTGCAGCTGGTGCCTTTTTCAATTGAAAAATATGATTGCATCATAGTTGTAATTGGCAAATCGCAGTTGCAATCGGTAATTTTTCATGGTTTTTGCGCACTGTGAGAGAGTGTTCCCTATTTTTTGCTACTTTTGTTTTTTGATGTGTCTTTGGTGTTTCATGCTGAGATGTAGATGGAATGTACCATTGTGTTTCTGTTAGGTTGTGGCCTAAAATTGATTGCTATGAGATGTTACTTTCTGCAGCAAATAAGCTAAATATGTTAGTTTCAGGGTTGGGATTTAGGTTTGTGAGCTGACCCTCTATCCTTATTTAATTCTCCATGTTTGGTAGAAGCAAGTATATTGGGAGTCTTCAGCAGTGAGGAAGCAAGTATATTGGGCGTGAAATTGTAGAAGTGCTTTTAACCATACCCAGGTTGGTTATCGTTCAAATTTTTTTCCAAAAGGCAAATGATAATACATAGTTCTATTTGTAACTTATATAACTTTGTAAGTAAGTTGCTACTGTCCTACTTTCTTAACTGATTTGTAATTATGTAATTGAATGAAATTTTGGAGATTTTGAAGTATGCCACTTGCATTTATGCTCGTATGTGAAGTTTTTGCCACTGATAAAACAGTACATTTGCTAATGGATGGTAAGTGGTGTCGGGAAGCATTTTTATTTTTGCAACTTACTTGCCAAGAAATAGCCAGAACTATATTTTGTAATGATAATATCACTTATTTCATTGAATATTTTAGTTGCAACATACTTGTAAGTAGGTAATTCTAGCCTCAAAGATACTTTATGGTTTAATATATATTTTTGTTTTCATACAGCACTATGGAGACTGAATATGATGGTTATGTTTCCGATCATCATGATAGAGGAGATGATTTTGAAGATAACAGGGTACATAAACCCATGAATGAAGAATATAATCAACATATTGATTTGACAGAGACAGAGTTATCCCAAGATATATTCTATGAGACTGTGAAGAAGCTTGTGAAAAAGAGTGAACATCGCAGGGAAACACGAGAAACAGTACGGAAGCATAAGAGGAAGGCAAGTGTCCTATGTTAAGTGTCTTATTGATTTTGAACCATGACTTCTTTTTAGCACACTGGTAGCTGGTATTTTTTCTGTGTTAAGTTTGTCAAATTAATGTTTTCTTGTTCTCAGAGATCCAAGTGTTCATCTTAGGCAACAAATGAGCCCAACAACAATGTCTATTCTAAAGCTTATAGCAGATGCAGTCTACCTTATCTAGCCACAATAATCAAAAAAGTACTCAGCTGTGATAACTACATTGAAATTTTGAAGAAAAATGGGTTCGACTTCATGCTAGAGCTTGATGATTGCCATATACCCAGGCATTTTGCACAGTGGGTTGTTGATCATGTGAACACAGATGAAGAAGCAATAAAGATTGGATCCTCTTCTATTCCAATCAACCTGCAGTCAATCAAGGACACACTTGGAATTCGTTCTGGACACATCCCAGTTGCTGCTGATGAGGAAATGGGGAAAGCTGCATTTCTATCTCTCTTCGGACTGGATGATATTCCTTCAATCAAATTCTTTGGTGATAAAATAATGAATGAGCCTCTTGAAGATGCTGTTTTTCTTCGATGTTTTGTGGCTGTTTCTCTTGGATGCTTTCTATGTCCTAATTCAAACACCAAGTTGAGTACTAAATATATGGGAGCACTTGTTGATGAAGACCAGATAAAGGATATTGACTGGCCAAAGTTTATTCATCAGTGGTTGATCATGTACATAAAGAAGTACTTGATAGAGAAAAAAGAGGCAAGCGAGTAACAACAACCCTTGGTGGTTGTATATACCATCTAGCAGTAAGTGTCATGATTTCCTTTCCTCCCCCATTTTCTCCCATATATACCAAAAACAAGACTAAGTTTAATTTTATGCCTATTAATTTCATTGGACTTATGTTGTTATTTTTAATGTTTTTTGGTTAGGTTCGGTGTTTAGATTTTGTGGATTTTGGCTCAATTAAACTGCCATCAACAATGCCTAGGACTAAAGTATGGAAAGGAAATCTTATCAAATGCTTTAGTGACATGTTCATGGATAGGGATGGGAAATTTGGTGCTCTCCCTGTAAGTAACACAACAAATTATGAAATCTATTATTTGCTTCAATATTTTATTTTTTAATTAATTCATTTTAATTGTTCTTTCTTGTGTTTTATCAATTATAGTTGAAAGATACTGAGGACACTTGCTACAGACAAGGTGAAAGTTATGATGTTGCAATTTCCAAGGAGTTACTAAGCTCATCTCTCGGTTCACTTGTTAACAACAAAGTAATGCTTTTATAATCCCCGTTGTTCTTTCACTATTTAATTTTTCATTTCTGCTTTTAACTACTTTAACATTCTGATACTCTACTTTTTCTGCATTTTTAATAGGCAAAAGAATGTATTGCTGCTTCATTCAAAATTCACATGAAGAACCAAGATAGAGATGTTTGTTTGAGATCTCAATGTTTGGTTCGAAGTATAGTTGAAGCTATTGTATCTGCTAATGATGGATCGCAGGACACTGTAAAGCTTGAGAGCTCACAAGACAAGCAAAATTCCAATGACTATGCAATTAATTCTGGTTCCACGGAGAAGATACAAACAGATGATGATATCGACGAAGTCAAAGATGAAGAAGGTAAACAATATTCCAGTTCTAGTTTTTGGTTGTTATTATTTTATTTTCCTTTGTATTTTTCATCAAAACATGAATTTATGTTTTGATACTATTCTTTTGATCACTACTAGCTTTAAATCCAAGGAAGAGAAGAAGAAACGAGGTGCAAATCTGCTCTAAATATGATGCTCATGAACAAGCTTGTACTACTTCTAATGTGATCAACACAATTATCACCAAAGACTCCGGTAATCTCAACTTTCAGGAAGTAAGTTGTCCCTATTTCACAGCCAAGTTTCACATATGTTGTTAACTGTATTTCTGGTATCTGATTTTTATTTTTACTATGATCCTTGTTTGTGTTTTTTCAGACTTGTGCAATGCAAGATAATGGTAAAATGGAAGGATTAGCACCAGATAGGAATTTCGTAATGCCAATCAAAACAGCTAGTTTAGATCATATGCTACCAGAAGATGATAACGAAGCTGGTAAATCAATAGATATAAACATGTTTTGCTCAAAGTTTAAACCTAGTCTAGATGAATATATTTCAAACAATGGTACTGTTTGTTTCCTTTTTTATTATACTCATGATTACCTTTTATCTAATTTTTCTTTCCAACTGGAAGAATGATTGTTTCTTATTTTAGGAATTGTGCAAGTACAGGTACTCACAACTCATGCAGATGATAGGAACTCGGGATTCACTAGTTTCAGAAATATTGGATACAATGAAACAGTATTTTACATTACAACATTTTTTTCGTGGATGAAAATATGTATGTTTTATTATCTATTAAATAATAATTACTATTTCGTTTGTTTATATACAGGAGAACAAGAGTATAGAACAAGGAACTCATGGAATAACAGAAAACAACAATGTTGTTTTGAAACCAACTCACCAAGATATAGATATAAATTTGCCAAACATAACAAATTTTGGTAAATGTTGTTTCACTTCTATAAGAAATGTCATTAAGCTAAAACATGTGTTTCTATAAATACTTTTCTGATTTGATTTTTTATTCTTCCATTTTGATGATCACAGCAGAGCACTATGCAAAAATTGAGATGAAACAAGGACCTAAAAAAAGAAGTGAAGTTATAGAGGAAGCAAGGAAGAAATATTTCTTTTATGAAGATGGAACACCAACTTTCCGTATAATGGAAGAGTATGATGATAGAGGCAATCCAATAGAAGAACCTGAACTGTGGAGACCAGTTGGGATGGATATTAGCTCATATAACAAAAGCATTGAGGTAATGAAATCTATTATTTTATCCTTTTTAATTTACATTGTTTTTCACTATTTTATAGTTAACAGAGTTAATAGAAACATGTGACTTATATTGTATATGTTAGCTTTTTTTACACAAATCATACATTTAGTTGAGTTGGTATTTTTGTAGGAAGCAAAAATACGGGCTGATCAGCTTGAAGTTATCAATACCATAGATGAACCTTCTCCTAAAACACCACCAAAAGAGACCACCAACACTGACAAAAATGAGGTATCTTTCTGACCAACTATATATTACATTTATTTTCCATTTTGTAAAATATTTCTTTATTAACATTTTTGGGTATCCCGGAATTCTCTCTTTTTTGAGCAGGGAGCATGCCAAACTGATTACTGGAGCAGTGTACAATGCGCTCAGAGACAACGATCCATTGCAGATCTAACAGAAACAACAATCGAACAAACGCAAAACAAAGAAAAGGATGAAGTTGTAGACTTAGTAAGCATATTGTTCTGTTTTGAAAGACTGCTGTTATTTTTCTGTTTCGAAGACTGTTTTTGTGTGAATAATAACCATAATTTGTTGTTTTTACTAGGTAACACATGAAGCATCAATTAAAACATCATCAACTGGAGAAAGTTTTACTGCAGAAAAATGACACGTAAGCAATGAATATGTCTACTTTTTTCATCTTATATTCAATAGCATATAATCATATTTATAACACCACTTATATGAAACAGAACTACAACAAAGCAATTATAGTAGGTCGGAAATTTTTCTTAAATGATGACAATGATGATGATGAAGATGAAGTTGAAATCTTACAATCTTCAACAAAAAATTTGTTCCAGAGAAACCATGTAAGCCATTGTCATAAATTATTTAAAAATTATTAATAGCCTTCTATCACTTTGCTTTTTTGCAATGCAATTTTGTAACAATGATTTACTGATGAAATAGTGGAACACATATTTTGAGTTTTTATCTCTGTTCTGCTCTTTATAGTATATATGCTATTTTGATGAAACATTGTCAGAGGGTTGGGATCTCCTGCATATTCCTAATAGAATAACATAGTTGGTCCAGTTTGTATGGAAAACCTCTGGATGATAGTGTTTTTTGTTTTTTGTCATCCCTGCAGTTTTCACATATGCATATATACACACAGTTGCAACCAGTTGCATCCTACGCGCAATTGCATACTAGTTGCAACTCAAGCATTTTATCCAAATTGCTTAATAGTTGCAACTGTGGTTATTGACTAGTTGCATTCTAGTTGAAAGTGAGGATTTTTCAATATTCAGCTTTTTACTTGCATTATAGTTGAAAGTGAGCGTATTTTAACCACTTTTATTCTAGTTGAAAGTGACTATATTTTAACCACTTGCAATCTAGTTGAAAGTGACTGTATTTTAACCACTTGTATCCTACTCACAACTACATTCTAGTAACAATCGCATCATAGTTGCAACTACGGTTATTGACCACTTGCAATCTAGTTGAAATTGAGGATGTTTCATTTTGCATCGTTCTTGCAAGTAAGATTTTTAACCACTTGCATCTTAGTTGCAAGTGGGAGTTTTATTTCACCATTTGGATTATAATTGCAATTGCATACTAGTAGCAATTCAACGATACGTCGCATCCTAGTTGCAATTGTGGTTATTGACCACTTGCATTCTAGTTGAAAGTGTGGATATTTCTATTTGCAACCTTCTTGCAAGTAACGTTTTCACAAGTTGTATCATAGTTGCAAGTGCGACTTGCTTTTCACCATTTGCTTGCAATTGCATTCTAGTAGCAATTGCATCCTAGTTGAAACTATGATTATTAACCACTTGCATCCTAGTTGAAAGTGAGGTTTTTTTAAACACTTGCATCCTAGTTGCAAGTGGGAGTTGCATTTCAACATTTGCATCTAGTCGCAATCGCATCCTAGTTGGAACTACGGTTATTGACCACTTGCATTCTCTACTTTAAAGTGAGGATGTTTACTCGAAATTGAATTCTAGTAATTGCATCCTAATTCCAATTGAGTTGATAACTTGCATTCTAGTTGAAAGTGCGGATGGTAATTGACCGCTTGTAGAGATTTTTTGAAAGTGAGGATTTTGCATTTTGCAACCTAATTGCAAGTACTAGTTGCATCCTAGTTGCAAGTGGGTGTTGGATTTAACCACTTGCATCCTACTCGCAAGTCAAGCATCCAATCGCATCTTAGTTGAAACTGTGGTTTTTGGCCAGTTGCATCCTAGTTACAAGTGGTGCTTGCATACTAGTTGCAAGTGGTTTTGATCACTTACATCCTACTCGCAGTTGCATACTAGTTGCAACTCAAGTTAATATACTAGTTGCATCCTAGTTGCAAGTGGTGTTGGATTTAACCACTTGCATCCTACTCGCAAGTCAATCATCCAATCGCATCCTAGTTGAAACTGTGGTTTTGCATCCTAGTTGCAAGTGGTGTTGGATTTAACCACTTGCATCCTACTCGCAAGTCAAGCATCCAATCGCATTTGGCCAGTTGCATCCTAGTTGTAACTGGTGCTTGCATACTAGTTGCAAGTGGTTTTGATCACTTGCATCCTACTCACAATTGCATACTAGTTGCAACTCAAGAAATTTTATGCAAAATGCATCATAGTTTGAACCTTGATTTTTAAACACTATAGTAGTTGCAATTATGGATTTGACAACTTACATAATAGTTGCAAGTGGGTATATTACATCATATTAGTTTGATTTTTATGAATATTTATGTTCCTGATTTTTTCCTATGTTTCTTTCTATAAATAGACAAACTCGGAGGTGCAAGCTCTTGGTGAAAGAAATTTTAAAGACATATGCAACACTATGTGCAATGAAGCTGATAACTTATACAATACAGAACTATGTCTTGGCAGTGCAAGTTCAACATCAACAAAAGAAAATTTCTTGCCCAAGAGAACATTAAATCCGAGCAAGTGGTTAATATCACCTTATGGCCTTAACCAAACACTTATAAAACCAATTGAAATCAAGTATTATGAAGCAATTACAACTCTATGCAATATTGATGAATTCAAGTAGTAAGTACTTTTCACTTTTGTGTTTTCCCATTGGACTTGTATTATTGTTAATTGGATATTTTTATGAAAAATGTTGATTCATTTTAGACAATTGCAAAGTTTCGTTGCTTCAGTTGGGAACATCGATGAAGTTGAATGGATGGGTGGAATCTTATGTCATAAATGTCTTCTGTCGAAAATTGTTCAGAGATAATCACCCAAGGAAGTAAAACAAGCACTTTTTCTTCAGCACTACATCTGTAAGATGTTTTCTTCTCTATTTTATACATGCACTACATATGTTTTTGAGTTATGAGTTTATAATATGTTTTACATATTTTGATCTACTTTTGTTATGTGTTTTGTTCTCAATTTTTAATCACAGGATTATTTACTAGAAAAATGGAAAAAATGAGGAGACAAGGGTACGGTGGAAGGAGAATGTAATAAATGGATTAGTAGATGCTAATGGAGCTCGAGCACTTCACTTTTCTGAACGAGTAAGAACTTTTAGAATTGTTCATGTTATAGCATAGTGAAGTATAAAACATGTTACAGCTTATATTCTATTTTTTTGTTTTCCAGTTGTACTTTCCCTCGGTCTATAGCAGACATTGGTTTGTCTTTGTTGTTGACTTGAAAGCTCGCAATTTTCTATTCCTTGATTCGATCAATGGGAAGGAATGTAACTACTCAAAGAAACTTCAAATTTAATGGTATTTGATAATTTTATATGTTCAATATCATACTTCTATGAATTTTTTTGAATGGAACAATAGTTGTTCCTAACCATGTTTTTTCATATCATGTTTGTTGTTAGATAAAAAATTTCAAGGAGGTATGGTTTGAGGCTGGCCTAAAAATATGCGTTTTGAGAACTTTCAGACTGTTTATCCAGTTGTTCCAAAACAAGATAATGGGTAATGTATTCAGTAACTAATTATTTTTGTACATCTACTATATTTCTCAATCATGATCTCTATTTTGATTATAATTTATATATGTTTTTTCATCACAGCGATGATTGTGGAATTTTCACTATCAAGTACATTGAGTCGTACTGTCCAAGGGATCCAACTGCATGCAGATTCACATTCAAGGACATCCCACAGATTCGCATCAAGTTTGCAAATGAACTACAATTCACCACATATAATGAAGAGCATGAATCTATGTTAAGGGTTCAAAATTTTGATCCAAAGGTTTGTAATAGCATACATCTGTTTTGACATTGAAATAATTTTAGCTATTTTATAGTTGCTTATTATTTATCTGACATTCTTCTTTTCCTTTTTTGTAGTTATATAGTACCAACTGAGGATAGAAGTGTCTTTGTTTTCAATGAATCAAAAGGAAGTGAAGAAATGTTTCAAATACGAGTAAAGATAACAAAGTTACTATGAGGAAGGAAAAACTAATGTTCATTTCAATAGATTATAACTCAATATCAGATTTGAGTGATGGTGGTTGTGAAAACAGTACTTTTCTGATTGTGCAAGAACAAAGCATTACTTTTGTGTTATTTCTGAATTATTAATCTTGTTGGTCTTCTGTGAATTATATGTCAATATATATACTTTCTATCTTCAAATTGTTTGAATTATTTAATCTTTTCCATTGTGTATATGTTTTTGTAAAGTTTATGGTGCAGAGGGTGGACTAATAGGTATATCAAAGTGCAATTATAGAAATATCATACAGAGATAGAAAATTCAGGGAAACACATGTACAATAATCATCCTTTCTCTTAGTACAAGAAATTATGCTTTCACTCTTTTTCTTACAATCATGACTATAGAGGTAAACATAATTATGCTTTTACAATACTAAACTGCCATATATTGAGAATTTATTTCTTGAGTTCAACATCATTTCTTTTTAGCTTTGGTTATCCTCGGCTTCTTAGCATCCTGCTTGTTGTCTATGCCTTGCTGTTTACTATCTTTGTTTGAACCTACACAGAGTAAAACATAATATAAAATTAATTTTCTTTTTGCAAGGAAAGATAAGTGTATAAATACTAGGTTTTGTGTAAATATATTACCTGCTACTTTTCTTTTGGCTGGTTTTTTTCTTTTGAAACTCAGATTGAGGTATATGCAACTTCCAACATGTCGCAATATTGTGGTCATTATCTCCACAGTGGCTACAAGTGATAGTTTGCTAAGAGAATAGTGTTTCCATAAAAGTTTTTTGTCTGCCTGGACCTGTAGGACGTCCTTTTGGAGCACCAACATCAGGATCACGTAGGAACATATAGCCATCATCAATGGCAGCAACTGGTTGCTTGCCTTTACGATTTTCTTGTACCTCTTTTAATTCATCCTCTTCATCCATCTTATCTAGCTTCTCTGCTATCATCTCAGCATGAGCAAGCACCATCAAATATCTAGCATATGTTTTTGATCCATTTGAAGCAATGTCGTTTAACCTTCTTGACAAAACACTATACCTTAGATGCTTATTGTCTTGAGTGAGTTGACGTGGAACATTGAATTGAATGTTCCTTATTTCTTTCCTCTCTTTTGGCATCCATCTTGCCTTATAGTATTTGTCAGGCAATTCTGAAATGTTCAAATGCACAAGAACTCTAAGAACATGACCACACAAAAGACCATCCTTCTAAAATTTTCCGCATATGCAAGTAAAATCTTGCATCATCATATTGACAAGGACAACATATCGCCTGCTTCTGAAATCTTTCATTGCTAACATATTAGATTTGTACACTTCATATTTAACATGCTTCTCAACTTCTTCAACGTGCAACTTTGTACTGAATTTCATCTTATTTTGAAATTTATAGAATATTTTCCTGTTATACTTGCGACCTGCTTGGTACTCCAGTTCAGTGTGCAACCAATACTTAGAGCATCTCCAGCAGAGGCTCTATTTTAGAGCGCCGGAGGGCGCGTTTGCAGCGCGCGCTGCAGCGTTCGGGCGCTCTAAAATAGGGCGCCCACTTTCAGACGCGCTAAACACGCGCGCCATTTTTGCGCGCCCCATAGCAGAGGCTCTATTTTAGAGCGCGCAAACAAGTTTGTCACACGAATCGCCGAAACAAAGATCTAGAAAATGCACTAAAATTATTTCAGACGAACACAAATTAAACTAGACGAACAGAAATTAAACTAGACGAATATTAAAAAACTACTCTGCTCCTCGTGGGACGCGGTGTCGTCGGACACCTCCGACAGATCCAAATCCTCCCAGCGTGGATCATTGTCCGGGATAGTCTGCTCGATCTCGATCTGGTCGTTGATGAACTGCCGGCGCCCGGTCAAGCCTTCGGACCTCCGCTCCGCCTTCCTCTGCGCGAAGAAGTTGTGCTCGTTGATGACGTCCTGCGGGAAGCGCCGGCACCACTCCGCCATGGCACGCTCGTCCCCCTCGGCGACGGCGAAGCGCCGTTGAAGGTCGCGGTTGCGGCGTCGATCCTCCGCCGTGTGAGGAGGTCCGCGAGGCGAGAACCTCTCAAGCTCTCGTCTCGGAAAATTCATATCGCGCGGGGCGGCCGAGGCGCCACGCGTGGCGTCGACTGGCGTGGCGGCCTCCTCCGGCCAGACGTCCCGAGCACGAGCGCGAGCCACGGCGCGAGCTCGCGTAAACGTCCCGTTCTCGCCTCGCGGAAGCCGGAGGCGGGAGCGGCGAGGCATATGGCGGTGGAGAAGCGGCGGGAGACGGCGGGAGAAGAGGATAGGAGTGCGCGGGAGGAAGAAGAAGAGCGCGCGTGGCATGGATAGCGCGCGCTGTATTCGGGCGCGCGATATATAGCGCACAAGATAGCGCAGAGCCCCGCGCGCGGCAAATTTTAGCGCGCTTGCTGGAGGTGTTTTCAGCGCGCGCGGGGCAAATTTTGGCGCCGCGCTATTTTAGCGCGCCTGTTGGAGATGCTCTTATGTTCACTATTCCTTGTATCCAAGTTTTGCTCTCTTTCAATTTCTTCAATATCCTCTGATATTTTCTCATACTGAGTCAAGAAGCTAATGACACTGGAGGTTGATCCCACATTGTCCTTGAAAATAGCATTCGTTCCTTCACTCCTTGCAGTTGAGTGGATAAAAGGAAAGAAGGCTGTCTTGAAATATACAGGAACAAACTTTGTCCTATATTTCCACATGTCTTGAAAGTACTTGATGTGGCCTACATTGTACTTAACTAGCATTTCTTGCCATAGAGTTTCAAATTCTGATACTGTCAATGAATTCTGAAGAATGTCGCAGAAATCTGCATGTAGATATGGAGTTGTTGCAAAAACTCTACCACACTTTTCTTGGCACTTCTTTTTTATGTGGAAGAAGCAATTTTTGTGCACCGAGTTTGGGAAATAGGCCGGTATAGACTGCGCCATAGATACATCTTGATCTGTTATGATAGTGAGAGGATGTTTGTTACCCATGCACTTTTCAAATGTCTTAAATAGCCAGTTGAAGCAATTTTTTGTTTCATTGTGCAGTATGGCACAAGCAAATAGACAGTTGTGTCCATGACCAATAACGCCAACAACGGCACAAAGGGCAAATTATACTTGTTTGTCTTGTACATGGTGTCAAAACTGATGCAGTCACTATACAGATCATACATTTTAATAGAAAAACCATCTGCCCAGAAAATGCTCTCCACTTTGTTCCCATCTACAAGCTTGAACTCATAGAAAAATGTCGGATCATCTGCCTTTCTTTTCCTAAAGTACTCAAGCACTTGCATCATGTCATTTGTGTTGTTCTCATTTCTTATTGATGTCCTTACATTGCTAACACACTTCTTGTTATATGGGACATCTCGTTTTTTCCCTCCTCTTAGATATGTGAGAATCGCCATTATATTCCTCGTAGGAAGATTGACAGAATCAAAGGCACGAATGTAAAGCTTTTCTTGCTCTGTCATGTGTTTATGTGATCTCATGAATTTGATTTCATCATGTGGGCTCAACTGATGGTTGTGTTGTAGCTCTATATTTGTAACAACCCACTTGGAATCTTTTAAAGTTATGATCATCTTTGCTTCACAACCTGTTATCTCAATCCTGTTTGTTCTTCTTTGCCTAGATGCTTTAGGTGTCGCACAACCAGTTCGTTCTTGCTTCCTCAGTTGCTTCTTCCTCCTCCTTTCTTCATCAACTTCTTTGTCTAAAACTGGACCAGACTTGTTACATCTATATGTACGCCTAGTTGTTGTATTGGTTCCACCTCTTTTTCCATTGTAATTTGAGGCTTTTTTTTATCGAAAACCCATGTATGGAAGCATACTCATTGTAGAAACCATAAGCTTGATCATCCGTGTTGAATATCATGTTTATAGTTGGAACATGATTGCTCAAAGCTTCTTGACTACCTCTTTCTGCAGCAGCAACACTCTCAGACGCAAGATATAACTTTATATCCTCTTGTGTTAGGTTTTCAGTGCCATCATCAACATCTTCAACATCAACAATGTTACTTGCTCCAATTCCAGAACCAAGTGTTGAATTGGACTCTATCACAACAACGGTCTCATCATCAACTAGCTATACTTTAGATTGACCATTTGGTTCAGTTTCTTCTTCTGAAAACATGCCTCCAATATCCTCATCAGGTTGGTCAGAATCATATCCTTTGAATCCACAGTACTCAGGACCCATTTGTTCTTCATCATTAATTGTTTTCCAATACTTGTTCTTTTTCATGTGTTTCTATGTTTAAATATTCAATGTTTTGATCTGAATACCATTCTCTGATCATAAAAGTCTTGTTCTGTAGAGAGAAAACATAATGAATTTGTAGTTATTACTTTCCAATATAGCATTAGGTTAATTTTACTAGTAAAATAATTATACCTCGAGACCCATAGACTCTTCAAATAGACTGTCAAATCCATCATTTCAAACCTACAATAAGAAAATAATTCAACTTTTCTTTTATGTTGTTTTTTCTAAACATACTAAAACTAAATACTATATTTTTTATTAATGAATTTATCTGCTTCTGTGAGTTAGTTTCTGCAGCAAGAATTAGTTTAGTGTAGCTCATACCAAACCCTTCAGATTGTAACAACTGTATACAAGAAAATAACCTACTTGTTATATATATGCTTTAGAACCATATACTGAAATTTTATTTCCTATATTGGAGCACGTGAACTTACTGACTGGTGTGTGCTTATGTCTTGTGTTCTTTCAAATGCATTCACTTGTGTTCTTCCCAAACTGACGTCCATATGATGCATATAACTTTGGGGATGCCCAACCTGATGTTAAACACACATCAAACAATGCTTGTACAAATTACAGTTTGCTTCAAGATACCCATATGTACATAGTCCATACCTGCACTGGATAACTAGATAGAGGCAGTACTTCTTCTCTTTGAGGTAGCTGGGATACTGCTCTAGGTGGAATCTGCAGGAACAAACAACAAATTCAGTTTTTCAATTTTTATTCATGATTGTATTTATGTGTTTTACAGTTTTTGAACAAATAACTATGATAGGAGGATTGTAGTTTATTTTCACTCACTTGTGTTCCAAAAAAGTAGTCTCCATACATGCCAATGGTTCCTGTTGAACAAGATACAACAATGAGATCAAAGGATTTTGATTTTTCTTCTGCTGTTGTCAGGTTGATTCAGAGAACTGAAAGAAATTACATCAGGGAGAAATAAGATTATAAAGAAGAACAGATTTCATACCCTGGTGAGTGTTGCATGTCCTTCCTTGTTTATCAGTTAGGTTGCTACTGCTGGAGATTCCTCCATCCATGTTCCTGCTGGATGTTCCTCCATCCATGTTCCTCTATGTAATTCTTTTTTTGTGCTTTGAGCAGGGTGATCTACTTGGGTTAGATGTTGTAGAAGGTTTGAAGTCCAGAGGAATTGTTTGTAGATTTGGATATCTAGTCAGTTGGAGCTCAATTTTTCATGGGAGACATGACCATGGTTCCATGTCCATGGGAGAGACGACAGGGGTGGGGGAACGAGGGAGCAGGTGAGATCGAGGGCGGGAAGAAGATTCCAGAGGGTTGGGGGGGGGCAGGTGAGATCGGGGGGCAGGACACAACCCAGCCCAACCCAACCCATCATCCAACCTACACCTAAAAACCACAAATCCAACTACAAACCACAACACAACAACAAACCCAACAACAACCCACAAAAACTAGACGGGAGAGATGTGTTCGGTAAGGAAGCTGACATAGCTTGACCGAGCGCTAAAGAAATTCTCGGTCGAGCGAGCGCTAGAGACTCCCTATTACATAACTCTTCCACTCTCCCTCTCTCCGCTTCTTCCTATTTAACGACATTGGCTGGCTTGAGTACAGGGGCGAAGCTCCTCAGTGGGCAAGGTAGGGCAGCTGCCCTACCTCAATTTTTTGCAAAAAATCGCATATATATATATATGCTTTTTTTGATATATATTCAGTTTTGAACGATTTATGTCTATATCTGAAGAAAAATTGAAGAGACATACTATAATGGGCCGTTTTGTAAAGGTTTGGTCTTCCCTGGGCCTTAGATGGGCCGTTTTGGTCTTCCCTGCGCGTGTCGATCGAAGCGACCTGTCCGCCTCGGCCGTTGGCGTCTCCCTGATCGCTACCTCCTCGCGAGTCCCGCCCTCCCTGGAAACCGAACGACGCAGGGAATCGCCTCGGCTCGAAGGAACGCCGTCGCCCGTCGCCCACTCGCCCGATCGCCCCCCTTTCCTCCCACTCGCGAGTCCCGTCGGTCTCCCTCTGTCCCTCAGGTCTGCCTGTGCGTCGTCGCCCCCTTTCCTCTCATGTCTCATCCCTCCTTCCAATTCCATTAACCCTAATCTCAAAATATCCAATTACTTGCCAGGACTCAGACCTAAGAGTTAGAGAATTTCTGAATTGTTGTGGTGGTGGAGAACGGTATGGATAAGAAGAAGAAGAAACCTGCAGCTGCTAAGGGGGCAGGTATAATCAAGTTTGTCAATTGTGATTTGTGAATACGTACTCATATGATTATATGAATATCAGAATATGTGATCAGTGGTCATGTCTTCAATGTTTGTAACCTGCAGATTTGAAAAGGTATTTTGTACCACTTGGTAGTGGCAACAACTCTAAATCAAGCATCCATCAGGAAAGTGCAAATGTTATTGCATAAGAAGATCAAGTGCAAGAAATGGAAGGAGGAACAAGAAATAGCTCTAAACCAAGCACCAATGAAAGTGTAGATGTTAGCCAAGAGCAAGAGCAAGAAGTTGAAGGAGGGCTCGGAAATTCTATGGACACCAACATGGAACGAGTGGAAGATTCCGCTGAAACCATAGTAGAAGAGAATGTTGTGGTTCTAGAAGCTGGAGGTATAACTGATTTCATAGAGTATAGTCACATCAAGACAGAGAAGAGAATTTATCCGCCATATTGCTTCTTGAACTGCTGCCGTGCAGCCAGGCTGACCAGATAGATTACTTCTTTCTGCTACGGATAGGTCAAGCCCATTCTAGGCGAGATTCTCCATGTACGGCTTCTTCAGGAGGAAGATGACACCTACTAGTCCTGCTCCTATGCACACGTCGAAAGGATTTAGCCAGTCGGCCTTCTTCGACGACATGCGTGCTGCATGGTCCTTGGCTCGCGACATTAGGTTCCGCATCCTCGGTGCGAACCCGTTTACGGTGCTCTTTCTTTTTTGATTTCGCTTTATCTGTGCTATTGATTTTTTCTTACGATTTATTTGGAAAGTATGCTGTGGCTTGTTCGAATAGCAACCTATACTATCATTCTGGGCGAAAAGGCTAAAGAAGAAAAACCTGTAGATTTGAATTCACTCTGCGATTTGGATGTCCAGAAGGTATAGCTGCATCTGACACTGAGTAGAAGTTACTAGCAGGATAGACAGGAAGCTCTGAAGGATGTACAATGCTTGGAGGGACAGAAGTTTCAAGAGAAATGGTCTCAGACGAGGATGTGGAAATCCACACACACTTGTATTTCAGGCCCAGCCCACCAGGGATTTCCAAATCGTTAGCGGCGGGTATTTCTTCTTCTGGGCGAGCTGCGGAGCTACTTTTTCTTTCTTTCACTTCTTCTTAAGCTTGGGTGAATGCCATAAGCGGATTTATATGCCCCGGTTCCCAGGGTGTTTAGCTATAATGATAGCAACCTTTATCACAACAGGGATACTAAAAACAGCTCACCCTACGGCTACCTTGTTACGACTTCACCCCAGTCGAAGACCCCACCGTGGTATCGCCAATAAGACCACCAGAAAACTAAAGGTGGGAGTGATGAACCTGAAACAGTACTGCATAGATATTCCACTTTAAACAGTACTGCATAGATACAAGTTTAGTACGATGAGGGGTTTTCTAGCTCAGTGGGCTAATAAAACACGCTAGGATCGGCTTTTCACAGCTCTCATGATGATGCCCTTGAAATGTAACTCTACTGAAGACTTAATGGAGTTGTTTGAGTGATAGAAACAGTGTTCGAAATGTACATCTCTCATGAGTTCAGTGAGCGCAGTTGACTTACCATATATCTGCGTACTTCGTCTCTTAAAATGTCGGTTCATTTGTTCATTTATCTCCCATCTCCGCCTGGCAGGTCTAAGAATACAACCCCTACGACACAGTTGAAACCAATTGTCTCTCACTTCAAAGATGGGCTCTACCTCATCACTGTCATCATTTGCCAGTGCAGATAATGACACATGCTCCTAAAGGATATCAACAGAACCAACCTTTTGTAGGTACCAAAACATCTCAAAAAGATCAGAACGAAGCAAGCAGAGCAACTTGACGACTGAACTATATTGGCTAGACAGGCGTGTAGGTAACGAATTAGCATCTAACTTGTTCTGGGCCAAATATAGGAAGGATATTCTTCTATTTCGTATGAATCTATAACTTTGTTTATTAAAATCTATGTTTAGGACATTGCACAATGATCCGAACACTTTGTCGCATCTCTTCGATACGGATACAGTAACGAGTCAATCTTTCACTACTTTGTTTGGACCTTGCTTCTTCACTTAATGCTTGCTTTCCGTCTTGCCTTTGCTGGGCCGGAAGCGAACATTCGTAGCATTCATTGTCACCAATCATTGACAAAACAAGCAGAAGAGTACCCTACCCTCCCGTAGAGTCCTCTTCTTAATATCTGCATTTCTCTTTTTCTTTTCAACACAAGCTACAGACTGATTCGGTCGGGTCGATAAGCTGCCCCTCCCTCGATACCCATGCATTCCGTTATTCCCGTAACTATGGATTGATTGTCCCTACCTAACTAAATGGTAGTGGTCTAGGGAGCGCAATTGCTAGAGCACGGGAGAATGAAGAGTAATGATTTAAGCAAGAGCAGCCGGACGGACTACTATAGTAAGTCTAGTGACTACAAATGATGTATCAGCGTCATCCTCTAGAGGCTCGCTATTTTCAACAGTGGCTGCTCCTGTTGTTCCCGCATCACTCGCATGAGTTTCTGAGCTTCCCGTTTGATCATCCGTTTTTCTACTCGGGAACAATTCATTATTAACTCGCACATAAGTTCAGGGCGTCGACAAGAGAGTTAGCGATCTACAGCTGGTTCGGTGGACTGGTGGTGACACGGGCGGGCCCTCTACTTTATTTGCCGAATCCAATCGATCATGGGCGGCCCTCTTCGTTCACAGTCTTTCTTTCCTTTCGAATCCAATTGTTCCAATCTGACCAAATAGCAATTCATTGAAATCATTCGGGTCACCTCTTTTTTAAGCACTTGACCTATTTCTATAGAAAAAGGAATCTATTGACTTTGAGTCTGTCTCCTACTACGAAATTGGAACTGAACACAGGATGGCAATAGTGAGAAAAAAATCCCCTCGTACTACGTCATTATTTATTAGATTTTCCCTGGTAAGTGCTCCAGATGCAGTTGCTTTAGTTGACGTAGTGAGTGGAACCTAATTATCTGTTTCCTTGTTATTGTAAACGGCGGCAGTAACTCTAACTGTCCTAAGGTAGCGAAATTCCTTGTCGCATATCATATCCCTTTCTTGCACAGAAAATTCATCAACTTGTTGGAGCGAAGTTAGCTTACCCATGTTATGAATTTGAGGCTGGGTTATTTTGTATAACCCTGTATATTCTATCATCATGCCCTTCAAGATGCCGTAACTTCCTTAGCAGATTTTGTAAGGCTACCTATTGATACGGAAAGAAAGCCATCTCTGGCTATTCTTTTTCGAGGTCATCTTCTTCAGCCTGTGTTATTAGTGCTAGTTTTGAGTTTGTTTTTAGTACCTTACCCACTTAGGGGGTCTATAGAAAGGCTTAGAGGATCCTAAAGTGTCAGTTTATGTTGGAATTGCTTTGCTCTTTTCTTTACAGCTCAAGCAAATTTTATTTGAGTGGAAATGAAAGAAGAAAAGAAAACACCTACTAAACCAATCACAGGAATACCAGTTACAGTACCTCAATCTTTCTCTGATCCTTATAGTGTAGTAGATCCGGCTTTATTCGGCTAAAAAGAAGTGTGTGTGGCCGTCAAAATCCGGGGTTCCATTTGAATCTTGAGATCCAAGAAGAAGGATAGCTTCATGAGTTCGTTCTGACTCCTAGCTTTTAAGAAAGCGCGCAACGGCTTTCCTATGAGAGACCTTCTTAAGTATTGCAAAAGAAGGGGCCTCCTGATAGAGCTGGGCGGGGAGGCGATACTAGTTATCAGGTCAGAGAGAGGCCTGGCCCGTAAGCTGGCCTGCGAATCCGTAAATCAGAGAGCATGCCGCAAAAAAAAAGATGGTCCCCTATGCATTTCATTCTTTCCGGAACGCAAAGAATGAAAGTACCTGACCCCATACTATTAGACAAGGTTCATTCCAGCTTTGCTGCTCTTTTTCTTTTGATTCTTTCTGTTTCTTTTTACTTGAGTTGATGTCTCATAGAAATTGTTTATTACGTCAGAATCTGAAGAAACTAATTCTGTATGGAGAAATAAAAAATCTCTCATTTCCGACGCGAATAGATTTTGTTTTTGAATTTCAAAATAAAGGTTCTTGTCTTGTGGGGAACGATGCACAAATTTTAGGAATCCGGTACCAACAGGTATAATCCCCCCCAGAACTACGTTTTCTTTCAATCTGAGAATCCGCCTTCACCCTTCGGAGAAAACATGGTGGCGCTCTCCGAATAAATAAGTAGATACAGGCGGACTACATACACGTGCTCTCCGAGTAGGGAAAGTGAGAAATCTACGTCGTGAGACTCTGCTTGGGAAAGGGGTCGATTACTCGGGGCGTACCAATTTCTTATCTGGTGGATCTTGTCTGTTCTTTCGAAAGTGTTTCTACAAACGAGTGAGGTAAACCCATCTCGGTCGAATAATTCGTATCTTTAGACCATTCAGCCGAAGGCCCTTCAGAGGTTGTTATGCCTTAACCTGCCCTGCCCTTGCTGATCCCTCTGGAGCCTTGCCAAGAGCCTCTTCCACGACGAATATAGGACTTTAGAGAAAGACTCAGAAGACGAATATGGAAGCCCAGAGAGCAAATATAGGACCCAAATATACGAATCTATAACAAGTTAAATATTTGCTCTAAGGAAGGATAACCGTCTTGAATACGAAATTGAATAATGTAAACAACACTCATGCTGGGAGCATCTCCAGTGTTGGCCGACTTTCGTCTCTGTTCGACCAGTCGGTCTCACAGTCAGGCAGGCTTATACCATTACGCTCACGAGCAGAATCAACGCTTGAGCCTACCTTTGCACACCTCCGTCTTTGGCGAGAGGAAAATGCACTCTATTTAGTTTAGTGTGAGCGCAGGCACAGAGCTATGTAAGCAAACCATAGGGGGTCCTCGGTAGACTGCTCTTGTTCATTCCACTGGCGTAGAAGTTATTGAAAACCGAAGACAAAAAGACCAATTTATGAGGTAGGTCTGAATGTGAGATATCCACATCCACCAGGCGGTTTAGCCTACGTTCCAAATTCTCGAGAAATTAAGGAAGATGAGAAAGCGGCATGCTTAACACATGCAAGTCGAACGGGAAGTGGTGTTTCCAGTGGCGAACGGGTGAGTAACGCGTAAGAACCTGCCCTTGGGAGGGGAAGTCCTAGTCCATCTTTTCGTGCCCCAAAGGGGAAGTCAAGCAATAACGCGGACTCCCCATGCTTGGCGCCATAGGCTTTAGGACTTTTGGCACTAGGGAATCATACTTTGATCAGATCCGTGGACAGGCTCCCGAAGTGAACCCACTTCCTTTTTTAGGACTCTGTTTTGCAAGGACTGTCCCGCTACTACTTCCTTCTGCTTGATCCTTCGAAGCTGGAGTTTGCAACTTCAAAACTACAGGTTTTAGCCCTCCTGCTGGGTGGGCGCTTCCTTCGTCTATCGTATGTCTCGCTTGGCTTCGTCCCGAACCAAGGAGGCATGATGGCGGGCGCGTGCGTGTGCCGACTGCAGAGACTACAAGCCGACGCCGGAAGCGAGTCGCTTCTATTCTCGATTGGATATAGATGGGGAATTCCAACATCTCCCAAAAAGAGATGTGGCAATCTTGAAGAGAAAATTATCCACTTTGCAGAGGCACTCTCTGAAAATCAGTATTCTTCATATGACATGTTAAGAGACAACTCCTGGTAAAAAATGGCATTCCTCTTGGTCAGCAAGACCTAGATCTTCACTTCTCCAAAACCCGATGTCGTAGGTTCAAATCCTACAGAGCGTGATTCCATCTATCTTTTGACCTCCTCCAGTGTTAGGCAAGACGGCTTTAATACAACCTCTAGGGAAGCCAGGAAAGTTGGTATATACTTAGTACCAAACTTTTGAAACAGTTTGAATTCTCCAATAAGGAAGAAATGAAAAAGCTAGGCCGGTCTGGTTCATTTCCAAATGGATTAAGATGGATTACGGACAGGAAATGTAAAGATCTGCCCTTGGATTCTATGGACTATATTCACCACATCAACTTTGGGTGTCCTTTGGAGAACCTCCTCCCCCTGACCAACCAGATCAACCTCGAGAGGAATCCCGGGGCGGGGAATGATAGGTTCATAGATGTGGAGTAATCAGTTCTTCATTTGAAGAGTTAGTTGGCTGGCCCGCAGATGTAGAGAGGTTGCCTCTTGAACTGCGTAATCAAAGTCGCGATCGATGGGAGATCAATTTTTGCCCCTTTTCGCGGAACTAAAAGGGCCTTCATCCGTATTTTCTCATTCATGTATCACAAATGGATCTACAGAAGGAAGAAGGATAGCTTGTTCGAATAGCAACCTAGTTCGAATCGAAAGCTTTTCCTTCAGCTTCTCACGGTAAGATCATTTCATACCTTGCCCAGATCGAGGCACCCAGAGACGAGGAAGGGCGTAGCAAGCGACGAAATGCTTCGGGGAGTTGCAAATCCGCATAGATCCGGAGATTCCCAAATAGCAAAGGAATTGACGTACATGTATGTCACCGAAATGTGCTTGAGTAACTCCTTCGGCCTCGTTCCGGTGTGATGAACCCTTTCATTCCTAGAGCTGGGTATCTCCAATTTTAGTAACCAGCTTGCCCCCCTTTCTTTCGGGGAAGTACTTATTTACGTAGCCTTTCATGCCCATGCCATTGCTTTGCCTAGGGTAGAAGCTTTGAACGTAGACCCGGATACAAATCTTTCACTCACTGAAAAGTGAAACCCTGTGACTATATCGTCCTGAAGACGGATGCGACGGGAAGAAGTGGCATTTAGAAGTGTTGCTGACTTTACATTTAGGTTTCGGCATAACAAAGCTTGCACTGTCCAATTCGTTGTTGATTATTTCTGGTTTCTCATACCTATCCCGTTTTTGTATTTGATGCAGCACAGAATGTAAACAGGCAAGTACCCGTTGTTGATGCATCGTCGGAGTAGGAAAGGGAAAGCCCTCGAGCTCGCGCAGCTGTCCCGCGTGCATTGGCTTTAGAAAGGAAGTCGGCACCTTAAATCCGGAATCGATTATGCGCCTCTTTTACTCATTCAAAAAGAAAGGACTTGTGCGAGTCACTTTAAATCTTTCTCTTTTGAGTTTTTCTGGCAGACCGGTCGCCAAGATCTTTGGTCTTCCCCCGAAACCGATGAAAAAGCGGGTCGCTTCTTATAGACTCGCACTCCCATTTCAGCTCTTATACACGCAGCAACTATGGTTGCTGCGGGTATTTTTCTTCTAGCTCGACTTCTTCCTCTTTTCATATCTCTACCTTTGATAATGAGTTTAATTTCTTTAGTAGGTACAATAACACTCTTCTTAGGAGCTACTTTAGATCTTGCTCAGAAAGATATTAAAAGAAGCTTAGCCTATTCTACAATGTCTCAATTGGGTTATATGATGTTAGCTTTAGGTATAGGTTCTTATCAAGCTGCTTTATTTCATTTGAAAAAAAAGGGGGGGGGGGAGGGATTGACCTTTCTAACGCATATTCTGTCGTACCGGCATGGCCCCACTGATTTGTCTACCCCATTCAACATTTTGCATTTTGGCGCAGTATAGTATACCCCTTCGAGGAATACTGGTGATCTTCTCCTACTTTTTTATTTATTTAGTTCTTCAATTCACTCAACCGAACAGTTTCTTTTCTCAACACCTGCTCTCCAATCCACTTCTTCCTTGTCCGGCCTGCCTTGCTTGGTTTTCCGAACAGCTAAAGGAAACAGAAGAGATTATAGGCTCTGGCTGGGCTCACTATAAATGGATTGAATTTGCCCACTTATGATTGGCAATGGCTTTGGGCACAGGGAGCAAGTTCTAAATTCTGTCTCGGTAGGACATAGATTTCTATTACTATAAAATTCATAAATGAAAAAAATGAAACTTTTGAAACATTACTATTCCACTACGATAATTCCATTTCTTCATTTGGAATCTGGGCTCTTCTATCTTCGACTTATTTTTTTTGCTCACTTAATTAAGCACAGTACTATATGTCAATTGGGAAGAATTCAGTAGGCAATAGATTGACTGATTTTTTTACCCAGGTAGGCAGGGCGGAGGAAAGCAACGCATGATGAGCACATTGAACTATCCATGTGGCTGAGAGCCCTCACAGCCCAGACACAACGACGCAATTATCAGGGACGCGCTCTACCACTGAGCTAATAGCCCGTCGCGCGGGCCTCCCAAAGGGAGGCCTGCTACGCCAAAAGCGAGAAAAACTCCATCCCTTTCCTTTGGCATGCTATAGTTCTTTTAGTCTCTCGACGACGGGAATGGGAGATGACCGGTAAGCCAGATGCTTCGCGAACCACCGGTACATTTCGTTGCACTTAAATCACCCTCGTTAAGAGCAAAACTAATTGCCAGTCATGATCGCGCTGTGAGAATCAGAATAGTAATTGGATGTCTTCCTACACCCTCGTCCGAGATCCTTTCGATGAGTTCAGAAAGCACACGTCTTGAGGTATGCCGAAGCACAAGCAGTTAGTGAAGAAAGTTGGGAGAGATTCATACCGACTGTGAGAAAAAAGGGTTCTTCAATCTGGGTAATATTCAATCCACGCTTAGGGACTGACTTTGTATGGCAACGCTTCGTTAAACATCCCACATCAGACGCCTACATTGTTCAAGTCAACTTGCCAGATAATCCTTTTCTATCATTCTAATTAGATATGCGTAAGACTTTCAAGGGTGAACCCAAGACAAATAGGAAGATGATCTAATGATTGCTAGCAGTGAGAATCTCAAAATAGAAGAAGATAGCGTTTTTTCCTCCAATAGAAAGAGGGCTAGCTGCGCTTATTCCGACAAGGCTGAACATGAGTTGCTCTCAAAGGACTTGACTTCTGAAATCTCTATTCTACGTTTTTCAACAAACGAAGTCTATTTTAATGAAGACTCTAATGTTCCTAAATTTTATAGACTTTCCTAGAATAAACCCGCCAAAGAAAGGAGAAGACTAAGCTGCTCAATTGGGTCTCGAGTACGACTATAGTACCAAAGCTTGGTGCTTCTACCAGTCAAGCAATTACCATGGGTGGATATTCAATAGAAAGCCTACTTGAGTAGGTCAAACAACTGGGGATATCTCTGTTCCAATGGCTGGATCTCACAATCGCATAGATGGGTAGAAGTAATGTTAGAACGCACCTAAGTTTCGGTCTACCTGCCTTTAGTACGACCCGGATTCAAAGATGCTGACGAGTATTAAAGGTTAGGCCAAATGATTCTAAGCTTGAGGACCCATTCTATCCGGGCCTAAATGCTTGAGTTTCAGAACTTCTTACTGACTTTCTCCTATATGCTTAACACATTGACGTCTAAGGCTAAGCTTTCTTTCTAATGGTAAGCCGGGGATCTAATAGTCCACTTCACCCTAGCTCTCTTTACGTCGATATAGGTTGCTTTTTTGATGACTAGTCCCATATAGACGGTAGGCCTTATTTTCAACCTCCTCTACCTAGTCTCACTTTTACTAAGGAGGGAGAGAAGAGGGTTCTCTGGGACGGAAGACATCTCTCACTCGTACATATATGGATGGGGAGGCTACCTCTACAAGGGAAGAAACTGAGCAGCAGAGATTTTGGCAATAGCAAAGGGGATCCAGATGATTTCAGAACTCCAACTGAATGATGCTATACTCGAATCTGATTCTGCTGCATCTTGCCATTTACTACTGAAAAATGCTGATATCCCGACTGAAAGACTCTACTGAGACAAAAAGATGGGCTGTCAAAAAGGTAGAGGAGGTAGGATGGGCAGTTGGTCAGATCTAGTATGGATCGTACATGGACGATAGTTGGAGTCGGCGGCTCTCCTAGGCTTCCCTCATCTGGGATCCCTGGGGAAGAGGATCAAGTTGGCCCTTGCGAATAACTTGATGCACTATCTCCCTTCAAATCTTTGAGCGAAATGTAGCAAAAGGAAGGAAAATCCATGGACCGACCCCATTGTCTCCACCCCGTAGGAACTACAAGATCACCCCAAGGACGCCGAACAAGTTAGAAGAATATTAGTTGATCATCAAAAGGTTTAGTTGATCTTAAATTACAGAACTATTTCTATTTGTTAAGAATATTAGTTGATCGATAAAATTTCGAAAAATAACTTTACTTTCTCTAATAGGGGATCTTCACTCCTGTCCTGCCATCCATATCCGTGCCCACCCGGAAAGAAAGTTTGTCAGAAACATCGAAACGCGCTCGCTTGAAGCCCCTACGGAGGCGGGTTTGTAAGAAAATAAGAGGTGAATTAGCGCTGTTAAGAACTTCCCCATGTCAAAGTATCAGAACAGATGCTTCTAGGAATTGGTACAGCTGAAATTTCTCGCACCACCTCATCAGGGGTCGATCTCGGTTATTTGAATTGATCCTGGCCTATCTCCATAGCGCTCACCCAGAGGGAATTCACTCAGCTCTGGGCCGCATCCATCTGGTTGTAAGAGAAAAGCTTTCCTACCCTTAAGATAAGAGCGGCATCCCACCTGGAGTAAGGTGACTCGAGCAACCCCAACCCTCCTCTATTGCCGTTCAATCCCAACCAGATTACTTCGATTCGCTTCCGATGCTCCGTCTCAGGTCGACCCTTTCAATGAATCGATTGAATGCTCTTTCTTTCTGTCAAGCAAAAACAAGAGTCAAATCAGGATGAAATATCAGTATCAACAGATACTTGAATAAGATGATTCTCGGGATGAGAGAGGAATGGTGCGTGCTAGCCTTCAGACTATACTTTATTGTAGGGAAAGAGAAAAAATGGAACCATTAACTATATTATTTGTTATTATTTGTTATTTTGAGATTAGTAGTGAACGGAACGGTTCTAAAATGGGTATTGTATCCAAAATAGTGTTTCCTTAATGGCATAACAAAAGAAAATGGATTTCTAAAAAGAAAAGAAGTTGGAAGATAATTATGCTGGCCCGCCCGCAGAGGTACGTACGGCCTATCGCTGCTTTCAAACGAGCGGGTTTTCTCGAAAGCTTTTCCTGGACCAAGCCCGGATCAACAAGGGAATAGTCATTCCCAAAAGCAAGCGAAAACACTATTGAAGAGATTTCGAATTCTACTAAATAGTTCTGTACTTCCAATCCCACCGGATTCATTCCACTTATCTTGCCTCATACGATCGATGTTATAACCCGCCTGCGAGACGACTTACTAAGGCTTGCGCCTCCAGAAGTACCAAAGGTGCGCGGAGCCCGGTGAAAATGAATATGTTTGCTACTGAACTGCCTATTGACTAATATCCATCTTTAGAATGAAAGTAGCTATGAAGCCCAATCTACTGCCGATTCAAAAGGGGGCGAGTCCGAGGGAGAGGGGGGTTTTCTTGGGGCTCGAGAGGCAGGTCGAATTCCGGCATGGAATAGATCCGCAGATAAGAAGATTTGTCCATCTTGGAGACCCCCTGGGGAAAAGCCCACTCCGTCCGTAAGACAAACTCAAGGAGGCTGACTTGACCAGGAAGCCAGTCTTGTAATAGTAAAAGCAACCTATCGCGCTGGGTCACCACTCCTTCCTCCAGTGGAATTAAAGCGACTCGCCAAGGCCAGTTCGATAGAAAGGGAACCCTTGTGGAGAGACAGGATCCCCATCTTTCGGTTATACTCCACTCTTAACCAGCATTTAATAGATTATCCAACCCCGAGCAATCTTAGTTATTGGTGGCTCAATCTAGTGTTTGACACTGTGCATCGTAACTATATTTAGTATGATTTTTGATATCTTCGACCTTAAGAGGCGGTTTACGAAAGATAGAGAGCTCGTGGAAGACTTGAGAAATGGAAATATCTGTCCATTTTAGTTTCCATTTCTTCCTAACAGGAAATTGCTTACCGCTGCACATTTTATCAAGATCAACCTGTGGGAATAGCCGTCCCTTCCTTACCAAAGAAAGAAAAAAGGAATGACGCGGTCTGGTTTACAAGTAAGAAAGAAATAGGATTAACAAGGGTAAAGGTTACGTTTTAGCTCTTCGTTCCGCTCTTGGTTTACAGGCTTTTGGACCGACAGACTAACGTGCGATTTCCCTTTCCGAGCTATGAAATGATTTACTTTTTCTTAAGCAGCGTGAAAACGGATTGCACTGGTGGGTTGACTGAGCAGCGAGAGCAGACTGGATCTTTTTCAGATAGGGGTGCGGGGGCTTTCTTTAGGAGATAAATCAGAGACAAATAGAAGTGAGAACAAGAAGCCCCTTCTGAGTTTCATATCTGATGGATGGTGAAACTACTGCAGAAACGGATGCGAGGAAGGAGCAAGCATGGGTTCAAGCTCTAGTGGATGGGTTTGCTAGCTGAACGCAAGGATAATTCATCTACGTAGTACAACTCTATCGTATGCTATGCTATTTTCTGTCTCAGGATAGAGGCCGGAGCAAGAGATGTGTTAATAACAGGATCGGAGAAAACCTGCCTCTTCTTTAATTGATTGGAAAGCTGGGCTTAGGACAACTGGATTTACCTATGAACTTAGACTCCTGGCTTCTCCACCAACCATATCTCAACCGACCCCTAAAGTAGAGTCCGTTTAGTAAGTAGTATGTGGCGGTAAATCGAGCAAATCAACTCAAGGGCATAACCCATATCTCTCTCATTCCTTTCCATACATGGTCTTACGACTTTGCGGAGACCTATGTTTTTGGTAAACAGTCGCCCGGGCCTGGTCACTGCGACCCCGCAAGTAGAGTTCCATGATGGTTTATCTAGTTTCGAATTGACATAATAAACTAAGCATGTTCTATCTACGAACACCACCCTAGGGTTCCTATAGAACCTAGCATTAAAATACCCGATAGGGCTAAGTGGAACCAAAAGGGTTTTCCATGAGATGGTAAATGAAAACGATTAGTCCCACACGAGGTTTGGGAATAAAATAAGTGATTGTCTGATAATGAGCAAGGAATATACGTCTTTCTGCTAAAGGGGATCTATTAAACTCATAATTCATTAGATCCTTGTTATCAATGCCAACTAGTGGCTTATCCTATCCTGCGTCCTACCACATTTGACTCTTGCGTCTTGGGGAGCATCAGGATAACGGATAAGGTCTGGTTAAGTGACTGCTTTCTCACAGATACCTTTCAAAAGTATTAATACAGTCACATGGATGGTAAATGCATGAATGTGATGGACTAAAAAATCCGCAGTTCCTAATGGAATAGGTAACAAAGCCACTTTGCCGCCTACTGCTACTAACTCGCCACCTCCCCACGTTAAGCTAGTACTTGTTGTTGCACCAGGAGCTGTTACGCCAGACGCAGTAGCATGGATATTTTGTACCCATTGAGCAAAGATAGGTTGTAATTGTATGGCGGTATCCGAAAACATATCTTGCGGACATAGATTACTGACGTGAAGCCGGACCTCTATGAGTGCTCTACATGGCCGGATCAAAGCTATTCTAAAAACGAGATCCATTGGAGTGGGAAGTACTCAAGATGTAGAAGAGGACTCAAGCAGGGCTACCCACTGTCACCTCGCTTCTTCTTCTTCAGTACTACTACTACCTCCTAGGTCATCGTTCTTTCCATTGCTTCATTGTCCTCAGCTCATCGAATTCAGAACATAGAGAAAAGAATTGAAGTGAAGATCTTCCAAATCTTTCTTCAACCAAGTCGCGTGCATCATGGCTTTCTTGTTATTCCTTTATTTTCCTGCCTATTACTGACATGCCTAGCCTTATCCGCTTGCTATACCATCGTTTGCTCTGTTATACTCAATGGACGGGGTATTAGTAGATCCAACCATTACTATCAAAGCCCAAGAAAGGAGACAAAGAGAGAATCATTCAGGAAATCGAATCTACTGTGGTTGGAGTTCAAAAAAGGAATAAAAATAAAGTAAATTCAAGGAAGAGCTTTATTTTTTTTAAGGGAAGCAAGGTTGAATTCGGAGGATTGGTACGGGGAGCGACACTAGGATCTGGACGTAAAACTGGATCCCAAGGCACTTTAAAATGAGCGCAGCAAGGATTTGGAGTCAAACGCGCTAAACTAAAGAGGATTTTCAGTCCTTCCTGTGACCCCTTGTCCCGTAGGTTTGGTTTACCTTGAGTGCATAGAAATGAAAGAATCCACATTCCTATCAAGGTTAAGGAGTCAACTGAGCATCTCAGCGGCGGGATTGAATACCCGGATCGAATCAGAGTTCAAGCCGCCCGCCCTGAACAAATAGAATAGGAGGCGTGGGCCACAGGTCGCACATGAGCCATTCCCATCCCAAGTGGTGGCCCGATTCGGCCTGGCCTGGTCGGAAAGAGATTCTAAATATCGAATATGCGCACCGAGAATAGATATCTATGTTAGCTAGCGGGGGCGGGCTTTCTCCTGGTAGTCCCGCCATTTTGTTTTTCTCAAAATATATAGGTTCCAAAATGATCTGGTGGACACTTTCCACATCTGCTTGATTATTCATAAATTCATAGTGATACCTCTAATGAGGAGCTCCTTGCTTTTTTTTTGGATCCGTGAATCCAAAGCTTTGGGAGAAGCGCAGCTCTTGTTCGATTTCTCTTTCTTTGATCGAGCGCAGCGAGAAGCAAGTCTGGCGAACCTTGTGCGTCAATTCCTTCTTTTCTTTCGAAGCCCGAGCAAAGCTCTCTATAAATCGAGCATATCTTTTATCCGGAAGGTAGTGTACTCGCCTCTTTACCACGCGATAGGTCAGCGAAGCGTGAGCGGGCGCTCCGAGGCCAGGGTTGAGCCCTTGGATTTGACGGCGGACTTGAAAAGCCACCTACAGACGCTTTACGCCCAATCATTCCGGATAACGCTTGGCGACCGAAGCCCCGGTGAATGGCGGCCGTAACTATAACGGTCCTAAGGTAGCGAAATTCCTTGTCGGGTAAGTGGCTTCTCTCGGTTAAATCGAATACTTTCCTGTCCTGTAGTAAGCCCATCTGTTTCATACAGTCTAGTATCGTCTAGAAACTTGATCTTTCTTCGGGGTGGCTACTTTCCTGAGCATCTTTCCCCAAAAGAATAGTGTGGTTCAGCGTTGCTTATCATGAATGTCTCGGACCGACGAATAAGACACTTTGCAGGAAAGTATCCTGAAATCGTTTTTACCCGATGTGGTAACGAAGTTTGAATCGTGAACCAATTCACTTCTCAAAAGAAAATCAGTAAACTCGAGATAATGGAGTTTTTAGACACGCTCGAGGGCATAAGTGGGAATGTAGAGAATTCCATCTATTGCATGGATGCTCCTAGAATATGGCGCCCATGGGACAATCTATTTGATTGCAGGGTTTTGTTTTGTTCCGAAGCAAAGATATCCGCGGGGGCCGGTTCGTTCGTCCTATTCTGCTATTCTTGGCAGTCCAGTGTCAGCTTCTGAAGATGGTCAACTCATCAAAGCTAAAGATACTTATTATGACGGTGCGGTTCGAAACCTATATCCTTTGGCCTCTTCTGCTCTCCATGTAGCAAACCTAGCAATTTGAAGAATCCATACCTTGTGCTGTCCACCAAACCTATCTTTTCTTGAGAAATTATTCTTTCGTACCCCATCTAGGTTAGGATCCCATGAACCAGGAGCGGTTCCTCGATCTTCCTACTGGAGGCATGGTCATGGCTTTCATTCATTCATTTCATTCTTTGTTCTGTTGTGGAATCGAACCACTAGCACAAATTGGATTTCAGTGAAGGAAACGCTATGCCAGGGTCAGGCTAAACTAAGTCAGTCGCCTCAAAGAGTCGATTTCGAGTTTCAGGTCTGTTTTCTTTTGAGAATCAAACCTCTAATGGGTTTTGGCTACCAGGAGAAGGGAATGGCCATGTTGATGGATATGTACATGTGCTAAGTTCCAGTTGTTTATTGACCGAGGGAAATCCACTGCATCTCCTTTTATTCAGGATCCACCAGGGCATGATCGCCTGCATTGACTGTAGCCCTTCCTATCACCTCTGCTACACCCGCCATTACTTGATCGATTCTAAAAAGATTTATTATTAACCGAAACGCGAGCTCAGGAGGTTAACGACAGATTGTATACACCCATTCCTTAATCGTCGACCCCTTGCCAATTGATTCTGACTTGTTTTATCGAGAGCAGAGGCGAATTGTGCAAAGACTTGATCAACATCTTGGGCGGATCAACTAATGACGATCAAACTTATTCTCTATTTCATTTATCTGTACTTCTATTAGCACCGGACCGTCGAGTCGAATTTCTCGTGTCATGTGCAACGTCCATCAATGGTGGTTCATTAATGTCCATAGATTTAGACTCCTTCCCCCTTCCCTTATACGCAAAAGATCGAGAGGGGCCCGAACCAAACCGAGAACGTAAACAGAATTCGACGAGCTCGTGACGTCTGGAAGTGCCTCGACCTTCTGGACGCCGTTGAAGCAACACAGGGCAGCGGAGAGGCGATCCTTGAAGAACTGCTCATACGACAACCCCGGCCTGGTGCGCAAGACCTAAACCCTAAACCCTAAACCCTAAACCCTAAACCCTAAAAACCCTAAACCCTAAACCCTAAACCCTAAACCCTAAACCCTAAGAAACTTGGAAAAAATTTATGATTTTGCCAAAACGATTTTGTCAGAAGAACCACAACAGAACAAAGTTTTGTAAGAATCTACAAACCATTCATAATCAACCAAGTCTTTAGATAGACCCTTGTGCTTTAGAATTATATCACCAGTGGGTGTAAGTAACGTATAACTTTTTGGTGCTAAGAAGTAAGCTAACTCGGGTGTTTCAACTGAATCAGACCTCTTGGTCAGTACAGCAGCGCCGGGGGAACCACACTGACTCGGAAGAAACACTGTCTTTAGGGGATAAGCGATAGTGACCTCTTCCTTTTTATAGAGTACCGAGCAGTTGCAAGCGCAGGTTCACAAGACCATTTTCCATTCACTTTTAGTACGAAGTGCCAACCAGGTTCTCTTTGAGAAAATACCACGCTGGTACGCTGTCATTGTTTAGGTTTTAGATTCATTCTAGCATGAAAGTCCGAGTTGGAGGAATGATATTGGGCTATCAAAGTGAGCAAGGAACCTGACATAACATTCCTATGGTTTCTCTGTCCCGGTCTTGCACCACTTGAATATCCATCAATCAATTGAATAGATAGTTACTATTGGATGAGGTGTGAACTAAGATAGATTTGAGGGATGCTTTCTAAAATGCCATTAGCCGATAGCTGATGCTGGTGAATCGAAGACGGATCATAGCAGTGGTAGTTAGATGGCTAATTCCCCAGATTTCTGAAGAAAAACAAGTTCTAACCGCATTCTAGGAGTTTCCAGGAGTGATTCCCTTCAACAGGTGTGGAAAGGTCATTAGAGGCTCCTCTGGAGCAATTGAGATTTACCGGCAATCCGGTTCCTTTTGTTTTTATCCAGGGTTTCGGCTCCTACCATATAAAATGCTCCTTTTGCAACTCAAATCCCGGGGTTAGGGAACTTTTCTTGTTCATTTAGCTGATGCCTGCCTCTGCTATCATTGATCCAAATATTTCTCAAAGGTTTGGAGACTTAGAAACAAGACAATACAGAGGGTTTGGGATAACAACTTAGCGAAGGGAATCCTTCCCGAAACTATAAGAGTGCTGCTATTCTTATGTACATTCCGTTGCCTTTTCAACAAGAAGAACAGGGAGGGAGCCGAAGGCCCTTCAGAGGTTGTTATGCCTTAACCTGCCCTGCCCTTGCTGATCCTTCTGGAGCCTTGCCAAGAGAGGAATGCCGGTTTACCAGCATCCGTCTAGAGAACAATTGCATACCAGTGAACTCAAGATAGTACATGCTCTTGTAACCTTCAACCACAGCAGTAGGGTTCAAGAACCTTCCATGTGGCTCTGGGATGAGAAAAGGTTCCGGGAAATGATTGACAAACTTATACCAGACTACTACTCCTATCCCTCCGATAACTAGAATATTGAATAGTATATAGACTTTTCGCTTATCGAATTAAAGCGACTCGCCAAGGCCAGTTCGATAGAAAGGGAACCCTTGTGGAGGGCCGCTATTACGAATTATTCTACTATTCCGAAACCAATGAAAATAAATAAGACCTCAAAAAAAAAAGAAGGCGTTAAGAGACCCTCCTGGCCCAACCCTAGACACTCTAATATCCTTTTTCAAACCTGCTCTGCTCCCATTACTTTGTAGGAGCACAGCACCCACACCTGTGCCACAAGCATCAGTCTCGATGCACCTAAAGTTTTGGGTGGAATGGGAATTGCTATTCTTTCTACTTCTCGAGGGATAATGACAGATCGAGAGGCTCGACTAAACAGAATTGGGGGAGAAGTCTTATGTTATATATGGTAATCGCTCCGACTATAGTGCCCTTCCTTCGGCAGCAGTAGATTCATCGCCACCAGGAGCAGCCCCAAGGCCATAATTGTGCTTTTCTTCTTCGCGAGTAGCGACCATATCAGGACTCTTTAGCGATCGATTCTCTTTTATCGCTTCGTTCTTCCCGTTGTCGCTCAGGAGAGCTCTTTCAGGAGCGGATTTTCTCTTCACTCGTTGTGGAGCGGGAAAACTACTGGAGGCCATTACCGCCACCGAAATGGTTTCCATGCTCCGTTGGATGATTTTCCGATATCGCAGTATCTTAAAGAACGGTTTCAGTTTGTAGGACGAGAAAGAAACCTCATCCTTTGGTGCACACTAACCGATGACGCTCAACCCTCTCTCGCGGGTTCGATGCGTCACCTAAAGGGGTTATTGACCACCCTTCGTGGCCTGCCTCTACTGAGTTCGGAAATCAAAAGAAAGTCTCATGTTGCTCCTCAGAAAACAACCAAGACTTCCCATTTTTTGGCGAGATGATCGGATTTCTTTCCCCATTTTCGATAAGGTATTAGTTTTTCCAGGTCTATTTTTCGAAAACTTCTATGGGGCTTGATCTTTTCTTCACGCTTCGGGAACAACCAACTCTTGCTTTTTCTTTTACTGGATCGAACCGACTCCATCGGGCAACCTTGATTTATTTGGGAATATTTCTCCCTATCTTGCATACTTTACTAGACTATCAAAGCTTCTCACAACCGAATTTAGGTCTAGATAAGAGTTCCTCGGCTGCATCTTTCAGTGCCTGGTCAATTTAGAATAGTTCACCTGTCTGCGACTCCCAAAGGGGATGTTGTGGACAATAGAAAGACAAAGAAGCAAGCCCTTGCATCTTCCTTTTTCTCATTGCTAGATGAAGAAAGGCGATCCTCTGTTGGCGTACGCAAGCTGTTCGATGGAAGTCGTGATTGGGTTACTTCTTCCATACTAGGAAGAATGGAAGGAAATCCATCGATAACACTTCTTTCTTATTTGAAGAAATGATATCCGACGCCCGTGGAAACTCTTTCATTTCAAAAAAGTGGCTTTGCAGCGAGAGGATATCTTGATTCGAACCGCAATTGCTAAGGCTATGCCAGCTCAAATCCCGTAACGAGCAATCATCAACGGCTTCCCTAAATGCCGCCATCCGCCATTCCGCACGCTCTGTGACACTGAAATGTTCACTTGCATGGAGTTCCAGACTCCTTGATCAAGATGACACATTCCTGGTACCACAAACAAGGAAGCTAGCTTTTCTAGCGTTGGCAGGCAAAGGTACCAAAGATGCTAAATTGTTTTCTTTTTTTCTTTTTATTCTAACTCGAAAAAGAAGAAGAACAAAAAATTGTAATGGATTTAAAATGAGAGCTTATTCTTAAGTAAATCCATTGGCGCTTCAGACGGCGAGTGCGGCGCATGAGGACGGCAAGCGTACCTTTGTTCGCTTCTTTTCCACCAAGCACAGAAGTTTAAGGAGAACTGTAGGTCGGTGGCTACCTAAGGAAACTCCGATTCGATCCGCCCCCCGGCTGGGAGGCATCTACCTCATCCCGATCACAAGGATTCGTTGTTCCTGACCCTGCTTCACCTTAATTGTTATTTGAACAAAAAGATCACAATAAACTTTTGGTAAAAGTTCTGTCTTGATAGACATAGGATCCCCCAGCCACTGGAATCCATTGGTTTCTGTCTCAATTCGTCATTTGAACTGACCTATTGCCTTAGGACACCTCCTCAGGGAAGGGATCCTTCCTTCTATTGATTTGATAGAAATTCATTTTTCTTTTCCTGTCGCTATGTTGGACCTTTCAATGAGCGACCTTTATCAATAGCTAACTCGGGTGTTTCAACTGAATCAGACCTCTTGGTCAGTACAGCAGCGCCGGGATCAAAGTGCAAGTGAATCATGTGCATGTAGATCCTGACTACAGCGGTAACAGCTACATAGGTATGCGTTTCCCTCTTCAGTGAAGGGAAGTGAAAGAGGCTGTGTCATGACGTGTGTTGACCAAACCACACCGAACCAGTCAGGAGTTTTCAGAGATTATGCCCAGCGTCACATGACACCACTTCATTGTATGCAACACGAGGAGGATCCTCTAAGCCTTTCTATAGACCCCCTAAGTGGGTAAGGTACTGAAAACAAACTCTCCATTTTAAGGTCAAAGAAAGGGTTCAGGTTTGTAAAAAGGACTGTTCGCCGGTCGGGCTATCTTATAGGTGGTTAATATAGGAACTGCTATCATGATAGCAAGCTTTATCAGTACAGACATACTTAACTGAACTGATTCTAAACTGGATTACAGAAGCAGGTGTGAAAGATAGTTATCATAAACTAATCAAAGATTGTACCTTTCAAACAAAATAATCATCAGCGCGTTTGTTTTGGGTACAAAATGTCACAGGTTCAAATCCTGTCATCCCTACCTATTACTTTTTTATTCTTTTTGGGCAGTAGCGAAGAGATCAATTGATCGGGAACGAGGGGACTCACAAAATTGTCAAAAGCCATCTTTATCTTAACTAACTAAGTATTCTAAAAAAATATGTCTAAGATATGAATTGGAAGCTCAATTGGCCCAAATTTGTGAGATGGAAGAGTTATATTGGCAGAAAAAAAAACGGCGAGCGAAGTAAGTGATCGAAAAACTTTGTTCTTTGTTTGTCCTATCTATAAGAGGAGAGCATATGAAAAATGTAACCCATTCTTTCGTTTTTTTAGCTCACTGGCCATCCTCTGGCAGTTTCGGGCTTAATACCGATATTTTAGCCACCCCCTACGAGTCGTCCGGCGGAAAACTGTTTCTGAGTGGGGTAAAAGAACTTGGAATCGTCGATCTCTTCCCTCTGTCTCACTCAAGTGAATTGGTTTCGAGAGCATTCCGCCACTTTTTGGCGACTTTCACTTTCCTATCCGGGCTCACTAATTATCCCACTATTCTTTCTAGGTGTAGTTCATAGCGAAAAAAGAAGTTTTCCGAAATCAAAAGATCCATAAATCGATTTTGTATGGTTCTTATTTCGATGAAAACGTTTCCATGAGACTTTCTTTCATTGAAGAAGTCCATGACTTGTTCTAGGTGATATGAGGTTGAACAGGCTTTCGAAAAAAATGCAAAGAAGGGTACATGAGGGTGGAATCAAAAAAAGATGACCCCTTCTTTCTTCCTGAGCATTACCGATAAATATTCATTCTTTATACGTTAGGTTGGGTTTCAGATGTATATCATTTATTATATGAAACCAAAAAGAAGAAATGACAAGAAAGTTGTATATAGATGGAGGTCTTCCCGTTGTCGCTCAGGAGAGCTCTTTCAGGAGCGGATTTTCTCTTCACTCGTTGTGGAGCGGGGGTTGCAGTCTACCTCCTATATCGCGAGTTTTCTGGTAGTGACTCGGGGAGCTGTGGCTAATACCCGAGGCATAAAAGACGCATTTTCTACGGGATCCCGAAACCACCGGCCACCCCGACCTAATTCATGATGAGCCCACCCAACAAATCACAAGTCGTAATGGTATAAGCCTGGCATTTGAGAATTAAGTTATTGCACTTATTTTGCATCCCATTTTCATCTTTAAATCGATTTGAAGGTGATCAGCGACTTTCCATTTAGTTCTATTCCTTCTGTGCGTTACGTTCATTATGCTGTTTCCAAAACCTACAAGGCTAATACCAGCTTAGTTAGCTTCCTTTCCTGAACAGATAAAGCGGGTTTCTCAACAGGTGGGAACTCTGAACAGTAAACTATACGGCAGTTCAGTTCTAGTTGGCTTCTGAAAATCAACTATGCTGAAATAATATTTAGGCAGAGGCAGATTCCTTCCAAGCAAACTAACCTTGCTAAGTGCTAGCCAGGTGAAAGTGCTTTTCGCTACATACATAATAGTAAAGGAATAAAAAAGGGATAGAAGGTACATGACGAGGAGCGAAACAACATATTAAGCGGGGCTTTAATGCACGTATTATTGTTTCCTCTGGGTCGGCTTATATGCTCATTATACCGAAAGTACCGATATCTAATCACGGAATAAGTCTATTCTTTTCTTTCTTCTTTTCCTTGTGCAAGTCAACTGTTCCCTGGCAACACCTTCAGTTCAGCTGTGACATCTTGCACTTGTAAGATCACTTGCTTGCCTTTATGCTTGAGTTTCAGCATTCCTTTACTCCAGTCAACTGTCATTTGAGGAAGAAGTGCGTATGTGAGAAACGAGAACTTCCCGCCTATACCAATCCCTTTTTGGTCCAGCCGGGGTAGCACACTCTGGATACCACTGGCTTCTGTCTAATGCCCGATGGAGCGATGTCTCCATTGTTGTGCTTTCTAAAATGGCATACCTATACAAGGGTTCAAGTTTCGATTGATATTTGCGGAGTGGATCATCCCTCTCGAAAACGCAGATTTGAAGTTGTCCATAATTTACTGAGTACTCGGTATAACTCTCGATTCCAATGCAACTTATCCTTTTGGAGTTGACGTAACAAACTACGCGGGCCTCCCGATGAAGCCAACAGAAATCCTATCCGAATACTAAAAATAAATGGAATTGTTTTCCTTTTCTCATTCGATGATTCACTCGGTTACAACAGCCGGCTTATAACTGCGCCGCGATAGACACTGGCCACTCGGGCCCACCTCAACGCACACATAACTCACGCGTCACTACTCTGACTTGGTCTCACCCTCTGCTTCCTCTGCTGTCGGTAGGTCAACCTTGAAGAATATTAGTCGATCAACTATTTCAATAAAGTTAAACCATTTCTCGAAGTATTAGTTGATCATCAAAAGGTTTAAGGACACAAGGTGACCCTGCTTTTTCAGGGTAAGAAGGGGTAGAGAAAATGCCTCGAGCCGAGGTCCGAGTACCAAGCGCTGCAGCGCTGAAAAAAAAATAGGAGAGAAAAAAAAACCCGAGAGAAGCAAAAGAGGAGTTTTTCGGGTCTAGTTTACCGGTCCGTCAATAAATGCGTGGAATGGATGCATAAGGATGTTGTGCTCTGCCTGGAATACAATCATAAAGTTGAAAGTACCAGAGATTCCTAAAGGCGTGCTGCAACCTAGGGATCACCAGGCAGCTCTTTCGCTCTATAGGGATATCGGGGGGGGGGGGGGCATAGCACAATTCTTCTTGGAGGAGGGTTTTGGACATTTTGTCTGTGAAAAAAAAAACAAACCTCCCACCAGGTTGTAGGCAGGGAACTGCTGCCACTTGATTCACCGGAGCTCTTTTACCTTGGAAAATTATAGATTTACCCCATGGGGAATTAGCAGAGCCGGGTTTGTGTCCTTTCTCATCTTCCTTAATTTCTCGAGAATTTGGAACGTAGGATAAACCGCCTGGTGGATGTTCAGTGGTAGGAGGGAAGTCATCCAAACAAAGATACTAGACTATTGGCCATTAGTGCTTAGTGCTTCAGTGTCTTGATTGGCTATTAGTGCATCTTGGCTTTAGAGTGTTGTATCTCCTCTTTATTATTGAGAAGAGGAGCCAACTCGGGGTTGGCGTATTCGACACATTCTTCCTCAAGGCTTCCATTTCCGACGTCGATCCAAACCTTCGAAGGCAGCTTCTTTGCTCTATTAACTTCAATACGCAAACACGAGAGGGGATTTGGTATCCTACAAAAACATTAACATCCAAAGCACCGTAAGCTTGCTTTCTCTCCCGCTGACAGACAAAGAAAAGGTTTTTTTAGACTATTCCTTCTGCAAATATATCACAATAGATCTTCGGACGCAGGAGGAAATTGATGCTGTTCAATAGGATTTGCATTGGATTTGGACATGCAGAATCAACCAATGGTGGAGCCTTCGGACATTACGGGAATGATGTCCTAAATACTGAATAGAAGAAGCGGGAATAGGAAGATTTTTGATTCCTTTTGTTACTCTATTTTTTTTATAAGCAAAGGACACCCGCGTATAGCATAAAATTATGGACAAATAAATATTTTTTGGATACCTACCTTACCTATATTTATTTAACAGTGGAGCGAAGCGGAACGGGAAACTCGTGTCGTCAGTTATCCAATTTCCCTCCTTTCTGTTTCGACAAAGAAAACGTTTAGGTATCGGTAATAGGATTCCCACTATGATTTGAAGAAAAAGATAGATTCTATAATAATCCATAAATAATAAGCTATTCGGCTAGATCTCGAATCAATAGACCACCGATTTCTTTCTCAGTCGTCGCGAGAGAGCAGAGCGTACCGCCCTGCCATAGTCACGAGGATCTTAATAGTCGGTCGCGACTGTTGTCATAGTCAACGTCCTCGTGAAAGAAAGATATCTGACCCGATGCGTCCTACTCTATTTTATAACCGATTGCTCCAGGGAAAGCGGTAGAGGCCGCTCCGTAGCTTTGGTCGTCGCACTCTAATCCGCTTTAGGTTCCAAATATCGATTTTGAACAGACAAAGGATACACCGAGACTCGGTTTACTCCGACGCAACCATCTCCTCTACTTCTACTAGGCGGGCCTCCTTAATCTATTCTTATTTCTCCTTCCGATAAGAGACTATTTTTGGTGAATTAACAGAAACGGAAAGAGAGGGATTCGAACCCTCGGTAAACAAAAGCCTACATAGCAGTTCCAATGCTACGCCTTGAACCACTCGGCCATCTCTCCTACATAAATTATTGACCAGAAACTGAGTGAATAGCCCATAGTTTGTTTGGACAATGTCCTTAGTAATCAGGTATGTGACCTTCTTATAACCCACGACATCTTTTAAGAAGTTCCTTGCCTTACTAATGTAATAGTTACAGAAAGCTCTTCCTTCCCCATCCGCCCTTTTCGGTTTAATTGAATAAGACCGGCCCGAGCCATACTTCTAATTATCGAGGATACACAGATGGCTGCTGCTTTTATTTTCACCTTCGGTTCTTCTTCTTATTTAAGGGATCCAAAGTATCTTCCTCAAAAAGGTCCTTAACCCCTTGATAAATGTAGACCCATCGGGCGGGGATAATCATTCCGGTCCTGGGAGAGGTGGCGACACCAGTCTGAGCTGAGGGAAGCCAGCCAATTGAGCTAAGAAGTAGGCTGAATGGAAAAAGGAAAGGGACAAGGATTTTCAGTCCCGCGCCCGCAGCCTGTCAGAACCTCCAGGGATTTCTCCTGAGCTAGCAAAGAAAGTCAGCAGTTAACCGGAAATTTAGGTCAAATTAGCATTTCGTAAGTTTTAGTAAGGCCAGTTATGGGAAGCAGGCCATGGAGAAAGAGAGACCGGTGTAGCTCGCTTCGCTTACCGCCTTCGTCTTTCGCCAGGATTGAGAAGCCGTTGCGCTAATTAGTTCGATTTCTAGCTCTTCACTTGGATGAGGAGTGGGGAAAAAAGATTGCGGGAGAGATCGGTGAAGAAGTGGAACTAAAGGATACTATAACCAAAGCTGAAAATGGGGGGATGAGGCATTGGTTGGATCCAGGTCAGAAAGTTCTAGGGAGGTTGTGTGCGCAAACAAGTCAGAATTAATAAGAAGGGGTGCTAACTCAATGGTAGAGTACTCGGCTTTTAAGTGCGACTATGATCTGAAATACATGTCTTTAGGGAAGGTTCATTGGTAGAAATCAACTGAAACGAGGTTGAAAGCTTTTCCCGTTGTCCGCTTTGCCTTCGTACGACTTTCCTTGTGAAAATGGGCTTTTTCAAAATCAAACTAGTTGTTTACTCATTGTGGCAAAACAAAACTCTCTTATTTTGAACTCAATCGAATTCACAACACTAGCCTTTCACAAGTGTTACAATACGATGCTTTTCGTGGATTGGATTGGTTTTAGCAAGGATAGGATTTCTGATCGGATAGGAAATGGGCTATTACACCTAGAAAACTTTTTAAGCAGGGTCACCTTGTATCGTTGCTTACAGTGTTTAATACTTTCACTGTATCAACTAATGATGATCATCCTTCTATTTTTTAGACTTTGTTAATGATTCTTTTTGAGATAGAAAGAATATATGTGGGTCAGTCCGGCACGTCACGCTTGCTAATACGGGGTGAACAAGAATTGGGGATCGGATGCGGGCGGAATTCCCGCCAATGGCTGAGATGTTCAGTCGACTCCCTCACCTAAGGTTTGCTGATGAATAGCGTATTGGGGTGGGGGGATGAACAATTCACTATTGGTGGACAGGAATCAGTACCAATGGGAGGAGGTGGTTTACGGAAGTGAGACAGACTTCGTGGACACATAAACAAGTAGGACTACGATGACCCAGTAGATTCCCCAAGGCAGGCGTCCGGTGAGTGATTTTCTTAGGACTGTCAAAATCAAAAGAAAAGACAGCGAACTCCACCAAACGTGATACCCGAGCCGCTTGCCAGCCTTTTCAGATTTTATGGCATTTCGCTTGATAATAGAAAGTCCTTCGATAAGAGCATGTTTCTCAATTTGTGATAACTACTTATTTATGAGTGAGAAATGCATCGAGATTATTAGTTGCTTACCGCTGCACATTTTATCAAGATCAACCTGTGGGAATAGCCGTGAAGATGAAGCTGAACACTGACCCAGCAGTAAGTGACCATGCACGACAACTTAACCTATGAAACCCTCATCCACACAACACCAACAATATCACCGCCAAAAACCCGTCCTCAGTTCGGATTGCAGGCTGCAACTCGCCTGCATGAAGCAGGAATCGCTAGTAATCGCCGGCTAAGATTAGCCTAGGTTTGTTACACTCACTAGAGCCAGTCGACACGCTTTCTCCTGCAAGGCATTCAATAAGGTAAGCTAGGGTTGGCAGAGAAGAAGGATAGAGAAGAAATAGAAAGAATCGAATACAAAACAACTCCGTTATCCGTCTTGGGCGGATGCCTCCTAAAGAGTAACGGAGGTGTGCGAAGGTAGGCTCAAGCGTTGATTCTGCTCGTGAGCGTAATGGTATAAGCCTGCCTGACTGTGAGACCGACTGGTCAAACAGAGACGAAAGTCGGCCATAGTGATCTGGGAGTCCCGTGTGGAAGGGCTCTCGCTCAACGGATCAAAGGTACGCCGGGGATAACAGGCTGAGGAAGCTTAGATAAGAGAATACGCTCTCGCATCGCTTTTTTTGTAGAAAGCTCTACCGGCGAGAAAAAGTGTTTGGCCCGAGCCAAAAAGAGGTTGATCCACTTCATTCGCCAAGCGAATGATCTTCGCTTCGCGGGAACAACAAAAAAAAAATCGCTCATTCCTTTCTTCGGTGCTGCCTTCCTTTTTCAAAAGGATGATATTTCTTTTTCTTTGAAGCAAAAACTCTATAGCAAGGTTTGATACCCTGTATCTATTCTTATTTTTTATATATTCGTGGAATTTATTCGATGCAACATCGGAGGAAAATGTTTTGCCAATTCAGTATTCTTGTTATTAGCGGAATCGGCATTGTAGTTTGGTACAAATATCAACCTCATCCTCCACAGGCATATTCTTATCATGCTTTCCAGAACCCTACGGCTGTGGTAGAAAGCTACTAAATAAAGGACTCCCTTGCTTGTACCTCATCCTACTAAAAGAAAACTCACCTTCGAGTCTTTTGAAATCGCTGATTCAAGTATCCGCGCTGATACCGCTAGAGATGCTTATGAGGGTTGGGCGAACAACCCAACCCTTGGAACCACCTACAGCTCCAGGTGGCGAAGAGCCGACATCGAGGTGCCAAACCTTCCCGTCGATGTGGACTCTTGGGGACGCATTTACTAGTATTCGATGAGATTCTGAAAGACCAGAAAGACAAGTGATATGAAATGGTTTTGTATCCACCCACTTTCCTTCGTTATCTTCAACTCTTTCTCTTTTGGTAGAGGAAACATTCCTCTTTTCATTGCAAAGTGGTATAGAGAATTGATCCAATATGGATGGAATCATGAATAGTCATTGGTTTAGTTTTGTGTATACTAATCCAAACTTGCTATCTATAACCTTTGCAAAAATAGGTTTCTGACGTCACTGCCTTTCATGCCAAGCTTAACGCTCTTGCTCTTGCACAGGCGGTGGGTGGATCAAGCCCCGCTCCGAAACAAAGAAAAAGGTGCGTGCCGCACTCACGAGGGACTGCCAGTGAGATACTGGAGGAAGGTGGGGATGACGTCAAGTCCGCATGGGGAGAAGAACCCTACTCGGTATTCTTAAAAAAAGAAGCGAGGCGCTTCGAGTTAGCGAAGCGCTGTAGTAGCGTCGGAGACTATGTGCTATAATGCTGAACTAAGGACGTTCCGCCTTATCTATAGAAGCAGTCGACTGAGTTCTGAACGAAGGGGGAAATAGCTCAGTTGGTTAGAGTGCTGGTCTGTCACACCAGAAGTCGCGGGTTCGAACCCCGTTTTCCTCACAGATACCGAGTAGGGTTCTTCTAAATTATCCCACGTTTATCTTGAGATATGCATAATTACATAACTATTTATGGCAATAATTTCTTCCTCATAGTATGCTTAATTCTGGCAGCGAGAGGATATCTTGATTCGAACCGCAATTGCTAAGGCTATGCCAGCTCAAATCCTGTAATATAATTGTGTCTAACCCACAGTTGTCATGTCTCTAGCGGTGGCTGCTACAAGAATGGAATATTCCAAAGCATTCGCTTCTGAAAGAATTTGAACTAATTGTGCCACAGTCAAGCGTTTTTGTCTCAACCGCTCACTAGGCTTCTTGCTGCGGTGAAGTTGCTTCATCACCCGGCTCAACATCAGCCTCATCCCCCCATTTTCAGCTTTGGTTATAGTATCCTTTAGTTCCACTTCTTCACCGATCTCTCCCGCAATCTTTTTTCCCCACTCCTCATCCAAGTGAAGAGCTACCCGAGATCATCGAAACCCACCACACAAACCCTAACTGGCAAAACCGATCTACGAACACCAAGGGCGGGTAGAGGGCCTCCCCTTCGGGATTCGAGATTGAAGAAGAGGAAAACAACTTCTAAAGGGAACTAGAAGTCCTAGACCTAGAATGCGAGTATCAGCAGGCCTAGTTACTCTCTTGCCCAAACTTATGCGGAGTACAAATTTATCGAGTTCGATCAGTACTATAAAACCCAAGTATTTTATTGATCAGGAGGTGCGTTCTATTTAGGATGACAGTTACTTGACTATCCACGGGGCGGGTATTATCCGCCAGCCCCAGTCAGAAATTAGAATGGAGAAGTAGACACAGAAGAGGAGGTGTTCCCTAGCAATCTCTACTAAATAATCATCTAGACAACCAGGGATAGCATGCCACTGAAAGCTATCTCTTAAAATGCACCAAACAAATAAGGCCACTGATACTATTGGTCAGAAGTATGATTTGACAAAAACTACTACTTTAGCAGCAATTTTTTTTACAATAAACTCTTGTTGTGCCTAATAGAATAGAAAGACTGCTTGAAAGAGTTGGAACTCCTTTTTTTCTAATTAGTTTCTCCCTTAAATTTTGAGAATTCTTTCAATAAAAGGAAAAATTTATAGTTTTGCAGGTCCTTGAGAGAACGTTATCCAGTCAGTTATGACTTGACCATGGTCTGAGGTGAAATTGGTCCTGGTCCATAAAACGAAAGGTGCTGGGCAAGCGCAGAGAAGTTGTCTGAAGGGTGTTTCGTCAGATGATGATTGAACCGAACTAAATCGCGGATCCTTGGGTCTCCACCGGATTGTTCAGAGCTTTACTCCTTGGTTTACCAGGGGCGAGTACCTCCTACACAATTCATTCAATGTGGGAATGACTAAGACAAGTTAGGCGAAACAGATATGCATGCACCATAGAGGTTTATCCACCATAGGTTTGTACACAAGAATAGTAGTCACATCGAGCACATTTTGGCGGAACGTCAACGTTATATATAGTGGAATTCTAGAGGTAAGTTAATGTTTTAAAAAATCCAAATGGAAAAGGATTTTCTAAAAAAAATGAGAAGCTAGTATCTCCAGTTTTATGAGAGAAAGAAGAGGAAGAATCGGCGGAACATCCTAGCCAAATTTGTGTCTCAATCCGATCAAAAATAAAACATATTCTATTGTGTGTTGACCACCGGGAAACGAATGGATTAAGATGAAGACGGACGGTGCAATTAGCGAGCATGGGAAGGCTTGTGGAGGTTTAGCAAGACAAAGGGGATATATGCGTTCTCTCAAGCAGTTAAGAACAAGACCATACTCACCGCGGCTTTGAGGCGCTAAGGCCTAATATAGGATGTGGCTGCCTTCCAATCAAACTACCCTCACCCTCCTCCTCATAGTATGCTTAATTTAATGGCAGACAGAGGCAGAGCCAACTACCTATGCTTCACCCGCTAAGATTTGAAATGGATGGTGTGAGTTAATGTATTAATGGAAGGCTGCTATCCCCTCGGCCTTCTTCAATCATTTCGTGGCACCGGGTGTGGCTGAACCATCTACGATGGGGGGATCGAAGGGAGGAAGCTTAGATAAGAGAATACACTCTCGCATGAAACAGTGAATAAAAGATTGAGTCTAGTCAAGATGCAAAAAGGATTACCCACATCAAGTAGGTAAATTGTCTGAGGCCACATCTATCTTTCAAATAAAGTATTACGACTCTATGGGCCCTGCGTGCGGGTGGCACAATTCCTCCCTACCCGAGGGTTGCGCCAAGGAGATCCTATGTCCCCGTATCTATTCCTGCCATCACATTGAATAAGTGCTAGGACTAGATTCTGATTTCGATAGCAGGAACGGCTTCTGATAGAATGCGTCTTGTTTATCTCGAAGAACTTGGGGGAATATCTATCCCAATGCCGAATTTTTTTACTATGTTTAGTAGCTTTTCAATGGCTTCTCTTGCCTTACCAGGAATGAGTGGTTTTGTCGCAGAATTAGTAGTCTTTTTTGGACTAGTAATAGCCCAGGGGTAATCCAGCTACAAATGAAAGAGTAAAGCGCATTATCTTCATTCCACTTCCAATTAGATGTGTTACACACAGTGACATTTGTTTTTCATGTATATCCGAACGTCATAAATCTCGTATATAGACATTTTTTATGTCACACGGGATTCCACGTGCCCCATGCTACTCGGGTCAGAGCGTAAGCTAGTGATGCTTTCGGCTACTGGACTTTAGCCATCTAGGGTGCAACTTAAGGAATCTTTAGATTTGGCGGCTATAGAAATCCGGGATGAATAAAAGGAATATCTCTAGCAAGGGAATGTGCTTTTGAACTCAATCGAATTCACAACACTAGCCTTTCACAAGCCCTTAGCTATTTAGATTGATTCTAAATGGCAGGTAGACTGCTGATACCCATTCTCTTCGCTCTGTTCTGCTCTTGTCTTCACTTTCCACTAATCTGGCAAAGGGCAGAGTATTTCCAATGGCTAATTCACGCATGTTGTACTTCTCCATAGTTTGCTCGAATCGAACTTGTCCGTACCGACATAATCAGTATCTCCCGGACTACCAAGGCAAAAAAAACCAGTAAACTAGTGACTTGAATCATACTTCCTTCCTCTTTGATTGAGGAAACCTAACTACAGGAACTGCTTAAGTCAAGAACAAACAGATGGAGTATTTCTTCCTTTCGAACTAGAAAAAGTTAGGCTACAGCAAGCGCAAGTCATATCAATTTGAAAGGGAAGCAAGCAGAAAGAAAAACACAGAAGTCTGAATTGGATCAAAAGAAAGAAGCAAACCAGAGGAGTCGCAGGTAGGATTTGTTTGGGCCATTGGCCCTTCCCCCGCCCTAATGGAACCAATGGAAAAGGGTAGGGTCATCAAGTAGAGGCTTCGCCTTTCCTTATCAATTGAAGTTCAAAAAGGCTTTTTTCCACTTTGCTTTGTTCATACAAGAAGTCATAAAATAAAGAAGTGACAATTCAGATTCATAAGACTTCCCGCTCGGAAGAAACCGCAACTCCTTTCCGCTACACATAAAAATATATTTCGAAAATCCTGGCCCAGGCTCAGGTCTATGACTTGAGCGATCACTCAATTGAGGGATCATAGTAGGGCCCCTTTATCTCTTCCTAATTCGAAGATTTGAAAGGAAAATCGAAAACAGAAACTCTACATTATAGATGCCTTTTTCTTGTGCCGATTCTTCTTGTATCAAAATAAGAATAAGAATCTTGTTCACGGGCTGGAGATAAGCGGACTCGAACCGCTGACATCCGCCACAGGGTAAACCACCGCCTCTCAGGCCTCCCCGACGGGTTCTACCATAGAGGCCAACGATAGACAATAACTCCCCCCCGAACCCAGCTTACAACTTTCATCGAAGCGCAAACGAACGAAAATATACCGAATCCCCCGTTGGCCATCGGGGAAAAGCCATTTAAAGTGACTCGCACAAGTCCTTTCTTTTTGAATGAGGAAAAGAGGCGCATAATCGATTCCGGATTTAAGGTGCCGACTTCCTTTCTTAAGCCAATGCACGCGGGACAGCTGCGCGAGCTCCAGAGGTACTTGCAGACCGGAGAGGAGGAAATCAAAAAAAAGAATAATATTTTTTCGTGCATTCATTAAACCTCCACAAGCCTTCCCATGCTCGCTAATTGCACCGTCCGTCTTCATCTTAATCCATTCGTTTCCCGGTGGTCAACACACAATAGAATATGTTTTGTTTTTGATCGGATTGAGACACAAATTTGGCTAGGATGTGAAATTTTATCCACGCACTCTTATTCTTATCCAGGTTTTATTCTTATGGTTGGATTCTGACAAAATGACTACTCTCGAATGCGTTGAGGAAAAGGCCCAGCCACTTCTAGAAGCGGTGATGCTGTGACACCTATTCTTTTGGGGAAAGATGCTCAGGAAAGTAGCCACCCCGAAGAAAGATCAAGTTTCTAGACGATACTAGACTGTATGAAACAGTGATGGTTATATGTCTCACGATGAAGGGTATTTGAGATTTTTTGTTTATATAAGTTTTTTCAATACTTCCATGCTAGGATTGGTTACTAGCTCCAATTTGATACACGCAAGAGAAGGATCTCCGACATGTATCTGATGAATGGCTAAGCTACCGTCTGACGGAACTTTCTTCCCCAAGGACCTTAGATTGAAAGAAAATAAGATGGATTCTTTAGAAAGATTCCCGGATAAAGTTCCGTATAATATTTAGTTAGAATCTAAATAATTCCTGCCAACTATAGAAAAAAGCCGTTGATGGATCAATTTCTGTAGGTGGGTCTCCACTCGGATCGAGACATTCGGATTTGCCGATGAAGAGTACTGCCTTGGCACCTTTCTGCCCTTTCCTCTATTTGTTCGATAGGGTCCTGTTTTGAAAATGAGCTTTGCTCTTCTGGGCGCTGGGCGCTCCCGTGGTTCGCGAGAAGGAAAAAGGACTAATCTTTTGTTACATCTGGCACGAGATGAAAATGCAAATCGAAGCTATTTGATGTTTGACTCAGGCCTATATGACCGATCGATCGAAATACTCCAAGCTGCTTCTTCCTCTGGATTCCCTTCTTCTATAGACAGACCCCCGACTAGGGCAACAGCGTTTTAAAGAAATACGAACAGTTTGGTTTTCAGTGAGCCCGCTTCTTAGTGATAGGTTTCTAAAGTATCTATCGCTATGTGCCCCTCCCCGGAAGAAGATCTAGGAGCAAGCTGCCTTTCTCACTGGAAAAGGGGAATACTAGATAGAGTCTGGGGCCGGAGCTGAACCACCATGTGCACGAGCGGAATCAATGTGTTCCAATTTCTGGCCTTGCACCGACCATCCAACGGACCACGACAAGGCGGCTGGCCCAGCAGTCACTTAACCAGACCTTATCCGTTATCCTGACACGACCTAATCGCGCAAGAAATCCTTTCTCTTACTTGGCACTTTGTTTGTCCCTTTATTTGTAGATTGGACTGGCTTTCCAGTTCAAGACTGAGCTATCCTTACATTCCGGTTGTTTTAAACCGGATCAGTCCCATTGTCATTGCCATTGTAGCACGTGTGTGGCCCATCCCATAAGGGCCATGCGGACTTGACGTCATCCAGAAAGAAACTCGGCTAATGAATATGCCCAGTGCCGAATAAAAAGAATTGTCCGGGGTTCGGAATTGTCTTTCCTTCCAAGGATAACTTGTATCCATGCGCTTCAGATTATTAGCCTGGAGTTCGCCACCACAACCCTCTCAACAATTAAGAGATCCATTCGAAGCCCTCATCCGGCTCTCTGCAGGGGAATCTCCACTCACTGCTTCCCCTAATATCCTCCCTTTACCACATCATGGGGGTTTCAAGTTGAGAAATAAGAAGGGCCGAAGGCTTTGACATTCAATCAACGGAGAGCCCACCCGCGTATCAAAGAGAATGAGGTCTAGCACTCCAAAATACCATCGAGAAAGAGCATGAAACTGTGCTACGAAAAAGGAGATGTTTGGACGATAGGAGATCTACTACGGATGGAATGTTTGGCAGTGAGGGAATTATGCAATAATTCTGTTCTTGTCAACTACCTATGCTTCAGAAAATTGACAATCTCACAAGGATGAATATCAGTAATTTTCTATTTACTGGTTGATCCCATCTTTTACGGAATCAATTCCTTTTTTTTGAAGAAATGATATCCGACGCCCGTGGAAACTCTTTCATTTCAAAAAAGTGATTCTTTTCTTAAGAATCAAATAGCATTTCCTATTGATTTGTCCCCTGGACTAGACCTATGTAGTCCAAACATCACATGCCAGCAGATGTAGTCACCATCATAGGTACTCAAGATATTGTGTTTGGAGAGGTAGATAGATAGGACGTAGTCTTGCTCGATCAGGACCCTAGCTTTATTGCGAGCCAAAAGTAAGAAAGCCAGAAGAAGTGAAAAGGATGCAAAATGCAATGGGATTCCTGATCCAATAAGAAATCCCAATTCGGAGTTTGTTTTGCTAGAATTCCTATGTTATACTATGAAATTCTCGATGATGAATCGATTTGATAGATCAGATATTGTTATTCCAAATATTGATCCGATTCAGTATCATCAGGATGCAAAAGTCATCCCGTTGAATTTACAGAAGTCCAATTTGGCATATCTATGGGATTACATCCCGAAAAAAAAAATTCGATTATGGAAGTCAATCGCCTATTTCTTGCTACATAGCTGGATAAAGTCGGAAAATTCCACCCAAAACGGGATTTTTCTTGGGACGTCACGACATTTGAGAACCAATTGCTTCTTTTGCTTTTCACCAACCTTCATGTACAATCTTATTTCGTATTAGAGTCTTCATTAAAATAGACTTCGTTTGGTAGTATCATTGCAATTTTTTTACAATAAACTCTTGCTGTGCCTTATTTCAAGCTGTCTTCTTCAGAGCCTTCTGGATGAATTGGCAAGTGCAGCTAAGGACATGGCTTGCTTGATAAGTACCCCGAAAAAGGAGATGTTTGGACGATAGGAGATCTACTACGGGATACTGTGGAGATAATAAAGAACCCAAAGCAGATGGTATCCTAATGCAAGGGTGGTCTTAAGAATCCAAAAGAGGTTGCTCAGAAGAGATAGTATTTAGTAGGAAGGTACAAAAAAAATAAAAAGGGCATTTCTTCGAAAACATTCGAATAGTGAGACGCATTAAAATTAAAACGCAATTTGCGTTCCGGGGGAGTCAGAGTCGAAAAGAGGATTCCTCGCTTCTTTCTCTCCATCGGAGTTATTTCCCAAGGACTTGCCATGAAGAAGGTGGTTCGCCAGGTCCAAGAAGGTATGGAAAAGGCATTATAGGTTTGATTCGCTCAAGGTTTTGAACAACAAGTCAGGTTTCTGTAAAATATATACACGAACCTTTATGTCGAGGGGGTCCCTCTGGATCCATTTCACATCGATAACGCGCCCTCTTCCAAGAGATCTTCGAAAAGTGGGTTTTTATGATCCGATAAAAAATCAAACTTGTTTAAATGTTCCAGCTATTCTCTATTTCCTTGAAAAGGGTGCTCAACCGACAAGAACTGTTTATGATATTTTAAGGAAGGCAGAATTATTTAAAGAAAAAGAAAGAATTTTGAGTGAATTGAAGAACTACGATATATAATTCACTAGGTTTGTTAGCTCTAAAGCGCAGATTTAGTATGGATACTTGGGAAAAGTACTTAATACCAAAGACATACATAGGTGGTGGTATTAAATCTCTATTGAATGTTGAGAACATATATGAAGAGAACCTGGAATTAACCAGTCTATTTTATTCCACAGAAAAGGCAGCATACATCCTTATCTTTTCCTGGTCTTCTCGGCTGGAATCTACAATGGTTGTCTCCCGAACCAAACACAATATCTTGACCGGAACCATGTTCAGTGCTGCCAGCCCCCTAGAATCTTCGGTAGTTGCTTGACGAGCAGCTCTTTCTATTCGCTTGACAAAGCCGCTGCTGCTCTTTCTTAATGCCTCACTGCCTGACCTTAGAGAAGACGAATTAGACTGCCTGATAGATTACTACTTCCTTTTCTTACCCAGTTTCATCTTGTTTTGTGCTCAAGCCGATTCTTTCAGCGATCGAGTAGCTGCTCATCTGCATGAAAGCAGTAGCCTCTGCAGACTTACTTCCTTGAGCAGGTAGCATCACATAGTGGGGAAAGAAGATATGATTCTTTTCTAGATTGAAATCATTCACTTTTCAATAATCACTGTTTTCATGATCCATTTGATTTGAATAGAAATCTCTTCTATCCCACCTCACCTACTAGGGTCTGGAAACAAGAAGCGCCAATTAAGGCGTATTCTTCTTTTTTCCGTCTCTGATACGGGCTTTCCTTCGGTATCTAATAACCTTGCTTCTGCTCGCCGCTGGCGCACCTCTCCTAACTATTGCCCATTTATTCTGGAATCATTTTTTTAGGAGGGACAATTTTACATATTTCTGCTCAAACAATCCGACTGAACAATCAGAGAATGGCTGCCTCTACCGCGCTTTCCCGACCAGTTGCGTCCATTTTCTCCAAAGTTTCCTTACTTTCTTTACTTCACTAGCCTTACTGGACATACCATACATACTGGATTGACTGGGCTGATCCTATCCTAATGCTTGGAATACAAATCATTGTCCATCTAACCATCAAATAAAGTGGGTCACACTTACCTCTCCATGTTCATTAAGAAACATTCTCGTATTATATTTATTGCGGAAAGCAATCCCACTATGTGAATGCCCATCAAGCATTTGATTAACAGATGGCTCACTGTAAATGGATTGAATTTGCCCACTTATGATTGGCAATGAATCAATAAATTCAGAAAGAAGACGACTACTAATATGTTTCTCTGTACCCGAACCCTGAAAAATAATCACTTCATTACCCCATCGAGTGTAATTTACACCACGAAATTGTACTTCGAATTTCCTATCAAAGATCTCTTGTAAGACAACTTGATACAAACAAGAAGTGATTGATTCACCCTAAGAATAAATAAGTAGTCCTCTGCATAGTCAGTACTATAGCCTCACTAGTCCTCGTCGAGGAATCTCCTTTCCGCCCTTTCCTCTATTTGTTCGATTAGTATACACAAAACTAAACCAATGACTATTCATGATTCCATCCATATTGGATCAATTCTCTATACCACTTTGCAATGAAAAGGGTTCACACGTGAAAGTTCTTCGAAAGGTGTCAGCAGGTGCGCAGAGCCGGAGCTTTTTTGTTCGCCCTTAGGCCGAGTCTTCGCCCACTTCAGAGTCTTCGCCATCTGTTTTTCACATTCTAATGGCCTTTTTCGCAGAAATGCGGGAGACCTGGAGTGGACGGGAGCGCTATGCTCCTTTCGGCCTGATCTTAGGCCCTGACTCACCCTCCGTGGACGAACCTTGCGGAGGAAACCTTGGGTTTTCGGGGCATTGGATTCTCACCAATGTTTTCGGTAGCCCTACCTGGACCAACTTAGTCCGTCGATAGAACATTGGAATCATAAACTGATCTACGTGTGGGTTCAAATAGTCACCCGAAAATGGAAATTTGCATGGGCACTCTAACTCGAAGGAAGAAGCTGAAGCCAGTCCAGTAGCTCGAACTCAGACTATCTACGAAAAAGATGGCATTCTCCCTTAATCTGCCTTGTTTTGAGAAGCGGGGAGGTAGTTTTGTCAAGCTCGTTAAACGCAACGACAGTCAAGGCTAGGAAGATTTTCCAAGCCAGCCAACAAAGTGGGATATTCCTTGGAAGAAAGCCTGTATTGTTTGACAAGATCCTTAGGTCGGTCTCAACACGTTGGCATCTTCTATTCCTGACTCATTGGGGATATTATATTTTCTAGAAGTAAAGGACAATGATCTGACCCAGCTTGCAAGAGGGATAGTAAAACTTAGGAAATAAATCCTCATAAGTGGAAGAAACCAGAACTCTATCCAAAACTTCTCTCACTGGCCTGTCTTGTTTGTTAGTCCAGGCCACCAACCCTTCTCAGTTCCTGTAGTTCAGTTTCAGATATGAAAGCATTAAAAGCTTCGGCAGCTTTTTGTTCAATTTCTCGTGGAGTAAAAAACTTCTCATCAGTACGAGTCAAGGGAATGACCCCCTGGCCCTTCTTTTGCATTCCACACCCGGTGTACTTTTCCGATCAGGTCCTTCTCGCTATGGCAGAATCTTGCATTTCGAATGATCTAATTGAAATATCGATATCGCTATCTGCTGGAGTCTAAAGTATCTCGGTAAGGGGAAGTAAGAGAGTTGTCAGATCGAGATAAAAGAGTCGTAGTTTAAGAAGACATATCCAACAGAAATCGCATCAACCTGTCCCCAATAGAAGAATGAGTGATCCCTTCCCCTGCGGATCATGGCCTTACCACTAGGTCCCCGATGGCCAACGGGGGATTCGGTATATTTTCGTTCGTTTGCGCTTCGCATTCCCGCTGGAATAGTCGTACTCGAGACCCAATTGAGCAGCTTAGTCTTCTCCTTTCTTTGGGCGCGGGACTGAAAATCCTCTTTCGCTGGGCCGTTTGGACTCCAAATCCAAACGTGGTTCGAATCCACGAGCCTGCTGATCTAACCGATTCATTGGTTGATTGGGAATCGAATAAAAAAGGTCACCGCTGACATAGAAGTTTTGAAAAAGAGAGTGGAAATGCCTAGGACAGAGTTCATTCACTTGCCCAGCAGCCCTACTCCTCATAGTTGATCCGAATTTCTATCCCTGATTGAGTCAATCAGGAAGAGGAAGACTTGAAAAAAGATGTTAACCCTTGATCAATTAGTGGGCTACACCTAGATTTTGATGGAATAGTGGGATAATTACAGAACTACACCTAGTAAACGTTTTTGATTTTGTAGTTCTATTGTTTTGATGTTAACCCCAATATTGATTCAGTGGAATTATCTCGCGAAAGGGTGGCTCGCGGAGGAAAGCATTTAGCACAATAGCATTGAGATCATCTGTAATCCAGAAGGTGACTTTCTTGTAACCTTCAACCACAGCAGTAGGGTTCAAGAACCTTCCATGTGGCTCAGGGATGAGAAAAGGTTCCGGGAATCTGGCGAGTCTCTATCATCTCTTGCCCGAACTGAGTCTATTAGCTCATCTTGTCCTTAGCAGCAGGTGATAAGAACCCTCTTTGGGAGAAGTTCTCACTGTGATTAGAATGACTAGCACGAAAGCAGTGATCTTCTAGGTCTGGCTCATAAATAGGCCTTGGCTCCGCGGCAAGTCCTTCTTAACAATGTGATGGAGCTCAAAAACGGCGTTTACCGACCAAGAACAATACCTTCCTTCGTCTTAACCCTTGGGCTTTATATCAACTTTCCGATATCAAAAAGTTCGTAGTCGACTCTGTTCTAGGGTGTCGGTGCCAAAGTACTCTTCAGCTGAAGAACACTCTTTGGGACAAGGGCATCATCAAAAAGCTTTTCCCATGAAGAAGCTTGAAGATCACCATCCTCACTCAGATGAAAGAGCTCTCTGATCTGTCCAAGAGCAATGCTCCAAAGCTAGAAAGGTTAGAGCAAGTGCTTAAGAATTGTGCTCGTCGCGACTGTTGTCATAGTCAACGACGGTTGAAACTTCCAGGAAAAAACTTCGAATTGGGAGGGCGATCCTCCCGGTGAACTGACCGTACCCCAAACCGACACAGGTGAACAAGTAGAGTATACTAGGGCGCGTCGAGAGAACCATGTCGTGATTAGAGAAGAATGGCAATGGCGTAGATCATTCTGAATTCCATCTTTGAACCCTTCCGCACCCCCTATTTAGTAAGTGGAGAGAAATTCTCAATATAGAAAACAATAGGCTCGAACTAGAGCAAATCCTGGGTGTCATCTCGGCGCTTTTTGAGATCCTCAATGACTACCACCAGAAAGGGAATGTGACCACCATTCTTATTTGAGAAAAGTGTATTGGGCGTACCTTCGTTGACATCGAAACGCGCTCGCTTGAAGCCCCTACGAAGGCGGGTTTGTAAGAGAAATAAGAGGTGAATTAGCGCTGTTAAGAACTTCCTAAGGGCTACCACCGGTGGCCACCTAAAATAATGGATCAATTGGAGATTATCTGTTAAAGCCACCACCCTGGTATCACAGATCCAACTTGGTTCAACGAATAGAAACAAGAATTTCAAGGGAGAAATATTAATGGCCGCCGCATCGCTCGTGTAATCAAAATGCAACATTTAAGTGCATTTCAGTAGCTTGAAAACGAAGTCAGGGAAAAGGAGGAAGTCGGGTCGGGCATGTCCAAAGAAGAATGTACCTGGGTCGGTAGCGAGGAATAAAGTTAGGCCAGCAGCCCATAAATGATCTATTGGAATCATCCAATGGTGGTGAAAATGCATTTCAGCTATAGACTGGCTGATGCTGAACTTCTTGCCATTGAAGGAATCAAGGGCGCTGGTAGTGGAAGAGATGCCGCACTATAGGTAGGTCTCCATGTGTCTTGAGTTTGAAAGACGACTTCGGTTCACACGTGAAAGTGTTTTGCTTCTTTTATATAAAATGCTCCTTTTGCAACTCAAATCCCGGGGTTAGGGAACTTTTCTTGTTGATTTAGCTGATTTTTCCAACAGCTCTGACATGTTCATAGGAATAGGCCTTCTATTCAATGCAGTCCCTCGTTCTTCAATCTTTTCATGGCTGCTTCATTGTCCTTGGCCTTGATCAACACGTATATTTACATCAGGATTTGTCCTTAAAATGGGATCGATAAGAACTGATGATCGGAGAGAGTACGGAGTTGGTAACTGATCATGCATGATTCCATTTCCTCCCCACGTAAAAGGCGGGTCGTCGTCTATCTTTTTCTATTTATTTAGCTCAGCAAATCGAATACTAAAAGGGGTAATAAGAAAGAATTTCGGGAACAAGCAAGCAAGAAAGAAAGTAAGTAAGTTCAGTCTCTTCTTTAGGAGTTCGCACCGCGTAGTGGGCTTGGCTTCTATCTATCTCGGCGAAGGAGCCAGCCCTATTCATGGCAAGGAGTGAACCCGCCAGCCCCATAGCAAAAGCTGGGGGGTATCTGACCCGAAAAGTTCTATTTCATGGGGCAATGCCTACAACTAAGTAGATAAGACCCGGATGTAAATTGGAAATTGATTTACCTAGAATAAAAAAAAGACCTTTCGAATGAAAATGGAAGAATAGTATGCGATATATCTCACTTGGACAAAATAAATTAAAAAAAAAAATCGCTTATCCGCATTTGTTCCTACACCAACCACATTTCTTACCTCAAACCTCTCTACAATCTCTTGAATTCACTCTTGCCAAGATACTTGTCCCCTATTCACTAAGTAGGGATTGCAATTTTTCTCGCATTTTCGTTTTTTCACTCAAACTCAAGGGAGAAACTTTGCTTCTTATCTTTTTTTTAAAGATTGACGAATCAAATGATATTTCTGTGGCAGACGAGCTCCCTTCTGGTAAAAGGGATTTGAGTGGAAGGTTGAGCGCCCCTTAACGTTTAGCGAAGAAAGACATCAAAAAAGTTCTCCTAAACCTGTTCCTTTCCGTTACTACTACTTGGAATTGGAAGTCTAGGAGCAGGACTAACCTTTTTCTTTCGTTTAAATAAAGTCGAGATGTAGCTTTCTCTATCTCAAGAAATTATTCCACCTCCATTCATTGGAGAACAAAGCGTTATCTGATTAGATCCTTGCTTCAAACTCAACCGAATCAAGTTTCCAAAATTTCTTCACCTTGATATACTCAATCCATTCAAATTCCATAATTCCAATGCAATAGTGCCGTTTTTGAGTTCCTTGACAACGAGAGATCTTAAATTATCCCACTATTCTTTCTAGGTGTAGTTCATAAAGTGGAAGTCAAATACGTTATTCAATAAAGTTGATCGACTAATAGTTTCCTCTCGGTTCACCTAGAAATAGTTCTGTAATTATGCAAATCCTAAATTTCATCTTAACAAATACGTGAAATAACTGCTTATTCGTAGGAGCTGGTCCTCAATTGCGTAGCCTATATCAAAAGCTGGATCGAATTCTGGTGTGTGTGGCTTTACAGGTCTTGGCTTATACCTTTGCTTCTCTTCTCTAGGGATCTATACTTGGATATGCAACTTTAGGTAGTCAGACAGTAACCCTCGTATCGGCTGGATATAATATATATGGATCAGTGGTCGTAACTGGTTATGCTTAAGGAACTGTAACAACAAACCTTCGTTAATCCCTTTTATCGAGTCTCGGGCACAATCTCAGTTTTACAACGACTTGGTTTACCAAAACTGCGGCCTTCACACGATGGAATGGCACTATTGCAGTCCTCATGGGCTCCGCCATCTTATCGAAAGAGAATGTAACTATTTCACCTTTGATACGCATTTCTGAAGAATGAAACTTGGCGATTGTTCTAGGAATTCTTCTTGTTCCCATACTTGAATTGATTGATTTGCATGAAAATCAAAGTGGACCTCTTAGGAAAGAAAGTGTGAGTTGACGATTAGCGTGCGGTTGACCGACCAGAAAGGAAATGAATCAAAAAATCAGACAATCAAACAGCTAAAGGTAGAGGTAGAACGATCCTAGTTACTAGTAGCTAATCAAGTCAGAGTAGGGTGGCCGAGAAGCTTCTTGCCGGTGCCCCCAAAGCAAAGCACAGACTCTACTCACCTAACAAAATTAGGTGAATACCCAAAATTGTAGTCATTTTATTTCTATCTTTCCATACATAACCAAAAAATGGCCCCTCATTCTTTGAGAATCAGAAGGATCCTTTTCGAGTTTCCATTTCTTCATTTGGAATCTGGGCTCTTCTATCTTCGACTTATTTTTTTTGCTTTATTCTTTATTTATTTCATTTCGATTTTTCCCTCTCAAGCATCTCGGTTCGAATCCGAGTGCGCTGCTACAAGTAAGCGCTTTGGGAGAGAACCCTCGATGTTATTGCTGGAGCCAGAACAAAAACTTGGCAGAAGCACCAGCCAGAAGCCCCTTAGGGTGAGCCACAACCCACTTTATCAGCATTTGTAAAGGTCGATTGGCACCCGCATAAGTTACGACAACTTGATTTTTCATAATAGAATTCTCATATTTTATTATGAGAATTCTATTATGAAAAGTGGAGTATTCTTGCAATAGTACTTAGATGATGCTAGGAAGGAGGATGAACCTATCACAAGACCTGTCTGCGACTACCAGTGTGCGCTCATCCCTTGCTTGTTCTTTCAGGACTGAGTATGATGAAATTGAGATCTGACTTACTTTAGTCCGTATCGTATAGCCCGGCTAGATAACAAAACAATGAAATAGCACGCCACTATGGTGAGAAATCTTTAAGATTAAATCTTACTGATTCGACTCGTGGACCTTTGGAAAAGAGTAGTGGCCTTCTAACAAAGGTGAAAACAACCTTAAAATACCTTATTGAGGGAATGCTATGATAGCAGCTTACAAAACTTCTTTTGCTCAATCAATTCTTAGCGCCAGCCTTCCTGCTAAACCAACTCAACGCTTAAAGCCTTCATCGACAAAGTCTTGCTCTCCTTCTTTTCTGAAAAGTGCATCTGTACCGAGCGATCTACACAAACTCTGCTTGAAAGGTAAAGGAATTCCGCTGGCAAGTCCAGTGTGGCATCCCGCAAAACCACTACTAGAAAATCGCGTTGAATTTGTGCATTGCATCGTCATCATCATGTGTTGTTTGTCTAAAACTATTTTCGCAAAACATGTTTTGTTTTCTAAAACGCCCCGTCTTGTTTGCAAACATGACCCGGGGCTCCGGATTATTTTGTTGTCTACTATCGGTTTGCAAAAGGTGCATTTAAAAATAAATAAAAGGTTTAATTATTTTAGCGGGGGCAGTCGAACGGGCCGTTTCCACCCGAACGACCACCCCCAGGTTTTTACAAATCGGTCCAACCTAAATCCTACAGCTACCAACTAACCTACCCAGCCCTCCCCTCCACATCACCCCGGCCAACCCCGAGCCGCCACCTCACCCTCTCCCTATCCCCAACCAACCATGTGCTGCCACTTGGCCCTCTCTCCCTTCCCTCTCTCTCCCTCTCAGGCACACACAACTCACACCACACAAACCACCCACACCACAAACGCACACCACACACCAACCGCCTGGGTCCCACCCCGCGGGACCCACGCTTTGGCCCCACCGCTCCCTCTCCTCTCCCCGAGACCGTCCTTCCCCTGCTCTTCTTCCTTTGGCACCCAGCAGCCTCCCTCCTCGCTCAATCGCAGCGCCTCCCTCCCCTTCTCTCCTCTCCGGCCCGAGCCTGGCGCCTCCTGCGCCAATCCTGCCCTTGTCCGCTCCACCAGTAGCGCTCCTCCCCACCTCGCGCCTCCTCCGTCGCCGCCCGTCGACCCGAGCCGCGCCGCTCAAGCCGCCGAGCAGCCGTCGCCCCTAAGCCCCTGCCTGGCCGACCCGTCGGTTCGCCCTTCGCCGGGCGACCCAGCAGCGACCACCAGACGCCGGCCTCGCCCCGCCCCGCCTGAAGGCCTCCCCGACCTCGCCGGCTTGGCCCTCGCCGCTCACCCCATCCCCTCTGCGTCGGCTACGCCTCCGTTTCCTCGAGCTCGTGAGAACCAACGCTCAGGCCAGGGCGTCTTCGAGGTCAGTATGGTCGACCAGGCCAAGAAGTTGCCGCCGTTCGTGACGCTCTCCCGGAAGGAGCCCGTGGTGTTCCGCGCCAGCGCGCCTCCTCGAGCCCCTCGGCCTTCCGTCCCGGCGCGGCCGCGATCCTCTGGCGGCCGCGCTCGACCTCGCCCGCACCGCCGCTCTCAGAATCGTCGCCTTTGGCTCGTGCGTGTTCGACGGACCCGAGTCGGCCAATGAGGCCTCGGGTTTTCTGCAACAACGCACAAGGCCTCTTTGGTGAAGATAAGTGCAGCCATTAGACTATATTAATCGATGTGTGTGTTGATGTATGTCTTTGGAGGTTTATCTTGTGGTGGTGTGTGTGGCTCTCAGTTCACCTTTGCACCGGACTATCAATCCTAGATATCTCGACAAGATCCACCGGACGCCGAGAACCCCAACCCAAAGAGGACCGAAACCGCAAGACCTCCTTCCCGAACCGAAGGTATTCTACATGGAAGACAAGAACATCTCTGGACCCGGTGAAGCGGGCGCCTCAAGATCTACTTCACGGACTCGAGTACCCGGTACCGATCCACTCAAGTTCGCCATCGGCGACAAGAACGGCAACCAGGGCGAGTCCGATGCCCGGCCTTCGCCAAGTTCGCGAGACCCGAACCCGAGGGTCCTCGACAAGACCGTCTCGTCGCAAGAGCCCCGATGACCTTTTGTCGCCAAGATCTGCATCGCTACGTGTTCCGTCGACCAATGAGCGAGGTGGAACCCGATGGAGCCGGTACCAACAAGATCGACCGCCGGACGCAAAGCACTTCAACCCCGGACATCGAGACCCTGGACGACAAGTTCTCCATCTTGTATCCGAACCTCGCCGATCCCGAGTCCGAGAACGTTCCGTCGACCACGGACCCCGAGACCGACCGGACCCGAACCCCGAACCTCAAGATCGTGAGACCCCTAATGTGTGACCCTTATCCGAGAACCCTATTTTATAATATATTAACAAATGGATGCATATTGAATTGTCATACTTGCATGCATAATCATGTGGTTTGGGGGCCTTATGCCGATTCACCTCATAATTAAATATGGGGCCCATATGCGGGCAATCCTAGTCTTATATTGGCCTCATTTAAACTTGTGTAGCGAACCGGTGAAATATCCTGCCTTGTTAAACAACATTTAAATTGCGGGGGATCTAAATAACTTGCACCATCTAATTAAATGTCGGGACCCCGGTTCCGCTTTAATATGACCTAATTGCATCGCTTTCTTTGCCATGTCATACATCATACATTCATCATGCCGATCTTCTACCGTTGTATTAAATACTGCATCCGGTGTTTATTCTAGTGTTTTGCTTCTTCGCGGATAAGGCCGTTGAGTTGATGTGAGCTTAGCGATCTTGGATGAACCTTCTTTGACAATGTTTTCAGGCGAGCATCTTCCCCTTTCTACCTATCTTACTTTTATAGTATTTATTCCCTCCTGTTGATCTATTGCTATCTGTGTTGTGATGCTCTAGTTTTCGTACCCGTGATATCCCCTGCAGCCTTATATTGCCTTGGACACATCCTATTACCTGTTGTTTGGTAGATAGTTGGACTTGCGCGTCGCAGTCGCTTGCTCAAGTGCTGTTGCGTGTTGTCAAGTGCCACAGTTGTTGATGAATTGCCGCATGTTGATGTTGGAGATGATCCTAGTTTTACTTATCGTTCACTTTAATTCCTGTTTAACAACTAAAATTGAAATAAGCAGAGGCATCGGTGGGTGATAGACATTTGGTTTCCGAACGCCCACTTGTGTCCCATAGGACCCCGAGTACTTGATACCTGTTCCTTGTTTATCGCGCTATCCACATCCGGGAGGTATATGGGACCCTCCTGAGCCGGAGCTTGATTCATTCTTATTTCTTGGGGCCACAAACTAGTTTGAGGTTTTATTTACGATCCTGTACTTATGCCATGCTACTTATGTATTTACGATTGTGCGAGGAGCACACTGTACTGTTTAGGTAAGCGGAGTGTTTTCGCGGTATCGACAAGCCCAGCCACACTTTCGGGTTCCCAGTCGTTTACAGCCATTGACGCAAACCTTGAGTCCGTCTCGAAGCTTGCTTACTTCGTTGCGGTTCTACTCAATGGGGTGGCCTCCTGAAATATTTCTGAATCCTGTGATTGTTCAGTCGTGAAAGCCTCGTTGGGTTTTGATTTGGTTTTTCCGAGGTTGATCGAGCGTGTGTTGCTATTGGTGCACCCCGGCCGGGTAAAACTTTCTGAAAGCCGTGTCATGGTTATGGACGACTTGGAGCATGATTCTAACCATAGACAAGCATAACTAAAGTTTATTGTTATAAATTTGACTTTATAATGACTAGTAATCAGCTTCACTATAATGGAATGGCTAAATAATACTGCCCACCATTGCTTGTTTGGAGTGTCGCCATGCGACCATTGTACTGACTAGTAAGTATTGCAACGACAACGAAATGGCTGAATAAAAGTACCAACAACCTTTGGGTTTCAGGTTATCTCATACTAATTGTATTTGACTAGTAAGTGTTGCAACTACAACGGAATGGTTAACTAAAATGACCCACTGCTTATATTATTAGGATGATTATCTACATCTTACTAGTAATAGCTACAACGATAACTGAATAAATAAAACTGCCAACTGTGTGAGTTCCTCGGTTGACTTCCTCGTTTGGTCTCGAGGGGGAAACGCCAGGCTGGGTTTGTTTGATGATAGAATCAGTTGGTTCCGGATAGGTCTTTCTTACCCCTCTCTGATAGTCGCCAGTTGCATCGAGTCTCTATAGGTTGTTTAGTGCATGCTGCCACGCCGATCCACCATACCTATGTAGGCGAGGACCGCCAATTCTAGCCTCGCTGCAATCGCCTCGATCGACGCTCCTTCTTTTCCTTTGCCCTTTGTCGGCACCCCTTTGTTTAAGCAGGTTTTGAGATCGGCGTCGTTAAGGTGGTTACCCTTCCGCTTGGCACGGGCAGGTTATGGACGCCATTGGTTATTCTTGAGGCTCTTAGCCCCATTTGCATCTTGTACGTGAGACGACGCTATATCGCTTTTCAAGGTGATTTGAATCTCTGATATTATATCTGTATTCTTGACTCATGGAGTCATTGTTATATATATCTGTTGTGTAATGTTATTACTTCGTTTTCCACCCGCGAAAGTGCTGGTGGGCACCTTTGAATCGTTTCTATGCGGGTTTGGGATTTCGCTAAAACTTGCATAGGTCCGTCGAGGTGTTACAGAGTGGTACCAGAGCTCAGCAGTTGCGATACCCCACAAGTCCAGCCTGTAGGATAACCTAGCTAACGGCCGAAGTAGAGTGTCAAAACTATTTTTGAAAAATTGGTTGGCTAGTTCTGATTAGGTCTGATTTTACTCCTTACCCTTTGCTATTCCTCTCTTACCTCTATGTGTTTTGAATCCGCTCTCTTCTCTCTCTTCGAGTCCAGGATTTCTCGTGGTTGGTTTTCCATCGTACCTTCAGGGATTCGCTTTCTCCCTTTTGTAACGGAGGTGCTACGATCATCAATCTGCAACTGTTCTGTTGTGCCCTTCATACGATCTTTTGTTCTTGAGCTCTTTATCTATATGTGTTCCTTGCCGGATATCTGTGTCGTTGGAAAACATATGAGAAGGACGAGCATTGGTGAAGTTGGAGTATACCTTGAGCATGTGTTGTTCATGCCAATGGAACCATCGCGGAATCTAATCATTGTGCCTTTCATACGATTCCTGCTGGCATCATCCCTTTGTTCCGGATACCGCCTATGAAGATCTTCAGTCTAAATCTCGAGAGTTGGGTTGCCTGATTTTCCTATTCATGTATAGAGTTGATAGTTTGGGTACGGGATGGATTGATCACCCTAACCGACTCTTACTGTTCGCTCTGTACATCGAACTGGTGGATCAATGTAACTTTTCCCTCTTCTAATGGAAGTTAGAGGTGGCCTTATCGTTTGATACCTCTACCTTCGTCCTTTGTTTCTCCGGAGTGTTCTCTCGACGATCAGGAACAACGACCCTTTGTTGGTGGTGTTGCCGTTTTCCAGATGAAGAAGGAACCCTTGTTAGTGGTGTCGCGAGGATCTACACGAAGCGAGAAGACGCAGATCACCGACCTTCTTTCCGGCACCATGAGGCGGATCTCGAGGGCGAGATCCATTGTTAGTGGTGTCGAATTGTGGCATCCCGCAAAACCACTACTAGAAAATCGCGTTGAATTTGTGCATTGCATCGTCATCATCATGTGTTGTTTATCTAAAACTATTTTCGCAAAACATGTTTTGTTTTCTAAAACGCCCCGTCTTGTTTGCAAACACGACCCGGGGCTCCGGATTATTTTGTTGTCTACTATCGGTTTGCAAAAGGTGCATTTAAAAATAAATAAAAGGTTTAATTATTTTAGCGGGGGCAGTCGAACGGGCCGTTTCGACCCGAACAACCACCCCCAGGTTTTTACAAATCGGTCCAACCTAAATCCTACAGCTACCAACTAACCTACCCAGCCCTCCCCTCCACATCACCCCGGCCAACCCCGAGCCGCCACCTCACCCTCTCCCTATCCCCAACCAACCATGTGCTGCCACTTGGCCCTCTCTCCCTTCCCTCTCTCTCTCCCTCTCAGGCACACACAACTCACACCACACAAACCACCCACACCACAAACGCACACCACACACCAACCACCTGGGTCCCACCCCGCGGGACCCACGCTTTGGCCCCACCGCTCCCTCTCCTCTCCCCGAGACCGTCCTTCCCCTGCTCTTCTTCCCCGCCTGGCACCCGCGCGGGCGCGTCGCCTCCCTCCCCTCGCTCGATCGCAGCGCCTCCCTCCCCTTCTCTCCTCTCCGGCCCGAGCCACCGCGCCCCCACATCCTGCGCCAATCCCGCTGCCCTGCTCCACCCAGCGCGCTCCTCCCACCTCGCCCGCCTCCTCCCGTCCGCCGCCCGTCGACCCCGAGCGCCCGCCGCTCAAGCCGAGACGCCGTCGCCCCAATCCCGCCTGCCTGGCCGACCCCGGTTCGGCCGCTTCGCCGGAGCGACCAGCAACCACTGCAGACGCCGGCCTCGCCCGCCCGCTGAAGGCCTCCCCGACCTCGCCGGCCTGGCCCTCGCCGCTCACCCCATCCCCTCTGCGTCGGCTACGCCTCCGTTTCCTCGAGCTCGTGAGCACCAACGCTCAGGCCAGGGCGTCTTCGAGGTCAGTCTGGTCGACCAGGCCAAGAAGCTGCCGACGTTCGTGACGCTCTCCCGGAAGGAGCCCGTGGTGTTCCGCGCCAGCGCGCCTCCTCGAGCCCCTCGGCCTTCCCGTCCCTGGCCGCAGCACGATCCTCTGGCCGGCCGCTCGTGCCGACCTCGCCCGCACCGCACGCTCTCTGTAACCGTCGCCTTTGGCTCGTGCGTGTTCGACGGACCCGGAGTCAGCCCAGCGAGGCCTCGGGTTTCTGCAGCAACGCACAAGGCCTCTTTGGTGAAGATAAGTGCAGCCATTAGACTATATTAATACGATGTGTGTGTTGATGTATGTCTTTGGAGGTTTGTACTGTGGTGGTGACTGTGTGTGGCTCTCCAGTTCACCTTTGCACCGGACTATCAATCCTAGATATCTCGACAAGATCCACCGGACGCCGAGAACCCCAACCCAAAGAGGACCGGAAACCGCAAGACCTCCTTCCCGAACCCGAAGGTATTCTACATGGAAGACAAGAACATCTACTGGACCCGGTGAAGCGGGCGCCTCAAGATCTACTTCACGGACTCGAGTACCCCGGTACCCGATCCACTCAAGTTCGCCATCGACGACAAGAACGACAGCAACCAGGGCGAGTCCGATGCCCGACGCTACGCCAAGTTCGCCGAGACCCCGAACCCGAGGGTCCCTCGACAAGACCGTCTCGTCACAAGAGCCCCGATGACCTTTTGTCGCCAAGATCTGCATCGCTACGTGTTTCGTCGACCAATGAGCGAGGTGGAACCCGATGGAGCCGGTACCAACAAGATCGACCGCCGGACGCCAAGCACTTCACCCCGGACATCGAGACCCTGGACGACAAGTTCTCCATCTTGTATCCGAACCTCGCCGATCCCGGAGTCCGAGAACGTTTCCGTCGAACCCTGGACCCCGAGACCGACCCCGGACCCCGAACCCCCAGAACCTCAAGATCGTCGAGACCCCTAATGTGTGACCCTTATCCGAGAACCCTATTTTATAATATATTAACAAATGGATGCATATTGAATTGTCATACTTGCATGCATACTAATCATGTGGTTTGGGGGCCTTATGCCGATTCACCTCATAATTAAATATGGGGCCCATATGCGGGCAATCCTAGTCTTATATTGGCCTCATTTAAACTTGTGTAGCGAACCTGTGATATATCCTGCCTTGTTAAACAACATTTAAATTGCGGGGGATCTAAATAACTTGCACCATCTAATTAAATGTCGGGACCCCGGTTCCGCTTTAATATGACCTAATTGCATCGCACCTTTGCCATGTCATACATCATACATGCATCATGCCGATCTTCTACCATTGTATTAAATACTGCATCCGGTGTTTATTCTAGTGTTTTGCTTCTTCGCGGATAAGGCCGTTGAGTTGATGTGAGCTTCGCCCCGATCTTCGGATGAACCCTTCGACAATGTTTTCAGGCGAGCATCTTCCCCTTTCTACCTATCTTACTTTTATAGTATTTATTCCCTCCTGTTGATCTATTGCTATCTGTGTTGCGATGCTCTAGTTTTCGTACCCGTGATATCCCCTGCAGCCTTATATTGCCTTGGACACATCCTATTACCTATTGTTTGGTAGATAGTTGGACTTGCGCGTCGCAGTCGCTTGCTCAAGTGCTGTTGCGTGTTGTCAAGTGCCACAGTTGTTGATGAATTGCCGCATGTTGATGTTGGAGATGATCCTAGTTTTACTTATCGTTCACTTTAATTCCTGTTTAACAACTAAAATTGAAATAAGCAGAGGCATCGGTGGGTGATAGACATTTGGTTTCCGAACGCCCACTTGTGTCCCGTAGGACCCCGAGTACTTGATACCTGTTCCTTGTTTTATCGCGCTATCCACATCCGGGAGGTATATGGGACCCCCCTGAGCCAGAGCTTGATTCATTCTTATTTCTTGGGGCCACAAACTAGTTTGAGGTTTTATTTACGATCCTGTACTTATGCCATGCTACTTATGTATTTACGATTGTGCGAGGAGCACACTGTACTGTTTAGGTAAGCGGAGTGTTTTCGCGGTATCGACAAGCCCAGCCACACTTTCGGGTTCCCGATCGTTTCTGACCATTGACGCAAACCTTGAGTCCGTCTCGAAGCTTGCTTACTTCGTTGCGGTTCTACTCAATGGGGTGGCCTCCTGAAATATTTCTGAATCCTGTGATTGTTCAGTCGTGAAAGCCTCGTTGGGTTTTGATTTGGTTTTTCCGAGGTTGATCGAGCGTGTGTTGCTATTGGTGCACCCCGGCCGGGTAAAACTTTCTGAAAGCCGTGTCCGCGGTTATGGACGACTTGGAGCACAGTATCTCGACCATAGACAAGCATAACTAAAGTTTATTGTTATAAATTTGACTTTATAATGACTAGTAATCAGCTTCACTATAATGGAATGGCTAAATAATACTGCCCACCATTGCTTGTTTGGAGTGTCGCTTGCGACCATTGTACCTGACTAGTAAGTATTGCAACGACAACGAAATGGCTGAATAAAAGTACCAACAACTGCTGGGTTTCAGGTTATCTCATACTAATTGTATTTGACTAGTAAGTGTTGCAACTACAACGGAATGGTTAACTAAAATGACCCACTGCTTATATTATTAGGATGATTATCTACATCTTACTAGTAATATCTACAACGATAACTGAATAAATAAAACTGCCAACTGTGTGAGTTTCTCGGTTGACTTCCTCGTTTGGTCTCGAGGGGGAAACGCCAGGCTGGGTTTGTTTGATGATAGAATCAGTTGGTTCCGGATAGGTCTTTCTTACCCCTCTCTGATAGTCGCCAGTTGCATCGAGTCTCTATAGGTTGTTTAGTGCATGCTGCCGCTGCCGCTTCAGTCCACCATACCTATGTAGGCGAGGACCGCCGAATTCTAGCCTCGCCGTGTACTGGCCTCAGTACTGACGCTCCTTCTTTTTCCTTTGCCCTTTGTCGGCACCCCTTTTGTTTAAGCAGGTTTTGAGATCGACGTCGTTAGCAGGGTTACCCTTCCGGCTTGGCCTGGGCAGGGTTATGGACGCCATTGGTTATTCTTCAGGGCTCTTAGCCCCATTTGCATCTTGTCCGTAGACGGACGCTATATCGTTTTCAAGGTGATTTGGATCTCTGTATATTATATCTGTATTCTTGACTCATGGAGTCGCTGTTATATATATCTGTTCTGTGGGTCCCATCGAGGACTGTTGTGTAATGTTATTACTTCGTTTTCCACCCGCACGAAAGTGCCTGGTGGGCACCTTTGAATCGTTTCTATGCGGGTTTGGCGGATTTCGCTAAAACTTGCATAGGTCCGATTCTGAGGGTGTTACATCCAGTAAATAAAACAAAAACGCAAGGTCCCGGTATCAGTTTTGAGAAAAAGGAGCCAGCGAGGAAACGGCTTTCGAGCACTTCAAGGTGCAGCCGAGGAACTGGGGGACCTTCTCGAGCACAGGATAGGCAATTGAGAGATAGAGTGAGCCTATTCGTTATGGGGAATCAATGCTCTGGACCGAATAGTTACCTCCTTTTCTTTCTCCGTTTTCGATGCCGACAGGGGGGAAAAAGTTTCGATACTGCTAGCTGTTTCTTAGTAATCACTCGCTGTGTAATTTCATTGTTCACTTGGCTCTCGTAGAGGAACAATCGATATCCCATTTTCATCAATCTACTTGATAGTTTGAATTACCTCATTCCTTAGAATCACCTCCGTTAGGAGTTCGCTTCCTTTCTATTAATGGCGGGGCGCTCTAATGTCTAAATTTCAAACATGTATCTAGAATTACTCGAAAACTACAAACAAAAATTGTGAAAATTAGCTCATTAGGAGCCCATCCAAGATCACCAATTGACACGTCCGAAGGAATCAATGTTGGACTTACTGGATCCTTAGCAATTCATGCGAGAATTGATCACTTGTGGGGATCCATAGAGAGTCCGTTTTATGAAATATCTGCTGAGAAAGAAAAAAAAAGTACTACTGGATTTGCTACTGGAAGAAAAGATTTTGCCATTCTGGATTTTCTGGCGTGTGATGATAATAGAGATTTATGATGGGAGTTGCCGGAGTATTAGGCGCGGCTCTGCCATAGACAAGCCATTCATTGAACCTTATCCTTTCCATGACCATCGAACATTTTCGAAAAAAAAGATCCATCTGCGAGTAGTTCGGCTTTTTCCTAAGCAAGGGGATGCAGAAGAATATGCCCCGGGTCAAGCCCTCGCTCAGAACTAAATCATCCTGCGGCACTCACTGCATGAGCTCATAGGGCAAGTGCACTAGATCTTGTAGCACTTAGCAACGAGGCCCTATCCATTAGTATTCTGACTGGAATCTTCCTACTAACACAGCTGTTCAAATCTCTTGGCAAGCACTCCGAGGAATCATGCTTCCAGATTCCCTATCATTCATTATATTCACTGTACTCTAGAAATGGAACTCGAAAGTGGTTAGTATTTCTGATTTTTCCCTAAAGAGATCCTTTTAGATTAGGTATAGACAGGATTCACTGCTTCTACTTTTAGGCTTGCGTTCATAGACTGAATTCCACTATCTTAGAATAACAAAAGGGGTTATTCATGTTCAAGGAGGCTAAGTTTCTCATTCAGTGGTGAGGTGTTCATAGAAAGCAAGGGCGTAGTGTATCACTGGGTGCCACAATCCCATTCAATTCTTGTCCATTCAATACCAATCGCTTTTCATTGAGAATAGGTCTTGACCTCATGTGACTACATCGAATTTCGAAATTATTTTAGATAGCAATGCTCATTCGTGAATAGCATTTCATGCTTCCGCTACTTCGTCGGAGAGATCCATGGAAACTCAAAAAAGAAAAGCGGACGGCATTGTTCATATGATAGCCGGAAAAGTAAGTTCTCCCGCCGGCTATTCAAAAATGCGTTAGCGCATTGGACTCGAAATTTGTAGAAAAAACGGAATAGAACATTGGAATAGAAAGAGGTAGTTTGATTGATCCCTGAAATATTGGTTCTGACTGGTTGGTAAAAGGACTCTAAATCCTTTTGAGCGCCCTGGACTCGAAATCCAATTTGTGCTAGTGGTTCGATTCCACAACAGAACAAAGAATGAAATGAATGAATGAAAGCCATGACCATGCCTCCAGTAGGAAGATCGAGGAACCGCTCCTGGTTCAAGGGAATTGCTATAAAAATCACTGGGCGGTCGGATATAAGTTTTGATTTTGAGACCCCATCCGAACAGTTTGCTTGTTCCCGAATCCTGTTCTTTCTTTAGACCTTCTATCTTCGATCTATTCTACCTCTTCTTTTTCTTTTGTTGCGTGGGTAAATCGGCCACTTTAAGATTACCATCTGGGGAGGTCCGTTTAGACTTAGGTGCCTCAAAACCTAAAGTAGTTTTAGGTTCGGATTGCTCTCCCGGAAGACCGATTTCTCACTTTCGCTTATAAATAGGGTGGGTCCAATAAAGTTTATCAAACCTCCGTATTTTTAGGCCGAGGATGAAACTTGTTGGTTGGAGTAGGCGAACGCGAGGTTGTGTATGCAGGAGGTGGGCAACAGGCTGGTGAAACAGCCAACTCAACGTAAGCTATGTCCCCCGTCACGATCTCGAATGAAACTATCCATGGTGGATTAATTCTATTTAAGGAGGGTAAGATTAGGGCGAAAGAAAGTCTCATGGGTCTCTCCGACTCTGATTAGTTACATAGAGAAGAAGAGAAGATTTTTTCCATTTTAGCAGATAAGATAGCAGCAGAAGACATTTTCTCCATTCCTGCTTGAGTGCTTTCCTAAATATAAACAGGATCAATAGAATATCACACATGCGCTATTACTATGCCTCACGTTCTAGTTCTAAACGCAAGGAACTTGCACATATTAGTATAAGAATAGGAAAGGACCTAGAGCGGTAGATCCGCTCATCCTGGCTTTGAATCCTAGTTCAGTTGCCACGGGAACCTTAGCGCCGCGTGTGTGTTGTCCTCCAAGAAAAATAAAGAGGCATAGAAATTTTCCGTGCTCCGCCTTAGTGCCCTTATGAAGGCGGCGGGGAGTCCTTAGCCTTTGAACCAAACTATAGGGAACGCTCAATTGCCTGACGTCTCAACTGCAATTGCAGTATCTCAACAATCAGAACAGCGAATATTCCATCATCCAAACTAAGCTTCCTCAGATCCTAACCCATTGGTCATTATCGAGCCTCGTGACTCTTTTTGTTGATATCTGCATCATATACTGGCTCTCGAATGCATTGAGGAAAAGGCCCAGCCACTTCTAGAAGCGGTGATGCTGTGACTCTCGCAACAGTACTGGCGTTAAAGGATCGGTCCTTCACTTGCGGATCGTTCGCGAGTCAAACTCGCTCTCTTGCCACGCCTTTGACTCACGAACTCGAGTCGGACTCATTCACTGCTGACTTTTTTGAGGATCGTTCGTTCTTCACTCTCTTGCTATTACCCGCAGGGAGTGCAGCAACCGTCTGAGGGTTCGCCGCGGTTCATTGTTGTGCTTACACACTAGGCTACCCTTCTCCGAAGGTCTTAATATCGATGTCTTTCTTTAACCTTTGGGAGGTCGAACCACTGAACCTATTTCTTTGACCTTGGGACCGATAGGAAGAAGACAAAAAAGCAAGGACGAGTGGAACGAAGGAGACTAGACTAGCGTTAGGAAGGACAAAGGAGACAGACAGAATTGACCTTAAAAATAGGATTGTGACTATGAAGTCGAATAGAACTGAAACGAATGTGTTTAGATTCTCGCCCTTTTGCTCTTCCTTCGGTTTGGCTCTTTTCAAGAGACGGCCACTCCGTGTTTTGATCAGCCATTTTGTGTGGGTCGTTGGACCTTCAGGCTTCGGGTTATGTCAGGATCCTGCTATCATGGGCTGGTTCTGAAAAGGGCCTCGGCCTTCCTATGAAATAAAGAGGTTTCGAAATGGAACTAGTCGAACACGCATAAGATACCGGTTTTAGGCAGAACCCCGGGTTAAATAAAGTAGTAAAGGAGCCCAATCAAAGAGGGGCTTCTCCGCCACCATAACCAACTAGCTACGTAGATGAATTATCCTTGCGTTCAGCTAGCAAACCCATCCACTAGAGCTTGAACCCTAGGGCTAGGATGGGTAAAGATGACAGTCATAACTAGAAGAAGAGTTAGGGACGATCATTTAAGAACAATTGAGCAGACCATATGTATGATCCTGAAGAAACCCACCTCAACTATCGTATGACGTAGTACGAGGGGATTTTTTTCTCACTATTGCCATCCTGTGTTCAGTTCCAATTTCGTAGTAGGAGACAGACTCAAAGTCAATAGATTCCTTTTTCTATATTTGGAAGGCCTGGAATTGGATGATATGTTTGGGTTTATTGAGGCTTATGTTGTTTGTCCTACTACTATTACTCGCCCTGAGCAGTGACCAGGAAACGTTCAACATTAGAACCTGGCGCTACTGTCTCCTATAAGGGCCACTCAATCTTTTCTGAGAAACTAGCATCAGAATACCGTGTTGGATATCGAGGCTGAGATCAAGTTGGCTTTTGACTCCTTCTTCTGCTTCTGCTTCTGTTACTCAAGAAATGAAAGAGTTAGGTAGCCGGAGCTACTTTCCCATATTCCGAATTCAAGGGTTTCAATAAACTCGTTGAAATGATAATAGATAGGGTAGAGGTAGAAACTATAAATTCTTTTTCGAAATCGGAATTATTAAAAGAAGTCTATGGACTCATATCGATTCTACCCATTTTGACCCTCGCATGTCTAGAATACTAGCAAGAGAATATCCCTTATTTTTTATGTAATTGAAATGGGATTGACGAATAACAAATAAACATAATACTGTTTATTAGTGTCAAAAAGAAGAAGAACAAAAAATTGTAATGGATTTAAAACGAGAGCTTATTCTTAAGTAAATCCATTGGTAGATACTTCTCTAGAGTGTCCCATATCTGTTTTCTATCTTCCATACGAAAATTTTCAATTCTCATAAGATCTTCTTCAGTCTTACTCAAAAGGTCCAATAGTGTATGTATATTGGCCCTTTTGAGACAATTATACGTTCTAGAAGGCAATTCTAATTGATCAATAAAAATACAATTCAATGGAATTCCTTTTTTGTTTTTCTTTAGATTAGTTAATCTTTTTTGAAAAGTAAAAAGGGGCGGAGTAAACCTGTTTTTATTTTCTTCGAAACTCGTTCCCTCTTCCTCCGCGTGTAGAAAAGGGAGGAATAAATCAATCAAATTACGAGAAGCCATAAATCCGACCATCTTATAGCTCGCCAAGAAATACATAATGCTACGATCTGGGGAAAACGAATACCACTCAAAAACAAGGGAAACTCCAAAGGAGAAGTACAGCTGAAGCTGATTGATTCACCCTTGCATTGTTCCTATATCAGATTAGGAAACCCTCAAACTAGTAGGCTGGGGCTGAAGCAGTGGAAGAAGAGCAGGAAGTGTAGTCTTCCCGGGACTTGGACTCGCATGGCTAGTAATTGTGAAGCCCCAATTCTTCACTGAAAGGGACACCAAAGGCCTCTGCCCTCCCTCTCCATCTATCCAAGAGATGGAAGGGCAGAGCTTTTTTTTGGCTTTTTTCATCCTTTCATCAAAGAGTTAAACAATGAAGATAGATGGCAAGTGCCCCTTCTACCTTAAAGGCCCCTCACATTCAAGATTAATGTCTTCATGGCGGTATCTTTTTTTTGTTATGCCTCCTCTTAGCTCTGCTCGTAGTGTTCTTGTCACCAACTGGTATACAAGTACTGTGATTATCTAACTCTTCAACAATCTGAGTAATATCCTCATTCTCTGAATCAGAGCTTAACTCGACACTGGAAGACTGCTCCTTCTCATGAGCAGCTAATTTTGGATGATGAGGATGAGTCAGCCGATCCTAACAGAATTTTGGAGAAGCCGGACGACGAAGCCTAAAAATAAGATAAAGATGTCTCCGACGCGACCGGACTTCAACTAGATTTTATAGGGGTCAGGAGGGACAATAAAGGTCTTATTGGCGATACCACGGTGGGGTCTTCGACTGGGGTGAAGTCGTAACAAGGTAGCCGTAGGGGAACCTGTGGCTGGATTTGAACCTTCGGTTCTTCCCAAGAACAAGGAGACACGAACTAAATAACTCGTATCAGGCTACGGGAATAGTGAACGGGAAGAAGGAACTAGTGAGGCTTTCGTTGGTCAAACAATATGCCCTCCTCACTTGAGGAGAGTGAAGGGGCAATTGGTGGCAGAAAGCTTTTCAAGTGGTTTTGCAAGCCAGCCAGTGGCAGTAAAGGTGGAATGCTTACAGAGTCCTGTGTTTTTAATAAACAGTCGCTAACCCCTGGTATGTGCCGCTTTCCTAATCAAAAGATAGGAGAGCACCCCTTCTCCCGAAGTTACGGGGTCATTTTGCCGAGTTCCTTCGATAAACCAGAAAAAGATGGATTGTTTTGCGAAAGAATCTTTGGACCCATAAAAAGCGGAATTTGCAATAGAAGAATAATGTAGTTCAGTCGTATATTTGCTCATAGGAAAATATACAGACAGAGCATAGGCTTTTTCAGATCACTGTAGTTCTAGACCCTTTTTTAGCAAATAAAGGAAGTGACAACGTTTGCCGGAAGAGGTTGAATCAATCAAAAGCAAGAATTACTACTATTTATTGACTTTATGAAAAGAAAGTAAATTGACACTTTATGTCTCTCTTTCGAAATTGAAACTTGAAAATAGTAGGAAACGGAAAGCAAGAACGAAGTAGGCGAGGAAAGGCATACATAGGTCAGAAAAGTATGCATGGTCGTCACGGGTAAGGATTCTCATTCCAGCATTCTTGGGTCTAGTTTTGTTTGGACTTGGGCTTAGATGTAGTGGGTTCTTGGGCCACTGCTTTACTCCAAATACAGATGCAAAGCCTCCAGACGGTGCTGATTCGGGAAGTAGTTGCGGAGAGGAAACGGTCACGTTTTCTTCTTTAAGTATAGGTGGATGGTATCGATCAGCGTTCGAATTCATCGTCAGTTACCTCCACGATATCCAAAATACCCTCCAGACCATGAAGACAGATTAGTCCTGGCCTCAGCAGGTAAATCTGGACAAGTCCTCAATTCTTTTTGCTAAGGGCTGCCAGAATAATGTACGTGAGGAAATCATGGGAATTCTAAATGTCCATAATGAGTCGCTGAACGAAAAGTATCTAGGAATGCCATCCTATGTGGGCAACTCGACTAATGGAGCTTTAAAATACCTTAAAGACAAAGTGTGGAAGACGTGACCGACCCAGAATCCCTGGGGGCCATGGCCATACACTGATAAGGGATGTATGGATTCTTAGTAAATGGGCCTCTAAGTAGGTAACTTCTCCACTTGTCAATTTCCATAATGATTGCCAAAAACTCTTGCTCATAGATAGATCACTTTTGATTTAAAGGCTGAGGGCCTTGCTGTAATAAGCAACTGGGTGTTCACTTTGTAGGAGCACAGCACCCACACCTGTGCCAAAAGCGCTTTGTTTAGCCTTTGTTTCCTCTGTGCTGCATCTTTTTTAAAGATTCATCCAATGGCCGTTTTATTCGCTGCTTGCTACTTTCTAAAATGGAAGATGAATTAGATTGAATTGATAGTCTAGTTCAATCTATAGTCTAGATTCCATTCCCAGAACCAAGTCAAGATGATAGGGGTCGCCCCTTCTTCTTGCGCCAAAGATCTTACCATTTCTAAAGGAACTGGGACTACATTTCTTTTCAATTTCCGCCTCTTTTCAAGAGACGGCCACTCCGCGTTTTGATCAGCCATTTTGTGTGGGTCGTTGGACCTTCAGGCTTCGGGTTAGGTCAGGATCCTGCTATCATGGGCTGGTTCTGAAAAGGGCCTCGGCCTTCCTATGAAATAAAGAGGTGTACAACTCTGGAGACGGATGCATCGAGGTGCCGGCCTGTGAGAACGCTCGTCATAGCGTTGCGCCATCTTAGATGGGTCTTTCGTTTTCAAAATAGGAGTTTTTCGGGTCTAGTTTACCGGTCCGTCAATAAATGCGTATGAAAAGTGCAATAGTTGATGTGATGGATGTGCCCGGTATCGATCAATGAAACATCGGCTCGACGTAGGATAATTTCATTCCAATCAAATGATCCGTAGCGGCCACTTGCTAGGCTAGCCTTCGAGCGAGTCCAATCTCACAGCTCATACCTTCACCCCCGGTCCCTTTAAAGATGGGACCTTTTCTCGAAAAACTCCGGATCCCGATATGTTTTGAAGATGGTGCTCCTGTTACGTTACTTCGAATGGAATCCTCACTTGACTAAGCATAAGCGAAAACGCGGCTGAGAGTAAGCAATCTCCCTCCTGGGTTCCCGTGGTTCCTATGCTGCCGCGTTTCCCGGTCCTTTTCTTTTAGTGCTTCGACCCGAAGCGATAGCTTGACGCGTTTTCGTGGATAAGATGGCAGCGCTTTTCTGGTACGAAATGCGCCACCTCAAATAGGTTCATTGCTCCGGCCCAGAATACGATTAATCCCTTGGGCAATGAGTTTCGACGTATTGGGTGTATCCGTTTTTATCGAAGTCATATTCAATCACCCGGTCTTCTCCTTCCTAGTCGATTGGAGAAGAGCGCCACATCACACTATAGACAGATCTGAAGCGAACATATCTGGTTACTGCTTTCTTTAATAATATTTCAAGCTGTCTTCTTCAGAGCCTTCTGGATGAATTGGCAAGTGCAGCTAAGGGCATGGTGGACGGCAATGAAATTGAGGGTAATGACAACAAACTCAATCCCAACACTTAATGCAAACGGCTCTGAATGGTCTAAAGCTTGGATTCTGTGGACTATATTCACCACATCAACTTTGGGTGTCCTTTGGAGAACCTCCTCCCCCTGACCAACCAGATCAACCTCGAGAGGAATCCCGGGACCAGCAGCACCTCCTCGAGTAAAGGCTTCCACAGCGGGTTGACCAAAATGTATTTAGGAAGAGGAATAGAATCTCATTCATCTGTTCATGCTAATTAATAGGAAGGAATGCTCCTTTCAGCCAAAGACTACGAATTTCTCATTTATGAAATTGGGTGAAGGCCTGACGTGTAATCTATCGTTAAGGGTGCCTATCATCAATTCTCACCTTTAGAAAGAATCGAATCTTTGCCCCTTAACTTAATAAAGTATTTGGAAAGAAAAGAAAGAGATTCTTGATAGTTTGAATTACCTCATTCCTCTCTAGATGTACCAATAAAGCCCTTCCTATAGAGTCACTAACTTGATACAATTGATTTCTAAAAAAAATCTGGAAAACAATTCTACTGGCGACTATATCCCTTTTTTTCTTTTTTTTTTAAGTAGTGACCTTGCCCAGCGCCAAATAAGAATGTTTCCGGATCAAGAGGAGAGAGTTTTTACTTTTTAGACCCCGTTTTTGAGCGTTTTCCTTTTCAAGGTGCAGCCGAGGAAAGCCAACCCGCACTACGAACTTACGGCACGCCAGGGCTGGATATAGGCAACGAGCCCTTCTTCAAGTTTTCCTAGGGTGGAGGTAAGGGAGATATGCGAAAGAGGATTTTCAGTCCCGCGCCCGCAGCCTGTCAGAACCTCCAGGGATTTCTCTTGCCAACCGTTAGTTAGGACCAGTGAAAACCCACGCTTGGTGAAGGCGAAGTTCAGTTTGGCAGAGACACAAGAATACCTATATAGAGACATGAGAAATAATAAGCCAAGGAGATCCTTACAAAACGAGAATTCCGCATCCGGTGAAAGCTGAAGTCACATAGGGAAGGGAGTTTCTGCAGATGGAGAAAAGGGAGATATCACACTGTGTGTGATAGGTTATTAGCTGGAGGAGGCTCTTTCTACACACAAATGAAAAACAGCTATGAATGCGGATAAAAACGGCTGTGGGATGGATGCGGATATAGGCTACGAGCATAAATGCATGAATATGCGGAGCCGGGTATGGCGAGTTTTTTTTTAATTGAATCAACAAATATTTTTTAGTACAGTATACCGGGGTCCCCGGCCAGAACCACACGTGCAAGTTTCCCTGCATGTGGCTCGTCCGTGCTTTTATCCGACTTTTTCTTTTTTTGCTGCTCGTCTCGCCGTAAGTTATTGACCAGTACCAAAAATTTTTTCCTTCAATTCAAGTTACAAAACCTTGAATTTGAAACAGAAGTTAGGGTGCTTGATGTACAAGGTTATGATCTTATTTTAGGCATTGACTGGTTGTCAAGTTTTGGTCAGATGACAGTTGACTGGAGTAAAGGAATGCTGAAATCTGGGTAACATTCAATCCACGCTTAGAGACTGACTTTGTATGGCAACGCTTCGTTAAACATCCCACATCAGACGCCTACATTGTTCAAGTCAACTTGCCAGATAATCCTTTTCTAACTCAGATTTCGTCAATGAAAACGTTTAGGTATCGGTAATAGGATTCTAGAGTGTTTCGACAAAGAAAACGTTTAGGTATCGGTAATAGGATTCCCACTATGATTTGAAGAAAAAGATAGATTCTATAATAATCCATAAATAATATATAGAATCAGGCTCCGTAATCAAGTGCTCCTTCAAACCATTAGCTATGTAAATACAAATAATACGGATGAGATGGTCTCATTAAAACATATCCCCGTTATTGGCGAACTCACTCGAGTCATCTTTCATATTTTCTTAATTGATCAGTTTGATAATCAGATGAAGAAACTATATCCACAATATTCATTCTACCGTTTGGGTAGCGAAGTAATTATTCCTATTCATAATGATGAAAGCGATATCGATACCACAAAGCTATTAGAGAATCTCAATCTGTTTGGTAGTATTACAGAAGAGGATGGTTCCTCTGAGTTAGTTTGCACTCCTCCCATCTTCGGGGACAAGGGGCGGAACGACCTCTCGATCTACTTACTGCATCCCAGGACGGGCGTCGTCGTCTAGGCGTGACTTCTTGTTTTGATCTCCCATACGCCCCGGCGGTCTGGAGAAAGCAGCAATCAATAGGACTTTCCTAATCCTCCCTTCCTTTCAGGAAGAATGTGAAATTCTTTTTCCTTAAATGGGAGCAGAGCAGGTTTGAAAAAGGATCTTAGAGTGTCTAGGGTTGGGCCATCTATGCATAAAGAGTAGTTGCCCCTCAGAGTGTAGTCAAAGTCTTGAGGGAAGGATATAGTGCCAAAAGGCATGGTCCTTATAGTGGATAGTACGAGTCAGGGGAAGAACAATGGCTCTAGCCTAATCATGTGGGGAATGGCTTGATACCTACGTTTTTTTTGTTACGGTGCAGCTAAAGATAAGAATAGGGGAAAGAAGACTGTTGCCAGGGCTACGTTTGAAGAGGTAGAGCCCCATTTCTCTTTTTGAGTATACCGAGTAGGTGCTTGAAGTGCTGAGATCGAAATTCCAATAGTTCTAGTCAGGAAGAATGAAGCAGATCCGAGTTCCCATATCTTACTCACCGGATGAGCGCTTTGGCAATCCATTCCACTGAAAAACATTATCCATGAGCCCACTTATGATTGGCAATGAATCAATAAATTCAGAAAGAAGACGACTACTAATATGTTCCTCTGTACCCGAACCCTGAAAAATAATCACTTCATTACCCCATCGAGTGCCGTGAAAACAGGCATAACGCCTGCATCCCAAGTGAAGCTGGCAGGCCCCCACCCGGGCGCATGCTTCCCCTTCTCAGTCTCTTTCGCACTGTTTGTTCACTCTGATCTGAGCCCTATATTTCTCATTCTATTGGTATGTATAGTGTCTTTCATCTGCTTTTTCATTCATTCTGCCCACAGCCGTTAGGTATTATGACAAAAGGAACCAGCATGTTGTTCCTGAATCTACAGATAGAGAAAAGGGCACGTCTCTTTTTCTAGAAGCCGGTCTCTTGCTCCTTCTACTGGTGTACCGGGCACAGGGGATGTTGACTCACCTAACTCATTTCTCTCTAATGATAATTTAATTAGAAGGATGGCAGCCTTGAATGAGTTCATTGCTGAAGTTTAGTTACAAGAATTCAGGAGGGTTGGAGGTCACAATAACACAGCAAGAGGTGGACGGCAATGAAATTGAGGCGGGTAACAACTGCTCTTTCTTCTCAATCTTCCTATTTATTGTACACAAATGAAGGACGATCGAGAGAAAGTAGGCTCCGTTTCATCAAAAGAGCTTCCCAGCTGTTCCGGTGATTAGATCAAAATAGAGTTCTTTCTACAAGAGCCTCAAGTGACTTCGCCAACGACTTCTCCATTAGGTAGGTTTTTGTTAGCCCAAGCCTTTATTTGTTGAGGGGAAACGAGTCCAATTTGAAGTTGTTGATGTTTATATTGGTCAATCATAAAAAAGAAATAAGAAAAGAATTTATATTTATTCCGATCAAATCAAACTTCCTCCCTATTAACCTGGAAGTTCTTCTCAGATACAAGGAAATGATTCAGTTTTAGAGCCAAAGATCGTAGTTCTCGAACGAGCACTCGAAAAGATTCTGGAGGATCCTCGTGATTAGGTATTCGTTTTCCCCAGATCGGCCAGTCTCAGGAGTTTATTTATTTGAGCCTCTGTCTCGGATAAGATTGTCAACATCGAGACAAAGCATCTCAGTTGGCTCTGTCAAGGAAGTGAAACAGGCATTCCTAGGTTTTGGGGTTCCCATAGGATTGACCCTCAGTCAGGCCTCCGATTCCAAGTGCTGCAAGGGAAACTCTTTTGGCGGGTCTGATCTGGCGCATTGGAGATGGTTTAAGCACAACAAGTTTGGGTGGACTAGCTTGTTCTTTTCTTTCCAGTTTTTCTAGGAAGATTTTGTAGCCCAGGTGATTAATCAGCATCTACAGCTTTCGCTTTGGGTCGGGAATTTGGAGAGATTGGCTCTATAGAAAGGGAAGCGATTCAAGCCTGGGCTGGGCCTACCCCCATCCCTAGAGGAGCCGTATGAGGCGGAAGCTCCACGTACGGTTTTGAAGCCGAGCCCCAAAACCGAAATACAGACAGACCAAAAAAAGACGAAAATAAATACTCCACCACCAGCCTACCTACTAGCATGTATTAAGCGAATAGCTTGTCATGGTCAGTTCTTTGTACAGCCCATGGTATGATATTTGTCGAGAAGAAAAGAATGGCAGCCGTGGCTTTCACGTATTTGTTAACATAGCGTTGGACGATTGATTCCTCTCTTTTTCCATGGCTGCTTCCCATAACTGGCCTTACTAAAACTTACGAAATGCTAATTTGACCTAAATTTCATCTTAACAAATACGTGAAAACCACGGTATCTATGTTTAGTAAGGAATGATCCCAGCAAATATTCTTCCAACCGGTGAGAATATTAAGCTTCAAGCAAGAGGGAGTGTGAGCACCACGCCATGTCCATGTCCTAGCTTTTAATAAGAGGAGAAAGATTCCATAGACCTGCCGCCTGAAGTCGTGTAAACCAGAAATGAATTAACAAATATAAAGCAAGACCTACTCCCTCCCATCCCAGGAATAATTGAAGAAAGTTATCTCCAGTCACCAACATTAGCATAAAAAAGGTAAAAATGGATAAATAACACATAAATCGAGGGCTATGAGGATCCTCAGACATATATGAAATGGAATAAAGATGGACCAATGTAACACCCTCAGAATCGGACCTATGCAAGTTTGAGCAAAATTCGCCAAACCCGCATAGAAACGATTCAAAGGTGCCCACCAGGCACTTTCGTGCGGGTGGAAAACGAAGTAATAACATTACACAACAGTCCTCGATGGGACCCATAGAACAGATATATATAACAGCGACTCAAAGAGTCAAAAATACAGACATAATATACAAAGATTCAAATCACCTTGAAAACGATAGAGCGTCCAGCTACGGACAAGATGCAAATGGGGCTAAGAGCCCTGAAGAATAACCAATGGCATCCATAACTCGCCAGCCAAGCCGGAAGGGTAACCTCGCTAACGACGCCGATCTCAAACCTGCTTAAACAAAAGGGTGCCGACAAAGGGCAAAGGAAAAAGAAGGAGCGTCGATCGAGGCCAAGACACAGCGAGGCTAGAATTCGGTCCTAGCCTACATAGGTATGGTGGACTGAAGCGGCAGCATGCACTAAACAACCTATAGAGACTCGATACAACTGGCGGTGATCAGAGAGGGATAAGAGGGACCTATCCGGAACCAACCTGACACTATCATCAAACAAACCCATCCTGGCGTTTCCCCCTCGAGCCCAAACGAGGAAGTCAACCGAGGAACTCACACAGTTGACAGTTTTACTTATTCAGTTATCGTTGCAACAATTACTAGTCAGGTTTAGATAGTCATTCTGATAAAGTAAGCAGTGGGTACTTTTAGTTAACCATTCCGTTATAGTTGTAACAGTTACTAATCAGATACATCTAGCATGAGATAAACCCAAAACCCAGCAGTTGTTGGTACTTTTATTTAGCCATTCCGTTGTAGTTGCAAGATTTACTAGTCAGCTACAATGGTCGCAAGCGACAATTCAAACAGGCAATGGTGGGCAGTATTATTTGCCATTCCATTATAGTGAAGCTGATTACTAGTCATTATAAAGTCAAATTTATAGCAATAAACTTTAGTTATGCTTGTCTATGGTCGAGATACTGTGCTCCAAATCGTCCATATCCGCGGGCACGGCTTTCAGAAAGTTTTACCCGGCCGGGGTGCACCAATAGCAACACACGCTCGATCAACCTCGGAAAAACCAAAACAAAACCCAACGAGGCTTTCACGACTGAACAATCACAGGATTCAGAAATATTTCAGGGGGCCACCCCTTAAGTAGATCCCGCAACGAAGCTAGCTGACTCCAAGACGGACTCAAGGTTTGGGTGGACGGCGGTAAACGACTGGGAACCCGAAAGTGTGGCTGGGCTTGTCGATACCGCGTAAACGTGTCCCGATCCTAAACAGTACAGTGTGCTCCTCGCACAATTTAAATACATAAGTAGCATGGCATAAGTACAGGATCGTAAATAAAACCTCAAACTAGTTTGTGGCCCCAAGAAATAAGACTGAATCAAGCTCTGGCTCAGGGGGGTCCCATATACCTCCCGGATGTGGATAGCGTGATACATCAAGGAACAGGTATCAAGTACTCGGGTCCCACAGGACAAGTGGGCTCGAAACCAAATGTTATCTATCACCCACCGATGCCTCTGCTTAATTCAATTTTAGTTGTTAAACAGGAATTAAAGTGAACGACAAGTAAAACTAGGAACTTCTCCAACATCAACATGCGGCAATACATCAACAACTGTGGCACTGGACGACACGCAACAGCACTTGAGCAAGCGACTACGACGCGCAAGTCCAACTATCTACCAAACAACAGGTAATAGGATGTGTCCAAGGCAATATAGGGCTGCACGGTATATCACAGGTACGGAAACTAAAGCATCGCAACACAGATAGCAATAGATCAACAGGAGGGAATAAATACTATAAAAGCAAGATAGGTAGAAAGGGGAGATGCTGCTTTGAAATCATTGTCGAGGGTTCATCCAAGATCGTAAGCTCACATCAACTCAACGGCCCAATCCGAAGAAGCAAAACACTAGAAGAAACACCGGATGCACTATTTAATACAACGCGTAAGATCGGCATGATGCATGTATGATGTATGGCATGGCAAGGTGCGATGCAATTAGGTCATATTAAGCGGAACCGGGGTCCCGACAGTTATTTAGATGGTTCATGTTGTCTAGCTACCCCGCAATTTAAATGTTGTTATAACAAGGCAAGATAAGATACTGGTTCGCTACACAAGTTTAAATGAGGCCGATATGAGACTGGATTTGCCCGCATATGGGCCCCATATTTAATCATGAGGTGAATCGGCATAAGGCCCCAAACCAATGATATGCATGCGAGATGAATGATTAAATATGCAACAAGTTTATTTAGTTGACAATTTATAAAATAGGGTTCTCGGATAAGGGTTCACACATTAGGGGTCTCGACGATCTTGGGGATCCGGGGGTTCGGGGTTCGGTCTCGGGGTCCAGGTTTCGGCGGGTCGGTCTCGGCGGTCGGAAGTAGTTCTAGGCGTCGGGTAGATGAACTTGGCGTGGCGTCGGGGCGCATCGGACTCGCCCCGGGTCGGTGTCGATATTGTCGTCGCGAAGACCTTGTCGGGTCCGTGCCATCGAGTCGGTATCGGCATCTGGCTGAAGTACTTGGCGTATCCGAGATGAAGCCCTTATCGTTCCATGTGACGGCCTTGGCGTCCGAGCGACGATCTTGTCGCACCCGCGGTCTTCGGATCCGCAGGATCGAGGCGTCGAATTCCGGGAAGGAGATCTTGGGGCACTGGCTTCGGTTCCAGGGCGGAGATCTTGGGGTACCGACTTCCATCTTGTGGTTATGAGAGTACCACCTTATGTACACGTACGGAATCACCACTAGCACCATCTCACAAGTCCTCGCGGTACAACCCGCTGAGCCAAACACATGGGCATAGGCAAAGCGTCGAGCACCTTGAAAGCGAGGGCAGAGGGCGCGGCGACTCGAGGCTAGGCGGCGGGCAGAGAGGGGTCCGAGCGGACGGCCGGCGAGGAGGCGCGCGGCGGCGCGGTCGGGGACGCGGGAGAAGGGGCGACGGAGCGGCGGACGCTGGGGCGGTGGAGGTGGAGCGGCCGGGCGACGGCACGCCGGGCGAGCTCGGGACGGGGCGGCCGCCGGGGACGACGGAGGAGGCTGGCGAGGCGGAGCTACGTCGGGGCAGGCGGGGCGCGGCGAGGTTGGCCGGAGACGGAGGAGGAAGATGGAAGGGAGCGAGGCACGCGCGCGCGAGAGAGATGAAGAAGACGGGGTGGGTGCGTGCGGGGACGGGGTCTGCAGGTGGGGCCAGACGGGGGCAGGGGGTTGCGTGGGTGGGACGTGTTGTGTGCGTGTGTGCTGTGTGCGGGGTGGGTTGGTGTGTTTCTGTGTTGCGTGTGTGGTGTGTGGAGTGTGGTGTGTGTTGGGTGAGAGAGAGAGAGGGAGGCCACGTGGCAAGCTGGGATTGGGTAGAGGAGAGGGTGAGGGTGAGGTGTCACGAGGGGAGTGGCCGGGGTGAGGTGGCTGGTTGGGGGGTAGATTAGGTGTGGGTAGCTGTAGGATTTAAAGGGTGGACCGTTTTATTTTTCTGGGGTGGTCGTTCGGGTCATTCGGCCCGTTCGACTGCCCCACTAAAATAATATAATGTTTTATTCATTTTAAACGGACCGTTTGCAACCCGTGTTTAGGCAAAACAAAATATTCCGGAGACCCGGTTTTGATGTTTGAATAAAGAGGGGGCGTTTTAGAAAACAAAACGGGCTTTGCGAAAATAGTTTTATTCAAACAATGCATGATGAATGACAATGCAATGCACAAATTCAACGCGATTTTCTAGTAGTGGTTTTTGCGGGATGCCACAATTCGACACCACTAACAAGGGATCTCGCCCTCGAGATCCGCCTCATGGTACCGGAAGGAAAGTCGGCGATCTGAATCTTCTCGCTTCATGTAGATCCTCGCGACACCACTAACAAGAGGTCGTTGTCCGTGATCATCGAGGGAACACTCCGGGAACAAAAGGTCAAAGGTAGAGGCATCAACAAATAAAGCCACCTCTAACTTCAATGGAAAGAGGGAACCGATGCATTCTCATCCACTTCAATGTACAAAAGCGAATAGAAGGGGTAGTCGGCATGGGGGCCAATCCATCACGCACCCAAACTATTACTCCGCACAATCAGTAGAAAAGCGTGCAACCATTCTCGGAAACAGACTGAAGATCTCGACAAGCGAGGTTCGGAACAACGGAGTGATGCGGTCTCTGCATCGGATCTGGCGTAGGGGATGTTGTCGCGTCGGAACACCGGAAGGCACAAACAAGGAACAAAGAATGGTACCGCAGTAGATGGATTCCTCAGGCAGCTTGAACACCGGATGATAGATCACCGTTATCAGAGGAGGAAGCGAAACCCTGAAGGTACGACGGAAACCCATCCACGAGAAATCCTGGACTCGAAGAGAGAGAAAAGAGCGGATTCAAAACATGTCGAGATAAGAGGGGAATAGCAAAGGGTAAGAAGTAAAATCAGACCTAATCAGAACTATCCAACCGATTTTCCCAAAAATAGTTTTGACACTCTACTTCGGCCGTTAGCTAGGTTATCCTACAGGCTGGACTTGTGGGGTATCGCAACTGCTGAGCTCTGATACCACTCAGAACACCTCAGAATCGGACCTATGCAAGTTTGAGCAAAATTCGCCAAACCCATAGAAACGATTCAAAGGTGCTACCAGCACTTTCGTGCGGGTGGAAACGGTAATAACATTACACAACAGTCCTCGATGGGACCCACGTAGCAGATATATATATAACAGCGACTCAAAGAGTCAAGAATACAGATATAATATACAAAGATTCAAATCACCTTGAAAACGATAGAGCGTCCAGCTACGGACAAGATGCAAATGGGGCTAAGAGCCCTGAAGAATAACCAATGGCGTCCATAACCCTGCCCAGGCCAAGCCGGAAGGGTAACCCTGCTAACGACGTCGATCTCAAACCTGCTTAAACAAAAGGGGTGCCGACAAAGGGCAAAGGAAAAAGAAGGAGCGTCAAGATCGAGGCCATGCAGACACGAGGCTAGAATTCGGCGGTCCTCGCCTACATAGGTATGGTGGACTGAAGCGGCAGCGGCAGCATGCACTAAACAACCTATAGAGACTCGATACAACTGGCGGTGATCAGAGAGGGATAAGAGGGACCTATCCGGAACCAACCTGACACTATCATCAAACAAACCCATCCTGGCGTTTCCCCCTCGAGACCAAACGAGGAAGTCAACCGAGGAACTCACACAGTTGGCAGTTTTACTTATTCAGTTATCGTTGCAGCAATTACTAGTCAGGTTTAGATAGTCATTCTGATAAAGTAAGCAGTGGGTACTTTTAGTTAACCATTCCGTTATAGTTGTAACAGTTACTAATCAGATACAGCTAGCATGAGATAAACCCAAAACCCAGCAGTTGTTGGTACTTTTATTTAGCCATTCCGTTGTAGTTGCAAGATTTACTAGTCAGGTACAATGGTCGCAAGCGACAATTCAAACAGGCAATGGTGGGCAGTATTATTAGCCATTCCATTATAGTGAAGCTGATTACTAGTCATTATAAAGTCAAATTTATAGCAATAAACTTTAGTTATGCTTGTCTATGGTCGAGATACTGTGCTCCAAGTCGTCCATATCCGCGGACACGGCTTTCAGAAAGTTTTACACGGCCGGGGTGCACCAATAGCAACACACGTTCGATCAACCTCGGAAAAACCAAAACAAAACCCAACGAGGCTTTCACGACTGAACAATCACAGGATTCAGAAATATTTCAGGGGGCCACCCCTTAAGTAGATCCCGCAACGAAGCTAGCTGACTCCGAGACGGACTCAAGGTTTGGGTGGACGCAGAAACGATCGGGAACCCGAAAGTGTGGCTGGGCTTGTCGATACAGCGTAACGTGTCCCGATCCTAACGATGCAAGGTGCTCCTCGCACAATTTAAATAAATAAGTAGCATGGCATAAGTACAGGATCGTAAATAAAACCTCAAACTAGTTTGTGGCCCCAAGAAATAAGACGAATCAAGCTCGCTGGGGTCCCATATACCTCCGGATGTGGATAGCGCGATAAATCAAGGAACAGGTATCAAGTACTCGGGGTCCTACGGGACACAAGTGGGCGTTCGGAAACCAAATGTTATCTATCACCCACCGATGCCTTTGCTTAATTCAATTTTAGTTGTTAAACAGGAATTAAAGTGAACGACAAGTAAAACTAGGAACTTCTCCAACATCAACATGCGGCAATACATCAACAACTGTGGCAATCGACACACAACAAAGACTTGAGCAAGCGACTACGACGCGCAAGTCCAACTATCTACCAAACAATGTAATAGGATGTGTCCAAGGCAATATAGGGCTGCACGGTATATCACAGTGCGAAACTAAAGCATCGCAACACGTATAGCAATAGATCAACAGAGGAATAAATACTATAAAAGCAAGATAGGTAGAAAGGGAGATGCTCTTTGAAAACATTGTCGAGGGTTCATCCGAAGATCGGGGCGAAGCTCACATCAACTCAACGGCCCAATCCGCGAAGAAGCAAAACACTAGAAGAAACACCGGATGCACTATTTAATACAACGACAGAAGATCGGCATGATGCATGTATGATGTATGGCATGGCAAGGTGCGATGCAATTAGGTCATATTAAGCGGAACCGGGGTCCCGACAGTTATTTAGATGGTTCATGTTGTCTAGCTACCCCGCAATTTAAATGTTGTTATAACAAGGCAAGATAAGATACCGGTTCGCTACACAAGTTTAAATGAGGCCGATATGAGACTGAATTTGCCCGCATATGGGCCCCATATTTAATCATGAGGTGAATCGGCATAAGGCCCCAAACCAATGATATGCATGCGAGATGAATGATTAAATATGCAAAAAGTTTATTTAGTTGACAATTTATAAAATAGGGTTCTCGGATAAGGGTTCACACATTAGGGGTCTCGACGATCTTGGGGATCCGGGGGTTCGGGGTTCGGTCTCGGGGTCTAGGGTTCGGCGGGTCGGTCTCGGCGGTCGGAAGTAGTTCTAGGCGTCGGGTAGATGAACTTGGCGTGGCGTCGGGGCGCATCGGACTCGCCCCGGGTCGGTGTCGATATTGTCGTCGCGAAGACCTTGTCGGGTCCGTGCCATCGAGTCGGTCTCGGCATCTGGCTGAAGTACTTGGCGTATCCGAGATGAAGCCCTTATCGTTCCATGTGACGGCCTTGGCGTCCGAGCGACGATCTTGTCGCACCCGCGGTCTTCGGATCCGCAGGATCGAGGCGTCGAATTCCGGGAAGGAGATCTTGGGGCACTGGCTTCGGTTCCAGGGCGGAGATCTTGGGGTACCGACTTCCATCTTGTGGTTATGAGAGTACCACCTTATGTACACGTACGGAATCACCACTAGCACCATCTCACAAGTCCTCGCGGTACAACCCGCTGAGCCAAACACATGGGCATAGGCAAAGCGTCGAGCACCTTGAAAGCGAGGGTAGAGGGCGCGGCGACTCGAGGCTAGGCTGCGGGCAGAGAGGGGTCCGAGCGGACGGCCGGCGAGGCGGCTGATCGGGACGCAGGAGAAGGGCGGAGGCGCTGGGGGCGGTGGAGGTGGAGCAGCATCGGCGACGGGCACGGGCCGGGCGAAGCTCGGGCAGGCGGCCGGGACGACGGAGGAGGCTGGCGAGCTACGGGAGGCGGGAGGCGCGAGGTTGGCCGGAGGAGGAAGATGGAAGGGAGCGAGGCACGCGCGCGCGAGAGAGATGAAGAAGACGGGGTGGGTGCGTGCGGGGACGGGGTCTGCAGGTGGGGCCAGACGGGGGCAGGGGGTTGCGTGGGTGGGACGTGTTGTGTGCGTGTGTGCTGTGTGCGGGGTGGGTTGGTGTGTTTCTGTGTTGCGTGTGTGGTGTGTGGAGTGTGGTGTGTGTTGGGTGAGAGAGAGGGAGGCCACGTGGCAAGCTGGGATTGGGTAGAGGAGAGGGTGAGGGTGAGGTGTCACGAGGGGAGTGGCCGGGGTGAGGTGGCTGGTTGGGGGGTAGATTAGGTGTGGGTAGCTGTAGGATTTAAAGGGTGGACCGTTTTATTTTTCTGGGGTGGTCGTTCGGGTCATTCGGCCCGTTCGACTGCCCCACTAAAATAATATAATGTTTTATTCATTTTAAACGGACCGTTTGCAACCCGTGTTTAGGCAAAACAAAATATTCCGGAGACCCGGTTTTGATGTTTGAATAAAGAGGGGGCGTTTTAGAAAACAAAACGGGCTTTGCGAAAATAGTTTTATGCAAACAATGCATGATGAATGACAATGCAATGCACAAATTCAACGCGATTTTCTAGTAGTGGTTTTTGCGGGATGCCACAACCAAAGACTTCAAAGGTAGTCACAGGACAACCTTTCCGAGTTCTAACTTCCAAACCTATAACTTGGTTTGCTTGCCTGCTTCCTATCTGACCTATCAATCAAAGAAATGTTCTAGTTCCGCGATACGAGCTTGACTGTCGCTCTGAGACAGTAGATTTCTTGGTTGGGGGTCCCTTTATAAATGCTATGTTTTCCACCCTAGGGCGTTTACCCACTCCAATAACAGGCAAGGAGCTAGGAGGACACAACCAAGAAAGAGAAGATAGGTCTGTTTTCATTCGTGTAGAACTGCTACCTCGTTAACGAACTTACTCAAAGAGTTCTATAGAGCAGAAAGCCGCCCTGTTATTATTTTATTAACCTCAGAAAGTATCACGCGCGGGGCACCTCACATCGCACAGGCTCTGTGCAGGAAATATCGGTCCTAAAAACTGTCACGATCACGATGTTTAATAGGAGAAGCCCTAACCGGGTATTGGAGAGAGGAAGCTCCCGGACCACCTTTTCAAGCCAGATAGCTAGACTCTGCAATGATACCGGCGGACAAAGATTTCTCCTTGCTTTTCGGTGGTTGCTGAATCCTACTGGGTAGGGTAGACCAAGATGTTTGACTCGAGGGTGTTGACGGAGGCACAAGGGCGGCTCCCTCCCCACCCATTGGGTAGATGGAAGCAAAATAAAAAAGAGCAAAATATGGCGAAGAGGTCTAACATAAAGCTTTCGAAAGGACTAATCATCTCCTCAAACAAGTAACCCCTGAGTGGTATAATCTGATAACCCAAATCGCGGGCATACTTCAGCTCTTCGCTGTAATATACACCAAAAAATTCCCCCGTTGGGAAAAGTAGTGTATTATTTTGCTTTTTGTATGGCAAGAATGGGCGAGTAATAGTAGTAGGACAAACAACATAAGCCTCAATAAACCCAAACATATCATCCAATTCCAGGCCTTCCAAATTACCATGCAAGACAGGTTTTCCACCAGGCATAGCAAATGTTTGCTCGAAGAAAACGAGCCGTGTAAGGACGCGGGGATATAGCGAGTACTTCAAGTGCAATTATCAACTCCTTGCAAAATGGTTGGCTTTCTCTTTTTTTCGATTTTCTCTGACTTGACTCAGCTTGACCTACTTGACTCAACGGTTAGAGTATCGCTTTCAAGCGAAGGCCGAGCTGTAGGTCACGTGACCTAAAGCCAGCTGTCTCTTTACTTTGTTTCTTGCTTTTTCAAAATCAAACTAGTTGTTTACTCATTGTGGCAAAACAAAACTCTCTTATTTTCCCTTCTTCCACAACTCCACTACTAGCGAAAGCGGCTTGAACCAGATTCATTGTGGGTAGAAGCTAGTCGCCAGAAGCGAAGCGATCTTCCGGGCCGGAAAGGAGGCCTTTTTCTGACGGGTAAGCTACCGCAAAATGTTGCGTTGTATCAGGTTGGTAACAGCTTGTATCTCGATAGGACTGAATGTTTAAGGAGTTAGGTTAGTCTAATGTGCCAAAACGTTAGTCAAACCACCTAGGTTGTGTTTGTTCTGGAGAGTTCAGCTAGTCCGAGTGATCTGAGTTATCCCTGTTTCGATCTTTTTTTCATGCTTGAGCACGCCAAGGTGGTATTTCATATCGACATAAATCGAATATTTCAATCTAAAACTTTAGGATTATGCTGACTCCTACTATGGAGAAAACCTGAGGAGCCAGGGCCATAGGTTCGAATCCTGTCACCTTGATGTGGTATTCACACAATGGGGCCAAAGTGCAAAGCCCCGTAGCCTATCCGTGGTCGGGAAGGCAGGCGAAAAGCGCGCACAAAAGAAAAAGAAAGCAAATAGAAATACAAAAGTTGAGGTCAAGATAGACAAGGGCAGCCCAACAGTGAAGTGACCCCTTTTGATGGTGTGTTCAATTTGGCGAGTGAGAAGCTATCTGGAAATTGTGAAATATCAAGGAAAGCTTATAAAGTTAGGCCAGCAGCCCATAAATGATCTATTGGAATCATCCCAAATCCTTCTAAAGCCCAAACTTCCATTTCTCCTACTTGTTGTCCCCCTTGCTTGGCTCTTCCTCTAACGGGTTGTTGTGTAACAAGTGAGTAGGGCCCAGTAGAACGCCCATGAATTTTCTCTAAAAAAAGGACGGAGTCTATCTAGATCATAGGATCACTGTATTCAGAGGTCAATTCTCTTTCTTTGACCTCCCACCGATCTTCCAATCTTTTTAGAAAACCAGTTCACTGGGCGCTTTGGCACTGGATGTTCCAAAAACGGGTACTATGGGATCGGGTGAATTAGAGAATAGACAGAGGTCCGTTGGCATTTCAGCCTTTCTTCTCCTTTCAGGGCCTATCCGAAAGAGAATCCAGTACCTCTTGGTCTTCCACCAAAACAAACAAGTTGTTTTCGGGCGTCAGGCAAAGTTAGTTCTTCGTCCCTCCGGTAATTGGATTGATATATAAGGATTGGGGTTGTCACCCGTAGGAGCAGCACAATCATGGCCAAAAACAAAACAAAAAAGATCGTAGTACGAGAGAACCAATGGCATGGAATCATCGAGATAGGAGCTAGTTCCTGGATTGAGAGAGTTTTGCCCAATGCCTAAATTGGATGGTGGATCTTCAGCTTCAGGCAATTGCATTTGCCGATGAATAGTACTGACGGCTATCCCCCGGTGAGATGCTGACTCTATTTCATTCCCGGACTCTATATGATATTTCTTTTTCTTTGAAGCAAAAACTCTATAGCAAGGTTCTACCACTGTTCGGCCCAATCATAGTCAAAATCTGAGTTTGATCCTGGCTCTGATTATCAGTCATATCGTCGTCGAGCAGAACGCGCAGGGAAGGAATCGTCGAGTTCACTGGGAAGAATCGCGTCCATGCCAACGACTAAGGAGAAGGGTGTTTGACCAGTGGCTATACAGATTGACGTCCGATAAGCCCAGAGAGCCTCAAGAAGGAGAGTGGCATTGGCTTTAGGGGATGTTGCTGGCTCTATAGTAATTGGATCGGTCATGGTGCATTTTGGAGAAGGATTGGATTGGATAGATAGCTGTGATAAGGATTTTTAGAATAGATAGTTTGTTTTATCCTTGAAGTAAGAGCACTCCGGTCTGGAAGTTCTAAAAGAATGAGGTTTCTTGGCAGGAACGGCTTCTGATAGAATGCGTCTTGTTTATCTCGAAGAACTTGGGGGAATATCTATCCCAATGCCGAAATTTTTTACTATGTTTAGTAGCTTTTCAATGGCTTCTCTTGCCTTACCAGGAATGAGTGGTTTTGTCGCAGAATTAGTAGTCTTTTTTGGACTATTTACTAGTCCAAAATTTCTGTTAATGCCAAAAATGCTGTGGTTCATATTTCGAACCAGCTGTGGTAAACAAATTACCGATAGTCTTTGTCATTATCTCTTTGCGTCGTTTATAAGTCGGGTGAAGTGGTGTGGTACTTTTTCTAGTGAGCTGGCAGTTTAAAAGGTTGACCTATTTGGGAATCTCCGGATCTATGCTTATTTTCAACTCCCCGAAGCATTTCGTCGCTTGCTACGCCCTTCCTCAAAAAATTAGTAAAACGAAGGAGCTGCTAAGCTATTATTAGGTATCAATTTAGGAGCCTTTTGTCATTTCCAACTGCTATATTCAAAATCGTTAAGCCTCGCAACCCTTTCCTTTGTATCGGACCTTTCCCGCTTTCCTTATCAATTGAAGTTAAGGAATATAGATTAGGATCCTAGCCGTTCCTAAGAGAGGTTACAAAAGAAAGGGACCAAGGATTTGGAGTCTTATTAGTGCATCAATCTACAGGCATATCACTTTGTATTTGCTATTAAGAAGGGGCCAGAGTCATAAAGAGTAAGCCAAAGCTTCCAACAGATGTTGATCAAGTCTTTGCACAATTCGCCTCTGCTCTCGGTAAAACAAGCTCGTTCCAGGAGTCCGGTACTCCTGGAAGGCACCAGTGGCTGCAGTCCAGGTATAACTCAGGCGACTTCGCTCGCCTTTCGTCACCAACTTCCTGATAGATCAAGGTGTGCCTCATCGTAGTCCGTCATCCTTGTTATGTTCTAAACAACAGGTGTATTAATGAAATTCCTTTGTTACCGTCTTCTATTGTAAACAACATCAGATAAGAGGATTTGGGTCCCATCTCACTATTTAGAATTCATAACTTTCTCAATGGAATCTTTTCCTTCTTTTTTTTTCTAAATATTCAGTTAAGACCATTCCAAGGCTCCCGAATTAAGACCCCTCGCCAGGAGCTTCCCCTAAGGGATTGATTCCATCGAAGAATAAGTACACTATTTTCGCTTTGATTCTTGCATTTTGGATTGCACTCGTTCCTTGACATTTGCAATACATTAGGAGTCGAGCCTCAACACCCCCACTGGAACCTGTTTACTGATTTCTTCTTTTCTTCATATCATAATGGAATTGATAAACAAGAGTTTTATGGTTTGACTTTCTTCTCTTATATTCGAAATTCTATTCAAAAACGAGAAATGAAAGTGCTGAGTACGCATCCACTAGCCGATACAGCTTTACGAGGCGATAGGGTTCTTCTTTCTCTATTTGAGAAGGGGGATCTGTCTAACTCACACTATGTTTAACACATTGACTTCGAAGTGGTCCTACTCTCCTCTATCTTCTTAGGTCCTTAACCATCTCCCTGAGAAAAGTAGACAGTAAAAGCCAAAAAGTGGCGGAATGAACGATCCTAAAAATCCCTCGAAGGAGATAATAAAGAACCCAAAGCAGATGGTATCCTACTGCAAGGGTGGTCTTAAGAATCCAAAAGAGGTTGCTCAGAAGAGATAGATGTATCCCAACCTCTATTGCTCTCGCGTAAAGACTTTTTTTTACGCGGCAACAGCTGTACTCGGCACACAGACCTGGCTTATGAGCAGGATTTCTCAGTGCAAGATAGGGCGAATGTGCTGACGTATCAAATAAATAGAAAGTTGTAGGCGGTCTACGAAGGTAGCAGGGGTACGTCCTTACTATCTGTTCCCTTTTTCCTTTCTGTCATCTCTACTGCTATACTTCCTAGAGCCTATAAAACAGAAGTTCACCTTAATTGTTATTGGAACAAAAAGATCACAATAAACTTTTGGTAAAAGTTCTGTCTTGGTCGGAGGCAAAGAGGGAGGACCAGTCTCTTTCTTTCAGCTTTGAACGGAAGCCCTTTTTTCGGTAATATCCCTGCTGGATAAATAAAAAGTCCTGGTTTAAGAAAACTAGAGGAGCTGGAAATAGGATTTCTGATCTGGGAATTGCTGGTTTCTGAGGGAAGGAAACTTTAGGTTAAGAAATCAAAACCAAGCTGGTACAAACATTTCCCAGAGTGGTTATGGTTGCTAATGGTCAGAACATAATCAGTAAAGCAGTGTATCGGAGGGGGTACCTGGAAGGTGCAAGGAGTGGAATTGGAAGCTAAACTGAGGCTGTTGCCACTGGTTGCCTATGACATGGTGCTAGGAATGGATTGGTTGAATACTCAGCTGGGGAACATGAAGGTGAATTGGAAGGAGAAATACATGTCTTTAGGGAAGGTTCATTGGTAGAAATCAACTGAAACGAGGTTGAAAGCTTTTCCCGTTGTCCGCTTTGCCTTCGTACGACTTTCCTTGTGAAAATGGGCTTTTTCAAAATCAAACTAGTTGTTTACTCATTGTGGCAAAACAAAACTCTCTTATTTTCCTTCGAGATCAACCCAATTTATAGGCTGCTTCAGTGTTTTGATAGAACTCAAGCGGTTGATATTGTTAAGGAAAACCATAAGAGTGAGGGATTGAATTTCCATGCAGGAGTATTGGCTTTGGCAAGCAAGTCAAGGAAAGAAGAGGAAATTCGAAGTTCCCTTAGTTTGATGGTACTAAGTTAGATGTCACAAATAGGAATTCATGGCCTACTGTATGCATGTATGTGCTAAAAGAAGATCAAAAACCGGGGAATCACTTAATCAAAAATGCTAACTATTGTTCAAAACTCAAAGTACCACAGAAGAAATAGAATGAAATGGTTAACTAAGAATGAGAGAGTGAAAAAGCGGAGTAATAAACAAGGAGTGGCTTGCTATTTATGATGACGAAGAGCTGGTACAAGCCACCTTCAGGAATGACCCCGCGATGAAAGCAATCTACATCTACATGATTCCAAGATGGTAAAAGATAGAAAGTCAAAGTGCTGTGGAACGCATGGTGAACAACCTGCGGGAGCACGGTAATCCCGACGAGTAGGATCTAGAGGAACTCAGGCAGAAGTACTGCCTCCTTGATTGGATCGCATGTCAATTGGCTTTTCAGAGACCTAAAAAGCAAGCATGGGTTCAAGCTCTAGTGGATGGGTTTGCTAGCTGAACGCAAGGATAATTCATCTACGTAGCTAGTTGGTTATTGTGGCGGAGAAGCCCCTCTTTGATTGGGCTCCTTTACTACTTTATTTAACCCGGGGTTCTGCCTAAAATCGGTATCTTATGCGTGTTCGTACCTTTGATCCGTTGAGCGAGAGCCCTTCCACACGGGATTCCCGGATCACTATGGCCGACTTTCGTCTCTGTTCGACCAGTCGGTCTCACAGTCAGGCAGGCTTATACCATTACGCTCACGAGCAGAATCAACGCTTGAGCCTACCTTCGCACACCTCCGTTACTCTTTAGAGAATTGGAGATTGCTCTACCGGACCTGAGTAGTGAGTAGCCCTTTACCATAACTTCTGCTCGTTGCAAACCTACTGTACGAATAGCATCTACTGCTGTTCTTTGACCAGCATAGGGTGATGCTTTTCTTGAGCTTTTGAATCCACAAGTACATGCGGAGGACCAGAAAACCACCCGACCTTGCGGGTCCGTAACAGTTATAATGGTATTGTTGAAACTAGCTTGAACATGAATAACCCCTTTTGTTATTCTACGTGCACTTTTCCGTAGACTAATTGTATTGACTACAAGCAAGGTAATGATAACTAGGATATCAGTCAAAATCAAGGTTCTGATATTCCTAAAAGTAAAATCCTAAAAGATCTCAATAATTCAAATGCAAATGTCATGAAAACCTATCTTGATGCTTTGATTCATCGACTTTACTTTGAGTTCAATGACGTTTTCTCCTGTAACAGTGATGATTCGCTTGACAGATTCTTTGTCCCTAAAGATCAATCTTTAAATGGAACAACTAATCCACCAACTCGAAATGATCAAGATCAATCAAGTGGATCTGGAACGAATCTTGACAAGAAATCGTCTCCTATAAGCTCCATCATTGACAAGGGACTTACCTCCTGGAGAGAATCCACATCTCTATTCTCCGTTCCTCCCTGGTTTGGATAACCATTCCTAGTGACGGCGAACCAACTAATCCTTGCTTCCCCACGGATCGTACTTCGTTGCTTGGCCATCAAGTGTAGTGACATACTACAGTGTCCCTTATAGAGATAAGAATGAATGCGGCACTGGACTGGAATACTACTAGCGAGGCTTATAGGCGGCTAGTTCTTAAAGAAATCTGTCAGCTATAACCTAGCCTATTGAATCTGGTACGCCCGAAGCACGAAACTAGATAGGTAGCCCTACCTACGACTAGAAAAGTATCGTATTTTTTTCTTCCAGTAAATCTGCAACTCATTCCTTCCATTATGGAATATCATTTGGAGTGTATTTTCCCTCTAAAAAAAGGCTTCGCCCTCACTTCACTGAACTTATTGGAAATGCCTAGGACAGAGTTCATTCACCTGCCCAGCAGACCCGTTAAAAGGGGCCCCAAACCCTGCTCTTAAATCTCTAAATTGAGAAAGTCTAGTTTTCGTAATCGACCAATTAGTTTAGGGGAGCGCCTTCTTCTTTTTTTCTGGCCTTGGCTACAAAGAGAGCTATGGAGCCTAGCTGAAAGCTTGACAAGGCCTATTGATTTTCCTAAGCCTTTAGGCGATTCTAGAAATGCCGTAAAAAGAGCAACAACACGAGATGAGCTTTTTTCTTTTACTCCTATTTACTTCCTTATTTATGCTTCAGGATACAACGGTTGGTACACCAGTTCTAGGCAAAACCTCCCCTTTTAGTGTTCTTTTGCTTGAGACTTTCTTTATAGTTATGCTCGCCTGCGTAAAAACCAATCATTTTCTTTTCGTTCAAAAGCCGGGCTGCCCACCTAAACCGGAGGCGGTTATAGATGCCCTAACAAAACTTCGTAAGAAGATATCGCGAGAAATAGTTGAGGATCGAACTCTATCTCAAAAGAGAAATCGAAGTTTTACTACCTCACAAGCTTTATGTTCTTGCAAGTACTCATACTGGAACTTACGAGCAAGAATTGCTCTATCAATCACCATCTACTTTAGACATATCTTCAGAAACTTTTTTCGAATCCAAAAGTATCCTACAAATTAGGAAGGGCTCTTTTGTGCAGAAAAAGAAAGAGCAGGGCAATCTTTCAAACTTGCATTCGAAATGTGAAATATTTATACAAAGGGGGAGAGATCAAGACAGAAGGAGGGTTCTTAATTGTGTTCTCGGTGCAAAGGGAGTCTTTGAGAAGGTTCAGTGAGTCTGAATAGAGAGAAGATAAGTAGAGCAGTCCGGGTTGGATAGATAAAGGGAAAGGAAGAAGCGACTGGAGTGAAGGAAACTATAGGTAGGCAAAGAACGAACAAAGGCAAGATACTACGTTCTAGTCTGTAGTCGGCCAATGAGGTCGGTAGTTAAGGGGGAGCACCTGAAAATCAAAAAATATCATTCCAATGGAACGAAGATATACTTTATCAAGGAAGTCCTTACTTTCATCTTAATGATCCAGATATGGATAAAGATAAAGGCATTCCCCAAGCACAATTATCACAAAGCCTCTATACTCAGATTCCCTTGCCTTGGCATTTTTTGTATGAGAGAGGACTCTCTCTGTCTCTCCGAGTTTCCACTACTAAGTGAAGTTAAGCGTGCAAACAAAGAGAAATCTGTGAAATTGAGTAGTGTAGTAAGAGCGAGCTGCTCCAACTCCTGCGTGCCATAATTCAGCAAGCAGTAAAAGATTTAGGTATACCTATCCACCACCACAAGAATGACTGAGAATTGCTCAGATTTTGGTAGGCCTTCTATGAAATCCATTGCAATATCTTGCCATGGGCCTTGAGGGATGGGTAAGGGTTGAAGTAATCCAGGGGGCATAATTCTATCTTCGACTTATTTTTTTTGCTTTATTCTTTATTTATTTCATTTCGATTTTTCCCTCTTCCTCTATCTGCATCCCGAAGATCAGACGGCCCAGAGCCGCTTGTGGCACAGGTGTGGGTGCTGTGCTCCTACAAAGTGAACACCCAGTTGCTTATTACAGCAAGGCCCTCAGCCTTTAAATCAAAAGTGATCTATCTATGAGCAAGAGTTTTTGGCAATCATTATGGCAATTGACAAGTGGAGAAGTTACTTACTTAGAGGCCCCATTCGGATCGGATCGATATGAGGACCCAACTCCGTTGCATTGCCAGAATCCATGTTCCATATTTGAAGCGGGTTGACCCCCGCGCTTCTCTCATGGTACAATCCTCTTCCTGCTGAGCCCCCTTTCTCCTCGGTCCACAGAGACATCCGGCACCTTCCGTAAATTTCATGATAATTCGGACTCGATTTGCATATGAAATTGCAAGATCCGTTCATATTAGCTATCTACTGCCTGACTTGCCCCACTTACTCCGCCGCATCGCTCGTGTAATCAAAATGCAACATTTAAGTGCATTTCAGTAGCTTGAAAACGAAGTCATTGCTACTGGCTTCACTATTTTAGAGATTACTCTAGGCAAAATCCACCGACTTCAATAGCCATGCAAAACCCAAACACCTCAGAGATAGATATAGAGGTAGGAATTTGTCGAACGAACCACACTCCTTCGTAGACGTCAGGAGTCCATTGATGAAAAGGGGCTGGGGAAAGCTATCGGCAAAACAGCCTCGTAACTTCGGGAGAAGGGGTGCCCCTCACAAAAGGGGGTCGCAGTGACCAGGCCCGGGCGACTGTTTACCAAAAACACAGGTCTCCGCAAAGTCGTAAGACCATGTATGGGGGCTGACGCCTGCCCAGTGCCGGAAGGTCAAGTGGTGGTAGTTCTTCTACCCCGGTAGAAATCAATATCCAATCTCTGGGTCTCTTTCTAAACAAACTGGATAGAATGTTGGGCTTTCCCTGCCAGGAGACCAGCATTACCTGTAAAGGGTAAGAATCGACAGATTGTCTCAATCCGACTCTACTAAAGAACATGCGCCCCTCGCGGGTACTCTTCATCGGCAAATCCAATCCAATCGACCTTCCTCTTGATATTTTGATACAACTTTGTGCCTGCTCGGCTTCCGAAAACGCTCCGGTGTAATTGATTTTTCGTAAGGGTAGTGAATCGTTATAGGTAAACGATTTGTATGGGATAAGGTAGTTAAACCATTTCTCGAAGTACGTGCCCGGATAGCCCGAAGTCTCGGTAGTTAGCTCTTGATTATAGAAAGTAAAGTTGTTCTCTCGTTGAACTACACCTAGAAAGAATAGTGGGATAATTTAAGATCTCTCGTTGTCAAGGAACTCAAAAACGGCACTATTGCATTGGAATTATGGAATTTGAATGGATTGAGTACATCAAGATGAAGAAATTTTCTCGAAGTACGTGCCCGGATAGCGCAAAGGTAATCTCCTAGATTTCTTTCTTTGTAGTTAAGTAATAATGTTTGGTATAGCAGCCTTTCCGAGCGAGTCTCTGGGATCTCCTGTAAACCCCCATGATGTGGTAAAGGGAGGATATTAGGGGAAGCAATGAGTGGAGATTCCCCTGCAGAGAGCCGGATGAGGGGAGACCCTCACGTCCGGTTCGGAGGGCGGGGATATCCCGACCCTACTATCATTATGCCTTTGCAATGTTACTTGGTTCAACTCCATTTGTGACCTTTTCTCGTATGTGGGACTCTCTATCTTCTTGGGTAGATTCTAGATCGTCTTTCATTTTGTTAGTGAGCAGTTTTCTTATTAATAAGTCACCTCTCGGACAGGCCCTCTTTTTTCATTCGAATGTACATCTTTTTCGGTAATGATCATCTACAACTGAAAGACGCCATGCCCTCATTAGGAGCCCGCAAGCCACTCCTACCTCGCGGATGATGCATTCCCTTCTCCAGGTACTAAAAGTGAGAAATAGGCTCGATTCTCATAAGAAACATGCCACTGAAATCAAAGGAAGTATCGAAGAGGTCCAAGATCCTTTACCTCAAATGCTTCTCTCACGGAACATAGATCTCTAAAGAATAGTGCACCTGAGCCATGTCTCAAACATATCCTTAGGGTTCTCCATCTCCGGGGGTCCACTTCTTCTTCCACAAAGATTCAGACAAAACCGAGCTTGGATAGAACTGAAGAAGATTTGGCGAACGAAGAAAAAGGTCAAAGTGAGCTATGTCATAGCCTATTGCTACCCGATCTACAAGTCGGCTCGATCAAACCGTTGGGTTGGTGATCAAAGCACGTTCTAACTGCATTTGCAGACTTGAACGATATCTACCCTTTCGGTGGAGTTCTTTTAGTGTGTTCAATTGGAAGATCATAAGTAGGACGGATAATATCCAAAGACACCAGTCCATTTTTGAATCCCGCTTTCATTGACATTGAAGTCTAAGAGAAGGCTTTTTCTTTCTATTAAAAGATCACAAATAAGAGGGGTTTTCCCCTCTTTTTTTAAGAATACCTAGTAGGGTTCTTCTCCTACCAGGTCAATCGGATCTCTCTTCTCGGTTCTCGCACTACATTACCGACCCAGGTACATTCTTCTTTGCAGCCATAGAAACACAAAAACGTATCACCCACTTCCTACAATCCGGCCTGAACCCCTTCTTTTCCGGTGCACTCGCTTTGTATCTCCGACACACAAGGAAGGACGCGGTGGGAAGAAAGCTGCCCTAGCCTCTGTCCGGTCGATCATTCCGCTGGCATCTTGCATTCACGCCTCCGTTTGACTGCCGCTCGGGAATGTAGTTGTAGATACGTGAGTCTTGTCATTTTCTTGAATGTGAATGCCAGAGGAGAAAGTTGATTTGGTCTTCGCCTATGCCCTGGGCTCAATGTTCGGTCGATCAACATTGGGGTCAGCATTAAGACGAGTCAAGGGAATGACCCCCTGGCCCCGGATTTCCATATAAAGGATACGACGAGGATAAAGACCCTCTTTAACTTGAATTCTAATTGACTTGATCCAGGACTTCGCATTCAAATTGATGAATTTGCTCCCAATGTTAGAGAAGTTGTTAGATTTGCTTACCTAAAGAATGGTCCAACACAACCAGCTCAGCATAATTTCTACCAAAATGGTATAAGAAATATGATTGGTTGGAACATAGTGTGGACAAGGATAAGGCTTATTGCTTCTATCGCTATCTTTTCAAACATATTGGGCATGATGTCTTCAATAAATTGGGGTTTAACAATTGGAAAAATGCAACGGATGCATTCCGTAAGCATGTTGGTGGGCCATGTAGCATCCATAATATGTCAAGGACAGCATGTGATGATTTAAAAAATCAAAAGGCAAGTGTGAAAAGCAAAGTTACAACTTATTCCAGTGAGTCACTAGTAAAGTATGAAACTCGTGTGGATACTTCTTTGGGTATTGTAAGCTATCTAGCATTGCAAGGCGAACCATTCCGTGGGCACGATGAATCTGCTTCTTCTTTAAACAAAGGCAATTTCTTGGAGATGCTTGATTGGTATAAAGAAAGAAATAGGGAAGTGAAGCTTGCATTTGAGGAGCTATGTCCTAAAAATGCCAAAATGACTTCCTCAACTATTCAGAAAGCACTTGCCAAACATTGTGCGGAGGCAGTCGTGAAATCCATCAAAGAAGAGATGGATGGTTGTCTTTTCTCTGTTCTTATTGATGAATCTCGTGATATATCCGTCAAAGAACAAATGGCTGTAGTTGTCAGGTACATGTTGAATTATGTTAACTACTTATTTGTTTTCATTCATTAATCTAATGTAATTCAACTAATTGTATCATTTTCTTGCAGGTATGTGAACAAAAGTGGAGAAATTATTGAAAGATTTTTGGGTATTCAGCATGTCCCAAACACAACAAGTCTATCTTTAAAGAAGGCACTTTTGGAGGTTTTTGATAAACATGGTCTACTTATTGCAAGACTACGAGGGCAAGGGTATGATGGAGAATCTAATATGAGAGGAGAATTTAATGGCCTTCAGAAATTAATCCGTGATGAGAACCCCAATGCTTTCTATGTTCATTGCTTTGCCGTTGCAGCTTATTGTTGTTTCTTTATCGAGATGCTGCAAAGGTCTTGATGATTTCTTTGATGATGTGAAAGATATTGCCAATCTATCTAGTTCATCTCGCAAGAGGAAGGATATATTGCTCGATAAGCACAAAGAGAATCTTTTAACTAAGATCAAGAATGGTGCAGTGCCCACGGGAAGAGGGAAAAATCAAGAAATGTCCTTGTGCCGACCTGGCGTTACACGATGGGGTTCTCATTACACAACGTTATGCCGTATTGAGTCAATGTGGGATGAAGTGATAGAACTTTTGGATATTGTTGAGGATGATTCTCGTAATCCAACTAAGGCTGGAGGTTATGTTCATAAAATGGAGACTTTTAACTTTGTCTTCATCATGAAGATGACGTTAAAACTACTTCGTATGACAAATGATGTATCTCTTCTATTTCAAAAAAAGAATCAAAATATTGTTCAGGTATGCGATGGATAAATTCTTATGGTTCTATTTTCCTGAAGTATACTTTGTTGATCTAAACTTCTAATTGTATCATTTCAGGCAATATCTTTGGTTACGGATGTGAGAACACATTTGGTCAATTGGAGGAATCATGGTTGGGAGTCACTCTTGGAAGATGTCAAATCATTTTGTATTGAGCATGAGATCATAATCCCAAGTATGGATACCAAGGTAACAAAATGGGGTAAAACAAGAAAAGGGGGGAGATTCACAGTCACCATTGATCATTTTTATCGTGTTGACACCTTCTATGCTGCTATAGACTCTATTGTCACCGAGTTTGATCATCGCTTTAATGAGGCATCTTCAGAGGTTCTTCAGAACTTTTCTTGTCTCGATCCAACAGACTTATTTGCTCGGTTCAATGTGAGTAATATTGCTCGTCTTACAGAGATTTATCATGAGGATTTCTCTGATTATGAGCGTGAGCATATACGGGATACCCTTGAGCTATTCATTATTCATATGAGGAGAATTGATGATTTCAGAGCTTGTCTTGATATTGCAAGCCTAGCTAAAAAAATGGTTGAACTTGATAGGCACATCATATTTCCTACTGTCTACCGCCTAATTGAGTTGGCAATGCGTTTACCAGTGTTGACGGCAACAGTTGAAAGGGCCTTCTCAGCTATGAAGATCATCAAGACTGAGTTGCGTAACAAGATGTCAGATGGCTGGCTTAATGATTTAATGGTGTGCTACATCGAGCGGCGGATATTCAAAAGTCTTGATCTTGGTGATATTAAAAATGATTTTCAGAAGGCAGGTAGAGCTTTACCTTGCCGGGGACTTCAAGAAGGAATTAAATTTTATTATTGGTACGTTTGTTTGTTTTACTTTGATTTATATACGTTCGCTATTACCGTTGTACTAAGTGACTATGCTTAAGATCATATAACTTATTTATGCGTCGACACAAACTTGATTTTTTTCATCAATTTTTTTTAATGCTTTGAAGTTCGTCCGACCTCAATTTTTTTTCGTCCTTCGCCACTGCTTGAGTATATTGTTTTATTGTGTTGCATGTTACCAAGGGTGGGGTGGTTACTGAGTAGACAATTGTAAAGTTATCTCAAATCCATATAAATAAGAAAAATACTCCTATTCAACTAGACAATTGATCATGCGGGTGCGATTCGTTTGAGGGCATATACAACCACCCTTCCTTTTCCTAGTGCTCATATTACCTCCTATCTCCCTTTCCCAACATTGATGCCTCCCCCCACACAGGAATCGCTGCATAGCGCACCAATGATATCCTCCTCTACTAGCTCCTCGCTTGTGAGGTCATCCGACCCCGCTAGGTCCTCTCCTCCTTGGTAACAAGTTATTATCCTCTACCCCAGCCATGGAGCATGCTTCCATAATTGATCTTAAGGTGTAGATTTGTGTGAGAACTCACGGGAGATGGCAGAAGTGAGGGGAATGGGTCCAGGTTGGCTAGATTCAGCGCCGATGAGGCTCTGGCAAGCTTTATTCATCACCTACAAGCTTAGGATGGAGAGCTCGGTGGTCCAACACAAAGGTTAGTTTATGGATTTTCGATGTTCATACATTCTTTCAACATGTTTCTAACTCATGTGCTCTTTTTTGTGAACACACAAGAGAGACGTTGCGACAAATTTTGGGAGTCTACCGCAAATGGTGCTTCACTTTTGCATATCTTGTCATGAGGTGCTGTAAAGCATTGGTATCCCATGCTGCATATGCATTTTAACTTTGCTGATTTTGATGCGACTGATGTGGGTTTGTTGCAACTAGTGGAGATTTTCGGTATACCCATAATTTGTAGCTGCATTATCGTTTCCAAAATGATGTGATATTTTCCTTCGGTGTTGACCTACTCAAGAAAAAACGCTGCAACCGTGTTATAGTAGTACGATTTTTTTATGTGTGGGTAGAATGTTCTACCTCCGTTCTTTAGAATAAGGCCTATAATTTAGTCAAAAGTCAAACAGTGCAAAGTTTGACCAAAATTATCAATAACTATGATAATAGATAGATATAGTACAAAAATATATCTCATAACGTATCTAATAAGGTTGATTTGACATTGTAGAGGTTTATAGTCTTTTTTTTTAAGTTTGGTCAAACTTTGCAATGTTTGACTTTTAACTAAATTTAATGCCTTATTCTAAGGAATGGACGGAGTATGTTGGAAGGATTGGATGACCCATATTTAGAGTTTTATGGGCAACCAACAGCGGAGGATGGGCCGGTTTTTCCTCTCTACGGATGACTCTCAGTCCTCTCCTATTGATAAGCTTTCAATTGGTTGTGGGCATCCATGGCCATGAGTTGAAGTGATAAGGATGCAAATGGGTAACCTTTAGGGTACCCTCTATCATCTTTAGTACAAAAAATAAACTATATTTTCATAAATCATCACTTTTTGAGAAAACTAGTTCATTTGTTTGAACTAGACTAAAATACAGGGTACCCTAAAGACTTCAAACTTGTATCGATCTCTAACAAGTGATGCTTTCAAATAGGGCGTGTCTACTAGGAAATCTTCTACTAGGAAAAAACTCATAAACACCCCTCGATGGATAAGCCCACATACAGGCTCGGTCATGCATATATATATATAGAAGTCTAAACAAGCATCTTAACTAGCTCCTTGCTCTCAGCCTATTGCATTCTTGTGTAATGGGGTGTGCGGGAGAATCGAGTAGACATAAACTAATTTTTAGAGCCAATCAGATTTTGTTGTTGTAGATGAAAGTACTTGTATAGAAGGTGAATTGCAGTTGACAGGACACACTAAAGAAGAAGAAAACATAGTTGAGAAGATGCAGATGAGAAGGAGGATACGGTAGAGAAGGACAAACCGCAGTTGATAGCACGCTATTGATATGAAGATTTCACGGCAGACAAGAAAAAATATAGTTGATAAGACATGTTTGAGAAGAAAAATGGGAAGCGCTAAGCGTCCCCAGGATCAAATCTCCTGTCCTAGGATCCTAGGCTGACATGTGTCATCTCGCCCTAAATCCCCACCTTTGCTTCTATGTAGCAAAACGTGCTACTACATTTGCTTGTACGTAGCAAAACCGATTTGATTAAAAAAAACCATCAGACATGAATCTCGCCAGAGACATCGTAGCAATTTTTGTATTGTTGCAACAAAACCTCAGAATGTCTCTAGCAAATAATTTCTTTCTACGATGCAATGTAGTAAAAGTAATATGTGTATATAGCAAAAATAATATGAATATGTATGTAACAAAACCGCAAAATCACCAATGCATCTCAGTTCGCTATACCACTGCTTGCTCCGAGTAGCAACACCAGTATCGCGGTAGTACCACCATCGCTGAAAAACAACACTAATGGACAACGATGGTAGCACATGTGGCAACCGTTGATAGCAACGACCACCTACTTTTGCAGCACCGCGTGGCAGCAACGCTTTTCGACACAACACCTAGTCACTGCTAGTAGAAGCTCGCTCCACCACCAGTGCGGCAGGGGAGGGGGTGCTAGGGGAGAGGAGGTGTAACAAAATAGCAGCCGACAACAATGTTAGAAACTAGCAGCGGGTATGGGAACGAGTGGGCAAAGTGGCTGTGTAGGGCACCAATGGCAGAGAAAAGCTGGTGTTGTTTAAGGAGAGATGGAGAAGGAAGGGAAAAGAGATGAGGATGGATAAGGGAATCTTCATCGGGCCGATCCAAACGGTCTGCGAGTGTTCGAAACTGTCCGCGCGGATACGCGATGCGTGCGTGGCGCCCCAGCGGGGCGACCCATCCGACGAAACGCGTCCGGTTCGACCCATCCATGCATCTAATCTGAGTCTCGGTTGCGTCGGCCTGGACGCACGCGGACAGCGCAGAGACTCATCCACAGGCCCACCCGTCAGCCACCGCTTACCAGCGACATTGATTCAGACGGTCAGCGACACCAATTTAGACACAACCGCGACACCGATTTAGAGGCGCTGCGCGGAAGGCTGACCGGCGGTAGCCTGCGCCATCAATGGCGACGATACGACACGCTGACGCCGCTTGTGTTTCCGCGCCGGCATTGATGGCGAAGGAGCAGGAAGCTGCACGCGTTCACGGGCGGCTGGGCTATTTAACCCTGCGACCGTCGGTGCTGTCATCCTCACCTCTCGCCATTGCCACCACCACCAACGATGAAGACCCCGTCGTGGCTGAAGTGGAGCAAGAACGACCACGAAGCATCTGGCAGTCGTGGCTCTCGGCTGCCAGTGTTCCTCCGCGGCACGTCCTTGCCGCCTCCGCCGCGGCCGAAGAAGTTCCGGAGCGACCTCGTGGGGGACTACCCGTCACCGCGGGAACGTCGCACCCGGCGGTACCACCGCGTCAGGGAGTGCGAGCGCCACTGGAGGGAGGGTCACGACATCCAGCGCACGGATGTCTCCCTCCCCACCGCTGGCACCTCAACCGGGACCGTGTCCCGGTGCCGCCACCGCCCAAGGCGGGCAGAGGGCTGGCGAAGGAGATCCGCCGACGGATCAACAACCTCCCCCGGTCCCATCGGTGGGAGAGGGGCTACCACTCTGAGGCGTATTGGATCAAATTCCTCGAGTAGGAGCACAAGGCGCGGCGCGCGACCACCGTCCACTGCGACTTGTAGCCGTGGGAGGTCTATGACGTCCCCGACATCGTCTCGGACGACGAGGGCACCTACAACCACTCCGACGCCGACCTCGACAGCGAGGACGGCGACGACGACGACCTCGGCGCAAGGACGACGACGACTACGACGATGACGTCGTCGTCAAACAGGAGGCGCCGGACGAGGTTGCCGCGAACCTGCCCCCGGAGTACCGGGAGGTGCTGGCTCGGGGCTACGACGAGGACGTCTTCACCGAGCAGGCCATTGCGGCCAGCGCGCGCGAGGAGGAGGCCCATTGGCGCGGCTACGAGGAGGCCCTCCAACTCACCCGCATGGTGGCGGAGACGAACGCGCAGTTGTATCCACTGCCGCCGCTGCCGGGTTGGGCGCCTACGATCGTGCCGCATGTGGGGATGGAGTTGGCGCACCTCCAGCACGGTTGGGAGCCATGGCCTGGGCAGGTGGTCAACCCACCTACTCCCGCTCCCGCTCCGGCCCTGCCGCCGCCCAACCTCTAGACGCCGCCGGAGTATATCGACCTTGACCCATAGATGGTCGAGGCGACGCCGACGTGTGTAGTTCAGTACCTAGGGCTAGTAGTAGTTTAAATTCTGTTTTATATATTTTGAATGTAAATTAAGTTTGAATCTTGCTGTTTTCAGTGTGTTTGTGTTTGAATCTGAAAAAAAAAGTTCGCTTGTCCAGCGCGGACAAATGGGTCGCGCCGCTAGCGTGGCTGACCAGACATGCCGGACCCCTTATCCATACTGACCGAGGTTCGATATAAACGAATACAAATGGACAATTTGGAATGACCGTATGGATCGGCCTAGTGGAGATGCTCTAATATCGGTTGGGAGGAGATAACGACCGGAGGTGGTGGGACCCGTACTCTTTCTTGTACTCTTTCACGATGCGTGGCCTGCGCACAAGGCCGAGGGAGGGGGAGGGATCGAAGCCGCGCGATCCCCCTGCTGTTTTAGAGCGTTTTTCAAGAAAAATACGGATAAAAATGCACAGTTGAGAAGGAGGACAAAGTTGAGAAAAAGAAATACACGTAAGAACATCAGAGTCGAGATACGCGGTTGAGAAGGAAAATCAGCCACTCTTCTTCTCCAGGAGCAGTTAATATCTACGTGTAGCGCTATACAATCGTTGCGGCACGCTGTCACCCGAGCAGGTTCAGGAAAATCAGCCAAGTGCAGGCTGTGCAGTAAAACTGTAAAACTAGCACAGCAGAGTTCTCAAGAGCAACAACCGATCAAGGTTATGGGGCTGACCATAGGCAACATGATACATGAGTACTAACTAACAACGGATGCCAATTAGTACAACCGAAATCCTGCAAGCACAACTGGATTATTCAAATACAGACATATTCAAGAACCTTTACAGACCCAAATATCAGCAGTCAACATAATTAACCACAACCAGAGTACGTACTTAAATAGGTAAGGGAAGCAGCACACAAACTGAGCAAGAGCGACGTGCTCACATGCACGTAAATATGCAGCAAACCAGACTTCCTACTTCATGAAGCCCTGCGCCATCTTCATGAACCCGCCGCCGCCGCTCTCCTCCCCGCCACTCTTCTTCTCCATCAGCGACTCAGCCCCCTTCATGACGTCGTCGAGACCGAATCCGTCGGATGACTTGCCTTCCTCCGCGGCAGGCACAGGTGCTGGCGCTGGCTCCTTGGGTGCCTCCTCCGCTGCCGGCTTCGGTGCGTCAGCGGCAGCAGGTGCGTCGGTCTTCTCCTTCTCGGTGCCGCCGGAGCTGTACTGTTTCAGGTAAACCTCGGCCTTCTCGAGATACTGCCCGGCCGGCTTGTCCTCTATCTTGGCGTACTTGGAGACGGAGTCCAGGATATCGGCGGAGGCGCCAGCGACCCTTTCCTTGTCGATGTTCTCCACGCTCTTCGTCTCGAACGCCGACTGGGCGGCCTCCGCGACCACCTTGCCGCTGGACATCAGATCACTGGAAGACTTCGTGAAATTCTCCATCGGAACTTAGATGAGTATAACCTTTTGTGGCTTGGAACTAAGGTGCGCAGTGAGGTTAGCAGCAGAGGGAGCGATGAAGAGGATATAGGCTAGAACTGCCATTTTATAGGTGGAGTGGAGAGTGGGAGTGGAGACTGGAGAGAGATGTCGATGGGATCGGCGATGGGTGAGAAAGCTGAAAGCTACTTCTGTGGTTGAACTTGGAAATTGAAGAAAATATCTTCATGTGACAGACAGATGTACTCCGTATCTTAATTTGAGTACAGATGTTGCTTTACAGACTACACAGTAAAGAAATGAAAATATTTTTTGCTAGCAATTATAATTGCAATTCATGCCGCGATGTATATCCACGAATAATGCCGTTAAGACTTTCATCAGATTTGTTCTTCAAACAATTATTAACTATTCAGGATTTCAGGTGCATCTAACTGAAAGATCCATCCTCTATGTTCCAAAGCTATCAGTGTTACTATTAACTAAATGTCAAATCAATAAAGCGAGAGAGCTACGGACGAAATCTGTATCTCTCTTTCCTGAGTGCTTGACTGCGAAGAACCGCAGTAACGAAATAAATATCGTTGTAACAGATCCGAGCGAATTATCTTTTTTGGAGATAAAGTGCATGAATCAAGCATGGAATTCACTAAAGCTCTCTTCATGATAATTGCAAGTGGCCAATAAGGTGTGATACTTGTTGTCCCCTAGCATACAAAGCGATGTTACCTGCTGGACAGGGAAGATGGACTGTCGGCTACCGACACTAGCTAATGGTTGAAATAGGTACCACGTATTATGTGTACTACGCCTCAGCCCTAGCCCTCCATAAGAGATTCACGATTTTCAGTACGGGTCCTGTGGTTTCAAAGTGGTTTGCGTCTTGTCTAAGCAAAACATTGTTCGTGCCTTTGATGTCTCTGTCTAGATATTTATTGGGGGAACTAATATGTTTCTCGACAGCAGCCAGTAAAGGAGTCTCCCACATGCATAAGGTGTCTATCATGGAGGGAGAAGGGACTCATCCTATGGCCGGTGGAGATTGGGGGGATTTTTGTCGCTGCCGCTGCCTCTCGTACGGGAGGAGGACGAGGCGGCCTAGAATAAATCTGCCTCAACTCTTCTCCCGCACCTGGCTTGGACTTCTCGCGGATCTTCATATCTACGAGATCTGTATCTCAACATGTCGTCGCGTTCGCCGTTATCCACGGCGGCGTTGGGGGCCGGGGCGAGGTGGATGCTCTGGAACAAGGATGTTGGTCCGGAGGTGTTGGATTTGCTGTTATTCTTCGACTTCGTCGATGGTATGCGACAAACCTTGGTTCGAGGTAGCACGCGGAGGTCCCCCGGTCGACGTGCCACAACGACATGTGCCTTGCTGCTTGCAGCGGGCATGTTCATCGACTCACAAATCCTCGTTCGTGATGGTGCTCTCTTGGATCCGGCAATGGTGGAGGCTTGGCGTCTATTCCAGCGCACATCTAGGCGGAGTTGGTGTTTGGCGACGGCCGCTGGCTTCAGCAAATGCAGAAAACTAGGGGTAGTTTTCTGCAAAGTTTCTAAGATATATGTTTTCTTCTGGTCTATCTGTTATTTTCCACATTCATTTACTCATGTAACTTGATTTTTTATTAATGAAATATGTGGCTGCTCTAAAAAAAATACTATAGTTACAGAGCTTTCAGATCGACAAAGTCAGTATAGACGCTTGACTCGCAAAAACGTCTTCCCTTGCTAAAAGAGTAACATGTTTGTTGTAGGGGAAAAACGTCAAGCGTTCCCAAAGAAATCAGCCGCCTAAAACAAAAGACCAAAGTAATACAAAGAAAAATAAGCCCAAGAGAAAAAGGGTTACCCGCTAAGTCCATTAGTGTTCCCTCTACATGGACCCAAGACATGGGCCATAGAGAAGACAAACAATCTCTTGCTTTTTTTTCTCCTACTTGCCGTTTTTTAGACATTTTACTAGAAATAGACAAGATTATCTTTACTTTCCCTCTCTGCCATGGGTGTTGGTGATCTTTTGTACAAGATCATGAGTCTACAAAAGGCACCCTATGAAGTCATTTGTAACCCATCGTTCATATGAAGCAAGAGCTCTCCCTCTCAAGTTGAGACCTTCTTGAGTTGACCTTTTTAGGTTTTGAGTATGAGGTCAATTTCTCCTAGAGAATCCCTCTAAACTTCTAGTCCTTGATAGTAATCACGACGAAAGAGTGATACACCATGTTGTATCGCTAGGTTGTCCTCTTTGAACTCATGAGGTTCTCTCAAAGAGACTAGGCCTCTCTCGCACGCGAGTCAAGGTTGAACTCGGTCAATAAAATAGTGTGTCGCTCGTGTTAGTGTCCAACTCTCCGCAACGTGGCCGTTCAAACGCGACCTTTACATTACAAGCATCATCTTTATTTCACTTTATGTTGATTCTACTAGAACAACATTGGCGTCGTATCTAGGAAACGTCTAACTCAAAGTCGAGACTCCTCCAACCTTCACAACTAAGCAAATCAGCAACGTTGAAAAATCATAAAGACCGCCAATCCTCCTAGCCATGGCCTGAAATGAAGATCTCACCAATGCAGCCATAAAAAATCCTAAAAGGGCAAACTCACAAAGAAAATCTAACAAGAATGCCGCCAAATATCCTGTTTTGAAACTTACGGCCTTGGGGACAAGTGGCAGACTAGTCGCGACCCCTCTCAACATGGCACCATCCACCTACGAAGAAGATGGAATATTATTGTGCGAAGTGCCTAAGGCACCCGACGAACAAGCCAATCCCTAAAGGCTCTCATGGACATCGAAACCATTGACGTAGAAGCAATCTGCACTGTCATCGGAGTTTCACCAGTCGCATTCACTGAACCACCTCTAAGGACCAGGCTACCATTCCATCACATGCATTCGTCATAATTATCACCAATCGCCACACATACAAGGAGGCCGATCTAGATCCTGGAAGTCTAGGGAATACTGAAATTGAATGTTTCCTTGAACTACCTATGTCCACTCGGCAAGCTATCTTAACAAGAATCCCATGGTTTAATCTGCACTTCTTCTCATGGGGGCCAAGAAGCACTCAAATTTTGAAACACCCCAGCATTTAGGAACCAACGAAGGGTACAAATAGGAATATGATCATTTGCATGCATTCACCAATAAAATTTGGATAATTTTTTTGTCAAATAAAACCCTAAAGAGATTAGATTTTCTTTCACTATCTAGAGGTAGAAATAGCTCTTTATAGTGATTTCTATAAATTTTGACATGACCTTTTAGAATTAATGAGTTTTGGGGAAATAATTTGAATCCAAATTTGAAATTTAAATCATTTGGAAAATATTTGAAAATTAGAAGTTAGTAATATTAAATTGTTTTCCAAAATGATTTAGTAGTATTGTTTGATTATATTAAAGATATATTAAACAATAAGAATTTAAGACAAGGAAATTTAAATAATAAATGAATTCTTATTTATTTTCTTTATTCCTTAAAAATATTACAAAGGGAGACAAATACATCAAATAAGAATATTACAGGAAATAAATTACAATGAAATGAAACTTTATTAAATTATAAGAATATTATTACAAAATTCTTTACAAAATAATAAATAGAAGATTCCATAAAATTTAGACTATTTATCTATTCTATACTAAAATCTTGAGTTCCAGATTCTTGTTCCTGCAAAATAAAAATCAACTCAAAAAGAAATAAGTTGTTAGTTGGTTAGTTTTTACTCTCAGTGGAGAACAATGTAGTGCACTGTTCTTATTACCTCATTAAGTAAATTAAAGGGGCAAATTTCACCAATATATGATATCTGTTCTTTTAAGCAAACAGCTTCAGATCAACATCACTAGCTCAATAAAAGGGGCAAGTTTCACTAGGATAGTAACAAGTAAAAGGATAGAAGTGAAAACAAATTCACTTGACCTGATCCAAATGAGCCCAACAGTAAAGCAGCTCAGTCACCAAAATGCATGCAATGTGCTGTCGATACAACATCATCATCAACAGTCAAAAGGGAACCACATTGCCGCAACATAGCTGCTGGGCATCACATTCATCAACAACTTCCCAAGCACATAGCCAAGAACATATACAATTTTCCAAATCCCCAACAAATCCACCAACCAAGACACACAATCAAACACCAAATCATCCACAAGATGGTGACATAAGGAGGGGATGGTGCAGGAGGATAGCAAGGACAAGTACAAGATCACAGGAGCAAGGAGGAGCAGGACCAGTACCAGGAGGTGCAGAACAAGGTCCAAGGAGTGATCAAGCCACCAAGATCAAGCTATCCAGAATAGCCAGCACAGCAACACCACCAACAACTAAGCTATGTGGCGAGTCTATACAAAACCACCACATGATAAACCTTATCTAATTTATCAAATCGTGTGTTGTTTCATATGAAATCTTCTCAGAAAAACACCCAAGTAAGGTGTATCCATCATAGAAGAAAATAAAAAAAAGCTAACAACCAATCTTTGCAAACCACACCAAGATCTTGGCTTGTGCATTACTGATCTTGGATAATAATCCCTATTTTTTCAACCAAATATACAAGCAGCCTTCAATGAATATTTTTAGGAACACCTTTTGAATAGTAGCACCTCGGAAATCATCACATCTTTAGAATGCATCTTACACAGTAAGGATTTATCATATTTTCCTTACAAGGGTCTATAAAATTAATTTCCCAAGTACTGTAGTAATCATACTTATAGATTATCCATCAAAGAATATTTAAGAATATAGGCATGAGATAAAAACAATTGTTTTTACCTAACCTTGCCTCAGGCGAGCATCATAGGCCAAATGAAATCAATAGGCATCATAGGCTAATATATCTAGCAGAATTTTTCAATTCTTATTAACACCAAGCCACTCTAGAACACAGATAGAATAAATCCCAGTACCAGAATAAACTCTTGTGTACCATTCCAAAGAAGGTGTCACAAATATTTATTCTAGCCAAGAAAATTCTACATAGAGATTTCATAATCGAACTCTTTCAAGAAGTTATTCAATCATCTTCCTAATCTAGTAATTAGGAATCATTTTGTTTTGCATAAAGGAACTACCAATAGAGGCATCAATAGATTATGCACATGAAGCCAACTACATGTTACAGTACTAGAACAAGTTAACCATCACCAATAACTAGATATCAATCTAGATCAGAGCCACAACATCACCATTTGTACAACGACAGTAAACCAATATCAGATAAAAATTTATCTAACAGGGCCACTATCAATTCCAAGTCCATCAGTAGACAATGATTCAGCACAGTATAACCACCACAAATACTCCTAAATTGTTCATTATATTCAAATAATCAACACAAAGGGGTAGAACCCTAATAGAACAGAGTTGTTGGCATCCCATGAAGTTTGACACGCATAAAGCTATATCATTTTTTATGATTTACAAGTCAAACTTTGGCATCCTCACAAAAACCGCTAAACAATATTAAATTGAACAAATCATTTCAAAGAGAGATATCAAGTTAATCATTATTTTATGTGGTGTTGAGTGTCTCTAGGAATAAGCTTTCAAGGCTAAACACTACAACACCCAAGTCTTCAATTTGTGAGAATTTTTCTTATTTCAATTGTTTAGCAAATTTTTAGGCAAGACTTGGTTAACTACACGAGACGGAACAAAACATACCCAATTAAATACCCATGCAAACAAAATTTTACTATAATATAGAGACTCACTCCACCGATATAACATCTCAACAATATTACCTCCGTTTCAAGGCTTAAGGCATATAACTTTTTTCAAAAGTCAAACCGACTAAAGTTTGACCAAATCTTTAGAGAAAAATATTAATATTTATAATATGTAATCCATACCCTTTCATACATAATAAAACATATTTTCACATGGTATCTATATAATATAATAGTTCTTGATAGTTTTTTCTAAAAGTTTGGTCAAAGTTTACATGGCTTGAGTTTTCAAAAAAGTTATATGCCTTAAGCCTTGGGATGGAGGGAGTACTACTAACTAGCATGGGTTTCTCAAACTTCAAAAGTGGGAAGTCATAAGGCATACCTCGCATGTTTGGTTCCACTTCTCTCTTCCCTTTTTATTTGTTTCATGGAAACTCGAAGTCAATCACTCTCCTGCAAATAAACAAGAACTTCCAGGTGGAAATAAAAGAGAGAGGGAAAATAAAGATAAATGGAGAAAGTTAGTTAGTAAAGCTGTCACGAACTTGATGGCACACTTTATTTTTTTGCACTTACTAAACTTGAACCATTGTGACTGTCCATGAAAGTTATATGATTGCAAATTATATGCTGGGAGTTAGCAGAACCGTGTTGTCATGGGGAACGCTTTCAACACCTGTAAATATTATCCAGTTGATATCATGCTCTTTTGTTTATGGATGTCGGCGGTGTGAAATAAAAGGGGATCTTGTAATTCCATGGAGTTATGTATATGTGTTAGAGAAACCCCTGGGCCTCTAGCCTAAGTCATGCCTAATCATGGTGGAAACTTGCAGCATAACCATAGTGAGCAATCTATGAAGCATCCTCAGAAAAAATATAGAGAAAAAAGAGAAGAAAAAATATGCACCATTCCCATGGTAAATAAAGGATCGCTGAGATGCTCACTTCTGTTGCCTTGTCATTTTGATATGGGATAGCTCTTGTATCATGGGGCAAGGGGTACCCTGTTGGAGATTCTCTATGATACACATGTACTTACAATGACAAGAACTTACCGGTAACTAAAGTTGAGTAGCATGAGGAACGGCCCTCGTACTCAAGAGACATGAGATTTCCAGTTTATGGTATGTCAAGCATATAACTCATATTGGACCTCACTTTACACCTAAACACTTAAATATGCCTATGATAGGGGCAATGAGAGCTCAAAGCTAATGAGTACCATACTTTCAGCATTTGGAAGCCTTTCAAACTTTTTAAAACCTTTTCACTTCTTTGTTGATTCACCACTTATTCTATGAGCTCCTTCTTGGGAGCATAGTAGTCATTCTTAGTGTAATGTGCTTGTTTCAAAACTTGGTTAATTATGACATAACTTTGATGCTTGTACCTTTGATATCTTTACTTCTAGTCTTCACTTTAACTTCAGAGGTGCCTTGGCATTTATGTTTTGCTCCACAATCAAAGGCAAGCGAGATACCACTCTATCATACCTTCTTATGAGCATTGCAATGTTGCTTATGTTCATGTTTCATGCTGCTTATTATTATTGTGTTGGAATCTCTTCATAGCTTGCATGACTATTTATTAGACTTATTTGCATACTCCTTATTATCAATTGTCTAAGTATTGATCATATGCTGAGAATGTATACATCACATGAATCAAATGAATTCGTGAAAGTTCTTTTATCACACTCAGTTTTCAACTGAATTGCTTGAGGACAAGCAATAAGCTAAGCTTGGGGGGAGTTGATACATCCAAAACGTATCTACTTTTCCGAACACTTTTGCTATTGTTTCTCTTCTAATTTATGTGATTTGGATACAACTAACACGGACTGACGCTGTTTTCAGCAAAATTACTTTGGTGTCTCGTTTTTGTGTAGAAAATCAACTTTCGGGAAAAATCTCGAAAAATATCGCAAAAGTCCTATTTTACCAGAAGACTCACGGAGCAAGAAGATGAGACGGAGGAGGGCCACGAGGGGCCCACACCACTTGGCCGTGCGGGCCAGGCTAGGCTGCGCCTGGGGGTGGTGAGGCCACCTCATGCACCCCCTCGGTCTCCCTCTTCACCTACATAAAGCCCTCTGACCTAAAAATAGAGGGAGGATCGACGTTTTTCCAGATAGAGTTCCGCTGCGCTGCCACCACAAGAAACCGCGATTTGGAACCAGAAACTCTGTTCTGGCACCCTGCCGGGATGAGGAATTGGAGGAGATCATCGTCATCATCATCACCGACGCCTCTCCATCAACCATCCATGTTTCCCCCATCCATGAGTGAGTAATCCCCCGCTATAGGCTATGGGGATGGTAGGGATTGGATGAGATCTATCATGTAATCGAATAAGATTGTTAGGGCTTGGTGCCTAGTATCTTTGTTAGTGCTTTTTGACATTGTTGCAACTTGTTATGCTTAATGCTTGTCACTAGGGCCCGAGTGCATGATGTCAGATCTGAACATGTTATTGCTTCATGATGATAGTATTGTTTGTGATCTTATATGCAAGTTGTTTACACATATTATTGTCTGGAACCAAAGGCCCCGAAGTGATAGAAATTGGGACAACTGGATGGAATGCTTGTGATATGAGGATCACATATGTTCACGGAGTGTTAATTCTTTTCTCCAGTACTCTATTAAAAGGAGTACCTTAATTGCCAGTAGATTCTCTTGAGGCCACGCTGCAACGGGATGGCAGGACAAAATATGTTGTGCAAGTTCTCATTGCGAGCACATATAACTATATATGGAACACATGCCTATGATTATTTAGTACTTGGATGCTTTATCTATTTATCTGCAATTGCCCTAGATCTTGATATTACATGAATAGTCGCTTCCATGCAATGCCCGTCCATCCATCCCTATGCCTACCGTACTCACATCCTGTTGTTTGCTACTATTGTTACTACTGCCTTTGTTTTACCGTTGTTGTTACTTTGCTATTGCTACTACAAAACTGTTGCTACTAATAAACTACTGTGAGCAAGACTATTTCCAAGTGCAACTAAATTGACAACTCAGTTGTTAAGGCTTATAAATATCCTTTGGCTCCCCTTGTGTCGAATAAATAAATTGGGTTATACTACCCTCGAAGACTGTTGCGATCCCCTATACTTGTGGGTCATCAGTTATCTTACCTAGCTGTGCCTCAGCGATCCTTGTTCTTTCTTGGAGGGCCTGTAAACCATTTCTCAAACTAATATCTTGGTTAGATAATTTTCCAAACAGAGCATCATAATTCTCCGTAATTTTGACTAAAATATTGTTTTGCTCATTTTGTGAGTCCATAAAAGCTTTAAGAGTTTCTTGGAGACTAATATTGCTTGATGTCATATTATTATTAGAGTTAGAATAATGTTTTTGAAAGTTTGGATTATAATTCTTCTTCCAAGAAGGGTTATAATCACTACGAGCTATGAAGTCTACTTCTTCAATAGTTGGTTCGGGAGTAGTTCTTACCGGGGTTTCCTTACCTTTAACGTCTAATATAAGCTCATCCAAATTAGAATTGAGTTCTTCATTCTCTTGAGGTGTGACGGAGTTCACCTTCTTCGTGTTTGATATTTTTACATGCCATTGGGCATGGTTGTCTTGCATATTGTCTAGCTGTTGCTTTGCTTCGGTAATTTGTTTACCCATAAATGTTCCTCCAGCTGTAGTATCTAGCATAGACTTATAAACAGGTTTAAGAGCATTATAAAATAAATGGAGGATCAACCAGTCTTCCATCCCATGGCTGGGACAGTTTCTCATGCATTCTTTCATTCTCTCCCATGCGAGCTCTAGTGGCTCACGCTCTTCCTATCTAAAACAAGTAATATTAGATCTGAGTTGCATAGTCTTTGCGGGTGGAAATAATTTAGTCATAAATAAAGAAGTACATTCCAACCATGATGCAATAGTATTTCTAGGAAAATATAGCAACCATTCTTTTGCTCTTCCTCTAAGGGAGAAAGGAAAAGGGCAACTTAACCACATCGGGGTCAACATCTTTAATGCGCATCATATCACAAATTTCAGTAAAAGTATTTAAATGCATACCTGCATCTTCTACAGCAGAGCCTCCAAATTGATTCTGTTGAACCAAACTTAAATAGAGGGGCTTAATTTCATAATCTTTAGCAGCAATTGTTGGCTGAGTAATAGGAGTACGCAAATAATCATTGTTAGGAGTTGCAAACTCCCCAATCTTGTTTTCAGCCATACTTCCTATGTTTTCATAGTTTCTTAAACAAGTACTAATGATGATAAAACAAGAATTAAAAAACTAACTAATTTTTTTGGTTTTTCAAATAAAAACTGAAAGAAAAATAACAAAAATTAAAAATGAGAATTAAAGCTAGCAAGGTTCCTACTAACCTCACCAGGGTAACTGTTGCTTCCCCGGCAACGGCGCCAGAAAAAGGGTTGATACCTTTGATCCAATTACGGTTGTAGTATAGTTCTTTTTCCCTAGTAGACCTAGGTTTATTGAATCCTCGGGAAGCAGAACAAAGTGAGATTACTTAAACGGACCTTTGAGAGTTTTATAATTCCTATTGCATTTTCACCGGACCAAGAGTTTGCGATCTTGTTGTTGTTGTTCACGATGGAGAGAGAGGCCCTAGGGTCTTCGATTTTCACCAGTAGTTGTGCAAAACATCTGATGGGAATAATAGATAATAATAAAGTACTCATGTAATTATTAGAGCGAGATAATTGTATGTGGGCAATGCATCCATAAATGTTATTGCCTCCACAACCGCTTATGGCAATAACCTACTAGTCTCATCCATAGAAGAAAGACAACTAATGATATGCATAGTGATGTCACCGTTAATCCCAAGTAAGTTCCTCACATACAGTCGTACTACCCTTTCTGTCACTGGGGTTCCTATCCTGGAGATCAGTCATTACTCACACTCCCTTTACCTGGATCAATCCTCGGGGTTTTGGGTACCTGACAAGTCCTTAAATTGAGGCAATAGAGGGTACTACAATAATCATGTCATACAAACTAATACATGATCCCATCTATGATAAATAACATGCACAAAAGTTACATGGCTAGGCAGAAGCCCTTAGCCCAAGGATAATTACTCACACATAGATATGAAATCGACAATCATCAACATTATAATGGAGATCATAGAGTTGATAACAAATAGTCTTACATTGTCGCCAATTGGAGATGAGATCTACTATTACAAGTGGTGGAAGATGTCTATGGTGGTGGAGAAGGGTTTACAGGTTTAGATCTAGATCTATCCCTCCGGTGTGGTGGCAGGGAGAGTTGAGGATGAAATAAGCGGTGTTGTGGAGTCGGGCCCTGTTTCTCATCTCCTGAAGCCTCTTTTTATAGGGGTCCCTTCATAAAAGTTGTTATGTTTGACCTAATGAAGTTGGTACAAACTATATGGCCGGAAATATACGGCGGCGGCATGTATAGTTGGTCATTAAGTCTTCTGGATCCTCTTCACGGCTTCTGGTTTCTTTGACGTGTTGGAAATCTCGTATCTTTGGCATTTATGTAATGATTCCCATCATAATATGTCATTATCTGCGTAGGCAAAAATAACAAGAAAGGATTGCATACCCCTTTGATCATTAGGCATTAGTGGCAGGAAATAGAGAGATATTTTATCAAATATATGAATAATATCTAGTTTAAATACGGACGTGGATGGCTATATTTCACAACCATCAGTTTCCAACTACTTTCAAGGAAAGTGGTGCTACATAAATGTCCTATTTACTTATTTTCTCTATGCATTTTGTAGCTCTGTTTTTGTAGTTACATGTGTAGGACTACTACTGTTATGCTATGTCCCATTATTGTTGTAGTATTCCTTGTTAGACGAGCCATCGTATGTTAGATATGCTTAGTTGAGCTTATTTAGATGAGGATGAGATACACCATGATAACGTACTATTTTGAAAGGTTGTGTTTTGCTGGAAATTGAAGACAACTTAATTAACGAACTCTCTGGGTAGAATTGGTAAATGCTTGGATCGTGAATGTCGGGCCCATGTCTATGGTTTACCCATGTATCTCACTCATGGACGACCACTCAGGTTTCAGATAAATGATTAGTGTCTTTGTTTGTTAGCTTCCGAGTGCAAACCATATGCCAATGAGTTATGGGTGGCTGGATGAACTTAGTAGGTAGTGGTGAACTGATCTCTTTGTATACAGAGATGTAGTGAATTGTGGTAGGTTGGTGCGGTGCGTGGATAGGCTTGGAGAACTACTTCCTGAATTTTCTCTGCTTAGGATTTCTCCCTGTCATGTCTCAAAATATGTTTCATGGTAAGATCAGGTCGACCAGGTCATATTGATAAAGTGTATAACCCATGTAGGGTGTAAATTTAAGTGTTTAGCCGTGTCCCCGGTATTGGACGATTGAGTTGCTGAATTATGGAGGCTACGACATGTTCTCGTTCATTCTAACTTTGCAATTGCTAAAATATATGATTGAACTTAATTGGGTTGTTTGATGATGACTAAATGATTTACAAATGATAGGATGAAATTATTTTACTCCTGCAACTAAGCCTGAAACTCCACAAGCCCGATATGCATGTAGTGTTAGACTTGTTGTTCCCTCATAGTTCCACACTTTCCAATATATTCAAAGTATTGACCACTCGATTGGTTGTAACTTTTCATGTTGCAGGTTATTGTTCCGAATGCTCTGTGTGATCTTATAGGTTGCGAACCTCCACTCAATTGTTGTTCTCCTATCACTACTAGGAAACAAGCCGTTAGTGGCGCACCAGAAATGCCCATCCGTGGCGCACTAGCAGTGCGCCACGGGCCTTGCGCAACGGCTATCTCTCAGCCGTGGCGCACTGCCTAGTGCGCCACGGTTGTGCAGAGATAGGCGTAGCGCACCTCCTAGTGCGCCACATAAGTTTGGCATGGTGCGCTACCCCTGGGATCTTCTGTGGCGCACTACCTAGTGCGCCACTAAACTTCCATGGTGCGCTTTAGGTGTAGTGCGCCACAGAAGGTAGACCATGTGCGCCACAGATGTATTTTTTTTTAATTTCCGAGCCAGATTATATGCAATACAGATTATATACAATATTACAGCAGATATACACACACATATACAAGATATACAATTATATATATAAATACTCAATATGAAAAACAAGATTGAAACAAATACATATAGATAAGTCTCATACATGAATACATAGTCTAAGTTACATTGTTTCGATCATGTTACAAAGTAGTAGTTGGTGACATGCTAATACATGTGTAGATCGAACAAGTTAGAGCTCGGAAGCTCGCCTAGACATCTAAACTAACTAGCTAGACACAAACGCGGGATAAATAACCAAAGAAGATAAGCATGATCACCGCCGCGACGAAGGTGTAGGTCTTCATCCGGTTCCTTGTCCTAACTCCCGCTAGATAGCGCATGTATCTAGCTTCCGCCTCCGCCATAGTGTTGTACCCTTTGTAGCTATTGCTGCTGAAACGGTGCACCTGTCTCCGGCAGTCTTCCCAATCATCGTAGACTCCGGGAACCCGTCCCTTGTACACGACGTACCACGTCATCTATAAGTTGACAATAATAATTAACCGACTATTGAAAAAAACATATATAATTAAAGTCGCATATGAAGATACACTTATGGAAAGTACTCCTAAATCAAAAAGACCAAACTCAGAAAGCATGCCTCATATATAACTAGGTTGTTCGACACAGGAATATGCTACGATGGAACTGTTTGCCAAGTAGGATGCACAACACCTGGACCTGTGCATAGCACAAGGCGAACAATCTCATCGCAGCACATTCACATATAGTGTGCCACGACATTTCAATCATCGGCATTATTCTCGAAAAAGACCAAAGTAACTCAAAAATCATGCCTCATATATATACATAGGTCGTTGGACACAGGAATATGCTACTGACGGGCTGACGCCAAGTAGGATGCACACACGGACTTGTGCATAGCACAAGGCGTACAATACCATCGTAGCACATTCACATATATAGTGTGCTACGACATTTCAATCATCGGCATTATTCTCGAAAAAGACCAAAGTAGCTCGAAAAGAATGCCTCATATATAACTAGCTAGGTCGTTGGACACAGGAATATGCTATGACGGAACAGTTAGCCAACTAGGATGCACAATTCCTGGACTTGTGCATATCACAAGTCTAACTATCCCGTCATAGCACATTCACATATATATTGTGCCACGACATTTCAATCATCGGCATATTCTCGAAAAAGACAAAAATAACTCGAAAAGAATGCCTCATATATATAGATAGGTCGTTGGACACAGGAATATGCTACGATGGAACTGTGAGCCAAGTAGGATGCACAAGACCTGGACTTGTGCATATCACAAGGCTCACAGTCCCATCGTAGCACATTCACATATATAGTGTGCCACGACATTTCAATCATCGGCATTATTCTCGAAAAAAGAGTAAGGAAAAAAAGAAGGACCAAATTGAGCAAAGGACCAAAGAGTAAGCAAAAAAACCAAGCATTGATCGATATATAATAATAAGCAAAATAAGTTCACTTGTCGTCCACACACACACACAAAGGTCATCTATAGTTTGTAACTACAACTAGGCCAACATCAAGCCTTCTGGCTCGGCTTAGGGAACAGGAGGGCCTGTTTACGTCATGAACTTCCTATAGTCACCCTGCATGTCTAGGCGATCTTCTATGTCACGGTTATTCGGGATATTTCCTCCGTAGAAGATCCTCCCGAAGTCATGACATCACGAAAGATGATTGCCCCAAACTGCTGCTGGATGCGATACATCTCTTGTCTAATATCTGAATCATTGATCTTGGCCTTTGCTTGACCTTGCTTTGAGATGATCTGGCGTAGAATTCTGGTCAAGTAGGAACGCCTCATGTGATGGAGTGCATAGTAGGCTTCCTTCTTCTTTTTTCCGGCTGCTTCACGCAGGGAACTCCGTTACGTGGTTGAAGGCGTGCTGCGAACTTGACCTTCTTATGCACGAAGCTGGTGCCTTCCGTCGAGGCAAAGCCAGTGAGAGCATCATCCAGAACTTCCTTGATCTTGTCGTAGTTTTTCTTCTTTTCTAGACTCCTCGAGTCGAAATACGTGGCGTGGGAATGCTTCGGCGATAAGGAGATGAGCGTGCAGTGTTCATCTCTGCGCAAAAAATTCAAATGGAATGTGTTGGAAAAAAAATGATGATGATCTAATAAAGCCAATCGGCAGTGGCGAGTGAATAACGACTTACTCGGGAAAGTAAGGCACGAGAATGTATTCCTTTGTCTTGTTCGCCACGAGGATTCTTTTTAGGTACGAGGCCACGATACGTCGTTCGGCGGGGGAACCCAAGCATCCGTCACGCATGTAGTAGGGGTCCACTATAGCGATGCCCGGTGTGTTCTCTCTAATGATCTGCATGGCGGTGAGAAAAGAGGCGGACCATGGTATAGTGCAGCGGGTATAGGTGGAACATATTGAAGATGTCCTCGAACCAGGAAGAACAGATCCATGAGGCGTGTCGTGAAGCCCAAGCCTAGTGGCACCTTAACCACGAATACCGGGTGCGAGGATCTTTCTCCGATAGAAGGCGTCTCTCTATCGTCGACGCCGTCATGCACACTCTGCGATTCAGGCGAGCTTGCAAATTCTTAGGTAGCATGGGCTCACCCGCCACATGAATCCTCCACATAATACCCTCGGGTCTTGGTGGCCGTCCAAACCTGATCGGATTCGCTTGTTGACGCCACCGGCTGGCTCGAGCTGCTAGATTTTCTTTTCCTACCCTTTTTCCTTTTGGAGAGGCAGGCACACATAATCTGAGCACCGGCCGCCCTATGTAGTGTGTCGGGGCTTAGAATAAAGGGCGGTTGGTTGTATCGGTGGCTCAGTAAAGGCGCAAGCTGGGCGTCTCCGAGAACCAAGCAGACGCTTGGTGATAGTGGCTTTCTGTGGGGCCACCAGCTAGGTCTTCTTCGTTGCCCGAGTCTGAAGAAGTGATCATTCCGGTCTTCGTCGTCCTTGGTGGATCTGCGCCATGTGCATATCATCAACATGATCATCCGACCCACCGCGTGGAGGTGACGGCGATGAGGGGCCTTGCCACCCTTGTCGCTGGCACGACGGTGGTCTTTGTTGCGTGGCGTGATGGCCCTCGCCGTCCCCAAACGGATCATGCTCTTTGGCCATAGCAAGAACAAGCGAAGCAACTTGTGAGGACAAACGACTCTTCTTCATCCGCTCCTGGGGGTTGAATGGGAGGTTCCAGGTCGTCGCAGCCCCTTAGCACCGACTAATTTTAACCACTGCACGCTATCGCATTGGCTTTGAGTGGAGCGTGCGCTGCAAGGTTGAACGATGGTACCCTTGGCAACATCCTCATCGTTGTTCACGTAGCATAAGAGAGTGCAAGGAACATCCGTCTGCGGAAAACATGTATGGCATCGGGAGCGAGATGCCACAAGAGTAATATATAGATGGCATGAAAGGCGGTAATTAAAGCAATTTGTTTACCGTGATGGCGTCGAGATCGGCTAATGTCGACGCCCCGCATACGGCGACGGGCGTGCAAGAGCCGGAAGGGCTGCTTGATGGCGCGGTGCTTGGCCGGTGTATTCTCCCTACCGACGGGTGCTTGGAGCTCGATGCGCGCGGCGATGGCGAGGCACCAACATGTACTCCGGCCGTGGTGATGGCGAGAGTCACCAACACTTGGCGCGCGGTGCTGGCGGAGTCACGAACACGTAGTTTGCACGATTAAATCGGCCCGCGTTGTTCGAGTGGCTGCTGACCATGCTTGGAATCGCACGCGGCCCTACTCGACTACCCGCACTCCGATTCGCTATTGACTCCACCAAGGTAGGCGGAAGGGCGTAAGGGTGATTGCCAGTTGTCTTGGACGATCTGGGATCCGCGCCACTTGTGCCTTAAGTTCTTAAACCTCTCGGTTTTCCTCCTCGCTCCTTCCCGGCGCCACATGCGTCCTCGGCGGTGGACCAAAATGATCCACCCAATTCTTACCCGAGGCGGCCCGGGACGGCCAGCCAGCAACTTCTTATTTCCGGCTCTATTTTCTTGGCCCGGTTCATCGCCTGTTAAAGGGTTATCCACGGGTGGCCGCCGTCGACCCACAGGATGAGGAACCACAGGATCCATGACTAGCAACAATTTCCTCCTCCTGCGGAAGAAGTGATGAATCATTTAGATCATCGATTAGATTGCAATCGAGTTGATCCATGTAATTAGATTATACTTACCACAATTTCCTCGAATTCCTTCACCGCAGGATCCGGTGAGTTGTTTGGTTTTGGGTCCACATGGTAACGGGCCGATGAAGTTCGAACCTGCGGGTTCGAATTTAGCAAAGGGTTTTCTATCCCTTGAATATATACTCTTCGTCCTCCTTATTCCATTTGGCCTCCGATTCTGTATCCACCAGATCCGAGATGGTGATGACCTATATTCATCGCTGCGCACCTTTCCCGATTACTCTTGGCGGCTCTTTCGGATTCACACCTCTCCTTGAACTCCGCTGAATCGATCTTGTGATCTGGGTCAATCTTCTGGATCTCCTCGAGACTTTTGCCTTCTTTATAGATCTTCTTCTTTATCCGGTTCTCCGGTGGCCAGGCGGTGCTCATCTTTGTGAGGCGGATTTGTTTACTTCGTTCCCATGATAATTTGTGTTCTGATACTTAGCGGGGAACTTGTATCTTGCGTGCATCTTCTCGAAGAGGAGTGTGCGCAAGTGGCCATTATCTTTATGCCGGAGATTCTCGGTGTTGATCGAGATGGTTGTCCGGGTGATCGCCGCCACTTGCCCACCGTACCCTTTGACGCCAAGGCGGGCTCAAAGGAACCCCGATGGGCTCACTTGGTAATTTCCTCCCCGACCGTGCCGACGTGTTGGGCGCCGGTCCTTCGGCTTCTTCTTCTTCTTCTTAGGAGGGTTGCTACCACTCCCTGTGCCCTCGCCACCATCAGTGGTTTCATCGTCCGCCGTTCCTTCGGCTTCTTCCTCCGCGTCTTCCATCTCATCATCCTCGCTCTCCGAAGGATGGTATTCTTCATCGTCTTCTAGACATTTGGGCGCCTCCCGAATGTCAATTGTTTATTCGGTCCGAGTTCTCCTTCAGCGATGCGCTTAGAACATCCAGCCTCGTCGTTGTCACACATCTTTGCACTAATAAAAAACAAATAATTGGTTAAATGCACGGAAAAATCCGGCATGACCTTTGCTAATTTTCTTAAACTAGGAGTGCCCGATTTCTGCCAAAACGGAAGTTAATCAACATTCCGGCAAAAATCGGGACTCGTTTCATACAAGAACCTGCATATATATGGCCAGCATAGCTAGCACACAATAAATGGCCATCATATCCAGCACAACCAGCATAAATGGCCCAGTATAGCCAGCACAACTGCACAACCAGCACACAATAAATCTGTTTCATGCAAAAATGGAGCACAACTAGAATAAATGGCCAACACACAAACAGTACATCAAGCATAAATGGTAACCACAAGAATGATCACTGAACAATCTATTAACAATCCAGATTTGTGAAGCCGAAAGCACCTTAAACAAGCAAGTAATACTTGCAAGTGAGATCAAATTAGTGATCACTGAACAACCCGCTGCTATCCATGATACCTCTATTATGATTCCAGATTCATGAAGGTGAGAGTAGGGGCCCAAAACGAACAATACTTCCAAGTACAGATAATATTAGCCGCAAAATATTTTACATCTGTCACTTACTCAACAACTATCTCAAGTTATGAGATAGGGGCAATACTAAACCTAGATATTCCAAGCTAGGCTAAGGAAAAATGGGACTGTTACAGTATCTCAGGGCTTCTAAACCATATGCTTTTAGTCTTGAGCACTAAGAGGCTTCTAAACCATATGCTTCTAAACCGATGATCATGAACTCTTGAGCACTAAGAGGCCCAAGACCATCACATGCTTTTAGTCCTTCCGTATGCAAATAAGTAAAATAATGTGAATATTTTTCTTGATGAACTATCACAATAACAAACCTAACAAAGGATCAAATCATTCTATAGATTACGAACCCTATAGATCAACATACTATATGTGGCATTAATCGGTATGTGACATATATCTTGAATCAACCCTATAGATTACGAATGCTGAATTGATGCCACCCTATGAGTGATTGATCTATAGTATGCTGAACAGTATGTGGATTTATAGGGTGGACATATAGTATATATGCAAACTGCAAGCACAATAGTACTAAATCCACATACTATATGTTCAGAAGAGCAAGCAGTGCAACAGAGATTAAAAGAGGTGGCATCAATTCAGCATTGCATTGTGTTTTGCTAAGCATTTGCATTGTGCATGGACTAAATGACCAAATTACTAAAAAAAATGACCAAATTGGCATCAACGGTCCATTTGGTTTCTCTCTTACATACAAAGATATACATGCCATCTTCACTTAACTAGCATCGCTCATCAGGTCACTAGCAGTATGTATATAGAAAGATATACATGCCATCTTTGTCAATAAACACCTACCATATTTATATGATAGAGGAATAACCAGGAGGAGGAGCTATAGTTCCAGGAGTTCCAGGGCCTCCTCCTCCTCCTTATAAAAATCATCTAGTTCCAGGAATAAACAGTATAACATCTATAAAAATCATCTGTCTATCATTAATCCATCTTATGAAAGTTACCATAAGCCAAATACATTAGTCACTTTCCTAAAAAATTCATTTAGAGAGCCAATTTTTTTCTCTCTAAGATCATTGCAGCAAATATTTCAGGTTTACTGCTAACTGAATAAAACTTGCATAAAAACAAAATTATTTCAGGTCTTTTACTGCTAACTGAATCTTGTTTACTGCTAACTGAATCTTGAATCTTGTTTACTGCTAACAGAATTATTTCCAATTCTAGTTTACTGCTAACTGAATCTTGAAGCAGAGAGGGAGAGAGGGAGAGAGGGAGGAGAGACAGAGGGAGAGAGGAGAGAGGAGAGGAGGGATACCTCGGCAGGCGGACGGCGGGCGCGATCCTCCTCCTCCACATGGCGGGCCTCCTCCTCCTCCACGGATCGGCCTCCTCCTCCTGGCTGGCCTCCTCCTCCTCGAGAGCGCCTTGTGTGGCGGGCCTCCTCCTCGAGAGCCTTGTGCCCGGCAGCGGTGGCGGCGGTGGCGGCGGTGGCGGTGCGGCCTCGAGCGAGCGATTGTGGATGCGGTGCTTGTGGTGCGTGTCGTGAGATGGGCGGTGGCGCGGTTGACTAGCGTCAACACACATAGGCGTGGCGCACCCTGCCAAGTGCGCTACGGATAACCGTAGCGCACTTGGCTGGGGTGCCACGCCTATGTGTGTTGGACTACGAATAGAGGCGGCCACCCTTACGTAGCACTAATCTTGTCATAGCCCACTGGTTCTGCCCCTTAGCTCTATTCTAAACTATGAGCACCCAGGTTCGAATCCTGGTGCTCCACTTTTTATTTTTATTTTAAAAATACTTTTAAATGTTCCAAAAACTGTCCAAAAGTGGTGATACATGCCATACAAATTTTGTTTTGTTTTTAAAATACTTTTAAATATTCCAAAAATTCCCAAAAGTGATAATATATGTCATAAAAGTGTTACAAATATGATTGAAAGTATAACTAAATTTCATAATAATTTGTCCATGAATATTACAATCTTTTTTGACCACGCGTTTTATAATATTTTTTGAGCTAGCGTTTTACAATCTTTTTTCCCTTCTTTGTCGCGGTTGAATAATTTAGCCCAGGCACTTTAATGTGTCTTCTTTCGAACGGGCTACCTTTTTTGGGTAGGGTTGTACTTTTTCTTCTTGTGATGTATGTTGCTGCATCGTAGTCGTCGTCATCTTCAATCTTTGGGTCGCCGTACTGGTCGAAGTCTTTCTCGTTGGCGACTCCATCCATTCCGATGATGTTTCTTTTTCCTCTCCTCACGACAACACGGCTAGGCTTTGTCGGTAAATGAAAAACATTGGTCCACTTTGGTAGCCGTACCCATGGTTCATTTTTCGCAGCCACGTTGCACCGTGGCCTTGGATTTGATCGCCGGTATAACCATGGTTGTGAAATCTGGTCTTCTCTTCGACGCTCTTGCCCATCGACACGGAACATCGGCACCTTTTCTCCACGTAGTCGAGCTCCCAGATCTCCTCGATTCTTCCGTAGAATCTTTCCTTCACGTTGTCATCGGTGTAGAATTCGCTACGTTACGAGTTCGATAATCACACTTGTTGTCCTTTTCCTCCGTGTAGAATGTGTAGCCGTTGATATCATACGCACGATAGGTCACCAGGTTTTGCATCGGTCCTGCGACAAGGTGAATATGATCTTTCCGTGTTAGAAGAATGCGGCGTGGGGATTATCAAGGAGCGTCGCCTAAACCAACGCGTGAAATCTGAGTTGTGCTCTTTGATTATTTCACCTTGCGCGTCCTCTGTATGCCCCGGCCATCGTACTTCTTCTCGATTAACCTTTTGTGCTTCGTACCCAAGGATCGACCAGTTCTAAATGTCAGAGGCGGCGAGGTTTGCTCGATCAAAGTCTGCGTCGAAAATCGAAGTCCGCATGCGATGCGACGACCCTCTCGGTGACGGATCCGTCGATCTTGCCAAGGTGTGCATTGACGGAAGACCGGCAGGTTCTCGATGTCTAGATAATTCGCGAAAGAGATGCACTCTTCGCCGAAAGCCCTTGGCTATGCTTCCATCCGACGGGACACATTGCGTAACGTATCCTTTGATGTGTCCGTTCATCCTTTCGTACGCCATCATGCTGCGGAGGAACATCGGCCCAAGTTGACGATGTCCTCCACGACATGGACCAGCAGATGCACCATAATGTCGAAGAATGCGGGTGGGAAGTAGACCTCAAGCTCACATAGTATCACCACGATCTCCTCCGTAGCCTTCCGAGCTGATTCAAGCCAATCGACTTCCTAGATATGACGTCGAAAAACTTGTATAGGCCAAATAACGTTTCCGGACGTGCTCGTCCATTATCCCTCTTAGTGCGACCGAAGTACCAGATCATTAGCACGGTCGTGAGACTTCATGCCATCGAACCTCTCGCCTCGTCTAGGTATCTGCTTATCTTGCCAGCGTGGCCGTAAGGAAATTTGACTCCTAGAAGGCACTTGAAAACTGTTTGATCTCATCACGGCTTAGAGTGAAGCAAGAAGGAGGCGTAATATTCGTTCTTCTTGAACTTTTTACCCTTCCGACGACCTTGTGTCGTCTCCGACTCATGATCATCGTCATCTTCACGATCATCGAGTAGTCGTCCTCCGTGAAGCTCCTTCCGGATACCCAAGCATATCGTCGTGCCTTGCTTTGGACCATCTTCGTCCTATCTCGGCATGTTGACTATGGTGGCGACTCGCACACGCTTTTCGTGATATGCATGATGTCGAGGCTATGAGGCGCGGAGAAACTTCCAAGATGGCAACTCCCGAAAAGCAGACCTTGTTTTCCATACCTTCATCGCCGCTTGTCTTGTTGCCTCTTTCGCTTCTTTCCGTGCTTAGGACAATCTTTCCAGTTTTCAAAGAACTCTTCCACTTCTTCGCTACTCCTACGCCCGGGATTCCTCGTCTCTCGATTTGCCATCGAATAGGTCTCCACGCTTTTCTCCATGGATCATTCTTGCCGAGCCACCTCCGTGCACCATGAACACGGTTTCGACCCCGGATCTTTCTCTAGTTGGAGATAGCTTGTGTTATCCATGCACCTAACGCATGCGAGAATCCTTGGATAACCTACCCGAGATATACCCGCAACTGGATAGTCTTGCACCGTAGTGATCAACGGCTCTCATAGTGAAATAATCTTGTGCGACGCCGTAAGTATTGGCTCGATTCCCATAACATGGCTAGCTCCTCTTTCAACAGCCCGAGATACGATTGATGTCGGTACCAGTTGTTTCGCCCTTGAATTAGCATACTCATTTGTATGTACTTCTTCTTCATGCACAACCATGGAGGAGGTTGTACATCCATACAAACACGGGCCAAGTCGTATGTGCTCACGGCTACCGAACGGATTGAGTCCATCGGTGCTCGCACCAAGCCCGATGTTCCTCGAATCTCAACCGACTGGGAATTCGAGGTCCAATGCTTTCCATCGGCTAGCATCCGAAGGGTGCGTCGCAGCTCATCCTTTTCGGGTCATCATCATCTCCGGCTTCTTCCTTTCCGCATGCCATCGCATGAGCTTCGCCTTAGGGTCCGCGAAATAGCGTTGCAGAGGAGTGATAGGAAAGTACCATACCACTTTTCGAGGTGCTTTCTTCCTTTCTTGTATCGACTCACGCCGACACCGGACATGTGGTTTTCTCCGTCCTCGCCCGATAAATGATGCAATCGTTGATGCATACGTGATATCTAACGTGCGGTAGATCGAGAGGACAGACGATTTTCTTGGCATCCTCGATACTAGTTGGACATGTGTTCCCCTCCGGGAGACGATCGTGCCAGAATGCCATCATATCGTCAAAGCTTGCGTCACTCAATTTGTGCTTTGCCTTCATCTCCATAGCCTTGAGCGTTACATTCAACTGGGTATCATCGGGCCTGCATCCTTCATACAATGGAGTAACCGCGTCTTTCTCAAGTTGCGCAAGCTTGGCTTTCTCTCTAGCGGCAGCCCTGGCATTACCCGTCTGCTTGAGAAGCAGCTCTTGCACATAAGGGTCCCGCACCCAGCCTGACGTTGTTCCATCGTCGTCTGCTCCTCCGGCATCTAGATCATCATCATCCCGGTCTGCTTCCGCACCTTCACCATCTCCAGGAGACTCTTCATCATCTTGCCCGTTCTCGCCGTGATGATGATCATCGTCATGTTGGCCACCTTCTTCACCGTCTCCATCATCTACGCCATCGCTTATCCAACGAGTGTATCCATCCATGAAACCATGGCGGAGCAGCGCTGCAGATTCTCGAACTGGGTCGATCACCCAGTTGAGTTTGCATCTTCTGCACGGACATCTTATATCTGTCTTGTTATTTCGTATCATGTAGGTCGTCGCACATTTCAAAAATCTAGCCACAATGCCTTCGGTCATTATGCGGACCATTTTTGCCTGCACAATGTACACGGTACAATTTTGAAGTCTATTAGAACCACATAATGAATGCATGCATGCAATGGTCGATAGAAAATTTCGGCATGACCTATCCTAAAATTAGGACCTTTGCGAAATGCCAAAGTCTTGCCAAAATGGAAATGAATCAACATTTTGGCAAAACAAATGGCAACTTGTTCACATACAAACACAAGAGAGAGAGACCGATCCATACACACATGAACATATCATTATCCTCTCCATAGTACACATGCATGAGCATCATCGATACTCTTCATATACACACACATATGACCATCGATCCTCTCCACATACACACATCATGAGCATTGATCATCTACATACATATGAGCACATCATCCATATACACATGAACACATCCTTACATGGACAACTTACCGAGATGAGAGACCGATCGCGAGAAAGATGGAAAGGAGAGGTGCGCGCGTCGACCGGAGAAGGATAGATGAGAGACCGGAGACCTCCTCTATTACTTATGTAACATCCAAAGCAAGTTTTACATGCTAAAAATGGTGAATGTGTGGAGAAATTGAGGTGGGAAGGAGAAGATCCCGACTAGATCTAAGGAGGAAGAAGAAGGGGAAAGTGAAGTGTGGGGTGGTGGATGTGGTCACACATGTGCACATAAAGTGCTGTCCTAAAGAAATCGACACATATGTGGCGCACACGGCCCTAGTGTGCCACAGGGAGTACAAACATCTGTGGCGCACTATTCCATGTGCGCCACAGATGCTCCTACTCCCTGTGGTGCACTAGGCCGAGTGCGCCACAGAAGTTTGTGGCCGTTTCAGAGCAGAGGGGGGCATGCGCTTAGGCGTAGCGCACCAAGCCCACGTGCGCCACAGATGACCCTAACAGCCGTGGCGCACATGACTATAGTGCGCTACAGATGTTTGGCGTAGGGCAACAGGCCTGCCCACACATCTGTGGCGCACTATAGTCATGTGCGCCACGGTTGTTATAGTTATTAGTAGGGCACTGCCCACAGGTGATCCACGCCTGTTTTAGCCGTGGGGCACTTCAACCATGTGAGCCACGGATGTGCTGATTACCTATAGCCGTTTTCCTAGTAGTGTATGGCACAATTAAAGATGGAGTCTACTATTTATTTATGCTTCCGCACACTACTTGAGTATTTGAGCTAGCTTTGAGCTAAGCGTTATGTAATAATTACAAATTCTATATCATTCGATGTAATAATGATGCATTGTTAAATTCTTTGGTATTCATATATAATGTGTGTGCCAGTGAACCGAACCAGGGATTGGTGTTATGCATAGAGGTACTACCTTAACGAGTCGTACCATTTCACCGCGTGTCCAAGGTCGCGCTCCTCACCTAAGTTCTGTGTGTGGCCTTAGTAGTTGGTGTTCAGGCGCTGGATGATGCGGCGCTGATGGTAGCGCGACACTACTAGACAGTCTCCTGATTGAGGCTGAACTTCTCGCGTTCGGTGAGCTCATTCTTCTTTGCCTCCTCGAGGTCCTTATGATGCTCCTCGATCTCCGTTGTCGTGGCCTTCAGACCGAGTGGCATGGTGAAGGGATCCAACGGGTTGTCGACATCCGCCATGAATATGGCAGCGTGGAAGGTAGATCCATCACGGATCTGGCCGGAGGAGTCCGAGCCAGAGTTGAAGTTGAAGATCTGGAGGATGAATGAGTCCTTGAAATCGCTAGCATTAGAGGACTACGTGATCGACTCGGTGCGAGGCACTACAACGATGGATCCGACGACCGGGGGTTGCCGAGTCGGCGTCGTCAAGGAGAGCCTCATCGCCCTTGGTGGAGTTGCTTCTAGAGACCAGGAGAGTGGCAGAACGGACTTGATATTCTGTGAGGAAGTCACATGGATGGAAGAGGGGGTTGCACTGAGCCCCGTAGATCCTATCGGGTCGATGGTGTCCGTGAAGCTGATGAAGAGGTTGATGGTGTGGATTGGCACCATGCCGGCATGGGTGACTGGGTGTGAAGATGGCACTTAGCTGCTCAGCGGGACGTTGTAGAAGCCGCCGGTGGCGATCATGCGGCCGGTAGCGAAGGGCCGGTTGATTGGCGAGTAGGGTTTTTCCAGAGATCTCAAGCCTCATGATTCATGCCCCACGGTGGGCACCACTAGTGGGAATGGCCATGGAAGTTGCTTTCATGGGTAGTGATTGAGATGAATGGTGCAAGGGAGAGTAGGCCATCTGCGGATCAAGATTGCAAGCACACATGTGTTTACCTAGGTTTATCCCCTGATACGTCCAATTTGCATCACCTTTATATATCATAATTTGCCTCTATTCATTGATATATTTCTTATTATGATGTATTACTTATGTCTTTTCCTCTGTTTTTGCATGTTGGATGATTCTTGGAGGATTAACTACCGGAGTCAGGTTTCTGATGGAAAAAGAAGTGTTTTGATGCAATTTCGCGAAGATCAGAAAAATACTAGAAAAATATTGGAAAATTATATTTTCCCAGAAGACGAAGGAAGCCAGAAGGGGAGGTGTAGCCGGGCCACAAGGGGCCCACACCCCCCTAGGTGCGGGTCCCCCCTAGGCCGCGCCTAGGGCAGGTGTGGCCCACCAGTCTGGCTCCCGACTCCGCCCTCTTGCCTATATCTTCCCCACGGAACCCTAATACTAGGGGAGGGACCACAGAAAGATTTCCACCGCCTCTGCGGGGAGGAAAACATCGACAGAGAAAGAGCTCTCCGACAGACAGATTTCTGCCCGGGAAATTCCTTCCCGAAGAGGGGAGATCATCGCCATCAACACCGTCATCAAGCTAGGCTTCATCAGGATCATAATCATCATCCACACCATCATCTCCACCAGCACCATCATCAAAACTCCATCCCACTGTAAGAATTGTGTTGGATCTTGCATTAGTTCTTAGGGGAAACTTTCCCGGTGTTGATTACTATTGTAGTTGATGCTTGTGAGTGGAACCATTGGATTATTGTTTATGTTCAGATTGTTATCCATTACCATATCATCTTTGATCTTGATCCATATGATGTCTTGTGAGTAGTTCATCTAGTTCTTGAGGACATGGGAGAAGTCATGTTGTTAGTAGTGGATTTGTGTTGAGTTATTATTCAATGGTCTAGTATTTAAGTTGTGGTGCTATTCTTCTAGTGGTGTCATGTGAACGTCGACTACATGATACTTCACCATTTATGGGCCTAGGGCAATGCATTGTGTATTTGTCTACTAATTGTGGGGTTGCCGGAGTGACAGAAACCTGAACCCCTGTTAGGACACCTTTGCATAAGGGAGTGTAGGATCTCAGAGTTTAAGGCTGTGGTTAGGTTTATATCTTAATTACTTTCCTGTAGTTGCGGATGCTTGCATGGGGTTTAATCACAGGTATGTATTAGTCCAAGTAAGTTCGGTACATTAGCACAGGTTCACCCACACAACACTTGCAACACCAAAGAAGAGTACTCAGCTATTTGAAGCAAAATCACTTGACAGAATTTATTTCCACCGGCTTGTACTTTGCAAAGAAAGGATTGGGTCACTTGCTGCGTTTGTTCGTTGTCTTTATTACTTGCACCTTGTTTTGTTGCTTTATCAGAAAACCCCTAAAAATCTGTTTGCTAAGTATTGACAGAGATTTCCTGCTCCATACCACTAGTCAACACCTTCTGCTCCTTGTTGGGATCGACACTCCTATTTATCGAAAGTACTCCGATACACCCCCTATACTTGTGGGTCATCAGGACTATTTTCTGGCGCTGTTGCCGGGGAGTGAAGCGCTATTGTAGAGTGGAACTGGTAAATGAAACTTCTACTGTGAGTATTGCTTTTTGTTTCTGTTTGGTACTTTTTTTACAATATGGATAACCCACTTGGTTTTCTGTTTGGGAAACCTACTACCACTGTTAGGGTAGTACATGAACCACCGCCTATTGAGATAGATCCTTTTAAGATACCTACAAGTACTGTTGATCGTGTTATGGATAATTATTATTTAGGGGATGGAACCGTCCATCCTGGTGATCATTTGATTTTTAATCCATGAATTATGCGGGTCATTTAAGTGTGCATGTATCACAACTAAACAGGTGAAGAAGTTACTCTCCATATCCTTGAAAGGGAGAGCCAAAGAATGGTATAAGCTACTAAAGAATGGACAATCCATGGAATGGGAGGAAATGGCATCTCTCTTTTATTCTAAATTGTATCCTCCCAGTGAGATTCATAAGGATAGAAATTTGATATATAACTTTTGGCCTCGTGATGGAGAGAGTACAGCTCAAAATTGGGGGAGATTGAAGTTACTAATGCTTAAATGTCCTATTCATGAACTCCCTAACAATATTATTATCAATAACTTTTATGCTAGGCTTTCTCTTTATGATAAAGATTTACTAGATGCTTCACATGTATGAAGGAAGAAGCTAAATGGGATCTCGTAGACAGTATTCAAGAGAACACTGAAGCTTGGGAGAATGACAATGGAAGAAAGTGTAGGGTTCGTAGCATAGAAAACAAAAAAATTCCTACGATGGGAACTATGTACCAAGATCTATCTACTAGATACAAACAACGGGCGGATGTATATCCATAGAGAACATACCCTTGAAGACCGACAAAGCTTAACGAGTTCGACTCGTGGTTGATGTAGACGATCTCTTGCCGATCTCAAGATCGAGAGGAAGTCCTAGCGCCGCAAATCAGCAGCAAGATCCGCTTTCGCACACACGTTCGAGGCACCGAGCAACCTCCGCCTCCTCGCTCCAGCGATGCAGCGGAAGCACAACTCTTTCTTGCCAAATAGCCACCAGGAACATGTATCTCGCTAGTCCGAGACCATGCGGGATAAATTCTAGAGGGGGAGAGAGATCCTTCACGAGGAGGTGTGAGTGAGAGAGCGGAGAGGGGGTGCCTTTAATAGGAGGAGGGGGGCACCCAAGGGGGTGGCCTCCTGCCATGGGGGCTGCCCCTCCCCTCCTTCATTCATGTGGGTGGACACCACTCACAAAAATCCATTCAAATCCCTCCACTCAAAATCCCACTCAAACATGCCATTAAATTTCCACCAAATTTAATGCAAACTCTCATTAAATAAAACTCTTTTATTTTATTCGGAATTTTGTCAATTACTTTAATGACAACCATTCACAAATAACCCCTTGCTAGAATTCTATTTCACATGCATAACCACTTTATGCAATTTCACCCGAAAACCTGTTTCGGTATCTAGTGAAATAAATTCCTGCGCTTGTTCATTCTTTCGGAATGAAACTTTTGCTCCAATTGGATATCAGTGTCTCTTAAGTGTGTCACCCTACGGTTCGTGAATAATTCAGACATGATCGAGACCCCTCTCGGATCAATAATCAGAAGCGGGATCTGGAGACCCATACTGACTCCCACACATTCAACGATGACTTTCTTGTGATCGTCGGAACCTTTTACGCTAGTATCTTAATCCCTTTGTTTCACGATATATTACATTCTGATATTCGATCATCGATATCTCCATACCTAGTTTGACCTCGTTACTGACATGCACTCTTTTCTCGTTCCCGTGATATAACATTCTAGTGATCAAATCACTTGCTTGCAAGCTAACCAATGTGATATCACCGAGAGGGCCCAGAGTATATCTATCTGTCATCGGGATGAAAAAATTCCACTCTCGATCCATGGGCCTCAACATAACACTTTATTAGTTCTGAATCCATCTTTATAATCACCCTGTTACAGTGTGACATTTGATGTTATCAAGAAACTCTTCCGGTGTTAGTGATTGACATGATCTCATGGTCTAAGGATTAGGATCACTTCGTAAGTTTTCATAGCAATATAAACTCAATGACTTTGATCGTAATGCTATACTTAAGATGAATGTTCATCACACCATTACACTAATGTTGTGATCCCGTTATTAACAACATACAATGTCCATGATCAGGAAACCTTGATCATCTTGTTAATCAACGAGCTAGTTTATGAGAGAGGCATAACTAGGAACTTTCTTTTTGTTTATTAAACACACATGTATTAACGTTTCCGTATTAATACAATTATAGCCTGCAAAATAAACATCTATCATATACTTGGAATACACATAATAAACACTTTATTATTGCCTCTCAGGGCATATTCCCTTCAGTCTCCCACTTGCACTAGAGACAATAATCTAGTTACATAGTGATAAATATAACACCCATTGAGTTCTCGTGTTGATCATGTTTTGCTCTAGGGAGATTGTTAGTCAACGGATCTGCTAAATTGAGATCCGTGTGTACTTTACAAATCTTTATATCTCCATCCTTGACATGCTCGCGGATGGAGTGAAACCGGCGCTTAATATGCTTGGAATGCTTGTGAGGCCTTGGCTCTTTGGCATTGGCAATGGCACCACTGTTGTCACAATAGATCACCATTGGGTCCAACGCATTTGCAACCACTCCTAGTTCGGATATGAACTCCTTCATCCAAACTGCTTCCTGAGCCGCTCCCGAAGCAGCAACATATTCGGCCTCTGTTGTTGATCCTGCAACCACAGGTTGTTTGGAGCTCCTCCAACTAACCGCTCCGCCATTCATGAGAAATACGTATCCGGATTGAGACTTAGAGTCATCCCGATCGGTGTCAAAGCTAGCGTCAACATAACACTTAGCGACGAGCTCTTCTTCACCTCCGTATACAAGAAACATATCCTTAGTTCTTCGTAAGTACTTAAGGATATTCTTGACCGCTATCCAGTGTTCCGGACCTGGATCCGATTGGTACCTACTAGTCAAACTAATAGCATGTGCCACATCCGGTCTTGTACATAGCATGGCGTACATTATAGAGCCTATGGCTGAAGCATAGGGGACTTTGTCCATTATCTCTCTTTCTTCATGAAGCCGGACTTTGAGTCTTACTCAATGTCTTGCCTTGCAACATAGGTAATAACCCCTTCTTACTTCCATCCATTTTAAACTTCTTTAAAATCTTATCAAGGTATGTACTTTATGATAGCCCTATTAGGCGCCTAGATCTATCTCTATAGATCTTTATGCCTAATATGTATGACGCTTCACCTAGGTCCTTTATTGAAAATTTGTTGTTTAGATAACTTTTAACACTGTTTAAAAGATCTATATCATTTCCGATCAATAATATGTCATCCACATATAATATCAGAAATGCCACATTGCTCCCACTCACTTTCTTGTAAATACAAGCTTCTCCATAAGTTTGGACAAATCCAAACTCTTTGATCACCTCATCAAAGCGGAGATTCCAACTTCGTGATGCTTGCTTCAACCCATAGATGGATCACTGAAGCTTGCACACCTTGTTAGCATCCTTAGGATCGACAAAACCCTTTGGTTGTATCATATACAACTCTTCTTTAATATTACCATTGGGAAACGCGGTTTTGACATCCATCTGCCATATCTCATAATCGAAATATGCAGAAATTGCTAACATAATCCTAACTAACTTTAGCATCTCTACGGGAGAGAATGTCTCATCGTAGTCAACTCCTTGAATTTGTCGAAACCCCTTTGCGACAAGTCGAGCTTTATAGACGGTCACATTACAATCAGCATCAGTTTTCCTTTTGAAAATCCATTTGTTCGCCACGGCCTTTCGTTCGTGAGGTAATTCCACCAAGTTCCAAACTTGATTTTCATACATGGATTCCATCTCGGATTTCATGGCTTCTAACCATTTGTTGGAATCCGGGCTCATCATCGCTTCTTCATACGTCGCAGGGTCATCATTTTCATCAACCATGAAATTCATGACAGGATTTCCGTCTGACTCGGAGCTGCTACGCCCCTACTAGACCCGCGAGGTTTGGTAGTATTTTCTTTTGGAGTTTCATGATCATTATCATTAGTTCCCTCTTAAACTGGTGGAGACAACTCCAGAACGACTTCCGGTGCTGCGCTACTCGCCATACTTTGAAGAGAAGGTTCAATAACCTCTTCGAGTTCTACCTTTCGACTACTCACACCTTTCGCGAGAAACTCTTTCTCTAGAAAGGATCCATTCTTGGCAACAAAAACTTTGCCCTCGGATCTGTGATAGAAGGAATACCCAATAGTTTCCTTAGGGTATCCTATGAAGACGCATTTTTTCGTTTTGGGTTCGAGTTTTATCCGGTTGAAGTTTCTTCACATAAACATCGCATCCCCAAACTTTAAGAAATGACAGCTTAGGTTTGTTTCCAAACCACAATTCATACGGTGTCTTTTCAACGGATTTAGATGGTGCCCGGTTTAAAGTGAATGTAGCAGTTTCTAGTGCATAACCCCAAAATGACAACGGCAAGTCCGTCAGAGACATCTTAGATCGAACCTTATCTAATAAAGTACGATTACGATGTTCTGACACACCATTTCGTTGTGGTGTTCCGGCAGGTGTGAGTTGTGAAACAATTCCACACTCTTTCATGTGAGTGCTAAACTCGTAACTTAGATGCTCACCTCCACGGTCGGACCGTAGAAATTTGATCTTTCTATTACGATGATTTTCCACTTCATTCTGAAATTCCTTGAACTTTTCAAAGGTTTTAGACTTGTGTTTCATCAAGTACATATAACCGTATCTACTCAAATCATCCGTGAAAGTAACAAAATAACCATATCCACCTCGCGCCGACACACTCATTGGACCACATACATAAGAATGTATGATTTCCAATAAATCTGTTGCCCGTTCCATTGAACCGGAAAACGGCGTTCTAGTAATCTTGCCCATAAGGCATGGCTCACATGTATCAAATGATTCAAAATCAAGTGATTCCAAAAGTCCATCCGAATGGAGCTTCTTCATGCATTTAACGCCAATATGACCTAGACGGCGATTACATATATGCGGATATATCATCATTAAGTTTAATCCTTTTAGCATCAACATTATGAATATGTGTAACATTATCATCGAGATCTAATAGAAATAAACCATTCATCATCGGTGCATGAACATAAAAGATTTCATTCATATAAATAGAACAACCATTGTTCTCGGATTTAAATGAATAACCACTTCGCATCAAACACGATCCAGATACAATGTTCATGCTTAGTGCAGGCACCAGATAACAATTATTCAAGTTTATAACTAATCCCGACGGCAAATGGAGAGGTAGCGTTCCGACGGCGATCACATCAACGCTTGATCCATTGCCGACACGCGTCTTGACCTCACCCCTTGCTAGCGGTCGCTTGTTCCGCAGCCCCTGATTCGAGTTACAAATATTAGCAGCTGAACCGGTATCAAATACCCAGGTGCTACTGCGAGCACTAGTCAAGTACACATCAATAACATGTATATCATATATACCTTTGTTTGCCTTGCCGGCCTTCTTGTCTGCCAAATACTTGGGGCAGTTGCGCTTCTAGTGGCCAGTCCCCTTGCAATAGTAGCACTCGGTATCAGACTTAGGTCCAACTCGGGGTTTCTTTTCAGGCACGGCAACCGGCTTACCGCCCTTACTTCCCTTCCGTTTTCCCTTCTTGTCTTTCTTGAAACTAGTGTTCCTATTGATCATCAACACTTGATGTTCCTTTTTTATCTCCACTTCTGCAGTTTTAAGCATTGACAGAAGCTCAGGGAGAGACTTCTTCATGCCTTGCATATTATAGTTCATCACAAAGCTCTTATAGCTAGGTGGCAAAGACTGCAGAACACGATGGATGCCTAAGTCAATGGGAATCGTTATTCCCAAGGACACAAGCTTATCGGCGTAACCCGACATCTTGAGTACATGCTCACTAACGGAGTTGTGCTCTTCCATCATGTAGCTAAAGAACTTTTCTGAAGCATTGTATCTCTCTACAGCAGCATGTGTGTCGAAAATCATTTTCAACTCACCCATTGTATCAAATGCATTGCCGTTTTCAAAACGCTTTCGAAGTTCCGGCTCTAGTCCATACAATATTCCACAATGAACTAAGTTGTGGTCCTCCTGACGAGTTTGATAGACATTCTTCTCCTCGTCAGGGGCATCCACAAAAGGTGGGGGGCCTAGCGGCGCTTCTAGCACATATTGCTTTTGTGCAGCAGAGAGGAGAATCCTCAAATTCATGGCCCATTCGGTAAAGTTGCTACCGTTCGTTGCAAGTTTCTCTTTCTCCATGAACACATTGAAATTAAAATAAGGTGGTGCCATCTACAACAGAATTTGTAAAGTTTAGACTAAGTTTATGATAGATTGAGTTCAACTAATCCATATTACGAATGAACTCCCACTCAAAAACGACATCCCTCATGCCTTTTTGGTGATTACATGAACCAAATCCACTACACCAAGTCCGATCATCACGTGAGTCGGTGTAGCTTCAAAGGCGAGCATCAAATGGGCATCATATCTACTATATGACTCATGCTTAACCTTTCAGTCCGTGTTCCGAGGCCATGTCTGTACATGCTAGGCTCGCCAAGTTAGAACCTTAGTATTAACGTGTGTAACTGTTTTACACCAGAAATATGGTCGTGGATCCAAGAACACCCGATCATCACGTGATGTCTTGGAGCGACGAAAACATAATCGGTGCATACTAAAGGAAGAACACATTCTTATCTTGATATTTAAATGAGGGATCATCTTATTATGCTAACAAAGCGCTAAACAAGCAATATAAGATGTTATCAAACATCACATGTTTATTAGTGAAATGATATGGTTCCCGCATATGATCTTATCATGTGCATCGTGGTATGATCACTATCATACCTATATGTGTAAGTCCAAGGTCTATGGATATTACACGTTATGTATGGTGTAAGAGTATCATCTCATACTTCTACTTACAACATCACCATATCATAACACTAGCCCAGCAACAATCTAAACTAGACGCCTCTAATTTATCCATTGCAAGTTTTACGTGGCTTAGGGCTTTCGAGATAGAACCGTTCTTACCTACGAACATGAACCACAACGAGGATAACCATATTGTTGACAACTCGTTGCAAAATAGATATTGACTATAGTAGGAGAGACAGACACCCGCTAGCCACTTATGCAAACTAGTTGCATGTCAAGCGTGGAACAGGTCTCATGTGCGAGGACATGTAAAGTTTGTCCGGGCCGCTTCATCCCACTATGCCACCAATATCCAAAATTACAACTAAGGAGCAACAACATGATCATCATCGCCCACATACTCATATGTGTACTACCCGTGTAAAGCATCTACGCATAGATCCGGCTCTGATACCACTGAAGGGTTCGCAGCATAGAAAACAAAAAATTTCCTACGATGGGAACTATGTACCAAGATATAGATACTAGATACAAACAACGGACGGATGTATATCCATAGAGAACATACCCTTGAAGACCGACAAAGCTTAACGAGTTCAACTCGTGGTTGATGTAGACGATCTCTTGACGATCTCAAGATCGAGAGGAAGTCCTAGCGCCGCAAAGCAGCAGCGCATCTGTGCTCGCACACACGTACAAGACACCGAGACACCGAGACACCTCCGCCTCCTCGCTCCAGCGATGCAGCGGAAGCATAACTCTTTCTTGCCGAATAGCCACCGGGAACATGTATCTCGCTAGTCCGAGACCATGGGGGATAAATTCTAGAGGGGGAGCGAGATCCTTCACGAGGAGGTGTGAGTAAGAGAGAGGAGAGGGGGTGCCTTTTATAGGAGGAGGGGGGTACCCAAGGGGGTGGCCGCCGGCCATGGGGGCTGCCCCCTCCCCTCCTTCATTCATGTGGGTGGACACTCCACTCACAAAAATCCATTCAAATCCCTCCACTCAAAATCCCACTCAAACATGCCATTAAATTTCCACCAAATTTAATGCAAACTCTCATTAAATAAAACTCTTTTATTTTATTCAGAATTTTGTCAATTACTTTAATGACAACCATTCACAAATAACCCCTTGCTAGAATTCTATTTCACATGCATAACCACTTTATGCAATTTCACCCGAAAACGCTTTCAGATCTAGTGAAATAAATTCCTGCGCTTGTTCATTCTTTCGGCATGAAACTTTTGCTCCAATTGGATGTAGGTGTCTCTTAAGTGTGTCACCCTACGGTTCGTGAATAATGCAGACATGATCGAGACCCTCTCGGATCAATAATCAGAAGCAGGATCTGGAGACCATACTGACTCCCACACATTCCACGATGACTTTCTTGTGATCGTCAGAACCTTTTATGCTAGTATCTTAATCCCTTTGTTTCACGATATATTACATGTCCGAGATTCGATCATCGGTATCTCCATACCTAGTTTGATCTCGTTACTGATATGCACTCTTTTCTCATTCCCGTGATATAACATTCTAGTGATCAAATCACTTGCTTGCAAGCTAAGCAATGTGATATCACCGAGAGGGCCCAGAGTATATCTATCCGTCATCAGGATGAACAAATTACACTCTCGATCCATGGGCCTCAACATAACACTTTATTAGTTCTGAATCCATCTTTATAATCACCCTGTTATGGTGTGACGTTTGATATTATCAAGAAACTCTTCCGGTGTTAGTGATTGACATGATCTCATGGTCTAAGGATTAGGATCACTTCGTAAGTTGTTATAGCAATATAAACTCAATGACTTTGATCATAATGATATACTTCGGATGAATGTTCATCACACCATTACACTAATGTTGTGATCCCGTTATTAACAACATCCAATGTCCATGATCAGGAAACCTTGATCATCTTGTTAATCAACGAGCTAGTTTATGAGAGAGGCATAACTAGGAACTTTATTTTTGTTTATTAAACACACATGTATTATCGTTTTCGTATTAATACAATTATAGCATGCAAAATAAACATTTATCATATACTTGGAATACACATAATAAACACTTTATTATTGCCTCTCAGGGCATATTCCCTTCAGAAAGTCAGGTATAAACTATGATTATGAATGCATTAAATCTTTTATGGAAACTGATGACTTCCGTGATATTAGTAATGAGTTTGGTCTTGATTCCCAAAGTATTGCCAACTGTTTTAAGGCTTTTTGCTCTTACATAGAAATTCCCAAGAAGAAGTAGAATAAGTACCATGCACCTTATAAAGATGTTGTTAGTCATGTTCCTGTTAGAAGCACTGAAGTTTGTACTACTAATCATATTGTGCTTGAACCTTATGTTGAGAAAATGCCTTTTCCAGCTAAGGTAAAGGAGTATTCTATGATGATTAGTGCAAATAATAAAGGTACTAAGAAAACCGTGGATCCTGATGAGCAATTGAATATTGTACCTGTGGGAGCTATTGTGAAAGACCCTGTCACTAGAAATATAGAGGATGAGCACATTGTCTTCTGTGAAGACGCTTCTAATATTATCTCTCATCCTAGAAAAGCAAGAAAAGCTAGTGTTCATGTGCTTTCTGTTAAAATTGGTGATCGTTGCTACTATGGTTTATGTGATATTGGTGCTAGTTCTAGTGCTATTCCTTATGATCTTTACAGGGAAATTATGCATGAAATTGGTCCTTGTGAGCTTGAGGACATTAATGTGGTTATTCACCTTGCTAATAAGGAAACCATTTTCCCTATTTGTATTGTAAGATATGTGGAGGTTCTCTATGGTAAGATTAAGTATCCTGCTGATTTTCTAGTACTCCCTCCGACCCATATTAATTGACTTGGATTTGTCAAATTTTGGATGAACCTATATACTAAATGGTGTCTAGATTCATCCAAATTTTGAAAAATCCAAGTCAATTAATATGGGTCGGAGGGAGTACTTAATTCAGCAGCTAGTAAAACTTGCCCTATCATTTTTGGTAGAACTTTCTTGAACACTTGTGGAGCTATTATAGATTGTAGGAAGGAAAAAGTTTTAACTAAGTTTGATGGAGAGTCTTATGAGTTTAATTTTTCCAAATTTGCTAAAGCTCCTTGTGAAAATAGCTTGCCTAATGAAGATTTCAGGATGGAACAACTTGCTTCTATTGATCCTGTTTATGACCTTGGACCTCTTTTTTGGTGATAGTAAGTATGCTCATTCTTATGATAAAGTTGTTTCCAGTGACAGTTATATTGTCAACTTTATTCAAAGTGCTACTGAAAGTTATTATGAGAGAGGGAAACATGGTTTTATGCATCTTAATAATGTTAAGTTTCCCCGTTTTATGTTGAAAGCTTTGAAGTTGCATTTGTTTTGTCTTCCCTAGTGGCTTTTTGTTTCAACAATTTGTTTTCTCATGATACCCCCATGCATAGTAAGTGGGTTAGACTCAAATGTGTTGGTTATTTGCTTCTTGATGCTCTCTTTCACTTCATATATATATATATATATATATATATATATATATATATATATATATATATATATATATATATATCCTATGTGAGCATCTTTGAAAGTTTCAAGCCTAACTTAAAGGCATTAAAAGAAAAGTACTTGTTGGGAGATAACCCAAGAGTTTGGTCGAGTCTTGGAAGTTATTACCTCAGTAATAACCGCTCCTTATCCTTTTTGTTTTGGTTTTTGTGTCAAGTTCAACTACTTTTGAGAAGTAGAGGAGTTGTGAAAAGTGGCTGTCCTGAGACAGATTTTTGTGCTGCATTGTAAAAATTCGTGAGGGAGCTCAGTATTTCAAATGGAGCTGTATTTTTCTCATCTTGTTCTCCAGGTTGTTACCCAACTTTCATTAGTTTTGAACTTTTTGATTTGAGCAACAGAAGGTTTTCGAAAAAATCAACCTTTACCTGCTGGTCTGTTTTGACAGATTTCTGCTATCATTTGCATTTGCCTCTTACAGAAGCCTTTTTATTGATGGATTTCAGTTGAAGTGTGAACCTAAGGTTTATTGTTTTTTCTTACACTAATGTTTCCCTTAAATTTTGTGTATTGCTTTGTGAAGAAAGGAATTTCCAGGAGAAGGAGAAAAGGAGTCTGTAGAGTTCGTCTTTGAATAGATAAAAGTGGTCAAAATAGAAGGTTCGTGAAAGCCTAATCTTTTTATATTTTTGATGTTTTTAGTACATATGAAAGGTTACGATACGGAACAGAGGAGGAAACGGAAGCCGGGATGTCCACACCCACCCCAGGCGCAGGCCCTAGCTGGCCGCGCCTGGAGGGGGTGTGAGCACCCCGAGCTCCATCTCCATCTCGTTTTCGTACCAGTATATTCCTTATGCATTGAAACTTCGTAATATATAACCCCCCCGGATCCCCCGAGGTTCGTGCATCGTGTTCTCATCGTGTTTTCATTTCGATCTGTTTCTGTCAGGAAATCTTCTCAAAGTTTAGAGCACCATGGTCTCCGCCAACGATAAAGGCAAGAAGCCCAAAGAGGATGATCCTCAAAACCCCAAGGAGGAGGATATTTTTGTAGGGGATGAGGAAGACATGAAGGAGGACAAGCAACCGGACACCCACGCTACCGTCGCAAGCATTGGAGTGGTGGCAAAACCTACCAAGATTAGAAGGACGACACGGATGTCTACAGGAGAGAAACCTCCGCGTCTTATCTACAATCCACGGTCATCTCCTCCAAGTACCAAGAGAGCCTTCCATACTCTTATTCATGAGCATCAATACCAATAGGTGCCCAAAGGGAACTTGCCCTTGGTTTGGGATATGCCTCGTTCTAACCATGCAGGGGAGGAACATACTAAGAAGGAAGAGTGGGGAAAGAATAACAAGGACTTGAATTCTCAGCCCGACATGATCATGAACCGCATTGAGCAGAATTTGGAGTTGATTCGTACTCTGACCTTTGAGATTGAGGATTTGAAGAAACTTATTGAAGAACTTATCAAGAGGACACAACCAGCACCGAAGGAGTAATTCGTCATCAGGTTTGGCATCTCCTTGGCTTGTTCCAAGCTTGGAGGAGTGTCGCGGTATCACCACCATTATCTTTTATCTTTTACCTTTTTAGTAGAGCTATACCTTTGGTAGAGAGGTTATCTTATAGGTTGTTTTGCATGTGGAAGTATCTCTCCTTTAGTTGATTATCTATGTATCCCTTGGTGTGAGTGCCTTTATGGAATATTAATGAGCAGTTTCATCTTTTACTTTTTGCACTTCTTATTTTAGTTTGCAATCTCTATTATATGATGGATCTTGTTGATCAGTATGGGAATCACTTTGGGAGCATCAATTAAATCTAAATTGGTTTTGGAAAACCGAGCTCTGGTCAGTAGCAACACTTTTTGAGGTTTGAAAGGAAAAGAGAAAAAGCTTACAGGTATTTTGTATCATTTATTTTATTTCTTGTTGGCTCATAAGCTTAGTATTCTTTATTTAAGATCTTTTATGTCTTCAAGGAAGATTGCATGTTTGGCTTTATCACTTGTATGTTTGCTTGTTTCTTTCAACTCTTTTGCTTGCTACCCAGCCTTGCTAGCCATAAACCTGTTTTGAGAAGGCATACTTCTTATGCATCCAATCCCTTTGAACCAAAACCTGTCCCATTTGTGTACACCATATGTACCTATTAGCATTATTGCTATTCCAAGCAAATTTCCAAGCTTCATCTATCTTTCGAATTAAAAAGTATTTTGTTATGTGAAAACTAGTTAGTAAAGCTCTCCCGAACTTGATGGCACACCTTATTTTTCTTGCCCCTAATAGACTTGAACCATTGTGTCATCGAAGTTGTATATGCTTGCATATATACGTTGGAATTAGCAGAACCGTGCTGTCACGGGGAACACTTTCAACATTGCACTTGTACGTAGTACACAGTTGACATCATGCTCTTTTGTTTGCGGATGTCGACAGTGTGAAATAAAGAGGGATATTGTAAGTCCATGGAGTGACGTATGTGTGTTAAACAAACGCCTGGGCCGCTATCCTAAGCCATGCCTAATCATGGTGGAAACTCGCATCATCACCATAGTGAGCAATCTGTGAAGCATCCTCAATAAAAATCTATACACATAGTAAATAAAAAGATCGCTGAGATGCTCATTGTCTGCTTGCCTTATTATTTTGGTTATGGGATAGCTCCTGTATCATGTGCAAGGGGTACCCCGTTGGTGGTTCTTAATGATACACATGTACTTACAATGACAAGAACTTACCGGTGACCAAAGTTGAGTAGCATGAGGAGCAGCCCTCGTACTCAAGGGACATGAGATTGCCAACTTATATTTCGTCAAGCATATACTCCATCTTTGTGCACTTTAACCTTAATCATCTCAAGATGCCTATTATAGGGGCAATGAGGGCTCAAAGCTAGTAAGTACCATAATCTTTTGGAAGCTTTTTATGAACTTGTAATCCCTGCTTCCCTCTATGAAGGGACCTTTCTTCTATTTTGTAAGTTGAGTCAGTAAACCCACTTCCTCTCTATCTCCAGCAAGCATTTGAGTTGTTGTGTTGTAAGCACTCATATGGTGATTTATTCAATCATGTTCTTTATCTTCCTTGTTTGCACAAAACTCTTATCTATTGAGTATTACTTTGAAAGCCTTCATTATAAAAAACCTTTTTGAGCAAAGAGTGCTCCTGTTTTGAAAACTTCTTCAAGAGCTTTATTTGTGAAACTGTTTGCCAGCTGTTCTCTGACCAGGAACAAAAGTTTGCCAATTACAATTATGATTTATCTTTATGCATCTCTATTGTGACTCATGTACTTGTTGCAAGATAAGTTATATAATGGTGAGTTGCTTTCTTCTATGAGTTGTGTAATGGTAAGTGTGATGCTTCTTGTCCGTATTCTTTTATCGACACTTCACTCCATAAACCTGTGGACATGTTTACTGAGCTCAGTTTTCTCTTGGGGACAAGCGAAGGTCTAAGCTTGGGGGTGTTGATACGTCCAATTTGCATCACCTTTCTATATCATAATTTGCCTCTATTCATTGATATATTTCTTATTATGAGGTATTACTTATGTCTTTTCCTCTGTTTTTGCATGTTGGATGATTCTTGGAGGATGAACTGCTGGAGTCAGGTTTCTGATGGAAAAAGAGGTGTTTTTATGCAATTTCGGGAAGATCAGAAAAATACCAGAAAAATATTGGAAAATTATATTTTCCCAGAAGACGGAGGAAGCCACAAGGGGAGGCGTAGCCGGGCCACAAGGGGCCACACCCCCTAGGCGTGGGTCCCCCTAGGCCGCACCTAGGGCAGGTGTGGCCCACCTGGCTGGCTCCCGACTCCGCCCTCTCGCCTATATATTCACCATGGAACCCTAATACCAGGGGAGGGACCACAGAAAGATTTCCGCCGCCTCTGCGGGGAGGAAAACATCGAGAGAGAAAGAGCTCTCTGGCAGACAGATTTCTGCCGAGGAAATTCCTTCCCGGAGAGGGGAGATCGTCGCCATCAACACCGTCATCAAGCTAGGCTTCATCGGGATCATCATCATTATCCACACCATCATCTCCACTAGCACCATCATCACCACTCCATCCCGCTGTAACAATTGTGTTGGATCTTGCATTAGTTCTTAGGGGAAACTTTCCCGGTGTTGATTACTATTGTAGTTGATGCTTGTGAGTGGAACCATTGGATTATTGTTTACATTCATATTGTTATCCATTACCATATCATATTTTATCTTGATCCATATGATGCCTTGTGAGTAGTTCATCTAGTTCTTGAGGACATGGGAGAATTCATGTTGTTAGTGTTGAATTATTATTCAATGGTCTAGTATTTAAGTTGTGGTGCTATTCTTCTAGTGGTTTCATGTGAACGTCGACTACATGATACTTCACCATTTATGGGCCTAGGGGAATGCATTGTGTATTTGGCTACTAATTGTGGGGTTGCCGGAGTGACAGAAACCTGAACCCCCGTTAGGACACCTTTGCACAAGGGAATATAGGATCTCAGAGTTTAAGGTTGTGGTTAGGTTTATATCTTAATTACTTGAAGGGTTTCGTGGCATAGTAAATCAAAATTTTCTACGGAAGCGAACAGAGAGAAAGCCAAGATCAAATCTAGGAGATGCAAACAACGAGAGAGATTGGATTAGATCTTCATACCCTTGAAGATTCGACAATGAACGCGTTTCGAACGTGGGTGATGTAGTCGTAATCGCTTCTCCTCCTCGCGATCCGATCCGATCTAGCACCACAAGTGGCGGTGCCTCCGTGAGATGCACACGTGCAACACCTCGACGTCTCCTCCTTCCTCGGTCCAGCAAGTATGGTGGAGAGACGGATTGGATCTACAACACAACGGCGTGGTGTATATGGTGGAGAGTTTCTGTAGCAGGGCTTCGCCTACATGCAGTCGGGAGGGAGAGAGAGAGGAGGGCAGTAGGGCGGCTAGCTTTGGAGGGGAAGGTGTGGGTTAGTGGTGCGCCCCTAGCCCTCTTTATATAGAGGGGTGGGCGGATGCCCTAGCCCCTCCCCCAAGTCCAAACCGGCGGCCCCAAAGGAGGAGGAGTGGGGGGCAAGGAAACCCCCCTTTCTAGAAGCTCTATCTAGGGTTTAAACCCTCTTTGGCCGGCTGGGCCCTATGGGGCCTTGTGCCCCTGGCTCAATGCGGCCAGGGCACTCCGTCATAGGCCCATGCCCCCTCCCGGAAGGTGGGGCCACGTTGGTCCCCTTCCGGAAGGTTCTAGAAGCTTCCGGTACAATACCGATTAACCCAAAACAATTTCGAACTCCAAAAACTGCACTGCCTTATATGAATATTATTATCTGGACCACTCCGGAACCTCTCGTGATGTCCCGGATCCCATCCGAGACTCCGAACAAAAACTCATAAACCAATTATCCAATCTATCCTAGCGTCGAGACACGTTAAGTGTGACCTGCGGGTTCGAGAATATGAGACATGATCTTCTATCAATAATCAACAGGGTCCGAAACCCATATTGACTCCCACATTCATCGATGATCATATCGGATGAACCACGCCGTGGATTCAACCAATCCCATATATATATTCCCTCGTCTCGCGATATTTTACTTGCGAGATTCGATCGCTTGATGCCATACCTAGTTCAATCTCGTTCACAGCAAGTACTTTACTCGTTCCGTAATCCGATATCACTTTGTGATTAACTCCTTAACCACATGCTTGCAAGCGGTGTTGATATCGATTACCGAGTGGGCCTGAAGTATACCTCTCCGACTTGGGAGGGACAAATCCCATCTCGATACATACAACCCAACAGGTACTTTCCGATCACCTGAGAGACACCTTTATGATCACCCTCTCATAGGATGACGTTTGATGACCTCAAAGCTCTCTTCCGATACCAGGGAGTTGTATTATCTCATGGTCTAAGGAATACAATATTTGACATAAGAAAATCTTCGCAAAGACGAACACGATGACACGATCTAATTGCTTCGCTTAGTTTGGGTCTGTCCACCATATCATTCTCCCAATGATATGATCTCATTATTAATCGACAACTCATGTCCATGGCTAGGAAACCTTAACCATCATTAATCAATGAGCTAGTCCATAGAGGCATACTAGGGACACGGTGTTGTTCACAAACCACACAAGTATTAAAGTTTCCGCTTAATACAATTCTAGCATGGAATATAAACATTATCATGAACAAGAATTATAATAATAACATCTTTATTATTGCCTCTAGGGCATAATTCCAACAGTCTCCCACTTGCACTAGAGTCAATAATCTAGTTTACATCTGGCAACAATCTCACACCCATGGCACTGAGGTGCTGATCATGTTTTACACGTGGAAGAGGTTTAGTCAATGGATCTGCGACATTCAGATCTGTATGTACTTTGCTAATCTTCAGATCTCCATATGCTATATAATCTCGGATTATATGAAACTTGCGGTTGATATGCTTGGTCTTTGGATGATATCTTGGTTCCTTAGCGAGTGCTATGGCGCCAGTGTTGTCACACAATATCTCCAGTGGGTCCAATGCACTTGGAACCACGCCAAGCTCAGTGATGAAGTTCCTGATCCAAACTCCTTCACTTGACGCTTCTGCAGCAGCCATGTATTCCGCTTCTACTGTAGATCCCGCGATCACGCTTTGCTTGCAGCTTCTCCAGCTCATAGCTCCTCCATTCAAAATATACACGTATCCTGTCTGAGATTTAGAATCATCCTTGTCGGTGTCAAAACTAGCGTCGACGTAACCTTTTACGACGAGTTGTTCATCACCCCCATAGACTAAGAACATTTCTTTAGTCCTATTTAGGTACTTTAGGATGTTCTTCACGGCTGTCGATGTTCCACTCGGATCACTTTGATACATGCTCGTCAAACTAAGAGCATTGGACACGATCGGTCTAGTACACAAGATAGCATACATGATAGAACCTATGGCGAGGCATAAGGCACTTTGCTCATAGCTTCCCTATCATTTACCGTGGACACCGAGCCTTGCTCAATATCTTACACGACAACATAGGCACCGAACCTTTATTTGCCTTATCCATTCTGAACCTTTTCAGAACTTTGTCTAGGTATGTACTCTGGCTTAAAGCTATCAGGCGTCTTTGTCTATCTCTATAGATTTTGATGCCCAATATATAAGCAGCTTCACCTAGGTCTTTCATTGAAAAACACTTGTTCAAATAACTCTTCACATCGTTAAGCATGTTGATGTCATTTACAATAATCAATATGTCATCCACATATAGTACCAGAAACGTCACCGAGCTCCCACTCACTTTCTTGTAGATACAAGCTTCATAGAAATTTGGAACAAATCCAAAGATCTTGATCACTTGATCAAAACGAAGGTTCCAACTCCGAGATGCTTGCTTCAGTCCATAAATGAAACGCTGAAGTTTGCACACTTTATCGGCATCCTTAGGATCGACAAAACCTTCGGGTTGCATCATATACAACTCTTCATCAATGTTTCCATTGAGGAATGCAGTTTTGACATCCATCTGCCATATTTCATAATCATGAAATGCAGCAATTGCTAATAAAATCCGAATGGACTTAAACATCGCTACGGGAGAGAAAGTCTCATCGTAGTCAACACCTTAAACTTGTCGAAAACCTTTCGCGACAAGCCGTGCTTTATAGACGGTAACATTACCATCCGCGTCCGTTTTCTTCTTGAAGATCCATTTGCACTCAACGGCCTTTCGGTCGCTAGGAGGGTCCACCAAAGTCCATACTTGGTTTTCGCTCATGGATCCCAATTCGGATTTCATGGCTTCTAGCCATTTCTCAGAGTCTGGGCTCATCATCGCTTCCTCATAGTTCGTAGGTTCACTGTCTTCTACTAACAAGACAGTCAAGACAGGGTTGTCGTACCAGTCAGGAGGGGCTCGCGACCTTGTCGACCTACGACGTTCAGTAGCAGCATCGTCTGAAGCTTCATGATCCTTGTCATTAGCTTCCTCTATTGTTGGTGCAAAGTGACCTTGGAACAATTTCAGGTGCTGCGCTACTCTCCAATTCAAGAGAAGGTTCAATAACCTCGTCTAGCTCTACTTTCCTCCCACTCACTTCTTTCGAGAGAAACTCCTTTTTCAAGAAAGGAACCGTTCTTTGCGACAAACACTTTGCCTTCGGTTCTGTGATAGAAGGTATACCCAAAAGTTTCCTTAGGGTATCCTATGAAGACGCATTTCTCCGCTTTGGGTTCGAGCTTGTCCAGCATTAACTTCTTGACGTAAGCTTCGCATCCCCAAACTTTAAGAAACGACAACTTCGGTTTAGCACCAAACCATAGTTCATACGGTGTCGTCTCAACGGATATAGATGGTGCCCTATTTAAAGTGAATGCAGTGGTTTCTAATGCATAACCCCAAAATGATAACGGCAAATCAGTAAGAGACATCATCGATCGAACCATATCTAATAGGGTTCGGTTCCGGCGTTCAGACACACCATTGCGCTGTGGTGTTCCGGGTGGCGTAAGTTGCGAAACAATTCTGCTTGCTTTAAGATGCGTGAGAAAATCATAACTCAAATATTCGCCCCCACGATCGGATCGTAGAAACTTAATCTTTCTGTTACGATGGTTCTCCACTTCATTCTGAAATTCCTTGAACTTTTCAAATGTTTCAGATTTATGTTTCATTAAATAGATATACCCATATCTACTTAAGTCATCGGTAAAAGTGAGAAAATAGTGATATCCACCGCGCGTCGAAACACTCATCGGTCCGCATACATCGGTATGTATGATTTCCAACAAGTCCGTTGCTCGCTCCATCATACCGGAGAACAGGGTTTTGATCATCTTGCCCATGATGCATGGTTCGCATGTGTCAAATGATTCAAAACCAAGAGACTCCAAAAGTTCATCAGAATGGAGTTTCTTCATGCGCTTTACACCAATATGACCTAGACGACAGTGCCACAAATAAGTAGTATTATCACTATCTACTTTGCATCTCTTAGCCTCAATGTTATGGATGTGTGTTTCATCCCTTTCGAGATTTAGAAGAAATAAACCATTCACTAAAGGTGCATGACCATAAAATATATTACTCATATAAATAGAACAACCATTATTCTCCGATTTAAATGAATAACCGTCTTGCAATAAACACGATCCAGAAATGATGTTCATGCTCAACGCAGGCACATAATAACACTTATTAAGGTTTAAAACTAATACCGAAGGTAAAACTAAGGAGAGAGTGCCGACGGCCATCACATCAACTCTTGATCCGTTGCCAACGCGCATCTTCACCTCATCCCTCTCAAGCCGCCGTCTATTCCGTAGCTCCTGTTTCGAGTTACAAATATTATGGCGAACCAAGATCAAATACCCAGCACTACAACGAGGGCGAAGGAAAACATCAATAACATGTATATCAAATATACCTTTGATGGTGCCACCTTCTTGTCCGCTAAGTACTTCGGACGATTGCGCCGATGACCCTTGTCCTTGCAATAGAAGCACTCAGTGTCCGGCTTAGGACCAGACTTGAGCTTCTTCTCAGCAGGGGCAACGCGCTTGCCGCCGCCTTTCTTGAAGGGCTTCTTTGCACCCTTACCTTTCTTAAAGGAGGGCTTGTTGACCATCAACACATGATTATCCTTTTTGATGTCCACCTCCGCGGCCTTCAGCTTTGCGAGGAGCTCGGTGATCGATCGGAACCAATCTGATTATGAGTCACTACAAAACTTTTGTAGCTGGGAGGGAGTGATTGCAGAACCCTGTCAATCTTGAGCTCCTCTGGAATCCTGCATTCCAGTTGCTCAAGGCGTTGAGTGTAGCCCGACATCTTTATGGCGTGCTCACTAACGGAACTCCCTTCCTCCATCTTGCAGTTAAAGAACTTCTCAGAGATCTCATATCTCTCAGAATGGGCTTGAGTCTGAAACATGGTTTTCAGCTCCTCGAGAATCTCAAAGGGCCCGGGATAGGTTTCAAAACAATTTTGAAGTTCCGGTTCCATAGCAAACAACATGGTGCTCTTAATCACACCATAATCATCTTTGCGCGACTGATAGACAACTTTCTCATCAGCCGTCGCAGTTGCAGCAGGGGGGTCACCTAACGCTTTCCAAAGGACATAGTCCTTTTGACCGCCAGAGAGAATGATTCTCAGATTGCGGAACCAGTTGGTGAAGTTAGACCCATTGTTCTTAAGCTTTTCTTTCTCAGCAAAAACGTTGAAGTTGAAGTTGGACTTAGCCATTTGATCTACAATATTTGCAAGTACAAATTAGACTATGTTCATGATAACTAGTTCAACTTTTAATCAAATTACTAGATGAACTCCCACTAAATTCAACATCCCTCAAGTTGTTTAGTGAACATGATCCAAATTCACCACACCTAATCCGATCTTCACGAGAAGAGATGTGGTTTCAATGGTGGACAACGAAGTGTCGATCATATCATTCATATGACTCATGCTTAACCTTTCGGTTCATGTGTTCCGAGGCCATGTCTGTACATGCTAGGCTCGTCAAGTAAAACCCAAGTATTTCCGCGTGTGCAAAACTGGCTTGCACCCGTTGTATGTGAACGTAGAGTCTATAGCACCCGAACATTACGTGATGCTTGGACACGACGATCTTTCGCAACGGTGCATACATGGGGTGAACACAATTTTATCTTGATCTTTAAGTGAGGAATCATCTTATAATGCTATCGTCGCGATCTAAGCATAATAAGATACATAAAAGGATAAACATCACATGCATATAACTTTATGTGACATGGTATAGCCAATCTTCGCGCAATGATCTCCATCTTGTGCGTTCCGGCATGATCTCCATCACTCCACCATGATTGCCTCCACCACGAATAGCAACTACAACTATTGCTAACTACTTAGCGATAAAGTGAAACTATTACATGGCGCATAAGAAGTTGACACACAGGTCATACACAATTATAAATACAACCATATGGCTCCTGCCGGTTGTGTACTCATCGACATGCAAGTCGTGAAACATTACAAAACATGATCATCGCATACATTATACACATCACATCTTGGGCCATACCATATCACAGAAAACACTCCCTGCAAAAACAAGTTAGACGCCTCTACTTTGTTGTTGCATGTTTTACGTGGCTTATGGGAGTAGATGCTAAGAACGATTCTTACCTACGGAAAGCCACAACGGTGATATTATGGTTGCCAAACTCCGGTGTTAATCCCATGACAACTATAGTGAGAGAAACTGACATCCACCAGCCGCATGTGTGGAACAAGCCACACGTCAAGGGCGGAGCCGGTCTCGCGAACGACGTCGCGTAAGGTTGGCCTGGACCGCTTCAATCTCACTATCCCGCGTCATAAGAAGAACACAAACAAGAGGATTGCAATAGAAAACATCAACGCCCACAACAACCATGTTGCGTTCTACTCGTGAAACACATCTACGCATAGATCTAGCTCGATACCTTTGAGCGAAGGGTTTGGCGGCATAGTAAATCAAAATTTTCTACTGAGCGACGAGGAAAGCCAAGATCTAATCTAGGAGATGCAAACAACGAGAGAGATTGGATTAGATCTTCATACCCTTGAAGATTCGCACAATGAACGTTCGGAACATGGGTGATGTAGTCGTACTCGCTTCTCCTCCTCGCGATCCGATCCGATCTAGCACCACAAGTGGCGGTGCCTCCGTGAGATGCACACGTGCAGCACCTCGGCGTCTCCTCCTTCCTCGGTCCAGCAAGTATGGTGGAGAGACGGATTGGATCTACAACACGACGGCGTGGTGTATATGGTGGAGAGTTTCTGCAGCAGGGCTTCGCCTACACGCAGTCGGGAGGGAGAGAGAGAGGAGGGCAGCAGGGCGGCTAGCTTTGGAGGGGAAGGTGTGGGTTAGTGGTGCGCCCGCAGCCCTCTTTATATAGAGGGGTGGGCGTCTGCCCTAGCCCCTCCCCCAAGTCCAAACCGGCGGCCCCAAAGGAGGAGGAGTGGGGGGCAAGGAAACCCCCCTTTCTAGAAGCTCTATCTAGGGTTTAAACCCTCTTTGGCCGGCTGGGCCCTATGGGGCCTTGTGCCCCTAGCCCAATGCGGCCAGGGCACTCTATAGGCCCATGCCCCCTCCCGGAAGGTGGGGCCACGTTGGTCCCCTTCCGGAAGGTTCTAGAAGCTTCCGGTACAATACCGATTAACCCGAAATAATTCCGAACTCCAAAAACTGCACTGCCTTATATGAATCTTATTCTCCGGACCACTCCGGAACCTCTCGTGATGTCCCGGATCCCATCCAAGACTCCGAACAAAAACTCATAAATAAATTATCCAATCTATCCTAGCGTCGAGACACGTTAAGTGTGTGACCTATGAGTTCGAGAATATGCGACATGATCTTCTATCAATAATCAGCGGTAAGTGCTGAAACCCATATTGACTCCCACATTCATCGATGATCATATCGGATGAACCACGATGCCAGGATTCAATCAATCCCATATATATATTCCTTCGTCTCGCGATATTTTACTTGCCCAGATTCGATCGTCGATGCATCATACCTAGTTCAATCTCGTTCACAGCAAGTACTTTACTCGTTCCGTAATCCGATATCACTTTGTGATTAACTCCTTAACCACATGCTTGCAAGCGGTGTTGATATCGATTACCGAGTGGGCCCGAAGTATACCTCTCCGACTTGGGAGGGACAAATCCCATCTCGATACATACAACCCAACAGGTACTTTCCGATCACCTGAGAGACACCTTTATGATCACCCTCTCATAGGATGACGTTTGATGACCTCAAAGCTCTCTTCCGATACCAGGGAGTTATATTATCTCATGGTCTAAGGAATACAATATTTGACATAAGAAAAGCTTCGCAAAGACGAACACGATGACACGATCTAATTGCTTCGCTTAGGTTGGGTCTGTCCACCATATCATTCTCCCAATGATATGATCTCATTATTAATCGACAACTCATGTCCATGGCTAGGAAACCTTAACCATCATTAATCAATGAGCTAGTCCATAGAGGCATACTAGGGACACGGTGTTGTTCACAAACCACACAAGTATTAAAGTTTCCGCTTAATACAATTCTAGCATGGAATATAAACATTATAATGAACAAGAATTATAATAATAACATCTTTATTATTGCCTCTAGGGCATAATTCCAACATTACTTTCCTGTAGTTGTGGATGCTTGCAGGGGGTTTAATCACAAGTATGTATTAGTCCAAGTAAAGTCGGTACATTAGCACAGGTTCACCCACACAACACTTGCAACACCAAAGAAGAGTACTCAGCGATTTGAGGCAAAATCACTTGACAGAATTTCCATGTGTCCTCGAGAACGTTTAGTCCTTATAAGTATTTCCAACGGCCTATCCTTTGCAAAGAAAGGATTGGGCCACTTGCTGCGTTTGTTCGTTGTCTTTATTACTTGCACCTTGTTTTGTTGCTTTATCAGAAAACCCCTAAAAATCCGTTTGCTAAGTATTTACATAGATTTACTGCTCCATACTACTAGTCAACATCTTCTGCTCCTCGTTGAGATCGACACTCCTATTTATCGAAAGTACTCCGATAGACCCCCTATACTTGTGGTCATCATCCCCAGTAGGGTAAAGAGCTTACTTCCTGCTTTCTATATTGATTTGGGGAGAATACAAGGGTGGCGAGTCACTTCTATGGGGTGTATCAGAGCGTATCTAAGTTGAGGTCGCACCTAGCAAGGTCTATATAGACTCACCTCGCTAGGGTTGACAAGGATTAGCACCGAATCGGTTAAGGATCCAGAGTGCTTGACCTAATCGCCGCGCTCCTTTAGGTCCAACCGTCATGGGCTGTCCAGTTGCCAGGCCAGCGAGTCCACTCGCTGTGGGATGCTAACGAGTCTCCCCAATTTGGTGAGGCGACTCCACTCCATGGTATACCCCGATTGGCATATACCCATCACCACCTCATCAATGGACGCCCAAAGATCGTTATTATTTAAAGATAAGCTTTAAATTTCAACACCTATCAACATAAGGTTTAAATTTGAAGATCTCACCACGAGGAGCGCAACAGTGAAAATCACTCGTAATTCAAACAAACAGTTCAAAAAATATTTTATTTTAAAATTTGAATCTCAAAATAAATAGGCACACTTGGGGAAGAGAGGACGCGCAAAAAAGAGGGCAACACTTGGCGCATCAAGAGCGAGGTATTTTTCTTTTAACAATTTTATCGGCACCTACTTTTTTTTAAAACAATTATCAAAACTTGTTGGTGACAGTTAACCGACCACTTTTATATCAGATTGGCACCCTGCTACACAGATATAACATATCATGTGCCTAATTCTAGAGATAGCCTAAAAGCTGGCGTTATGCATAGCCCTTCAATACTCCCTTTTAGTGAGAAAGTGAGAGCTTTGTATTTCCCGCTTTAAGCTGGACGGAATGTTTCGCCCGAAGGAGCTTCTTCATGGGCCAGTCCAATGCAACCTAATGAAGATAGCTTCTTTCTGTTGTTTTTCAGAAGCAAAAAATCAAACATTTTCTAAAACTGATATTTTTAAAAATAAATATTTTTAAATCAAACATTAGTAAAACTGAACATTTTCCTAATCTAAACAATTTATGAACTTAAGAATTTATCAAAATCATAAAATTACAGAAAAAGGTATAAAATAAAAGGATAAAATAATTAAATAAATAAATAAATAAATAAGAGAGCAAACGAAAAAGGAAAAGAAGAGAAAAAAGAAAAAGAAAAATAGAAACAAAATAAAACTAAAAAACGCATACCTGAAAATGGGCCGTCCCAACTATGGGTTTCTTCAGGCGGAGCCCTATATAGGGGTCTTCGGAAATGCCCGCTGGCGGTGAGGGCAGCTCGCGCAGCACAGGGCTTACCCATTCCTGTAGCGGTGCTGCCTTTTCTTTCTTTTCTTTTTCTATTTTTTGGTTTTCTTTTCTGATTTTCTTTTTCTTTTTAAAAAATGTTTATTGGGAAAGTTCACCTTTTTCAAAATAAAATATGGTTTTTGAATTTGGTTCAAGATTTTTGAAATTGGTTTGTGATTTTTTCATCATTTTTAAAATTTGTTCATGACATGAAAAATTGTTCATGGTTTTTTTAATTGGTTCACGACTTCCAAATTTTGTTCATGGCATTTTGTATTTATGTTCATGATTTATAAATATTGTTTCGTCAATTTAAAAATTGTTCACGATATTGAAAACATGTTCATGATTTTAAAATTACGATTCATGATTTTTTTTAAAATGGTTCATGATTTGAAAAAAAGGTTCACGAATGAAAAATACATTTTAGAAAAATGTTCATTTTTTTAAAAAAAAATTGTTCATGGCATGTGAAAACACGATCATGACATTTTAAAAATTGTTCACGCTTTTTAAAAATCCGTTCATGATTTTGAAAAAGGTGTTCATCGTGTTTTCAAATTTATTCATGAGTTTAAAATTTAGTTCATGATATAGCAAGTTTGGTTCACGGGATGTAGTTTATGTAAGAAGCTAGGCACTTTTTCTTACGCTTCTCTTGAAATCAATCACGTACGTGACGTACTGTACGGTCGGTTGGAGCACACACAGGTGCACTTGTGAAGCACACACAGGCGCACTTGTGATTGACCCGTACTTCTGGCGGTGATAGGGAAATGGAAAAAAAAAACGTTTGGTCGAGTCGTGCTCGTGCGACGCGAACGAGACTGCGCCGGCCCAGTCAAACCAGTACTTCATTCGGTGCGTCTCAGTCCCGCCGCTTCAGGCCGCATATAGCACTCAGGGCCTCACAGAGCGGAGAATATAATTTGCCGAGAAAGGGCCATGAACCTATATGTCAGCTGGCTTTGCCGAAATGAAGGACCGCTATATGATGGATTTATGGGCCTCCAAAACAGGCCCTTGCTCAGACCGTGCCTCTCCAGCTCCAGCCCATCTGCAGAATTATCAGGATAGAAAGAAAAAAATACCCACCCTGTTCCCTCCAGTTCATATGAATCCTTTGAACAAGCTCGAAATAACTATTGTCCGCACCAAGTTTTAAGCCCATTATTATTCTTCAGTATTTTCAGTGAACAATTCCTGTCGGTGATTCTGCAGCTGCCGCATTAAAGGGGGTGCAAAAAGACAAGTGGTCAACCTGAATGTGTCCATATTCATTCAGGTTGATTAGATGTTCTCCATGACCCCTTCAGGTTGATCTGATGTTCTCCATGCTCTACAGTGCTTCCCTTGGCCCACCTTCAATCAGCAGGAGCCAACCGATTGTTCGAGCTTTGCGCCATTCCCTGCTGTCCGCCCCTTCCTTGTGCCTCCCATGTTTTTGACCAAGGCCGGCCCTCGGCAATCATGGGCAGCTAGAGATATCATGGGCTGGGCTGGGCTGAGCCCCAGCCTCCATGCACTGGGCACAGATAACATTTAGAATGACGGATGACCAGTGATGTGATTGGCGTGGGCACTGTAATGTTCAAGTGCAATACCATGTCTGACTGATCCTGAGCAACGCAGCTGTCCCGTGGAGTGGACTTGCAGTTGCAGGTTGCTTTGAAGACAAAGGTGTACATTTTCATCTCAAGATGGTCGTTGTATCTTACTAAAAGGGAGCCATGGAGCCCAGCAGGCCAGCACCACAATTTCCAAAGCCACCAGCACCCCCATTCTAGGGTTCAGCTCGACAAATATTACTTGTTGCTGAAAATCCGAGCAGACACATGAATGGAGATCGACCGAGTGTAGTGTTTGATCGAGTGTCGTAGCTCGGTGGCCAAGTTAGCATCTGCCATGATCTCATATTCTCATTGATGAGCGTGGAAGCTACTGTGTGCATCCACATAGTGGTTCTTCCTGTAGTGATTGTTCCTGAAAATCCTGGCTAACAAAAATATACTAAATGAAGATCGATCGATCGGTTGTAGTGTTGGACAGTCTTGGCCACTGTTGTAGCTCGGTGGCCAAGTTAGGGTTCGCCATGATCCATTGATGAGCATGGAAGTTACTGTGTACTTACGTCCATATACTACCATTTCTGTTCCTGTAGTAATCGTCGGTGGTGGTTTTTGTAAGTTAAAACATGGGAGCATGGGAGGCTAAGGCGAGCACGCTTCGTCTGCACGGATGAGCATCCGCGCGCGCGCAGGTGTCAGCCAGGCAGGCCCAGCCGCCCAGGCCCCCTCCCCCGTTGCTTTCTTTCTCCCCGTCCGCAGGCATGCGTGCGAAACGCAGACAGACAGACAGATAGGCAGGGGGGAAGGAGCGGATCCGGCTCACGATTCGCCGAGCCGGTCGTCCCGAAACCTGGAACCGAGCGTCGAGAGATACCCATGCATGCATGCATGCATCACGATGAGGCCGTGATCATCATGGCCTGTGGACAAGTTAGCGCGCTTCTTTTCACCGCGGAATCGCTTCTTTTCCTGTATCGAGAGGGATGATCGCTGCTGATCCCTGCAAAGATGGCCTCTTTGGGCAAAGGACCATGTCTCCTAGAAATGTCAAGTTTAACTCAAGCCCAAGGAGCGTGGTACAGTACAGTACAGGAAGTCTCGTCCTCCGAGGCCTGTGATGAGTGAGTGAGTGAGTGTGTGTCGCCGTGGTCAAGTTCCTCCGTCCCGTCGGCCGGACCAAAGATGGCAAGATCCGGCTGGTCCACTGACACCTGCGACGGGTCGGTCACGTGTACAGGACGTGCCAAGCGAAACATACGAGCCGCTGCTGCCTGCGTGCGCGGCCGGCCGGCGCTGGAGCTGGACCAGCGGCAGCACGAGTACGTACGAACGAACGGCTAAAAGTCGAACAAGATAATTTTTTTACAGTGGCAGGTTGCGACTGCATTCCTGATACCACCGTTACTGCATTTGTCTCTGCGTTTCGGCGCCCGAACCGAGCAGCGACGCCGTCGACAGAGGCAACCCGGTGTTTTCTAAAAGCAGCCGCGGGCAGGGCGGCAGGCCGGCCGGCCGGGTGCGTGGAGAGGCGCGCGCCGCGTATGCCTCTCCCTGCAGCGGTGCCAGAGCGCGGCATGCCCGCCTCTGCCATCCCGTGTACCTGCATCGGTATGCAAACATGGTTGCTGCTGCGCTGCTCTCTGGGGATCAGAGGCCGGGCAGGCACGTACTGACGAAGCGAGAGCGCAGCGCATTTGGCCGGTTGCATGTTCCTGATATTTTTCTTGGCTCGGACAGTTTGCCGCGTAAGCCGCGATATAATTGCGATGCTCGTGTGCTGGTTGCATGCTGAGACTTCTCTTGTTGGTTCATTATTTGCTCTCCTTACCGGCCGCATAATTGTAGTTTCCAGCTAAGCTTGCAGGCTGTGCACTGTAAAGGCAACCGAGTTCTGCGTATTTCTTGTCTTTGCAGAAAGCGGTTTTGGCTTCTACGATTCTACCAAAAGATTTTGAAAGTAAACGCTCCTCCTCTTGTGATGCAATGCATAGAATCGTCTAGTTCTGTGCTTGTGTAGTTTTCTGCAATGCATACAATCGTGCACACAAGAACAAGTTCTGTTACTATACCAGCCAACTGATCACGCAATTTCTTCGGAACATAATTTGGCAGAGCATTACTAATTCACTTGAACCGGTTTATTCACATCTCATAACCTAAAATGATCTACTATCAGAATTGCAGAGAAATCACCACCGAGATTCCCCACGAAAAGGAAAAGATCACACCATGGAGATTCCTTAACAAACTACGCAGTGTTTGAACTCTGAAGGTGACGCTATGCAAAACGCAACGGCCAGATACTCCTCCCAACTTCTTAACTAGATATTCAGCCACAAGTGACGCAGGAGCTGCCTATTGATAATGCGGGTCAATTGGTTGACCCCGGTAGTACTTACACGCATGTGTCGCTCTTGGAGAACCGGGCGCGCGGTGTTCTTCCCGTCATTATGGCGCTGGACATTACTACGCTTGCCACGGCTGCTTCCTCTCCTCGTGTCTGACGCATGCTCCAGTATAATCTCGCGGAATCTTGGCTCCTCTAACAAGCGGCACGTAATCTTGGCTCTGAGAACCGTCTTAGGGCCAAGCTAATCTAGAGTTTGACCTAAATGATCTCTGCTACTCCACTGTAGAACAATACTCAACTAATTGTTCAGGTATTCGTGCGCCACAATCGCACCACTTCTTTCAAACTGCACGTACGGAGGTATCTTAGTGGGCTGATGGACCACTGTATATGTATCTCCACGTTACTATGCATCTTCACAGGCAGTTTTGGTCCTGGATCCATCTCAGTAGTAGCAGTAACCAAAACAATTCTCTCTTCTGTAGTACTACTTAGAAGTGTACTCCGCTTAGTAAGGTGCGTAGTAGCTATCTGCAAATGCGAGTAGTACTAAAATGTAGCATGTCATGTTCATACATATATTGCCGGCCTTTGATTACTGTTGAAGAGAACTGGAAGAGAGTGACTGGTATTAACAACTTAGGTTGAGGCCGAGTCGTGGCCTGCATCGTGGTATAGAGCTGATCTACCAGGATAATGACTAACTCTATGTATGGAAAACATTTGCAAGGGAAGGGGAAACCATGGGAGTGCTACCACAATCAAGACATAAAGTTTTCTCTGAATTTCCAGAGCAGTCGGTGTGCCGTTAGCACCTGAACATGCGAATTTCCCCCAAAACCCACGAGAAAATGTACCGATCTCCAATGAACTGTTGACTGATTTATCAACTGTTGAGTAGAACAACGTAATCTGATGATAATACTGTTGCACTCAGTGACAGTGTGGAGCAGTGTGAGATTGCCGGTTGCGTAGTTTCTGTCCACTGTGTGACTCGTGTGTTGACGAGGGGAGTAGCGGCACAGGAGTAGCTCTCCCACTACGGGGCTACCTATAACCTGTCTATCCGTAGCCAGGTTACTTTTATAACAGTACTGTCTCTAGTAACGTTCAGTTGAACACCACGCTAAATTAGAGGTCAATTTCACTCTGCCTTTTCGAGGCTAGAATTCGAGGTCCAAAATGCGGCCGCCTTCAAACCGCATGGGGACGTGAGTCGCGCGTTTAATGGCCTAGCGCGGCAGCATTCAACGAGAGATCAGACAGACAGGAGTTGGCTAGTGCCTGAATATGCGGGGATTAATCTCAACTATGCACTGTCAGCCTCAACAGTGCTCCAAATCATTGTTATTAAGCGCCAGTAAAAAGTGTAAAATTGGGAGAGTTATAAGTCCATTGCAATCTCTCCAAATCCAAGAAAAAATCTGTCTTAGCTTAAGAACACTTGAATTTTCGTCAGAAAAAAATCCCCAAAAGGCTGATCAAGAATCCACAGAAGAGGGTTAAACCAGTACTATAAAAAAAACAGAGAGAAAAAAAGGGCTGGGACGATTCTCCTACGGCGAGTCCTAATTAATATACTACTACAAGCTCCCTACTTAAAAAGCACAAAGCTGAGCGTATATATAATATATAGAAATTAAAAATCCCAGTTTGACGTGGTGACGAGGACAGTTCAGTTCAGTACAGTACCTTTGGGTGATTAAAGAAGTGGTTTACAAGCTCGACCTGCCCATATGCCTACACGAGCGGTGCCTCTGATTGGATTTTGTCAAGACGTCCCGGCCGGATTCCTTCTCTTCCGAGCCGAATTGAAAAAGGGTTTTAGGTGAGGGGAAAAGGCTGTGGTGTCGTCTGAGAGGAGTTCGTGCACACGAGTGCGCAACCGGCCCGACCCGGGAAACCAGGTGCCCCCTGGGCCATTACTATATTCAAAAGCTGCTCGGCTTCGCCTATATACGACGATCTACCCAGGGTGGCAATTTACCCCTTGAATACATGATTGGGTTGGGTCTTGGAAGGTTCAATTTTCTTGAGGAAAAATTGCAAGAAAGTGCTCTGAATTTATCACATACTATCCCATTTGCCAAACCATCCGTTCCCAACTTGTTCAGAAAAACAGTGTGCACTTCATTGCATTTCTTGCGAAAATTCTGATAGATATGAGTTTTATTTATGTATATTCGGTTGAGAAACCATATAAATAAATGTACTCTGGCAGAAAGATAACTTTATTAGATGGTTTTGGATTTTAATGAGGACAAGGATTGGAGCCAAAAGAGCCGCATTGCCCCCCACCAGGGATCCCACTGGGCATTGTCCCGTGAACACATGTGCATGGATACATCCCATGGGGTAGCTGTACTTGTCTTGTTTTTGCACTATTTTCCGCGTACTGCCTCGTACGAACAGCGGCTGAAATAAAGCTGAGAATGTTGCAAGATAATGGATGTTAACTAAGCTGACTAGGGAAAAAAGATGTAGTGATTGGACGGTTGCTTGCATGTAACGTGGAGCTTGCCCTTGCCTTTTTCACACATGATTATAAAGGCGATCAATTGTTATCAGTTTGTATGGCTGATTTTTTCTTGTAATTGTCGAAGGATTGATTGGTTGATTTTGCATGTGGGATGCAATACGGCCTGCTCCTAATCTTCGCTCTTGAAAGGACGTGTTTGGTCGAGCATCTTGCAAAAAGCAACTTGGCTACGTAATGTAACATTGTAGTCATATATTCTTGTGTGCCATTTATCATTTGAGTAATAAGTTGGGCATCTCATATTTTCAGTTAAGCAAGAACTTATATCCACGTATTGATTTCCTTGCAATGTGTTTAACAAATTCTTACCCGGTAAACACTCACTAAGATGTAGCACAGCGCAAAAGATTTAATGAAGTATAGAGATGCAATCCAAGATATGTCATGCAAATATGTATTCTAGTACTACAAAAGATAAAAATACAAAATATGCACCTCAACTTAGTATAAACCGGTGCCGGAGAATGTTAAGATAAAATACAAAATTAAATGTGCAAACGCCTAGAAAAGAAACATTTAAAATACATATTTTGTCTCATAGACGCCCAAGAACCCGAAACTGAAGGTACCAAGTTATTTGGTTACGATATGGCAACTTCTCCACTATTATCTTGAATTCTGGCTCGATTAAAGATGAAGTGTACTAATTGGAAACATGTGGAAGATAGAATGGAGAATCAGATAAGTATTTGAAAAATAAATCAGCTTATCTTAGAAATGTAGCTTGTTCTTATTAACTTTCTGTTTAGAAACATGGTCTATTGAATACTCCCTCTGTTTAACATTACTCCGCACACACGCTTATCTAGGTGGACTAGTATTCTCTTATTTTTTGTTCAAAAAATTCCTGAGATTTTTGAAATACCTAGTACACATTTCATACTATCTAGTTTAAAAATTCTAGGATTTTTTTGGATAAAATATGAGGGAATACTAGCCCACCTAGATAAGCGTGTGTGCGGAGTAATTTGAAACAGAGGGAGTATTAGCTTCATACGGACATTAACAGATAATGAAAGAACATTTCATTTCTTTTAGTCAAGTTGTTGACACCCATTAACTTAGATGAAAGTTGACTATTTCTGGCTCATTTATGATCAAATCTATGCATGCAGGTTTCATGGATAGGAATGCTAGATTACTTGAAAAATACATATGGAAGATAAAAGTACTATAAAACAGAAGGACCTCATATTTTTATCATTTGTATGTAAAAATGTACTTTGCTTTGGTCCTTCTAGATTTTACGTGTTTACTGGATCCAAGTATGCAGTGACCTTTAGTGAAGGATAATCTTCCAAAATAGAGTTGGAAGGTGAATAAAAAGTTACTTTTCTGACAAAAAAGAAACAATTCAGATTTCTTTTAATCTCAACTCCTCTGTGTTCATCTTGACTGCTGAATAATTCATGTTACTTTTAACTTAACTCTTGTGACCAACGTAAATAATATGTTTAGGAATCTGTTGAACTAGGCTATGTAAAAAAATAGAAGGCTGATACTGATAGGTGTTCTTGTTTTTATGTTAGAAAAGAGTTTGTCATTTTTGCAAATTGTTATCAATAATTTCAATTGAATCTATGTGGTCCTTTCTACATTATGTGTAAGAGTAAAAATTTGGATAAGTGAACTCTTTCCTAGAAAGTCTTAGGATCCCAAGCACCAGTGACCCTTTTATATTAAAAAAATTAAACAAACATATTTATAAGTTTTAGAAAATGAAAGCAATTATGGACTTTGTCAATAATATATCGTACAAGCTTGCAACATTAAATGCGAAATTATTTTTGTTACAAGCTACACAAAAATAACAAAAACTGATATATTTTTGAGATTTGAATATGTGCATTGTTCACTATATCCAGATCCACACTTTTTTCATTTTTGGGTAGCTCAAAACACAAATTATACTCCCTCCGTCCAGAAGTAACTGACTTAGATTTATCTAGATTCGAATGTATCTAGACGCATTTTAATGTATAGATCATATCTAGACAAACTCAAATCAATTATTTCTAGACGGTGGGAGTATAAAATTGATATTTTGCACATTTGTGGGATATCTGGCTACATCCTGTTTTTTTTGTCAAAACTCAGAAATAGGATAAAAATAACCGGATCCCTGGTGCCCCTGGAGCCAAAAATCTCCGCTCACTTTTTCATTCTTCATTGTAGACTCTAAAGTGACACTTCGTATGATCGAACAGGGCATGATAAAACGATGATCCCACGACGATCTCAATAAGACCATCTTGGTCAAGCACCATCAATTATCTCATCCACCTAAGTATACAAATTAACCACGTGAAAGACAAAATAGAAAGGTTAGGCTGGAAACAGAACCCTACTACGGAAAAAGTCGCCGCCTCTCGCCTCCGCCTCCTTTGTAGATCGTTTCCCCTCCTCTGGCCAGCCTCGCCGGTGTCGGGAGGGAGGACCCGATCTATGAGTGGAATTTCTAGTAATAGTATCGATTTTGTCAGATTAGGTTTAGGGTTTTGCTAGCCATCTTTGCTTCAATGGAGGTGGCATTATCTACAATAAGCGATCTTCGGTCATGCGTTCGACAACGAGATCTCTTTTGCGATGTCAATGGTGATGTTAGAAGACTAAAGTTCTCTAGGCATGGGTCTTTTGATCTTGCTTCGCCAGATCTGTTTTGGATTTTTTTTTCTCATGGTTGCAGCGAGGTTTGTTCTCACAATATTTGTCCTGGCGGCTACGTCCTCGACAATGATGATTCCTAGTATCGGTTTATCAGTGACGTTGATCAGGCTGTTCGGTTATTATTCCCTGAAATATTGGTGTTGATACGGTGTTGGTTGATTACTTCAATGGTTGTGCGCGTGCACGCAGCCTTGGCATTGTGGCGCAATTTAAAATTATGGGAGGACCAACATTGATATTTACAGGTCTCTGATTTGGTTTCTATGTCATTTTAGTTCGGTTGACTTCAGAAAAGTGCAAGATTATATCTTGAAAGAAGAAAAAGTATGAAGACCTGAAAAAATCATTAGATTTTTTAGACTTTAATTTGTAATTGTTGGAGTGAGCTCATGTACGCCGCCCGGGATTTACTTATTAATACAATATGGTATTGATTGTAAAAAAAACCATGTGAAAGACAATGTGGCGCTTCTACACCCCGTGATCTGCGACCCTGCACGTAAGCCGAGGGACACGCCGCCAGTGGAACAGCTTCCACTTCAACGCTAGAGTACGCCCCGGCGAGTCGATCCATCACACACATCCAGCAACGTTGGTTGTCCCCAGCTAAAAAAAAACGTTAGTTATCCCAGACTCGCATCCACGGGCGCCGCGACGATGGCGGCGAACCTCTCGGGCCGAGCAGCATGTGCGCGCGCCGCAGTTGTCAGCGTGCAGCGCGAAGTCGGAAAAAAAAACGGGCGTACGTACGTGCGGTGCGGTGCGCGGTGCCGGACGCCTGGACGAAGGGCTCGAGGACACGATGCATGCCAAGCTCAAACGACGACCAGCAAAACGCACTATCCATGTCCCCAGATTATTATCGTTTTTCTTTTTCAAAAATTGCAAGTTGACAACCCTACACTACTATTGCGCGATTCTGTTTCGAGGGGATGCGCACGGTGACGCGGACGATAGTTTTTTCAAGCGGTACTACTAGTAGTGTAGTGGTAGTGGAGCAGAGTGTGTAGTGTCGGGCATACGCACCCACCCGGACACGTGGGCCCGGCCGCCAGCCTCCGGGGCAGAGTCAACCGGCGATGCCCTGTGGTCCACGGACAGCACCCGCATGTCACGATTTATGGCTGCGTTTAATTGTACCGGTTTTGTTCCTGCTCGCGATCCTGCGACTCGGATACGCTGGTTGAATGCGAGTAGCAAGATCGAGCAGAGGCGCCCGGCCAGTGGAGTACGGTTTTAGGAATCGCAAGGTACAATTCCTTTTCCGCTGTAGAGATCGATGTGATCACGAGTCGAGGAAGAGATAACCAGCTCGGTTGTGTGTAGAGAGGTTTTAGGAATAGCAAGGTAGTACAATTCCTTTTGCGCTACTCCCTACGTCCGTTTTTCTAAAGTTTTTTTTTTTGGACACGGAGGGTGGTACTGCCGACCGCGGCTGCCGATCGATCTTTATTCACTCGCACCGCACGGATGCACGGCCTCGCGAGTATCGCGGCCATGAATGCGGTCAAATTTTGCAACCCCGACATCTCATAACTAAACAATACTAGTTAAATACCCGTGCGTTGCTACCGAATAACAAATTCAATTCCGCGAAGTATGACAACTTTCTTAGATCTATAATAGTGGTTTGCAAGCTTTGAGGGACCAGGTGGAACATAGATATTGTGTTAATGGTGCGTATCGCTAGAATAGCTATGCACAGACGATCAAAGACATACCTGTATGCAATCGCCACAATTTATCTCAGAACTTAGCAGTGCAATCAGCATAACTTTATTTGTCCATCGGATCAATGGCCCGATGTTTTACCTTTTTATTTTAAGAGTTTTCTTCATATTCTACCATATCATCTTTATATCCACGTCCATTAGCTTTAAATCAACTCGAAAAGATCGTTCATTATTTAGGTCATTCAACAACACAACATTTTTTGTTCCAAGATTCACCTATGCAACCTAGTTAAGTTGAACCTGTGGTAAACTATTTCATATGAAACAACAAGCTAGTGTGTTATTGAAATTATCAATATGTTGGTGCAAGTATATAGGTATCTGGGTCAAGGAATTTCGGCTACTTATGAATTGGATATTAATTTCTCATCTAAAATTGTCCGCTTTTGAAAACATTTAGATAGAAAAGATTTTCATAAACCTTTTGTTGAAGTCATAAAAATGGGCCGATCATCAGGTTTACGTTACAATGACAATCTTTAAGAAAAAATATGGGCACTTAAAAGAACATGCATTTAATTAGCTTTCTATTCACTTGCGAGTCTTCATTCAATAGTGAAGAGCCACCGGACATTACAATTATAGAACTGGCTGTTTGTAGTTATGAACCTCTTATATCATGTTAAATTTATGAAAAAAAATCTATTGTATCAAAATTCTGGCACCGGTGGAGCGGACTACACAATGGTGTGAAACCCTCGGGATATATGACCAAGATAAATCTAAAAGTAAGATAACAAGTAAGGAAACACATTTTCCTTAAAACAAAAAAAGGCCAACACATAGTTCAGTTGAGTATTCATGAGAAAGTGTGATAAACCAAAACTCTTGCTTAAACAGAACTATATGAATGTTACATTCTAAAACTTGCGTTCTTTAATCTTTTGCTTGATTGAGGCTACAAATTGTCATTTCAGAGCTAAAATGGATGCAATCCATTTGTAAACATGTAGATTAGATGTAAGGAGAAAAGGGAGTCCTTACATTGGTTACAATATGCATCATAAATTTGACAAGTAAATAGGATGTTATTCTTGGAAACAGCAAGTGTAATTCCCTGGTAAGTTTAAACCAGGAATTAATGTCTAACTCAGTATACATAAATTATAACGCAGTAACTACTAAAGATGTGTCTACGGTACTAACTGGTATGCCTCATCACACCTCCAATCTATGCCCGTAATAAATACATTCAATTCAGCTTATCAACTTGTTCCGCCATTGTCCAGCGAGCACAATCAACATCACCATCTTTGACAGAATCAGCTTGAACAGGGTGCGTAGAGCAGTGATGACCGTGGATGCACTTGATTCTTAAAGTGACGTGCAAACTCTGTGAGGGCTTGGTCCGTGATCATCTCGCCGACCTGGATGATGCCTAGGTTGCGGCACATCAGTTCCTCTGCTGCCTTGTCCACTGGCGCTTGCGGCGAGCCTTGGCATGGCGCGGGGTGAAGCCGTAGGTCCCTGTGATGATCAGTCCCGCCAAGGTCTTCCGCCTATTGACGGGCCGTCTCGGCGACGACAGCAGCCCAGCTTAACTGGCCACGAAGATAGGCTCCATCACAGCAGGCATAGAGGCACACAGGCGCGGCGGCGGCGATGGGGTACGCATGACCATGCCCGAGGAGACGAACGATGGAATTCGCTGGTTCGGAGAAGCGTTGAAGTCGGGCGTACGGGTAGTCCGTAGGCGTGTAAGCTGCAACCAGGCTGGGCGGCGCCAGAAGTTGGAGCACGCAGCGCGCTGCTACTGGCAGATGATGACGGCGTGAGAATCAGCTGCAGGGGCGTGGGCTAGGCGGCTGGCCACTCGAAACCGGCAGCTACCAGGAGTACCCGTCCTTGGAGGTTGGCGAGACGGGGATGATGGACGCCGGTGAAGAAGATGGCGAATCAGGCGTTCCTGACGGCGTCCTGGCAGCCCTTGATCGCACGGCCTCCAGGACATGCACGTCCACATGAGTGACTACGGGGTGCTCCTACTCTGCTTGAGCATTGCTGACCATCAATCCGTCATGGACCAGGAAACGGTGCGAGAGAGCCTCCGCGATGGGAATTGCACCATCATGGTCGAAGCTATGCGACTTCCATCAGCACCAGAGTTGCTTGCCACGGTGGTGATCGAGGTAGCTACTGTCGAGTCTCGATTAACTTCGTTGCAGCATGGCCGGTGAAGGGAATGGGACTGTCGTCCTCGTTACCCACATCGCGTCAACATGGCACCACAAATAGATCCGAGAAACATGTGCTTAGATAAAGTTTGTTACGTATCCGCTGTTATCTGAGAAACTTCTTGCGACTGGAAATTGCGAAGTTGTTGAGAATAGCACAGGTGTTTGTTTTAGGTGGGGATAAGGAAGCATGTTTTTAGGCGTGTGGAGTTATAAGTGAGAGAGAGCCGTAAAGTTTGTTGAGGAGGCTTAGAGTTTGTTGAGGAGTGGCATTTTCAGTAATATCTTGAAGTGTGACACCAGGCATTCACCACGCCTTTGAAATTAATAGTAAAGATTGTACGAACCATGGAGGTGCCTACAGCCAGCCCACATACATGCGGCACAAAAATACTCCATACACTCGAAGCAAGCACTGCTGCACTACGTACGTACGTAGTTTATGCATGGACTGCTACGTCGGTCGAACAATTGGAACATCGCTTAAGTAAACCTGTATATCATGCTATGGAAGGCACTTCACAATGGCCGTACGTGTCGTGTGCAAAACGAAGTGAAAAAAGATATTATTTCATTGTCGGTTGGGTTCCTTTGATGTCGTCTCTCTTTGATCTGGCCGGTGACGAGTTTTGGAAGGCTCCACAACGGTGAATTTACTGGATCGGATGAAATTTGGTTGTAGGCACCTATAATTCTGGATGTGCAGCTTCACAGGGAGTACCGCGAAACTTCGATGTCTGTTGTATGTCGGTTTTCAATTTTCATGGATAAATTAGTGGCGGAGAAGCTGAGGTCTAGTAAGGTCCAACTGTCTCTTCGTGGCGACGACAACCTTGCTTGATGGATCTTGACTTGCAGCACCGACATCGACAAGTTGGGGCAACAACACAAGAGGAGTACAATGTCTTATCTTTTAGGATGAAAAATCCATGATCTAACCTTAATTCGTTGTGCCTGCCAAATGACCTTGTTGAAGAAAATTGTTTTGAGAGGGCAGACTTGCTCCAGGGTGATATTCCAAGTTCGGGTCTTAATTGGTTGCTCGAGGGTGAAAATCCAAGTTCTGGTCTTAAGTAGTTGAAGGCATTAGTTTGTGAGCGTGGACTCCGAGTTCTGTCTTGACGGTGGTTTGTGTTTCAGCTACCATGTTTTGATCACTCTAGTGGGATCTTTTTTGGTAATATCGTTGTGTGCATTAGTAATGTCTTTAGGACATTTGATCGTTGAAGTGGTCGGGTGTAATTGGTATCTTCGCGATATTAATATTTCTATTTGTCAAAAAACTCGATTGGATTCTAGAACTACGCTGGCAAGCACATAGCAGGTTTGGTTTTGCTATGTTCTCCGCAAGGAGTTCGACGGCCTCACTTTTCTCAATCTGGATAAATTTCCGAACCATCCGTAGATTTTATGTTGGCCTTGGCCCTAATAGTCCGAGTGACCAAAGGCTTGAATCGCCTTTAGAAACCCCTGCGGCGAAGCTGGCAATCTAGGGATCCCCTTGGCTTCTCGGCATGATGGCTTAAGATATTGCATTGGCTATTTAAGAAGGTTTCGAATGACTTACCACTTCACACAATTTTTTGAATCTCTCAAATAAATTTAGTGAATCTTTAAAAGTGGACAAATTCCAATAATATGTGGAACTTCGGTAGCTGCTCTCTCATAGGATCTCTCTCACAAGATTACTGTCACCACAACTCGCTACATATGGCACATATTTGGCGGTTTCGGGCTAAAGGGACCAGTTCTTAGGTTTGGCGAAGGAATATTAGTGTCTAGCCATTGGCGGAGCTAGACGGAAGTTGATAGGGGCAAAAGTAAAAAATATGAAGGTTGGGGAAGGCTAAAAACTTCAATCTAGGCCCTTTCTAAAAATATCTTTAGAGATTGATCCAAATTTAGTGGAAGGTGATGATGGTCCACTGATGATGCTATCTTGTCCCTTCATGAGGATAGATCATGTGGTATGATTTTTAGAAATCCTTTATATTTATCAAAATCAACCCACAATCCATCTCCTAGGATGTTTCGTCCCAAATTTATAATATATTTCAAGTGTGTTGCACTTTTCAGTGAACCCGTGTGAAATATTTGTGAAACATGTTGTGAAAACCTCGATGGAAAGTATATTGTTCACTTTGAAGTAAAGTTTGTTGCTAAATCTCTTCTGAAATACATGTCAAATTGCAAAGAAACGTTTTTATTAAAACTTTATGAGGGGGAATACATGTAGATATTGGTAAACATAAGGTTGTGTACACAAACATGTCGCGACCTGTTATAATTGCGACAAGTAAATAACAAAGAACGAAAACGAAATCACAGCAAGGGGACACAGATTTAACGTGCAAAAACCTCTCCAACAAAGAGAGAAAAAACCACGGGCGCCAGCCAACAAAACTTCACTATATCGGAGAGTGTTTACAAACGCCGTGGATTTCACAAATACAACTCATCCCAACCGGCGACTTACAAGAGATTTATATAGTGGTGGAAACCTAGGTCTTCCACGATCCGTACCGTAGGTCTTCACTCGGCCCAAGCCTCTAGCGACGGGTGACGAGGTTTAATCTCGTCAATGCCCATTGTTATGAGCTTGTGTTTTGGAGAAGATGGGGATGCTGGAGATCGCGGAACGGTTAGCAAACAAGCAACACGGGGACACGAGGTTTACCCACGTTCAGGCCCCCGGAGGGAAAACCCTAGTCCTGCTTGTCTGCTCTTGATTACGGCGGAACCAAAAGTTACACGGGTGCGCAGATGTGATCTGGCGTGGAGATGTATATGCGGTGGTATGAGAGATTGTAATATCTGTAGATCTGTTGTGGTCTAGTCTATTGGGGGTTGCCCTCCTCGTTGGACCCTCCTAGGCTTTATATATGAGGAAGCTAAGTCTCGGGTGCCAATACGAGTAGGTTACAAGTTGTATTCAAACTCTAGTCTTGAGATTTCCTTGTCTTGTGCGCTTGAGAGTCCGTGTCCACATGAGCTTCATATCAGCCGAACCGTCATAGGCGTCATGGACCCTGGCAGGTCGTTGAGTGAACCTTCCGTCGGGCTGGACCAGGTAGGCTAACATCGGGTACCCGTAGGGTATATCCATGTCAACGGGCCTCGCTCCACTCGTCAGAAGTTGGCCTATACTTTGTAAAATTTCGATCAACATATAACACGACCAATAAGTTAGCTATTCATAACATCTAAGGAATGGTGAGGTGTGCTTCAGTTCCCCCTGTCCCTAAACTTATAAAAATGAAATCACATGGACAACTAGGATTGTCCGATACCGGAGGCGTACCGGAGGAAATCCTAGGACCTGTCTGGGAAGCAATATCATTTTCGTCACTCCCCTTCTTGGAGGTGTTGCTTGGTACGCGGTGATACGTCAGAAACGTATCTATAATTTTTGATACTCCATGCTTGTTTACTATCTACTTTGCTTTGATTTGTCCACACTTTGAGGTGTTTTTATATGTTTTCTGGTACTAACCTATTAACAAGTTGCCACAGTGCCAGTTGCCTGTTTTCTTCTTCTTTTGGTTCCAGAAAGGTAGAAAATCAATGTTCTCGGAATTGGACGGGACAAAAGCCAAAGTTAATATTCTATCATGGGGAACACGAAGCCGAAGTACAAGACGGAGGGGACCCACCAAGGGGCCACACCCCCTGGCCGCGCGGGTAGGCCCACCCCGCGCCTAGGGAGGGGTGCAGCCGCCCTGGTGGCCCCCTTGCCTCGCCTCTTCGCCTATAAGAAGCCCCCGATGCAGAAACCCTAGGAACCCGATCAAAACTCCACGAAACCGCCTGTAGCCACCGCCACCATCGTCCCTAGATCGGGAGGGGGATCTGAAGCTATTCCCGGCACCCTGCCAAAGAGGAGATCATCCCGGAGGCCTTCTTCATCATCATGCCAGCCTCCAGTATAAAGCGTGAGTAGTTCCACCTTGGACTACGGGTCCATGAAGTAGCTAGATGGTTGTATCTCCTCCTTGTTCTTTCATGTCTATATCTTGTGAGCTCCGTTCATGATCAAGATCTAATCTATTTGTAATCATGCATGTTGTGTTTGCGGGGATCCGATAGATATTGAGATTATTATGTTGGTTTGATTAATGGTTTTGTCTATTTAATTCTATCATGTCTATGTTGTTTGTGATCTTGCATGCTCTTCGTTGTTAGTAGCTATCTTGGCCAAGTACTCCCTCCTTCATGGTTTGTAGGACGTCTAATCAAATTTGGGTATTTCCAAAACTGCAACGTTCCTAGGCGCATAAGAATTAATTATTGATTAATGTGGTAGTTTTCCTCCCAACTTCCTATGCTTGCAACAGTCTCCCACCAATGCATGCGCCTTAACCGCTCATTAATAGACCTAATTTGGATACCACTGTAGGGTTTCGTAGCATGGAAAACAAAAAATTTCTATCGCATACAAACAAACAAGCCAAGATCTATCTACTAGATTGTAGCAACGAGTCGATGGAATAACTTACCCTCGAAGATTCCAAAGTGTTTAACGAGAGCGGATTCTCGTGGGTGATGTAGTCGTACTCTTCCCGATCTCAAGATCGTGTAGACGATCCTTCCGGCGCTGCGTTATGGCAGCGCTTCCGCAGTCGGTCACACGTTCGGTACTCGACGAAGACCTTCCTCTCCCTTGTTCCAGCAGGCAGCGGAGGTTGTAGCACTCTCCTCGCGATTCCGGTAGCACAACGGCGTGGTACCGGAAGTAGAGGGGAGATCCCGCAGGGCTTCGCCTTAAGCCGGAGCGAGTATGGTGGAGTATGAGAGAGTTCCTCGGCGGTCTAGAGTTTAGACACACCAATTAGAAGGCTCTAATCTAGAGGTTAGGGCAATTAGAAGCTCTAAACCAAAACGGCTCTAAACCGGAGGCTAGGGCTAGGGTTTAGATTAAGAGGATAGGAACTTGTGTGTCTAGAGGAGGGAGCCCTGCCCCTCCTTATATAGGTGGAGGGGCCGGCGCCAAGGGAGGAGGAGTCCCTCCCAACTCGGCTTGGAGGAGGCGCCCGGTTGGAGGAGGATTCCTCCCAACTCGGTTCCTCTCCTTCCTCTTTCCTCTTTCCAATTTTAGCCGTTTGACTTTTCAAACTTGCTATTTGACTTTTCAATTTAGGATTCAATTTAATCCTTTATTTGGAACAGCGAGAACACTTAGTACATGATGCAATCATCCCAATATGCAATGACACATTCATGTACCCCTTCCTCCGGAGTCTTGGGACATTAGAACCTTCTAGAACATTCGATGAAAACAGGAATCATTCCCGAACTCAAACGGGACTTTCCTTATATGAATCTTATTCTCCGGACCATTCCGGATCACCTCGTGATATCCGGATCCCATCCGAGACTCGAACAACATTCGGTCTCTCTCTCATAATACCATAACTACTCAAACAACGAATCCTTAAGTGTGTCTCCCTACGGTTCGTGAATTATGCGGACATGATCGAGACACTTCTCGAACAATAACCAATAGAGGAATCGGAAATTCATATGGCTCCCACATATTTCTACGATTACTTTGCGATCGAATGAACCACTTACATACGATACCAATTTCCCTTTGTCTCACGATAGTTTACTTATCCGAGGCTATGATCGTCGGTATCTCTGCATACCTAGTTCAACCTCGTTACCGATAAGTACTCTTTTCTCGTTCCCGTGATATGTGATCCCTTGTGAGCCAGTCACATGCTTGCAAGCTAATTGGATGACATTCCACCGAGAGGGCCCAGAGTATATCTATCCGTCATATGGATGGACAAATCCCACTCTTGATCCATGTGTCTCAACCATATATATATTGACTCCCACACATTCATCGATGATCATATCGGATGAACCACGATGTCAGGATTCAAACAATCCCATATATATATTCCCTTCGTCTCACGATATTTTACTTGCCCGAGATTCGATCGTCGGTACCGTCATACCTAGTTCAATCTCGTTCACAGCAAGTAATTTACTCGTTCCGTAATCCGATATCACTTTGTGATTAACTCCTTAACCACATGCTTGCAAGCGGTGTTGATATCGATTACCGAGTGGGACCGAAGTATATCTCTCCGACTTGGGAGGGACAAATTCCATCTCGATACATACAACCCAACAGATACTTTCCGATCACCTGAGAGACACCTTTATGATCACCCTCTCATAGGATGACGTTTGATGACCTCAAAGATTTCTTCCGATACCAGGGAGTTGTATTATCTCATGGTCTAAGGAATACAATATTTGACATAGGAAAAGCTACGCAAAGATGAACACGATGATACGATCTAATTGCTTCACTTAGTTTGGGTCTGTCCATCATATCATTCTCCCAATGATATGATCTCATTATCAATTGACAACTCATGTCTATGGTTAGGAAACCTTAACCATCATTGATCAATGAGCTAGTCCTTAGAGGCGTAACAGGGACACGGTGTTGTTCACAAACCACACAAGTATTAATGTTTCCGCTTAATACAATTCTAGCATGGAATATAAACTTTATCATGAACAAGAATTATAATAATAACATCTTTATTATTGCCTCTAGGGCATAATTCCAACATAGAGATCCTATGGCTGAGGCATAGGGAGTCTTACTCATCCTTTCTCTATCTTCTGCCGATGTCGGACTTTGAGTTTTACTCAAGGTCGTATTGGGCAACATGGGCAAGAACCCTTTCTTGCTTTCTTCCATTCCAAACCTCTTTAGAACTTTGTCCAAATATGTACTCTGTGACAATGATATTTGGCATTTCGATCTATCTCTATAAATCTTTATGCCTAATATGTAAGCTGCTTCGCCAAGATCCTTCATTGAAAAACTATTATTCAAATATCCCTTGACACTATTAAGAAGGTCTACATCATTCCCAATCAACAATATGTCATCCACACATAGTATTAAGCATGCTACAGAGCTCCCACTCACTTTCTTGTAAATACAAGCTTCTCCATAAGTTTGTATAAAACCAAAACTTTGATCACCTTATCAAAACGTTGATTCCAACGGGATGCTTGCTTCAATCCATAGATGGACCGTTGAAGTTTGCATACCTTGTTAGCATCTTTAGGATCGACAAAACCTTTGGGTTGCATCATATACAACTCTTCATCAATATCTCCATTGAGGAATCTGTTTTGACATCCATCCGCCATATCTCATAATCATAATATGCGGCGATTGCTAACATAATCCTCACAGACTTTAAGCTACTGGGTGAGAAAGTCTCATCGTAGTCAACTCCTTAAATTTGTCGAAACCCTTTTGCGACAAGTCGAGCTTTATAGATGTAACATTACCATCGACTGTTTTCTTCTTGAAAATCCATTTGTTCTCGTGACCTTCGGCCATCCGGTAAGTCCACCAAAGTCCATACTTGGTTTTCGTACATGGATCCAATCTCGGATTTCATGGCTTCTTGCCATTTATTGGAATCTGGGCTCATCATCGCTTCCTCATATGTCTCGGGATCATCGGTGTTATCCACCAACATGACACTCATAACGGGATCATACCAATCTGGAGTGGTACGAGTTCTCGTTGACCTACGAGGCTCTGTAGCAACTTCAACCGAAGTTTCATGATCACCATCATTAGCTTCCTCTCTTATTGGTGCAGGCACCACAGGAACTTCTTCCGGTGCTGCGCTACTCGCAATTTCGAGAGAAGGTTCGACAACCTCATCGAGTTCTACTTTCCTTCCAGTCACTTCTTTCGAGAGAAATTCCTTCTCTAGAAAGGATCCATTCTTGCAACCTTGAAGATTTTGCCTTGGATCTATGATAGAAGGTATACCCAATAGTTTCCTTCAGGTATCCTATGAAGACGCATTTTTCCGCTTTGGGTTCAAGCTTGTCCGGCTGTAACTTCTTTACATAGGCTTCGACTCCCAAACTTTAAGGAACGACAATCTAGGTTTCTTCCCAAACCATAATTCATACGGTGTCGTTTCAACGGATTTAGACGGTGCCCTATTTAAAGTGAATGCGGCTGTTTCTAATGCATAACCCCAAAATGATAGCGGTAAATCTGTAAGTGACATCATAGAACGAACCATATCTAAGAGAGTTCGATTACGATGTTCGAACACACCATTACGCTGTGGTGTTCCCGGCGGTGTCAACTATGAAAGTATTCCGCATTTCTTCAAATGCTCGCCAAACTCGTAACTTAGATATTCACCTCCACGATCAGAACGTAGAAATTTAATCTTCTTGTTACGTTGATTCTCTACCTCACTTTGAAACTCCTTAAACTTCTCGAAATTTTCGGACTTATGTTTCATGAAATAGATATACCCATATCTACTCAAGTCATCTGTGAAGGTAAGTACATAACGATAACCACCGCGCGATGCTACACTCATTGGACCACACACATCGGTATGTATGATTTCCAATAAGTCCGTAGCTCGCTCCATCATACCAGAAAATGGAGTCTTAGTCATTTTCCCATCGGACATGCTTCGCATCTTTCAAGTGATTCAAAATCAAGTGATTCAAGAAGTCCATCGAATGGAGTTTCTTCATACGTTCACTCAATGTGACCAAGGCAGCGATTGCCACATATAGGTCGAATTATCGCTGATTTCAAGCGTTTAGCCTCAATGTTGTTGATATGTGTATTTCCACTATCGAGATTCAATAAGAATAGACCATCTATCAAAGGTGCATGTGCATAAAACATATTACTCATATAAATCGAACAACCATTATTCTCGGACTTAAACAAGTAACCGTCTCGCAATAAACAAGATCCCGATATAATGTTCATGCTCAACGCAGGCACCAAATAACAATTATTTAAGTATAAAACTAATCCCGATGGTAGATGAAGGGGTAGCGTGCTGACCGCGATCACATCAACCTTTGATCCGTTTCCCACGCGCATCGTCACCTCGTTCTTCGCTAGCTTCCGTTTATTCTGCAGCTGTTTGAGTTTACAAATATGAGCAACCGAACCGGTATCAAATACCGTGCACTACTACGAGTACTAGTGAGATACACATCAATAACATGTATATCGGATATACCTTTCTTCTTGATGTTGCCGTTCTTGATCCGCCAAGTACTTTGGGCAATTCCGCTTCGATGACCTTCTCCCTTGCGGTAAAAGCACTCGATGTCGGGCTTGGGTCCAGCCTTGGTCTTCTTCGCCGTGGCAACTTTCTTACCACCCTTCTTGAAGTGTCCCTACGCTTAGACTTGCCTTTCTTGAATTTGGTGGTCTTATTGACCAACAACACTTGGTGCTCTTTCTTGATCTCCACTGCAGACTTTAACATAGCAAACAGTTCCGCAACTCTTTGTTCATGTTACGCATGTTGTAGTTCATCACAAAGTTCTTGTAACTTGGTGGTAGTGATTGGAGGACACGGTAAATCCCCAAAGCATTAGGAATCACTATACCCAAGCTTTGAAGTTTGTTTGCGTTCCTGACATCTTAAGCACATGCTCAGACGGGCTGCCCTCTTCCATCTTGGTTAAAGAACTTTTGAAGCCTCATAGCTTTCAATTGCCGCATGAGTCTCAAAAATCAATTTGAGATCCTCGACAATATCATATGGGTCGAATTCTCAAACCTTTTACAAGCTCGATTCTAAACCATACAAGATAGCACCTTGAACTATGGAGTCTTGATTCTTAGGCGAGGTAAACATTCTTTACTTCATCGGCAGCATCAGCTGCAGGTGGGTCACATAGCGGTGCATCCAGCACATAGGTCAAATTACTAGCTGTGAGGACAATCCTCAAGTTGCGGAACCAATCCGCGAAGTTGCTTCCATTGTTTTTCAACTTTTCTTTCTCTAGGAATGCATTAAAATTGATGGTAGGGGCTGCCATTGATCTACAACATATTTGCAATAGTTTAGACTAAGTTTATGACAAATTGAGTTCAAATTAATAATGAAATTAAACTAGGTGAACTCCCACTCAAAACAACATCCCTCACATTGTTTTAGTGATCACACGAACCAAATCCACTACATCAACACCGATCATCACGAGAGTTGATATAGTTTCAATGGCGAACAATCGTCATGTTCATCATATCTACTATATGATTCATGCTTTACCTTTCGGTGATCCGTGTTCCGAGACCATGCCCGTACATGCTAGGCTCGTCAAGATCAAACCTTAGTTTCCGCATGAGCAAATCTGGCTTGCTCACGTTGTATACACTTGCGGAATCTAACACACCCGATCATCACGTGGTGCTTCGAAACAACAAGCTTTAGCAAAGGTGCTAACTAAGGGTGAACACTTTATGATTTGAAATTCATGTGCATGAGGGATCATCTTATAATGCTACCGTCGTCTACTAAGCAATACAAGATGCATAAAGGATTAACATCACATGCAATTCAATAATATGTGATATGATATGGCCTTTCTTCTTTGTGCTTCCGATCTCCATCTTCAAGCACGAACATGATCTCCATCATCACCGGCATTGCATCAAGGTCAATGACGCTTCTCCATGGTTGTCGTCCACCGGCTTCAACTATTACAACTACTTTGAATAGACACGCGGGTCTTAACATAAATTAAAGACAACCATATGGCTCCTGCCGGTTGCCAACTTACAATAAGGAACATTGCATACATCAAATATAATCACAATCATGGCCATATCACATCACTGCACACCCCTGCAAAACAAAATTAGACGCCTCTACTTTCTTTGCATATTTTACGTGGTTTGGGGCTTTCAATAAGTGTCGTTCTAACTTACGAACAAGAACCACAACATTGATACTAGCATTGTTGATCACCCGTTGTAAATTGGATCTTAACTATGCTAGGAGAAAGCGCACCATAAAGCCACTTATGCAATACAAGTTGCATGTCAAGCGTGGAGCAAGTCTCATGAACGATGTCATGTAAGGTTAGCCGGGCGCTTCATCCCAACATACCGCAAGATGCAAAGTACACAAGAAGCAATCGACAATAAAAGCATCAACGCCCACAATGACCATTGTGTTCTACTCGTCAACAGATCTACATATAGACACGGCTCGATACCCTTTGTAGGGTTTCGTAGCATGGAAAACAAAATTTTCTATCACATACAAACAAACAAGCCAAGATCTATCTACTAGATTGTAGCAACGAGTCGATGGAATAACTTACCCTCGAAGATTCCAAAGTGTTTAACGAGGCGGATTCTCGTGGGTGATGTAGTCGTACTCTTCCGATCTCAAGATCGTGTAGACGATCCTTCCGTATGCGTTCAAGCAGCGCTTCCGATCGGTCACACGTTCAGATTTTCGACGAAGACCTTCCTCTCCCTTGTTCCAGCGAAAATGGAGGTTGTAGCACTCTCCTCGCGATTCCGGCTGGCAGTGGTACCTGGGAAGTAGAGGGAGATCCATGCAGTCGCCTTAAGCCGGAGCGAGTATGGTGGAGTATGAGAGAGTTCCTCGGCGGTCTAGGGTTTATACACACCAATTAGAAGGCTCTAATCTGGAGGTTAGGGCAATTAGAAGCTCTAAACCAAAACAGCTCTAAACCGGAGGCTAGGGCTAGGGTTTAGATTTAGAGGATAGGAACTTGTGTGTCTAGAGGAGGGAGCCCTGCCCCTCCTTATATAGGTGGAGGGGTGGCGCCAAGGGAGGGAGGAGTCCCTCCCAACTCGGCTTGGAGGCGCCGCGGTTGGAGGAGGATTCCTCAACTCGGTTTCCCTCTCCTTCCTCTTTCCTCTTTCCAATTTTAGCCGCTTGACTTTTCAAACTTGCTATTTGACTTTTCAATTTAGGATTCAATTTAATCCTTTATTTGGAACAGCGAGAACACTTAGTACATGATGCAATCATCCCAATATGCAATGACACATTCATGTACCCTTCCTCCGAGTCTTGGGACATTCGGAACCTTCTAGAACATTCGATGAAAACAGGAATCATTCCCGAACTCAAACGGGACTTTCCTTATATGAATCTTATTCTCGGACCATTCCGGATCACCTCGTGATATCCGGATCCCATCCGAGACTCTGAACAACATTCGGTCTCTCTCTCATAATACCATAACTACTCAAACAACGTCGAATCCTTAAGTGTGTCTCCCTACGGTTCGTGAATTATGCGGACATGATCGAGACACTTCTCCGAACAATAACCAATAGAGGAATCTGGAAATTCATATGGCTCCCACATATTTCTACGATTACTTTGCGATCGAATGAACCACTTACATACGATACCAATTTCCCTTTGTCTCACGATAGTTTACTTATCCGAGGCTATGATCGTCGGTATCTCTGCATACCTAGTTCAACCTCGTTACCGATAAGTACTCTTTTCTCGTTCCCGTGATATGTGATCCCTTGTGAGCCAGTCACATGCTTGCAAGCTAATTGGATGACATTCCACCGAGAGGGCCCAGAGTATATCTATCCGTCATATGGATGGACAAATCCCACTCTTGATCCATGTGTTCCGAACACTCAATGCCACCTTTATATCCACCCAGTTACGGTGTGGTGTTTGATGTCATCAAAGCATCCATCCGGTAAAGGTGATATGCATGATCTCATGGTCGAAGGAATTAGGTTACTATGTATCAGAAAGCATATAGCAATTGAACTATTGAAATGACTTGATCTTTATGCTATGCTTATCTATAGGAGTATGTCCACCATATCATTCTCCTAACGATATGATCTTGTTGTTGATAACATCTCAATGTTCATGATAGGGAAACCACAATCATTTATCAACCAACAAGCTAGTGATGTATAGAGGTTATACTAGGGACTTCAAATTTAAGTTTACAAATCACACAAGTATCAATGTTTCCTTTAATACTATTATAGCATGAATGTAAACATTTATCATAAACACAAAGATATAATAATAACTACATTTATTATTGCCTCTAGGGCATATCTCCAACAGTTGTATCGGGTGGTTGCTATATTAATATAGAGGGCGTAAAATCTGTTTCGAGGATTGGCCGATACCCTTCATGCATTCCAAACTGAAGGGGCACCGAAGCAAAAGTCATGGTGAATATTGCCATTTCTCCTAGGGGAACACGTGTGGGTTCGCTTGACTAATACCTTTGTGAAAATGTTGATTTGGAAACCTTGGACTCCTCAATAGTGCGAGTTTTCACATAACTTGCTCTCATAAATAGAATTTACAAGGTGATGGGCTTGGGAATTCTGATTAGCCTACTTGTGAAATATGCATACTTTGCACGAAGAAGTGAAATTACCGCTGATATCCCTTCAAATGCCTTTACACCGTCCAAAATCGAAACAGCCTACGACCTTAGCTCCACCATCTAAACCTCGACCTTAACTCGTGGGAACAATTCCATTTAGCTAAAGATCGGTGGCCGTCCCTAGTCAGTTACAAGAAGCCATGCATACGAGCGATCAAGCCATGCATAAAAGAAATATGGAATAAGCGCCACATTCGTTCTTTTCATTGCGTGTGCACGATAACAATGATCATGAGTTCAAGAATTAAAGAGGAGGTGGCAGGCCATTGCCGGAGCTAAGCACTTGTGTAGTTTGATATCAAGAGAGTAGGCTTTCATTCCTGGTTTTCTTCCTTGATTGATGAAATACACAAATTTTCTGCATCAGAAAAAAAAAGCATGACCAACATACCCCTACTACGTAGTACTCCCTTTGTCCTCATTTAGGTGTCACACGGGTTTCTCCAGGTCAAAGTTTAACCATCATTTTGACCAACAAAACATGGATTATATGTCAAGAAAGTTGTACCACTGAATTCGTATCCGAATAAACTTTTTAACGGTCTAGTTTCATAACAAATAATATATGTATTACTTATCAAAATTTTGCTCACAGTTAGATATTCAAAACGAGGACGCCACGTTAGGACTCAGGGAGCATATGTTAGTGCTGGAGAGCAGAGGAGCAGCTTGTGTCCCATACCCATCAAGGTGAATTAATTGGTCATCTGATCTGAGAGACCGAGACGTGTACTAGAGGGCGTACGTCGTACTCCATACCTATACAGGATTAAAATTAGTGCTGAGCCCAGCACGTACCGTACGTGTGTACCGTCAAAACTAACTGTGTCACCATGCACTTAAATTGGATCCTCAAAAACTGGTCCCGTAAAGGGAGCAGCAGATCAGTGGAACCTTAAACACTCGTGGCGGTACGTCCGTAGGCACGCGGTCGGTCGAGATCGTGCCATCACCATAACCGGGAGGAACACGCGTGTACGAGCAAAAGCGGATGCTCACACGTACTCGCCTTGATCGATCTAACTAGGTAGTAGGGGTTACACGGGAAGTACACACACGATCTAGCTAGGCGTTGGACCGTTGTGCTCGCTCGTACGATGTATATTTGGGAGCAATTGCTTCAAACTGGAGCTGGGTTTGCCTGTTTGAAAACCGAAAGGGACGACACCCCACGCACGCGAAATGATACTACTACGATTTATCAGAAAGCAAACAGTACGGCCACTCCCGGCGCGAATTGCTTTGTCGGGTAGAGAGTGGCCGAACATATTAGTAGTAGTAGATCTGGTCTTCGACCGTACGACGACGAGTTCATCCCCATAACCTAAGATATGCTATAATAAGGTTGGTCTCTGTAGCTACTAGTGGTGCCACCATGTTTTACTCTGCAAAGCCCTGCATTAGTTAGTTGGAAAGAATGGGAGTTCTGTTCTCCTATGTATGTATGTATGTATGTATGTATGTATGATCATCATCATGGCGCCGTGCAAACATCGTACCGGGGGAACTCATTATATCGCAACGGAATTCTTTCTCTCCTTACCTCGTCCCATACTTGCATATACTCTCCTTGTTCTATTTTATATGTAGCTATACATATAGTAGAAGTATTCACATTTATCATGTGACTAAATTATATATGTATAAGTGCTAGATTTAAAAAACCATCACGTTAACGGAAAAGGTTAAACATTTGCAGAAGAATGAAGGAGTACGTGATTCATTCAGTTCTCCATTTTTCCATATTGTCATTGGATCCCAGAGAATAATCACCCTTGCGAGACACCTAAACGTACATGGGTTGTTTAGCTCGAAAGCTCGTGACCCGACGAACCGAGTCAAATCGTGCTTCATTCTGATCATACTAGTTTCTTTTATCTCTCGGAATCAAGCCTTGGAACTCATTGCATGGAGGCCAAATTCAAGCTAACTACTCTCCTTCATGTGCGCCTTAATTGGATTGTGCATTCCCATGCCTAAAAAACATTTGGTGGTAGTACATCCCAAGATGCTTGTTGTACTGTAGTAGAAAAGCTAGTGGCCACTCGCATCGGCTTTGCTCGGTTGCCGGAAAATCAGACATTCAGACTGTGCAAGGCTCTAGGAGGTACTCACTGACATTGATCCAAATGATTAACGTTAAAGAGATGCCTCGCAAAACCAAGAGAACGTTTATTGAGATTGCAAAACATGCATGTGAGGGTTTTTATGCTTATACTACTCCAAGGGTATATGAAGAATTGTAGATTATTGCTCGAAACTGGCGTGTGTCTTATCACTAGCAAAAGCTTTTCACTCTTGCAGTAGACTGAGTATAGTCCTGATAACCCTTTCCATTTTTGTTGAGAATGGATTTTGTACAAGCACAAATGCATTTACGATTTTTGTTGGATTTATTTTAGGGTTATCTTGTGTAAAAAGAGGACATATATTATCATTTTCCCGTGCATACAAATGGAAAATATTATTGCCAGCAAAAACCTTGGTATAGGGTACTAACAAACCATTTCACTTTTTTTGGGCTTTATCTCACTCCTTCCAGGATTGTGTTGATAATCAGACCACTATAGATGTGACCATGTCTTCTTGATGCAATCTAACCCTTCGAAGTAACTAATTACACGTAGGTACCTTTAGTTAACAAATTATGATGCTACATAGTAATCTAACTTTGTCCAAGCTTACCAAGAAAAATATGTACATTCCAAAATACCAAATATATATTATTAAGAAAATGTACATAATTATGATTCTAATGGTATTGATTTGGTATTTTGGATGTTGGTGTTTTTTTCTACATACTTGGTCAAGCTTGACATTGTTTGAATTTTTAAAAAATATTATATGCACTGTATTGTGACAAGGACATGGTAACTCAAATCATACGAGTGTAATACACAAAATCAGTAAATTAGCGCCAATTTAAAAGAGTGATCCAGTGTACTCCCTCAGTTTTTATTTGCCTCGGGTTCTGGGTTTGGTCAAAATTAAACTTTATAAGGTTTTGATCAAGAATGTATTTATTTTTTTGGAAAAGAATCAGGAATGTAGATAACCTATTAACATTAATAATACCAAATATAAATAATATGAGAATATACATTATGATGACTCTAATACCCATAGACTGTAGTATATTATAGATATTGATATATTTTTATAAATATTCGATCAAATTTTATAAATTTTGGCTTTTATTAAACACAAAAGGCGAGGTAAATAAAAGCACATGGGCCGGGCCGGGATGCAATGTATCCTCATATGCACGCACGGTGGAACCTAACCTGAAAAGATCCTAGTCCTCGCTAAGCTAGGCGGTGCCGCTCTAGTTAAACAAAGGGAAGGGAACAAGGCGGAAGAGGCTAAACTCGGAGCGCAGGAACATCTAGGGGGCGGTGATCCATTGACCTTGTCGTTAATGCCGCGCTTAGTTGGCTGCTCCTGCTCGACCGCTCCATCAGCTTAACTTAATCTGCGCGAGCGCACGGGTGCCGAGAGAGGTGTGCGGCCCCCGCCAATGCACACTCACGCTCGCTACCTGGAGTACTACTACTTAAAATTAGTACGAGTACTAGTAGTAGCACTGCTAATTGCTAGCTTAGCTTAGCCGATCGAGTCCGGGTGAGGTAGGAGCAGCTAGCAGCCGGTGCACGGAGACGACGTGTGTGTGTGGGTCGCAGTACTTAATTGCATGTGTGGTGTGTGTGTGGAGTGTGGAGGCGTTGGGCGAAATAGAAAATGGAGCAACGGCAGGGCCGGGCCGGGACGGGCGAGCGAGCGCCGTGTTCCGCGGGGCTCCTGTCCGGCCGGTGGCGCCACCCCGCTTTGTCGAGCACCCCGGTGGCTCCCCCTCCTTCCCGCGCGCGGGAGCGCACCCTGACCCCCCACACGGGCAAAGTATAAATAAATCTCTACTAATTCGACCGTATTTGGGAGCTAGCTGCTGCTGCTGCCGATACCGGCACTACTAGCTAGTATGCTGTATCTACGCGGGGCGTCCACTTGCGGCCGCTGCCGTATCGTTATCGTTGGACGGATCGGGGAGGCCAGCGTACGTGTTCTGGAGCGGCGACCGCGACCGCTACGCCACGCCACGCTGGCTGGCTCTGCCGTCGCACCGGTTTTGTATAATCCCCCGTTCGGGCTCACTGATATGCGCGCGTTTGTACCTTGCGCCGGCTCGACCTGTATGTAGCGTTGTACCGCTAGCTTCCCAGGCCAGAAGCTCGATCGTCACGAGTCACGACGGCTCCCGACCCTTTCCACTGACGCCGACGGGTCTCGGCCGCCGGCGCGACGAACACAATGCTCCCTGACGGCGACCGAGCTGCCCGTTCCGCTTGTTCGTTTCCGCCCGGTCGCTCGCTCTGTCCGTATACGGTGTCGCCACTGGCCAGTGGTTAGCCTCGTACGTGCATAGTTTATTGCTCTTGCCATTGACTGACTTGCGTGCGTGTGCGAACAAAGAGTTAACGGCCCGTCCTAAGCTAACTAGCCGACTGTAAGAACTGCTAATGCTCAGCCGTCCGATATGGTTTTGACGGCCAAGATCCACGACATGCTTACTGTCGTCGGCCGGGCGAACAGGTCCAGTGGCGGGATCCCCAGGGGTAGGGGCATGGCCGTGGGTCAAGCCTAGCTAATCTCTGGTTTTTGGTGCTACGCTGTCAGTCACGCTTGGTCCCACTGGGGATGATCCCCGCCGTCCATGTATAGCCAACAGGCGAATCGATAAATGCCAACCGTAGGATGGGAGGACCGTGATCTCCAGCGGATATTCATGTCAGGTCGGCTGATCATTGGCCCCTAGTGGGCGGGCCCAGGGGCATGAGACAAGGGTCGTCTTACGTGTACATGTGTACAACATGCCGTGTATTTGTATGTACGTTCGATATACATGCCCGATTTAGAATATATATAAATGTTTTGACGGCCGGACTACGACATCTACGTTCCAACAACGATTTGCTAAATATTCTAAGCAGGTAGGGATACCTGAGCACGTTTGATGACTCGAGTAATATTAGATTCGGTGGCGGATCTAGGATTTCACCGATGGGTATATGCCGCACCAAAAATTTGAAAATCATTTCTCTAAAACATGCTACCTATTTAAGAATAATTCTGAACTTCGCAATGCAATACGATGCTTATTTCATGTTTCTAATAACATCGTTATTTCTAAAAAAATAAAATTTCTTAAACTAAAGAGGTAGAGGATACCACACTGGTTGACCCACGTGCACCTCTATTTTAGACACATACGTTTCAAAAGGAGTACTTCTTAATTATGTGTATATATGATGTTAGAAATAAAAGAACAAAATAATAAAATATTTTACTAAAATTATTGGTATCAATTCTTAATTTCTCAATAACCAATATATATGGTCAAGAGTGAAGTTATCACGACATCAACCAAATTACTACTCCTATTTTTGGGTTCGTTGTCGTACCTCTACCCCTCCAGTGTTATTTTCTAAATAGCTGTGTAAAAAAAGAATCTGTTTTTGTTATGCTCTTCTCACATATATGAAAGCTACGTAGGAGCACTGTTATCTTATTAGAGATAGGAAAATATTGCCCAAGTTTGCTTGTGAAGGAGGGAGGAACTCGCCCTACAATTGTAACAAACCCCTCTCGCAAAGGCTAATTACTCGGAGTTCACTTTTCATTTGATCAGGGACGACGTCATTTTCACCTCATCGTACATATTATAAGGACGTGTTTGGTTGATCGTACTGAAGGGGCGTATTTCTTGCATCCTGTACCTAGGCGACCTGGTTATCCACATGCAGCCTTAGAGCCATGTTAAGCATCTTGTTTGGTTGCTCACATTGACTTGTGTAACTTATAAATTAAAGTACCCATTTTGGTTGCATGGGGGATCTCCTGTGGTGCAATATCCGGGTGTTCGGTTGTGTGCATCGTGATGATTGTTCTCTTATCTTCTCAATATCGTATATTTTTCTCATAATTGGTCTACAACATCACACCTACAAATACACATAACCACTTTATCGATGATTGTGAAAATTGAAACTTACAACAACAATGAGGTGAAGCTAGTAGTCAAAGCAATTTTTAAATGTTTATTAATTGTATTCGATGAATTTGATGAAAAAATAATCTAAAAATCATGAGGAACAATGAGGTGAAGCTAGTAGCCAGAGGAATTTTTAAATGTTTAATTACATTCGATGAATTTGATAAAAAAATTAATCTAAAAACTCTAAACATAAACAAGAGGCAATTCACCTGGAATCTATTGGTGGAACGGAATCACATCGTCGATCAGCATATATTTTGTGTAGAACTCATTGGATCGATGGAATGGCATACTCCCTCCGTCTCAATTTATGTTGCGCATAATTTTGCGTGCAAGTCAAACTTTATAATATTTCACCAAGTTGTTTGATATAACTATAAACCTATACAATACCAAATTAATATTAGTAGAATAGGCTTAAAATATATTTTATAATATATGCATTTCATATCATACATATTCATATTATTTTCTATTTTTTGGCCAAAATCTACAAAGTTTGACTTGCACGCAAAATTACGCGTAACATATTATGTACTATGAGAGGGAGGGAGTAGTAAATTTAAGAAAGTGCATGTGGAAGCTAGATGCAGAACGAACAGATACATGTGAAGTAAGGAATACGCGAAAGCATAGATGGAATGAACCTACACACGTGAAAAGTACAAGTACGGATATAGAAAACTCATAACCACTCTGTCTATGACCATTCAAACGGTATGAGATTTGTGTGGATTGTGCGTATGAAGCAAGTGTTCCAAGGAATCTTGAAACATCCTAGTGAGTGCGATGAATTTTACGGAGTTGATCTAAAAATACTCTGAACATAGACACAAAATTGATGAGTTATAGCTAACAAAAGTCGGATCAATAGTCGGAACAAAATCACATGGTTGATCTGCATATTTTTCGTGTAGGTCTGGTCATAAACCACACAAAAAGGAGATGATTAAGGGAGAGTACATGAAAGATAGAGGTGGAAGGAACCGACACACCTTATGTAAATGGATAAGCACTTTGTCTATGAACATTAGTTAACCCTTGACGTCTATCATGTACGTTGACTCTGACGGTACATGGTCTCGCGCCGAAGAAAACATTCTTCATATGCGTTACATGACGTTTAATGGCACATTGCGGCGGATTTTGCGATGTCGTTTCGGTATCACATGTCACTACGGGAATAACTAGATAGGCTGACGGCATTTTTATACGCCGACGGCAAAATGACGGGGTCGTCGGCATAGCTTGACGGGCCGTCGGCCCAGTTTTGTCGTCGGCGTAGAATAAATAGGCCGACGGCGTAAACATGACCGTCGGCGTAGCCCATTGGGCTAACGGCAGAGCAACGGCGTCAAGTCTACGCCGACGGCAGCCGTCGGCGTAGGTTTCAGACCTATGCCGACGGCTTTGCCGTCGGCGTAGCTATTTTTCTTTTTTTGCCACATTAATCTTAGAAAAATCATAAGTAAATTATTTAAATTCAGAAAAATACATATAATATATCAAAATTTGCAGAAAAATAAGATATATCTATATGAACTCAAATATTATATATTTTTATTCAAAAAATACAAATACTTTCGTATAACATATTTTTTATTTTCCAAGTGCAAAAAACGAGGTGTTTTGTGAAGCAACCATCAAAAGAAAGTTTCAAAATGATAATAACATATTTTTCAAAAATACTAGACCATATTGAATGGACAATTTCCCAACCTAGGAATCTCAAACCTTTCCGTTCACCTCTCGTGAAAAAGGCAAATTCCTGCTGAATCGGTAGGAAATGAGTTAGATTTGAACTACAGGTACATGATATATTGCTCATGATTTTTTGTAAAAATCATTTTTAGGTTCACAATATGCTATTTCATCAGAGATCGAATGCAAGTTTAGTGAGACTCGTCCCCGAGCTAAGAATCATCATGCCTCTCGATTTAGGAAGTTTGATGATAGTTTGAAATGTGCATAAAAATTTAAAAAACAATCGAAATAATGCAAAACCTTCGCGTGGTGTCATATTCTATGACATAGTTCCATGGAAAAATACCAGACTTGATATATTCATTGAGTCTTAAAAAAACCTTCACAAAATGGCCTATCTCAATCGAGGTTTTCTGGATTTCATGTGAAATGACCAATGTTATTGCTATAATCGCGGTATAGTTTGCGATAATGTGTCCATATTGTGAACATATGTGTATCATGGGATGGTGAACAATGTTGCAGGATCAAGTTTTCCTTTTCGTCGCACCAAAAGCCATTTTTTATTTTCTGAGTGCAAAAAACGGGGTGTTTTTGTGAAGCAACCACCAAATGAAAATTTCAAAATGATAATACCATATTTTTCAAAAATACTAGACCATATTGAACGGACAATTTCCCAACCTAGGAATCTTAAACCTTTCCGTTCACCTCTCGTGAAAAAGACAAATTCCTGCTGAATCGGTAGGGAATGAGTTAGATTTGAACTACAGGTACATGATATATTGCTCATGATTTTTTGTAAAAATCATTTTTAGGTTTACAATATGCTATTTCATCAGAGATCTAATACAAGTTTAGTGAGACTCGTCCCCGAGCTAAGAATCATCATGCCCCTCGATTTAGGAAGTTTGACGATAGTTTGAAATGGGCATAAAAAAATTAAAAAAGATCGAAACAATGCAAAACCTTCGCGTGGTGTCATATTATATGACATAGTTCCATGGAAAAATACCAGACTTGGTATATTCATTGAGTTTTAAAAAAACCTTCACAAAATGGCCTATCTCAATCGAGGTTTTCTGGATTTCTGGTCAAATGACCAATGTTATTGCTATAATCGCGGTATAGTTTGCAATAATGTGTCCATATTGTGAACATATGTGTATCATGGGATGGTGAACAATGTTGCAGGAGCAACTTTTCCTTTTCGTCGCACCGAAAAGCCATTTTTCATTTTCTGAGTGCAAAAAACAGGGTGTTTTTGTGAAGCAACCACCAAATAAAAGTTTCAAAATGATAATACCACATTTTTCAAAAATACTAGACCATATTGAATGGACAATTTCCCAACCTAGGAATCTTAAACCTTTCCGTTCACCTCTAGTGAAAAAGACAAATTCCTGCTGAATCGGTAGGAAATGAGTTAGATTTGAACTAAAGGTACATGATATATTGCTCATGATTTTTTGTAAAAATCATTTTTAGGTTTACAATATGCTATTTCATCAGAGATATAATACAAGTTTAGTGAGACTCGTCCCCGAGCTAAGAATCATCATGCCCCTCGATTTAGGAAGTTTGACGATAGTTTGAAATGGGCATAAAAAAATTAAAAAACGATCGAAACAATGCAAAACCTTCGCGTGGTGTCATATTATATGACATAGTTCCATGGAAAAAATACCATACTTGGTATATTCATTGAGTTTTAAAAAAACCTTCACAAAATGGCCTATCTCAATCGAGGTTTTCTGGATTTCAGGTCAAATGACCAATGTTATTGCTATAATCACGGTATAGTTTGCGATAATGTGTTCATATTGTGCACACATGTGTATCATGGGATGGTGAACAATGTTGCATGAGAAAGTTTTCCTTTTCGTCGCACCGAAAAGCCATTTTTCATTTTCAGAGTGCAAAAAATGGGTGTTTTTGTGAAGCAACCACCAAATGAAAGTTTCAAAATGATAATACCATATTTTTCAAAAATACTAGACCATATTGAATGGACAATTTCCCAACCTAGGAATCTCAAACCTTTCCGTTCACCTCTCGTGAAAAAGACAAATTCCTGCTAAATCGGTAGGAAATGAGTTAGATTTGAACTACAGGTACATGATATATTGCTCATGATTTTTTGTAAAAATCATTTTTAGGTTCACAATATGCTATTTCATCAGAGATCTAATGCAAGTTTAGTGAGACTCGTCCCCGAGCTAAGAATCATCATGCCCCTCGATTTAGGAAGTTTGACGATAGTTTGAAATGGGCATAAAAAAATTAAAAAAGATCGAAACAATGCAAAACCTTCGCGTGGTGTCATATTATATGACATAGTTCCATGGAAAAATACCAGACTTGGTATATTCATTGAGTCTTAAAAAAACCTTCACAAAATGGCCTATCTCAATCGAGGTTTTCTGGATTTCAGGTCAAATGACCAGTGTTATTGCTATAATCGCGGTATAGTTTGAGATAATGTGTCTATATTGTGCACACATGTGTATCATGGGATGGCGAACAATGTTGCAGGAGGAAGTTTTCCTTTTCGTCGCACGAAAAAGCCATTTTTTATTTTTCGAGTGCCAAAAACGGGGTGTTTCATGAATCTTGACATAGTTTCAGTTGGTCTAATATTTAAAATTTATGATATATAATTAAATAGATGATAGGGATGTCATATTTGGATTCCTCTCATTTTTCTGATCGATTTGGATATATTATTTGTCGAATTGTGATTTACGGATTTGTAGATATGAATTATTCAAATTTAAATAAAAAAGCAAAATAAATATAGTTTATTTTATTTTTATTTGAATTCAAGATTATTATTACTTATTTATTTTTGTTTACTCAAAAAATCGTATGAAATGTAAAAAAACAAATATGTCTAACATTATAGTGTAATGGTTAATAGGTTTGATATGATAATATTCACAACAAGTTCTAGTTTCTTTGTCGGAAGCTCACGTGGAAGGAACGAAGAAGTTAAGCGTGCTGAGGCTGAAGTAGTATTATGATGGGTGACCGGTTGGAAAGTTTGACTAATTGTGCAATTTGACTTGAGACTAAGTATACTTAGAATTAAAAATGTCCACGTGAGATTAACAAGTTAAACAATACAAAAATGTTAAAAAAAATTGGATTTTTTTTTGTAAAAGAGACCGTTAGTCATCTAGGTGGGCCCCATATGGTCTACGCTTTGCCGTCGGCGTAGCTATATATGCCGACGGCTTTTCTACGCCGACGGGAGAAGAGGCTACGCCTACGGGGCTGTACGCCGACGACCATACGCCGACGGCAGCCGTCGGGCTAGCCTACGCCGACGACATTATTCAGCTTCTCCTGTAGCGTGTCTCTCAGCGTGCTTTGCGCCGTGACATGCTCCGTCACATTAACCGAATTGGCATCCTGTGTCACGCCTCATACACCTCTTCCCCTTTTCCTATTCTCAATTCCCACAATGGCTCCTCCGACCGACATCATGAGACGAGCGGGCATACATCTTTCTCTCTCAGCAGAGGCTGCTTCCTTGGATGTTCCTTGAGACATTGCACGCGTACAGCCCGTACGCCTATTGGGGTCGTTTCGTCCGATTCATCAAGGCAGACATCACCGTCCAATGCGGCACACCGATACTTCTCTTCTGCTAACAAGACAGGGCGGTGACAAGGACATGTCTATCAAGGATTCGATAGGGGGTCTACGCCGGACGAGTCTATCAAGTATGAAGCCGACTAGGCCGCCGAGGCAGCCATCGATTCCAGGGCTATGAGTGCCGAGGTAGCGACGCCTTCCCAAAGACAACGACTACCTCTGGCAGTAGCTCTTCGAGTTCCTCCAAGCTGGGGATTCGCAGGGTTTTTACGCGGAAGATGACTACAAGACCTTCGGAGTCTTTGGGTGAACACGTAGGTATTTGTGATCTTATTTGGCCAGCCCCCGAGTTCTTCTCTTCTAATATGAGGTTTCTTTGGTAGCCATTTTTGCGGGAGATAACTTTCCTAGGCCAGCAGCATGTGTGTCTAGAGGGAGAGTTCTGGCAGCTCTAGGGTAAGTGACGTCACCATTCATGCCTTGCTTTGTTAGTGATGTTGTTGACTGACTGTTTTTTTTGCTATGGATGCAGAGGAGAACAATGAGGTTTTTCTCCAGCTGGACTCCCTCGATAAAAGTCGCAACATGGCGGAGACCACGGAGAAAAATGTCTTGGAGGCTCTCGAGCACTTCAAGCTAGGCGGCAGCCTTGAGCAATGGCGGTAAAGGATGCATTGGCGGAGAAAAACCTCGCTGACCAGCTCATGATCGTTGCCCAAGCTTTTTCAGGTGATTTTCTTAGAACATTTTTCATGTCAACTATTCCTTCTCTTTTTCTTTTCCTGTATTTGTTAATTTCTAGTGTTGTGTATTCGTAGAGGCGACTAGCGTCGTCTTTGACCATTAGGTGCTTGAGCATGGAGAACCCTTGGCTGGTGCTGTGGCCGCGGTCGAAGACCGTTGTAGCTCCACCCGTGACACCTTGGCCAAGGCCAAGGAGGTGCTCAGCCTCTTTCACTAGGAGATTTTCCCGAAATCCGCGACGCTGGAAGACGTCGACGCTTTGGCAGAAGCTCTTGTAGGGGACACACCCGCTGAGTACAAGAAGACACAGAGGGGTGCGGATTCCTCCATTGGCCTGGTGATGGCTCAGGCGTCCGACGCTCATCTGGATCTCGACAAGGTGACCTTTAGGATGCAAGTAACGACATAAGGTGTCGAGGTAGCCTTCGCTCATTTTGCTTCTCGCTCGAAGAATTAATGCCCGCGGCTCATAAAGTTGCTCGCGAAGTACTTGGCAGAGCAGAAATGGCTGGCCACGGTGCAAGCCATGGAGACTGAGGCCGCCACGGACACTGCGAAGCCCTCGAGTGCTTCCGCGTTGGCTGCCTTTAATTTCTTGTAGTTGCATGTTGAATTCACTCACCATCCTTGTACCATGATATATTTTTAACTGCTACGAAATAGCTTTTGTTAAAATATATGCTTTGTTTCCTTTTACCTTTGTCTTGTTTTTATCCTTGATTAATTTGTTTGCATAGGGTTCATCGGGTGCAGATCCGCTGACCTTGCCTATCCCATTGGCTCCTGCGCTGCCAAGGGTAAATGATTTGTCACAGCTACCTCTGCTTCAGGATCGCGTGAAGATCCTGGAGAAGGATGTTTCCATAATCCACGGACACGCTGATGTGTGGAATTCGAAGGCAGAAAAGGCCTTTGAGAGGGAGAAGTATCTCCTTGGAGAGTTCACGCAAATTGGCGAGCAGCTGCAATGTAAGCAGAGTTCAACTTTGCAGTCCTTGGGTCATTTCTGTGTTGTCAACTGACTTGTTTCTATTTTTTAGTTGTGAATCTTATTCCGCAGAAGCTAGAAGCGGGGGATTCTTTTGGATGGACCGGAACCGAGCGGTCGTGCTGGCAACAGTGCAGGACCTTGTCCATCAAGTGCTGGGGGTGCTGAAGAGCGCACGGTTAGCACTCGCGTCAATATTCATCTCCATGTTCCCCTTGATGAAACTCCCTCCGGCATGCTTGGTCTGCTTCAGAAGTTCTGAAACGCCAGGGAAGTGAAGGAGTGCGTGCGCCAACATCTTGTCGCAGGTGCCAAGGCCGCGTTAGTCCTTGCCCACCTGCACCGTCCAGATTTGGACCTAGCGGCCATGGAGGTAGGACTGCCCGTTCCCCCGGATGGCATGGCGTGGAACATGCGTCCCCATTACCACGTGGTTGCTCAACCTTCCAAAGATATTGTTTGGCTGTTCGACGAGCGCACTGATGTCTACGCACTTCTATTCTTGTAGACAATTGTTGGGCCTCCAAGTGCAGAGGTTTGTAGAACAGCAGCAAGTTTCCCTTAAGTGGATTACCCAAGGTTTATCAAACTCAGGGAGTAAGTGGTCAAAGGCATCCCTCTCAAGCAACCCTACAATCAAGATACAAGAAGTCTCTTGTGTCCCCAACACACCTAATACACTTATCAGATGTATATGTGCACTAGTTCGACGAAGAGATAGTGAAATACAAGTGGTTTGGATGATTATAAGTGGTAACGGTGCCAGAAAAGAGCTTCTGACAGGGAGGAAAAGACTAAAGGAAAAAATATAGAAGCAAGAAAACATGCAACAGATCTAGTTGTAAACGGTGTTTCAATGCTTAGAAAAAAGGCCTAGGGATCATACTTTCACTAGTGAATACTCTCAATAAATATATTCTCTACATGATACTACCCTGAACTACTCTTCGATTGGACAACTCTAATCCATGTTAGGGCTATAACAACACACCGCAAAGTCTGCCTTCCTCATCTAGATAACCCCACACTGTCACCTTGAGCGCTAGATGGTTCCAACAAACACCACAATTTCATAAAGACAACCAACTCCAAATATACTCATGATAAATATTTATGAACTCTAGCCTAAGTGCCACCACGGCGTGCATGCCGTCACTTTCACACTCGTGGGGAGAGCAGAGATCTTTTGAAGCACTTGAGTATTTATGTAAACTCTAGCCTAAGTGCCACCACGGTATGCACGCTGTCAGTTTCACACACGTGGGGAGAGCCAGAGATCTATTAAAGCACTTGAGTAACAGAGTAGATCTACTTGATTACAAAGCTCATGATCACAATAAGATCATGCATATATAGAGAGAGATGAACACATAGCTATCGGTAGAGCCCTTAGCCTCAAGGAATAACTACTCCCTCCTCATCATGGGAATCAACAACGGTGATGAAGATGGCGATGGAGATCGATGGAGATGGTGGTGGAGATCGAAGGAGATGGCTCTGGGGCACTTCCCTGTCCCGACAGGGTGTCGGAATAGAGACTTTTGTCCCCTGAATCTCCCCTTCGGTGGTGGCAGCGCTGCAGAGATTTTCGTGGCTTTTGCCCAGATTATTTAGGGTTTCTGAGTCGGGGGCTTCTTATAGGTGAAGGAGGCAAGGTCGATGGAGGTCCAGAGGGCCCACACCCCCTATGGGCGCCACCAGGGCTGGCCCGTGCCCACTTAAGGTGTGGCCACCCTGATGTCCTCCTCCGTCTCATCTTTGATTTTCTATATCGTTCAGGAAAAAAATATGAACTTTGGCTTTTGTCCCGTCCAATTCCGAGAATATTCATTTTTTAGCTTTCTGAAACCAAAAACAGCAGAAACAAGCAACTGGCACTATGTCATCTTGTCAATAGGTTAGTTCCAGAAAATGTATAAAAATACCTCAAAGTGTAGACAAAACATAGCAAAGTGGATACTAAACAAGCATGGAACATAAAAAATTATAGATACGTTTAGGACATATCAAGCATCCCCAAGCTTAACTCTTGCTCGTCCTCGAGTAGGTAAGTGATAAAAAGAATATTTTTTAGGTGATATGCACCATCACAATCATGATCAAACCATTGTAAAGCATTGAAAGCTGGGATCAAATAACTCTAAACATGAGCAAGAAAGATGGAGTTCTAACAGTAAGACAAAGTAACTATGCATGCAACATGAAAGGTTACAAACAAAGATCATGAACAACATGCATTAAAAAACGTTTGTTTGTTTCACATACAGAAAACATAGCATAATGGCATTCATCTTGTCCCTCATGGAGTAGCAAATAGATGCATAGGACACCTTCAAAGTTCATAAGAGTGACTAGATACAAATAGCACAAGAACAAGCAATATCAACAATATGAATCAATCAATAAGTTTTGGGACAACACACATAGAACTAAGAATGGCAACTATGCTCTCTTAATTGGTGCCTAAGGATAGAAGGTGGAGACTCAATATAATAGTGGAAGAAAGGCCCTTCATAAAGGGAAGCAGGGATTCCAAGTCTCATAAAGAGCTTCCAAAAATTATGGTACTTGTTAGCTTTCAGCTCTCATTGCCCCTATCATTTGCATCTTGAAGTGATTAAGGTTAAAGTGAACAAACTATGGAGTACATGCTTAACAAAGTATAAGTTGGCAATCTCATGTCCCTTGAATACGAGGGCCGCTCCTCATGCTACTCAAGTTTAGTTACTTGCAAGTTCTTGTCATAGTAAGTACATGTGTATCATAGAGAACCGCCAATGGAGTACCCCTTGCACATGATAGAGGAGCTATCCCATAATCAAAATGACAAGGCAAGCAGACAATGAGCATCTCAACAATCTTCTTATTTACCATGGGAAAATGGTGTTTTTTTTTCTCTCTTTCCTCTTTTTAATATGTCTCTTTTTTATAAGAAGAAAGCTTCATAGATGTAATTATGGTGATGCTGCAAGTTTCCACCATGATTACGCATGGCTTAGGCTAGCGGCCCAGGCGTTTCTCTAACACACATAAATAACTCTATGGACTTACAAGCTCCCCTTTTATTTCACACCGACGACATCCGCAAACAAAAGAGCATGATATCAACTATGTACAATGTACAAGTGCAATGTTGAAACCGTTCCCCATGACAACATGGTTCTGCTAATTCCAACGTATAAGTACAAGCATATACAACATAAATGTCAATGGTTCAAGTTTATTAGGGGAAAGAAAAAAATAAAGTGTGCCATCAAGTTTGTGAGAGCTTTAATCACTAAGTTTTCACATAACAAAATAACATTTTAATTGGAAGATAGATAAAACAAGAATATACTTCAAATGGTGTAACACACCATGCATAGGAATTTATAGTGGACACTTTGAAATAACCTGGTTTCTTGGGAGTTGGATGCATGAGTAGATCTTACTCATACAAGTGGAGGCTAGCAAAAGACTGGGAGTAACCAACTAAGAGAGTAATAATGGCCATAATCATGCAGAGCGACAAAACATTAATAATCAAAGCATAAAGTGGTAGTACAAGTCATGGACTAAATGATCATAGAGGCTATGATGACTTGTTCATAGTCATAACATGGTGTGAGCATGTGCCAAGTCAACCCAAACAAAGCATAAAAGGAGAATACCACAATACTATGCTTTTGTATGCTAAAACAACGCATGATTCTTTCAAGGCACACTAAGCAATCCCAATTGTTTGGAACAAGTCATTCTATAAAAATAATCACTAAGCATAAGGTCAAAACAACATCTAGCATGACATGATAAAGTCTAAGTCACAGTCAAAGCAGGCTCCTCTTGTACTATTATAAGCATGAAACTTCCTACTCTTTTTCCAACACCAATCAACTTATTTGAAACAACTCACTAAGATAATAATCAATAAAGATCAGTGAGCTTGTATCAAAAATCCACAAAGAAGAACTAAAAAGTTCTAAAGTGAAAGCACAAGAAAACTTAAGCTAAACGTAGTGCTAGCAAAAGTGAACACTCACAAAATAATAAGAGTGAAAACTAGATTGTTCTAGGCAATAAAAACCGAGTGTGTCTCTCTCCAAAAGAAGTGTGTTGTGATCCAGCCAACTTTATCAAGCAAACTAAGCAAACAAAAACTAAGACGCTCCAAGAATAACACAATTGTGCATGAAACAATAAAAGCGAAGTGTCTAGAAAGACATGGGCTTTTTATTGATGAAGAAAGGGGATGCCTTGGGCATCCCCAAGCTTTAACACTTGTACCTATTGAATATTTCTTGGGGTGACACGGGGTGGCATCCCCAAGCTTGAGCTTTTGTCCATTATTCAGCTCATTACATTATTCTTCCTTTATACCTAAAATTTTTCCTTCATACAAAACTTCACACAATCTTCATTAGCAACATTAGTGTATTCAAAAGATAATAGACCTTTGGGTTTAGCTTTATAACAACAAAAGTTCCACCAAAAACACAAGCTACTGTAGCAATTCTCTCAAAAAGCTCAATTTCCCAAAAAGAACCCAAAAAGGAATCAATAAGAAGCAAATGCAAATAATGGCAGAATTTTTTAAAATAGACCATCAGGTAGAAACCGATTTTTTCAAAAACCTTATGCTGCTCAAATAAAAAAGTGTTGAACTAAATAAAGTTATCTAACATACTGGGGGATCTATTCACAAAATATCAAATCAATCCGACTTACAGAGATTCCTCACGAATTTTTATGGTGGTGCACAAAAATCTGTTTCGGGACAACAACTCCCCAAATCTTACTTCCCTCTCATTAGAGGTCATTCTTGGCACAAAAAACAAATAAAAAGGATAAGGATAGGTCATTACTGAAGTAATAACTTCCAAGACTCAATAAAACTCTTGGGTTATCTCCCAACAAGTAATTTTCTTTAACGCCTTTAAGTTAGGCTTGATAGTTTGAGAAGATGCTCACATAATAAATATCAATTGAAGTAAAAGAGAGCATCAAGAAGAAAATTCAAAACACATTTAAGTCTAACCCACTTCCTATGCATAGGAATCTTATAAAGAAACAAGTCATGAAAGCACAAAGCAACAAGCATAGGAAAGCAAAACAAGTGCAACTTTAAAATTTTCAACATAAAGAGGGGAAACTTAATATTTTTTAGATGCATAAGACCATGTTTCCCTCTCTCATAATAACTTTCAGTAGCAACATGAATATAATTAACAATATAAATATCACATAAAACATTCTTATCATGAGCCACATGCATATAATAATTATTACTCCCCACATAAGCATAATCATTCTTATCAATTATAGTGGGAGCAAATTCAAAAAAATAGCTATAATTAATATTATCATCACCATAATCATCAAATATAGGAGGCATATTGTAATCACAATTAATTTCCTCCTCAATAGTAGGTGGACTGAAAATATCATATTCATCATTGTAATCATCATAAATTGGAGGTTTGGTATCTTCATAAGCAATAGAATAGCTATCTTCCAAAGATGGGGAACTAAAAAGATTATTTTCATAAAAACTAGCTCCCCCAAGCTTACACATTTCCATAGCATTAGCAATGATGGTGTTCAAAAATTTCATACTAATAATATTGCTATTAGCATGCAAAGAAAGGTCCATAGGTTTTTTAATTTTCTTTTGAAACCAATCATGTTGTAACTCAAGATAAATACTATAAAGCTCTGTAATTTTTTTGTAGTTTTCCATTAAGCCTAACTAGTGAAAACAAGAAACAAAAAGACAAAACTGTGGAATCTAAAGGAAATAACTTCGAGCACTCACCACCAGGATGTGAGTACCTTTTACCTTACCTCTCCAGCAATGGCGTAAGAAAAGAGCTTTCTTTCTTGCTATTGTCGTGGGGTAACGTGTGTGAGTGCCTTTTACCTTTCCTCCCCGGCAACAGCGCCAGAAAAAAGCTTGACGTCTACGCACTTCTGTTCTTGTAGATAGTTGTTGGGCCTCCAAGTGCAGAGGTTTGTAGAACAGCAGCAATTTCCCTTAAGTGAATTACCCAAGGTTTATCGAACTCAAGGAGGAAGTGGTCAAAGGTATTCCTCTCAAGCAACCCTGCAATCAAGATACAAGAAGTATCTTGTGTCCCAACACACCCAATACACTTGTCAGGTGTATAGGTGCACTAGTTCGATGAAGAGATAGTGAAATACAAGTGGTATGGATGATTATAAGTGGTAACGGTGCCAGAAAAGAGCTTCTGACAGGGAGGAAAAGACTAAAGTCAAAAATATGGAATCAAGCAAACATATAACAGATCTAGTTGTAAATGGTGTTTCAATGCTTAGAAACAAGGCCTAGGGATCATAATAGTGAACACTCTCAATAAATATATTCTCTGCATGATACTACCCTGAACTAATCTTCGATTGGACAACTCTAATCCATGGTAGGGCTATAACAACACACCGCAAAGTCCGCCTTCCTCATCTAGATAACCCCACACTATCACCTTGAGCGCTAGATGGTTCCAACAAACACCACAATTTCATAGAGACAACCAACTCCAAATATACTCATGATAAATATTTATGAACTCTAGCCTAAGTGCCACCACGGCATGCATGCTATCACTTTCACACACGTGGGGAGAGCAGAGATCTTTGAAGCACTTGAGTATTTATGTAAACTCTAGCCTAAGTGCCACCACGGTATGCACGCTGTCAGTTTCACACACGTGGGGGGAGCCAGAGATCTATTAAAGCACTTGAGTAACAGAGTAGATCTACTTGATTACAAAGCTCATGATCACAATAAGATCATGCATAGAGAGAGATGAACACATAGCTACCGGTAGAGCCCTTAGCCTCGAGGAAGAACTACTCCCTCCTCATCATGGGAATCAGCAATGGTGATGAATATGGCGATGGAGATTGATGGAGATGGTGGTGGAGATCGAAGGAGATGGCTCCGGGGGAACTTCCTCGTCCCGTCAGGGTGTCGGAATAGAGACTTCTGTCCCTTGAATCTCCCCTTCGGTGGCGGCAACACTGTGGAGGTTTTCGTGGCTTTTTCCCAGATTATTTAGGGTTTCTGAGTCGGGGGCTTCTTATAGGCGAAGGAGGCAAGGTCGGTGGAGGGCCAGGGGGCCCACACCCCCTGTGGGCACCACCAGGGCTAGCCTGCGCCCACCTAAGGTGTGGCCACCCTGGTGTCCTCCTCCGTCTCGTCTTCGATTTTCTGTATCGTTCAGGAAAAATATGAACTTTGCCTTTTGTCCCGTCGAATTCTGAGAATATTCGTTTTTTAGCTTTCTGAAACCAAAAACAGCAGAAAATAGACAACTGACACTATGGCATCTTATCAATAGGGTAGTTCCAAAATGTGTATAAAAATATCTCAAAGTGTAGACAAAACATAGCAAAATGGATACTAAACAAGCATGGAACATCAAAAATTATAGATACATTTATGACGTATCACGCACCAATGTTATTCTTCAGTGACAGCGTTAGGGAGCTTCCCTGTGTAGGACATGTATAGAATGTAAATGCCGTATAGTTTTGACTGGGCAGTGTTGCCCTTGTAAAATTTATGTGAGTAGTGCATGTGATGCATTCAATTTTTGTAAAGGGCATTTCCTTTTTGTTAGCATGACGCACTATAAATATCAGTTCCTTGCTGGCCTGTCAGTTAGGTTCCAACTGGGCTGGAGTTATCAAGGGTTCGATTTCTAGCGTAATCAACTAATCAGGTGAATGCAATGGTATTGAGCCGACGAGGTCGTTAGGTGAGGCGTAGCCCCCAAGTGTAATATGTACGAAAAAATGTAAATAAGAGACTCATTGGGTGAGGGACTTAGCTTTATTTATTGCAGAATAGCAGGTACATGTTTCGACTAAGTATCCTAGCTAAGTAGCCTTATTCAAAGTAAAAACATTTAGGGGTAGAAACGTCGCAGTTGCATGACATTCTAGGGGTTAGAGTATGTTACTCCGGATTTTACGTCCTTGAGGCAGCAAGCGCCTCCTGGGATCACTTCAGCGACCATGTAGGGTCGCTTTCCAGGGGGACTCGAGCTTCAGATGCCCCTTCTGCTTGAGTTGCAAGACGAGGTCGCCTTTGATGAAGGACCTTGGCCGCAACCATTGGCTATGGTAGTTGAAGAGGCTTTGTTGGTACACCGTCAAATGAGCGGCAGTGATGTCGCGTGCTTTGTCTAGTATATCGACGGAGTCTTCGAGTGCGGTCTGTTGGGAATATGCCCTAGAGGCAATCATGTATGATGATATTTCCAATTGTATTCATAAAGATATTAAGTGGTCCTTGTATAAACCTATGATGTGTATTATTGAATATGTGATTCGGTTGTGGAACTATACACTCATGTTGTTTGCACTAAATATCCTTGGTCATCGAGGTTGTGCTGGACACACAACCTAAACCAATATGAAATTCGGCTGATGACTCGGTTCCACTTGTCATGGGATGGAGATGTTGTTCCGACTTACACAGATTCAGCTAAAGAGTTTAGCGAGTTGGATTGACCCATATTGAGGTACAACGAACAAGTTGTCATTTGTATATCTCAATCAATGTAATCCTTACACCTGAGGTTGTCACACAGTCCGAGTTGAGGATCACCGACTTAGGTTCTGTCAAACGCTGATCCGTAACTGGGAAGTTATAAAGGCAGAGTTCGGGTCGACTGAGAATCAAGCTGCGTGATGTGAATAACCAAGATGGGATTTCTCCCGTCGACTTGGAGAGATATTTGAAGGCGCCCACCACTTGTCGTGGGACGCTTCGTTGGAAACCCCAAGAGCAAGGTATGAATAAGCACAACAGCAAGTTTCCCTCAGTAAGAAACTGAGGTTATTGAATCAGTAGGAGGAAGAAAACGTCACACAGGTGTTGCAAACAACGCGGAGACCTGCACAACACAAACTCAAGTCTTTGCCCCAACGAATCAGTGAGGTTGTCAAGCTCACCGGTTTGCTGTAACAAAGTATTAAACGTATGGTGTGGAAGATAATGGTGGTTTGCAGCAAGTAAACAGGTAACAGTGGAAGATGTATCAATGGTAAAGATTGGACCGGGGTCCATAGTTCACTAGAGGTGGTCTCCTTAGATAAACAACATGGCATGAAGGGTAAACAAATTACAGCGGGGCAATTGACAGGAACTGAGCAAGGCATAACAATGCAATTACTAGTCAGAAAGATCCTATGAGGCTGATTTGGGCAATACAACAATATACATAGATGTGATACCCTGGTGCATGGCTCAATAGGATTGATAGGAAACTCATACGAACAAGTTGCAACTTCTTTTCTAGAAGCTCATTCGAAAAGAACTCTAAGGTTAAGCGTGCTTGTCCTAGAGCAATTCTAGGATGGGTGACCGACTGGGAATTGGGTAACCGGGTGCGCATGAGTGAGGACAAAGTGCGCAGAAAAGACTAGTGTTGGTCTGTGGGGCTATTCTAGAGATCCTGTTGAGCTTGCCAGAAGTGATAGCCGTCGGTCCGGAGTGACCGGGGGTGTTACAAATTGGTATCAGAGTCGACCCTCGCGGTTAAACGGGCGTGTGTGGGTCAGTGGCGGACATGTGGCACATGGCGCGTGTGGTCCGGAGTGGACACGGCATGCCTATGTGCTGGCACTGGACGCACAGACGTGTGCCAAGAGGGGACGTTCCTGGCTTGTGGTTGATCGACGGGGACGTCGATCTTCTAAGGGTGGGTGTATGTGAGACCCTGGTGCATGGCTCAATAGGATTGATAGGAAACTCATACCAACAAGTTGCAACTTCTTTTCTGGAAGATCATTCGAAAAGAACTCTAAGGTTAAGCGTGCTTGGCCTAGAGCAATTCTAGGATGGGTGACCGACTGGGAAGTGGGTAACCGGGTGCGCATGAGTGAGGACAAAGTGCGCAAAAAAGACTAGTGTTGGTCTGTGGGGCTAGTCTAGAGATCCTATTGAGATGCCAGAAGTGACAGCCGTTGGTCCGGAGTGACCGGGGGTGTTACAATAGAACGTCATCCAACTTCATCTATGACTTGAAGTCCACCTTCAGGTTATCATCCGAACCATCTCTAGTATTAATTTGCAAGCAACAGACAACTGCTTTAAGCAAAGTGTGTAAGGTAAACAGTCCACATGTTCCATGAACAAGAGACCGTTGTTTTCTCCCTAGTAGCAATCACATCTACAACCAAAGAGATTTCTATCACTTCCCTTGGAAACTAGAGGCATGAACCCACTATCGAGCATAAATACCCCCTCTTAGAGTCACTAGCAACTACTTGGCCAAGATAACCACTAGCAACGGAGAGCATGCAAGATCACAAACAACACAGACATGATAGAATCATAAAGATAAAACCATTAATCAAACCAACATAATAATCTCAATATCCATCGGATCCCCGCAAACACAACATGCATGATTACAAATAGATTAGATCTTGATCATGAATGAAGCTCACAAGATCTATACATGAAAGCACAAAGGAGGAGATACAACCATCTAGCTACTACATGGACCCATAGTCCAAGGTGGAACTACTCACGCATCATACCGGAGAGAAGGCCTCCAGGATGATCTCCCCTCCGGCAGGGTGACGGGAAGAACTTCAGATCCCCCTGATCTTGGGACGATGGTGGCGGCTACAAACGGTTTCGTGGATTTCTGATCGGTTACTCAGGGTTTCTACATCGGGGGCTTCTTATATGCGAAGGGGCGAGACCGGGAGGCGGCCAGGGCCACCAAACCCTAGCAAGGCGCGGGCCCACCTGGCCCCGCGCCTGGGTGGCCCCCCTGGCTGGCCCCTCCGGATCTCCTCTGGACTTCTTGTTCCCCACGGAAAGTAATTGACTTGGGCGTTTGTCCCATCCAATTACGAGAATATTTCTTTACTAACTTTTCTGAAACCAAAAACAGCAGAAAACATGCATCTAGAACTGTTGCAACTTGTTAATAGGTTAGTACCAAAAAACATGTAAAAAGCACCTCAAAGTGTAGACAAGCAAGGCAAAGTAGATACAAAACAAGCATGGAGCAACAAAAATTATAGATATGTTTCCAATGTATCAAAATCCCCAAGCTTAACTCCTGCTCGTCCTCGAGTAGGTAAGTGATAAACAGAATAATTTTTGAGGTGACATGCACCCTCACAATAAAGATCCAACCATTTGTAAGCATTGAAATCTGGGATCAAAGAACTCTAAACATGTGCATGAAAGATGGAGTTATAACAATAGGACATATTAACTATGCATGCAACATGGCAAGTTACAAACAAAGATCATGAATAACATGCATTGAAAAACATTTGTTTGTTTCACATGCAGAAAACATAGCATAGTGGCATTCAACTTGTCCCTCATAGAGTAGCAATATAATGCATAGGACACCTGCAAAGTTCACAAGGGTGACTAGAAACCAAGTAGCACAAGAACAAGTAATATCACAATATGCATCAATTAATAAGCTTTGGAACACTGCACACAGAATGACAACTATGCTCTCTTAATGGTGCCTAAAGGTAGAAGGTGGAGACTCAATAGTGGTGGAAGAAAGGCCCTTTTTTGTAAAGGAAGCAGGGATTATAAGTTTCAAAAAGAGCTTCCAAAAATTATGGTACTTGTCAGCTTTCAGCCCTCATTGCCCCTATCATAAGCATCTTGAAGTGGTTAAGGTTAAAATGGCAAAGCTGGAGTATATGCTTGACGAAGTATGAGTTGGCAATCTCATGCCCCTTGAATATGAGGGCCACACCTCATGCATACTCAACTTTGGGTCCAGGTAAGTTCTTGTCACTATAAGTATTTGCATATCATTGAGAACCGCCAACGGGGTACCCCTTGCACATGGTACAGGAGCTTTCCCATAACCAAAATGACAAGGCAAGCAGACAATGAGCATCTCAGCAATTCTTCTTATGTACCATGGGAATATGGTGCTTTTTTCTCTCTTTCCTCTTTTCTCAATGTGTCTCTTTTTTAAGAAGAATGCTTCATAGATGTCACTATGGTGATGCTGCAAGTTTCCACCATGATTAGGCATGGCTTAGGCTAGCGGACCAGGCGTTTCTTTAACACAGAATACAAACTCCATGGACTTACAAGTCCCCTCTTTATTTCACACCGGTGACATCCATAGACAAAAGAACATGATATCAACTGAGTACAACAAGGTACAAGTGCTATGTTGAAAACATTCCCCGTGATAGCATGGTTCTGCTAATTCTAACTTATAAGTGCAAGCATATACAACAAAGTTGTCACAATGGTTCAAGTTTATTAGGGGCAAAGAATAAAGTGTGCCATCAAGTTAGTGAGGGCTTTAATCACTAAGTTTTCACATAACAAAATAGTTTTTAATTGGAAGATAGTTGAAAACAAGAATATACTTGGAATGGTGTAACACACCATGCATAGGAATTTATAGTGGACACTTTGGAATAACTTGGTTTCTTGGGAGTTGGAAGCATGAGTAGAACTTACTCATACAAGTGGAGGCTAGCAAAAGACTAGGAGCAACCAAGTAAGAGAGCAATAATGGCCATAATCATGCAATGCAACAAAGAAAACTAATCAAAGAAAAGAGTGGTACTACAAGTCAAGGACTAAATGATCATAGAGGCTAATGGTGACTTGTCATAGTCATAACATGGTGTGAGCATGTGCCAAGTCAACTCAAGCAAAACATCAAATGAGAATACCACAATACTATGCTTTTGCATGCTAAAACAACGCATAATTTCTTCAAGGCACACTAAGCAATCCCAATTGTTTGGAACAAGACATGCTACAACAATAATCACTAAGCATAATGCTAAAACAACACCTAGCATGTCATGCTAAAGTCTAAGTCACAGTCAATGCAAGCTCCTCTTGCACTTCAAGCAAGAACTTACTACTCCTTTCCAAACACCAACCAAACTTATTTGCAAAGAAACACATCGAGAACGGGGGTCCAAACTACTTTATTCAAGCAAACTAAACAACCTAATCAAAGCAAACGAAAACTAAGACGCTCCAAGAACAACACAACTGTGCATGAAACAATAAAAACGAAGTGTCTAGACAGACCTGAGCTTTTTATTGATGAAGAAGGGGATGCCTTGGGCATCCCCAAGATTTGACGCTTGTACCTCTTGGATATTTCTTGGGGTGACACCATGTTGGCATCCCCAAGCTTGAGCTTTTGTACATTCTTCATCTCATTGCTTGATTCTCTCTCCACACCTGAAATTTTTCCTTCATACAAAATTTCACACAATCTTCATTAACAACATTAGCTTATTCAAAAGATATTAGACCTCTGGCAAAGTTTGGACAACAAGGATTTTCACTAAAAACACAAGATACTGTAGTAACTCCTTCAAAAAGCTCAATTTACCTAAAGAGAACTCAAAAAAGAATTAATAAGAAGCAAATGCAAATAATGACAGAAATCTGTCAAAACAGACCATCAGGTAGAAACAATGTTTTCCGAACATCTTCTGTTGCTCAAATCAAAAAGTGTTGAACTAACGAAAGTTAGCTAACATACTAGGAGATTTATTCATAAATTGTGAGCTCAATCCGAGTTACAGAGCCTCCTCACGAATTTTTTTGGTGGAGGACAGAAATCTGTTTCGGGACAGCAACTCCCCAAATATTATTTCCCTCCAAACAAAAAGGATAAGGAGAGATCATTACAGAGTAATTGATGGGGATGTGCCTACTGGGGTATACCCAGCAGGACGTTTCCGACTGGCCAGTGAGCTGACGAGTGGGCCTGCATAACGGCGAGTGGATTAAAGCCCAGCAAGGCACCGAGCGACTGGAAGCTGAAGGCCCAGGCGAGTAATAGGCCCAGTCGGATTAGGTTAAACGACTACCGAAGCTTTAACTGAATCGGTTGAGATATGTAAACCCTAGGGGAGGTGAGCCTATATAAACCTCCCTATAGGGCGAGTAGAGACACGTTCCATCATACACCCAAGCGACTCGGCCTAGCCATGAGCTCGCCCGTTGTAACACCTCCATAATACAATCTAGCGAGTAGGTCTTTACCCTCCGGGCGAACCTGGGTAAAACCCTGTCTTTGCCCTCATCTACCGCAGATGGCTGGCCGCCCTTGCCCTCGTTCTACTACTCGCCGATTGCGGCATCTGCCGTGACTATTCCCACGGCGGTGGCCCGCCCACCGTCGGTCTCACCGACGTCATCATCTCGGAGGATTCGTCTCACATCCGCGAGTCGCCGCCACGCGATCGGCTCTCCGAGAGCCAGATCCGCACCATCCATCGCCTCGTCTCCGAGTACAACTCGGCCCACAGCAACGTGGCCGGGAATTCAGCGGCCGCAGAGGATGCAGCCCTCACCGACGACGCCGACTCGGCGACCCCGGAGTCACTTCCGGATCCATCACCGCGGCTTCGTCCGCGGGCTCCATCGCCCAGGTCTCCAACGCGGGAGACTTCGAGGATCCTCCCTCGGGATCTTGAGTTTGACTCGGATCGGAGAACTCCGGCGACCCAGCGACGGAACGGTCGCCACACGCGACCTACATGGCGACCGGCACCGATCCGCTGGAGGACCCGTTCTCCACCCCAATCCCTCCTAACGCCGGCAGCGGAGGTGAGGAACTCCGCTGGCTGGCGGCGATGCGCAAGAAAGCCGAGCGGCGAAATTTCGCCTCGGCGGTGGATCGCGAGGCTGTCATGCTACCACCAGGCGGATCGGTCACGCTGAACCCCACCGTTCGTGCGCCACGAACCGACGATAAACGACCCGGCCAGCGTGGCGCGATCTGCGAGAACGCGCCACCAGAGGAAGCGCGGCCCCGCCAGATCAGCGGCGGCGCCACCTACCCAACCGCACCTCCTGAGGACCAGCCGCGGATAGTAGTCTCCTCACGGGAGGCGCAACGGCCTCCCATGTTCTCCACCCCAATGGACAACCTCGTGGCAGGCGGCGGTAAGCCGACAAGATCACGGCCACCCGGCGGCGCCCTACAGATCTAATCGTCGGGGCCACCTTTCGCGAAGGCCGTCGAGCAAAGAGCGGCCCGACTCGGCGGTCGAGTATACTCGCGTTCCTCGGGAAGCGAGGCAGCCTCGGCGGCCGCCCGGCGGCAAACACCCTCAGCGCCGCCACGAGCCCGCTGCGGCTCCAATACCGACCGCGAATGCGGCACTCTCCACTGACCCGGGGCGGCAACCAACCTTGTCGCCGCCAACGGTCAACCCATCGACGCCCGCACCCATCATCAACAACCAAAGGCTGGCGCGCCGCCCGACGACTGCGACATACCCTAACCAATCGACGCGACGGCGAGCCCATGGGTCGCTCAGTCGACTCGGGCCCAAGTGCTTCGGACCAATGATCCGAGGCGAGAAGTATCCGCCAAACTTCAAGGTGCCAAAAGAAATAGAAAAGTACGACTCCTCGTACGACCCCGCCGTATGGCTCGACACATACCTCATGGCGATGGGGATCGCGGGCCACACTGACCTGCTCGCCGCCCGTTACCTCCCCCTGATGATGGAGGGGACGTGCAGACAGTGGATCAACACCCTCCCCCAGGACAGTATCGACTCCTGGGAGGAAATGCGCGACGCCGTCGGAGCACTTCGAGTGCTCCTACACCCGCGCCACCACTATCGAGGACCTGGAGCGGTGCGTCCAGGGACCCCGCGAGTCGACCCGCAACTGGGTCCAACGGTGGCAAGAGCTTTGGTACAACGCGGTCGGCATCCACCCGGACACAGCGATCCATTGCTTCAAGACCTCGTGCTCGAGCCCTAGTCGCCAAGATCAGCGACACTCCCGCACTCGACAACATCCCGACCTCCTCGAGATCGCCAAATGGTACGCCGAGGAAGATCCAAACCAGGAAAGCGTCGACGAGTCGAGAGGTCAACGGCGACGGCGGCAACGGCGGACACCGACCGACCTACGCTCTGGCCGCACTTCGCCTCACCGGCAGCGCCCGCGACGGGCGAAGTCGACTTCGTCGCCAACGCCGGGCACGCGAGCCCAAACTTCCGCTGACGGAGGACAACGGCGGCAACTACAAGAACAAACCAAGGTTCGACCCGCGGCCTCCTTAACCAACCATGTGCGTTCCATAGCAGGAAGGGAAGCCATAACGCACCACCGCCGATCGCCACACCCTCGGGGAAATCGAGAAGGCACGGCAAGCGGGAGGACCCGACAACGACCAAAGCGGCGAAAAATTGGCAAAGTAGCCGGCTCGCTCCACACCTTCACAGGCTTCAACACGAAGCGCGAGAAGAAGGTCATCGCCCGCGCTGTCGCCGTCAACGCGGTGGCCCAGATAGACGTCCCCCAGTTCCTAAACTGGTCGGAGCAGCCCATCACCTGGAGCCGCCAAGACCACTCGCCACGCATCGAGTACCGGGCGAAATCGCCCTGGTGGTCAAGCCCAAGGCGACTAATGGCTCCCCAAGACACGATGGGCGGCGGCTCCATCAACATCCTACCTCGACACCTTCAAAGCTGCGGCTCCCGCGATCGATGATCGAGACGACCCACCACATTCCACGCCGTCCCGGTCGGAAAGCGTACCCGATCGGCAAGGTCACGCTGCGGTCACCTTCGGCACACGGCAAACATCCGCACCGGCGGATCGTCTTGAGCTGGTGCCCTTCGACAGCCCTACCACAGTCACGGGCCAGCGTTCGCCAAATTTATGGCGGCGCCACGCTACGATAACGCGATGAAGCTCCGGGCGTCGGCGTCATCACCATCCACGGCGACCCGACATGGCCTCCGAGTGCGAGGCCAAAGGAGTCGAGCTTCGCGGCGCCGTCATCGCGAGGAGACCAACCACGCCGACGAAGCTCGCGCCAAACGCGAGCGAGGTCAACAACGACGACCCCACCATACTCAAGAAGCCCAACTCAGAGGGCGCAAACACCTCAACCTTTGAGGCCACGACGCACATCCGCACCGTCGAGCTGGTCCCAGGCGATTCCAGCCAGACGGTGATGATCGGGACGGGCATGAGCCCAGCATAGGAAGGCGCGCTCATCGAGTTCCTCCGTGAGAACAGGGACATCTTCGCATGGAAACCCTCTGACATGCCCGGTGTCCCTAGGGAGCTCGCTGAGCACAAGCTAAACTCTGACCCCAAAGTGCGACCTGTCAAGCAGTCGCTGCGGCCCTTCAATGAAGAACGCCGTCGAGCAATCGCCGAGGAAGTCCAGTGCCTACTCGCTGTCGGCTTCATCCGGCCAATCAAGTACTCCAAGTGGCTGGCAAAACCAGTCCTGGTCGAGAAGAAAAACGGGACCTGGAGAATGTGTATCGACTACACAAACCTGAACAGCGCCTGCCCAAGAGCGATTCGTCCTCGCGGATCGACGGATAATCGATTCAACCGCGGGCTCGAGTCGCTATGTTTCCTCGACGCCTACTCGGATACAACCAGATCAAAATGGTCATCGAATACGAGGAGAAGGCGGCGTTCATCACGCCATTGAGCTTTACGCTAACCGCCATGACCTTGGCCTCAAGAACGCCGGGCGACCTACCAGCGGTGCATGCAAGAATGCCTCGCAAGCCAAATTGGCGCAACATCCACGTTTACATCGACGGCGTGGTCGTGAAATCCGCCAAGGCGACCTACTGCGCCGACTGGCGAAACATTCGCCAACTTGCGGCGGTATAAGATAAAGCTCCGAGCAAATGCACCTTCGGTGTACCTGCCGGACAACTACTGGGGTACGTCGTCTCCAAACGGGGGATTGAGGCGAACCCCACGAAGATCGACACGATCGCCCGGCTCGGCAAACCCGAGTGCATGCGCGACGTTCAGAATGTGGCATCCCGCAAAAACCACTACTAGAAAATCGCGTTGAATTTGTGCATTGCATCGTCATCATCATATGTTGTTTGTCAAAACTATTTTTCGCAAAGCCCGTTTGTTTTCCAAACGCCCCATCTACATTCAAACACGCAAACCCGGGTCCCGGATTATTTTGTTTTGTCCATTGTCGGATTGCAAGCGCTGGGTAAAATAAATATTTTAATTAATTGTTTTAGTGGGGCGTCGAGCGGGACCCGACCCGACGACCCCATGTTCAATCGGTCCACCCCAACAATTCCTACAGCTACCAATCTACCTACCCACACCCAGCCTCCACCTCACCCCACCCTATCCTCTCTCGCCACCTCACCTCTCCCTATTCCCTCCAATCAAAATGCCACATCACCACCCAACTCTCCTCCTCTCTCCATTCTCCCACACACAAGCCACACCCCACACAGCACGCCACGCACGCACGCCTGCCCCAATCCCACCACCGACGCCATCCCCACCTCGGACCCACCACGCACGCGAGCAGCCCCGTCGTCCCCATCCTCCACCCTCGCTCCCCTGTTTCTCACCCTGTCCCGAGCTCCTCTCCCTCCTCGCCGGCAGGCAGCGCCGCCGCGCGCCTCTCCCTGTCCGGCCTCCTCGCCGCCCACCGCCACGCCACCTCGTCCCCGCCGCTCGCCGGCCCAACTACCCCGCCTCGCGGCCTTCTCCCTCCTCCACCCTCCTGGCTCGCCCCGTCCTGCCCCTCTCCGGCCGCGGCCGTGCCTCCCTGCCGGTTATCGCTCGCCCTCCCGCCTAGCTCCTCCAGCGGGCCCAGCGCCCGGCAGCGCTGCGACCGCCTCCCGCCGCCCGCGCAAGCCGCCTCCTCCGCCCTCGGCGTCCGGCGCCGCCCTCATTGGGCCTGCCCTCGTCGACCCGACCCCGCGCTTGCCCACCTCGCGCCCGCCTCGACCAGCGCGTGCCCCTGCCCTGGCGCCCGCGGCGTCGTGCCTCCTCCGGCCGCCCGCCGCCCAGCCTCTCGCCGCTTCTCGCCTGCAGCAACCGGCCGCCACTGCGTCGGGTTCCTCTCCGCCAGCGTCTACCTCGCCCGGCCAGGTCGCGCCACGGACCTCCTCGTCGGAGCTCCTTTCCCGTCACGATCGCGGAGTCCGCCTCTTCCTCGCCTCGATCTCTTGGCTGCTCGAACCGGCTCACCTCCTTCGTCATTGTGGCCGTCCTGGCGCCGTCCTGGACCTATCCTCATCAGCCGGCGGTCCCCTCTTCTCGCTCGCCCCGACGGTACCCTGTCGCCATCTCCATCGCGGCGACTTCTGCAGAGCCACTACATCTTGGTGCTTTTACACTCCTGCCCGTATGGTTGTCTTGGCCCATATGACCAAGATCCTTGAAGTCCCCGAGTGATCGACGCCAAGTGAAGTTTGGTACCGATGTGCATACGCGGCCCGAGTACGACAAGTACCTCTTGACAAACAAAGATAAAAACCCCAAGATCTTCGACAAGAATCAACATGTTCTCCTTCTCGGAACCGAAGGCAGCCAACTAGAGCCCTCCTTCATGGAATCCAAGACCGACTCGATGGCGGATCCGACAAAGGTCTTCACGGCGACAAGGGCACCGGCGATAACGCCAAGCACGCACCCGGACGCCATGACCTCCTTCAAGAACTCGATGGCGAGACCACGACCGATCCAGAGCGCCAAGGCCTTCGCATGGAGTCGGCAAGATCACCGGGAAACACCAAGATCAACTGCGCGGCCCGACAAGTTCGACACCGTATAGGGCGAGACCGATGCGCCCTACGCCACGCCAAGATCGTCTATCTGAATGCCAAGTTCTACTCTGCCATCCGAGTACGATCCCGTCGAACCCGTCGAACCCTGAGACCCGACCCGGAACCCCGGAACCCCAAGATCGCCGAACCCTAATGTGTGAACCCTTTTCCGAGAACCCTATTTTATAAATGGTCAACCATATGAATTGTTGCACATTAAACCATTCATCTCGCATGCATATCATTGGTTTGGGGGCCTTATGCCGATTCACCTAATAATTAAATATGGGGCCCATATGCGGGCAAATCTAGTCTCATATTGGCCTCATTTAAATTTGTGTAGCGAACCCGGTGCTATCTTCTGTCATGTTAAGACAACATTTAAATTGCGGGGTTCTAAACAACTTGAACCATTTAACTAACTGTCGGGACCCCGGTTCCGCTTAATATTGACCTAGTTGCATCGCACCTTTGCCATGCCATACATCATACATGCATCATGCCCGATCTTTTGCCGTAGTATTAAATATTGCATCCGGTGTTTATTCTAGTGTTTTGCTTCTTCGCGGATAAGGCCGTTGAGTTGATGTGAGCTTCGCCCCGATCTTCGGTTGAACCCTTCGACAATGTTTTTCAGGCGAGCATCTCCCCCTTTCTACCTATCTTACTTTTATAGTATTTATTCCCTCCTGTTGATCTATTGCTATCTGTGTTGCGATGCTCTAGTTTTCCGTAACCGTGATATTCCGTGCAGCCTATATTGCCTTGGACACATCCTATTACTTGTTGTTTGGTAGATAGTTGGACTTGCGCGTAGTCGCTTGCTCAAGTGCTGTTGCGTGTCGTCAAGTACCACAATTGTTGATATATTGCCGCATGTGATGTTGGAGATGATCTTGGCTTTAATTATTGTTTCACTTTAATTCCTGTTTAACAATTAAAATTGAATTAAGCAGAGGCATCGGTGGGTGATAGGTAAGTTTTGGTTTCCGACCACTTGTGTCCGTGAGGACCCGAGTTCTTGACACTGTTCCGAGATCGAGCGCTAACCACGGTGGGGAGATATGGGCCCCCATTGATTATTACCTGATTTCAAAGTATTGTCTTGGGGGCCACAAACTAGTTTGAGGTTTTATTTACTATCCGTACTTATGCCATGTTTACCGCTTTATTTACGTTTGTGCGAGGAGCACCTTGTCTTGTTAGGTAAGCGGAATGTTTTGTGATGTCAGCGGTCCCGATTGGGGATCTGCATCGTTCTGACCATTGTCGCAAACCCTAAGTCCGTCTAGACCGGCCGACTTCGTTCGGGTAGACTTAGTGGGGTGGCCCCGTGCTTGCTTTGGGTGCAGGAACGTCATGACTTAGGCCCGCCGACATACCGATGGGTGTATGTTAGCGATCGGCAAAAGGGTCAAGTGCTGTGTGGATACTTTGGTGCACCCTGCGGTTAAATCTTTTCGAGAAGCCGTGTCCGCGGTTATGGACGACTTGGAGCATGTGCTTGATCATAGACAACTATAACTAAAGTTTCTTGTTATAAATGGACTTGTATCCGATATGATTAGTAATCGACTTCACTACAACGGAATGGCTACCTAAAAGTACCAACAAGCTTTGGGTTTTGGGGTTATCTCATGCTAATTGTGTCGACTAGTAAGAGTTGCAACTATCATGGAATGGTTAACTAAAGTGCCTTGCTTACTTTGTCGGGATGATTATCTAAACGACTAGTAATTGTTGCAACGATAACTGAATAAGTAAAGCGCCAATTGTGTGAGTTCCTCGGTTGACTTCCTCGTTTGGTCTCGAGGGAAAGCCAGCCAGATGGGTTTGTTTGATGATAGTATCGGGTTGGATCGAATAGGTCTTTCTCACCCCTCTCGATAGCGCGCCATTGTATCGAGTCTCTATAGGTTGTTTAGTGCATCTTTGCACTCGATCCACCATACCTATGTAGGCGAGGACCGAATTCTAGCCTCGCCGTGTCTTGGCCTCGATCGCTCCTCTTTTTCTTTTGCCTTTGGCACCCTTTTGTTTAAGCGGTTTTGAGATCGGCGCCGTTAGCGGGTTACCCTTCCGGCTTGCGGGCAGGGTTATGGGCGCCATCGGTTATTCTTCAGGGCTCTTAGCCCCATTTGCATCTTGTCCGTAGTCGGACGCTCGATCATTTTCAAGGTGATTTGGATCTTTGTATATTATATCTGTATTCTTGACTCTTGGAGTCGTGCTGTATATATCTGTTTTGTGGGTCCCATCGAGGACTGTTGTGTAATGTTATTACTTCGTTTTCCACCCGCACGCAAGTGCCTGGTGGGCACCTTCGAATCGTTTCTATGCGGGTTTGGCGGATTTTGCTCAAACTTGCATAGGTCCGATTCTGAGGGTGTTACGTGTCGGCGGCAGAGTAGCGGCTCTCGGTCGCTTCATTCCCTTTGGCAAGAAAAGCGATGCCCCTATACCGCTTTGATGCAAGAACCCCACCTTCGATGGGACAAGGAGGCGACGGCGCTCGCGACCTCAAAAAGTGCTACTCGCACCACTACTCGCCACCCCGCCGACAAAGAACCCATGCTGGTTTACGTCGCGCGGCGTCCAGCGTCGTCGGACGTGATGGTCGTCGGCGACCAGAAGGAAGGAACGCCCGATCCGGTGCGGTGTACTACATCAGCGAGGTCCTCACCGAGTCGCGCCAGCCGTACCTGATACCAAAAGCTAGTATCGTGGTCTTGAGCTCGGTGGCGCCGCACTACTTCGAGCACCGATCACGGTCGTCTCCTCGGCACCGCAAGACATCATCCGCAATCGCGGCGGCCGGCGGGTCGCCAAGTGGGCGTCGAGATCGGCGTCCACAACATCAAATCTGAGCCGCGAAAGGAGATCAAGTCACCTTTGGCGGACTTCATTGCCGACCGGGAGGCCCGGCAACGGAGAAGCTGCCGTACCTCCATTCTGGAGCACACGCCCGACGGCTCCAAACGCGGACGGTGCGGCGCGAGGATAGTCTTGACTTCACCAAAGGTGACAAGCTCCGCTACATCCTCTGCCTCGACTTCACGCCTGCACCAACAACATGGTGGCACGAGGCCCTACTCCACGGCATGCGAGCCGCCAAGGAGATGAGCGTCAATCGCCTCGCTGCTCGGAGATTCCGACCTTGTCGCGGGGCAAGTCGCCCGGCGACGCCGTCTCCCCTACCATGGCGGCGAACGCCAGCGGTGGACAAGTTGGGAGGCCACTTCACGGCTACTCCGTCGAGTGGATCGACAGCGGAAAGCGAGGAGGCCGACGAACTCTCTCGCATCGGGTCGACTCGCACCACCAGCGTCTTCCTCGACACGATCAACAAGCCATCGATCTCTCCCGAGGAGATCGACATCGAGTCCCACTCCAGCGAGGCAGCCTTGGTCACTCGTCAGCAGCGAACGACCGGACCAAGCCCTACATCGCCTACACGGAGGCGGCACCTACTGCGAGGCGAGACAGACGCTCGAATGATCGCCCGTCGATGCAAGTCCTACACCATCGTCGACGGCGAGCTCCACAAGCGATGTCACCGGCGTGTTCCAGCCAATTGCGTCCAACGGATGAAGGGCGCAAAATCCTCCACATTCACTCCGGTGTGCGGCCACCACGCCGCGCTCTCCCTGGTCGCCAAGGCTATGCGACATGGCTTCTCTTGGCCCGCGCCCACGCCGACGCTGTCGATATCGTCGAGGATGCGCCGGGTGCCAAGTAGGCCAATCGGGGCGCGTCGAGCTCGGCGCTCAAAACAATCCCCATCACTTGGCCATTATTGTGTGGGGCATGGACATGGTAGGCCCCTTCAAGAAGGCCCCTCGGCTACACCCACCTGCTAGTCACCGTCGACAAATTCACGAAGTGGGTGGAGGCCAAGCCAGTCCGGAAATGCGACGGGAAGACCGCCACTAAATTCCTACGCGAGCTCATATATCGCTACGGGTTCCCAAACAACATCATCACGGACAACGGCACCAACTTCGCCAAGGGAGCCATGGCCGAATTCTGCGAAGAGCATCATATCCGGCTCAACCTCGCGTCAGTCGCCCACCCGGAATACAACGGCCAGGCGGAACGGGCCAACCAAAGCATCCTCCACGGCCTGAAGCCGAGACTCCAAGTACCACTCGAGTGCACCGCCGGGTGCTGGGTCTAAGAGGTTCCCTCTGTCATCTGGGGGATCCGCACCTCAGTCAACAGATCGACGGGATTCACTCCCTTCTTCATGGTCTACGGTGCCGAAGCAGTCATGCCCACCGACCTCGAACATGACTCGCCGCGGGTCGTCCACTATACGGAGGCTACAAACGAGCTTGCCCGCCAAGACGGGATCGACCAAATAGATGAAGCACGCGACCTCGCTCGGTCACGCACTGCCATCTACCAGCAAGGACTCCACCGCTACCACGGCGGGTGAAAGCTTCGCACCTTCTAGGAAGGCGACACGGTTACGCCTCATCCAGGACAAGAAGGGCATGCACAAGCTCTCCCTCCATGGAAGGCCCATTCGCTGTCGGCGGCGTGCTCGGCAGCGCCTACTACCTCATCGGCGTCCAGCGGGACGGCGAACTCGACGTCAGCGACCATGGAATGTAAACATCCTCGGAAGTTCTACTCCTAGAACCCCACACATTTACTCTCCGATCGCTATGAAATAAAAAAGCGGTTACCGCAAATTGCCTACTCTCCATAACTTGTGCCACTACTTTCGTAATAACAGCGTTAAGCTAACGCGAAGTCAACCTTTGGTACAGCGATCGGAACGGCTAAGTAGTGCGGTGTAAGAGCTTGAATCACCTCGGGACTTGCATCGTCCACGCATACGGAGCCCAATTGGAGTCGCCTAGCTCGGCGGTTCTCTGAGCCAAGACAAGCGCCTCGCTTCTCAATGACCTTGGGCCTCCGCATCCCGGCATTGCGACTCGAACATCTAAGTACCACGCTCGGGGGAAGACCAGTTAAATCGCGGTCGTGAAACGCCAAGTAGGAGAGCATGCCCAGGACTCGCCACGCGACTGACCCCACGGGCCAGGCAGGAGTGACGCGCTCAAACCAACACGCTAAGTCCTCAACCACCCTCGAGTCGCGCCTAGAACAACCAAGTACCACGCTCGGGGACTCGGCCACCCGACCTCGTTCGCGCAAGGGAAAACGGTAAAGTACAGAGCACTCAAGGGAGTCGCCTAGCGACTGGCTCTTGAGCTCGGGCGAGTCGACCAAAACATCAAAACACATGACAACAACACATACATCATATCTGAGGTAAACCCCACAAAAAGGCGGACGCTCGGGACTCGTTCAAAATCAATCACAAACACACAACAAATACTAAAATAGACACAACGTCTCATTCATTCGCGTAATGCATTGTTTCATGTTACAAAATATGCCGTGGCGGACCTGCTAACGCCACAAGGCAAACTACCTTACTCTACTGAGGCTTCGATGACGACTCGCCAACATCTGGCGATTGCGGACGAATGCCGTGTCACGGGTTTGACGGATCGTCGTCGGTTCACCCGCCATCGCCGCGTGAAAAGGCTGCTCGACCTTGAAGTCACGATCACGGCGACTCGGTCGTTCGGCGACCGTCTCTGGAATGCGGAAGGAGGTCTCCCATTGCCCGGAACCGTTACGATGCGTGGCGCGCGGTCCTGCAACAGGACCACGGACGGCTCCACCGCGCCCGATCGGCGATGGATATCCACTCGTCACATCGTCGATGTCGAAATCTTCGGGAAGTGGGCGAGTCCAAGGCTTAGCCGTCGGCGCTCCGAACGCCCGACGCGTCATGTATTCAACGACCGGGCGCCTTCTCCAAATATTTCCACACCTCAACGAGGTCGCTGGGAATCACCTCCATGGGCGATATCTCTTGGAGATAGGCATGGATGCGTCGCCGACAATGTCGCCGGTCGGCGAGCATACTTATGCCTTGCTGGCGTCGGCGAGCTCGCCTCTCGCCGCTTCTCGATGATGCGACCTGCGAGTAGAAGACAACAATGAATACGATGGACACTACAAAGAGACAACCATCGGAAAGGAAGGAGTACTCACCAAGCGTGACGGGCGAGTTCCGTGATGAAGCATTGAAGCGCTGTATGGTATCCTGAAGCCCAATGAGGACTTCCGACACCTTGCGATCCTCCTCGGCGGCTGCAATGGCGGCCTTAGCTCGCTCGTCGAGCTCGCTTCTTCTTCGCCGCTTCCCGCAGCTCGCGCTCGAGGTTGGCGATCCGCTGTTCAGCGGCACTCAAGGCCGATTGTGCCGCCGCTAATTCACCAGCTGGGACAAGCCCCTCGCGAGCTTCCTCTGCCTTCGCAGCAAAAGCTTGAAGCCCTTTGTTCGCTTCCTGGATGATGGCCAGCTCCTTCTCCGCGCGCTGCTTCGCGGCCAATCGGTCCGCCGACTCAAGCTGCAGACCCTGCACATCACCGAAAAAGTTAGTCAAAGCAAAATTCCTAAGTGTCCACCCGCTGAAATTCAGCGAGTATGCACTCGAGGAGTGGCGATCAAGAAATTCCTAAGTGCCCACTCATTGAAATTCAGCGAGTGCGCACACGGGGACTGGCGATCAAGAAATTCCTAAGTGCCCACCCGCTAAAATTTAGCGCGTGCGCACTCGGGGACTGGATGCGAAAAATTATAAGAATCAGGCCGCTGCAAAGCACCGACCTGATCCTCGGGGACTGGATGTACCTGGATGGCTGTGCCAAGCATGCCATGGAGTTGTATCGCGTCCACGGACGCGAGTAACGCCGGCGTTGGTCAACTTCAGCATCGGCGGTCCCAGGAGCGTGGCTCGAGGGCGCAGCTCCACTCGCCGTGGCCGCTTTGGTCACGAAGCGTGGGAAGGTAGCGATAGAGGCACCCGCCCAAGGAGGTCGCCTCCGCCGTTCGAAGGAAGCGCCCTCTTTCGTAAGCAGCGGCTGCCTCCGCGGGCCGGCGGCGCGACCGCCGTATCGTCGAAAATCGTGACGGCGTCATCACCCTTAGCCTTCTTGTTGCCATCCGCCGGCGGCGACCTCGTCCGCCTTCCTCTTCGGGAGGGTCCTCCTCTCTAACGACGGTGGCACCTTAGCCACGGTTGGATGGCCCATCCTCTTCACTCGTCCTGCATCAATCGAATAAGCAAAAACAAGCGAGATAGTTATGGAAGGCAAGGAAGGGTGAGTGCACTCACTTGGCGGCCGGGATGAAACGTAGCCCGTCACGGAGGCGGCGGTTTTCGATTCGAGGACGATCGTGAGCCCCATCTCCGGGGCGTCTCGTGCCCAAGACACGGGACTTCTTCGTCGTTGAGGCCTGGCGGAGCCTGGGACATCCTCGGCAGAGCCTCCTTGCGGCGAAGTTCTTTATGGCGAGCCTCCTTGCGGGCCGCTGCAGTGAGCCTCCCAGGCCCAGGCGAATGGCGGAGGCATTGAAGCCAGCGGCACTTCCTCGGTCGCCGTGTCCAGTTCGGCTGCCACTGGCGGCGCGTCCTCACCGACCGGGCTGGGAGCATCGGAGCTGCTCGCCGAGTGCGGCGGCGAGGCCGGCTTGGATGGCTTCGTCTTCTTCTTCGGGGGATCCCTCGCCTCCCTTTCCTTCTTCTTCTTCTTCGACGGAGTGGCTTGACGGCGCGAGATGGTCTCTGGGAGCTCGTCGTCGTCATCGTGACGCTCGAGGCTTCTGCTTGCCTCGATCTTGCGCTGTCGTTGTCCGCGGGTCTTTCGGACCGGCGGGGCGAGCTCCTCCTCGGACTCGTCGTTGTCGTCCTCGTCGCCCTTGGCGGGCGGCGACTCGCCCACGTCCTGGGCGGATGAGCCCGAGCTCTTGTCGTCCGAAGGAGGGAGCCACCCTTCCACTACTTGGAATAGCTGCTTGAATACAATGAATCGAATTACCGCTGCATAGACGGCATTGCGAGCAAAGTAAGGTGGTTACCGTTGGAGCTGGGCGCTTCGGTATAGAGGCGACCCGACTGCGCGTCCGGTACACCGCTGGGTAATCTTCTTCAGCGGAGGTAGTTCTCCGATTTCCATTATCGAGGCAGGCCTTCGCCGAGTCTCCCGGCCGTGTCTTGGTACATGTAGTGGTCACGCTGGGCGGCGGGACGAGCCGCCCGAGCCAGCGATTGTCTGATTTATCGTGCAGAGCCCTTCTTTTTCAGACCACGTATGGTCTGGAGCATCTCGTCGACGACCATCTGCTGGTCGTTGGGAAGCTTGCCGACTTGGAGATGGCGCGGCTCGGACCGATTGGCGGAGTACCGCGGGATCGCCGCCTCATCCTCTGGAGTCGCCTCGGCCACGTAGAACCACGACTTCTTCCAGTCGCTCGATGCCTTGGCGGGCAGCATTAGATCAAAGAATGAGGTTTTGGACTTGAGTTGGAATGTCAGGCCGCCCGCGGCTAGCATTGGTCCGCCTGCTTCCTCGCGGCTGATCCGTCCGTGGAACAGATCTTGCCACAAGGGGAAGTAGGGCCGGCAGCCCAAGTAGCATTCGCAGAACGCCACGAAAATGGCGAGCTGCTTTCGATCTTTGGGGACCAGGATCGAAGGCTGGATCCGTAGTAAGTAGCAGCCGGAAGAACAGGACGTGAAACCCTAGCCCCTCGAGATGGTGGTGAAACAGATGAATTCCCTCTCGCGGGTTTGGGGTCGTTTCTCCGGCTGCGGGAATACGCCAACAGCCGGCTCGAAGGATCCCGGCCTCCTCGAAAGAGGCCAGCTGCGCCCTCGTGCATTTGGATCTACCCCACGATTCGGTGGAGAGGGACATGGCCGAGGGGTTGGTTGGTCGGAGGATTTGGTTGGATGGATCGCGATGCGAGGAAGGAAAATGCGTGATCGGAAGAAGTGGCGAGAAGTTGGCTTCTGATGCTGCCATTCCCCTTATATAGTGGGTGTTACCCGCCAAATCAGGAAGCCGTTACCACGCGATGATTACGCCAAAAGTTACCGTTGGATTACCCAAACGGCTAGTTTGACCACGCCTGATGGTCCAACTCCGGCCACTCGGCTTGCCGACCCAATCGCTATGACAGTGATTCGCCGGCTCGACTCGCCAAATCCGCGACTTGGATCAATGGTTTTCTCCTTAGTACAGGAGCCCGCCGATTCATCTGACCGATGCCTACTCGAGCCGTACTCATTGCCGCTGACCACCTACGCCTAGTCGGACGGCCTCGGGGACTCTTGATGGGGATGTGCTACTGGGTATACCAGCGGGGCGTTCCGGCCCGTGAGCTAGCGAGTGGGCCTGCATAACGGCGAGTGGATTAAAGCCCAGCAAGGCACCGAGCGACTGGAAGCTGAAGGCCCAGGCGAGTAATAGGCTCAGTCGGATTAGGTTAAACGACTACCGAAGCTTTAACCGAACCGGTTGAGATATGTAAACCCTAGGGGAGGTGAGCCTATATAAACCTCCCTATAGGGCGAGTAGAGACACGTTCCATCATACACCCAAGCGACTCGCTGCCTAGCCGCCGAGCTCGCCCGTTGTAACACCTCCATAATACAATCTAGCAGGAGTAGGTCTTTACCCTCCGGGGGTCCAAACACAGGTAAAACCACATGTCTTTGCCCTCATCGCACCGCATGAGATGGTAGCCCTTGCCCCTCGTTCTACTACTCGCTGCCGATTGCAGCATCTGCCGTGACTATTCCCACGACAGTAATAACTTCCAAGACTCAAGGAAACTCTTGGGTTATCTCCCAACAAGTACTTTTCTTTAAAGCCTTTAAGTTAGGCACAAGAAGCAAGAAGAATCAAGTATTTTCAAATGAGGAAGCATTAACATTCATACTTGCAAAATATTCAACTATGAAAGGTATCTCATCCAAATGCGTTTTGGAGGATCCTTTCTCATCTCTCTTTGGTCTACTACCTTCATCAAAAATATTTTCAGGGGCAATCCAATCAAAGTTCTTTTCAAAGGCTTCATACATTCCAACAAGCTTAAAGGGTATGGGTATATCAAATTCCTTTCTAGGCTTAGTTTTATCATAAATACCCACAACATCTACACTTGAACCTAACATATTGAAACATTCAAAAACCTTTTTGGCTTCCCTAGCAACATCATGGAATTCTTTTGATAAAGTTTCAAGGATGAATTCACTTTTTCAACATTCTTCTCTTCTTTTAGTTTTAGGAATAAGAATTGTATGAAGGGGTTAAGGCTAACAAACCTAGCCTCCAACATATGAACTAAAGAAGCTGCAACAATCTCATAATTAGGAGCAAGTTCAGCTATAGGTTTATCCTCAATATCCTCATGCTTGCTAACATAATTAAAGAATTCTTCAATATTATCTTTCCCAATTATGGAGCCACTACCTATTGCAAGATTTTTCAGAGCGAACTGGGGGAGCAACATGGTGAGCTAGAGGAACGTGGCAACTAAAGGAGGAACTATTTTTTTTGGGTTTTTGAATAAGGCAAGCAAACCAAACTAGAATAATTTTTTTGGTTTTTTTTGAAAAGAGGCAAACAAAAGAAACAAACCAAACTAAAAACAAAGTAAAGAGGAAGGAAGTGAAGGACTCCCCTAGTGAAGACGTCCTTAGCCTCCCCGGCAACGGCGCCAGAAAATAGCTTGATGGCGCCCACCAATTGTCGTGGGACACTTCATTGGAAACCCCAAGAGCAAGGTATGAAGCAAAGACAAAGAAGTTTCCTCAGTAAGAAACCGAGGTTATCAAACCAGTAGGAGGAAGGAAACGTCACACAGGTGTTGCAAACAACGCGGAGACCTGCACAACACAAACTCAAGACTTTGCCCCAACGAATCAGTGAGGTTGTCAAGCTCACCGGTTTGCTGTAACAAAGGATTAAACGTATGGTGTGGAAGATAATGGTGGTTTGCAGCAAGTAAACAGGTAATAGTGGAAGATGTATCAATGGTAAAGATTGGACCGGGGTCCATAGTTCACTAGAGGTGGTCTCCTTAGATAAACAACATGGCATGAAGGGTAAACAAATTACAACGGGGCAATTGACAGGAACTGAGCAAGGCATAATAATGCAATTACTAGTCAGAAAGATCCTATGAGGCTGATTTGGGCAATACAACAATATACATAGACCGTCATCCAACTACATCTATGACTAGAAGTCCACCTTCAGGTTATCATCCGAACCCCCTCCAGTATTAAGTTGCAAGCAACATACAAATGCTTTAAGCAAAGTGTATAAGGTAAACAGTCCACATGTTCCATGAACAAGAGACCATTGTTTTATCCCTAGTAGGAACAGCACATCTACAACCAAAGAGATTTCTGTCACTTCCCTTGGAAACTAGAGGCATGAACCCACTATCGAGCATAAATACCCCCTCTTGGAGTCACTAGCAACTACTTGGCCAAGTGTCGTGGTGGTATCACGGCATATGCCATGGGTAGGCTAAAGTTGGGGCCGATGGACGTGGAGGAATCCGGGGAGGGATGATGCAGTGAAGACCGCACTCGTATGATCAAAGAGAAATACAATGTATATTGGATTGAAGCTCTCAAGTGGGGATAACACCTCCTTCTATACATCTAATCTCGTATAATCTTGCCATATTTGTGGCTACAATCATGCTCCTGGAGCTGTATCTCCTATCCTTCTATCTAGATCTCTCTATGAGAGTGGAGGAAGAGGAAGAAAGAGAGCTCCTAGTGAGCAGAGAGGGGAGGAGCCCTCCGGGGCCTCTCCTGTGAACGATCCCCCTGGTGCTCCTTATAAAGGGGAGCCCAGGGGACAAGGCTTGTGCTAAACGGTTAGCATCTAGATGGCATATTCTAGGCATCTTCCTGAGATGCTGAGCATATGCCTTGGCATCTTTGGAGATGCCAGGCATATTCCCTAGCATCTTATTTGATGCTAAGAGCATATCCCTAGCATCTTGTTAGATGCCATGGGCATATTCCCTCTGCCATGTCCTAGTCTGGAGCGGACTGGCATGTGACACAAAGGTGTCGACTTGGCTTAACGACATGTCGAGGGAGTGGTTGAGGTAGTGTACTGAGATGATTAAGCGGGCATCCGGGCGTTATAATTCGGGGATCCGAGTAATAGGAGATTCAGCCTGGGTAGAGCTGATTCGGACTTGGGTGCCATTGAGTCGGCCCAGGCAGAATTAAGGGCCTAGCCGGGTCATCCTGCAGCCCAGCCGGGTCATGCTGACAGCCTGAGGTCCCCAGGTTGGCTGGTGCGATCTTGCCCAGTCGGCGTTCCTTCTCGTGGACCAGGCGGGGATGCTGCTGGACGCCGAGGGAGGCCCGCAGTGGGCCGGCCGAGATGAAGGAGGAGCCGGCCCACCCGGGGAGTCTGGTGCTAAGGCACGCTGGCGGGAGATTGGCGACGGGGGTACTTGGCGGGATTGAGGAGGCGCCTTGGCGGGAGGACCTCAGGATGGTGGCAATGACCCGCGGTGGGCCGAATCCTGCCTACCTCGGCCCACTCAGGGGATCGATGGACGTAGCAGTGCGGGGCGCTGGCAATGTTTGGCGGGGTGGAGCTACTTCGGCGGGAGAACAGGTGATGCGGTGGGAGCTCCAACTGGTGGAGTGGAGGGTCGCGATAACTCGGCTAGGTGGGCGAATGATATTAATTCGACCCGTTAGTGTTGTTTGGCCTAGGAGAAACAATGGAGATAGGCCGAGATAGCTATAACTCGGCCAGTTCAGCTTTTTCCTTTATCCTTTTTGTTTATCTTTTGTACTCATATTTAATATCATTTTCTTACATATGTATCTTATTGACTTACCTAATTCACCAACTCGGGGTACACGGGGTACACCCCGACATTAGTCCCGAGGCTATGTGGGACTCGTGAGTCGTGCATAAACCGTATTAAATATTCCCAGAGTTGTCTTCCGACTTATAATCTCTTGGTCGTATAATGTTTTTGGGCAAGTTTGTGACTTTGTCCTTCTTGGGCTCTGCTCATAACCTCTCTGGGCAGGTTTTTCGACTTCTGGCCTTCTTGGGCTCTGGTTATAACCCTTTTTGGTAAGTTTCTAGACTTCTGGCCTTCATGGCACTCGTCATAACTCCTTTGGGTAAGTTTATAGACTTCTGGCCTTCATGGGCACTCGTCATTAACCCCTTTGGGGAAGTTTCTGGACTTCTAGCCTTCATGGGCACTGGTCATAACCCCTTTGGGTAAGTTTATGAGTCTTGGCCTTCTTTGGCACTGCTCTTTTAACCTCTTCGGGTAAGCTTATGAGTCTTGGCCTTTGTTGGCACTGCTCTTTTAACCTCTTTGGGTAAGTTACGAGCTCTGGCCTTCTTGGGCACTGCTCTTTTAACCCCTTTGGGTAAGTTTATGAGTCTTGGCCTTCTTTGGCACTGCTCTTTTAACCTCTTTGGGTAAGTTATGAGCTCTGGCCTTCTTGGGAACTGCTCTTTTAACCCCTTTGGGTAAGTTTATGAGTCTTGGCCTTCTTTGGCACTGCTCTTTTAACCTCTTTGGGTAAGTTATGAGCTCTGGCCTTCTTGGGCACTGCTCTTTTAACCCCTTTGGGTAAGTTATGAGCTCTGGCCTTCTCGGGCACTGCTCTTTTAACCCCTTTGGGTAAGTTATGAGCTCTGGCCTTCTTGGGCACTGCTCTTTTAACCCCTTTGGGTAAGTTATGAGCTCTGGCCTTCTCGGGCACTGCTCTTTTAACCCCTTTGGGTAAGTTTATGAGACTTGGCCTTCTTGGGCACTGCTCTTTTAACCTCTTTGGGTAAGTTATGAGCTCTTGGCCTTTTTTGGCACTGCTCTTTTAACCTCTTTGGGTAAGTTATGATCCGAGTTACCTATTTCCAAATCAGAGTTATTTTACTCAAAATTGACTTAGGTCTTGAGTTGGAGTCCTCTGACTTGAATCCGAGGTATACGACTTAAATCCGCGTTATCTCATTCCAAATCCGAGTTACTTTACTCAATCTTGACTTATTTCCCAAATCTGAGTCATCTGACTCGAATCCGAGTTAACTCATCCTAAATCCGAGTTACTTTACTCAATTTTGACTTACTTCCCAAATCCGAGTCATATGACTTAAATCCGAATTAACTCATCCTAAATCCGAGTTACTTTACTCAATTTTGACTTACATCTCAAATCTGAGTTATCTGACTCAAATCCGAGTTAACTCATCCTAAATCTGAGTTACTTTACTCAAAATTGACTTTATGTCTTAAGTCTGAGTCATCTGGCTCAAATCCGAGTTATATTACTCAAATCCGAGTTAACTCATCCTAAATCTGAGTTACTTTACTCAATTTTGACTTGCATCCCGAATCTGAGTCATCTGACTCAAATCCGAGTTAACTCATCTAAATCCGAGTTACTTTACTCAATTTTGACTTGCATCCCGAATCTGAGTCATCGGACTCAAATCCGAGTTAACTCATCTAAATCCGAGTTACTTTACTCAATTTTGACTTGCATCCCGAATCTGAGTCATCGGACTCAAATCCGAGTTAACTCATCCTAAATCTGAGTTACTTTACTCAAAATTGACTTTATGTCTTAAGTCTGAGTCATCTGGCTCAAATCCGAGTTATATTACTCAAATCCGAGTTAACTCATCCCAAATCCGAGTTAACTCAACTCCAGTCCGAGTTACTTTACTCCAAATTGACTTAGTCTGAGTTATCTATTTGCCACGATATAGCTTGATTTGGTGTGATGGCGATAACTTGCCTTTGATATGGATCCGAGATATAGATCCGAGATTAAGCTTTGGGATATGATAATAGGGCTAACCGTTGAGAGATCCGATTCGAGATGTAGATATGAGATATAGATTCGAGATATGATAAGATGGCAAATAGTCGTCCGAGATATGGGATAACCTGGCAAGATGGTGAGATATCAATACGAGTCATAACATAACCTGGAAATCTGGTGAACTAAATAAAGCTTCGGCCTGAATCAGAGATACAATTAGTACACCGAGTCTGAATACCAATCTGAATTATAAAATACCCTGGCAAGCTGAATCAAATGTCAGTCCGAATCAGAGACAATTTACTGAGCTGAGTTAAAGGTTAATTCAAAGCATAAACAAATTGACTTCAAGTTATATCTGAATCAACAAAAAGCCGGCTGGTAAGCTGAGTTAGAGGACAATCCAAAGCATAAATACACTGACTCAAAATCTACCTGAATCACAAATAAGATGATTCAACTTATGGCCGAGTTAACAGATAAGCTGGCTGGTGAGCTGAGTTAATGGGTAATCCAAGACATAAACTAACTCACTCAAAATCTAACTGAATCTCAAATAAGATGATTCAACTTATGGCCGAGTTAACAGATAAGCTGGCTGGTGTACAAATCTAAATCAACATAGCGCTCTCTTAATCTAGAGATGACTCTACGGATAAGTTGACTAGTCCCCGGGTTGAGTTATTGTCTCCCCGGGGTGAAGGATTGAGTGTAGTCGGCTGAGTTATCTGGCACTTACAGTATATTTGGAGAAGTGTTTGGGTGAGTCTTGCTAGGTCATACTTGCCCTGCTGAGTTACTTGGTACTTACAGTAAGCTTGGTGTAGTGCCTGAGTTCTTCTCGCTGAGTCTTACCTGCTTTGATGAGTTAGACTTGGAGAGTCTCTGCGCTTACCTCTTTGTTCTCAGTTGACTTGGTGAAGCTGAATGAGCCCTGTGAGGAAGAAGTTGATGTAGATGTTCCCGTCCGGATGGAAACCCAACCAACGCCACTAGAGGCCCCACGGTGGGCGCCAAATGTCGTGGTGGTATCACGGCATATGCCATGGGTAGGCTAAAGTTGGGGCCGATGGACGTGGAGGAATAGGGAGGATGATGCAGTGAAGACCGCACTCGTATGATCAAAGAGAAATACAATGTATATTGGATTGAAGCTCTCAAGTGGGGATAACACCTCCTTCTATACATCTAATCTCGTATAATCTTGCCATATTTGTGGCTACAATCATGCTCCTGGAGCTGTATCTCCTATCCTTCTATCTAGATCTCTCTATGAGAGTGGAGGAAGAGGAAGAAAGAGAGCTCCTAGTGAGCAGAGAGGGGAGGAGCCCTCCGGGGCCTCTCCTGTGAACGATCCCCCTGGTGCTCCTTATAAAGGGGAGCCCAGGGGACAAGGCTTGTGCTAAACGGTTAGCATCTAGATGGCATATTCTAGGCATCTTCCTGAGATGCTGAGCATATGCCTTGGCATCTTTGGAGATGCCAGGCATATTCCCTAGCATCTTATTTGATGCTAAGAGCATATCCCTAGCATCTTGTTAGATGCCATGGGCATATTCCCTCTGCCATGTCCTAGTCTGAGCCAGACTGGCATGTGACACAAAGGTGTCGACTTGGCTTAACGACATGTCGATGTAGTGGTTGAGGTAGTGTCCTGAGATGATTAAACGGGGCATCCGGGGCGTTATAATTCGGCCCGGGGGATCTGAGTAATAGGGAGATTCAGCCTGGGTAGAGCTGATTCGGACTTGGGTGCCATTGAGTCGGCCCAGGCAGAATTAAGGGCCTAGCCGGGTCATCCTGCAGCCCAGCCGGGTCATGCAGCCCACCGAGGTCACAGGTTGGCTGGGTGCGATCTTGGGCCCGATCGGCGTTCCTTCTCGTGGACGGCGGGATGCTTTGGACGCCGAGGAGGCCCTTGATGGGCGGCGAGATGAAGGAGGAGCCGGCCCACCCGGGGGAGTCTGGTGCTGAGGCACGCTGGCGGGAGATTGGCGACGGGGGTACTTGGCGGGATTGAGGAGGCGCCTTGGCGGGAGGACCTCAGGATGGTGGCAATGACCCGCGGTGGGCCGAATCCTGCCTACCTCGGCCCACTCAGGGGATCGATGGACGTAGCAGTGCGGGGCGCTGGCAATGTTTGGCGGGGTGGAGCTACTTCGGCGGGAGAACAGGTGATGCCGGTGGGAGCTCCAACCTGGTGGAGTGGAGGGGTCCGGCGATAACTCAGCTAGGTGGGCCGAATTGATATTAATTCGACCCGTTAGTGTTGTTTGGCCTAGGAGAAACAATGGAGATAGGCCGAGATAGCTATAACTTGGCCCAGTTCAGCTTTTTCCCTTTATCCTTTTTTGTTTATCTTTTGTACTCATATTTAATATCATTTTCTTACATATGTATCTTATTGACTTACCTAATTCACCAACTCTGGGGTACCTCGGGGTACACCCCCGACACCAAGATAACCACTAGCAACGGAGAGCATGCAAGTTCACAAACAACACAGACATGAGAGAATCATAAAGATAAAACCATTAATCAAACCAACATAATAATCTCAATATCCATCAGATCCCCGCAAACACAACATGCATGATTACAAATAGATTAGATCTTGATCATGAACGGAGCTCACAAGATCTATACATGAAAGCACAAAGGAGGAGATACAACCATCTAGCTACTACATGGACTGTGGCATCCCGCAAAACCACTACTAGAAAATCGCGTTGAATTTGTGCATTGCATTGTCATCATCATGCATCGTTTGCCAAAACCATTTTCGCAAAACCCCGATTTGTTTCCAAACGCCCCACCTTAATTCAAATGCAAAGCCCGGTCCCCGGATTATTTTTGTTTGAGTGCTATCGGTTTACAAAAGGTGTTAACAAAACAAATAAAAATTATATTATTTTTAGTAGGGGCAGTCGAACGGGCCAGATCGACCACCCCAGATTTTAAAACGGTCCACCTAACCCGCCCTGTAAAATCCTAGAGCTACCCAGCTATCTACCCAACCCAACCCTCCACCTCACTCCCTCCAATCAGCTCACGCCACCTCAGCTCCCCCTCTCCCTCACCCAATCAAGCTCTGCCACGTCACCCTAACCTCACCCACTCAGCACACTCACTAACCCACACCCAGGCCACATTTGCACAGCACAAGACACACGCTGGCTCCTGCCCGTGGGTCCCATGGTCAACCCCACCTCACAGCTGGCACCTCCCCAGATACCCCTCCCCCAGGCCGAGCCTCCCCTGGCCCCGTCCCCACCTGGGCCCACCGCCAACTCCCCGCGTCCCCTGCCCACCTCCTTCCTCCTCTCCCTTCTCTCCCCTCGCAGGTCCCTTCCCCGCCGCCCCTCGCTGGCGTGCCCGTCGCTGCGCCCCCGCCTGCGCGCCATTCCCGCCCTCGCTCGCCTCCGCCGAGCTCCGCCACGCCAGCCAGCGACCCGCTCCTCCCCTGCGCGCCGCGCCACCTCGGGCCCTCCTTCCATGGCCAGCCGCCGCGCCCTCACCCCTCCGCTCGCTGCCCTCGCCCCGCTCTCACTGCACCGTCGTCGCCCTCCACCGCAGGCCCCCAGCAACCGCCCGCTCGCCGCAGCTCCTCCCGCACCGCCTCTCCGGCCTCGCCGACCATCCCCACCCGCGTCCGGCCTCCGCCTCCCGCGCCTCGCCCGTGCCTTCCTCGCTGCATCCCTCCTCCATGAGCAGCCGCCTGGTCCGGGCGCCCCGTCGGTCGCCTCGTCGTCGGTCCAGCCTGCCGCGCGGCCTCTTCCCTGCCCGGCGTGGCCTGCGGCAGCCGGCCTCGGCCTCCGGCGTCGTCGCCCGACCTCCTGCAAGCCCCCGGCTGCCACCTCTTATTGTGTGTGTTCCCTGCGGTGTTGGCCATGAGAGTTCGTCCTCTTAGGTGGTGCTCGACACATGGATGTATCTGTTATTGGAGAGGATAGAGTGGTGTGTGGATGTTGGCGATGCCGTGGTAGTGCTTTCGAGACGAAGCGAGCTCCTTCAGGATCAAGACCCCCGACAAGTTCTATGACTGCCAAGATCGCCACCGGTACCACAAGCGCGGCACCCCGGAGACCAAGCCTCGACACCCCGAACCCGAGCGCCAAAGCCCGACCCTGAAGATCGCCAAGAACGCCCGATGCGGACAAGCTCGCCATCGACCTCGAGGACGCCTACACGAGACGACAAGACCGCCACACGGACGCCGAGACCCTGAACCCTGAGTCCCCGAGCCGAAGGTCGATCTGAAGCGCCAGGACCTAAACCTGCAGAATGCCAAGATCGCCGAGAACGCCAAGACCTTCACCCGACACCGAGACCCCGACGCGACAAGTGCTTCGTCCCGAACGCCATGACCGACAACATGCCCCGCGAACCCGGATACGCCAAGACCTACCCCGGAGCCCGAGAACGTTCCATCGAACCCTGGACCCGAGACCGACCCCGAACCCCGAACCCCGGAAGCCCAAGACCGTCGAGACCCCTCAATGTGTGAACCTTCCCGAAACCCTAATTTCTTAATATAATACAATTGTTGCACATCTAATCATTCATCTCGCATGCATATCATGTGGTTCGGGGGCCTTATGCCGATTCACCTTATAATTAAATATGGGGCCCATATGCGAGCAAATCTAGCCTTATATTGGCCTCATTTAAATTTGTGTAGCGAACCGGTGTTGCAATCTTGCCTTGTTAAAACAACATATAAATGGCGGGGTATCTAAATAACTTGAACCGTTTAATTAATTGTTGGGACCCCGGTTCCGCTTAATATGACCTAGTTGCATCGCACCTTTGCCATGTCATGCACCATACATGCATCATGCCGATCTTCTGCCGTGTATTAAATATTGCATCCGGTGTTTATTCTAGTGTTTTGCCTCTTTGCGGATAAGGCCGCTGAGTTGATGTGAGCTTCGCCCCGATCTTTGGTCGAACCTTCGACAATGTTTTCAGGCGAGCATCTCCCTCTTTCTACCTATCTTACTTTTATAGTCTTTATTCCCTCCTGTTGATCTATTGCTATCTGTGTTGCGATGCTCTAGTTTCCGTACCCGATATATCCCCTGCAGCCTTATATTGCCTTGGACACACCCTATTACCTGTTGTGTGGTAGATAGTTGGACTTGCGCGTCGTAGTTGCTTGCTCAAGTGCTGATGTGTGTCGTCATATGCCCCAGTTGCTAATGTATTGCCGCATGTTGATGTTGGAGATGGTGCTAGTTTTACTTATCGTCACTTTAATTTCTGTTTAACAACTAAAATTGAAATAAGCAGAGGCATCGGTGGGTGATAGATAATATTTGGTTTCCCCGCAAACACAACATGCATGATTACAAATAGATTAGATCTTGATCATGAACGGAGCTCACAAGATCTATACATGAAAGCACAAAGGAGGAGATACAACCATCTAGCTACTACATGGACTGTGGCATCCCGCAAAACCACTACTAGAAAATCGCGTTGAATTTGTGCATTGCATTGTCATCATCATGCATCGTTTGCCAAAACCATTTTCGCAAAACCCCGATTTGTTTCCAAACGCCCCACCTTAATTCAAATGCAAAGCCCGGTCCCCGGATTATTTTTGTTTGAGTGCTATCGGTTTACAAAAGGTGTTAACAAAACAAATAAAAATTATATTATTTTTAGTAGGGGCAGTCGAACGGGCCAGATCGACCCGAACGACCACCCCAGATTTTAAAACGGTCCACCTAACCCGCCCTGTAAAATCCTAGAGCTACCCAGCTATCTACCCAACCCAACCCTCCACCTCACTCCCTCCAATCAGCTCACGCCACCTCAGCTCCCCCTCTCCCTCACCCAATCAAGCTCTGCCACGTCACCCTAACCTCACCCACTCAGCACACTCACTAACCCACACCCAGGCCACACCGCACAGCAAGACACACACGCCTGCTCTGCCCGTGGGTCCCATGGTCAACCCCACCTTGGCAGTGGCACCTCCCAGATACCCTCCCAGCCGAGCCTCCCTGGCCCCGTCCCACTGGGCCCACCGCCAACTCCCGTCCCCCGCCCACCTCCTTCCTCCTCTCCTTCTCTCCTCGCAGGTCCCTTCCCGCCGCCTCGCCAGCGTGCCCGTCGCCGCTTCTGCCGCGCCGCCTGTGTGCCGCCCTCGCGCCGCCGCTCGCCTCCGCGAGCTCGCCACGCCAGCCCATAGCGACCCGCCTCCCTCCTGCGCCGCTCTGCACCTCGCTGCCCTCCTTCCTTGTGCCGCCTGGCTCACCTCCGCTCGCTTCTCCTCGCACTGCTGCCTCCACCGCAGCCCCAAGAACCGCCTTCGCTGCAGCTCCTCCCGCCTCTCCGGCCACGCCGACCGCCCATCGCTCGCCGCGCTCGCCCTCCCCGCGCCTCGCCCCGTCTGCTTCCTCGTCGCATCCCCTCCTCCGCGAGCAGCCCGCCTCGGGTCCGGACGCCCCCGTCGGTCGCCTCCGTCGTCGGTCCAGGCCCTGCCGCCGCCGGCCTCTTCCCCTTGCCCGGCGTGGCCCTGCAGCAGCCGGCCTCGGCCTCCCGAGCGTCGTCGCCAGCCTCCTCCAAGCCCCCCAGCTGCCACCTCTTCGCTGTGTGTGTTCCCTGCAGGTGTTGGCCAACAGAGTTCGTCCGTCTCTTAGGTGGTGCTCGACACATGGATGTATCTGTTATTGGAGAGGATAGAGTGGTGTGTGGATGTTGGCGATGCCGTGGTAGTGCTCGAGACAGAAGCCGAGAGCTCCTTCAGGATCAAGACCCCCGACAAGTTCTATGACTGCCAAGATCGCCACCGGTACCACAAGCGCGGCACCCCGGAGACCAAGCCTCGACACCCCGAACCCGAGCGCCAAAGCCCGACCCTGAAGATCGCCAAGAACGCCCCGGTACCGGACAAGCTCGCCATCGACCTCGAGGACGCCTACACGAGACGACAAGACCGCCACACGGACGCCGAGACCCTGAACCCCGAGTCCCCGAGCCGAAGGTCGATCTGAAGCGCCAGGACCTAAACCTGCAGAATGCCAAGATCGCCGAGAACGCCAAGACCTTCACCCGACACCGAGACCCCGACGCGACAAGTGCTTCGTCCCGAACGCCATGACCGACAACATGCCCCGCGAACCCGGATACGCCAAGACCTACCCCGGAGCCCGAGAACGTTCCGTCGAACCCTGGACCCGAGACCGACCCCGAACCCCGAACCCCGGAAGCCCAAGACCGTCGATACCCCTCAATGTGTGAACCTTCCCGAAACCCTAATTTCTTAATATAATACAATTGTTGCACATCTAATCATTCATCTCGCATGCATATCATGTGGTTCGGGGGCCTTATGCCGATTCACCTTATAATTAAATATGGGGCCCATATGCGAGCAAATCTAGCCTTATATTGGCCTCATTTAAATTTGTGTAGCGAACCGGTGTTGCAATCTTGCCTTGTTAAAACAACATATAAATGGCGGGGTATCTAAATAACTTGAACCGTTTAATTAATTGTTGGGACCCCGGTTCCGCTTAATATGACCTAGTTGCATCGCACCTTTGCCATGTCATGCACCATACATGCATCATGCCGATCTTCTGCCGTGTATTAAATATTGCATCCGGTGTTTATTCTAGTGTTTTGCCTCTTTGCGGATAAGGCCGCTGAGTTGATGTGAGCTTCGCCCCGATCTTCGGTCGAACCTTCGACAATGTTTTCAGGCGAGCATCTCCCTCTTTCTACCTATCTTACTTTTATAGTCTTTATTCCCTCCTGTTGATCTATTGCTATCTGTGTTGCGATGCTCTAGTTTCCGTACCCGATATATCCCCTGCAGCCTTATATTGCCTTGGACACACCCTATTACCTGTTGTGTGGTAGATAGTTGGACTTGCGCGTCGTAGTTGCTTGCTCAAGTGCTGATGTGTGTCGTCATATGCCCCAGTTGCTGATGTATTGCCGCATGTTGATGTTGGAGATGGTGCTAGTTTTACTTATCGTCACTTTAATTTCTGCTTAACAACTAAAATTGAAATAAGCAGAGGCATCGGTGGGTGATAGATAATATTTGGTTTTCGAACGCCAACTTGTGTCCCGTAAGACCCCGAGTACTTGATACCTGTTCCTTGATTTATCGCGCTATCCACATCCGGGAGGTATATGGGACCCCCCTGAGCCAGAGCTTGATTCATTCTTATTTCTTGGGGCCACAAACTAGTTTGAGGTTTTATTTACGATCCTGTACTTATGGCATGCTACTTTCTGTATTTAAATTGTGCGAGGAGCACACTGTACTGTTTAGGATCGGGACACGATTCCGCGGTGTCGACAAGCCCAGCCACTTTCGGGTTCCCGATGTTCACTGACCGTCTACCCAAACCTTGAGCCCGTCTGAGTCGGTGGCCGTTGCGGGATCTACTTAAGGTGGCCCCGAAATAATTCTGAATCCTGTGATTGTTCGGTCGTGAAAGCCTCGTTGGGTTTTGATTTGGTTTTCGAGGTTGATCGGCGTGTGTTGCTATTGGTGCACCCGGCCGGGTAAAACTTTCAAAGCCGTGTCCATGGATATGGACGACTTGGAGCACAGTATCTCGATCATAGACAAGCATAACTAAAGTTTACTGCTATAAATTTGACTTATAATGACTAGTAATCAGCTTCACTATAATGGAATGGCTAATTAATACTGCCCACAATTTGCTTGTTTGGTTGTCGCTTGCGACAATTGTACCTGACTAGTAAATCTTGCAACTACAACGGAATGGCTGAATAAAAGTACCAACAACTGCTGGGTTTTTGGGTTATCTCATGATAAATCTATCTGACTAGTAAGTGTTGTCACTATCACGGAATGGTTAACTAAAAGTGCCCACTGCTTACTTTATCTGGATGATTATCTAAACCTGACTAGTAATTGCTGCAACCATAACTGAATAAATAAAACTACCAACGGTGTGAGTTCCTCGGTTGACTTCCTCGTTTGGTCTCGAGGGGGAAACACCAGGATGGGTTTGTTTCATGGTAGTATCGTGTTGGTTCCGCATAGGTCTTTCTTACCCCTCTCTGATTGCCGACAGTTGTATCGAGTCTCTATAGGTTGTTTAGTGCATGCTGCCGCTGCCGCTTCAGTCCACCATACCTATGTAGGCGAGGACCGCCGAATTCTAGCCTCGCTGTCTTGGCCTCGATCGACGCTCCTTCTTTTCCTTTGCCTTTGTCGGCACCTTTTGTTTAAGCGGTTTGAGATCGGCGTCGTTAGCAGGGTTACCCTTCCGGCTTGGCATGGGCAGGGTATGGACGCCATTGGTTATTCTTCAGGGCTCTTAGCCCCATTTGCATCTTGTCCGTAGCTGGACGCTCTATCGTTTTCAAGGTGATTTGGATCTTTGTATATTATATCTGTATTCTTGACTCATTGAGTCGCCTCTGTATATATATCTGTTCTGTGGGTCCCATCGAGGACTGTTGTGTAATGTTATTACTTCGTTTTCCACCCGCACGAAAGTGCCTGGTGGGCACCTTTGAATCGTTTCTATGCGGGTTTGGCGAATTTTGCTCAAACTTGCATAGGTCCGATTCTGAGGGTGTTACATGGACCCATAGTCCAAGGTGGAACTACTCACGCATCATACCGGAGAGAAGGCCTCCGGGATGATCTCCCCTCCGGCTGGGTGCCGGGAAGAACTTTAGATCCCCCCGATCTAGGGACGATGGTGGTGGCGGCTACAAACGGTTTCTTGGATTTCTGATCGGGTACTTAGGGTTTCTGCATCGGAGGCTTCTTATAGGCGAAGGGGGAGACCGGGAGGCGGCCAGGGCCACCAAACCCTAGCTAGGAGCGGGCCCACCTGCCCCCGCGCCTGGGGTGGGTCTGGCCCCCCCTGGCTGGCCCCTCTAGCTCTCCTCTGGACTTCTTGTTCCCCACGGAAAGTAATTGACTTTGACGTTTGTCCCGTCCAATTTCGAGAATATTTCTTTACTAACTTTTCTGAAACCAAAAATAGCAGAAAACGGGCATCTGGCACTGTTGCAACTTGTTAATAGGTTAGTAACAGAAAACATGTAAAAAGCACCTCAAAGTGTAGACAAGCAAAGCAAAGTAGATACAAAACAAGCATGGAGCATCAAAAATTATAGATACGTTTCCAACGTATCAATATTATCTGGGCCCTCTCAGATGATATGATTTAGAAAGCATGACCATGCATGAATCGGTTAAGTGTTAACTAGACAATCAATTAAGAGTTAGTCGGTTGAATCACTTATCTCGGATTGAGAAGAGATTCAGACTATTTAAAGGATGACAGTTATTCGCCTATAGTCTAACAAGGCATATCGTGAGGCAAAAGGGACTCAGACGCAAGTCACATTAAAAAGGAATGTCGTCAAGACTCTTTGGTACTTAGGACTCAATAGATTCTGCTAGGATCCGCTACCGAATGATCGGTTGAGAGTCGGACTGCAATCGTGTCCAAGTAGCCATGAGCCTGCGGGGTCACACACTTAAGAGCAGGAGCAAGTTTGGATTGGATCTGAACCGGAAATCTAGTTGGGTTGAACCCGAGCCGGATTTTGGACTGAGTCAGTGAGTCGGTCTCACAGTGACTAATATGGGCTTTAGTGAATGTGCCATGAGTGAGTGGAGCCCACGTTCACTCCCTATATATAGTGGGGCACATAAACCCAGAAGGGTTAACGGTTAGGTCATTCCATGCGTTGGAAACCCTAGCTCCACAGCAGTCTAGTCATCGTATCGAACCTAGCAGTTCGCCGCCGGTGCTCCTCCTTGTACGTGTGGATACCAGCAGAGGTGTTGTATGATCAGCACCAGGACGATCGTGATCAGATCCGATCATGAGGACTGCACTGCATCAACGGACAGGCTTCATCAGTAATCCGCAACCGCGCGTCTAGTGGTAATCCTCGTGGCCTTCTACCTCAGCTAGATCTTGGGATCATGACATTAGAGGAGAAAGTTTCGTTTGATCTCTACGTGGCCCAACAGTGGTATCAGAGCGATAGCTTCAGGTTTTAGGCTCGAGATCTCGCATATGTGATATGAGATTGGCTGTAGATTGGATCTATGTGTTGTTTTGGTGGTCGACCTATGAGATAGGTCGGTTTTGTACGATTTTGATTTGATCAACTGTACTCGGGGAATGGTAGATCTGATTTCCGTGATCATACTGCTTAGGTCGTGGAACGACATACCCCTACCGGCCAGTTTCCGCCATCAGGGTAGACTGTGACACGTAAATCCAAATGCGGTGATCAAAGATCAAAGGAGTTTGATCGAGCCGGAATAATGGTTGGAATCCATGTTCGTAATGTAGATGTGATCTACGTTTTCAGAAAAATCATCGGGCGCTGCCCGCACCGGCGAGGGGACCGCCGTCTTTTCCCTGTCGTAGCGCATTAGATGTTGTTGCGAGTTTCACAATGCCGGTAGATAGCGTATCTATGCATAACTTTTTTTTGCAGGAAGTTGTGTATGGTTTGGTTTATGTGCATGTGATGTATGTGTGTAATCCATACGTGATCTGCGAATCACGGTTTTGTCAGCCGGCTGGAGTCTAGGTGTTGTCATTTTATTGTATAACGACCTGCGTGTCGGATTCTCTATGTAATTTACTTTACTAAGCTAGTGTAGCTGTTTGGAGAACCCAGATGGCATGCAAGTCGATGTACATGTCGACGACATGGAGTAAGATGGCAAGTGACAAGAGTTGGCACGAGTAGAATTACAGGCTCTATGGAGATGGAGATCACCATGAAGACGGCCATAACATTTCACATTATAATTGCTTTATTATGTGTTATTGATATGTCTCTGTTTTACCTCTATTAGATAGTTAGTAAAATTTAGTCCCTCAAAGAAGGTCTAGTCGGTTTTCCCGCCAGTGTTTTCACCATCACAAGTCGGACATTCTTGGTAGTGGGCTCATAAAATTGAGGTACTGCCAATTCTTTTTGACTAGGTGGGTTCGAGTCGGACTCTTACCGCGGAAACACTTGGTAAGCTAGACGGGTCTATCACAACAGTTGGGACTCGGGGAAAGTCAGACGGGATACGGGGCATGTGATGCCACCCGACCAACGAGAGTCCTATGAGATGAGATTGACAAGGAGTTATCTACCTAGATCACTTGGCGACTAGCGGTGATGTAAAGCTCACTAGCCGACTTGCTTAGCTAGGATCCTGAATCACTAAGTAACCATCGGAGGGGTGTTGGTTCTAGAGGGAGCATAAATATTAAAGTGTTTAATATGCTTGCTATTTTATGAATACATGTCTTTAGTGTTTTGCATATTTTCGGTTGTATATTATGGACCAAGTAACAATCACTCTCAGATATCTGGTTTTTCTTTGAGAACCATTCTTGAGAAAGATAAACTAAACGACACTAATTTCACCAAATGGTATCGAAATCTGATAATTGTTCTCAAACAAGAAAAGAAGGACCATGTCCTAGAAAACCCACTTTCAGATGAGCCGAATGAGAATGCGACTGCCGCTGCCACCAATGCTTACCGTCGGGCTAAGGATGAGTCCACGGATATTAGTTGTCTTATGCTTGCTCACATGGAACCGGACTTACAAAAGCAGTTCGAGAATTTTGAGGCCTACGATATGATCGAAAGCCTCAAAAGTATGTTCTAGGCTCAGGATAAGACTAAGAGGTATCAAGTCTCTCAGGCTTTGCTGAGTTGCAAGCTTAAGGATGGTGATCCAGTGAGTCCGCATGTGATCAAAATGGTTGGTTACATGCAGTCTCTGGAGAGGCTTGGCTACCCCATTAGTGAAGAGTTCGCTACGGATTAATTCTGAACTCTCTTCCTAGTGCGTATGGTCGGTTCATTTCGAACTACCACATGCATGGTATGGATAAGAAGCTCACCGTATGGGCAGGGGATGATCTCAAGAAGGGTGCCAGTCAAGTGTTGATGGTGGAGAATAAGGCTAAGTTCAAGAAGAGTTATTGGACTAAGAAGAAGGCTAAGTCGGGAGGACAGCAGGCTCAGGACCCAGTCCCAAGCACTTCCTCAGGGACTAAGCCATCTCCTTCAGCTGGATCAACTTGCTTCTACTACAAGGCGGATGGCCACTGGAAGAGGAACTGCATCAAGTATCTGGCCAACAAAGCCAAGAGTTGAGGTATGACTTCCGACTCAGGTACACTTGTTTGCAATGTTATAGACATTTATCTTGCTAATGCACCTAATAGTTCTTGGGTATATGATACCGGATTAGATATTCACATATGCAACTCGTTGCATGGACTGGTAAGAATTAGGAGCGTAGCAAGAGGCAAGGTTGATATTCGAGTCGGCAACAAAGTGAGAGTCGCCGCATTGGAAGTCGTCTCGATGCAACTTCATTTACATTCCAGATTCATTATGGAAATGAATAATTGTTATTATGTTCCAGTGCTCAGTCGAAACATTATTTCTTCTTCATGTTTGATGAGGCAAGGCTATGAGTCGAATATCAAGAATAATGGTTATTCTTTATATTTGAATGATATGCTTCACGGCTTTGCACCCGTCCGGGACGAGTTATTTATTTTGAATCTTGATGGTGAGTCGGTTTATAACATAAATGTTAAAAGGTTGAAACCAAATGATCTGAATATGACTCACTTTTGGCACTGTCGGTTTGGTCATATAAGTTGGAAACGCATGAAGAAGCTCCATGACGATGGACTCCTAACTTCGTTTGACTTGGATTCATTCGAGACATGCTAATCTTGCCTACTCGACAAAATGACCAAGACACCTTTTGCAAAGACTTGCGAAAGGGCGTCTGACTTGTTGTGACTAGTACATAGTGATGTATGTGGACCAATGATCACGACAACCAGGGGTGGTTATGAGTACTTCATTACCTTCAGTGATGATTTGAGTCAGTATGGATATATGTACTTGATGAAACATAAGTCAGAAGCCTTCGAAAAGTTCAAAGAGTTCCAGAATGAAGTACAGAATCAACTCGGCAATAAAATAAAGTTTCTTCGGTCGGACCGAGGAGGCGAGTACATGAGCCATGAGTTTGATGACGATCTGAAAGGTTGCGGAATAGTTACACAACTTACTCCTCTGGGAACACCGCAGAGGAATGGTGTCTCAGAAAGGCGGAATCGGACCTTGTTGGACATGGTATGAGCAATGATGAGTCGGACAGATCTGCCTTTATCATTTTGGGTTATTATCTAAAAACATCGGTGTTCACACTAAACAGAGTACCATCAAAGTCGGTAGAGAAGACACCGCATGAGATGTGGACAAGAAAAAAGCCGAGTTTGTCTTTTCTTAAGATTTGGGGTTGTGAAGCATTTGTCAACCGACTTCAGTCGGGCAAGCTTACGGCCAAGTAGGATAAGTGTATTTTCGTGGGGTATCGGAGGGAAACCTTGGGTTACTACTTCTACAACCGATATAGGACAAAGTGTTTGTCGCTTGCAGCTGTGTCTTCCTAGAGAAAGAGTTTCCCAGTCGGGAGTCAGTGGGAGCACAGTGCAGCTCGAAGAAATCTGAGAGGAACCGACTAGTAGCGAGTCAGAAAAAACCTTAGAGGTTGAGCCTGTCGTGGTAGCTAAGCCGGTAGAAACACCTATACTACGAAGATCGGCGAGATTACGAAGTGTTTGTGATGTATTACTGTTATCCATGAGATCCGTGTTAAAGTCCATGGATGAAAATCAAGTTTGGAACTTGGTTGATCTGCTAGACGGTGCAAGACCCATCGAGTGCAAATGTGTCTTTAATAAGAAAACTGATATGGATGGAAATGTTTTCGTCTATGAAGCATGTCTTGTCGCGAAGGGCTCCGATAAGTTCAAGGAGTTGATTACAACGAGAATTTCTCTCGCGTAGCAATGCTTAAATCAGTTCTGATCATGTTAGCTAGAGCAGCCTATTTGGACTATGAGATATGACAGATGGATGTCAAAACATCTTTCCTTAATGAAAATTTAACCGAGGACGTGTATATGATACAACCATAGGGTTTTGTCTATCTGGTTAACGCCGACAAGGTGTGCAAACTTCAGAAATCCATTTATGGGTTGAAGCAAGCATCTCGGAGTTGGAATATTCGCTTTGATGAGGTAGTCAAATTCTTTGGCTTCATCAAGAGTGATCATGATTCTTGTTTATATAAGAAGTTTAGGGGAGCAAAGTAAAATTTCTAATATTATATGTGGATGACATATTATTGGAAAGGAGTTTAGGGGAGCAAAGTCCAAATGTTGCAAGAAACCAAAGAATCATTGCAAAGGAGTTTCTCAATGAATGACTTGGGTGAGGCAACATATATTCTCGGAATTCGGATCTATAGAGATAGATCAAGGTGGCTCACTGGATTGAGTCAGAGTACTTATTTGGACAAAGTGTTGAAGAAGTTCAACATGGAATCATCTAAGAAGGGGTTCTTACCGATGTCCCATGGTGTAAAACTTAGCAAGACTCAGTGTCCTTCAACGACTTATGAGCGGAGTCGGATGAGTGCGATTCCGTATGCTTATGCAGTCGGATCCATCATGTATGCCATGATTTGCACTAGGCCAGATGTTTCATATGCTCTAAGTGTTGTGAGCAGATACCAAGACGATCCTGGAGAAATCCACTAGACATTGGCTAAAAATATCCTAAAGTACTTGAGAAGGACTAAGGATATGTTTTTGGTTTATGGAGGTGAAGATGAACTCGGTGTAAAGGGTTACACAGATGCGAGTTATCTTACCAACTCTAATGATTCTCGTTCGCAATCTGGGTATGTGTTTGTGATAAACGGAGGGGTTGTGAGCTGGACGAGTTCCAAGCAAGAGACTGTGTCTGCATCTACAACAGAGGCTGAGTATATTGCCGCCTCAGAGGCAGCAAATGAAGTTGTTTGGATGAGGAATTTCCTCATGGATCTTGGTGTGGTTCAGGGCTCGTCCAATCCGTTAGACATGTATTGTGACAACAATGGTGCTATTGCACAAGCCAAGGAACCTAGACAACACCAGAAGAACAAGCACATACTCATGCGATACCACCTGATTCGCCAGTTCGTGGATCACGGTGATATCAAGTTATGCAAGGTACACACGGATGCAAATATTGCGGATCCGTTGAGAAATCCGTTACCACAGCCGAAGAATGAGGCGCACCTAAGAGCTATGGGCATTAGATTCCTAGACATGTGATGTCGGAAGATTGACTCTAATGCAAGTGGGAGACTATTGGGAATATGCCCTAGATGCAATCATGTATGATGATATTTCCCATTGTATTCATAAAGATATTAAGTTGTCCTTGTATAAACATCTGATGTGTATCATTGAATATGTGATTCAGTTGTGGAACTATACATTCATGTAGTTTGCACTTAATATCCTTGGTCATCGAGGTTGTGGTGGACACATAACTTAGATGTAAGGTTCCCAACCTTTAATAAGGTAGAGATCCCTGTGTTTACAATGCTAGTCCCTGGATCAATAGCTAGCATCCACAGTTAAGATGTAATATCAAGAAACAAAGGTCATAATACAACTTTATAACCAGGAATAAAATAATTCATTACATCTTACATAGCTCATTTGGCTATCACATTACATTGCAGCAGAAAATCTATAAAGCATGGAGTCCTTCATCTTCAAAGTGCCACATGCAATCATGTTGGTTGTAGACTTGTAATCCTATTCAACACACTTCACTAACATCAAACAAACCTGCAACATAATAAGTTGCAGCCACAAGGGTCAATACATTTGAATTGTATTGACAAGTTTCACTACTATGTAGAAATAAGTGGATCCTATCATTACATGCATATTTGGCTAAGTAGGGTTTAGGATGTTTTTTAGAAAGCAATATAGTTGTATCCTATATTTTCAAAATAGTTTTGATCTTTGTCAAATCTTTCTAAACTCCTTGGAAAACTCCAATTGCTTCAAATCCCTTGTTGTCACCATCAAGTTTTACTTTGAGAAATTGGAATGTCGAGATCTTCCATAGCTTCAGGCCTTAGTTGCTCAGTATTGTCCATAACCGAGGACACGGCTAAGTACTTAGAATTTGATCTTCTGCAGAAGTTGTACACTTTACCCACATGACACAATCTCGTCTTGATGCCACCAGTGGCCGCTAGATAAGTACTCACCAAAATGGAGTACTAGCAGATCGAGAATGTGACAAAGTCTTTCCATAGGAGTCCTCCCAATACACAATGCTAGCTTGTCAACCGGGCACCAATGTAGGGATATATTTCCCTTACACAATTCTAGTTAACCTTAAGATGCCAATGCATGGGTCTTCCACTATGTAGTTGACTAAGCCAGAGCCCATTTAGCATGTGGCTGTACACGGAAGCCACTGTACGAGAAACATGTTCAATCTCTAAGTCCCTGGGTGGTTTTATTCTAGTGCACATCCAAAAAGATAGCCATATAAACATGGTTCCTTTTGTTGCCACCTTGTCCTATCTTGAGTATCCTTGTCCACCCAGGTGGTTCATTGAGTACTTGTTTTATTATATAAAACATATATCTTTCCAACACTTCATATAATCATATCATGTATCCCATCCCAAATATATAGCTGGGATAAGCATACTACAACTACAATGTTTTCACTAAGGAAGATATAAGGGTATCCTAATAGGATTTAGTAGCATAAAATATAGTAGTCCTTATCATGCATGTTACAAAAATCCACTAAGTGTAATGAAAATAGTAGGACATGGATGATAGTGTCACTTGCCATTTTAGTAGATAATGTTGGTTCACTTCTTGATCTTGCAAATATCACACTCTTCTAATTTCACTATAATTCAATCAAGCAAACAGATATTCAACTAGTATTCAAACAATTGATCACACATAAAATAACAAAAACAAGGTCATGCATGTAAGCATGCAAAAGATATTTTTATTTAGAAAAGTGGTTTCTACTAGGCTCTAAACATTTTAAAGCCCAAAGTGGTCATTTACTAAAGTGGTAAAACCATTTGCAAAAGGTTTCATCTCATAAACTAAATATTATGATAAGGTGATATTTTATGTAGTTGAAAATATCTTTTAGCAAAGTAATGACTTTATATGGTTCAAGAAATATGTTCTTAAATCACAAAACTTGGTGTTTAGGGTCAGAAGGTTTGAATCAAAACATTTCCCAAAGGTTTTACTCAAAATTCATTTCTAAACCATAAACAATATTTTTATTTGACTAGAAATGAGCTAACTCAAATATTTATTCCTTAACTTCACAAAATACATTTTAAAATCCATAAGTTGGTTTCTATGGTCAGTAGGTTCAAAACAATTCATTTTGCAAAGATTTCACCTTAAAATTATATCTAGAACAATTTTTATATTCAAAATAAGCCTACACATGTTTCTGTAAATTCAACCAACTTACCAGAAGCAAAACATTAAACAAAGTGCATGGTTGGGTTGTATTTTTCTTGCTTATTCCATTGATATAAAATTTGCAAAATTTGGACGTGTAGAACTAAAGTTATGAATTTTCCAAGTTTGCATATCTAATAGATTCTAATTTCTATTTTAAATCAAACCTTGTCCACGTGGAGGGCTCTGATTGGCTAAAAACGATTCGTGTGGATTGAGATCTGTGGAGCGTTGGATCTTAATGAAATCGTGTGGCACAGAGCACAAGATACCCCTTTGATTAATCTAATCTCAGCCATACGATCTGCATCCTACGGGTCACAGCGGCCAGACCTTATCTAGGCGGCGTTAGCGGCGGCTGGCGGCGGCGCGCTCTCTAGTTACGGCGGAGCCGGTGATTTAGGAAGCAAAGGCGATGGGGAAGGGCTTTACCAGGTTCGCGTGGTGTCACTGATGCTCGACGTGCTCGCGAGAAAGCAAGGGGCGCACGAGGTTAGACGTAATTGCTCGTCGGAGTTGCTCTCTGGCTTAAGCTCGCACGATTGTCGATGGGGGCGAGGCTACAGGTCACCCTAAGGTAAGATAAAGGCATGGTTAGACGCGTACGGCATCAGGGATCATGGGAGCATCAACGGGAAGGCTCGAGGCGGTCGGTGCTTACCAGGGGAGTTCGTCGGAGCAATGGCAGACGACGGTGGCGAACAGCGTTGAGGTTGCCGACGTTCTGGAGTGGGCGCGGGTGATATAGTGGTACTGGTAGATGCGCCTGATGATGGGGAGAAAGGCTGCATGCAGTGGGAGGCGAGGGGCGGCCGCAGTTCGCCGGAATTGGCCGGAAACATCGTCGGAGACAGAGGTGGTGTGGTTCAAAATTAGAACAGCCCTGGGGCAGAGAGGCGCTGGCAAGTGAGGGGAAAGAGAGAGGAGGGCACAACGCTTAAGTGTGTGTGGTCACTGGCAAGATTAACGCAGACAACAACGCGAATTCAAGAGGCATTAATCGCGGCAGTAAACGGCGAGGTCGAGGGGAACGGTCGACACGGTGGAGACGATGATGACGGGGCAGTGGGGTCCAACGGTCAGCGAGAGAAAGAGAGAGGAGGTGGGGTCCCTGCGTCAGCGACTTAGTGGGTGCGCGCGTGGGTGAAAAAGAACAGAGGTAGAGGGGGAGTAGGTGGGCTGCGAGCTGGTCTTGCTGGGCCTTGGCAGTGGGTTGCTTTGCTTCACTTTTTTTTATACAGAAAGTTTTTCCTTTTTCTATTTTGAATTTCCTGTTTTGATTTTCATTCAAACAATTCAACTCCAAATCAATTCAAACCACCACCAAACTTTGTGTTGATTTTAATTCTGTTTAACAACATATTCCAAAGTCCAAAATAAAATAATTCTTTTATTCTTTTAGGATCTATTAATAATTAATTAAATAGACCTTAGTCTTTAATTTAAATAGGTTTTAATTTATTTTAAAAACTCTATTTTAAATCAAAATAATAACCAAACCTTTTTACAGTAGGTTTCATTTGAAAAACAAAACACTTGGAAATCTTAATTAAAATACTTTACCAAGTTTCAATGTTTATTTAAAATGGAAAAGCCTTTACTTAAACAAAATTGGATATTAATAAATCCTTATTATTTTATTTAAATAAACCTTTACTATTTTTATCAAACAAAATATTTTATTTTAAAAGCTTGGCCAAGATTAATTTGGCTCTTTAAAATAATCTTTATTTATAATTCTACCTTTTCTTTTGAAAACCAAATCTTTTTATTAAAAGATCCAAAAATAGTGATTCCAACTATTAAAACTTTCTTTATTAATTGTTTATCTTTTGAAATCCCTTTAGGATTTTATTTGACCAAAATAGGTTTTGATGTTTCCATTTGGAATCAAAAAGTTTCTTCTCACCCTAAATTTCAACAATTGTTTATTTTGTTTATTAATTTTTAACATTTCAAAATTTGGAAAATTTTGGGATGTTTACATTAGACCAATGTGAAAGTCGGCTGATGACTCGGTTCCAATTTTCATGGGCATGGAGATGATGTTACGACTTACACAGATTCGGCTAAAGAGTTTAGCAAGTTGGATTGACCCATATTTAGGTACAACGAACAAGTTGTCATTTGTATATCTCAATCAATGTAATCCTTAGACCTGAGGTTGTTGCACAGTACGAGTTGAGGATCACCGACTTAGGTTCTGTCAAACGCTGATCCGTAACTGGGCAGTTATAAAGGCAGAGTTCGGGTCGACTGAGAATCAAGCTGTGTGATGTGAATAACCAAGATGGGATTTTGCCCCTCCACTTGGAGAGATATTCTCTGGGCCCTCTCAGATATGATTCAGAAATCATGGCCATGCATGTCTCGGTTAAGTGTTAACTGAGGCGATCGACTAAGAGTTAGTCAGATGTATCACTTATATCGGATCGAGAAGAGAGTCAGACTATTTAAAGGATGACAATTATTCTCCTATAGTCTGACAAGGCATATCGTGAGGCAAAAGGGACTCGGATGCAAGTCACATTGAAAAGGCATGTCGTCAAGACTCTTTGGTACTTGGGAGTCGGCACATTCTTCTAGGACCGCTACCCACTGATCGATTGAGAATCGGATTCCAATCGTGTCCAAGTAGGCATGAGCCTGCGGGGTCACACACTTAAGAGCAGGAGCAAGTTCGGATTGGATCTGAACTAGAAATTTGGTTGGGTTGGACCCGAGCCAGATTTTGGACTGAGTCAGTGAGTCGTACTCACAGTGACTAATATGGGATTTAGTGAAAGGGCCACGAGTTAGTGGAGCCCATGTTCACTCCCTATATATAGTGGGACGTAGAAACCCAGAAGGGTTAACTGTTAGGTCATTCCATGCGTTGGAAATCCTAGCTCCACAACAGTCCAACCATTGTATCGAATCTAGCAGTTCGCCGCCGGTGCTCCTCCTTATACGTGTGGATACCAGCAGAGGTGTTTTACGATCAACACCAGGACTACACTACATGAACTGACGCGCTTCATCAATAGTCCACAACCACACGTCTAGTGTTACTCCTCGTGGCCTTCTATCTCAGCTAGATCTTGGGATCACGACGTTAGAGGAAAAAGTTTCATTTTATCTCTGTGTGGATCAACACGGTCGTAGATTCGGTCTCGCTATAAGCAACGACCTGCGAGGCCTTGTTGCAAACTTTAACTATGAATAAAGTCATGTATCCGGTGGCGCTGTTTGGTGTTGTCCATAAGATCCAAAGCACCGAGGGTAGCTCCTCTTCGCAGGATCCTGCTGCTCAATCAAGAGGCCATAAGAGGCGCTTCTTGATGCCATTGCAGACGAGGCCGTTGGACTTTTAGACCTGGCCGTTGGTCTGGGGGTGTGCAACGGAGGCATAGCTGATGTTGATGCCGAGCTTGTCGCAGAAGCCTTGGCAATCCTTCAAAGTGAACTTTGTTCCGTTTTCAGTGATGATGTTATACGGCACCCAAAACCTAAAGATGATGGACTCGAAGAATTTGACGGTTGTAGTGCCACTTTGATTGGTGACAGGCGTAGCTTCTATCCATTAGTGAAATTGTCAACAACGACGAGGAGGTAGACATAACCTCCGGGTGACAATTTCTGGAGCTCGCCCGCCATGTCGAGTCCCCATTGCGTGAAGGGCCATGCCAATGGTATTGGTCTAGCTCAGAACCTAGCACATGTGGCTTTTCGACGAATTGTTGTCAAGCGTTGCACTTTTAGATGATGCTCTTGGTGTAATGCATTGCTGTTGTCCAGTAGAAGCCAACACGGAGTGCCTTGGTGACGAGGGCGCGACTGCCCGCATGATGGTAACATGTGCTTTCATGTATGTCAAGGAGGATGCTTCTTCTGTCATCGTTGGTGATGCATCGTTGGAGTACTTCGTGATGATACGTTTGTAGAGTTCTCCATTGATGATGGTGAAGGCCTTGGAACGAAGAGCAATGTGTCGCGCGTCCGTTGGGTCTTTAGGAAGCTTATTACTCAGTAGGTATGCGATGAATGACTGAGTCCAAGAGGGCTCAATGAGCATGAACTCCATGATTCCAAGAGGGCTCGATGAGTCTGACTGTGGAGTCGAATGATTTCTTAGGTGCATTCTACTTCGTCATCGGGCGAAGGCTCGTGTCGGTTGACTCCTTTAGCCTTGCCAGTTCCCCTGTATGCCGAAGGACTAAGAGATTCTGCTGAATTCCCTGTCGTAGTTGTCAGACTTGGTGAATCTCCCTGGGGTGGTGATGACGCCGTTTGGTCCTGGCATCTTTAGCAAGAGGTATGCCTAATGCGGTACGACCGCCAGGAACCTGACGAATGCCACCCGGCTAAGGATGTGGCATGACACTATGATGGCCAGTCGACCACCTCGAACTCGAGACATTCGCGCCTGAAGTTCTTGGGGCTACCGAAGATGATGTTCAACTAGATTTTTCCTAGGGGCTAGACTCCTTTCCTTGGGACGATGTTGTGGAAGGTTGTGTCATATGCTTCCAGGCTGGATACCGAGATCCGCATGGGGCGTAGGGTGCTCGCAAACATGAGGTTGATTCCACTACTGCTGTCAATGAAGACCCAACTCATATCAAAGCCACTAATATATGCCTCAAGCAGAGTGGCCTAGGCGAGGGATTTGGCGGGGGTGATCGGATCTATCGAAGGTGATGCAAGACTCGCATCCGCTGAGGTACTCAGGTACGGCTCGTGGGGTGGTGACGGCCAAGTTTATTTGGAGGGTTATCGTCTTCTAGAACCTGTTGGATGGGCACCTCTTATGGATCATGCCCATGCAAGTGATATGGATGATTATAAGTGGTAACTGTGCCAGAAAAGAGCTTCTGACGAGGAGGAAAAGACTAAAGGAAAAAAGATGGAAGCAAGCAAACATGCAACATATCTAGTTGTAAACGGTGTTTCAATGTTTATAAACAAGGCCTAGGGATCATACTTTCACTAGTGAACACTCTCTCATATAAATATATTCTCTTAATGATACTACCGTTAACGACTCTCGGGTTGGACACTCTAATCCATGGCAGGTTTACAAAAGCACACCTCAAAGTCCGCCTTTCACATCTAGATAACCCCACACTATCACCTTGAGCGCTAGATGGTTCCAACAAACACCACAATTTCATAGAGACAACCAACTCAAAATATACTCATGATAAATAATTATGAACTCTAGCCTAAGTGCCACCACGGCGTGCACGTTGTCACTTTCACACACGTGGGGAGAACAGAGATATATTGAAGCACTTGAGTATTTATGTAGACTCTAGCCTAAGTGACACCACGGCGTGCATGCTGTCACTTTCACACACGTGGGGAGAGTCGGAGATCTATTAAAGCACTTGAGTAGCAGAGCAGATCTACTTGATTACAAAGCTCATGATCACAATATGATCATGCATAGAGAAAGAGATGAACACATAGCTATCGGTAGAGCCCTTACCCTCGAGGAAGAACTACTCCCTCCTCATCATGGGAATCAGCAACGGTGATGGAGATGGTGGTGGAGGTCGACGGAGATGGATCTGGGGGCACTTCCCCATCCTAGCAGGGTGCCAGAACAGAGACTTCTGTCCCTCGAATCTTCCCTTCGGTGGCGGCGGCACTGTGGAGGTTTTCGTGGATTTTCTCCAAATGATTTAGGGTTTGTGAGTCGGGGGCTTCTTATTGGCAAAGGAGGCAAGGTCGATGGAGGGCCAGGGGGCCCACACCCCCTGTGGGCGCCACTAGGGCTGCCCCGCGCCCACCTAGGGTGTGGCCACCCAAGTGTCCTCCTCCATCTCTACTTCGTGGTTCCGTGTTGATCCGGGAAAAATAGGAAGATTGGGTTTTGTCCCGTCCAATTCCGAGAATATTGATTTTCTGCCTTTTCTGGAACCAAAAACAGAAGAAAACAGGCAACTGGAACTGTGGCATCTTGTTAATAGGTTAGTATCATAAAGTGTATAAAAATGCCTCAAAGTGTAGAAAAACATAACCAAGTTGATACTAAACAAGCACGGAACATCAAAAATTATAGATACATTTACGACGTATCAAGCATCCGAAAGCTTAACTCCTGCTCGTCCTCGAGTAGGTAAGTGATAAAAATAATAATTTTTGTGGTGACATGCACCATCACAATCAAGATCAAACCATTTGCAAGCATTGAAAGCTGGGATCAAAGTACTCTAAACACGAGCATGAAAGATGAAGTTCTAACAATAAGACATAGCAACTATGCATGCAACATGAAAGGTTACAACAAAGATCATGAATAACAATGCATTGAAAGACATTTGTTTGTTTCACATATAGAAAACATAGCAAGAGTGGTATTCAGATTGTCCCTCAGGGAATAGGAAAACATAAATGCATAGGACACCTTCAAAGTTCACAAGGGTGACTAGATACAAATATTTCAAGAACAAGAAATATCAACAATATGAATCAATCAATAAGTTCTGGGACAAACTCACATAGTACTAAGAATGGCAACTATGCTCTCTTAATTGGTGCCTAAGGATAGAAGGTGGAGACTCAATATAAAAGTGGAAAAAAGGCCCTTCAAAGGGAAGCAGGGATTTCAAGTTTCATAAAGAGCTTCCAAAAATTATGGTAATTGTTAGCTTTCAGCTCTCATTCCCCCTATCATAAGCATCTTGAAGTGATTAAAGTTATAGTGAACAAAATATGGAGTATATTCTTGACAAAGTATGAGTTGGCAATCTCATGTCCCTTGAGTACGAGGGCCGCTCCTTATGCTACTCAACTTTAGTTACCGGTAAGTTCTTTTCATAGTAAGTACATGTGTATCATAGAGAACCGTCAACGGGGTACCCCTTTCCCAATGATACAGGAGCTATCCCATATCAAAATTACAAGGCAAGCAGACAATGAGCATCTCATCAATCTTCTTATTTACCATGGGAAAATGGTGCTTTTTTCTCTCTTTCCTCTTTTCTCAACTCTTTTTTTCTTTTTCTGAATCTCTTTTTTCCATCTCTTTTTTTATAAGAAGAATGCTTCATAGATTGCTCATGTCACATCCCAAAAATTTCCAAATTTTGGAATGTGAAAAAAATAAATAATTGTTGAAATTTAGGGTGAAAAGAAACTTTTTTTTCAAAGAGGGAACATTAAAAACTCATCTTGAAAAAACTTTGAATAGAATTTGAATCCAACTAAATTCAAATCAAGTGAAATGCATTCTTCATAAAAGCATCTTGAAAATTTAAACATTTGGAAAATAAACCAAAACCCTCAAACCCTAATGGAAGAAAACATTTCCAAGATTACTGTAAACCTATGGATTTGATCCATATAAGAATTTGTCATCAAACAAATATAAATGATCAAGGATGACAAATAGAAATATTATAAAACCATATGAATTGGTTTCACTTAATTTGGAGCCATAGATAAAACCTTATGAATTTAATAAGATAAGGAAATTGAATTTCCAAAGCTAATAAAGCACCTATCTAAAAATCCATACCAAATGCTGAGTAAATAATCCTAAAGAGAATTAAAAGGATAAACAAATACTAAATAAAATTATACAAATTGGAATCACCAAGTTTTGGTCTTTAAATAAAAAGATATGGTCTTAAAAGACAAAGGAAGAAATAATAAATAAGGACTATTTGATAAGAGCTAAATAAAAACTTGGACAAGACACTAAACAAATGGAATAAACATTATCCAATGTTCAAATGAAATAAATGGATAAATAATATTGAAATAAAATAATATGGCCTTAACCAAATTCTATTGGATTAAGACAAATTTCCCTAATAAGAATAATTAATTAAATCATGGGAAAATATAATTTGGAATTTACCCAAGTGGAATAAACGTTATTTAATTAACTTAAAAGGTATCAAAGAAATCTTCCAAATAAAATTTATGGAATTAAAACCATATTTAATTTCATTGGAATAAAGACAAATACCCAATTTAAATGACTAATAGAGCACATTAAAAGAATATTCCAAATAATTCAAAGTGAATTATTTGACACCCTAATAAATGAATAAAACTTACTGAAAAGGTTTTGTGAAAAATTGAAATTAAATAAGGGTTAAAAATATATTTGATATTATTTGAATTTAAAGCAAGGGCTTTGTTTTAAATAATTAATATACCCTAAAAAGAATAAAAGAGATATTCTAAATTTGACTTTAAAATGTATTAATAAACAGTATTTGAATATACACAAAGTTTGGTAGAAATTTGAATTCAAATGGGTGTTTAAATTGATTAAACAAAATCAAAACAAAATAAAAGAATTAGAAAAAGAAAAATAAACAGGAGAAGGAAAAACTAAAGAAAGCAGCCAGCCCAGCAAACTCAGCCCAATGGCCCAGTCCAGCCCACCCCTCTCTCCCACGAGAAAAACGTTTCGCACCAGTAAACATAACCGCGCAGTCAGTGACGTCTGGACCACACCTCTTCTCTCTCTCTCGCTGACAACAACGCCCCACCCGTCAGGTTTCTTCCTCACCCCGCGATGACCGCGCCGGCCGTTTCCTGCCATTGATACCCTGGTTGAATTCGCTTCAATGCCTTGCCTTAATCTCACCGCGACCACGCGTACTAAACTGCATGCTCCTCCTCCACCTTTCCCCCTGGACGCTACACACCCTCTGCCCCCAGGCCGCGCTAATTTCGACCTTGAACGCTCTCTGCTCCGACGAGCTATCCGGCCAATTCCGGCGCCGTCTGACCGCCCCTCGCCTCCCAATGCACGCGAGCCTGCTCCCCATCTCCTGGCGCTTCTCTCTGCACCCTCAGCTCACTCGCGCGCGCCCCAGACGCTCGGCAACGACGACGTCTCCTCACCACCGTCCACTGCCTCGACTCCGGCGAGCATTCCCGGTAGGTTTCGTCCACCCCTCCTCTTCTGGTTGACACTATCTTATTCTCCCTTGTCCTACACATCTTCTAGTGTTCACCAATCACTTGCGCGTGCCCTACAGCGTCGCCAATGATGACCTCCCAAGCGCACCGTCAACAGAGATACTCCGGTGAGCAATCACTGACTACTCCGTGCGCCCCTTCATCTACGACGAGTACGTCGAACTTCCCCACGTCACGGCGAACGCAGTAAGCATATCCTCTCCCTCCTTTGCTTCCTAGAATGCCAGATCGCCGTAGACAGAGCTCGCCGCCGCCACTCGCCGCCGCCAGCGCCGCCAACTGATGGTCAATCGCTGTGAACTGTGGGATTTTGATCTAAGGGATACGATAGAAGCTTAGTCGAAGAGGTATGTTTTGATCAGAGCCGTGCGATGCACATTAGATCTGACGCTCCACGTTAGTCGATCCGTGCGAACCGTTATTGGCCAGTAACATCACGCCACGTGGCCAGTCTGTTTTATAAAAAACCAAAAATGATCTATTAGATGTTCAAGTTTGTAAGATTCATAACTTTTGATACACACGTCCAAAGTTTGCAAATTTTATATCAATGGAATCAGCAGACCAAGTACTATCCAACCATACAATTTGTTTAATAAATTGCTTCTGGTAAAATGGTTGTTTTTGCAGAAACTTGTGTAGGCTTAAATTGAATACAAAATTCATTCTAAAATTATTTTTGTGATAAAATCTTTGGCAAATGGATTTTTTTGAACCTACTGACCATATAACCCAACTTGTGGATTCAAAAACATGTTTTGTGAAGCAAGAGAATAAATCTTTGAATTAAAGCATTTCTAGTCAAATAAAAATAATGTTTATATGTTAAAAATGCTTTTGGAGGAAACCCTTTGGGAAATGTTTTGATTTAAACTCTTTGACCCTAATCACAAAGTTTTATGATTTAAAGATATATTTGGTGAACCCTATACAAATTATTACTTTGCTAAAAGCATTTGCAACCACATAAAATAATGATTTGGTTTAAAAATGATTTATAAGTAAAATCTTTTGCAAATGATTTTGCCATTTTTATAAAATGACCAATAGGTGTTTTAGAATGTTTATAACCTATTAGAAACCACTTTTGTAAATAAAACAATCTTTAGCATGCTTGCATGCATTGCTTTGTTTTTATTATTTTATGTGATGATTGCTGGAATGGTAGATTGAATTGTGCCTTGCTTGATTAAATTGTAGTGGAATTTGAAGAGTGTGACTATTGAAAGATCAAGGAGAGAACTTATATTCTCTACCAAAAAGGCAAGTGAAGCTTCATACTTTTGTCCCATTAATTTCACTATGCATTAGTGATATTTCTAAGTAGGACTTGCATGGAATTTTTGCTAAGTATAAACTATGCCATGGGAAATCCTAGTAGATTAAACCTTAGAAAAACTTTCCTAAGTTAAGATTCCTACTACCATCATTCTTAGATTAGCTAGTAGAAAACCAAGGTGGATTATACTTCATGCTATGGAATATTTCAAAGTCAAGGACTTGTGTTTTGTTTAATAAAACAACTAAGTGAATGAATCACGTGGGTGGAATGGAAAGAATAGTTTGTGTTGAGTGGTTATGCAAGTCCAGTATGCTGGGGAAAACTTGGGCATCACCAAGTCCAGTATACTGGGGAAAACTTGGTATCTCACTTGTGGAAAGCCACCCAGGAACAAAGAGATTTGAGATGTCAAATGTTAAGAAGCTTCAAGTGCAGCCACTTGGCATTATGGGCTCCGTCTGGATCATATAGGTTGCAATAAATTATCCAAATGGACAGTTGGCGGTAGGGGAATGATAGGTTGGAACGCGTCCATTCTGGTCTAAGGGAAGGCTTCTGAAAGATCTTGTCTTGGTGAAACCAAGTCTTGTGGGGAAAGTGAACCACCTCTGCAGAGTGTAAAATCTAAGTACTTAGCCATGTCCTTGGTAAAGGACAATTTGAGCATCAAGACATGGAAGCTATCAAGAATCTCCTCATCCCAATTTTCTAAGTTAAAAACTTGTGGTTGAACAAGGGTTTAAGGTTCACCAATTTCTATTGGTGGTTCCTTGGGTGATTTGAGTCAAGCAAAGCTTAGTGTTTTAAAATGATAAGGAAAATATATTTTGAGCAAAGCAAGCCTAAGCTCCACTTAGCCAAATGCATATAGGTGATAGTTACCACTTTACTACCATAGTATCACTTGCCAATACAATTCAAATGTATTGACCCTTGTGGTTGTAAGTTATTATGTTGCAGGTTTGTTTGATGTTAGTGAAGTGTGTTGATTAGGATTACAAGTCTACAACCAACATGATTGCCTGTGGCACTTTGAAGATGAAGGACTCCATGCTATAGTTATTTCTGCTGCATCGTAATGAGATAGCTAAATGAGCTATGTAAGATGTAATGAATTATTTTATTCCTGGTTATAAAATTGTATTATGACCTTTGTTTCTTGATATTACATCTTAACTGTGGATGCTAGCTATTGATCCAGGGACTAGCATTGTAAACACAGGGCTCTACCTTATTAAAGGTTGGGACCTTTACAGCTCACTATGGTGATGCTGCAAGTTTCCACCATGATTAGGCATGGCTTAGGATAGCGGCCCAGGCATTTCTCTAACACATATACATAACTCCATGGACTTACAAGCTCCCCTTTTATTTCACACCAACGACATTCGCAAACAAAAGATCATGATATCAATTGGGTAACAAGTACATGTGCAATGTTGAAAGCGTTCCCCATGACAACATGGTTCTGCTAATTCCCAACGTATAAGTGGAAGCATATAAAACATAGATGACACAATGGTTCAATTTTATTATGGGCAAGAAAAATAAAGTGTGCCATTAAGTTTGTGAGACTTTAATCACTAACTTTCACATAACAAGATAACTTTTTAATTGGGAAGTAGATGAAACAAGAATATACTTGGAATGGTGTAACACACCATGTATAGGAATTTATAGTGGATACTTTGTAATAACTTTGTATAAGAAATATGAATTGAAGTAAAAGAGAGCATCAAGAAGAAAATTCAAAACTCATTTAAGTATAACTCATTTCCTATGGATAGGAATCTTGTAAAGAAACATGTCATGAAAGTACAAAGCAACAAGCATAGGAAAGCAAAACAATTGCAACTTCAAAATTTTCAACATAAAGAAGGGAAACGTAATATTATTGAGATGCATAAAACCATGTTTTCCTCTCTCATAATAACTTTTAGTAGCATCATGAATAAAATTAATAATATAACTATCACATAAAAAATTCCTATCATGAGACACATGCATATAATGATTATTACTCTCCACATAAGCATAGTCATTCTTATTAATGGTAGTGGGAGCAAATTAAAAAAAATAGATATCATTATTATTCTCATCACCATAATCATCAAATATAGGAGGCTTATTTTAATCACAATTTATTTCCTCCTCAATAGTTGGTGGACTGAAAATATCATATTCATCATTGTAATCATCATATATTGGAGGTTTGGTATCATCATAAGCAATAAAATAGCTATCTTCAAAAGCTGGGGTACTAAAAAGATCATTTTCATAAAAACTAGCTTCCCCAAGCTTAGAAGTTTCCATAGCATTAGCAATAATGGTTTTCAAAAAATTCATACTAATAACATTGCTATTAGCATACAAAGGAAGTTCCATAGGTTTTTAAATTTTCTCTCCAGACCATTCATGTTCTAACTTAGGAAAAATACTAAAAAACTATCTAATTTTTTTGTTTTTTCCATTAAGCCTAACTAGTGAAAACAAGAAACAAAAAGAAAAAATTGCAGAATCTAAAGTAAATAACTTCGAGCACTCACACCGGAGGATGTGAGTACCTTTTACCTTACCTCTCCAGCAACGGCGTCAAAAAAGACTTTAGTGGCGTGTTGTTAACATGGGAGCTTCTTCTTCTTTAATTCCCTGACAACGGCGCTAGAAAAGAGCTTGATGTCTACGCACTTCTATTCTTGTAGACAGTTGTTGGTCCTCCAAGTGCAGAGGTTTGTAGATCAGCAGCAAATTTCCCTTTAGTGGATCACCCAAGGTATATCGAACTCAGGGAGGAAGTGGTCAAAGGTATCCCTCTCAAGCAACCCTGCAATCAAGATACAAGAAGTCTCTTGTGTCCCCAACACACCCAATACACTTGTCAGGTGTATAGGTGCACTAGTTTGACGAAGAGATAGTGAAATACAAGTGATATGGATGATTATAAGTGGTAACGGTGCCAGAAAAGAGCTTCTGATAGGGAGGAAAATACTAAAGGCAGAAAGATGGAAGCAAGCAAACATGCAACAAATCTAGTTGTAAACGGTGTTTCAATGTTTAGAAACAAGGCCTAGGGATCATACTTTCACTAGTGAACACTCTCTCATATAAATATATTCTCTTAATGATACTACCCTTAACTACTCTCCGGTTGGACACTCTAATCCATGGTAGGGCTACAAAAGCACACCTCAAAGTCCGCCTTCCCCATCTAGATAACCCCACACTGTCACCTTGAGCGCTAGATGGCTCCAACAAACACCACAATTTCATAGAGACAACCAACTCAAAATATACTCATGATAAATATTTATGAACTCTAGCCTAAGTGCCACCATGACGTGCACGCTGTCACTTTCACACACATGGGGAGAGAAGAGATATATTGAAGCACTTGAGTATTTATGTAGCTTCTAGCCTAAGTGCCACCACGACGTGCATGCTGTCACTTTCACACACGTGGGGAGAGCCGGAGATCTATTAAAGCACTTGAGTAGCAGAGCAGATCTACTTAATAACAAAGCTCATGATCACAACTTGATCATGCATAGAGAGAGAGATGAACACATAGCTACCGGTAGAGCCCTTAGCCTCGAGGAAGAACTACTCCCTCCTTATCATGGGAATCAACAACGGTGATGGAGATGGTGGTGTAGATCGATGGAGATGGCTTTGGGGGAACTTCCCCGTCCCGGCAGGGTGCCGGAACAAAGACTTCTATCCCCCAAATCTCCCCTTCGGTGGCGGTGGCACTGTGGAGGTTTTCATGGATTTCCGCCAGATGATTTAGGGTTTCTGAGTCGGGGGCTTCTTATAGGCGAAGGAGGCAAGGCAGTGCAGGTCTAGGGGGCCCACAACCCCTGTGGGCACCACTAGGGCTAGCCCGTGCCCACATAGGGTGTGTCCACCGTGGTGTCCTACTCCATCTCTGCTTCGTGGTTCCGTGTTGCTCCGGGAAAAATAGGAAGATTGGCTTTTGTCCCGTCCAATTCCGAGAATATTGATTTTCTGCCTTTTCTGGAACCAAAAATATAAGAAAACAGGCAACTGGCAGTGTGGCATATTGTTAATAGGTTAGTCCCAGAAAGTGTATAAAAATACCTCAAAGTGTCAACAAAACATAACCAAGTTGATACTAAACAAACATGGAACATCAAAAATTATAGATACGTTTACGACGTATCACTCTGCCCCATTGTTTTGTGTCGGCGTGGGTTCTCCAAGTGGTGGTGGTGGATTGCCATATTCTATGGGACCCAGGGCGGTACCGCATCCCTGGCTTGTTGCTTCACATTGCAGCTAAGCGCAGGCGTCCTGGAGCTTCTAGAACTTGCGGCAGTCTTTGAGGAGGTGACTCGATTTTTTCTTGTCGTTAGGGCTGTCAAAAAAGTTCGGGCTTGACAAACTGTGTGAGTTTGGCGCGTTAACAGCTCAGCACGAGCTTGATTCGTCTCTCTAACAAACCAAACTCGAGCCTGTTTTCGAGCTCGCGAGCTTAGTCAAGCCAAACTCAAACAGTTCGATAAAGCTCATGATTTTTGTACAGCCGCAAAATTGAGACTGCTATTATTATTCCATCTGTTGTAAGTCCGCTAAAATAATTATGCTGGTATGTTGGCACTGTATTACTATTATACGAAACTCCAAGCCATTTCTGCTATTCCGTTTTCAAGATTTACAATTTTCTTGTTATGTAGCTGCATGTCGATGTACTAAAATTTTCTTACCGAGCTTCAACGAATCGAGCTCAAGCCTACTCGAGCTTTGGTCGAGCCGAACTCGAGCTTAGATGTAGGCTCGAAGGTCAACCTAGGCTCGCTCGAGCTCGGCTCGAGATTCTACCGAGGTCGAGCCGAGCCTAACAATGTTTCACTCGAGTTCGGCTCGTTGACAGCCCTACTTGTCGTCCTTCTTGTCGAGGTAGAAGTGGACGTTGCATGGACCTGACATTCTTTCCATGGCGGAGGCATTGCGAGCGCGGCGTTGCCACACTTGCGTCGTATTCCTGCTATCGTGGTAGCCACTGCTGCGGTATCCGCTGTTGTGGATGCCGTCGTTGCGGCGGTCAGCGTAGCTCGCCGTGGCCATGTTGACTTCTTTGTAGTCTCACTAGTAGGAAAAGGCCTAATGGTGCTCCAAGGGTATGACCCTATTAGTGGCGCACTGTCAAATTTGGTGCGCCATGCCTAAGTGGGCTCTAGCGCCGAGGGGTCAGGCCCATCTATCCCTGGTGCATAGAATTGGCGTGCAAAACGCATAAGTGTGGTATCTGTGGCGCACGCTATTTCGGTGCGCCACTGATAGGTGTGGGCTCGGATCTCTGAAAAGGGATTAGAGTATCCGTGGCGCACCTTATAGGGGTGCACCACTAACCTGGAATACCTATGGCGTATCCAATATAGGTGCGCCACAGATAAGTTCACAAAAATCTGCTCCCCCTCTGCGGATTGGCTTTTTAGTTTTACAAAAATTTAAAGAAAATGAAAAACACTTCAAAAAATTGAATCCTTTCATATATAGGTAGGATATGTGGTCTAGTTTGTAGGAAAATTAACAAATATGAATTTCGATTTTTTTTGCAAAAAAACATTATGGCACAATAAAATGGTCACAACTTTTGCATATGATGTTGAAAAAAGATCTTTAATATATCAAAATGATGAGCACGAAATTTTACAACTGGTCGCACCTCTTTTAGGCCGTTTAGTGATTTTAAGAATCTCAAAATTCGAAACGGTAAAATGTTATGGCAAAAACAAGATTTTTTCCCTTAGAAGGCCACTTATATGTGGCGCACCACAATAGGGTGCGCCACAGGTAAGTTTGAGCGGGATTCAAATTTGACTCCCCACCCTGTCCACCTACCCCCTTATCATTATCTTCCTCCACCTTCCCCTCCTATTCTCCTCCTCCTCTCTTCTTATTCATCTACCTCTCTTCTTCCTCCTCCTCTCTTCTCCCTCTTCCTCTTCATCTTCCTCCTCCTCCTCCTTATCCTTTCTTGTTCCTCCTCCTCTCTTCTTCCTCTTCCTCCTGCTCTTCTTGTTATTCCTCCTCCTCTCTTCTTCCTCTTCCTCTTCCTCCTCGCCCTTCTCCTCTTCTTCTTCCTTCTCCTCTCCTCCTCCTCCTTCTCCTCTTCTTCTTCCTCCTCCTCCCCCTTTCCTCCTCTCTTTCTCATCCTCTGACTCTTCTCCTCCTGTCCTCTCCATATACTCTCCTCCGACCCCGTCCTCCTCCGATTGTGAGCTCCTCGAGCTCTCTCCCCGGTCCTCGCCTCCTACCGGCTCGGTCATGGCCTCCCTCATTTACCTGTGGCAATAGGTTGTGGCCGCGGCGACGTGGCGCAACATGACGACAACGAAGCAACAACGGAGAGGCGACACTAGCAACGACTGATCTAGATCCAGATTTTTTTATGAAATTTGAAAATTTTATCAGTGGCGCACCATGCCCACATGCGCCATAGATAATATTTCATATCCTGCCCTTTTTTCAAATTTTGGAATCGCTATCATTGGCGCACCATATCCCCATGTGGCATGGATAAGTGGGATTATCTGTGGCGCACGTCAAGGAGTGCCACATTGATGGCTCAAATGATGTAGATCTCGTTGGGGAACCTCAAGTGGAAGGTATGATGAGCACAACAGCAAGTTTCCCTCAGTTATGAAACCAAGGTTATCGAACCAGTAGGAGAAAGAACCAACTCCCAAGGTGTTGCTAGCAACTTGTAACCTGCACAACACAACAACAATACTTTGCCCCAACTTACAATGAGGTTGTCAATCTCACTGGTTTGTTAAAAACAAAGGATTAAACGTATAGTATGGAAGAGAGTAGTTGCTTTGCAGGAATTGCAGAAAGTAAATACTAGGCAGTAGATTGAATATCAGTGGGAAGAATGGACCGGGATTAGTATGAGGGGTTGAGGGTTTAGGGTTTTTAGGATATAGGGCTTAGGGTTTAAGCTTTAGGGAATTTTCAATAATGCTCGAGCTTATGTGAATTAGAATGGCGTTAGCGCAATTTTATGAAAGTATATCAAATTTTGATCTATTAGTGCATGATACCTGCTTGCTTGGTTAGGGTTGTTTATGGGTCGAGGGTTTAGGGTTTTAGTATTGAGGGGTTAGGGTTTTGTTTTTAGGGGTAATTTAGGGTTTAGGATTTTTTTCAATAATATGTCCAATTTTAGGGTAAGTGGTTGAGGGTATGTTTAGGGTTTTTAGGGGTTTAGTGTTTAGGGGGTTAGGGTTTAGGGAATTTTCAAAAATAATGTTCAAGCTTTATACTTATTGAAGGGAATATGCCCGAGAGGTAATAATAAAGTGGTTATTATCGTATTCCTTATTTATGATAAATGTGTATTTTGCATGCTGTAATTGTATTAATACGGAAACATTAATACATGTGTGTTTAATAAACAAAAAGAAAGTTCCTAGTTATGCCTCTCTTATAAACTAGCTCGTTGATTAACAAGATGATCAAAGGTTTCCTGATCATGGACATTGTGTGTTGTTAATAACGAGGTCATAACATTGTTGGAATGATGTGATGAACATTCATATGAAGTATAGCATTACGATCAAGGCCATTGTGTTTATATTGCTATAACATCATACGAAGTAATCTTAGTCCTTAGACCATGAGATCATGTCAATCACTAACACCAGAAGAGTATCTCGATAACATCAAACGTCACACTGTAACAGGGTGACTATAAAGATGGGTTCAGTGCTACGATGGTGTTATGTTGAGGCTCATGGATCAAGAGTGGAATTTGTCTATCCGGATGACAGAGATATATACTCTAGGCCCTCTCAGTGATATCACATTAGTTATATTGAAAGCAAGTGATTTGATCACTAGAATGTTATATCACGGGAACGAGAAAAGAGTGCATGTCAGTAACAAGATCAAACTAGGTATGAAGATACCGATGATCGAATCTCGGACATGTAATATATCGCGAGACAAAGGGATTGAGTTACATGCGTATAAGGTTCACACGATCACAGAAGTCATCGTTGAATGTGTGGGAGTCGGTACGGATCTCCAGGTCCCGCTGCTAATTATTGATCGGAGAGGGGTCTCGATCATGTCTGCATTATTTGTGAACCGTAGGGTGACACACTTAAGGGATAACGACACCATTTGGAGCAAATAATATGCCAGAGAAAGAATTACAAAGCGCAAGAATTATTTCACTAGACACTGGTACTATTTCGGTTGAAATTGCTAAAAATGGTTCTGCATGTGAAATTGAAATGTTGTAAGGGGTTTTATGTGAATGTTTGTTAATTAGAGTAATTAACAAAATTCTGAATAAATAAATAAAAGGAGTTTTATTTAAAGAGAGATTACATTAAATTTTGGAAATTTATTGGGAATTTGAGTGGAGAAAATGGAGGGTCATCTTTATGTGAGTGGAGCTTCCACCACAAGAATGAGGGAGAGATGGGGGCACCCTCCATGGCCGGCGGCCATGTTCCCTTGGGCTGCCCCTCCCCTATATAAGGAGCACCTCCTCCTCCACTCTCACACCTCCTCGTGAAGGATCTCTCTCCGCCTTTATAATTTCCCCATGGTCTCGGATCAGTGAGATACATGTTCTCGGTGGCTTTTTATGGAAGGATTTGTTGCTTCCGCTGCTTCGCTGGAGCGAGGGTGCATAGGTTATCGGGGTACCCGGACGTGTGTGCGATCACGGTGCTGCTCGCTTTGATCTTGGACCATTTGGACGGATGGACTTCATCACGATCTTGATATCGACAAGCATTCGACTACATCATCTATGAGTACAACCTAGTTAACACTATTTGGTATTCGAGGGTATGTATTCTATGGATGTATATCCACCCGTTGCTTGTTTCTAGTAGATAAATCTTGGCACTTAGTTGTTTCCATCATAGGAATTTTTTTGTTTTCTATGCTGCGAACCATTCACCTATATTCGTCGAATGGAATGGTGTTACTGAATTAATAGAAGTATTTGAAAATTTGATCTATAAGTGTGCACGACAGCTACTTTGTCAATATTTAAGGGTTTATTGTTTCAGGTTTTAGGGTTAGCGGTTTAGTGTTCAGGTTTTAGGGTTTAGGGTTTAGGTATTTTGGGGTTTAATTTTGGTTTAGGGTTTTGGTAATTTTCAATAAAGTTCGAGCTTTATGCATATAGTCATGGAATATAATGACTTAGCAGCAATTTAATAATGAAACTATCTCAAATTTTGATCTATATATAAGTGCATGATACCTGCTTGGTTAGGGTTGTTTATGAGCTAAGGGTTCAGGGTTTTAGTATTGAGGGTTTTGGTTTTTGGTTTTTTAGGGGCAGTATAGGGTTTAGGAATTTTTCAATAATATGTCCAAGCTTAGGGTCAGGGGTTGAGGGTTTATGGTTTTTAGGGGTATAGGGCTTATGGTTTAGGATTTATGGAATTTTCAACAATGCTCGAGGTTTCGTGAATTAGAATGGCGTTAGCGCAATTTAATGAAAGTATATCAAATTTATATCTATTAGTGCATGATATGTGCTTGCTTGGTTAGGGTTGTTTATGGGTCGAGGGTATAGGGTTTTATTTTTTAGGGGTAGTTTAGGGTTTAGAATTTTTTCAATAATATGTTCGAGCTTAGGGTAAGGGGTTAAGGGTACGTTTAGGGTTTTTAGGTGTTTAGGGCTTAGGGTTTAGGGAAATTTCAATAATGTTCGAGCTTTCGTGAATTAGAATGGCTTTAGAGCAATTTAATGAAAGTATCACAAATTTTGATTTATAAGTGCATGTACCCGCTTGGTCTGGGTTTAGGGTCGTAGGGTTTAAGTTTTAGGTTTTAGGGAACTTTGAATAATGTTCAAGCTTTATGCTCAGATTCGTGGAATGGAATGACGTTAGCATAATTTAATCATAGTATATCTCAAATGTTGATCTATAAGTCGATGATATATCTTCTTATTTAGGGTCGTTTAGGGTTTTAGGGTTCAGGAAATTTTCAATAATGTTCAAGCTTTATGCTTATATTTGTTAGGGGTTGAGGGTTTAGGTTTTATGGGTTGTTTAGGATTTTAGTGGTAGCCATGAGATTTGACGAGTTTCCGAAAAACCAGCTTCGCGGTATTGTCCTGCCATGTATGGACATTATTGTGTTTCAACCCGAACGACCAAGGTCATCAAGGCTATATCGATCAACATCTTATTTTACGACCCCATAGAGTTCCCACACTAGGTTGGTGCATCTTGGGGTAGCAAGCATTTTTGACCGCGGGAGTTTTCACACATATAGTGGATCATGTGTCCTATATAACTACGAAAGTTAAATGAATTTCACAAAAAAAGTCTAGCACAATGGAGACGGGAGTACAAGGCACGCATGTCTAAGGGCATCTGTAATGTTGGACCCACCGACTTATGGAAATTACCACAATGTATAAGGTCAACATTTGCAATAAGGTGGCACCCACATAGCTTCTCATTTTGCTCCATGCAAAGGGAAATGATTTTTCTATAGTCTATGCAAAACCCACAAGCTTGAGGTAACTTTATTTTCTCCATAATGTACTACTATATGCCTTATGGCGTGCTTTTTTTACACATTACGAATGCCCTAAGGAAAAAGCAAATAATGGGCCCACTTGGCAGTGTATGACCAAGCTATAAAACTTCTATGGACACGTCTTCAATTTAGTAGGTCCCATGAATCGTCTCGTTTGGACACTGTCTAGACAGCGGAGCTTACTACTATTAGTAGTACTAGTATATTTCTTATGCTTGGACATATGTCCACCTCTGTCCACATGTTGTACATGCAAAGAGAATAAAACGTAGGCAGGGGAAGTGGGCATCAACGAAGAGAGAAGAGGAGTTGAAAGCGGTTCAATATCAGAGCAAAGTTTATTACGGGTTCCTGACACGAGGTAATCATGCTGCCTTTGCAGTGTAGTACACTGTACTATTACTAAATTTTAGGACCTATGCATGCAAAAAATTGGAAGTGTGTTTTCTCTCTCCTTCGCTGCCTCTCAGCTCTCCACCCCTCTCCCCTCATGCATCAGCCCGGCTGATCTCTCCATCGTCCACAACGTGGCGCTGCGCACGTGTGCCTCGGTACGACGACTCTGTTTCTTTTTTTTTTGAGGGGGTGGCTCTGTTTCTCTGGCGTGTTCGGAAGCCGCGTTGGTGTGGACTAGGAGGAGTACCGTACTAGTATATAGGAAGGAAACCACTTTGGTTCTTCGTGGCAAAAAAATTCAAACTTTTCCAGTTTAGTAATTTTCACTTGCTTCCCAAACATCAGGAGGGAAGGTTATTCAAAAGATCCATCATTCACATTAGTACTACTTCCTATCTTATCTTTATCTTGTCTTATCTCTTACAATACCATACCACTACAAGTGGATGATACCCCTATCTGGCCAGGGTCGTTTAGGGGTTTAGGGTTTAAGGTTTAGCCAACTTTCAATAATGTTCATGCTTTATGCTTAAAATCGTGGAACAAAATGGTGTTACCGCAATTTAATGAAAGTATCTCAAATTTGGATCTATGAGTGAATGATACCCTGCTTGGTTAGGGTTTAATTATGGGTTGAAGGGTTTAGGGTTTTAGTATTTAGGGATTTAGGGTTTATGGGTTGTTTATTAGGGTTTAGGGAATTTTCAATAATGTTCAAGCTTTATGCTTATATTTGTAGAAGAGAATGGCGTTACCCGTTTTAATGTAAGCATCTCAATTTTGATCTACAAGTGCATGATACTTTCTTGGTCAGGGTTTAGGGGTTTAGTGTTTAGGGTTTTATGGTTTTGGGATTTTTCAATTATGTTCAAAAGCCGCTTTATGATATTTCAATAGAATGGCGTTACCATAATTTAATGAAAGTATCTGAAATTTAGGGGTTTAGTGTTCAGGTTTTAGGGTTTAGGTATTTAGGGGTTTAATTTAAGGTTTAGGGTTTCAGGAATTTTCAATAAAGTTCGAGCTTTATGCATATATTCATGGAATAGAATGACTTAGCAACAATTTAGTTATGAAAGTATCTCAAATTTTGATCTCTATATAATACCTGCTTGGTTAGGGTTGTTTATGGCCGAGGTTTCAGGGTTTTAGTATTAAGGGTTTAGTGTTTTGGTTTTTTAGGGGTAGTTTAGGGTTTAAGATTTTTTCAATAATATATATGTTCGAGCTTAGGGTTAGGGTTCGAGGGGTTTGGGGTTTGGGGTTTGGGGGGGGTATAGGGCTTACGGTTAAGGCTTTAGGGGGATAGGGTTTAGGGTATTTTCAATAATGTTCGAGCTTTGTGAATAAGAATGGCGTTAGCGCACTTTAATGAAAGTATCTCAAATTTTGATCTATGATGAGTGAATGATGCGTGCTTGCTTTGTTAGGGTTGTTTATGGGTCAAGTGTTTAGGGTTTTAGTATTGAGGGTTTAGGGTTTTGGTTTTTTAGGGGTAGTTTAGGGTTTAGGGTTTAGGAATTTTTCAATGATATGTCTGAGCTTAGGGCCAGGGGTTGAGGGTTTATGGTTTTTAGGGGTATAGTGCTTAGGGTTTAGGCTTTAGGAATTTTTCAATAATGCTCGAGCTTTCATGAATTAGTATGGCTTTAGCGCGATTTAATGAAAGTATATCAAATTTTAATCTATTAGTGCATGATACCTGCTTGCTTGGTTAGGGTCGTTTATGGCCGAGGGTTTAGGATTTTAGTATTGAGGGTTTAGGGTTTTGTTGTTTTAGGGGTAGTTTAGGGTTTATGGTTTTTTCAATAATATGTCCGATCTTAGGGTAAGGGGTTGAGGGTACGTTTAGGGTTTTTAGGGGTTTAGGGTTTAGGGGGTTAGGGTTTAGGGAATTTTCAATAATGTTTAATCTTTCATGAATTAGAATGGCGTTAGAGCAATTTAACGAAAATGTCACAAATTTTGATCTATAAGTGCATGATACCCGCTTGGTCAGGGTTTAGGGTTGTATGGTTTAAGTTTTTGGTTTTAGGGATTTTTCAATAATGTTCAAGCTTTATGCTCATATTCGTGGAATGGAATGACGTTAGCATAATTTAATGAAGTATATCTCAAATGTTGTTCTGTAAGTCGATGATATATCTGCTTAGTCAGGGTCATATAGGGGCTTATAGGTTTAGGGAATTTTCAATAATGTTCAAGCTTTATGCTTGTTTTCATCGAATAGAATGGCGTTGCCCAATTTAATTTAAGTATTGCAAATTTGATCTACAAGTGCATGATACTTTCTAGGCCTGGTCAGAGTTTAGGGGTTTAGTGTTTAGGGTTCTATGGTTTCGAGATTTTTCAATAATGTTCAAGCCGCTTTATGCTTTTAATCATGGAATAGAATGGCGTTACCATACTTTAATGAAATTATCTCAAATTTGAATCTATAAGTGCATGATACCTGCTTGGTTAGGGTTTAATTGTGGGTTGAGGGGTTTAAGGTTTAGGGTTTAGAGAATTTTCAGTAATGTTCAAGATTTATGCTTATATTCATGGAATATAATAGCGTTACCGCAATTTAACGAAAGTATCTCAAATTTTGATCTATAAGTGCATGATACATGCTTGGTTAGGGTGTATGTGGGTTGAGGGTTTTAGTATTTATGCGTTTAGGGTTTAAGTTTTAGGGGTTTTTAGGGTTGTGTGTTTAGGGAATTTTCAATTACGTTCAAGCTTTATGCCTATATATTCATCGAATAAAATGGTGTTGCACGAATTAATAGATGTATGTGAAAATTTGATTTATAAATGTGCATGACAACTGCTTGGTCAAGATTTAGGGGTTTAGTGTCTTGGGTTTTAGGGTTAGGGGTTTATTGTTTCATGTTTTAGGGTTTAGGGTTTCAGTTTTAAGCATTTAGGGGTTTAGGGTTTCGGGAATTTTCAATAAAGTTCGAGTTTATGCATATATTCACGGAACAGAATGACTTAGCAACAATTTAATAATGGAAGTATCTCACATTTTGATCTATATATAAGTGTATGATACTTGCTTGGTTAGGGTTCTTTATGGGCGAGGGTTTAGGGTTCTAGTATTGAGAGTTTAGGGTTTTCCTTTTTTAGGGGTAGTTTAAGGTTTAGGGTTTAAGAAATTTTCAATGATATGCACGAGCTTTGGTTTATGGGTTGAGGGGTTTAGGGTTTTTAGGGGTATAGGGCTTAGGGTTAAAGCTTTATGGGGTTAGAGTTTAGGGTTTAGGGCTTAGGGTTAAGGCTTTTTTTCAATAATGTTCGAGCTTTAGTGAATTTGAATGAAGTTAGCACAATTTCATGAGAGTGTCTCAAATTTTGATCTATGAGTGCATGATAGTCTTGGTTAGGGTTGTTTATGGGTCGAGGGTTTAGGGTTTTAGTATTGAGGATTTATGGTTTGGTTTTTTAGGGGTAGTTTAGGGAGATTAAGGTTTTAGGATTGTTTCAATAATATGTTCGAGCTTACGGTTACTGGTTGAGAGTATGGTTAGGGTTTTTAGGGGTATAGGGCTTAGAGTTTAGGCTTTAGGGGGTTAGGGTTAGGGATTTTTCAATATTGTTCGAGATTTCGTGAATTAGAATGGCATTAGCGCAATTTAATGAAAGTATCCCAAATTTTGATCTATGAGTGCATGATACATGGTTGCTTGGTTAGTGTTTTTTATGGGTCGATGGTTTAGGGTTTTAGTATTGAGGGTTTAGGGTTTTAGTATTGAGGGTTTAGGGTTTAGGGTTTTGTTTTTTTAGGGGTAGTTTAGGGTTTAGGGTTTAGGAATTTTTCAATAATATGTACGAGCTTAGGGTCAGGGGTGGAGGGTTTAGGGTTTTTAGGGGTATAGAGCTTAGGGTTTAGGTTTTAGGGGGTTAGGTTTTACGGAATTTTCAATAATGTTCGAGCTTTCGTGAATTAGAATGGCGTTAGCGCAATTTAATGAAAGTATCTCAAATTTTTTGATCTATAAGTGCATGATACATGCTTGGTTAGGGTTGTTTATGGGTCGAGGGTTTAGTGTTTTAGTATTGAGGGTTTAGGCTTTTGGTTTTCTATGGGTAGTTTAGGGTTTAGAAATTTTTCAATAATATGTCCGAGCTTAGCGTGAGGGGTTGAGGGTGGTTTAGGGTTTAGGGTACGTACGGATGTGCACTAGTGGTGTAGATTGTCCGTTAGGGTGACCGTCCAGCAGACATTGGTCCCATTCCTGAGTACTCCTACGCAAGTATGTTAGGGGGAGTAGATAGATTTTGTTGCTCATCGTATTAGTTTTTTTTGTCCTTTTGGACAACCTGGACGTGACTAGTATAGTTATGTCGGCACAATTTCTGCCTTTGGCGGTACAGGATGAATGAATGTGGAACTCTCTTTGTCACATTACTATACTACTACTAGTAGTGTAGTACTATACTCCGTATTTTTTTGGACGCACAGTAAAGTAGTGAAGTTTGTTTGGTCAAGCTGCATGCCAGGAGCAATGAGATATCCAAATTTCTACTCAATGGCTCAAGACACGAGATAACTAGTACTCCTCTAGCCTCCAGCTGTTGCCCAGATCAAAATGAGCAAGCAAAAGATTGTCTATCTGGGAAATTTCCATGGCCATATATTACCTGCGGATCTTTACCTTTTCTTTCCTGCAAGGCACCTGCAACTCTAGTAGCTACTCCACAAATAACATGCTATGTTGAGGCCCTACAGCTACTAGACAATAGTACTATTCTAGTAGCTACTCTCGTCACATTGCACCTTCCTTTCCAAGAGGTGGAGTTTCTTTTTTATGAGAAAGGAAACCTTTAGTTGGAGCTCCTTGAAACTACGGCTATAGAATCTGTTGGAGATTTGTGCAACTAGCCTCAATTGGAGTCCCACTTCCCACTCGCCCACCTTTGTCAACACCCAGATTTTTAATCCCAGATGCCTGTTATGCCGTACATCGCAATCCCAGGATTACCATTTTTGCGAGACATAACAGAATTGGATACCACAATACATCATCCATTACAAACCATACATAAGGTCTTACACAAATAGGGATCCCAGGATCCAATTCTTAATACAACTTCAAGCAGAGGAAATACGTAATAATAACGGTAGCTTAGGCGAAGCTCCATCTTCGGGGTCACAGGCAATGCTGACGATGGGAGATGATCCTAGTTGTCGTAACCTTCCTGGGGTCCATCATCCTGGTACTCCTCTTCATAGTCTGGCCATGGGAATAGCTAGGGACAAAGCCATGAGTACTCTTTAAGTACTCGCAAACTAATACTAACAAGTGAAGGGGGTTTTGATAATAGGACACTAGTCTCTAGGGTTGTTTTGCAAGAATCTAGATTTATCTCTACCAAGTTCAGAAACTAGTCACAATTTTATAACTTCTAAGTGGGATCTTGTATTTCATATCACAACTCTGTTGTGGTCAAGTCAAAGTCTCAAATCATTTCACAAGTCATTTTGAAAACATCTGACGGGGGAACAGTATGGCCACTCCAACTGTCCATAACCACAGACGCGACTATTCAAATAGTTTGACACTCTGCAGAGATTGTACACTTTCACCACAACATTTGATACATCCGTTAGGAACAAATCCTGAATTCACCATACTTAGTATGCGGATAATCAATCCTAACCTTTCAATTACACGTCCTAGTATAAGCACCTCTCCTGTGAGTTTGGCCTCCCAACCATGACCAACTGTCATCGTGGGTACTGCACAGGTGGACAGTCTTCACAAGGTAGCCTCATCTCAGACCTTGGTCGTGAGGGAACTAATACTAAGGTATATAAGTTTCTAGTCAAGCCCTAACCAATCTTCGGGTATTGTGGTTGTACGGTAAAATTGGAATGGTATCGCATCCAAACAACCATCAGTTTTATAAATGGCTAAGGATCATGCCTCAGCATTTTCATCACCAAAATCATCTAGTGCTCAAAAAACACATGTGAAAACATCTCAGTAGAATGATCCATCATTCTAAGGTTTCCATAACCATTTTCACCAAGTATTCCCATCTAAAGTTGATCAAGTTTTATGATTAGAACTAGCATCTACAAGTGGGGGTAAGCACTAATGAGGGGTGGTAAACAAGTGGAGTTTCAACTAAGTTCAATCTCATGCCTTAGGATGACATCAAGATTATCTAGCTTAAGCTAAATTTTATGCTCTTTATGCAACCTTCAACTGTCTTCCTAGAATCTACAAGTTACTTCAGTAAACTCTAAGTTAAAGCTTTGATAAAGAATTAAAGTAGAAAGCTTGCAAATAAAACTAGGAGGGGGTATCAAGTGGGCATGATCACATATGCTTAAGGCATATGGAGGGCATGGTAACAGGTAAGGGTTTGTTTGCATCAGTAGAATATCTTGCAAGTGTTAGCTTGCACATTCAACTAGTAGTATTAGGCTTGCATCAGTATCAGTATAAGCTTTCTAAGTTAATAGCTTGCAAGTATTGGCTTGCCTTGTGCAGAGCAGTGGTTGAAGTTCTCATCGGCTTCTTCTTCGTAGTATCCTCCTTCCTCCTCGTATCCTTGGTCGGTACTAGAGTCTATAAATAAATACGATATACACAATCACCAAACAATACTTAAATACTTGCAATCATCACACAAAAGGTCCTATAGATGATTTAGCATCATCACTAACATTACAAGATTAAAGCTTGGTTTAATTCTTTTTATTTTTAGAAAAGTAATTTCTACTCATTGAAAAACTACTGAAGATTTAATATTCTCCAAACCAAACATGGGATCATGTTGACACATGTCATCACCACAAATTTTAGTCCATGGGAATGTGATTTAAAGTGGTGTCACAATTTAATCAGGTTTTACCCTTTTATTTTAATTAAATAAGTGACTAGAAATGCCTATGTGGCATTCTTTTATTACTTGGTCATTATTTCTGTAAGTAAACCTATATATTTTATATATTCTGAAAGGTATGATTAAATATGATTTTTGAGAGTTGGAATCAACTCAAAAGCTATTATGGTTTAAAATTGAAAAATGTTTGAATGCAGAAAAGCTTCTGCCTTGTTATTTTTACCAAGGATGATCTACAGATCCAAATGACTTGAATCCAACGGTCTTGGATTCAGCATTCCTAGACCTTTCAAACAAAATTGGTTTCATTCCATTTGGTTCACTAAATCGAGCTGGGTTGATTTTTGAATCTAGGTACAGAAGTGTGTTTGAAATAAAATGGAAAAGGTTAAATTCAAATGACTGGGCTGCGCGGGAAACGATACTGGGCCGGCCTTCTAAGCACAACGCTTATGCGGGCTGGTTAAGTCGCTGTCCCCACGCGTCAGTGAGACGAGGGGGTGCGAAGCGGTATGGGGCGATGTGAGCCGTGGGATCTGGTTCTAATCTAACGGCTGAGGGTCATCGTCGACGTTGGGCAACGCCGGCGAGACAGAAACCTAGCGCGGCAGGTGGGGGTCATTGGGGGCTCAACAGGGCTCAGGCGAGGGTCGACGAGGCGGGCAAACGACGAAGTCGACAACGGTGAACCTCCTGGTACCGACAGCTTCTCCTGGGGCGGATCCAATGGCTGCCCCCCTTCTTCTCCAGCAGCGGCAGGCTCCGGTGAAATTCTGGTGAAGCGCTGCTCGCCTTGCTTCGGGACTGAGCCGAGGTGGTTCTGAGTGAGAGGGGAGTGAGATGGTGTGCTCAATTCGGATGGGGGTGGCCTCTATTTATAGTGGCGAGAGGGAACCGACGGGCGCAAGCTGAGCTCGTCGTGGTCGACGACATAGAAGGCTATCGGCGTGGGCGGCGGTAGGGGGCGGTGCGGTGTTCCTTGGAGATGCTCAACGACATGGTGGCGAGGCGTGGGGCGGTGCGGTTTGGTCAGAACGCGGCGGTGCTCTGCGCGTGCCCGACGGAAGTTTTTAATGCGCACAACATGCGTGGTCCGCGCGGCGGCGAACGAGCGTGTCTGGGGGGTTGCTGGGACGGTGGTGATCACGTATGCATGCGGCGAGGGCGGCGCGCGGTCTGTGGGCGTCGGTCGAGTGTGGCGCACGGGGCGCGCTCTCGGCATGGTTGCTGGCGAGCTTGGCATGTTCCGTGCGTGTGGTCCATGGGTTGGCAAGGTTCTAGCATTGGACAGGGAGTGGCGGTGGGGTGTTGGCTTGCTCCCAGACATGTTGGCTAGGCTTGTTTCTTCTCCTAGCTCGATGTCGACATGGGGGTGACAAGGGTTCACTCGGCCCGCTCACCATTGATGGCATTGCCAAGCTTACAGTGATGCTAGAGGTTTGCAATTGAGCTAGATGATCTACTAAAGCCTAGTTGCAACCAGAGAGGGGACAAGTTAGGCGTCAATCACTGCTCACAATAGTGTTTGGATTTTGTTTGATTTGAATCTGCAAGGTGTTTGATGAAATGGCCGCAAGAACTCAAGTTTTGAATTTTGAAAAGATTTTTGGCAGGTGTGCTAGGTTGGTGCTGGTGAGTCTGCAGATTCTTGGGTTTTGAAAGTTGAGCTTGTTCGAGTGGTTTTTGAAAAAGTGGGATCTTCCCATATGATAAAGATTCAATTTTGAACTGTCCTTTAAACTATGCATTTGAATGTTTCTGGATGATCACAAAGTGGGCCTTGATACTTTGTTAGGAGTACTATCAAGGGGTGTAAAGATCCAAACAAGTTTCTGTTAAGTTCTGAAAGTTTGGGACAGCCAAAGTAGGCATGGGAGTTAATTTGGCCAAAATGACCATTCCCTTATTTTGTTTGTTTTGATTTATTTGTCTTTGTGAAAAGTGTGGGGATTGTTTAGATGATGTTTATTTCACCTAAGAATCCACTTACAAGCAAAGAAACACATAGACAAGGTGGTTCAAAAGAATTCAAAATGAAATGCATACTCACATGCATGCTTCCATATTTTTATTTAAAAAAGTTTTTGTTAACCCTAATTTTGATTATTAGAGTTTGATGATCCAAGTTTAGTATTTTTGGGATGTTACAAACTTCTTCAGGACTAGTACTCCGCACCATCAACCTTTGTCTTCTCCATCTAACCCCGGCCGCCAGCTCCCGCCAACGATCTTCCCTCTCCTCCCCTCCCTCCCTCCCTCCCACCCACCCAGAAAAAACCCCAAAACAGCATCCGGAGCCTCCTTCCATGGTGAGATCGAGCAAGGCAGTAAATATCCTGATCAGTTTTAGATTGTGGTCACCGAAGGCCTCCTTAAAGTACTCATTAACCATTGCGACACCACCACAGCCGCGAGGCTGGTCGGTCCGTCCAAACATATTCTTCAATCAGCAAAAGAGAGCACAACTACGCCTGTTTCTTAGCCGTTTGGCCTGCCATGTCTTCTTCATTCTCACCCGACGGTGAGACTGTGGGAATCAAAAACTACATCAAAGTGGCAGGCATCTCGTGCAAGCTGACGCTGTTGGACAGGTTTTCCTCCGATGTTGTGATGCCAAATGGTTTTGATGAGCGGCGAGCAGGCGGCAATGGAGATTGGATCGTCACGGTTGGGCCTAATTTTATATGGGACCTTGTCAATGTGTACACTCATTGCAGTATTGTTCTTACGCAAGTGTCGGGGTTTGAACCGACCAAAGGTTCTGCACTTACATTCCAGGATGATGTTGATGAAGGTCGACGTACTGAACTCCAGAAGATAGTCATTTGCCAAGTTCCGACAGCTGCTGGGGGATACAAGGATTTCTCTCTTGTTGCCATCTTCAAATTCAAGATTCCTGCCCTTAAGGGGCATGATAGTAATGGATGGTCAATTTGTGTGAACAAGTTCCAGCGCTACTTCAGATACTACGATGCTATTATCCAACACGGCCGTGTATTCGCCGTGACCTAGAACGGCAGTGTTTATGCATGGAAGCATCCGAAACTTGGTAAATTCTCCTCACTATGTATTTTATTAGCTTTATTCCTGAATCGATGTAAGCTAATTGTTCTGAACATTCATTCGTTAGTAGGAATTTCACACAGTAGGAATTTTACCCTCTTTGATTCGAACGAATTCCCTAGGAATTTCAGAGGAATGCAATTTGATAAGTGTTCTTACATATAATTAGTTTGATTCATATCATTGAGTTCTGTTGATAGTATTGCTTTGCTCCCAGTACATCCCACAGAAAATATGATATCTGCTTGTACTAACGCGAGATTCAGATATTATTCATGAATCGATGTAAGCTAAATTTTCTAAACTTTCATTGGTTAGTAGGAATCTCATATGAATTTTGGCCTCTTTGATTCGAAGGAATTCCCTAGGAATTTCAGAGGAATACAATCTTTGGAAAGTTTTCTTATATATATGTAGTATGATTCATATGATTGAGTTCTCCTAATAGTATTGCTTTTCTCCTAGTACATCCCATGGAAAATATGATATCTACTTGTAGTACTTACGCAAGATTCGAATATTATTCCTGAATTGATGTGAGCTAACAATTTTGAACTTTCATTAGTTAGTAGGAATTTCGTAGGAATTTTGGCCTCTTTGATCCGAAGGAATTCCCTAGGAATTTTAGAGGAATGCAATCTTTGGGAAGTTTTTTTTACATATAAGTCGTTTGGTTCATATGATTGAGTTCTGCTCATAGTATTACTTTGCTCCTACTACATCCCGTTGAAAATATGATATCTACTTGAAGTACTTAGGCTAGATTCCGATATTATTCCTAAATTGATGTAAACTAATTTTTCTGAACTTTCATTGGTTAGTAGAAATTTCATAGGAATTTTAACCTCTTTGTTTGGCAGGAATTACCTAAATTTCAGAGGAATGCAATCTTTACGAAGTTTTCTTACATGTACGTAGTTTGATTCCGAGGATTGAGTTCTATTGATAGTATTGCTTTGTCTCCTAGTACATCCCATGGAAAATATGGTTTCTACTAGTAGTACTTATGTGAGACATACTAGAGGTATGATATATCATCGCTATATAGTAGTATTATAATAGGTAAAGCTCAAAAAATTATAAATTTGATCGACATCTATAAAGTATGGGTGCATATTTAGGGCCTGTTTGATTCAAAGGATTTGCATACAAAATTTGTAGGATTAAATCATATGGAGAAAATTGCAGCTACCACCACCCTTTGTGGCGTTTGTTGCACAAAACACGAAAACAAACCATTTTTTGCAGCTAGCATAGTTTATTGTTTAATTCTTTGCTTCCAGCCTAAATTAATATCTTAGCCTTGATAAATTGCAGTTAACATCAGTCCTTATGGTATTTGTTGCACAAAACACAGAAATAAGAAAATAATTGTAGCTAGCATAGTTTGTGACTTAATTATTTGCATAGTTTTGGTACATAATACATTGCATTATAGGCTACATAAAAATCACAAAAAATGAAAAAATACCTCATTTTATTTCAACAACTTTTACGCCCCATGTGAAAATATATTTTGATGCAAATTTGTTCATATATACTACACATGTATATGCATTTGTATGTTTTAAGAGACATACAAATACTGGTAAATATTTATTTTAGTAATATATTTATTTATTGGTAATATATTTTTTGGTGCCTATGTCAACAAATATTGTTTGGTAATATATTTATGTTAAAATATTTATGTTTTAATGTTATGCTGCAAGAAAAACAAGAGACATGACCAGCTAGTTAACAAGGCTAAGTTATTCATTTGGGTCAGGTGCAAAAAATTAAGCCACAATTGTGCTATGTACAAAAATGACTTTGATTCTGTGTTTTGTGCAACAAATGCAACAAAGGCTGGTGTTAACTGCAATTTTCTCAATCCTATTGGAAATTTTCCTACCATGGTCATTTGAGTGGTAACATAAGATAAGGTAAGATATTAAACCTCCTAGAAATAATCCTTGTTGGTTCTCCTTTGGTATGCAACACACCAAAATTTTGTAGATCGAACCTTTGCCTTTTCCCCTATGAACTTCACATTTCAAGATCCTATAGGATTATTTCCTATTTCATTTGATCCTATGAATCAAACGCCGTGTATAGAAGAATTTCCAGCATATCCCCATTTCGAAGAAATTAGAATTTCCATAGCATCTCCCAAGGTAGGCATATTTTTTATGCAATCAAACATCCTAACTATAATCAAGATTTTTGAAAATAGTATACCAACTTTTACAATGCCAGATCAATATCATTTTTTTTTCATGTTACATTTCCTTTCCCTTTCAAGGTCCTTTGCTTATCCAGTCGCCACGCGATGTGGTCTATACATCAGGTTTACCAGGCAATCAAATTGCTAAAGATACTAGTGGTGTTCACTATGGTCGCACCGTTCGCACCTATCCTTCTGGTTTTGACTGCATGGTGTTTTCGATGAACACAAGCCAGTTACATGCAGCTAACCCATGGAAAAGGGTTACTAACCTTGGATCATATTCTCTTTCCCTTGGCGTGAACTACCCGATACACATTGTAGTAGGCGGTGCAAATGATCCGCCGGGACACCTGACGAGAAGGAACTGTGTTTACACCTAAAACTAAGCAGTTGGTTACGAGTATAGGACGCATCCTGAAATTTGCTCCTTCAGTCTGGATGATGACGCAGCTGTTGGTTTTCACACCAATGGTTGCTGGATATGGTCGGAGACTCCATTTTGGTTCATCCCAAGCTTCTCAACACCCTGGACTGGAACAAGCCGGTTCAAGGATAGCTCATTTGGTCTCGGCCTTTTGTTCTACTCTTTCTTTTGGCTGGTTTAGCTGATGTAAGTACTACTCAGCATTTAGTTTCGCACCCGGTACGGCTTGTAAAATACTTTGTATGACCAAACTCCTTTTGTAAACTTGGTAGTTTCTCCAGTATGTATGTTTCACCAAGCTCATAAAAGAACTTTATTTAGGAGTACAGTTGTAACTCTACTAGTACTACCTAATTTCTTCCAGAATGTTGTACGGTATACTAGTTGTATAGCAGTTCCATAGTTTTGTTTCTTTTTTCGCTACAGTTTAGGTCCTGTAACAAGCTACTGTAGGTAAGTTGGACGTGTAGGTACTACGCTCTAACTTCACGCAGTGGATCACGAAGTTTCCACGTTTACAAGTAAAACATGTCGCTCATTATGGCATTGCCAGTGATTTGACAAGGCAGTACTGTATGATGGTGTGCTAGTCTCGATGAAGCTAGATGGAGTTAGTATCTGCCGTAGAAGAGAGAGAGGGAGGGAGTTTTGCACACGCCTGTGAAAGTGGCAACACGTTCCTTCCGAGACAAGCTGGATTTAACTCCCTCACCGGCCTCCCCCCACACACATACAGGTCAGTCCCTTCTTCCATCTACTACCGCGCCCTGGCCTCTCGCTCCATATTGTTGTCGACTAGATCCTCAGCTCCGTCCTCTACAGGTGGTGGCGAGTGATACGTCCAAAACGTATCTACTTTCCTGAACACCTTTTCTATTGTTTTTCCTCTAAACTTGTGTGATTTGGATACAACTAACACGGATTGACGCTATTTTCAGCAGAATTACCTTGGTGTCTAGTTTTAGTGTAGAAAATCAACTATCTGGAAAAATCTCGAAAAATATGCCAAAAATTATATTTCACCAGAAGATCCACGGAGCCAGAAGACGAGACGGAGAAGGGGCCTGGCAGGCCCACACCCTTTCCAGGCGTGGGTCCAGCGCTGGCCGCGCCTAGGGGGGTGCAGCCACCCCAGGCACCCCCTCGGCCTCCCTCTGCGCCTATAAGTTGCCTCTCAACCTAAAAACTGAGGGGGTTCGATAGTTTTGCAGAAAGAGATACGCTCCACCGCCACCACCAAAAACCAAGATTCGGATCCAGAAACTCCGTTCTGGCACCCTGCCGGGACGGGGAATTTGGAGAGGATCATCGCCATCGTCATCACCAATGCCTCTCCATCAACCATCGTTGTTTCCCTTATCCATGAGTGAGTAATCCCCCGTTGTAGGCTTGGGGATGATAGGGACTGGATGAGTTCTATCATGTAATCGAATAAGATTGTTAGTGCATAGTGCCTAGTATCTCTATTAGTGCTATTTGACTTTGTTGCAACTTCTTGTGCTTAATGCTTGTCAGTAGGGCCCGAGTGCCATGATCTCAGATCTGAACTTATTATTGAAGCATTATGATAGTGTTGTTTTTGGTCTTATCTGCATGTTGTGTACACATATCATTGTCCTGATCCAAAGGCCCCGAAGTGACAATAATTGGGACAACTAGAGGGGATGGCTGTGGTGTGAGGATCACATGTGTTCACAGAGTGTTAATGCTTTGCTCTGGTGCTCTATTAAAAGGAGTGCCTTAATTGACAGTAGTTCCCTAGAGGCCCCACTGCCACGGGCTGGCTAGACAGAAGATGTTGTGCAAGTTCTCATTGCGAGTACCTATGACTATATTTGGAGAACATTCCTAGGATTGTTTTGTACTTGGATGCTTGTTATTATTTATCTGCAATGCCCTAGATCTTGAAGTTACATGTTTAGACTTGTCGATGCAACGCCCATCCATCCATCCCTATGCCTACCGCACTTGAATCCCCCTGTTTACTATTACTGTTACTATTGCTCATGTTTTACTGCTGCTGTTGCTACTACCAAACTGTTGCTACTGATAAACTTCTGTGAGCAAGAACTATTTCCAGGTGCAGCTGAATTGACAACTTAGTTGCTAAGTCTTGCAAGTATTCTTTGGATCCTCTTGTGTCGAATCAATAAATTGCGTAATACTACCCGCGAAGATTGTTGCGATCCCTTACCCTTGTGGGTCATCGAGACTATTTTCTGGCGCCGTTGCCGAGGAGCATAGATTTATTTGTAAGTTCACTTGGATTTATTATTGCTCACTGCTACTCCTTTCATCATGGGTAAGTCTCATGATGGAAAGTTCCCTATTTTACCATCCACTACAAGAATAGGTACAATCCTAAACACCTCTGTTGCTCTTGATTCACCGTCTGTTATAAGTAAGATTGTTACACCACCACCACATACTCATGCTACACACACTGCTACTACTACTGAATCTGAAACTGCTTTTGATGCTCATGATGTTACTTCTACTGTCCTTGATGAGATTGGTTCATTAGGTCCTTTCCTAGATGCTATTATGGCTAGTCTAGGAAATACCGAAACTCCTAGTGAAGACACTATTACACCTGTTAGCTCACCTGAGTCTAGTGAGAGTTATGATATTAATGATGGTTACATTGAGTTCACTGATGAATTTGTTGAAGAGTGCTGAAACACACATGGTACTAGTGCTATTAAGAGTCTCCTTGCTAGACGTACTATTATGCCTAAATTGTCCTTTGATCCTAAGTTTGCCACCTCTCCCATAGATATTAAAGATGAAGATTATGATTTCTCTCTTGATTTGTCCTATTTAGATATTGTTGAGAAAGAACCTTTCTGTGGGACTAAAAATGAGAGTGATGTGTCTCATATGAATGAGCTTTCTACTATTAATGCTTTATTCTCTGATGATTTTAAGATGCACAAGTACTTTGTTACTAAGATCTTCCCTTTTTTCACTAAAAGGAGAAGCTAGGGCTTGGTTTAATAGATTACGTCCTGGTTCCATTGATAGCCCTGATTTCTTGATTGCTTCTTTCTTCCAGAAATATTTTCCTCCCAGTGCTAGACATGCTGCTTTGCAGAGACTTTTTGATTTTAAACAGGGAGAAGAAGAGAAATTGCCTAAGTCATGGACAAGGTTCTGTGCCTTGATTCATGCACATCCTGGATGTCCATTACCTAAGAATGAGATTCTTGATATTTATTATAATGGACTAACTGATGATTCTAGGACCTACCTAGATAGCTTTGCTGATTGTGTTTTCAGAAAAAGAACTCCTACAGATGCTGAAGAATTAATGGCTAAGATAAGCAGAATTATGATGATTGGACTTCAACTGAGCTAAATACACCTGAGCCTATTACTCCTGAACTAGTTCCAACACCAACACCAAAGAAGAGGGGAGTTATTGCATTAAATGATGAAGTCATGAAGGAAGCTAAGAAGTGTCTAAAGGAGAAAGGTATTAGAGCTGAAGATGTGAAGAATCTACCTCCTATATAAGAATTATGTAAGCCAATTCCCCACTCATCCACTATTGAGGTACACTCTCTCCAACACTTTGATGAAGGTGATATTCCTTATGGTAAGCGTCCTGATCAATGTTTAGAGGAACTTGACATTTTTATTGTTAAACAAGGTAATTTTAATAAACAAGTTCAGAATCATTTATTGGAAAACTCTAGAGCTATCCATGAGTTGAAAGATATTGTGGAAAGAACTTATAATGATATTAAAAGGCTTTGTAAACACTTTCAAATGGTTCAAACCCAGCTTAATCAACCTGCTAAGGTACAAAAGGATATGGTAGTTAATGCCTCAGGAGATAAACATGCTTATGGAATTAGAACTAGGAGTGGTAAAGCTACTCAAGATCCTTTATATCCTTAAGGACACCCTAAAAGAATTGAGCAGGACTCTGAGCAAGGTAATGATTGTTAGGGCATAGTGCCTAGTATCTCTATTAGTGCTATTTGACTTTGTTCCAACTTGTTGTGATTAATGCTTGTCACTAGGGCCCGAGTACCATGATCTCAGATCTGAACTTATTATTGAATCATTATGATAGTATTGTTTGTGGTCTTATCTGCAAGTTCTGTACACATATCATTGTCCGGATCCAAAGGCCCCAAAGTGACAATAATTGGGACAACTGGAGGGGATGGTTGTGGTGTGAGGATCACATGTGTTCACGGAGTGTTAATGCTTTGCTCCGGTTCTCTATTAAAAGGAGCGCCTTAATTGCCAGTAGTTCCCTAGAGGCCCCGCTGCCACGGGCTAGCTGGACAGAAGATGTTGTGCAAGTTATCATTGCGAGCACATATGACTATATTTGGATCACATGCCTAGGATTGTTTAGTACTTGGATGCTTGTTATTATTTATCTGCAATGCCCTAGATCTTGAAGTTACATGTTTAGACTTGTCCATGCAACGCCCGTCCATCCATCCTATGCCTACCGCACTCGAATCTCACTGTTTAATGTTACTGATACTATTGCTCCTGATTTACTTCTGCTGTTGCTTTGTTATTGCTACTACCAAACTGTTGCTACTGATAAACTTTTGTGAGCAAGAACTATTTCCAGGTGCACCTAAATTGACAACTCAGTTGGTAAGGCTTGCAAGTATTCTTTGGCTCCCCTTGTGTCGAATCAATAAATTGGGTAATACTACCCGCGAAGTCGGCGCGGCAACCTTCTGTAGGGCAGCGGCGCATCCGTCATCCCTGTCCTGCAGCAGCAATGGCGGTTTGTGAAATACTACAACACTCGTACATATTCCCTTTTTTCATAATATAAGATGTTTTAGCTTTTGTGAAATGAGTGTATCTAGATTCACTCCAAACATACATGGTAGAGTTGATGATGTAGTTAAATTTTTACTTGTCTATTGCGCAACTAAACCTGGGTATGGTTTGAAAACTGCCCCATACCCCAACTGAATCCAAACTATTTTTCCCGTTTTCCCAATCCAAACTGAAACCATCTAAAAATAATATCAACCCAACCAGAACCAAACACACTCAATCTTACACCCAAACCAAACCAAACCGAGTGCCCATCCATGGGTTAAAACCAATTACTAAATGGGTTGAAAACTGTTTGCTCTAGTGGGTCCTTGCGCGACTCAGTGCAGTTTTAGGAGCGCACGCAGGAGGTAGACAGCGGTAATACGCAGGTGAATTCGCCCCGTGCGCATGTACTGGTGCCGGTTAGCCTGAGTGTCTAGGTACGACCAAGAACAATAACACACACTACAAAAAATTTCCTTTTACAACGGACGATTTTCATTGTTGAAGGCCCATTTTTCGTGGCTAAAGAGTCTTCTACGACCGATGCCCTTCGTGGAAAAAGTCCCGTCACAAATGAATCTATCACGGGTTTTTTTCGACCGTGGCGGATCACACCCTTCAGCCACGAAAAATTTTTCCGTCATAGATGTATTCGTCAGCCGTGTTGACTGCTGACGTCATGCAAACTACCATGTGGCGAGCGCCGTTAATGGCCAGTTAACGCCATTAACTGTCAATGAAACCGTGGTAGAAGACAGGCTCAACCAAGGCCTGGTAATTATTAAGTGGGCCGGCTCATTAAGGAAGTCCAACAGGATCGTGACCCATTACTGTTTTGACAAGCACTGTTACAAATGGACCTACTGGTGCAACCGTAGTCGGCCCATAAACTTTCTGGCCTGTTACTATTTCTAAACGCACTGTTTGAAATTGGCCCATTCACACGACCCATAAATATCCGGGCCCGTTAGTGTTCCGCCCTGCACTGTTCGAAATTGACCCGTTTGGCTAGCCCGCTTTTGGCCCGTAATGGTTCTGGCCCATTATAGTATATCCACGTACTGTTCGAGCCTGACCCATATACTTGGGGCCCTACTGTTTAGGCCCGTAAATGTCTATCCCGTTACTATTTTAACCTGGTGAGTTCCTCGGCCTGTTACTGTTCCGGCCTGGTACAACATCGGCCCGTTACTATTCTGGCCTAGTAAGATCCTAGCCTTTTTCCTGGCCAGGCCTGCTACTATTCTGGCATGTTATTGTTCTGGCCTTTTACTGTTTCGAGAGTTACTGTTATGGTATGTTACCGTCTCGTCCCATTACTGTTTCAGCCTTTTACTTTCTCGGCCCATTACTGTGTCGGCCTGTTACTTTCTTGGCCCGTTACTATTCTGGCATGTTACTGTTTAGAGCTATTATTGTTTCGGCCTACCGCTATTTTGGTTTGTTACTGTTTCGGCCTGCCACTATTACGGCATGCCGTTGTAACGTACCGTTACTGTTACTAATCTCGCTTGTGGGTCGGCCCCGTTACTTTTACAGCTTCTGCATTTCTGGATCCCTTTCGATAACATAAAAGGTGCATAACTTGTGAAGATTTTTACTGTTCATCGTTGGCCTAATACAAGACGGGCAAATACAGAGCATGATATTGTACCCTAATCTACGTGGCTATCGTAGCTACGATACCACCTACCGCTATGTGTGGAAGGCATCAACTAAATGCCTAGACGGCCTATGCAATTGGTCTAGATATTACATCAAATGCAAACAAATTAAAATTATTACATATTATCAACTCAAGGGAAAGAAAAATTGGCATTTTAGTTGACAATCGAGTTGATATCAGTCCTCAATTTGCTTTCTCCATCTATCACCTCCATCTTCCTTTTGAGTGTGACATCTACATTGGAAAACAAACTTGAGACATGATCTTGCTGCCCCCTCTTTGGTGGCGATAGCAATAATTGCAGTCTGAAACTAAGTAATAACAAGTTAATACGTCATACAAGGAAAACTACTCATTTAACTGATACGGCAGGAGCTATGAACTTGAGTTTACTGCTGGTCAATGGTTCAAATATGTTGATCATCACATCAAACAAAGAGGAGAAGCAAGCATTAAAGAAGTGTGCCTACCGTGAAACGAGAAATATAACAATGTGTGTGTCTTATAATTTTAGCAAATATAAACTAGCCAGGTCATATCAACAAATATATATAGAAGAATAAACCAAACAATGGCATGCAATTACTGTCGTAGCTAAGAATGAACAAGACAGAAATTATAACGGCATCATGAGAGAACTTGTAGAGCAGGAATGCAAACCACAAATTAACTATACAGTAGAGGATAGTTATGTTGTTTCTTAGGACGAACCAGAACTAGATACAAAATATAATGGCGTCGCTTGTGAAACTGTAGAACAGAATAGGCAAGCATTAGACAAGTGTGCCTAGAGCAGTCAAACAAAGTGTTTCTTAGAATTTAAGCAAATATAAACTAGCCAGGTTATTTCAATTAATATATATGAAAGCAGTTGTATATCCTGGAAAGCAAGAGAAGTTGGTTGACTCAGAATTTGCGGTGAGATACACAATGGCATGCAGTTACTGTCGTACCTAAGAATGAACCAGATAGAAATTATAATGGCATCATACCAGAACTTGCAGAGCAGGAACGCAAACCACGAATGAACTACACAGTAGAGGATAGTTATGTCGTTGCTTTAGGATGAGCCAGCACCAGATTAGAAATATAATGGCGTCTCTGTCGAACCTGTAGAAGAGGACAAACAAGCGTTAAACTAGTGTGCCTACAATGAAATGAGCGATCAATCAAAGTGTTTGCTATAATTTCAGCAAATATAAACTAGCCAGGTCATTTCAACAAATGTATATGGAAGCAGTCGTTTATCCTGGAATGCAAGAGACATTGGGTGACCCAGAATTTGCAGTGAGCTACACAATGGGCATGCAGTTACTATCATATCTAGGAACCAAACAGAAATAATAATGGCATCATAAGTGAACTTGTAGAGCAAGAATGCAAACCCTGAATAAACTATATATAGAGGAGAGCTATATCGCTACTTAGGATGAACCATTAGATATGAAATATAATGGCATTTCTTGTGAACCTGTAGAACAGGACAAGCAATCATTACACAGGTGTGCCTACAAATGAATTGAGCAATCGAACAGAGTGTTTCCTAGAATTTCAGCAAATATAAACTAGCCAGTTCATTTCAACAAATATATATGGAAGCAGTAGTATATCCTGGAATGCAAGAGACATTGGGTGACTCACAATTTGCGGTGAGCTACACAATGCACATGCAGTTACTTTTGTGCTAAGAAAGAACGAGACAGAAATTATAATGGCATCATGCGAGAACTTGCAGAGAAGGAACGCAAACCACAAATGAATTACACAGTAGATGATAGTTATGTTATTGCTTAGGATTAACCAGCACCAGATTAGAAATATAATAGCATCTCTTGCGAACCTGTAGAATAGGACATGCAAGCATTAGACAAGTGTGCATACCATGAAATGAGCAATCAATCAAAGTGTTTCTTAGAATTTCAGCAAATGTAAACTGGCCAGGTCACTTTAACAAATATATATATGGAAGAAGTCATTACTATCGTAGCTAGGAACCAAATAGAAATTATAAAGGCATCATAAGACCTTGTAGAGCAAGAATGCAAACTACGAATGAATGATATATACAGTAGAGGATAGCTATGTTGCTACTTAGGACGAACCATTAGACATGAAATATAATGGCATTGCATGTGAACCTGTAGAACATGACAAGCAAGCATTACACAAGTGTGCCTATAGATGAATTGAGAAATTGGAAATAGTGTGTTGGGGATATGCTAAATGGGTGTCACCATTGCATGTCTCTAATCCAGATAACCTGGGTGGCCCATAGTCAGTAGCAAGGCCTATGCCCTGCTGTGTGGCCCAGTTAGATGGATCTAGAAGGGAGGCCCATGCCAGATAAAGGAAGGCTACGGAGGAGTCACCAGCATATCCGGAGCCTTGGAGTGCAAGACACGTTAGACTAGTTGTGTACCATGTAGGACTTTGTAACCTGTCCGGCTAGGACTTTGCCTGTAACCCTAGGACTATATAAGTCGGACCTATAGGAGCCTTTAGGGCATAACTCAACTCATACCTCGCATAGCGAACCAATCCCTGTAACTCGGCGTATTTCCAGTATACTGATTTATAGCAGGAATAGGATTTTGCCACCATCGTGGGATCTGAACCTGGGTAAGTTGTGTTACCTCGTACCCGCCAACCTTCCTCCTTACCCCACGTCTCTAAACACGCAATGTGAGGACCCCTCCATGGCGTACTCGTCGGCAATACCACCACCGTTGGCGCCCACCGTGGGGCAAGAGGCGCATCAGGCTCTACAACGGGCGAGGTCCAAGATCTTCACGGGAATCGGTGAAACCGTAGCCATCGGCCGTGTTCTCTTCTCTGGAAACATTCCGATCATCCTCCCGAAGAGTTCTGGATTCCGGCAAAGACAAACCCCACCCACTGCTCGATCGTCCCAATCGGGGACATCCACCTCTTCATCAGCGAAACCGACTCAGGCACTAGTTCCCTGGAAGTCGGAGGATCGTCAAGGCCCGCTCGGACCACCTACGGGCAGGATACGTTCGCGGAAGGATCAAAGTCGGATCTCTCTTCGGAGTTTGCCGACCTAGATCGGAAAAATCCAAGTCCCACCCAAACCGCCCCTATGCAGGCTATAATGGTGGAAGATCGCTGCAAATCCGCCGGCTTCGCCCATGCGTCTGGAAAGAAGAGATCAAAGTTCGTCGGCGTGGTGACTATCTTCGATCTGGCACGATGCGTTCAGAGAGAGGGTGAAAACCCCCGCGATTACCTAGCCAGGTGGCTCCGTATACGGGCCGATCTGGAACATTACCCCGGTGATGATGCTATTTATCACTTCATGGAAGGACTGGATTGCGGCACACTTCTTCGGCATATGCTAAGGAGGCAACAGGTCGCGGGTCTCCTCAACTTTGAGAGCATGGTTAGCACCGTCAACAACTACGCGGGCTCAGGCCTAGATCACTGCCATACCCATGCCACCGCCGCCATAGCCTCCGCCACCGCCTCCAGTCAACGTCCCTGTAGCCTCGGCATCTTCTTCCATCATCGAGGAGGCCGCCGCACCCTTCGACTCTATTTTCCGGGGGTTGTAGGATTACGGCAACATGGTGGAGATCTTCAGGGGAAATCTCAACATTGCTGTCAAGTACCTCCACTGATGTTGACGGGCACGGCCTGCCAATGGATTGATGACTTGCCAAAAAAGTCCATTTGCAACTGGTTGGACATGCAAGAAGAATTCACCAAAAACTTCGAGGGTATGTATAAGCGTCCCTGCACTATTGGCAATCTACAACGGTGTGTGCAAGAGAAAGAAGAGACATCTCAAGCCTACCTCTCCTACTGGCTGGATATGAAAAATTCCTGCGCAGGAGTGCACGATCATACCGCTATGGTCGCCTTCATCGACATCTTGGAAAAGGGTACAATGCTCCGACATAAGCTGAAGCGTCTGCAGAACAATCACAGTTTAGATCTCAATCAGATGATCTCCTTGGCTAGTGAGATCATAGCTGCCGACGACAATGCTCGCGGCTCCTTGCCGGCAATGGCCATCCCAACCCAAGCCAAGAGGAATAACAGCACCAAGCGGAATAGTCCGCCAGAACAAAATCCAGTCTCTGGCATGGTTGCGATGACGTTTCCAGGATGAGGTGATGGCGGGCAGCATGGCCGAGGACGGGGGGCTGGTCGTGGGCAGCAGCGAGGTAGTGAAACTACCACAGCAGTGCCCTGCGTTCCCCAAACATACGAGGAGTACCGTGATATTCCATGCCTTGTACACCTCGATGCCAACGGCAAAGCTACTCACACCAATATCCATTGCAAGTTCGTCAATGACCTCAACGGGGACCCAGAGTCTGGCTACAAACGAAGCCGGAAGAACCGACCGCGAGGCAAAGGCAAAGGGAAGAAGAAGGAATAGGAGTCCAAGGATTCAAGTGACATGGACGAGGATGTAGACCCCAAGCACGCCGACAAGGGCGATTGCAAGGGAAATAACCCCTCTGATAAGAAGTTCGCCGTCTACCACACTTTCCTTGGCACCCCCACTGTCCGGGCATAGAAAACCTCGATGAGGATACTGATGGCCACCCTACCCCCAGTTCCCCCGTACCTATGCTCGTTGGAAGTTCCAATCACTTGGGATAGGAAGGATCACCTAGACCTCATCCCAATAGAGAACCAATATTCCATGGTCATTAACCCTTTGATTGATGGCAGCGTGTTCACCAAATGCATGGTGGACAGTGGAAGAAGCATCAACATCATGTACATGGATACACTGCACAAGATGAACTTGACGGAGACCAACCTAAGGCGGACCAGCACCGTGTTCCATGGTGTAGTTCCTGGTCGGGAGGCTCGGTCCCTTGGGTGCATCACGCTTCTGGACGCTTTTGGTGATGTTAACAATTACCGCCAAGAGCGCATGACCTTTGAAGTGGTCCCCTTCAAGAGCATGTACCACATCATATTCGGACGCGACATCTTCCACGCCTTCATGGCCAAGCCATGCTTCGTCTACAACAAGCTCAAGTTACCCGGACCAAACAGTGTCATCACCGTATCTGGAAGCTTTACAAAGGCAAGGGATTGCGAGATTGGAGAAGCATCCTTTGCAGAAGCTGTCCTCTACAACGAAGAGTTCAAGGAGATCCAGAGCAAGGTCGATGCCTCGGATATGCCAGCATCGAAGAAGCAGATTTCTGACTCTGATCCCGCATTCAAGGCCGCCATCGAGACCAAGCTGGTGGAACTTGTGGTAGGCGATGCCTCCAAGACCACCGCCATTGGGACGAACCTGGACCCTAAATAGAAAGCACGCTCGTCGAGTTCCTCCGTGAGAATAGGGACATCTTTGCCTGGCAACCTGCTGACATAAAAGGTGTACCTAGGAAACTTGTCGAGCACAACTTGAATATTGATCCAAAATGCAAACCGGTGAAATAACCTCTACGACGCTTCAGAGACGATAAGAGATGCGCCATAGGCAAACAGATAGCTAGGTTACTTAAGGCTAGTTTTATCCGAGAAATCCTTCACACCCGATGGGTGGCCAATCCTGTACTTGTCCCCAACAAGGGAAACAAAGAATTAAGAATGTGCGTTGATTACACCGGCTTGAACAAAGCGTTCCCAAAAGATCCGTTTGCTTTTCCTCGCATTGACCAAGTCATTGACTCAACGGCTGGCTCGGAACTTCTGTGTTTTCTCAATGCATACTCTGGATACCACCAACTAAAATGAGGAAGCCGGACCAATTGGCCACTTTGTTCACCACACCTTATGACACATTTTGCTATGTCACAATGCCCTCTGGCTAAAAATCGTAGGTGCTACGTACCAGCGGACTATACAACATTGCCTACACAACCAAATTGGTCGAAATGTTCATGCCTATGTGGACGATATAGCAGTGATGTCTAAAAAGTCAAATGACTTAATGTCCGACTTAAAAGAAACCTTTGATAATCTTCGGAAATACAACATGATGCTTAACCCAAAGAAGTGCGTATTCAGGGTTCCAGGCGGCAAATTGTTCGGCTTCATCGTTTCCAGCGTGGAATCGAGGTCAACCCCGAGAAAATCAAAGCGATCCTAAACTTAAACCGTCCAACATGCCTGAAGGACATCCAACGGCTCACAGGCTGCGTCCCAGCGGTAAGCCGGTTCGTTAGCCGACTTGGAGAGAAGGCTCTGCCGCTGTACAAGTTGCTGAAGAAGGAGGACAAATTTACATGGATGGACGAAGCAGATGCTGCGCTTAAGAAGCTAAAGGAGATACTTTTCCTCTGCACCTATACTCTTAGAACCCGGGCCTATGGATCCTATGATGATCTACATGGTGGCCACCAACCGGGTAATCAGCATCATCATCGTGGTGGAGAAAAAAGAACCAACGCATGAGTATGGAGTGCAACGACCAGTTTACTATGTAAGCGAGGTCTTGACAGAGTCCAAGCAACATTACCCGCACTACTAGAAGCTAGCTTATGGAGTGTTCCTTGCTTCTCGGAAGCTAAGACACTATTTCCAGGAGAACCCTATCACAGTTGTGAGAAAGGCTCCACTGTCCGACATCATCTATAACAGCGACGCTACAGGAAGGGTCGCGAAGTGGGGCATTGAACTTGCCGCCTTCGAGATCACCTATAAGAGACGTGACGCTATCAAATCACAGGTCTTGGCGGATTTCATTGCAGATTGGACGGAGATGCCGGATGCTACCCCTGTACCAGAGCCAGAATACTGGGTGATGCACTTTGACGGATCAAAGCTACTCAACGGCTCGGGGGCTGGTGTACTACTACAGTCACCAACAGGGGAAAAGCTACACTACGTTCTGCAGATCCACTTTGATGATACAAATAACATGGCGGAATATGAAGTACTCATTCACGGACTTTGCGTAGCCAAGGATATTGGCATCAAGCGCATAGTTTGCTATGGAGATTCCGACTTGGTTGCCCATCAAGTGGCTAGCACCTGGAATACGCAGAACCCTATGATGGCGGCATATCGAGACGAAGTAGGCGAGATAGCCAAGTGCTTCGAGGGCTACGAATTCAAGTATGTAAAGAGGGAGGAAAATGAGGCGGTTGGTCTGCTGTCAAAGCTTGGATCAGGGCGCAAACTAATTCCACCTTGCGTTTTTCTGGAACATCTACGGACACCATCCGTGAAGGGAGCGGACCCTGAGAACCAGAATAGAGTTGACTCTTTTGTTCATATAGTAACAAAGGTCCCTCCGGCTTGGACAAAACCATTCAAGGAATATCTCATACACGGAACTTTGCCCATCGACGAGGTCGAAAGTCGACAAATAGTACGTCGAGCAAAGGGCTATACCATAATCAATGGACAGCTCTATAAAAGAAGCACCATTGGTGTATACCTCAAGTGTGTTTCCCAACAAGAAGGTATTGAAATCCTTCGTGAGATCCATCTTGGAGATTGTGGGCATCACTCCGCTCCTCGATCGTTGGTCTCCTAAGCCTTCCGGCAAGGATACTACAACAAAAGGCTAAGTATATGACAGCTATTGTAGCAGCAAAGGAGGGCATTTGTGTCAAGTAGTTTGTTATCAAACTAAGGTGTGGTTCACAACGGGCTAACACTAAATATATATTGTACAACAATAGTATCGACATGATTTAATTTAACCCCAAGGAACTAAAGGTCTCACCAAAAGACCAAATTTATACAATGCCATCTCATTAGAGAATGAGTGATGTGTGAAGACGCAAATACATGCAAATACACACGGACCTGAAAGTGTCAGATCCAGAGATTATGTTAACCACTAGCAATCGCGTATATGCAACACCAGAAAGCCATAGGTGTTCAATACGCAAAGTTTTCAAACTAGATTATTGTCTCTAGTGCAAGTGGGAGACTGAAGGGAATATGACCTGAGAGGCAATAATAAAGTTATTATGATGTATATTCAAAGTTCATGATAAATGTTTATTTTGCATGCTATAATTGTATTAATACGGAAGCGTTAATACATGTGTGTTTAATAAACAAAAATAAAGTTTCTAGTTATGCCTCTCTTATAAACTAGATCATTGATTAACAAGATGATCAAAGGTTTCCTGATCATGGATATTGGATGTCGTTAATAACAAGGTCACAACATTGTTGGAATGATGTGATGAACATTCATCGTATAGCATTATGATCAAAGTCATTGAGTTTATATTGCTATAACATCATACAAAGTAATCCTAGTCCTTAGACCATGAGATCATGTCAATCACTAACACTGGAAGAGTATCTTGATAACATCAAACATCACACCGTAACAGGGTGACTATAAAGGTGGGTTTAGTGCTATGAAGGTGTTATGTAGAGGCTCATGAATCAAGAGTGGAATTTGTCCATCCCGATGACGGATATATATACTTTGGGCCCTCTCGGTGATATCACATTAGTTAGCTTACAAGCAAGTGATGTGATCACTAGAATGTTATATCACAGGAATGAGAAAAGAGTACATGTCGGTAACAAGATCAAACTAGGTATGGATATACCAATGATCGAATCTCAGACATGTAATATATTGTGATACAAAGGGATTGAGTTACATGCGTAAAAGGTTCACACGATCACAGAAGTCATCGTTGAATGTGTGGGAGTCAGTACGGATCTCTAGGTCCCGCTGCTGATTATTGATTGGAGAGGGGTCTCGATCATGTCTACATTTTCATGAACCATAGGGTGACACACTTAAGGGATACCAAAACCATTCGGAGCAAATAATATGCCAGAGAAATAAAAAGAAAGCCTAGGAATTTATTTCACTAGACACTGGAATTATTTCGGTTGAATTTATTGAAACTGGTTCTACATGTGAAATTGAAATGTTGTAATGGGTTTTATGTGAATTTTTGTTAATTAAAGTAATTAAAAAAATTCTGAATAAATAAATATAAGAGTTTTATTTAAATGAGAGCTTGTATTAAATTTGGTGGAAATTTAATGCATGTGAGTGGATTTTTGAGTGGAGGCATGTTTATGTGAGTGGAGGCTTTTCATTTTGAGTGGGAGCTCCACCCATATGAATGTGGAAGAGGTGGGGTCAGCCACCATGTATATGGCGCCATGCCCCTTGGGTGCCCTCCTATCCCTATAAAAGGCCCCCCTCTCCTCCACTCATAACACACCTCCTCGTGAAGGATCTGTCCCCCTTTAGAATTTCCCCATGGTCTCAGATCAGCCAGATACATGTTACCGGTGGCTTTTTATGGAAAGATTTGTTGCTCCCACTGCTTCGCTAGAGCGAGGGCACAGAGGTTGTTGGGATACCCAAACGTGTGTGCGTTCATGGATGCACCACTGCTTTGCGGTGCTGGACTTGATGGTGCTGGACCTGCTAGACCATATGGACTTCTTCTCGACCTTGAGATCGGCAAGTGTTTGACTACATCATCCATGAGTACAACCTCGTTAAAAAATTCGGTCTTCGAGGGTATGTATTCTATGGATGTATATCCTTGTTGCTTGTGTATAGTAGATAGATCTTGGTACTTATTTGTTCCCATCGTAGGAATTTTTTGTTTTCTATGCTATGAACCCCTCAGACACTCACAACGACGGTGTTGTTTACTACAAGAAGATGCACCCATCTATGTCTGAAAAGACATTTAATTCGAGAGCAATCTACCTCGCCTACTTGTAGCTCAAGTTTGACCTAATTTCGTTTAATCGTCAAGAAGTCGGTGAAGGGTGCGAAAAATGGAATTATATAAGAAATTGTGTTCCACTTTGTGTGATAATTCGGAGGGTTTCATTTTCTTATAACTATGGTAGGCCCCGTAGGAGCGAGGCTCTTGAGTTAACATGGTCGGTGGAAGTACAAGTTACATCGAGGACCTCATAAAAATGAAAATTACATCCAAGTCCATGCATTTAGCACAAGGTCCCTCGAACTAAGCAATGAAGTGTGTTTTCAAGTTTGCGCATACTAGCATTCATTCATTGTGCTAAAGTCTATCAATAGAATCTTCTACTAGATGCTAAGAATGGAAAAGAAGATCGAACGGTTAGCAATGTTTGGATTTGCAACTCTTGATCCAACGGTCAATGTTCAAATTTATTCGTACTCTATACTGTAGTGGTATGGTATTGTAAGAGATAGGACAAGAAAAAAGATAAGATAAGAAGTACTACTATGAATTGTCGATCTTTTGAATAACCATCCCTCCCGATGTTTGGGAAGCAAGTGAAAATTTCAAAACCAGAAAAGTTTGAATTATTTTGCCGTCGAGGACCAAACTGGTTTCCTTCCTATGTACTACTCCTCCTACTTACTCCTCCTACTCCACACCAACGCGGCTGTCGAACAGGCCAGAGAAACAAATCCGCCCTCTCAAAAATAGAAATAAAAAGAAACAGAGCCGCCATACCAAGGGCACACATGCGCAGCACCACGCTTTGGACGAGGGAGAGATCGGCCGGGCCGGTGCGTGAGGGGAGAGGGTTGGAGAGATGAGAGGTAGCGAAGGAGAGAGAAAACACACTCTCTTTTTTGCGTGCATAGGTCTTGAAATTTACTACCAGTAGAGTGTACATTGTAACTATAAGGTGGCGGGAGTAACTCGTGTCAGGAACCCATCATAACTTTGCTCTTCTCTACTTCCCTCTTTCCCTGCCTACGTTTTATTCTCTCTGCACTTACAGCGCGTGGAAAGAGGTGAGCATATGTCTACTACGAGTGGGGCATCCAATATGTTTTCCATAAGGGAAAAAAAGGTAGTCCAGATGTCTACATATGGAAGCTAACCACAAGCTAAAAACCTTATGGGTCACCCTTAAGCTCATGGGTAGTCCATAAGCAACAAAATATTGATATCTAGTACACATAGCAATAGAAAACAAATATTAATCACAAGACTACGAGAGGGCAGCTCTTACATGTGGGTCCTATCTTATAGACAAGTTTAACTAGACACATTGTGGTGCAATCAACTAGCTTGGTATTAGCAAGTGGGTCCCATCTTAAAGATGGTTTGGCCATATACAGAGGTGATGCCCTAAGCTCTACCATTTAGAGAGTGTCTATACGAGTCGGATTCGTGGGACCTACTGAACTGCACATGATAACTTTTGCGTAGTGGTTTACAGCTTGGTCATACACTTCCAAGTGGGGCCCATTGTTTGCTTTTTTGTTTAGACACGTGTGCATTGTACTCCCCTCACAACCGCACTACACTTGATTTTTTTGCAAAATTACACCGATCTATTAATAATGATCAACGACTGTGTAAAGAGACCCAAAATTAAGTTGCTCTTACACGTCGTATCGTTCTTCAATCTTTCCCTCTATTTTGATCTATATTCTTTACATAGAATATAAATTTGACCAAATTTCGTTAAATATAAATAAAGTCATCTAACTGTACCAAGTTAGTTAGTAATCTTGAAAAAATCCATCTATAAACTTGGGAATTGTGAGAAAGCAGGGTCCACTTTGTATGAAAATTGGGGTGGTGCCTTTTTATTTAAACTAACGCGACCCCATGGGAGTAGTGAGCTTCAGTTAACACGGTGGAAGTACAAGTTGCATCAAGGGCCTTATAGAAAATGAAAATGACATCCAGGTCCATTACTTGGGAAATTGAGAATGTTCTTTTGTGATAGTTGTAAACTCACACCAAGATATTGTTTACTAGAAGAAGATGTTCCCATCCTACTCTGAAATGGCATTTAATTCGAGACCAATCTATCAGCTTAATCGTAGATCGAGTTTGACCTAATTTCGTTAAATTGTCATGATGCAAAATCTTAGCAAGAATTTGAACCTTTTTTTAAACTCTCTGTGGTGTTTTGTGATATATTGAATGAATGACCCCCCCCCCCCCGATGGTTACCTTCAAAAAAATCAAAAAACTTTCAAAGCGACTATAATCTTCCTGCCGTTCAAATTTGACCTAATTTCGATAAATCGGCATAAAGTCATTCAAGTTGGCAGAGTTAGCAAGAACGAAGTTTGAAGACTCATGAAGCATGGAAATCATAGGTAGTACAACATGCCGGTCCAATATATATGTATGAAAGCTTCGCTTGTGGCATATTTAGATCCAATATTCTTCGGACTTTCTTTACGAAAAGGAACAATCTCGTCATCGCTTGGAAAATTAAGAATATTCTTTCCTGATAGTTGGAAACTCGCACCAACGACATTTTTTACTAAAATAAGATGCACCCATCTATCTTAGAAAAGACGATTAATTCGAGAGCAATCTATCGTGCTTACTAGCACCTCAAGTTTGGCCTAGTTTCGTTAAGTTGTCAAGATGAAAAATCTTAGCAAGAAGTTGAACCTATTTTCAAAACACTCAGCAGTGGTTCATGATATACTAAATGACCCCTCCCCCCGATGGTTACCTCAAAAAAATCGCAAAACTTTCAAAGCAAACCTACAATTTTCCTTTAGTTCAAGATTGACCTAATTTCGATAAATCGGGCATAAAGTCATGCAAGTGGGCAGAGTTAGCTAGGCCAAAGTTTGAAAAATCATAAACCATGGGAATCGTAAATATAACTATAAATATTTTAAAGGTCTGCTTGTGGCATTCAGATCCATATTCTTCAGACTTCCTTTATGGAAAGGAACAATCTCGTCACCACTCGGAAAATTAAGAATGTTCTTTCCCAATAGTTGGATACTCACACCGATGGCATTGTTTACTAAACATAAGATGCACCCATACCAATCTACCTTCAAAAAGAAAATTAGAAATTCAAGAGCAATCTATCACGCTTACTGGCAGCTCGAGTTTGACCTAATTTCGTTAAATTGTCATGATGCAAAATCTTAGCAAGAAGTTGAAACTGTTTTCAAAACTCTTGGCGATGGTTCATGATATACTAAATGACCCCCCCCCCCATGGTTACCTCAAAAAACTCGCAAAACTTTCAAAGCAAACCTACAATTTTCCTTTAGTTCAAGATTGACCTAATTTCGATAAATCGACATAAAGTTATTCAAGTGGGCAGAGTTAGCTAGGCCTAAGTTTGAAAAATCATAAAACATGGGAATCGTAAGTACAACATGTCGGTCCACTATAAATATTTGAAAGGTCTGCTTGTGTGGCATTCAGATCCATATTCTTCAGACTTCCTTTACAAAAAGGAACAATCTCGTCACCACTCGGAAAATTAAGAATGTTCTTTCCCGTTAGTTGGATACTCACACCGATGGCATTATTGTTTACTAAAAATAAGATGCACCCATACCCATCTACCTTCTAAAAGACAATTAGCAATTCAAGAGCAATCTATCGCGCTTACTAGCAGCTCGAGTTTGACCTAATTTTGTTAAATTTTCATGATGCAAAATCTTAGCAAGAAGTTGAACCTGCTGTCAAAACTCACGTTGGTGGTTTTTGATGTATGAAATGCCCCCGACGGTTACTCAAAAAATCACAAACTTTCAAACCAACCCTCCAATGTTATTGTACTTCAAATTTGACCTAATTTTGATAAGTCGACATGAAGACATTCAAGTGGGCAGAATTAGCTAGGATGAAGTTTTATAAATCATAAAATTAAACATAGGAATCGTAAGTGAAACATGTCGGTCCACTTAATATGTACGGAAGCTTGGATTGTGGCATTAAGATCCATATTCTTGGGACAATCTTTATGAAAAATAACAATCTCATCATTACTCGAGAAATTGAGAATGTTCTTTCCTGATAGTTGAAAACTCACAGCAACGACATTGTTTACTACAAGATGCACCCATCTACCTTCAAAAAGACATTTAATTAAAGAGCAATATACCTCGCTTACTTGTAGCTCAAGTTTAACCTAATTTTGATAAATTGGGAACAAGTCGGTGAAGTGTGCGAAGTTAGACAGGCAGCTTGAAAATGAAATTATACTCCTATAAGAAACCATGGTCCACTTTGTGTGATAATTGGGAGGGTTTCATTTTATTCTAACTGTGACAGGCCCCGTAGGAGCGAGGTGCTTCAGTTAACATGGTCGGTGGAAGTACCAGTTACATCAAGGACCTCATGAAAATGAAAATTACATTCAAGTCCATGCATTTAGCACAAGGTCACTGGAACTAAGCAATGAAGTATGTTTTAGGGTTTCCGCATACTAAATTATATCAATAGAATCTTCTAATAGATGCTAAGAATGGAAAAGAAGATCGAACGGTTAGCAATGTTTGGATTTTCCACTCTTGATCCAACGGTCAATTTTCAAATTTATTCGTACAGTATACTATAGTGGTATGTATTATAAGAGATAGGACGACATAAAAGATAAGATAAGAAGTATTACTGCGAATTGCCGATCTTTTGAATAACCGTCCATCTGAAATGTTGGTCCACTATATATGTCTGAAATCTTGGCTTGTGGCATTGAGATCCAATATTCTTCGGACTTTTCTTTACGGAAAAGAACAATCTCGTCATCACTCGTAAAATTGAGAATGTTCTTTACGAATATAATTGGACACACACACCAACGACATTGTTTACTGCAAGAAGATGAACCCATCTACCTCTAAAATTACATTTAATTCAAGAGCACTCTATCTCGCTTACTTATAGCTCAAGTTTGACCTAATTTCGTTAAACTATCAAGATGTAAAATCTTAGCAAGAAGTTGAAACTGTCGTCAAAACTCTCGTTGGTTTACAAAATATACACTAGATACTTTCCAGACATGGCTCAAAATTATAATTATTTCACGTATTATAACTTTATATGAAAATCATAGTGTCATACTTCTATTATCTAATTCTCACGTGTTCAAGGCATGTGTGCAATTTATAGATATACAGTGTGCGGATAATTTCGAATATTCATCATTCCACCAAGACTTGCAAATCCCAACATTGCTAAGTGTTCGATCTTATTTTACATTCTAGAGTCTACAAGATTAGAGAGTTTACACCGTTTAGCTTGAGTCTAAGAAATATTATCAGAAAAATATTGCTCGGTAGCAAAACTATTTTTTATAGGACCCACTACTTTGCAACGTAACAGTCAATCTTGCTTTTCTGTTTCCATGACATGCCATTATAGAAAGGATCTAGAGACTGAATGTGGTCCCTTCCAATAATTTATATTCACTTGTGTCTTGTACTAGTAGTAGAATTAGCAATGGGAATCTTTTTGCTAGACTCATTTTGTGCAGCGGGCAAGTTGGACAATGAAATAGCAGGTGTACTGTTCTGCGCGTGCGTGGGTGTGGTGTTTGACCATTTGCACACTAGTACGGGTAGTAGTATAAACGAAAACATACACGCAAGGTATTGCATACAAAGGTTCGACAGAACACAGATCACAGTGGACTAGACTCGTCGTGTTTATTGCACTCGTACTCAATGCATGCTGCCGGACCTGCTTCAGTTATTGCTCCTAGAGCAGCAATATGAACAGGTTCCAGATATTCTCCTATTACCCATGCTGGTTTGGGTTCCCCGTGCATATTTAGTCGATCTTGACCCATGCTGGTGGGTCGTCCTGTCAGTATGAGTTACATCGACCACCTTCCCCACAATATCGCGGCGCCGCCTGCCCCCGTGCTTGGGCTACTCCACCCCCTATCACGCGTTGTGCCGCCCTAGTAGTCCCGCCGAAAATTTTCAAACAAACTAAAGCCCTGGTGTTCCCCCTCGCGACCCACACCGGTGACCAGGTTAGTCGTGCCCTCAAAGCACCGCCACCACCCCCCCTCCCCCCTCCCCCAAAAAAACTATCACCAGCGCAACGGTGAACCCATTATGGCCGGAGCCGATCCACGCAACCCTGTCCGCAACTGGTCGAAATAAGATGATGATGTTCTCCCTATAATCGCTAGTCGATTTGATCCTCTTAGCATGTCCCGTTTCTCCGAGGCCATCCCAGATCTAAATGTTTCCCTTGAACAAGTTGCGCTTCAGAAGCCGCTCTTCGTCCCCTGTGATTATCCTTGCCTTCTGAACTACTGTCAATCTTCTTCCCCATCTCCTGCTAGTACTGAAAAGGGAGTGCTTGATGCCAACATGATACCACTAGACGGCCCTTCTACGCCAGCCCCCATCATAATCCCAAAACCCTGCTGCAATAATTGGGATGGTTACAGCTGCAACTGGGTAGCCATGATTGATCTTGCTAGTTGTCCTGGTCCCGAAAAATCATTAGTTCGTCTGGTGAATTTGTATACTGGCACCATCATTCAGGTCCCTTCACTCGAAACTGCCGGGTTTTGTGGTAAACATGTATGTTTCTTTTCGTATCGTAAGTCCCATACCAGGATACTTAAGATACATATTGATAGTGAACCTCAGATGTCCACCCACTGCAACAAGTGGCTGTACAAGCTCATCGCGGTGTTCGATAAGTTCATTGCCATCCTAGACATGGAGAAGGTTTTAGGGGACGATACATGGAGTGTATTTAGGCATAGTAATCTTGCCCCGAGAAGCTATGTGGAGGCTGGGTGGGCGGATGACATTATCTTCGCTGTATCGGATAATGGATCTATTTTTACATGGCAACCCTTCGGATACGGTGAGTTTAGTACCAAATTATAGTTACTGCTCTCTTTTTTCGACTTGATTTTGTTAATGTGTTAGCAAGAGCTAATTACTACAGTACTGTAAGGTTCCCAACCTTTAATAAGGTAGAGTCCCCTGTGTTTACAATGCTAGTCCCTGGATCAATAGCTAGCATCCACAGTTAAGATGTAATATCAAGAAACAAAGGTCATAATACAACTTTATAACCAGGAATAAAATAATTTATTACATCTTTCATAGCTCATTTGGCTATTACATTACATTGCAGCAGAGTATCTATAAGCATGGGGTCCTTCATCTTCAAAGTGCCACAGGCAGACATGTTGGTTGTAGACTTTGTAATCCTAATCAACACACTTCACTAAATCAATCAAACCTGCAACATAACAAGTTACAGCCACAAGGGTCAATACATTTGAATTGTATTGGCAAGTGATACTATGGTAGTATAGTGGAGTCTATCATCTATATGCATTTGGCTAAGTGGAGCTTAGGCTTGCTTTGCTCAAAATAGATTTTTCCTTATCATTTGAAAACACTAAGTTTTTGCTTGACAAAAATCAACCAAGGCATCTACCAATCAAAGATTGAAGATCCTTTAACCCTTGTTCTATCCACAAGTTTTTAACTTATAAATTTGGATGATGAGATTCTTGGTAGCTTTCATGTCTTGATGCTCAAATTGTCCTTTACCAGGGACATGGCTAAGTACTTAGATTTTTACACTCTGCAGAGGTGGTGCACTTTCCCCACAAGACTTGGTTTCACCAAGACAAGATCTTTCAGAAGCCTTTCCTTAGACCAAATGGACGCGTTCCAACCTATCATCCCACTACCACCAACTGTCCAAATGGCTAAGTTCTAGCAACCTATATGATCCAGGCAGAGCCCATAATGCCAAGTGGCTGCACTTGAAGCTTCTCAACATTTGACATCTCAAATCTCTTTGTTCCTGGGTGGCCATCCACAAGTGAGATACACAAGGTAAACCATAAAAATGGGTCTTGTGAACCACTCAACACAAACCATTCCTTCCATTCCACCCAGGTGATTCATTCTCTTAGTTGTTTTATTAAACAAAACACAAGTCCTCAGACTTAGAAATTTTTCCATAATGTGAATATATATTCCACCCTTGTTTTCTACTAGCTAAGCTAAGCATGATAGTAGTAGGGATCTTAACTTAGGAAATTTCTACTAAGGTTTCATCTACTAGGATTTCCCATAGCAAGGTTTATACTTAGCAAAATTCCATGCAAGTCTTACTTAGAAATATCACTAATGCATAGTGAAAATAATGGGACAAAAGTATGAAGCATCACTTGCCTTTTTGGTAGAGTATAGGTTCACTTCTTGATCATTGCAATGTTCACACACTTCAAGTCACTACAAATCAATCAAACAACAATATTTCAATCTACTAATCAAGCAAAACATCACATAAAATGATAAAGTCAAAGTAATGCATGCAAGCATGACAAGCTTTGTTTTATTTGAAAAAGTGGTTTATAAAGGTTCACAAACATTTGAAAACACCTAATGGTCATTTTATAAAGTGGCAAAGTCATTTGCAAAAGGTTTCACTCTAATAACCATTTTTAAAACAAGGTATCATTTTATGTGGTGTAGAAATGTTTTCACTAAGGCATTAATCTACAGGATTCACAAAATGTGTTTTCAAACCATAAAACTTTGTGTTTAGGGTCAGAGAGTTTATTTCCAAAACATTTCTCAAACGTTTTCTTCCAAAACCATTTTTAATAATTAACCCATATTTTTATTTGACTAGAATTGGTTTAAATCCAAGATTCATTCTTTTGTTTCACCAAATACATTTTTGAAACCACAATTTGTTTCCTAGGGTCAGTAGGTTCAAATAAAACCATTTGCCAAAGATTTAATCCCCAAAATCATTTTAGAATAATTTTTATATCCTAAACAAGCATACATAAGTTTCTGCAAAAACAAACAATTTAACAGAAACTTTTTACTAAACAAATGGCATGGTTGGCTAGGATTGCTTTTCTGAATCCATTGATATAAAGTTTGCAAAATTTGGACGTGTAGATTAAAAGTTATGGATTTTACAAAATCACATATCTAATAGATTCAAATCTGTTTTTATAACAAGAGTCTGGCCACGCGTCTTATTCATATTCGTCGAAAACGTTTCGCGTGGATTGACTAACACAGACCGTAGGATCAAGTTACATCGCACGGCACTGGTTGCGTACCTCTTCGGCGTTAAGTAAATCTATCGTATCCATCAGATCGTCATCTAACGGCCATCGTCACCCTGACCAAGTTCTGGCGGCGCTCGACGGCTGCGCGCGGCGGCGACGTTCGGCTAGCGGCGGAGCTGGTGCTAGAGGAAGCTAGGAAGAATAAGAGATGGCTCACCGTGATCGCCGTGACGTGGGGATGCTCAACCTGCTCGCGGTTGACGAAGGGGCGCACAAGGTTGCGGTTAATCGCTCGTTGGAACTGCGTCTGACGACGACCACGTTCTGTCGTCGTCGAGGGCGGCGCTACGGGTCACGAGAGAGCAAACGGATAGCACGATTAGATGCGCAAGGTCATGGCGATGATGCGTGCGTGAAGGATAAGGAGAGGCGTGGTCAGGTGCTTACCAGAAGCATCACCGGAGAGGAAGCAGACGGTGGCGACGGTGGTCATCGTCGTTGTCGACGCTGCAAAGCACGCGCGGGCGAGATGATGATACGGAGAGCTGCGCCTGGGTCTGGGGAATGTTCCTGTGTGCTCGGGGAGGCAAGGGGAAGCAAGGTTCGGCCGGAATCGTCGCCGGAGCTTGTCGGAGACAGCGGCGGTGTCGGGCGGAATTTGGCAGCCTGGGGGCGCGCTAAGGTGGGGCGACAGAGGGGAACGAGAGAGGAGATGCTGGCGCTTAAGTAGGCATCATCGCAGGGCCGTTACATGGCGTGGTTAACGCGTAATCACGCCGGAATTTCATCGGCAGTAATGGCCAGAGAGGAATGAGGGGCGAGGTCGTCGCGGGGAGGAAGAAAGTGAGCTGACGGTGGGGCCGTCTGGCAGCGAGAGAGAGAGTGTGGGGTGGGGTCCGTCTGTCAGCATCGTTGCGGGTTTAAAACTGGGTGCGAATCATTTTTCTTCGGGAGAGAGAGGAGCTGGGCTAACTGGGCCAGGTGGGCTTAGCTGGGCTGGGTCGTCTCTTTCATTTTTTGTGTACTGCTTCTATTTTTCTTTTTCCTTTTCTTTTTATTCTGTTTTGGTTTGGTTTAAACAATTCAATCAAACAATTCAAACAACCAATCAAAACAAACTTCCACCAAACTTTGTATTGAGTTTAGTTCTGTTTAACAACATAATTCCAAGTCGCAAAATAAAATAATATTTTTATTCTTTTTAGGATCCATTAATAATTAAATAAAATGGACCTTAGTTATTAAATCAAATGGGTTTTGATTTATTCAAAATCTCCATTTGAAATCTAAATATTATCAAAACCAAATCATTAGGTTTTATTTGAAAATATAAAATACTTGGAAAACTTGTTTAAAATAAAATAACAAGTTTTAGTGTTTAATTAAAATGGGAAAAACCTTTACTTTAATAAAATTAGATATTAATGAATCCTCATTATTTTATTTAAATAGACCTTAATAGTAATTTCACTTATTTAATATTTTATTTATTAATTGTTTATCTTTTCAAATCCCTTTAGGATTTGTTTGACAAAAAAAATAGGTTTGAAGGTTTCCAATTGGAAAAAGTTTCTTCTTACCCTGAAAATCAACAAAGTTTTATTTTATTCATTTGTTTTTCACATTACAAGATTTGGAAAATCTTGGGATGTGACAAGTACATATTTCTTCTATGTTGTGTGGATTGGACAGGTGTTGATGCAGATGCTATGAAGGTGCAGGACCTAGTGATAGACGAGGTTGAGCACGACGAAAATGCCGATAGCCTAGATTGTGGCTGCATAGATCGCCCGTGTTGATTCCTAGCTTATTTCAGGCCAACACTGTTGTGGATACACATCCGAGGCAAACGAACTCCTTCTAAGGAGACGATTAGTCACCAAGGTAGGACATTCAAATTGTATCCATTTCTTCGTTGCCATATATTCTAGAGGTTAGCAGCCCAACGCTGCTGCAGCTGCCACACCGACCTTCCTCGGCCGGAGTGGGTTCCAAAACATCTCTGACATGTTTCCCTCTTCCTTGGTCTAAATCATCCCCTTATTGGGTCTATGAATAATGATGTGATGCATGGCCCTCACACCAAGCACCTGCCATTCAGGAGGCTAGGCTTCATGTACATTGATTTTGATCGCCTATATTCTAAAGAATATATGTCGGTGGAATGTATTCGTATACCTGTTTCTAACGGGTCTGCATAACAACCTGCAATCGGAGGGACCAACAAGTTCAGCCAACATGCCTCCAAGTGGTTCGTGCCTCGTCTTCTGGGCTCAAGATCGCACTGACAATGGCTCTGGTTGCTCGAGAAGAGATGCAGCAAGGCATTGATTCTTGGTACTCAAAACTTGCTCCTCCTTGCACTCCTTTTGCAAATTGTTGGTTTCACCTGGTCTTTGTAAAGCTCAATGCATCCAACATTTCCTCAAACCGAAACTTTGTAAAGTTTGAACATGAGCTCCTTCTGCAAGTTAGTGGATCTGCATCACTTGTTTTTCTTGCCAAATATCGAGGTAAATACACTTTTAGTCAAACTTCTTGCACCCGGGGTGCAAAATAGTCCCATATCTTGCAAAGTGGACAAAATCATTCACAAAATATGCATCCCGGTGCAAATCAGTCCATTTCAAACAAATATGAGCCTATTTGACCAAATTCGTACACGTTTAGGTGTCATAAACATGTGCTTCTACGATTGAGACCGTAAAATAGTACCAGCATGTAACTTGTTTCCTTCCACGACTTCTACTGTTTTTGAAAGTTCATGTAGAGTTATTGTGTAGATTGGTGTTGTTTAGGTTGGATGAACAATGTCCTTTGCAATGATCAAGTTGACTGAAACTGCACATATGCATTTCACTCAATATTGCATTGTCAGTTTTCAGTTAGCTGAAATCTTAGCAAATGATTCTTTTCGTATACACTGCATAATCCCTATGCATCAACAGGTTTTTTATGTGTCACAATTCAACTTGAGCATTACGAAGTACTCCTACATTGGATCAGCACATGTACATATGATATCCGCATATCATGTCAAATTCCCAAGATTTTAGCTCGAGCACATGGGCTTTTCTGTAATCAACGATGCTTTGCGTGGGCCCATAAATTACCCTGGCCTCACTTTTCTTAACTTATCTTATCTTACATCTTACAACTATATATGGGCCTAATTGATTCATAGGATAGGAAAAGCATGGGAATAGGAAAAACATAGGATTGCAATGTCATGCCCACTTCATTCCTATAGGAACCCATATGCTAGAAAGTTTGTTTGATTCCATCAAAGGAAAAGCAAAGGATTCTTAAAAAGAGGTTTGGGTGTATGTTAAATTTCCTATGCAAGCTAGTACAAAGGATTCCCTATGAAAATTGCCTATAGGAATCAATCCTACAAATCAAACAACCATTATAGGAAAATTTCCTATGGGATTTAATCCTTTAAGTTTCCTATGTAAATCCTTTGAATCAAACATGCCCTAGTGCACGTAGAACTTTGAACACTGACCGTTGGATTAAAGATTGGCAAATCCCAACATTTCTTCTTTTCCATTCTGCGATCTAAAAGATTCTATTGATAGTCTTTAGCACAATGAACTTTATGCACAAATCTCAAACACACTTCTCCATCGTTCTAGAATCTTCTCTCATTTCTCTAGAGCATGTTCCCAAAATATTCAACTATTAAGGGATTCTTTGATTTGCGGGAATCTCAAAACACAAGAATAGGAAATACATAGGATTGGACTTGAATGACCTCTTGAATCCTATAGGAATAGAAAAATACAGAAATTTGGATCAAGTACGCGTTTCAATCATAGGAAAACAAAGGAATTCAAACATGACGTTCTGTTGGAGTGAACAGAAAATACAGAGCTCGGTTTTCTGAATTACTACCCGTACCCCACCAGTCTTGTACTACTCCCTCCGTTTGGAAATATAAGATGTTTTAGGTTTGTGAAATAAATGTATCTAAACACCTTTTAGTATGTTGATTTATTTGAACCTACACACTAAAAATGTTTCTAGATACATTTGCTCACTAATCGATAACATCTTTTTATTTCCAAACGGAGGGAGGGAGTCAGGCCAGTCTCCTCCAAAGAGTGGAACCCACGTACAAATTAACTACTTCGATCATCTAGACGTCTAGTACTATTAGTAGGGAGTAGGTTGTCGGCGGGTCAGTGTCTCTTCGAAATTCAGCTAAGAGGAGCGCACGCTAGCTGGATTAATCTAGCCATTTCCCCCTTTGCCTATTACCCAGCCCCCTCTTCCCAGTGTTTTCCCCTTCCACACCACGCGCCGCCGTTGCCGCCATATGCCGCTTTCGGATTCTCTTCCGCGTCTCGGTCAGGGAGTTACCGCCGTTGATTCCCTCTCTCTTCCGAAACCCCAATCAATAAAATACAGATGCTGCCTTGCGATAGCATCAGCGAGCAAGAAGCATGATTTTGAGCTGTTTCACGACATGTTTATCGAAGGCCCCTTTGAAGAACTCATAACCAGATGCGACATCATCACCACTGCTAGCCTAATCGTCCAAACTTTTTCTTGAATCTTCGAAAGCTAGTGCAACATTGGATGCTTCACTGCCATTTGGCCTCCCATGTGTTCTTCACCCCCCCCCCCCCCCGACAAAGGGACCACCAGATTTGTTGCATTACTTCAAAATTGATAGCGTCCCGTGCAATCTATCGCTGCTAGACAGGTTCTCGTCTGATGCTATTGTACCAGGCTATAGTTCTAGGCAGTGGGTAGGCGCCAATGGAGATTGGATTGCAACGGCTTGGTTTAGAGGAAATATGGAGCTTCGCAACGTGTACACTCATCGCAATATTCCTCTCCCAGCATTGCCTTTCCAAGCAACTGACCAGCCAACCATGTTCTTGTTGGATAATAATCATTCAGCTATAATCCAGAAGATTGCTATTTGCCAAGTTCCCACAACTGCTGAGAGATATAAAGATTTCTCGCTTGTTGCAGTCGTTGACTATAGAACTGTTGTCCTTCAGGGCAGTGATGATGGATGAACAGTTCTTCCACTTCCTCTTAACCACACCTTGAGCCCTTACAGTTGCAATGATGGAATTACCCATGACGGACTGGTGTTCGCCACAGCTCTGTATGGGAACGTTCATGTTTGGAATCCTCTGCATCCTGGTAATTATTCCTTCATATGTAATGTAGTGGCTTCATGTTCCCAAGCTATTTTACTGAATTGACTTAGGGAATGTTTTGTTTAAATGAAAATATGAGTAGTTATTTTAGACTCTATGAATTTTATATAGGATTTATGTAGTATTTATTCTTATAGCAACCGTTAGATTCATCTGATTGAATTATGTAGATTTTTTCAGATGTCTTTTAATTCATTGGATAGGAATTTAAGATCTACTTGAAGCTCCTCAAAAGAATTCGTTCAATGGTTTTCTGCACTTGCACGGGTTTTCGGCAAGTTTCCTTGCAAATGAATCGGTCAATTATGTTCGCCTTTTTTTACATAAATCGAGGCAAAATTGTCTGTCTTGATTCGAAAAAATGAGTCCGTTCTTTTGGGTGTTTTACTATTATATAGTGCTTTGTTTGCTTTATAGGATTGTAGGCCATAGTTGTTTTTCCTATGTTCGAGCTACTTTGCCTGCAGTTCAATTAGAAGGAAATTTTCCAGTAGGATTCACTATATCATGTTGCTGGAATATTAAGTTAACACATTCTACCATTTTCAAGGTCCTGCGCTGGTCTTGACGTGACCTGTTATCGCAGATGACTTGGTGGATGCATTTCTTAATACTACTGGAGACGATCACGACTACTTTTTTGGTTTTTGGTGGTTAGCAAGATCTGCAGATGGTTTCAGACTTCTTCATATATATACGCTTGGCGCTTCTAATGATCCCAGTTGTCTTAATTATCATTGCCACCATCGTACTGGTGTTGCTCATCCTCGTGTTGTACACCGCGGTCGCACTGTATCCACTTATACTTACAGGTTTTGCTTCTTGGTGTTCTCAATGAACACGGTTTAGGTTGATCAAGATAATCCATAGGAAAGGATTGCTGACCTTGGATCATATTATATTTTCCTTGGACTGAACTATCTGATTATCATGCTTGTAGGCGGTGCAGATCTTGCCTCAGGTTATCTGACGAGAAGCAACTGTGTCTACATCTTACCAACTGTAGCATGGCTTTCCAAGGAGTGGCAGCCTGAATTATGCCGCTTCAGTCTGAGTGGTAAATACTGTGGTGTTACTTCTGAAGTCAATGTCTTGGAGGGAATTAGTAACCTCGCTTCTGGGGAGGAACGGTGAAGCATCCGCTTTTTTTCGTCCCAACCTTTGCGAACGCCCTCGATTGGAACTGGCCTCATGTTTAACTAAGAAACAAGACCTATTGCGACAGTATGTACTAATGCAATCTCTATGTAATACTTGTTACTACAATTAGAGAAATAGTTCTCGACCATGTTGAACTGTTTATTTTGTTTGGTTGTAAGTCATAACTTTCAACTTAGTGTGAAAAGACCATATTTTGTTAGATATTTATCTTATCTTATCTTACTGCTGTATTATATAGTGTACGGATAATTTTCAATATTAACAGTTGTACCAATACTAGAAAATCCCAACATATCTAACCATCTGAAAGATTAGAAGCACGATAAACGCTGCGCACAAGGACCAAATATACACCCAATACTTTATGGATATGGCTCGAAATTATAATTATTTTCTGTGCTTTACATATTACTGTATAATTTTATATTATGATGATATGTCATTCTACTAGTACTAGTAGAGTATTAGCATTACCTGAGTTGTAAGGCATGTGCAAACCAATACTAGTAGTATTAAAGAGTACACTATAGAATGTATTGGTGTGTCGGGATAGCCCCCTTTATCTCTTCCCTACCCCTCTATCTGTGGACACGAATGCATGTTTTTGGCAGTGAGCATGACCATTACGTGCTTCCTTCGTTGCCAACCAATGCTGAGTACGCGCTCTAGGCGGACTCCGTGCTTGTCGTGATAATATTTCGATGGAATAGTTACAGTACCAGCAACACAATATTGTAGCAAGACATGGTAGTTACAACAATTACAATGCAATATGTGGCAGTTATATAACAATACTTACAACAGAATATTAGTCTACTCGTTTTTGTCGCCGCCGCCATCACAGTTGTCGGTATCCTCCGATGACTCGTCAGCAACTCCCTCTTCGTATATACGAGCCCTCTCCTCATTGGAGTCCTCCTCCTCCTCGTAGTCCCACGGATCGACGTCACTCTCCTCCGCTTCTGCCTCCAACTGCTCCATGAACGCCTCCTTGTTGACCAAGTCGGAGTCATCCTCATTGCTGCCTCCTCTATTCCTCTTGGACTTCTTCATGGTGGTCTCGCAGGCCTTCCTCCGACGCTCCTCCGTGTTGGTTGCTGCTTGGCGCTCCTCCGTCTCTGTAGGTGCAATGCGTTTATCGGGCACGACGGGTACGGCAAGCTTCGACGTTGTCGTGTCCTCGAGCGCCGATATCGATGGATCCAGGCGCGGTTGGACATGTCGTGGTGGCTCAGATGGCTGCCATTAGGCACGAACAGTGCGGCGACGAGTAGGTGATGCAGGACGGTTAGCCACCGGCAAGGATCTGGCACTTCCATGGCGCGATTCCATCCTGCGCGAGGAAGTTGTTCAAAATGTGCGATGGTGGGTACGTAGAGTTGGGTGCCGATGCAAGCATATATACTCGTAGTTTAGTCACGTAAAAATTGTGCTGCATCCTAAAATATCTACGTACTAGGAGTGTAGTCACGTAAAAAATCACAAAATGCGCCCTATATCACCGTCGGGAAGCGTCTAGTGCGTGCCTATCGACGTGGAGTTCAACGTATCCACATGTTGTGTCCGTGCAGCATTTTCTGAGTTGCAAGGCACGTGTAACCCAATACTAGTACTCTATAGATAGATATTGGTGTGCTAGACTAGCTAATTAAAGTCTCCTCGATGCAGATGCGCCTACAGCAGAAGACCGATAAAGGAACACGCAAAAAAAAACCTCGTTCAAAGAGCCATTCCATCTTCCCCATCTCCGGCGACAGCATTAGGTATCATCTCCAGCGCGCGCTTCACTCATTTTCCTCGCCATCTCACTCGCAGCATCGGTCCTTCCAACATTCATAGATTGATCAGCTCTCGCCCCCAATCCATCGGGACGCGATGGCGGATTCGGGGCCCAACAGGCATCACGGCGGATGGAGAAAGGTCGGCGCCGACGTCTTCGACGAGATCTCTATGCGTATGGACACTACTAGCGTCGTATGGCTGGCTGCATGCTCCAAGGAGTTGAACCTTCGAGTCACCAGCGGAAAAGGTAGAAGATGCTCCAATGACGGTTGCGGGACATTGGTCGCCTACCGTCAGGTCCACAACCACAAGATCGCATGCCTGCACGGCCTGTGCAACTGCATGGAGGATGGCTGCGTGTTCGCCGCCTCGCCAGCAGCGCTCCTCGCCCACCTCTCTGAAGCTCACTTGATCAGGGTGCACAATTTCCGTGACGGCAAAATAGGCAGGTACACCTCTAATCCTCTACCGGCAACACGCCTACGGATAGTAGATATCATCGGATCCGTGGACGATGGTATGGTGTTCGCTGTGCGATTTGACACGTGTCAATCGCTGCACGTTGTATCCATCATATGCGTCAGGTCGGCGGCGTGCTTGTCGCTGCAGTACCAAAGATTGAGGGTAGAAGGTTCAAAAATTCCAGGCTATGCGTGCCGAAGAGCACCGCGTTGCCGGATGGCGTCCAAGTTCGATGAGCTGCAGTGGCTCCTGCCGGTGCCGGTGCCGATGTTGCACCTGGTTGCTGGTCGACCATCGTTGTTCACCCTGGAATACCGTCTTCGCATTTACAACATTCATGAGTGAGATAAACACATCTTAATATTCGTTTAAGTAATTGCACTGCTAGAAAGACTTACTACATGTTCTTAGTAGTTATACTTGGGAGTATTTTTGCAGTAATAACCATGTATCGGTACTTGTTCAGATCTACCTATCGAGTGCATAATATGGTCTCGCCTTCCTTTTGAATCAGGAATTTCTACATCTATTGAATTTCAATGTGTGTATTGTTGAATCTTTCAATTCTTTTGGTCATTGTCTGTGTACTGCTAATCGGTCAGTTTGTGTTCTGCTGAATCTGTCAAGTGCTACTGAATATGAACTAGCAATCTATCGATTATTTTTCGTCTTATTATGTACTACTGAATCTGTGAAATGTTCTGTCGTTACTAATAGTACAATATTTTGATAACTAACTATGATGTAATTGGAGTACTTGTTTAGATCAACTGCAGTAGATTGTCTTGCTTTTCTTTTGAAACTTAGCATTGTCACAATTATCTAGATGCGTCTTGGGCATTTTGGGTTGCATATAGGGGTCACACAAACATTGACGTAAAGAGGAGGTATTCACACAGAAGCGGACTTGATCGTCAGTTTTGCTTGCTCCATTGACCGAGTCTGTTCGGAGAACATGGCAAACTGATCCTGCACCAAGGTTTTTTGAGCTGGAACAAGAACCTATTCTCTCTGTACTGCTATTGAATTTCAAGCAGGAAAGCTACCGAACCTTTAAATTGTTCTACCTTGCTAATAATAAAGCATTTCGTGGAATTGATACTAATGTATTGGTACTTGTTTAAATCAAGGGCAGTAGATAGTCTTGCTTTTGTTTTGAATCATGGCCTTGTTACAGTCTAGATGAGACTTGGGCATTTTGGGTTGCATACGGGGGGTCGCAAAAGCATTTGATGTAAGAAGAAGGTACTCAAAGCAGACTTGATCGTCAGTTTTGCATACTCCAATGGTCGAGTGTGTTTGGAGAAAAGGGCGAACTGATCGAGCGGCAAGGTTTCAAGAGCTGAAACAAGAACCGGTTCTCTCTGTACTTCTATTGTATTTCAGTGTCTGTATTGCTGAATCGCTCACTTTGAAATGCTTTTGAATTGGTCAAGTGTTGCTGAATGTGAAGTGTGAACCTATCGATAATTTTTCTATCTTATTCTATACTACAGAGTTTATATAAATATCTGCCAAAAAGAATTTTCGATTTCTTTCCCTCCCTCTCTGAGATCTTTGTTTCGAATCCAACCGAGCCACAACAAAATGCAATTTTTACATATGAGGAGAAGAAATCTATCTCATTCGACCGCTCTTTTTCCTAGAACATTTTAATTCGGCCTTTTAGGGGTATAAGGGGACTGCTGACCATAGCCCAGGGAAATTTGAGAAACAAGCCCATTGAGAATAGCCTATCGAGTATAGCCCATGTAGAGCGGCCCATGTAGAATACCCAAACTCTTTTTAATTCGGCCTTTTGGGCATTGCCCCCACCTCTCAATATTTTTTAAAAAACTCTGCCTGTAGATTTGTTTTACAGCGCCTGCAGTTTTTAGTTTGGCTGCCACGACCGCCGCCTTATTATTTGATGGGAGATAAAAATATCAAAAAGAGTCTTTTAAGGAGATAAGTCAATAAGTTATAAGAGCAAAGCTTAACGATTCTATTCAATTAGTTGTTTCTGTCGTAGTGGCAAGGCACCCAGTCAACCGGTGTTGAGGTATCAAGTTCGAATCCTAGGAATTTTTTATTAAAATATAGAGTTACTTTTTTGTACTCTCAGGATGACATCTGGGACCCAGATAAACTGCTGCTGCATCTAGCAATGTTGCCAAGGTCAAGACGGTGGACTCGACCGAGAAAATAGTCCAACATATATATACACATTTAATATAAATAGAGGTTGACATGTGGGACCCAGCATGGACACATGTAATTCAAATAGTGGCTGACATGTGGGACCAAGATAAGGTGTTGTTGCATCTAGCAATGTTGCCAAGGTCAGGACGGCGGACTCGACCTAAAAAAACAATCCAACATATATACACACGTTTAATTCAAATAGAGGGTTGACATGTGGGACCCAGCATGGACACGTCTAATTCAAATCGTGGCTGACATATGGGACCCAGCATAGACACGTTTCCTACACATAGAGGGCTGCAATGTGGGACCCAGCATGGACACGTTTCCTGTACATAGAAGGCTGACATGTGAGACCCAGAATCGGAATGTAGATTAACATTTTTGTACTCTATAAGGCTGACATCTGGGCCCAGGTAAACTGCTGCTGCATCATAGACACGTTTCCCCTAAAAAATTCACCAATGTTACCAAGGTCATAACGGCGGACTCAACATGAAAAAACAGTCCAACATACACATGTTTCTTCAAATAGAGGCTGACATCTGGGACCCAACGTAGACACGTTTCCTGCATAGAGGTTGCTGACATCTGGGACCTAGCTACGGACCAAAGTCAGAACAACGGAGGCAGCCAAAAAAAAGTCCATCATAGCACGTTTCATTTACGGAGAGTATGACATGTGGGACTCACCAGAGAGACCATATATAGGTGTTGCATCGAGCAACGTTGCCAAGTTCGAAACACGGAGGTGCCAGCGAGAAAAAAGTCCTACATGCACACAATTTATTCTAATGAGATGCTGACATGTGGGACCCAGTAGTGTGACCAAACGGCAGATTCATCGAGCAACACTATCTAGTTAGGAACAGGGTAGCGTTGTAGAAGGAAAAAATTCAATCGTATACACACGATTCTTCTAATGAGATGTTAACATATGGGACCCGGCCTTTGAATAAGCGGTGATGTAGCGAACGCTATCAAGTTAACATGGAGGCATGACCGAGGGCAAAAATTACATCATACACACGTTTCTTCTAATGAGAGTATGACACGTGGGGCCTAGCTGCGTGATTATGCATCTGGCAGCGCTACCAAGTTCGGAACAGGGTAGCGCGACCGAGGGCAAAAAATCCATCGTACACATGTTTCTTCTGATGAGAGGATGATGGGTGGGCCTAGATGCTTGATTAAACGGCAGCGCAATCAAGTTCGAAACAAGGTAGCGGGAGCGAATCAAAAATTCCATCATACACACGATTCTTGTAATGAGAGGCTAGCATGTGGGACCCAACATGGTGATTAACGGCAGATATATCGAGCAACGTTATCATGTTCATATCAGGTAGGCACGAGCCAAGAAAAAAACCATCATACACACGTTTCTTCTAGTGTGAGGATGAGACGTAGGACCTAGCAGCCTGATTAAACGACATATACATCGAGCGACGCTATCAAGTTCGGAACAGGGAAGGAAAAAATTCCATCATACACATGATTCCTCAAATGTGAGGAAGACATGCGGGACCCAGCAGCCTGCCTAAACAGAAGAGGCATCGAACAACGTTATCGAGTTCAAATCAGGGAGGCGCGATAGAAAAGTTTAGTCTGAGACCCACATGCAAAAAAATACTTCGGCGAGTCAACATCTCGCGAGGAAGCGGGAATTTTACTTCTTCCACGCGCCCGTCGAGATTCCTCCATGTTTTTAGTGGTTTATTCATAGTAGAGGGGCGCGAAACCGGAAAAACGTTTTGCATCAGCCACGGTCGAGCCAAGATTTTCGTCGCGGAAGAGGCGCCTTCTACGACGACCGACGGGCCCATTCGTTGCGAAAGGAAACATTTCTTGTAGTGTTAAGAGATTCATCACATGCTTTCTTGTAGCCATTCTTAAGGGTAGCACTTACATTATCAGCATGTTCATCTGGGATAGGGATATCTAGAACTGTTTCCTTTTTATAAGCCATGAGAACAATTCTCAGGTTACGGTGTCACATCCCAAGATTTTTTAAATCTTGTAATGTGAAAAATAAATAAACAAAATAAATAATTGTTGAAATTAGGGTGAAAAGAAACTTCTGTTTCTAATTGGAAACTTAAAAATCCCATCTTGAACAAACTTTGGTTAATGTTTGAATCCAACTAAATTCAAATCAAGTGAAATGCATTCTTCATAAATGCATCTGGAAATTTAAACACTTGGAAAATAAACCAAATCCTAAAACCCTATTGCAAGAAAATCATTTCAAAAGATATCTCTAAGCCTATGGATTTGAACCATATAAAATTTGTCAACAAACATTAGTAAATGATTAAGAATGGTAAATATAAATATTATAAAACCATAGGAAATTGATTTCATTCAATTTGGAGCCATAGATAAAATCTTATGAATTTAATAAGATGAGGGAATTGAATTTCCAAAGCTAATAAAGCACCCATCTAGAAATCCATACCAAATGGTGAGCAAATAATCCTAAAGACATTTAAAAGGATAAATAAATATTAAAAGAGTTTTTACAAATTGGAACCACCAACTTTGGATCTATAAATAAAAAGATATGGATTTTATATGATAAAGAAAGAAATATTAAATGAGGAATATTTAAAGACCAAATTAAAACTTGGCCAAGACCATAAGAAAATGGAATGAATATAATCCAAATCCAAATAAAATAATGGATAAAGAGTTTTCAAATTTATTAAAAGGGCATTAACCAAATCCTATTCTACTTGAATAAAGATAAAATCCCTATTAGAAATGATTAAATAAATCATGGGAAAATAGAATTTGGAATTTACCCAAGTGGAATAAAAGTTGTAATTGGAGTACTATGATGTAATTGGAGTACAATGTTTTGATAACTAACTATGATGTAATTGGAGTACTTGTTTAGATCAACTGCAGCAGATTGTCTTGCTTTTCTTTTGAAACTTAGCATTGTCACAATTATCTAGATGCGTCTTGGGCATTTTGGGTTGCATATAGGGGTCACACAAACATTGACGTAAAGAGGAGGTATTCACACAGAAGCGGACTTGATCGTCAGTTTTGCTTGCTCCATTGATCGAGTCTGTTCGGAGAACATGGCAAACTGATCCTGCACCAAGGTTTTTTGAGCTGGAACAAGAACCTATTCTCTCTGTACTGCTATTGAATTTCAAGCAGGAAAGCTACCGAACCTTTCAATTGTTCTATCCTTGCTAATAATAAAGCATTTCGTGGAATTGATACTAATGTATTGGTACTTGTTTAAATCAAGGGCAGTAGATAGTCTTGCTTTTGTTTTGAATCATGGCCTTGTTACAGTCTAGATGAGACTTGGGCATTTTGGGTTGCATACGGGGGTCGCACAAGCATTTGATGTAAGAAGAAGGTACTCAAAGCAGACTTGATCGTCAGTTTTGCATACTCCAATGGTCGAGTGTGTTTGGAGAAAAGGGCGAACTGATCGAGTGGCAAGGTTTCAAGAGCTGAAACAAGAACCGGTTCTCTCTGTACTTCTATTGTATTTCAGTGTCTGTATTGCTGAATCGCTCACTTTGAAATGCTTTTGAATTGGTCAAGTGTTGCTGAATGTGAAGTGTGAACCTATCGATAATTTTTCTATCTTATTCTATACTACAGAGTTTATATAAATATCTGCCAAAAAGAATTTTCGATTTCTTTCCCTCCCTCTCTGAGATCTTTGTTTCGAATCCAACCGAGCCACAACAAAATGCAATTTTTACATATGAGGAGAAGAAATCTATCTCATTCGACCGCTCTTTTGCCTAGAACATTTTAATTCGGCCTTTTAGGGGTATAAGGGGACTGCTGACCATAGCCCAGGGAAATTTGAGAAACAAGCCCATTGAGAATAGCCTATCGAGTATAGCCCATGTAGAGCGGCCCATGTAGAATACCCAAACTCTTTTTAATTCAGCCTTTTGGGCATTGCCCCCACCTCTCAATATTTTTTAAAAAACTCTGCCTGTAGATTTGTTTTACAACGCCTGCAGTTTTTAGTTTGGCTGCCACGACCGCCGCCTTACTATTTGATGGGAGATAAAATATTCAAAAAGAGTCTTTTAAGGAGATAAGTCAATAAGTTATAAGAGCAAAGCTTAACGATTCTATTCAATTAGTTGTTTCTGTCGTAGTGGCAAGGCACCCAGTCAACCGGTGCTGAGGTATCAAGTTCGAATCCTAGGAATTTTTTATTAAAATATAGAGTTACTTTTTTGTACTCTCAGGATGACATCTGGGACCCAGATAAACTGCTGCTGCATCTAGCAATGTTACCAAGGTCAAGACGGTGGACTCGACCGAGAAAATAGTCCAACATATATATACACATTTAATATAAATAGAGGTTGACATGTGGGACCCAGCATGGACACGTGTAATTCAAATAGTGGCTGACATGTGGGACCAAGATAAGGTGTTGTTGCATCTAGCAATGTTGCCAAGGTCAGGACGGCGGACTCGACCTGAAAAAACAATCCAACATATATACACACGTTTAATTCAAATAGAGGTTTGACATGTGGGACCCAGCATGGACACGTCTAATTCAAATCATGGCTGACATATGGGACCCAGCATAGACACGTTTCCTACACATAGAGGGCTGCAATGTGGGACCCAGCATGGACACGTTTCCTGTACATAGAAGGCTGACATGTGGGACCCAGAATCGGAATGTAGATTAACATTTTTGTACTCTATAAGGCTGACATCTGGGCCCAGGTAAACTGCTGCTGCATCATAGACATGTTTCCCCTAAAAAATTCACCAATATTACCAAGGTCATAACGGCGGACTCAACATGAAAAAACAGTCCAACATACACATGTTTCTTCAAATAGAGGCTGACATCTGGGACCCAACGTAGACACGTTTCCTGCATAGAGGTTGCTGACATCTGGTACCTAGCTACGGACCAAAGTCAGAACAACGGAGGCAGCCAAAAAAAAGTCCATCGTAGCACGTTTCATTTACGGAGAGTATGACATGTGGGACTCACCAGAGAGACCATATATAGGTGTTGCATCGAGCAATGTTGCCAAGTTCGAAACACGGAGGTGCCAGCGAGAAAAAAGTCCTACATGCACACAATTTATTCTAATGAGATGCTGACATGTGGGACCCAGTAGTGTGACCAAACGGCAGATTCATCGAGCAACACTATCTAGTTAGGAACAGGGTAGCGTTGTAGAAGGAAAAAATTCAATCGTATACACACGATTCTTCTAATGAGATGTTAACATATGGGACCCAGCAGCCTGAATAAACGGCTGATATAGCGAGCAACGCTATCAAGTTAACATGGAGGCATGACCGAGGGCAAAAATTACATCATACACACGTTTCTTCTAATGAGAGTATGACACGTGGGGCCTAGCTGCGTGATTATGCATCTGGCAGCGCTACCAAGTTCGGAACAGGGTAGCGCGACCGAGGGCAAAAAATCCATCGTACACATGTTTCTTCTGATGAGAGGATGATGGGTGGGCCTAGATGCTTGATTAAACGGCAGCGCAATCAAGTTCGAAACAAGGTAGCGGGAGCGAATCAAAAATTCCATCATACACACGATTCTTGTAATGAGAGGCTAGCATGTGGGACCCAACATGGTGATTAACGGCAGATATATCGAGCAACGTTATCATGTTCATATCAGGTAGGCACGAGCCAAGGAAAAAACCATCATACACACGTTTCTTCTAGTGTGAGGATGAGACGTAGGACCTAGCAGCCTGATTAAACGACATATACATCGAGCGACGCTATCAAGTTCGGAACAGGGAAGGAAAAAATTCCATCATACACATGATTCCTCAAATGTGAGGAAGACATGCGGGACCCAGCAGCCTGCCTAAACAGAAGAGGCATCGAACAACGTTATCGAGTTCAAATCAGGGAGGCGCGACAGAAAAGTTTAGTCTGAGACCCACATGCAAAAAAATACTTGGTAGTCAACATCTCGCGAGGCGAATTTTACTTCTTCCACGCACCGCCGAGATTCCTCCATGTTTTAGTGGTTTATTCATAGTAGAGGGCGAAAACGTTTTGCATCTACCAGTCGAGCCAAGATTTTCGTCATGAAGAGGCGCCTTCTCTGACGACGCAGGGCCCATTCGCTATGGAAAGGAAACATTTCTTGTAGTGTTAAGAGATTCATCACATGCTTTCTTGTAGCCATTCTTAAGGGTAGCACTTACATTATCAGCAGGTTCATCTGGGATAGGGATATCTAGAACTGTTTCCTTTTTATAAGCCATGAGAACAATTCTCAGGTTACGGTGTCACATCCCAAGATTTTTTAAATCTTGTAATGTGAAAAATAAATAAACAAAATAAATAATTGTTGAAATTAGGGTGAAAAGAAACTTTTGTTTCTAATTGGAAACTTAAAAATCCCATCTTGAACAAACTTTGGTTAATGTTTGAATCCAACTAAATTCAAATCAAGTGAAATGCATTCTTCATAAATGCATCTGGAAATTTAAACACTTGGAAAATAAACCAAATCCTAAAACCCTATTGGAAGAAAATCATTTCAAAAGATATCTCTAAGCCTATGGATTTGAACCATATAAAATTTGTCAACAAACATTAGTAAATGATCAAGAATGATAAATATAAATATTATAAAACCATAGAAATTGATTTCATTCAATTTGGAGCCATAGATAAAATCTTATGAATTTAATAAGATGAGGGAATTGAATTTCCAAAGCTAATAAAGCACCCATCTAGAAATCCATACCAAATGGTGAGCAAATAATCCTAAAGACATTTAAAAGGATAAATAAATATTAAAAGAGTTTTTACAAATTGGAACCACCAACTTTGGATCTATAAATAAAAAGATATGGATTTTATATGATAAAGAAAGAAATATTAAATGAGGAATATTTAAAGACCAAATTAAAACTTGGCCAAGACCATAAGAAAATGGAATGAATATAATCCAAATCCAAATAAAATAATGGATAAAGAGTTTTCAAATTTATTAAAAGGGCATTAACCAAATCCTATTCTACTTGAATAAAGATAAAATCCCTATTAGAAATGATTAAATAAATCATGGGAAAATAGAATTTGGAATTTACCCAAGTGGAATAAAAGTTGTTTAATTAACTTAAATGGGATCAAAGAAATCAAATAAAATTTATGGAATTAAAACCCATATTTAATTCCATTAGAATAAAAAGAAATACCCAATTCAAATGATTTATAAATCATATTAAAAATATTCCAAATAATTCAAGGTGAATTATTTGACACCCTAATAGATAAATAAAACTTACTGAAAAGATCTGGAAAGATTTAGATTTCAAATGGAGTTTGAAAATATTATTAAATCTTATTTGAATAAATGCAAGGGCCAATATTAAATAATTAAAAGACCCTAAAAGAATAAAAGAAATATTCTAAATTTGACTTTAAAATATATTAATAAACAGTTTTTGAAAATACTCAAAGGTTGGTTGAAGTTTGAAATCAAATTGTTGTTTGAAAAGTTTAAACAAAATCAAAACAGATAAATAGAAAAAGAAAAGAGAAAAACATTCAGAACAAAAAAATGAAACAAGCAGCCAGCCCAACTAACCTAGCCCAACAGGCCCAGTAGCCCACTCCCTCTCTCCCACGAGAAAACGTTTCACACCCGAAACTTGACCCGTGCAATCGCTGACTAGCAGGCCCCACTCTCTCTCTCTCTCTCTCTCTCTCTCTCTCTCTCTCTGACAACCACACCCCACCTGTCAGTCTTCTCTCCTACCCGGTGACGACCACGCCCCTCACCTCGCCGGCCGTTTCTGGCTATAATCTCTCGCGTAAATTCGCATCAATGCCTCAGTGATTCAGCCCCGCGATCACGCGTACTAAATTGCCTGCGCCCCCTCTCTCGCCCGGCCCTCTCTGCCCCCAGGTCGTCCCCATTTCTACTTGCACCACCGCGGCCCCGACGACCTTCCGGCGACGATTCCGACCAAACCTCGTCGCTCGTCGCCTCCTCGACCACGCGAGCATGATCCCCATCACTCCCTGAACCTCCCAGTAGCCTTAGCTTGCTCGATCTTGACCCACAGCATCGGCATCGTCGACAACAGAGCATCACCACCGTCTGCTCCTCCTCTGGCGAGTTCCCCAGGTAGTTTCTGACCGCCCCTCTTCCCCTCTTTTGCAAACGAGCACTCACCACAACCTTGCGCATCTAACCACACCTTTCTTTCTCTCTCTCGTGAACCGTAGCGTCACCTTCGTCAACATCTAAGAGCACCCGTCGCCAGAAGCTCCTCCGGCGACCAATCACCGTCACCCCCGTGCACGCCCTGCTCTCCTACGACCACGTTGAGCATCAGTATTCCATGGCGAACACAGTGAGCATATTCTCCCCCTCCCGTGCTTCCTATTCCGTCAGCAACACCATCGCCAGAGCACGCCGCCGCTAGCGCCGCCAGTTAGTGGCTAGTGTGATGTGCACCGTAGGATCTGGATCCAAGCACTGCGATAGAACCTTAACCGAAGGGGTAAGTAGTACTCTGTGCCACACGATCCACTTTAGATCCGACGGCCTGTATCTGTCGATCCACACGAAACGGTACCGGCCAGTGAAATCACGCCACGTGGCCAGTCTGTTATAATAAAAACCAGAAATGATTATTAGTTTTTTGGTTTTGTAAAATTCATAACTTTCAAACCACACGTCCAAATTTTACAAACTTTATATCAATGGAATCAGCAAGACAAACCCTACCCAACCATTCACTTTGTTTAGTAAATTTCTTCTGGTAAAATTGTTGTTTTTTGCAGAAACTTGTGTAGGCATATTTTGAGTATAAAATTCTTTCTAAAATTATTTTGGTGATAAAATCTTTGGAAAATGGTTTGTTTTGAACCTACTGACCATATAAATCAATTTTTGGTTTCAAAAACATATTTTGTGAAGCAAGAGAATAAAACTTTGAATTAAAGCATTTCTGGTCAAATAAAAATATTGTTTATTTGTTGAAAACACTTTTTGGAGGAAAACCTTTGGGAAATGTTTTGATTTAAACTCTCTGACCCTAAACACAAAGATTTATGTTTTGAAAACATATTTTGTGAACCCTATAAAAATTATTGCTTTGCTAAAGGCATTTTCAACCACATAAAATATTGATTTAGTTTAAAAATGATTTATAAGTAAAATCTTTTGCAAATGATTTTACCACTTACATAAAATGACCAATAGGTGTTTTAGAATGTTTATAACCTATTATAAACCACTTTTACAGATAAAACAATCTTTTGCATGCTTGCATGCATTGCTTTGTTTCTATTATTTTATGTGATGTTGCTTGAATTGTAGATTGAAATATTGCTTGCTTGATTGAATTGTAGTGATTTGAAGAGTGTTAATATTGCAAGGACAAGGAGTGAACTTGTATTCTCTACCAAAAAGGCAAGTGATGCTTCATACTTTTGTCCCATTATTTTCACTATGCATTAGTGATATTTCTAAGTAGGACTTGCATGGAATTTTTGCTAAGTATGAACTATGCCATGGGAAATCCTACTAGATGAAACCTTAGAAAAACTTTCCTAAGTTAAGATTCCTACTACCATCATTATTAGCTTAGCTAATAGAAAACCAAGGTGGATTATACTTCATGCTATGGAATATTTCTAAGTCAAGGACTTGTGTTTTGTTTAATAAAACAACTAAGTGAATGAATCACCTGGGTGGAATGGAAAGAATAGTTTGTGTTGAGTGGTTATGCAAGTCCAGTATGCTGGGGAAAACTTGGGCATCACCAAGTCCGGTATACTGGGGAAAACTTGGTATCTCACTTGTGGAAAGCCACCTAGGAACAAAGAGATTTGAGATGTCAAATGTTAAGAAGCTTCAAGTGCAGCCACTTGGCATTATGGGCTCTGTCTGGATCATATAGGTTGCAATAAATTAGCCAAATGGATAGTTGGCGGTAGGGGAATGATAGGTTGGAACGCGTCCATTCTGGTCTAAGGGAAGGCTTCTGAAAGATCTTGTCTTGGTGAAACCAAGTCTTGTGGGGAAAGTGTACCACCTCTGCAGAGTGTAAAATCTAAGTACTTAGCCATGTCCTTGGTAAAGGACAATTTGAGCATCAAGACATGGAAGCTATCAAGAATCTCCTAATCCCAATTTTCTAAGTTAAAAACTTGTGGTTGAACAAGGGTTTAAGGTTCACCAATTTCTATCATAAAACCATGTTTCCCTCTCTCATAATAACTTTCAGTAGCATTATGAACAAAATTAACAATGTAACTATCACAAGAAACATTATTATCATCAAAATGAGCATATTTCAAATTGTCAAAAAGATGTTTTAGTTCAAAAATTGGATCAATAGAAGCAAGTTGTTCAACTCTAAAATCCTCATTAGGCAAATAATTTTCATAAGGAGCTTTAGAAAATTTGGAAAAATTAAACTCATCAGATTTTCCATCAAATTTAGTTAAAATTTTCTCCTTCCAGCAATCTATAATAGCTCCATAAGTGTTCAAGAAAGGTCTACCGAAGATGATAGGACAAGTTTTACTAGATGCTGAACCAAGTACTAGAAAATCAACAAGATATTTAGTCTTACCACAAAGCACTTCCACATCTCTTACAATACCAATTGGAGAGATGGTCTCTCTATTAGCAAGGTGAATAACCACATCAATGTCTTCAAGTTCACAAGTACCAATTTCATGCATAATTTCTTTGTAAAGCTCATAAGGAATAGCACTAGAACTTGCACCAATATCACACAAACCATAATAGCAATGATCACCAATTCTAACAGAAAGCACAGGGACACTAGCTTTTCTAGATTTACTAGGATGTGAGACAATATTAGAAGCACCTTCACTAAATATAATGTGCCCATCTTCTACATTTTTAGTGACAAGGTATTTAACAATTGCTACTGCAGGTTCAATATTTATTTGTTCATCAGGTTCTATAGCTTTCTTTGTACTTTTTTTTACCACACTAGCTATCATAGAATGTTCCTTTACCTTAGAAGGGAAAGGTATTTTGTCAATATAAGGTTCAGGGAAAATATGATCAACATTATAAACTTTAGTATTTCTAGCAGGAACATGATTAACAATATCTTTATAAGGTGCATGGTACTTGTTCCACTCCTTTTTAGGAATTTCAATATAAGACGAAAAGGCCTTAAAACAATTTGCAAGAAATTGAGGATCAAGACCATAAGCAGTACTAATATTATGAAAGTCATTAGTTCCCATAAAAGAGTTAATGCATTCATAATCACAATTTATACCTAACTTTCTTCCTTTGTCATTCTCCCATGCTTCAGTATTTTCTTGAATACGGTCTAGGAGATCCCATTTAGATTCTTCTTTCATACGTGTAAATGATCTAGAACAATAAGCATCTACCAAATCTTTATCATGAAGAGAACGCCTTGCATAAAAGTTATTACTGATAATATTATTAGGGATCTCATGAATAGGACATTTGAGCATTAGTAACTTCAATCTCCCCCAAGCTTGGGTTGTACTCTCTCCATCACGAGGCCAAAAGTTATATATTTGATTCCGGTCTTTATGAATCTCACTAGGAGGATAGAATTTAGAATAAAAGAGAGGTACAATTTACTCCCATTCCATAGATTGTCCATTCTTCAACAGCTTATACCATTCTTCAGCTCTTCCTTTCAATGATATAGAGAGTAATTTTTTCTTAACTTGTTCCGTTGTGATACCTGCACAACCCGCATAATTCGTGTATAAAGAGCAAATGATCACCAGGATGGACAGTTCCATCTCCAAAATAATAGTTATCCATAACACGATCAATAATTTTTGTAGGTATTTTAAAAGGATCTATCTTAGCTGTTGGTGGTTCATCTACTACCTCAGCAGTGGTACTAACTTCCCCAAATAATAAATTAAGTGATTTATCCATATTGGAAATAAAGTAGCAAACATAAATAAACAATACTCATAGTAGAAATTTCCTTTACCAGTTCCACTCTTCAATAGCGCTTCGCTCCCCAACAACGGCGCCAGAAAATAGTCTTGATGACCCACAAATATAGGGGGTGTATCGTAGTACTTTTGATAAATAAGAGTGTCGAACCAAACGAGGAGCAGAAGGTGTTGACAAGCGGTTTGGATCAAGGGTTCACTATAAATACTTAGCAAACAGATTTTTAGGAGGTTTTGATAATGCAGATAAATAAAGTGCAAGTAAATAAAGACAACAATAATAATTGCAGCAAGTGGCCCAATCCTTTCTTTAGTAAAGGACAAGTCGGTTGTATTACTTATGAGGACCAAACGTTCTTTAGGACACATGCGAATACTGTCAAGTGCTTTCGCTTCATATAGTTGATTAATCTTCTTTGGTTGGATAAGTGTTGTGTGGGTGAACCTATGCTAATGTACCGACCTTACTTGTACTAATACATACTTGTGATTATACCCCTTGCAAGCATCCGCAACTACAAGAAATTAATTAAGATAAAAACCTAACCACAACATTAAACTTTGAGATCCTACACTCCCTTGTGTAAAGGTTCCTAACGGGGGTTCAGGTTTTTGTCACTCCGGCAACCCCACAATTAGTATCCAGGTACACAATGCATTCCCCTAGGCCCATAAATGGTGAAGTATCATGTAGTCGATGTTCACATGACTCCACTAGAAGAATAACACCACAACTTAAATATTAAACCATTGAATATTTCTCAACACAATTCCACTAATAACAACATGACTTCTCCCATGTCCTCAAGAACTAAATGAACTACTCACGAGACATCATATGGATCAAGATTAGAGATGATATAATGATAAGTAACAATCTGAACATAAACAATAATTCAATGGTTACACTCAATAGCATCAACTACAAAAGTAATCAACACCGGGAAATTTCCCCCTAAGAACTATGCAAGATTCAACCCAATTGTTACAGCGGGATGGAGTGGTGATGATGGTGCTGGTGGAGATGATGGTGAAGATGATGATGATGATCCCGATGAAGTCTAGCTTGATGACGGTGTTTATCGCGATGATCTCCCCTCTCCGGGAAGGAATTTCCCTGGCAGAATTCGGCATGTCGGAGAGCTCTTTCTCTCTCTGTAGTTTCCACCCCGTAGAGGTGGTGGAATCTTTCTATGGTCGCCCCCCAAGTCTTAGGGTTTTGGGGGGATGTTATAGGCAAAAGGGCGATGCTAGAGGTGGGCCAGGGTGGCCACACCACCCGGTGGCACGGCCTAGGGGCGCGCTAGGGGGTGGTGTGGGCCCCTGTGGCCCATCTCCACTTCCCTTCTGGCTTCCTTCGTCTTCTGGAAAAATAGGGATTTCCATATATTTTCTGGAATTTTTTTATCTTCGTGAATATTGCATCTGGACACCGCTTTTTCCATTAGAATCCTGACTCCGGCAGTTCATCCTCCAAAAGTCATCCAACATGAAAAATAGATGAAATAACATAAGTATCACCTCTTAATATGAAATATATCAATGAATAATAGCAAATAATGATATAAAATAGTGATGCAAAATGGACGTATCAAGGATCCAAAGGGAGGATCCCGAAGAACTTGATTATAGCAATGCTCATTCACCGAACTACACAATTGAAGATCTTATAAAAAAGGATCAATGTCAATATTCCGGTAAGTTAAGGAAATGAGGAATCCATGTATCAACACTTCGTTAATTAGGTAGCAATAAAGGTACATGAGCTTGAGGAAGAATATAATAAAATTGCTGAAAAATTTCCTATTAAGCTAGATGATATATTTGAGCCTACTATTAAGATCAAAATTGGGACTAATGAAATAGCTGCACTTTGTGATCTAGGTGCAAGTGTTTCAACAATTCTAAAGAGTCTTTTTAACAAGTTAAATCTTGGCTCTTTTGAAATCACTGAACTAAAATTATATCTAGCAGGTTCTACTTGTAAACTAATAGTAGGCATTAAAGAGAATACCTTAGTATACATTAAAGGATGTCCTGCTCTTATTGATTTTGGTTTTATTGACATGCCTAAAGATGCTACTGCCCCTATTATATTAGGTCGTACTTTCTTAAGAACTATTAAGGCTTTAATCAATTTGCATGAAGGGAACGTGAAGCTCCAATTGTCTTCGCGGGATCCTTTTATTATTCATTTCCCTAGAAAAAGAAAGCCAAGCAAGATGATAAGGACGCCATCACTTTGAAGGCCAACTACTTTGGAGTGGGTGTTCCACTCATATGGACTAAGTGAGCAACATCAAGGTCAAGCTATTGACCATAAAAGAGCGCTGCATGGGAGGCAACCCATGTGAAATAAAGGTTTGAGTAAAGTTTTTAAGTTTTAGTTTAAGATTTATATAGAATAAAGATGTAGAGGTCCCAACCTAATAAGGTGGAGATCCCTGTGTTTATAGTGCTAGTCCCTGGATCGAATAGCTAGCACCCACAGCTTAAGATGTAATATCAAGAAACAAAGGTCATATTACAACTTATAACCAGGAATAAAATAATTTAATTACAACTTACATAGCTCATATGGCTATCTTATTACAATGCAGCAGATATATCTATATAGCATGGAGTCCTTCATCTTCATATGCCACAGGCAATCATGTTGGTTGTAGACTTGTAATCCCTACTCAAAAAACTTCATTAGCATCAAACAAACATGCATCATAATAAGTTACAGCCACAAGGGTCAATACATTTGAATTGTATTGGCAAGTGACATCATATTGATATGGACAATCTAACATCTACATGAATATATGGCTAAGTGGAGTTTTGGCTGGCCTTTTGCACAAAATAAGTTTTCCCTACCCTTTGCAGAATAGTTTTCTCTTTTTCAAAACATTTCATCACACATGGATGTAACATCCCAAAAATCATAATTTGTAAAGCTTGCATAGCATTCATTCATTCATAAGCATTTGATCTTTTTCAAATAAATTTTCAAACATAAGAAACCATATTTTGCCTAATACTTATTCAAGTGAGGAAAGGTTTATATTTTACTTTCTAAATATGATTAAGATTTGTTCAGTATTGATTTGGAAGAAATTACAAAGCCACACAAAAGTTTTCAAAGCAAATCAAATTTAAAACCATCCATATGCCTATTATGAATATTTTATTAAGGGCATGGTTTTATATTTATTCTCAAACTCAAATGATTTTGATTATAAACAGATGTTTTACACATACTTGGACACAAGAAATTCAGAACAAATTCTAGAAGAAATTCAAATTGAAACATATTTGAAACTCTCATTCAAATTCAAACCAGAAAATCAAAACAGAAAAATAAAAGGAGAAAAAAATAAACCTACCTACCTAACTAGCCCAACCCACCCGCGTCCCAGCAAGCCAGCCCACCTAGCCCACCCGGGAAACCCCCTCCCCCTCTCTGTTTCTCACCACACCCGCGCTGCACCCCCTCGCTGACGGATGGACCCCACCTCCACGTCACCTCTTCGTCCTCAATCAACGCCGCGATGACTCGCTCCGCCGCTGCCATTTCTCCCCTTTCAATCCTCTTAACTACGATTGATTTCCGGCGTGATAGAACCCCTCGTCCCCGCTACTTAATCTCCTCGTCCTCCGCTCCATTTCCCCCCACTCCACAAGCTCTGAGCGCCGCCGGGCTCTGTAAATTCCCGCTCGCACTGCCGCAACTCCGACGTGCTTCGGCGACCAATTACGGTGAGCTCTGACCACCCCCTCATCTATGGTTTGCTTTGCCAAGTTTGCTGTCCCCTCGCGCTCACACTACTGCCTTTGTTTTATTCGCGGGCACTCTGTAGGCTCGCCTCTGTCGACGACTTCGAGCACCCGACGCCAGGAGCATCTCCGGCGAGGAATTCTTTGACGGTCCCGCACGCCCGCGTCTCCACCGTGTCAACCATCGTCATCGCTGCGTCCCCACGCTTTGGTAACGACCAACCCCACCTCCACTTACCCCCTAGCACTGCCAGTTCGTTGCCGACAGAACCGTCGCCGCCGCTCTGGCCATTTGCGCCGCAAGCTCTTGGCAGAGCGATTAGATCCACTGGATCTAGATCCAGCAGTCTAGATTAGAATCAACCGCAAAGAGGTACGCGCAAATCTGGGCCCTAGATCTAGATCTAACGGTATAGATTAGTTTAGCCGCGAAGGGGTATGATGCGATTTGGTGTGTTAGATTAAGTTAGATCCAACGGTGCGGACGCGTGATCTAGTGCGAAGCGGTATGGGACAATCAGATGGCGCCGCGTGTCAAGATTTTTGATTTAAAATTCACATTTGATTTAATTAGATGATTAAACTTGTAAATTTAATAACTTTTGTTATATTTATCCAAAAAATCCAAATAATATATCATTGGAATCACAAAAATAAATCCTACACATATGTAGGCTTGGTTTTGTCATTTGCTTCTGTTAAAATGGAAATTTATGCAGAGACATTTGTAGGCCTATTTTGTGTACAAAAATTATTTGGAAAATATTTAAAAAGCCAAATTAAGTTTAATTGGTGTATAAATGTTTAGGTTGATGTTTAGTACTGTTTTACTTGTCTTGTTTAGTTTAGAAAAATCATCACATGGCATTTGCATGCATTCATATATTTTTTTCTTGATTATTTGAAATATGAATTTGGTGCTATCATTTTATGTGTAGATTTTGGTGCTAATGGTGATTGTGACTGTGAGGATTGTTGTTACTCCCCCAACTACCAAGGCAAGTGGTGCTTCATGTTTTTGTCCCAATATTTTGACTATGCATTAGTGATATTTTGCATAGGGCTTGCATGATAATTTTTTTGCTAAGTATCTTTATGCTATGCTTGGGAAATCCTAGTAGTTGTAGAATTGTTAGAATTTTCTCTAAGTTAAGATACTTACTACTGACATGCTTAGCCTAGCTTGTAGCAAACAAGGGTGGGTTATATATTCATGTTATGGAAATATTGCTAAGACCACCACGCCACAATAGGCCTCACCCTATTCTCCGATGGATCTCGCCACGAGAGTCCTGATCCACCTTCTCCACTATTGGATCCCTTCGAGGCGGGAACCGGTGCCTTTTACAACACTATCGGGGCACACACCCACAACTGAATTAGGGGATCCCAAGATGACAACAAGCTACCACAAGAACAAGGTTTATCAATATAAACAAAAACGGGGATCTAGATATTTGCAAGAAATACTAGATCGGAGGTTCTCCAAATGAATGGAGAGGAGATGAAGCGCTTGATTACTGAAGATGAAGATCGAGTTCTCCTCCTTCGATTCCCCAAGGGATGGGGCCTTTGGGTGGATCTAGGTGGAGCACTCTTGGATGAAGCTTTCAGATCTGATCTGGTCTTTTTCGAGATGAATCAAGCATTCTGGCAGGAGGTGGAAGGCTGGCTTAAATACCCCCTCCCCAGATCTGGCCATTGCACAACTTTGGGGGCGGATTATCTGCCACCCACTTGGGGCGGCTTATCCGCCCCCTGGGAAAACTCCACCCCAAGGGCGGATTCTCCGGGGGAAACTCCGCCCCCTCTCTGGGGCTTGCGCCATGGTGAAGCTTGGTGAAGATCTTGGGGGCGGATTATCCGGCCCCCCTGAGGGGCGGATTATCCCGCGGGGCCGGAAAATCCGGCCAAAATTCCGCCCCTCTCGGGGGCTTGCGCCTTGGCGATGAGCAAGGGGGGCGGATTATCCGGGCCCCCTGATGGGCAGATTATCCGGCGGGGCCGAAAAATCCGGCCAAAAATCCGCCCCCCTTCTGGGGCTTGCGCCTGCTTGGACAAAGGGAGGGGCGGATTATCCGCCCCTGGTGGGGCCGGATTATCCGCCCCCAAAGGCAGAGATCTTTTCCCTTTATTCTCAAATAGAGCTGCAACACTTCAACACACATTAAATGATCCTTGGTATTGTTATCTAACACACAAAACACTAGGGATTAAGAAATGTTCTTTGAGTCTCCCCCTTTTTGGTGTTAGATGACAATACTAGGATTTGCAATGAAACCGGCTATCGCCACCTTAAGATGAAAGGCGCTCCCCCTAGATGTGTGCATATTTAAAATTTGCATTTGAATACAAATACACACACTAGAGAGAGCACAACTTCCATGGCAAAGATAATTGGAACAAAAGTGGATTGAGGAACAAGGTCATACCACCGGGATGAGAATAGCCAAAGCATACATGGATAATCCCATGAATCCATATGCCAAATATGTTCCATGATTCCAGAATTCCATGGGGTCCATAATAGATAAATCCAGAATTCCATGAGTACCCAACATAGTACCAAACAAAGTGGAGTACGACAAAGTCTTACATAAACGAACACAAATAGCAAAGGAGTTCACGCTAGAAAAAAGGGCACAAGCAAGCAAATAAAAACGACTAAAATCGAAAAGCTTGCGCCCGACCCTTGCAAATCCACGAGCCCTAATAGAACTACTTCTCCCCCTTTGGCACCGAAACACCAAGAAGGAAGAAGAGCATCAAACTGAGTTGGTACTACACACACAAATTTGCAAAAATCAAAGCAAACAAAAGCCAAATTTGAGTGTGTTTTCCATAAGAACATGAGATATGCAAGAAAATCCAACGAGACTCATGAAAAACCAACTCTTCTCAAGGAAGAGGGCGGTGGCCGAAGCCACCATGTTGGAGCGCATGGCATGACACCGCGAAGATGTATCTTGAGTTCAAAACCAATGCTCATCGATGACCCACATATCACAAAATGATATTGAGGGAAATGATTTTACTTGCTTTCGGCATTATGGGGGGAGGGTTGGCCCAATCAATTAGGACCACACTCCCCCTATTTCTATGCCCGCATCTAAACCAAATACATGAATAAGCGCAAGTGAGTGTGCAAGGGTAGTCAAGCCAAGCTCCTTGAATCTATGATATTTATCTCATTCCTCAAATAACAAAATCTTGCTTCATCAAGAGGCTTCGTGAAAATGTAAGCAAGTTGGTTCTTCGTGCTCACAAAGGATAGAGCAATATCTCCACGAGCAACATGATCCCGAATAAAGTGGTTGCGAATCTCTATATGTTTTGTTCTTGTATGTTGCACGGGATTGTAAGCAATTTTGATAGCACTTTCATTGTCGCATAAAAGAGGCACTTTGTCACAATTGACACCATATTCCTTTAAAGTTTGCCTCATCCATAACAATTGAGTACAAGCACTTGCAGCAGCAACATATTCAGCTTCGGCGGTTGAGAGAGAGATACAATTCTGTTTCTTTGATGACCAACACACTAGAGACCTGCCCAAGAATTGGCATGCACCAGAGGTTGATTTCCTATCATCTTTGTCACCAGCCCAATCTGAATCAGTGTAACCACATAAAGAGAAACTTGAACCCTTGGGATACCATAGCCGAAAATTTGGGGAATGAACCAAATATCAGAAGATTCGCTTGACTTCCACTAAGTGGATTTCTTTAGGAGCGGCTTGGTACCTTGCACACACTCCTACACTTAACACGATATCGGGCCTAGATGCGCAAAGGTAAAGGAGAGAGCCGATCATGGATCGGTATACCTTTTGATCCACGTCTTTACCCTTGGGATTGAGCTCAAGATGACACTTTGTTTGCATTGGGGTAGAAACGCCATTGAGATCCGTCATCTTGAACCTTTTGAGCATGTCTTGGATGTACTTAGATTGATTAATAAAGGTTCCCTCTCTAAGTTGTTTGATCTCAAATCCAAGAAAGAACCTGAGCTCACCCATCATGGACATCTCAAACACATCACCATAAGCTTCGAAAATTCATCGTTAAAAGCTTGGTTAGTAGAGCCAAAAATAATGTCATCTACATAAAGTTGGCATACAAAAAGCTCCCCATTAACCTTCTTAGTAAAAAGAGTGGGATCGATTTGCCCAACTTCGAATCCACGGTCTAGAAAAAGCTCTTTAAGGTGCTCATACCACGCACGTGGGGCTTGTTTAAGGCCATAGAGCGCATTATCGAGTTTGTAGACATGGTTCGGAAATTTGGGGTCCTCAAACCCCGGGGGCTGCTTGACGTATACTAACTCATGTAGAGGACCATTAAGGAAAGCGCTCTTAACATCCATTTGTTGTAATTTAAAATTATGATGGGCTGCATATGCAAGAAGGATACGGATGGACTCAAGGCGAGCCACATGAGCGTAGGTCTCGCCAAAATCAATTCCTTCTACTTGAGAGAATCCTTGAGCCACGAGTCGTGCTTTATTCCTCACAACAATGCCATTTTCATCCTATTTGTTCTTGAAGATCCACTTGGTGTCGATAACATTGCGGTAATCCTTTGGTTTTTCTACGAGCTTCCAAACTTTGTTGCGTTCGAAGTTATTTAATTCTTCATGCATTGCAACAACCCAATCGGGGTCTTCAAGAGCATCAAAAACCTTCTTCGGTTCAACCATGGAAATGTGAGCTTGATGATCACAGAAGCTTGCAAGCTCTCTTCTAGTGGATACCCTTCGATGCAGATCACCAACAACCTTGTCAAGAGTGTGACCTCTTAGTTCAAGGTTCCGATCAGCACGAGCCTTGCGACGAGCCTCAATGTCCTTATTGTTTCTAGGAGGAGTGGATTCAATTGTTGTATCCTTGTCTTGATTACTGCCTTGCCCTTGATCTTGATCACCGTTACTGCCATAGGATTGTTGCTGAACATTTTCTTCAGGCCCGGATAATCCGCCCCTTGGAGGGGCCGGACTATCCGGCCTGGGAGGAGAAGTACCAGAACCATCTTCCTGAGAAAGCCTGACTGGAGTTGGAGACCCAGGGCCGGATAATCCGCCCCTGGGGGCTGGAGAGTCCGGCCTGGGAGCTTCAGAGGTGTTGACTTCTCCTTCGGATCCTCTGGAACGAGTTGGAGTGCCAGGGGCGGATTGTCCGCCCCTTGGAGGGGGCGGATAGTCCGGCCTGGGACTACCAACTTGTCCAGGGGACAGATGGTCTTCAGCAGATTGTGGTATTGGTGCAGGATTGTCTCCAACAGTAGGAGCTTGTTGATCTTGTGTAGATGAGGGCTCCACATGTGCGGAGCATTGTCCTTCCCAATCCGCCACAAGGGGTTCCTCAATGGGGCGGAAGAATCCCACACCCATTCTTCTTATGGCATCTTGGGGTATTTCAACATCTGCATCACAAACATCAACTTGCCCTACAAAGGAGCCGTTATTTTCATCGAACTCCACATTACAAGATTCTACAACAATCCCAGTGAGCTTGTTGCAGACTCTATAAGTGTGGGATTCGGCACCGTAACCAACAAAAATACCTTCTAAAGCCTTGGAATCAAATTTTGACAAATGGACACCTTTAATAAGAAAGAAACACTTACACCCGAATACCCTGAAGTATGAGATGTTGGGTTTGTTACCGGTAAGTATTTCATATGGGGTTTTGTCCAAGATCTTCCGAAGGTAGAGCCGGTTTGATGAGTGACAAGCAGTGGAAATGGCTTCAGCCCAAAAATTATAAGGAGACTTGAATTTAGCTAGCATAGATCTTTCCATATCCATCAAAGTCCGGTTCTTCCTCTCGGCTACACCATTTTGTTGAGGGGTGTACGCAGCGGAATATTGGTGTCTAATCCCCTCTTCGCTAAGAAACTCGTTTAAAGTGTAGTTCTTGAATTCTGAGCCGTTGTCACTTCTAATTGCCAAGATGGGAACATTGTGTTGACGTTGAACTTCATTGGCAAAGTCGATGACAGTTTGTTGAGTCTCACTTTTCAGCTTGAAGAAATATACCCATGCATATCTTGAGTAGTCATCGACAATGACCAAGCAATATTTCTTCCCACCAAGACTTGCATGAGAAGGAGGATCAAATAAATCCACATGAAGTAATTCCAAGATCCTCTTTGATGATACAATAGTCTTCCTCTCGTGGGGAGAGTCATGCATTTTTCCTTCAACACAAGCCCTGCAAACACGATCTTTGGCAAAAGAGACATTGTCTTTTAGTCCAAGGATGTGGCCACCCGTTTGGAGACTTTGCAAAGTTCTCATGTTGACATGGGCTAAACGGTGATGCCATAGCCAGCCCACGTCGGCCTTTCCGAATAGACACATCGGACCCGAAGTGGTTTTCCCCGAGAAGTCCACCACATACAGGTCATTTTCGACGTATCCAACGAAAGCGACCTTTAGAGACTTGCTCCATAAGAGTACCACCAAATCATCATCGATAAAAACAGCAAAACCCATCTTGCCAAGGGCACGAACAGAAAGAAGGTTGTAGCCAAGGGTCTCAACAAGCATGACGTCCACGAGAGAGATATCGTGGGCAACCACAACCTTGCCAAGACCCAATACCTGAGATTTAGACTTATCACCATAGGAGACTGTGATATTATCATGATTTGGACGCATCTCCGTGATGATCTCCTTGCTTCCGGTCATATGACTAGTGTAGCCACTATCCAGCACCCATTTCGACCCACCGGAAGCATAGCCCTGCAAGAAAATTACTTCTTGGTTTTAGGTACCCATTTTTCAATGGGTCCTTTCATGTTAGTAACAAGAGTCTTTGGGACCCAAATAGACCAAGCAATATATTCATCAAAAGTACCAACATAATAAGCATAAATATCGCCATAGTCATCACAAAAGAGTTCATAATTCGGATTGTGAGACCCTGCAAAACCAATATCATTAGTCTTGTCTTTTGTGACAACCTTCTCAGCAATGCTTGTCTTTAATTGTACATTCTTGGTCTTGTTCTTCTTGGTTTTCTTCTTCTTGGACTTGGTGACATACCCAAGTCCCTCTTTACCATGATTTGACCTTTGCTTGCCAAGGACTTCATCAAGCACACCTTTGTCCTTTGTAGTGATGTCCTTGATCACTTCTTTTTCCACACTAGCATTTTTCTTGTTACTATATGTTGAGTTGGACGAGCTAGGAGTATCATATTTGGCCAATCGACTTTGAAGCTGATCATGTGACTCATTGAGAATATAGAACTCATTTTTCAACGCCTTGTGAGCATTGTCAAGTTTCTCCAATTCCTCAGAGAGTCTATCATGAGCATCCCCAAAGTCAATCCTTTCCTTCTTTAACTTCTTTGCTTTGGTGACAGCATTGTCACGTTCCTTAACAAGTTTAGTCAAAATTTCTTCATGTGACTCTTCCATAGACTCGAGCCTCTCTTCAAGAGAGACCCGAGCTTATTCTTCTTCAAGAGCATTTTTTAAGGATGCAATTTCCATTGCATCCTCCCTTTCAATTCTGCCCTTTTCTTCGAGGAGTGCTTCGTTTTGGGCTAGCTGATCCATAAGAGCCTCAAAACAAACTTTGTGCTCACCTTGCAAGTTAGTACAGAAATAATCCAAAGAAATAATCTCTTCTTTAACCTTAAGACTAGAAGGATCATCCATGTCTATCATAGCCTTGGGAAAAGAAGAGTTAGAAGAAGTTACCTCGGAGCTTCTTGCCATGAGACAAGTAGCATTCTTCTTTACAAACTGTTTCTTACGTGGATCTTTTGATTTGTCCTTGAAAATGAGTCTTCCTCCATTATCCTCTCTACTTTGATATGGACACTCAGCTACGAAGTGCAGCCGGTCACCACAATTAAAGCATGTTCTCAGCTTGGGACCATTTTCTTTTCTTCCATAGGCTCCACTCTTGCGATCTAGTTCAGCTTTATCCTTGGCTGGATCTTTCCAAAAGTTTCTTGCATAAAGAGCCAAGTATTGTCCGTGGATCCTTTTTATATCTTCGGGACAGTCCAGACCTTCTACCGCATATTCATCATGATCAATCACACTAGTCTTCAAGGCCATGTTGACCCCCTTTTGCATCCCCATAGCTCGAGCTCGAGCATCTTCGGCATTCTTGGCAGCCACTTTGAAAGCGGCCATTTCTTGCATTACCTCATTGGATGACATGAGGTGATAGTTATGCCTACCTTGGAGACTTTTCAAATCTGTGGGCTCAAATGGCATAAGAGCACTGACATACTTGTGCTTGATCCAAGCATCATCAACATGAGCGCAAGTGGTTTCAAGGTTGTGGCTATTGCCTTGAGCCTCCTATACATGTCCTCGTGGTCTTCTCCATCCAAAGATATAAAATCCTTCACTTCATTGCTCAAGGCATCATATCTATTCCTTCTCATACTTTCATTTCCTATGAAGAGCTCGGTGAGGGCATCCCAAGCTTCTTTAGTGCTAAGATCTTTGAATGTGGCATGTCTTTGTCACCCACACCAAGCTGTATCATGTGTAGAGTTGTAGCGTTAAGTTGGCTATCGACCACTTCTCTTCTTGTGAGATTGTTGGGGTTTCCAACATGAAGACCATTTTCGATGATCTTCCACAACTCTATGGAGGAACTGCACACATGAGATTTCATCAAAAATTGCCATTAAGAGAAAGTAGATGCTGAAAGTTTGGGTGGATCACCCCTATTATGTATATGTGGGTGAGGGATAGGCGGATCAGGGGAATACACATGAGAAACCTCATTGTATCCATCCTTACCGCTATCCTTTTTCGAGGAGGATCTCTTGCTACCTACCACTTCGTTATCTTTGGAAACAGTTTTACCCGTTTCCTTGGATTGCGGAGTGGTATCCTCAGAGTTAGATGGAGGTGATGCTGCGGATGTGGAGAGATGCATTATCAATTGACGCATCTCTTCCATCTTAGCCTCCATTGAACTCACCAAGGTTGTTTCCAACGTCTTGAGATCGTTCATGGTGACTACCTCCGGAGGATCACTCCCATCTCCCTTGGAACCCATACTTCTCTTAGGCGGTTAAGCCCGAAATAAGAGCCGAGGCTCTGATACCAATTGAAATGGATCGTATGGGCACCTAGAGGGGGTGAATAGGTGCTAACCAATTTTTAATACTTTTTAACTTTTAGGCTTGACACAAAGTAAATTCTCTAGATATGCAACTACGATAATTTCCCTATATGTAACCCTAACTACTAAGCACGTAAAAGAGGAGCGAGGAAACCGTAGTGGAGCACATGGAGACACAGGGATTTGTTTTACCGCAGTTCCTTCCTTGTTAAGGGAAGTACATCTGCGTTGGATGGGTGGGCGGTTCTAAGACCACCACGCCACAATAGGCCTCACCCTATTCTCCGATGGATCTCGCCACGAGAGGCCTGATCCACCTTCTCCACTATTGGATCCCTTCGAGGCGGGAACCGGTGCCTTTTACAACACTATCGGGGCACACACCCACAACTGAATTGGGGGCTCCCGAGATGACAACAAGCTGCCACAAGAACAAGGTTTATCAATATAAACAAAAACGAGGATCTAGATATTTGCAAGAAATACTAGATCGGAGGTTCTCCAAATGAATGGAGAGGAGATGAAGCGCTTGATTGCTGAAGATGAATATCAAGTTCTCCTCCTTCGATTCCCCAAGGGATATAGGTGGAGCACTCTTGGATGAAGCTTTCAGATCTGATCTGGTCTTTTTCGAGATGAATCAAGCATTCTGGCAGGAGGGGGAAGGCTGGCTTAAATACCCCCTCCCCAGATCTGGCCATTGCACAACTTTGGGGCGGATTATCCGCCCCCCACTTGGGGCGAATTATCCGCCCCTGGGAAAACTCCGCCCCAAGGGCGGATTCTCCGGGGGAAACTCCGCCCCCTCTCTGGGGCTTGCGCCATGGTGAAGCTTGGTGAAGATCTTGGGGGGTGGATTATCCGCCCCCCTGAGGGGCGAATTATCCGGCGGGGCCGGAAAATCCGGCCAAAAATCCGCCCCCCTTCTGGGGCTTGCGCCTGCTTGGACAAAGACAGGGGCGGATTATACGCCCCTGGTGGGGCCGGATTATCCGCCCCCAAAGGCAGAGATCTTTTCCCTTTATTCTCAAATAGAGCTGCAACACTTCAACACACATTAAATGATCCTTGGTATTGTTATCTAACACACAAAACACTAGGGATTAAGAAATGTTCTTTCACCGGGTACACGGCTAAGTATTAGGTTTTTACCCTCTCGAGAGGTGGTTCACTTTTCCCACAAGACTCGATATGCATCAAGACGAGACTTTTCAGAAACAATCCCTCACATCAGCACATATGCGTTCCATCCTATCATCACTACCACCAACTTTCTGTCCGTCTGAGTTCTTGCAACTTAGTTGGTCAAGGCAGAGCCCATATACCATGTGGCTGCACTTCAAGCTTCTCAACACAAAACATCTCAAATCTCTTTGTTCCTAGGTGGCCATCCACAAGTGAGATACACAAGGTAAACCATAGACATGGGCCTTGTGTAACCACTCAACACAAACCAATCTTCCCATTCCACCCAGGTGATTCATTCACATAGTTGTTTTATTAATCAAAAACATAGTCATGGACTTTGCATAATATCATAGCATAAATATTCCTCCCTTGAATTCTAATAGCTAGGCTAAGCATACTAGCATAACTTGTCTCTTGACTTAGGAAGATTCCTACCAAGATATATTCTATAGGATCTACTATATCATAGCAATATAAAAAATAGTCCTATCATGCATACTACAAAAATATCACTAATGCAATATTGAAAAGACAGGACTTTTGATGACCAAAGTATCACTTGCCTTTTTAGTAGATAATATAGGTACTCTCCTTGATCTTTCAATTGTCACACTTCTCAAGGTTTACTACATACAATCAAGCAAAGTACTCATTCAAAACTAGCACACAAACAATTAACAAAACAAAACAATAAAAACAAAGAAATGCATGCAAGCATGCAAACAGTTATTTTATTGAGAAAGTGATCTCTAACAAGGTTCTAAACATTTCAAAACACTTACTGGTCTTTTATAAAAGTGGGAATTCATTTAAAATCAAGTTAGTGAAAATAGGCCTTTTAAATCATTTTTTGTTTTACTAGAAATGCTTTTATTCAAAGGAATAATTTCTAGTGTTAATAAAATATATTTTTAAATTCAAATGTTAGTGTTTTTGGTCAGATGGTTCAAAACAAATCCATTTGCAAAAGGTTTCACTCAAAAATAATTTTCATAACAATTTTTATATTCAAATTAGTCCTATTAATGTTTCTACATAAAAAACCTAAATTTTCGAAGCAAATGACCAAACCAGGGACATATATGAAAATTACACATTTTTCTGAATCCATTTATATATTATTTGTAATTTTTGGACAAGCAGATCAAAAGTTATTGATTTTACAAGTTCAAATATCTAATAGAACAAATTCTAGGTTTTAAATCAAACGCTTGGCCACGTAGCCTAATCTTACTGGCCGATACCAATTCGGCTGGATCAGCAACACAGGCCGTTAGATCTAATTGGATCTGAGCGGCTCAGATCTGAGGGTACTCCTTCGCTACAAGATCTATCCTAGCCGTAGGATCTTGATCGAGTGGATCACAGCACTCTGGCCACAGTGGGGAGATGCTGCTGGCAAGCAGTGGTGGCGGCGGCTCTGTCGGAGATTCTAGGGGGTAAGAGGGTGGGGGCGATGCTTACTAAGGTCGCGGAGACTTCGTGGTGCTAAAGGTGGTCATGGACGGGGCCGGGGCGCACGGGTGCGGCGGTGATTCCTCACCGGAGTTGCTGCCACCATCGGGAGCTCTCAGTCAGCAATGAGGGTGACACTCTGGGGCGCGAGAAGGTGATTGGTATGCATTAGGAGGTGCGTAAGACAAAATCGAGCAAGCTCGTTTGAATTAGAGATCGAGGGGAGCACTGGAGTCACCGAAATGCGTCGCCGGAGTCGAGGAAGTCGATGGTTGCTTGCAGGTGAAGACGAAGTTGAGCACCTGGTCCAAGGGCAAGCAAACGGCAGCCATCAGCAGGTGCATAAGAGGATGGGAAGCAAGCTAGTGTGAGTCAGAGGGCAAGGGGAGGTCAGGGTTTACCGGAATCGATGCCGGAGCTTGTTGGAGACAGTGGCGGCTCGAGCAAAAATCAGAGCAGCCAGGGGGCTCTCTGTGGTTGCTAGGTGAGGGGAAATGGAGAGGAGGGAGAGGGGGTTAAGATGGAGAGATCGGGGGAGGGAATCATGCGCGTAGTTACGTGAATTTACGTAGTTTTAATCCGACCAGAAACGGCAGGAGGAAAGGGCGAGGTCAGCTACTGAGACAACGATCTCGAGGTGGCGGTGGGTCCAGCGGTCGTGAAGGCAGTCATGTGAAAAGAATCTGGGGAAAGAGGGAGAGTGGCCCGGGTGGGCTAGTTGGGACGTGCTAGGCCAGGGGTTTGGGCTAGGTTAGTTTCCCCTTTTTTCCTTCAAATGATTTTCCTTTTCTATTTCTATTCTCTATTTTTATTTAAAACATTTGATTCAAACTTCAATTTGAATTCAAACCTTCACCAACTTTTTCAGTATATTTTATACCAATTATTAGTGTATTATTTAGTCCAATTCAAATATTTTTTTTATCAATTTATATTCATTTAAATTTAAGCGATGCTCCTTGGCATTTATTTAAATAAAATTTGAATATGGTTCATAAGCCCATAAAATTTTATTTAAATAAACTTTTATCTTTTATATTATTTAAGTATATTTTTATTCCATTTGCTTATGGATTTTATCCAAGGTTTAAATTGTCTTTGTAATAATTATTATTTATTTAATTCTTTCTTTATCCTATAATTTCATATCTTTTTATTTATAGCTCCAAAAATAGTGATTCCAATTTGTATAGTTTTATTTAATATTTATTTATATTTTAAATCCATTTAGGATTACTTTGTTCACAATTTGGTATTGATTTTACCTAGGAGCTTTATTAGCCTTGGGAATACTTTCTTTTATCTTATAAAAGTCATAAGTTTTTATCCATGGATCCAAATAGAGTGAAATCAATTTCCATGGTTTTATAATACTTTTGTTTACCATTTTTGATCATTTAGAAAAAAAAATTCTAAATTTTATATGGAACAAAGCCATAGTATTAGAGTGATCTTGGAGATGATTTCTTTCATTAAGGCTTAGGGTTTTGGTTTAACTTTTGCAAGTGTATTAAATTCAAGATATTTTCCTTGCAGGGATGCATTTGATTTGTTTGAAAATTTGTTTGTTGCCTTTTTATTCAAATTTTGTTCAAGTAGGGTTTTAATGTTTCCATTTAGAAGTAAAAAGTTTCTTTTCACCCTAAATTTCAACATTGGTTTCTTTTGTTTGTTTATTTTCACATTTCAAAATTTGGAAAAATTTGGGATGTGACAAAAGAGTGCTATAAAACTCCAGCGAGAAGGAGAGATTCAGCGGTACTAAAAGTTCATGTTTTATACATGCCAAAGTTGGTCAACAATTTAGCCTGTCATTTTTCTGTCAAAACAAGGTGTTCCCCTAAGTTTTAGCCTAAAAATTAATTCTTGAAAAAATAGAATTTTTTTGATGTGTATAGAAGCTTTAACGACCAACTATACCGCAGGAATAAAAATTCCCGCCGTATAGCTCCGGTCGTATAGTTATTTGAGGCATCAACAATTTTTCATCCTAGGATACAAAAGGTTTGACAAACAACCATACGACAGGAACAAAAGTTCCGATCGTATAGTTTTGGCCTTATAATTACAGCCGCCAGGAAATAAACCCTAGAAAGCCTAAAATTTTTCCATCAGACCAACTATATGGCGGGAACAATGTGTTCCGGCCGTATAGTTGCAATCTGTTGCCTGTCAAAACCCACCGGCGAGCAGCGACGAGCAACACGAAGAGCCGGGAGGCTCCTGAGGCTGGTGGGCTCGTCCCTCAACGCTCCCGCAAAACTCCAAGACACGCCTGGCCGATGCAAGCGTGCCACCGACCTATACCGTCGAAGGTGATGGATTGCTTTGATTAGTTTCTCGCATGGCAAACAAGTATACGTAAAATTCAAGCCGCGGCCTCCGGGTTTCTCGTGAATCGGCTCCGGAGCCGATTATCCCATGGTTCTGCATTAGATCTACGATAACATGGGGTTTTGCTTCATCAATACAAGTTAAATCGACCTCTGACGGTTTAACGTTTTCACCACATAGTTGGAACATCCTACACGTAATGAGCCCGGTAGATACAAAGATGATAGAAAACTAACCCTAGAGAAGGCCTAACAACCGACGTAAAGTCAATTCCCGGAACAACTCCTCTCAATTGGCAAACCATATCCTTACATACTCTTGGATCGTTCAACCCGCTTTGCATGGCACGACTATGTGGATATCAAACTAAACCTTGGAAAACAAGGCATAACTATAACAGATCAAATCAATCAATAAAGATCAAGCAAGATGCTGTCCTTACGCCAAAAAAAGGCAAAGCGTGAGATAACTAAAGCGACATAACTAAACAATCATAACAAAAAGGTACCGATGCTAGCCCAAACAAATCTATGATAATGATATTACTCGCCATCAACAAGGCTTCACGAGTAACACTAAATAACGATAGCGAATCTTGCCTAGACCGCAAGATGCGATCTAGGCAGCATGACACTACCCGAAAGAAACCCTAGAAACAAGGGGTGGCGATGCGAGATTGTGTTTATTCTTAACGTGATCGTCCTCTTTTCTCAATAACCTTAGGTACATATTTATAGTCCGGAGACTTTCTATCTTTGGAATAACCCTAACAACTCTATCTCTTACTTAAACCGAAACGTAACCTACCATAATATATAGATACACGGGCAATTTAGCCCAAATCCACGCACAAGGCTGATCCAGCAATACGTTGCATATATGTATCCTCCAAGCCCATCTTGATTACGGCCCATCTCCTCCTTTGGCCAAAATGTGGCGATAACACAATCGTATAGTTGTGTCCGACCACTTAAATGCACGGGGAGGTACCCAAAACATCAATCCTTTTTCTCTCTTATACCTCCAAACTCTCTGAAAACCTTAAGGGATCTTCACCCCTACTCAATTTCGTTCGAATTCCTCGCACACAAGTGATCTACGGTATGTTTCTCCTCCGATCCTCCAATTACTTTTCGTGAATTCATCTCTGATCTATTGTCATTATCAATCTAGGGTGAGACTTATTTTGAACTATTTGCCATGATTATCTTGCCTAGATTATTATGTTGAGGAGATTCTTTAGTGTGATATGATGAGGATTATGCTATGACTATTACTATTGGATCAAAAAGTTTTTATATCTTGTATTTCTTATTTATTTTTAGAAGATGAACACGAGGAGCCAGACACATGCTCTTGCCGCTGCTAGTTCTTCTCGGGCTATAGCTCAGGAACGCATGGGGATTCGATTCAAGAACTAGTCTCACCGTGAACGTTTCGACAAGATCAAAAACCAAGAAGTCAAGGCAACCAAGTGGGTTTGCCCCGTCACATTGAACCAACTCGGTATTTCTAATGAATTTAATTTACTTTGCAATACAGTTGGCCTGCAAAACTTTGTATTTCATGATGCACCAACCTATCGCCGGTTAACCATTGAATTTCTTAGTTCTTTGAATAGCATCGTTAAAGCATGGCATGGGGAGGATAGAATTTCTTTCCGACTCATGAACAACAATTATTATTTATCACTGATGAATGGTGCATTTGTTTTGGTTTACCCAACAATGATCGTAATGCTCTGTGTGCATCTTTTACCATCATAGAACCATCCCCTAAACTCTACTATAATAGAATGAGATTTACTTCTAGAACCAGCAAAGGGAAAAATATTCAACATCCTGCTATTCGCTATTTGTTCTATGTTATTGCTAACACCTTGCAGGCGCGTAATGAGTTTACAAGACTCAATGAGAAGGACATCTTAGTCCTTGCAAAAGATTCTTTCAACTATGACAACTTGTCACTTCACTTGGGTGCAATTCTTGTGCACTACTTGGAGTACCAATCCAATCAAAGCCAAGGACCAATCACTTGTGGAGGAGTCATCACCGTGCTTGCAAATGTCCTAGGCATCGACCTAGGTGAGTTACAACCGGTACTAGGTGAGCAACGTGTTGGTTTTTCTACTTTGAGGGCTTGTGGAATGCTCACTAGGAGAGGTGGTGTTTATTATCTGCATATTGCTGGAGTTGGGCGTCTCTACCCTGCTCCTTTGACTAATGGTCTTTTCTATATAGAGGAAGGACATGTGCTTTATGACTCGCAGGTTGAGCAACACCAACCCGAGGAAGAGATTTTGGAAGAGGATGAGGACCAAGAGGAGGAGCAAGAAGTTCCTCAATAGGAGCAACATCAACCAAGCTGGTTCGCTACATATCAAGATTTCCAAGAACTTGGAGGAACTGTGGAGGGAATGCATAATATCACCCTGAACCTCCGAGAAACAACAAGTAACCTCTCAACTCAATTTGTGGACTGGAGTTACAACTTTTTTCCCCACCACAGTGATTTGAAGGGCTTGCAAAAGCCTAAGCTTGGGAGGTTTTCTATCTATTTTTATTTTTGCTTTCATTTGCTTTATCTTATTTTCAAGGTTATGCTTTCATTTGAGTTTATAAGCAATCGTGTTGGTTTCCCCAACACTTTATCTTAGTTATTTTATTTTATTTGATATTTCCAAGCCGATCTTTGCTGCCATTTTTCTATTCTTTAATTATCCTTCTCAAAAACTACAAAAAGATTTCTCTATTTATCTTTATTTTCCCTCTCTCTTTTTCTTTTCTCCTCAAAGTTCTCGTTAATTTGCAGGAGAGTGATTGACTTCGAATTTCCAAGAAACAAATAAAAATGGAAGAGAGAAGTGAAACCAAACATGAGAGGTATGCCTTATGACTCCCCACTTTTGAATTTTGAGAAACCCATGCTAGTTAGTAGTAATGTTAAGATGTTATATCGGTGGAGTGAGTCTCTATATTGTAGTAAAATTTTGTTTGCATGGGTATTTAATTGGGTACGTTTTGTTCCAGCTCTTGTAGTTAACCAAAGTCTTGCTTAAAGATTTGCTAAACAAATTGAAACAAGAAAAAGTCTCACAAATTGAAGACTTGGGTGTTGTAGTGTTTAGTCTTTAAAGCTTATTCCTAGAGACACTCAACACCACAGAAAATAATGATTAACTTGATAGCTCTCTTTGAAAAGATTTGTTCAGTTGAATTAATGTTTAGCGGTTTTTGTGAGCATGCCAAAGTTTGACTTGTAAATGATAATAATGATATAGCTTTATGTGTGTCAAACTTCATGGGATGCCAATAACTCCGCTAGCCTATGAACGATCTTCATGGAGGAAACTCCTAGATTTTGGCTATGAGTTGATTAAACATATGTAGCAGCAATACTATAATGGGTAAGATTCTTGGCACTCCCGGGTAGCTGTAACATGATGGAATCACTCCTCTGGCTGATATGAGTAATCATTATGCAAAAGGAACAAAGACCTTAGTGATGCCACGAGTGTCCATCACAGCTCGATAAACTAATGAATTTTTTTGTCATGCTCTCAATTACTTAAGAACTGAAATTCTTGTAGGACAATGAATAGAAAATTAGTGCTTGAAAAGTCTTGATTTATTGATGTGGGAGAATTGAGATACTCTAGTATATATGCTTTTCATGACAAATTCTCACACTCTTAATTCTACATGATTATATTTTATTGTTCAAAGGCAATCTTATGAGTTGATTACATGACATGGAATAAAGTTTACTCTTTTGAATCATCCATGGTTATAATAATTTTGTTGCACTATAAGGATTCATGAAACCCGTATGATATGCTTGCCATTACTCTATCTATGATGAAAGATTTTCCGATTAATAAAGTGGAGGAAACATGAGACTACCAATCATGAGTAAGATCATCATCTCGTTATTTTAGTTTAAATGCTGAGTTCCCTTTTCATTTTGGTTTTCGTGCGCGAGGACGATCAAGTTTATGCTTGGGGAGGTTGATGGCTGTGAAATATAGTCATCCACGTCCCCATTTAAACTATATATTATTCATATATTTGATGAAATATCTCTCTAAAACCTATCACTAATGCATAATGATCAAAGGGGTATGCAATCCTTTCTTGCTATTTTTTCCTACGCAGATAATGGCGTATGCTGATGGAAATCACTACATAAATACCAAAGATACGAGATTTCCAACACGTCAAAGAAACCAGGAGCCGTGAAGTGGATCCAGAAGCTTTAACGACCAACTATACGATGGGAAATTTATTCCGGCCGTATAGTTCCGACTGTATAGTTTGCATCGACTTCATTTGGTCAAACAGAACAACTTTCGTGAAGGGACCCCTATATAAAGAGGCATCGGGCGATGGGAAACAACGCTTCTTTTTTGACCTCAACTCTCCCTGCCACCAGAAGCCGTCATGCCGGAGGAACAGATCTAGATCTAAACCTCTAAACCCTTCTCCACCACCATAGCCATCTTCCACCACTTGTAATAGTAGATCTCATCTCCAATTGGTGACATTGTAAGACTATTTGCTATCAACCTTATGATCTCTATTACAATGTTTATGATTGTCGATTTTATCTCTATGTGTGAGTAATTCTCCTTGGGATAAAGGCTTCGGCCTAGCCATGTAGCTTTTTGTGCATGCTATTTCTCATAGATGGGATCATGTATTATTTTGTATGACATGATGATTATAGTAATCCGGATCGAAGGTATCACTAGGTCGATCCGCATCTCAAGTACATACGACAATCTCAGGTCTAAGGACAAAACTTACACGATGTGTAGAAAGAGAACTGCAAGTATAATTGTCAGTCTCAAGTTGGGTCAGTCCAACCCCATGTTCATAACATGTGTCCACATCATTGGTTTGACATCTCCATGTCTGTGACTTGCAAAACATAGTCATCAACCAATCGATGTGCTAGTATAATATTCATGTGTGTCCTCACATGAACTCTGACTAGGGACAACTATTAGATAACCATACAAGTAAAGAGTTTCACAAACAATTCACATAATTGCCAATCAATACAAGTTGCCTGATATATGGATATTCAAGGAACATTATAGTAACTCATGGATACACATGAAATATAATCATCTCTATGATTGTCTCTAGGGCATATTTCCTTCACTGACAACGCACCTGAGAATTTGACATGGTTTCCGTGTCAGTCGAAACACTTCATAATGCTTTGAGGGTCTGTTCGGGACAAAGGTGTAGAAAATTGTAGAAACTTAAAAAACAGAGGAATACCCTAGGGATGTATCCGTAAAACTCTGGATTGAAAATCCATAGGAAATTTCAGACGAGGAGCGTTTGGTAGAGCACATCAAAGTCAAAGAAAAAGGTATAGTAAGATTGATAACCACTAGTACGAATCCTGGTGAGATTTTGTCATCATTCACAAGAAGTGGGGTCATATATAGCAGAGCAACACGTCTAGCTCATGTTTCCTTCTGTTCACCTCGTGCCTCCCAACAAACATGAGTTTTCACTAGATGTTTTGATTCCTATGAAAATAGAGGAAGCCAAGCCTTTCATTTGGAATATACCGAATGGCACATTGGAAATATTTTTCGTGGTTTCCGGTTCCTCCACTTTTCCTGTGAAAATTCTGTCCCGAACGGACCCTGAGTACTTCTTTGAGTATAAGACTTCACTACAGACTCGGGAGCTACTCCGACTCGAACAGACACCCGAGGGCTACTCTCATAGCAAGTGTTGGTCGCGCATCCTATGAATTATTCGAATGAGATCCTTCGGATCCTCCATAACAACAATAAAATCGCATTGGCAACTTTGCCCAAATTGATGCTAAGAGAGATACCGTCTCCTTGGTCACCTAAAACGCCTCCGCGGCGATAAATTTTTGGATGTTGTGTCTATGATGCAAAAATAAGATCTACATGTATCATCTGATGGCCTGGTATCGCACCTGACTACGCTCTGCCAGTAATATACTGTGTCAACGGGCACGATAAAAAATCCCGACAGACACGTTGGATACATAATTTAAACACTAGAATTCGACTCATATAAGACGTCCGTGGCCTAGTTTGAATTGCGCCAGCATTTTTCTGGATTCGAGTCCGGGGACTTGAGTCTGAAGTAGATCGTGTTGTTTTGTCCAAAGACAGTTAACTGACCCTAATTCGTCGGATGAGTCAGGCACACGTATCAACAATCCCTATGAACCAACATATCCACCCGAAACATGTTCGGATGGAAAGAACTTGAAAGATTATAGAGCCTACAGTCAAATCAGATTATAGAGCCTACAGGCAAATCTATGATTCGACTGAACACTCGAGGGCTACTGACATGGATATACCTTACGGGTACCTGACGTTAGCCTACCTGGTCTAGCCCAACGGAGGCCCGGAGGAAGGACCTGCTGCAATCATGAAGCCCAAGGGGACTTTGGATGGCCCAAATCCGGAGAGAACTCGACTTCTTGGAGGATACGGCTAATGTAGATAGAAATTCAAAAGGGCTAACCTAATATATAACCGACTCGACCTACCCCGAGAACTGGCCTCCCCATATAAGGGCCAGGAGGGCACGACGAGGAGGCTCTCTCACCTTATACCCTAGAACACGCCTCACATCAGATTGCATCTGCGCACCCTTGTAATCATCAACATTGTCATCAATCAAGAACAGACAAGCAGGAGTTGGGTTTTCCCTCCGGAGGCCTGAACCTAGGTAAACCTCGTGTCCCCGTGTTGCGAATCTGTTAGCCGTTCCGTGATCTTCAGCTTTCCCTCCTTCTTCAAAACCCAAGTCCATAACCATGGGCATTGACGAGTCGAATCCTTGTCATTCTTTGTCTCATATTCAATCCTTTTTGAGTGAAGACATATTTTAAACGGTTATGATCCGTGAATAATTCACACTTTGCTCCATGTAAGAAACGTCTCCAACTCTTAAGTGTAAATACTATGGCTACCAAATCCAAATCACATGTTAGATAAATAACTTCATGTGGTCTAAACTGTATTGATGATTACCTTGTTATCCTGCATAAGAACACATCCTAATCCATTCTTGATGCATCACAATACACCTCCTTTCCGGTCTCAGGTTCTGCTAATACATGTGTCAAGGTTAGATTATCTTTGAGCTCTTGAAAACTTTTCACACTTCTGCATCCATTCAAATGGTATATTTTTCCTTCGAAATTTGGTCATGGGCCTCATTAAAAGAACATGTGTGCCCTCATATGTGATTTTAGTAATTAATAACAATCACTACAGACAGATAGTTGCGTTGCATTCTCTTGAAGGTTTTATTTATAAGCAATAGTTGAACCATATGTTTGCTTCAAGGTTGAAAGAAGAAAAAATAATGAAGATCTAACCTTCATAATTTATTTGGTTTTGAGGACCATGGCTAATCCTCCATTGTTAGTAAGAGGCTTGTTTCTATACAAGACACTATACTTTCCTCAATTTGTGGTGGCGCATAAATTTTAGATAAGAATATCAATATTTTCAAAGTTTGGCTAGGAATACATACAGAAATATAAAGATCTGTAATACCTAATCAATACCAATAGATTAATCGTAGTAAAATATGTTTTCATGATATACATATTTAACATCATGTTTGTTGATATTTCTTCAATATATTTGGTCAAACTTAAAAGGCATTAACTTTTTGAATAAGTTTGTACGCGACCTATTTAGGGATAGGTGGAGTAATTACGAAATGAATAGGAACAATTGAGTTCTTCAGAAGAACATGCAATCGCACATTATACCAATATATGCTAATCAAAATGGTCTAAGCAATGAAATTTGAGTGAGAGCAAAATAGTTCAGCAGTGGAATTTATTTTACAAATTCAAATATTTTATGTATTTTCTTGAATACAAAATAATGTCATTGCGGTTCAGGTTTTTTGAGAGTGGGAGCCTGCTCGGTGTTCCAGGAGCACCGTACCTGACAAAAATGACAGCCAAATCACCGGGTGTACTGTATCGCACCAAGGAAACGCAGACAGGCACGAGAACTAGCTCGTTCTTTGAGGAAAACGCCGGTTTGGGAGAAAGAAAACCTTAACGAAAGCCGAGTAAAAACCGAGAGGCAGGAAACTTCAGATACGGGTGTTTCGTACACGTCAGCATCACAGGATGGGACTATACACGGGTGGGGAGGCAGATGGGATGGGGGTAGGAGGAAGGGAAGGTGGAATTTACCCCACCGAGGTGAGAAAATATTTATAGCTGCCGTACGATAGTAGCCTGCAGGCAGAGGCAGGCCTGCAGTGTTACAGCAGGGTAACATGGGGCAGCCGGCGTAAAAGAAAAAAATTGGCGCGGGAAAAATAACCACCCACTCACGTGGCCTGGCCATCATCTATCTACCGAGGCCTGAGTCATCGCCTACTACAGCTGTGGCCTGTGGAGCAAGAAAAAAGACACAGTGATGATGCATGGGAGCAGCACTTGCCCAGCAGGAGTATTTTACAGTTACCCCTGCAGCAAGTGATAAGGCCGTGTTTTTTCCTTAATTAGCCCTGCCCTGCCTACGCCTGCGCCCGTATGGTGGAGAGTACCACCGGCTTGACTGACTGGCTGACTGAACCAGAGGCTGACGAGTGGGGCAGGATGATGAGTGCAGACACAGGCAAGATATTTACCGCGGCCCGCCCCGCAGAACGAGGCCGTTTTCAGGAGTTAATTACATGGGTATCGGTGAATAATGTTGTCGATCCACATGGTTTGCGCACTTGCTTACCACGAGCTGGTACAAACTCGAATCTGACCGGCGCGGTTTGCAAAGCTGCGAGCACCCTCGCCGTGTCGGCCTTCATGCTGCCGCCCGCTAATCTCACGGGGCCGAGACGACTTTCGAAATCGGGCACTGTAGCAGCACAGTGTAGCATGACAAATCCAATTTTTCAGTGTACAAGGAGAGGTCCTTGCATATTTTCCTTTTCTCTTAACAGCACTAGAATTTCAGTAGTATTTTATTTCACGAAATAGAATTTCGGTATTTGACCCAAGGAATTTTGGCCACCGTCTCTCAGCAGTAGGGAGGGCTATGACAACGAGTCAACTGAGTTGTTAAGTTACTTTATCATCATCGCTGCGGCTGAAAATAGTTATAGTACATAAGAAAATTGTTTAGCAAAATCTTTTTGATAAAGGTCACTTTATTGACTAAAATGTCAAACAAGACTATATAACACCCAAAAGTTCTGCAACCAAATTTACTCAACAAAATGCACATAGTCTTACACATTCGAACATCCAAACTAGAAGTAAACGGGCAAGATTCGATAAATATAAGCACATTCTAACTAAGTTGGAGGAGCAATCAACGGGGTAAGCATCAGTCAATGTTATATGCTTTTAACCCGTATACCTCATATACCCTGCCTAGCCCTCAACAACTAAGGTATCATGGGCCCACTTTAGGACTCCATCGATCTAACCAGCCTTGCTACACGTGGACTACGTTCAAATCAAGATTAACAAGATTCAAGATACGGAAGGAGATATATTCAAGACTTGGCGTACATTAGATGAAGATCTTCACGTACAAGAAGGCAAAGACTCTCAAGATGTGTGCCTATATAAAGGGAAGACGATGAAGGGAAAGGGGGTCACAAAGTCATCTATCCAAGAATTCATGCATCTACACATTGCACATATTCATCACCGTCGTACACCATAATATAGCCCTAAACCCTAGATCGATCTCCTCAAAGAATTAATCATTCAATCAACTCATCTAGATCACCCTAGACTGGACCAGGCAGTGGTCTCCCCTAGCTGGATGTCTCATTTTCCGGATGCTAATGTCACTCATTGGTGTCTTCTCGTTCTGACCACTGTCCCATCTTCATTGACTTGGAGAATATATCTACCCGCAGGTTCTCAAAAAGGCCTTGGAGGTATGAAATAATGTGGGAAAGAGAAGCATCCTTAAGTGAAGGTATGATGAGCACAGCAACAAGTTTCCCTCCGTTATGAAACCAAGGTTATCGATTTTTTTCCTCAAAACAAAAGACTAGCAGGTAAAGACCGATTTTTTCGAAAATCTTCTGTTGCTCAGATCGAAAAGTGTAAAACTAATGAAATACCAGGGGCAGACACACAAAACATTTCATCTCAATCCGACGTTCTGAAATTTTTCATGATTTTCTATAGTGAGCACAGAAATCTGTTTCGAGACAACAATTTTCCCAAATCTTACTTCCCTCTCATTAGAGGCTATTCTTGGCACAAAAACCACACAAAAAAGGATAAGGAGAGGTTATTATAGAGGCAATAACTTCCAAGAATCAACAGAAGAAAAACTTACTGAAACAAAAATTGGGTTATCTCCCAAGCGTGCTTTTCTTTACGCATAGAAAGCAGGAATCAAGTATTTTCAAATGAAGAAGCATCAATTACTTCCTTTAAAACATGGCTTTTCTCAATAGGTACCTTAGGTGAAGATGATTCAACATGTAAATCACTCTTAGTTGCACTAAAAGTTTTATCAATTTTAAGCTCATTAAGGGGTTTTGGTGTAGGCACCTTTGGAACATACGCAATTTTTTGCTCTTTTCCTACAAAAGATTTCTCTCTTTTAAACCTAAGGGAAGAAAAAGTTGAACTTAGAGTTCCCATAGCCTCTTCTAGTTTACCAGTTCTAAGATTTTGTTCATGGATAATGCTAGCCTCTAAAACAATGATTCTTTTATTGATACTTTCTATTGATTCATTAACTTGGCTAGTGTTATCAAGGAGATTTGGCAAACTTTTCTCTAGGGAGCTCAATTTTTTATAACTTCTTCCAAAGTGATTTCAATTTTAACGACATTAATAGGTGGTACTCCTACTAAACTTTCAATTAAATTGCATGCTTCCAAAGCAGGAGTACCCAGAAAATTACCCCATGTGAGAGTATCCAGAACATACCTATTCTAACTAGATATGCCAACATAAAAATTTCTAAGAAGGATTGTGGTAGAATATTTTTTAGTACATCTATGATGAGCATTACTTATTCTATACCAAGCATCTTTCAGACTTTCTCCTCCTGGTTGCTTAAAAGAACGAACCTCTACTTCAAGAGTACTCTATTTTTTTCAGGATTAAAGTGAACCAACAAAAATAATAACTAAGGTAGGAACTATTTTTTTGTGTTTTTGATAAAAAGAAACAAACCAAACAAAGCTAAAGAAACAAAGAAAAACAAAAAAGTAAAGAGATTGGTAGTGAGAGGATCCCTTGCAGAAACCATCTTGTATCTCCCCGGCAACGGCGCCAGAAAAATATTTGATGGCTCAAATGATGTAGAGCTCGTTGGAAACTCCAAGAGAAAGGTATGATGAGCACAACATCAAGTTACCCTCAGTAATGAAACCAAGGTTATCGAACCATTAGGAGAAAGGAAACAACTCCCAAGGTGTTGCTAGCAATGTGGAACCTGCACAACACAACCACGATACTTTGCCCCAACTTATAATGAGGTTGTCAAGCTCACTGGTTTTGCTGAAAACAAATGATTAAACGTATAGTGTGGAAGATAGTAATTGCTTGAAAGTAATTGCAGAAAGTAAAAAGTAGACAGTACATTGAATATCAGTGGGAAGGAATGGACCGGGGTACATAGTTCACTAGAGGTGTTTCTCCATAAGATAAATAACATGTTGGATGAACAAATTACAGTTGGGCAATTCACAGATAGAGAATGCATAACAATGCATGTACATGGCATGATGATTTCTTTGAGATTCGTTTGGGCATTACAACATAATACATAGACCATAATTCAACTGCATATATGACTAATAATCCACCTTTGGGATATCATCCGAACAACCCTCGGGTATTAAGTTGCAAGCAATAGATAATTGCATTAAGCAAAGTGCGTAAAGTAAACAATACATTTGCCCTTGGACAAATGATTGTTGTTTTCTCCTTAGTAGCGACAACACATCTACAACCTTTGAGATTTCTATCACTCCCCCAGATTACTAGAGGCATGAACCTACTATTGAGCATAAATACTCCCTCTTGGAGTCACAAGCAAATACTTGGCCAGAGTAACTACTAGCAACAGAGAGCATGCAAGATCACAAATAACATAGACATGATAGAATCAATAATCAATCTTGACGTGGTACTTAATATCCATTGAATCCCAACAAACACAACATGTAGGATTACAAATAGATGATCTTGATCGTGATAGGCAGCTCTCAAGATCTAAATATGATAGCACAAAAGAGGAGAAACTACCATCTAGCTACTGCTATGGACCCATAGTCCAAGGATGAACTACTCATGCATCACTCCGGAGGCTGGCATGGTGATGAAGAAGGTTTTCGGGATGATCTCCCCTCTCCGGTAGGGTGCCGGGAAGAGCTTTTGATCCCTCCAGATCTAGGGACGATGGTGACGGCTACGGACTTTTTCGTAGATTTTTGATCGGGTGCTTAGGGTTTTCTCCTCGGGGTGTTTATATAGGAAAATGGACAAGGTCGGTTGACGCCCGAGGGGCCCACACCATAGGGCGGCGCGGCCTAGGGTGGACCCCTGTGGCCCCTTGGTGCGGCTGCCTCATGGCGCTTCTTCGTCTCTCTTTCGGACTTCGTGTAGTGTCTGGAAAAATAGGAACTTTGGCTTTGGTTTTGTCCAATTCTAAGAATAATTCTTTACTAGCTTTTCTGAAACCAAAAACAACAGAAAACAGGAACTGACACTGTGGCATCTTATTAATAGGTTAGTTCCAGAAAATATATAAAAATGCCTCAAAGTGTAGACAAAACATAGGATATTTGGTACAAAACAAGCATGGATCATCAAAAATTATAGATACATTTACGACGTATCACAACTCCTGTGCCAGAAATATGAAAGATATAAACACAAAGTTGAACTGCATGCGAGGATCGTTAAATGTTTGGAAGAAAAGAAGTTTTGGCCGTGTGGAAAGGGAAGTAAAAGACCTTAAAAGAGAACTTGGAATTCTGTTGATCAGAAATGGCCCCTCCATGACACGCGGAATAAATGAAATTAACCAAAGGCTAGATGAACTACTCCTATGTGAAGAAATGATGTGGAAACAAAGATCCAGGCTTGTCAGGGGGATAACCCCCGGTAGGGTCATAAGGGGTAAAACATTGCCCAACTTGGCTTAGGCCGAGTCAAAGATATACCACGCCGGGTAACAAGGGTTGGGTATAAAGGTTGTGTGCGGCAGACATAAGAATTATGTCGGCCCGTATAAGACAAGTTTGTTTACCTTGCAGGAAGCAACGAGCCGAGTCTCACGAGGGAAGGCCGAGTCAGAAAGGACGCGTGGCATATTTCCGAGTAAGATTCAGGAGGAACCATGGTAAAGCACGGTCTAAAGAGAAGGGTGACGCCGGGTGACACAAAAGGAGTCGGGTCACGCCCAAAGCAAGGGCTGACGTACAAATTCATGATATGACGCCAAAAGAGCTGGAGGCTATGTACGAGAAGACTGATAGCTGGATGGCTTTGTGGACTAGGTCAAGGGATCAGGGCTAGCCCGTGACCCAGCCCGCACAGTAAGGACCAAGATCCAAACAGTAACCCTAGAACCCAAAGGGATGTAACCTAGCTGGCATTGCCTATATAAGGAGGGGCATAGCTAGGGTTTAGAGAGGTTGAACCAAGTAGGAAACTAGTGCCCTGAGGCTATGCACAAACAGCTCTAGGAGCACTTATAGACTTCTTGGATCAATAAAAATCCTAAGTGTGAACAGTTCATCTTGTTCTTTGTGCGCGGCAAGACCGTGCACTCCCTCCCTGGTTACCACAAATGTCCATTTGCCCCCCAACTTAAGTATACCCATGGCATCTGTCGTGACACAACCACGAAAAGGCTGGAGTGGTTACGTGAAGGAGATCGAAACACTAAATACTTCCATCACCGAGCCACATGGAGAGAAAAAAGAATAGGATATCAAACTTGAACAATGGTATGGGCCAGAGCACTACAGACCAAGACGAAATAAAAAAAAACTTGCTAGCTATTTTTTGAAGATTTGTTTTTAGTGGATAGTAACGTGCTCCCAAATGAAATATTAAACTTGATCACCCCAAAAGTCACGCCTGAAATGAACGATGCCCTGACAAAGGAGTTCTTAGAGTTGGAGATTGCTGATGCCCTTTTCCAAATTGGCCCTTTAAAGGCCTCTGGCCCCGACGGTTTCCATGCTAGATTTTTTCAAAGGAACCGACTTATCTTCAAAGAATATATCACATCAGCATCCAAGCATTTCTTCAGGGAAGGAGTACTCCCAGAAGGCTCAAATGATACAATCATCGCTCTCATACCCATAACAAATAATGCAATTCTTTTTAAGGACTTCAGACCCATATCCTTATACAACGTGGTGTATAAGATTATCTCCAAGTGCATGGTAAATAGAATGAGACCCATCCCCGATTCCCTAATTGCAGAATGTCAAAGCGCTTTCATCCCGAGATGCCTCATCATCGATAATGCTCTCATTGCTTTTGAATGTTTCAATGCAATACAAATATCCAAAGGTGGGTCAGCTGACTCTTGTGCAATAAAGTTAGTGTAGGGGTTCGTAGCATGGAAAACAAAAAATTTCTATCGCATACAAACAAACAAGCCAAGATCTATCTACTAGATTGTAGCAACGAGTCGATGGAATAACTTACCCTCGAAGATTCCAAAGTGTTTAACGAGAGCGGATTCTCGTGGGTGATGTAGTCGTACTCTTTCCGATCTCAAGATCGTGTGGACGATCCTTCCGGCGCTGCGTTAAGCAGCGCTTAGTCGGTCACACGTTCGATTCGACGAAGACCTTCCTCTCCCTTGTTCCAAAGAAAATGGAGGTTGTAGCACTCTCCTCGCGATTCCTAGAAGACAGCGTAATGCAGGAAGTATAGGGAAATCATGAGGCTTCTTAAGCGAGCGAGTATGGTGAATTATGAGAGAGGGCTATTAGTGGTCTAGAGATTAGATACACCAATTAGAAGGCTCTAAACCGCAGCTAAAGCAATTAGAAGATCTAAACCAAACGGCTCTAAACACGAGATTAGAGGTGGAAACTTGTGTGTCTCAAAGAGGAGCCCGCCTCCTTTTATAGGTGGAGGGCTAGGGCGCCAGAGGGAGGAGTCCCTCCCCAACTCGCCTAGGGCTTGGCGCCGACTTGGAGGAGAGGAACTCCTCCTCCAAGTTGGTTTCAACCTCCTCTTGCTTGTTTCCCAGTTTCCTGCTTCCCAGTTTCTGTTTTCCACAGTTTCCTGTTTTAGCCGTTTGACTTTCAAACTGACAATTTGACTTTCATGTTTTTGGAACAGAAAGAACACTTAGTACATGATGCAATCATTCAATGACACATTCATGTACCCTCCCCCCCGGAGTGCCGGACAATCCGGACCCTTCTAGAACATTCCCGATGAAAACACCGGAATCATTCCCGAACTCCGAAACGGGACTTTCCTTATATGAATCTTATTCTCCGGACCATTCCGGATCACCTCGTGATATCCCGGATCCCATCCGAGACTTCTAACAACATTCGGTCTCTTTCTCATAATACCATAACTACTCAAAACAACGTCGAATCCTTAAGTGTGTCTCCCTACGGTTCGTGAATTATGCGGACATGATCGAGACACTTCTCCGAACAATAACCAATAGAGGAATCTGGAAATTCATATGGCTCCCACATATTTCTACGATTACATTGCGATCGAATGAACCACTTACATACGATACCAATTTCCCTTTGTCTCACGATAGTTTACTTATCCGAGGTTATGATCGTCGGTATCTCTGCATACCTAGTTCAACCTCGTTACCGATAAGTACTATTTTCTCGTTCCCGTGATATGTGATACCTTGTGACCCAGTCACATGCTTGCAAGCTAATTGGATGACATTCCACCGAGAGGGCCCAGAGTATATCTATCCGTCATATGGATGGACAAATCCCTCTTGATCCATGTGTTTCAACCAATACTTTCCAAACACTCAATGCCACCTTTATAGCCACCCAGTTACGGTGTGGTGTTTGATGTCATCAAAGCATCCATCCGGTAAAGGTGATATGCATGATCTCATGGTCGAAGGAATCAGGTTACTATGTATCAGAAAGCATATAGCAATTGAACTATTGAAATGACTTGATCTTTATGCTACGCTTATCAATAGGAGTATGTCCACCATATCATTCTCCTAACGATATGATCTTGTTGTTGATAACATCTCAATGTTCATGATAGGGAAACCACCATCATTTAATCAACCAACAAGCTAGTGAAGTATAGAGGCTATACTAGGGACTTCAAATTAAGTTTACAAATCACACAAGTATTAATGTTTCCTTGTTAATACTATTATAGCATGAATGTAAACATTTATCATAAACACAAAGATATAATAATAACTACATTTATTATTGCCTCTAGGGCATATCTCCAACAGTCTCCCACTTGCACTAGAGTCATCTAATCTAGATTACATGGTAATATACCGAACACCCATGGCAGTTTGGTGTTGGTCATGTTTTGCCCTCGGGAGAGGTTTAGTCAACGGATCCGCCACATTCAGATCTGTGTGTACTTTGCAAATCTTTATATCCCTATCCGGATATGTTCTCGAATAGCGTGAAAACGACTTGATATGCTTGACTTCTTGTGTGACCTTGGTTCTTGCGCATTGGCTATGGCGCCCATGTTATCACAAGATAGACATTGGGTCCAGCACTTGGAACCACACCCACCTGTAATGAACTCTTTCATCCATATCGCTTCTTGTGAAGCCTCCGAGCGACCATGTATTCCGATTCAGTTGAAGATCTCGCCACAACGCTTTGCTTTGCACTCCTCCATTAAGCTCGCACCATTCAAAATAAATACGTATCCAGTTGTGATTTAGAATCATCCGGATCGGTGTTCCAACTAGCATCGGTGTAACCATTAACAACGAAATGTTCATCACCTCCATAAGAAAGAACCATATCCTTAGTTCTTCTCAAGTACTTAAGGATGTTTTTGACCGCTGTCCAATGATCCACTCCTGGATCACTTTGATATCTGCTAGTTAAACTAACAGCATATGCAATGTCGGGTCTAGTACATAGCATGGCATACATCAGAGATCCTATGGCTGAGGCATATGGAGTCTTACTCATCCTTTCTCTATCTTCTGCCGATGTCGGACTTTGAGTTTTACTCAAGGTCGTATTGGGCAACATGGGCAAGAACCCTTTCTTGCTTTCTTCCTTTCCAAACCTCTTTAGAACTTTTTCCAAATATGTACTCTGTGACAATGATATTTGGCGTTTCGATCTATCTCTATAAATCTTTATGCCTAATATGTAAGCTGCTTCGCCAAGATCCTTCATTGAAAAACTATTATTCAAATATTCCTTGACACTATTAAGAAGGTATACATCATTCATCCACATATAGTATTAAGAATGCTACAGAGCTCCCACTCACTTTCTTGTAAATACAAGCTTCTCCATAAGTTTGTATAAAACCAAAACTTTTGATTACCTTATCAAAACGTTGATTCCAACTTCGGGATGCTTGCTTCAATCCATAGATGGACCTTTGAAGTTTGCATACCGTGTTAGCATCTTTAGGATCGACAAAACCTTTGGGTTGCATCATATACAACTCTTCATCAATATCTCCATTGAGGAATGTTGTTTTGACATCCATCTGCCATATCTCATAATCGTAATATGCAGCGATTGCTAACATAATCCTCACAGACTTTAGCTTCGCTACTGGTGAGAAAGTCTCATTGTAGTCAACTCCTTGAATTTGTCGAAACCCTTTTGTGACAAGTCGAGCTTTATAGACAGTAACATTACCATCAGCATCTGTTTTCTTCTTGAAAATCCATTTGTTCTCGGACCTTCCGCCATCCGGTAAGTCCACCAAAGTCCATACTTGGTTTTCGTACATGGATCCAATCTCGGATTTCATGGCTTCTTGCCATTTATTGGAATCTAGGCTCATCATCGCTTCCTCATATGTCTCGGGGTCATCGGTGTTGTCCACCAACATGACACTCATAACGGATCATACCAACTGGAGTGGTACGAGTTCTCGTTGACCTCCGAGGCTCTGTAGCAACTTCACCGAAGTTTCATGATCATCATCATTAGCTTCCTCTCTAATTGGTGCAGCACCACAGAACTTCTTCCGGTCTTTGCGCTACTGCAATTCGAGAGAAGGTTCGACAACCTAGTCGAGTTCTACTTTCCTTCCAGTCACTTCTTTCGAGAGAAATTCCTTCTCTAGAAAGGATCCATTCTTAACTTGAAGATTTTGCCTTGGATCTATGATAGAAGGTATACCCAATAGTTTCCTTCGGTATCCTATGAAGACGCATTTTCGCTTTGGGTTCAAGCTTGTCCTTGTAACTTCTTTACATAGGCTCAGATCCCCAAACTTTAAGGAGCGACAATTTAGGTTTCTTCCCAAACCATAATTCATACGGTGTCGTTTCAACGGATTTAGACGGTGCCCTATTTAGAGTGAATGCGTTGTTTCTAATGCATAACCCCAAAATGATAGTCGTAAATCAGAAGTGACATCATAGAACGAACCATATCTAAGAGAGTTCGATTCGACGTTCGGACACACCATTATCTTTGTGGTGTTCCCGGCGGTGTCAATTGTGAAAGTATTCCGCACTTCTTTAAATGCTCGCCAAACTCGTAACTTAGATATTCACCTCCACGATCAGAACGTAGAAATTTAATTTTTTTGTTACGTTGATTCTCTACCTCACTTTGAAACTCCTTAAACTTCTCGAAAGTTTCGGACTTATGTTTCATGAAATAGATATACCCATATCTACTCAAGTCATATGTGAAGGTAAGAACATAACGATAACCACGGCGATGCTACACTCATTGGACCACACACATCGGTATGTATGATTTCCAATAAGTCCGTAGCTCGCTCCATCATACCAGAAAATGGAGTCTTAGTCATTTTTCCCATCAGACATGCTTCGCATCTTTCAAGTGATTCAAAATCAAGTGATTCAAGAAGTCCATCGGAATGGAGTTTCTTCATACGCTTCACTCCAATGTGACCAAGACGACAGTGCCACATATAGGTCAAATTATCGCTTGATTTCAAACGTTTAGCCTCAATATTGTTGATATGTGTATTTCCACTATCGAGATTCAATAAGAATAGACCATCTATCAAAGGTGCATGTGCATAAAACATATTACTCATATAAATCGAACAACCATTATTCTCTGACTTAAACAAGTAACCGTCTCGCAATAAACAAGATCCCGATATAATGTTCATTCTCAACACAGGCACTAAATAACAATTATTTAAGTATAAAACTAATCCCGATGGTAGATGAAGAGGTAGCGTGCCGACCGCGATCACATCAACCTTTGATCCGTTTCCCACGCGCATCGTCACCTCGTTCTTCGCTAGCTTCCGTTTATTCTGCAGCACCTGTTTCGAGTTACAAATATGAGCAACCGAACCAGTATCAAATACCCAGGCACTACTACGAGTACTAGTGAGATACACATCAATAACATGTATATCAGATATACCTTTCTTCTTGATGTTGCCGTTCTTCAGATCCGCCAAGTACTTTGGGCAATTCCGCTTCCAGTGACCTTCTCCCTTGCAGTAAAAGCACTCAGTTTCAGGCTTTGGTCCAGCCTTGGTTTTCTTCGTCGGCGTGGTAACTTTCTTACCACCCTTCTTGAAGTGTCCCTTTTGCTTAGACTTGCCTTTCTTGAGTTTGATGGTCTTATTTACCATCAACACTTGGTGCTCTTTCTTGATCTCCACTTCTGCAGACTTTAACATAGCAAACAGTTCTGGCAACTCTTTGTTCATGTTCTGCATGTTGTAGTTCATCACAAAGTTCCTGTAACTTGGTGGCAGTGACTGGAGGACGCGGTAAATCCCCAAAGCTTTAGGAATCACTATACCCAAGCTTTGAAGTTTGTTTGCGTGCCCAGACATCTTAAGCACATGCTCACTGACGGAGCTGCCCTCTTCCATCTTGCAGTTAAAGAACTTTTCAGAAGTCTCATAGCTTTCAATTGCCGCATGAGTCTCAAAAATCAATTTGAGATCCTCGACAATATCATATGGGTCTGACTCTTCAAACCTTTTCTGAAGCTCCGATTCTAAACCATACAAGATAGCACACTGAACTATGGAGTACTAATTCTTCCGAGCGAGGTAAACATTCTTTACTTCATCAAGCATCACCGCAGTGGGTCACCCAATGTGCATCCAAAGACATAGGTCAAATTACCACCGTGAGGACAATCCTCAAATTGCGGAACCAATCATGAAGTTGCTTCCATTGTTTTTCAACTTTTCTTTCTCTAGGAACGCATTAAAATTGATGGTAGGGGCTGCCATTGATCTACAACATATTTGCAATAGTTTAGACTAAGTTTATGACAAATTGAGTTCAAATTGATTAATGAAATTAAACTAGGTGAACTCCCACTCAAAACAACATCCCTCACATTGTTTTAGTGATCACACGAACCAAATCCACTACATCAACACCGATCATCACGAGAGTTGATATAGTTTCAATGGCGAACAATCGTCATGTTCATCATATCTACTATACGATTCATGCTTTACCTTTAGGTGATCCGTGTTTCGAGACCATGTCTGTACATGCTAGGCTCGTCAAGATCAAACCTTAGTTTCTGCATGAGCAAATCTGGCTTGCTCACGTTGTATACAGTTGCAGAATCTAACACACCCGATCATCACGTGGTGCTTCGAAACAACAAGCTTTAGCAATGGTGCTAACTAAGGGTGAACACTTTATGACTTGAAATTGATGTGCATGAGGGATCATCTTATAATGCTACCGTCATCTACCAAGCAATACAAGATGCATAAAGGATTAACATCACATGCAATTCAATAATATGTGATATGATATGGCCTTTCTTCTTTGTGCTTCCGATCTCCATATTCAAGCACGAACATGATCTCCATCATCACCGGCATTGCATCAAGGTCAATGACGCTTCTCCATGGTTGTCGTCCACCGGCTTCAACTATTACAACTACTTTGAATAGACAAGCGGGTCTTAACATAAATTAAAGACAACCATATGGCTCCTTCCGGTTGCCAACTTACAATAAGGAACATTGCATACATCAAATATAATCACAATCATGGCCATATCACATCACTGCACACCCCTGCAAAACAAAGTTAGACGCCTCTACTTTATTTGCATATTTTACGTGGTTTGGGGATTTCAATAAGTGTCGTTCTAACTTACGAACAAGAACCACAACATTGATACTAGCATTGTTGATCACCCGTTGTAAATTGGATCTTAACTATGCTAGGAGAAACAGGCACCATAAAGCCACTTATGCAATACAAGTTGCATGTTAAGCGTGGAGCAAGTCTCATGAACGATGTCATGTAAGGTTAGCCCGGGCCGCTTCATCCCAACATACCGCAAGATGCAAAGTACACAAAAAGTAATCGACAATAAAAGCATCAACGCCCACAATGACCATTGTGTTCTACTCGTGCAACAGATCTACATATAGACACGGCTCTGATACCACTGTAGGGGTTCGTAGCATGGAAAACAAAAATTTTCTATCGCATACAAACAAACAAGACAAGATCTATCTACTAGATTGTAGCAACGAGTCGATGGAATAACTTACCCTCGAAGATTCCAAAGTGTTTAACGAGAGCGGATTCTCGTGGGTGATGTAGTCGTACTCTTTCCGATCTCAAGATCGTGTGGACGATCCTTCCGGCTGCGTTCCGGCAGCGCTTCCGTAGTCGATCACCGCGTTCGGTACTCGAAGACCTTCCTCTCCCTTGTTCCAAAGAGCGGAGGTTGTAGCACTCTCCTCGCGATTCCGCAAAGACAACGGCGTGGTACCTAAGTAGAGGGAAATCCTTGAGGCCTTAAGCCGGAGCGAGTATGGTGGATTATGAGAGAGGGCTATTAGTGGTCTAGAGATTATACACACCAATTAGAAGGATCTAAACCGCAGGCTAAAGCAATTAGAAGCTCTAAACCAAACGGCTCTAAACCTGAGATTAGAGGTGGAAACTTGTGTGTCTCAAAGAGGAGCCCTGCCCCTCCTTTTATAGGTGGAGGGGCTAGGCGCGCCAGGGAGGGAGGGAGTCCCTCCCCAACTCGGCCTAGGGCTTGGGCGCCGACTTGGAGGAGAGGAACTCCTCCTCCAAGTTGGTTTCAACCTCCTCTTGCTTGTTTCTCACAGTTTCATGTTTCCCACAGTTTCCTGTTTTCCACAGTTTCCTGTTTTAGCCGTTTGACTTTCAAACTGACAATTTGACTTTCATGTTTTTGGAACAGCAAGAACACTTAGTACATGATGCAATCATTCAATGACACATTCATGTACCCTCCCCGAGTCTTGGGACAATCCGACCCTTCTAGAACATTCCCGATGAAAACAAGGAATCATTCCCGAACTCAAACGGGACTTTCCTTATATGAATCTTATTCTCCGGACCATTCCGGATCACCTCGTGATATCCGGATCCCATCCGAGACTCAACAACATTCGGTCTCTTTCTCATAATACCATAACTACTCAAAACAACGTCGAATCCTTAAGTGTGTCTCCCTACGGTTCGTGAATTATGCGGACATGATCGAGACACTTCTCCGAACAATAACCAATAGAGGAATCTGGAAATTCATATGGCTCCCACATATTTCTATGATTACATTGCGATCGAATGAACCACTTACATACGATACCAATTTCCCTTTGTCTCACGATAGTTTACTTATCCGAGGTTATGATCGTCGGTATCTCTGCATACCTAGTTCAACCTCGTTACCGATAAGTACTATTTTCTCGTTCCCGTGATATGTGATACCTTGTGACCCAGTCACATGCTTGCAAGCTAATTGGATGACATTCCACCGAGAGGGCCCAGAGTATATCTATCCGTCATATGGATGGACAAATCCCACTCTTGATCCATGTGTTTCAACCAATACTTTCCAAACACTCAATGCCACCTTTATAGCCACCCAGTTACGGTGTGGTGTTTGATGTCATCAAAGCATCCATCTGGTAAAGGTGATATGCATGATCTCATGGTCGAAGGAATCAGGTTACTATGTATCAGAAAGCATATAGCAATTGAACTATTGAAATGACTTGATCTTTATGCTACGCTTATCAATAGGAGTATGTCCACCATATCATTCTCCTAACGATATGATCTTGTTGTTGATAACATCTCAATGTTCATGATAGGGAAACCACCATCATTTAATCAACCAACAAGCTAGTGAAGTATAGAGGCTATACTAGGGACTTCAAATTAAGTTTACAAATCACACAAGTATTAATGTTTCCTTGTTAATACTATTATAGCATGAATGTAAACATTTATCATAAACACAAAGATATAATAATAACTACATTTATTATTGCCTCTAGGGCATATCTCCAACAGTTAGATTTATCAAAATCATACGACATAGTATACTGGCGATATTTAGAACGTGCACTCAAAAAACTGGGCTTTGCTGAAACTTGGATTAAATGGGCCATGAACTGCGTTACTTCTATGAGATATCAGGTCAAGGTTAATGGTAAACTCTCAGAACTTTTCATTCCTATGAGAGGCATTAGACAGGGGGACCCCCTTTCTCCCTATCTATTCCTCTTTGTAGCTGAGGGACTTACTCAGATTATCCATTACAACCTACATTATGGGGCTATTTGTAGGGTTTGCAGCATAGAAAACAAAAAAATTCCTATGATGGGAACATCTAAGTACCAAGATCTATCTACTAGATACAAGCAATGGGTGGATATACATCCATATAATACATACCCTCGAAGACCGTATAGAGTTAACGAGGTTGTACTCGTGGATGATGTAGTCGAATGCTTGCCGATCTCAAGATCTTGATGAAGTCCATCTGGTCCAGCAGGTCCAGCACCATCACGTCCAGCACCGCAAAGCAGTGGTGCATCCATGATCGCACACACGTCCGGGTACCCCGATAACCTTCGCGCCCTCGCTCTAGCGAAGCAACAGAAGCAAAAATCCTTCTATAAAAAGCCACTGGGAACATGTATCTCGCTGATCCGACCATGGGAAAATTCTAAAGGAGGGAGAGAGATCCTTCGCGAGGAGGTGTGCTTTGAGAGGAGTAGAGGGGGACCTTTTATAGGGAGAGGGGGGCACCCCAAGGGGCATGGAGCTAGCCATGGTGGCTGCCCCACCTCTTTCCACATTCATGTGGGTGGAGCTCCCACTCAAAATGAAAAGCTTCCACTCCCATTAAAAAGCCTCCACTCAAAAATCCACTCACATCCATTAAATTTCCACCAAATTTAATGCAAGCTCTCATTTAAATAAAACTCTTTTATTTATTTATTCAGAATTTTGTTAATTACTTTAATTAACAAACATTCACATAAAACCCCTTACAACATTTCAATTTCACATGCAGAACCACTTTTAGCAATTTCAATCAAAACAGTTTTGGTGTCTAGTGAAATAAATTCCTGCGCTTTCCTTTTTCTTTCTCTGGCATATTATTTGCTCCAAATGGTGTCGGTATCCCTTAAGTCTGTCACCCTACGGTTTGCGAATAATATAGACATGATCGAGACTCCTCTACGATCAATAATCAGCAGCGGGACCAGGAGATCCGTACTGACTCCCATATATTCAACGATGACTTCTGTGATCGTGTGAACCTTATACGCATGTAACTCAATCCCTTTGTCTCGCGATATATTACATGTCCGAGATTCGATCATCGGTATCCCCATACCTAGTTTTATCTCGTTACCGACATGCACTCTTTTCTCGTTCCCGTGATATAACATTCTAGTGATCAAATCACTTGCTTGCAAGCTAACCAATGTGATATCACCGAGAGGGCCCAGAGTATATCTCTCCGTCATCGGGATGGACAAATTACACTCTTGATCCATGAGCCTCAACATAACACCTTCTTAGCACTGAACCCATCTTTATAATCACCCTGTTACGGTGTGACGTTTGATGTTATCAATATACTCTTTCGGTGTTAGCGATTGACATGATCTCATGGTCTAAGGACTAAGATTACTTCGTATGATGTTATAGCAATATAAACACAATGACCTTGATCGTAATGCTATACTTCAGATGAATGTTCATCACATCATTACACTAATGTTGTGACCTCATTATTAACAACATCCAATGTCCATGATCAGGAAACCTTTGATCATCTTGTTAATCAACGAGCTAGTTTATAAGAGAGGCATAACTAGGAACTTCCTTTTTGTTTATTAAGGGGCATATTCCCTTCACTATTCAAACTCCACGTTGGCTTCCACGAATACTACATGAAAATCACTAGGCAATTTTGGTGGGGAGAAGACAAGGATTACAAGAAAGTGCACTGGATTTTCTAGGAAAATCTTGTAAAACCAAAACCTTTAGGTGGAATGAGCTTTAGAGACTCCATGCTCTTCAACCAAGCCCTCCTAGCTAGACAAGCATGGAGGCTGATCAATAAGCCAGAGAGCCCTTTGTGCGAAACTGATGAGAGCTATTTACTATCCAAGAGAAAACATGTTGGACACTGTCTTTAATGGTGACACATACCCTTTTTTGAGAGGCATTGAACATGGTTTAGACTTTTTGAAATAGGGGATAATTTTGCGCATAGGAGACAGATCGTCTATGAGAATATGGCGCGATAACTGGATCCCGAGGAAAACTGGCCTCAAAATTACCTCCAAAAGGAAATCTTCGAGACTTTTAAAGGTCAAAATTATGATTGTACCTGACCACACATGGAATGAAAACCTTGTTAGGGCAAACTTCCGTCCTCATGATGTTGAGCAAAATATGAGCATAAAACTCCCATCGGAACCTTGAAAGGATTTTTTAGCCTAGAACTTTGAAATATCTAGAATATTTTCGGTAAGGAGTTCTTATAAGCTAGCATATAATCTTGATCATGATTCTCTTGTTTCATAGGGTAATAGCAACACTAAAGATGTTAATCGATCCTTGTGGAAATGCATTTGGTCATCCCTGGTCCCGATCAAGGTGAGAATCTTTGGATGGAGACTTGCTATAGATAATTTGCCAATAGATTACAACAAATGGTGGCGTACTTTGGAGCTGGTGAATACCTGCAGTATTTGTGGAACTGAAGCTGAAAATAGTTTTCATGCTACTGTTTCTTGTATAAAGGCAAGAGCACTCACATAAGGATTGAGAAGTCATTGGAGTATCCCAAACGAAAGGTATTTCTGCTACACCGGTGAACATTGGCTCCTTGTCCTTCTCTCAAATCGTAGCAAAACTGACTGAGGCTTTATCCTGCTTTTGATTTGGAGGTCTTGCCACTTGAGAAACAAACTTATACATGAGGATGGAAAAGCTAGCATTCAACAGTCGGTGCAATTCTTAATAAACTATGCTCGAGACCTGAATCTGATCATGCCAAATATACAAAGCAGAAAAGTTAAAGAGCCTATCCAACAGGAAGCACTAGAGGCTCACGCCTCCTCAAATGGTTCTGCTCCAGTCTTCGTCATGATATGTTGTTGGCAAAAACCAAATACTAGTACAGTTAAGGTAAGTGTTGATGGCTCCTTTATTATAGAAAATGGTCAAGCGAGTATTGGTGTTATTGCTCGCAATGGGAAGGGAGAAATCCTTTTCTCGTCTGCCAGAATGCTTGTCGGGTGTAGGTCTATAGAAGAAGTGGAATTACATGCCATAAACAAAGGCCTATCTTGCTTCGGTGTGGATCCAGGAACCTGTCATCTGCGAGACTGACTGTGCTGAAGCTACAAAGGCAATCAACAAACCGGAAAATGACTTATCGTCCTGTTGTTTTATGATCAACGACATCAAAGAGAAAGTTTCTAGTGACAATTTTATTTCTGTAACGAATATTAAGATAAAGTGCAACCGTGTTTCCCATAGCCTGGCTGCTCAAGCTAGAACTTGTAACTCTGTAGACTTTTGGCCTGGCTATGTTCCAATACTATCTGAACCTCTGTTCTTAGAGGATTGTAATCACTATGCTGTGAAATAAAACTCTCTCTTGCGGTTGTCAAAAAAATTAATCACACTTGTGTTCTCCACATCAATGCAATGCCAAACAAGTCACCCCAGAACCTCACATGGAATCCATCTTATGATAATATATTGTAAAAATCATATAATAAGCAAAGGTGGTAGAACCACCATAATCCATTGCAACGGCAAACAAGTCATCAACCTTGACATGAATATATAAGGAATAAATGTCAAAGTAGTAAGACTGTCTCTCTTAAGCCTTAATTTGGCCCAAACATATTTATTGGACTTTCACAAGATTGTCATAAATAAAAAAGGAAATTTACACAATAGGTGAATTCAAATTAATTCTATGGTAATATGTATGATATTCATTGGTGCCGATCGTCGGGACACTATGTAGAAAACTAGTTCTTCATATTTAGAGATATTTTCTCTTGGTGATGCTTCATTTATCTCACTTGTATCCATGCAATTCACATATTTATTTGCAACCGACAATTAAGGAACATCTTTCGAAATGAGTAACGTTAAATATAATGTCGCATTACATGACATGTCATCATAATTAATCGGCACATCAAGTAAAACATAAGGCTGGTGCATAGTTCCAACTATAAACAACTGGAAGGAGCCACGTATACTTTCAAACTATAACCGATGTCATAATTGCGTAGAACTACATTTGTCGCAAGTAGAGTCCTCTTTACAAAGAAAATGAACTAAAAATATTAGAAAATATGAATGAAGTACATTAACTCAAAAACATACATGTTGAATGCGTCACTAGTGCCAATGGTTCTACGTCCTGCTTTAGAGGTATCCAAACCATTGTTACCCACGTGCTTCAAAATTAACATTCAAGTGGTAGAAAAACATGCTTATAACGACTTCGTAAATATTGAAATTCAAAAACCCGATCTTGAAATGTGTAAGCGTGTGATGAGCTCAAATCGTGCATGTCTAAGTGAGGGCACATGCGTGCACATGTCTCTTTGCATACACATGAACGTGCGCGTGTGCATGGACGTGTGAGAGACATCATGGTATACTCAATTCTAAAATAAAAGAAACCTTAACATAAAAATAATGGTACAAATGGATTGAGCTGCCAATTTTACCACACTTACTTTTGCATGCAAACAGATTATGAAAAATTGACATGTTGAATGGGTACCTAGTGTAACCGGATCCATACCCATCTTAAGCGATTTTTAAATTAAGATTTCAAGATAAAGAAAGGTGCATTTTAATCCCTTCACAATTAAACTTGGCCAAGTTGACCACCATGATACCAAAGGAAGATCTTAATTCTTAGAACTCTTAGCTTCGGCAAAATCTTCTTATTCATAGGAGTATCACAATAAATTTAAGGTGGTATATAACATTTACCAAGAATTTTCTTGGTTGGTGAAGATAACATCAAAACTCATTTGTACCATGGTGAGCTGAATGGGCTCTACTCAACCTAACAAAGCAATTCTAACTCTAGTTGTGGCCCAACAAAATACCTTCGTGAGGCTTCTGATTCTTACGATAATCCATTGTAAAAATCATACAACATGCAAAGGTGGTAGAACTATCATAATCCATTGCAATACCAAAACAAGTTGTTAACCTTGGCGTGAATAAATGTCAAAATAGTAAGAGCGTGGGAATACATAATACCTCACCTGTAGGAAGAGGGTACTTCACATATGTACTTTCCAATTCCAATAATCCACACTATATGTCTCTCTTAAGCCTTAATTCAGCCCAAACATATTTTATTGGACTTTCACAAATAAAAAGGAAATCTACCCAATAGGTGAATTCAAATTAATTCTATGATAATATGTATGATATTTATTAGTGTCGACCGTTGGGACACTATGAAGGACACTAGTTCTTCATATTTAGAGATATTTTCTCCCAGTGATGCTTCATTTATCTCACCTGTATCCATGCAACTCACATATTTATTTGCATCCGACAATGGAGACACATCTTTTATGATGAGTAACATTAATAATGTTTCATGACGTGACGTGTCATCATAATTTATAGCCACATCAAGTAAAACATAAGCCTGGTGCATAGTTCCAACTCTAAACAACTCGAGGGAGCCACATGCATTTTCAAAGTTGTAACCGATGTCATAATTGTGTAAAACTATATTTGTCACAGGCGGAGACCTCTTTACGAAGAAAATAAACTAAAAATATTAGAAAATATGAATGAAGTACATTAATTTAAAAATAGACATGTTGAATGCGTCATTAGTGCCAATGGTCCTAGGCCCTGTTTACGAGGTATCCAAACCATGGTTAGCCTCATGCTTCAAGATTGACATTCAAGTTGAAGCAAAACATTCTTATAATGACTTCGTCGATATTCAAACTCGAAAACCCCTATATAAGGGTGTGATGGGCTCGAACGTGCAGATATAAGTGGGGGCACACGTGTGCACATGTCCCTTTGCATACGCATGCATTTGCGCGTATAGATGGACATATGAGAGACCGCATGTTTATACACAATACTGAAATAAAATAAATCTAACATAAAAATGATGGTACAAGCGGAATGAGCCGCAAGTTTTACCACACTTACTTTTACATGGATACATATTACAAAAATTGACATGTTGAATGGTTACCTAGTGCAACCGGCTCCATACCCATCTATTTAATAGGTATCTAAACCATGGTTTCATGATGAAGAAAGGTGCATTTTTTATCCCTTTACAATTAAACTTGGCCAAGTTGACCACCATGATACAAAAGGAAGATCTTAATTCTAAGAACTCATGTTGAATGGTTACCTAGTGCAACCGGCTCCATACCCATCTATTTAAGAGGTTTCCAAACCATGGTTTCATGATGAAGAAAGGTGCATTTTTTATCCCTTTGCAATTAAACTTGGCCAAGTTGACCACCATGATATAAAAGGAAGATCTTAATTCTAAGAACTCTTAGCTTCCGCAATATCTTATTATTCATAGGAGTTTGACAATAAATTTAAGGTGGTATATAAAATTTACCAAGAATTCTTTTTGTGGTGAAGATATCATCAAAACTCATCTATACCATGGTGAGCTAAATGGACTCTACTCAATGTAGCAAAGCAATTCTAGCTCTAGTCGTGGCCCAACAAAATACCTTTGTGAGGCTTTCGATTCTAACATATTTATCCATAATGTTCTGTAGCATATTTCCTAACCTAGACGTCACCCCAAAATCTCATGTGGGATCCATCTTACGATAATCCGGTTGTAAAAATCATATAACAAGCAAAGGTGGTAGAACTACCATAACCGATTGCAAGGCCAATCAAGTTGTCGACCTTTACGTGAATATATAAGGAACAAATTTCAAAGTAGTAAGAGCGTCGGAATACATAATATCTCACATGTAGGAAGAGGGCACATCACATATGTACTTTCCAACTCCAATAATCCACACTATATGTCTCTCTTAAGCCTTAATTCAACACAAACATTTTTATTGGACTGTCACAAGATTGTTGCAAATAGAAAAAGGAAATCTACCCAATAGGTGAATTAATTATATTGTAATATGTATCATATTTATTGGTGTTGACCGGACACTATGAAGGACACTAGTTCTTCGTATTTAGAGATATTTTCTCTCGGTGATGCTTCATTTATCTCACTTGTATGCAACTCACATCTTTATTTGCAAGCGACAATTAAGACACGTCATTCGCGACGAGTAACGTCAAATATAATGTCGCATTACGTGATGTGTCATTAGAATTTATCGCCACATCAAGTAAAACATAAGTCTGGTGCATAGTTCCAACTCTAAACAACTGGAAGGAGCCACATACATTTTCAAAGTTGTAACCGATGTCATAATTGTGTAGAACTACATTTGTCTCAAGGTGGAGCCCTCTATACTAAGAAAATAAACTAATAATATTAGAAAATATGAATGAAGCACATTAATTTGAAAACATGCATGTTGAATGTGTCACTAGGCTAATGGTTCTACGCCCCGCTTATGAGGTATCCAAACCATGGTCACTCTCGTGCTTCAAGATTAACATTCAAGTTGTAGGAAAACATGCTTGTAATGATTTCGTCAATGTTGAAACTCAAAAACATGATTTTGAAATGTGTAAGAGTGCTTAAGAGGTATCTAAACCATGGTTACCTCACGTGTCCATATTACCATTTAAAGCGGTAGCAAAACACGTTTGTGATAAATTCATCAATATTCAAAGCGTACATTTCATCAACCTTAAAATGTGTAAGTATGTGAGTCAGTTCGAAGTGCGTGTGCGAAAGTGCACGGGCGGGTGATCGACTGCATGTTACACTTAGTACTGAAATAAATGATACATTTCTAACTTTAGCATGAAAATAATGTTATGCCAGAAATAATGTGAGTGTTTTTACCACAATTATTTTAGCATATAGAGAGTAGTTATTCACTACCTATTTTAGAAATTCAGAATTCAAAAGTGCCAGCTGGCTATACCAACCACCAACGGCCCTCTTGCAATCTTGTTTTCAACGTGAGTTTTTTTCCATTCTAGTAATGACGATTTGAAATGTGCGACGATGTCTTCTCTTGAAGGATCTATATTCACGGTCCATTTGCATCCACCCATGTTTGAAATAAGTTAGCACTATATTACGATATTAAAGGCAGATTTATTCCAGCGATTCCATGCAGGAGCAGACGCAGCTGTACGAAGAGAGATGTACGTATATGAATTCTTGTTGGAAGCGACTGAAATTATGAATTGGCATTTATTTTCAGGATATCGACTAAGATCTCCTCACATAAATTTCTACCGCAATAAAGTCCAAGGGCCAAAAGTGTCATGTATAGATTTTTTCTGTGGCAAATTACTTTTGTTTAGCGTAATTTTCTCCTTAACCTGCGTTTGAGATACCCTTAATGTTGACGTCCAGAAATGAATTGCGTGGTCAGCCATGGGATTGAGATAGATACGCTCGTGCCTTGGCACCCAAGCCGCCGATCAGCAAACAGAATAAGGAAACAAGGCTAGGATTCCCAAATTACTCGCCGGTCTTTTCTCATCATCAAAATCATAATTTCAGCACGGTTAAACCTCCCCGGGTGACACCCTCGCTCACGTGATCCCAACCACGAGACCGCTGACATGCGGGGTCTCAGCCACGCCAGTCGAGTGGCCGCGTGACAGTGTAGGATACCCATTATGCCCCTGAAAGGTGGGCCCGGGGAAAACATGAGCTGCTAGCCGTGGGATGGGAACGCATGCCTGATTCGCTGGACCGCTAGTTTTTGTGTGGGCCCACTGGAATTACTGCCTGCGATAAAATGTTTGCCAGGCGGCCAGGCCAGTAAAATGTACTGCTGTAAACCAGGCAGCGCATTTATTTTTCCATTAGGAGAAGATTTCGTCGAAAATCTGGTTCGCTTTTATTTCTATTTTTGCAGCGAAGAAAAAAGCGGGAGGGGAGGAAAGTTGACATGAAAGGCGGGAGGGAAAATAAAAAGGAGGAAAAGAACCGGAGCGAATAAAATATATTTCCGGGTTTCCGGAAATGGGCTTCCGCAATCCTATAAAAGTGGACCGCCGATGTGTTGTTCCGAGCCAGAAGCATCAAACAACAAGACGCACGTCCCCCGCATACACCCCAAGCCCAAACCGAGCGCAGCAGAGCCTACGCCTCCTCCCCTCTCTTCCTCCTTCATCACCGTTCCTCTCTCTCCCCCCCAAACACCCGTCTCTCCCAAAAAATCTCAACAACACCTCATCGCTTCGTCTCCTTCTCCCTCTCCAGGCCAAAAGTCGTTTGCTTTTTCGCCTTCCAATCTCCCCCGCCGGAGTTCCTCGTGGTCTTGTCGGCGGCGGCGGTGTCTTTTTCGCCGTCCGCCTTGGGGTTTTAGGAGGATTCCTGAGGGGGTTTAGGCGGCGTTTGGGTGGAAGGCAAATGCGATTGGAGTTTTAGAGGAGATTCGTGTCTCGATGTGGGCCATGGAGGAGGAGACTTTCATGGCGGTGAAGAGGACGGAGCACGTCGAGGTCACGGCCCGGACGGTGGCGCCGTCGTCCGCGAAGGTGAAGTTTGGTGGTGCCAAGACGGTGAGGGTGTTCTGCGACGACTTCGACGCGACTGATTCGTCGAGTGATGAGGAGGAGGAGGCGGCCGAGCGCCGGAGGGTGAGGCGCTACGTGCAGGAGATCCGGCTGGAGCCGGCGGTGCAGGTGAAGGAGGAGTACATCCCGGCGACCAAGGCCTCGGCCTCCGCGACGGGGTCGAAGCCGCGGCTGACGGTCCCCGTGAGGAAGAGGAAGGCCGGCGAGGCCGGCGAGCGGCGTTTCCGCGGCGTCCGGCGCCGGCCGTGGGGCAAGTACGCGGCGGAGATCCGCGACCCGTGGAAGCGCGTGCGGGTGTGGCTGGGCACCTTCGACACGGCGGAGGAGGCCGCCAAGTGCTACGACTCGGCCGCCATCAAGCTGCGCGGCCCGGACGCCACCGTCAACTTCCAGCAGTCCGAGGACGGGGACATGGAGGTCCCCGCCGAGGTCGCCAAGCGCATCCCGCAGAAGCCGGCGGCGTCCAAGAACGGCTCCTCCTCCGCCACCTCGTACGACTCGTGCGAGGAGTCGTCCCACGTGGCGGCGGCGTCTCCCACCTCCGTCCTCCGCTCCTGCCCTCCGTCCACCTTGGCCACCGTCGACGACAACACCACCTCCTGCAAAAAGCCATCGTCGCCCTCGTCCGGCACCCAGGAGACCGACGAGTCGAGCGGCAGCGTCTTCGGCTGCTCCTTCTCCGGCGACGACTTCGCCGGCGAGCTCCCACCGATCTACACCGACTTCGACCTCCTCTCGGACTTCGCCGAGGCGCCCATGGACTTCCTGTCCAAGCTCCCCGAGGAGCCCTTCACATTCTCGAGCAGCGACTGCTCCTCTGAGTCCCAGGTGTCCCCGCCGTCTCCGGCGGCGTTGCGGCAGGCGGACGAGTTCTTCGAAGACATCACCGATCTGTTCCTGCTCGATCCCCTCCCCATCATCTAGCGGAACAGCAGCAACAACCAACTGTAAAACACCAGACTAGGCGCCTAATCTGGTCAATTTTGTTTGCATTCGTTAATTTTTTCTCGGTTTTCTTTAGAAGATAGTATGCTATCATTCGCCAGTGTTAGCTGCCCCGGCGGGGAAGCCTTGACGGGGTTTAGGTGAGAGAGAGAGAGAAGAGTCTGAAAGAATCGATCGAGTGGTGGCGCTGGTTTCTGTCTCCAGCGCTGCAGCCAAGTTATGAGTAATTAGCGATATTATGAAGTAAATCAGCAGTTTGTCTCGTGCCCAAAACATTTCTTTGCCGTGTTGTTATTAGATGATGAGAGTCTGAAAAAAAAGAGTTTCTATCTGGTGTTTTAATCGGAAGGGAGAAGACAGAGGAGTATACGATTGGACCGTAACGTACGAGCAGCTAGCTAGCAATGAAACGACGCGCCCGTCCGTCCCCACCCGAGGCCGGCGGCCGGCGATGTTTGGAGCGAGCGTCGGTTCCCGATACGGGCCGCGATTTGCTCTCCTCCCCTCCCCTCCCTGCCTTCCGTTACGACGAGGCGTCGGTCGTCGCGCAATTTAATGTGGCAGAGGGAGGGCAGCACAGGCACTGCGCCCCAACATTAACTGCATTTTTTGTTTGTTTTTCTTCTGGCGATTTACTACTTCCTGTTGTTTCGCAGATTAGATTTGCTGTTGCTCTGCTAGCGATATTACAGGGATATTTTGCATATAAACCACAAGACCAGATCGATCGAGGTCTGGCGGGCCCGTTTGGATTTTCCCTTTCTGATTAATATATCTGGGATTTGCTAGCGAGATTAATGGGGAATTTTTCGTGGCTTGGGCTATAAACTAGGGATCATTCATAAAAACCAGATCGAAGGACTGGCGGGCCCGTTGGGCTCGGCGGGGCTTCCGCGGTCAAGAGGCCATCCATCCATCAGCCCCCTGACAAAGGGGAGCGGGGAGGGATTATAGGAAAACTAAAGCTGGCTTTGAGTTGTTAAACATGCCCCTCTTTCTCGTGGGAAGCGCAGGGCCGTCGTACTGCTCCACTGCGTGCGCTGCTGCAGAGTGCAGACAGAGCGAGCGCATGGTGCGCGTGAGCGTGGGGCGTGGCCTCCCCCTCCCCCCCCTGCGAAATCCTCTTTTCCCTTGGACTTTTTTGACTATATCTATCTACCTTTCAGTCAGCAGGACCCAGGGCCCTCCTTCCTTTCCTCCTCAAGTTAAAATGCAAATGCAAGTATAAATCGAAACGGGAGTTAATTTGCTGGACAATTAAACCTTGTTTTCCCTCGTTATTAGTATGAAAGAAAACACGAGAGGCAGGGGCACACGGGCGGGGGGGAGGGGCAAAAAGGGCTTTGAAGGTTACATAGAACCCGGGGGCGGGGTTGTATGTAACTAGAAGAGCAGGAAGGATACATGAAAAGATGGCGTGTTTCCTTTGTGTCTATTCTTTTGGAGGGTGAGAGGTTCCCCTTTAGTTGAGGAGCGAGAGCGAGCAGGGCAAGGGGTGGTCCTTTTTGCGAAGGAGATGGGGAATTCTCTTTTCTTCTCTTTCCAAGACTGCCCCCATCTTTTGATTTGGTTTGAAGATGGCCGAGCAGAGCTAGCTAGCTGCTAGGTGCAGAGGTCCGGTCCGGAGCGCATCTCCGGCTCGATCGCGGCAGCGGAGCGAGGACGTGCAGTGGCAGTACAGTAGTACCCGTACTTTTCTCCCCCCCTCCCGCAGCTTTATTAGTATCAGCCTACGGTTTGTTTGTGTTGGGAAACCGGGCCGGTGGCGTTCATTGTACTGCGCCAGGTTGGCACGTGTGATCGATCGTGTCGCTTTTTATAAATAGAGAACAACCTCAGACGTGAGTTCGAGAAAGAGATCAATAAAAGTTCGCATTTCATCTACTTTGTCTTGTGTGCGCCTGCAATCTTCTTTCGCGTGGAACGGTACCAGTCGGCAGGGGGTGTTCCAACAGTTTGTTTGGGCGGAGCCGAGATCTTTGGCCGCGATCTCTCTGCTACTACTACTGCTAGCTCGCCGATGGACCGGGACGTCGTTGGCCGGGTCGACACGTGCGGAAAGGCCGCTGCGTTAAAAGATGTTTTTTTCTGCGGCTTGGACGTGCCGATGCGTGCGCTCGTATCGTATCTGCCGCCACCTCAAGAAACCGTCGATCGCGACGGCGCCGTTCTCCCCCCGCCGGACGCTAACACATCCGTGTACCCAACCGCACCGGCGCCTGACGGGCGGGCCCCGCCTGCACGTTCCGGGGAAGATTTGTCAAACCGGGGGACTGTTTAGCGTACCCTCGGTCACAGTTGAAATCCCATGACAGTGTACTGGTAGTACACACTGGTACGAGTAGTGCCCCCCCCAACGAGCCAGGCAGAGCGCGCGCAGGAGTGTGTACTCCCACCGGCGTTTTGGTTGTCTTGGCTTTGCGAGTCCAAATGACCAAAACGCCCTGCCTGTGGTGGTGTGGCTCTCCCCCCTCTCTCTCTCTCTCGCTCGCTTGCTGTCTGTTGCTCACTGGATGATCAGCCTGTGTCCGTCCTTTCATCACTTGCGAGGTGCGACTGGCTGACGCTGCTGCTTGTTTCCCGTTGCCCGAGAAACCAAGCGCCAGGAAGCAGCAAGCAAGTGTCGACTCAGGTTGTCCCTTCCAAAATGACAGCCCAAAGTGTAACGCCGATCCAGACAGCTGGACGCCGAAAATTGACCAACTACATATCCAATAACCTGATATAACCTGTTTTCGTTCGGATTTAGACTAAATTTAGTCCGGACTATCTAGGCCGAACCCAGGTGCCCGGATACGCCCTGAAAATGTCGGACGCAGCAACTCGGCGAAAAAAAACGAAGCGGCACGTGGACTCGCCGAGTCAGCGACAGAAGCCGAGTCGTCGTCATCCTCGGAAACACGCGGCGACCGCCGGACATTAACTGCTCGTCGCGTCGGCCACGCGTCGCGGAATTGCCGCACCTCCACCGCTGCCTCGGCTCCCGCGACGGACCGGCGGGCACTAACTTCCCGCCGTTTCCCATTTTCCCGCCCTCGCCGCTACAACTCTCCCGCCCTCGCCGCCCACCTCGGCCTATATAAGCCGTACCCCTCGTCGGAGTTCCTCACACTCTCTCACAGCTCCCAGACACCAAACTCGCGAACACTCACTCTCCTCTCACGCCCATGGCGGCGGTACCGCGGCGGTGCAACGGCGGCAAGCCGGCGCACCCTCCAGGCTTGGGAGGCGCGCCTGCTCTACTAGGCCGGCTATATGGTGCCGCCGGACACGCGGAACCCTCCGGGGTGGAATATAAGCGCCGGCGGCATCCCTATCCCGCCGGCGCCGATGCCGGAAGAGCTGCCGTACGAGATCCAGGAGTTCATCGGTGCCATGGATGACCCCTCCGCCGCCGAGAGCCCCGACAACCTCCTGTGCTGGGAGCAGTTCTTCACCGATCGCCGCGCCCAGGAGCTCGCCCGCCACGAGGGGCCGCCGAACGAGTCATCGTCGAAGCGCAACAACGCGGCCGGTCGCCGACATTTATGGAGCGCGCCAGGCCGGACGCTCAAGGCGGTGCTGGAGCACATCAATGCCGGGAACATGCCGCGCCTCGGCTTCCCGCACACACCCACGCCGGCGGCCAGGTCGGGGCGGCGCCCTCCAGCGAACTGGATGCCGAGGAGGATCGCCAGCATGAGCTCCTCCTCCTCTGCCTCGACCTCCCACTCCTCGGGCTCCACGCGCCAAGACGCCGACCCAGGCCGGCTGCGCCCGATCAGCGAGGCGGTCTCGCCACCGTGACACGCCAGGCGGCATCGCTATCGGCGAAGCCACGCGTCTGCGCGTCGCTTAGCCCGCCGTCTTTCACCGGCGAAGATCAAGGCCGCCAAGAAGCAAGACCTTGAGTATGGCGTTGGAGCAGTCGCTCCGTGACTCAGCGCCACAACCGCCGTTGGTGGAGCCCTCCTCGTCGGACATTCTGGAATGGTGCAGGGCGGACTGGGAGGAGACGGAGCGATAGCGTCACCGCTGCGTAAGCGAGCGAAGCGGCTCGAGATGGGCGTTGTCGGGGCGTGCGCTACCAGGCGCCCGCTCGTCTGGCGGCGAGGAGGACGGCCCTGCCTACCAGCCGTGGAGGTGCGGCGACCCAGGCCAGGGGAGCTCCCGCCCGTCCTAGCCGACGAGGGACGACAACGACGACGGTCGAGAGGATAATGGCAGGGCCGATCCCGGCTACACGGCGTTCTACAACAACTTCGGCATGTAGAACGGCGACGGAATCGACGAAGGCCACGACGGCGGCCTTTTAAATGTTTTTTAGTTTATTATGTACTACTTTAGTTTAAATTTGATGTAATCCGCCTATATTCGCCCATCTTTAATGAAATTTAGCCGAACGTGGGAACTCGGCCTGGGTACGTGGTCTATTTGGAAAGGGGATCTGGTCTGTTCGGCCAGCCGCGTGACCCATGTGTCCGGTCTGGACATGGCATTTTTTTGCAAATTCAAACATAAACCAACTAGCAAAGTTTATAATAATTTATATTCAAAATAACAAACAGAATTTAAACTAGACCCTAGCTACTGATCTTCGTGATCCGACACCGTCTCGTCCATCTACGGGTCGAGGTCGATGTACTTCGGCGACGTCTAGAGGTTGGGCGGCGGCATGGACGGAGCAGGAGCGGGCGCAGGTGGATTGATCACCCGCCCAGGCACGACGCCCAACCGTGCGGGAGGTGCGCCAGCTCCATCCCCACCGCCGGCACGATCAGAGGCGCCCATCCCGGCAGCGGCGGCGTGATACGTTGGAAACGTATCTATAATTTTTGATGCTCCATGCTTGTTTAGTATCTACTTTGTTTTACTTGTCCATACTTTGAGGTGATTTTTACATGTTTTCTGGTACTAACCTATTAACAAGTTACAACAGTGGCAGATGCCTTTTTCTGTTGTTTTTGGTTTGAGAAAAGTTAGTAAAAAATATTCTCGGAATTGGGCGGGACAAAGGACAAAGTCAATTACTTTCCGTGGGGAACAAGAATGTAACACCCCCGGTCACTCCAGACCGATGGCTGTCACTTCTGGTAGCTCAATAGGATCTTTAGACTAACCCCACAGACCAACACTAGTCTTTTCTACGACTTTGTCCTCACTCGTGCGCACCCGGTACCCACTTCCCAGTCGGTCACCCATCCTAGAATTGCTCTAGGCCAAGCACGCTTAACCTTAGAGTTCTTTTCGAATGAACTTCCGGAAAAGAAGTTGCAACTTGTTGGTATGGGTTTGCTATCAATCATATTGATCCATGCACCAGGGTCTCACAAAGAAGTCCAGAGAAGAGCCGGAGGGGACGGCCAGGGGGGCCAGACCCATCCCAGACGCGGGTGGGCCCAGCCCTATGCCTGGCTAGGGTTTGCAGCCCCTGGCCACCGCCTCAGTCTCCCCCTTCACCTATAAGAAGCCCCCGATGAAGAAACCCTAAGTACCCGATCAAATATCCACGAAACCGTTTGTAGCCGCCACCACCATCGTCCCTAGATCGGGGGGACCTGAAGTTCTTCCCGGCACCCTGCCGGAGGGGAGATCATCCCATAGGCCTTCTCTCCGGTATGATGCGTGAGTAGTTCCACCTTGGACTATGGTTCCATGTAGTAGCTAGATGGTTGTATCTCCTCCTTTGTGATTTCATGTATAGATCTTGTGAGCTCCGTTCATGATCAAGATCTAATCTATTTGTAATCATGCATGTTGTGTTTGCGGGGATCCGATGGATATTGAGATTATTATGTTGGTTTGACTAGTGGTTTTGTCTTTATGATTCTATCATGTCTGTGTTGTTTGTGATCTTGCATGCTCTCCGTTGTTAGTAGCTATCTTGGCCAAGTAGTTACTAGTGACTCCAAGAGGGGGTATTTATGCTTGATAGTGGGTTCATGCCTCTAGTTTCCAAGGAAAGTGACAATAATCTCTTCGGTTGTAGATGTGTTGTTGCTACTAGGGAGAAAACAACAGTCTATTGTTCATGGAACATGTGGACTGTTTACCTTACACACTTTGCTTAAAGCAGTTGTATGTTGCTTGCAACTTAATACTGGAGGGGGTTTATCTAGTGCTAGAGGGGATCTTTCTGACTAGTGATTTCATTGTTATGCCTTGCTCAGTTCCTGTCAATTGCCCTACTGTAATTTTTTTACCTTTCATGCCATGTTGTTTCTCTAAGGAGAGATCCTCTGGTGAACTATGGACCCCGGTCCAATCTTTACCATTGATACATCTTCCACTATTACTTGTTTACTTGCTGCACACGTTACCTTCCACACAATACATTTAATCCTTTGTTACAGCTAACCGATGATCTTGACAACCTCATTGTTCGTTGGGGAAAGTCTTGAGTTTGTGTTGTGCAGGTCTTCGTGTTGCTTTCAACACCTGTGTGATGTTTCCTTCCTCCTTCTGGTTCGATAACCTCGGTCTCAACTGAGGGAAAACTTGCTGCTTGCGGCTTCACACCTTGCTCTTGGGGTTCCCAACAGGCTGTGCGTAGACAGTCGTCAAGCTCTTCTAGCGTTGTTGTAGGGTTTGTAGCATAGAAAACAAAAAATTTCCTACGATGGGAACTACGTACCAAGATCTATCTACTAGATACAAACAACAGGCGGATGTATATCCGTAGAGAACATACCCTTGAAGACCGACAAAGCTTAACGAGTTCAACTCGTGGTTGATGTAGATGATCTCTTGCCGATCTCAAGATCGAGAGGAAGTCCTAGCGCTGCAAATCAGCAGCGCATCCGTGCTCGCACACACGTTCGAGTCACCGAGCAACCTCCGCCTCCTCACTCCAGCGATGCAGCGGAAGCACAACTCTTTATTGCCGAATAGCTACCGGGAACATGTATATCTCTAGTCCGAGACCATGGGGGATAAATTCTAGAGGGGGAGAGAGATCCTTCACGAGGAGGTGTGAGAGACAAGTGAGGAGGGGGGCTCCTTTTATAGGAGGAGGGGGGAACCCCAAGGGGGTGGCTTAGCATGGGGACTGCCCTTTCCCTCCCTCTTCATGTGGGTGGACACTCCACTCACAAATCTCCTTTAAATTCCTCCACTCAAAATTCCACTCAAATTCCCATTAAATTTCCACCAAATTTAATGCAAACTCATTAAATAAAACTCTTTATTTTATTCAGAATTTTGTCAATTACTTTAATGACAAACATTCACAAATAACCCCTTGCTAGAATTCCATTTCACATGCATAACCACTTTATGCAATTTCACCAAAACCTTGTTTGAGATCTAGTGAAATAAATTCGCGCTTGTTCATTATTTCGCATGAAACTTTTGCTCCAATTGGATGTCGGTCTCTTAAGTGTGTCACCCTACGGTTCGTGAATAATGCGGACATGATCGAGACCCTTCTCGATCAATAATCGAAGCGGATCCGAGACCCATATCGACTCCCACACATTCAACGATGACTTTCTTGTGATCGTTTAACCTTTACGCTAGTATCTTAATCCCTTTGTTTCACGATATATTACATGTCCGAGATTCATCGACATGTATCTTAATCTCCATACCTAGTTTGATCTCGCATCGACATGCACTTTTCTCGCTCCGTGATATAACATTCTAGTGATCAAATCACTTGCTTGCAAGCTAATCAATGTGATATCACCGAGAGGGCCCAGAGTATATCTATCCGTCATCGGGATGAACAAATTCCACTCTCGATCCATGAGCCTCAACATAACACTTTATCGTTCTGAATCCATCTTTATAATCACCTTACTACGGTGTGACGTTTGATGTTATCAAGAAACTCTTCCTGTTAGTGATTGACATGATCTCATGGTCTAAGGATTAGGATCACTTCGTAAGTTGTTATAGCAATATAAACTCAATGACTTTGATTGTAATGCTATACAGATGAATGTTCATCACATCATTACACTAATGTTGTGATCCGTTATTAACAACATCCAATGTCCATGATGAGGAAACCTTGATCATCTTGTTAATCAACGAGCTAGTTTATGAGAGAGGCATAACTAGGAACTTTCTGTTTGTTTATTAAACACACATGTATTAACGTTTCCGTATTAATACAATTATAGCATGCAAAATAAACATCTATCATATACTTGGAATACACATAATAAACACTTTATTATTGCCTCTCAGGGCATATTCCCTTCAGTCTCCCACTTGCACTAGAGACAATAATCTAGTTACATAGTGATAAATCTAACACCCATTGAGTTCTGGTGTTGATCATGTTTTGCTCTAGGGAGAGTTTTAGTCAACGGATGTGCTACATTGAGATCCGTATGTACTTTATAAATCTTTATATCTCCATCCTTGACATGCTCGCGGATGGAGTAAAACCGACGCTTAATATGCTTGGAATGCTTGTGAGACCTTGGCTCTTTGGCATTGGCAATGGCACAATTGTTGTCACAATAGATCACCATTGGGTCCAACGCGTTTGCCACCACTCCTAGTTCGGATATGAACTCCTTCATCCAAACTGCTTCCTGATCCGCTTCTGAAGCAGCAACATATTTGGCCTCTGTTGTTGATCCCGCTACCACAGGTTGTTTGGAGCTCCTCCAACTAACCGCTCCGCCATTCATGAGAAAAACGTATCCGGATTGAGAATTAGAGTCATCCAGATCGGTGTCAAATCTAGCGTCAACATAACACTTAGCGACGAGCTCTTCTTCACCTCTGTATACAAGAAACATATCCTTAGTTCTTCGTAAGTACTTAAGGATATTCTTGACCGCTATCCAGTGTTCCGAACCTGGATCCGATTGGTACCTTCTAGTCAAACTAATAGCATGTGCCACATCCGGTCTTGTACATAGCATGGCGTACATTATAGAGCCTATGGCTGAAGCATAGGGGACTTTGTCCATTATCTCTCTTTCTTCCGCCGAAGCCGGACTTTGAGTCTTACTCAATGTCTTGCCTTGCAACATAGGTAAGAACCCCTTCTTACTTCCGTCCATTTTAAAATTCTTTAAAATCTTATCAAGGTATGTACTTTGCGATAGCCCTATTAGGCGCCTAGATCTATCTCTATAGATCTTTATGCCTAATATGTATGACACTTCACCTAGGTCCTTCATTGAAAATTTGCTTAGATAACTTTTAACACTATTTAAAGATCTATATCATTTCCGATCAATAATATGTCATCCACATATAATCGTAAATGCCACATTGCTCCCACTCACTTTCTTGTAAATACAAGCTTCTCCATAAGTTTGGACAAATCCAAACTCTTTGATCACCTCATCAAAGCGGAGATTCCAACTTCGTGATGCTTGCTTCAATCCATAGATGGATCGCTGAAACTTGCACACCTTGTTAGCATCCTTAGGATCGACAAAACCCTTTGGTTGTATCATATACAACTCTTCCTCAATATTACCATTGAGAAACGCGGTTTTTACATCCATCTGCCATATCTCATAATCGAAATATGCAGCGATTTCTAACATAATCCTAACTGACTTTAGCATCACTATGGGAGACAATGTCTCATCATAGTCAACTCCTTGAATTTGTCGAAACCCCTTTGTGACAAGTCGAGCTTTATAGACGGTTACATTACCATCAGCATCAATTTTCCTTTTGAAAATCCATTTGTTCTCCACGGTCTTTCGGTCGTGAGGTAATTCCACCAAGTTCTAAACTTGATTTTCATACATGGATTCCATCTAGGATTTCATGGCTTCTAACCATTTGTTGGAATTCGGGCTCATCATCGCTTCTTCATACGTCGCAGGGTCATCATTTTCATCAACCATGAAATTCATGACAGGATTTCGACATTTCGGAGTCGCACGTCTGCTTGACCCGAGGTTCGGTAGTACTCTCTTTCGGAGTTTCATGATCATTATCATTAGTTCCCTCTTCAACAGGTGGAGCCAACTCCGGAACAACTTCCGGCGTTGCGCTACTCGCCATACTTTGAAGAGAAGGTTCAATAACCTCTTCGAGTTATACCTTCCGACTATTCACACCTTTCGCGAGAAACTCTTTCTCTACAAAGGATCCATTCTTGGCAACAAAAACCTTGCCCTCGGATCTGTGATAGAAGGAATACCCAATAGTTTCCTTAGTGTATCCTATGAAGACGCATTTTTTCGCTTTGGGTTCGAGTTTATCCGGTTGAAGTTTCTTCACATAAACATCGCATCCCCAAACTTTAAGAAATGACAGCTTAGGTTTGTTTCCAAACCACAATTCATACGGTGTCTTTTCAACGGATTTAGATGGTGCCCGATTTAAAGTGAATGCAAAAGTTTCTAGTGCATAACCCCAAAATGACAACGGCAAGTCCGTCAGAGACATCATAGATCGAACCATATCTAATAAAGTACGATTACGACGTTCCGACACACCATTTCGCTGTGGTGTTTCGGCAGGTGTGAGTTGTGAAACAATTCCACACTCTTTCATGTGAGTGCTAAACTCAGAATTAGATACTCACCTCCACGGTCGGACCGTCGAAATTTGATCTTTCTATTACGATGATTTTCCACTTCATTCGAAATTCCTTGAACTTTTCAAAGGTTTCAGACTTGTGTTTCATCAAGTAGATATAACCGTATCTACTCAAATCATCCGTGAAAGTAACAAAATAACGATATCCACCTCGCCGACACACTCATTGGACCACATACATCGAATGTATGATTTCCAATAAATGTCGCCTGCTCCATTGAACCGAAAACGGCGTTCTAGTCATCTTGCCCATAAGGCATGGCTCACATGTATCAAATGATTCAAAATCAAGTGATTCCAAAAGTCCATCCGAATGGAGCTTCTTCATGCTTAACGCCAATATGACCTAGACGGCGATTACCACATATATGCGGATATATCATCATTTAGTTTAATCCTTTTAGCATCAACATTATGAATATGTGTAACATTATCATCGAGATCTAATAGAAATAAACCATTCATCATCGGTGCATGACCATAAAAGATTTCATTCATATAAATGGAACAACCATTGTTCTCGGATTTAATGAATAACCACTTCGCATCAAACACGATCCAGATACAATGTTCATGCTCGGTCGGGCACGAGATAACATTTATTCAAGTTTATAACTAATCCCGACGGCAAGTGGAGAGGCGTTCGACGGCGATCACATCAATGCTTGATCCATTGCCGACACGCATCTTGACCTCACACCTTGCTAGCGGTCGCTTGTTCCGCCACGATTCGAGTTACAAATATTAGCAACTAAACCGTATCAAATACCGGTGCTCTGTGAGCACTAGTCAAGTACACATTAATAACATGTATATCATATATACCTTTGTTTGCCTTGCCGCCTTCTTATGCGCAGATACTTGGGGCGATGCGCTTTCGATGGCGATCCCCTTACAATAGTAGCACTTCGGAATCGACTTAGGTCCAACTCGGGTTTCTTTTCAGCGCGCAACAGCTTTCCGCCTTACTTCTCTCCGCTTTTCCTTCTTGTCTTTCTTGAAACCAGTGTTCCTATTGATCATCAACACTTGATGTTCCTTTTGATCTCCACTTCAGTTTTAAGCATTGTGTAAGCTCGGGAGAGACTTCTTCATGCCTTGCATGTTATAGTTCATCACGAAGCTCTTATAGCTAGGTGGCAGAGACTGCAGAACACGATGGATTCCTAAGTCAATGGGAATCGATATTCCCAAGGACACAAGCTTATCGGCGTAACCCGACATCTTGAGTACATGCTCACTAACGGAGCTTTGCTCTTCCATCATGCATCTAAAGAACTTTTCTGAAGTGTCGTAGCTCTCTACAGCAGCATGTGTGTCGAAAATCATTTTCAACTCACCCATTGTATCAAAAGCATTGCCATTTTAGAAACGCTTTCGAAGTTCTGGCTCTAGCTCATACAATATGCCGCAATGAACTAAGTTGTGGTCCTCCTGACGAGTCTGATAGACATTCTTCTTCTCGTCAGGGGCATCATCAAAAGGTGGGGGGCCTAACGGCGCTTCTAGCACATATTGCTTTTGTGTAGTAGAGAGGAGAATCCTCAAATTCATGGCCCATTCGGTAAAGTTGCTACCGTTCGTTGCTAGTTTCTCTTTCTCCATGAACACATTGAAGTTAAAAGCAGGTGGTGCCATCTACAACAGAATTTGTAAAGTTTAGACTAAGTGTATGATAGATTGATTTCAACTAATCCATATTATGAATGAAATCTCACTCAAAAACGACATCCCTCGTGCCTTTTTGGTGATTACATGAACCAAATCCACTATACCAAGTCCGATCATCACGTGAGTCGGTATAGCTTCAAAGGCGAGCATCAAATGGGCATCATATCAACTATATGACTCATGCTTAACCTTTCGGTCCGTGTTTCGAGGCCATGTCTGTACATGCTAGGCTCGCCAAGTTAGAACATTAGTATTCGCGTGTAATCGCTTTTACACCCGAAATATGGTCGTGGATCCAAGAACACCCGATCATCACGTGATGTCTTGGAGCGACGAAAACATAATCGGTGCATATTAAAGGAAGAACACATTCTTATCTTGATATTTAAATGAGGGATCATCTTATTATGCTAACAAAGCGCTAAACAAGCAATATAAGATGCTATCAAACATCATATGTTTATTAGTGAAATGATATGGTTCCCGCAGATGATCTCTATCATGTGCACCGTGGTATGATCACTATCATACCTATATGTGTAAATCCATGGTCTATGGAGTTTACACGCTATGTGTGTTGTAAGAGTATCATCTCATACTTCTACTTACAACACTACCATATCATAACACTAGCCCAGCAACAATCTAAACTAGACGCCTCTAATTTATCCATTGCAAGTTTTACGTGGCTTAGGGCTTTCGAGATAGAACCGTTCTTACCTATGAACATGAACCACAACGAGGATAATCAAATTGTTGACAACTCTCTTGCAAAATAGATATTGACTATAGTAGGAGAGACAGACACCCGCTAGCCACTTATGCAAACTAGTTGCATGTCAAGCGTGGAACAGGTCTCATGTGCGAGGACATGTAAAGTTTGTCCGGGCCGCTTCATCCCACTATGCCACCAATATCCAAAATTACAACAAAGGAGCAACAACATGATCATCATCGCCCACATACTCATATGTGTACTACCCGTGTAAAGTATCTACGCATAGATCCGGCTATGATACCACTGTAGGGTTCGCAACATAGAAAACAAAATTTTTCCTACGATGGGAACTATGTACCAAGATCTATCTACTAGATACAAACAACGGGAGGATGTATATCCATAGAGAACATACCCTTGAAGACCGACAAAGCTTAACGAGTTCAACTCGTGGTTGATGTAGATGATCTCTTGCCGATCTCAAGATCGAGAGGAAGTCCTAGCGCCGCAAATCAGCAGTGCATCCGCTGCTGCACACGCGTCGAGGCACCGACCAACCTCCGCCTCCTCGCTCCAGCGATGCAGCGGAAGCACAACTCTTTCTTGCCGAATAGCCACTGGGAACATGTATCTCGCTAGTCCGAGACCATGGGGGATAAATTCTAGAGGGGAGAGAGATCCTTCACGAGGAGGTGTGAGAGACAAGTGAGGAGGGGGGCTCCTTTCATAGGAGGAGGGGGGAACCCCAAGGGGGTGGCCGGCGCATGGGGGCTTCCCCCTTGCCCTCCCCTCTTCATGTGGGTCGACACTCCACTCACAAATCTCCTTTAAATTCCCTCCACTCAAAAGTCCACTCAAATTCCCATTAAATTTCCACCAAATTTAATGCAAACTCTCATTAAATAAAACTCTTTTATTTTATTCAGAATTTTTTCAATTACTTTAATGACAAACATTCACAAATAACCCTTTGCTAGAATTCCATTTCACATGCATAACCACTTTATGCAATTTCACCCGAAAACCTGTTTCGGTATCTAGTGAAATAAATTCCTGTGCTTGTTCATTCTTTCGGCATGAAACTTTTGCTCCAATTGGATGTCGGTGTCTCTTAAGTGTGTCACCCTACGGTTCATGAATAATGCGGACATGATCGAGACCCTTCTCGGATCAATAATCAGAACTGGGATCTGGAGACCCATACTGACTCCCACACATTCAACGACGACTTTCTTGTGATCGTCGGAACCTTTTACGCTAGTATCTTAATCCCTTTGTTTCACGATATATTACATGTCCGAGATTAGATCATCGGTATCTCCATACCTAGTTTTATCTCGTTACCGACATGCACTCTTTTCTCGTTCCCGTGATATAACATTCTAGTGATCAAATCACTTGCTTGCAAGCTAATTAATGTGATATCACCGAGAGGGCCCAGAGTATATCTATCCGTCATCGGGATGAACAAATTCCACTCTCGATCCATGGGCCTCAACATAACACTTTATTAGTTCTGAATCCATCTTTATAATCACCCTGTTACGGTGTGACGTTTGATGTTATCAAGAAACTCTTCCGGTGTTAGTGATTGACATGATCTCATGGTCTAAGGATTAGAATCACTTCGTAAGCTGTTATAGCAATATAAACTCAATGACTTTGATCGTAATGCTATACTTCGGATGAATGTTCATCACATCATTACACTAATGTTGTGATCCCGTTATTAACAACATCCAATGTCCATGATCAGGAAACCTTGATCATCTTGTTAATCAACGAGCTAGTTTATGAGAGAGGCATAACTAGGAACTTTCTGTTTGTTTATTAAACACACATGTATTAACGTTTCCGTATTAATACAATTATAGCATGCAAAATAAACATCTATCATATACTTGGAATACACATAATAAACACTTTATTATTGCCTCTCAGGGCTTAATACTGTATGTTGTTTGCGGGGTTCGGATGATAACCTAAAGGTGGACATATAGTCATAGATGAATTTGTATGGAGGTCTATGTATCTTGTTGTATTGCCCAATCAACCTCATAGGATCTTTTTGACTAGTAATTCAATTGTTATGCCTTGCTCAGTTCCTGTCAATTGCCCTGCTGTAATTTTTTTACCCTTCATGCCATGTTGTTTATCTAAGGAGAGCACCTCTAGTGAACTATGGACCCCGGTCCAATCTTTACCATTGATACATCTTCCACTGTTACTTGTTTACTTGCTGCGAACCATTACCTTCCACACAATACGTTTAATCCTTTGTTATAGCAAACCGGTGAGCGTGACAACCTCACTGTTCATTGGGCTAAAGTCTTGAGTTTGTGTTGTGCAGGTCTTCATGTTGCTTGCAACACCTGTGTGATGTTTTGTAACATCCCAGGATTAGCACCTCAAAATAGACAGGACACATGTTTGTGCATTGCATTCATGTGCATCAGAAAATCCGGAGAATTTTCGCGCAAAACTAAAGAAGCTATAGGGGTATTGAGATCTCTCTTGCTCTGATGAAAACATCAGGTCCGGTGCGATGGATTTTGACATGACCTCTATTGTACTTTTGTGTTTGAGGGGAAGGTCTTCATCGAGTACCGAACGTGTGACCTACTGGGAAGTGCTGCCGGAACGCAGCGCCGGAAGGATCGTCTACGCGACCTTGAGATCGGCAAGTGTACGACTACATCACCCACGAAAATATGCTCTCGTTAACCGCTTTGGAATCTCCGAGGGTGAGTGCTTCTATCGACTCGTTGCTGCAATATAGTAGATAGATCTTGGCTTGTTTGTGTGCATGCGGTAGAATTTTTTTGTTTTCCATGCTACGAACCCCTACAAAAGATAGTGGAAATTTAAATAAAATGAAATGAGTAAATGAGTAATGTAATATGATATTACAATAATGAAATAATAAATAAGAATTGATAAATAATAATCTTATTTACATTACACATTATTATATTATCTTTACAATTATGAACCAAAGGGATAATAAGATAATGAAATAAAGAGGAATCATTTTATTACAATAATACAAACATTACACTATTTTTATTAAGTTCCAAACAAATGAAGAATTACAATAAAGAATAAAAGAATAAAAGTACACTACTATAAAACAAATAAATATAAAATTGAGTTACATAAATAAATAACTAAAATGATTTTTATTACAAGCAGATATAAATATTACATTGTCCTTGCAAATGCATTATAAAATAAAAGGAAAACCGGTACACTTTATTGAATAAAATAAACAATACAATATTCCTTTACATAAGAACAAATGAAATCCTATACTAAACTTTAAGGAGATTTCCTGATCTATTCTCCTCTACTGGATCCCTACAAATGAGACAAGCAAACAAGAAAAGCTAGTAGAAAATAAAAGCCAAAGGAAAGAATGTTGGGGAAATGAACTCTCAGTTTAGGCAGAGAAGTGCTACTGCCAATATCATCATAGAGTAATTCAAAAGGGGCAAAATAGTAATCTGTTCTTATCATAAAAATGGACCTCAGAGCACCATCATAGGCCTTATGGGGCAAGTTTCACAAAAACCAGACAAGAAGGTAAAGAGGTAAAACATAAGGAAATATTAAGATTTTACTTGATCTGATCCTCAACTCACAATAGTCAAGAAGACATCTTACTCACCAGCATGCATTAGTGTGCTGTCAACACCACAAGGAAACAACAAGTAGAGAAATAGCACAGGCCGTTGCAGAGATGCTACCATATCCTCTCTCCACACACACAACCAGACCAACAGATTCTTCATTAGCCCAAGAGCACACTTCCTTACCAAATTATCAAATTATCCAATCATGGGTAGATAGTTGAGTTAACCATACTTACAAGAAGAAGGAGAAGGCTCGCAACAACCATAGGAGGAGCAGGACAAGGGAAAATCCAAGGGAGCAGATCCATATTAGCAGAATCACAAGATTAACAAGTAACCACAAGTTACAGTCAATCTTCAGCAATCACAACAGGTTGATATACCACTAGCTCATGCAACATCTGTTCTTGTCCTTCTTATTTCTGGGCATGGAGTTATATGGGAGAGAGGGCTCTCAGATTGGGTAGTAATGCTACACTAGTATCATCATTGAGCTAGGATCATAAACTGTAGCATCTGTTAAATCTTGTGCCTCAGCCTTTGCATCATTGGCTGGGTCAAGAATTTCCTCCACAAAAATCAACCCTAAATCATTTAGCTTCAGACCAGCATCACTAGCTTATTACCTAGATTTTACTAGACAAGCCTGTACCACAGCTGCTAGGCTAGATGGCACATTCCCAGAGGGTAGCACCTTTGTACCTAGCAGATTCAGAATGTCTTAAGTACCAACTCAAGTCCATTTTAAATAAATCACATCATCACTTATTAATGAATTCATATCATCTTCCTATATTATACTAGGAATCAGCTCAAAGGTTATTCTTTATCATATTGACAACACATAAATGTTTCACAACCATTGGATTCCAATCTGGGAGGTTTTAATCCCAAAGAAACTATATCCCCACATGTTAAATGTGCATCAAGCCAAAGCTAAGATACCTCAACAAATCACTGGATCAAAACAACATATCATGTTGTCAAGAGTTCACTGTTGTGTACACTCTCACTAGACGCATCACAACAGTAAACATCTATCAAAACAGAAATCATTGAGTGCCTGCAATAAGCACATTCACATAATTAAATCATCTTCCTGAATGCTTTTTTCAAGAAATCATATTCACCTCTAGTTGTCGACATGGATAGCTAAACTTCAGTTTCAACATATGCTAAAAAGCATAATCAACAGAGAATAATGGTTCAAGGTGGAATCTGGTATCAACCAAATTCAAGTAAACACCTATAGATCATCAACTGTCAAACAAATGAGGAAACATTTCTCTAATTGAAACTCATCACAACATATAGACATTAATCGTCACCACTAAACCAGCTCTACCCACAATCATTTGACATTAGGGAATTATCATTGACACACTTTAAAGGATCTTACAGATCAAATAAGAAGGGGCATGTCAACCACATAAAGGTATAGAAGATATTACCAAGGTTCCAGAATTTTCACTAGAAGAGTGTAAGAGTAAAAGATGTAGAGAGGGGAGAAGGAGTTGTAGGGTTCGCAGCATAGAAAACAAAAAATTTCCTACGATGGGAACATCAATGTACCAAGATCTATCTACTAGATACAAGCAACGGGTGGATATACATCCATAGAATACATACCCTCGAAGACCGAATAGCGTTAACGAGGTTGTACTCGTGTATGATGTAGACGAACGCTTGCCGATCTCAAGATCGTGATGAAGTCCATCTGGTCCAGCTGGTCCAGCATGATCAAGTCCAGCACCTCAAAGCAGTGGTGCATCCGTGATCTCACACACGTACGGGTACCCCGACAACCTCCACGCCCTCGCTCCAGCGAAGCAGCGGAAGCAGCAAATACTTCCAAAAAAAGCCACCGGGAACATGTATCTCGCAGATCCGAGGCCATGGGGGAATTCTAAAGGGGGGAGAGAGATCCTTCGCGAGGAGGTGTGCTTTGAGAGGAGGAGAGGGGGGCCTTTTATAGGGGAGAGGGGGAACCCAAGGGGCATGGCGCCCAGCCATGGGGCTGCCCCCACCTCTTCCACATTCATGTAGGTGGAGCTCCCACTCAAAATGAAAAGCCTCCACTCCCATTAAAAAGCCTCCACTCAAAAATCCACGCACATGCATTAAATTTCCACCAAATCTAATGCAAGCTCTCATTTAAATAAAACTCTTTTATTTATTTATTCAGAATTTTGTTAATTACTTTGATTAACAAACATTCACATAAAACCCCTTGCTAGTATTCCATTCACATGCAGAACCAGTTTTAGCAATTTCAACCGAAACAGTTCCGGTGTCTAGTGAAATAAATTCCCGCGCTTTCCTTTTCTTTTTCTGGCATATCATTTGCTCCGAATGGTGTCGGTATCCCTTAAGTGTGTCACCCTACGGTTCGCGAATAATGAAGACATGATCGAGACCCCTCTCCGATCAATAATCAGCAGTGGGACCTGGAGATCCGTACTGACTCCCACACATTCAACGATGACTTTTGTGATCGTGTGAACCTTTTACGCTAGTATCTTAATCCCTTTGTTTCACGATATATTACATGTCCTAGATTCGATCATCGGTATCTCCATACCTAGTTTGATCTTGTTACCGACATGCACTCTTTTCTCGTTCCCGTGATATAACATTCTAGTGATCAAATCACTTGCTTGCAAGCTAATCAATGTAATATCACCGAGAGGGCCCAGAGCATATCTATCTGTCATCGGGATGAACAAATTCCACTCTCGATCCATGGGTCTCAACATAACACTTTAGTAGTTCTGAAGCCATCTTTATAATCACCCAGTTACGGTGTGACGTTTGATGTCATCGAGAAACTCTTCCGGTGTTAGTGATTGACATGATCTCATGGTCTAAGGTTTAGGATCACTTCGTAAGTTGTTATAGCAATATAAACTCAATGAATTTGATCGTAATGCTATACTTTGGATGATTGTTCATCACATCATTACACTAATGTTGTGACCTCGTTATTAACAACATCCAATGTCCATGATCAGGAAACTATGATCATCATGTTAATCAACGAGCTAGTTTATAAGAGAGGCATAACTAGGAACTTCTTTTTTGTTTATTAAACACACATGTATTAATGTTTCCGTATTAATACAATTATATCATGTAAAATAAAAATTTATCATAAATAAGGAATACGATAATAACCACTTTATTATTGCCTCTCAGGTATATTCCCTTCAGTCTCCCACTTGCACTAGAGACAATAATCTAGTTTGAAAACTTTGTGTATTGAACACCTATGGCTTTATGGTGTTCCAAATACACAATTGCAAGTGGTTAACATAATCTACGGATCTGACACTTTCAGGTCTGTGTGTATTTGCATGTCTTTGCGTCTTCACGCATCACTCATTCTCCAATGAGATGGCATTGTATAAATTTGGTCTTTCGGTGAGACCTTTAGTTCCTTGGGGTTAAAACAAGTCGATACAATTGTCATACAATATATCTTTAGTGTTAGCCCATTGCGAACCACACCTTAGTTTGATAACAAACTACTTGACACAAATTCCCTACTTTGCTGCTACTATAGCAGTCATATAATTAGCCTTTTGTTGTAGTATTCGTCACAATGTCTTAACTATGGATTTCATCCAAATCCATCATGGAATCTCCTTTCCATTACATTGTGCCACCCATAGTTTAAATTGAGATAAACTTAATTTGTATCTTGTGACAAAACTAGTATCAATGTAACGCTTTACAATGAACTATTTGTAATTGTTTGTCACCTCTACAAAAATATATTCTTAGTTCTTCCAAAAGATCATAAGAATATCCTCACTATCGTCCAATGATCATTTTATGATTCATTCTGGTATATGCTCATAACACTTAGAGCATAGAACATATATGGATGTGTACATATCATGGTATGATTGATCAAAACATTCTCGTGATTTCACTCATCAAGTGTCAAAGCACTTGAATCTTGTTTCACTTATCAAGTGTCGATGCACTTGAATCTTGATTCAATTTCTTTTCCATGCGACAAGAACCGTTTCTTGTTGTTTCTATATTGAACTCCTTCAATATCTCATATATGTACGTTTGGCACAACCATATTAGCGTCACAGTCTATCCACTATAGACATTCACGCTAAATATTCGGGTTTTGCCTAAGTACTTCATTGAAATGAAATTCTTAACCTCTGTCAATAAAAGATACATCATTTCTAATCAACAATATGTCCTTCACATAATGTATTAGAAATATGTCTTAGCGCTCCCACTTAATTTCTTGCAAATGCAAGCATCTTCATCGTCTCCAGATGAAAACTCCTTTTTCATCACGGTGAAGATTCCAACTCCGCGATGCCTACTTCAACCATTGAAGTTTGCACGCCCTTTTTAGCATCCTTTGAATTTAACAAAACCCTTTGGACCGTGTCATGTACACGTCCTAGGTAAACATTCTATTAGAAGAACTTTGTTTTGTTTATTCATCTACCATATACCAAATTATATGTAATGGTTGCTACTTTAATCCGTACAGACTAAATATCGCTATGAAAGATCAAATCTTGTCATAGTCAACTCCTTGAACATTGTCATAAAATAATTTATGACATGTCGACTATTTCATAGATTTGAAACATCCATGTCTGTTTCTTTATAGATCCAAATACGACCGATAGATTTTTACACCTTTCTGGAGGGTCTTCCAAGTTCAAAACTTGATTTATCGTGTATGGACTTATCACGGATTTTATGGCTTCAAGCCATTTGACGGATTCAGGGCCCATCATCGCTTCTTTGTATGTATTCGATTCATCATTGTCAAACAATAATGATTTACTCTCAAATCTTAGCATTTGATTGTTTAACCGACCTACTTGGTTCAATAGGAACTTAGATCTCCGTGACCACAACCTTTGAGGCACATAAGCTATGAGCATTATGGCAGCCTTCGGAACAATTTCTAGCGCTGCGCAACTCAGCACATATAGCTAAGGTTCGTTAACCTTATCAAAGTTCTATTGTCCTCCCACTTAACTTTTACGAAAAATTCCTTCTCCAAGAAACTTCACGTTTCAAGCGATAAACCCTTTTGTCCTTGGTGTTATGAAGGAATAACCAATTGTTATTCAAAATAACCTACAAAGACATGCTCATCAGAGTTCGGTTGTAAACATCTTACTTATGTTTAGCATACCAAAATTTAAGAAATGACAACTTGGGTTTTACCCAAAACCATAACTTATATGGTGTCATTTCAATAGATCAAGATGGAGCTCTTTTCAGTGTAAAAGCGGTAGTCTCTAAAGCTTTAATCTTTTAAAACATAATGGCAGTTTTATAAATAACAACTTTGATCCAACCATGTCAAACAAGGTTTCATTACAAATCTCAAACACTCCATATTCCTATGGTGTTTCGGGATATGTAAATCTAGGTGTTTTGCTAAACTTGCAACTCAAATAAATCCCTTGATGATAAAATCATAATTCATTTATTTTCTTGTTACACTTGTAACTCAAATAAATCCCTTATGATAAAATCATAAACCATTTATTTTCTTGTCACAATGATTTTCCACTTCATCTTGAAAGTCTTTGAAACGTTTTTCAAATATTTCATACTTCTTTCTCATTAAGTGAATATTCACTCAAATTTCAGGAGAAGGTATATGAAGTTGAAACCCATCGCTTACGACTACACATATGAACTACATACATCGATATGTATAAATTCCAATAATTTTAGTCGTTCGTTCTTCTTTGGCCTTTGAAGGAAGTTTTAATTATCCCGAGGAAAGTCTCACAAGCGTCCCTTGATCAAATCAAAGACTCCAAAAATCCATGAATATGGAGATTCTTCATGTTTTATTTCCAATATAATTTAAACGGCGATGTCACTTCATAAGTGATCTTTCAATCATTTGTCTTGCGACATTTTAGCATTAGGTTTTATGGATGTGATTTCTTTAACTAGATTTGTAAATCATCCATCTTATATGGAATACGGTAATTATTTGAACAACCTTTGTTCTCATAATACCTGATTTAAATAACAATTGTTAAAACAAATCTTGAAGTCAAGCTTTGATGTCAACGACAAATACAAACAACGGTTTGTTTGTTTTCGATGAACATCATCACATATTCTCTTGCTAGTTACTTAGGCCATTGTGGTTTATGAATTGCGCCATTTCGTATGAAATTTCATACCAACCAATTCGGTATCCAATACCCAAGAACCACATTGTTTAACAAGCAAAGAATACAACCATAACATATATATCATCCATATACCTAAATTGGATATTTCCAATCTTTTCTTTTCTGCCAAATATATTTTATAGATTCTCTTTCAGCATTTCCTCTTTCGTTTTAAAAGAATTTATCAACATCAACAGTGGCGCCATATACATGACACATAGTCCAAAGCGTGTATATTCAAATAATAATACCTTTGGACTTGCACTTTGAAGTAGATCACCATCATCAAAATGATCGGTATTCTTTCAAAATCCATTCTTTAGTAATCTTTTAGTGTAGTAAACACTTTACATACATCTTCTATTCATCCTTATCATGACGACTTTCATGATCAAGCTAATGTAGCTTATAAGGAGAATCGTGAGTATAATGTTGCTTTCCAAAACCCTTTTGGATGATTAGGATGTCTAGCATCTCCAACCTTTGTAAATTCTCATCCTATATGAGAACATATATTATACTCTATCATATTGCAACCAAAACATTGTTTTAGATATCGTTATATCTGTTACACATGATTGTTTCTGAAACAATTCTTTCAGCTCCTAGATAAACTTGATATTAAAACAATCAAGAATCATGGAGGCAAACATGATACTTAAGATACTAACATTGGAATTGTTACTCTCGATTTAATACCAACTATTAAATTTCACGGAGTAAATAGAGTTTGCTGAAAGTTTGCAATAGGACTTTAAACTTTGATTGACACTCAACACAATACGATACCAGTTCGTAAAGTAAATATCCAGAATTCTATAGTTCTATTATCTCAATTACAACTAAGCATAAAGTGGTGAACGAATGCCAATGACTACAGCAAATTATGCAAATTCACTTTGATTTTATTTATGATAAATTGAGTTCTACTAATCCAAATTATAAATGAACTCCCACTCAAAAACGACATCCCTCGTGCCTTTCTGGTGATTACATGAACCAAATCCACTACACCAAGTCCGATCATCACGTGAGTCAGTGTAGCTTCAAAGGCGAGCATCCATATGGTCATCATATCAAAACATATGACTCATGCTTAACCTTTCGGTCCGTGTTCCGAGGCCATGTCTGTACATGCTAGGCTCGCCAAGTAAGAACCTTAGTATTCGCGTCTGTAACTGTCTTACACCCGAGATATGCTCGTGGATTCAAGTACACCCGATCATCACGTGATGTCTTGAAGCGACGAAACATTGTCGGTGCATACTTAAGGAAGAACACATTTTTATCTTGATATCTAAATGAAGGATCATCTTATTATGCTAATAAAACGCCAAACAAGCAATATAAGATGCAATCAAACATCACATGTTTATTAGTGGAATGATATGGTTCCCGCATATGATATCTATCATGTGCATCGTGGTATGATCACTATCATACCTTTATGTGTAAATCCAAGGTCTATGGAGTTTACACGTTATGTATGTTGTAAGAGTATCATCTCATACTTATACTTACAACATCACCATATCATAACACTATCCCAGCAACAATCTAAACTAGACGCCTCTAATTTATCTATTGCAAATTTTACGTGGCTTAGGGCTTTCGAGATAGAACCGTTCTTACCTACGAACATGAACCACAACGAGGATAACTAAATTGTTGACAACTCGTTGCAAATTAGATATTGACTATAGTAGAAGAGACAGACACCCGCTAGCCACTTATGCAAACTAGTTGCATGTCAAGCGTGGAACGGGTCTCATGTGCGAGGACATGTAAAGTTTGTCCGGGCCGCTTAATCCCACTATGCCACCAATATCCAAAGTACAACTAAGAAGCAATAAAATGATCATCATCGCCCACATACTCATATGTGTACTACCCGTGCAAAGCATCTACGCATAGATCCGGCTCTGATACCACTGTAGGGTTCGCAGCATAGAAAGAAAAAAAATTCCTACGATGGGAACATCTATGTACCAAGATCTATCTACTAGATACAAGCAACGGGTGGATATACATCCATAGGATACATACCCTCGAAGACCGAATAGCGTTAACGAGGTTGTACTCGTGGATGATGTAGACGAACGCTTGCCGATCTCAAGATCGTGATGAAGTCCATCTAGTTCAGCACCTCAAAGCAGTGGTGCTTCCGTGATCGCACACACGTACGGGTACCCCGACAACCTCCGCGCCCTCGCTCCAGCGAAGCTGTCCTGAGGGTACTTCGCCTGTGATTGAGCAACGTATTAATGGTGAGTTCAAATCAGGTCTTCATGGCAGATCTTATGCTCAGGTGCTCACTGATGGTGGTTTTAAGTCGATGGTAACGTCGGTCAGGTCTGGGGGAGGCGCCAATCGCGCGGCATTTAAATTGCCTGGTCTCCTTCCTTTTTTGAAATTCCCCTCTTTCCCTAAATGTAGTTGGCCCGACAATTCGTATGAGGGATGGTTCAAGGCCCAGGTAGTTTCACATTCCCGGCCCATCATCCACGGCAGTTTTCACGAGTTCACCACTTCGTTGCAAAAAACAACTACCACTTCCCCTGTCTCCTCAACTCCCCCGCCCGCTGAAACCCCATTCCCCTCCTGCTCGTCGCCGGCGAAGGGCGTCACAATGGCGAAAAATCCGATTGATCCTGCGCCTTTCCTGCCGAATGGCTTCCAGATTATGCAGGTGGCTGGGGGGAATCGTGTTAAAAGGGTGGTGGTGCCTCGGAGGTCAAGGGCGCATGAACAGTATGCCATTGCTAACATTTTTCCCCTCCCTCCTGGTCCTGTTCCGTTCTTGAATATTCATGGTGTCCTAGTTGATTTATTCAACAATGAGGTTGGAGTGCACTTCAGAGATATCCAGGATTGTCCCTTTGAGTCTGCGTATGTGCAGTTTCATCATGTCAGCGACCGTGATAGACTCATTGCGGCGAGCCCGATTCCGTTTCAAGATGTGCATGTTTCTTTTGTTAAGCACAATGAGGGTGATAACTGGCGTAGGACTCAGTTTAATAATGAGTGTTGGGTGATTCTAGTAGGGCCTCCCCTTGACCACTGGCATACGGAGGATCTGAATGCTATCTTTGCGGACATTGGAAAAGTTCTTCTGTGGGAGAGGGACCCTGACCAAAAGGGTAGGATTATTGCTAAGATTCGTGTTACTGACTTGGTTGACATCCCCAAGAGTGTGAGGTTTACCATCGGTGACTTGGTGGAGACAGAGTCATGGACTTTTTCTATTGAAGTCCTTCAGAGTCACTTGCTTGGTGGGGGCCCACCTGAGGAGGACCCACTGCCAGATGACAATGTGGACCCACACCCTGTTCCTGCACATGGGCCAGTCTTTGGGCCTCAGGTTCCACCTCCCCCCCTGCTCCGGGGGGTGATTGGGGACAGTGGATGGCCCCTGTGCAAGATCCTGCTCCTGATGGTGGTAATGCTGAAGGTTTGGGTCCCTGGGAGGCTGCTGCTGCTCCTGGAGAAGATATGCCTTTTGACAATCAGCATCTGCCACCTCAAGATGTGAACAGTGGAGTTACAGGTGCTATCATTGTTCAAGACTGGGAGTCTGATGATGATGAATCTGTTAATGAGCCTGAGGCTGTGGAGAAGCAAGGTGTGGCAGTTGCACCACAAGGGGTTGGCATTGGTGATGGCCTGCAAAACATTTTTCAGAACTATCTGGCTGATGAAGAGGAGGCCAATTCTGATGCTGAGGTGGGGGCAGGAAGTCCTATGGACTCAAGTTCTGTGGCTCCTGAGAATGATGATTGGATGTTGGAGGATCAACACCTTCTTTCTCCAAATGAGGCTCACCTTCAGGTTGGGATGGTGAGAACTTTTATCTCCATTCCTAATGTGCATGTGGCTAAGGAGGGATTTTCCCAACAAGGCTTGGAGATCTGGGAGAATTATTTTGCCCCTCATATTCATAAGGAATCTTCTTCAATGGGCTCTCTTAAATGTGATATTCCTGTAAGTTGGTTTAACTTCATTACTCTCATTCTTGCTACTCCTGAGAAGTTTAATTGGGTCAAGGGATTTCTTACTTCTCCTTTATGGGAAATTATTAAAGAACCTATTGCTGAGGAAAGTTCAATTTCTTTCATCATTCCTAATGAGAGCTTTTCCCAGATGGCCCCTTCTTGTCTGGGTATTGAATCCAATAAATCTTCATGCTCTCCCTCTACCCCTGCTAGAAATAGAAAGGGCAAGGAACCTCTTGTGGAATCTAAGGTGAGAAGAAGCCCTAGAATTGTTGAACTAAATGGGGGTTTTAAAAGTCACATAAATTGTCTAATTGTTGATTGCCTGGTTTGTAATGCTGCTCCTCCTTGTCTGAATTCCAAAGTGGTTAAAAATCTTGTTGCTTCATTCTGCAAGGTAAAAGATGGGGACCTGGAGAAGAGGTTGCTCAAGAAAGGGAAGGCCAATGAAGTGGCAGTTAAGGCTCCTACAAAAGGCAACATTAAAGGAGGACCCTCTTCCAGCTTGGGCATTGGTGGAAAGAAGAAGCATGGGGCTGCTGGTACCTGTGGACAGCAAGCCAAGAAGAAGCCCTCTTCTTAAGTGTTTTAATGTATCAAACTAAGTCTTTTGCTGGAGTCTTGTTGACTCCCTGTTATGTGTTCTGTGATTGTGATATTGCAATGTGGATGGTACTTGTTGTGGATTATCTCTGTGGTACCTTGAATTGGATTGCCTTTTGTCTCTGTAATTGTTGTTTCCTCTCCTTGGTGATTACACTATTTATATCACCCCATATCTATACTTGCTCCTGGTTTCTTAATGAATAAAAAAAGAACTTGGAAGATCTTGAATTGGAATATCAGGGGAATCAATTCTGAAAAAAATGGATTGCTCTCAGAAACAAAATTGAGGAGTCTGGTTGTGACATTATCTATCTCCAAGAAACTAAGCGTGAGGACTTTGATAGCTCCTACATTAAAAAATTCTGCCCCTCCAAATTTACCAATTTTGAATTTCTTCCCTCCAGAGGTGCATCTGGAGGTTTGATCACCATTTGGAATGGTTCCCTGTTCTCTGGACATCTTTCTTTTCTCAATGAGTTTTCTATATCCATCACCTTGACATCTCTCTTGTCCAATGAATCCTGGATCCTCACCAACATTTATGGGCCATGTTTACCTGAAAAAAAGTCTGAATTTTTAGATTGGTTTGGAAGCATTGACATGCCTGATGATGTGGATTGGCACATTGTGGGAGATTTTAACTTCTGTAGACAGCCTTCAGATAGAAATAAATTGGGTGGAGATGTGAATGGTATGCTTCTCTTTAATGAAGCCATTAATAATTTGGGGTCTCATAGAGTTACCACTTAAGGGTAGAAAGTTCACTTGGAGTAACATGCAGAAAGATCCCCTCTTGGAAAGATTGGATTGGTTTTTTACTTCTGCTGCCTGGACTCAGAGTTTTCCCTCAACTTTTGTTGCTCCTCTTGCAAAGCCTACCTCTGATCACCTTCCTTGTGTCATTTCCATTGGCACAATGATTCCCAAAGCTCAGATGTTCAGATTTGAAAATCATTGGTTGCATCATAAGGAGTTTAAAGCTATTGTTCAAAATGCCTGGAACATTCCTGTGGGTTTTATGGATTCTGCAAAAAAAATCAATGCTAAATTCAAAAATGTGAGAAGAGGGCTGAAGCTTTGGGCCAAACAGCTACCTTGCCTAAAGGCACAAATCTGTAATGTTAATGCCACCATTGACTTTCTTGATATCATGGAGGAAGTGAGAACTCTTACTGTTGAAGAGTGGAATCTTAGGGATATCCTGAAAAATCTTATTATTTCTCTTTTACAAGACCAGAATACTTATTGGAAACAGAGGGGGAAAATTAAATGGGTTAAGCTGGGGGATGAGAACACCAAGTTCTTTCACTCCAGAGCTACCATAAGCTTTAGACAAAATTACATTTCCATGCTCAAGGATAATTCTGATCTTGAGGTCTATGATCATGATGGCAAAGCAAATCTCCTTTGGAATTCCTTTAAAAATATAATGGGCTCTTCTGATAAGCCTGAAATGCATTTCAATCTTAATGACTTGGTTGGTGATTGCTTAAGCTAGGAAGAAAGAGATGCTTTGGAAAAGCCTTTCTCTGATGAGGATATTGATGAAGTCATCATAAATCTGCCTAATGATAAATCCCCTGGCCCTGATGGTTTTAATAATGAATTCATGAAGCTTTGCTGGCCTATTATTAAGGATGATGTGAAGCATCTACTTGTGGAGTTCTATGAAGGGAAAGCCTCTTTGGAAAGCATTAATTCTTCTTTTATCACCCTCATTCCTAAAATTTCCGGTCCTTTGACTCCTGCTGATTTTAGGCCTATTTCTTTGCTAAATAGTGTCCTTAAGATTATCACCAAGATTCTGGCTAACAGACTGCAAAAAGTCATACTTAAACTTGTTCACAAGAATCAATATGGTTTCCTCAAGCAAAGATCTATCCAAGACTGTTTAGGTTGGGCATTTGAATTTCTTGATCAATGCCACAAGTCAAAGGAGGAAATTTTAATTCTTAAGCTGGATTTTGAGAAGGCTTTTGACAGAATTGAGCATTCTGCAATCATCAATATCCTTAAAGCCAAAGGTTTTGGAGTTAAATGGATTTCTTGGATTCAGATGATCTTTGGGTCAGCTTCTTCCTCTGTGCTTTTAAATGGTGTGCCTGGGAATTTTTTTTACTGTAGAAGGGGTGTTAGGCAGGGAGATCCTTTATCTCCTTTATTGTTTGTTCTGGCTGCTGATCTCCTTCAAAGTATCCTCAATAAGGCAATGAACCTGGGTCTTCTTTCTTTTCCCACTGAGAATGTGTTCTGTCCTTACTTTCCTGTGGTTCAGTATGCAGATGACACTTTAGTAATCCTTAAGGATGATTCTGAGCAACTCTTGTGCCTTAAGGCAATTCTACATACTTTTGCTCTCTCCACTAGACTCAAAGTCAATTATTCCAAATCCAGCATGATGCCAATTAACATGGACTCTGAGAGGCTTGGGCATTTTGCTAATACCCTTACTTGCCTCACTGGTTCCTTGCCTTTTACACATCTTGGTTTGCCTCTGAGCTTGAATAAACCTGTTGTGGAACATTTCCTGCCTATTGTTCAGAGAATTGAGAGAAGGTTGTGTGGAATAGCTGACTTTCTTAATTATGGAGGGAAACTGCAGTTAGTCAAATCTGTGTTGTCTTCCCTTCCCATATATTACATGAGCTGTTTTGATCTTCCTGTCACTATCAAGGAGCAGTTGATTAAATATATGAGGCAATGCTTGTGGAGAAAGAAAACTTCTGATGTTCAAGCTAGAGGTACTTCTCTTGTAGCATGGAAGAAAGTTTGTAGACCCAAGAACCAGGGAGGACTGGGAGTTCTAGACCTTAATGTTCAAAATTCTGCTCTTCTTTTGAAGAATTTGGATAAGTTTTATAATCACAAGGATATTCCTTGGGTTCACCTTGTATGGAATACTTACTATTGTAATGATAAGCTCTCTGGAAGAAGTCTTGAAGGATCCTTTTGGTGGAAAGCTGAAAGGATACGGATGTCGCCTAGAGGGGGGGGGGGGGGGAATAGGCGATTAAAACTTTTCCTAGAGTGGCTCAACAAGGGCGGAATAAAACTAGTGTTTACTTGTAAAGCACAACCTAGAAACAACTAAGGTTTACCTATGTGCACCAACAACTTAGGCTAAGCAATACAAGCAACAAAGTGATAGCAAGATATATATTACTTCAAGCACGAAGGCTATCACAATGTAAAGTGCATAAGTAAAGAGCTCGGGTATAGAGATAACCGAGGCACGCGGGGACACCGATATTTTACCGAGTTCCTCCCAACATGGAGTACGTCTCGTTTGGAGAGGGGGTGGTATCAAACCACCAACGCCACAAAATGCCTCCCTTATTCTCCGGTGAATCTCACCCCAACGGGATCGATCCACGCTTCCACTATCGATGCACTTGTCGGTGGCAACCGAAACCTCTCACAAGGTTGGGGCACAACTCCACAACTTAATTGGAGGCTCCCAACAAATGCCACAAAAGGCCTCAACAAATGCCACCAAGGCCACAATGCCACCAAGGCCACAAAACCGTCTAGGGTTCCAAGAACCCAAGAGGGACAAGCTCCAATGAGCAACTCAAACCAAATCCTCCGAGGAGAACTCAAACCGATGCACCAAATGCAAATGGCAAGAAAACCACAAAGGTATTCAAATCCTTCTCTCCCAAATTCCACCAAAGCTACAAAAGCTTATGGGGGAATAAGAGAGGAAGAACAATGGAGGAAATCCACAAAAGACTCTAAGATCTAGATCCCAATATGTTCCCCTCACTCAAAGGAGAGATTGATTGGTGGGATTGTAGATCTAGATCTCCTCTTTCAAATCCCTCAAGAATATGCAAGAATCATTGGAGGGATTGAGAGAAAGCAAGCTCAAGAAGGTCAACAATGGAGGGGAAAACTTGCAAGAAAGGTTGAGGAACCATTGGGGAAGAAGGCCCCTTATATAGGTCCCTCCAAAATCCGACTGTTGCAGCCCAAAAACGCGATTCCCAGACTACGGACTTTTCCAGTACTACGGACTTTCCCGGCACTACCGGACATTTCCTGGGGTTCCTGGGACTCCAAACGCATTTTCTCTCTGCGCTCCCCGGTACCAAAAAGCGGTACTACCGGACCCCGGTACTACCGGATCCTGGTCCGGTACTACCGGTCATCACAGAACGAAAACAGCCATAACTTTTGCATCCGGACTCCGATTTCGATGATCTTGGGCTCGTTTCGAAGAGGACAACAACCTCTATAAGATCATGCAAAGAAACATCATAGTCCAGCAAGGGATAATAGATCCAAATGACTAAGTAAAAAACCTTCTACCGCGCTAGGTACTAAAATGCGGTACTACCGCTTTTTGGTACCTAGCCCGGCAGTGGCTTTTGGAAACTTGTCAAAAACCTTCTGCTGTGCTAGGTACTAAAATGCGGTACTACCGCATTTTGGTACCTAGGAGGGCAGTGGCATTTGGCAACTTTCCAAAACCTACTGCCGCGCCAGGTACTAAAATGCGGTACTTACCTAGGAAAATTCAAACCTCTATAACTTTTGATTAGTAACTCCGATCGACCCGATTCCAATTGCGTTGGAAAAAGGACGACATGGGCTACCCTATGAAAGGTGAAAATATTGGTTATCACCAAGTGAGAATGTATCATGTATAATAATGTGAGATACCTCACTTGGTGAGAAACCGAAAAGATGCCAAGATCAAAATCGCAACAAGATACAAACGGAAGATCCGATTTTGATGAACAAGAGCTTGTTATGGAGATTACCACAAGCTCTATATCATCAAATGGATAAGACCAAATAACAACCAAATATGATGATGCAAGTATGCAAAGGTTTGAGCTCTCTCCGAACGATGTGACCGAATTACTCATATGAGAGCCTCTCTTGATAGTATGGTTATCTATCCTAAACCCGGTCTCACACACATGACGTGAGACCGGAAAAAGAGAAAACCTATCAAGATTATACCTTTTCCTTGAGCTTTCCACTTGAGCTCGATGTAGACGATCTTGCCCTTCTCAAGATGGAACGCCTTCCTTAATTCCTCATCATGACCTCGCATATTGAGCTTGCCCAACAAATCTTCTTTGCATTTATTTGACCTTGAAGCCAACACATGCTCCAAGCGATGCCAATGGACAAATCCTACAAGTATATCTTAATACACACATTAGTCCATAATGATTGTCATTAATTACCAAAACCACACATGGGGGCCCAACATGTTCTTTCAATCTCCCCCATTTTGGTAATTGATGACAATCCCTTTAAGAGGGTTTATATAAGGAATATTAATGAATAAAATGGTAATACCAATATCAAATACTATAAAAGTATGTGATATTGGTACCACCATCATATATAGAGCAAACTCCCCCACAATCTATGCATGTGTGATGAACTTGAATTTCATTGCATATATTGCCAATCATTATCATTGGTGGAGTTTCCTCTATATATACCATATGCTAAGCAACAACAAAGATGCAAGAGCATGAGAGGCAAATGCACAAGAACAAACTCAATGCGTAAACCAACTTCCCTTAAACCCTCTAAAACTTCTCCCCCATTGGCATCGATTGCCGAAATGGGTGACAAGTTCTAGAAGGCAAATATAGTAATAGTTCCTCCAAAGGTGTGCTTTCGCACATATCCAATGATGAATACTTGGGAGGGAGTAGAACTATATCGAGGACCCGAAGGTTGCCAAAATAAATTCAAATGATGCAAGAAACTACAAGGTCCGACAAACCAATTGAAAACAACAAATGAGTTCGAATGGAACCTACAAGATATTATGATATGAGCAAGAGAGTGCTTTAAATAACAAATAGAGAAGCTCCCCAAGATTTGTGCACTATTCAACATAAATGGATTAGAATACATATTGCACAAATATGGAATCCTCGCTCCCCCATAAGTATTTAAAACACAACAAACGAGAAAGAAGACAAATGTGCATTATTAGATGAATTAGACGAGCTCCCCAAAGATAATGCACCAATTATGATAATTGTATTTGGGATCAAGGTGCATAATCATGGAATCCTCACTCATCCAAGTTCATTTAACAATACAAGGCATGAGAGAACAAATATGTGTTGGAGATATGCCCTAGAGGCAATAATAAATATAGTTATTATTATATCTTTGTGGTTATGATAAATGTTTACATTCATGCTATAATAGTATTAACAAGGAAACATTGATACTTGTGTGATTTGTAAACTTAATTTGAAGTCCCTAGTATAGCCTCTATACTTCACTAGCTTGTTGGTTGATTAATGATTGTGGTTTCCCTATCATGAACATTGAGATGTTATCAACAACAAGATCATATCGTTAGGAGAATGATATGGTGGACATACTCCTATAGATAAGCGTAGCATAAAGATCAAGTCATTTCAATAGTTCAATTGCTATATGCTTTCTGATACATAGTAACCTAATTCCTTCGACCATGAGATCATGCATATCACCTTTACCGGATGGATACTTTGATGACATCAAACACCACACCGTAACTGGGTGGCTATAAAGGTGGCATTGAGTGTTCGGAAAGTATTGGTTGAGACACATGGATCAAGAGTGGGATTTGTCCATCCATATGACAGATAGATATACTCTGGGCCCTCTTGGTGGAATGTCATCCAATTGGCTTGCAAGCATGTGACTGTCTCACAAGGGATCACATATCACGGGAACGAGAAAAGAGTACTTATCGGTAACGAGGTTGAACTAGGTATGCAGAGATACCGACGATCATAACCTCGGATAAGTAAACTATCGTGAGACAAAGGGAAATTGGTATCGTATGTAAGTGGTTCATTCGATCGCAAAGAAATCGTAGAAATATGTGGGAGCCATATGAATTTCCAGATTCCTCTATTGGTTATTGTTTGGAGAAGTGTCTCAATCATGTCCGCATAATTCACGAACCGTAGGGAGACACACTTAAGGATTCGACGTTGTTTTGAGTAGTTATGGTATTATGAGAAAGAGAACGAATGTTGTTCGGAGTCTCGGATGGGATCCGGGATATCACGAGGAGATCCGGAATGGTCCGGAGAATAAGATTCATATAAGGAAAGTCCCGTTTCGGAGTTCGGGAATGATTCCGGTGTTTTCATCGGGAATGTTCTAGAAGGTTCCGGAATGTCCGGCACTCCGGAGGGGAAGGGGTACATGAATGTGTCATTGCATATTGGAATGATTGCATCATGTACTAAGTGTTCTCGCTGTTCCAAATCTGAAAAGTCAAACTGCCAGTTTGAAAGTCAAACGGCTAAAACAGGAAACTGTGGAAAACAGGAAACTGTGGGAAACAATCAAGAGGTGGTTGAAACCGACTTGGAGAGGAGTCCCTCCTCTCCAAGTCAGCGCGCCAACCAAGGCCGACTTGGGGAGGGACTCCCCTCCCCTTGGCCGCACCTCCCACCTATAAAAGGAGGGGCAGGGCCCCCTCCTCTAGACACACAAGTTTCTATCCTCTAATCTCCGGTTTAGAGCCATTTTGGTTTAGAGCTTCTAATTGCCCTAGCCTTCGGTTTAGAGCCTTCTAATTGGTGTGTCTAATCCCTAGACCACTAATATCTCTCTCTCATACTCCACCATACTCGCTCCGGCTTAAGGCGAAGCCTCTTGGATCTCCCTCTACTTCAAGATTACCACGTTGTCTTTAGGAATCGCGAGGAGAGTGCTAAAACCTCCATCACCTTTGGAACAAGGAGAGGAAGGTCTTCGTTGAGTACCGAATGTGTGACCGATCATGGAGCCGAACGCAGCGCCGAAGGATCGTCTACACGATCTTGAGATCGGGAAGAGTACGACTACATCACCCACGAGAATCCGCCTCGTTAAACACTTTGGAATCTTCGAGGTAAGTTATTCCATCGACTCGTTGCTACAATCTAGTAGATAGATCTTGGCTTGTTTGTTTGTATGCGATAGAAAATTTTGTTTTCCATGCTACGAACCCCTACAAAGGGTATCGAGCCGTGTCTATATGTAGATCACAGACGAGTAGAACACAATGGTCATTGTGGGCGTTGATGCTTTTATTGTCGATTGCTTCTTGTGTACTTTGCATCTTGCGGTATGTTGGGATGAAGCCGGCTAACCTTACATGACATCGTTCATGAGACTTGCTCCACGCTTGACATGCAACTTGTATTGCATAAGTGGCTTTATGGTGCTGCTTTCTCCTAGCATAGTTAAGATCCAATTTACAACGGGTAATCAACAATGCTAGTATCAATGTTGTGGTTCTTGTTCGTAAGTTAGAACGACACTTATTGAAAGCCCCAAACCACGTAAAATATGCAAAGAAAGTAAAGGCGTCTAACTTTGTTTTGCGGTGGGTCTGATGATGTGATATGGCCATGATTGTGATTATATTTGATGTATGCAATGTTCCTTATTGTAAGTTGGCAACCGGCAGGAGCCATATGGTTGTCTTTAATTTATGTTAAGACTCGGGTGTCTATTCAAAGTAGTTGTAATAGTTGAAGCCGGTGAACGACAACCATGGAGAAGCGTCATTGACCTTGATGCAATGCCGGTGATGATGGAGATCATGTTCGTGCTTGAAGATGGAGATCAGAAGAACAAAGAAGAAAGGCCATATCATATCACATATTATTGAATTGCATGTGATGTTAATCCTTTATGCATCTTGTATTGCTTGGTAGACGACGGTAGCATTATAAGATGATCCCTCATGCACATGAATTTCAAGTCATAAAGTGTTCACCCTTAGTTAGCACCGTTGATAAAGCTTGTTGTTTGGAAGCACCACGTGATGATCGGGTGTGTTAGATTCTGCAAGTGTATACAACGTGAGCAAGCCAGATTTGCTCATGCGGAAACTAAGGTTTGATCTTGACGAGCCTAGCATGTACAGACATGGTCTCGGAACACGGATCACCGAAAGGTAAAGCATGAATCATGTAGTAGACATGATGAACATGACGATTGTTCGCCATTGAAACTATATCAACTCTCGTGATGATCGGTGTTGATGTAGTGGATTTGGTTCGTGTGGTCACTAAAACAATGTGAGGGATGTTGTTTTGAGTGGGAGTTCACCTAGTTTAATTTCACTAATTAATTTGAACTCAATTTGTCATAAACTTAGTCTAAACTATTGCAAATATGTTGTAGATCAATGGCAGCCCTACCATCAATTTTAATGTTCCTAGAGAAAGAAAAGTTGAAAAACAATGGAAGCAACTTCATGGATTGGTTCCGCAATTTGAGGATTGTCCTCACAATTTGGTAATTTGACCTATGTGCGGATGCATTTGGTGACCCACACTGGTGATGCTCGATGAAGTAAAGAATGTTTACCTTGCTCGAAGAATCAAGACTCCATAGTTCAGGTGCTATCTTGTATGGTTTGGAATCGAGCTTCGTAAAAGGTTTGAAGAGTCGACCCATATGATATTGTCGAGGATCTCAAATTGATTTTGGAGACTCATGCGGCAATTGAAAGCTATGAGGCTTCTGAAAAGTTCTTTAACTACAAGATGGAAGAAGGCAGCTCCGTCAGTGAGCATGTGCTTAAGATGTCTGGGCACGCAAACAAACTTCAAAGCTTGGGTATAGTGATTCCTAATGCTTTGGGGATTTACCGTGTCCTCCAATCACTACCACCAAGTTACAAGAACTTTGTGATGAACTACAACATGCAGAACATGAACAAGACGTTGCCAGAACTCTTTGCCATGTTGAAATCTGCAGAAGTGGAGATCAAGAAAGAGCACCAAGTGTTGTTGGTCAATAAGACCACCAAATTCAAGAAAGGAAAGTCTAAGAAAAATGGACACTTCAAGAAGGGTGGTAAGAAAGTTACCACGCCAGCGAAGAAGACCAAGGCTGGACCCAAGCCTGATACTGAGTGCTTTTACTGCAAGGGAGAAGGTCACTGGAAGCGGAATTGCCCAAAGTACTTGGCGGATCTGAAGAACGACAACATCAAGAAGAAAGGTATATCTGATATACATGTTATTGATGTGTATCTCACTAGTACTCGTAATAGTGCCTGGGTATTTGATATTGGTTCGGTTGCTCATATATGTAACTCGAAACAGGTGCTGCAGAATAAACGGAAGCTAGCGAAGAACGAGGTGACGATGCGCGTGGGAAACGGATCAAAGGTTGATGTGATCGCGGTCGGCACGCTACCCCTTCATCTACCATCGGGATTAGTTTTATACTTAAATAATTGTTATTTAGTGCCTGTGTTGAGCATGAACATTATATCAGGATCTTGTTTATTGCGAGACGGTTACTTGTTTAAGTCAGAGAATAATGGTTGTTCGATTTATATGAGTAATATGTTTTATGCACATGCACCTTTGATAGATGGTCTATTCTTATTGAATCTCGATAATGGAAATACACATATCAACAAGATTGAGGCTAAACGTTTGAAATCAAGCGATAATTCGACCTATATGTGGCAATCGCTGCCTTGGTCACATTGGAGTGAAGCGTATGAAGAAACTCCATTCCGATGGACTTCTTGAATCACTTGATTTTGAATCACTTGAAAGATGCGAAGCATGTCTGATGGGAAAAATGACTAAGACTCCATTTTCTGGTATGATGGAGCGAGCTACGGACTTATTGGAAATCATACATACCGATGTGTGGTCCAATGAGTGTAGCATCGCGCGGTGGTTATCGTTATGTTCTTACCTTCACGGATGACTTGAGTAGATATGGGTATATCTATTTCATGAAACATAAGTCCGAAACTTTCGAGAAGTTTAAGGAGTTTCAAAGTGAGGTAGAGAATCAACGTAACAAGAAGATTAAATTTCTACGTTCTGATCGTGGAGGTGAATATCTAAGTTACGAGTTTGGCGAGCATTTAAAGAAATGCGGAATACTTTCACAATTGACACCGCCAGGAACACCACAGCGTAATGGTGTGTCCGAACGTCGTAATCGAACTCTCTTAGATATGGTTCGTTCTGTGATGTCACTTACAGATTTACCGCTATCATTTTGGGGTTATGCATTAGAAATAGCCGCATTCACTTTAAATAGGGCATCGTTTAAATCCGTTGAAACGACACCGTATGAATTATGGTTTGGGAAGAAACCTAAATTGTCGTTCCTTAAAGTTTGGGGATGCGAAGCTTATGTAAAGAAGTTACAGCCAGACAAGCTTGAACCCAAAGCGGAAAAATGCGTCTTCATAGGATACCCAAAGGAAACTATTGGGTATACCTTCTATCATATATCCGAAGGCAAAATCTTTGTTGCCAAGAATGGATCCTTTCTAGAGAAGGGATTTCTCTCGAAAGAAGTGACTGGAAGGAAAGTAGAACTCGACGAGGTTGTCGAACCTTCTCTCGAAATTGCGAGTAGCGCAGCACCGAAAGAAGTTCATGTGGTGCCTGCACCAATAAAAGAGGAAGCTAATGATGGTGATCATGAAACTTTGGTTGAAGTAGCTACAGAGCCTCGGAGGTCAACGAGAACTCGTACCACTCCAGATTGGTATGATCCCGTTATGAGTGTCATGTTGGTGGACAACACCGATGACCCCGAGACATATGAGGAAGCGATGATGAGCCCAGATTCCAATAAATGGCAAGAAGCCATGAAATCCGAGATTGGATCCATGTACGAAAACCAAGTATGGACTTTGGTGGACTTACCGGATGGCCGAAAGGCTGTCGAGAACAAATGGATTTTCAAGAAGAAAGCAGATGCTGATGGTAATGTTACTGTCTATAAAGCTCGACTTGTCGCAAAAGGGTTTCGACAAATTCAAGGAGTTGACTACGATGAGACTTTCTCACCAGTAGCGAAGCTAAAGTCTGTGAGGATTATGTTAGCAATCGCTGCATATTATGATTATGAGATATGGCAGATGGATGTCAAAACAGCATTCCTCAATGGAGATATTGATGAAGAGTTGTATATGATGCAACCCAAAGGTTTTGTCGATCCTAAAGATGCTAACAAGGTATGCAAACTTCAACGGTCCATCTATGGATTGAAGCAACCATCCCGAAGTTGTAATCAACGTTTTGATAAGGTGATCAAAATTTTTGGTTTTATACAAACTTATGGAGAAGCTTGTATTTAAAAGAAAGTGAGTGGGAGCTCTGTAGAATTCTTAATACTATATGTGGATGACATATTGTTGATTGGGAATGATGTAGACCTTCTTAATAGTGTCAAGGAATATTTGAATAATAGTTTTTCAATGAAGGATCTTGGCGAAGCAGCTTACATATTAGGCATAAAGATTTATAGAGATAGATCGAAACGCCAAATATCATTGTCACAGAGTACATATTTGGACAAAGTTCTAAAGAGGTTTGGAATGGAAGAAAGCAAGAAATGGTTCTTGCCCATGTTGCCCAATACGACCTTGAGTAAAACTCAAAGTCCGACATCGGCAGAAGATAGAGAAAGGATGAGTAAGACTCCCTATGCCTCAGCCATAGGATCTCTAATGTATGCCATGCTATGTACTAGACCCGACATTGCATATCTTTGTTAGTTTAACTAGCAGATATCAAAGTGATCCAGAGTGGATCATTGGACAATGTCAAAAACATCCTTAAGTACTTGAGAAGAACTAAGGATATGGTTCTTTCTTATGGAGGTGATGAACAACTCGTTGTTAATGGTTATACCGATGCTAGTTGGAACACCGATCCGGATGATTCTAAATCACAATCTGGATACGTATTTATTTTTAATGGTGCAGCAGTTAGCTGGAGGAGTGCAAAGCAAAGCGTTGTGGCAAGATCTTCAACTGAATCGGAATACATGGCTGCTTCGGAGGCTTCACAAGAAGCGATATGGATGAAAGAGTTCATTACAGAGCTGGGTGTGGTTCCTAGTGCGCTGGACCCAATGTCTATCTACTGTGATAACATGGGCGCCATAGACAATGCGCAAGAACCAAGGTCACACAAGAAGCTGAAGCACATTAAGCTGCGTTTTCACGCTATTCGGGAACATATCCAGGATGGGGATATAAAGATTTGCAAAGTACACATAGATCTGAATGTGGCGGATCCGTTGACTAAACCTCTCCCGAGGGAAAAACATGACCAACACCAAACTGCCATGGGTGTTCGGTATATTACCATGTAATCTAGATTAGATGACTCTAGTGCAAGTGGGAGACTGTTGGAGATATGCCCTAGAGGCAATAATAAATATAGTTATTATTATATCTTTGTGTTTATGATAAATGTTTACATTCATGCTATAATAGTATTAACAAGGAAACATTGATACTTGTGTGATTTGTAAACTTAATTTGAAGTCCCTAGTATAGCCTCTATACTTCACTATCTTATTGGTTGATTAATGATTGTGGTTTCCCTATCATGAACATTGAGATGTTATCAACAACAAGATCATATCGTTAGGAGAATGATATGGTGGACATACTCCTATAGATAAGCGTAGCATAAAGATCAAGTCATTTCAATAGTTCAATTGCTATATGCTTTCTGATACATAGTAACCTAATTCCTTCGACCATGAGATCATGCATATCACCTTTACCGGATGGATACTTTGATGACATCAAACACCACACCGTAACTGGGTGGCTATAAAGGTGGCATTGAGTGTTCGGAAAGTATTGGTTGAGACACATGGATCAAGAGTGGGATTTGTCCATCCATATGATGGATAGATATACTCTGGGCCCTCTCGGTGGAATGTCATCCAATTGGCTTGCAAGCATGTGACTGGCTCACAAGGGATCACATATCACGGGAACGAGAAAAGAGTACTTATCGGTAACGAGGTTGAACTAGGTATGCAGAGATACCGACGATCATAACCTCGGATAAGTAAACTATCGTGAGACAAAGGGAAATTGGTATCGTATGTAAGTGGTTCATTCGATCACAAAGTAATCGTAGAAATATGTGGGAGCCATATGAATTTCCAGATTCCTCTATTGGTTATTGTTCGGAGAAGTGTCTCAATCATGTCCGCATAATTCACGAACCGTAGGGAGACACACTTAAGGATTCGACGTTGTTTTGAGTAGTTATGGTATTATGAGAAAGAGACCGAATGTTGTTCGGAGTCTCGGATGGGATGCGGGATATCACGAGGAGATCCGGAATGGTCCGGAGAATAAGATTCATATAAGGAAAGTCCCGTTTCGGAGTTCGGGAATGATTCCGGTGTTTTCATCGGGAATGTTCTAGAAGGTTCCGGAATGTCCGGCACTCCGGAGGGGAAGGGGTACATGAATGTGTCATTGCATATTGGAATGATTGCATCATGTACTAAGTGTTCTCGCTGTTCCAAAACTGAAAAGTCAAACTGCCAGTTTGAAAGTCAAACGGCTAAAACGAAGCTGTGGGAAAGCGAGGCTGTGGGAAACAATCAAGAGGTGGTTGAAACCGACTTGGAGAGGAGTCCCTCCTCTCCAAGACGGCGCGCCAACCAAGGCCGACTTGGGGAGGGACTCCCCTCCCCTTGGCCACACCTCCCACCTATAAAAGGAGGGGCAGGGCCCCCTCCTCTAGACACACAAGTTTCTATCCTCTAATCTCCGGTTTAGAGCCGTTTTGGTTTAGAGCTTCTAATTGCCCTAGCCTTCGGTTTAGAGCCTTCTAATTGGTGTGTCTAATCCATAGACCACTAATATCTCTCTCTCATACTCCACCATACTCGCTCCGGCTAAGGAAGCCTGCGGGATCTCCCTCTACTTAGGTACCACCGTTGTCTGCCGGAATCGCGAGGAGAGTGCTACAACCTCCATTTTCTTTGGAACAAGGGAGAGGAAGGTCTTCGTCGAACCGAACGTGTGACCGATTGGAAGCTGCGGAGCATGGCCGAAAGGATCGTCTACACGATCTTGAGATCGGGAAGAGTACGACTAGATCACCCACGAGAATCCGCTCTCGTTAAACACTTTGGAATCTTCGAGGGTAAGTTATTCCATCGACTCGTTGCTACAATCTAGTAGATAGATCTTGGCTTGTTTGTTTGTATGCGATAGAAAATTTTGTTTTCCATGCTACGAACCCCTACAATATGAGTGTCCGAAGATGTAGACAAGAGTAACAATCACTCATACGCAAATAAATTTGGAAGCCACCAAAGAATAAAAAGAAATAAAAGGTGACATCCAAGGAATAAGATTCAACTAAAATTATCTTCCCATTTGTGTATATGTTTTTTAAGTGGATAACATCACAATGACATATATCCATAAAGAAACAAGCACACACAAGGAAGATATACAATAAATCACATAAAAGGCAAAAATGAAGTCATAACATATATCAATAAGATTATAGTTTCAAAGCATGGCCAAAGGCTCACATATATCTTACTGTACATTAATGAGCTTCAAACACCAACATACTACATATATTACAACTATCACCAAGGGAAAAGGAGAAAGTTGGAATATATGGAGAAAGGCAACAAGTATCATAAGATAGAATAGACTAGCAAAAATCTCACTATTGCATATGAGAGAAGTTGATGAAATGATAGGCAATAAAATTGCTAGATTGACATATTTGGGATTGGAGGATCATATGCATGATTTTGTATAGTCCCAATTATATGTACTAATCTCAACTTATACACATTTACAATAGAGAGTTCTATTAAAACCATGGCTAGAACTACAACAATTACAAATACATGAATTCATGCTAGAAGGCAACCGGCAACCGGTTGGAATCAAGATATATGAGCATGAGAAAGAGATACTTGTTACCGAGATATAATTGGTAGGATGTAGAGTATATGAATTCGTTGATCATCCTATAGCTTGCATCAAATTTTCTTCTAAGCATCACTTCTTAAAAATTGAGAGACAAGCGTCCAATATATCTCCAATGTACCTAAAACACATTTAAGTACAAAATGGTCCCCAAACTTATTGGGTCCAAAGTAGTTAGAGAAACTACAATACATAGGAGAGACTCCACATAATTATGTGAACATTGATATGAAATTCAATTTCATGCACAACTTAGCCGATGGGAATTGGTGGAGTTTCCCCTGTATATTGGATCAAAGAAAGCAAACGTGCCTTAATATAAACACATAGTAAATATGCATGCGTAAAGCTTTCAAGAACCAAAAAGGAGATACAATTTGAACAAAAACACCAAGTAAACCGAGATGGCACACACAAGAGTGTGACAAGACAAGCGGTGTCCAAATTGTATCAAAGAACCAATTCAACACATGAACAATCACAAGTTCAACAAATGAACTAGGCTAAGGCCAAAATATCAAAAATAGATGGAAATAAAAATGCTCAAGGATTTATCTCATTCTAAAATGGTCAAATCATGAAACAAGGAATGAGACAAAACCAACTCCCAAAAAGAGCAAGGTTCCAATAAGAAACCAAACTCCCCACACTTCTCATGATGGCACAAAGTACCAAAACAAAAAGATTAAACTTCCAAGCACATAAAAACCGATATGGATCAAACAAAGAAGCATAAATATGAGTGTTCTAAATAATATAGGAGAGCTCCCCCATAGATAGTGCATTATGTAGGATTTTCCTTTTAAATTCAAAATGCACACAAATGGGATCATCACTTGCACCTACAATAAGTAAAACACAAGAGGATATCAATAAAATAAGAAGATCCACAAGAAGCAAGTAAGGCTTGGGAGACAACACAAAACATTTTCTTGGCCAAAGATAGAATAAAAATAAGCAAGGCCAAAGTGAATATGATCAAAAAAATTCTACCTTAAATTGAGTACTCATTGTCCAAGGACAAGAAATATTGGGAATAATTTGCCCTAGGTAGTTCATACGGATATCCAAGATCATATACACACAACAAGAAGCATATAACTAAATATAGGAATTGAGCATGATACTTCAAACAAGACTCTTGGTATCTTCCAATAGTCACACAATCACTAGTGATTAGAGTAACTTGAAGCAAATGGTTTCCATCCGAATATAAATATCTAAATATGAGGAAACACATACCAAGAACCACTCTCATATACAAGATCCAAAATAAGATCAATAAAGCCATTTAATCAAATTGGAACTTGTATGAGAAAATGTGTCACATAGGTGCTAGATAATTATCAATATCAATTCTAAGTGACACAACCTCGAATATTCACATTTTCTAGGATTGTAGTATGCACTAAGCATATGACTCCCCCATAATGTGATACTACCATAAAACCAACACGAGGCAAAATAATACAAATAGAGATAATTAATGGACATTATAAAATTAAATTTCTCATGAGAAACATACCACAAAGAGACTATATAATCTTCCAATATAAATACTAGGTGGTATTCCTCATGTACACACATTTTTAGGTTTGTGGAATGCCTAAGCATAACACTCCCCCAAAATGGGATAGTCCATTAATCTCTCACAAGAGCCACAAAAGATACCAAATATAACCAAGTAAGGCTCCAATACAAGAAACACACATACATGGTGTGCCACCTAATCATACACAAATATGATTGATACCTCAAGATAATTAAGTGGAAAGCACAACATGTAAAAAATCATGGAAGATACAAAACCAACACATGCACAAGGGGGCGAGTAACTTTCAATGTAAAGAGTTTAGCATATGTTACCGCAAGGAGGAACATTGGAAATATAATATAATCATGATAATCCAAATGGCTTGGCTTGACAATAATAATTGATGAAGATCCCTCAATTCTTCATAATGTAGCCAAGACTCCAATGCCCTCCAATAATACCTATTGATCAAGTTTTGGCTTGTTGGTCCCCAACCAAGTTGGGTCCTAAGAGGTTAGTCACAGTAGGATTGGCAACCCAAATGGTTATTTTCTTGAATCCACGTTGAGCACCAACAAATTTGGCAAACACATTGCCAACCTCATCCTTACAAAGAGAATAAGCATCATCAATAATGATAGGGTTGGATGAGGAGATACCTATAGTGCATGAGGAAGAAATATGCCCCTTCTCACGGCATATGTAGCAAGTTCTACTCTTGCCATATTTATTCTTAGGTGAAGCTCGAGTAGTCCTCTTAGGAAGGGGCCCATTAGTGACTTGAGGTGGAGCTTGAGGACGCTTCCCTTGTTGCTTCACACTAAGAGACTTTTTCTTCAATGGTCAAGATCTAACGTGGTGTCCTTCTTCCTTGCACTTGAAGCAAACAATGTTGGCCGGATTCTTGACTTGATCTTGCCATTCTTCTTGTTGTCTTTGTGCTTCAACTTGATAGTGGACTTGTTCTTGACATTGGAGTTGAATCCAAGCCCACTCTTGTCATTGGGGGATTTTTGCACACTCAAAATTTTGTTGAGTGTGACCTTCCCTTGTTGACCCCTTTTCAAGTCATTCTTCAAAGAAGTGACTTGAGCCTTGAGCTCTTTGATTTCCTCTACATGGTTAGTTTCAATACAAGTACTAGAGGAAGTAGATGCTACATTGTTAGAGCAACAAGGCATGGAATGTAATTCATCACGAGATATAGCATGGTTGTGAGAGGATGAATTACAAGGACTAGCACATGGCAATATAACATTTGGAGTAGATATAGTGCTAATGTCCACATGACGCCCACTAGATGTTACCTTTGACATGATGGCCTCATGAGCCAACTTTAGCCTACCATGGGAGACTAGGAGATCCTCATGCGAGCTTGAGAGCTTATCATGGCTTTCTTCTAATTTCCCATAGTTGCTAGTTAGCAAAGCAAGTTGAGCCTTTAGCTCAACATTCTCCTTCAAAATAGATGCTTCACAATAAATAGAGTTAGTAGCACAAGCATCATTACTATTAGCAAGAGGTGAGGGCAACTTGTCAAGCTCTTTTGAATATGAGGCTTTAAGTTGCTCATGTGACTCGGTGAGTTTGATGAGCTCACCCTTTATGACCCTAGAGCCATTTTTGAGGTGCTCAAAATCCTCAACAAGTTTAGCATAAGCAACTTCAAGTTCATCATTTTTAATCTTGAAGGAGTTAGCCACCGCAAGTTCTCTATCATGGTATTCCTTTACTCTAGATAATTCTAGAGTAAGAGTCTCCTCAAGAGATTCTTTGGTGGTTTGTTCTTCTTCAAGGGAGTCCTTTACTTGAGCAAGTTCATTAGCATATTCACGCTCAAGTGCAAACTTTTCATCAATTATGTTTTCTTGCTCCTCAATAAGATCATTGCCTTCTATAGCATAATTCAAGATTTCAAGAAGGTTGGAGGAAGCAAGTTTATTTTTGTAGAGAGCACTATAGAAAACATCTCCCATTTTCTTAATAGAGGTAATATCATACTTACCTCTATAATCATCATTATCATTCTCAACCTCATCATCATCATCATCATGAGATACAATGGGATCCAAAGAGGTTACCTTTGTTCCCTTAGCCATAAGGCACATGTGAGAACCGGAAGAAGGTGATGATGAGATTGCACTTGTAGCTCTCTTCAAGACCTTGTCTTGGCCCATAGAATCTTCATTTTCCTCTACATGGTTAGCAACACAAGCACTAGAGGAAATAGAAGCATTTTTATCATGGCAACAAGACAACATGAGCATATCATCATGAGATTTATTTAAGTCATTTCTACATGATATGCAAGGACTATTAACACAAGCATGTGATGAATTTTGAGTGCTAGAAGTGTTAAGATCCAAAGATAGATCATTGCAACTAGATAGATATGAGGGATTACAAATAGTGAACACACTATCCATATTGCAATTTCTATCACCAGTCACCATATCATTACCTTGTGAAAAGTCACATGTTGGTGAAGTGGTAGAGGATGAGAACTCATCTCGACCGGAAGTGGAAGCAACACAATCATCCTCAATAATGTTGGACTTGCTATATTTATCTTGAAGCTTGGTCCATATCTCACGAGCGCTTGAATAAGGCATGATAGACGAAAGAACTATATTGCTCACAACATGCAAAAGAATTTTAGTAGCTAGAGCATCTATATGAGAGTTCAAATTCTCCTCTAAAGATTCGTTTTGGGTATCCATAGGAGAAGAGAAACCCACATATAGATAGCCCTCGATAATTGGGTGAATTTCCCGAAATAAATTAAGCATGCGAATTTTCCAAACATCATAATTTGTGCCATCGAATGTGAGCGTGTCCTTGTGCACAAATCCTCTAGCCGACATCTTTACTCTCAAGGAGGTGAAGCCTAAAATGAGAGACCGGGTCGGATACCAATTGACAGGATACGGATGTCGCCTAGAGGGGGGGGTGAATAGGCGATTAAAACTTTTCCTAGAGTGGCTCAACAAGGGTGGAATAAAACTAGTGTTTACTTTGTAAAGCACAACCTAGAAACAACTAAGGTTTACCTATGTGCACCAACAACTTAGGCTAAGCAATACAAGCAACAAAGTGATAGCAAGATATATATTACTTCAAGCACGAAGGCTATCATAATGTAAAGTGCATAAGTAAAGAGATCGGGGAGATAACCGAGGCACGCGGGGACACCGATATTTTACCGAGTTCCTCCCAACATGGAGTACGTCTCGTTTGGAGAGGGGGTGGTATCAAACCACCAACGCCACAAAAGGCCTCCCTTATTCTCCGGTGAATCTCACCCCAATGGGATTGATCCACGCTTCCACTATCGGTGCACTTGTCGGTGGCAACCGGAACCTCTCACAAGGTTGGGGCACAACTCCACAACTTAATTGGAGGCTCCCAACAAATGCCACAAAAGGCCTCAACAAATGCCACCAAGGCCACAATGCCACCAAGGCCACAAAACCGTCTAGGGTTCCAAGAACCCAAGAGGTACAAGCTCCAATGAGAAACTCAAACCAAATCCTCCGAGGAGAACTCAAACCGATGCACCAAATGCAAATGGCAAGAAAACCACAAAGGTGTTCAAATCCTTCTCTCCCAAATTCCACCAAAGCTACAAAAGCTTATGGGGGAATAAGAGAGGAAGAACAATGGAGGAAATCCATAAAATACTCCAAGATCTAGATCCCAATATGTTCCCCTCACTCAAAGGAGAGATTGATTGGTGGGATTGTAGATCTAGATCTCCTCTTTCAAATCCCTCAAGAATATGCAAGAATCATTGGAGGGATTGAGAGAAAGCAAGCTCAAGAAGGTCAACAATGGAGGGGAAAACTTGCAAGAAAGGTTGAGGAACCATTGGGGAAGAAGGCCCCTTATATAGGTCCCTCCAAAATCCGACCGTTGCAGCCCAAAAACGCGATTCCCGGTACTACCGGAATTTTTCCCGGTACTACCGGACTTTCCCGGCACTACCGGACATTTCCTGGGGTTCCTGGGACTCCAAACGCATTTTCTCTCTGCGCTCCCCGGTACCAAAAAGCGGTACTACCGGATCCTGGTCCGGTACTACCGGTCATCACAGAACGAAAACAACCATAACTTTTGCATCCGGACTCCGATTTCGATGATCTTGGGCTCGTTTCGAAGAGGACAACAACCTCTATAAGATCATGCAAAGAAACATCATAGTCCAGAAAGGAGAATAGATCCAAATGACTAAGTAAAAACCTTCTCTGCGCTTAGGTACTAAAATGCGGTACTCGCTTTTGGTACCTAGCCGATAACTTTGGAAACTTGTCAAAACCTTCTGCCGTGCTAGGTACTAAAATGCGGTACTACGCATTTTGGTACCTAGGAGCAGTGGCATTTGGCAACTTTCCAAAACCTCTTGCGCCAGTACTAAAATGCGGTACTACCGCATTTTGGTACCTAGGAAAATTCAAACCTCTATAACTTTTGATTGGTAACTCCGATCGACCCGATTCCAATTGCGTTGGAAAAAGGACGACATGGGCTACCCTATGAAAGGTGAAAATATTGGTTATCACCAAGTGAGAATGTATCATGTATAATAATGTGAGATAACTCACTTGGTGAGAAACCGAAAAGATTCCAAGATCAAAATCGCAATAAGATACAAACGGAAGATCCGATTTTGATGAACAAGAGCTTGTTATGGAGATTACCACAAGCTCTATATCATAAAATGGATAAGACCAAATAACAACCAAATATGATGATGCAAGTATGCAAAGGTTTGAGCTCTCTCCGAACGATGTGACCGAATTACTCATATGAGAGCCTCTCTTGATAGTACGGTTATCTATCTTAAACCCGGTCTCACACACATGACGTGAGACCGGCAAAAGAGAAAACCTATCAAGATTATACCTTTGCCTTGAGCATTCCACTTGAGATCGATGTAGACGATCTTGCCCTTCTCAAGATGGAACGCCTTCCTTAATTCCTCATCATCGACCTCGCATATTGAGCTTGCCCAACAAATCTTCTTTGCATTTATTTGACCTTGAAGCCAACACATGCTCCAAGCGATGCCAATGGACAAATCCTACAAGTATAACTTAATACACACATTAGTCCATAATGATTGTCATTAATTACCAAAACCACACATGGGGGCCCAACATGTTCTTTCAAAAGCTCATCTAAAACTAATTGACATTTTTAAAGGACTTGCAAAGTGCTTGGTTGGAAATGGGAAATCCACACTATTCTGGTCTGATATGTGGAATGATAGCTGCCTTCAACATAAGCTTCCTCATCTCCTCCCATATGCAAAAAACCCTCACATCTCTGTCAGTGAGTTCCTGCATACTGCAAATACTCAGGACCTTTTTTACCTTCCTTTGTCCCAACAAGCTTATCAGGAATATCAAAGTCTTGAGCAAATTCTCAATACTGGCAAGGGAATCGATAGTTGGTCTTACATTTGGGGCGTAATTTTTCGGTCAAAAAGGCTTCGCTCCTTAGCTGGTTGCCAACCGGTTCGACCACATTTCTCTTGGTTATGGAAATCTTCTTGTCGGCAAAAGCACAAATTCTTCTTGGCTCTTCTCGCTTGATAGGCTCAACACAAGAAACCTTCTGAAAAGGAAATGTTTTTCTCTGGCATCTTATGACTGTGTTTTCCAGGGTTGCAACAGTGAAGAAACTAGCCTACATTTGTTTTGGGAATGCCCCTTTGCAAGAGCCTGCTGGGCTGAAATTTCACAGGTCACTATGGCTGCTCAAAATATCTTTGAAGTCTTAGCCAGTATTAAAAAAGATCTTAATGTCCCTTTTGCAATGGAAATTCTGATACTTGGAACTTGGGGCATTTGGATTTGTAGAAATAATGAAATTTTCAATAATCAGCATGCGTCGATGGAGAACTGGAAGGCTATTGTAGCCCAGGAATTAAGATGGGTCCTTTATAGAATTAAGAAGTATCATCAGGGCCTTAAAGTTTGGATTGAAATCAATTTAGACAGGAGATAGCTGTTTAGAATGTTATCCCTCTTCTCTGAGGTGGATTGAGTTTGTAAATATTCTTTTGTAACTCTCTATCTATCTACTAATTTCTACCCAGGTAGGTTAGTCGTCCTAGTTTTTCCGTTCACCTTTTTTTCCCGATTTTGCCCCTAGCTATCTATCTAAATTACTGCCCTGCCACCGCAAGAAAAAAAGCCCAAAACTTCCCGATAGTCAACTCGCCCGCGCGTCTCTCCTTCGCCCCTTGCATGGCCGCCATGGCGACGTATGGCTGCGGGCGGTCCAGGACGTCTGCTGTCCCCTCTCCTCGTCGCGCACCCCGGCTCGGAGAACATCCCCTCTCCTGCCAACGGACTCCCCCGCCTCCTCCACGGCCGACCCCGCCCTCCCATCCCCTCCCCTCCCCTCATCTCTGAATCGAGGCGTGGCTGCGTAGTGCAGTGCCGTCAGGGCCACGGAGATGCCGGTCGTCGGGCTTCTGGGAATGGAGGCGTTGCGGGTCTGGGTTCGCCGGTATCGGTACGTCACCTCCGCCTCCTCCATGGCTGACCCCACCCTCCCATCCCCTCCCCTCCCCTTCCCTCATCTCTGAATCGAGGTGTGGCTGGCAGTGCAGTGCCTTCAGGGTCACAGAGATTCCGGTCGTCGGGCTTCTCCCGAGCGCTGACCCGCCCACAGCCGCATCTGCCCCAACTTGAAGGCATGTCCTCTTGCCACCCTTTGATCCTTCCGCCACAGGTCGAGAGAGATCGAGTGAGCACTAGGGATCGTCTTGCCCCAACCTCCGTCGCTTGGATACCGCCGCCGGCACTTCCTCCCATCCATGTGTCGAGATCTCAAACAAGCTGGTCGCCATCCTTTGCATCGCATGCGGTGATGCCACGTCCCCATCCCCAGCAGCGCGCCTGGCCAGTTGCGTGCCTCCCCATCCCCTACATCCCGTGTGGCCTCTGTCGATCCCCATCACCTGCATATTGTGTAGCCGGCGGCGAGCGCATCCCATGTATCCCGTGTGGCCGACAACCAATAACCATCGAGATCGGTAGGTACGGTGGGTTTCTGTCTTCTAGATGTGGTCGCTGGCAGCGCTACAGCAGCGACGGGCAATCTTCCAACTGAAGGCCGCAACCAGCCCAGCGTCGACCTCGCTCCTTCTCTGTTCATCTTGATTTGTGCAATTGAAGACTCTTATCCCTAATCAAAATTGATGTGTCGCTCTTTAATTTAATCATTGGCCAACTCTCTCCGAGCATACGCTGCCAATGGCCAACTCCCCCGCGCCGCCAAGGGCTCCGCCGCATGCTGCCCCACTCTCGCCGCACCCAGGCCTCCGGGCGCCTCCACGACCTGGCCCTTCCCCGTGCGTCATCCTCCATCTCCGCCCTCAGCCGCCGCACCCCCTTCTCCCCCTCCCAGTCACCGCATCCCCATCTCCGCCCGAGACATCGCGAACCCCTGCTCCCCTCTAGGCGTCTGGCTGCCGATCGCTGCATCCCCATCTCGATTTGTTCGAGCAGGCCCTCAACTGCTTCAATCAGTGCCTGACCTCCTCAATTGATTCAATCTATTTAATTGGGAGTATGTCTTCCGGTGGGATGGGATCTCGGCCAGAACTAGACGAGGCCGATTCTCGGAGGTCTTCCGTGGATCCGTCAATGAAGATGTCTTGCATTTTTTATGCAGGAGCGGAACTGTTGCAGTTCATGAGTTCTAACAACCGAAGAAAGGACTAACGAGTTTTGTTATTGCTGTCCATAATCAATTTAGTAATTCAAGGTTGTGCTAGCTATTGATCTTACACTCTTCGTTCGGAAGAAGACGTAACAACAAAATCACCTTGTACACAGACTTTGAAAGGACATATGGCATCCAATCCAATGCTTCTACCAATTTTTCGGAGAAGTTGCATATAGAGACAATGTCACACATGGAGAAAGAATCTCCACCACATGGAGAAATTATACAGGTTTTTCCTGCCTAGAAGAACAACCGTGTTGGTTGGTACAATGAGCTAGGGTAATTATGGTATATTTTTTTAGTTTTGTTTGATCTGCATTTGACTTGTGTATATTTTCCACAAGTGACTTTTTACTTTCTTGAATTGCAGATTCTACAAGTGGAATATAATTTTAATTGGGATCGATTCTCTATATTTTTAAGTCTTTTTTCTATGAAATCTTAGCGTGAACTAGCTTAGTCAGATGCCATACAGAATAAGACATGCTCCACCTTAATTTCAGTGGAGTTCCAATGATGTCTTACTAGATTTTATGTTACTCTATGAATGTTTTAGCAGGGAGGTGTCCAAAGGAGAGAAGTAAATGCCGTGTGAAAACATAATACCGTTGTTAGTCTGAACCATCAGTGCATATGAACAGTGGACATATACCCTCTATTCTCCATAATATATTTTCAATATGTAGTATTTTTAAGGCTAACATTTTGCAAAGCTTCCATGACGCTGTTCAAAATATAACCGCATGAAGCATTGATTATTTGATATTTTACATTATATGCCAAGTGGCTCACGAGTAACGTGAGAATGAAGGGGAGAAGAAAGACTCATTTGTCCTTTAACACCTAACTAATTCATATTTGGTGCATCATGCATGATGATATCGCCGACTGTACCACACATATAGTTGAATGCAAAACTTAAGAGTAAGGGATCCATGGAAAGATATGGATTTGATGGGCCGTGGCAACGCACGGGCATTCAGCTAGTAATATATAAAAATTGCAGTAGGGTTTTTTGCCCTACTGTTTTACCCTAAAAAAAGATGTGGAAGCAACAAATCCTTCCAGAAAAAGCCACCGGGAACATGTATCTCGCTGATCCGAGACCATGGGGGAATTCTAAAGGGGGGAGAGAGATCCTTCGCGAGGAGGTGTGCTTTGAGAGGAGGAGAGGGGGGCCTTTTATAGGCGAGAGGGGGGCACCCAAGGGGCATGGCGCCCAGCCATGGGGCTGCCCCCACCTCTTCCACATTCATGTGGGTGGAGCTCCCACTCAAAATGAAAAGCCTCCACTCCCATTAAAAAGCCTCCACTCAAAAATCCACTCACATGCATTAAATTTCCACCAAATTTAATGCAAGCTCTCATTTAAATAAAACTCTTTTATTTATTTATTCAGAATTTTGTTATTTACTTTAATTAACAAACATTCACATAAGACCCCTTGCTAGTATTCCATTTCACATGCAGAACCAGTTTCAACAATTTCAACCGAAACAGTTCCGGTGTCTAGTGAAATAAATTCATGCGCTTTCCTTTTCTTTTTCTGGCATATCATTTGCTCCGAATGGTGTCGGTATCCCTTAAGTGTGTCACCCTACGGTTCGTGAATAATGCAGACATGATCGAGACCCCTCTCCGATCAATAATCAGCAGCGGTACCTGGAGATCCGTACTGACTCCCACACATTCAACGATGACTTCTGTGATCATGTGAACCTTTTACGCTAGTATCTTAATCCCTTTGTTTCACGATATATTACATGTCCGAGATTCGATCATCGGTATCTCCATACCTAGTTTGATATCGTTACCGACATGCACTCTTTTCTTGTTCCCGTGATATAATATTCTAGTGATCAAATCACTTGCTTGCAAGCTAATCAATGTGATATCACCGAGAGGGCCCAGAGCCTATCTATCCGTCATCGGGATGAAAAAATTCCACTCTCGATCCATGGGTCTCAACATAACACTTTAGTAGTTCTGAAGCCATCTTTATAATCACCCGATTCTGATTGTGACGTTTGATGTCATCGAGAAACTCTTCCGGTGTTAGTGATTGACATGATCTCATAGTCTAAGGATTAGGATCACTTCGTAAGTTGTTATAGCAATATAAACTCAATGACTTTGATCGTAATGTCAAAAGGATCATAACAATAATATATATCTTGTAAAAATATAACATTACTTATTTAAGTTAAAAAAATACAAATAAATATTAGCACCATTAAATACTAAGTGAAATTCCATAAAATAAGGAAAAAATCCTAAAAATGAATAAAAATCATTATTGTGTATAAAAGTAAATCTAATATTTTATAAAAAATACTATCTTAACTCTTTTATAAAGAAAATTTGAAGTAAATATTCAAATACATTTAATCCTTTATGGAATTTTATAAACATAAAAATAATACTTAAAAAACTAAATAAAATACCAAAATATTAAAAAATAAATTAGAACAATAATTCAAAACTATAATCATGCATTTTTAGTTCACTTAATTAAAACATTTATTATTTATTAAGTATTTATAAAGAGATAAATCTTATAAAAATCATATCTTATTCTTTATCAATCACAAAAATAAATGTAATATACCAAAATGATTATAAAAATTATACCGACATGTTAAAAATATAATATTCCACTTTTGAAGTAAATAAAAATTTAAAACACTTTAATAACTTGAATTTAAACTTATTTCCTTAATTGTTAATTCATATAAAGGTAGATAAAATTTGTTAATATTTCTAAAAATATTCAATGGAGTCTAATAAATAGTATTATTCTTAAATATTAATAATATAAAGTCATAGTGGTTCAAAACATTATAAGTACCATTTTATTGAATTATCTTTCAACCATAAGGGTAGATTATTTTCTAAAGGGATCCTTATCCAACATAAAATCTCCAAGAATGATTGTGACTAAATTAAATCCTTTTCATTTACTTCAACCATGAGATTACAAAAATATGACAACACTATAGTGAATCCATAAGTAGTTAAGTAATATTATTTCCTTGTTTATAAACTATAACCACTCATCTATAAAAAATGATTCTATTCCACTATAATATCAAGAAAGCACTATACCAAGTAAAAGTATAACCATTCTCAAGTAACCTTAAGGAAACATTATAAATTACACAAGGTACAAATATCATAATCATTACATCTTAAATCCATCCATGTTTTTAAAGTTAAATTTAGTCTACAAGTCTTTAAATATAAGGCTAAAGACCTGGTTATATGTTTTATAGTTAACTATGGTTTGTTATAATTAAGTCATAAAGCCTCTCAAGTCCACACCATTCAAGAAAGCATAAACAATATCAATCACATTCTATTAATCATATACTAAAAACTATGAGCAATTGTTTAAACCTTAATAAAGAAATATTTTCTTCAAAAGTTATTCGTTTTGCCACTTTAGTTAACATATGACAATTAATCAGGATCACATTACTTTATCCTTTGCTTCTATACCTAGGATGGTTAACACTTAAGTTCTTTATAAGTGACATTACTTGTAAAGTAAAATTTGAAGATAAACAATTATAGTGTAAACAATCTTGAGTAGCATTTCACATTTGTATGTATCTCATTGTTTTATGATATTGTAATCACATATTGTTCCACACACACACTCACAAGCCTTAACAAGAAGCACAAGTGTGAAACTTATCTAAAAGTACAACACATTTCAAAGACATCATTTCCAGGATCCAAACCCTAGAACAACGCTTATTCTGGGAATTCGCGTTTATCAAGTGCATTACATTAATTATGCATAATAACATCTTGCTTCTTTAAACATTAGTCCTTACCGGACCAATGATGCTGATTTCAGATATTGGATCTTATATTGTCTTGAAGACCGTGAGTGCATAATCTTGTAATCACAAAATGCAAGTTCACACTTGCCATGTCCTTTGATTATTTTCTGTAAAGTATTTTGCACATCCAGTGTTGTCATCACCTGCATTTGAAAAAGGTCAGAAAACACTATTTTCATAATAATATGACTATAGGTTATTTACCATGAGGTAATAACCTACTATGAAAAGTTCTGGTGGTAAAGGAACATAACAACATACTATGAGAGGTTATCTAGGACTTAACAACCAATGTCGCCAGTGATTCTTGCGCCGTATATCACGCGATAACCATGAGATTTGGAATGGGACGGAGAAGTCAGTTGTATCTTCTTCCTCTCGCATGCAGTCAGATGTGCAGGTCGTGGCTGTTATCACTCGTAGCATGCATATTAATTGGTAATTCGTAGAGGATATGCAGCATATGGGTGGGAACCCTCAATGTCCCACGATAGTTCTGGCATCTAACTGTCTGTACAAACCATTGCCGTAATTCAATATGTGGGCATGGTGTACACCAAGGAGGCATGCGAGGTCGCAAAGGGGGCAGTGATTGGTTTGGATCACCTACTGGGCCCCACACCATAGGAAGTGTGGACGGGAAAGATCGCCCAGTTGTGCAACAAGGATTTGATCTCTCATGGGTAAAGTAACGCACCTTTGCAGAGTGTAAGAACTGTAACTTGTTACTCCCTGTTCCGGGAAGGAGCTGCGAACGTGGCGGGAAAGGAAATCCATGAAAGTTCTGGTAAACCCGTGAAGGCTAACGGACATAGCTTTTCAGAATAAAAACAATCTTTGAATAAATGTTTACGAAAACTTGCATTTCCTACGACCTATGGTCTGTGGCTGTAGATATAGTGCATCAAACACTCCTTTTCTAGTGAACTTGCTGAGTACGCTCGTACTCAACGTATCTTCTTAACCCTTGCTAGATTCTGAAGCCATTAAGATGACGTCTACATTAAGTTATGCTCCAGGAATCATCATCACAAGCTAAAGCTCTTCAATGAAGTCAAGAAAGTCAACATATACATCAACTCAAGTGAAGACGAAGTTACTGATTAGTTAGGAATATAATTTCTAGCCATAGAACCTATTTCTGTAGTGTATTGCAATAGTAGCAATGCCAGACCAATAGTTCAGATACTAGTCTCATTAGTATGATAGTGTTTGAGTTGTTTATTTCTGATTCTTCTTTGTAAGAAGTTTCTTTCTCTCTCTTTAATCTAGAGTGTTCTCTGGATCTTGTGTAAAGAGTTGAGTTGTAACCTATAGTCATGTCTTGGACCTGATGTGTTTCTGTTGTGCCACTCTGAGGGATGTAATACTAGTGAATGGTGTTTCATTGGTGTTATGTCAATGGCTATAGTGTACTACATCATGCAGTGGTATGCTGGGTCACGCAGTTGGTATCAGAGCATATGCTTTGACCTTAGGATTAGAACCCTTTTAGGAAGATCTGTAGGTTGGATAGTGACTATAGGAGCCATCTTATCTAAACCAAAAATTGTTATGACTTGTGAGAAGTATCCACTTGAGGATAACTTTGTCACTAGATACTTAAGTCATTCTTTCTTAGGAGTAATTATTTTATCTTTTCTCAGTATAGTGTTATTTAGTGTCTTCCAAAAGAGACATAACCCATCAAGATACTGTAGGAAAGTCAATTGGCCATAGTAGATTAGGATCGAGTTTAAGACATCAATTGAAATGGTCTTAATGGTGTAGCCTAACGCTATAATTCATGTAAGACAGTGGAATCTTATGGTTTGTTGATAACCCAAGACAACATGATGAATATCATTAGGATAAATGTTGATGTAATGAGTAGTAATCATGTAGGATTCATTTGAGAATTCTATGTGATGAAGTGAAATTATGTTAAGACTTAATGATAGTGTAATGAGAAACAAAGTCATCATGGTTAGATCATCTCCTAAATCATGTTGAAGAGGTAAAATATAACAAGATCATGGTGATATTAGTTCTGAAACCATGATGAGAGTATAAATATGAAATGTAATTAGTAGATTATCTTGTAGTAGAGTAAGAAAATAACATGATAGAACTTTGATAGAAGTCATGGGTGTCATAAATTTGTGATAATCTTCAATTTTAGGTGTTAAATAGAAACTCATTAGTCGTTCAGAGAGATCATGTGAGATCCGTTTACTAAATAAGAAAGGTTGGTTATAGTTAATCATGACAAGAGTGATACTAAATGTTAGTTAAAACCAAATTGAGACCACTTTGTTAAAAATATCCTATTGCAATTGAGAAATTTGGGTAAATCTTGAGACAAAGAATAGTTTGACCCCTATGTGCTAAGTATCACAATGTAAACCTATACGAGGAGGTGTCATATACTACACAACTAAGCCTGAATTCTAGAGATATTATACTCAACTACTATATTCTGGGCTTAGAATATTGTGTGTTATATGTACCACATTTGGATTTATTGGTTTTTCTTGGATCTTGTTGTTTGACTAGATCTGTACATGAAGTTTGACTTGATGTGCAAATGCATGTTGCAACATCCAGTTACTACTTGATGTTATAGACCTAGATAGAGTAAGGGAATTCATGTAAGGGAGTGACGAGTTCTAAAGATCAAGACAAAGATTTACATGAAGAATGAAGCAAGTATAAGGAGTATCAACGCAATTTGGAGGATGGATCAAGCTCACATCATTACTAGCCAGCAATAAGAAGGAATATTAGTGTAGGAAATATAAGGAGCAACAAGGAGTGATGAAATTAATTTCACCCAGAATAGGTAATATTGCTAAGAAGTAATGGAGTAGTAGTACCAAGTTCATGGAAGTATCATGAATAAGTACAAACAAGTAGCTTTGGAACCAAAGTGGTATTCAAGTTCTGACAATTCAGAAAGAATGCTAGTAGTATGTCGGGAACCGCAGGGTAATCCATACACCCTAAGATGGTCCGCAGCTGGTATCTTGTTCGCATCTGGTATTTGGTTAACTTAGTTAACCAGATCTTCTTAAAAGTTGCATAAAGAGCATAAAAATTGGCCTAAGTTAAGAAAGACATGAAGGAGTATAAACATTAAAGCGACCGTCTTTCGAGGCGCTTCGCGAAGTTAGATCTATCAAAGCGAAAATGTCCAAATAGTAATTAAGACAAATAATGCTGAAAGATTCACTTCGGAGATCCACAATTGTGTGGATACACCGTACAATCTTTCATAAGACCCTAACTAGGTAGAGTATAAGCTGAATAGAGACCAATATTCTAATTATAAAGCCAATAAATACTATATAGACAGTTTGAGGACTACTAGTAAACCCTAAGGGGGAGAGTAAAACATTAGAACTGAAAGTATCATTATATGACTTTCCGAATAAAGGTTGGAGAAGAAGGACTAACCTACAACAACAGAAGGCCTTATATTTATAAGGTTAAAAGAAAATCATCAGAAAAGTACTCTATGAAGTATGTCTGGATGAAAGATCGAAATTTATTTCAAGGTAGTAGTACTCAAACCTTAAGTTAATAATTGGAAGTTAAATAAGTACTTAAGGTAATAAGGAAAGATTATCTAAAGCCCGCTAAGGTAAAAGCTTGAAGGAGATAGAATAGATTAATTCTAACGAACTAATTCTAGAGGAAACAACTCTTTAAGAGTGAATAATCACATCAAATTAGACATGTATAGAGGAACAAGAAATTCCAATGGGTATGGACTAAATGAGTTTAAATTAAATCTTCAAAAGGACTACCAGTATAAACCATACCATCAGAAATCAAAACTTAGTCTTTTGGCCACAACTATTGACTAATAAAATTTAAAACCCTGTTTTAGTGAGACTTCCAAGACCTTATATAGTATAATAAGAAAGTTTGATAATCAAGTAAAGGAGTTGTATTAGGATACCTAATCAGGGTAATGACCTAAAGCAGAGACCCCAATTGAAGGATCTCATAGTAAGGACATAGCCCTAAGGGATTATAGTAAGAGGAAAATTAGTGCATTGTAGACAACAAGTTGGACTTTGCCAAGTATGAGGAGAATTCAAGGAAAAGGTATGGATATGGGTTACTACAACTATTCCCATTTGAGGTTATCGTGGAGTTGAGAAGTGTCGTGATCAATACAATGACAATTCCTTATTCTGAAATGTGAGAGTATACGAACTTCGAGGACAAAGTTTATTTTAAGGGGGAGAGTCTGTAACATCCCAGGATTAGCACCTCAATAATAGACAGGACACATGCTTGTGTATTGCATTCATGCATCGGAAAATCCGGAGAATTTTCGCGCAAAACTAAAGAAGCTATAGGGGATCGAGATCTCTCTTGCTTTGACGAAAACATTAGGGTAGGTGCGATGGATTTCGACGTGACCTCTATTGTACTTTTGTGTTTGACGGGAAGGAAATTATAATTCTAATATTCAGTTCGTGAATTTGAATTCTAAAAGAATTTGAAATGGAATAATAATTGGAAACTAAATTGTAATAGAAAATAAGAGATGAACTCTTATTTATAAACAAGGTATAATCTTTTATTCAAATAGAAAAGATAGTGGAAATTTAAATAAAATGAAATGAGTAATGTAATATGATATTACATTAATGAAATAATAAACAAGAATTGATAAAGAATAATCTTATTTACATTACACATTATTATATTATCTTTACAATTATGAACCAAAGGGATAATAAGATAGTGAAATAGAGAGGAATCATTTTATTACAATAATACAAACATTACACTATTTTTATTAAGTTCCAAACAAATGAAGAATTACAATAAAGAATAAAAGAATAAAAGTACACTACTATAAAACAAATAAATATAAAATTGAATTACATAAATAAATAACTAAAAAGATTTTTATTACAAGCAGATATAAATATTACATTGTCCTTGCAAATGCATTATAAAAGAAAAGGAAAACCGGCACACTTTATTGAATAAAATAAACAATACAATATTCCTTTACATAAGAACAAATGAAATCCTATACTAAACTTTAAGGAGATTTCTTCATCTTCCTGATCTTTTCTCCTCTATTGGATCCCTACAAATGAGACAAGCAAACAAGAAAAGCTAGTAGAAAATAAAAGCCAAAGGAAAGAATGTTGGGGAAATGAACTCTCAGTTTAGGCAGAGAAGTGCTACTGCCAATATCATCATAGAGTAATTCAAAAGGGGCAAAATAGTAATCTGTTCTTATCATAAAAATGGACCTCAGAGCACCATCATAGGCCTTATTGGGCAAGTTTCACCAAAACCAGACAAGAAGGTAAAGAGGTAAAACATAAGGAAATATTAAGATTTTACTTGATCTGATCCTCAACTCACAACAGTCAAGCAGACAACTTACTCACCAGCATGCATTAGTGTGTTGTCAACACCACAAGGAAAGAACAAGTAGAGAAATAGAACCAGCCGTTGCAGAGCTGCTACCATATCCTCTCTCCACACACACAACCAGACCAACAGATTCTTCATTAGCCCAAGAGCACACTTCCTTACCAAATTATCAAATGATCCAATCATGGGTAGCTAGTTGAGTTAACCATACTTACAAGAAGAAGGATAAGGCTCTCAACAACCATAGGAGGAGCATCACAAGGGCAAATCCAAGGGAGAAGATCCATATTAGCAAAATCACAAGATCAACAAGTAACCACAAGTTACAGTCAAGCTTCAGCAATCACAACAGGTTGATATACGACTAGCTCATGCAACATCTGTTCTTGTCCTTTTTATTTTTGGGCATGGATTTGTATGGGAGAGAGGGCTCTTAGACTGGGTAGTGATGCTACACTAGTATCATAATTGAGCTAGGATCATAAACTGTAGCATCTGTTCTTATTTAAATCTTGTGCCTCAGCCTTTGCATCATTGGCTGGGTCAAGAATTTCCTCCACAAAAATCAATCCTGAATCATTTAGCTTCAGACCAGCATCACTAGCTTATTACCTAGATTTTACTAGACAAGCATGTACCACAGCTGCTAGGCTACATGGCACATTCCCAGAGGGTAGCACCTCTGTACCTAGAAGATTCAGAATGTCTTAAGTACCAACTCAAGTCCATTTTAAATAAATCACTATATCACTTATTAATGAATTCATATCATCTTCCTAGATTATACTAGGAATCAGCTCAAAGGTTATTATTTATCATATTGACAACACATAAATGTTTCACAACCATTGGATTCCAATCTGGGAGGTTTTAATCCCAAATAAACTATATCCCAACATGTTAAATGTGCATCAAGCCAGAGCTAAGATACCTCAACAAATCACTGGATCAAAACAACATATCATGCTGTCAAGAGTTCACTATTGTGTACACTCTCACTAGAGGCATCACAACAGTAAACATCTATCAAAACAGAAATCATTGAGTGCCTGCAATAAGCACATTCACATAATTAAATCATCTTCCTGAATGCTTTCTTCAAGAAATCATATTCACCTCTAGTTGTCGACATGGATAGCTAAACTTCAGTTTCAACACATAATAAAAAGCATAATCAACAATGAATAATGGTTTAAGGTGGAACCAGATTCAAGTAAACACCTGTAGATTATCAAATGTCAAACAATTGAGGAAACATTTCTCTAATTTAAACTCATCACAACATATAGACATTAATCGTCACCACTAAACCAGCTCTACCCACAATCATTTGACATTAGGGAATCATCATTGACACACTTTAAAGGATCTTACAGATCAAATAAGAAGGGGCATGTCAACCACATAAAGCTATAGAAGATATTACCAAGGTTTAGAATTTTCACTAGAAGAGGGTAAGAGTAAAAGATTTAGAGAGGGGAGAAGGAGTGCCTACGTGGGATGAGTCTAAGCTCGCCGACGAAGTAGCAGTTGTGGCGATGATAGAGAGACGAAGCTCAGCACGGCGGCACAGCCACACGAGGAGAGCCATGGCGCTGCACTGCCTCAGCCCACACCACCGTCAAGGCCCCAGCATCCGAACGCCCACGCCATAACCCTCGGAGTTGCCGAGAACCTCGTCGTCCCGCCGGAGTAATTGCGAAAGGTGGAATTAGGTTTTGGGGCTGGTGGTGGGCACGTTGGGGCATGAGACACAAATCAAATTGGGTAGGCTGGTGAAGCTTTAACAAGCGCGTCGAACAGGGCCATCGGCACCGGCCAGGGTGGCCAAGCTCGCCGGAATCTGGCGGCGTAACATCGGTCGCCGCGTAAGAACGAGAGGAGCAGAGGAAAAGAGGAACGTCGGGGTGATGGGGCGAGCTGCGGGCTGGGTTGGTTTGACCGATCCAGTACCCCAGCTGGTCTAACTTAGCCCATTTGCTGGGTGCCAGGCCCACCTTAAAATAAAATCAAAATAATAATTACCAAAATAGCCTCAATATAATATTAATTGTAGAAAAATAAATAAAAATCCCAAACATACATATAATATGTCAAAAGGATCATAACAATAATATATATCTAGGAAAAATATAACATTACTTATTTAAGTTAAAAACCTACAAACAAATATTAGCACCATTAAATACTAAGTGAAATTGCATAAAATAAGGAAAAAATCCTAAAAATGAATAAAAATCATTATTGTGTATAAAACTAAATCTACTATTTTATAAAAATACTATCTTAACTCTTTTATAAAGAAAATTTGAAGTAAATATTCAAATACATTTAATCCTTTATGGAATTTTATAAACAGAAATATAATACTTAAAAATATAAATAAAATAACAAAATCATTAAAAAAATAAGAACAATAATTCAAAACTATAATCATGCATTTTTATTTCACTTAATTAAAACATTTATTAGTTATTAAGTATTTATGAAGATATAAATCTTATGAAAATCATATCTTATTCTTTATCAATTAAAAAAATAAATGTAATATACCAAAATGATTTAGTCTAGAAGACTTTAAATATAAGGCTAAAGACCTGGTTATATGTTTTATAGTTAACTTTGGTTTGTTATAATTAAGTCATAAAGCCTCTCAAGTCCAGACCAATCAAGCAAGCATAAACAATATCAATCACATTCTATTAATCATATACTAAAAACTTTCAGCAATTGTTTAAACCTTAATAAAGAAATATTTTCTTCAAAAGTTATTCGTTTTGCCACTTCAGTCAACATATGACAATTAATCAGGATCACATTACTTTATCCTTTGCTTGTATACCTAGGATGGTTAACACTTAAGTTCTTTATAAGTGACATTACTTGTAAAGTAAAATTTGAAGATAAACAATTATAGTGTAAACAATCTTGAGTAGCATTTCACATTTGTATGTATCTCATTGTTTTATGATATTGTAATCACATATTGTTTCACACACACTCACAAGCCTTAACAAGAAGCACAAGTGTGAAACTTATCTAAAAGTACAACACATTTCAAAGATACCATTTCCAGGATCCAAACCCTAGAACAACGCTTATTCTGGGAACTCGTGTTTATCAAGTGCATTACATTAATTATGCTTAATAACATCTTGCTTGTTTAAACATTAGTACTTACTGGACCAATGATTTTGATTTCAGATATTGGATCTTATATTGTCTTGAAGACCGTGAGTGCATAATCTTGCAATCACAAAAGGCAAGTTCACACTTGCTCATGTCCTTTGATTATTTTCTGTAAAGTATTTTGCAAATCCAATGTTGTCATCACCTGCATTTGAAAAAGGTCAGAAAACACTATTTTCATAATAATATGACTATAGGTTATTTACCATGAGGTAATAACCTACTATGAAAAGTTCCGATGGTAAAGGAACATATTATCAAGGACTTAACAACCAATGTCGCCAGTGATTCTTGCACCGTATATCACGCGATAACCATGAGATTTGGAATGGGACGGAGAAGTCAGCTGTATCTTCTTCCTCTCGCATGTAGCCGGATGTGCAGGGCGTGGCTGTTATCACTCATAGCATGCATATTAATTGGTAATTCGTAGAGGATATGCAACATATGGGTGGGAACCCTCAACGTCCCACGATAGTTTTGGCATCTAACAGTCTGTACAAACCATTGTCATAATTCAGTATGTGGTCATGGTGTACACCAAGGAGGCATGCGAGGTCGCAAAGGGGGCAGTGATTGGATTGGATCACCTACTGGGCCCCACACCATAGGAAGTGTGGACGGGAAAGATCGCCCGGTTGTGCAACAAGGATTTGATCTCTCATGAGTAAAGTAACGCACCTCTACAGAGTGTAAGAACTGTAACTTGTTACTCCGTGTTCTGGGAAGGAGCTGCGAACGCGGCGGGAAAGGAACTCCATGAAAGTTCTGGTAAACCCGTGAAGGCTGACGGACATAGCTTTTCAGAATAAAAGCAATCTTTGAAGAAATGTTTACGAAAACTTGCATTGCCTACAACCTATGGTCTGTGGCTGTAGATATAGTGCATCAAACACTCCTTTTCTAGTGAACTTTCTAAGTACGCTCGTACTCAACGTATCTTCTTAACCCTTTCTAGATTCTAAAGCCATTAAGACGACGTCTACATTAAGTTATGTTCCAGGAATCATCATCACAAGCTAAAGATCTTCAATGAAGTCAAGAAAGTCAACATATACATCAACGCAAGTGAAGACGAAGTTACTGATTAGTTAGGAATATAATTTCTAGCCATAGAACCTATTTCTGTAGTGTATTGCAATAGCAGCAATGCCAGACCAATAGTTCAGATAATAGTCTCATTAGTATGATAGTGTTTGAGTTGTTTATTTCTAATTCTTCTTTGTAAGAAGTTTCTTTCTCTCTCTTTAATCTAGAGTGTTCTCTAGATCTTGTGTAAAGAGTTGAGTTGTAACCTATAGTCATGTCTTGGACCTGTTGTGTTTCTATTGTGCCACTCTGAGGGATGTAATACTAGCGAACGGTGTTTCATTGGTGTTATGTCAACGGCTATAGTTTACTACATCATGCAGTGGTATGTTGGGTCACCGCACGTTTCCTTCCTCCTTCTGGTTCGATAACCTCAGTCTCAACTGAGGGAAAACTTGCTGCTTGCTGCTTCACACCTTGCTCTTGGGGTTCCCAACAGGTGGTGCGTAGACAGTCGTCACGGCGGTGGAGGCAGCTGGGCGTGCGCCTGCGCCACCATGCTGGTGAGTTGCATAGCTTCCTCAAAGCTTACCCACTGGGCTTCCTCCTCCCGCGCGCTGTCTGCAATGGCCTTCTCGGTGAAGGGGTCTTCGTCGTAGCCCCACGCCAACACCTCGCGGTACTCCAGGGGCAGGTTCGCGGTGACGTCGCCCACCGCCTCCTGCTTGACAATGATGTCATCGTCCTCCTCCTCGTTGTTGCCATCCTCGCTATTGAGCTCGACGTCGGAGTGGTTTACAACACCCTCGTCGTCCGAGTCGATGTCGGGGACGGGGTAGACCTCCCTCGGCATAAGATCGTGGCGGATGGTGGTGGCACACCGCACCTTGTTCCCCCACTCGAGGAACTGATTCCAGTATGCCTCAGATTGGTAGCCAGCCTCCCACCGTTTGGACGGTGGGAAGCTCCTGATCCGGTGGCGGATCTCCTCCTCTAGCCCTTTGCCCTTCTTGGGCACTGGACACGGTCCCGGTTGAGGTGCTAGCCGGTGGGGAGGGACACGCCGTTGTGCCTGATTCCCCAGCCCTCCCTCCAGCGGCGCTTGCACTCCGTGATGCGGAAGTACTGCCACATGTGGCGCTCCCCTCCCATGGTGGGGGGTGAACCTCCACGGGTCGGCCCCAAAAATCCTTCGGCCGCGGTGGAGGTGGCAGGGATGTGCCGCGGAGGAAGGCTGGCAGCCGGGAGCTGCAAGAGCTAGATGCCTTGTGGTCATTCTTGCTCCTCCCCTTCTTCAACCACGATGGCGTCTTCATCGTTGGTGGTGGCGGCAGCTAGGGTTTGCGATGGCGAGAGGTGAGGAGGGCGGCTCCGACGGCCGCATGGTTAAATAGCCTAGCCTCCCATGAACACGTGCAGCTTCCCGCTCCTTTGCCATCAATGTCGGCGCGGGAATGCAGGCGACACTTAGTGGGTCAGCATGTTGTCTTGTCGCCACTGATGGCGCAGGCTACCGCCAGTCACCCTTCCGTGCAGTGCCTCTGAATCGTTGTCGCGGTTGCATCTAAATCGGTGCCGCTAACCGCGTTTGAATCAATACCGCCGATAGGCGGTGGATGACGGGTGGGCCAGTGCACGAGTCCGCGCGAGTCCGGGATGATGCAACGGTTGCCTAGATTAGATCCACGGATGGGTTGAGCCGGACGAGTTTGTCCGGATGGGTCGGCCCGCTAGGGCCCCGCGCGTCCACGCGGACTGGTTCAGACATGCTCGGATGGGATGCGTCGGCCCGGTGGAGATTCCCTAATAGAACACCCCGGGTAAAAAAAGTGTCCAGCGGAGCGATTCATTTGACCAACATGGTAGGACCGAGTCTGCGGTGACCCAATTTCAACCTCAATATGTGTTGGTTTTAAATTGGTTCGGACAGCGCACTTGTTCTTATGTGTCGTCCTCGTGTCCTCCCCTGGCTCGCCAGCGAGTGGGTGAAAACCCACATCCCCCCAAGACGACCTTCGCCCCTCCAACTTCCCACCAAAGTATACAAAACTTTCTCATTAATTTTGTTTTTCGTTTACCGAACCTTTCAAGTTTACTTTGTATCCTGGGTTGTTTTCAATGATGGAGATAGGCCAGGGTTGAAGATTCACCTTCAGCTATGTAAACAAATGAGATACAGATAAAGTTAAGCATATTCATGTGTAAAATCATCCAACAGTGATAGGAGTTGTGGGCAGCACGTCCTCAACTACTAGAGCCCCTGAAACCATAGGTGACAACAGTCTATTGGTCTAACCATTATACCATAAAACTATGGGTTACAATGATTATTAAGTAAAACATATCAAAGCCTTAAGATTAGTGATGTTATTGCTAATCCCAAGCAGATCACTAAGCCAATATCGTACTCCCCCTTCCTATCATTAGGGTTTCACGTGTCAGATGCCATTCTCCACTCATCTCACCTCACACCTTGACCAATCTGTAGGGTCTTGGGTACCTATAAGTCCTCGAATCGAGGTAGAGACAAAGATACAAGATAATAAAGCTCATATTCAATCACTACACAATATTACCATGTAATTAGATGCACATAAACGCTGGGTGATTCCCTGGGAGAGGAGCTACTCGGCAAACATCCTCGGTGCCAGGAACGGCACGGCTACCTCTTGCCTACGACCCAGGCTACCCCGTTAGAATCCATCACGGTGCATTGGGGCGACATCATGGGATCGCGATGTTGATGCCATGTGCACTATGGCCAGCCGCATAGCAAGTCTATGCCACCGCGTGTAAATTGACATTTGTGGTGTCCTCTTTCTTGTATAAAAAGAGGCCCATGTCGAAGAGGAAAGGGGGGGACAATTGGCTTAGAGTAGGATTCCTTCATGGAGAAGGAACGAGTTGTAATCTAGTGACAGTCAGTTAGTAGACATTGTAGGACGTAGGGCTCCGCTCACGGGGGACCTGAACCTGGGTAAAAAACCACGTGTTCTCTTTCTTTGTGATTTGTGTTTGTCTAGCTCGCCGGACGTTGCACCCCTGGCCGAAGAACAAGGGGGGACTCATATCCCCGGTGTTGAAAATCAAGACACGAAATATGGCACCCTAGGTAGGGGGCGCACAAGACGGCAGTCACTCCCACCATGCCTCGGAACTCGGGAGGGGCCGTACTAGGCACGGCTGGGTCTACAACTTGTGCTAGCGCCGCTCTGACGCCGGACAAAGTGGCAACTTCAGGAAGAGGAAGCCGCTAGCCAGCGTTCACAGGTTTACCAAAACTTTCGTGGAGTTTCTTTCCTTCGGTGTTCGTAGCTCCTTCCCGAAATAGGGAGTAACATGTCACAGTTTATACACTCTGCAGAGGTGTGTTACTTTACCCATGAGAGACCTTAGCTTTGTTGCACATCCGGGTTGCAGGCTCGTTCACACTTCCTTGGTCTGAGGCCCAGACTAAGATCCAAGACAATCACTGCCTTCTCCACGACCCCATATGCCTGCTTGATCCTTCGGGCCGGACTACATCTCCGTTAAGACCCCTTCTGGACAAGCTATAACCTTGATGAGTTCCCGAAGACTCTGTGAGCCGATTATTTATGACTGCAAGTGCACATATCATTTATAGCTAGTTTCGAAATAAAGATATCGATCCCATAGGGAGCAGGAGTCTGAAGTCTAATAACTCTTGAAGTAAATACTAAATTAGAAATGCTAAATAACGTTATAAGTAACAAGATAAAATGTTAGCATTGTGTAAAAAGGTGTTTTGGGGTTTTTGGTATAAGAGAATAATAAGTAAAGTAAAACAAACTAAGTACAGAAAATAAGTATCGTGTATGTAAAAGAGATTTGAAATTGCAATGAAAAAAAAACGTTCTCAGGGAGTAGCGGATACACCTCTAGCATTTATAAAGAGGCTAAGGTAAAGATTATTATCATGAACATTCTCAACTATGTATGTGGGAGGAACTCGTATTTGGACAAATAGGCAACAACCACTACACACATCATCCTCATAACCACAACAGACAACAATCCACATCAATCGAATTACTGCGCTATTAACGGACTTGATCTCGTAGGACGTATCCCATGGCATGGATAGTGTTCCGTGAGTTTCCTCGGTTCCCAAGTTGATACGTAAGGAGTGCAACAACTTTATAGTCACCATAAGTGCTAGCACACCTCCGTCTACCAACAAGTAGTTCCCTCCATCAAGTCCCCACAAGAGGCAAATATTGAGAGGTCGACTTCTCTCAACATCAAGATGAAGACAATTTAACACATGGTCATAGCGATTAATATCATAATAAAATTTATCTTATTTCAATCTCATGCTAGGGTTTCTCCATCTCTCCGAAAACTAATGATCTACTCAGACATGGAGGCAATCAACATCATGGCAAAAATAATGGAATCTATCATAGATGAATAGTACTTGTATAAATCAACAAAGAGTACGGAAATTACAACAAGATCTAGACAAGATGTACATGGTATGGATGGAGATGGTGGTGATGAAGCGGTTGATGATGAAGATCGATGCCTTAGCCTCCTGGATCTGCGTAGGGCGAATATGGATCCCTGGTGGATGAGTTCGCCCTCCAGATTCCTTCTGAAGGCGAGGTTTCGGCGATTTCTGGTATTTCTGTATGTAGTACCTCCGATCCAGTTACATGGGGTGAAACTATTTTTAGAAGGCGGTGGTGGCGCCAACTATACGACAGGAAAAGTTGCTTCCACCGTATAGTTGGTCGTTAAACCTTCTGTGTCCTCCAATCACTTTGGGTTTTCTGCTAGTGTTATTGATATTTCCCAAATTAGTGATTTACATTGTTTTTGACTCATTTTCACTCCAATACAACTAGTCAAAGAATGGCATTCATCGTATCTATCATTTGTCCTGATCCTGGTGAAAATAGATATAAAAGATGTGCACGAACACCGTAAAATACCAAGATCCTATAACTACAATGCAAAATAATAATATAAAACATGATGCAAATATGCACTCATCAGTTATGTCCCTGGAAATCTCCATAAAGGTCTGACTATACCTCCGGCAGCTGCTCATATATAATCTAGACACCAAAATCGTTGGGCCTAAGGGTGCCCACCCATATGCCGAATCCATGCAAGGAATTACAACGTCACGTTGAGGTCGTCCTGCCTTCATATGAAAGAAAGAAGATACAGCAGACTTCTCCGTCCCTTTCCAAATCTCATGGTTAACGCATGATATATGGCGCAAGAATCACTGGCGACATTGGTTGTTCAAGTCCTAGATAATATATTCCTTTACCACCAGAACTTCCATAGTAGGTTATTACCTCTTGGTAAATAACCCATAATCATATCATTATGAAAATAGTGTTTTCTGACCTTTTTGAAATAAGGTGATGACAAGACTTAATTTGAAAATACTTTATAGAAAATAACCAAAGGAAATGAGCAAGTGTGAACTTGCCTTTTGTGATTGCAAGATTATGCACTCACAGTCTTCGAGACAATAGATTAAAGAAGAAAGATGCCACTATTGATGACTAAAAGTGCATAGATCGTTTGTAGCTAGTTTCGAAGTTCAGATATCGATCCCACAGGGATCTCAAAGGTAAGTGTTTATTGGTGAAGTCTCTGTCGCACCCGAAGTTGTCACAGGTCTTCGAGTGAATTGACTGCATGTGTTGAGAATGAGAATAGAGTATGGATTTAAACCGTAGTACTTAAATAAAACTAAAATGTAAACTTCAGAAATAAAAAGCATAAAAATAAATAACGATTTGTTTGTTGTTTTCTGCAGATGACAAAGTAGGCGCGGGGAGTTTCAGTTCATGGTGATAGTGAATGTAACGTGTGAATGAGTGATAAGTGTAACAATTATAATCTTATAAGTGCGTGTGTTGTCGAGCAACCTATAATTAGCCGTAACTCCTCTTGGTAGATTTCATCCTAACTTCAATAATCCTACTAGCATGTTTACCACAACCATGGTCAGTCACTAGATGATTAAGATCCTTCAGGTTGCTTAGCAATTAATCTCCTTGGATCGAACTAATGTAATAAGCTCGGTGGTTCCTCGTTATCCTCAAGGCAAACTGGTGGCACCATAGACATATCTGGAACAACTTTCATAGCTACGCTACTTTGCTCAGCTTTATCAGATTTAATAACCTCACTATGCTCTATTATCCTCCTACACAAACCTTTAGGAAGGAATTCCTTCTCAAGAAATACACCTCCTCAAGCAACAAACACTTTGCCTTTAGTTTTATGGTAAAAGGAATATTCCATTTTTTTTGGAATAACCTAGGAAAATACATTTATCCGACTTGGGGTCAAGTTTATCCGGCTGCAAATGTTTCACATAAACCTTGCAACTCCAAATTTAAGGAACGACAAGTTAGATTTCTTACTAAACCATAATTCATATGGTGTTATTTCAACGAACTTTGATAGCGCTCTATTAAGTGTAAAAGCAATAGTCTCTAAAGAAAATCCCCAAACTGACAAATGCAGATCACTTAATGACATCATAGATCTCACCATGTCCAACAAAATCCGGTTACATCGCTCGAACACTCCATTACGCTTTGGTGTTCCGGGTGGCGTAAGTTGTGAAATAATTCCACAATCTTTAAGATGTTCATCAATGATATACAAACTAGTATTATAGGCAAGACTAGTTTATAATTCCATACATGTATTAGGGTTTTCCTTCGAATACTCATTATCCATAAGAAAAATATAATTATACCATAGAATAGTAAACTTAATTATGAAATGAAAATATAATAATAATCCATTTATTATCGCCTTAAGGGCATATTTCCATCATGAGCGCCACCGCTACGTACTCCCGCCACATCGGCGCAATGACCGCACCTACCACCCGCAAGCCCCGTTATAGACGGCGTTCCTTCAATGGAACCACAAGGTGCGGCGGCGGAGCACCTTCCTCGGTCACTTCAACCTAGAGGTCGAGTATGGCGACCTGCCCGAGATCGACAACAACGACGCGAAGGAGCCGATCGGCAAGGACATCTTCGGGGAGGAGCCCCATGACGACACCACCGACTACAAGGCCCTGATGGCCTACATGGCCGAGGTCAACCAGGAGGCGGAGACGGGCCGCCTCATGCTTTCAGGCCTCGACGAGGAGGCAGCCTTTCACCGGGCCATGCGCGTGTCAGAGGAGGAGGCGCGCTGGGTGGGCACGTTCAAGGCCTTGTAGGCATCGACGATGGCGGCTCAAGCTCCTCTGTAGATACCTCCATCACCGCAGATGCCTCCGCCCCCATCGTCATAGCAAGCGGAGTGGCCATAGCCATGGACGCATCCGCTGTGGATAGACCTCGATATTGACGATTATGCCATCGTTGCCATGACCGTGGCCATGGCGCGCAGCAGTCACAGTTGGGCGTTGTCATGGCAAAACGCTTGGTCCTAAATGTTTAGTTTTAATAATTTTAATTTTTTTCTTCTTGTGGTCTATGTAAAATATTTTATAAAATGAAATGTTACTGAAAAAATTGGTCTGCATCGCACGGACATAGTAGGACAAGGCTGCCTTCGTTCGTGTCCTATTCGCGACCCAACTTGACACATTTCAGACACAAAATGTATTTGAAACGCGGTGTCCATTGGTTACGCCTTAAGGAGGAGGAGCTGGCAGGGCGCATGGTTGCGTGCCAGGCAAGTGAAGGCATAAACACGGTCTAGCGTGGCGAGGAGCAAGAATGTCCGAGCCGGGAGTACAGTACGGCGGCCTTGGGACTCGACCTGGAAAAACCCAAGGCGACACGACACGGCAGGAAAACAGAAGAAAAAGAAGCGAGGCGCTCTGTTTGACCCGCCGGTCGGGATGCAAACTCACGTCGCCGTCGCCTCGGCTAGCTCTAGCTAGTGGGCATGCGAACCGCGGTACTGTTGCTGCTTCGACGGGCGCAACGGGTGCACCACGTAGGGGGGTGGCTTTGAGTGCATCGCAAGCCAGCTGCGTCCCACCCCGTGTCCGGCCTCGTGTTCTACTGCACTCCTGGCCCGCTCGCCGAGTCAAGGATTTCTTTGGGGTCCCATCCCCCATGTGTGGCGAGCTGCCGCCTGGACCCGCCCGGCCGGGGCTGAGCTCCTCCCGCCTGTCGCACAGATCTGCAACATCCTACCCCCATGCCGTCAAAGATTTTGCATCTTCATTTTCCTCCACACCTACCCGTACCTGGTGACAAGCTGTAGTACGAACGTTTGCGACCGATCGCTGTCCATTCATACCGTTTGCAAAGTGTTCCAAACGAAGAAATACCCTGGGAATTTTGTGACGACGGGCGTGGCATGTCGTGCATCCGCGCGCGTGTGGTCAAAAGCCGCTTTCTTTCGCCCGTGGGCGATCAATGTGCTTTGCTGCGCACGAGTGTTGCGAAAGGAGATGTGGTTAATTAACATTAACTGATCGATGAAGATATCTGCATCAAGTGTTATTCTAGTTTGGAACCTAAGCAGTGGATTTGTTATTCTAGCAGTGGATCCCTCGTAGAGTAGCCAAGCCATCATGCTTGAGCACGGGCAGCTGCACAGCGCTCAGGCTAGCTAACACGCACTTGCAACAGTCGGTCGTACTTATATGGTCTCTGCTTTTCGGCAGCCATGCGGATACTTATGTCTCGCTTTCCGGTAATCCTACACATACGCTCTGCCTAGGCTACCCATCGACGATCTCAATTGGGATGTGTGGTGTGCTGTGTGATGTGATGAGAGGGCCGGCCGCGGCATCAACCTAAGCATGCTATTCCGAGTCAGAGGCTGTTCCCCATTGGACGAGAAGCCCTGCAAGTAACAACCTCCAAAGATTGCAGACATGATTCAGCCTTTACTTTCTTTTGTGGGCGACAGGGGGCCATGATTCGCCCTAATGCCATCTACCACCTCTTTTTAAGTTGTTACTCATAGATGATTCTACCTGCAATATTTAGCAACCCTACTTGAGTTTAGTACAGTAGCAGGTACGCTAATGACCGGCGCCAGCACCGGAACAAGAAAGACAACATAGTACTGCGTGGTCCGTTAATTTATATACTAACCTAAGACGTAAGACTAGTCTAGGAGTGCGCTAGCTTGACCTCTCCTCTCGTGGTCACCTCATGTTTGAATCATTTTGGCAGCATGCATGGCCATGCGTGCATGGGAGCGATAAAACTAGCCATGGGTTAACCGCGCGTCCGTCCTCCGTCCCTTTAAAAGTGCAACTGGTTCCACGTCTTGTTGCGCGCGCGCGCATGTGTGTTCTCCGTGTACGTACGGCGCCCGTGCATGCCTTGCCTTGGCATGCATACGCATATGCATATGGTCGCCGTCCGGCCGCGCGCGCCGGATGCGGCACGGACAAGCAAAGACAATGGCACTGCCCACTGCGATTTGCATTACTAAAAACGAACCGGTGGTACGTGGGTACGTTAAACAACCGGCCACGCCGCAGCGCTGTCTCGGCAGAGCAGAGGGCAGGGGCAGTGGGTTTTGTCGCGCCCTGCGGCGCCACGTTCTCGACGGCCCCGCGCGCCTGCCCTGCCCGGCGGCAGGCAAAACGGCGAGCCACACGCGCTGGCAAGCTGGACCGCCTCCACGGTGTCCCGGACTCCGGCCAACGAACCTGAGTGACCACACACACATGTTGGACAGCTAGTGGCGCAATCGGCCTTAGATTCTACTACTCCACTAGTAGTATCTCATTTTTGTCTGAATTGATTCTGCTACTAGGAGTATCTGTGTTGTGTGTGGCCGGTGCGTTGACGGGATTGAACTGCATGCATGCATGCACACGAAATAAATTATTGATTATCTTAGAAAAAAATACAAATCTTTGCATCTTTCTTTTGGATTTTCAGCAATTGAATTAATCTTAAACTATAAGTGATTTTGCTGTCATCCGATTTGCCTCAAGGCTCGTGTGCCCCTTCTATTTTTTTTTTAACAGAGTGTGCCCCTTCTATAGGTTTGGACTTTGGAGGCACGTGAGTTCTTGAACAAGGTTGTGAACTTGTGATCAGAAGGCGAAGTAGCAAGCCTAGTAGAGAGAAGAAGGCATAGAGTAGTTTGGGTTGCGAGTTGCGACGAGCCATGGACGATGCAATAGCTACGATGATGTCAAAAAAGGGGAGAAGACCTCGACATACCAGTTATGGTTGGAGAGTTAAAGTTGTGGGTGTTCATCAGAACTAATGTAATCTTAGAGTGATGCCAATTTAGCGACGGAAGCCGTATGAGAGGATGAACCAAAGACTACGAAAGTAAGGGCATCTCAAGCAGCGCAACCCAAACGGTCTGAGCCGGTCTATTACGGTCCACACGGATAGAAGGATAGGCCCCACACGCTCTAGCGGCACGACTCAAACGGACTAACGCTTTCGACGCGCGACCTATTTCCGCACCAAACTGGGTCCGCGGATGCGTCTAGCCGGACGCGCCATGAAACATGCACGTGTCCGGATATCGGTTGCTGGGCCTGCATGGCAGTGTCCCACGGGCCATACCGCCCTCAAGGCTGGCCGATGGAAGTTGTCCTCACAATCAATGTCGACGCTGATAGCTTGTGACGCCACCTCGCCTTCTACATCGACATCAATGTGTAATATCCCTAGTTTGAGAGACTCGAAATAGGTAGAACATAGATGTGTGCATTGCATTAATGCATGTAAAATCTGGGGAAAATAAAAACTTTTGTTAGAACTTGACAAAGTGATCGAAGTTTCACATAAGTAGATGAGTTATACTTAGGTCATCAAGTTGAGGGCTATAAACTTCAACACGACCTTTGTTAAAATTCTATCTCAGGAAGGTAGAACTGAAATTCGTGAGTAAAATGAACTAGTACACAAACATATCCTTAGTGAATAAAGGACCAGATCTATTCAACCTTCGATGGGCTGCTTGGGCTTGCCATTGGACGACGGGAGGATGAGGAGGAGATTGAGGGTTTAGGGTTTGCCACACGGGAGCTCGAAACAGTCCCCGTAGCAAGGAAGAAGATGAAGATTGGGGAAAAGTGAAATAATGGTAACATTGACCACCGTAGTAACTTCTAAATACTCAGCATTAAGTTTTGTGCAAGTGGGAATCCAATGGAGCAAGTGTGTGTTACGCGTTAGAGAACATGCGCGATAATTTTTTCACGTCTTTGTAGCTGCCACCAACGTTTCAGATTTCTTGCGCAAAAAAGTCACAACGATAATCTCTAGTCGTTTGTGAGTTTTGAGGTAGCGTAGGCTATACCCTACTTCATCCTCCTGACAGATGTAGAACATCTGAAGATTCTCCAAAATAGCCGGTCTAAGTTCCAACTGTAGGGTTTCGTAGCATGGAAAACAAAAAAATTCTATCGCATACAAACAAACAAGCCAAGATCTATCTACTAGATTGTAGCAACGAGTCGATGGAATAACTTACCCTCGAAGATTCCAAAGTGTTTAACGAGAGCGGTTCTCGTGGGTGATGTAGTCGTACTCTTCCCGATCTCAAGATCGTGTAGACGATCCTTCCGGCGCTGCGTTCGGCGCTTCCATGATCGGTCACCGTTCGATTACTCGTGAAGACCTTCCTCTCCCTTGTTCCAGGCGGAGGTTGTAGCACTCTCCTCGCGATTCCTGTGGCGTGGTACCAGGAAGTAGAGGAGATCATGAGGCCTTAAGCCGGAGCGAGTATGGTGGAGTATGAGAGAGAGCTATTAGTGGTCTAGGGATTAGACACACCAATTAGAAGGCTCTAAACCGAAGGCTACGGCAATTAGAAGCTCTAAACCAAAACGGCTCTAAACCGGAGATTAGAGGATAGAAACTTGTGTGTCTAGAGGAGGGGGCCCTGCCCCTCCTTTTATAGGTGGGAGGTGCGGCCAAGGGGAGGGGAGTCCCGCCCCAAGTCGGCCTTGGTTGGCGCCGACTTGGAGGAGGACTCCTCTCCAAGTCGTTTCAACCACCTCTTGATTGTTTCCCAGTTCCTGTTTCCCACAGTTTCTGTTTTAGCGTTTGACTTTCAAATGGCGGTTTGACTTTCGATTTGGAACAGCAAGAACACTTAGTACATGATGCAATCATTCCAATATGCAATGACACATTCATGTACCCTTCCTCTCCGGGTCTTGGGACATTCCGAACCTTCTAGAACATTCCCGATGAAAACACGGAATCATTCCCGAACTCAAAGCGGGACTTTCCTTATATGAATCTTATTCTCCGGACCATTCCGGATCTCCTCGTGATATCCGGATCCCATCCGAGACTCGAACAACATTCGGTCTCTTTCTCATAATACCATAACTACTCAAAACAACGTCGAATCCTTAAGTGTGTCTCCCTACGGTTCGTGAATTATGCGGACATGATCGAGACACTTCCGAACAATAACCAATAGAGGAATACGGAGATTCATATGGCTCCACATATTTCTCGATTACTTTGCGATCGAATGAACCACTTACATACGATACCAATTTCCCTTTGTCTCACGATAGTTTACTTATCCGAGGTTATGATCGTCGGTATCTACGCATACCTAGTTCAACCTCGTTTGACAAGTACTCTTTTCTCGTTCCGTGATATGTGATACCTTGTGAGCCAGGTCACATGCTTGCAAGATAATTGGATGACATTCCACCGAGAGGGCCCAGAGTATATCTATCATATGGATGGACAAATCCACTCTTGATCCATGTGTCTCAACCAATACTTTCCGAACACTCAATGCCACCTTTATAGCCACCCGATTCGGTGTGGTGTTTGATGTCATCAAAGCATCCATCCGGTAAAGGTGATATGCATGATCTCATGGTCGAAGGAATTAGGTTACTATGTATCAGAAAGCATATAGCAATTGAACTATTGAAATGACTTGATCTTTATGCTACGCTTATCTATAGGAGTATGTCCACCATATCATTCTCCTAACGATATGATCTTGTTGTTGATAACATCTCAATGTTCATGATAGGGAAACCACAATCATTAATCAACCAACAAGCTAGTGAAGTATAGAGGCTATACTAGGGACTTCAAATTAAGTTTACAAATCACACAAGTATCAATGTTTCCTTGTTAATACTATTATAGCATGAATGTAAAAATTTATCATAAACACAAAGATATAATAATAACTATATTTATTATTGCCTCTAGGGCATATCTCCAACAGTCTCCCACTTGCACTAGAGTCATCTAATATAGATTACATGGTAATATACCGAACACCCATGGCAGTTTGGTGTTGGTCATGTTTTGCCCTCGGGAGAGGTTTAGTCAACGGATCCGCCACATTCAGATCTGTGTGTACTTTGCAAATCTTTATATCCCCATCCTGGATATGTTCTCGAATAGCGTGAAAACACAGCTTGATGTGCTTCAGCTTCTTGTGTGACCTTGGTTCTTACGCATTGGCTATGGCGCCCATGTTATCACATTAGATAGACATTGGGTCCAGCACACTAGGAACCACACCCAGCTCTGTAATGAACTCTTTCATCCATATCGCTTCTTGTGAAGCCTCCGAAGCAGCCATGTATTCCGATTCAGTTGAATATCTCGCCACAACGCTTTGATTTGCACTCCTCCAGCTAACTGCTGCACCATTCAAAATAAATACGTATCCAGATTGTGATTTAGAATCATCCGGATCGGTGTTCCAACTAGCATCGGTGTAACCATTAACAACGAGCTGTTCATCACCTCCATAAGAAAGAACCATATCCTTAGTTCTTCTCAAGTACTTAAGGATGTTTTTGATCATTGTCCAATGATCCACTCTGGATCACTTTGATATCTGCTAGTTAAACTAACGACATATGCAATGTAGGGTCTAGTACATAGCATAGCATACATTAGAGATCCTATGGCTGAGGCATAGAGTCTTACTCATCCTTTCTCTATCTTACGCCAATGGGACTTTGAGTTTTACTCAAGGTCGTATTGAAACATGGTAAGAACCCTTTCTTGCTTTCTTCCATTCCAAACCTCTTTAGAACTTTGTCCAAATATGTACTCTGTGACAATGATATTTGGCGTTTCGATCTATCTCTATAAATCTTTATGCCTAATATGTAAGCTGCTTCGCCAAGATCCTTCATTGAAAAACTATTATTCAAATATTCCTTGACACTATTAAGAAGGTCTACATCATTCCCAATCAACAATATGTCATCCACATATAGTATTAAGAATGCTACAGAGCTCCCACTCACTTTCTTGTAAATACAAGCTTCTCCATAAGTTTGTATAAAACCGAAACTTTTGATCACCTTATCAAAACGTTGATTCCAACTTCAGGGTGCTTGCTTCAATCCATAGATGGACCGTTGAAGTTTGCATACCTTGTTAGCATCTTTAGGATCGACAAAACCTTTGGGTTGCATCATATACAACTCTTCATCAATATCTCCATTGAGGAATGCTGTTTTGACATCCATCTGCCATATCTCATAATCATAATATGCAGCGATTGCTAACATAATCCTTACAGACTTTAGCTTCGCTACTGGTGAGAAAGTCTCATCGTAGTCAACTCCTTGAATTTGTCGAAACCCTTTTGCGACAAGTCGAGATTTATAGACAGTAACATTACCATCAGCATCTGTTTTCTTCTTGAAAATCCATTTGTTCTCGACAGCCTTTCGGCCATCCGGTAAGTCCACCAAAGTCCATACTTGGTTTTCATACATGGATCCAATCTCGGATTTCATGGCATCTTGCCATTTATTGGATTCTGGGCTCATCATCGCTTCCTCATATGTCTCAGGGTCATCGGTGTTGTCCACCAACATGACACTCATAACGGGATCATACCAATCTGGAGTGGTACGAGTTCTCGTTGACCTCCGAGGCTCTGTAGCAACTTCAACCGAAGTTTCATGATCACCATCATTAGCTTCCTCTCTTATTGGTGCAGGCACCACAGGAACTTCTTCCGGTGCTGCGCTACTCGCAATTTCGAGAGAAGGTTCGACAACCTCGTCGAGTTCTACTTTCCTTCCAGTCACTTCTTTAGAGAGAAATTCCTTATCTAGAAAGGATCCATTCTTGGCAACAAAGATTTTGCCTTCGGATCTATGATAGAAGGTATACCCAATAGTTTCCTTTGGGTATCCTATGAAGACGCATTTTTCCGCTTTGGGTTCAAGCTTGTCCGGCTGTAACTTCTTTACATAGGCTTCGCATCCCCAAACTTTAAGGAACGACAATTTAGGTTTCTTCTCAAACCATAATTCATACGGTGTCGTTTCAACGGATTTAGACGGTGCCTTATTTAAAGTGAATGCGGCTGTTTCTAATGCATAACCCCAAAATGATAGCGGTAAATCTGTAAGTGACATCATAGAACGAACCATATCTAAGGGAGTTCGATTAAGATGTTCGGACACACCATTACACTGTGGTGTTCCCGGCGGTGTCAATTGTGAAAGTATTCCGCATTTCTTTAAATGCTCGCCAAACTCGTAACTTAGATATTCACCTCCACGATCAGAACGTAGAAATTTAATCTTCTTGTTACGTTGATTCTCTACCTCACTTTGAAACTCCTTAAACTTCTCGAAAGTTTCGGACTTATGTTTCATGAAATAGATATACCCATATCTACTCAAGTCATCCGTGAAGGTAAGAACATAACGATAACCACCGCGCGATGCTACACTCATTGGACCACACATCGGTATGTATGATTTCCAATAAGTCCGTAGCTCGCTCCATCATACCGTAAAATGGAGTCTTAGTCATTTTTCCCATCGGACATGCTTCGCATCTTTCAAGTGATTCAAAATCAAGTGATTCAAGAAGTCCATCGAATGGAGTTTCTTCATACGCTTCACTCCAATGTGACCAAGATGACGATTGCCACATATAGGTCGAATTATCGCTGATTTCAAGCGTTTAGCCTCAATGTTGTTGATATGTGTATTTCCACTATCGAGATTCAATAAGAATAGACCATCTATCAAAGGTGCATGTGCATAAAACATATTACTCATATAAATCGAACAACCATTATTCTCGACTTAAACAAGTAACCGTCTCGCAATAAACAAGATCACGATATAATGTTCATGCTCAACACAGGCACTAAATAACAATTATTTAAGTATAAAACTAATCCCGATGGTAGATGAAGGGGTAGCGTGCCGACCGCGATCACATCAACCTTTGATCCGCTTCCCACGCCGCATCGTCACCTCGTTCTTCGCTAGCTTCCGTTTATTATGCAAAGACACTTTGAGTTACAAATATGAGCAACGAACCAAGATTATCAAATACCGAGCACTACTACGAGTACTAGTGAGATACACATCAATAACATGTATATCGGATATACCTTTCTTCTTGATGTTGCCGTTCTTGATCCGCCAAATACTTTGGGCAATTCCGCTTCGATGACCTTCTCCCTTGCGGTAAAGCACTCGATGTCGGGCTTGGGTCCAGCCTTGGTCTTCTTCGCTGGCATGGTAACTTTCTTACCACCCTTCTTGAAGTGTCCATTTTGCTTAGACTTGCCTTTCTTGAATTTGGTGGTCTTATTGACCAACAACACTTGGTGCTCTTTCTTGATCTCCACTTCTGCAGATTTCAACATGGCAAAGAGTTACGCAACGTCTTGTTCATGTTCTGCATGTTGTAGTTCATCACAAAGTTCTTGTAACTTGGTGGTAGTGATTGGAGGACACGGTAAATCCCCAAAGCATTAGGAATCACTATACCCAAGCTTTGAAGTTTGTTTGCGTGCCCAGACATCTTAAGCACATGCTCACTGACGGAGCTACCTTCTTCCATCTTGCAGTTAAAGAACTTTTCAGAAGCCTTATAGCTTTCAATTGCCGCATGAGTCTCAAAAATCAATTTGAGATCCTCGACAATATCATATGGGTCTGACTCTTCAAACCTTTTCTGAAGCTCCGATTCCAAACCATACAAGATAGCACACTGAACTATGGAGTACTGATTCTTTCGAGCAAGGTAAACATTCTTTACTTCATCGGGAGCATCAGCTGCAGGTGGGTCACCCAGCGGTGCATCCGGCACATAGGTCAAATTACCAGCTGTGAGGACAATCCTCAAATTGCGGAACCAATCCGCGAAGTTGCTTCCATTGTTTTTCAACTTTTCTTTCTCTAGGAACGCATTAAAATTGATGGTAGGGGCTGCCATTGATCTACAACATATTTGCAATAGTTTAGACTAAGTTTATGACAAATTGAGTTCAAATTAATTAGTGAAATTAAACTAGGTGAACTCCCACTCAAAACAACATCCCTCACATTGTTTTAGTGATCACACGAACCAAATCCACTACATCAACACCGATCATCACGAGAGTTGATATAGTTTCAATGGCGAACAATCGTCATGTTCATCATGTCTACTACATGATTCATGCTTTACCTTTCGGTGTGGTGTTTGATGTCATCAAAGCATCCATCCGATAAAGGTGATATGCATGATCTCATGGTCGAAGGAATTAGGTTACTATGTATCAGAAGCATATAGCAATTGAACTATTGAAATGACTTGATCTTTATGCTACGCTTATCTATAGGAGTATGTCCACCATATCATTCTCCTAACGATATGATCTTGTTGTTGATAACATATCAATGTTCATGATAGGGAAACCACAATCATTAATCAACCAACAAGCTAGTGAAGTATAGAGGCTATACTAGGGACTTCAAATTAAGTTTACAAATCACACAAGTATCAATGTTTCCTTGTTAATACTATTATAGCATGAATGTAAACATTTATCATAATCACAAAGATATAATAATAACTATATTTATTATTGCCTCTAGGGAATATCTCCAACACCAACTATGAGGAAGTGATTGAAGACTCAACATTTCTCCGGCTTACCCAATGAAGATGGAGAAGAAGATTATAGTGCTTTTTGGGAGGACTTCAATATGTTGCTTGCCAAGATTGTCGACATCACCTAGACGGAGTATTCAAGGATCAACAGCAAGATGCCGTAGATCTTAAAGTTCTCCAGGGGCTACTATTAGGAATATGCATAATGGGCACCACCATAGCATAGCTTGGATGGTCCACAGTTGGTAGCAAGACCTATGGCCTGTTGGGCGGCACAGTTAGAAGGATCCAGAAGGAATGCCCATGCCAAATAAAGGTGAAGGAGATATGTCCTAGACGCAAATAATAAATAGTTTTTATTTGATGTATCTCTTGTTCATAATACATTTCTTACCGTGCTATAATTGTATTAATACAAAATGTTAATACACGTGTGGTATGTAAACAACCAGGTCTCTAGCTGCCTCTAGTAAACTAGCTCATTGGACAAGTGATCTTATGGTTTCAAGATCATGGTGATAGTGCTGATTGACAATGAGGTCACATCATTAGAGAATGATGTGATAGACATTCACCCAAAGTTAATCACAATGAGATCTAGTTACTTAAACGTTCATCATTGATGATAACATAGAAACATCGTGCCTTATATCCTTCGACTATGAGATGATGCATAATTACTGTTTTAGAGGGAGACTTTGATGATATCAAGTATCAAGCCGTGAAAGGGTGATCATAAAGGTATCGTTGTGTTTCCTGAAGAAATGGGTTGTGGAGTTTTTATCAAGACCATGATTTTCCAATCCTAGTAACGGATACATACACGTGGCCAGCTCGGTGACGTTGCATTAACGAAGCTTGCAATCGTATGATTGGATCATGGAATGCAACGACACGGGAACGAGTAAATGAATTCATTGGTAACGAGATCAAACACAAGTATGGAGATGCTTGAGATCAAATCTCAGATGACCTAGGTATCGTAAGGCAAAGGGAATAGGACTACATAATTAAGGTTCAAGCGATGAGATTAATCATGAGTGTACTGGTGGTCATTATGGAAATAGAGGTCACGATGTTGATCATTGATGCAAGAGGAGTCTTTGTCATGTCCGTAGCATCTCCGAGCCGAAGGGTGTCACACTTAAGGGTGGGGACGCATTGGGATCGAACCAACACCAAAAGAGAAATGAGAGAGAGAAACCGAAAAGGTTCCGGGTGAAATCCGATGATGATCGGAAGAGGACCGAAAGGAGTTTCGAGGTATGAAATATAATAATATATTTGTTTTATATTAATTAGTTGAATTAATATTAAAAACATATTTTATTTTATATTTATGGGCAGCCTTCTTGCTATTGGGCCTTCTTCTAGAAGGGCCCATTGTAACATCCCAGTATTAGAGCTTAGCAATAAGCTGGGCACAGATGTGTGCATTGCATTCATGCATAGAAAATCCGAATAATTTTTTCCACTTTTGAACAAAACTTGTCAAAGTGATTGAAGCTTCTCTTAACTTGATGGAATTGAAGTAGATCATCAAGTTGACTGCGATAAGTTTCGATATGACCTTTGCTAAAAACTTAATTTTGGGTAAACATGATATGATCTAAGGGTAGATCAAATGTAATAAAATTAAACCACAACATATTGTTTAATGATTAATATATGATCCTTAAGTGATTTTTCCATATTATTCATTACAATAACCCATGAATACCAAGCTATGAATATAATCCAAGTAACAAGAATGTAATAACTAAACCTTGACCTGTCTTATTCTTATCTATTCCTACCATGAGCATCATGGTAGTTCTCTAACACTAATTTCTTATCACTTGTTGAGTAGGAAGGAAATTAAGTCAAGATCATTCACCACATATCTTTCTTTCCATAGCAATCCTTAACATCTCTATTGAATCATATCCTAATATCTGTTGTTCATCAATGTTGAGAAATCAACATTTGATTCACCAATTCTTAGCTTATTAACTCTGGATCTATCAATCTTTAACCTATCAATTATTGATCTATTAACTCTTGTCATTATCATAGCATTAATTTTAAAGCCTTTACAAAAAGAAATAAGGAGAGGTAAGTGGTACTAGTTTTAGATATCATCTATAGGATGGGAGAGTTTGAAGAGAATTAAACCAATATGATAATGGATGGAGTTAACTCACTCCTGAATGGATAGAAGAGTTGTTTAGAAGATATAATTATATGGTAGCAAGGAAGATTACAAGGATTTGAAGATAGTTACCAGGAGTAATCCTATTGGATCAAGTAGGTATAGTCAATGAATAAATATCCTAGTCAAATAGAGATACTAAGAAGATAATTATCACACAACTGTAATGTTGTATTGATAAAGCCTTGATTAGCCAACTGGAAACCTAAGCCATAAATTATCAAAGGATTATAATGATCATGCTCAAGACACTAAGAGTGAATGATTATATCATGTATAAGTGATATTGGTGGATAGAACATGATTAAACCCAAGTGTAAATATGTTGTTCTAGGTTAGTCATAACAAGTCACATTAATATAATGTGAAGTTGGTGTATTATTTATTAAGACAAGTAAAAGATAAGATAGTAGGATAAAGCTGACACTAGAGCAACATTGAGATGTAGGAGTAGTGTTATTCTTCTTAAAGGGTAGTAAGTTGTTGAGGAAAGTAGGATTTGATATATTCATCTGTTGGAGTAATATTAGTGATGGATGATAAAGGAAGTGTATGAATGGAGTTAGAAGTAACTACTAGTTGAATTGAAGGTTAACATTAGTAGTTTGATATGATCAAGTGGAGATATGAGAAGATTATGTTATTAGTTTGGATGATGCTATCTCTGAGACTTTTGAGGGTGTGTCCACTCATATTGGGCACCGTATGCACTCAGCATCACTTGGGTAGAACAAGAACAAGCTTGCACCTTTGTATGGAAGCGAGGGAGTTGTGGGCGGGTCCAAGGGCCTCAAGCCCCTGTACAAGATGATGTTGAGGATATTCCGCCATACCATTTCCACTAGTGCTGGAAATGATGATGACATCAGATGTTGGTTGGTCAACTTACTGTACCATACTCACAAGATTCACCTAGATGGTCCCGAGGCAGACGTGACTCCTATTGACATCATGGACTTCATATTTGAGGAGATGCACCATGCCATATTGTACAATAAGGCTCCTCCCTATGCACCACTTGTCATGAGGCTCATAAACACCCATGCTCATGGTTCTCCACTTGTTATGCCTCCCAACCTTACAGAGCATACTCTTGTGTCCCTGTAGCAAAAAGGACGCATGGGGCCAACCCCTAGACGCTCACTGGATCATGAAGAGGAGGATGAGATTTCTGGGGCCGAGAGGGCCCCCTCTCCACCTAGGTCTTAGAGGAAGAATGCCTCCAATGCACCCATGCCTACCATGACACCTGAGTATGTGCAGGAGAAGGTCAAGAAAGCGTCATTCTGGGAGAGGACCCTATGTTGCATGAATGTGGACATACACAAGCAACAACATGCCTCCTACAAGAGAAATCGTCGCATGGAGAAACTACTTAAGGAAATCAAGGCTCAGGGATAAGCGAAGGATGAGGAAGGAGAGGATGAGTACACCGATGAGCATGGAGCTCACCCTTCCACAGAGTCTTACTATAAACTCTTCTTTAGGCATGGAATGCCCAAAAGGACAGCATGGTGGACTGGCAGACCTTCTCTGATGTCACCTCAGGATTTGGGTACCAGGGTACGTCTTCTTCTCGCCCTCATGTCAAAGGGCCAGCAACTCCAGATGGTGATGATGACTATGAGGAGGAGGATGACGAGGATCAAGACATGGATGAGGATGATGACAACGAGGACTACTGATACTTTGGGGCGCTAGCGTAGGTCTTTTCCCCTTTTCGGCGTTCTGATGCCAAAGGAGGAGAAGACATTATCATCGGGATTTGCATGGGCTTGGATTTGGCTTTGGATTTTTATGTTTGTTGTTTGAATCTCGAAATTTATTTGCTTTATTTTGCCTTGGTTTGTGAGATACTATGTGTGTGAGGACATGTTTTCTCCTATGCTATTGTAACTTATGTGAGAACTATGTTTAGCATTTATTACCGGTCGTGCATGATTTACTTGTTTATCCTAGTGCACATAGTCAGGGTAGCATTATTATATTGTTATACACTGATATATATCTCATTGAAAATATTTCCATGCAAAATCACGTGTTGTCATCGAACACCAAAAATGGGGAGATTGAAAGGACATTTACTGTCTTAATCAGTTTTGGTGTTCGATAACAACTCGTAGATCATTTTACAGTATGATGATGTCTACATGTTGATATAATGAAAAGTGAAAAGGACCTTGCCTTGCGGAATTGCCCCACAAAATATGCAAGTTTCTGGGAACTCCAGACCGGAATCTCCAGTCCGATTGGACCGGAGTCTTCGGTGTGGTCCGGAGTTTCCCTAGGAATCTCCGGTGGGGGGCTTTAGAAACCTGCCGAGGACCTTCTGTATGGGGGTCCAGAGATCAGCCGGAGACAGACCGGAATCTCTGGTCCAATCACCCAGACTGGAGTCTCTGGTGTGGCTAGGCCGGAGTCTCCGTTCCACAGGGTCCATAAACTATGAAGAGTCTCCGGAGGAGTTTTTCTCAGGGCAGCTGGGACAGTCTGTATGGTGGTCCGGAGCTTAGTCCGAAGCTTGGTACGGAGATTGTCCGGAGTCTCCTGTGTAGACCGAAGTCTCCGGTCTGCACACCGGAGTCTCCGGTCTCACAAGTTCTCCAACGTCAGAAAACGGTTCAATGAGTGGTGGCCTATTAATAGGGGACCTTGTCCCATTCCTCTAGCTGCTCGACCCACTCATGAACTTCACCACCATTTGAGCCATCAAATCAACAAGATCTCTTCAACCAACCATCCAAAGTCATTGATCTTTGGAGAATCGAAGGAGGAGGCCTTGATCTATAGCTTCACCAAGAGAGATCTTCATTTCCCCTCATTCACTTGAGGGCCCCTTGATCTAGTGTTTCTTTGGAAACCTAGCTTTTGATTTGGTTCTTACAAGCTTGTATTTGATTGTTTAACAGCTTGCTTGTATTCGGGAGCCTCCAATTAGGTTATGGATATTTGCCTTAAACTTGTTGTAAAGGTGCCGGCTTCCACCTCGAAGGTTGTCGTTATAGTGGAAGAGGTGAATCGAACCCTTTGGGGTAAGGTTCATCGGAGAACAAGGGAGGCCTCTCGTGGTGTTGGTGGTTTGGAACCACCCCCTCTCCAAACATATATGTACTTCCCATCAAAAGGAAGGAACTACGGGAAATAACCCCTTGTGTCTCCATGTGCTCCACTTTGGTTACTTCGATCCTTTACCGCACCTTACTTATCTTGTTCTTGCTTAGTCTATGTGCTAGATTGACATATAGATAAATTTACCTTAGTTGCATAATCTAGAGAATTTACCTTTTGTGTCAAACCCTAATTTGAAAAGGAGTAAAATTTGAAGTAGCACCTATTCACTGTTGGAATTATGCCCTAGAGGCAATAATAAAGATGTTATTATTATAATTCTTGTTCATGATAAAGTTTATATTCCATGCTAGAATTGTATTAAGCGGAAACTTTAATACTTGTGTGGTTTGTAAACAACACCGTGTCCCTAGTACGCCTCTATGGACTAGCTCATTGATCAATCATGGTTAAGGTTTCCTAACCATAGACATGAGTTGTCAATTGATAATGAGATCATATCATTGGGAGAATGATATGGTGGATAGACCCAAACAAAGCAGAGCAATTAGATCGTGTCATCGTGTTCGTCTTTGCGAAGCTTTTCCTATGTCAAATATTGTATTCCTTAGACCATGAGATAATGCAACTCCACGATGCGGAAGAAAGCTTTGAGGTCATCAAACGTCATCCTATGAGAGGGTGATCATAAAGGTGTCTCTCGGTGATCGGAAAGTATCATTGGGTTGTATGTATCGAGATGGGATTTGTCCCTCCCAAGTCGGAGAGATACACTTGGGCCCGATCGTGTCGATATCAACACCGCTTGCAAGCATGTGGTTAAGGAGTTAATCACAAAGTGATATCGGATTACGAACGAGTAAAGTACTGCTTGTGAGCGATTGAACTAGGTATGACGATGCAAGCGATCGAATCTCGGGCAAGTAAAATATCGCGAGACGAAGGGAATATATATGGGATTGATTGAATCTGGCATCGTGGTTCATCCGATATGATCATCGATGAATGTGTGGAGTCAATATGGGTGCCCAGACCCATTGATTATTGATAGAAGATCATGTCGCATATTCTCGAACCCGAGGTCACACATAACGTATCTCGGCTAGGATAGATTGGATAATTGGTTTATGAATTTTGTTCGGAGTCTCGGATGGGATCCGGATATCACGAGAGGTTCGAATGGTCCGGAGAATAAGATTCATATAAGGCGGTCGGTTTTGGAGTTGAATTGTTGGGTTAATCAAGATTGTATCGGAAGCTTCTAGAACCTTAGGAAGGGACCAACGTGGCCCCACCTTCCGGGAGGGGGCATGGGCCTATGAGGGAGTGTCCTGGCCGCATTGGGCCAGGGGCACAAGGCCCCATAGGGCCCAGCCGATCCTAGATAAGTTTAAACTCGTTTAAACTAGAGATAGGATTTCTAGATAAGGGAGAGTTTAAATCGTTTAAACTAGAGATAGGATTTCTAGATAAGGGAGAGTTTAAATTGTTTAAACTAGAGATAGGCTTGGAGGAGGGGCAAGGGCTGGCCGCCCCCCTCTATATATAGAGGGGTGGTGCGCCCCCTCCCCCTACACACACCTTCCTCCAAGCCCTAGCAGCCTTGCTACCTTCCTCTCTCCCTCCCGACTGTTTGTAGGCGAAGCCCTGCAGCAGAAATTCTCCACCATATACACCACGCCGTCGTGTTGTAGATCCAATCTATCTCTCCACCATACTCGCTGGTCCGAGGAAGGAGGAGACGTCGAGTCTTTGCGTGTGCATCTCACGGAGGCACCGCCACTTGTGGTGCTAGATCGGATCGGATCACGAGGAGAAGCGAGTGCGACTACATCACCCACGTTAACGAGCGTTCATTGCTTGAATCTTCAAGGGTATGAAGATCTAATCCAATCTCTCTCGTTGATTGCATCTCCTAGATTAGATCTTGGCTTTCCCTCTGTTCGCATCCGTAGAAAATTTTGATTTACTATGCCGCGAAACCCCTTCATTCACTCCCCTCCTCTAGGTGCCCATACGACCCTTTCACACATCACAACCATCATCACTAACAGTGATACCAGCACATTGTCGAACAACTCAGTCCGCTGCTCAAAGGTAGTGCTTGTTCAGGAAGGTCGTGAACCAACTCAACCTGCGCTCAGGGGTCATGGCAAGGTACCTAGTTGAAAGGATAGAGATGTCGCCTAGAGGGGGGGTGAATAGGCAATTTTAAAACTATTACGGTTTTGGTTTAATAGAATGCGGAATTAAACTAACATTTATTTTACAAGCACAAAACCTAAATACACTAGGCTCAACTAACTGAACCAACAACAAGTTAAGCTAAGCAATAAAGCACAAGAGAATTTACCACAAGTGATAAGCAAGATATAAGTACTTCAAGCTCGATGGCTATCACAAGGAAAGTAAGCTCGGGTATAGAGATAACCGAGGCACGCGGAGACGAAGATGTATTCCCGTGTTCCCTTACAAGTAAGGTACGTCATGTTGGAGAGGTGTGGGATTCCACGAAGGATTTCCCAACGCCACGAAGGCTCACCTTCTTCTCCGAGTCTATCCCACGAAGGAATAGGCCCTTTCTTTATGGCTAGCTTTTTCTCCACTTTGGAGATGGCAAGCTCCACAACCACTTCATAAGATCCATGAAGGAGAAGCCCGGGTCTCTTCACAATCTTCCACGAAGAGAACACCGTGGCACCAACCGCAAAGCCAACTAGGAGGTCACCCTCCAAGAGTAACAAGCTCACGGTCTCTCACTCGAATAAATCGTAATGGAGAGCTCAACACTTACGCAAGAATGCAAAGCAAGAACACCAAAGGTGCTCAAATGCTTCACTCTCAAATACTACCAAAGGAACAAGCGCTAGGGAGGAATTATAGAGGAAGAACAATGGTGGAAACCAACAAATGACTCCAAGATCTAGATCCAATGGGTTCCCCTCACTTAGAGGAGGAATTGATTGGTGGGGATTGTAGATCTGGATCTCCTCTTCCAAATCCCTCAAAAAGATACAAGAATCATAGGAGGGAAGGGAGAGGAAGAAAGCTCAAAGGGGTCAGCAATGGAGGTCAAAAACATGCTCAAGAGACTTAGAACTTTGGGGAAGAAGCCCTCCTTTTATACCCCTTCAAGGGGATGACCGTTGGAAGCAAGATGCGCTAGGCGAACACGTTCCAGCGATGAAACTGGCGCCGCCGGATCAGCCGCCGGAATTTCCGATCAAAACCAAAAGTTCCGGTACAAACCGAAACAACATACAGAACAGTTTTTTGGCGGCTTGCCGGAAATTCCGGCCACAAACTCGGTCCGCCGGAATTCCCGCCGGAATTCCGGTGGAACCAAACAGGGCACACGAAAACGATGATAACATTTGCGTCCGGACTCTTATTTCGATGATCTTGGGATTGTTTTGACGAGGACAACAAGCCATATAATATGGTGCATAGAAGCATCATATTCCAATAGAGGAGGATAGAACCAACTGAAGAAAGGTAAGAAGCCTCCCTATAAGAAGAACCTATAAAACCTTCAAACCCGAAAACGCCATAGAAGATGCATACGAATTCCGTTTTCGATGAACTTGGGCTTGTTGAAGAGATAGAAATAAGCTCAAGAACCTCACATGGAGAAACACCAAGAAGCAACAAAATAGGAAGATGCAAAGAATGCAAAGGATTGAGCTCCCTATGACGATGTGATCAAGTTACCCAACCGAAAGCCCCTCTTAATAGTGCGGCTATGTATCCTATAACCCGGTCTCCCAACAATCACCTTGAGACCGATGAAAGGAAAACCTAGTAAGGCCATACCTTTGCCTTGCGCATCCTGCTTGATCTTGATGACAATACTTCAATCTCCATCCAAGCTGGAATGCATCACTTGATCATTGTTGCTTCGTGAAGACTCCTAATTTGCTCCGCCATACACCACTATTGGATAGCTTCATTAATACATGTCTTCACATGTCCATTATCACCAATATGGACGTCAAGCTTCAAGCAAATGATCTTCTCGAGATGCTTATCTTGAACTTGCCCTTCTCAACCTTGATGACGATCACCACTTGATGTCATCCTCTCATGGGCTATATAAGATCTTTACTTTTGAAGCATGCCCATGGAAAGATACTTATCCCATATAGAAAACGCAAAGACACATATATAATGGGTTAGTTCATGATGCATAATTGTCAAAGCTTACCATACCACAAGATCCATGTGGTACATTCTTTATGCTTCATGTGTTGACCAGCTTGAAATCACTCTTCACTCTTTGTATATGTCAACCATGTATCTTCTCATGCTCCATATCAATATCTTGAGGTATATAAAGAACTCTTAATTTGATTACATGCTCTAAATCTTAGTTAATCATAGCTCAACTAATGAGGCTATCATGACACCGTCTTAGAGCCATATCTTGAATTCTTCTATTGAGATCACACTCTCAAGATCTTGATCATATCATATTCTTCTCTTCAACTCGATGATCTTGATGCCAATACTCAAGGTATATATTTATCTTCATAGCATCCATACTTGAATCCAACACATAGACTACAAGCATGACCTATGGAATATTCCTTCATATAAAACTCAGTGAAAACATTAGTCCATAGGGATTATCATTAATCACCAAAACCACACATAGGGGCAATTACTCTTTCACTGGTCGCTTGTCCGATGTGCTCCATAAGGTGGGTAAGAGCACGGTGGATCTCCGTCACAGTGATGGGTGCAACGGGAAAGCGAGGACCGTAGATGATCTTCATCTAAGCATAGTTGTCAATGGGCTTATTGATCAACTCGGTGTCCGATGGGTGAGCCTACATGATAATCATAGTTAGTTCATGACATGGGTGCATATGTGAGCATTAGAAAAACCAATGCAAGTGCGAATATATCATACCTTGATGTGCTCATAGTAAGCTTCATCGTCCATCATGATATCAGAGGTCTCCTTAACCCAGCGCATGTTATCAAGCCTCTTGATCCTCAACACCCGTATACATCGCACTCTCCAGTACCTCATGTGGTTGTACACCTGGTTCGGAGTCACTGTCCGGCAACAGAACTTGAACACATCATCTCCAACCAAGCGCATGTCCGCCTGTCTGAATCCCCGCACTACTGAACCCCCTTTCTCGATCAACTGGACCACCCGATTCAGGACGAAGGTGGACAGAGATGCTAAACATGACATGGCTAGCTTCCTCGTGACCACCGCATCAGGCATCGACACATAACGCAGAGGCAACACAGAGGTTGCGGGCAGATCAGGGACGCAACCTTCTCCTATGGCAGTCGGGATAATAATGTGTTCAGTTCTAGGCGAAGAACTATACTTATACCACTAATCCTACCTACAACACATGGCAATCCTCACAGAATAGCATGCTCAGGTCCAGATCTAGAACACCAACTCATAGCTTAGAATTGTGAGCTAGAACATGGCAACAAGTCTAAGCTGCGAGAACTAGGGTTAGATGTTTCTTACCATGATCTCGATCTCGCCTGACGACGACAACATGTCCGACATAGCCGAGGAGGAAGACTTGTCGGAGACGAGCTAGACCCGCCGGAGTAGGAGGCGCCGCTTACCTGCTCGTTAGTGAGGAAGAGGATTTGGAGGGAGAGCTCGAAATTGGGGGAAATGGAGGCGGGGATTTTGGAGCCGCCGGAGGGGCGGTGTAAATAGCCGCGACGAATCGGCGGGCGGTAACCCCAATTTCTCCCGCCGGATTTTGCGAGCTCCCGCCATCCCTCCCTTGCACGATCGTGTGCAGCTTCTTCCCCCGCGAGCGCGAGAAGAACTTGGCTCTGTGGAAATGCCCGATTTCAGCGTTCCTCTAGGGCCTGACCGAGGGGCGCTTTAAGAATTGTGCGATACAAAGATTCTATCCGCCGCGTGGAACCAAACGCTCTTATTTCTTCCCGCCCCATGCGAGAAACGGGGAAACGAGCAACCAAACACGCCCTACACCCGGATCACGTATTCCGGCGTTGCTTTCGGATGTTAAGGAAGTTGTTCTAACAATGACATCAACATGTTCGCGCTCCTAGGTATTCTCGAGGCTTGTAGAAGGCGATTCTCCAGTGCCTTACTACGTGATCAACGAACATCCACACAACAAAGTATATTATCTAGCTGATGTCATCTATCCTGATTGAGTAACACTTGTGAAGACAATCCACGATCCTAATGATAATAAATGTGCGAGGTTTACGATAAAACAAGAGATTTGTAGGGTAATAAATGTGGAGCAGTCATTTGGTGTGCTCCAATCTTTATAGGGTATTGTTCAGCGCTGTGCTAAAACATAGAGATAAGACTATGTGAAAGATTGTGACTACTCGTATGATTATGCACAACATGATTGTGGAAGATGATGGTGAAAATAGAATTTTTGACAAGAGTGGGAATCTGAGGACCAAGTATTCTCTGTCCAAAATAGGTCGGTCGGCTAAAGAGGCCTGAGTCGCCCCCAAAAAAGACTTTTGATCAGGAAACTTATACCAGACAAAATGATAAAGGTCGGCCGAACTGGCATCTGGGTGTTCCGTTTCGATCAGATCGGAAGCTCCAACATGTAGTATGTTAGTACTGCTAACAGTAGCGGGTGGCAGGTAATTACGCGGCAGCAGAGCCGGTTTGGTGGTGCTGTTTTTCCGTGCATGATGAGCAGGTGATGCCTCTGCGCGACGGTCGGTCTCGGTGCCGGTGGCTTTATTACTCCGTTGCTGGCCGGCGGCCGATGGAACCGATGATGAGAACGGACTACACCGGCAATGCGTGCGCCACGGTATGGCCAACGTACGTACGTAACGTAACCAGTAACCTTGGGGTCTTCTCACTCGCCTGCGACGGAGATCCGATCAATCAGTCGGACTCGCTCGCTGCTATACCGAGAGACCGGGCGAGGCAGTGTAGCCCGCGTGCGTGAGCAACAGTGTGCGGCCGCGCGCGGGGCTCTAGGCTGGCTAGGCCATGCCCCGGCGTGCCGTTGCGCGCATCGATTCGAGCCACGCTGCTGCTGCTGCGTGCGTGAGCCACGGCGGGGCGCGGTCACGGGACGGGACGCGACGCCCTACGCAGCAGCAGCGGCAGATTTCTCGGATCTCTATTCCCCCGCCGCGATGGAATCATCCAAGGCCTGTCCCTGTCGTTTCTCATCGGGATTTATTACATTTGCAGAGCACAGGATTAGGTGTTTACTCCTGGTTCAGGAATTAAAACTTCGGGCATCTTTCCAGTGGCAATCAACGTCCATAATAGCCTTCTGGAATTTGTGTTTCCAGCACTTGAAAACCAATCATGCGTCGTGTTCAAAAAACACTAAAAAAAAGCAGCTGCTCTCAGTTTCTGCGAACAAAAGATGAGTGGAGTCGCCCGGCCGGCTGAACAGGCATGCTCTTCAAAGGAAACCTTTTTTATGCATCTCTACCGCTTTTGATAATTCTTTGGGGAGATGAGGTCGAGACACATAATCATTCCGAGTCATAATATCCAGGAGTTATCTGTATATGTTTGACTACTATGTATGTGGTCCTCCAGGGTCACCCCGTCCCTTTCTTTCTCCAATGATAATTCGAACCGAATTTCTTCCTTCAGCTGATTGTTACTACTCGATCAATTAAGCACGACCTAACACGTCATAATTGCGCATTTGAACCAGAAAGACTTTCAACCATTGGATCATGCCTGCACTTCCATCTACGCTCACGTGAGTACGTGACCGATAAGGCAGCTACGAACATGTCTGAAAAGCCCGGGGCAATGTACTAATCGCATTGCCGAAAACATCTTGAAATGAGGAACTGCTAAGCTGTAGGAGGTGGACCACGTAATTGCGGCAATTTGGTGGTCCTGCTTAAGACCGACCGCTGAAAACCAGCCCATTTCTTTCCTTCTGCTCACACCAGGTGACACGCCCCTCCCTACGGGCTATACGGCGTTCCATTTCGGATTAGGAGGGAGAGACACCGATCTGGCGACGGTGATGGGAGCAAAAACACACACTTTCTGCTTGCACATGTAAGGTGCTGGAGAAAGGTCGGGCGTATAAAGCTCATCCATGCCAAGGAAAAGAGAGGTATACTTTCTTTTTTTTTCCTTTGTGGAAAAAGAGGGAGGCCTATACATCATCAAACGTACTGCCAAAAGACATGTATGAGAGCCTGCTAAATGCTCCGCTGGTTGTCGCTAGAAGATGCCCGAGCATGCGAGGCTTATGATCTTTGCGGCTTTATCCAAGGAAAAATCTCAGTAGCTTCGTCAAATCTAGCCTCGCTCGACCAAAGCTATACGTGCACATAAAGGCTAAACTACGGTTCTTTTGTGTTGGGTAAAGTACACTTGAAGTGCACATGGACACCTTCAGAATTGTTAGTACATTTCTAATGCTCCTTTCTGGTTTCTATGATGACAAAAAATCATTGCAGAAAAAAAACACAGGACTGAATTTCAGCGTTAAGCACTCTCCCTTTGTCCATGGAATATATGCTTGGAGAACCTGACTTCAGGGATGCTTAGAGGGGCTGATGCTAATCTCTTGCAAAACAAACCACCAGGATCCAAACAAGACCGGACTAAAAGGCCGCATGCCATCTTTACCCAGCTTCCTCACACGGCTTAGCTCACAAAATCGATGTACCGTTTGACCAGTCCAACGGCTTTCATTAGGGTTCAAAGCTGTGGAACAGATTAAAAACAGGCTAGTTCAGCCTTATACCTCGCCGGTTCGTGGTCCTTTCAAGTACTATATACTATCAGCTGATGCTTTAGTCTTTAGGAGAAGAATTACAGTTAGGAGTGCTCAGTGCTCCCCTTTTGTTTTTTCAACTTTTTTTCTAATGTTTACATATTGTTCCATGACTGGTGAATGCTTTAAAGCCATCACGTGCATCAGTAAAGATTATCACTTGCTGCTGCAAGAGACAATATAAAGATCCATGCCCGTGCACTGCACAATTGGGGAATTTAGTATGTACCAGTTGATGGGTTGCATAGTTTAAGCGATTTTTAATTTTCAAGAAACAAATTTGCCCGCATTTATAAAGAGCTGCCATGGCTATTTTCATGTATTCCTAGGAGTCCCATCACTAGAGCTCGCAAAATAATCTGAATTTGAAAGCAAGACCAGGAGATGCCAAACATGTGAAGCTCAGCTCCATCTTTTGAAGTCTTCCGGCCTCTCTTTTGGTTTGGCAGCTTGCTGTTTCTGCCCAATGTGGGGTAGCTTTCAAATAACTGCAACCACATACCAACAACTTTGTAAAGGTTACTTCTTTCTAGGCTACCTCCTACAGCTACTTGCACCTGTCCCATTCACCATGCTGGGGCTGAGCTAGGCACTGACCTAGACCTCTTGCACATAAAAACTGGGCTCCCTCTAATGCACTTGAAATTTCATTCTGCAAAATTGTACTAGTGCACTGGTTCACCCGTAGGTAGCTCCCTGTGTGTAGGTTGGTGCTCATTGGCTCTGTTTTTAACTACTCCCTCCGTTTCAAAATATAAGATGTTTTAGATTTGTAAAGAAAATAAATCTAGACTTTTTTTAGTGTGTAGATTCATCCCAAAGTTGAATAAACCTACATACTAAACCAAGTCTAGATTTATTTTCTTCACAAACCTAAAACATCTTATATTTTGAAACAAAGGGAGTACCAATCTGTGTCCATGTACCCAGAAATGTGAAACTGATGAGAAATCAAGTGTGTCAAGTTGACTATATGCTGACAAAGTAGGTACAGTTATGAGGACGAACTAGACAGTATGCCGAAAAAATCATCGAAGACTTAACTTAGGTGTCACGAATTTAGGCTCAAAACTACTTCTGGGTGTGCAACCTATTTGCCACCACTTTATCTTGACTGAAATTTGCTTGCGGTTTGTGAAGTACACTACCATTTTCACATTTCTCCCCTTTCTCCTCTACTCTCATCGTCATCTCTCTGTCCATCGATTGAATTTTCCAGCTGGCCACCTGCATTGTACGTATAGACTGTTCCATGTTTGGCTCCCTGTGTGTAGGTTGGTGCTCATTTGCACTGTTTTAACTACCAATCATAGCATGCAATTGCAAGGTACAGGTGACCAGGTTTGTGTTTCTGAACCTTTCACCATTTGAACAACTATTTGTGGAAACAATAAATAGTCCTTCCATCGTCACATGCATGGGTGCATTGCATACCTTTGGCAGCCAAAAATATACGCAGGTGGACTTCATGACAGTCCAGGCTGAGCGTTGACACTTGAGGTGAGGTTCAACGTTCTGGACCAGACCCCACAGGCAAATACTACTTGTTGTTCAAAGTTCGGTTTGAATCAAAGTTTTACAACAGGTTTGTCAATAGTTGCATTAGGGTATCTCCAACTGCACGACCTTAATTGGACATCCAAAAGGTTCGTTTTCTGTCAGAATGAGTCAGCCCATAGACAGAAATTGGGACACGGTCCGTTTAGGTTGCTGGGTGTGCCCAGCCGCCCGACACATTTTGACCTCCCCCACCCTCTGTTAAGAACCTCTAATAGTTACGAAATGTTAATGGCAACAAGATGTCGCCAATCCCCCGGCCGTCTTCCCGCGTGGTCAGTGGGGTCCCACAATCCCATGGCCAGAAAAATCCCGTGCCGGGCCATGGTGTTTCCTGCCTAGGTCGTGATCTATAGACAGTGCCACCGACGCGACGAGGAGCACCACCCCAAGCGCCACCAAAACACCACCCATCCAAGCCTCGTCGTAAGATCATCAACTAGACTGAAGGGGGTTCGTAGCAGAAAACAAAAAATTCATGACTAGCACAACACCAATTGTCCGAACTATCTAGGAGTAATGTTGTAAAGGGGAAGGTTTCGATGACAATACCCTTGTAGACCGAAAACATTTAACGTTCATGAGAACATGGATGATGTAGTCATACTCGTAGCCAACCTTAAGGTCGCGTTGCTCCTCGCACATCACCTTAGGTTCTTGCACGACAGTCCAAGTGCCACAACTGGCAGCACCCCCGTGGTTTATCACACGTACGATGCTCTAAGACGACCCGGTCTCCCCGATCCAGTTGGTATTGTGGAAGTAGATCTTCTGGAACGGGATCCAACAATGCGATGGCGTTCCGAAGATACGTCGTTTCCCACGCGTATAGTACTTCTTGGAACCACACAAGAGTAGGAGAGAGAGAGATTCACAAGGAAACTGCCTAAAGGAATATTGAGTTGCGTCTTTTACCTCCCATAGACCTCTTCTTATATAGGGAAAGAGAGGGAACTCCAATTAGTCAAGTCCCGGGGTGGGACTAAACAAAAGGGGGAGGAGGCGCAAGGAGGAGGGGCAGTGGCCGGTGGCCTGGTGGTGGTGGGCCCAACCTACGTGCCACGTCAAGGATGGACGACGGCTGGGGTGGGCCCCACCCCACGCGCCATTGTACCATGGCAGTAGCAGCTCCCCTTGCCCTCCTTTGGGTGGATTGCCCTATTGGGCCTTCCCTCCGGGGTTTGGCCCAATGAGGTAGGCTGCCCCTAAAATTTAATTTCAAATATTATTTTAATATCAATTCCAATAATTAATATAAAATACATATTATTAAATTCCTTCTGATCTGAAACAACTTTTGGTTCACTTCGAATAAACTCGGCTCCTCTCGGAACGATTTTGGTTCTCTCACGGAACACTTCTGGCTTTATCATCTCTTTCTTCTGGTGATCTCGACGATTTCAAGACGATCTCCAAGTGTCGCCGAACCCTTAAGTGTGTCACCCTACGGTTCGGGAACATAACAGACATGATCAAGAAACTTCTCGAATCAATGAACATCAATGGCATCTGGATACCCATAATGACCCCTGTGCATTCCATGATTTTAATGTCATTTGAACCATCAACATCGAATACAATTCCCTTTGTTACTTTGGTACCTGACTTATCCAAGTTCCGATCATCAGTATTACTATACCTTGTTCAATATTGTTATCGACAAATACTTCTTAACTCGTTCCCGTGATATTTCATCCCCATGACCTAGTCTTATGACTGCACACCTTTATGCATGTAATCTCACCGAGTGGGTGATGGCTCCAATATTTGTCATCTTTCTCCGCGTTTAAACATTTTTTTAGTAAAACAATTGACAAGAAACTTCCAATCCTTGCCACTAATGACTAATAAATGCAAAGATATGCAAAACCTTGATTTGGATTATGTGTGAAGGAAATCACGAGTTTTAATGCGAAATCAGAAGTCATAATGAAGGATTTTGAGGAAATCCACATAGCCAAGTAATTGGGAAGCAAAATCCAGGCGACAGTACGCGTAAGGACCTATGGTATGGCGGAGCCCGCCCGTACGGTCCGCCCGTACTTGGTGGTGGCGGCTCCATCTCGTCAAACCCTACAATCTTTGTGAAGATTCCTGAGGCTCCAGGCGTTGTACAGAGGGCCGCCATTTTTCTCAGATTTCATCTCAACACCACCAAAGGAGATCTACACCACTATTTATCCATTGTTCATCCATTCCACCATCCATCCATCCATCCATCCATTAGACATAGCCATTGCTTTGTACTTTAGATCTCCTTGTGATTTGGCGACCACTATAAGAATATTCGATTTCAATCTAAGTATTTTTCATAATTTTTTCTATCCTTGATCTATTTTTTATGAGTGAGTATTCCTCATGGGCTGCATGTTGGGGAGAAACCTTGCAGCAACCATGTGCATCTAATCATGGGAGTATTATATTTTGTTTTCAATTGAGATTTGTATCTTTTGTTTCTTTGTCTCTTGTCTCGATTAGAGGACTTATAGGTGCCCAATATCCTATAGATTGATAAAGGCTTGAGATGAGATACTTTGCTAGCGGCGATCTCATAGGAACCCCAGTGACAGAAAGGGTAGTACAGTCTTTGCTTAGCGACCCATTCGGGATCACAACAACATCACCACTTAATGCTTTAATATGTGTTCTACACTTAATAATCCCAATAACCCGTGGCTTTGGTGTGCACTCGGTTGGATTAAAAGACTATTGCTATGCCCGCTGCATCACGGGGGCTCTGGTATATTATGATGTGTTTCCCACAAGAGATTATCTCCATTCAAACATTACACATGACTATGCTTATTATTATCATTTATCCCAATTGATGTGCAGTTGCAGGTGGATCGTCAACCCTGGCCTATCTCCATTCATTGATTCAACCAACTATAAAAGTAAACTAGATTGGTCCGGTAAACTAAGGTAAAAATGAAGAAATAAAGTCTTGTAGACGTGTCCATTTTATTTCCTTTTAGCATTGCTTTCCAAGGTTCGATTAAACCTAGGTCTTCTATGGAAAAAGCTATTATACTACATCCATGAATCCGAGTCGAAGGTATCAACCCTTTTTCTGGTGTCGTTGCCAAGTAAGCAATTTCTCTATCCCGGTGAGGTCACTAGAGACCTTGTTTTTAGTTTTATTATTAGTTTGTAATTTATTTCTTGTTATTAGTTTACTTTCTTGTTATATATTTGAAAACCCAAAAAAATAGTTTCTTGTTACTTGTTTTCATTACTTAAAAAATAATACCAAAAATATATAAGAGCCATGGCTCAAAGGAGACTTGGGGAGTATGCAACTCCCACTGATGACCTTATTTGTACACCTATCACTCAGCCCGATGTTGATGCGGAAACTTATGAAATTAAGCCTAACCTTTTCAGCTTGGTTCAGCATAACCAATTTAGGGGCTCATCCTATGAGGATCTAGGTTTCCACTTAAACACTTTCACTAAAATTTGTGACATGATGTGTATTAAGGATATAGATACAAATATTGTTAAATTAAGATTGTTTCCTTTCTCTCTTAGAAGAAAGGCTAAGGACTGGTTGCTAGCTCTACCAAAGGGCACTATTAAATCTTGAAAGGAATGTACTAAATTGTGTATGACTAATTTTTTTCCCACGACTAAGACTATGCAGCTAAGATCCAACATTACAAGCTTTAGACAAGAAGACTGTGAGCCACTAGAGCTTGCATGGTAAAGGATGAAAGAAGCCGTAATGAACTGTCCTAGTCATGGGATGGAAGAATGGATTATATTATATTTGTTTTATAATGGACTTAACCCAATGTCTAAGTCTATGCTAGATACTGCAGTAGGAGGAACAATCATGGGAAAGCAAGTGAGTGTTTCAAAGAAACTACTTGATGATATGCAAAATAACCATGCCCAATAGCATGTGCAAAGAACCTCAAAGAGATTAAGTTCAATCACCGAGGTAAATAATGAAGAGCTTACATCTAAGGTAGATGAGCTGCTTAGCATAGTAAAAGGAAAATATGATACTCAAGTTAATGCTATCGCTACTGATGTTAATGATGTCAATTTTATAGCTCACACTCCTTTTAATCCTGCATGGAAAAATCATTATACTTCTAATGTTCAAAAACATTATCATAATCCTGCAGGAGCTCCTTACAATAGTTATGATAATAATAATGGAGCAAATCATGGTAATCTCTCATTGGAACAAACTGTTGGAACTTTTATACAATCTCAAACCAAGCAAAACAATATGCTTATCACAATCATGGAGAACCATGAGAATAGTATTGGAAAATTATTTAACCTGGTCATTGCAATTAGAAATAGTGTGCAGGCTCTACGGTAAAGGACAAAGACCGTGGAGTCTCAACTGGGTAAAGTAGCTGAGAGACAAGCTCTCATACTAGCAAAGTTTGCTGGAAAACCCGAGCCAAATCCGGTAGAAGACCTCATCATGATGAGGGTGGTAACCAATGAAGAGAAACCTGAAAAGATGGATTATAGCAATGAGCCAACACCGGAGTATACCATGGAAGATCTATTGAGGATGATCACCGTAAAGAATCCCAGTATAGAACAAGGTAATGATGCTATGTACCAAAAATTTATACAACAATTTATGTACCAACAATTTATACAACAGGTAGCATCCGACTTGTACGAGCATACGTGACGATCTTAAATTCCAATAAGGCTCTCATCTTCTTGTATAGATTACTGTAGAAGTTCTTCAACTTGTGCATCCAGCTATGACAACATCATGTTGATCTCCCTGCCATCAACATCAGCTGCCTCTGGGATGAAGTGTCCACACACAAACTTTTGGAGTTCACTAGAAGCATCAAAGCCACTGAAATTGGTGTATTCCATCATGCAGACAACTGACTGATACGCAAAGTGGATGTGGCCACTTTTTATTTTTGAGTTGCCTAATATCTCCCTCTTGATGTTTCACAATATGCTGGAGATGACTTATAGTCTTTCCCTTGTCTTGAAGATGCATATAACAACCAACATGGTTAGGAATACGTCTCATGCCTCTTGAGAGATGAGAAAGACTTGGATACTACAAATTGTGTTGCATCTAAGTTAGTCAGCAAGTGTAGTTCAGCAAACAACGCATATAACTAGATATTCTAAAATGCAGCTGCATACATCAGTGCAAGTGTTGAGAAAATGGGATGATTCCTAAGCGTTCCCAAACTTTGTAAGTGTGGACTGATTTGAATGAGATAGATACTGCAGAAGCAATGCAACACAGTAAATCGATAAAAATATCTTAGCAAGCAGCATAACATAAATAAAGGTGAATTTAACTATGTACATCATTGCAAGGCTTTAGATCATTGGATGATGATGGCTGTGAAATATAGCCATCCACATCCATATTTAAACTAGATATTATTCATATATTTCATGAAATATCTCTCTAAAACCTGCCACTAATGCCTAATGATCAAAGGGGTATGCAATCCTTTCTTGCTATTTTCCCTACGCAGATAATGACATATGATGATGCGAATCACTATATAAACGCCAAAGATACGAGATTTCCAACACGTCAAGAAACTAGGAGCCATGAAGTTAATACTGCAAGCTTAACGACCAACAATAAGGGCCGCCACCGTATAGTTGGCACTGACTATATTAGGTCAAACAGAACAACTTTCGTGAAGGGACCCTATATAAAAGAGGCTTCGGGAAACAGGAAACATCTTCTTCTTTTCAACCTCAACTCTCCCTGCCATCAGAAGACGCCACGCCGGAGGAATAGATCTAGATCTAGATCTAAACCTCTAAACCCTTCTCCACCACCATATCCATCTTCCACCACTTGTAATAAGTAGATCTCTTCTCCAATTGACGACATTGTAAGACTATTTTCTATCAACCTTATGATCTCTATTACAATGTTTATGATTGTCGATTTCATCTCTATGTGTTAGTAATTTTCCTTGGGCTAAGGGCTTCGGCCTAGCCATGTAGCTTTTTTGCATGTTATTTATCATAGATGGGATCATGTATTAGTTTGTATGTCATGATGATTGTAGTAACCTCTCTTGCCTCAATCTAAGGACTTGTTAGGTACCCAAGCCCCGAGGATTGATCCAGGTAAAGAGAGTGTGAGTAATGACTGATCGGCATGATAGGAACCCCACTGACAGAAAGGGTAGTACAACTGTATATGAGGAATTTACTTGGGATTAATGGTGACATCACGATGCATATCATTAGTTCTCTTTCTTCTATGGATGAGACTAGTAGGTTATTGCTATAAGCGGTTGCGGAGGCGATAACAATTATGGATGCACTTCCCACATATAATTATCTTGCTCTAACAATTACATGCATACTTTATTATTATCTATTATTCCCATCAGATGTTTTGCACAGCTATTGGTGAAAACCTAAGACCCTAGGCCCTCTCTCTCCATCGTCAAAAACAACAACAAGATCGCAAACTCTTGGTCCGGTGAATATGCAATAGGAATTCTAGAACTCTCGAAGGTCCATTTAAGTAATCTCAATTTGCTTTCTACTTCTCGAGGATTTGATAAACCTAGGTCTACTAGGAAAAAATATCTATACTACATCTGTAATCCGGATCGAAGGTATCAACCCTTTTCCTGGCTCCATTGCTGGGGAAGAAATAGCTACCCTGGCGAGGTTAGTAGGAACCTTGCTAGTTTTAAATTCTTGTTTTTAATTTTGTTAGTTTTCTGTCAGTTTTTATTTGAAAAACCAAAAAAATTAGTTAGTCTTTACAATTTTTGTTTTATCATCATTAGTACTTGTTTAAGAAAATACAAAAACATAGGAAGTAGGGCTAAAAAGAAACTTGGGGAGTTTGCAACTCCTAACAATGATTATTTGCGCACTCCTATTACTCAGCCAGTAATTGCTGCTGAAGATTATGTAATTAAGCCCCACTATTTAAGTTTGGTTCAACAGAATCAATTTGGAGGCTCTGTTGTAGAATATGTAGGTATGCACTTAAATACTTTCACTGAAAATGTGATATGATGCACATTAAAGATGTTGACCCCGATGTAGTCAAGTTGCGCTTATTTCCTTTCTCTCTTAGAGGAAGAGAAAACGAATGGTTGCTATCTTTGCCTAGAAATACTATTGCATCATGGGTGGAATGTACTTCTTTATTTATGACTAAATTCTTTCCACCTACAAAGACTATGCAACTCACATATAATATTACTGGTTTTATACAGGAAGAGCGTGAACCACTAGCGCTTGCATGGGAGAGAATGAAAGAATGCATGCGAAACTGTCCCAGCCATGGGATGGAAGATTGATTAATTCTCCATTTATTTTATAATGCTCTTAACCCTGTGTCTAAGTCTATGCTAGATACTGCAGCTGGAGGAACATTTGTGGGTAAGCAAGTTACCGAAGCAAAGCAGCTGCTAGACAATATGCAAGACAACCATGCCCAATGGCATGTGGAAAGATCAAACACGAAGAAGGTGAACTTCGTCACACCTCAAGAAAATTAAGAACTCAATGCTAAGCTGGATGAGCTCATATTAGCCATTAAATGTAAGGAAACCCCGGTAAGAGCTACTCCCGAACCAACTATTGAAGAAATAGACTTCATAGCTCAAAATGATTATAACCCTGTTTGGAAGAAAAACTATAATCCTAACTTCCAGAAACATTATTCTAGTCCAACAGGTAACTCTAATAATGATAATATGGCATCAAGTAATACTAGTCTCCAAGAAACTCTTAAATCTTTTATGGACTCACAAAATGAGCAAAACAATATTCTAGTCAAAATTACAGAGAATCATGATGCATACTTGGTAAATTATCTAACCAAGCTATCAGTTTGAGAAATTATTTGTAGGCCCTCCAATATTGAACAAGGATTGTTGAGGCACAGCTAGGTAAGATAACTGAGATTCAAACTCTCATCCTAGCCAAATTTACAGGTAAAGCTGAGCCCAATCCAGTTGTATACCTCAAGATGATAAGAATCCAAAGGGAGGAGCCCGAAGAACTTGATTATAGCAATGCTACTTCACCGAACTACACATTTGAAGATCTTGTAATAAGGGTCAATGTCAAGATTCCAATAAGTGAAGGAAATGAGGAAGCCATGTATCAAAACTTTGTTAATCAGGTAGCAATAAAGGTATGTGAGCTTGAATAAGAATATAAGAAAATTGCTAAAAAACCTATTAATCTAGATGATATATTTGAGCCCACTATTAAGATTAAAATTGGGACTAATGAAATAGCTGCACTCTGTGATCTAGGTGCAAGTGTTTCAACAATTCCAAAGAGTCTTTTTAACAAATTAAATCTTGATTCTTTTGAAATTACTAAACTAAAATTACATCTAGCATATTCTACTTATAAAAAAGTAGTAGGCATTAAAGAAAATACCTTATTATACATTAAAGGTTGTCCTGCTCTTATTGATTCTGTTATTGTTGACATGCCTGAAGTGTCAATACCAGGATTTTTAATCCCAGATGCATGTTATGCCATACATCGCAATCCCAGGATTACCATTTTTGCGAGACACAACAGATTGGATATTACAGTACGTCATCCATTACAAACCATACATAAGGTCTTACACAAATAAGGATATCATGATCTAGTTCTTAATACAATTCAAGCAGCGGAATAACGTAATACTAATGATAGCGTGGGCAAAGCTCCATCTTTGGGGTCACATGCAATGCTAACGATGGGAGATGATCCTAGTTGTCGTAACCTTCCTGCGGTCCGTCATCCTTATACTCCTCTTCATAGTCTGGACACGGGAATAGCCATGAGTACTCTTTAAGTACTCGCAAACTAATACTAACAAATTAAGGGGTTTTTTGTAGTAGGATACTAAGCTGTAGGTTTGTTTTGCAAAAAGCCAGATTTACCTCTACTAAGTTCAGAAGCAAAGAAAGCTAGTTGAAAGTTTTATAACACCTAAGGGGAGACTTGAATTTCATATCACAACTCTGTTGTGGTCAAGTCAAAGTCATAAACCATTTCATAAGTCATTTGGAAAACATCTAACGATAGAACAGTATGGCCACTCCAACTGTCCATAACCATGGATGCGGATATTCGAATAGTTTGACACTCTGCAGAGATTGTATACTTTCACCACAACATTCAATACATCCGTCAGGAACAATCCTGAATTCACCATACTCAGTATGCGGATAATCAATCCTAACCTTTCAATTACACGCCCTAGTATAGGCACCCCTCCTGTGAGTTTGGCCTCCCAACCATGAGCAACTGTCATCTTGGGAACTGCACAGGTGGACAATCTTCACAAGGTAGCCTCAGCTCAGACCTTGGCCGCAAGGGAACCCATACCAAGGTATATAAATATCCAATCAAGCCGTACCCAATTTTCGGGTATTGTGGTTGTATGGTAAAATTGGAATGGTATCGCATCCAGACAACCATCAGTTTTATAAAGGGCTAAGGCTCATGCCTCAACGTTTTCATCATCAAAATTATCTAGTGTTTAGAAACACATGTCAAAACATTTCAGTAGAATGACTCATCATTCTAAGGTTTTCATAACCATTTTCACCAAGTATTCCCCTCTAAAGTTGATCAAGTTTTATGCTTAGCACCATCATCTACAAGTGGGGGTAAATACTAATGAGGGGTGGTAACAAAGTGTATCTTATCTAAGTAAATCTCATGCCTCATGATGACATCAAGATTATATATCTTAGGCCAAGTTTTATGCTCTTTATGCTACCTTCAATTATATTTCTAGAATCTACAAGTCACTAAGTAAACTCAAATAAAAGTTTTGATAAATAATATAAAATAACTAAGCTTGCAAGTAAAAATAGGATGGTGTGTCAAGTGGGTATAATCACATATGCTTAAGGCATATAGTTGGCATAGTAACAAGCAAGTAATAGCTTGCTAAGCTATCAGTATAAGCTTGTGTTGGAGATATGCCCAAGAGGCAATAATAAATTGGTTATTATCATATCTTCACACTTATGATAAATGTTTACATACCATGCTATAATTGTATTAACCGGAAACATTAATACTTGTGTGATTTGTAAACTAAAATAAGAGTCCCTAGTAAAGCCTCTTGTTAAACTAGCTTGTTGGTTAATATATGATCATGGTTTCCTGATCATGAACACAGAGATGTTATTAACAACAGGGTCATATCATTAGGAGAATGATGTGATGGACATACTCCTATAGTTAAGCGTAGCATAAAGATCAAGTCATTTAAAATAGTTCAATTGCTATATGCTTTCTGATACATAGTAACCTAATTCCTTCGACCATGTGATCATGCATATCACCTTTTCCGGATGGATGCTTTGATGTCATCAAACGCCACACCGTAACAGGGTGGCTATAAAGGTGGCATTGAGTGTTCAGAAAGTATTGGTTGAAACACATGGATCAAGAGTGGGATTTGTCCATCCATATGACGGATAGATATACTCTGGGCCCTCTCGGTGAAATGTCATCCAATTAGCTTGCAAGCATGTGAGCTCACAAGGGATCACATATCACAGGAACGAGAAAAGAGTACTTATCAAGAACGAGGTTGAACTAGGTATGCGAGATACCGACGATCATAACCTCGGATAAGTAAACTATCGTGAGACAAAGGGAAATTGGTATCGTATGTAAGTAGTTCATTCGATCGCAAAGTAATCGTAGAAATATGTGGAGCCATGAATTTCCAGATTCCTCTATTGGTTATTGTTCGGAGAAGTGTCTCGATCATGTCCGCATAATTCACGAACCGTAGGGAGACACACTTAAGGATTCGACGTTGTTTGAGTAGTTATTATGAGAAAGAGACCGAATGTTGTTCGGAGTCTCGGATGGGATCCGGGATATCACGAGGTGATCCGGAATGGTCCGGAGAATAAGATTCATATAAGGAAAGTCCCGCTTTGAGTTCGGGAATGATTCCGTGTTTTCATCGGGAATGTTCTAGAAGGTTCGGATTGTCCAGCACTCGGGGAGGGTACATGAATGTGTCATTACATATTGAATGATTTCATCATGTACTAAGTGTTCTTGCTGTTCCAAAACTGAAAAGTCAAACTGCCAGCTTTGAAAGTCAAACGCTAAAACAGAAACTGTGAAAACAGAAACTGTGGGAAACAAGCAAGAGGTGGTTGAACCGACTTGGAGGAGTCCTCCAAGCGGCCAAGGCCAACTACTTAGGGAGGGACTCCCCTTGGCTGCCCCTCCCACCTATAAAAGGAGGGCAGGGCCTCCTCCTAGACACACAAGTTCCTATCCTCTAATCTCCGGTTTAGAGCCGTTTGGTTTAGAGCTTCTAATTGCTCTAGCCTCGGTTTAGAGCCTTCTAATTGGTGTGTCTAATCCCTAGACTACTAATAGCTCTCTCTCATACTCCACCATACTCGCCCGGCTTAAGGCAAGCCTGGGATCTCCCTCTACTTCCATTGCCACAGTTGTCTTTGGAATCGCGAGGAGAGTGCTACAACCTCCGCTGCCTGCTGGAACAAGGGAGAGGAAGGTCTTCGTCGAGTACCGAACGTGTGACCGACTGCGGAAGCACTGCCGGAACGCAGCGCCGGAAGGATCGTCTACACGATCTTGAGATCGGAAAGAGTACGACTACATCACCCCGCGAGAATCCGCTCTCGTTAAACACTTTGGAATCTTCGAGGGTAAGTTATTCCATCGACTCGTTGCTACAATCTAGTAGATAGATCTTGGCTTGTTTGTTTGTATGCGATAGAATTTTTTTTGTTTTCTATGCTACGAACCCCTACAGTGGTATCAGAGCCGTGTCTATATGTAGATTTGTTGCACGAGTAGAACACAATGGTCATTGTGGGCGTTGATGCTTTTATTGTCGATTGCTTATTGTGTACTTTGCATCTTGCGGTATGTTGGGATGAAGCGGCCCGGGCTAACCTTACATGACATCGTTCATGAGACTTGCTCCACGCTTGACTTGCAACTTGTATTGCATAAGTGGCTTTGTGGGTGCCTGTTTCTCCTAGCATAGTTAAGATCCAATTTACAACGGGTGATTGACAATACTAGTATCAATGTTGTGGTTCTTGTTCGTAAGTTAGAACGACACTTATTGAAAGCCCCAAACCACGTAAAACATGCAAAGAAAATTAGAGGCGTCTAACTTTGTTTTGCAGGGGTGTGCTGTGATGTGATATGGCCATGATTGTGATTATATATGATGTATGCAATGTTCCTTATTGTAAGTTGGCAACCGGTTGGATCCATATGGTTGTGTTTAAATTCTGTTAAGACCCGCGTGTCTATTCAAAGTAGTTGTAATAGTTGAAGCCGGTGGACGACAACCATGGAGCAGCGTCATTGACCTTGATGCAATGCCGGTAATGATGGAGATCATGTTCGTGCTAGAAGATGGAGATCGGAAGCACAAAGAAGAAAGGCCATATCATATCACATATTATGAATTGCATGTGATGTTAATCCTTTATGCATCTTGTATTGCTTAGTAGACAACGGTAGCATTATAAGATGATCCCTCATGCACATGAATTTCAAGTCATAAAGTGTTCACCCTTAGTTAGCACCGTTGCTAAAGCTTGTTGTTTCGAAGCACCATGTGATGATCGGGTGTGTTAGATTCTACAAGTGTATACAACGAGAGCAAGCCAGATTTTCTCATGCGGAAACTAAGGTTTGATCTTGACGAGCCTAGCATGTACAGACATGGCCTCAGGAACACGGATTACCGAAAGGTAGAGCATGAGTCATATAGTAGATATGATGAACATGTTGATTGTTCGCCATTGAAGCTATATCAACTCTCGTGATGATCGGTTTTGATGTGGTGGATTTGGTTCGTGTGATCACTAAAACAATGTGAGGGATATTGTTTTGAGTGGGAGTTCACCTAGATTAATTTAATTATTAATTAGAACTCAATTTATCATAAACTAAATCAAAGTGAATTTGCATAGTTGTTGTAGTCATTGGCATCCGTTTACCACCTTGCGCTTAGTTATAATTGAGATAATAGAACTATAGAATTCTGGTTAGTTACTTTACGAACTGGTATAGTATTGTTTTGAAGTGATAATCAAAAGTTTAAAAGTCCTATTGCAAACTTTCAGTAAGTTCCGGTTACTCCATGAAGTTTAATAATTAGTATTAAATCAAGAGTAACAATTCCAAGTGTTAGTATATAAGTATCATGTTTGTCTCCATGATTCTTGATATTCTAAGGATTCTCTTAATATCAAGGTTATCTAGGATCTGAAAGAGTTGTTTCAGAAACCATGATGTGTGGAAGATATTGTGATATCTGAAACGAAGTTTTGGTTGCACCATGATAGAGTATAATATGGCTAAAGTCATGTTCTCATATTTGATGAGAATTTGCAAAAGGTTGGAGACACTAGTTGTCCTAAACCTCCAAAAGTTTTTGGGAGAGCAACATTATACTCACGATTCATCGTTATAAGCTAAAAGTAGCTTGATCATGGACGATTCCATGACAAGGGTGAATATTTGATGTAGGTAAAATGTTTACTACACCAAGAGATTACTAAAGAAAGGAATTTGAAAGAACACCAAACACTTGATAATGGTGATCTACTTCAAAGTGCAAGTCCAAAGACATTGGTATTTAACTATACACGCTTTGGACTATGTGTCATATGTATGACTCCACTATTGATGTTGATAGATTCTTTCAAATGTAAAAGGAAATCTTGAAAGAGAATCTCATAAATATATGGCGTAAAAGAAAGGACTAGAATTGTTCAGTTTAAGTATATAGATGATATACATGTTATGGCTATATTCTTTGCTTATTAAACAATGTGGTTCTTAAGTATTTGATACTGAATTTGTTGGTATGAATCGTCATACAAAACAACAGAATTCATGAACTACAGTGGCCTAAGTAATTAGCAAAAGAATATGTGATGATGTTCATCGAGAACAAATAAAGGGTTATTGTGTTGCTCATTAAACATCAAAGTTTGCCTTCAAGATTTGTTTTATCAGGTATTATAAGAACAAAAAGGTTGTTCAAATAATTGCCGTAATCCATAAATGATGGATGATTCACAAATATCGTTGGAGAAATAACATCCATAAAACTAGTGCTAAAAATGTCGAAAGACAAATTGATTGAAAGATCACTTAGGAAGTGACATCGCCGTTTAAATTATATTGGAAAGAAAACATGAAGAAACTCCATGTGGATGGAATTTTGGAGTCTTTTGATTTTTTGATCAAATGACGCTCATGAAACTTTCCTAAAGATAATTAAAACTTCGTTCATAGGCCAAAAAGGAACGAATGACTAGCTTACTGGAACTTATACATATTGTTGTATGAAGTCCATTATGTGTAGTCAAGAGCGATGGATTTCAACTTCATATGCTTTCTCCGAAAATTTGAGTGAATATATGAATATTTACTTAATAAGGATAAAGTATGAAACATTTGAAAAGTTCAAAGACTTTCAAGATGAAGTGCAAAATCATTGTAACAAGAATATGAATAGTTTATGATAAGATCATAAAGGAAGATATTTGAGTTACAAGTTTAGCATAATATCTAAGATTTAAGGAATCGTTCCGTGGATTTGCATTTCAAACACCATAAGAGTATGGAGCGTTCGAGATATGTAATTAAACCTTGTTTGACATGGTAAGATCAAAGGTATAATTCATAAAACTGCCATTATATTTTAAAGATTAAAAGCTTTAGAGATTACCGTTTTTCCAGTGAAAAGAGCTCCATCATAATCCGTTGAAATGACACCATATAAAGTTATGGTTTGGGATAAAACCCAAGTTGTCCTTTCTTAAACATTGGTTTGATATGCATAAGAAAGATGTTTGCAACCAAAGTCGGATGAACCTGTCTTTGTATAACTGTTGAGTATTCCTCCATAACACCAGAGACAAAAGTGTTTGTTACTTAAAACGTCAAGTTTCTTTGAGAAGGAATTTTTCGTGAAAAGTTAAGTTGGAGGACAATAGAACTTTGATAAGGTTAAAAGAACCTTAGCTGTATGTTCAGAGTTGCAATAAAAAGTGTTCGAGGCAAGAATAAAGCTCATGGCTCACGTACCTCAAAGGTTGTGGTCACGGAGATCCAAGTTCCTATTGAAACAAGTAGGTCGGGTAAACAATCAAATACCAAGATTTGAGAGTTAAATCATTATTTGACAATAATGATCCGACTACATGCAAAGAAGCGATGATGAGCCCTGACTCCGTCAAATGGCTTGAAGCCATAAAATCCGTGATAGTTCCATACACGAGAAATCAAGTTTTGAACTTGAAGGACCCTCGAGAAAGGTGTAAGACCTTACAGTTGTGTTTGGATCTATAAAATAAATAGACATGGATGTTGCACATCTATGAAATAGTCGACATGTTGGGAAAGAGTTCACAACAATGTTCAAAGGTTGACTATGACAAGATCTGATCTTTCATAGCAATATTTAGTCTAGACGGATTAGTGTAGCAACCACTACATATAATTTTATTATATGGTAGTTGAATAAACAAAACAAGTTCTTCTAATAGAAGGGTTACCTAGGACGTGTGCATGACACAGTCCAAAGGGTTTTGTTAAAATTCAAGGGATGCTAAAAACATATGCAAACTTCAATGGTTGAAGTAAGCATAGCGGAGTTGGAATCTTCACTATGATGAAACTGTTAAAAGAGTTTAATTTCATCAGAGATAATAAAGATGCTTGCATTTGCAAGAAATTAAGTGGGAGCGCTAAGACATGTTTCTAATACATTATGTGGAAGACATATTGTTTATTGTAAATAATGTATCTTTTATTAACACATATTAAGAATTTCATCCCGATGAAAGACTTAGGCAAAACCCAAATATTTGGCATCAATAGACGCTAATATGGTTGTGCAAGAAGTACATAGACAAGATATTGAATGAGTTCAATATAGAAACTACAAGAGAGGTTCTTGTCGCACAGAAAGGATTGAATGAGTTCAATGTTGATGATATATTCAAGTGTATTAACATTTGGTAAAGTGAAACAAATAATCAAGTATAGATTGATACTTGATGTATGAAATCACAAAGAGTATTTATATCAATCATACTGTGATATGTACAAATCCAGATATGTCCTATGCTCTAAATGTTGTGAGCATATACCAGAATGATTCATAAGATGATCATTGGACAATAGTAAGGATATTCTTATGATCTTTTGGAAGAACTAAGAGTATAATATTTGTAGAAGTGACAAATAGATGGTTAGTTCATTGTAAAAGTACTACATTGATACTAGTTTTGTCACAAAGTACAAATTAAGTTTATCTCAATCTAAAACTAAGGGTGGCACAATATAATGGAAAGTGAGTTCCATAATGGATTTGGATGAGTTCCAAAGTTAATACATTGTGACATATACTACAACAAAAGGCTAAGTATATGACTGCTATTTTAGCAGCAGAAGAGGGCATTTGTGTCAAGTAGTTTGTTATCAAACTAGGTGTAGTTCACAGCGGGATAATACTATGAAGATATATTGTGCGACAATATTATCAACATGTTTTAACCCCAAAGAGCTAAAGGTCACACCGAAAGACCAAATTTATACAAAGCCATCTCATTAGAGAATGAGTGATGCGTAGAGACGCAAAGACATGCAATTACACACGGACCTGGAAGTGTCAGATCCGGAGATCAGTTGAACACTAGCAATCGTGTACATACAACACCGGAAAGCCATAGGTGTTATATACACAAAGGTTTGAAACTAGATTATTGACTCTAGTGCAAGTGGGAGACTGTTGGAGATATGCCCAAGAGGCAATAATAAAGTGGTTATTATCATATCTTCACACTTATGATAAATGTTTACATACCATGCTATAATTGTATTAACCGGAAACATTAATACTTGTGTGATTTGTAAACTAAAATAAGAGTCCCTAGTAAAGCCTCTTGTTAAACTAGCTTGTTGGTTAATATATGATCATGGTTTCCTGATCATGAACACAGAGATGTTATTAACAACAGGGTCATATCATTAGGAGAATGATGTGATGGACATACTCCTATAGTTAAGCGTAGCATAAAGATCAAGTCATTTAAAATAGTTCAATTGCTATATGCTTTCTGATACATAGTAACCTAATTCCTTCGACCATGAGATCATGCATATCACCTTTTCCGGATGGATGCTTTGATGTCATCAAACGCCACACCGAATGGGTGGCTATAAAGGTGGCATTGAGTGTTCGAGAAAGTATTGGTTGAAACACATGGATCAAGAGGATTTGTCCATCCATATGACGGATAGATATACTGGGCCCTCGGTGAAATGTCATCCAATTAGCTTGCAAGCATGTGACTGGCTCACAAGGGATCACATATCACGGGAACGAGAAAAGAGTACTTATCAGTAACGAGGTTGAACTAGGTATGCAGAGATACCGACGATCATAACCTCGGATACGTAAACTATCGTGAGACAAAGGGAAATTGGTATCGTATGTAAGTAGTTCATTCGATCGCAAAGTAATCGTAGAAATATGTGGGAGCCATATGAATTTCCAGATTCCTCTATTGGTTATTGTTCGGAGAAGTGTCTCGATCATGTCCGCATAATTCACGAACCGTAGGGAGACACACTTAAGGATTCGACGTTGTTTGAGTAGTTATTATGAGAAAGAGACCGAATGTTGTTCGGAGTCTCGGATGGGATCCGGGATATCACGAGGTGATCCGGAATGGTCCGGAGAATAAGATTCATATAAGGAAAGTCCCGTTTCGGAGTTCGGGAATGATTCCGGTGTTTTCATCGGGAATGTTCTAGAAGGTTCCGGATTGTCCCAAGACCGGGGAGGGTACATGAATGTGTCATTACATATTGAATGATTTCATCATGTACTAAGTGTTCTTGCTGTTCCAAAACTGAAAAGTCAAACCGCCATTGAAAGTCAAACGGCTAAAACAGGAAACTGTGGAAAACAGGAAACTGTGGGAAACAAGCAAGAGGTGGTTGGAACCGACTTGGGGAGGAGTCCTCCAAGCCGGCGCCAACCAAGGCCGACTTAGGAGGGACTCCTCCCTTGGCTGCCCTCCCACCTATAAAAGGAGGCAGGGCCTCCTCCTCTAGACACACAAGTTCCTATCCTCTAATCTCGGTTTAGAGCCGCTTTTGGTTTAGAGCTTCTAATTGCTCTAGCCTGCGGTTTAGAGCCTTCTAATTGGTGTGTCTAATCCCTAGACCACTAATAGCTCTCTCATACTCCACCATACTCGCCTCCGGCTTAAGCGAAGCCTGCGGATCTCCCTCTACTTCGGTACCACGCCATTGTGCCTTTGGAATCACGAGGAGAGTGCTACAACCTCCGTCACTGGAACAAGGGAGAGGAAGGTCTTCGTCAGTACCGAACGTGTGACCGATCATGAAGCGCTGCGAACGCAGCCGGAAGGATCGTCTACACGATCTTGAGATCGGAAAGAGTACGACTACATCACCCACGAGAATCCGCTCTCGTTAAACACTTTGGAATCTTCGAGGGTAAGTTATTCCATCGACTCGTTGCTACAATCTAGTAGATAGATCTTGGCTTGTTTGTTTGTATGCGATAGAAATTTTTTGTTTTCTATGCTACGAACCCCTACAGCTTGCATAAGTAGTGTATCTTGCAAGTGTTAGCTTGCTCAGTTAATAGCTTGCTAATTTAACTAGTAGTATTAGTCTTGCCTTGTGCAGAGCAGTGGTTGAAGTTCTCCTTGGCTTCTTCCTCGTAGTTTCCTCCTTCCTCCTCATATCCTTGGTCGGTACTAGCGTCTATAAATAAATACGAAGTACACAATCACCAAACAATAGTTAACTATTGCTAATCATCACACAAAGGTTCACACTAGGTGATCTAGCATCATCACTAACATTACAAGATTAAATCACTTGTCTTATTTATTTTATTTTTAGAAATGTAATTTCTATTCATTGAAAAACTACTTAAGATTTAATATTCTCCAACTCAAACATGGGATCATGTTGACACATTTCATCACCACATATTTCAGTACATGAGAATGTGATTTAAAGTGGTGTCACAATTTAATAAGGTTTATCCTTTTTATTTTATTTAATTAAAGTGACTAGAAATGCCTATGTGGCATTCTTTTATTACTTGATCATTATTTCTGTAAGTAAACCTATATATTTTTATATATTCTGAAAGGTATAGTTAAATGTGATTTTTGAGAGTTGGAATTAACTCAAAAGATCTTATGGTTGAATTTTGAAAAATGTTTAAATGCAGAAAAGCTTCTGCCTGGTTATATTTACAAGGGTGATCTACAAATCTAAATGGTTTGAATCCCACGGGCTTGGATTAAGCATTCCAGTACCTTTATAACAAAATTGGTTTCATACATTTTGGTTCAGCGAATTGAGATGGATTGATTTTTGAATCTAGGTACAGAACTTTGTTTGAAATTAAATGAATAAACTTAAGTTTGAATTGTTGGGTCACGCGGGACGGTTAACTGGGCCGGCCCACTACGCACAGCGCACGCGCGGGCTGGTTAAGTGGTTATCCCCACGCGTCAGTGAGACAGTGAGGGGCAAAGTGGTATAGGGTGATCTAGGCCGTAGGATCTAATTATAATCGAACGGCTCGAGTTCATCGTCCATGCCTGAACAGGACGTGATGAGCACGAACCCTAGCGCGGTCAGTGGGGGTCATGGGAGGACCACCAGGGCTCTGGCGATGGTCGGCGACGGGGGCGAATGACGAAGTCGACGACAGTGATCCTCCTGGTACCGACAGCTTCTCCTGGGGTGGCTCCAATCGGCGACGCCTCTCCTCCTCTGCAGCGGCGAACTCTGGTGAAATTCCAGCCACCTGGTGCTCGCCTTGCTCCGGGAGTGAGTGGGTGTGATCAGTGAGGTGTGGGGAGTGAACTGGTGTGAAGAAAACGAGCGGGGGAGGCCTCCTTTTATAGTGCGGCGATGGGACCGAAGGTTGTGGGCTGAGATCTTCGTGGTCGATGGCACAGAGGGCTAATTGCATGGGCGACGATAGGGGCGGTGCTATGCTCCCTGGCGAAGCTCAACGGCATGGTGGCGAGGCATGTGGCGGTGCTGATCGGTCGAAACCTGTCGACGCTCTAGGCGGGTCCGACGGTGATTTTAATGGCGCACAGCGTGCATGGCCCGCACGACAGTGAACGGGCATGTCTGCGGGGTTACTGGGGCGGTGGTGATCACGTACGCAAGCGGCGAGGGCGGCGCGTTGTCTGTGCGAGCGTGTCGAGCGGGGCGCTCTAGCACGCTCTCGGCATGGCCGTAGAGAAACTGGGCGCGTGCTTGGCGGGTGGTCCAGGGGCTGGCTGCGCTCGGGGCTAGGACATGGAGTGGCGATGGACGGTGCTACGTCTGTGAGACAAGGTTGGCGAGGCTAGGGAGGCGTGTAGCTTGCTGTCCACATTGGGGGTGGCAAAGGGGCTCGACATGGTCACCATTAATGGCTGCCAAGCTCACGGTGGTGCTAAGGCTTGTTAATTTGGCTAGTTCATCTACTGAGGGTATAGAGTGAGCTAGAGAGGGGACAAGGTTGGCCAAAATCACTGGACACTATAGTGTTTGTTTGTTTGTTTGTTGATCACAAGGTGTTTGATGAAATGGCCGAAAGAAATTCAAATTTGAATTTTGGATTCAAACTTGGTGGGTTTTCTAGGCACATACTAGGGAGTATCTGGTTAGTTGGATTAGTCAAGGGGAACTGGTTTGGTTGGATTTTGAAAAGGTGTGATCTTCACATATGATAAAGATTAAATTTTCACTTGTTATTTGAATGAGGTTGCCAATTGTTTCTGCAAGTTTTAAAGGCGGGATTTGATTCACTTTTACTTGGTATAGAAAGGGGTGAAAATAATTGGAAAAGTTTCTGTTTGAAATCTTGGACTAGAAACACTCAAAGTGACCTAGTGAACAAGATTGGCAAAAATGACCATTTGCTTGATTTGATTTGTTTTTGATTTTGATTTTCTCTTTATCTGTTTCTCCTTGGAAATGTTTTATATAATGTTATTTTCCTCTTTAAACCATTTATTGCTATTTAGGTTAACCACACAAGTTCATTCATGCATTTATCAAATCTCCACATACACACATGCATTCATATGATTTTAATTAATCAAAGTTTTTATTAACCCTAATTTTAGTGATTAGAGTTTTATGATCATTGTTTTATATTTTTGAGATGTTATAAACCTTCCCCCTTAAAAAAATCTCGTCCCAAGATTTGAAAAAGGAAGAAAAAATATTACCTAGGATTTAAAGAGATCGGGAAACTCCGTCCTGATGTGATCTTCTCGCTCCCAGGTTGCTTCTTATTCGGTGTGGTTGCTCCACTGAATCTTGAGAAAATTGATGCTTCGGGTTCTGGTGGTTCTGAAAGCTTCTTCCAAAATACGGATGGGTACTTCGAGATAGGTCACGTCATCGTTGATCTCTATGGTCCGATGATCAATGTTCTTGAAAACTTCAGTCTTCTCCGAAACTTCAAGGCATTTGCGAAGTAACGATATATGTAACACATTGTGCACTACTGACATTTCCTCGGGCAGTTCCAATTGATATGATACTTCTCCTCGATGATTCAGAACCTTGAAGGGTCCGATATATCTGGGGGATAACTTTCCTTTGAGCTGGGAACGCTGCATTCCCTTCTAAGGCGACACTTTGAGATACATGAAATCTCCGATGTTGAAAGCGAGGTCTCGATGTCTCTTGTCTGCGTAACTCTTCTGTCTTGAATGGGCGGTCTTGAGGTGCTCACGAATCTTGTGAACTTTCTCTTCTGCTTCTCGTAGGATGTCGGGTCCGAAAATATGACACTCTCCTACTTCCAACCAATTCAAAGGGGTGCGACACTTCCTTCCTTACATAAACTCAAATGGGGCCATTTGCAGACTAGCTTGATAACTGTTATTGTATGAAAATTCTGCGAAAGGCAGACAGTCTTCCCATTTAGATCCATACTCTAACACACATGCTTTCAACATATCTTCGAGTATTTGATTTACTCGCTCCGTTTGTCCATCGGTCTGAGGGTGATACGCTGTGCTGAAATCCAGTCAGGTTCCTAAACCTTCTTGGACTTTCTTCCAGAATCTCGAGGTAAACCGAGTTCCTCGATCCGATACGATGTTCTTGGGGACTCCGTGCAAACTGACGATTCTAGCGATGTACAACTCTGCTAGTTTCGAACTCTTGTATGTGGTCTTGACTGGTACGAAATGGGCTACTTTGGACAACCTATCAACCATGACCCAGATAGAGTCATTTCCCCTACTAGAAGTAGGCAATCCGTGATAAAGTCCATTCCAAATGAATCCCATTTCCATTCTGGAATTTGTAATGGTTTCAACAGTCATGCGGGTCTTTGATGTCCCGCCTTGACTCTCTGACATATATCACACTTGGCGATATAGCTTCCGATTTCTCTCTTCATCTTATGCCACCAAAATTGTTCCTTCAAATCCTGATACATTTTTGTTCTGCCGGGGTGGATAGAATAAAGAGTATAATGGGCCTCTTTCAAAATAACTTCTTTCAACTCCGAATCTGCTGGTACACAGAGACATCCTTTGTACCACAGAACCCCTTCTTCGTCTTCGGTGAATCCGGGTACTTTGCATGTACCGATACGACGTTTGATTCCGTCGATACTAGCATTTCCTTTTCATGCCTCTTTGATCTGACTGATCAATGCGGGTTGAAGTTCTATGCTAGCCAGAAATCCTTCACTCACTAATTCCATTCGGAAATCTTCCATCTCTTTGTGCAAATTTGGTTGCTCCTTCAAAATCATGGAGTTCAAGCGGCACGACAATCTGCTAAGGGCATTTGCTACCACATTGGTTTTACCGGGATGATAGTGCATGTCCAGGTCATAGTCCTTGATTAACTCAATCCATCTTCTCTGCCTCATATTCAACTCCTTCTGAGTGAATATATACTTTAGGATCTTATGATCCGAATAAATCTAACAACGGTTTCCCATGAGGTAATGCCTCCATGTCTTCAGGGCTAGAACTACGGCTGCTAGTTCAAGGTCATGGGTTGGATAATTATGTTCATGCTGTTTCAGTTGTCGGGATAGATAAGATATAACTTTGCCTTCTTACATTAGCACACATCCGAGACCGATCTTGGATGCGTCACAATACACATCAAAGGGCTTCGTGACATCCGGCATGATCAAGATTGGTGCTGAAATCAATCTCCTCTTGAGTTCCTGAAAAATCGCTTCACATTTGTCCGTCCATTCAAACTTATTGTCCTTCTTCAGCAATTGGGTCATGGGTCTGGCGATACTCGAGAATCCTTATACGAACTTGCGGTAGTATCCCGCTAATCCGAGAAATGCACGAACTTGGGTTTGAGTGGTTGGGGCTTGCCAATCTTCAACATCCTTCACCTTCGCAGGGTCAACGGCAATTCCTCCGGCTGATACAATGTGTCCGAGGAATACTACCTCCTGTAACCAGAATTCACATTTGCTAAGCTTGGCATATAGCTGATGCTCTCTAAGTGTAGCTCATGTTCTTCTTCTGATTTGGAATAAATCAGAATGTCATCGATGAAAACAACGCCAAACTTATCCAGGAAGTCCATGAAAATCTTATTCATGAGGTTCATGAAATAAGCGGGGGCATTGGTTAATCCAAAAGACATGACACTATACTCATATAATCCATATCTGGTGGTAAAGGCAGTCTTCGGAATATCCTCTGCGTGAATCTTGAGTTGATGATAGCCAGTTCTAAGATAAATCTTAGAAAACACTTTGGCACCAGTCAACTGGTCAAACAGGTCTTCTATCTTTGGTAGTGGGTACTTGTTCTTGATGGTAACATCATTCAACTTACGATAATCCATACACAAACGGTTAGCTCCGTCTTTCTTGTCCACAAACAAAATAGGTGATTTCCATGGTGACGCACTTGGTTGAATTAATCCAATTTCCAACATGGCATCCAGTTGCTTCTTCAGTTCTGCTAGTTCAGACGGGTTCATACTATATGGTCTCTGGGCTATGGGTCCGGTTCCAGGGATTAGTTCAATGATAAACTCGATATCCCGATCTGGGGGCATACCGGGCAAAACATCTGGAAATACATCGGGGTATTCACAGACTATCCGGACTTGGTTAATGGTAGGTTGGGCTATGCTCTTGTTGCACTTGAATTGACGGGTCAAGGTTTCAGATACATGCTCAACTGATATTTCGGCTGTACTGGTCATGGTTATGGCTTTCTTGGCATAGTCAATTAATCCTTTGTGTTTGGACATCCAATCCATTCCTAGTACTACTTCCAAACCTTTAGTTCCGAGTACTATTAGATTAGCATAAAAATCTATGCCATGGATTCAGATAGGGACGACTTTGCAAATTTGTCTAGCTTTGGTGGTTGAACCAGGTATTTTAACAATCATAATATGCTTCAATTTGGTTGGTTGAATCTTACTAGTGCATTCAAATTCTTCAGTAACAAATGAGTGCGATGCTCTAGAATCAAACAACACTCTTTCAAGTACTGAGTTAACAGAAAACATACCCAGCACGACATCTGGCGCTTCTTGGGCTTCTTCAGCATGCATGAGAAAGAGATGGCCGTTGCGGTTGAGCGAGTTCCCTGGGGCAAACCTTCTTCCGGGCTGAACACGATGCTGCTGCTGAGCTGGGGAATTTGCATTGGGGTCTACGGCAATCTTCTTGGGGCACTCATTGGAGTAGGGACCCTTGGTTCCACATTCATAACAAGTCACTTGCGACTTGTCCTTCACTTCCACAGGCACATCATTGCTTCTAGTCCTTGGGGTAGTGTTGGTGTTGGTGGCAGCCTTGTTGTTTTTGAACTTGGGTGGTGCACGGTTGAAATTGTTGGAGTTGCCGGGGTTGTTGTGGTTTCCTCCGGGCCTTGGGTTTCCACGGTTGGGATAGGTCGGACGGTTCATCCGGGGTCTGTTGTTTCTTGGGGCAAATCCTGGAGATGGGTTGGGGCGATACTTTGATGTATGGTGGGTTCCTGGTTGATGCATCATGCGACGCTTGCGGTTCTCATTAGCTTGATTTATATTTCCTTCCATCTAAATGGCAGAGTAAACTAAGGATTCAATGTCAGCAAAGGGGATATTAACTAACACCGACTGCATTTCATCGTGTAGACCATTCAGGAATCTCTCTTTCTTCTTGGCTTCAGTGTCGATCTCGTCCGGTGCATACCTAGCCAATGACAATAATTTGTCACGGTATTCCACTACGGTCATCCTTCCTTGCTTCAGTTCCCTGAATTCATATCTCATCCTCTTGATCAAACCCGGTGGCACATGGGTTCTACTGAACTTGACTTTGAACTCTTCCCAGGTCATCAGCTGACCTCCTGTCATTGCACGAACGCTGTTCCACCATGCTCTTGCATCTTCGGCCAGATAGTGGGTGGCGAACAGAACTTTCTCGTTGGCTTCCACTCCTGCAACTTCCAGATTGTTCTCCATGGTTTGCAAACAATCATCTGCATCTAGGGGCTCTTCTAACTTAGTAAAAATAGGTGGATTGGTGTTCTAGAAATTCTTGAGCTTAGATCCATGGTTGTCCTGATTTCCATGGCCTTGATTGTTGTTGGACATCTGGGCGATGTGTTGAAGGGTGGCTAAGTTGGCTTGACGTTCGGCTCTTTCGGCTTCGCAGTCAGAAACCAACATTTGCAAGATCTGCAACATCGGGTCCGGGGATGAACCGCTTCCTCCGCGAGGCATCTGAAGATTGAGATAATCATGAGAAAAGAGGAAAATTTCTAAGGTTCGGGTTTTTTTGAAAAGTTTTTCAAGTTTGACTCAGATTTTTCTAGCAAGTTGCTTTTCATTCATAGCACACGATAGAAACACACACCACAACTAAGGAAAACAGAGGGTTTTAAGAACCATTCTGGAAAACTACGATACAGTGGGACCAAATACAACTCACTAACGCTAGTGCTCAAGTGATACTACTCCTCGGAGTCAGTGTCCTCATCATTATCGATGAAGGCGAAGTCATCCTCATCGGTGAAGAAGTCCATAGCCCGATCCTCCAGAAAGTCATCATCATCGCTGAGATAGGAGTAGGGGTCTCCACGAAGGTCTTCCCCTGCATTCTCCCTCTCCTCCAACTGCATGTCTCTCTCATGGATGGTCTCCTCCAAATCCGTGATCCGGTGGCACAGACAGGCAATGATGCGCTCCTTCTTGTCAAGCTGACAACGACGAGACTTGCGATCCTTCACTAGCATGGCGAGGGTCTGATCCTTCTTCTTGGCGATGGCGTACTTGTGGTTGGCGTAGGAACAGGCATTGTCCGACTCCTTCTGACGGTCATACATCATGAAGCTAAGATGGTCCAATTGACTCTTCAGCTCATGGTGGTATGGGGCCTCCAGTGGCTGTTGTTGGAATTATGCCCTAGAGTCAATAATAAAGATGTTATTGTTATAATTCTTGTTCATGATAAAGTTTATATTCCATGCTAGAATTGTATTAAGCAGAAACTTTGATACTTGTGTGGTTTATGAACAACACCGTGTCCCTAGTATGCCTCTATGGACTAGCTCATTGATTAATGATGGTTAAGGTTTCCTAACCATAGACATGAGTTGTCAATTAATAATAAGATCATGTCATTGGGAGGATGATATGATGGACAGAACCAAATCAAGCAGAGCAATTAGATCGTGTCATCGTGTTCATCTTTGCGAAGCTTTTTCTTATGTCAAATATTGTATTCCTTAGACCATGAGATAATGCAACTCCCTGGTATCGGAAGAAAGCTTTGAGGTCATCAAACGTCATCCTATGAGAGGGTGATCATAAAGGTGTCTCTCAGGTCATCGGAAAGTATCTATTGGGTTGTATGTATCGAGATGGGATTTGTCCCTCCCAAGTCGGAGAGATATACTTCTGGCCCACTCGGTAATCGATATCAACACCGCTTGCAAGCACGTGGTTAAGGAGTTAATAACAAAGTGATATCGGATTATGGAACGAGTAAAGTACTTGCTGTGAACGAGATTGAACTAGGTATGCCGATACCGACGATCGAATCTCAGGCAAGTAAAATATCGCGTGACGAAGGGAATATATATATGGGATTAATTGAATCCTGGCATCGTGGTTCATCCGATATGATCATCGATGAGTATGTGGGAGTTAATATGGGTTTCCAGACCCAGCTGTTGATTATTGATAGAAGATCATGTCTACATATTCTCGAACCCGTAGGGTCACACACTTAACGTGTCTCGACGCTAGGATAGAATGGATAATTGGTTTATGAGTTTTTTGTTCGGAGTCTCGGATGAGATCCAGGACGTCACGAGAGGTTCCGGAATGGTCCGGAGAATAAGATCCATATAAGGGAAAGCATTTTTTAGATTTCAGAACTGTTTCGGATTTTTTCGGTATTGTACCGGAAGCTTCTAGAACCTTCCGGAGTGGGACCAACGTAGCCCCACTTGTCGGGAGGGGGTGTGGGCCTACGAGGGAGTGCCCTGACCGCATTGGGCCAGGGGCACAAGGCCCCATAGGCCCAGCCGGCCAAGCCCTAGGGGAAACCCTAGGGAGAGCTTCTAGAAGGGGGGGGGGGAACTTGCCCCCCACTCCTCCCTTGTGGCCGCCGGCCCTAGGCTTGGAGGAGGGGCAAGGGGGCAGACGGCCAGACCTCTATATAAAGAGGGCAGGGGCGTACCCTTCCCACACACCTCCTCGAACCCTAGCCGCCTACCTGCTGCCCTCCAGATCTCTCTCTCTCCCGACTGCGCGTAGGCGAAGCCCTGCCGCAGAAACTCTCCACCTTTGCACCATGCCGTAGTGTTGTAGATACAATCTATCTCTCCACCCCACTTGCTGGACCGAGGAAGGAGGAGACGTCGAGGTGCCATACGTGTGCATATCTCGGAGGCGTCGCCACTTGCGGCGTTGGATCCGATCAGATCGCGAGGAGGAGAAGCTAGTACGACTACATCAACCACGTTCCGTTGAACGTTCCGATGTGCGAATCTTCAAGGGTATGAAGATCTCATCTATTCCCCCTTGTTGTTTGCATCTCCTAGATTAGATCTTGGCTTTCCTATTCGCATCCGTAGATTTTTTTTGATTTACTATGCTGCGAAACCCTTCAGCTGTCCCATAACATCACGCATAGGGTAGAACTCAAAATGGGTACCTTGATTTGATTGATACTCTGCCCACACAGACGGGCAAGAGCTTCCTGCATGGCCCTGGCAAGTCCATCGAGCCAGTTGTTCTCTCTTAAGGTGAACTGAATTCCCTCTGTAGTGGGAGGTTCAATCTTTCCTCGGAGACTTGCAATAACTAGCCACTGCAGATCCTCTCCTTCCTGATCACTGAGCTGAGCTCTGAAGAACTCGGGGTGCGGACGTTCGAGCATCTCTGACAGCTGGTCCAAGTCACGCTCAAAGATGAGGTCTCCTCCATTCCCCAACTGATAAAACTTGTTGTACTTCACATCCATATATAAGAATATAGGATGAGTAAGTTAGTAGAGTGATCAAGTGTGTCAAATTTTATGTACTTTGCAAGGAATTTTTTGAGGAACATGAATGTTCATGAAAGAATCCAAGTGATAAGAATGAGAATAAGTTTTTGTAAATACTCACTTCCTTTGGTTTTGAAACTAAGTTTTTGATTCAAACTTACATTTTAACTAGGGTCTCCTATGGTCAGGATGGCTATGATAACAACTTGTCAGCACCCGGATTTTTAATCCCAGATGCCTGTTATGCCATACATCAGAATCCCAGGATTACCATTTTTGCGAGACATAACAGATTGGATATCACAGTACATCATCCATTACAAACCATACATAAGGTATTACACAAATAAGGATCTCATGATCCAGTTCTTAATATAATTCAAGCAGCGGAATAACGTAATAATAACGATAGCGTGGGCGAAGCTCCATCTTTGGGGTCACAGGTAATGCTGACGATGGGAGATGATCCTAGTTGTCGTAACCTTCCTGCGGTACGTCATCCTGATACTCCTCTTCAAAGTCTGGCCACAGGAATAGCGAGGGACAAAGCCATGAGTACTCTTTAAGTACTCGCAAACTAATACTAACAAGTTAAGGGGGGTTTTTGTAGTAGGATACTAAGCTCTAGGGTTATTTTGCAAAAAGCCAGATTTACCTCTACTAAGTTCAGAAGCAAAGAAAGCTAGTTGAAAGTTTTATAACACTGAAGGGGAGACTTGAATTTCATATCACAACTCTGTTGTGGTCAAGTCAAAGTCATAAACCATTTCATAAGTCATCTGGAAAACATCTGACGATAGAACAGTATGGCCACTCCAACTGTCCATAACCGTGGACGCGGCTATTCAAATAGTTTGACACTCTGCAGAGATTGTACACTTTCACCACAACATTCGATACATCCGCCAGGAACAATCATGAATTCACCATACTCAGTATGCGGATAATCAATCCTAACCTTTCAATTACACGCCCTAGTATAGGCACCTCTCCTGTGAGTTTGGCCTCTCAACCATGACCAACTGTCATCTTGGGAACTGCACAGGTGGACAATCTTCACAAGGTAGCCTCAGCTCAGACCTTGGCCTCAAGGGAACCCATACTAAGGTATATAAATTTCCAGTCAAGCCCTACCCAATTTTTGGGTATTATGGTTGTACGGTAAAATTGGAATGGTATTGCATCCAGACAACCATCAGTTTTATAAAGGGCTAAGGCTCATGCCTCAACGTTTTCATCATCAAAATCATCTGGTGTTTAGACACACATGTCAAAACATTTCAGTAGAATGACTCATCATTCTAAGGTTTTCATAACCATTTTCACCAAGTATTCCCATATAAAGTTGATCAATTTTTATGCTTAGCACTAGCATCTACAAGTGGGGGTAAATACTAATGAGGGGTGGTAACAAAGTGTATATTTTCTAAGTAAATCTCATGCCTCATGATGACATCAAGATTATCTATCTTAGGCCAAGTTTTATTCTCTTTATGCTACCTTCAATTATCTTTCTAGAATCTACAAGTCACTAAGTAAACTCAAATAAAAGTTTTGATAAAGAAGATAAAATAACTAATCTTGTAAGTAAAAATAGGATGGTGTGTCAAGTGGGTATAATCACATATGCTTAAGGCATATAGTTGGCATAGTAACAAGCAAGTAGTAGCTTGCTAAACTATCAGTATAAGCTTGCATAAGTAGGGTATCTTGTAAGTGTTAGCTTTCTCAATTAATAGCTTGCTAATTCAACTAGTAGTATTAGGCTTGAGCAGTGGTTGAAGTTCGCATCGGCTTCTTCCTCGTAGTATCCTTCTTCCTCCTCGTATCCTTGGTCGATACTAGCGTCTATAAATAAATATGAAGTACACAATCACCAAACAATACTTAACCATTGCTATCATCACACAAAGGTTCACACTAGGTGATCTAGCATCATCACTAACATTACAAGATTAAAGCACTTGTCTTATTTATTTTATTTTTAGAAAAATAATTTGTACTCATTGAAAAACTACTTAAGATTTAATATTCTCCAACTCAAACATGGGATCATGTTGACACGTCATCACCACATATTTCAGTACATGAGAATGTGATTTAAAGTGGTGTTAGAATTTAATAAGGTTTATCATTTTTATTTTATTTAATTAAAGTGACTAGAAATACCTATGTGGCATTCTTTTATTACTTGATCATTATTTCCGTAAGTAAACCTATATATTTTATATATATTCTAAAAGGTATAGTTAAATGTGATTTTTGAGAGTTGGAATCAATTCAAAAGATCTTATGGTTGATTTTTGAAAAATGTTTGAATGCAGAAAATCTTCTGCCTGGTTATTTTTACCAAGGGTGATCTACAAATCTAAATGGTTTGAATCCCACGGGCTTGGATTAAGCATTCCAGTACCTTTCGAACAAAATTGGTTTCCTGCATTTTGGTTTAGTGAATCGAGCTGGGTTGATTTTTGAATCTAGGTACAGAACTGTGTTTGAAATTAAATGAATAAACTTAAGTTTGAATTGATGGATCGCGCATGACAGTTAACTGGGCCGGCCCACTACGCACAGCACACGTGTGGGCTGTTTAAGTGGTTGTCCCCACACGTCAGTGAGACAGTGAGGGGCGAAGCGGTACAGGGTGATCTAGGCCATAGGATCTAATTCTAATCGAACGACTCGAGTTCATCGTCTACGCCTGAACAGGATGCGACGAGCACGAACCCTAGCGCATTCAGTGGGGGTCGTGGGAGGCTCACCGGGGCTCCGGCGATGGTCGGCAACGGGGGCGAATGACGAAGTCGACGATGGCGATCCTCCTGGTACCGGCAGCTTCTCCTAGGGGCGGCTCCAATCGACGGCGCCTCTCCTCCTCTGCAACGGCGAACTCCTGTGAAATTCCGGCCACCTGGTGCTCGCCTTGCTCCGGGAGTGAGTGGGTGTGATCAGTGAGGTGTGGGGAGTGAACTGGTGTGAAGAAAACGAGCGGGGGAGGCCTCCTTTTATAGTGCAGCGAGGGGACCGAAGGTTGCGGGCTGAGCTCGTCGTGGTAGACGACACAAAGGGCTAATGGCATGGGCGACGATATGGGGGTGGTGCTGTGCTCCCTGGAGAAGCTCAACGGCGTGGTGGCGAGGCGTGGGGCGGTGCTGATCGGTTGGAACACGTCGACGCTCTGGGCGGGTACGACGGTGATTTTAATGGCACACATCATGCATGGTCCGCGTGGCGGCGAACGGGCATGTATGCGGGATTGCTGGGGCGGTGGTGATCACGTACGCAAGCGGCGAGGGCGACGCGCGGTCTGTGCGAGCGTGTCGAGCGGGGCTCTCTGGCGCGCTCTCGGCATGCCCGCAGAGAAACTAGGCGCGTGCTTGGCGGGTGGTCCAGGGGCTGGCTGCGCTCGGGGCTAGGACAGGGAGTGGTGGTGGACGGTGCTGCGTCTGTGAGACAAGGTTGGCGAGGCTAGATAGGCATGTAGCTTGTTGTCCACATTGGGGTGGCAAAGGGGCTCGGCATGGTCACCATTAATGGCTATGCCAAGCTCACAGTGGTGCTAAGGCTTGTTAATTTGGCTAGTTCATTTACTAAGGGTATAGAGTGAGCTAGAGAGGGAACAAGGTTGGCCAAAATCACTGCACACTATAGTGTTTGTTGTTTGTTTGTTTGCTGATCACAAGGTGTTTGATGAAATGGCCGAAAGAAATTCAAATTTGAATTTTGGATTGAAACTTGGTGGGTTTGCTAGGCACATAATAGGGAGTATCTGGTTAGTTGGATTAGTCAAGGGGCACTGGTTTGGTTGGGTTTTGAAAAGGTGTGATCTTCACATATGATAAAGATTCAATTTTCACTTGTGATTTGAATGAGGTTGCCAATTGTTTCTGCAAGTTTGAAAGATGACTTTGATTCACTTTTACTTGGTCTAGCAAGGGGTTAAAAGAATTGGAAAAGTTTCTGTTTGAAATCTTGGACTAGAAACACTCAAAGTGACCTAGCGAGCAAGATTGGCAAAAATGACCATTTGATTTATTTGATTTGTTTTTTATTTTCTCTTTATTTGGTTCTGCTTGGAAATGTTTTATATGATGATATTTTCCTCTTTAAACCATTTCTTGCTATTTAGGTTAATCAGACAAGTTCATTCATGCATTTATCAAATCTCCACATAAACACATGCATTCATATGATTTTAATTAATCAAAGTTTTTGTTAACCCTAATTTTAGTGATTAGAGTTTGATGAAAATTGTTTTATATTTTTGGGATATTACATGAAGATTAGCGTCCTTTCTTAAGAACTATTAAGGCTTTGATCAATTTGCACGAAGGGAGCGTGAAGCTCTAGTTGCCTTCACGGAATCCTTTTGTTATTCATTTCCCCAGGAAAAAGAAAGCCAAGCAAGCTGATAAGGGGGCCTTCACTTTGAAGGCCAACTACTTTGGAGTGGGTGTTCCACTCATATGGCCTAAGTGAGCAATATCAAGGTCAAGCTATTGACCATAAAAGAGCGCTGCATGGGAGGCAACCCATGTGAAATAAAAGTTTGAGTAAAGTTTTTAAGTTTTAGTTTAAGTCTTTATTAGAATAAAGAGTTCTAGTAAACTCCAGCGAGAAGGAGAGATTCAGCGGTACTAAAAATTCTTGTTTTATATATGCCATAGTTGGTCGAAATTTTATTCTGTCATTTTTCTGTCAAAACAAGGTGTTTTGCTAAGTTTTAGTCCAAAAAGTAATTCTTGAAGAAATAGATTTTTTTAATGTGTACAGAAAGGTTAACGACCAACTATACAACATGAATAAAAATCCCTGCCGTATAGCTTCGACCGTATAGTTATGTTACCCATCGATAATTTTTCATCCCAGGATATAGAAGGTTTGACGACCAACTATATGGTGGTAACAAAAGTTCCGGCCGTATAGTTACAGCCTCCAGGATAGAAACCCTAAAATTTTGCTGTCAGACCAACTATATGGCAGGAATGATGTGTTCCTTCCGTATGGTTGCGTCCGACCACTTAAACGCATAGGGAGGTACCCAAAACATCAATCCTTTTTCTCTCTTGTACCTCCAAACTCTCTCAAAACCTCAAGGGATCTTCACCCGTACTCAATTTTGTTCGAATTCCTCGCACACAAGTGATCTATGGTATGTTTCTCTTTCGATCCTCCAATTACTTTTCAAGAATTCATCTCTGATCTATTGTCCTTATCAATCTAGGATGAGACTTATTTTGAACTATTTGCCATGATTATCTTGCCTAGATATTATGTTAAGGAGATTCTTTAGTGTGCTATGATGAGGATTATGCTATGACTATTATTATTGGATCAAAAAGTTTTATATTTGTCTTTCTTATTTATTTTTCAAAGATGAACACGAGGAGCTAGAACGTGCTCTTGCCGCTGCTAGTTCTTCTCGGGATGCATCTCAGGAACCCATGGGGATTCGATTCAAGAACGAATCCCACCGTGATCATTACAACAAGATCAAAAACTGAGAAGTCAAGGCAACCAAGTGGGCTTTCCCCGTCACATTGAACCAACTTGGTATTTCTAATGACTTTAATTGTTAGGGTCCCAACCTGATAAGGTAGATCCCTCCTGTGTTTTACAATGCTAGTCCCTGGATCAATAGCTAGCACCCACAGTTAAGATGTAATATCAAGAAACAATGGTCATAATATAACTTTATAACCAGGAATAACATAATTTTATTATATCATACATAGCTCATTTGGCTATTACATTATATTGCAGCGGAATAACTATAAGTATGGGTCCTTCATCTTCAAAGTGCCACAGGCAGATGTTGGTTGTAGACTTTGTAATCCTAATCAATCAATCTTCTATAAAACAATCAAACCTGCAACATACAAGTTACAGCCACAAAGGGTCAATACATTTGAATTGTATTGGCAAGTGATTCTATGTAGTATAGTGGAATCTATCATCTACATGCATTTGGCTAAGTGGAGTTGAGGCTTGCATTGCTCAAAATATATTTTCCTTAACATTTTGAAAATAAATAGTTTTGTCAAAAACTTTTCCAATGCTTCTCTCAATCAAAGACTGAAGATCCTTCTCGAGGCATCTACAAATCAAAGACTGAAGTGCTTGGTAAAACATTTTCCTCAATCCAAGATTTCAAGATCCTTATATCAAGCCATCTTTCCATCAAAGATTGAAGAATACACACAAACCCTTGTTCACCCACAAGTTTTATTTAGAAATTGGAATGATGAGATTCTTGATTGCTTCCATGTCTTGATGCTCAAATTGTCCTTTACCGGGACATGGCTAAGTACTTAGGTTTTACACTCTGCAGAGGTGGTGCACTTTACCCACAAGACTTGGTTTCCCAAGACAAAATCTTTGAAGCCTTCCCTTAGACCAATATGGACGCTCCAACCTATCAAACACTACCACCCACTGTCCATATGGCTAAGTTCTTGCAACCTATATGATCATGGCAAGAGCCCATATTGCCAAGTGGTTGCCGTTGTAAGCTTTCTCAACATTTGACATCTCAAATCCCTTTGTTTCTGGGTGGCCATCCACAAGTGAGATACACAAGGTTAACCATAAATATGGGCCTTGTGAACCACTCAACATAACCCAATCCTTCCATTCCACCGGTGATTTATTAACTTAGTTGTTTTATTAATCAAAACTTAAGTCTTGACTTATAATATTTTTCCATAGTGTGAATATATATTCCACCCATGTTTTCTATTAGCTAGGCTAAGCTTGGTAGTATTAGGAATCTTTAACTTATGAAAATCCTACTAAGGATTCATTACTATGTTTTCCTATAGCAAGATCTATACTTAGCAAAATCCATGCAAGTTTTACTTAACAAAATCACTAATGCATAGTGAAAGTAATAGGATAAAAGTATGAAGCATCACTTGCCTTTTTGGTAGAGTATAGGTTCACTTCTTGATCTTTGCACAATCACACTCCTCAAGTCACTACAAATCAATCAAGCAAGGTACAAACTCAATCTACCAATCAAGCAAAACAACATACATAAATAACAAAGTCAAAGAAATGCATGCAAGCATGCTAAGCTTTGTTTTGTTTGAAAAAGTGGTCCTTAGTGGGTCATAGTCATTTGGGTACATCTAATGGTCATTCTCTAAAGTGGCTAAGTCATTTGCAAAAGGTTTCACTCAAAAACCATTTTCAAAACAAAGTGTTATTTTTATGTGGTGTAGAAATATTTTTACTAAGGCATTAGTCCATGGGATTCACCAAATGAGTTGCTATTGCAAAACTTGGTGTTTTTGGGTCAGTAGGTTTGGTCCAAATTATTATTTCAAGTTTTCCTTCCATACACATTTTCATAAATAAAACTATTCTTTTTATTTGGCTAGAAAATGGCTAAGTTAAATAATTCAACTTAAATTTCACAAAAATCATTTTTAATACAATGGGTTGGTTCCTAGGGTCAGTAGGGTCACAATAAACCAATTGGCAAAGGTTTGATCTCAAAATTCATTTTTAAATGATTTTTCTAATGTTAGCAAGTACACAAAAGAATCTGCAAATTCAAACAAGCTACCAGTTACTATTTGCAAAACTAAGGGTAGGGTTGGTTAGGTCTTGTTCTCCTGAATCTTTTGATATAAAATTTGTCAAATTTGGACGTGTGGTTCAAAAGATATAAGGATTTGAAGTTTGTAATTAAATCTGATTCAGATATCTGATTTAAATCAAACACTGGACACGCGGCGGCTTCCTATTCATGGTACCGTCGCTGCGGATCACGCCCAGATGCGTTGGATCTAACTCAATCGTGTGGCTCAGGATCGAGTACCTCTTAGCGTTTAAGTCGTTCTATCTCGGCCGGTGGATGCATCCTCGGTTCCTATCGCTGGCCAAAAGCGGCCAGCTGGCGGCGCGTCCGGTGGCGAGAGCGGTCGACGACGGTTCCGGCGATCTGAGAAGCGAAGGAGGGAGAGGATGTTCACCGTGTTCGCCGACGCTTGGGGAAGCTCAAGGAGGCACTGGTTGGTGAAGGGGCGCACGAGGTTGGGCGGAATTGCTCGGGAGTGGAGCTATGCCTCGGCCTTGCTCGATCGTCGAGGATAGCGGGGATCACCCGGAGACAAACAAGATGCATGGTCGACGCAAGGATAAGGAGCGTGTTTGTGTGAGCGAGAGGGGTCGGGGTGGTGGAATCACCTGTGGGCATCGTCGGAGTTGAGGAAGGCGGCGGTCGAACTTTGTCGAAGACTACAGGCGCCAGCGGTCGGTGGCCGACATCTGAAGGATGCGCCGGTGTATGGTGAGTGTGCTCGTGTGCTCGGGAGGCGGAAAGGAGAGTGTCTTGGCGGAATTTGCGAGAGGGCTCGTCGGAGGCAAGCCGTTCGAGAAACAGTGACGACACAGGCGTGTCGGGAAGAAGGCGGAGAGAGAGAGAGGAGAGGCGCTTTAACCTGCGTGGTCAAGTGGCAGTTTCATTGCGAGATTAAGGCGTAATTAAGCCGAATTTATGTCTGTGGCGAGAGAAGGGAAGAACAGCTCATGGGTGGGGTGGGAAGAAGAGGCGGTGGTGGGGTCATCGGTGAGAAAGGAGTGAGGAGGAGGGTCCACTTGTCGTGGGCTTTGCGGGTTGTTTCAGCGGTGAGAAAAAGCAGTTGGCGTGGAGAGGAGGTGGGCTAGATGGGTTGTTTGGGCCGGGGTAGTTGGGCTGGGTCTGTTTTCTTATTTTTTTTTTCTGTCTGATTCCTTTTTCTTTTTCTAATTCTATTTTCCTGTTTTGAAATTCAAACAACCAAACACATTCAAAATGATTCAAACAATCATCAAGCCTTTCAAATATGAATTTGGTTCTGCTTAACATCATAATTCACATTCTAAAATAAATATTATTTTAAGTCTTTTTAGGTTCCATTTATTAATTAAATAAATGGATCATTAGTTAAATAAAATAGGTTTTGTTTTATTTAATAAAATATTCACTTAAAATCCAAATATTTTCAAAACCCAATCAGTAGGTGTTATTTGGAAATAAAGAATATTTGGAAAAATTGTTTAAAATAATATATTCCTTTTACCTTAGGGTCCATTAATAATTAAATAAAATGGACTTAGTTATTAAATCAAATAGAGTTTAATTTTATTAATAAAATCTTTATTTGAAACTAATTATCTTCAAAACTAAATTAGTGGGTTTTATTTGGGAAATATAGAATACTTGGAGATTTGTTTAAAAATAGAATAACATTTTATTTTAGGGTTCATTATTTAATTAATATAATAGACCTTCATTATTATTTCAAATAGGATTTATTTTATTTGATATATTTATTTTGAATCTAAAGCAAAAACACTTTAGTAGATTTTATTAGAGAATATAAAATACTTGGAAAACCTATTTTAAACAATTTAATAAGTCTTGATGTTTTAATTAAAGTAGTAAAACCTTTCATAATAAATTTTGATATTAATTCCTTATTATTTTATTTTAAATAAACCTTTGTTATTTCTATTCAAACTAAATGTTTTTAATTCCCAAAGTTTGGTCAAGGTTTAAATTGGCCTTTATTAAATAATCTTTATTTATAAAACTTCTATTTCATTTGAAAACAAATCTTTTCATTTAATTGTTTCAAAATAGTATTACCAAATGTTTTTATTTTCCTTTTATTAAATGTTTATCTTTTTAAATCTCTTGAGGTTTATTTTAATTCAAATGGGTTTGAGGTTCCAATTGTATTCAAAAAGTTTCTTCTGGCTCTGAAAATTAACAAAGTTTTATTTTATTAATTTATTTTCACATTACAAGATTTGGAAAATCTTGGGATGTGACATTTACCACTTAAAATAAATCTCGTCCCGAGATTTGGGGAGGCTGGGGTTACAATCAAGTTCAAACAACTAGGGTACTACCACCCTTAAAAATTTTCAAACAAAAATTACACATTGTCCTTCTTGGGATCCTGGGAAAACTTCCTCTTGGAAAACTTTTGCATAGTGTCCATTGTTTCCATAATTGACTTATGGTCCAAGGTTGAGTTTCTCCATAGGCTTGATCAACTTGTTCTTCATCTTTTACGACAGTTGCTTGCATAGTGTCCTGGGTTCTTGCAATTGTAACATATCACTTGGTGATATCTCTCAAAGGCTGGTTTATCTTATGTTTTATATTTTACGGACAGTAGTTTGCATAATGTCCAAACTCTTGCAATATTTGCACATCACTTGGCTAAAATTCTTCCTTATCTTGGGTTTCACTAGCTTTTGTTTGTCTTCTTGTCTCTTCTTCTTTTCTGGGCATTCATTGGCATAGTGTCCCATCTCTTTGCAAGTGTAACATTGCTCTTGAGTAATATCCTTCTTGCTAGTGTTGGGAAATTTCTTTTTCTTCTTGGGTCTCTCCAAAGCTAGGAGTTCTTCTAGTTCATGTTCTTCATGAGTGGGAGATCTTTCTCTCTTCTTGAGGCATTGATCTTCATGTTCCTTGGATGAATGATCATTATCTCTAAAAATATTGCTAGTTTTGGTTCCTTCTAGTATAACATCTTTGTCATCCTTGTTGTCATTAGCTCCTTGGGAAAAGTTTTCTCTCATGTTGATCATTTGAGTAACTATTCCTTGCAACAATTGGGATTGAAGTTTGAAAATCCTTTGTATAGCTGGGTCTAGTCCATTGTTGTTGGCTAAAAGCTGAGTTGTCTCTTGGCTCAACTGGTTTTGGGTTGCTATAATATCTTTCATGCTGTCCACTTGGTTGGTGTTGGTGTCTCTTGGAGTAGTCATCTGTTTGGGTTGAATTGAGATTAGAATAGGCAAGACATTTCTAAAGAATTACTTCTAATCACACACATCACAATTCACACAAGCAATGTGCAAGCAATCACAAACAAACATTTCACTCAAACAATCAAAGTTCAAGCACATTTTTAGGCAACAAAATTATTTTTGTTACACCACATAAGTTGGTGTGTTTGACTTAACTAAAATATGGTGGTCCATCTATATGGGTCACTTGTGATCTTTTCTTCCTTCATGATTCTTCTTGTAGGAGATCATGGTTTCCTTGAGAAAACTCTTGGTCACAATACTTCAAAGTTATTGATGGCTCTTTCTTATTTTGCATTCCCTCAGTCTCTAAATCTTAAGTAAGAATTCCTTGTCTAACTTGTGGTCCTTAGTAGTTTCCAAGTTAGAAGTCCTTGGTGAGAATGCTGAAGATGTTGAAGTCATTAGAGCTGAAGATGTTGAAGTCATTAGAGTTGAAGAAGTTGAAGAAGTCTTTTGCACATGGGGTAGTCTTTGGTCATGGGGTAGTCTTTGGTCATGGGGTAGGCTTTTCCATCAAGTTGAAGTAGAAGAGATGTAGAGCTGAAACCAAAATGGTTGAGGAAAGAGTTTACAAGTGTTTTTGTAAATAAGTTTTTGGAACAAAATATCACTCCTATTTTTCTAAGGGTTTTTGTCCAATCCTAGGGTTTACAAATCCTACAGGCAACACAAAGCTCTGATACCATCTGTTAGGGTCCCAACCTGATAAGGTAGATCCCTCCTGTGTTTTACAATGCTAGTCCCTGGATCAATAGCTAGCACCCACAGTTAAGATGTAATATCAAGAAACAATGGTCATAATATAACTTTATAACCAGGAATAACATAATTTTATTATATCATACATAGCTCATTTGGCTATTACATTATATTGCAGCGGAATAACTATAAGTATGGGTCCTTCATCTTCAAAGTGCCACAGTCAAATTTTTGTTGTAGACTTTCTAATCCTAATCAATCAATCTTCTATAAAACAATCAAACCTGCAACATACAAGTTACAGCCACAAAGGGTCAATACATTTGAATTGTATTGGCAAGTGATTCTATGTAGTATAGTGGAATCTATCATCTACATGCATTTGGCTAAGTGGAGTTGAGGCTTGCATTGCTCAAAATATATTTTCCTTAACATTTTGAAAATAAATAGTTTTGTCAAAAACTTTTCCAATGCTTCTCTCAATCAAAGACTGAAGATCCTTCTCGAGGCATCTACAAATCAAAGACTGAAGTGCTTGGTAAAAACATTTTCCTCAATCCAAGATTTCAAGATCCTTATATCAAGCCATCTTTCCATCAAAGATTGAAGAATACACACAAACCCTTGTTCACCCACAAGTTTTTATTTAGAAATTGGAATGATGAGATTCTTGATTGCTTCCATGTCTTGATGCTCAAATTGTCCTTTACCAGGGACATGGCTAAGTACTTAGGTTTTACACTCTGCAGAGGTGGTGCACTTTACCCACAAGACTTGGTTTCCCAAGACAAAATCTTTCAGAAGCCTTCCCTTAGACCAATATGGACGCGCTCCAACCTATCAAACACTACCACCCACTGTCCATATGGCTAAGTTCTTGCAACCTATATGATCATGGCAGAGCCCATATTGCCAAGTGGTTGCACTGTAAGCTTTCTCAACATTTGACATCTCAAATCCCTTTGTTTCCTGGGTGGCCATCCACAAGTGAGATACACAAGGTTAACCATAAATATGGGCCTTGTGAACCACTCAACATAACCCAATCCTTCCATTCCACCCAGGTGATTTATTAACTTAGTTGTTTTATTAATCAAAACTTAAGTCTTCAGACTTATAATATTTTTCCATAGTGTGAATATATATTCCACCCATGTTTTCTATTAGCTAGGCTAAGCTTGGTAGTATTAGGAATCTTTAACTTATGAAAATCCTACTAAGGATTCATTACTATGTTTTCCTATAGCAAGATCTATACTTAGCAAAATCCATGCAAGTTTTACTTAACAAAATCACTAATGCATAGTGAAAGTAATAGGATAAAAGTATGAAGCATCACTTGCCTTTTTGGTAGAGTATAGGTTCACTTCTTGATCTTTGCACAATCACACTCCTCAAGTCACTACAAATCAATCAAGCAAGGTACAAACTCAATCTACCAATCAAGCAAAACAACATACATAAATAACAAAGTCAAAGAAATGCATGCAAGCATGCTAAGCTTTGTTTTGTTTGAAAAAGTGGTCCTTAGTGGGTCATAGTCATTTGGGTACATCTAATGGTCATTCTCTAAAGTGGCTAAGTCATTTGCAAAAGGTTTCACTCAAAAACCATTTTCAAAACAAAGTGTTATTTTTATGTGGTGTAGAAATATTTTTACTAAGGCATTAGTCCATGGGATTCACCAAATGAGTTGCTATTGCAAAACTTGGTGTTTTTGGGTCAGTAGGTTTGGTCCAAATTATTATTTCAAGTTTTCCTTCCATACACATTTTCATAAATAAAACTATTCTTTTTATTTGGCTAGAAAATGGCTAAGTTAAATAATTCAACTTAAATTTCACAAAAATCATTTTTAATACTATGGGTTGGTTCCTAGGGTCAGTAGGGTCACAATAAACCAATTGGCAAAGGTTTGATCTCAAAATTCATTTTTAAATGATTTTTCTAATGTTAGCAAGTACACAAAAGAATCTGCAAATTCAAACAAGCTACCAGTTACTATTTGCAAAACTAAGGGTAGGGTTGGTTAGGTCTTGTTCTCCTGAATCTTTTGATATAAAATTTGTCAAATTTGGACGTGTGGTTCAAAAGATATAAGGATTTGAAGTTTGTAATTAAATCTGATTCAGATATCTGATTTAAATCAAACATCTTTGGACACTGGCGGCTTCCTATTCGCGGGTACCGCTGCTGCGGATCACGCCCAGATCGTTGGATCTAACTCAATCGTGTGGCTCAGATCGAGTACCTCTTAGCGTTTAAGTCGTTCTATCTCGGCCGGTGGATGCATCCTCGGTTCCTATCGCTGGCCAAAAAGCAGCGGGCGGCCAGCGTCCGTGGCGGAAGCGGTCGGTCGGCACGGTTCCGGCGTCTGAGCGAGAAGGAGGAGAGGATGTTCACCGTGTTCGCCGACGCTTGGGAAGCTCAAGGAGGCCTTGGTTGGTGAAGGCGACGAGGTTGGGCGGAATTGCTCGGAGTGGAGCTATGCCTCGGCCTTGCTCGATCGTCGTCGAGGATAGCGGCGGGGATCACCGGAGACAAACAAGATGCATGGTCGACAGCGCAAGGATAAGGCGAACGTGTTTGTGTGAGCGAGAGGGTCGGGTGGTCTGGAATCACTGTGGGCATCGTCGGAGTTGAGGAAGACGGCGGCGGTCAGAACTTTTGTCGAAGACAGCTTTCTGGGGCGCCCGCGGTCGAGTGACTGACACAGAAGGAATGCGCCGGTGTATGGTGAGTGTGCTCGTGTGCTCAGGGAGGCGGAAAGGAGAGTGTCTGGCGGAATTTGCGAGAGGGCTCGTCGGAGGCAAGCCGTTCGAGAACAGTGCGACGACTGGGCGTCTGGGAAGAAGGCGAGGGCGAGAGAGGAGAGAGGCGCTTTAACCTGCGTGGTCAAGTGGCAGTTTCATTGCGAGATTAAGGCGTAATTAAGCCGAATTTATGTACCTGTGGCGAGGAGAAGGGAAGAACACATGGTGGGGTGGGAAGAAGAGAGGCGGTGGTGGGGTGCATTGTCGAGAAAAGGAGTGAGGAGGAGGGTCCACTTGTCGTGGGCTTTGCGGGTTGTTTCAGCGGTGAAAAAGCAGTTCGTGGAGAGGAGGTGGGCTGGATGGGTTGTTTGGGCCGGGGTAGTTGGGCTGGGTCATTTTCTTATTTTTTTCATGCGATTCCTTTTTCTTTTCTAATTCTATTTTCCTGTTTTGGAAATTCAAACAACCAAACACATTCAAAATGATTCAAACAATCATCAAGCCTTTCAAATATGAATTTGGTTCTGCTTAACATCATAATTCACATTCTAAAATAAATATTATTTTAAGTCTTTTTAGGTTCCATTTATTAATTAAATAAATGGATCATTAGTTAAATAAAATAGGTTTTGTTTTATTTAATAAAATATTCACTTAAAATCCAAATATTTTCAAAACCCAATCAGTAGGTGTTATTTGGAAATAAAGAATATTTGGAAAAATTGTTTAAAATAATATATTCCTTTTACCTTAGGGTCCATTAATAATTAAATAAAATGGACTTAGTTATTAAATCAAATAGAGTTTAATTTTATTAATAAAATCTTTATTTGAAACTAATTATCTTCAAAACTAAATTAGTGGGTTTTATTTGGGAAATATAGAATACTTGGAGATTTGTTTAAAAATAGAATAACATTTTATTTTAGGGTTCATTATTTAATTAATATAATAGACCTTCATTATTATTTCAAATAGGATTTATTTTATTTGATATATTTATTTTGAATCTAAAGCAAAAACACTTTAGTAGATTTTATTAGAGAATATAAAATACTTGGAAAACCTATTTTAAACAATTTAATAAGTCTTGATGTTTTAATTAAAGTAGTAAAACCTTTCATAATAAATTTTGATATTAATTCCTTATTATTTTATTTTAAATAAACCTTTGTTATTTCTATTCAAACTAAATGTTTTTAATTCCCAAAGTTTGGTCAAGGTTTAAATTGGCCTTTATTAAATAATCTTTATTTATAAAACTTCTATTTCATTTGAAAACAAATCTTTTCATTTAATTGTTTCAAAATAGTATTACCAAATGTTTTTATTTTCCTTTTATTAAATGTTTATCTTTTTAAATCTCTTGAGGTTTATTTTAATTCAAATGGGTTTGAGGTTCCAATTGTATTCAAAAAGTTTCTTCTGGCTCTGAAAATTAACAAAGTTTTATTTTATTAATTTATTTTCACATTACAAGATTTGGAAAATCTTGGGATGTGACATTAATTTACTTTGCAATAGAGGTGGCCGGTAAAACTTTGTATTTCATGATGCACCAACCTATCGTCGATTAACCATGGAATTTTTTAGTTCTTTGAAAAGAACCGTTAAGACATGGAATGGGAGGATATAATTTCTTTCCAACTCATGAACAATAATTACTCTTTATCACTTGATGAATGGTGCAATTTTTTTGGTTTACCCAACAATGATCCTAATGCTCTACGCGCAGCTTTTACCGACATGGAACCTTCCCCTAAAATCTGCTATAATAGAATGAGCTTTACTTCTAGAGTCAGTAAAGGGAAAAATATTCAACCTCTTGCTATTCGCTATTTGTTCTATGTTATTGCTAACACCCTGCAGGTGTGTAATGAGTTTACAAGACTCAATGAGGAGGATATCTTAGTCCTCGCAAAAGCTGCTCTCTACTATGACAACTTGTCACTTCACTTGGGCGCAATTCTTGTGCGCTACTTGGAGTACCAATCCAACCAAAGCCAAGGACCAATCACTTGTCGTGGCGTCATCACTGTGCTCGCCAATGTTCTAGGCATCGACCTAGGTGAGTTACTTCCAGTACTAGGTGAGCGACGTGTTGGTTTCTCTACTTTGAGGGCTTGAGGAATGCTCACTAGGAGAGGTGGTGTTTATTATATGAATATTGCTAGAGCTGGGCGTATCTACCCCGCTCCTTTGCCTAATGGTCTTTTCTCTATCGAGGAAGGACATGTGCTTTATGACTTGCAGGTTGAGCAACACCAACCCGAGGAGGAGATTCTGGAAGAGGATGATGACCAAGAGGAGGAGCAAGAAGTCCACCATCAGGAGGTGCAGCCACCAAACCAGTTCACTACATATTAAGATTTCCAAGAACTTGGAGGAACTGTGGAGGGAATGCATAATCTCGCCCTGAACCTCCGAGAAACAACAAGCAACCTTTCAACTCAATTTTTGAACTGGAGTTACAACTATTTCCCCACACCATATTGATTTGAAGGGCTTGAAAAAGCCTAAGCTTGGGGAGGTTTTCTATCTATTTTATATTTTGGTTTTCATTTGTTTAATGTTATTTTCGAGGTTATGCTTTTATTTGAGTTTATAAGCACTCGTTTTGGTTTCCCCAACACTTTATCTTAGTTATTTTATTTTGTTTGATATTTTCAAGACGAGCTTTGCCGCCAATTTTCTATTCTTTAAATTCCTCTTCTCAAAAACCACAAAAAGATTTCTCTGTTTATCTTTATTTTCCCTCTCTCTTTTTATTTTCGCCTCAAAATTCTCGCTGATTTGCAGGAGAGTGATTGTCTTCGAGTTTCCAAGAAAAAATAAAAAGGGAAGAGAGAAGTGGAACCAAACATAAGAGGTATGCCTTATGACTCCCCACTTTTGAAGTTTGAGAAACCCATGCTAGTTAGTAGTAATATTGAGATGTTATATCGGTGGATTGGGTCTCTATATTGTAGTAAAATTTTGTTTGCATGGGTATTTAACTGGGTACATTTTGTTCCAGCTCTTGTAGTTAACCAAAGTCTTGCCTATAAAATTGCTAAACAATTGAATAAGAAAAAATCTCACAAATTTAATACTTGGGTGTTGTAGTGTTTAGTGTTGAAAGCTTATTCCTAGAGACACTCAACACCACAGAAAATAATGATTGACTTGATAGCTCTCTTTAAAAATATTTGTTTAATTGAATTAATGTTTAGTGATTTTTGTGAGCATGCCAAAGTTTGACTTCTAAATCATAAGAAAGATATAGCTTTATGCGTGTCAAATTTCATGGGATGCCAACAACTCCGCTAGCCTACGAACGATCTTCATGGAGGAAACTCCTAGATTTCGGCTATGAGTTGATTAAACATATGTAGCAGTATAATGATTCTTGGCACTCCCGGGTAGTTGTAACATGATGGAATCACTCATCTGGCTAATATGAGTAATCATTATGCAAAAGGAATGAAAACCTTAGTGATGCTACGAGTGTCCATCATAGCCCGATAAACTAATTTTTTTTGGCATGCTCTCAATTACTTAAGAACTGAAATTCTTGAAGGACAAACTAGTGCTTGAAAAGTCTTGATTTATTGATGTCAGAGGATTGAGATACTTTAGTATATATGCTTTTCATGACGAACTCTCACACTCTTAATTCTACATGATTACACTTTATTGTTCAAAGGCATGCTTATGAGTTGATTACATGACATGGAATAAATTTTACCTTCATGAATCATCCATGCTTACAATAATTTTGCTGCGCTATAAGGATTCATGAAACTCGTATGATATGTTTTCCATTACTCTATCTATTCTGAAGTTTTTCAGATTAACAAAGTAGAGGAAACATGAGACTACCAATCATGAGTAAGATCATCATCTCGTTATTTCAGTTTAAATGATGAGTTCCCTTTTGATTTTGGTTTTCTTGCTCGAGGACGATCAAGTTTAAGCTTGTGGAGGTTGATGGTTGTGAAAAATAGCCATCCACGTCCGCATTTAAACTTGATATTATTCATATATTTGATGAAATATCTCTCTAAAATGTGCCACTAATGCCTAATGATCAAAGGGGTATGCAATCCTTTCTTACTATTTTACCTGCGCAGATAATAACGTATGATGATGGGAATCACTACATAAATACCCAACATATGATATTTCCAACACGTCAAATAAACCAAGTGCCGTGAAGTTAATACTTCAAGCTTAACGACCAACTATACGGTCCACGGCTGTATAATTGCCGCCGTATAGTTGGCACCGACTTCATTAGGTCAAACAGAACAACTTTCGTGAAGGGACCCCTATATAAAGAGGCTTCGGGCGACGGGAAACATCGGCTTCTTTTCAATCTCCACTCTCCCTGCCACCAGAAGCCGCCACGCCGGAGGAATAGATCTAGATCTAAACCTCTAAACCCTTCTCCACCACCATAGCCATCTTCCACCACTTGTAATAAGTAGATCTCTTCTCCAATTGGCGACATTGTAAGACTATTTGATATCAACCTTATGATCTCTATTACAATGTTTATGATTATCGATTTCATCTCTTTGGGTGAGTCATTCTCCTTGGGCTAAGGGCTTCGGCCTATCCATGTAGATTTTTTGCATGTTATTTATCATAGATGGGATAATGTATTAGTTTATATGACATGATGATTGTGGTACCCTCTCTTGCCTCAATCTAAGGACTTGTCAGGTACCCAAGACCCCGAGGATTGATCCAGGTAAAGGGAGTGTGAGTAATGATTGATCTACAGGATAGGAACCCTAGTGACAGAAAGCATAGTACGACTTTATGTGAGGAATTTACTTGGAATTAACGGTGACATCACGATGCATATCATTAGTTTTCTTTCGTCTATGGATGACTAGTAGGTTATTTATATAAGAGGTTGCGGAGGCGATAACAATTATGGATGCACTTCCCACATATAATTATCTTGCTCTAACAATTACATGCATACATTATTATTATCTATTATTCCTATCAGATGTTTTGCACAGCTACTGGTGAAAACCGAAGACCCTAGGCCCTCTCTCTCTCCATCGTCAACAACAACAACAAGATCGCAAACTCTTGGTCCGATGAAAACGCAATAGGAATTTTAACACTCTCGAAGGTCCATTTAAGTAATCTCACTTTGCTTTCTGCTTCCCGAGGACTCGATAAACCTAGGTATACTAGGGAAAAAGAGCTATACTACATCCGTAATCTGGATCGAAGGTATCAGATGCCTCTTTAGATATGACTTGAGCCTGATAATAAATAAAATGCAGCAAAATTAGCTTATCGTGCATAGTACAACTTCAGTTTCAGCAAATTGATTAACTTAAATGCATCAAATTCCCTCTGCATTCTTCATATGTAAAGGAATGTCCGTTCGGATAATGAAACGATTCGCAAATCCCATATAAGTAAGGATTTCGTGGTGGTATCACGGCATATGCCTTGGGTAGGCTAAAGTTGGGGCCGATGGACGTGGAGGAATCCGGGGAGGGATGATGCAGTGAAGACCGCACTCGTATGAACAAAGAGAAATACAATGTATATTGGATTGAAGCTCTCAAGTGGAGGTAACACCTCATTCTATACATCTAATCTCTTATAATCTTGCCATACTTGTGGCTACAATCATGCTCCTGGAGCTGTATCTCCTATGCTTCTATCTAGATCTCTCTGTGAGAGTGGAGGAAGAGGAAGAAGGAGAGCTCCTAGTGAGCAGAGAGGGGAGGAGACCTTCGGGGCCTCTCCTGGGAACGATCCCCCTGGTGATCCTTATAAAGGGGAGCCCAGAGGACAAGACTTGTTCTACACGTTTGGCATCTAGATGGCATATTTTGGGTATCTTCTAGAGATGCTCAACATATGCCTTGGAATCTTTGGAGATGCCAGGCATATCCCCTAGCATCTTATTTGATGCCAAGAGCATATCCCTAGCATCTTGTTAGATGCCATGGGCATATTCCATATATCACGTGCCAGTCTGAGCTGGTGGGCTCCCAAGACTGGCACAATATTTGTTGGTCTTGTCTTGATCCGATGGCGTGTTCTCGTAGAGACCGTGGAGGCATCTGGAGGTAAATTATAGGGCGTACGGGTCGTTATAACTCGGCCCTAGTGCCCTAGAAATAGTGGAAATTCGGCCTGAGGGAAGGTTGATTCGGCCTGTTAGAGAAATGGCCCAGCCGGGCTTTGCCCTGCCTCACCCGAATTGCTTGTTACTCGGCCCAGAGGGGAGAGTTAGCCTGGAGCAGCAGTGGCCCAGACGGTGTATTCCCAGGCCCATCCGGGTCTGGTCCTATTCGAATTAGGTGGCTCGTCCCGCGGTGGGCCGGCCGGGTTGAGGGAGAAACCGGCCCACCCGGGTCAGATGTTGGTGGGGTGCGTGGTGGAGCCGGTGGGCCGCGGTATGAAGAGGTGGCCCGTGGCGGGCTGGCTTATTCCAGTGCAGGCCCACCCGGGGAAGGTGGCGAAGTGGAGCAGGCGAGGAGACGCGGGAGTTCTCGTCGGGGGCGCCTGGTGTCGCGGGGATCTCGGCGGGCGCTAGCGATGCGGGGCGACGCCAGATCGCGCGGGAGCAAGACCGGAGTCGACGGGTAAGTGGGCCGAGTGAAGGTTAACTCGGCCCGACTGCGACTGCTATGCTGTTTGGGCCGAGTGGAGGTTAATTCGGCCCGTGGTGTTGTTTTGTCCTAGGAGGGATAGCTGAATTAGGCCGAATTAGCTGTAATTCGGCCCAGGTCCCCCTTTCTCCCTTTTCTCTTTTATATTTCTTAGTTTCTCATATCTATTGATAAATATATATTTTTATATGTCTACATTCTTCTATAGAAATGTCAACTACTCTCTCGAGGTCTCTTTATACCTCAACTCTGGGGTACCTGGGGTTACATCCCCAACATTAGTCCCCGAGTGTATGTGGGATTCGTAGAGTCGCTCATAGACTTTGTATCAAATATTCCCAGAGTTGTTTTATGACTTATAACCTCTTGGTAATATACTTATTTTTCATACAACCCTTTTGGCAAGTTTTAGACTTCTGTTCTTCTTTGGCATTGCTCATAACCCTTTCTGGTAAGTTCTTGACTTCTGGCCTTATTGGGCACTGGTTATAACCCCTTTGGGTAAGTTTCTGGACTTCTGGCCTTCATGGGCACTGGTCATAACCCCTTTGGGTAAGTTTCTGGACTTCTGGCCTTCATGGGCACTGGTCATAACCCCTTTGGGTAAGTTTCTGGACTTCTGGCCTTCATGGGCACTGGTCATAACCCCTTTGGGTAAGTTTCTGGACTTCTGGCCTTCATGGGCACTGGTCATAACCCCTTTGGGTAAGTTTCTGGACTTCTGGCCTTCATGGGCACTGGTCATAACCCCTTTGGGTAAGTTTTCTGGACCTTTGGCCTTCATGGGCACTGGTCATAACCCTTTTGGGTAAGGTTTTGAGTCCTTGCCTTCTTGGGCATTGCTCTTTTAACCCCATTGGGTAAGTTATAAGTTCTGGCCTTCTTTGGCATTGCTCTTTTAACCCCATTGGGTAAGTTATGAGTTCTTGCCTTCTTTGGCATTGCTCTTTTAACCCCATTGGGTAAGTTATGAGTTCTTGCCTTCTTTGGCATTACTCTTTTAACCCCGTTGGGTAAGTCATGAGTTCTGCCTTCTTTGGCATTGCTCTTTTAACCCCATTGGGTAAGTTATGAGTTCTTGCCTTCTTTGGCATTGCTCTTTTAACCCCATTGGGTAAGTTATGAGTTATTGCCTTCTTTGGCATTGCTCTTTTAACCCCGTTGGGTAAGTTATGAGTTCTTGCCTTCTTTGGCATTGCTCTTTTAACCCCATTGGGTAAGTTATGAGTTCTTGCCTTCTTTGGCATTGCTCTTATAACCCCATTGGGTAAGTTATGAGTTATTGCCTTCTTTGGCATTGCTCTTTTAACCCCGTTGGGTAAGTTATGAGTTCTTGCCTTCTTTGGCATTGCTCTTTTAACCCCGTTGGGTAAGTCATGAGTTCTTGCCTTCTTTGGCATTGCTCTTTTAACCCCATTGGGTAAGTTATGAGTTCTTGCCTTCTTTGGCATCGCTCTTTTAACCCCATTGGGTAAGTTATAATCCGAGTCATCTATTTCTAAATCCGAGTTATTTTACTCAAAATTGACTTATGTCTTAAGTCTGAGTCCTCTGACTCAAATCCGAGTTATATGACTCAAATCCGAGTTATCTAATTCCAAATCCGAGTTACTTTACTCAATTTTGACTTACATCTCAAATCTGAGTCATCTGACTCAAATCCGAGGTATATGACCCAAATCTGAGTTATCTCATTCCAAATTCGAGTTACTTTACTCAATTCTGACTTACATCTCAAATCTGAGTCATCTGACTCAAATCCGAGGTATATGACTCAAATCCGAGTTATCTTATTCCAAATCCGAGTTACTTTACTCAATTTTGACTTACGTCTCAAATCTGAGTCATCTGACTCAAATCCGAGGTATACGACTCAAATTCGAGTTATCTCATTCCAAATCCGAGTTACTTTACTCAATTTTGACTTACATCTCAAACCCGAGTCATCTGACTCAAATCCGAGGTATATGACTCAAATCTGAGTTATCTCATTCCAAATTCGAGTTACTTTACTCAATTTTGACCTACATCTCAAATATGAGTCATCTGACTCAAATCCGAGGTATATGACTCAAATCCGAGTTATCTTATTCCAAATCCGAGTTACTTTACTCAATTTTGACTTACATCTCAAATCTGAGTCATCTGACTCAAATCCGAGGTATACGACTCAAATCCGAGTTATCTCATTCCAAATCCGAGTTACTTTACTCAATTTTGACTTACATCTCAAACCCGAGTCATCTGACTTAAATCCGAGGTATATGACTCAAATCCGAGTTATCTCATTCCAAATTCGAGTTACTTTACTCAATTTTGACCTACATCTCAAATCTGAGTCATCTGACTCAAATCCGAGGTATATGACTCAAATCCGAATCATCTGTTTGCCACGATATAACTTGATTTGGCGCGATGACGTTAATTTGCCTTTGATATGGATCCGAGATATAGATCCGAGATAAAGTTTTGGGATATGATAATAGGGCTAACCGCTGAGAGATCTGATTCGAGATGTAGATATGAGATATAGATTCGAGATATGATAAGCTGGCCAATTGTCATCCGAGATATGGGATAACCTGGCAAGATGGTGAAATATCAATCCGAGTCATAACATAACCTAGCAATCTGGCGAACTGAATAAAGCTTCGGCCTGAATCAGATATATGATTAGTACGCCGAGTCTGAATACAAATCTGAATTATAATATACCCTGGCAAGCTGAATCAAATGTTAGTCCGAATCAGAGACAATCTACTGAGCTGAGTTAAAGGTTAATCCAAAGCATAAATAGATTGACTCAATTTATATCCGAATCATCAATAAGCTGGCCGGTAAGCTGAGTTAAAGGATAATCCAAAGCATAAATAAACTAACTCAAATTATGTCTGAATCATAAATAAGCTGACTCAAATTCTATCCGAATTATAAATAGGCTGACTCAAATCTTATCCGAATCATAAATATGCTGACTCAAATTCTGTCCGAATCAGCAATAAGCTGGCTGGTGGGCTGAGTTAAAGGTCGGTCCAAAGCGTAAATAAACTAACTCAAATTATATCTGAATCATCAATAAGCTGGCTGATGAGTTGAGTTAAAGGTTAATCCAAAGCATACATAAACTGACTCAAATTCTATCTGAATCATCAATAATATGATTCAACTTCTATTCGAGTTATAAATAAGCTGGTTCACGAGATGAGTTAAAGGTTAATCCAAGGCATACATAAACTGATTCAAATTCTATCTGAATCATCAATAAGATGATTCAACTTCTATCCGAGTTATAAATAAGCTGGCTCAAATACAAATCTAAATCAACGCAATGTTCTCTTAATCCAAAGGTGACTCTATGGATAAGTTGACTAGTCCCCGGGTTAAGTCATTTTCTCCCCGGGGTGAAGGATTGAGTGTAGCTGGCTGAGTTATCTGGCACTTACATATACTTGGAGAAGTGTTTGAGTTAGTCTTTCTAGGTCATACCTGCCCTGCTGAGTTACCTGGTACTTATAGTAAGCTTGGAGTAATGCTTGAGTCCTTCTTGCTGAGTCTTACCTGCTTTGATGAGTTAGACTTGGAGAGCCTCTACGCTTACTTCTTTGTTCTCTGTTGGCTTGGTGAAGCAGAATGAGCCCTATGAGGAAGAAGTTGATGAAGATGTTCCCGTCCGGATGGAAACCCAACCAACGCCACTAGAAGGCCCCACGTTGGGCGCCAAATGTCGTGGTGGTATCACGGCATATGCCATGGGTAGGCTAAAGTTGGGGCCGATGGACGTGGAGGAATCCGGGGAGGGATGATGCAGTGAAGACCGCACTCGTATGAACAAAGAGAAATACAGTGTATATTGGATTGAAGCTCTCAAGTGGAGGTAACACCTCATTCTATACATCTAATCTCTTATAATTTTGCCATACTTATGGCTACAATCATGCTCCTGGAGCTGTATCTCCTATGCTTCTATCTAGATCTCTCTGTGAGAGTGGAGGAAGAGGAAGAAGGAGAGATCCTAGTGAGCAGAGAGGGGAGGAGCCCTTCGGGGCCTCTCCTGGGAACGATCCCCCTGGTGCTCCTTATAAAGGGGAGCCCAGGGGATAAGACTTGTTCTACACGTTTGGCATCTGGATGGCATATTCTGGGTATCTTTTAGAGATGCTCAGCATATGCCTTGGCATCTTTGGAGATGCCAGGCATATCCCCTAGCATCTTATTTGATGCCAAGAGCATATCTCTAGTGTCACATCCCAAGATTTTCCAAATCTTGTAATGTGAAAATAAATGAATAAAATAAAACTTTGTTTGATTTTCAGAGCCAAAAGAAACTTTTTGAATTCAATTGGAACTTCAAACCCATTTGAATTAAATAAAATCCTAAAGGGATTTAAAAAGATAAACATTTTATTAAAGGAAAAATAAAAACATTTAAAAATACTATTTTGAAACAATTAAATGAAAAGATTGTTTTCAAATGGAATAGAAGTTTATAAATAAAGAATATTTTATAAAGCCAAAATTAAACCTTGGCCAAACCTGGGGAATTAAAACATTTTATTTTTAATAAAAATTAGCAAAGGTTTACTTAAATAAAATAATAAGGAATTAATATCAAAAATTTATTTGAATAAAAGGTTTTACCAATTTAATTGAAACATCAAAGCTGATTAAATTATTTAAAATAAATTTTCTAAATATTTGTTATTCACAAATAAAACCTACTAAAATGTTTTGCTTTATTTTAGGTTTCAAGATAAATATCTCAATAAAACAAATCCTATTTGATTTAATAATGAAGGTCTATTATATTTAATTAATAATGGACCCTAAAATAAAATGTTATTTTATTTCAAACAAGTTTCTAAGTATTCTTTATTTCCAAATAAAACTTACTGTTTTGGTTTTGAAAATATTTGGATTTAAAATGGAGATTTTACTAAATAAACCAAACCCTATTTTATTAATAAACCATGGTCCATTTTGTGTAATTAATAAATGGAACCTAAAAAGATTTAAAATATTATTTTATTTTGGAAGTTGGTTTATGCTACTAAACAGAACCAAAAACTCATTACAGGTTTGAATTGTTTGAATGGTTTGCATTATTGATTGGATCAATTGTTTGAAATTTCAAAACAGAAATCAGAAATAGAAAAGGAAAAAGATACAGAATAAAAAAATATGGATTTGGACCCAGCCCAGCCGGCCAAGCCCAGAAAGCCCACCAACCAGCCCAGCTCCTCATTCCGCAGGAAAACGTTTCACACCTCGCACCCAACCCACACAAAGACTGACCAGTGGACCTCCCCCTCGTTTCTTTTCCCACTGACAGGTGGACCCCACCGCTCCTGTTCTTCTCTCACACCCGCAGAACCCCTTCTTCCTCCCTCGTCGTCGTTTCCTGCTGTGATTCCACGGACTTAATTCGTCATAATGCCGCCACCATTACTCGCTTTGACTGTGCTCGATAAAACGCCAGCTCCTTCCCTTCCGTTCCCCTCAGACGCCAACCTCTCTTCGCCACCAGGCCGCCCCAATTTCTCCTCGAACTCCACTGTCTCCGACGACCTTCCTCATCAATTCCGGCCACACACTGCCTCCCCTTGCCCCCATTGACCAAGCGCACGCACTCCCCATTCCACGGCGTTTCTGTCCGTGCCCTCCGTTCAACCGCGGGCGCCCCGAAGCGTCGGCTTAGACAAGTTCCGACGACGCCGCCATCTGCAACCTCTCCGACGACGTTTACTGGTGAACGGACCGCCCTGCACTCCTCGATCACGCACATAATATTGTCTTGATCCTGCGCATCTGACCGCGCCTTCATTTTGCCTTAGGGCGATCTCCAGCGACGTCCTCGACCTCGACCAGAGACACCCGCCGCCAGAACCAACTTCGGCGAAGAATTCTGCCCGTCCCCGTGCGCCCCTCCACCAACCAAAGGCACGTTAAGCATCAGCGCTGCATTGCGAACCTGGTGAGCATCCTCCCCCTCTTCCTCGCGTCCTATTTCGTCAGCGCCGCCGCCGACTGACCTCGCCGCCGCCAGCAACCGTCGCTGCGCCGCCCAAGTTTGGTCAGTGCGATGACAGCCGTCCGATCCCGATCTGATGGATAGGATAGAATAACTTAAACGCGAAGGGGTATGTGATATGGGCCATACGATCTACTTAGATCCGACGGTCTGCACCGTGATCCACCCCGAACCGGTACCGGCGAATTAGAACATGACGCGTGGCGTCAGACGATCTGAATTAGAATTTGAAATCAGAATTTGATGTCATTTTCAAACCTTTGTAACTTTCAAACCACACGTTCAAAAATTGCAAATTTTATGTCGTTGGATTCAGGAGAACAAGCCCTAGCCAACCATGGCCTTAGTTTCGAAAATAGTATCTGTTAGCTTGTTTGAAATTGCAGATCCTTTTGTGAGCTTGTTTAGAGTAGAAAAATTGTTTAAAATTGATTTTAGGATTAAATCTTTTGCAAAATGGATTTAGGTGACCTTACCGACCCTAGGAACCAACCCTTGGTGTTAAAAATTATTTTGGTATAATTTAGGCTGAATTATTTGACTTAACCATATTCTAGCCAAATAAAATTATGCATTTTACTATGGAAAAGTTTTTGCAAAGAAAACTTTGAGGAAATGTTTTGGATCAAAACCTACTGACCCAAAAACACCAAGTTTTACAATGACAACTCACTTGGTGAAAAACATAAGGTTTTGCTTTAAATAAAGAAACTATTTTTTCATCACATAAATAATGAGTGGTTTGGAAAGGGCTTAAGGATAAACCACATGTGCAAAATGACTTTGCCATCTTGGTAAATGACCAATTTGGAACTTACAAAGTTTAGAAACCTAGTAGAGACCATCCTTACCATAGAACCAACCATTGCATACTTATGCATGACTTAGATTCCATTACCTGTGTGTGTGGAATGTTGTTTGAATATTGGTTTGGAATGCTAGTTGATACCATGCTTGTTTGATTGATTGTAGTGAAATTAGCAAAGTGTGAGACTAGCAAGATCAAGAAGTAAACCCTCATTCCCTACCAAAAAGGCAAGTTACACTATCATACAAATGTCCTGCTATTTTCATTATACTTAGTGGATTATGAAAACATGCAAGAAAAAGTTTTCTTTATACTTATGCTATGCTAAATCCTAATAGTATTCCCTATACACTCCTTAGTGAAAATATTGAAGTTGTACATGCTTAGCCATGCTTTATTTTGACAAGAGATACATGTTGAGATTTTACAAAGGATTGAGAAAAGGACTTATGTTTTACATAATAATAAAACAAGGACTCAATGAACCACCTAGGTGGTGGACACTTTAAATTTTGGAGAAGGTGGCAACAAAAGGGACCATGTCTATGGGGATCACTTTGTGTTGTGCCCCAAAAGAAAATCACCTAGGAAACTTAGAGATTGAACATGTTTCTCCAATTGTGGCTTTCGTGTGCAACCACATGCTATTATGGCTCTGGCTTAGTCAACTACATTAGGAAGACCCATGCATTGTCCTTAGTTACCGGACATGGGGATCTGGAATGCTTCATGGGGGCTGAGGACAAGCTAGCAATGATGTATGGGAGGACCTTTTGGAAAGACTTCGTCACATTCTCAGTCTGCCGGTACTCCAACTTGGTGAGCACTAATCCAGTAGGCCACTGGTGGCAACAAGATGGGATTGTGTCATGTGGGTAAAGTGTACTCCTTCTGCAGAAGCTAAATAAATCTAAGTACTTAGCCGTGTCCCCGGTTATGGACAATACTGAGCAACTAAAGTTTGAACTATGGGAGATCTCGACATTCCAACTTATAATATAAAAACTTGATGCACTTGGGGGTACCAAGGAATTCAAAAAGGTTTTATTAAGCTTGTTGCACTTGGGGTTACCAAGATGCTCAAGAGCATGATGTACTTGGGATTACCAAGGAACTCATGAGATTTCATAAAAACTTGTTGCACTTGGGAGTTACCAAGTGGCTCAAGAGATTTTGACAAGGACTTGAACACTTGAGTTTCTACCAAGGAGTTCAAGGGATTCTTGGAAAAGAGATTTGACAAAAGACTTAAACCTTTTTTTTTGAAAAGTTAGGATAAAATATTGCTTTATGCAAAGAAGCCTTAAACTCTACTTAGCCAAATATGCATATAATGATAGGATCCACTCTTATTATACATAGAAGTGAAGAGTGCCAATACAATTCAAAATGCATTGACCCTTGTGGCTGTAACTTGTAATGTTGCAGGTTGATTGTTTTAAAATGAAGATTGTTTGATTGACTAGGACTACAAAGTCTACAACCAACATCTGCCTGTGGCACTTTGAAAATGAAGGACCCATGACTATAGATATTCCGCTGCAATGTAATGTAATAGCCAAATGAGCTATGTATGATGTAATAGAATTATGTTATTCCTGGTTATAAAGTTATAATATGACCTTTGTATCTTGATATTACATCTTAACTGTGGATGCTAGCTAGTGATCCAGGGACTAGCATTGTAAAACATAGGAGGACTCTACCTTATTAGGTTGGGACCTCTACACCTAGCATCTTGTTAGATGCCATGGGCATATTCCATATATCACGTGCCAGTCTGAGCTGGTGGGCTCCCAAGACTGGCACAATATTTGTTGCTCTTGTCTTGATCCGATGGCGTGTTCTCGTAGAGACCGTGGAGGCATCTGGAGGTAAATTATAGGGCGTACGGGTTGTTATAACTCGGCCCTAGTGCCCTAGAAATAGTGGAAATTCGGCCTGAGGGAAGGTTGATTCGGCCTGTCAAAGAAATGGCCCAGCCGGGCTTTGCCCTGCCTCAGCCGAATTGCTTGTTACTCGGCCCAGAGGGGAGAGTCGACTGAGCAGCAGCGATGGCCCAAAGTATTCTGGCCCATCCGGGCCTGGTCCTATTCGAATTAGGCGGCTCGTCCCGCGGTGGGCCGGCCGGGTTGAGGGAGAAACCGGCCCACCCGGGTCAGCTGTTGGCGGGGTGCATGGTGGAGCCGGTGGGCCGCGGGATGAAGAGGTGGCCCGTGGCGGGCTGGCTTGTTCCAGCGCAGGCCCACCCGGGGAAGGTGGCGAGGTGGAGCAGGCGAGGAGACTCGGGAGTTATCGTCGGGGGCACCGGGTGTCGCGGGGATCTCGGCGGGAGCTAGCGATGCGGGGCGACGCTAGATCGCGCGGGAGCAAGACCGGAGTCGACGGATAAGTGGGCCGAGTGAAGGTTAACTCGGCCCGACTGCGACTGCTATGCTGTTTGGGACGAGTGGAGGTTAATTCGGCCCGTGGTGCTGTTTTGTCCTAGGAGGGATAGATGAATTAGGCCGAATTAGCTGTAATTCGGCCCAGGTCCCCCTTTCTCCCTTTTCTCTTTTATATTTCTTAGTTTCTCATATCTATTGATAAATATATATTTTTATATGTCTACATTCTTTTATAGAAATGTCAACTACTCTCTCGAGGTATCTTTATACCTCAACTCTGGGGTACCTGGGGTTACATCCCCAACAGAGGATTTTATTGTTCCTAACAATTCTTTCTTGACGCTTAAGCTTGGAATTTGCGAGAATAACTAAATCCATTGACCTAATATACAAGTTTCCCTAAAAAAACATTATTTTAGCGATCCACATGTCGGTCCCTATAGATCTATATACCAATCCCAAGTACCCAGTAAAATATTGTACTTATGTAGGGGACGTACCAGCGAATGTGGCGGGGTGACTGGGAGCTGCACGGCGACGGTGGAAAAAGGTGGCGGGAAAGGGGTCTGCACGACGACGGTGGAAGCGAATGCAGTGGGATAGGGCGGCGACGGTGGAAGCATGACGGGATAGGGATCTGCACGGCAACAGTGGAAGCTGCGTGGCAAGACAGGGATCTGCATGACGAGCATGATGATGCTGGTCGACGCTCGAACAAGGAGTAAGTGTTGGAACTGGTGGGGATATTTTCGAGTGAAACTACGTGACAAGTGTGGAAACTAGTCTGAATGTTTTGCTAAGTGTGGGAGCGGTGAGCTAAGTCTGAAAATTTGCTCAAAAATAATTCATACATATATAAACACATGGGAAATACAAACCACACTGTCAACTGCTACAAACTAGATAATTAGAATACTAATCCACAATTAGTTAGTATATAATATAAGATGAACTACTCAATCATGCTAATTGAAGGACATCTAGCCTGGCCGTAACTGAGCGACAGTTTTTTGAAGATACCAGTTAAACTGGTCCTCATCACATCTATCTCCTCGGCGTGCATCCACTAGAGCTCATGTTTTCCCCTTCAAGCTCATGCTTTGCTTCATGTGCAAGGAACCGAAATTGGACCCAGTCTTTCTACTTCGTGTGGAAGGAACCAAAACTGGACCCACCAATCAGCGACACAAATTATAACAGTTAGTATGAAGTAGGTCAGAACCACCATGTGTGGGAAGGAACGACGTAGTAATTTGTGCCTCCTTAAAGTACGACGGCAATAAAACGCACCGCTATTCATTGCTGCATTTGACGGCACAATTATATGCCGGTACGGGCTCTGCCATGGCATAAAAGTTGTCGTCGTATCAATTTGTGTCGTGAATGCCCTGTAGGGGTTCGTAGCATCGAAAACAAAAAAAATTCTACCGCATGCACACAAACAAGCCAAGATCTATCTACTAGATTGTATCAACGAGTCGATAGAGGAACTCACCCTCGAAGATTCCAAAGCGGTTAACGAGAGCAGATTCTCGTGGGTGATGTAGTCGTACACTTGTCGATCTCAAGATCGCGTAGACGATCCTTCCGGTGCTGCGTTACGGCAACGCTTCCGCAGTCGGTCACACGTTCGGTACTTGATGAAGACCTTCCTCTCCATTGTTCCAGTAGGCAGCGGAGTTTGTAGCACTCTCCTCGTGATTCCGGCAGCACGACGGCATGGTGTCGGAAGTAGAGGGAAGATCTCGCAGGGCTTCGCCTTAAGCCGGAGCGAGTATGGTGGAGTATGAGAGAGGCCTTGGTGATCTAGGGTTTATAGGGCACCAAGGGGAGGGTGTGGCCGGTGGCTAGGGTTTGGGGAAACCCTAACTCGGCGAGTTGGGAGATCCCTAGGCGGCGGCTGCACTTGTGTGGAGGCGCTAGGAGCTAGGGTTTAGGTGTGAGGGGTAGGGGGCGCCCTACCCCTCCTTATATAGGTGGGAGAGGGCGACTTGGGAGGAGGGAGTCCTCCTCCTACTCCTCCTCATGGCCGGCGGGTGGAGGGAGTGGGACTTCCTCCCCAAGTAGGTTTCCTACTCTCCCTCCACCAAGCAAACTTCAGATTTGACTTTTCAAATTGGCGTTTGACTTTCAAACTTGGATTTTGGTTTCTCTCTCCATATTGCCCAGCCAAGTGACCTAGTACATGATGCAACCATTCCAACTTGTTATGACACATTCATGCACCCTTCCCCTCCGGAGTGCCGGACCTTCCGGACCCTTCTAGAACATTCCCGATGAAAACACCAGAATCATTCTCCAACTCCGAAACATGACTTTCCTTATATAAATCTTATTTTCTGGACCATTCCGTATCTCCTCATGATATCCCGGATCCCATCCGAGAGTCTGAACAACATTAGGTCTCTTACTCATCATTCCATAACTACTCAACAACATCGAATCCTTAAGTGTGTCTCCCTACGGTTCGTGAATTATGCGGACATGATCGAGACACTTCTCCGATCAATAACCAATAGAGGAATCTGGAAATTCATATGGCTCCCACATATTTCTACGATTACTTTGCGATCGAATGAACCACTTACATACGATACCAATTTCCCTTTGTCTCACGATAGTTTACTTATCCGAGGTTTTGATCGTCGGTATCTCTGCATACCTAGTTCAACCTCGTTACCGATAAGTACTCTTTTCTTGTTCCCGTGGTATGTGATCCCTTGTGAACTAGTCACATGCTTGCAAGCTAATTGGATGACATTCCACTGAGAGGGCCCAGAGTATATCTATCCGTCATATGGATGGACAAATCCCACTCTTGATCCATGTGCCTCAACCCATACTTTCCGAACACTCAATGCCACCTTTATAGCCACCCAGTTACGGTATGGTGTTTGATGTCATCAAAGCATCCTTCCGGTGATGGTGATTAACATGATCTCATGGTCGAAGGAATTAGGTTACTATGCATCAGAAAGCTTATAGCAAATGAACTATATTAAATGACTTGATCTTTATGCTACGCTTAACTATAGGAGTATGTCCATCACATCATTCTCCTAATGATATGACCCTGTTGTTAATAACATCTCTATGTTCATGATCAGGAAACCATGATCATATATTAACCAACAAGCTAGTTTAACAAGATGCTTTACTAGGGACTATTTATGTTTACAAATCACGCAAGTATTAATGTTTCCGGTTAATACAATTATATCATGGTATGTAAACATTTATCATAAGTATGAAGATATGATAATAACCACTTTATTATTGTCTCTTGGGCATATCTCCAACAGTCTCCCACTTGCACTAGAGTCAATAATCTAGTTTCAAACCTTTGTGTATTCAACACCTATGGCTTTCTTGTGTCGTATGTACACGATTGCTAGTGGTCAACTTATCTACGGATCTGACACTTCCAGGTCCATGTGTAATTGCATGTATTTGCGTCTCTACGCATCACTCATTCTCTAATGAGATGGCTTTGTACAAATTTGGTCCTTTGGTGTGACCTTTAGTTCTTTGGGGTTAAAACATGTTGATAATATTGTCGTACAATATATCTTCATAGTATTATCCCTGTTGTGAACTACACCTAGTTTGATAACAAACTACTTGACACAAATGCCCTTTTTTGCTGCTATAATAGTAGTTATATACTTAGCCTGTTGTTGTAGTATTTGTCACAATGTCTTAACTTTGGAACTCATCCAAATTTATTATGGAACTCACATTCCATCATATTGTGCCACCCTTAGTTTAGATTGAGATAAACTTAATTTGTACTTTGTGACAAAACTAGTATCAATGTAATTCATTTACAATGAGCTAACCATCTATTTGTCACTTCTACAAAATAATATATTCTTAGTTCTTTAACAAGATCATAAGAATATCTTTACTATCGTCCAATAATCATCTTATGAATCATTCTAGTATACGCTCATAACATTTAGAGCATAGGACATATCTGGATTTGTACACATCACAGTATGATTGATAAAATACTCTTTGTGATTTTATCTATCAAGTATCAAAAATACTTAAATATTTATTCAATCCTTACTGTGCAACAAGAAACTTTCTTGTAGTTTCTATATTGAACTCATTCAATATCTCATCTATGTACTTCTGGTACAACCATATTGGCGTCACAATTTATCCATATAGACTTTGATGCCAAATATTCGGGTTCTGCCTAAGCCTTTCATCGAGATGAAATTCTTATCTTGTGTCAATAAAAAGATACATCATTTCCAATCAACAATATGTCTACTACATAATGTATTAGAAACATGTCTTAGCGCTCCCACTTAATTTCTTGCAAATGCAAGCATCTTCATCGTCTCCGATGAAATTAAACTTTTTTAACAGTTTCATCATAGTGAAGATTCCAACTCCATGATGCTTACTTCAACCATTGAAGTTTGCATATTGTAAGATCCTCCTTTATAAAGGAAAAGGATCCCTGTGATTGCAATGCTAGTCCCTGGATCAATGCTAGCATCCACAGTTTAAGATGAAGTACACAGAAACAAAGGTCATTATTACAGTCATTCTAGAGACAACATAGTCTTTACAACTCCAAGGTCACATGCCTAATACAAGAGTTTAAATAGCTAATAGATAAGAGTCTTCATCTTCATGTGCCACAGGCAAACATGTTGAGTGTAGACTCATGACTCCTAATCCTCATCAGAGTAACCTGCAACATCACAAGTTACAGCCACAGTGGGTCAATACATTGGAATAGTATTGGCAAGTGATACCTTAGTATAATTTTTGGTGGACTAAATACTATATGCAATTTGGCTAAGTATAGCTTAGGCTTGCTTTGCTCAAAATAGGTTTTGCCTATTAGTTGAAATCACTAAGTTTTTCTTTGTCAAAATTTTTCCCAAGGAACCACCAATAGACATTGAGGTCCTTCACCCTTGTTCACCCACAAGTTTTACTTAGAAATTGGGATGAGGATATTTCTTGATAGCTTCCATGTCTTGATGCTCAAGTTGTCCCATACCAGGGACATGGCTAAGTACTTAGATTCTTCCATCTGCAAAGGTTGTGCACTTTCCCCACAAGCCTTGATTTTCACCAAGACAGGACCTTTCAGAAGCCTTCCCTTAGACCAAATGGACGGGCTCCAACCTATCATCCCACTACCACCAACTGTCCAAATGGCTAAGTTATTAAAACCTATATGATCCTGGCAGAGCCCATATTGCCAAGTGGCTGCACTAGAAGCTTCTTAACATTTGGCCTCTAAAATCTCTTTGTTCCTGGGTGTCTTTCCACAAGTGAGATACACAAGGTAAGCCATACAAATGGGCCTTGTGTAACCACTCAACATAAACCATTCCTTCCATTCCACCCAGGTGTTTCATTCACTTAGTTGTTTTATTAGGCAAAACACAAGTCCAAAGACTTAGAAATATTTTCATCATAGCATGTATATTTCACCACCCTTGGTTGCTACTAGCTAGGCTAAGCATGGCATAGATAAGCATCTTAACTTAGAAATTTCCTAGCAATTCTACAACTACTAGGATTTCCCATCATGGCATATAAGCAAAATATAACATGCAAGACTAGCAAAATATTTCTAATGCTTAGTAGAAAACATAGGGATAAAAATATCATGAAGCACCACTTGCCTTGGTAGTTTGGAGAGTAGCTACACTCCTCACAATCACAATCACTATTGACACCAAAATCTACACAAAGAATCATAGCCACAAATCACATACAAAACATATACAAACAAAAATATATGAATGCATGCAATATGATATGTGATGATTTTTAAAACTCAACAAAGCAAGTGTATAGTACTGGTTCATAAACAAGTTAAAAACTTGCCAAACAACATTTATTTAACCCTTAAAACATTTCTCAAACAATTCATATACTCAAATTAGCCCTACACAAGTTTCTGCAAATAAAACCATTTTAACAGAAGAAAAATGTTAAACACATTGCATATTTGGAAAGGGCTTGTTCTCCTGATTCCATTGATATAAAATTTGTCAAATTCTAACGTGGGAATCAAAAGTTATAGCTAAAACAAATTCAAACATCTAATAGATTCAAATCCTGTTTTAAATCTAAACCATTGCCACGCGTCTTAATCTGATTGTCCGGTACCGTTTCGCGTTGGATCACGCTTCTGAGCCGCTGGATCTAACTTAATCGCGCGGCTCAGATCCAATCTTACCGCTTCGTCTATGTTCTATCGTATCCGCACGATCTAGATCTAACGATCCTGAGCACCTGACCATCCAGTGGCGGCGCTAGCGGCGGCGACGCGCTCTGTCAGTGGCGGAGCCGGTGAACTAGGTCGCCCGGGGAGGTGGGAGGATGCTCACCAGATTCGCAGTGACGGGGAGAAGCTCAACGTGTCCTTGGTTGGCGAAGGGGCGCTCGAAGTTGTCAGGGATTCCTCGCCGGAGTTCGCGAAGGCGTCGGGTACGGCTGCTCGTTGACGTTGGTGAAGATACAGATCATGCCAGGGCAAAATAGATAGTGCGTCAGATGCGTGGAGTGATGCTGGTCATGCGAGTGTCAAGGAGAGGGCAGGGTGCGATCAGAACTAACCAGGAAAGCTTGCCGGAGTTGATGGTGTCGTCGGACTCGTGTTGTCGTTGATGTTGATGAGGCTCTGAATGATCATAGCATGCACCAGAGGGGTTAGGAGATGTGCATGGTTGCAGGGAATGTACTGGCAAGGTTAGAAGTCAAGGGGCGCGGGGAGCTCACCGGAATTTGCTACCGAAGTTCGACGGGACCGCGACAGAGTTCGGCGAATTGTGGGCAGCCTGGTGGCGTGGCGTCTGTGCTAGGTGAGGGGAAATGAGAGGCGAGGGGAGGTGGTCTTATAGCCAGAGCGGGGGCGGAAATCTCTTGCCGTATCAATGCAATTTAAGCGCGCATCAGTGCGAGGAAACGGCAGCGGCGAGGTGGTCGTCGACGTTGATTGAGGACGAAGGGTGACGCGGCAGTGAGGGCCCAGTCGTCAGCGAGTGAAACAGAGAGGGGGTGGGGTCGTGTGGTCAGTGACCTGGTGGGTTCGTCCGCGAGTGAAAGAGAGAGGGGGGAACCCGGGTGGGCTTACTGGGCTGGATTCGTAGTTGGGCCAGATAGGTGGCGCTGGCCTTTTTCCATTTCTTTTCTCCTTTTCTTTTTCTGTTTTGATTTTCTAAAATGGTTTTCAATTGCAATAAAAGAGTTTGAATTCAAATATTCTCTAGGTTTTTATACTGCAAAACTTGCACTCAAATGTGTGTCAAACACTACTGTTTATTCAAAATAATTTGATCAAATGAAAATAAAAATAAAACCAAGCCTTTATGATAAATATACAATAGGCATAATATTGGTTTTATTTACTCATTTTGTTTTGAAACTTTGTTCAAACTTTTGATGGTGCCTAAGTTTGAATTTCAAACCTTACTGAACCAAAACAAGTACTCTTCTCATTGGAAGATAGCACTAAGGCTAGAGCAAACTTACATGAAATAATAAGCATATATGCTTCTGTTTTGAAATGATTTGTTTGAAATGAAACTTATAAGATCATGGATGCATGGATGATTTTCCTGAGTTTAAAACATGATTTTAGGGATGTTACAAATCTAACCCCCTTAAGGTGAATCTCGCCCTCGAGATTCGGATTGGCTAGCAAATAGGTGAGGGTGGTCTTTCCGAAGATCATCTTCTCTTTCCCATGTTGCTTCCTCTTCGGAATGATGGTTCCACTGCACTTTGCAAAACTTGATAGTCTTAGTCCGTGTGAATCTTTCTGCAGTCTCAAGAATCTTGATAGGCTTCTCCTCATAAGTGAGATCACTTTCCAATTGTACCTCCTCCAAAGGTATAGTGTCCTTCAAAGAAGTTTCTTCCATTTCTGGATGACATTTCTTAAGCTGACTCACATGAAACACATTATGGACAGCTGACAAGGACTCTGGCAATTCAATTTCATAAGCAACTTCTCCTTTACGACTCAGAATCTTGAATGGTCCAACATATCTTGGGGCCAACTTTCCTTTGACTACGAACCTCTTCACTCCACGAAGTGGTGATATTCTAAGATAAGCTCTATCACCAACTTCATAGGTGACTTCTCTACGCTTAGGATCTGCGTAGCTTTTCTGTCGGGACTGTGCTATCTTTAATCTTTCCTTAACCAACTTGACCTTCTCTTCGGCTTCTTTGATAAGTTCTGGTCCGAACAAACTTCTTTCTCCCACACCATTCCATAACAATGGGGTGGTACACTTTCTCCCGTAGAGGAACTCAAATGGTGCCATATCAATGCTGGCTTGATAGCTGTTGTTATAAGAAAATTCTGCGTAAGGCAGACTTTCATCCCAACTGGCTCCATAGTCTAGGGCACATGCCCTCAACATGTCTTCAAGAATATGATTAGTCCTTTCTGTTTGTCCATAAGTTTGAGGATGAAAAGCAGTACTGAATTCCAACCTCGTTCCCAATGACTCATGTAGCTGTCTCCAAAAATGGGAAGTGAATTGAGTTCCGCTATCAGACACAATACTCTTGGGCACTCCATGTAGACATACAATTCTACTCATATAGATTTTGGCCAACTTAGCACTTGTATAGGTTGTCTTCACGGGTATGAAATGAGCCACTTTAGTTAGGCGATCCACTACTACCCAAATAGAATCGTATCCTGACCGGGTCCTTGGTAATCCGGTAATGAAATCCATACCAATCTTGTCCCACTTCCAATCAGGAATAGGTAGTGGTTGAAGCAAACATGTTGGTTTCTGATGTTCCGCTTTCACTCGACTACACACATCACACAAAGCAATATGTTCGGCGATGTCCTTCTTGAGATTATTCCACCAAAATCTTTCCTTCATGTCCATGTACATTTTGGTGTTACCCGGATGAATGGAATACGGAGAGTTGTGTGCTTCTTGCAAAATCAGTTTCCGAAGCTCCGGATCTTGTGGAACACAGATACGTTTCCCATGCCATAAAGTACCCTGTTCATCTTCATGGAATCCTTTGTCTTTTCCTTTGCCAATCTTTTCCTTAATTTCTTCAATTTCCTTATCAATCTTCTGGGCTGCTTTGATCTTGTCCAACAAAGTGGGTTGAACATCCAAAGACATGAGATGTCCTTCAGGCACAATCTCCAATCTGAGATCTCTAAATTGGGCGCACAGATCATCTGGCAATTCTCCTTTAGTAAGGCCATTCACAAAAACCTTACGTCTTAGAGCATCTGCTACAACATTTGCTTTACCGGGGTGGTATTGCAAACTTAAGTCATAGTCCTTGATGAGTTCTAGCCATCTTCTTTGTCTCATATTAATTTCTTTCTGGGTGAAGATATACTTCAAACTCTTGTGATCTGTGAACACTTCACAACGCTTTCCCAAAAGATAATGTCTCCATGTTTTGAGTGCATGGACAACAGCGGCTAACTCTAAATCATGAGTAGGGTAGTTCACTTCATGAGTTTTGAGTTGTCTCGAGGCATAAGCCACAACTTTCCCGTCTTGCATAAGTACTGCACCCAAACCATGATGAGATGCATCACAATATACTTGGAAATCTTTCTCCAAATCTGGCAGACACAAGACTGGTGTTGTCACAAGTCTCTTCTTTAATTCTTGGAAGCTGAGTTCATAACCTTCAGACCAAGCAAATTTCTTGTCTTTCTTTAGCAATTCTGTCATAGGCTTAGCTACCTTGGAGAAATTCTCAATGAACCTTCTGTAGTAACCTGCTAAGCCAAGGAAACTACGAACTTCTTTCACTGACTTGGGAGACTCCCATTCAGTTACAGCTGAAACTTTAGCAGGATCAACTGCTACACCATCTCCTGACACAACGTGTCCAAGAAATCCAACTTCATTCAACCAGAATTCACACTTGCTGAATTTGGAAAATAGTTTATGCTCTCTAAGCTTCTCAAGTATCAAACGCAAATGTCCTTCATGCTCTTCTTTGCTCTTGGAGTTTATTAAAATGTCATCGATGAAAATGACAACAAACTTATCAAGGAATTCCATGAACACCTTGTTCATCATATTCATGAAGTATGCTGGTGCATTGGTCAAACCAAATGGCATCACGGTATAGTCATACAATCCATACCTTGTGGTAAAAGTTGTCTTAGGTATGTCTTGCTCCCTTATCTTGAGTTGGAAATAACCTGATCGGAGGTCAATCTTTGAGAACACACAAGCTCCTTCTAACTGTTCAAACAGGTCATTGATTCTAGGCAAAGGGTATTTGTTCTTGATAGTCACCTCATTGAGTGAACGGTAATCTATGCATAACCTTTGACTTCTATCTTTCTTTTCCACAAAAAAAACTGGGGCTCCCCAAGATGAAGAACTTGGTTGAATAAATCCTTTCTACAACTGTTCTCCAAGTTTTTTCTTGAGTTCTTTCAGTTCATCAACTGACATCTTGTACGGTCTCTTTGCTATTGGTCTAGATCCTGGTAGCAAATCAATAAGGAACTCCACATCTCTATCTGGTGGCATTCCCGACAATTCTTCCGGAAACACATCCGGATATTCACCCACAATTGGCACACTGTCTATGCTAACCCCCTTAAGAGAATTTAGCATACTCCTTCTTGCTTCAAAATTGGTCTTGAATCTGATCCTTTTATTTTCTGGAGTTGTGAGTGAGACAGTATGGTTGGCACAATCTATCACTCCCTTGTGCTTAGTCATCCAGTCCATTCCCAAAATGACATCCAATCCTTGGGAAATTAGGATTATCAAGTTATCGGGAAACTTATACTTCCCAAACTCTATGACTAGATCATGACATCATGAATTCACTATCATTTCTCCGCCAGGAGAACTTATTTTTATAGGACACCCAATAGTTTCTACTGGCATTTCGTTTCTTTCAACAAATGCTCTTGATAAGAATGAATGAGATGCACCGGTATCAAAGAGAACAAATGCTGGAACAGAATTGAGTTTGAACTTACCAGCAACAGTATCAGGCTCCTCATAAATTTCCTCCACATTGATGTGGTTCACTTGTCCCTTCTGAAAAGGGTTAGGCTTGTTGGGTCCTTCAACTTTCTTTTCTGGGCATTCATTAGCATAATGCCCCATCTTCTTGCACTTGAAGCACTCAACGTGACTAATGTCCTTCTTGACAGGCTGGTTTCCACTGCCATTTCCACTACCACTGTGGTGGCTCTTATATCCACCCTTGTGGTTCTTGTACTTGTCATTGTCATGACTACGGTGATGCTTCTTGTCATGATGATGGTTGTGGTTGTGGTGCTTGTTGAATTTCCCATGCTTGTGGGATCCTGAGCTTCCACTATCATCATAATGGGAACGTTTGTGAGACGATCCCGAGCTGTGCTTGTCTGAGTGCTTTCTCTTCCTGCTTTCAACTTGCTTCATTTTGCTCTCCAAAATATCAGCCTTATCACAGAGAGACTGATAAGTGGGAACATAGGCCACTAATAGCTGCAAGTTCAGTTCATCATTCAGCCCTTCAAGGAACTTTTCCTTCCTCTTAGCATCAGTGTCAACTTCATCTAGTGCATAACGCGCCAGATTGTTGAACTCCTCAATATATTCTGCCACACTGCGGTGGCGCTGCTTCAGATTATGGAATTCTTTCTTCTTCAGACTCATCACTCCAGATGAGATATGAGCAGAGCGAAAGCCATCCTCAAAGATATCCCATGTCACATCTTCTATGGGAGTGGTGATCTGGAAGTTATCCCACCAAGTGGCGGCTGGTCCTTCCAGCAAATGTGCTGCAAATCTGACCTTTTCTGCATCAGTACAACCCACAGTTACCAAGTCCTTATTCACAGAGCGTAGCCAATCATTGGCCACCATGGGATCAGTTGTTCCTGAGAACTTTGCTGGCCTCAATCTCAAGAACCTGGTAAGCATGTCAAAACCCGGTGGGTTGTTGTTGTTATTGTTGTTGTTGTTGTTGTTGTTGTTGTTTTGGTTCTAGATGAACGTCGTCATCATTTGCATCAGCTGAGTCTGAGCTGTCATCATTTGCTGCATCTCAGGTGTGATGTTGTTGTTGTTGGGGTTGGGATTGGCACGACGAGGAGGCATCTGTGGTTTGTTCAATAGAGATAAGAATGAGATACCCATGGATGCTTTCATGCACAATACATCACATAAACAATCACAAAACATGCATCATAATAATAATAGTCCAACAACCAAAAACGACAATTTTGTAAAGTAAACACACCAATAACAAGCCATCCACATGTTGGATGGTCATTGTGACACAAATAAAGTATGATAAATAAATGATAAATGAGTAGCCAACTCTACTCCTCGGCATCAACCTCCTCATCGACAAAGGTAATACCTGCATTCTCCATAGCGGTCTTGTATTCCTCGACATTGGCGGTCAAGATCTCTACTTTGGCTTTGAGAGCCCTCTTCTGAGAACGAAGCCTCTCAATCACCGTCTGTTGATGCTCGAGCTCGAAGTCCTTGGCCTGCAGTTCTCCAGTCATGTCCCGAATCCTCTTGTTCCTATCCTGGACTCCCTTCTCCTGACTCTTGAACTTTCTGTCCTGGCTCTCGAACTTTGCCTCCATCTCCTTGACTATCTCATCTTGCTCCGCGAAGAGCTAGTCCTTCTCGCGAAGATGCACCTGGAGTTCGTCATTGTTGAGCATGACGTTGGTCCTATCAGAGTCCACGTGCCTAATGAGAGCCTCTAAGTCCTGGAGGTATAGACGAATCGGCTCCGCTGTCTCCCTCGAAGTGTCCTCGAAGTCGATGGCCTCTCCATCCTCATCACGTCTACCGAAGACGTGGAAGTGAGTACCTCTAACCTGTCGAGAGTGTCTCCTTAGCAGATGTCCTATCAGATCCTGCATGACTACCTCAAGGCCTCTCTCCTTGTCATCGTGCATGAGCTTGAAGATGATAGCCTCCGTGGTAGGCTCAGTCTGGCGTCCGGGCTGATTGACCTTGAAACCCCAAAGGTCTTTCCTCTCAAACTTGGTGAGGGGAAGCACCATGATGGTAGGAAGAGGGAGATTGAGGAAAGTAGTGAGCTCAATAATACGAGGACCAAAGCGAGTTCCCTGGAACTCCTCAACAATGCTGATGATAACATTAGGCATCTATTTATAAGATAGAAAAAGTTAGAACAACACAATTTAAGATAAAACACAAGGCAAGCATCACATGCATATCTTTGGAAATCAAAACACATAAGTCATGGCATACATGAATCCATTACATCAACCAAGGTTCAACTTATTTTATGCAACATTTGGAAAATAGGTGATAAGTGGTGGTCCAACTAATGAAGTATGTTTACAATCCTATCTCACTGGATCTATTGGCTAACATAATGTTTCTAGAAGCAATAAGTCTATCTTGCTCACATGACTCCATCACTAAGTCTATAATGTCTCCTCTTAGGGTTTGGTTGGTAGCCTCCAACTCTTGGGTATGTTTCCTCTCTTCCTTTAGGTCATTTTGGAGGTTGAGCATTCTGCACTTGACTCTATCACCAAGTTCTTTGATGGTCCTCCAAGCTGCATCCCTTGCTGAATCAAAGAATGTAGTGTGCACCACTGAATTGGTGAACATGCAGAATCCTGATTCCTTGTGGTTGTCTTCCTTGTTTTTATACAAGTGAAGTTGCACCCACCAGTACTCAACTCCTTCATCCATCACAGGAAAACCTTTGTACACAGCTGCACCATGTATTTCCATTGCAACCATGAGGTCCTTGAGAGCCTTGGGGAATTCTGTCTCACACTCCAAAGTCATTGTCATGAGTGGTCCTTTCCTTACGGCTTCGTTGATGGAGTTCATCTACAAATAGAGATGAGAAAGAATATTAGAAAAGTTTACGAGAAGAATAGACAAGTGTAGAAGTTGTTGAAAATTTTTCCTTAGTGGTTTACAATCCTAGGGTCATAATCCTACAGGCAACACAGTGCTCTGATACCATCTGTAAGATCCCTCCTTTATAAAGGAAAAAGTATCCCTGTGATTGCAATGCTAGTCCCTGGATCATTGCTAGCATCCACAGTTTAAGATGAGTACACAGAAACAAAGGTCATTATTACAGTCATTCGAGAGTCAAACATAGTCTTTACAACTCCAAGGCCACAGGCCTAGTACAAGAGTTTGAATAAGTAAATAAATAAAAGTCGTCATCTTCATGTGCCACAGGCAAACATGTTGAGTGTAGACTCATGACTCCTAATCCTCATCAGAGTAACCTGCAACATCACAAGTTACAGCCACAGTGGGTCAATACATTGGAATAGTATTGGCAAGTGATACCTTAGTATAATTTAGGTGGACTAGATACTATATGCAATCTGGCTAAGTGTAGCTTGGCTTGCTTTGCTCAAAATAGGTTTTGCCTATTAGTTGAAATCACTAAGTTTTTCTTTGTCAAAACTTTTCCCAAGGAACCACCAATAGACATTGAGGTCCTTCACCCTTGTTCACCCACAAGTTTTTACTTAGAAATTGGGATGAGGAGATTCTTGATAGCTTCCATGTCTTGATGCTCAAGTTGTCCTTTTCCAGGGACATGGCTAAGTACTTAGATTCTTCCATCTGCAAAGGTTGTGCACTTTCCCCACAAGCCTTGATTTTCACCAAGACAGGACCTTTCAGAAGCCTTCCCTTAGACCAAATGGACGCGGTCCAGCCTATCATCCCACTACCACCAACTGTCCAAATGGCTAAGTTCTAGCAACCTATGTGATCCTGGCGGAGCCCATATTGCCAAGTGGCTGCACTAGAAGCTTCTTAACACTTGGCCTCTAAAATCTCTTTGTTCCTGGGTGGCTTTCCACAAGTGAGATACACAAGGTAAACCATAGAAATGGGCCTTGTGTAACCACTCAACATAAACCATTCCTTCCATTCCACCCAGGTGTTTCATTTACTTAGTTGTTTTATTAGGAAAAACACAAGTCCAAAGACTTAGAAATATTTTCATCATAGCATGTATACTTCACCACCCTTGGTTGCTACTAGATAGGCTAATCATGGCATAGATAAGCATATTAACTTAGAAATTTCCTAGCAATTCTACAACTACTAGGATTTCCCATCATGGCATATAAGCAAAATATAACATGCAAGACTAGCAAAATATTTCTAATGCTTAGTAGAAAACATAGGGATAAAAATATCATGAAGTACCACTTTCCTTGGTAGTTTGGAGAGTAGCTACACTCCTCACAATCACAATCACTATTGGCACCAAAATCTACACAAAGAATCATAGCCACAAATCACATACAAAACATATACAAACAAAAATATATGAATGCATGCAATATGATATGTGATGATTTTTAAAACTCAACAAAGCAAGTGTACAGTACTGGTTCATAAACAAGTTAAAAACTTGCCAAACAACATTTATTTAACCCTTAAAACATTTCTCAAACAATTCATATACTCAAATTAGCCCTACACAAGTTTCTGCAAATAAAACCATTTTAACAGAAGAAAAACGTTAAACACATTGCATATTTGGAAAGGGCTTGTTCTCCTGATTCCATTGATATAAAATTTGTCAAATTCTAACATGGGAATCAAAAGTTATAGCTAAAACAAATTCAAACATCTAATAGATTCAAATCCTGTTTTAAATCTAAACCATTGCCACGCGTCTTAATCTGATTGGCTGGTACCGTTTCGCGTTGGATCACGCTTCTGAGCCGCTGGATCTAACTTAATCGCGTGGCTCAGATCCAATCTTACCGCTTCGTCTATGTTCTATCGTATCCGCACGATCTAGATCTAACGATCCTGAGCACCTAACCATCCAGTGGCGGCGCTAGCGGCAGCGACAGGCGGTGACGAGCTCTGTCAGTGGAGGAGCCGGTGAACTAGGTCGCCCGGGGAGGTGGGAGGATGCTCACCAGATTCGCAGTGACGAGGAGAAGCTCAACGTGTCCTTGGTTGGCTAAGGGGCGCTCGGAGTCGTCAGGGATTCCTCGCCGGAGTTCGCGAAGGCGTCGGGTACGGCTGCTCGTTGACGTTGGCGAAGATACAGATCATGCCAGGGCAAAATAGGCGGTCGTCGGATGCGGAGTGATGCTGGTCATGCGAGTGTCAAGGAGAGGGCAAGGTGCGGTCAGAACTAACCAGGAAAGCTTGCCGGAGTTGATGGTGTCGTCGGACTCGTGCTGTCGTCGATGTTGACGAGGCTCTGAATGATCATAGCATGCACCAGAGGGGTTAGGAGATGCACATTGTTGCAGGGAATGTACTGGCAAGGTTATAAGTCAAGGGGCGCGGGGAGCTCACCGGAATTTGCTGCCAAAGTTCGTCGGGACCGCGGCAGAGTTCAGCGAATTATGGGCAGCCTGGTGGCGTGGCGTCTGTGCTAGGTGAGGGGAAATGAGCGGTGAGGGGAGGTGGTCTTATAGCCAGAGCGGGGGCGAAATCTCTCGCCGTATCAATGCAATTTAAGCGCGGCATCAGTGCGAGGAAACGGCAGCGGCGAGGTGGTCGTCGGCGTTGATTGAGGACGAAGGGTGACGCGGCAGTGAGGGCCCAGTCGTCAGCGAGTGAAACAGAGAGGGGGTGGGGTCGTGTGGTCAGTGACCTGGTGGGTTCGTCCGCGAGTGAGAGAGATAGAGGGGGAACCCGGGTGGGCTTACTAGGCTGGATTCGTAGTTAGGCCAGATAGGTGGCGCTGGCCTGTTTCCATTTCTTTTATCCTTTTCTTTTTCTGTTTTGATTTTCTGAAATGGTTTTCAATTCCAATAAAAGAGTTTGAATTCAAATATTCTCTAGGTTTTTATACTGCAAACCTTGCACTCAAATGTGTGTCAAACACTACTGTTTATTCAAAATACTTTGATCAAGTGAAAATAAAAATAAAACCAAGCCTTTATGATAAATATACAATAGGCATAATATTGGTTTTATTTACTCATTTTGTTTTGAAACTTTGTTCAACCTTTTGATGGTGCCTAAGTTTGAATTTCAAACCTTATTGAACCAAAACAAGTACTCTTCTCATTGGAAGATAGCACTAAGGCTAGAGCAAACTTACATGAAATAATAAGCATATATGCTTCTGTTTTGAAATGATTTGTTTGAAATGAAACTTATAAGATCATGGATGCATGGATGATATGCCTGAGTTTAAAACATGATTTTAGGGATGTTACAATCTCCAACATGCCCAACCGTCGGCTATATGACTTTTGATGGTTCTTTTTGCTTATGCCGCCCCAAAAATTCACCGGGAGTGGGGGTATTTTGTAGTGTATAGCATCCATTTTACTAGACAAGGAGTCTACTTCTTAAATTGCATTAACCTTTCTAGATGGGTTTGGTGCTCTTTCAGTGTGCCATTTACTATGATTTTCTAGCATGTTTTCTAGGATGTCTTTTGCTTCCGGAACAGTTTTACTCATGAATGCTCCCTGCAGCGGAAACTAGCATGCTTCTAGACATATAGTTTAACCCATTATATATAGAAAGAGTCTAAAACAATTCATTTAATCCATGTGATGTGAAAGTCCTAAGCATGATTTTAATTCTTTCCAAGTTGTTGCTACACGTTGAAAGCACATTTCCTATCCTAAGTGATTTTGGTGTTTAATGATAACACACACATATCGGACTAATTATTTGACAAGTGTACCACAGGTGTTATCAGGAAAAGACGTTGTTCGTTCTTCCCAAAAAGGGTCATCTGCATGCCTTGCCCTAGCCTCTATGGTGTCCGGTAGTACCGCAAATATCAACCGGTAGTACCGCACACCACCGGAAGTACCGTACTCTTACTACCGGTCGAGGCAGAGGGTGCGGGCGAGCTGCCCATATGCCACTGCCTTCCCCGGTACCGAAAAGTGGCACTATCGCGTCGTTCGGTACCACTTCTATGAACCGGTACTACCGCTCACATCGGTAGTACCGCCGTATGGTACCGGACAAGGCAGAGGGTGTGGGCGAGCTTCCCAAATGCCACTGCCTCCCCCGGTACCTAGGTGCATCACTACCGCCTGGATCTGGTAGTACCGCTCTTGTTGTCCGGTACTACCGCTTGGCGGCAACACCATATTTTTGTGTATTGTCTCCAGGGGAGCTGTTTCCTAGTCACGCATTGGACAAGGTTTCGGTACCTCTTTCGGTACCTAAACGGTAGTACCAGTTGTGTCCGGTAATACCGCTCAGATATCCGGTAGTACCGGTTCTAACAAACTACAACGGGCAGATCTACGGTGTGGCGTATAAAAGGACTTGTCTTCTACCTTGGAAGGTTGCTCGACCCACTCAAGAACACCATCCCCATTTGAGCCACCAAATAAACAATAACTCTTCATCCAACCATCCGAAGTCATTGATCTTTGGAGAGTCGAAGGAGGAGGCCTTCATCTATAGCTTCACCAAGAGATATCTTTGTTTGCCCCTCATTCACTTGAGGCCCCCCATGTTCTAGTGTTTCTTTGGAAACCCTAGCTTTTGATTTAGTTCTTACAAGCCTGTATTTGATTTTTTGACAGCTTGCTTGTATTTGGGAGCCTCCAATTAAGTTGTGGATGTGTGCCCCAAACTTGTTGTAAAGGTGTCGGCTTCCACCTCGAAGGTTGACGATATAGTGGAAGAGGTGAATCGAACCCTTTGGGGTGATGTTCATCGGAGAACAAGGGAGGCCTCTCGTGGCGTTGGTGGTTTGAAACCACCCCCTCTCCAAACGTATACATACTCCCCCTCAAAAGGAAGGAACTACGGGAAACAAATCCTTGTGTCTCCGCGTCCTCCACTTTGGTTACTTGTCTTTACCACACTTTACTTTACTTATTCTTGCTTAGTGTTTGTGCTTGTTGGTGCTAGTTTAACATATAGGTAAATTCACCTTAGTTGCATAATCTAGAGAATTTATGTAAGGTTCCCAACCTTTAATAAGGTAGAGTCCCCTGTGTTTACAATGCTAGTCCCTGGATCAATAGCTAGCATCCATAGTTAAGATGTAATATCAAGAAACAAAGGTCATAATACAAATTTATAACCAGGAATAACATAATTTTATTACATCTTACATAGCTCATTTGGCTAATACATTACATTGTAGCAGAATATCTATAAGCATGGGGTACTTCATCTTCAAAGTGCCACAGGCAGACATGTTGGTTGTAGACTTTGTAATCCTAATCAACACACTTCACTAAATCAATCAAAACTGCAACATAACAAGTTACAACCACAAGGGTCAATACATTTGAATTTTATTGGCAAGTGATACTATGGTAGTATAGTGGAGTCTATCATCTATATGCATTTGGCAAAGTGGAGTTGAGGCTTGCATTTCTCAAAAATAGATTTTCCTTATCATTTGAAAACTCTAAGTTTTTGCTTGACAAAAATCACCCAAGGCATCTACCAATCAAAGATTGAAGATCCTTTAACCCTTGTTCAACCACAAGTTTTTAACTTTAGAAGTTTGGATGATGAGATTCTTGATAGCTTCCATGTCTTGATGCTCAAATTGTCCTTTACCAGGGACATGGCTAAGTACTTAGATTTTACACTCTGCAGAGGTGGTGCACTTTCCCCACAAGACTTGGTTTCCCAAGACAAGATCTTTCAGAAGCCTTCCCTTAGACCAAATGGACGCGCTCCAACCTATCATTCCCACTACCACCAGCTGTCCAGATGGCTAAGTTCTAGCAACCTATATGATCCAGGCAGAGCCCATAATGCCAAGTGGCTGCACTTGAAGCTTCTCAACATTTGACATCTCAAATCTCTTTGTTCCTGGGTGGCAATCCACAAGTGTGATACACAAGGTAAACCATATAAATGGGCCTTGTGTAACCACTCAACCAAAAACCACCAAGCAAGTCCCTTTCCACCCAGGTGATTCATTCACTTAGTTGTTTTATTAAACAAAACACAAGTCCTCAGACTTAGAAATTTTTCCATAGTGTGAATATATATTCCACCCTTGTTTTCTTTTAGCTAATCTAAGCTTGATGGTTGTAGGAATCTTAACTTAGGAAAATTTCTACTAAGGTTTCATCTACTAGGATTTCCCATAGCATGGTTTATACTTAGCAAAAATTCCATGCAAGTTTTACTTAGAAAAATCACTAATGCATAGTGAAAGTAATGGGACAAAGGTATGAAGCATCACTTGCCTTTTTGGTAGAGGGTATAAGTTCACTCCTTGATCTTTGCAACGTTCACTCACTTCAAATCATTACAATTCAATTGTAGAGGTCCCAACCTAAGAAGGTAGGTTCCTCCTGTGTTTTACAATGCTAGTCCCTGGATCAATAGCTAGCATTCACAGTTAAGATGTAATACCAAGATACAAAGGTCATAATATAAATTTATAACTAGGAATAATATAAGTTTATTACATCAAACATAGCTCATTTGGCTTATTACAATACATTGCAGCGGAATAATTATAGTCATGGGTCCTTCATCTTCAAAGTGCCACAGGCAGATGTTGGTTGTAGACTTTGTAATCCTAATCAAACAATCTTCACTAAAATCAATCAAACCTGCAACATACAAGTTACAGCCACAAGGGTCAATACATTTGAATTGTATTGGCAAGTTTCACTACTTTGTATATTGTGAGTGAATCCTATCATTATATGCATATTTGGCTGAGTAGAGTTTAAGGCTTATTTGCATAAAGCTTTGTTTTTATCCTATCTTTTCATAAAGGGGTTTTTAAGTCCTTTGTCAAATTTCTTTTCCAATTCCTTGAACTCCTTGGTAGAAACTCAAGTGTTCAAGTCCTTGTCAAAACTCCTTGAGCACCTTGGTACCCCCAAGTGCAACAAGTTTTATCAAACTCATGAGTTCCTTGGTAACCCCAAGTACATCATGCTCTTGAGCACCTTGGTAACTCCCCAAGTGAAACAAGCTTAACAAATCTCTTTGAATTCCTTGGTAGACACACAAGGGCATCAAGTTTTTATTTTAGAAATTAGAGTGTCGAGCTCTCCCATAGTTCAAACTTTAGTTGCTTAGTATTGTCCATAACCGGGGACACGGCTAAGTACTTAGATTTTTATTAACTTCTGCAGAAGGAGTATACTTTACCCACATGACACAATCCCATCTTGTTGCCACCAGTGGCCTACTGGATTAGTGCTCACCAAGATGGAGTACCGGCAGACTGAGAGTGTGACGAAGTCATTCCAAAAGGTCCTTCCATACATCATTGCTAGCTTGTCTTCAGCCCCCATGAAGCATTCCAGATCACCATGTCCGGTAACTAAAGACAATGTATGGATCTCCCTAATGTAGTTGACTAAGCCAGAGCCATAATAGCATGTGGTTGTACACAAAAGCCACAATTGGAGAAACATGTTCAATCTCTAAGTTTTCCTAGGTGGTTTTCTTTTGGAGCACAACACAAAGTGATTTCCATAGACATGGTTCCTCTTGTTTCCACCCTCTCCAAAACTTAAAGTGTCCACCACCTAGGTGGTTCATTGAGTCCTTGTTTTATTATGTAAAACACAAGTCCTTTTCTCAATCCTTTGTAAAATTTCAACATGTATCTCTTGTCAAAATAAGGCATGGCTAAGCATGTACAACTTCAATATTTTCACTAAGGAGTGTATAGGGAATCCTATTAGGATTTAGCATAGCATATGTATAAAGATGTCCTTTTCATGCATGTTTTCATAATCCACTAAGTATAATGAAAAATAGTAGGGCATTTGTATGATAGTGTAACTTGCCTTTTTGTTAGGGAATGAGAGTTACTCCTTGATCTTGCTAGTCTCACACTTTGTTAATTTCACTACAATCAATCAAACAAGAATAGTATCAAGTAGCATTCCAAACCAATATTCAAACAACATTTCACACACACAAAGCAATGATTCTAAGTCATGCATAGGAACATGCTTAAGATGGTTCTATTCACAAGGGAGGTCTCCACTAGGCTTATAAATTTGTAAGGTCTAAATTGGTCATTTACCAAAATGGCAAAGTCATTTGCAAATGTGTTTTATCCTTAAACCATTTCCAAAACCTTTCATCATTTTATGTGGTGAAAAATATTTTCTTATCAAAGTAAAACTTTATGTTTTTCACCAAATGAGTTGCCATTGCAAAACTTGGTGTTTTTGGATCAGTAGGTTTGGTCCAAACCATTTCCTCAAAGTTTTCTTTCCATAATCATTTTCGTAATAAAATCAATAATTTTATTTGGCTAGAAATTGGCTAAGTCACATACTCCAACCTAAATTTTACCAAAATCATTTTTAACACCAAGGGTTGGTTCCTAGGGTCAGTAAGGTCACCTCAAATCATTTTGCAAAGGTTTTAACCCTAAAAACATTTTTAAACAATTTTCATAATGTTAGCAAGCACACAAAAGAATCTGCAAAATCAAACAAGCTAACAGATACTATTTGCTAAACTAAGGGTAGGGTTGGTTAGGGATTGTCTTGCTGATTCCAACGACATAAAGTTTGTAATTTTTGGACGTGTGGATCCAAAGATACAAGGGTTTGAAGTTTGCAAAAGTTTCTGTTTTCAAAACTGTTTTTAAACCTAATAGGCGACACGCGGCGTGTTCTTACTGGTCGATACCGGTTCGGCCGGATCGGCTCTGTGGAACGTTAGATTAAGTTGAATTGCACGGCACAGATCCATCCTTACCCCTTCGGTTAGTCATTCTATCCAAGCCGGTGGATTTGCATCCTACGGTTCCTATCGCTTGGTCAAAAAGCAGCGGCGCTGGCGGCAGCGTCTGGTGGCGGAGCGGTCGGTCGACGACGGAGGCGACGCTACAGGAGGTGGGGAGAAGGAGGGGTTGCTCACCGGGTTCAGGGGTCACGGCGTTGCTCGAGGATGTGTTGGTCGGACGAGGGGCGCTCGGGTTCTACGGCAATTCCTCACCGGAGTTCGTGGCGGCGTCGGGAGCTTCTGCCTGACAACGGGGATGGGGCTGCTGTCCACCAGAGGGCAAGAAACCGATGTGGTTAGATGCGCAAGGACACAACGAATGTGCATGCGTGAATGAGAAGGCGCGGGGTGGTCAGATATTACCTGTGGGCTTTGCCGGAGATGAAGCAGACGGTGGCGACGGTGGTCGTTGTCGAAGGCGGGGTTAAAGGGTACCCGCGGTCGAGTTTGATGCACTAGCAGATGCGCCTGAGAGTGGGGAAGCTGTGAGCTTGGTCGGGGAGGAGAGGGGCGGTGAGGGGCTGCCGGAATTGGCTTGGAAAGTCGTCGGAGCGGCGGCGGTATAGAGATTATTGGAGGCATCCTAGGGGCAGAGTGGAGGAGTGGTCTGGGGAAAAACGGAGGAGAGAGCGACGCGATTAAATGGGCGCTGTCTCGGCGAGGTTTAATGCACGGATTAACGCGGATTGATGGAGCTCTCAACGGCAGAACCGCGGTGAGGAGAAGGGTCACGTGGGAAGAAGAAGGAGGTGGCGGTGGGGTCCTCTGGTCAGTGGGAAAGGGAGAGGGAACGGGGTCCACTTGCCAGTCTCTTAGCGGGTTCCTTTCGCGGTGCAGAAAACGGTTCGGGGCGTGGGTGAGAGAGGTGGGCTGCGAGTTGGGCTGTTGGGCCAGATTGTTGGGCTGGTCGTTTTCTCTTATTTTTTTCTGTTTACTTTGTTTTATTCTTTTCTATTTCCATTTTCTGATTTGAAATTCAATTCATAATTCAAACAACAAGACAAACATTCAAATAATTCAAACAATCATCACACTTGTATCAAGTTTTTGGTTCTGTTTATCAACATAATCCAAAGTCCAAAATAAAATAATATTTTTAAATCTTTTTAGGTTCCATTTATTAATTAAATAAAATGGTCCATGGTTTACTAATAAAACAAGTTTTGGTTTATTTAATAAAATCTTCATTTGAAATCCAAATGCTTGCAAAACAGGTTTTATTTGGAAATAAAGAATATTTGGAAAACTTGTTTAAAATAAAATAATCCTTTTACATTGAGGTCCATTAATAATTAAATAAAAGGGGCCTTAGTTATTAAATCAAATAGGGTTTGATTTTATTAATAAAATCTTTATTTGAAACCTAAATATTCTCAAAAACAATTTAGTAGGTTTAAGTTGGAAATTATATAATAATTGGAAATTTGTTTTAAAACAAAATAACCTTTTATTTTAGTGTCCATTATTAATTAATATAATAGACTCTCATTATTAAATCCAATAGGATTTGTTTTATTGAGATATTTATTTTGAAATCTAAAATAAAGCCAAAACACTTTAGTAGGTTTTTATTTGTGAATAACAACTATTTGGAAAAACATATTTTAAACAATTTAACAAGTTTTGATGTTTCAATTAAATTGGTATAACCTTTTATTTAAATAAAGTTTGGAGATTAATTCCTTACTATTTTATTTTAAATAAACCTTTGTTGTTTTTATTCAAACTAAAAGTTTTAATTCCCAAAGTTTGGTCAAGGTTTAATTTGGCTTTATAAAATAATCTTTATTTATAAATCCATCTTTTCTTTTGAATATCAAATCTTTTATTAAAGATCTAAAATAGTATTTTCAATACATATTAATTTCCTTTATTAAATGTTCATCTTTATGAATCTCTTTAGGACTTTATTTAATTCAAATGGGTTTGAGGTTCCAATTGAATTCAAAAAGTTTCTTCTGACTCTAAAAATTAAACAAAGTTTTATTTTATTCATTTATTTTCACATTACAAGATTTGGAAAATCTTGTGATGTGACATCAATCAAGCAAACAATATTTCAATCTACCAATCAAGCAAAACATCACATAAAATCATATAAACATGATAATGCATGCAAGCATGCCAAGGATTGTTTTATTTGTAAAAGTGCTTCCTAATTGGTCATAAACATTTGAAAACACCTAATGGTCATTTTATAAAGTGGCAAAGTCATTTGCAAAAGATTTCACTTTATAAACCATTTTCTAAACAAGGTATCATTTTATGTGGTGTAGAAATGTTTTTACTAAGGAATTAATCTATAGGGTTCACAAAATACATTTTCAAATCATAAAACTTGGTGTTTGGGGTCAGAGAGTTTAAAACAAAACATTTCCCAAAGGTTTTCTTCCAAAACCATTTTTAATAAATAAACCATATTTTTATTTGACTAGAATTGGTTTTAAATCCAAGATTCATTCTTTTGCATCACCAAATATATTTTTGAAACCACAAAATGTTTCCTATGGTCAGTAGGTTCAAAACACACCATTTGCCAAAGATTTTATCCCCAAAAACATTTTAGAACAATTTTTATTACCTAAAACTTTTTACTAAACAAATGGCATGGTTGGCTATGGATTGATTTTCTGAATCCATTGATATAAAATTTGCAAAATTTGGACGTGTAGATTTAAAGTTATAAGGTTTACAAATTTGCATCTAAATCAGATTCTAAAATCTGTTTTAAATCAAAGGTTGGCCACGTGGTGAGTTCTGATTCGTCCATACCGTTTCGCTCGGATCGGCTATGGGGTGCGTTGGATCTAAGTGGGACTGGACGGTGCAGATTAGCTCGTACCTCTTCGCTTAAGTTGTTACATCGCCACGGGATGAGGATCCAACGGCACGTGTGTTTGACCAAAAGGTGGCGGCAGCGGTGGGTGGCGGCGGCGGTCGATGGTGGCGTGCTTGGTGAAGCGAGCGAGAGGCGGAATATGCTCACGGGTTTGCAGGGCTGATTCTCGGCGTGGTCGCCACAGGACGAGCGCCGCGGGTTAAATCTGAATCGCTCGCCGGAGTTGCGCTTCACCTCGGGCATGCTCTCTCGTGGACGGAGACGAGGCTACAAGGCTCGGAAAGGCAAGGTGAAGGGTTTGTTAGACGCGCGGGTGAACGCTGATTACACGAGTGTCAACAAGGGGAAGAGGTGCGGTCAGGACTTACAGGGAGAGGTCGCCGGAGTCAGAGTAATTCACGGTGGCGATCGGACAAAGACGGTGTCAGAATTCTGGGGTGCGTGCGAGCAAAATGGTGATACTGGCAGGTGCTCACGGCTAAGGCGAGCAAGCTAGTGCGGGCTAGGGGGCCGGGAAATGACTGGGCTCGCCGGAATTTTGGTTGCATCTCGTCGGAACAGAGGGAGTGCCAGCTCAAATTGTGGCAGCCTGGGGGCAAGGAAGGTCTGGCGAGTGAGGGAGATCAGAGAGGGGAGAGGGATGCTTAAATGCGCGCGGTCACGTGGCTGAATCAACGCGTGGTTATGAGGAATCAAGCGTGCAGTTAATTGGCAGAAACGGCAACGAGGTTGGGGGAGAAGAATTCGCGGCGGGTGAGGAAGAAAGCTCGGGTGTGGGGCCGTTTCGTCAGCGGAGTGAGAGAGGGGAGTTGGGGTCCACATGTCTGCGTCTGTGTGGGTGTGAGTTCGAGTGAAAACGATTTGCAGCGGGGAAAGAAAGATGGGCTGCGAGTTGGGCCTTCCTGGGTCTATTTGCTGGGCTGCTGTTGTTTCATTTTTTTTATACAGCAACTTTTCTTTTTCTATTTGATTTTCTGTTTTGAAATCAACCAAACAATTCAAACAACAAATGGAATTCAAAACCGTGCTAACTTTGTATTGGGTTTTAGTTCTGTTTAACAACACAAAACAATGTCCAAAATTGAGTAATATTTTATTCTTTTTAGGGTCCATTTAATAATTAAATAAAATAGTCCTTAGTTATTAAATCAAATAGGATTTGATTTATTTAAAACTCCATTTGAAATCTAAATAGTACCAAAACCATTCAGTAGGTTTTATTTGAAAATATAGAATACTTGGAAAACTTGTTTAAAATAATTTAACAAGTTTTGATGTTTAATTACAATAGTAAAACCTTTATTTTAATATAATTGGTTTAATAATAAACTCTCCTTATTTTTATTTAAATAAACTTTTACTCTTTTAATCAAAACAAAACATTTTATTTCAAAAGCTTGGCCAAGATTTAATTTGGCTCTATAAAATAATCTTTATTTATAACTCTAACCTTTTCTTTTGAAACCAAATCTTTTTATTAAAAGATTCAAAAATAGTAATTCCAAATGTTATTAACTTTATTGTTTATTTATCTTTTTAAATCCCTTTAGGATTTTATTTGATCCAAATAGGTTTGAAAGTTTCCTATTGGAATCAAAAGTTTCTTCTCACCCTGAAAATCAACAAAGTTTTATTTTATTCATTTATTTTTCACATAACAAGATTTGGAAAATCTTGGGATGTGACAATTTACCTTTCTTGTCAAACCCTAATTTTAAAAAGAAGAAAATTTGAAGTAGCACCTATTCACCCCCCCTCTAGGTGCCCATATGATCCTTTCAATTGGTATCAGAGCCTCGGCTCTTTATTCGGGATTTACTGCCTAAGAGTATATGGGTAGCAACTTAGGGGAGGGTGATGGTGATCCTACCAACACGGTGACCATGGAGGATCTCAATAACTTGAAAACAATATTGAGCTCCACCTTGGGAAACGAAATCAAACAACTGCACAAGCTACTTGAGAAACTTGTTAAAGATAAAGGTGACTCATCATCCCCTTCTCCTCAAGAGGTAACTCCATCATTACCAAAGGTGAATGCCCCGGTATCACCCGTGGTTGTGGAGGTGGGGGATAATCCAAACAACATTAATTCTTCCACAGAAAGGGATAGTGGGAAGGGAGAGAACCATGCGTCTCGAGGATGGTACTCTCCCAACCCTCCAATTCCTCACCCTCATATAAACAATAGAGGTGACCCACCAAAGCTAGTTGCACCTACTTTTGATAAATGCCAATCACTAATGAAATCTTATGTGCGTGGCTCTTGTATTGAGTTATGGAACATCATTGAAGAAGGACTCCATATTGGTGATCCAACAACTTGACTAGAAGATAAGTTTTCAATAGTCAACTCAATGCCACCGCCTTGCACATGATACACCAAGGATTGGGTACAAAAGATTACCCTCACATTGAGCACCTCAACACCGCCAAGGAAGCTTGGGATGCTCTCACGGAGTTGTATGTTGGAAATGAGAGCATGATAGGAACCGGTATGACTCACTAAGCAATGAAGCCAAAGGATTCTATATGAAGGATGGTGAAGATCATGAAGACATGTATCGTAGGCTCAAGTCCACTGCCACCGCCTTTCGTAATGTGGGTGCCTCACATGTGGATGATTCTTGGATAAAAATGAAATATGTGAGTGCACTCATGCCTTTTGATCCTACTGACTTTAAGAGCCTACAAGGAAGACACAACTACCACCTCATGACCTCCAATGAAGTTATGCAAGAGATGGCCTCTTTCAAGGTTGCCGCCAAGAATGCCAAAGATTCCCGTGCTCGAGCCCTTGGAATGAGCAATGGTGTTAACCTTGCATTAAAGGCCAAAGTTGTGGAGCATGTGGATGAAGATGATAGTGATGAAGGCTTGTCTATGAGCCATCCCGATGATGTCAATATTGCTCATGGTGAATATATGGCCTTCTATGAAAAGAACTTTTGGAAAGATCCCGCCAAGGACAAGATAGAAATGCAGCGAAGAAGCAACCCCAATGGACGAAGAGACAATGTCACTAAATTAAGAACTTGCTTCAATTGTGGTGACTGCTATTACTTTGTGATGGGTTGTCCCTATGAGAAAAGAGAAGATCATGGGGGTAAACTAGTGTTGAAGAAAACTTCCAAAGCTCCTTACAAGAAACCTTTCATCAAGAAGAATCCCTTCAACAATAAGTCGGGTGAAATTGTATTGATCACTCATGAAGAATTCTCCTCCGACAATGAAGATGATGAAGAGGAGAAATCAAGTGGTGTGGCTGCTCTTGCCACTACTTCTACTCCCACATTCTCCCTATTTGACTCTCCAAATGAGAATATCTCCAATAAGAACGCCACTTGCCTTATGGCAAGAGGAACAGAGGTATCTTCATCATCACACCCCTCCCTCTTGATTAATGATGAAATTGATGATGATATGTCTCTTGAGGTCAAAAAGGAAATAATTGCTTTTGACGAGTTCATGATTAACTTGCAAGGGGAACACAAGAGACATTTTGTGGATCTCTCAGATCAAATTTCTAACACACAAGAGCTTCTTGATGAGAGATGTAAACTAGGGAGAGAGCACATGATTGAGGTAGAAGCCCTAAATAATGCCCTAGAAGAAGAACATGAGACTAGGATGTCCCTTGAACTAAAACTTGAAGGGATTGATGGAGCTAATGACTTGATTGTTAATAGACTCATTAAGGAATGAGACCATGCTATTGCTAAATATAAAAGGGCTAAAAAGACAAGATTGAGTTTGGTGTTGTTCATGAAAAACTTGCCAATGACTTTAGGTTGCTTGACAAGGCTCACAAGGCTTTGGAAAGTGAACCCTTGTCTCTCACAATGTCCCATGAAAACCTTAAAACTCAATTGACCAATATTCCTTCACCTAGTAATTTCATTCCTTCTAGTAGTACAAATATTCTTGAAGAAAATTCTAGGTTGAAGGGGGAGCTAGCTAAGGCCACCTTTCCAAAAGTAAACAAGTCCATTGATGACCTCTTGAGTAAGCAAAGGTCAAATGGTGAGAAAGTGCGCATTGGCTTTGTCTCCAAAGCCAAGAAGAAGAACAACAAGAAGAAGGAGGCCAATCCCGCACAAGAAAAGAACAAGGCCATTGTGGGGAGTAAGACCACAAGTGGCAAAACTATGTCTCATGATGATTTTGCGGGAAGTGCTAACCCTCACTATGTTTTAATGCGTGATTGCTATGGTGATGTGTATGCACAATATGTTTGCCCATTTGATGGGTATATTGCTTGGTCTATTGGGGTTCCCAAGACCCTTTTTGCTAACAAAAGAGGACCCATTAAAAATGGGTACCTAAAACCTAGCTTGGTCTTTTGTTGACTTATGCTTCCAAAGGGTCAAAGTGGGCGCTTGATAGTGGATGCACAAGTCATATGACCGTGAGCACATCTATTGTCAAGGAGTTGAGACCAAATGATGATCAAATATCCGTGACATATGCCGACAAGTCTAAGTCTAAGGTAATGTGTCTTGGCAAGGTTGTGGTTGCCCACGACATTACACTCGTGGACGTCATGCTTGTTGAGACCCTTGGTTATAATTTACTTTCAGTCCGTGCTCTTGGAAAGATGGCTTTGCCGTCTTTATTGATGATGATATTGTGGTCCTCATGTGGAGCAAGTCTCTCAAGACCGCTTTTGTTGGGTACGTCGAAAATGACTTGTATGTGGTGGACTTTTCGGGGAAAACCACTACAAAAGTGACGTGCTTATTTGGAAAGGACGATGTGGGTTGGTTATGGCATATCCTCCTAGCCCATGTCAATATGAGAACTTTGCAAAGTCTCCACAAGGAGGGCCATATTGTTGGACTAAAAGAAAATGTTTCCTTTGCCAAAGATCGTGTTTGCAGGGCTTGTGTTGAAGGAAAGATGCATGATTCTCCCCACAAGCCAGAGAACTACAAGTCCAAGAGGATCTTGGAGCTCCTTCATGTGGATCTCTTTGGTCCTCCATCTCATGAAAGTCTTGGTGGGAAGAAATATTGTTTGGTGATTGTTGATGACTATTAAAGATACTCATGGGTATATTTCTTCAAGTTGAAAAGTGAGACCCAAGAGAACTTCATCGACTTCATCAACATGGTTCAACGTCAATACAATGTCCCTGTGTTGATAATAAGAAGTGACGATGGCACCGAGTTCAAGAACTACGCCTTGAATGGATTTCTTAGTGATGAGGGGATAAAACACCAATATTCCGCTGCATATACCCCTCAACAAAATGGTGTAGCCGAGAGGAAGAACCGGACTCTTATTGATATGGCAAGAACCATGTTGGCGGAGTTTAAATCTCCATATAAATTTTGGGCCGAACCAATCTCCACCGCTTGACATGCATCAAACTGGCTCTACCCCCGCAAAGAATTGATCAAGACTCCATATGAAATACTCACCAGGAACAAGCCCAACGTATCTTACTTCCGGGTGTTCGGTTGTAAGTGTTTTGTATCTCAAAATGGGTGTTCGTTTATCCAAATTCAATTCCAAAGCATTAGAGGGTATTTTTGTTGGCTATGGTATCGAATCTCACACTTATAGAATCTATGATAAGATCTCCGGAGCTATCATAGAATCTTGTAGTGTGACCTTCAAATAATATGATGGTCCCCGAGCGGGGCGTGTTAATGCTTGTGATGCAGATGATGAAATGCCTCAGGATGCCATAGAAAGAATGGGTGTGGGATTTATCCGCCCCGTTGAGGAAATCCTTATGGCGGATCGAGAAGAACTATGCTCTGCTCAAGTGGAGCCCTCATATTCACAACAACAACATGCTCCATCTATCGAGGAGGACAATGACCCAAGCCAAAGAAAAGTTGTGGACCCTCAACATGTTGATCAGGAAGATACTTCTAGTGAGGTGGAGCTTGAGTCACCATTCTCCAGAATGTCAAGTGCTGCTCGTTCTATTACACAAGGAAGATCTATACAATCTGCCGTGAGAGCATCTCAACTCCAATCTAGTAGTGTGCCTGATCAAGACCAAGGTCAATCTTTGCCTCTTAATGAAGAGAATGATTCTGATGATGATCAAGGTCAAGTTAATGGTCAAGACGAGGATCAAAATGATGAAGAGATACCCCAAGAAACAACAAGGAGATCGAAACTCGTCGCAGAGCTAGAATGGATAGAATGTTGGAATTAAGAGATCACTCTCTAGAGAATGTGGTTGGAGATGTAAGGAGAGGAATTTCCACAAGAGCGCAATTGAAGAGATTTAGTGAACACCAAGCACCCATCTCCATGATAGAATCAAAGAAAGTATGGGAAGCTCTATAAGATTCAGATTGGTTGGAAGCAATGCACAACAAGCTCAACAACTTTGAGAGAAACAAAGTATGGAAGTTAGTTGAGAAGCCAAAGGATTGCCGCAATGTCATAGGCACCAAGTGGATATTCAAGAATAAGCAAGATGAGCATGGAATTATTGTAAGGAACAAGGCAAGATTGGTTGCACAAGGGTTCTCTCAAATTGAAGGCATTGATTATGGAGAGACATATGCACCCATGGCTAGCCTTGAGTCCATCCATATCCTTCTTGCTTATGCGGCGCATATAACTTTAAGTTGCAACAAATGGATGTAGAAAGTGCATTTATTGATGGTCCATTGAATGAGTTGGTATATGTAAAGAAACCCCCTGGGGTTTGAGGATCCCAACTTCCCAAACCATGTCTACAAACTTGATAAGGCGCTCTATGGACTCAAGCAAGCCCCACGCAAGTGGTATGAGCACCTTAGAGAGTTGTTGTTTGACAGTGGGTTTGAGGTTGTTGGTAAAATCGATCCCACTGTTTTTACTAAGAATGTCAATGGGGAGCTTTTTGTATGCCAAATATATGTTGATGATATTATCTTTGGCTCATCTAACAAAGCTTTTAATGATGAATTCTCAAAGATTATGACTAGTAGGTTCCGGATGTCTATGATGGGGGAATTAAGGGTATTTCTTGGTTTTGAGATCAAGCAAGTACGAGGAGGAACATTCGTCAACCAAGAAAATTATACCCAAGATATGCTCAAAAGATTCAACATGAAAGATTTAAATGGTGCTCCTACCCCCATGGAAACAAAGACTCATCTTGAACTAAATCGAAATGGTAAAGATGTGGATCAAAAGGTATACCGGTCTATGATTGGTTCTTTTCTTTACATTTGTGTATCTAGACCCGATATTGTGTTGAGTGTAGGAGTGTGTGCAAGATATCAAGTGGCTCCTAAAGAAAGCCATTTGATGGCGGTCAAGAGAATATTTCGATATTTGGTTCATACCCCAAACTATGGTATTTGGTATCCTTGAGGCTCAACATTTGCTCTTTGTGGATACACGGACTTGGATTGGGATGGTGATAAGGATGATAGAAAATCAACCTCCGGGGCTTGCCAATTCCTTGGTAGGTCCTTGGTGTGCTGGTCTTCTAAGAAGCAAAATTGTATATCTCTCTCCACCGCCGAAGGCGAGTATGTGGAAACTGCTAGTGCTTGTACTCAATTGCTATGGATGAGGCAAACTTTAAAGAAATACGGTGTCCATTGTGACAAAGTGCCTCTTCTATGTGACAATGATAGTGCCATCAAGATTGCCTACAACCCCGTGGATCATACAAGGATAAAGCACATTGAGATTCGTCATCATTTCATTAGAGACCATGTTGCTCGAGGTGATATTGATATATATTATGTGTCAACCAAATACCAACTTGCCGACATCTTCACGAAGACACTTGATGAAGCAAGGTTTTGTTATTTCAGGAATGATCTAAATATCATAGATTCAAGGAGCTTGACTTGATCACCTTGCATACTCACCTATGTCTTGACTCTTATTTGGTTTAGGTGTAGGCATGGATATAGGGGGAGTGCGGCCCTAATTGATTGGACTATCCCTCCCCCCATTATGCCCAAAGTGATAAAAATCATTTCTCTTAATATCATTTTGTGATTGTGAGCTTAAATAATGAGTTTCGGTAATGGACCCAAGATATACCTTCGTGGTTCCAAGCTGAGTATACTCAAACATGGTGGCCTAGGCCACCACCCTGTCACGTTCGATAGTTTGGTGCTTACTCGTGTTTGTCATTTATTGAGTTGTTTAGATCTTAGGATCATGCACTCTCATTTGGTTCTTGCTATGTTTTCCCTATTTAGAGTGCATGTGTCCATATCAGTTTGATACTCTCAACCCAAGCCATTCCTATCCTTCTATAAACTGAAGGGAATATGCCCTGAGAGGCAATAATAAATTGTTTATTATGTGTATTCCAAGTATATGATAGATGTTTATTTTGCATGCTATAATTGTATTAATACGGAAACGTTAATACATGTGTGTTTAATAAACAAACAGAAAGTTCCTAGTTAAGCCTCTCTCATAAACTAGCTCGTTGATTAACAAGATGATCAAGGTTTCCTGATCATGGACATTGGATGTTGTTAATAACGGGATCACAACATTAGTGTAATGATGTGATGAACATTCATCCGAAGTATAGCATTACGATCAAAGTCATTGAGTTTATATTGCTATAACAACTTACGAAGTGATCCTAATCCTTAGACCATGAGATCATGTCAATCACTAACAGGAAGAGTTTCTTGATAACATCAAGCGTCACACCGTAACGGGTGATTATAAAGATGGGTTCAGAACTAATAAAGTGTTATGTTGAGGCTCATGGATCAAGAGTGGAATTTGTTCATCCCGATGACGGATAGATATACTCTGGGCCCTCTCGGTGATATCACATTGATTAGCTTGCAAGCAAGTGATTTGATCACTAGAATATTATATCACGGAGCGAGAAAGAGTGCATGTCGATAACGAGATCAAACTAGGTATGGAGATACCGATGATCGAATCTCGGACATGTAATATATCGTGAGACAAAGGGGTTAAGATACTAGCGTAAAAGGTTAAGCGATCACAAGAAAGTCATCGTTGAATGTGTGGAGTCGGTATGGGTCTCGGATCCCGCTTCGATTATTGATCGAGAGGGTCTCGATCATGTCCGCATTATTCACGAACCGTAGGGTGACACACTTAAGAGACACCGACATCCAATTGGAGCAAAAGTTTCATGCCGAAAGAATAAACAAGCGCAGAATTTATTTCACTAGATACCAAAGCAGTTTTGGGTGAAATTGCATAAAGTGGTTATGCATGTGAAATAGAATTCTAGCAAGGGTTATTTGTGAATGTTTGTCATTAAAGTAATTGACAAAATTCTGAATAAAATAAAAGAGTTTTATTTAATGAGAGTTTGCATTAAATTTGGTGGAAATTTAATGGGATTTTTGAGTGGGATTTTGAGTGGACTTTTGAAGGGTCATTTTGTGAGTGGAGTGTCCACCCACATGATGAGGGAGGGCAGGGCAGCCCCATGCGCTGCCACCCCTTGGGGTTCCCCCTCCTCCTATAAAAGGCCCCTCTCTCACTTCTCACTCACACCTCCTCGTGAAGGATCTCTCTCCCTCTAGAATTTATCCCCATGGTCTCGGACTAGCGAGATACATGTTCCCGGTGGCTTTTCGGCAAGAAAGAGTTGTGCTTCCGCATCGCTGGGCGAGGAGGCGGAGGTTGCTCGGTGCCTCGAGCGTGTGTGCGACACGGATGCGCCGCTGATTTGCGCTAGGACTTCCTCTCGATCTTGAGATCGGCAAGAGATCGTCTACATCAACCACGAGTTTGGACTCGTTAAACTTTGTCGGTCTTCAAGGGTATGTTCTCTACGGATGTACATTCGCCCGTTGTTTGTATCTAGTATAAATAGATCTTGGTATTTAGTTCACAGTAGGAAAATTTTTGTTTTCTATCTGCGAACCCTTCATGGTATCGAGCCGGATCTATGCGTAGATACTTTACGGGTAGTACACATATGAGTATGTGGGCGATGATGATCATGTTGTTGCTCCTTTCTTGTGATTTTGGATATTGGTGGCATAGTGGGATGAAGCGGCCGGACAAACTTTACATGTCCTCGCACATGAGACCTGTTCACGCTTGACATGCAACTAGTTTGCATAAGTGGCTAGCGGTGTCTGTCTCTCCTACTATAGTCAATATCTATTTTGCAAGCGAGTTGTCAACAATTTGATTATCCTCGTTGTGGTTCATGTTCGTAGGTAAACGGTTCTATCTCGATAGCCCTCACCACGTAAAACTTGCAATGGATAAATTAGAGGCGTCTAGTTTAGATTGTTCTTTGGGCTAGTGTTATGATATGGTAGTGTTGTAAGTAGAAGTATGAGATGATACTCTTACAACACACATAGCGTAAAACCCATAGATTGTGGATTTACACATATAGGTATGATAGTGATCATACCACGATGCACATGATAGAGATCATCTGCGGGAACCATATAATTTCACTATTAAACATATGATGTTTGATTGCATCTTATATTGCTTGTTTAGCGCTTTGTTAAGCATAATAAGATGATCCCTCATTTTAAATATCAAGATAAGAATGTGTTCTCCCTTTAGTATGCACCGATTATGTTTTCGCTCCAAGACATCACGTGATGATCGGGTGTACTTGGATCCTCGACCATACTTGGTGTAAAACAGTTACACACGCAAAATACTAAGGTTCTAACTTGGCGAGCCTAGCATGTACAGACATGGCCTCGAACACGCAGAAAGGTTAAGCATGAGTCATATAGTTGATATGATGCCCATTTGATGCTCGCCTTTGAAGCTATACCGACTCACGTGATGATCGGACTTGGTGTAGTGGATTTGGTTCATGTAATCACCAAAAGGACACGAGGGATGTCGCTTTTGAGTGGGAGTTCATTCGTAATATAGATTAGTTGAACTCAATCTATCATACACTTAGTCTAAACTTTACAAATTCTGTTGTAGATGGCACCACCGCTTTTAATTTCAATGCGTTCATGGAGAAAGAGAAACTAGCAACGGTAGCAACTTTACTGAATGGGCCATGAATTTGAGGATTCTCCTCTCTGCACAAAAGCAATATGTGCTAGAAGCGCCGTTAGGCCCCACCCTTTGATGCCCGACGAGGAGAAGAATGTCTATCTTACTCGTCGGAGGACCACAACTTAGTTCATTGCGGCATATTGTATGGGCTAGAGCGGAACTTCAAAGCGTTTGAAACGGCAATGCTTTTGATACAATGGGTGAGTTGAAAATGATTTTCGACACACATCTTTCAGAGAGAACTACAATGCTTGAGAAAAGTTCTTTAGCGCATGATGGAAGAGAACAGCTCGTTAGTGAGCATGTACTCAAGATGTCGGGTTCGCCGATAAGCTTGTGTCCTTGGGAATAACGATTCCCATTGACTTAGGCATCCATCGTGTTCTGGGTCTCGCCACCTAGCTATAAGAGCTTCGTGATGAACTATAATATGCAAGGCATGAAGAAGTCTCTCCCGAGCTTACCAATGCTTAAAACTAGAAGTGGAGATCAAAAGGAACATCAAGTGTTGATGATCAATAGGAACACTGGTTTCAAGAAAGACAAGAAGGAAAAGCGGAAGGAAGTAAGGCGGCAAGCTGTTGCAGCTTTGAAAAAACCCGAGTTGGACCTAAGTCCGATACAGTGCTACTATTGTAAGGGACTAGCCATTGGGCGAATCGCCCCAAGTATCTGGCAGACAAGAAGGCCGGCAAGGCAAACAAAGGTATATATGATATACATGTTATTGATGTGTACTTGACTAGTGCTCGCAGTAGCACCGGGTATTTGATACGGTTCGATTGCTAATATTTGTAACTCGAATCGGGGCTGCGGAACGCTAGCGCTAGCAAGGGTGAGGTCAAGATGCGTGTCGGCAATGGATCAAGCGTTGATGTGATCGCCGTGAACGCTACCTCTCCACTTACCGTCGGGATTAGTTATAAACTTAAATAAGCATGTTATTTGGTGCCCCGTGAGCATGAACATTGTATCTGGATCATGTTTGATGCAAAGTGGTTTTCATTCAAATCTGAGAACAATGGTTGTTCCATTTATATGAATGAAATCTTTTATGGTCATGCACCAATGTTGAATGGTTTATTTCGTTGGATCTCGATGATAATGTTACACATATTCATAATATTGATGCTAAAAGGATTAAACTTAGTGATGATATATCCGCATATATGTGGCCGTCTAGGTCATATTGGCATTAAGCATGAAGAAGCTCCATTCGGATGGACTTTTAGAATCACTTGATTATGAATCATTTGATACATGTGAGCCATGCCTTATGGGCAAGATGACTAGAACGCCGTTTTCGGTTCAATGGAGCAGGCGATGATTTATTGGAAATCATACATTCGGATGTATGTGGTCCAATGAGTGTGTCGGCGAGGTGGATATCGTTATTTTGTTACTTTCACGGATGATTTGAGTAGATACGGTTATATCTACTTGATGAAACACAAGTCTGAAACCTTTGAAAAGTTCAAGGAATTTAGAATGAAGTGGAAAATCATCGTAATAGAAAGATCAAATTTCTACTGATGCGACCGTGGAGGTGAGTATCTAAGTTACTGAGTTTAGCACTCACATGAAAGAGTGTGGAATTGTTTCACAACTCACACCTGGAACACCACAATGAAATGGTGTGTCGAACGTCGTGTCGTACTTTATTAGATATGGTTCGATCTATGATGTCTCGACGGACTTGCCGTTGTCATTTTGGGGTTATGCACTAGAAACCTGCATTCACTTTAAATCGGGCACCATCTAAATCCGTTGAAACGACACCGTATGAATTGTGGTTTGAAACAAACCTAATGTCATTTCTTAAAGTTTGGGGTTGCGATGTTTATGTGAAGAAACTTCAACCGGATAAACTCGAACCCAAAGCGGAAAAATGCGTCTTCATAGGATACCCTAAAGAAACTATTGGGTATTCCTTCTATCACAGATCCGAGGGCAAGGTTTTGTTGCCAGAATGGATCCTTTCTAGAGAAAGAGTTTCGCGAAAGGTGTGAGTAGTCGGAAGGTAGAACTCGAAGAGGTTATGGAACCTTCTCTTCAAAGTATGGCGAGTAGCGCTTGGCGGAAGTCGTTCGGAGTTGGCTCCACATTGAAGAAGGAACTAATGATAATGATCATGAAACTCGAAGAGAGTACTACCGAACCTCGCAGTCAAACAGACGCGTGCAGCTCCCGATGCTGGAAATCTGTCATAAATTTCATGGTTGATGAAAATAATGACCTATGACGTATGAAGAAGCGATGATGAGCCCGGATTCCAACAAATGGTTAGAAGCCATGAAATCGAGATGGAATCCATGTATGAAAATCAAGTTTGGAACTTGGTGGAATTACCTCACGACCGAAAGGCCGTGGAGAACAAATGGATTTTCAAAGGAAAGCGTCTTGATGGTAATGTGACCATCTATAAAGCTCGACTTGTCGCAAAGGGGTTTCGACAAATTCAAGGAGTTGACTACGATGAGACTTTCTCTCCGTAGCGATGCTAAAGTCGATTAGGATTATGTTAGCAATTCTGCATATTTCGATTATGAAATATGGCGGATGGATGTCAAAACCGCGTTTCTCAATGGTAATATTGAAGAAGAGTTGTATATGATACAACCAAAGGGTTTTGTCGATCCTAAGGATGCTAACAAGGTGTGCAAGCTTCGATCCATCTATGGATTGAAGCAAGCATCACGAAGTTGGAATCTCCGCTTTGATGAGGTGATCAAAGAGTTTGGATTTGTCCAAACTTATGGAGAAGCTTGTATTTACAAGAAAGTGAGTGGGAGCAATGTGGCATTTCGATACTATATGTGGATGACATATTATTGATCGGAAATGATATAGAACTTTAAACAGTGTTAAAAGTTATCTAAACAAATTTTCAATGAAGGACCTAGGTGAAGCGTCTTACATATTAGGCATAAAGATCTATAGAGATAGATCTAGGCGCCTAATAGGGCTATCATAAAGTACATACCTTGATAAGATTTTAAAGAAGTTTAAAATGGACGGAAGTAAGAAGGGTTCTTACCTATGTTGCAAGGCAAGACATTGAGTAAGACTCAAAGTCCGGCTTGCGGAAGAAAGAGATAATGGACAAAGTCCCTATGCTTCGACCATAGGCTCTATAATGTACGCCATGCTATGTACAAGACCGGATGTGGCACACGCTATTAGTTTGACTAGTAGGTACCAATCGGATCGAGTTGAACATCGGATAGCGGTCAAGAATATCCTTAAGTACTTGAGAAGAACTAAGGATATGTTTCTTGTATCTGAGGTGAAGAAGAGCTCGTCGCTAAGTGTTATGTCGACGCTAGCTTTGACACCGATCCGGATGACTCTAAGTCTCAATCCGGATACGTATTTCTCATGAATGGCGGGCGGTTAGTTGGAGGAGCTCCAAACAACCTGTGGTAGCGGGATCAACAACGGAGGCGAATATGTTCTTTGCTTGAGCGGCTCGAAGCGATTTGGATGAAGGAGTTCATATCCGAACTAGGAGTTGTGGCAAGCGTTGGACCCAATGGTGATCTATTGTGACAACAATGGTGCCATTGCCAATGCCAAAGAGCCAAGGTCTCACAAGCATTCCAAGCATATTAAGCGCGGTTTCACTCCATCCATGAGCATGTCAAGGATGGAGATATAAAGATTTAGAAGTACATACGGATCTCAATGTAGCAGATCCGTTGACTAAAACTCTCCCTAGAGCAAAACATGATCAACACCAGAACTCAATGGGTGTTAGATATATCACTATGTAACTAGATTATTGTCTCTAGTGCAAGTGGGAGGCTGAAGGGAATATGCCACGAGAGGCAATAATAAATTGTTTATTATGTGTATTCCAAGTATATGATAGATGTTTATTTTGCATGCTATAATTGTATTAATACGGAAGCGTTAATACATGTGTGTTTAATAAACAAGCAGAAAGTTCCTAGTTAAGCCTCTCTCATAAACTAGCTCGTTGATTAACAAGATGATCAAGGTTTCGATCATGGACATTGGATGTTGTTAATAACGGATCACAACATTAGTGTAATGATGTGATGAACATTCATCCAGTATAGCATTACGATCAAAGTCATTGAGTTTATATTGCTATAACAACTTACGAAGTGATCCTAATCCTTAGACCATGAGATCATGTCAATCACTAACAGGAAGAGTTTCTTGATAACATCAAGCGTCACACCGTAACAGGTGATTATAAAGATGGGTTGAACTAATAAAGTGTTATGTTGAGGCTCATGGATCAAGAGTGGAATTTGTTCATCCCGATGACGGATAGATATACTCTGGGCCCTCGGTGATATCACATTGATTAGCTTGCAAGCAAGTGATTTGATCACTAGAATATTATATCACGGAACGAGAAAAGAGTGCATGTCGATGCGAGATCAAACTAGGTATGGAGATACCGATGATCGAATCTCGGACATGTAATATATCGTGAGACAAAGGGGTTAAGATACTAGCGTAAAAGGTTCCGCGATCACAAGAAAGTCATCGTTGAATGTGTGGGAGTCGGTATGGGTCTCCGGATCCGCTTGATTATTGATCGAGAGGGTCTCGATCATGTCCGCATTATTCACGAACCGTAGGGTGACACACTTAAGAGACACCGACATCCAATTGGAGCAAAAGTTTCATGCCGAAGAAAGAATAAACAAGCGCGAATTTATTTCACTAGATACCGAAAGCAGGTTTTCGGGTGAAATTGCATAAAGTGGTTATGCATGTGAAATAGAATTCTAGCAAGGGGTTATTGTGAATGTTTGTCATTAAAGTAATTGACAAAATTCTGAATAAAATAAAGAGTTTTATTTAATGAGAGTTTGCATTAAATTTGGTGGAAATTTAATGGGATTTTTGAGTGGGATTTTGAGTGGACTTTTGAAGGGTCATTTTGTGAGTGGAGTGTCCACCCACATGATGAGGGAGGGCAAGGGCAGCCCCATGCGCCCAGCCACCCCTTGGGGTTCCCCCTCCTCCTATAAGGAGCCCTCCTCTCACTTCTCACTCACACCTCCTCGTGAAGGATCTCTCTCCCCTCTAGAATTTATCCCCATGGTCTCGGACTAGCGAGATACATGTTCCGGTGGCTTTTCGGCAAGAAAGAGTTGTGCTTCCGCTGCATCGCTGGAGGCGAGGCGGAGGTTGCTCGGTGCCTCGAACGTGTGTGCGAGCACGGATGCGCCGCTGATTTGCGGCGCTAGGACTTCCTCTCGATCTTGAGATCGGCAAGAGATCGTCTACATCAACCACGAGTTTGGACTCGTTAAACTTTGTCGGTCTTCAAGGGTATGTTCTCTACGGATGTACATCCGCCCGTTGTTTGTATCTAGTATAAATAGATCTTGGTATTTAGTTCACACCGTAGGAAAATTTTTGTTTTCTATGCTGCGAACCCTTCATAAACCCCATCTACTCTGCACAAGAACCCCCACAATTTTCCCTGGTGTTTTTGTTCTGGTGGAACCGGTACTACCGGATTAGGGAGCGGTACTACCGGGGGGTCGATTTCGGGCGATTCACAAGCGCCAGAATCTTGATACTACCGATTTTCCCGGTACTACCGGTAACCAGTTCTACCGGACTAACAAGCGATACTACCGGCCAGGGTCAGTTCCCAGGTCGATTACTGGAAACTTCCTAGGGGCGGTACTACCGGTTTGCTGCCCAGCACTACCGGTCACCGGTACTACCGGGCCTATCCCTGGTACTACCGGTTGGTGTCTCTAGTAAAGATTTTAGACGCAGGGGGGCATCAGTGCCCCATTATCCCCCATTCCACTCCGAACCAACGCCGCCGCCAGAGCAAGGATCGCCGCTGGAGCCCGGCACCCTCCTCCCTCCACCGGATTTGTACTCCCCGCGGGCTCCTCGTCAATCTCCACCACCATGGACTCTGGTACCACCGCCTCCTCTCTCCTATCTCATGTTTTCTCCATTGAATCTAGGGCAACTTCGGTTCATGGTAAAAATACTTGATTTGAGGTTGTACCGTGTGTATACTGCCACATATTACTTCCTTCCTGAAGAAATCCTCGTTTTGGTTACTTTTGTTGTCGATTTGTGGATCGTTACTACCGGATCTAGGCTGTTTCCACACGGCCGGTAGTACCGGAATTTTTTTCCAGTACTACCTCTTGCCTGCAGTACTACCGCTCATAACTTCCGGTACTACCGGTCCCAACAGACACCAAAAGTGTGTCAAAACTTGGGCTTCTTTGTGGACCTTTTTCTTTCGGGTTCTTGTGCCCTTATCCCACTGCTATCTCCCTCTTGCTTTCACAGGTGCAGGTGGTTCTTGAGGCACTCGCAAGTGCTCCCAGACCCGTCATGAGATAGAAGACTTCGTGTCGGAGTCCGAAGAAGATATCATGCCTCAGCCCATCAACCGTCTGAAGCTGAAATCCACTCGGGGTCGTCGTGGAGGGTCCACTAAGCAGTCATCTGGGCGTGGTAGTGGTCCTCATCCTCCCCCCTCGAGTCATCGCAAGAGTAAGAGTTTTGGGCCATCTGGGCCAAATCTGTTGTCTGATTTGTCTGAACTAGAATTCCATACCATGCGGTCCAAAACCCGTATGTTGCTTCTCGGTCCCAAGCTAGGGAAAATAGCCTATTCTACACTGACTTTCAGGAGCATGTGTACAATGAGGTTCTTATGAAGGATAAGAAGCTGGTGGTCCCTCAGAATTGGATTGAGAGGGTCATGTGAACAAGAACTTGGACTACTTCGGTGAAGCTATTGAGATATGTACTCACATTGGTTTGCTTCCCCTTATGCAGTTTCGGCAAAACTATGACCCCTTGCTATTTACTCAGTTTTATGCCACCGTTCACTTTTCAAAAAACCAGGCTAGGACTATCACTTGGATGACTGAGGGTGTTATCAAGGAAGCAACTTTGGCTGAGTTTGGGGAGATTCTTGGGTATGAGGACCGTGGCATTGACACTCCAGTTGGCTATCAGTGACCATCCCATGAAAAAGGATGCCCTTGCTCCATTATACATCCGGGCCACGTCATCGCTGGTAAGATCAAGGGCCTTCTTCCCATATATGATATCTTGAACCGCATCTTCCGTGAGACCGTTGCTCCCCGAGCTGGTAACGTTGATGAGATGCATGGTTTCATGGTGGATCTCATGGTCAATACTCACCACAACAGTGAGTCCGGCTACCCTCTTGATGTGATGGACTTCACTTGGAATGAGATGGTTGTTGACACATACACTCAGAGGGTGCCTCCTTTTTCTCCATAAGTCATGGCACTCATCATCAACAAGTGCCCCTATATTGCTAGAGAGCTTTCTACTCGCCGCCTTGTTCCTCACCAACACAAATCTTTGTTGATCAAGACCCATCCTAAACCTCGCAATGCGGGTGGTCAGCTAGTTGATGAGGATGGGAACCCGCTTGAGGAGGTGTCTGGTGATGAAGATAGTGTCCATGATGCTGATTTTGTGGTCTCACGTCGCAAGCAAGCTCAAGATAGTGTCCATCATGGGCAAAGAGGATCGAGGCCAAGCTCAAGAAGGTGTTTTGCTTCCAAGTTGACAATCAAACTCGCATGTATGAGGCTCATGTATATGCCAAGAAAGCTTGTGCTCGTCAGAAAGAAATGATGGAAGCTCAAGGGTTGACCGTCTCCAAGGGTTCCGAGAACAACATCACTCCTGAAGACCAATGGATCTCCAAACATAGCTATTGGGAGGATGATGCCACCTCTTCGTTCGAGGCTCCGCTGACTTACGAGGATGACTATGATGAGGATGAGGAGTGACCTCCGGGACATTAGTGTTGCACTTGTCCCTTTTTGGCGTCTTGATGCCAAAGGGGGAGAAGTTAAACCTTAGGCATGCGGGATTTTCATGGGAAAAGTCACAAGCTCGTTCTTGACTTTGATCTTTACTCGCTTGTGAACTTTATTTGCTTCATTTGCCTCATATTATGTGTGAACTCTAGGTACTAACTATTAGTGCTATGCATGTTGAGACTTTGTGGTTATCTTATGGATCCATCATATGTGTGCTATGGTTATTCTCACTTGGATCCATTTATGTGATGATATTCTTTATCCATTGTCAATACTCCTATCATCACACTTTATTGTGCAAAGGTATGAGTTCTAAGTGTTGTTATAATTGAATGTGCACTCTTGGTTGATTTGTAAAATAGAGGGGGAAGTTTGATCCTAATCATCTAGGGGGAGCCCCGTCTCTACTTCTCAAACCATGATCGTTATCATAATATTATCATGCAAAGGTGTGTTGTCATCAAACACAAAAAAGGGGGAGATTGAAAGCGCATTTCCTATCCTAAGTGATTTTGGTGTTTAATGATAACACACACATATCAGACTAATTATTTGCCAAGTGTACCACGGGTGTTATCAGGAAAATACGTTGTTCGTTCTCCCCAAAAAGGGTGATCTGCAGGCCTTGCCCTAGCCTCTATGGTGTCTGGTAGTACCAGAAATATCAACCGGTACTACCGCACACCACTGGAAGTACCGCATTTGGCTACCGGTCAAGGCAAAGGGTGTGGGAGAGCTGCCCATATGCCACTGCCTTCCCCAGTATAGAAAAACGGCACTACCGCGTCGTCCGATAGTATCGCTACTATGAACCGGTACTACCGCTCAACATCGATAGTACCGCCCTTTGGTACCGGACAAGGCAGAGGTAGTGGGCGAGATGCCCAAGTACCACTGCCTCCCCCACTACCTAGGTGCGGCACTATCGCCTAGATCCGGTAGTACCGCTCCTGTGGTCCGGTACTACCACTTGGTGGCAGCACCATATTTTTTGTGTATTGTTTCCAGGGGAGTTGTTGCCTAGTAATGCATTGGACAAGGTTCCAATACCTCTTCCGGTACCTGAATGGTAGTACCGGTTATGTCCGGTACTACCGCTCAGATATCCGGTAGTACCGGTTCTGACAAACTACAACGGGCAGATCTGCGGTGTGGTGTATAAAAGGACTTGTATTCTACCTTGGAAGGTTGCTCGACCCACTCAAGAACACCATCCCCATTTGAGCCACCAAATTAACAAGATCTCTTCATCCAACTATCCAAAGTCATTGATCTTTGGAGAATTGAAGGAGGAGGCCTTGATCTACAGATTCACCAAGAGAGATCTTCATTTCGCCCTCATTCACTTGAGGGCCCCCATGCTCTAGTGTTTCTTTGGAAACTCTAGCTTTTGATTTGGTTCTTACAAGCTTGTATTTGATTGTTTGACAACTTTCTTGTATTTGGGAGCCTTGAATTAAGTTGTGGATCTGTGCCCCGAACTTGTTATAAAGGTGTCGGCTTCCACCTCGAAGGCTGCCGATATAGTGGAAGAGGTGAATCGAACCCTTTGGGGTGAGGTTCATCGGAGAACAAGGGAGGCCTTTGATGTCTGTGCACACTTCTATTCTTGTAGATATTTGTTGGGCTTCCAAGTGCAGAGGTTTGTAGAACAGCAGCAAGTTTTACTTAAGTGGATCACCCAAGGTTTATCGAACTCAGGGAGGAAGTGGTCAAAGGTATCCCTCTCAAGCAACCGTGCAATCAAGATACAAGAAGTCTCTTGTGTCCCCAACACACCCAATACACTTGTCAGGTGTATAGGTGCACTAGTTCGGCGAAGAGATAGTAAAATACAAGTAGTATGGATGATTATAAGACAACGGTGCTAGAAAAGAGCTTGACGGGGAGGAAGAGACTAAAGGCAATCTGAAATAAAGATGGAAGCAAGCAAACATGTAGCAGGACTAGTTGTGAATGGTGTTTTAATGCTTAGAAACAAGGCCTAGGGATCATACTTTCACTAGTGGACGCTCTCATATAAATATCTTCTCTTCATGATACTACTCTGAACTACTCTCCGGTTGGACAACTCTAATCCATGGTAGGGCTATAACAGCACACCTCAAAGTTCACATTCCCCATCTAGATAACCCCACACTGTCACCTTGAGCGCTAGATGGTTCCAACAAACACCACAATTTCATAGAGACAACCAACTCAAAATATAACTCATGACAAGTATTTCTGTAATCTTTAGCCTAAGTGCCACACCGTGTGCACACTGTCACCTTCACACACGTGGGGATAGCCGGAGATTAATTAAAGCACTTGAGTAGCAGAGTAGATCTACTTTATTACAAATCTCATGATCACAATATGATCACACATAGAGAGAGATGAACACATAGCTACCGGTAGAGCCCTTAGCCTCGAGGGATAACTACTCCATCCTCATCATGGGAGTCAGCAACGGCGATGGAGATGGCTCCAGGGGCAATTCCCTGTCCCGGTAGGGTGCCGGAATAGAGACTTATGTCCTCTGAATCTCCTCTTCGGTGGCGGCGGCGATGTGGACCTTTTCGTGGATTTCTGCCCCTGATAAGGTTTATGTCTCGGGGAGATGTATAAGTAGGTGAAAGGGCAAGGTCGATGGAGGGCCAGGGGCCCACACCATGTGGCCGCACGGCCAGGGGGCATGCCATCGTATGGTGTGGCCTCCCTGGTGCCCTCCTCCGTCTCTCCTTCGGGCTCCGTGTCGTGTCGGGTAAAATATCGACTTTTGCTTTTGTTCCGTCCAATTCCGAGAATATTTCTTTTCCAGATTTTCTGAAACCCAAAACAGCAGAAAACAGGGAACTGGCACTGCGGCATCTTGTCAATAGGTTAGTTCCAGAAAATGTATAAAAATACCTCAAAGTGTAGAAAAAACATAACAAAGTTGATACTAAACAAGCATGGAACATAAAAAATTATAGATACGTTTACGACGTATCAGGCACCCGCAAGATTAAATCCTGCTCATCCTCGAGTAGGTAAGTGATAAAAGGAATAATTTTTTAGGTGACATGCACCATCACAATGATCGAAGTACTCTAAACATGAGCATGAAAGATGAATTTATAACAATAGGACATAGTAACTATGCTGCAACATGAAAGGATTCAAACAAAGATCATGAATAACAATGCATTGAAAGATGTTTGTTTGTTTCAGAAATAGAAAACATAGCATAGTGGCATTCAGCTTGTCCCTCATGGAGTAGCAAAACATAAATGCATAGGACACCTTCAAAGTTCATAAGGGTGACTAGATACAAATAGTTCAAGAACAAGCAATACCAACATTATGAATCAATCAATAAGTTTTGGACAATGCACATAAAACTAAGAATGACAACTATGCTCTCCTAGTTGGTGCATAAAGAAATAAGGTGGAGACTCAATATAAAAGTAGGAAGAAAGGTCCTTCAAAGGGAAGAAGGGATTTTCAAGTTTCATAAAGAGCTTCCAAAAATTATGGTACTTGTTAGATTTCATCTCTCATTGCCCCTATCATAAGCATCTTGAAGTGATTAAGGTTAAAGTGAACAAAGTATGGAGTATATGCTTGGCAAAATATAAGTTGGCAATCTCATGTCCCTTGAGTACGAGGGACGTTCCTCATGCTACTCAACTTTAGTCACACGCAAGTTCTTGTCATTGTAAGTATATGTATCATAGATAACCACCAACGGGGTACCCCTTGCCCCATGATACAGGATCTATCCCATATCAAAATGATAAGGCAACAAATAGTGAGCATCTCAGCAATCTTCTTATTTACCATGGAAATGGTGCTATATTTTTTCTTTTTCTCTCTTTTTTCTATAATTTTTCTGAAGATGCTTCATGGATTGCTCACTATGGTGATGCTGCAAGTTTCCACCATGATTAGGCAAGGCTTAGGCTAGCCGCCCAGGCGTTTCTCTAACACATATATAATACTCCATGGACTTACAATCTCCCCTTTTATTTCACACTGCCGACATCCATAAACAAAATAGCATGATATCAACTGGGTAGATATTTACAGGTGTTGAAAGCGTTCCCCGTGACAGCACAGTTCTGCTAATTCCCAACTTATAAGTGCAAGCATATACAACATAGATGACACAATGTTCAAGTTTATTAGGGGCAAGAAAAATAAAGTGTTCCATCAAGTTTGTGAGAGCTTTAATCACTAATTTTCACATAACAAGTTTAATTTGGAAGATAGATAAAACAAGAATATACTTGGAATGGTGTAACACACCATGCATAGGAATTTATAGTGGACTCTTTGGAATAACTTAGTAGAGCTTACTCAATACAAGTGGAGGCTAGCAAAAGACTGGGACCAACCAACTAAGAGAGCAATAATGTCCATAATCATGGAGAGCGACAAACTATTATTAATCAAAGCATAAAGTGGTACCACAAGTCAAAAACTAAATGATCATAGAGGCTAAGGTGACTGGTTCATAGTCATAACATGGTGTGAGCATGTGGCAATTCAACCCAAATAAAGCATCAAAGGAGAATACCGCAATATTATGCTTTTGTATGCTAAAACAACACATGATTATTTCAATGAACATTAAGAAATATCAATTGTTTGGAACAAGTCATGCTACAACAATAATCACTAAGCATAAGGTCAAAGCAACATCTAGCATGACATGATAAAGTCTAGGCCATGGTCAAAACAAGCTCCTTTTTGTACCACTATAAGCATGAAACTTTCTACTCCTTTCCAACACCAATCAACTTATTTGAAACAACTCACAAAGATAATAATCAATAAAGATCAGTGATCTTGTCTCACAAATCCACAAAGAAGAACTAAAAAGTTCTTAGCTAAAAGCACAAGAAAAACTAAGGCTAAAGATAGTTCTAGCAAAAGAGAACACTCACAAGACAATAAGAATGAAAACTAGAGTGTTCTAGGCAATGAAAACAGAGTGTGTCTCTCTCCAAAAGAAGTGATGGGATCCAACCAACTTATTGCAGCAAACCAAACAAACTAAAACTAAAAAAAAAACAAAGACGCTCCAAGAACAACATAATAGTGCATGCAACAATAAAAATAAAGTGTTCTGGAAGAAAACCTGAGATTTTTATTAATGAAGAAGGGGATGCCTTGGGCAACCCCAAGCTTTGACGCTTGTACCTCTTGAATATTTCTTGGGGTGACACGGGTGGCATACCCAAGCTTGAGCTTTTGTCCATTCTTCATCTCATCACATCATTCTTCCCCTACACTTGAAAATTTCCTTCATACAAAACTTCACACAATCTTCATTAGCAACATAAGTGCATTCAAAAGAATAAGCCTAGGGGTTCAGTTTCAACACAAGTAAAACCTCCATTAAAACACAATATTACTGTAGCAATCCCTTTGAAAATCTCAAGTGATCAAAGATAACTCAAAAATAAACCGATAAGAGGAAAAGGCAAATAATGGCAGAAATCTGTCAAAACAGACCAGCAGGTAAAAACCGTTTTTTCAAAGACCTTCTGTTTCTCATATCAAAAAGTGTTGAACTAACGAAAGTTAGATCACAACCTGAGGCATAAGCTCAGAAATTACAGCTCAATCCGACATACATGGATTTTTCACAAATTTTTACAGTGAAGCACAGAAATCTGTTTCGGGTCAACAACTTCCCCAAATCTTACTTCTCTCTCATTAGAGGTTATTCTTGGCACAAAAACCACACAAAAAGGATAAAGAGAGGTTATTACAGAAGCAATAACTTCCGAGACTCAAATAAACAAAAATAAACTGAAAGCAAAAGTATAATGGGTTGTCTCCCAAAATCTCTTTCTTTATAGCCATTAAGATAGGCATGATAATTTCGATGATGCTCACATAATAAATATGAATTGAAGTAAAAGAGAGCATCAAGAATAAAATATAAAACAAATTTAAGTCTAACCCACTTCCTATGAAAAATAATCTTGTAAATAAACAAGTCATGAAAGCACAAAGCAACAAGCATTGGAAATCAAAACAAGTGCAACTTCAAATTTTCAACATAAAGAGGGGAAACTTAATATTTTTGAGATGCATAAAACCATGTTTCCCTCTCTCATAATAACTTTCAGTAGAATCATGAATAAAATTAACAAAATAAATATCACATAAAACATTCTTATCATGAGCCACATGCATATAATAATTATTACTCTCCACATAAGCATAGTCATTCTTATTAATTGTAGTGGGAGAAAATTCAACAAAATAGCTATCATTATTATTCTCATCACCATAATCATCAAAGATAGGAGGCATATTGTAATCATAATTAATTTTATCCTCAATAGTAGGTGGACTGAAAATATCATATTCATCATTATAATCATCATATATTGGAGGTATAGTATCATCAAAGAAAATTTTCTCCTCTAAAGCCGGGGAACTAAAAAGATCATTTTCATAAAAACTAGATTCCCCAAGCATAGACATTTACATAGCATTAGAAAGAATGGTGTTCAAAGAATTCATACTAATAACATTGCTATTAGCATGCAAATAAAGTTCCATGGGTTTTTTAATTTTCTCTTCAAACATTTCATGTCCTAACTCAAGATAAATACTATAAAGCTCTCTAATTTTGTTATTGTTTTCCATTAAGCCTAACTAGTAAAAACAAGAAACGAAAAGATATAATTGCAGAATCTAAAGGAAATAACTTCGATCACTCACACACCAGCAACAGTACTAGAAGATAGCTTAGTAGCTAGAGGATGTGAGTACCTTTTACCTTACCTCCCCGGCAACGGCGCCATAAAAGATCTTAATGTCTACACACGCTTCTATTCTCGTAGACAGTTGTTGGGCCTCCAAGTGCAGAGGTTTGTAGAACAGCAGCAAGTTTCCCTTAAGTGGATCACCAAAGGTTTATCGAACTCAGGGAGGAAGTGGTCAAAGGTATCCCTCTCAAGCAACCCTGCAATCAAGATACAAGAAGTATCTTGTGTCCCCAACACACCCAATACACTTGTCAGGTGTATAGGTGCACTAGTTCGACAAAGAGATAGTAAAATACAAGTAGTATGGATGATTATAAGACAACGGTGCCAGAAAAGAGCTTGACAGGGAGGAAGATACTAAAGGCAATCTAAAATAAAGATAGAAGTAAGCAAACATGTAGCAGGACTAGTTGTAAATGGTGTTTCAATGCTTAGAAACAAGGCCTAGGGATCATACTTTCACTAATGGACACTCTCATATAAATATCTTCTCTCCATGATACTACTCTGAACTACTCTCCGGTTGGACAACTCTAATCTACGGTAGGGCTATAACAACACACCTCAAAGTTCGCATTCCCCATTTAGATAAACCCACACTGTCACCTTGAGCGTTAGATGGTTCCAACAAACACCATAATTTCATAGAGACAGCCAACTCAAAATATAACTCATGACAAGTATTTCTGTAATCTTTAGCCTAAGTGCCACATGGTGTGCACACTGTCACCTTCACACACGTGGGGATAGCCGGAGATTAATTAAAACACTTGACTAGCAGAGTAGATCTACTTGATTACAAAGCTCATGATCACGCATAGAGAGAGAGATGAACACATAGCTACACACATAGCTACCGGTAAATCCCTTAGCCTCGAGGTAGAACTACTCCCTCCTCATCATGGGAGTCAGCAACAGGGATGGATATGGTGGTGGAATCAATGGAGATCGCTCTGGGGGCAATTCCCCGTCCCAGAAGCGTGCCAGAACAGAGACTTATGTCCCTTGAATCTCCTCTTTGGTGGCGGCGGCACTGTGGACCTGTTCGTGGGTTTATGTCTCGGGGGACGTATGAGGGTTTACGTATCGGGGAGACGTATAAGTAGGCGAAAGGGCAAAGTCGATGGAGGGCTAGGGGCCCACACCATGTGGCCGCTGGCCAGGGGCCCACGCCATCGTATGGTGTGGCCGCCCTGGTGCCCTCCTCCGTCTCTCCTTTCGGGATCCGTGTCGTGTCGGGTAAAATATCGACTTTGGCTTTTGTTCCATCCAATTCCGAGAATATTGCTTTTCTGGCTTTTCTGAAACCAAAAACAGAAGAAAACATGCAACTGACACTTCGACATCTTGTCAATAGGTTAGTTCCATAAAATGTATAAAAATACCTCAAAGTATAGACAAAACATAACAAAGTTGATACTAAACAAGCATGGAACATCTAAAATTATAGATACATTTACGACGTATCATCCTCTCGTGGCGTTGGTGGTTTGAAACCACCCCCTCTCCAAACGTAGACGTACTTCCCCTCAAAAGGAAGGAACTACGAAAAACAAATCACTGTGTCTCCGCATCCTCCACTTTGGTTACTTCTATCCTTTACCGCACTTTACTTTACTTGTTCTTGCTTAGTGTTTGTGCTTGTTGGTGCTAGTTTAACATATAGGTATATTCAACTTAGTTGCATAATCTAGAGAATTTACCTTTCTTGTCAAACCCTAATTCGAAAAAGAAGAAAATTTGAAGTAGCACATATTCACCCCCCCTCTAGGTGCCCGTACGATCCTTTCACATGTTTATTATCACTTTGCTTAAAGGATTGGATGATGTTCCTATTTTTTAGGATTTTAACAGGTGGATAATATTTCTTTATGAAGGCTTCCTTAAGATTATCCCAAGAGTATATGCTAGCAGTTGGTAGTGATAGTATCCATTCTTTAGCTTTGCCTCTAAGTGAGAATGAGAATAGTTTGAGTTTAACAATATCATTTTCCATATTCTTAAATTTTTGCATGTCACAAATTTCAAAAAAGTCATGTAGATGCATAGAAGCATCTTCACTAGCATTTCCTCCAAATTTGTTCTTTAGCAATAAGATTAAGTAACCCAGGACTAACTTTAAAACTACCAACTTTGATTTCAAGAGTTGTGATGGGCCTAGCAATGAATTGATCATTAGGAGTAGTGGTGTAATCACAAAGTTTTGTATTTCTTTCTCCCATGTTCAAATAAATGCTATACTAATTTTTATGGGGTTTTTGTGTGTTTTAAAGAGAGGTAACAACTAAAAAAAATAAAAGACTAAAACAAGACAACAGAAAATTACTTTGTAAATCTAAAGGAGAAGAAAAGCTCATAGTGGTGCAACCTCTCCAAGCTTAGGTGTTTGCAAAGTTGATTGGGCCTTTATGGGATCCCGCACCTCTCTAATGTGGCGTACCTTCCTCCAAGAAAGGGAAATGAGAATATATCTTCGTCTCTGCATGCTCCGGTTATTTCTAACCGATCTCTTTACTTGTCCTATTTACTTTGATGATATCCTTTATGCTTGAAGTATCATGTATCATCCTCTAGGTTTCTCACCTAGTTTTTATTAGGCACATTTATATTCCGCAAAGCCTAAACTTGTAAAAACAAATTTGTAGAACCTATTCACCCCCTCTAGGTTAACCATCTCTATCCTTTCACTATCATAGAAATTCCCTAATTCATCGATGGGTCCCCAGATCAGGAGCGTATATTTTCTAATTCTGAGTCGCGGGATCTGAGAAAACACTCCTCCTTTCCTGATATCTCCCAAGGAGGCCAATGTGGGCCGCCCGATCCAGACGCCGCCCTTATCGGGTTGGATGCTCAAGAGTCTCCTAGAAGCGGGTCATCGTCTCGACAATCCTATCGACTTCTGTCCTCATCCTCTTAGCCCTGCCCCCATCCCAAGATTCAAGATCCCTTGCTTCCCGATGTCTAGCTCGTCTTTTGATTGTTGGGACAATTCTTGGACTCCCTTGACTATGATAACTCCTTCGACCCGATATCTTGATGCAAAGGTAGCGAGATGGAGAACCGCGCCAAACTTGTCGAGTATGGCGTGCCTGAGAATGATGTTGTATAGGTAATTCATGTCCACCACGTCAAACGTGATCCCTTCCATCCTGGCAAGATATCCATCCCAAAAATTTGCGGGCAGCTCTATATGTCTGAGGGTCTTCACATCCGTGCCTTTGAACCCTTACAACATCGAGCGAGATATCCCCATGGCTTCGAGTGTTGACGCAAATAAGATTTCAGCTCAGTTGCCTGTGTCAATGAATACCCTCCTAACCTCTACCAGTGAGATCTCGGCGATGACAAGCAGTGTGTCGTGGTGTGGCATCTACACCCCTCTTGTGTCTTCCGAACCAAAAGCGACGATTGTGTCTAGCCATTTAGGCCAGTGAGTGTAGGGCATCTCCACCCCTTTAAGGTAGAATAACATAAGAATACATCTGATAGTTTTTCCTTAAGAATGTGTTTGTATATAAGTTTGTTTTCTTTCAATGGTGTGTTGGTGTTTAAGTGATACACCATTTTTTTATCTCACCTAGAGATCATAATCTCCTCCTCCCAAGATTAGAGTTTTAGCAAAGGTCATATCGAAGTTTATAGCGCTCAACTTGACGATTTGGGACCAATTCATCAGCTTATGTGCAACTTTAATCACTTTGACAAGTTTTATCAAAATGTTTTAATTTTTTCGAAATTTGCATGCATGAATGTAATGCAGACATCTATTATCTACTAATTCAAGTCTCTTAAACTACAGGATGTTACATATTGCAGCTTTGAATCGCTCGACGATGGTGGCGACAACAGGTGAGGATGACCAGCAGAGATTTGGCGATGTGGAGGATGGTGGATCTCGAGGTTTTCGACAGAGTCAGTGGGCAGCAATCGTATGACGAACCCTAATCCTCTCTCCGTCTCTCTAAATGGAATTGTGGGATTTGTGGGTGATGAGCCTTTTGTGATCTAGCCGGCATGACTTAAGTTGGATAGAAATCGATCAGGGCCAAGAGAGTAGAATTCGATCGGGACAGGAAAGAACTCTTGCTCCTATTGGCTACCCAATTTTCCTTTGAGAACCGGACATTGTTTCTGGCGTAACTATTCTGGACCAAAGAAACTACAATGGAGGACGGACGACAAGAAACCATATGCAGACGACACATATTTATTATTTGATATAGATTCATATATATCCATACACTAAAAATATCGTATGTAAACAAACGTACGACAAGTAATTTGGCAGAGCACAAACAATATAGTGCTGAATCAGCATCACCTAATATGTAACCGAGGGAGTAATAAAAAGAACATGCCATGCTGATATTTCGTAGCATTTCCTTTGTTTTCTTTCTTTATCTGCGCTCATCAATGGAACTATCGGTACGAGTGTGACATTCTTTTCTCAGAAGATCTCTCGTACCTACGATCTGTGTCTGACTCAACACGCGGACTAGTGCTGTTGATTCGGTGAGCCTACCTACGATCCTGTTGAGTCAGACACAGTTCGCGTGTTGTACTCGCGCGCGTAGGGGCATGGGGTGGGTGCCGTCGTTTTGAACGCCCCTGCACTGCAGCGGCGTAACTGTGGAAGTCGAGAACGGTACCTGGCCGGCCGAGGAGAGTAATTTTTCTCACTGTGCCCACCTCAGGAGCGCACGACTTTCCCTTCGCTTTGGGCTTTGCTCTCGGCCTGAGCACCGAGCAGAGCGCTGTGCATGCAGCTGCTCAGCTGCAAAGAGAAGAACGGAGATCGGTCGCAGTGCGCGCCGTGAAACCCGCCAATGGACTCATGTGCGGTAGCAGGGCAGCGAGAGCAGCTTGGTTTGTTCTGCGCCCGATGAGCGCGTCACATGTACTTGCAGCTGGGTAGATGTACATGCCTTGGATTGGCAAGATTCGTGGCAGCGGCAAGGTGAGGCCCCACTTAACTACTGTGAAGTTTATGAATGTTTTTTTTAGGGTCTTTTATTCATGGGTGATGGGAAAAGTCCTTTTTAACTTCTGAGTTCCGGTGCTCCCTTCATATTAGTATAAAAAAATTAAACTATATTTACAAGTTTCAAAACATTGTGAAATAAAATCCTGAGAAAGTACCTAGTGATGTACCACACAAACGTGCAAAATCTCAATCCGAAATATATTGTATTTTGTGCCAAACAAAAAATTGTTAAATTTTGATTTTTTTTGTGAGATTTATTGCCATTTGTATTTGCCTGGGCCGAGCGGTACTACTGTTGTGTGCTACAGTCTTTGCGCGCGCTCTCTCTCTTCTACCCCACCTCGTAGGTCCAGCCAGCACTACCGGCCATGCGCGGTACTACTGCCCGGGCAGGCCGGTAGTCGGCTGGTAGTACCGGGCTGGCCCAGGTGGTCGTTTCTCCTAGGCCGCACTCGCCCTACCTGCTTCGCTCGATCGCTAGCCTAGTTGGTCTTGCTCCTGCGAGCGCTTGCCTGCTGTCGCCGCGAGCTGGTTCGCGGTTGTCACCTCGCTCGTGTGCGCAGCGCTCGCTCGCCCCGCCTAGCGCGCTTGCTCCCGCTCCCCTTTGCTGCTACTGGCTCTTTCTCTCGATCGCTTGGCTCGCATGGTCCTTCTCCTTGGCGCTAGTTTGGTCGGGTCCGGTAGTACCGGCCCAATCTAGTACTACCGGCCGGCCCATGTTGTTTTAGCCCCAACGGGCAGTTTTGGCTTGGGACCTATTTAAGCTTTTTTCTCTTTTTTCTTTTCATCCACTTCTTCCTCCTCATTTCTTCAGGCTTTGCCTATTCTTTGGCATCTCTTCTAGCTTGATTTGATTCTTCCTCTCCAATGATTCTTGTCTAAATTTGAGAGGAAGATAGAGGAGATCTAGATTCATATTTTAACCAAACCAAATCATCTCTTTGTGAGTGATTCTTTGGGATCTAGATCTTAGGGGATTTTGTGTTCCCCTTTGGTTCTTCCTCTATTGTTCCTCAATTGCTTTAGTAGCTTTGTTGGAACTTGAGAGTGAAGGATTGGAGCATCTTTGTGGTGTTCTTGTCTTTTGCATTCGGTGCATCGGTTTGAGTTCTCCTCGGAGGATTTAGTTCGTGATATTCATTGAAGCTTGTCCCTCTTGGGTTCTTGGAACCCTAGAAAGTTGTGTGGCCTTTGTGGTGTGTTTTTGGGGCCTCCAATTAAGTTTTGGAGTTATCCTCAAGTTTGTGGCCTTGGTGGCATTCGTTGGGAGCCTCCAATTAAGTTGTGGAGATTGCTCCAATCTTTATACGGGTTTGGTGACCGCCCTCAAGTGTCCCATAGTGGATCGGGTGCTTGGTGCTCGAGAGAATAGGGTGAGGCCTCTTGTGGTGTTGGTGGTCTTAGTACCGCCCACCCCACCAATGAGACGTACTTCCATGTTGGAAGGAACTCGGTAAAATATTGTCGTCCCCTCGTGTCTCGGTTATCTTTATATCCGAGCTCTTTACTTATGCACTTTACATTGCGATAGCCTTCGTGCATGAAGTAATCTATCTTGCTATCATATTGTTGCTTGTCTTGATTAGCATAAGTTGTTGGTGCACATAGACGAACCTTAGTATATGTAGGCTTTTATGCTTAACAAAAAAAATGATAGTTTTATTCTGCCATTGTTAAGCCCATATCATAAAAGTTTTAAACCTCCTATTCCCCCCCCCCCCCCCTCTAGGCGGAATCCATGATCTTTCAGCGCCTTCTATGACGACCGATGGGCCAAGTCGTTGCGGAAAGAAACATTTCTGGTAGTGGGACTCATACTGTGACGAATGGTACCATTCTTCAACAACGCCTGTGTAACATCCCAAAAATGTTGAACAATGATTATCAAATTTCAATCACCAAAATTAGGGTTAACAAAAACTTTTGTTAATTCAAATCATTATGAATGCATGTGTGTATGTGATGATTGTATGAATGCATGAATGGACTTGTGTGATTGATCTAAATAGAAAGGAATGAATTAAAGATGAAAACAACATCATCTAAAACATTTCCAAGCAGAAACAAATCAAGAGAAAATCAAAAACAAAACAAATAAGCAAATGGTCATTTTTGTCAATCTTGCTCACTAGACCACTTTGAGTGTTTCTAGTCCAAGATTTCAACAGAAACTTTTCCATTTCTTTTCACCCCTTGCTAGACCAAGTAAAAGTGAATCAAAGCCCACCTTTCAAACTTCCAGAAGCATTGGGCAACTTGATTCAAATCACAATTCAAAATTGAATCTGATTCATATGTGAAGATCACCATTTCTCAAAACCCAACCAAACCAATTCCACTTGACAAATCCCACTAACCAGAGACTCCCTAGTATGTAACCAACACATCCACAAAGTTTGATTCAAAAATTCAAATTTGAATCTGTTTCGACCATTTCATCAAACACTTGTAGTTACCAAACCAACAAACATCAAACACTATTGTGAGCAGTAAATTTGGCCTAACTTGTTCCCTCTATAGCTCACACTACACTCTCAGTAGATGATCTAGCTCAATTAACAAGCTTTAGCACCACTGTGAGCATGCCATAGCCATCAATGGTGACCATGCCGAGCCTAACTTGCCACCCCCATGTCGACATCAAGCTAGGAGAAGCACCAAGCATAGAAAGCATGTTTGGGACACTCTCCACTGTCCACCGCCACCCCCTGTCCAAGCCTCGAGCGCAGCCAGCCCCTGGACCACACAGCCCGAGCATGCCAAGCCTCACTGCGAGCGAGCCGAGAGCGCGCCAGAGCGCCAACCGCGACACACGCCCACAGACCGCACGCCACCCTCGTCGCGTGCGAGCAGGATCGCCAACACCCCAGCAACACCACAAACATGCCCGTTCGCCGCCGCGCGGACTGTAGACGCCGTGCACCATTAAAACTATCGTCGGACCCGCTCAGAGCACCGCGACGTTCCGACCGTTCCTTACTGCCCCACGCAGCGTGACCTTGTTGTTGAGCGTCGCCAGGGAGCATATCACCGCCCCCTATCGTCGCCCATGCCATTAGCCCACTATGCCGACGACCACGACAAGCTCCACCTGCGCCCGTCGGTCCTCTTCAGGCACTATAAATAGAGGCCACCCCAGCACGAATTCTTCAAACCATCTCACTCCCCTCTCTCTCAGAAGCACCCCACCTCACTCCCGGAGCAAGGCGAACAGCGCATTGCCAGAATTTGGCCGGAGTCTGTCGCTGCTGGAGGAAAAAGGCGCCGTCGATTGGAGCCGCCCCAGGAGGACCTGCCGGTACCAGGAGGATCGTCGTCGTCGACTTCGTCGTTTGCCCCCGTCGCCGACCATCGCCTGAGCCCCGGTGAGCCTCTCACGACCCCCACTGGCCATGCTAGGGTTCTGTCTTGCCGGCGTTGCCCGACGTGGACGATGAACCGCAACCGTAGGATTAGAGCTTGATCGTGCGGTCCACATCGCCCCATACCGCTTCGCACCCCTATATCTCACTGATGAGTGGGGACAACCACTTAACCAGCCTGCTTGCACCCTGTGCGTAGTGGGCCAGCCCAGTTAACCTCCCGCGCGACCCAGTAATTCAAATTTAGGTTTATTCTTTTAGTTTCAAACTCAGTTCTGTACCCAGATTCAAAAATCAACCCAGCTCGATTCACTGAACCAAAATGCATGAAAACAATTTTGTTAGAAAGCTACTGGAGTGCTTAATCCTAGCCCGTTGGATTCAATTCATTTGGAATTATAGATCACATATAGTAAAAATAACAAGGCATAAGCTTTTCTGCATTCAAACATTTTTTAAAATTCAACCATAAAATATTTTGAGTTGATTCCAACTCTCAAAAATCACATTTTACAAGACCTTTCAGAATATATAAAAATATATAGGTTTACTTACATAAATAATGATCAAGTAATAAGAGAATTCCACATAGGCCATTCTAGTCACTTTATTGAATTAAAATAAAAAGGTTAAACCTTATTAAAATGTGACACCACTTTAAATCACATTCCCAAGTACTGAAATATGTGGTGATGACATGTGTCAACATGATCCCATGTTTTAGTTGGAGAATATTAAATCTTAAGGGCTCCTTTGATTTGGAGGAAACATGGAGGAAACGTAAAGGATTGGAAAATATTCCTAAGATGTTACTATTCACATGTTTGATTCATAGGAATGGTACAAAAGAAAAACTATAGGAACTTTTCCTACATCTCTGAGATTGAAGGCAAAAGTACAGGAAGCAAAAAATCCAATGAGACCTCATTTTTTGATTCCTTTGCACAAGGAACAAGGCAAAGGATTACACATGCCATCCTTTCCTATTCCTATATCTTTCCAATTCCTTTGATTTTCCTATCCTTTAAATAAAAGAGGCCCTAAGTAGTTTTTCAATGAGTAGAAATTACTTTTCTAAAATAAAGGAAATAAAACTATTTGCCTTAATGATTTTAATGCTTGTGATGATATTGGATCATCTAGTGAAAACCTTGGTGTGATAAATAGAAGTAGTTAAGTATTGTTTGGTGATTGTGTACCTCGTATTTATTTATAGACGCTAGTACCGACCAAGGATGCGAGGAGGAAGGAGTATACTATGAGAAAGAAGCCGGGGAGAACTTCAACCACTGCTCTGCACAAGGCAAGCTACTATCTAAGCAAGGTAACACTTGCAACTATGGAAGTTAGATAACCTATGCAATGCATTAAGCATGCTTGGTTAGATACATTTGATGATACCCAATCCTAGTTTTACTTACAAGCTTAGTATTTTATTTCTTTATCAAAGCTTTTATTTGAGTTTACTTGGTGACTTGTAGATATTAGAAGGATAATTGAAGGTAGCATAAAGAGCATAAAACTTTGGCCTAAGTTAGATAATCTTGATGTCATCCTGAGGCATGAGATTGAACTTAGCTAGTTCACACTTGTTTACCACCCCTCATTAGTATTTACCCCCACTTGTAGATGCTAGTGCTAAGTATAAAAATTGATCAACTTTAGACGGTAATACTTGGTAAAAATGGTTATGAAAACCCTAGAATGATGAGTCATTCTACTGAAATGTTTTGCCATGTGTTCTTGAACACCAGATGATTTTGATGATGAAAATGTTAAGGCATGAGCCTTATCCCTTTATAAAACCGATGGTTGTCTAGATGCGATACCATTCCAATTTTACCGTACAACCACAATACCCGAAAATTGGGTAGGGCTCGACTGGAAATTTATATACCTTAGTATGGGTTCCCTTGCGGCCAAGGTTTGAGCTGAGGCTATCTTGTGAAGATCGTCCACCTGTACAGTTCCCAAGATGACAGTTGGTCATAGTTGGGAGGCCAAATTCACGGAAGAAGTGCCTATACTAGGGCGTGTAATTGAAACGTTAGGATTTATTATCCGCATACTGAGTATGGTGAATTCAGGATTGTTCCTGACGGATGTATCGAATGTTGTGGTGAAAGTGTACCACCTCTGTAGAGTGTCAAACTATTTGAATAGCCGCGTCATGATTATGACGATTAGTGGACATACTGTTCCGTCGTGAGATATTTTCAAAATGACTTGTGAAATGATTTATGACTTTGACTTGACCACAACAGGTTTGTGATATGGAATTCAAGTTCCCACTTAGGTGTTATAAAAATTTCAACTAGCTTTCTTTGCTTCTGAACTCGGTAGAGATAAATCTGGCTTTTTGCAAAACAAACTAGAGCCTAGTACTTCCTACTCAAAACCACTTCACTTGTTAGTATTAGTTTGTGAGTACTTAAATAGTACTCATGGCTTTGTCCTTGGCTATTCACGTGGCCATACTATGAAGAGGAGTATCAGGAAGATGGACATCAGGAAGGTTACGACAACTAGGATCATCTCCCATCGTCAGCATTGCCTGTGCCCTGAAGATGGAGTCTCGCCTACGCTATCGTTATTATTACGTTATTCTGCTACTTGAATTATATTAAGACTGGATCATGAGATCCTTATTTGTTGTAAGACCTTATGTATGGTTTGTAATGGATGATGTACTGTGATATCCAATCTGTTATGTCTCACAAAAATGGTAATCCTGGGATTGCGATGTATGGCATAACAGGCTTCTGGGATTAAAAATCCGGGTGTTGACAAGTTGGTATCAGAGCCATCCTGACCATAGGAGACCCTAATTTAGAATGGACGTTTGAATCAAAAACTTAGTTTCAAAACCTAGGAAGTGAGTATTTATGAAAACTTATTCTCATTCTTACCACTTAGACTCTTTCATGAAAATTCATGTTCCTCAAAAATTCTTGCAAACTTACATAATATTTGACGCACTTGATCACTCTACTAACTTACTCATCCTATATTATTATAGATGGACGTGGAGTATAGCAAGTTTTATCAGTTGGGGAATGGAGGAGACCTCATCTTTGAGCGTGACTTGGACCAGCTTTCAGAGATACTGGAGCATCCGCACCCCGAGTTCTTCGGAGCTTAGCTCAATGATCAGGAAGGAGAGGATTTGTAGTGGCTAGTTGTTGCAAGTCTCCGAGGAAAGATTGAAGCCCCCCAACTCAGAGGGAATTCAGTTCACCTTGAGAGAGAACAACTCGCTCGATGGACTTGCCAGGGCCATGCAGGAAGCTCTTACCCGTCTGTGTGGGCAAAGTATCAATCAGATCAAGGGTACCCGCTTTGGTTTCTACCCAAGGCGTGATGTTATGGGACAACCACTGGAGGCCCCGTATCACCACGAGATGCAGAGTCAATTGGACCACCTCAGTTTCATGATGTATGACCGTCAGAAGGAGTTAGACAATGCCCACTCCTACGCCAACCACAAGTACGTCATTGCCACCAAGAAGGATCAGACTATTGCCATGCTAGCGAAGGATCACCAGTCTCGTCGCCGTCATCTTGACAAGAAGGAGCGCATCATTGCCCGTCTTCCCCACCGGATCACGGATTTGGAGGAGACCATCCACGAGAGAGATATGTAGTTGGAGGAGAGGGAGAATGCAGGGGAAGACCTTCGTGGAGACCCCTACTCCTATCCCAGCGATGATGATGACTTTCTAGAGGATCAGGCCATGGACTTCTTCACCGATGAGGATGACTTTGCCTTCATCGATGATGATGAGGAGGACACTGACTCCGAGTAGTAGTAGCACTTGAGCACTAGCGTTAGTGAGTTGTATTCGGTCCCACTGTATCATAGTTTCACAGAATATTTCTTAAAACCATCTGTTTTACTTTGTTGTGGTGTGTATTTGTATCGTGTGCTATGAATGAATGAATGAATGAATGAATGAATGAATGAATGAATGAATGAATGAATGAATGAATGAATGAATGAATGAATGAATGAATGAATGAATGAAAAGCAAGTTGCTAGAAAAATCTGAGTCAAACTTTGAAAACTTTTCAAACACAAAATGACGAGGTTTGATCTCGTCAATGCCCATTGTTATGGACTTGGGTTTTCGAGAAGATGGGGATGCTGGAGATCGTGGAACGTTTAGCAAACAAGCAATACGGGACACGAGGTTTACCCAGGTTCAGGCCCCAGGAGGGAAAACCCTACTCCTGCTTGTCTGCTCTTGATTACGGCGGAACCGGTGATTACAGGGGTGCGCAGATGCAATCTGGCGTGGAGGTGTGTATGCGAAAGTATGAGAGAGAGAGATCTAGGTCGTGCCCTCCTGGCCTTTATATAGACTTAGGCAGGTCCCAGGCACAGATCTAGTCGGTTACAGATTCTAGGGTTTACCCCTTTGAATTTCCTATCTACTCTAGTCTTGCTCTCCAAGGATCCGAAGGCGTCATGGGCCTTGGCCACCCGAAAATATTCATGGGCCGGCGTATATTTTCCGTGGGCCTTCCTTGGGCTGGACCAGGTCTGCTGAGATCGTGTACCCGCGGGGTATAACCATGTCAGTAGCCCCCGAGTGTTCAGTCGAATTGTAGATTCGGCTGAGGACTCTTCAATCCTTTGGGTGCAACTCTGTATTTCAAGAGAATGTGTAGGGATTGTTGATGCGTGTGCCTGACTCTCCCAACTGATCAGGGTCGTTTAACTGTCCTAGGACAAAAAAACAGGATCTTCTTCAGGTTCAAGTCCCTCGACTCGAACCCGGAACATATGCTGGCGTAATTCGACTCAGGCCGCGGAGGACTTACAAGAGTGGAATTCCAGTGAATTTAATTGATGTACCCAACGCGTCCGTCGGGATTTTTCATCACGCCTGTTGGCACAGGTTTATACTAGCAGAGCGTAGTCATGTGCGTTACCAGGCCATCAGAAGATATCTGTAGGTCTTATCTTTGCGTCGCAGACACAGCATCTGAATTTTATCACCACGGAGGTGTTTCGGGTAGCCAAGGAGAATGCTACTCACTTAGCGTTTAATTCGGGCAGAGTTGCCAAAAAGTTTTTGCGTCCTGATCCGAAGGATCGCAGTAGAAATTTTATAGGGTGCGCGACCAGCGCTCCCTATGGGAGTAGCCCCCGAGTATCTGTTCGAGTCGTAGACTCGAGCGGAGACTTTAATTCAGCCGTTGTTCAGTGTTAGGTCCGTAGGACACAAATTTTTTCGGATGCTTAAATCCATCCTCCCTATGGGAGTAGCCCCCAAGTCCATAGTGGAGTCGTAGACTCAACGTAGGACTCGAAGAAACAGTTCAGTGTTGTAACGTGTTGTTCATTTTTCGGGTGCGCGGCCAGCGCTCCTGATAGGAGTAGCCCCCGAGTAATTAGTCGAATCGTAGATTCGAGTGAGTACTCTTAGCTTTAAAGCCGAAGAAATTGTGACTGTTGCTAGAATAGCTTTTGATGACGTCAGTGTTGACGATCGATGACCTCAAGCGTCTGCTGCGCCAGAGATGACTTGACTGGACGAACATGGGTCCCACTTTCTGACCTTGAATTGACCGGTCACGCGCGGCGTGGAGATAATTACGGCGTCGCCTCGATTTCCATGCGTAGTGGACGGCGTGTTAGCGACGGTTCGTTGCGATGCTGACACGTGTATGGCCAGATCCTGCCGTTGGCGTTAGGTCTTCTTGATGGACGGTTGTCGTGAATCGTCTTCGTCTTTATAATCATTGGGGGAAAACATTAGTCTGATTTCACCGCAGCCATTCTTGTTTCACTGCTCCCTTGTTCTCTGAGAGTTCTTGCTGCACGCTGGAATATCCTCGGACATTTCCTTCTTCCATCCTACGTCCTCGCCGCCGGCGCCGCCGTAGCACAATGGGAAAACCAAGGAAGTCCTCCTCTATAGTTGGTACTAGCGCTGCTGGAGGGAATAAGAGTGTTGCCGCTACCCGTGTCACCGACGGTGGCTGGCGGCGATCGGAGACGCGGGAGAGTGATCTCCGCAAGCTTCCTGAGCAGGGCGTGATCCCGCAGGATAGGGAGGCCGTAAAACTCCCAGGCAACGAGGTAATCCCCCGTCCACCCGCTGGGTTTCGGTTTATGTTCCTCGCCTTCGTTATTCGCGACTTTTCCTTCCCAGTCCACGACTTCCTTCGTGGACTGCTTTTTCTTTACGGTGTCTAATTGCATCATCTTTCCCCCAATTCTCTTCTTCACTGTTTTATCACTTTCTGCGAGTGCTGGCTCGGTATCGACCAGCACTTTGGCCTCTTCTGGAAACTCTATTCCGTGAAGAGGCAATCTGGTTCGGATGGTGTTTATCCCATTGGGGGTTGCATCATCTCCCTCAAACCCAATCTGCTTTTCTTTTCTTTTTCCATGTCCGAATATGTCCAGTACTGGCGGAGGCGATGGTTTTATATCCGCGACTCCACAGTGGTTGGGCAGGATTTTGGTCTTGCTCCTTTCGACCCCTCCCAAAAGATCGAGCCGAAGAGGTCCTGGAAAAACCAGATCTTGGATGGCGAGGTAGCGGAGATAGAGGCTCTCTATCATCGAGTGGAGGATCTCGAGTTGATTCCGGAGAAGGAAGTGAACGGTGTGGATATCATCCGCACTTTTCTTGAGCGTCGGGTGCATCCACTCCAGGCTAGGGCGCACCCGATGTTCCTTTATGCTGGCCGCCATGATCTGACTAGGGTTTCGGCTGAGAAATTCTCCCAAGGAGATCTCGACAGGGCCCTTCGTTCGCTGCTGAAGTTCAAGGCTGGAGAAGATATCCCGGGGAATTCGCTGACTTCTCCGTTTTTTGCTTCGCTTCCTGTTCCAGAGGTGTAGATCTGTGCGCGTAGCGCTATTTTTGACTGCATTGTATTTGCACTTGTTTGCTAACAAATTTTCTTCTCTTGTGCAGGACTTCAAAGTACCGGGCATGTCGCCTCCATTACCCGAAGTATTTCCGTATGCTCCAGATAATGAGGTGGTGGATTCCATGTCCGAGCTGCCATCGGCGCGATCTCCGGCTGAAGAGGCCAACGAGTCGAGCGAGGACCACACTCGCAAGCGGACACGGAGCTCCAGCGAGTCTTCGGATGCCTCGAATCCTCCGACTCGTAGGAATCCGCTGTGTCTTGAACGTCACGGTGATGGTCAGGGAGGCTCTTCCTCTCCGATTCATGTCGTTCCCGTGCGGGCTGTGGCACCGCACCCGCCGGCGAAGCGGAAGAAGGAAGAAAAGAAGGAAGAGAAGAAAGAGGAGAAGAAAGTCCGGAGGACCCCTCCTGTCTTCGACTTGAGCGAGCTTGACTCGTAAATTTCTTTAGTCCTGCACTGCTTTTCCTTGCCTGTTTACTTTGTACTTGTGCTAATTTGTCCTTGTGCAGCCACTCCACCAACGACTCCTCCAGTGATGGTGCTCGGGAGATGATGGGGGAGTCAAAAATCGTGTTTCCTCCTCAAACGGTGGCTACCTCTGAAGGCACTGCTCTAGACCCTTCTCCGCAGGAGGTTCAGGTGGTTGTGCCTCAGAAGGCTACAAGCAGACCTTCGGAGTCGCCATCGGATCATGTGAGTAGTTCTGCTTCCTGCCACGGGGTGAGCCCCCGAGCATCTGTAAAGGAGTTTTGTTGTTTGTTCTTCCTTCGGGTCTTGGGGGGATCCCCCGAGCGCTTTCGTGTGTAGTTTGCTTCTGCTCTTTCTTTTTGGGCGTAGCCCCCGAGTCCTTCTTTTGACTAGTAGGTATTTTTCCTGCAGCCTTTTGTGCAGGATTCCAGGATGCCAAACGACTGGTGCAGCAGCACCTGGCGCTGGAGGCCAGCCTCAAATAGCTTCAAGGTGCTTGTATGCCTTGGTCTTTGCTTCTTCTTGTATTATTGTCCTGTTATCCGACGTTTATATTATTTGAATGCAGAGGAGCACAACACCTCCCTTCGTGAGTTTGATGCTCTCAAAAAGAGCCTCGGTCAAGCGGAGAAGAAGGCCGAGGTCGCCGTTGGTGCGAAAGAGCGCCTCGAGCTGGAGCTGTCCACTGCGGCCGAGGCTAAGGAGCGCCTGCAGCGGGAGGCCATGGACCGCGAGGAGTAGCTTGCCACCGCCACGGCTTCGCGCGAGAGAGAGAGGTGGCCGGCAAGCTTATGGCGGCTGCCAAGGCTGTTTCGGGTGAGTATATTGCCCGTCCTCTTTTGATTTCCTTGTCTTTCTTTTGCGGTGATGTCGTTCATTCTTCTTCCTTGTTGTTTTAGATGCCGCAGGCATCGAGTTTGATCGCGGTGCTCTGGAGCACGGGAGTGCTTTGGATGATGCTGCTGCGGCGGTTCAAGATCGCCGCGGCACCGTCGTCAACTCGCTTGCCAAGGCCAAGGAGGTCCTTGGGCGCTTCTACAAGGATCTTGTCCCCAAGGGCGCGGCCCTTGATGATGTTGATGCTCTGGCGGAGGCGATGTCAGCCGAAGCACCTACGGCGTACAAGCGCAAGCAGAAGGGAATCGGTGCATCCGTCGGGCTGGCAATGGCCTTGGAGGCTGGAGCGGAGCTGGACCTTCCTCAGGTCACTTCCCGGATGCCAACGACTGTTGATGGATCTGAGGTAGCCTTCTCTACCTATTCTGCTCGCTGTAAGCGTTATGGGACGAAGTTGATTGATCTGCTGGCCGAGTACGTGCTACGGTAGCAGGGGAAGCCAAGGCGAGGCGATCCGGCTCCGAGGCTACTCAGGGTGCCGCGTCTTAGGCGTTGTAGCTGTAGGATAGTTGTAGTCTCTTTTGTTGTAATTATTTTGATGAACAAATCCTTGTGCCACGTAGTGGCTTTTGATGCACTTAATGAATTTGTTGAGTTATGTGCTCCTTCGTCTGCGTGTTCATGTCTTTGCCTTTCTGTTGATCTAGGGTCCTTCGGGTGCTGATCCTGTTGACACTTCGCCTGCAGCGCGGCTGCAGCCATCCTTGGATGATTCGTCGTAGCTTGCGTTTCTTCGAGACCGTGTTCGTAGTCTCGAGAAATATTTGCTTGGGGTGCGTGGCCATGCCAACGTTTGGAAGTCCAAGGCGGATCGCGGTGCTGCCAGAGAGTACTTGATGGCGGAATTGCTTCGATTATCCGAGCAGCTTCAGTGTAAGTTTTTCGAGTTGTTGCCCATTTCTTCGGATGCGCCTGCTGGCATTGCATCTTTACTTTTGTGCAAGTATTGCAGGTGCTAACCTTGCTCCGAGGGAGGAGAAGGAGCGTGTTGCTATTCAGGTCAATTGCTTGACTCAACAGGACATGGAAGCTGGCGGGTTCTTCTGGATGGATCGTGACCGTGCTATGGTCCTTGCGACGGTGCAATATCGCGTTCACCAAGTATCGCGAGTGCTTCGTCAGGTGCAGACTTCACTCGCGTCGGTTCTGCATGTGATGTTTCCGCTGGATGCTGCACCTTCAACCCTCTCTGGTCTTCTGTCGAAGTTTTGGAACGTGCATCATGTCAAGGAATTGGTGAGGTAGCAACTCGTCGCAGGGGTGAAGGCTGCGTTGTCCCTTGTTAGGCTGCATCATCCTGATGTGGATCTGTCCGCTGTGGCGGCTGGGCCGCCACTTCGCCCGGATGGTGGTGTGTGGGATATGCGTCCGCATTATGCTGTTGTAAGGCAGTATGCCGAAGAGATCGTAGATCTATTTGAGCAGCGTTCTCAGGTTATTCTTCAGAGTAGGTAGTACCTGTAAAAGAGATAGATGTAAAATTTGTATATATTTGACAGGGCGTGTTTTGCCCTTTGTTATAAAGGTTTGGTTGTTGTTTGAGCACGTAGTGCTTTGTTCGCATACGTGTCCTTTTCATTAGCCTGACGTGGTCAGCTACTCAGCTGTACACGTGTTATCCTCAGTCGATGAAATCGTGAGGTGGGGGGAGCCCCCGATTGCGTTTGTAGCATGGGGTAAAAGTGCGAATAGAAAAACGAAATTTTTGGGGCGAGACACTTAGCTTTATTTATATCGTAATGGAGGAGGTACATTGTTCGGCTGAGTAGCCTTGGCTGAATAGCCTTATTGAAAGTAAAGGGGTAGGTAGCTAGGGGTAGAATCGTCGCAAGTGTGTGATGTTCCATGGGTTGGAGTATGCGACTCCAGACTCCACGTTCTTGAGGCGATAGGCGCCACCTGGGATGACTTCGGTGATGATGTAGGGTCCTTCCCATGGTGACTCGAATTTCTTCGGTCGCTCTTGCTTGAGTCGCAAGACGAGGTCTCCTTCGACGAAGGACCTTGGGCGCAGCCGTCGGCTGGTAGTTGGAGACTCTGGTACACCGCGATCGAGCTGCTATGTCTCGTTCCTCGTCGAGTGTGTGGACGGCGTCTTGAGTGCAGCCGTGATTAAACCGCTATAAGTGACGACCGGGGGCCTGGTGGCGTGCCGGTAGCACGGCTCCGTGCACCATGAAGAACGGCGTGTAGCCGGTGGAGCTGTTTGGCGTGGTACGCAAGCTCCATAGGACGGATGGTAGCTCTTTCGTCTAGGCTCCGGCGAGTCGCTCGAGTGGGCTCATGAGCCGCTTCTTGATGCCAACGCCGATTAGGCCGTTGGCCTTTTCCACCTACCCGTTCGTTTGCGGGTGTGCCACAGAGGCGTATGTGATGTTGATTCTGAGGCCTTCGCAGAAGTCTTGGAATTCTTTGGAGATGAAGTTCGATCCATTGTCGGTGATGATGCTATGTGGTACGCCGAACCTGTAGACAATGGATTCAAAGAACTTGACGGCAGTTTTTCCCTTTTAGTTAGTGACCGGCATTGCTTCGATCCACTTGGTGAATTTGTCGACTGCGACCAGGAGGTAGACGTGCCCTCCTTTCGAGGACCTTGGCAGTTTGCCGATCATGTCAAGGCCCCATTGGGCGAAGCGCCAGGCCAAGGTATGGGCCTGAGCTCTGACCCGGGTGCGCGTGGTTTGTCGGCGAACCTTTGGCACCCTTTGCATCTTCGGACGATGTCTTTTGCATCGTTCATGGCCGTTGGCCAGTAGAATCTAGCTCGTAGAGCTTTGACGACAAGGCAGCGACTGCCTGTGTGATGGCCGCAGATGCCCTCATGGATGTCTTGAAGTATGGTTTTCCCGTCACCGATGGTGATGCACCTTTGTAGTACACCCGAAATGCTGCGCTTGTACAACTCGCCATTGATGATGGTGAAGGCTTTTGACCGGCGAGATATGCGCCGGGCATCTTTCGGGCTATCAGGTAGTTCTCCGTTTATCAAGTACTAGAGGTATGGCCGTGTCCAGGTTTCTTCAACTTCCATGACCTGCATCAGGTTGACCACGGCGACCTCTATGTCCAGTTTTTTGGGTCCTTCATGACCTTCGGGTAGCGTAGCCCCCGAGTGTTCTGCTTCTTCGGGTGATCCCTTGGGGAATTTCCTCTTGATGGACGGCACGCAGATCTGTTCGAGGAACACACCTGGTGGCACCCTTGCGCAGGTGGAGCCGATGTTGGCGAGTCTATCGGCCTCCTTGTTGCTTTCTCTTCCAACGTGCCGAAGCTCGCAGCCGTCGAATTCTCCTTCGAGTGAGTTGTAGAGTGCACGGTACGCGATCATGTTTTCGGCGTGTGCGTCGCACTCATTCATCGTCTGTTGGACGACGAGGTTGGAGTCACCGTAGATGACCAGGTGCGTTGCGCCGCAGATCTTTGCCATCCTCATGTCGTGGATGAGGGCTTCGTATTCGGCCTTGTTGTTTGAAGCTCGGAATTTCATCTGAAGGACGTACTTCATCTTGTCACCCTGCGGGGAGGTCAGTATGACCCCGGCTCCTGCTCCAGCTTCGCACTTGGAGCCGTCGAAATGCATCGTCCATGACTGCGACATGTCTGGGATGTCTGGCAGATGCAGCTCCATCCAGTGTACAAGGAAGTCCGGGAGGACCTGAGACTTGATTGCGAGTCGCTTCTCGTAGACGATGTCTAGGGGTGACAGCTCGATGCCCCACAGGGCCATGCGTCCTGTGGCCTCCGGGTTGTTTAGGATGTTGTTCAGGGGTGCTTCGTTGACGACCATCACCTGGTGCTCCTGGAAGTAATGGCTCAACCAACGAGCCGTCATGAACACGTCGTAGGCGAGTTTCTGGTAGTGAGGGTACCTCTGCTTTGTTGGCGTCAATACCTCGCTGAGGTAGTAGATTGGGCGTTGGACCCCGTGGGTCTTACCTTCTTCGGGTCGCTCGACCACCAGCACGGTGCTTACCACCGGGTGTGTGGCTGCTATGTACAGCAGTAGGGGCTTGCGCTCTTTTGGTGTAACCAAGACGGGCGAGGTGGAGAGCAGCCGCTTCAGATCTTCGAATGCATCGTCCGCTTCGGGTGTCCATTCGAATTTGTCTGCCTTGCGTAGTAGCTGGTAGAATGGCAGGGCTTTCTCGCCCATGTGGCTGATGAACCTGCTCAATGCCGCTATTCGTCCTGCGAGCTGCTGGACACCCTTGAGATTCTTCGGTTTCTCCATGGCCATTATGGCCCGTATTTTCTTTGGGTTTGCCTCGATCCCCCGCTGGAAGATGAAGTAGCCGAGTAGCTGACCCGATGGGACGCCGAAGGCGCACTTTTCGGGGTTGAGCTTGATCCTGTAGCGGTCAGGATTATCGAACATCTCGGAGAGATCGTCGATGAGTGTTCTCGCCTCCCTGGTTTTGATGACTATGTCGTCGACATAGACTTGGACATTGCGACCGATCTGGTCCTTCAAGCATGCCTACATGCATCGCAGGTACGTGGAACCTGCGTTCTTTAGCCCGAAAGGCATTGTGTTCTAGCAGAACACTCCGAACGGCGTGATGAACGCCGTTTTCTCTTGGTCTTCGACCTTGAGTCGAATCTGGTGGTAGCCTGAGTAGGCGTCAAGGAAGGAGAGTTTCTCGCATCCTGCGGTCGAATCGATGATCTGGTCGATCCGAGGAAGAGGTAAGTGATCCTTTGGGTAGTGCTTGTTCAGCGACGTGAAGTCCACGCACATCCGCAAGATGTCCGTGTCCTTTTTGGGGACCATCACTGTATTGGCGAGCCACTTGCTTTCTTTAATCTCTCGGATGAAGTCTGCAGCGAGTAGTCTGTTGATTTCCATCCCGATGGCTTCGGCCCGTGGTTCGGACAGTCTCCGGATGGACTGCTTGACGGGATTGGTGTCGGGAAAGACGTTTAGTGCATGCTCGGCGAATTCCCTGGGAACTCCTGGCATGTCCGCATGACACCAGGCGAAGATTTCCCAGCGCTCACGGAGGAATTCGATGAGCGCGCTTTCCTATGCGGGGCTGAGATCGTTAGCGATCAGCGCCGTCTTGGAGGCATCCGTCGGATGGACCTGCACCTTCTTTGTGTTGACGGTGGAGTCAAAAGACATATCAGGTGCGTTTGTCGCGGCCGGGGTGCCCGTTGTCCGTCACCTCGAGCCTTACGAGCTCCTCCCGCATGCCGAATGACCGAGATTCTGTTGAAGTCCCCGCCGCAGCGGGTCCGATCGGGTGAAGCTCCCATGGACCGTGATGACGCCCGGTCCTGGCATCTTGAGTAGCGGTACACGTGGTGTATGCGACCAAGAACCTTGCGAATGCTACGCGCCCGAGGATGGCGTGGTATTGTGATGGCCAGTCCACCACTTCGAATTCGAGCCGCTCGCATCGGAAGTTATCCGGCTTGCCGAAGATGACGTCGAGCCATATTTTTCCTAGGGGGAATATGCCTTTTCCTGGGAGGATGCCGTGGAACGTTGTGTCTGATTGTTCCAGGCTGCATAGCGGGATCCGCATTGCTGCTAGAGTGCTTGCGAACATCAGGTTGATGACGCTGCCGCCGTCCATGAAGACGCGGCTCATCTCGAAACCTCCGATATGCGCCTCCAGCACTAGGGAAGCATGGCTTGGGCGAGGGATCTGGCAAGGGTGATCCGAACGGCTGAACGTGATGCAGGACTCCGATCCGCTGAGGTACTCAGGGATGGAGGGTGGAGTTGTCACGGCCAGGTTGATCTGACGGGTGATTTTCTTCTACACCCTATTCATGGGGCGCCCCTTCTGGATCATCATGCTCCTTTCGGCGGGGGATACCCGTGCCCAGCGTTGTTCTGTGCTGGTGCGACCCGTTGGTCCGGGCCTCCTACGGGTGGCGGTGGAGGAGCTCCATGCGCTATCTCTCCTGGTGCGGGTGCGTTCCCAAATCCAGGGGGTGGAGCTTGCTCCCTCATCTGAACCATGCTTTCGCTGAGCTTTTGGAACTCGCGGCAGTCCTTGAGCATGTGGCTTGCCTTCTTATTACCATCCTGCTTGTCGATGTAGAAGTGGATGGTGCATGGACCCGATAGTTTTTCGTATGCCGAGGGTCCGCCGTCGCGGCCGCGGCGCTGCCACGACTATGTTGGGCGTCCTCCATCTCGAAAGTTTCCTCCGCGGTATCCGTCGTTGTTACGGTTGGCGTCGTTGCGGCGATCGGCGTAGCCGGCCGCGACCATGTCGGGTCCATCGCGATCGTCGTAGACGCGCGGTCTCCTTTTGTTACGGCGCTCCCGTCGTCGGCCGTAATCGTCCTCTTCCTCCGATTGTGCCCGGTGGACGGATCTTCGCCGTCGGCCCACCTATTGGCGATGTCCATGAGGTGGTCGAGTGTCTTGGGCTTCACGCGCCCAAGTTCCTCCTTGAAGTCCTGGCGCTTGACGCCGTCCTTGAAGGCGTCGATGGCCCTTTCTTCGGAGATGTGCGACGTGGAGTTCTTGGTGTTGGACCAGCGCAGTATATACGAGCGAATGGATTCGCCCGTTCGTTGAGTACAGGCTCGCAACTCCTCGATCGAGGCGGGCCTCTTGCTGGTCCCTTTAAAGTTTCGGATGAAACTGTAAGCCAGCTCCTCCCAGCTTTGGATGGATCCTGAAGATAGGCTGCTAAGCCAGATCCGGGCTGCGCCTGTCATCTGTAGCTGAAGGCATTGCATGGCGGTTTCCTTGTTTCCAACGTGCAGATGACAGGTGGTCGCTGAGCCACGCCTTGGGGTCATGTGTGCCGTCGAACTTCGGAGTATCCGAAGGAAGCTTGAAATTTCGCGGCATCCGTGTCCGTCAGACAGATCTGCTGAAGCAGGGGGCTCCGCAGAGTTCTCCTTCGTCTTCGTCCATCTCGGATTCAGACGAGCATGCGCGCTTGGCTCGCGCTTTGTCGATTTTGCGCTGTGTTAGCGCGTCTCTGGCGTCGTAATCGTGGCTGCGATGACACGAGCTCTTGTGCCTTCGAGGAAGGTCATGGTCCTCTTCTTCGGATGAAGGAGTGGGGCTGCGGTCGAACCTGACCGTAGCTTTTTTTTTCAGCTCCATAGGAGCTTCTTGATGGAGCGCAGCTCCGACAAGTCTGAGTCTGGTGAGTGCGGACTTGTGCATGGCTCTTTTCGGGTCCCCCTCCGGAGGTGGGTGGGTAGCGAGGTACGCGGTGGCTGCCATGATCGCAGCTTGCGGCGTCTTCGGGATGATGTTGCCGTCGGCATCCATCTCCATGAAGGATGTGTGGAGGGTTCGGGTGACCTCACGGTGCTCCTTGGGGTCCGTGTTCTCCGTCCGGGAGCGGTGCTTGTTGCCATGGTTGTCGTTCGAGCTGGAACCGATGCCCATGGCGGAGAGCGTAGCTCGTCGCGCGCTGGACTCCGAGGCTGCTTGTTTGCGTTTGTCAAGCACCTCTTGCATCTTGACCTGCTTCTTGTGCTCCTCGATTAGGAGCAAATGGTATGCCGTCAGAAGGTCCTGTGATGCATCTGCAGGCAGGATCGTGCTTCCCTCCACATCATCATCCGATGGCGGATCGCACAGATCGGAGTTGCAGCTCTGGGTGTGGGGCCCACGGAACTGTTGATGATGATGTGCGTAGCACAGGGTGTGGGGCCCATGAAGCGGTCCTGATTTATGGTAGGGGCACCCGCTCTGGGAGGCAGAGGGTGACAGTTTGCCCCACCTGGAAGCAGAAGATCCCGAACAGGATCTCGAGTCCGTCGCCTACGGTCTCGAAGTCCTTCATGGTGGCCGGTGAGTAGGCGGTGAAGTCGAAAGCACCAAAGAGGAGGTGACTCTCCGTCGCCGCAGAGTTGTAGATCGCTCGGGTTGGGACCGTCACGATCGTACAATCAGCGTCCCCAGTTCCCACAAATGGCGCCAATTGACGAGGTTTGATCTCGTCAATGCCCATTGTTATGGACTTGGGTTTTGGAGAAGATGGGGACGCTGGAGATCGCGGAAAGGTTAGCAAACAAGCAATACGGGACACGAGGTTTACCCAGGTTCAGGCCCCTGGAGGGAAAACCCTACTCCTGCTTGTCTGCTCTTGATTACGGCGGAACCGGTGATTACAGGGGTGCGCAGATGCAATCTGGCGTGGAGGTGTGTATGCGAAAGTATGAGAGAGAGATATCTAGGTCGTGCCCTCCTGGCCTTTATATAGACTTAGGCAGGTCCCAGGCACAGATCTAGTTAGTTACAGATTCTAGGGTTTACCCCTTTGAATTTCCTATCTACTCTAGTCTTGCTCTCCAAGGATCCGAAGGCGTCATGGGCCTTGGCCACCCGAAAATCTTCATGGGCCGACGTATAATTGCCATGGGCCTTCCTTGGGTTGGACCAGGTATGCTGAGATCATGTACCCGCGGGGTATAACCATGTCACAAAATCCCTGAACCTTAGAAATTTTCCTCTTTTCTCATGATCTATCTCAATCTTCAGATGCCTCGCGGAGGAAGCAACTCATCCCCGGACCCAATGTTGCAAATCTTGCAAATGTTGGTTTCTGACCGCGAAGCCAAAAGAGCCGAACGTCAAGCCAACTTAGCCACCCTTCAACAGATAGCTCAGATGGCCAACAACAATCAAGGCCATGGAAATCAGGACAACCATGGATCCAAGCTCAAGATTCCAGAACACCAATCCACCCGTTTTCACTAAGTCTGAAGAGCCCCTAGATGCAGATGATTGGCTGCAAACCATGGAAAACAACCTGGAAGTTGCAGGAGTGGAAGCTAACGAGAAGGTATTGTTCGTCGCTCACTATCTAGCCGGAGATGCAAGAGCATGGTGGAACAGCGTTCACGCAATGACTGTAGGACAGATGATGACTTGGGAAGAGTTCAAAGTCAAGTTCAGCAGAACCCATGTGCCACCGGGTTTGATCAAGCGGATGAGAGATGAATTCAGGGAACTTAATCAAGGAAGGACGACCATAGTTGAGTATCGTGACAATTTTTTGCCATTGGCTAGGTATGCACCGGATGAGATAGACACTGGAGCCAAGAAGAAGGAGAGCTCCTGAATGGTCTGCACGATGAGATGCAGACAATGTTAGTCAATTTCCCATTTGCTGATATTGAAGCCTTAGTGGATTCTGCCATTCAGATGGATGGCAAGATCAACCAAGCTAATGAAAACCGCAAGCGTCGCATGATGCATTAGCCAGGAACCCACCATACACCAAAGTGTCGCCCTAACCCATCTCCAGGATTTGCCCCAAGAACCAACAGACCCCTGATGAACCGTCCCACCTATCCCAACCGTGGAAACCCAAGGTCCGGAAGAAATAACAACCTCGCCAACCCCCAGCAATTTCAATCGTGCCCCTCCCAAGTTCAACAACAATAATGCCGCACTAACACCAACACTGCCCCGAGAACTAGAAGCAATGTTGTGCTTGTTGCAGCGAAGGACAAGTCTCGGGTGACTTGTTATGAATGTGGAACCAAAGGTCACTATTCCAAGAGTGCCCCAAGAAGATTGCCGCAGCCCCCAATGCAAATGCCCCATCTCAGCAGCAGCGTCGTGTTCAGCCTGGAAGAAGGTTTGCCCCAGGGAACTCGCTCAACCGCAATGGCCGTTTCTTTCTCATGCATGCTGAAGAAGCCCAAGAAGCACCAGATGTCGTGATGGGTATGTTTTCTGTTAACTCAGTACTTGCAAGAGTGTTGTTTAATTCTGGAGCATCGCACTCATTTGTTACTGAAGAATTTGCATGCACTAGTAAGATTCAACCCACCAAATTGAAGCATGTTATGATAGTTCAAATACCTGGTTCAACCACCAAAGCTAGACAAATTTGCAAGGCCGTGCCTATCCGAATCCATGGCATAGATTTTTATGCTAATCTAATAGTACTCCGAACTAAAGGTTTGGAAGTAGTACTAGGAATGGATTGGATGTCCAAACATAAAGGATTAATTGACTGTGCCAAGAAAGCCATAACCATGACCAGTACAGCCGGAATATCAGTAGAGCATGTATCTGAAACCTTGCCCCATCAATTCAAGTGCAACAAGAGTATAGCCCAGCAAACCATTTACCAAGTCCGGATAGTCTGTGAATACCCCGATGTATTTCCATATGTCTTGCCCGATAGGCCCCCAGATCGGGATATCAAGTTTATCATCGAACTAATCCCTGGATTCGTACCCATAGCCCAAAGACCATATAGTATGAACCCGTCTGAACTAGTGGAGCTAAAGAAGCAACTGGATGCTATGCTGGAGATAGGACTAATCCAACCAAGTGCGTCGCCATGGAGATCACCTATCTTGTTTGTGTACAAGAAGGATGGAGGTAACCGTTTATGTACGGATTATCGGAAGTTGAATGATGTCACCATCAAGAATAAGTACCCATTACCAAAGATAGAAGACCTGTTTGACCAGTTGACTGGTGCCAAAGTGTTTTCTAAGATTGATCTTAGAATTGGCTATCATCAACTCAAGATTCACGCAGAGGATATTCCAAAGACTGCCTTTACCACCAGATATGGATTATACGAGTATATTGTCATGTCTTTTGGATTAACCAATGCCCCCCTTATTTCATGAACCTCGTGAATAAGATTTTTATGGACTTCCTGGATAAGTTTGTCGTTGTTTTCATTGGTAACATTCAGATATATTACAAATCAGAAGAAGAACATGAGCTACACCTAAGGACCATCCTTGGAACCCTTAGAGAGCATCAGTTGTATGCCAAGTTTAGCAAATGTGAATTCTGGTTACAGGAGGTAGGATTCCTCGGACATATCGTATCAGCCGGAGGAATTGTCATTGACCCTGCAAAGGTAAAGGATGTTGAATATTGGCAAGCCCCAACCACCCAAACCCAAGTTCGTGCATTTCTCGGATTAGCAGGATATTACCACAAGTTCGTAGAAGGATTCTCGAGTATCACAAGACCCATGACCCATTTGTTGAAGAAGGACAAGAAGTTTGAATGGACAGACAAATGTGAAGCAAGTTTTCAAGAACTCAAGAGGAGATTGATTTCAGCCCCAATCTTGATCATGCCGGATATCACGAAGCCCTTTGATGTGTATCGTGACGCATCCAAGATCGGTCTCGGATGTGTGCTAATGCAAGAGGGAAAAGTTATATCTTATCAATCCAGACAACTGAAGCAGCATGCACAGAATTACCCAACCCATGACCTTGAACTAGCAGTCGTAGTTTTAGCCCTGAAGACATGGAGGCATTATCTTATGGGAAACCGTTCTGATATTTATTCGGATCACAAGAGCCTGAAGTATATATTCACTCAGGAGGATCTGAATATGAGGCAGAGAAGATGGATTGAGCTAATCAAGGACTATGATCTAGACATTCACTATCACCCCAGTAAAGCCAATGTGGTAGCAGATGCCCTTAGCAGATTGCCGTGCCGCTTGAACTCCATGATCCTGAAGGAGCAACCAATTTTGCACAAAGAGATGGAAGATTTCCGAATGGAATTAGTAAGTGAAGGATATTTTGCTAGCATAGAACTTCAACCCACTTTGATCAGTCAGATCAAGGAGGTGCAGAAAGGAAATTCTAGTATCGACGGAATCAAACGTCGTATCGATACATTAAAAGTACCCGAATTCACCGAGGATGAAGAAGGAGTTCTGTGGTACAAAGGACGTCTCTGTGTACCACAGATTCAGAGTTGAAAGAAGTTATTTTGAAAGAAGCCCATGATATTATTTATTCTATCCATCCCGGAGGAACGAAGATGTATCAGGATCTGAAGGAGCAATTTTGGTGGCATAAGCTGAAGAGAGAATCGGAAGTTATATCGCCAAGTGTGACATTTGTCAGAGAGTCAAGGCGGGACATCAGAGACCCGCTGGACTGTTGCAACCATTGCAGATTCTGGAATGGAAGTGGGATTCTGTTGGAATGGACTTTATCACCGGATTGCCTACTTCTAGTAGGGGAAATTACTCTATTTGGGTCATAGTTGATAGATTGTCCAAAGTAGTCCATTTATTACCATTCAAGACCACCTACCAGAGTTCGAAGCTAGCGGAGTTGTACATCGAATCGCCAGTTTGCACGGAGTCCCCAAGAACATTGTATCAGATCTAGGAACTCAATTTACCTCGAGATTCTGGAAGAAACTCCAAGAAGGTTTAGGAACCCGACTAGATTTTAGCACAGCGTATCACCCTCAGACCGATGGACAAACAGAGCGAGTAAATCAAATACTCGAAGATATATTGAGAGCATGTGTGCGAGAGTATGGATCTAAATGGGAAGAATGTCTGCCTTTCGCAGAATTTTCTTACAACAACAGTTATCAAGCTAGTTTGCAAATGGCCCATTTGAATTCATATACGGAAGAAAGTGTCGCACCCCTTTGAATTGGTCGGAAGTAGGAGAGAGTCAGATTTTCGGACCCGACATCCTAAGAGAAGCAGGAGAGAAAGTTCATAAGATCCGTGAGCACCTCAAGACTGCCCAGTCAAGACAAAAGAATTATGTGACAAGAGACGTCAAGACCTCGCTTTCAATATCGGAGATTTTTTGTATCTCAAAGTGTCGCCTTTGAAGGGAATGCAACATTTCCAGCTCAAAGGAAAGTTAGCCCCCAGATATATCAGACCTTTCTAGATTCTAAATCATCGAGGAGAAGTATTGTATCAGCTGGAACTGCCAGAGGAGATGTCAGCAGTACATAATGTGTTGCATATATCGTTACTTCGCAAATGCCTTGAAGTCCCGGAGAAGACTGAAGTTTTCAAGAACATTGATCACAGAACCATAGAGATCAACGATGACCTGACGTATCCCGAAGTACCCATCCGTATTTTGGAGGAAGCTTTCAGGACCACCAGCACCAGAAGCATCAAGTTTCTCAAGATTCAGTGGAGTAAACACACTGAAGAAGAAGCTACCTAGGAGCGAGAAGATCACATCAAGACGGAGTTTCCCGATCTTTTTAAATCCTAGTTTTCTTCTTTCTTCTTTCTCAAATCTCGGGACGAGATTTTGTTTAAGGAGGTAAGGTTTGTAACATCCCAAAAATGTTGAACAATGATTATCAAACTCCAATCACCAAAATTAGGGTTAACAAAAACTTTTGCTAATTCAAATCATTATGAATGCATGTGTGTATGTGATGATTGTATGAATGCATGAATGGACTTGTGTGATTGATCTAAATAGAAAGCAATGAATTAAAGATGAAAACAACATCATCTAAAACATTTCCAAGCAGAAACAAATCAAGATAAAATCAAAAACAAAACAAATAAGCAAATTGTCATTTTTGCCAATCCTGCTCACTAGACCACTTTGAGTGTTTCTAGTCCAAGATTTCAAACAGAAACTTTTCCATTTCTTTTCACCCCTTGCTAGACCAAGTAAAAGTGAATCAAATCCCACCTTTCAAACTTGCAGAAGCATTGGGCAACTTGATTCAAATCACAATTCAAAATTGAACCTGATTCATATGTGATCACCATTTCTCAAAACCCAACCAAACCAATTCCACTTGACCAATCCCACTAACCAGAGACTCCCTAGTATGTACCCAACACATCCACAAAGTTTTATTCAAATATTAAAATTTGAATCTCTTTCGGTCATTTCATCAAACACTTGTAATCACCAAACCAACAAACATCAAACACTATTGTGAGCAGTAAATTTGTCCTAACTTGTTCCCTCTATAGCTCACACTACACTCTCAGTAGATGATCTAGCTCAATTAACAAGCTTTAGCACCACTGTGAGCATGCCATAGCCATCAATGGTGACCATGCCGAGCCTAACTTGCCATCCCCATGTCGACAGCAAGCTAGGAGAAGCACCAAGCATAGCAAGCATGTCTAGGACACTCTCCACCGTCCATCGCCACCCCTTGTCCAAGCCTCGAGCGCAGCCAGACCCTTGACCACACATCCCGAGCATGCCAAGCCTCTCTGCGAGCGAGCCAAGAGCGCGCCAGAGCGCCAACCACGACACATGCCCACAGACCGCGCGCCGCCCTCGCCGCGTGCGAGCAGGATCGCCAACACCTCAACAACACCGTGGACATGCCCGTTCGCTGCCGCGCAGACCGTAGATGTTGTGCACCATTAAAACTGTCGTCGGACCCGCTCAGAGCACCGCGACGTTACGACCATTTCGCACCGCCCCACGCCGCATGTCCTTGCCATTGAGCGTCGCCAGGGAGCACAACACCGTCCCCTATCGTCGCACATGCCATTAGCCCACTGTGCCGACGACCACGACGAGCTCCACCCGCGCCCGTCGGTCCCCTTCAGGCACTATAAATAGAGGCCACCCTAGCACGAATTCTTCACACCATCTCACTCCCCTCTCTCTCAGAAGCACCTCACCTCACTCCCGGAGCAAGGCGATCAGCGCATCGCCGGAATTTAGCCGGAGTCTGCCGCTGCTGGAGGAGAAAGGCGTTATTGGAGCCGCCCTAGGAGGAGCTGCCGGTACCAGGAGGATCGCCGTTGTCGACTTCGTTGTTCACCCCCATCATCGACCATCGCCTGAGCCCCGGTGAGCCTCCCACGACCCCCACTGGTCGCGCTAGGGTTCTGTCTCGCCGGTGTTGCCTGACGTGGACGATGAACTGCAACCGTAGGATTAGAGCTTGATCCTGCGGTCCACAATCTCCCTGACGAGTGGGGACAGCCACTTAACCAGCACGCACACGCTGTGCGTAGTGTCCTGGGCCAGTTAACCTCCCGCACGACCCAGTAATTCAAATTTAGGTTTATTCTTTTAGTTTCAAACTCGGTTCTAGACTCAGATTCAAAAATCAACCCAGCTCGATTCACTGAACTAAAGTGCGTGAAACCAATTTTGTTAGAAAGCTACTGGAGTGCTTAATCCAAGCCCGTTAGATTCAATTCATTGGGAATTATAGATCACCTATAGTAAAAATAACAAGGCAGAAGCTTTTCTGCATTCAAACATTTTTCAAAATTCAACCATAAAAGATTTTGAGTTGATTCCAACTCTCAAAAATCACATTTTACAAGGCCTTTCAGAATATATAAAAATATATAGGTTTACTTGCAGAAATAATGATCAAGTAATAAAAGAATTCCTCATAGGCCATTCTAGTCACTTTATTGAATTAGAATAAAAAGGTTAAACCTTATTAAATTGTGACACCACTTTAAATCACATTCCCAAGTACTAAAATATGTGGTGATGACATGTGTCAACATGATCCCATGTTTTAGTTGGAGAATATTAAATCTTAAGTAGTTTTTCAATGAGTAGAAATTACTTTTCTAAAATAAAGGAAATAAAACTATTTGCCTTAATGATTGTAATGCTTGTGATGATATTAGATCATCTAGTGAAAATCTTGGTGTGATAAATAGAAGTAGTTAAGTATTGTTTGGTGATTGTGTACCTCGTATTTATTTATAGACGCTAGTACCGACCAAGGATACGAGGAGGAAGGAGAATACTACGAGGAAGAAGCCAAGGAGAACTTCAACCACTGCTGCACAAGGCAAGATACTATCTAAGCAAGCTAACACTTGCAAAACTATGAAAGTTAGATAACCTATGCAATGCATTAAGCATGCTTGGTTAGATACATTTGATGATACCCAATCCTAGTTTTACTTACAAGATTCATATCTTATTTCTTTATCAAAGCTTTTATTTGAGTTTACTTGGTGACTTGTAGATATTAGAAGGATAATTGAAGGTAGCATAAAGAGCATAAAACTTGGCCTAAGTTAGATAATCTTGATGTCATCCTGAGGCATGAGATTGAACTTAGCTAGTTCACACTTGTTTACCACCCCTCATTAGTATTTACGCCCACTTGTAGATGCTAGTGCTAAGCATAAAAATTGATCAACTTTAGACGGGAATACTTGGTGAAAATGGTTATGAAAACCCTAGAATGATGAGTCATTCTACTAAAATGTTTTGCCATGTGTTCTTGAACACCAGATGATTTTGATGATGAAAATGTTAAGGCATGAGCCTTATCCCTTTATAAAACTGATGGTTGTCTGGATGTGATACCATTCCAATTTTACCGTACAACCACAATACCCAAAAATTGGGTAGGGCTTGACTCAAAATTTATATACCTTAGTATGGGTTCCCTTGCGGCCAAGGTTTGAGCTGAGGCTATCTTGTGAAGATCGTCCACCTGTACAGTTCCCTAGATGACAGTTGGTCATAGTTGGGAGGCCAAACTCACGGGAGAGGTGCCTATACTAGGGCGTGTAATTGAAAGGTTAGGATTTATTATCTACATACTGAGTATGGTGAATTCAGGATTGTTCCTGACGGATGTATCGAATGTTGTGGTGAAAGTGTACCACCTCTGTAGAGTGTCAAACTATTTGAATAGCCGCGTCCGCGGTTATGGATAGTTGGAGTGGCCATACTGTTCCGTCATGAGATGTTTTCAAAATGACTTGTGAAATGATTTATGACTTTGACTTGACCACAACAGGTTTGTGATATGAAATTCAAGTTCCCACTTAGGTGTTATAAAAATTTCAACTAGCTTTCTTTGCTTCTGAAATCGGTAGAGATAAATCTGGCTTTTTGCAAAACAAACTAGAGCCTAGTACTTCCTACTCAAAACCACTTCACTTGTTAGTATTAGTTTGTGAGTACTTAAATAGTACTCATGGCTTTGTCCCTGGCTATTCCCGTGGCCAGACTATGAAGAGGAGTATCGGGAAGATGAACAGCAGGAAGGTTACGACAACTAGGATCATCTACCATCATCAGCATTGCCTGTGACCCTGAAGGTGGAGTCTCTCATACGCTATCTTTATTATTATGTTATTCTGCTGCTTGAATTGTATTAAGACTGCATCATGATATCCTTATTGATTGTAAGACCTTATGTATGGTTTGTAATGGATGATGTACTGTGATATCCAATCTGTTATGTCTCGCAAAAATGGTAATCCTGGGATTGCGATGTATGGCATAACAGGCATCTGGGATTCAAAAATCCGGGTGTTGACAGCCTGTAACTGGTGTTCAATCTTTGTTTTTATGTGTTGCATAGCGGTACGAGTGCACATTGATTGGTTGAGCGCCGGGAACAGAGGCACGCGGTGATTGCAGTCACGTGATGGTGGAAAGTTCATAGTTCAGAAAACAAGGTGTAAAATTCATGTAATATTGGCTGAAATGATATTGTCACTTTTCCACTTCAGTTACTGTCGTCATGGTGTGCATACTAGGTTCTTGGTGTACTTGTTGCAGTTGGGTGCTATCGACAATTTGCCTCACTTCAGCAAACCTTGTAATTTTTTGGTTATCATGGGTGTACATTTAGAAGAGTGATCTATGATTCCCACTAATTTAAAACGATGATGTTGGTAGGTGAACTTCGTCCATTTGTGTTTCCAGTGGACCCACATAGGTCTATGCTCTTCCAACCGAGGATCATATCATAGTAAGGCAAAGACGACACACATAAATTGCGCCGGAAGGAATATCCCTAACACATCCAAGTTAAATTGGACAACAAAGATGAACTTGTAAGCAGAGCTTCGTTAGATACCACAAAACGAGTAGGTGTTATGTCTTCAGTTTGTCTCCTGAGCATTTGTGTTAATCGAGCATCAACGAAAGATGAGTTAGTGCATGAACCAGCCATAATCAACAAATTATGCTTGTATATCATCCCATGTAGGTGCATTGTGTGTCGTTGTCATACTGCTAGTTGTGCAGGGAGAGGTGCCAATAGCATCAGATCATTTTTAGAGTCAGAGGATTTTCTATATGAATTGTTGGATGCACTATATCATTCTGCAACACTTTCAACAATTCTTTGAGGATGTGCAAAGGAATATGTGAAGGACACTTGTGATCTTTGCTCTATTTCTTCCCACATGTGAAGCATAATCCCTTGTACTTCCGGTAAGTGCGGAGAGCTTCCAATTTATCGTTCCATTTTGGTGTGTCAGATTTCTTCCCTTCTTTAGATATTGCTGGTGATTTGTATTTGTATGAATATGGCTTGTACTTGTCCTTGTGTGAATGTTTGTGAGGAGAAACATTCATGTAAAAATCCACCTGATTTCCTGCAATCTGGCAAGCAAACTAGTATTATTTGTTTCTTTGGGACAATGTATGACGAGGTTTAATCTCGTCAATGCCCATTGTTATGAGCTTGGGTTTTGGAGAAGATGGGGATGCTAGAGATCGTGGAACGGTTAGCAAACAAGCAACACGGGGACATGAAGTTTACCCAGGTTCAGGCCCCCAGAGGGAATACCCTACTCCTGCTTGTCTGCTCTTGATTACTGCGGAACAGAAAGTTACAGGGGTGCGCAGATGCAATCTGGCATGAAGGTGTGTATGCGGTGAGAAGTACCCTCCTCGTCGTGCCCTCCTAGCCTTTATATAGATAGGCAGGTCCCGAGCATAGGTCAAGTCGGTTACAGATTAGGGTTTTCCTTTTGAAATTTTATCTATACTAGCCTTGTTCTCCAAGCATCCGAAGGCGTCATGGGCCTGGGCCACCCGAAATCTCTGCCGGTCGCGTATATCGTGGTGGGCCTTCCTTCGGACTGGACTAGGTATGCTCATGTTGTGTACCCATGGGGTATAACCATGTCAGTAGCCCCCGAGTGCTCAGTTGAATCATAGATTCGGCTGGGGACTCCTCAATTTTTCGGGTGCCTGTGTACAAGAGAATGGTTTTTAGTTCGTAAGGATTGCTGATGCGTGTGCCTGAATCTCCTGACGGGTCAGGGTCAGTTAACTGTCATGGGACAAAACAACACGATCTTCTTCAGATTCGAGTCCCTACACTCGAACCTGGAACGGGTGCTGGTGTAATTCGACTCAGGTTGCTGAGGTCTTAAAGGAGTCGAATCCCAGTAGTTTTCAATCGATATACCTAACGCACGCATTAGGATTTTCATCGCATCTGTTGACACGGATTTTTACTAGCAGAGCGTAGTCAGGTGCGTTACCAGGCCATCAGATGATATCTGTAGGTCTTATCTTTGTGTCATAAACACAGCATCCGAAAGTTTATCACCGCGGAGGTGTTTCAGGTGGCCAAGGAGGATGCTTCTCACTTAGTGTTGATTTGGGCAAAGTTGCCAGTCCAGATTTTGTCATGTTTAATCTGAAGGATCGCAGTCGAATAATTCATATGGTGCGCGGCCAGCGCTCCCTATGGGAGTAGCCCCCGAGTGTCTGTTCGAGTCGTAGACTCGAGCAGAGCCTTTAGTTCAGTTAGTTGAGCTCCAGGTCCATAGGACACAATTTTTTCAGATGCCTGATCAATCCTCCCTATGGGAGTAGCCCCCGAGTCCTTAGTGGAGTCGTAGACTCGACGTAGGTCTTGAAAAGATCGATTGGTGTAGTACATTAATCATGCCTCAGGTGCGCGGCCAGCGCTCCTAATAGGAGTAGCCCCCGAGTAGTTGCCTATATGGGACGCCGAAGGCGCATTTTTCTGGATTCAGCTTGATCTCGTAGTGATCGAGGTTACCTAACGTCTCGCGAAGATCGTCGATCAGTGTCTTGGTTTCCCTAGTCTTGATGACTATGTCGTCGACATAGACTTGGATGTTGTGACCGATCTAGTTCTTTGGGCATGCCTACATGCACCTCTGGTATGTGGCACCTGCGTTCTTCAGCCCGAAGGGCATGGTGTTGTAGCAGAATGCCCCGAACGGCGTGATGAACGTCGTTTTCTCCTGATCTTCAACCTTCAGTCGAATCTGATTGTAGCCTGAGTAAGCGTCGAGGAAGGAGAGTTTCTCGCATCCTGTAGTCGAATCGATGATTTGATCGATCTGAGGAAGGGGGAAGTGCTCCTTGGGGCAGTGCTGTTGAGCGACGTGAAGTCCACGCACATCCGCAAGATGTATGTTTCTTTCTTTGGTACTAGCACGGTGATGGCTAGCCACTCGCTCTCCTTGATTTCTCGGATGAAGTTGACGTCCAGGAGTTTGTTGACTTCTATTCCAACTGTTGCTGCTCGCGGTTCGAACAGTCGTCAGATCGACTGCTTGACTTGCCTTGCGTCTGGGAACACATTGAGTGCGTGCTCGACGAATTCCCTGGGAACTCCTGGCATGTCCGAAGGACACCAGGCGAAGATTTCCTAGCGCTCACGGAGGAATTCGACGAGCGCGCTTTCCTATGCGGGGCTAAGGTCGTTGGCGATCAGCGTCGTCTTGGATGCGTCGGTTGGGTGGACCAGCACCTTTTTCGTGTTGACTGTGGAGTCAAACGACATATCAGGTGAGTTTTGTCTGGCGACTGGGGGTGCCCCGTGGTCTGTCACCTCTCGGATCCTCGTGAGATCCTCTTGCATACCGAACGACAGGGAGATTCGAAGTCTCTATCGCAGTGGTCCGATCGGGTAAAGCTTCCCTGGACTGTGATGACGCCTTTGGGCCTAGGCATCTTGAGAAGCAGGTACTCGTAGTGCGGTACTTCTAGGAATCTTGCGAATGCTACACGCCCGAGGATGGCGTGGTACTGTGATGGACAATCTGCCACTTCAAACTCAAGCCGCTCAAACCGAAAGTTTTCGGGCTTGCCGAAGATGACTTTGAGACATATCTTTCCTAGGGGATATATGCCCTTCCCTGGGACTATGTCGTGGAACATTGTATCGGAATATTCAAGGCTGCACAGCGGGATCCGCATCGCTGCGAGGGTGCTGGCAAACATCAGGTTGATGCTTCTGTCACCGTCCATGAAGACGCAGCTCATCTCGAATCCTCTGATCTATGCCTCGAGCACCAGGGCAGCATGACCTGGGTGAGGGATCTTGCGGGGATGGTCCGAACGATCGAACATGATGCGGGACTCCGAGCCACTGAGGTACTCAGGGATGGTTGGCTGAGCGGTTACAGCGAGGCTGGCCTGTCGAGTGATCTTCTTCTGCACCCTATTGGTAGGGCGTCCCTTATGGTCATGAGAGACCCTTTTGGCGGTGGGTATCCATTTGTGCCATTGTTTGGCGTAGGTGCGATTGCGGGATTCGACGGTCCCACGGGTGGTGGAGGAGCTCCATGGGCAATGTCACCTGGTGCAGGTGCGGGTCCGAACCTAGGGTTCACGATCAGGCGTCGCATTTGGGTGAGGCCCTCGCTGAGTTTCTGGAACTCGCGGCAGTCCTTAAGCATGTGGCTGGCCTTCTTTTTGACATCCTGCTTGTCGATGTAGAAGTGGATGGTGCACGGGCCCGACAACTTGTCGTATGACAAGGGTTCGTCGTCACGGCCGTGGCGCTGCCACGTTTGTGTTGGGCGTCCTCCGTCGCGGAAGTTGCTTCCATGGTATCCTCCGCTGCTACAGTTGTTTTCGTTGCGGCGTTCGGCGTAGCCAGCCGCAACCATTTCGGTTATGTCACGATCGTCGTAGACGCGCGATCTCCGCTTGCTACGGCGCTCACGCCTGTGACCGTATTCATCCTCCTCATCTGAATGCGCTCGGTGGAGGGAATCCTCGCCATCTGCCCACCTGTTGGCGATGTCCATGAGGTGGTCGAGTGTAACACCCTCAGAATCGGACCTATGCAAGTTTCAGCGATTCCCGCCAAACCCGCATAGAAACGATTCAAAGGTGCCCACCAGGCACTTTCGTGCGGGTGGAAAACGAAGTAATAACATTACACAACAGTCCTCGATGGGACCCACAGCATGTATATATATAACAATGACTCCATGAGTCAAGAATAGATATACAAGACAAAGATCCAAATCACCTTGAGAACGATATAGCGCCCAGCTACGAACAAGATGCAAATGGGGCTAAGAGCTCAAGAATAACCAATGGCCCATAACCGCCTGTGCCAAGCCGGAAGGGTAACCCGCTAACGGCCCGATCTCAAAACCTGCTTAAACAAAAGGGTGCCGACAAAGGGCAAAGGAAAAAGAGGAGTCAAGATCGAGGCCAAGACACGGCGATACTAGAATTGGCGGTCCTCGCCTACATAGGTATGGTGGATCAAGCAAGATGCACTAAACAACCTATAGAGACTCGATACAACGGGCGGCCGAGAGGGGTAAGAAAGACCTATTCGAGATATCCGTTACATTACCATCAAACAAACTCCCCTGGGTTTCTCGAGACCAAACGAGGAAGTCAACCGAGGAACTCACACCGCTGGCGCTTTTATTTATTCGCTTATCGCTAAAAGAATTACTAGTTAGGTTTAGATAATCATCCTGATAAAATAGGCAGTGGGCACTTTTAGTTAATCATTCCATTATAGTTGCAACAATTACTAATCAGATACAGATAGCATGAGATAAACCCAAAACCCAGCAGTTGTTGGTACTTTTATTTAGCCATTCCGTTGTAGTTGCAATACTTACTAGTCAGGTACAATGGTCGCAAGCGACACTCCAAACAAGCAATTGTGGGCAGTATTATTCACCATTCCATTATAGTGAAGCTGATTACTAGTCATTATAAGTCAAATTTATAGTACTACTTTAGTTATGCTTGTCTATGGTCGAGATACTGTGCTCCAAGTCGTCCATAACCGCGGACACGGCTTTCAGAAAGTTTTACCCGGCCGGGGTGCACCAATAGCAACACGCCGATCAACCTCGAAAACCAAATCAAAACCCAACGAGGCCTTCACGACAAAGCAATCACAGGATTCAGAATATTTCAGGGGCCACCCCATTGAGTAGACCCAAGAACGTAAGCTAGCTCGAGACGAACTCAAGGTTTGCGTCAATGGTCAGAAACGATCGGGAACCCGAAAGTGTGGCTGGGCTTGTCGATACCGCGAAAACACTCCGCTTACCTAACAAAGACAGTGTGCTCTCGCACAATCGTAATACGTATAAAGCGACATGGCATAAGTACAGATCGTAAATAAAACCTCAAACTAGTTTGTGGCCCCAAGAAATAAGATGAATCAAGCTCGCTGGGGGTCCCATATACCTCCCGGATGTGGATAGCGCGATAAATCAAGGAACAGTATCAAGTACTGGGTCCCACGGACACAAGTGGGCGTTCGGAAACCAAATATTTTCTATCACCCACCGATGCCTCTACTTACTTCAATTTTAGTTGTTAAACAGGAATTAAAGTGAACGATAAGTAAAACCATGATCATCTCCAACATCAACATGCGGCAATACACCAACAACTGTGGCACTTGACGACACGCAACAAAGATCGAGCAAGCGACTACGACGCAAGAAGTCCAACTATCTACCAAACAACAGGTAATAGGGTGTGTCCAAGGCAATATAGGGCTGCAAGGGATATCACGGGTACGGAAACTAGAGCATCGCAACACAGATAGCAATAGATCAACAAGAGGGAATAAATACTATAAAAGTAAGATAGGTAGAAAGGGGGAGATGCTCGCCTAAAAAGCATTGCCGAAGGTTCAACCGAAGATCGGGGCGAAGCTCACATCAACTCAACGGCCTTATCCGCGAAGAAGCAAAACACTAGAATAAACACCGGATGCAATATTTAATACAACGGCAAAAGATCGGGCATGATGCATGAAGGATGTATGACATGGCAACGATGCTATGCAATTAGGTCAGATTAAGCGGAACCGGGGGTCCCGACAAATAATCAGATGGTTCAAGTTATTTATCTACCCCGAAATTTAAATGTTGTTTTAACAAGGCAAAATATATCACCGGTTCGCTACACAAATTTAAATGAGGCCAATATAAGACTAGATTTGCCCGCATATGGGCCCCATATTTAATTAGAGGTGAATCGGCATAAGGCCCCCAAACCACACAAATATGCATGCGAGTATGACAACTTAATATGCAACAGGTTTTATGTTTAGCATTTATAAAAATAGGGGTTCGGATAAGGGTCACACATTAGGGTCTCGATGGTCTTGGTGTTCGGGTTCGGGTCGGTCTCGTGGTTCGACGGAACGAGGTTCGACTCGGGTTAGGGTCTTCGATCGGGTAGTAGATCTTGTCGCACAGCGTCAATGCTTCCGGAAGGAGAACTTGTCGCCCGTGGTCTCTTTGTCCGGGTGAAGTACTCGGCGTCCTCGAGGGAGTACTTGGTTCGGGCATCGGGTTCTTCTGGGTCGGTGTCGTTCTTATCGTCGCGAAGATCTTGTCGGGTCCGCGCTTCGGATTCCGTGAGGCGATCTTGCCGCTCCGTGTCGAAGTCCTTGAGGGTTCCTTCTTATTCACCGGTGGTGAACTTGGAAACGGCGTCAGGGTCCTCGGGGTGCGCCAGGTCCATTCTTCAAAACGTCGTGGTCGAGACGATCTTGGCGTCCAAGTAGAAGACCTTCGGCCATCGGATCCATGCTTCAAGGGTCCGCGGCGAATTTGTCCAAAGGCGATAGACCTTGGGGTTCCGGGGGTTCGACGAGGTCTCTCGTCAGGAAGAAAGGCATGGCGTTCCAAGAGGCGGTCCTGGCGGTCATCGGGCCCACGTCGACGATATACAGTTTTTGGTGATTCTTCGGCCCACATCTTGGTATTTCCTCCACTCGATACTGGTACTACACACGGTACCCGAGGCAGAGGAAACCGAGATGCTCCCAAAACGGAGCAGCACCCCCTGGTACTGGCGACGACGAACTGCAGGGAAACGAAAAACGGCGAGGGCGGCACATGCCGCGGGCACCGGAGACGCTGGCGGCGGCGGACATGGCGTGGATGGCGGAGGGGAACGGGGCTGAGCGGGGGCGGCCGGAACACGCGGGCCCGTTGGCGAGCTCGGCGGCGGTTGGCTCGGGCTTGGCGGGGCAGGCTCGGAGGCGCGACCGGAGGGGAGAAGGCCCAGGCGGCGCGGGACCCGGCTCGGGAGGGGGAGGCGAGCTCGAGGGGTCCGCGAGAGCTTGACGGGAGGCAGGGGAGGTTGGCCCAGCGGCCGGAGGCGACAGCGTGGGGACGCAAGAAGCGGAGGGCCTCACGGCGAGGGGCGAGAGCAGCCAGAGCACGGAGTCAAGGAGAGAGGAAGCTGAGCGGCGGAGAGGCGGGATGGCGCTGGGCGGACGGGCGAGCCGTTGAGGCGCGGCCACGGCCGGTGGCCTACGAGAGGGAAGGGCGGGAGCAGGAGGGGTGGAGGAGGAGGAGGCGCAGCTGCCGGAGGAGCTAGGCGGGAGGCCGAGAGGCGGGAGGCCGGGCAGCACGGAGAGGGGCAGGGCGGGGCGAGCCAGGAGGGGTGGAGGAGGGAGAAGGTGGGGAGGGAGATGGGCGCGGGGAGGAAGGCCGCGGGGCGCGCAAGGTGGGCCAGGGGTCTGGGGCCGCAGGAGTGGAGAGAGAGGGTGGCCAGCGCCAGGTGGGGTTAGGCCGGTGAGGTGGGATGGTCGGATGGGCTGGGGGGGGGGGGGGGGGTGAGGGGGCAGCCAGGGATTGGATGGGGTGAGGTGGCCAGAGGGGTGGGTAGACTAGGTTGGGTAGTTTTAGGATTTAGTTGGACCGATTGTTTGGACTGGGGGTGGTCGTTCGGGTCGGTTCGGCCCGTTCGACTGCCCCCACTAAAATAATTTAATATTTTATTTATTTTAAAAGCACCGTTTGCCAACCGATAGCAGACAAACAAACTAATCCGGAGACCCGGGGTTGCATTTTGAAAACAAGACGGGGCGTTTAGAAAATAAAGACAGGTTTTTCTGCAAATAGTTTTATGCAAGCAAATGCAAGATGATGACGATGCTCAAATGCAATGTGGCATGATGACATGAGCATGCGGTCATGATGATGCAATGCACAAAAACAACGCGATTTTCTAGTAGTGGTTTTGCGGGATGCCACAATTCGACACCACTAACAATGGATCTCGCCCTCGAGATCCGCCTCATGGTACCGGAAGGAAGGTCGGCGGTCTGATCCTTCGCTCTTCGTGTAGATCCTCGCGACACCACTACAAGAGGTCGTTGTCCGTGATCACCGAGAGAACACTCCGGAAACAAAAGATCGAAGGTAGAGGCATCAACAAATAAAGCCACCTCTAACTTCCGTGGACGGAGTAAAACTGCTGGATCCACTGATTCGATGTACAAGAGCGAATGATAAGAGTAGTCGGATGGTGATCAGTCCATCGCGCACCCAAACCATTACTCTACACACGAATAGGCAGATTATGCAACCAACTCTCGGAATTAGACTGAAGATCTCAACAAGCGAGGTTCAGGAACAAAGGAGTGATGCAGACTCTGCATCGGATCTGGCGTAGATGATGTCGTCGTGTCGGAAAACACAGGAAGGCACAAACAAGGAACAAAGAATGGTACCACAGTAGACGAAGGATTCCTCGGATAGCATGAAGACCAGATGTAGCAACACCGTTATCAGAGGAGGAAGCGAAACCCTGACACTACAAGGAATGTGTTATTCTATGACCTTCTAATAGTGACCGTGAACAAAATCGTCATAGAGTTATGACGATTTTGCATGAGATGGTCGTAAGCAGTTCAAGAGGACCTATACCCTGGAAAATTACGACGATTTGGCCAAAAATCGTCATAGTTACTTTAGATGAAATCGTCATAATTTGATGGAATAAGCCTATGGTGTTACTTGTAGCTCACTATGACGATTTTAAATCGTCATATTGTCCAAATTAGCATAAATTGACATGAGTTGTCTGCCACCTCATCATTTATGCCTACGTGTCATTTTTATGTGTCAATTTTGGCTATGTGACAATCCACGGTTCGCTTTAGGCGTTGCCAATTAAGCGGGAAAAAAGTGAGTTCGAACCGCAACCAATTTATCTATCCCACTAAGGAGGACTAGAACCATCGAGCCACGATGGCATTTGTGCTTTCATCCCACGCTACAAATTTATGAATATGGCCATGTTCATTGAGCATTGTCAATTAATAGAGCAAAAGGGTGGAACGGGGTTCGAACCCATAACGCCAACTAGGTCCGATGGTGGTTAACCACCGTGCCACTAGTCAGTTTGTGTCAAGGAATGGAGCTCGCCCTTTTTAAACAACGTTTTCTTTGTTGGGCCTGGGCCAAGGAGACACGAGGCCTCCTGTTTTTCTCCACCTATTTTTTTATCTTTTCCTTATACGACTGATGGGCTTGTGGTTTGTTGGGCTCGCATTTTCTTTTAGTTGGTGGTCCAGTTTTAGTCCTAAGCCGATGTGTTGGTCTATTCAGAAAGTTTTTTTTCTTTTTCCTATTTTGTTAATTCTTTTGTATCTTTTTCAATAAAAATCCAAAATAATTGATTTTTGGCTCTAAATTTTTATAAAAATCAGTAGATCCTCTTAGGGTGTTAATTATGAATATTTATTTATTTTAAAATAGTGGATTTTATTTGGTGGTTGCTTCCCCGTTTTATGTACTCGGGAAATGGAAAATGCTTTTCTTGTGCGACGAAAAGAAAAAATTTGTCTCAAAATGCATTGGATCTCTGAAGAAACATGATATTGTGAGTCTAAAAATGATTTTTTCCAAAAATCATGAGCATCGGATCATGTACCTGTAGTTCAAACCGGACCCACTTCCTGCCGATTCGGCAGGAATTTGTCTTTTTTGCCAGGGGTGAACGGAAAGGTTTGTGATACCCCGGTTGGAACATTGTCCATGTAAGATGGTCTAATATTTTTACAAAATGTGTCGGTACCATTCTAAAACTGTCATTTGGTGGTTGCTTCACAAAACGCCCCGTTTTTTGCACTCGGAAAATGGAAAATAGTTTTTCCGTGCGTCGAAAAGGAAAACTTCCTCCTGCAACATTGTTCTCCATGCCATGATACATATGTGTGCACAATATGGGCACATTATCACAAACTATGCCCTGATTCTAGCCATAACATTGGTCATTTGACCCGAAAGCCATGAAACCTCGAACATGATAGGTCATTTTGTGAAGGGTTTTTTGAGACATACTAAATTTTCCATGTTTGGTATTTTTCCTTTTAATTATGTCACATAATAAGACACCACGCGAAGGATTTGCGTTGATCGAACCGTTTTTTTATTTTTTTATGCCCGTTTCAAACTATGGTCAAAACGGCGGACATGAAGGTTCTTAGCTCGGGGCTGAGCCTCGCTAAACTTGCATTGGATCTCTGAAGAAACATGATATTATGAGTCTAAAAATGATTTTTACCAAAAATCATGAGCATCGGATCATGTACCTATAGTTCAAACCGGATCCACTTCCTGCCGATTCGGCAGGAATTTGTCTTTTTTGCCAGGGGTGAACGGAAAGGTTTGTGATACCCCGGTTGGAACATTGTCCATGTAAGATGGTCTAATATTTTTACAAAATGTGTTGGTACCATTCTAAAACTGTCATTTGGTGGTTGCTTCACAAAACGCCTGCTTTTTGGCCGAAAATAGAAAATAGTTTTTCCGTGCGTCGAAAAGGAAAACTTACTCCTGCAACATTGTTCTCCATGCCATGATACATATGTGTGCACAATATGGGCACATTATCACAAATTATGCCCTGATTCTAGCCATAACATTGGTCATTTGACCCGAAAGCCATGAAACCTCGAACATGATAGGTCATTTTGTGAAGGGTTTTTTGAGACATACTAAATTTTCCAAGTTTGGTATTTTTCCTTGCAATTATGTCATATAATAAGACACCACGCGAAGGATTTGCGTTGATCGAACCTTTTTTTATTTTTTTATGTCCGTTTCAAACTATGGTCAAAACGGCGGGCATGAAGGTTCTTAGCTCGGGGCCGAGCCTCGCTAAACTTGCATTGGATCTCTGAAGAAACATGATATTATGAGTCTAAAAATAATTTTTACCAAAAATCATGAGCATCGGATCATGTACCTATAGTTCAAACCGGATCCACTTCCTACCGATTCGGCAGGAATTAGTCTTTTTTGCCAGGGGTGAACGGAAAGGTTTGTGATACCCCGGTTGGAACACTGTCCATGTAAGGTGGTCTAATATTTTTACAAAATATGGTGGTAGCATTTTAAATTAGAATTTTGGTGGTTGTTTCACAAAACGCACCGTTTTTGGCACCCGGAAAATGGAAAATGACCATTTCTTCTACAACCAATCAAATTACAGGGTTCGGCCTCCCACAGATCAGGAATCTCAGCCTCATCAAAACCGTTAAAAGCCAATCCAACGCTTCTGCGCTCACCCAAAGAAACACAGCTGAAAAAACCACACCTACTTCGATTCCCCTCTGTCCTCTTTCCCTCGTGCGGTTCCCAGGCTCCCAGCCCGAAACCCTACCCCGACCTATCTCCCTCCCAGCGCCCCGCCGCCACTTCTTTGTCCGCCAGATCGCGATCTCCATCGCCGCTCCCCTCCCTGCCCTTCCTTCTCCTCATCCTCTCTCTGGCCCCCACGCCACCGCCGACTCGCCCGACCCAACCCCAACCCCATGGCCAACCTCCTCCTTCCCCGGCGCCGGCCACCCGCTTCATCTCCACCGAAGCCCTCCCATCCATCCTCTTCTCGCTAGGTCACTAAGCCCTACCTCCTCATATCCCATCGCAGCCTCGCTAACTCCAAGCATCGCCACCACCTATCTCCCCGCCTCTCTCGATCTCGATCCAGAGAGGTTCCCCAGCCTCGCTGGAGAAACACAGCTGCCATCACCCACACCCCCACCCACCCCACCCCCACCCCACCCTAGACACGTCAGAGAATCACAGCCGCCATAATTCTGCCCCCTCTCTCGATCTGAATCCAGACACAACATCGGTAGTCTCCCTTCCTCGTGCAGCCACCCTAGCCTCGTCGGATAAACAAAGCCGCTACGTGCAGGTGCGACGACGGCGAGGAGGATCTCGTGGTGCTTTGCGGTGGCAGCGAAGAGGCAGAAGATGCCATGGAGGCGGCGGTGTGCGCGCTGCTGGTGGGCCTCGACGAGGACGACCGTTGGGAGGAGCTGCGCAGGACGCACAAGCGCGTCGCCAAGGCCTTCTCCTCTGGCGCCCTCCCTAGGAGGCTCCTTCATCCACTGCACCAGGTACGGAACGAGGTCCCCCTCTTTCCCCTCCCATTTTCTTCCTGTCTTCGGGGGTCCTCATAGTCACTTGCGGTGGTGCCTCTTTGTGTGCCCGCTATTCCCACACTATGACCGGTCAATCGAGATAGCGCCGGAGCTGCCCGTAGCGTGTTTGTGTTTATGCCTAGTAGTGTTTGTGTTTAGAACAAGAATAACGGTGAAACTGATGGACTTTCTATCAGTTTGTAATTGCTATTGGTAGGCTACTGACCATGCCTATTTGAACTGTAGATCTGATAAGCTTACTACTAGGCTACTGACCCCTTAAGCGATTTAATTTTTGTGTTGCTCGTTTGTTTTGTTCATGATGATGATCTTTTCCATTGTACCTGAAACCAACAGTTCCCAGCTTAATAAAGAAACTATATTATCCTGCTGCATACCACTCTTACATGCCACATGAATGCATGATTATGAATTTCAGTTTGTGAAAACATGTCTAACAATAAAACATAGGTATGTAAAAAATGGTCTGTTGCAAAACAGATTAATAGTTGCTAGCTCCACGCATTGTCCGCAACATGGTCCACTCCTTGTTTTGCTTTATTTGTTTTGTTGGAAGAGATAGTTTTGTTCTTATGCCCAGGGACAAGGACAAATAAATAGGATATGTACCTTGTCTTACTCATATACAAGAGATGCTTAGGAATGAATACAAAATTTGCATTAGCAGTAAAATGTAAGTCATTGATGCATGATCTTTTATTATTCTGAAGGAAGCATAGCTGCAAATGGATCACGGCTGTAGTAAATATACACTGACATTGCTTGTGAGATCATGAATGTACTAGGTTATGTTTACTTGTAACTAAAACATACAGCTACATGTGTGTGTATCCTTGTTGTATCTGTGGGGATTAAATATTATTGATAAAATTCTTGTGTTCTGAATATGGGTGCATCAGACTTGATGTCAGTATTTGTTGTGTGGAATAACAAATACCAACTGTGTTTCAGCTTGTTACATATCCTATTACGTGTGCACATGTTTGACTGACAAGTAAATTATGATGTTGATTTTCAAACCTGGGTGATTGTTGTGAGCTAGTACATGACTTTAATCAGTTTTAGTTCTAAACGTACTTGGACATTTGCATGAATATTTTTCCAACAGTTCTCTAGAGATTCATTAAATGTTAAACTGCTTCTTATTGTCCTCATTAGTCCTGGTGCTTAACCTATTCTCCTTTGTTTTGCAGATTTCAATTAGATAAAGGAGCATCTGTGATCATGTTCTTCATACCAAGATTAGCAATATGGCTATGTACTTGCTATGAGATGGTACTTCTATTGGTAGTGGCTGCGAGATGGCCTTGCTTGCAGTGAACTTATCTTGTACTTGATTTTTTTCACCTAGATGCTGGCTGTCTTAACTTTGTTGCTCATAATGATCTAATTTTTGTAAATTGAAAGTTCTGCTGATGTATATATTTACCCATTTGGTACTTGTTTCAAGTGATGTTTGATTTGTATATTTACCTATGTTTCGGGTGTGAGTTGTTTAAAACTGTACATGAAGAGGATGTGAACATTTAATGTACTGTAAAATTTCCACAACCCAATGTCGTATGTACTGCATTGAAAGCCCATAGCCCAACATAATCTGTACTGGAATAAAAGGCCACGGCCCAAATGAAACCTAAAATGAGCAGTATATATATAATAAACAAAAGGCTGAAATTGTGGACTGTCAAGAGGCCACGAGCCAAAACTAAAATGGATCGTCAAAAGGAAAAGGCCCAAAAGAAGGATGTGAAAAGGAAAAGGCCCAAAAGATAGGTAAAGGAAAAATGCCGAATTGTTGGGCTCGACCCATCTAGGTGACCAAAATGGACCAGGCTGAATTCATGCCACGTAGGATTGGCCATGTAGGATCTGACGTGGCCAGGCTAGATGGCCCGTGACGATATTGGATCGTCATAGACGTTATGACGATCCAATATCGTCATAGACGGTTATGACGATTTTACGAAAACGTCGTTATAGTTCATTTGCGACGCCCAGCTTTCGACGATCTCAAAATCATCATAAACAGACTACTATGACGATTTTGTGACGAAAATGGAGGGTCATATATTGCTAGATTCCTTGTAGTGTGAAGGTACGACGGAAACCCAACCACGAGAATTCCTGGACTCGAAGAAATAGAAGAGAGCGGATTCAAAACACGCAGAGGTGAGAGGAGAGCAGCAGAGAGGTAAGGAGTAAAAATCAGACCTAATCAGAACTATCCAACCGATTTTGCAAAAATAGTTTTGTCACTCTACTTCGGCCGTTAGCTAGGTTATCCTACAGGCTGGACTTGTGTATCAGAATCGCCGAGCTCGATACCACTCAGTAACACCCTCGAATCGGACCTATGCAAGTTTCATGATTCCGCCAAACCCGCATAGAAACGATTCAAAGGTGCCACCAGCACTTTCGCATGGTGGAAACGAAGTAATAACATTACACAACGCCTCGATGGGACCCACGAGCAGATATATATATAATGGTGACTCCATGAGTCAAGAATACGATATACAAGACAAAGATCCAAATCACCTTGAGAACGATATAGCGTCCCACTACGGACAAGATGCAAATGGGGCTAAGAGCTCAAGAATAACCAATGGCGTCCATAACCCCGCCGTGCCAAGCCGGAAGGGTAACCACGCTAACGCGCCGATCTCAAAACCTGCTTAAACAAAAAGGTGCCGACAAAGGGCAAAGGAAAAAGAGGAGCGTCGATCGAGGCCAAGACACATGAGACTAGAATTGCGGTCCTCGCCTACATAGGTATGGTGGATCAAGCGGCAAAGATGCACTAAACAACCTATAGAGACTTGATACAACTGGAGGCTGTCAGAGAGGGGCAAGAAAGACCTATTCGGAGATATCCTGTTACTACCATCAAACAAACCCGTCCTGGGGTTTCCCCCTCGAGACCAAACGAGGAAGTCAACCGAGGAACTCACACCGTTGGCAGTTTTATTTATTCAGTTATCGTTGTGGCAATTACTAGTCAGGTTTAGATAATCATCCTGATAAAATAGGCAGTGGGCACTTTTAGTTAATCATTCCGTTATAGTTGCAACAATTACTAATCAGATACAGATAGCATGAGATAAACCCAAAACCCAGCAGTTGTTGGTACTTTTATTTAGCCATTCCGTTGTAGTTGCAATACTTACTAGTCAGGTACAATGTTCGCAAGCGACACTCCAAACAAGCAATTGTGGGCAGTATTATTCACCATTCCATTATAGTGAAGCTGATTACTAGTCATTATAAGTCAAATTTATAGTACTACTTTAGTTATGCTTGTCTATGGTCGAGATACTGTGCTCCAAGTCGTCCATAACTGCGGACACGGCTTTCAGAAATTTTACCCGGTCGGGGTGCACCAATAGCAACACACGCTCTATCAACCTCAGAAAAACCAAATCAAAACCCAACGAGGCCTTCACGACAAAGCAATCACAGGATTCAGAAATATTTCAGGGGGCCACCCCATTGAGTAGACCCGCAACGAAGTAAGCTAGCTCCGAGACGGACTCAAGGTTTGCGTCAATGGTCAGAAACGATCGGGAACCCGAAGTGTGGTTGGGCTTGTCGACACCGCGAAACACTCCGCTTACCTAAATAAAGATGCAGTGTGCTCCTCGCACAATCGTAAATACTGAAGCATGGCATAAGTACAGATCGTAAATAAAACCTCAAACTAGTTTGTGGCCCCAAGAAATAAGACTGAATCAAGCTCGCTCGGGGGTCCCATATACCTCCGGATGTGGATAGCGCGATAAATCAAGGAATGTATCAAGTACTGGGGTCCTACGGGACACAAGTGGGCGTTCGGAAACCAAATATTTTCTATCACCCACCGATGCCTCTGCTTACTTCAATTTTAGTTGTTAAACAGGAATTAAAGTGAACGATAAGTAAAACCATGATCATCTCCAACATCAACATGCGGCAATACACCAACAACTGTGGCACTTGACGACACGCATAAAGATCGGAGCAAGCGACTATGACGCGCAAGTCCAACTATCTACCAAACAACAGGTAATAGGGTGTGTCCAAGGCAATATAGGGCTGCAAGGGATATCACGGGTACGGAAACTAGAGCATCGCAACACAGATAGCAATAGATCAACAAGAGGGAATAAATACTATAAAAGTAAGATAGGTAGAAAGGGGGAGATGCTCGCCTGAAAAGCATTGCCGAAGGTTCAACCGAAGATCGGGGCGAAGCTCACATCAACTCAACGGCCTTATCCGCGAAGAAGCAAAACACTAGAATAAACACCGGATGTAATATTTAATACAACGGCAAAAGATCGGGCATGATGCATGAAGGATGTATGACATGGCAACGATGCGATGCAATTAGGTCAGATTAAGCGGAACCGGGGGTCCCGACAAATAATCAGATGGTTCAAGTTATTTATCTACCCCGCAATTTAAATGTTGTTTTAACAAGGCAAAATATATCACCGGTTCGCTACACAAATTTAAATGAGGCCAATATAAGACTAGATTTGCCCGCATATGGGCCCCATATTTAATTAGAGGTGAATCGGCATAAGGCCCCCAAACCACACAAATATGCATGCGAGTATGACAACTTAATATGCAACAGGTTTTATGTTTAGCATTTATAAAAATAGGGGTTCGGATAAGGGTCACACATTAGGGTCTCGACGGTCTTGGTGTTCCGGGGTTCGGGGTCGGTCTCAGGGTTCGACGGGAACGAGGTTCGGACTCCGGGGTTAGGGTCTTCGGATCGGGGTAGTAGATCTTGTCGCACGAGCGTCAATGCTTCCGGGAAGGAGAACTTGTCGTCCAGGGTCTCTTTGTCCGGGGTGAAGTACTCGGCGTCCTCGAGGGAGTACTTGGTTCGGTGTCGGGGCGCATCGGGTTCTTCCGGGTCGGTGTCGTTCTTATCGTCGCGAAGATCTTGTCGGGTCCGCGCTTCGGATTCCGTGAGGCGATCTTGCCGCTCCGTGTCGAAGTCCTTGAGGGTTCCTTCTTATTCACCGGTGGTGAACTTGGAAACGGCGTCAGGGTCCTCGGGGTGCGCCAGGTCCATTCTTCAAAACGTCGTGGTCGAGACGATCTTGGCGTCCAAGTAGAAGACCTTCGGCCATCGGATCCATGCTTCAAGGGTCCGCGGCGAGCTTGTCCGAAGGCGATAGACCTTGGGGTTCCGGGGGTTCGACGAGGTACGTTCTCGGCGTTCGTGAAGAAAGGCATGGCGTTCCAAGAGGCGGTCCTGGCGGTCATCGGGCCCACGTCGACGATATACAGTTTTTGGTGATTCTTCGCCCCATCTTGGTACTTCCTCCACTGATACGGTACTACACACGGTACCGAGGCAGGAAACCGAGATGCTCCCAAACGAGCAGGCGACACCACGAATCGCAGGGAAACGAAAACGGCGAGGCGGCACATGCCGAGACCGAGACGCGGCGGCGGACATGGCGTGGATGGCGGAGGGGAACGGGGCTGAGCGGGGGCGGCCGGAGCACACGGGCCCGTTGGCGAGCTCGGCGGCGGTTGGCTCGGGCTTGGCGGGGCAGGCTGAGGCGCGACCGGGAGAAGGCCCAGCGCGGGGACCCGGCTCGGGAGGAGGAGGCGAGCTCGAGGGGTCCGCCGAGCTTGACGGGAGGCAGGAGGTCGGCCAGCGGCGGTCGGGCGGCGCGTGGGACGGCAGCGAGGAGGGCCTCGGCGGGAGGGCGTCGAGCAGCGAGCACGGGAGTGGCGGGAGAGAAGCTGAGCGGGCGGACGGAGAGGGTGGGCTGGGCGGACGGGCGTGAGGCTGCCGCTGGCCGGTGGCAGCCGGGAGAGGCACGAGCGAGGAGGGTGGAGGAGGAGGAGGTGCAGGCCACGGGAGGAGCTAGGCGGTGGGGGAGGCCGAGGCGGCGGAGGCCTGCCGTGGCTTGGCCCGGAGAGGCGGGCGAGCAGGAGGGTGGAGGAGGGAGAAGGTGGGGAGGGAGATGGGCGCGAGGAGGGAGGCCGCGTGGGGGCAGGGTGGGCAGGTCTGCGGGGCCAGGCAGGGAGTGGAGAGAGAGGCAGGTGGGCCAGGCGCCAGGGGGAGTGGGGTTAGGCCAGGTGAGGTGGCATGGTCTGATAGGCTAGGGGGAGGGGAGAGGGTGAGGTGGCAGCCAGGGATTGGATGGGGTGAGGTGGCCAGAGGGGTGGGTAGACTAGGTTGGGTAGTTTTAGGATTTAGTTGGACCGATTGTTTGGACTGGGGGTGGTCGTTCGGGTCGGTTCGGCCCGTTCGACTGCCCCCACTAAAATAATTTAATATTTTATTTATTTTAAAAGCACCGTTTGCCAACCGATAGCAGACAAACAAACTAATCCGGAGACCCGGGGTTGCATTTTGAAAACAAGACGGGGCGTTTAGAAAATAAAGACAGGTTTTTCTGCAAATAGTTTTATGCAGGCAAATGCAAGATGATGACGATGCTCAAATGCAATGTGGCATGATGACATGAGCATGCGGTCATGATGATGCAATGCACAAAAACAACGCGATTTTCTAGTAGTGGTTTTGCGGGATGCCACATCGAGTGTCTTGGGCTTGACGCGCCCAAGTTCTTCCTTGAAGTCCGGGCGCTTGACGCCATCCTTGAAGGCGTCGATCGTTCTCTCCTCGGAGATGTGTGTCGCGGAGTTCTTGATGTTGGACCAGCGCAAGATGTATGAGCGAATAGATTCGCCTGTACGTTGAGTGCAGGCTCGCAACTCCTCGATCAAGGCTGGCCTTTTGCTGGTGCCTTTAAAGTTTCGGATGAAACTGTACGCCAGTTCCTCCCAGCTTTGGATGGAGCATGAAGATAGGCTGCTGAGCCAGATCCGGGTTGCGCCTGTCAGCTGAAGTTGAAGGCATTGCTGGGCAGTGTTTTTGTTGCCACCATGCAGTTTGACGGATGAGAGGTGGTCGTTGAGCCACGCCTTTGGATCCTGCGTGCCGTCAAACTTCGGAGTGTCCGAAGGAATCTTGAAATTTTTTGGCATTCGCGTGCGCCGAACAGATCTGCTGAAGCGTCGAGCTCCGCACAGTTCTCCGTTGTCATCCTCTTCGTATTCGGTTGAGCACGCGCGTTTGGCGCGTGCCTTGTCGACCTTGCGCTGGGCAAGGTCGTTTAGAGCGTTGTAGTCGCGGCTGCGACGTCTTGGGCTCTTGTGTCATCGAGGTAGATCGTGCTCGTCCTCCTCCTCGTCGCATGAGGTTGTGGGGCTACGGTTGAATCTGACCGTAGCCTTTTTCTTCGGCTCCGTAGGAGTTTCTTCGTGGAGCGCAGCTCCGATGAGTCCTAGTCCGGCCAGTGCGGACTTGTGCATGGCACTCTTCGGGTCCCCCACCGGAGGTGGATGGGACGCGAGGTACGTGGTAGCTGCCATGATCGCAGCTTGAGGTGTCTTCGGTATGACGTTGCCGTTGACGTCCATCTCCATGAAGGACGTGTTCAGGGTTTTGGTGACCTCACATCGCGCGGCGGGGTCCATGTTATCCGTGCAAGAGCGATGCTTGTTGGCGTGATTGCCGTGCGAGCTGGAGCCAGCAGCGGCGGAGAGCGCAGCTCGCCGTGCGCTAGACTCCGAAGCTGCTTGCTTGCGTTTGTCTAGCTCCTCCTGCAGCTTCACCTGCCTGTTGTGCTCGCCGATGAGGAGGAGGTGGTATGCCATCAGCAGGTCCCGTGAAGAATTCACGGGTAGGATCTTGTTGTCCGCCACAGCTTCGCGTGCCTGGTGCCAGCCGTCCTTGTTGAGGTTGATCCGCTGGTAGGCGGCAGCATCGCCCTCGTTGGGCTGGAGTGGCGGCTGCCCTCCGTTTCCTCCGTTCCCAGCCTGCGGGTTGGGCGGTGGATTTGGTGGTGGGTTGGGCTCAGTCGAATTTGGCTGCCCTTCTGTTTCACCATGGATGACTACGGCGCATTGGTATCGCCTGCAGATTGGATCGCTGCTGCCGCAGCTTTCGGATATGGAACCGTAGGTTCCTTCGTCTGATGGAGGGCCACACAGATCTGAGTTGCAGCTATTGCCGTCATAGTACTCATCTGTCAGCGTCGACGTGCACAGCACGCCGATGGGTGGGACCCACGAATCGGGCCTGATGGATGGTGGTGACACCCGCTCTGGGAGGCGGAGAGTGTCGGTCTGCCCCATCTGGAATCAGAAGCTCCCGAACATAATCTCGAGCCCGTTGCCTACGGTCTCGAAATCCTTCATGGTGGCTGGTGAGTGGGCGGTGAAGTCGAAAGCGCAAAAGATGAGGTGGATCTCCGTCGCCGAGGAGTTGTAGATCACTTCGGATGGGACCGTCACGATCGCACAATCAGCGCCCCCAATTCCCACAGACGGCGCCAACTGACGAGGTTTACGTCAATGCCCATTGTTATGAGCTTGGGTTTTGGAGAAGATGGGGATGCTAGAGATCGTGGAACGGTTAGCAAACAAGCAACACGGGGACACGAAGTTTACCCAGGTCCAGGCCCCTAGGGGAAAAACCCTACTCCTGCTTGTCTGCTCTTGATTACGGCGGAACTGAAAGTTACAGGGGTGCGCAGATGCAATCTGGCGTGAAGGTGTGTATGCAGTGAGAGGTGCCCTCCTCGTTGTGGCCTCCTAGCCTTTATATAGATAGGCAGGTCCCGAGCATAGGTCAAGTCGGTTACAGATTAGGGTTTGCCCTTTGAAATTTTATCTATACTAGCCTTATTCTCCAAGCATCCGAAGGCATCATGGGCCTAGGCCACCCGGAATCTCTGCAGGTCGCATATATCATGGTGGGCCTTCCTTCGGACTAGACTAGGTATGCTGATGTTGTGTACCCATGGGGTATAACCATGTCAATGTAAAACAAAAGTTGTGGGAATTTCATGCTTTAAACCAGCTAAATATCATTTAACAAAGAACACTCCACTAGTATATAAGGACCTTCTAAGATAATTTGGTGTCCAAGGGTGTTGAATTTTTAAGTGTACACATCTATAGTTCTATATTGAACTAGTACAAGCATCTGTCTCACTTAAAAGTGTTTTTACTTTTTTCTCAACTTTCTCGACGGCTGCACTTAGTTCTCCCTAGAGATTTTTTTTGGTATTTTTTGAAAGTTTATAATCAAATGACTATGTGTTCTATCATATTATGCGATGGAAATTGAACTTTTATCTGCTGTGTAAGCCCATATATCTCAAAATATAACTCACAACCGTAAAGCAAAATTTGATAATCCTTTCCATTAAACTTAGGGAAATCCATATTAGGAGTACTACCAAAGCGTGGGACGGTGAGGAGATGAATGGAAATTATGATAATGGGAATTCCCATCAAGGCGAGGCTCCCTATTGAACATGTGATAGGGGTGGTGAGACGTACCACTGTCAGGAGGAGGATTGGTGGAGCGAGAGATCCTCACGTCCTTCCCCCTTGCCTTGTATGCAGTGCCGCATCCTTGGGGTTGTTTGTCGGGAGCGATCGACACGACGGTGGTCGTTGGCGTGATTGGCTCCCTACCATGTGCGCGTCGCGTCGCCTGCACCGACTCGAGAAAACCGAGCTACGACACTGTGTCCTCCGCATGTAGTTGCAGAAGCGCCATGTTCGACGCAAGGTCGATGGTGGTGGTGTCGACCTTATCTTCTCCATGACCTTGCCGTTGATAGAGATGTTGTGGTCCTTTATCGTGGACATGGCGATAGCGATGTGTGTCTCTACCACTATGGGGGTTCTTCCTAGGCGCCAAATCGAACCACGGTAATGCGATCACACCGAGAGATAGGATTTACAATAGCAATTCAAAATCACCACCAACCATGAACTAATTTACAGATCAAACGTCAATCATGGAGATCGAAACATTGCTCAAGATACCAATTGTTAAATTCTCACTTGCAATTCAGATGAGATCATCCTGGAGGCCTTCTCTCCGTTATGATGCGTGAGTAGTTCCACCTTGGACTACGGGTCCATGTAGTAGCTAGATGGTTGTATCTCCTCCTTTGTGCTTTCATGTACAGATCTTGTGAGCTCCGTTCATGATCAAGATCTAATCTATTTGTAATCATGCATGTTGTGTTTGCGGGGATCTGATGGATATTGAGATTATTATGTTGGTTTGATTAATGGTTTTGTCTTTATGATTCTATCATGTCTGTGTTGTTTGTGATCTTGCATGCTCTCCGTTGTTAGTAGCTATCTTGGCCAAGTATTTGCTAGTGACTCCAAGAGGGAGTATTTATGCTCGATAGTGGATTCATGCCTCTAGTTTCTAAGGGAAGTGACAATAATCTCTTTGGTTGTAGATGTGTTGTTGCTACTAGGGAGAAAACAACGGTCTCTTGTTCATGGAACATGTGGACTGTTTACCTTATACACTTTGCTTAAAGCAGTTGTCTGTTTCTTTCAACTTAATACTGGAGGGGGTTCGGATGATAACCTGAAGGTGGACTTCTAGTCATATATGCAGTTGGATGGCGGTCTATGTATCTTGTTGTATTTCCCAATCGAACCTCATAGGATCTTTCTGACTAGTAATTGCATTGTTATGCCTTGCTTAGTTCCTGTCAATTGCCCTGTTGTAATTTGTTTACCCTTCATGCCATGTTGTTTATACAAGGAGAGCACCTCTAGTGAACTATGGACCCCGGTCCAATCTTTACCATTGATACATCTTCCACTGTTACTTGTTTACTTGCTGCAAACCATTACTTTCCACACCATACGTTTAATCCTTTGTTACAGCAAACCGGTGAGCTTGACAACCTCACTGATTCGTTGGGGCAAAGTCATGAGTTTGTGTTGTGCAGGCCTCCGCATTGCTTGCAACAGCTATGTGACGTTTCCTTCCTCCTACTGGTTCGATAACCTCGGTTTCTTACTAAGGGAAACTTGTTGTTGTGCTGCTTCATACCTTGCTATTGGGGTTTCCAATGAAGCGTCCCATGACAAGTGTTGGGCGCCATCAGTGTGCATAATAGGTTCTTGGTGTACTTGTTGCAGTTGGGTGCTATCAGCAATTGTGCCTCACTTCAGCAAACCTTGTAATTTTTTGGTTATCATGGGTGTACATTTAGAAGAGTGATCTATGATCCCCACTAATTTCAAACGATGATGTTGGTGGGTGAACTTCATCCATTTGTGTTTCTAGTGGACCCACATAGGGTATGCTCTTCCAACCGATGATCATATCATAGTAAGGCAAAGACAGCACACGGAAATTGTGCCGGAAGGAATATCCCTGACACATCCAAGTTAAATTGGACAACAAAGATGAACTTGTAAGAAGAGCTCCATTAGCTGCCACAAAACGAGTAGGTGTTATGTCTTCAGTTTGTCTCCTGAGCATTTCTGTTAATCGAGCATCAATGAAAGATGATTTAGTGCATAAACCAACCATAATCAACAAATTATGCTTGTATATCATCCCATGTAGGGGCATTGTGTGTCGTTGTCATGCTGCTAGTTGTGCAGGGACAGGTGCCAATAGCATCAGATCATTATTAGAGTCAGAGGATTTTTTTATATGAAGAGTTGGATGCACTATCATTCTGCGACACTTTCAACAATTCTTTCAGGATGTGCAAAGGAATATGTGCAGGACACTTGTGATCTCTTCTCTATTCCTTCCCACATGTGAAGCATAATCCCTTGTACTTACGGTAAGTGCGGAGCGCTTCCAATTTATCGTTCCATTTTGGTGTGTCAGATTTCTTCCCTTCTTCAGATATTGCTGGTGATTTGTATTTGTATGAATATGACTTGTACTTGTCCTTGTGTGAATGTTTGTGAGGAGAAACACGCATGTCAAACTCCACTTGATTTCCTGCAATCTAGCAAGCAAACTAGTATTCTTTGCTTATTCGGGACAATGCAAAACAAAACTTGTGGGAATTTCATGCTTTAAACCAGCTAAATATCATTTAACAAAGAATACTCCACAAGTATATAAGGATCTTCTAAGAGAATTTGGTGTTTAAGGGTGTTGAATTTTTAAGTGTACACATCTACAGTGCTATATTGAACTAGGACAAGCATCTGTCTCACTTAAAAGTGTTTTTACTTTTTTCCCAACTTTCTCTGACGGCTGCACTTAGTTCTCCCTAGAGAATTTTGTTGGTATTTTTGGAAAGTTTACAATCAAATGGCTATGTGTCCTATCATATTATGTGATGGAAATTGAACTTTTATCTTCTGTGTAATACCATATATCTCAAAATATAACTCACAACCATAAAGCAAAATTTGATAATCCTCTCCGTTGAACTTAGGGAAATCCATATTAGGAGTATTACCAAAGCGTGGGACGGTGAGGAGATGAATGGAAATTGTGATAATGGGAATGCCCATCAAATCCAGGCTCCCTATTGAACAGGTGATAGGGGTGGTGAGACGTACCACTATCAGGAGGGAGGATCGGTGGAGCGAGAGATCCTCACGTCCTTCCCCTTGCCTTGTATGCACCGCCACGTCCTTGGGGTTGTTTGTCGGGAGTGATCAACACGACGGTGGTCGTTGGCGTGATTGGCTCCCTAGCATGTGCGTGTCGCGTTGCCTGCACCGACTCGAGAAGACTGAGCTACGACATTATGTCCTCTGCATGGAGCTGCAGAAGCGCCATGTTTGACACGAGGTCGATGGTGGTGGTGTCGACCTTCTCTTCTCCATGACCTTGACGTTGGTAGAGATGTTGTGGTCATTTATCGTGGCCACGGTAGCGATTTGTGTCTCTACCACTATGTGGTTCTTCCTGGGCGCCAGATCGAACCACAGTAATGCGATCACACCGAGAGATAGGATTTACAGTAGCAATTCAAAAATCACCACCAACCATGAACGAATTTACAGATCAAACGTCGATCGTGGAGATCGAAACCGGGCTCAAGATACCAATTGTTAAATTCTCACTTGCAATTCAGACGAAGAACATACAAGATCCAACGATGCAACATGATTTAGAGTACAAGGAGTGTTGTTTCTACTCTCTTATTTTTTTTTCAAGTTTGTCTCTCCGCGGGTCTATTTGTAGACCCTCTTCTATGTCTGCCACGTGTCCGTCTTTTCAAATTTTTAATCTTTTTCCGTCTGTTAATTAGTCTTTTTTCCAACCATGCATGAAAGTGGGTCTATCCTTTAGAAAATATAGACATTGGTCTCATAGGATTTTTTTTTCCGATCTAGATCCTCTTATCGTCTTGCTTCATGTTGGTCTCCATAAGTTGGGCCAGGTCCAACTTCCCCTTCATTTTCTTCTTCTTGAGCTTGTCATCAGACCTGGGCTGGGCCGTGACAGTCCGGTGTATTCAGAGCCGAGACGTGGCCGGACAGAACACAGCCCAAGCGATCATTTTCTCTCTCCAAGAATCTCAACCGTCCGTCCGTACACGACTATGAAATTTCTACCGAGTGGTTACCGCATTCCTAGCAGTGGCGTTGTTAAATTCTACCGAGTGGTTACCGCAACCAAACCAGCCGCATGCACTGCAGCGGGGTTCACCGTCCGTACGCCGCGGAGCACGGGCAGATCGGGCGTAGCGCGGCGTCGCCATCCGGGCGATCCGTGCGCGGCGGCGACAGCAGCAGCAGGAGGAGGGGAGGAGGAGATCCCTTGGCCGGAACCCCCGGCGCTGTCGGAGCCCACCGTATCTGGCCGGGATCGGTGTGGGCATGGCGCCGCGCTGTCCCCCTACGGGCACCGATGGCGACAGGACAACGCAGGAACGAAAAGAAGCGTGGATTATTCTTGGCTCGGCACGGACGGGTCAAACCGTGAACAACAACAGGCTAGCCGGAGCGGCTCGCAACTTGCACCACCGTAGGCTCCGCTTTTTGGAATGTGATGACTAGGCGGTTGCAAAACTTGGTGACACGACCTATCGAGGAGGGCCACACGAATTATCCGGTACTAGGAGTAGAATTTTGTAGCCACATTCTGCGTACGTTCATCAATGCATTCGCTTATCCTGTCCCTGCTCCTGGCTACACCGTGTCGCTCTGTTCCACGGCAGCAACCAGGCCCTGATTAGGAGTACTGTAGTAGTAGTAGAACACATTCCTCGTACGACGTTCTCCCATTCATGAATCCCAACGTCTACATGAACGAGGAAGCGCTCACGCGTTCCAAAGAAGCGTCACTCCTCTCTCGTGTTCGGCCGTGTGACGCGGACCAGGCCCACGGCTGGCTCCGTCCATGATTGGAAATGATGAAGCGGGGCGAGTAGTCCCGACGATGCTCAAGTTCCCATACGTACGGCCCGAGAGGGGAGGACCATGGTTTTCGCACTCGAAAGGCCCGCGAGAAAAAGAGGCGAGCGACCTCTCGCCGTCACCGCGGGCTGGGCGGCCAGCCACCCAATGGCCAGAGAGCATGCACGGCGCAGCGCCGGGACCATGGTCCATGAGTGCAACGCGATGCTTTCCACGAGTGCAACGCGATGCTGCTGCGTGTATCCTTTTCCCTTGGCGGGTCAATAGAACAGTCCAGTGCAATCGATCGGCGCCGTGCATCGGCGCACCGAACCAACGGCAAGATCCATCTATCCGTATTGGGGCAGGCACGATTGCTGCTGCTGCTGCTGCTGCTCTGCGGTGCTTGCTGCTTGATGGTTGGTTGGACCCGTCGATTTGGCTCGGAGCCTGAAGCTTTCTGCGCCGAATTTAACGGCACATGGAACAGGGCGCAGGCAAAGATACAAGTCCAGGCCCGTGAGCTGCTCGGAGGTACACTAGTAATATTTTCAAGGTCAACTTGGAGAGAAATTAGTCAAGTTATCATCAATCAATGGATGCCTCTTTAAACTAGCCATGTTACTGGTGCCATGTACTCCTACTAAATGTTTGCCAGGTCTGTACTTTGTTTGTAAGTGGTTCAATACTAGCTCGAGATCAACTTCAGACCTCGACTTTATAGTGTGAGGTACTAGTTAAGTGCTTGAGTCCACTTCAGCTAAAACTCAGCGGCTCCAAGTACTCCCTCCGGTTCAAAATATAAGATGTTTTAGCTTTGTGAAGAAAATATATCTAGACTTGTTTTAGTGTGTAGGTTCATTCAAGTTTAGAGTGAATCTACAAACTAAAACAAGTCTAGATACATTTGCTTCACAAATCTAAAACATCTTATATTTTGAAACAGAGGGAGTTCAAGTGTATCTTTCCATTACCTACGAACGAGAACTTCCTACTTAACATCATGAACGAAATTCGACAAATGATACATATGCAGGGTAACAAATCCAGCAGAATCTGCACAGCTTGCTTAAGTTCAGTGAAATCCAAGAGGCCAAGGGAAAACAGCACAAACAAACCACACGAGGGATACTACAACAAAATGTCCAACGAATCCAATAAACACATTTCAGGACAAGGCCTTTTTACAACTTTACTGAGATTTGCACATACTAGCAACACAGGACATGATAGATTAACATGAATACAACATGTTGCTGCATACAACAAGGACTACAGTTGTTGGTTTCAAACATTAGGAAGTAAACAAGATAATCCGTTTAAAAAAAGTACAAACAAGACAAGCTACCATACGTAAATGCCATTCATTCCTGCAATGGAACTAAATGGGCACAACCCTACCCAGAAAATAGAATGCCAAGATATCCTAGGAGTACATACCGACAAAATATCTACAAACAACAGATCAAAGAAGGCCCTCTCAACTTTTGGCTAAGAATACATCAAGATGACTCGTTCTACTATCCACTGCCAGTGAAGACGTCTCAAACTGTGAAGAACTGCCACCATTGATCCTTCTATAGCTGTATTTACGACATGCTGGACTTTGTTCTCCAGAAGCCAAGAAATGCAGCTGCAGCATTGTAATCATACCAACAGCTAACACTGCACTATTTCCTAATAAACCACCGATATTTTTTATGTTGAGGCTGTTCCTAGCTAAATCCAGACTAGAAGAAACAATCCACCCCAAGAAATTCGATCCTTTTCCCCTCTTCTTGGTAGTATTAATGCCGGAATAGATTCTTGATCTCTCAGGCTTGTTCACTGATGGAGATGGCCAGATATCATGGTAGACATTATTGATGAAGTTCGACGCCTCGTCTATTACTTCACGATTTTTCCCATGATGATCTTTTAGTCTTATTGAAAGCATGATGTGACTTTGTTGCAACCTTTGTAATGCAACATCTCCTTCTGCTTCCTGCAGTGAGTGCACAGCCTGCAAAAGAGTAATGTACAAGTATACTGTGAAAATCAAACAAGGAAAAGTTGGACTTGATGACAGTTTGTCCACGAAAACAACAAAGTGTATTTTAAAAGGCAATCACAGAAATTTGGTATATATTACAAAGTTATAGATGTTTGATATGTAGATGCAACCGAAAGTCAGACCATCAAACTTGTAATAATATGCAGAAGGGATAGAGGGGTGACATCAATACCGACAGACAACAGTAAACAGCGGCAGGCAACTCCACCAAAAATTATGGACATTCATATGCAACAGAAAGATTTCATTAAAAGCACCCCCAAACATTCATGTGCTTCAATTACATTGCTAAATAGACCCCCTTCTTTCAATTTTTCTGAATCCCTTTGTGTGCCATCCTTTATTCCCTTAACGTAAAAAGAATCTACAAACTTAAATTTCAACAATGTTTTATAAATTATTAACTCCCATAATTAATGATTGACTAAATTGTGGCTTTCCCTTAGGATTAGAGAAATGCTACCCGTTACTTAGAACCATAAGGCTATTACAATATTATCGAAGTACTTTGACTGGCCAAGCAGCTTCGTTCAGGTCTATAAAAGGCTGAGAAAATTGCAGTGGGACTACTTAGTTGGAAGACAAGTACAGTCTCCAACTTGAGTAAAAGGCAGTGGATTCTTTAGTACTCCACTTCGGACCAATCCAGCAAGAACTTTCATACACTGTACCTCGAGTTACTCGTTAAAGTGACACAGAGCTCACCTAGATGCCTACAGTGCTCATTCAGAAATTCCACCATTCGATCCATCATGAAATTCTATAGACAGCTTGGGATTGCCAAATAAGCAATCACAACGACCTTGTGGGTCACTACAAAAACAGGCCTCAGCCTTTACAGGTTATAGACTTATGAACTCTTATCTTGGAATTCCCATGCATGATAAAATTTGCAAAATCAGATCCCAATCTAGCTGTCCATTCACATTATAGAACATAAAGAAGAGCACACAACAATATTGATCTACTGAGAAGTGATAGTGTATAATTTTTCAGTAATGAAGCATGGTACACCTAATCAACAAAATCCATACTACAGAAATACCAACACAGTTTATCATGGAGCAAACAAGCACTTCTAAATTTAACAAGACGCAGGTGGGTGATTGCCTGAATAAAAACTACCATGGCAGGCAAAACATAAATCTAAATCTTCTCAATAAAAGGTTCAGTATAGTAAGATCACCGGCACCTTCGTAAACAGAAAACAAGTTCAGAGCCAAGTTGATACATGATTGTCAACAATATTTATCTCGTTGGTCCGAATGTGGAGCAACTTTTGAGACCAGTGATATGTGTAATGCAGTTGTTCCGTCTGATTAAAGATGAGTACAATCTTCAGAGAAAAAAACCTTGCTGAATAAAGACTCATTATCTGCAATAACTCGAATTACTTGTTGACAATAAAATCATGGAATTCATATGGCGATAAAATTTGCAAAATCAGATCACAATCTAGCAGACCGTTCACATTATAAAACATTAAAAAAGCACACCACAATATTGATCAACTGAGAAGTGATAGAGTATAATTTTTCAGTAATGCAGCATGGTACAGTACACCTAATCAACTAAATCCATAACAAAGAAATGCCAAATAGTTTATCATGGAGCAAACAAGCACTTCTTAATTTAACAAGACACGGGTGCTTGATTCCCTGAATAAACACTACCATGGCAGGCAAAACATAAATCTAAATCTTCTTAATAAAAGGTTCAGTGTAGTAAGATCAATGGCACCTTTGTAAACAGAAAACAAGTTCAGAAAACCTTTGGTGCAAATGTGAAGCAACTTTTAAGACCATTGATATATGTGTAATGTAGTTGTTTCGTCTAATTAAAGATGAGTACAATCTTCAGAGTAAAAAGCATTGCTCAATAAAGAGCAATTATCTGCAATAACTCGAATTACTTATTATTATCTCCCACAGGTGTGTGACATACACACTGCTGAATTGCCACCATCAGACATACTAATGACCGAATAAACAATCTGCAGATTTAGTTTTACGTGAATTTCAGGTGAAAAACCATTCCAATCAATCACTGAATGTAGATCGTACATATATGCTGACCATGCTTTCAAACTTCGACAACCAGTCGCTTGAATTTTACTGACATTTCTAGCCGCAACAAGTTTCATCCCAAATGACAGAAACACCCTACCAACCAAACTACCCACTACGACGTTCCTTTGGAAAATTCCACGGAATGCAGCGCGAAATACGCTAGCATGACAAATCAAACCATACGAACGAGAGCGACGGCAATGAGAGGGGTTTAAGAGGCTCACCAGAAAGCACTCGAACTGGTCCTCGAGGTCCTCGAGCGCGGCGCGGATAGCGTGCAGGCTCCTCACCTCCTCAGCCACCGAATTCAGGTCGGCATCCTCGTCGCCGTCCACGGGGAATCCCTTGATGTGCACGACGCCAGCAGGCCTATCCCCGGCGCGGCGGCGGACGGTGCGCAGGAAATGGGCTCGCGAGAGGGCGTGGATGGCGTCGCTGACCTTGTCGTGGAGGTCCCAGATGGTCTCCAGCACGGCCTCCGCCTCCTCGGGCTCCATCTGAAACCCTAGCGCTAGCGCCGCCCTGGAAATTCGAGAACAAGCCGGCCGCCGCTTGGGTCCCGGGATTTCAGAACTGCTTGGAGGGAGAGTCGGAGAGACAGGTTTGCTGCGCAATGATTGTGGCTAACAAGACATGGGCCATTGGCCGCCTGCAAGATTCAGAGTGGCTTAAGTTCTGGGCCTACTTTTCCGAGCCATTGAGCAACCGCGGCCCTTCTTGAATCTGGGCTACAGCGGCTTGGGCTCCGAAAGGGTAAAAAAAAGTCGCGAGGAACACTCGAGAGCTTTCCGAATTCTTCTATGCCATCGACGGCCGCCGGGGCGCCGCTGGTTTTCTTTCTTCTCGCCCAAGCCGCCGCCGACACACTAAACCGGCAGCTGTTGGCTCGCCCTGGCTGACCATAAAGGTCAAGGGAAAGCAGCGCCACGGTCGCCAGGTTGTAGTAAGTCTCCTAAACCACCTCTCTCTCCCGCGGAGCGCTGTTGATTTGTTGGATTGGATCGGCATGGAGAAGGAGGCGACGACGCCGCGGCCGGTGTGCGCGCAGGAGGCGCTGGCGCTGCTCAACTGCGCCGCCGAGAACCCCTACGACCGCGACAAGTGCCTCTCCCTCCTCGACGCACTCCGGGGGTGCATCGCCCAGAAGGTAATTACTCTCGCGTACACTGGTTTCGGTGCTAATGCTGCGTGGATTTATTGGCTAATTCTTGCCGGTACAACTATGATTTGGGATCCTGTAACGGAGGTTTAGCTATCCCCATCTTAAATTAAGAAAGAAATCACCCACCACTGAATAATCGTGAACTTGATTGCCTAGCTCATTTTTTGGATGGACTATTGTAGAGACTTCATAGCTTGCAAACATGTAAGGATTCAGAACATCTGTACGCAGATGGAATGAAAGCTTGCATCATATGCTTCAGTGTAATTTCAACCAAAATGAGCACCATGCCACGTAATTCCTTATCCAGTCGAAGCGATCGTGAATTGTTTTAGCACTAAAAGCATACAAACTTTTCTTGGATAGTAGAGTTATCAACTTTAGTTGTGGATCGAAGCTTGGTTAATTGTGAGAACTTATTCGGAGTTACAAAGGTCTAAACCGCTTGTTTGTACTCAACTAATACAAGTTATTTGCAGCTGAGGCAATTCCCCTTTGTAATAGCAAACAGACGCTAAAAGTCTTATAAGAGTTTATCTCCTTTAAGATTGTGTGATACTTGTGAACGCTGGCCAGATGACGCCGTATTGTTGGATAGCAAATTGTCTAAAATCTTCCCGTTAGGTGGATATGTGCAATCTTGGCTTGCCAAATGTCATCTCCAAAAGGTTATCTGAACATGGGAAATAAACTGAGAACTTTGACCAAGATTCATCTAATACGTCACTGAATTTTAAATCTTAATCCGATCTACACATTGAGAAACAAAAGAACATTGTGCAATGAGTAGTAGATGAACAGTAGGAGTTGAATTAGGTTTATTCACAACAGATTTTGGTCCTTTTTTTTCGCAATGCTCAGATCAAATGAAAAAAAAATCATAAATATGCATCTTGGGGCGGAGGCCGGATTCGTTTGTGTGGGGGCAATTTAGTTGATTGGGGGCTAACCGGCTAATGTTTTATAAATTGAAAATAAAATTAAGCAATTTTGTGTAAATATATTAGATATATATTGCAATTTAAAAAAGTTGAGTGAGGGCTTAGGCCTACTTATGCCTTCGTGGGTCTACCCCGGAATCATGGGTTAATGCTTGCAATCTTAATAGAATATCGTATCATGTTATTATTATCCATCCGGTTAGATTGCATAGAGTGTACCTTTAGATCATCCGGTTAGATTGCATACTGTACCTTTAGATTCATGCTAGCTGCTCTGTAAATTGCTGCGAGGCCCTCTTCAAGTATGATTTCTGGTTATTTTGCCCCTACGGTGATGAAAAGTTGTACTCCCTCTGTTCACTAATGTAAGACATTCGGGACTTTTTTTAAAACACATGTATGTTGACGTGTTTAGTGTGTATGTTTATTCATTTCAGAGTGTATCTAGTCTCCTTTGAAATATCTAAAAGGTCTTACATTAGCGAACGGAGGGAGTACGTTGATTTCTTGTTATTTATGCTCTGTAAAGTGTGATTTCTGGTTATTTGCTCCAGTACAACTCCCTTCTCCCAAACTCGTAGAAAACTCAGTCTAACTCAAACAAAAGGGCGGCTGAGATCGCTCGATACCCCTTCGTTATCAGTACTAAACGTGCATACGTAGCGCTGTACAAAACCCGTATAGCCCAACTAAATTATGTCTTTCTAGCATATGTATGTATGCTAGTACGTATGTTCGCCGGCTCATCGCCGGCGACGGTCATGGCCGGCGGGTTGGTGGCGGTTGTGTTGGGGCGCCGCGGCGGTGCTGGCCGGGCACTATGCACTCAGAGGTGAATCTGGCTAGCACACGCCTCGGAATAGCCTGGCATGCAGGCTTGGTGGCGGCAGGCTGCGGCGCGTTGAAGCAACATATAGTCCGGGTACTTGTCCGGCGAGTAGTTCCAGACAACAAAATTTGAAACATGATCTACTGGGAGTCGCTGGACTTGTTGGACAAGTTTTTGGCGGCAAAAAACTTGTGAGTAGACATCTTTGCAAAATATTCTTGTATGGCAGCTTGTCCGGTGATACCAGAAACTTAGTGCTGGTTGCCCAGGCCAGACTGTTTGGTGAAGAAGTTCCGAAGCGACAAAAACAGGAAGTAGCGAGTGTTGCCGGACTTGTATGCCAACTAGTCCGGCGGTAAAAACTTGTGAACAAAAAACTTTGCAATGTATGATTGAGGTTATTGTAAAATCAACACATATTTATAGCAAACGAATCAGATCTTAGCATAATTCGGTAACACATCAAAGGCACGTACAAACTAGCATCACCATTAACAACCAGCAACTGAAGATAGAGTACATTACAGGTGTATTTCGCAGAAACAATGGTTGTGTAAAATGAACTATGATTTCTCAGTCATTACACAGGAAACCAAAAAGTTACATGTCCACAAGAATTTGATACATGGAAAATAAAATGAACCAAGACTTGAACACGGCCTTGAAACCTTCTACGGGACTAAAACCCGACCGTATCCAAAAGATCTTGGTCCTAAACATCATCTTCCTCACGGTTGGGTTTAAGCATGTTCTCAAAAGAAGTGCTTAAACCCAACCGCGAGGAAGATGATTATTTAAGACCCAACCGCGAGGAAGATGATGCTTAGGACCAAAGTCTTTTGCATACGATCGGGTTTTCGTCTTGTAAAAGGTTTCCAGACCGTGTTCAAGTGTTGGTTCATTTTATTTTCCGTGTAACAAAATCTTGTGAACATGTAACTTTTCGGTTCCATGTGTAATGATCGAGAAGTCATATTTCATTTTATTCTGCTCTACCTTCAGTAGAAATTGCCGTACTGGCCAGTTGTTAATGTCAATGCTAGTTTGCACGTGTCTTTGAGTAATATCTAATTTCTCGTTTGCTATAAATATATGAGTGTTGATTTTATGAGAACCTCAATCGCACGTGCAAGTTTTTGCCACTGGGCTAGTTGCCATACAAGTCCGGCAGCGCCCGTACTTCCTGTTAACTTTTGTCGCTCCAGAACTTCTCCACCAGACAGTTTGGCCTGGGTGGCCGTATAGGCCGGCACTAAGTTTCAGGCCTTGCCGGACAAGAATATTTTGCAAATATGTGTAGTCCTAAATTTTCTGCCGCTGACAAGTTTTCGTACTTTGTTTGTCAACAAATCCGGCGACTCCCAGTATCTTATGTTAAAAAATTCGTAGTGCGGAACTTCCTGCCGAACAAGTACCTGGACTGTCGATCGTGCAGCCGCCCCCGCCACCAGCCGTGCTGGCACACACCTACAAGGCTATTCCAAGGCGTTTGCTGGCCAGATCCACCTCCGAGTGCATAGTCCCTGGCCAGCACCGCCACCACGCCACCAGCCCGCCAGCTACGAGTCGGCGAACGTACATACTAGTATACATACGTGTGCTAGAAAGACATATAACTTAGTTGCCATCGTTGTATTTGTGTTTGGCTGAGTTTTCTACGAGTTTGGGGTAGGGGTTGTAGTGGAGGCAAACGCCTAATCATATCAGTCTTGGACTCTTGGTCCATCTGTTTCTCAAAGAAAGGTAGCCACAACTGATTTTCATGTGAGTGTTTTCTGTTGGCACTTTGATCCAACTAAAGTTTGGCTCTTCTTGTCTCATGTTTTCTTTCATCAGACTCTGCTTGCGTTGTGAAGTGCATTTCTCTCTTATAATATGGATTGTTCACATTCTCTAAGTCCCTCTCTCTTTGTTTAAAATGCAGAGGGTGAAGAAATTTTCGTTGGCTGAAGCAAGCTCTGCCGGCACTACTGAAGCTCCAAAAAGCAAATAGAAGCCCTTAATTAAATAGAACCCTTAAAATTAAGCTGGTTCCACTTTTAGCACATGTGCTAGGCCGGGCATGGTGATTTTGTTGGATTTGTTTTAAAATTAAATTAGGCCCAGATTAAGATTTTTTACCAAAAAATCTGATATACTGTTAATTCGAAATTATATGTAATTGGCACATTGAGCACAGAATGATGCGTGTATGTTATTTCGCCATTGTGGCCGTTGTCATGCCGTTCCAAATATTCGATCATTTGTTAGGACGCAAGCACATCCAAAGTTCATGATCATTTAATTCATTTTGTTAAGAAGCACGCACAAAGTTATTGGTTCGTTGTAGTGTCTGGAAGATTTCCGAGCATGTTTTGGCCTGCTCAGTACCTGATCGCTAAGGACTTCCGACTGATACGATTTGGTGTGTACAGGGAGATAGACTGCGTTGATGGTTTTGTTTCTGTATGCTGAATTGCTGATGTTTCTTGTCCTTTCTACTTCTGGCTGTCTCCTAAGAATTTTCGTTCGGTTTCAGGTTTCCAACAAAGTCATGTTCCTACAGATCAGCAATTTCTTATTGCACTGTTACAACGTTAGATATGACTGAACATAAGATATACTTTCTCCGTTTAGAAATATAAGATGTTTTAGGTTTATGAAGGAGATGTATTTAGACACCTTTTAGTATATAGGTTTAAATAAATCTAGACACTAAAATGTGTATCTCCTTTACAAACCTAAAATATCTTATATTTTTAAACGGAGGGAATACACCAAAATAATATAGCTAAACCCTCTAGGAAATTTGGGAATAAAAAAGGCAAAAAAAAAATTGTGTGGTCAACTTGTTTCATAAGCCAAGTAAAAAAACATGTTTCATTAAGAAAAGAAGCCCCAGCTGATTTTTTTGAAGTTTGGCTCTTCATTTCATGTTTTCCTCCAGGTTATTTTTTATTTTGTATTAACGTGTATTCCTCTCTTATATAGTATGTAGTGTTCACATTCTCTAAATCCCTCACTTTTTGTTAAAATGCAGAGGGCGAAGAAATTTTCGTTGGTCAAAGCAAGCTCTGCTGGGGCCACTAAAGCTCCAAAAAGCAAAGAGAAACCCTGAATATTAAGTCGTTTTTTGGAGGGGAGAAGGGTCTAGTAGACCCCCAAGCTTCATTCATAACCGTGGGATACAATTACAAAGAGGACCTCAGAAACATCTAAAAATACAACCTCATCCTCACAATTTACAAAAAAGACTCAATAGAAATTTTTTAAATGCAACCATGTCTTTTTTCACTGTTGCCACTGCTAAGCTTTGAAGACATGGCCGCCAATCCCGGTCCGGGGATGGACCACTTGGGGTGGAGCCGATAATGCATGTCGTTAAAGACAAAAGATCCTCCCAAATGGATAGGACTGGAATCTGAGGCGAGTCGAGTCAGCTTGGCTGGATTCGCTAAAACTCGTTGGCTCGGCTCCTTAACCGAACAAGTTCAGACTGATACTCGGCTTAAGTTGATAATTTGTTTAGATCGTTATAAGTGTGAACACGAGCACATATAAAAAACTAGTAATTCTCCTACTAATTCACAACTATAACACCGATAGTACTTTCATAATTCCACAAAGACAAGATCAATGAAAAATAGTAGTTATATACCATTATAAGTGCAAGAAACGTTAACAGTTTGGCACCCATCTATAAAAAAAATAAACTCAGCTAAACAAGTAGTTGGTTTAACTTGGGTTAACAAAGGAGCTCAAATCTAAAACTCGGCTTGACTGTTAGACATCAAGTTCGAGGTGAGTCACAAGCTAATCATTTAGCTTATGAGTTTTAAGTTGTAATTCTAGCCCTATAGACGGAGGACGAAATCCATTGGAGCAAGAGACTCCGAGGTGTGGAATGACCCCCTTAGACAAATACGCCGCCACTTCTTGGGAACTTCTTCCATAGAAGCTTCGCCGGCTTCCTCGACATCGCTTGATCCTGTCTCCCCTTTGCTGCTCGCCACCATGACGACCAAATCTAAGGGGGCGGTCTATTGAAGATATGCTCAAGAGGAAATAATAAAGTAATTATTATTATATATTTGTGTTTATGATAAATGTTTACATTCCATGCTATAATTATATTAATAGGAAACATTGATACTTGTGTGTTTTGTAAACATAAAAGAGTCCCAAGTAAGCCTCTTATTAAACTAGCTTGTTGATTAGTAGATGATCATGGTTTTCTGATCATGGACATTGCATGTTATTAATAACAAGATCATATCATTAGGAGAATAATGTGATGGACACACACCCATAGTAAGTATAGCATAAGATCAAGTCATTAAGTTCGTTTTGCTACAAGCTTTCAAATACATAGTAACCTAATCCTTCGACCATGAGATCATGTTAATCACCATCACTAGATGAATGCTTTGATGGCATCAAATGCCACTTTCGTAACTGGGTGGTTATAAAGGTGGCATTGGGTATTCTGAAAGTATGTGTTGAAGCACATGGATCAAGTGTGGGATTTGTCCATCCAAATGACGGATAGATACACTCTGGACCCTCTCGATGGAATGTAATCCAATTGGCTTACAATCATGTGACTAGGTCACAAGGGATGTCATATCACGAAACGAGTAAAGAGTACTTATTGGTAATGAGGTTGAACTAGGTATGGATATACCGACGATCGAACCTCGGATAAGTAAAGTATCGCGCGACAAAGGGAATCGATATCGTATATTAATGGTTCATTCAATCACGAATTCATCATTGAATATGTGGGAGCCATTATGGATATCCAGGTCCCGCTATTGGTTATTGATCGGAGAGGTGTCTCGATCATGTCTGCATAATTCACGAACCGTAGGGAGACACACTTAAGGTTCGATGTTGTTTAAGTAGATATGGAATATGAGTTGGAGACCGGATGTTGTTCGGAGTCTCAGATTGGATCCAAGACATCACAAGGAGATCTGTAATGGTCCGGATAATAAGATTCATATAAAGGAAGTCATCTTCCGGGGTTCGGTAAAATTTTCGGTGTTTTGACTAGAGCTTCTAGAATGTTCTAGAAGGGACCACCAATGGGCCCACCACCCCGGGAGGGGCAACATGGTTTGAGGGAAATGTTTTGGGGGCTCATGGGCCAGCCGCACAAAGCCCAAGGGTTTTAGGGTTTGGGGGCTTGGGAGGCAAGTTTCCTCCCTCGCTCCCTCTTGTGCCGCCCCTAGGAGGAGGTGGACCAAGGGGGAACCATAGCCACACACACCCCTCTATATAAAGAGGGGAGGGTAGGGCGCACCCCCTGCCTCCTCTTCCTAACCCTAGTCGCCACCCTCCTCCTCCATTATGCTGCTTCGGCTTAGGCGAGGCCCTGCAGGATTCTCTCCTCCACCACCACCACCACGCTGTCGTGCTGCTGGGATTCTGAGGGGATCTACTACCTTTTCTGCCCGCTGGAACGGGGAGAGGAAGGTCTACATCGACTCCGTACATGTGACCGAGTGCGGAAGCGCTGCCATAAAGCGGCGCCGGAAGGATCGTCATCGCGATCTTGAGATCGGCAAGTGATCGACTACATCAACCATGAGACTCGATCTCGTTAACGCTTTGGATCTACAAGGGTTAGTTCTCTTCAATCTCGTTGCACCGGTCTCGTAGATTAGATCTTGGCTTTTCCATAGATTGGATCTTGGTTTTATGTGTTCTTGCGATAGAATTTTTTTGTTTTCATGCAACCAACGCTACAGTGGTATCAGAGCCGAATCTATGCGTAGATATGTTGCACGAGTAGAACACAATGGTTTTGTGGGCGTTGATGCTCTTATTGTCGCTTGCTTTTCATGTACTTTGCATCTTGCGGGGTGGTGGGATGAAGCGGTCCGGGCTAACCTTACATGTCGTCGCACATGAGACTTGCTCCACGCTCAATATGCAACTTGCATTGCACAAGTGGCTTTGCGGGTGTCTGTCTCTTCCACCATGGTTAAGATTCAATTTACAATCTTCACTTGACAACACTTGTATTAGTGTTGTGGTTCTTGTTCTTAGGTAAGAACGGTTCTTATTCGAAAGCCTCAAGCCTCGTAAAATATGCAAAGAAAATTAGAGACGTCTAACTTATTTTTGCAGGAGCATGTGATGTGATATGGCCATGATGTGATTGTGATTATATTTGATGTATGAGATGATACTTATTGTAATATGGCAACCGACAGGAGCCTAATGGCTGTCTTTAAATTTGTTAAGACATGTGTGTCTATTCATCATGTAATAGATTTATTCCAAATAGTTGTAATATTTGTTGTTAGTGATGGACAACCATGAAGCGGCGCCACTAACCTTGATGCCACACTGGTGATGATGGAGATCATGTTTGTGCTTTGGAGATGGAGATCAAAGGCACAAGAATAAAGGCCATATCATATCACATATTATGAATTGCATGTGATGTTAATCCTTTATGCATCTTGTATTGCTTAGATCATGACGGTAGCATTATAAGATGATCCCTCTCAATAATATCAAGTAATAAAGTGTTCGTCCTTAGTAGGTACCGTTGCTAAGACTCGTCGTTTCGAAGCACCATGTGATGATCGGGTGTTATAGATTCTGCATGTGCATACAACGGGTGCAAGCCATATTTGCACGTGTGGATACTAAGGTTAATCTTGACGAGCCTAGCATGTACATACATGGCCTCGGAACACGGAATACCGAAATTTAAAGCATGAGTCGTATGAATGATATGATGAACATGTTGATTATTCCCCTTTGAATCTACATCTTCTCTCATGAAGATCGGACTTGGTGTAGTGGATTTGGTTCATGTAATCACTAATACAATGTGAGAAATGTTGTTTTGAGTGGGAGTTCACCTAGTTAATTTAAGAATTAAATATGAACTCAATTTATTACAAACTTAGTCTAAACTTTTTGCAAATATGTTGTAGATCATGGTGGTCCCTACCATCATTTTTAATGCGTTCCTATAGAAAGAAAAGCTGAAATACAATGGAAGCAACTTCACGGACTGGTTCCGTAATATGACGATTTTCCTCGATGCTGGTAATTTGACCTATTCAAAGAACATTTCATGATCCCTAATTTTTTGTGTGTTAGATAACAATACCAAGAATTATTGTGTGTTGAAGTGCTACAGATATTTACCTTGAAAGCCTGAAACTGATTTTGGGGGGCGGATTATCCGCCCCTACCAGGGGCCGGGTAATCCACCCCTACCCAATCTCAAAAAGGGCGCAAGGGCGCAAGGGCGCGACCGTCTATATGGGGGGCGAAATATCTCTCGGATTTTCCGGCCAGGGGCCAGAGTTTTTTCCCAGGCCAGATAATCCGCCCCTCAAGGGGAACGAATAGTTCGCCCCCCCCCCCCAGGTTTTGCTTCCAAGGTCGCCACGGCGCATCACTCAGAGGGGGGGGCGGAGTTTCCCCCGGACTTTCCGTCTCTGGGGCGGATTTTCCCCAGGGGCGGATAGTTCGCCCCTTGAGGGGGCGGATAATCCGCCCCCTCGAGGATTTTCACCAAGTCAAGCTCGGCGTGACCCATTGTGTGGGGGCAGATTTCCCCCGGACTTCCCGTCCAGGGGGCGGATTTTTCCCCCAGGGCGGATGGTCCGCCCCCAAACTTCACCAACGGCCAGATCTGTCCAGGGGGTATTTAAACTAGCCATCTCCCTCCTGCCAGAACTCTTGGTTCATTTGAAAAAGACAAGATCTGCTCCTCAAGTTTCATCCAAGAGATCTCCACCTTCATACACCCAAAGGCCCCATTCCTTGGGGAATCGAAGGAGGAGGGCTCGATCTTCACCAAGTGTAATCAAGCGCTTCGTCTCCTCTCCATTCATTTGGAGAATCTTCGATCTAGTATTTCTTGCAAATATCTAGATCCTTGTGTTGATTATATTGATAATACTTGTTCTCGTGACAACTTGTTGTCATTACGGGAGCCTCCAATTCGGTTGTAGATGTGTGCCCCTCTAGAGTTTTAAAGGCACTGATTCCATCCTCGAAGGGTACCAATAGTGGAGAAGGTGGATCAAGACTTTGTGGCGAGATCCATCGGTGAATAGGGTGAGGCCTATTGTGGCGTGGTGGTCTTAGAACCGCCCACCCCTCCAACGCAGATGTACTTCCCTTAACAAGGAAGGAACTGTGATAAAACAAATCCATGTGTATCCACGTGATCCACTATGGTTTCCTTGCTCCTCTCTTTACGTGCTTAGTAGCTAGGGTTGCATATATGAAACTCTCGTAGTTGCATATCTAGAGAATTTACTTTGTGTCAAGCCTAAAAGTGAAAAAGGACTAAAAATTGAGTAGCACCTATTCAACCCCCCCCTCTAGGTGCCCATACGATCCATTTCAATTGGTATCAGAGCCCCGACTGTTATTGCGGGATTAACCGCCTAAGAGAAGTATGGGTTCCAAGGGAGATGGGAGTGATGCTCCGGAGGTAGTCACCATGAAATATCTCAAGACGTTGGAAACAACCTTGATTAGTTCCATGGAGGCTAAGATGGAAGAGATGCGTCAAATGATAATGCTTCTCTCCCCATCCACAGCATCACCTCCATCTGCCTTTGAGGCTACCACTCCGCAATCCAAGGAAACGGGTAAAACCGATTCCAAATAAAACGAAGTGGTTGGTGATGGCACTAGCAAGAGCTCCTCCTCGAAAAAAGATAGTGGTAAGGAAGGATACAGTGAGGTTTCCCATGTGTATTCACCTGATCCACCTATCCCACACCCTCATATACATAATAGGGGTGATCCACCCAAACTTTCAGCATCTACTTTTAATCAATGGCAATTTTTTACGAAGTCTCATGTGTGCAGCTCCTCCATTGAGTTGTGGAAAATTATAGAGAATGGTCTTCATGTTGGAGATCCCAACAACCTAACAAGAAGAAAGGTTGTGGACAGTCAACTCAATGCAATGGCTCTACACATGATTCATCTTGGTGTGGGTACCAAAGACATGCCACACATTGAGCATCTCAACATAGTTAAGGAAGCTTGGGATGCCCTCACCGAGCTCTTCGTCAGAAATGAAAGTATGAGAAGAAATAGATATGATGATTTGAGTAATCAAGCTGAAGGGTTCTATATGTTGGATGGAGAAGATCACGAGGACATGTATAGGAGGCTCAAGTCAATAGCCACCACTTTCAGAAATCATGGTGCCTCTCATATTGATGATGCTTGGATCAAGCGCAAGTATGTCAGTGCTCTTATGCCATTTAAGCCACAGATTTGAAGAGTCTCCAAGGAAGGCATAACTACCACCTAATGACATCCAATGAGGTAATGCAAGAAATGGCGGCTTTCAAAGTGGCTGCCAAGAATGCCGAAGATGCACGTGCACGAGCCATTGGGATGCAAAAGGGGGTCAACATGGCCTTGAAGACAAGTGTGGCTGATCAAGATGAAGATAACATAGAAGATATGGATTGTCCCGAGGATGTAAAAAGAGATCATGGACAATACATGGCCTTCTATGCTAGAAACTTTTGGAAGGATCCAGCCAAAGCCAAATCTGAACTAGAATGCAAGAGTGGAGCAAATGTAAGAAGGGAGAACGGTCTCAAGCTAAGAACGTGTTTCAACTATGGAGACCGGCTGCACTTTGTAGCTGAGTGTCCTTATCAAAGTAGAGAAGATAATGGAGGAAGACTCATTCTCAAGGAAAAGTCAAAGGGCTCCGCGAAAGAAACAATTTGTGAAGAAGAATGCTCCATTCAAGAAGCAACCAAAGATAGTCTTAGTTGTTGGAGATATGCCCAAGAGGCAATAATAAAGTGGTTATTATCATATCTTCACACTTATGATAAATGTTTACATACCATGCTAAAATTGTATTAACAGGAAACATTAATACTTGTGTGATTTGTAAACTAAAATAAGAGTCCCTAGTAAAGCCTCTTGTTAAACTAGCTTGTTGGTTAATATATGATCATGGTTTCCTGATCATGAACATAGAGATGTTATTAACAACAGGATCATATCGTTAGGAGAATGATATGGTGGACATACTCCTATAGATAAGCGTAGCATAAAGATCAAGTCATTTCAATAGTTCAATTGTCAGATGCTTTACGATACATAGTAACCTAATTCCTTCGACCATGAGATCATGCATATCACCTTTACCGGATGGATGCTTTGATGACATCAAACACCACACCGTGGCGGGTGGCTATAAAGGTGGCATTAAGTGTTCGGAAAGTATTGGTTGAAACACATGGATCAAGAGTGGGATTTGTCCATCCACATGACGCGGATAGATATACTGGGCCCTCTCGGTGGAATGTCATCCAATTGGCTTGCAAGCATGTGACTTGGTCACAAGGGATCACATATCACGGAACGAGAAAAGAGTACTTATCGATGCGAGGTTGAACTAGGTATGCAGAGATCAAGCGATCATAACCTCGGATAAGTAACATATCGTGAGACAAAGGGAAATTGGTATCGTATGTAAGTGGTTCATTCGATCGCAAAGTAATCGAGAAATATGTAGAGCCATATGAATTTCAGATTCCTCTATTGGTTATTGTTAGAAGTGTCTCGATCATGTCCATAATTCACGAACCGTAGGAGACACACTTAAGGATTGACGTTGTTTGAGTAGTTATGGTATTATGAGAAAGAGAACGAATGTTGTTCGAGTCTCGGATGGGATCCGGATATCACGAGGTGATCCGGAATGGTCCGAATAAGATTCATATAAGGAAAGTCCCGTTTGAGTTCGGGAATGATTAGTGTTTTCATCGGAATGTTCTAGAAGGTTCGGATTGTCCAAGACTCCGGGAGGGAAGGGTACATGAATGTGTCATTGCTCATTGAATGATTGCATCATGTACTAAGTGTTCTTGCTGTCCCAAATAAAGGATTAAATTGAATCCTAAAACAGAAAAGTCAAATGTCCGGTTTGAAAGTCAAACGCCAAAACAAGAACGTGGGAAACAAGCAAGAGGAGTTGGAACCAACTTTGGAGGAGTTGGACTCCTCCAGGGGCGCCAACCCTAGGCGAGTTGGGAGGACTCCCTCCCTCCCTGGCCAAGGACCCTCCCCATATAAGGAGGGCAGGCTCCTCCATAGACACATAACTTTCTACTCTAGATCTCCGGTTTAGAGCCGCTTTGGTTCTGACTTCTAATTGCTTTAGCCGGTTTAGAGCCTTCTAATTGGTTTAGAGCCTTCTAATTGGTGTGTCTAATTACTAGACCACTAATAGCCTCTCTCATAAGCTCCACCATACCATACTGCAAGCTTAAGAAGCCTGCGGGATCTCCCTCTACTTGGTACCACGCCGTTGTCTTCAGGAATCGCGAGGAGAGTGCTACAACCTCCGTCATTGCTGGAACAAGGGAGAGGAAGGTCTTCGTCAGTACCGAACGTGTGACCGATTGGGAGGCCTGCGAACGTGGCGCGGAAGGATCGTCTCACGCGATCTTGAGATCGGAAGTGTCGACTACATCACCCACGAGAATCGCTCGTTAATCGCTTTGGAATCTTCGAGGTAAGTTATTCCAAACGACTCGTTGCTACAATCTAGTAGATAGATCTTGGCTTGTTTGTTTGAATGCGATAGAAAATTTTTGTTTTCCATGCAACGAACCCCTCTGATGGTATCGAGCCGTGTCTATGTAGATCTGTTGCACGAGTAGAACACAATGGTCATTGTGGGCGTTGATGCTTTTATTGTCGATTGCTTCTTGTGTACTTTGTATCTTGCGGTATGTTGGGATGAAGCGGCCCGGGCTAACCTTACATGACATCGTTCATGAGACTTGCTCCACGCTTGACATGTAACTTGTATTGCATAAGTGGCTTTGCGGGTGCATGTTTCTCCTAGCATAGTTAAGATCCAATTTACAACGGGTGATTGACAATACTAGTATCAATGTTGTGGTTCTTGTTCGTAAGTTAGAACGACACTTATTGAAAGCCCCAAACCACGTAAAACATGCAAAGAAAGTAGAGGCGTCTAACTTTGTTTTGCAGGTGTCTTGATGTGATATGGCCATGATTGTGATTATATATGATGTATGCAATGTTCCTTATTGTAAGTTGGCAACGGCGGAGCCATATGGTTGTCTTTAATTTATGTTAAAACCGCGTGTCTATTCAAAGTAGTTGTAATAGTTGAAGCCGTGGGCGACAACCATGGAGAGGCGTCATTGACCTTGATGCAATGTCGGTGATGATGGAGATCATGTTCGTCTTTGGAAGATGGAGATCGGAAGCACAAAGAAGAAAGGCCATATCATATCACATATTATGAATTGCATGTGATGTCAATCCTTTATGCATCTTGTATTGCTTAGTAGACGACGGTAGCATTATAAGATGATCCCTCATGCACATGAATTTCAAGTCTTAAAGTGTTCACCCTTAGTTAGCACCGTTGCTAAAGCTTGTTGTTTCGAAACACCACGTGATGATCGGTGTGCTAGATTCTGCAAGTGTATACAACGTGAGCAAGCCAGATTTGCTCATGCGAAACTAAGGTTTGATCTTGACGAGCCTAGCATGTACGACATGGCCTCGGGAACACGGATTACCGAAAGGTAGAGCATGAGTCATATAGTAGATATGATGAACATGTCGATTGTTCGCCATTGAAGCTATATCAACTCGTGATGATCGGTTTTGATGTGGTGGATTTGGTTCGTGTGATCACTAAAACAATGTGAGGGATATTGTTTTGAGTGGGAGTTCACCTAGATTAATTTGATTATTAATTAGAACTCAATTTATCATAAACTAAATCAAAGTGAATTTGCATAGTTGTTGTAGTCATTGGCATCCGTTTACCACCGTACGCTTAGTTATAATTGAGATGATAGAACTATATAATTCTGGTTAATTTACTTTACGAACTGATATCGTATTGTTTTGAAGTGTTAATATAAAGTTTAAAAGTCCTATTGCAAACTTTCAGTAAGTTCCGGTTACTCCATGAAGTTTAATAATTGGTATTAAATCAAGAGTGACAGTTCCAAGAGTTAGTATATAAGTATCATGTTTGTCTTCATGATTCTTGATATTCAAAGGATTGTCTTAATATCAAGGTTATCTAGGATCTGAAAGAGTTATTTCAGAAACCATGATGTGTGGAAGATATTGTGATATCTGAAACAAAGTTTTGGTTGCAACATGATAGAGTATAATATGGCAAAAGTCATGTTCTCATATTTGATGAGAATTTGCAAAAGGTTGGAGACACTTGTTGTCCTGATCCTCCAAAAGGTTTTGGATAGCAACATTATACTCATAATTCATCGTTATAAGCTAAAAGTAGCTTGATCATGGACGATTCCATGTTAAGGGTGAATATTTGATGTAGGTAAAATGTTTACTACACCAAGAGATTACTAGAGAAAGGAATTTGAAAGAACACCAAACATTTGATGATGGTGATCTACTTCAAAGTGCAAGTCCAAAGACATTGGTATTTAACTATACACGCTTTGGACTATGTGTCATATGTATGACTCCTTTGTTGATGTTGATAGATTCTTTCAAATGTAAAAGGAAATCTTGAAAGAGAATCTCATAAATATATGGCGTAAAAGAAAAGACTAGAATTGTTCGGTTTAAGTATATAGATGATATACATGTTATGGCTATATTCTTTGCTTATTAAACAGTGTGGTTCTTAAGTATTTGATCTTTGAATTTGTTGGTATGAATCGTCATACAAAACAATGTAATTCATGAACTATAGTGGCCTAAGTAATTAGCAAAGAATATGTGATGATGTTCATCGAAAACAAATAAAGTGTTATTATGTTGCTCGTTAAACATCAAAGCTTGCCTTCAAGATTTGTTTTATCGGTGTTATGAGAACAAAAGGGTTGTTCAAATAATTGCCGTAATCCATAAAAGATGGATGATTCACAAATCTCGTTGGAAAATCACATCCATAAAGCTAATGCTAAAAATGTCGAAGACAAATTGATTGAAAGATCACTTAGGAAGTGACATCGCGTTTAAATTATATTGGAAAGAAAACATGAAGAAACTCCATATGTATGGAATTTTGGAGTCTTTTGATTTTGATCAAATGACGCCAGAAACTTTCCTAGAGATAATTAAAACGTTCATAGGCCAAAAGGAACGAAAGACTAGCTTATTGGAATTTGTACATATTGTTGTACGAAGTCCATTATGTGTAGTCAAGAGCGATGGATTTCAACTTCATATGCTTTCTCCGAAAATTTGAGTGAATATATGAATATTTACTTAATAAGGATGAAGTATGAAACATTTGAAAAGTTCAAAGACTTTCAAGATGAAGTGCAAAATCATTGTAACAAGAATATAAATAATTTATGATAAGATCATAAAGGAAGATATTTGAGTTACAAAGTTTAGCGTAATACCTAAGATTTATGGAATCGTTCCGTGGATTTGCATTTCCCGAAACACCATAAGTGTATGGAGCGTTCGAGATATGTAATTAAACCTTGTTTGACATGGTAAGATCAAAGGTATAATTTATAAAACTGCCATTATATTTTAAAGATTAAAAGCTTTAGAGATTACCGTTTTTCCACTGAAAAGAGCTTCATCATAATCCGTTGAAATGACACCATATAAGGTTATGGTTTGGGATAAAACCCAAGTAGTCCTTCCTTAAACATTGGTATGCTATACATAAGAAAGATGTTTGCAACCAAAGTCGGATGAACCTGTCTTTGTATAAATGTTAAGTATTCCTCCATAAAACACCGGAGACAAAAGTGTTTGTCGCTTAGAACCTCAAGTTTCTTTGAGAAGGAATTTTTCGTGAAAAGTTAAGTGGGAGGACAATAGAACTTTGATAAGGTTAAAAGACCCTTAGCTATATGTGCAGAGTTGCGCAAAGAAAAGTGTTAGGGAGGCGACAAAGCTCATGGCTCACGTACCTCAAAGGTTGTGGTCACGGAGATCCAAGTTCCTATTGAAACAAGTAGGTCGGATAAACAATCAAATACCAAGATTTGAGGTTGAACCATTATTTGAGAATAATGAACCGACTACATGCAAAGAAGCGATGATGGCCCCGACTCGTAAAATGGCTTGAAGCCATAAAATCCGTGATAGTTCCATACACAAGAAAATCAAGTTTTGAACTTGAAGGACCCTCGAGAAAGGTGTAAGACCTTATAGTTGTGTCTCGGATCTATAAAGAAATAGACATGGATGTTTCACATCTATGAAATAGTCGACATGTTGGGAAAGAGTTCACAACAATGTTCAAAGGTTGACTATGACAAGATTTGATCATCATAGTGATATTTAGTCTAGACGGATTAATGTAGCAACCACTACATATAATTTGTTATATGGTAGTTGAATAAACAAAACAAGTTCTTCTAATAGAATCGTTACCTAGGACATGTGCTTAACACGGTCCATAGGGTTTTGTTAATTCAAAGGATGCTAAAAGCATATGCGAACTTCAATGGTTAAAGTAAGCATATCGAGTTGGAATCTTCACTATGATGAAAGTTAAAGAGTTTAATTTCATCGAGACAATGAAGATGCTTGCATTTGCAAGAAATTAAGTGGAGCGCTAAGACATGTTTCTAATACATTATGTGGAAGACATATTGTTGATTGGAAATAATGTATCTTTTATTAACACATATTAAGAATTTCATACCGATGAAAGACTTAGGCAAAACCTAAATATTTGGCATCAATAGACGCTAATATGGTTGTGCCAGAAGTACATAGACAAGATATTGAATGAGTTCAATATAGAAACTACAAGAGAGGTTCTTGTCACACAGAAAGGATTGAAAGAGTTCAATGTTGATGATATATTCAAGTGTATTGACATTTGGTAAAGTGAAACAAATAATCAAGTATAAATTGATACTTGATGTATAAAATCACAAAGAGTATTTATATCAATCATACTGTGATATGTACAAATCCAGATATGTCCTATGCTCTAAATGTTGTGAGCATATACCAGAATGATTCGTAAGATGATCATTGGACAATAGTAAGGATATTCTTATGATCTTTTGAAAGAACTAAGAGTATAATATTTGTAGAAGTGACAAATAGATGGTTAGTTCATTGTAAAAGTACTACATTGATACTAGCTTTGTCACAAAGTACAAATTAAGTTTATCTCAATCTAAACTAAGGGTGGCACAATATAATGGAATGTGAGTTCCATAATGGATTTGGATGAGTTCCAAAGTTAAGACATTGTGACAGATACTACAACAAAAGGCTAAGTATATGACGCTATTATAGCAGCAAAGAGGGCATTTGTGTCAAGTAGTTTGTTATCAAACTAGGTGTAGTTCTGAGAGGATAATACTATGAAGATATATTGTGCGACAATATTATCAACATGTTTTAACCCCAAAGAGCTAAAGGTCACACCGAAAGACCAAATTTATACAAAGCCATCTCATTAAAGAATGAGTGATGCGTAGACGCAAAACATGCAATTACACACGGACACGGAAGTGTCGATCCGGAGATCGATTGACCACTAGCAATCGTGTACATACAACACCGGAAAGCCATAGGTGTTATATACACAAAGGTTTAAAACTAGATTATTGACTCTAGTGCAAGTGGGACTGTTGGAGATATGCCCAAGAGGCAATAATAAAGTGGTTATTATCATATCTTCACACTTATGATAAATGTTTACATACCATGCTAAAATTGTATTAACAGAAACATTAATACTTGTGTGATTTGTAAACTAAAATAAGAGTCCCTAGTAAAGCCTCTTGTTAAACTAGCTTGTTGGTTAATATATGATCATGGTTTCCGATCATGAACATAGAGATGTTATTAACAATGGGATCATATCGTTAGGAGAATGATATGGTGGACATACTCCTATAGATAAGCGTAGCATAAAGATCAAGTCATTTCAATAGTTCAATTCTTGTATGCTTTCGATACATAGTAACCTAATTCCTTCGACCATGAGATCATGCATATCACCTTTACGGATGGATGCTTTGATGACATCAAACACCACACCGTAAATCGGGTGGCTATAAAGGTGGCATTAAGTGTTCGGAAAGTATTGGTTGAAACACATGGATCAAGAGTGGGATTTGTCCATCCACATGACGGATAGATATACTCGGGCCCTCTCGGTGGAATGTCATCCAATTGGCTTGCAAGCATGTGACTTGGTCACAAGGGATCACATATCACGGAAGCGAAAAGAGTACTTATCGATGTGAGGTTGAACTAGGTATGCGAGATACACGATCATAACCTCGGATAAGTAACATATCGTCGTGAGACAAAGGGAAATTGGTATCGTATGTAAGTGGTTCATTCGATCGCAAAGTAATCGAGAAATATGTGGGAGCCATATGAATTTCCAGATTCCTCTATTGGTTATTGTTCGGAGAAGTGTCTCGATCATGTCCGCATAATTCACGAACCGTAGGGAGACACACTTAAGGATTGACGTTGTTTGAGTAGTTATGGTATTATGAGAAAGAGAACGAATGTTGTTGAGTCTCGGATGGGATCCGGATATCACGAGGTGATCCGGAATGGTCCGAGAATAAGATTCATATAAGGAAAGTCCGTTTGAGTTCGGGAATGATTAGGTGTTTTCATCGAATGTTCTAGAAGGTTCGGATTGTCCAAGCACTCCGGAGGGAAGGGTACATGAATGTGTCATTGCTCATTGAATGATTGCATCATGTACTAAGTGTTCTTGCTGTCCCAAATAAAGGATTAAATTGAATCCTAAAACAGAAAAGTCAAATGTCGGTTTGAAAGTCAAACCGCCAAAACAAGAAACTGTGGGAAACAAGCAAGAGGAGTTGGAACCAACACGGAGGAGGAGTTGGACTCCTCCAGGCGCCGACCCTAGGCGAGTTGGGAGGGACTCCCTCCCTCCTGGCCAAGGACCCCCTCCCATATAAGGAGGCGGGGCTCCTCCATAGACACATAACTTTCTACTCTAGATCTCCGGTTTAGAGCCGTTTTGGTTTAGAGCTTCTAATTGCTTTAGCCAGGTTTAGAGCCTTCTAATTGGTTTAGAGCCTTCTAATTGGTGTGTCTAATTACTAGACCACTAATAGCCTCTCTCATAAGCTCCACCATACTGCAAGCTTAAGCGAAGCCTGCGGATCTCCCTCTACTTCGGTACGCCAGTTGTCAGGAATCGCGAGGAGAGTGCTACAACCTCCATTGCTTTGGAACAAGGGAGAGGAAGGTCTTCGTCAGTACCGAACGTGTGACCGATGAGCGCCTAGGAACGTGGCGCCGGAAGGATCGTCTACGCGATCTTGAGATCGGAAGTGTACGACTACATCACCCACGAGAATCTGCTCTCGTTAATCGCTTTGGAATCTTCGAGGGTAAGTTATTCCAAACGACTCGTTGCTACAATCTAGTAGATAGATCTTGGCTTGTTTGTTTGTATGCGATAGAAAATTTTTGTTTTCCATGCTACGAACCCCTACATTAGTGTCTCAAGAGGAGTATACCTCGGGAAGCAAAAATGAAGATGAGGATGATAGATCTTGAGAGGTGGATGCTATAGTCACCACATCTACACCAACATCTCTCTTCGACTCTCCAAATGAAAACGTCATAAACAAGAACACTACTTGTCTCATGGCAAGAGGTTCCGAGGTATCATCTTCTAACACTTCTTTTCCTAAGGCTATGATTGACATAGATGATCCTACTAGTCTTAAGGTTAAAGAATAAATTATTGCTTTGGACTATTTCATCACTAACTTGCAAGATGAGCACAAAATACATTTTGAGGCTCTCATGGACCAGCTGGCCCAAAATGAAGTACTTCTTGAAGAAAAGGGCAGGATTGAAAGGAAGGATGCAATGGAAATTGCATCCTTAAAAAATGCTCTAGAAGAAGAAGAGGCTCGTCTTTCTCTTGAAGAGAGGCTTGAGTCTATTGAGGAGTCACATGAAGAAATGGTGACAAAGCTTGTCAAGGAATGTGACAATGCAGTAGCCAAAGCAAAGAAGCTAAAGAAAGAAAAGGTTGACTTTGGGGCTGCTCATGCTAGACTGTCCAAGGAATTGGAGAAACTTGACATTGCTCACAAGGCTTTGAAAAGTGAATTCTCCATTCTCAATGAGTCGCATGATCAGCTCCAAATTTGATTGACCAAGTATGATGTTACTAGCACATCTAAATTAACATATATTCACAAGGAAAATGCTAGGGCGGAAGATGAGCTTGTCAATGACACCACTCCCAAAGGTAAGGGTGTACTTGATGATATTCTTGGCAAGCAAAGATCAAATCTTGGAAAAGAGGGACTTGGATATGTTTTCAAGTCCAAGAAGAAGAAGAACAAGAAGAAGAAGACCAAGAGTGAACAAGCTAAGACAAGCACCATTGAGAAGAATGTCACAAAAGACAAAACTGACCATATTGGTTTTGCAGGGTCTAACAATCCAAATTATGAACTTTTTTGTGATTACTATGGTGATGTCTATGCAAATTATGTTGGTCCTTTTGATGAATATGTTGCTTGGTCTATTTGGGTCCCAAAGACCCTTGTTACTAACATGAGAGGACCCATTGAAAAATGGGTACCTAAAACCAAGAAGTAATTCTCTTGCAGGGCTATGCTTCCGGTGGGTCTAAATGGGTGTTGGACAGTGGGTGCACTGGTCATATGACCGAAAGCAAAGAGATCATCACGGATATGCGACCCAACCATGATCATATTACAGTCTCCTATGGTGATAAGTATAGATCTGAGGTATTGGGTTTTGGCAAGGTTGTGGTCACCCACGATATCTCTCTCGTGGACATCAAGCTTGTTGAGACCCTCGGTTACAATTTACTTTCTGTTCGTGCCCTTGGTAAGATGGGATTTGTTGTTTTCATTGATGGTGATTTAGTGGTACTCTTGTGGAGCAAGTCTCTAAAGGTCGCTTTCGTTGGGTACGTCGAAAATGGCCTGTATGTGGTGGACTTTTTGGGGAAAACCACTTCGGGTCCGATGTGCCTATTCGGAAAGACCGACGTGGGCTGGCTATGGCATCGCCATTTAGCCCATGTCAACATGAGAACTTTGCAAAGTCTTCACAAGGGTGGCCACATCCTTGGACTAAAAGACAATGTTTCCTTTGCCAAAGATCGTGTTTGCAAGGCTTGTGTTGAAGGGAAGATGCATGACTCACCCCACAAGAGGAAAACTATTGTTTCCTCAAATAGGATCTTGGAATTACTTCATGTGGACTTATTTGGTCCTCCATCTCATGCTAGCCTCGGTGGGAAGAAATATTGCTTGGTGATAGTCGATGATTACTCAAGATACACTTGGGTCTGTTTCTTCAAGCTAAAGAGTGAGACTCAACAAACTGTCATTGATTTCGCCAATGAAGTTCAGCGTCAACACAATGTCCCCATATTGGCAATAATAAGTGACAACGGCTCCGAGTTCAATAACTACACATTAAATGAGTTTCTAAGTGAAGAGGGGATAAGACATCAATATTCTGCGTGCACACCCCTCTCAACAAAATCTCAGAGCGAGAGGAAGAACCACACTTTGATGGATAGGGCTAGATCAATGTTGGCTGAATTCAAGTCTCCATACAACTTTTGGGCTGAAGCCATATCTACTGCTTGTCACTCATCAAATCGGCTCTACCTCCGCAAGATCTTGGACAAAACACCGTATAAATACTTACCGGTAACAAGCCCAACGTTTCGTACTTTCGGGTAGTCGGTTGTAAGTGTTTCTTTCTCATCAAAGGAGTTCGCTTGTATAAATTTGAGTCTAAGGCTTTAGAAGGTATTTTGTTGGTTACGATGTCGAATCCCACACTTATAGAGTCTACAACAAGCTCTCCGGAATTGTTGTAGAATCTTGTAGTGTGGAATTCGGTGAAAATGATGGCTCCCATGTGGGGCAAGTTGATGTTTGTGATGCATATGTTGAAATACCCCAAGATGCCATAAGAATAATGGGTGTGGGATTTTTCCGCCCCATTGAAGAACCCCTTGTGGCGGATCGGGAAGGACAATGCTCCACTCAAGTGGAGCCCTAATCTACACAAGATCAACAAGCCCCTACTACTAGAGAAACCTCTTCACCAACACCACAACCTCCTAAATATCATCTGTCCTCTGGGCAAATTGGTAGTCCCAGGCCGGACTATCCGCCCCCTCCAAGGGGCGGACTGTCCGCCCCTGACACTCCAATTCGCTCCAGGGGAAATCAAGAAGAGCAAGCAAGTACAGAAAATCCCAGGTCGGATTCTTCGGCCCCAAGGGGTGGATTATCCGACCCTGGCACTCCAAGTTCTGTGAGGGACATTCAGGAAGAAGAAATTATAGCCGCATATTTCAGGCCGGATAGTCCGACCCCACCCAGGGTTGGATTGTTCGACCCTGAAGAACCAGAATAGCAACAGTCTCTATCAGCTCAGATCAAAATCAAGGGCAAGGTAGTGGCCAAGACAAGAATCCAAATGCTGAATCAATTCCGTCAAGAAATAGTAAGGAAATTGAGGCTCGTCGCAAATCTCGCACTGATCGGAACCTTGAGTTAAGGGGCCACACTCTTGACAAGGTTGTAGGTGATCTAAGAAGAAGAGTATCTACTATAAGAGAACTTGCTAGCTTATGTGATCATCAAGCACAGATTTTAATGGTTGAACCAAAAAAGGTATTTGATTCTCTTGAAGATCCTGATTGGGTGGTTGCAATGCATGAAGAACTAAATAACTTCGAGCGCAACAAGGTTTGGAAGCTCGTAGAGAAACCCAAAGAATGCCACAATGTTATTGGCACAAAGTGGATTTTCAAGAACAAACAAGATGAAAATGGCATTGTTGTAAGGAATAAGGCAAGGCTAATGGCTTAAGGATTCTCTCAAGTGGAAGGAATTGATTTCTGCGAAACCTATGATCTTGTGGCTCGCCTTGAGTCCATTCGTATCATTCTTGCTTATGCTTCTCATCATAATTTTAAATTACAACAAATGGATGTTAAGAGTGCTTTTCTTAATGGTCCATTACATGAGTTGGTATACGTCAAGCAACCCCCGGGATTTGAGGATCCCAAATTTCCGAACCATGTCTACAAACTTGATAAGGCGCTCTATGGCCTTAAACAAGCCCCACGTGTGTGGTATGAGCACCTTAAAGAGCTTTTGTTAGACCGTGGATTCGAAGTTGGGCAAATTGATCCCACTCTTTTTACTAAGAAGGTTAATGGGGAGCTTTTTGTATGCCAACTATATGTAGACGACATTATTTTTGGCTCTACTAACCAAGCTTTTAATGATGAAATTTCAAGGCTTATGACTGACAGGTTTGAGATGTCTATGATGGGAGAATTAAGGTTCTTTCTTGGATTCGAGATCAAGCAACTTAGAGAAGGAACCTTCATTAATCAAGCTAAATACATTCAAGACATACTCAAGAGGTTCAAGATGACAGATCTCAATGGCGTTGCTACTCCAATGCAAACTAAATGTCATCTTGAGCTTAATCCAAAGGGTAAAGACGTGGACCAAAAGGTATCTCCTTTACCTTTGTGCATCTAGGCCCGATATCGTGTTGAGTGTAGGAGTGTGTGCAAGGTACCAAGCCGCTCCTAAAGAAATCCACTTAGTGGCGGTCAAGAGAATCTTCTGATATTTGGTTCATTCCCCAAATTTTGGTTTATGGTATCCCAAAGGCTCTAGTTTCTCTCTATGTGGTTACACTGATTCAGATTGGGCTGGTGACAAGGATGATCAAAAATCAACTTCTGGTGCATGTCAATTCTTGGGCAGGTCTCTAGTGTGTTGGTCTTCGAAGAAACAAAATTGCACATCACTCTCAACTGCCGAAGCTGAATATGTTGCTGCTGCAAGTGCTTATACACAATTATTATGGATGAGGCAAACTTTAAAGGAATATGGTGTCAATTGTGACAAAGTGCCTCTTTTATGTGACAATGAAAGTGCTATCAAAATTGCTTACAATCCGGTGCAGCATACAAGGACAAAACATATTGAGATTCGCAATCATTTCATTCAGGATCATGTTGCTCATGGCGATATTGCACTGTCTTTTGTGATCACGAAGAACCAACTTGCTGATATCTTCACGAAGCCTCTTGATGAAGCAAGATTTTGTTATTTGAGGAATGAACTAAATATCATAGATTCAAAGAGCTTGGCTTGACTACCCTTGCATACTCACTTGCACTTCTTCATGTATTTGGTTTAGATGCGAGCATAGACATAGGTGGAGTGTGGGGCTAACCCTCCCCCCATAATGCCGAAAGAAAGAAAAACCATTTCCCTTAATATCATTTTGTGATATGTGGGTCATCGATGAGCATTGGTTTTGAACTCAAGATACATCTTCGCGGTGTCATGCCATGCGATCCAACATGGCGGCTTCGGCCACCGCCCTCTTCCTTGAGAAGAGTTGGTTTCTATTGGCTCTTTTTGGATTTTCTTGCATATCTCTTGTTCTTATGGAAAACACACCCAATCTTGGATTTTAGTTGATTTGTTCTTGCAATGTTGGGTGTGTATTACCATCTTACTTTGTTGCTCGCAACCCAAGCCTTTTTCCCTCCTTGAGCCAAAGGGGGCACTAGCATCGCTCTTCTTCCTTTTTGGCATTTTGATGCCAAAGGGGGAGAAGTAGTTCTATTAGGTCTCGGATTTGCATGGGTCAGGCGCAAGCATTTGCCTCTTTATCATTCGTTTTATCCTTTGGTTGCTTGTGCCCTTTTATTGTTGAACTTATTTGTGTTTGGTTTGTATGAGACTATGTCATGTGGTACTATTTGTGCAATTATGTGGAATTCTGGATTTTTCATGTGGAACTATTTGTATGAAATTCTGGATTTATCTATGGAGTATGGAATTATGTTGATGTCATATGGATTTATATAATTATCTATTGATTGCATCAATATGGTGGGATGTGTTCAAGGTCTAATATTCTCTTTGTTTACATTGGCTATTTCACATCCCGGTGGTATGCCTTATGTTTCCTAACTCATCCTTGTTTTAATTGTCAATGTTATGAAATTGGATTGCTCTTTAGTGCGTGCATTTGTATTCAAATGCAAATTATTAATATGCACACATTTAGGGGGAGCCTCTTTCATCTCCTAAAGGTGTCGTTAGTAGGTTTCATTGCAAATCCTAGTTTTGTCATCTAACACCAAAAAGGGGGAGATTGAAAGAACATTTCATGATCCCTAGTGTTTTGTGTGTTAGATAACAATACCAAGGATTATTTAAGGTGTGTTGAAGTGCTGCAGATCTTTACCTTGAAAAGGAGCCTGAAACTGATTTTGGGGGGCGGATAATCCGCCCCTACCAGGGGCCGGATAATCCGCCCCTCCTAAATCTCAAAAAGGGCGCAAGGGCGCAACCGTCTGTATGGGGGGCAAAATATATCCCGGATTTTCCGGCCAGGGCCAGAGTTTTTGCCCAGTCCGGATAATCCGCCCCTCAAGGGGGCCGGATAGTTACCCCCCCAGGTTTTGCTTCCAAGGTCGCCACAACGCATCACTCAGAGGGGAGGCGGAGTTTCCCCTAGACTTTTCGTCTCTGGGGCGGATTTCCCCCCAGGGAGGATAGTCCGCCCCTAGTGGGGGGCGGATAATCCGCCTCCAAACTTCATCAACAGACAGATCTGTGCAGGGGGTATTTAAACCAGCCATCTCCCTCCTGCCAGAACTCTGGTTCATTTGAAAAAGACAAGATCTGCTCCTCAAGTTTCATTCAAGAGATCTCCACCTTCATCCACCCAAAGACCCTATTCCTTGGAGAATCGAAGGAGGAGGAATCGATCTTCACCAACTGCAATCAAGCGCTTCATATCCTCTCCATTCATTTGGAGAATCTTCGATCTAGTATTTCTTGCAAATATCTAGATCCTTGTGTTGATTATATTGATAATCCTTGTTCTTGTGACAGCTTGTTGTCATTATGGGAGCCTCCAATTCAGTTGTGGATGTGTGCCCTGCTAGAGTTGTAAAGGCACTGGTTCCCGCCTCTAAGGGTACCAATAGTGGAGAAGGTGGATCATGCCTTTTGTGGCGAGATCCATCAGAGAATAGGGTGAGGCCTATTGTGGCGTGGCGGTGTTAGAACTGCCCATCCCTCCAACGCAGATGTACTTCCCTTAACAAGGAATGAACTGCGGTAAAACAAATCCTTGTGTCTCCGCGTGCTCCACTACGGTTTCATCGCTCCTCTCTTTACGTGCTTAGTAGCTAGGGTTGCATATAGGAAATTCTCGTAGTTGCATATCTAGAGAATTTACTTTGTGTCAAGCCTAAAAGTGAAAAATTACTAAAAATTGAGTAGGACCTATTCACCCCTCCCCCTCTAGGTGCCCATACGATCCATTTCACCTATGTGCTGGATGCACCTCTAGGTGACCCACCTACAAATACTGTGTCTCGTGATGAGGCGTAGTGTGTATGACACAAAGCGTGATGACTACAATCTTGTGAAATATGCGATCCTTCTATCAATAGAGCCTGAACTCCAAGAACGCTTTGAACTTAGCAGCGCTGATGCAATTGTGAAGGAAATCAAAACCATGTTGAGCCAACTCCGTGCTGAGAGATATATGATCTCTAGCGAGGTCTTTAGGGTTAAGATGAAGGAACACAACTCTGTGAATGATCATGTCATGATTATGATGCGCTATGTTCAACGTCTTGAGATGCTAGGATATGACATCCCAGTTGATCTTGCGATGGATAGAGTTATATAGTCGATTCCACCCAGTTACAAAGAGTTTGTGCTGAATTACAAGATAAGTTGTGCGATTGTATCGCTCACTGAACTTGTTGCCACTTTGGTGGCTGCCTAAGTAGACATGAAGGAAAAGGGTGAGCTCAAGGGTAACTTCAGGAAGGGCGGCAAATCCGTTGCCACGCTTGAGAAGAAGACCCGAGCTGGACCTAACCCTAATATAGAATGCTTTTGTTGCAAAGATTGTGGTAACTCGAAGCGGAATTGCCCCAAGTACTTGGCAGATCTGAAGAACAGGAACATCAAGAAGAAAGGAATATTTGATATACATGTTATTGATGTGTATCTTACTAGTAATCATAGTAGTGCCTGGGTATTTGATACTGGTTCAATTGTCATATTTGTAACTCGAAATAGGAGCTGCGGAATAAACGAATACTAGTGAGAGACGAGGTGACGATGCGCGTTGAAAATGGCTCCAAGGTTGATGTGATCGCCATCGGCACGCTCCCTCTCCATCTACCGTCGGGATTAGTTTTAAATCTAAATAATTTTTATTTGGTGCCTGTGTTGAGCATGAACATTATATATGTATCTTGTTTATTGCGAGACGGTTACTCGTTTAAGTCTGAGAATAATGGTTGTTCGATTATATGAGTAATTTATTTTATGGTTGCACCAGAGATGAATGGTTTATTCTTATTGAATCTCGATAGTAGTGATACACATGTTTATAACATATATTCTAAACAGATGAAATTGAATGATAATTCGACATACATGTGGCACTGTTGTCTTGGTCACATTGAAGTGAAGCGCATGAAGAAACTCCATTCCGATGGACTTCTTGAATCACTTGAAATATGCGAAGCATGTCTAATGGGAAAAATGACTAAGACTCCATTCTCTGGGATAATGGAGTGAGCTACAGACTTATTGGAAATAATACATACCGATGTGTGCGGTCTAATGAGTGTAGCATCACGTGGTGGATATCGTTATGTTCTTACTTTCACGGATGACATGAGTAGATATGAGTATATCTACTTTATGAAACATAAATCCGAAACTTTCAAGAAGTTTAAGGAATTCCAAAGTGAATTACAACGTACCAAGAAGATTAAGTTTCTGCGTCCTGACCGCGGAGGTGAATTTACGAGTTTGGCATGCATTTGAAGGCGGAAATACTTTCACAACTGACACCACTAGGAACACCACATCGTAATGGTGTGTCCGAACATCGTAGTCGAACTCTCTTAGATATGGTTCATTCTATGATGTCTCTTGCAGATTTATCGTTATCGTTTTGGGGTTGTGCATTAGAGACAGACGCATTCACTTTAAATAGGGCACCATCTAAATTCGTTGAAACGACACAGTATGAATTATGATTTGGTAAGAAACCTAAGTTATCGTTCCTTAAAGTTTGGGGTTGTGAAGCTTATGTAAAGAAGTTACAACCCAACAAGCTTGAACCCAAAGCGTAAAAATGCATCTTCATATGATACCCTAAAGAAACAATTGGGTATACCTTCTATCATAGATCTAAAGGCAAAGTTTTTGTTGCCAAGAATGGATCCTTTCTTGAAAAGGAGTTTCTCTCGAAAGAAGTAACTGGAAGGAAAGTAAAACTCGATGAGATTGTTGAACCTTCTCTCGGTTTTGAGAGTAGCGCAGCACCAGAAGATGTTCCTATGTCGCCTGCACCAATAAGATAGGAAGCTAATGATGGTGATCATGAAACTTCGAACGAATTTGCTACTGAACCTCGCAGGTCAATGAGGGTTCGTACCACTCCGGATTGGTATGATCCTGTCTTGAATGTCATGTTGGTGGACAACACCGACGACCCTGCGACGTATTAGGAAGCAATGATGAGCCCAGATTCCAACAAATGGCAAGATGCCATGAAATTCGAAATTGGATCCATGTACAAAAAACAAGTATGGACTTTGGTGGACTTGCCAGATGGTCGCAAGGTTGTCGAGAACAAATGAATTTTCAAAAGGAAAACAAACGCTGATGGTAATGTTATTGTCTATAAAGCTCGACTTGTCGCGAAAGGGTTCCGACAAATTCAAGGAGTTGACTATGATGAGACTTTCTCACTATCAGAGAAGCTAAAGTATGTGAGGATTTTGTTAGCTTTCGCTGCATTTTTCGATTATGGAATTTGGCAGATGGATATCAAAACGGTGTTCCTTAATGGTGATATTGAGGAGGAGTTGTATATGGTACAACCCAAGGATTTTGTCGATCCTAAAGATGCTGACAAGGTATGCAAACTTCAGTGCTCCATTTATGTACTGAGGCAAGAATCCCGGAGCTGGAAAATCAATGTTTTGATAAGGTGATAAAAAACTTTGGATTTATACAAACTTTTGGAGAAGCTTGTATTTACAAGAAAGTGAGTGGGAGCTCTGTAGCATTCCTAGTACTATATGTGGATGACATATTATTGATTGGGAATGATATAGAACTTCTTAAAAGTGTCAAAAGCTATTTAAATAATAGTTTTCAATGAAGGATCTTGGCGAAGCAGCATACATCTTAGGCATCAATATTTATAGAGATAGATCAAGACGCTTAATAGCGTTTTCACAAAGTACATATTTGGACAAGGTTTTAAAGAGGTTTAGAATGGAAGAAAGCAAGAAAGGGTTCTTGCCCATGTTGCCAGGTAAGACCTTGAGTAAGACTCAAAGTCCATCTACGGCAGAAGGTATAGAAAGGATGAGTAAAATCCCCTATGCCTCAGCCATAGGCTCTATCATGTATGCCATGCTGTGTATGAGACCGGATATCACACATGCTGTTAGTTTGACCAGTAGATATCAAAATGATCCAGGAGTGGAACACAGGACAGCGGTCAAAAATATCTTGAAGTACCTAAAGAGGAATAAGGATATGGTTCTTTCTTATGGAGGTGACGAAGGGCTCGTTGTAAATGGTTACACCGATGCTAGTTGGAACACCGACCCGGATGACTCTAAGTCACAGTCTGGATTCATATTTATTTTGAATGGTGCAGCAGTGAGCTGGAGGAGTGCCAAGCAAAGCGTTGTGGCAAAATATTCAACTGAATCAGAATACATAGCTGCTTCGGAGGCTTCACAAGAAGCGACATGGATGAAGGAGTTCATTACTGAGCTTGGTGTGGTTCATAGTGCATTGGACCAGATGGCCATCTACTGTGACAACATGGGTGCCATAGCCATTGCGCAGGAGCCAAGGTCACACAAGAAGCTGAAGCACATCAAGATATGTTTCCATTCGATTCGCGAGTATGTCCAAGATGGTGACATAAATATTTGCAAAGTACACATAGATCTGAATGTGGAAGATCCATTTACTAAACCTCTCCCTAGAGAAAAACATGACCAACACCAAAACGCCATGGGTGTTAGGTATATTGCCATGTAATCTAGATTATTATTGACTCTAGTGAAAGTGGGAGACCATTGGAGATATGCCCAAAAGGCAATAATAAAGTGGTTATTATTATATCTTTGTGTTTATGATAAATGTTTACATCCCATGCTATAATTGTATTAATAGGAAACATTAATACTTGTGTGTCTTGTAAACATAAAAGAGTCCCCAGTAAGCCTCTTGTTAAACTAGCTTGTTGATTAATAGATGATCATGGTTTCCAGATCATTGATGTGGGCTCGGTCACATTAGAGCCTATTGGGAAACCCCAAGAGCAAGGTATGATGAGCATAGCAGCAAGTTTTCCCTCAGTTGTGAAACCAAGGTTATCGAACCAGTAGGAGTAAGGAACAACTTCCAAGGTGTTGCTAGAAATGTGGAACCTACACAACACAACCACAATACTTTGTCCCAACTTACAGTGAGTTTGTCAAGCTCACCGGTTTGCTGAAAACAAAGGATTAAACATATAGTGTGGAAGAAAGTATTTGCTTATAGTAATTGCAGAAAGTAAACAATAGACAGTAGATTGAATATCAGTGGGAAGGAATGGACCGGGGTCCATAGTTCACTAGAGGTGTTTCTCCATAAGATAAATAACATGTTGGGTGAACATTTACAGTTGGGAAATTGACGGGATAGAGAATGCATAACAATGCATGTACATGTCATGATGATCGCTATGAGATGTGTTTGGGCATTACAACATAATACATAGACCGATCCAACTTCATCTATTACTAATAATCCACCTTCAGGTTATCATCGGAACCCCTTCCAGTATTAAGTTGCAAGAAATATATAATTGCATTAAGCAAAGTGTGTAAAGTAAACAATACAATTGACCTTGGATAAAGGATTGTTATTTTCTCCCTAGTAGCAACAACACATCTACAACCTTAGAGGTTTTTGTCACTCCCCTAGGTTACTAGAGGCATGAACCTACTATCAAGCATAAATACTCCCTCTTGGAGTCACAAGCAAGTACTTGGCCAGAGTATCCACTATCAACGAAGAGCATGCAAGATCACAAACAACATAGACACGATAGAATCAATAATCAATCTTGACGTAGTACTCAATATCCATTGGATCCCAACAAACACAACATATATGATTACAAATATATGATCTTGATCATGATAGACAGCTCACAAGATCTAAACATGATAGCACAAAGAGGAGAAACTACCATCTAGCTACTGCTATGGACCCATAGTCCAAGAATGAACTACTCACGCATCACTCCGGAGGCTAGCATGGTGATGAAGAAGGCCTCCAGGATGATCTCCCCTCTTTGGCAGGGTGCCGGGAAGATCTTCGGATCCCTCCCGATCTAGGGACGATGGTGGCGTCTACGGACTTTTTCGTGGATTGCTTATCGGGTCCTTAGGGTTTCTGCCTTGGGGGGGTTATATAGGCGAAGGGGAAAGGTCGGTGGATGCCCGAGGGGCCCACACCATAGCTAGGCGTGTCCAGGGGTGGAGCCACGCCTAGGGGTGGTGTGGCCACCTCGATGCCCTCCTCCGTCTTTGCTTTTGACTCCGTCTTGTGTCAGACAAAATAGGAACTTTGGCTTTTGTTTCATCCAATTCCGAGAATATTTCTTTACTAGCTTTTCTGAAACCAAAAACTACAGAAAACAGGAACCTGCCCTGTGGAAACTTGTTAATAGGTTAGTTCCAGAAAATGTATAAAAATGCCACAAAGTGTAGACAAAACATAAGATAGTTGGTACAAAACAAGCATGGAGAATCAAAAATTATAGATACGTTTACAACATATCAAGCATCCCCAAGCTTAACTCCTGATCGTCCTCGAGTAGGTAAGTGATAAAAAGAATAATTTTTGAGGTGACATGCACCATCAAAATCTTGATCAAGGTATTATAAAGCATTGGTAGCTGAAATCAAAGTACTCTAAACATAAGAATGAAAGATATATTTCTAACAATAAGACATAACAACTATGTTGCAACATGAAAGGCAACACAAACAAAAGACCATGAATAATGCTTTGAAAGACATTTGTTTGTTTCACATATGGAAAGCATAGGAAGAGTGGTATTCAGCTTGCCCTTCATGGAATAAAAACATAAATGCATAGGACACCTTCAAAGTTCATAAGGGTGACTAGATACAAATAATTTAAGAACAAGCAATACCATAATTATAAATCAATCAACAAGTTTTGGGACAATGCACATTGAACTAAGAATGACAACTATGCTCTCTTAATTGGTGAATAAAGATAGAAGATGGAGACTCAACAAAAAGTAAAAAAGAAAGGCCCTTCGCAGAGGGAAGTAGGGATATAAAGTTTCATAAAGAGCTTCCAAAAATTATGGTACTTACTAGCTTTGTGCTCTCGTTGCCCCTATCATTAGCATATTGAAGTGATTAAGGTTAAAGTGACACAAATATGAGTATATGCCTGAAAAATCACAAGTTGAAAATCTCATGCCCCTTGCGTACGAGTACCGAACCTCATGCTACTCAACTTTGGTCACAAGCAAGTTCTTATCATTGTAAGTATATGTGTATCATAGAGAACCGCCAACGGGGTACCCCCTTGCCCCATGACACAAGAGCTATCCCATATAAAAATGACAAGGAAACATACAATGATCATCTCAACGATTTTTTTATTTGCTATTTGCATAGGTTTTTATTGAGGATGCTTCACATAATGCTCATTATGGTTACGCTATAAGTTTCCACCATGATTAGGCATGGCTTAGGCTAGCCACCTAGGCATTTTTTCTAACACATATACAAACTCCATGAGCTTACAAGCTCCCATTTTATTTCACACCGCCGAATCCATAAACAAAAGAACATGATATCAACTGAATATAATAAGTGCAATGTTGAAAGCGTTCCCCATGACAGCATGGTTCTGCTAATTATCAACTTATAATTTGCAAGCATATAAGCAACATAGATGGGCACAATGGTTCAAGTTTATTAAGTGCAAGAAAATAAAGTGTGCCATCAAGTTCGTGAGAGCTTTAATTACTAATTTTCACATAACAAAATTCGGAAGATAGATAAAAACATGAATATACTTGGAATGGTGTAACACACCATGCATAGGAATTTATAGTGGACTCTTTGGAATAACTTGGTTTCTTGAGAGTTGAATGCACGAGTAGAGCTCATACTTAGTACAGGTGGAGGCTAGCAAAAGACTGAGAGTGACCAACTAAGAGAGCAGTAATGGCCATAATCATGCAGAGCGACAAAACATTATTGATCAAAGCATAAAGTGATATCACAAGTCAAAAACTAAATGATCATAGAGGCTAAGGTGACTCTAAACATAGTCATAACATGGTGTAAGCATGTGCCAAGTCAACCCAAATAAACCATCAAAGGAGAATACCACAATATTATGCTTTTATATGCTAAAACAACGCATGATTCTTTCATGGTACATTAAGAAATCTCAATTGTTTGAAACAAGTCATACTACAACAATTATCACTAAGCATATGGTCAAAGAAACATCTAACATGACATGATAAAGTCTAAGCCACAGTAAAAACAAGCTTCCTTTTGTACCACTATAAGCATGAAACATTCTACTCTTTTCCAACACCAATCAACTTATTTGAAACAACTCACAAAGATAATAATCAATAAAGACCAGTGAGATTGTCTCACAAATCTACAAATAAGAACTAAAAAGTTCTAAGCAAAAAGCAGAAGAAAACTAAAGCTAAACGCGGTGCTAGCAAAAGTGAACACTCACAGAACAATAAGAGTGAAAACTAGAGTGTTCTAAGCAATGAAGATCAGGGTGTGACTTCTCCAAAATAAGTGTGTTGGGGTACAATCAACTTATTGAAGCAAACAAAGCAAAAATAAAAATAAAAACAAAAACAAAGACACTCCAAGAACAACATATAGTGCATGAAGCAATTAAAATGAAGTGTCTTGAAAGAAGACCTAAGATTTTTATTGATAAAGAAGGAGATGCCTTGGGAATCTCCAAGCTTTGAAGTTTGTACCTCTTGAATAGTTATTAGGGTGACACGGGTGGAATCCCCAAGCTTGATATTTTGTCCATACTTCATCTCATCATATCATTCTCTCCTTACACTTGAAAATTTCCTTTATACAAAACTTCACACAATCTTCATTAGCAGCATTAGTGTATTCAAGATAATAAGCCTTTGGGTTCAATTTCAACTCAAGTAGAGACATCCATTAAAACATAAGCTACTGTAGCATCTCCTTTGGAAAGCTCTTTTCTTTCAAAAGAACTAAAAAATAAACCGATTAAGAGGCAAATGCAAATAATGACAAAAATCTGTCAAAACAGACCAGCAAGTAAAGACCGATTTTTTCTAAAATATTATGTTGCTCAAATCTAAAAGTGAAAAACTAACTAAAGTTGGATACATACCAGGGTCATGCACACAAAAAATTTCAGCTCAATCCGACATTCTGGGATTTTTCACGATTTTTTACAATGAAGTACAGAAATCTGTTTCGGGACAGCAACTTCCCTAAATCTTACTTCCCTCTCATTAGAGGCTATTATTGGCACAAAAACAAACAAAAAAGGATAAGGAGAGGTTATTACAGAGGCAATAACTTCCAAGACTCAAAGAAACAAAAATAAACTGAAAGCAAAAATATAATGGGTTGTCTCCCAAAAGCTCTTTCTTTATAGCCATTAAGATAGGCATGATAATTTCGATGATGCTCGCATAAGAAATGTGAATTAAAGTAAAAGAGAGCATCAAGAAGAAAATTCAAAACACATTTAAGCCTAACCCACTTCCTATGCATAGGAATCTTGTACGCAAATAAATTCACAAAGAACAAAGTGATAGGCATAGTAAAATAAAACAAGAGTAACTTCAAAACTTTCAGCATATAGAGAGGTGTTTCAGTACCATGAAAACTTCTACAACCATATTTTACTCTCTCATAATAATTTTCAGTAGCCTCATGAATAAACTCGACAATATAACTATCACATAAAGCATGCTTTTCATGATCTACAAACACATAATTTTTATCAAGCTCAAAAATAGTGGGATTAAAACCTTCATACCCACTTTTAACAATTTTATAACAATATGACTGATCATTCTCAAGGGGTATGGGGTTCCAAGATAAAGTCAATACCCCTCCAATCTCATTTTCAATAGTAGTACAATTAATATTATTAACCAATATAGAACCATCATCTAGAGCTTTATCATAAACATTTTATAAGAAAAACTCTTTAGTACCATGCATTTCAAAGTTAGGCACAAATAAAGGATTATCATAAGATTTATCAAAATAGCATGGATTATCATAGATAACAGGAGCATAATTATTATCACAAGTTTTACCCATAGTAGATATTTTAAAAGAAACCACAGGAACATAACATTTATCCTCCTTTGGTAAGCATGTGGGACAATCAAATAATGTAAGGGATAAAGAGTTACTCTCATTGGAAGGTAGGCATGGGTAGCTAATCCATGCTTCCTCCTTTTTTTCATCACTCTCCTCCTCTTTTTCATCTAATGAGATTTCAGGTTCAACAATTTCTTCTTCCACAGGTTCCTGCAAATTGTGCACACATTCTTGTGCATGAATAAGTCTCTCTTTATAATCAATGATATAACAATTATTGCTGAAATTTTCTATGAAATAATCAAGTATAGAAGAGACCATATCTTTAAGGTCTTTACAAGCAACACATGTTTCATAATTTTTAGACATGAAGGATTCTATTTCAGAAGCTCCCATAAACAAAACAAATTGTTCTACTTCTTCAAATCCAAGATGAATATAGTTATTCCAATGATAGTTCACAATTAAAACTTCTTTACTAAAGCCACATTGGAATTTAAGATGTTTAGTATCCTATTCAGAGCAACAATTTATATCATGGCGTTTAAGCAAAATTTTAGCAATTAGATCCAACCTTTTTAACAAGCCTCTCATGACTTTACCCTTATATGATTCTCTATACTTTAAAAATATTCCATAGAGGTTCTAGCATGTTCTTCCATAACAACAGTTTTTAGATTTTCGGTTTTTCAAATTTTTATGGATTTTTGAGTATATAATAAAAATAAAACAAGATAAAAAATAAACTAGACAAAAGCAAACTAAACAAAACACAAATAAACAGAAATAAACTAAGCTCAAATAAACTAGACAATACTTGCACAACACAACCACAATACTTTGTCCCAACTTACAGTGAGGTTGTCAAGCTCACCGGTTTGCTAAAAACAAAGGATTAAACGTATGGTGTGGAAGAAAGAATTTGCTTATAGTAATTGCAGAAAGTAAACAATAGACAATAGATTGAATATCAGTGGGAAGGAATAGACTGGGGTCCACAGTTCACTAGAGGTGTTTCTCCATAAGATAAATAGCATGTTGGGTGAACAAATTACAGTTGGACAATTGACAGGCTAGAGAATGCATAGCAATGCATGTACATGTCATGATGATCGCTATGAGATTTGTTTGGACATTACAACATAATACATAGACCGTAATCCAACTGCATCTATGACTAATAATCCACCTTCAGGTTATCATCCGAACCCCTTCCAGTATTAAGTTGCAAGCAACAAATAATTGCATTAAGCAAAGTGTGTAAAGTAAACAATACAATTTCCCTTGGACAAAGGATTGTTATTTTCTCCCTAGTAGCAATAGCACATCTACAACCTTAGAGGTTTCTGTCACTCCCCCAGATTACTAGAGGCATGAACCTACTATCAAGCATAAATACTCCCTCTTGGAGTCACAATCAAGTACTTGGCTAGAGTAGCCACTAGCAACGGAGAGCATGCAAGATCACAAACAACATAGACATGATAGAATCAATAATCAATCTTGACGTAGCACTCAATATCCATTGGATACCAACAAACAAAACATATAGGATTACAAATAGATGATATTGATCATGATAGGTAGCTCACAAGATCTAAACATGATAGCACAAAGAGGAGAAACTACCATCTAGCTACTGCTATAGACCCATAGTCCAAGGATGAACTACTCACGCATCACTCCGGAGGCTGACATGATGATGAAGAAGGCCTCCAGGGTGATCTCCCCTCTCCAGCAGGGTGCCGGGAAGAGATTTGGATCCCGATCTAGGGACGATGGTGGCGGTGTCTATGGACCTTTTCGTGGATTTCTGATCGGGTCCTTAGGGTTTCTACCTCGAGGGGGGGGCTTATATAGGCAAAGAGGCAAGGTCGGTGGATGCCCGAGGGGCCCACACCATAGCTAGGCACGACCAGGGGTGGACCAGCGCCTAGGGATGGTGTGGCCACCTCAGTGCCCTCCTCCGTCTCTGCTTTAGACTCCGTCTTGTGTCGGAAAAATAGGAACTTCGGCTTTTGTTTCATCCAATTCCGAGAATATTTATTTACTAGCTTTTCTAAAACCAAAAACAACAGAAAATAGGAACTGACACTATGGCAACTTGTTAATAGGTTAGTTCTAGAAAATGTATAAAAATGCCTCAAAGTGTAGAGAAAACATAAGATAGTTGGTACAAAACAAGCATGGGGCATCAAAAATTATAGATACTTTACGACGTATCAATCATGGACATTGGATGTTATTACTAACAAGATCATATGATTAGGAGAATGATGTGATGGACACACACCCATATTAAGCATAGCATAAGATCAAGTCATTAAGTTCGTTTTGCTACAAGCTTTCAAATACATGGTAACCTAATCCTTTGACCATGAGATCATGTTAATCACCGTCACCAGACTAGTTCTTTGATGACATAAAACGCCACTTTCGTAGCTGGGTGGTTATAAAGGTGGCATTGGGTACTCTGAAAGTATGTGTTGAAGCACATGGATCAATAGTAGGATTTGTCCATTGAAATGACGGACAAATACACTCAGGGCCCTCTCGGTGGAATGTCATCCAATTGGCTTGCAAGCATGTGACTAGGTTACAAGGGATGTCATATCACATAAAGAGTAAAGAGTACTTATCGGTAACGAGGTTGAACTAGGTATGGAGATACCAACGATTAAGGGCTTGTTTGATTCATAGGATAGGAAAAGTATAGGAATAGGAAAAACATAGGATTGAGATGTCATGCCAACTTGAATCTTATGGGAAGATGAATTTTGTTTGATGTAGCAAAGGAATTTTTCCATGAGGTATGATCTAATGTTTCTTTCCTATAGGAATTGCACTACAAGATTCCTATAGGATTAATTCCTATAGGATGTGTTCCTATGAATCAAACAATAACATAGGAAAAATTCCCATAGGATTTAAATCCTACACAATTCCTATGCAATTCCTATGAATCAAACAAGCCCTAAACCTCGAATAAGTAAAGTATCACGTGACAAAGGGAATCGGTATCGTATGTTAATGGTTCATTCAATCACGAAGTCATCGTTGAATATGTGGGAGCCATTATGGATCTCTAGGTCCTGCTATTGGTTATTGATCGGAGAGGTGTCTCGATCATGTCTGCATAGTTTACGAAGCGTAGGGTGACAAACTTAAGGATCGATGTTGTTTAAGTAGATATGGAATATGAGTTGGAGACCGAATGTTGTTCGGAGTATCGGATTGGATCTAGGACATCACGAGGAGATCCGGAATGGTCCGAAGAATAAGATTCATATAAAGGAAGTCATCTTCCGGGGTTCAGTAAAATTTTCGGTGTTTTGACCGAAGCTTCTAGAATGTTCTAGAAAGGGTCACCAGTGGGCCCAACACCCCGGGAGGCGCAACATGGGCTAAGGGAAATGCTGCGGGGGATCATGGGCTAGCCGCACCAAGCCCAAGGGGATAACTCGCCCAACCCTATGGTTTTAGGGTTTGGGGGGGACTTGTGGGGCAAGTTCCTCCCCCCTCCTTCTTGCGCCGCCCCTAGGAGGAGGTGGGCCAATGGGGGAACCCTAGCCGCACACCTCTATATAAAGAGGGGAGGGGAGGGGAGGGAGCACCCCTGCCTCCTCTTCCTAACCCTAGCTGACACCCTCCTACTCCTCCTCCTCCTCCTCCTCCTTCCTGCTGCTCCGACTTAGGCGAAGGCCTGCAGAATTCTCTCCTCCATCACCGCCACCACGCCGTCGTGCTGTTGGGATTTCGAGGGGATCTACTACCTCCATTGCCCGCTGGAACGAGGAGAGTAAGGTCTACATCGACTCCGTACGTGTGACCGAGTGCGGAAGCACCACCGGAATGCGGCGTTGGAAGGATCGTCATCGCGATCTTGAGATCGACAGGTGATCGACTACATCAACCACGAGATCCGATCTCGTTAATGCTTTGGATCTACGAGTGTTAGTTCTCTTCAATCTCGTTGCACCGATCTCGTAGATTAGATCTTGGCTTTTCGGCAGATTGGATCTTGGTTTTATGTGTTCTTGTGATAGATTTTTTTTTGTTTTCCATGCAACGAACCCTACACGATCGCATGCAGCATCATCCCGAGCTTATTTAGGAGGGGGGCGGAAGAAGCACTTCTGCCCATCATCGTCTCCATCCTTGAAAGCATGATGGTAAGCAACACCAGCTTCACCCCCACCGACGGCCGCCCAATCGCCTCAGCACCTTTTTCCCCGTGGCATATTTCCTGCATATAGGCAAACCAAACAGTAGACCTAGTAGAACTACTACTATGCACAGGGGACCGCTCGCCCACCCTTTTGTCTGGACCGTAGCTGCACCGGCAAAGAGAGAAGGTAGAGTCGGGGATGGCAAGGAGACTCTCAACAAAGGAGGACGGGGACGAGAGCACCCTTTCTGAATCTTCACCTAATTCATTTTCAGAATTCAATTTTTTGCATCCAAACAAAGCATTAGAGTCAGGTTTTGTTAGATTGAGAATTATATATTGCAAACAGAAAGAGTTGGTTTTAAACTAGACAACACCTAGCCCTGTTTTGGTTTGGAATCACTTTTGCACAATGTCCACAATGTCCACTAAAAAACATAACTTTTACATACAAAGTCCGTTTCTCACCCACATTGTTAAAAAAACATATGCACATGAAGAAGTCCGTTTCTCATCCACATTGTTAAAAAAACATATGCACATGAAGAAGGTATGCGCTTAAAATCAAGGTAGGGCGTGCCTTGCCCTACCTCTACCCCCTAGGAGAATCCTAAGAATCTTGTCAAGAAAGCCATGTTTTAGCATGAACACTCTTTGTTCGTTTCACACGCTATAAACTTATTCGGATTTGCTAGTTCTCAGGCGCCTGAGAACTTCTTAAGTCTCAGTCGCCTCTTTCACCGTTTGATTTACCTCGTGGCAAGTCGGGTATAACTGAGAATTTAATGAGTTCTGTTAAGTTATGGCGAATAACATGAATCTTAATGGCGGAATTAGGTAGCATTAGATCTAGACACTTCCAAACTTATTTGGTCCTCAGAGCAACACCCCGAAGGAAACACGTCGCTGCGGGCGCGCTACGTGGCCACTGCTAGGGCACGGCTCGGTAGCGGTGGTGGTTTCAATTCTCTCGGGAGCTGTACGCGAGCCTTCTAGTTCTAGTCGACGCGAGCGAGCGTCCACCACCACCTCCTCCCCTGTTCCGTGCCGAATTTCTCCTCGGCGCCGCGATTTCTGGGTACGACCCTGAACCAACAGCAACGATAAGAATCAATTCGCCCGCCGTCCCCGCGCGGTCGGTCGCGCCGTATCCTCCCCTTCTCCTTTTCTCGCCATGGCCACCACGGACCGTGCCCCGGAGCCCGCCTCTCCGCCGCCGCCGCCACCGGCCGAGCGGGCCATGGGATTCGCCGAGCGCGCCGTCGCGGCGGCCGGCGCCGCCGTCGTCTCCGCGGTTCTCGTCAACCCCCTCGACGTCGCCAAGGTACGCGCCCAACCGCACCAATTGACATGCCCCGGACTCTCCGCCAGTTCACCTGAACGAAGCGAACCCTCCTCCGCTATTTTCCAGCGCCGTCGCGAGACTTCTGGTCTAGGTGAACATGGGCACTGTGGGTTCTGAAAAAAAATATAGAGGCCATACTTAAATTAAGAATCCTTTCTTGCTTTATAGTATGCAATTTCCATACTTGTGCCACCCACCTATTTAATTTCTGGCTTTGCTATCTATTTGTTATTATGCCCACTTATCAAAATACAAATCTTGTCCAAATTTTAGAGACCATATAGTATGACATTGCTATCTAATTCCTCCGTTGCTTCTTATAAAACGTTTTGGGAAGCTTAATTATCTTCCTATAAAACGTCTTACAAAACGGTACAGAAGGAGTATTTGTTATTCCCCATAAAAATGCAATTTGTTAAAGTTTAGAGACGATGCAGTATGCACGCGGCGTTGCACCTATTTGTACATTACGGTGCTGCTATCTATTTGTTATTCCCACTTATCAAAATACAAACATTGTTTAAATTTTAGAGCCTATATATTTATGTCATTGCTACTATTTGTTATTCCCCATAAAAATACAGATCTTGGTTAAATTTTAGAGACTATGCATTGCGGCGTTGCTACCTATTTGTACATTAGGGTGTTGCTATCTATTTGTTATTCCACTTACCAATATACGAATCTTGTTTAAATTTTAGAGACTTTACATTTCGGCATTGCTATCGATTTGTTATGCATCAAAATATAAATCTTGTTTAAATTTTAGAGACTACATTGCGCAAGTGAGATGGAGATGCTTATGCCCATTGCAATGTCGTAAATATATTATACTAGTAGTTAAGCCAGCCATGTTCTTCTACACTAGCTTTATTCTAGAGTCACTGTAATAGCACCCATCAATGTTTTGCCCGCAACTTCATCTACAATCAGTGTAATAGCAGATCTCCTATGCGACGAAAAACGAATCGAACAAGTGTGTGTGAAACAGGCAAAGCTAAATACTTTTTACCATGCAAGGGGAGGTTGTCTATAGGGGCCCGAGGTGTTTTTTGATTTCGTCGTTAGTTTCAACTTGATTGAGGAAACTTCAAAAGTTCTCCGTCCTGGTCAACACCTCTTCACTCTATTCCGACATTTTCTACGAACTACGATGCAATTCACCCGCCAGTAGGAATGAAGCGAAATGGAGAAGGTAGATCCGTGAAGTGGAATGGAGGATAGTGATGAAGCGGCCAATGGAGATGAGAGCCAATGGAGCAGCTTTGCAGCACAAAGAGAGAAAAGTGAATGCTATTGGAGGCCCTGGATGCAGGGATTGGTGGTAGATGTTAGTTATAATGTAGTAAAGGATGAAGTGATCTGTGATGTACTCTCTACTCTAGCTTGTAGCAGCTTCCCTTCTCTCAAGCTTCTATTGGTCCATTGCGTGTTGATTGCAAACTTGAATACCTCTTTCAGTCCTCGTCATAGTAGACTGTGCCACCCTGCCAACTTGATTACCTCTTTCAGTCCTCGTCGCCACCCTGCCAACTTGATTACCTCTTTCACCCTGCCATGATTGTTGCTAGAGCTTTTACTGAGGGGTAGTGTTTACACGTGTTACTATCAGTATCACCTTTCTTTAGAAACAACCATGGCAGGGTGGCGCAGTCTACCACGGCGAGGACCAAAGCGGATAATAAAGTTTCAGTCAACACGCATTAAACCATAGAAACTGAAGAGAAGACAAGCCGCTACAAGCTAGAGTAGTGAGTACACTACCGGCCACTTCATCCTTTGCTACATTACACCTACCATCTTAGTGTGGGAGAATCTGCTGCTGCACTGGTTGTAGGTGACATTGCAGGAAGAACATTGCTAGGTGCTACAGTGACTTTATAATAAAGCTACAGTAGAAGAACATGGTTGGCTTAACTGCGAATACAATACTTAGGACATTGCGATGGGCACACGTGCCTCCATCTCATTTGCTCAATGTAGTCTCTAAAATTTAAGCAAGATTTGTATTTTGATAAGTGGGCATAACAAATAGATAGCAACGCAGTAATGTTAACTCTCTAATTTAAGCAAGATTTGTATTTTGATAATTGGGAATTTGTGAATTACAAATAGATAGCAACACCATAATGTACAAATAGGTAGCAACACCGCAGTGCATAGTCTCTAAAATTTAACCAAGATCTGTATTTTTATGAATAATAATAAATAGATAGCAACGCCATAATATAGTCTCTAAAATAAGATTTGTATTTTGATAAGTGGAATAACAAATAGATAGCAACAGCCGTAATGCAATGCAACACCCAAGCGCATAGACTCCAAAATTTAACCAAGATCTGTATTTTTATGGGGAATAACAAATAGATAGCAACACTATAGTATAGTCTTCAAACTCTAAACAATATCTGTATTTTGATAAGTGGGCATAGCAAATAGATAGCAAAGCCAGAAATTAAATAGATAGGTGGGCACAAAACATATAATAGTATGGAAACTATATACTACAAAGCAAGAATGCAATCCTTTGCTTTCAATAGGATCGCTGTATTGCTGTCAGGCAAATTGATCGGGACTTGTGAGAAAATCTTTGTGGCGTTGCTGCCTTACCTTACGACTCTGGATATTGGTGTTGATTCAAACCTTATTGTGTCTTGCAGACGAGACTACAGGCACAAGCCGCTGGAGTAGTCTACAATCCGGTAAGCTTGCCACTCTATCCCACATAGCTTTTGATTGAAAGCAAAGTACCAACGATGCCAACCTTTTTTTTACGGGTCTGCTTCCTTTTCATTAAGAGAGAACAACAAGTTACAGGTTACAATTTTAAAAGTTCAGTTAGCTGTACTAAAGTTTAACATAGAGGTCTACATCCCGATCCAGTGATCTCCCTTGATTCCATCCTGACCCCAGACCTTTATCCCGTTTCTTATCTTGTCACACACAGCGAAAAAGTTGAGCACGCATGCATTTAAAATCCGAGTGTTCCGTTCCTGCCATATGTGCCACCAGACGATCATGACCACCCAAGAGAAATGGCTTCGTCTTCTGGCCTCATATATATTTTTCTTCTTCTAGCCTCATATATTTTTCTTGTGAGCTGTGTGTCCCTATCTATTTTCCCAAAAAATACATTAATAGTTGCATACTTTTTGCGCTGGATAAACTGTCTGCCATACTCAGTTCTGACTTCTGATAACAGTTACATGCTGGCACGCAGATATATTTCTGTCTGGGTGGTTCATGATTTTATTCCTTTTTCTTCTGAAAAAGTGTGTGTGGAATTTATTTTGCTAATTGCTTACATAAAAGTATGGCTTGCTTGTTTATTTGTTTTTCTTTGAAATATATTGCTCAGATATGGTCAGATTTTAGGTGCTATCCATCGTGTAACCCTGGTGGACTAAAATTAAATGGTTTAGGGCCATCTTGCAGTCCTGAATGCTTTGAGTACAGAGGAACAGTTGATGTGTTCTCTAAGATCACTAGACAGGTAAATACACTTGTTGATTTTTTCTGTTTTGGATTGATCATCTTATGTAACGATTTATGAGCCCCTGCAGGAAGGAATTTCTAAGCTATGGAGAGGTACTGGCGCTAGCTTAGCGTTAGCTGTACCAACGGTATATCCTTTCAGCTGACCAGGATTAGTATTCTGTTTGCACTAATAGATTATATTCCGTAGCTGTACAATTGCTTTTTATACCTTCATGAAAATCAGGACCAACTTACTGTCCTCCTGTGGAGTCTGGCATGATTTCTCTTGGTAAAATGTAAGAGAAATAATAAAAAATAATAATTGTGTAACTCATTTTGATGGAAAAATTATGGATCTGGACATATATTGCTCTTTACAACCAAAACGGACGGAATGCTCTTGTCATAAAATAAACGAGGACACGATAGCAGTAATGATCCATCATACAGTATGAGGTGTTAAGATACTGGTCGAAATAAAGTGTGTAATAAAGATATTTTAGTGGTTATTTGAGGTTTTGTTCTTTCTATAGGTATTAATGGAAACATGAAATACTTCAAAATAAAATGCTTTAACCAAACACGTTAATGATTGGAGTCTAATGTATTTTTCCGTATCCTTGCGGATCTATACTTAATTATCAACATCATGGAATGATAGAATTATACATTTAACATTTTATAGTACTTTGATTCGTATCTCAGTAGAAATTTATCGTCTTTCAGGTTGGGATATATCTGCCTTGTTATGACCTATTGCGCAATTGGATTGAGGAATATTCTGATCACAGTAATCCCGAACTTAGGCCATATGCCCCTCTCATTGCTGGCTCTGTTGCACGATCATTGGCATGCATAACTTGTTCCCCTATTGAGTTGGCAAGGACACGTATGCAGGTATTGAATCCTTTCTTCTCTACAAATACCATTATTAAAAACGAAAATGTATGTACTAACAAGTGAAAGGAGTGCCTGGTATGAAATTTCTCTTATATCCTGTCACCAATAGACCGTGTAGAGAAAAACTTTGTGAGAAATTATCAAAGCTGTATCATAAATGATGCTGTTAGAGAAGTAAAAGCAAAATATTTACTATCTTGTGATTCAACAGTAGTTCCCAGTACCTGCATATTACTAGAAACAGTTGAAAAGAAATTGAAACTTATTCTGGGTGCAACTTATTTCTATATGCCATTCTCTAGATATAATTATATAATTTTATTGAATATACAGGCCTTCAAAGAATCAAGTGGTGGAGTGAAATCCCCTGGAATGTGGAAGACTTGGCAAGGCATGCTTTCATCGAGGCAAAGCATCAGCCACCCTGAAAGTTGTATGTACTAGACTGATATACTGCCTGTTAATGTGTAACTGACGAAGCAGTCAAACCATTTGCATGATGTCAGCACAATAATTAACCATAGCAGCTACATTATTCTCATAAATTTTTGTACAAAAAACTAACAGTTGCAGCTTTATACTCTTATTTGTTATTATTAAGCCATGTACTTTTGACAATACAGCTCGCGGATACCACCTTCTATGGACTGGCATGGGAGCACAACTTGCACGTGATGTACCCTTTTCAGCTATATGTTGGGCAGTTCTTGAACCAGTGAGTGCTCTACTGAGTTTTGGTATATTATATTCTGATTTAGATAATTTGAATTCATCCAAACCTCTAGAGGTAACTATTATATTCTGTACAGACTAGAAGACACTTATTAGGATTGTTAGTTGGTGAGCAAAGCAATGCAGCAGTTATACTGGGGGCAAATTTCTCCGCTGGCTTCGTTGCTGGAGTTATCTCTTCTGGCATGACCTGTCCTCTGGATGTTGCCAAGACACGCAGACAAATAGAGGTAAGCTGATGGCCATGGGCTTATCACTAGTTTCTTGTGACTTCTCTCTACTAAAATTTACTTTGTTAGACTATCTGATTTTGCTCATTCTTGGTGCTCAAATGCTAACGATAACATGAAGTACCTTTTTTTCACAATATTCCGCACCTACTAAATTTACCGTTCTCATTTCAGAAGGATCCTGCTAGAGTATTGAACATGAACACACGGCGCATACTGCTTGAGGTTTGGAGGTATTTTACAATTTTCCTTCAGTGAGAAACATGCTTACTAAGCACACGCAAGAATCAGGCTTACTGAGCTGTACAAGTATGGAGTAACACATGTACTCCCTCTGATCCATAATAAGTGTCGTTGATTTAGTATAAAGTTGTACTAAATCAGCGACACTTATTATGGGTCGGAGGGAGTACTAGAAATCATCTTTCAAGATCACATGCGCTAATGAGCTAGTAGGTAAGGATGGAAGTGGGTCCCTTTAGGGTACCCTCTACCTCTCTAGTACAAAGAAATGAACTAAATTTTACAAATCATAACTTTTTGAGAAATCCAGTTCATTTGTTTGTACTAGACTGAAAAAGAAGGCACCCTAAAGGTTCCAAACTGCCATCTCTACTAGTAGGTCTCGAAAGCAATAGTTATAGTAGCAACAAGCATGTATCATGTCAGCCATTTTAGGCATGCTTAATGATGTTTCATTTTAGTGACAAGTTTTTCGTACTGCTGCCATTGCATTTAGTCTCTTGCATATAGCATGTTTTCTTCACAATGCAAAGCCCTTAACGCTCGTAACATGCCAATTGTCGCAGGAATGAAGGTATGAAGGGCCTATTTAGAGGCGCAGGCCCTCGTATGGCACGAGCAGGGCCTTCAGTGGGCATTGTTGTCTCTTCGTATGAAGTTGTCAAGTACATCATCCACAAAAAACATGCAGAGCTTTGAGCTTAGATGAATCTTTTGTACTCCCTCCGTCTGGAAATAAGTGAGTTAGATCTGTCAAGATTCAAATGTATCTAGATTTAGTGTATAGATACATACGAGACAAATGCAAGTTACTTATTTCTGGACGGAGGGAATAGATCTCAACTTCAGTAGAGGCTTCTGACCGAACATGGTTTCACTCTCTTGAAAGCCAGTTTACGTTGCATCCCTACCTTAGCAGAAGGGAGGTTTGAGTGTTTTTGTTCTAATAAAAAGTAGAATTACCAAATGTTATCATTCTCGTGATAAGTTTTGGATCCATGCTGTCTCTCGGCAAGAATTTGTTGAGAGTTTGAGATGTAAAGTTGCAATTAGCACAAAGGGTATTGCATCAGGATTAGATCGATAGCTAAGAACACCATACGGAAGCTCTAATGATCAAATTCAGGCTTAATGTTTCTTCAGACTACATCTTTACACTGCTAGCAGAGAACTAAAATTTGACTCCTTGGTCCTTACACAGTCCGAGCTGTCTGACTTCTTATACAAAACGACTGTAAGTTGTAACAGTGTGAGCAGCTTCTGCCATCCCAGCACTTAAAATTCAGAACGCAAGATCCATGTGTTCTCTGTCGTCCTGGCATATCAAATTTAGAACACTAAGATCTATGTGTGCTCCTGTTGTCCCAGCAGTTCATATTCAGAACACAAGATCTACGTCTGCTGCTGCAGCCGTCCAGGCAGTTCAAATCCAGAACACAAGATCATAGCAATATCATTTGCCCCAGCAAACGTGTTATCCCTGGAATTATTATTGCAGGTTTAACTCACAAGAAACCAGCAGCCAAATAAACGTATTCTGGCCTTCTGGGACACTGAAAGTGCTCATATGCGAACATTGGAACAGCTGGAAGAAAATACAGGTCCATAAAGAGGAAACTTTGGACTATCACTTTGTTTGAATGTTTACTTAAAACATACTAGCAGAACAGAACATATCAGGGTGTTGGCTTAACATCTCTTTCTTCGCTCATGTATCATGTAACAAAAGCAATACAAAGGTGCTCCCTCAACGTCTGTTTCTTCGACCTCCCTTCTGCTTACCCTTTCCTTTCCCTTTCCCTTTCTTACCCTTCCCTCTCATCTCCCGCTCTGGCGCATCCCTGAATGACGACGATGGTTTCGGTCGTCCCATCAAGTGCTTCACATCGAGTATACCGTTCTTGAAGCGCCCTTCAGTTGCCCGGAGTACTCGGTCCTCTGGTCTAGTCTTCTCAAATTTGTTGCTCTTTTCTCTTTTCCTGAATATCCCAAGCAGTCTTTCCTGTAGAGTTATCATGCGTTACTCATTGTTCCAGGGCAAATAAAAACAATTTAGCAATTATGAAGCATACCTCTTCAATTTTCTTTTGCTCCCTTTTCTGCTGATTCTTCATAGCTGGTTTTGCTACAGATAACGGTGTACGCTGCTTCTTAATGGCCTGTTGCAGACAAATGGAATTTTCTGAGATGATGCAAAGTTTCAAGTCATTTCAACTATGCGATTCTGTATCTGCTTTCTGAAATGGAATTTGCGGATCCTTCATATGGAAGGCAACAAAGATTACCTTTCCACCCATTTCAACTACTTTGCGATTCTGTATTTGCTTCCGGTCCTTCCATGTAGAGGCACCTGCAACAATAGCACCAAGTGAGTACCTGAATAAAAACTCTAGGTCAAAATTTAAGGACGAAGTAGTATTTTCAAAAGAAACTATTATCATTGAGGTCACATTTATATTTACTTGTTCCTTGCAAATGAAATTCCTTTTGAAGCATCCACAGAAAGTCAGAAGCACAAGTGCAGTTTAAAGCGCATTTCAGAAACAAATTGGCAGTTCTTATACAAACCCAAAATATAATATGGAGCAAAACGCCACATGATTTCTATCACTCATAGACACATATAGTGAAAATAATTACACCCAAATAAATTAACTAGCGTATTTATGTTTTTCTTAACCAAACTCCACAACATCCTGTCTTAGGAAACTAGCGAGCTTATTAATACGGACTAACATTTTGCATATATAAGCACACAATAGAATAATTTCCAATCGTTTCAGATTTCGCTGCACAAATGCGGCATCTTCAGTATACATAGTATCCACCATGGAATCATCAAATAGCTATAGAATACATCAAAGCAACAGCTCTTCTTGGACATAGTATCCTACGCAGCGACAGATTTAAAATCAGTCGATTCGGCAGAAGCAAAGATACCCAAGTGCTCATAGACAGTTTAACCAAGCAAACAGCGCCCTAGAGTGCAGTATGAGATAATTACCGAAAAGCTCGACATCTTTCAACAGCTTCTCAATATCAATGTCAGGCTCATCGTCAGACATGTCAGCGGATTTCTCCGGAGCTGGCTTGTTGTACATATTTGAAAGGCTCGATCCCTAGAGGGGAAAAGGCCAGGAACAAATGAGGAGCTGATGAGGATGCCTCGGAACATACACGCTCCAAGAAAATAGGAACAGAGGACATACCATGAAGTGGTGGTACTCGCTGGTCGACGACGGCGCCTCGGCGCGGCGGGGCTTCCGGGGGCCAGAGACCGACGGATCGAAGATCACCTCGGCCGCCGCTTTGATAGGTCTAGACTTGGGCATCCCCTTCACCATCCTCTTACCCGGCTTGTGGTCTCGCGGAAGTTAGTGATTCTCGGCGAGGACGGCCGGTAGTACAGGAAGCGGTGACACGGAAGGTAGGGACTGGGGGTGGACGAAGCGGAGGATGTGGAGCCTTGAGTGCCGGGGGGGAATCTTTGCCGGTTTGGCGTCGGACGTGGGAGCCGGGAGAGAAGCTGGGGCGGGGGCGGGGGCGGCGGCGGCGGGGTTGAGACCTGGGTCGAGGGAGCTGGCGTGGTTGAACACGGGTTGGGCTAGGCCTCGTTGTGGTTAGCCTGTTGAGTGTCGGTTAATCTGGCCCAGAAACATAGTTTTCGAGGGGAGCCGCTTCCTCAAAAGAGAAAAAGATGGCTGGATATTGTGGCTTCCAAGCGTGTTGCCAGATATGGTGTCCAGCCCAGCCGAAAAGCCTGACTGGCTCGACCTCATCAGAAGCCCGGCCGAAGTCCGGTAGGCCCGAAATACTAAATCTAATATAAAATGGAAATTTATTTTTATACTCCAAAATGATTGAATTATAGCATATTTATATTGGAAAAAGCTATGTGTTTCTAAATGTTTGGTGCTAGGATGCCAAGGTCAATTCCTGATGAAGAAATATCAATCCAACAACATAGGAGATGAGCAAGAAGATGAGAAGAAATAAGGTAGGTGATGGTTGACCTATTTTTATTTACACCACGCCGGTGGAAAAAATAAGGGAAGATAACCTACATGAGCTTGGATCATCTAACTTAAGTCAGGTAACTCAAAGTTACTGTAACTTTACCTGCAAAAAATGTCACCGTAACTTAAGTCCTCATTCGCAAAAAAAAAAAAATTTACGTCATAAGGTGTAACGTTGCATTAGATCATTACAAAAATATGGCTAAATCTTATAAGAAAATCTGAAATTCATTAATGACATATGGATAATACATATTTACCATGCTATAGATAACATGAGATCTTAATTTGATCCCAGTTTTCATATAACAAAACAGATTATTAGGTTGTGAACAATACTAACTTCAAATCTAGGCTAAATTGTCTTTTAGTATCTTCTGTTGTGTCAATTTTAGATCTAAAAATGTGTGACATGGTGTATACTTGTATGTATATTGCATTTTTTTATAGAAAACTCAAGACTATTTGTACGTTAAACTAGAGGCTAGTGCATTAGTACATCTCAAGGAGCTAGTGCACCCAATATGTTCTGAAAAGGGAAACGATTGTGATATGCGCACAAGCTAGAAATTATTTAGTGCTACCACTCTATTACCTGCTACCACATGATATTAACATATCAAATCATCATAAAAATCAGCAATTGTTTTGACAACATCACCAATATATATCATACCACAACAATATTCTAAATCTAAATTCAATCTACATATTAATAAAAAGAAGGGAAAATTCCATGGTGCATAGTGAGAAGAGTTACGGTGTTATAGGCACTTTGAATGCTGCCCCATCAACATCTCCATAATTCCATCAATACCAGAGAACAAAAGGGACAAATCCAATTGTAAAAGTGTAAAAAACTGCACCAAAAAAAAATCACACACGTGCCACTATTCATAAATTTGTCCTTTTTTCTCAGTTAGTAGATCAAATGTAGATTTAAATTCTTGTAGGATTTTGGACATATCTCTTTTAATTTTATAAAATGTTTTAAAAAACATTCATAACCATTTACTCTAGCACTGGAACTTTTCTCGGTGAATAGTATCTTATTAAAAATTCAATACGAGTAATCGGAGCTACTATCCATAGCATAGTTTTCCTTATTTTTGTCTCTTTTAATGTACATTAGATTAGGATGTCCACTTCTACAGTATTGTGCATACCATGTGTATAAATGTTGCAAAAATAATATAATATATCCAAATTCTTTTGTTACCCCGTAGTAATATGGTATCACGCTACCTAATGGTGCGGAAGCTGAGATACTTCTTCACACATATATGTGGTTGAGAGGTCAAGGGCGCCCGTTTGTTCTGGTTGGAGGTTAAAGTCGAGAAATTGAGCTATGTACATAGCCAAGGATTAGAGATTTTAGCTTTCCATAAATAAAAGAATTGAATGTTGACATGACCGCGTCTATTTGCTCTCAATTGTTGGATGCATGTTTGTTATGGTTTGATATATCATTAGCAGCGTTACTTTGAATAAACAACAACTCTATAGCAAGAAGACAATTTTTGGTGAAGGACGTTGTAAAAAAATAGCAGATGTTTATTCAATTCTTGTCAATAGATTTTTGTGCATCCTCACAAAATTTAAACTATATTTGAAATTCAGATGCGTGGCACATTCATAGATTTGTCCCTTTTGCTTCTCTATACAATAAAGATTTAACTTCTGGTGGGATTGCAGACACATCTCTTTTGGTCTCATTCATTTCTTCTTTAAGTTCAAACCTTTAATGGTAACACTATAACCTTTCTTTGTGAATAGTGATTTTTTGAATTTCATTTTTAAACCCTAATTTAGAAATTTGCTGCGACTAGTAATCTGAGACACTGTCCATAGCATAATTTATCTTCCTTTGTCTCTTAAAATGTAGATTGATTTAGGATATCTGCTTTTGTGGTATTATACGTACACCTCCTTTACAAAAGGAAAATCATTTTTTTTTACTTTTTGTGGTTAATTAAATAATAGTAATATGGTACCACGACATCAAATGGTGTGGAAGCAGAGATACTTCTACGCACTTAAGGGTGTCAAATATATGTGCGTGAGAGGTCGATGGTGCTAGTTTAAACGGTATTGAAGGATGAGGTCTAAGAGCTACGTTCATAGCCAAGGGTTAGATTTCTTTTTGTAATAAAAATTAAAAAGTATGTTGACAGGACTGTCTATCTGCTCTCCATTGCCAAGTGCACGTTTGTTATGGTTTGATATGTCTGTCAGCAGCGCGGCTCCGAATAAACAACACATACATACCAAGAAGGCAATAATTATTGAGGGATATCGTTTTCAAACAATGACAAGTGTATGTTGGCATCTCTTGTGTTCAATATTTTATCAAAATCGTTCCACTCTATCAAAAAGCTTCTCTTTGGTTTCCAGATAATCGGTTGATGTGATCTCAGATAGTACCTCAGATGGCAATGTGTATCTGCACCCAGCTTCGATCCCACCACGCTCGTCTCTGATTCCTCGGAGGATGGCATTGCTATCCGATTTGACTTATCTTTCAGCCTAAAAAACACAAGGCGGTTTCCCTGTTCTTTCTCATGCACTATCAAAGTTTACAGGTACAATGCCTGAATTTATTAGTCACTAACAGCCGCATTTACTTGCCACTTTAGAAGTTTGCTGTCCTACGAATCCAATTAGATTAATGCATAGCAAAGCTAGGAGAAGCTCAAGGCCTAGGCCATGCACCTATACATAGCACACTGACAGTGTATAAAGTTTAATATAGGAGCTCTGGTGGGGTTAAACCTAAAGATTCATGCAAAGTACAAAATGAAGCTGATTCCATGACATGTGATTCTTCAGAAGTACAATTTTAATCCTGCCTATACAGCTAGGCTAGGCTAGCTCTCGGTTTAGTAAGCTGCTTACCTAGAAATGATCTAAATATAAGCATGGACCACCTAGCTCCATGAGACTATGAGAGTACTTTCACTAAAGAAATCATTTCAGTTTGCTTTTTTCTCTTGACATGCAGGTGCACGTACAAGTACGTGCGGCAGATCAGACTATTGTTTGCCCAAGTGTCCTGATTGTACTGCACATGCTTTCCGCCAAACCGCGCACCAAGAATTTTTTGATGGTGCAGGAGCACTATATGTGTCATCAAGGCCTAATGGCCTATAGATCACACCCAGAAAGGCTAAGCTGTATGGGGCCTGATCACCATGCTCAGCCGTCTCTCTTGCACTACAGAAGTCTCTATCTGTCACACGCAGGCACCTGAAAGTTAGATTTACATGGAATAGGTGCGTGAAATGATGTGCATGATTACATGCATTTTATCTGATGTTGGAAGGTGCACATAAAAAAAGCTATCAGCATTTGCTTCATTTTGCATGAGGAAACTTACTATTCAGTTTGTATCAACAATCAATTTAGTAAAGAAAAAGGCAAGAATTTTCCGTAGTAGTAGAGATCTATATGACTTGGCTAAACACCGGTTTAGCTACCTGCCACTGAGCATAAACTTCTCTTTGTTACCATCATGGAGACGCATAGGGCCAACTTTTCCACACCTTTTTTTTGCTCGCATTAGTGGTTTTGTTGTGGAACAACTATCAGGTATCTCTTCTTCAACGATCACGATACAATCTCAAGATCCGATCCGCCGGCTCAGTTTCTTGAATGTGCTCATAGGGATAGGGTGTCCGTGTGTGCGTTCATAGGGGTGGGTGCATGTACGTGTTGTGAGCGTCTTCGATTGTACTGTATTTCTCAAAAAAAATCAACACAAGTGATGTTTTTAAATAGGTTCGACCGCCTTATCAAAGCATGACTTAATCCTATGTTGAGAAAGGTCATGAGAGAAGCGTTTCAACCAGTGCTAGGGAAACTGCCCTTCTCCCGTGGTAGTTTTGAGCCTAGCAAAAGCCCCTTGGAACCTATCTTCCCTCTCAAGACCTTCTTGGGTCCCTTGAGAGTCATCCTTTCTTCTCAAGTCTTTCTTGAGTCCCTTGAGAATTCCCCCCTTGACTTATTCCCAAGTGAGAGTTAGGTTACATGGACATGAGAGGACACTTTATAGGCTAGGGATCCTTGACAAAAATAAATATTATCCTTGAGGGGGTGACCTATGAGGTGTACGGATGTCATTGTTTGTCTATAAGGTCCATTATGGACTAATAGGGGAAGAAATCTATGGTCTATAGTGAATGAAGCCTTCCTGTCATTTCATCATGGTTGGGTTCTTTCTTCTTGGGCCTTATCTTTCTCTTATATATTTTTGTTGTGTTGGACCTCTTTGGTTTATTGGTCATGCAAAGGAGCATGGGTTTTGGTTTTCCAAACCAAACTTTGCCAAAATTTCCATGTTGAGGCGTATAGTACCTCCTTTGTAGTTAATATTTGTTCCCACAACATAACTTCCCTTGATCCGTATCCATATTCAATGAGTCTTCATCGTGGTTGCGGGTAAAATTTATTAAATCCTGTCCAGACTTGTTTCCCCCGAAAAAAGTCGGTCCTAGCAGGAGTCACTCATCTTATATAACCTTGATTTGGGGGAGGGGGATTTATGCTAATGAGCATATTTTTAAAATTTACCACTATTTTTGGTGATTTATTGGAGAATTTATGGCCTCTCCATAAATTTATAGAATGTTTATGGGGTTTATAGTAATATTATGGAGGTTAGGGGTCTCTATGCACTTTTTGAAAAGTTTGGGTGCTTCCAATATTGTGGAGGAACAGAGTTCCTCGTCCTATTTAAAAAACATTTTGGGCATCCTATTAATATTATGGAGGATTCAAGGGCCTCTCCATTTTTTCCAGATACTTTGGGGGCCTACTCATAATAATTTGGAGGAATCAAGGGACCCTTCAAAGTTTTCAGAAACAACAGTGGCCTCTTGTTTATATTTTGGAGGAACTAAGGGCCTTGCCAATTTGTTTTTGAAACTTTGGGGCCACCTGGTAATATATTGAAGGAATCAAGGGCCTCTTTGATATTTGGGAATTTTAGGGGCCTTCTAAAAAATTACACATTCGTAAAATGGACAAAATGTTCTAACAGATCAAAATTTACCCATTATCATCTGCTCTCTCCACGTGCATCTCCGCTAACATGCCCCCAACTCGATATCCTTTTGGTATTAGTGGGTAATGTGGATGGTTCTAATCACGCCGTCATGGCTGATGTGACAGTCATTGGTCGCCTTCTTTAGCATGTCGGTTTTTAAGGTTCCATCAAAGGGGATTTATTCCATATGCCCAATTTAGGCAACTCTGGCGCACTTGAGCAGTGACAAGAGAGCGGTTCGAGGGAGGGGTGCTCCCCTCCACTCATTTCTTTCCCGCCCCTCTGGCCTATTGTAGGATCAAAGTGAACCGAGGTGGAATCCATCAACATGTAGTTCCTGTGTTCAAGCTACGAATTTTGGCTTAAAAGGAGGGTATGGCTCGGTGGTGAGGTTCCCTTCTCGCTCACTACCGTGGTGAACAAAAGCTGAGTTTGGCAATTTACGAAGCATGCAGAGAGGTTGTTGGCGATGAACATGAGAGAGAGGGGTGTTTTCATTCTGTGCGTCAACATCTCATAGTGGGCAAGGGGGTGCTTATCTTGGCTAGGTTGCACATGGTTTCATTAGTTTTTGCAAGCGTCTTTGATAGGAATATAAATCACAAAATTAGGTGTCACTCAGAGAAGTATAAATCTCACGCTGAAATATTAGGCATCTCGAAGAGAAAGTGACCACATCCACTCATCACATCAATGATTTCACCGCAGGATGGAACACAACAATTTCAGCTGCTTCTAATGGTACCACTAAAACTAAAAAATTATGTTTGCCAATTTTATTCCCGGGGTATGATGTAGATGGCATGAGATCAACAAGATCTTGGTACATATGGACACACTAGTGGAAGATCTTTTGTACTCGACTATACAAAGAGTACCTAATGATAATTGAAGATCCCCAATGCTCAGACAAGTATGATCCTGTTGAAGATGACTCTGACCTTGAGCTGTACGTTATGAACACGACAACAACCCTTGCCATCACGATCATGCTACTATCCAATGGGAAGATTTTGGGATCACTTCTGAGGATGTTTTTTGTTTGATTCATCATATAAAATAGTATGCATTAGCCTAGCTACAGTATACACACATACATGTTTGTTTTATTCCAACAAAGTTATTTACACTACATTTTATCCCTTGTTCATCAGCTATTCACAGCAAACTAAACTCAAGGCCAAGAAAGCATCAGTTCTCCCATTAGGCGAAATGTGTTTCCTAAAGGTCGAGGGACCATGTGAGTTGAAATATTGTGTGATATCACACGTTAAGTTGTTCAATTTATTGGATGTGCAAAACTCATAATTATAGATTTTATTTTATTTGTTGTTGTGCTATGCATTATGAGTCTGAAACTATGATATGCGATATATTTGAGGTTGGTTTGGGATATTTAGCAACATATGCAATTTATATTGTGCTTTATGTGATTTATAGTATTTGAGAAAAGTGTTCATATAAAATTATAGGTAAAAATGTCAGCGTCCCAAAAACCCATATGAGGCACTAATAAGTGTCATGCACACTAGCACATACCGTGTCACAGGATACATCCGACCAATGTATGTCAACCAGGGCAGCTATAGTATGCCACCTTTTCATCTAGTGGGGCGAAACACATTAACTATCATGGTGTAGGTTGCACCGCAGATTGCTAGCTCACTGAGTTCTAAATATACCGTTGTGTCCTTTTCGTGACACGGTTCCTACTGTTCCCGCTCATTTTAGGCAATGTAGCTCGACATATAAAAACACCATACGATGCTTACGTTGTTATAGTGAACCCACGGAGTCAAGAGTTTGTCGAAGATATCAGATATGTACAAAACTAGAATATTAAAAAATAAAAACATCTCAACATATTTTCATGCGACTTTGAGCATTACCACAAAATTATATTGTTGGCAAAAGCTGCTTCACACTACTCAAACATTGAAAACGCAACACGAACAACAAAAGTGGCTCTCTGACACAACATCTTGATGAAGAAAAATATGTAGACGCGCCATCTCAAATAGTAGATTAATGAAACTCCAAACAATACCTCTAACAAGATACAATCTACATATATCACCATTTCAAGATCCCATTGAACAACAATCCCGGGGATCCTGGCAAGAACTCAAGAATTGGCGATAAAAGATAACCACCAAACAATTGTCCGTCCAATGATGCCACCCATTGCCCAACTAACACAGCCGCACCCACTAGTACAGAACATGCCTTTGCATAAGGTGAAAATGAACATTCACACATAGTGAATTAAAACGTCGCTTCCTATGGGTGCGCGATGCACATCTACATCACACACACTTTATTGAACCATGTGTGAAGGTATAGATATTTTGCAGACATTTTTGTTTCTATAATTGTTTCGATAGGTAGGGCCTTCACACACATTTTTTTGTTCTCAACCATTAGCGGATTTGCAGATCACAAACGGCGAATATTGAAGTAGCGTGTGTGTTCAACTTAGGTGGCACACGGCCGTTTAAACCAATTTTATGCTTATTTCAAGCATTTCACACGACTTAGCTATGCGACAACAAGAAGTACTAGCAAAATCATGTAGCAGATGTATACCGACTATACCCAACAACCCACAATGCAACATTGCATGCATGCATTAGCAAAACTGAATCCTATTTGATTGTACATTTCAAACATCACATGCATGCATGTATTTCGGCATAGATACAATAGCTATACAAATGAGAGAGTTGCATAAATAATTCTTGGTTACGTCATTTTCGTCATGACAGGTTCTGCTGGCATGATCTTTCATAACACATCTAATAATAACCATTTATTTAGAACCTTCAATGTAATCTTAGTGTCACCTTTGTGATATTCCGGTAACACTATATAGGACACTTTTAATATAAAAAATGCTCTACGCAGTGTAGTGACAATTGGAGGCATATCCCGTGGATTGGAATGCTTCTAAATTGTTTGTACATAGAAATAGGGAAGTGAACACTAACATGTTTAAAGAAAAATAGGCCAATTTTAGTGTCCAAGCATAGATACTTACTAGTATCATTAGAGCAGTTGCATCATTAAAAAGATTCTTGACTCTACTAGCCCTATTGGCCCTAATCTCGATGCATTTGTTGTCTTCCTCGTGTGCATGACACAACACGAGACAACTGTATAACTATATCTTTGGACTTATAACATAAACATAGAAATGCTAATATTAAATAAGTACAAGTTAAAATGATTTGTGTTCTTACTTAGAAGTTCTATGGAAATGCTAAATAAGTCAAACTACTATGCAGTGTCACAGAAATCACCAAAATATCATCTCTATTATAAGGTGATGATTGCACACATAAGAAACCACATAACGATATGAAAAAAAGATCATTGCACATATAAGTAACCACATAATAAATCATGTAAAGATGGAAAACAATAGACCATTTCACACATTCGGTCATAGGTTTACAATATAACATATAGATCTAACAATCCTTGTAGAATGGCATGTATGCTAGAAACATTATTAGTGAAATAGAATGCTGCTCCAGGAGCCTTTGGAAGTCAAAATGCTGCAAAATTCCGAGTGCAAATGCAGATTCAATAGATCTAAAAATCAAATCCAGTCATAGACAATATAACATAAAAATCTAGTTAGCTTAAATAATATAACATATAGATCTAATAATCAAATCTTGCCATACAATATAAGATATACATAAAATTAGCTTACACACCAATTCTAACACAATGTTCTAATGAATCCGGCCTTGAACTATGCTAATGAGTATAAAACCCGAACACATGATCCTAAGCTAATATTCTAATAGACCCGAGATGTTAACTGTGTTTACATAATAGATCAGTACTATATATAAGTTAAAAATGAATGGTAACAACATATACGTCAAGGCATACATACTTCGCATGCGTATGGTGGAGCTAGCTGTCGGGGACGAGTCGACTTGACAGGCGTTATAACGAGTACCGCCGGCCTTCGGCCGCACAGCAAGAGTACATGGCGAAGAAGCCACCGATAAGGTCATCTGGATTCCAGAGCGACAAGGTTCTAGAAGCTTGCCAGCTTCTGCCTCGCAGACCAGGGAAGCTAGGTGTGTACTGCGTGGTCCTAAAGAATGGTGGTAGCTGTTGAGTGGAGTGAGACTGGACGTTGTTTCTACTGTTCCTTATCCTTATATAGGAGAAAGGTGGTAAGGTTGCATTTGCTGTCCCTAACATCACAACCAGTTTTCATTTGGTCATTCGTTTGCGATAGTTCACTATTGCACACGTTTTAGATGATGCTAAGCGTGTGTAGTTAAAAAGTCATGCACACCACAAAAACTACATCTTATATTCATCTAAACATCGTCACACACAATTTATCCCAAAAAAACACCGTTTTTGATATGCAACTTCAAGAATGGTTTATAATATTTGGCAGGAACGACATGAACCAATCAAACATGGTTTCCCTTCATGTTATAGAAGACCGTTAGTAATATTTGGACATCGGCCATAAGGATTCCAATCAAACATGGTTTCCCTTCCTATCAAAAAAAGACGAATACTTCACATTCATACATATATATAGGTCCTAATAAAACTTAAATAACTAAGTAATAAATGTCCTCCTCCTCATCAGAGGAGATGTTGATGATGTTGTCGCTGCCTCTGCATCATTGGAGGCTCCTACACCCTCTCTAGAGCCTGATGCCTCTACATCGTAGGAGGCTTCTATGCCATCCCCAGAGTGAAATCATCGACATCACCGGCGAAAGGGTTGTTGGTGCCCGATGACATGCCTAATTCCTAGGCGTCCTTACGCTTTGTCGTGGCAGCCATCCAAATCTCCACAATTTCATCAAACCCGTTGTGGGGAAACTGCGGACATGTCATTGCACGACCAACATTCTTCTTACGTTTCTTATTGGCATGCTCCATGCACCCACCTGGTCCTCGCGGAGAGTCTCGAAGGACTCCTCCACCATGCGATGCACCACGTTGCGCCGATGCGATGTAGTCCTCCACCACCATATGCTCCTGCAAGTCTGCATGCAACCCGTCCAGATCATCTGCCTCTGTATCATTCTCCTCCTCCTCTAGAGCATGCTCCTTATCCGAATAAGATCCCATGAGGTTGATGATGCTTCCCCAACACGTGCTATGAGGAATGCTTATCCTCCCCACCAGATGGCGTGATGTTGATGTAGCCGAGAGTGAATTCAAAGGGAGGAAGGGTGGTGATGAGAGAGGAAGCCGACGGGAAGATTATGCGAGGCATTTTATAAGCAAGGGGAAACATTGTGAATATTATGAGAGTTCACATTTTGAACAAAAATGGTAAAACCGCAACAATACATAATGACCAAAGTATTCATTAATGATTATTGTCAAGAAACCGTTTGTGGTGTTCTCCATAAACCGTGTGCGATTCTAACCACCCCTAACGGTTAACCCGTAGGTAACTATGAGCGGTATAAAACGATCTTATTTCTTCATTCACAGTGGCCTGCTTAGCATGCCGCTCAGCCTCTTCCCACCATTCGAGTTGTGGTGAATAATCTTCCGACTACATCGTGGCCGCGTCCTCGTCGTCCCCCAAATTCCTTTCGCAGTCGCCGTCCAAGGAGAACCAGCTAGAGTATGAGGGAGAGGAGCCACCCTCGATGTACGGTGGTGGGAGAGTACTCCTCCTCAAATGGCGATGCTTACTCCTCCAACACCACAATAGAGGTCTGATCAACACGGGGATGCTTTGATGACGAGCACTGCTGAATGCAATAAAGATGAACAGTCTTCTTGCTGTGAGACATATGAAATTGTGTGCCAAGAGGAAGGCGGCGTGGGGCTTTTGTTGGGAATATGTCCTAGAGGCAATCATGTATGATGATATTTCCCATTATATTCATAAAGATATTAAGTTGTCCTTGTATAAACATCTGATGTGTATCATTGAATATGTGATTCAGTTGTGGAACTATACATTCATGTTGTTTGTACTAAATATCCTTGGTTATCGAGGTTATGTTGGACACATAACTTAGTCCAATGTAAAAGTAGGCAAATGACTCTGTTCCACTTGTAATGGGCATGGAGATGCTATTCCGACTTACGCAGATTCGGTTAAAGAGTTTAGCGAGTAGGATTGACCCATATTGAGGTACAACGAACAAGTTGTCATTTGTATATCTCAATCAATGTAATCCTTAGACCTGAGGTTATTGCACAGTCCAAGTTGAGGATCACCAAATTAGGTTCTGTCAAACGCTGATCCGTAACTGGACAGTTATAAAGGCAGAGTTCGGGTCGACTGAGAATCAAGCTGGGTGATGTGAATACCAAGATTGGATTTTGCCCCTCCACTTGGAGAGATATTCTCTGGGCCCTCTCGGATGATATGATTCGGAAAGCATGGTCATGCACGACTCAGTAAGTGTTAACCGAGGAGATCGACTAAGAGTTAATCAGATGAATCACTTATCTCGGATCGAGAAGAGAGTCGGACTATTTAAGGGATAACAAATATCCGACTATAGTCTGATAAGGTATATCGTGAGGCAAAAGGGACTCGGACATAAGTCGCATTGGAAAGGCAAGTCGTCATGACTCTTTGGTACTTGGGAGTCGGCACATTCTGCTAGGAGCCGCTACCGGCTGATCGATTGAGAGTCGGACTCCAATCGTGTCCAAGGAGCCATGAGCCTGCAGGGTCACACACTTAAGAGCGGGAGCAAGTTTGGATTGGATCTGAACCAGAAATCTGGTTGGGTTGGACCCGAGCCGGATTTGGACTGAGTCAGTGAGTTGGATCCATGGTGACTAATATTATACGGGCTTTAATGAATTGGCCACGAGTGAGTGGAGCCCGGTTCACTCCCTATATATAGTGGGGCACAGAAACCCAGGAGGGTTGATCGGTTAGGTCATTCCATGCGTTAGAAACCCTAGCTCCACAACAGTTCAACCGTCGTATTGAACCTAGCAGTACGCCGCTGGCACTCCTCCTTATACGTGTGGATACCAGCAGAGGTGCTGTACGATCAGCACCAGGACGATCGTGATCGGATCAGATCGTGAGGACTGCACTGCATTCAACTGATGCGCTTCATCAATAATCCACAACTACGCATCTAGTGGTAATCCTCACGACCTTCTACCTCAGCTAGATCTTGGAAACACCACGTAGGAAAAGGTTTTGTTTTATCTCTACGTGGCCCAACAGCTTTATGACGCGTAGCCGGCAAGCTGCATCATCCCAAACGCCTACGTGGCACTCGGAGAAAAGCCAATATAATATGTACACGTCGAATGAAATACTAGTAGAAACGACCTCGAGGAACTCACTACACACTATGATTTAGGACTCACCGTGTGAGAAGGGGCACCAAAAATAAATAGTGAAAATTGGACAAAACAACGCAAGAATCAAGGTATGAATCATGGGGGCCGGGATGTGATTCTACTAAACGACGACTTTCATAGGATAAGCCGCGTGCACTGTATTTTTTACAGTATCAAAAAACTTTCTGCGTGCGATGTTCACATGGAGAAGTCTGCCTAGCTCGTGGACAAACAATCAAAATTTTGTGGCGTGAGCGATCTTCTGCACCACACACGGAAAGAGCCTTTTCATGTGCGATGTTGGCCTTAATGGAGACGATCTATACTAGTGACCTCTTGCGCTTGGGGTACTACTTAATTTTCTATTACCTTTGAGAACTCGCTACACACTGTAATTTAGTTCTCACTATATGAGAAGGGGCTCCGAAAAAGAAGCAGCGAAAACTGGACGAAATGTCACAAGAATCAGACACAATATTAATGGGATATGAATCATGGGGGATGTGATTCCATTAAGTGACGGTTTTCACAAGATGCCATGTGAAATGTATTTTTAGGGTCCAGAAAACTTTATGTGTGCATTGTTCTCATGAAGGAGTCAGCTTAGCCCGTGGGCAGACGATCAATGTGAGCGATCTTCTGCACTACACACCGAAAGAGTTTTTCCGTGTGCGATGTTGGTCTTAATAGAGCCGATCTGTACTAGTGACCTCTCGGGCTTGGGGTACTACTTAATTTTCTATATCTCCCTTTCTCTCATTTTAAAATGTTGTTTTTAGAATTTTCTGATTTTGTGGGTGATTAGGATGCCCATTGAGCAAAAGACCAACCTGACTATACATGAAGAGATTATTAAATTTTTGTTAATCAAATGCAAAACGTGTGTGATTCTCAATTTTGAAAAATTACGCACTAAGCCAACAGGTTAGGTGGTTGATTCTCCAAGATAAATTGAGTGAACACTATTCAGACTCCCGAATTTCGTATACTTGCGCTAAGCACAAACCCTTTCCAGCACTTTTCAGGTGATGCCAGATGGAAGATCTCCATGAATCAAAGGAGTAAGGGTCCAAAAAAATATTGTCTCTTTTAATGCTGTTGGATGTTTTCTATGAATCAAAGCAGTAAGGGCCCATGATAGAGAACAAATACTTTCTCGTACTAACAAGTGCTCCCAAATCCCTCCTGTGATTATCTGAAACAATGATGATGTCGTAGTGGGAGAAAAGCAATATATTATACGCAATCTACATTGGAGATCGATATGATCGCAAACAGAAAGATAATATTTTCCCTGTGGAAAAAGCTAAATGGCAGCATTTGTAGCGGATGAACAATTAGATGGTTGGGCACTTGGGTCAGACTGGGCTAGCGATAAGAGATGTTGTGGCAATAAGGAAGCAGAAGTGGGACAAGTGCGAGAAATGAGTTCTTATTTTTTACATGTCTATACTAACTCTAAATTAAATGAGATAAGTAAGATAAATCATAAATCTCACTTGTGGCTTATTCCATATATCCCACTTAGTTTAAAGTTAGTATAAAGATGTAAAATGAGAACCCACTTATCTCATTTGTCTCACTTTTACATCCTACGTGGCAATTAAAACAGAAGTACTTTGGCAGAAACCCAGCGACCAATTTCTTTCGATGAACTTCAGCTTGTCCTCGGGTAGCTAACAATTTCATGATGATCTCTCTAAAAATGAAGTTCCCAGATTATCCAAGGTAGCAAACTAATTTCTTTTGAGAGGAAGGTAGCAAACTAATTGTTTGTTTTTTCTGAACAGAACCTTATTCCTATGTGTTTTCGTCACTTTAGAAAAAAAATCAATGGTTCGGCTTTGTATATTATAATATTAGGCCAACATCTTCAGTTTTTTTTTCAAACTGAAGGAACATCTTTGTGTGCAGTTAGTTGTACTCCTGGAGAAGATTTGCATGCTGCTCTACGCCTAACCCACTCATTGCAAATTCCTCTCCGGGCTTAATTTAGCACAAGGTGCTGCATAATTATTTGTACGGCCGCACATTACAGAATCTCCAGGGTTATCTGGCCACATTATTTTTATCTTTCCAGGATACTTTTGAAGGAAGCGAGAATCCGATAGCTTCTCACGATTAATTGTGTTTTTAGCAACAATTGGACAAGTGTCCCAACAAGTGGGCGCATTACATACACACTTGCCGTGATAATTCGTGGAGTCCTCTATCAAAAAAATTATAATCATGTCCGTCAATCTAAAATTTTACTCCCACCGTTTTAAAATATAGATGTTTTAATTTTGTAAAATAAGTGTATGGAGACTCTTGTCTAGGTTCATGTAAGTTTGAAATGAACCTACACACCAAAAGTGATATAGATACACTCGTTTTATAAAGATAAATATTTTATATTTTAAAACGAAAAGAGTAAAATATTACAACTCGACACACTAGAAGCGCGCGCGCGCTCTCTCACGCTCCACGGTCGTCCGGTCTCGCAGCGGACGAAGATGGAAGTGAACATCGTTTTCGGTCTAGTTAAACAGAGCACGCCGTGTCAACCCAATCAGACTGATCCACGTCTGATCCACGCTACAAGGTGGCCACTGGCCATCCCTTAAAACAAAAAAAGGTGGCCACTGGCCAGACTGTGTCCATCTATTTTATTTTCTGAAAAAAACGAGCAGGAGAGTTGCCGTCCTTTTAAACCTAAATAACTAATGAATACCTTTATGTTAGTTAATTCACTTTGCTTCTGGTGCAGATCATGCCAAGCCTAGAGCTAACGTGCATGCATGGTATAGGCTTATAGCCTTTTTCTAGTTTCCGAGCTTAGGCTTTTAGTTCTTTAACAAAATTTGGAGTAACTTGTACGTGGAACTGCAATGCATGTGCTTTATTCCACTCTACTGGTTCATTTTTGAATTGGCATACTTGATAAAGTTTTATGTTATAAAAGGATACTTGGTAAAGTTTTGATGCGTGTATGTTTTAGCAAAAATTAAAAGCTATCGACCACTTTCTCTCAAAATAAACGACTGAACTCTTTGATTCCTTAACCATACATATACTTCCCTCCAATTCACGAATAAGTGATAGTTTGGGCATATCTAAGTTAACTTCTTATATTGTCAATGTCGATGAGAAGGTTGAAGATGTTTGGTTTAGATTCTTTTGAAAAGTAGTTCCATCTTTTGGGAGGTTTATGCATAAACCATGGTAGAAATAAGGGTTTATTTTTATCTTGAAGACCTTGTGAATTTTCAATTCAATGTCACTAATCAATCATGCTAGAGTTATAGACGAATCATAGAGACAAACCTTACATACGCAGGTGGAACCATGTCTAAGCCTCTGGAAACGAGATCTAACTCATGTGCCGGTATGATTCCTCCATGGGCTCGAAGTTGCTACTAGGGATCTCAAACGTCTCACAATAGGCCATCGTCAATCGGCAGGTGCGGTCAAAAATAACTCAGCATCCCGCACAACTCTGAACCCATGAAAAAAAATCATAGCTTCACGGGCGAGATCAAGATCCGGTGAGAAAGCACATAATTGTATACAAGTAAGTATACACCATATCGATTAGCGACCCACAGAGGAGAATATTAGAATAGGGGCTATCTATGACACAAAGAATGGAAATAGATATAGCAACACCAAGTAGGCAAAATCCAACAATAGGACATGAATCCCATCATTACATCATTGACAAAGCAAAAGCAAAGTTATAGGATCTGGGTATGGATCAAAAGTACGAATGAACATAAGATGTCATGAACATAATCGCCCGGAATCCATATCCAAATGTATCTCAGGACTCTATCTATGATATCCTCGAACTACTCCTCGTAGTCCTCATCATTGTAGCTGACGCAGTAATCACTTGCACTATCCTCGTAATCTAGCGTACCTATGCTAACGGGCCAAAGTTGTTCATGGGAGAGAAATAGAGCGATGAGTACAATAGTGCATACTTTGATTTCTACAAAAATATTCTCTTTAAGTCTTGCAACTTGTTTGTAAGTTGAATCTGCTAAGTGGAGTGTTAGTTCAGTAGTTTGAAATGGTCCAAGGTTAAGTTTTTCAAATAAACTTTTAGAAATCGTTGGGACACTAGCACCAAGATTACAAAGTGCAGTAATCGCATTAAGTCATATATGAATTTGTCACATCCCAAGATTTTCCAAATCTTGTAATGTGAAAAATAAATGAATAAAATAAAACTTTTCTCATTTTCAGGGCCAGAAGAAACTTTTGAATCCAATTGGAAATCTTCAAACCTATTTTGAACAAAGAAATCCTAAAGGGATTAAAAAGATAAATATTTAGTAAAGGAAAAATAAAAATATTTTACTACTACTTTGAAATCTTTTTATAAAGGCTTTGGTTTTCAAAGGGAAAAGAAATATTTAAATAAAGATTATCCAAGCTTTTGAAAATAAAACATTTTGTTTTGATAAAAATAGTGAAGGTTTATTTAAATAAAGTAATAAGGATTTAATATCCAAGTTTTTTTAATAATAAAGGTTTTATTATTTCTAAACCATCAAAACTTGTTTATTTGTTTAAAATAAGTTTTCCAAGTATCTTATGTTTTCATATAAAACCTACTGAATGGTTTGGTACTATTTTAGTTTTCAAAAATAAAGTTTTAATAAAACAAATCCTATTTGATAACTAAGGCCCATTTTATTTAATTATTAATGGACCTTATAACAAAAATGTTATTTTATTTTAAACAAGCTTTCCAAGTATTCTTTACCTTCAAATAAAACCTACTGATTTGGTTTTGAAAGTATTTTGGATTTCAAATGAAGATTTTATTAAATAAATAAAACCCTATTTGATTACATAACTAAGAGTCCATTTTATTTAATTAATGAATGGATCCTAAAATGAATAAAAATATTATTTTAATTTGGAATTTTGGATTATGTTACTGAACAGAACCAAGTTCAAAGTTGTGAAGTGTGGTGTTTGTTTGAATTGATTTGGTTGATTGAATTGTTTGTTTGAATTTCAAATCAGTAAATAGAAAATAGAAAAGGATAAAACAATCAGACAGAAAAAATGTGAGAACAGTCTGGCCTAGCCCAACAGCCCAGCAGCCCAGCTCCTTTTTCTCCCCCGAACCGTTTTTCTTCACCGCAGAAGCAACCCGCGAGGACGCTGACAAGTGGACCCCTCCCCCTCACCTCCTTTCTCGCTGACAGGTATGCCCCACCCTTTTCTGTTCATCGTCTCCACCGCGTCGACCGTTCCTCGCCGTTTACTGCCGTGTTAATTCCCTTGAATTCGCGTTGATGGATGGATTAAACCTCGCCGTGACCACGCAGTGATAAACGCCAGTGACTTCTCTCTGGTTCCCTCTGTTCCCCCATCTCAACACGCCCCCAGGCCGCGGAATTTTGCCCTACACTCCCTTTGTTCCGACGACGCTCCAGCGAGAATTACGTGGTCCGCCACCCTCGCCTCCTAAGCACACTCACATACTCCCTAGCCGGCTCTTCTCCCGACGCTTTCCATTCACCGCTGGGCGCCACGAGACCAGAACGACAACCTCCAAAGACCGCCGCCATCCGCTCTTCTCCGACGAACCCTCCGTAAACCAGACTACCCCGACCCCTCTCGTTCACGCACACACCTTCGCCGTGTCTTGGCGCATCTGACCGTGCATTTCGTTTGCCTCCGAGTGATACCTAGCGCCGTCCTCGACGACGACTGAGCAAGGCCGAGGCGCAGCTCCACTCCGGCGAGCAATCAAGCCCGCTCCAGTGCGCCCCTCGACAAGACGGCACCACCTCGAGCTCCCCCACGTCCTTGCAAGCACGGTGATCATGTTCTTTTCCTCCCTCGCTTCCTGTAGCATCGATTCCGCCGTCGTCTGACCGTTGCCGCCACCAGCCACCGTTGAGCGCCGCCGGATTTTGGTTAGTGAGTCAGGAGCCGTAGGATGCGAAACATCTGGCTAAAATTAGATCCAATCGAAGAGGTACGCGTCCATCTGAGCCGCGCGATATCAATTAGATCCAACGGCCTGCGTCGCCTGATCCGCACGAACCGTTTTCGACGAATCAGAACGCGCCGCGTGTCACTGGATGATTTAGAATAGAATTTGAAATCAGATTTAGATGCCATTTTGAAACCCTTGTAACTTTCAAACCACACGTCCAAAATTTGCAAACTTTATATCGTTGGAATCAGTGAGACAAGACCTAGCCAACCATTCCCTTTGTTTAGTCAAAAGCTTCTGAAAAAATGTGTGTTTTTGCAGAAACATTTGTATGCTTGTTAAGATTGTGAAAATTGTTTAAAAATGAATTTGGGGATAAAATCTTTGGAAAATGGTGTGATTTGAACCTACTGACCCTAGGAAATACTTTGTGGTTTCAAAAATGCATTTGGTGAAGGAAAAGAATGATTCTTTGATTTAAAACCATTTCTAGTCAAATAGAAATGTGGTTTATTTATTGAAAATGGTTTTGGAAGAAAAACTTTTGGGAAATGTTTTGTTTTAAACTCTCTGACCCCAAACACCAAGTTTTAAGGTTTGAAAACATATTGGGTAAACCCTATAGATTAATGCCTTAGCAAAAATATTTCTACACCACATAAAATGATACTTTGTTTTGAAAATGGCTTATGAAGAGAAACCTTTTTGCAAATGACTTTGCCACCTTACAAAATGACCATTAGGTGTTTTCAAATGTTTATGACCCATTAGGAACCACTTTTTCAAACAAAACAAAGCTTGGCATGTTTGCATGCATTACTTTGACTTTGTTATTTTATGTGTTGTTTTGCTTGAATGGTAGATTGAGATTGTGCCTTGCTTGATTGATTTGTAGTGACTTGAAGAATGTGATTGTTGCAAGGACAAGGAGTGAACTTATACTCTACCAAAAAGGCAAGTGATGCTTCATACTTTTGTCCCATTACTTTCTCTATGCATTAGTGTTTTCCTCTAAGTAAAACTTGCATGGAATTTTGCTAAGTATAAACCTTGCTATCGAAAAACCTAGTAGATGAAACCTTAGTGGAAATATTACTAAGTTAAGATTCCTATTATTATCAAGCTTAGCCTAGCTAATAGAAAACAAGGGTGGAAATATATTCACACTATGGAAAATATTCTAAGTCTGAGGACTTGTGTTTTGTTTAATAAAACAACTAAGTTAATGAATCACCTGGGTGGAATGGGACTTGCTTGGTGGATTTTGGTTGAGTGGTTCACAAGGCCCATGTCTATGGTTGACCTTGTGTATCTCACTTGTGGATGGCCACCCAGGAACAAAGAGATTTGACATGTCAAATGTTGAGAAGCTTCAAGTGCAACCACTTGGCAATATGGGCTCTGCCATGATCATATAGGTTGCAAGAACTTATCCATATGGACAGTGGGTGGTAGTGTTTGATAGGTTGGAGCGCGTCCATTTTGGTCTAAGGGAAGGCATCTGAAAGATCTTGTCTTGGGAAACCAAGTCTTGTGGGGAAAGTGCACCACCTCTGCAGAGTGTAAAATCTAAGTACTTAGCCATGTCCCTGGTAAAGGACAATTTGAGCATCAAGACATGGAAGCAATCAAGAATATTATCATTCAAATTTCTAAGTTAAAATCTTGTGGTTTGAACAAGGGTTATTTGAAATCTTCAATCTTTGATTGAGAGAAGCCTTGGAAAAGATTTTGGTCAAGCAAAAACTTGGTGTTTTCAAAATGATAAGGAAAATTTATTTTGAGCAATGCAAGCCTCAACTCCACTTAGCCAAATGCATATAGATGATAGACTCCACTATACTACCATAGTATCACTGCCAATACAATTCAAATGTATTGACCCTTGTTGATGTAACTTGTTATGTTGCAGGTTTGATTGTTTTTAGTGAGGATTGATTGATTAGGATTACAAAGTCTACAACCAACATGTCTGCCTGTGGCACTTTGAAGATGAAGGACCCCATGGTTATAGATATTCTGCTGCAATGTAATGTAATAGCCAAATGAGCTATGTAAGATGTAATAAAATTATGTTATTCCTGGTTATAAAGTTATATTATGACCTTTGTTTCTTGATATTACATCTTAACTGTGCATGCTAGCTATTGATCCAGGGACTAGCATTGTAAACACAGGGGACTCCACCTTATATTGTTTAAAGGTTGGGGCACTCCCTCTACAGATGGTATCAGAGCATTGTGTTGCCTGTAGGATTTGTAACCCTAGGATTGGACAAAAACCCTTAGAAAAATAGGAGTTGTACTTGTTCCAAAAACCTATTTACAAAAACACTTGTGAACTCCTTCCTCAACCATTTTGGTTTCAACTCTACATCTCATCTATTTCAAACTTGATGGAAAAACCTACCCCATGGCCAAAGACTACACCATGTGCAAAGGACTTCTTCAACATCTTCAACTCTAATGACTTCAACATCTTCAACACATTCACCAAGGACTTCCAACTTGGATACCACTAAGGAATACAAGTGAGACAAGGAAATCTTGCTCAAGATTTAGAGACTAAGGGAATGCAAAAATAAGAAGGAGCCATCATCAACTTTGAAGTATTGTAACCAAGAGTTTTCCCAAGGAAACCATGATCCCAAGTAAGAAGAAACAATCAAGGAGGATGGAAAGATCACAAGTGAACCATATAGATGGACCACCATATTTTAGTTAAGTTAAACACACCAACTTATGTGGTGAAACAAAAATATTTTGTTGCCTAAAAATGTGCTTGAACCTTGTTGTTTGAGTGGAATGTTTGTTTGTGATTGCTTGCACATTGCTTGTGTGAATTGTGATGTGTGTGATTAGAAATATTTCCTTAGATATATCTTGCCTATTCTAATCCCTACCCAACCCAAACAGATGACTTCTCCAAGAAACTCCAACATCAAGGTTGATGACAAAAACAACAACCAAGAGGACAACATGAAAGAACTTATAGCAACCCAAAACCAGTTGAGCCAAGAGACAACTCAGCTTTTAGCCAACAACAATGGACTAGACCCAGCCATACAAAGGATTTTGAAACTTCAATCCCAATTGTTGCAAGGATTGGTTACTCAAGTGATCAACATGAGAGAAAACTTTTCCCAAAGAGCTAATGACAACAAGGATGACAAAGATGCTAACCTAGAAGGAACCCAAGCTAGCAATATTTATGGAGACAAGGATCATGCATCCAAGGAACATGAAGATCAATGCCCCAAGAAGAGAGAAAGATCTCCCACCTATGGAGAACATGAACTAGAAGAACTCCTAGCTTTGGAGAGACCCAAAAAGAAGAAGAAGAAATGCCCCAACCCTAACAAGGAGGATATTACTCAAGTGCAATGTTACAATTGCAAAGAGATGGGACACTATGCCAATGAATGCCTAGAAAAGAAGAAGAATTAAGGAAACAAACAAGAGGCAATGATACCAAAGGAAAAGAAAGATATCAGCCAAGTGATGTGTTTCAAATGCAAGGAACTAGGCCACTATGTAAACAATTGTCCAGAAAAGATGAAGAACAAGTTAAACAAGTCTATGAAGGATCTCAACCTTGGCCCATGAGTCAAGTGTGGAAACAAAGGACACTATGCAGAAGGTTGCCCAGAGAAGTTTCCCCAGGATCCCAAGCAAGCCAAGATGTAATTTAGTTTGAAAATATTTTAAGGGTGGTAGTACCCTAGTTGTTTTGAGCCTACTTGTAACCCTAGCCTCCCCAAATCTCGGGACGAGATTTATTTTAAGGGTGGTAGCCTGTCACATCCCAAGATTTTCCAAATCTTGTAATGTGAAAAATAAATGAATAAAATAAAACTTTGCTCATTTTCAGGGCCAGAAGAAACTTTTGAATCCAATTGGAAATCTTCAAACCTATTTTGAACAAAGAAATCCTAAAGGGATTAAAAAGATAAATATTTAGTAAAGGAAAAATAAAAATATTTTACTACTACTTTGAAATCTTTTTATAAAGGCTTTGGTTTTCAAAGGGAAAAGAAATATTTAAATAAAGATTATTTTATAGAGCCAAATTAAACCTTGGCCAAGCTATTGAAAATAAAACATTTTGTTTTTATAAAAATAGTAAAGGTTTATTTAAATAAAGTAATAAGGATTTAATATCCAAGTTTTATTAATAATAAAGGTTTTATTATTTCTAAACCATCAAAACTTGTTTATTTGTTTAAAATAAGTTTTCCAAGTATCTTATATTTTCATATAAAACCTACTGAATGGTTTGGTACTATTTTAGTTTTCAAAAATAAAGTTTTAATAAAACAAATCCTATTTGATAACTAAGGCCCATTTTATTTAATTATTAATGGACCTTATAACAAAAATGTTATTTTATTTTAAACAAGCTTTCCAAGTATTCTTTACCTTCAAATAAAACCTACTGATTTGGTTTTGAAAGTATTTTGGATTTCAAATGAAGATTTTATTAAATAAATCAAACCCTATTTGATTAAATAACTAAGAGTCCATTTTATTTAATTAATGAATGGATCCTAAAATGAATAAAAATATTATTTTAATTTGGAATTTTGGATTATGTTACTGAACAGAACCAAGTTCAAAGTTGTGAAGTGTGGTGTTTGTTTGAATTGATTTGGTTGATTGAATTGTTTGTTTGAATTTCAAATCAGTAAATAGAAAATAGAAAAGGATAAAACAATCAGACAGAAAAAATGTGAGAACGATGCTGCCTAGCCCAACAGCCCAATGACCTCCTTTTTCTCCCGAACTGCTTTTCTTCACATGAAGCAACCCGCGAGGACGCCGACAAGTGGACCCTCCTCACCTCCTTTCTCACGATGTATGCCCCACCTTTCTGTTTCATTGTCTCCACCGCGTCGACTGCTCGTTCCATCGCTGCCGTGTTAATTCCCTTGAATTCGCGTTGATGGATGGATTAAACCTCGCCGTGACCACGCAGTGATAAACGCCTGACTTCTCTCCGTTCCCTCTGTTCCCCATCTCAACACGCCTGTGCCGCGAATTTTGCCCTACACTCCCTTTGTTCCGACGACGCTCCAGCGAGAATTACGGCCGTGTCCTGCCACCCCTCGCCTCCTTAAGCACACTCACATACTCCCCTAGCCCTGGCTCTTCTCCCGGCGCTTTCCATTCACCCGCGGGCGCCCCTGAGCCCCGGCAACGACAACCTCTAGCACCGCCGCCATCTGGCTCTTCTCCGACGACCCCCCTCTGGTAAACCAGACTACCCCGACCCCTCTCGTTCACGCACACACCTTCGCCGTGTCTTGGCGCATCTGACCGTGCATTTCGTTTGCCTTCGAGTGATACCTAGCGCCGTCCTCGACGACGACTGAGCAAGGCCGAGGCGCAGCTCCACTCTGGCGAGCAATCAAGCCCGCTCCAGTGCGCCCCTCGACAAGACGGCACCACCTCGAGCTCCCCCACGTCCTTGCGAGCACGGTGAGCATGTTCTTTTCCTCCCTCGCTTCCTATAGCATCGATTCCGCTGTCGTCTGACCGTCGCCGCCACCAGCCACCGTTGAGCGCCGCCGGATTTTGGTTAGTGAGTCAGGAGCCGTAGGATGCGAAACATCTGGCTAAGATTAGATCCAATCGAAGAGCTACGCGTCCATCTGAGCCACGCGATATCAATTATATCCAACGGCCTGCGTCGCCTGATCCGCACGAACCGTTTTCGACGAATCAGAACGCGCCGCGTGTCACTGGATGATTTAGAATAGAATTTGAAATCAGATTTAGATGCCATTTTGAAACCCTTGTAACTTTCAAACCACACGTCCAAAATTTGCAAACTTTATATCGTTGGAATCAATGAGACAAGACCTAGCCAACCATGCCCTTTGTTTAGTCAAAAGCTTCTGGAAAAATGTGTGTTTTTGCAGAAACATTTGTATGCTTGTTAAGGTTGTGAAAATTGTTTAAAAATGAATTTGGGGATAAAATCTTTGGCAAATGGTGTGATTTGAGCCTACTGACCCTAGGAAACACTTTGTGGTTTCAAAAATTCATTTGGTGAAGGAAAAGAATGATTCTTTGATTTAAAACCATTTCTAGTCAAATAGAAATGTGGTTTATTTATTGAAAATGGTTTTGGAAGAAAAACTTTTGGGAAATGTTTTGTTTTAAACTCTCTGACCCCAAACACCAAGTTTTAAGGTTTGAAAACATATTGGGTAAACCCTATAGATTAATGCCTTAGCAAAAATATTTCTACACCACATAAAATGATACTTTGTTTTGAAAATGGCTTATGAAGAGAAACCTTTTTGCAAATGATTTTTCCACCTTAAAAAATGACCATTAGGTGTTTTCAAATGTTTATGACCCATTAGGAACCACTTTTTCAAACAAAACAAAGCTTGGCATGTTTGCATGCATTACTTTGACTTTGTTATTTTATGTGTTGTTTTGCTTGAATGGTAGATTGAGATTATGCCTTGCTTGATTGATTTGTAGTGACTTGAAGAGTGTGATTGTTGCAAGGACAAGGAGTGAACTTATACTCTACCAAAAAGGCAAGTGATGCTTCATACTTTTGTCCCATTACTTTCTCTATGCATTAGTGTTTTCCTCTAAGGAAAACTTGCATGGAAAGCTAAGTATAAACCTTGCTATAGAAAAACCTAGTAGATGAAACCTTAGTGGAAATCTTCCTAAGTTAAGATTCCTATTATTATCAAGATTAGCCTAGCTAATAGAAAACAAGGGTGGAAATATATTCACACTATGGAAAATATTCTAAGTCTGAGGACTTGTGTTTTGTTTAATAAAACAACTAAGTTAATGAATCACCTGGGTGGAATGGGACTTGCTTGGTGGATTTTGGTTGAGTGGTTCACAAGGCCCATGTCTATGGTTGACCTTGTGTATCTCACTTGTGGATGGCCACCCAGGAACAAAGAGATTTGAGATGTCAAATGTTGAGAAGCTTCAAGTGCAACCACTTGGCAATATGGGCTCTGCCATGATCATGTAGGTTGCAAGAACTTAGCCATATGGACAGTGGGTGGTAGTGTTTGATAGGTTGGAGCACGTCCATTTTGGTCTAAGGGAAGGCTTCTGAAAGATCTTGTCTTGGGAAACCAAGTCTTGTGGGGAAAGTGCACCACCTCTGCAGAGTGTAAAATCTAAGTACTTAGCCATGTCCCTGGTAAAGGACAATTTGAGCATCAAGACATGGAAGCAATCAAGAATCTTATCATTCAAATTTCTAAGTTAAAATCTTGTGGTTTGAACAAGGTTTATTTGAAATCTTCAATCTTTGATTGAGAGAAGCCTTGGAAAAGATTTTGGTCAAGCAAAAACTTGGTGTTTTCAAAATGATAAGGAAAATTTATTTTGAGCAATGCAAGCCTCAACTCCACTTATCCAAATGCATATAGATGATAGACTCCACTATACTACCATAGTATCACTGCCAATACAATTCAAATGTATTGACCCTTGTGGCTGTAACTTGTTATGTTACAGGTTTGATTGTTTTTAGTGAGGATTGATTGATTAGGATTACAAAGTCTACAACCAACATGTCTGCCTGTGGCACTTTGAAGATGAAGGACCCCATGCTTATAGATATTCTGCTGCAATGTAATGTAATAGCCAAATGAGCTATGTAAGATGTAATAAAATTATGTTATTCCTGGTTATAAAGTTATATAATGACCTTTGTTTCTTGATATTACATCTTAACTGTGGATGCTAGCTATTGATCTAGGGACTAGCATTGTAAACACAGGGGACTCCACCTTATATTGTTTAAAGGTTGGGACACTCCCTCTACAGAATTTAATAGTGGGCTTAAAGATATCATCAAGTTAGCTGGAAGCTTCTCAGCTAGTTTTTTATATTGCATTTCTAGCTCAAGTACCTTGGATGATACTGAAAGGAATATGACCGAGAGGCAATAATAAAGTGGTTATTATCTTATTTCATGTTTATTGTAAATGTTTATTTTTCATGCTATAATTGTGTTAATAGGAAATATTAATACATGTGTGATTGATAAACGGAAAAGGTTCCTAGTAATGCCTCTCTTAATACTAGCTTGTTGATTAATATACGATCAAAGTTTTCCTGATCATGAACATTGGATGTTGTTAATAACAGGGTCATATCATTGGAGAATGATATGATGAACATTGACCCGCAGTAGATTTAGCAATACAGTCAAATCCTCAAGTCTATATTGCTATCGTATTCGTAGTAACTCAATGTCCTTAGACCATGAGATCACGTCAATCACTTCAACCGGAAAAGTACTTTGATTCCATCAAATGTCACACCGTAACAAGGTGATTATAAAGGTGTCATCAGGTACTTGGAAAGTGTTAGTTGAGGCTCGTGGATCAAGAGTTGTATTTGTCCATCCAGATGACAGAGAGATATACTCAGGGCCCTCTCGGTGATATCACATTGACATAGCTTGCAATAAAGTCATTTGATCACTAGAGTGTTATATCACAGGAATGATAAAAAGAGTAGTTGTCGGGAACGAGATTGAACAAGGTATGGATGATACCAAATTATTGTAACCCGGACAAGTAAATTATCATGAGACAAAAGGAATTTGATTACAACGAAGAAGTTCAGACGATCATTGGATTTTCGTGGAACTAGTGGGAGTCATTATGGATCTCGAAGTCCCGCTAATGATTATTGATTGGAAAAAGTCTCAATCATGTCTACATAGTTCTCAAATCCATAGGGAGACACACTTAAGGTTAATTGACACAATTGAGTGGATATAGAACGCAAGAGAAGATAATGGACATCACAGAATTTGTTCTGTCGAATCTGCCGAAATGGTTTCGAGATATCGAAAGAAACAACGAAATGAAGTGTTAATGTGATCATAAAATGAAGTGTTCATTAAATTGAGTTGCATTAAACCAAGATAATTAATGTGCTTTAATTGAAAGACCTTTGGTTTTTGAGTGGAGAATCAGTGGGAGAAAGTGGTGGTTAATTATTTGTGAGTGGAGAGTCCACCCACATGATTGAGGGAGGAGAGAGGCACCCTTTTTGGGAACCGGCCATGTGTGGGGGCTTCCCCCTCCCCCTATAAAAGGAGGTGGAGACCTCCTCCTCTCTCTCACACACACTTTCCCACTCCTCTCGTATGACCTTTGGTTGGCATCTTCTCCCTCTTGCTAGCCTTGTCCATTGCCATAAGAAAAGGTGCTTAGGTGAAGCCCTGCTCGATATCTTCCCCTCCAGCACCTCTACCATGTCGTAGCGCTGTTTGAGTTCCCGGGGATCCACTACTTCTGCTGCTCGGCTAGAGAGAGGGTTCGGGAGTCGTCGGCACACCGTACGTGTGACTGATTACGGAGGCGCTGCCCTCTTGTGGCGCTGATCATCTGCAAGTCCTCAAGGATGGTCATGTACATCTATATCAACCACATTTGTATGCGGGAATGTTATCCCGCTATTGGTCTTCGACGGTGAGTCTATCTGAAACCGTTACATAGTATCACCTTGATTCGATCTTTGCAAAACCATAGGAAAAACATTTGTGTTCTATGCAACGAACCCTATCAGTGGTATCAGAGCTATGTCTATGCGTATATGCTTTATACGGTTAGAACACATGGAGAAGTGGGCGTTGATTATCATGTTATTGCAAACTTTTGTGTACTTTGGATATTAGTGGCATAGTGGGATGAAGCGGTCTGAACAAACTTTACATGTCCTTGCACATGAGACCTGTTGCACGCTTGACATGCAACTAGTTTTGAATAATCGGCTAGCGGGTGTCAATTTATCCCACTATAGTTTATATCCGATTTACAATGGTTTGCTAATAACTTGATTATCCCCGTGTGGTTGAAGTTTTCAGGTAGAATGATTCTTTACTAAAAATCCCACAGCGACGTAAAACTTGCAAAAGATAAATTAGAGGCATATAGATTTATTTTTGTTGGGCTTGTGTCATGATATGGTAAATATTATAATTATAGTATGAAGATACTCTTGGGAATTATAAAAAAAATAAGTGGGAGCGCCATAGACCTTGGCATGACACAAATGGTATGATAGAGATCATACCATGATGCAAAATATAGTGTTCAAGTGCAATGATACGTCGGAAACGTATCTATAATTTTTGATGTTCCATGCTTGTTTAGTATCTACTTTGCTTTGCTTTGTATACACTTTGAGGTGTTTTTATATCTTTTCTGAAACTAAACTATTAACAAGTTGCCACAGTACAGGTTACTGTTTTCTTACATTTTGGTTCGGAAAACAGAAAATCAATATTTTCGGAATTGGACGGGACAAAAGCCAAAGTCAATATTTTACCATGGGCGACACGAATCCAGAAGATGAGACGGAGGGGCAAGCCAGGGCTGCCACACCCCCTAGGCGCGGCCAGGGTGGGGTCGTGCATGGGCAGGGTGTGGGCCCTCTGGCCGCCTCCCAGCCTCGCCTCTTCGCCTGTAATAAGCCCCCGATGCAGAAACCCTAGGCACCCGATCAAAACTCCACGAAACCGTCTGTAGCCGCCGCCACCATCGTCCCTAGATCGGGGGTGGGGGGATCTGAAGTTCTTCCCGGCACCCTGCCGGAGGGGAGATCATCCCGGAGGCCTTATTCTCCGGTATGATGAGTGAGTAGTTCCACCTTGGACTACGGTTCCATGTAGTAGATAGATGGTTGTATCTCCTCCTTGTGCTTTCATGTATAGATCTTGTGAGCTCCGTTCATGATCAAGATCTAATCTATTTGTAATCATGCATGTTGTATTTGCGGGGATCTGATGGATATTGAGATTACTATGTCAGATTGATTAATGGTTTTGTCTATTTGATACTATCATGTCTGTGTTGTTTGTGATCTTGCATGCTCTCCGTTGTTAGTAGCTATCTTGGCCAAGTAGTTGCTAGTGACTCCAAGAGGGGGTATTTATGCTCGATAGTGGGTTCATGCCTCTAGTTTCTAAGGGAAGTGACAGAAATCTCTTCGGTTGTAGATGTGTTGTTGCCACTAGGGAGAAAACAACGGTCACTTGTTCATGGAACAAGTGGATTGTTTACCTTACACACTTTGCTTAAAGAAGTTGTCTGTTGCTTGCAACTTAATACCGGAGGGGGTTCAGATGATTACCCAAAGGTGGACTACTAGTCATAGATGCAGTTGGATGGCGGTCTATGTATATTGTTGTATTTCCCGATCGAGTCTCATAGGATCTTTTTTTCTGGTATTGCATTGTTATGCCTTGCTCAGTTCATATCAATTGTCCAGCTGTAATTTGTTTACCCTTCATGCCATGTTGTTTATCTAAGGAGAGCACCTCTAGTGAACTATGGACCCCGGTCCAATCTTTACCATTCATACATCTTCCACTATTTACTTACTGCAAACCATTCATCACCTTCCACACCATACAGTTAATTCTTTGTTACAGCAAACCGGTGAGCTTGACAACCTCACTGATTCGTGGGGGCAAAATCTTGAGTTTGTGCTGTGAAGGTTTCCATGTTGCTTGCAACACCTTTGAGACGTTTCCTTCCTCCTACTGGTTTGATAACCTCGGTTTCTTACTGAGGGAAATCTTGCTGCTGTGCTCATCACACCTTGCTCTTGGGTTTTCCAACAAAGCGTCCCACGACAGTACTGGGCGCCAACAAGGATTTTCTAGCTCCGTTGTCAGGGAGGCTAAGGACGTCTTCACAAGGGGACTCCTCCTCAACCTTTCTCTTTACTTTGTTTTTAGTTTGCTTAGTTTCTTTTGTTTGGTTTTGTTTGCCTCTTTTTATCAAAAACTCAAAAAATTAGTCTAGTTTGGTTTGCTTTCTCTATTAAAAAACACAAAAAATTAGTTCCTGCTCTAGTTGTTGGTCTGTTATTGCCTTGCTTGGTCATGATTCCTATCAATGGATGGTTTCTTTGAAACTAGTTCTTATTGGCAAGGTGGGTTCACGGAAGAACAAAAGTATTACTATAAGGAGCACCGTTTGTCACAAAAAGGGAAACACTTATGGGAATAAATTGATAAATTGAATACTATTGCTAGAGAGGTGTGCTCTACTTATAATGTCACTTATTGCTTTGATAAATCTTGTTGCTGTAGGAGGTAAACACCTGCCTTTTAAATGTGAGTATAATGATAATGTTACCATATCTTCTTATGTTAAAGGAAATTATGAATTTTATGATGTGGAACAAATTGAAGAATTTATTGCTTTCAAGGGTGCATTTGAACTTGCCAGTTTGCTTGAAAATACTGATGATGCACCGTATGAATATGAGGTTTATGAGATACTTAAATTTTGCTTTGATAATTATAAGGAAGAAAATGGCTATATTCTTGAATATTTTAATAGGTGCTTTCCACAAATGGAAGATACAAATGCCTTGCAGGAGCCTATGGAAGAAGAAATTACTGAAACTGAAAGCTCATTAGATGAAAAAGAGGAGGAGAGTGATGGTCAAGAGGAGTAAGAATGGATCTACCCATGTCTACCTTATAATGAGAGTAACTCTTTACCTCTTACATTATTTGATTGTCCCCCATACTTACCAAAGGAGGATGAATGTTATGTTCATGTGGATCCTTTTGAAATATCTACTTTGGTAAAAACTGTGAAGGTTTTAATCCCACTATTTTTGAGCTTGATAGAAATTATGTGTTTGTAGATCATGAAAAGCATGTTTTATGTGATAGCTATATTTTTTAGTTTATTCATGATGCTACTAAAAATTATTATGAGAGAGGAAAATATGGTTGTAGTAGTTTTCATGGTACAGAAACACCTCTCTATGTGCTGAAAGTTTTGAAGTTGCTCTTGTTTAATCTACCCATTCTTGTTACTATGTGCTTCTTTGATTTATTTTCTTACAAGATTCCTTTGCATAGAAAGTGGGTTAGACTCAAATGTGTTTTGAATTTGCTTCTTGATGCTCTCTTTTACTTCAACTCATAGTTCTTATGTGAGCATCTTCTCAAATTATCAATGCCTAACTTAAAGGCATTAAAGTAAAGTACTTGTTGGGAGATAACCCAAGAGTTTCCTTGAGTCTTGGAAGTTATTAATTCAGTAATGACCTCCCCTTATCCTTTTTTGTTTGCCTTTTGTGCCAAGAATGACCTCTAATGAGAGGGAAGTAAGATTTAGGGAGTTGTTGTCCCGAAATAGATTTCTGTCCTCCACCATAAAAATTCGTGAGGAGTCTCTGTAAGTTAGATTGAGATGAAAGTGTATGAATAAATCCCCCATTATGTTAGATAAATTTAATTAGTTCAATACTTTTTGATTTGAGCAACATAAGATTTTCGAAAAAAATCAGTTTTTACTTGCTGGCCTGTTTTGATAGATTTCTGCAATTATTTGCATTTACTTCTTATTGATTCCTTTTTGAGTTCTATTTTGTGGAATTGAGATTTTTGAAGGAGTTGCTACAGTAACTTGTGTTTTTATTGAGCAGTCTTGTTGTTCCAATGCTAAGCCTAAAGGTCTATTATCTTTTGAATACACTAATGTTGCTAATGAAGATTGTGTGAAGTTTTGTATGAAGGAAAAATTCCAGGTGTAGAGAGAGAATGATGTAATGACATGAAGAATGGACAAAAGCTCAAGCTTGGGTATGCCACCCCGGTGTCACCCCAAGAAATATCCAAGAGGTACAAGCGTCAAAGCTTGGGGATGCCTTGGGCATCCCCTTCTTCATCAATAAAAAGCGCAGGTCTGTCTAGACACTTCATGTTTGTTGTTTCATGCACTGTTGTGTTGTTCTTGGAGCATCTTAGTTTTCTTTTGCTTTGCTTAGTTTGTTTAGTTTGCTTGAATAAAGTAGTTTGGACCCCCGTTCTCGCTGTGTTGTTTCAAATAATTCGATTGGTGTTGGAAAGGAGTAGAAAGTTCTTGCTTGGAAGTGCAAGAGGAGCTTGCATTGACTGTGACTTAGACTTTAGCATGACATGCTAGGTGTCGTTTTGACCTTATGATTAGTGATTATTATTGTAGCATGTCTTGTTCCAAACAATTGGGATTGCTTAGTGTGCCTTGAAAGAATCATGTGTTGTTTTAGCATACAAAATCATAGTAGTGTGGTATTCTCCTTTGATGATTTGTTTGGTTGACTTGACACATGCTCACACCATGTTATGACTATGAACATGTCACTATACCCTCTATGATCATTTACTCCTTGACTTGTAGTACCACTCTATGCTTTGATTAGTAATGTTTTGTCGCTCTGCATGATTATGGCCACTATTGCTCTCTTAGTTGGTTGCTCCTAGTCTTTTGCTAGCCTCCACTTGTATGAGTAAGCTCTACTCATGTTTCCAATTCCCAAGAAACCAAGTTATTCCAAAGTGTCCACTATAAATTCTTACGCATGGTGTGTTACACCATTCCAAGTATATTCTTGTTTTCAGCTATCTTCCAATTAAAAACTATTTTGTTATGTGAAAACTTAGCGATTAAAGCCCTCACAAACTTGATGGAACACTTTACATTCTTTGCACCTAATAAACTTGAACCATTGTGTCGTCTATGTTGTATATGCTTACACTTATACATTGGAATTAGCGGAACCATGCTGCCATGGGGAACATTTTCAACATTGCACTTGTACTTTGTACATAGTTGATATCATGCTCTTTTGTCTATGGATGTCACCAGTGTGAAATAAAGAGGGATCTTGTAAGTCCATGGAGTTATGTATTTTGTGTTAGAGAAACGCCTGTACCGCTAGCCTAAGCCATGCCTAATCATGGTGGAAACTTGCAACATCACCATAATGAGCTATCTGTGAAGCATCCTCAATAAAAAGCTATGCGCATAGTAAATAAAAAGATCGCTGAGATGCTCATTGTCTGCTTGCCTTGTCATTTTGGTTATGGGATAGCTCCTGTACGATGTGCAAGGGGTACCCCGTTGGTGGTTCTCTATGATACGCATATACTTACTATGACAAGAACTTACAGGTGACTGGAGTCGAGTAGCATGAGGTGTGGCCCTCGTATTCAAGGGACATGGGATTGCCAACTTATACTTTGTCAAACATATACTCCATAGTTTGTTCACTTTAACCTTAATCACTTCAAGATGCTTATGATAGGGGCAATGAGGGATAAAAGCTAACAAGTACCATAATTTTTGGAAGCTCTTTTTGAAACTTGAAATCTCTTCTTCCCTTATGAAGGGCCTTTCTTCCACTATTATATTGAGTCTCCACCTTCTACCTTTAGGCACCATTAAGAGAGCATATTTGCCATTCTTAGTTCTATGTGCAGTGTCCCAAAACTTATTGATTGATGCATATTGTTGATATTACTTGTTCTTGTGCTACTTGTAACTAGTCACTCTTATGAACTTTGAAGGTGTCCTATGCATCTATTTGCTACTCTATGTGGGACAAGCTAATTGCCACTATGCCATGTTTTCTGTATGTGAAACAAACAAACGTTTTTCAATGCATGTTATTCATGATCTTTGTTTGTAGACTTTCATATTGCATGCATAGTTACGTTGTCTTACTATTAGAACTCTATCTTTCATGCACATATTTAGAGTTCTTTGATCCCAGCTTTCAATGCTTGCAAATGGTTTGATCTTGGTTTTGATGGTGCATGTCACCTCAAAAAATATTCTTTTTATCACTTACCTACTCGAGGATGAGCAGGAGTTAAGCTTGGGGATGCTTCTATATGATGTTCCATGCTTGTTTAGTATCTACTTTGCTTTGCTTTGTCTACACTTTGAGGTGTTTTTATATCTTTTCTGGAACTAACCTATTAACAAGTTGCCACAGTGCCAGCTGCCTGTTGTCTTCTGTCTTTGGTTCCAGAAAGGCAGAAAATCAATATTCTCGGAATTGGACGGGACAAAAGCCAAAGTCAATATTTTACCATGGGCGACACGAATCCAGAAGATGAGACGGAGGGGCAAGCCAGGGCTGCCACACCCCCTAGGCGCGGCCAGGGTGGGGTCGTGCATGGGCAGGGTGTGGGCCCTCTGGCCGCCTCCCAGCCTCGCCTCTTCGCCTGTAATAAGCCCCCGATGCAGAAACCCTAGGCACTCGATCAAAACTCCACGAAACCGTCTGTAGCCGCCGCCACCATCGTCCCTAGATCGCGCGGGGGGGGGGGGGGGATCTGAAGTTCTTCCCGACACCCTGCCGGAGGGGAGATCATCCCGGAGGCCTTATTCTACGGTATGATGAGTGAGTAGTTCCACCTTGGACTACGGTTCCATGTAGTAGCTAGATGGTTGTATCTCCTCCTTATGCTTTCATGTATAGATCTTGTGAGCTCCGTTCATGATCAAGATCTAATCTATTTGTAATCATGCATGTTGTGTTTGCGGGGATCCGATGGATATTGAGATTACTATGTCATATTGATTAATGGTTTTTTCTATTTGATACTATCATGTCTGTGTTGTTTGTGATCTTGCATGCTCTCCGTTGTTAGTAGATATCTTGGCCAAGTAGTTGCTAGTGACTCCAAGAGGGGGTATTTATGCTCGATAGTGGGTTCATGCCTCTAGTTTCCAAGGGAAGTGACAGAAATCCCTTCGGTTTTAGATGTGCCGTTGCCACTAGGGAGAAAACAACGGTCTCTTGTTCATGGAACAAGTGCATTGTTTACCTTACACACTTTGCTTAAAGAAGTTGTCTGTTGCTTGCAACATAATACCGGAGGGGGATCAGATGATAACCCAAAGGTGGAATACTAGTCATATATGCAGTTGGATGGCGGTCTATGTATATTGTTGTATTTCCCAATCGAATCTCATAGGATCTTTTTGTCTGGTATTGCATTGTTATGCCTTGCTCAGTTCATGTCAATTGCCCTGCTATAATTTTTTTACCCTTCATGCCATGTTGTTTATCTAAGGAGAGCACCTCTAGTGAACTATGGACCCCGGTCCAATCTTTACCATTGATACATCTTCCACTGTTTACTTACTACAAACCATTCATCACCTTCCACACCATACAGTTAATCCTTTGTTACAACAAACTGGTGAGCTTGACAACCACACTAATTTGTTGGGGCAAAGTCTTGAGTTTGTGTTGTGCATGTTTCCATGTTGCTTGCAACACCTTTGAGACATTTCCTTCCTCCTACTGGTTCGATAACCTCAGTTTCTTACTGAGGGAAAACTTGCTGCTGTGCTCATCACACCTTGCTCTTGGGGTTTCTAACGAAGCGTCCCACGACAGTACTGGGCGCTAGCATGCAAGAACCATATCATGTCACTTTTACATATGATGTTTGTTTGCACCTGATTTATGCTTATGTCTAGCTTAGAACTTGGCGTTAGCATTATAAGGTGATCTCTCTCACTAAATATCAAGGTAATAATATGTTCTTCCTTAGTATGCACTGTTAAGAAAGTTCGTCGTTTCGAAGCACCACATGATGATCGGGTGTGATAGAATCTATGTTCACATACAATGGGTGTAAGTCAGTTTTACACACGTGAGTACTAAGGTTCTTACTTGGTGATCCTAGCATGTACATACATGGCCTCAGAACATGAACCAAGAGGTAAAGCACGAGTCATATGGATGATATGATGCCCCTACGATGCTCGCCATTGGAGTGCGCCACCACTCATGATGATCGGTCATGGAGTAGTGAATTTGGTTTGTGTAATCTCTAAAAATGACTAGAGGGATGTAGTTATTGAGTGGGAGTTCACATAGTAATATAATTAAAGTTGAACCCAATTTATCATAAACTGAATCGAAGTGAGTTTGCATAGTTCGTTATAGTCACTGGCATTCGTTTACTACCCTGTTTTAGCTATCATTGAGATAATATAACTATAGGATTCTAGAATTTTTACTTTATGAACTGGTATCGTATTGTTTTATGAGTGTCATTCTAAAGTTCAAAGTACTTTTGCAAACTTTCAGCAAAAACTCACTTACTCCATGAAATTCAATAAATATTATTGAATCAAGAGTAACAGTTCCAATGTTAGTATCCAAGTATCATGCTTGCCTCCATGATCTTTGATAATCGAAAGTTGTTTTAGTATCAAGGTTATCTAGGAGCTAAAAGAATTGTTTCAGAAACCATCATGCATGAAAGATATTATGATATCTAAAACAATGTTTGGTTGCAATATGATAGAATACAATTTTAGTAAGATACATGTTCTCATATTGTATGAGAATTTACAAATGTTGGAGATGCTAGGGATCCTAATCTCCCAAAATGTTTTGTGACCTAACATTATATTCGTGATTCGTCCTTATGAACTGTAGTAGTTTGATCATGAAAGTTGTCATGATAAGGATGAATACAAGATGTAGGTAAAATGTTTACTACATTAAAAGGATTACTAAAAGGAATGAAACTTGAAAGAACGCCAAACATTTGATAATGGTGATCAACTTCATAGTGCAAGTCTAAAGGTATTAGTATTTTACTATACACGCTTTGGACTATATGTCATATGGCACCACTGTTGATGTTTATAGATTTTTTTAAAAGGAAAGGTAATGCTGAAAGAGATCTGTTAAATATTTGACAAAAAGGAAAAAGACTGGCAAAGTCCAGCTTAGGTATATAGATGATATACATGTTATTGGTGTATTCTTTGCTTGTTAAACAATATAGTTCTTAGGTATTGGATACCGAATTTGTTGGTATAAAGTGTCATACAGAACAACACAATTCATGAACTGCAATGGCCTAAGTAACTAGAAAAATAATATGTGACGATGTTCATCGAAAACAAATAAAGTGTTATTGTATTTCTCGTTGACATCAAAGGTTGCCTTAGAGATTTGTATTAAGTAACTAGAAAAATAATATGTGACGATGTTCATCGAAAACAAATAAAGTGTTATTGTATTTCTCGTTGACATCAAAGGTTGCCTTAGAGATTTGTATTAATAATTGTTATTTTGTTATGGTATTATGAGAATAATGGTTGTTCAAATAATTATCATATTCCATAAAAGATGGATGAACTCTTACAAATATAGTTAGATAAATCACGTCCATAAACACTAATGCTAAAGTGTCATAAGATGAATGATTATAAGATCACTTATGACTAACACTATAGTTTAAATTTTATTGGAAATAAAACATAAAGAAACTCCATGTTGATGGAATTTTGGAGTCTTTTTGATTTTTTTGAATCAATTGACGCTTGTGAGAATTTCCTAGAAATGATTTAAATTTTGTTCATAGGCCAAAGAGGAACGAACGACTAACTTATTAGATAGTGTGCATATTGATGTATTTATAGTCCATTATGTGTAGCCGTATGTGGTGGATCATTCAAACTTCATATACTTTAACCAAAGATTTGAGTGAATATATATGTATATTTACTTAATTAGGGAGAAGTATGAAACATTTGAAAATGTTCAAATGATTTCAAGATGAAGTGTAAAATCATTATAACAAGAAAATAAATAATTTATGATTGGATCATAAAGGAAGATATTTGAGTTACAAGTTTAGCAAAACACCTAAGATTTGAGGAATCATTCCATTGACTTGCGTTTCTCGAAACACCATAGGAGTATGGAGTGTTCACAAAATGTAACCAAACCGTGTTTGACATGGTAGGATCAACGATGTTATTTATAAAATTGCCATCATGTTTTAAAGATTAAGATTTAGTGACTACCGCTTTTACACTAAAAAGAGCCCTATCATAATCCGTTGAAATGACACCATATGAGTTATGGTATGGAATAAAACCCAAGTTGTCTTTTCTTAAATTTTGGTATGCTAGGCATAAGTAAAAAGTTTACAACCAAAGTCGGATAAGCATGTATTTGTAGGTTATTCCGAATAACCGTTGGGTATTCCTCCATAGCACCCAAGACAAAAGTGTTTGTCGCTTAGAACGTCAAGTTTATTGACAAGGAATTTTTCGCAAAAACTTAAGTGGGAGGACAATAGAACTTTGATAATGTTATTGAACCTTAACTATATGTGTCGAGTTGCGCAACGCCAGAAAGTGTCCTGGAGGCAGCCATAATGCTCATGGCTTACATGCCTTAAAAGTTGTGGTCACGAAGATTTAAGTTCCTATTGAACCAGGTAGGTCGGGTAAATAATCAAATACTAAGATTTGAGATTAAATCATTATTGTTTGATAATGATGAACCAACTACATGAAAAAAGCAACGATAGGCCATGACTTCATCAAATGGCTAGAAGTCATAAAATCCGTGATAGTTCCATACACGAGAAACCAAGTTATTGAACTTGGAATACCCTCTGGAAGGCATGGAACATATCAGTTGTATTTGGATCTATAAATAAACAAACATGGATGTTTCACATCGATGAAGTAGTCGACATGTCGGTAAAGAGTTTATGATAATGTTCAAGGAGTTGAATTCGATAAGATTCGATCTTTCGTATCGATACTTAGTCTTGACGGATTAGTGTAGCAACCGCTACATATGTAAATTGTTGTATATGATAGTTGAATAAACAAAACAACATTCTTCTAATAGAATGGTTGCCTAGGACGTGTACGTGACACTGTCCAAAATGGTTTTGTTAAATCAAAGGATGCTAAAAAGGCATACAAACTTCAATAGTTGAAATAAGCATAGTGGAGTTGGAATCTTCACTGTGATGAAACTATTAAAATGTTTAATTTCATAATAAATAATGAAGATGCTTGCATTTGCAAGAAATTAAGTGGGAGCACTGATACATATTTCTAATATATTGTGTATAAGACATATTGTTTATTGGAAATGATATATCTTTTATTTGGCACAAGTTAAGAAATTTATTGAAATTATATTTAGATGAAATACTTAGGAAAAATCCGAATATTAGGCATCAATGTCTATATGGATAGATTAAGACGCTAATATGGTTATGCCAGGTGTACATAGATGAAATATTGAATGAGTTCAATATGGAAACGACGAGAAAGGTTCTTTCCACATGGAAAAAGGTTGAATCAAGATTCAAGTGTTTTGACACTTGGTGAGTAAAATCACATGGATCTCTTGATAATCAAGATTCAAGTGTTTTGACACTTGGTGAGTAAAATCACATGGATATCTTGATAAATGAGATTCAAGTGTTTTGACACCTGGTGAGTGAAATCACATGAATATCTTAAACAATCATTCCGTGATATGTACATATCCAGATATGTCCTATGCTCTAAATATTATGAGCACTTACCAGGATGACTCATAAGATGATCATTGGATGATAGTAAGGATATTCTTATGATCTTTGGAAGAACTAAGAATATATTTTGTATATACGTCAACACCCGAATTTTTAATCCCAGATGCCTGTTATGCCATACATCGCAATCCCAGGATTACCATTTTTGCGAGACATAACAGAATTGGATATCACAGTACATCATCCATTACAAACCATACATAAGGTCTTAAACAAATAGGGATCTCATGATCCAGTTCTTAATACAACTCAAGCAGCAGAATACGTAATAATAACGGTAGCGTAGGCGAAGCTCCATCCTCGGGGTCACAGGCAATGCTGACGATGGGAGATGATCCTAGTTGTCGTGACCTTCCTGGGGTCCATCCTCCAGGTACTCCTCTTCATAGTTTGTCCACGGGAATAGCCAGGGACAAAGCCATGAGTACTCTTTAAGTACTCGCAAACTAATACTAACAGGTAAAAGGGTTTTTGGATAATAGGACACTAGGCTCTAGGGTTGTTTTGCAAAAGCCAGATTTATCTCTACTAAGTTTGGAAGCAACTAATGCTAGTTAAGGTTTTATAACACCTAAATGGGAACTTATATCTCATGCCACAACCCTGCTGTGGTCAAGTCAAAGTCTCAGTTCATTTCACAAGTCTTTTGAAAAGTCTGACGGGGGAACAGATACACCTAACTGTCCATAATCATGACGCTAATCGAATAGTTTGACACTCTGCAGAGATTGTACACTTTCACCACAACATTCGATACATCCGTCAGGAACAAATCCTGAATTCACCATACTCAGTATGCGGATAATCAATCCTAACCTTTCAATTACACGCCCTAGTATAAGCACCTCTCCTGTGAGTTTGGCCTCCCAACCATGACCAACTGTCATCTTGGGTACTGCACATGTGTACAATCTTCACAAGGTAGCCTCAGCTCAGACCTTGGCCGTGAGGGAACCAATACTAAGGTATATAAGTTTACAGTCCAGCCCTACCCAATCTTCGGGTATTGTGGTTGTACGATAAAATTGGAATGGTATCGCATCCCGACAACCATCAGTTTTATAAAGGGATAAGGCTCATGCCTCAACATTTTCATCACCAAATCATCTGGTATTCAGAAACACATGTCAAAACATCTCAGTAGAATGATCCATCATTCTAAGGTTTTCATAACCATTTTCACCAAGTATTCCCATCTAAAGTTGGTCAAGTTTTATGCTTAGCACTAGCATCTACAAGTGGGGGTGAGTACTAATGAGGGGTGGTACACTAGTGGTGTGTGACTAAGTTTAATCTCATGCCTTAGGAGGACATCAAGATTATCTAGCTTAGGCCAAATTTTATGCTCTTTATGCAACCTTCAAATATCCTTCTAGTATCTACCATTTATTCCAGTAAACTCTAAGTAAGAGCTTTGATAAAGAAATAAAGTAATAAACTTGCAAATAAAACTAGGATTGGTTTATCAAGTGGTTATGATCATATATGCTTTAAGGCATATAGTGGCATGGTAGCAAGCAAGTAGTAGCTTGCATAGGTCAAATTGATTAGTAAGGCTTGCAAGTATTGGCTTGCACAATATCAGTATAAGGTTGCTAAATTGCAAGTGTTAGCTTGCACATTCAACTAGTAGCATTAGGCTTGCCTTGTGCAGAGCAGTGGTTGAAGTTCTCCTCGGCTTCTTCTTCGTAGTATCCTCCTTCCTCCTCGTATCCTTGGTCGGTACTAGCGTCTATAAATAAATACGATGTACACAATCACCAAACAATACTTAACTACTTGCAATCATCACACAAAAGGGTCCTATAGATGATCTAGCATCATCACTAACATTACAAGATTAAAGTTTGGTTTAATTCCTGTTATTTTTAGAAAAGTAATTTCTACTTATTGAAAAACTACTTAAGATTTAATATTCTCCCAACCAAATATGGGATCATGTTGACACATGTCATCACCACACATTTTAGTCCAAGGGAATGTGATTTAAAGTGGTGTCACAATTTAATAAGGTTTTACCCTTTTATTTTCATTAATTAAAGTGGTTAGAAATGCCTATGGGGCATTATTTTATTAATTGAACATTATTTCTGTAAGTAAACCTATATATTTTTATATATTATGAAAGGTATGGTTAAATGTGATTTTTGAGAGTTTGAATCAACTCAAAAGCTATTATGGTTTAAATTTGAAAAATGTTTGAATGCAGAAAAGCTTCTGCCTTGTTATTTTTACCATGTCTGATCTATAGATCCAAATGACTTGAATCCAACGGGCTTGGATTCAGCACTTCCAGACCTTTCTAACAAAATTGGTTTCATTCGATTTGGTGCACTGAATCGACCTTGGTTGATTTTTGAATTTGGGAACAGAAGTGTGTTTGAAATAAAATGGTAAAGGTTAAATTCAAATAACTGGGCTACGCGGGAAGCAATACTGGGCCGGCCTGCTAAGCATAGCGCTTCCGCGGGCTATTTAAGTGGTTGTCCCCACGCGTCAGTGAGACAGGGGGTGCGAAGCAGTATGGGGCGATGTGGTGCGTTCGATCTGGTTCTAATCCAACGACTGAGAGTCATCATCGACGTTGGGCTACGCCGGCGAGACAGAAACCTAGCGCGACCAGTGGGGGTCGTTGGGGGATCACCGGGGTTCAGGCGAGGGTCGGCGATGTGGGCGAATGACGAAGTCGACGACGGCGAACCTCCTGGTACCGACAGCTTCTCCTGGGGCGGCTCCAATCGCTGGCTCCCTTCTTCTCTAGTAGCGGCGGGCTCCGGTGAAATTCCGGCGAAGTGCAGCTCGCCTTGCTCCGGGAACAAGGTTGAATGGTCAGTGAGGAGATGGGAGTGAGATGGTGTGCTCAATTCGGCTGGGGGTGGCTTGTATTTATAGTGGAGCAAGGGGACCGATGGGGCGCAATGTGAGCTCGTCGTGGTCGATAGTACAGACGGCTATCGGCGTGGGCGACGGTAGGGGGCGGTGCGGTGCTCCCGGGCGATGCTCAACGACACTGTGGCGAGACGTGGGGCGGTGCTCTGCGCATGCCCGACGGAGAATTTAATGGCGCACAACGCGCATGGTCCGCGCGGCGGCGAACGAGCGTGTCTGCGGGGTTGCTGGGACGGTGGTGATCACGTATGCACGCGGCAAGGGCGGCGCGCGGTCTGTGGGCGTTGGTCGAGCATGGCGCACGGGGCGTGGTCTCGGCATGGTTGCTGGCGAGGTTGGCATGGTTTGTGCGTGTGGTCCAGTGGCTGGCAACGTTCGAGCACTGGACAGGGAGTGGCGGTGGACGGTGGGATGCCTCCCAGACATGCTGGCTAGGCTTGTTTCTCCTCCTAGCTTTCTGTCGACATGGGGGGTGACAAGTGTGCATTCGGCCTGCTCACCATTGATGGCAATGCCAAGCTTACAGTGATGCTAAGGGTGTGCAATTGAGCTAGATGATCTACTAGAACCTAGTTGTAACCAGAGAGGGAACAAGTTAGGCTTCAATCACTGCTCACAATAGTGTTTGGATTTTGTTTGATTTGTGTTTGCCAAGTGTTTGATGAAATGGCCGCAAGAACTCAAGTTTTGAATTTTGAAAATATTTTTGGTGGGTGTGCTAGGTTGGTGTTGGTGAGTCTGCAGATGCTTGGGTTTTGAAAGTTGAGCTTGTTTGAGTGGTTTTTGAAAAAGTGGGATCTTCCCATATGATAAAGATGCAATTTTGAATTGTCATTTAAACTATGCATTTGAAAGTTTCTGGATGATTACAAAGTGGGACTTGATACTTTGTTATGAGTAAAATCAAGGGGTGCAAAGATCCAGAAAAGTTTCTGTTAGGTTCTGAAAGTTTGAGACAACCAAAGTAGGCATGGGAGTTAAATTGGTCAAAATGACCATTCCCTTATTTTATTTGTTTTGATTTACTTGTCTTTGAGAAAAGTTTGGGAATTGTTTAGATGATGTTTATTTCACCTAAGCATCCATTTACAAGCAAAGCAACACACAAACGAGTTGGTCCAAAAGGATTCAAAATGAAATGCATACTCACATGCATGCATTTATATTTATATTTTAGAAAAGTTTTTGTTAACCCTAATTTTGATGATTAGAGTTTGATGATCCAAGTTTAGTATTTTTGGGATGTTACAAACCTTCCCCCTTAAACAAAATCTCGTCCCGAGATTTGAAAAAGGAAAAAAGATTACCTAGGATTTGAAGAGATCGGGAAACTCCGTCCTGATGTGATCTTCGCGCTCCTAGGTAGCTTCCTCTTCTGTGTGGTTGCTCCACTGAATCTTGAGAAAATTGATGCTTTGGGTTCGGGTAGTTCTGAAAGATTCTTCCAAAATACGGATGGGTACTTCGGGATAGGTCAGGTCATCGTTGATCTCTATGGTCTGGTGGTCGATGTTCTTGAACACTTCGGTCTTCTCTGGGACTTCGAGACACTTGTGAAGTAACGAGATATGGAACACATTGTGCACGGCTGATATCTCTTCGGGTAGTGCCAATTGATACGACACTTCTCCTCGACGGTTCAAAATCTTGAAAGGTCCGATATATCTGGGGGCTAACTTTCCTTTGAGTTGGAAACGTTGCATTCCCTTCAATGGCGACACCTTCAGGTAAACAAAATCTCCTATGTTGAAGGCGAGGTCTCTACGTCTCTTGTCGGCGTAACTCTTCTGTCTGGACTGGGCGGTCTTGAGGTGCTCACGAATCTCGTGAACTTTCTCTTCTGCTTCTCGTAGGATATCGGGTCCAAAAATCTGACTCTCTCCTACTTCCGACCAGTTCAAAGGGGTGCGACACTTCCTTCCATACATGAATTCAAATGGGGCCATTTGCAGACTGGCTTGATAACTGTTATTGTAAGAAAATTCTGCAAACGGAAGACAGTCTTCCCACTTGGATCCATATTCTAACACACATGCTCTCAGCATATCTTCGAGTATTTGGTTTACTCGCTCCGTTTGTCCATCGGTCTGAGGGTGATACGCGGTGCTGAAATCTAGGCGGGTTCCTAAACCTTCTTGGACTTTCTTCCAGAGTCTCGAGGTAAACTGAGTTCCTCGATCCGATACGATGTTCTTGGGGACTCCGTGCAAACTAACTATCCTAGCGATGTACAACCCCGCTAGCTTTGAACTCTGATATGTGGTCTTGACGGGCAAGAAATGGGCGACTTTGGACAATCTGTCCACTATGACCCAGATAGAGTCATTTCCCCTACTAGAGGTAGGCAGTTCGGTGATAAAGTCCATTCCAACGGAATCCCATTTCCATTCCGGAATCTGCAAGGGTTGTAACAATCCAGTGGGTCTTTGATGTCCTGCCTTGACTCGCTGACAAATATCACACTTGGCGATATAGCTTCCTATTTCTCTCTTCATATTATGCCACCAAAATTGCTCTTTTAAATCTTGATACGTCTTAGTTCCTCCGGGATGGATAGAATAAAGAGTATCATGAGACTCCTTCAGAATCACTTCTTTCAACTCAGAATCTGATGGTACACAAAGGCGTCCTTTGTACCACAGAACTCCTTCTTCGTCTTCGGTGAATCCGACTACTTTGCCTGTATCGATACGACGCTTGATTCCGTCAATACTAGCATTTCTTTTCTGCGCCTCTTTAATTTGACTGATCAAACTGGGTTGAAGTTTTATGCTAGACAAAAATCCTTCACTCACTAATTCCATTCGAAAACCTTCCATCTCTTTGTGCAAGCTTGGTTGCTCCTTCAAGATCATGGAGTTCAAGCGGCACAACAATCTGCTAAGGGCATCGGCTACCACATTGGATTTACCAGGGTGATAGTGAATGTCTAGATCGTAATCCTTGATTAGCTCAATCCACCTTATCTGTCTCATATTCAGCTCCTTCTAAGTGAATATATACTTCAGACTCTTGTGATTCGTATAGATCTCACAACAGTTTCCCATCAGGTAATGTCTCCATGTCTTCAGGGCTAGAACTACGGCTGCGAGTTTGAGGTCATGGGTTGGGTAATTTTGCTCATGTTGCTTCAGTTGTCGAGATAGCTAAGATATAACTTTGCCTTCTTGCATTAGCACACATCCGAGACCGATCTTGGATGCATCACAATACACATCGAAGGCCTTAGTGATATCCGGCATGATCAAGATTGGGGCTTGCCAATCTTCTACATCTTTCGTTTTGGCAGGGTCAACGGCAATTCCTCCGGCTGATACAATGTGACCAAGGAATCCTACCTCCTGTAACCAGAATTTACATTTGCTAAACTTTGCATACAGCTGATGCTCTCTAAGGGTTCCAAGAATGGTCCTTAGGTGTAGCTCATGTTCTTCTTCTGATTTGGAATAAATCAGAATGTCATCGATGAAAACAACGACAAACTTATCCAGGAAGTCCATAAAAATCTTATTCATGAGATTCATGAAATAAGCGGGGGCATTGGTTAATCCAAAATACATGATCATACTCATACAATCCATATCTCGTGGTAAAGGCGTCTTTGGAATATCCTCTCGCATAATTTTGAGTTGATGATAGCCAGTCCTAAGATCAATCTTAGAAAACACTTTGGCACCGGTCAACTGATCAAACAAATCTTCTATCTTGGGCAAGGGGTACTTGTTCTTGATGGTGACATCATTCAACTTCCGGTAATCCGTACACAAACGGTTACCTCCATCCTTCTTGTCCACAAACAAGACAGGTGATCTCCATGGTGACTCACTTGGTTGAATCAATCCAATTTCCAACATGGCATACAGTTGCTTCTTCAGTTCTGCTAGCTCTGATGGGTTCATACTATAGGGTCTCTGGGCTATGGGTCCGGTTCCGGGGATTAGTTCAATGATAAACTCGATATCCCGATCTGGGGGCATACCGGGCAAAACATCTGGAAATACATCGGGGTATTCACAGACTATTCGGACTTGGTCAATGATAGGTTGGGCTATACTCTTGTTACACTTGAATTGGCGAGGTAGGGTTTCAGATATATGCTCGACTGATATTCCGGCTGTACTGGTCATGGTGATGGCTTTCTTGGCACAGTCAATCAACCCTTTATGTTTGGACATCCAATCCATTCCTAGTACTACTTCCAAACCTTTAGTTCCGAGTACTATCAGATTAGCATAAAAATCTATGCCATGGATTCGGATAGGGACGGCTTTGCAAATTTGCCTAGCCTTGGTGGTTGATCCGGGAATTTGAACAATCATGACATGCTTCAGTTTGGTTGGTTGAATTTTACTAGTGCATGCAAATTCTTCAGTGACAAATGAGTGCGATGCACCAGAATCAAGCAACACTCGTGCAAGTACGGAATTAACAGAAAACATACCCAGCACGATGTCTGGCGCTTCCTGAGCTTCTTCAGCATGCATGAGAAAAAGACGGCCATTGCGGTTGAGCGAATTCCCTGGGGCAAATCTTCTTCCGGGCTGAACACGACGCTGTTGCTAAGCTGGGACATTGGCATTGGGTGCCGCGGCATTCTTCTTATTGGGGCACTCGTTGGAATAGTGGCCCTTATTTCCACAGTCATAACAAGTCACTTGCGACTTGTCCTTTGCCGCTACAGGTACAACATTGCTTCCAGTCCTCGGGGCAGTGTTGGTGTTGGTGGTAGCATTGTTGTTGTTGAACTTGGGTGGGGCACGGTTGAAATTGCTAGAGTTGCCGGGGTTATTGTGATTTACTCCGGGCCTAGGGTTTCCACGGTTGGGATAGGTCGGACGGTTCATTGGGGGTCTGTTGGTTCTCGGGGAAAATCCTGGAGATGGGTTAGGGCGATACTTTGGGGTCTGATGGGTTCCTGGCTGATGCATCATGCGACGCTTGCGGTTCTCATTGGCTTGGTTGATCTTTCCTTCCATCTGGATAGCAGAGTCGACAAGGGCTTCAATATCAGCAAAGGGGATATTGACTAACACTGTCTGCATCTCATCGTGCAGACCATTCAGGAATCTTTCTTTCTTCTTGGCTTCGGTGTCAATCTCATCCGGGGCATACCTAGCTAATGACAAAAATTTGTCATGGTATTCCACTACGGTCATCCTTCCTTGCTTCAGTTCTCTGAACTCGTCTCTCATTCTCTTGATCAAACCCGGTGGCACATCGGTTCTGCTAAACTTGACCTTGAATTCCTCCCAGGTCATCATCTGGCCTCCGGTCATTGCGCGAACACTGTTCCACCATGCCCTGGCATCTCCGGCTAGATAGTGGGTGGTGAATAGAACTTTCTTGTTGGCTTCCACTCTGGCGACTTCTAGGTTATTTTCCATGGTCTGTAGCCAATCGTCGGCGTCTAGGGGTTCTTCTGACTTAGTGAAAACAGGTGGGTTGGTATTCTGGAAATTCTTGAGCTTATATCGATGGTTGTCCTGATTTCCGTGGCCTTGGTTGTTGTGGGCAAGCTGGGCTATCTGTTGCAGGGTGGCTAGGTTGGCTTGACGTTCAGCTCTTTCAGCTTCGCGGTCAGAAGTCAACATTTGCAGAATCTGCAACATCGGGTCCGAGGATGAACCACTTCCTCCGCGTGGCATCTGAAGATTGAGATAGATCATGAGAAAAGAGGGAAATTTCTAAGGTTTTGGGTCTTTGAAAAGTTTTTAAAGTTTGACTCAGATTTTCTAACAACTTGCTTTTTCCTTCATTCATTCATAGCACACGATACAACACACGCCACAACAAAGAAAAGCAGATGGTTTTAAGAACCATTCTGAAAACTACGATACAGTGGGACCGAATACTACTCACTACGCTAGTGCTCAAGTGGTACTACTCCTCGGAATCCGTGGCTTCACCATCCTCCTCATCATCAATGAAGGCGAAATCATCCTCATCGGTGAAGAAATCCATAGCCTGATCCTCCAGAAAATCATCATCATCGCTGAGATAGGAGTAAGGGTCTCCACGAAGATCCTCTCCGGCATTCTCCCTTTCCTCCAACTGCATGTCTCTCTCGTGGATGGTCTCCTCCAAAGATGAGATACGGTGGCGAAGACGGGCAATAATGCGCTCCTTCTTGTCGAGCTGACGGCGGCGAGACTTGCGCTCCTTCGCTAGCATGGCGATGGTTTGATCCTTCGTCTTGATGATGGCAGACTTGTGGTTGGAGTAGTCACGGCAGTTGTCCAACTCCTGCTGACGATCGTACATCATGAAGCTAAGGTGGTCCAATTGGGTCTTCAGCTCGGGGTGGTATGGGGCTTCAAGTGGTTGTCCATTTGCATCACGCCTCGGGCAAAACTCAAAGTGAGTACCCTTGATCTGGTTGATTCTCTGCCCACACAGACGGGAAAGAGCTTCCTGCATGGCCCTGGCAAGTCCGTCGAGCCAGTTGTTCTATCTTAAGGTAAACTGAATTCCCTCAGCAGTGGGAGGTTCAATCTTTCCTCGGAGACATGCAACAATTAGCCACTGCAGATCTTCTCCTACTTGATCATTGAGCTGAGATCCGAAGAACTTGGGGTGCGGATGCTCCAGAAGTTCCGAAAGCTGGTCCAAATCCCTCTCAAAGATAAGGTCTCCTCCATTCCCCAACTGATAAAACTTGTTGTACTTCACGTCCATCTATAATAATATAGGATGAGTAAGTTAGTAGAGTGATTAAGTGTGTCAATATTTTATGTATTTTGCAAGAGTTTTTGAGGAACATGAATTTTCATGAAATAATCAAAGGGATAAGAATGAGAATAAGTTTCTGTAAATATTTGTTTTCTTTGGTTTTGAAACTAAGATTTTGATTCAACGTCCAGTCTAACTAGGGTCTCCTATGGTCAGTATGGCTCTGATACCAACTTGTCAACACCCGGATTTTTAATCCCAGATGCCTGTTATGCCATACATCGCAATCCCAGGATTAGCATTTTTGCGAGACATAACAGAATTGGATACCACAGTACATCATCCATTACAAACCATACATAAGGTCTTACACAAATAGGGATCTCATGATCCAGTTCTTAATACAACTCAAGCAGTGGAATACGTAATAATAACGGTAGCGTAGGCGAAGCTCCATCCTCGGGGTCACATGCAATGCTGACGATGGGATATGATTCTAGTTGTCGTAACCTTCCTGGGGTCCATCCTCCAGGTACTCCTCTTCATAGTCTAGCCACGAGAATAGCCAGGGACAAAGCCATGAGTACTCTTTAAGTACTCGCAAACTAATACTAACAGGTAAAAGGGTTTTCGGATAATAGGACACTAGGCTCTAGGGTTGTTTTGCAAAAGCCAGATTTATCTCTACTAAGTTTGGAAGCAACTAATGCTAGTTAAGGTTTTATAACACCTAAGTGGGAACTTGTATCTCATGCCACAAACCTGCTGTGGTCAAGTCAAAGTCTCAATTCATTTCACAAGTCTTTTGAAAAGTCTGACGGGGGAACAGTATGGCCACTCCAACTGTCCATAATCGCGGACGCGACTATTCGAATAGTTTGACACTCTGCAGAGATTGTACACTTTCACCACAACATTCGATACATCCGCCAGGAACAAATCCTGAATTCACCATACTCAGAATGCGGATAATCAATCCTAACCTTTCAATTACACGCCCTAGTATAAGCACCTCTCCTATGAGTTTGGCCTCCCAACCATGACCAACTGTCATCTTGGGTACTGCACATGTGGACAATCTTCACAAGGTAGCCTCATCTTAGACCTTGGCCGTGAGGGAACCAATACTAAGGTATATAAGTTTCCAGTCAAGCCCTACCCAATCTTCGGGTATTGTGGTTGTACGATAAAATTGGAATGGTATCGCTGTTGGAATTATGCCCTAGAGGCAATAATAAAGATGGTATTATTATAATTCTTGTTCATGATAATGTTTATATTCCATGCTAGAATTGTATTAAGCGGAAACTTTAATACTTGTGTGGTTTGTGAACAACACCGTGTCCCTAGTACGCCTCTATGGACTAGCTCATTGATCGATGATGGTTAAGGTTTCCTAACCATAGACATGAGTTGTCAATTGATAATGAGATCATATCATTGGGTGAATGATATGGTGGACAGACCCAAACTAAGCGAAGCAATTAGATCGTGTCATCGTGTTCGTCTTTGCGAAGCTTTTCTTATGTCAAATATTGCATTCCTTAGACCATGAGATAATACAACTCCCTGGTATCGTAAGAAAGCTTTGAGGTCATCAAACGTCATCCTATGAGAGGGTGATCATAAAGGTGTCTCTCAGGTGATCGGAAAGTATCTGTTGGGTTGTATGTATCGAGATGGGATTTGTCCCTCCCAAGTCGGAGAGATATACTTCGGGCCCACTCGGTAATCGATATCAACACCGCTTGCAAGCATGTGGTTAAGGAGTTAATCACAAAGTGATATCGGATTACGAACGAGTAAAGTACTTGCCGTGAGCGAGATTGAACTAGGTATGATGCATCGACGATCGAATCTCGGGCAAGTAAAATATCACGAGACGAAGGGAATATATATATGGGATTGATTGAATCCTGGCATCGTGGTTCATCCGATATGATCATCGATGAATGTGCGGGAGTCAATATGGGTTTCCAGACCCCGCTGTTGATTATTGATAGAAGATCATGACTGCATATTCTCGAACCCGCAGGGTCACACACTTAACGTGTCTCGACGCTAGGATAGATTTGATAATTGGTTTATGAGTTTTTGTTCGGAGTCTCGGATGGGATCCGGGACATCACGAGAGGTTCCGGAGTGGTCCGGAGAATAAGATTCATATAAGGCAGTGCAGTTTTTGGAGTTCGGAATTGTTCCGGGTTAATCGGTATTATACAAGAAGCTTCTAGAACCTTCCGGAAGGGGACCAACGTGGCCCCACCTTCCGGGAGGGGGCATGGTCCTATGAGGGAGTGCCCTGGCCGCATTGGGCCAGGGGCACAAGGCCTCATAGGGCCCAGCCGGCCAAGGGGGTTTTAAACTCGAGATAGACCTTCTAGAAGGGGGGGGGGGTTTCCTTGCCCCCCACTCCTTATCCTTTGGGGCCGCCGGTTTGGGCTTGGGGAGGGGCTAGGTCTGTGCCCCCCTCTATATAAAGAGGGGTGGGGTCGCACCAAGCCCCCACACCTTCCCCTCCAACCCTAGCTGCCCTGATGCCCTGCTCCCCTCCTTTCTCCCTCCCGACTGCTTGTAGGCGAAGCCCTGCTGCAGAAATTCTACACCAATTACACCGCGCCGTCACGTTGTAGATCCAACCCATCTGTCCACCATACTTGCTGGACCAAGGAAGGAGGAGACGTCGAGGTGCTGCACGTGTGCATCTCACGGAGGCACCGCCACTTGTGGTGCTAGATCGGATCGGATCGCGAGGAGGAGAAGCGAGTACGACTACATCACCCACGTTCTGATGAACGTTACGCTGTGCGAATCTTCAAGGGTATGCAGATCTAATCCAATCTCTCGTTGTTTGCATCTCCTAGATTAGATCTTGTCTTTCCCTCTGTTCGCATCCGTAGAAAATTTTGATTTACTATGCCGCGAAACCCTTCAGTGGTATCAGAGCTAGATCTATGCGTAGATGTGTTTCACGAGTAGAACGCAACATGGTTGTTGCGGGCGTTGATGTTTTTTGTTGCAAGCCTCTTGTTTGTGTTCTTCTTATGACGCGGGATAGTGAGATTGAAGCGGTCCAGGCCAACCTTACGCGACGTCGTTCGCGAGACCGGCTCCGCACTTGACGTGTGGCTTGTTCCACACATGCGGCTGGTGGATGTCAGTTTCTCTCACTATAGTTGTCATGGGATTAACACCGGAGTTTGGCAACCATAATATCACCGTTGTGGCTTTCCGTAGGTCAGAATTGTTCTTAGCATCTACTCCCATAAGCCACGTAAAACATGCAACAACAAAGTAGAGGCGTCTAACTTGTTTTGCAGGGAGTGTTTTACGTGATATGGTATGGCCCAAGATGTGATGTGTATAATGTATCGATGATCATGTTTTGTAATGTTTCACGACTTGCATGTCGATGAGTACACAACCGTGTGGAGCCATATGGTTGTCTTTATAATTGTATATGACTGTGTGTCAACTTCTTATACCATGTAATAGTTTCACTTTATCGCTAAGTAGTTAGCAATAGTTGTAGTTGCTATTCGTGGTGGAGGCAATCATGGTGGAGTGATGGAGATCGTGTCAAGACGCACAAGATGGAGATCATTGCGAAGATTGGCTATACCATGTCACATTAAAGTTATATGCATGTGATGTTTATCCTTTTATGTATCTTATTATGCTTAGATCATGACGGTAGCATTATAAGATGATTCCTCATAAAGATCAAGATAAAAATTGTGTTCTCCCCAAGTATGCCTTGTTGCGAAAGTTCGTCGTGTCCAAGCATCACGTGATGATGGTGCTATAGACTCTCGCTCACATACAACGGGTGCAAGCCAGTTTACTGCACGAAATACTTGGGTCTAACTTGACGAGCCTAGCATGTACAGACATGGCCTCGGAACACATGAACCGAAAGGTTAAGCATGAGTCATATGAATGATATGATCGACACTTCGTTGTCCACCATTGAAACCACATCTCTTCTCGTGAAGATCGGATTAGGTGTGGTGAATTTGGATCGTGTTCACTAAGCAACTTGAGGGATGTTGAATTTAGTGGGAGTTCATCTAGTAATTTGATTAAAAGTTGAACTAGTTATCATGAACATAGTCTAATTTGTACTTGCAAATATTGTAGATCACATGGCTAAGTCCAACTTCGACTTCAACGTTTTTGCTGAGAAAGAAAAGCTTAAGAACAATGGGTCTAACTTCACCAATTGGTTCCGCAATCTGAGAATCATTCTCTCTGGCGGTCAAAAGGACTATGTCCTTGGGAAAGCGTTAGGTGACCCCCTGTTGCTACCGGTGATGAAAGGCATCTATCGATCGCGCAAAGATGATTATGGTGTGATTAAGAGCACCATGTTGTTTGCTATGGAACCGGAACTTCAAAATCGTTTTGAAGACTATCCCGGGCCCTTTGAGATTCTCGAAGAGCTGAAAACCATGTTTCAGACTCAGGCCCGTTCTGAGAGATATGAGATCTCTGAGAAGTTCTTTAACTGCAAGATGGAGGAAGGGAGTTCTGTTAGTGAGCACGCCATTAAGATGACGGGCTACACTCAACGCCTTGAGCAACTGGAATGCACGATTCCAGAGGAGCTCAAGATTGACAGGGTTCTGCAATCACTCCATCCCAGCTACAAAAGTTTTGTAGTGACTCACAATCAGATTGGTTCCACTGATACGATCACCGAGCTCTTCGCAAAGATGAAGGCCGCGTAAGTGGACATCAAAAAGGATAATCATGTGTTGATGGTCAACAAGCCCACCTTCAAGAAAGGTAAGGGAGCAAAGAATCCCTTCAAGAAGGGCGGCGGCAAGCGCACTGCCCCTGTTGAGAAGAAGCTCAAGTCTGGTCCTAAGCCGGACACTGAATGCTTCTATTGCAAGGACAAGGGTCACAGGAAGCGCAACTGTCCGAAGTACTTAGCGGACAAGAAGGCTGGCACCATCAAAGGTATATTTGATATACATGTTATTGATGTTTTCCTTACTAGCCCTCGTTGTAGTGCCTGGGTATTTGATACCGGTTCAGTTGCTAATATTTGTAACTCGAAACAGGAGCTACAGAATAGACGGCGGCTTGCGAGGGATGAGGTGACGATGCGCATTGGCAACAGATCAAGAGTTGATGTGATGGCCGTCGGCACGCTCTCCTTAGTTTTACCTTCGGGATTAGTTTTAAACCTTAATAAGTGTTATTATGTGCCTGCGTTGAGCATGGAAATTATTTCTGGATCTTGTTTATTGCAAGACGGTTATTCATTTAAATCGGAGAATAATGGTTGTTCTATTTATATGAGTAACATCTTTTATGGTCATGCACCTATTGTGAATGGTTTATTTCTTCTAAATCTCGAAAGGGATGAAACACACATCCATAACATTGAGGCTAAGAGATGCAAAGTAGATAGTGATAATACTACTTATTTGTGGCACTGTCGTCTAGGTCATATTGGTGTAAAGCGCATGAAGAAACTCCATTCTGATGGACTTTTGGAGTCTCTTGATTTTGAATCATTTGACACATGCGAACCATGCCTCATCGGCAAGATGATCAAAACCCCGTTCTCCGGTATGGTGGAGCGAGCAACGGACTTGTTGGAAATCATACATACCGATGTATGCGGACCGATGAGTGTTTCGACACGCGGTGGATATCGCTATTTTCTCACTTTTACCGATGACTTAAGTAGATATGGGTATATCTATTTAATGAAACATAAATCTGAAACATTTGAAAAGTTCAAAGAATTTCAGAATGAAGTGGAGAACGTTCGTAACAGAAAGATTAAGTTTCTACGATCCGATCGTGGAGGTGAATATTTGAGTTATGATTTTCTCACGCATCTTAGAGCAAGCGGAATTGTTTCACAACTCACGCCACCCGGAACACCACACAAGCAATGGTGTGTACGAGCGGAATCGAACCCTATTAGATATGGTCCGATCAATGATGTCTCTTACTGATTTGCCGTTATCATTTTGGGGTTATGCATTAGAAACCGCTGCATTCACTTTAAATAGGGTACCATCTAAATCCGTTGAGACGACACCGTATGAACTGTGGTTTGGTGCTAAACCTAAGTTGTCGTTTCTTAAAGTTTGGGGATGCGAAGCTTACGTCAAGAAGTTGATGCCGGACAAGCTCGAACCCAAAGCGGAGAAATGCGTCTTCATAGGATACCCTAAGGAAACTATTGGGTATACCTTCTATCATAGAACCGAAGGCAAAGTGTTTGTCCAAAGAACGGTTCCTTTCTTGAGAAGGAGTTTCTCTCGAAAGAAGTGAGTGGGAGGAAAGTAGAGCTAGACGAGGTTATTGAACCTTCTCTTGAGTTGGAGAGTAGCGCGACTGAAATTGTTCGATGCGCTTTGCAACGATAGAGGAAGCTAATGACAAGGATCATGAATCTTGGACGATCTTTGCTCGAACGTCGCAGTCGACAAGGTCGCGTGCCCTCTCGGGTACGGCAACCTGTCTTATTTGTCTTGTTAGTAGAAGACGTGAACCTCACGAACTATGAGGAAGCAATGACGAGCCGGACTACGAAATGGCTAGAAGCCATGAAATCCGAATTGGGATCCATGAGCGAAAACCAAGTATGGACTTTGGTGGACCCTCCTAGCGACCAAAAGGCCGTTGAGTGCAAATGGATCTTCAAGAAGAAAACGGACGCGGATGGTAATGTTACCGTCTATAAAGCACGGCTTGTCGCGAAAGGTTTTCGACAAGTTCAAGGTGTTGACTACGATGAGACTTTCTCTCCCGTAGCGATGTTTAAGTCCATTCAGATTTTATTAGCAATTGCTGCGTTTCATGATGATGAAATATGGCAGATGTATGTCAAGACCGCGTTCCTCAATGGCAACATTGATGAAGAGTTGTATATGATGCAAACCGAAGGTTTTGTCGATCCTAAGGATGCTGATAAAGTATGCAAACTTCAGCGTTCCATTTATGGACTGGAGCAAGCATCTCGGAGTTGGAACCTTCGTTTTGATCAAGTGATCAAGAGCTTTGGATTTGTTCTAAATTGCTACGAAGCTTGTATCTACAAGAAAGTGAGTGGGAGCTCGGTGACATTTCTGGTACTATATGTGGATGACATATTGATTATCGGAAATGACATCAACATGCTTAACGACGTGAAGAGTTATTTGAACAAGTGTTTTTCAATGAAAGACCTAGGTGAAGCTGCTTATATATTGGGCATCAAAATCTATAGAGATATACAAAGACGCCTGATAGCTTTAAGCCAGAGTACATACCTAGACAAAGTTCTGAAAAGGTTCAGAATGGATAAGGCAAAGAAAGGTTCGGTGCCTATGTTGTCAGGTAAGATATTGAGCAAGGCTCGGTGTCCACTCTGGTAAATGATAGGGAAGCTATGAGCAAAGTGCCTTATGCCTCGGCCATAGGTTCTATCATGTATGCCATCTTGTGTACTAGACGGATGTGTCCAATGCTCTTAGTTTGACGGCAGATATCAAAGTGATCCGAGTGGAACCTTTGGACAGCCGTGAAGAACATCCTAAAGTACCTAAATAGGACTAAAGAAATGTTCTTAGTCTATGGGGGTGATGAACAGCTTGTTGTAAAAGGTTACGTCGATGCTAGTTTCGACACCGACAAGGATGATTCTAAATCTCAGACAGGATACATTTATATTTTGAATGGAGGAGCTATGAGCTGGAAAAGCTGCAAGCAAAGCGTGATCGCGGGATCTACAGTAGAAGCGGAATACATGGCTGCTGCAGAAGCGTCAAGTGAAGGATTTTGGATCAGAAACTTCATCACTGAGCTTGGCGTGGTTCCAAGTGCATTGGACCCACTGGAGATATTGTGAGACAACACTGGCGCCATAGCACTCGCTAAGGAACCAAGATATCATCCAAAGACCAAGCATATCAACCGAAAGTTTCATATAATCCGAGATTATATAGCAGATGGAGATCTGAAGATTAGCAAAGTACATACAGATCTGAATGTCGCAGATCCATTGACTAAACCTCTTCCACGTGTAAAACATGATCAGCACCTCAGTGCCATGGGTGTGAGATTGTTGCCAAATGTAAACTAGATTATTGACTCTAGTGCAAGTGGGAGACTGTTGGAATTATACCCTAGAGGCAATAATAAAGATGTTATTATTATAATTCTTGTTCATGATAATGTTTATATTCCATGCTAGAATTGTATTAAGCGGAAACTTTAATACTTGTGTGGTTTGTGAACAACACCGTGTCCCTAGTACGCCTCTATGGACTAGCTCATTGATCGATGATGGTTAAGGTTTCCTAACCATAGACATGAGTTGTCAATTGATAATGAGATCATATCATTGGGTGAATGATATGGTGGACAGACCCAAACTAAGCGAAGCAATTAGATCGTGTCATCGTGTTCGTCTTTGCGAAGCTTTTCTTATGTCAAATATTGCATTCCTTAGACAATGAGATAATACAACTCCCTGGTACCGGAATAAAGCTTTGAGGTCATCAAATGTCATCCTATGAGAGGGTGATCATAAAGGTGTCTCTCAGGTGCTCGGAAAGTATCTGTTGGGTTGTATGTATCGAGATGGGATTTGTCCCTCCCAAGTCGGAGAGATATACTTCGGGCCCACTCGGTAATCGATATCAACACCGCTTGCAAGCATGTGGTTAAGGAGTTAATCACAAAGTGATATCGGATTACGGAACGAGTAAAGTACTTGCTGTGAATGAGATTGAACTAGGTATGGCCATGCAAACGATCGAATCTCGGCAAGTAAAATATCGCGAGACGAAGGAATATATATATGGGATTGATTGAATCCTGGCATCGTGGTTCATCCGATATGATCATCGATGAATGTGTGAGTCAATATGGGTTTCCGGACCCATTGTTGATTATTGATAGAAGATCATGTGCATATTCTCGAACCCGCAGGTCACACACTTAACGTGTCTCGGCTAGGATAGATTGGATAATTGGTTTATGAGTTTTTGTTCGAGTCTCGGATGGGATCCGGGACATCACGAGAGGTTCGGAGTGGTCCGAGAATAAGATTCATATAAGGCGGTGCAGTTTTGGAGTTGAATTGTTCCGGGTTAATCGGTATTGTGGGAAGCTTCTAGAACCTTCGAAGGGACCAACGTGGCCCCACCTTCCGGGAGGGCATGGGCCTATGAGGGAGTGCCTGGCCGCATTGGGCCAGGGCACAAGGCCCATAGGGCCCATCCGCCAAGGGTTTTAAACTCGAGATAGACCTTCTAGAAGGGGTTTTGCCCCCCACTCCTTATCCTTTGGGGCCGCCGGTTTGGGCTTGGGGGAGGGGCTAGGGCTGCTCCCCCCTCTATATAAAGAGGGGTGGGGGCGCACCAACCCCCCACACCTTCCCATCCATCCCAAGCTGCCCTGCTGTCCTCCTCTCTCCCTCCCGACTGCTTGTAGGAGAAGCCCCGCTGCAGAAATTCTACACCAATCACACCGCACCGTCGCGTTGTAGATCCAACCCATCTGTCCACCATACTTGCTGGACCAAGGAAGGAGGAGACGTCGAGGTGATGCACGTGTGCATCTCAAGGAGGCACCGCCACTTGTGGTGCTAGATCGGATCGGATCACGAGGAGGAGAAGCGAGTACGACTACATCACCCACGTTCCGACGAACGTTCATCTTGAATCTTCAAGGGTATGAAGATCTAATCCAATCTCTCGTTGTTTGCATCTCCTAGATTAGATCTTGGCTTTCCCTCTGTTCGCATCCGTAGAAAATTTTGATTTACTATGCCGCAAAACCCTTCAATCGCATCCCGACAACCATCAGTTTTATAAAGGGATAAGGCTCATGCCTCAACATTTTCATCACCAAATCATCTGGTGTTCAGAAACACATGTCAAAACATCTCAGTAGAATGATCCATCATTCTAAGGTTTTCATAACCATTTTCACCAAGTATTCTCATCTAAAGTTGGTCAAGTTTTATGCTTAGCACTAGCATCTACAAGTGGGGGTGAGTACTAATGAGGGGTGGTACACTAGTGGGGTGTGACTAAGTTTAATCTCATGCCTTAGGAGGACATCAAGATTATCTAGCTTAGGCCAAATTTTATGCTCTTTATGCAACCTTCAAGTATACTTCTAGTATCTACCATTTATTCCAGTAAACTCTAAGTAAGAGCTTTGATAAAGAAATAAAGTAATAAACTTGCAAATAAAACTAGGATTGGTTTATCAAGTGGTTATGATCATATATGCTTTAAGGCATATAGTGGCATGGTAGCAAGCAAGTAGTAGCTTGCATAGGTCAACTTGATTAGTAAGGCTTGCAAGTATTGGCTTGCACAATATCAGTATAAGCTTGCTAAATTGCAAGTGTTAGCTTGCACATTCAACTAGTAGCATTAGGCTTGCCTTGTGCAGAGTAGTGGTTGAAGTTCTCCTCGGCTTCTTATTCGTAGTATCCTCCTTCCTCCTAGTATCCTTGGTCGGTACTAGCGTCTATAAATAAATATGATGTACGTAATCACCAAACAATACTTAACTACTTGTAATCATCACACAAAAGGGTCCTATAGATGATCTAGCATCATCACTAACATTACAAGATTAAAGTTTGGTTTAATTCCTGTTATTTTTAGAAAAGTAATTTCTACTTATTGAAAAACTACTTAAGATTTAATATTCTCCAAACCAAATATGGGATCATGTTGACACATGTCATCACCACACATTTTAGTCCAAGGGAATGTGATTTAAAGTGGTGTCACAATTTAATAAGGTTTTACCCTTTTATTTTAATTAATTAAAGTGGTTAGAAATGCCTATGGGGCATTCTTTTATTACTTGAACATTATTTCTGTAACTAAACCTATATATTTTTATATATTCTGAAAGGTATGGTTAAATGTGATTTTTGAGAGTTGGAATCAACTCAAAAGCTATTATGGTTTAAATTTGAAAAATGTTTGAATGCAGAAAAGCTTCTGCCTTGTTATTTTTACCATGGGTGATCTATAGATCGAAATGACTTGAATCCAACGGGCTTGGATTCAGCACTTCTAGACCTTTCTAACAAAATTGGTTTCATTCGATTTGGTGCACTGAATCGACCTTGGTTGATTTTTGAAATTGGGTACAGAAGTGTGTTTGAAATAAAATGGAAAAGGTTAAATTCAAATAACTGGGCTACGCGGGAAGCGATACTGGGCCGGCCTGCTAAGCACAGCGCTTCCGCGGGCTGTTTAAGTGGCTGTCCCCACGCGTCAGTGAGACAGGGGGTGCGAAGCGGTATGGGGCGATGTGGTGCGTTCGATCTGGTTCTAATCCAACGACTGAGAGTCATCATCGACGTTGGGCTACGCCGGCGAGACAGAAACCTAGCGCGGCCAGTGGGGGTCGATGGGGGCTCACCGGGGTTCAGGCGAGGGTCGGCGATGTGGGCGAACGACGAAGTCGACGATGGCGAACCTCCTGGTACCGGCAGCTTCTCCTAGGGCGGCTCCAATCGCTGGCTCCCTTCTTCTCCAGTAGCGGCGGGCTCCGGTGAAATTCCGGTGAAGTGCTGCTCTCCTTGCTCCGGGAACGGGGTGGAATGGTCAGTGAGGAGAGGGGAGTGAGATGGTGTACTCAATTCGGCTGGGGGTGGCTTCTATTTATAGTTGAGCGAGGGGACCGACGGGGCGCAAGGTGAGATCGTCGTGGTAGACGGTACAGACGGCTATCGGCGTGGGCGGCGGTAGGGGCGGTGCGGTGCTCCCTGGCAATGCTCAACGACACGGTGGCGAGACGTGGGGCGGTGCGGTTTGGTCAGAACGCGACGGTGCTCTGCGCGTGCCCGACGGAGAATATAATGGCGCCTGGCAGCGTGGTCATGCGGCGAACGAGCATGTCTGTGGGTTCTTTGGGACGGTGGTGATCATGTATGCGCGGCAAGGCAGCATGATCTGTGGCGTTGGTCGGCGTGGCGCATGGGCGTGCTCTCGGCATGGTTCTTTGGCGAGGTTGGCATGGTTCGTGCGTGTGGTCGATGGTCGGCAACGTTCGGACAGGGAGTGGCGGTGGATGGTGGGATGCCTCCCAGACATGCTGGCTAGGCTTGTTTCTCCTCCTAGCTTGCTGTCGACATGGGGGTGACAAGTGTGCATTCGGCCTGCTCACCATTGATGGCAATGCTGTAACACCCTCAGAATCGGACCTATGCAAGTTTGGGCAAAATTCACCAAACCCGCATAGAAACGATTCAAAGGTGCCCACCAGGCACTTTCGTGCGGGTGGAAAACGAAGTAATAACATTACACAATAGTCCGCGATGGGACCCACAGAACAGATATACATAACAGCGACTCAAAGAGTCAAGAATACAGATATAATGTACAAGATCCAAAACACCTTGAAAACGGTAGGGCGTCCGACTACGGACAAGAAGCAAATGGGGCTAAGAGCCCGGAAGAATAACCAATGGCGTCCATAACCCTGCCCAGGCCAAGCCGGAAGGGTAACCCTGCTAACGGCGTCGATCTCAAAACCTGCTTAAACAAAAGGGGTGCTGACAAAGGGCAAAGGAAAAGAAGGAGCGTCGATCTTGAGGCCAAGCACGGCGAGGCTAGAATTGGGTCCTCGCCTACATAGGTATGGTGGATGGCGGCAGCATGCACTTAACAACCTATAGAGACTCGATACAACTGGCGGTTATCAGAGGGGGGTGAGAATGACCTATCCGGATCCAACCTGAAGCTAACACCAAACAAACCCATCCTGGCGTTTCCCCCTCGAGACCAAACGAGGAAGTCAACCGAGGAACTCACACAGTGGGCAGTTTTACTTATTTAGTTATCGTTGCAGCAATTACTAGTCAGGTTTAGATAATTGTCCTGATAAAGTAAGCAGTGGGCACTTTTAGTTAACCATTCCGTTATAGTTGCAACAATTGCTAATCAGATACAGATAGCATGAGATAAACCCAAAACCCAGCAGTTGTTGGTACTTTTATTCAGCCATTCCGTTGTAGTTGCAATACTTACTAGTCAGATACAATTGTCGCAAGCGACAACCAAACAAGCAATTGTGGGCAGTATTAATTAGCCATTCCATTATAGTGAAGCTGATTACTAGTCATTATAAAGTCAAATTTATAGCAGTAAACTTTAGTTATGCTTGTCTATGATCGAGATCTGCTCCAAGTCGTCCATATCCATGGACACGGCTTTGAGAAAGTTTTACCGGCGTGCACCAATAGCAACACACGCCGATCAACCTCGGAAAAACCAAATCAAAACCCAACGAGGCTTTCACGAGAACAATCACAAGATTCAGAATTATTTCAGGCCACCCTTAAGTAGATCCCGCACGAAGCCGGTGACCGAGGCGGCTCAAGGTTATGGGGACGGCTGTGAACGACTGGGAACCCGAAAGTGTGGCTGGGCTTGTCGACACCGCGGAATCGTCCCATTATCATAAACAGTACAGTGTGCTCCTCGCACAAATTAAATACAGAAAGTAGCATGGCATAAGTACAGGATAGTAAAAACACCTCAAACTAGTTGTGGCCCCAAGAAATAAGACGGAATCAAGCTCTGGCTCAGGGGGATCCCATACTCCCCGAATGTGGATAGCGCGATAAAACAAGGAACAGGTATCAAGTACTCGGGGTCTTACGGGACACAAGTGGGCGTTCGGAAACCAAATATTTTCTATCACCCACCGATGCCTCTGCTTATTTCAATTTTAGTTGTTAAACAGAAATTAAAGTGACGATAAATAAAACTAGAGTCATCTCCAACATCAACATGCGGCAATACATCAGCAACTGTGGCATATGACGACACACATCAGCACTTGAGCAAGCAACTACGGCATAAGTCCAACTATCTACCAAACAATGGTAATAGGGTGTGTCCAAGGCAATATAGGGCTGCACGGTATATCACAGTGCGAAACTAAAGCATCGCAACACGTATAGCAATAGATCAACGGGAGGAGTAAATGCTATAAAAGTAAGATAGGTAGAAAGGGAGATGCTCTTTGAAAAACATTGCCGAAGGTTCAACCAAGAACGGGAAGCTCACATCAACTCAACGCCTTATCCGAAGAAGCAAAACACTAGAAGGAACACCGGATGCAATATTTAATACACGGCAGAAGATCGGCATGATGCATGTATGATGTATGACATGGCAAGGTGCGATGCAATTAGGTCATATTAAACGGAACCGGGGTCCCGACAATTAATTAGGTGGTGCAAGTTGTTTAGACCCCCCCGCAAGTTCAATGTTGTTTAACAAGGCAGAATTTATCACCGGTTCGCTACACAAGTTTTAAATGAGGCCAATATAAGGCTAGATTTGCCCGCATATGGGCCCCATATTTAATTATTAGGTGAATCGGCATAAGGCCCCCAAACCACATGATTATGCATGCAAGTATGACAATTCAATATGCATCAATTGTTATTATATTATAAAATAGGGTTCTCGGATAAGGGGTTCACACATTGAGGGGTCTCGACGGTCTTGGGGTTCCGGGGTTCGGGGTCAGGGTCCAGGGTTCGACGGGGATCAGATCTCGGGGTTCAGGGATCGACGAACTTGACGGGATCGTTCTCGGACATCGGGGTAGAGCTTGGCGCAATTCGCGGTGGTCGGGCCATGTTGTCGGTCGTCTCGTCCGGGTCGAAGCACTTGTCGCATTCGGTGTCTCGGTGGACTCGGTGTCCGGGGTGAAGATCTTGGCGTCCTCGAGGCATCACTCGGTGTATCCGTGTCGGCGAACTTGGCGTTCAGGGGGAAGTTCCCGGGGTCCCGTGAGGTAGACCTTGTCGTGTCCGTGGTCTTCGGGCCCGCAGGATCGAGGCGTCAAATTCCGGGAAGGTGATCTTGGGGCTCCCTTCGATGATCTTGAGGTTCCAACTTCGAGGACCGGTGGCGGGCTTGATTTACATGACGGGGATGCACCTTGTTTGTCTTTGTTCACAACGCCATCCTCACTTGGCGCCGCTTGGTGGTTCCGACGCGGCGAGGGAACAGGATGGAGGACTCGGGCGGTTGGGACCGCGAGTCGAGCTGGGCGGAGGGCGCTAACTGCGGCGGCGCTTGTCGGGCCAGCGCAGCGACGGAGAGAAGGGCTTGGGCACGGGTCTGGCGGCGGCAGGCTCGCCGGGCGAGGTCAGCGGACGGGAACGTCTTGAGCGGAGAGGTGGACGGGCGGGCCGGCTCGGGCGAAGGAGCTCCGGGCGCCTGTGAGGCGGGCCGGGCTTGCGGGTCGGGCAGGCGAGCCGTGAGCTCGCAGAGGCGCGGAGAGCACGACCAAGGGCGGGCCAGGCCTGGGGCGAGACGGAGGCGGAAGGAGGTAGCGAGCCGTGGTGGCGGAGGCTCGGGGCTGGGCGCGCTGGTCGCCGGCGGACGGCTGGGGCGCCAGGGAGGAGCAGGGAGCGGCGGCGAGCTCGGGGCCAGGCTGAGCTCGCGGAAGGAGGAGCGTCAGGCATAGCGGTCTTGGGGTCGGGAGGCGGTGGCAGAGACGAGGGCGGTGAGCTGGCGGTGCGGAGGAGGAGGCCGAGGGAGGCGGGGAGCTGTGAGCAGGAGGCGAGGAGGCGCCCGTGGCAGCCAGGAGGGAGGCGGGCAACGTGCAGAGCGCAGAGGGGAGGAGGGAGAGCGGTTGCGGGAGGGAGGAAGAGGATGGGTTGGTGCGCGTGGGGGACAGGCGGGTCCCGCGTGAGGCCAGGGCTGCACGGGGGAGGGCGTTTCTGGGGTGGGAGACGCGGCATGGGGATCTGGGCAGGTAGTGGCCACGGGGGTGGGGACAGGGGGTTTGTCGGCTGGCAGGTGGGTTGTGGTGTGCTGGGTTGGGGTGAGTTGGCATTGAGGGATTGGTAGAGAGGAGGGAGAGGGGTGAGGTGGCAGGTGGAGATTGGGTGGGGTGATGTGGCTGTTTGGGTTGGGTAGATAGCTGGGTAGGTCTAGGATTTTACAGGGCGGGTTAGGTGGACCGTTTTAAAAACAGGGGTGGTCGTTCGGGTCGATCTGGCCCGTTCGACTGCCCCTACTAAAAATAATATAATTTTTATTTGTTTTGTTAACACCTTTTGCGAACCGATAGCACTCAAACAAAAATAATCCGGGGACCGGGCTTTGCATTTGAATTAAGGTGCGGCGTTTGGAAAACAAATCGGGGTTTTGCGAAAATAGTTTTGGCAAACAATGCATGATGATGACGATGCAATGCACAAATTCAACGCGATTTTCTAGTAGTGGTTTTGCGGGATGCCACAATTCGACACCACTAACAAGGGATCTCGCCCTCGAGATCCGCCTCATGGTACCGGAAGGAAGGTCGGCGATCTGCGTCTTCTCTCTTCGTGTAGATCCTCGCGACACCACTAACAAGAGGTCGTTGTCCGTGATCGTCGGGAGAACACTCCGGGAACAAAAGGTCGAAGGTAGAGGTATCAACAAATAAAGCCACCTCTAACTCCGGTGGAAAGGGGGAACCGATGCACTCTCGTCCACTTCAATGTACAAGAGCGAATAGAAAGGGTAGTCGGCATGGGGGCCAATCCATCACGCACCCAAACTATTACTCTGCACAATCAGTAGAAAAGAGTACAACCATTCTCGAAATTATACTGAAGTCCTCGACAAGCGAGGTTCGGAAACAGAGGAGTGATGCAGACTCTGCATCGGATCTGGCGTAGATGATGTCGTCGCGTCGGAAAACACCGGAAGGCACAAACAAGGAACAAAGAATGGTACCACAGCAGACAGATTCCTCAAGCAGCATGAACACCGGATGGTAGAGCACTGTTATCAAAGAAGGAAGCGAAACCCTGAAGGTACGACGGAACCCAACCTCGAGAAATCCTGGACTCGAAGAGGGAGAAGAGAGCGGATTCAAAACACGTCGAGATAAGAGGAGAATAGCAGAGGGGTAAGAAGTAAAATCAGACCTAATCAGAACTATCCAACCGATTTTCAAAAATAGTTTTGACACTCTACTTCAAAGTTAGCTAGGTTATCCCACAGTTGGACTTGTGGGGTATCGCAAGCTGAGCTCGATACCACTCAGAACACCTCGAATCGGACCTATGCAAGTTTGGGCAAAATTCACCAAACCCGCATAGAAACGATTCAAAGGTGCTCACCAGCACTTTCGCGGGTGGAAAACGGTAATAACATTACACAACAGTCGCGATGGGACCCATGTACAGAGATATATACATAACGACTCAAAGAGTCAAGAATACGATATAATGTACAAGATCCAAAACACCTTGAAAGCGGTAGGGCGTCCGACTACGGACAAGAAGCAAATGGGGCTAAGAGCAGGAAGAATAACCAATGGCGCCCATAACCCTGCCCAAGCCGGAAGGGTAACCACGCTAACGGCGTCGATCTCAAAACCTGCTTAAACAAAAGGGTGCCGACAAAGGGCAAAGGAAAAGAAGGAGCGTCGATCGAGGCCAAGACAGCGAGGCTAGAATTCGGTCCTCGCCTACATAGGTATGGTGGATCGAGCGGCAAAGATGCACTTAACAACCTATAGAGAATCGATACAACGGCGGTTATCGAGGGGGTGAGAATGACCTATCCGGATCCAACTGAAGCTAACACCAAACAAACCCATCTGGCGTTTCCCCTCGAGACCAAACGAGGAAGTCAACCGAGGAACTCACACAAAGGCGTTTTACTTATTTAGTTATCGTGCAGCAATTACTAGTCGTTTAGATAATTGTCCCGATAAAGTAAGTGGCACTTTTAGTTAACCATTCCGTTATAGTTGCAACAATTGCTAATCGACATCAGATAGCATGGGATAAACCCAAAACCCAGCAGTTGTTGGTACTTTTATTCAGCCATTCCGCTAGAAGTTGCAATACTTACTAGTCGATACAATTGTCGCAAGCGACAACCAAACAAGCAATTGTGGGCGTATTAATTAGCCATTCCATTATAGTGAAGCTGATTACTAGTCATTATAAAGTCAAATTTATAGCGATAAACTTTAGTTATGCTTGTCTATGATCGAGATATCGTGCTCCAAGTCGTCCATATCCATGACACGGCTTTCGAAAGTTTTACCCGCCGGGTGCACCAATAGCAACACACGCCGATCAACCTCGAAAACCAAATCAAAACCCAACGAGGCTTTCACGACTGAACAATCACAAGATTCAGAATTATTTCAGGGGGCCACCCCTTAAGTAGATCCCGCAACGAAGCCAGCTGACCCCGAGACGGGCTCAAGGTTATGGGGACGGCTGTGAACGACTGGGAACCCGAAAGTGTGGCTGGGCTTGTCGACATCATGAATCGTGCCATGATCCTAACAGATGCAGTGCTCCTCGCACAAATTAAATACAGAAAGTAGCATGGCATAAGCAGGATTGTAAAACACCTCAAACTAGTTGTGGCCCCAAGAAATAAGAGAATCAAGCTCGCTCGGGGGATCCCATACTCCCGAATGTGGATAGCGCGATAAAACAAGGAACAGTATCAAGTACTCGGGTCTTACGGGACACAAGTGGCTCGAAACCAAATATTTTCTATCACCCACCGATGCCTCTCGCTTATTTCAATTTTAGTTGTTAAACAGAAATTAAAGTGACGATAAATAAAACTAGAGTCATCTCCAACATCAACATGCGGCAATACATCAAGAATCGTGGCATATGACGACACACATCAGCACTTGAGCAAGCAACTACGACGCGCAAGTCCAACTATCTACCAAACAACAGGTAATAGGGTGTGTCCAAGGCAATATAGGGCTGCACGGTATATCACAGGTATGGAAACTAAAGCATCGCAACACAGATAGCAATAGATCAACAGGAGGGGAGTAAATGCTATAAAAGTAAGATAGGTAGAAAGGGGGAGATGCTCGCCTGAAAAACATTGCCGAAGGTTCAACCGAAGAACGGGGCGAAGCTCACATCAACTCAACACCCTTATCCGCGAAGAAGCAAAACACTAGAAGGAACACCGGATGCAATATTTAATACACGGCAGAAGATCGGCATGATGCATGTATGATGTATGACATGGCAAGGTGCGATGCAATTAGGTCATATTAAACGGAACCGGGGTCCCGACAATTAATTAGGTGGTGCAAGTTGTTTAGACCCCCCCGCAAGTTCAATGTTGTTTAACAAGGCAGAATTTATCACCGGTTCGCTACACAAGTTTTAAATGAGGCCAATATAAGGCTAGATTTGCCCGCATATGGGCCCCATATTTAATTATTAGGTGAATCGGCATAAGGCCCCAAACCACATGATTATGCATGCAAGTATGACAATTCAATATGCATCAATTGTTATTATATTATAAAATAGGGTTCTCGGATAAGGGGTTCACACATTGAGGGTCTCACGGTCTTGGGGTTCCGGGGTTCGGGTCAGGTCCGTGGTTCGACGGGATCAGATCTCGGGTTCGTGGATCACGAACTTGACGGATCGTTCTCGGACATCGGGTAGAGCTTGGCGCAATTGCGGTGGTCGGGCCATGTTGTCGGTCGTCTCGTCCGGTCGAAGCACTTGTCGCATTCGGTGTCTCGGTGGACTCGGTGTCCGGGTGAAGATCTTGGCGTCCTCGAGGCATCACCGGTGTATCCGTGTCGGCGAACTTGGCGTCAGGGGAAGTTCCGGGTCCCGTGAGGTAGACCTTGTCGTGTCCGTGGTCTTCGGCCCGCAGGATCGAGGCGTCAAATTCGGAAGGTGATCTTGGGCTCCTTCGTGGCGTCGGAACTCGGGAAGGCGATCTTGGTGTCCCTACCGATGATCTTGAGGTTCCAACCGAGGACCGTGGCGGGCTTGATTTACATGACGGGATGCACCTTGTTTGTCTTTGTTCACAACGCCATCCTCACTTGGCGCCGCCGGTGGTTCAGACGAGGCGGGAACGGCAGGATGGAGGACTCGAGGCGGTTGGGACCGCGAGGTCGAGGCCGAGGGGCGCTAGCTCGCGCGGCGGCAGCGCGCTGTGCCGCGCAATGACGCGGGAGAGAAGGGCTTGGGCCGCACGGGGTCCCGCGGGCGACGCTGGCTCGCCAAGGGCGGGTCGAGCGCGGACGGGAACGTCGGAGCGGAGGTGGACGGGCGACGGCCGGCTCGGAGGCGGGCAGGAGCTCCGCGCGACGCGAGGCGGGCCGGGCTTGCGGGTCGGGCCGGGCGCTGCACCGGGAGGCGGAGCTCGCAGAGGGCGCAGAGAGCACGACGGCGGGCGGGAGCGGGCGGGCGGAGACGGGCGCGGAGGGAGGCGGAAGGAGGTAGTGAGCGGCGGGCTCGGCCGGGCGGCTGGTCGCGGGCGACGGCAGGGCGCTGGGGCGCCAGGAGGAGCAGGAGCGCGGCGGAGCTTGCTGGCCCGGGGACGAGGCTCGCGGCGGAGCGAGGGTGGTCGGTCGGGCGAGCGGCAGGCTGGGTCGGGGAGCTGGGGCGACGGTGCGTTGACGGAGGCGGCGAGGTCGGTGAGCACGCTGGGGCGGCGAACGCGGGGAGGAGGAGGCCGAGGGAGGCGGGGTGCTGGGCGTGGCGGAGCAGGGGAGGGCGAGGGGAGAGCCGGGCGAGCCCAGGGAGGCGGGCAACGCAGACGCAGAGGGGAGGAGGGATAGCGGTTGCGGGAGGGAGGAAGAGGATGGGCTGGTGCGCGTGGGGGACAAGAGGGTCCCGCGTGGGGCCAGGGCTGCACGGGGGAGGGCGTTTCTGGGGTGGGAGACGCGGCATGGGGATCTGGGCAGGTAGTGGCCACGGGGGTGGGGACAGGGGGTTTGTCGGCTGGCAGGTGGGTTGTGGTGTGTTGGGTTGGGGTGAGTTGGCATTGAGGGATTGGTAGAGAGGAGGGAGAGGGGTAAGGTGGCAGGTGGAGATTGGGTGGGGTGATGTGGCTATTTGGGTTGGGTAGATAGCTGGGTAGGTCTAGGATTTTACAGGGCGGGTTAGGTGGACCGTTTTAAAAACAGGGGTGGTCGTTCGGGTCGATCTGGCCCGTTCGACTGCCCCTACTAAAAATAATATAATTTTTTATTTGTTTTGTTAACACCTTTTGCGAACCGATAGCACTCGAACAAAAATAATCCGGGGACCGGGCTTTGCATTTGAATTAAGGTGGGGCGTTTGGAAAACAAATCGGGGTTTTGCGAAAATGGTTTTGGCAAACAATGCATGATGATGACGATGCAATGCACAAATTCAACGCGATTTTCTAGTAGTGGTTTTGCGGGATGCCACAAATGCCAAGCTTACAGTGATGCTAAGGGTGTGCAATTGAGCTAGATGATCTACTAGAACCTAGTTGTAACCAGAGAGGGAACAAGTTAGGCTTCAATCACTGCTCACAATAGTGTTTGGATTTTGTTTGATTTGTGTCTGCCAAGTGTTTGATGAAATGGTCGCAGGAACTCAAGTTTTGAATTTTGAAAAGATTTTTGGTGGGTGTTCTAGGTTGGTGCTGGTGAGTTTGCAGATGCTTGGGTTTTGAAAGTTGAGATTGTTTGAGTGGTTTTTGAAAAAGTGGGATCTTCCCATATGATAAAGATTCAATTTTGAATTGTCATTTAAACTATGCATTTGAAAGTTTCTGTATGATCACAAAGTGGGCCTTGATACTTTGTTATGAGTAAAATCAAGGGGTGCAAAGATCCAGAAAAGTTTCTGTTAGGTTCTAAAAGTTTGAGACAGCCAAAGTAGGCATGGGAGTTAAATTGGTCAAAATGACCATTCCCTTATTTTATTTGTTTTGATTTACTTGTCTTTGAGAAAAGTTTGGGAATTGTTTAGATGATGTTTATTTCACCTAAGCATCCATTTACAAGCAAAGGAACACACAAACAAGTTGGTCCAAAAGGATTCAAAATGAAATGCATACTCACATGCATGCATTTATATTTTTATTTTAGAAAAGTTTTTGTTAACCCTAATTTTGATGATTAGAGTTTGATGATCCAAGTTTAGTATTTTTGGGATGTTACAATATAGAAGTGACAGATAGTTCATTATAAAGTGTTACGTTGACACTATACATATAGTTCATTGTAAGGTGTTACATTGGCACTATAAAAATAGTTCATTGTGAAGTGTTATATTGGTGATATTTTCGTCACAATGTACAAATTAAGATTATCTCAATTTAGGCTATAGTTTAAGGTAGCACAATGTAATGGAATAAAGTTCCATGATGTATTTGGATGAGTTCCAAAGTTATGGACATTGTGACGGATACTACAACAAAAGGCTAAGTATAAGACTGATATGGTAGAAGCAAAGGAACTAGGGTGTGATTCGATGGGCTAGTACTATAAAGATATACTGTATGACAATAATATCAACATGTTTTTAAACCCCAAAGAACTAAGGTCTCACCAAATTTATACAAATCCACCTCATTTGAGAATGAGTGATGCGTAGAGATACAAATACATGCAAATACACACATACCTGAAAGTGTCAGATCTATGGATTATGTTTACCAATAACAAATGCGTATATACAACACCAATGTGCCATAGGTGTTAAATGCGCAAGTTTTTCAACTAGATTATTGACTCTAGTGCAAGGGGGAGACTGAAAGTAATATACCTGAAAGGAAAAAATAAAGTGATTATTATCTTATTTTGTGTTTATGATAAATGTTTATTTTTCATGCTATAATTTTGTTAATAGGAAATATTAATACATGTGTGATTTATAAATGGAAAAGGTTCCTAGTAATTCCTCTCTTAATACTAGCTTGTTGATTAACAAATGATCAAAGGCCTCCTGATCATGAACATTGGATGTTGTTAATAACATGGTCATATCATTGGAGAATGATATGATGAACAGTCACCCACAGTAGATTTAGCAATATGATCAAGTCCTTAAGTTTATATTGCTATAGCAATCGTAGTAACTCAATGTCCTTATACCATGAGATCACGTCAATCACTTCCAACAAAAAGTACTTTGATTCCATCAAACGTCACACCATAACATGGTGATTATAAATGTGTCATCAGGTACTTGGAAAGTGTTAGTTGACGCTCGTGGATCAAGAGTGGAATTTGTCCATCTAGATGACGGAGAGATATACTCAGGGCCCTCTCGGTGATATCACATTGACATAGCTTGCAATAAAGTCATTTGATCACTAGAATTTTATATCACATGAACAAGAAAAATAGTACTTGCCGGGAACGATATTGAATAAGGTATGTATGATACCAAATGATCGGATCTCAGACAAGTAAAATATGGCGAGACAAAAGGAGTTTGATTACAACGAAGAAGGTTCAGACGATCATTGGATTTTCGTGGAACTAGTGGGAGTCATTATGGATCTCCAGGTCCCGCTAATGATTATTGATAGGAGAAATTCTTGATCGTGTCTACATAGTTCTTGAACCCTTAGGGATACACAATTAAGGTTAGTCGACGCAATTGAGTGGATAGGAAACACAGGAGAAGATAATGGACATCGCATGAATTTGTTCTATCGAATCTGCAAAAATGGTTTCGGGGTATCGAAACAAAGCAAGTAAATGAAATTTTAATGTGTTTATTAAATGAAGTACTTATTAAATGAAGTGTTCATTAAATTGAGTTGCACTAAATCAAGAAAAATAAAGTGCTTTAAATGAAAGACCTTTGATTTTTGAGTGGAGAATCAATGGAAGAAAGTGGAGGTTAATTATTTGTGAGTGGAGAGTCCACCCACATGAATGAGGGAGGAGAGGGGGAAACCTTTTTGGCCACCGGCCATGGGTGGGGGATTCCCCCTCTCACTATAAAAGGAGGTGGAGACCTTCTCCTCTCACACACACTTGCCCACTTCTATAGTATGCCCTTTGGTTGGCATCTTATCCCTCTTGCTAGCCTTGTCCATTGCCATAAGAAAATGTGCTTAGGAGAAGCATTGCTCGATATCTTCCCCTCCACCACCTATACCATGCGTAGCACTATTGGATTTTTTGGGGATCCACTACTTCCGCTGCCCGGCTAGAGGGAGGATTGGGAGTCTTTGGCACACTGTACATGTGACCGATTATGGTGGCGCTAATCGTCTGCACGTCCTCGAGGACGGTCGTGTATGTCTAGATCAACCACGTTTGTTTGCAAGAATGTTATCCCGCTAACGGTCTTCGAGGGTGAGTCCATCTGAAATCGTTACATAGTATCACCTTGATTCGATCTTGGCAGTTGTAAACTGTAGGAATGTTTTTGTTTCTATGCAACGAACCCCTTCATCTACTTCTTGAATAAAATGTTGGTACATGGCATCATTTCCTCCTTCAATATTGGGAGTCTTCATGATGATCATCTTCACAAGATCTTCCATGATATAATCCAGAGATAGAGAAATGTTATAGTGTATCTCTTCAGGCTTCTCATCTTTGTTCTCAATACTCATCATCTTGAGGTCTTCGACTGGATTTAGATTGGGATTTCCTACAAATCTTGCTAGTATGAGAGTTTAACTCTCAGTTATTTTGCCCAACTGTGCCTCCATGGTCTTTGTCTTTTCCTATAAATCTTGAATATCATTTTTAATAGCAACAACTTGGTTAGAAAATTTACCAATAATTGAATCATGGTTCTCCGTTATCTTAATAAGAACATTATTTTGTTCAGTTTGTGTTTGCATAATTTTTTTGAAAGAATTTTCAAGCGATATATTACCATTACTTGCTCCATTACTATTAGTATAGTTATTGTTGTTTCGAGCACCTGCGGGATTAGTGTATTGATTTTGAAAGTACAAGAATTTTTTGGACTCTTCCATGTAGGTTTATAAGTTTTTACGAGCTATAAAATCTACTTTCTCAATATTTGAGTTGGTGATGGCATTAACTTGGGTTTCTTCCTTACCCTTAAGGATATTTAGAAGCTCATCTACCTTTGAAGAAAGCTCTTCATTGCTCTCCTTGGTTATTGCAAATTCACCTTTATTGAGGATGATCTCTCTACATGCCATTAGGCATGGTTGCTTTGCATGTCATCTGGAAGCTTCTTGGCAACATTTACTTGCTTGCCCATGAATATGCCTAAGCATAGATTTAGACACTTGGTTAAGGGCATTATAAAATAAGTGGAGAATGAACCATTCTTTCATCCCATGGCTAGGACAACTCATTATGGCTTCCATCATCCTTTCCTAAGAAAGCTCTAGTGGCTCGCGATCTTCTTGTCTAAAACATGTAATATTAGATCAAAGTTGCATAGTCTTGGCTGGAGGGAAAAACTTAGTCATGAAAATGTTAGTACATTCCTCCTATGAAGTGATAATTCCTTTAGGTAAAGCTAGCAACCAATCTTTTGCTTTTCCTATAAGTGAAAAAGGAAATAAGCGTAGTTTAACCGCATCAGGAAGCAAGCACTAGTGGCTCGCGATCTCCCATGAGTACTATGATATTAAGACTAACATATTTTTAGTAAATCTACTTAAGTGCAAACCTGAATCTTTAGCAGCTGAGCCTCCAAATTGGTTTTGTGGAACCAAACTCAAAACGTTAGTCTTAATCTCATAGTTCTCCGTTGTGACAACGGGATTGGTAATAGGTGCACGAATAAAATCATCATTGGGAGTAGCATACTCTCCAAACTTCTTTTGTGCCATAGTACTTATCTTTTTGGTGTTTCTAGATTGAGAGAAATAACTAAACAATTAACTAGATTTTTTGGGTTTTTGAAATAGATAAAACAATTAAAATAATAACAAGAATTAAAACAAAAACAAAAACTTTTTAACAAGGTCTCTATAACCTCACCAGGATAGAAAAATTGCTTCCATAACAACGACGCTAGAAAAATGGTTGATACCTTTGATCTAGATTACAGATGCAGTATAGTAGTTTTTTCCCTAGAAAAGACCTAGGTTTATCGAACCTTGGGAAGCACTTGCAATATGGAATTGGGGAACATATATAATACTTGCTAGAAGATTTTTTTTCATTTACGAGACATTTCTAGTTTATTTTGTATCTTGGGTTGTTTTCAATGAATGGAGATAGGCCAGGCTTGAAGATTCACCTACAGCTATGCATTCATATGGGATAAAGTTAAAGTTAAGCACATTCATGTGTAAAATGATCTAATAGTGGTAAGAGTTGTGGGCAACACATCCGTAGCGAGCTACTAGAGCCCCTGAAACCACATGCGACAATAATCTCTTGGTCCAACCGTTATACCAAGAAACCACGGGTTACAATGATTATTAAGTAAAACATACCAAAGCCTTAAAGATTAGTGATGTTGCAGTAGATCCCAAGCGGATCACTAAGTGAATACCGTACTTCCCATTTCTGTCACTAGAGCTTTGCGCGTAAGACGTCGTTGTCCACTCATCTCACCTCACACCTTGATCAATCCGTGAGGTCTTGGGTACCTACAAGTCCTCGATTCGAGGTAGAGACAAAGATATAAGATAACAAATCTATTATTCAATCACTATACAATATTCTCATGTAATTAGATGCACATAATCGGTGTGAGGCTTCACCTCAACCTGCAGCCCATGAGGACTACTCACTCATAATAATAAGACCAAGAATAAAAATCATTGTTAAAATATTCTTACAATGGTCGCCAATCCGCAAGAAGATCTCTATTACAAGATGATGGCTATGGTGATGATGGGGATTGGAGATGGAGATGATAAACTATGGTGGTGGTGATGGTGTGGATCTCTTTCGGTGTGTGATTGATGGGATCTAGGGATGGCGACTGTGTTCTGCGGCGACTGGTGTCTAGAATGATCTCGCTTCCTTCACAAAAGTGGTTCTATTTGACCTAAGGGAGGCGCCGACAGGTGGTACGAGCGGTCCTCGCTCGTACTAATGCTCGTTACGGCTCCTAGAGCTGCCTTTTCGTCCCTGGTTGACTTCGCTATGTTGACAACGACATATTCTTAATAATTGCTCCTTATTTCGCCATAAAATGTGATTTTCTGCACATCACAAATTAAGAGAAGCACATCTTTGTAATAATTAGTTATTAGTAACAAGACTAGAGAGACATTTGGTCAATTTCTTGACTTACAATAAGATTTAAACGCGGATAAAGATGACTATTTTCACAGCCATCACTAATTAATAAAGAAATAGATGGTGGTGGTATCATATTATGATACAACATAAAATTAGATATTTTAATATCAAATAGATCATGTACACATATTTATATTGGGATTCTAGAAATGATTAAATATTATGCAACTATGATACTACTATATGATATGATGCATTAGAGGGATATTATCAGTATGCTAATATCGTATGCATGATACTCTCCACTATGACTAAACTAATGGTTTCCGCGGTGCATTAATAAAGCTAGCATATAAGTGGGAGCTTTTCATGTGCGTAGTTAATTAATCTCAGCATGCAAATGAAATATGAGAACCTCATTCAGCTGCCCCAAACTTTGAGTTCATTAGCAAGAAAGAGGTAGTACTTCAATTCCTATCACTTGCAAAGGCATGACGAACGTTGTGACAAGTCAAAGTCGATAGCTTAGTGTGGTTAATGTTTGCGAGGTGGCAACAATGTCCTCTCATATACCATTATTTGATGGTTAATCGCTTGTGCTGAGATGAAGTGGTGGATTATTCTACAATACAAACGACATTGTTCCCCTCTCATAGGATGCTCACGTTCGGTACAAAGCACTTCCAACCGCCTCACCCGTTTCACTTTTCCTTGACACTTTTGTAAAGCGAAATCATTTACCAAAAGAGTTTTCTTTTTTAGAACTAATTAAGGATGCTTTAATTGTCATAGAAGCTAGTAGGTTCTCAGGCTGGTTATAGTGGAGAGTAACATAAACTAGTAACATGCATAAATTACTACTCCCTCCGTCACGGTTTGGAGGGCGTTTTAGAGAGATTGTTGAAACCTAGGTGGACGCTGATTGAGGCCAGATTTGTGCTAAAAACATGCTCCCATTAATTATTCGACGCCCTATTAAACGTAATTACTCAATAGAAACTAGTAGTTTATATGCATGCATTGGTGGAGTTGCATGCAAGAATTAATTCCTTGGCTGCATGGAGTAGGAAGTGGGAAGAAAAAAGGGGCATTAACTCTGTAATTAAGTCTAGCACGCCTAGAAGAAGATGAGTTTTGGAAACACATGGCTTTTGTAAGAGGCCCTCCAAACCGTGACAGAGGGAGTAGTCTATGTTACTATTTTTGTGCATAGAAACTTAGTAGTAACTTAGAACGGCTTATTTATTAGCTCATAGACTCATTTTGTCTTGGGGTGTGTGGTGTTATGATAACATAGCTAGTTACCACATGGCTCTCTTTCCTCAATAATTGATATGCCATCTCATCAAAGTGCCTAGTTGGCATTGCATGTGGGTGTATGTTATCACCCACGGCTAGTCATAGTGGGAGTAACTTGAGTAGTAACATAGTCCTACATGTATTGCCAACTAAGCATTTAGATGGCATGACATATAATTAAATGATGAGAGAGCGGCTTATGATAACTAGCTACTACCACCATTCCGGTTTATAGACAAATACGTATTTCGAGAAAATAGTTTGACCATACATTTAGTCAAACTATATTTAACAAAAATTATACCATTAGATTCATATTCAAAATACGCTTCTAATGGTACAATTTTTGTAACATATGAGTCATATATTGTTAATCAAATTTATAGTCAAACTATTTTCTTAAAGTACGTATTAGCCCTATAATCCGGAATGGAGGGAGTATGTTACCATAACATCACACATTTTAAGACAAAATGAGTCTATATTGTAATAAATGAGCTTTGCATGATACCACACCTATGTTATTTTGTACTATGGAGATAGTCACTTAGACTAGTTATATATATATGTTAATACTCCTCACTATAATCAGCCTAAGTTACTCTATTATGACTAGCCTCAGCATGCACATACTGAACAATAATCGATGCATGATATACATTTCGAACTCCATACCACACTAGGAATCCTCCTATCAGCGAACTAGCTAGTGCTTGCTTAACTGAGTAGTAGTAGTAGTATTAGCGATGTTGTCCTTGTATATATATATACACAGTACTCTTTTTCTTTATTGGGGGCCGGGCAAAGTCTAAAGGGTTTTCAGATATAATTTAGTTATCTGTATTCTGTAAAGAGATAGGATTTAGTATTTGTGATGCAATGATGCCTACGCCTTGCTGAATCGACAGCTCGACGACACACGGGAATAGCCTTTTTTGCACCAGGCGGGGTTTATCGCTCTCGAGGCGATGATTGAGTTTATTTTGTCATATTTTGGAGTCCGACAAGATCAAGGCGCTGATACACAGCGATACACGCGCGATTGATGTGTGGTGTTTGGTAGAGTCACTGGTAGAAAAGGCCCCATGCGTCCCGGTTGGTAAGGGTCATTAGTCCCGGTTGCCCAACCGGGACGGGGGCATCGGGACTAAAGCTCCAACCATTAGTCCCGGTTGCCCCACCAACCGGGACAAATGGGGGCACACGTGGCGGCATCAGAGCGCGAGGGGGGTGGAGTATTAGTCCCGGTTCGTAACACGAACCGGGACTAATAACCTGCCTTGGCAGAGATTTACCAATTTCTTCGCCATGCAGAATTCATTTTGGCACATTTTGTTGCCGCGGCAGCATTTTCGCCACTTTTTGTGCCGCGGCAGAGAATTCATTTAAGTTGTTTTATTGTTTATTTAGTGTTTTTCACTTATCAATGAAGGAACCTTATATTACACAAGATCATCATGACAACATTACATTCAATACACAGATCGAGTTCATGCACTAAATACAAAAGTTGCTATTCGATGCTACCGGCCAATTTCTTGAAAGTTGCTATTTTTATAATTCCTATTGTCTATACACAGCCGAGTAGTATTCCCCTTGTGTGTTTAGGACTTCTGCATCCAAGAATCCCGCCAATTCCTCCTGTATTGCTCGTATGCGATCCTTTGGTAGAAGACCGTCCCGTAGACGTTCGATCTGATTTAAAAAAGGAGTCAGCCTATATGAATATGAAACTAAACACAATTTGATTGTAATTAAAAACTATAGAAATTGTTTACGTACGTGGAGTTGCTCTAAATTCCTGCCCTTCTCATCGCACGTCTGCCGGATGAACTCGCATACATAGTATCCACATAGATTGTTACCTGGTCCCTGCGTCAGGCATTTTACGACAACAGAGTTCAATCAAAATAATAATCAAGCATGATAATAACTGTATCAAAACTAGAATCAAAGAGATGCGCGGATATAGCTAGTGGTGCTTACATCTAGTGGTTGAAATGTAAGCTCCTCTTTCCAAACACCCCTAGCCTTCTTGGTGAACCATTTCCAAGCGCTGCCCGGCGTAGAAAACGAATAAAATAAGTTATTAAGTACTTGATATCATAAAATTCACGAACGTTGCCGATATAGTGTCGTAATGATTAGAATTACCGCTGGAGAAGTATCTGCATGTCCTTCCACGTCTCAAGGGGTTTATGTTTCGAGTCCATGACTAGTACACGCCCTTTGTCAAGTTGAATGATTAACAGAATATAGTAGTACCTGCGAATGCAGAACTAATCAATTATATACTTAACATCGAGTAAGCGAAATAGAAAGTGTATACAAGACAATAACACTCACTGGAAGTTGTAAGGAAATAGTATTTCCCTTTTGGTTTCTTAAAACATTAACGCGTACTATATTATCCTCCGTATCCTGGGGGCTTATTTTGAGATTAGCTTCATGAACCCAATATGGGTCAATGAAGCCAATGTCATAGATTTGTCCTCTGCTGCATTCGAGAATCTTCATTCTGCATATTAAAGTATGATTATATACATGCAATAAACAAAATATTATAGATGGAGACTAAATTAATTACAGAATTAGTACTTACATACAATAGGCACTCATGATCGATTTGTCCAAGGCGTCTTGATTGAATAATTGAAATAGTTCATCAAATTCAATGGATACCATGTCATCGTTTTCTTTCCCATGATGCTTTTTTGTAACCTCAAGACTATCCGTTAGCCCGCCCTTGTGGCATGCATGTACCGATTATGCAATCTTCGCATTTTGTTGGAAGATTGTTTACCTCCTCAGTTTGACGAGAGTTTTTCGTCGGTATTGGTATGCTACTTCACTCACGGGAAGAACTCTAATCGGGATAAGCTTTGGGCAATACTCATACCTTGAGCAGCTTTCTCCAGACAGTAACTACCTCTGGATCATACGCTTCGCCCCATATTTGCTCGACCCCACATTGGTTTGAGAAATCACCTTGAGAGGGGCGCAAGTCTGTTTTGCTTGTTCTCCGAGGGGCAACAGATTTCCGCTTGCATCGATCTTGCTCTTGAGGCTTTTTGTGCTGCATGTGACTTGAGAATAGAACGCTCATAGTCCGATGACAGCTTTGGCTCGGGTTGATGAAGAGTCTTTAGCATTTTCAACACTTTGGCTTTTTCTTCTTTGGTCTTGGGGAACTCGGCTCTTTCGCCGCCTCGGCTTAGCGAAAACTGTCGTTTCGCATCAACGATCGCATGATCTCCTCTTCAAGATCATAAGCTCTCTTGGGAGGAACCGTTGGTACTTTTGGAAGAGGCTCTTGTTTACGTTCGGCGATCGCCACGACGACAGCGCTTACGCTTTTTATCCCGAGGCGCCGATGGCTCCTCCAGCGATGGCTGCACCGGAGATTGGTGAGGCGACGAGCCGGTGAGGCGACGGAGCCGGGTGAGGCGACGAAGACGGCTGCCGGCGCGGCGACCTCGGCTGGAGACGGGTGAGGGCGGCGAAGATGGCCTTGGCGTGTGATTTGAAGCACGATACAATCCTTCGGCCATAGAATGGTGACGTTTTTCGTCACACCAAGACGATCACATCCCTTTACCAAGGGTAGTGAAGATCCAAAACCTCAAAGGTGGGCATGATTTCATCCACGCCGACAACAGCGTAGCCCTCCGGAACCGGACTGTGGTAAGTTGGTGTGGGTCCAATTGGTAAGGCATAGCCGACCGCCACCTTCATTGATATGTTCACAACTTTGACATGTAGCTCGCAGCAGTGTCATCTTTGTGATATCATCCACCGGGTAGCCAACAGAGCCATCGTCGGTGCATCATCGGCATCGCCATTGTCATCACCGGGACCTCGGTGGAAGCCACATCGCTTTTCGATTATTCGATAGGCGGTAGCATCAAATGCAAGTGTCACCGAGATGGGGCGCCGTAGTACTTTTGCTCTTTAAGTGAGTTAATTTCATCTTGTTGTTGCTTTAATCGTTCTTCAATTAAACGCATTCGCTTTTCGACTTTCGCTTCAACCGCCTCGCCCTTACTCCTCGACGGCTTCTATCGGGATATTTCTTCCTCTCTTGAAACCCAGTCCTCCATGATTGGGAGCCTATTGTGCCTCGTGTTCGTCCATCATGTTCCTTATTTCCAAGGCGAGTGTGAGCTCATCATTCTCTATCGGGAATGAAGTCCCCATCTTTAACAGCCTTTATCGCTTTTCTCATCCTCTCGATTGGCAAGGGTCTTATTTATGTCGTATGGTATATATACACCTCCTTCCGAGTCCAACGTGCCCCCATGCCCGTAAAACCAATTCCTTGCACGTTCTACCCAATCGCATCTGCCTCTGGGTGATATTTTTATCACGCAGTTCCTACTCAAGTTTCTCCCACTTAGGAATGCCACCAGTAGCCACCTTGGCCCATAGTATGGTGATACTTCTTGTTAGCGACATTCACTTATTCGTTCGGACATTTTCTTAGCTTTTTCTCGATTTCTTGTATTCCACAAACTCATCCCGAATGGTTTTATCTTCTCAAACTGAATATTCTTGAAATCGAGTCTTCTTTTCACGACATAGTCAAGGTGCAATCTTTTCTTCCAGTTGGTGAAACATCGGGCCATCTTCTTCAAAGCCCACTCGACCTTAGCCTCCATGGCTCTCCCATGTTGTAAGGCGTCCTCAATCGGATCCTCCGCATTTGGATCCAGCTCTATCTTCGTAGTTTGAAATTAACCATGAGCCTCTTCCAAAGAAATCTTTGGCGTGGTTAGGGACAAATAAACATGTTCCTCTTCATCCGCATTAGCAGCCTATTCCAATTTCTAATGGTGATCGGGATTAAGTCCCTAATGATTACTCCGCATTGTGCCACAATTTGGTTGCGACAACTTCGGAGTCGTCGGTCTGCCGCTCTGGCGACATCTTCGATCTGAACCTCTCATGGTCTTGCAACTTTTTGGTTGGGCCTCGCTCTTTTCAAGAGATTCCTTCGATCCGAGGGCTAAAAGAAGAAAGATCGCCGTTACTATTTCTATATAGATAGCAGATGATTAATTAATGAATTGATTTATATTACATGCACCTTGCCGAGCGGTCGTCTTCTCGATTACACAAGGCATCGCCTTCTCCCTCGCGGAAGGCAACACCTTCAACCTCAAACAAGTTGTCTACTCCGGTAAAAAGAGGATCACCCTCACCGGAGTTGTTCAGAAACGTTGATACGTCTAAATTATCTTCCCCACGGATCACACCTTGTATCAACTCTTCCTTTTCTTCGTCTCTGACGTGTGGGTCCATATTTTCTGCCTGGGTGGAAAAACGAATAAGTCAAAGCGGCTAAAGGAGAAAGTTAAGTACGGTGTTGAGAGATATAAACCCTAATTCAGAGAAACCCTAATATATACATACACAATAATAAAATGAAGAGAAAGGGAAACCGTGTAGTAGATAGGCACATCGTCGAACCCACATGCACCTAAGTTGCTTGACAATGTGAATCGGGTCTGGGGCTACCCACATTGACTGACCAGTGGGGTCGAATACCAATAATACCAAACTAATTAATAAACCTAATAATACCTAACTAATAATAAACCTAATAATCGAAACACCGAAAAGAAAGGGAAACAATCAACACATGGCATCGATGCAATGCTCAAGCAAGTATGATGATATGACAAGTTAATTTGCATTGGAATGTAACCCTAAGACATGCTCGACGATTTAATCGGGTTCCGACGGGTGAAAACCCTAACTCGGGGAAACTCCGGAACATATGAGAGGGGTGCATTTGTTCTTCTAATTATACTTGTCATTTAAATTGTTGAACTTGCATTTTGGTTTAATAAAGAAAGAACAAATCAAACCCTAAACCCTAACTTCCCCCTCCATTTGAAAACCATTCAAATGAGTTTTGTATTTAAACAACTAACTACATGAGTTGAGCCCAAAGTGTATAAAAGGGTCTCACACTATTTCATATACTTTATAAAAGTTTCTGTAAGTTGAAAAGATTCAAAACATATTTGAAATTCAAATTACAAAAGGGAAATCAGAAATAGAAAAAAATTTCTGGAAATAAAAAATGTATCCAACCTAGCTACTGGGCCGAGCCCATCTCTCCTTCTCTCTCTGGCGCTAGCAAGAAGCCCACCCGGGGCCCAAGAGCAGCCAGCCTGCACTTTACATCGGCCTTCTTCTTCCTCCCGACGCATGAGCATGGTGGCTCGCCACCCGATGCGCCGCCGCATGCCAAGATCATCTTCGCCGCCCCCGCGAGCCTATAAGAGCTCCAGCGCCGCCATCAACAACCCTAGCTTCTCTTCTTCCCCGTTTTCCCCCTTTGCCCGAACCCTAGCTGCGTAGGTGTTGCGTCGCCCGCCTCTGGCCTCCACGGCGGTCAGGCCGCCGTTGGAACCGCCATCGCGAAGATCATCTCCACCGGAGGAATCAATCAGCCCGCGTTCTTGAATCGTCGCCATCGACCTCTTCTCGACAGCAGCGGTGGCGGTGGAGTCGACGGGAGGATGAACCAGAGCGAGAGGGGCGAGAGAGGTCCACGAGGACCAGCAAGATACCAAGTGCGGTGGTGGTGTCGAGGCGAGGCGAGGTCGAGCCGACGAATCGACGGCGGCGATCGTGGCTCGGGTCGTTGGCGACGATTGGGAGCGGCGGGCCGATTCCTCAGGGGAGAAGCCTCGAGGCGAAGCTTCCTGCACGCTGGGCGAGGGGCGGCCGGTAGGGCGTGCACGGCGGCGGGGCAGCCTGACGGCGTCGTGCGCGAGAAGAGAAGAGGAGGTGAGATGGGGGAAGAAGAAGAGGAGGGGCACCCAGTTATAACCAAAGGACCTTTAGTCCCGGTTGGTGGCACCAACTGGGACTAAAGATATCGTCGATTGGAGCCACCAACCGGACCTATACTCCAATATTTTCAGCCAAGCGTTGGCCTTGAGGGTCTTTAGTCCCGTTGGTGGCTCCAACCGGGACATATTCCCCGATTTCAAATTTTTCGTATTTTCTCTCTTCGCCTTTATTTTTTATTTTGGGGTTTAAATTTGTATTGTTTTTAAATGATAATTAATTTGGAATTTGGAAAAACTTTAAACATAAGAAGTGTTTGGATTTGAATAAATAATTCAAAAACATTTTCGCTTTTAAAAAATAATTAATGTAACCATTTAAAATATGAACCATTTACAATTAAAATGAATTAAATTATATTTTTTAATATCAATTTGGAATTTAGAAAACTTTAAACATAAGAAGTGTTTGGATTTGAATAAATAATTCAAAAACATATTCTATTTTTAAAAATAATTAATGTCACCTTTTAAAATGAATTAACTTATATTTTGAATATTAATTTGGAATTTAGAAAATTTTAAACATAAAAAGTGTTTGGATTTAAATAAATAATTCAAAACATTTTCTGCTTTTAAAAATAATTAATGTAACCATTTTAAATATGAACCATTTACAATTAAAAATGAATTAACTTATATTTTTTAATATCAATTTGGAATTTAGAAAAACTTTAAACATAAGAAGTGTATGGATTTGAATAAATAATTCAAAAACATATTCTATTTTTAAAAAATAATTAATGTAACCTTTTAAAATGAATTAACTTATATTTTGAATATTAATTTGGAATTTAGAAAATTTTAAACATAAAAAGTGTTTGGATTTAAATTAATAATTCAAAAACATTTTCATTTAAAAATAATTAATGTAACCATTTAAAATATGAACCATTTACAATTAAAAATGAATTAACTTATATTTTTTTAATATCAATTTGGAATTTAGAAAAAAATTAAACATAAAAAGTGTTTGGATTTAAATAAATAATTCAAAAACAAAGGTTTGGACCCACTTCCTGCCGATTCGGCAGACATTTGTCCTTTTTACCCGGGATGGACGAAAAGGTTTGAGATGTACCGGTTGGGAGATAGTCCATGTAAGGTGGTCTAGTATTTTAGGAAAATGGGACGGTAGCATTGTGAAACGGCATTTTGGTGGTTACTTCACAAAACGACCCGTTTTTGCGCTCGGAAAATGGAAAAGGGCTTTTCCGTGCATAAAAAGGAAAACTTCCTCTGCAACATTGTTCTCCATACCAATGTCCACACACATGCATAATATGGGCACAACATCACAAACTATGCCGTGATTCAGCACATAACATCGGTCATTTGGACCGAAAGCCATGAAACCTCGAACATGATAGGTCATTTTGTGAAGGTTTTTTCGAAACATGATCAATATACCAAGTCTGGTATTTTTCCTTTCAACTATGTAACATAATATGACACCACGCGAAGGATTTTCATTGTTCGGATTTTTTTTGAATTTATTATGCCCGTTTTGAATTATCTGAATTTCTAACTATGGTCGAACCGGTGTGCATGAAGATAGGGGATGGGCATCGTTAGAACTTGCATTGGATCTCTGAAGAAACCACATATTGCGAGTCTAAAAATGATTTTTTCAAAAAATCACGGGCGATAGATCATGTACCTGTAGTACAAACCGGACCCACTTCCTGCCGATTCGGTAGACATTTGTCCTTTTTACCCGGGATGGACGAAAAGGTTTTTTGCGCTCGGAAAATGGAAAAGGGTTTTTTCGAAACATGATCATTGTTCGGCACAAATTTAGTCTCGGATGTATTCTGAAACCGGGACTAAAAATATTTTCCGCCATTTCCCACCTCTTCCCGCCAAGTTTTCCCGCCCTTTCCTTTCTACTAGAGCTTTTAGTCCCGGATGTAGTCACTAACCGGGACTAAAGATATTTCCCGCCATTTCCCAAAGCTTCACGCCAAGTTTTCCGCCTTTCCTCTATATTTAGGGTGATCGTGTCATGGCTATCCACACATCCACACCTTCCTCTCTTAGAACAATGGACAACGCCTCTTTGGGCCATTCGACCCTCGAGACCGAGGCGCCAGGCGCCTCAACTACCCTTGTCCACCGGGTACCGCCTACCATCGGCTGGATGATGAGCGCCGAGGGGTTCTGTCCCTCCTGTCCCTCAAGGTTCCGCACGTCGGTGACCATCACAAACCACTTCTACCACGAGCTCACGCCGGAGCAGCGGATGGATCCCCAGTGGGATCCCGACAACTATGACACCTGGAATGCCTTCTTCGCTAATAGGCGTGAAAGGGAGCTCGCCAGGTACGAGGGTGATGGCCCGCCACCGGTGAACCACAACGAAGTCGGCCGTCGTCTGTGGTGGGAGAACCGTACTATCATCGAAGTGATGCGCTACATCGCCGGGGGAGACCATCCTCGCCTACGGTGCCCACGAGTCCACCCGCCACAGGCCCCACACTGTCCCGGCGGTAGCGGCATCGTCTTCCAGGAGACCCCTCTCCCACCCGCCGTGAATCCGAGGCTGGAATGGCCCCTGGTATATGCCATGGATGGGCTGAGGATCCCCGGAGTGGCAGGTGACGATGACGATGATGATGACGACGACGATGAAGACCCTGAAGCTGCGTACTATAGGACTAGGCATGATTATGACTAAAGGGGGCGGCTTTAGGCCTGAGTGTTAGCTAGTCCCGATTTGTCCCGGTTTTTAATATTAATAAATGTCTTAAGTGTTACCTAATAAATAGAGGGAAATGCCTATATAAAGAGAGGTTTCATATTTAGTCTCGGTTGGAGAAACCAACCGCATCAAGGATTGCGCAGAGTGGGCGGACAACACTAATAATAGGGGTGAGTGTCGACATTATGTATGCGGCTTGTACCTTGTCCCGGATGGTGTCACCAACCGGGACTAAAGATGAACCTTTAGTCCCGGTTGGAGACACCAACCGGGACTAAAGATGAGTCAGCACTAATAATAGGGGTGAGTGTCGACATTATGTCGTGAGTGTCGACATTATGCCGAGCTGCTTGTACTATAAATATGCATCCTTGTGAGTCCAGTCCTCCAGCCAGTTTGAGGCATCTCCAAGATGGTTTTCGAGAGCAGGGACACCACTACGGCCAGTTTCAGGGAGATGCCGACGGAGCCCAGTCCTCCGGCATCTCCGAGAAACTGGTCATAGAGGCACTCCCTAATATGTGAAATTAGTTAGCTCCGAGGCGTATTGATCTAGTTAGTGAAGTTACAAGCTGCAAGATGGTTTTCGAGGCGAGGACACCATGCGGCCAGTTCGAGGAGATGCCGACGGAGTCCTCCGGCATCTCCGAGATCGTCATAGAGGCACTCTAATATGTGAAATTAGTTAGCTCAGCGTATTGATCTAGTTAGTGAAGTTACAAGCTGCAAGATGGTTTTCGAGAGCAGGACACCACTGCGGCAGTGAGGAGATGCCGTGAGCCACCCTCGGCATCTCCGAAATCGGTCATAGAGGCACTCCTAATATGTGAAATTAGTTAGCTCAGGCGTATTGATCTAGTTAGTGAAGTTACAAGCTGCAAGATGGTTTTCGAGGCGAGGGACACCACTGCGGCAGATTTTCGGGGAGATGCCTTGAGCCCAGCCTCCCGCATCTCCGAAACTGGTCATAGAGGCACTCGTCCAGCCACAAAATGGGACTAACACTCAAGACATTTATTAATATTAAAATTGAGACTACAAAACCGGGACTAAAGGCCACAAACCGCGAAAGATATCCTTCGGTCAAGCCACAAACCGCGAAAGACATGAACTAGAGTTACATAATATGAGCATGAACTTCTTGGCATATGTCATTCCTTATGACCGCTTCAGACGTAACCATGGAGCATCTTCTTTACTTAACGGAATGCTTGGGTCAGTTTTCACTGTGAAGGGCGGAATTTCATCAAACTTATTATAATCTTCTGACATGTCTGTCTTGTCCTCGATTCCCACGATGTTTCTTTTCCCTGAAAGAACTATGTGACGCTTTGGCTCATCATATGATGTATTCGTTTGCATATTTTTTCTTTTTTTGGTCTGGAGGACATGTCCTTCACATAGAAAACTGAGACACATCATTGGCTAGGACGAATGGTTCATCTCTATAACCAAGATTTTTGAGATCCACTTGTTGTCATTCCGCATAACCGGTCTATCTTTACCCTTCCCCATTCAGGTTGACCCATTTGCTGAAACAAAGGGACCTTAAAAGAGACTCCATAGTCTAGTTCCCATATCTCCTCTATGTAACCATAATATGTGTCCTTTTGTCCATTCTAGTCGCCTATTGCATCAAAGAGGACACCACTATTTTGGTTGGTGCTCTTTTTATCTTGGGCGATCGTGTAGAATGTATTCCCATTTATTTCGTACCCTTGGAAATTCAATACAAGAGAAGATGGTGACGCGCCAACAAGTATAGCTGATCTCCAACGGTGGTGTCATTCAAGAGATGTGTCCGCATCCAACCACGAAAAGACTTCATGTGTTCATCGTAATCCATGATTCAGCTTCCCGGTTTTGAGCGTACAATATTCTTGTGTTCCTCCATATCTGAGCTGCCAAGGTGGAATTATGTAGAAGCGTAGTGTGCTTTAGTGAAAGAATCCCGTCCCTACATATCATTGCTTTCTTTCCCAGTGCCTTTTTCCACTTAGTCTTCCCTCATGCCGCGAGTCGAAACACCAATCGGCTTAAGGTCGGGAATAAAGTCAACACAAAACTCAATGACCTCCTCTTACATATCCCTTGGAGATGCTTCCTTCAGTCTAGCGGTTATGAACATATTTCTTTAAGACTCCCATGAACCTCTCAAAGGGGAACATATTGTGCAGAAATACGGACCGAGAATGGCAATCTCTTCCACTAGATGAACCAGAGATGCGTCATAATATTGAAGAAGGATGGTGGGAACACCAATTCAAAACTAACAAGACATTGTACCACATCCTTCAGAACCTTGGCAGAATATCTGGATTGATTACCTTCGAGATATTGCATTGAGGAATGCACACTTCACAATGGGTACTCGAACATTTTCGTAGAAGCCCCTCAATGCAATCGGAAGCAAGCTGCGTCATAATCACGTGATCATGAGACTTCAGGTTTTGGAACTTTTTCTCGCCATATTTATTATCCCTTTATATTAGATGAGAAGCCCGACGGCACCTTGATCTGTAAAGGACTTCAAAAAGATTTCCTTCTCTGCTTTGGTAAGAGAATAGGCACGACTTAAGTGACGCCTTTATCCGTCTTGTTATCTGTATGCATGTTCTTTGGGTCTTTCATAATTTGTTGGTCCTCCTGCTTCGTGTGTATCTTTTGTCTTACCATACACGCCTAGGAATCCTAGCAGTTCACGCAGAGATTCTTCGTCACGTGCATCACGTCGATTGAAGAGCGGACACGCAGGACTTTCCAATATGGCAGCTCCCAAAATATAGATTTCTTCTTCCACATGGGTGCGTGTCACATAGCGGCGTCGTTCGAACTGATTGACCGCCGACCCTTTCCAAAGATTACTTCTATGTCCTTGACCATACCAAATACATCATCACCAAAGGGAGTTCAGGCTTCTTCGGTGATCGCCTCACCTTTAAAATGCTTGCCTTTCTTTCTTACGGATGATTGGTGGAAGAAATCGTCGATTCGCTAGGTACACAACCTTCTTGCATTTATGTAAATATGTACCTTGGTCTTATCTAAATAGTGGGTGCATGCCTTATATCCTTTGTTTATACGTCACGAAAGGTTACTAAGAGCGGCCAATCATTGATGGTTACGAATAACAACCCTCGTAGATTAAATGGCTCCTGTTTGTTACGATCCCACGACGTACACCTGGTTTGCCCCACAACCGTAAGAGTTCTTCAACTAATGGCCTAAGGTACACATCAATGTCGTTGCCGGTTGCTTGGGCCTTGGATGAATCTTGGCATCATAATGAACTTACGCTTCATGCACAACCAAGGAGGCAGGTTGTAGATACATAGAGTCACGGGCAGTCTTGGATCAGCTCTGCTCCCCAAAAGGATTCATGCCATCCGTACTTAGACCAAACCATAAGTTCCTTGCGTCACCGCAAAGTCCGGGAAGTCTCTCGATTTTTCTCCACTGTGACCCATCGCCAGGGTGTCTCAACTCCCGTCTTTCTTACGGTCTTCTTTGTGCCATCGCAACAACTTGGCATGCTCTTTGTTTCGAACATGCGTTTCAACCTTGGTATTATAGGAGCATACCACATAACCTTAGCAGGAACCCTCTTCGGAGGGGCTCTCCTCAACATCACCGGGTCATCTCGTCGATCTTATACCGCAACGCTTGCATACCGGCATTTATCTAAATTCTCATACTCCTTACATGATAGAGGATGCAGTCATTAATGCATGCATGTATCTTTTGCACATCTAATCCCGAGGACAGAGTCTTCTTTGCTTCAGAGGTACTCTCGGAAGTTCGTTATGTTTTGGAAACTTCGGCTTCATTATTTTCAGCATCTTTTCAAATGAAGAGTCAGTTAGACCACACTCTGCCTTCCATCGCAACAATTCCAGTGTGGTACCGAGCTTTGTGCTGCCATCTTCACAATTTGGGTACAACAATTTCTTGTGATCTTCTAACATGCCCTCTAACTTCAACTTCTCATTTTCTATTTCATAGTCTCGCTTTGCATCAGAAATGACCCTACCAAGTTCATCAGCCGGCTCATCTGATGCCCGTTCTTCACCTTTTTCCTCTCCATTGTCTTCCATTGCAGTATCACCGTATTCAGGAAACATATGATGATAGTTGTTATCATCATCTTCTTCTTCACCATCTTCCATCATAACCCCTCTTTCCCCGTGCTTGGTCCAGCAATTATAGTTGGGCATGAAACCTTTCATAATCAGGTGGCATGAATGATTTTCGAGGAAGAGTACTCCTTGTTGTTCCGACATTGAACACATGGACAACGATAAATCCATTCTCTTTGTTTGCCGTAGCCACATCGATAAATTTATCCACGCCTTTGATATACCGGCTACCCGGTCACCGTACATCCATTCCCGACCGTTCATCCGCATCATATAAGTAAGTTTATCAAAAACAGGACATCATAAATAGTGAAATAACCAATTCACACCGACATGAATTGTATCAATGACCTAGAAAAGATAGGATTGCTAACCTCGATCGAGGGAAATAAAGAGGAGAAAGCTCAAGTGCGTCTCGGACACCTTCTATATTTTTGTTCTATGAGAAATTCAACTGGATTTTTCACTCAAACATTTCAACAAACACCTTCAATGCATGCATGAGAAAAACTAGCACACACCCTCACACCTTACACCATTCAAAAACAGAGTGGAGGCGAGGCGCTTGGGCGTTGCATTTATAGAGACAGGGTCTTTAGTCGGTTGAGCCAAAGAACGGGACTAAGGTGCGTCGCCACGTGGCTGTGGCCAAAACTTTAGTCCGGTTGGTGGCTCCAACGCGAATGCCCCTTACCAACCGGGACCCATGCCCCCGCTCCGCCCAATCGACGTTGAAGATTAGTCCCGGTTACAAGAACCGACTAATGCTCCTGGGATTTAACGGATGGCCCTTTTTCCTCTAGTGAGTAGAGCGTATCGAGATCCACTGGCACATATCGCGCTCAGGTGTTGCCTTTGCGTCGACGAATGAAACGTCTCAGGTGCTTTCTACAGTACTGCAACTGGAGTTCATTAAGTTGGTGGGACTTTGCAGACTTTGTAGTCCGTACGGGAGTTTATTGTTTTTTCTTCTGGTAAGGGAGTATGTATATACATGTAGTTGCGTTTGGTGAGCAAGAGTTTGTATTTCAGGGGAAGGAAAAATAATAGTAGACGCGTTTTTGCTGCAGAGTTACTAGCTAGGTTAATCCTTATCCATTGAATTACTACGTGTTATTAGTAACAAACTACGGATTCTTTATCCGGACTCGATCGAATATTCCCCTGGAAACTCTACCGGATAGAACGGTCGGGGCGAGGAACGAACTCTCAGGAATCTTGATCCGCCCCGAAGGATATCCAGTAACTAAATCAAACAGATCATCAGGCGTAAATAAGAGTTTGTTTTGAAGAAAATGGGCAAGGCGAGATTTGATAGACACAGTACAGTCTCGTTACGTACGTAGGAACAGGTTGAGAATTTTCTCCCTGGGACACACATATATGCATGGCTGAACACCATCCCATCCCAACAACACAAAGTACGAAAACTAATCATGCTTAAAAGTGTACAGTCGACACGGCGGGAACCACTAACGATACACCACGTCCATGTCAAAGCAGGTCGTGGGAGAAGAAACAAACAAACAAAGAAACCGAATATAAACCATATATATGCGTCCTGGACTGGACTGGACCTGCAGGATCGATCGTCTCCCTCCTCCCGTCGTCATCCCCCGATCGAGCGACCTTCTCCTCGCTCGCGACCGAAACCTCTGCTCCTCCTCTTAAATTACCCACCGCCCGCTACTCCTAGCATCGCGCTGCTCCACCAGCGCGCGCGGTTCGTTACACTTATCCGAATCCAGCCCAACATCCCAGCTATGTGCGCATCCAGGTTGTGGATCTAGCACACCGACCGACCCTGGTCAGGTGCTGACTGCCTGCTAGCTTGGCTTGGCTGCAACTCTCTCGATCGATCGATCGATCCAGGAGTTAAGGGATCTCCTTCCATATAGGCAGCTACCCTCTCTACGACATGCATGCATATCCACAAGCGGAAGAGAGATACCGATCCGAGATCGAAATGCCGTTGAACACAGCAGCCACCACTCCCTGCTCCTCGGGCGCCGGAGACTAGCCCACAAGAGGGGGGAGAGCCAGATACTACCCATAGTTTGCATATCCGGCCTAGATTCCTTCCCCGGTTTCTAAATCGGGCTCTGCTCCCTCGCTACCCACGCTCTCCACCGCTCCATGCCATCCTCCACTGCATGCTTCCTCCGATCCATGACAAATAAGTCGCAGGCCATGATCCATATATATCCCTATTCTCCCCTTTTCAACACACTAGACAACGGCAGCAGCCATTAGCTTCGGCCCTTTCGGTGACGACGTACGGTACCCGCCCCGCCCCCCCCCCCGACAACGCGCGCGCCATGGATTGTTTCTCCGAGGCCGAAGGGAAGAGGTCGCATGACCCCCTGTACTGCAACAACGCCCACGCGACGCCGCCGCCGGCCACCGGCTACCCCCTGGACTTCGTCGAAAAGCTGGTGGTGATCGTAGGTGCCGGGCCGGCGGGCCTCGCCACGGCGGCGCTGCTCAGTGTGGCCGGCGTGCCGTTCGTGCTGATCGAGAGGTGCAATTGCATCGGCTCGCTCTGGAGGCACCGCACCTATGACAGGTTATGTCTCCATCTCCCCAAGAAATTTTGTGAGCTTCCCCTCATGCCATTCCCGGCAAGCTTCCCCACTTATCCCACGAGGGAGCAGTTCCTCGATTACCTTGAGTCCTACGCCACGAGGTTCGCCATCGAGCCGGAGTTCCGCCAGGCGGTTGTCAGCGCTGAATTCAATGGGGACCACTGGTGGGTTCGCACAAAGGAGGTCACCTCCGTGGCAGGCGGCGGCGAGCAGCCCACGCTCGGCGGCCGTGTATACATGTACCGCTGCAAGTGGCTTGTGGTGGCCACCGGAGAGAACGCCGAGCCGGCGGTTCCAGAGATCGAGGGCAGCGCAAGGTTCAAGGGACAGCTCCTGCACTCCAGCGACTACCGCAGCGGTGAAGGCTATGCTGACAAGCGCGTGCTCGTCGTCGGCTGCGGCAATTCCGGTATGGAAGTGTCTCTCGATCTCGCCAACCACAATGCGCGTGCCTCCATGGTTGTCCGGGACACGGTGAGCAAATTTTCGCCAATTAAATACAGTAGTACGATTTTTAAATACGAATTTGCTCTGCAACTATATAGTTTGAAACCGTACTTATTTAGGCCATACAGTTGGTTGTATTTTTCTCCTCTGGATTTGTACTCCCTCCGTTTGGAAATATAAAATGTTTTAGGTTTGTGAAGGAGATGTATCTAGACACCTTTTAGTTTGTAGGTTCAAATGAATCTAGACACTAAAAGATGTCTAGATACATCTCCTTTATAAATTTAAAACATCTTATATTTCTAAACGGAGGGAGTACATGCGAGAACGCGAGCACTAACTCGTGTAGTTTCAAATATTGTTATGAGGCATCTACTGTTAACTTTTGTGTTACTTTAATAACTATTTGATAATAGACTGCTCGTCATCCACATATTTTATAGACATTTGCCGCTTCTTTTCTCATTCAAATGTAAATTACATGCCATTATTATGCGCACATGGAAACTATTTTAATACTGCTAAACATATTTATACGGAAGCATGCTTTGCATATGCTAAAAGTTTCTTTTAAAAATTGCAATTTGCAACTGATGTAGGGTAATAAAATATCTTTTATTCCAGGTGCATGTACTACCCAGAGAGATGCTAGGACGATCAACATTTGGGATGTCTATGTGGCTTCTCAGGTGGTTCCATGTACAGACAGTGGATCGGATTCTCCTCACGATGGCACGCATTCTTATTGGTGATACAGCTCGCATTGGTATCGCTCGGCCCAGCATTGGTCCAATGGAGCTCAAGGCCATGATTGGAAAAACGCCAGTCCTCGACGTGGGAACCATAGCCAAGATAAAATCTGGAAATATACAGGTAATTTTATCTTTTTGTTATCACTAATAACCTAGTTATATAGTCACATAACTTTTCTAGAATTATATTTTTTTCTTGCATAATGTAGGTTTTCCCAGCGATGCAGCGTTTCCATGACCATGGTGTGGAGTTTATCGATGGAAGGATTGAGAAATTCGATGTTGTTATCCTTGCCACTGGTTATAGGAGTAATGTACCTTATTGGTTGAAGGTATGCACATAACCTACTGCTCTGTTCAAACTCTATACCTAAATAAACCATACTAAAACTAGTGTAACCTCATATACGCAGGAGAAAGATTTGTTCTCAGAGAAAGATGGCTTCCCAAGAAAATCAAACGAGTGGAAAGGCAAAAATGGCCTCTATGCCGTTGGATTCTCAAAGCGTGGACTTTTAGGGGTATCCATGGATGCCATCAACATCTCGGAGGACATTGTGAAACAATGGCGTGAGATGCGGATGGAAGATGCGAGAGAAAATCTCTCTAATCGAAGGGCCACTGCTTGCCCTGTTTGATCGAATTATTCGGACACACGTACTAGTCTGGTTTATATTTTGTCTAACTTGTAGACATGCACGAAACAACTACTAGGATTACCTATCAATAGATGCATATATATATAATTAGATCAGGCTAGTGCGTTTCAATTTTCTCATGTGTACATATCTAAATTTTTTGGTAGCGTTGATTAGAAGAGTGAAAAAAGTGAGAACTTGAAGTGAGAGAGAGTTTTTTTGTTTAAAGTTATTTTTTTGTTTCTATTTAGGAAAGCTATAGGTATATTATATTCTAGCAATTTTTTGTGTTTCATTAGTTTGAATTGTAAGCAAAAGGAGATCTTGACATATTTATAAACAAGCACTGGACATGTAATTTTCATGTCGGTTTTCTATTTCTATTTGGAATCATGCATGTAAATTATTATTTCAGATATAATTGTTTATTTATATAAATATAATATTTTTGTTAGTACTTTACACTGTATTATGTTTTTGTTTACAACATTAGTGTTGGAAACAAGTCATCTGTACTAGTATACAAGCTGTCTGATGGACGAGGAAATGTGTTTTTTATGCCGTGTATATGCTTTTAAAATATACCTTGTCTAGACGCTACCATGTCTTTTTTATTCCATGACGGTTTGCATGCAAGTAATAAACAAATAAAAAGAAGTGCGAGATGAAGAGAAGACATCAAGCAACTCCCAAGATGATCCTCAAACATATGATCCGTATATCCTAGATGTGTTTGAAAGATTTTGTCCATCCTAGTTGAGAGTGTGTACATCAATAACTCACTCATTATGTGTGATGCGTGTCCCCTTGCCAGATCAATCGTGTGTATAGTTTGCGATGGGGCATATTCCAAAGCTCCACGCATATAAACAGTACAGCCTTTTTACTGGGTGGCTATGCATCCCTGCTCTTTCGCTCTTCTATAATGATGATTATGTTTTTACATGTCTACCTTAATTCAGCCCCTTATAGCGACCATGTTCCCAATTTGTGGCGGAATAAGAAGGCTCTGTGGGACAGGAAAGGGGTATCGAAAGGCAAAATGATACATGTGGCATGTAGCCATGTCGAATATGTTCCATGCCATGGCACCATATTATGAGACCCAGATGTGCCAATAATATAAGGTATATAGACTCAAATGAATTTTTTCACAAAACTCTTTTTGAGGAATCTAGTATATGGCAATTAAGTATATTAAAAATTATAAATAGGTATAACACAGTCTCATCTATGCGGTAAATTAAACATGAAAGTATGTAAACTACCATCTCATTTTATTATATGAGGGTAAATAATAGTGACGTGGGGTGATCACGTCAATGCCCATACTTAGACTTGAGTTTTGAGGAAGAGCGGTGCGTTGGATACTTCGTCAGCTAACAAACAAGCACACGATGACACGAGGTTTACACAGGTTCAGGCCCCCGAAGGGAAAACCCTACTCATGCTTGTATGTTCTTGATTGATAATGAACCGAAGGTTTACAAGGTCGCTGAGATGGAAATAGAGCACTGATTGAATTTGGCAGTCTATGAGCGATATATTGATTAACCTCCTTGTTGCTCCCTCCTGACCCCTATATGGGGAGGCCAGGTCTCGGAAAGCATCCGAGTCGGTTACAAGTTTGAGGGCTAAACCCTAGAGTTTCCTATCTAGTTTGCCATATCCTCCAAGGAGTCGAATCTTTCATGGGCTTGGCCTCACCCGAATTGTCACGGGCTTCACCATCATCAGCGGATCGTTACCTGGGCCCCCTACTGTGATGACCCAGCATACCACTGCATGTACACACTATAGTCGTTGACATGGCATCCACCGAACACCGTTCCGTGAATATCACATCCCTCAGAGTGGTACAACCGAAACATTGTGAGTCCATATTACAAACATACACACATTATTATTATTACAATACCAGAAGTTCAAGACTTCAAAAGATTCAACCTACAAACCAAATTTAAACTGTCCAGCGGAAGATTCAAAGTTTCAAACTTATACTCCTGAATTGAGCTCAACAACTTATTATATAAAGTTTTTGCTGCTCGGCTCAAATGGTTACTAATAACTAAGGCAACTATTCGGACTCGTTGCCCTCCAGTCCATAGGGTATCTCATAATCCACCCCTTCCACTCCTCCGGATAGATCTGGCTCCTCGTAGTAGACATCCTCTTGGCCTTCAGCTGCATACAACGGAGTGTCTTCTGGCTCCTCAGAGTCTAAGCAGGGGATCAAAGAAAAGAGTGAGTAACAACGTTACCTAGCAAGTTCATTACATGCAAGGTGGGAAGTTTGATGCTCTATCTACCACCTCGGACTATCAGTCCTTGGCACTATGCAGTTTTCGTAAACATTTCTTTAAAGTTTGATTTTATTATTAAAAACTATGCCCATTAGCCTTCACAGGTTAACCAGAACTTTCATGGAGTTCCTTTCCTGCCACGTTCGTATCTCCTTCCTGGAACAGGGAGTAACAAGTTATAGTTCTTACACTCTGCAGAGGTGTGTTACTTTATCCATGAGAGATCAACTCCTTGTTGCACAACCGGGCGTACTTTCCCGTCCACAATTCCGTGATGTGGGGCCCAGAAGATGATCCAAGCCAATCACTGCCTCCTTCGCGATCCCGCATGTCTCCTTGGTGTACGCCATGCCCACACATTAAATTATGGCAATGGTTGGTACAGACCATTCAGATGCCAGAACTATCACGAGACATTAAGGGTTGCCACCCATATGCTGCATATCCTTTATGAATTACCAATTAATGCACACTACGAGGATAACAGCCATGACCTGCGCATTCGGCTACATGCGATAGGAAGAAGATACAGCTGACTTCTGCGTCCCATTCCAAATCTCATGGTTAACGCATAATATACGACGCTAGAATCACTGATGTCATGGGTTGTTAAGTCCTAAGTGATTAATCCCATTGCAAATGGAAACCTAAGTTCCATTGCTCACCTTATCCATATCACCACTTAGGATATCAACAATTTTTTTTTTGAGAAAATAATATTTTCTTTTTTCGAAACATAGATGATAACACACAAATTTGCAATTACTTTGATAAAGACTCATCAAAGGACATGAGCAAGTGATGAACTTGCCTTGAGACTGCAAGGTAGTCAAGTCGGATGCTTGCACTCGACCTTGAGCTTCTATTTCTACAAAACACTATTATTGGCCGATAAGGACAATATTTAAAGAAGCAAAAATGAATATTCATAGTAATGCAATGCATCATTTATTATTTATCTTCTTTGTGTGTTTTACCCAATTATATTAATTTCTGAAATTTCTTTATGTAACAAAGGAATTTATTTTAAGGAATAACCTTTAATATTTTGTAAATATTATATTCAATATTTATGTAATATAATATATTAGTAATAGAGTTTAAAACTAATTTTTATTTATTTTTAACCTTTATTATTATTTTCTTAATATTCTTTTTAAATAATAAGTCTTTTGATTTTATTTTACTACTTTAAATACTAAGTTAATATTTTTATAAAATACTAACACTAATTAAGAATGATAAAAGCAATTTTTATTTATTTTTAGGAATTTTATTTATTTTTATAAAATTCCTTAAGGAATATATAGTATAAAAATCTTTAACCTAAAGTTATTCTATTAAAATAGAATTCTTAATTTTATTAGGTAGCTTGTATTTTTATGAACTTAAAAATATATTGTTTGTATTTTTAAGTCTTTTATTTTATTTCTTTGGATTTATTAATTCCTAAGGATATTTTGGTCTTTTATTATTTTAGATTTTCTACATACAAACTGTACCTAGCCCATTGGGCAGGCCCAGCCCTGACCAGGCCCACTTGGGTTGGTCAAACCCACTCGTAACGAGTGGTACTGGCCCGCATCAGCCTAGTACACTCGTCCCCCCTCTCTCTCTCGCTCGTTCTTTCTTCTCTCTCGACCCCACGGTGGCGTTGTGCTGCCGACGTCGTCGGTGTTTGATTCACGCTGCCCTGGGCCGCCTCGGCCGCCGCCATGGTGTTAGGCGAGGTAGGCGACGCTGCTCCATCTTATGGTCCTATTCAATTTGTATCTAGACCCTTCTCCTGGCCAGGCTAGCTCCACCCCGAACCCTAGGGTTTGGTGGTTGCCGACGATGTATCTCTTCGCCGCTCCTAGGGTATTGGGTTGTGCTCTTGGTGGTGTGGTGGCGCTGTTCGACCACTGGTGTTGATGTGGCCGCCGCCATGGCTTGGCGCGGGTTGTAGAGCCTTCGAGTGATCCCCATGCCGTCATGTGCGTTCGTTGTCCCCTTTGCTTCCTCTTCTATTCGTTAGAGAGGACCACGTGTAAGTATTCTTCTTCTCCCCCTCTGACTCTCTATTCTCTACCTCTATTGATATCTTCTATGTTCTTCTAGTGATAAATCCCTAATTAGGGTTCATGGTTCGATTAGGGTTCATCCCTCTAGTTTGATTATGATGAATGAATTAGAGTTGGTAGTGGTGGTTATACAGTTCTAGACGATTGCATACTAAAGATGGTAAGGTTGTTAATGGCTCTGTTAATCTGATTCCAATTGGTTATTGGATACTGTCTAAGTAGTGATGCTACTGTGTTAAACTATTGCTTATTGATTCTAGTGATGTGGATTTCACTACTGTTTCATGATCTTAGTACTGATAGTGGTACTGTCAGCAATTTTTCATTGTATTTGATACACTGGCTTGTGATGATATGTTCAAATTGGAGTCCATATGGTACTCCCATGATTCTCTAATTGTTTATATGCCAACATGATTATGATTCCTGACTGTTCTTTTCAGGAAAATGATTAGTTACTTTTTGTAAGTTTGCTTGTAAAATCTAAGTGTAGATTTGCTTGGTTTAGAATTTATGCTTGTGACACCTTCTTTGAAATGGTACATAAGTGTACTTCTAATATTGGGCTAAATTCTACTTGTGTGTAAGTCTGCCTTGGCTAAATGAATTGAAATACTAGGTTGGATTTATGATCCACAGATGCTATAATCCTCTTAGCATGTGATGCTGGTCTGAGGCCTAGCTAGGTAAAAACTAAGTTTGTTTCTAGCTGTCCTTTATAGATGTGTTCTGATGCATGGTATCAGCTAATGATTCTTGAATTTATTAAGAAAATGATTGGTATCCTCACTGTTTAATATAGATCCTTAAGATTTGTTCATTTCTGAGGTGCTACTTCTTAAGAGATGTGCCCAGAAATCATGATCTAGGGCTGTTGTTATATTGGGATGTGGAGATATAGATTTATAGCCAGGATCTATGATGCACATGATGAGATCCTGGATTTGTTTTTTAAAGATTGGTCATTGGCTTTTAGTTAAGCTTCCTTATGTGATGGATACACCCCACTTGGGTGTTTTTCTGAGAAGATGCATGTAAAGTAACATATGCTCTGATGATCTGATATAGCACCACACAACTTGGTTGTTGATGATGATGTGGTGCTAGTTGATCCTGCTAGCTTGTTCTTGCTGGCTTGATATTGCTCACTTGTCCTTGTTGGCTTGATCTGGTTTTGCACCTCCTGGTGCTGCTCCTGCTCCTCCTAGTTCATGTGATCTTGTTCTTGACCTTGCTATCCACCTGCTCCAACCTCTTGTCAACACCCGGATTTTTAACCCCAGATGCCTGTTATGCCATACATCGCAATCCCAGGATTACCATTTTTGCGAGACATAACAGATTGGTACCATAGTTCATCATCCATTACAAACCATAATAAAGGTCTTACAAATAAAGGATCTCATGATCCAGTCTTAATAGAATCAACGCAGCAGAATAATATAATAACGGTAGCATGGTTGAAGCTCCATCTTTAGGGTCACAGGCAATGCTGACGATGGGAGATGATCCTAGTTGTCATAGACTTCCTGCTTTCCATCATCCTGGTAGTCCTCCTCATAGTCTGGCCATAGGAATAACCAGGGACAAAGCCATGAGTACTCTTTAAGTACTAGCAAACTATCACTAACAAGTAAAGTGGTTCAAGTAGGAATCCTAAGCTCTAGGTTTATTTGCAAAAATCCAGGTTTATCTCTAACTGAGGTCAGAAGTAAAGAAAATTATTTTAATGTTCTATAACACCTAAGTGGGAACTTAGTTTTCATGATCGTAATCCTGTTGTGGTCAAGTCAAAGTCATAGTTCATTTCACAAGTCATTTTGAAAACATCCGATGACGGAACAATATGGCCACTCCAACTGTCCATAACCACGGACGCGGCTATTTGAATAGTTTGACACTCTACAGAGGTAGTACACTTTCACCACAACATTCGATACATCCGTCAGGAACAATCCTGAATCACCATACTCAGTATGCGGATAATCAATCCTAACCTTTCAATTACACACCCTAGTATAGGCACCTCCCCTATGAGTTTAGCCTCCCAACCATGACCATCTGTCATCTTGGGAACTACACAGGTGGACAATCATCACGAGGTAGCCTCAGCTCAAACCTCTTCTACAAGGGAAACCATACTAAGATATATAAACTTCCAATTAAGCCCTACCAAAATTCGGGTATTGTGGTTGTACGGTAAAATTGGAATGGTATCACATCCGAACCGAACCATCAGTTTTATAAAGGGATAAGGCTCATGCCTCAACATTTTCATCATTAATTCATCTGGTGTTCATAACACATGTCAAAATATTTCATTAGAATGACTCATCATTCCAAGGTTTTCATAATCATTTTCGCCAATTATTCCCATCTAAAGTGATCAACTTTTATACTTAGCACTAGCCACTAATATTGATGGTAATCACTAATGAGGGTTGTTAATCAAGTGTGACTATCCAAATCTAGATCTCATGCCTTAGTATGGCATCTAGTTCTAACTAACTTAGACCAAGTTTTATGCTCTTTATGCTACCTATAATATCTTTCCAAAACTCACCAAACACTAACTAATTATAATAAAGAACCTTGATAAAGGAATAAAAGAATAAAGCTTGCAAGTAAAACTGGGATTTGGTATAATCAAGGTTGCATAACCAAAGTATGCCTAATGCATCTTGCATAGGTTAACTAGTAAGTTTAGGCTTGCAAGGATGGCTTGCATGGTTTAGCTTAGCTTGCCTTGAGTAGTGGAATGGTTGAAGTTTTCTTCTTCTTGTTCGTAGTACTCCTCCTCCTTGTAGCCTTGGTTGGTACTAGCGTCTATAAATAAATACGAGGTACCCAATCACCAAACAATACTTAACTATATCTATTTGGCACACAAAGGTTCACACTAGATGATCTAGCGTCATCACAATCATCACATAAAACAAAGACCTAGTCTTATTTATTTTATTTTAGGAAAGTAATTTCTACTCATTTAAAACTACTAAAGATTTAATATTCTCCAATTAAGATATGGGATCATGTTGACACATGTCATCACCACATATTCTAATACTTGGAAATGTGATTTAAAGTGGTGGTCATATTTTATAAAGTTTAAAATTACTATTTTAAATAATTAAAGTGACTAGAAATGCCTATGTAGTATTCTTTTAGTACTTGTACAAGATCACTGCATGTAAACCTAAATATTTTTACATATTCAGTTAGATCTTCTCAAATGTGATTTCTGAGAGTTGGAATTAACTCAAAAACATTTATGGTTGATTTTTGAAAAATGTTTGAATGTGGAAAAGTCTCTGTCTTGTTATTTTTGGTTAGGTGATCTATAATTTCAAATGGTTTGAATCCAACGGACTTGGATAAATAATTTCAATACCTTTCTAAAAAAATCGGTTTCATGCAATTTGGTTTAGTAAATATCCTTGAATTGATTTTCAAAGTCACTGACTAAACTAGGTTTGAACTAAATTGGAAAAATCTCTATTTGAATTACTGGGCTGAGCGCGGGAACTAAATTGGGCTAGCCTAACTGCACAACGCACGTGCAGCAGGCTGCTAACAGAGAGGTCCCACGCATCAGCGGCTCTAACTACGTGAAGCGGTAAGTTTCAATCTGGGCCATACGATTATAACAAGATCTACGGCTGTGGTGCGTCGTCTCCGTCGAACTGCTCCGACGATACCGAACCCTAACGGCGACTACGCGGCGGCTTACCAGGGCTCCGGCTAGGGTCGGCGATGGGGGCGAATGACGTTGTCGATGATGGCAGTTTGAACGGTGGTCGCGGCGGCTTTTGGGGTGGTTCCAATCAACGGCTCCGCTTATCCTCAGCAGCGGAAGACTCTGGTCAAATTCTGGCGATGTGGAGCTCGCCTTGCTCCAGGGAAGGGTCAGGGGTGGTATGTGAGGAGTGGGGAGTGAGATGGTGTGGTGAATTGAGGCGGGGGTGGCCTCCTTTTATATCCGAGCGAGAGGGGTAGTGCGGGATGGGCAGAGCTCGTCGGTGACGATGGTGCAGTGAGATAACGGCATGGCGAAGGGCGTAGGCTGGTGCGGTGTCTCCTGGCGATCATCACGGGCTTAATGGCGCGACATGGGGCTGTCGAGAATGGTCGGAATGGGTCGAGCTCTGAGCGGCACCAACGGCGATTTTGATGACGCATAGGTGCTACTGGTCGCACAACGGAAAACATGCATGTCTGGGGGGTAGATGGTGTCACGGTGAGTGCAGACATGCTCAGTGAGGGCGAGGTGCGGCATGTGCGAGTGTGTCATCCGTGGCGCTCTGGCGCGCTCTCGGCATGGTTGCAGAGAAATGGGAACGACAATTTCTCGGTGGTCCAGGGCCTGGCTGCTCTCGAGGGTTGTATAGGGGGTGGCGATGGACGTTGGGCTGCCTCCTGGACATCATGGATGGCGCGGCCTTGCCTCCTGCGTGCTGGACATGGCTGGCCGTCAATGGGGGGCTCGGGTGGCTCGGCACTGGTGCAATGGTAGAGGTCTAGCTTGTTCAATGCGGTGTTGGGTGCTGGGGGGTGTCAAGGGGAGTAAGTTGAGGACAATTTTCTGATCAAACACTGCTCAAAACAGTAGAAGTTAGTCAGTGGTTTACTGTGCTCACCATCTGTTTGATGAAATGGCCGCATGAAATTTAGTTTGGAATTTTTGGATGAATTTTGGTGAGTGCTCTGGTTATAACCTTGAGTGTCTAAGGTTGCTTGGGTTTGTCAAGGTGAACTGGTTTGAGTGGTTTTTGAGAAATGGTGATTTTAGTACCTATTAAAGATTCAATTTTGAATTGTCATTTGAATAGATTTGAAATTTGTTTCTGTTGGTTTGTAAAGTGGGTTTGGGTTCACTTTTACTTGGTCTAGCAAGGGGTGAAAATAATTGGATTTGTTTCTGTTAGAAATCTTGGACTAGGAACACTCAAAGTGGTCTAGTGGTTAACTTTGGTCAAAATGACCATTTGCTTATATATCTTATTTTTGATTTTTTTCTTCATTTGATTCTGCTTGGAAATGATCTAGATGATATTGTTTTCATCTTTAAGCCAATCGTTGTCATTCATAGCAATCAAACATGGCATTGCAAGCATTCATGCATTCATCACACACACATGCATTCATATTCATTTTAATAATAAAAGTTTTTGTTAACCCTAAACTTGGGTGATTAGAACTTCATAATCTTGTTTAATATTTTTGGTATGTTACACCTCTCCTTATGTCACCATCTTGTAGATGGTTGGATGATCTGTGTTGTATCTTGGCTTGGAATTTGTTTGGAAAGGTTGGTAGTCCTAGTGTGTTCTTGTTGTGTGCTTAAGAAGAGATGAGCTGGCTGGTAGCGCTTCTGTTGTACACTTCCTTTTGTCTTTATTCTTCTTTGTTTCGGCACAAAGCATGCAATTAGTTGACTAAGCTACCTGGCTGCTTGGGCTGGTTGTGGATCAGATCAAGTGAAATGGTTTCACCTTTTATCTTTTACTATCTACTATCCTGGTGAAACTTCCCCTTTACTCTGCTGATGATGTGGATCTGAAGATTTTTATTTGAAAAGAACAGATACTATATATATTGGTGAAATTTGCCCCTTTAAATACTCAATGAGGTAATAAGAACAATGCATTTCATTGTTCTCCACTGAGAGTAAAATAACTAACTTACCCTTTATTTTATTTTAGTTGTATTTTATTATTTCCAAGAACAAGATCTGGATGATCAAGATTTAGTTTAGGAATAGATAAGTAGTCTAGGTTTTTATTGTAATTTTTATTTTATTCTTTTGTAAAGAATCTTTTAATAATTTTCTTATAATAGAATTTCATTTCTTATAATTCTCTTACTGTAATGAGTTACTTTATTGGATGTATCATTCTTATATTGTAAAATTATTATGGAATAAGAAAAGAAATAAGAATTCATTTCTTATTTAAATTTCTTTGTCTTAATTCTTATTATATTTAATATATCTTTAATATAAACAAATAATATTACTCAATGATTTTGGAAAGTATTTTAAAATACTAACTTCTAAATTTTAAATATTTTCCAAATCAAATCATTCCCCCCCAAAACACATTAATTCATAAAGGTCATGTCAAAATTTATAACAATCACTAATAAGAGCTATTTCTACCTCTCGATAGTAAAAGAAACTCTAATCACTTTAGGTTTTTGTTTGGCGAAAAATTTATCCGTATTTTAAAGATGAATGCATGCACATGATCAAAAATCCTATCTCTACCCTTTGTTTGTTCCTAAATGCCGGGGCGTTACACAAAACAATTTGCAAGTCTATATTAGTCTTCTGTTAGGCTGGGTTGGTGGTTTGACATGCTCGTGTAACGGACCAAAACGCATGTTGGTCAGAAACACTGGTTAAATGGACTGGGATTGTGATAACAACCATAATCATTGGTAGCAGAGCCTAGGTATCCTGATGCAAATCTTGGTTGTACTCACTGTGGTCGGTCATGGTTGGTGGGATGAAACGGTGTGTTAAGCGTACACATGGTGATCGATGTTTGAGGGGGATAATTTTTGGGTTTAGTCCCACATCCGTTGTGGGAGGAGATAAAAAAAATTCTAAGGTTGTAGGGGTGTCCCTTCATTATAGGCTAGTCTTAGGCGGAGATGGCCCAAGACCAGTTGTAAGTCCATGTTGGTCTTGTAGGGTTCGCAGCAAGGAAAACAAAAAATTCTATCGTGGGAACACACAAAAGCCAAGATATAATCTATGAGATTGGTGCAACGAGTTTCTAGAGAACTAACCCTCGTAGATCCAAAGCGTTTAACAAGATCGTATTCTCGTGGTTGATGTAGTCGATCACTTGCCGATCTCAAGATCGTGTAGATGATCCTTCCGGCGCCATGTTCCGGCAGCGCTTCCGCAGTCGATCACATGTACGGTAGTCGATGAAGACCTTCCTGTATCTTGTTCCAGCAGGCAACGGAGGTAGTAGATCTCCTCGGAATCCCAACAGCACGACAGTGTGGTGGTGGTGGTAGAGGAGGAGAGATTTCTGCAGGGCTTCTCCTAAGCCGTAGCAGTGCAGTGGAGGAGAGAGGTTTGCGGCGGCTAGGGTTCTAGGTGTCATGGATTGAGAGACTAGGGGGTGCGCCCCCACCCCTCCTTATATAGGTGGGGGCGGCCAAGGGTGTTCCCAGCCCTAGTGGAGTCCCTCCCCAACTCGGCCATCAAGAGAAGAGGTTGAAACCTTTTCCACCAAGACTTCCCTCTTACCAAAAACTAGAGTTTGACTTTTCAAACTAGGATTTGACCCTTTACTAGTCTTGGCCGAATTGACCCTTTAGGTTTTTGTGCAGCCAACCCCTTAGGGCATGCCACATCCCAAGTGGCCCCTCCCAGAGTGGTGGACCTTCCAAAACATTCTAGAAGGTTCTGGTCAAAACACCGAAAACATTTCGAAACCCCGGAAAACCACTTTCCTTATATGAATCTTATTAGCCGGACCATTTCGTATATCCTCATGATGTCCTGGATCCAATCCAAGAATCCGAACAATATTCAGTCTCCAACTCACATTCCATATCTACTTTAAACAACATCGAATCCTTAAGTGTGTCTCCCTACGTGTAACATCCCAATTTTAGCAACGCTGATTAAATGTCCAAAAGGCAAAAATCAGGAGGAACAAAAACTTTTTCCTGATATGCTTGCTTACTTGTTTGCTTGTGCTCAAGCACCTATTTGTGTATTAGTTGTGTACTCCTCATCTCAACCCTAGTTTACAAAAATTATTTTACAAAAGAGATGTCTTGGCTCCTCTTTCATATTCTCAAATGTTCTGGCATTTCAAAACCTGAGCCAAGATGACTTTGACACAACCAAGTACCTTGCTAGCTTCTATGGCCAAAACTATGAAGACATATATATATACTCTCCTTATGTTTTCAAGACAGAACCTTCAACTACTCTTATCTCTAGGGTTTCCAAAACCTTTATCAAAACCTTTCTATCCCAATCTTGGTAGGAATACCAAGATGATCCTAATATTACTTCAAAGCAAAACCCCTTTCAACATACCCATCCTTACCTCAAGCTAGGCTTGATGGTAACCCAAGTACTAGTTTGATAAGTAACAAGATGAATTGCCTTGATCTGATGTTAATGGATTGCCTTGATCTATTGTCTTATGAATTGCCTTGATCTGCTGATTGCCTTGTTTGCTTAGGAACTAGAGTGAGATAATCTAGTAGTTCATCCTTTAGGACCCAATCCTTTCTTTTGATCATCAAGCCCTAAGCAAGCATCCAAGTCTGGATCTATCCTAAGCCACTCAAGTGATCATCTCATCTCATGCTTATCTCTAGCCAGGGAAAATTCCCTCTGGATGGTTTCCAACTCAGTGCAGACCCCATCTAAGCATAAATCCTATCTACTCAGTTACCACTTCAACATCCTCTCCTTGATCATGAGTTTGGAACCTAGCATTCTCTCTAAATCATCTACACTTGCACTCTAGTCTAAAACCCCAAATCTGCCAGAATGGCTAAGTCTGGATCTCTTATCTGGATACCATCTTTGGAGCTCTACCTTTTCCAACCTATGTGCATTCTTGAGAATGTACTTGAACCATCTTTTAGTACATATTTAGTACTACCAAGTACCACTCTTTCCCTTGGCTAAGATATTCTATGTCCCACTCATCCATGATGGTTTTGTAGTCAAGATAATAATCTTTTCTGCAAATCTTAACATCTTGCCTACTTTGGCAGAAGCTCACATATATATGCCACCTCCCCTTGACCAACTCCTTGATTGGTTATGACCTACTAATCATAGCCTACCAATTCCCACTTCACTTGTTTCCATTGGAGCCTTGTGCTTCCTGAACCCCCATGGTTTAGAAGGCTACCTGATGTATCTGTTATGGTAGCCTTACTTTCAACAATGTTTGCCACCTCCTCTACATCACCACAAATCCAACTAAGTCCAACTCTTGCTACCATGATCATATATATGACATGGTATATACATACATATACCCCTTGTACCTAGGTGAGCTCTGAGCTCCCTAATCCAACCCTGTTTAGGTGGCATCAGAATAACCAAACCCTAGATCCTCCCACATCTAGTATCCACCCCTTTCACCACTTTTCTTAAAAACCAAGGTTGACCTTGATTCCTACATCAAGTTTACATCATCTAACTTGGATATAAGAATCCCCAAATAATTCCCATAATTATTTGGATTATTAAACTATTTAGTTTCCTCCACTTACCAAATTCTCAAAATCCTTGTCTTTAATGGCAAGTTCGCTTTTATCCAAATCACCTTGCCAACCCAAGGCACATTTGATGCCTATTTACCATATCCCATATTTCCAACTCAAAAATAAATATTTTTTAGATTCTTTATTATTTCTTTTTGCCCTTTTTCTTAAATGGCAGAAACAAGAAACAATTCCCTAAAAATACTTTTCCACCTCAATAAATCCTAATAAAATTCTACAATGTGTGTTATGGTATTTAGGACCATATCACCTCAAAAACCAACCTTGTCCAATGTAAAAATATCATTCTTGTTTCCATAATCTACTTCAGCACTTTTTGAAGAAGTGCATTTAAATGGGATTATAATCTCTAGAAAAATCCCATTTAAATCATGGAGAGATTAATTGACCTCATATACCTACCAGTACCATTTCCACCCTTTGTACAATGAAAATTTATCAAACTCCGTCACAAGCCTTCTTTTGATCAGATTTGCAAAATCAACCAAACTTGATTCAAACCAACTCCAAACACCACCAAACCTGGTCAAGTACTGCACCACAACACCCACTACACTCTCTGGTCGTGTGCCACAGTACCACCTACTGTAGCTTCCCTCCTCTTTGTACCCTAGTGCTTGTAAGAGGAAGGGAGAGACACTATCTTGGCATATCTTGTGTATTGAAAGTTTGGCAGCAACCACCACCTCTCCTATCACCTCCGGTCGTCTATAGTACCCTCACACACCTCTCAATGAGCCAATGGGTGCACCCTAGCCTCCCTAGCCCTCCCCTCCTCCATTTCTTATTTCCTTTACCAAACAAAGAGAGAGGGAGGAACCTTGCAGCAGACGACTCCACAGCCCTCCTCTGCCCTTTTGCGTCTCCACCACACCTCTCCATGCCCCACTCAACCAACCCATGGCTGCCTCCCTCTCCCCATCGTCCCCATGGTCTAGGTTCACCATGGACCGACCCCTCTCTATTTATAATGCCCAAAGGCCACCCAGCACCCTCCCTTCAGCTCATTTGCCCCCTCTCCTCCCCACTTACCTCCCCAGATCTCCTCTCCCTCTCCCTTACCCTGCCTTGCTTGAGAGAAGGAGGGAAAGACGCTCTCGACCTCCGGCACAAAGTCGAGCAAAGCACCTCCCCCTCTCAGTCTCTCTCACTGCATGTCACCCTATCAATCTCCCCTCCTCTCACTGATGCTCTGGGTTCTCCTTTTGTTGACATGTAGGCACCAACGAAGCCGCCCCGACGAACTCCGCCGAGCTACCTATCGACCGTCGTTGCGCGAGCTCCTCCCCGACGCCAAGACCGCATGTGTCGCCCCTTATCTAGACCGTCGTCGTCGCCCGCGTTGCCTCATCGCCTCCACGCCCTTCCTCGAGCCCCCGGTGAGCCTCCCCGCTCCTCCCTGTCGCCAGCTAGGGTTCCCTCGCGATGAAGCTCTGGCTCGCAGAGAAGAAGGCCGTGCACCTTCGATCCTCTCCAGATCGAACGGCCACGCCTCCCCGGTACCCCTCCGGTTTCGGGCCGTTGACGGTCGGTCCTGGCCGTGTGGTGGATTACTCCCTGCCGCTGGCTGTGCTCGCCCCGCGGTGGGTTGATTCCCCTGTGGCGGCCCAGCTCCTTCCAGATCTAGCCCACAGATACCCTCCTTCTTTTTTCCTTTTCTGTTCTTCAGATCAAGACAATAGCTAGCCATTTTAAATCCAAATAAAAATGCAAATGGCTAGATCTAAAATTCCTAAGATATCTGGATGTCCTACCTAACATGCAGACCAAGATTTACACTAAATGGATTATTAGAATAAATATGATAAATCGTTTCCTAAGACATGTCCTTATCATTAAATAAATTCTCCAGGGTTTTTAACAAATCCAAATGGAGTAAATCCAACTGTTTCTGGAAGTTATAGACCATACCTTCCATGTCCCACTAGCCCCACCTTATTTTGCTTCTTGGTTTCCCCACAACAAAAATAACAAGATAATGCCTTTCTGACTTTAGCAATTTCCCTAGGTAAAACCAAGTGAGGTTCTGACCTAATTCCAACTTCCTTTGAAAACACATAACCATATCTTCCAAACCCAGTAGCTCATATTTTTATGAGTCTTTGTTGTAATTTGGTGAATTAAACTATCTTGTGCATGGTTTATTCATTATTAAAATCATTACAGTAGCTATGTGACTCTAAAAATGTTGATTCCAATTTCTACAGAAATGTATTCTCAGGACGTAGCATGTTTCCTAGGAGTCAGCTAAAAGCTTCTGATGAAAAAGACAAATCTGGTCCAGTACTGCCTTTGGGAATTTCTCAAGGGCATTCTGGTCATTATTTTGAGGTGATTCCAACTCCTCTTGTTTCAGTACACAAAATACTACCTTTTTACCCAAGGAAATAATTTTTGGAACTCCGAAGAAGTTCCGGTGAATTATTTCCTAAAACTAGTTTTATCCACTATAAACTCCATTATAAATCCGGGGAAATTGATAAAATAGTGAAACCACTTTTGTTGGCTTTATTTTATCAATATATATCTGATGGTATCATTTGTATACAATGGTATCATACAGATCAAGTCCTTGAGCAAAAACCCTCTCATAGGTAGTTCCTAGACTCTAAATCCAAAGGCATCTTTTCCCTAAGGCCTCCAAATCTTCTTCCATCCAATCACATCAAACCTCCAATATCTTACTGATATATATCTTATAGTTATCCTTACTTGCTGTATGGTTTGTTGCTTATATACCTTGTATTGATTGGTGTATTGTATGTTTGCATGTATGCTCGATAAACGGCGATAGTTGCGATTGTGTGACGCCGAGAAGAAGGAAGGATCGGGTTATTCTTATTTGTATTATTATGGGTATTCTGGTTATCTAACGCTGTCAAGGGACTTCTCGCTGGTCACAGGCAAGCCACCATTCCTGAACTCCTATATTAACCTACTTATGTTTATCAACTGCTTTATATCTCGTTTATAAATTGCATGATCACAGGCATGGTTTGTTTCAAATAAAAGTGCATGAGTAACTTGGCTCCTCCAAGTTATGGATGAGTGTCCATTAGGACACCTACCCTTTTGCACCTATGTTTACCCCTTTAGACTGAGGCAAAGATGATTAGCATCTTCCCTCTTGGAACCCACGGACTTTCAAAGATAAAACTATTTTGGGTTCTTACCCTAATAAAAAGTTTCAAAATAAAACACTTGGAAATAGGCATCATTTCCGAGTGGAAGTTTTACTAAAAGAAGATATGAGGTGGATGAAGAGAAAGTCAAGCAAGAGAAAGATAAGGGATGTTCTAAGCCAATGTCCGGAACAATTTTATCCATGCAACCACATTACCCCAGACGCTGGGCTTAGCTCGTAGTTTGTGATCCTTAGCCGGGGCTGCTCGTACTCGCTAAAGGGGAGAAATCCCCTGAAATCCGGGTTGTCTGTAGGGCAAGGCACTGGTGCAACAATTGGGTCTCTCGCAGACGGTATGCTTTTAGGTAGTACGAATGGAAGATTGTCACTATTGCTATCTGCTAGACTTCGGTCTGGAGATAGGGGTCAATATGGGAGGAAGGACCAGGGTCGTCGTACCCCATACACGTACCAGAGAGAACAACCCAAAAGGAAAATCCGCCGTTGCTAGGGATGGACAAATGAAAAGTTTAAGTTTGATTATCCGAGCCCCTGTCTACCGTGTGTAGAAGGCCGTGGTTTTATCCCGGCATATGTATTGATTCTTGTGGGTAAAGTGCACAAACTCTGCAGAGTCTAATCTATTCGAATAGTCGTGTCCACGGACAAGGATGGTTGGAATGGCAAGTGCTAGGAGGACCCTTCGGATAAGTTGAGATGAAATAAAGGATGTGACTTGGTCACGAGGAAAGATAAGAACAAGTTTGGTTTTTACTAGAGATGGTCAAAGACGTTTTAAAAAGGGTTTTACTACAAAACTGTTTTAAATCTTTTTAACAAGGATGTGGAGATGTCCAGATTTTTAAAAGGAGGCATATTTTCCAAAAACTATTTTTCCACAAAGATATAGAGATTCCATTGTAGGTTTTATTCAGATAACAACTTAGTGTAGAGCTATCTCGCCACAGACGAATATGCATTATCTTTGTTACCTTGTTTCGTTGGTTTGCGAGTACATTCAAAGTACTCACCGGCATTGTCCCTGGCTATTTACTTGGACAGATTGCAGATGTTAAGAAGGAACGAAGGTGTTGACGTCTATTCTGAAAGTATGTGTTGAGGCACATGGATCAAGAGTGGGATTTGTCCATCCAGATGATGGATAGATATACTCTGGCCCCTTTCGGTGGAATGTCAACCAATTGGCTTGCAAGCATGTGACTAGGTCACACGAGATGTCATATCACGGAACGAGTAAAGAGTACTTATCGGTAACGAGATTGAACTAGGTATAGAGATACCGGCAATCAAACCTCGGATAATTAAAGTATCGCGTGACAAAGAGAACTTCATTCGATCACGAAGTCATTGTAGAAATATGTGGGAGCCATAATGGATTTCCAGATCCCACTAATGGTTATTGATCGAAGATGTGTCTCGATCATGTCTACATAGTTCACGAACCGTAGTGTGGCACCCCGGATTTACAGTCCGAGAATACCCGTTATGCATACAATTCATGTTCCCATGATCAGTGAGCCGTGAGCATAACCGACTAGTATCATTACAACATCCATATAGTAACGAGTACAAAATTACAAAGTGGCCATTATGGCGAATACATCACAAATAGCGGAAGTCTTCAGCGCAGTGCCCGTGCCTTAACCTACATGCAACTGACTAGGAAGACGGCCTAGCTCGCATAGACGTCAACACCTTCGTTCCTTCTTAACATCTGCAATCTGTCCAAGTAAATAGCCAGGGACAATGCCGGTGAGTACTTTGAATGTACTCGCAAACCAACGAAACAAGGTAACAAAGATAATGCATATTCGTCTGTGGCGAGATAGCTCTACACTAAGTTGTTATCTGAATAAAACCTACAATGGAATCTCTATATCTTTGTGGAAAGGCGAAACAAGGTAACAAAGAAATCAAGTTTTTGAACTTGGAAGACCCTCTGGAAAGGTGTAAGACCTTACGGTCGTATTTGGATCTATTAAGAAATAGACATGGATGATTCACATCTATGAAATAGTCGACATGTCGGGAAAGAGTTTACGACAATGTTCAAAGAGTTTACTATGACAATATTTGATCTTTCATAGCGATATTTAGTCTAGACGGATTAATGTAGCAACCACTACATATAATTTGGTATGTGGCATTTGAACAAACAAAAAAGTTCTTCTAATAGAATGGTTACCTAGGATGTGTACATGAAACGATCCAAAGGGTTTTGTTAATTCAAAGGATGCTAAAAGAGCATGCAAAATTCAATGGTTGAAGTAAGCATCGCGAAGTTGGAATCTTCATCATGATGAAACTGTTAAAAGGTTTAATTTCATCGGAGACGATGAAGATGCTTGAATTTGCAAGAAATTAAGTGGGAGCGCTAAGACATATTTCTAATACATTATGTGAAAGACATATTGTTGATCGGAAATGATGTATCTTTTATTGACACAAGTTAAGAATTTCATCTCGATGAAAGACTTAGGCAAAACCCGAATATTTGGCATCAATGTCTATATGGATAGATTGAGGTGATAATATGGTTGTGCCAAAAGTACGTAGATGAGATATCGAATAAGTTCAATATGGAAAATACAAGAAAGGTTCTTGCCGCATAGAAATGATTGAATCAAGATTCAAGTGTATTGACACTTGGTAAGTGAAACAAAAATTCAAGTATTTTGATACTTGGTGAATGAAATAGTATTTTTTTGATCAATCATACTATGATATGTACACATCCATATATGTCCTATGCTTTAAATGTTATGAGAATATACCAGAATGATTCATAAGATGATCATTGGATGCTAGTAAGGATATCCTTATGATCTCTGGAAGAACTAAGAATATGTTATTTTTGTAGAGGTGACAAATAAATAGATGGTTCATTGTAAAGTATTACATTGAGACTAGTTTTATCACAAGATACAAATTAAGTCTATCTCAAACTTAAACTATGGGTGGCACAATGTAATGGAAAGAAGATCCCATAAGGGATTTGGATGAGTTCCAAAGTTAAGACATTGTGACAGATGCTACAACAAAAGGCTAAGTATATGACTGCTATTGTAGCGGCAAAAGAGGGCATTTGTGTCAAGTAGTTTGTTATCAAACTAGGTGTGGTTCACAACGGGCTAGTACTAAAATATATATTGTACAACAATCGTATCGACATGGTTTAATCCCAAAGGAACTAAAGGTCTCACCAAAGGACCAAATTTATAAAATTCCATCTCATTGGAGAATGAGTGATGCATAGAGACGCAAAGACATGCAATTACACACAGACCTGAAAGTGTCGGATCCGAAGATTAGTTAACCACTAGTAATCATGTATATACAACACCGAAAAGCCATAGGTGTTGAATGCCCGTTATGCATACAATTCATGTTCCCATGATCAGTGAGCCGTGAGCATAACCGACTAGTATCATTACAACATCCATATAGTAACGAGTACAAAATTACAAAGTGGCCATTATGGCGAATACATCACAAATAGCGGAAGTCTTCAGCGCAGTGCCCGTGCCTTAACCTACATGCAACTGACTAGGAAGACGGCCTAGCTCGCATAGACGTTATGCATACAAGAGTCGGTTATGCCCGTGCCTTGTTTCGTTGGTTTGCGAGTACATTCAAAGTACTCACCGGCATTGTCCCTGGCTATTTACTTGGACAGATTGCAGATGTTAAGAAGGAACGAAGGTGTTGACGTCTATGCGAGCTAGGCCGTCTTCCTAGTCAGTTGCATGTAGGTTAAGGCACGGGCACTGCGCTGAAGACTTCCGCTATTTGTGATGTATTCGCCATAATGGCCACTTTGTAATTTTGTACAATTATTATATGGATGTTGTAATGATACTAGTCGGTTATGCTCACGGCTCACTGATCATGGGAACATGAATTGTATGCATAACGGGTATTCTCGGACTGTAAATCCGGGGTGCCACACTACGGTTCGTGAACTATGTAGACATGATCGAGACACATCTTCGATCAATAACCATTAGTGGGATCTGGAAATCCATTATGGCTCCCACATATTTCTACAATGACTTCGTGATCGAATGAAGTTCTCTTTGTCACGCGATACTTTAATTATCCGAGGTTTGATTGCCGGTATCTCTATACCTAGTTCAATCTCGTTACCGATAAGTACTCTTTACTCGTTCCGTGATATGACATCTCGTGTGACCTAGTCACATGCTTGCAAGCCAATTGGTTGACATTCCACCGAAAGGGGCCAGAGTATATCTATCCATCATCTGGATGGACAAATCCCACTCTTGATCCATGTGCCTCAACACATACTTTCAGAATACCTAATGCCACCTTTATAACCACCTAGTTATGAAGTGGTGTTTGATGTCATCAAAGCATCCATCCGGTGATGGTGATTAACATGATCTCATGGTCGATGGATTAGGTTACTATGTATTTAAAAAGCTCAATAGCAAACAAACTTTAATGACTTGATCTTATGCTATGCTTACTGCAGGAGTGTGTCCATCACATCATTCTTCTAACAATATGACCTTGTTACTAATAACATCCAATGTCCATGATCAGGAAACCATGATCATCTATTAATCAACAAGCTAGCTTAACAAGAGGCTTAATAGGTACTCTTTTATGTTTACAAAACACACAAGTATTAATGTTTCTTGTTAATACAATTATATAATGGGATGTAAACATTTATCATAAACATAAAGATATGATAATAACCATTTTATTATTGCCTCTTGGGCATATCTCCAACAGTCCCCCACTTGCACTAGAGTCAATAATATATTTTTCAAAAACTTGTGCATTCAACACCTATGGCTTTTCGGTGTTGTATATACATGATTACTAGTGGTTAACTAATCTTCGGATCCGACACTTTCAGGTCTGTGTGTAATTGCATGTCTTTGCGTCTCTATGCATCACTCATTCTCCAATGAGATGGAATTTTATAAATTTGGTCCTTTGGTGAGACCTTTAGTTCCTTTGGGATTAAACCATGTCGATACGATTGTTGTACAATATATATTTTAGTACTAGCCCGTTGTGAACCACACCTAGTTTGATAACAAACTACTTGACACAAATGCCCTCTTTTGCCGCTACAATAGCAGTCATATACTTAGCCTTTTGTTGTAGCATCTGTCACAATGTCTTAACTTTGGAACTCATCCAAATCCCTTATGGGATCTTCTTTCCATTACATTGTGCCACCCATAGTTTAAGTTTGAGATAGACTTAATTTGTATCTTGTGATAAAACTAGTCTCAATGTAATACTTTACAATGAACCATCTATTTATTTGTCACCTCTACAAAAATAACATATTCTTAGTTCTTCCAGAGATCATAAGGATATCCTTACTAGCATCCAATGATCATCTTATGAATCATTCTGGTATATTCTCATAACATTTAAAGCATAGGACATATATGGATGTGTACATATCATAGTATGATTGATCAAAAAAATACTATTTCATTCACCAAGTATCAAAATACTTGAATTTTTGTTTCACTTACCAAGTGTCAATACACTTGAATCTTGATTCAATCATTTCTATGCGGCAAGAACCTTTCTTGTATTTTCCATATTGAACTTATTCGATATCTCATCTACGCATTTTGGCACAACCATATTATCACCTCAATCTATCCATATAGACATTGATGCCAAATATTCGGGTTTTGCCTAAGTCTTTCATCGAGATGAAATTCTTAACTTGTGTCAATAAAAGATACATCATTTCCGATCAACAATATGTCTTTCACATAATGTATTAGAAATATGTCTTAGCGCTCCCACTTAATTTCTTGCAAATTCAAGCATCTTCATCGTCTCCGATGAAATTAAACCTTTTAACAGTTTCATCATGATGAAGATTCCAACTTCGCGATGCTTACTTCAACCATTGAATTTTGCATGCTCTTTTAGCATCCTTTGAATTAACAAAACCCTTTGGATCGTTTCATGTACACATCCTAGGTAACCATTCTATTAGAAGAACTTTTTTGTTTGTTCAAATGCCACATACCAAATTATATGTAGTGGTTGCTACATTAATCCGTCTAGACTAAATATCGCTATGAAAGATCAAATATTGTCATAGTAAACTCTTTGAACATTGTCGTAAACTCTTTCCCGACATGTCGACTATTTCATAGATGTGAATCATCCATGTCTATTTCTTAATAGATCCAAATACGACCGTAAGGTCTTACACCTTTCCAGAGGGTCTTCCAAGTTCAAAAACTTGATTTCTTGTGTATGGAACTATCATAGATTTTATGGCTTCAAGCCATTTGACGGAGTCAGGGCACATCATTGCTTCGGAAAGAACATGTGGGCCCCCATGTGTGGTTTTGGTAATTAATGACAATCTCTATGGACTAATGCTTGTATCAAGTTGTACTTGTAGGATTTGTCCATAGGCAATGCTTGAACCATATGTTGGCTTCAAGGTTTGGAGAAGAAGAAAGTGAAGAGGATCAAGTGGCGACCAAGGTGTTCAAAGAGTGATCCAGAGATTGGTCATGTAAGAGTTAAAACTATGAAGATCTCATGCTTAAAGCTTGCCAACCTCGATGATCATGGATAGATGAAGACAAGGTAAAAGTAAAGGTTTCCCCATGTTGTATGGGGGGTAACTTGCAAGTCTTCATCAAGCAAGTGCGTACAAGAGCAATCAAGGAAGGTGTTCCATCTTGAGAAGGACAAGACCGTCTACATCATAATCAAGTGGAATATGCGCAAGGCAAAGGTATGATCTTGATAGGGTTTCTGTCTTACCAGTCTCGAGATGTTAGTTGGGGAGACCGGTTTATAGGATAGATAACCGTACTATCAAGAGGGTCTCTCAAGTGAGTAACTCCATCATATAGTTCAGAGAGAGCTCAAACCTTTGCATACTTTGCATCATACTTTCTTGGTTGTTATTTGGATCTTATCCATGTGAGGTTCTAGAGCTTGTGGTAATATTCATGACAAGCTCTAGTTCATCAAAACGGATTTCCCTTTTATATCATATTGCGTTTTTGATCTTTGAGGTTTTCCGGTTTCTCACCAAGAGAGGTATCTCACTTTATAATACATGAAATGTTCTCTCTTGGTGGTATCCAATATTTTCACTTTTTGTTGGGTACCTCTTGTTGTCCTCTTTCCAACAAAATTGGTTTTGGGTCAATCGGAGTTTCCAAACTCTAGATATTGCCATTTGAAGTTTGCCTCTTATTTGGTCCAGACCGGAGTCTCCGGTCTGCGTGGACCGGAGTCTCTGGTGTAGTCCGGAGTTTCCGGAACTGTCTCTGGTGGTGACTTCAGAATCAGGGCTGGGACATACTGTATGGGGGTCCGGAGCCAGGTCCAGAGGCTGCCCCGGAGTCTCCGGTGTTGGCTAAGTCCGGAGTCTCCGGTGTTGGAAGACGGTCTTGTTGGGTCATGGATGGCCCGGGTCATTCAGATGGGCGGTCCGGAGGCTGGTCCGGAGATTGGTCGGAATCTCTGGTATAGACCGGAGTCTCCAGTGTAGACCGGAGTCTCCGGTCTGACTTTTCCCCAACGGGCAGAAAACGGCCAGAAATCTGTGGGCCTATAAAAAGGGGCCCGTCTTCCCCAATGTCTTAGCTCGAGTTTTACAGGCTTTCTCCTCCATTCTTGACCCTCTTGAGCTTTCTCCCCCTTCAATCCCTCCCTTGATTCTTGCATATACTTTAGGGATTTGAAAGAGGAGATCTAGATCTACAATCCCACCAATCCATCTCTCCTTTGAGTGAGGGGAACATCTTGGGATCTAGATCTTGGAGTCTTTTGTGGATTTCCTCCATTGTTCTTCCTCTCTTATCCCCCAAAAGCTTTTTTAGCTTTGGTGGAATTTGGGAGAGAAGGATTTGAGCACTACTTGTGTTCTTGCCGTTGCATTTGGTGCATCGGTTTGAGTTCTCCCCAGAGGATTTGGTGAGTGAAAGTTGAGAAGCTTTTTACTCTTGGGTTCTTGGAACCCTAGACGGTTTATTGGTGTTGCAGGTTGTGGCCTTGGTGGCATTGTGGCCTTGGTGGCGTTTGTTGGGAGCCTCCAATTAAGTTGTGGAGAAGTGACCCAACCTCGTGAGAGGTTCCGGTTGCCACTGACAAGTGCACCGATAGTGGAAGCGTGGATCTATCCCATTGGGGTGAGATTCACCAGAGAATAAGGGAGGCCTTTTGTGGCGTTGGTGGTTTGATACCACCCCCTCTCCAAATGAGATGTACTCCATGTTGGGAGGAACTCGGTAAAATATTGTTGTCCCCGCGTGCCTTGGTTGTCTCTATACCCGAGCTCTTTACGTATGCACTTTACATTGTGATGGCCTTCGTGCTTGAAGTAATATATATCTTGCTATCACTTTGTTGCTTGTATTGCTTAGCATAAGTTGTTGGTGCACATAGGTGAACCTTAGTTGTTCTAGGTTGTGCTTAACAAAGTAAACACTAGTTTTATTCCGCCTTTGTTGAGCCACTCTAGGAAAAGTTTTAATCGCCTATTCACCCCCCTCTAGGCGACATATGTATCCTTTCAGCTTCTTTGCATGTAGTCGGTTCATTATTGTCAAGAAATAATGATTTAATCTCAAACCTTAGTATTTGATTGTTTACCTGACCTACTTGATTCAATAGGAACTTAGACCTTCGTGATCACAACCTTTGAGGCACGTGAGCCATGACCATTGTTGCTACCTCCGGGACACTTTCCGGCGCTGCGCAACTCAGCACATATTAGCTTAAGTTCAATAACCTTATCAAAGTTCTATCATCCTCCCTCTTAAATTTTCATGAAAAATTCCTTCTAAAGAAACTTGACGTTCTAAGCGACAAACACTTTTGTCTTCGGTGTTATGGAGGAATACCCAACGGTTATTCGAAATAACCTACAAAGACATGCTCATCCAACTTTGGCTGTAAACATTTTACTTATGCCTAGCATACTAATGTTTAACAAAGGATAACTTGGGTTTTATCCCAAACCATAACTTATATGGTGGAATTTCAACGGATCACGATGGATCTCTTTTCTGTGTAAAAAGCGTTAGTCTCTAAAGATTTAATCTTTAAAACATAATGGCCGTTTTATAAATTACACCTTTGATCTTACCATGTCAAACAAGGTTTCATTACATATCTCGAACACTCCATACTACTATGGTGTTTTCGGGAAACATAGATCTATGGAACGATTCCTCAAATCTTAGGTGTTCTGCTAAACTTTGTAACTCAAATATCTTCCTTTATGATCCAATCATAAATTCTTTATTTTCTCATTACAATGATTTTCCACTTCATCTTGAAAGTCTTTGAACATTTTCAAATATTTCACGCTTCTTCCTCATTAAGTAAATATACACATAATTCGCTCAAATTTCCGGAGAAAGCATATGAAGTTGAAATCCATCTCTCACGACTTCACATAATGGGCTACATACATCAATATGTATAAATTCCAACAAGTTAGTTGTTCGTTCTTCTTTGTCCTTGAATGAAGTTTCAATTATCTCTAGGAAAGTCTCGCAAGTGTCATTTGATCAAAATCAAAAGACACCAAAATTCCATCAACATGGAGTTTCTTCATGTTTACTTTCCAATATAATTTAGACGGTGATGTCACTTCCTAAGTGATCTTTCAATCATTTGTCTTTCAACATTTTTAGCATTAGTTTTATGGATGTGATTTCTCCAACTAGACTTGTATATCATCCATCTATTATGGAATACGGAAATTATTTTAACAACCTTTTGTTCTCATAATACCTAATTAAAAAATCTTGAAGGTAAGATTTGATGTTAACGACCAACACAATAACACTTTGTTTTGCTTTCGCCATTGCAGTTCATGAATTTTGTTGTCTTGCATGACATCTCACACCAACCAATTCAGTATCCAATTCCCAAGAACTACATTGTTTAACAAGCCAAGAATACAACCATAACATGTATATCTTCTATATACCTAAGTTGGACATTTCCAGTCTTTTCTTTTTCCGCCAAATATTGTTAGATTCTCTTTTAGCATTTCCTATTTCTTTTAAAAGAATTTATCAGCATCAACAGTGGCATCATACACATGACACATAGTCCAAAGTGTGTATAGTCAAATACTAATACCTTTGGACTTGCACTTTGAAGTAGATCACCATCATCAAATGTTTGGTGTTCTTTCAAAATCCATTCTTTAGTAATCTTTTAGTGTAGTAAACATTTTACCTACATCTTCTATTCATCCTTATCATGATAACTTTCATGATCAAGCTACTATAGATTATAAAGGTGAATTGCGGGTATAATGTTGCTCTCCAAAACCTTTTGGAGGATTAGGACGACCAGTGTCTCCAAACTTCGCAAATTCTCATCAAATATGAGAACATACACTCCCTTGTGCAAAGGTTTCCTAACGGGGGTTTAGGTTTCTGTCACTCCGGCAACCCCACAATTAGTAGCCAAATACACAATGCATTCCCCTAGGCCCATAAATGGTGAATTATCATATAATCGACGTTCACATGACACCACTAGAAGAATAGCACCACAACTTAAATATCAAACCATTGAATATTTCTCAACACAATTACACTACTAACAACATGACTTCTCCCATGTCCTCAAGAACTAAACGAACTACTCACGAGACATCATATGGATCAAGATCAGAGATGATATAATGGTAAGTAACAATCTGAACATGAACAATAATTCAATGGTTCCACTCAATAGCATCAACTACAAAAGTAATCAACATCGGGAAAGTTTCCCCTAAGAACTATGCAAGATTCAACCCAATTGTTACAGCGGGATGGAGTGGTGGTGATGGTGCTGGTGGAGATGGTGATGATGATGATCTCGATGAAGTCTAGCTTGATGATAGTGTTGATGGCGACGATCTCCCCTCTCCGGGAAGGAATTTCCCCGGGAGATTTCTGCCTGCCTGAGAGCTCTTTCTCTCTCTGTAGTTTCCGCCCCGCAGAGGCGGCGAAATCTTTCTGTGGTCGCTCCCCGAGTCTTAGGGTTTCAAGGGGATGTTATAGGAAAAAGGGCGATGCTAGAGGTGGGCCAAGGTAGCCACACCACCTGGTGGCGCGGCCTAGAGGGCCGGCTCCAGGGGGTGGTGTGGGCCCCCTATGGCCCATATCCACTTCCCCTTCTGGTTTCGTTCATCTTATGAAAAAATAGGGACTTCCATATATTTTATAGAATTTTCTGATCTTCGCGAATATTGCATCCGGACACCTCTTTTTCCATTAGAATCCTGACTCTAGCAGTTCATCCTCCAAAAGTCACCAATCATGCAAAATAGATGAAATAACATAAGTATCATTTCTTAATATGAAATATATCAATGAATAACAGTAAATTATGATATTAAATAGTGATGCAAAATGGACGTATCAACTCCCCCAAGCTTAGACTTCGCTTGTCCCCAAGCGAAAACTGAGCTCAATAAACATGACCACAGGTTTATGGAGTGAAGTGTCGATAAAAAGAATACGGACAAGAATCGTCACACTTACCAATACACAAATCATAATAGAAAGCAAATAACTATTATATAACTTAACTTGCAATGAGTATGGGAGTCATAATAAAGATGCATAAAAACAATCATAATTGGTAATGGCAAACTTTGTTCTTGGTCAGATAATAGTTGACAAATTATGCTTAGTTTTAAGCAAAGCTTTTATAAACGAGTTTATAAAGCAGGAATCTATTGTTCAAACACAATGGGATTTTTACAATGATAGCTTTCAAAGTAGTATTCATTCAGATAAGAGCAATCTGCAAAACAAGGAACATAAGAAACAAGATTGAATAAATCAACATATGGATGATTGAATCACAAAAACTCAAGTGCTTGCTGGAGATAGAAAGGAATAGGTTTACTGACTCAACATAGAAGTGAAAGATAGGCCCTTCGCAGAGGGAAACATGGATTTCAAGTTTCATAAAGAGCTTCCAAAAAATTATGGTACTTACTAGCTTTGAGCTCTCATAGCCCCTATCATAAGCATCTTGAGGTGATTAAGGTTAAGGTGAAAAAAATATGAAGTATATGCTTGACAAATCATAAGTTGGCAATCTCATGTCCCTTGAGTACGAGGGCCATTCCTCATGCTGCTCAACTTTAGTCACAAGCTTTTTCTTGTCATTGTAAGTATATGTGTATCATAGAGAACCTCCAATGGGGTACCCCTTGCCCAATGACACAGGATCTATCCCATATCAAAATGACAAGGCAACAGACAATGAGCATCTCAGCGATCTTTTTATTTTCTATTTGCATAAGTTTTTATTGAGGATTCTTCACATATTGCTCACTATGGTTATGCTGCAAGTTTCCACCATGATTAGGCATGGCTTAGGCTAGCCAACCCAGGCGTTTCTCTAACACATATATATATAATACTCCATGGACTTACAAGCTCCCCCTTTATTTCACACTGTCGACATCCATAAACAAAAGATCATGATATCAACTGGATAGATATATACATGTGTTGAAAATGTTCCCCATGATAGCATGGTTCTGCTAATTCCCAACTTATAAGTGCAAGCATATAAGCAACATAGATGACAAAATGGTTCAAGTTTATTAAGGGCAAGAAAATAAGGTGTGCCATCAAGTTCGTAGAGCTTTAATCACTAGTTTTCACATAACAAATAATTTTTTAATTTTTAAGATAGATAAAACTCGAGAATTTACTTGGAATAGCAATAATGATAATAGGTAGATATAGTGGACACAAATGGCATAGGTTTTGGTTCAAGGATTGGATGCACGAGAAGCATTCCCTCTCAGTACAGGTTTTTGGCAAGCAAGGCTGGGTAGCAAGCATAAGAGTTGAAGGAAACAAACAAACATACAAGTGATAGAAATAGTCATGCAATCTTCCTTGAAAACACAAAAGATTTTAACTTGGGACTACTAAGCTTATGAGCCAATCAAGAAAGAAAGAAAATTAAATAATAAAACCGCAAGTACTTTTTTATTTTCCTATCAATCCTCAAATAGTGTTGCTACTGACCAAAGCTAAGTTTGCCAAAACCAACTTGATTAACTTGATGCTCCCAAAGTGATACCAATACTAACAACAAGATCAATCATATAACAGAAATTACAAACTAAAATAAGATGTGCAAAAAGTAAATGATGAAACTTCTCATTAATATTCCATAACGGCACTCACACCAAGGGATACATAGATAACCAACTAGAGGAGAGATACTTCCACAATGCAAACCATCATATATGATAAGCTCTCTATTCATGATATGACTCTACTAAAAAGGTAAAAAGATAAAATATAATGATGTGATACCGCGGCACTCCCCCAATCTTGGAACAAACTAAGCGGATGCCAAAACCTAATGACGAATTACTCCTTTGGTGGTGGTGGTGTTCTCTCGATAAGCTTTTCAATCAATTTCTTCAAATCCTCAATCTCAAAGGCGAGAGTACGAATCATCTCCAAATTATGATCAATGCGATTCATGATCATGTTAGACTGTGAATCCTAGTCCTTGTGATTCTTTACCCACTCTTCCTCCTTAAAGTATTCTTTTCCTGCATGGTTAGATCGAGGTATATCCCAACTAGAGGGCAACTTTCCTTTAGGCATGTTTTGGAATTGCTGCTCATGTATAAGAGTATGGAAGGAGTTCTAGGTTGCAACCACTCCAATGCTTGCAATGGTGGCACGGGTGCGTGGATGCTTGTATTCCTCCACTTCTTTTTCAACTTCAACCATGATCTCCTCCTCCGGCTAGGGGTCTTGGAGATCATCTTCCACGAGCTTTTTGCCCTTGTCGTTGGCGGAGACCATTGTGCTTCTAAACTTGAGAATAGTTCCTGACATAAACAGATCGAAACGAAAACACAGCGAGAACACGATATACGGACCTCGGGGGTCCCGGGGATTATATATTACGAAGTTTTACGACATAAGGAAGGTACTGGGCGAAAACGGGACAGAGACGGGCTTCGTGGTGGTCACACCACCTTGTGGCGCGGCTAGGTGGGCCCATGCCACAGGGTAGTGTGGGCCACCCGGGCTCCGTTTCCTTCCCTCTTTCGACTCATTATCTTCCGTATGAAATAAAAACTGCAAAAATATAAATTGAAAAGTTTTTCGCGAACCTTTTCTTACCAGAATTGTTACCTATTCGAAAACGGACTCTGCAGGTTCATGAACTTGGTCTTTAATAAATTCTTCCGGAGTCACCACTTGAATAATATCAATATCTTCATTATAAGAATATCCAGAATTATAATGTTTGAGTCTTTGACCATTCTTTATCTCCTTACATCATTCTCCCCAACACTTGAAAATTCCTTTCATACAAGACTTCACACAATCTTCATTAGCAACATTAGTGTATGCAAGATAATAAAACTTTGGGGTCAATTTCAGCTGAAGTCTGTCAAAACATAATCTACTGTAGCAACTCCTTTCAAAAACCCCAAAAGAATTCAAAAGGAATCGATTTAAGAGGCAAATGCAAAAATGACAAAAGTCTATTAAAACAGACCAGTAGGTAAAAACCAATTTTTTCGAAAATATTCTGTTGCTCAAATCTAAAAGTGCAAAACTAACGAAAGTTAAATAATAACTTGGGGCACATGCACAAAACATTACATCTCAATCTGAAATACTGGGGTTTTTCACGATTTTGTACAGTGAAGCGCAGAAATCTATTTTTGGGACAGCAACTTCCCAACATCTCACCTCCCTCTCATTAGAGGCTAATCCTGACACAATAACCAAACAAAAAGGATAAGGAGAGGTTATTATAGAGGCAATAACTTCCAAGATTCAAAAACTATAAGGAAAAATAAAATGAGTTGTCTCCCACAAGCTCTTTCTTTATAGCCATTAAGATAGGCATGATAATTTCAATGATGCTCACATAGGAAATATGGATTTGAAGTAAAAGATAGCATCAAGAAGCAAATATCCAACACATTTAAGTCTAACCCACTTCCTATGCCAAGGGATTTTGTAACAAAACAAATTATTGAAACAAGGGGCTTCTAGCATAGGAAGACAACAAATGCAACATCAAAACTTTCAACATAAAACGGGGAAACTTAATATTATTGAGATGCATAAAACCATGCTTCCCTCTCTCATAATAACTTTCAGTATCATTATGAAGAAAATTCATAATGATATAAATATCACAAGAAACATTCTTATCATCAAAATGAGCATATTTAAAATAATCAAATAGAGGTTTAAGGTCAAAATCTGGATCAATAGAAGCAAATTTTTCAACTCTAAAATCCTCATTAGGCAATTCATTTTCATAAGGAGCTTTAGAAAATTTGGAAAAATTAAACTCATAAGATTCTCCATCAAATTTATTCAAAATTTTCTCCTTCTTACAATCTATAATAGCTCCACAAGTGTTCAAGAAAGGTCTACCAAAAATTATAGGACAAGTTTTACTAGCAGCTTTACCAAGTACTAGAAAATCAACTGGATATTTAATCTTACCACAAAGAACTTCTACATATCTTACAATACCAATTGGAGAGATGGTATCTCTATTAGCAAGTTGAATAACCACATCAATTTCTTCAAGTTCACAAGGAACAGTTTCATGCATAATAACCTTGTAAAGATCATAAGGAATAACACTAGAACTTGCACCAATATCACATAAACCATAATAGCAATGATCACCAATTCTAACATAAAGCACAAGGACACTAGCTTGCCTAGTTGTACTAGGATGTGAAACAATATTAGAAGAATCTTCATAGAAGATAATGTGCCCATCTTCTACATTTTTAGTGACAAGGTCTTTCACAATTGCTACTACGGGTTCAACATTTATTTTTTCATCAGGTTCTATAGCTCTCTTTGTACTTTTTTTAACCACACTAGATATCATAGAATGTTCCTTTACCTTAGCAGGAAAAGGTATTTTATCAATATAAGGTTCAGGCAAAATGCGATCAACAGTACAAACTTCAATATTAGCAGGAACACACAATAACTTTATATGGCGCATGATACATGTTCCACTCCTTTTTGGGAATTTCAATATAAGAGGCAAAGGCCTTAAAACAATTTGCAAGAACTTGAGAATCAAGACCATACTCAGTACTAATATTATGAAAGTCATCAGTTCCCATAAAAGATTTAATGCATTTATAATCATAATTTATACCTGACTTTCTTCCTTTATCATTCTCCCATGCTTCAATATTTTCTTGAATACAGTCTAGAAGATCCCATTTAGCTTCTTCTTTCATAAGTGTAAACGACCCAGCACAAGAAGCATCTAATAAATTCTTATCATGAAGAGAAAGCCTTGCATAGATATTTTTTAATAATAATATTATTGGGAAGTTCATGAATAGGACATTTCAGCATTAGTAACTTCAATCTCCCCCAAGCTTGGGCTGTACTCTCTCCATCACGAGGTCAAAAGTTATATATTTGATTCCGGTCTTTATGAATCTCACTAGGAGGATAGAATTTAGAATAAAAGAGAGGTACAATTTCCTCCCATTTCATAGATTGTCCATTCTTCAGCAGCTTATACCATTCCTCGGCTCTACCTTTCAATGATATATAGAGTAACTTTTTCTTAACTTGTTCCGTTGGGATACCTACATACTTGAAAAACCCGCATAATTCGTGTATAAAAAGCAAATGATCACCAGGATGGATGGTTCCATCTCCAAAATAGTAGTTATCCATAACACGATCAACAATTTTTGTAGGTATTTTAAAAGAATCTATCTCAGCAGGTGGTGGTTCATCTACTACCTCAGCAGTGGTAGTAGCTTTTCCAAATAGCAAACTAAGTGAGTTATCCATATTGGAAACAAAGTAGCTAACATGAATAAAAACAATACTCACAGTAGAAATTTCCTTTACCAGTTTCACTCTTCAATAGTGCTTCAATCCCTGGCAACGGCGCCAGAAAATAGTCTTGATGACCCACAAGTATAGGGGGTGTATCATAGTACTTTTTATAAATAAGAGTGTCGAACCCAACGAGGATAAGAAGGTGTTGACAAGTGGTTTGGATCAGGAATTCTCTGTAAATACTTAGCAAGCGGATTTTTAGGGTTTTTTGATAATGCAGAGAAATAAAGTGTGAGTAAATAAAAGTCGATAATAATAATTGCAGCAAGTGTCCCAATCCTTTATTCAGCAAAGGAAAAGTCGGTTGTATTACTTATGAGGACCAAACGTTCTCGAGGACACATGGGAATACTGTCAAGTGCTTTCGCTTCATATAGTTGATTAATTTTCTTTGGTTAGACAAGTGTTGTGTGGGTGAACCTATGATAATGTACCGACCTTACTTGGACTAATACATACTTGTGATTATACCCCTTGCAAGCATCCGCAACTATAAGAAAGTAACTAAGATAAAAACCTAACCACGACATTTAACTCTGAGATCCTACACTCTTGTGCAAAGGTTTCCTAATGGGGGTTTAGGTTTCTGTCACTCCGACAACCCCACAATTAGTAGAAAAATACACAATGCATTCCCCTAGGCCCATAAATGGTGAAGTATCATGTAGTCGACGTTCACATGACACCACTAGAAGAATAGCACCACAACTTAAATATCAAACTATTGAATATTTCTCAACACAATTCCACTAACAACATGACTTCTTCCATGTCCTCAAGAACTAAACTAACTACTCAGGAGAAATCATATGGATCAAGATCAGAGATGATATAATGATAAGTAAAAATCTGAACAAGAACAATAATTCAATGGTTCCGATCAATATCATCAACTACAAAAGTAATCAACATCGGGAAAGTTTTCCCTAAGAACTATGCAAGATTCAACCCAATTGTTACAGCGGGATGGAGTGGTGGTTATGGTGCTGGTGGATATGATGGTGATGATGATGATCCCGATGAAGTCTAGCTTGATGGAGGTATTGATGGCAACGATCTCCCCTCTCCGAGAAGGAATTTCCCCGATAGATTTATGCCTGCCGGAGAGCTCTTTCTCTCTCTGTAGTTTCCGCCCCGCGGAGGCGGCATGATCTTTCTATGGTCGCTCCCCAAGTCTTAGGGTTTCAAGGGGATGTTATAGGCGAAAGGGATATGCCAGAGGTGGGATAGGGTGGTCACACCACCTGGTGGCGCGGCCCAGGGGGGCGCACAAGGGGGTGGTGTGGTCCCCCTATGGACCATCTCCACTTCCCCTTCTGGCTTCCTTCGTCTTCTGGAAAAAATAGGGACTTCCATATATTTTCTGGAATTTTCTGATCTTCGCGAATATTGCATATAGACACCATTTTTTCCATCAGAATCCTGACTCCGGTAGTTCATCCTCCAAAAGTCATCAATCATGAAAAATAGATGAAATAACATAAGTATCACTTCTTAATATGAAATATATCAATGAATAACAGTAAATTATGATATAAAATAGTGATGCAAAATGGACGTATCAATTACACAGACCAAATCCACTACAACAAGTCCGATCATCACGAGAGATGATGTATCTTCAAAGGAGAGTAATCAACATGTTCATCATATCATCCATATGACTCATGCTTTACCTTTAGGTATTCTGTGTTCTGAGACCATGTCTGTATATGCTAGGCTCGTCAAGGTTAACCTTAGCATCCGCATGTGCAAATCTGGCTTGCACCCGTTGTATGCACACGTAGAATCTATCACACTCGATTATCACGTGATGCTTCGAAACGACGAGTCTTAGCAATGGTGTCTACTAAGGATGAACACTTTATTACTTGATATTTAGTGAGAGGTATCATCTTATAATGCTACCGTCGTGATCTAAGCAATATAAGATGCATAAAAAAGATTAACATCACATGCAATTCATAATATGTGATATAATATGGCATTTCTTATTGTGCCTTTGATCTTCATCTCCAAAGCACGAACATGATCTCCATCATCACCGGCGTGACGTAAAGGTCAATGGCACCTCTTCATGGTTGTCCTCCACCAGCAGCAGCTATTACAACTACTTTGATGAATAGACACGTAGGTCTTAAACGAAATTTAAATACAACCATAAGTCTCCTGCCGGTTGCCAACTTATAATAAGGATTATTGCATACATCATATATAATCATAATCACATCATGGCCATATCACATCTAAACACAAGCCCTGCAAAAACAAGTTAGACGCCTTTAATTTTCTTTGCATGTTTTACGTGGCGGGGGCTTTCGAATAAGAACTGTTCTAACTTACGAATATGAACCATAATGTTGATACAAGTATTGTCAAGTGCCCATTGTAAATTGAATCTTCAATATGGTGGGAGAGAAAGATACCCGCAAAGCCACTTGTGCAATGCAAGTTGCACGTTGAGCGTGGAGCAAGTCTCATGTACGATGACACGTAATGTTAGCCCGGGCCGCTTCATCCCACCATCCTGCAAGATGCAAAGTACACGAAAATCAAGCGACAACAAAAGCATCAACACCCACAAAACCATTGTGTTCTACTCGTGCAACAGATCTACACATAGAGTCGGCTCTGATACCACTGTTGGGTTCGCAGCATGGAAAACAAAAAAATTCTATCGCGAGAACAAACAAAAGCCAAGATCTAATCTACGAGATCGGTTCAAAGAGTTTGTATAGAACTAACCCTCGTAGATCCAAAGCGTTTAACGATATCGGATTCTCGTGATTGATGTAGTCGATCACTTGCCGATCTCAAGGTCGTGTAGACGATCCTTCCGATGCCACGTTCCGGCAGCGCTTCCGCAGTCGGTCACATGTACGGTAGTCAATGAAAACCTTCCTCTCCCTCGTTCTAGCAGGCAGCAGAGGTAGTAGATCTCCTCGGAATCCCAACAACACGACAGTGTGGTGGTGGTGGAGGAGGAGAGATTTCTGCTGGGATTCGCCTAAGCCGGAGCAGTGCGGTGGATGAGAGAGGGCTGCGGCGGCTAGGGTTCTAGGCGCCATGGCTTGAGAGACTAGGGGGTGCGCCCCCACCCCTCCTTATATAGGTGGGGGCGGCCAAGGGTATTCCCAGCCCTAGTGGAGTCCCTCCCTAACTCGGCCATCAAGAGAAGAGGTTGAAACCTTCTCCACCAAGACTTCCCTCTTACCAAAAACTAGAGTTTGACTTTTCAAACTAGGATTTGACTATTCAAACTAGGGTTTGACCCTTTTACTAGTATTGGCCGAATTGACCCTTAAGGGTTTGGTGCAGCCAGCCCCTTAGGGCATGCCACATCCCAAGTGACCCCTCCCAGAGTGGTGGACCTTCCAGAACATTCTAGAAGGTTCCGGTCAAAACACCAAAAACATTTCTGAACCCCGGAAAACCACTTTCCTTATATGAATCTTATTCTTCGGACCATTCTGTATCTCCTCATGATGTACTAGATCCAATTCGAGACTCTGAACAATATTCGGTCTCCAACTCACATTCCATATCTACTTTAAACAACATCGAATCCTTAAGTATGTCTCCCTACGGTTCGTGATCTATGTAGAGATGATCGATACACCTCTCCGATCAATAACCATTAGTAGGATCTAGAAATCCATTATGGCTCCCACATATTTCTATGATGACTTAATGATCAAATGAACCATTTACATACGATATTGATTCTCTTTGTCGTGCGATACTTTACTTATCCGAGGTTTGATTGTCGGTATCTCTATACCTAGTTCAATCTCGTTACCGATAAGTACTCTTTACTTGTTCCGTGATATGGCATCCCTTGTGACCTAGTCACATGCTTGCAAGCCAATTTGATGACATTCCACTGAGAGGGCCCAGAGTATATCTATCTGTCATATGGATGGACAAATCTCACTCTTGATCCATGTGCCTCAACACATACTTTCAAAATACCTAATGCCACCTTTATAACCACCCAGTGATGAAGTGGTGTTTGATGTCATCAAAGCACCCATCAGGTGATGGTGATTGACATGATCTCATGGTCGAAGGATTAGGTTAATATGTATTTAAAAATCTTTGTAGCAAACAAACTTTAATGACTTGATCTTATGCTATGATTACTATAGGAGTGTGTCCATCACATCATTCTTCTAACGATATGACCTTGTTATTAATAACATCAAATATCCATGATCATCTATTAATCAATAAGCTAGTTTAACAAGAGGCTTACTAGGGACTCTTTTATGTTTACAAAACACACAAGTATTAATGTTTCCTAGTAATACAATTATAGCATGGGATATAAACATTTATCATAAACATAAATATATGATAATAACCATTTTATTATTTCATCTTGGACATATCTCCAACAGGTCTCCAGTTGGGTTAGATTGATGGTTTCAAACACTCCTGTAGAAGGCCCATGACACATGTCGATTGAAAACACCCGTTAAGTGAACCCGATATTGCGATAAGAACCATAACAACGCATATGATACAATACAACACATACTTATTTCACGCCCTGTTGCTAGATTTTATTTTTTGGAAATGGGCGCTTTTATTACTTAAAGTAATTTTTACACCTGGAATTTGCATAACTAGGATGCACATAGCCGACAAATCCACACGACTATAGAACGAAGAATGTAGACCAACATTACAAATAACACTAACAAAATAAACGGCCTCGAGCTATGGAGGATCAATCCTTAGTTCACGCGGTCATCCATGTTGGAATAAAATATGCCTCGCTGTGTCCTCCAATCACGTACACCTATCCGCAAATAAGTTGTAAAACTCCATACGTTGGAGAGCAGTCCATGACCGGATAATATTCGTAGCCCGGTAGATAACCCGCAGGGAAGAAGACACAATGTTATTAAAAATCTTGTCATTTCTACATAGCCATAGCGTCCAAATAATGGCAAGCGATCCCACCTTAAACGAAGTCCTGTATTTATCATGTACCCCATACAACCAGTTATAAAATACATTGGCCACCGAAAGTGGGGAAGATAAACCAGAGGCTATCTGGATGATTGACCATATAGAGCGAGCAAATTTACAATGAAAGAATAAATGTCAGATTGTCTCATCATGATGAAAAAAAACACATTGTTTACTTTCATGCAAATTCCTCTTTACAAGATTATTTTTTGTCAGAATTACACCCTTATAAAGATACCATGAGAATATCTTTGTCTTTAGGGGTATTTTCATCTTCCAAATTTTACTATTATCATCGACCGAAATATCAGGTTGAATCAAAGCTCTATACATTGATTCAACTAAAAATTTACCACTATCTAGTAATTTCCATTTAAACTCGTCCACACCCTCTGATAGCTATATCGTGGATAATCGTAATAAAAGATTGTTCCAAGATACCAGTCGATGGCCTATGAGACTTCTCCTGAAAGACATATTAGGTAGATTAGATTCCATTAATATGGAAAGTGTATCCTCTTTATGTCGAACAATCGAATATAGAGCTAGATATTATTCGCGAAGAAAAGTTTGACCAAGCCACTTACCTTTTCAAAATCTAATCTGCGATCCATTCTTAATATTGAAAACACAAAAACGGAAGAAATGCTTTTTGGACGCTATTAGTTCAGCCCAAAAGTGCGAATCACCGGGTTTACAAACCACTTGAGACACAACTTTTGAGCTAACATATTTCCTCAATAATATGGTTTGCTAGACACCATCTTCTGAAGTAGTTTGAAAAGTCATTTATCCAGAAGCGCGGTATTTTTAACTTGCAAATCATGTATGCCAAGTCCACCGTATTCTTTTGGTCGGCAAACCATATTCCATCTGGCCAACCGATATTTGTTTTTTTCACTATCCCCTTGCCAAAAGAATCTTTATCGGAAATAATTTACTTTATTCAAGACATTTTTTGGCAACTGGAAAAACAAGATCATATACAATATCATGTTGGTGAGTACCGAGTTTATGAGTACAAGTCGATAGTAATTTATCTTTCCAACTATTAAGACGTTTTTGGAGTCTTTCCTCAATGAGTTTCCATTCAACATTTGTAAGACTTATATGGCATATTGCTCACATGACTTTTAATTTATGACCACAACTAATATTATCAAAAGCGGTTGAACGGATTGGATAACAAATCCATGTGAAAGTTTGTTCTTTAGCTTCGAGCCATATGGAAAGTACATAATGATTTTTTATTGAAAAATCAAGAGCTCCTTCTTTTTGTAGGGCTATCCGTTTTGCTGTCCACTATCTCCAGCCGGTGGAGAAGCAGCAGAACATATGGATTATGGGTATAGCTGTTTGGAAATGGTTGCAGGAGATTTGTTAAACTGCTGCGGCTGGCGGCTTGGTAATGAGATCACATGTTGATGCAAAGACGTTTTGCTTTTTTGTATCCGGGAAGTGTGAAATAAAATCATGAAATAAACAAAGTATCCGAATTGTAATCTTCTCATTTGTTTTAGACTTGGTCGAACAAAGGTCGAAGGCAAGCCGACTCTGTTGGACAAATTTAATTTTGAGCAATGAAGCACCATTGGCGGCCATCTTATATTCCCAGAGCCAGACGATCTTATCTCTCTATCAACTAGACCCACGAATCCAATCATGACTGGAGATATATCCGGGAAGTGTTGAGCTCCTGTGCACCGATAATACACGCCAGTTGCATGGTTGCGAACTAGTACGTACCTTTCAAGAATAGATCCAAGATTAGATCGGCACTAACTTGAACACCGCATTCTGGGGTGACAACGAGCTGCATTCCCATGAGCGGATCAGAATGAAAATTCGACCAGGCGTAAGCTAAAGTTGACCTGCGCCATCGCTCTCTCGGTGGAGGAGAGGGCGAGCATCAGCCAGCAGGAAGCCTGGCGAGTTCAACCTTTTTCATCCACCTGGCACGCGCCGGAATCTATGTCCATTTATGCGAGAATCGGAGCTTGAATGATTGGGCAAAGAAGAGCATCGGTCGATGGATCGACCAATCGTGCATGGGGGCAAGTTAGCGATCGATCACGAGTAGTGCGCGCGCGGTCCCGAACACCGTGACATGCATGTGCAGCTAGCGCGCGGCCGGGAGAAGAGGGAAATGGTGGAACGGCATTCGAGATTCAGCCAGCGGCAACGCCTGAATGCGCCGACCTGACAGTGCCACCGCCGGTGGCGCGCACGGGCGACACTTGTGCTCTCCGGCGTCCACCTCACCCGATCCGACGGCCGGATGGCGGTGCACGCGTCGAGCATCCATGGCCAGACCAACACTTGCTAGTGAGGTTCTTCGTTTCATGTCATGTGTGTGCTGGACGGGGAGAGCCGATCGATGGCGACAGCAGATGGAGGCTTTGTCATTTCTTCCACCATTTCCCATGCGTCTGGCATATCAAGATACTCGGAGTTGCCTGGTCCCGGAAAGCGATTTCCATTGCTAGTGCAGGTGCAGGCCGAGGTAGCTATAGCTGCTTCCATGCATGGCCATGCGCGCGCACACATCCTGCTGCCAGACTTGCACGCTCGGTGCCAGATAGCGTCTTAATTAGCTTGGTTGATTAGCTGTGTGCAGGGCAAAAGCACAACGTGCGCGTGCATGTCTAGCAGTACTCTAGCTGCAGGTTACGTCGCAGCTTTACATGTATTCAATTCAGTTAGTCGCGGCTGAAAAAGTTGTGCACAATCTCGAGAGCAGCTTCACGCACTAATCATTCCAGTAACCTGCAGCATGTGATATAATTTACCCACACGGCCACGCTTTGGTTCTGAAAAGACCCTCTCCTCTGCGTGCGTTTGACCGGCCGGTGCCAGACTGCCATGCATTGCCATTGCCAGCGTGCTAGGTCTCCAGGATCCACTCAGAGCCGGCTCTATGTTTTGGAGGGCCCTAGGGCGGAGTCGATGACATGGGCCCTTATAAGGCTATATATATGTATACCTATATTAATATAAACATGTATGAATGACTATTTTTATTTGTAAAGTATTAAGAGTTAACATCCAACAACACACTATTAGTTCAAGATGTATAAACATGATTATTAAGCACTTAAACCATGTCATATAATGACAGAAAAATAAAATAGTAGTTAAATAACTTCTTGCTGCAAGATCATCTTCTCCCGGATCAGATTATCTCAATTGATTATTGTTGTTGATATCAAAACTATTTGTTGATTAGAAAATACTTATTTTAAAGCATCTCTTTGTGATTCAATAAACCGACTCTTGACTTCTAATTTCTTTTCTCAACACATGACTTAGGTTCTTGGGGCAACATTTAAACACCTATAATTGTAAAGGAATTAAATAGTACTTGAAACTGGAACTCTAAGTCTCTAATCTCACATTGCAATTGGATCCTGTGGCGATTGAACATACCACGGCCGGTGCAGCAGAGAGCAGGGCCACGAGGAGCGAAACGGGGCACAAATGGACTCACAAATTCAAATGATCAATTCTAGATTCCCAATAGGCAATGAGGAATTGATGATCTCCAATCTAGAGCAGGACGACTAGGATAGTCCTCCATTCAACAGACGATAGTAGGGAATAGGGGATACAAACAGGCAAACACGAATTAGACTACAATGGAAAGATTAATTCTTAATTTGGTTTTGTCCATTCTCTCTTCATGATGGCCCTTTTGACTCGAATTTTTAATCCCAAACTAAACAACAGACTAATAAAGAAGCATGCAAATTATGGGCCCCCAAAGGCATGGGCCCTAGGGCGCCGCCCATGCTGGCCATGGGTCAGAGCCGGCCCTGGATCCACTGATGCCCCTGGTTGCTGTAATGCTGGAGTACAAGTAACAAGTTGGCTCTGATAAAGCAATGATGCACCAGAGAGAGCAGGGTGTAGCATGCACTGGCCATCACACAGCTACCATCTCCGTTAGATTCCGGAAAGATCCCCACACACCGAGCAAGCAACCCTACTTGGAGATCCAGGAACAACGCTACTTGGAGTAATGCAGCAGCCAGTAGTACGGTAGTAGTGGCCAGCAGCCAGCGCGCCAGGAGCAACGCGGCCGCCCCATTGGCCACCTCCGGGTACTGATGCTTGTGCCGGCCGGCCGGTAAAACGCACGGTGCAGCAGCGTCGTACATGGAGATCCCACCGATTGACGTGGTGTGTCTCATGTCGAGATCACCGGGGCGGGGGCGGGGACGGGGCGGCGTTATGATATGCGCGCGGGCGCGAGTGCGTCCGTCTCGTCCGGGGGCCGCGCTGGTCGGGGGTTTGATGTGGATGCGATCGCAGCACCTGGAATGGAATGATGAAAAAGGGACGCCATAGGGCCGGCGCCTGCAAAACAAAGAAACCCTTTGCAGATCGTGACATCGTGCCAATGCCATTTTTAGCAGCGCAAGAGGCCCCCTGCGTGCCATGTCAATATGTCGATTGTCGCGTTCCGGCGGCTGGTTCCCTGTGGGTGCGTCAAAAATCATTTCAGCCACCCATCATTTCATCGGCAAGTGTCGGGGGATGCATCACATCGACGGATCATCACCGTAACACCATCGGTAGTGGTGGTGGCCGGGGCGGGCTGTGTACGTTTTCCAGACAGACACAGAGACGTTTGTTGCGAGCATTCGTCTTCATGGCCGGTAGGGTCTGAAATCTGAATGGTTGATTGTTCAGACTTCAGACAGCGCTCGAGAACGTCGCACTAGAATCCGCATCGGGCAGGATGTGCATGTCAAGCTATAGCCCTTCTTACTCAGATATTGGCAACTTGCAACTTTGTCATCTGTTTTTTCTATTGCGTGCTGGCCAGTTATCGTACTTTACCTTCCCTACTGCTCTCGGTCACATGGCACTACGCACTAGCAGTGTTGCAGTTTGGGAGTGACTTGAAGTTTAAATTGGTGATGAAACCAAAGGAGAGAGGACGAGCTTCTCTGGACGTAGCCCAGGAAGGTCACTTGCCAAAAAAAAGCCCAGGAAGGTCGCTACCGCCCCATGGAAAGCAAGATAGGGGTAACAATTGAAACGGGAATTCTATATGCCCCCCGCTGGCTGCACGGGCGACTAGAGCCGCGTTGGGCCGGCTCAGTTCACGCTAGGATTTTTACTTTTACATTTTTTTTCTTTTTTCTGTTTTATTTTTCCTGTTTTCATTTTTATGTTTCATTTTTTTTATTTTTGTTTACGTTTTCTAGAAACATCATTATTTTTTAAAAAGATGTTCACTATTTTTTGAAAAATTATGTTTTTATGAATTTTGGTTCATGATTTTCAAAGTTGGTTCAGGATTTTTAAAATTTGGTTCATGATTTTTTGAATTGGATTCATGATTTTTGAAATAATGTTCTTGTTTTTTTATTTTTGGTTCATGATTTTTTAAAAATTGGTTCATGATTTTTCTGAAATTGATTCATGTTTTTCTAAATTGGTTTATGATTTTAGAAAATGGTTCATGATTTTTCTAAAGTTGATTCATAATTTTCGGAATTGGTTCATAATTTTCAAACTTTGGTTCATGATTTTTGGAAAAATTGAAAATTTGTTCAAGAATTAACAAAATCTTCACAGATATTTAAAATCATTCATAGTTTTTAAATCACTATTATAGAGAATGTTGAGAGTTTAAATAGAATACAGAAAAATAAAGAATAAAAAGAAAAAATGGAATCTCGTCACGTGGGCCAGCCCACTCACCGGCACCTTAAAGTGGCGCGTCGCATTGCACCGCCTTCAAGCGGCGTATACACCTCAATTGAAATAGGAGCTCCCATTTGGGCCTCAAGTGTGCCTTAACCCGTGGAGCCTCAGGGTTGCCGCCTAGGTAGTTTGGTTTTTCCCTTTCCCCTTCTCTTTTCATGTTTTCTTCTTTCTTTCTTTTATTTTACTTTTTTATAGTGTTCTTCTTTTTTCCAAAAGTTGTGACAAGAAATTGCAGATAAAATAATAATATATCATATATCCGGTCAAGTATATTATGAGCTCACCAGAAAAAATACTCTAAAAAATTTCACAAAAATTACCTATCACTGGTCATTTATTTTGTAGACCGAATAATGACCATCATAATAGATTTCGATTAGATTACCTACCACTGACATTATAATGCCAAACGTTTCACTCCTATGGTTTGCCATTAAAATTGGTCACCTTGCGCCACCATATGGAACTAGAAGATTTAGGTTGCACCGCCTGCCATGCACGGCATACCTGCATTATCATGCCCTTCGCGCCTCATCATTTCCAATTTAGGGGAACTCGAGAAATCCTTCACCCATGAGTGGCCGAGCGCCTCTAGGAAATTTCTAAAGCACATGCTAAACTGAGGGGGAAAACTATTTCTTTGCCCTGCGTCGCTCCTCTCGGGGCAACACGGGAAGCGACCTAAACCTTTGTGCTGCCACCCCTTCCTCCACCTCCCACCCCTTGCCGCCGCCTGGGATAGCCGGCAGCCAAGCTCGTGACCATCAAGGACGGCGGCAGAGAGGCTGTTGGAGATATGCCCTAGAGGCAAATGATTAAAAGTGTTTATTATCATATCTTATTGGTTCATAATAGGTTTAATATCATGCTATAACTGTATCAATCGGAAACATTGGTACAAGTGTGGTATGTAAACAAACCAAGTTCCTAGTAACCTCTATTCAACTAGTTCATTGGTCAACTGATGATCGTTTCCTGATCATGGACATTCATGTCAATTGACAATGAGGTCGCATCATTAGGTGAATGATGTGATGGACACATGTATCCAACATAAGTATTGCAACACAATCAACTCACAAAGTTTATCGTTGCGATAATTAGAAATGAAGTATCCTACTCCTTAGACTATAAGATCATATCTAATCACTATCACCCTAGGTTGCCTTTTCTGCATCAACCGCCACACTGTAATACGGTGATCATAATGGTGCATATCAGGTATTTCGAAGGGATGGGTTGAGGTGTAAGTATCAAGATCGGGATTTGTTCTCCCGTGTGATGCGAATATAGGCTAGGCCCACTGATGAAGGTATAATATAGCTTCAGTATCGTTCTTTCCACATGTATTGAATTACAGTTCAGTCATAGACTAACACAGCTCAACCAAAACAATAGCACAATCTCAGGTACAGGAAATCAATCTACACTACTGGAGATGGATCGCAAGTTTCATGACACGCACCAAAATCCACAAGTCACAGAATCAAAGCAGGGGACAGGTAAAGAGCTTTGAATATGACTACAGCTCGAATCCTCAACTGATTTAGCAACCAGAGGTACAACTAGATAGGGAAAGAGATGAAGCAATTCACTGAGTTCATGCTCCAAGTTCAGACATTACAAGCAAGCGACAAAGATGAAACAGAGATGAAACAAGGGACAAGGGTCAGAGCTAGAGATCCTTCACTTTGTAGCCGACGTGCTCGTGCTCTCTAGATCGAGCCGTCTTGCTAACCGAAGCTTGCCTCTCCTAGACCGATCGCCCTCAGATCTCGATTGAGGCTCCCGCTGTGCTCCTCCTTCCTTCTCCCCGAGGTGGCCTATTTCCTCCTCCCGTGTTTCGCGTGACTTTATCGTAACCGAGTGGCCTATTTTTGTTGCCTTCCAATCCAACTTCTCCCCCTCCTCTTTTCACTTTCCCCCTGGTGCTTCTTGTCCTCTTACGCAAGTAGGTCCTCGTCTGATGACTTGTGTGTAGTAAATTCTCACGGTGGTATATTTATAGTGCCTTTGCGCACTTTTCTGTAGATAACAAGGAAAAAGAGTGTATGTGATGTTTTGCTAATAATATAAGTGTTGTGACTATGAAAAATGACTGAAAGTAACCAAAACTTCCACTTTAAAGACAATAAACAAGGATAAGAATCACACAAAACTAGGGTTTATCACCCGCTTGGTGAGATTACATCCAAGAAGTTGCATCGTGTGACTAGGTCATGAGGATGGAATATCACCAGAACGAGTTAAGTAGCACTTGTTGGTAACGTGATTGAACTAGGTATGATGATTGATGACCCACAAGTATAGGGGGTGTATCGTAGTACTTTTGATAAATAGGAGTGTCGATCCCAACGAGGAGCAGAAGGTGTTAACTAGTGGTATGGAGCAGGAAATCTCTGTAAATACTTAGCAAACAGATTTTTAGGGGTTTTCTGATAAATCAAAGGAATAAAATACAAGTAATAAAGACAACGAACAATTGCAGCAAGTGGCCCAATCCTCTCTTAGGAAAGGACAAGCTGGTGGAAATATTTGTAAGGACCAAACGTTCTCGAGGACACATGGGAAGTCTGTCAAGTGCTTTCGCTTCATATAGCTGAGCACTCTTCTTTGGTGTTGTAAGTGTTGTGTGGGTGAACCTGTGCTAATATACCAACCTTACTTGGACTAATACATACTTGTGATTAAACCCCCTGCAAGCATCTGCAACTACAGAAAAGCAATTAAGATATAAACCTAACCACAGCCTTAAACTCTAAGATCCCACGCTCCCTTGTGCAATGGTGTCCTAACGAGGGTTCAGGTTTCTGTCACTCTAGCAACCCCATAATTAGTAGCCAAATACACAATGCATTCCCCTAGGCCCATAAATGGTGAAGTATCATGTAGTCGACGTTCACATGACACCACTAGAAGAATAGCAGCACAACTTAAATACTAAACCATTGAATAATATCTCAACACAAATACACTACTAACAACATGACTTCTCCCATGTCCTCAAAAACTAAACGAACTACTCACAAGACATCATATGGATCAAGATCAAAGATGGTATGGTGATGGATAACAATCTGAACATAAACAATAATCCAATGGTTTCACTCACAAGCATCAACTATAATAGTAATCAACACTGGGAAAGTTTACCCTAAGAACTATGCAAGTATTCAACACAATTGTTATAGCGGGATGGAGTGGTGATGATGGTGCTGGTGGAGATGATGGTGTGGATGATGATGATCCCGATGAAGTCTAGCTTGATGATGGTGTTGATGGCGATGATCTCCCCTCTCCGGGAAGGAATTTCCCCGGAAGAAATCTGGCTGCCAGAGAGATCTTTCTCTCTCGGTGTTTTCCGCCCCGCAGAGGCAGCGAAATCTTTCTATGGTCGCTCCCCGTGTTTTAGGGTTTCGAGGGGGAAGATATGGGTGAGAGGGCAGAGCTAGAGGTGGGGCAGGTGGTCCACACCCCCTGTAGGCGCGACCTAGGGGTGGCCCGCGCCTGGGGCGTGTGGGCCCCCTGTGGCCCATCTCCGCCTCCCCTTTTGCCTTTCTTCGTCTTTTGGAAAAAAAATTATTTTCCATAGTTTTTCTGGTATTTTTCTGATCTTCGCGAAATTGCATCAAAACACCTCTTTTTCCATCAGAAACCTGACTCCGGCAGTTCATCCAACATGCAAAAACATATGAAAATGCATAAGTAACACCTATTAATAAGAAATATATCAATGAATAGATGCAAAATATGATATAGAATGGTGATGCAAATTGGACGTATCAATTGCTCCCAAGCTTAGACCTTCGCTTGTCCCCAAGCGAAAACTAAGCTCAGTAAACATGTCCACAGGTTTATGGAGTGAAGTGTCGATAAAAGAATACGGACAAGAAGCATCACACTTACCATTACACAGCCCATAGAAGAAAGCAACTCACCATTATATAACTTAACTTGCAACAAGTAGAGGAGTCACAATAGATATGCAGAAAGGTAAATCATAATTGGAATTGGCAAACTTTATTCTTAGTTAGAGAACAACTGGCAAACAGTTTCACAAAAAGCTTTTGTAGAAATTGTCACAACAAGAGTACTCTTTGCTCAAACATAAAAGGTTTTCCACAATGATGGCTTTCAAAGTAATACTCAATAGATAAGAGTCTTGTGCAAACAAGGAAGATAAAGAACATGATTGAATAAATCATCATATGAATGCTTGAAACACAACAACTCAAATGCTTGCTGGAGATAGAGAGGAAGTAGGTTTACTGACTCGACTTAGAAATAGGAGAAAGGTCCTTCATAGAGGGAAGCAGGGATTTCAAGTTCATAAAGAGCTTCCAAAAGATTATGGTACCTACTAGTTTTGAGCCCTCATTGCCCCTATATCATAAGCATCTTGAGGTGATTAAGGTTAAAGTGAACAAAGATGGAGTATATGCTTGACGAAATATAAGTTGGCAATCTCATGTCCCTTGAGTACGATGGCCGCTCCTCATGCTACTCAACTTTAGTTACCAGTAAGTTCTTGTCATTGTAAGTACATGTGTATCATAAAGAACCGCCAATGGGGTACCCCTTGCACATGATACAGGAGCTATCCCATAATCAAAATGACAAGGCAAGCAGAAAGTGAGCATCTCAGCGATCTTTTTATTTACTATTTGCATAGGTTTTTATTGAGGATTCTTCATAGATTTCTCACTATGGTTATGCTACAAGTTTCCACCATGATTAGGCATGGCTTAGGCTAGCGGCCCAGGCGTTTCTCTAACACACATACATAACTCCATGGACTTAGAAGCTCGCCTTTTATTTTACACCGACGACATCGGCAAACAAAAAAGCATGATATCAACTGGATATGTATCCATAAGTGTTGAAAGCGTTCCCTGTGACAGCACGGTTCTGCTAATCCAAACGTATAGATGTAAGCATATACAACTTTGATGACACAATGGTTCAAGTTTATTAGGGGCAAGAAAATAGGGTGTGCCATCAAGTTCGTGAGAGCTTTACTAACTAGTTTTCACATAACAAAATAATTTTTAATTTGAAAGATAGATGAAGCTTGATAATTTGCTTGGAATATCAATAATGCTAAAGGTAGATATGGTGGACACAAATGGCACAGGTTTTGGTTCAAAGGGATTGGATACATGAGAAGTAGTCCTTCTCAAAACAGGTTTTTAGCTAGCAAGGCTGGGTAAAAAGCAAGAGAGTTGAAGGAAACAAGCAAACATACAAGTAATAAAGCCAAACATGCAATCTTCCTTGAAGACACAAAAGATCTTAAATAAAGAATACTAAGCTTATGGGCCAATCAAGAAAGAAAATAAAAGGTACAAAATACATGTAAGCTTTTTCTCTTTTCCTTTCAAACCTCATAAAGTGTTGCTACTGACCAGAGCTCGGTTTGCCAAAACCAATTTAGATTTACTTGATGCTCCCAAATGATATCAATACTGATCAACAAGATCAATCATATAATAGAGATTGCAAACTAAAATAAGAAGTGCAAAAAGTAAGAGATGAAACTTCTCATTAATATTCCATATAGGCACTCACACCAAGAGATACATAGATAATCAACTAAAGGAGAGATACTTCCACAATGCAAACCAACCTATAAGATAAATTCTCTACCAAAGATAAGAATCTACTAAAAAGGTAAAAGATAAAATATAATGATGTGATACCGCAGCACTCCCCTAAGCTTGGACAAGCCAAGGGGATGCCAAACCTGGTGATGAATTACTCCTTTAGTGGTGGTGGTGGTGGTGTTCTCTTCATAAGCTCTTCAATCAGTTTCCTCAAATCCTCAATCTCGAAGGTCAGAGTACGAATCAACTCCGAATTTTTCTCAATGCGATTCATGATCATGTCAGACCGAGAATCCCAGTCCTTGTTATTCTTTCCCCACTCTTCCTTCTTAGAGTGTTCCTTCCCTGCATGGTTAGAACGAGGAAGATCCCAAACTGAGGGCAAGTTCCCTTTGGTGACCTGTTGGTATTGTTGCTCATATATAAGAGTATGGAAGGGATTCTTCGTACATGGAGGAGGTGACCGTGGAACAAAGACAAGACGTGGAGGTTTCCCTCCCGTAGACATCCGTGTTGTCCTTCTAAGCTTGGTAGGGTTTGCCACCACTCCAATGCTTGCGACGGTAGCGCGGGTGTCCGGATGCTCGTCTTCCTCCATGTCTTCTTCATCCCCAACCAAGATATCCTCCTCCTTGAGTTTTGAAGGATCATCCTCTTCGGGCTTCTTGCCTTTGTCGTTGGAGGAGACCATGGTGCTCTAAACTTGAGAAGATCTCCTGACAGAAACAGATCGAAACGAAAACACGATGAGAACACGATACACGAACCTCGTGGGATCCGGGGGTTATATATTACGAAGTTCCAATGCATAAGGAAGGTACTGGTGCGAAAATGAGGCGGAGACGGATCTCAGGGGGCTCACACCCCCTCTAGGAGCGGCCAGCTGGGGGCCACGCCTAGGGTCGGTGTGGCCACCCTGGCCTCCGTTTCCTCCTCTATTTCGTTTCGTAACCTTCCGTATGTAATAAAAACGTCAAAAATATAAAAAGATAAGGTTTTCACGAACCTTCTGTTTTCATCACTTTTACCTATTCAAAGACGAACTCTGCATATTCCTTTTCTCCAACTCCTAAAAAATTCTTTCATGCAAGGTCTTACACAAACCTCATTGGCAACATTAGTGTATGAAAAAACAATAAACCTTTAGGTTCACACTTCAACTGAAATCCATCAAAGAAAAAGCTACTATATCAACTCTTTTCCAAAAACCACAAAAATAATATGGAAGGGAATCAATATAAGAGGCAAATGCAAATGATGACAGAAATCTATCAAAACAGACCAGCGGGTAAATATTGATTTTTTCGAAAACCTTCTGTTTCTCAAATCAAAAAGTGCAAAACTAATGAAAGTTGGGTAACAACTTGGAGAACAATCACAGCAAATTACAGATCCATCCGAAGTACCGATCTCCTTCACGAATTTTTACAATGCAGCACAAAAATCTGTCCCAGGATAGCCATTCTTCACAACTCCTCTACTTCTCAAAAGTAGTTGATCTTGACAAAAAAAAGATAAGGAGCGGTTATTACTGAGGTAATAACTTCCAAGACTCAACAATCCTATTGGGTTATCTCCCAAGAAGTACTTTTCTTTATTGCCTTTAAGTTAGGCTTGAAAATTTCAAAGATGCTCACATAGGAGATATATATTTGAAGTGAAAGAGAGCATCAAGAAGCAAATATCCAACACGTTTGAGTGTGACCCACTTCCTATGCATGGGAGTATCATGAGAAAACAAATTTTTGAAACAAAAAGCCACTAGCATAGGAATACAAAACAAATGCAACTTCAAAACTTTCAACATAAAACTGGGAAACTTAATATTATTGAGATGCATAAAACCATGTTTCCCTCTCTCATAATAACTTTCACTAGCATTCTGAATAAAGTTGACAATATAACTATCACTGACAAAAAATTTATCATCAGAATGAGCATACATACAGTCATCAAAAAGAGGTCCAAAGTCATAAACTGGATCAATAGAAGCAAGTTGTTCCATCCTGAAATCTTTATTAGGCAAGCTATTTTCACAAGGAGATTTAGCAACTTTGGAAAAGTTAAACTCATAAGAATCTCCATCAAACTTAGTTAAAACTTTCTCCTTTTTACAATCTATAATAGTTCCACAAGTGTTCAAGAAAGGTCTATAAAAAATGATAGGACAAGTTTTGCTAGCTGCTAAATTAAGCACTAGAAAATCAGCAGGATACTTAATCTTACCGCAGAGAACCTCCACATGTCTTACAATGCCAATGGGACAGACTGTATCTCTATTAGCAAGGTGAATAACCACATCAATGTCCTCAAGCTCACAAGGACCAATTTCATGCATAATTTCCCTGTAAGCTCATAAGGAATAGCACTAGAACTAGCATCAATATCACATAAACCATAATAGCAATGATTAACAATTCTCATAGAAAGCACAGGGACACTAGCTTTTCTAGCTTTACTAGGATGAGAGATAATATTTGAAGCGTCTTCACAGAAGACAATGTGCTCATCCTCTATATTTCTAGTGTCAAGATCTTTCACAATAGCTACCACAGGTTCAATATTTATTTGCTCATCGGGTTCCACAATTTTATTTGTAGCTTTGTTATTCGCACTAATCATTATAGAATACTCCTTTACCTTAGCTGGGAAAGGTATTTTCTCAACATAAGGTTCAGGCAAAATATGATCAAGAGTACAAACTTCAGTGCTTCTAACGGGAACACGACTAACAACATCTTTATAAGGTGCATGGTACATATTCCACTTCTTTTTAGGAATTTCTATGTAAGAGGCAAAGGCCTTAAAACAATTGGCAATACTTTGGGAATCAAGACCATACTCATTACTAATATCACGGAAGTCATCAGTTCCCATAAAAGATTTAATGCATTCATAATCATAGTTTATACCTAACTTCCTCCCTTTGTCATTCTCCCTAGCTTCAGTGTTCTCTTGAATACGGTCTAGGAGATCCCATTTAGCTTCTTCCTTCATACGTATGAATGATCCAGCACAAGAAGCATCTAGTAAATCTTTATCATGAAGAGAAAGCCTAGCATAAAAGTTATTGATAATAATATTGTTAGGGAGTTCATGAATAGGACATTTAAGCATTAGTAACTTCAATCTCCCCCAAGCTTGAGCTGTACTCTCTCCATCACGAGGCCAAAAGTTATATATCAGATTTCTATCCTTATGAATTTCACTAGGAGGATAAAATTTAGAATAAAAGAGAGGTACTATTTCCTCCCATTCCATGGATTGCCCATTCTTCCACAGCTCATACCATTCTTAGGCTCTCCCTTTCAAGGATATAGCGAGTAACTTCTTCTGCACCTGTTCAGTTGTGATACATGCACACTTAAACAATCCGCATAATTCATGGATAAAAAGCAAATGATCACCAGGATGGATAGTTCCATCCCCTAAATAATAATTATCCATAACACGATCAACAATACTTGTAGGTATCTTAAAAGGATCTATCTCAACAGGTGGTGGTTCATCTACTACCCGAATAGTGGTAGTAGTTTTCCCAAACGGAAAACCAAGTGGGTTACCCATATTGGAAACAAAGTAAAAAACAGAAATAAAAAGAAATACTCATAGTAGAAGTTTCCTTTACCAGTTCCACTCTTCAATAGCGCTTCACTCCCCGGGAACGGCACCAGAAAATAGTCTTGATGACCCACAAGTATAGGGGGTGTATCGTAGTACTTTTGATAAATAGGAGTGTCGATCCCAACGAGGAGCAGAAGGTGTTGACTAGTGGCATGGAGCAAAAAATCTCTGTAAATACTTAGCAAATAGATTTTTAGGGGTTTTCTAAAAAAGCAAAGAAATAAAGTGCAAGTAATAAAGACAATGAACAATTTCAGCAAGTGGCCCAATCCTCTCTTAGCAATGAACAAGCCGGTGGAAATACTTATAAGGACCAAACGTTCTCGAGGACACATGGGAATTCTGTCAAGTGTTTTCGCTTCATATAGGTGAGTACTATTCTTTGGTGTTGTAAGTGTTGTGTGGGTGAACCTGTGATAATGTACCGACCTTACTTGGACTAATACATACTTGTGATTAAACCCCTACAAGCATCCACAACTACAAAAAAGCAATTAATATATAAACCTAACCACAACCTTAAACTCCGAGATCTTACGTTCCCTTGTGCAATGGTGTCCTAACGGGGGTTCAGGTTTCTGTCACTCCGGCAACCCCACAATTAGTAGCCAAATACACAATGCATTCCCCTAGGCCCATAAATAGTGAAGTATCATGTAGTCGATGTTCACATGACACCACTAGAAGAATAGCACCACAGCTTAAATACTAAACCATTGAATAATATCTCAACACAAATCCACTACTAACAACATGACTTCTCCCATGTCCTCAAGAACTAAGCGAACTACTCACAAGACATCATATGGATCAAGATCAAAGATGGTACGGTGATGGATAACAATCTGAACATAAACAATAATCCAATGGTTCCACTCACAAGCATCAACTATACTAGTAATCAACATTGAGAAAGTTTCCCCTAAGAACTATGCAAGTATTCAACACAATTCTTACAGCGGGATGGAGTGGTGATGATGGTGCTGGTGAAGATGATGGTGTGGATGATGATGATGATCCCGATGAAGTCTAGCTTGATGATGGTTTTGTTGGCGACGATCTCCCCTCTCCCGGAAGGAAATTCCCAGGCACAAATCTGTCTGCCAGAGAGATCTTTCTCTCTCGGTGTTTTCCGTCCCACAGAGGTGGCGGAATCTTTCTGTGGTTGCTCCCCGTGTTTTAGGGTTTCGAGGGGAAGATATAGGCGAGAGGGCGGAGCCAGAGGTGGGCCAGGTGGGCCACTCCCCCTATAGGCGCGGCCTAGGGGTGGCCTGCGCCTGGGGGATGTGGGCCCCCTATAGTCCATCTCCGCCTCCCCTTCTGGCTTTCTTCGTCTTCTGGGAAAAAATGATTTTTCGTAGTTTTTCTGGTATTTTTCTGATCTACGCAAAATTGAATCAAAACACCTCTTATTCCATTATAAACCTGACCTCGACAGTTCATCCTCCAAGAATCATCCAACATGCATAAACAGATGAAAAGACATAAGTAACACCTCTTAATAAGAAATATACCAATGAATAGAGGCAAAATATGATATAGAATGGTGATGCAAATTGGACGTATTAATGATACCGACGATGAGATCTATGACAAGTCATGTTTAGAAGAAATAAAAGGAATTGAACTCGACATTTATGATTCAAACGACATTTAAATCATGGAATGCGTAGAGGTAATTATGGACATCCAAGTCATGTTGATGATCATTGGTCCGAGAGACGTCTCGATCATGTATGCTATGTTCTTGGACTATAGGATAATACACTTAAGGGTTAAATGACGCTTGGAGATCGTTTTGGAATCATTAGGATCACCAGAAGAAAGAGAAGAGAGAATTGGAAGTGTTCTGGGAAAATCCGAAGGTTGTTAGGAGTGATCAAAAATGAGTTTTGGATCATAAGGTATTAAATGAATATGTATTTAATATTAATTCTTGGAATTAATATTAAAAATATAATTTATATTTAATATTTTGGTCAGCCCACCTTAGTGGGCCACTTCCCCGGAAGGAAGGGCCCATGTGGGGGCTACCGCCCTAAGAGAGGAAAGGTAGGCCAGCTGGCCTAGGGGTGGAACGTGGGATGGGGCCCACCCCTTGCGCCGTCACCCACCTCCTGGCTGCCTCCTCCCCAAGCCCTAGGGTGCCCCTCCCCACCCCCTATATAAGGAGGGGAACATGTGGGAGGGGAGGCACACCAAACCCAAGCCCCGAGGAACTTTTCCTTTGTGGCTTTTCTCTCTCGTTAGCTCTTGTGCTCGCGGGTCCAAGAAGAACTACGCATGGGAGATGACTTCACTTTCGGAATGCCATCGCGCTGCTGGATCCCTGATCCAAGAGATCTACTTCCGCAATCTCGGCTGGATCAGAGAAACCGGGAGTCGTTGTTGAGCATCAAACATGTGTGAAACCACAGAGCTACTGCCTGTTATGGCACCTGGTCCTTGCGCGAGGATCAACGCTAACCTTGAGTTTAGCTACGAGTATGACTACATCATCCATGTTCATCGTGAACGTTAACGCTTTCGGTCTACAAGGATATGTCACCAAAACCTTCTTCCCGTTAGAGAATTAACTCATAGATAGATCTCGGCAATTGGCATATGCTAGTTAGAAAAAAATATTGTTTTCTGCTGCGAACCCCTTCAGAGGCCTCCTCCGAGCGTTGTCCACTTCTTCGGTGGGAGGCGCACCCGTTAGCATCTACCTAGTGAAATAGGTGGCTAGGTTTATCCATGAGGTCATCCGACGCCGCAGTAGTGCTCCCACATCGTCCTCTGTTATAGGAGGCAACTACTGGATCTTCAAGCAATGGACATGGTCTAGAGCATCCGTTTTGGGGATTTGGCACGGTGGATCTCATCAGGGTGACCATGGATTTACCAAGGCCTGGGTTGGAGAGGTAGATTTCAGGATGGGGCCCAGCCATCGGTTGCCGGTGCGGTTTTCTCCATGGACTAGTTTTTCAATATCTCTCCCCTATTCTTCTCCATCTCTCTTTCAAGCGTGGGCCATATCTGTTTTGCGCTTGTTCTTGGTCCACCGGATCAGTGGATCTCGCGGATGGAAGAAGTGTGCCTTTTGTGTGATTGAGTACGGTGGGGATGTTGTTGGAGGCAGGCGTTCTATGATGTCCCTATGTTTCCCGGTTCATCGGTTGATGGTTCGGGGGAGTTTATATGCTAGAGTGGAGGCACTGGATGGAGAGGTGAGTCAACCTGTCGCTGGTGACGTCTGCGGGTGCTGGCTGGTGGGCGGTGAGGCCTCAGCGGGATCTGGTCGTGGACAAAGGGCGGTGTCATCGGTCCTCTTCTCTAGATCTAAAGGTCGGCCTCTTCCCTCCCTTGTCTTGCCCTCTCGCTTGTTTCTAGCAGGTAGCAGCTTAAGCTCTAGAGAAGGTTTGGGTCGGTAGGGTTCATGTGGAACTGGGGGGAAACCCTTGGTCGGTCGGTTTGACCACGACGGTCGTGACGCCTTTTGGCGCCTCTCCCCTCTATTGATTCGGCATCAAGGTCCCTACCTCACACCCGCTCTCCATGCTCCCGGGTGAAAACTGGAAATCCTTGATTCACTGGTAGAAAACATGCCTCTAGTCCCGGTTCGGGACGGCCTCTAGTCCCGGTTGGCCAACTGGGACTGCTAAATCGGGACTATAGGCCCCCCTTTAGTCCATGTTGTCTTACGAACTAGGACAAATGCCCCTCCATGTGGCTCCGTGGAGTGCGCAGAGCGCTACGCTGGGTTCTACCGCGACAGCGTTTTGGGGCAATTGGCTACCACGGCAAGAGGTGGATTTTAGAGTTTAGGGTTTTGTATTTTCCTTTTAATTTTGTGCTTTTTGTTCAATTATTTTTAATTTTGTGTTTTCATTTCAAACAAGTTTTTGTATACATATTCTATGCTACTACATACTATACACCTTGATGCATATATAATATAATTTCTCTTACGAGCATACATACATATATATATATATAACTTGGTATATACATGGAGATCATTAAATTACGTGGAGATCATTAAATTACATGGAGGCATTAGTGGCAATAATATTCTCCATTTTCATCTAAGACCTCCGTAAGCAAAAATCCCGCCATTTCCTCTTGTATTGCTCGTAGGAGGTGGTTTGATAGGATCTTGTCTCGCGTATCTTTGACCTTTAATAAAGGAGATCAATATGAATATATATATATATCAATCATCATAAAAAATATGAATAAAACTCAACACAATTAATGGTCATAAAATATAATTGTGAATATATTGTTTACATACTTGAAATTTTGTCGCATCCATGCGTCGCTCACTGACGGACATGCGCATAAACTCGGTATCCATATAAATTAGTCCCTTGTGGCTGCACTTTACGAGAATAGAATTTAATCAAATAATGATCAAGCATGATAATGATATTGAAACTACGATTAAAGAGATGCGCGGACTTAGCTAGTACTACTTACCGGGATCGGATTAAAACACTGCGTCTCTTTCCATTGACCGACAACCTCCTTAGTGAACTATTTCCAAACCCTTCCCGACAATAAAAATGAATAAAGGGGTTATTAATTACTTGATATCAGGAAATGAATGAAAAAGGCTGATATAGTGCGATAATGATTAAAATTACTTCTGGAGCATATCAGTCAGGTTGCTGTACTCCTTAGGTTTTTTATTTAATGGTTCCATGATATCAACTCTTATGGCATCAAGTTGAACGTTTAGCAGAATTCAGTGGAAGTTGTGCACATTTATATATGTTAGTAACTCATCAATTACACTTAACATCGAGTAAGCAAAAGTGAACGTGTACAAGACAGTAACACTCACCTGAAATTGTAAGGAAATAGTATTTTCTTTTTGTAATGTTGGTTCTTTAAAAACATTAGCAGGTTAGCCTCTCAGTCCCTAGCGAAGTCTCGTATCATAGGAAAAGTAACGGCATATGGGTCAACAAACCCAACGCCAAAGATTGACCGTCTTTTACATTTGAGAATCATCATTTTGCATAATTGCGTATGAAAGAATATAGTGAGGATAATTACAGGCAATTAACGAGCTCATCTAGAGACTTAATTGAAAAATAAATTAATCACTTATAGGTAATAGCAACTGACGAGATATTTGTCGAGGGCATCTTGATTGTCTAACTGAAATAGTTATTCCATCTCAATACATATTGCGTCTTGGAATAAATAATGTGACTCTCTAACTGTCACCATTAGCATCATTCACCCTTCCTTTGCGACTTGCATCTACCAGTCATGCAATCTTCGCATTTTTGGTGGTAGATGTCGGAGCTGCTCAGGACCGACCAAAGGTTTCCCACAGACATATGTCCGTGCTCCCTCAGCCTTGGGGATATCTGCGCCGCCTAGTATTTCATCAACAAATATATTACATAGCCTAGCTAATTTCTCAGATTCTTGCATATTTATTTTTTGTTCGGAAAACACCTTGACCGGGGGAATCGATTGTACTTTCTGTTCTCTGAGCTGGGAAACTGTTTTCCCCATCCACTTGTTTTGGTAATATGTCTTCGCAATAAAGAGGGCATAGTTATCTGGCCTACTTAAGACATATTGCGGTGGATGCGCAAAAAAATCCTTAAAGTGTCGCTTGATTTTTGGATCTATTGGCTCCTTTGGCTCGGGTCATTTCGGTGCAAACTAGCGTTTCACATTGGAGTCCATGACTGTGGCGGTTTCTGCATCAATCATGTTATAAGGTAACTTGGGAGGAGTTGGCTTGGCTTTCTTTGTTGTTGTAGCTTTCTTCCAGGATGACGTAGTACTAGTCGACAAAGTGGTGGTACTCTTCCGCTTTTGCCCCTAGGACTTAGTGGGCGGAGTCGACTAAGGCGGCGGAGATCGAGGTGGTAGATTGCTACTTAGAGGACATGGTGGACTTGGAGGTGATGGATTGTTTCTCATTGAAGACGATGGCCTTGGAGGTGATGGATTTCTTATCAGAGGAGATGGTGGCCTTGGAGGTGATGGATTGCTTCTCGGTGGAGACGGTGACCTTGGAGGTGATGGATTTCTTCTCGGAGGAGATGGTGTCCTTGGTGTTTAGTCTGAAAACACGATGTTTTCCTTTTTTCCATAGAATGAATCCACTCGTGACTTATCCCAATGCCGTCTCCCCTTCACCTCCAGGGATGTCAAAGTCCAGTGACTGAAATCCCGGTTGAACTTCATCCACAACGACACGAGCATAGCCAGCTGGAATTTGGCGGCCATGCTAGGTCGCTCCCAGTGCACAAGGTAAACCAAAGCCGATCGCCACCTTCATGGATATGTTCTTCAGTGACAGATGTAGCTCACAATTTGTCTTCTACTTAACTTCATCCATGAGGTAGTGATCCAACGTTGCACCATCTATCAACGGTGCATCCTCCATCATCAGTGTATCATCAGCATGGACCTCTGTGGAAGTCATGTTGCTTTTCTGCTGAGATGGGCCGGCTGTACTATCGAATGCAGGATTTTACTGTCGTCCCAGTCCTTTAAGTTCATTAATCTGCTCCTGCTGCCACTCAAACATGGCTTGAAATTCCTCGTTCTTTCTTTCAACCTTCGCCAACCGCTCTGCCTCCTCCTCCTGTCGTCGCTTTGTTTTTCTTGATCCGCTTCTATAAGTGTCACTATACTCGGGAAACCCAGCCCTCCATGGAAAAGAAGGTCCAAGGATTCGTGTTCAGGATTCCCGAGGGCCTTTGTCAGCTCGTCGTTCTCTCTCTCGGGATGAAACTTTCCCTCTTGAACCTCTTTCATCGCTTTAACAAGTTCATTCTTGGGTTCAACAATTTCTTTCTTTGCAATAATGTCCCCTGTTTGTGGGCCATACGATGCCCCATGCCCAAGTAACCAATTTCTTGACCTCAAGGGACAATCATGTGTAGCTGGAGTGATCCCCTTGGCAAGTAGGGATTTTTCTGTTTGATCCCACTTAGACATGGCACTCTTATAGCCACATATCCCCATATTATCGTGATATTTCTTCTTCACAGCATTTTCCTTATTATTTTCCGGCATTTGCTTAGCTTCGTCTGATTCCTTGTACTCCACAAATGCACCCTAGTTATCCCGCTGCCTCTCTAGTGCACCAGTGAATTCTAGAGCTTTTTTTCCTTGACATATTTTGGGTAAAATATTTTCTTCTAGATCTAGAATTGTGTGGCCATCTTCTTAAGAGTACACTCCTTGACTTTAAACACCATTTCATATGTGAGCTCATCAGTGTCCAAGACTGGTAGGCTGAAATGTGACATGAGCTCTTCCCAAAGACAATCTTTGGCCCTATCATTGATAAAAGTAGCTCCAACTGTCTTTGTTGGCTTATTACAATCTTGAGTGGTGATCGGGATGGTGTCCCTAACAACCACTCTGCATTGATCTACAAATGCATTTGCATTCTCTTTGGGCTTCAATGGTTTACCATCTTTAGAGACTAATTCAAATGTGAGATGCGCACTATGGGCCATCTTTCTAGCTCGGCCTCGTTTCCTTTTAGAATATTACCCCGGTGCGGAGGTATAAGAGAAGAAGCATTCATTAATATATATATATATAAATCAATTAATGTATCTATTAGTGATCACTAGAGGCATAATATACCTCGGCGGACTTTGTTAAGGGTCCAACATTTTGTGAGCCGTCATCGCAATCGGTGCTAGTTTGCACTTTGTTTCTTTGTTCTACTAGATCCATTCCATCACTGGATTCGTTCGGATATTGTGAGCCATCATCTAGGCCAACGTCGTCTGCTCCATCGTAATGTGCTCCACCCTCATGTATAATATTGAGCACATCCTCTTCACCATCTCTGCCGCCGGGTCCATAACTTAACTAATACAGAAGAAAGATAAAATATTTTTTTCTGAACATTTTGATATATTACACTTATTTTTGTGATTTAAAAAATAAGATATTGAATTTATAAGATTAATACTACTTAAATCATAAACACTAAATGCAAAAGAATCCCCTAAGACACTTATTTTTATAAACACTTATTTATAAGATTAATACTACTTAAACACTTATTTTTATAAACAATCCCCTAAAAACTATTCTATCTATTTATCTACCCTAATTCTAAATATTTATATACCCTAAAATATTCCTACACATTGCCTAATAATATAAATACCCTAAAACAATACCTAAATATTCTAATAATCTAAATACCCTAACTAATAATTCCTAAATATTCTAGTAATAATCTAAATACCCTAACTAATAATACCCTAACTAACAATACCTAACAATAATAATCTAAATACCCTAATAATAATCTAAATACCTTGACTAAAAAAACAGGAAAAAAAGAGTGGCATGTGAAATCACCGGCGGGGGGGCGGCGGGGAGAGAGGAGGTGGCGGGGGAGCGGTGGACGGGCAGCGACAAAGGAGGTGATGGAGAGGAGGTGGTAGAGGGGTGTCATGGAGCTCCTCCACGAACGGTGGCATGGGGCGGGCGACAGCATGGCGACACAAGACTCCTATGAACTACGGCGCAGGGATCCTCCTTCTCCCTCCATAAACGGAAGCACTGGGCAGGCGGAGTGGGGATCCTCCACGGGGGAGGCACAGGACAGCGGCATGGGGCTCCTCCTTCTCCTTAACAAACGGCGGAGGCACTCGTCTAATCCTCCTAGTCGCCCGAATCTGAAGTCCCGCTTCGTGGCTCGAACCAGGGCACGAGCGCGACTTCATATATACTCGCACACCTTTAGTCTCGGTTGTTGGAACCTACTGGGACTAAAGGGTAGCCTTTAATACCGGTTGGTGGCACCTACCGAGACTAAAGGGTGGCCTTTAGTCCCGGTTGGTGCCACCAACCAGTACTGAAGGTGTTTTCGATCGCCCGCAGGAATTCGCGCGTGAGGCCGACCTTTAGTCCCGGTTGGTGGGTGCAATCGGGACTAAAGGTGCATTTTTTGCGCCAAAACCATTTTCTTTTTTCTAATCTTCCATCTTTTGGATATTTGAAAAGTGTTTGAATATGAATTTGAATAACTTTCAATATTTTTGAAGCTGACAAAACTTTCAACATGAAAAGTGTTTGAAATTTGAATAACAAATCCAAAGCCATTCTCTGTTTTCTAAAACAATTATTCTAACTATTCAAACAATTAACCATTTTGCCATTTTCAATTAAAAAAGCATTAGCTCATATCTTTTGCATATTTTCGAATCTGACAAAACTTTCAACATGAAAAGTGTTTGAATTTGAATAACTAATCCAAAACCATTTTATGTTTTCAAAAATAATTATTCTAACTATTCTAACTATTAACCATTTTCGATTTTCAATTAAAAATGCATTAAATAATATCTTTTGCATATTTTCAAATCTGACAGAACTTTCAACATGAAAAGTGCTTGAACTTGAATAACTAATCCAAAACCATTTTCTGTTTTCTAAAATAATTATTCTAACTATTCAAAATACTAACGATTTTGCCATTTTCAATTCTAACATGAAAAGTACATTGGGATGGATGAGATTTGTTGTGAGAAAGTAATGGTTGCTGCTGGTAAGCATCAAGTGCTTATATTTGTGTTGCTCATGCAATTAGAGACACTGCCTTGCCTAATTAGAGATTGTATTGGGAACTATTCAGAATGCTCCAGACATAAAGGTTTAATAAATACATTACATACAATTACATAAAATATTTAATACATTATTACACATCACCAACATCCCCATCTAGTGTTGGGGTTTTCTTCTACGTTGTAGCCATGGAGCATCTTCATTATTTAACAGGATGCTTTGGTAAGTGTTCACTTTGAAGGGCAGAATTTCATCAAACTTATTATAATCTTCTTGACGAGGTTTCAACTCGTCAATGCCCATTGTTATGGACTTGGGTTTTGGAGAAGATGGGGATGCTGGAAGTCGCGAGACGGTTAACATGCAAGCAACACGGGGACACGAGGTTTACCCAGGTTCAGGCCCCCTGAGGAAAAACCCTACTCCTGCTTGTCTGTTCTTAATTACGACGGAACCGAAGGTTATAGGGGGTGCACATATGCAATCTGGCATGAGATGTGTGTATGGGGTGAAGAGATCCTTCTCACCGTGCCCTCCTGGCCTTTATATAGATAGGCTAGGTCCTGGGGGTAGGTCGAGTCGGTTACAAGCTAGGGTTGAACCCTTTGAAATTCTATCTATATTTAGTCGTGTCCTTCAAGGAGTCAAACTTGTAGTGGGCTTGGGCCACCTAAAATATTCTTGGACAACAAATCTTATTGTGGGCCTTCCCTAGGCTGAACCGGGTATACCAATGTCACGCACCTGTAGGGTATATCCATGTAAGTAGCCCCCGAGTATTCGGTCGAATCGTAGATTCGGCTGGAGACTCTATAACCTTTTGGGTGCTTCTCATTCGAACCTGTCTTTCAAGTAAATGTGTTTAGTTCATAGGGATTGTTGATACGTGTGCATGACTCGCCCAACGGATTAGGGTCAGTTAACTGTCATAGGACAAAACAACACGATCTTCTTTAGAATCGAGTCCCGGGACTCGAATCCGGAAAAAATGCTGGTGTGATTCGACTCAGGCCGCGGAGGTCTTACAGGAGTCGAATTCTAGTGAATTTTAAGTGATGTACCCAACGCGTCCGTCGAGATTTTCATCGTGCCTGTTGACATGGGAGTTTACTAGAAGAGCGCAGTCAGGTGCGTTATCAGGCAATGAGATGATATATGTAGGGCTTATCTTTGCGTCGTAGACACAACATCCAAAATTTTATCACTGCGGAGGTGTTTCGGGTGACCAAGGAGACTACTTCTCACTTCGCATTAATTAGGGAAAAGTTGCCAAAAAGATTTTGTGATATGTGATCCGAAGGATCTCATTCGATTAATTCATAGGGTGCGCGACCAACGCTCCCTATGGAAGTATCCCCCAAGTGTATGTTCGAGTCGTAGACTCGAGCGGAGACTTTAATTATGCGGATGTTATCTATGTCAATATTATTTCGAATGCACGACCAGCGCTGCCTATGGGACTGGCCCCTAGTCCGTAGTGGAGTCGCAGACTCGGCGTAGGACTCGAAGATTTTTAAGGACATTTTACCATTGTAGCTTCTCAGGTGCGCAGCCAACGCTCCTGATAGGAGTAGCCCCCGAGTAGTTAGTTGAGTCGTAGACTCAAGTACTTTATGTTCAATAAAAATCTTCGAGCCGTTGTTGGCTTTGCTTTGATGACGTCATTGCTGATGATTGGTGAACTCAAACGTCTGCGGCAGCAGAGGCGATGCGATGGGATGATCGTGGGTCCCACCGTCTGACTGGAATTTGACTAGTCACGTGTAATCATGGCGTCTCCTCGATTTCCGTGCATAGTGGGAAGTGTGCTTGCGACGGTTCAGGTGGATATTGACACATGTACGGTGAGAAATAGGGCACGCGTTAGGGATTCTCCATCAACGGCTCCACATCGACATCTTCGTCTATTTATACCGTGGGGAAAACATAGGAGTTTCACCCCTTAGTCATTTGCGTTAATCTTTCCACCATTGCTGCCATTTCCTGAGTTCTTGCTTGCGCTATGCACTGGACATCCTCCGTGTGTTTCCTTCCTCGTTTCTTCGTTTGCACCGCCCCGATCACCGCTCCTCGATGGGAAAGCCAAAGAAGAGTTCGTCCGCTGTAGCGAGCTCGAGCGCCGCCGGCGCCGCCAAGAAGGCTGCTGCTCCCAGCCGCACCACCGACGGCGGATGGCAGTGTAATGAGATGAGGGAGGCGTACTTGCGCAAGATGCATGAGTCCGCTTTATCTCCAAGAACAAGGGCGACGCCATTCTTCCTGATCAGGAGGTAATTCCGCGTCCACCTCCCACCGACGCGGAATTTTACTTAATCCTCTATAAGAACTCTTTGTATAGTGGTTCCTTATATTTATTGAAAATGACACCGTAGGGGCTTCCCCTATGGTAAAGGTGTCAAAAAAAATTCCGCATCCACCCGAAGGATTTCGGGTTATGTTTTTTCCGTTCGTCATTCGCGGTCTCTCGTTGCCCGCCCACGAATTTCTTCGTGGGCTTCTTTTTCTCTATGGGATTCCACTTCATCTTCTGTCTCCCAATTCTCCTCTCCACATCGCCCGCTTCATTACTCTTTGCGAGTGCCGGCTCGGTATTGAGCCTCACTTTGGCCTCTTTCGGAGACTCTACTCTGTGAAGAGGCAATCTGGCACCGGTGGTGTTTATCCACTGGGAGGGTGCGGGATCTCCATCCGCCCCTCTATCCAGTTCTTCTCCTTCCATCTTTGCGAGTCCGTCCGGCAGTGGCGGAGGAAGTGGTTCTACATCCGCGATGTCAAGCTAGACAGTCAGCTTTACGGGCTCGCTCCCTTTGACTCCACCCAGAAGATCACCCGAAAACGCTCATGGTCCAACAATATCTTGGATGGTGAGTCGGAGGAGGTGGAGAATCTATACAAGCGGGTGGAGGCCCTTCAGCTAGTTCTAGGCAAAGAGGTCAACGGTGTTGATATAATTCGCACCTTCCTCAAGTGTCGGGTGCAGCCGCTCCAAGCGAGGGCGCACCCGATGTTTTTGTATGTTGGAGCCAACGACCCAACAAGGGTTTTGTCGAAGGAGATGTCTTCGGCTAATCTTGATAGGGCGCTTCGGCCTCTGCTGAAGCACAAGGCCGAAGAGTATCTTCCCGGGAAGTCCTTGACTCCTCCTTTCAGCGCCGCGCTCACCAAGTCTTGCCTTGGAAATAATATTGCCAAACAAGTACAACAAGAAATATTCTGAAATTTATGACTTGTTTGATGTGTGATTGTCATGAGAGTTTACCTTTGAAGATACTTAACCCCATAGATATTTTGATAGACTCGATGGCACACTTGAAAGGAGTTGTTTGATTGAAATGAAGTCTAGAAGTAATTGTGATGCATGCCAAGCTAACCTTGTGGAACAAACCATGATACTATTTTAAAGAGTTCTATGTTTCCTATGCACACATTTGGATGTCAACAACTCCGCTAGCCTTTGAACGATCTATGGTATAACCCCGGATTTCGGCTATGAGTTGACGACATGTGTGGCATGCGTGTCACCGTATGGGAAAAAGTATTGGTACTCTCAAAGGTTTTGCAAACTATTGTTTAAAAGAATCACTCAATGATCCTTCTTGTTGATAACTATCCTTGAAAGAAGGAAAAATGAAGATCCACATAACAAGTCCTTGGCATGGTCTCATTACTACTCTGAATTTTCTTGAAAGACAATGATTGGAATAGAAGTGTTTTGATTGTCTTGATTTACTGATGTGGGTGTCAATAAGACTCTTCACTGTTATGCTACTCATGACATTAACTCTCTTACTCAATTTTGCTATGATAAACATCCTAGTGTTCCTTGGCAAGCTTGGAGTTAACTAGAGGAATTGGATTGATTGTTACACTTCTAGTTATTTATACTTATATTAAACCCTACTTTGATTATCTTGAGTTATCAAAGCTTGTATAGTGTTCTTGGCATCTCTCTAACTTTGATGAACCTTTCAAATGGAAGAAGTGCTGGACTCATATGACTACCAACCGTAAGTGAATTCATATGCTCGTTGTTACAAGTTTAAACGTTGAATTTCTTGTAGTTCTTTTGTTTCTTCTTGCTCGAGGGCGATCAAGGTTTGAGCTTTGGGGAGGTTGATGGCTCTAAAAATAGCCATTTTTCTTCGTGTTTAAACTTTTTTTTCATCAAGAAATTCACAATAATATCTCTCGCTTTGCCACTAATGACTAACTATTGCAAAGATATGTAAAACATTGCTTTAAATTGTGTTGTCGAGGAAATAGCGCTTTTTAATGCGAAATTAGGAGTCATAAATGAATATTTTGAGGAAGTCCACACGACCAAGTAATATTGAAGAAGTCACCAGGCGTCAGGGTCCATAACGACCACTAGTATGGGCAGAATCCGCCCGTACCATGTGGCGGCGGCTTCGTCTCATCAAACCCTACAACTTTCTTTAAGACACCTATATATTTCGAGGCCCCAAACATCGTGCAAAGGGCCACCATTCTCAGATTGCATCACAACATCACCAAAAGATATCCACACCATAGTTCATCCCTTCCATCCTCCATCCTCTCCATTGGCCATAGACATTTGTACTTGAGATCTCCTTGTGATTTGATAACCATTGTAAGAATATTTGATTTCAATCTAAGTATTTTGCACAATGTTTTATATCCTTGATCTTATTGTTATGAGCCAGTAGTCCTCACAGGCTACAGGGTGGAGAGAAATCTTGCAGCAATTATGTGAATCTAATCTATCGGAGTATTGTGTATTGTTTGAATAAGGGATTTGTATCTTTTTTTTCTTTGTCTCTTGCCTCAATCTTTGGACTTATAGGTACAAAAGACCCCTGAGATCGATAAAGGCTTGAGATTAGATACTTCTCTAGCGGAGATATCATAGGAAACCCACTGAAAGAAAGGGATGTATGCTCTTCGCTTAGAGACCCATTCGGGAACAACATCGACATCTCTTCTTAAGGCTTTGATCTGTGTTTTTCACTTAATAACTGTTTGTAACCCGGTGTTTCACGGTATAACTGGTTGGATCAAAAGTCTATTGTTATGCATGTTGCTCGCAGGGGCTTTAGTATATTAGGATGTGCTGCCCACAAAGATTACCTCTATTGGAATATTACACATGATTGTGCCTATTATTATATTTTATCCCATATGTTGTGTAGCTGCATGTGGATCTTCAACCCTTGCCTATCTCCATCCATTGATTTGACCCATGATATAAAGTAAACTAGATTGGTCTAGTAACGACGGTAAAATGAAAAAACAAATTCTTGTAAACATGTCCTTATTTTAATTCCTTTTAGCGTTGTTTCCCAAGGATCGATTAAAACTAGGTCTACTAGTAAAAAAGACTATTATACTACATCCATGAATCCGGATCAAAGGTACCAGTCGCCATCATGCTCCACAACAGGACTTGGCGACCCTCCTGTAACACCCTCGGATCAGCCCTATGCAAGTTTTAGCGATTCCCGCCAAACCCGCATACAAACGATTCAAAGGTGCCCACCAGGCACTTTCGTGCGGGTGGAAAACGAAGTAATATCATTACACAATAGTCCACGATGGAACCCACGGAACAAATATATACAACAACGACTCAAAAAGTCAAGAATATAGATATACAATACAAAGATCCAAATCACCTTGAAAACGATACAACGTCCGGCTACGGACAAGATGCAAATGGGGCTAAGAGCCCTGAAGAATAACCAATGGCGTCCATAACCCTGCCCAAGCCAAGCCGGAAGGGTAACCCTGCTAACGACGTCGATCTCAAACCTGCTTAAACAAAAGGGGTGTCGGCAAAGGGCAAAGAAAAAAGAGAGTGGTCAGTACTAAGGCCAGTACACGGCGAGTCTTAGAATTCGGCGGTCCTTGCCTACATAGGTATGGTGGACTGAAGTGGCAGCGCAACATGCACTAGACAACCTATAGAGACTCGATACAACTGTCGGCTATCAGAGAGGGATAAGAAAGACCTATTCGAAACCAACCTGATACTAACACCAAACAAACCCATCCTAGCATTTCCCCCTCGAGACCAAACGAGGAAGTCGGACCGAGGAACTCACACAGTTGGTAGTTTTATCCATTCCATTATAGTTGCAACAATTACTATTCAGATAGATAGCATGAGTCATCCCGATAACATAAGTAGTGGGCAGTTTTAGTTAACCATTCCGTTGTAGTTGCAATACTTACTAGTTAAATACATATACCATGAGGCATTCAAAACCCAGCAATTGTTGGTACTTTTATTTAGCCATTCCGTTGCACTAAAGCTTATTACTAGTCATTTTAAAGTCAAACTTATAGCACTACTTTAGTTATAGTTCTCTATGATCGAGATACTGTGCTCCAAGTCGTCCATAACCGCGAACACGACTTTCAGAAAGTTTTACCCTGCAGGGGGGCACAAATAGCAACACACGCACGATCAACCTCGGAAAAACCAAATGAAAACCCAATGAGGCATCACGACAAAGAAATCACAAGATTCATATAATATTTCAGGGGGCCACCCCACCAAGCTACCCGCGACGAAGTTGGCCGGCTCCAAAACGGACCCAGAGGTTTGTGCCAATGGCTGTAACGACTGGGAACCCGAAAGTGTGACTAGTCTTGTCAATACCGCGAAAACATTCCACATTTGTTCCTAAACAGTATAGGCACTCCACACGCAATCGTAAATAAAGCAGTAAAGCATGACACAATCATGGCATAAGTACAAGATAGTAATAAAGCCCGAAACTACTTTGTGGCCCCAAGAAATAAGATATGACTCAAGCTCATGCTAAGGGGATTCATGGTCCCACATGTGGATAGTGCGAATATTCAAGGAACAAGTATCGAGTACTCGGGGTCCTACGGGACACAAGTGGACGGTTAAAAACCAAATAACATCTATTGCCCACTTGTGCCTCTGTATTATTTACCTACTTTCAATATCAGTTATTAAACGGTAATTAAAGCCATGATCATATCCAACATTAAGCATATGGCGACGCTACAACAACTTGACGACATCGAAACAACACCCGAGCAAGCAACTGCGACTCGCAAGACCAACTATCTACCAAACAATAGGTAATAGGAGGTGTCCAAGGCAATATAATGGCTGCAAGGGATATCACGGGGACGAAAACTAGAGCATCGTAACATAGATAGCAATAGATAAACATGAGGAAATAAATACTATAAAAGTAAAATAGGTAGAAAGGGGGAGAATGCTCGCCTGAAAATATTGCTGAAGGTTCATCCGAAGATTGGGTCGACACTCGTATCAACTCATCGGCCTAATCCGTGAAGAAGAAAAGCACTAGCAGAAACACCGGATACACTATTTATTACTACGACAGAAAACCGAGCATGATGCATGTATGATGTATGACATGGAAAATGTGAGATGCAATTAGGCTATGTTAAGCGGAACAGGGGTCCCGACACTTAGATATATGGTTCTAGTTGTTTAGATACCCCGCAATTTAAATGTTGTCTTAACAAGCCAAAATAGTTCACCAGTCCGCTACACAACTTTAAATGGAGTCAATCTAAGACTAGATTTGCTCGCATATGGTCTCCATATTTAATTATGAGATGAATCGGCATAATTCCCCCAAACCACACAATATGTATGCAAGCATGTACAATTTAATATGCAACAATTCATATAGATGTCAATTATAAAACAAGGCTCAGATAAAGGGGTCACACATTGAGGGGTCTCGGCGAGGTTCGGGTTCGATCTTCGGTTTCCGGGAAGGAGTTCATGAGAATCCATGAAGGAGAACATGGCGTTCAGAATCTTGTCGGTGGTTCTTGGAGTGTCGCCGGGTGCTGTAGGAATCTTCGGCTACCGCGGGTCCTCGGCATGGATCCTGGATGTAAATCTTGCCGATGTCGATCTTGTCGTCACGAAGATCTTGATGGGTCCAGGTACATGGGAGCGACACACCGATTGGGAGGATCTTGAGAGTCTCTAGCAGTTGTTGGCACCAAGTGGCAGTACCCATTCCACCAAAAGGCCACAACTCCACGAGCTCGCACCGGAGCATCAGCACAACAAAGGAACCTATCAGCAGGGGATCATGGTCAAAAAATAAGGGCACAACTACCTGCAGTAGAGCACCCGGAGTCGAATGGGAACATGTAGGAGGGTTGGCGGCGGCCGGGAGCCCGCAGGGGCGGCCAGAGGTGGCGCTGGCGCGCATGGAGATGAAGGAGGAGGCCATCGGCGACAAGGACAGCGACCGACAAGGGAACGCGTGGCCTGCGAGCACTTCAGGGCAGGGGAGGAGAGGTAACGGCGACCTGAGGTGGATGGGGAGGGGCTCGGGGAAGGTGAGGCGACGGTTGGTGGCGAGGCACAGGATGCGACGGCGGGCAGGGACAATGCCGATGACGGGGGTCCCTAGCGTTGGCTCGAACGAGAAGGAGCGCTGGAGGCGGAGGGCCACGCCGACAAACAGGGGCGACGACCACTGGAGAGGGGCAAACCGCGGCGGCTGAGACAAGCCGGCGGCACGAGCTAGCGGCAGAGCCAAGCGCGGCCAGGGCAGCGGCGAGATTGGCACGACCGGAGAGAGGAGCACAAAGGTAGGTGAGGAGAGGGACGATGCGGGGAAGGGTGCCAGTGGTTGCTCGGGATCAGGAGGAACTGGCGGCAGGGATTCAATCGGGGAGGGAGAAGGGGGTCAGGGTAGGTGAGAATCGTGATGGGAGGGGATCATGCGGGGTGGGGCCGATGGGTGGTGGGCCAGGACTAGCAGGGCACTGGGTCGGTCGCAGGTGGGTGCACATCGCGTGTGCGTGTGTGGATGGTGTGTGTGTTGCGCGGGATGGGTGGCGTGGAGTGACTGCGTGGTGGTGTTCGGTCCAGGCGGGGTGGGAAGTGGCGGCGGCGAGGTGGTGGAATTATGGGGATTAGGGTTTGGGTAGGGCAAGGCTAGGGTTTAATTTTGGGTAGTAGGTGTTCTGGCCGGTTGGGCCTTTGGGCTGGCCGGCTGGACTGCCTCCCCGATAGAAAATATTTTATTATTTTTATAAAATAAAACGTTTTGAAATATAGTTTTAGATAAATACAAGATCCAGAAAAGACCGAGGTTTCACATTTGAATAAAGAGAGGGACATTTGTAGAAAATGAAATGGGGCTTTTAGTAAAATATTTTTAGAGTAATAGATGCATGTTGATGTCATGATGATGCATGAAGATAAACACAGGCGATTTACTAGTAGCGGTTTTACCCGGGGTGCTACAATTCGACACCACTAACAATGGATCTCGCCCTCGAGATCCGCCTCATGTTACGGGGAAGAAGGCCGACGGTCTGAATCTTCTCGCTTCGTGTAGATCCTCACGACACCACTAACAAGGATTCTTTTTTTATGTTGAAACCGGCGACACCACCAACAAGAGGTCGTTGTCCATAATCATAGAGAGAACACTCCAGAGAAACAAAGACGAAGGTAAAGGTATCAAAAGATAAGGCCACCTCTATCTTCTATGGAAGAAGTCAAATTGCTTGATCCACCGATTCGATGTACAAGAGCGAATGATAAGGGTAGTCGGATGGTGATCAGTCCATCACGCACCCAAAGCATTACTCTGCACATGATGTAACACCCTCAGAATCGGCCCTATGCAAGTTTTAGCGCTTCCCGCCAAACCCGCATAGAAACGATTCAAAGGTGCCCACCAGGCACTTTCGTGCGGGTGGAAAACGAAGTAATAACATTACACAACAGTCCTCGATGGGACCCACGTAAGATATATACAATGACTCAACGAGTCAAGAATACGATATAATATTCAAAGATCCAAATCACCTTGAAAATGATATCGCTACCGACTACGACAAGATGCAAATGGGGCTAAGAGCCTCAAGAATAACCAATGGCGCCCATAACTCGCCTGGCCAAGCCGAAGGGTAACCTCGCTAACGACGCCGATCGCAAACCTGCTTAAACAAAAGGGTGCCGACAAAGGGCAAAGGAAAGAGGAGCGCCAAGACGAGGCCAAGACAGCGAGGCTAGAATTCGGCGGTCCTCGCCTACATAGGTATGGTGGACTGCAGCGGCAGCGCGGTATGCACTAAACAACCTATAGAGACTCGATACAACTGACGGCTATCAGAGAGGGATAAGAAAGAGCTATTCGGATCCAACCTGAATCTAACACCAAACAATCCCATCCTGGTATTTCCCCCCTCGAGACCAAACGAGGAAGTCAACCGAGGAACTCACACGGTTGGCAGTTTTACTTATTCAGTTATCGTTGCAGCAATTACTAGTCAAGTATGGATAGTCATCCTGATAAAAATAAGCAGTGGGCATTTTTATTTAACCATTCCATTGTAGTTGCAACACTTACTAGGCAGATACATTTAGCATGAGATAACCCAAAACCCAAGCAGCTTGTTGACACTTTTATTAAGCCATTCGCTAGAAGTAGTTGCAATACTTACTAGTCGATTCAATGGTCGGTTACAACCCAACAAACAAACAATTGTTGGCAGTTTTATTTAGCCATTCCATTATAGTGAAGCTGATTACTAGTCATTATAAAGTCAAATTTATAGCACTACTTTTAGTTATAGTTGTCTATGATCGAGATATCGTGCTCAAGTCGTCCATAACCGCGACACGGCTTTAAAAAGTTTTACCCTACGGGTGCACCAATAGCAACACACGCCGATCAACCTCGGAAACACCAAATCAAAACCAACGAGGCTTTCACGACAAAGCAATCACAAGATTCAGAATATTCACCCACTAAAGTAGAACACAACGAAGCCGGCCGGCTCCGAGACGGACTCAAGGTTGTGGGGACGGCTGTGAATGACTGGGAACCCAAAACTGGGCTTGTCGACACCGCGGAATCGCGCCACGATCCTAAACAGTACAGTGTGCTCCTCGCACAATCGTAATAAAGCAGTAAGGCATGGCATAAGTACAGGATAGTAATAAAACCTCAAACTAGTTTGTGGCCCCAAGAAATAAGACCGAATCAAGCTCTGGCTCAGGGGGGTCCCATAATCCTCCCGGATGTGGATAGCGCGATAAATCAAGGAACAGGTATCAAGTACTCGGGGTCCTACGGGACGCAAGTGGACGGTTAACAACCAAATACCATCTATTGCCCACCTGTGCCTCTGCTTACTTACTTCAATTTTAGTTGTTAAACAGTAATTAAAGTTATGATAAGTAAAGCCATGATCATCTCCAACATCAAACATGCGGCAATACACCAGAACTGTGGCACTTGACGACACGCAACAGCACTTGAGCAAGCGACTACGACGCGCAAGTCCAACTATCTACCAAACAACAGGTAATAGGATGTGTCTAGGGCAATATAGGGCTGCAGGGGATATCTCGGGTACGGAAACTAGAGCATCGCAACACAGATAGCAATAGATCAGCAGGAGGGAAATAAATACTATAAAAGTAAGATAGGTAGAAAGGGGGGAGGTGCTCGCCTGAAAACATTGCCGAAGGTTCAACCGAAGATCGGGGCGAAGCTCACATCAACTCAACGGCCTTATCCGAAGAAGCAAAACACTAGCGTAAACACCGGATGTACTATTTAATACAACGCGTAAGATCGGGCATGATGCATGTATGATGTATGACATGGAAACAAAGATGCAATTAGGCAAGATTAAGCGGAACCGGGGTCCCGACAATTAATTAAACGGTTCATGTTGTTTAGATACCCTGCAATTTAAATGTTGTTTGACAAGGCAAGATATGACAACGGTTCGATGCACAAATTTAAATGAGGCCAATATAAGACTAGATTTGCCCGCATATGGGCCCCATATTTAATTATAAGGTGAATCGGCATAAGGCCCCCAAACCACATGATAATATGCATGCGAGTATGACAATTCAATATGCAACATGTATATATCATTTAATAAAATAAGGTCTCGGGTTTGGGTTCACACATTAGGGGGTCTCGACGAACTTGGGGTTCCGGGGGGTTCGGGGTTTGACAGGGGTTCAGGGTTCGACGGGTTCAGCGGGGTCGGATACGAGATGGAGAACTTGTCGTGACGTGCCGGAGATCTTGGTTCCACGCGGTCGATCTTGTCGTCGCAAAGATCTTGTCGGGTCCGTGTTGTTGGTCTTGTCGTTTCACGGCGGAGATCTTGGCGTCCCGAATCTCGGCGTCTTCGGGTTCGAGAGGAAGAACTTGGCGCGCCGGGACGAAGAACTTGACGTCATTTGGTTCCATGTTGACGGTCTAGGTGTCCTCGATGGAGATCTCGGTGTATCCGTGACGGCGGCCTTGGCGGTTATCGGGTTCGGTCTTCGGATCCGGGTCGGCGCCCGAGGTCTCGGTCTTTGGTTTCCAAGATAACCAGGAAACACCAGATGGTTCTTGGGATCTTTGAAGGAGTTCATGCCGTTCCTGTACCCAGGGTTCGCGTGGCGATTCTATTGTCGATGGAGAGCTTGTTGATACCGGGGCCTTCAGGAGATCTTGGTAAGATTCTCGGTTCGGTCTGCCTCTCGATCAGCATTGGCCAGTGGCGACGGATGAACCGAAACATCCCGGGGCAATGTCACTTATCCAACAACCACCACACAGCAACTAGACGCCACCAGGACGGCACCAACCCGACCTGGTACTGTAGCAACAAACAAGAGCATAGGAGAAGGCAGACTTTCTCGGAACAACTGGCCGGGGCACGGTCTTGCAGAAGACGGCAGGGAGGACGACGCAGGAAGGTAGGCTTAAGGAGGAGCTCGAGAGGCACGGAGCAGAGGGCGGCGCACCGCCGAGAGCAACGGATGCAGCCTGCAAGGGGACGACGCCCGGAGGAGGAGCCGGGCGCCGCTGGAGCGAGCATGGCGGCGGAGCTTGTGGAGGAGCGGAGGAGGCAGAGCGAGGTGAGAGGCGGGGGGCGCGGCCGAGCGGGAGGGAGAGGCGACCGGCGGAGCTCCGAGGGGGCCTGCCGGAGCACGAGGCCGCGGAAGGCGGGAGGAGGCCGCGCTAGGGCAAGTGCTAGGGCGGGCGGGTCGGCCAGAGAGGAGGAGGCACGAATGGGCGAGGCGCGAGCTTGGCGGGAACTCGAGCGGCGGGAGGTAGCTCGGGGCACGGGCGCAGGACGGCGAGATGAGATGGCGGGCGCGGCCATGGGAGGCGGAGGCGGAGTTCTGCCGGTAGGCGAGGCGAGGCGAGGAGGAGGAGGCGCGGGTGGAGGGCGCGGCCGGGTGGAGGAGGAGAGGAGAGGAGGGAGGCGGGCGCGGGCCGAGGCTATGGGGCGATGGGGCGAGGCGGAGCTCGGGAAGAAGAGAGAGGCGGCGTTCGGAGATCTAAGGGAGGAGAGGTGCGGGTGGCGGGAGGGTCATGGCGGCCGGTGGCAGCAGGACCAAGGAAGGGAGGCCATGGAAGGGGAAAGGAGGGAGGAGGCTGCGGGGTGGAAGGGAGCGCGAGGAGAGAGAGGTGGGGAGGGAGAGAGGAGGGGGAGGGGTTGGTGGGGTGGGGTCCGGGCGGGCGGTGGGGCGAGGGACCCATGCAGGGGACAGGTGTAAAGGGAGGGAGTGGGGTGGTGGTGGTGTGGGAGCTGGTAGGCCAGGTGGGGTGTGGAGGAAGAGGGAGAGGGTGAGGGGGTGGGTGTGAGGAAGAGAGAGAGAGAGGGGGAAAAGGGGTGGATTGATGAGGTGGCAGAGGATGTGATGAGGTGGAGGGAAGGTGAGGTGGAGGGCACTGGTTGGTGGGTAGGATAGGTTTGGGTAATTTTAGGAATTAGAGGGGGCTGGCTTAGGTGGACCGATTATACTGGTGGTCGATGGTCGAATCGCCTGCCTGACCGCCTCACAAAAATAATTAAATATTTTATTTGTTAAAACAGGACTTTTGCAAACCGATAGTAGACAAAACAAAATAATCCGGAGACCCGGGTTTGTGTTTGAACAAAGACGGGGCGTTTTAGAAAACAAAATAGGTTTTGTCGAAATTAGTTTTATGCAAGCAAATGCAAGATGCTGACGATGCTCAAATGCAATGTGACATGATGACATGAGCATGCGGTCATGATGATGCAATGCACAAAAACAACGCGATTTTCTAGTAGTGGTTTTGCGGGATGCCACAATTCGACACCACTAACAATGGATCTCGCCAACGAGATCCGCCTCATGGTACCGGAAAGAAGGCCGGCGATCTGAATCTTCTCGCATCGTGTGGATCCTCGCGACACCACTAACAAGAGGTCGTTGTCCGTGATCGTCGAGGGAACACTCCGGAAACAAAAGGGCGAAGGTAGAGGTATCCACAAATAAAGCCACCTCTAACTTCGATAGAAGGTGAGAAAAGATGCGGCCTATCCCACTTCAATGTACGAGAGCGAATAGAAAGGGTAGTCGGCATGGGGGCCAATCCATCACGCACCCAAACTATTACTCCGCACAATCGGTGGAAAAACATGCAGCCATTCTCGGAATCAGACTGAAGATCTCGACAATCGAGGTTCAGAACAAAGGAGGGATGCAGACTCTGCATCGGATCTGGCGTAGATGATGTCGTCGCGTCGGAAAACACTGGGAGGCACAAGCAAGGAACAAAGATAAGTCCACCAGACGAAGGATTCCTCGAATAGCATGAAGACCAGATGTAGCAACACCGTTACCAAAGGAGGAAGCGAAACCCTGAAGGTACGACGGAACCCAACCACGAGAAATCCTGGACTTGAAGAAAGAGAAGAGAGCGGATTCAAAACACGCAGAGGTAAGAGGAGAATAGCAAAGGGGTAAGGAATAAAAGCAGACCTAACCAGAACTATCCAACCGATTTTTCAAAAATAGTTTTGACACTCTACTTCGGCCGTTAGCTAGGTTATCCTACAGATTTGGACTTGGGGTATCGCAACCGCCGAGCTCGATACCACTCAGAACACCCTCGATCGGCCCTATGCAAGTTTTAGCGCTTCCCGCCAAACCCGCATAGAAACGATTCAAAGGTGCTCACCAGCACTTTCGCATGGGTGGAAAACGGTAATAACATTACACAACAGTCCTCGATGGGACCCACGTAATGAGATATACAACATGACTAACGAGTCAAGAATACAGATATAATATTCAAAGATCCAAATCACCTTGAAAATGATCTACCGACTACGGACAAGATGCAAATGGGGCTAAGAGCCCCAAGAATAACCAATGGCGCCCATAACCCTGCCTGTGCCAAGCCGGAAGGGTAACCCCGCTAACAACGCCGATCGCAAAACCTGCTTAAACAAAAGGTGCCGACAAAGGGCAAAGGAAAAAGAGGAGCGCCAAGATCGAGGCCAGCTGAGGCTAGACCAAGGCCCTCGCCACATAGGTATGGTGGATCGCAGCTGCAAGATGCACTAAACAACCTATAGAGACTCGATACAACTGACGGCTATCAGAGAGGGATAAGAAAGAGCTATTCGGATCCAACTTGAATCTAACACCAAACAATCCCATCCTGGTATTTCCCCCCTCGAGACCAAACGAGGAAGTCAACCGAGGAACTCACACGGTTGGCAGTGTTACTTATTCAGTTATCGTTGCAGCAATTACTAGTCAAGTATGGATAGTCATCCTGATAAAAATAAGCAGTGGGCATTTTTATTTAACCATTCCATTGTAGTTGCAACACTTACTAGGCAGATACATTTAGCATGAGATAACCCAAAACCCAGCAGTTGTCGACACTTTTATTAAGCCATTCCGTTGTAGTTGCAATACTTACTAGTCAGATTCAATGGTCGTAAGCGACAACCCAAACAAACAATTGTTGGCAGTTTTATTTAGCCATTCCATTATAGTGAAGCTGATTACTAGTCATTATAAAGTCAAATTTATAGCACTACTTTAGTTATAGTTGTCTATGATCGAGATACTGTGCTCCAAGTCGTCCATAACCGCGGACACGGCTTTCAGAAAGTTTTACCCGGCCGGGGTGCACCAATAGCAACACACGCTCGATCAACCTCGGAAACACCAAATCAAAACCCAACGAGGCTTTCACGACAAAGCAATCACAGGATTCAGAAATATTTCAGGGGGCCACCCCTTAAAGTAGACCCGCAACGAAGCCGGCCCGCGAGACGGACTCAAGGTTGTGGGGACGGCCGTGAACGATGGGAACCCAAAATCGGGCTTGTCGACACCGCAAATCGTACAATCCTAACAGCAAAGTGCTCCTCGCACAATCGTAATAAAGCAGTAAGGCATGGCATAAGTACAGGATAGTAATAAAACCTCAAACTAGTTTGTGGCCCCAAGAAATAAGACCGAATCAAGCTCTGGCTCAGGGGGGTCCCATAATCCTCCCGGATGTGGATAGCGATAAATCAAGGAACATGTATCAAGTACTGGGTCCTACGGACAAGTGGACGTTAACAACCAAATAACATCTATTGCCCAATTGCCTCCGCTACTTACTTCAATTTTAGTTGTTAAACAGTAATTAAAGTTATGATAAGTAAAGCCATGATCATCTCCAACATCAAACATGCGGCAATACACCACAACTGTGGCACTTGACGACACGCAACAACACTTGAGCAAGCGACTACGACGCGCAAGTCCAACTATCTACCAAACAACAGGTAATAGGATGTGTCCAGGGCAATATAGGGCTGCAGGGGATATCTCGGGTACGAAAACTAGAGCATCGCAACACAGATAGCAATAGATCAGCAGGAGGGAAATAAATACTATAAAAGTAAGATAGGTAGAAAGGGGGGAGGTGCTCGCCTGAAAACATTGCCGAAGGTTCAACCGAAGATCGGGGCGAAGCTCACATCAACTCAACGGCCTTATCCGCGAAGAAGCAAAACACTAGCAGAAACACCGGATGTACTATTTAATACAACGGCAGAAGATCGGGCATGATGCATGTATGATGTATGACATGGAAAATGTGCGATGCAATTAGGCAAGATTAAGCGGAACCGGGGTCCCGGCAATTAATTAAACGGTTCATGTTGTTTAGATACCCTGCAATTTAAATGTTGTTTGACAAGGCAAGATATGACAACGGTTCGATGCACAAATTTAAATGAGGCCAATATTAGACTAGATTTGCCCGCATATGGGCCCCATATTTAATTATAAGGTGAATCGGCATAAGGCCCCCAAACCACATGATAATATGCATGCGAGTATGACAATTCAATATGCAACATGTATATATCATTTAATAAAATAAGGTCTCGGGTTTGGGTTCACACATTAGGGGGTCTCGACGAACTTGGGGTTCCGGGGGGTTCGGGGTTCGACAGGGGCTCAGGTTTCGACGGGATCAGCGGGGTCGGATACGAGATGGAGAACTTGTCGTGACGTGCCGGAGATCTTGGTTCCACGCGGTCGATCTTGTCGTCGCGAAGATCTTGTCGGGTCCGTGTTGTTGGTCTTGTCGTTTCACGGCAGAGATCTTGGCGTCCCAATCTCGCCTCGGGTTCGAGAGGAAGAACTTGGCGCGCCGGGACGAAGAACTTGACGTCATTTGGTTCCATGTCGACGGTCTAGGTGTCCTCGATGGAGATCTCGGTGTATCCGTGACGGCGGCCTTGGCGGTTATCGGGTTCGGTCTTCGGATCCGGGTCGGCGCGAGAGGTCTCGGTCTTTGGTTTCCAAGATAACGAGGAAACACCAGATGGTTCTTGGGATCCATGAAGGAGTTCATGGCGTTCCTGTACCCAGGGTTCGCGTGGCGATTATGTTGTCGATGGAGAGTTTGTTGATACCGGGGCCTTCAGGAGATCTTGGTAAGATTCTCGGTTCGGTCTGCCTCTCGATCAGCATTGGCCAGTGGCGACGGATGAACCGAAACGTCCCGGGGCAATGTCACTTATCCAACAACCACCACACAGCAACTAGACGCCACCAGGACGGCACCAACCCGACCTGGTACTGCAGCAACAAACAAGAGCATAGGAGAAGGCAGACTTTCTCGGAACAACTGGCCGGGGCACGGTCTTGCAGAAGACGGCAGGGAGGACGACGCAGGAAGGTAGGCTTAAGGAGGAGCTCGAGAGGCACGGAGGGGCGCAAGACCGCCGAGAGTAGCGGATGCGCGGTCCTCGGGACGACGCTGCCGGAGGAGGGACGCGCGGGCGACGGAGCGAGCATGGCGGCGGAGCTTGTGGAGGAGCGGAGGAGGCAGAGCGAGGTGAGAGGCGGGGGGCGCGAGCGGAGGGGAGAGGCGACGCGGAGCTCGAGGGCTCGCTGAGCACGGGGGCGAAGGCGGAGGAGGCCGGGCGAGGCTAAGGGCGCATGAGGCGGGCGGGTCCGCCAGAGAGGAGGAGGCACGGATGCGGGCGAGGCACCGTGGCCGGGGAACTCGAAGGGCGGGAGGCAGCTTGGGGCACAGCGCAGGACGAGGCGAGAAGCGCGGGCGGCGAGGAACGCGGCCAAGGGAGGTGGAGGGCGAGCCGCAGAGGCGAGGGGCGGACGCGGGTGAGGAGAGGAGGCGGCCATGGGTGGAGGGCAAGGCCGGGGGTGGAGAGGAGGCCGGAGGAGGGGAGCCGGAGGCGGCGGGGCGAGGCGGAGCTCGGGAATAAGAGAGAGGCGGCGTCCGGAGCTCTGAGGGAGGAGAGAGGGTGAGGGGGGGGCTGCAAGGGCGGCGAAGTGGGACGCCAAGGAAGGGGAGGCCGGAAGGGAAAGGAGGGAGGAGGCTGCGGGGTGGAAGGGAGCGCAGGGAGAGAGAGGGTGGGGAGGGGAGAGAGGGAGTGGGGCCGGAGGGGTTGATGGGGGTGGGTCCAGGCGGGCCGGGGCGGTGGGGCGAGTGGGACCCAGGGCGTGGGGCGGGACAGGTGTAAAGGGAGGGAGTGGGGGTGGCTGGTGTGGTGGTGTGGGGCTGCTGGGTAGGCCAGGTGTGGGTGGGGCCCAGGAGGAAGAGGGAGAGGGTGAGGGAGTGGCTGTGAGGAAGAGAGAGAGAGGGGGAAAAGGGGTGGATTGATGAGGTGGCAGAGGATGTGATGAGGTGGAGGGAAGGTGAGGTGGAGGGCACTGGTTGGTGGGTAGGATAGGTTTGGGTAATTTTAGGAATTAGAGGGGGCTGGCTTAGGTGGACCGATTTATACCGGGGGTGGTCGACTGGGTCGAATCGGCCCGTTCGACTGCCCCCACAAAAATAATTAAATATTTTATTTGTTAAAACAGGACTTTTGCAAACCGATAGTAGACAAAACAAAATAATCCGGAGACCCGGGTTTGTGTTTGAACAAAGACGGGGCGTTTTAGAAAACAAAATAGGTTTTGTCGAAATTAGTTTTATGCAAGCAAATGCAAGATGCTGACGATGCTCAAATGCAATGTGACATGATGACATGAGCATGCGGTCATGATGATGCAATGCACAAAAACAACGCGATTTTCTAGTAGTGGTTTTGCGGGATGCCACACATGAATAGGAGAATTATGCAACCAACTCTCGGAATTCAGACTGAAGATCTCGACAAGCAAAGTTTGGAAACAAAGGAGTGATGCAGACTCTTCATTGGAAGATACAAAGAAAAAATTAGTGAATTTTGGTCCACTAAAAGGTATAGCAGAGGAAGATTCCTCAGATAGCATGAAGACCGGCTGTCGAAGCACCGTTACGAGAGGATGGAAGCGAAACCCTGAAGGTACGACAGAAACCTAACCACGAGAATTCCTGGACTCGAAGAAAAGATAAGAGACCAGATTCAAATCACGCAAAGGTAAGAGGAGAATAGCAGAGGGGTAAGGAGTAAAAACAGACCTAATCAGATCTATCCAACCAATTTTGCAAAATAGTTTTGACACTCTAAAACGGCTGTTAGCTGGGTTATCCTACAGGCTATACCAGTGGGGTATTGTAACACCCTCAGAATCGGCCCTATGCAAGTTTTAGCGAAATCCGCCAAACCCGCATAGAAACGATTCAAAGGTGCCCACCAGGCACTTTCGTGCGGGTGGAAAACGAAGTAATAACATTACACAACAGTCCTCGATGGAACCCACGTAATGTATATATATATAACAATGACTCAATGAGTCAAGAATACAGATTTAATATACAAAGATCCAAATCACCTTGAAAACGATAGAGCGTCCAGCTGGACAAGATGCAAATGGGGCTAAGAGCTCAAGAATAACCAATGGCGCCCATAACCCCCCAGGCCAAGCCGGAAGGGTAACCGCTAACGGGCCGATCTCAAAACCCGCTTAAACAAAAGGGTGCCGACAAAGGGCAAAGGAAAAGAGGAGCGCCAAGATCGAGGCCAAGACACGGCGAGGCTAGAATTGCGTCCTCGCCACATAGGTATGGTGGATCGAGCGGCAGCGCAAAGATGCACTAAACAACCTATAGAGACTCGATACATCAAGGCCAATCGAGAGGGGTAAGAAGGACCTATCCGGATCCAACCCGATACTACCATCAAACAAACCCATCCTGGTTTCCTCGATACCAAACGAGAAAGTCAACCGAGGAACTCACACAGCTGGCGCTTTACTTATTCGGTTATCGCTAAAAGAATTACTACTCAGGTTTAGATAATTGTCCCGATAAAAGAAGCAAGGCCCTTTTAGTTATTCATTCCAGAAGTTACAAAGAATTACTAATCGACATGATAACATGATATAAACCCAAACCCAGCAGCTTGTTGGTACTTTTATTCAGCCATTCCGCTAGAAGGTGCAATACTTACTAGTCGCATACAATGGTCGCAAGTTTACACTCCAAACAAGCAATTGTGGGCAGTATTACTTAGCCATTCCGTTATAGTGAAGCTGATTACTAGTCATTATAAAGTCAAATTTATAGCAATAAACTTTAGTTATGCTTGTCTATGATCGAGATATCGTGCTCCAAGTCGCCCATATCCATGACACGGCCGTAAAAGTTTTACCCGCCGGGTGCACCAATAGCAACACACGCCGATCAACCTCGAAAAGCAAAACAAAACCCAACGAGGCTTTCACGATCGAACAATCACAGATTCAAATATTTCGGGGCCACCCTTAAAGTAGACCCGCAACGTAAGCAAGCTCCGAGACGGACTCAAGGTTGTGGGACGGTACAGGAACGATCGGGAACCCAAAACTGGGCTTGTCGACATCATGAATCGTGCCACGATCCTAACAAGACAAAGGTGCCTCGCACAATCGTAAATGCGTAAGTAGCATGGCATAAGTACAGGATAGTAGATAAAACCTCAAACTAGTTTGTGGCCCCAAGAAATAAGACTAAATCAAGCTCTGGCTCAGGGGGGTCCCATATACCTCCCGGATGTGGATAGCGCGATAAATCAAGGAACAGGTATCAAGTACTCGGGGTCCTACGGGACACAAGTGGGCGTTCGGAAACCAAATATTATCTATCACCCAGCGATGCCTCTGCTTACTTCAATTTTAGTTGTTAAACAGGAATTAAAGTGAACGATAAGTAAAACTATGATCATCTCCAACAGCAACATGCGGCAATACATCAACAACTGTGGCATTGGACGACACGCAACAGCACTTGAGCAAGCGATCACGCCGCAAGTCCAACTATCTACCAAACAATGTAATAGGATGAGTCCAAGGCAATATAAGGCTGCAGGGATATCACGGCACGAAACTAGAGCATCGCAACACGTATAGCAATAGATCAGCAGAGGGAATAAATACTATAAAAGTAAGATAGGTAGAAAGGGGAGATGCTCCTTGAAAACATTGTCGAAGGTTCAACCGGTGATCGGGGCGAAGCTCACATCAACTCAACGGCCTTATCCGCGAAGAAGCAAAACACTAGAAGAAACACCGGATGCAGTATTTAATACAACGGCAGAAGATCGGCATGATGCATGTATGATGCATGACATGGCAAAGGGTGCGATGCAATTAGGTCATATTAAGCGGAACCGGGGTCCCTACAATTAATTAGATGGTTCAAGTTATTTAACCACCCCGCAATTAAATGTTGCATTAGCAAGACAAAAGATGGCACCGGTTCGCTACACAAGTTTAGATGAGGCCAATCTAAGGCTAGATTTGCCCGCATATGGGCCCCATATTTAATTATGCAGTGTATCGGCATAAGGTCCCCAAACCAATGTTATGCATGCGAGGATGACAATTTAATATGCAACAGGTTTTATGTTTAGCATTTATAAAAATAGGGGTTCGGATAAGGGTCACACATTGAGGGTCTCGATGGACTTGGGTTTCCGGGGTTCGGGGTCGGTCTCAGGGTCCAGGGTTCGACGGAAGCGGGATCGTTCTCGGATAACTGTGGTAGATCTTGTTGCATCCGGGAAGCCGGACTTGGTTCGCCCGGGGCGACGCTTCTTCCGGGTCGGTGCCGTTCTTGTTGTCGCGAAGGTCTTGTCGGGTCCGCGCTTCGGATTCCGTGAGGCGATCTTGACGCTCCGTGCCCATGAAGCGGAACTTGTCGTCCGGCGGTAGATCTTGTCGATTCCATTCCAACGGCCTTGTTGTTCTCGCGCGAAGATCATGGGGTCTCCGGTCCGGGGCGGCATTTGGCGATCCGATGAAGCGCTTGTCGCTCCATGTGGCGGTTCTTGGCGTCCGAGCGATTTATCTTGTCGCATCCGCGTCTTGGCGCCCGGGATCTTCGCCCTCTCGACACACTTGCGGTTCCGCTTGGTCATCGATGGGGAACTTGGGGCCGTTGGATGCCGTGTCGGTCTCGAGATCTTGTCATCGTGGTGGCGAACTCCGTCCGGGATGGTCTTGGCGATCCGTGAGGGAGATCTTGAGGCGCCCGCTTCACCGGGCCCGATGAGTCTCGGCGTTGTTTTCGAACGGCTCCATATCGCGACATCTCGGTGGCGACTATGCCTGCCGGGGTCAACGGAGGCAGCGATCGGGCGGCGAGGATGCGCTGTGGGCGCTGGGCACGGGCGGCGCCCCACGCGCGTCGCGAGGCGACACGGAGGAAGGGAGGACGCGCCGGGCCGCGAGGCATCGGGAGGGGCCGGTATAACGGGCCGAGACGAGGGCGAGGGAAGACGGAGGGCGACCGGCGGGCGGACCGGAAGCGGACGGCGAAGCGGCGGCCGCTGCGCGCGGGCGGCGGGCGAGGTTCGGGGTCGCGGGGAGCCCGGACGGCTGCGGGGCCGACGACGAGGGCGAGAGCTGGGCATGGAGGCGAACCGCTGGCGCGAGCGCGGGCGGCGAAGGGCAGCTCGGGCGAGGCAACGGGCGCTGGAGGCCAAGGCTGGAGGCGGCGGAGCAGCGGAGGAGAGGTACCGGCGGGGCTTGAGGCCGAGGACGGCGAGGACGGCCTGGGCGGAGCCGAGCTGGAGGGGCGCGAGGTGTGGCAGAGGCGGCCACGACGAGAGCGAGGGCGGGCGGCTCGGGCGACGCGGAGCGAGGTAGGGCGAGAGGCGATCCGGGAGAGGAGGGCGGAGGAGGTGGTGGAGCGAGCCGGTGAGGAGGTCTGGGGGGCCACGGCGGAGCTAGGGAGGAGGAGACGGGGTGGAGGACTGAGGCCGGTGAGGAAGGGAAGGGAGGAGGAGGAGGCCCCTGCCGGCGGCGGGAGGGGGCCGAGCAGGGAGGAAGAAGACAGGGGGAACTCGCGCGCGGGGAGGGAGGAAGATGGTGGTGGTGGGCCACGGGTGGGCCAGTGGGGCTGTGGTGACTGCAGGCGTGTGTGGCTTGTGTGGCGTGGGACTGGGTGTGTTTGTGTGGGTTGAGGGTGAGTGGGGTGATGAGGTGGCAGCGTCTGGTAGGCTAGGGGGAGGGGAGAGGGTGAGGTGGCAGGTTGCTATTGGGTGGGGTGATGTGGAGGGGGGAGTGGGTAGATAGGTGGGTAGCTATAGGATTTAGAAGGGCGGTTAGGTGGACCGCTTATTTTTCGGGGTGGTGCTCGGGATTCGCCCGCTCGACGCCTACTAAAAACAATTAAATGTTTTATTTAATTCCAACAAGCCTTTTGCAAACTAATAGCAGACAAAGTAAAATATTCCGGCGACCCGGTTTTGATATTTGAATAAAGGTGGGGCGTTTTAGAAAACAAAACGGGCTTTGCGAAATAGTTGTAGACAAACAACACATGATGATGACGATGCAATGCACAAATTCAACGCGATTTTCTAGTAGTGGTTTTATGGATGCCACACCGACACCACTAACAATGGATCTCGCCCTCGAGATCCGCCTCATGGTTCCGGAAGGAAGGCCGGCGGTCTGAATCTTCTCGCTTCGTGTAGATCTTCGCGACACCACTAACAAGAGGTCGTTATCCGTGATCGTCGAGAGAGCACTCCGGAAACAAAAGATCGAAGGCAGAGGCGTCAACAAATAAAGCCACCCCTAACTTCCTTGGACGGAGTAAAATCGCTGGATCCACTGATTCGATGTACAAGAGCGAATGATAAGAGTAGTGGTATGGTAGCTACTCCATCCCGCACTCAAACCATTACTCTGCACACGAATAGGCGGATTATGCAACCAACTCTCGGAGTCAGACTGAAGATCTCGACCTGCGAGGTTCGGAAACAAAGGAGTGATGCAGACTCTGCATCGGATCTGGCGTAGATGATGTCGTCGCGTCGGAAACATTGGAAGGCACAAACAAGGAATAAGGAATGGTACCACAGACGAAGGATTCCTAGGATAGCATGAAGACCCGATGTAGCACCACTGTTATCAAAGGAGGAAGCGAAACCCTGAAGGTACGACGGAACCCAACCACGAGAATTCCTGGACTCGAAGAAAGAGAAGAGAGCGGATTTAAAACACGCAGAGGTAAGAGGAGAATAGAAGAGGGGTAAGGAGTAAAAGCAGACCTAACCAGAACCATCCAACCGATTTTGCAAAATAGTTTTGACACTCTACTTCGGACGTTAGCTAGGTTATCCTACAGGCTGGACTTGTGGGGTATCGTAATTGCTGAGCTCTGATACCACTCTGTAACACCCTCAGAATCGGCCCTATGCAAGTTTTAGCGAAATCCGCCAAACCCGCATAGAAACGATTCAAAGGTGCCCACCAGGCACTTTCGTGCGGGTGGAAAACGAAGTAATAACATTACACAACAGTCCTCGATGGAACCCATACGTATATATATATAAATGACTCAATGAGTCAAGAATACAGATTTAATATACAAAGATCCAAATCACCTTGAAAACGATAGAGCGTCCAGCTACGGACAAGATGCAAATGGGGCTAAGAGCCTCAAGAATAACCAATGGCGCCCATAACCCCAGTGCCAAGCCGGAAGGGTAACCCGCTAACGGCGCCGATCTCAAAACCTGCTTAAACAAAAGGTGCCGACAAAGGGCAAAGGAAAAGAGGAGCGCCAAGATCGAGGCCAAGACACGGCGAGGCTAGAATTCGGCGTCCTCGCCACATAGGTATGGTGGATCGAGCGGCAAAGATGCACTAAACAACCTATAGAGACTCGATACATCAAGGCCAATCGAGAGGGGTAAGAAGGACCTATCCGGATCCAACCTGATACTACCATCAAACAAACCCATCCTGGTCTTTCCCCCTCGATACCAAACGAGAAAGTCAACCGAGGAACTCACACAGTTGGCAGTTTTACTTATTCGGTTATCGTTGCAGCAATTACTACTCAGGTTTAGATAATTGTCCTGATAAAAGAAGCAAGGCCCTTTTAGTTATTCATTCCGTTGTAGTTACAAAGAATTACTAATCGACATGAGATAACATGATATAAACCCAAACCCAGCAGTTGTTGGTACTTTTATTCACCATTCCGCTAGAAGTTGCAATACTTACTAGTCAGTACAATGGTCGCAAGCGACACTCAAACAAGCAATTGTGGGCGTATTATTTAGCCATTCCGTTATAGTGAAGCTGATTACTAGTCATTATAAAGTCAAATTTATAGCAATAAACTTTAGTTATGCTTGTCTATGATCGAGATATCGTGCTCCAAGTCGCCCATATCCATGGACACTTTTCGAGAAAGTTTTACCCCGGGTGCACCAATAGCAACACACGCCGATCAACCTCTAAAACCAAAACAAAACCCAACGAGGCTTTCACGATCGAACAATCACAGGATTCAGAAATATTTCAGGGGCCACCCTTAAAGTAGACCCGAACGGTAAGCAAGCTCCGAGACGGACTCAAGGTTGTGGGGACCAGAACGATCGGGAACCCAAAACTGGGCTTGTCGACACCGCGGAATCGTGCCACGATCCTAAATAAAGATAGTGTGCTCCTCGCACAATCGTAAATGCGTAAGTAGCATGGCATAAGTACAGATAGTAGATAAAACCTCAAACTAGTTTGTGGCCCCAAGAAATAAGATGAATCAAGCTCGCTCGTGGGGTCCCATATACCTCCGGATGTGGATAGCGATAAATCAAGGAACAGGTATCAAGTACTCGGGGTCCTACGGGACACAAGTGGGCGTTCGGAAACCAAATATTATCTATCACCCACCGATGCCTCTGCTTACTTCAATTTTAGTTGTTAAACAGGAATTAAAGTGAACGATAAGTAAAACTATGATCATCTCCAACAGCAACATGCGGCAATACATCAACAACTGTGGCATTGGACGACACGCAACATCACTTGAGCAAGCGACTACGACGCGCAAGTCTAACTATCTACCAAACAACAGGTAATAGGATGAGTCCAAGGCAATATAAGGCTGCAGGGGATATCACGGGTACGAAACTAGAGCATCGCAACACAGATAGCAATAGATCAACAGGAGGGAATAAATACTATAAAAGTAAGATAGGTAGAAAGGGGGGAGATGCTCGCCTGAAAACATTGTCGAAGGTTCAACCGGTGATCGGGGCGAAGCTCACATCAACTCAACGGCCTTATCCGCGAAGAAGCAAAACACTAGAAGAAACACCGGATGCAGTATTTAATACAACGGTAGAAGATCGGCATGATGCATGTATGATGCATGACATGGCAAAGGGTGCGATGCAATTAGGTCATATTAAGCGGAACCGGGGTCCCGACAATTAATTAGATGGTTCAAGTTATTTAACCACCCCGCAATTAAATGTTGCATTAGCAAGACAAAAGATGGCACCGGTTTGCTACACAAGTTTAGATGAGGCCAATCTAAGGCTAGATTTGCCCGCATATGGGCCCCATATTTAATTATGCAGTGAATCGGCATAAGGTCCCCAAACCAATGTTATGCATGCGAGGATGACAATTTAATATGCAACAGGTTTTATGTTTAGCATTTATAAAAATAGGGGTTCGGATAAGGGTCACACATTGAGGGTCTCGACGGACTTGGGTTTCCGGGGTTCGGGGTCGGTCTCAGGGTCCGTGGTTCACAAGCGGATCGTTCTCGGATAATCGTGGTAGATCTTGTTGCATCCGGAAGCCGGATTGGTTCGCCCGGGGCGATCGCTTCTTCCGGTCGGTGCCGTTCTTGTTGTCGCGAAGGTCTTGTCGGGTCCGCGCTTCGGATTCCGTGAGGCGATCTTGACGCTCCGTGCCCATGAAGCGGAACTTGTCGTCCGGCGGTAGATCTTGTCGATTCCATTCCAACGGCCTTGTTGTTCTGCGGCGAAGATCATGGGGTCTCCGGGGTCCGGGGCGAAGTACTTGGCGTATCCGAGATGAAGCGCTTGTCGTTCCATGTGGCGGTCTTGGCGTCCGAGCGACGATCTTGTCGCATCCGCGGTCTTGGCGTCCGGGGATCTTCGGCTCCCTCTCGACACACTTGCGGTTCCGGCTTGGTCATCGATGGGGAACTTGGGGCTTCGGGGTTGGATGCCGGTGTCGGTCTCGGAGATCTTGTCATCTGTGTGGCGAACTCCGGGTCCGGGGGATGGTCTTGCGATCCGTGAGGGAGATCTTGAGGCGTCCGCTTCACCGGGCCCGACATGAGTCCTCGGCGTTGTTTTCTGGAACGGCTCCATATCGCGACATCTCGGTGGCGACTATGCCTGCCGGGTTCAACGGAGGGCGGCGACTGGGCGATGAGGACACGGCCAGGGCCACGCGGGGGCGACGAAGGGCGTCCCACGGCGCGCGTCTGCGAGGCGACACCGGAGGAAAGGAAGGACGCGGACGGCGCGCGAGGCACTGGGAGGGGGCCGGCGGCGAACGGGACGGGCGCGGGCCAGAGACGAGGGCGAGGAAGACGGAGGACGGACTGCGCGGGACCGGCATGACGGCGAGCGGGCGCAGGCTGCCAAGGGCGAGGTTCGGGGTCGCGGTGGAGCCCGGGACGGCTGGGGCCGACGAGGGCGAGAGCTGCTGGGAGGCGAGCGGGCGCTGGCGGAGTTTGGCGCGGGCGCGGGCGAGGCCTGGCGGGCGACGGGCGCTGGGCGGCCGCCGAGCGGAGGGCGGGGCGCAGAGGAGGAGGAGAGGCGGGCGGGGCTTGAGGCCGAGGACGGCAGGACGGGGGCGGGCGGACGAGCGAGGGGGGGGCGCGAGGTGTGGCAGAGACGGCCGGCCGACGAGAGCGAGGGGCGGGCCGCGACGCGGGAGCGAGGGGCGCCAGGCGAGGCGAGAGGGCGACTGGGAGAGGAGTGGCGAGCGGAGGGTGGTGGTGGAGCGAGCCGGTGAGGAGGTCTGGGGGGCCGCGGCGGCGCTAGGGAGGAGGAGACGGGGTGGGGGACTGAGGCCGGTGAGGAAGGCGAGGGAGGAGGAGGAGGCCCCTGCCGGCGGCGGGAGGGGGCCAATCAGGGAGGAATAAGACATGGGGGAACTCGCGCGCGGGGAGGGAGGAAGATGGTGGTGGTGGGCCACGGGGCAGGTGGGGCCAGGCCAGGGGCTGTCGGCGGCACTGTGTGCGTGTGTGGCTTGTGTGGCGTGGGACTGGGTGTGTTTGTGTGGGTTGAGGGTGAGTGGGGTGATGAGGTGGCAGCGTCTGGTAGGCTAGGGGGAGGGGAGAGGGTGAGGTGGCAGGTTGCTATTGGGTGGGGTGATGTGGAGGGGGTGTGGGTAGATAGGTGGGTAGCTGTAGGATTTAGAAGGGCGGTTAGGTGGACCGTTTTATTTTCCTGGGGGGTGGTCGTTCGGGTCAATTCGGCCCGTTCGACTGCCCCCACTAAAAACAATTAAATGTTTTATTTAATTCCAACAAGCCTTTTGCAAACTAATAGCAGACAAAGTAAAATATTCCGGCGACCCGGTTTTGATATTTGAATAAAGGTGGGGCGTTTTAGAAAACAAAACGGGCTTTGCGAAATAGTTGTAGACAAACAACACATGATGATGACGATGCAATGCACAAATTCAACGCGATTTTCTAGTAGTGGTTTTGCGGGATGCCACAGGTATCGTAACTGTTGATCTCTGATACCACTCTATAACACCCTCGGATCAGCCCTATGCAAGTTTTAGCGATTCCCACCAAACCCGCATAGAAACGATTCAAAGGTGCCCACCGGGCACTTTCGTGCGGGTGGAAAATGAAGTAATATGATTACATAATAGTCCACGATGGAACCCCCACAAAACAGATATATACAACAACGACTCAAAGAGTCAAGAATACAGATATACAATACAAAGATCCAAATCACCTTGAAAACGATACAACGTCCGACTACAGACAACATGCAAATGGGGCTAAGAGCCCTGAAGAATAACCAATGGTGTCCATAACCCTGCCCAAGCCAAGCCAGAAGGGTAACCCTGCTAACAACGTTGATCTCAAACCTGCTTAAACAAAAGGGGTGGCGACAAAGGGCAACGGAAAAAGATAGCGGTCAGTACCGAGGCCAGTACACGGCGAGTCTTATAATTCGGCGGTCCTCGCCTACATAGGTATGGTGGACTGAAGCGGCAGCGCAACATGCACTATATAACCTATAGAGACTCGATACAACTGTTGGCTATCATAGAGGGATAAGAAAGACCTATTTGAAACCAACCTGATACTAACACCAAACAAACCCATCCTGGCATTTCCCCCTCGAGACCAAACGAGGAAGTCGAATCGAGGAACTCACACAGTTGGTAGTTTTATTCATTCCATTATAGTTGCAGCAATTACTAGTCAGATAGGTAGCATGAGTCATCCCGATAACATAAGCAGTGGGCAGTTTTAGTTAACCATTACGTTGTAGTTGCAATACTTACTAGTCAAATACATATACCATGAGACATTCAAAACCCAGCAGTTGTTGGTACTTTTATTTAGCCATTCCGTTGCACTGAACCTAATTACTAGTCATTTTAAAGTCAAATTTATAGCACTACTTTAGTTATAGTCGTCTATGATCGAGATACTGTGCTCCAAGTCATCCATAACCGCGGACACGACTTTCAGAAAGTTTTACCCTGCAGGGGCACAAATAGCAACACACGCACGGTCATCCTCGGAAAAATCAAATGAAAACCCAACGAGGCATCACGATATAGAAATCACAAGATTCATATAATATTTCAGGGGGCCACCCCACCAAGCTACCCGCGACGAAGTTGGCCGGCTCCGAAACGGACCCAGAGGTTTGTGCCAATGGTTGTAAATGACTGGGAACCCGAAAGTGTGACTGGGCTTGTCGATACCGCGAAAACATTCCACATTTGTTCCTAAACAGTATAGGCACTCCACGCGCAATCGTAAATAAAGCAGTAAAGCATGGCATAAGTACATGATAGTAATAAAACCCCAAACTACTTTGTGGCCCCAAGAACTAAGATATGACTCAAGCTCATGCTAAGGGGATTCATGGTCCCACATGCAGATAGTGTGAATATTCAAGGAACAGGTATCGAGTACTCGGGGTCCTACAGGACACAAGTGGACGGTTAAAAACCAAATAACATTATTGCCCACCTATGCCTCTGCATTATTTACCTACTTTCAATACTAGTTATTAAACGGTAATTAAAGCCATGATCATCTCCAACATTAAGCATATGGCGACACTACAACAACTGTGGTACTTGACGGCATCGAAACAACACCCGAGCAAGCAACTGCGACTCGCAAGGCCAACTATCTACCAAACAATAGGTAATAGGAGGTGTCCAAGGCAATATAATGGCTGCAAGGGATATCACGGGGACGAAAACTAGAGCATCGTAACACAGATAGCAATAGATAAACTTGAGGAAATAAATACTATAAAAGTAAAATAGGTAGAAAGGGGGAGAATGCTCGCCTGAAAACATTGCCGAAGGTTCATCCGAAGATCGGGTCAACACTCGCATCAACTCATCGGCCTAATCCGTGAAGAAGCAAAGCACTAGCAGAAACACCTGATGCACTATTTATTACTACGACAGAAAACCGGGCATGATGCATGTATGATGTATGACATGGCAAATGTGCGATGCAATTAGGCCATATTAAGCGGAACCGGGGTCCCGACACTTAGATATATGGTTCTAGTTGTTTAGATACCCCGCAATTTAAATGTTGTCTGAACAAGGCAAAATACTTCACCGGTTCGCTACACGACTTTAAATGGAGTCAATCTAAGACTAGATTTGCTCGCATATGGTCTCCATATTTAATTATGAGATGAATCGGCATTATGCCCCCAAACCACACAATATGTATGCAAGCATGTACAATTTAATATGCAACAATTCATAGAGATATCAATTATAAAATAAGGCTCGGATAAAGGGGTCTCGGCGAGGTTCGGGTTCGATCTTCGGGTTTCCGGGAAGGAGTTCATGAGGATCCATGAAGGAGAACATGGCGTTCAGAATCTTGTCGGTAGTTCTTCGAGTGTCGCCGGGTGCTGTAGGAATCTTCGGCTACCACGGGTCCTCGGCATGGATCCTAGATGCCAATCTTGCCGATGTCGATCTTTTAGTCACGAAGATCTTGACGGGTCCAGGTACATGGGAGCCACACACCGATTGGGAGGATCTTGAGAGTCTCTAGCAGTTGTCGGCACCAAGTGGCAATACCCATTCCACCAAAAGGCCACAACTCCTCAGGATCGCACCGGAGCATCAACACAACAAAGGAACCCATCAGCAGGGGATCATGGTCAACAAAACAGGGGCATGACTACCTGCAGTAGAGCACCCGGAGTCGAAGGGGAACATGCAGGAGGGTTGGCGGCGGCCGGGAGCCCGCAGGGGCGGCCAGAGGTGACGCTGGCACGCACGGAGATGAAGGAGGAGGCCATCGACGACAAGGAGATAGATCGACGAGGGAACGCATGGAGGGTTGGCGGTGGCCGGGAGCCCGCCGGGGCGGCTAGAGGTGACGCTGGCACGCACGGAGACGAAGGAGGAGGCCGTCGGCGACAAGGACAACGATCGATGAGGGAACGCGTGGCCTGCGAGCACTTAAGGGCAGGGGAGGAGAGGTAACGGCGACCTGAGGTGGACGGGGAGGGGCTCGGGGAAGGTGAGGCAACGGTTGATGGCGAGGCAGAGGATGCGGCGGTGGGCAGGGACAGAACGAGAAGGAGCGCTGGAGGCGGGCGGCCACGTCGACGAACAGGGGCAACGACCGCCGGAGAGGGGCAAACCGCGGCGGCTGAGACGAGCCGGCGGCACGAGCTCGCGGCAGAGCCAAGCGCGGCCAGGGCAGCGGCGAGCTTGGCGTGACCGGAGAGAGGAGCGCAGAGGCAGGTGAGGAGAGGGATGATGCGGGGGAGGGCGCCGGTGGTTGCTCGGGATCAGGAGGCACTGGCGGCGGGGATTCGATCGGGGAGGGAGAAGGGGTCGGGGTAGGTGAGAATCGCGATGGGATGGGACCGCGTGGGGTGGGGCCGATGGGTGGTGGGCCAGGACTAGCGGGGCACTGGGTCGGTCGCAGGTGGGTGCACATCGCGTGTGCGTGCGTGGATGGTGTGTGTGTCGCGCGGGATGGGTGGCGTGGAGTGATTGCGTGGTGGTGTTCGGTCCAGGCGGGATGAGAAGTGGCGGCGGAGGGGTGGAGGAATTGTGGGGATTAGGGTTTGGGTAGGGCAAGGCTAGGGGCAGGTAGTCTAGGGTTTAATTTGGGTAGTAGGTGGTCTGGCCGGTTGGGCCTTTGGGCCGGCCGGCTGGACTGCCTCCCCGATAGAAAATATTTTATTATTTTTATAAAACAAAACGTTTTGAAATATAGTTTTATATAAATACAAGATCTAGAAAAAACCGAGTTTCGCATTTGAATAAAGAGAAGGACATTTGTAGAAAATGAAATAGGACTTTTAGTAAAATAGTTTTAGACTAATAGATACATGTTGATGTCATGATAATGCATGAAAACTAGTAGCGATTTTACCCGGGCGCTATACCTCCCTAGCCCCACCCCCACCCCACCCCAAACCGGGGTGCTACACCTCCCTAGCCCCACCCCCACCCCCACCCCCACTGCCACCCATGGTCTCCCATATGCCTCGCAGCTACCGCTGGAGCTGTGTATCGGGCTGTCCAGGACTTGGGACGACGGGACTAATTTTCTTTGTGTGGGCATGGACGAGACGATTGAGCATTTGAGCTGCATTTCTTGTTCTAGCGTTGTGTACAGAATCCTAACAAAGAGGTAGTTTGGTCCAACAAAAAAAATATTGACGGTAGAGTGCAAAGGAATGGAAGGCAATATTAGGCAAGAAATATCCAACGATGGTTATATAGGGAAGGAAAATTTCACGGTTAAATAGGGAACTACATTTTAGAGTAGTATCAGATAAGGCCGGTTTCTTTTCCGATCTGTCTCTAGTTGGAGAGCGGACATTATTCAGAACCAGCCATAAGAGTATTAGAGATGATTTTAAAATTTCAGCCATCTAAGGTACATCAGCCGCGAGTTGTTTTATTTTTTGGTATAAGCCGGCTCTATTTGTATAGGTTTTGTACCCATGAGAGCGATGCCTACATGCGGGACCAAACAGCATGAGGCTCCAATGAGGCTCCGATGGTTATATAGCCAACCTTGTCTGGGACACACAACACCGTCCATCGCCACTCCCTGTCCAAGCCCCGAGCGCAGCCAGCCACTGGACCACCCGCCAAGCACGCGCCCAGTCTCTCTGCGTGCGAGCCGAGAGCGCGCCAGTGCGCCGTCAGCGACATCAGCCCACAGACCGCGCGCCGCCCTCGCCGCTTGCAGACGTGCTCGCCAGCATCCCAGCACCCCGCCAGACAATCTCGTTCGTTGCCGCGCGGACCACGCACGCTGTGCACCATTAAAATTGCCGTTAGACCTGTCTAAAGCACCGCAACGTTCCGACCATTCAGCATCGCCCCACGCTGCAAGACCACGCTGTTGAGCTTCGCCAGGGATCACAGCACCACCCCCTATCGTTGCCCATGTCAGTAGCATTTTGTGCCGTCGACACCGACGAGCTCCACCCGCGCCATTCGGTCCCCTTTAGCCACTATAAAAGGACTCGTTTTCTTCACACAAGTTTACTCCCCACCTGTCACTGATCACACCCACTCGCTCCCGGAGCAAGGCGAGCACCAGGTGGCCGGAATTTCACCGGAGTTCGCCGCTCGAGAGGAGGAGAGGCGCCGTCGATTGGAGCCGCCCCAGGAGAAGTTGCCGGTACCAAGAGGATCACCATCGTCGACTTCGTCGTTCGCCCCCATCGCCGACCATCGCCTGAGCCCCGGTGAGCCTCCCAGGACCCCCACTGGCCACGCTAGGGTTCTGTCTCGCCGGCGTTGCCCGACGTGGACGATGAACCAGAGCCGTTCGATTAGAGTTAGATCCTACGATCCTAATCGCCCCATACAGTTTCGCCCCTCATTGTCTCACTGACGAGTGGGGTCGATCACTTAACCAGCCCGCGCGCGCTGCGCGTAGTGGGCCGGCCCAGTTAAACATCCTGTGCGACCCACTAATTCAAATTTAGATTTATTCATTTAATTTCAAACCCAGTTCTGTACCTAGATTCAAAAATCAACCCAGCTCGATTCACTGAACCCAAATGCATGAAACCAATTTTGTTAGAAAGGTACTGGAATGCATAATCCAATCCTATTGGATTCAAACCATTTAGATTTGTTGATCACCCATGGTAAAAATAACAAGGCAGAAGCCTTTCTGCATTCAATTTTTTTTCAAAATTCAACCATAAGAGATTTTGAGTTGATTCCAACTCTCAAAAATCACATTTAACCATACCTTTCAGAATATATAAAAATATATAGGTTTACTTACAAAAATAATGATCAAGTAATAAAAGAATGCCACATAGGCATTTCTAGTTACTTTAATTAATTAAAATAAAAAGGTCAAACCTTATTAAATTGTGACACCACTTTAAATCACATTCTCATGTACTGAAATATGTGGTGATGACATGTTTCAACATGATCCCATGTTTTAGTTGGAGAATATTAAATCTTAAGTAGTTTTTCAATGAGTAGAAATTACTTCTCCAAAATAAAATAAATAAGATAAGTGCTTTAATCTTTGTGATAATAGTGATGATGCTAGATCATCTAGTGTGAACCTTTGTGTGATAAATAGAAATAGTTAAGTATTGTTTGGTGATTATGTACCTCGTATTTAATTATAGACGCTAGTACCTACCAAGGATACGAGGAGGAAGGAGGATACTACGAGGAAGAAGCCGAGGAAAACTCCAACCACTGCTCTACACAAGGCAAGCCTAATACTACTAGTTGAATTAGCAAGCTATTAACTGAGCAAGCTAACACTTGCAGCTTAGCAAGCTACTACTTGCTTGTTACTATGCCAACTATGTGCCTTAAGCATATGTGATTATACCCACTTGACACACCATCCTAGTTTTACTTGCAAGCTTAGTATTTATTTCTCTTTATTAAAGCTTTCTATCAAAAGTTTACTTAGTGACTTGTAGATTTTAAAAAGATAATTGAAGGTAGCATCAAGAGCATAAAATTTTGCCTAATTTAGATAATCTTGATGACATCCTAAGGCATGATATCGAACGTAGATAAGATACACTTGTTTACCACTCCTCAGTAGTATTTACCCCCACCTGTAGATGCTAGTGCTAAGCTTAAAACTTGATCAACTTTAGATGGGAATACTTGGTGAAAATGGTTATGAAAACCTTAGAATGATGAGTCATTCTATTGAAATGTTTTGACATGTGTTCTTGAACACCAGATGATTATCATGATGAAAATGTTAAGGCATGAGTCTTAGCCCTTTATAAAACTGATGGTTTTCTAGATGCGATACCATTCTAATTTTACCGTACAACCACAATACCCAAAATTTGGGTAGGGCTTGACTGGAAATTTATATACCTTAGTATGGGTTCCATTATGGCCAAGGTCTGAGCTGAGGCTACCTTGTGAAGATTGTCCACCTGTGTAGTACCCAAGATGACAGTTGGTCATGGTTGGGAGGGCAAACTCACAGGAGAGGTGCCTATACTAGGGCGTGTAATTGAAAGGTTAGGATTGATTATCCGCATACTGAGTATGGTGAATTTAGGATTGTTCCTGACGGATTTATCGAATGTTGTGGTGAAAGTGTACAATCTCTGTAGAGTGTCAAACTATTCGAATAGCCGCGTCCGCGGTTATGGACAGTTGGAGTGGCCATACTGTTCCGTCGTCAGATATTTTCAAAAGGACTTGTGAAATGATTTGTGACTTTGAATTGACCACAACAGTGTTGTGACATGAAATTCAAGTTCCCACTTAGGTGTTATAAAACTTTCAACTAGGTTTCTTTACTTGTGAACTTAGTAGAGGTAAATCTGACTTTTTGCAAAACAACGCTAGAGCTTAGTATCCTACTACAAGAACCCCTTCACTTGTTAGTATTAGTTTGCGAGTATTTAAAAAGTACTCATGGCTTTGTCCCTGGCTATTCCCGTGGCCGGACAATGAAGAGGAGTATCAGGAAGAAGGAGAGCAGGAAGGTTATGACAACTAGGATCATCTCCCATCATCAGCATTGCCTGTGACCCTGAAGATGGAGCTTTGCCTACGCTATCGTTACTATTATGTTTTTCCGCTGTGTGAATTGTATTAAGAACTGGATCATGAGATCCTTATTTGCGTAATACCTTATGTATGGTTTGTAATGAATGATGTACTGTGATATCCAATCTGTTATGTCTCGCAAAAATGGTAATCCTGGGATTGCGATGTATGGTATAACAGGCATTTGTGATTAAAAATCCGGGTGTTGACAAGTTGGTATCAGAGCCATCCTGACCATAGGAGACCCTAGTTAGAATGGACGTTTGAATCAAAAACTTAGTTTCAAAACCAAAGAAAGTGAGTATTTACAAAAACTTATTCTCATTCTTATCACTTGGATTCTTTCATGAAAATTCATGTTCCTCAAAAATTCTTACAAACTTACGTAACATTTGACACACTTGATCCCTCTACTAACTTACTCATCCTATATTCTTATAGATGGATGTGAAGTACAACAAGTTTTATCAGTTGGGTAATGGAGGAGACCTCATATTTGAGCGTGACTTGGACCAGCTGTCGGAGATGCTGGAGCGTCCGCACCCTGAGTTCTTCGGAGCTCAGCTCAATGATCAAGAAGGAGAAGATCTGCAGTGGTTAGTTGTTACAAGTCTCCAAGGAAAGATTGAACCCCCCACCGCATAGGGAATTCAGTTCACCTTGAAAGAGAACAACTGGCTCGATGGACTTGCCAGGGCCATGCAGGAAGCTCTTGCCGTCTGTGTGGGCAGAGTATCAATCAAATCAAGGGTACCCGCTCTGAGTTCTACCCAAGGCGTGATGTTATGGAACAGCCACTGGAGGCCCCATATCACCACGAGCTGAAGAGTCAATTGGACCATCTTAGCTTCATGATGTATGACCGTCACAAGGAGTTGTACAATGCCCGTTCCTACGCCAACCACAAGTACGCCATCGCCGCCAAGAAGGATCAGACCATTGCCATGCTAGTGAAGGATCACAAGTCTCATCGCCGTCAGCACGACAAGAAGGAGTGCATCATTGCCCGTCTTCACCATCGGATCACGGATTTGGAGGATACCATCCACGAGAGAGACATGCGATTGGAGGAGAGGGAGAATGCAGGTGAAGACCTTCGTGGAGACCCCTACTCCTATCTCAGCGATGATGATGATTTTCTGGAGGATCAGGCATGGACTTCTTCACCGATGAGGATGACTTCGCCTTCATCGATGATGATGAGGATGATGAGGACACTGACTCCGAGGAGTAGTAGCACTTGAGGACTAGCGTTAGTGAGTTTTATTCATTCCCACTATATCGTAGCTTTACAAAATGGTTCCTAAAAACATATGTTTTCCTTTGTTGTGGTGTGTGTTTGTATCGTGTGCTATGAATGAATGTAAAGCAAGTTGCTAGAAAAATCTGAGTCAAACTTTTCAAAACCCCTGAACCTTAGAAATTTCCCTCTTTTCTCATGATCTATCTCAATCTTTAGATGCCTCGCGGAGGAAGCACTTCAGCCCCGGACCCGATGTTACAACTCTTGCAAATGTTGGTTTCTGACCGCGAAGCTGAAAGATCCGAACGTCAAGCCAACTTAGCCACCCTTCAACAGATATCTCAGATGGCCAACAACAATCAAGGCCATGGAAATCAGGACAACCATGGATCTAAGCTCAAGAATTTCCAGAACACCAATCCACCCGTTTTCACTAAGTCAGAAGAGCCCCTAGATGCAGATGATTGGTTGCAAACCATGGAGAACAATCTGGAAGTTGCATGAGTGGAAGCTAAAGAGAAAGTGTTGTTTGCTACCCACTATCTGGCCGGAGATGCAAGAGCATGGTGGAACAGCGTTCACGCAATGACAGGAGGTCAGCTGATGACTTGGGAAGAGTTCAAAGTCAAGTTCAGCAGAACCCATGTGCCACCGGGTTTGATCAAGAGAATGAGAGATGAATTCAGGGAACTTAAGCAAGGAAGGATGACAGTAGTGGAATACCGTGACAAATTCTTGTCATTGGCTAGGTATGCACCGGATGAGATAGACACCGAAGCCAAGAAGAAGGAGAGATTCCTGAATGTCTACACGATGAGATGCAGACAGTTTTAGTCAATATCCCCGTTACTGATATTGAAGCCTTAGTTGACTCTGCCATTCAGATGGAAGGAAAGATCAACCAAGCTAATGATAACCGCAAGCGTCGCATGATGCATCAACCAGGAACCCATCATACACCAAAGTATCGCCCCAACCCATCTCCAGGATTTTTCTCAAGAACCAACAGACCCCCGATGAACCGTCCGACCTATCCCAACCGTGGAAACCCAAGGACCGGAGGAAACCACAACAACCCCGGCAACCCCAGCAATTTCAACCGTGCCCCACCCAAGTTCAACAACAACAATGCAGCCACCAACACAAACACTTCCCCAAGGACTGGAAGCAATGTTGTGCCTGTTGCAGCAAAGGACAAGTCCCAAGTGACTTGTTATGAATGTGGAACCAAGGGTCACTATTCCAATGAGTGCCCCAAGAAGATTGCTGCAGCCCCCAATACAAATGCCCCAGCTCAGCAGCAGCGTCGTGTTTAGCCTAGAAGAAGGTTTCCCCAGGGAACTCGCTCAACCGCAACGGCCGTCTCTTTCTCATGCATGCTGAAGAAGCCCAGGAAGTGCCAGATGTCGTGTTGGGTATGTTTTCTGTCAACTCAGAACTTGCAAGAGTGTTGTTTGATTCTGGAGCATCGCACTCATTTGTTACTAAAGATTTTGCATGCACTAGTAAGATTCAACCAACCAAATTGAAGCATGTTATGATGGTTCAAATACCTGGTTCAACCACCAAAGCTAGACAAATTTGCAAAGTCGTCCCTATCCGAATACATGGCATAGATTTTTATGCTAATCTAATAGTACTCGGAACTAAAGGTTTGGAAGTAGTACTAGGAATTGATTGGATGTCCAAACACAAAGGATTAATTTGTTGGGGTTCTTAGCATGGAAAACAAAAAAATTCTACCGCATGCAAACAAACAAGCCAAGATCTATCTACTAGATTGTAGCAACGAGTCTATAGAGGAACTCACCCTCGAAGATTCCAAAGCGGTTAACGAGAGCAGATTCTCGTGGGTGATGTAGTCGTACACTTGCCGATCTCAAGATCGCGTAGACGATCCTTCCGGCGCCGCGTTCCGGCAGCGCTTCCGCAGTCGGTCACACGTTCGGTACTCGATGAAGACCTTCCTCTCCCTTGTTCCAGCAGGCAGCGGAGGTTGTAGCACTCTCCTCGTGATTCCGGCAGCACGACGGCATGGTACCGGAAGTAGAGGGGAGATCTCGCAGGGCTTCGCCTTAAGCCGGAGCGAGTATGGTGGACTATGAGAGAGGCCCTTGGTGATCTAGGGTTTAGAGGGACCAAGGAGGGGTGTGGCCGGCGGCTAGGGCTTGGGGAAGCCCCAAGTCGGCGGCTAGGAGAAACCCTAGGGGCGGCGGCGACTTGGAGGAGGCCGGTGGCTAGGGCTAGGGTTTTGGGGTGTCTTGGGTGTAGGGAAGAGGGGCAGCCCTGCCCCTCCTTTTATACGTGGGAGGGCGCGGCTTGGGAGGAGGGAGTCCTACCCCAAGTCAGCCTCCTTGGCCGGCAGGTGGAGGGAGAGGAACTCCTCCCCAAGTAGGTTTACTACTCTCCCTCCACCAAGCAAACTTGTCGTTTGACTTTTTCAAATTGGCGTTTGACTTTCAAACTAGGATTTGATTTCTCCCTTTATTTTGCCCAGCCATGTTACCTAGTACATGATGCAACCATTCCACATTGTCATGGCACATTAATGTACCCTTCCCCTCCGGAGTGCCGGACCTTCCGGACCCTTCTAGAACATTCCTGGTGAAAACACCGGAATCATTCCCCAACTCCGAAACATGACTTTCCTTATATGAATCTTATTATCCGGACCATTCCGGATCTCATCGTTATATCCCGGATCCCATCCGAGACTCCGAACAACATTCGGTCTCTTACTCATCATTCCATAACTACTCAACAACATCGAATCCTTAAGTGTGTCTCCCTACGGTTCGTGAATTATGCGGACACGATCGAGACACTTCTCCGATCAATAACCAATAGATGAATCTGGAAATTCATATGGTTCCCACATATTTCTACGATTACTTTGCGATCGAATGAACCACTTACATACGATACCAATTTCCCTTTGTCCCACGATAGTTTACTTATCCGAGGTTTTGATCGTCGGTATCTCTTCATACCTAGTTCAACCTCGTTACTGATAAGTACTCTTTTCTCGTTCCCGTAGTATGTGATCCCTTGTGATCCAGTCACATGCTTGCAAGCCAATTGGATGACATTCCACCGAGAGGGCCCAGAGTATATCTATCCGTCATATGGATGGACAAATCCCACTCTTGATCCATGTGCCTCAACCCATACTTTCCGAACACTCAATGCCACCTTTATAGCCACCCAGTTACGGTGTGGTGTTTGATGTCATCAAAGCATCCTTCCGGTGATGGTGATTAGCATGATATCATGGTCGAAGGAATTAGGTTACTATGTATCAGAAAGCTTATAGCAATTGAACTATTAAAATGACTTGATCTTTATGCTACGCATATCTATAGGAGTATGTCCATCATACCATTCTCCTAATGATATGACCTTGTTATTAACAACATCTCAAATGTTCATGATCAAGAAACCATGATCATCTATTAATCAACAAGCTAGTATTTTGAAGAGGCTTTCTAGGGACTCTAATTTAGTTTACAAATCACACAAGTATTAATGTTTCTGGTTAATACTGTTATAGCATGAATGTAAACATTTATCATAAACACAAAGATATAATAATAACTACATTTATTATTGCCTCTAGGGCATATCTCCAACATAATTGACTATGCCAATAAAGCCATAAACATGACCAGTACAGACGGAATATCAGTAGAGCATGTATCTGAAACCTTGCCCCGCCAATTCAAGTGCAACAAGAGTATAGCCCAGCCAACTATTGACCAAGTCCGGATAGTATGTGAATACCCTGATGTATTTCCAGATGTTTTTCCCGGTATGCCCCCAGATCGGGATATCGAGTTTATCATTGAACTAATACCTGGAACCGGACCCATTGCCCAGAGACCATATAGTACGAACCCGTCTGAACTAGTGGAACTGAAGAAGCAACTAGATGCCATGCTGGAAATTGGATTGATTCAACCAAGTGCGTCACCATGGAGATCACCTGTTTTGTTTGTGGACAAGAAAGATGGAGGTAACTGTTTGTGTACGGATTATCAGAAGTTAAATGATGTCACCATAAAGAACAAGTACCCGTTGCCAAAAACAGATGACCTGTTTGACCAGTAGACTGGTGCCAAAGTATTTTCTAAGATTGATCTTAGAACTGGCTATCATCAACTCAAGATTCGTGCAGAGGATATTATAAAGACTGCCTTTACCACCAGATATGGATTATACGAGTATATTGTCATGTATTTTAGATTAACCAATTCCCTCGCTTATTTCATGAACCTCGTGAATAAGATTTTTATGGACTTCCTGGATAAGTTTGTCATTGTTTTTATCGATGACATTCTGATTTATTCCAAATCAGAAGACGAACATGAGCTACACCTAAGGACCATCCTTGGAAACCTTAGAGAGCATCAGCTGTATGCCAAGTTTAGCAAATGTGAATTATGGTTACAGGAGGTAGGATTCCTCGGACATATTGTATTAGCCAGAGGAATTGCCGTTGACCCTGCGAAGGTGAAGGATGTTGAAGATTGGCAAGCCCCAACCACTCAAACCCAAGTTCGTGCATTTCTCGGATTAGCGGGATACTACCGCAAGTTTGTAGAAGGATTCTCGAGTATTGCAAGACCCATGACCCAATTGCTAAAGAAGACGGACAAATGTGCAGCGAGTTTTCAAGAACTCAAGAGGAGATTGATTTTAGCCCCAATCTTGATCATGCCGGATATCACAAAGCCCTTTGATGTGTATTGTGATGCATCCAAGATCGGTCTTGGATGTGTGCTAATGCAAGAAGGCAAAGTTATATCTTATCTATCACGAAAACTGAAACAACATGAACAGAATTATCCAACCCATGACCTTGAACTAGCAGCTGTAGTTCTAGCCCTGAAGACATGGAGGCATTATCTCATGGGAAACCGTTGTGAGATTTATTCGGATCACAAGATCCTGAAGTATATATTCACTCAGAATGAGTTGAATATGAGGCAGAGAAGTTGGATTGAGCTAATCAAGGACTATGACCTGGACATTCACTATCACCCTGGTAAAGCCAATGTGGTAGCAGATGCCCTTAGCAGATTGTTGTGCCACTTGAACTTCATGATTTTAAAGGAGCAACCAAGTTTGCACAAAGAGATGGAAGATTTCCGAATGGAATTAGTGAGTTAAGGATTTTTGGGGAGTATAGAACTTCAACCCACTTTGATTAGTCAGATCAAGGAGGCGCGGAAAGGAAATGCTAGTATCGACGGAATCAAACGTCGTATCGGTACAGGAAAGGTACCCGGATTCACCGAAGATGAAGAATGAGTTCTGTGGTACAAAGGACGTCTCTATGTACCCGCAGATTCAGAGTTGAAAGAAGTTATTTTGGAATAATCCCATGATACTCTTTATTCTATCCACCCTGTAGGAACAAAGATGTATCAGGATATGAAGGAGCAATTTTGGTGGCATAAGATGAAGAGAGAAATCAGAAGCTACATCGCCAAGTGTGATATTTGTCAAAGAGTCAAGGAGGGACATCAGAGATCCGCAGGACTGTTGCAACCATTGCAGATTCCAGAATGGAAATGGGATTCTGTAGGAATGGACTTTATCACTGGATTACCTACTTTGAGTAGGGGAAATGACTCTATTTGGGTCATAGTTGAGAGATTGTCCATGGTAGGCCATTTCTTACCAGTCAAGACCACCTGCCAGAGTTCAAAGCTAGCGGATTTATACATCGCTAGAATCATCAGTTTGCACGGAATACCCAAGAACATCGTATCAGATCGAGGAACTCAGTTTACCTCGAGATTTTGGAAGAAAGTCCAAGAAGGACTAGTAACAAGACTAGATTTCAGCACAGCGTATCACCCTCAGGCTGATGGACAAACGGAGCGAGAAAATCAAATACTCGAAGATATGTTGAGAGCATGTGTGCTAGAGTACGGATCTAAATGGGAAGAATGTCTGCCTTTCGCAGAATTTTCATACAACAACAGTTATCAAGCTAGTTTGCAAATGGCCCCATTTGAATTCATGTATGGAAGGAAGTGTCGCACCCCTTTGAATTGGTTGGAAGTAGGAGAGAGTCAGATATTTGGACCCGACATCCTACGAGAAGCAGAAGAGAAGGTTCACAAGATTCGTGAGCACCTCAAGACCGCCCAGTCAAGACAAAAGAGTTACACCAACAAGAGACGTCGAGACCTCGCTTTTAATATCGGAGATTTTGTGTATCTCAAAGTGTCGCCTTTGAAGGGAATGCAGCGTTTCTAGCTCAAAGGAAAGTTAGCCCCCAGATATATCGGACCCTTCAAGATTCTGAACCGTCGAGGAGAAGTATCGTATCAATTGGAACTGCCTGAGGAAATGTCAGCAGTACACAATGTGTTGCATATATCATTACTTCACAAATGCCTTGAAGTTCCGGAGAAGACTGAAGTTTTCAAGAACATTGATCACCGCACCATAGAGATCAACGATGACCTGACGTATCCCGAAGTACCCATCCGTATTCTAGAAGAGGCTTTCAGAACCCGAAGCATCAAGTTTCTCAAGATTCAGTGGAGCAACCACACTGAAGAAGAAGCTACCTGGGAGCGAGAAGATCACATCAGGACGGAGTATCCGGTCTCTTTAAATCCTAGGTAATCTTTTTTCTTCTTTTTCAAATCTCGGCATGATATTTCGTTTAAGGAGGGAAGGTTTGTAACATCCCAAAAATATGAAACAATGATCATCAAACTCTAATCACTAAAATTAGGGTTAACAAAAACTTTGATTAAATAAACACCAAATGAATGCATGTGTGTATGTGATGATTTGATGAATGCATGAATGGACTTGTGTGATTCAACTAAATAGTAAGGAATGGTTCAAAGATGAATATAACATCATCTAAAACATATCCAAGCAGAAACAAATCAAGAAAAAAAATCAAAAACAAATCAAATAAGGCAAATGGTCATTTTTGCTAATCTTGCTCACTAGGCCACTTTGGGTGTTTCTAGACCAAGATTTCAAACAGAAACTTTTCCAATTCTTTTCACCCCTTGATAGACCAATTAAAAGTGAATCAAAGCCCACCTTCCAGACTTGCAGAAACATTTGGCAACCCCATTCAAAGGACAATTCAAAATTGAATCTTTAACGTATGTGAAGATCACACCTTTTCAAAACCCAACCAAACCAGTGCCCCTTGACCAATCCAACTAAACATATACTCCCTAGTATGTGCCTAGCAAACCCACCAAGTTTGAATCCAAAATTCAAATTTGAATTTCTTTCGGCCATTTCATCAAACACCTTGTAATCAGCAAACAAACAAACACAAAACACTATAGTGAGCAGTGATCAGTGCCTAACTTTATCCCTCTATAGCTTACTCTACACTCTCAGTAGATGATCAAAGTAATCTAACTAGCTTTAGCACCACTGTGAGCAAGCCTAGCCATTAATGGTGACCATGCCGAGAGCACCATTGTCACCCCCATGTCGCCAGCGAGCTAGAGGCAGCACTAGCCTCACCAACCTTGTCTGGGACACGCATCACCGTCCACCGCCACATCCCTGTCCAAGCCCTGAGCGCAGCCAGCCACTAGACCACCCGCCAAGCACACGCCCAGCCTCTCTGCGTGTGAGCCGAGAGCGCGCCAGTGTGCCTCAGCGACATCAGCCCACAGATCGTGTGCCACCCTCACTGCTTTGCAGAGTGCTCGCCAGCATCCCAGCACCCCGCCAGACAATCCCGTTAGTTGCCGCGTGGACCATGCACGCTGTGCACCATTAAAATTGCCGTCGGACCCGCCCAGAGCGTCGTGACATTCCGACCGTTCAGCACCGCCCCACGCCGTTGAGCTTCGCCAGCGAGCACAACACCGTCCCTATCGTTGTCCATGCCAGTAGCACTCTGTGCCGTTGACACCGACGAGCTCCACCCGCGCCATTTGGTCCCCTTCAACCACTATAAAAGGAGACCTTCGCCGCTCGTTTTCTTCACACCAGTTCACTCCCCACCTCTCACTGATCACACCCACTCGCTCCCAGAGCAAGGCGAGCACCAGGTGGCCAGAATTTCACTGGAATTCGCCGCTGTAGAGGAGGAGAGGCGCCGTCGATTGGATCCGCCCTAGGAGAAGCTGCCGGTACCAGGAGGATCGTCATCGTCGACTTCGTCGTTCGCCCCTATCGCCGACCATCGCCTGAGCCCCGGTGAGCCTCCCATGACCCCCATCGGCCGCACTAGGGTTTTGTCTCGCCGGCGTTGCCCGACGTGAACGATGAACCAGAGCCGTTCGATTAGAGTTAGATCTTACGATCCTAATCGCCCCATACCGCTTCGCCCCTCGTTGTCTCACTAACGAGTGGGGTCGCTCACTTAACCAGCCCACGCACGCTGTGCGTAGTGGGACGGCCCAGTTAAACATCCTACGCGACCCACTAATTCAAATTTAGATTTATTCATTTAATTTCAAACCCAGTTCGGTACCTAGATTCAAAAATCAACCCGGCTTGATTCACTGAACCAAAATGCATGAAACCAATTTTGTTAGAAAGGTACTGAAATGCTTAATCCAAGCCCGTTGGATTCAAACCATTTTAGATTTGTAGATCGCCCATGGTAAAAATAACAAGGCAGAAGCCTTTCTGCATTCAAACATTTTTCAAAATTCAACCATATGAGGTTTTGAGTTGATTTCAACTCTCAAAAATCACATTTAACCATACCTTTCAGAATATATAAAATATATAGGTTTATTTACAGAAATAATGATCAAGTAATAAAAGAATGCCACATAGGATTTTCTAGTCACTTTAATTAATTAAAATAAAAGGTTAAACCTTATTAAATTGTGACACCACTTTAAATCACATTCCCATGTACTGAAATATGTAGTGATGACATGTGTCAACATGATCCCATATTTTAGTTGGAGAATATTAAATCTTAAGTAGTTTTTCAATGAGTAGAAATTACTTTTCCAAAATAAAATAAATAAGATAAGTGCTTTAATATTTGTGATAATAGTGATGATGCTAGATCATCTAGTGTGAACCTTTGTGTGATAAATAGAAATAGTTAAGTATTGTTTGGTGATTGTGTACCTCGTATTTAATTACAGACGCTAGTACCGATCAAGGATACGAGGAGGAAGGAGGATACTACGAGGAAGAAGCCGAGGAAAACTTCAACCACTGCTCTGCACAAGGCAAGCCTAATACTACTAGTTGAATTAGCAAGCTATTAACTGAGCAAGCTAACACTTGCAGCTTAGCAAGCTACTACTTGCTTGTTACTATGCCAACTATATGCCTTAAGCATATGTGATTATACCCACTTGACACACCATCCTAGTTTTACTTGCAAGCTTAGTATTTTATTCTCTTTATTAAAGCTTTCTATCAAAAGTTTACTTAGTGACTTGTAGATTTTAAAAAGATAATTGAAGGTAGCATCAAGAGCATAAAATTTGGCCTAAGTTAGATAAGCTTGATGTCATCCTAAGGCATGCGATTGAACGTAGATAAAATACACTTGTTTACCACCCCTCACTAGTATTTACCCCCACGTGTAGATGCTAGTGCTAAGATTAAAAATTGATCAACTTTAGATGGGAATACTTGGTGAAAATGGTTATGAAAACATTAGAATGATGAGTCATTCTATTAAAATGTTTTGACATGTGTTCTTGAACACCAGATGATTATGATGATGAAAATGTTAAGACATGAGCCTTAGCCCTTTATAAAACTGATGGTTGTCTGAATGCGATACCATTCCAATTTTACCGTACAACCACAATACCCAAAATTTGGGTAGGGCTTGACTGGAAATTTATATACCTTAATATGGGTTCCCTTACGGCCAAGGTCTGAGCTGAGGCTATCTTGTGAAGATTGTCCACCTGTGCAGTATTCAAGATGACAGTTGGTCATGGTTGGGAGGCCAAACTCACAGGAGAGGTGCCTATACTAGAGCATGTAATTGAAAGGTTAGAATTGATTATCCGCATACTGAGTATAGTGAATTTAGGATTGTTCCTGACGGATGTATCGAATGTTGTGGTGAAAGCGTACAATCTCTGCAGAGTGTCAAACTCGAATAGCCGCGTCCGCGGTTATGGACAGTTGTAGTGGCCATACTGTTCCGTGGTCAGATGTTTTCAAAAGTACTTGTGAAATGATTTGTGACTTTGAATTGACCACAAGAGTGTTGTGACATGAAATTCAAGTTCGCACTTAGGTGTTATAAAACTTTTAACTAGCTTTCTTTGCTTCTGAATTTAGTATAGGTAAATCTAGCTTTTTGAAAAATAACCCTATAGCTTAGTATCCTACTACAAGAACCCCTTCACTTGTTAGTATTAGTTTGCGAGTATTTAAAAAGTACTCATGAATTTGTCCCTGGCTATCCCCGTGGCCAGACTATAAAAAGGAGTATCAGGAAGAAGGACAGCAGGAAGTTTACGACAACTAGGATCATCTCCCATCGTCAGCATTGTCTGTGACCCTGAAGATGGAGCTTCGCCAACACTATCGTTACTATTACGTTTTTCCGCTGCGTGAATTGTATTAAGAACTAGATCATGAGATCCTTATTTGTGTAAGACCTTATATATGGTTTGTAATGGATGATGTATTATGATATCTAATCTGTTATGTCTCGCAAAAATGGTAATCATGAGATTGCGATGTATGGCATAACAGGCATCTGTGATTAAAAATTCGGGTGTTGACATGATCCTTTTATTTTTTTTCTTATGTTTAATTAATACACATGGGACTATGAGACAATCCACAATTTTATTTTTCCTATGTTCTATTCTAGTGTTTTTGCACTCCCTCTTGTCAATATGCATGTGTCATACTCTTTTAAATCTTATCTTGCACATATTTCCCAACGGATATATGGGCATCTTCTTGATGTTTGCTATTTTTCTCTCTTGGATCAAACTCGAATTACAATTGTTCGATGGAGCCCTGCCGCTTTTAGAGGCATGCTTGTTGGTGGCCCCTGCCGCTTTTAGAGGCCTGTTCGTGGGTGGCCTCACGGCCTCCATGTTAGTACATTTACATAACTTGTAGTTCCAGGGTTTACACTATGACAATGACATAATTTGAGTGACGAAGCAAAAACATGTTAACACAAACTAGATCGTCCATATATCCAGTGTTCTCCGGGGATCCAAGTATTCGGATTAAGTTGCAAAGTTTGAAATTTAGTAAGTAGAATATGTATATTTGCCCTTTTATACAGATCACAAACGAGCATATAGTTTCAATCTTCGCACTCCCATACATGCATCTATTATCTATGTCCAATAAACAATTGAACTTTTTAGAACTTACAAATACTCCCTCCGACCCATATTAGAGCACTCCACGCGTTGGGCGTTTCTAGGCCAAAATCTGGCGCTATTTAGCACCAGACGGATGTAACTTTTGTCCCGGGAACGCCCAGTTTCCCACTCGCGTTTCCAGACCGAGTTCCCATGTGAAGCAAAAACGGCGACATACTCGAATTTTTTTGTTCCGCCGGCGAAATATCGGCCAAAGGTGTTCGCCAGAAGTACGTCTAAAAATGTTCGTCGATCAACTGATTACAAAACAGGATAAATGGTTTGGCGATCAGTTGTCGATGGGAATGGGATCCTCTGGCGTGTCCGGTGCAATGGGGATGGGTTCCTTGGCGGTGTGACCGGCCGATGGATTGGAGGTGGAGGCAGAGCTCGACGAAGGGGTGGCGACCGAGATCGTCGACACAGAGCTTGGCGTGCTGGTGGGGATGTCCTTGTTGAGGATGGCGTTGCGGTGCGCCATGTACCAGGCCTTGACCTGCGGGATCATCGCCGAGGTGTCTTCGCTGCCCATGAGGAATTGGAGATCTGTGTTCCTCTTCTTGGTGGCGAAGTTCGCTTTGAGGAGGTTGAGCTTGCAGTCTTGGTTCTGGAGCAGCTGTGTCCACCTCTCATCGGCCTTCTCCTCCCTCTTCTCGGCATGGGACTTGGAGTCGGCGATATACTTCTCGATGGACGTGTGGAGACGCCCGGCCGGAGTTCCTGTGGCTTTGAGCATCTTCGCCTTTTTCTGGCCGACCTCCGGCCTTCCTTCGCCGGCAGCAAGTGTAGGAGCCTCTGGGCTGCGAGCGAGGAGCTGCCGACGAACGGAAGAGGGCCATGGTGCATGGCCAACAAAGTGCCGACGTACACCAGAGAGCTGGCGTAGGGTACATTGTTATCGACATTGAAGGCCAGAGGAGGGCGAGGTGCAGGGAAGGCGAAGAGCATGTTTGGGTTGAACCCGCCATCGAACTCGGGGGGAGGAGGAGTATCTCTGGCATGCGTTCACCTGGCTCCTGGAACATGGCTGGTGAGATTGACGAGAACTCGTCCGGCGATCCGACGCTTGGTTGGCTCCCTAAGTGCGCGGCGTACTGCGTGGGGACGATCAGTGTTGGGCGAACATCGCCGTACGCGCCACGCGATCCGAAGCCACATGCGCTTCCTTCATCGTCTGCGCATCGGCGAGCGCCTTCGCCTCTGACCTTGTCGTCATGTCCTTGCGGATGTCCGTTTCGATCTTCGTGCACCGGACTAGTGCCAGCCACTCGGCGCCGGTCAATCCCTCCGACCTCGACTTCCTTGCCTATTTCTCCTTTGGTTCGCCAACGGTGGTTCGGGGTTTGGCGGAGGCCTTGGGCGGCATGGTGCGCGGGAGCTCGAGGAACTGACGGAAGATGTGGCGGGGAATGGAGAAGAAACGCGGGAGGGAAGAAGAAAAAGGTAGGAGCTCGGCCTCGAGTCGCCGACAGGGTTGGCCCACCCGCTTTTTCGCTTCGTCCGACGTTCCTAGGCGGTTCCTAGCGCCCTGGGTTCGGCCTGGAAACGTCGGATAAAAGTTGGACCAAATTCGACGACATTCAGCGTCCTGGGAACACGACTGGGCGAAAATTCGCCATCCGATGAAAAAAAACCCGAAAACACCGTCCTAGGAACGCGGGTGGAGATGCTCTTAGTTGACTTACATTCATCTAAATACGAATGTATCTAGTCAAGTTTATTTGTAGATACATCCATATCTAGATAAATTTAAATCAACTAATATGGATAGGCTGGAGTACGATTTTCTAGGTAGTAAAAAACTAGAATTTTCTCACTTTCTTTTGAGTTTGCGAGCCCTCCATTCTCTCCTCACATTGAAGCTTCAGATGTGCCCCGTTCAAAAAATTCACCCTACAGACCGGGACCCCAAATCATCGTGATCCTTTTTTAGGGCAAATTTGATTTAAAGGATTTATAATAAAAATTGTAGGAATGTCCATAAATTCAGCCTTGTGGACCAACCTCCGTATTGGACACATGTTCAGAAGAAAGAAAAAATGCAGGATTTGGTTGTCTATTTTTAGATCTAAACCGTCGTGCATGTCACATGTTGATTGCAGGAGTTGGTCCACGAGGCTGAATTTGTGGACTAGGTGCCATAATTATGTCATGTACTCAATTTATATACAAATTTCTTGTGTTTCTCATGTTTTTTCTTGGAAAAAAGTATATATTAATATCACAGGGATACCAATTACACCCAGCCTCTGCAACAACGCATGCCCTAGCAGCTCTACGGATGCACACAGCCCAGAAAAAAGAACTACAAAAAAGAGAAAAGTCCCGTAATCCTCCACTCCAATAACAACGCCTTCAAGAAGGAAACAGTACCCAAGCGTCGTCGTTGCCCGATCAAAGATCACAGGTTTTCACCCTTGAGAAAGTCCTTGCTCACAAAACAATGCATTCAACAAGGTCATTGCCAGGCACAACCAATTAAGGCCAGACCTTGGATTTTCACCCTGCAAGATAAGACTGGGAACTCCCCCGTGTTGTCTTCCCGCACCAACAGTCGCTGCAACGAGTCCCGAATTATGCAGCCAGTTCTCCGTCGCCACAAGAACAAAAATCACCATCGCTACCCTCATATTTCCGCTTTCCTGACATTCTCCGCATCTGACTTCACCATTGCTCTAAATGGCACTTGGTGGAAACAAACAACAGAGCTTCGCAACGCTCTCGCCAAAACCAAACGGCCAGAAAAACAAGTTCCACACGACCGAATACCTTTCGATCCAGCAATCTCCAGGCATGATAAGCCCATGGGAGTTCGCCGACGGAGCCTTCTGGAACCCGCCTCTCCAGACCAGATCTACGAGGGCAGACATCAAGTAGATCTTCGTCTTCGTGCGAAAGAAACCAAAGGACCACCACCTTTATTCGAGTAGAGAAAATCTAAGAGATGGCAATCCAGAGTGATATTTTGCCGGCGTGGCCAAGCCAACAACAGTACTCACAACTCCCTGGATGGACCACTCCGGCCCAGATCTTGGCGCAAAATCCCATTTTGACCGACAACCCAGATCGCCACGGATCGGATCCAAGTCCGAACAGGTGGTTCACCGCCGTCTCCACGAGGTCGCTCCGCCCGTGAGCGCCAAAAACCAGCGCCGCCACCGCCGCTGGGCTAGAAGACCGGTTCAGGCGGGCCGCTAGACCCACATTTAACCACCTCCGAGAAGTCGGTGGTAAGATTGCCGCCACCACCATGAACGCCGCCCGACCACGCCACATCCATCCCCGACGACCCAGCCCCAGCCGCACCGATGGGGATGTACGCGTCACCTCCCTAGCACCGTCGGTGCAGGGCGCCACATCGGCGGCACAAGCGGAGAGGAGGGGATCAGGGAGAGGGGAGGTTAGGCGGTGGGAGGGGATCCCCCGACGACCTCCTGTGTTTCTCATGTGATGCAATCAAACGACTTCTGCAGCTAATTCCTGCGTTTTTCGTTCATGTAGAATTTCACATGTCATGACAAGCCATTTCCATGATTTCCTATTTCTATGATTTTAAAATCTTTTGAATCAAATATGCCCTTAGAATCAGAATATACTCGTGTTTGGCTGTAGGCCGGTAGTAAACAAACGAAATTTGCCGCAAGTAGTGGCGCAAGATTGCACGCAAATGGAAGTCTCATGTCATCCAGAAGTGTTCCGTAGACTGTACAAAGGCTAATCCGCTTTGCCCTCTTCCTGTTGCTCCTCCCAAACGGCTGCCGAAAACAACACATTTTCCTTCGGACACTGCTAGGCATCCCAGACGATGGGAGAGCTTCCATCAGTCCTGCTTACCGTGCTGACACGTGTCTATTTGCTGCAAAACATTCCGTGTTTGCTGCATATGTCCTCGCTTTTGCTTTCGAAGCAAAAAAAAAACGGTTCGTTTTAAAAATAGAACGTCTCGTCGGAGACCATGCAGCAAAAAAATTGTGCTAATGCAGCAAAACCGTCTTCGCCGGAGACATCATCGGAAACAACTCGTTGATGATCCTCGCCGGAGACCATACAGCAAAAAAAGTTTCCGGCGAAGTCGGTTTTGCTGCATTAACACAATTTTTTTGCTGCATGATCACCGGCAAGGTCTCCGGCGAGACATTCTATTTCTAAAACGAACCGTTTTTCTGTTTCGGAAGCAAAAGCAGGGACATATGTAGCAAAAGCGGGTCGTTTTGCAGTAAAAATAAAATTTGGGGCAATTTTGAGGACACATGTCACGCAGGGGAGGGGGAGGACGATGGGAACCCCATCGTCCGGGGGATCCATATCATTTTCCTTTTCCTTCTCGGTGAGAGTTTTCTCTCGGGATGCTAAAAAAAATCTGCATTTCCTTCTTCCTTCTGAGAAAAAGAAAAATCTGCATTTCCATGCATCGCTACGAGGGGAATTCGTGCGTTTGCAGTGATTCAGGCGATCCGAGGGAAATCATGCATCCCGTGGTTGAGCGAGCACAACAGGTAGAAGTGCCTCTTTTTAGTACCTCTGCTCTGAACAAGGTCAACAGAACACCATGAACTCATTGATCGTCATTATCGAGAAGCAAACCTACGGTGTGTGAATTCTGCAGCTACTAACCATCCTCTCTGGAAATCACACCTTGATGTAATCGTATGACCCACATAAGCCACTTCCCATGAATACTAAGTCTATGTACAAACAACAACCCGGGTGCATGCGTCGCGAGCAACTCCAATCTTGCTTGCATATGGTCGGAACTGCATCAGTGATCTTGGCAGCTCAGTTCTCCTCCATGACGATCTGCATCTCCTGCCCGTCGTTGCGGACCAAGAAGCGCAGGGCCAGCTCGTAGGCCGAGAAGATGGCGCCGTTGACGACGAAGGCCCGCGCGACGGCCGTGCCGAGGCCGCGCCACAGCACCGGGAACCCTTCCTCCCGGACGCTCTTCCGGAAGCAGTCGACGACGCCCCGGTACCTCGGGTTCGCGTGCGTCTGCGCCTGCAGCCGCGACTTCACCACGTCCAGCGGGTAGCAGCAGACCCAGCTGGCGACGCCGGCGAGGCCGCCGGACACGAGCATCGTGGCCAGGCTCTCCTGCCCCGTGCGCCGGCAGCCCGGGTGCAGCCGCTCCCGCGCGTACTCGTACGTCCAGAAGTAGACGCCGTGCGACGGCGCGTCCCGGAGCGCGGTCACCGAGAGCCCCCGGTATACGCCGCGGACGCCCTCCCTCCGGATGATGTCCCGTGCCATGTCCACCGGACCGCGGTGCTTCCGCCCCGCTGCCTCCAGCTGCAGCCTGATCTTGACGAGCTCGACGGGGGACAGGATCAGCGTCTGCAGCGCCCCGGTGCCGACGCCGGCGAGCGCCACGCTCGTGTAGGAGGGTGGCTCGGAGGTGGACGTCCGTGGATCCAGCGACCGCGATAGGATCGCGTAGACTTGGAAGACCATCGCGTTCTGCAACAGAATATTCGGAAGTCAGATTCTGTCATTCTGACGTGATTGATTCTACTGCAAATACAGCATCGCCTCCATTGTTAGTTACACGCACGGTACGTGAAGTCAGTTGACGTGTAGAATTGAACAGCTATAGTCAAATGAGCAGAGCCAGAAGCGTAGCGCAGTCTCGTGGATTCACCGACCGTGGACCAAAGAATGTGATATTTCTGGGGTTGAATGCACCGGCATGCTGACATCCTTAGGCTAACAAGAACAACAGACTTGTGCAAAAAAAAGGAAAGCAGAATTGAAAATGACATTGACCGATCTTAGGCAGGACGTTACGTCGCAAGCCTAATCACAAACAAACATGATGAAACGTATGCGTTAGCATAGGCAGCCTTTATTGGCGAGAACAACTGCACGGACCAGAAGGCCACGCCACGTGAACCATCAGAAATTCAGAATGAGAGTGACTGGGAGCAACAGTACACTGTGAAAGGCCCGTCGTGTTCTGCACATCTTACTACAGCCTCCAACATGTTAGATCGGCACTGTAGAACACAACTGTATCGAACGCGAATGAGTGCACTGAGGTCCCGTTTGGCATCTAAAAATACTTTGGTTTTTGAAAAACTGAAATATTGAATACTTTGTGGTATTGACATCCGACAAATAATATGATTTTAAAACTGAAATATTCTCTAGAACTATTGTTTTTTAAAGTATTTGAGAAAAAGGTCGGATGACACTTTTTTTTCTTCTAAAACTAAAAAAAAGAAAAACTATACTCTTTGTTTGGTTTTTTTTTTTTGTCGCGGTCGCTGTTACTCTTTTGCTATCCTACGGAAACAAGCGAGAGGAGGAAGCAAAGGCACATGATGCAAAATTGCGATAAGACTTCAAACGCGAGAAGCAATCCATAGGAGGCGCTTTTTTTAGAGTATAAACGTGTAAAGTGGCGCCGTCCTATAATTGCTCACTAGCTGATTTAGTTAGTCATGTCATGGATTTGATGTCGCACGTTGTCAACAAACTTTCTCGTCGAAAATGATGTTTAAGCGAACTTTAATTGGGAAAGGAAGACGTAACAAAACAATCCACGAACTCCTGTTAATCCACGGGGCGGCCGGCCTGGCCCCGTGATCGCGTCAGACATTTCAGATTCGGAACGGACGAGGCATGGAAATCGGCTGACCTGGAAGGCGACGGAGGCGAGGGGCGCGCCCATGCCGCGGTAGAGCGCGGAGGGCCCCTCGGCGCGGAGGATACCGCGCAGCAGCGCGACGGCGGAGGGCGGCCGCCCTACCCGCGCGGCGGTGATCCCGGGGCTCACGGGCGGCGGCGGCTGCTGCAGGCGGATGCGGAGCGTGTCGAGCGGGTGGCCCGCCAGCACGCCGGCCATGCCGCCCACGCCTCCCGCCACGAACTCATGCCCGCCGCTGGTCGCCAGGAACTCCGGCCAGAACTCCATCGGCACGGTCCGGCCGAGAGGATACGACCATCCAAGAACCGGAACTCCCCCTCCTCCGCCCTTGAACCAGATAGCGCACGCGCGCGCGCGCCGGGGAAAGACGGGGTCGTATATACCGGCGGACCGATCGGCCAAAAAGGGGCAGCCGGATCTGCCGTTTCCCTTTTGGTGCCGATTCCAAAAGCGGAGCTCCAGAAATGACTCGTTTATCCACACGGACCCGTGATGATCTGCTGGAGCGGTGGGGGATACGGACGGCCTTAATGGCGAACGTTTTTCGCGTGGGTGGGTTGGGTAGGCGGAACACGAGCTCGATCGGCGGAGAAGAGCTGGAGGAGGGAGAAGAGAGGACCTCGGCTGGGGGAGAGAGGGACGGCGGTGGCGATATTTGTGGGCACGGCGAAGTGGGAGCGAAGGAAACGGACACGCGCGCTGTTCCCGATCCCGAGCGCGCTATTGCTCTGCTTGCTAGTGTCGTGGAGTATTTGTTTCGGCTTCGTCGGGGACAGGCCGAGGCAGGCGTCGTATGCGGTATGCGCCCATGACGTACCAGTGTATCACGGCCTACTCCTGTCGAGCACGCTGAGAAACGCAACAATAAACCTGTCCATCCACTCCAATTGAGGATGGAAGTGGGTAACCTCTACCCCTTTGTACAAAGAAATAAATTGAACTTCTATAAATTATAAATTTTTGAAAAAACTAGTTTATTTGTTTGTACATGACGTACCGGTGTATCACGGCCTACTCCTGTCGAGCACGCTGACAAACGCAACAATAAAACTGCCCAACCACAACAATTTAAAGGACAGAGTGGCTTGGAAATTAAGGCAGAAAGGTTTCATTCTCATTGCAAACAAAATTCTCTGTCAAAGTTTTAAACAGGTATATGGTATTTAAATCTCCCTGCCAAAATTAGAATGCTTTTGTGGTGTTTAATGTGGGCCAAAACTTTGACGAAAAAAGATGTTGGGAGCGACATGCTCAATGTATATTTTGTGTTGCATTTGTTCCTCTCCTGTCCCATTGCTAGGTTCGTGTGCAACATCTTTTCGATGTGCCTTTAACACCCCGATCCACCGAGGAAAATGCTTGGGACGGGTGGGTAAACAAATTATATAGGCAAGGACATGGTAGTGGTGAAATTTTGTCTTGGTGCTATTTTCTAGTCTATCTGAAAATCCAAAAACAGAGCTTGTTTTGATAATATAATGCCCAGAGATCTATCTGGTATTGTCTATGTGATTTATCACATAATTAACTATTAGAGTGACATGCAGAAACCAAACATACAAGAGCTGTTATGACAAGGAAGTGAGCTTTTGAAGATGAAGGTCTGAGACATCTTTAGTAGAGGTCAGTGGCGGCGCTACCGGGGGGTCAAGGAGGGTCGCCGACCCGGCTCACCAAATCCCATACAGGGTACCTAGCCCAATTAGATGTGACACCTAGGTGAAAATCCCAACACTGACGCACGGGGAAAATCCCCAAATCGAACATTATGAGCCTACTTTCGCTCCTCTCCCTAACGGGACACACGGTGACGAGGTTCGATCTCGTCAATGCCTATTACTATGAATTTGGGTTTTGGAGAAGATGGGGATGCTAGAGATCATGGAACGGTTAACAGACGAGCAACGCGGGGACACAAGATTTACCCAGGTTCAGGTCCCCGGAGGGAAAACCCTACTCCTGCTTGTCTACTCTTGATTACTCTGGAAGCAAAAGAAGCATGGGGGTGCAGATGCATGGTGCAGGGTGTGTCCTCCTGTGTCCTCTCCTCCTTTATCCTCCTATATATATATAGGATATAGGAGGTCCCATGTAGTCGGGTTGCATTAGGTTTTTTTTTTTTTTTTTTTCTACTATACTTACTAGCTTCAGCATCCCAGCAAAGGCCATGGGCGGCCACATCTCTCTCAGAGGTCGCATATATCATGGTGGGCCTTCCTTCGGACTGGACTAGGTATGCTGATGTTGCGTATCCATGGGGTATAACCATGTCACACGGGGAAAAATCCCCTCCGGCCCTAATTCCCATCTCACCTGCATGGTGTGCCCCTCCCCACACCCCCACGCCGCCCCGTGTTGTTCAATCTCCCACACGTTGGCACGAGCATCTATGTCCACCAGGGGATCGACTTCATAAGGAACACGTGTGTGAGATCGAATTGAGGGAGGAAAATGTGTAGACCAAATTGTGAAATTTAATTTCTATTGCAACTTCTTAGTGTTGGTTTCTGTCAAGATATGCATCCATTTTTTTGGATGCAAAACATGTAAGCCGCCAGACATAAACGATGTCAAACTCTAAGCTTGTGTTGCCATTTCTTAGTATTGAGTTGCAAAAAGGGGTTGCAACTGAGTTTTTTTGTTTGCAAGTAGGGTTTCAACTGAGATAATTATGCTTACAACTAAGCTTGAAACTGCATGACATCACCAGACTGAGAATTAGACACACACATAACTGTTGGAGATATGCCCTAGAGGCAATAATAAATAAAGTTATTATTATATCTTTGTGTTTATGATAAATGTTTACATTCATGCTATAATAGTATTAACAAGGAAACATTAATACTTGTGTGATTTGTAAACTTAATTTGAAGTCCCTAGTAAAGCCTCTATATAATACTAGCTTGTTGGTTAATAGATGATTGTGGTTTCCCTATCATGAACATTGAGATGTTATTAACAACAAGATCATATCGTTAGGAGAATGATATGATGGACATACTCCTATAGATAAGCGTATAAAGATCAAGTCATTTCAATAGTTCAATTGCTATATGCTTTACGATACATAGTAACCTAATTCCTTCGACCATGAGATCATGCATATCACCTTTACCGGATGGATGCTTTGATGACATCAAACACCACACCGTAATCGGGTGGCTATAAAGGTGGCATTGAGTGTTCGGAAATTATTGGTTGAGACACATGGATCAAGAGTGGATTTGTCCATCCATATGACGGATAGATATACTCTGGGCCCTCTCGGTGGAATGTCATCCAATTAGCTTGCAAGCATGTGACTGGCTCACAAGGGATCACATATCACGGAACGAAAAGAGTACTTATCGGTAACGAGGTTGAACTAGGTATGCAGAGATACCGATCATAACCTCGGATAAGTAAACTATCGTGAGACAAAGGGAAATTGGTATCGTATGTAAGTGGTTCATTCGATCGCAAAGTAATCGTAGAAATATGTGGAGCCATATGAATTTCCGATTCCTCTATTGGTTATTGTTGGAGAAGTGTCTCGGTCATGTCCGCATAATTCACGAACCGTAGGGAGACACACTTAAGGATTGACGTTGTTTGAGTAGTTATGGTATGATGAGAAAGGGACCGAATGTTGTTCGAGTATCGGATGGGATCCGGATATCACGAGGAGATCCGAATGGTCCGGAGAATAAGATTCATATAAGGAAAGTCCCGCTTTGGAGTTGGGGAATGGTTCTTGTTTTCATCGGGAATGTTCTAGAAGGTTTCGGAATGTCCGGCACTCCGGAGGGGAAGGGGTACATGAATGTGTCATTGAAAGTTGGAATGATTGCATCATGTACTAAGTGTCTTCGCTGTCCAAAATAAAGGGTTTATTCAAATCCTAAATTGAAAAGTCAAACGGCTAGTTTGAAAGTCAAACTGCAAGTTTTGGAAAGAGGAGGAGTGGGAAACCGAGTTGGGGAGGGAATCCCTCCTCCAACCGGCGGCGCACCACCCAAGCCGAGTTGGGGAGGGACTACCCTCCCTCCCCTTGGCCGGCCGGCCCCTCCACCTATATAAGGAGGGGCAGGGCTCCCTCCTAGCACACACAACTTCCACGCCTCAAACCCTAGCAGTGCGCCCACCATAGCCGCCGCCCCTAGGGTTTTGCCCTAGCCGACTTGGCTGCCCAAGCCCCAGCCACGGCTCTAGCACTTCCTTGGGTGTGTCTAAACCCTAGATCGCCGAGGAGCCTCTCTCATAATCCACCATACTGCCGCTTAAGGCGAAGCCTCACGAGATCTCCCTCTACTCCGTTACCACGCCAGGCCGCCGAATCGCGAGGAGAGTGCTACAACCTCCGGCCTTTGGAACAAGGGAGAGGAAGGTCTTCGTCGAGTACCGAACGTGACCGATCAAGGGAGCGCTTTAACGCAGCCACGGAAGGATCGCTCACGCGATCTTGAGATCGGAAGAGTACGACTACATCACCACGAGAATCCGCCTCTCGTTAAACACTTTGGAATCTTCGAGGGTGAGTTATTCCATCGACTCGTTGCTACAATCTAGTAGATAGATCTTGGCTTGTTTGTTTGTATGCGTAGAAAATTTTTGTTTTCCATGCTACGAAGCCCAACAAAGGGTATCGAGCTGTGTCTATATGTAGATCTCAGACGAGTAGAACACAATGGTCATTGTGGGCGTTGATGCTTTTATTGTCGATTGCTTCTTGTGTACTTTGCATCTTGCGGTATGTTGGGATGAAGCGGCCGGGCTAACCTTACATGACATCGTTCATGAGACTTGCTCCACGCTTGACATGCAACTTGTATTGCATAAGTGGCTTTATGGTGCCTGCTTTCTCCTAGCACAGTTAAGATCCAATTTACAACGGGTGATTAACAATACTAGTATCAATGTTGTGGTTCTTGTTCGTAAGTTAGAACGACACTTATTGAAAGCCCCAAACCACGTAAAACATGCAAAGAAAGTAGAGGCGTCTAACTTTGTTTTGTGGGTGCTGTGATGTGATATGGCCATGATTGTGATTATATTTGATGTATGCAATGTTCTTTATTGTAAGTTGGCAACCGGCAGGAGCCATATGGTTGTCTTTAATTTATGTTAAGACTCGCGTGTCTATTCAAAGTAGTTGTAATAGTTGAAACCGGTGGACGACAACCATGGAGAAGCGTCATTGACCTTGATGCAATGCCGGTGATGATGGACATCATGTTCGTGCTAGAAGATGGAGATCGGAAGCACAAAGAAGAAAGGCCATATCATATCACATATTATGAATTGCATGTGATGTTAATCCTTTATGCATCTTGTATTGATTAGTAGACGACGGTAGCATTATAAGATGATCCCTCATGCACATGAATTTCAAGTCATAAAGTGTTCACCCTTAGTTAGCACCGTTGCTAAAGCTTGTTGTTTCGAAGCACCACGTGATGAACGGGTGTGTTAGATTCCGCAAGTGTATACAACGTGAGCAAGCCAGATTTGCTCATGCGGAAACTAAGGTTTGATCTTGACGAGCCTAGCATGTACAGACATGGTCTCGGAACACGGATCACCGAAAGGTAAATCATGAATCATATAGTAGATATGATGAACATGTCGATTGTTCGCCATAGAAACTATATCAGCTCTCGTGATGATCGGTGTTGATGTGGTGAATTTGGTTCGTGTGATCACTAAAACAATGTGAGGGATATTGTTTTGAGTGGGAGTTCACCTAGATTAATTTTATTAATATGAACTCAATTTGTCATAAACTTAAGTCTAAACTATTGCAAATATGTTGTAGATCAATGGCAGCCCCTACCATCAATTTTAATGCGTTCCTAGAGAAAGAAAAGTTGAAAAACAATGGAAGCAACTTCGCGGATTGGTTCCGCAATTTGAGGATTGTCCTCACACCGGTAATTTGACCTATGTGTTGGATGCACATTGGGTGACCCACTGCGGTGATCTTGCCGATGAAGTAAAGAATGTTTTCCTCACTCGGAAGACTCAAGACTCCACTCGAAGTGCTATCTTGTATGGTTTAGAATCGAGCTTCGTAAAAGGTTTGAGAATTCAGACCCATATGATATTGTCGAGGATCTCAAATTGATCTTTGAGACTCATGCGGCAATTGAAAGCTATGAGGCTTCTGAAAACTTCTTTAACTGCAAGATGGAAGAGGGCAGCTCCGTTAGTGAGCATGTGCTTAAGATGTCTGGGCACGCAAACAAACTTCAAAGCTTGGGTATAGTGATTCCTAATGCTTTGGGGATTTACCGTGTCCTCCAATCACTACCACCAAGTTACAAGAACTTTGTGATGAACTACAACATGTAGAACATGAACAAGACGTTGCCAGAACTCTTTGCCATGTTGAAGTCTGCAGAAGTGGAGATCAAGAAAGAGCACCAAGTGTTGTTGGTCAATAAGACCACCAAATTCAAGAAAGGCAAGTCTAAGCAGAAGGGACACTTCAAGAAGGGTGGTAAGAAAGTTAACACGCCGACGAAGATGACCAAGGCTGGACCTAAGCCTGATACTGAGTGCTTTTACTGCAAGGGAGAAGGTCACTGGAAGCGGAATTGCCCAAAGTACTTGGCGGATTTGAAGAACGGCAACATCAAGAAGAAAGGTATATCTGATATACATGTTATTGATGTGTATCTCACTAGTACTCGTAGTAGTGCTCGGTATTTGATCTTGGTTCGGTTGCTCATATTTGTAACTCAAACAAAATTGCGAGAATAAACGGAAGCTAGTGAAGAACGAGGTGACGATGCGCTGGGAAATGGATCAAAGGTTGATGTGATCGCGTCGGCACGCTACCCCTTCATCTACCATCGGATTAGTTTTATACTTAAATAATTGTTATTTGGTGCTGCGTTGAGCATGAACATTATATCGGGATCTTGTTTATTGTAGACGGTTACTTGTTTAAGTCCGAGAATAATGGTTGTTCGATTTATATGAGTAATATGTTTTATGCACATGCACCTTTGATAGATGGTCTATTCTTGTTGAATCTCGATAGTGGAAATACACATATCAACAACATTGAGGCTAAACGTTTGAAATCAAGCGATAATTCGACCTATATGTGGCAATCGCTGCCTTGGTCACATTGGAGTGAAACGTATGAAGAAACTCCATTCCGATGGACTTCTTGAATCACTTGATTTTGAATCACTTGATATATGCGAAGCATGTCTGATGGGTAAAATGACTAAGACTCCATTTTCTGGTATGATGGAGCGAGCTACGGACTTATTGGAAATCATACATACCGATGTGTGTGGTCCAATGAGTGTAGCATCGTGATGGTTATCGTTATGTTCTTACCTTCACGGATGACTTGAGTAGATATGGGTATATCTATTTCATGAAACATAAGTCCGAAACTTTCGAGAAGTTTAAGGAATTTCAAAGTAAGGTAGAGAATCAACGTAACAAGAAGATTAAATTTCTACGTTCTGATCGTGGAGGTGAATATCTAAGTTATGAGTTTGGCGAGCATTTGAAGAAATGCGGAATACTTTCCTGATTGACACCGCCGGGAACACCATAGCGTAATGGTGTGTCCGAACGTCGTAATCGAACTCTCTTAGATATGGTTCGTTCTATGATGTCACTTATAGATTTACCGCTATCATTTTGGGGTTATGCATTAGAAACAACCGCATTCACTTTAAATAGGGCACCGTCTAAATCCGTTGAAACGACACCGTATGAATTATGGTTTGGGAAGAAACCTAAATTGTCGTTCCTTAAAGTTTGGGGTTGCGAAGCCTATGTAAAGAAGTTACAGCCGGACAAGCTTGAACCCAAAGAGGAAAAATGCGTCTTCATAGGATACCCAAAGGAAACTATTGGGTATACCTTCTATCATAGATCCGAAGGCAAAATCTTAGTTGCCAAGAATGGATCCTTTCTAGAGAAGGAATTTCTTTCGAAAGAAGTGACTGGAAGGAAAGTAGAACTCGACGAGGTTGTCGAACCTTCTCTCGAAATTGTGAGTAGCGCAGCACCGGAAGAAGTTCCTATGGTGCCTGCACCAATTAGAGAGGAAGCTAATGATGGTGATCATGAAACTTCGGTTGAAGTTGCTACAGAGCCTCGGAGGTCAACGAGAACTCGTACCACTCCAGATTGGTATGATACCGTTATGAGTGTCATGTTGGTGGACAACACCGATGACCCTGAGACATATGAGGAAGCGATGATGAGCCCAGATTCCAATAAATGGCAAGAAGCCATGAAATCCGAGATTGGATCCATGTACGAAAACCAAGTGTGGACTTTGGTGGACTTACCGGATGGCCGGAAGGCTGTCGAGAACAAATGGATTTTCAAGAAGAAAACAAATGTTGATGGTAATGTTACTGTCTATAAAGCTCGACTTGTCGCAAAATGGTTTCGACAAATTCAAGGAGTTGACTACGATGAGACTTTCTCACCAAGAGCGGCTAAAGTCTGTGAGGATTATGTTAGCAATTTATGGATGGATTAGAAGAAAGAGAGAGATCATGGAGACAGACATGATGAGAAGAATATAGATGCAACCCCAAAGGTTTTTTTTTATCCTTTAATGGCAACAAGGTATGCAAACTATGCAAACTTCAACGGTCCATCTATGGATTGAAGCAAGCATCCCGAAATTGGAATCAACGTTTTGATAAGGTGATCAAAAGTTTTGGTTTTATACAAACTTATGGAGAAGCTTGTATTTACAAGAAAGTGAGTGGGAGCTCTATAGCATTCTTAATACTATATGTAGATGACATATTGTTGATTGGGAATGATGTAGACCTTCTTAATAGTGTCAAGAAATATTTGAATAATAGTTTTTCAATGAAGGATCTTGGCGAAGCAGCTTACATATTAGGTATAAAGATTTATAGAGATAGATCAAAACGCCAAATATCATTGTCACAAAGTACATATTTGGACAAAGTTCTAAAGAGGTTTGGAATGGAAGAAAGCAAGAAAGGGTTCTTGCCCATGTTGCCCAATACGACCTTGAGTAAAACTCAAAGTCCGACATCGGCAGAAGATAGAGAAAGGATGAGTAAGACTCCCTATGCCTCAGCCATAGGATCTCTAATGTATGCCATGCTATGTACTAGACCCGACATTGCATATGATGTTAGTTTAACTAGCTGATATCAAAGTGATCCATGAGTGGATCATTGGACAGCGGTCAAAAACATACTTAAGTACTTAAGAAGAAGTAAGGATATGGTTCTTTCTTATGGAGGTGATGAACAGCTCGTTGTTAATGGTTACACCGATGCTAGTTGGAACACCGATCCGGATGATTCTAAATCACAATCTGGATACGTATTTATTTTGAATGGTGCAGCTGAATGGAGGAGTGCAAAGCAAAGTGTTGTGGCGAGATCTTCAACTGAATCGGAATACATGGCTGCTTCGGATGCTTCACAAGAAGCGATATGGATGAAAGAGTTCATTACAGAGCTGGGTGTGGTTCCTAGTGCGCTGGACCCAATGTCTATCTACTGTGATAACATGGGTGCCATAGCCAATGCGCAAGAACCAAGATCACACAAGAAGCTGAAGCATATCAAGCTACGTTTTCACGCTATTCGAGAACATATCCAAGATGGGGATATAAATATTTGCAAAGTACACACAGATCTGAATGTGGCGGATCCGTTGACTAAACCTCTCCCGAGGGCAAAACATGACCAACACCAAACTGCCATGGGTGTTCGGTATATTACCATGTAATCTAGATTAGATGACTCTAGTGCAAGTGGGAGACTATTGGAGATATGCCCTAGAGGCAATAATAAATAAAGTTATTATTATATATTTGTGTTTATGATAAATGTTTACATTCATGCTATAATAGTATTAACAAGGAAACATTAATACTTGTGTGATTTGTAAACTTAATTTGAAGTCCCTAGTAAAGCCTCTATATAATACTAGCTTGTTGGTTAATAGATGATTGTGGTTTCCCTATCATGAACATTGAGATGTTATTAACAACAAGATCATATCGTTAGGAGAATGATATGATGGACATACTCCTATAGATAAGCGTAGCATAAAGATCAAGTCATTTCAATAGTTCAATTGCTATATGCTTTCTGATACATAGTAACCTAATTCCTTCGACCATGAGATCATGCATATCACCTTTACCGGATGGATGCTTTGATGACATCAAACACCACACCGTAACTGGGTGGCTATAAAGGTGGCATTGAGTGTTCGGAAAGTATTGGTTGAGACACATGGATCAAGAGGGATTTGTCCATCCATATGACGGATAGATATACTGGGCCCTCTGGGAATGTCATCCAATTAGCTTGCAAGCATGTAACTGGCTCACAAGGGATCACATATCACGAACGAGAAAGAGTACTTATCGGTAACGAGGTTGAACTAGGTATGCAGAGATACCGACGATCATAACCTCGGATAAGTAAACTATCGTGAGACAAAGGGAAATTGGTATCGTATGTAAGTGGTTCATTCGATCGCAAAGTAATCGTAGAAATATGTGGGAGCCATATGAATTTCCAGATTCCTCTATTGGTTATTGTTCGGAGAAGTGTCTCGATCATGTCCGCATAATTCATGAACCGTAGGGAGACACACTTAAGGATTCAACGTTGTTTGAGTAGTTATGGTATGATGAGAAAGAGACCGAATGTTGTTCGGAGTATCGGATGGGATCCGGGATATCATGAGGAGATCCGGAATGGTCCGGAGAATAAGATTCATATAAGGAAAGTCCCGTTTCGGAGTTGGTGAATGGTTCCGGTGTTTTCATCGGGAATGTTCTAGAAGGTTCCGGAATGTCCGGCACTTCGGAGGGGAAGGGGTACATGAATGTGTCATTGAAAGTTGGAATGATTGCATCATGTACTAAGTGTCTTCGCTGTCCAAAATAAATGGTTTATTCAAATCCTAAATTGAAAAGTCAAACGGCTAGTTTGAAAGTCAAACGACAAGTTTTGGAAAGAGGAGGAGGAGTGAACCGAGTGGAGGGAATCCTCCTCCAACCGTGATGCACCACCCAAGCCGAGTTGGGAGGGACTTCCTCCTCCCTGGCCGGCCCTCCACCTATAAGGAGGCGGGGGCCCTCCTAGGACACACAACTTCCACGCCTCAAACCCTAGCAGCCACGCCCACCATAGCCGCCACCCCTAGGGTTTTGCCCTAGCCGACTTGGCTGCCCCAAGCCCCAGCCCGGCTCTAGCACTTCCTCTTGGGTGTCTAAACCCTAGATCGCCGGAGCTCTCTCATAATCCACCATACTCGCCCGGCTTAAGGCGGCCCTAGATCTCCCTCTACTTACGGTACCTTGCCAGTTGCCGGAATCGCGAGGAGAGTGCTACAACCTCCGCACCTTTGGAACAAGGAGAGGAAGGCCTTCGAAAATCGAACGATGTGACCGATCAAGGAGCGCTGCCGAACGCAGCGGAAGGATCGTCTACGCGATCTTGAGATCGGGAAGAGTACGACTACATCACCCACGAGAATCCGCTGTCGTTAAACACTTTGGAATCTTCGAGGGTGAGTTATTCCATCGACTCGTTGCTACAATCTAGTAGATAGATCTTGGCTTGTTTGTTTGTATGTGGTAGAATTTTTTTGTTTTTCATGCTACGAAACCCAACAATAACATAAACCATAGTGGAAGAATGATAGTGATTAAGGGCTTCTTTAATTTATAGGATAGGAATAGGAAAATCAAAGAAATTAAGGGCTCCTTTGATTTATAGGATTGTCAAATGATTTTGTAGGATTGAGATCCTATGAAAATTTTCGTGCAACAACCAATTTAATTCAAAAGATCATATCCTATAGGAACTAATCTTACAAGAATCTTGTAGTGTAAAATTCGTAGGAAAAAAACATTAGGTTGAATTTCATGGAAAAATCCTTCACCACAATCAAAGGGAATTGCTTTTCCATAGGATTCAAGGGTACATGACATGTCAATTCTATGAATTTATATATTTATATTTTTCCTATCCTATGAATCAAAGGAGCCCTAAGACTATATAAACTGAAAAGGATGACCTTGTGCACGGGATCCAAAGAATAGGGTATGAGCGAATAGTACGATAAAAATTCCAACCCTATAGGTTTCTTTCGTACTTCCTCCAAATCAAAGGAGCTCTATTGATACATGACACATGTTATCTGTTTCAGTATGGTTGCAAGCGAGAATCCGTATAAAATCCATAAAAATAAAATTTTGTTTAAATTAGACTAATCTACTAATAAAAACTATAATTATCCGAATCAAGTTTAACTACGAAATGGGACGGATCGGGTGCCATTTTTAACCCTATCCGTCTTCCCGTTCTACGCACCAGCTGCGCCTAAGTTCACCGGACAACCAGTAAGATAGCTGATCGATACGGACGAAACTAGCTCATCGACTGGGGAAGAGGCCGAATAAGATGAACGAACGATCAGGCAGTGTCGGATAGCTTATGAGCACCACAGCACGCTGACGCCGACGCACGCACCATGTTTCCAGAACGTGCGTGTGTACATTTGATTTCTCTTATTTTCTCTCGAAAAGGATTATACGTGCGATTGAATGGGCCACGTATGAAATGTGCCGTTGCAGTCACGTCGGGTTGTCAGTTCCGTGCATCTCTTTCGGACCTTGCCCTGATTTTGTGCAGCTCCGACCGACACGTGTGTACTTCGCTTTCTTAGCTCCCTCGCGCACAAGCTAGAACACGTGCAGCTGAATTTGAAAGAGTAGATCAGAGGCTGTTGAGAGTAGAAGTGGTGTTTTCTTTAGCGTGTCTGGCATCGGAAGTGCTGAGAATTAGGAGGGCAATAGTACCCTCGCTTCACCAGAGTTTAAAATCTAAGTTTTACAGTTTTGTGTGTCTAAAAGGCAAAATATTCTTCAGTGAAAAACGATATTTTGGTCGATAGTGAGATGTATGTGATGAGTTCTTCAATCTCAAGAGCTATCGGAGCAGTCTCTTAGTCTTAGTCTTTCGAAAATGCTTAAAAAGATAAGGTATGCGTGGGTGTGTTCATATACGTGAGTGTATGTATTTATTGGTGAGTGTTTGCCTTGTACTGGGTTTTGCAATAACAAAAAAAAAACATCAAAGGTATGATACATGCATTTTATATATCATGATAGCCACGTATAGGACTAGTTTATATTGTTATATACATTGTTAATTTTTAGATAATTTATAGGACTTTTCTATAAGATTTCTTGTTTAAGTATTTTAATTTCTGGGAGGCAGAAAATCTCTGTTTTCGTGTTTTTCTGTTTTAGGGATTTTCTGGACACCAATTAATTTTAAGAAAATTATCACAAAAGTTTTTCATCACGAGAAAATACAACAGGCATTGGAACCGTGCGAGGGCCGAAAGAGCCCAGGTGGAATGACCACCTTAGGGCTTGTTTACTTCTCCGATATTTTTATTCCCAAAAGATAAAAATACTCTATCATAATGGAGAGTTTTTAATCTAGCCAAAAATACACTAGTGTGGAAGGGATTTGTGGGGATATTCCGAGATTATCCCCTCCAAACCCGGCCTAGTAAACGATCTATCGGGGAAATTCCTAGATACGAAATAATCCCCTCAAATACCCTGGAAGTAAACAAGGCCTTACTAGGCCACGCCACCCAGACTCATTCAGGCCTCGACCGTTGCCTCGACTCTCCCATTTTACATACGGCTCCGTTTCGCCAAAAAATATTTTTCCACGATTTATAGAGGTGACGGCGGAGGCGAAAGTCTTCTCCTACTCTAGGAGAGGAAAGATCATGCTGCTTCAAGGCCTTCGGAGAGGGGGAAATCAAAGTCATTGTCATCTCCATTCCTCCTTTGCGTAGGGGAAGCTTCTCCATCAACATCTCCATCATCCCAAACATCAGTAACATCTCCATCTCGATGATCCACATCGTCCCCCTCATAGTTTTTTTTATCAGATTGCATCCTGGATATTGTTTTAGTGTCTTGTGCATAATTATGCTCAGGGTCGGCCCATAGGGCGGGGTAGAGGGGCGCTCGCCCTAGGCCCCAAGGAGTTAGGGGCCATGTCTAAGATTTATATGTGTATCTATATTTGTCTTTTACTCTTCAAATCCAACATGGTGAAATATTTTAGAAAATATAGATGGTCCAAGTTTAAGTTTACTATGTCTCTACTCCGACTTCTATTTTCTGGAAAAAATAATCCAAAATTTTGTATATAAAATATGAAAGTGCGAGTTTCTATTTCAGAAATCCATAGAGATACATCATTCAGTTTTAATTGTGATAAACAACATCAACATTGCTCTAGCAAATACTCTAGTATTTTTGAATATTTTTTCTCATGCCACCATTTTTGTAGCCTCGCTAAATGTATAGAACAATACAAGACCTCATGTGTCGCTTCAAAGTTGTGAGTATTCGTTAGTGCATACTAAATACGCAATATCATAACTATATCATTTCACCAACATGTTGTTGGAGATATGCCCTAGAGGCAATAATAAATGTAGTTATTATTATATCTTTGTGTTTATGATAAATGTTTACATTCATGCTATAATGGTATTAACAAGGAAACATTGATACTTGTGTGATTTGTAAACTTAATTTGAAGTCCCTAGTATAGCCTCTATACTTCACTAGCTTGTTGGTTGATTAATGATTGTGGTTTCCCTATCATGAACATTGAGATGTTATCAACAACAAGATCATATCGTTAGGAGAATGATATGGTGGACATACTCCTATAGATAAGCGTAGCATAAAGATCAAGTCATTTCAATAGTTCAATTGCTATATGCTTTCTGATACATAGTAACCTAATTCCTTCGACCATGAGATCATGCATATCACCTTTACCGGATGGATGCTTTGATGACATCAAACACCACACCGTGAATCGGGTGGCTATAAAGGTGGCATTAAGTGTTCGAAAGTGTTGGTTGAAACACATGGATCAAGAGTGATTTGTCCATCCACATGACGGATAGATATACTGGGCCCTCTCGGTGGAATGTCATCCAATTGGCTTGCAAGCATGTGACTTGGTCACAAGGGATCACATATCAGGAACGAGAAAAGAGTACTTATTTAACGAGGTTGAACTAGGTATGCAGAGATACCACGATCATAACCTCGGATAAGTAACATATCGTGAGACAAAGGGAAATTGGTATCGTATGTAAGTGGTTCATTCGATCGCAAAGTAATCGAGAAATATGTGGGAGCCATATGAATTTCCATTCCTCTATTGGTTATTGTTCGGAGAAGTGTCTCGATCATGTCCGCATAATTCACGAACCGTAGGGAGACACACTTAAGGATTCGACGTTTGAGTAGTTATGGTATTATGAGAAAGAGACCGAATGTTGTTCGAGTCTCGGATGGGATCCGGATATCACGAGGTGATCCGGAATGGTCCGGAGAATAAGATTCATATAAGGAAAGTCCCGTTTGAGTTCGGGAATGATTCCGTGTTTTCATCGAATGTTCTAGAAGGTTCCGGATTGTCCCAAGACTCCGGGGGAGGGTACATGAATGTGTCATTACTTATTGGAATGATTGCATCATGTACTAAGTGTTCTTGTCCCAAATAAAGGATTAAATTGAATCCTAAACAGAAAAAGTCAAATGTCCAGCTTTGAAAGTCAAACCAAAACAAGAAACTGTGGAAACAAGCAAGAGGAGTTGAACCAACCCGAGGAGGAGTTGGACTCCTCCAGGCCGGCACCAGCCCTAGGACGAGTTGGGGAGGGACTCCCCCCCTCCCCTGGCGCGCCAAGGCCCCTCCACCTATATAAGGAGGGGCAGGGCTCCTCCTAGAGAGACACAAGTTTCACCTCTAGATCTCCGGTTTAGAGCCGTTTTGGTTTAGAGCTTCTAATTGCTTTAGCCAATGTTTAGAGCCTTATAATTGGTTTAGAGCCTTCTAATTGGTGTGTCTAATTACTAGACCACTAATAGCCTCTCTCATAAGCTCCACCATACTGCACCGGCTTAAGCCTCATGGATTTCCTCTACTTCGGTACCACAGTTGTCAGCCGGAATCGCGAGGAGAGTACTACAACCTCCGCTGCTGGAACAAGGGAGAGGAAGGTCTTCGTCGAGTACCGAACGCAGACCGATCATGAGCGCCGTTAACGTGGCGCCTGAAGGATCGTCCACACGATCTTGAGATCGAAAGAGTACGACTACATCACCCACGAGAATCCGCTCTCGTTAAACACTTTGGAATCTTCGAGGGTAAGTTATTCCATCGACTCTGCTACAATCTAGTAGATAGATCTTGGCTTGTTTGTTTGTATGCGATAGAAAATTTTTGTTTTCCATGCTACGAACCCTACAAAGGGTATCGAGCCGTGTCTATATGTAGATCTGTTGCAGCAGTAGAACACAATGGTCATTGTGGGCGTTGATGCTTTTATTGTCGATTGCTTCTTGTGTACTTTGCATCTTGCGGTATGTTGGGATGAAGCGCGGCTAACCTTACATGACATCGTTCATGAGACTTGCTCCACGCTTGACATGCAACTTGTATTGCATAAGTGGCTTTATGGCCTGCTTTCTCCTAGCATAATTAAGATCCAATTTACAACGGGTGATCAACAATGCTAGTATCAATGTTGTGGTTCTTGTTCGTAAGTTAGAACGACACTTATTGAAAGCCCCAAACCACGTAAAATATGCAAAGAAAGTAGAGGCGTCTAACTTTGTTTTGCGGTGTCTTGATGATGTGATATGGCCATGATTGTGATTATATTTGATGTATGCAATGTTCCTTATTGTAAAAGTCGGCAGGAGCCATATGGTTGTCTTTAATTTATGTTAAGACCCGTGTGTCTATTCAAAGTAGTTGTAATAGTTGAAACCGTGGGCTACAACCATGGAGAAGCGCCATTGACCTTGATGCAATGCCGTGATGATGGAGATCATGTTCGCTTGAAGATGGAGATCGGAGGCACAAAGAAGAAAGGCCATATCATATCACATATATATTGAATTGCATGTGATGTTAATCCTTTATGCATCTTGTATTGCTTAGTAGACGGCGGTAGCATTATAAGATGATCCTCATGCACATCAATTTCAAATCATAAAGTGTTCACCCTTAGTTAGCACTGCTAAAGCTTGTTGTTTCAAGCACCACGTGATGATAGGGTGTTAGATTACGCAAGTGTATACAACGTGAGCAAGCCAGATTTGCTCATGCGAAACTAAGGTTTGATCTTGACGAGCCTAGCATGTATGCACATGGTCTCGGAACACGGATCACCGAAAGGTAAAGCATGAATCATATAGTAGATGTGATGAACATGTCGATTGTTCGCCATTGAAACTATGTCAACTCTCGTGATGATCGGTGATGATATGGTGGATTTGGTTCGTGTGATCACTAAAACAATGTGAGGGATATTGTTTTGAGTGGGAGTTCACCTAGTTTAATTTTATTATTAATTTGAACTCAATTTTTCATAAACTTAGTCTAAACTATTGCAAATATGTTGTAGATCAATGGCAGCCCCTACCATCAATTTTAATGCGTTCCTAGAGAAAGAAAAGTTGAAAAACAATGGAAGCAACTTCGCGGATTGGTTCCGCAATTTGAGGATTGTCCTCACTGGTAATTTGACCTATGTCTGGATGCATCATTGGTGACCCACCAGCCCAATGCTTCCGATGAAGTAAAAATGTTTACCTCGCTTCTAAGAATCAAGACTCCATAGTTCAAAGGTGCTATCTTGTATGGTTTAGAATCGGAGCTTTAAAAGGTTTGAAGAGTCGACCCATATGATATTGTCGAGGATCTCAAATTGATTTTTGAGACTCATGCGCAATTGAAAGCTATGAGGCTTCAAAAGTTCTTTAACTGCAAGATGGAAGAGGGCAGCTCGTTAGTGAGCATGTGCTTAAGATGTCCGGCACGCAAACAAACTTCAAAGCTTGGGTATAGTGATTCCTAATGCTTTGGGGATTTACCGTGTCCTCCAATCACTACCACCAAGTTACAAGAACTTTGTGATGAACTACAACATGCGTAACATGAACAAGACGTTGCGTAACTCTTTGCCATGTTGAAATCTGCGAAGTGGAGATCAAGAAAGAACACCAAGTGTTGTTGGTCAATAAGACCACCAAATTCAAGAAAGGCAAGTCTAAGCAAAAGGGACACTTCAAGAAGGGTGGTAAGAAAGTTGCTACGCCAGCGAAGAAGACCAAGGCTAGACCTAAGCACGACATCGAGTGTTTTTACCGCAAGGAGAAGGTCCTCGAAGCGGAATTGCCCAAAGTACTTGGCGGATTCAAGAACGGCAACATCAAGAAGAAAGGTATATCCGATATACATGTTATTGATGTGTATCTCACTAGTACCGTAGTAGTGCTCGGTATTTGATACTGGTTCGGTTGCTCATATTTGTAACTCAAACAAAGCCGGTCAGAATAAACGGAAGCTAGCGAAGAACGAGGTGACGATGCTGGGAAACGGATCAAAGGTTGATGTGATCGCGGTCGGCACGCTACCTCTTCATCACCATCGGGATTAGTTTTATACTTAAATAATTGTTATTTAGTGCTCGTTGAGCATGAACATTATATCGAGATCTTGTTTATTGCGAGACGGTTACTTGTTTAAATCCGAGAATAATGGTTGTTCTATTTATATGAGTAATATGTTTTATGCACATGCACCTTTGATAGATGGTCTATTCTTATTGAATCTCGATAGTGGAAATACACATATCAACAACATTGAGGCTAAACGTTTGAAATCAAGCGATAATTCGACCTATATGTGGCAATTGTCGTCTTGGTCACATCGAGTGAAACGTATGAAGAAACTCCATTCGATGGACTTCTTGAATCACTTGATTTTGAATCACTTGAAAGATGCGAAGCATGTCTGATGGGTAAAATGACTAAGACTCCATTTTCTGGTATGATGGAGCGAGCTACGGACTTATTGGAAATCATACATACCGATGTGTGTGGTCCAATGAGTGTAGCATCGCGCGGTGGTTATCGTTATGTTCTTACCTTCACGGATGACTTGAGTAGATATGGGTATATCTATTTCATGAAACATAAGTCCGAAACTTTCGAGAAGTTTAAGGAGTTTCAAAGTGAGGTAGAGAATCAACGTAACAAGAAGATTAAATTTCTACGTTCTGATCGTGGAGGTGAATATCTAAGTTACGAGTTTGGCGAGCATTTAAAGAAGTGCGAATACTTTCACAATTGACACCGCCAGAACACCACAACAGAATGGTGTGTCCGAACGTCGAATCGAACTCTCTTAGATATGGTTCGCTCTATGATGTCACTTACTGATTTACCGCTATCATTTTGGGGTTATGCATTAGAAACACCGCATTCACTTTAAATAGGGCACCGTCTAAACTGCTGAAACGACACCGTATGAATTATGGTTTGGGAAGAAACCTAAATTGTCGTTCCTTAAAGTTTGGGGATGCGGCCTATGTAAAGAAGTTATAGCCGGACAAGCTTGAACCCAAAGCGAAAAATGCGTCTTCATAGGATACCCAAGGAAACTATTGGGTATACCTTCTATCATAGATCCAAGGCAAAACATTCGTTGTTAAGAATGGATCCTTTCTAGAGAACGAATTTCTCTTGAAAGAAGTGACTGAAGGAAAGTAGAACTCGACGAGGTTGTCGAACCTTCTCTCGAATTACGAGTAGCGCAAAGACCGGAAGAAGTTCTGTGGTGCTGCACCAATAAGAGAGGAAGCTAATGATGATGATCATGAAACTTGGTTGAAGTTGCTACTGAGCCTCGGAGGTCAACGAGAACTCGTACCACTCCATTGGTATGATTCCGTTATGAATGTCATGGTGGTGGACAACACCGATGACCCCGAGACATATGAGGCGATGATGAGCCCGATTCCAATAAATGGCAAGAATCCATGAAATCCGAGATTGGATCCATGTACGAAAACCAAGTATGGACTTTGGTGGACTTACCGGATGGCGGAAGGCTGTCGAGAACAAATGGATTTTCAAGAAGAAAGCAGATCTGATGGTAATGTTATCGTCTATAAAGCTCGACTTGTCGCAAAGGGTTTCGACAAATTCAAGGAGTTGACTACGATGAGACTTTCTCACCGTAGCGAAGCTAAAGTCTGAGGATTATGTTAGCAATTGCATATTATGATTATGAGATATGGCGGATGGAGGTCAAAAGCATTCCTCAATGGAGACATTGATGAAGAGTTGTATATGATGCAACCCAAAGGTTTTGTCGATCCTAAAGATGCTAACAAGGTATGCAAACTTCAACGGTCCATCTATGGATTGAAGCAAGCATCCCGAAGTTGGAATCAACGTTTTGATAAGGTAATCAAAAGTTTTGGTTTTATACAAACTTATGGAGAAGCTTGTATTTACAAGAAAGTGAGTGGGAGCTCGTAGCATTCTTAATACTGTATGTGGATGACATATTGTTGATTGGGAATGATGTAGACCTTCTTAATAGTGTCAAGGAATATTTGAATAATAGTTTTTCAATGAAGGATCTTGGCGAAGCAACTTACATATTAGGCATAAAGATTTATAGAGATAGATCAAAACGCCAAATATCATTGTCACAGTACATATTTGGACAAAGTTCTAAAGAGATTTGGAATGGAAGAAAGCAAGAAAGGGTTCTTGCCCATGTTGCTATCGACCTTGAGTAAAACTCAAAGTCCGACATCGCAGAAGATAGAGAAAGGATGAGTAAGACTCCTATGCCTCAGCCATAGGATCTCTAATGTATGCCATGCTATGTACTAGACCCGACATTGCATATCCGTTAGTTTAACTAGCAGATATCAAAGTGATCGAGTGGATCATTGGACGTGATCAAAACATCCTTAAGTACTTGATAAGAACTAAGGATATGGTTCTTTCTTATGGAGGTGATGAACAACTCGTTGTTAATGGTTACACCGATGCTAGTTGGAACACCGATCCAGATGATTCTAAATCACAATCCGGATCGTATTTATTTTGAATGGTGCGTGATTAGTGGAGGAGTGCAAAGCAAAGCGTTGTGGCGAGATCTTCAACTGAATCGGAATACATGGCTGCTTCGGAGGCTTCACAAGAAGCGATATGGATGAAAGAGTTCATTATGAGCTGGTGTGGTTCCAAGTCTGGACCCAATGTCTATCTCTTTGTGATAACATGGGCGCCATAGCCAATGCGCAAGAACCAAGGTCACACAAGAAGCTGAAGCATATCAAGCTGCGTTTTCACGCTATTCGAGAACATATCCAGGATGGGGATATAAAGATTTGCAAAGTACACACAGATCTGAATGTGGCGGATCCATTGACTAAACCTCTCCCGAGGGCAAAACATGACCAACACCAAACTGCCATGGGTGTTCGGTATATTACCATGTAATCTAGATTAGATGACTCTAGTGCAAGTGGGAGGCTGGAGATATGCCCTAGAGGCAATAATAAATGTAGTTATTATTATATCTTTGTGTTTATGATAAATGTTTACATTCATGCTATAATGGTATTAACAAGGAAACATTGATACTTGTGTGATTTGTAAACTTAATTTGAAGTCCCTAGTATAGCCTCTATACTTCACTAGCTTGTTGGTTGATTAATGATTGTGGTTTCCCTATCATGAACATTGAGATGTTATCAACAACAAGATCATATCGTTAGGAGAATGATATGGTGGACATACTCCTATAGATAAGCGTAGCATAAAGATCAAGTCATTTCAATAGTTCAATTGCTATATGCTTTACGATACATAGTAACCTAATTCCTTCGACCATGAGATCATGCATATCACCTTTACGGATGGATGCTTTGATGACATCAAACACCACCGTGGCGGGTGGCTATAAAGGTGGCATTAAGTGTTCGGAAAGTGTTGGTTGAAACACATGGATCAAGAGTGGGATTTGTCCATCCACATGACGGATAGATATACTCTGGGCCCTCTCGGTGGAATGTCATCCAATTGGCTTGCAAGCATGTGACTTGGTCACAAGGGATCACATATCACGGGAACGAGAAAAGAGTACTTATCAGTAACGAGGTTGAACTAGGTATGCAGAGATACCGACGATCATAACCTCGGATAAGTAACATATTGTGAGACAAAGGGAAATTGGTATCGTATGTAAGTGGTTCATTCGATCGCAAAGTAATCGTAGAAATATGTGGGAGCCATAGGAATTTCCAGATTCCTCTATTGGTTATTGTTCGGAGAAGTGTCTCGATCATGTCCGCATAATTCACGAACCGTAGGGAGACACACTTAAGGATTCGACGTTGTTTGAGTAGTTATGGTATTATGAGAAAGAGACCGAATGTTGTTCGGAGTCTCGGATGGGATCCGGGATATCACGAGGTGATCCGGAATGGTCCGGAGAATAAGATTCATATAAGGAAAGTCCGTTTGAGTTCGGGAATGATTCGGTGTTTTCATCGGGAATGTTCTAGAAGGTTCGGATTGTCCAGACTCCGGGGAGGGTACATGAATGTGTCATTACTTATTGGAATGATTGCATCATGTACTAAGTGTTCTTGCTGTCCCAAATAAAGGATTAAATTGAATCCTAAAACAGAAAAGTCAAATGTCCAGTTTGAAAGTCAAACTGCCAAAACAAGAAACTGTGGGAAACAAGCAAGAGGAGTTGGAACCAACCTGGAGGAGGAGTTGGACTCCTCCAGGCCGGCGCCCAGCCCTAGGCCGAGTTGGGGAGGACTCCTCCCTCCCTGGCGCCAAGGCCCCTCCACCTATATAAGGAGGGGCAGGGCTCCTCCTAGAGACACACAAGTTTCACCTCTAGATCTCCGGTTTAGAGCCGTTTTGGTTTAGAGCTTCTAATTGCTTTAGCCAGCGGTTTAGAGCCTTATAATTGGTTTAGAGCCTTCTAATTGGTGTGTCTAATTACTAGACCACTAATAGCCTCTCTCATAAGCTCCACCATACTCGCGGCTTAAGGCGAAGCCTGATTTCCTCTACTGGGTACCACGCCAGTTGTCTGGGAATCGCGAGGAGAGTACTACAACCTCCATTTTCTGGAACAAGGAGAGGAAGGTCTTCGCCGAGTCGAACGATGTGACCGATCTGGGAGCGCCGCCGAACGTGGCGCGGAAGGATCGTCCACGATCTTGAGATCGGAAAGAGTACGACTACATCACCCACGAGAATCCGCTCTCGTTAAACACTTTGGAATCTTCGAGGGTAAGTTATTCCATCGACTCGTTGCTACAATCTAGTAGATAGATCTTGGCTTGTTTGTTTGTATGCGATAGAAAATTTTTTGTTTTCCATGCTACGAACCCCTACACATGTCTCTTTCGATTCCTAAAGGTTCTACTTGTCCCAATTATCCATGTTGTAGAGACTATTTCATCCTCTTATTAATTCAGTGTCTAATATGTTTACTCTTCTACTCATTCTTTTGGACATGCATATGAATCTATTACTTTCATAATTTTGTTCTGTGATTAATTCTGGAGGTACATATGTATATACACATGTACACTAGAAGAAATTGATAGGAATAAGTATCATGGTAAATAGTTTGCTTGATCAATAGAAATGAGTAGTTTCAAATGTCTCCACCAATATTCCAAAGATCATGGATCTATCAAATGTATGAATTATATAATTATTTAGAGGCCTAATAATGCTAGTTATGCTTAATACTAATTTTTAGCATAATACTAAAGATATATTTAAGAATTTTTTGAAATAGGGGGTCCATTGCCCCTCTCCTCTTGACTCATTAAATCTTTGCCACTTTAAACTATGGGTTTTTGGTGTCATGTTGTCCTAGGGGCCCCAAAATCTATGGACCAGACCTGATTATGCTTGGTAAATTGTCATTATTTGGTGGTAAAGTTATAATTTTAGATGGTGTTATATTCCACGCTCCACTAATCCATATCATGTTTCAGTGTTGTGAGTAATTCCCCATGTTCCCGGGGGCATAGGATGAATTGGCTATGATTTTTATATAGTATGCAATGAGTATTTGGTTAAGTTCTAATCTTTTATGTGGTTCTATGATGGTAATATACAAACACTGACTACAGATTACTTCACCTATATGGGCTCATAGGGCTACACTTAGTGTAATGAAGAGAGTAGGGAGGGACATAATGACATAAACCATGCCCGGAGTCTTGGAGTTGTATTAATGGGTTTTTAGATCGGGGACCTTAGAAATTTATGCTATGGTTGGAATTTATGTCTCAATGAATCCTTTTTTGCTCATGAAAGTGTCCCTAGGACCAATCATAAGGGGTGCACTTTCTCATGAATATGGATGCACCTATTTTAGGCTCCGTCCAAAAAGAATAAAACTTGACAAGATACTTACCATGCTGTTGTAGAAATCTTTATGCTAACTAAATACATGCTGCCCTTAGAAACGTTTGTCACATATAAAAACACACACTTGGGCTTGTCCTCTTGCTACATATAGGCTTATTCTTTCTCTAAAAAATATCATTTACTTTATTGCAACTTACTTTTCTGCAAACTATAAACCAAAAAACACCAAACCTTCGCATTTTTTATTGTTTTACTTGTCAGACTTAAAAATCAATACCTTTAGCCCCTTGCGGGTCCGACCACCTTTTGTTTATTTAAAGGTACTACAATGGATCTACTACACCTGAGATACATCAAGATACTTTTTTGACGCTGTTACTGGGGAATGTTGTGCTATTGGTAGGTTCGTTTGGTAAGGGAACTTGAAAACTGTTTTTACTATTCACTATTTTAATTTATTACTACTAAAATGGATTCTGAAGTCATGAAGATTTGTTTGTTTAACTATGTTCACTTTGTTAAGGAAAAAATCATAAACCTATTGAGACAGAAAGGGAGTATCAAATTTCTTTTGGCCATCATAAGGAAACAAGCTTTTTCAGGTGATGGAAACAAAATTCTCCAAGATCATTTACAGATGATTGAGGATATATGTTATTTATTTAAACTTTCTGTTACCTCTCAAGCTAAAGTGAAAATGAAATTATTATATCTATCTTTTTTCGGGGGATGCTCGCGAATGGTTTAAATCTCTAGACGAAGAATGTCGTCATGGCTGGGAATATCTAAAGAAGGCTTTCTATCTTAAATATTATACTCCTTTGGAGGATTATAATGATAGTTGTCATATTTATATTTTTTGGCCTTATGTTGGAGAATATATTACCCAAGCTTGGGGGAGATTAAAGGAACTCCTTCGTAAGAATCCTTTTCATGGTTTATCTAAAACTATAATTGATGTGGGGATAACACGTCAAAGATTCAGATATTTGTTGAATTCTCGATCAAAATTGTTGGATCGAGTGAAACTCCCTCTTACTGTGATGATCCCATTGAGTACTGGCATTTTCATCATTAAGTAGGCGTAATGCGGTACTGCCATGAATCTTGCGAAAGATGGGCTCATGATCGTGTGGTACTGTGATGGCCAGTCCATAACTTAGAATTCGAGCTTATCACGTCTGAAATTACCTCGTTATCCGAAGAAAACATCAAGATAGATTTTTCCTAAAGGAATTTCAGGTTTACTTGGGACTATTCTGTAGAAAGACGTCTCTGTTGGTGCTAAATTTGTCAAGGAGCAGTTCATAACTCGCAAAGTTTTGGCATAAATGAGGTTGATGCTGCTTCTTGCGCCCATGAAGACTTTGCTCATATCAAACCCGCCGATTTGCGCTTCTACAATTAGAGCTGAATGACCCGGTTGAGGTACTCAAAGTGGGTTATCATCCCTACTAAATGTGATTTCCTATTCTGACCAATGAAGATATTCAGGAGTTAGAGGTGGTGTTTTTATTGCCATATTAACATGTCGAGTGATTGGTTTTTGGATTCTGTTTGATGGGCGCCCCTGAAATAACATATGGGCCCCCATGTATGGTTTTGGTAATTAATGACAATCTCTATGGACTAATGTTGAGTTACACTTATAGGAATAGTCCATTGACATCGCTTGGAGCATGCGTTGGCTTCAAGGTAGAAGAAATGAAGAAGAAAGTGAAGAAGATCAAGTATTGACCAAGTGTTGACCAAGGCTTCAAGAGTGACCCAGAGATTGTTCAAGTGAGAGTTGAGACTATAGCAAGTGTGTCTTGAAGAATAAGATGGAGTGATTGTTGGCGTGTTATTGACGCCTCGTTGGGAGACCCCAAGAGTAAGGTGTGATGAGCACAGTAACAAGTTTTCCCTCAGTAAGAAACCGAGGTTATCGAACCAGTAGGAGGAAGGAAACGACTCAAAGGTGTTGCTAGCATCTTGGAGACCTGCACAACACAAACTCAAGACTTTGCCCCAACGATCAGTGAGGTTGTCAATCTCACCGGTTGCTATAACAAAGAATTAATTGTATGTTGTGGAAGGTAATAGTGGTTTGCAGCAAGTAAACAGTGGAAGATGTATCAATGGTAAAGATTGTACCGGGGTCCATAGTTCACTAGAGGTGTTCTCCTTAAGATAAACAAACATGGCATGCTAGGTAAACAAATTACAGCAGGGCAATTGACATGACTGAGCAAGGCATAACAATGCAATACTAGACATTCATGATCCTATGAGATTCAATTGGGCAATACAACAATATACATAGAACGTCATCCAACTGCATCTATGACTAGAAATCCACCTTCAGGTTATCATCCGAACCCCTCCAGTATTAAGTTGCAAGCAAAGGATAACTTCTTTAAGCAAAGTGTGTAAGGTAAAAAATTCACTTGTTCCATGAACAAGAGACCGTTGTTTTCTCCCTAGTGGCAACATCACATCTACAACCTTAGAGATTTCTGTCACTTCCCTTAGATTAAATAGAGGCATGAACCCACTATCGAGCATAAATACCCCCTCTTGGAGTCACTAGCATCTACTTGGACAAGATAGCTACCAGTGTAAGATCCCACCTTTATAAAGGTAAAGATCCCTATGATTGCAATGCTAGTTCCTGGATCAAATGCTAGCATCCACAGTTTAAGATGAAGTACACAAAAACAAAGGTCATTATTACATCGTCATTCCAGAGATAACATAGTCTTTTACAACTCCATAGCCATAGGCTAGTACAAGATTTTAACTTAACAATATAAATAAAAGTCTTCATATTCATGTGCCATAGGCAAGCATGTTAAGTGTAGACTCATAACCCCTAATCATCATCAGAGTAACCTACAACATCACAAGTTACAGCCACCGTGAGTCAATACACTGGAATAGTATTGGCAAGTGATACCTTAGTAGAATATTAGCATCTAGTTACTACATGAATTTGGCTAAGTGTAGCTTTGTCTTGCTTTGCTCAAAATAGATTTTACCTATCAGTTGAAAACACCAAGTTTTTGTTTGACAAAAACTCCCAAGGAACCACCAATAGAAATTGGTGAACCTTCACCCTTGTTCAACCACAAGTTTTAACTTAGAAAATTGGGATTAGGAGATTCTTGATAGCTTCCATGTCTTGATGCTCAAATTTTCCATTACCGGGGACACGACTAAGTACTTAGTTTCTTCCTTCTGCAGAGGTGGTGCACTTTCCCCACAAGACTTGATTTTCACCAAGACAGAACCTTTCAGAAGCCTTCCCTTAGACCAAATGGACGTGTTCCAACCTATCATCCCACTACCACCAACTGTACAAATGGCTAAGTTATTGCAACCTATATGATCCAGGCAGAGTCCATAATGCCATGTGGTTGCACTAGAAGCTTCTTAACATATGGCATCTAAAATCCCTTTGTCCCTGGGTGGCAATCCACTAGTGAGATACACAAGGTAAACCATAGAAATTAGCCTTGTGTAACCACTCAACCAAAAACCACCAAGCAATTACCATTCCACCCAGGTGTTTCATTCACTTAGTTGTTTTATTAAGCAAAAACATAAGTCAAAGACTTAACAATATTTTTCCATAGCATGTATATATTTTACCCTTGGTTTCTACTAGCTAGGCTAAGCATGGCAATAGCAAGTATCTTAACTTAGAGAAAATTCTAACAATTCTACAACTACTAGGATTTCCCAAGCATAGCATATAGATACTTAGCAAAATATTCATGCAAGCCCTATACAAAATATTTCTAATGCATAGTCAAAATATTAGGAAAAAAATATGAAGCACCACTTGCCTTGGTAGTTGGGGGAGTAGCAACAATCTTCACAATCACAATCACCACTAGCACCAAAATCTACACATAGAATGATAGCACCAAATTCACATATCAAATAAACAAGCAAAAATATATGAATGCGTGCAAATGCCATGTGACGATTTTTCCAATTCAAACAAGACAAGTGAAACAATACTGAACACTAAACTAAACATTTATACACTAATTAAACTTAATTTGATCTTTAAAACATCTTTCAAATAATTTTTATACTCAAAATAGGCCTACAAATGTCTCTAAAAAAATAACCAATTTTACAGAAGCAATTTATTAAACAAAGTGCATGGTTGGATATAATTCTTTCTCCTGATTCCAATGATATAAAATTTGCAAAATTGGAACGTGTGGATCAAAAGTTATGAATTTTGCAAGTTTGAACATCTAATAGATCTAAATTCAGATTTTAAATCAAAACTCTAGCCACGCGGCGCTTCCTGATTGGACGGTACCACTTCGCATTGGATCATGCTCGCACCGTTAGATCTAAATAAGATCCAGCGGCTCAGATATTCTCGTACCTCTTCGGCCTAGCGTCTAATCTAGACCACTGGATCTAGATCCAGTGGATCAAATCGTGTTGACCTTAAACCGGCGGCGCAAATGGCCAAAACGGCGGCGACGGCTCTGCCAGCGATGGTGCAGTGATTATAGCGAGGGCTGGGGGCAGTGGCGATGCTTACCGGCGTCGCAAGGCTGCGAGGAAGCTCCAGATGTTGCTGGCGTGGACAGGGGCAAGCTGCTGTGGCCGTGGGAGCTCGTCGGAGTCAGGGACAGCGTCAGGTTTGCTTGGACGGCGACGACTTAGGCCACCCTAGCACAAGCCAAGGATATCAGTGTGTGCAAAGGGAGGTTGCAAATCAGTTAGTGTGAACCAGGAGGCAAGGGGCGGTCGAACCTCACCGAAATTCCTCGTCGGAGTTGGAGACGACGTCGGATACTCCTAGTGCTCGTCGAAGTCGATGTTCTGGGCCACAATCAGATGAACCAAGGATATGATAGGATGCGCATGAAATAAGGGATCGTCCCAGAGTGATTGAGGAGTGGGCGCGAGCTCGATGCTTACAGGAATACCTCGCCGGAGTCGCTCAGTCAGCAGCGATGTTTAGCGAAATAGGGGCAGCCTGGTGGCGGAGTGAGCGAGTGGAGTGAGGGGAAATGTGCGGGGTGGGGAGGGGGTTTTGTAGCCGGAGCAGGGGCGACATTCACGCGGCAAATCAATGGGAATTAAGTCGAGTTTATTCGCGGCGTCACTGCGGGGAGGTAACGGCGGAGCGGCGTCTGCGCGCGAGGATTTGGGGGAGACGATGATGACGTGGTGAAGGGCCCAGCGTTAGTGGCTGCGGGGTAAGGTTCGCGCGGGTGAGAGAGGGGGTAGAGGGGGAATGGCCTGGGTGGGCCTTTGGGCCGGTTCTGGTGCTGGGCTAGTTTGGCAGCGCTGGCCCTTTTCCTTTTCTTTTATCCTTTTCCTTTTCTGTTTTGATTTTCTGGAATCATTTTCAAATGATTTTCAAATGAACTTGAATTCAAATTTTGTCTGAATCTTTATAGGATGAATCATGCACTTATTTGAGTATTAAACATTGTTGTTCACTCAAATTTATATTGGCACATTGGAATTTAGAATAAACAATGCCTTTATCATTTATTTAATATAGACATATGAATGGTTTTAAATTCATATTTCGTTTTGAAAAACTTTGTCCAAGCTTTGGAGATATCAAACAATCCTATGCTCAAATCTTTTCTTGGTCAAAATAAATATTCTCATAATAGAGAGTAGCATTAAGGCTATTGCCTTGCTGACATAAAATAATAGATCACAAAGTTTCTGTTTTTTAAGAAATGATCCTAATATGATTATGAATGCATGAATGATATGCAAACTTTGAAATCATGATTTTTTGGGATGTTACACTAGAAACAGAGAGCATGCAAGATCACAAACAACACTGACATGATAGAATCAATAAGACAAAACCATTAATCAATATGACATAGTAATCTCAATATCCATCGGATCCTCGCAAACACAACATGCATGATTACAAATACATGATCTTGATCATGAACAGAGCTCACAAGATATAAAAATGGTAGCACAAAGGAGGATATACAACCATCTAGCTACTACATGGACCCGTAGTCCAAGGTGGAACTACTCATGCTTCACAGCGGAGGCTGTCATGATGAAGAAGGAGGCCTCTGGGATGATCTCCCCCCGGCAGGGTGCCGGGAAGAGCTTCAGATCCCCCTGGTCTAGGGATGATGGTGGCGGCGGCTACAGACGGTTTCGTGGAACTTTGATCGGGTCCTTAGGATTTCTGCATCGGGGGGTCTTTATAGGCGAAAAGGCGAGGCAGGAGGGCGGCCAGGGTGGTCACACCCCTCCAGGTGTGGCTAACCCTAGCCCGTGCCGCCAGGGGGTGTGGGCCCCTAGTTCCTTCCCTTCGTCTCGTACTCTGGATCCGTGTTCACCATGGTAAAATATTGACTTTTTCTTTTGTCCCGTCCAATTCCTAGAATATTGATTTTCTGCCTTTCTAGAACCAAAAACAGAAGAAAACAGGAAACTGGCACTGTGGCATCTTGTTAATAGGTTAGTACCAGAAAACATATAAAAACACCTCAAAGTGTAGACAAAGCAAAGCAAAGTAGATACTAAACAAGCATGGAACATCAAAAATTATAGATACGTTTCCGACGTATCAAGCATCCCCCAAGCTTAACTCATGCTCGTCCTCGAGTAGGTAAGTGATAAAAAAGAATAATTTTTAAGGTGACATGCACCATCAAAATCAAAATCAAACCATTTGCAAGCATTGAAAGTTGGGATCAAAGAACTCTAAACATGAGCATGAAAGATGGAGTTCTAACAGTAAGACAAAGTAACTATGCATGCAACATGAAAGGTTGCAAACAAAGATCATGAATAACATGCATTGAAAAACGTTTGTTTGCTTCACATACAGGAAACATGGCATAGTGGCATTCATCTTGTCCCTCATGGAGTAGCAAATAGATCCATGGGACAACTTCAAAGTTCATACGAGTTACTAGATACAAATAGCACAAGAACAAGTAATATCAATAATATGCATCAATCAATAAGTTTTGGGACAATGCACATAGAACTAAGAATGGCAACTATGCTCTCTTAACTGGTGCCTAAGGGTAGAAGGTGGAGACTCAATATAATAGTGGAAGAGAAGGCCCTTCATAAAGGGAAGCAGGGATTTCAAGTCTCAAAAATAGCTTTCGAAGATTATGGTACTTGTTAGCTTTCATCCCTCATTGCCCCTATCATAAGCATCTTGAAATGATTAAGGTTAAAGTGAGCAAACTATGGAGTATATGCTTGACAAAGTATAAGTTGGCAATCTCGTGTCCCTTGAATACGAGGGCCCACGAGTGTAGGGGATCGCAGCAGTCTTTGCGGGTAGTATTACCCAATTTATCGATTCGACACAAGGGGCGGTGACCCATCATACCACTTCATGGTGTAGTACACTATAGTCGTTTATATAACACCAATGGAACACCGATCCATCCGCATTATATACCTCAGAGTGGTACAACAGAAACATCACGGGTCCAAGACAACAATTTATATTACATATAACATATTACAAAAGATCTAGAGAGCTTCCTTGGGTAGTGAGGAATATTATATAGGAAGAACCAGAAAGATCCACTCGGAGTTACTGTAGAAGTACTACTATTAATATTTGTATAAGGCTTGAAAGTACTACTATAGTATTATTCTACAGAAGTAGGTTCTAGATTCTAGGAGTTTTATTTATATTCTATGCTTTGGCTTTTCTTCAATAGATTCCGATAAGGTCTTCGACTCCGTTGATCTCCTTTAGATATCTTCAACTCTTCAAGTGACTTATTTCCTGGAAACGTCATTGGTTTCTCCAAGATCTAGAAAGGGTTAAGAAGATACGTTGAGTACGAGCGTACTCAGCAAATTCACTAAAGAGGAGTGTTTGATGCACTATCTACAGCCACAGACCATAGGTCATAGGCAATGCAAGTTTTCGTAAACATTTCTTTAAAGGTTGGTTTTATTCTGGAAAGCTAAGTCCATCAGCCTTCACGGGTTTACCAAAACTTTCATGGAGTTCCTATCCCGCAGCATTCGCAGCTCCTTCCCGGAACAGGGAGTAACAAGTTACAGTTCTTACACTCTGCAGAGGTGCGTCACTTTACCCATGAGAGATCTTAGCTTTGTTGCACATCCCAGTTATAGGCTCGTTCACACTTCCTTGGTATGAGGCCCAGACTAAGATCCAAGCCAATCACTGTCCTTCTCCGCGACCCCGCATACACCACAATTGTTGGATGACCAAACTCAAGGTAGACTTTTCCCCGTATAAAACGTCTATACCTTAATTGGATACACACAACAACCATTAACACTAGATATCTGTCTTTTGTAAGCCCAGATCCACGGTAGACTTCAGATAAAACGGCTATACCCACGATCCGCAACTTACAAATGCCCGCACGATGTCCAATGCATGCGAAAGGGAGCGATCCGGTGACTTCTCCGTCCATTCCAAATCTCATGGTTAACGCAGAATATACTACAAGTAAGAATCACTGGCGACATTGGTTGTTAAGTCCTAGATAATATGTTCCTTTACCACCGGAACTTTCATAGTAGATTATTACCTCATGGTAAATAACCTATAATCATATTATTATGAAAATAGTGTTTTCTGATCTTTTTCAAATGCAGGTGATGACAACACTGGATTTGCAAAACACTTTACAGAAAATAATCAAAGGACATGAGCAAGTGTGAACTTGCCTTTTGTGATTGCAAGATTATGCACTCACGGTCTTCGAGATAATAGAAGATCCAATATCTGAAATCATCATCATTGGTCTGGTAAGGACTAATGTTTAAAGAAGCAATATGCCATTATGCATAAATAATGCTATGCAATTTTATAATTCCCAAAGTGAAAGCTTTAGTATTTTGAATAAGTTGATCTTAGGTATCTTCTTTAAGATTGTTTAAACCAAAGTTAACTATAAAAATATAAGTGAATTGTAAGATATGATAAGTTCTAGAATAGTATCTAGTTTTAGGGTTTTTGGCAAATATGATTAAGGATGATCCCTTTTAATTTAAGATAAACTTAATAATATGTAATTTATTAATGGGAGCATAATTAGATGATCTTATAAATTTATTTGAGTTTAGAGTCATTTTTTAAGAGTGGTGAAAAGATGAAGATTATTCATCCTCTTATACATGAGTGGCAAGTTATATTTATTTAAAAGGAGTTTAATTTGAATTTAAGATTTAAAAAAATTTAAAGGCTAATAGTTATATTTAAATTTTATTTTAATTATGGATTTAGACTTAGTAATCAAACTTTAAAGGTTTGAGTGTTTTATAAGAAAATGGGATTATTTCTTACTTGAAATAATTCTAAGAATTAACAAAGTGGTTCTTTCATTTGATTAAAATAGTAATGAGTTTTATTTATCTTAAAATATTTTTGAATAATATGCATGGTATTTTTGTAGTGGAATATACTTATTAAAGATCTTAAAAATGAATTTTATTTATTTTTAAGTCTTACCTTTATTTTTATAAAATTCTTCAAAGAATTAAGTGTCTTAAATATTTGATTTATATTTTATTTGTAAAAACTCTAAGTTAGTATTTTTTATAAAATAGTAAAGTTATTTTTATCACAAAAATTATTTTTATTTATTTTTAGGATTTTTCCTTATTTAATGAAATTTTACTTAAGATTTAATAGTGTTTAGTCTTTATTTGTATTTTATTAACTTAAATAAGTAAATTTATATTTTTCTTAGGTGGATATTATTTTTGTGATAATTATAATATATTAAATATATTTTTATGATTTTTCTATAATTTTCTATAGCTAAAAATGTTTAAAGGTTATTTTGGTAATTTACTTATTTTACTTTTTATTTTATTTCTTGTTTCATTTGACTTGGGCTTTTTTTGGGTCGGTACATGGGCTGGCCTGGCCCATCTAAGTTGGCTTGGGTCATCTAGACCACAGCCCACCCCATCCTCTCTCCCCTCTCACCCGCACACACGCACACAAACACGATCATATCCCTCTCACGTTCCTCTCCGTGCGCGATGCGTCACCAGCGCCGCCACTGGTCAACCCGGCCGCCTCCGGCAGCGACGCAAGCTGGTGCTGCCTTGCCACCTCTTCCTCCTTCTTTTCCCCCATCGATTTGGCTTGCGTGCCCCCTGTTGCGTACTCGCCGGGAACCCTAGATCTGCCATGGTGTGGTGGCTGTCGCTTCTGGCGCCGCCGCTCACTGAAGTTGGTATTCTAGGCCGGTGTAGGATGTTGTGGCCCTCAAGGCTGCTCCCTGTGCCGCCTTGGTGGTGAGATTGATGCTGGGCTAGGTGGTGGTGTATGGTGAAGCCTTCCCCGTGGTGTTCTATGTTGCCGTGGTCGTCGATACTCCTTCTGCTTCCTCTCCGGCGAGATAGAACTCGCCCCAGGTAGGTGCTCCTTCTATGCTTCCCTCCAGGATTTATCTACCTTGCCATGTCAAGTGTGTTTTCTGTGATTCCCCACTGTCTAGATTTCATCTCTGAACCTAGGGTTCACATCTGGTGAATAACTGTGTTTGGTGGAGATATCTTAGCTCTGGTTTGATGCTCAATTGACATGCTTGGTTTACTTGTGATGGTCTCAAGGCCCTGTTTTAATTCTCTACCCTATGATTAAATGATGAGGTACTATGGTAAGGGTAGGTTTATGCTACCCTTAATCTGGGTAGATGATCTGAGAAACCCTTCTGGATGATTACAGTAGACATGAAAATACAAACCATTGGTTTGGATTTTATCTATTTGGGATACTTGCTGGTCTAAACATTTACTAGTTCATGTTGACAGTCAAGAACTATTGATACTGACTGCTAGTTGAGTTGGTTAGGAAAATGATCTGGAAATCATACTGGCTTGAAATTATTGCTGGATGGTGAATGACATATGGCAATTAGCTCTGAATGTGTTAATATATACACTCCTTTGTTAGGGATAATAGCAGTACACTAAATGATTCCTGGCTTATTAGCTAGGAAAATGATTTGAATTCTTCTAAACTTATATGAGAGGGTAGCTGTTGAATTCTAGATGATCTTATAAAATGAAAATTGTGATATTTGTTGTAGTATGAGCTGCCTTGAATCAAACTATGAAGATGAGCAATGTGTAACTTTTTTTAAATATAAAATGATTCTTAGATATTTTTGAATATCTAAGAAAATGATTTATTATCAAACTTGATGAAGAGCTAATGTTCTAGTTTAGAGACTAGATTAAGGATTTGGTATTCCATTGTTACTTGCATATAGAATGGCATATTATCTATGGTTGATCCATATGGCAATGATGATGTTTTTTTAATGATTCCTAATGTGTATACTTAGGAAAATGATTTGAATGCTTAATAAGTGAGGAAGTGACCAAGTATGTATACTATCTTCATGATAGTCAGATAATTATAAATGATTAGAAGATGATTTTCTGTTATTTGGCTGATGTGATTGTCTCATTTAGCAAGGCTTATGCTTAATAGCAACCATTGTGGTGCCTCCATTGGAGTGTGCATATTGGTTTCCTATTTACATGAACTGCTGTGAGCTAGATGGTTTTATTTGATGAAATCATACACCTGGCCTATGATGCAAAGGCTGAGGCTGTGATGATGTTTGGATACAATAATTGCTGCTTTCTTATAAAAACTATCCAGTGATGATCTAGTACTCCACTTGAGTACAAATCTGAGGATTTTCTATTGCCCCATCCATTTACTAAGATGCAATGGTAAGAACAGATACTTAAGCATGATCTTAGATGGATAACCTGTTGTTGGAGCTGAATTCTAATGCTGATACTAGCACTTGATCAGTTGGCTTGCTTTGTTCCTGTGATGTAGTTGTTGCCTGCTCCTCCTGATGTGGATCTTGATGATCTTGTTTGTGCTCTGTAGTGAGTTTCTAACCAATTCCTCCTGGTGTGTTGCCTTCCCTGTGAATTTCTCCCCTCCTAGCTCTTGGATGGCTCCTGGGGAGCAACCAGGGCTAGAGATGGTGTGGTATGTAACTCTGATGGTAGTGTTGTGTATATTTTCTGTTGTGTTGATCTAGTACAAGCTAGGACTACTTGTGGTGTTCTTGAGGCAGAGGAGTGTGGCTTTGATAAGAGGATAGGACTATGGCGTGTCTAACCAGTGATGGTGACTGTGCTTTCCTTTTTCTAGTTCTCGTGATGTCTTGCTGTGTCGACAACACACATTCTGCATGCAGTGACTGTGCTACTTACTTGGTTGCTGTGATGTGTGGATAAGATCAAGTGAATGCCTGATATTTCCTTGTCTTATACTATAGCTTTCCTTATTTCATCTTGATGGATACAACATCATTTGGTTCTGTTAAATGGGCATTTTCCTAATCAAATATTTGTGGCTTTTACATAGCAATTTAGCTATTGCTTCCTTGCCATGCGACTTAAAGTACTTGACAAAGATCAGGTTAACTATGAATCTTCTTAGCTGATTAGTGCTAAGACAGATTACTTGTTGTGTTACTTTGATTTTTTATTTTCTTGAACTTAGCTAGGCTTAGGAGGGTGCCATAGCATGCTTATTGTTGTCTTCAAATGATGGATAAAATATGCACTGGTTTCCTAGATTCTCATAGTTGCCTCTCATTACTCAAGTGTTTAGTTCCCAGATCCATATCCTAATTGTTGCCTAGATTTGGTGGTACCCTCCTAGGTTGTTAGTGGATTTTGGTAGTTCTTACCAAAATCCCTAAGCTATTTTCATATATCAAATTGCCTCACCTATGGTGGGGCAAACATTTTAACATTAAACAATGTTTCTTTCTTTGTTGATTATCTTACAGGAATGAAGATCAAGAAGAAGAAAAGAAGTTTAGTTAGGTTTTCTTTTTTTAATCTGGTTGTAATTTCCCTTTTATTCACATGTGTAAAGATTTTGTATTATTATTGTGTTTGTAAATAATAAACTATTTATTTATTATTTCTTGCTTCGTAAATCCTGATTGTAAAGACAATGTCATCTATATATATAAATATATTGTTGTAATTAAGAATTCTTTTATTTATTATTAATGTAATCATTTTATTTCAAGTTATTAAAGTATTTCTAATTTCTATTTGTGTATCTTATAAATTCATTTGAATTTCATATTTGAAATTCAAATACATGTTTGAACAAATTTTCCCAGAAACAAAGAATTCTACAAAGGTCATGTCGAAATCTATCGCACTTGCTCCGAAGTTTCCTTCAGTACAAGAGAGATCCCGATCCCTCTGTAGCTCTTTTAGTTTTGCGCGAAAATTCCCCGGATTTTCTTATGCATGAATGCAATGCACAAACCTGCGTCGTATCTATTTTTAGGTGCTAATCCTAGGATGTTACACAAGGGCAGCCAAAGAATACTTGCAAGCCTTAACAACTGAGTTGTCAATTCAGCTGCACCTGAAAATAGTTCTTGCTCACATGAGTTTATCAGTAGCAACAGTTTATAGTAGCAATAGTTTATAGTAGCAACAGCAACAGCAAAACAAGAGAAATAGTAATAGTACCAGTAAACAGTTGGATATGAGCGTGGTAGGCATAGGGATGGATGGACGGGCGTTGCATGGATGAGTCTAAACATGTAACTTCAAGATCTAGGGTATTGCAGATAAATAAGAATAACCATCCAAGTACTAAACAATCCTAGGCATGTGCTCCCAATATAGTCATACGTGCTCGCAATGAGAACTTGCACAACATCTTCTGTCCAGCCAACCAGTGGCAGCGGGGCCTCTAGGGAACTACTGGCAATTAAGGTGCTCCTTTTAATAGATCACCAGAGCAAAGCATTAACACTCCATGAACCCATGTGATCCTCACACCATATCCATCCCCTCCGGTTGTCCCAATTTCTATCACTTCGGGGCCTTTGGATCCGGATAATGATATGTGTACACAACTTGCAAATAAGATCACAAACAATACTATCATAATGATTCAATAATAAGTTCAGATCTGACATCATGGCACTCGGGCCCTAGTGAAAAGCATTAAGCACAACAAGTTGCAACAAAGTCAAATAGCACTAATAGAGATACTAGGCACTATGCCCTAACAATCTTATTCAATTACAAGATAGAACTCATCCAATCCCTACCATCTCCATAGCCTACAGCGGGGGATTACTCACTCATGGATGAGGGAAACATCAATGGTTGATGGAGATGAAGGGAATATGCCCGAGAGGCAATAATAAAGTGGTTATTATCGTATTCCTTATTTATGATAAATGTTTATTTTGCATGCTATAATTGTATTAATACGGAAACGTTAATACATGTGTGTTTAATAAACAAAAGGTAGTTCCTAGTTATGCCTCTCTTATAAACTAGCTCGTTGATTAACAAGATGATCATAGGTTTCCTGATCATGGACATTGGATGTTGTTAATAACGAGGTCACAACATTAGTGTAATGGTGTGATGAACATTCATCCGAAGTATAGCATTACGATCAAAGTCATTGAGTTTATATTGCTATAACATCTTACGAAGTGATCCTAATCCTTAGACCATGAGATCATGTCAATCACTAACACCGGAAGAGTTTCTTGATAACATCAAACGTCACACCGTAGCAGGATGATTATAAAGATGGGTTCAGAACTACTAAAGTGTTATGTTGAGGCCCATGGATCGAGAGTGGAATTTGTTCATCCCGATGACGGATAGATATACTGGGCCCTCTCGGTGATATCACATTGATTAGCTTGCAAGCAAGTGATTTGATCACTAGAATGTTATATCACGGAACGAAAAGAGTGCATGTCGAATAAGATCAAACTAGGTATGGAGATACCGATGATCGAATCTCGGACATGTAATATATCGCGAAACAAAGGGATTAAGATACTAGCATAAAAGGTTAACGATCACAAGAAAGTCATCGTTGAATGTGTGGGAGTCGATATGGGTCTCAGATCCCGCTTCGATTATTGATTCGAGAGGGTCTCGATCATGTCCGCATTATTCACGAACCGTAGGGTGACACACTTAAGAGACACCGACATCCAATTGGAGCAAAAGTTTCATGCCGAAAAAGAAAAGGAAAGCGCAGGAATTTATTTCACTAGACACCAAACTGCTTTTGGTTGAAATTGCTGAAACTGGTTACGCATGTGAAATGGAATACTAGCAAGGGGTTTTATGTGAATGTTTGTTAATTAAAGTAATTAACAAAATTCTGAATAAATAAATAAAAGAGTTTTATTTAATGAGAGCTTGCATTAAATTTGGTGGAAATTTAATGCATGTGAGTGATTTATGAGTGGAGGCTTTTTAATGGGAGTGGAGGCTTTTCATTTTGAGGGAGCTCCACCCACATGAATGTGTAAGAGGTGGGGCAGCCCCATGGCTGGGCGCATGGCCCCTTGGGTGCCCCCTCTCCCCTATAAAGGCCCCCTCTCCTCTCACAACACACCTCCTCGTGAAGGATCTCTCTCCTCTAGAATTTATCCCCATGGTCTCGGACTAGCGAGATACATGTTCCCGTGGTTTTTCGGCAAGAAAGAGTTGTGCTTCCGCTGCATCGCTGGAGCGAGGAGGCGGAGGTTGCTCGGTGCCTCGAGCGTGTGTGCAACGGATCTTGCTGCTTTTTGCGCTAGGACTTCCTCTCGATCTTGAGATCGGCAAGAGATCGTCTACATCAACCACGAGTTTGGACTCGTTAAGCTTTGTCGGTCTTCAAGGTATGTTCTCTACGGATATACATCCGCCCGTTGTTTGTATCTAGTAGATAGATCTTGGTACATAGTTGTTCCCATCGTAGGAAAATTTTTGTTTTCTATGCTACGAACCCTACAAAGGGTATCGAGCGGATCTATGCGTAGATGCTTTACGGGTAGTACACATATGAGTATGTGGGCGATGATCATTTTATTGCTTCTTAGTTGTACTTTGGATATTGGTGGCATAGTGGGATGAAGCGGCCGGACAAACTTTACATGTCCTCGCACATGAGACCTGTTCCACGCTTGACATGCAACTAGTTTTGCATAAGTGGCTAGCGGTGTCTCTCTCCTACTATAGTCAATATCTAATTTGCAACGAGTTGTCAACAATTTGGTTATCCTCGTTGTGGTTCATGTTCGTAGGTAAGAACGGTTCTATCTTCGAAAGCCCTAAGTCACGTAAAATTTGCAATGGATAAATTAGAGGCGTCTAGTTTAGATTGTTGCTGGGCTAGTGTTATGATATGGTGATGTTGTAAGTAGAAGTATGAGATGATACTCTTACAACATACATAACGTGTAAATTCCATAGACCTTGGATTTACACATAAAGGTATGATAGTGATCATACCACGATGCACATGATAGAGATCATCTGCGGGAACCATAACATTTCACTAATAAACATGTGATGTTTGATAGCATCTTATATTGCTTGTTTGGCGTTTTATTAGCATAATAAGATGATCCCTCATTTAAATATCAAGATAAGAATGTGTTCTTCCTTTAGTATGCACCGATTATGTTCTCGTCGCTCCAAGACATCACGTGATGATCGGGTGTTTTTGGATCCACGACCATATTTCGGGTGTAAGACAGTTACACACGCGAATACTAAGGTTCTTACTTGGCGAGCCTAGCATGTACAGACATGGCCTCGGAACACGGACCGAAAGGTTAAGCATGAGTCATATAGTAGATATGATGCCCATTTGATGCTCGCCTTTGAAGCTACACCGACTCACGTGATGATCGGACTTGGTGTAGTGGATTTGGTTCATGTAATCACCAAAAAGGCACGAGGGATGTCGTTTTTGAGTGGGAGTTCATTTCTAATTTGGATTAGTAGAACTCAATTTATCATAAATTAAATCAAAGTGAATTTGCATAATTTGTTGTAGTCATTGGCATTCGTTCACCACCTTATGCATAGTTGTAATTGAGATAATAGAACTATAGAATTCTGGATATATACTTTACGAACTGGTATCGTATTGTGTTGAGTGTCAATCTAAAGTTTAAAGTCCTATTGCAAACTTTCAGCAAAATTCTATTTACTCCGTGAAATTTAATAATTGGTATTAAATCGAGAGAGTAACAATTCCAGTGTTAGTATCTTAAGTATCATGTTTGCCTCCATGATTCTTGATTTAAACATCAAGTTTATCTAGGAGCTGAAAGAATTATTTCAGAAACCATCATGTGTGGCAGATATAACGATATCTGAAACAATGTTTTGGTTGCAATATGATAGAGTATAATATATGTTCTCATATTGGATGAGAATTTACGAAGGTTGGAGATGCTAGACATCCTAATCATCCAAAAGGATTTTGGAAAGTAATGTTATACTCACGATTCGCCTTTATAAGCTACAGTAGCTTGATCATGAAAGTCGTCATGATAAGGGTGAATAGAAGATGTATGTAAAATGTTTACTACACTAAAAGATTACTAAAGAATGGATTTTGAAAGAATGCCGATCATTTTGATGATGGTGATCTACTTCAAAGTGCAAGTCCAAAGGTATTATTATTTGAATATACACGCTTTGGACTATGTGTCATGTGTATGGCGCCACTGTTGATGTTGATAGTTTCTTTTAAAAAGGAAAAGGAAATGAAAGAGAATCTATAAAATATATTTGGCAAAAAAGAAAAGATTGGAAATATCCAATTTAGGTATATATATGATATACATGTTATGGTTGTATTCTTTGCTTGTTAAACAATGTGGTTCTTGGGTATTGGATACGAATTGGTTGGTATGAAATTTCATACGAACGCAATTCATGAACCACAATGACCTAAGTAACTAGCAAGAGAATATGTGATGATGTTCATCGAAAACAAACAAACCGTTGTTTGTATTTCTCGTTGACATCAAAGCTTGACTTCAAGATTTGTTTTAATAATTGTTATTTGAATCAGGTATTATAAGAACAAAGGTTGTTCAACTAATTACCATATTCCATATAAGATGGATGATTTACAAATCTAGTTGAAGAAAGACTTCAAGATTTGTTTTAATAATTGTTATTTGAATCAGGTATTATAAGAACAAAGGTTGTTCAAATAATTACCGTATTCCATATAAGATGGATGATTTACAAATCTAGTTGGAGAAATCACATCCATAAAACCTAATGCTAAAATGTCGCAAGACAAATGATTGAAAGATCACTTATGAAGTGACATCGCTGTTTAAATTATATTGGAAAGAAAACATGAAGAATCTCCATATTCATGGATTTTTGGAGTCTTTGATTTGATCAAGTGACGCTTGTGAGACTTTCCTCGGGATAATTAAAACTTCGTTCAAAGGCCAAAGAAGAACGAACGACTAAAATATTGGAATTTATACATATCGATGTATGTAGTCCATTATGTGCAGTCGTAAGCGATGGGTTTCAACTTCATATGCTTTCTCCGGAAATTTGAGTGAATGTTCACTTAATGAGAAACAAGTATGAAATATTTGAAAATGTTTCAAAGACTTTCAAGATGAAGTGAAAAATCATTGTAACAAGAAAAATAAATGAATTATGATTTGATCATAAAGGGATTTATTTGAGTTACAAGTGTAACAAGAAAATAAATGAATTATGATTTTATCATAAAGGGATTTATTTGAGTTGCAAGTTTAGCAAAACACCTAGATTTACATCTCCCGAAACACCATAGGAGTATGGAGTGTTTGAGATTTGTAATGAAACCTTGTTTGACATGGTTGGATCAAAGGTGTTATTTATAAAACTGCCATTATGTTTTAAAAGATTAAAGCTTTAGAGACTACCGCTTTTAATCGAAAAGAGCTCCATCTTGATCCGTTGAAATGACACCATATGAGTTATGGTTTGGGGTAAAACCCAAGTTGTCCTTTCTTAAATTTTGGTATGCTAGACATAAGTAAGATGTTTACAACCAAAGTCGGATGAGCATGTCTTTGTAGGTTATTTCGAATAACAATTGGTTATTCCTCCATAACACCGAGGACAAAAGGGTTTGTCGCTTGAAATGTAAAGTTTCTTGAAGAAGGAATTTTTCATAAATGTTAAGTGGGAGGACAATAGAACTTTGATAAGGTTAACGAACCTTAGTTAAATATGCTGAGTTGCGCAGCGCCGGAAAATGTTCCGGAGGCAGCCATAATGCTCATAGCTTATGTGCCTCAAAGGTTGTGGTCACGGAGATCTAAGTTCCTATTGAACCAAGTAGGTCGGTTAAACAATCAAATACTAAGATTTGAGAGTAAATCATTATTGTTTGACAATGATGAACCGACTATATGCAAAGAAGCGATGATGGGTCCTGACTCCGTCAAATGGATTGAAGCCATAAAATCCGTGATAGTTCCATACACGAGAAATCAAATTTTGAACTTGGAAGACCCTCCGGAAAGGTGTAAAAAAAACCTATCGGTCGTATTTGGATCTATAAAGAAACAGACATGGATGTTTCACATCTATGAAATAGTCGACATGTCGTAAAGTATTTTACGACAATGTTCAAGGAGTTGACTATGACAAGATTTGATCTTTCATAGCGATATTTAGTCTGAACGGATTAAAGTAGCAACCACTACATATAATTTGGTATATGGTAGATGAATAAACAAAACAAAGTTCTTCTAATAGAATGGTTACCTAGGACGTGTACATGACACGGTCCAAAGGGTTTTGTTAAATTCAAAGGATGCTAAAAGGGCATGCAAACTTCAATGGTTGAAGTAAGCATCGCGGAGTTGGAATCTTCACCATGATGAAAACGAGTTTTCATCAGGAGACGATGAAGATGCTTGCATTTGCAAGAAATTAAGTGGGAGCGCTAAGACATATTTCTAATACATTATGTGGAGGACATCTTGTTGATTAGAAATGATGTATATTTTATTGACAATGGTTAAGAATTTCATTTCGATGAAAGACTTAGGCAAAACCCGAATATTTAGCATGAATGTCTATAGTGGATAGACTGTAACGCTAATATGTTTATGCCAAACGTACATATATGAGATATTGAAGGAGTTCAATATAGAAACGACAAGAAACAGTTCTTGTTGCATGGAAAGGAATTGAATCAAGATTCAAGTGTATCGACACTTGATAAGTGAAACAAGATTCAAGTGCTTTGACACTTGATGAGTGCAATCACGAGAATGTTTTGATCAATCATACCATGATATGTACACATCCAGATATGTCCTATGCTCTAAGTGTTATGAGCATATACCGAATGAATCATAAAATGATCATTGACGATAGTGAGGATATTCTTATGATCTTTTGGAAGAACTAAGAATATATTTGTGTAGAGGTGACAAACAATTACGAATAGTTCATTGTAAATCGTTACATTGATACTAGTTTTGTCACAAGATACAAATTAAGTTTATCTCAATTTAAACTATGGGTGGCACAATGTGATGGAAAGGAGATTCCATGATGGATTTGGAAGAGTTTCAAAGTTAAGACATTGTGAAATACTACAACAAAAGGCTAAGTATATGACTGCTATAGTAGCAAAAGGAGGAATTTGTGTCAAGTAGTTTGTTATCAAACTAAGGTGTGGTTCAACGGCTAACACTAAAGATATATTGTATGACAATAGTATCGGCGTGTTTTAACCCCAAGGAACTAAAGGTCTCACCGAAAGACCAAATTTATACAATGCCATCTCATTGGAGAATGAGTGATGCGTGAAGACGCAAAGACATGCAAATACACACGGACCTAAGCGTCAGATCCGTAGATTATGTTAACCACTTGCAATTATGTATATGGAACACGGAAAGCCATAGGTGTTCAATACGCAAAGTTCTCAAACTAGATTATTGTCTCTAGTGCAAGTGGGAGGAAGAAGGAATATGCCCGAGAGGCAATAATAAAGTGGTTATTATCGTATTCCTTATTTATGATAAATGTTTATTTTGCATGCTATAATTGTATTAATACTGGAAGCGTTAATACATGTGTGTTTAATAAACAAAAGGTAGTTCCTAGTTATGCCTCTCTTATAAACTAGCTCGTTGATTAACAAGATGATCATAGGTTTCACGATCATGGACATTGGATGTTGTTAATAACGAGGTCACAACATTAGTGTAATGGTGTGATGAACATTCATCCAAGTATAGCATTACGATCAAAGTCATTGAGTTTATATTGCTATAACATCTTACAAGTGATCCTAATCCTTAGACCATGAGATCATGTCAATCACTAACAGGAAGAGTTTCTTGATAACATCAAACGTCACACCGTAACAGGTGATTATAAAGATGGATTGAACTACTAAAGTGTTATGTTGAGGCCCATGGATATAGAGGGGAATTTGTTCATCCCGATGACGGATAGATATACTCTGGGCCCTCTCGGTGATATCACATTGATTAGCTTGCAAGAAAGTGATTTGATCACTAGAATGTTATATCACGGGAACGAGAAAAGAGTGCATGTCAAGATTGAGATCAAACTAGGTATGGAGATACCGATGATCGAATCTCGGACATGTAATATATCATGAAACAAAGGGATTAAGATACTAGCGTAAAAGGTTCCGACGATCACAAGAAAGTCATCGTTGAATGTGGGAGTCAAGATGGGTCTCGAGATCCGCTTCGATTATTGATTCGAGAGGGGTCTCGATCATGTCCGCATTATTCACGAACCGTAGGGTGACACACTTAAGAGACACCGACATCCAATTGGAGCAAAAGTTTCATGCCGAAAAGAAAAGGAAAGCGAGGAATTTATTTCACTAGACACCAAACTGCTTTTGGTTGAAATTGTCAAACTGGTTACGCATGTGAAATGGAATACTAGCAAGGGTTTTATGTGAATGTTTGTTAATTAAAGTAATTAACAAAATTCTGAATAAATAAATAAAAGAGTTTTATTTAAATGAGAGCTTGCATTAAATTTGGTGGAAATTTAATGCATGTGAGTGGATTTATGAGTGGAGGCTTTTTAATGGGAGTGGAGGCTTTTTATTTTGAGTGGGAGCTCCACCCACATGAATGTGGAAGAGGTGGGGGCAGCCCCATGGCTGGGCGCATGGCCCCTTGGGTGCCCCCCCTCTCCCCTATAAAAGGCCCCCCTCTCCTCCTCTCACAACACACCTCCTCGTGAAGGATCTCTCTCCCCCTCTAGAATTTATCCCCCATGGTCTCGGACTAGCGAGATACATGTTCCCGGTGGTTTTTCGGCAAGAAAGAGTTGTGCTTCCGCTGCATCGCTGGAGCGAGGAGGCGGAGGTTGCTCGGTGCCTCGAACGTGTGTGCGAGCACGGATGCGCTGTTGTTTTGCGGCGCTAGGACTTCCTCTCGATCTTGAGATCGGCAAGAGATCGTCTACATCAACCACGAGTTTGGACTCGTTAAGCTTTGTCGGTCTTCAAAGGTATGTTCTCTACGGATATACATCCGCCCGTTGTTTGTATCTAGTAGATAGATCTTGGTACATAGTTGTTCCCATCGTAGGAAATTTTTTGTTTTCTATGCTGCGAACCCTACAGGAGAGACGTTGGTGATGACGATGGTGATGATCCTCTCCAAATTCCTCGTCCCGGCAGGGTGCCAGAACGGAGTTTCTGGATCCGAATCTTGGTTTTTGATGGTGGCAGCGGAGCGGAACTCTTTCTGGAAAAACCTCGAACAACCCTCGGTTTTTAGGTCAAGGGGTAACTTATAGGCACAGAGGGAGCCCGAGGGGGTGCCTGGGGTGGCCGCACCCCCCTAGGCGTGGGGATGGGCCCGCCCACCCGCGCCTAGGGGGGATGGGCGCCCTGGCTTGCCTCTCCGTCTCGTCTTCTGGATTCTTGTCCCTCACGGAAAGTTATTGACTTTTTCTTTTGTCCCGTCCAATTCCGAGAATATTGATTTTCTGCCTTTCTGGAACAAATAATAGAAGAAAACATGCAACATGCACTTAGGCAACTTGTTAATAGGTTAGTTCTAGAAAAGATATAAAACACCTCAAAGTGTAGACAAAGCAAAGCAAAGTAGATACTAAACAAGCATGGAGCATAAAAAATTATAGATACGTTTCCGACGTATCAAGCATCCCCAATCTTAAATCCTACTTGTCCTCGAGTAGGTAAGTGATAAAAAGAATAATTTGTGAGGTGACATGCACCGTCAAAACCAAGATCAAACAATTTGCAAGCATTTAAAGCTGGGATCAAAGAACTCTAAACATGTGCATGAAATATGGAGTTCTAACAATAAGACATAGTAACTATGCATGCAACATGAAAGGGTACAAACAAAGATCATGAATAACATGAATTGAAAAACGTTTCTATGTTTCGCATAAAGAAAACATGGCATATTGGCATTCAGCTTGTCCCTCATAGAGTAGCAAATAAATGCATAGGACACCTTCAAAGTTCACAAGGGTGACTAGAAACAAATAGCACAAGAACAAGTAATATCACAATATGCATCAATCAATAAGCTTTGGAACACTACACATAGAATGACAACTATGCTCTCTTAATGGTGCCTAAAGGTAGAAGGTGGCGACTCAAATAATGGTGGAAGAAAGACCTTTCATAAAGGAAACAGGGATTTAAAGTTTCAAAAAGAGCTTCCAAAAATTATGGTACTTGTTAGCTTTTAGCCCTCATTGCCCCTATCATAAGCATCTTGAAGTGATTAAGGTTAAAGTGAAAAAAGATGGAGTATATGCTTGACGAATTATAAGTTAGAAATCTCAATTCCCTTGAATACGAGGGCCACACCTCATGCTACTCAACTCCAGTCACCTGTAAGTTCTTGTCATTGTAAGTTTTTGCATATCATAGAGAACCGCCAACAGGGTACCCCTTGCACATGGTACAGGAGCTATCCCATAACCAAAATGACAAGGCAATCAGACAATGAGCATCTCAGCGATCTTTTTATTTACCATGTGCATAGCTTTTTATTGAGGATGCTTCGTAGATAGCTCACTATGGTGATGCTGCAAGTTTCCACCATGATTAGGCATGGCTTAGGCTAGTGGCCTAGGCGTTTCTCTAACACAAAATACAAACTCCATGGACTTACAAGTTCCCTCTTTATTTCACACCGGTGACATCCATAGACAAAAGAGCATGATGTCAACTGAGTACAAAGTACAAGTACAATGTTGAAAATGTTCCCCGTGACAACACGATTCTGCTAATTCCAACGTATAAGTGAAAGCATATACAACATAGATGACACAATGGTTCAAGTTTATTAGGGGCAAAGAATATAAAGTGTGCCATCAAGTTTGTGAGGTCTTTAATCACCAAGTTTTCACATAACAAAATAGTTTTTAATTGGAAGATAGCTGAAAACAAGAATATACTTGGAATGGTGTAACATACCATGCATAGGGGTTTATAGTGGACACTTTGGAAAAACTTGGTTTTTTTGGAGTTGGAAGCATGAGTAGAACTTACTCATACAAGTGGAGGCTAGCAAAAGACTGGGAGCAACCAACTAAGAGAGCAATAATGGCCATAATCATGCAATCCAACAAAGAATTATTAATCAAAGCATAGAGTGGTACTACAAGTAAAGGACTAAATGATCATAGAGGCTATGGTGACTTGTTCATAGTCATAACATGGTGTGAGCATGTGCCAAGTCAACCCAAGCAAAGCATCAAAGGAGAATACCACAATACTATGCTTTTGCATGCTAAAACAACGCAGAATTTCTTCAAGGCACACTAAGCAATCCCAATTGTTTAGAACAAGACATGCTACAACAATAATCACTAAGCATAAAGTCAAAACAACACCTAGCATGTCATGCTAAAGTCTAAGTCACAGTCAATGAAAGCTCCTCTTGCACTTACAAGCAAGAACTTACTACTCCTTTCCAACACCAAGCAGCTTATTTGCAAACAACATAGCGAGAATGGGGGTCCAAACTACTTTATTCAAGCAAACTAAACAACCTAAGAAAATTAAACGAAAAATAAGACGCTCCAAGAACAACACAACTTGTGCATGAAACAATAAAAATGAAGTGTCTAGACATACCTGAGCTTTTTATTGATGAAGAGGGGATGCCTTGGGCATCCCCAAGCTTTGACGCTTGTACCTCTTGGATATTTCTTGGGGTGACACCGTGGTGGCATACCCAAGCTTGAGCTTTTGTCCATTCTTCATCTCATTACATCATTCTCTCTCTACACGTGAATTTTTTCCTTCATACAAAACTTCACACAATCTTCATTAGCAACATTAGTTTATTCACAAGATATTTGACCTCTGGAAAAGCTTTGGAACAGCAAGGATTTTCACTAAAAACACAAGATGCTGTAGCAACTCCTTCAAAAATCTCAATTCACCTAAAGAGAAATAAAAAAGGAATCAATAAGAAGAAAATGCAAATAATGGCAGAAATCTGTCAAAACAGACCAGCAGGTAGGAACCGATTTTTTCGAACATCTTCTGTTTCTCAAATCAAAAAGTTTTGAAATAACGAAAGTTAGATAAGATAATGGGGGATTATTAGTAAATTTTCAACTCAATCCGAGTTACATAGACTCCTCACGGATTTTTATGGTGGAGGACAGAAATATTTTTCGGGACAACAACTCCCCAAATCTTACTTCCCTCTCATTAGAGGTCATTCTTGGCACAAAAAGCAAACAAAAAGGATAAGGAGAGGTCATTACTGAAGTAATAACTTCCAAGACTCAAGGAAACTCTTGGGTTATCTCCCAACAAGTACTTTTATTTAACGCCTTTAAGTTAGGCACAAGAAGCAAGAAGAATCAAGTATTTTCAAATGAGGAAGCGTTAACATCAAACCTTGCTTTCAAAGGAGGAGCAAAAAGCAAATTCTCTCTCCTCATAGGGAAGTGTTCAATACCTTTCTTGAATGGAAAATGATATTTAATGGTGCCTTCTTTCATATCAATGATGGCACCAACTGTTCTAAGAAAAGGTCTTCCCAAAGTAATAGGACAAGAAGCATTGTATTCAACATCCAGAACATAGAAATCCACAGGGACATAAGCATTTTTAACCATAATGAGAACATCATTAATACTCCCCATGAGTTTCTTCTTAGCATTATCATTAAGTGGTACATCCAAATAACAATCTTCCAATAGTGGCAAATCAAGCATTTCATAAATCTTCCTAGGCATAATAGAGACACTAGAACCAAGATCACATGAAGCTTTGAGATTAAATTCATTCACTTGCATATTAATAATGGGTTCCCAACTATCTTCTACTTTCCTAGGAATAGAATCTTTGTGTTTTATCTTCTCTTCCTTAATCTTAACAAGAGCATATGTAATGTGTTTGGTGAAAGCAACATGCATATCACTAGCATCAGGACTTCTAACAAGCTTTTGTAGGAACATAATCATTTCAGAAATATTGCAACCATCAATATCAAAATCAAACTTAGCATCACTAGTAGTAGGCTCAATAGGCTTAGGCATAGTAGGAGGAGGAACATGGACTACTTGTGGCTTAGTGGTGATGGTGCACACACTATTGTTTCTATCAATTTCAGCTTCCCTTTCCCACTTAGCATGAAGTTGAGCTAACAGCCTAACATTTTCATCAATAGTAACTTGTATGGCATGAGCAGTAGCAAAGGTATTTTCCATAGTTTCAGGTTTAGCAGCCATTTTATTAATCAAGGAAGACTAAGCTTCAGACAAAGAAGATATATTTTTCTCAACATTTAAAAGCTTTTCCTCTATAGCCTTATTGAAAGTGGTTTGTTTACTAATAAATTCCTTGAGCATGACTTCAAGTTCAGAGGGCACTTCTAGCATTGTTGTAAGAGTTTCCATAGGAATTGCCATTATTAGGATGATAAGGCCTATAATTGTTGTTTCTACCAAAATTATTCCTATAGGCATTGTTGTTGAAGTTGTTGTTTCTAATGAATTTCACATCAACTTGCTCTTCTTGAGCAACCAAAGAGGCTAAGGGAACACTATTAGGATCTAGAGGAGCTTTCCCATTAACAAGCATAGCCATAATAACATCACTCTTATCACTCAAAGAGGAGATTTCCTCAACAGAATTTACCTTCTTACCATGTGGAGCTCTCTCAGTGTGCCATTCAGAGTAGTTAACCATCATATTATCAAGGAGTCTAGTTGCAGCACCCAAAGTGATGCTCATAAAAGTACCTCTAGCAGCTGAATCCAACATGTTTCTTGAGGAGAAGTTCAAACCTGCATAAAAATTCTGGATAATCATCCAAAGTGAGTCCATGTGTGGGACAATTCTTAACCAAAGATTTCATTCTTTCCCAAGCTTGAGCAACATGTTCATTATCAAGTTGTTTAAATTTTATAATGTCACTTCTCATAGATATAATCTTAGCAGGAGGATAGTATTTTCCAATAAAAGCATCTTTGCACTTAGTCCAAGAATCAATACTATTTTTAGGCAAAGATAGCAACCATTCTTTAGCTTTTCCTCTCAAGGAGAAAGGAAAAAGCTTGAGCTTTATAATATCTCCATCTACATCCTTATACTTTTGCATCTCACAAAGTTCAACAAATCTATTGAGATGGGCAGCGACATCATCAGAACTAGCACCAGAAAATTGCTCTCTCATCACAATATTCAACGAAGCAGGCTTAATTTCATAAAAGGTAGAATCAGGAGCAGGTGGAGCAATAGGTGTGCTAAGGAAATCATTGTTTTTGGTGCTAGTGAAGTCACACAACTTGGTGTTCTCAACAGAGTTCATTTTGGCAAAGGTGTTCTCAGTCTCGTCTTCTGGATTCTTGTCCCCCACGGAAAGTTATTGACTTTGGCTTTTGTCTCGTCCAATTTCGAGAATATTGATTTTCTGCCTTTATGGAACCAAAAACAGAAGAAAACATGCAACAGGCACTGTGGCAACTTGTTAATAGGTTAGTTCCAGAAAATATATAAAAACACCCCAAAGTGTAGACAAAGCAAAGCAAAGTAGATACTAAACAAGCATGGAGCATCAAAAATTATAGATACGTTTCCGACGTATTAGCCTCCACTTGTATGAGTAAGTTCTACGCATGCCTCCAACTCCCAAGTGTAAGATCCCTCCCTTTTAAAGGTAAGGATCCCTGTGATTGCAATGCTAGTCCCTGGATCAATGCTAGCATCCACAGTTTAAGATGAAGTACACAGAAACAAAGGTCATTATTACATATCATTTCAGAGACAAACATAGTCTTTTACAACTCCATGGCCATAAGCCTAGTACAAGAGTTTAACCATAACAATATAAATAATTCTTCATCTTCATGTGCCACAGGAAAGCATGTTGAGTGTATACTCATAACCCCTAATCATCATTAGAGTAACCTGCAACATCACAAGTTACAGCCACAGTGGGTCAATACATTGGAATAGTATTGGCAAGTGATACCTTAGTAGAATAGTAACATCTAGATACTATATGAATTTGGCTAAGTGTAGCTTAGGCTTGCTTTGCTCAAAATAGGTTTTACCTATTAGTTGAAAAAACTAAGTTTTTCTTCGACAAAACTTTCCCAAGGAACCACCAATAGAAATTGGTGAACCTTCACCCTTGTTCAACCACAAGTTTTAACTTAGAAAATTGGTATGAGGAGATTCTTGATAGCTTCCATGTCTTGATGCTCAAGTTGTCCAATACCAAGGACATGGCTAAGTACTTAGATTCTTCCATCTGCAAAGGTTGTGCACTTTCCCCACAAGACTTGATTTTCACCAAGACAGGACCTTTCAGAAGCCTTCCCTTAGACCAAATGGACGCGTTCTAACCTATCATCCCACTACCACCAACTGTCCAAATGGCTAAGTTATTGCAACCTATATGATCCAGGCAGAGCCCATATTGCCATGTGGCTGCACTAGAAGCTTCTTAACATTTGGCATCTAAAATCCCTTTGTTCCTGGGTGGCTTTACACAAGTGTGATACACAAGGTAAACCATAGAAATGGGCCTTGTGTAACCACTCAACACAAACCATTCTTTCCATTCCACCTAGGTGTTTCATTCACTTAGTTGTTTTATTAAGCAAAACATAAGTCCAAAGACTTAGAAATATTTCTCATAGCATGATTATATAATCCACCCTTGGTTGCTACTAGCTAGGATAAGCATGGCAATAGCAAGTATCTTAACTTAGAGGAAATTCTAACATTGCTACAACTACTAGGATTTCCCAAGCATAACATCAGGATACTTAGCAAAATAATCATGCAAGTCCTATAGAAAATATTTCTAGTGCATAGGTAAAATATTGGGAAGAAACATGAAGCACCACTTGCCTTGGTAGTTTGGGGAGTAGCAACAATCTTCACAACCACAATCACTATTAGCACCAAAATCTACACATGAAATAGTGGCACCAAAATCACATAACAAAATATACAAACAAAAATATATGAATGCATGCAAAATGCTATGTGATGATTTTCTACACCAAACAAGACAAGTATACAATACTGAATCAAAAACAAGACCAAGATACCCAAAATAAACTTTATTTGATCTTTAACTCATTTCTCAAATAATTTCTATACTCAAATTAAACCTATAATTGTCTCTGCAAAAATAAACAATTTTACAGAAGCAAAACATTAAACACATTGCATAAACAGATAGAATTCTTTCCCCTGATTCCAATGATATAAAATTTGCAAAGTTTGAACGTGTGGATCAAAAGTTATGAATTTTGCAAGTTTGAATCACTAATAGATCAAATTTCTGTTTTAAAACTAAACTCAGGCCATGTGGCGTGTTCTGATTGGCCCGTACCGGTTCGGGCGGATCGATCAACCAGGGCCATTGGATTTAAAGAAGATCGTGCGGCACAGATCTGGCGTACCCCTTCGCGTAAGTGATTCTATCGTAGTCGACGGATCCAGATCTAACAGCCACTGATCAAACGACTACTAACTGGCGGTGTGCGACGATGGTGAGAGGCGGCGCGCTCGGTCTACAGCGTCGCGGCGGCTACAGAGGGGGCTGGGGTCAGTGGAGGGGCTTACCATACTCGCAAAGGCATGCTGGAGCTCAAGGTAGTAGTGGCTTGTCAAGGGGCGCATGGACACGGTGGAAATTCCTCGTCGGAGTGGAGTCTATCGTCGGGCACGGATGTTCGTCGTCGTTGCCGGCGTTGTAGATCATGCCAGAGCGAAACAAGCGGTGTGTTAGATGCACACTAGTCTAGCGAATACGTGAGCAACAAAAAGAGAGACGGGGCGGTCGGGAACTACCAGGAGACGTCACCGGAGACGGCGGTGCTTGCTTGACGTTGAGGTTGCCGATGAATGGGAGCGTGCGTGGGCGAGTGGGTGATACTGGCTGGTGCAGAGGGAGATGGGGAACTAACTCGTGGTGTCAGGAAGGCAAGGGGCGACGGTGGTTGGCCAGAATTTGAGCTGAAGTTCGTCGGAGCAGTGGGTGGTTCGGGGTCGATCCCGAGCAGTCTAGGGGCAGAGAGAGGGAGGCGACTGGGGAAAAGGATGAGAGGACGCATGCGATTAAGTACGCAAGGTCGGGGGAGAGAATTACTCGCGCAATCAATCGAATTGATGGGAGGTTTAATCACCGGAAATAGCCGGCGTGATTTGGGGGGAGAAGCTGCTGGGCTAAATGGGCTGATTGGGATGGGTTGGGCTAGATTAGTTAGTTTGCTTTATTTTTTTCTCCCTTTCTCCTTTTCTTTTTCTGATTGAATTTCTGGTTTGAATTCAAATGCTCAAATCAAATCTGTTTTAAATGAAACTTTCTCCAAACATTTTTTTATTGATTCTTGCATCCTGGGGTGTGTATCACATCTGTTCACATTCAAATTCAAAATGGTTTCGAAAATGAAATTTAAACCAAGCCTTAGTTTAATGTTTATAATTAGTATAGGAATGGTTTATAATTCATAATTTGTTTTTGAAAACCTTGACCAAACCTTAGAAACAACACTCAAGCTCAAGTTCAAAACCTTACTGATTAAAATAAGTATTTTTCTTATTAGAAGGTAGCAATATGGTCATTGCCTTGCTTACATAAAATAATGAGCATTCAAATGCTTCTGTTTTTGTAATGACTTTGAAAATGAACCCTAAATGATCATGAATGCATGGATGATATGCAAATCTTTGAAACATGATTTTAGGGATGTTACAAATCTAACCCCCTTAAGGTGAATCTCGCCCTCGAGATTCGGATTGGCTAGCAAATAGGTTAGGTGGTCTTTCCGAAGATCATCTTCTCTTTCCCATGTTGCTTCTTCTTCGGAATGATGGTTCCATTGAACTTTGCAGAATTTGATAGTCTTAGTCCGAGTAAATATTTCTGCAGTCTCAAGAATCTTGATAGGTTTTTCCTCATAAGTGAGATCACTTTCCAATTGAACCTCCTCCAAAGGTATAGTATCCTTCAAAGAAGTCTCTTCCATCTCTGGATGGCATTTGTTTATCTGACTCACATGAAACACATTGTGAACTGCAGACAATGATTCTGGTAATTCAATTTCATAAGCTACTTCTCCTTTACGACTCAGAATCTTGAATGGTCTAACATATCTTGGGGCCAATTTTCCTTTGACTCCAAACCTCTTCACTCCACGAAGTGGTGACATTCTAAGGTAAGCTCTATCACCCACTTCATAGGTGACTTCTCTACGCTTAGGATCTGCATAGCTCTTCTGTCGAGACTGTGCTATCTTCAATCTGTCCTTAACTAGCTTGACTTTCTCTTCAGCCTCTTTGATTAGTTCTGGTCCGAACTCCCATAGAGAAACTCAAATGGTGCCATCTCAATGCTGGCTTGATAGCTGTTATTGTAAGAGAATTCTGCATAAGGCAGACTTTCATCCCAACTAGCTCCATAGTATAGGGCACATGCCCTCAACATATATTCTAGAATTTGTTTGGTGTAACACCCTCAGAATTGGCCCTATGCAAGTTTTAGCAAAACTCGCCAAACCCGCATAGAAACGATTCGAAGGTGCCCACCAGGCACTTTCGTGCGGGTGGAAAGCAAAGTAATAATAAAGACACAAGGTCCTCGATGGGACCCACAGTATAGATATATACAACAATGACTCAAAGAGTCAAGAATACAAATATCTTGTAAAGATCCAAATCACCTTGAAAACAATGGAGCATCCGACTACGGACAAGATGCAAATGGGGCTAAGAGCCTCAAGAATAACCAATGGCGCCCATAACCCTGCCAAAAGCCGGAAGGGTAACCCCGCTAACGGGCGTCGATCTCAAAACCTGCTTAAACAAAAGGGGTGCCGACAAAGGGCAAAGGAAAAGAGGAGCGTCAAGATCGAGGCCAAGACACACGAGGCTAGAATTCGCGGTCCTCGCCTACATAGGTATGGTGGATCGAGCGGCAAGATGCACTAAACAACCTATAGAGACTCGATACAACTGGCGGCTATCAGAGAGGGGTAAGAAAGACCTATTCGGATCCCACATGATACTATCATCAAACAAACCCGTCCTGGCGTTTCCCCCTCGAGACCAAACGAGGAAGTCAACCGAGGAACTCACTGTGGTTGGCGCTTTTACTTATTCAGTTATCGTTGCAGCAATTACTAGTCAGGTTTAGATAATCGTCCTGATAAAGTAAGCAGTGGGCAGTTTTAGTTAGTCATTCCGTTATAGTGGCATCACTTACTAGTCAGATTCAATTAGCATGAGATAACCCAAAACCCAGCGTTGTTGATACTTTTACTTAGCCATTCCGTTGTAGTGAAGCGATTACTAGTCATATCGGATACAAGTCAATTTATAAAGAAACTTTAGTTATAGTTGTCTATGATCAAGCATCGTGCTCCAAGTCGTCCGTAATCATGGACACGGCTTCTCGAAAAGATTAAACCGCAGGGTGCACCAAAGTATCCACAGCACTTGACCCTTTTGCCAGATCAGTTAACATACACCCATCGGTATGTCGGCGGGGCCTAAGTCACGACGTTCCCAGACCCAAAGCAAGCACGGGGGGCCACCCCACTAAGTACACCCGCAACGAAGTCGGCCGGTCTCCGAGACGGACTTAGGGTTTGCGACAATGGCTGTAAGCGACAGCAGATCCCCAATCGGGGATTGTCGATACCGCGTAATCACTCCGCTTACCTAAATAAAGACAAAGGTGCTCCTCGCACAAACGTAAATACATAAGTAGCATGGCATAAGTACAGAATAGTAAAAACACCTCAAACTAGTTGTGGCCCCCAGGACAATACTTTGAAATCAGGTAATTATCAATGGGGGGCCCATATCTCCCCACCTGTGGTTAGCGCGATCGATCTCGGAACAGGTGTCAAGAACTCGGGTCCTACGGGACACAAGTGGGCGTTCGGAAACCAAAACTTACCTATCACCCACCGATGCCTCTGCTTAATTCAATTTTAGTTATTAAACAGGAATTAAAGTGAACAATAAGTAAAGCCATGATCATCTCCAACATCAACATGCGGCAATTCCTCCAACATTGGTGGTACTTGACGACAAGCAAAACACTTGAGCAAGCGACTACGACACGCGGGTCCGACTATCTACCAAACAACAGGTAATAGGATGTGTCCAAGGCTATATATGGTTGCAAGGAATATTACGGGTACGAAAACTAGAGCAACGCAACACAAATAGCAATAGATCAACAGGAGGGAATAAATACTATAAAAGTAAGATAGGTAGAAAGGGGGAGGTGCTCGCCTGAAAACATTGCCGAAAGGTTCATCCGAAGATCGGGGCGAGGCTCACATCAACTCAACGGCCTTATCCGCGAAGAACCAAAACGCTAGAAGAAACACCGGATGCACTATTTAATACAACGGCAGAAGATCGGCATGATGCATGCATGATGCATGACATGGCAAGGTGCGATGCAATCAGGTCATATTAAGCGGAACCGAGGTCCCGGCAATTAATTATATGGTTCAAGTTGTTTAGATACCCCGCAGTTTAAATGTTGTATTATCAAGTCAAAAGATAGTACCGGTTCGCTACACAAGTTTAAATGAGGCCAATATAAGGCTAGATTTGCCCGCATATGGGCCCCATATTTAATTATCAGGTGAATCGGCATAAGGCCCCCAAACCACATGACAAATATGCATGAACAATTATTATGCGACAAGTTGTGTTATATTGTAAAATAAGGTTTTCGGAAAGAGGTTCACACATTTAGGGTTCGGCAGATCTTGGGGTTCCGGGGTTCCGGGTTCGGGGTTGGTCTCAGGGTTCGACGGCCCTGCGAGATCGTTCTCGGACTCCGGGGGTTAGGGTCTTGGCGCATTCGGGGTCTTCGGGTCATGTTGTCGGTCTTGTCGTTACGAAGATCTTGGCGTTCCGGGAGGGAGGACTTGGTCCGGCGTCGGGACAGCGGATTCACCCTGGGTTGGTGCCGTTCTTATCGTTGCGAGGATCTTGTCGGGTCCGCGCCATCGAGTCGAACTTGGCGTCCGGGGGTTCGTCGGGGTTCAGGGTTCCGTGTCGAAGGCCTTGGCGTTTCGCCTTCTCGTGATGGTCTCGGGGCGCCGAATCCGGGAAGGAGAGCTTGGTGGTCTTCACGTTCGAACTTCGCCTCCGGGAACGGGCCTGCGGTCCGTGCAGATCTTGGGTTTCCGATACCATCGCCTTCGGGTTCTGGCTTGCCACGTTGGCGAACTTGGCGGAACACTTCGAGTGGCGAGGATCTTGCGGCTCCGACTTGGGTTGACCTTGTCGACGGGACGATCTTGGACGTTGGCGCCGATGGTTCCTCGAGTTCATGCGGGGCGTTGGTCGGAGGTCTCATATCTTGCGGCCAGGTCTGCTGCGGTTCAAGGCGAGGCGGGAAGATGGGGACGGCTCGGGCGCATCGCTTCGGCTCGAGGGAGAGGTCGGGCTGCCCGGTCATCGACGGCAGCGGGTCGAGGCGGAGTTCGCCGGCGAGCACGCCGGGCGGCGAACTCTTCGAGGGGAGCCGGCGACGCGCGGGCCGGAGGAGGCCGCAGCAGCAGGAGCTCGCCGGAGGGGCCTGTGGCGGGCGACGGGCCTGCCAGGCGGGTCGCGCGGCACCGGGCCGAGGCGCTGGACGCGAGGCGGCGCCGAGAGAAGCTCGACGCTGGGCGAGGGAGACCAGAGGCGGGCGAAGCACGCGGGCGGGCGAGGGTGGAGGCGAGCGCTGGCAGCGGCAGAGGGCGACGACCGGGCAAAGGCCGCGGCGGAGGGGCGGTTGCAGCGAGGTGGATGCAGCAAGACGGGCGACGGAGGAGGGACCGATGCGGGCGCAGAGGCGCGACGCCGCGGCGCCACCGGGCGCGCAGCGCGCGGGGTCCACAGCTACTGGAGGCCGGGCGGAAGGGCCTGAGGAGCCGGGCCAGGAGAGGGTGAGCGGCTGGCGAGGGAGAGCGGTGGCGGCGCTGGAGGCCAGAGAGGGGAGGGCGGCTGGCGGGCGACCACGGGGCTGGGGGAGAAGATGAACAGGGCGGCAGGGTGGCGTGTCGCGTCGGTGGTGGTGGGCCCGGAGCGGGGCCGCGGGGGGGTGAGGCTGGCGTGAGGCGTGTGCGTGCGTGCGTGTGGGGGTCCAGGCAGCGGTTGGTGGGGAGGGAGTGGCCGGCTGGTGGAGGGTTGACTGGTGGGGAGGCCGGCTGTGAGGTGGCCACAGGGGAGAGAGGGGGAGGGCTGGCCACGTGGCGGTTCCTGGTTGGTGGGAGGGGAGATGCAGGGTGACGTGGCAGATTGTGATAGGTGGGAGTGAGGTGGCCAGGGGCGTGGGTAGGTTTCCGGGTAGACTTAGGATTAGAGGTTGGACCGATCTGTTTTATACGGGGGTGGTCGTTCGGGTCGGGTTGGCCCGTTCGACTGCCCCCACTAAAAATAATATAATTTTTATTTGTTTAATTGGACCGTTTGCAAACCGTCATGCCAAAAAAATAATCCGCGACCGGTTTTATGCTTTGGAATTAAGATGGGGCGTTTTAGAAAACAAAACAGGCTTGCGAAAAATAGTTTTATGCAAACAATGCATGATGATGACGATGCAATGCACAAAATCAACGCGATTTTCTAGTAGTGGTTTTGCGGGATGCCACAGTTGGTCCTTTTTGTCTGTCCATTAGTTTGAGGATGAAAAGCAGTGCTGAATTCCAACCTCGTTCCCAATGACTCATGTAGTTGCCTCCAAAAATGAGAAGTGAACTGAGTTCCCCTATCAGACACAATACTCTTGGGTACTCCATGTAGACATACAATCCTATTCATATAAATATTAGCTAACTTAGCACTTGTATAGGTTATCTTCACGGGTATGAAATGAGCCACTTTAGTTAGGCGATCCACTACTACCCAAATAGAATCATATCCTGACCTGGTCCTTGGCAATCCAGTGATGAAATCCATGCCAATATTGTCCCACTTCCAATCAGGAATAGGTAGTGGTTGTAGCAATCCTGCTGGTTTCTGATGTTCCGCTTTCACTCTACTACACACATCACACAAAGCAATATGTTCAGCGATGTCTATCTTGAGATTATTCCACCAAAATCTTTCTTTCATATCCATGTACATTTTTGTGTTACCCGAATGAATGGAATATGGTGAGTTGTGTGCTTCCTGTAAAATCAGTTTCCGTAGCTCCAGATCTTGCGGGACGCAGATATGTTTTCCATACCATAAAGTACCTTGTTCGTCTTCATGCAATCCTTTGGATTTTCCTTTGCCAATCTTTTCCTTAATCTCTTCAATTTCCTTGTCCATCTTTTGGGCTTCCTTAATCTTGTCCAACAACATGGGTTGAACATCCAATGCCATGAGATGTCCCTCAGGCACAATCTCCAATCTAAAGTCTCTAAATTGGGCACACAGATCATCTAGCAATTCTCCCTTGGTAAGGCCATTCACAAATACCTTACGGCTTAGAGCATCCTCTACAACATTTGCTTTACCGGGGTGGTATTGCAAACTCAAGTCATAGTCCTTGATGAGGTCTAGCGATCTTATTTGTCTCATGTTGATTTCCTTCTGGGTGAAAATATACTTCAAACTTTTGTAATTTGTGAACACTTCACATCGTTCTCCCAAAAGATAGTGTCTCCATGTTTTGAGTGCATGGACAACAGAGGCTAACTCCAAATCGTGAGTAGGGTAATTTACCTCATGAGTTTTGAGTTGTCTCGAGGCATAAGCCACAACTTTCCCTTGCATTAGAACTGCACCTAATCCATGATGAGATGCATCACAATACACTTGGAAATCTTTCTCTAAATCTGGCAGACATAAGACTGGTGCTGTCACTAGTCTCTTCTTCAATTCTTGGAAACTGAGTTCACATCCTTCAGACCAAGCAAATTTCTTGTCTTTATTTAGTAACTCCGTCATTGGCTTAGCTACCTTGGAGAAATTCTCAATGAATCTTCTATAGTATCCTGCCAAGCCAAGGAAACTACAAACCTCTTTTACTGACTTAGGAGATTCCCACTCGGTTACAGCTGACACTTTTGCGGGATCAACTGCTACACCATCTCCTGACACAACGTGTCCAAGAAATCCAACTTCGTTCAACCAGAATTCACACTTGCTGAATTTGGCATACAACTTATGCTCTCTAAGCTTCTCAAGTATCAAACGCAAATGTCCTTCATGCTCCTCTTTGCTTTTGGAGTATATCAAAATGTCATCAATGAAAACGACAACAAACTTGTCAAGGAACTCCATGAACACCTTATTCATCATATTCATGAAATAAGCTGGTGCATTGGTCAAACCAAATGGCATCACGGTGTACTCATACAATCCATACCTAGTGGTGAAAGCTGTCTTAGGTATGTCTTGTTACCTTATCTTAAGCTGGAAATAACCTGACCGTAGATCAATCTTTGAGAACACACAGGCTCCTTCTAGCTGATCAAACAAGTCATTGATTCTAGGCAAAGGATATTTGTTCTTGATAGTCACCTCATTGAGTGAACGGTAATCTATGCATAACCTTTGACTTCTATCTTTCTTTTCCACAAACAAGACTGGTGCTCCCCAGGATGAAGAACTTGGTTGAATAAACCCTTTCTGCAACTGTTCTCCAAGTTGTTTATTGAGTTCTTTCAACTCATCAACTGACATCTTGTAAGGTCTCTTTGCTATTGGTCCTGATCCTGGCAGCAAGTCAATCAGAAATTCCACATCTCTATCTGGTGGCATTCCCGGAAATTCTTCCGGAAACACATCCGGATATTCTTTCACAATTGGCACACTATCTATGCTAACCCCCTTAAGAGAATTTAGCTTACTCCCTTTTGATTCAAAGTTTTAGTCTTGAATCTAATCCTTTTATTTTCTGGGGTTGTAAGTGTGACGGTATGGTTGGCACAATCTAGCACTCCCTTGTGCTTAGTCATCCAGTCCATTCCCAAAATGACATCCAATCCTTGGGAATTTAGGATTATCAGATTAACGGGAAACTTATACTTCCCAAACTCTATGACTAGATCATGACATCCTGAGTTCACTATCATTTCTCCGCCAGGAGAACTTACTTTTATAGGACACCCAATAGTTTCTACTGGAATTTCATTTCTTTCAACAAATGCTCTTGATATGAATGAATGCGATGGGCCAGTATCAAAGAGAACAAATGCTAGAACATAATTGAGTTTGAACTTACCAGCAACAACATCAGGTTCCTCATAGATCTCCTCCACATTGATGTGGTTCACTTGTCCCTTCTGGAAAGGGTTGGGTTTGTTGGGTCCTTCAACTTTATTTTCTGGGTATTCATTTGCATAATGCCCCATCTTCTTGCATTTGAAGCATTTAACCTGACTGAGATCCTTCTTGACAGGCTGGATTCCACTACCACTTCCACTTCCACTTCCACTTCCACTATGGTGGCTCTTGTATCCACCCTTGTGGTTCTTGTATTTGTCATTGTCATGACTACGGTGATGCTTGTTGTCATGATGACGGTTGTGGTTGTGGTGACTGTTGTACTTTCCATGTTTGTCGGATCCAGAACTACCACTATCATCATAATGTGAACGCTTGTGAGACGATCCCGAGTTGTGCTTGTCAGAGTTGTGTTTCCTCTTCCTTCTTTCAACCTGTTTCATCTTGCTCTCCAAGATGGCAGCCTTGTCACAAAGAGATTGATATGTGGGGACATAGGCCACAGATAACTGCAGATTCAGTTCATCATTCAATCCTTCGAGGAACTTCTCTTTCCTCTTGGCATCAGTATCAACTTCATCTGGTGCATAGCACGCTAGATTGTTGAACTCCTCAATATATTCAGCCATGTTGCGGTGGCGCTGCTTCAGATTATGAAATTCCTTCTTCTTTAATCTCATCATTCTGGATGAGATGTGAGCTGTATGGAAACCATCTTCAAATATATCCCATGTCACATCCTCAATGGGAGTGGTGATCTGGAAGTTATACCACCAAGTAGCTGCTGGTCCTTCCAACAAGTGTGCTGCAAACCTAACTTTCTCCTCGTCGATGCAACCGACAGTTACCAAATCCTTGTTCACTGAACGTAGCCAATCATTGGCCACCATAGGATCAGTGGTTCCTGAGAACTTTGCAGGCCTCAGTCTTAGGAATCTGGTGAGCATGTAAAATCCTGGTTGTCACATCCCAAAATTTTCCAAATTTTGTAATGTGAAAAATAAATAAACAAAATAAATAATTGTTGAAATTTAGGGTGAAAAGATACTTTTTGATTCTAAATGCAAACTTAAAATCCCATCTTGAACAAACTTGAGTAAAGTTTGAATCCAACTAAGTTCAATTCAAGTGAACTGCATTCTTCATAAATACATCTGGAAATTTAAAAACACTTGGGAAATAAACCTAAACCCTAAAACCCTAATGGAATAAAATCATTTCCAAGATATCTCTAAGACCATGGTTTTGATCCATATAAAATTTTGTCAACAAACATTTATACATGCTCCAGAATGACAAATTAGTAATATTATAAAACCATAGAAATTGATTTCATTCTATTTGGAACTAAAGATAAAATCTTATGAAATTAATAAGATCAGGAAATTGAATTTCCAAAGCTAATAAAGCACCTATCTAAAAATCCATACCCAATGGTGAGCAAATAATCCTAAAGAGATTTAAAAGAATAAACAAATATTAAACAAGATTTTACCAATTGAAATCACCAAGTTTGGATCCTTAAATAAAAAGATATGGATTTTATAAGATAAAGATAGAAATATTAAATGAGGAATATTTAAAGGCCAAATTAAATCTTGACCTAATCCTTAAGCAAATGGAATAAATATAATCCAAATCCAAATAAAATAATGGATAAAGAATTTTCAAATTAAATAAAATGGCATTAACCAAATTCCATTTCCATTTGAATAAAGACAAAATCCCTATTAGAAATGATTAATTAAATCATAGGAAAATAATATTTGGAATTTACCCAAGTGGAATAAAAGTTGTTTAATTAAACTTAAATAAGATCAAAGAAATCTTCCAAATAAAATTTATGGAATTAAAACTATATTTAATTTCATTGGAATAAAGACAAATACCCAATTTTAAATGATTAACAAATCATATTAAAAATATTCCAAATAATTAAAAGTGCATTATTTGACACCCTATTAAATGAATAAAACTTACTGAAAAGGTTTTTGTGAAAAACTGAAATCAAATAAGGACTAAAAATATATTTGATATTAATTGAATTCAAAGCAAAGGCTTTGTTTTAAATAATTATTATACCCTAAGAAGAATAAATGAATTATGCTAAATTTGACTCTAAAATGAACTATTAAACAGTATTTGAATATACATAAAGTTTGGTAGAAATTTGAATTCAAATGGATGCTTGAATTGATTAAACAAAATCAAAACAGAATAAAAGAATTGGAAAAAGAAAAATAAACAGGAGAAGAAAAAAAACAGAGCCAGCCTAACCCAACTAACCTATCTGGCCCAGCATCAGCCCATCCCTCTAACCCTGCAGTGAATCGTTTTTCACTGAAATAGTCACCCGCAGAGTCGATGACGGCCTAGACCCACTCTCCCTCTCTCTCTCTCGCTGACGCTGAGCCCCACCTGCCAGGTTCCTCTTCCTCACCCGCGAAGACCACGCCCTCGTCGCCGTTTCTGCCGATTGATTGCGCGCTTGATTCCACATTAACCGCGCATTGATTCAGCCCCACGATCACGTGTACATAAGCGCCTGCCCTCTCTCTCTCTTTTCCCTCACTCACCGCACCTCCTCTGCCCCAAGGTTGCCCGAATTTCTCTCGGCAACATCCACTGCTCCGGCGAGATTCTCCGTCAATTCCGGCCGCCACCGCCAGCCCCACTGCCTCCTGAGCACACGAGCTTGCTCGCCATCATCTCCTGCACCTGCCAGTGCCTTTCCCTCACTCACGCGCGGCTCAGACGCTCGACAATAACCTCGACTGAACTCCGCCACCGTCTGCCTCGACTCCGGCGACTCCACACGGTGAGCTACGACCTCCCTTTCCCCTCTTTTTGATACTCCTGTGTGCGCCACGACCTTGCGCATCTGACCGTGTCCTCCACTCATCTTAGCATGCTCTCAATCCTCGCCTCTGTCAAGACCGACGCCGTGAGTAACTCCGGCGAAATTTCGCCCTCCGCCCTCGCCTGTCCAGGAAAATACTACGTCGAGCTTCCCCACGACGCTGCGATCGTTGTAAGCCATCTCTCTCCCTCTCTCGCCTTCTGACTCACCGGCAACCTCGCTGCCAGAGCGCACCGCCGCCACTCGCCGCCGCCAGCGCCGCTCACTCTAGGTCAAACGCGCAGCAACCGTTAGATGCAGATCCATCGGCTTAGATAGAACAACTTATCGAAGAGGTACGAGCTTATCTGAACCGTGAGTTGCAGCTTAGATCCAACGCACCAGAGTGAGTGATCCGCACGAACCGTTTTCGACGAATCAGAACAGTCCATGTGGCCCAAAGTTTGTTATAAAAACAAAAATTGATCTATTAGATGTTCAATTTTGTAAAATTCATAACTTTCAAACCACACGTTCAAATTTTGCAAATTTTATATCAATGGAATCAGCAAGACAAACCCTATCCAACCATGCACTTTGTTTAGTAAATTGCTTCTGCTAAATTGATGGTTTTTGCAGAAACTTGTGTAGGCATATTTGGAATATAAAATTCATTCTAAAATTATTTTTGTGATAAAATCTTTGGCAAATGGATTGTTTTGAACCTACTGACCATAGAAACCAACTTGTGGATTCAAAAACATATTTTGTGAAGCAAGAGAATAAATCTTTGAATTAAAGCATTTCTAGTCAAATAAAAATGTTGTTTATATGTTGAAAATACTTTTTAGAGAAAAACCTTGGGAAATGTTTTGATTTAAACCCTCTTACCCCAAACACCAAGTTTTAGAATTAAAAATGTATTTTTGGAACCCTATAAAAATTATTTCTTTGCTAAAGGCATTTTTAACCACATAAAATATTGATTTGGTTTAGAAATGATTTATAAGTAAAATCTTTTGCAAATGATTTTACCATTTATATAAAATTACCAACAGGTGTTTTATAATGTTTATAACCTATTAGAAACCACTATTCCAAATAAAACAATCTTTGGCATGCTTGCATGCATTGTTTTGTTTCTATTATTTTATGTGATGAATTGCTTGAATGGTAGATTGAATTATTGCTTGCTTGATTGAATTGTAGTGGAATTTGAAGAGTGTCAATATTGCAAGATCAAGGAGTGAACTTATATTCTCTACCAAAAAGGCAAGTGATGCTTCATACTTTTGTCCCAATATTTTCACTATGCATTAGTGATATTTCTAAGTAGGACTTGCATGGAATTTTTGCTAAGTATGAACTATGCCATGGGAAATCCTAGTAGATGAAACCTTAGTAGAATTTTCCTAAGTTAAGATTCCTACTAATATCATGCTTAGCTTAGCTAGTAGAAAACAAGGTTGGAATATATTCATACTATGGAATATTTCTAAGTCAAGGACTTGTGTTTTATTTAATAAAACAACTAAGTGAATAAATCACCTGGGTGGAATGGAAGGAATGGTTTGTGTTGAGTGGTTACACAAGGCCCATTTCTATGGTTTACTCTGTGTATCTCACTTGTGGATGGCCACCCAGGAACAAAGAGATTTGAGATGTCAAATGTTGAGAAGCTTCAAGTGCAGCCACTTGGCATTATGGGCTCTTCCTGGATCATATAGGTTGCAATAAATTAGCCAAATGGACAGTTGGTGGTAGGGGTTTGATAGGTTGGAACGCGTCCATTCTGGTCTAAGGGAAGGCTTCTGAAAGATCTTGTCTTGGTGAAACCAAGTCTTGTGGGGAAAGTGCACCACCTCTGCAGAGTGAAAAATATAAGTACTTAGCCATGTCCCTGTCAAAGGAAAAATTGAGCATCAAGACATGGAAGCTATCAAGAATATCCTCATCCAAATTTCTAAGTTAAAAACTTGTGGTTGAACAAGGGTTAAAGGATCACCAATTTCTATTGGGAGATGCCTTGGGTGATTTTTGACACACAAAAACTTAGTGTTTTCAAATGATAAGGAAAATCTATTTTGAGCAAGCAAGCCTGAGCTCCACTTAGCCAAATGCATATAGATGATAGACTCCACTATAATACCATAGTATCACTTGCCAATACAATTCAAATGTATTGACCCTTGTGGTTGTAACTTATTATGTTGCAGGTTTGTTTGATGTTAGTGAAGTTTATTGATTAGGATTACAAGTCTACAACCAACATGACTGCCTATGGCACTTTGAAGATGAGGGAACCCATGCTATTGTTATATTCTGCTGCATTGTAATGAGATAGCCAAATGAGCTATGTAAGATGTAATAAAATTATTTTTTTCCTGGTTATAAAGTTGTATTATGACCTTTGTTTCTTGATATTACATCTTAACTATGGATGCTAGCTATTGATCCAGGAACTAGCATTGCAATCACAGGGATCTCTACCTTATTAAAGGTTGGGACCTCTTACACTGGTGGATTGTTCTGATTGTTGTTGTTGTTGTTGTTATTGTTGTTGTTATTCTGATTCTGCATGAAAGTAGTCATCATCTTCATCAGCTGTGCCTGTGCTGTCATCAGCTGCTGCATCTCGGGGGTGACATTGTTGTTGTTCGGGTTGGGGTTGGCACGTCGAGGAGGGATCTGTGGTTTTCAATAAGGATAAGAATGAGATACCCATAGATGCTTAACATGCACAATACATCACATAGACAATCACCAAAACAAGCATCAAAATAACATAAGGTTTCAATGACATAAACAACTAGTTTGAAAAGCAAACACACCAATAGCAAGCCATCCACATGTTGGATGGTCATTGCGACTCAATAAACATAAGCGTGGTAAATGATGAAGAAATGAGTAGTCATCACTACTCCTCTACATCAACCTCCTCATCGACATGTGTAAGACCTGCATTCTCCATAGCGGTCTTGTACTCCTCGACATTGGTAGTCAAGGCCTCTACCTTGGCTTTGAGAGCCCTCTTCTGTGAACGAAGTCTCTCAATCACACCCTGCTGATTCTCGAGCTCGAAGTCCTTGGCCTCTAGTTCTGCAGTCATCTCTCAAATCCTCTTGTTCCTATCTTGGACTCTTTTCTCTTGACTCTTGAACTTCCTATCCTGACTCTCAAACTTGGCCTCCATTTTCTTGACTATCTCGTCTTGCTCCGCGAAGAGCTTGTCCTTCTCAAGAAGCTGCACCTGGAGCTCGTCATTGCTAAGCATGACGTTGGTCCTATCAGTATCTAGGTGCCTAAGTAGAACCTCTAGGTCCTAAAGGTATAGACGAATCGCCTCTGCCGTCTCTCTAGCAGCATCCTCGAACTCAATAGCCTGACCATCCTCATCGCGTCTTTCGAAGGCGTGGAAGTGAGTACCTCTAATCTCCCGAGAGTGCCTCCCTAACAGACGCCCAAGTAAATCCTGCATGACTACCTCTAGGCCTCTCTCCTTGTCGTCATGCATAAGCTTGAAGGTGATAGCCTCCGTGGCTGGCTCAGTCTGGCGTCCTCGCTGAGTAACCTTGAAGCCCCAAAGGTCCTTCCTCTCAAACTTGGTGAGGGGAAGCATCATGATGCTAGGGAGTGGAAGATTGAGCACACTAGTGAGCTCAATAAGACGAGTGCCAAAATGAGTTCCCTTGAACTCTTCAGCCATGCTGATAGTAACATTAGGCATCTATTTTATGAGATAAGAAAATTTAGAATCAAAATCAATAGAAAATACACAAGACAAAGTGTCACACGCATATCATTGGCAAATAAACACACAAGTGATGGTATACATAAATCCATCACAAGCATCCAAGGTTCAACATAACTTAGACAAAATTTTGGAAATAAAATGATAAACTTAGGCTTATGGTCATGGTATACATAAATCCATTACAAGCATCCGAGAATATTGATTTTCTGCCTTTCTGGAACCAAAAACAGAAGAAAACAGGCAACAGGCACTGTGGCAACTTGTTAATAGGTTAGTTCCAGAAAATATATAAAAACACCCCAAAGTGTAGACAAAGCAAAGCAAAGTAGATACTAAACAAGCATCGATCATCAAAAATTATAGATACGTTTCCGACGTATCAGCCTCCACTTGTATGAGTAAGTTGTACTCATGCCTCCAACTCCCAAGTGTAAGATCCCTCCCTTTTAAAGGTAAGGATCCCTGTGATTGCAATGCTAGTCCCTGGATCAATGCTAGCATCCACAGTTTAAGATGAAGTACACAGAAACAAAGGTCATTATTACATATCATTTCAGAGACAAACATAGTCTTTTACAACTCCACGGCCATAATCCTAGTACAAGAGTTTAACCATAACTATATAAATAAGTCTTCATCTTCATGTGCCACAGGAAAGCATGTTGAGTGTATACTCATAACCCCTAATCATCATCAAAGTAACCTGCAACATCACAAGTTACAGCCACAGTGGGTCAATACATTGGAATAGTATTGGCAAGTGATACCTTAGTAGAATAGTAACATCTAGATACTATATGAATTTGGCTAAGTGTAGCTTAGGCTTGCTTTGCTCAAAATAGGTTTTACTTATTAGTTGAAAACACTATGTTTTTCTTTGACAAAACTTTCCCAAGGAACCACCAATACAAATTGGTGAACCTTCACCCTTGTTCAACCACAAGTTTTAACTTAGAAAATTGGGATGAGGAGATTCTTGATAGCTTCCATGTCTTGATGCTCAAGTTTTCCAATACCAGGGACATGGCTAAGTACTTAGATTCTTCCATCTACAGAGGTTGTGCACTTTCCCCATAAGACTTGATTTTCACCAAGACAAGACCTTTCAGAAGCCTTCCCTTAGATCAAATGGACGCGTTCTAACCTATCATCCCACTACCAGCAACTGTCCAAATGGCTAAGTTATTGCAACCTATATGATCCAGGCAGAGCCCATATTGCCATGTGGCTGCACTAGATCTCAAATCCCTTTGTTCCTGGGTGGCTTTCCACAAGTGTGATACACAAGGTAAACCATAGAAATGGGCCTTGTGTAACCACTCAACACAAACCATTCTTTCCATTCCTCCAACTCCTAAGTGTAAGATCCCTCCCTTTTAAAGGTAAGGATCCCTGTGATTGCAATGCTAGTCCCTGGATTAATGCTAGCATCCACAGTTTAAGATGAAGTACACAGAAACAAATGTCATTATTACATATCATTCCAGAGACAAACATAGTCTTTTAAAACTCCATGGCCATAAGCCTAGTACAAGAGTCTAACCATAACAATATAAATAAGTCTTAATATTCATGTGCCATAGGAAAGCTTGTTGAGTGTAGAGTCATAACCCCTAATCATCATCAGAGTAATCTGCAACATCACAAGTTACAGCCACAGTGGGTCAATACATTGGAATAGTATTGGCAAGTGATACCTTAGTAGAATAGTAACATCTAGATACTATATGAATTTGGCTAAGTGTAGCTTAGGCTTGCTTTGATCAAAATAGGTTTTACCTATTAGTTGAAAACACTAAGTTTTTCTTTGACAAAACTCTCCCAAGGAACAACCAATAGAAATTGGTGAACCTTCACCCTTGTTCAACCACAAGTTTTAACTTAGAAAATTGGGATGAGGAGATTCTTGATAGCTTCCATGTCTTGATGCTCAAGTTGTCCAATACCAGGGACATGGCTAAGTACTTAGATTCTTCCATCTGCAAAGGTTGTGCACTTTCCCCACAAGACTTGATTTTCACCAAGACAGGACCTTTCAGAAGCCTTCCCTTAGACCAAATGGACGCGTTCTAACCTATCATCCCACTGCCACCAACTGTCCAAATGGCTAAGTTATTGCAACCTATATGATCCAGGCAGAGCCCATATTGCCATGTGGCTGCACTAGAAGCTTCTTAACATTTGGCATCTCAAATCCCTTTGTTCCTGGGTGGCTTTACACAAGTGTGATACACAAGGTAAACCATAGAAATGGGCCTTGTGTAACCACTCAACACAAACCATTCTTTCCATTCCACCCAGGTGTTTCATTCACTTAGTTGTTTTATTAAGCAAAACATAAGTCCAAAGACTTAGAAATATTTCTCATAGCATGATTATGTAATCCACCCTTGGTTGCTACTAACTAGGATAAGCATGTCAACAGCAAGTATCTTAACTTAGAGGAAATTCTAACAATGCTAAAACTACTAGGATTTCCCAAGCATAACATAAGGATACTTAGTAAAATAATCATGCAAGTCCTATACAAATATTTCTAGTGCATAAGTAAAATATTGGGAAGAAACATGAAGCACCACTTGCCTTGGTAGTTTGGGGAGTAGCAACAATCTTCACAACCACAATCACTATTAGCATCAATATCTACACATGAAATAATGGCACCAAAATCACATAACAAAATATACAAACAAAAATATATGAATGCATGCAAAATGCTATGTGATGATTTTCTACACCAAACAAGACAAGTATACAATACTGAATCAAAAACAAGACCAAGATACCCAAAATAAACTTTATTTGATCTTTAACTCATTTTTCAAATAATTTCTATACTCAAATTAAGCCTATAATTGTCTCTGCAAAAATAACCAATTTTACAGAAGCAAAACATTAAACACATTGCATAAACAGATAGAATTCTTTCCCCTGATTCCAATGATATAAAATTTGCAAAGTTTGAACGTGTGGATCAAAAGTTATGAATTTTGCAAGTTTGAATCACTAATAGATCAAATTTCTGTTTTAAAACTAAACTCAGGCCACGCGGCGTGTTCTGATTGGACCGTACCGGTTCGGGCGGATCGATAAACGAGGACCATTGGATTTAAAGAAGATCGTGCGGCACAGATCTGGTGTACCCCTTTGCGTAAGTGATTCTATCGTAGCCGACGGATCCAGATCTAACGGCCGCTGATCAAACAACCACTAACTGGCGGCGCGCGGCGACGGTGAGCGGCGGCGCGCTCAGTCTACGGCGTTGGGGCGGCTACAGAGGGGGCTGGGGTTTGTGGAGGCGCATAACATACTCACAAAGTCGTTCTGGAGCTCAAGGTAGAATTGGCTTGTCAAGGGGCGCGCGGACACGGTGGAAATTCCTCGTCGGAGTGGAGTCTGTCGTCGGGCACGGCTGTTCGTCGTCGTTGTGGCATTGTAGATCATGCCAGAGCGAAACAAGCGGTGTGTTAGATGCGCACTAGTCTGGTGAATACATGAGCAACAAAAAGAGAGACGGGGGCGGTCAGGAACTACCAGGAGACGTCACCGGAGTTGAGACAGACGGCGGTGCTTGCTTGACGTTGAGGTTGCCGATGAATGGGAGCGCGCGTGGGCGAGTGGGTGATACTGGCAGGTGCAGAGGGAGATGGGGAACTCACTCACGGTGTCAGGAAGGCAAGGGGCGACGGTGGTTGGCTGGAATTTGAGTTGAAGCTCGTCAGAGCAGTTGGTGGTTCGGGGTCAATTCCGAGCAGCCTAGGGGCAGAGAGAGGGAGGCGACTGGGGAAAAGGAGGACAGGACACAGGAGATTAAGTACGCAAGGTCGGGGGAGAGAATTACTCGTGCAATCAATCGAATTGATGCGAGGTTTAATCACCGGAAACAGCTGGCGTGATTTGGGGGGAGAAGGGGTCGCGGGGTGGAGACGACGACTGGTGTGTGGGGCCTGGCGTTCAGTGAGAGAGAGTTACGGAGTGGGGGCCAGTTGTCAGCGACTATGCGGGTTAACCCTACGGTGCGAAATGTTTTTCTGCGGGTAGAAGCTGCTAGGCTAAATGGGCTGAGTGGGCTGGGTTGGGCTAGATTAGTTAGTTTGATTTATTTTTTTCTCCCTTTCTCTTTTTATTTTTTGATTGAATTTCTGGTTTGAATTCAAATGCTCAAATCAAATATGTTTTAAATGAAACTTTCTCCAAACATTTGTTTATTGATTCTTGCATCCTAGGGTGTGTATCACATCTGTTCACACTCAAATTCAAAATGGGTTTGAAAATGAAATTTAAACCAAGCCTTAGTTAAATGTTTATAATTAGTATAGGAATGGTTTATAATTCATAATTTGTTTTTGAAAACCTTGACCAAACCTTACAAACAACACTCAAGCTCAAGCTCAAAACCTTACTGATTAAAATAAGTATTTTTATTATTAGAAGGTAGCAATATGTTCATTGCCTTGCTTACATAAAATAATGAGCATTCAAATGCTTCTGTTTTTGTAATGACTTTGAAAATGAACCCTAAATGATCATGAATGCATGGATGATATGCAAAGCTTTGAAACATGATTTTAGGGATGTTACACCAAGAAACCAAGTTATTCCAAAGTGTCCACTATAAATTCCTATGCATGATGTGTTACACCATTCCAAGTATATTCTTATTCCATCTATCTTCCAATTAAAAAGTATTTTGTTATGTGAAAACTTAGTGATTAAAGCTCTCACAAACTTGATGGCACACTTTATTTTTCTTGCCCCTAATAAACTTGAACCATTGTGTCATCTATGTTGTATATGCTTGCACTTATACGTTGGAATTAGCAGAACCGTGCTGTCACGGGAAACGCTTTCATCATTGCACTTGTACCTTGTACACATTTGATATCATGTTGTTTTGTCTATGGATGTCGTTAGTGTGAAATAAAAGGGGAGCTTGTAAGTCCATGGAGTTATGTATGTGTGTTAGAGAAACGCCTAGGCCGCTAGCCTAAGCCATGCCTAATCATGGTGGAAACTTGCAGCATCACCATAGTGACATCTATGAAGCATTCTTCTTATAAAAAAAGAGACATATTGAGAAAAGAGGAAAGAGAGAAAAAAGCACCATTTTCCCATGGTAAATAAGAAGATTGCTGAGATGCTCATTGTCTGCTTGCCTTGTCATTTGGGTTATGGGATAGCTCTTGTACCATGTGCAAGGGGTACCCCGTTGGCGGTTTGAAAGTACCGACTTTGAATCGACTAGAGGAGGGTGAATAGGCGACTACCAATTTTTAATCTGTTTCACACTTTTAGGCTTGGCAAGAAATAAAGTTATCTAGATGTGCAACTAGGTGAGCAACTTATATGCAAGATAACTTATAACAACCACAAGAACGGTAAAGAGCAAGAAGTAAAGGTTGGGAACGAGATAACCAGAGCGGGGACACGGAGATGTAATTCCCCTAGTTCGCTCCCAAGGGATCTATGTCTATGTTGGAGAGGTGTCGGGGCCACACAAGGTCACCCGAGCGCCACAAAGGCATCACCTTCTTCTCCGGTGAGCTCCCCCACAAAGGAGGCCTCACAATCCACTAATCGGTGACCTTGAAGGCGCCAACCGAAACCTTTACAACAAGGTTGAGGGGGAAGCTCCACAACTCAATTGGAGGCCCTCAACAACACCACGGAGCCTTACATCACAAGCCCTTAGCTCCAAGGATGCCCTACACCGTCTAGGGCTTCAAGAAACCCAAGAGCAACAAGATCCACAAAGGATATGTGGGGAAATCAAATCTTCTTTGGTGGAAGTGTAGATCTAGGTCACCTCTCAAAAGATCAAGTGATTTGAGTGGATAGGGAGAGATATCTAGTGAGGTGAAGCTCGAGTATTAATGTAGGAGAGAGAAAATTGAGGAGTTAGGTAGGAGGAAGATGGAGGGCGCCTTAAATAGGCCCCCTCCACGCTGAACCGTTGGAGCCTCCGCGACCTCACCGAAACTTCTGGTGAGCGGCCGTAAGTTCCGCCCAGCAAAGCTTCAACAGTCATCAGTCTGTTCAGGCCCGCTCCAAAATCCTGACCAGAAGTTCCGGTCAAAATTTCGGCCAAACTTCTGATGCAAGTTCCTGCCCAAGTTCCGTCAAATAGAACACTTCAAACATAAGGTATATTGATTCTCAGCGGAACTTGGAGCGGAACTAGGGGCAGAACATCTAGGTCGCGAAACATGTCTAACCGAAAGTTCCGGCGTCCTGGCGGAAGTTCCGCTCAGGAACTTTCTGGAAGAAGCAACGGAAATTCCTCACCAGAACTTCCGGTGCAACTTTCGGTGGAAGTTCCGGCAAATAGAACATACCCAAACATAGGGTACTGGGAGCTGGCCAGAACTTCTAGCGGAAGTTGGATCAGAACAAAGTTCTAGATCTTCCCACAGAAAATCCCTGAGCGGAACTTCCGGCGCTTGGCCAGAAGTTCCGATCAGACAGAAACAGCTCCGGCAGATCAGAACCTCGCTCTCTCGCTGATGAGTAGGATGGCTGTGGCGGTGCATATGGGGTTTGTGCAAGAACAAGTGATTTCCCACAGCCTTCCGAGATGGACCCCCTCTTGATAGTACGGCGACCTAAAAGCGAATAAAAAGAGAGAAATAGAAAAACTAAAGGTCGCCGTCTTCACGAGATCCCAAAGAGAGCATCCACACAATCCATAGGAATCATTAAAAGCATTTTTCCTGAAACTCAAGCATACGGTTAGATGAAAAGTGGGATTATCATCATCACCAAAATAGCATGGGAAAATATAGTCCTTTCAATCTCCCCCTTTTTGGTGTTTGATGACAATCCCCAAGAATTTGCATAAGATAGAAACACTCTTTGCAATGGATGGAACAAGCTCCCCCTATATGTGTGCAAGGTAGAGATGATGCTCTAAGGACAAGACTAGAACACATACAAGGAGGCTCCCCCTTTCTATTGCAAAGATATCACAAGTGCAAGGAAAGGATAAGATAGAGATCATACCGTTGCACCAACCAAATGTGGTGGAGACAATAGAAGAAATATCAAGGGAGACTAAAAATGTTCCACCACAATATACAAATGCCCATAAGCCAATAACAATAATATCAAACACTAGGCATTAACATACCACATATTCTCATACAAATAACATGGTCCACAAGCACAAATAGGTTCACAGGCATAAAGAGGTCCACAAGCACACAAATAAACTAGAGAGTTCGCGAGATAGAAAAGATCAAAGACAAGAACGAGCTCCCAACTCAGCCCATGCAAAACCCGTGAGCAACCTAATAGACATCTTTCTCCCCCTTTGGCATCGAGACACCAAAAAGGAAGAAAAGATCACTCTAACCGCCCCAGCCATGAAAGGGAGGAGGAGAGGGCTCAGGGACCCAAGATTCCCACGCAGGCGGCGGACCGTTGACTTCCTCCTCAGACTCATCCTCAGACCAATGGCAGTTGTCTCGAATCTAATCATCCCTGGGAACAGTGAAAGAGCTAGTGATAGGATAGCGGGGAGTGTTGAGAGCTGACATGATAGCCTTCTGGCGCCGAACACTGTGTCGCTGATCGACATAAGACTGATACTCGCGAATCTATAGAAAGCAGAAAGTCTTATTCACCTTTCCGAGTAGCTTCTTGGCCCAAGATGGCTGCCTCTGAAGAGAAGAACCACCGGCACTAGAGCCACCATGAGCAGATGAGGGACCACCAGCTTAAGCACGAGCCTACCTGAGAGCTTCTTCCTTTTCTTCTTGGGACTGAGGCTTGTTGTGTTTGCTCACACGCAGCTTCTTTTCCTCATGAATGGTGATGGCGTCCTCAGAGAAGCGCGTACCAGTCACCGCAAGCCACTTGTGATTGATGAGAGTCTGAACATAGGGAGCATAGGGGCAGGAGCGCTTGTTAATGATGGCTTGCCACATCTCGGTGTAGATGAAATGCATGACATCCATCTTCCTGTCAAAGTCACGACGAAGGTAAGTCTGATGCATAAGATCAACTTGATAGGCATGAAACTGATCAAAGTTGCTGGCCTTGGGAGAGATGGTGTTCAAGTACACCCTGCGCATGATGTCAAAATCTGGCTGAAGATGATTCACATAGCCAACAGTGCCCCATCCTTCAATGTAAAGAGGCTCTAAGACTTCGGGATCAGCAGCTTGAGCGGAATGGACACGCCATCCATTTGCCCCTTTGCCAGGCAGAATGGGATAGCCAAGGAGCTCAGCAAACTCAGACCATTTGGCGGGTAAGCAGCACGCCATTAGTCATCCACTTCATAACACCTTCAGTATAAGAACTCATATTCAAGTGAAGAGTAGTGTAGAATTGAGCAATAGCATTCTCATCGAAGTTCCGACGGTGCTCCATGAGGGGAATCAGCCCAAACTTCCTGCAAATGTCAAGAGCCTCGCCAAAGTATGCATTCTTTTCTTCCATGTGAGCCACGTTGATGTACTTCTGAGGAGCAACCACAAACTTTGTCTTGGTAGCGTAAATTTCAGCAAAGATCTATTCTTGATGACAGTTGTGGAAGAGAGGATCCAAGCAGTGACGGTCACGAGGAACAAGGTAAGGATCCGCACGCCTGAATTCAGAGTAGGACTTCTGAGTCCATTTAGAGATCCTAGCCTTGGATTTGTGAGGAACAGTTGTAGTGGCCTTCTGAGAGGCAAGAACATGCCGCTTTCCCTCAGCAGGAGCAGCACCACGAGCAGCAGCAGACCTTTTACGGTTGGCCTGAGTGGATGGACGCACCACCTCAGCATCATCTTCATCAATCTCAGCAGGAATATCATAGGATGGTCGACGGGCGCGCTTGCCTTTGCGGGTACCACCTTGCCCTGAGAAGAAAGCAAAAGAGTAGGGAGGGAAGGTGGGGTAAGTGCACAAGTTCGAACGAAGATACAAAAGAAGATTGGAAAATACAGTCAGGGGAATTTTTTACTGGCATCGGAACTTCCGGTGTAAATGGTCCACCAGAAGTTCCGGTCGTGTCTCACCGGAAGTTCCGGTGAGACCATGAACTGGGCGGTCAAACAGGAAGATCCATATATCTAGATCCACAACGCACAAGTACAAATTTCCATGAATGTATTGGACCAATCTACTCTAGTAGGTTTCCCTAGGCCTACCAACAGGGACGGAGACAAGGGGGGACGAGCAGGGGCTACGCCCCCCCTATGCTTGGGATTTTCATTGGAAATTTAGCCATAGAAGCTCATGTTTTAAGCTAATTTAACTAGCTTATCCCCCCTCATTGAGATCACACACATGGTTTTCCCCCCCTTGAACTCAGTTTCTGGCTCCGCCCCTGCCTACCAAGATCTCCCGACATGTTCTAGCCAAAGAACTAGCCTAGACAAGGTGAGCCCTAACTCAAGCAATGGTGAGAGAGCAAGATCTCCATTAATGGAGGGAGTTGAGGGCAAATACCGGAGTCCATGGCAGGAGATCGAGGTGGGGAAGGTTCCCACGGAGCATATCTGAGGAGGGGTGGCTGGAGACGAAGGGGTCGGAGCACCTTCGCGGAGTCGTCCTTGCCGGTGGATGCTCCAAATAAAAGGTGGGTCTTGGGGAAAAGAGGAAGAAGATCCCGTTTTCCCTAGGGCCCACTTTATATAGGACAGAGAGCCTCACCAGAAGTTCCGGTCAATGACAGGAAGTTCTGGGCCAGGCAGAAACTGTCCAGGTCAGCAGGTGGTTCCTAAGAGCAACGTGCTGACCAGAAGTTCCGGCAGCTGACCGGAAGTTCCGGTGACGCTAGAAAAACTTCTAAGGATAGGAAGATAACAAGGAAGAACTTGTGCAGGGAATAGAGAGGGTTTGAGGAAAGGAAAGGCTTAGGATAGAGAGCTCAAACTGTGAAGAACCAAAACCAACAAAGACCAAATCAAGCACAATAAACACAAGGAAAAACAAATCAAGAGACACAAAAAGGGTCGGTGTCGAAGGCCACCTTATATAAGAGTAAATAGCTTGACACCACGAAGATATATCTTGGGTTCATTACCAACACTCATCATGAAGGTAAAATGGTCTCCTTTAGAGACTATAGAGTATGAAAACATTAATATGCGCATAATAGGGATAGTGTTTGTTCATAAGAGGAACTACACTCCCCCTAAATCCATGCCTACATCCAAACAAAGATACACATTGAGACATGGGTAGGTGTGCAAGGTACTCAAGCAACATTGCTTGAATCTATGATATTTAGCTCATGCCTTAACTCTCGGAACCTTGCTTCATCAAGAGGCTTCGTGAAAAGATCCGCAAGATTTGCCTTGGTGGGAACATACTCCAAAGAAATGTATCCTCTTGCAACATGGTCCCGAATGAAATGGTGACGAATCTCAATGTGCTTAGTCCGGTTGTGTTGCACGGGGTTGTGAGCAATAGCAATAGCACTCTCATTGTCACAAAGAAGGGGCACCTTGTCAAAAGAGAGTCCAAGATCCTTCAAGGTTTGCTTCATCCATAGCAATTGAGCACAACAACTCACAGCGGAGATGTATTCAGCTTCGGCAGTGGACATAGACACACAGTTTTGCTTCTTCGAGGACCAACAAACCAATGATCTTCCAAGAAACTGACAAGCTCCGGAGGTAGACTTTCTTCCCACTTTGTCACCAGCCCAATCCGAGTCCGTGTATCCAATGAGGTCAAAGCTGGCTCCCTTGGGGTACCACAACCCAAAGTTTGGGGTATGAACCAAATATCGAAAGATTATCTTGACCGCCACCTTGGCTTTTTTTGGTGCGGCTTGAAATCTTGCACACATACCCACTCTGTAACACCCTCAGAATCGGCCCTATGCAAGTTTTAGCGAAACTCGCCAAACCCGCATAGAAACGATTCGAAGGTGCCCACCAGGCACTTTCGTGCGGGTGGAAAGCAAAGTAATAACATTACACAACAGCCCTCGATGGGACACACAGAACAGATATATATACAACAGCGACTCAAAGAGTCAAGAATACAAATATACGGTACAAAGATCCAAATCACCTTGAAAATGATAGAGCGTCCGTCTACGGACAAGATGCAAATGGAGCTAAGAGCCCTGAAGAATAACCAATGGCGTCCATAACCCTGCCCAGGCCAAGCCGTAAGGGTAACCCTGCTAACGGCGTCGATCTCAAAACCTGCTTAAACAAAAGGGGTGCCGACAAAGGGCAAAGGAAAAAGAGGAGCGTCGATCGAGGCCAGTACACGGCGAGGCTAGAATTCGGCGGTCCTCGCCTACATAGGTATGGTGGACTGAAGCGGCAGCGGCAGCATGCACTAAACAACCTATAGAGACTCGATACAACTGGCGAATATCAGAGAGGGATAAGAATGACCTAACCGTATCCGACCTGAAGCTATCACCAAACAAACCCATCCTGGTGTTTCCCCCTCGAGACCAAACGAGGAAGTCAACCGAGGAACTCACACAGTTGGCAGTTTTACTTATTCAGTTATAGTTGCAGCACTTTACTAGTCAGGTTTAGATAATCATCTTGATAAAAATAAGCAGTGGGCACTTTTGGTTGACCATTCCGTGACAGTTGCAGCACTTACTAGTCAGATACAATTAGCATGAGACAAACCCAAAACCCAGCAGTTGTTGGTACTTTTACTTAGCCATTCCGTTGTAGTGAAGCTGATTACTAATCATATCGGAAACAAGTCAATTTAAAACAATAAACTTTAGTTATAGTTGTCTATGATCAAGCACTGTGCTCCAAGTCGTCCATAACCGCGGACACGGCTTCTCGAAAAGATTTAACCTGCAGGGTGCACCAAAGTATCCACAGCACTTGACCTTTTGCCGATCAATTAACATACACCCATCGGTATGTCGGCGGGGCCTAAGTCACGACGTTCCCAGACCCAAAGCAAGCATGGGGGGCCACCCCACTAAGTCTACCCGCAACGAAGTCGGCCGGTCTCCGAGACGGACTTAGGGTTTGGGTGGACGGATGTGAACGACAGCAGATCCCCAATCGGGGACTGTCGACACCGCGAAAATGTGTCCCGATCCTAAACAGTACAGTGTGCTCCTCGCACAAACGTAAATAAAGCGGTAAACATGGCATAAGTACAGGATAGTAAATAAATCCTCAAACTAGTTGTGGCCCCCAGTACAATACTTTGAAATCGGGTAATAATCAATGGGGGGCCCATATCTCCCCACCTGTGGTTAGCGCGCTCGATCTCGGAACAGGTGTCAAGAACTCGGGTCCTACGGGACACAAGTGGGCGGTCGGAAACCAAATATTACCTATCACCCACCGATGCCTCTGCTTAATTCAATTTTAGTTGTTAAACAGGAATTAAGGTGAACAATAAGTAAACCATGATCATCTCCAACGTCAACACGCGGCAATCCTCCAACAATTGTGGTACTGGTCGACACACAAACACACTTGAGCAAGCGACTACGACACGCGGGTCCAACTAACTACCAAACAACAGGTAATAGGATGTGTCCAAGGCTATATATGGCTGCAAGGGATATCACGGGTACGAAATCTAGAGCATCGCAACACAGGTAGCAAAGATCAATAGGAGGGAATAAATACTAGCAAAGTAAGATAGGTAGAAAGGGGGAGATGCTCGCCTGAAAACATTGTCGAAGGTTCAACCGAAGATCGAGGCGACGCTCACATCAACTCAACGGCCTTATCCGCGAAGAAACAAAACACTAGAATAAACACCGGATGCAATATTTTAATACAACGGCAGAAGATCGGCATGATGCATGTATGATGAATGACATGGCCAAGATGCGATGCAATTAGGTCATATTAAGTGGAACCGGGGTCCCGACAATTATTAGAGGGTTCATGTTGTTTAGCTACCCCGCAATTTAAATGTTGTATTAACATGGCACGATGAGTTACCGGTTCGCTACACAAGTTTAAATGAGGCCAATATAAGGCTAGATTTGCCCGCATATGGGCCCCATATTTAATTATTAGGTGAATCGGCATAAGGCCCCCAAACCACATGATATGCATGCGAGATGTCAATTAAGTATGCAACAATTCATATAGTTGACCTTTTATAAAATAGGGTTCTCGGAGAGGGGTTCACACATTTAGGGTCTCGACGAACTTGGGATTCCGGGGTTCGGGGTCGGTCTCAGGGTCCAGGGTTCGACGGAACGTTCTCGGCTCCGGGGTCGTCCTCGAATTACGGGGGTAGATCTTGTTGTTCTGTGTCGGCGACCTTGGCGTCCGGGTTCTTGGGCATCGCATCGGGAAAAAGTGCTTGTCGCATATGTGGTCTTCGGGGTTGCTTCGATCGGATCCCTGACGAAGTACTTGTCGTCCCACGTAGGAGTCCTTGTCGATCCGCGGCGACGATCTTCGGTTCAACGGAAAGTCTCGGCGATGTGTCCACTTTCCAGTCTCGACCATCAGGTACGAGTCGAAGGTCTTGGCGTTTCCTGTTCACGCGGCAGATGACGATCTCGGGGTCTCGGAGCAGTTCTGGTTCGGTGTCGGACGATCTTGGCGCGGCACCGTGTTCGGGGTCTCGGCGTCCGTAGCTCTTGGTGTCCAAGGCGCGACATCAAAACAGTGGGGTCTTGTCGAAGAGACTATATTGGCCCTTGGACAACACCATCTGCAGACGCACACCGAGGCTTGCGGTCGAACTCGTCATACCAACCAACAGAGGCAGGGCGAGCCTTGCAACGCCGGCGGCGGCTCCTGGCTTCGGTTGCAGACGGAGGAGGCAGCCCTGGAGGTGAGGAGCACGCCTGCGTGGCCGGCCGCGCGGGAACCAGAGGAGGCAGGCAGGGTTCACCGGGACCGGAGGTGGGAGCTTGGCTTGACCTGACGGAGGTGACGCCGCTGGATGGAAGGAGGCTCGGAGGAGGGAGCGAGGCGGAGGTGGCCGAGGATGGCTGTGGGCAGAGCGAGCTCGAGGGCGGCCTTGGAGGCCAGAGGCGGCGACTGGCTGCGGCGAGACGGGCCGGGCCGGACGCGGGCGATGGGCGGCCGGAGGCTGGGCAGCCCGGCCGCAGGCGGATCTGGTGGCGGGCGGTGTGGGCAGAGCGAGGGGAAGCGGCTTGGCGGTGGCGCCAGGCCGGGCGAGGGCGAGCAGGCGGAGGAGCTCGGGCCTGTGGCGGGGACGGATCGAGGGTCTGGGCAGTGAGGGCCGGCGAGGGACGGAGGAGGTGGCCGGAGGCTCGAGCTGGTCAGTGGGCGGGCGGCGGCAGGCAGGCGCTTGGGGGAAGGGCAGACGGGCGAGAGAGAGCTCGAGCGGCCGGGCGGCAAGCGGGAGAGAGGGCACTGGCGGGCGGCTGCGTGAGCGAGCTAGGCGGGAGGGTGCACGCAGAGGTGAGAGGAGGACGCGGAGGTAGGGGACGGTGGTGGTGGGCAGGCGTGGGCTCGGGGCTGTGGGCGTGGATGGTGTGTGCGTGGGGATGAGGGATGGGGTGGGCCAGGGGTTATGAGGCTGAGTGGCGTAGTCGATTGGAGGGGAGGGAGAGGTGACGTGCTGCATGCCATAGGGTGGGGTGAGGTGGAGGGTGGGTGTGGGTAGGTAGTTTGGTAGGTTTAGGAATATGGGTGGACTGGTGGTTGGACCGATTTAAAATCACAGGGGTGGTCGTTCGGGTCGTCTGCCTGCTCGCCCCACTAAAACAATTAATTAAAATATTTATTTTTACCCAGCGCTTTTGCAATCCGACAGCGGACAAAACAAAATAATCCGGAGCCCCGGGTTTGCGTGTTTGAATGTAGATGGGGCGTTTGGAAAACAAATCAGGCTTTGCGAAAAATAGTTTTGACAAACAACATATGATGATGACGATGCAATGCACAAATTCAACGCGATTTTCTAGTAGTGGTTTTGCGGGATGCCACAATTCGACACCACTAACAAGGGATCTCGCCCTCGAGATCCGCCTCATGGTACCGGAAGGGAGTTCGGCGATCTGCATCTTCTCGCTTCATGTAGATCCTCGCGACACCACTAACAAGAGGTCGTTGTTCCTGTTCGTCAAGAGAACACTCCGGATAGACAACAGACAAAGTTAAAGGTAAGGCCACCTCTAACTTCCATGGAAGGAGTAAAATTGCATCGATCCACTATTCAATATACCGAGCAAATGATAAGAGTAGTGGTATGGTCGCGACTACATCCCGCACTCAAAGCATTACTCTGTACACGAATAGACAGATTATGCAACCAACCCTCAAGATTCAGACTGAAGATCTCGACAAGCGAGGTTCGGATCAAGGGAGTGATGCAGACTCTGCATCGGATCTGGCATAGAGGATGTCGTCACGTCGGAAAACACCGGAAGGCACAAACAAGGAACAAAGAATGATACCACGATTTAAGGATTCCTCGGATAGCATGAAGACCCGATGTAGCACCACCGTTATCAAAGGAGGAAGCGAAACCTCAAGGTACGATTAACCCAACCACGAGAATTCTGGACTCAAGAAAGAGAAGAGCGGATTTAAAACACGCAGAGGTAAGAGGAGAATAGCAGAGGGGTAAGGAGTAAAATCAGACCTAATCAGAACTATCCAACCGTGTTTGCAAAAATTAGTTTTGACACTCTACGGCGGCCGTTAGCTAGGTTATCCTACAGGCTGGACTTGTGGGGTATCGCAACTGCTGAGCTCTGATACCACTCTGTAACACCCTCAGAATCGGCCCTATGCAAGTTTTAGCGAAACTCGCCAAACCCGCATAGAAACGATTCAAGGTGCTCCACCAGCACTTTCGCATGGTGGAAAGCAAAGTAATAACATTACACAACAGCCCTCGATGGGACCCACAGTAACAGATATATACAACATGACTCAAAGAGTCAAGAATACAAATATACGGTACAAAGATCCAAATCACCTTGAAAATGATAGAGCGTCTGTCTCACGGACAAGATGCAAATGGGGCTAAGAGCCTCAAGAATAACCAATGGCGCCCATAACCCTGCCAAAGCAAGCCGGAAGGGTAACCCGCTAACGCCGATCTCAAAACCGCTTAAACAAAAGGTGCCGACAAAGGGCAAAGGAAAAGAGGAGCGTCAAGATCGAGGCCAAGACACGGCGAGGCTAGAATTCGCGGTCCTCGCCACATAGGTATGGTGGATCAAGCGGCAGGCAAGATGCACTAAACAACCTATAGAGACTCGATACAATGGCGGATATCGAGAGGGATAAGAATGACCTAACCGGATCCGACTGAAGCTATCACCAAACAAACCCATCCCGTGTTTCTCGAGACCAAACGAGGAAGTCAACCGAGGAACTCACAGTTGGCGCTTTACTTATTCTTATAGTTGCAGCACTTTACTAGTCAGGTTTAGATAATCATCTTGATAAAAATAAGCAGTGGGCACTTTTGGTTGACCATTCCGTGACAGTTGCAGCACTTACTAGTCAGATACAATTAGCATGAGACAAACCCAAAACCCAGCAGTTGTTGGTACTTTTACTTAGCCATTCCGTTGTAGTGAAGCTGATTACTAATCATATCGGAAACAAGTCAATTTAAAACAATAAACTTTAGTTATAGTTGTCTATGATCAAGCACTGTGCTCCAAGTCGTCCATAACAACGGACACGGCTTCTCGAAAAGATTTAACCCTGCAGGGTTGCACCAAAGTATCCACAGGCACTTCGACCCTTTTTGCCAGATCAATTAACATACACCCATCGGTATGTCGGCGGGGCCTAAGTCACGACGCCCTGCACTCCAAAGCAAGCACGGGGGGCCACCCCACTAAGTCTACCCGCAACGAAGTCGGCCGGTCTCCGAGACGGACTTAGGGTTTGGGTGGACGGCTGTGAACGACAGCAGATCCCCAATCGGGATCCGACACCGCAAAACGTGTCCCGATCCTAACAAAGACAGGTGCTCCTCGCACAAACGTAAATAAAGCGGTAAACATGGCATAAGTAGGATAGTAAATAAATCCTCAAACTAGTTGTGGCCCCAAAGACAATACTTTGAAATCAGGTAATAATCAATGGGGGCCCATATCTCCCACGTGGTTAGCGCTCGATCTCGAACAGTGTCAAGAACTCGGTCCTACGGACACAAGTGGGCTCGAAACCAAATATTACCTATCACCCACCGATGCCTCTGCTTAATTCAATTTTAGTTGTTAAATAGGAATTAAGGTGAACAATAAGTAAACCATGATCATCTCCAACGTCAACACGCGGCAATCCTCCAACAATTGTGGTACTGGTCGACACACAAACACACTTGAGCAAGCGACTACGACACGCGGGTCCAACTAACTACCAAACAACAGGTAATAGGATGTGTCCAAGGCTATATATGGCTGCAAGGGATATCACGGGTACGAAATCTAGAGCATCGCAACACAGGTAGCAAAGATCAACAGGAGGGAATAAATACTAGCAAAGTAAGATAGGTAGAAAGGGGGAGATGCTCGCCTGAAAACATTGTCGAAGGTTCAACCGAAGATCGAGGCGACGCTCACATCAACTCAACGGCCTTATCCGCGAAGAAACAAAACACTAGAATAAACACCGGATGCAATATTTTAATACAACGGCAGAAGATCGGCATGATGCATGTATGATGAATGACATGGCCAAGATGCGATGCAATTAGGTCATATTAAGTGGAACCGGGGTCCCGACAATTATTAGAGGGTTCATGTTGTTTAGCTACCCCGCAATTTAAATGTTGTATTAACATGGCACGATGAGTTACCGGTTCGCTACACAAGTTTAAATGAGGCCAATATAAGGCTAGATTTGCCCGCATATGGGCCCCATATTTAATTATTAGGTGAATCGGCATAAGGCCCCCAAACCACATGATATGCATGCGAGATGTCAATTAAGTATGCAACAATTCATATAGTTGACCTTTTATAAAATAGGGTTCTCGGAGAGGGTTCACATTTAGGGTCTCACGAACTTGGGATTCCGGGTCGGTCTCAGGTCCGTGGTTCGACGGAACGCTCGCCCGGGTCGCCCTCGAATTACGGGGTAGATCTTGTTGTTACGTGTCGGTGACCTTGGCGTCGGGTTCTTGGGCATCGATCGGGAAAAAGTGCTTGTCGATCTGTGGTCTTCGGGTTGCTTCGATCGGATCGACAAGTACTTGTCGTCCCACGAGGAGTCCTTGTCGATCCGCATGACGATCTTCGGTCAACGGAAGGTCTCGGCGATGTCTCCACTTTCGATCTCGACCATCGTGTACGAGTCGAAGGTCTTGGCGTCCTCACGCGGTAGATGACGATCTCGGGGTCTCGGAGCAGTTCTGGTTCGGTGTCGGACGATCTTGGCGCGGCACCGTGTTCGGGGTCTCGGCGTCCGTAGCTCTTGGTGTCCAAGGCGCGACATCAAAACAGCGGGGTCTTGTCGAAGAGACTATATTGGCCCTTGGACAACACCATCTGCAGACGCACACCGAGGCTTGCGGTCGAACTCGTCATACCAACCAACAGAGGCAGGGCGAGCCTTGCAACGCCGGCGGCGGCTCCTGGCTTCGGTTGCAGACGGAGGAGGCAGCCCTGGAGGTGAGGAGCACGCCTGCGTGGCCGGCCGCGCGGGAACCAGAGGAGGCAGGCAGGGGTCAACGGGACCGGAGGTGGGAGCTTGGTTGGCCCGACGGAGGTGACGCCGCTGGATGGAAGGAGGCTCGGAGGAGGGAGCGAGGCGGAGGTGGCCGAGGATGGCTGCGGGCAGAGCGAGCTCGGGGGCGGCCTTGGAGGCCAGAGGCGGCGACTGGCTGAGGCGAGACGGGCCGGGCCGGACGCGGGCGATGGGCGGCCGGAGGCGGCGGCCTTCGACGGGCAGGGGAGCGGATCGGTGGCGGGCACCGGGCGCGGGCCAGCGGGCGAGGGGGAAGGTCAGGCGGTGGCGCCAGGCCGGCGGGGACCGAGCCGGAGAGGAGCTCGAGGCGGCGGGACGGACTGGAGGCGGGTGCCGGTGAGGGCCGAGAGGACGGAGGAGCGGTGGCGAGGCTCGAGCTGGCCGCAGGCAGCGGGCGCGGTGCGCAGCGGCAGCGCTTGGGCGACGGGCGCATGAGGAGAGCTCAGCGGAGCAGGCCACGGGCGGCGGAGAGAGAGGGCATCGGGCGGCTGCCGGCGAGCGAGCTAGGCGGGAGGGAGGTGCACGTGAGGTGAGGAGGACGCGGGAGGTAGGGGACGGTCGGGTGGTGGGCCAGGCGCGGTGGGCTCGGGGCTGTATGGGCGTGGATGGTGTGTGCGTGGGACAGAGGGATGGGGTGGGCCAGGGTTATGAGGCTGAGTGGGCAGAGTCTGATTGGAGGGGAGAGGGAGAGAGGTGACGTGGCTGCATGCCATAGGGTGGGGTGAGGTGGAGGGGTGGGTGTGGGTAGGTAGTTTGGTAGGTTTAGGAATACGGGTGGGACTGGTGGTTGGACCGATTTAAAAATCCTGGGGGTGGTCGTTCGGGTCGGGTCGGCCCGTTCGACTGCCCCCACTAAAACAATTAATTAAAATATTTATTTTTACCCAGCGCTTTTGCAATCCGACAGCGGACAAAACAAAATAATCCGGAGCCCCGGGTTTGCGTGTTTGAATGTAGATGGGGCATTTGGAAAACAAATCAGGCTTTGCGAAAAATAGTTTTGACAAACAACATATGATGATGACGATGCAATGCACAAATTCAACGCGATTTTCTAGTAGTGGTTTTGCGGGATGCCACACACACTCAACATAATATCCGGTCGGGATGCACAAAGATAAAGCAAAGAACCAATCATCAAGCGATAGAGTTTTTGATCCACATCCTTTCCCTTGGGATCGAGATCAAGATTAACCTTAGTTGGCATGGGAGTCTTGGCACCTTTGACTTGATCAAACTTGAACTTCTTGAGCATGTCTTGGATGTATTTGGCTTGGTTGATGAAAGTCCCTTTCCTCAATTGCTTGACTTCAAACCCAAGGAAAAACTTCAACTCTCCCATCATGGACATCTCGAAGTGGTCGGTCATGAGCTTGGAAAAATCCTCATTAAAAGCTTTGTTAATAGACCCAAAGATAATGTCATCAACATAGATTTGGCATACGAACAAGTGGCCTCCAACATTCTTAGTAAAAAGAGTGGGATAAATGAGCCCCACTTCGAAGCCACGGTCTATCAAGAGCTCTCTAAGGCAGTCATACCACACATGTGGGGCTTGTTTGAGGCCATAGAGTGCCTTATTGAGCTTGTAGACATGGTTCAGAAAAAGTGGATCCTCAAAGCCCGGAGGTTGCTTGACGTATACCAACTCTTTCAAAGGACCATTAAGAAAAGCAGTCTTAACATCCATTTGATGCAACTTGAAGTTATGATGAGTAGCAAAAGCAAGAAGCATACGAATGGATTCAAGCTGAGCAATGGGGGCATAAGTCTCACTGTAGTCGATGCCCTCAACTGTGAGTATCCTTGGGCAACTAACCTTGCCTTGTTGCGCACAACTATCCCATTCGCATCACACTTGTTCTTGAAAACCCATTTGGTACCAATGACGTTTTGACAATCTTTGGGCCTCTCAACCAAGGTACATACTTTGTTCCTCTGAAGTTGTGAAGTTCTTCATTCATAGCGTCAAGCCAATCATCATCTTCAAGAGACTCGAAGACTTTCTGTGGTTCCACAAGAGAGATAAAAGCATGGTGAGAGCTAAAGGAGGCTAGTTGCCTCCTAGTAGTGGAACCTTTATTGAAATCTCCATAAAAATTATCAAGGATATGACCATCACGAACGATCTTGGCGAGATGATAGGCTTGACGACGAGCTTGAGATTCAATACGAGATTCTTGAGCAACCGCTTGATCATCTCCACCATTGGAGTTCCCGCCTTGAATATAAGAATGAATATGAGGATCATCTTCATCGATTTCCACTTTGGGAGAGTCATCATTTGGAGTAGAGCCTTGAGTATCATTTGCTTGCCCTTGATCTTGACGATCTTGATCTTGGGAAGAGCCTTGAGGAGGAGCCCCATCTTGGGGAGGTTGATGTTGTTGATGAAGAGCTTAACCTTGGGAGGTTCCTTGAGTAGGAGCTCCATCTTGGGGAGGTTGATGTTGTTCATGAGGACCTTGAACTTTGGGGCTTGGAGAGTCATGTGCATTGGAAGCTTCGGAAGATCTTGATGGAGCTTGTGCCAAAATAGTAGGTCCTTGAGAAGAAAGATGGTCTTGTGAGAGTGAGGGATCCACTTGAGTAGAGCTTGGTCCTTCTCCTTCGTCCACAAGGGGATCCTTAATGGGGAGGTGGAAACCTACACCCATTCTTCTTATGGCCTTAGGAGGAATTTCATCACTTGGATCACAAACACCGTCTTGCCTAACAAGGGACTCATGGTCTTCATCAAACTTCACATTGCTCGTCTCTTCAACTCTTCCATTGGCTTTGTTGTAGACTCTATAAGCATGGGACTGATTTGAGTATCCAACAAAGATCCCTTCATGAGCCTTGGCTTGGACAAACGAACTCCTTTCTTGAGAATATAGCACTTGCAACCAAACACTCGAAAGTAGCTAACATTTGGCTTTTTCCCGGTGAGCAAGTCATAGGGGTTCTTCTTATTTTTCTTGCGAAGATAAAGCCGGTTGGTTGCATGACAAGCGGTGGAGATAGCCTCGGCCCAAAAGTTGTATGGAGACTTGAATTCAGCTAACATAGACCAAGCCACATCCATCAAAGTGTGATTCTTCCTTTCGGCAACAGCATTTTGTTGAGGGGTATAAGGAGTGGAGTATTGATGCTTGATTCCTTCATCACTAAGAAACTCATCCAAGGTCTAGTTCTTGAACTCGGTGCCATTGTCACTTCGAATGGAGAGAATGGTTGCATTGTGTTTCCGTTGAACTTCATTGGCAAAATCGATGACAGTTTGTTGAGTGTCACTCTTGTACTTGAAGACGAAGACCCAAGTGTATCTTGAGAAATCGTCCACAATAACAAAGCAATACGTCTTGCCTCCAAGACTATCATGAGAAGGAGGGCCAAAGAGGTCCATGTGCAAGAGCTCTAGGCATCTTTCCGTGGTGATTTGATTGAGCACTTTGTGATGAGTTTCATGCATCTTCCCTTCAATACAAGCCCTACAAACACGATATTTGGCAAAAGAAACATCATTAAGACCAAGGATGTGGCCCTCGGAGTGAAGTATTTGCAAAGTTCTCATGTTAACATGGGCTAGGCGGCGATGCCACAACCAGCCCTTGTCGCATTTAGCATAGAGACATGGAGCATGAGGAGTAGTGGTCCCCGAAAAGTCCACCACATACAAGTCATGCTCTATATACCCTACGAAAGCCACCTTGAGAGACTAGCTCCACATGAGGACCACAGAGTGCTTATTAAAGAAACAAGAGATACCCATAATAGCAAGAGCACGAACGAAAAGTAAATTGTAACCAATGGTTTTGACAAGCATGACGTCAACCAAGGATACGTCCGGGGTTACCACCACTTTGCCAAAACCCAAAACCTAAGAACTTTCTTTATCACCGTAGGAGACCATTGTGTTAGAAATGTTTGGCCTTATCTCCATCATGATAGACTTGCTTCCGCTCATATGACTTGTGGAACCACTATCAAGCATCCATTTTGAACCACCGGAAGCATAGTCCTACAATAAAATCAAGCTTTGGTTTTAGGTACCAATTTTGCAATGGGTCCCCTTTTGTTAGTAACAAGAGTCTTTGGCACCCAAATGGCCCAATGATAATCATGTGTGTAAGAAGTTCCAACATATCTAGCATATACATGACCATCATAAGATTTGCAAAGAATATAAGAGGGATTGTTCTTTCTGGCAAAGTTGTCACTTTGCAAGATGGTTGGACCATGAGAAGATCCTTGAGTCATGCCCTTGTTCTTATTCTTCTTCTTGTTCTTCCTCTTCTTATTCTTAGCCTTGGCAAGTTGATTCTTCAATGTCGTGGGAATGGTCACGGCAGATGCTGCAATCGGCAGCGAGTAGTAGAACGAGGGGCAAGGTGTGGCATCCCGCAAAACCACTACTAGAAAATCGCGTTGAATTTAGGCATTGCATCGTCTTCATCATGCATTGTTTGCCCGCATTATTTGCAAAGTCTAGATTTAAATCGTATAAAAACCCCTCGTAGTTTCAAACACAAAAACCCGAGAGCATCGGAGATTTTATTTGCCTAAAAACTTTTGTGCAAAGTGTCTTTGTTTTAATTTGAACAGAAGCAAACAAACACAAAAACCAAAACAGCCCAATCCTAAATCCTAGTCCCACCCAATCTATTCCTACCCACCAACCCCAGCGCCACCACCCTCTCACCCAAAACATACCCACCGCCACCTCACCTATCCTCCTTTTTCCCTCTCTATCTTTCTCACCTAGTCCCTCTTACCTCTCTCTCTCTATGCCACCGGACCCACTCCCCACTTCCTCACCAACCCCTGCATCGAGCCCACCTCACCCGCTGGCCCCACCCCCACGCGTCCCACGCTGTCAGATCCCTCCCTTGACGCCCCTGCCTCACTCCACCGACGCGTGGGCCACCCCGGACCCACCAACTGCCTCCCCCACGCCCTGTTCATCTCCTTCCCTCGCGCCACCCATCCCCAGCTCGCGTCCGTGCTCCTCGCCTTCCTCTCTCAGCCACCGCCTTGCCCCGCTTGGCCGGCTGAAGGCCGCTCCGCCCGCCTCACTCCCGCGCTTCCTCCGCCCGCCTTCCCGCGCCCCTTCCCCAACCTCACCACCGCCTGGCCCCGTCCCCTCGACGCCTTCGCTCCGCCCGGCGACAGCCGAGCTGCTACGCCCGCTTACCACCTGCGCCGCCTCCACCGCTGCCTCCGCCGCCCCGCCAGCGCCTCCGACCCCGCCGCCTGTCGCCATCATCACCGCCACTGCGCGCTGCCCTCTCTTGTGGCCGCCCCGCCACGCCGCGCCGTCGCCGCCATCCGCTCGCCGTGGCTGCGTCAGACGGCGTGCGTTACCTCGCGGCCGGCCAGCGCCAGGACACCGGGCGCCGACCCGCGCTGCCCTCGCTGGCCCGCCCGCTCTGGCCCGCCCGACCTCGACCAGGCCCGCCCGTGTGCGTGTAGGTGTGTGCTCGTGTATGTGTCATGGGAAGCATGTGAACCTATGGCGTATTGGAGCACCGAGCCCAACAACCTTCGCACCGAACCCTCGGGACGCAAGATCGCCACGAGACCGACAAGCACCTCCAAGATCGAGATCGAACCGAGTTGAGAAACCGCAAGACCTTCGCGACGAGAACGACACCGACCCGAGTTCTGCTTCCCGGACATCGAGGTCCCGAAGACTGACGCCCGGCGACCGAAGCCGAGAACCCCGACATGGACACACCAAGTTCTTCATCGAGGAAGCCAAGGCCGTCGACGTGGAACCATAGAACGCCGAGCGCTTCACCCGGACACCGAGAACATTCCCCCCGGAACGCCATGACCGTCAACATGACCCCAAGTCCCGCACCCGGATGCGCCAAGATCTACCCCTGAGTCCGAGAGAACGATCCCGTCGAGACCGATCCGTCGGACCCTGGACCCCGACCCCGAACCCCGAACCCCGGAACCCCAAGATCGCCGAACCCTAAATGTGTGAACCCCTTTCTCGAGCCCTATTTTATAAATGAAATCACAACTTGTTGCATATTAAATTGTCATCTCGCATGCATATCATGTGGTTTGGGGGCCTTATGCCGATTCACCTAATAATTAAATATGGGGCCCATATGCGGGCAAATCTAGTCTTCTATTGGCCTCATTTAAACTTGTGTAGCGAACCGCATCTATCTTACTCGTTAAACAACATTTAAAACTCGGGGTTTCTACACAACTTGAACCACCTAATTAATTGTCGGGACCCCGGTTCCGCCTAATATGACCTAATTGCATCACCTTTGCCATGCCATCCATCATGCATGCATCATGCCGATCTTCTGCCGTGTATTAAATATCGCATCCGGTGTTTCTTCTAGTGTTTTGCTTCTTCGCGGATAAGGCCGTTGAGTTGATGTGAGCTTCGCCCCGATCATCGGTTGAACCCTTCGGCGATGTTTTCAGGCGAGCATCTCCCTCTTTCTACCTATCTTACTTTTATAGTCTTTATTCCCTCCTGTTGATCTATTGCTATCTGTGTTGCGATGCTTTAGTTTTCCGTACCCTTGATATCCCCTGCAGCCTTATATTGCCTTGGACACACCCTATTACCTGTTGTTTGGTAGATAGTTGGACTTGCGCGTCGTAGTTGCTTGCTTAAGTGCTGATGTGTGTCGTCATATGCCACAGTTGTTGATGTAATGCCGCATGTTGATGTTGGAGATGATTCTAGTTTTACTTATCGTCACTTTAATTTCTGTTTAACAACTAAAATTGAATAAGCAGGCATCGGTGTGATAGATAATATTTGGTTTCAACGCCCACTTGTGTCCCGTGAAGACCCCGAGTACTTGATACTGTTCCTTGATTTTGCGCTATCCACATCCGGAGGTATATGGGACCCCTGCACTGAGCTTGATTCCGTCTTATTTCTTGGGGCCACAAACTAGTTTGAGGTTTTATTTACGATCTGTACTTATGCCATGATTTATCGCTTTAATTACGATTGTGCGAGGTAATCGCACACTGCATCGCTTTTGGAAGCGGAGTGATTACGCGTGTCGATAAGCCCATTTGGGGTTCGATCGCCACGACCATTGGCGCTAACCTTGAGTCCGTCTCGAGCTTGCTTACTGCTATGGTTCTACTCAAAGGGTGGCCCCTGAAATATTTCTGAATCTTGTGATTGTTCATGTGAAAGCCTCGTTGGTTTTGATTTGGTTTTTCCGAGGTTGATCGAGTGTGTGTTGCTATTGGTGCACCCCCGGGTAAAACTTTTCAAAGCCGTGTCCATGTTATGGACGACTTGGAGCACAGATCTCGATCATAGACAAGCATAACTAAAGTTTATCGCTATAAATTTGACTTATAATGACTAGTAATCAGCTTCACTATAATGGAATGGCTAATTAATACTGCCCACAATTGCTTGTTTGGTTGTCGCCATGCGACAATTGTATCGACTAGTAAGTATTGCAACTACAACGAATTGGCTGAATAAAAGTACCAACAAGCTGGGTTTTGGGTTTATCTCATGATATCTGCACTGATTAGTAATTGTCTCAACTATCACGGTTTGGTTAACTAAAAGTGCCCACTGCTTACTTTATCGTGACGATTATCTAAACACGACTAGTAAGTGCTGCAACGATAATCGAATAAATAAAGCTGTCAACCGCGTGAGTTCCGGTTGACTTCCTCGCTTGGTCTCGAGGGGAAACACTGTGATGGGTTTGTTTGTTGTTAGCTTCGTTGGATCCGGATAGGTCATTCTTACCCCTCTCGATAACCGCCATTGTATCGAGTCTCTATAGGTTGTTTAGTGCATGCTTTGCCGCCACCCACCATACCTATGTAGGCGAGGACCGCCGAATTAGCCTCGCTGTGTCGCCTCAAGATCGACGCCCTTCTTTTCCTTTGCCCTTTGTCGGCACCCTTTTGTTTAAGGTGTTTGAGATCGACGTCGTTAGCGTGGTTACCCTTCCGCTTGGCTCGCAGGGTTATGGACGCCATTGGTTATTCTTCAGGGCTCTTAGCCCCATTTGCATTTTGTCCGTAGCTGGACGCTCTACTGTTTTCAAGGTGATTTGGATCTTTGTATATTACATCTGTATTCTTGACTCATTGAGTCGCTGTTGTATATATATCTGTTCTGTGGGTCCCATCGAGGACAGTTGTGTAATGTTATTACTGCTTTCCACCATACGAAAGTGCTGGTGGGCACCTTTGAATCGCTTCTATGCGGGTTTGGTGAATTTTGCCCAAACTTGCATAGGTCCGATTCTCGAGGGTGTTACAGTGGTATCGAGCTCGGTGATTGCGATACCCCACAAGTCCAAATCAGAGGATAACCTAGCTAACGGTCAAGTAGAGTGTCAAAACTATTTTGCAAAATCGGTTGGATAGTTCGATTAGGTCTGATTTTACTCCTTACCCTCCTGCTCCCTCTTACCCCACGCTTTTGAATCGCCTCGCCTTCCTTCGAGTCCAGGAATTCTCGTGTTTGGGTTTCCGCTGCACCTTTAGGGTTTCGCTTCCTTCTTCGATAACGGTGTTGCTACATGGTCTTCATGCTATCCGAGAATCCTTCCGTGGTGCCGTCCTTTGTTCTTTGTTTGTGCCTTCCGTGTTTTCCGACGCCGACATCATCTACGCCAGATCCGATGCGTAGTCTGATCCTCCTTTGTTCCCGAACCTCGCTTGTCGAGATCTTGATCTGTTCCGAGAATGGTTGCACTTTTGCCACCGACAGCGGAGTAATAGTTTGGGTGCGTGATGGATTGGCCCCCATGCCGACTACCCTTGCTATTCGCTTTCGTGCATTGAAGTGGATGAGAATGCATCGGTTCCCTCTCTCCATCGAAGTTAGAGGTGGCTTAATTTGTTGATACCTCTAGCTTCGTCCTTTGTTTCTCCGGAGTGATCTCTCGACGATCAGGAGCAACGAACCTTTGTTGGTGGTGTCACCGTTTTCAAGATGAAGGAGGAACCATCGTTAGTGGTGTCGCGAGGATCTACACGAAGCGAGAAGACGCAGATCGCCGACCTTCCTTCCGGTACCATGAGGCGGATCTCGAGGGCGAGATCCATTGTTAGTGGTGTCGAATTGTGGCATCCCGCAAAACCACTACTAGAAAATCGCGTTGAATTTAGGCATTGCATCGTCTTCATCATGCATTGTTTGCCCGCATTATTTGCAAAGTCTAGATTTAAATCGTATAAAAACCCCTCGTAGTTTCAAACACAAAAACCCGAGAGCATCGGAGATTTTATTTGCCTAAAAACTTTTGTGCAAAGTGTCTTTGTTTTAATTTGAACAGAAGCAAACAAACACAAAAAAAACCAAAACAGCCCAATCCTAAATCCTAGTCCCACCCAATCTATTCCTACCCACCAACCCCAGGCTGCCACCTCACCTCTCACCCAAAACATACCCACCGCCACCTCACCTATCCTCCTCTTTTCCCCTCTCTATCTTTCTCACCTAGTCCCTCTTACCCTCTCTCTATGCCACGGACCCACTCCCACTTCCTCAACCCCTGACCGAGCCCCACCTCACCCGCTGGCCCCACCCCACGCGCCCCAGCTGATCCCTCCCCAGCCCTTGACGCCCCGCTACTTTGCACCGACGCGTGGCCCACCCGGACCCACCAACTGCCTTCCCCATGCCCTGTTCATCTCCTCCTCGCAAGGCCACCCATCCCCCAGCTCGCGTGCCCGTGCTCCCTCGCCTCTCTCAGCACCGCCTTGCCCCCGCTCCTTGGCAGGCCGCCGTGGCCGCTCACCCCTGCGCCACAAGACGCTTCGCTCGCCTCGCGCCTCCCCAACCTCACCACCGCCCGCCCTCCTCGACGCCTTCGCCTGGCTGCCGGGCCCGCCGAGCGCCGCTTACCACCGCGCCGCCCTCCACTGCTGCTCTCCGCCGTCTGCCCCGCCAGCCCACCCCGCCGCCTGCCGCCATCATCACCACCGCGCTGCCGCTTCTCCGCCACGGCTGCCCCGCCTGCGCCGCCTGCCGCCGCCATCCGCTTCGCGTGGCTGGCCGCCGACGGGCCACGGCCTCCTCAAGGCGCCAGGACACCGCGCGCGACACCCGGCTGCCCTCGCTGGGCCCCGCCTCGCTCGCCCGGCCGACCCGTCGACCCGTGGGCCTGCCGCGTGTGCGTAGGTGTGTGTGCTCGTGTATGTGTCATGGGAAACGCATGTGAACCTATGGTCAGATGGAGCACCCCGAGCCAACAACCTTGACACCGAACCCTCGGGACGCAAGATCGCCACGAGACCGACAAGCACCTCCCCCCGAAGATCGAGATCGAACCGAGTTGAGAAACCGGCAAGACCTTCGCGATGACGAGAACGACACCGACCCGAGTTCTGCTTCCCGGACATCGAGGTCCCGAAGACTGACGCCCGGCGACCGAAGCCGAGAACCCCGACATGGACACACCAAGTTCTTCATCGAGGAAGCCAAGGCCGTCGACGTGGAACCATAGAACGCCGAGCGCTTCACCCGGACACCGAGAACATTCCCCCCGGAACGCCATGACCGTCAACATGACCCCAAGTCCCGCACCCGGATGCGCCAAGATCTACCCCTGAGTCCGAGAGAACGATCCCGTCGAGACCGATCCGTCGGACCCTGGACCCCGACCCCGAACCCCGAACCCCGGAACCCCAAGATCGCCGAACCCTAAATGTGTGAACCCCTTTCTCGAGCCCTATTTTATAAATGAAATCACAACTTGTTGCATATTAAATTGTCATCTCGCATGCATATCATGTGGTTTGGGGGCCTTATGCCGATTCACCTAATAATTAAATATGGGGCCCATATGCGGGCAAATCTAGTCTTCTATTGGCCTCATTTAAACTTGTGTAGCGAACCGGTATCTATCTTCTGCCTGTTAAACAACATTTAAAACTCGGGGTTTCTACACAACTTGAACCACCTAATTAATTGTCGGGACCCCGGTTCCGCCTAATATGACCTAATTGCATCACCTTTGCCATGCCATCCATCATGCATGCATCATGCCGATCTTCTGCCGTGTATTAAATATCGCATCCGTGTTTCTTCTAGTGTTTTGCTTCTTCATGATAAGGCCGTTGAGTTGATGTGAGCTTCGCCCGATCATCGGTTGAACCTTCGGCGATGTTTTCAAGCATCATCTCTTTCTACCTATCTTACTTTTATAGTCTTTATTCCCTCCTGTTGATCTATTGCTATCTGTGTTGCGATGCTTTAGTTTTCCGTACCCTTGATATCCCCTGCAGCCTTATATTGCCTTGGACACACCCTATTACCTGTTGTTTGGTAGATAGTTGGACTTGCGCGTCGTAATTGCTTGCTTAAGTCGATGTGTCGTCATATGCCACAGTTGTTGATGTAATGCCGCATGTTGATGTTGGAGATGATTCTAGTTTTACTTATCGTCACTTTAATTTCTGTTTAACAACTAAAATTGAATAAGCAGAGGCATCGGTGGGTGATAGATAATATTTGGTTTCCGAACGCCCACTTGTGTCCCGTAAGACCCCGAGTACTTGATACCTGTTCCTTGATTTTGCGCTATCCACATCCGGGAGGTATATGGGACCCCACTGCCAGAGCTTGATTCCGTCTTATTTCTTGGGGCCACAAACTAGTTTGAGGTTTTATTTACGATCTGCTTATGCCATGATTTCTTGCTTTAATTACGATTGTGCGAGGTAACGCCTGCATCGCTTTTGGAAGCGGAGTGATTACGTGTCGACAAGCCCTGTTTGGGGTTCCCATCGCTCGACCATTGGCGCTAACCTTGAGTCCGTCTCGAGCTTGCTTACCCGCTATGGTTCTACTCAAGGGTGGCCCTGAAATATTTCAATCTTGTGATTGTTCACCGTGAAAGCCTCGTTGGGTTTTGATTTGGTTTTTCCGAGGTTGATCGAGTGTGTGTTGCTATTGGTGCACCGCCGGTAAAACTTTCAAAGCCGTGTCCATGTTATGGACGACTTGGAGCACAGTATCTCGATCATAGACAAGCATAACTAAAGTTTACTGCTATAAATTTGACTTATAATGACTAGTAATCAGCTTCACTATAATGGAATGGCTAATTAATACTGCCCACAATTGCTTGTTTGGTTGTCGCTTGCGACAATTGTATCTGACTAGTAAGTATTGCAACTACAACGAATTGGCTGAATAAAAGTACCAACAACTGCTGGGTTTTGGGTTTATCTCATGATATCTGTACCTGATTAGTAATTGTCTCAACTATCACGGTTTGGTTAACTAAAAGTGCCCACTGTTTACTTTATCAGGACGATTATCTAAACCTGACTAGTAAGTGCTGCAACGATAACTGAATAAATAAAACTGTCAACCGCGTGAGTTCCTCGGTTGACTTCCTCGTTTGGTCTCGAGGGGGAAACACCAGGATGGGTTTGTTTGTTGTTAGCTTCAGGTTGGATCCGGATAGGTCATTCTTACCCCTCTCTGATAACCGCCAGTTGTATCGAGTCTCTATAGGTTGTTTAGTGCATGCTGCCGCTGCCGCTCAGTCCACCATACCTATGTAGGCGAGGACCGCCGAATTCTAGCCTCGCTGTCTTCGCCTCGATCGACGCTCCTTCTTTTTCTCTTGCCCTTTGTCGGCACCTTTGTTTAAGCAGGTTTTGAGATCGACGTCAAGCAGGTGGTTACCCTTCCGCTTGGCCTGGGCAGGTTATGGACGCCATTGGTTATTCTCCAGGCTCTTAGCCCCATTTGCATCTTGTCCGTAGCTGGACGCTCTACCGCTTTCAAGGTGATTTGGATCTTTGTATATTATATCTCGTATTCTTGACTCATCGAGTCAGTTATATATATCTGCCTGGGTCCCATCGAGGACTGTTGTGTAATGTTATTACTTCGCTTTCCACCCGCACGAAAGTGCTGGTGGGCACCTTTGAATCGCTTTCTATGCGGGTTTGGTGAATTTTGCCCAAACTTGCATAGGTCCGATTCGAGGGTGTTACACAAGGGCGGCCACCATCTGCGAAGTAGAAGAGGGCGGAGACATGGTTTTACCCAGGTGTGCCTGGAGGGTAAAGACCTACTCTGCTAGATTGTATTATGGAGGTGGTACAATGGGCAGCTCGGCGGCTAGGCTACAGTCGCTTGGGTGTATGAGGGAACGATCTCTACACGCCATGCGGGAGGTTTATAGGCTCACCTCCCTAGGGTTTACATATCTCAACCGAATCGATTAAGGCTTGATACTCGTTTAACCTAATCCGATTGGGCCTATCTACTACTTTGGGCCTTGACTTCGATCGCTTGGATCCTCTGGCTTCGATCCGATCCGTCTTCGAGCCCACTCGCCATTCTTGGGCGATCGGAAGCGTCTGCTGGGTATACCCGGTAGGCACATTCCCATCGAGTCCCGAGGCCGTCTTGATTAGGCGAGGTGGCTGCCGGTAGTCGAGTATCTGACGTAGTAGACATCCGGTCGAATCGTCGGCGGGCTCTGTATAAAGGAAAACTAGTCATCGGTCGCAGCTTTGGCGAGTCGGTGGCGAAAACACTATCATAGTGATCGGGTCGGCGAGTGGCTGAAGTTGGACCGTTAAGCGTGGTCAAACTAGCCGTTGGGGTAATCCAATGGTAACTTTTGGCGTAATCACCGGCGTAGTAACGACTCCCGATTTGGCGGGTAACAACCGCTATATAAGGGAATGGCGGCGATCGGAGAACCACCTTCGCCATTCCTCCGATTATGCCAAGACTTCCTCCCCGCGACGCGATCCAGCCGACCGGAAATCCTCCGACCCCCCACAAATCCTTCCGCCATGGCCCTATCCACCGAACCTGGGGGTAGATCTAAGTGTACGAGGGCGCAACTGGCTTCCTTTGAGGAGGCCAGTATCCTGCGCGTCGGCTGCTGGCGCATCCCCGAGGCCGGAGAGGTGACCCCGAGCCCGCGCGAGAGGGAATTCATCTGCTTCACCAGCCATTTAGAACGGGGGCTAGGATTCCCCACGTCCCTGTTCTTCCGGCGCTTCTGCGCCTACTACGGGATCCAACCATCGGACCTGGGTCCTCACAGCATCGAGCAGCTCGCCATCTTCGTGGCGTTCTGCGAATGCTACTTTGGCTGCCGGCCCTACTTCCCTCTATGGCAAGATCTGTTCCACGGACGGATCAGCCACGAGGAAGTGGGCGGCCTAATGCTTGCCGCGGGCGGCCTAACTTTCCAGCTGAAGTCGAAGGCTTCGTTCTTCGACTTGATGCTGCCCGCCAAGGAGGCGAGCGACTGGAAGAAATCTTGGTTCTATGTTGCCGAGGCGACCCCGGAGGGCGAGACGGCGATCCCACGGTACTCCACCAACCGGTCCGAACCGCGCCGTCTTCAAGTCGGCAAGCGCTCCAGCGACCAGCGGATGGTCGTGGACGAAATGCTCCAAACCATCCGCAGCCTGAAGAAGAAGGGCCTCCAGACGATCAACTTGTACAACTGCTTGCTCGGGCGGCGGCTCGTCCCTCTGGCTCGGCGCGAGCACTACATGTACCAGTACACCGGCCGGGAGGACTCGACGAAGTCCTTCCTCGCCGAGTGGAAGCTCGAGGACTACACCGCAGCACTGAAGAAGATCACCCAGGCGGTGTACCTGGACGCACAGGCTGGGGTCGCCCCCTACACCGCAAAGTGTCCAGCCCCAACGGTAATCACCTCGCTTCATTTGCAGTCGCAGGTTTTGAAGTAGCGGTCATTATAATTTCATCTTGCGTTCATTGCAGCTATTCCAAGTGGTGGAAGGATGGATCCCGCCTTCGGACGACGAGAATTCTAGCTCGTCTGTCCAGGACATGGGCGAGTCGCCTCCCGCCAAGGGAGACGCCGGGAGCGACGAGAGTGACGGCGACGACGAGTCCGAGGAGGAGGTCGCTCCGCTGGTCCGCAAGACCCGCGGGAAGCGTCAACGTGAGCTTGAGGCGAGAAAAAGCCTCGAGCGTCATGATGATGATGAAGAACTTCCGGAGACCACCTCGCGCCGCCAGGCTAATCCGTCAAAGAAGAAGAAGAAGAAGAAGAATAAGGAGAAGGAGGCGAAGGCCCCTCCGAAGACGAAGACGAAGCCGATGAGGCCGGCCTCGCCACCGCACTCGGCGAGCAGCTCTGACGCCCCCAGCCCGGCCAAGGACGAGGCGCCAACGACGGCAGCCGCGCTGGACACGGCCACTCTCGAGGTGCCACTGGCTTCGATGCCTCCACCATTCGCCCCAGTTTCTGGGCTGGGGGATGCTCCGGCTGCGGCGGCTTCGCCTCGCAGGGAAGCTCCTGCCGAAGATGTCCCAGAGGCTTCCATTGCGGCCTCGACGACGAAGAAGCCGTCCGTTTCTTGGGCACGCGACGTCCTGGAAATGGGGCTCAGCCGCCGACTGGGCCCTGAACTAGAGAAGCCGGCCGGCCTCCGCACGGGGCTACGCTTCATTCCAGTCGCCAAGTGGGTTTGCTCACCTACCTTTGTCTTCCATAGCAGCTTGAATTATCTTGCTTACATGATTGATTTACAGGACCGGAGTGGAGAAGATGGGCCACCCGACCGTGGCTAAGGTGCCACCCGTCGTCAGCGAGGAGGATCCTTCCCGTAAGAGGAAGGCGGACGAGGTCGTCGTCCCTACGGATGGCGGCAAGAAGGCCAAGGGCGATGATGTCGTTACGATCTCTGACGACACGACGGTCGCGCCGTCTGAACCCGCATCAGAGGCAGTCGCATCCACGAAGGAGGGTGATCCCTTGCCTGGAGCGGCCGAGCCGACCTCCTTTGGTGCGGGTGCCTCCATCGCGACATTCCCGCGCTTCATGGCCAAAGCGGCCATAGCGAGTGGAATTTCGCCCTCGAGCCGTGCACCTGGGGTCGCCGATACGGAAGTCGAGCAGCGTCGTGGGCACACGCCAGCTCTCCTCGCGTCCGTGGACGCGATACAACTTCATGGCATGCTTGGCGCAGCCATCCAGGTATGTCCAGTCCCCGAGGATCAGGTCGGTGTATTGCAGCGGTCTGATTCTTTTGGTGTATAGTTGTTAGTTTTCGCGTCCAGTCCCCGAGTGCGCACTTGCTGAATTTCAGCGGGTGGGCACTTAGGAGTTTTTTGATTGCCAGTCCCCGAGTGCGCACTCGCTGAATTTCAGCGGGTGGGCACTTAGGAGTTTTTTGATTGCCAGTCCCCGAGTGCGCACTCGCTGAATTTCAGCGGGTGGGCACTTAGGAATTTTTTGATTGCCAGTCCCCGAGTGCGCATTCGCTGAATTTCAGAGGGTGGGCGCTGAGGATGTTGCTTTGATTGACTGTTTGAATGATGTGCAGGGTCTGCAACGTGAATCAGCTGACCGATTGGCAGCGAAGTACCGCACGGAGAAGGAATTGGCCACCTTCCAAGAGGCGAATAAGGGGCTTCAGGCGGTTGCCGCGAAGGCGGAGGAAGCTCGCCAGGGGCTTGTCCCAGCGGGTGAGTTGGCGGTGGCTCAATCGGCACTTAGCTCGGCTGAGAAGCGGATCGCCGAACTCGAGCGCGAGCTGAGGGAGGCGAAGGAGGAAGCAAACTCGGCGGACGGGCGAGCCAAGGCCGCTATTACCGCCGCCGCAGAGGATCGTAAAGTGTCCGACGCCCTTGTTGCTGGGCTTCAGGACGACTATACTTCGCTTCAATGCTTCATCACAGATCTCTCCCGCCCCTTGATTGGTAAGTGTACCTGCCTCTGCCAATAACATGTGTTCTGTTGTGATGCCCGGCGTACTCATTGTTGTCTTCTATTCGCAGGTCGCATCCTTGATGGCGCGGAAGAGGCGAGCTCGTTCGACGTGCGGCAGTGTGTGGCCACGCTCGTCGACTCGGCAACGTTGTCGGCGACGTGCATCCGAGCCTACCTCCAGGAGATATCACCCACGGAGGTAATTCCCAGCGACCTCGTCGAGGTGTGGAAGTACTTGGAGAAGGCACCCTCGGTCGTTGAATTCATGACGCGATCGGCGTTTCGGCGCGGAGCAGCGACGGCGCTTAGCCTTGGACTTGCTCACTTCCCGGAGGACTTCGACCTCGACGATGTGACGAGTGGCTACCAGTTGTCGACTGGTGCAGTGGAGATTTCCGAGGTGCTCAAGTTGATGATCAGCGCGCGATGTACTGGCGTGAACGGGCAATGGGCGACCTCCTTCCGTACCGAGAGGCGATCGTCGCTTAACGACCCGAGCCGCACCCGGGATTTTAAGGTCGAGCAGCCCTTCCGCGCGGAGATGGCGGGTGAGCTGACGACGTACCCGTCAAACCCGTACACGCCGTTCATCCGCAATCGCCGGGGTGCTGGCGAGTCGTCGTCGAAGCCTGCAGAATAGGATAGTTTTCCCTGGGGTGTTAGTAGCGGGTCTGCCGTATGGGCATATTTTGTATTCTAAGACAATTGCAACATGCTAGTAATGTGATATCATGTTTGTTGTGTGATTTGTCATGTGTTTTTCGATTGAGGTTTGAACGAGTCCCCGAGCGCGTCCGCCCTTGTGTGGGGTTTACCTCGTGTATGATGTGTTTGTGGTTTGTGAGTGTTTTGTTATTGTGGTCGACTCGCCCGGACTCGAAGAGCCAGTCACTAGGCGACTCCCTTGAGCGCTCTATACTTCATCGTTTTCCCTTGCGCGAACGAGGTCGGGTGGCCGAGTCCCCGAGCGTGGTACTTGGTTGTTCTAGGCGCGACTCGAGGGTGGTTGAGGACTTGGCGCGTTGGTTTGAGCGCATCACTCCTGCCTGGCCCGTTGGGTCGATCGCATGCAGTCTGCGCATGCTCTCATACTTGGCGTTTTCCGGCTCGCTGAACGGTCGTCGATCCCGAGCGTGGTACATGGCCGTTCGAGTCGCTATGTCGAGGATGCGTAGGATCATAGTCGCTGTGAGAAGCGAAGGCAGTTGTCTTGGCTCGTAGAACCAGTCGGGCTAGGCGACTCCAATGGGGCTCCGGGTAGGCGTTTTTCGTGGACGATGCAAAACCTGAGGTGACTTAGTGCTTTTGCATCGCACTACTTGGCCGTGCCGATCGATTTACCAAAGGTTGACTTCTGCGGTTAGCTTGACGCTGTAATTACGAGTGCGAGTGGCACAAGACACGGAGAGTAGGCGCAATTTGCGGTAACCAATTCTTTTTATTTCATAGCGAATGAGGAGTACATATGTGGCGTTCTAGGAATAGAACTTCCGTAGGAGGTTTACATTCCATGGTCGCTTGACGTCGAGTTTGCCGTCCCCGCGGACGTCGATGAGGTAGTAGGCGTCGTTGCCGAGTACACGCCCGATGGCGAATGGTCCCTCCCATGGAGGGGAAAGCTTGTGCATGCCCTTCTTGTCCTGGATGAGGCGCAGCACCAGGTCGCCTTCTTAGAAGGTGCGAGTTTTCACCCGCCGGCTGTGGTAGCGGCTGAGTCCTTGTTGGTAGATGGCGGTGCGCGAGCGAGCTAGGTCGCGTGCCTCGTCGAGTTGATCGACTCCATCCTGCCGTGCGAGTTCGTTCGCAGCCTCTGTGTAGTGGACGACCCTTGGAGAGTCGTGCTCGAGGTCGGTGGGCATGACTGCCTCGGCGCCGTACACCATGAAGAAGGGGGTGAATCCTGTCGACCTGTTAACCGAGGTGCGGATTCCCCAGATGACGGAGGGTAGCTCCTCGACCCATCCCCCGGCGGTGCGCTCGAGTGGTACCTGGAGTCGCGGATTCAGGCCGTGGAGGATGCTTTGATTGGCCCGTTCTGCCTGGCCGTTGGATTCCGGGTGGGCGACCGATGCGAGGTCGAGCCGGATGTGGTGTTCCTCGCAGAATTTGGCCATGGCTCCTTTGGCGAAGTTGGTGCCATTGTCCGTGATGATGCTGTTTGGGAACCCGTAGCGATATATGAGCTCACGTAGGAATTTAGTGGCAGTCTTCCCATTGCATTTCGGCGACTGGCTTGGCCTCCACCCACTTTGTGAACTTGTCGACCGCGACCAGGAGGTGGGTGTAACCGGAAGGAGCCTTCTTGAAGGGGCTACCATGTCCATGCCCCATATGGCGAATGGCCAGGTGATGGGGATGGTCTTGAGCGTTCAGCTCGGTACGTGCGTCTGGTTGGCGTACTTCTGGCACCCGGCGCACCGCTGGACAATGTCGACGGCATCGGCGTGTGTGGTGGGCCAGTAAAAGCCATGCCGCATAGCCTTGGCGACCAGAGAGCGGGCGTCGGCGTGGTGTCCGCAGTCACCGGAGTGGATGTCGTGGAGGATCTTGCGTCCTTCGGCGGGTTGAACGCAGCGTTGGAACACGCCGGTGACGCTGCGCTTGTGGAGCTCGCCGTCGATGATGGTGTAGGACTTGCATCGGTGTGCGATCATCCGAGCGTCCGTCTCGTCTGCCGGCAAGGTGCCGGCCTCCAGGTAGTCGATGTAGGGCTTGGTCCAGTCGTCTGGCTCGGTGACGAGTGCGACCAGGGCTGCCTCCGGTTGTAACGGGACTCCGATGTCGATCTCCCTCGGGAGAGAGACTGATGGCTTGGTGATTGTGTCGAGGAAGACGTCGGCGGGTGGTGCGAGTCGAGCCGACCCAATGCGAGAGAGTGCGTCGGCCTCCTCGTTCTTCCGCCTGTCGATCCACTCGACGGAGTAGCCTGTGAAGTGTCCGCCTGTCGATCCACTCGACGGTACGCCGCCATGGTGGGGGAGACGGCGTCGCAGGTGCCAGCGACTTTCCCAGCGATGAGGTCGGAGTCTCCGTAGCAGCGTAGGTGGTTGACATTCATCTCCTTGGCAGCTCGCATGCCGTGGAGTAAGGCCTCATACTCGGCCATGTTGTTGGTGCAGGGTGTGAAGTCGAGGCAGAGGACGTAGCGGAGCTTGTCGCCCTTCGGTGAAGTTAGCACGATCCCAACGCCTGCGCCGTCCGCGTTCTTGGAGCCGTTGAAGTGCAGGCTCCAGTAATGGAGGTATGGCAGCTTCTCTGGCTGCTGGGCCTCTTCCCAGTCGGCGATGAAGTCCGCTAGGGCCTTCGACTTGATCGCTTTTCGTGGCTCGTATTTGATGTTGTGGACGCCGATCTCGACGGCCCACTTGGCGACCCACCCGGTCGCCTCGCGGTTGCGGATGATGTCCTGCAGTGGTGCTGAGGAGACGATCGTGATCGGGTGCTCCTAGTAGCGGCGGCGCCATCGAGCTCAAGACCGCGTATACCAGCTTTTGGTACTGCGGTATCATTGGCGCGACTCGGTAAGGACCTCGCTGATGTAGTACACCGGTCGCTGTACTGGGCGCTCCTTTCCTTCCTCCGGTCGCTCGACGACCATGACGGCGCTGACGACGCGCTCGGAAGCCGCGACGTAAACCAGCATGGGTTCTTTGTCGGCGGGGGCGGCGAGTAGCGGTGCGGCGAGTAGCACCTTCTTGAGGTCGCGGAGCGCGTCATCCGCCTCCTTGTCCCACTGGAAGGTGGGGTTCTTGCGCATCAGGCGGTATAGGGGCATCGCCTTTTCGCCCAGGCGGGGGATGAAGCGACTAAGAGCCGCTACTCGCCCGACCAGTTTGTGGACGTCGCGCAGGCACTCGGGTTTGCCGAGCTGGGCAATCGTGTCGATCTTCGTGGGGTTCGCCTCGATCCCTCGCTTGGAGACGTCGTACCCCAGTAGTTCTCTTGCTGGTACACCGAAGGTGCATTTGCCTGGGTTAAGCTTTATCTTGTATTTTTGCAAGTTGGCGAATGTTTCCGCCAGGTCGGCGAGTAGGTCACCCTGGCGAGCGGACTTTACGACCACGTCATCGATGTAGACGTGGATGTTGCGGCCAATTTGGCTCGCGAGGCACTCTTGCATGCACCGCTGGTAGGTCGCACCGACGTTCTTGAGGCCGAAGGTCATGGCAGTGTAGCAGAAGGCTCCGAATGGCATGATGAACGTCGTCTTCTCCTCGTCCTCGATGGCCATTTTGATCTGGTTGTACCCAGAGTAGGCGTCGAGGAAATATAGCGACTCCGAGCCCGCGGTGGAATCGATTATTTGGTCGATCCACGGGAGGACGAACTGCTCCTTTGGGCAGGCGCTGTTCAAGTTTGTGTAGTCGATACACATCCTCCAGGTCCCGTTCTTCTTCTCGACCAGGACTGGGTTTGCCAGCCACTTGGAGTACTTGATTGGCCGAATGAAGCCTGCAGCGAGTAGACGCTGCACCTCCTCGGCGAAGGCTCGGCGGCGCTCTTCATTGAAGGGCCGCAACGACTGTTTGTCGGGTCACACTTTGGGGTCGGCGTTTAGCTTGTGCTCAGCGATCTCCCTAGGGACACCAGGCATGTCAGAGGGCTTCCATGCAAAGATGTCCCTGTTCTAACGGAGGAACTCGATGAGCGCGCCTTCCTAGGCTGGGCTCATGCCCGTCCCGATCGTCACCGTCTGGCTGGAGTCGCCTGGGACCAGCTCGACGGTGCGGGTGTGCGTCGTTGCCTCGAAGGTTGAGGTGTTTGCGCCCTCCGAGTTAGGCTTTTTGAGTATGGTGGGGTCATCGTCGTTGACCCCGCTCGCGTACTTGGCGAGCTCATCGGCATGATTGGTTTCTGCCGCGATAACGACATCGGTGAGTTCGGCTCCTTTGGCCTCGCACTCGGCGGCCATGTCGGGGTCGCCGTTGATGGTGATGACGTCGCACGGCCCGGGGAGCTTCATCACGTTGTATGCGTAGTGTGGCGCTGCCATGAATTTGGTGAATTCCTGGCGCCCCAGGACGCAGTGGTAGGGGCTGTCGAAGGGCACCAGCTCGAAGACGATCCGCTTGGTGCGGAAGTTGCTGGTGTGCCGAAGGTGACTGGCAGCATGACCTTGCCGATCGGGTACGCCTTCCGACCGGGGACGATGCCATGGAACGTGGTGTGGGTCGTCTCGATCATCGACTGAGGGAGCCGCTGAAACCATCAAGGTGTCGGTACAGGATGTTGATGGAGCTGCCGCCGTCCATCAATGTCTTGGGGAGCCAGTAGTCGCCGACCTTGGGCTTGACCACCAGGGCGACTCGGCCTGGGTACTCGATGCGTGGCGAGTGGTCCTGGCGGCTCCAGGTGATGGGCTGCTCCGACCAGTTGAGGAACTGGGGAAGGTCCACCTGAGCCACCGCGTTGACGGCGACGGCGCGGGCGATGACCTTCTTCTTGCGCTTCGTGTTGAAGCCTGTGAAGGTATGGATTAAGCCGGCCACTTTGCCGAACTTTCCGCCGTTTGGCGGGTCGTTGTCGGGGTCCTCCCGTGCTCGCCGTGCCTTCTCGATTTCCCTGAGGGTGTGGCAGTCGGCGGTTGTGTGCGTTGCAGGCTTCCCTTTCCTGCTATGAAACGCACAAGGTTGGTTGACGAGGGCCGCGGGGTCGAACCTTGGCTTGGCCTTGTAGTTGCCGCCGTCGCGGCGTTGTCCTCCGTCGCAGCGGAAGCTCTTGGGCTCGCGTTGTGCGTGCCCGGCGTTGGCAACGAAGTCGACTCGCCGCCAACTGCGCTTGCCGGTGAGGCGAGTGTTGCTGAGCGTAGGTCGGACCGTCGTCTGCTGCCGTCGCCAGGCGGCGTTGACTTCCGACGTCGCCGGTTTCCTGGTTTGGATCTTCCTCCGCTGCCGTTTGGCGATCTCGAGGAGGTCCGTATGTTGTAGAGTGCGGGAGTGTCGCTGAGCTTGGAGACCGAAGGCTCGAGCGCACGAAGTCTTGAAGCAATGGATCGCGGTGTCCGGGTGGATGCCGACCGCGTTGTACCAGAGTTCTTGCCACCGTTGGACCCAGCTATGGTCGACTCTGGGTCCCTGGACGACGCCTGTGTCCTCGATGGTGGTGGTGGTGTAGGAGCACTCAAAGTGCCCGGCGTCGCGCATATCCTCCTGTGAGTCGATACTATCACGGGAGGGTGTTGATCCATCGCTGCACGCCCTCCATCATCGTGGGAGGTAACGGGCTAGCAGGTCGGTGTGGCCCGCGATCCCCATCGCCATGAGGTCTGTCTCGAGCCACACGGCGGCGTGCTACGAGGGGTCGTCCTTTTCTATCTCCTTCGGCGCCTTGAAGTTTGGCGGGTACTTCTCGCCTCGGATCATTGGTCCGGCACTTGGGGCTGAGTCGGTGGCGACCCCATGGGCTCGCCGTCAGCGATTGGTTAGGTGTGTCGCAGTCGCCGGGCTGGCGCGCCAGCTTTGGTTGTTAATGATGTGGGTGCGGGCGTCGATGGGTTGACCGTTGGCGGCGACGGTTGGTCGCTGGCCCGGGTCACAGGAGAGTGCGCGTTCATGGGTCGGCGTTGGAGCTGCAGTGGCTCGTGGCGGTAGTTGAGGTGTTTGCCGCCATTGGCCGCTGAGGCCGCTCGCTTCAAGAACGCGAGTATACTCGACCGCGAGTCGGCGCCCGCTTTGCTGCTCGACGCCTTTGGCGCGTGGCCCCGACGCATCTTGGATCCAGAGGGCGCCGTCGCCCGTGGCCGTGATGTTGTCGGCTGCTGCTCGGCCTGCCACGAGGTTGTCCATCGGGGTGGAGAACAGTGGGAGGCCGCTCCCGTGAGGAGACTACTATCCGCGGCTGGTCCCTGGGAGGTGTGCGGTTGGGTGGAGGTGGGGCGCCCATCGCCGTCGACCCTGGCGGGGGCCGGGCGCTTCCTCCTGGTGGCGCGTTCTCGCAGATCGCGCACTCGGCCACGCGGGCCGGGTCGGTTTCTTCGTCGAAGTTCAGGGCGCGCCCCTGAACTGTGGGGTTCAGGCGCGACCTAATCCGCTGCTGGTGGTAGCGCGATAGCTCCTGCGCCGTTACCTGCTCGAGGCGAAATTTTTCGCGCTCGGCTTGCTCCTTGCGCACTGCCTCCGCTAGTTTCAGGCGGAGTTCCTCGACCTTTGTCGCCGTGGCGTTAGGAGGGATTGGGGTGGAAAAGGGGTCCTCCGGCGGCTCGGTGCCTGTCACCATGTAGGTCGCGGCGTGGTGACCAGTGCTGTCACGGAGGTCGGCGGAGTTTTCCGACCCGGAGTCGAAGTCGAAGATCCCGAGGATGGAGGGGTCCTCGAAGTCTCCCACGTTGGAGACCTGGGTGATGGAGCCCGTGGGTGAAGCCGCGGTGATGGATCCGGCGAGTGACGCCGGGGTCGCCGAGTCGGCGTCGTCGTTGAGGGCCGCGTCTTCTGCGGCCGCTGAGTTTTCGGCCACGTTGCTGTGGGCCGAGTTGTACTCGGAGGCGAGGCGATGGATCGTGCGGATCTGGCTCTCGGAGAGCCGATCGCGTGGCAGTGACTCGCGGATGCGGGCCGAGTCCTCCGAGGCGACGGCGTGAGGCCGGCGAAGAGGCTGATCGTGCCGACCGGCGGATCACTTGCCAGGCGTGACGGGTCGCGCGCCGGACGTAGCTGCTCGGCAAGATTTGGAGCATCTCGCCGATCGCTATCATGCGGCGGTGGCGACCGCCTCGCTGATGGGCAGATTGGATCTCGCCGCGAACACCGCCAGACCGCCCCCACGGTGGGCGCCAGCGCCGTGGGAATGGTCACGGCAGATGCCGCAATTGGCGCGAGTAGTAGAACGAGGGCAGGGCCAGCCATCTGCGGTGCGATATGAGGGCGGAGACAGGGTTTTACCTGTTCGCCCCGGAGGGTAAAGAACTACTCCTGCTAGATTGTATTATGGAGGTGGTACAATGGGCGAGATCGGCGGCTAGGCGGCGAGTCGCTTGGGTGTATGATGAAACGTATCTCTACACGCCCTGCAGGGAGGTTTATATAGGCTCACCTCCCCTAGGGTTTACATATCTCAACCGAATCAGTTAAGGCTTCGGTACTCGTTTAACCTAATCCGACTGGGCCTATCTACTCTCCTGGGCCTTCAGCTTCCAATCGCTTGGATCCTCGCTGGGCTTCGATCCAGTCGCCGTCTTGCAGGCCCACTCGCCAGTTCTTGGGCCAGTCGGAAACGTCCTGCTGAGTATACCCCGATAGGCACATCCCCATCATTCAACACCTTGTTCTCCTCAATGAGATTCTCATGCTTGCAACAAGGGTTAGGAGTTCTAGACAAGTCTGTAATTTGCATAGCGGAAGACTTAGCATGTTCACTAGTTAGTTGAGTTTGAAGTTGTTCATGGGCATCAAAAATACTTGAGAATTTGCTCTCCAATTCTTTGTGTTCCTCTTTGAGTTTCTCAAGATCTTCTTGAGTCCTATCATGACCAACCCCAAACTCAACTTTTTCTTTCTTAAGCACCTTAAATAAAGCAAGAGCATGATCACGTTCTTTAATTAGGGAGGACATGGTGTTGTTATGGTCATCCACAAGTTTAGACACACTTTCCTCAAGGTTAATTCTCATATTTTGTTCATCCTCAAGACTTTGAGTGAGAGAAGCAATTTCATCGGCGGCATCTCTTTCATTTTTACTTAACAAGTCAAGAAGTTCTTCCTTTTCATCTAAAGCATCCCTATCATTGTCAAGTTGTGAAAGCAAGGAATAAAAGCAAGTTTTAGTTTCTTCATCCAAGGTAGCAATGAACTCACACATGTCTATCATCTCTTTCTTTATCTCTAGACCAACAAGATCAAGAGAAGAAGGCTCACTAGAGATGGGTTGAGGAGTGGGTTTAGATGTTACCTCGGTGGCCTTGGCCATGAGACACTTTTGGTTGGAGGAGATGACGTTCTCATTAGGTGAGTCGGAGAGGGACAATCATGGAGTAGAGGTAGTAGCAATAGCAGCAACTCCCACAATATCTCCACCTTGGACTTCATCATCATCTTCATCCATGCCTGAAAGGTATTATTCATGGACCACTATAGCTCTTTCCTTGTTGGCAACATTCTTGACGGCGTAGTTCTTGTTCAAAGGATGAGGAGGCCTTGACTTGATCTTGCGAATGAGACGACCACCATTATCTTCACGGTTCTCAAAGGGACACATGGCCACAAAGTGACTCTTGTCATTGCAATTGTAGCATGACCTTGCCTTGGGAGACTTGTCGGGTGAGTTGAATCTTGAGTTGTCCCTTGACCTTGACTTGAGCCCTACTTGTTCCAAAAGGCCCTTGAAGAAAGAGCGAGATGTTCGTTGAAGGCACACTTGAGGTCCTCTTGAGACCACTCACTTGATGTATCATCATCATCAACTTCAATAGCCTTGGCCTTCAAAGCAAGATTTACTTTTGTTGATCCAATGGCCCTGGCACGGGCGGACTCCGCATTCTTCTTGGCAATGTTCATGGCAATTACTTCACTCAAGACTTCTTGGGAGGTCATTAGGTGAAAGTTGGTCCTTCCTTGATAGAGTTGAGCTTTTGTTCTTCAAACAGAAGGAGAGCTTGAATGAACTTCCTCTTCATGAACTTGTCATCGACATAGGTGGCAACAAAGAACCTTGAGCCGCCTATACATGTCTTTGGGGGTCTCATCATATTGCATAGCGAAACCATCGCACTCATTGTTGACTTCATCAAACTTGGAGCTTTGGATGCTTGCATTCCCAACGAATAGCTCGGTGAGTTGATCCCATGCTTCCTTGGCGGTGTTGAATTGGCGAATGTGAGCAAATTCCTTGGGAGTCAAAGCCTTTTGAATCATCCCCAAAGCCATGGCATTGAGTTGCTTGTCCACCACTTCACCTCGAGTCAACTTCTTTGGGTCATATGGAGAGAACCCATCCTCCACAATCCTCATTAACTCAATAGAAGAGCTGGAAATATGTGAGCGCATTAGATATTGCTAATTGGCAAAATTTGAAGTATATAGCATAGGTGGTGCTCCTTGAGGAATGATTTGTGGCATGGGGATGGGTGGATCCGGAGTGTACTTCGGCGGTGGGGGCACCGCCGAGTAGTCCTTTCCTCCACTTTCCTCTTTGGAAGTAGAATCTCCGGGCTCCTCGGTGTTTTCACTTGGAACCTTGGTAGATGTTTGTGCAACAAAACCAAGTCCCAAGTGAGTGGTGATAGGCGTGGGATTTCCCCTAGTGGTGGTCACGGGAATGGTAGGAGGAAGCTCGGTGGTTTGGGGTGTGGCAAGAGCAACCATGGGGTTTGGCTTGAGAGACTGCAAAATAGTCATCATTTCCTCAAACTTGGACATCATGGATGTCTCCAATTGCTTGAGGTCATCCATGGTGGCCAATTTCTTGGGATTTTCAGTTTCACTACCCCCTTCGTTGGCCATCGTCTCTTAGGCGGTAAAGCCCTAAATAAGAGCCTTGGCTCTGATACCAATTGAAAGTACTGACTTTGAATCGACTAGAGGGGGCTGAATAGGCGACTACCAATTTTTAATTTGTTTCACACTTTTAGTCTTGGCAAGAAAGAAAGTTATATAGATGTGCAACTAGGTGAGAAACCTATATGCAAGATAACTTACAACAACCACAAGAACGGTAAAGATCAAGAAGTAAAGGTAGGGAACGAGATAACCAGAGCAGGGACACGGAGATGTAATTCCCGTAGTTCACTTCCAAGGGAGCTACGTCTATGTTGGAGAGGTGTCAGGGCCACACAAGGTCACCCGAGCACCACAAAGGCCTCACCTTCTTCTCCGGTGAGCTCCCCCACAAAGGAGGCCTCACAATCCACTAACCAGTGACCTTGAAGGCGCCAACCGAAACCTTTACAACAAGGTTGAGGGGGAAGCTCCACAACTCAATTGGAGGCCCTCAACGACACCACGGATCCTTACAACACAATCCCTTAGCTCCGAGGATGCCCTACACCGCCTAGGGCTTCAAGAAACCCAAGAGCAACAAGATCCACAAAGGATAGGTGGGGGAAATCAAATCTTCTTTGGTGGAAGTGATCTCAAAATATCAAGTGATTTGAGTGGCTAGGGATAGAGATCTAGTGAGGTGAAGCTCGAGTATTAATGGAGGAGAGAGAAAATTGAAGAGTTAGGTAGGAGGAAGAAGGAGGGCGCCTTAAATAGGCCCCCTCCGCGCTGAACCGTTGGAGCCTCCGCGACCTCACCGGAACTTCTGGTGAGCGGCCGGAAGTTCCGCCCAGCAAAGCTTCAACGGTCATCAGTCCATTGAGGACCGCTCCAAAAGCCTGATCGGAAGTTCCGGTCAAAATGACCGGAAGTTCCGGCCAAACTTCCGATGCAAGTTCCTGCCCATGTTCCATGAAATAGAACACTTCAAACAGGAGGTATACTGATTCTCAGTAGAACTTGGAGCAGAACTAGGGGCGGAACATCTGGGTCACGAAACATGTCTGACCGGAAGTTCCAGCGTCCTGGCAGAAGTTCCGCTCAGGAACTTTCTGGAAGAAGCAATGGAAGTTCCGGCAAATAGAACATACCCAAAGAGAGGGTACTGGGAGCTGGCCAGAACTTCCAGCGGAAGTTGGATCAGAACAAAGTTCCAGAAAATCCCTGAGCGGAACTTCCGGCGCTTGGCTGGAAGTTCCGATCAGACATAAACAGCTCCGGCAGATCAGAACCTTGCTCTCTCGCAGATGATTAGGATGGCTATGGTGGTGCATATGGGGTTTTTGCAAGAACAAGTGATTTCCCACAACCTTCCGAGATGGAACCCCTCTTGATAGTACGACGACCTAAAAGCGAATAAAAAGAGAGAAATAGAAAAACTAAAGGCCGCCGTCTTCACAAGATCCCAAGGAGAGCATCCACACAATTCATAGGAATCATCAAAAGCATTTTCCTAAAACTCAAGCATACGGTTAGATCAAAAGTGGGATTGCCATCATCACCAAAATAACATGGGAGAATATAGTCCTTTCACGGTTCTCGTATGACAAGAACTTACAGTTGACTAAAGTTGAGTAGCATGAGGAGCGGCCCTCGTATTCAAGGGACATGAGATTGACAACTTATACTTTGTCAAGCATATACTCCATAGTTTGTTCAATTTAACCTTAATCACTTCAAGGTGGGGCAATGAGGGCTGAAAGCTAACAAGTACCATAATTTTTGGAAGCTCACTTTTTGAGAATTTAAATCCCCGCTTCCCTTTATGAAGGGCCTTTCTTCCACCATTATATTGAGTCTCCACCTTCTACCTTTAGGTACCAGTTAGGAGAGCATAGTTGACATTCTTAGTTCTATGTGCATTGTCCCAAAATTTATTGATTGATGCATATTGTTGATATTACTTATTCTTGTGCTATTTGTATCTAGTCACTCTTATGAACTTTGAAGGTGTACTATGCATCTATTTTCTACTCCATGAGGGACAAGCTGATTGCCACTATGCCATGTTTTCTGTTTGTGAAACAAACAAACGTTTTTCAATGCATGTTATTCATGATCTTTGTTTGTAGCCTTTCATGTTGCATGCATTGTTACTTTGTCTTATTGATAGAACTCCATCTTTCATGCTCATGTTTAGAGTTCTTTGATCCCAGCTTTCAATGCTTAAAAATGGTTTGATCTTGATTTTTATGGTGCATGTCACCTAAAAAATTATTCTTTTTATCACTTAGCTACTCGAGGACGAGCAAGAGTTAAGCTTGGGGATGCTTGATACGTCGGAAACATATCTATAATTTTTGATGTTCCATGCTTATTTAGTATCTACTTTGCTTTGCTTTGTCTACACTTTGAGGTGTTTTTATATGCTTTCTAGTACTAACCTATTAACAAGATTCCACAGTTCCAGTTGCCTGTTTTCTTCTGTTTTTGGTTCCAGAAAGGTAGAAAATCAATATTCTCGGAATTGGACGGGACAAAAGCCAAAGTCAATATTTTACCGTGGGGAACACGGAGCCAGAAGACGAGACAGAGGAGGGTCTCGAGGTGGCCACACCCCCTGGCCGCGCGGGTGGGCCCACCCCGCACCTGGGGGGTGCAGCCGCTTTAGGCACCCCCTCGGCCTCCCTCTTCGCCTATAAGAACCCCCGATGCCTAAACCCTAAGCACCCGATCAATATTCCACGAAACCATTTGTATCCGGCGCCACCATCGTCCCTATATCGGGGGATCTGAAGCTCTTCCCGGCACCCTGCCGGAGGGGACATCATCCTAGAGGCCTTCTTCTTCATCATGCCAGCCTCCGGTATGAAGCGTGAGTTGTTCCACCTTGGAATACGGATCCATGCAGTAGAAAGATGGTTGTATCTCCTCCTTTGTGCTTTCATGTCTAGATCTTGTGAGCTCCATTCATGGTCAATATCTCATCTATTTGTAATCATAAATGTTGTGTTTGCGGGGATCCGATGGATATTGAGATTACTATGTCAGAATGATTAATGGTTTTGTCTTATTGATTCTATCATGTATGTGTTGTTTGTGATCTTTCATGCTCTCCGTTTTTAGTAGCTATCTTGGCCAAGTAGTTGCTAGTGACTCCAAGAGGAGGTATTTATGCTCGATAGTGGGTTCATGCCTCTATTTAATCTAAGGGAAGTGACAGAAATCTCTAAGGTTGTAGATGTGTTGTTGCCACTAGGGAGAAAACAACAGTCTCTTGTTCATGGAACAAGTGGATTGTTTACCTTAAACACTTTGCTTAAAGCAGTTGTCTGTTGCTTGCAACTTAATACTGGAGGGGTTCGGATGATAACCAAAAGGTGGACTACTATCATAGATGCATTTGGATGGCGGTCTATGTATCTTGTTGTATTTCCCAATTTAATCTCATTGGATCATGATGTCTAGTATTCCATTGTTATGCCTTGCTCAGTCCTTTCAATTGCCCTACTGTAATTTGTTTACCATCATGCCATGTTTGTTTATCTATGGAGAACACCTCTAGTGAACTATGGACCCAGGTCCAATCTTTACCATTGATACATCTTCCACTGTTTATTGTTTACTTGTTGCAAACCACCATTACCTTCCACACCATATAGTTAATCCTTTGTTACAGCAAACCGGTGAGATTGAAAACCTCACTGTTCGTTGGGGCAAAGTCTTGAGTTTGTGTTGTGCAGGTCTCCAAGTTGCTAGAAACACCTTTGAGTCGTTTCCTTCCTCCTACTGGTTCGATAAACTTCGTTTCTTACTGAGGGAAAACTTGCTGTTGTGCTCATAATACTTTCCTCTTGGGGTCTCCCAGCGAAGTGTTCACGCACTCATCACAATGTGTTTGCCAAATTTGTTGGTGCTCAAGGTGGGTTCAAGAAAAGAACAATTTGGGTTGCCAAGCCTATTGTGACTAACCTCTTAGGACCCAACTTGGTTGGGGACCAACAAGCCAAAACTTAATCAATCGGTATTGTTGGAGGGCATTGGAGACTTGGTTACATTATGAAGAATTGAGGGATCATCATCAATTATTTTTGTCAAGCCAAGCTAGTTGGATTATCACGCGTCTATTATATATCCAATGTTCCTCCTTGCGGTAACATATGCTTAACTCATTACATTGAAAGTTACTCACCGCCTTGTGCATGTGTTGGTTTTGTATCATCCATGTTCTTGTATATGTTCTGCTTCCCACTTAATTATCTTGAGTAATCAAGTATATTTGTGTATGTTGGGTGGCACAGCATGTATGTGTGTTTCTCGTGTTGGAGCCTTAATTGATTATATTTGGTATCTAATTGGATCTTGTGAGAGATTAATGGACTATCCCATTTTGGGGGAGTGTTATCCTTGGGCATTCCACAATCCTAAAAATGTGTGTACATTAGGAATACCATCTAGTAGTTATATTGGTATATTATCTAGTCTCTGTGTGGTATGATTCTCATGAGAAATTTAAGTTCTATAATGTCCATTAGTTATCTCTATTTGAATCCATTTGCCTCGTGTTGAGTTTTATGCTAGTATCACATTATGGGGGAGTCATATTCTTAGTGCATATTACAATCCTAGAAAATGTGAAAATTCAAGGTTGTGTCACTTAGAATTGATATTGATAATTATCTAGCTCCTATGTGACACATGTGCTCATACAAGTTCCAATTTGCTTGCATGCCTTTATTGCTCGTATTTTGGATCTTGTGTGTGAGAGTGTTTCTTGGTATATGTTTTCTCATATTTGGACCTATATATCTTCTTGGAAACCATTAGCTTCAAGTTACTCTAATAACTAGTGATTGTGTGACTATTGGAAGCTACCAAGAATCTTATTCGAAGCATCATGATTAATTCTTATATTTTTTATATGCTTCTTGTTGTGACTATGATCTTGGATATCCATGCAAGCTACCTTGGGAAAATTATTCCCAATATGGCTTGTCCTTGGACAATGGGTACTCAATTTATAGTAGAATTTATTGATCATATTCACTTTGGCCTTTGCTTATTTTTTTCCTATATTTGGCCAAGAAAATGTTTTATGTTATCTCCCAAGCCTTCCTTGCACCTTATGGATGTTCTTATTTTATTGATATCCTTTTGTGTTTTATTTAATGTAGGTACTAGTGATGATCCCATTTGTGTGCATTTTGCATTCAAAAGGAAAATCCTACATAATTCACTATCCACGGGGGAGCTCTCCTATATTATTTAGAACATTCATATTTATGTTTTTTGTTTTGTTCCATGTCATGATTTATACTCTTGGAAGTTTGACCTTTTCATTTTGGTATTTTGTGCCATCATGAAAAGTGTGGAGAGTTTGGTTTATTTGTTGGAACCTTGCTCTTATTGGGAGTTGGTTTTGTCGCAATCCTTGTATCGTGTGTTAACCTTTTATAATGAGATAAACACTTGAGCATTTGTGTTTATGTCTATATTTTTCTCTTTGGACTTTGTCTAGTTCATTTGTTGAACTTGTGATCTTTCATGTGTTGAATTGGTTCTTTGATACAATTTGACACCTTTTGTCATGTCACACTCTCGAGTGTGTAATCTCGGTTTACTTGGTGTTTTTTGTTCAAATTGTATCTCCTTTTTGGTCTTGAAAGTCTTATGCATGCATATTTACTACATGTTTATATTATGGAATGTTTGCTTTCTTTGATCCAATATATCGAGGAAACTCCACCGAATCCCATCGGCTAAGTTGTGCATGAAATTAAATTTCATATCAATATGCACATATTTATGTGGAGTCTCTCCTATATATTTGCGGCGACCAGCATACCACTGCATGTGTAGTACACTAAAGTCGTTGACATGACATTCACAGAACACCGTTCCGTAAATATCACATCCCTCAGAGTGGTACAACAGAAACATTGCGGGTCCATATTACAAACATACACACATTATTATTCTTACAATACCGGAAGTTTAAAACTTCCAAAAGATTCAACTTTCAAACCAAAATATAAGTGTTTTAGTGGAAGTTTCAAATTTAAAACTTAAACTCCAAATTGAGCTCAACAACTTATTGCTATATATTGTTCATGTTGCTCGGCTCAAGTGGCTACTAGAACTATGGTAATTATTCGGACTATTGGAACTCTCCTCCGTAGACGATGTCGTAGTCCTCCCCTTCTACGGATCCATACAGGTTGGGCTCTTCATAGAGGACCTCCTCTTGACTCTCAGATGCATACATTGGAGTATCTTCGGGATTCTCAGAGTCTAAGCAAGGGTTCAAAGGAAAGGATGAGTAACAGCGTTACCCAGAAAATTCATTATATGCAAGGTAGGAAGTTTGATGCTCTATCTACCACCTCGTACTATCAGTCTTTGGCACTATGCAATTTTCATAAGTCTTTCTTCAAAGGTTGATTTTATTATGAAAATATATGACCATCAGCCTTCACGGGTTGACCAGAACTTTCATGGAGTTCCTTTCCTGCCGCGTTCGTAGCTCCTTCCCGGAACATGGAGTAACAAGTTACAATTCTTACACTCTGCAGAGGTGCGTTACTTTTCCCATGAGAGATCAACTCCTTGTTGCACAACCGGGCGTACTTTCCCGTCGATAATTCCATGATGTGGGGCCTAGTAGTTGGTCCAAGCCAATCACTGCCCTCTCCACGACCACATATGTTGAAGGGAATATGCCCGAGAGGCAATAATAAAGTGGTTATTATCGTATTCCTATTTATGATAAATGTTTATTTTACATGCTATAATTGTATTAATACGGAAACGTTAATACATGTGTGTTTAATAAACAAATAGAAAGTTCCTAGTTATGCTTCTCTTATAAACTAGCTCGTTGATTAACAAGATGATCAAGGTTTCCTGATCATGGACATTGGATGTTGTTAATAACGGGATCACAACATTAGTGTAATGATGTGATGAACATTCATCCGAAGTATAGCATTACGATCAAAGTCATTGAGTTTATATTGCTATAACAACTTACGAAGTGATCCTAATCCTTAGACCATGAGATCATGTCAATCACTAACACTGGAAGAGTTTCTTGATAACATCAAACGTCACACCGTAACAGGGTGATTATAAAGATGGGTTCATAACTACTAAAGTGTTATGTTGAGGCCCATGGATCGAGAGTGGAATTTGTTCATCCCGATGACGGATAGATATACTCTGGGCCCTCTCGGTGATATCACATTGATTAGCTTGCAAGCAAGTGATTTGATCACTAGAATGTTATATCACGAACGAGAAAAGAGTGCATGTCAAGAATTGAGATCAAACTAGGTATGGAGATACCGATGATCGAATCTCGGACATGTAATATATCGCGAAACAAAAGGATTAAGATACTAGCATAAAAGGTTCCGACGATCATAAGAAAGTCATCGTTGAATGTGTGGGAGTCAGTATGGGTCTCCAGATCCCGCTTCTGATTATTGATCCGAGAGGGGTCTCGATCATGTCCGCATTATTCGCGAACCGTAGGGTGACACACTTAAGAGACACCGACATCCATTTGGAGCAAAAGTTTCATGCCGAAAAGAAAAGGAAAGCGCAGGAATTTATTTCACTAGACACCGAAACTGTTTCGGTTGAAATTGCTGAAACTGGTTCTGCATGTGAAATGGAATACTAGCAAGGGGTTTTATGTGAATGTTTGTTAATTAAAGTAATTAACAAAATTCTGAATAAATAAATAAAAGAGTTTTATTTAATGAGAGTTTGCATTAAATTTGGTGGAAATTTAATGCATGTGAGTGGATTTATGAGTGGAGGCTTTTAATGGGAGTGGAGGCTTTTCATTTTGAGTGGAGCTCCACCCATGAATGTGGAAGAGGTGGGGCAGCCCCATGGCTGGGCGCATGGCCCTTGGGTGCCCCCTCTCCCTATAAAGGCCCCTCCTCCTCTCTCACAACACACCTCCTCGTGAAGGATCTCTCTCCCCCTCTAGAATTTATCCCCATGGTCTCGGACTAGCGAGATACATGTTCCCGGTGGCTTTTCGGCAAGAAAGAGTTGTGCTTCCGCTGCATCGCTGGAGCGAGCACGCGGAGGTTGCTCGGTGCCTCGAACGTGTGTGCGAGCACGGATGCGCTGCTTTATGGCGCTAGGACTTCCTCTCGATCTTGAGATCGGGAAGAGATCGTCTACATCAACCACGAGTTTGGACTCGTTAAGCTTTGTCGGTCTTCAAGGGTATGTTCTCACGGATATACATCCGCCTGTTTGTATCTAGTATAAATAGATCTTGGTATATAGTTCACATCGTAGGAAAATTTTTGTTTTCTATGCTGCGATCCCTTCAGTGGTATCAGAGCCGGATCTATGCGTAGATACTTTGCACGGGTAGTACACATATGAGTATGTGGGCGATGATCATTTTATTGCTTCTTAGTTGTACTTTGGATATTGGTGGCATAGTGGGATGAAGGCCCGACAAACTTTACATGTCCTCGCACATGAGACCTGTTCCACGCTTGACATGCAACTAGTTTTGCATAAGTGGCTAGCGGTGTCTGTCTCTCCTACTATAGTCAATATCTAATTTGCAACGAGTTGTCAACAATTTGGTTATCCTCGTTGTGGTTCATGTTCGTAGGTAAGAACGGTTCTATCTCGAAAGCCCTAAGCCACGTAAAACTTGCAATGGATAAATTAGAGGCGTCTAGTTTAGATTGTTCTTTGGGCTAGTGTTATGATATGGTGATGTTGTAAGTAGAAGTATAAGATGATACTCTTACAACACACATAACGTGTAATCTCCATAGACCTTGGACTTACACATAAAGGTATGATAGTGATCATACCACGATGCACATGATAGAGATCATATGCGGGAACCATATCATTCCACTAATAAACATGTGATGTTTGATAGCATCTTATATTGCTTGTTTGGCGTTTTATTAGCATAATAAGATGATCCCTCATTTAAATATCAAGATAAGAATGTGTTCTTCCTTTAGTATGCACCGATTATGTTCTCGTCGCTCCAAGACATCACGTGATGATCGGGTGTTTTTGGATCCACGACCATATTTCGGGTGTAAGACAGTTACACACGCGAATACTAAGGTTCTTACTTGGCGAGCCTAGCATGTACAGACATGGCCTCGGAACACGGACCGAAAGGTTAAGCATGAGTCATATAGTAGATATGATGCCCATTTGATGCTCGCCTTTGAAGCTACACCGACTCACGTGATGATCGGACTTGGTGTAGTGGATTTGGTTCATGTAATCACCAAAAAGGCACGAGGGATGTCGTTTTTGAGTGGGAGTTCATTTCTAATTTGGATTAGTAGAACTCAATTTATCATAAATTAAATCAAAGTGAATTTGCATAATTTGTTGTAGTCATTGGCATTCGTTCACCACCTTATGCATAGTTGTAATTGAGATAATAGAACTATAGAATTCTGGATATATACTTTACGAACTGGTATCGTATTGTGTTGAGTGTCAATCTAAAGTTTAAAGTCCTATTGCAAACTTTCAGCAAAATTCTATTTACTCCGTGAAATTTAATAATTGGTATTAAATCGAGAGTAATAATTCCAGTGTTAGTATCTTAAGTATCATGTTTGCCTCCATGATTCTTGATTTAAACATCAAGTTTATCTAGGAGCTGAAAGAATTATTTCAGAAACCATCATGTGTGGCAGATATAACGATATCTGAAACAATGTTTTGGTTGCAATATGATAGAGTATAATATATGTTCTCATATTGGATGAGAATTTACGAAGGTTGGAGATGCTAGACATCCTAATCATCCAAAAGGGTTTTGGAAAGTAATGTTATACTCACGATTCGCCTTTATAAGCTACAGTAGCTTGATCATGAAAGTCGTCATGATAAGGGTGAATAGAAGATGTATGTAAAATGTTTACTACACTAAAAGATTACTAAAGAATGGATTTTGAAAGAATGCCGATCATTTTGATGATGGTGATCTACTTCAAAGTGCAAGTCCAAAGGTATTATTATTTGAATATACACGCTTTGGACTATGTGTCATGTGTATGGCGCCACTGTTGATGTTGATAGTTTCTTTTAAAAAGGAAAAGGAAATGCTGAAAGAGAATCTATAAAATATATTTGGAAGAAAAGAAAAGATTGGAAATATCCAATTTAGGTATATAGATGATATACATGTTATGGTTGTATTCTTTGCTTGTTAAACAATGTGGTTCTTGGGTATTGGATACCGAATTGGTTGGTATGAAATTTCATACGGAATGACGCAATTCATGAACCACAATGGCCTAAGTAACTAGCAAGAGAATATGTGATGATGTTCATCGAAAACAAACGAACCGTTGTTTGTATTTCTCGTTGACATCAAAGCTTGACTTCAAGATTTGTTTTAATAATTGTTATTTGAATCAGGTATTATAAGAACAAAGGTTGTTCAAATAATTACCGTATTCCATATAAGATGGATGATTTACAAATCTAGTTGAAGAAATCACATCCATAAATCCTAATGCTAAAATGTTGCAAGACAAATGATTGAAAGATCACTTATGAAGTGACATCGCTGTTTAAATTATATTGGAAAGAAAACATGAAGAATCTCCATATTCATGGATTTTTGGAGTCTTTGATTTGATCAAGTGACGCTTGTGAGACTTTCCTCGGGATAATTAAAACTTCGTGCAAAGGCCAAAGAAGAACGAACGACTAAAATTTTGGAATTTATACATATCGATGTATGTAGTCCATTATGTGCAGTCGTAAGCGATGGGTTTCAACTTCATATGCTTTCTCCGGATTTTTGAGTGAATATTCACTTAATGAGAAAGAAGTATGAAATATTTGAAAAACGTTTTCAAAGACTTTCAAGATGAAGTGGAAAATCATTGTAACAAGAAAAATAAATGAATTATGATTTGATCATAAAGGGATTTATTTGAGTTACAAGTGTAACAAGAAAATAAATGAATTATGATTTTATCATAAAGGGATTTATTTGAGTTGCAAGTTTAGCAAAACACCTAGATTTACATCTCCCAAAACACCATAGGAGTATGGAGTGTTTGAGATTTGTAATGAAACCTTGTGAGACATGGTTGGATCAAAGGTGTTATTTATAAAACTGCCATTATGTTTTAAAAGATTAAAGCTTTAGAGACTACCGCTTTTAATCGAAAAAGAGCTCCATCTAGATCCGTTGAAATGACACCATGGAAGTTATGGTTTGGGGTAAAACCCAAGTTGTCATTTCTTAAATTTTGGTATACTAAACATAAGTAAGATGTTTACAACCAAAGTCGGATGAGCATGTCTTTGTAGGTTATTTGAATAACAATTGGTTATTCCTCCATAACACCAAGGACAAAAGGGTTTGTCGCTTGAAATGTAAAGTTTCTTGAAGAAGGAATTTTTCATAAATGTTAAGTGGGAGGACAATAGAACTTTGATAAGGTTAACGAACCTTAGCTAAATGTCTGAGTTCTGGCAGCGGAAATCGCTCGAGGCTGCCATAATGCTCATAGCTTATGTGCCTCAAAGGTTGTGGTCACGAGGTCTAAAGTTCCTATTGAACCAAGAAGGTCGGTTAAACAATCAAATGCTAAGATTTGAGAGTAAATCATTATTGTTTGACAATGATGAACCGAATACATACAAAGAAGCGATGATGGGCCCCGACTCCGTCAAATGGCTTGAAGCCATAAAATCCGTGATAGTTCCATACACGAAATCAAGTTTTGAACTTGGAAGACCCTCCGAAAGGTGTAAAACCTATCGGTCGTATTTGGATCTATAAAGAAAGACATGGATGTCTCACATCTATGAAATATTCGACATGTTGTAAAGTATTTTATGACAATGTTCAAAGAGTTGACTATGACAAGATTTGATCTTTCATAGCGATATTTAGTCCGGACGGATTAAAGTAGCAACCACTACATATAATTTGGTATATGGTAGATGAATAAACAAAACAAAGTTCTTCTAATAGAATGGTTACCTAGGGCGTGTACATGACACGGTCCAAAGGGTTTTGTTAAATTCAAAGGATGCTAAAAGCATGCAAACTTCAATGGTTGAAGTAAGCATCATGAGTTGGAATCTTCACCATGATGAAAATGATTTTTCATCGAGACGATGAAGATACTTGCATTTGCAAGAAATTAAGTGGAGCTTGAGACATATTTCTAATACATTATGTGGAGGACATCTTGTTGATTAGAAATGATGTATCTTTTATTGACAAAGGTTAAGAATTTCATTTTGATGAAAGACTTAGGCAAAACCCGAATATTTAGCATGAATGTCTATAGTGGATAGGTATAACGCTAATATGTTTATGCCAAACGTACATATATGAGATATTGAAGGAGTTCAATATAGAAACGACAAGAAACAGTTCTTGTTGCATGGAAAGGAATTGAATCAAGATTCAAGTGTATCGACACTTGATAAGTGAAACAAGATTCAAGTGCTTTGACACTTGATGAGTGCAATCACGAGAATGTTTTGATTAATCATACCATGATATGTGCACATCCAGATATGTCCTATGCTCTAAGTGTTATGAGCATATACCAGAATGAATCATAAAATGATCATTGGACGATAGTGAGGATATTCTTATGATCTTTTGGAAGAACTAAGAATATATTTGTGTAGAGGTGACAAACAATTACAAATAGTTCATTGTAAAGCGTTACATTGATACTAGTTTTGTCACAAGATACAAATTAAGTTTATCTCAATTTAAACTATGGGTGGCACAATGTAATGGAAAGGAGATTCCATGATGGATTTGGAAGAGTTCCAAAGTTAAGACATTGTGACGAATACTACAACAAAAGGCTATATATGACCGCTATAGTAGCGACAAAGGAGGAATTTGTGTCAAGTAGTTTGTTATCAAACTAAGGTGTGGTTCATACGGCTAACACTAAAGATATATTGTATGACAATAGTATCGACGTGTTTTAACCCCAAGGAACTAAAGGTCTCACCGAAGACCAAATTTATACAATGCCATCTCATTGGAGAATGAGTGATGCGTGAAGACGCAAAGACATGCAAATACACACGGACTCGAGCCGATCCGTAGATTATGTTAACCACTTGCAATTGCGTATATGGAACACCAGAAAGCCATAGGTGTTCAATACGCAGAGTTTTCAAACTAGATTATTGTCTCTAGTGCAAGTGGGAGACTGAAGGGAATATGCCCGAGAGGCAATAATAAAGTGGTTATTATCGTATTCCTATTTATGATAAATGTTTATTTTACATGCTATAATTGTATTAATACGGAAACTTTAATACATGTGTGTTTAATAAACAAATAGAAAGTTCCTAGTTATGCCTCTCTTATAAACTAGCTCGTTGATTAACAAGATGATCAAGGTTTCCTGATCATGGACATTGGATGTTGTTAATAACGGGATCACAACATTAGTGTAATGATGTGATGAACATTCATCCGAAGTATAGCATTACGATCAAAGTCATTGAGTTTATATTGCTATAACAACTTACGAAGTGATCCTAATCCTTAGACCATGAGATCATGTCAATCACTAACACCGGAAGAGTTTCTTGATAACATCAAACGTCACACCGTAACAGGGTGATTATAAAGATGGTTTCAGAACTAATAAAGTGTTATGTTGAGGCCCATGGATCGAGAGTGGAATTTGTTCATCCCGATGACGAATAGATATACTCTGGGCCCTCTCGGTGATATCACATTGATTAGCTTGCAAGCAAGTGATTTGATCACTAGAATGTTATATCACGGGAACGAGAAAAGAGTGCATGTCAGTAACGAGATCAAACTAGATATGGAGATACCGATGATCGAATCTCGGACATGTAATATATCGCGAAACAAAAGGATTAAGATACTAGCGTAAAAGGTTCCGACGATCACAAGAAAGTCATCGTTGAATGTGTGGGAGTCGATGGGTCTCGGATCCCGCTTCGATTATTGATCCGAGGGGTCTCGATCATGTCCGCATTATTCGAACCGTAGGGTGACACACTTAAGAGACACCGACATCCATTTGGAGCAAAAGTTTCATGCCGAAAAGAAAAGGAAAGCGCAGGAATTTATTTCACTAGACACCAAACTGTTTCGGTTGAAATTGTCAAACTGGTTACGCATGTGAAATGGAATACTAGCAAGGGTTTTATGTGAATGTTTGTTAATTAAAGTAATTAACAAAATTCTGAATAAATAAATAAAAGAGTTTTATTTAATGAGAGCTTGCATTAAATTTGGTGGAAATTTAATGCATGTGAGTGGATTTATGAGTGGAGGCTTTTTAATGGGAGTGGAGGCTTTTCATTTTGAGTGGGAGCTCCACCCACATGAATGTGGAAGAGGTGGGGCAGCCCCATGGCTGGGCGCATGGCCCCTTGGGTGCCCCCTCTCCCTATAAAAGGCCCCCTCTCCTCTCACAACACACCTCCTCGTGAAGGATCTCTCTCCCCTCTAGAATTTATCCCCATGGTCTCGGACTAGCGAGATACATGTTCCCGTGGCTTTTCGGCAAGAAAGAGTTGTGCTCGCTGCATCGCTGGAGCGAGGAGGCGGAGGTTGCTCGGTGCCTCGAACGTGTGTGCGAGCATGGATGCTGTTTCTTGGCGCTTAGGACTTCCTCTCGATCTTGAGATCGGCAAGAGATCGTCTACATCAACCACGAGTTTGGACTCGTTAAGCTTTGTCGGTCTTCAAGGGTATGTTCTCTACGGATATACATCCGCCCGTTGTTTGTATCTAGTATAAATAGATCTTGGTATATAGTTCACATCGTAGGAAAATTTTTGTTTTCTATGTTGCGAACCCATCATATGTATGCACGATCCTTTGGGGCTGGCTCACCTTCGTTAAGCCCCCTTTCGTGCAGGCTAAAACCCTAATGAGTTCCCAAAGACTCTATGACCTAGTGATGCCCGAAATAGTACCATTTACATGGACTATATCCCTAAACACCATTCATAGATAATCTATACACTAAAAGTGTGGGGCGTAAGGGTGCCCACCCATATGTTGGATCCGCACAAGGAATGACAACGTCACATTAAGGTCGTCTTGCCTCCACACAAGAGGAAAAGGATACAGCTGACTTCTCTGTCCCATTCCAAATCTCATGGTTAACACGTAATATACGGCGCTAGAATCACTGATGTCATGGGTTATTAATCCCTAGTTGTCCATCATTATTGCAATTAGAACCCTAAGTTCTATTGCTCCATCATATCATCACTTAGGATGATATCTAAGATTTAGTATCTTGAGAAAATAATGTTTTCTTTTTCTATAATATAGATTATAACACACAATTTGCAAATACTTTGATAAAGACTCTTCAAAGGACATGAGCAAGTGATGAACTTGCCTTGTGATGGCAAGGTAGTGAAGTCTGATGCTTGCACTGGACCTTGAGCTTCTATGTCTACAAAAACATCATTATTGCCCGGTAAGGACAATATTTATAGAAGCAAAATGATTATGCAAAGTAATGTAATGCATCATTTAGCTTTACATATATTCTCCCCCATTTATTTAAATTATAAAAATTCTTTTAATAATAAAGAATTTATAAATATTAATTTTTAATATTTATTGAATATTGTATTCTTTTATCTTATTTCAATTTATTTAATTAATAATTCCTTTAAGAATTATCATTAAATACCAAAAAATGATATTAAATATTTGTTTAGTATTTTTCAAAAATAATACAATATTAATATATAATGAAGGTGATTTTTATTTATTTTTATCATCTTTCAATAAATTTGTAAAATTCCATAAGGAATATATATATATTACAAAATTCTTATCAATTTTTGGTATTTAATATGTCTAAAATTTTATTTCTTAATTTATTTGGATAGTTTGGATTATTGTGAATCCAAAAATATTTTATTTATAATTTTTGGATTTTTATTTTATTTTCTAGAATTTATTTAAGTTCACGGGCATTTTGGTCTTTTTCCAATTATTAAAACAGGCTCTAAAGGATTTGGGCTGACTGTTTGAGTTTATTGGGCCCTTGTGGCCCAATAGGGAAAAGTCAAAACAACACCCCGAAGGGGTATTGGCCCAACCCAGCCCAACACTCTATGTCTCTCTCTCGAGCTCACCTCTCTTCTTCTCCTCCCCTGACCCCGTGGTCAGCGGTGTCACCGCTGGCGATTTACGACGTCGTGGACCCTCCTGGCCGCCGCCGTGGTGCAGGACTAGGTTGTCGGCCCCACTCTACCCTCTTGTCCAATTTAATGTCGACCTGGAGCCCTCCTATGGCCAGAACGATGCCGTTGCAAACCCTAGGGTTTGGGATGGCGTTGGTTCTGACGCCGCCGCTGCTGTCGTGTGTCGTGGTGATGATCCTCGCCCCCACGCGTGGCTATGGTCACTGCCGTGGCGTTGTGTGGGTCATAGCGCCCCCTTGGGGGTGCTCCCTGTGCTGCCGTGTTCGTCAGCCCCCTCTGCTTCCTCTTCTAATCTACAGTGAGGACCTTCAGTAAGTTGTTTCTCTCCCCCTCGCATTCTCTGTGCTAGGCCATATCATGCTAAATGTTGGTAGCGGCCTTTCCTGGTTAGTGTTCTGTCCTGATTAAGATGATTTGTTCTGCTTAGGGTTCATACCTCTCTATGGATTAGATATCTGATGAGTTGGATCAAGTTTTGATGGTCTCTAAGCATGCTAAGTGGTTATTAGCTGTGGCTTGCTCCTTATGATTAGCTGTGATGATGCTAGTGGTTTACCAGATGATTCTATGGATTAATTTTGATATGGTTCAAATGGTAAAGTTGCTCTAGAAGCAATACTTGGGAAATCTAGTGGTTTAATAGCTCACCACTGTCATTACTTGGTTAATGACAGTGAGTGTTGTGTGATGAAGTCACTGTATTAGTACTGTTGGCTTAAGAATTCATATATAGCTTGAGTATATGGATTCTCCTAATTATGATCCTATGATGTTAGGAAAATGATTTATAGTTGGTTGGTTGTATCTATGAAGATTGGATGCTTAACCTGCTTAGTTTAGAACTGTTCTTGTGACACCATCCTTGTATGGAACACAAGATTAGATTCTATTACATGGTTTGGTCTTATTCAAGCTTAAAATTGGATTAAGCCTTTGTCTTGTTGTTTATCATGGATTGGTTCTGATAGTGATACCAGCTATTGTTTCTTGAATCAAAGTTGGGAAACAATAATTGTAGGCCTGATAACTTATATAGATCCATAAGATTAAATTCTAAGGTGCTACTCTAATTGAAGAGATGTGCCTAGTAGTTTAGATCTTGGCTATATTCATTCTTGAATTGAAATATAGCTTGATAGCTTAGATCAATGATGTTGTCCTGAGATCTAAGTTGGATCTTTATGGTTTTATGATTGCTTTTAGTGTTTAAAACTTCAGTGAAGGATTCACCCCACTTGGGTGTTTTCTAAGAATTTGAGTAAGAGACAAATTATGAATACTTGTCTAATCTTAGACAGATAGATCATGTGATGGTCTATTTTACTCACACTCATTTGATGTTGGGGTTGCCAGTGGTTGATCTTGTGGTAGCTTGATCTGGTGCTCTCCTGGTATTTCCAGCTCCTGGCTTGTTCTTGATCTAGCCCTTCACTTACTGGTCCTGGTGGCTTGATCTTGTCCTTGCTATCCACCTGATCAACCCCCTCCATATGTTACCATTTTGGTGATGTGATCCAGGGTTTTGATTGGTGTGATATTACTAGGCTTTGGCTTGGTTTAGATGGTGGCTGCTGTGCTTGAGGTGTATGAACAAGGAAATGGTGTGGGTTGGCTTGCCCACGGCTGTTGTAACACCCTCAGAATCGGGTCCTTGCTATCCACCTGATCAACCCCCTCCATATGTCACCATTTTGGTGATGTGATCCAGGGTTTTGATTGGTGTGATATTACTAGGCTTTGGCTTGGTTTAGCTGGTGGCTGCTGTGCTTGAGGTGTATGAACAAGGAAATGGTGTGGGTTGGCTTGCCCACGGCTGTTGTAACACCCTCAGAATCGGCCCTATGCAAGTTTTAGCGAAACCCGCCAAACCCGCATAGAAACGATTCAAAGGTGCCCACCAGGCACTTTCGTGCGGGTGGAAAACAAAGTAATAACATTACACAACAGTCCTCGATGGGACCCACAGAATAGATATATATATACAACACGACTCCACGAGTCAAGAATACAGATATACAGTACAAAGATCCAGATCACCTTGAAAACGATAAAGCGTCCAGCTACGGACAAGATGCAAATGGGGCTAAGAGCCCTGAAGAATAACCAATGGCGTCCATAACCCTGCCCAGGCCAAGCCGGAAGGGTAACCCTGCTAACGACGTCGATCTCAAAACCTGCTTAACAAAAGGGGTGCCGACAAAGGGCAAAGGAAAAAGAGAGAGAGAGAGGTCAGTACTGAGGCCAGTACACGGTGAGGCTAGAATTCAGCGGTCCTCGCCTACATAGGTATGGTGGACTGAGCGGCAGCGCGGCATGCACTAAACAACCTATAGAGACTCGAGATAACTGTCGGCTATCAGAGAGGGATAAGAAAGACCTATTCGGAACCATCCTGATACTACCACCAAACATACCCATCCTGGTATTTCCCCCTCGAGACCAAACGAGGAAGTCGACCGAGGAACTCACATAGTTGGCAGTTTTATTTATTCAGTTATCGTTGCAGCAATTACTAGTCAGGTGTAGATAGTCATCCTGAAATAATAAGCAGTGGGCACTTTTAGTTAACCATTCCATTGTAGTTGCAACACTTACTAGTCAGATACAATTAGCATGAGATATCCCAAAACCCAGCAGTTGTTGGTACTTTTATTTAGCCATTCCGTTATAGTTGCAATACTTACTAGTCAGATACAATGGTCGCAAGCGACAACCCAAACAAGCAATTGTTGGCAGTTTTATTTAGCCATTCCATTATAGTAAAGCTGATTACTAATCATTATAAAGTCAAATTTATAGCACTACTTTAGTTATAGTTGTCTATGATCGAGATACTGTGCTCCAAGTCGTCCATAACCGCAGACACGGCTTTCAGAAAGTTTTACCCTGCAGGGGTGCACAAATAGCAACACACACTCGATCAACCTCGGAAAAACCAAATCAAAACCCAACGATGCCTTCACGACAAAGCAATCAAAAGATTCAGAAATATTTCAGGGGGCCACCCCATTAAGTATACCATAGCGAAGTTAGCTAACCGAGACGGACTCAAGGTTTAATGGGGCGGTACAGAACGATCGGGAACCCAAAACTGGGCTTGTCGATACCGCGAAACGGGTCACAATTCCTAAACAGTACAGGTGCTCCTCGCACAATCGTAAATAAAGAAGTAGCATGGCATAAGTACAAGATAGTAAATAAAACCTCAAACTAGTTTGTGGCCCCAAGAAATAAGAATGAATCAAGCTCTGGCTCAGGGGGTTCCCATAATCCTCCCGGATTTGGATAGCGCGAATATTCAAGGAACAGGTATCAAGTACTCGGGGTCCTACGGGACACAAGTGGACGGTTAACAACCAAAAAACATCTATTCTCCACCTGTGCCTCTGCTTTCCTACTTCAATTTTAGTTGTTAAACAGCAATTAAAGTGAACGGTAATTAAAGCCATGAACATCTCCAACATTAAACATGCGGCAATACTTCAACAACTGTGGTACTTGGCGACATAGCGCAAGACTTGAGCGACTACGACTCGCAGGTCCAACTATCTACCCAACAACAGGTAATAGGAGGTGTCCGAGGCAATATAAGGCTGCAAGGGATAACACGGGTACGAAAACTAGAGCATCGCAACACAGATAGCAATAGATCAACAGGAGGGAAATAGATACTATAAAAGTAAGATAGGTAGAAAGGGGGAGATGCTCGCCTGAAAACATTGCCGAAGATTCAACCGAAGATCGGGTCGACACTTGCATCAACTCAACGGCCTTATCCGCGAAGAAGCAAAACACTAGAATAAACACCGGATGCACTATTTAATACTACGACAAAAGATCGGGCATGATGCATGTATGATGTGTGGCATGGTATTATGCTGTGCAATTAGGCCATATTAAGCGAAACCGGGGTTCCGACAATTAATTAATAAGTTCGTGTTGTTTATCTACCCCGCAAATTAAATGTTGTCTTAACATGGCAAGATAAGTTACCAGTTCTCTACACAAATTTAAATGGGACCAATATACGACTAGATTGGCCCGCATATGGGCCCCATATTTAATTATAAGGTGAATCGGCATAGTGCCCCCAAACCCACATGATATGTGTGCAAATATGAACATTTTAATATGCAACAAGTTTAGATATTATTATAAAATAGGGCTCGGGAAGGGAATCACACATTAGGGGGTCGGCGAACTTGGGGTTCCGGAGGGGTTCGGGGTCGGGTCTCAGGGTTCAACGGGGAAACGATGAAGTTCGGACTCGCGATGGCGAACTTGAGTAGATCGGGTACCGGGGTCTTCGGATCTGGGGAGTAGATCTTGTCGCACGGCGTCAATGCTTCCGGGAAGGAGAACTTGTCGTTCAGGGTCTCGGGGTCGGACGCCGGGATCGGTCTTCGGATCGAGACGAACTTGGGATCCGTGTAGGAGATCTTGGCGTTCTTCAGGTTCGGGTTCGGGCGCCGGGAGATATTGATGCTCTGGGAAGGAGGTCTTGGTGTCCGGGAAGGCGATCATGGTCGGGGCTTCGAATCCTCGAGATCAGGGTCTTCGGATCCCGACGGGAACGGTCTTCGGATTCCGTGAGGAGTTCTTGTCGAAAGGTGTAGACCGAAGATCTTGGCGGTGGTCGTTGTCCACTTGTCGCACTTGATCCTCGGAAGGCCTCGATCGACGAAAATAATACCAATCGGGCATAACTGGTAGAGTCCACTCACACCACAGGGGTTTTGCCAGAGGCAACTTCTAGCCATCCCAACGGTTGACAACGAAGATCTCGACAACAAACAGAGGCAGATTTTGCGTTCCGCAGCGGCACAAGGCCATAACTTGGCATTAGCGCCAGCACAACTCAAATGAGGATTGAAAAATTCACACAGAGAGAAAGACGACTAGCAGAGAGTGCATGTCGATCCTGCGCATGAATCAAAGGTGGCACGCAGCTACACAAAAACGTGCACGTTTCAACCTCACAAAACAAAGCACGGGAACTGCCCAGAAGTGATGGACGCGTGCAGCCGGCAGAGGGAGAGGGAGTGCAGTGGCTGGCATCGGCGATTGGCCAGAGAAGGAGGGAGGCCATGGCGCCGAGGCCTCGGGGAAGGCAGCCGGAGCACCTGGGCGACGGTGGCTGGCTGAAGGAATGAGCCGGTGAAGGCGGTGGCAATCCACGAGGAAGGGTGGAGCTCACGGGCCCGACGAGAAGGGTGGTGGAGGGCGTCGGCTGCCGAGGGAGGAGGACGTGCAGGGGCAGTGGCCACGGGGCGAAGCAGAGGAGGTTGCAGGCGGGAGGAGAGAGGGCGACGGCTGGCGCTGCTCGGGCCGGCGGCTGCCGAGCGGCCCGCGGACGGCGGACGGCGGGGTGGTGGTTGGGGTGACGGGGCGGTTGGTGGGGCGTGCGTGTCGGGTGAGTGCATGTGGAGAGTGTTGCGTGCTGTGGGAGGGTGGCAGGTGGAGGGGTGTGGGACCCGCGGGTGGGTGGAGTGTGTATGGGGCTCGGTGGAGAGAGGTAGGGAGTTGGGGGCGAGGTGGCGAGCTGTGGTACGGTGGAGGGATGAGAGATGAGGTGGCGGGCTCCGATTGGAGGGGGTGAGGTGGAGGCAGGGTGGTTAGATAGGATGGGTAGATTATTTGGTAGCTTAGGTTTTGGGTACCTGGGTAGGCAGGGTTTTAACTGGAGGTGGCCGGCTGGGCTTTCGGGCCTGGCTGGATGTCTCCCAAAAATATTTTAAAATATTTTAATATTCGAAACGGGGCTTTTGAAATCCATTGCCAGATGAAACAAAGTAATCCGGAGAACCGGGTTTTAATTTGAATAAAGACGGGGCGTTTAGAAAACAAACCAGGCGTTTCGAAAATTAGTTTTATGCAAACAAATGCAAGATGATGACGATGCTCAAATGCAATGTGGCATGATGACATGAGCATGTATTCATGATGACGCAATGCACAAAAACAACGCGATTTTCTAGTAGTGGTTTTAGCGGGATGCCACAATTCGACACCACTAACAATGGATCTCGCCCTCGAGATCCGCCTCATGGTACCGGAAGGAAGGTCGGTGATCTGAATCTTCTCGCTTCGTGTAGATCCTTACGACACCACTAACAAGAGGTCGTTGTCCGTGATCGTCAAGGGAACACTCCGGAAACAAAAGGCGAAGGCAGAGGTATCAACAAGTTAAGCCACCTCTAGCTTCCGTGGACGAAGTAAAATTGCTGGATCCACTGATTCGATGTACAAGAGCGAATGATAAGAGTAGTCGGATGGTGATCAGTCCATCGCGCACCCAAACCATTACTCTGCACACGAATAGGCGGATTATGCAACCAACTCTCGGAATTGATCAAGATCTCGACAAACGAGGTTCGAAACAAAGGGTGATGCGACTGAGATCGGATCTGGCGTAGATGATGTCGTCGCGTCGGAAAACACCGGAAGGCACAAGCAAGGAACAAATAATGGTACCACAGATAAAGGATCACTCAGATAGCATGAAGTCCGGATGGTAGAACACCGTTATCAAAGGAGGAAGCGAAACCCTGAAGGTACGACGGAAACCCAACCACGAGAAATCCTGGACTCGAAGAGAGAGAAGAGAGCGGATACAAAACACGCAGAGGTGAGAGGAGAGCAGCAGAGGGGTAAGGAGTAAAATCAGACCTAATCAGAACTATCCAACCGACTTTTCAAAATAGTTTTGACACTCTACTTCGGCCGTTAGCTAGGTTATCCTACAGGCTGGACTTGTGGGGTATCGCAACTGCTGAGCTCTGATACCACTCTGTAACACCCTCAGAATCGGCCCTATGCAAGTTTTAGCGAAACCCGCCAAACCCGCATAGAAACGATTCAAAGGTGCCCACCAGGCACTTTCGTGCGAGTGGAAAACGAAGTAATAACATTACACAACAGTCCTCGATGGGACCCACAGAACATATATATATACAACACGACTCCACGAGTCAAAATACAGATATACAGTACAAAGATCGAGATCACCTTGAAAACGATAAAGCGTCCAGCTACGGACAAGATGCAAATGGGGCTAAGAGCCCTGAAGAATAACCAATGGCGTCCATAACCCTGCCCAGGCCAAGCCGGAAGGGTAACCCTGCTAACGACGTCGATCTCAAAACCTGCTTAACAAAAGGGGTGCCGACAAAGGGCAAAGGAAAAAGAGAGAGAGAGGTCAGTACTGAGGCCAGTTGTAACACCCTCAGAATCGGACCTATGCAAGTTTGAGCAAAATTCGCCAAACCCGCATAGAAACGATTCAAAGGTGCCCACCAGGCACTTTCGTGCGGGTGGAAAACGAAGTAATAACATTACACAACAGTCCTCGATGGGACCCATAATGATATATATAAATGACTCCAAGAGTCAAGAATACAAATATAATACACAAAGATCCAAGTCACCTTGAAAATGATAGAGCGCCCGACTACGAACAAGATGCAAATGGGGCTAAGAGCCCTGAAGAATAACCAATGGCGTCCATAACCCTGCCCAGGCCAAGCCGGAAGGGTAACCCTGCTAACGACGTCGATCTCAAAACCGGCTTAAACAAAGGGGTGCCGAAAAAGGGCAAAGGAAAAAGAGGAGTCAAGATCGAGGCCAAGACACGGCGAGGCTAGAATTCGCCCTCGCCTACATAGGTATGGTGGATCAAGCGCAGCGCAAGATGCACTAAACAACCTATAGAGACTCGATACAACTGGCGGTTATCAGAGAGGGGTAAGAATGACCTATCCGGATCCAACCTGAAGCTAACACCAAACAAACCCATCCTGGTGTTTCCCCCTCGAGACCAAACGAGGAAGTCAACCGAGGAACTCACACAGTTGGCAGTTTTATTTATTCAGTTATCGTTGCAGCAATTATTAGTCAGGTTTAGATAATTATCCTGATAAAGTAAACAGTGGGCACTTTTAGTTGACCATTCCGTTATAGTTGCGGCAATTACTAATCAAATACAGATAGCATGATATAATCCCAAAACCCAGAAGTTGTTGGTACTTTTATTCAGCCGATTCCGTTGTAGTTGCCATACTTACTAGTCAGGTACAATGGTCGCAAGCGACAAACCAAACAAGCAATTGTGGGCAGTATTATTAGCCATTCCGTTATAGTGAAGCTGATTACTAGTCATTATAAGTCAAATTTATAACAATAAACTTTAGTTATGCTTGTCTATGATCGAGATACTGTGCTCCAAGTCGTCCATATCCGCGGACACGGCTTTCAGAAAGTTTTACCCGGCCGGGGTGCACCAATAGCAACACACGCTCGATCAACCTCGGAAAAACCAAATCAAAACCCAACGAGGCTTTCACATTGAACAATCACAGATTCAGAATATTTCAGGGGCACCCTTAAGTAGATTCCGAACGCTAGCTGACTCGAGACGGCCTCAAGGTTTGGGTGGACGGCGAAACTAGGAACCGAAAGTGTGGCTGGGCTTGTCGATACCACGAAACGTGTCCCGATCCTAAACAAGACAAAGGTGCTCCTCGCACAATTTAAATACAGAAAGTAGCATGGCATAAGTACAGGATCGTAAATAAAACCTCAAACTAGTTTGTGGCCCCAAGAAATAAGACGAATCAAGCTCGCCTGGGGGTCCCATATACCTCCGGATGTGGATAGCGCGATAAATCAAGGAATGTATCAAGTACTCGGGGTCTTACGGACACAAGTGGCGTTCGGAAACCAAATATTTTCTATCACCCACCGATGCCTCTGCTTATTTCAATTTTAGTTGTTAAACAGAAATTAAAGTGTGCGATAAGTAAAACTAGGATCATCCCCATCATCAACATGCGGCAATACATCAACAACTGTGGCACTTGTCGACACGCGACAGCACTAGAGAAAGCGACTACGACGCGCAAGTCCAACTATCTACCAAACAACAGGTAATAGGATGTGTCCAAGGCAATATAGGGCTGCAAGGAATATCACGGATACGAAAACTAGAGCATCGCAACACAGATAGCAGTAGATCAATAGGAGGGAATAAATACTATAAAAGTAAGATAGGTAGAAGGGGGGAGATGCTCGCCTGAAAACATTGTCGAAGGTTCGACAGAAGATCGGGGCGAAGCTCACATCAACTCCACGGCCTTATCCGCGAAGAAGCAAAACACTAGAAGAAACACCGGATGCAATATTTAATACACGGCGGAAGATCGGCATGATGCATGTATGATGCATGGCATGGCAAAAGTGCGATGCAATTAGGTCATATTAAGCGGAAACGGGGTCCCGACAAATAATTAATAGGTGCATGTTATTTAGATACCCCGCATTTTTAAATGTTGTTTTAACAAGGCAAGATATGATACCGGTTCGCTACACAAGTTTAAATGAGGCCAACATGAGACTAGATTTGCCCGCATATGGGCCCCATATTTAATTATTAGGTGAATCGGCATAAGGCCCCCAACCCACAAGACAAGATGCATGCAAGTATGACAATTTAATATGCAACAGGTTTTATTTCATTTATAAAATAAGGCTCGAGAAAAGGGGTCACACATTAGAGGGGTCTCGACGATCTTGGGTTCCGGGGTTCGGGTTCAGGGTCCAGGGCTCGACGGGTCGGTCTCGTGGAAACGCTTCTCAACTCGGGGTCGGTGTTCGGTCGGGTAGTTCTTGTCGCGTCCGGAAGCAGGACTTGGGTCGGTGCCGTTCTTGTCGTGCGATCTTGTCGGGTCCCACGGGTCGGTCTTGCCATTGCTAGGGCCTTGTCGATCGGAAGCGACTTGGTGTTCGGAATGAAGCGCGGGTTGGACCAGTGGCGTTCTTGGCGGTCATCGGGTCCGGACTTCACCCCGGGAACGGGTCTTCAGGGGCTCGACGTCCGGGGTCTTCCGGGGGGTTCCGTGTCGGAGGTCTCGGGGTTCGCCGTCGGTTCGGTTCGGGATCGGTCTCGGGTTCCAGAAGTAGATCTTGAGGCCCGAGGAGAGGTCATGTTGTCCCGCGGTCTTGCGGTGCCATCTTGTTTTGCGGTGTCGGGATCGGGTTCCGCGCCGGTTCGGTGAGGTCGTTCTTGGGTCTCGGCGTCCGTGTGACGAAGGCCTTGAGGTACCTCGGCACCAAGGTTCGGGTTCGGTCTTTGCGTCCATGGCGACGATCTTCGGGGTCATGTCTCCGAAAATCTTCGGACGATCTTGTCGACATCAAAGGGTGCATCTACCCGAGAACTTCAAGGACGCGCAGGACGGGGTCGCCGGCCTGGGGATGTAGCGCTGGAGGAGCTTCAAGGCGGTGAGCGACGCCCGGCGGAGGCGGGCGGAGCGGTCGGCGAGCAGGTGGTGGCCTCATGGCGCAGTGCTCGCTTGGTGGAGGCGGGAGGCTGAGGCCAGGGAGATGGTCGGAGGAGGAAGATGGGAGGGAGCTGGGCTGCAGGGGTGAGGAGGAGGCCAAGGCAGGAGGGGCCAAGGTGGGGCTCAGGGGAGAAGAGGAGAGAGGAGGGAGGAGGCGCGTGGGAGGAGAGGGTGGTGGGTCCAGGCGTGGGGACAGGGGAGGGTGCGTGCGTGCGTGTGTGTGCTGTGTTTGGTTGGGTGGGGTGGGTGTTTGCTGTGAGGTGGGCTAGGCCACATGGCAGCGTGTGAGTGGAGGGTTGAGGGAAGAGGGTGAGGTGGCGATCCTAGATTGGTGGGAGTGAGGTGGAGGCTGGGGTGGGTAGAGTTTTAGGTGAGAAAAAGGATTTAGGTGGGGCTGGTTTGAATGGACCGATTTCAAAAACAGGGGTGGTCGTTCGGGTCTACTCGGCCCGTTCGACTGCCCCACTAAAATAATTTAATATTTTTATTTGTTTTCAAATAACTTTTATAACTAGTTTTAGACAAACAAAATATCCGGAACATCCGGGGGGTTTGGCGTTTGAATAAAAGTTGGGGCGTTTTAGAAAACAAAACGGGTGTTGCGAAAAATAGTTTTGGCAAACAATGCATGATGATGACGATGCAATGCACAAATTCAACGCGATTTTCTAGTAGTGGTTTTGCGGGATGCCACAATTCGACACCACTAACAATGGATCTCGCCCTCGAGATCCGCCTCATGGTACCGGAAGGAAGGTCGGCGATCTGCGTCTTCTCGCTTCGTGTAGATCCTCGCGACACCACTAACAAGAGGTCGTTGTCCGTGATCGTCGTGAGGACACTCCGGAAACAAAAGGTCGAAGGTAGAGGTATCAACAATAAGCCACCTGTAGCTCCGATGGAAAGGGGAACCGATGCATTCTCATCCACTTCAATGTACAAAAGCGAATAGAAGGGGTAGTCGGCATGGGGGCCAATCCATCACGCACCCAAACTATTACTCCGCACAATCAGTGGAAAAGCGTGCAGCCATTCTCGGAAACAAACTGAAGATCTCGACAAGCGAGGTTCGGAAACAAAGGAGTGATGCAGACTCTGCATCGGAACTGGCGTAGAGGCTGTCGTCGCATCGGAAACACCGGAAGGCACGAACAAGGAACAAAGAATGGTAGCACCGTAGACGGATTCTTCAGGCAGCTTGAACACCGGATGGTAGCACGCCGTTACCAAGAGAGGAAGCGAAACCCTGAAGGCACGACGGAAACCCAACCACGAGAATTCCTGGACTCGAAGAGGAAGAAGAGAGCGGATTCAAAACACGTAGGGGTAAGAGGAGAATAGCAGAGGGGTAAGGAGTAAAATCAGACCTAATCAGAACTATCCAACCGACTTTGCAAAAATAGTTTTGACACTCCACTTCGGCCGTTAGCTAGGTTATCCTACAGGCTGGACTTGTGGGGTATTGTAACACCCTCAGAATCGGACCTATGCCAGTTTGGGCAAACTTCACCAAACCCGCATAGAAACGATTCAAAGGTGCCCACCAGGCACTTTCGTGCGGGTGGAAAACGAAGTAATAACATTACACAACAGTCCTCGATGGGGCCCACAGAACAGATATATATATCAGCGACTCCAGGAGTCAAGAATACAGATATAATTTACAGAGATCCAAATCACCTTGAAAATGATAGAGCGTCCGACTACGGACAAGAAGCAAATGGGGCTAAGAGCCCGAAGAATAACCAATGGCGTCCATAACCCCGAGCCAAGCCGGAAGGGTAACCACGCTAACGCGCCGATCTCAAAACCTGCTTAACAAAAGGGTGCCGACAAAGGGCAAAGGAAAACAAAGAAGGAGCGTCGATCGAGGCGAAGACAGCGAGGCTAGAATTCGGCGTCCTCGCCTACAAAGGTATGGTGGACTGAGCGGCAGCGGCAGCATGCACTAAACAACCTATAGAGACTCGATACACCGGCGCTTATCAGAGAGGGGTAAGAATGACCTATCCGGATCCAACCTGAGACTAACACCAAACAAACCCATCCTGGTGTTTCCCCCTCGAGACCAAACGAGGAAGTCAACCGAGGAACTCACACGCTGGCAGTTTTATTTGTTCAGTTATCGTTGCAGCAATTACTAGTCAGGTTTAGACAATCGTCCTGATAAAGTAAACAGTGGGCACTTTTAGTTAACCATTCCGTGATAGTTGCAACAATTACTAATCAGATATGAATAGCATGAGATATCCCATAAAACCCAGCAGTTGTTGGTACTTTTATTCAGCCAATTCATTGTAGTTGCAATACTTACTAGTCAGATACATTTGTCGCAAGCGACGATCAAACAAGCAATTGTGGGCAGTATTAATTAGCCATTCCATTATAGTAAAGATGATTACTAGTCATTATAAGTCAAATTTATAACAGTAAACTTTAGTTATGCTTGTCTATGATCGAGATACTGTGCTCCAAGTCGTCCATATCCGCGGACACGGCTTTCAGAAAGTTTTTACCCGGCCGGGGTGCACCAATAGCAACACACGCTCGATCAACCTCGGAAAAACCAAATCAAAACCCAACGAGGCTTTCACGACTGAACAATCACAGGATTCAGAAATATTTCAGGGGGACACCCCTTAGAGTAGAATCCACAACGGAGTAAGCAAGCTCCGAGACGGCCTCAAGGTTTGGCTAGACGGCTGTGAACGACTGGGAACCCCAAACGGGGCTTGTCGACACCGCGGAATCGTGGTCCGATCCTAAACAGTACAGTGTGCAGTACCTCGCACAATCGTAAATAAAGCGGTAAAGCATGGCATAAGTACACGATCGTAAATAAAACCTCAAACTAGTTTGTGGCCCCAAGAAATAAGAATGAATCAAGCTCTGGCTCAGGGGGGTCCCATATACCTCCCGGATGTGGATAGCGCGCAAAATCAAGGAACAGGTATCAAGTACTCGGGGTCTTACGGGACACAAGTGGGCTCGAAACCAAATATTATCTATCACCCACCGATGCCTCTGCTTATTCAATTTTAGTTGTTAAACAGAATTTAAAGTGACGATAAGTAAAACTAGAGTCATCTCCAACCTCAACATGCGGCAATACATCAGCAACTGTGGCATATGACGACACACATCAGCACTTGAGCAAGCAACTGACGCAAGAAGTCCAACTATCTACCAAACAACAGGTAATAGGGTGTGTCCAAGGCAATATAGGGCTGCAAGGGAATATCACAGGTACGGAAACTAAAGCATCGCAACACAGATAGCAAAAGATCAACAGGAGGGAATAAAGACTATAAAGTAAGATAGGTAGAAAGGGGGAGATGCTCGCCTGAAAACATTGTCGAAGGGTTCAACCGAAGATCGGGGCGAAGCTCACATCAACTCAACGGCCTTATCCGCGAAGAACCAAAACGCTAGAAGAAACACCGGGTGCAATATTTAATACAACGGCAGAAGATCGGCATGATGCATGCATGATGTATGGCATGACAAAGGTGCGATGCATTTAGGTCATGTTAAGCGGAACCGGGGTCCCGACCATTAATAAACGGTTCAAGTTGTTTAGATCCCCGCAATTTAAATGTTGTTTAACAATGAAAGATTATAGTATGGATTCGCTACTCAAGTTTAAATGAGGCCGATATGAGACTAGATTTGCCCGCATATGGGCCCCATATTTAATGATTAGGTGAATCGGCATAAGGCCCCCAAACCACATGAATGTATGCATGCATGACCAATTAATATGCGACAAGTTGTTATGATGTTATAAAATAGGGTCCGAGGAAAAGGGGTCACACATTAGGGTTCGGCGAACTTGGGGGTTCAGGGTTCGGTCCGGGTCCGTGGTTCACGGTTCCGGCTCAGTGGTTAGGTCTTGGCGCATCCGGGGTCTTCGGTCATGTTGTCGGTCGTCTCGTCGAAGCACTTGTCGATTCGGGTCTCGGTCGGAACGCATCGGGTCCTTCCGGTCGGTCTTCTTGCCGCTGTGATCTTGTCGGGTTCACGGGTCGGGTCGGACTTGGCGTCCGGGGTGAGGTACTTGTCGTTCTGGGGTTCCTTGGCGACGACCTTGGTTTCCTCGATGGAGAACTCGGAGCAACCGTGTCGTGGTTCTTGTCGGGGTTCTCGGCTTCGGGCGCCGGGATCGGTCTTCAGGGTCCAGGACGAAGATCTTGACAAACCGAGGGGGTTCGGTTTTCCAGGTGGCGTTCTTGTTGGAGTTTTCGGGTGTTGGTGGCGAACCCAGGTCGACTTGGAGGTACTCGGTTAATGCCATGCGCATTCTTCAGATCAACATGGGAGGAGGAAGGTGCCCAAGCTTGCAACCCACACACGAGATAGGCCGCGGCAGTCGTAGTACCCAAACATCCAACTTGCACCAGGTACCAGCACACGAGCAACCACATAGACTACAACAAGCTGGGTAACGACTGTTCATAGGGACGGACCGCAACATGTGCTGCCCCGGGGATGATCCAGAGGAGGCACGCAGGAGGCACGAGGCTGACGGCGACGGAAGGAGGCCCAGGCGGAGATGGAGGCAGGCAGCATGAGCTCGCCGGATGGAGCCCAGGGCGGGCGGACGGCGACGCGGCGGGCGCGTGGGCTGGAGGATGACGGACGGGGCGGGGTCGCTTGGGAGGCGGCGGTCACCGGAGAGGGGCGGTGACGGTCGGTTGAGGGAGCTCGAGGCAGCGGCGAAGCGTGGCGGCGGGCGCGGTGAACGGCGGCCGGAGACGCGGGACGCGCGAGGAGGGCGCAGAACGGCGGCAGCGGGCGGCGTCTGCCGTAGCGGGTCGGGGCCGGTCGCGGTTGGTGGAGACGCGGCTTGGGCGCGAACGGGAGGAGAAAACTGCTGGTGCCTCCGCGGCGCGGTGGTTACGGCGGGCGGAGCGCTGGGACCGCGCTGGAGGATGCGGCTCGGGCGCGGGGCGGCTCGGGGCGGTCCTGGGAGGCGGGAGGAGGCGGCGAAGGCGGCGGCCTCCGCGGGCGACGCGGGACGCTGAGGGGCCGGAGCAGGGCGGTGGCCGCGGGGAGGGAGGGCCGGCGCCGGTGGGGAGCGACGCGTCCAGAGAGAGAGCGGCGGGGGAGAGAGGAAGATGGGGCGAGCGGGTGCGGGCTCTGGGGATCGCGAGCGTGCGGCTCAGAGAGAGGAGAGACGTGAGGAAGAGGAACAGGAAAGGGAAGTGGTGGGCCGGACGTGGGGAGCTGGCGGTGGGCCCGGGGCGCGCGCGGGTCCCAGGGGGCAGAGGCTAAGCGCGTGCGTGTGTGCTGCTGGGTCTGGTGTGTGTGCTAGTGCGTGAGTGTGTGGACCAGGATGGGGTGTGGGCTGAGGGATTGGGGAGGGAGCTGGCTGGGCCACGTGGCAGCCTGGGATTGGTAGAGGGGAGGGGTGAGGTGAGGTGGCGGCCTAGGATAGGTGGGGGTGATGTGGAGGGGAGGGTTGGGTAGAAAGCTGGGTGAGTTTAGGATTTAGGGGCGGGACAGGTTTGGACCGATCTGGTTTTCTGGGGTGGTCGTTCGGGCTAAATCGGCCCGTTCGACTGCCCCGCTAAAAAAATTAATTAAATGTTTTATTTAATTAAACGGACCGTTGCACAACATATTTAAACAAAACAAAATATTCCGACCGGTTTTCGACGTTGAATCAAGAGGGGCGTTTAGAAAACAACACGGCTTTGCAAACATAGTTTTGGCGCACAATGCATGATGATGACGATGCAATGCACAAATTCAACGCGATTTTCTAGTAGTGGTTTTATGGATGCCACGGTATCGCAATCGCTGAGCTCGATACCACTCAGACACCTCAGAATCGGACCTATGCAAGTTTGAGCAAAATTCGCCAAACCCGCATAGAAACGATTCAAAGGTGCCCACCAGGCACTTTCGTGCGGGTGGAAAACGAAGTAATAACATTACACAACAGTCCTCGATGGGACCCACAGAACAGATATATATAACAGCGACTCCAAGAGTCAAGAATACAAATATAATACACAAAGATCCAAGTCACCTTGAAAATGATAGAGCGCCCGACTACGGACAAGATGCAAATGGGGCTAAGAGCCCTGAAGAATAACCAATGGCGTCCATAACCCTGCCCAGGCCAAGCCGGAAGGGTAACCCTGCTAACGACGTCGATCTCAAAACCTGCTTTAACAAAAGGGGTGCCGACAAAGGGCAAAGGAAAAAGAGGCGTCGATCTTGAGGCCAAGACACGGCGAGGCTAGAATTCGCGGTCCTCGCCTACATAGGTATGGTGGATCGGCAGCAAAGATGCACTAAACAACCTATAGAGACTCGATACAACTGGCGGTTATCAGAGAGGGGTAAGAATGACCTATCCGGATCCAACCTGAAGCTAACACCAAACAAACCCATCCTGGTGTTTCCCCCTCGAGACCAAACGAGGAAGTCAACCGAGGAACTCACACGGTTGGCAGTTTTATTTATTCAGTTATCGCAGCAATTACTAGTCGATTTAGATAATTATCACGATAAAGTAAACAGTGGGCACTTTTAGTTGACCATTCCGTTATAGGCGGCAATTACTAATCAAATACGATAGCATGATATAATCCCAAAACCCGAAGTTGTTGGTACTTTTATTCAGCCGATTCCGCTAGTTGCCATACTTACTAGTCAGTACAATGGTCGCAAGCGACAAACCAAACAAGCAATTGTGGCGTATTATTAGCCATTCCGTTATAGTGAAGCTGATTACTAGTCATTATAAGTCAAATTTATAACAATAAACTTTAGTTATGCTTGTCTATGATCGAGATATCGTGCTCAAGTCGTCCATATCCGGACACGGCTTTCAGAAAGTTTTACCCGCCGGGTGCACCAATAGCAACACACGCCGATCAACCTCGAAAACCAAATCAAAACCCAACGAGGCTTTCACGATTGAACAATCACAGGATTCAGAATATTTCAGGGGCCACCCTTAAGTAGATTCCGAACGCTAAGACTCCGAGACGGCCTCAAGGTTTGGGTGGACGGTAAACGACTAGGAACCCAAAGTGTGGCTGCTTGTCGATACCATAAACGTGTCCCGATCCTAACAAAGACAAGGTGCTCCTCGCACAATTTAAATACAGAAAGTAGCATGGCATAAGTACAGGATCGTAAATAAAACCTCAAACTAGTTTGTGGCCCCAAGAAATAAGACGGAATCAAGCTCTGGCTCAGGGGGGTCCCATATACCTCCCGGATGTGGATAGCGCGATAAATCAAGGAACAGGTATCAAGTACTCGGGGTCTTACGGGACACAAGTGGGCGTTCGGAAACCAAATATTTTCTATCACCCACCGATGCCTCTGCTTATTTCAATTTTAGTTGTTAAACAGAAATTAAAGTGTGCGATAAGTAAAACTAGGATCATCCCCATCATCAACATGCGGCAATACATCAACAACTGTGGCACTTGTCGACACGCGACAGCACTAGAGCAAGCGACTACGACGCGCAAGTCCAACTATCTACCAAACAACAGGTAATAGGATGTGTCCAAGGCAATATAGGGCTGCAAGGAATATCACGGATACGAAAACTAGAGCATCGCAACACAGATAGCAATAGATCAACAGGAGGGAATAAATACTATAAAAGTAAGATAGGTAGAAGGGGGGAGATGCTCGCCTGAAAACATTGTCGAAGGTTCGACAGAAGATCGGGGCGAAGCTCACATCAACTCAACGGCCTTATCCGCGAAGAAGCAAAACACTAGAAGAAACACCGGATGCAATATTTAATACACGGCGGAAGATCGGCATGATGCATGTATGATGCATGGCATGGCAAAAGTGCGATGCAATTAGGTCATATTAAGCGGAAACGGGGTCCCGACAAATAATTAATAGGTGCATGTTATTTAGATACCCCGCATTTTTAAATGTTGTTTTAACAAGGCAAGATATGATACCGGTTCGCTACACAAGTTTAAATGAGGCCAACATGAGACTAGATTTGCCCGCATATGGGCCCCATATTTAATTATTAGGTGAATCGGCATAAGGCCCCCAACCCACAAGACAAGATGCATGCAAGTATGACAATTTAATATGCAACAGGTTTTATTTCATTTATAAAATAAGGCTCGAGAAAAGGGGTCACACATTAGAGGGGGTCTCGACGATCTTGGGTTCCGGGGTTCGGGTTCAGGGTCTAGGGCTCGACGGGTCGGTCTCGGCGGAAACGTTCTCGAACTCCGGGGTCAGGGTGTTCGGGTCGGGGTAGTTCTTGTCGCGTCCGGGAAGCAGGACTTGGGTCGGTGCCGTTCTTGTCGTCGTGCCGATCTTGTCGGGTCCCACGGGGTCGGTCTTGCCATTGCGAGGGCCTTGTCGATCGGAAAGCAGTACTTGGTGTTCGGAATGAAGCGCTTGTTGGACCAGTGGCGTTCTTGGCGGTCATCGGGTCCGGACTTCATCCTGGGAACGGGTCTTCAGGGTCTCGACGTCCGGGGGGTTCCGTGTCGGAGGTCTCGGGGTTCGCCGTCGGTTCGGGTTCGGTTCGGGGATCGGTCTCCGGGTTCCCGAGAAGTAGATCTTGAGGCCCGAGGAGAGGTCATGTTGTCCCGTGACGGTCTTGCGGTGCCATCTTGTTTTGCCGGTGTCGGGATCGGGTTCCGCGCCGGGTTCGGTGAGGACGTTCTTCGGGGTCTCGGCGTCCCGTGACGAAGGCCTTGAGGTACCTCGGCACCAAGGTTCGGGTTCGGTCTTTGCGTCCATGGCGACGATCTTCGGGGTCATGTCTCCGAAAATCTTCGGACGATCTTGTCGACATCAAAGGGTGCATCTACCCGAGAACTTCAAGGACGCCAGAGGACGGGTCGCTGCCTGGGATGAAGCGCGGAGGAGCTCGGGCGTGGTGGCGACGCCCGGAGGCGGGCGGGCGCCGGCTGACGGGTGGTGGGGTCTGCAGCGGGTGCTCATGGAGTGGAGGCGGAGGAGGCTGCGCCGGGCTAGGAGATGGTCGGGCGGAGGAGGAAGATGGGAGGGAGCGCGCGGGCTGCGGGGGGTGAGGGGAGGAGGCGCCGGCGGCGTGCAGGAGGGCCGCGCGGGTGGGCTCGGCAGGGGAGAAGAGGAGAGAGGAGGGAGGAGGCGCGTGGGAGGAGAGGGTGGTGGGTCCAGGCGTGGGGACAGGGGAGGGTGCGTGCGTGCGTGTGTGTGCTGTGTTTGGTTGGGTGGGGTGGGTGTTTGCTGTGAGGTGGGCTAGGCCACATGGCAGCGTGTGAGTGGAGGGTTGAGGGAAGAGGGTGAGGTGGCGATCCTAGATTGGTGGGAGTGAGGTGGAGGCTGGGGTGGGTAGAGTTTTAGGTGAGAAAAGGATTTAGATGGGGTGGGCAGGTTTGGACCGATTTAAAAACAGGGGTGGTCGTTCGGGTCTACTCGGCCCGTTCGACTGCCCCACTAAAATAATTTAATATTTTTATTTGTTTTCAAATAACTTTTATAACTAGTTTTAGACAAACAAAATATCCGGAACATCCGGGGGGTTTGGCGTTTGAATAAAAGTTGGGGCGTTTTAGAAAACAAAACGGGTGTTGCGAAAAATAGTTTTGGCAAACAATGCATGATGATGACGATGCAATGCACAAATTCAACGCGATTTTCTAGTAGTGGTTTTGTGGGATGCCACACCAGTACACGGCGAGGCTAGAATTCGGCGGTCCTCGCCTACATAGGTATGGTGGACTGAGCGGCAGCGCGGCATGCACTAAACAACCTATAGAGACTCGAGATAACTGTCGGCTATCAGAGAGGGATAAGAAAGACCTATTCGGAACCATCCTGATACTACCACCAAACATACCCATCCTGGTATTTCCCCCTCGAGACCAAACGAGGAAGTCGACCGAGGAACTCACATAGTTGGCAGTTTTATTTATTCAGTTATCGTTGCAGCAATTACTAGTCAGGTATAGATAGTCATCCTGAAATAATAAGCAGTGGGCACTTTTAGTTAACCATTCCATTGTAGTTGCAACACTTACTAGTCAGATACAATTAGCATGAGATATCCCAAAACCCAGCAGTTGTTGGTACTTTTATTTAGCCATTCCGTTATAGTTGCAATACTTACTAGTCAGATACAATGGTATGGCGACAACCCAAACAAGCAATTGTTGGCAGTTTTATTTAGCCATTCCATTATAGTAAAGCTGATTACTAATCATTATAAAGTCAAATTTATAGCACTACTTTAGTTATAGTTTTCTATGATCGAGATACTGTGCTCCAAGTCGTCCATAACCGCGGACACGGCTTTCAGAAAGTTTTACCTTGCAGGGGTGCACAAATAGCAACACACACTCGATCAACCTCGGAAAAACCAAATCAAAACCCAACGAGGCCTTCACGACAAAGCAATCACAAGATTCAGAAATATTTCAGGGGGCCACCCCATTAAGTATACCATAGCGAAGTTAGCTGACGAGACGGACTCAAGGTTTGTGGGGCCGGCTGTAAACGACTGGGAACCCAAAATTGGGCTTGTCGATACCGCGAAAACGGGTCACAATTCCTAAACAGTACAGGTGCTCCTCACACAATCGTAAATAAAGCAGTAGCATGGCATAAGTACAGGATAGTAAATAAAACCTCAAACTAGTTTGTGGCCCCAAGAAATAAGAATGAATCAAGCTCTGGCTCAGGGGGGTCCCATAATCCTCCCGGATGTGGATAGCGCGAATATTCAAGGAACAGGTATCAAGTACTCGGGGTCCTACGGGACACAAGTGGACGGTTAACAACCAAAAAACATCTATTGCCCACCTGTGCCTCTCCTTTCCTACTTCAATTTTAGTTGTTAAACAGCAATTAAAGTGAACGGTAATTAAAGCCATGAACATCTCCAACATTAAACATGCGGCAATACTTCAACAACTGTGGTACTTGGCGACACGCAACAGTACTTGAGCAAGCGACTACGACTCGCAGGTCCAACTATCTACCCAACAACAGGTAATAGAAGGTGTCCGAGGCAATATAAGGCTGCAAGGGATAACACGGGTACGAAAAATAGAGCATCGCAACACAGATAGCAATAGATCAACAGGAGGGAAATAGATACTATAAAAGTAAGATAGGTAGAAAGGGGGAGATGCTCGCCTGAAAACATTGCCGAAGGTTCAACCGAAGATCGGGTCGACACTCGCATCAACTCAACGGCCTTATCCGCGAAGAAGCAAAACACTAGAATAAACACCGGATGCACTATTTAATACTACGGCAAAAGATCGGGCATGATGAATGTATGATGTGTGGCATGGTAATATGCTGTGCAATTAGGCCATATTAAGCGAAACCGGGGTTCCGACAATTAATTAATAAGTTCGTGTTGTTTATCTACCCCGCAAATTAAATGTTGTCTTAACATGGCAAGATAAGTTACCGGTTCGCTACACAAATTTAAATGGGACCAATATACGACTAGATTGGCCCGCATATGGGCCCCATATTTAATTATTAGGTGAATCGGCATAGTGCCCCCAAACCCACATGATATGTGTGCAAATATGAACATTTTAATATGCAACAAGTTTAGATATTATTATAAAATAGGTCTCGGGAAGGGAATCACACATTAGGGGGTCGGCGAACTTGGGGTTCCGGAGGGGTTCGGGGTCGGGTCTCAGGGTTCAACGGGGAAACGATGAAGTTCGGACTCGCGATGGCGAACTTGAGTAGATCGTGCAAGGTCTTCGGATCTGGGGAGTAGATCTTGTCGCACGACGTCAATGCTTCCGGGAAGGAGAACTTGTCGTTCAGGGTCTCGGGGTCGGACGCCGGGATCGGTCTTCGGATCGAGACGAACTTGGGATCCGTGTAGGAGATCTTGGCGTTCTTCAGGTTCGGGTTCGGGCGCCGGGAGATCTTGATGCTCTGGGAAGGAGGTCTTGGTGTCCGGGAAGGCGATCATGGTCGGGGCTTCGAATCCTCGAGATCAGGGTCTTCGGATCCCGACGGGAACGGTCTTCGGATTCCGTGAGGGAGTTCTTGTCGAAAGGTGTAGACCGAAGATCTTGGCGGTGGTCATTGTCCACTTGTCGCACTTGATCCTCGGAAGGCCTCGATCGACGAAAATAATACCAATCGGGCATAACTGGTAGAGTCCACTCACACCACAGTGGTTTTGCCAGAGGCATCTTCTCGCCATCCCAACGGTTGACAACGAAGATCTCGACAACAAACAAAGGCAGATTTTGCGTTCCACAGCGGCACAAGGCCATAACTTGGCATTAGCGCCGGCACAACTCAAATGAGGATTGAAAAATTCACACAGAGAGAAAGACGACTAGCAGAGAGTGCATGTCGATCCTGCGCATGAATCAAAGGTGGCACGCAGCTACACAAAAACGTGCACGTTTCAACCTCACAAAACAAAGCACGGGAACTGCCCAGAAGTGATGGACGCGTGCAGCCGGCAGAGGGAGAGGGACGGTGCAGGTGGCACTGGGCATCGGCGATTGGCCAGAGAAGGAGGGAGGCCATGGCGCCGAGGCCTCGGGGAAGGCAGCCGGAGCACCTGGGCGACGGTGGCCTGCGCTGGGCGGCGGAATGAGCCGGGGTGAAGGCAGGCGGTGGCGGTCCACGAGGAAGGGTGGAGCTCGCGGGCCCGACGAGAAGGGTGGTGGAGGGCGTCGGCTGCCGAGGGAGGAGGACGTGCAGGGGCGGTGGCCACGGGGCGAAGCAGAGGAGGTTGCAGGCGGGAGGAGAGAGGGCGACGCTACTCGGCCGGCCAGCGGCATGGACAGGACGGCGGGGTGGTGGTTGGGGTGACGGGGTGGTTGGTGGGGCGTGCGTGTCGGGTGAGTGCGTGTGGAGCGTGTTGCGTGCTGTGGGAGGGTGGCAGGTGGAGGGGTGTGGGACCCGCGGGTGGGTGGAGTGTGTATGGGGCTCGGTGGAGAGAGGTAGGGAGTTGGGGGCGAGGTGGCGAGCTGTGATAGGGTGGAGGGGGATGAGAGATGAGGTGGCGGGCTCCGATTGGAGGGGGTGAGGTGGAGGCAGGGTGGTTAGATAGGATGGGTAGATTATTTGGTAGCTTAGGTTTTGGGTACCTGGGTAGGCAGGGTTTTAACTGGAGGTGGCCGGCTGGGCTTTCGGGCCTGGCTGGCTGTCTCCCAAAAATATTTTAAAATATTTTAATATTCGAAACGGGGCTTTTGAAATCCATTGCCAGACGAAACAAAGTAATCCGGAGAACCGGGTTTTAATTTGAATAAAGACGGGGCGTTTAGAAAACAAACCAGGCGTTTCGAAAATTAGTTTTATGCAAACAAATGCAAGATGATGACGATGCTCAAATGCAATGTGGCATGATGACATGAGCATGTAGTCGTGATGACGCAATGCACAAAAACAACGCGATTTTCTAGTAGTGGTTTTAGCGGGATGCCACAATTCGACACCACTAACAATGGATCTCGCCCTCGAGATCCGCCTCATGGTACCGGAAGGAAGGTCGGTGATCTGAATCTTCTCGCTTCGTGTAGATCCTTACGACACCACTAACAAGAGGTCGTTGTCCGTGATCGTCCGGAAACAAAAGGCGATGGCAGAGGTATCAACAAGTTAAGCCACCTCTAGCTTCCATGGACGGAGTAAAATTGCTGGATCCACTGATTCGATCTACAAGAGCGAATGATAAGAGTAGTTGGATGGTGATCAGTCCATCGCGCACCCAAACCATTACTCTGCACACGAATAGGCGGATTATGCAACCAACTCTCGGAATTCAGACTGAAGATCTCGACAAACGAGGTTCAGAAACAAAGGGGTGATGCAGACTCTGCATCGGATCTGGCGTAGATGATGTCGTCGCGTCGGAAAACACCGGAAGGCACAAGCAAGGAACAAAGAATGGTACCACAGATAAAGGATCACTCTGATAGCATGAAGTCTGGATGGTAGAACACCGTTATCAAAGGAGGAAGTGAAACCCTAAAGGTACGACGGAAACCCAACCACGAGAAATCTTGGACTCGAAGAGAGATAAGAGAGCGGATTCAAAACACGCAGAGGTGAGAGGAGAGCAGCAGAGGGGTAAGGAGTAAAATCAGACCTAATCAGAACTATCCAACCGACTTTTCAAAATAGTTTTGACACTCTACTTCGGCCGTTAGCTAGGTTATCCTACAAATTTGGACTTGTGGGTATCGCAATCGCCGAGCTCGATACCACTCAGTAACACCCTCGAATCGGCCCTGCAAGTTTTAGCGAAACCGCCAAACCCCCATAGAAGCGATTCAAAGGTGCCCACCAGGCACTTTCGTGCAGTGGAAAACGAAGTAATAACATTACACAACTGTCCTCGATGGGACCCTGAGCAGAATATATATACAACACGACTCCACGAGTCAAGAATACGAGATATACATACAAAGATCCGGATCACCTTGAAAGCGATAAAGCGTCCGACTACGGACAAGATGCAAATGGGGCTAAGAGCCACGAAGAATAACCAATGGCGTCGATAACCTGCCCAGGCCAAGCCGGAAGGGTAACCCCGCTAACGACGTCGATCTCAAAACCTACTTAACAAAGGGGTGCCGACAAAGGGCAAAGGAAAAAGAGAGAGCGGTCGATCTTGAGGCCAAGACAGCGAGGCTAGAATTCGGTCCTCGCCTACATAGGTATGGTGGACTGGCGGCAGCGGCATGCACTAAACAACCTATAGAGACTCGAGATAACCGCTGGCTATCAGAGAGGGATAAGAAAGACCTATTCGGAACCATCCTGATACTACCACCAAACATACCCATCCTGGTATTTCCCCCTCGAGACCAAACGAGGAAGTCGACCGAGGAACTCACATAGTTGGCAGTTTTATTTATTCAGTTATCGTTGCAGCAATTACTAGTCAGGTATAGATAGTCATCCTGAAATAATAAGCAGTGGGCACTTTTAGTTAACCATTCCATTGTAGTTGCAACACTTACTAGTCAGATACAATTAGCATGAGATATCCCAAAACCCAGCAGTTGTTGGTACTTTTATTTAGCCATTCCGTTATAGTTGCAATACTTACTAGTCAGATACAATGGTCGCAAGCGACAACCCAAACAAGCAATTGTTGGCAGTTTTATTTAGCCATTCCATTATAGTAAAGCTGATTACTAATCATTATAAAGTCAAATTTATAGCACTACTTTAGTTATAGTTGTCTATGATCGAGATACTGTGCTCCAAGTCGTCCATAACCGCAGACACGGCTTTCAGAAAGTTTTACCCTGCAGGGGTGCACAAATAGCAACACACACTCGATCAACCTCGGAAAAACCAAATCAAAACCCAACGAGGCCTTCACGACAAAGCAATCACAAGATTCAGAAATATTTGAGGCCACCCATTAAGTAATACCCATAACGAAGTTACCGACTTGAGACGGACTCAAGGTTTAATGGGCCGGTCAGAACGAGGAACCCAAAAGCTGGGCTTGTCGATACCACAAACTGGTCACAATTCCTAACAAAGATGGTGCTCTTCGCACAATCGTAAATAAAGCAGTAGCATGGCATAAGTACAGGATAGTAAATAAAACCTCAAACTAGTTTGTGGCCCCAAGAAATAAGAATGAATCAAGCTCTGGCTCAGGGGGTTCCCATAATCCTCCCGGATGTGGATAGCGCGAATATTCAAGGAACAGGTATCAAGTACTCGGGGTCCTACGGGACACAAGTGGACGGTTAACAACCAAAAAACATCTATTGCCCACCTGTGCCTCTCCTTTCCTACTTCAATTTTAGTTGTTAAACAGCAATTAAAGTGAACGGTAATTAAAGCCATGAACATCTCCAACATTAAACATGCGGCAATACTTCAACAACTGTGGTACTTGGCGACATGCAACAGTACTTGAGCAAGCGACTACGACTCGCAGGTCCAACTATCTACCCAACAACAGGTAATAGGAGGTGTCCGAGGCAATATAAGGCTGCAAGGGATAACACGGGTACGAAAACTAGAGCATCGCAACACAGATAGCAATAGATCAACATGAGGGAAATAGATACTATAAAAGTAAGATAGGTAGAAAGGGGGAGATGCTCGCCTGAAAACATTGCCAAAGGTTCAACCGAAGATCGGGTCGACACTCGCATCAACTCAACGGCCTTATCCGCGAAGAAGCAAAACACTAGAATAAACACCGGATGCACTATTTAATACTACGGCAAAAGATCGGGCATGATGCATGTATGATGTGTGGCATGGTAATATGTTGTGCAATTAGGCCATATTAAGCGAAACCGGGGTTCCGACAATTAATTAATAAGTTCGTGTTGTTTATCTACCCCGCAAATTAAATGTTGTCTTAACATGGCAAGATAAGTTACCGGTTCGCTACACAAATTTAAATGGGACCAATATACGACTAGATTGGCCCGCATATGGGCCCCATATTTAATTATAAGGTGAATCGGCATAGTGCCCCCAAACCCAAATGATATGTGTGCAAATATGAACATTTTAATATGCAACAAGTTTAGATATTATTATAAAATAGGGCTCGGGAAGGGAATCACACATTAGGGGGTCGGAGAACTTGGGGTTCCGGAGGGGTTTGGGGTCGGGTCTCAGGGTTCAACGGGGAAACGATGAAGTTCGGACTCGCGATGGCGAACTTGAGTAGATCGGGTACCGGGGTCTTCGGATCTGGGGAGTAGATCTTGTCGCCCGACGTCAATGCTTCCGGGAAGGAGAACTTGTCGTTCAGGGTCTCGGGGTCGGACGCCGGGATCGGTCTTCGGATCGAGACGAACTTGGGATCCGTGTAGGAGATCTTGGCGTTCTTCAGGTTCGGGTTCGGGCGCCGGGAGATCGTGATGCTCTGGGAAGGAGGTCTTGGTGTCCGGGAAGGCGATCATGGTCGGGGCTTCGAATCCTCGAGATCAGGGTCTTCGGATCCCGACGGGAACGGTCTTCGGATTCCGTGAGGGAGTTCTTGTCGAAAGGTGTAGACCGAAGATCTTGGCGGTGGTCGTTGTCCACTTGTCGCACTTGATCCTCGGAAGGCCTCGATCGACGAAAATAATGCCAATCAGGCATAACTGGTAGAGTCCACTCACACCACAGGGGTTTTGCCAGAGGCATCTTCTAGCCATCCCAACGGTTGACAACGAAGATCTCGACAACAAACAAAGGCAGATTTTGCGTTCCACAGCGGCACAAGGCCATAACTTGGCATTAGCGCCGACACAACTCAAATGAGGATTGAAAAATTCACACAGAGAGAAAGACGACTAGCAGAGAGTGCATGTCGATCCTGCGCATGAATCAAAGGTGGCACGCAGCTACACAAAAACGTGCATGTTTCAACCTCACAAAACAAAGCACGGGAACTGCCCAAAAGTGATGGACGCGTGCAGCCGGCGGAGGGAGAGGGACGGTGCAGGTGGCACTGGGCATCGGCGATTGGCCAGAGAAGGAGGGAGGCCATGGCGCCGAGGCCTCGGGGAAGGCAGCCGGAGCACCTGGGCGACGGTGGCCTGCGCTGGGCGGCGGAATGAGCCGGGGTGAAGGCAGGCGGTGGCGGTCCACGAGGAAGGGTGGAGCTCACGGGCCCGACGAGAAGGGTGGTGGGCGTCGCCGAGGGAGGAGGACGGCAGGCAAGGGCACGGGCGAAGCAGAGGAGGTTGGCGGGAGGAGAGAGGCGGCTGGCTGCCTGGCTGGAAGCGGCCAGCAGGGCGGACGGCGGGGTGGTGGTTGGGGTGACGGGGCGGTTGGTGCGGCGTGCTTGTCGGGTGAGTGCGTGTGGAGCGTGTTGCGTGCTGTGGGAGGGTGGCAGGTGGAGGGGTGTGGGACCCGCGGGTGGGTGGAGTGTGTATGGGGCTCGGTGGAGAGAGGTAGGGAGTTGGGGGCGAGGTGGCGAGCTGTGATAGGGTGGAGGAGGGATGAGAGATGAGGTGGCGGGCTCCGATTGGAGGGGGTGAGGTGGAGGCAGGGTGGTTAGATAGGATGGGTAGATTATTTGGTAGCTTAGGTTTTGGGTACCTGGGTAGGCAGGGTTTTAACTGGAGGTGGCCAGCTGGGCTTTCGGGCCTGGCTGGCTGTCTCCCAAAAATATTTTAAAATATTTTAATATTCAAAGCGGGCTTTGAAATCCATTGCAGACGAAACAAAGTAATCCGAGAACCGGGTTTTAATTTGAATAAAGACGAGGCGTTTAGAAAACAAACCAGGCGTTTCGAAAATTAGTTTTATGCAAACAAATGCAAGATGATGACGATGCTCAAATGCAATGTGGCATGATGACATGAGCATGTAGTCGTGATGACGCAATGCACAAAAACAACGCGATTTTCTAGTAGTGGTTTTAGCGGGATGCCACAATTTGTCTTGGCCGAAGTGTGATTGATTGTTTCCATGGTCTTAAAGACACACCATGCGATTTGTGTGTCTTTGCCTGTGCTACTGCACAAGTTGTGGATATGTTCTGAATTTGAGAGTTACTTTTATCAGATTACTTTTTACTTGGCTAGTGAAACTTGCCCCTCCTTGCTGTTTATTTGACTTATGGCTTAAAATTATGAAAGATATATTCTTTCATATTGGTGAAATTTGCCCCTTTAAAAGATTACTCAATGATGAAATTTTGAACGGTGCACTTCACTGTCAATTCTGATAGTAAAATAATTCTAATCCTAACTTTCTTTCTTTTTTTAAGTTTCTGTTTATTTTGCAGGTACCAGATTTGAAGATCAAGACTTTAGTTTAGGTTTTTCTTTTTTCTTTATAGAATATTCACTTGTAATATCTTTCTGATTCAATTGTAATCTTTAATTTATTATTTTGTACTTTTTATTTTTATTCTTTTGTAATAAAGATTGTGCCATTATTCAATAAATAAAGATTGTTCTTTTATTTCTTTACTATTGTAAAGTTTGTTGCTCATTTACATAAGTTACATTTGTGTAACTTATTTATTGAATAAAATTTTGAAATTGATATTCTTATTCTTAATTGTTTTCTTTATATAAAGTTTGAACTACTAATTATTAACTCTAGACTAAAGTATAATACTCAAATATAACTTTGAATTATTTTGAACTATAAATTCAACACTCAAGTTTAAATTCAAATTTCATTTCCCAAAACACATAAGTCCACAAAGATCATATCAAAGTCTATTACAATCATCCTTCAAGAAACTTTGATCACTTTAGGTTTTTATTTGGCAAAAAAATTACCCACATTTTCACAGATGAATGCATGCAATATCACAAATTCCTAAATCTACCCTTCGTTGGTTCCTAAATGTTGGGATGTTACAGACTTTCCCCTTAAATTAAACTTCGTCCTGAAGTTTGTTGAGATGTACCTAAATAGTTCTCTATAGGCTTTTCTTAAATCCTCTTCTTTCTCCCAAGTGGCTTCCCTTTCAGGGTGATGTTCCCACTGTATCTTGCAATACTTGATTGCCCTATTCCTCAAGCTTTTCAAGTTTTCTTCCAAAATTTTACAGGGCTTTTCAACATAGGTCAAGTCTGCTTGTAGTTCTATCTCTTGATGTGTGATTGCATCATCCGAAACTTTTAAACATTTACGAAGTTGTGACACATGGAAAACATTATGCACTTGAGCCAATATTGATGGTAACTCTAAAGCATAAGCTATATTCATATTTTGACTCAATATCTTGAATGGTCCGATGTATCTTGGACTCAATTTTCCTTTAACTTCGAACCTTTTAACCCCTTTCATTGGACTTACTTTCAAATATACCATGTCTCCCACTTATGGATGCCATGATCTTCGACTTTGATCAGCATAACTTTTCTTCCTACTCTGAGCTATTTTCAGTCTATCCTTGATCTTATCAATGATATCTTGTTTTTCATGAATATAGTCTGGTGCAAATTTGTTGCTGCTTCCAGGCTCATACCAACATATTGGTGATCTACACTTCCTTCCATACAGAACCTAATATGGGGCTGCTTCAGACTACTCTGATAGCTATTATTGTAGGAAAATTCTGCCAATGGTAGATGATCTTCCCATGTACCTCCAAAATCTAATGCACAGACTCTTAACATGTCTTCTAGTATCTGATTTGTCCTTTCTGTTTGACCTCCTATCTCTAGATGGTAGGTTGTGCTAAAATCTAAATTTGAACCAAGTGCTTCATGCAATTGCTTCCAAAATGCTGAAGTAAACACTGATCCCCTATCAGTCACGATCTTTTTGGGCACTCCATGCTTACTTACTATCTCTTTGATGTAAACTGCTACTAACTTCTCGGCATTATCTTTTTGATTTACCGGAATAAAATGTGCACTTTTAGTGAGTCTGTCCACAACTACCCATATCATATCCTTCCCTTTAGGTGTCATAGGCAATCCGGTGATGAAGTCCATACCTATTTCCTCCCACTTCCATTCGGGAATTTCCAAAGGTTGTAATGGTCCTGCTGGACTTTGATTTTTAGCCTTCACCATTTGTCAAGTATGACATTCTGATACATATTTAGCAATGTCTATTTTCATGTTATTCCACCAGAATAGTTCTTTCAAATCCATATACATCTTAGTTCTTCCTGGATGTATAGAATATGGTGTTTCATGTGCTTCTCTGAGTATGACATCTCGAATCTCAGTCACATCTGGGACACAAAGACGGTCTTGAAACCATAAAGACTCATAATCTCCAAGGCGAAAAACTGATTTTTTTCCCTTGAGATATCCTCTGAATCTCCTCTGTAATGAAAGGATCTTCTGCTTGATGTCTAAAAATTTCGTGCTTAAGATCACTGTCCTGCTCTGCAACTACCTGCATAGTAGCTAATCCTCCAAGAAACTCTGTTCTAATGAATTGAAGCTCTAATATTTCCAAGTCCATTTGTAACTCTTTTGGTATCTCTCGATTGCTAGGTTGAATGTCTGCACTCTTTCTGCTTAAAGCATCAGCTACAACATTTGCTTTCCCTAGAGTATAGTTGATTGTTAAATCATAATCTTTGATCATTTCCAACCAATGCTTCTGTCTCATATTCAACTCCTTTTGAGTGAAGAAATATTTAAGACTTTTATGGTCAGTGCATAACTCACATCTGGCTCCATAAAGAAAATGCCCCCATCCTTTCAGCACAAATACTACTGCTGCTAACTCTAAATCATGAGCTGGATAATTGACTTCATGTGGTTTCAGTTGTCTTGAACCATAAGCAATCTGTTGGGGATATGCTATATGGGTATCCTCATAGCATGTCACTTATCCGGATAACCCGGGTGGCCCACAGTTGGTAGCATGGCCTATGGCCTGCTGGGCGGCCCAGTTAGATGGATCCAACAGGGAGGCCCATGCCGGATAAAGGAAGGCTATGGTTGGAGTCACCGACGTATCCGGAGCCTTGGAGTGCAAGATACACAAGACTAGTAATAGACGGTGTAGGACTCTGTGACCTGTCTGGCTAGGACTTTTCCCTGTAACCCTAGGACCCGACGACTATATAAGTCGGGCCTATGGGAGCCTTTAGGGCACAACTTCATACACCTCGCATGACGAACCTATCTCTGTAACTCGGCATATCACCCTTATAGTGATTTATAGCAGGAGTAGGATTCTGCCACCGTCGTGGGATCTGAACCTGGGTAAGCTGTGTTACCTCGTACCGGTAAACCATCTACCTTCCCCCACGTCTCTAAACACGCACTATGAGGACCCCTCCATGGCGTACTCGTCGGCAATAGCACGACAGTTGGCTCCCACCGTGGGGAAGAGGCGCTTCAGGCTCTTCAGCGGGCGAGGACCAAGATCTTCGTGGGAATCGGCAAAACCGTAGCCATCGGTCGTGTTCTATTCTCCGGCAACGTTCCGATCGTCCCTCCTGACGAGTTCTGGATTCCGGCAAAGACGAACCCTACGCGGTGTTCGATCGTTCCTATCGGAGACATCCACCTCTTCATCGGCGAAACTGACTCGGGCACTAGTTCCCTGGGAGTCGGAGGAGCATCAAGGCCCGCACGGACCGCCTATGGGGAGGATACGTTCGCGGAAGGATCGATGTCAGATCTCTCTTCGGAATTTGCCGGCAAAGATCAGAAAAATTCAAGGCCCACCCAAACCGCCCCTGTGCAGGATATAAAGGTGGAAGATCACTGCAAATCCGCCGGCTTCGTCCGCGTGTCTGGACAATAGAGATCCAAGTTCGTCGGTGTGGTTACCATCTTTGATCTAGCGCGCTGCGTTCAGAGAGAAGGCGAAAACCCCCGCGATTACCTGGCTAGGTGGCTCCGTATACGAGCCGATCTGGCCCACTACCCCGATGATAACGCTTTGTATCACTTCATGGAAGGATTGGACCATGGCACGCTTCTCTGACATTCTTTAAGACGGCAGCAGGCAACAGGACGCCTTACCCTTGAACAGATGGTGAGCACTGTCAACAACTACGCGGAGGCTGACGCAGAAGCCCAGAAAGCACTTGCGCTCATCGACGGAGAACCTCTGATTCAGCCACCGCCACCACCGCCTCCGGCCGCCATCGTCGTAGCTGCACCACCACCTCCAGTCATCGTCGCCGCCGTTGCACCTCCACCACCCGTCATCGAGGAAGTCCTGGCACCCTCTGACTCTGTCATTGACGCGCTTTATGCTGACTTCAGTGCAGATTCTGAGGAGATAGATTTCAGTCCAGAAGATCTAGACTCCGCTATGCAAGAGATGGAGGAGGAGTACTCGCGCGACGAGCAAGCCAACAACGCCATCACGTCTCGAGGGGTGTTCATCACCATTGGGACGGTGATGGATGAAGATCAACCCGGACCAGCTCCGCCTACAGCACTAGAAAAGGGGAAGGGGCCACTTATTGCTGCTGACGATGATTGCGCAAAAGTCATGCCTCCTCCGCCTAACCTAGTGCAGCAGCCGCACTCGGCACCGGCCCGAGCAACAACAACACCGCAAACTTGCCGCCTCCAGCATCTACGTCTGCAACAGCCCAAGTTACTCCAGCTGATAGATTGATGTACGGCAACCTCCTCGTCGAGCCACTGACCGTTTCCCATATCCGGAACGTGACCCAGCTTGACGAGAAGATCCAGCAGCTGCTGGAGGAGGCGCAGGCCATCGCGGAGCAAGGCGCTAAGCTAGATCGAGATCTGGTCAACGCGTAGAAGTCCATAGAGAAAGCTAGAGCAATGGAGGCCGAGTACAAGACTTTGCTGCTGCAGCAGAAGGCCAAGAAAGCTCCAGCTCGCGTCATCAACGATCCTGGTGTACGGCGCAACCTGGGATGGGCTCCCTCAAAGCCAGCACAAGACAAGCCTTACATTGACAGTGAGGGCAAGCAGGTGATGCCCACCCCACTCCCTAACCTCGCTGTTGCCAAGACCCTTCTGGAGCAGGATAGATTGCCCGAGGCAGAGGAACAGGTCTATGACCTAGTGGCCAAGGCGGTGAAGCAGCAGGAAAAGTCCACCTCTCAGAGGCTCGAGTCCGACCCAACGCTTTGCCAATCTAGCCAGTATAAGCCGCCAAGGGACAGATCTCCTCTTAATGTCGGTTCCCAGACGGGTTCATCGGAATGAAGATGGAGGGATGCGCGCAACAGGAAGGATGCCATCCCCATATCCTCCGACCACGGAGAAAAGGCCTGACCTCGTCACCCATCGCCACCGCCCCGATCCCCCCGACATCGCGAATATTACAAGGCTCACCATCGTACGGATATGCCCCCACCAAAGCAGTGCGGCATTGTCATCTGCGACAACACGGAGCAGACCCGTCATGACGGAGAGCGCAACCAAGGACACATGAGCAGGTCACACCATGACCCTCCGCGTCCGACAAGCAACCGTGACAAGCGTGAGGTGTCGCGGGAGGGTAACAGCAAGAAGGCTAACCCACCGCGACCTCCGCCTCCGTCACCACCAAGCAGTCACCAAGGCGGAGGAGGCCCGCGTTGTTCACGCAGCCCATTCCTTGTTGACAAGAAGAAGAACCTGGAGCCATACGATGCACGTTCGCGGATCGATAAGATCCACGAGGCCCGGGAAGGACCATACCTGGGACCATGTTGCTTTGGACCTGCAATACGGTCTGTAACTTACCCCAAAGGTTTCCGGATTGACAAGACCATCAAGCCCTATGACGGCACCGCCAAGCCAGCCACATGGTTGCAGGACTACGGCAACATGGTGGAGATTGCCGGAGGCAACCCCAACGTCGCCGTCAAGTACCTCCCATTAATGTTGGCGGGCACGTCCCATCAATGGATCAACGACTTGCCGGAGAAATCTATCTACAACTGGTTGGACATGCAAGAAGCCTTCACCAAGAACTTTGCGGGTACATACAAGCGTCCCTACACTGTGGGCGATCTACAGCGGTGCGTGCAAGAGAAAGACGAGACATCTCGCGCCTACCTCTCCCGCTGGCTAGACATGAGGAATTCCTGTGCAGGAGTGCACGCTCAGACCGCCATGGCCGCCTTCATCGATGGGTTGGAAAGGGGCACGTTGCTCCGACATAAGCTGAAGCACTTGCAGGACAATCACCAGCTTGACTTGAATCAGATGATCCAGTTGGCCAGTGAGTTCGCAGCTCCCGCCGCCGACGCCCGCGGCTCCTTGCCGGCAACATCCGTTCCAACTCAAGCTCGGAGGAACAACAGTACAAAGCTGAAAACCGTTCTAGAAGAAAAGCAATCTACCGACATGGTCACTATGACTTTTGCAGGACGAGGTGATGGCAGACAACGTGGACGAGGAAGGGGAGCTGGTCGTGGGCAGCAACGAGGAAGTGAAACCACCTCAGCACCGCTCTGCGTTCCCCAAACCTACAAGGAGTACCGCGATATGCCATGCCTCGTACACCTCGACGTCAACGGCAAAGCCACCCATACCAATCGACACTGCAAGTTCGTCAACGAGCTCAAGGAAGACCCGGAGTCCGGCTACAAGCGAAGTCGGAAGAACAGACCACGAGGCAAGGGAAAGGGGAAGAAGAAGGAGGAGGAGTCCAAGGATTCAAGTGACATGGACAAAGACGTTGACCCCAAGCACGCCGCCAAGAGCGACGACAAGGGCAAGAACCCCTTCGCGAAGAAGGATCCAGTCTACCACACTTTTCTTGGCACCCCCACCGTCCGACAACAGAAGACCTCTCTGAGGATCCTGATGGCTACTCCCCCCCCCCCAAGTTCCCCAGTACCTGCGCTGGTCGAAGGTTCCAATCACTTGGGATAGGACGGACCACCCAGACCTTATACCTACGGAGAACCAGTACGCCATGGTCATCAACCCCTTGATTGACGGCGTGGAGTTCACCAAGCGTATGGTGGATAGTGGAAGCAGCATCAACATCATGTACCTGGATACACTACAGAAGATGAACTTGACGGAGGCAAACCTAAGGCGGACCAACACCATCTTCCAGGGTGTAGTTCCTGGTCGGGAGGCTCGGTCCCTTGGGTGCATTACACTTCAGGTTGCCTTTGGCGATGTTAACAATTACCGCCAAGAGCGCATGACCTTTGAGGTGGTCCCCTTCAAGAGTGTGTACCACGTCATATTCGGCCGCAACATATTCCACACGTTCATGGCCAAGCCATGCTTCGTCTACAAAAAACTCAAGATACCTGGACCAAACGGTGTCATCATCGTATCCAGAAGCTTTACTAAGGCAAGGGACTGCGAGATCAATGAAGCAGCCGTTGCAGAAGCTGTCCTCTATAGCGAAGAATTCAAAGAGATCCAGAGCAAGGTCGGTGACTCAGAGATGCCCGCGTCGAAGAAGCAGATCTCTGACTCCGCTCCTGCGTTCAAGGCCGCCATCGAGACCAAGCCGGTGGAACTTGTGGTAGGCAATGCCTCCAAGGTCACTGCCATTGGGAAGAACCTCGATCCCAAATAGGAAAGCGCGCTCGTCGAGTTCCTCCGTGAGAATAGGGACATCTTTGCCTGGAAACCTGCCGACATGAAAGGTGTACCTAGGGAACTTGCCGAGCACAGCTTAAACATTGATCCAAAATGCAAACCAGTGAAACAACCTCTACGGCGCTTTGGAGATGAGAAGAGACGTGCCATTGGCAAAGAGAAAGCTAGATTACTTAAGGCTAGATTTATCCAAAAAGTCCTTCACACCCGATGGGTGGACAATCCTGTACTTGTCCCCAAAAAGGGAACCAATGAATTAAGAATGTGCGTTGATTACACCGTCTTGAACAAAGCATGTCCCAAAGATCCGTTTGCTTTGCCTCGCATTGACCAAGTCATTGACTCGACGGCTGGCTCGGAGCTTTTCTGTTTTCTTGATGCATACTTAGGATACCACCAGGTCAAGATGAGGAAGTCAGACCAATTGGCCACTTCGTTCACTACCCCATACGACACGTTTTGCTATGTTACGATGCCCTTTGGGCTAAAAAACGCAGGTGCTACGTACCAGCAGACAATGCAATGTTGCCTCCACGACCAAATTGGTCGGAACGTTCACGCCTATGTAGACGATATCGCGGTGATGTCTAAAAAGTCAAACGACTTAATCTCCGACTTAAAATAAACCTTTGATAATCTCCGAAAATACAACATGATGCTTCACCCTAAGAAGTGCGTCTTCGGGGTTCCAGCTGGCAAATTGTTGGGTTTCATCGTTTCCCAACGCATAATCGAGGTCAACCCGGAGAAAATCAAGGCCATCTTAAACATAAACCGTCCGACATGCCTAAAGGACATTCAACGACTAACAGGTTGTGTTGCAACAGTTAGTCGGTTCGTCAGCCGACTTGGAGAGAAGGATCTGCCGCTGTACAAGTTGCTGAAGAAGGCGGACAAATTCACATGGACGGACGAGGCAGATGCAACATTGAAGCAGCTCAAGGAGATTCTTTCCTCAGCGCCCATCCTTGCAGCGCCCGAGCCTGGAGAGCCCCTGTTAATCTACATGGCGGCAACCAACCGGGTAATCAGCATCGTCGTCGTGGTAGAGCGGAAGGAACCAGGCTACGAGCACGGAGTTCAACGACCAGTTTACTATGTGAGCGAGGTCTTTACGGAGTCCAAGCAGCGTTACCCGCACTACCAGAAGATAGCTTATGGAGTATTCCTTGCTTCTCGGAAGCTGAGGCATTACTTTCAGGAGCACCCAATCATAGTGGTGAGCAAGACTCCACTGTCTAACATAATCAACAACAGCGACGCTACATGAAGGGTCGTGAAGTGGGGCATTGAACTTGCCGCCTTCGAGATCACTTACAAGAGAAGCGACGCTATCAAGTCACAAGCCTTGGCGGATTTTGTTGCAGATTGGACGGAGATGCCAGATGTTACTCCGTTGCCGGAACCAAAGTACTGGGTGATGCACTTTGACGGATCAAAGCTGCTCAACGGCTCGGGGCTGGTGTGTTGCTACAGTCACCAACAGGAGACAAGCTACACTATGTTCTGTAGATCCACTTTGAGGCTACAAACAACATGGCGGAGTATGAACACGCATTCACGGACTACGTGTAGCCAAGGATATTGGCATCAAGCGCATAGTTTGCTGCGGAGATTCCGACTTGGTTGCCCAGCAGGTGGCTGGCACCTGGAATGTGCAGAAACCTATGATGGCGGCATATCGAGACGAAGTGGACGAGATATCCAAGAGCTTCTTGGGCTACGAAGTCAAGTATGTACCTAGGGAGCAAAATGAGGCGGCTGATCTGTTGTCTAAGCTTGGATCAGGGCGCAAGCAAATTCTGCCAGGAGTTTTCCTAGAGCATCTGCGCACACCATCTGTGAAGGGAGCCGACATCGACAACCCGGATAGAGCTGACTCTTTCGTCAACATGGTGACTAAGGTCCCTCCGGCTTGGACAAAACCGTTCATGGAATATCTCGAACACGGAACTTTGCCCGATGACAAAGTCAAAATACGACAAATAGTACGACGATCAAAGGGTTATACCATAATCAATGGGCAACTCTACAAAAGGAGCACTACTGGTGTATACCTAAAGTGTGTTTCCCAGCTAAAAGGTATGGAAATCCTACGCGAAATCCATCTCAGAGACTACGGGCATCATGCCGCTCCTCGATTGTTGGTTGCGAAAGCCTTCCGGCAAGGATTCTACTGGCTGACCACGAAGGCGGATGCCGACAAGCTGGTTGAGACATGCATGGGATGCCAGTATTATGCCCGACAACCACATGTTCCTGCTGAATAATTGCGAACAATACGAATAACTTGGTCGTTTGCAGTCTGGGGGCTAGACATGGTGGGACCATTGCAGACGACACCTTGTGGGTTTACGCATCTGCTTGTAGCAGTTGATAAATTCACTAAATGGATAGAAGATAAACCCATTAGAAAGCTTGATGGGGCAACTGCCCTCAGGTTTGTCCGGGATCTAGTGGTGAGATGTGGTCTCCCACATAGCATTATCACCGACAACGGAAGCAATTTGTCACTCAGAGAAGTGGAGGCCTATTGTTGGGAGAAAGGCATCCGACTTGACCTTGCATGTGTGGCACACCCACAGTCCAACGGACAGGTTGAGCGAGCCAATGGATTAATTCTGCAGGGAATCAATCCACGTCTTGACGCACCGCTACATAGAGCAGCTGGAGCCTAGGCGGAAGAATTACCATCTGAGCTGTGGAGTTTACGAACTACACCCAACAGATCCACCGGCTACACCCCTTACTTCATGGTATATGGAGCAGAAGCCATCCTGCCTTCCGACATCCTTCACGATGCACCAAGAGTTGCCGCCTACGACGAAGATGACGCTGAAGAATCCAGACGCCTAGATGTGGACCTTCTCGAGGAGGAGCGCATTTTGGCATGCCAAAGATCCGCCATATACCAGCAGAAGCTACGCAGCTACCATAGTCGCCGTGTTCGGCATCACTCGTTTAAAGAGGGGGATTTGGTGCTCCGACTTAAGCAGAAGAAGTCACACAAATTATCCCCGCCATGGGAAGGACCGTTCATCATAAGCAAGGCGCTACTCAATGGGTCTTACTACCTTGTTGACAATCGTGAACTGATGGATAGACCCAACGAGGATCATAAGGTAAGCTATGTGACCCGGATGATGACTACCCGGAGCTTGATTGGCCATGGAACATAGCACAGCTACGTCCTTTTTACACTTAGCATTTTTATCTAATTGTGTACCTCTTATATGATCAATGAAATAAAGCTCTCTGATTCACTCATATTTCTGAGTCTTTTACCTCCTTTAGTGTTCATTTTTGGATCATGTAAAACCTTTATGCACAAGCTTTGCGATTGCACTTGTGAAAATTCCGCCTACGGGCGCTAGCTTAAGTTTTCTGGTCTACACGTTCTTTGTCGTTTTTATGTGGATTCTGGAGTAGTGACTTTCGACACTTATTGTAGGTGATTTTGTGCTCAGGTTATTGACGGTGCCATTGGGTATCATTACCTAAGCGCATGGTTCCGACAACAAGTCTTTCGAATCACGAACAGTCAAGCATAAGAACCAAAGTAATAGATAAGCCAACACTTGCTTAAAACAAATATATACATGCTGGAAACTAGTTCTTGGTCAGCAGGAAGTAACAACCATTGTTTTCTGCCTTAAGTTACATAAACAAGATTTTTCCGCATATGCACCAAAGGTGAAACAAATATTACAAAGTTGTTCTTCACTCCTTTGGCACAGGTGAATTGGAAGAAGCAGCATCACCAGCTGGAGAACCACCCTCGAAGTCGGCGCTATGGTGGGACTCAGAGGAACCTTGGTTGCCGCTGTCAATGATGTTCATGGGCACGAAGACGCCGACGTCCACCAACTCGGCAACTCTGGTGTCATAGCCCGCGAGCGATGACAAGATGGCTTCATGGTTAATCTCTTTGCCATCATCGTCTATGTCGGGAATGCCAGAGGTCACCGTGTCGATGTAGGCATCTTCATAGTGTGCCTTCACCATTGACAGCGCCATCCTTGCACCAGCCCGTGCACATGAAGCTTTCCAGCTTGTGATACGCTCGGGGGCTCGGCACAGAATCTCCGAGTACTTCACCACGGAGTCCGATGCCTTGATATTTATCTGTAGGGGCTTGGCGATCTCCTTGGCTTGTGTGATGGCGGTGTTGATGAAGTTTCCGGCAAGAACCATGCATTCCTTAGCTGGAGGAGGTGATCGGGTTAAACCCATAGGAGCTGCAAATTTCTGATAAGGAGCGCATGAGTTCAACAATTCAAAGTACCCAGACTACAAAAACCCAAGACGGAGAAAACTTACTGAAGATGCTGGCCTCAGCTTGCCAGAGGGTGTCCGCCAAGGATTCTTTCTCTTGTTGGAGGAGCTTATACGCCTCGCTATGGCGTTGATTTTGATCATCGGCAGCTTTCTTCTGATCTTTTAAGATTGCAATCTCCTCCTTCAATCGATTGATTTCCTCGGTGGCGGAGTCCTGCAGGACCTTCATTGATTCCTCATGCATTTTCAGCATATCATTCCTCTCCTGCTTAAGAATCTTGTTCTCGCTATCCAGCTCTTGAATGTGCTTGGATTGCTCAACAATATTCTTGGCCTTGGGGATGGTTTCTGCAAAGTCGGAGAAAGTAAAAGTACACAGTGATTACTCGGAGAATATGGGCACAAAACCAAGTCGGAATGCGCATTAGAAAACAGACGCTTGCTCTTGGTGATCTGTTCCTTCAAGAAGGTAGTTTTACCCTTTTCAGCTTCCAGGTCTGTGCGCATCTTCTGGTACTTGTCATTGGCCATGCCCCTCCGATCACTCTCGTTCCGTGGAGAAAATTTCAAAGTTAAAACGTTGTTTGGCCTGCTTGGAGCATCTAGCCGGAAATTTTCCACCTAGACGCTCGGGGGCTACAGCGAGAATTTTTGACTTAATAATATGCTTAGCTTTTCTTTAATCATCTATTTGGAACTAATTCAGTTACAACTAGAGGCTTGGGGGCTATAGTATGGAAATTTATAAACACTGCGTATGCTACTCTTAAAGCATCTAGTCGGAACATTTCATTCCATCTACATGCTTGGGGGCTACAGTGAGATTTTTTCTAACTTAGTCACTCTTAGAGCATATAGATGCAAAAACCTATGGTTTTTCCGTCTACATCCTCGGGGGCTATAGTGGGATACTCATATGAAATGCAAAAGGCAAAGAAAACTTACAAGTGCGATGATCTTGAGGTTCGTAGCACTCTCGGCCAACAGCTTGGCAAAGGATTCGCTGTTTCCTTGCAAGATTTCTGCTTGCCAGCGGAGCTCCTCTAGACCGCACGTCGGAGATGTCGTCGCCGCACCAGGGACCAAAGCAGTGCTACCCGGTGTAAGTACCGGATAGACTATATTTGGATAGGCTATGGTTTTCCTAGGTGCGGGGGCACCGCCAATGGCAGAGGTCCCTGCTTCCACCACCGCCTTACCTCCACCGATGGCAACCTTAGCCGGAGCTTCAGCCATTTGGTGGGCGGCACTCTCCTGTGTTGCCTGCTCGCCGACGACTGCAACCTCGGTAAAAGCACCTGAGTACACTTCCATGGCGGAAGGGCCAGATGCCTCCTTAGCTTGTGAGCTTGTCGGGGCAGACGAAGGCTTGACGGAGGGATTAGTAGGGGCGATGGCGGGAGATGCGTCGCGATGCAGCATATCCTTGATAGTTCTAGAAGCCCCCAATTTGGAGGTCTTCTTGAGGCTGGCCGTGGCTTTCTTCCTGAAACGTACAGAATGCATAAGTACAGGAGCAAGACAGATAAATAGACAATGTCGGAGGAAGAGAAGCTTACACAAGTGGGGGTGCTTTGGCAAAGGGGATCCCAGTAACTTTTCTCTTTTCCGCCTCCAGGGCGGCGGTAGTCTTCTTGGAGGCTCCACCCTCTGTCTTCTTCTTCTTGCCTCCGTTAGCAGCGTCAGAGGTGGAGCTCTTCCGCTTTCGCACCAACGGAGCCTCGTCGTCGGACACGACCGTGACTTCCTTCATCTTTGGATCATAGATTTGGCAGCCAGGTTGCCCTCCTCTAGATCGCTAAGCTGTTAAGTGAGAAGTCACTGTGTTAGATAAGATGACACTTGCAAGACAGAAGAACTGGAGTATATGTCATACACGGAAAATAAATACCTACCTTTGGGCACTTGCCGTCTACAAACATGTCGTAGGTGATGGTGAAGCCACGATTCTTATCCTTCACCTTGATGATGTCCTTAAGGCAGAGCTTGACGGAGTCGCTCGAGAAGTTGTCCATGGATATGCGGAGGCTATCCCTTCTGTCGCTGGTATACTCGTGCATGAGCTTCGTGTGCAGAGGTTGGATTCGCCTGATGAACTAGCACATGGCTAGGTCCAAGCCGGTCAAACCCGTCTCTACGAACAATTTTATCCGCCTTATGGCGCGGGAAGCATCGAGGTTGGACGGAAGGGAGGCCTGGGATCTCCATGATGAGGCTTCAGCGGAGGCTCCGTCAACGAAGTCCGGGTACGTTACTTGTCGGCTAGCCAGAGGGATGTCTGGGCCGTAGAAGTACGTCCGTTGCCAATTTTTGCTGGACTCGTGGACGACAATGTCGGGGAACCGCCGGCCAGGTCGAATCTTGAAGCTTATGGTGCCGCAGTTCCTGAGTTCTTCCTTGCTATGTCCGGCTTCATGTTTGATGGTGAAGAAGTACACAAAGAGGTCTAACCTAGGTCTTATCCCTAAGTATCCCTCGTAGAGCGCCACGTAGTTTCTAAGCACTAAGATACTATTGGGGGAAAGATTCTAGGGTTGGACTCTATAGTGATTCAAGACGGAGAAGAAGAAGTTGGAGATGGGCAGGGAGACGCCACATACCAGATGGGCTCTGAGGTACACCTTTTCTCTGGCTTGGGGAGAAGGTGTGACCTCGCCGGCCGGCGCCGCCCGCCAGGCGAGCCCCTCCGTCACGGGAAGGTAGCCTTCGGCGATCATCTCTTGGATATCACGGTCCGTGATATCTGAGTCGCGCCAGTCGCCCTTGTGCGAGTCTGGCTCCCCCTCCAATGGCTCCAGCGCCGCCAGATTAAGGTCGCCGCCGGTGGACTCGATCACCGCCAATGCGGGGATGACTAGGCCCTCTGTAGGCACGACGACGGAGCTCGCCGGCTTCGCCGCGGCTTCGTTTGATGCCGCCATGGAGGGAGAAGTGCTGCTGCTGGCCATGGAGTGAGGTTGGGTGTGACTGGTGCAGATTGGAGGCTAGGGTTTTTTCGCGAGTTAGGCGCGGAGAGCTCGAGTGGGCGCGCGCTAGAGGAAGAAGACGATGCAAGGAGAATGAGGTAAAACGTGGAAATTCCATCGCGGTTACTATTTATCATCTCCAGCATCAAGATTCGTGCAGCTTGATTAGACGGTTGCCGCGTAGACGACGTGTTTGCGAACGTGCGCGGAAATTTCGCCACGTCTCCAACCGTCGCCGCCAATGGTTCGTATCGCTCGCGCGGGGAAATCGGACATGATTGCGTTCTCTGCATGTGTGAGTTACGAGGCATCGCTGACCTAAGCCTACGTCGTCCTAGCTAGCATAGGCAGATGAGCCGTCACATCGGAAGATTCCGGCATGGACGGATCTAGTCCGGCTACGGAAGAGTACGATGGAAGATTCAACATTTCTCCGACTTACATATTGAAGACGGATAAAGCCTTGCAGGGTTCTTTGGGAGGACTACAATATATTGCTTGATGATTTGCCGACATCCATCTAGACGGAGCATTCCACACGAAGAGGCAAGACAGCGCAAGATCTCGGAGTTCTCCGGGGGCTACTGTTGGGGATATGCTATATGGGTATCCTCATAGCATGTCACTTATCCAGATAACCCGGGTGGCCCACAGTTGGTAGCATGGCCTGCTGGGCGGCCCAGTTAGATGGATCCAGAAGGGAGGCCCATGCCGGATAAAGGAAGGCTACGGTTGGAGTCACCGACGTATCTAGAGCCTTGGAGTGCAAGATACACAAGACTAGTAATAGACGGTGTAGGACTCTGTGACCTGTACGGCTAGGAATTTTCCCTGTAACCCTAGGACCTGGCGACTATATAAGTCGGGCCTATGGGAGCCTTTAGGGCACAACTTCATACAACGTCGTACAACGAACCTATCTGTGTAACTCGGCGTATCGCCCTTATAGTGATTTATAGCAGGAGTAGGATTCTGCCACCGTCATGGGATCTGAACCTGGGTAAGCTGTGTTACCTCGTACCCGTCAACCGTGCGCCTTCCCCCACGTCTCTAAACACGCACTGTGAGGACCCCTCCATGGCGTACTCATCGGCAATACCACGACACAATCACCTTCCGATCTTGCATTAACACACAACCCAAACCTTCTTTAGATGCATCACAGTATACTGTGAAGTCCTTCCCTGTTTCAGGAACTGCTAAGATTGGAGCTGTGGTTAACCTAGTCTTCAACTCCTGAAAACTTGCTTCACACTTCTCATCCCAATTGAATGGTGTATTCTTTCTTAACAATTTGGTCATTGGTCCAGCTATTTTGGATAAACCTTCAATGAATCTCCGATAATAACCAGCCATTCCTAAGAAACCTCGAATTTGCTTCACATTGGTTGGTGCAGTCCACTCTAGTACTGACTGAACTTTAGATGGATTTACAGCAATTCCATCCTTACTGATCACATGGACGAGGAATTCTAGCTCATCTAGCCAAAATTCACACTTACTGAACTTAGCATAAAGTTTTTGTTTGCTTAGAGTCTGCAATGCTATTCTCAAATGATCAGGATGCTCTTCCTTATCCTTGGAATATATCAGAATATCATCAATAAAGACTATGACGAACTTATCCAAATATGGCATGAAGATTTTGTTCATCAGATTCATGAATATTGCTGGTGCATTGGTCAAACCAAATGGTACTACCAGATACTCATGGTGTCCATATCTTGAGACAAATTTTGTCTTGGGAACATCCTCAGGCTTGATTTTTATTTTATGGTATCTAGATATTAGGTCGATCTTTGAAAATACTCCGGCTCCTTTCACTTGATCAAACAAATCTCGAATTCTTGGTAAAGGATACTTATTTTTTATAGTAACGTTGTTCAGATTTCTATAATCTCCACACATCCTTCTTCCACTATCCCTCTTATCCACACAGATTACTGTTGTTCCCCATGGAGACACACTTTCTTGGATAAACCCTTTTCTGGCTAACTCATCAATTTGCTCTTTGAGTTCTTTTAATTCTTTTGGTCCCATCTTATATGGTGCATCCGCTATTGGTGTTGTACCAGGAATTAGATCAATAGTGAACTCTATCTCCCGATCTGGTGACATTCCTAGTAGCTCTACTGGAAAAACATCTTGAAATTCATTTACTATAGGAATATCTTCCAATTTGACCTCTTTCATCGAGTTCAACTGCAGATCCACCATGATATGATTGTGCTTATCTGCTTGGTAAACTATCCTTGCTCCACTTGGAGTTTTCATTGAGACGGTTTTCTCCTCACAGTTTATCTGAGCTCCATGTTCCATCATCTAGTCCATCCCTAGCACTACTGCAATTCCCTTTAAAGGAATCACATAAAGGTCTGCAAAGTATGTACAACCATAGATCGAGATAACTTGATCTTGTTTAATGTGGCGTACAATCACATTCCCCCTGCCTAACTACGGTCATAGGGTTTTCTAACGTTGCCCTTCTAATCCCGAACTTATCACAGAATTCTTCAGAAATGAATGAAGTAGTTGCACCCGTATCAAATAGAACTTTGCCGGGATTGGTAAGGATATTGAGCGTACCTATCACTGCATGCTCCTAATTATCCACCTCCTCGAGGGTTGCACAGTTTAGCTTCCCAGTAGGTCTGTTCCTCTTCCCATTGTTGTTCTTGCCATTATTTCCTCCTTTATTGGGCTGTCCATTTCCTCCACTGTCTTGCCTTCCATCTCGAACCGGCCAACCTCCTTATGGTTTGCTTGGACAATTGGGCTTGATGTGACCTCTCTGACCACAAGCATGGCATACAATTACTGGTTTCGAGCAATCCCTGCTCATATGCCCTGGGAGTTTGCAATTGTGGCATATAATATTCTTTACATTTGTATTTGCACTCCGATTGGAATTGTTGTTGTTATAGGGCCTATTCCTTGATTTGAATTCCAGATTGGGATTGGGCTTGCTTGCGTGTATCCTCTTGGTTTCCTTCTTAGCTCTCTTCCTTCTATCCTCTTGGACATTCTTGTAGTCATCTTCGAAGGTAATAGCTGCATCTAGCAACTACTGATACGTTTGCTTATTAGCCAACCTCAACTGCATCCTCACAAATGGATTTAATCCACGCAGGAAATGCTTCTTCCTTTTTTCCTCCGTATTAACTTCTTCCTCAGCATAACGAGACAGTTGACTAAACTCCCGGATATACTTCGTAACACTAGCATATCCCTGCTGCAGCTCCTCAAATTCTCTCCGCTTTAACTCCATAACACTCTCCGGAACATGATATTCACGGAATCTCTGTTTAAACTCTTCCCAGGTGTACTCCCTTCCTGGTTGTTGCATGGCTAGCTGATTCTCCCACCAAGATGTTGCAGGTCCAGTCAAAAGATGAGTTACATACCTCAAATTCTCCTCCTCATTGCAACCTACAGTCTTCAGCTTTCTTTCAGTATCTTCTATCCAATCTTCTGCATCCATTGGTTTAGGATCTGATGCAAAAGGTATCGGCCTTGCATTCTAGAAGTCAGATAGACTCACTCCTCCACCTTCAGGTGCCCTCTGATTTTCTCGTCCCAGAAACTCCTCCATGAACTTGTTCTGGGTCTCTTGCATCATTTGCATACACTGCATAAAGTTTTGCTCCATTAACGGCCTCATTGGTGGTGGTGGTAATGCTCCCTGATTTGTTGTATCTACATCGGCCTTCTCCTTGGCCTCACGTTCCATCCGCTGCTGTTCAGGTTCGGTTTCTACACCCGTATCCATGACCCTCTAGTCCTGCAACATAAAGCGAATACTCATAATTACATCATGCACATGTGTTCTGAGCTCGACTTTACGCACAGAACTAGTCACACAATGAAGATCCAAAGAAAATCCAAATATGCATTTCACATATTATACATAATATCATAATAATACAAAGTCATTACAGCATATACCATATAGGTATAATCACAACACTACCTTATTTATCTAACTATCTTATTTCTTGGAGTACAATACACGGTACTTGATACCTCTAAATAGTTACCTACTTCTAGTAGTAACTACGCTCATCATACATGCTTGATGTCCAACCGTGATGACGTGTCGTTTGTCGCACATTTTGTGGAACAAATGGCCTTCCAGAAGGAACATACTCAGTATCTGAAGTGTTAGGACTTGAGTCATTACTCAACCTGAGCGCATTGACTCCCTCCAGCTCAGCTAAGAAGTCATCAGAAACATATTCAACATTATCTCCTGCCTGCATATCCTGAGCTTCATTCCTTGAGTTGTCAATAGGATACGCAGATCCTGCTGATCCCCAGGTGCTCATTTGGGAAAGATAGTTAAACACTGGATAATGTATATTCCCTGGGTTTTGAGAAGATGTTTATGATCCAAACACTCTCTCCTCAGGATCTTCTTCTTCATCCTGATTGTCTATCTACATGGCATTTCTACTACTGTTACTAGGGTTAATTCTTGCACCCATCCAGCTAGATTGTCCAACATTTCTGTCAGAACCATCTGTGGACATCTGGTGTTCATGAGATCCTTCATATGATCCCCTTCTCCAACCATCAGAATTCTCGATAGGAAGTTCTGAATCAGAACCATCCTCTGAACCCTGTGGTACTGCATACCTCATATCCATAGTAGGATCATGCATAGGTTTAGGACTTGGTTAATAAGAATATGGTGTAAAAGATTCAGGATCTATAGGTATATCCTTAAAGATAGGTGTTGCACTACTACTTGCTTCCTTCTCTAACTGGAATGCTAATTGATTCCTCATTTTCGGATCAGTTAGATCCTCTAACATGTCATTTTTATCTTCGACAATCACTTGATGTGTCTTATGAAAAGACGCAACGAGTGTTCGGTATCTATCCATAAACTTGGAAGCTAACTTAGGATGCTTCTTAACCAAAGTAAGATGATCCGGTATAGGCTCCGAGTCTATAGAATCATGAGGTATCACAGAAAATGTGTTACCTTCTAACTCCTTGGCTTTATGCTCTCGGATATTAGCTATCGCCTCCACAACAGCAACATGATATGTTGCTAAGTGACTCCTACCTTCACCTATAGGTAGATCGTGATATAATCCTAGATCCTCTAGAAGTTGGATACTCACACGATACTTTGATAATATCCGACCATCATAGTAAGTTATAGTGTTTATGGAATTCTAGTTGGACAACTAAAAATCTTTAAAAGTTGACGAAGTTGGTCTGTGAATGATCCGTAATCATCAAGTGTCTCTTCTTTCCTTACCAAAGTCTGTTTTGGAAACCTTGGTGCCATAGCTCTGTATAACATAAATAATTTTTATTAGTAACCAATAATATATTGCATCATAACAAAGAATTATCGCACTAAAAGATATAATGGAATATTCTCATTTGAATACCCATTATATTTATTTTAGAGAATTCTTTATCGTTGCTACACACTCCTACAGGTAATACCCTTACTCGGTTTCCAACCTAAGGACAAAGCAATTTTCTCTGATACCAACTGCGGTGACCCAGCATACCACTGCATGTGTAGTACACTATAGTCGTTGAAATGACATTCACAGAACACCGTTCCGTAAATATCACATCCCTCAGAGTGGTACAACCACGGGCAGACGTAAGGTCCTGTTTCCCGGCGCTCGCCCGGGCTTCGACGTTGCTCGCTTCTTGCGCGTGATCGATTTTAGCGATAAAACTCCATGTTTCCAGGGGCAAAATCGTAGACATAGTGGGCAAGTGGGCCTTGAAGGCTGAAGCCTTGTGTTGGGCCCGTGCGTGCAGCCACGAATGATCCCAGGCCATAGTTATACGATTTGCTTTGGAAAAGGAAAACGATACTATTCCCCCGGGGGATAACATCGCTCGCATCCCCCGGGTCCTTCGCACGCCGCGTCCTTGATATGGCCCCACCACGTCCTTATCTTCTCCGCCTGGACAACGTCTTCCCCGCACCTCCTTTTCCTCTTTTCTTTACTCACACCGACGAGCCATGGATTTATCCTCACTCCTTCCCTTTGCCTATGCCCTGCCACCGGTTCCGCCCCGCCGGTGCCACGCCGCGCGCGCCACCCCACGTGCCCATCTTGCATCTCCATTGATCCCAATGTTCCCACGTCGGTGCCGCCCCGACAAGCCGTCGTCTCGCGCACGTCATTCTCGGCCTGAACACCACGGGCAACGGTGGCGCTGCTAGCTCTGTTGCGGTGGCGCTGCTACCTTGTACTTTTGTTTACAGATGCTGCAACTGTAAACAACGGGCAGCGGTGCTACCTGGCTGGAGAGGTGCTGAGAGTAGTACATAGATTTTCTACTACCGGTCGTTGCGGATGCTAAGACGGGCCGGGAGGATGCTATGACGGGCCAGAGCGAATGCTACCACCGAACGACGGGGTTGCTACAAGTGGCCCAACCCGACAGTGGGCACCGCTGGCGGACTTGCTACAGGGGACTCATTGGATTGCTAGAAGCGGCCGCCGACGAGCTTGCTACAAGCGGCCAACGGACTTGCTACATGCGGTCAATGGGCTTGCTACTACGGCCGCCGGGATGCTACAGGGGCAGGCGGCCGCTGACGAGCTTGCTACAGGCGGTCGACGGGCTTGCTACTACCGGCCACCGGGATGCTACAGGGGTAGGCAGCCGCCGACGAGCTTGCTACAGGCGGCCAACGAACTTGCTACAGGTGGTCGACGGGCTTGCTACTACCAGCCGTCGGGATGCTACAGGGGCAGGCGGCCGCCGACGAGCATGCTACAGGCGGCCAACGGACTTGCTACAGGCAGTCGACGGGCATGCTACTGGCGGCCGCCGGGATGCTACCATAGCACGGGCTTGCTACAAGGAGGTGATCAGCCTTGCTACATGGAGCTAGAGGCGTTGCTACCATAGCACGGTCTCTACCAAGGCACACCGGAGCTGCTACCATTCTTGCATCGGTGATCGTCGGCTTCTCCGGTGACGGCCGTGGCCAAGGGAGGAGCAACACCGGCGTTCAAGTATAGGGGAGGCAGAGCAGCGAGGAAGGATGTGCAACGTGAGAAGGACTGCTGGGGCGGATGGACAATTGGCACCGGTGCTGCCGGCGTCGAAGGCGGGCGTTCAATAGGACAACTAAAATCCCATCGTACGCGTTTTTTTTGTTTGCGGGAGTATTTGACCCAGTTTAGACTAAACGGTTTCGATCGACCGCATTGTACGGCTGCCGACCCGGGGATCGGGAGATCAAATCTCCCGGGGACGCGTAGTATGCTCCTTTGGAAAATAGAATTAGGCAAACAACGACCAGCTGGTCCGGTCCTTGTGCAGCCGTTCCCCGACCTGACGCACTCTCGCACGCACGGGAAACCCTTGCCTGTCCGCGTCTGGGCAGCCGCCGCCCCGAATCAGCGAATCCCCAACCCAGAGCAGGACGGCCGACGGCGACAAACCATGGATGATGGGGATCCGGGAGGTGGAGCACCTCGTGCAGATCCTTCAAGCGATGGCGGCCAGAACGGCGGCAGCAGCCGTCCTCCCAGTAAGCAGAAGCGGCCATGCCCTGCTGCATCTAGTGGCTGCAAGCGCCGGCGAGGCGATTTGGCGGCGAATACTCCGGCCGGCTCGTCAGGCAGAAGACAGACGGGTAACATTTTTACTAAAGGTTTTTACTATCTTAAATTGACATTGCTCAATTTTAGTTCAGCTTCGGTCTTGACTCTTGACTCTTGAACACAAAAATTAGGAAATGGAGAACGAATTTCTCGACTCAATTGGTTCAGTTCAGCCGCTTGATTATTTATTAATGAAATTGTTCAAATTTCAGGAATTGGAAGGTTTTTGGTTGATTCAAGAAGTTTACCACAACAAAATGTTGCAAATGAGGAGGAAGAGGAGCATGAGGCGGTGTTTAATCCGGATGATTTAGTGCGTGATCCTGCTCTTAGGAAACAAATTAATGAATATCATCCGGATTTACAAGACCAAGTGAAAAGAGCATACCTTTTAAAGGGTCCGACCCAACCAATTGTGAACTTTCCTAAGATGGGAAGTGGATCTAGGGGGTTTTCGAAGACTTGGTATGATAAGTATGATTGGATAGAATATAGCGAGTCTCATAATAAGGCTTATTGTTTCTATTGCTTTCTTTTTAAGCTACTTGGAAGTATACACCGTTTTGGCAATGAAGTCTTCACAAAAACGGGGTTTAGTGATTGGAAGCATGGTTACAAAGCTTTGCCCGACCATATTGGTGGAGTAAATAGTGACCATAACAAGGCAAGGTTGCATTGTGATGATTTTCGCAATCAAAGACAAAGTGTGTCTAGTAACCTTGCTCGTGCATCCAAGGAATCTGAAGAATTATATAAGATTCGTTTAACTTCTTCCTTGCATTGTGCAAGATTTCTCATTGGTCGAGGCTTGGCATTTCGGGCCCATAATGAATCTCTTAGTTCATTAAACAAGGGCAACTTTAGTGAGATGGTAGATTGGTATAAACAAAAGGATGAAAAAGTGAAGGATGCTTATGAGCATGGTGGAAATTCCAAGATGATCTCTCACAAAATCCAAAAGGATCTTTCCAAGTGTTGTGCACAAGAAGTCACCAAGGCAATTATGGGAGAAATTGGTGAGAAGAACTTCTTCGTTCTTATTGATGAATCACGTGATATATCCGTGAAAGAGCAAATGGCGGTAATGTTGAGGTTGGTAGTGTTTCTTTTGTTGTAGGTGTGTGAATAATTGTTGTCTTTTGTTGTATGTATGTGATTTAACCTTGTTGTAATTATTTTGTTGTAGGTATGTGAATAATGAAGGCAAGGTTGTGGAAAGATTTCTTTCTCTATATCATGTTCGTGAGACTACATCGGAGGCACTAAAGGACGCTCTTCTTTGCATTCTAGATCGTTACAAGTTATCTATTCATAGGCTACGAGGGCAAGGATATGATGGGGCTTCCAATATGAGAGGTGAATTCAATGGCTTGCAAAAGAAGATCTTAGATCAAAACCCTTATGCCTTTTATGTTCATTGCTTTGCCCATCGTTTGCAATTGGTATTTGTCTCCGTTGCTAGTTCTTGTTCCTCCATTCATGATTTCTTTGAGTACATCTCCGGGATTGTGAACACATCAAGTTCATCTTGCAAAAGAAGAGATGTGCTTAGAGAACAACATCATCAACATATTGTGGATATGCTTGAGAGGGGTGAGATATCTAGTGGAAGAGGCTTGAATCAAGAAACAAGTCTCACTAGGCCCGGGGATACTAGATGGGGTTCACATTATGCAACTTTTCTTCGTTTGCACCAAATGTGGTTAGGAATATTGTTTATTCTTCGCGAGGTCAATGATGAGAGTCGTGGATTGACCCAAGCGGCGGGTTTGATAGAGAAAATGGAGAACTACAAATTTGTTTTAATCTTAAAGCTTATGATAAAGTTGCTTGCCATCACGGATGAGCTTTCCCATGTTTTGCAAAAGAAAGATCTAAATATTGTCCATGCAATGGAATTAGTTAGTGATGTGAAAGATCGTTTGGCCTCTTTGAGAGAAAGTGGTTGGGATTCCTTGTTTGATGATGTCCATCAATTTTGCATGGAGAAGGGTATTCCGGTTCCTCATATGGATGAACAAATACCGATTAGGGGTCGTTCAAGGCTTGATGGGATGACCTACACTAACCTTCATTTCTACAAAGTTGAGATCTTCTATGTTGCTATTGATAAGATATGTGTTGAGATGAATCATCGCTTTTGTGAAGCTTCAATGGAGGTATTAGAGAGCTTCTCATGTCTTAGTCCAAAGAACTCCTTCTCATTGTTTGATGTGGACAAGCTTGCTCTCTTATCTTCAATTTATTGTATGGATTTCTCTAATGATGATCGAGCAACTATAAGAGGCCAACTTGAGAATTACATTCACCATGTAAGAATTCATTCATCTTTTTCTACTTGCACAACTCTTGAAAGTTTGGCTACAAAGATGGTTGAAACGGGGAAGCATTTGGTCTTTCCATTGGTCTACAAGCTTATTGAATTGGCCTTAATAATACCGGTGTCAACCGCATCGGTCGAGAGGGCTTTTTCGGCAATGAAGATCATCAAGTCCAAGTTGCGTAACAAGCTCAATAATGAATGGTTCAATGACTTGATGATATGTTACACCGAGCGGGAGATATTTGGACAACTTGATAATGGTGTTATTATTCAACGGTTTCAAGCTATGAAGAAGAGGAGGAAAAATTTACCTCGTAAGGCTAGAGCCAATTAGCACATCATTGGTATATTTCTTTACATCATGAATTAAGAATTTAAGATGTATAATTTTTTAAGGTATCTTCACCTTATGATTTACTAATTTATCTTTCTTTTTATTATCTTGTAGGGTCTCTTTGTGGGTGCATTTGAACATTTCAACTTTTGTTGCCGACCGTCGCAGTTTCATTAGTCTTTTGGGAGTTCTTACTAATTCCTATCCTATGTAATATTAGCGCATATTAAGTTCGAATGTGTTGTAAACTCGTGAAAATTCAAATGTGTTAAGCTTATGAACATTGGAATTGGAATGTGCTATGAATGTCTTATGTATTGTATTCGTGTTTTTGCATGATTTTCATATAATGCTTATATTTGTCCGAGAAAATTTTTAGTTGCCTTGCGACGCGCCCAAGCTTCGACAAATTCCTAGATCCGGCTCTAGGTACAACAGAAACATTGCGGGTCCATATTACAAACATACACACGTTATTATTATTACAATACCGGAAGTTCAAAACTTCCAAAAGATTCAACTTACAAACCAAAATATAAGTGTTTTAGTGGAAGTTTCAAATTTAAAACTTAAACTCCAAATTGAGCTTAACAACTTATTGCTATATATTTTTCATGTTGCTCGGCTCAAGTGGCTACTAGAACTATGGTAATTATTCGGACTATTGGAACTCTCCTCCATAGACGATGTCGTAGTCCTCCCCTTCTACGGCTCCATACAGGTTGGGCTCTTCATAGAAGACCTCCTCTTGACTCTCATATGCATACAATGGAGTATCTTCGGGATTCTCAGAGTCTAAGCAAGGGTTCAAAGGAAAGGATGAGTAACAGCGTTACCCATCAAATTCATTATATGCAAGGTAGGAAGTTTGATGCTCTATCTACCACCTCGTACTATCAGTCTTTGGCAGTATGCAATTTTCGTAAGTCTTTCTTCAAAGGTTGATTTTATTATGAAAATCTATGACCATCAGCCTTCATGGGTTGACCAGAACTTTCATGGAGTTCCTTTCCTGCCGCGTTCGTAGCTCCTTCCCGGAACATGGAGTAACAAGTTACAATTCTTACACTCTGCAGAGGTGCGTTACTTTTCCCATGAGAGATCAACTCCTTGTTGCACAACCGGGCGTACTTTCCCGTCCATAATTCCATGATGTGGGGCCCAGTAGTTGGTCCAAGCCAATCACTGCCCTCTCCGCGACCTCATATGTCTGCACGATCCTTTGGGGTTGGCTCACCTTCATTAAGCCCCCTTTCGGGCAGGCTAAAACCCTGATGAGTTCCCAAAGACTCTATGACCTAGTGATGCCCGGAATAGTACCATTTACATGGACTATATCCCTAAACACCATTCATAGATAACTAGACACCAAAAGTGTGGGGCTTAAGGGTGACCACCCATATGTTGGATCCGCACAAGGTATCACAACGTCACGTTAAGGTCGTCTTGCCTCCATACAAGATGAATAGGATACAACTGACTTCTCTGTCCCATTCCAAATCTCATGGTTAACGCGTAATATACGGCGCTAGAATCACTGATGTCATGGGTTATTAATCTCTAGTTGTCCATCATTATTGCAATTAGAACACTAAGTTCTATTGCTCCATCATATCATCACTTAGGATGATATCTAAGATTTAGTATCTTGAGAAAATAATGTTTTTTTCTATAATATAGATGATAACACACAATTTTCAAATATTGTGATAAAGACTCTTCAAAGGACATGAGCAAGTGATAAACTTGCCTTGTGATGGCAAGGTAGTGAAGTCTGATGCTTGCACTGGACCTTGAGCTTCTATGTCTATAAAAGCATCATTATTGCCCGGTAAGGACAATATTTAAAGAAGCAAAATGATTATGCAAAGTAATGTAATGCATCATTTAGCTTTATATATATTCTCCCCCATTTATTTAAATTATAAAAATTCTTTTAATAATAAAGAATTTATAAATATTAATTTTTAATATTTATTGAATATTGTATTCTTTTATTTTATTTCAATTTATTTGCATTTTAGTTAATTAATAATTCCTTTGAAAATTATCATTAAATACCAAAAATTGATATTAAATATTTGTTTAGTATTTTTCTAAAATACTACAATATTAATATATAATGAAGGTGATTTTTATTTATTTTTATCATCTTTCAATAATTTTGTAAAATTCCATAAGGAATATATATATATTAAAAAATTCTTAATAAAATTTATATGTCTAAAATTTTATTTCTTAATTTATTTGGATATTTTGGATTATTGTGAATCGAAAAATATTTTATTTATAATTTTTGGGTTTTTATTTTATTTTCTAGTATTTAAATTCAGGGGCATTTTGGTCTTTTTCCAATTATTAAAACAGGCCCTAAAGGATTTGGGCTAACTGTTTGGGTTTATTGGGCCCTTGTGTCCCAATAGGGCAAAGTCAAAACAACACCCCGAAGGTGTATTGGCCCAACCCAGCCCAACAATCTCTGTCTCTCTCTCGAGCTCACCTCTCTTCTTCTCCTCCCCCGACCCCGTGGTCAGCGCTGTCACCGCCGGTGATTTACTCCGTCGTGGACCTCCCTAGCCGCCGCCGTGGTGCAGGACGAGGTTGTTGACCCGCTCTACCCTCCTGTCCAATTTGATTTGGACCTGGATCCCTCTTGTGGCCAGATCGATGTCGTTCCGAACCCTAGGGTTTGGGATGGCGTTGGTTCTGACGCCGCCGCTGTTGTCTTGTGTCGTGGTGATGCTCCTCGCCCCTAGGCGTGGCTATGGTCGCTGTCGTGGAATTGTGTGGGTCACAGCGCCCCCTTGGGGGTGCTCCCCGTGCTGCCGTGTTCGTCGGCCCCCTCTGCTTCCTCTTCTAATCTACAACGAGGACCTTCAGTAAGTTGTTCCTCTCCCCCTCGTGTTCTCTGTGCTAGGCCATCTCATGCTAAATGTTGGTAGTGTCCTTTCCTGGTTAGTGTTCTGTCCTGATTAAGATGATTTGTTCTGCTTAGGGTTCATACCTCTCTATGGATTAGATATCTGATGAGTTGGATCAAGTTTTGATGGTCTCTAAGCATGCTAAGTGGTTGTTAGTTGTGGCTTGCTGCTTATGATTAGCTGTGATGATTCTGGTGGTTCACCAGATGATTCTATGGATTAATTTTGATATGGTTCAAATGGTAAAGTTGCTCTAGAAGCAATACTTGGGAAATCTAGTGGTTTAATAGCTCACCACTGTCATTACTTGGTTAATGACAGTGAGTGTTTTGTGATGAAGTCACTGTATTAGTATTGTTGGCTTAAGAATTTATATATAGCTTGAGATCAAAATGGTCTCTTACAGTGAAGATATGTATATGGATTCTCGTAATTATGATTCCTATGATGTCAGGAAAATGATTTATAGTTGGTTGGTTGTATCTGTGAAGATTGGATGCTTAACCTGCTTAGTTTAGAACTGTTCTTGTGACACCATCCTTGTATGGCACACAAGATTAGATTCTATTACTTGGTTTGGTCTTGTTTAAGCTTAAAATTGGCTTGACATTATAGATAAGTGGAATTCTCTTTCCTTGCATCCCTAGAACCCATGATGTTGGTCTGAGGTTTAGGGATTAAGTCTTTGTCTTGTTGTTTCTGATGGATTGGTTCTGGTAGTGATACCATCTAATGTTTCTTGAATCAAAGTTGGGAAAAAATAATTGTAGGCCTGATAACTTATATAGATCCATAAGATTAAATTCTAAGGTGCTACTCCAATTGAAGAGATGTGCCTAGAAGTTTAGATCTTGGCTATATTCATTCTTGAATTGAAATATAGCTTGATAGCTTAGATCAATGATGTTGTCCTGAGATCTAAGTTGGATCTTTATGGTTTTTTATTGCTTTTAGTGTTTAAAACTTCAGTGATGGATTCACCCCACTTGGGTGTTTTCTGAGAATTTGAGTAAGAGACAAATTATGAATACTTGTCTAATCTTAGACAGATAGATCATATGATGGTCTATTTTACTCACCACACTCATTTGATGTTGGGGTTTCCAGTGGTAGATCTTGTGGTACCTTGATCTGGTGCTCTCCTGGTATTTCCAGCTCCTGTCTTGTTCTTGATCTAGCCCTTCACCTCCTGGTCCTAGTGGCTTGATCTTGTCCTTGCTATCCACCTGATCTACCCCCACCTTATGTCACCATTTTAGTGATGTGATCCAGGGTTTTGATTGGTGTGATCTTGCTAGTTTTGGCTTGGTTTAGCTGGTGGTTGCTGTGCTTGAGGTGTATGAACAAGGAAATGGTGTAGGTTGGCTTGCCCACGGTTGTGCAGAGCATTTTTGTGTGATTGAGTTGTTGCTATGGTGCTGACAGCACACACCATGCAGTTTGGTGTGTGTGCTGCCTGTGTGCCTGTTGCACAAGTTGTGGATATGTTCTGAATTTGAGAGTTACTTTTATCAGATTACTTTTTACTTGGCTGGTGAAACTTGCCCCTCCTTGTTGTTTATTTGAATTATGGCTTAAAATTATGAAAGATATATTCTTTCATATTAGTGAAATTTGCCCCTTTAAAAGATTACTCAATGATGAAATTTTGAACAGTGCACTTCACTGTCAATTCTAAGAGTAAAATAATTCTAATCCTAACTTCTTTTTTTTAAGTTTCTGTTTATTTTGCAGGTACCAGATTTGAAGATCAAGACTTTAGTTTAGGTTTTTCTTTTTTCTTTATAGAATAGTCACTTGTAATATCTTTTTGGTTCAATTGTAATCTTTAATTTATTCTTTTGTACTTTTTATTTTTATTCTTTGTAATAAAGATTGTGCTATTATTCAATAAATAAAGATTATTCTTTTATTTCTTTACTATTGTAAAGTTTGTTGCTCATTTACATAAGTTACATTTGTGTAACTTATTTATTGAAATAAAATTTTGAAATGGAGATTCTTATTCTTAATTGTTTTGTTTATATAAAGTTTGAACTACTAATTATTAACTCTAGACTAAAGTATAATACTCAAATATAACTTTGAATTCTTTTGAACTATAAATTCAACACTCAAGTTTAAATTCAAATTTCATTTCCCAAAACACATAAGTCCACAAAGATCATATCAAAGTCTATAACAATCATCCTTTAAGACTATACCTAATCTCAAAGTATGAAAGAAACTTTGATCACTTTAGGTTTTTATTTGGCGAAAAATTTACCCACGTTTTCATAGATGAATGCATGCAATATCACAAAATCCTAAATCTACCCTTCGTTGGTTCCTAAATGCTGGGATGTTACAATATTGTAATTGTCTAACTACTTTGGACCCAATAAGTTTTGGGACCATATTGTACTTGAATTTTGTTTTAGGTACATTTGAGATGCATTGGATGCTTGTCTCTTTCATAAGGAAGAAGTGTTGACTCAATGAAAATTAGAGACAAGATAGGATGATCAACGAGATCCTATCTACTTCATCACACCAATGATATCTCGGTAACAAGTATCTCTCACTCATGCATACATATCTTCTTCCAACCTATGGTAGGTTGCATCTTGGCATGAATTTTATGTATTTGCAATTGTTGTGGTTCTTTCTTCGGCCTTAAAGAAAACTCTCTGTTGCATATGTGAGTAAGTTGAGATGAGTGAACATAATTGGGTCTATACAAAATCATGCTCATGATTCACCAATCCCAAATATGTCAATCTAGCAATTATATTGCCTATCATTTCCTCAAAGCACTCTCATGTGCAATAGTAATCATTTGTAAAGTTGATCCTTTCTTTGTGATACTTGTTTCCTTTTGCAATACATTCCAACTATCTCTTCTTCCCTTATTGATAGTTGTGACGTATTTGATATGTTTGTGGTTGAAGTTCATCAATAAATAATAAGATAAAATTGAGCCTTTTGGCCATGATATCAAGCAAAGATCTTAGTGGTGTATTTTAATGACTTCATTTTGGATATCATGCTCTATTTTATTTTAGTATATATTTTGTGTGTACATGTTTCTTGGTGGATCAATATCTTTGTGAGATTGTCTACTTAGAAACTTACACACATTAGAGATGTTACTTCTCTATTTTTGATATATTCTTTGTTTCTTGTGTGTTGTATGGTCATACTAAGCATCATCATTCATTGAAGACTAGGTTGATACTCAATGATCATTCTTGTACTAGTCTTATAATATGCTTTGTCATGCCTCTAACACATCCTTGTGGTTGAGCCTGCTATTATGTTGTCTATCACTTGTCGCTCAACCATTTGTTTCTTGCAAATTTTATGCCTTGGTATATATTCGTTTGCACACGGCTGTGTTGTAAGTAAATAGAATAAATGAGGATTCCATGTTGTGCACATTGTATTCACATACGAAAACCTAATTTGTGCACGTACCTTGGGGAGCTTCCTAATTTTATTTACAGTACCACTTTGTGCTTATCATATTTGTTCACTATTGCCTTGTATTGTTAAAATGAATTTGGATGAGTGATGATTCCATGATTATTCACTTTGTTCCCAAATACAATTATCATAATTGGTGCATTATCTTTGGGGAGCTCCTCTAATTCATTTAATAATGCCCATTTTCCTTCTTTCTCATTTGTTGTATCGTAAATGATTATGGGGGAGTGAGGATTCCATATTTGTGCATGATGTATTCGAATGCGACTATTCTTATGTGTGCACAAATCTTGGGGAGCTTATCTATTTCCATTTAAAATACTCTTTTGCTTGGATCATAATATCTTGTTGTTTTCAATTGGTTTGTCGGATCTTGTGATTGCTTGCATCATTTGTTGATGCTTATTTCATTTTATTTCTTTGGCAATCTTCGGGTCCTCAATATAGTTCTACTTCCCCCAAGTATTCATCATTGGATATGTGCGTATGCACACCTTTGGAGGAATTATCACTATATTGGCCTTCTATAACTTGTCACCCATTTTGGCAATCGATGCTAATGGGGGAGAAGTTTTAGAGGGTTTAAGGGGAGTCGGTTTATGCTTTGAGTTTGTTCTTAAGCATTTGCCTCTCATGCTCTTTCATCTTTGTTGTTGCTTTGCATGTGGTATATATAGAGGAAACTCCACCAATGATAATGATTGGCAATATATGCAATGAAATTAAAGTTCATCACACATGCATAGATCGTGGGTGAGTTTGCTCTATATATGGTGGTGGTACTGTTGGGTTCACAACATAGAAAACAAAAAAAATCTACGATGGGAACATCTAAATACCAAGATCTATCTACTAGATAGAAGCAACAGGTGGATATACATCCATAGAATACATACCCTCAAAGACTGAATAGTGTTAACGAGGTTGTACTCGTGGATGATGTAGAGGAACGCTTGTCGATATCAAGATCGTGATGAAGTCCATCTGGTCCAGCCAGTCCAGCACCATCAAGTCTAGCACCGCAAAGCAGTGGTGCATCCGTGATTGCACACACGTACGGGTACGCCGACAACCTCTGCGCCCTCTCTCCAGCGAAGCAGCGGAAGCAACAAATCCTTCTAGAAAAATCCACCGAGAACATGTATCTCGCTGATCCGAGACCATGGGGAAATTCTAAAGGGGGGAGAGAGATCCTTCGCGAGGAGGTGTGAGTGACAAGTGAGAGGAGGGGTCCTTTTATAGGGGAGGGGTGCAGCCCAAGGGGCATGGCCGCCGGCCAAGGAGGGTGCCCCCACCTCTCCCTCATTCATGTGGTGGAAGCTACACACACATAAAAACATCTCCACTCACAATTCCACTCACATGCATTAATTTTCCACCAAAATTAATGCAAGCTCTCATTTAAATAAAACTCTTTTATTTATTTATTCAGAATTTTGTTAATTACTTTAATTAAAAAAAATTCACATAAAACCCCTTGCTAGTATTCAATTTCACATGCAGAACCAGTTTCAGCAATTTCAACCGAAATAGTTCCGGTGTCTAGTGAAATAAATTCCTTCGCTTTCCTTTTCTTTTTCTGACATATCATTTGCTCTAAATGGTGTCGGTATCCCTTAAGTGTGTCATCCTATGGTTCGTGAATAATGCATACATGATCGAGACCCCTCTCCGATCAATAATCAGCAGCGGGACCTAGAGATCCGTACTGACTCCCACACATTCAACAATGACTTCTGTGATCGTGTGAACCTTTTACGCTAGTATATCAATCCCTTTGTTTCATGATATATTACATGTCCGATATTCGATCATCGGTATCTCCATACTTAGTTTGATCTCGTTACCGACATGCACTCTTTTCTCGTTCCCGTGATATAACATTCTAGTGATCAAATCACTTGCTTGCAATCTAATCAATGTGATATCACCGAGAGGGCCCAAAGCATATCTATCCGTCATCGGGATGAACAAATTCCACTCTCGATGCATGAACCTCAACATAACACTTTAGTAGTTCTGAAGCCATCTTTATAATCACCCAGTTACGGTGTGACGTTTGATGTCATCGAGAAACTCTTCCGGTGTTAGTGATTGACATGATCTCATGGTCTAAGGATTAGGATCACTTCGTAAGTTGTTATAGCAATATAAACTCAATGACTTTGATCGTAATGCTATACTTTGGATGAATGTTCATCACATCATTACACTAATGTTGTGACCTCGTTATTAACAACATCCAATGTCCATGATCAGGAAACTTTGACCATCTTGTTAATCAACGAGCTAGTTTATAAGAGAGGCATAACTAGGAATTTCCTTTTTGTTTATTAAACACACATGTATTAACGTTTCCGTATTAATACAATTATAGCATGCAAAATAAACATTTATCATAAATAAGGAATACGATAATAACCACTTTATTATTGCCTCTTGAGCATATTCCCTTCAGTCTCCCACTTGCACTAGAGACAATAATCTAGTTTGAAAACTTTGAGTATATGAACACCTATGGCTTTCTGGTGTTCCATATACGCAACTGCAAGTGGTTAACATAATCTACGGATCTGAGCTTTCAGGTCCGTGTGTATTTTCATGTCTTTGCGTCTCCACGCATCACTCATTCCCTAATGAGATGGCATTGTATAAATTTGGTCTTTTGTTGAGACATTTAGTTCCTTGGGGTTAAATCATGTCGATACTATTGTCGTACAATATATCTTTAGTGTTAGCCCGTTGCGAACCACACCTTAGTTTGATAACAAACTACTTGACACAAATTCCCTCCTTTGCTACTACTATAGCAGTCATATACTTAGCCTTTTGTTGTAGTATCCGTCATAATGTCTTAACTTTGGAATTCATCCAAATCCATCATGGAAACTTTTTTTCCATTTCATTGTGCCACCCATAGTTTAAATTGAGATAAACTTAATTTGTATCTTGTGACAAAACTAGTATCATGTAATGCTTTACAATGAACTATTTGTAATTGTTTGTCACCTCTACACAAATATATTTTTAGTTCTACCAATAGATCATAAGAATATCCTTACTATCATCCAATGATCATTTTATGATTCATTCTGGTATATTCTCATAACACTTAGAGCATAGGACATATCTGGATGTGTACATATCATGGTATGATTGATCAAAACATTCTCGTGATTTCACTCATCAAGTGTCAAATCACTTGAATCTTGTTTTACTTATCAAGTGTTGATACACTTGAATCTTGATTCAATTCCTTTTCCATGCGACAAGAACCTTTTCTTTTCATTTCTATATTGAACTCCTTCAATATCTCATATATGTACGTTTGGCACAACCATATTAGCGTCATAGTCTATCCACTATAGACATTTGTCACATCCCAAAATTCTCCTAATTTTGGAATGTGAAATAAATAAATAAGTTTGATTGATTGTTTGACTATGTTGAAAATTCTCAAAGAGAAGAAACTTTTTGAATAGAAAATCCTCTCAACCTTGAATTCAAAATCTTATATTCTTTTGTTAAGACCTAAGTAGCCATATAGGCAAAAGTGTATGGATTGATTATGGATTTTAGAATTAGTGTGCAAGATTTCAAAATGAAAATCATGAAGCATTCATAAGCATTTCATTACATCCATGCAAAGTTCTCACAAACTGAACCCAAATCCTGGTATCCAAATCCAATAGTTGATTCGCCCAAATGTTCCTAAGGGTAATTAAATTGACTTATTAAAACCCACTGTTGCTAAGGCATAAATTATTGATAATTATAGCCTAAAGAGATCCAATTAATACTACAAAATTTTAGAAACAAAATTGAGCTCATTTGGAGCTAGTATGAAAAAGTTATGAAATAAATACAAACAAATAAAGATATAACTAAAATGGAATATACAAGGATTTATAAATCCACTATTTGCAAACTAGTAAAAAGATTACAAATTTGATCCTACAATGATCTATTCGATTTTAGAAAAAATTAGAAACAAGAATCATGTCATTTGGAGTTCGTATGCAAAAGATACGAGGGAAACAAGTAAATAGAAAAAGAAAAAGAAAAAAAAGGAAAAAAAAACTATGCGGGCCGGCCCAGCAAGGGACCGACTGGACCAGGCATGTACGGTAAGAAGGGATCGATGGTGTGCTTTAAAAAGCGTGCAAAATCTGTTTGTTAAACCTATCTCTATTCAAACTGCTATAACTTTTTATCTACAACTCCGAATCGACTTCCATTTGTTTCTACTTATTCCCTACTCCAATACCTATCTCTCCACCGTCCCAAACCTCTATATAAACTCGTGAAGCCACAGTTGTACCAGTTTCTTTCCTCGAAATCCCGAATCTACACATGCCCGAATCTTATTTCTCTTTTTAACCCATCTAGACTTCGTCGTTTGCCTTCGGTCAAAAAACAAAAGTTGTAGGAATCGTTGAAATATTTCAATCCCGACAAACCTCACCTCTTTTCATCCACCACAGCCAGAGAATTTTGTATCGCAATATTTCAGATCTTACGGTGTAAATCCAAGATGTCCTCGCGCTCGTTTCTTCAAATCCAAATTCCTTTGGTGAGAAGGTAGGAATAATGATTTCCCACAACTTTCATGTTCTGAGTTTTTCAATTTGACCTACGGATTTGTCTCTCTAACACAGATCTGTTTCTTGTCTATTCTGATCCAAAATCGGGTCAATCTCTTCTTCTAGCCACCGGATCCTATCCAGAAGGTCGAGATCCAATCAAACCGTTGTGTGCCATGTCGTCATCCCGGTCAGCTTCCCCATTAATGCACGTCAACGTCAGGTCAACATCTAGTCCCAGTCAGCATGCAAAGTCAACCTGTCCAGTCAGCGGAATATTCCCTGAAATATTCCGTTCGAATTTAAAATTGCATATTATAGATCTAACTTGTAAAATTCATTAGAAATTCATACCACGTCCAAAAATTGCGTATAATATATCAAATTTAAGATAATTTTACGTAGAATCATCTTATCAGAATAGATCTAACTTTTACTGTACGTAGTTACTGCAGTAATTTAATTAGTTTTAATGGTCTTTTAGGTTAATAAATTCATAGAAAATTATCTGTAACTCCGAAAAATATGAACAATATATCAAATTGAAGCTACTGTAACGTACAATAATAATATCTGGTTGGATCTAGCCTTTGCGGATTATTTAACCTGTAGCAATTTAATTACTTTTAATTGCTTTATAAATCATTAAATTCATAGTAAATTAATTGCTTGTCACAAAAATATAAAGATATACCGATGGAAAGCTGGTTCCATGTAGATCATCAATATGCAATTAGTTCAGACTTTGACTATAAATTTTTGCCGTGAAGATTTAAATGGTTTAATGGCTTATTTAGAGTAATAAATTCATAAGAAAATAAATACTATTCAGAAAATTACAAATAATATGTCCCTGAAATCACAATTCCGTGTAGATTACAGATATAATTTTAGTTTGATTTGTAGGCAACAGAAACTATATGAATTATTTAAAACACATTAAACACTATTTAAATCTACAAAAAGATCTATTACTCCGATTATGGTGAATCCAATGCCTACTGGTTCGTATTAACGTCCTCTATCCAGTAAACCCAAGAAACAAATTTAATTCGACAGTTAGAACAGATGTTACAACAGAACTATTAAAAACCCTATATTGGCAAGTAATTATTAATAACAAGTACTCCATTGCATTAATTGGCCTCTTGCATGCATCATATACTTCAATATTGTTTAGAGAACTAAAGTTACAACCATTGTGACTTATTAAATTGTCATGCATGCATTTGTTGTATTTGTTTGATCTCTATGTGCTATTGTTTATGTTGTATGCAATTGTTTGATCGATAGATTGCGAGGAGTGCAACGTGTGTGATTGCAACTACTATGATTGCAAGTATTGTGGTTATGACGAGTGAAACCATTATACCTATGAGGATTGTGAGGATTATCTAATCGACTACATCTACAACAAAGGCAAGTGGTGCTATCTTGGTCATAAATGTCCTACTGTTTTCCTATGCATTGTAGATGTTTTTTTGTAGAATTACATATGTAGGAATTGATGTGTATATGCTATGCTATGTCCCATATTATTCCCTAGCATTCCTTGTTTATGAGCCATCGTATTGGTAGATTGCTTAGCTATGCTATTTAGACGAGGAAGGGAATCACATCATGAAAAGTTATATGTTTTGAAAGGCTTATGTTTTGCTAAATGATAAACCAATATGTTTTAATGAACCACCTGGGCGGAATGGCATTGATTGGGTCATCGAGTGTGGATTTATGGTGGGGAATGCCGCCCAGGACACTGAGAAAGGATTGGTTTCTTTGTTTGGAAGCTTTCGTGTGCAACCATGTGCCAATAATGGAATGGGCGGTTGGTTGAACTCAGTAGGTTATGGTAACTCGAACCCGCGTATCCAGAGATATAGATAGTGTAGGTTGGACCGGTGCGCGTCGGGATTGGGAAGCTACTTCCCGAACGGTTCCTTCTTGGACTTCTCCCTATCATCACCCAATATGAGAGTGGTGGTACGAGCTGGGCTGTCCAAGTCACATGGGTAAAGTGTACTAACCCCTCCAGGGTGTATAAACTAATCGATTAGCCATGTCCCCGGTTATGGACAATTTGAGCGACACAATCGATGCTATGATATTTCTCACTCATCCTTATTTCTTAATTACTTAAAACTTGTTGGGTGAACATAATTGGGTAGGAGCACCTGGGAGTGAACCAGAGTGTCCTATTTATCGTATTGGAAAACTACTTTGTTACAAATGTTAGGATAAAACTGTTGCTTTATGCAAATGAGCCTGAACTCCACTTGGCCAAATAAGCATGTAGTTGATAGATATGTTGTTAACCACTTTAGCCTAATTGCCATACATTCAATGTATTGACCATTCGTGGTTGCAACGTTTCATGTTGCAGGTTATATCGTATCTGAGTGATCGTTCATAGGTCGCGAGACTCCACTCAACAATTGTTCGCCTGTGGCACATTTGGAGGATGGAGATCTACCTTGTATTCGTTTTCCGCTGTGTACTTGAATAAATAATGTAAATTCTGGATCATATTCGTTGTATTTATGATGCACAGTTATATTTGGTATCATTTTATACTGTGTGCGCCAGTGAATCGATCCAGGGATTGGCACTATACACATGAACTCAGCCTTATCAGGCGAGGGTGTTACAATATGGTATCAGAGCTGTGTGTTGACTGTAGGATCGTGACCTTAGAAATGGATTAGCAATAGAAGACCTATATTAGGAGAACTATCATATTTTATACTTATTAGAGTTCTTATATTCCTTGTCTATCATTTTCCAACACCTCTCCTTGTTCAAACTTGTAGATGTCCATTCATTTGATTAGTAGAAAAAGTGATCTACCATAAAAACTATAAAAATTGGAAAATTTTATTAGTAGTTTTCTATAAAGCAAATCACTATATGAGAGTTGGCCTACAAGTAAAGAACAAATAACATGACATAAATGAACATCTCACCAAGTTTGGTTAGGACTGGACCACCATATTTTATCTCTTTAGGAGATCATCGCTATCGTGTTAGCATATTGTTCTTACCAACTTATGTGGTATGACAATATAGGTTGCTTGATTTCTTGTACTGAACCATATTGTGTGATGCCTTGTTTAGGATCTGTTATTTTGAAACTCTAAAGTTGCTGGAGTTTTCGCGTGTTTTTAAAATTATTTTAATAGTGTAATTTGATTGAAATTCGTGAGATTAGTACTGCAGTTTTCTGCCTGACCTGTTGTACCGCAAGATTTTTCATATTTTACTGGTAACTCGGAAAAATCTAAAAATATAGGATCTGGATTGTAATTACCTTTAGTACATGCACAAAAATTGGCTAAAATTCCTGACGAGTTTAGGTCGGTCATAAAAATTCGTGAAGTCTGTTGTACCGTTTTGACAGATTTTGTTTATTGCTTATATGTTGCTATGTTTTACTCTAGTATTGTTCCTATGCTTTCAAACTATTTTGTGGTTATATACTACTAAGTTTATACCCCTGTAGTGTTATTATATAAGTGTTTGATTGTGTGTTGGTCGCCTATGATTGTTTCCTTGTCTGTGACATTGATTGCTTCAGATAGTTATGGGTAGGATTATTTTCTTAGTCATTTCTTTCCTATAGAATATTCTTTCCTATCTTGAACCCTTGGAGATATAATGATGTGTTAAGTGGAAGGTTTGACAACACAATGCATTTAGGAAGGAGAATGATTTATCAAATGGAAAAAAAGATGTGGGAGTATGAAGTGTTGAAATGATGTTATGTAGTAGATTATGCAACCTGAAAGTTGAAGTATCAATAGTTTAGTTTTAGTAGTAGCTTTGTTGATTGAATACATGGGAGTATACATAGAGCATTAGTTCGTGCCCATAGAAATATTATTAAAGGCAAGTGAGAATGCCCGAGTGATAGAAAAACGTGATTCACATATCCTCATACAGGGTAATGATTTGGGTGCAGGATGGATTGATCACCATCCCTACTACTCTTATTATTCGCTCTTGTACTGTTGGGTTTGCGAACCTTGAGTGCCCTTTTCAACCTTAGCAGAGAGTCGACGTTGAGCCTAAACCCTAGAATGGTATATTGTTACACCCTTCTAAAAGCATCCATTGCTAAGCATAGGAATGTACGGTAAGGATGAATCCCAACCGTGAATTATGGGCACCGTGAAGTAAACGTTCCCTATTTGACCACCATGAGAGTTCTACTAGTTCAAGTAGTGCTTTCTCGAAAACTATCAATCATGATGGTTAGAATGTGCTAGAGACATTGTGCCAATAAAAGTCTAAAGGAGAACCAATCTGAGCTAAGTGAATCCTCGAGAAATGACCTAGTCAATTTTATTTTAAGGGCGGTAGCATCCTAATGGATCCCGAACCTTTCTTTCTTTCTAGCCTTCCCAAATATCGGGACGAGATTTCTTTTAAGGGTGGTAGTCTGTCACATCCCAATATTCTCCTAATTTTGGAATGTGAAATAAATAAATAAGTTTGATTGATTGTTTGACTATGTTGAAAATTATCAAAGAGAAGAAACTTTTTGAATAGAAAATCCTCTCAACCTTGAATTCAAAATCTTATATTCTTTTGTTAAGACCTAAGAAGCCATATATGCAAAAGGGTATGGATTGATTATGGATTTTAGAATTGGTGTGCAAGATTTCAAAATGAAAATCATGAAGCATTCATAAGCATTTCATTACATCCATGAAAAGTTCTCACAAACTGAATACAAATCCTGGTATCTAAATCCTATAGTTGATTCGCCCAAATGTTCCTAAGGGTAATTAAATTGACTTATTAAAACCCACTGTTGCTAAGGCATAAATTATTGATAATTATAGCCTAAAGAGATCCAATTAATACTACAAAATTTTAGAAACAAAATTGAGCTCATTTGGAGCTAGTATGAAAAAGTTATGGAATAAATACAAACAAATAAAGATATAAATAAAATGGAATATGCAAGGATTTATAAACCCACTATTTGCAAACTAGTAAAAAGATTACAAATTTGATCCTACAATGATCTATTCGATTTTAGAAAAATTTAGAAAAAAAATCATGTCATTTGGAGTTCGTATGCAAAAGATATGAGAGAAACAAGTAAATAGAAAAAGAAAAAGAAAAAGAAAAAAAAAAAAACCTATGCGGGCCGGCCCAGCAAGGGACCGACCGGACCAGGCATGTAGGTGAAGAAGGGATCGATGGTGTGCTTTAAAAAGCGTGCAAAATCTGTTTTGTTAAACCTATCTCTATTCAAACTGCTATAACTTTTTATCTACAACTTCGAATCGACTTCCGTTTGTTTATACTTATTCCCTACTCCAATACCTATCTCCCCACCGTCCCAAACCTCCATATAAACTCGTGGAGCCACAACTGTACGAGATTTTTTCCTCGAAATCCCGAATCTACACATGCCCAAATCTTATTTCGCTTTTTAACCCATCTAGACTTCGTCGTTTGTCTTCGGTCAAAAAACGAAAGTTGTAGGAATCGTCGAAATCTTTCAATCCCGACAAACCTCACCTATTTTCATCCACCACAGCCGAAGAATTTCGTATCGCAATATTTCAGATCCTACGGTGTAAATCCAAGATTTACTCGCGCTCGTTTCTTCAAATCCAAATTCCTTTGGTGAGAAGGTAGGAATAATGATTCCCCATAACTTTCATGTTCTGAGATTTTCAATTTGACCTACGGATTTGTCTCTTTAACACAGATCTGTTTCTTGTCTATTCTGAGCCAAAATCGGGTCAATCTCTTCTTCTAGCCACCGGATCCTATCCAGACGGTCGAGATCCAATCAAACCGGTGCGTGCCATGTCGTCATCCCGGTCAGCTTCCTCATCAACGCCACGTCAACGTCAGGTCAACATCTAGTCCCAGTCAGCATGCAAAGTCAACCTGTCCAGTCAGCGGAATATTCCCTGAAATATTCCGTTCGAATTTAAAATTGCATATTATAGATCTAACTTGTAAAATTCATTAGAAATTCATACCACGTCCAAAAATTACGTATAATATATCAAATTGAAGATAATTTTACGTAGAATCATCTTATCAGAATAGATCCAACTTTTATTGTACGTAGTTACTGAAGTAATTTAATTAGTTTTAATGGTCTTTTAGGTTAATAAATTCATAGAAAATTATTTGTAACTCCGAAAAATATGAACAATATATCAAATTGAAGCTACTGTAACGTACAATAATAATATCTGGTTGGATCTAGCCTTTGCGGATTATTTAACCTGTAGAAATTTAATTAGTTTTAATGGCTTTATAAGTCATTAAATTCATAGTAAATTAGTTGCTTGTCACAAAAATATAAATGATATACCGATGGAAAGCAGGTTCCATGTAGATCATCAATATGCAATTAGTTTAGCCTTTGACTGTAAGTTTTTTCCGTGAAGATTTAAATGGTCTAATGTCTTATTTAGAGTAATAAATTCATAAGAAAATAAATACTATTCAAAAAATTACAAATAATATGTCCCTGAAATCACAATTCCGTGGAGATTACAGATATAATTTTAGTTTGATTTGTAGGCAACAAAAACTATATGAATTATTTAAAACACATTAAACACTATTTAAATCATAAAAAAGATCTATAACTCCGATTAGGGTGAATCCAACGCCTACTGGTTCATATTAACGTCCTCTATCCAGTAAACCCAAGAAACAAATTTAATTCGACAGTTAGAACAGACGTTACAACAGAACTATTAAAAACCCTATATTGGCAAGTAATTATTAATAACAAGTACTCCATTGCATTAATTGGCCTCTTGCATGCATCATATACTTCAATATTGTTTAGAGAACTAAAGTTACAACCATTGTGACTTATTAAATTGTCATCCATGCATTTGTTGCATTTGTTTGATCTCTATGTGCTATTGTTTATGTTGTATGCAGTTGTTTGATCGATAGATTGCGAGGAGTGCAACGTGTGTGATTGCAACTACTATGATTGCAAGTATTGTGGTTATGACGAGTGCAACCATTATATCTATGAGGATTGTGAGGATTATCTAATCGACTACATCTACAACAAAGGCAAGTGGTGCTATCTTGGTCATAAATGTCCTACTGTTTTCCTATGCATTGTAGATGTTTTTTTGTAGAATTGCATATGTAGGAATTGATGTGTATATGCTATGCTATGTCCCATATTATTCCCTAGCATTCCTTGTTTATGAGCCATCGTATTGGTAGATTGCTTAGCTATGCTATTTAGACGAGGAAGGGAATCACATCATGAAAAGTTATATGTTTTGAAAGGCTTATGTTTTGCTAAATGACAAACCAATATGTTTTAATGAACTACCTGGGCGGAATGGCATTGATTGGGTCATCGAGTGTGGATTTATAGTGGGGAATGCCGCCCAGGACACTGAGAAAGGATTGGTTTCTTTGTTTGGAAGCTTTCGTGTGCAACCATGTGCCAATAATGGAATGGGCGGTTGGTTGAACTCAGTAGGTTATGGTAACTCGAACCCTCGTATCCAGAGATGTAGATAGTGTAGGTTGGACCGGTGCGCGTCAGGATTGGGGAGCTACTTCCCGAACGGTTCCTTCTTGGACTTCTCCCTATCATCACCCAATATGAGAGTGGTGGTACGAGCTGGGCTGGCCAAGTCACATGGGTAAAGTGTACTAACCCCTGCAGGGTGTATAAACTAATCGATTAGCCATGTCCCCGGTTATGGACAATTTGAGCGACCTGATACTGATGCTATGATATTTCTCACTCATCCTTATTTCTTAATTACTTAAAACTTGTTGGGTGAACATAATTGGGTAGGAGCACCTGGGAGTGAACCAGAGTGTCCTATTTATCGTATTGGAAAACTACTTTGTTACAAATGTTAGGATAAAACTATTGCTTTATGCAAATGAGCCTGAAGTCCACTTGGCCAAATAAGCATGTAGTTGATAGATATGTTGTTAACCACTTTAGCCTACTTGCCATACATTCAATATATTGACCATTCGTGGCTACAACGTTTCATGTTGCAGGTTATATCGTATCTGAGTGATCGTTCATAGGTCGCGAGACTCCACTCAACAATTGTTCGCCTGTGGCACATTTGGAGGATGGAGATCTACTTGTATTCGTTTTCCGCTGTGTACTTGAATAAATAATGTAAATTCTGGATCATATTCGTTGTATTTATGATGCACAGTTATATTTGGTATCATTTTGTACTGTGTGTGCCAGTGAACCGATCCAGGGATTGGCACTATACACATGAACTCAGCCTTATCAGGCGAGGGTGTTACAACATTCATGCTAAATATTCGGGTTTTGCCTAAGTCTTTCATCGAAATGAAATTCTTAACCTTTGTCAATAAAAATTACATCATTTCTAATCAACAAGATATACTCCACATAATGTATTAGAAATATGTCTCAGTGCTCCCACTTAATTTCTTGCAAATGCAAGCATCTTCATCGTCTCATGATGAAAACTCCTTTTCATCACGGTGAAGATTCCAACTCCGCGATGCTTACTTCAAATATTGATGTTTGCATGCCCTTTTTAGCATCCTTTGAATTTAGAAAACCCTTTGGATCATGTCATGTACACGTCCAAGGTAACCATTCTATTAGAAGAACTTTGTTTTGTTTATTCATATACCATATACCAAATTATATGTAGTGGTTTCTACTTTAATCCGTCTAGACTAAATATCGCTATGAAAGTTCAAATCGTGTCATAGTCAACTCCTTGAACATTGTCGTAAAATAAATTACGACATGTCGACTATTTTCATAGATGTGAAACATCCATGTTTGTTTCTTTATAGATCCAAATACGACCGACAGGTTTTTACACCTTTCCGGAGGGTCTTCCAAGTTCAAAACTTGATTTCTCGTGTATGGAACTATCACGGATTTTATGGCTTCAAGCCATTTGACGGAGTCAGGGCCCATCATCGCTTCTTTGTATGTGGTTGGTTCATCATTGTCAAACAATAATGATTTACTCTCAAATCTCAGCATTTGATTTGTTTATCTGACCGACTTGGTTCAATAAGAACTTAGATCTCCATGACCACAACCTTTGAGGCACATGAGCTATGAGCGTTATGGCAGCCTCCGGAACCATTTCCGGCGCTGCGCAACTCAGCATATTTAGCTAAGGTTTGTTAACCTTATCAAAGTTCTATTGTCCTCCCACTTAACTTTTGCGAAAAAATCCTTTTTCAAGAAACTTCACATTTCAAGCGACAAACCCTTTTGTCCTTGGTGTTATGGAGGAATACCCAATTGTTATTCGAAATAACCAACAAACACATGCTCATCCGACTTCGGTTGTAAACATCTTACTTATGTTTAGCATACCAAAATTTAAGAAATTACAACTTGGGTTTTACTCCAAACCATAACTCATATGGTACCATTTCAACGGATCAAGATGATGCTCTTTTCAGTGTAAAAGCGGTAGTATCTAAAGCTTTAATCTTTTAAAACATAATGGCAGTTTTATAAATAACACTTTTGATCCAACCATGCCACACAAGGTTTCATTACAAATCTCAAACACTCCATACTCCTATGGTGTTTCGGGAGATGTAAATCTAGGTGTTTTGCTAAACTTGTAACTCAAATAAATCCCTTTATGATAAATCATAATTCATTTATCTTTCTTATTACACTTGTAACTCAAATAAATCCCTTATGATAAAATCATAAACCATTTTATTTTTTTGTTACAATGATTTTTCACTTCATCTTGAAAGTCTTTGAAACATTTTCCAATATTTCATACTTCTTTCTCATTAAGTGAATATTCACTCAAATTTCCGAAGAAAGTATATGAAGTTGAAACCCATCGCTTACGACTACACATAATGGACAACATACATCGATATGTATAAATTCCAATATTTTAGTCATTCGTTCTTCTTTGGCCTTTGAACGAAGTTTTAATTATCCCTAGGAAAGTCTCACAAGCGTCACTTGATCAAATCAAAGACTCCAAAAATCCATGAAAATGGAGTTTCTTCATGTTTTATTTCCAATATAATTTAAACGGCGATGTCACTTTGTAAGTGATCTTTCAATCATTTGTCTAGCGACATTTTAGCATTAGGTTTTATGGATGTGATATCTCCAACTAGATTTGTAAATCATCCATCTTATATGGAATACGGTAATTATTTGAACAACCTTTGTTCTCATAATACCTAATTTGAATAAATATTATTAAAACAAATCTTGAAGTCAAGGTTTGATGTCAACGAGAAATACAAACAACAGTTTGTTTTTTTTCGATGAACATCATCACATATTCTCTTGCTAGTTACTTAGGCCATTGTGGTTCATGAATTTCATCGTTCTGTATGAAATTTCATACCAACCAATTCGGTATCCAATACCCAAGAACCACATTGTTTAACAAGCAAAGAATACAACCATAACATTTATATCATCCATATACCTAAATTGGATATTTCCAATCTTTTCTTTTATGCCAAATATATTTTATAGATTCTCTTTCAGCATTTCCTTTTACTTTCTAGAACAATCTATCAAAATCAACAGTGGCGCCATATACATGACACATAGTCCAAAGCATGTATATTCAGATAATAATACCTTTGGACCTGCACTTTGAAGTAGATCACCATCATCAAAATGATCGACATTCTTTCAAAATCCATTCTTTAGTAATCTTTTAGTGTAGTAAACACTTTACATACATATTCTATACACCCTTATCATGACGACTTTCATGATCAAGCTAATGTAGCTTATAAAGGAGAACCGTGAGTATAACATTACTTTCAAAACCCTTTTGGACGATTAGGATGTCTATCATCTCCAACCTTTGAAAATTCTCATCCAATATGAGAACATATATTATACTCTATCATATTGCAACCAAAATATTATTTCAGATATCGTTATATCTGCTACACATGATGGTTTCTAAAACAATTCTTTCAGCTCCTAGATAAACTAGATATTAAAACAATCAAGAATCATGGAGGCAAACATGATACTTAATGTCACATCCCAAGATTTTCCAAATCTTGTAATGTGAAAAATAAATAAACAAAGTAAATTATTGTTGAAAATCAGGGTGAAAAGAAACTTTTGTTTTTAAATGGAAATTAAAATCCCATCTTGAACAAACTTTAATTGAAGTTTGAATTCAACAAAATCCAAATCAAGAGAAAATCATTCCTCTTAAAATGCATCTGGAAATTTAAACACTTGGAAAATAAATCCAAACCCTAAAAACCTAATGGAATAAAATCATTTCCAAGTATCTCCAAGCCTATGGTTTAGATACATATAAAAATTGGTCAACAAACATTAACAAATGATCAAGAATGACAAATAGAAATATTATAAAACCATATAAATTGGTTTCACTTAAATTGGAACCATAAATAAAATCTTATGAATTTCAATAAGATAAGGAAAAATAATTTCCAAAGCTAATAAAGCCCTTATCTAAAAACCATACCAAATGGTGAGAAAATAATCCTAAAGATATTTAAAAGGTTAAATAAATATTAAATAAGATTTTATAAATTGGAATCACCAAGTTTGGATCTCTAAATGAAAAGATATGGATTTTATAAGGTGAAGGAAGAAATATTAAATAAGGAATTATTTAAAGACCAAATTAAATCTTGGCCAAATCCATAAGCAAATGGAATGAATCTAATCCAAATCCAAATAAAATAAAATAAAAGGATAAAGAAATTCCAAAATAAAATAAAAAGGAATTAACCATTCTATCCCTGTTTTAATAAAGACAAATCTCTAAAGAATAAATATTTAATTCATGAGAAAATAGTATTTTGGGATTTACCCAAGTGAAATAAAAGTTGTTTAAGTCAACAAAATTAAAATAAAATAAATCTTCTAAATGAAATTTAAGGAATTAAAACTATATTTTAATTCCATTGGAATTAAAACAATTACCCAATCTTAAATGATTAATAAATCATATTAAATACTTTCCAAATAATTCAAAGATGAATTATTTGAACCCAAATAAACAAATAAAAACCTACTGAAAGGATATGGATAGTTTAAAGAATTTAAATGGTGTTTGAAAATATTATTAAATCTCATTTGATTTAAAACAATGGCCTTTTTAAATAAATAAAAGACCCCAAAAAGAATAAAATATTATTCTAAAAATTGACTTCAGATTTTAGTGCTAACCAGTATTTAAACCCACGCAAAATCTGGCAAATATTTGAATTCAAATGGATGTTTGAATTGACCAAACAAAATCAAAACAGAATAAAGGGAAAGGAAAAAGAAAAACAGAAACAGAACAAAAAAAGAATCAAGCCGACCCAGCCCAACTAGCCCAACAAGGCCCAGCCAGCCCACCTCTCCCTCTCACACAAACGAATCGTTTTTCACCAGAGAAAGAACCCGCATAGGCACCGACGCGTGGACCCTACCCGCACACTCTCCCTCACACTGACAGCGGACCCCATCGCCATGTCGTCATCTTCTTCACCCACGCAACGACCACGCCCTCCTCCCAGCCGTTTCCTGCCGTTAATTTCTCCGAGTAATTACGCAGCAATGGCTCGACGAATTAACCCCGTGATCACGCGTGTTAAATCCCCTCCCTCTCCTCTTCATTCCCCCCCCCAAACCCCGCTGCCAGAGAGCCACCAGGCTGCCTCCATTTTGCTCTGCATTGCCGCTGCTCCGACGAGCTTCACGAGCAAATTCCGGCCAGCCCACGCCTCCCCTTTCTACCTAGCGCACACGGGAGTGCTCCCGATTGTTCACTGCATCTCCCAGTACCGCCCGTCTGACCGCGCGTGCCCTAGAACCTCGACTTCGTCCACGTATGATCGCCGTCGTGGTCTGCCATAAATCCGATGAGCACTGCTGGTAAGACCAGACCGCCCCTCCCTTTCTCTTTCACGCACGCATCTTCGCCACATACCTACGCATCTAACGCCACCTTTATTTCTCTCTGGCGTGCACCGTAGCCTCGCCACCGTCTTCAACAGAGAACACCCGACGGCAGCAAGAACTCAGGCGAGGAATCGCCAGTGACTCTGTGCGCCCCTGCACTCTCGCAAGCACCTTGAGCATCACCGCGCTCTGCGAACTCGGTGAGCATCTCCCTTTCCTATCTCGCTTCCTGCAACGCCGGCAACGCCACCGCTAGTCGCTCCGCCGCCAGTCGTCGCCGCCAGCGCCGCTGCTTAGTGGTTAAACGCGTAGCGACCATAGGATCTTGATCTGACGGATGCGATAGAACAAGAGCGAAGGGGTAAGTAGCAACTCTGCGCCGTGCGATGTAAATTTATCCAACGCCTCACGTTGCCGATCCATGCGAACCGGTACCAGCTAGTAATATCACGCCACGTGGCCTCTGTCTGTTTTAAAAACCAGAAACTTTCTATTAGATGTTCCATTTTGTAAAATCTATAACTTTTAATCTACACGTCCAAATTTTGCAAACTTTATATCAATGGATTCAGAAAAACAAGACCTAGCCAACCATGCACTTTGTTTAGTAAAAAGCTTCTGTCAAATTGGTTGTTTTTGTAGAAACTGTATGCATGTTTAGGTTATAAAATTTATTCCAAAATGATTTTGAGGATAAAATCTTTGGAAAATGGTGTGTTTTGAACCTACTGACCATAGGAAACAAATTGTGGTTTCAAAAATGTATTTGGTGAAACAAAAGAATGAATCTTTGATTTAAACCATTTCTAGTCAAATAAAAATATGGTTTGATTATTAAAAAAATGGTTTTGGAAGAAAACCTTTGGAAAATGTTTTGGAAATAAACTCTCTGACCCTAAACACAAGGTTATATGGTTTGAAAACATATTTTGTGAAACCTATAGAATTTTGCCTTATTAAAAGCATTTCTTCACCACATAAAATAATGACTTGACCTAAAAATGGTTTATGAAGTGAAATCCTATACAAATGATTTTGCCACTTTATAAAATGACCATTAGGTGTTTTAAAATGTTTATAACCTGTTATAAACCACTTTTGTAAATAAAACAAATTTGGCATGCTTGCATGCATTGTCTTGTCACTAGTATTTTATGTGATAAATTGCTTGAATGGTAGATTGAAATATTGTTTGCTTGATTGAATTGTAGTGATTGAAGTGTGTGAACATTGCAAAGATCAAGGAGTGAACTTATACCCTCTACCAAAAATGCAAATGATGCTTCATACTTTGTCCCATTATTTTCACTATGCATTAGTGATATTTCTAAGTAAGACTTGCATGGAATTTTGCTAAGTATAAACTATACTATGGGAAATCCTAGTAGACGAAACCTTAGTAGAAATTTCCTAAGTTAAGATTCCTACTCCTATCATGCTTAGCTTAGATAATAGAAAACAAGGGTGGAATATATATTCATGCTATGGAAAAATTTCTAAGTCTGAGGACTTGTGTTTTGTTTAATAAAACAACTAAGTTAATGAATCACCTGGGTTGAATGGAAGGAATGGTTTGTGTTGAGTGGTTACACAAGGCCAGGGGATTGGTGAACCTTGTGTATCTCACTTGTGGATGGCCACCCAGGAACAAAGAGATTTGAGATGTCAAATGTTGAGAAGCTTCAAGTGCAACCACTTGGCATTATGGGCTCTGCCTGCATCATATAGGTTGCAATAACTTAGCCAAATGGATAGTTGGTGGTAGGGGTTTGATAGGTTGGAGCGCGTCCATTTTGGTCTAAGGAAAGGCTTTTGAAAGATCTTGTCTTGGGAAACCAAGTCTTGTGGGGAAGTGCAAAACCTCTGCAGAATGTAAAATCTAAGTACTTAGCCATGTCCCTGGCAAAGGACAATTTGAGAATCAAGACATGGAAGCTATCAAGAGTCTCATCATCCAAATTTCTAAGTTAAAAACTTGTGGTTGAACAAGGGTTTAAGGTTCACCAATTTCTATTGGTGGTTCCTTGGGTGATTTTGTCAAAGCAAAAACTTAGGGTTTCAAATGATAAGGAAAATCTATTTTGAGCAAAGCAAGCCTAAGCTCCACTTAGCCAAATGCATATAGATGATAGACTCCACTATACTACCATAGTATCACTTGCCAATACAATTCAAATGTATTAACCCTTGTGGCTGTAACTTGTTATGTTGCAGGTTTTGTTTGATATTAGTGAAGTTATTGATTAGGATTACAAGTCTAAAACCAACATGTCTGCCTGTGGCACTTTGAAGATGAAGGACCCCATGCTATTGTTATATTCTACTGCATTGTAATGAGATAGCCAAATGAGCTATGTAAGATGTAATAATTTACTTTATTCCTGGTTATAAAGTTGTATTATGACCTTTGTTTCTTGATATTACATCTTAACTGTGGATGCTAGCTATTAATCCAGGGACTAGCATTGCAATCACAGGGATCCTTTTTCCTTTATAAAGGAGGGATCTTACACTTAAGATACTAACACTGGAATTGTTACTCTCGATTTAATACCAATTATTAAATCTCACGGAGTAAATAAAGTTTGTTGAAAGTTTGCAATAGGACTTTAAACTTTAGATTGACACTCAACACAATACGATACCAGTTAGTAAAGTAAATATCCAGAATTCTATAGTTCTATTATCTCAATTACCACTAAGCATAAGGTGGTGAACGAATGCCAATGGCTACAACAAATTATGAAAATTCAATTAGATTTAATTTATGATAAATTGAGTTCTACTAATCCAAATTAGAAATGAACTCCCACTCAAAAACGACATCCCTCGTGCCTTTTTGGTGATTACATGAACCAAATCCACTACACCAAGTCCGATCATCACGTGAGTCGGTGTAGCTTCAAAGGCGAGCATCAAATGGGCATCATATCTAACATATGACTCATGCTTAACCTTTCGGTCCGTGTTCCGAGGCCATGTCTGTACATGCTAGGCTCGCCAGGTTAGAACCTTAGTATTCGCGTGTGTAATTGTCTTACACCCGAGATGTTCTCATGGATTCAAGTACACCCGATCATCACTTGATGTCTTGAAGCGACGAAACATTGTCAGTGCATACTTAAGGAAGAACACATTTTTATCTTGATATCTAAATGAGGGATCATCTTATTATGCTAATAAAACGACAAACAAGCAATATAAGATGCAATCAAACATCACATGTTTGTAAGTGAAGTGATATGGTTCCTGCATATGATCTCCATCATGTGCACCGTGGTATGATCACTATCATACCTCTATGTGTAAGGCCAAGGTCTATGGAACTTACACGTTATGTGTGTTGTAAGAGTATCATCTCATACTTATACTTACAACATCACCATATCATAACACTAGCCCAGCAACAATCTAAACTAGACGCCTCTAATTTATCCATTGCAAGTTTTACGTGGCTTAGGGCTTTCGAAGATAGAACCGTTCTTACCTACGAACATGAACCACAACGAGGATAACCAAATTTTTGACAACTCATTGCAAATTAGATATTGAATATAGTAGGAGAGACAGACACCCGCTAGCCACTTATGCAAAACTAGTTGCATGTCAAGCGTGGAACGGGTCTCATGTGCGAGGACATGTAAAGTTTGTCTGGGCCGCTTCATCCCATTATGCCACCAATATCCAAATTACAACTAAGAAGCAATAAAATGATCATCATCGCCCACATACTCATATGTGTTCTACCCGTTCAAAGCATCTACGCATAGATCCGGCTCTGATACCACTGTTGGGTTCGCAGCATAGAAAACAAAAACTTTCCTACGATGGGAACATCTAAGTACCAAGATCTATCTACTAGATACAAGCAACGGGTGGATATACATCCATAGAATACATGCCCTTGAAGACCGAATAGCTTTAACGAGGTTGTACTCGTGGATGATGTAGACGAACGCTTGCCGATCTCAAGATCGTGATGAAGTCCATCTGGTCCAGCCGGTCCAACACCATCAAGTCCAGCACCGCAAAGCAGAGGTGCATCCGTGATTGCACACACGTACGGGTACCCCGACAACCTCCGCTCCCTGGCTCCAGCGAAGCAGCGGAAGCAACAAATCCTTCCAGAAAAAGCCACCGGGAACATGTATCTCGCTAATCCGAGACCATGGGGAAATTCTAAAGGGGGGAGAGAGATCCTTCGCGAGGAGGTGTGAGTGACAAGTGAGAGGAGGGGTCCTTTTATAGGGGAGGGGGCAGCCCAAGGGGGCATGGACGCCAGCCAAGGAGGGTGCCCCCACCTCTCCCTCATTCATATGGTGGAAGCTCCACTCACATAAAAACATCTCCACTCACAATTCCACTCACATGCATTAATTTTCCACCAAAATTAATGCAAGCTCTCATATAAATAAAACTCTTTTATTTATTTATTCAGAATTTTGTTAATTATTTTAATTAACAAAAATTCACATAAAACCCCTTGCTAGTATTCAATTTCACATGTAGAACCAGTTTCAGCAATTTCAACCGAAACAGTTCCGGTGTCTAGTGAAATAAATTCTTGCGCTTTCATTTTCTTTTTCTGACATATCATTTGCTCCGAATGGTGTAAGTATCCCTTAAGTGTGTCACCCTACGGTTCACGAATAATGTAGACATGATCGATACCCCTCTCCGATCAATAATCAGCAGCGGGACCTAGAGATCCGTATTGACTCCCACACATTCAACGATGACTTCTGTGATCATGTGAACCTTTTACGCTAGTATCTTTATCCCTTTGTTTCACGATATATTACATGTCCGAGATTCGATCATCGGTATCTGTTATCGCCATATTTTGGCCAAAGGAGGAGATGGGCTGTAATCAAGATGGGCTTGGAAGATACGTATATGCGACGTGTTGTTGAATCGGCCTTGCGCGTGGATTTGGGCTAAATTGCCCGTGTATATGTATATTGTAGTAGGTTCCGTTTCAGTTTAGGTAAGAGATAGAGTTGTAGAGTTATTCCAAAGATAGAAAGTCTCCGGACTATAAATATGTACCTAAGGTTATCGAGAAAAAGAGGACAATCACGTTCACAACAAACACAATCTCGGCGCATCGCCACCCCTTGTTTCTAGGGTTTCTTTCGGTAAATATGTTGCCTAGATCGCATCTTGCGATCTAGGCGATTTGCTTATCGTTGTTTGGTGTTACTCGTACTGAAGCCTTGTTGATGGCGAGTAATACTATTATCATAGATTTGTTTAGGTTAGCATCGGTACTTTTCGCTATGATCGTTTGAGTTATGCTACCTCTAGTTACCTCGCTGCCTTTGCACCTTTTCCCGGGTGTGAGGGTAGCATCTTATGATCCTTATTGATTGATTCGATCTGTTATAGTTGTGCCTTGTTTTCCAAGGTTTAGTTTGATATCCACGTAGTCAGGCCTTGCAAACGGGTTGAACGATCCAGTAGTACGTAAGGATATGGTTTGCTAGTTCGAGAGGAGTTGTTCCGGTAATTGATTTTTCGTCGGTTGTTAGGCCTCCTCTAGGGATAGTTTTCTATCATCTTTTGTATCTGCCAGGCTCAATTACGTGTAGGACGTTCCAGTTACGTGGTGAAAACATTAAACTGTCGTAGATCGATTTAACTTGTAATGATGAAGCAAAACCCCATGTTATCGTAGACCTAATGCAGAACCATGGGATAATCGGCTCTAGGAGCCGATTCATAGGGAAACCTGGGAGCCGGTCACGGCTCGAATTTTACGTATACTTGTTTACCATGAAGGAAATCAATCGAAGCAATCCTTCACCTTCCTGACCAGGTATAGGTCAGGTGGCACGCCCTCGAACCAAGCGGGGCGTGTCGGAGTTTTGCGGGCCGTTGCCGAGGGACCAGGCCCACCAGGCGATTAAGGAGCCTCCGGCTCTTCCGTGTTGCTCGTCGCTTTCACGGTGGGTTTTGACAGCAACACATTTCGCACGCCCGGTGGGACCTTCAACAGATCGCATCAACATCCGACGCCGAGATGGGGGAGACCGATCCACGTCTGACGAGCTGCACGAGGAGCACAAGGCGAAGTATGACGACATCAAAGCTCTCTTCGAAGCCGATCTCATCGGCTCTTTTGAGAGTACCCGTAAGCATGGCATCAGGTGGAAAGGGTTCTCACCCCGAGGGTGCTCTTGATGAGGTGGATCTGTCTGTTCCTTCAGAGGAGCGCACTGAGCTCGCGACAGAAGTCAACTACATGGTGTCTCATTCTCTTCACCGCCATTCGAGAGCCCGGTGAACGCTTTCGAGCGGATCGCAGTTCGCGTAGTTCAGAGATCATGAAACATCGATTCTCCGTCGGGCCTACTGGGGACTCACCGGGAGAAAGACCGCCTGTGCCAGCCACCGCCATTCACACTTGCAGCTCCGGAGCCACCAGGGGCAGCGGCGTACGTCGTCTACAAGGTCGGAGGCGACCCAGGCGATTGCCAGTTCCTGTTTGAGACACCTAAAGAAATCCCACATGGATACGTGTGCACCTACGTCTTGGATCGCAATAACCCCGACACGCACCAACCAGATTGCACCGCATGGATTTCTGCGGCAGAGTTCTGGAGCAGGGCTTGAGGAGCGTTTCGAGCGATGTCTGGGATGGACGCCGACAAACAGGCGTGGCTAGCCAAGTATGCCACTGGAACGAGTCATGAGAATCTAGCCCCTACAGCTCAAACAGTGGAGCAAATCCGTACCATCTTGAGAGACCAGTTCGGCTTCGTGCCGAAGAGAAGGACAATCGGCTATTCAAAGCCGTACCCCAACGAGTTTGACCTGATTCCGCTGCCACCCAAGTATCGGCTCCCTGAGTTCTCAAGGTTTAGCGGATCAGAAGGGTCGAGCTCGATCGAGCACGTGAGCCGATACCTGGCACAGTTAGGCATGATTTCACTATCGGATCAGTTGCGCGTAAGGTTCTTTGCGCAATCTCTGACAGGACCAGCATTTGGGTGGTACACCTCGCTACCACCTGATTCGATTCAGACCTGGAAGCAACTGGAAGAGCAGTTCCACATTCAGTATCATTCAGAGGCTACCGAGGCATTGCGACTGCACAAAGCGGCAAAAGCGGGGAGAAACTATAGCCGAGTACATCCAGCGCTTCAGGACTGTCAACAACCGATGTTACTCAGCTCGTTTAACTGAAAAAGAAGCAGTCGAGCTGGCAGTGTTGGGTCTCTCAGCACCTATCAAGGATCTGGCTTTCCAAGTAGAGTACAACTCATTGGTGCACATGGCCCAGAAGCTGACGATGTATGAACAGCGCCACCGAGTTGTACCAAGACAAGTTCAAACGTCCGATAGGCTGGGTCGTCTGAAGAAGAAGATCCTACACAAGACCAGGAGGTGGCCGTGGCTGAATGGGCTCGGGGGGCAGATCCTGTATCCTGCAAATGGGTGAAACAGCAAGGGCCTGCAAAAGGGTTCGACTTCGACGTGAGCAAAGCTGAGCAGATCTTCGATTTACTGCTGAAAGAAAAGCAGCTGAAGTTACCCGAAGGCCACAAAATCCCTACGGCTCAAGAGATGAACGGAAGACCATACTGCAAGTGGCATCACTCGTTCACCCACACCACCAATGACTGCAAAGAGCTACGTCGCCAGATCCAAACGGCGATAGAACAAGGCCGTCTGATCCTTGGGCATTTCGCCATGAAAGTGGACACAAACCCATTTCCCGGCATCAACATGGTAGAACACAGTCACTCCACGAGGCGTCAGCTGGATTTCTCGTTCGATGTTAATATGGCAGGATCTGGGTACCACCATGGCACGTAGAAGGAGGAAGGCGGTCGCTAGCGGGGCAAAGAAAGAGAGGAGGCTGGTCCAGGCGACCGGCCCAGCTACGATGACAGGCGGTATTTAACTGAGGAACAGGTGAGGAGCGTGCGATATCATTAGCCACATTCCACGCATCTCCTTAACAAGTATGAGCGTCAGTATGACCGACGTCACCGGCGCGATGGAGACGATGAAGGATATGAGCACCTCGCTAGGGGACCGTCAAAAGAAAAGGAGGGCGCAGACAAACATTGGGATTGTCCTTTCTTCAAGTATTGCTGGGATGCGGGAATGAGCCGATTGCCTACAATCGATAACTGCCCGGAATGTGGACAGCAGAAGGAGGACACGGGGCCAGTTTCAGTGTTCAAGCGTCTAGGGCCTCTCCCACCTCAGAGCCGACACAGGGAGTCCGCTCTAGCCAAAGATCTCGAGGAGCCAATGGATGACAAAGAAGAAGACAGATATCACCGTCCAAGGTGGTGTCCCGATGGGCTCAGACACACCCAAAAGCGTAGAGTTCAGCGACTGCGTAACTTGGAGGAAGCCGAAGCACAGTACCTCCATGCTTTAAGGAAAGCACGGCCCGATCTGGCCGTTAAAATTCGGCAGACCTCGAAAACAGAAGATCGCCCGAAAAGGAAAGAGTGGCGCCCTAAACAGGTAAAAGCCGATGCAAAGACATCGGCTGGCACAAACATGGTGTTCATACTTCCGTCAGAGTTCTGCGCGCCAAGAACCAACGAGCTACCAAGTACGGTTTGATCGCGCCCACGGCGTTATCTTTGAGAAGCCACGTGAGAAGGGCTACAAACATCCGAAAGCCCTGCCTCACGAGGTTACATCAATGGGCACCTGTCGCCAAGATGTTGGTGGACACCGGAGCGGCGATCAATATAATGCCATACTCCATGCTACGGCGTTTGGGACGCTCCACCGCAGATCCGATCAAAACCAACGCCACGTTAAGCGACTTCAACGGCTTCTTGAAACGCAAGGCGTCGAATGTGGATCCGACTGCAGAAAAACCATCCCTACGTCATTCTTCGTGGACAGCAAAAGCACCTACGCTGCTTTTGCTAGGGAGAGATTGATTCACGCTAATGCTGCATTCCATCCACGATGCACCGCCTATCTGATGGGATGGAGATGAGGTGGAGGTCATTCATGCATATGATTCTATCGAGATCTCCATAGCTGGCATGAACATCCGGGAAGCGGAAGACCAAGAGCCGATCTCGGAATCGGTCTAGACGCTGTGAGCGCATTGAAGCTACAAAAACGGGTGAGGCTGGTCTTATCCATCGGCTCGACAGTAGCAAAGTCCACGATCGAGGTGGTACGGCCGATCCTCGCGATCGCCACAAAAATAAAAAGCAGCAATCTTACGACAAGCGATCATGTAGTCGAAAGTGGAGGTTCCTGCCATTGTAAAACACAAATAAGGTGTAAACCGTCCTTGACTAATGCAATCAAAAAGGGGGCCGATTCAGGCAATCGGCCCAAATTATTTTTGTTATCCTCACCTACTGTTTGCCCTGTGTTTAGCATCGATTTAATAGGTGACGGAAAGCTAGGGTATGGGTTTACATCCGCTGATGAACTAGAGGAAATTGACATCGGTCCTGGGGATAAGCCACGACCAACATTTATCAGCAAGAAGTTAGATCCAGTCTCAAGGGGTCCGATGATAGATCTGTTGAAAGAATATCCAGATCGCCGCTGGGACTACAGAGATGCCCGGATTAGACAGAGCATCATTGAGCATCGACTCCGCTTAAAAAGGGTTTCGCCATTCCAAAGAAGTGAGCACGATGATGAAGGCCGAAATTTTGGAAGAAGTCAAGAAGGAGGTCGAGAAAATGTTGATGACCAAGTTAATCCGGCCATGCGTATGCCGAGTGGATTTCTAGTATCGCACTCAGAGAAAAAGGATGGCATTGGCGTGTTGCCATCGATTTTCGGGACCTCAATAGAGCTACTCCAAAGGATGAGTATCCGATGCCGGTAGCAGAAACGTTAATCAACGCAGCGGCTGGTCACAAGATCTTGAGCTTCATGGATGGCAATGCCGGTTACAATCAAATTTTTATGGCTCGGAAGATATACACAAGACGCATTCGAGTCCTGTGTTCGGTGGGGTTGTTTGAATATGTAGTCATGACATTTGGACTAAAGAATGCCGGCGCCACGTACCAAAGAGCCATGAATTACATTTTCCATGATCTGATCGGCAAGCTGGTGGAAATTTACATCGATGACGTGGTGGTCAAGTCTGCTTCAGTACAAGGACACTTGGACGATCTGCAACGCGTCCTGGACCGAACAAGAAAATTCGGGCTACGGATGAATCCAAAGAAGTGTGCCTTCGGGGTGACGGCCGGTCAGTTCTTGGGTTTTTTGGTCCATGAACGCGGAATTGAGATCGGCCTGAAAAGTCAGGAGGCAGTGCGAACAATGAAGCCACCCACCACAAAGAAAGAACTGCAGTCTCTCATCGGCAAGATCAACTTCGTCAGAAGATTCATCTCCAATCTGTCAGGAAGAATAGAGCCGTTCATGGGACTGGTGAAAATTAAATCTGACGAGGAATTCCGCTGGGGGGCAGAACAACAACGAGCCTTCGACGAGATCAAAGAATATCTGACGAAGCCGCCAGTGTTGGTTCCACCCCAGCCGGATAGGCCATTCTACATTTACTTGTCAGTAGCTGACACGTCCATCGCCTCAGTGGTGGTGCAAGTTTACGATGGGCTGGAGCGAGTCGTATTTTACATCAGCAGAAGGATGCTGGATGCAGAGACAAGGTATCCTGAGATCGACAAGTTGTGCCTCTGCCTGTTTTTCACCTGCACCAAGCTGCGCCACATTTTGCTATCAGCGGAGATTGTCATCATATGCAAATCAGATGTCATAAAGCACATGCTGTCGGCTCCTATGTTGAAAGGCCGACTGGGCAAATGGATGTTTGCATTATCAGAGTTTGACATCCGGTACCAACCCGCGAAAGCGGTTAAGGGTCAGGCATTGGCCGACCTTATCGCTGAAAGGATCAACACTAATATAGCAAGACCTTGTCTATACGCGTGGGCTATGTTTTTCGATGGATCGGTTTGTGACGATGGGTGCGGCATCGGCATGCTACTCGTGTCCGGGGCAACATTTTCCTTCTCCATCGGTTATCGTAACCTCGCACCAACAACGTCGCCGAGTATGAGGCGATACGCAAGGAATGGAGTTGCTCCTCGGAGGAAGCAGTGGAAATTTTGGAGACTCCAAGTAGGTGATTTCTCAACTCACGGAGGAATACAAGTGTGAGAGCGAGTCACTCTTCCCATTATGGCTGCAATGCCGGAAATGATGGCACAGTTCCGTACATAAACTTCACCGGATCCCGCGATCGCGAATACCGAGGCGAATGATCTTGCACAATGGCTTGTGCTACAAGGATGTAGCAGAGGGAGCCGATGTTCAGGTACAGTTCCTGGAAGCAGACGACTGGAGAGCCGATATCTTCAATTACTTGAAGGATTCGGCTCGGGGGGCACCTAAACGGATAAGGTACAAGGCCATGAAGTATGTGCTTATCGGGGACGACATGTTTTACAGGACTACGGAGGGTTATTGCTCAAATGTCCGGGGACGCCGAGGCCAATCGGCTCCTACACGAGGTACGAAGGCGCTGTGGAACTCACCAATCGGCTCACAAGATGAAATGGTTGATCAGCGATCGTGGTTTTATTGGCCCACTATGCTTGAGGACTACTTCAAGTACTACAAAGGGTGTCAAGCATGTCGAAATTTGGGAAAATTCAGATGGTACCAGCGTCGAATGAACCCCATCATCAAACCTTGGCTGCCCGAGGTTGGGGCATGGATATGATTGGCAAGATCAATCCTCCATCAAGCAAAGGCCACATGTGGATTTTGGCCATCGATTATTTCACTAAATGGGTGGAGGCTGTCCCGATGAAGTCGTGAACTCAAAGGATGTTATCAATTTTGTGAAAGAACATGTCATTCATAGATTCGGATTCGCAAATCATCACGACCGATGGAGGTTCGGTCTTCATTTCTCACGAGTTTAGAAAATTCGTGAGGACACGGGATTAAGTGATTCGATCATCTCCATACTATGCTCAAGCAAATGGGCAAGCTGAAGGCCCAACCGAGCCTTATCAAGTCGATCAAGAGGAAAATCGACGAGCACCCTAGGCATTGGCACGAGGTTCCGTCGAGGCTTTATGGGCTTATCGCATGTCATGCCACGGAGCGATAAAAACCTCGCCTTACCATCTGGTCTATGGACAAGAAGCCGTATTGCCTTGGGAAATTACGGCTGGATCAAGACGTGTCACTTTTCAGAACAATCTAACAACTGAAGAATATGCAACCCTGATGAGTGACAGTGTTGAGGATTTAACTGAGCTCAGGCTGTGGTCGCTTGAGAAGATCAAAGAGAACAAGGCCAAGGTAGCTCGTGCATATAACAAGAAAGTGAGACCAAAGGAGTTCCACGTTGGCGATCTGGTATGGGAAGCTGTGTTGCCATTAGGAACTAAGGATTCAACATATGGTAAATGGTCTCCAAATTGGCACGGGCCATACAGGGTCGATCAGGTTTTAAGAGGAAACGCGTACATGCTTGAGGAGCTAGACGGCATAAAATTCCCAGTGGATGTCAACGACCAACATCTCAAGAAATATTTCCCAAGCATGTGGGATGATGGACAATGAAATGTGGGGGCCGATACATGAAATCGGCCAAATAAAAGAAAATATATAGCCGATGCACAGTCATCGACTCTAGAGGTTCAAGCTGTTACAAGCAGATGCCAGTTTACATGAACGAACTACTGAAGAAATGCCTCGAAGGCGTGGAGGGCGTCAGCACGGACACGATCCACCTCGGCGATCTCGGCTTCGTCATCTTCGTCCTTGCCCGTCACTAGCTGCTTCTTCAGGGCACGTATTTCTGCCAGATCGGTCTTCATTTGAACTTTGAGGCTTTCTACTTCGTCTTGGGAGCGGGCGATGGATTCTTCCTTGTCGCGAATGAGCTTTTTAGTCGCCCGGACCTTCTCTTCAAGATCTTCCAACTCCCTTTTCAAGGATGCGAGCTCGGCGGTACTGACAGAGGTGTCAGTTTTGGCATCCAATGACGCCTTTTTTTCGTTGAGCTGCTGACATCTGTCTGCGATATTGGCCTTCAGTGGAAGTTGGGCGTGGCGCAGACTGATCCTCTCACGAGCTGACTTCACCCTTGGACCGTAGAAAGACAGAGTTACAACTGGCCAAAGCTTCACCTGCAATGCTACTGGCTGTTGGTCTTTTATTTCAGCCAGAACGCTCTTCACCTCCTCAGAACCCTCGATCAACTCTTCGATCGGGGAGGACAGCAGGGCTTTAAGACGCTGGAATTGAGGTGGAACAACCCTGGCTCGTGGTTCATCAGCAGCAGAGGGGTTGGTTCGATGGATTCAGGATCGAACGCCGAAGCCTGAAATATCACAACTCGCAGCCCAAAAGCGTCGATGGCCCAAACGTAAGAATGAGCCGAAGAAGCTAACGACTCTCCTAAGATCGAGGGATAGCGATGAGGAGACGATCGGCTTGTGTGGTTGCTGGGGCTTGGACAAAGGTAGCCATTTCATCCGCACCTTCGGGATTGCTAGATCCGCTTGGCTAAAGGCATCGCCCCGCTTTCCCACTAGAAACGCTACCGCCGTGATGGAAGGTGTTTAGCCGATGTAAATGATGATGAATCGCAGAAAAAGAAGTAAGTGGTAAGAGAATGAAGGGCGATGATTTTCGAAACCTCCTGGCTCGACGAAGAAGCTTGCAGTCCTTTGCGAGCTCTCTTGGGACCCACAGCTGGCCCCGCCGACGGTGCTCGGGGCGAGGTTCGGAACCGACCTTTTCCTGGAAGCCGATGGTGATGAATCTGGCTGGCTCAGTGTGATGGTCCTCTCAGAATCTGTTGGGCCTAGTTTTCCTTGATTGGTCTGAGTGTCCTCACTAGAGGTGTCTTCGACGGAAGCCTGTAAAAAAGGAGAACCAGTAAGCACGAGCATGTCTGCAAGAATGGAAGAATAAGAAGGATCGATCAAAGGCATGGATCAGCCTACATGCGAGCTTTCTGGAGAAGGGCTCCGGCGCCTCAAGGTCTTCCTGGCGGCTACCTTCCTCGTCATCGTTCTTGTTTTAGTTGGAACTCGAGGGGCAGCTGACTTAGGAGTTGCTTGGTTCTTGGAAGCCGATTGTGGTGTTATCGGCTGTTTCTGCATTATGACCTTTTTCAAAGGTGGCGAGTTTTTGCGTAAAAGAACCACAGGAGCTGGCGGAAAGAACTCGAAGGGGTAGCCATCACTGTGCGTAGGTTCAGGGCCATCTTGTTGCTGCAAAGAGAAAGAGTGGGTTAGTAGAAGAATCATTTGTGAGCTGCATCAAGAGATTCTCACAAGTAGTGGTACTTGTTCTACAGGGATGTCATAGTCAGCATCGAGCTGTTTCAAAGAACGGTCCCGAGCTCTCCAAGGCGTGAGTCTTCCACATCGACCACCGCCTTCAAAGCCGCTGATGAGGCGAAGGTGAGGTCGTGGGAATTGGGATGGTCGAGGCGTCAAAGAAGGAATAACACCTTTGGTGGTGAGAGGATCAGCAGTCGGCTCGCTCTCTGTAAGATGGTGGAGAAAGAAATGGGAGGTACTTGTCCAAGGCCAAATTGACGAGCCACTACGATCGGGTAGAATTCATACCTGTGCTTGATTATTCATTGGATACTCATGCCAACCGGAAGGAAACAGGACGAATCACAAGGAAAAGAGCCGCTGAAAGTGTCATCGGCAAAATTGTCTAGCTCAAGGAGAGTGGGTTTTCAAAATGTTCCGATTCTTCCATGTAAGGAAAGAAGATAGGATTGTCCAGCCTTGAAAGAAAGTCGAACCACTTGGATGCCTCACGAGGTCGGGTTTACTACCGGCGCCTATACAAAGCTTGGCCATAGCTGGTGCATCGGATCCGCCTTTTACATCTGGAAAGGTGCAACTCGCCAAAAGGGGGAAGTTTGGGATGTGGTTTTGAAAATACAGCTGAGCCCATAGCTGAATGAACCACCAAGGACCACCTGTTTTGACTGCTATGCCAGAGAACAGCTTGACAGACATCAACTAGAGATATCGATAGACCTCTCCAAGGAACAGTTTGCCGATGCCAAGTTGAGTGCCCTTGGCCGCCTGGGGCTAAGGAGAGATAATTCTTGGTTGGAGCAAGAGAAGGGCCACAAAATATGAAATGTTCCAGCCAAAAGTTGAGAAAGGCTGTGTGTTCTTTCTCTGTGACAGGGCCCTTTGTTTTCATATGGCGTTGGAGGTAGGCACCCCATCAGGCAAATTGCTTTTTGAAAGCTTTGTAGGGATTTTGGTCATTTAAAAGCGAGGGCTGGGTGATGTAACATCCATCAAAGAATCATCACCACGCCTAATGGTTGGTGACATAGGGCCATGACCGAACATGAAGCGATTCAGAGCGCGCACTGTAAGTAGCCGATGGTTTTCGAAGGTTCTCATGTTTCTCAAGAGGAGACAATGATAAATGCAAGGCATCGGCTATTCTGTGGTTTCCCATTGGGATTGGTAAGCTCTAGCTACTCACTTGAACCAAGAGACCCAATGTTCTGGGATTAGGCCAGCTCAATCGGCCCAAGAGTTTAAATCTAGGTCTTAGCTTACAAGGATTCTGTTTGCTTCGCAAGAGATCAGATGGGAAGGACTAGAATCTGTACGAGGGCCAAGACAGAGAGAATTTGGGAGAGAAGGATGCGGCAGCAGAATGTCTGAAACCTAGAAAATTTGATGGTAGAGTAAGGCATTAAATCTGGTGTTCGCCATTAAATTCTAGCATCGCGTTCAGACTGCGAGGAGTAGGCGTACCTTCAGACCGGAGACCTCTGGGTTGGTGTTGGACGATTCCGCCATCTAGTTTACCGGCGGAGATGGATCTATGCAGTTGGGGATCGAGGGTTCTTGTCGCTGTGAGCTCGATCTGGTCGGTGGGCAATTGGAGATCTGGGTCGCCCCTTTTTGAAGAGGGTCGCAGGTTACCGTTTGAAACTGGAAAGTGGCCGCTCAGATTTGTTTAAATACGCGACCAAAATTGACCTTGTCAACGTTTTTTGAAAGCCGATTCTTTACCATCGGCTCTTTGGGATTTGACTTGTTTGACTGTATGAGCGTAGTGTGGTGAAAGACGATACAGTGCTATCGGCTTCTGGAGCATCGACCTATTTTGACTATCGGCGAAATTGGGTCGAAAAAAGCAATCTTCGAGTTGGGAAAGTAATCTTCGTTCATTCAAAAGACGATTATTTACAGTGGGGCTGATTGCTTACAAAAGGAAGCCTACTACTACTACTACTACTACTACTACTACTACTACTACTACTGGTTCCTAATCTAGAGGCCGAGGTCGTCGCCGCTGTCTTCATCGTCGTCTTGTTCATTGCCGTCCGCCGCCATCAAGGCTGCCTTCGTCTTCTGCCGTGAAGGTGCAATGGGGCCTCCTCGTCCTGCCTTGGTGTCCTCGCTGAACCGCGGAAGCGCTTCACCGTGGATACTCATCGAGGAGGTGTCCTCCTCCGACCTCCTCCTCGTCGGAGGATTCGACGCCCCAGACCAGGCGTCGTCTTTTCGCCTCAGCCTCCGCCGACGAGGAACTGCAGGCCCTCGCCATATCGGGATGCGTCGCCCTCCCACTGCCAAGCGTAATCCCAATCCTCTCTCGCCCCACCATTATGGGGCGAGTCTCAGACGCCGTGGCGGTGCTCGCCGGCTCCCGGTCGCTAAGGGTGTTGGAAGACTGGGAGTAACGGGCGGAAGAAGAGGAGGCCATGGCGGAGGAAGAGGGTTTTTTCGGCGGAGGAAGAGGGTTTTTTGGCTACCGGAGGAAGATGGGGACTGCAAACTGCTCAGATGAATTTAAATAAGGGGAATAGTGGGAGGCGGTTCAATGCCATAGCGGTTTCCCAGAATGTGCTGCCAAAATCGTCAAATCATGCACTGCGAAGGAGTTGAGAAGACAGGGCATCATGATGAGGGGGTGGCGTGACGATTCTGCTCTGCAAACGCGTAACCCGATGTGAAGAAAAAAAACATCATCAGAGTGGTTTTGGAATTATTATTGCCAAAACCAGGGGGGCATGTGTTATCGCCATATTTTGGCCAAAGGAGGAGATGGGCCGTAATCAAGATGGGCTTGGAAGATACGTATATGCGACGTGTTGTTGAATCGGACTTGCGCGTGGATTTGGGCTAAATTGCCCGTGTATATGTATATTGTAGTAGGTTCCGTTTCAGTTTAGGTAAGAGATAGAGTTGTAGAGTTATTCCAAAGATAGAAAGTCTCCGGACTATAAATATGTACCTAAGGTTATCGAGAAAAAGAGGACAATCACGTTCAAAACAAACACAATCTCGGCGCATCGCCACCCCTTGTTTCTAGGGTTTCTTTCGTAGAATGTCGCTTGCCTAGATCGCATCTTGCGATCTAGGCAGTATTTGCTTATGCGTTGTTTGGTGTTACTCGTACTGAAGCCTTGTTGATGGCGAGTAATACTATTATCATAGATTTGTTTAGGTTAGCATCGGTACTTTTCACTATGATCGTTTGAGTTATGCTACCTCTAGTTACCTCGCTGCCTTTCCACCTTTTCCCGGGTGTGAGGGTAGCATCTTGCTTGATCCTTATTCAGTTGATTCGATCTGTTATAGTTGTGCCTTGTTTTCCAAGGTTTAGTTTGATATCCACGTAGTCAGGCCTTGCAAACGGGTTGAACGATCCAGTAGTACGTAAGGATATGGTTTGCTAGTTCGAGAGGAGTTGTTCCGGTAATTGATTTTTCGTCGGTTGTTAGGCCTCCTCTAGGGATAGTTTTCTATCATCTTTTGTATCTGCCAGGCTCAATTACGTGTAGGACATTCCAGTTACGTGGTGAAAACATTAAACTGTCGTAGATCGATTTAACTTGTAATGATGAAGCAAAACCCCATGTTATCGTAGATCTAATGCAGAACCATGGGATAATCGGCTCTAGGAGCCGATTCACAGGGAAACCTGGGAGCCGTCATCGTCAATTTTATGTATACTTGTTTACCATGCAGAAATCAATCAAAGCAATCCTTCACCTTCCGACCAGGTATAGGTCGGTGGCACTCGAACCAAGCCAGGACGTGTCCGGAGTTTTGCGGCCGTTGCCGAGGACCGTGGCCCACCAGTTCTGGGAGCCTCCCGGCTCTTCGTGTTGCTCGTCGCTGCTCGCCGGTGGGTTTTGACAGGCAACAGTATCTCCATACCTAGTTTGATCTCGTTACCGACATGTACTCTTTTCTCGTTCCCGTGATATAACATTCTAGTGATCAAATCACTTGCTTGCAAGCTAATCAATGTGATATCACCGAGAGGGCCCAGAGCATATCTATCCGTCATCGGGGTGAACAAATTCCACTATCAATCCATGAACCTCAACATAACACTTTAGTAGTTCTGAAGCCATCTTTATAATCACCCAGTTATGGTGTGACGTTTGATGTCATCGAGAAACTCTTCCGGTGTTAGTTGTTGACATGATCTAAGGATTAGGATCACTTCGTAAGTTGTTATAGCAATATAAACTCAATGACATTGATCGTAATGCTATATTTTGGATGAATGTTCATCACATCATTACACTAATGTTGTGACCTCGTTATTAATAACATCCAATGTCCATGATCAGGAAACTTTGATCATCTTGTTAATCAATGAGCTAGTTTATAAGAGAGGCATAACTAGGAACTTCTTTTTTGTTTATTAAACACACATGTATTAACGTTTCCGTATTAATACAATTATAGCATGCAAAATAAACATTTATCATAAATAAGGAATACGATAATAACCACTTTATTATTGCCTCTCGGGCATATTCCCTTCAGGTACCAATATCACATACTTGTGTGGTATTTTATATTGGTGCTACCATTTTATTCGTTTAAATTCCTTATATAAACCCTCTCAAGGGATTTTCATCAATTACCAAAATGGGGGAGATTGAAAGAGCATGTGGGCCCCCATGTGTGGTTTTTGTAATTAATGACAATCTCTGTGGACTAATGCTTGTATCAAGTTGCACTTGTAGGAATTTTTCATTGGCAATGCTTGAACGATCAAGTGATGACCAAGATGTTCAAGGAGTTATCCAAATATTGGTCATGGGAGAGTTGAGCGTGTTATGAAGGATAAGATGGAGTGTTATATCAGGTGTACCTTCAAGGCACCAACATAATAAAGAAAAGAAGAAATTAAGTGCAAGTTCAATATGAGTCATCTCGAAGAGATCACCTTGGGGCTTGCCATCATTATGGTGATCATGGATATGTGAATATATGCCCAAAAGAGAGGCTCTCCCATAGTGAGTATTGGGGAGCAATTTGGAAGACTTCACCAAGCTAGCGCAATCAAGAAAGGTGTTCCATCTTGAGGTGGACAAGATTGTTATCGTCAAGCTCAAGTGGAATATCCTCAAGGCAAAGGTATGATCTTGATAGGGTTTCCTTCTTACCGGTCTCGTTGTGTTAGTTGGGGAGACCGGTTTATAGGATAGATAACCGTACTATCAAGAGGGGCTCTCAAGTGAGTAACTCGATCATATCTTTCTGAGAGAGCTCAAACCTTTGCATACTTAGCATCATCCTTTCTTGCTTGTTATTTGGAACCGATCCATGTGAGGTTCTATAGATTGTGGTAATATTCATAACAATCTCTAGTGCATCAAAAATGGATTCCGCTTTTATATCTTATTGCGTTTTTGATCTTGGAGGTTTTACCGGTTTGTCTTTTAGAGATAGGTAAAACCTTCCATTATTTGGTTCTTACTCATGTGAGGATTTAGAGATTGTTTTAATCTCCATGGCAAGCTCTAGTTCATCAAAAACGGATTTCATAAGCATTCTCTACTACGTTTTCGATGTTGGAGGTTTTACCGGTTTGTCTTTTTAAGAGAGGGTAAAAATTTCGTCATTTGGTTCTATCCTCCCTTGATGTACTATGATATTTTTCTGTATGATCTTGTAGAGCTTATTGTCCTCTTTAAAACGAGCCCAAGATCATCAAAATCGGAGTCCGGATGCAAACATTATGGTTGTTTTCGTATTGGTCTTTCTGCTAGTTTTTGTAAGACCGGAGACTCCGGACTAAATCTCTGGTCTATCTACGGACCGCGTCCAGTACGTCCTACATATTGTTCCCATTTGGCCTGGGTACACCGGAGACTCCGGACCGGGTGATTCGTGGGCCTAACGGTTGGATTTCTAGGGACCTATTTAAGGGCCCCTTCTTCCCCAGTGGTTACCCCACCATTCTTGCAAGTTTTCCCCTCCATTGTTGACCTTCTTGAGCTTGATTCCCCTTAATACCTCCTAAGATTATTGCATATTCTTGAGGGATTTGAAAGAGGAGATCTATATCTCCAACCCCACCAATCAATCTCTGCTCTAAGTGAGGGGAACATCTTGGGATCTAGTTCTTGGAGTCTTTTGCGGATTTCCTCCATTGTTCTTCCTCTCTTATTCCCCCACAATCTTTTGTAGCTTTGGTGGAATTTGGGAGAGAAGGATTTGAGCACTTCTTGTGTTCTTTCCATTTGCATTTGGTGCATCTGTTGTAGATATGCCCAAGAGGCAATAATAAAGAAGTTATTATCATATCTTCATCCTTATGATAAATGTTTACATACCATGCTATAATTGTATTAACCGGAAACATTAATACTTGTGTGATTTGTAAACATAAAAGAGTCCCTAGTAAAGCCTCTTGTTAAACTAGCTTGTTGGTTAATATATGATCATGGTTTCCTAATCATGAACATTGAGATGTTATTAACAATAAGGTCATATCATCAGGAGAATGATGTGATAGACATACTCCTATAGTTAAGTGTAGCATAAGATCAAATCATTCAAATAGGTCACTTGCTATAAGCTGATACATAGTAACCTAATTCCTTCGACCATGAGATCATGCTTATCACCATCACCGGAAGGATGCTTTGATAACATCAAACACCACACCGTAACTGGGTGGCTATAAAGGTGGCATTGAGTGTTTGGAAACTATGTGTTGAGGCACATGGATCAAGAGTGGGATTTGTCCATCCATATGACGGATAGATATATTCTAGTCCCTCTCGGTGGAATGTCATCCAATTAGCTTGCAATCATGTGACTGGCTCACAAGGGATCACATATCACGGGAACGAGAAAAGAATAGTTATCGGTAACGAGGTTGAACTAGGTATGCAGAGATACCGACGATCAGACCTCGGATAAGTAAAATATCACGAGAAAAAGGGAAATTGGTTTTGTATGTAAATGGTTCATTTGATCGCAAAGTAATCATAGAAATATGTGGGAGCCATATGAATTTCCAGATTCCTCTATTGGTTATTGATTGTAGAAGAGTCTCGATCATGTCTGCATAATTCACGAACCGTAGGGAGACACACTTAAGGATTCGATGTTGTTTAGTAAATATGGAATGTGAGTAAAGAGACCGAATGTTTTTTGGAGTCTCGGATGGGATCCGGGATATCACGAGGAGATCCGGAATGGTCTAGACAATAAGATTCATATAAGGAAAGTCCAATTTTGGAGTTCAGGAATGATTCCGGTGTTTTCACCAGAATGTTCTAGAAGGGTCTAGAAGGTTCACCGATCAGGAAGGGGAAGGGTACATGGATGTGTCATGACAAAGTGTAATGGTTGCATCATATCCTAGGTGTAATAAATCCCAGTATATAGGACCTAACGAAGGGTAGATTTAGGAATATGAATTGTTGCATGCATTCATTTGAGAAAATGTGAGTAAAATTTTCGTCAAATAAAAACCTTGAGTGATCAATGTTTCTTTCTTACTTTGAGAATAGGTTTAGCCTCAAAGGAGGATTGCTAAAAACTTTGATATGATCTTAAAGGAATATTGTGTGTTTTGAAATGAGTTTGAATTTCTAAAACTTAAGTGTTTTATAATTTAAATAATTTTGATATAAGATTTGAATCTTAGATTAATTAAGAATAAGTATTATAACCTAAATCTTATTTAAAAGCAATATGGTATATGAAGTTCATTTCTTATTCATAAACAAATTACAAAGAATAACTTACTGAAGTTACTCCAAACTTCACAATTCACACAAGAGTAAAGAATAAAATATTCTTTATTAATAAATATATAATCTTTATTATAAATGAACCAAATAAATATTACAAGAATTATAAAAGAAAAATTACAAAAGATTAAGAAAAGTACATATTGTATCTCTACTAACTATCCTATATCTAAAACAATACTAAATCTTCATCTTTATCTTTGTACCTGCAAAACAAAGATTAAATAGAAAACAAAATAGGATTAGTGTTAATATATTTCTCTCAGATATGTTAGTGAGGTGAACTTGACAATCTCATCATTGAGAATTGTGGAAAAAGGGGCAAGTTTCACCAATCTGAAAGATTTTATCTTTCATAAATTCAAGCCAAAATGCAAATGACAGCCAAAAGGGACCAATTCACCAGTCACGGTAAAAGTAGATTGGTAATAGTAAGTTCAAATTTTCTGAACCTATCCACATGTGCATAGCAGGCACACAAGATGCACACACACAAGCATGTAGATGGTGTGCTGTCGACCACACAAGCACAACCAGCATCACAAAACCACAGCACAGCCGTGGAGGAGCACATCAGTGCATCACTCCACCACATAACACACCATCACAGCCAGGGTGAACAACAGCTAAACCAAGAACAACAGCCAAAACCAACCACCTAGATCAACCCAAACATCACCAGGATGGTGACATAAGGAGGGGGACGGGTCTGGTGGACAGCAAGGTCAAGCCCAGGAGCTAGGAGGAGCAGGAAAGCTCAAGAGCAAGTTCAGGAGCACAGTTAAGGCAGATCAAGATCCAGATCATCAATCTACTACATCCACATCAGAATCTGTGGTGAGCCTCATAAAACCATCACATGATTTCATCATATATCTAAATAAAAGCATGTGATGTTTTATGAGATAATCTCTCAATAATCACCCAAGAGGAGTGCATATATCCTAGAGATTTCAAGTATAAGGATAATAAATCAAGCTCAACCACAAACACTAAACCCTCAGACCAGCATCACTGGGTTCAGTGTTATTTTTACAACTTAGATCATTTTCATTTGACCCTAACAGATCAGGGCACATCTCTCAGAGAGAGAGTAGCACCTCTAAATCTATAAGTTTCAAATAAACTATTGCCCAACTAACTAGGAATTACATCCTAGAGCCTCAGACCAACATCATAGGCAAGTAGTTAATAAAAAGCTTTCATATCAACTTATCAGTTTTAATCACAAGCATAATCAAGCTAAGCCCAGAAATAAAAAACCCAATCACTTGTGTGCCAGAATACAGTGGTATCACAAGGACAAGTTCTTAATGAGCTAAAACCAATCTTTACTTAGCTTCCACAAATAAAAGGGGACAACCACTACATATCATTTTCGTGAAGCCAAGTGCCAGGAATCAACTTTAAATTCATTTATACATCCACAAAAATCATTGCAAGCAATGATTTGATTCAGTGAGTATAATCTCACACAAGCCAACAGTATAATTGCAGTAAGCAACTACTGTCAGTATAAGCAATCTGACAGTAGAGTAAACTCTTAGATCAACAACATAATCCAATCAAGGATTTCTTTGATACACTAGCATGGATCATGGTGGATTACCACTAGAATTAATCTGACAGGCAACTAGTATCATCCAAGGCACTATCAACCATTAACCACACCAGACAATCATTTCCCATGATCAGATATGAACCATACTAGATCTAAAGCATCATAGATATGAACAACATGGGGTTATGAACCCTAATCAGAGCAAGAACTCTAATCCAGAGATGAACTCAACCAGCACATAGTCACTCGACATGAAAGCCACTAGATACACAGGGAGAATCATGGCAGTCAAACACCACAAAGATAACTTACCCGAGGTCCTCGCTGATGAATCAAAGAGGAAGCAGAGGGGCCGACGCACCATGGCGGCACAGGGAGCACCCAGAGGGGCGCTGCAACCTGCACCTGCCAAGGCGACGGCCGCAGCAGCGCACGAAACTAGCACACCACCGCAGGCGGGATAGCGGCGGCGGCGACATCTTCTCCGAACCGTAGGGCTCGGGAATGGGGTGGAACTAACCACGGGGAAGCCCAGAGTCAAATCCAAGTGGATAGAACGAACGAGCATCATTGACAACCCCAACTCACACCATGGCGGTGGCCAGAACGGCCGACGACGGCGAGAATCGACGGTGGCGGCATCGCCAGCCATGGGGGCGAGTCATAGGAGAAGGAGATAAGGTCGAGGGAGAGAGAGGGAGGCAGAGTGGGCCAAAACCCTTCAGGGTAGTCATTTGACCCTACCCTATTGTATCACCTTGGCCCAATAAGCCCAAGGGGGCAGCCCAAGTTATTTAATAAATCTTTTGATCAATTGGAAAAGATCAAAATACCCCTGACCTCAATAAAATTATAGAAAATAATATAATAGTCCAAAAAATTATAAATAAAATATTTTTGGATTCACAATAATTCACTCTCTTCAAATAAAATAAAATATAAATTTTTGAACACTTAAATTTTTATAAGAATTTTGTAATTTAAATATTGCTTATGAAATTTTACAAAATTATTGAAAGGTGATAAAAATAAATAAAAATCACTTTAATTATTTATTAATATTATACTATTTTTGAAAAATACTAAATAAATATTTAATGATAAATTTTAAAGTATAATTAATAATTATTTTAGGAATTATTAAATCAATAAAAGTCAAATAAAGGGAAATAAAATAAAATAACTCAAACATGTTATAAATATTAAAAAGAAATATTTATAAATCCTTTATTACTCAAAAAGGAACTTTTTGGGGTAAATGCATATAAATTTAAATAATGCATTACATTACTTGCATAATCATTTTGCTTCTTTAAATATTGTCCTTACCGGGCAATAATGATGTTTTTGTAGAACTAGAGGCTCAAGGTCCAGTGTAAGCATCGACTTCACTACCTTGCCATCACAAGGCAAGTTCATCACTTGCTCATGTCCTTTGAAGAGTCTTTATCAAAGTATTTGCAAATTGTGTGTTATCATATATGCTATAAAAGAAAGAAAATATTATTTTCATAAACAAAGAAATTATAGATATCATCCTAAGTGGTGATATAATGGAGCAATAGAACTTAGAGTTCTAATTGCAACAACGATGATCAAATATGGACTTAATAACCCATTAAATCTGTGATTCTAGCGCCGTATATTACGCGTTAGCCATGAGATTTGGAATGGAACAGAGAAGTCAGATGTATCTTCTTCCTCTCGCATGAAGCCGGATGTGCAGGTCATGGCTATTATCCTTGTAGCGTGCATATTAATTGGTAATTCGTAGAGGATATGCAGCATATGGGTGGGAACCCTCATCGTCCCACGATAGTTCTGGCTTCTAACGGTTTGTACAAACCATTGCCATAATTCATTATGTGGGCATGGTGTACACCAAGGAGGCATGCGGGTCGCTGAAGGGCGATGATTGGCTTGGACCAACTACTGGGCCCCACATCATGGAATTGTGGACAGGAAAGTACGCCCGGTTGTGCAACAAGGAGTTGATCTCTCATGGGTAAAGTAACGCACCTCTGCAGAGTGTAAGAACTGTAACTTGTTACTCCCTGTTCCGGGAAGGAGCTACGAACGCGGCAGGAAAGGAACTCTATGAAAGTTCTGGTCAACCTGTGAAGGCTGATTGTCATAGTTTTTCGGAATAAAATCAACCTTTGAAGAAAGATTTACAAAAACTGAATAGTGCCAAGGATTTATAATCCGATGTGGTAGTTAGAGCATCAAACTTCCCACCTTGCATATAATGAACTTGTTGGGTAACGCTGTTACTCATCCTTTCCTTTGATCCCTTTCTTAGACTCTGAGGATCCCGAAGACGTGCCAATGTATGCAGCCGAATGCCAAGAAGACATGTTCTACGAGGAACCTGATCTATCCGGAGGAGTTGAAGGCGTGGACTACGAGATCCGCTACGGTGTCGATGAGAACGAGTCCACTTAAGGGTCTAGTTAGTAGTAACTAACGGAGCCGAGCAGCATGAACTCTATAAAATAAGCTGTTGAGCACCACTCCTAGTCGGAGTTGTTACTTTTAAATTTCCGCTGAACATCTTATATTTTGGTTTGTAAGTTGGATCTTTTGGAATTCTTGAACTTCCGGTATTGTAATAATAGTAATGTGTGTACTTTTGTAATATGGACCCGCAATGTTTCTGTTGTACCACTATGAGGGATGTGATATTTACGGAATGGTGTTATGTGGATGTCATGTCAACGACTATAGTGTACTACACATGCAGTGGTATGCTGGGTCACCGAAGTTGGTATGAGAGAAAATTGCTTTGACCTTAGGTTGGAAACCTAGTTAAGGGTATTACTTGTAGGAGATTTGGCAACGATAAAGAATTCTCTAAAAGTAATATAATGGGTATTCAAATGAGAATATTCTGTTATATATTTTAGTGCGATAATTCTTTATTATGATGCAATATATCATTGGATACTAATCAAAATTATTTTTCTGATATACAGAGATATGGTACCAAAGTTTCCAAAACAGACTTTGGTAAGGAAAGAGGAGACTCTTGATGATTATCAAGGATCATTTACAGACCAACTTCGTCAACTTCTAAAGCTCTTTAATTGTCCAACTAGAATCCCAGTGAACACTATCACTTACCTTGATGGCCGGATGTTATCCAAGTATCGTGTGAGTATCCAACTTCCAGAGAAGCTTGGATTATATCACGATCTACCCATAGGAGAAGGTAGGAGTCATTTAGCAGCGTATCATGTTGTTGTTGTGCAGGCGATAGCTAATATCCGGGAGCAGAAAACTAAGGAGTTAGAAGGTAGCACATTCTCTATGATACCTCATGATTCTTTAGACTCGGAGCCTATACCGGATCATCTTACTTTGTTTAAGAAGCATCCTAAGTTAGCTTCCAAGTTTATGGATAGATACCGGACACTCGTTGCGTCTTTTTATAAGACTCATCAAGTGATTGTCGAAGACAAAAATTACATGCTAGAGGATCTAACTGATCCGGAAAGGAGGAAGCAGTTAGCATTCCAGCTAGAGAAAGAAGCAGGTAGTAGTGCAACACCTATCTTTAAGGATATACCGATAGATCCGGAATCCTTTACACCATACCCTTATTCACCAAGACCTGAACCTACACATGATCCTACTATCTATATGCGGTATGTAGTACCACAGGGCTCAGAGGATGGTTCTGACTCAGAACTTCCTATTGAGAATTCAGATGGTTGGAGGATGGGATCATATAATGGATCTCATGAACACCAGATGTCCACAGATGGTTCTGACAGAAATGTTGGACAATCCAATTGGATGGGTGCAATAATGAACCCTAATAATAGAAGTAGAAATACCATGTCAATAGATGATCAGGATGAAGAAGAAGATCCTGAGGAGAGAGTGTTTGAATCATCAACATCTTCTCAAAGTCCAGGGAATATACATTATCCAGTATTCAATTATCTTGTTCACAAGAGCACCTGGGGAGCAGCAGGATCTGCGTATCCTGTTGACAACTCTAGAGACGAAGCTCAGGAGAGGCAGGCTGGAGATAATGTTGAATATGTTTCTGAAGACTTTTCAGCTGAGCTGGAGGGATTCATTGCACTCAGGTTGAGTAATAACTCAAGACCTGACACTTCAGATACAGAGTATGTTCCTTCTGGAAGGCCATTTGTTCCACAAACTGTGCGACGGACAACAGGTCATCACGGTTGGACATCAGGCATGTATGATGAGCGTAGTTACTACTAGAAAGAGGCAAGTAGTCGACAGTATCAAGCACTGTGTATTGTACTTTAAGGAATAAGGTAGCGAGATGAATATGGTATTTTTATGATTATACCTATATGGTATATGTTGTAAGAACTTTGTATCATTATGATATTATGTATAATGTGTGAAATGCATATTTGGATTTTTTTGGATCTTCATTGTGTGACTAGTTCTGCACGTAAAGTCGAGCTCAGAACACATGTGCATGATGTAATTATGAGTATTCGCTTTATGTTGCAGGACTAGGGGGTCATGGATATGGGTATAGAAATGGAAACTGAGCAGCAGCGGATGGAGCGTGAGGCCAAGGAAAAGGCCGATGCCAATATAGCAAATCAAGGAACATTACCACCACCACCAATGAGGCCGTTAATGGAGCAGAACTTTATGCAATGCATGCAAATGATGCAAGAGAACCAGAACAAGTTCATGGAAGAGTTGCTGGGGCGAGCAAATCAGAGGGCACCTGAAGGAGGAGGAGTGAGTTTATCTGATTTCCAGAATGCAAGACCGTTACCTTTTGCATCAGCTCCTGAACCAATGGATGCAGAAGATTGGCTCGCAGATACTGAAAGGAAGCTGAAAACTGTGGGTTGCAATGATGAGGAAAAATTGTGGTTTGCAACTAATCTGCTGACTGGACCTGCAGCATCTTGGTGGGAAAATCAGTTAGCCATGCAACAACCAGGAAGGGAGTTTACCTAGGAGGACTTCAAGCAGAGATTCCGTGAATATCATGTTCCGGAAAGTGTCATGGAGTTGAAGCGGAGAGAATTTGAGGAGCTTCAGCAAGGATATACTAGTGTCATGAAGTACATCCGGGAGTTTAGCCAACTATCTCGTTATGCTGAGGAGGATGTTAACACCAAAGAGAAGCGAAAGAAGCGTTTCTAGCGTGGATTAAATCCATTTGTGAAGATGCAGCTAAGGTTAGCCAATAAGCAAACTTATCAGTAGTTGTTGGATGCAGCCATTACTTTTGAAGATGATTATAAGAATGTGCAAGAGGATCGGAGGAAGAGAGCCAAGAAGGAAACCAAGAGAATTCAGGCAAGAAAACCTAAACCTAACCTGGAGTTTAAACCTCGAAATAGAAATTATGGCAACAACAACAATAATAATAACAAGGGCAGTGGTGGAAATCAATCTAATCCGAGAAGGAATGTTATCTGTAACAACTATGGAATTCCAGGGCATTTCCAGAGGGAGTGCAAAAAGCCCGTAGTGATCTGTTACGGTTGTGGTCAGAAGGGGCATATCAAGCCGGATTGTCCAAGCAAACCACCGGGAGGATGGCCTACCAAGGGAGGAGGACAAGCCAGTGGAGGAAATGGACAGCCCAATAAAGGAGGAAACAATGGCAAGAACAACAATGGCAAGAGAAACCGACCTACCGAAAAACTAAACTGTGCAACCCTCGAGGAGGTGGATAATTCGGATCATGCAGTAATAGGTACGCTCAATATCCTTACCAATCCCGGCAAAGTTCTATTTGATACTGGTGCAACTACTTCATTCATTTCTGAAGAATCCTGTGATAAGTTCGGGATTAGAAGGGCAACGTTAGAACGTCCTATGACCGTAGTTACGGCAGGAGGGAATGTGATTATACGCCACATAAAACAAGATCAGGTTATCTCGATCTGTGATTGTACATATTTCGCAGACCTTTATGTGATTCCTTTGAAGGGAATTGCAGTACTGCTAGGGATGGATTGGATGATGGAACACGGAGCTCAGATTAATTGTGAGGAGAAAACTGTCTCAATCAAAACTCCAAGTGGAGAAAGGATAGTTTACTAGGCAAATAAACACAGTCATATCATGGTGGATCTGCAGCTGAATTCAATGAAGGAAGTTAAATTAGAAGAAATTGTTGTAGTTAATGAATTCCAAGATGTTTTCCCAACGGAATTACCAGGAATGCCACCAGACTGGGAGATAGAATTCACCATTTACCTAATACCTGGTACAGCACCAATAGCTCAGGCACCATATAAAATGGGACCCAAGGAGTTGAAAGAACTCAAGGAGCAAATTGATGAGTTAGAAAGAAAAGGATTTATATAGGAAAGTGTATCTCCATGGGGAACACCAGTAATCTTTGTGGATAAGAGAGATGGTGGAAGACGGATGTGTGGTGATTATAGAAATCTGAAAAACGTGACGATTAAAAACAAGTATCCTTTACCAAGAATTCAATATTTGTTTGATCAAGTGAAAGGAGCTAGAGTATTTTCAAAGATCAATTTAAGATCTGGATACCATCAAATAAAAATCAAGCCGGAAGATGTTCCAAAAACAGCATTTGTCTCAAGATATGGACACCATGAGTATCTGGTGGTACCATTTGGTTTGACCAATGCACCGGCAATATTCATGAATCTGATGAACAAGATCTTCATGCCATATTTGGATAAGTTTGTCATCGTCTTTATTGATGATATTCTAATATATTCCAAGGATAAGGAAGAGCATGCTGACCATTTGAGAATAGCATTGCAGACTTTAAGAGAACATAAGCTTTATGCTAAGTTTAGTAAGTGTGAGTTCTGGTTAGATGAGGTAGAATTCCTTGGTCATGTGATCAGTAAGGATGGGATTGCTGTGAATCCATCTAAAGTTCAGTCGGTACTTGAGTGGACTGCAACGACCAATGTGAAGCAAATTCGAGGTTTCTTAGGAATGGCTGGTTATTATCGGAGATTCATTGAAGGTTTCTCCAAAATATCCGGACCAATGACCAAATTATTAAGGAAGAATATACCATTCAAGTGGGATGAGAAGTGTGAAGAAAGTTTCCAAGAGTTGAAGACTAGATTAACCACAGCACCAATCTTAGCAGTTCCTGAGACAAGGAAGGATTTCACTGTATATTGTGATGCATCTAAAGAAGGTTTGGGTTGTGTGTTAATACAAGATCGGAAAGTTATTGCTTATGGTTCAATACAATTGAAACCACATGAAGTCAACTATCCAACTCATGATTTAGAGTTAGCCGCAGTAGTCTTTGCGCTGAAAGGATGGAGGCATTTTCTTTATGGAGCTAGATGTGAGTTATACACTGACCATAAAAGTCTCAAATATTTCTTCACTCAAAAGGAATTGAATATGAGACAGAAGCGTTGGTTGGAATTAATCAAGGATTATGATTTAACAATCAATTACACCCCAGGGAAAGCAAATGTTGTAGCAGATGCTTTAAGCAGAAAGAGTGCAGATATTCAGCCAATCAATAGAGAGTTACCAAAAGAATTACAAAAGTACTTGGAAAGGTTGGAACTTCAATTCATCAGGAAAGAGGTTCTTGGAGGATTAGCGACTATGCAGGTAGTTGCAGAACAGGACAGTGATCTTAAGTAAGAAATTTTTAGACGTCAAGAAGAAGACCCTTTTATTGCTGAGGAAATTCGGAGGATATCTCAAGGGCAAAAATTAGTTTTTCGCCTTGGAGATTATGGATCTTTATGGTTCCAAGATCGTTCATGTGTTCCAGATGTGACTGAGATCAGAAATATCATACTCAAATAAGCACATGATACCCCATATTATATACATCCAGGGAGTACTAAGATGTATATGGATTTGAAAGAACTATTCTGGTGGAATAACATGAAAAGAGATATTTCTAAATATGTATCTGAATGCCATACTTGTCAAAGGGTGAAAGCTAAACATCAAAATCCAACAGGACCATTAGAACCCTTAGAAATTCCTGAATGGAAATGGGAGGAAATAGGCATGGATTTTATCACATGATTACCTATGACACCAAAAAGGAAGGATATGATATGGGTAATAGTGGACAGGCTCACTAAGAGTGCACATTTTATTCCAGTGAATCAAAAGGATAATGCCGAGAAGTTAGTTGAAGTATATGTCAAAGAGATAGTAAGTAAGCATGGAGTACCCAAAAAAGATCGTAGCTGATAGGGGATCAGTGTTTACTTCAGCATTTTGGAAGCAATTGCATGAAGAACTTGGTTCAAAGTTAGATTTCAGCACGGCATATCATCCCGACACAGGAGGTCAAACTGAAAGAACCAATCAAATACTAGAAGACATGTTGAGGGCTTGTGTACTAGATTTTGGCGGAACATGGGAAGATCACCTACCATTGGCAGAATTTTCTTTTAACAATAACTATCAGAGTAGTCTGAAGGCAGCTCCATATGAGGTTCTGTATGGAAGTGTCACATCCCAAAATTTCCCAAAATTTGTAATGTGAAAAATAAAGCAACAAAATAAATAATTGTTGAAATTTAGGGTGAAAAGAAAGTTTTTGTTTCTAAATGGAAACTTAAAATCCCATCTTGAACAAACTATGAATAATGTTTGAATCCAACTAAATTCAAATCAAGTGGAATGCATTCTTCATAAATGCATCTTGAAATTTAAACACTTGGAAAATAAACCAAAACCCTAAAACCCTAATGGGAGATTTCCAAGATATATCTAAGACCATGGATTTGATCCATATAAAATTTGTCAAAAAACATTTATAAATGATCAAGAATGATAAATAGAAATATTATAAAACCATAGAAATTGATTTCATTCAATTTGGGACCATAGATAAAATCTTATGAATTTAGTAAGATCAGGAAATTGAACTTCCAAAGCTAATAAAGCACCTATCTAAAAATCCATACCAAATGGTGAGCAAATAATCCTAAAGAGAATTTAAAAAAGGACAAACAAATATCAAATAAAAATTTTCAAATTGGAATCACCAAGTTTGGATCTTTAAATAAAAAGATATGGATTTTACAAGATAAAGAAATAAATAATAAATAAGGACTATTTTTAAGCCAAGTTAAATCTTGACCAAGCAAATAAAAATAAAATATTTTTTTTTAATAAAAAGAGTAAACGATTATTTAAATAAAATCATGAGTATTTATTATTGTCCAAATTCATTTAAGTAAAGACATTTCCCATTTTAAATGAACATTAAAAACAAAATAAAGTATTTTAAATAAAAATTCAAAGTGTTTTATTTTTAAATAAAACCTACTGAAAATATTGGTAAAAAATTAGTTTTCAAATAGAGTTTTAAAACATATTAAATCCTATTTGAAATAAGGACAAATGTCTATTTTTAAAAATAAATAAAAGACCCTAAAAAGAAAAAAAGAATTATTCTAAATTGGACTTTAGAATATGTTAAATAAAAGTATTAAAATCTACACAAAGTTTGGTAGATGTTTGAATTCAAATGGTTGTTTGAAATGATTAAACAAAATCAAAACAGAATAATGGAAACAGAAAAAGAAAAATGAAACAGATCAAAAAAAGGAAAGACCCAGCCCAGCTAACCCCAGCCCATTTAAGCCCAGCGAGCCCAATCCCCCTTCTCCCCCGAAACGTTTTCCTACTCAGGACCTTACCCGCACATTGGATGACGTCTGGACCCCACCTCTCTCTCTCTCTTACTAACCAGCCAGCCCCATGCTATCAGCCTTCTTCCTCACCCCGCAACCTATTCCCCCTCTTCCTCGTCGTCGTTTCTGTCGTTGAATGTGCGTTTGATTCCTCATTAACCACGCGCTAACTCAGCCCCCTGACCTCGCACATTTAAGCACCCTCTCCCCTCTCTGATCGCCCTCCCTTGTCAAGCTCTCTTCGCCCCCAGGCTGCTACAATTTCTTGCTCGGAGCCCCACTGCGCCGACGGAGCTTTTCTCCAATTTCGGCCGCTCCCCGTCGCCCCCTGCTCCCTGACCGCCATGAAGACGTTGCCCGTCTCATGACGAACAACTGCGTAGCGCCAGCTCGCCCGCGCGCGCTCCGCATCGTCGGCAACCTCGACACCAACACGCCACCACCTCCTGATCCAACTCCGGTGGCATCTACTGGTGAGCCCAGACCTCCCTTTCCCCTCTCTGTGATGCTCACATGCTCGCAACTCTCGTGCGAACCTAACGGTACATTCCTCTTGCCTTATCGTGCCTCCAAGCCTCGTCTCCATCGACGATAGAGCATACCCGACGCCGTCTCGCACTCCGGCGAGAGATTGACAGCAACCTTGTGCGCCCCTCGACAAACAGCAATCACATTGAGCATCATCTCGTCGTTGCGAATCTAGTGAGCTACTCCCCTCTTTATCTAGCCCCCAGTAACGCCGGCAACCGCACTGGCCGAGCGCGCCGCCGCCACTCGCCGCCGCCAGCACCGCCAGAAGTTGACCAGTAGTTGTGAACCATAGGATGTTGATCCAGTGGGTGCGATAGAAACTTAAACGAAGAGGTATCCTTTGATTTGAGCCGTGCCATGTAACTAGATCTAACGGCCTGTATCTGTTGATCCGCGCGAATCGGTACCGCCCAGTGAGAAACAGCCACGTGGCCTAGATTTTGATTTAAAAACCAGAAACTTTTCTATTAGATGTGTGAATTTGAAAATTGCATAACTTTTGATCCACGCGTCCAAATTTTGCAAATTATATATCAATGGAATCAGCAAAACAAGCACTTTCCAACCATGCACTTTGTTTAATGAATTGCTTCTCGAAAATTAGTTGTATTTGCAGAAACATGTGTAAGTATATTTTGAATATAAAAATTATTGTAGCAATATTTTTATAGTAAAATCTTTGGCAAATGGATTGTTTTGAACCTACTGACCATAGAAACCAACTTGTGGAAATAAAAGTGTATTTTGTGAAGTTAAAGAATAAATCTTTAATTTAGAACATTTCTAGTCAAATGAAAATATTGTTTATATGTTAAAAATGCTTTTTGGAGAAAAGCCTTTGGGAAATGATCTAAATTAAACTCTATGACCCTAAACACCAAGTTTTAGGATTTAAAAATATATTTGATGAACCCTATAAATTATTACATTGCTAAAAAGCATTTTCAACAACATAAAATATTGATTTGGTATGAAAATGGTTTATAGGTAAAACCTTTTGCAAATGGTTTCAATATTAAACACTTGATCTTAAAACACTAAAATTTAAGTTAAAATTACATTTAGCAAACACTACAAAATCTTCCTTTTTATTTCAATCCTTTCTAGCAAAACAAAAATGATTTAAGTGACCATTTTCACTAACTTAATATCAAATGGTTTTGCCACATTTATAAATGACATTTACACTTTTATAAATGACAAATATGTGTTTTAAAATGTTTATAACCTATTAGAAACCACTTTTCCAAATAAAACAATCTTTGGCATGTTTGCATGTATTGCCTTGTTTTTATTATTTTATGTGATGCTTGCTTGAATGGTAGAGTGAGTATTGCTTGTTTGATTGAATTGTAGTGGAATTTGAAGAGTGTGACTATTGCAAGATCAAGGAGTGAACTGATAATTCTCTACAAAAAAGTCAAGTGATGATTCATGCTTTTGTCCCATTATTTTCACTATGCATTAGTGATATATCTAAGTAGGACTTGCATGGATTTTTTGCTAAGTATAAATTATGCCATGGGAAATCCTAGTAGATGAAACCTTAGAATAATTCTCCTAAGTCAAGATTCCTACTACCATCATGCTTAGCTTAGCTAGTAGAAAACAAGGGTGGATTATATTCATGTTATGGAATATTTCTAAGTCAAGGACTTGTGTTTTGTGTAATAAAACAACTAAGTGAATGAATCACCTAGGTGGAATGGAAATAATGGTTTGTGTTGAGTGGCTACGCAAGTCCAGTATGCTGGGGAAAACTTGGTATCTCGCTTGTGGATTGCCACCCAGGAACAAAGAGATTTGAGATGTCAAATGTTGAGAAGCTTCAAGTGCAGCCACTTGGCATTATGGGCTCTGCCGGGATCATATAAGTTGCAATAACTTAGCCAAATGGACAGTTGGTGGTAGGGGATTGATAGGTTGGAGCGCTTCCATTCTGGTCTAAGGGAAGGCTTCTAAAATATCTTGTCTTGGTGAAACCAAGTCTTGTGGGGAAAGTGCACCACCTCTGCAGAGTGTAAAATCTAAATACTTAGCCATGTCCCTGGAAAAGGACAATTTGAGCATCAAGACATGGAAGCTATCAAGAATCTCCTCATCCCAATTTCTAAGTTTAAAACTTGTGGTTGAACAAGGGATTAAGGATCACCAATTTCTATTGGGGGATGCCTTGGGTGATTTTGCCAAACAAAAACTTAGTGTTTTCAAATGATAAGGAAAATCTATTTTGAGCAAATCAAGCCTAAGCTCCACTTAGCCAAATGCATATAGATGATAGACTCCACTATACTACCATAGTATCACTTGCCAATACAATTCAAATGTATTGACCCTTGTGGCTGTAACTTATTATGTTGCAGGTTGGTTTGATGTTAGTGAAGTATGTTGATTAGGATTACAAGTCTACAACCAACATGATTGCATGTGGCACTTTGAAGATGAAGGACCCCATGCTATAGTTATTTTCTGCTGCATTGTAATGAGATAGCCAAATGAGCTATGTAATAATGAATTATTTTATTCCTGGTTATAAAGTTGTATTATGACCTTTGTTTCTTGATATTACATCTTAACTGTGGATGCTAGCTATTGATCTAGGGACTAGCATTGTAATCACAGGGTTCTCTACCTTATTAAAGGTTGGGACCTCTACAGATGGTATCAGAGCACTGTGTTGCCTGTTGGATTGTAAACCTAGGGTTGGACAAAACCCCTTAGAAAAATAGGAGTTGTATTTGTTCCAAAACTTATTTACAAACAATCTTGTATACTCTTTCCTCAAATTTTTGGTTTTGATTCTACATCTCTTCCTTTTTAACTTGATGGATAAAACCTTCACCATGACTAATGACTTCAACTTCAACTTCATCAAAAACTTCAACTTTATTTTCACCAAGGACTTCAACTTGTCTATCACTAAGGACTACAAGAGAGACAAGAAATATTAATCAAGACTTGAAGACTAAGGAAACACAACTTAGAAGGAATCATCATCACCATTGAAGTTTTGTGACCAAGATACAAGAAATTATCCAAGGATATAAGGATCTTGTTCAAGAAGAACCAACTAAGAAGAATGGAATGATCTCAAGTGAACCATATAGTTGGACAACCATATTTAGTTTAGATCAAACCCACCAACTTATGTGATGTACCAAAAATATTTTTGTTGCCTAAAATGTGCTTGAAACTTGTTGTTTGGGTGGAGTGTTTGTTTGTGATTGTTTTCACATTGCTTGTGTAAATTGTGTGGTGTGTGATTAGAATTATTTCCTTAGAAATCTTTTGCCTATTCTAAATCCCAATCCAACCCAAACAGATGACTACTCCAAGGAACTCCAACATCAATAATGGTGAACACAACAACCAAGATATGCACATGAGAGAACAACTACTAGCAAACCAAACCCAGTTTAATCAGTTGACAACTAAGTTTTTAGCCAACAACAATGAGTTAGACCCAACCATGCAAAAGTTTTTGGAAATTCAATCCCAATTGTTGCAAGGGATGACCACTCAAATGATCAACATGAAAGACAGCCTTTCCCAAGGAGATGGTGACAACAATGATGTCATGGATGATATTATAGAAGGAACTCAAGCTTGCTATATTTGTGAAGACATGGATCACACTTCCAAAGAGCATGAAGGTCAATGCCCCAATTGTGAAGAGAAACATCCAACTAATCAATGCCCCACATCTCAAGCTACTTGTTTCCTATGTGAAGGAAATAATCATGTCCCTATCCAATGCCCCATCTATTCCATAGTTCAACAAAGTAAACAAGGTGGAGTGCATCAATAGATTGTAAACCCCCAGGAGGGAACAATTTCTACCAAGAAGGATGAAGAAAAAGGAAAATCTCAACTTGCACCTCCAAGCAATATGACTCACCTTGATGGACAGCAGAAGAGACATATGTATTATCCAAGGAAACAATTAAGGAGACCAGGAGACTTTCCCACCTTTGAGGTGAGATATGAAGAGCATGAACTAGAAGAACTCCTAGATTTGGAGAAACCCAAGAAGAAGGACAAAATCCAAGTGCAATGCTGCCATTGCAAAGAGATGGGACACTATGCCAATGAATGTCCAGAGAAGAAGAAGAAGTATAAGGAAATTAGCCAAGTGTGGTGCAACAACTGGAAAGAGCTAGGCCATTATGTATCAACTTGTCCACAGAAGATACGTGAAGAGCTCAATCTTGTCACATGTTACAATTGTGGTAATCAAGGACATTATGCAAGAAATTGTCCATAAAAGATGAAGTACAAGACAAACAAGCCTATGAAGGATCTCAGCCTTGTCACTTGTTTCAAGTGTGTCAACAAAGGACACTATGCAAATGTCCGCCCAGAGAAGTTTCATCAAGACCCCAAGCAAGCCAATATGTAATCTAGTTGGAAATTTTTAAGGGTGGTAGTACCCTAGTTGCTTTGAGCCAACTTGTAACCCTATCTTTCCCAAATCTCGGGACGAGATTTATTTTAAGGGTGGTAGCCTGTCACATCCCAAAATTTTCCAAATTTTGTAATGTGAAAAATAAATCAACAAAATAAATAACTGTTGAAATTTAGGGTGAAAAGAAACTTTTTGTTTCTAAATGGAAACTTAAAATCCCATCTTGAACAAACTATGAATAATGTTTGAATCCAACTAAATTCAAATCAAGTGGAATGCATTCTTCATAAATGCATCTTGAAATTTAAACACTTGGAAAATAAACCAAAACCCTAATGGGAGTTTTCCAAGATATATCTAAGACCATGGATTTGATCCATATAAAATTTGTCAACAAACATTTATAAATGATCAAGAATGATAAATAGAAATATTATAAAACCATATAAATTGATTTCATTCAATTTAGGACCATAGATAAAATCTTATGAATTTAGTAAGATCAGGAAATTGAACTTCCAAAGCTAATAAAGCACCTATCTAAAAATCATACCAAATGGTGAGCAAATAATCCTAAAGAGAATTAAAAAAAGGACAAACAAATATCAAATAAAAATTTTCAAATTGGAATCACCAAGTTTGGATCTTTAAATAAAAAGATATGGATTTTATAAGATAAAGAAAGAAATAATAAATAAGGACTATTTTTAAGCCAAGTTAAATCTTGACCAAGCAAATAAAAATAAAATATTTTTGTTTAATAAAAAGAGTAAAGTATTATTTAAATAAAATCATGAGGATTTTTTATTGTCCAAATTCATTTAAGTAAAGACATTTCCCATTTTAAATGAACATTAAAAACAAAATAAAGTATTTTAAATAAAAATTCAAAGTGTTTTATTTTTAAATAAAACCTACTGAAAAGATTTGGTAAAATTTTAGTTTTCAAATAGAGTTTTAAAACATATTAAATCCTATTTGAAATAAGGACAAATGTCTATTTTTAAAAATAAATAAAATACCCTAAAAAGAATAAAAGAATTATTCTAAATTGGACTTTAGAATATGTTAAATAACAGTATTAAAATATACACAAAGTTTGGTATAAGTTTGAATTAAAATGGTTGTTTGAAATGATTAAACAAAATCAAAACAGAATAATGGAAACAGAAAAAGAAAATGAAACAGATCAAAAAAAAGGAAAGACCCAGCTCAGCTAACCCCAGGCCATTTAAGCCCAGCGAGGTCAGTCCCCCTTCTCCCCCGAAGCGTTTTCCTACTCACGAGCTTACCCTCATAGTGGATGACGTCTGGACCCCACCTCTCTCTCTCTCTCACTGATCAGCCAGCCCCACGCTGTCAGCCTTCTTCCTCACCCCGCGACCTATTCTCCCTCTTCCTCGTCGCCATTTCTGCCATTGAATGTGCGTTTGATTCCTCATTAACCACGCGCTAAGTCAGCCCCATGACCTCCCACATTTAAGCACCCTCTCCCCTCTCTGATCTCCCTCCCTCGCCAGGCTCTCTCTGCCCCAAGCTACTACAATTTCTTGCTCAGATCCCCACTGCACCGGCGGAGCTTTTCTCCAATTCCGGCCGCTCCCCGTCGCCCCTTGCTCCCTGACAGCCACGAAGACGTTCCCTATCTCCCGACGAACACCTCCGTAGCGCCAGCTCGCCCGCGCGCGCTCCGCATTGCCGGCAACCTCGACACCAACACGCCACCACCTCCTGCTCCAACTCCGGCGGCATCTACTGGTGAGCCCAGACCTCCCTTTCCCCTCTCTGTGATGCTCACATGCTCGCAAATCTCGTGCGAACCAAACGGTACATTCCTCTTGCCTTAGCATGCCTCCAAGCCTCGTCTCCGTCGACGATAGAGCGTACCCGATGCCGTCTCAAACTCCGGTGAGAGATTGACAGCAACCCCTTGCGCCCCTCGACAAATAGCAAGCACGTTGAGCATCGTCTCGTCGTTGTGAATCTGGTGAGCTACTCCCCTCTTTCTCTAGCCCCAAGAACGCCAAAGAATCAAGATCGGCCAAAGACCGCCGTAAGTTGAACAAGAGTGAACCGTAGGATGTTGATCCAGTGTGTGAGATAGAAACTTAAACGAAGAGGTATCCTTTGATTTGAGTTGTGCGATGTAACTAGATCTAACGGCATGTATCTGTTGATCCGCGCGAATCGGTACCGCCCAGTGAGAAACAACCACGTGGCCTAGATTTTGCTTTAAAAACCATAAACTTTTCTATTAGATGTGTGAATTTGAAAATTGCATAACTTTTGATCCACATGTCCAAATTTTGCAAATTTTATATCAATGGAATCATCAAAATAAGTACTTTCCAACCATGTACTTTGTATAATGAATTGCTTCTAGAAAATTGGTTGTATTTGCAGAAACATGTGTAAGTATATTTTGAATATAAAAATTATTCTAGCAATATTTTTATGGTAAAATCTTTGGCAAAATGGATTGTTTTGAACCTAATGACCACATAAACCAACTTGTGGAAATAAAAGTGTATTTTGTGAAGCTAAAGAATAAATCTTTAATTTAGAACATTTCTAGTCAAATAAAAATATTATTTATATGTTAAAAATGATTTTTGGAGAAAAACCTTTGGGAAATGATCTAAATTAAACTCTCTGACCCTAAACATCAAGTTTTAGGATTTAAAAATACATTTGATGCTTATAAATTATTACTTTGCTAAAAAGCATTTTCAACAACATAAAATATTGATTTGGTATGAAAATGGTTTATAGGTAAAACCTTTTGCGAATGGTTTCAATATTAAACACATGATCTTAAAACACTAACATTTGTGTTAAAATTACATTTGGCAAACACTAGAAAATCTTCCTTTTTATTAAATCCTTTCTAGCAAAACAAAAATGATTTAAGTGACCATTTTCACTAACTTAATATCAAATGGTTTTGCCACATTTATAAATGACCTTGCCACTTTTATAAATGACAAATATGTGTTTTAAAATGTTTATAACCTATTAGAAACCACTTTTCCAAATAAAACAATTTTGGCATGTTTGCATGCATTGCCTTGTTTTTATTATTTTATGTGATGCTTGCTTGAATGGTAGATTGATTATTGCTTGCTTGATTGAATTGTAGTGGAATTTGAAGAGTGTGACTATTGCAAGATCAAGGAGTGAACTGATAATTTTCTACAAAAAAGGCAAGTGATGATTCATGCTTTTGTCCCATTATTTTCACTATGCATTAGTGATATATCTAAGTAGGACTTGCATGGAATTTTTGCTAAGTATAAACTATGCCATGGGAAATCCTAGTAGATGAAACCTCAGAAGAATTCTCCTAAGTCAAGATTCCTACTACCATCATGCTTAGCTTAGCTAGTAGAAAACAAGGGTGGATTATATTCATGCTATGGAATATTTCTAAGTCAAGGACTTGTGTTTTGTGTAATAAAACAACTAAGTGAATGAATCACCTGGGTGGAATGGAAAGAATGGTTTGTGTTGAGTGGTTACGCAAGTCCAGTATGCTGGGGAAAACTTGGTATCTCACTTGTGGATTGCCACCCAGGAACAAAGAGATTTGAGATGTCAAATGTTGAGAAGCTTCAAGTGCAGCCACTTGGCATTATGGGCTCTGTCTGGATCATATAAGTTGCAATAACTTAGCCAAATGTACAGTTGGTGGTAGGGGATTGATAGGTTGGAGCGCATCCATTCTGGTCTAAGGGAAGGCTTCTGAAAGATCTTGTCTTGGTGAAACCAAGTCTTGTGGGGAAAGTGCACCACCTCTGCAGAGTGTAAAATCTAAGTACTTAGCCATGTCCCTGGCAAAGGACAATTTGAGCATCAAGACATGGAAGCTATCAAGAATATCCTCATCCCAATTTCTAAGTTAAAAACTTGTGGTTGAACAAGGGATGAAGGATCACAAATTTCTATTGGGGGATGCCTTGGGTGATTTGGCCAAACAAAAACTTAGTGTTTTCAAATGATAAGTAAAATCTATTTTGAGCAAAGCAAGCCTAAGCTCCACTTAGCCAAATGCATATAGATGATAGACTCCACTATACTACCATAGTATCACTTGCCAATACAATTCAAATGTATTGACCCTTGTGGCTATAACTTATTATGTTGCAGGTTGGTTTGATGTTAGTGAAGTATGTTGATTAGGATTACAAGTCTAAAACCAACATGATTGCCTGTGGCACTTTGAAGATGAAGGACCCCATGATATAGTTATTTTCTGCTGCGTTGTAATGAGATAGCCAAATGAGCTATGTAAGATGCAATGAATTATTTTATTCCTGGTTATAAAGTTGTATTATGACCTTTGTTTCTTGATATTATATCTTAACTGTGGATGCTAGCTATTGATCCAGGGACTAGCATTGTAAACACAGGGATCTCTACCTTATTAAAGGTTGGGACCTCTATAGGAAGGAAGTGTAGATCACCAATATGCTGGTATGAACTTGGAAGCAGCAAAGAATTCGCGCCAGATTATATCAAGGAGAGACAAGATATCATTGATAAGATCAGGGATAGATTGAAAATAGCCCAGAGCAGGCAGAAAAGTTATGCGGATCAAAGCCGAAGATCATGGCATACAGAAGTAGGAGATATGGTCTATTTGAAAGTAAGTCCAATGAAAGGAGTAAAAAGGTTCGGAGTTAAAGGGAAATTGAGTCCTAGATATATTGGACCATTCAAGATACTGAGTCAAAACAGAACTATAGCTTATGCTTTAGAGTTACCATCAAGACTGGCTCAAGTGCATAATGTTTTCCATGTGTCACAACTTCGCAAATGTTTGAAAGTTCCAGATGATGCAATAACACATCAAGAGATAGAACTACAAGAAGACCTGACTTATATTGAAAAGCCCTGCAAGATTCTGGAGGAAAACTGGAAAAGATTGAGGAACAGAGCAATCAAATATTGTAAGGTACAATGGGAACATCACCCTGAGAGAGAAGCCACATGGGAGAAGGAAGAGGATTTAAGAAAAGCTTATCCAGAACTATTCAGGTACATCTCCACAAACTTCGGGATGAAGTTTAATTTAAGGGGGGAAGTCTGTAACATCTCAGTATATAGGACCTAACGAAGGGTATATTTAGGAATATGAATTGTTGCATGCATTCATTTGAGAAAACGTGAGTAAAATTTTCGCCAAATAAAAACCTTGAGTTATCAATGTTTCTTTCTTACTTTGAGAATAGGTTTAGCCTCAAAGGAGGATTGCTAAAAAATTTGATATGATCATAAAGGAATATTATGTGTTTTGAAATGAGTTTGAATTTCTAAAACTTAAGTGTTTTATAATTTAAATAATTTTGATATAAGATTTGAATCTTATATTAATTAAGAAAAAGTATAACCTAAATCTTATTTAAAATCAATATGGTATATGAAGTTCATTTCTTATTCATAAACAAATTACAAAGAATAACTTACTGAAGTTATTCCAAACTTCACAATTCACACAAGAGTAAAGAATAAAATAATCTTTATTAATAAATATATAATCTTTATTACAAATGAACCAAATAAAGATTACAAGAATTATAAAAGAAAAATTACAAAATATTAAGAAAAGTACATATTGTATCTCTACTAACTATCCTATATCTAAAACAATACTAAATCTTCATCTTTATCTTTGTACCAGCAAAACAAAGATTAAATAGAAAACAAAATAGGATTAGTGTTAATATATTTCTCTCACATATGTCAGTGAGGTGCACTTGACAATCTCATCATTGAGAATTGTGGAAAAGGGGGCAAGTTTCACCAATCTGAAAGATTTTATCTTTCATAAATTCAAGCCAAAATGCAAATGACAGCCAAAAGGGACCAATTCACCAGTCAGGGTAAAAGTAGATTGGTAATAGTAAGTTCAAATTTTCCGAACCTATCCACATGTGCATAGCAGGCACACAAGCTGCACACACACAAGCATGTAGATGGTGTGCTGTCGACCACACAAGCACAGCCAGCATCACAAAACCACAACACAGCCATGGAGGAGCACATCAGTGCATCACTCCACCACATAACACACCATCATAGCCAGGGTGAACAACAGCCAAACCAAGAATAACAGCCAAAACCAACCACCTAGATCAACCCAAACATCACCAGGATGGTGACATAAGGAGGGGGATGGGTCTGGTGGACAGCAAGGTCAAGCCCAGGAGCTTGGAGGAGCAGGCAAGCTCAAGAGCAAGTTCAGGGGCACAGTTAAGGCAGATCAAGATCAAGATCATCAATCTACTACATCCACATCAGAATCTGTGGTGAGCCTCATAAAACCATCACATGATTTCATCATATATCTAAATAAAAGCATGTGTTATTTTATGAGATAATCTCTCAATAATCACCCAAGAGGAGTGCATCTATCCTAGAGATTTCAAGTATAAGGATAAGAAATCAAGCTCAACCACAAACACTAAACCCTTAGACCAGCATCACTGGGTTCAGTGTTATTTTTACAACTTAGATCATTTTCATTTGATCCTAACAGATCAGGGCACATCTCTTAGAGAGAGAGTATCACCTCTAAATCTATAAGTTCCAAATAAACTATTGCCCAACTAACTAGGAATTACATCCTAGAGCCTCATACCAACATCATAGGTAGGTAAGTTAATAAAAAGCTTCCATGTCAACTTAACAGTTTTAATCACAAGTATAATCAAGCTAAGCCCAGAAAAAACCCAATCACTTGTGTGCCAGAATACAGTGGTATCACAAGGACAATTTCTTAATGAGCTAAAACCAATCTTTACTTAGCTTCCACAGATAAAAGGGGACAACCACTACATATCATTTTCCTGAAGCCAAGTGCCAGGAATCAACTTTAAATTCATTTATACATCCACAGAAATCATTGCAATCAATGATTTGATTCAGTGAGTATAATCTCAGACAAGCCAACAGTATAATTGCGATGGCAACTCGTCAAGATATAATCACAAGAGAGTAAACTCTTAGATCAACAACATAATCCAATCAAGGATTTCTTTGATACACTAGCATGGATCATGGTGGATTACCACTAGAATTAATCTGACATGCAACTAGTATCATCCAAGCCACTATCAACCATTAACCATAGCAGACAATCATTTCCCATGATCAGATATGAACCATACTAGATCTAAAGCATCATAGATATGAACAACAGGGGGTTATGAACCCTAATCAGAGCAAGAACTCTAATCCAGAGATGAACTCAACCAGCACATAGTCACTCGAAATGAAAGCCACTAGATACACAGGGAGAATCATGGCAGTAGCATGGACAAACACCACAAAGATAACTTACCCGAGGTCCTCGCTGATGAATCGAAGAGGAAGCAGAGGGGCCGACGCACCGCGGCGGCACAGGGAGCACCCAGAGGGGCGCTGCAACCTGCACCTGCCACGGCGGCGGCCGCAGCAGCGCACGAGACCAGCACACCACCGCAGGCGGGATCACGGCAGCGGCGACAACATCTTTTCCGAACCCTAGGGTTCGGGAATGGGGTGGAACTGACCACGGGGAAGCCCCAGAGTCAAATCCAAGTGGATAGAACGAACGAGCGTCGTTTACAACCCCAACTCGCACCACGGCGGCGGCCAGAACGGCCGGCGACGACGAGAATCAACGGTGGCGGCATCGCCGGCCATGGGGGCGAGTCAGAGGAGAAGGAGATAAGGCCGAGGGAGAGAGAGGGAGGCAGAGTGGGCTGGGTGGGCCAAAACCCTTCGGGGTAGTCATTTGACCCTGCCCTATTAGGCCACCTTGGCCCAATAAGCCCAAGGGGGCAGCCCAGGTTATATAATAAATCTTTTGATCAATTGGAAAAGACCAAAATACCCCTAACCTCAATAAAATTATAGAAAATAATATAATAGTCCAAAAAATTATAAATAAAATATTTTTGGATTCACAATAATTCACTCTGTTCAAATAAAATAAAATATAAATTTTTGAACACTTAAATTTTTATAAGAATTTTGTAATTTAAATATTCCTTACGAAATTTTACAAAATTATTGAAAGGTGATAAAAATAAATAAAAATCACTTTCATTATTTATTAATATTATAGTATTTTTGAAAATAATAAATAAATATTTAATAATAAATTTAATAATAAAATTATTCTAAAGAATTATTAAATCAATAAAAGTCAAATAAAGGGAAATAAAATAAAATAACTCAATACATGTTATAAATATTAAAAGAAATATTTATAAATCCTTTTTTACTCAAAAAGGAACTTTTTGGGGTAAATGCATATAAATTTAAATAATGCATTACATTACTTGCATAATCATTTTTCTTCTTTAAATATTGTCCTTACCGGGCAATAATGATGTTTTTGTAGAGCTAGAGGCTCAAGGTTCAGTGCAAGCATCAGACTTCACTACCTTGCCATCACAAGGCAAGTTCATCACTTGCTCATGTCCTTTGAAGAGTCTTCATAAAAGTATTTGCAAATTGTGTGTTATCATATATGTTATAAAAGAAAGAAAATATTATTTTAATAAACAAAGAAATCATAGATATCATTCTAAGTGGTGATATAATGGAGCAATAGAACTTAGAGTTCTAATTGCAACAATGATGATCAAATAGGGACTTAATAACCCCTGACATCAGTGATTCTAGCGCCGTATATTACGCGTTAGCCATGAGATTTGGAATGGGATAGAGAAGTCAGTTGTATCTTCTTCCTCTCGCATGAAGCCGGATGTGCAGGTCATGGTTGTTATCCTCATAGCGTGCATATTAATTGGTAATTCATAGAGGATATGCAACATATGGGTGGGAACCCTCATTGTCCCACGATAGTTCTGGCATCTAACGGTTTGTACAAACCATTTCCGTAATTCATTATGTGGGCATGGTGTACACCAAGGAGGCATGCGGGGTCGCGAAGGGGGCAGTGATTGGCTTGGACCAACTACTAGGCCCCACATCATGGAATTGTGGACGGGAAAGTATGCCCGGTTATGCAACAAGGAGTTGATCTCTCATGGGTAAAGTAACGCACCTCTGCAGAGTGTAAGAACTGTAAATTGTTACTCCCTGCTCCGAGAAGGAGCTACGAACGCGGCAGGAAAGGAACTCCATGAAAGTTCTGGTCAACCTATGAAGGCTGATTGTCATAGTTCTTCGGAATAAAATCAACCTTTGAAGAAAGATTTACAAAAACTGCATAGTGCCAAGGATTTATAATACGAGGTGGTAGTTAGAGCATCAAACTTCCCACCTTGCATATAATGAACTTGCTGGGTAACGCTGTTACTCATCCTTTCCTTTGATCCCTTGCTTAGACTCTGAGGATCCCGAAGACGTGCCAATGTATGCAACCGAATGCCAAGAAGACGTGTTCTACGAGGAACCTGATCTATCCGGAGGAGTTGAAGGCGTGGACTACGAGATCAGCTATGGTGTTGATGAGAACGAGTCCACTTGAGGGTCTAGCTAGTAGTAACTAACGGAGCCGAGCAGCATGAACTCTATAAAATAAGCTGTTGAGCCCCACTCCTAGTCGGAGTTGTTACTTTTAAATTTCCACTGAACATCTTATATTTTGGTTTGTAAGTTGGATCTTTTGGAAGTCTTGAAATTCCGGTATTGTAATAATAGTAATGTGTGTACTTTTGTAATATGGACCCGCAATGTTTCTGTTGTACCACTCTGAGGGATGTGATATTTACGGAACGGTGTTCTGTGGATGTCATGTCAACGACTATAGTGTACTACACATGCAGTGGTATGCTGGGTCACCGCACTAGGTCACTTGGCTGGAAACTTGGAAGAGATAAATCAAACTCTAATTTGAAAGTCAAAAAGGCAGTTTGAAAAAGTCAAATCCCCCTTGCCCTAGGCGCCCAAGACCCAGTCCCTAGGTCGCCGCTGTCCCCCGAAGCCGCCGGCACCCTAGATCCCCTCTAAACCACTGTTGTCATCTAGCCTAAACCCTAGCCACCGGCTGCCCTCTTCCCTCGGCATCTAAAACCTAGATCTTCAGGGCCCTTTTCTACTCCACCATACTCGCTCCGGCTTAGGCGAAGCCCTGCGGGATCTCCCCTCTACTTTCGAATACCACGTCGTAGTGCTGCCAGAATCGCGAGGAGAGAGATACAACCTCCGCTGCCTGCTGGAACAAGGGAGAGGAAGGTCTTCATCGAGTACCGTACGTGTGACCGACTGTGGGAGCGCTGTCGGGATACGGAATTGGAAGGATCGCCTACGCGATCTTGAGATCGGCAAGTGAACGACTACATCACCCACGAGAATCTGCTCTCGTTAACCGCTTTGGATCTCCAAGGGTTAGTACTCTATTGACTCGTTGCTACAATCTAGTAGATGGATCTTGGATTCTGTGTGTTCATGCGATAGAATTTTTTGTTTTCCATGCTACGAACCCCTATAGTGGTATCAGAGTCGTGTCTATATGTAGATCTGTTGCACGAGTAGAACACAATGGTCATTGTGGGCGTTGATGCTTTTGTTGTCAATTGCTTCTTATGTACTTTGCATCTTGCGGGATGGTGGGATGAAGCGGCCCGGGCTAACCTTACATGACATCGTTCATGAGACTTGCTCCATGCTTGACATGCAACTTGTATTGCATAAGTGGCTTTGCGGGTGCCTGTTTCTCCCAACATAGTGAAGATTCAATTTACAATGGGTGATTGACAATACTAGTATCAATGTTGTGTTTATTGTTCATAAGTTAGAACTACACTTACTGAAAGCCCCAAACCACGTAAAACATGCAAAGAAAATTAGAGGCGTCTAACTTTGTTTTGCAGGGGTGTGTTGTGATGTGATATGGCCATGATTGTGATTATATATGATGTATGCAATGTTCCTTATTGTAAGTCGGCAAACGGCAGGAGCCTTATGGTTGTCTTTTAATTTCGTTAAGACCTGCGTGTCTATTATTCAAAGTAGTTGTAATAGTTGATGCTGGTGGACGATAAACATGGAGTTGTGCCATTGACCTTGATGCCACGCCGGTGATGATGGAGATCATGTTCGTGCTTGAATATGGAGATCGGATGTCACATCCCAAAATTTTCCAAATTTTGAAATGTGAAAAATAAATAAACAAAAGAAATAATTATTGAAATTTAGGGTGAAAAGAAACTTTTTGTTTCTAAATGGAAATATCAAAACCCATCTTGAGCAAATTTGAATAAAATGGAATCCAACAAATTTCAATCAATTGAAATACATTCATCAATGAATGTATCTTGAAATTTAAACATTTGGAAAAGTAAACCAAAACCCTAATGGAAGAAAATCATTTCCAAGATCACTCTAAGACTATAGATTTGTTCCATATAAAAATATGTCAACAAACATTTATAAATGATCAAAAATGATAAAAAAATATTATAAAACCATAGAAATTGGTTTCATTCAATTTGGAGCCATAGATAAAAACTTATGAACTTAATAAGATAAAAGGAAATAATGTCCAAAGCTAATAAAGATCCTATCTAAAATCCATACCAAATTGTGAGCAAATAATCCTAAAAGGATTTAAAAGGATAAACAAATATTAAATAAAGTGATACAAGTTGGAATCACCAATTTTGCATCTATAAATAAAAAGATATGGATTTTATAAGACAAAGAAAGAAATAAATAATTAAGGAATATTTAAAGACAAATTAAATCTTGAGTTAAATCCATAAGCAAATGAAATAAAGATAAATCAAATAAAATAAAGGGATAAGGAATATTCAAATAAAATAATATGACATTAACCAAATTCTATTCTTTTTGAATAAAGACAAAATCCCTAATAGAAATGATTAATTAAATCATGAGAAAATAATAAAGTGGAATTTCCCAAGGTGGATATAAAAGTTATTTAATTAACTTAAATGGAATAAAAGAATCATTTAAATAAAATTAATATGGAATTAAAACCATATTTGATTTTATTGGAATAAAGACAAATGCCCAATTTAAACGATTAATAAATCATATTAAATATTCTAAATAATTCAAAATGAATTATTTAACATACTATTGAATAAATAAAACCTGCTGAAAAAGGTTTTGTAAAAATTAAGATTCAAATAAGAGTTTGAAAATATAAATAAAATCTTATTTGAATAAAAAACAAGTGCCTAATTTAAAAAATAATAAACCATAAAAGAATAAGAGAATTATTCTAAAGTGGACTTTAAAATGTATTGATAAACAACATTAAAACTTACTGAAAGTTTGGTAAAGATCTAAATTTAAATGGCGTTTGAATTATTTGAACAAAATTCAAAATAGAAAAAGAAAAGGGTTTTAGGGGAAAATGGAAACAAGCCAGCCCAGCCCAGCTAGCCCATCTAGCCCAACTCGCAGCCCACCTCTTCTTTCCCCCCGAATTGTTTTCTGATACTCGCGAACGAACCCGCGCAGACGCTGACGACGTGACCCCACCGCATGTTGGGGATATGCTATATGGGTATCCTTATGGCATGTCTCTTATCCGGCTAACCCGGGTGGCCCCTAATCGGTAGCATGACCTATGGCATGCTGGGTGGCCCAGTTAGATGGATCCAGAAGGGAGGCCCATGCCGGATAAAGGAAGGCTACGGTGGAGTCACCAGCGTACCCGGAGCCTTGGAGTACAAGATACACAAGACTAGTAATAGATAGTGTAGGACTCTATAACCTGTCTGGCTAGGACTTTTCCCTGTAACCCTAGGACCTGGCGAATATATAAGTCGGGCCTATGGGAGCCTTTAGGGCACAACCTAGTATCGATTCATACAACCTCGCACAGCAAACCAATCCATGTAACTCGGCGTATTGCCCTTATAGTGATTTATAGCAGGAGTAGGATTCTGCCACCATTGTGGGATCTGAACCTGGGTAAGCTGTGTTACCTCGTACCCATCAACCGTTCGCCTTACCCCATGTCTCTAAACACGCACTATGAGGACCCCTCCATGGCGTACTCGTCGGCAATACCACGACAGTTGGCGCCCAAGGTGGGGCAAGAGGCGCTTCAGGCTCTTCAGCGGGCGAGGACCAAGATCTTCACGGGAATCGGCGAAACCGTATCCATTGGTCGCGTTCTCTTCTTCGGCAACGTTCCGATCGTCCCTCCCGACGAGTTCTGGATCCCGGCGAAGACGAACCCTACGCGGTGTTCGATCGTTCCTATCGGAGACATCCACCTCTTCATCGGCAAAACCGACTCGGGCACTAGTTCCCTGGGAGTCGGAGGAGCATCAAGACCCGCACGGACCGCCTATGGGCAGGATACGTTCGCGGAAGGATCGATGTCGGATCTCTCTTCGGAGTTTGTCGGCAAAGATCGAAAAGCCCCAAGACCCGCACGGACCGCCTACGGGCAGGATACGTTCACGGAAGGATCGATGTCGAATCTCTCCTCGGAGTTTGCCGGCAAAGATCAGAAAAATTCAAGGCCCACCCAAACCGCCCCTGTGCAGGATATAAAGGTGGAAGATCACTGCAAATCCGCCGTCTTCGTTCATGCGTCTGGACAGCAGAGATCCAAGTTCGTCGGCGTGGTTACCATCTTCGATCTGGCGCGCTGCGCTCAGAGAGAGGGCAAAAACCCCCGCGATTACCTGGCCAGGTGGCTCCGTATATGAGCCGATCTAGACCACTACCCCGATGATAACGCTTTGTATCACTTCGTGGAAGGACTGGACTGTGGCACGCTTCTCCGACATTCTTTAAGACGGCAGCAGGCAACATGACGCCTTACCCTCGAAGAGATGGTGAGAACCGTCAACAGCTACGCGGCAGCTGACGCAGCAGCCCAGATGGAGCTTGCGCTCAGAGAAGGAGAACCCCCGATTCAGAAGCCGCCGCCACCGCCTCCCGCCGCCATCGTCGCAGCAGCACCACCAGCTCTAGTCATCGTCGAGGCCGTTGCACCTCCACCGCCCGTCATCGAGGAAGTCCTGGCACCCTCCGACTCTATCATTGACGCGCTTTATGCTGACTTCAATGCAGATTCAGAGGAGATAGACTTTAGTCCAGAAGATCTAGACTCCGCTATGCAGGAGATGGAGGAGGAGTACTCGCGTGACGAGCAAGCCAACAACGCCGTCATGTCCCGAGGGGTGTTCGTCACCATTGGGACGGCGATGGATGAAGATCAACCAGCGAAGCTCCGCCTACTGATCGAAAAGGGAAGGGGCCACTTATTGCCGACGATGATCGCGCAAAGTCATGCCTCCTCCGCTTAACCCAAAGGCAGCAGAACTCGGCACCGGCCCGAGCAACAACAACACCACAAACTTTCCGCCTCCAGCATCTACATCTGCAGCAGCCCAAGTTACTCCAGCTGATAGAGTGATGTACGACAATCTCCTTGTCGAGCCACTAACCATTGCTCATATCCGGAACGTGACCCAGCTTGACGAGAAGCGCAAGCCATCGCGGAGCAAGGCACTAAACTAGATCAAGATCTGGTCAACGTGCAAAAGTCCATAGAAAAAGCTAGAGCAATGGAGGCCGAGTACAAGACTCTGCTACAGCAGCAGAAGGCTAAGAAAGCTTCGGCTCGCGTCATCAACGATCCTGGTGTACGGCGCAACCTAGGATGGGCTCCTTCAAAGCCGGCACAGGCCAAGCCATACATTGACAGTGAAGGCAAGCAGTTGATGCCCACCCCACTCCTTAACCTCGCCCTCGCCAAGACCCTTCTGGAGCAGGATAGATCGCCTGAGGCAGTGGAACTGGTCTATGACCTAGTGGCCAAGGCGGTGAAGCAGCAGGAAAATGCCACCTCTCAGAGGCTTGAGTCTGACCCAGCGCTCTGCCAATCTAGCCAGTACAAGCCACCAAGGGACAGATCTCCTCTTGATGTCGGGTCCCAGACGGGTTCATCAGAACGAAGACGGAGGGATGCGTGCAATAGGAAGGATGCCATCCCCATATCCTCCGACCACAGAGAAAAGGCCCGACCTTGTCGCCTGTCGCCACCGCCCCAACTCCCTGACATCGCGAAGATTACAAGGCTCACCATCGTACGGATATGCCCCCACCAAAGCAATGAGGCATCGTCATCCGCGACAACACGGAGTAGACCCGTCATGACGGAGAGCGCAACCAAGGACACAAGAGCAGGTCACGCCATGACCCTCCGCGTCCGACAAGCAACCGTGACAGGCGTGAGGCGTCGCAGGAGGGTAACAGCAAGAAGCCTAACCCACCGCCACCTCCGCCTCCGTCACCACCAAGTAGTCACCAGGGTGGAGGGGGGCCGCGTCGTTCATGCAGCCCATCCCCTGTAGACAAAAAGAAGAAGAACCCGGAGCCATATGATGCATGTTCGCGGATCGATAAGATCCACGAGGCCCGGGAAGGGCCATACCTGGGACCATGTTGCTTTGACCTGCAATACGGTCCGCAACTTACCCCAAAGGTTTCCGGATTGACAAGACCATCAAGCCCTATGACGGCACCGCCAAGCCAGCCACATGGTTGAAGGACTACGGCAACGCGGTGGAGATTGCCGGAGGCAACCCCAACGACGCCGTCAAGTACCTCCCATTAATGTTGGCGGGAACGGCCCATCAATGGATCGACGACTTGCCAGAAAAATCTATCTACAACTGGCTGTACATGCAAGAAGCGTTCACCAAGAACTTTGAGGGTACATACAAGCGTCCCTGCACCGTAGGTGATCTACAGCGGTGCGTGCAAGAGAAAGACGAGACATCTCGCGCCTACCTCTCCTGCTAGCAGGATGTGAAGAATTCCTACGTAGGAGTGCACGCTCAAACCGCCATGGCCGCCTTCATCGATGGGTTGGAAAGAGGCACACTGCTCCGGCATAAGCTGAAGCGCTTGTAGGACAATCACCATCTTGACTTGAACCAGATGATTCAGTTGGCTAGTGAGTTCGTAGCTGCCAACGACGATGCTCGTGGCTCCTTGCCGGCAATGGCCGTTCCAACTCAAGCTCGGAGGAACAGCAGTACAAAGCGGAAAACCGCTCCAGAAGAAAATCAATCTACCGACATGGTCGCTATGACTTTTGCAGGACGAGGAGAAGGCGGACAACATGGCCGAGGAAGGGTAGTTGGTCGTGGGCAGCAACGAGGAAGTGAAACCACCTCGGCGTCGTTCCGCGTTCCCCAAACCTACGAGGAGTACCGCGATATGCTGTGCCTCGTACACCTCGACGCCAATGGCAAGGCCACCCATACCAATCGACACTGCAAGTTCGTCAACGACCTCAAGGATGACCCGGAGTCCGCCAAGCTTAAGTCGGAAGAATGCATCGCATGGCAAGGGCAAGGCGAATAAGAAGGAGGAGGAGTCCAAGGATTCAAGTGACATGGACGAGGACGTTGACCCCAAGAACGCCGCCAAGAGCGACGACAAGGGCAAGAACCCCTTCGCAAAGAAGGCTCCAGTCTACCACACTTTCCTTGGCACCCCCACCATCCGACAATAGAAGACCTCTCTGAGGATCCTGATGGCTACTCCCCCCCCAGTTCCCTAGTACCTGCGCTGGTCGGAGGTTCCAATAACTTGGGACAGGAAGGACCACCCAGACCTTATACCCACGGAGAACCAGTACGCCATGGTCATCAACCCTTTGATTGACGGCGTGGAGTTCACCAAGTGAATGGTGGATAGTGGAAGCAGCATCAACATCATGTACCTGGATACACTACAGAAGATGAACTTAACGGAGGCAAACCTAAGGCGGACCAACACCATCTTCCACGGTGTAGTTCCTGGTCGGGAGGCTCGGTCCCTTGGGTGCATTACACTTCAGGTTGCCTTTGGCGATGTTAATAATTACCGCCAAGAGCGCATGACCTTCGAGGTGGTCCCCTTCAAGAGCGTGTACCACGTCATATCCGGCCGCCACATATTCCACACATTCATGGCCAAGCCATGCTTCGTCTACAACAAACTCAAGATACCCGGACCAAACGGCATCATCACCGTATCCGGAAGCTTTACCAAGGCAAGGGATTGCGAGATCAACGAAGTAGCCATTGCAGAAGTTGTCCTCTACAGCGAAGAATTCAAAGAGATCCAAAGCAAGGTCGATGACTCAGAGATGCCCGCGTCGAAGAACCAGATCTTCGACTCCGCTCCTGCATTCAAGGCCGCCATCGATACCAAGCCGGTGGAACTTGTGGTAGGCGATGCCTCCAAGGTCACCGCCATTGGGACAAACCTGGATCCCAAATAGGAAAGCGCACTCGTCGAGTTGCTCCATGAGAATAGGGACATCTTTGCCTGGCAACCTGCCGACATGAAAGGTGTACCTAGGGAATTTGCCGAGCACAGCTTAAAAATTGATCCAAAATGCAAACCAGCGAAGCAACCTCTACGACGCTTGGAGATGAGAAGAGACGCGCCATAGGCAAAGAGATAGCTAGATTACTTAAGGCTAGTTTTATCCGAGAAGTCCTTCACATCCAATGGGTGGCCAATCCTGTACTTGTCCCCAAAAAGGGAACCAAAAAATTAAGAATGTGTGTTGATTACACCGGCTTGAACAAAGCATGCCCCAAATATCCGTTTGCTTTGCCTCGCATTGACCAGGTCATTGACTCGACGGCTGGCTCGGAGCTTTTGTGTTTTCTCGATGCATACTCAGGATACCACCAGATAAAGATGAGGAAGTCAAACCAATTGGCCACTTCGTTCACAACCCCATACGGCACGTTTTGCTATCTCACGATGCCCTTTGGGCTGAAAAATGTAGGTGCTACTTACCAGCGGACAATGCAACGTTGCCTTCGCGACCAAATTGGTCGGAACGTTCACGCCTATGTGGACGATATCACGGTGATGTCTAAAAAGTCAAACGACTTAATATCCGACTTAAAAAAACCTTTGATAATCTCCGGAAATACAACATGATGCTCAACCCTAAGAAGTGTGTCTTCGGGGTTCCAGCCGGCAAATTGTTGGGCTTCATCGTTTCCCAACATGGAATCGAAGTCAACCCGGAGAAAATCAAGGCCATCTTAAACATAAACCGTCCGACATGCCTAAAGGACATTCAACGACTAACAGGTTGTGTTACAGCAGTTAGTCGGTTCGTCGGCCGACTTGGAGAGAAGGCTCTGCCGCTGTACAAGTTGCTGAAGAAGGCGGACAAATTCACGTGGACGGACGAAGCAGATGCAGCATTGAAGAAGCTCAAGGAGATTCTTTCCTCGGCGCCCATCCTTGCAGCACCCGAGCCTGGTGAGCCCCTGTTAATTTACATGGCGGCAACCAACCGGGTTATCAGCATCGTCGTCGTGGTAGAGCGGAAGGAACCAGGCTATAAGCACGGAGTTCAACGACCAGTTTACTATGTGAGCGAGGTCTTGACGGATTCCAAGCAGCGTTACCCGCAGTACCAAAATATATCTTATGGAGTATTCCTTGCTTCTCGGAAGATAAGGCATTACTTTCAGGAGCACCCAATCATAGTGGTGAGCAAGACTCCACTGTCCGACATCATCAATAACAGCAACGCTACAGGAAGGGTCGCAAAGTGGGGCATTGAACTTGCCTCCTTCGAGATCACCTACAAGAGACGCGACGCTATCAAGTCACAAGCCTTGGTGGATTTTGTTGCAGATTGGACGGAGCTGCCAGACGCTACTCCGTTGCCAGAACCAGAGTACTGGGTGATGCACTTTGATGGATCAAAGCTGCTCAATGGCTCAGGGGCTGGTGTATTGCTACAGTCACCAATAGGAGACAAGCTACACTACGTTCTGCAGATCCACTTCGAGGCTACAAACAACATGGCAGAGTATGAATCACTCATTCACGGACTACGTGTAGCCAAGGATATTGGCATCAAGCGCATAGTTTGCTGTGGAGATTCCGACTTGGTTGCCCAGTAGGTGGCTGGCACCTGGAATGCGCGGAACCCTATGATGGCGGCATATCGAGACGAAGTGGACGAGATAGCCAAGAGCTTCTTGGGCTACGAAGTCAAGTATGTGCCTAGGGAACAAAACGAGGCAGCTGATCTGCTCTCTAAGCTAGGATCAGGGCGCAAGAGAATTCCGCCAGGAGTTTTCCTAGAGCACCTGCGCACACCATCCGTGAAGGGAGCCGACATCGACAACCCGGATAGAGCTGACTCTTTCGTCAACATAGTGACTAAGGTCCCTTCGGCTTGGACAAAACCGTTCATGGAATACCTCGAACATGGAAATTTGCCCGACGACGAAGTCGAAAGATGGCAAATAGTACGGCGAGCAAAGGGTTATACCATAATCAATGGGAAACTCTACAAAAGTATCACTACTGGTGTATACCTAAAGTGTGTTTCCCAGCTAGAAGGTATGGAAATCCTACGCGAAATCCATCTTGGAGATTGCGGGCATCACGCCGCTCCTCGATCGTTGGTCGCAAAAGCCTTTCGGCAAGGATTCTACTGGCTGACCGCAAAGGCGGACGCCGACAAGCTGGTTGAGACATGCATGGGATGCCAGCATTATTCCCGACAACCACATGTTCCTGCTGAAGAACTGCGAACAATACCAATAACTTGGTCGTTTACAGTCTGGGGGCTAGACATGGTGGGACCGTTATAGACGGCACCTTGTGGGTTTACGCATCTGCTTGTAGAAGTTGACAAATTCACGAAATGGATAGAAGCTAAAACCATTAGAAAGCTTGATGGGGCGACTGCCCTCAGGTTCGTCCGAGATCTAGTGGTGAGATTTGGTCTCCCACATAGCACTATCACCGACAACGGCATCAATTTATCACTCGGATAAGTGGAGGCATATTGCTGGGAGAAAGGCATCCGACTTGACCTTGCATCTGTGGCACACCCACAATCCAATGGTCAGGTCGAGCGAGCCAATGGATTAATTCTGCAGGGAATCAAGCCACGTCTTGAGGCACCGCTACATAGAGCAGCTGGAGCCTGGGCGGAAGAATTTCCATCTGTGTTGTGGAGTTTACGAACTACACCCAACAAATCTACCGGCTACACCCCTTACTTCATGGTATATGGAGCAGAAGCCATCCTGCCCTCCGACATCCTCCACGATGCACCAAGATTTGCCGCCTACGACGAAGATGACGCTGAAGAGTCCAGACGCCTAGATGTAGACCTTCTCAAGGAGGAGCGCGTTTTGGCATGCCAAAGATCCGCCATCTACCAGCAGAAGCTACGTAGCTACCATAGTCGCCGTGTTCGGCATCGCTCGTTTAAAGAGGGGGATTTGGTGCTCTGACTTAAGCAGAAGAAGTCACACAAATTATCCTCGCCATGGTAAGGACCGTTCATCATAAGCAAGGCACTGCTCAATGGGTCTTACTACCTTGTTGACAATCATGAACTTAAGGATAAACCCAACGAGGATCATAAGAGTAAGCGACGTGACCTGGATGATGACTACCCGGAGCTTGATCGTCCATGGAACATAGCACAGCTACGTCCTTTCTACACTTAGCATTTTTTATCTAATTGTGTACATCTTATATGATCAATGAAATAAAGCTCTCTGGTTCACTCATATTTCCGAATCTTTTACCTCCTTTAGTGTTCATTTTTGGATCATGTAAAACCTTTATGCACAAGCTTTGCGTTTGCACTTGTGAAAATTCTGCCTACGGGCATTAGCTTAAGTTTTCTGGTCTACACGTTCTTTGTTGTTTTTATGTGGATTCTGGAGTAGTGACTTTCGACACTTATTGTCGGTGATTTTGTGCTCAGGTTATTGACGGTGCCATTGGGCATCATCACCTAAGCGCATGGTTCCGACAACGAGTCTTCCGACTCACAAAAATTCAAGCATAAGAACCAAAGTAATGGATAAGCTAGAACTTGCTTAAAAAATATATACATGCTAGAAACTAGTTCTTAAGTAGAAGGAAATAACAACCATTGTTTTCCGCCTGAAGTTACATCATCAAGTTTTTTCCGCGCATACACCAAAGATGAAACAAATATTACAAAGTTGTTTTTCATTCCTTTGGCGCAGGAGACTTGGAAGTAGCATTGTCACCAGCCGGAGAATCACCATCAACATCGACATTGTAGTGGGACTCGGAGGAGTCTTGGTTGACGCTGTCGAAGGTGTTCATGGGCACGAAGACGTCGATGTCCACCAACTCGGCAACTCTGGCGTCATAACCCGCAAGTGACGACAGGATGGCTTCGTGATCAATCTCTTTGCTGTCATCATCAATGTCGGGGATACCAGAGGTCACCGTATCGATGTCGGCATCCTCATAGTGTGCCTTCACCATTGACAACGCCATCCTTGCGCCAGCCCGTGCACATGATGTTGGAGATATTCCCTAGAGGCGATAATAAATGTAGTTATTATTATATCTTTGTGTTTATGATAAATTACATTCATGCTATAACATTATTAACAAGTAAACATTAATACTTGTGTGATTTGTAAACTAAATTAGAGTCCCTAGTAAAGCCTCTTTATAATACTAGCTTGTTGGTTAATAAATGATTGTGGTTTCCCTATCATGAACATTGAGATGTTATTAACAACAAGATCATATCGTTAGGAGGATGGTATGATGGACATACTCCTATAGATAAGCGTAGCATAAAGATCAAGTCATTTTAATAGTTCAATTGCTGTATGATTTCTGATACATAGTAACCTAATTCCTTCGACCATGAGATCATGCTTATCACCATCACCGGAAGGATGCTTTGATGACATCAAACAACACACCGTAACTGGGTGGCTATAAAGGTGGCATTGAGTGTTCGGAAAGTATGGGTTGAGACACATGGATCAAGAGTGGGATTTGTCCATCCATATGACGGATAGATATACTCTGGGCCCTCTCGGTGGAATGTCATCCAATTGGCTTGCAAGCATGTGACTGGCTCACAAGGGATCACATATCACGGGAACAAGAAAAGATTACTTATCAGTAACGAGGTTGAACTAGGTATGCAGAGATACCGATGATCAAAACCTCGGATAAGTAAACTATCATGAGACAAAGGGAAATTGGTATCGTATGTAAGTGGTTCATTCGATCGCAAAGTAATCGTAGAAATATGTGGGAGCCAAGTGAATTTCCAGATTCCTCTATTGGTTATTGTTCGGAGAAGTGTCTCGATCATGTCCGCATAATTCACGAACCGTAGGGAGACACACTTAAGGATTCGACGTTGTTGAGTAGTTATGGAATGATGAGTAAGAGACCGAATGTTGTTCGGAGTCTCGGATGGGATCCTGGATATCACGAGGAGATCCGGAATGGTCCGGAGAATAAGATTCATATAAGGAAAGTCCTATTTCGGGGTTGGAGAATGGTTCCGGTGTTTTCATCGGGAATGTTCTAGAAGGTTCCGGAATGTCCGGCACTCCGGAGGGGAAGGGTACATGAATGTGTCATAACAAGTTGGAATGGTTGCATCATGTACTAGGTGTCATCGCTGAGCAAAATAAAGGGATAAATCAAATCCTAGTTTGAAAAGTCAAACGCCAATTTGAAAAGTCAAACGGCTATTTTGCTTGGTGGAGGGAGAGTAGGAAACCTACTTGGGGAGGAAGTCCCTCTCCCTCCACCGCCGGCCAAGGAGGCCGAGTTGGGGAGGGACTCCCCTTGGCTGTGCCCTCCCACCTATATAAGGAGGGGCAGGGCTGCCCCTCCAAGACCTACACCTTGCCCTCTCCAAACCCTAGCCCTAAGCCGCCGGCGCCACCACCTCCTGCTGCTGCCGCCGCCTAGGGCAAACCCTAGCCGCCGACTTGGGCTTCCCCAAGCCCTAGCCGCCGGCCTAGCCCTCTCTCCTTGGTGCGTCTAAACCCTAGATCACCGAGGTCTCTCTCATAGTCCACCATACTCGCTCCAGCTTAAGGCGAAGCCCTGCGAGATCTCCCCTCTACTTATGGTACCACATTGTCGTGCTGCCGGAATCGCGAGGAGAGTGCTACAACCTCCGCTGCCTACTGGAACAAGGGAGAGGAAGGTCTTCGTCGAGTACCAAACGTGTGATCATGAAGCGCCCGGCTTAACGCCGGAAGGATCGTCTACACGATCTTGAGATCGGGAAGAGTACGACTACATCACCCATGAGAATCCGCTCTCGTTAAACACTTTGGAATCTTCGAGGGTGAGTTATTCTATCGACTCGTTGCTACAATATAGTAGATAGATCTTGGCTTGTTTGTTTGCATGCAGTATAAATTTTTTGTTTTCCATGCTATGAATCCCAACAGTGGTATCAGAGCCATGTCTATATGTAGATCTGTTGCACGAGTAGAAAATAATGGTCATTGTGGGCGGTGGTGCTTTTATTATCAATTGCTTCTTGTGTACTTTGCATCTTGCGGTATGATGGGATGAAGCGGCCCGAGCTAACCTTACATGACATCGTTCATGAGACTTGCTCCACGCTCAACATGCAACATGTATTGCATAAGTGGCTTTGCGGGTGTCTGTCTCTCCCATTATAGTATAGATATAATTTACAACGGGCACTTGATAGTTCAAACATCAACGTTGTGGTTCTTGTTCATAAGTTAGATCGACACTTATTGAAAGCCCCAAACCACGTAAAACATGCAAAGAAATTAGAGGCGTCTAATTTTGTTTTGCATGGGTGTGCTGTGATGTGATATGGCCATGATTGTGATTATATTTGATGTATGCAATGTTCCTTATTGTAAGTTGGCAACCGGCAGGAGCCATATGGTTGTTTCTTTAAATTCTGTTGAGACCCGCGTGTCTATTCAAAGTAGTTGTAATAGTTGAAGCTGGTGGACGACAACCATGGAGCAGCGTCATTGACCTTGATGCAATGCCGGTGATGATGGAGATCATGTTCGTGCTTGAAGATGGAGATCGGAAGCACAAAGAAGAAAGCCCATATCATATCACATATTATGAATTGCATGTGATGTTAATCCTTTATGCATCTTGTATTGCTTAGTTAACGATGGTAGCATTATAAGATGATCCCTCATGCAGATAAATTTCAAGTTCTAAAGTGTTCATCCTTAGTAAGCACCGTTGCTAAAGCTTGTTGTTTCGAAGCACCACGTGATGATCGGGTGTGTTAGATCCTGCAAGTGTATACAACATGAGCAAGCCAGATTTGCTCATGCGGAAGCTAAGGTTTGATCTTGAAGAGCCTAGCATGTACAAACATGGTCTCGGAACACGGATCACCGAAAGGTAAAGCATGAATCATATAGTAGATATGATGAACATGTCGATTGTTCACCATTGAAGCTACATCAACTCTCGTGATGATCGGTTTTGATGTGGTGGATTTGGTTCGTGTGATCACTAAAACAATGTGAGGGATATTGTTTTGAGTGGGAGTTCACCTAGATTAATTTAACTATTAATTAGAACTCAATTTGTCATAAACTTAGTCTAAACTATTGCAAATATGTTGTAGATCAATGGCGGCCCCTGCCATCAATTTTAATGCGTTCCTAGAGAAAGAAAAGTTGAAAAACAATGGAAGCAACTTCGCGGATTGGTTCCGCAATTTGAGGATTGTCCTCAATGCTGGTAATTTGACCTATGTGTTGGATGCACCGCTGGGTGACCCACCTGCAGCTGATGCTACCGATGAAGTAAAGAACGTTTACCTCGCTCGGAAGAATCATTACTCCATAGTTCAGTGTGCTATCTTGTATGGTTTGGAATCGGAGCTTCAGAAAAGGTTTGAGAATTCAGACCCACATGATATTGTCCGTGAACTCAAATTGATTTTTGAGACTCACGCGGCAGTTGAGAGCTATGAGGCTTCTGAAAAGTTCTTTAACTGCAAGATGAAAGAGGGCAGCTCCGTCAGTGAGCATGTGCTTAAGATGTCTGGGCACGCAAACAAACTTCAATGCTTGGGTATAGTGATTCCTAATGCTTTGGGGATTTACCGTGTCCTCCAATCACTACCACCAAGTTACAAGAACTTTGTGATGAACTACAATATGCAAAGCATGAACAAGAAGTTGCCAGAATTCTTCTCCATGTTAAAATCTGCAGAAGTGGAGATCAAGAAAGAGCACCAAGTGTTGATGGTCAATAAGACCACCAAATTCAAGAAAGGCAAGTCTAAGCAAAAGGGACACTTCAAGAAGGGTGGTAAGAAAGTTGTCGCACCGACGAAGAAGACCAAGGCTGAACCTAAGCCTGATACAGAGTGCTTTTACTGCAAGGGAGAAGGTCACTAGAAGCGGAATTTCCCAAAGTACTTGGTGGATTTGAAGAACGGCAACATCAAGAAGAAAGGTATATCCGATATACATGTTACTGATGTGTATCTCACTAGTACTCGTAGTAGTGCCTGGGTATTTGATACTGGTTCGGTTGCTCATATTTGTAACTCGAAACAGGTGCTACGGAAAAAACGGAAGCTAGCGAAGAACGAGATGACGATGCGCGTGGGAAATGGATCAAAGGTTGATGTGATCGCGGTCGGCACGCTACCTCTTCATCTACCTTCGGGATTAGTTTTATACTTAAATAATTGTTATTTGGTGCCTGCGTTAAGCATGAACATTATATCGGGATCTTGTTTATTGCGAGACGGTTACTTGTTTAAGTCCGAGAATAATGGTTGTTCGATTTATATGAGTAATATGTTTTATGCACATGCACCTTTGATATATGGTCTATTCTTATTGAATCTCGATAGTGGAAATACACATATTAATAACATTGAGGCTTAACGTTTGAAATTGAGCGATAACTCGACCTATATGTGGCACTGTCGTCTTGGTCACATTGGAGTGAAGCGTATGAAGAAACTCCATTCCGATGGACTTCTCGAATCACTTGATTTCAAATCACTTGAAAGATGCGAAGCATGTCTAATGGGTAAAATGACTAAGACTCCATTTTCCGGTATGATGGAGCGAGCTACGGATTTATTGGAAATCATACATACCGATGTGTGTGGTCCAATGAGTGTAGCATCGCGCGGTGGTTATCGTTATGTTCTTACCTTCATGGATGACTTGAGTAGATATGGGTATATCTATTTCATGAAACATAAGTCCGAAACTTTCGAGAAGTTTAAGGAATTTCAAAGTGAGGTTGAGAATCAACGTAACAAGAAGATTAAATTTCTGCGTTCTGATCGTGGATGTAGAGGTTCCAATCTTTAATAAGATAGAGCCCCATGTGTTTACAATGCTAGTCCCTGGATCAATAGCTAGCATCCACAGTTTAGATGTAATATCAAGAAACAAAGGTCATAATATAACTTTATAACCAGGAATAACATAATTTTATTACATCATACATAGCTCATTTGGCTATTACATTACATTGCAGCAGAATAACTATAGTCATGGGGTCCTTCATCTTCAAAGTGCCACAGGCAGATGTTGGTTGTAGACTTTGTAATCCTAATCAATCAATCTTCACTAAAAACAAACAAACCTGCAACATTACAAGTTACAGCCACAAGGGTCAATACATTTGAATTGTATTGGCAAGCTTCACTATTATGTGTAAGATTAGTGGATCCAATCAATACATGCATATTTGGCTAAGTAGGGTTTTAGGCTCATTTGCTTAAAGCAATAATTTATCCTATCTTTTCAAAAATGTTTTTAATCCTTTGTCAAATCTCTTTTTCCAAGTTCCTTGAACTCCTTGGTAGAAACTCAAGTGTTCAAGTCCTTGTCAAAATCCCTTGAGCTACTTGGTAACCCCAAGTGCAACAAGTTTTATAAAAATCTCATAAGTTCCTTGGTAACCCCAAGTGTTCATGTTTTCATCTCTTGAGTTCCTTGGTAACCCCAAGTACATCAAGTTTTATCAAAGTCTCTTGTGCTCCTTGGTAACCCCAAGTGCACCAAGTCCTTAAAAGTTTTCTTTTAGAAATTAGAATGTCGAGATCTCCCATAGTTCAAACTTTAGTTGCTCAGTATTGTCCATAACCGGGGACACGGCTAAGTACTTAGATTTTATTATCTTCTGCAGAAGGAGTACACTTTACCCACATGTCACAATCCCATCCTTTTGCCACCAGTGGCCACTGGATTAGCACTCACCAAGATGGAGTACTGGCAGATTGAGAATGTGACAAAGTCTTTCCAAAGGGTCCTCCCATACACCATTGCTAGCTTGTCTTCAGCACCCATGAAGCATTCCAAATCCCCATGTCTAGTTAACTGAAGACAGTGCATGGGTCTTCCCAATGTAGTTGACTAAGCCAGAGCCATAATAGCATGTGGTTGCACACGAAAGCCACAATTGGAGAAACATGTTCAATCTCTAAGTTTCCTAGGTGGTTTTCTTTTGGAGGACAACACAATGTGATTCCCATAGACATGGTTCCTTTTGTTGCCACCCTCTCCAAAACTTAAAGTATCCTTCCACCTAGGTGGTTCATTGAGTCCTTGTTTTATTCTGTAAAACACAAGTCCTTTTCTCACCCTTTGTAAAATCTCAACATGTATCTCTTTTCAAAATATAGCATGGCTAAGCATGTAACAACTACATTGTTTTCTCTAAGGAATGGATAGGGAATCCTATTAGGATTTTAGCATAGCATAAGTACAAAAAGTATTTTCATGCATGTTTCAAAATCCACTAAGTATAATGAAAATAGTAGGACGTTTGATGATAGTGTCACTTGCCTTTTTGGAAGGGAATGGTGGTTCAATCCTTGGTCTTGCTAGTCTCACACTTTGATAATTTCACTATAATCAATCAAGCAAACTCTATATCAACTAGCATTCCAATAATCAATCAAACCACAATTCACACACATAAAACTATGGGATCTAAGATCTAAGTCATGCATGTAAGCATGTAAAAGATGGTTCTAATTGCAAAGGTGGTCTCCACTAGGCTTCTAAACTTTGTAAAGTCCAAAGTGGTCATTTACCAAAATGGCAAAGTCATTTGCAAAAAGGGTTTTGTCCATAAACCATTTTTAAATCCATTCAACATTTTATGTGGTGGAAAAACATTTTTATCAGGCAACAATTTTAAGTGGTTCACCAAATAAGTTGAGGTTTCTCAAAACTTGGTGTTTATGGCCAGTAGGTTTGATCCAAAATATTTTCCCAAAGTTTTTACTCCAAAACATTTTCATAACAAAATTTATTATTTTTATTTGGCTAGAAATGGACCAAATCAATTAATCTATCCTAAATTTCACCAAATTCATTTTTAACTCCATGGGTTGATTCCTAGGGTCAGCAAGTTTACAACAAACCATTTTGCAAAGGTTTTAACCCTAAAAACATTTTTAAACAATTTTTCTAATCCAAACAAGCACACAAATGAATCTGTAAAAACAAGTAAATTAACATATACTATTTACTAAACCAAGGGTATGGTTGGCTAGGGCTTGCTCTCCTGAATCCAACGACATAAAATTTGTAATTTTTGGACGTGTGAATCCAAAGTTACAAGGGTTTGAAAATTGAATCTATAACAAATTCAAATCTGTTTTTAAAACAAAAACATGGCCACACATCACGTTCTGGTTGGGTGGTACCGGTTCAGCCGGATCACGCGCTGTAGCCATTGGATCTAATCAGATCGTGCTGCACAGGACGCGTACCTCTTCGCGGCTTAAGTGATCTATCGCAAGCGTCGGATTAAGATCCTACGGTGCTAGCGTGCTTGCCACAGTTTGGCGGCGCTGGCGGTGGCTAGCGGCGGCGCACGGCCAGGTGAGGTGCTAGCGGTGGTTCTAGGAAGCAAGGGAGACGGAGGGGGTGCTTACCGCATTCGCGAAGATGAGGTGGTGCTCGACGTGTGATCGACGTGGCAAGGGGCGCACGGGGTCAGGTGGAATCGCTCACCGGAGTTTGCAACGGCGTCAGACAGCTCTGTCCACGGTCGAAGGCGACGTTGTAGATCGCCCTAAGGCAAGACAGGGGCATGGTTAGGCGCGCAAGACCAAGGCAAGGATGTTTGCATGATCGAGAAGACGCGGGGCGGTCAGTGCTTACCAGGGGAGGTCGTCGGAGAGGTTGCAGACGCGGCGGCGTTCAGAAGCTTGACGTAGTCGACGCTATGGGGCGCCATAAGGGAATATGCCCTGAGAGGCAATAATAAAGTGTTTATTATGTGTATTCCAAGTATATGATAGATGTTTATTTTGCATGCTATAATTGTATTGATACGGAAACGTTAATACATGTGTGTTTAATAAACAAACAGAAAGTTCCTAGTTATGCCTCTCTCATAAACTAGCTCGTTGATTAACAAGATGATCAAGGTTTCCTGATCATGGACATTGGATGTTGTTAATAACGGGATCACAACATTAGTGTAATGGTGTGATGAACATTCATCCGAAGTATAGCATTACGATCAAAGTCATTGAGTTTATATTGCTATAACAACTTACGAAGTGATCCTAATCCTTAGACCATGAGATCATGTCAATCACTAACACCGGAAGAGTTTCTTGATAACATCAAACGTCACACCGTAACAGGGTGATTATAAAGATGGATTCAGAACTAATAAAGTGTTATGTTGAGACTCATGGATCGAGAGTGGAATTTGTTCATCCCGATGACGGATAGATATAATCTGGGCCCTCTCGGTGATATCACATTGATTAGCTTGCAAGCAAGTGATTTGATCACTAGAATGTTATATCACAGGAACGAGAAAAGAGTGCATGTCGGTAACGAGATCAAACTAGGTATGGAGATACCGATGATCGAATCTCGGACATGTAATATATCGTGAAACAAAGGGATTAAGATACTAGCGTAAAAGGTTCCGACGATCACAAGAAAGTCATCGTTGAATGTGTGGGAGTCAGTATGGGTCTCCAGATCCCGCTTTTGATTATTGATCCGAGAGGGGTCTCGATCATGTCCACATTATTCACGAACCGTAGGGTGACACACTTAAGAGACACCGACATCCAATTGGAGCAAATGTTTCATGCCGAAAGAATGAACAAGCGCAGGAATTTATTTCACTAGATACCGAAACAGGTTTTCGGGTGAAATTGCATAAAGTGGTTATGCATGTGAAATAGAATTCTAGCAAGGGGTTATTTGTGAATGTTTGTCATTAAAGTAATTGACAAAATTCTGAATAAAATAAAAGAGTTTTATTTAATGAGAGTTTGCATTAAATTTGGTGGAAATTTAATGGGAATTTGAGTGGACTTTTGAGTGGAGGGATTTTAAAGGGCATTTTGTGAGTGGAGTGTCCACCCACATGAATGAAGGAGGGGAGGGGGCATCCCCCATGGCCGGAGGCCACCCCCTTGGGTGCCCCCCTCTTCCTATAAAAGGATCCCCCCTCCTCACTTGTCTCTCACACCTCCTCGTGAAGGATCTCTCTCCCCCTCTAGAATTTATCCCCCATGGTCTCGGACTAGCGAGATACATGTTCCCGGTGGCTATTCGGCAAGAAATAGTTGTGCTTCCGCTGCATCGCTGGAGCGAGGAGGAGGAGGTTGCTCGGTGCCTCGAACGTGTGTGCGAGCACGGATGTCTTGTCTTGATTTGGCGCTTAGGACTTCCTCTCGATCTTGAGATCGGCAAGAGATCGTCTACATCAACCACGAGTTGAACTCGTTAAGCTTTGTCGGTCTTCAAGGGTATGTTCTCACGGATATACATCCGCCGTTGTTTGTATCTAGTAGATAGATCTTGGTATATAGTTCACATCGTAGGAAAATTTTTGTTTTCTATGCGAACCCTACAGGGTATCGAGCGGATCTATGCGTAGCTACTTTACACGGGTAGTACACATATGAGTATGTGGGCGATGATGATCATGTTGTTGCTCCTTTGTTGTAATTTTGGATATTGGTGGCATAGTGGGATGAAGCCGCCCGGACAAACTTTACATGTCCTCGCACATGAGACCTGTTCCACGCTTGACATGCAACTAGTTTGCATAAGTGGCTAGCGGGTGTCTGTCTCTCCTACTATAGTTAATATCTATTTTGCAAGCGAGTTGTCAACAATTTGATTATCCTCGTTGTGGTTCATGTTCGTAGGTAAGAACGGTTCTATCTCGAAAGCCCTAAGCCACGTAAAACTTGCAATGGATAAATTAGAGGCGTCTAGTTTAGATTGTTGCTGGGCTAGTGTTATGATATGGTAGTATTGTAAGTAGAAGTATGATATGATACTCTTACAACACACATAGCGTGTAAAATCCATAGACCTTGGATTTACACATATAGGTATGATAGTGATCATACCACGATGCACATGATAGAGATCATCTGCGGGAACCATATCATTTCACTAATAAACATATGATGTTTGATAGCATCTTATATTGCTTGTTTAGCGCTTTGTTAGCATAATAAGATGATCCCTCATTTAAATATCAAGATAAGAATGTGTTCTTCCTTTAGTATGCACCGATTATGTTTTCTACGCTCCAAGACATCACGTGATGATCGGGTGTTCTTGGATCCACGACCATATTTTGGGTGTAAAAGCTTTACACCTTGAATACTAAGGTTCTAACTTGGCGAGCCTAGCATGTCTGAGACATGGCCTCGAACACGGACCGAAAGGTTAAGCATGAGTCATATAGTTGATATGATGCCCATTTGATGCTCGCTTTGAAGCTATACCGACTCACGTGATGATCGGACTTGGTATAGTGGATTTGGTTCATGTAATCACCAAAAATGCACGAGGGAGGTCGGTTTTGAGTGGGATTTCATTCATAATATGGATTAGTTGAACTCAATCTATCATACACTTAGTCTAAACTTTACAAATTCTGTTGTAGATGGCACCACCTGCTTTTAATTTAAATGTGTTCATGGAGAAAGAGAAACTTGCAACGAACGGTAGCAACTTTACCGAATGGGCCATGAATTTGAGGATTCTCCTCTCACGCAAAAGCAATATGTGCTAGAAGCGCCGTTAGGCCCCACCTTTGATGATGCCCCGACGAGGAGAAGAATGTCTATCGACTCCAGAGGACCACAACTTAGTTCATTGCGGCATATTGTATGGGCTAGAGCCGAACTTCAAAGCGTTCAAAACGGCAATGCATTTGATACAATGGGTGAGTTGAAAATGATTTTCGACACACATGCTTTTGTAGAGAGCTATAACGCTTCAGAAAAGTTCTTTAGCTGCATGATGGAAGAGCACAACTCCGTTAGTGAGCATGTACTCAAGATGTCGGTTACGCCGATAAGCTTGTGTCCTTGGGAATATCGATTCCCATTGACTTAGGCATCCATCGTGTTCGCAGTCCGCCACCTAGCTATAAGAGCTTCGTGATGAACTATAATATGCAAGGCATGAAGAAGTCTCCCGAGCTTCGAATGCTTAAAACTATGAAGTGGAGATCAAAAGGAACATCAAGTGTTGATGATCAATAGGAACACTGGTTTCAAGAAAGACAAGAAGGGAAAACGGAAGGAAGTAAGGGCGACAAGCCTGCTGTTGCTGAAAAGAAACCCGAGTTGGACCTAAGTCTGATTCCGAAAAGCTACTATTGTAAGGGGATGCCATCGAAGCCTTAATCGCCCCAAGTATCCGGCAAGAAGGCCGGCAAGGCAAACAAAGGTATATATGATATACATGTTATTGATGTGTACTTGACTAGTGCTCGCAGATATCACCGGTATTTGATACGGTTGGTTGCTAATATTTGTAACTCGAATCGGCTGCGGAACAAGCGACCGCTAGCAAGGGTGAGGTCAAGATGCGTGTCGGCAATGGATCAAGCGTTGATGTGATCGTTGTCGAACGCTGCCTCCACTTCCGTCGGGATTAGTTATAAACTTGAATAAATGTTATCCGGTGCTCGACCGAGCATGAACATTATATCTGGATCGTGTTTGATGTGAAGTGGTTATTCATTTAAATCCGAGAACAATGGTTGTTCCATTTATATGAATGAAATCTTTTATGGTCATGCACCGATGATGAATGGTTTATTTCTATTAGATCTCGATGATAATGTTACACATATTCATAATGTTGATGCTAAAAGGATTAAACTTAATGATGATATATCCGCATATATGTGGCACTGCCGTCTAGGTCATATTGGCGTTAAACGCATGAAGAAGGTCCATTCGGATGGACTTTTGGAATCACTTGATTATGAATCATTTGATACATGTGAGCCATGCCTTATGGGCAAGATGTTGGGAATATGCCCTAGAGGCAATCATGTATGATGAGATTTCCCATTGTATTCATAAAGTTATTAAGTAGTCCTTGTATAAACATCTGATGTGTATCATTGAATATGTGATTCAGTTGTGGAACTATGCATTCATGTTGTTTGTACTAAATATCCTTGGTCATTGAGGTTGTGCTGGACACACAACTTAGACCAATGTGAAAGTTGGCTTGATGACTCGGTTCCACTTGTCATGGGCATGGAGATGCTATTCCAACTTACACAGACTAGGCTAAAGAGTTTAGCGAGTCGGATTGACCCATATTGAGGTACAACAAACTAAGTTGTCATTTGTATATCTCAATCAATGTAATCCTTAGACCTGAGGTTGTTGCATAGTCCGAGTTGAGGATCACCGACTTAGGTTCTGTCAAACGCTGATCCGTAACTGGGCAGTTATAAAGGCAGGGTTCGGGTCGACTGAGAATCAAGCTGCGTGATGTGAATAACCAAGACGGAATTTTGCCCCTCCACTCGGAGAGATATTCTCTGGGCCCTCTCGTGAGATATGATTCGGAAAGCATGGCCATGCACGGCTCGGTTAAGTGTTAACCGAGGCGATCGGCTAAGTGTTAGTTGGGTGAATCACTTATCTCGGATCGAGAAGAGAGTTGGACTATTTAAGGGATGACATATATTCGCCTATAGTCTGACAAGGTATATCGTGAGGCAAAAGGGACTCAGACGTAAGTCGCATTGGAAAGGCAAGTCGTCATGACTCTTTGGTACTTGGGAATCGGTACGTTCTGCTAGGAGCCGATGCCGATTGATCGATTGTGAGTTGGACTCTAATCGTGTCCAAGTAACCATGAGCTCTTGGGTCACACACTTAAGAGCGGAGCAAGTTCGGATTGGATTCGAATCAGAATCTGGTTGGACCTAAACCAGATTAGGACTGAGTTAGTGAGTTGGACTCACGGTGACTAGTTTTATATGGGCTTTAGTGAATGGGTCGCGCGAGCAGAGCCCACGTTCACTCCCTATATATAGTGGAGCACAGTAACCCAGAAAGGTTAATCGTGGTTCGGTTAGGTCATTCCATGTGTTGGAAACCCTAGCTCCACAGCAGTCCAGCCGCCGTAACGAACCTAGCAGTTCGCCGCCGGCGCTCCTCCTTGTACGTGTGGATACCAAAGAGGTGTCACGATCGGCACCGGGACGATCGGATCGTGAGGATCTGATCGCATCAATCGACGCTTCATCGCAGTAATCCGCAACCGCGCGTCTAGTGGTAAACCTCGTGGCCTTCTACCTCAGCTAGGTCTTGGGATCACCACGTTAGAGGAAAAGTTTTTGTTTTATCTCTGCGTGGCCCAACAGTGGTATCAGAGTGATAGTTTTTGGTTTTAGGCTCGAGATCTCGCATATGTGATATGCGGTAGGCTATAGATGAGATCTATGTGCTGTTTTGGTGGTCGATCTATGAGATAGATCGGTTTTGTATGAAGTTGATTGGATCAACTGTACTCGGGGAATGGTAGATCAGATTTCCGTGATCATACTGCTGAGGTCGTGGAACGACATACCCCTACCGGTCGGCTTCCGCCATCGGGGTAGATTGTGACACGTAAATCCAGAAGCGGTGATCGAAGATCAAAAAGTTTGATCGAATCGGAACCGCCGGCTTCGCCCTGTCGTAGCGCCTTAGATGTCGTTGCGAGTTTCACAACGCCGGTAGATATTGTATCTATGCATAACTTGTTTTTGCAGGAAGTTGTGAATGGTATGGTTCATGTGCATGTGATGTATGTGTGTAATCCATACGTGATCTGCGAATCACGGTTTTTGTCAGCCGGCTGGAGCCTAGGTGCTGTCCTTTTATTGTATAACGACCTGCGTGTCGGATTCTCTATGTAATTTACTTTACTAAGCTAGTGTAGCTGTTTGAGAACCCGGAAGGCATGCAAGGCGTTGTACATGTCGGCGACATGGAGTAAGACGGCAAGTGACAAGAGTTGGCACGAGTCGGATTACAGGCTTTGTGGAGATGGAGATCGCCATGAAGAGAGCCATACCATTTCACATTATAATTGCTTTATTTTGTGTTAGTGTTATGTCTCAGTTTTACCTCTATTAGATAGTCGGTAAAATTTAATCCCTCAAAGAAGGTCTAGTCGGTTTTCCCGCCAGTGTTTGCACCATCACAAGTCGGACATTTTTGGTAGTGGGCTCATAAAATTGAGGTGCTGCCAATTCTTTTCGACTAGGTGTGTTCGAGTCGGACTCTTACTGCAGAAACACTTGGTAAGCTAGACGGGTCTATCACAACGATTGTGGGACTCGGGGAAAAGTCGGATGGGAGCCGGGGCATGTGATGCCACCCGTCCAACAGGAGTCGCATGAGATGCGATTGACAAGGAGTTGTCTACCTAGATCACTTGGCGGCTAGCGGTGATGCTAAATCTCACTAGCCGACTTGCTTATTTAGGATCCTGAATCACTAAGTAACCATCGGAGGGGTGTTGGTTCTAGTGGGAGCATAAAATATTAAAATGTTTAATATGCTTGCTCTTTTATGAATACATGTCTTAAGTGTTTTGCATATTTTCTGTTGTAGATCATGGAACCAAGTAGCAGTCACTCTCAGATATCCGGTTTATGTTGAGAACCATTCTTGAGAAAGATAAACCAACGACACTAATTTTACCAACTGGTATCGAAATCGAGAATTGTTCTCAAACAAGAAAAGAAGGACCATGTCCTAGACAACCCACTTCGAGATGAGCCGAATGAGAATGCGTATCCGCAGCCACCAATGCCTACCGTCGGGCTAAAGATGAGTCCACGGATATTAGCTGTCTTATGCTTGCTCACATGGAACCGGACTTGCAAAAGCGATTCGAGCATGTTGAGGCCTACGATATGATCGAAAGCCTCAAAAGTATGTTCTGTGCTCAGCGAAGACCGAGAGGTATCAAGTCTCTCGGGCTTTGCTGAGTTGCAAGCTTAAGGATGGTGATCCACCGAGTCCGCATGTGATCAAAATGGTTGGTTACGCAGGGTCTGGAGAGGCTTGGCTACCCCATAAGTTTAAGAGTTCGCTACGGATATAATTCAACTCTCTTCCTAATGCATATGGGCAGTTCATTTGAACTACCACATGCATGGTATGGATAAGAAGCTCACCGAATTGCATGGGATGCTCAAGCAGCAGAGCGGATCTCAAGAAGGGCACCGGTCAAGTGTTGATGGTGCGAGAATAAGGCTAAGTTCAAGAAGAGTTCTTGGACTAAGAAGAAGGCTAAGTCGGGAGGAAAGCAGGCTCAGACCTGTCCCAAGCGCTTCCTCAGGGACTAAGTCATCTCCTTCAGCCGGATCCACTTGCTTCTACTGCAAGGCGGATGGCCATTGGAAGAGGAACTGCAGCAAGTACTTGGCTGACAAAGCCAAGAGTGGAGGTATGACTTCCAACTCAGGTACACTTGTTTGCAATGTTATAGACATATATCTTGGCCGATGCACCTAATAGTTCTTGGGTATATGATACGGATCGGTTATTCACATCTCGCGTTGCGAGGGGACCGGTAAGAACTAGGAGGCGTAGCAAGAGGCGAGGTTGATATTGAGTCGGCAACAAAGCAAGAGTTGCTGCGTTGGAAGTCAGACGATGCAACTTCATTTACCTTCCGATTCATAATGGAACTAAATAATTGTTATTATGTTCCGATTGCTCGATCGAAACATTATTTCGCTTCATGTTTGATGAGGCAAGGCTATGAGTCGAATATCAAGAATAATGGTTGTTCTTTGTATTTGAATGATATGTTTCACGGCTTTGCACCCGTCGGGACGGGTTATTTATTTTGAATCTTGATGGTGAGTCGGTTTATAACATAAATGTTAAAAGGTTGAAACCAAATGATCTGAATATGACTTACTTTTGGCAATCGGCTTGGTCATATAAGTTGGAAAGCATGAAGAAGCTCCATGATGATGGACTCCTAACCCGTTCTACTTGGAGTCGTTCGAGACATGTGAATCTTGCCTACTCGGCAAAATGACCAAGACACCTTTTGCAAAGAGTTGCGAAAGGGCGTCCGACTTGTTGGGACTAGTACATAGTGATGTATGTGGACCAATGAGCACGACAGTCAGGGGTGGTTATGAGTACTTCATTACCTTCACTGATGATTTGAGTAGGTATGGATATATCTACTTAATGAAACATAAGTCGGAAGCCTTTGAAAAGTTCAAAGAATTCCAGAATGAAGCACAGAATCAACTCGGCAAGAAAATAAAGTTTCTTGATTAGGACCGAGGAGGCGAGTACATGAGCCATGAGTTTGATGACCATCGAAAAGTTGTGGAATAGTTCCTCAACTTACTCCGCCAGAACGCATACAAAGGAATGGTGTTTGGAAAGGCGGAATCGGACCTTGTTGGACATGGTACGATCAATGATGAGTCAGACAGATCTGCCTTTATCATTTTGGGGTTATTGTCTAGAAACAGTGGCGTTCACACTAAACAAAGTACCATCAAAATCGGTAGAAGACACCGCATGAGATGTGGACAGCAAGAAGCCGAGTTTGTCTTTTCTTAAGATTTGGGGTTGTGAAGCTTTTGTCAGCGACTTGATCGGACAAGCTTACGGCCAAGTCGGATAAACGTATTTTAAGTGGGGTATCCGAGAAACCTTGGGTTACTACTTCTACAACCGAGAAGAGGGCAAAGTGTTTGTCGCTCGGGCGGTGTCTTCCTTGAAAGAGTTTCTCGGTCGGGAGTAAGTGGGAGCAGTGCAACTCGAAGAAATTCGAGGAATCGGCTAATAGCGAATCGGCAAAAACCTTGGAGGTTGAGCCGATCGTGGCATTGAGCCCGGCAATGACACACTACGAAGATCGGCAAGATTACGAAGTGTTCGTGATGTGTTCTTGTTAGGCGGTGATGAGCGGCAAATTATTCGGAAGCGATGGTGGGATCGATTCGAGTCATGGCTTGGAGCCATGAGATCCGAGATAAAGTCCATGGATGAAAATCAAGTTTGGAACTTGGTTGATCTACCGGACGGTGCAAGACCCGTCGAGTGCAAATGGGTCTTTAAGAAGAAAACTGATATGGATGGAAATGTTTCAATCTATAAAGCACGCCTTGTCGCGAAGGGGTTCCGACAAGTTCAAGGAGTTGATTACGACGAGACTTTCTCGCCCGTAGCGATGCTTAAATCAGTTCGGATCATGTTAGCTATAGCGGCCTATTTCGACTATGAGATATGGCAGATGGATGTCAAAACAGCTTTCCTTAACGGAAATTTAACCGAGGACGTGTATATGATACAGCTCGAGGGTTTTGTCGATCCGGCTAATGCTGACAAGGTATGCAAACTTCAGAAATCCATTTATGGGTTGAAGCAAGCATCTCGGAGTTGGAATATTCGCTTTGATGAGGTAGTCAAATCGTTTGGCTTCATCAAGAGTGATCATGATTCTTGTTTGTACAAGAAGTTTAGTGGGAACAAAGTAAATTTTCTAATCTTATATGTGGATGACATATTACTGATTGGAAATGATGTCCAGATGTTGCAACAAACCAAGGAATCATTGGAAAGGAGTTTCTCAATGAAAGACTTGGGTGAGGCAACATACATCCTCGGAATCCGGATCTATAGAGATAGATCAAGGAGGCTCATTGGATTGAGTCAGAGTACTTATTTGGACAAAGTGTTGAAAAGTTCAACATGGATTCGTCTAAGAAGGGTTCTTACCGATGTCCCATGGTGTAAAACTTAGCAAGACTCGGTGTCCTTGACGGTCGATGAGCGAAGTCGGATGAGTGCGATTCCATATGCTTCTGCAGTTGGATCCATCATGCGCCATGATTTGTACTAGGCGGATGTTTCCTATGCTCTAAGTGTTGTGGCGGATACCAGGTGATCTGGAGAGATCCTTCGAATGACTAAAATATCCTAAAGTACTTGAGAAGGACTAAGGATATGTTCTTGGTTTATGGTGGTGAAGATGAACTTAGTGTAAAGGGTTACACGGATGCAAGTTATCTCACCGACTCGATGATTCTCGCTCGTAATCCGGATCGTGTTTATTATAAGCGGAGTCTTTGTGAGCTGGAAAAGTTCCAAGCAAGAGGCGTATGCTGCGTCTACAACAGAGGCTGAGTTATTGCTGCCTCGGAGGCAGCAAAGGAAGCTGTTTGGATGAGGAATTTCCTCATGGATCTTGGTGTGGTTCAGGGCTCGTCCAATCCGTTGGACGTGTATTGTGACAACAATGGTGCTATTGCACAAGCCAAGGAACCTAGACAACACCAGAAGAACAAGCACATACTCATGCGGTACCACCTAATTCGCCAGTTCGTGGATCAGGGTGATATCAAGTTATGCAAAGTACACACGGATGCAAATATTGCGGATCCGTTGACAAAACCGTTACCCCAGCCGAAGCATGAGGCGCTTTTGAAACCATGGGCATTAGATGCTTAGACATGTGATGTCGGAAGATTGACTCTAGTGCAAGTGGGAGGCTGGGGAATATGCCCTAGAGGCAATCATGTATGATGAGATTTCCCATTGTATTCATAAAGTTATTAAGTAGTCCTTGTATAAACATCTAATGTGTATCATTGAATATGTGATTCAGTTGTGGAACTATGCATTCATGTTGTTTGTACTAAATATCCTTGGTCATTGAGGTTGTCTTTGGACACACAACTTAGACCAATGTGAAAGTTGGCTTGATGACTCGGTTCCACTTGTCATGGGCATGGAGATGCTATTCCAACTTACACAGACTAGGCTAAAGAGTTTAGCGAGTCGGATTGACCCATATTGAGGTACAACAAACTAAGTTGTCATTTGTATATCTCAATCAATGTAATCCTTAGACCTGAGGTTGTTGCATAGTCCGAGTTGAGGATCACCGACTTAGGTTCTGTCAAACGCTGATCCGTGGCGATTATAAAGGCGAGGTTCGAATCGTGAGAATCAAGCTGCGTGATGTGAATAACCAAGACGGAATTTTGCCCCTCCACTCGGAGAGATATTCTCTGGGCCCTCTCGTGAGATATGATTCGGAAAACATGGCCATACACGACTCGGTTAAGTGTTAACCGAGGCGATCGGCTAAGTGTTAGTCGGGTGAATCACTTATCTCGGATCGAGAAGAGAGTTGGACTATTTAAGGGATGACATATATTCGCCTATAGTCTGACAAGGTATATCGTGAGGCAAAAGGGACTCAGACGTAAGTCGCATTGGAAAGGCAAGTCGTCATGACTCTTTGGTACTTGGGAATCGGTACGTTCTTCTAGGAGCCGATGCCGATTGATCGATTGTGAGTTGGACTCTAATCGTGTCCAAGTAACCATGAGCTCGGGGTCACACACTTGGGCGGGAGCAAGTTCGGAATGGATCCGAATCATGTCTGGTTGGGTTGGACCTAAACCGGATTAGGGGAGTTAGTGAGTTGGACTCACGGTGACTAGTTTTATATGGGCTTTAGTGAATGGGTCGTGAAGAGCCCACGTTCACTCCCTATATATAGTGGAGCACAATAACCCGGAAAGGTTAATCGTGGTTCGGTTAGGTCATTCCATGTGTTGGAAACCCTAGCTCCCAAAGCAGTCCGGCCATGACGAACCTAGCGATTCGCCCGGCGCTCCTCCTTACGTGTGGATACCAGCAGAGGTCTTTGTCGATCGGCCAGGGCGATCGGATCGTGAGGATCGCATGCATCAACCGACGCGCTTCATCGATGTCCGCAACCGCGTCTAGTGGTAAACCTCGTGGCCTTCTACCTCAGCTAGGTCTTGGGATCACCACGTTAGAGGAAAAGTTTTTGTTTTATCTCTGCGTGGCCCAACACAAGATGACTAGAACGCCGTTTTCCGGTTCAATGGAACGGGCGACAGATTTATTGGAAATCATACATTCTGATGTATGTGGTCCAATGAGTGTGTCGGCGCGAGGTGGATATCGTTATTTTGTTACTTTCACAGATGATTTGAGTAGATACGGTTATATCTACTTGATGAAACACAAGTCTGAAACCTTTGAAAAGTTCAAGGAATTTCAAAATAAATTGGAAAATCATCGTAATAGAAAGATCAAATTTCTACGGTCCGACCGTGGAGGTGAGTATCTAAGTTACGATTTTAGCACTCACATGAAAGAGTGTGGAATTGTTTCACAACTCACACCTGCCGGAACACCATAGCGAAATGGTGTGTCGGAACGTCGTAATCGTACTTTATTAGATATGGTTCGATCTATGATGTCTCTGACGAACTTGTTTGTCATTTTGGGGTTATGCACTAGAAACTGCTGCATTCACTTTAAATCGGGCACCATCTAAATCCGTTGAAAAGACACCGTATGAATTGTGGTTTGGAAACAAACCTAAGCTGTCATTTCTTAAAGTTTGGGGATGCGATGTTTATGTGAAGAAACTTCAACCGGATAAACTCGAACCCAAAGCGGAAAAATGCGTCTTCATAGGATACCCTAAAGAAACTATTGGGTATTCCTTCTATCACAGATCCGAGGGCAAGGTTTTTGTTGCCAAGAATGGATCCTTTCTAGAGAAAGAGTTTCATGAAAGGTGTGAGTAGTCGGAAGGTAGAACTCGAAGAGGTTGTGGAACCTTCTCTTCAAAGTATGGCGAGTAGCGGCGCGGAAGTTGTTCGAGTTGGCTCCACCTTGAAGAGGGAACTAATGATAATGATCATGAAACTCCGAAGAGAGTACTACGGAACCTCGCAGTCAAAGCAGGGCAGCGTGCGGCTCGAGTCAGACGTAAATCCTGTCATGAATTTCATGGTTGATGAAAATGATGACCTGCGACGTATGAAGAAGCGATGATGAGCCGGATTCCAACAAATGGCTAGAAGCCATGAAATCCGAGATGGAATCCATGTATGAAAATCAAGTTTGGAACTTGGTGGAATTACCTCATGACCGAAAGCCGTGGAGAACAAATGGATTTTCAAAAGGAAAACCGATGTTGATGGTAATGTGACCGTCTATAAAGCTCGACTTGTCGCAAAGGGGTTTCGACAAATTCAAGGAGTTGACTACGATGAGACTTTCTCTCCGTAGCGATGCTAAAGTCGATTAGGATTATGTTAGCAATTCTGCATATTTCGATTATGAGATATGGCGATGGATGTCAAAACGCGTTTCTCAATGGTAATATTGAAGAAGAGTTGTATATGATACAACCAAAGGGTTTATCGATACTAAGGATGATAACAAGGTGTGCAAGCTTCAGCGATCCATCTATGGATTGAAGCAAGCATCACAGTTGGAATCTCCGCTTTGATGAGGTGATCAAAGAGTTTGGATTTGTCCAAACTTATGGAGAAGCTTGTATTTACAAGAAAGTGAGTGGGAGCAATGTGGCATTTCGATATTATATGTGGATGACATATTATTGATCGGAAATGATATAGATCTTTAAACAGTGTTAAAATTTATCTAAACAAATTTTCAATGAAGGACCTAGGTGAGCGTCATACATATTAGGCATAAAGATCTATAGAGATAGATCTAGGCGCCTAATAGGGCTATCATAAAGTACATACCTTGATAAGATTTTAAAGAAGTTTAAAATGGACGAAGTAAGAAGGGTTCTTACCTATGTTGCAAGGCAAGGCATTGAGTAAGACTCAAAGTCCGGCGGAAGAAAGAGAGATAATGGACAAAGTCCCTATGCTTCACCCATAGGCTCTATAATGTACGCCATGCTATGTACAAGACCGGATGTGGCACATGCTATTAGTTTGACTAGTAGGTACCAATCGGATCCGTGTTCGAACATCGGATAGCGGTCAAGAATATCCTTAAGTACTTACGAAGAACTAAGGATATGTTTCTTGTATCTGAGGTGAAGAAGAGCTCATCGCTAAGTGTTATGTCGACGCTAGCTTTGACACCGATCCGGATGACTCTAAGTCTCAATCCGGATCGTATTTCTCATGAATGGCGAGTCTGTTAGTTGGAGGAGCTCCAAACAACCTGTGGTAGCGGATCAACAACGGAGGCCGAATATGTTCTTTGCTTGAGCGGCTCAGAAGCGCTTTGGATGAAGGAGTTCATATCCGAACTAGGAGTGGTGGCAAACGCGTTGGACCCAATGGTGATCTATTGTGAAAACAATGGTGCCATTGCCAATGCCAAAGAGCCAAGGTCTCACAAGCATTCCAAGCATATTAAGCGTCGGTTTCACTCCATCCGCGAGCATGTCAAGGATGGAGATATAAAGATTTAAAGTACATACGGATCTCAATGTAGCGATCCGTGACTAAAACTCTCCTAGAGCAAAACATGATCAACACCAGAACTCAATGGGTGTTAGATTTATCACTATGTAACTAGATTATTGTCTCTAGTGCAAGTGGGATACTGAAGGGAATATGCCCTGAGAGGCAATAATAAAGTGTTTATTATGTGTATTCCAAGTATATGATAGATGTTTATTTTGCATGCTATAATTGTATTAATACGGAAACGTTAATACATGTGTGTTTAATAAACAAATAGAAAGTTCCTAGTTATGCCTCTCTCATAAACTAGCTCGTTGATTAACAAGATGATCAAGGTTTCTTGATCATGGACATTGGATGTTGTTAATAACGGGATCACAACATTAGTGTAATGGTGTGATGAACATTCATCCGAAGTATATCATTACGATCAAAGTCATTGAGTTTATATTGCTATAACAACTTACGAAGTGATCCTAATCCTTAGACCATGAGATCATGTCCATCACTAACACCGGAAGAGTTTCTTGATAACAGCAAACGTCACACCGTAACAGGGTGATTATAAAGATGGATTCAGAACTAATAAAGTGTTATGTTGAGACTCATGGATCGAGAGTGGAATTTGTTCATCCCGATGACGGATAGATATACTCTGGGCCCTCACGGTGATATCACATTGATTAGCTTGCAAGCAAGTGATTTGATCACTAGAATGTTATATCACAGGAACGAGAAAAGAGTGCATGTCGGTAACGAGATCAAACTAGGTATGGAGATACCGATGATCGAATCTCGGACATGTAATATATCGTGAAACAAAGGGATTAAGATACTAGCGTAAAAGGTTCCGACGATCACAAGAAAGTCATCGTTGAATGTGTGGGAGTCAGTATGGGTCTCCAGATCCCGCTTCTGATTATTGATTTGAGAGGGGTCTCGATCATGTCCGAATTATTCACGAACCGTAGGGTGACACACTTAAGAGACACCGACATCCAATTGGAGCAAATGTTTCATGCCGAAAGAATGAACAAGCGCAGGAATTTATTTCACTAGATACCGAAACAGGTTTTCGGGTGAAATTGCATAAAGTGGTTATGCATGTGAAATAGAATTCTAGCAAGGGGTTATTTGTGAATGTTTGTCATTAAAGTAATTGACAAAATTCTGAATAAAATAAAAGAGTTTTTATTTAATGAGAGTTTGCATTAAATTTGGTGGAAATTTAATGGGAATTTGAGTGGACTTTTGAGTGGAGGGATTTTAAAGGGCATTTTGTGAGTGGAGTGTCCACCCACATGAATGAAGGAGGGAGGGCAGCCCATGGCCGGGCCACCCCTTGGGTGCCCCCTCCTCCTATAAAAGGAGCCCCTCCTCACTTGTCTCTCACACCTCCTCGTGAAGGATCTCTCTCCCCCTCTAGAATTTATCCCCCATGGTCTCGGACTAGCGAGATACATGTTCCCGGTGGCTATTCGGCAAGAAAGAGTTGTGCTTCCGCTGCATCGCTGGAGCGAGGAGGCGGAGGTTGCTTGGTGCCTCGAACGTGTGTGCGATCACGGATGCGCTGCTGATTTGCGGCGCTAGGACTTCCTCTCGATCTTGAGATCGGCAAGAGATCGTCTACATCAACCACGAGTTGAACTCGTTAAGCTTTGTCGGTCTTCAAGGATATGTTCTCTACGGATATACATCCGCCCGTTGTTTGTATCTAGTAGATAGATCTTGGTATATAGTTCACATCATAGGAAATTTTTTTGTTTTCTATGCTGCGAACCCTACAGCGCCCGCGGTCGATCGAAAGGTACTGGGAGAAGCGCCAAGAAGTGGTGAGTCTGGGTGCAAGGTCAGGGAGGCAAGGGGTGGTGATACTTGGCCGGAATCGACGCCGAACCTCGTCGGAGCAGAGGGTGCTCGGGGAGGAAATTGGGGAGGTCTGGGGGCGTGCCAGCGCGGGGTGTCAGAGGGGAAATGTAGAGGAGGCATGGGCGTTTAAGATTGTGTGATCGAAGCAAGTAACGGTGGTCGCGTTAAGACGGATTAAATCGCGGAATCACTGCAGGAAACTGCGACGAGGGAGGAAGAACAGGTCGCGCGGGTGTGGACGATGAACAGGGGGAGTGGGGTCTACCTGGCAGTGAGAAAAGAAATGAGGGGGAGGTCCACCAGTCATTCTCTCTGTGGGTTTGATACTGCGTGCGAATCGTTTTTCCTCGGGGAGGAATAGCTGGGATGTTTCTGGGCTTTAGTGGGCTGCTGGGTTGGGTCGACCTAACCTCATTTTTTTCCTATTCTGAATCTTTTTCTTTTTCCTGAATCTAATTTCTGATTTGAAATTCAAACAACACTCAAGCATTCAAAACAAATCAAACAATCACCCAACTTTAAGACATTGAATTTGGTTCTGTTTATCAACATAACCAAATTCCAGAATAAAATAATAATCTTTATTCTTTTTAGGATCCATTCTTTAATTAAATAAAATGGATCTTTAATTATTTAATAAAATAGGGTTTGATTTAATTAACAAAATCTCCATTTTAAATCCAAATATTTTCAAAACCAAATCAGTAGGTTTTATTTGGAAATAAAGAATACTTGGAAACTTGTTTAAAACAAAATAACCTTTTATTTTAGGGTCCATTAATAATTAAATACAATAGACCTTCATTATTAAATCAACTAGGATTTATTTTATTTAAAATATTTATTTTGAAATCTAAAATAAAGCCAAAACACTTCAGTAGGTTTTATTTGAGAATATAAAATATTTGGAGAACTTATTTAAAATAATTTAATAAATTTTTTTTGATGTTTTAATAAAAAAATGGTAAAACCTTTTATTTAGATAAAATTGGATATTAAATCCTTATTAATTTATTTAAATAAACCTTTGATATTTTTATTCAAAACAAAATGTTTTAATTCCAAAGCTTGGCCAAGGTTTAATTTGGCTTTATAAAATAATCTTTATTTATGAATCCACCTTTTCTTTTGAAAACCAAATCTTTTATTAAAAGATCCAAAATAGTAATCCCAAAACATTTTAATTTCCTTTAATAAATGTTTATCCTTATAAATCCCTTTGGGATTTATTTGATTCAAAATTGGTTTGAAGTTTCCAATTAAATTCAAAAAGTTTCTTCTGGCCCTGAAAATCAAACAAATTTTTCTTTTATTCATTTATTTTCACATTACAAGATTTGGAAAATCTTGGGATGTGACAGGCTACCACCCTTAAAATAAATCTCGTCCTGAGATTTGGGGAGGCTAGAGTTACAAGCAGGTTCAAAACAACTAGGGTTCTACCACCCTTAAAAAATTTCAACAAAATTACATATTGGCCTTCTTGGGATCCTGGAAAAGCTTCTCTAAACAAACTTTTGCATTGAGTCCTTGGTTTCCATTCTTGACTCATGGGCCAAGGTTGAGTTTATCCATAGGTTTGTTCAACTTGTTCTTCATCTTTTCTGGATAGTTGCTTGCATAATGTCCTGGGTTTTTGCAGTTGAAACAGTGGATTTCCTTGAGTTCTTTACGTGGCTCTTGTGGACAAGTTGCTACATAATGGCCTAGCTCTTTGCAGTTGTTGCACACCACTTGGTCAATCCCCTTATTTTTCTGGTTCTCTGGGCACTCACTGGAGTAGTGTCCCATTTCCTTACATTTACGACATTGCACAAGGTTCATGTCCTGTCTTGGTTTCCTGGGTTTCTTTAGTCCTTTGAATTGGGTTGTCTTGTTTGGAGGTATAAGTGGTCCTTTTCCTTTCTTGGTAGACTTGGATCCTTCTTGTTTCCTTTGCTCCACCATGGAGTAGATGGGGCATTGTATAGGAGTATGGTTGCTTCCTTCACATAGGTAGCAAGTAGCTTGAGAGGTAGGACATTGTCCAATAGGATGTTTATCTTCACAGTTGGGGCATTGATCTTCATGCTCCTTGGAAGTATGGTCCTTGTCTCCACAAATAATGCAAGCTGGGGCTCCATCTAGAACAACATTCTTGTCATCCTTGTTATCATAAACTCCTTTGGGATAGCTTTCTTCCATGTTGATCATTTGATTAGTCACCTTAAGCATCAGTTGGGATTGTTCTTCCTAAAACCTTTGCAGTGCTGGATCTTTATCACTATTGCTGGCTATGAACTGAGCTGTCAGTTGGTTCAACTGGTGTTGGGTTGCTATGAGCTCTTTCATGCTATCAGCTTGGTTGGTGTTGGTGTCATCCACTTTGATGTTGGAGTCCTTTGGAGTAGTCATCTGTTTGGGTTGAAGGAAAATTAGAATAGGCAAAAGGTTTTTCTAAGGAATCAATTCTAATCACACATATCACAATTCACACAAGCAATGTACATGCAATCACAAACCAAACATTTCACCCAACAACAATGTTCAAGCACATACTTAGGCAACAAACTATTTTTGTTACACCACATAAGTTGGTGTGTTTTACCTATCTATAATATGGTAGTCCACCTATAGGGTTTACTTGTGATCTTTCCATCCTTCTTGGTTGATTCTTCTTTCCATGAGATCATGGTTTCTTTGGGAAAACTCTTGGTCACAAAAACTTCTAGTGAAGTGAACTCCTTCTAATTTTGCATTTCCTTAGTCTCCATATCTTGAGCAAGATTTCCTTGTCTCACTTGTAGTCCTTAGTGGTATCCAAGGTTGAAGTCCTTGGTGATTATGTTGAAGATGTTGAAGTCATTAAAGTTGAAGAAGTTGAAGTCATTAGAGTTGAAGAAGTCCTTTGCACATGACGAAGTCTTTGGCCCTGGGTAGGTTTTTCCATCAAGTTGAAATAGAAGAGATGTAGAGTTGAAACCAAAATGGTTGAGGGAAGAGTTTACAAGATTGTTTGCAAATAAGTTTTGGGACAAATACAACTCCTGTTTTTCTAAGGGTTTTTGTCCAATCCTAGGTTTACAAATCCTACAGGCAACACAATGCTCTGATACCATCTGTAGAGGTTCCAATCTTTAATAAGATAGAGCCCCCTGTGTTTACAATGCTAGTCCCTGGATCAATAGCTAGCATCCACAGTTTAGATGTAATATCAAGAAACAAAGGTCATAATATAACTTTATAACCAGGAATAACATAATTTTATTACATCATACATAGCTCATTTGGCTATTACATTACATTGCAGCGGAATAACTATAGTCATGGGGTCCTTCATCTTCAAAGTGCCACAGGCAGATGTTGGTTGTAGACTTTGTAATCCTAATCAATCAATCTTCACTAAAAACAAACAAACCTGCAACATTACAGGTTACAGCCACAAGGGTCAATACATTTGAATTGTATTGGCAAGCTTCACTATTATGTGTAAGATGAGTGGATCCTACCAATACATGCATATTTGGCTAAGTAGGGTTTTAGGCTCATTTGCTTAAAGCAATAATTTATCCTATCTTTTCAAAAATGGTTTTGGTCCTTTGTCAAATCTCTTTTTCCAAGTTCCTTGAACTCCTTGGTAGAAACTCAAGTGTTCAAGTCCTTGTCAAAATCCCTTGAGCTACTTGGTAACCCCAAGTGCAACAAGTTTTATAAAAATCTCATAAGTTCCTTGGTAACCCCAAGTGTTCACGTTTTCATCTCTTGAGTTCCTTGGTAACCCCAAGTACATCAAGTTTTATCAAAGTCTCTTGTGCTCCTTGGTGTAACCCCAAGTGCACCAAGTCCTTAAAAGTTTTCTTTTAGAAATTAGAATGTCGAGATCTCCCATAGTTCAAACTTTAGTTGCTCAGTATTGTCCATAACCGGGGACACGGCTAAGTACTTTGATTTTATTATCTTCTGCAGAAGGAGTACACTTTACCCACATGTCACAATCCCATCCTTTTGCCACCAGTGGCCACTGGATTAGCACTCACCAAGATGGAGTACTGGCAGATTGAGAATGTGACGAAGTCTTTCCAAAGGGTCCTCCCATACACCATTGCTAGCTTGTCTTCAACACCCATGAAGCATTCCAGATCCCCATGTCCAGTTAACTGAAGACATTGCATGGGTCTTCCCAATGTAGTTGACTAAGCCAGAGCCATAATAGCATGTGGTTGCACACGAAAGCCACAATTGGAGAAACATGTTCAATCTCTAAGTTTCCTAGGTGGTTTTCTTTTGGAGCACAACACAAAGTGATTCCCATAGACATGGTTCCTTTTGTTGCCACCCTCTCCAAAACTTAAAGTATCTTCCACCTAGGTGGTTCATTGAGTCCTTGTTTTATTATGTAAAACACAAGTCCTTTTCTCACCCTTTGTAAAATCTCAACATGTATCTCTTTTCAAAATATAGCATGGCTAAGCATGTAACAACTACATTGTTTTCTCTAAGGAATGGATAGGGAATCCTATTAGGATTTTAGCATAGCATAAGTACAAAAATTATTTTCATGCATGTTTCAAAATCCACTAAATATAATAAAAATAGTAGTACTTTTGATGATAGTGTCACTTGCCTTTTTGGAAGGGAATGGTGGTTCACTCCTTGATCTTGCTAGTCTGACACTTTGCTAATTTCACTACAATCAATCAAGCAAACTCTATATCAACTAGCATTCCAATAATCAATCAAACCACAATTCACACACATAAAACTATGGGATCTAAGATCTAAGTCATGCATGTAAGCATGTAAAATATGGTTCTAATTGCAAAGGTGGTCTCCACTAGGCTTCTAAACTTTGTAAAGTCCAAAGTGGTCATTTACCAAAATGGCAAAGTCGTTTGCAAAAAGGGTTTTGTCCATAAACCATTTTTAAATCCATTCAACATTTTATGTGGTGGAAAAACATTTTTATCAGGCAACATTTTTAAGTGGTTCACCAAATAAGTTGAGGTTTCTCAAAACTTGGTGTTTATGTCCAGTAGGTTTGATCCAAAATATTTTCCCAAAGTTTTTACTCCAAAACATTTTCATAACAAAATTTATTATTTTTATTTGGCTAGAAATGGACCAAATCAATTAATCTATCCTAAATTTCACCAAATTCATTTTTAACTCCATGGGTTGGTTCCTAGGGTCAGTGAGTTTACAACAAACCATTTTGCAAAGGTTTTAACCCTAAAAACATTTTTAAACATTTTTTCTAATCCAAACAAGCACACAAATGAATCTGCAAAAACAAGTAAATTAGCAGATACTATTTACTAAACCAAGGGTATGGTTGGCTAGGGCTTGCTCTCCTGAATCCAACGACATAAAATTTGTAATTTTTGGACGTGTGAATCCAAAGTTACAAGGGTTTGAAAATTGAATCTATAAGAGATTCAAATCTATTTTTAAAACAAAAACATGGCCACGCGTCACGTTCTGGTTGGGTGGTACCGGTTCGGCCGGATCACGCGCTGTAGCCATTGGATCTAATCAGATCGTGCGGCATAGGACGCGTACCTCTTCGCGGCTTAAGTGATCTATCGCAAGTGTCGGATTAAGATCCTACGGTGCTAGCGTGCTTGCCACAGTTTGGCGGCGCTGGCGGTGGCTAGCGGCGGCGCACGGCCAGGCGAGGTGCTAGCGGTGGTTCTAGGAAGCAAGGGAGACGGAGGGGGTGCTTACCGCGTTCGCGAGGATGAGGTGGTGCTCGACGTGTGATCGACGTGGCAAGGGGCGCACGGGGTCAGGTGGAATAGCTCACCGAAGTTTGCAACGGCGTCAGACGGCTCATCCGCAGTCGGCGGCGTTGTAGATCGCCCTAAGGCAAGACAGGGCATGGTTAGGCGCAAGACCAAGGCAAGGATGTTTGTGTGATCGAGAAGGCGGGGCGGTGCTTACGGGGAGGTCGTCGGAGAGGGTTGCGGGCGGCGTTCGAGCAGCGTGCCGACGCTATGGGGTGCCCACGGTCGATCGAAAGGTACTGGGAGATGCGCCAAGAAGTGGTGAGTCTGGGTGCGAGGTCAGGGAGGCAAGGGGTGGTGATACTTGGCCGGAATCAACGCCGAACCTCGTCGGAGCAGAGGGTGCTCGGGGAAGAAATTGGGGAGGTCTAGGGGCGTGCCAGCGCGGGGTGTCAGAGGGGAAATGTAGAGGAGGCATGGGCGTTTAAGCCTGCGTGACCGAAGCAAGTAACGGTGGTCGCGTTAAGACGAATTAAGGCGCGGAATCACTGCAGGAAACAGCGACGAGGGAGGAAGAACAGTCGCATGGTGTGGACGATGAGCAGGGGTGGGGTCTACAGCGGTGAGAAAAGAAATGAGGGGGAGGTCCACCAGTCATTCTCTTTGTGGGTTTGATACTGCGTGCGAATCGTTTTTCCTCGGGGAGGAATAGCTGGGCTGTTACTGGGCTATAGTGGGCTGCTGGGTTGGGTAGACCTAACCTCATTTTTTTCCTATTCTGAATCTTTTTCTTTTTCCTGAATCTAATTTCTGATTTGAAATTCAAACAACACTCAAGCATTCAAAACAAATCAAACAATCACCCAACTTTAAGACTTTGAATTTGGTTCTGTTTATCAACATAACCAAATTCCAGAATAAAATAATAATCTTTATTCTTTTTAGGATCCATTCTTTAATTAAATAAAATGGATCTTTAATTATTTAATAAAATAGGGTTTGATTTAATTAACAAAATCTCCATTTGAAATCCAAATATTTTCAAAACCAAATCAGTAGGTTTTATTTGGAAATAAAGAATACTTGGAAACTTGTTTAAAACAAAATAACCTTTTATTTTAGGGTCCATTAATAATTAAATACAATAGACCTTCATTATTAAATCAACTAGGATTTATTTTATTTAAAATATTTATTTTGAAATCTGAAATAAAGCCAAAACACTTCAGTAGGTTTTATTTGAGAATATAAAATATTTGGAAAACTTATTTAAAATAATTTAATAAATTTTTTTTTGATGTTTTAATAAAAAAAATGGTAAAACCTTTTATTTAGATAAAATTGGATATTAAATCCCTATTAATTTATTTAAATAAAACTTTGCTATTTTTATTCAAAACAAAATGTTTTAATTCCAAAGCTTGGCCAAGGTTTAATTTGGCTTTATAAAATAATCTTTATTTATGAATCCACCTTTTCTTTTGAAAACCAAATCTTTTATTAAAAGATCCAAAATAGTAATCCCAAAACATTTTAATTTCCTTTAATAAATGTTTATCCTTATAAATCCCTTTAGGATTTATTTGATTCAAAATTGGTTTGAAGTTTCCAATTAAATTCAAAAAGTTTCTTCTGGCCCTGAAAATCAAACAAATTTTTATTTTATTCATTTATTTTCACATTACAAGATTTGGAAAATCTTGGGATGTGACAGGCTACCACCCTTAAAATAAATCTCGTCCCGAGATTTGGGGAGGCTAGAGTTACAAGCAGGTTCAAAACAACTAGGGTTCTACCACCCTTAAAAAATTTCAACAAAATTACATATTGGCCTTCTTGGGATCCTGGAAAAGCTTCTCTAAACGAACTTTTGCATTGAGTCCTTGGTTTCCATTCTTGACTCATGGGCCAAGGTTGAGTTTCTCCATAGGTTTGTTCAACTTGTTCTTCATCTTTTCTGGACAGTTGCTTGCATAATGTCCTGGGTTTTTGTAGTTGAAACAGTGGATTTCCTTGAGTTCTTTACGTGGCTCTTGTGGACAAGTTGCTACATAATGGCCTAGCTCTTTGCAGTTGTTGCACACCACTTGGTCAATCCCCTTATTTTTCTGGTTCTCTGGGCACTCACTAGAGTAGTGTCCCATTTCCTTACATTTACGACATTGCACAAGGTTCATGTCCTGTCTTGGTTTCTTGGGTTTCTTTAGTCCTTTGAATTGGGTTGTCTTGTTTGGAGGTATAAGTGGTCCTTTTCCTTTCTTGGTAGACTTGGATCCTTCTTGTTTCCTTTGCTCCACCATGGAGTAGATGGGGCATTGTATAGGAGTATGGTTGCTTCCTTCACATAGGTAGCAAGTAGCTTGAGAGGTAGGACATTGTCCAATAGGATGTTTATCTTCACAGTTGGGGCATTGATCTTCATGCTCCTTGGAAGTATGGTCCTTGTCTCCACAAATAATGCAAGCTGGGGCTCCATCTAGAACAACATTCTTGTCATCCTTGTTATCATAAACTCCTTTGGGATAGCTTTCTTCCATGTTGATCATTTGATTAGTCACCTTAAGCATCAGTTGGGATTGTTCTTCCAAAATTTTTTGCAGTGCTGGATCTTTATCACTATTGCTGGCTATGAACTGAGCTGTCAGTTGGTTCAACTGGTGTTGGGTTGCTATGAGCTCTTTCATGCTATCAGCTTGGTTGGTGTTGGTGTCATCCACTTTGATGTTGGAGTCCTTTGGAGTAGTCATCTGTTTGGGTTGAAGGAAAATTAGAATAGGCAAAAGGTTTTTCTAAGGAATCAATTCTAATCACACATATCACAATTAACACAAGCAATGTACATGCAATCACAAACCAAACATTTCACCCAACAACAATGTTCAAGCACATACTTAGGCAACAAACTATTTTTGTTACACCACATAAGTTGGTGTGTTTTACCTATCTATAATATGGTAGTCCACCTATAGTGTTTACTTGTGATCTTTCCATCCTTCTTGGTTGATTCTTCTTTCCATGAGATCATGGTTTCTTTGGGAAAACTCTTGGTCGCAAAAACTTCTAGTGAAGTGAACTCCTTCTAATTTTGCATTTCCTTAGTCTCCATATCTTGAGCAAGATTTCCTTGTCTCACTTTTAGTCCTTAGTGGTATCCAAGGTTGAAGTCCTTGGTGATTATGCTGAAGATGTTGAAGTCATTAAAGTTGAAGAAGTTGAAGTCATTAGAGTTGAAGAAGTCCTTTGCACATGACGAAGTCTTTGGCCATGGGTAGGTTTTTCCATCAAGTTGAAATAGAAGAGATGTAGAGTTGAAACCAAAATGGTTGAGGGAAGAGTTTACAAGATTGTTTGCAAATAAGTTTTGGGACAAATACAACTCCTGTTTTTCTAAGGGTTTTTGTCCAATCCTAGGATTACAAATCCTACAGGCAACACAATGCTCTGATACCATCTGTAGAGGTTCCAATCTTTAATAAGATAGATCCCCCTGTGTTTACAATGCTAGTCCCTGGATCAATAGCTAGCATCCACAGTTTAGATGTAATATCAAGAAACAAAGGTCATAATATAACTTTATAACCAGGAATAACATAATTTTATTACATCATACATAGCTCATTTGGTTATTACATTACATTGCAGCGGAATAACTATAGTCATGGGGTCCTTCATCTTCAAAGTGCCACAGGAAGATGTTGGTTGTAGACTTTGTAATCCTAATCAATCAATCTTCACTAAAAACAAACAAACCTGCAACATTACAAGTTACAGCCACAAGGGTCAATACATTTGAATTGTATTGGCAAGCTTCACTATTATGTTTAAGATGAGTGGATCCTATCAATACATGCATATTTGGCTAAGTAGGGTTTTAGGCTCATTTGCTTAAAGCAATAATTTATCCTATCTTTTCAAAAATGGTTTTGGTCCTTTGTCAAATCTCTTTTTCCAAGTTCCTTGAACTCCTTGGTAGAAACTCAAGTGTTCAAGTCCTTGTCAAAATCCCTTGAGCTACTTGGTAACTCCAAGTGCAACAAGTTTTATAAAAATCTCATAAGTTCCTTGGTAACACCAAGTGTTCATGTTTTCATCTCTTGAGTTCCTTGGTAACCCCAAGTACATCAAGTTTTATCAAAGTCTCTTGTGCTCCTTGTTAACCCCAAGTGCACCAAGTCCTTAAAAGTTTTCTTTTAGAAATTAGAATGTCGAGATCTCCCATAGTTCAAACTTTAGTTGCTTAGTATTATCCATAACCGGGGACACGGCTAAGTACTTAGATTTTATTATCTTCTGCAGAAGGAGTACACTTTACCCACATGTCACAATCCCATCCTTTTGCCACCAGTGGCCACTGGATTAGCACTCACCAAGATGGAGTACTGGCAGATTGAGAATGTGACAAAGTCTTTCCAAAGGGTCCTCCCATACACCATTGCTAGCTTGTCTTCAGCACCCATGAAGCATTCCAGATCCCCATGTCCAGTTAACTTAAGACAGTGCATGGGTCTTCCCAATGTAGTTGACTAAGCCAGAGCCATAATAGCATGTGGTTGCACACGAAAGCCACAATTGGAGAAACATGTTCAATCTCTAAGTTTCCTAGGTGGTTTTCTTTTGGAGCACAACACAAAGTGATTCCCATAGACATGCTTCCTTTTGTTGCCACCCTCTCCAAAACTTAAAGTATCTTCCACCTAGGTGGTTCATTGAGTCCTTGTTTTATTATGTAAAACACAAGTCCTTTTCTCACCCTTTGTAAAATCTCAACATGTATCTCTTTTCAAAATATAGCATGGCTAAGCATGTAACAACTACATTCTTTTCTCTAAGGAATGGATAGGGAATCCTATTAGGATTTTAGCATAGCATAAGTACAAAAAGTATTTTCATGCATGTTTCAAAATCGACTAAGTATAATGAAAATAGTAGGACTTTTGATGATAGTGTCACTTGCCTTTTTGGAAGGGAATGGTGGTTCACTCCTTGATCTTGCTAGTCTCACACTTTGCTAATTTCACTACAATCAATCAAGCAAACTCTATATCAACTAGCATTCCAATAATCAATCAAACCACAATTCACACACATAAAACTATGGGATCTAAGATCTAAGTCATGCATGTAAGCATGTAAAAGATGGTTCTAATTGCAAAGGTGGTCTCCACTAGGCTTCTAAACTTTGTAAAGTCCAAAGTGGTCATTTACCAAAATGGTAAAGTCATTTGCAAAAAGGGTTTGGTCCATAAACCATTTTTAAATCCATTCAACATTTTATGTGGTGGAAAAACATTTTTATCAGGCAACAATTTTAAGTGGTTCACCAAATAAGTTGAGGTTTCTCAAAACTTGGTGTTTATGGCCAGTAGGTTTGATCCAAAATATTTCCCCAAAGTTTTTACTCCAAAACATTTTCATAACAAAATTTATTATTTTTATTTGGCTAGAAATGGACCAAATCAATTAATCTATCCTAAATTTCACCAAATTCATTTTTAACTCCATGGGTTGGTTCCTAGGGTCAGTGAGTTTACAACAAACCATTTTGCAAAGGTTTTAACCCTAAAAACATTTTTAAACAATTTTTCTAATCCAAACAAGCACACAAATGAATCTGCAAAAACAAGTAAATTAACAGATACTATTTACTAAACCAAGGGTATGGTTGGCTAGGGCTTGCTCTCCTGAATCCAACGACATAAAATTTGTAATTTTTGGACGTGTGAATCCAAAGTTACAAGGGTTTGAAAATTGAATCTATAACAGATTCAAATCTATTTTTAAAACAAAAACATGGCCACGCGTCACGTTCTGGTTGGGTGGTACCGGTTCGGCCGGATCATGCGCTGTAGCCATTGGATCTAATCAGATCGTGCGGCATAGGACGCGTACCTCTTCGCGGCTTAAGTGATCTATCACAAGCGTCGGATTAAGATCCTACGGTGCTAGCGTGCTTGCCACAGTTTGGCGGCGCTCGCGGTGGCTAGCGGCGGCGCACGGCCAGGCGAGGTGCTAGCGGTGGTTCTAGGAAGCAATGGAGACGGAGGGGGTGCTTACCGCGTTCGCGAGGATGAGGTGGTGCTCGACGTGTGATCGACGTGGCAAGGGGCGCACGGGGTCAGGTGGAATCGCTCACCGGAGTTTGCAACGGTGTCAGACGGCTCATCCCACGGTCGGCGGCGTTGTAGATCGCCCTAAGGCAAGACAGGGCATGGTTAGGCGCATAAGACCAAGGCAAGGATGTTTGCGTGATCGAGAAGGCAGGCGGTGGGTGCTACCGGGAGGTCGTCGGAGAGGTTGCGACGCGGTGGCGTTGAAGCTTGACGTAGCCGACGCTATGGGCGCCATGGTCGATCGAAGGTCTTGGGAGATGCGCCAAGTGGTGAGTCTGCAGAGGTCGGGGAGGCAAGGGGTGGTGATACTTGGCGGAATCGGCCGAACCTCGTCGGAGCAGAGGTGCTCGGGAAATTGGGAGGTGCAGGGCGTGCAGCGGGGTGTCGAGGGAAATGTAGAGGAGGCATGGGCGTTTAAGCTGCGTGTTGAAGCAAGTAAGTGGTCGCGTTAAGGCGAAATTAAGGCGGAATCACTGCAGGAAATGACGAGGGAGGAAGAACAGGTGCATGGTGTGGACGATGAACAGGGAGTGGGGTCTACAGCGGTGAGAAAAGAAATGAGGGGAGGTCCACGGTCATTCTCTCTGTGGGTTTGATCTTTGCGTATAATCGTTTTCCTCGGGAGGAATAGGGCTGTTTACGGGCTTTAGTGGTTTCTTTGGGTTGGGTCGACCTAACCTCATTTTTTTCCTATTCTGAATCTTTTTCTTTTTCCTGAATCTTATTTCTGATTTGAAATTCAAACAACACTCAAGCATTCAAAACAAATCAAACAATCACCCAACTTTAAGACTTTGAATTTGGTTATGTTTATCAACATAACCAAATTCCAGAATAAAATAATAGTCTTTATTCTTTTTAGGATCCATTCTTTAATTAAATAAAATGGATCTTTAATTATTTAATAAAATAGGGTTTGATTTAATTAACAAAATCTCCATTTGAAATCCAAATATTTTCAAAACCAAATCAGTAGGTTTTATTTGGAATTAAGAATACTGGGAAACTTGTTTAAAACAAAATAACCTTTTATTTTAGGGTCCATTAATAATTAAATACAATAGACCTTCATTATTAAATCAACTAGGATTTATTTTATTTAAAATATTTATTTTGAAATCTAAAATAAAGCCAAAACACTTCAGTAGGTTTTATTTGAGAATATAAAATATTTGGAAAACTTATTTAAAATAATTTAATAAGTTTTTTTTGATGTTTTAGTAAAAAAAATGGTAAAACCTTTTATTTAGATAAAATTGGATATTAAATCCTTATTAATTTATTTAAATAAACCTTTGCTATTTTTATTCAAAACAAAATGTTTTAATTCCAAAGGTTGGCCAAGGTTTAATTTGGCTTTATAAAATAATCTTTATTTATGAATCCACCTTTTCTTTTGAAAACCAAATCTTTTATTAAAAGATCCAAAATAGTAATCCCAAAACATTTTAATTTCCTTTAATAAATGTTTATCCTTATAAATCCCTTTATGATTTATTTGATTCAAAATTGGTTTGAAGTTTCCAATTAAATTCAAAAAGTTTCTTCTGGCCCTGAAAATCAAACAAAGTTTTATTTTATTCATTTACTTTCACATTACATGATTTGGAAAATCTTGGGATGTGACAGTGGAGGTGAATATCTAAGTTACAAGTTTGGCGAGCATATGAAGAAATGCGGAATACTTTCACAATTGACACCGTCGGGAACACCACAACGTAATGGTGTGTCCGAACGTCGTAATAGAACTCTCTTAGATATGGTTCGTTCTATGATGTCACTTACAGATTTACCGCTATCATTTTGGGGTTATGCATTAGAAACAGCCGCATTCACTTTAAATAGGGCACCATCTAAATCCGTTGAAACGACACCGTATGAATTATGGTTTGGGAAGAAACCTAAATTGTCGTTCCTTAAAGTTTGGGGATGCGAAGCCTATGTAAAGAAGTTACAGCCAGACAAGCTTGAACCCAAAGCGGAAAAATGCGTTTTCATAGGATACCCAAAGGAAACTATTGGGTATACCTTCTATCATAGATCCGAAGGCAAAATCTTCGTTGCCAAGAATGGATCCTTTCTAGAGAAAGAATTTCTCTCGAAAGAAGTGACTGGAAGAAAAGTAGAACTCGATGAGGTTATCGAATCTTCTCTCGAACTTGCGAGTAGCGCAGCACCGGAAGAAGTTCTTGTGGTGCCTACACCAATAAGAGAGGGAGCTAATGATGATGATCATGAAATTTCGGTTGAAGTTTCTACAGAACCTTGCAGGTCAACGAGAACTCGTACCACTCCTGATTGGTATGATCCCGTTATGAGTGTCATGTTGGTGGATAACACCGATGACCCTGCGACATATGAAGAAGCAATGATGAGCCCAGATTCCAATAAATGGCAAGAAGCCATGAAATCTGAGATTGGATCCATGTACGAAAACCAAGTATGGACTTTGGTGGAGTTACCGGATGGCCGGAAGGCTGTCGAGAACAAATGGATTTTCAAGAAGAAAACAGATGTTGATGGTAATGTTACTGTCTATAAAGCTCGACTTGTCGCAAAAGGGTTTCGACAAATTCAAGGAGTTGACTACGATGATACTTTCTCACCTGTAGCGAAGCTATAGTATATGAGGATTATGTTAGCAATCGCTGCATATTATGATTATGAGATATGGCAGATGGATGTCAAAACGGCATTCCTCAATGGAGACATTGATGAAGAGTTGTATATGATGCAACCCAAAGGGTTTGTTGATCCTAAGGATGCTAACAAGGTATGCAAACTTCAACGGTCCATTTATGGATTGAAGCAAGCATCCCGAAGTTGGAATCAACGTTTTGATAAGGTGATCAAAAGTTTTGGTTTTATACAAACTTATGGAGAAGCATGTATTTACAAGAAAGTGAGTGGGAGCTCTGTAGCATCCTTAATACTATATGTAGATGACATATTGTTGATTGGGAATGATGTAGACCTTCTTAATAGTGTCAAGGAATATTTGAATAATAGTTTTTCAATGAAAGATCTTGGCGAAGCAGCTTACATATTGGACATAAAGATTTATAGAGAGAGATCGAGACGTCTAATATCATTGTCACAAAGTACATATTTGGACAAAGTTCTAAAGAGGTTTGGAATGAAAGATAGCAAGAAAGGGTTCTTGCCCATGTTGCCCAATACGACGTTGAGTAAAACTCAAATTCCAACAACGGCAGAAGATAGAGAAAGGATGAGTAAAACTCCCTATGCCTCAGCCATAGGATCTCTAATGTATGCAATGCTATGTACTAGACCCGACATTGCATATGTTGTTAGTTTGACTAGCAGGTATCAAAGTGATCCAGGAGTGGATCATTGGACAGCGGTCAGAAACATCCTTAAGTACTTGAGAAGAACTAAGGATATGGTTCTTTCTTATGGAGGTGATGAACATCTCGTTGTTAATGGTTACACCAATGCTAGTTAGAACACCGATCCAGATGATTCTAAATCACAATCTGGATACGTATTTACTTTGAATGGTGCAGCAGTTAGCTGGAGGAGTGCAAAGCAAAGCATTGTGGCGAGATCTTCAACTGAATCGGAATACATGGCTGCTTCGGAGGCTTCACAAGAAGCGATATGGATGAAAGAGTTCATTACAGAGCTCGGTGTGGTTCCAAGTGCGCTGGACTCAATGTCTATCTACTGTGATAACATGGGCGCCATAGCTAATGCGCAAGAACCAAGGTCACACAAGAAGCTGAAGCACATCAAGCTACGTTTCCACGCTATTCAAGAACATGTCCAAGATGGTGACATAAAGATTTGCAAAGTACACACAGATCTGAATGTGGCGGATCCGTTGACTAAACCTCTCCCGAGGGCAAAACATGACCAACACCAAACTGCCATGGGTCTTCGGTATATTACCATGTAATCTAGATTAGTTGACTCTAGTGCAAGTGGGAGACTGTTGGAGATATGCCCTAGAGGCAATAATAAATTTAGTTATTATTATATCTTTGTGTTTATGATAAATGTTTTCATTCATGCTATAACAGTATTAACAAGGAAACATTAATACTTGTGTGATTTGTAAACAAAATTAGAGTCCCTAGTAAAGCCTCTTTATAATACTAGCTTGTTGGTTAATAAATGATTGTGGTTTCCCTATCATGAACATTGAGATGTTATTAACAACAATATCATATCGTTAGGAGGATGGTATGATGGACATACTCCTATAGATAAGCGTAGCATAAAGATCAAGTCATTTTAATAGTTTAATTGCTATATGCTTTCTGATACATAGTAACCTAATTCCTTCGACCATGAGATCATGCTTATCACCATCACCGGAAGGATGCTTTGATGACATCAAACACCACACCGTAACTGGGTGTCTATAAAGGTGGCATTGAGTGTTCGGAAAGTATGGGTTGAGACACATGGATCAAGAGTGGGATTTGTCCATCCATATGACAGATAGATAGACTCTGGGCCCTCTCGGTGAAATGTCATCCAATTGGCTTGCAAGCATGTGACTGGCTCACAAGGTATCACATATCACGGGAACGAGAAAAGAGTACTTATCAGTAACGAGGTTGAACTAGGTATGCAGAGATACCGACGATCAAAACCTCGTATAAGTAAACTATCGTGAGACAAAGGTAAATTGGTATCGTATGTAAGTGGTTCATTCGATCACAAAGTAATCGTAGAAATATGTGGGAGCCATATGAATTTCCAGATTACTCTATTGGTTATTATTCGGAGAAGTGTCTCGATCATGTCCGCATAATTCACGAACCGTAGGGAGACACACTTAAGGATTCGACGTTGTTGAGTAGTTATGGAATGATGAGTAAGAGACAGAATGTTGTTCGGAGTCTCGGATGGGATCCGGGATATCACGAGGAGATCCAGAATGGTCCGGAGAATAAGATTCATATAAGGAAAGTCCTATTTCGGGGTTGGAGAATGGTTCCGGTGTTTTCATCGGGAATGTTCTAGAAGGTTCCAGAATGTCCGGCACTTCGGAAGGGAAGGGTATATGAATGTGTCATAACAAGTTGGAATGGTTGCATCATGTACTAGGTGTCATCGCTGAGCAAAATAAAGGGATAAATCAAATCCTACTTTGAAAAGTCAAACGCCAATTTGAAAAGTCAAATGGCTATTTTGCTTGGTGGAGGGAGAGTAGGAAACCTACTTGGGGAGGAAGTCCCTCTCCCTCCACCGCCGGCCAAGGAGGCCGATTTGGGGAGGGACTCCCCTCCCCTTGGCCGCGCCCTCCCACCTATATAAGGAGGGGCAGGGCTGCCCCTCCAAGACCTACACCTTGCCCTCTCCAAACCCCAGCCCCATGGCCACCACCTCCTGTTGTTGCCGCCGCCTAGGGCAAACCCTAGCCGCCGACTTGGGCTTCCCCAAGCCCTAGCCGCCGGCCTAGCCCTCTCTCCTTGGTGCGTCTAAACCCTAGATCACCGAGGTCTCTCTCATAGTCCACCATACTCGCTCCGGCTTAAGGCAAAGCCCTGCGAGATCTCCCCTCTACTTCCGGTACCACGCCGTCGTGCTGCCGGAATAGCGAGGAGAGTGCTACAACCTCTGCTCCCTGCTGGAACAAGGGAGAGTAAGGTCTTCGTCGAGTACCGAACGTGTGACCGACTGCGGAAGCGCTGCCGGAACGCAGTGCCGGAAGGATCGTCTACACGATCTTGAGATCGAGAAGAGTACGACTACATCACCCACGAGAATCCGCTCTCGTTAAACACTTTGGAATCTTCGAGGGTGAGTTATTCTATCGACTCGTTGCTACAATCTATTAGATAGATCTTGGCTTGTTTGTTTGCATGCAGTAGAAATTTTTTGTTTTCCATGCTACGAATCCCAACACATGAAGCTTTCCAGCTTGTGATACGCTCGGGGGCTCGGCGCAGAATCTCCCAGTACTTCGCCATGGAGTCCGAGGCCTTGATGTGTATCTGGAGGGGGTTGGCAATCTCTTTGGCCTGGGTGATGGCGGTGTTGATGAAGTTGCCGGCAAGAACCATGCATTCCTTTGCCGGAGGAGGCGATCTGGTTAAACCCATAGGAGCTGCAAATTCCTACAAGAAACGCATGAGTTCAACAATTCAAAGTATCCAGACTACATAAATACAAGGCGGAGAAATCTTACTGAAGATGCCGGCATTAGCCTGCCAGAGGGTGTCCGCCAGGGATTCTTTCTCTTGCTGGAGGAGCTTATATGCCTCGCTATGGCGATGGTTTTGCTCATCAGCAGCTTGCTTCTGATCTTTTAAGATCGCAAGCTCCTCCTTCAAGCGATTGATTTCCGCGGAGGCGGAGTCCTGCAGGGCCTTCATGGAATCCTCATGCATTTTCAGCATTTCTTCCCTCTCCTTTTTAAGGATCTTGTTCTCGTTGTCCAGCTGCTGGATGTGCTTGGACTGCTCGACAATGTCCTTGGCCTTGGCAACATGTTCTGCAAAGTCGGAGAAAACAAAGTACATAGTGAGTACTCGGAGAATGAAGGCACAAAACCAAGACGGAATGCGCAAAAAAGAAAACAGACTCTTGTTTTTGATGATCTGTTCCTTCAAGATGGCAGTTTTACCCTTTTAGGCTTCAAGATTTGCACGCATCTTCTGGTACTTGTCGTTGTCCATGCCCCTCCGAGCATTCTCATTCTATGGAAAAAAGGAAAAAGTTAAACCGTTGTTTAATCTACTTGGAGCATCTAGTCGGAAACTTTCCACCTAGACGCTCGGGGGCTACAGCGAGAGTTTTTTACTTAGCAGTATGCTTAGCTTTTCTTTTAATCATCTAGTCGAAGCTAATTCAGTTCTCGATTAGAAGCTTGGGGGCTACAGTATAAAGTTTTTAACTCGAAATCAGCTTAGCTTTTCTTTAAGCATCTAGTCGGAACTAATTCAGTTACAACTAGAAGCTTGGGGGCTACAGTATTGAAAAATTATAAAGACTGTGTATGCTACTCTTAAAGCATCTAGTCGGAATAGTTCTTTCCATCTAAATGCTTGGGGGCTATAGTGAGAGTTTTTTCTAACTTAGTCACTCTTAGAGCATATAGATGCAAAACCTATGGTTTTCCGTCTACATCCTCGGGGGCTACAGTGGGATACTCATATGAAATGCAAAAGGCAAAGTAAACTTACAAGTGCGATGATCTTGAGGTTTGTAGCGCTCTCGGCTAGCAGCTTGCCAAAGGAAATGCTATTTCCTCGCAATATTTCTACTTGACGGAGGAGCTCCTCAAGACCGCATGTCGGAGATGTCGGTAATCCTCTAGGAACCAGAGTTGTGTTACTCGGCGTAAGCGCCGGGTAGACTATCTTTGGGAACTCGAATGGTTTCTGAGGAGCAAGGGCGCCGCCTTCGGCAGAAGTACCAGCTTCCACCACCGCCTTGCCGCCACCGATGGCATCCATAGCCGGAGCTTCAGCCGTTTGTTGAGCGGTGCTCTCCTGTGTCGCCTGCTCGCCAACAACAGAAAGTTCGGTAGAAGCGCCAGAATCCACTTCCATGGTGGAAGGGCCTGGTGCCTCCTTAGCTTGTGAGCTTGTCGGGGCAGATGAGGGCTTGACGGCAGGGGTACCAGGGGCGATGGCGGGGGAGGCATCGCGATGCAGCATGTATTTGATATTTCGAGAAGCCCCCAAAGTTTTGGAGGTCTTCTTGAGGCTGGTCGTGGCTTTCTTCCTGAAACGTGCAAAATGCATAAGTACAGGAGCAAGACAGATAAATAGACAATGTTGGAGAATGAGAAAGTTACACTAGGGGGGTGCTTTGGCAAAGATCCCCGTGGTTCTTCTCTTTTCCGCCTCCAGGGCGGCGGTAGTCTTTTTGGAGGCTCCGCCCTCCGTCTTCTTCTTCTTGCCTCCATCGGCAGCGTCAGAGGTGGAGCTCTTCCGCTTTCGTGCCAACGGGACGTCGTCGTCAGACACGACCGTGACTTCCTTCATCTTTGGATCATAGATTTGGGCAGCCAGGTTGCCTTCCTCTAGATCGCTAAGCTGTTAAGTAAGAAGTCACCGTGTTAGACAAAATGACATTTGCAAGACGGAAGAGATGGAGTATATGTCATACACGGAAGATAAAAACCTACCTTTGGGCACTTGCCGTCTACGAACATGTCATAGGTGATGGTGAAGCCACGCTTCTTATATTTCACCTTGATGATGTCCTTAAGGTGGAGCTTGACGGAGTCGCTCGAGAAGTTGTCCACGGAGATGCGGAGACTATCCCTTCTGTCGCTGGTATACTCGTGCATGTACTTCGCACGGTGCTGCAGAGGTTGGATTCGCCTGATGAACCAGCACATGGCTAGGTCCAAGCCGGTCAGACCCGTCTCTACAAACCATTCGATCCGCCTTATAGCGCGAGAAGCGTCGAGGTCGGAGGGAAGGGAGGCTTGGGATCTCCATGTGGAAACTTCAGCGGCGGCTCCGTCTGCGAAGTCCGGGTACGTTACTTCTCGGCCCGCCAGAGGAATGTCGGGGCCGTAGAAATACGTCTGCTGCCAATTCTTGTAGGACTCGTGGCCGACGATGTCGGGGAACCGCCGGCCAGGTCGAATCTTGAAGCTTATGGTGCCGCAATTCCTAAGCTCCTCCTTACTATGTCCGGCTTCACGTTTGACGGTGAAGAAGTACACGAAAAGGTATAACCTAGTCCTTATCCCTAGATATCCCTCGCAAAGTGCCGCGAATTTGCTAAGCACTAAGATACTATTGGGGGAAAGGTTATGGGGCTGGACCTTGTAGTGGTTTAAGCCGGAGAGGAAGAAATGGGAGATAGGCAGGGAAACACCGCGTACCAGCTGATCTTTTAGGTACACCTTTTCTTCGGCTTGGGGAGAAGGTGTCACCTCGCCGGCCGGCGCCGCCCGGCAGGCAAGTCCCTCCGTCGCGGGGAGGTAGCCTTCGGAGACCATCTCTTGGATGTCGTGGTTGGTGATGTCCGAGTCGCGCCAGTCGCCCTTGTGCGAATTTGGCTCCTCCTCCAGTGGCTCTAGCGCCGCCAAGTTTTGGTCGCCGCCGGTGGATTCGATCACCGCTGATGCGGGAATGACCAGGCCCTCTAGGGGCACAACGACGGGGCTCACCGACTTCGCCGCGGCTTCGCTCGACGCCGCCATCGATGGTGAGGTGCTGCTGCTAGCCATGGAGTGGAGGTTGGGTGCGACTGGTGCAGATGTGAGCTAGGGTTTTCTTGAGGTTTCTCGCGGAGAGCTCGAGGAGACGCGCGGCTGGAGGAAGAAGATGACGCGAGAAGAATGAGGTAAAACATGGAAATTTCCCCACGGTTACTATTTATCATCCTCGCCGTCAAGATTCGTGCAGCTTGATCGGACGGTTGCCGCATAGACGACGTGTTCGCGAACGTGCACGGAAATTTCGCCACGTCTCCAACCGTCGCCACCAACGGTTCGTATCGCTCGCGCAGGAAAATCGGATATGATTGCGTTCTCTGCATGTGTGAGTTACGAGGCGTCGCTGACCTAAGCCTACTGAAAGAACATGTGTGCCCACATGTGTGGTTTTGGTAATTAATGACAATGTTTTATAGACTTATGTTTGCATTGAGTTTTACTTGTAGGATTTGTCCATAGACAATGCTTGAACCATATGGTGGCTTCAAGGTTGGAATAAGAATAAAGTGAAGAATATCAAGTGTTGATCAAGGTTTCTTAAGATGATCTCAAGTGTATCGTGCCATCCTTATGGTGATCATGGATATGTGAAGATATGCCTAAAAGAGAGGCTCTTCCATAGTGGAGTATGGGGGAGCATCTTCACCAAGCTAGTGCAATCAAGAAAGGTGCTCCATCCTAAGGTGTGGAATATACAAGGCAAAGGTTTGATTTTGATAGGGTTCGTTTCTAACTGGTCTCGTGGTGTTAGTTAGAGAGACCGGTTTATAGGATAGATAACCGTACTATCAAGAGGGGCTCTCAAGTGAGTAACTTGGTCATATCCCTCGGTGAGAGCTCAAACTTTTGCATACTTGGCATCATATTTCTTGGTTATTTTTTGGTTCTTATCCATGAGAGGATTTAGATATTGTGTTAATCTCTATGACAAGCTTAAGTCCATCGAAAACGTATTTCTTATGCATTCTCTATTGTCTTTTCGATATTGGAGGTTTTACCGGTTTGTATTTTATAGATAGGTTAAACCTTTCATCATTTGGTTCTATCCTCCATTGCTGGACTATGATGGTTCCCTGCATGATCTTGTAGAGATCATTACTATCTTCGAAACGAGTCCAAGATCATCAAAATCGGAGTCCGAATGAAAAAGTTATGATGGTTTCAGTTTTGTTGTTCCTGTAGTTTTTAGGGGGGCGGATTATCCGGCCATGGGGGCGGATTATCCGCCCCAAAAATTCTCCCCTATACTGAGGGTCACGCCGCGAAGTCCTTAGCCATTTTTTTGGTCCGGGGAACCCGGAATATCCGGGGGAGGGGCGGATTATCCGGCCTGGAAGGTCCCAAACGGTCATATTTCGTTGGGGAGGGGTATAATTAGACCCCTTCTTCCTCCTTAGGCATGTGGCTTGCATTCTCTCTCTCTCCTCCATTGTTTTGACCTTCAAGAGATTGCAAATACTCTCAATCCCTCCCATATTTCTTGAATCTTTTTGGGGGATTTGAAAGGGGAGATCTAGATCTACAACTCCACCAATCCATCTCTCATCTATGTGAGGGGAACATATTGGGATCTAGATCTTGGGGTTTCTTTTGTGGATTTCCTCGTGTGTTCTTCCTCTCTTATTCTCCCACTAGCTTTTGTAGCTTTTGTGGAATTTGGGAGAGAAGGACTTGAGCACTTCATGTGTTCTTGCCATTGCATTTGGTGCATCGGTTTGAGTTCTCCTTGGAGGATTTGGTGAGTGAAAGTTGAGAAGCTTTTTACTCTTGGGTTCTTGGAACCCTAGACGGTTTGTTGGTGTTGCAGGTTGTGGCCTTGGTGGCGTTTGTTGGGAGCCTCCAATTAAGTTGTGGAGAAGTGCCCCAACCTTGTGAGAGGTTCCGGTTGCCACCGACAAGTGCACCGATAGTGGAAGTGTGGATCGATACCGTTGGGGTGAGATTCACCGGAGAATAAGGGAGGCCTTTTGTGGCGTAGGTGGTTTGATACCACCCCCTCTCCAACGAGACGTACTCTCTTTATGGGAGGAACTCGGTAATAAATCATCGTCTCCGCGTGCCTCGGTTATCTCTATACTGAGCTATTTACTTATGCACTTTACTTTATGATAGCCTTCGTGCTTGAATTATTATATCTAGCTATCACATAGTTGCTTGTTTTGCTTAGCATAAGTTGTTGGTGCACATAGGTGAACCATAGTTCATATAGGTTTTGTGCTTGACAAAGTAAACGCTAGTTTTATTCCGCCTTTGTTAAGTCCATCTCGTAAAAGTTTTAAACCGCCTATTCACCCCCCCCCCCCTCTAGGCGGCATCTGTATCCTTTTCACCTACGTCGTCCTAGCTGACATGGGTAGATGAGCCGTCACATCGAAGATTCCAACATAGACGGATTCAATCCGACTACAGAGGAGTACGATGGAAGATTCAGCATTTCTCCGACTTACAAGTCGAAGACGAAGAAAGCCTTCAGGGTTCTTTGGGAGGACTACAAGATGTTGCTTGACGATTTGTCGACATCCATCTATATGGAGCATTCCACGTGAAGAGGCAAGACGGCGCAAGATCTCGGAGCTCTCCGGGGGCTACTGTTGGGGATATGCTATATGGGTATCCTTATGGCATGTCTCTTATCCGGCTAACCTGGGTGGCCCATAGTCGGTAGCATGGCCTATGGCCTGCTGGGCGGCCCAGTTAGATGGATCCAGAAGGGAGGCCCATGTCATATAAAGGAAGGCTACGGTGGAGTCACCAGCGTACCCGGAGCCTTGGAGTACAAGATACACAAGACTAGTAATAGACAGTGTAGGACTCTGTAACCTGTCCGGCTAGGAATTTTCCCTGTAACCCTAGGACCTGGCGACTATATAAGTCGGGCCTATGGGAGCCTTTAGGGCACAACCTAGTATCGATTCATACAACCTCGCACAGCGAACCAATCCTCAGAATCGTGTATTGCCCTTATAGTGATTTATAGCAGAGTAGGATTCCGCCACCGTTGTGGGATGCGAACTGGTAAGCTGTGTTAACTGCACTGCCAACCGTCCGCCTTACCCCACGTATCTAAACACGCACTGTGAGGACCCCTCCATGGCGTACTCGTCGGCAATACCACGACACCGCACCCTCTCTCTCTCTCTCTCTCTCTCTCTCGTTGCCGCCAGGCCCCACTGCCAGCTCACTGTCTTCAACCTCCCGCGATCAAATCCCCCTCACCTCGCTGTCGTTCTTAGTCATAATTTATTCACGTAAATTCTTTTCAATGCACGAGTTAATCTCGCCCGCGACCGCTCCCTCATAACCGCCTCGCTATCCTCCTTCTTTCCCCTCAGACCTCACTCGACCAGAGCCCCTATGCAGCTCGAATTTCTCACCGCAAGCCACACTACTCCGACAAGCGTCTCCACCAATTCCGGTGAGCACGGACTTCCCCTTGCCTCCCAGTTCCCATGAGCGTGCTCCCCATCGTCCCTTGCACCTCCCAGTACCGCCCGCTTGGCCGTGCGTGCCCCAGAGCGTCAGCAACGAACTCGACTGAGCGCCACCGTCTTCGGCATCAACTCTGACGACCTCCCGTGGTAAATTCCGACCGCCCCTCTCCCCCTCGTTGACACTCGTGTAACCGGCATAGTATTGCGCATCTGACGCACCATTTCTTTTGCCTTGGCGTGACCTGTACCCTCGCCAACAACGACGATCAGAAGCGCTTGTCACCAGAAGCTTCTCCGGCGAGGAATCGCCAGTGACTCCGAGCGCCCCCTGCCTTCCCGCAAGCACGTTGAGCATAAGCAACGCATTGCGATCACTGTGAGCTATTTCTCTCCCTCTCTCGCTTCCTGTATCGCCGACAAAGCCACCGCCAGAGCGCTCCACCGCTCGCCACCGCCAGAGCGCCGCCCATCTTTGGCGAAGATGCTATAAAGTGTTAGATTTTGATCCAGCGGGTAGGATAGATTCACTTAACGAAGGGGTACGAGATCATCTGTGTCGTGCGTTGTTAGTTAGATCTGACGGCTGTAGTTTCTCGATCCGCATGAACCGTTTTCAGCCAATAAAAACAAGACGCGTGGCATTGTTTTGTTTTAAATAGACAGAAACATTTCTATTAGATGTTTATATTTGAAAAATTCATAACTTTAAATCTACACGTCCAAATTTTGCAAACTTTATATCAATAGAATTAGAAAAAAGAAACATTTGCAACCATGCCTTTTGTTTAGTGATTTGCTTCTGTAAAATTGATTGTTTTTGCAGAAACATGTGTAGGCATATTTTGAGTATAAAACTTATTCTAGAAATATTTTTAGGGTAAAATATTTTGTAAATGGATTATTTTGAACCTACTGACCATAGAAACCAACTTGTAGATTTAAATGTATATTTTGTGACACTTAGGAATTATTACTTTGAATAAAAGCATTTCTAGTTAAATAAAAATATTGATTATGGTTTAAAAATGCTTTTTGAGTATAACCTTTGGAAAATGATTTGAATAAAACTCTCTGACCCTAAACACCAAGTTTTGGGATTTAAAATATATTTTGAACCCTAGAAAAATTATTACTTTGAATAAAGGCATTTCTAGTAAAATAAAAATGGTGCTTAATTTAAAAATGGTTTTTGAGTGAAACCTTTTGCAAATGGTTTAATATTAAACACTTGACCTTAAAACACTAACATTTGTGTTTAAAAATATATTTGGCAAACACTAGAAATTATTACTTGATTTAAATCATTTCTAGCAAAACAAAAATAATTTAAAGTGGCCATTTTCACTAACTTGTTTTCAAATGACCTTGCCACTTTTATAAATGACCAATAGGTTTTTTAAAATGTTTATAATATATTAGAAACCACCTTTTCAAACAAAACAATCTTTTGCATGCTTGCATGCATTACTTTGTTTTACTACTTTATGTGATGAATTGTTTAAATGCTAGTTTTGAATTTGTGCCTTGCTTGATTGAATTGTAGTGAACTTTGAAGAGTGTGACTATTGCAAGATCAAGGAGTGAACTTATATTCTCTACCAAAAGGCAAGTGGTGCTTCATACTTTTGTCCCATTATTTTCACTATGCATTAGTGATATTTTGAGTAGGACTTGCATGGAATTTTCTAAGTATAAGTTATGCCTTGGGAAATCCTAGTAGATGATGCCTTAGTAGAATTTTCCCTAAGTTAAGACTCTTGCTACTATTATGATTAGCCTAGCTAGTAGAAAACAAGGGTGGATTATCTTCATGCTATGAAATATTTCTAAGTCTATGACTTGAGTTTTGTTTAATAAAATAACTATGTGAATGAATCACCTGGGTGGAATGGTGTGAATGGATTTATGTTGAGTGGTTACACAGGGCCAGTAAACTGGCGAATACTTGTGTATCTCACTTGTGGAAAGCCACCCAGGAACAAAGAGATTTGAGATGTCAAATGTTGAGAAGCTTCAAGTACAGCCACATGGCATTATGGGCTCTGCCTGGATCATATCGGTTGCAATAACTTAGCCAGATGGACAGTTGGTGGTAGGGGATGATAGGTTGGGAGCACGTCCATTTTGGTCTAAGGGAAGGCTCCTGAAAGATCTTGTCTCGATGCATGTCGAGTCTTGTGGGGAAAGTGCACCACCTCTCGAGAGAGTAAAATCTAAGTACTTAGTCGTGTCCCCGGCAATGGAAAATTTGAGCATCAAGACATGGAAGCTATCAAGAACTCCTCATCCCAATTTCTTAGTTAAAAACTTGTGGTTGAACAAGGGTTAAAGGATCTTCAATCAATGATTGGTAGATGCCTTGGGTGATTTTGACAAACAAAAACTTAGGACTTGTTTGATTCATAGGAATTACATAGGAATTGTGTAGGATTTGAATCCTATGGGATTTTTTCCTATGTTAGTGTTTGATTCATAGGAACACATCCCATAGGAATTAATTCTATAGGAATCTTGTAGTGCAATTCCTATAGGAAAACAACATTAGATCACACCTCATGGAAAAATTCCTTTGCCACATCAAACAAAATCCCTCTTTCTATAGGATTCACATTGGCATGACATCTCAATCCTATGTTTTTCCTATTCCTATACTTTTCCTATCCTATGAGTCAAACAAGCCCTTAGTGTTTTCAAATGATAAGGAAATTCTATTTTGAGCAAAGCAAGCATAAGCTCCACTTAGCCAAATGCATATAGATGATAGATGCCACTATTCTACCATAGTATCACTTTCCAATACAATTCAAATGTATTGACCCATATGGCTGTAACTTATTATGTTGCAGGTTTGTGTGATGTTAGTGAAGTGTGTTGATTAGGATTACAAGTCTACAACCAACATGATTGCCTGTGGTACTTTGAAGATGAAGGACTCCATGCTATATAGTTATTCTGCTGTATTGTAATGATATAGCCAAATGAGCTATGTAAGATGTAATGAATTATTTTATTCCTAGTTATAAAGTTTTATTATGACCTTTGTTTCTTTATATTACATCTTAACTGTGGATGCTAGCTATTGATCCAGGGACTAGCATTGTAAACATAGGGATCTCTACCTTATTAAAGGTTGGGACCTCTACATCGGAAGCACAATAAGAAAGGCCATATCATATCATATATTTTGAATAGCATGTGATGTTAATCCTTTTATGCATCTTGTATTGCTTAGTTCGCGACGGTAGCATTATAAGATGATCCCTCTCACCAAATCTCAAGTTATAGAGTGTTCGTCCTTAGTAGGCATCATTGCCAAAGATCATTGTTTCGAAGCACCACGTGATGATCGGGTGTGTTAGATTCTGCGAGTGTATACAATGGGAGCAAGCCAGATTTACTCATGCAGAAGCTAAGGTTTGATCTTGACGAGCCTAGCATGTACAGACATGGTCTCGGAACACGGAATACTGAAAGTTAAAGCATGAGTCATATAGATGATATGATGAACATGATGATTGTTCGCAATTGAAACTATATCATGTCACGTGATGATCGGACTTGGTGTAGTGAAATTTGGTTCGTGTGGTCACTAAAACAATGTGAGGGATATTTTTTTGAGTGGGAGTTCAATAGCAATATGATTAAAAGTTGAACATTATTTATCATAAATTAAATCAAAGTGAATTTGCATAGTTGTTGTAGTCATTGGCATCCGTTTACCACCTTGCGCTTAGTTATAATTGAGATAATAGAACTATAGAATTTTGGTTAATTACTTTACGAACTGGTATCGTATTATTTTGAAGTGTTAATCTAAAGTTTAAAAGTCCTATTGCAAACTTTTAGTAAGTTCCGGTTACTCCGTGAATTTTAATAATTGGTATTAAATCAAGAGTAACAATTCCAGTGTCAGTATATAAGTATCATGTTTATCTGTATGATTCTTGATATTTAAAAGATTGTTTTAATATCAAGGTTATCTAGGAACATCATATGTGAAAGATATTGCTTTATCTGAAATAATGTTTTTGATTATAACATGATAGAGTATAATATGGCAAAGTTTATGTTCTCATATTTGATGGGAATTTTCAAAAGGTTGGATACGCTAGTCGTCCTAATCCTCCAAAAAGTTTTGGAGAACAACATTATACTCGCGATTCACTGTTATAAGCTAAAATAGCTTGATCATGAATAATTCCATGATAAGGATGAATATTTGATGTAGGTAAAATGTTTACTACACTAAGAGATTACTAAAGAATGAAATTTGAAAGAACACCAAACATTTGATGATGGTGATCTACTTCAAAGTGCAAGTACAAAGACATTGGTATTTAACTATACATGCTTTGGACTATGTGTCATGTGTATGGCTCCACTATTGATGTTGATAGATTCTTTCAAACAGAAAAGTAAATACTGAAAGAGAATATCATAAATATATGGCAGAAAAGAAAATACCAGAATTGTTCATCTTAGGTATATAGAGGATATACGTGTTATGGCTGTATTCTTTGCTTGTTAAATAATCTGGTTCTTAAATATTAGATACTGAATTTGTTGGTGTGAATCATCATAAGAAACAACACAATTCATGAACTACAATGGCCTAAGTAACCAGCAAAAGAATATGTGATGATGTTCAACGAGAAAAAATAAAGGGTTATTGTATTGCTCGTTGAAATCAAAGCTTGCCTTCAAGATTTGTTTTATCAGGTATTATGAGAACAAAAGGGTTGCTCAAATAGTTGCCATAATCCATAAAAGATGGATGATTTACAAATCTCGTTGGAGAAATCACATCCATAAAACTAGTGCTAAAAATGTCGAAAGACAAATTGATTGAAAGATCACTTAGGAAGTGACATCGCCTGTCGTGGGAATAGTCACGGCAGATGCTGCAATCGGCAGCGAGTAGTAGAACGAGGGGCAAGGGCGTCCAGCCATCTGCGGTGTGAGATGAGGGCAAAGACACAGGGCTTTACCCAGGTTCGGCCCCCCGGAGGGTAAAGACCTACTCCTGCTAGATTGTATTATGGAGGTGTTACAATGGGCGAGCTCGGCGGCTAGGCGGCGAGTCGCTTGGGTGTATGAGGGAACGATCTCTCGCCTATAGGGAGGTTTATATAGGCTCACCTCCCCTAGGGTTTACATATCTCAACCGATTCAGTTAAAGCTTCGGTAGTCGTTTAACCTAATCCGACTAGGCCTATCGACTCGCCTGGGCCTTCAGCTTCCAGTCGCTCGGTTCCTTGCTGGGCTTCAATCCACTCGCCGTTCTGCAAGCCCACTCGCCGGTTCTTGGGCCATTCGGAAACGTCCTGCTGGGTATACCCCAGTAGGCATATCCCCATCAGTAGTCCCCGAGGCCGTCGGCGATTAGGCGTAGGTGGCTTGGCGATCGGAGTATACGGCTTGAGTTGGCATCCATCGAATCGGGCGGGCTCGTATAAAGGAGAAACCAATGTTCCAAGTCGCTTTGGCTTCGAGTCGGCGAAACTCTTGTCATAGTGATTGGGTCGAGCCGAGTGGCCGAGTTGGACCATCGCGTGGTCAAACTAGCCGTTGGGGTAATCCAACGGTAACCTTTGGCGTAATCATCGCTGTAACGGCTCCACGATTTGGCGGGTAACACCCACTATATAAGGGGAATGGCGCGATTGTAGACCCAACTTCTCACCACTTCTTCCGATCAAGGCGCATTTTCCTTCCCTCGCATCGCGATCCAACCGACCCGAAATCCTCCGACCCCCAACCAACCCCTCGGCCATGGCCCTTTCCACCGAACCGTGGGGTAGATCCAAATGCACGAGGGCGCAGCTGGCCTCTTTCGAGGAGGCCGGGATCCTGCGAGCCGGCTATTGGCGTATTCCCGCAGCCGGAGAAACGACCCCAAACCCGCGAGAGAGGGAATTCATCTGTTTCACCAGTCATCTCGAGCGGGGGCTAGGGTTTCCTACGTCCCTGTTCTTCCGGCGCTTCTGCGCCTACTATGGGATCCAGCCTTCAGATCTGGGTCCCCACAGCATCGAGCAGCTCGCCATCTTTGTGCGTTCTGCGAATGCTACTTGGGCTGCCGGCCCTACTTCCCCTTGTGGCAAGATCTGTTCCACGGACGGATCAGCCGAGGAGGCAAAGGGCCCAACCCAATGCTAGCGGGAGGCTTGACGTCCAGCTCAAGTCCAAAGCGTCATTCTTCGATCGATGCCGCCAAGGCAGCGGCGTGGAAGAAGTCGTGGTTCTACGTGGCCGAGGCGAGCCCAGAAGACGAGGTGGCGATCCCGCGGTATTCCGCCAATAGGTCCAAGCCGCGCCATCTCCAAGTCGGCAAGCTCCCCAACGACCAGCGGATGGTCGTCGACGAGATGCTCAAGACCATTCGCGGTCTGAAAAAGAAGGGCCTCCAGACGATAAATCTGTACAACTGCTGGCTCGGGCGGCGGCTCGTCCCGCTCGCCCAGCGCGACCATTACCCGAACCAGTACACGGGCCGGGGAGACTCGACGAAGGCCTGCCTCGACGAGTGGAAGCTGGAGGACTACCTCCCAGCGCTGAAGAAGATTACCCAGGCGGTGTACCTGGATGCGCAGGCTGGGGTAGCCCCTATACCGCGAAGTGTCCGGCTCCAACGGTAATCACTTTGCTTTGCTCGCAGTTGCAGTTTATGCAGTCGCGGTAATTCTGATTCCATTATGTATTCGTCGCAGCTATTCCAAGTGGTGGAAGGGTGGCTCCCACCTTCGGACGACGAGAGCTCGGGCTCATCCGCCCAGGACGTAGGCGAGTCGCCGCCTGCCAAGGGCGACGAGGACGACGATGACGAGTCCGAGGAGGAGGTCGCCCCACTGGTCCGAAAGACCCGCGGACAACGACAGCGCGAGATCAAGGCAAGCAGAAGCCTCGAGCGTCACAATGACGACGACGAGCTCCCAGAGACCACCTCGCGCCGTCAGGCCACTCCGTCGAAGAAGAAGAAGAAGGAAAGGCAAGCCCTCGAAGAAGAAGACGGCCATCAAAGCCGGCCTCGCCGCCGCACTCGGCGAAAGCTCTGATGCCCAGCCCGCCGTTGAGGACGCGCCGCCAGTTAACCGACGCGGGCGATCGAAGTGTCAGGCTTCAATGCCTCCGCCATTCGCCCGATCTCTAGGCAGGAGGCTCCGGCCTGGCCGCCTCGCGCAAGGAGGCTCCTGCCGAAGATATCCCAGAGGCTCCAGCTGCGGCCTCAACGACGAAGAAGCCGTCCGTATCTTGGCCACGCGACGTCCTGGAGATGGGGCTCAGTCGCCGACTGGGCCCCGAACTGGAAAAACCAGCCGACCTCCATACGGGGCTACGTTTTATCCCAGTCGCCAAGTGAGTGCACTCACCCATCCTTGTTTTTCATAGTTACTTCAATTGTTTTTGCTTATTCGATTGATGCACAGGACCGGAGTGAAGAGGATGGGCCATCCGACCGTGGCTAAGGTGCCATCTGCCGTTAGCGAGGAGGATCCTTCCCGCAAGAGCAAGGCGGACGAGGTCATCGTCTCGGCGGATGGCAGCAAGAAGGCCAAGGGTGACGATACCGTCACTATCTCTGATGACACGACGATTGCACCAGCCGGGCCCATGACAGAGGTAGCCGCGTCTACAAAGGAGGGCGCTTCCTTGCCTGGAACGGCGGAGCCAACCTCTATTGGAGAGGGTGCCTCTATCGCTACCTTCCCACGCTTCGTGACCAAGGCGGCCACGGCGAGTGGGGCTGCGCCCTCGAGCCACGCTCCTGGGACCGCCGACGCTGAAGTCGACCAACGTCGTGGGCACACGCCAGCGCTACTCGCGTCCGTGGACGCGATACAACTCCATGGCATGCTTGGCGCAGCCATCCAGGTACATCCAGTCCCCGAGGATCGGTCGATTTTGCGGCGGCCTCGATTCTTATAATTTCTCATCTTTTATTTTTCGCATCCGGTCCCGAAAGACGCGCTAAATTTTAGTGGGTGGGCACTTAGGAATTTCTTGATCGCCAGTCCCCGAGTGCGCACTCGCTGAATTTCAGCGGGTGGGCACTTAGGAATTTTTCTTTGACTAACTTTTTCGGTGATGTGCAGGGTCTGCAGCTTGAGTCGGCGGACCGATTGGCCGCGAAGCAGCGAGCGGAGAAGGAGCTGGCCATCGTCCAGGAAGCGAACAAAGGGCTTTAGGATGTTGCTGCGAAGGCAGAGGAAGCTCGCCAGGGGCTTGTCCCCGCTGGTGAATTGGTGGCGGCGCAATCTGCTCTGAGTGCCGCTGAACAACGGATCGCCAACCTCGAGCGCGAACTATGGGAAGCAAAATAAGAAGCGAGCTCGGCTGACAGGCAAGCTAAGGCCGCCATTGCGGCCGATGAGGAGGATCGCAAGGTGTCGGAAGTCCTTATTGCTGGGCTTCAGGACGACCATACATCGCTTCAATGCTTCATCACGGAACTCGCCCGCCCGCTGCTTGGTGAGTACATCTTCCCTTTCCAGTGGTTGTGTCTTTTGTGGTGTCCGTCGTACTCATTATTGTCTTCTAATCGCAGGTCGCATCATCGATAGCGAAGGAGAGGCGAGCTCGCTCGACGCGAGGCAGTGCGTAAGCATGCTCGTCGATTCGGCGACGCTGTCGGCGACGTGCATCCACGCCTATGTCCAAGAGATATCACCCACGGAGGTGATTCCCAGCGACCTCGTTGAGGTGTGGAAGTATTTGGAGAAGGCGCCCGCGGTCGTTGAGCTCATGACGCGGTCGTTGAGTTTCGGCGCGGAGCGTCGACGGCACTGAGCCTTGGACTCGCCCACTTCCCCGAAGATTTCGACATCGACGATGTGACGAGTGGATATCCATCGTCGACTGGCGCGGTGGAGCTGTCCGAGGTCCTCAAGTTGCAGGACCGTGTCGCCACGTACTCAGAATGTGTCTGGGCAATGGGCGACCTCCTTCCGTACCAGGAGACGGTCGTCGCGCCGAACGACCCCGAGCCGCCGCATCGTGACTTCAAGGTCGAGCAACCTTTTCGCGCGGCGATGGCGGGTGAACTGACGACGTATCCGTCAAACCCGTACACGGCGTTCATCCGCAATCGCCGGGATGTTGGCGAGTCATCATCAAAGCCTGCAGAGTAGGATAGTTTTCCTTGTGGCATTAGCAGCAGGTCTGCCACGCGGGCATATTTTCTAATGTGAAACAATGCAATATCCAATTGAATGAGACGTCGTGTCTATTTTGGTATTTGTTGTGTGTTTGTGATTGATTTTTGAACGAGTCCCCGAGCGCATCCACCCTTTTTGTGGGGTTTACCTCGTATATGATATATGTTTTGTTGTTTTGGTCGACTCGCCCGAGCTCGGAGAGCCAGTCGCTAGGCGACTCCCTTGAGTGCTCTGTACTTTACCGTTTTCCCTTGCGCGAACAGGGTTGGGTGGCCGAGTCCCCGAGCGTGGTACTTGGTTGTTCTAGGCGCGACTCGAGGGTGGTTGAGGACTTAGCGTTGGTGAGCGCCACTCCTGCCTGGCCCGTGGGGTCATCGCGGGCGAGTCTGGGCATGCTCTTACTTGGCGTTTTCGACCCGCGATTTAACCGGGTCTTCAGTCCCCGGCGTGGTACTTAGCTGTCGAGTCGCTATGCCGAGGATGCGGAGGACCAAGGTCGCTGTGAGAAGCGAGGGCGTTGTCTTGGCTCATAGAACCCGGTCGAGCTAGGCGAATCCAATGGGGCTCCGTGGGCGTTTTTGTGGACGATGCAAGACACGAGGTGATTCGGTTTTACACCACACTACTTAGCCGTGTCGATCGCTGTACCAAAGGTTGACTTCTGCGAAGAAGCGCTGTTATTACGAAAGTGAGTGGCACAAGTCATGGACGAGGCGCAATTCGGTAACCGTTTCTTTTTATTTCATAGCGACTGGAGAGTACATGTGGGGTTCTAGGAGTAGAACTTCCGTAGGAGGTTTACATTCCATGGTCGCTTGACGTCGAGTTCGCCGTCCCCGCGGACGTCGATGAGGTAGTAGGCGTCGTTGCCGAGTACGCGCCCGATAGCGAATGGGCCTTCCCACGGAGGGGAGAGCTTGTGCATGCCCTTCTTGTCCTGGATGAGGCGTAACACCAGGTCGCCTTCCTGGAAGGTGCGAGCTTTCACCCGCCGTGGTAGCGGCGGAGTCCCTGCTGGTAGATAGCGGTGCATGACCGTGCGAGGTCACGGGCTTCGTCGAGTTGGTCTATCCCGTCTTGGCGGGCAAGCTCGTTCGCAGCCTCCGTATAGTGGACGACCCGCGGCGAGTCGTGCTCGAGGTCGGTGGGCATGACTGCCTCGGCGCCGTAGACCATGAAGAAGGGGGTAAACCCTGTCGATCTGTTGACTGAGGTGCGGATTCCCCATATGACAGAGGGCAACTCTTCGACCCAGCACCCGGCGGTGCGCTCGAGTGGCACTTGGAGTCGCGGCTTCAGGCCGTGAAGGATGCTTTGGTTGGCCTGCCCGCCTGGCCGCTGATTCCGGTGGGCGACTGACGCGAGGTCGAGCCGGATGTGGTGCTCTTCGCAGAATTCGGCCATGGCTCCCTTGGCAAAGTTGGTGCCGTTGTCCGTGATGATGCTGTTTGGGAACCCGTAGCGATATATGAGCTCGCGTAGGAATTTAGTGGCGGTCTTCCCATCGCATTTCCGGACTGGCTTGGCCTCCACCCACTTCGTGAATTTGTCGACGGCGACTAGCAGGTGGGTGTAGCCAGAGGGGGCCTTCTTGAAGGGGCCTACCATGTCCATGCCCCACACAGCGAATGGCCAGGTGATGGGGATTGTTTTGAGCGCCGAGCTCGGTACGTGCGTCTGATTGGCGTACTTCTGGCACCCGGCGCATCGCTGGACGATATCGACAGCGTCGGCGTGTGCGGTGGGCCAGTAGAAGCCATGTCGCATAGCCTTGGCGACCAGGGAGCGAGCGGCGGCGTGGTGGCGCGATCCGGAGTAAATGTCGTGGAGGATCTTGCGTCCTTCGCTGGTTGGACGCAGCGTTGGAACACGCCGTGACGCTGCGCTAGTGGAGCTTCGCCGATGACGGTGTAGGACTTGCATCGACGGCGATCATCCGGCGTTCTCGTCTGCCGCAGGTGCCGCTTCCGGTAGGCGATGTAGGGCTTGGTCGGTCGTTCGCTCTGACGAGTGCGACCAAGGCTGCCTCTGGTTGGAGTGGGACCCCGATGTCGATCTCCCTCGGGGGAGAGACTGATGGCTTGGTGATAGTGTCGAGGAAAACTCCGGCGGGTGGTGCGAGTCGGGTCGACCCGATGCGAGAGAGTGCGTCGGCCTCCTCGTTCTTCCGTCTGTCGATCCACTCGACGGAGTAGCCGGTGAAGTGTCCGCCGAACTTGTCCACCGCTCGCGATGCGCCGCCATGGTAGGGGAGACGGCGTCGCAGGTGCCAGCGACTTGCCCCGCGACGAGGTCGGAATCTCCGTAGCAGCGGAGGCGATTGACGTTCATCTCCTTGGCGGCTCTCATGCCGTGGAGTAGGGCCTCATATTCAGCCGTGTTGTTAGTACAGGGCGGAAAGTCAAGGCAGAGGATTTAGCGGAGCTTGTCGCCCTTTGGTGAAGTCAGCACTATCCCTGCGCCTGCACCGTCCGCGTTCTTGGAGCCGTTGAAGTGCAGGCTCCAGAAATGGAGGTACGGCGGCTTCTCTGGTTGCTGGGCCTCTTCCCAGTCGGCGATGAAGTCCGCCAGTGCCTGCGACTTGATCGCTTTTCGTGGCTCGTATTTGATGTTGTGGACGCCGATCTCGACGGCCCACTTGGCGACCCGCCTGCCGCCTCGTTGCGATGATGTCTTGCAGTTGTGCTGAGGAGACGACCGTGATCGGGTGCTCCTGGAAGTAGTGCGGCAGGCGCCGCTGAGCTCTGAAGACCGCGTATACTAGATTTTGGTACTGTGGGTACCGTTGGCGCGACTCGGTGAGGACCTCGCTGATGTAGTACACCGCCACCGGATGGGCGCCTTTCCTTCCTCACGTCGACGACCATCACGGCGCTGACAACGCGCTCGGAAGCCGCGACGTAAACCAGCATGGGTTCTTTGTCGGCGGGTGCAGCGAGTAGTGGTGCGGCGAGTAGCACCTTTTTAAGGTCGCGGAGCGCGTCGTCCGCCTCCTTGTCCCACTGGAAGGTGGGGTTCTTGCGCGGTATAGGGCATCGCCGCCAGCGGGGATGAAGCAATCGAGAGCTTCTACCGCCCGCCAGCTCGACGCCGCAGCACTCGGGTTTGCCGAGTCGGGCGATCGTTTCGATCTTCGTGGGGTTCGCCTCGATCCCTCGTTTGGAGACGACGTACCCCAGTAATTGTCCGGCAGGTACACCGAAGGTGCATTTGCCTGGGTTGAGCTTTATCTTATATCTTCGCAGGTTGGCAAATGTTTCCGCCAGGTCGGCGACTAGGTCGCCTTGGCGAGCGGATTTCACGACCACGTCGTCGATGTAGACGTGGATGTTGCGGCCAATTTGGCTCGCGAGGCATTCTTGCATGCACCGCTGGTAGGTCGCCCCGGCGTTCTTGAGGCCGAAGGTCATGGCGGTGCAGCAGAAGGCTCCGAATGGCGTGATGAACGCCGTCTTCTCCTCGTCTTCGACAGCCATCTTGATCTGGTTGTACCCAGAGTAGGCATCGAGGAAACATAGCGACTCCGAGCCCGCGGTTGAATCGATTATCTGGTCGATCCGCGGGAGGACGAACTACTCTTTTGGGCAGGCGTTGTTTAGGTTTGTGTAGTCGATACACATTCTCCAGGTCCCGTTCTTCTTCTCGACCAGGACTGGGTTTGCCAGCCACTTGGAGTATTTGATTGGCCGGATGAAGCCGGCAGCGAGTAGGCGCTGCACCTCCTCGGCGATTGCTCGACGGCGTTCTTCATTGAAGGGCCGCAGCGACTGCTTGACAGGTCGCACTTTGGGGTCGGCTTTTAGCTTGTGCTCAGCGAGCTCCCTATGGACACCGGGCATGTCAGAGGGTTTCCATGCGAAGATGTCCCTGTTCTCACGGAGGAACTCGATGAGCGCGCCTTCCTATGCTGGGCTCATGCCCGTCCCGATCGTCACCGTCGGGCCGAGTCGCTGGGACCAGCTCGACGGCGGGTGTGCATCGTGGCCTCAAAGGTTGAGGTGTTTGCGCCCGAGTTGGGATTCTTTAGTATGGTGGGGTCGTCGTTGTTGACCCGCCGCTGCATTTGGCGAGCTCGTCGGCGTGGTTGGTCTCCGCCGCGATGACGGCGTCAGCGAGCTCGGCTCCTTTGGCCTCGCACTCGGTGGCCATGTCGGGGTCGCCGTGGATGGTGATGATGCCACACGGCCCGGGGAGCTTCATTGCGTTATACGCGTGGTGGGGTGATGCCATGAATTTGGCGAACGCCTGGCGCCCCAGGACGCAGTGGTAGGGGCTGTCGAAGGGCACCAGCTCGAAGACGATCCGCTCGGTGCGGAAGTTTGCCGGTGTGCCGAAGGTGACTGGCAGCGTGACCTTGCCGATCGGGTACGCCTTCCGACCGGGGACGATGCCGTGGAACGTGGTGTGGGTCGTCTCGATCATTGACTGCGGGAGCCGCAGCCGCCTGAAGGTGTCGAGGTACAGGATGTTGATGGAGCTGCCGCCGTCCATCAATGTCTTGGGGAGACAGTGGTCGCCGACCTTGGGCTTGACCACCAGGGCGACTCGCCGGGTACTGGCGCGAGTGGTCTTGACGGCTCCAGGTGATGGGCTGTTCTGACCAGTTTAGAAACTGGGGAACGTCCACCTCTGCCACCGCGTTAACGGCGACAGCGCAAGCGATGACCTTCTTCTCGCGCTTCGTGTTGAAGCCTGTGAAGGTGTGGAGCGAGCCGGGCCCTTTGCCGAATTTTCCGCCGTTTGGCGGGTCGTTGTCGGGGTCCTCCCGCGCTCGCCGTGCCTTCTCGATTTCCCTGAGCGTGTGGCAGTCGGCGGTGGTGTGCGTTGCGGGCTTCCCTTCCCTGCTATGAAACGCACATGGTTGGTTAAGGAGGGCCGCGGGGTCGAACCTTGGCTTGTTCTTGTAGTTGCCGTCGTCGCGGCGTTGTCCTCCGTCGCGGGCGAAGTTTGGCTCGCGCGTGCGGCGTTAGCGGCATTTAAGTCGACTCGCCCGCCATCGCGGGCGCGCTTGCGTGAGGTGAGTGCTGTTGTAACGTAGGTCGGATCGGCGTCCGCCGCTGCCGCCAGGCGGCGTTGACCTCTGACTTCGCCGCTTTCCTGGTTTGGATCTTCCTCGGCGCATCGCTTGGCGATCTCGAGGAGGTCGGGATGTTATCGAGTGTGCGGAGTGTCGCTTGAGCTTGGCGACCAGGGCTCAGAGCGGCACGAGGTCTTGAAGCAATGGATCGCGATGTCCGGTGGATGCCGACGCGTTGTACCAAAGCTCTTGCCACCATTGGACCCAGCTATGGTCGATTTGCGGGTCCTCGGACGCATCGCCCGTGTCCTCGATAGTGGTGGCGCGGTGTAGGAGCACTCGAAGTGCTCGACGGCGTCGCGCATCTCCTCCCAGGAGTCGATACTGTCCTGGGGAAGGGTGTTGATCCACTGCCTGCATGTCCCTTCCATCATTAGGGGGAGGTAACGGGCGGCTAGCAGGTCGGTGTGGCCTGCAATCCCCATCGCCATGAGTTATGTGTCGCCGCGACGGCGGGTCGCGAGAGTCGATTTTTCTATTTCCTTTGGCGCCTTGAAGTTTGGAGGGTACTTATCGCCTCGGATCAATTGTCCGAAGCACTTGGGTCCGAGTCGACTGAGCGACCCCATGGGCTCGCCATCGCGATTGGTTAGGTATGTCGCAGTCGTCGTCGGGCGTGCGCCAACTTTGGTTGTTGATGATGTGGGTGCGCGTCGATGGTTGCCCATTGGCGGCGACAAGATTGGTTGCCCGGGTCACGTTGGTGGAGAGTGCCGCGTTCACGGGTCGGTGTTGGAGCTGCGCGCTGGTGGCGGGCAGTTGAGGGTGTTTGCCGACGCTGGGCGGCCGCTGGAGGCCGCTCTGCTTCCCGAGGAACGCGAGTATACTCGTCCTTGCGAGTCGGCGCCCGCTCGTTGCTGCTCGACGGCCTTCGCGAGCAAGGCCTTGACGTATTCGATCTGCAGGGCGCCGTTGCGTCGCCGTGATGTTGCCGATCGCTGCTCGCCTCGCCACGAGGTTGTCCATCGGTGGAGAATGTGGGAGGCCGTTTGCGTCTCGCTCCCGTGAGGAGACTACTATCCGCGGCTGGTCCCTGGGAGGGGTGCGGTTGGGTGGAGGTGGGGCACCCATTGCCGTTGATCCTGGCGGGGGCCGGGCGATTCCTCCTGGTGGCGCGTTCTCGCAGATCGCGCGCTCGGCCATGCGGGCCGGGTCGTTTTCGTCGTCGAAGTTCAGGGCACGCCCCTGAACGGTGGGGTTCAGGCGCGCCTTATCCGCTGCTGGTGGTAGCGCGATAGCTCCTGCGCCGTCACCTGCTCGAGGCAAAAATTTTCGCGCTCGGCTTGCTCCTTGCGCACCGCCTCCGCCAGTTTCAGGCGGAGTTCCTCGACCTCCGTGGCCGTGGCATTTGGAGGGATTGGGGTGGTGTCGAAGGAATGACCACGGCAGATGCTGCAATCGGCAGCGAGTAGTAGAACGAAGGGCAAGGGCGGCCAGCCATCTGCGGTGCGAGATGAGGGCGGAGACTCAGGGTTTTACCCAGGTTCGGCCCCCCGGAGGGTAAAGACCTACTCCTGCTAGATTGTATTATGGAGGTGTTTACAATGGGCGAACTCGGCGGCTAGGCGGCGAGTTGCTTGGGCGTATGAGGGAACGTATCTCTACTCACCCCTTAGGGAGGTTTATATAGGCCTACCTCCCCTAGGGTTTACATATCTCAACCGATTCGGTTACAACTTTGTTAATCATTTAACCGCATCGACCGGGCCTATCTACTACTTTGGGCCTTCGACCTCGATGCTGGTACCCTGATGGGCCTTGATCCATTCGCCGCTCTGCAGCCCACTCGCCAACCTTTGGGCTGGAACGTCCCACCGAGGATACCCCAAAGAGGCATATCCCCATCGAGTCCCCGAGGCCGTCGTTGATTAGGCGCGGGTGGCTGCTGGCAGTCGGAGTATACGGCTTCAAGTTGGCATCCAGTCGAATCGTCGGCGGGCTCCTGTACAAAGGAAAAAATCCGGCGAACCGAGTCGCGTCTCGGGCGACACGAACCTACGGGTCGCAACCTCGGCGAGTAACTTAGCGAGCCGAGTGCCAGGAGGCGGACCGTCGGGTGTGGTCAAACTAGCCGTTAAGGTAACTTAACGGTAACTTTCGGCGTAATCATCGCGCGGTAACGGCCCCCTAATTTGGCGGGCAGCTCTCGCTATATAAGGGGAATGGTTGGCCATCGGAAAGCCAACCGCCCACCATTTCTTCCGAGTACGCACATCTTTCGCCCGCTGATCTCGCGACCCGCAATCCTCCGACCTCCAAGCAAATCCTCAGCCATGGCCTTTTCCACCGAACCTTGGGGCAGATCCAAGTGCACCAGGGCGCAACTGGCCTCCTTCGAGGAGGCCGGAATCCTGCGGGCCGGCTGCTGGCGAATCCCCGCAGCCGGAGAAACGATCCCGAACCCGCGCGCGAGAGAGTTCATCTGCTTCACTAGTCACCTCGAGCGGGGTTTAGGGTTTCCCACCTCTCTGTTCTTCCGGCGCTTCTGCGCCTACTACGGGATCCAGCCCTCAGATCTGGGTCCCCATAGTATCGAGCAGCTCGCCATCTTTGTATGCTCGCGAGTGCTACTTGGGCTGCCGGCCCTATTTTCCCTTGTGGCAAGATCTGTTCCATGGACGGATCAGCCGCGAGGAGGCGGGCGGCCCAATGCTAGCCGCGGGCGGCTTAACCTTCCAGCTGAAATCCAAAGCCTCCTTCTTCGACCTTATGCTGCCGGCCAAAGCAGCGAGCGATCGAAAGTCTTGGTTTTACGTGACCGAGGCGACCCTTAAGATGAGGCGGCGATCCCACGATATCGGCCGACCGCCCGAGCCGCGCAATCTCCGTGTCGCCAGCTACCCGGCGACCAGCGGATGGTCGCCGAGATGCTCCGTGCCATTCGCGGTGCGAAGAAGAAGGGCTCCAGACGGTGAACCTGCATAACCGCTGGCTTGGGCGTCTTGTTCCACTTCCGCCCAGCGAGCATTATATGTACCAAGACACGGGCCGAGAAGACTCGACGAAGGCCTCGCCGAGTGGAAGCTGGAGGACTATCTCCTGGCGTTGAAGAGGATCACCCAGGCGGCATACACGGATGCGCAGGCCGGGCTCCCTCCATACACCACGAAGCGTCCGGCTCCATCGGTAATAATCTGATCCCATTCGCAGTCGCAGCATATGCAACATGCGGTAGTTCTAACTTTCTTTCATGTTTAACGCGGTTATTTCAAGTGGTGGAAGGGTGGCTCCCACCCGCCGATGATTTAGAGTTCGGGCCATCCGCCCAGACAAGCGAGTCGCCCGCCAAGGCAATGAGGACGACGACGAATCCGAAGAAGAGATCGCCCACCGATCCGAAGACCCGGGCAAACGCGAGCTCGAGGCGAGCAAGAACCTCGGCGTCATGATGATGACGAAGAACTCCGGAGACCACCTCGCTCCGTCAAGCCACTCCCCGCAAAGAAGAAGAAGGAGAAAGAGGCGAGGGCCCCCCGAGGAGGACGAAGCCGAGGATGGTCTCACCGCCGCCGCAAGCGGCTCGATGCCCATAGCTCGGCCGACGACGGGCGGCCCGCAACAGCCGGCCTGGATGCGCCATCCATGGAGGCGCCTGGCTTCACTACCTCCGCCTTCGCCGGGTCTAGGAGCGGCTCCGCCGAGGCGGCTTGCCTCGAGGAGGTCCAGCGTGGCGGTCTCGCCGCAAGGAGGCTCCGCCGGGCAGCTCCACTTCACGAGGGGGCCTCCGTCGAAGGTGTTAGGAGGCACCAACCGCTACCTCAACGTCAAAGAAGCCCTCCGTATCTTGGGCCCTGGCGTCTGGACTGGGGCTTAGTCGCCGACCGGCCCCGAGCTGGAGAAACCGCCGCCCTCCGTCTTGGGCTGCGCTTCATTCCGATTGCCAAGTAAGTGCACTCGGCCTTCATCTTCCTCTCTTAGTATTTAAATTCTTTCACTGAGTTGTCTCGATACATAGGACCGGAGTGAAGAAGATGGGCCACCCGACGGTGCCAAGGTGCCCTCCGCCGCTAGCGAGGAGGACCTTCTCGTAAGAGGAAGGCGGAAAGTCGCCGCCACGGAGGGCAGCAAGAAGGCCAAGGCGGCGACATTGTCGCGTCTCGATGACACAGCCGCGGGCCGGCTGTGGAAGCGACCGCATCCACGGCGGGGCATCTCGCTGTCGAGGCGAGGAGGCGAGCCCCTTGAGCGGCGCGTCAATCGCTACCTTCCCCGCTTCATGACCAAGGCGGCCACGGCGAGTGCGCGATCGCGAGCCCTACTCCGAGATCGCCGCCGAGATTGACCAACGTCGCGACACACCGCGGCGTTGCTTGCGTGGACGCGGCGCAATCGCACAACATGCTTGGCGCGGCCATCCGTACCTCCGCCTCGAGGATCAGGTCGTTGTTTTGCAACGGCCCGATTCTTTTTAATTTGACGGCGTGTCGAGTCCGGTCCCCGAGTGCGCATCGCTAAATTTTAGCGGTGGGTACTTAGGAATTTTTTCAACCGCCAGTCCCCGAAAAGCGCACTTGCTAAATTTTAGCGGGTGGGCACTTTAGAATTTTTCAACCGCTACCTCGAAAAGCGCACTCGCTAAATTTTAGCGGTGGGCACTTTAGGAATTTTTTCAACCGCTAGTCCTCGAGTGCGCACTCGCTAAATTTTAGCGGTGGGCACTTAATAATTTTCATGTGCTAACTTTGACGATGTGTGGTCTGCACTGGAGTCGGCAGAGCGATTGGCGCGGGCGCAGGCCGAGAAGGAACCGGCTGCTCTCCGTGAAGCGAACAAGGAACTTCAGTTGTGGCTGCAGCGGAGGTGGCTCGCCAAGGGCTTGTCCCGCTGGAGAGCTGGAAGCGGTGCTTCGCATTGGGCACCGCCAACAAAAGATCGCCGACCTCGAGCGCGAGCTTAAGGAGGCGAAGAAGAAGCGAGTTCGCGAACGGCGGCGAAGGCCGCTGTGGCTGGAGGACGATCGAAGGCGCCTGAAGCCATCATTGTTGGGCTTCGTAACGACCATACATCGCTTCAAGGTTTCATCACGGGCTCGCCGCCCTTTGATTGGTGAGTGTCTTCCTTGCCTTTGCGATTGTACCGTTGTGGGTTCCATTGTACTCATAGTTGTCTCCTTCTCGCAGGCGTATGATTGATAGCCATGAAGAAGCGAGTTCTCTTGATGCGAGGGAGTGCGTGAGCATGCTCGTCGACTGGCGATTGCCGGGCGACTTGCATCCGCGCCTACCTTCAAGAGATGTCGCCACGGAGGTTATTCCCAATGACCTCATTGAGGTGTGGGAGTACTTGGAGAAGGCGCCGCCGTGGAGTTCATGACGCGGTCGGCCTTTCGCGGAGCGTCGACGGCTCGAGTCGGACTCGCCCACTTCCCGAAGATTTCGACCGACGACGTGACGAGTGGTTATCCTTCATCGTCCGCGCTGTGGATCTGTCGAGGTTCTTAAGCTGCAGGAGCGTCTCGCCGCCTACCGGAGCGTGTTTGGGCGATGGCGACCTTCTTCCGCATCAGAAGCGGTCGTCGCCGAACGACGCCGAGCCGCCGATCGCGACTTCAAGGTCGAGCAGCCTTCCGCCGGGCGATGGCGGGCCAGCCGACGACTTATCCATCGAACCCGATATCGTATTCGTCTGGAAGCGCCGGGACGCTGGTGCATCATCGTCGAAGCCTGCGGAGTAGTGTTAGTAACAATTCTGCCGAGTAGGCATATTTTGTAATGTAAGACAATGCGATATGCGATTTGAATGGAACGTTGTGTTCATTTTGCTATTTGTTTATGTTTTGATTGATTTTGGGTGAGTCCCCGAGCGCCCGCCTTTTGCGGGTTTCACCTTAAATATGATGTTTTGTTGTTTATCATGTGTGTTGTTGGTTGAGTCGACTCGCCCGAAGCTCGAGAGCCATCAAGGCGACTCCTCGAGTGCTCAGATTTACCGCTTTCCCGTGACGCGAACGTCGGTGGCCGAGTCCCCGAGCGTGGTACTTGGTAGTTCGAGGCGCGACTCGAGGGTGGTTGAGGATCGAGCGTTTGTGTTAGCGTCGCTCCGCCTGGCCCGGTGGGTCGATCGCGTGGCAGTCCCGGCACGCTTACTTGGCGTTTCCTGTCCGATCGAGACGAACGGTATCCAGCCCCGGCGTGGTACTTAGCTGCTCGAGTCGCTTCCGCCAAGGATGCGGAGGACCAGGGTCGCTGGGGAAGCGAGGATGATGTCTTGGTTCGTAAAACCAGTCGAGCTAGGCGACCCGATGGGGCTCCGGATTGGCGTTGTGGACGATGCAAGACCTGAATGACTCAAGGTTTTACATCGCACTACTTAGCCGTGTCGCTGTACCAAGGGTTGACTTCGTATTTTAGCATGACGTGTTAATTACGAAAAGCGAGTGGCACAAGGAATGGAGAGTAGACAATTTTGCGTAACCGCTTCTTTTATTCATAGCGACCGGAGAGTACACATGTGGGGTTCTAGGTATAGAACTTCCGGAGGAGATTTACATTCCACGGCCTTTTGACGCCGAGTTCACCGCCCCGCGACGCCGACGAGGTAGTAGGCGTCATTGCCGAGCACGCTACCGATAGCGAACGGGCCTTCCATGGGGAGAGCTTGTGCATGCCCTTCTTGTCTGGATGAGGCGTAGCACCAAGTCGCCTTCCGAAGGTGCGGGTTTTCACCCGTCGGCGTGGTAGCGACGGAGCCCTTGCGATAGATAGCGGTGCGCGATCGGGCGAGGTCGCTTCGTCGAGTTGGTCGAGCCCATCTTGGCGGGCCAGTGCTTATGACCTCCAGATAGTGGACGATCCGCGCGAGTCGTGTTCGAGGTCGGTTGGCATGACGGCTTCCGCGCCATAGACCATGAAGAAGGGGGTAAATCCGGTCGACCTGTTGACCGAGGTGCGAATTCCCCAGATGACGGAGGGAAGCTCTTCGACCCAGCACCCGGCGGTGCGCTCGAGTGGTACTTGGAGTCGCGGCTTCAGGCCGTGGAGGATGCTTTGGTTGGCTCGTTCCGCCTGGCCGTTGGATTCCGGGTGTGCGACTGACGCGAGGTCGAGCCGGATGTGGTGCTCCTCAGAACTCGCCATTGCTCCTTGGCGAAGTTTGTGCCGTTGTCCGTGATGATGCTGTTGGGGAAGCCGAGCGGTATATGAGCTCGTAGGAACTTAGTGGCAGTCTTCCCGTCGCATTTCCGGACTGGCTTGGCCTCTATCCACTTTGTGAATTTGTCGACGGCGACCAGCAGGTGGGTGTAGCCAGAGGGGGCCTTCTTGAAGGGACCGACCATGTCCATGCCCCACACGGCGAATGGCCAGGTGATGGGTATTGTTTTGAGCGCCGAACTTGAACGGCGTTGGTTCGATTGCACCCGCGCATCGCCGGACGATATCGACAGCGGGCGCAGCGGTGGGCCAAGAAGCCGTGTCGCATGGCTTTGGCGACAGAGGAGCGGCGGCGGTGGCCGCAATACCGAGTGGATGTCGCAGGATTTTGCGTCCTTCAGCTTGTTGGACGCAGCGTTTGAACACGCCGGTGACGCTGCGCTTGTGTAGCTCGCCGTCGACGATGGTGTAGGACTTGCATCGGCGAACAATCATTCGGCGCTTGTCTCATCTGCGGCAGGTTGCCGCCTCCGTGTAGGCGATGTAGGGCTTGGTCCGCCGTTCGTTCGTGACGAAGTGCGACCAAGGTTGCCTCGGTTGAGCGGGACTCAATGTCGATCTCCTTCGAGGAGAGACGATGGCGTGAAGATGGTGTCGAGGAACACGCCGGGGGTGGTGCGGATCGTGCCGACCGCAGAGAGGGCGTCGCCTCGCTTTTCCTCCCGCCGATCCACTTGACCGAGTAGCCGTGAAGTGGCCCACCTTGTCCACCTCTTGGCGGACGCCATGGTAGGGGAGACGGCGTCGCGGTGCGGCGACTTGACCCCAACGAGGTCGGAGTCTCCGTAGCATCGAAGGCGATTGACGCCATCTCCTTTGCGGCTCGCATGCCGTGGAGTAGGGCCTCGTATTCAGCCATGTTGTTGGTGCAGGCGTGAATTGAGGCGGAGTATGTAGCGGAGCTTGTCGCCTTTGGAGAGGTCGGCACTATCTCGCCTCCCCGCGTTTCTTGGACCCGTCAAAGTGCAGGCTCGAATGGAGGTACGGCGGCTTCTCGCTGCTGGGCCTCCTCCCGATCGGCGAGGAAGTCGGCTGCTCAGGACTTAATCGCCTGCGTGGCTCGTAATTAATGTTGTGGACGCCGATCTCGACGGCCCACTTGGCGACTCCGCCCGCTTCGCGATTGCGGATGATGTCTTGTAGTGGAGCGGAGGAGACGACCGTGATGGGGTGCTCACGAAGTGCGGCAGCGCCGCTGAGCTCAAGACCGCATATACCAGCTTTTGGTATCAGGTCACGGCGCGACTCGTTAAGACCTCGCCGATGTAGTATACCGCCGGACGGGCGCTTTTCCTTCCTCTGGTTGTTCGACGACCATTACAGCGCTGACGACGCGCTCGGACGCCGCGACGTAAACCAGCATGGGCTCTTTGTCGACGGGTGCGGCGAGTAGTGGTGCGGCGAGTAGCACCTTCTTGAGGTCGCGGAGCGCGTCGTCCGCCTCCTTGTCCCACTGGAAGGTGGGATTCTTGCGCATCAGGCGGTATAGGGGCATCGCCTTTCGCCAGCGGGGATGAAGCGGCGAGAGCCGCCACCCGCCCGCCAGCTCGACGCCGCCAGCACTCGGGTTTTCCGAGCCGGGCGATCGTGTCGATCTTCGTTGGGTTTGCCTCGATCCCACGCTTGGAGACGACGTACTTAGTAATTGCTCGCGGTACACCAAGGTGCACTTGCTCGGGTTGAGCTTTATCTTGTACCTCCGCAGGTTGGCGAAGGTCTCGCGAGGTCGGCGAGTAGGTCGCCTTGGCGAAGCGGATTTTACGACCACGCCGTCGATGTAGACGTGGATGTTGCGGCCAATTTGGCTCGCGAGGCATTCTTGCATGCACCGCTGGTACGTTGTTCGCGTTCTTGAGGCCGAAGGTCATGGCGGTGTAGCGAAGGCTCGAATGGCGTGATGAACGCCGTTTTCCTCGCCCTCGACAGCCATTTTGATCTGGTTACCCAGTAGGCGCCGAGGAAACACAGCGACTCGAGCCCGCGGAGTCGATGATCCGATCGATCATGGAGGACGAATCGCTCCTTTGGGCGCCGCTCGTTTGTGTAGTCGATACACATTCTCCGTCCCGCTTTTCTTTTCGACCGGACTGGGTTTGCCAGCCCACTTGAGTATTTGATTGGCGAATGAAGCCGCAGCCAGTAGACGCTGCACTTCCTCGGCGATTGCCCGACGGCGTTCTTCGTTGAATGGCCGAATAACCGCCGACCGGTCGCACTTTGGGGTCGGCGTTTAATTTGTGCTCAGAGCTCCCCTAGGGACACCTGCATGTCGGAGGGTTTCCATGCGAAGATGTCCTCGTTCTCACGGAGGAACTCGATGAGCGCCTTCCTATGCTGGGCTCATGCTCGACCGCCACCGTCTCCGGGGTCGCCTGGGACCAGCTCGACGGCGGTAAAGCGCCGTGGCCTCAAAGGTTGAGGTGTTTGTGCCTCCGAGTTGGGCTTCTTGAGTATTGTGGGGTCGTCGTTGTTGACCTGCTCGCGTATTTGGCGAGCTCATCGGCGTGACTAGCTTCCGCCGCGATCACGGCGTCGGGCGAAGTTCGCCTTTGGCCTCGCATTCGCGGCCATGTCGGTCGCCGCTGATGGTGATGACGCCGCACGGCCGGGGAGCTTCATCGCGTTATCGCGTGAGTGGGGTGCCGCCATGAATTTGGCGAACGCTGGCGCCCAGACGCAATGGTAGGGCCGGTCAAGGGCACCAGTCAAGACGATCCGCCGGTGCGGAAGTTCGCCGGTGCCGAAGGTGACGGTAGCGTGACCTTGCCGATCGGGTACGCCTTCCGACCGGGACGATGCCGTGGAACGTGGTGTGGGTTGTTCGATCATCGATCGGAGCCGCAATCCTGAAGGTGTCGAGGTAGAGGATGTTGATGGAGCTGCCGCCCATCGAGTCTTGGGAGCCGAGTCGCCGACCTTGGGCTTGACCACCGGGCGACTCGTCGCCCGGTACTGGCGCGGCGAGTGGTCTTGCCCCTCGGTGATAGGTTGCTCGACCAGTTCAGGAACCGGGGACGTCTGTCTGGGCCACCGCGTTGACGGCGACGGCGATGACCTTCTTCTCGCCGTGTTGAAGCCGTGAAGGTGTGGAGCGAGCCGCCACTTTGCCGAATTTTCCGCCATTTTGCGGGTCGTTGTCGGTGTCCTCCCGCTGCCGTGCCTTCTCGATCTCCCGAGGGTGTGGCGATCGGCGGTGGTGTGCGTGGCGGCTTTCCTTCCCTGCTGTGAAACGCATGGTTGGTTAAGGAGGGCCGCGATCGAACCTTGGTTGTTCTTGTAGTTCCCGCCGCGTCGTTGCCCTCCGTCGCGGCGGTAGCTCTGGGGTCGCCATGCGTGCTCAGATTGGCGACGAAGTCGACTCGCCATCGTTGCGGCGCTTGCGTGAGGCGAGTGCCGCCGTAGCGTAGGGTCTCGCGGCGCCGCCGCTGCCGCCCGCAAGGCCGTTGTCCCCGGACTCGTCGTCGACGCCTTGATTGGGATCTTCCTCGGCGTATCGTTTGGCGATCTCGAGGAGGTCGGGATGTTGTCGAGTGTGCGGGCGTGTCGCTTGAGCTTGGCGACTAGGGGCTCAGAGCGGCACGAGGTCTTGAAGCAATGGATGGCGGTGTCCGGTGGATGCCGACCGCTGTACCAGAGCTCTTGCCACCGCTGGACCCAGCGGTCGACTCGGGGTCCCCGGACGATCGCCCAGGTCCTCGATGGTGGTGGCGCGGTGTAGGAGCACTCGAAGTGCCTCACGGCGCCCCGCATTTCCTCCGTGAGTCGAGCATCGTCCCGGGGAGCGTGTTGATCCATTGCCCGCACGCCCCTCCATCATCGCGGGAGGTAACGGGCGTAGTAGGTCGGTGTGACCCGCGATCCCCATTGCCATGAGGTATGTGTCAAGCCGCACTGGGTCGCACGAGGAGTCGTATTTTTCGATCTCCTTGGCGCCTTTGAAGGGTGGGTACTTTTCGCCGGATCATTGGTCCAAGCACTTGGGCCCTAGTCGATCGAAGCGACCATAGGCTCGCCATCGCGCGTAGTGGTTAGGTGTGCCGCAAGTCGCCGGCTGGCGCGCGCCTCGCTGGCGGCGATATGGGTGCGGCGCCGATTGGCTCTCCATTGGCGGCGACGAGGTTGGTCGCCGCCTGGGATCGCTTAGTGGAGAGGCCGCATTCGCTGGTCGCCGTTGAGCTGCAGTGGCTCGGCGGCGGGCAATTGAGGGTGTTTGCCACCGTGGACGGCCGCTTGAGGCCGCTTCGCTCGAGGAGCGCGAGTACACTCGCCTCGCGAGTCGGCGCCGCTTGCTGTTCCACGGCCTTCGCGAGTAGGGCCCCGACGCATCTGGATCTGTAAGGCACCGCCGCCGGCCGTGATCTTGTCGGGCGGCTCGCCTGCCACGAGGTTGTCCATCGGGGAGAACATGGAAGGCCGTCGCGTCGCCTCGTGAGGAGACGACTATCCGCGGCTGGTCCTCGGAGGTGCGGTTGGGTGGTGGTGGGGCACCCATCGCTGTTGATCTGGCGGAGGGCGGTTGCTTCCTCCGGTGGCGCTGCTCGCAGATCGCGGCCGCTGCGCGAGCCGGGTCGTTCGCTGCCGAAGTTCAGCGCGCTACGCGGTGGGGTTCAGCGTGACCTGATCCGCTGCTGGTAGAGCGACAGTTCTGCTGCCACCGCCGAGGCGAATTTTCGCCGCTCGCTTCCGCATCGCCCGCCAGCCAGCGGAGTTCTCGACCTCCGCCGCCGTGGCTGGGAGGGATCGGGTGGAGAAAGGGTCCTCGGCGGATCGGTGCCGGTGCCATGTAGGCCGCGGGCGTGGCGATCGCACCGTCGTGGAGGTCGGCGGAGTTCTCCGACCCGAGTCGAGTCAAGATCCCGAGGATGGAGGGGTCTCGAAATCTCCCGTTGGAGACTGAAGATGGAGCCCGCGGATGAGGCCGGTGATGGATCCGCGAGTGACGCCGGGTCGCCGAGTCGGCGCTGCCGGTGAGGGTCGCGTCTTCCGCGCTGTGAATTCTCGCCACGTTGTGGGCCGAGTCGTACTCGGAGGCGGTGGATCGTGGCGGATCGCTCGAAAGCCGATCACGTGGTGGCGACTTCGCGGATGCGAGCCGAGTCCTCCGAGGTGATAACGCCGGTGAAGCCGACGAAGAGGCTGATCGTGCCGATCGGCAGGATCACGCCAGCGTGACGGGTCGCGCGCCGGACGTAGCTGCTCGGCAAGATCCGGAGCATCTCGCCGATTGCTATCGGCGCGCCGTGCACCGGCCTCGCTGATGGGCAGATTGATCTCGCCAGAACACCGCCAGACCGGCCAGGCCCCACGGTGGGCGCCATCGGAAGGAATGACCACGGCAGATGCCGCAATCGCAGTAGTAGAACGAAGGGCAAGGGCGGCCAGCCATCTCATGGGTGCGAGATGAGGGCGAGACTCAGGTTTTACCTGTTCGCCCGGAGGGTAAAGACCTACTCTGCTAGATTGTATTATGGAGGTGTTTACAATGGGCGAACTTCGGCTAGGCGGCGAGTTGCTTGGGCGTATGAGGGAACGTATCTCTACTCACCCCTTAGGGAGGCTTATATAGGCCTACCTCCCCTAGGGTTTACATATCTCAACCGATTCGGTTACAACTTTGTTAATCATTTAACTCAGACCGACTGGGCCTATCTACTCGCTCGGGCCTTGACCTCCGCGCTGGTACCTGATGGGCCTTGATCCATTCCGCTCACAGCCCACTCGCCAACCTTTGGGCTGCCGGAACGCCCCGAGGATACCCCAGTAGGCATATCCCCATCAGGTGGAGAATGGATCCTCCGGTGGATCGGTGCCGGTCGCCATGTAGGTAGCGGCGTGGCGGCCGGTTCCGTCGCGGAGGTCGGCGGAGTTCTCCGACCCGGAGTCGAATTCGAAGATCCCAAGGATGGAGGGTCTCAAGTCTCCGCGCTGGAGACCGGGAGATGGAGCCCGTGGATGAAGCCGCGGTGATGGATCCGGCGAGTGACGCTGGTCGCCAGGCGCTGCCGGTGAGGGTCGCGTCTGCGGCCGCTGAGTTCTCGCCACGTTGTTGTGGGCCGAGTTGTACCGAGGTAGGCGATGGATCGGCGGATCCGCTTCGGAGAGCCGATCGCAGGCGGCGACTTCGCGCGAGCCGAATCTTCCAGATGGCGACGCCGGTGAGACCGACGAAGAGGTTGATCGTGCGATCGGCAGGATCACGCCGCGGCGTGACGGTCGCGCCACGGACGTAGCTGCTCGGCAATATTTGGAGCATCTCGCGATCGCTATCATGTGGCGGTGGCACTGGCCTCGTTGATGGGCAGATTGGATCTCGCCAGAACACCGCCGGACCGCCAGGCCCCACGGCGCCACCGCTGGGGAATAGTCACGGCAGATGCCGCAATCGGCAGCAAGTAGTAGAACGAGGGCAGGCCAGCCATCTGCGGTGCGAGATGAGGGCAAAGACACAGGGTTTTATCCAGGTTCGGCCCCCCGGAAGGTAAAGACCTACTCCTGCTAGATTGTATTATGGAGGTGTTACAATGGGCGAGCTCGGCGGCTAGGCGGCGAGTCGCTTGGGTGTATGAGGGAACGATTCTATCGCGCCTATAGGGAGGTTTATATAGGCTCACCTCTAGGGTTTACATATCTCAACCGATTCAGTTAAAGCTTTGTAGTCGCTTAACCTAATCCGATTGGGACTATCGACCGCTCGGCCTTCATCGCTCGGTTCCTCGCTGGGCTTCAATCCACTCGCCGTTCTGCAGGCCCACTCGCCGGTTCTTGGGCTAGTCGGAAACGTCCTGCTGGGTATACCCCAGTAGGCATATCCCCATCATCGCCGTTTAAATTATATTGGAAAGAAAACATGAAGAAACTCCATGTGGATGGAATTTTGGAGTCTTTTGATTTTTGATCAAATTACGCTTGTGAAACTTTCCTATAGATTATTAAAACTCTATTCATTGGCCAAAAGGGAACGAATGACTAGATTATTGGAATTTGTAAGTATTTGATGTATGAAGTCAATTACGTGTAGTCAAGAGCGATGGATTTCAACTTCATATGCTTTCTCCGAAAATTTGAGTGAATATATGAATATTTACTTAATGAGGATGAAGTGTGAAACATTTGAAAAGTTCAAAAAACTTCAAGATGAAATGCAAAATCAACGTAACAAGAAAATAAAGAATTTATGATAGGATCATAAAGGAAGATATTTGAGTTACAAGTTTAGCATAACACCTAAGATTTGAGAAATCGTTCTGTGGATTTGCGTTTCCCGGAACACCATATGAGTATGGAATAATCGAGATGTGCAATGGAATCTTGTTTGACATGGTAAGATCAAAGGTGTAATTCATAAAACTGCCATTATATTTTAAAGATTAAAAGTTTTAGAGACTACCGCTTTTTCACTGAAAAGAGCTCCATCATAATCCATTGAAATGACACCATATAAAGTTATGGTTTGGGATAAAACCCAAGTTGTCCTTTCTTAAACATTGGTATGCTATGTATAAGAAAGATGTTTGCAACCAAAATCGGATGAACATATCTTTGTATGTTATTTCAAATAATCATTGAGTATTCCTCCATAACACCAAAGACAAAAATGATTGTCACTTAGAATGTCAAATTTCTTTGAGAAAGGAATTTTTCCGTGAAAAGTTATGTGGGAGGAAAATAGAACTTTGATAAGGTTAAAAGAACCTTAGCTATATATGCAAAGTTGCGCAGCGCCGAAAAGTGTTCCAGAGGCAGCAACAATGCTCATGGCTCACGTGCCTCAAAGGTTGTGGTCACGGAAGTCTAAGTTCCTATTGAACCAAGTAGGTCGGATAAACAATCAAATACCAAGATTTGAGGGTTGAATCATTATTTGACAACAATGAACCGACTATATGCAAAGAAGCGATGATGGGCCCTGACTCCGTCAAATGGCTTGGAGCCATAAAATCCGTGATAGTTCCATACACAAGAAATCAAGCTTTGAACTTGAAAGACCCTCTAGAAAGGTGTAAAACCTTACACTTGTGTTTGGATCTATAAAGAAATAGACATGGATGTTTCACATCTATGAAATAGTCGACATATTGGGAAAGAGTTCACAACAATGTTCAAAGGTTGACTATGACAAGATTTGATCTTTCATAGCGATGTTTAGTCTAGACGGATTAATGTAGCAACCACTACATATAATTTTGTTATGTGGTAGTTGAATAAACAAAACAAGTTCTTCTGATAGAATTGCTACCTAGGACGTGTGCATAACACGGTCCATAGGGTTTTGTTAATTCAAAGGATGTTAAAAGCGTATAAAAACTACAATGGTTGAAGTGAGCATCGCAGAGTTGGAATCTTCACCATGATGAAACTGTTAAAAAAAGATTTAAATTCATTAGAGACGATGAAGATGCTTGCATTTACAAGAAATTAAGTGGGAGCGCTAAGACATATTTCTAATACATTATGTGGAAGACATATTGTTGATTGGAAATGACGTATATTTTATTAACCATGTTAAGAATTTCATCTCGATGAAAGACTTAGGCAAAACCCAAATATTTGGCATCAATATCTATACAGATATATTGAGACGCTAATATGGTTGTGTCAAATGTACATAGATGAGATATTAAAAGAGTTCAATATGGAAATGACAAGAAAAGGTTCTTGCCACACAGAAAGTATTAAATCGAAATTCAAGTATATCGACACTTGATAAGTGAAACAAAGATTCAAACATGTTTGATACTTGATGAATGAAATCACAAAGAGTATTTTTCCAATCATACTGTGATATGTACACCTATACTCTAAATGTTATGAGCATATACCAGAATGATTCATAAGATGATTATTGGACGATAGTAGAGATATTCTTATGATATTTTGAAAGAACAAAGAATATGTTGTTTCTATAGAGGTGACAAATAGATGGATAGTTCATTGTAAAGAGTTACATTAATACTAGTTTTGTCACGAAGTACAAATTAAGTTTATCTTAATTTAAACTATGAGTGGCACAATGTAATGGAAAGGAGATTCCATGATGGATTTGGATGGGTTCCAAATTTAAGACATTGTGATGGATACTACAACAAAAGGCTAAGCATATGACTGTTATTGTAACAGCTAAAGAGGGTATTTGTGTCAAGTAGTTTGATTATCAAACTAGGTGTGGTTCACAGCGGGCTAGTACTATGAAGATATATTGTATGACAATATTATCAACATGTTTCAACCCCAACGAACTAAAGGTCTCACCAAAGGACCAAATTTATACAATGCCATCTCATTAGAGAATGAGTGATGCGTAGAGACAAAAAGACATGCAATTTCACATGGACATGTAAGCGTCGGATCCAAGGATGAGTTGACCACTAGCAATCGTGTAAATACAACACCAGAAAGCCATAGGTGTTGAATACATAAAGATTTGAAACTAGATTATTGTCTCTAGTGCAAGTGGGAGACTATTGGAGATATGCCCAAGAGGAAATAATAAAGAGGTTATTATCATATCTTCATCCTTATGATAAATGTTTACATACCATGCCAGCTCAAAAAAAATGTTTACATACCATGCTATAATTGTATTAACCGGAAACATTAATACTTGTGTGTTTTGTAAACATAAAAGAGTCCCTAGTAAAGTCTCTTGTTAAACTAGCTTGTTGGTTAATATATGATCATGGTTTCCTAATCATGAACATTGAGATGTTATTAACAATAAGGTCATATCATTAGGAGAATGATGTGATGGACATACTCCTATAGTTAAGCGTAGCATAAGATCAAGTCATTCAAATAGTTCACTTGCTATAAGTTTTCTGATACATAGTAACCTAATTCATTCGACCATGAAATCATGATAATCACCATCATCGGAAGGATGCTTTGATGACATCAAACACCACACCATAACTGGGTGGCTATAAAGGTGGCATTGAGTGTTCGGAAAGTATGTGTTGAGGCAAATGGATCAAGAGTGGGATTTGTCCATCCATATGACGGATAGATATATTTTGGGCCCTCTCGGTGGAATGTCATCCAATTATCTTGCAAGCATGTGACTGGATCACAAGTATTACATCTCACGGGAAAGAGAAAACAATACTTATCGGTAACGAGGTTTAACTAGGTATGCAGAGATACCGACGATCAGACCTCGAATAAGTAAAATATCACGAGACAAAGGGAAATTGGTTTCGTATGTAAATGGTTCATTCCATCGCAAAGTAATCGTAGAAATATGTGGGAGCCATATGAATTTCCAGATTCCTCTATTGGTTATTGATTGTAGAAGAGTCTTGATCATGTCTGTATAATTCACGAACCATAGGGAGACACACTTAAGGATTCGATGTTGTTTAGTAGATATGGAATGTGAGTAAAGAGACTGAATGTTGTTCAGAGTCTCGGATGGGATCCGGGATATCACGAGGAGATCCGGAATGGTCCAGAGAATAAGATTCATATAAGGAAAGTCCAATTTCGGAGTTTAGGAATGATTCCTAGAAGGGTCTAGAAGGTTCACTGATCCGGAAGGGGAAGGGTACATGGATGTGTCATGACAAAGTGTAATGGTTGCATCACGTCCTAGGTCACTTGGATGGACACTTGGAAGAGAGAAATCAAACTCTAATTTGAAAGTCAAAAAGGCAGTTTGAGAAAGTCAAATCCCCCTTGCCCTAGGCGCCCAAGACCCAATCCCTAGGCCGCCGCTGTCCCCCCAAGCCGCCAGCACCCTAGATCCCCTCTAAACCACCGCTGTCGTCTAGCCTAAACCCTAGCCACCAGCTGCCCTCTTCCCTCGGCATCTAAAACCTAGATCGTTGAGGCCCTATTCTACTCCACCATACTCGATCCGGCTTAGGCGAAGCCCTGCGGGATCTCCCCTTTACTTCCGAACACCACGCCGTCGTGCTGTCGGAACCGCGAGGAGAGAGCTACAACCTCCGCTGACTGCTGGAACAAGGGAGATGAAGGTCTTCATCGAGTACCGCATGTGTGACCGACTGCGGGAGCGCTGTCGGAACAATTCGCTGGAAGGATCGCCTACGCGATCTTGAGATCGGCAAGTGAACAACTACATCACCCACGAGAACCTGCTCTCGTTAACCGCTTTGGATCTTCGAGGGTTAGTACTCTATCGACTCATTGCTACAATCTAGTAGATAGATCTTGGCTTGTGTGTGTTCATGCGATAGAATTTTTTTGTTTTCCATGCTACGAACCCCTACAGCATTGGTTTGAGTTCTTAGTGAGGATTCGATTGAGTGAAAGGTGATAAGCTTTTTACTCTTGGGTTCTTGGAACCCTAGATGGTTTGGTGGTTTTGCAGGTTCTTGGATTACTTGGGGCCTCCAATTAAGTTGTGGAGCTTTCCCCAAGCTCATTTGTTGGGAGCCTCCAATTAAGTTGTGGAGAAGTGCCCGAACCTTGTGAAAGGTTCCAGATTTCCACCGACAAGTGCACCGATAGTGGAAGTGTGGATCGATACCGTTGGGGTGAGATTCACGGGAGAAAAAGGGAGGCCTCTTGTAGCGTTGGTGGTTTGATACCACCCCCTCTCCAAACGAGACGTGCTCCATGTTGGGAGGAACTCGGTAAAATATCGTCGTCCCTGCGTGCCTCGGTTATCTCTATACCTGAGCTCTTACTCATGCACCTTACTTTGTGATAGCCTTCGTGCTTGAAGTATATATATTGCTATCACATAGTTGCTTGTCTTGCTTAGCATAAGTTGTTGGTGCAAATAGGTGAACCCTAATTGTTTTAGGTTTTGTGCTCACAAAGTAAATGCTAGTTTAATTCCGCCTTTGTTGAGCCACTCTCGAAAAAAAATTAAACCGCCAATTCACCCCCCCCCTCTAGGCGGCATCTGTATCCTTTCAATAGTGTTTAGTGAGTTTCCTCGATTCCCAAGTTGATAAGTAAGGAGTGCCAAAAGCTTTATAATCATGGTAAGTGCTAACATGCCTCCATCTACCAACAAGTAGTTCCTTCCATAAAGTCCCCACAAGAGGCACATATCGAGAGGTTGACTTCTCCCAACATCAAGATGAAGACAATCTAACACATGGTCACAACGATGAATATCATAATAAACTTTATCTTATTTCAGTCTCATGCTAGGGTTTCTCGATCCCCCCAAGAACTAATGATCTACTCAGACATGGAGGAAATCAACATCATGGCAAAAGTAATAAAATCTATCATAGATGAATAGTACTTGTATAAATCCACGACGAGTACGGAAATTATAACAAGATATAGACAAGATGTAGATGGGATGTACGGAGATGGTGATGATGCAGCGGTTGATGATGAAGATCGATGCCTTAGCCTCCTGGATCTACGCAAAGCAAAGATGGATCCTCGGTGGATGAGTTCCCCCTCCAGATGCCTTCCGGAGGTGAGGTTTTGACAATTTCTAGGTGTCCTGTTTGTTGTCTCTCTGATCCAGTTGCATGGGGTGAAACTATTTAAGGAGGCGGTGTCGGCGCCAACTATACGGCGGGAACTATACGGCCGGAATATTTCTTCTTGTCGTATAGTTGGTCGTTAACCCTTCTATACCCTCCAATTGCTTCGGGTTTTCTTCTGGTGTTATTAATATTTCCCAAATAGGAAATTTACGTTGTTTTTGGCTCCTTTTCACTCCAATATAACTGGTACAAGAATTGTGTCCATCGTATCCATCATCTGATCCGATCCTGGTGAAAATAACATAAAAGGTGCTTGCGAACACCGTAAAATACCAAGATCCTACCACTAAAATGCAAAATAATAGTCTAAAACATGATGCAAATATGCACTCATCAACTTCCCCAAACTTATACTCTTGCTTGTCCCGATCAAGTTTTAGCTTAATGGATGTGATCCTCATATTCATGAAGCTGAGTCGATAAAATAAATGAGGTAGTGGCAACAAGTGTTTATCATTCAGGATACATATAAATAAGTTCATGAATAGTACCTTACTCGAACCATCTGAATAATAATAGAAGTCTTCCACACCTTAGCAATTAACAGTTCACAAAAGATTATTCTCAATATGATGTAAAAGTATTCGGTTCAACCGAATGAGTTAGTGAGGTAGTCCCAAGTGTTTTAGGATTAACATATTTACTTGGGATTCAAAATCTCAAATGTCTCTTTGTCTTACTACAATATAGTGGTATATGCCTATTTGATCTTTGCATATTCACTCTTTTTCTTCATCTTTCTTTATATGTATTCGTGCTCACACTTTTGTTTAAGTGTTGTGTAAAGGATCTAGCCATACATTCCACTTCATGTAGGAGTCAAAAGTTTAACGGTCTCAATTACCAAATTCCAAATATATATGAAGCATCTTTATAACTTGAATATTCTACCTCAACTTATTCTCACTCTATTTGATAACACTTTTGATTTCTCCTTTGTTCAAGGTTTTTATTTTTCAACTTAACTATTTAGATAATTTCTTATTTTTGTAAATCAAACCATTGACCTACAACATATTGATCAAATTATATGTGTATATTCTGTTAATACCAATGGTGTGGAAGACTTCTATTGCTATCATCATGTGCAAGTAAAATTATACTCAAGCCATTCATATATCCAATAAGACAAACTCAAACTCAATAATGCTCCATATATTATAATGAACTCAGAATTTCATAAAGGGATCGACTATTCCTGAAGGGAATTCTAATGATGCAGAATTTATTTATGATCTCGAACTAATACAAAACTAACATAGTAATAAAAACTTATAAGATAGATTACAAGGTCTTAAAGATCTCCCCAAGCTTGGAATCAAGCCAGGCAGGATCAAATAATCCCTCGCGATTATTTGATACCATGATCTATTGCAGGTCACTATGGCGCCATGGCATGTAGAACCACGGTGCGTGGCTTCTTGTTGGTATCCTTCAGAGCAGTGATGCGGTTGTAGCACCTGCGTAAATAAGATTGCAAGGTATCCATCCTATCTGCAAGTTTAGTCACCAATGGGAGAATATCATCCTTCTTCTCTATCTCCTTGAGGAGGAGATGGACTTCAACACGATGGAGTAGCTCCTGCTTCTGATATATATCTAGTGCCCGCACGCGATCCTTTGTCCTAGGGACAACTTATTCCTCATCCGTTATTGATGGATCGGGGAAGTAGAAACTATTCCTCCACTCTTCTTCGGGCTTCACCCTCATACGACCGCTAGTGGTAGGCCTCGAGCGGTGCAACGTCGGTTCCTTGCTAGCACCTGCACCAATGTTAGGTATTTCCTTACGCTTGTGCGACCTGGGGTCCGTGTTGATGAACTTGACCGACTCCACACGCCTTTTTCCATGCGGCTTGTGGCCTTACCTCTCTTCTTGTGTTCTCTTCATCGCCGCCAGTCGATCTTCGGGGGATCATAGACGTCACAGCAGATGTAAACGTTGCTCCAGCCTTCATTGGGGTCGTTGTTGTAGAATCTTGGCTCGACCTACTATTTGTACCTCGGGCTAAACCTCTCCACCTCCTCATAGCCGTCCTCCATAGACGGGTTGCTAGAAAGGTCCCTAGGAGCAATGAGCCCCATGGGTTTTCCACGGCCTGTGGCAGGATAGCGCATTGCTGGATTTGTTCCTGTTGATTGTGATTAGAGAGAGGCACAATGGCAGTATATAAGAGGTGTCAAAGGTTGGTAAAACTTGCGACAAACACCAAATTCATGCCCAAGAAAAAATCTAAACAGATTAGTAAAAGAAATCGCGGATTTGGAGGAGTCCTGCTCCGTAACGACTAACTATACGGTCGCGACCCGTATAGTTCCGCCCATATAGTTGGTTCCGGGCAGATATTTCCAAATATCTCGAGTCTAGGTCGGTTAGATTACCGACTAGGAACCGACAAAACATTTTTTGATGAATATAAATAAGAACGAAAAAGGGTCGATGATATAGAAGCTTTAACGGCCAACTATATGGCGGGAGAATTTTCTCCGGCCGTATAGTTGCGACCGTATAGATACTGCACACCAAAAATTATTTCGCAAGGGGGATACAGTTCCTTTAACGACCAACTATACGGCGGGGGATTTTTCTCCGGCCGTATAGTTGCGCCCGTATAGTTACAAAAACGCCTAAAAACTTCAAAAAAACAAGAGGAATTCAAAGGCAAAAAAATTAGAAGTAGAAACTATGAAGATAAAGCACTTAATAGAGTAAGAAAACTTACCTTTCACTTATCGTTTATTTAGTCGGGGATGACAAGCTCCTCGAATAACAAGCATTTCTTCTCTTTTGGAGGGATTAGCCTTAGTTCATCTAATAATTCTCGTAAGCGAAAATCACCAGGACTAAAGTCCCTCTCAATAAGATTAGTGTCTTGCTGGGAAAATATAGATGTTGAATCCACTATATTTGCTTCTTGTATCTGCATAATCTACAACTCAAAATCTTGAAGTAAAAGGATCCAACAGATCAGTTTTGGCTTATGAATCTTCCTCTCGAGGAGTTCTTTTAAACCATCACGATCCATATGAACTCTTAATTTTGCATCAACAATATAAGAACGAAATTTATCACAAGACAAAAATACAGCAAAGAGTTCTATTTCTTCCTTAGGATAATTCTTTTGAGCACTATTGAGAGTTCTACTAGCATGATGTATAATATTAAATCTACGACCTATGTGTTGTCCTAGAGTTACTCCTATAGCGTCATCACTAGCTTCACATATTAAATCAAAAGTCATATCCCAAATAGGCGGTTTAATGATAAGAGCACGAGATTAAGCACATATAAGTTTATTAAAGTCTACAAGGCATTTATCATCAAAATTGAATTTCACTCCCTTCTGCAACAGGTTAGTCAAAGGTTTAGAAATTTCAGAAATAATCCTAATGAACCTTCTATAAAAGCCTACATGACCAAGAAAATTCTTATACCTTTTATGTCCCTGGTTGTGGCATTCTCTCTATTGCTTCAACTTTAGCCCTATCTACTTCAATACCCTTACCTGATACCTTATGTCCAAGGACTATGCCTTCTTTAACCATAAAATGGCACTTCTCCCAGTTTAGAACAAGATTGGTTTCTTTGCAACACTGCAAAATTATTTTGAGATTATCCAAGCAACTAGTAAACGAAGTTCCATATACAAAAAAATCATCCATAAATACTTCCATTATCAGTTCTATAAAATTTACGAAAATAGCAGCCATGCATCTTTGAAAAGTAGCTAGAGCAGTACATAAACCAAAAGGCATGCATTAGTAAGCATAAGGACTAATGAAAGTTGTTTTAAGTTGGTCATCAGGAGAACAACTATTTGGGGAAAACTAGAGTATCCGTCCAAGTAACAAAAATGAGTGTGGTTTGCTAACCTCTCTAAAGTTTGATCTATGAACGATAAAGGATAGTGATCTTTCCTAGTTTCTTTATTCAATTTCCTGAAATCTCTGCACATCCTATATCCAACAATAGTTCTAGTAGGTATCAATTCATTGTTTTCATTAGGAACAACAGTAAAGCCGCCCTTCTTAGGAACACAATGAACAAGACTTATCCATTCACTTTCCTTTACATGATAGATTATACATGCATCAAGTAGGCGTACTATTTCTTTTCTTACCACTTCTTTCATTTCAGGCTTTATCCTTTTATTAAATTCTGCAAGTGGTTTAGCACCTTCTTCCATGATTATTCGATGGACGGCTATCATGGGACTAATGCCCTTCAAATCGTCCATTGAGTACCCAAAGTCCTTGCGATGCTCTTTTAGTACATTCATAAGTTATTCTTCTTCATCCCCTGAAAGTTTAGCACTAACAATAATAGGGAATTTATTAGTATCATCCAAAAATCTATATTTAAGATTATCTGGTAAAGTTTTTAATTCTGGAGTTGGTAATTCTTCATCCCCTCTCTTTTCTGGCTCTTCAAAAGCCTCATCGGTTGGAGGTCCTAATACGGTAAGTGAATCAAATTTATTTTCAAATTATTCTAGAGACATGTCCTCCATAGTTATTTCTTCACAATTTGAGTCTTTATTTATTTTTTCTTCTTGGTTACTTAAGGAAAGAGTTGCCATCTCTTCAATAGTTTTCTCTTTCTCTTCTTCTTATATAAGTAGAGGTTTGTCTTTAAATTTGGAAAAGTGGAATTTTTTCCGCTTTCCCAAGCTTAAGGGATACAACCTCCTTTTTGAAGTCGACTATTGCACCTACATCACTCAAAAAGTTTCTTCCAAATATAATTGGGCAAAGAGTGTCAGCTGACATGTCAACAACTCTAAAATCGATAGGAAATTTTTTATTACCAATTGTGACAGTTGCATCTTCAACTACTCCCATTGGAATTCTAAGATTTTTATTGGCTAGCATAATTGTAATATCAGTATTTTCTATTCTAGCTGATGTTGTTTCTTCTTTTATTTCTAAATAAAAACCATAAGATATAACATTAACTTCGGTGCCAAGATCACATAAACCGTAATGTGAGGTTTGTTTAAATATGTAGGGAAGAATAGCCTTACCCACATCTTTTACCTTAGTTTTACCTTCAACCAATATGGAAGTCTCTTCATCAAGTTCAACTATGTTACAATGTGCATACATAGCCATAATTGCTTCTTTGGTTACCTCTTCATCTTTGGTTTCATTCAAATGTTCTTTAACTATTGGCACACTTTCCTCTTCTTTCTTCTCCTGTACTGCTTTAACCTGTTCATATTCCAAATTATGCTTCTGTGCAGTGTTAGGGAAAGGTATCTAATACATTGGTTCTAGGAAGTCCAATGCTGCTTTAACTTCTCTTTTCTTCTCAGGTTAGGGTGGTGGATCATACTTGGATGAACCCTCTTTTGGAGTAATGTGTTCCGTAAAATATTTAACAACTTGCAACACAAGATCTGAATCTAAATAAAGTTCTTTAGATAATTCATTAACACGACCCTTCTTATTATAGTCATGAATACATTCATAATCTATTCTTGTGCCTCCTTCACTCCCTAGACCAAAATTCCATGAAACTCTATGATCGCGAATTCTATTAAGTAAAGCCCAAGCTTTAGTTACGGGTAAATCCATAAAATATCCTCTCGTGCAAGAGTCTAGTTCAATTTTATTAGGTTCAACTAAACCGCCATAAAAGATATGCAATAAATACTATTCAGGTAAATCATGATGAGGACATTGATTAAGTAAATCTTTGAATCTTATATAAGCTCTTACTAGTCCTTCATTAAGACGGTTCCTCCAAGTTATTATAAGACGCCTGATTCCAAAAGATTTTGATAATGGATAATATTTGGTTAAAAATTCACAAGCTAAATTATCCCAGGTAGTAGTGGCTTCTAAGGGTAAAGATCTATACCATGAGAGAGTTGTACTTGTCAAAGTTTGACTAAAGAGTTTAACCCTTACCTCATTAGCGGTATACCCCTGTAGTTGGAAAGTACCACATATATCTTTGAAGCATGCAACATGCTCATATGGATCAGGATCTTCTTCATCTCTAGTAAATTGTTTCTTGTGTAGAATACCAAGTAGTAGAGGATTTATTTCAAACCCCTTGTCTTATCGTTGGAGTTGTCTCTTTTATAAAGAACATAGGGCTTCCCAAAGTGGCTGAGTGAGTTAGCACTAGTCATATGCTCAAACTCCATCATGTTGATGGTAACATGTAACTCAAAACAAAACTTAGCAAGACTAAAATAAATAAGCAAAAACTAAAAGACCTACAACGCTTAGCTCCCCGGCAACGACGCCAGAAAATAGCTTGATAACTGCAAGTGCACAGATTGTTTGTAGCTAGTTTCGAAATAAAGATATCGATCCCACAGGGAACAAGAGTCTGAAGTCTAATAACTCTTGAAATAAATACTAGAAATAGAAATGCAGGAAATAAAGTTCTAAGTAACAAGATAAAATGATAGTATTGTGTAAAAGGGTGTTTTTGGGGTTTTGGGAACAATGAATAAAGTAAACAAAAATGAATACAGAAAGTAAGTATCGCGTATGTAAAAGAGATTTGAAACTTCAGTGGGGAAAAATGTTCTCATGGATTAGCGGATACAGCACTAGCATTATAAAGGGCTGAGGTAAAGATTATTATCATGAATATTATCAACTATGTATGTGTGGGAGGAACTCCGCATTTGGACAATGAAAGTACAAAGGAAGTCGCCTAGAGGGGGGGTGAATAGGCTTTTTAAAAATATTACGGATTAGGCTCAAGTAAATGCGGAATAAAACTAACGTTTAATATATTGAGCACAAAACCTAGCCACTAAGTTCACCTAGGTGCACCAACAACCTATGCTAAGCAATACAAGCAACAAGGTGATAGCAAGGTATAAATACTTCAAGCACGATGGCTATCACAATGTAAAGTGCATAAGTAAAGGGTTCGGTTGAGAGATAACCGAAGGACGCGGAGACGAAGATTTGTTTCCCGAAGTTCACTTCCAAAGAAGCTACGTCTCCGTTGGAGAGGTGCGATGGCGCAATGCTCTCCGAACGCCACAAATGGCTCACCTCGAGGTGTGGTGGCTCGATGCTCACCCAACGCCACACAAGGCCTCACCGGACAAGGAAGCACGCAACTCACCGACGCCACAAAAGGCTCACCCTATTCTCCCAAGTGCGCACCACAAAAGGCGCACTTGCTCCACTATGGGACGCTGAGGCGGTCACCGAACTGCATAAGATTGGGGCTAACTCCACAACTAAATTGGAGGCTCCCAACAACAAAGCCACAAAGGCCAACAATGCCACAAAAGGCCAACAATGCCACAAAAGGCTACAAGACCACAAAAGGTCAACAATCCAACCACACACTGCCTAGGGTTCCAAGGAACCCAAGAGAAACAAGCTCACAAGCTTGAACTCGCCGAATCTCCGAGGAGAACTCAAACCTATGCACCAAATGCAAGGCAAGTCCTTCTCCCCAAATTCCAACAAAGCTACAAAAGCTATTGGGGAATAAGGAGGAAGAACACAGGAGAACTCAAACCTATGCACCAAATGCAAGGGCAAGTCCTTCTCTCCCAAATTCCAACAAAGCTACAAAAGCTATTGGGGGAATAAGGGAGGAAGAACACAAGAGGAGAACACAAAACTCTCCAAGATCTAGATCCCAATGATTCCTTCACAAAGAAGGGATTTGACTTGGGGGGATTGTAGATCTAGATCTCCTCTCTCAAATCCCTCAAAAAGATGCAAGAATCATAGGAGGGGAAAGGGAGAGGGAAAGCTTCTTCAAGGTTGACAATAGAGGAGAGAGAGAAAGCCAAGAACCAAGAAGAAAAGCTAGTACCCACGAAGGGGAAGAGGAGCCCCTTTTAAAGGACTCCCAGATCTGCCCGTTATGGGCATTCGCGACACCAGGCCGGAACTTCCGGTGGGAGGCCGGAAGTTCCGGTGGCACCCAGCCAACAGACGAAAACTGCGGAGTGAGAAACTAAAAAAACGAATCATGGCCGGAACTTCCGGCTCTGGGGCGGAAGTTCCGCCCAGCCTGGATCCAACGGTCATCAGACCGTTGACGCCCGCTCTAGAAGCGCAACCGGAAGTTCCGGTCAAAACAGACCGGAAGTTCCGGTGAACTTCCGAGCAAGTTCCGACAAAGATCCGGCAAATAGAACGCTTCAAAACAGAAGGTTACTGAGCGTGAGCGGAAGAAGGCCCGGAACTTCCACCAGAACTTTCGGCGGCAAAGTTGCCCTAGAGGAACTTTCGGTGGGAAGCCGGAACTTCCGGTCAGGGAAATTCCAGAACCCAGAAAACCAGAAACGCAATAACTTTTGCATCCGAACTCTAAACGGGATGAAACCAATTTTGTTGGAAAGATAACGACGAATAGAATCCAACAAATATATTGGGTATCACCTTGGGAGAAAATATCATAAATATATATGTGAAGTATCCCCCAAGGTGTGGAGCCAGAAAACTCGCAAGATCAAAAACCGCAATAAGATATGCAAGTGAAATCCTTAGATGATGAACTAGAGCTTGTTATGACAATGACCACAAGCTCTAGATCCTCTCAAGGACAAGAACCAGATAACAACCAAGAAAGATGATGCTATGAATGCAAAGGTTTGAGCTCTCTCCGAACGATGCAAACGAGACACCCGCTTGAGAGCCCCTCTTGATAGTACGGCTATCTATCCTAAACCCGGTCTCCCAACTAACAACACGAGACCGGCAAAAGAGAAGCCCTATCAACATACCTTTGCCTTGAGCGTCCCACTTGAACTTGATGTAGACCGTCTTGTTCTTCTATAGTGGGAACACCTTTCTTGTTTGCTCTTGCTCGCTCTTGCTTGATGAAGACTTGCAAAATGCTCCCCCATACTCCATGGGGAAACCTCTTCTTTGAACTTGTCTTCATCATTCCATGAGCACGAGGATGGCAAGCTTCAAGCATGAGATCTTCTAGAGATGGCGCATCTTGAGCTCGTCCTTCTTCATCCTTACTTGAGGTTGATCCATCTTGATGCAACTCTTTGCACATTCCTTGATCGACCTTCAAGCTCCTTCTTTCTTCATGATTCCAATGGGCACAAAGCCCTTGGACATTTCTTCATCTTCCAACCTTGAGACCAACACATGGCCCAAGCGATGCCAATGGACAAACCTACAAGTGAAACTCAATTTACACATTAGTCCATAGAGATTGTCATTAATTACCAAAACCACACATGGGGCATACATGCCCTTTCAGACAATAAGGCAAACCACTACTCACATCATCCTCATAACCACATTAGACAGCAATCATCATCAATTGAATTACTGTGCTATTAAGGGACGTAATCCCACAGGACGTATCCCATGGCATGGATAGTGTTTCGTGAGTTTTATCGATTCCCAAGTTGATACTTAAGGAGTTCCAAAAGCTTTATAGTCACGGTAAGTGCTAACACGCCTCCGTCTACCAACAAGTAGTTCCCTCCATCAATTCCCTACAAGAGGCAAATATTGAGAGGTCGACTTCTCCCAACATCAAGATGAAGACAATCTTATACATGGTCATAACGATGAATATCATAATAAACTTTATCTTATTTCAATCGCATGCTAGGGTTTCTCCATCTCTCTAAGAACTAATGATCTACTCAGGCATGGAGGCAATCAACATCATGACAAAAGTAATAGAATCTATCATAGATGAATAGTACTTGTATAAATCCATGACGAGTACAGAAATTACAACAAAATCTAGACAAGATGTAGATGTGATGCATGGAGATGGTGATGATGCAGCGGTTGATGACGAAGATCGATACCTTAGCATCCTGGATCTACGCAGGGCGAAGATGGATCCCCGGTGGATGAGTTCCCCCTCCAGATTCCTTCCAGAGGTGAGGTTTTGGCAATTTCTGGGTGTTTTGTATGTCGTCTCTCCGATCCAGTTGCACGGGATGAGACTATTTAAGAAGGCAGTGTTGGCGCCAACTATACGGTCGGAATATTTCTTCCCGTCATATAGTTGGTTGTTAACCCTTCTGTACCCTCCAATTGCCTTGGGTTTTCTTCTGGTGTTATGAATATTTCCCAAATAAGAAGTTTGCATTGTTTTTGGCTCCTTTTTACTCCAATATAACTGGTCCAAGAATTATGTCCATCGTATCCATCATCTAATCTGATCCCGGTAAAAATAAACATAAAAGGTGCGTGCGAACACCGTAAAATACCAAGATCCTACCACTATAATGCAAAATAATAATATAAAACATGATGCAAATATGCACTCATCAGTCTTCAAGGGTATGTATTATGGATGTATATCCACTCGTTGATTGTATCTAGATATATGGATCATGGCGTATACAATTCCCATCGTAGGATTTTTTTTCATATCCTCTATGAAGGGAATATGCCCGAGAGGCAATAATAAAGTGGTTATTATCGTATTCCTTATTTATGATAAATGTTTATTTTGCATGCTATAATTGTACTAATAAGGAAACGTTAATACATGTGTGTTTAATGAACAAAAAGTAAGTTCCTAGTTATGCCTCTCTCATAAACTAGCTCGTTGATTAACAAGATGATCAAAGTTTCCTGATCATATACATTGGATGTTGTTAATAACGAGGTCACAACATTAGTGTAATGATGTGATGAACATTCATCCGAAGTATAGCATTACGATCAAAGTCATTGAGTTTATATTGATATAACCACTTACGAAGTGATCCTAGTCCTTAGACCATGAGATCATGTCAATCACTAACACCGGAAGAGTTTCTTGATGACATCAAACGTCACACCGTAACTGGGTGATTATAAAGATGGCTTCAGAACTACTAAAGTGTTATGTTGAGGCCCATGGATCGAGAGTGGAATTTGTTCATCCCGAAGACGGATAGATATACTCTGGGCCCTCTCGGTGATATCACATTGGTTAACTTGCAAGCAGGTGATTTGATCACTAGAATGTTATATCACTGGAACGAGAAAAGAGTGCATGTTGGTAACGAGATCAAACTAGGTATGGAGATACCGATGATCGAATCTCGGACATGAAATATATCGTGAAACAAAGGGATTAAGATACTAGCGTAAAAGGTTCCGACGATCACAGGGAAGTCATCGTTGAATGTGTGGGAGTCAGTATGGATCTCCAGGTCCCGCTTCTGATTATTAATCGGAGAAGGGTCTTGATCATTTCCGCATTATTCGTGAACCGTAGGGTGGCACACTTAAGGGACACTGACATCCAATTGGAGCAAAAGTTTCATGCCGGAAAGAATAACAAGCGCATGAATTTATTTCACTAGACACCGAAACTATTTTGTTTGAAATTGCTGAAACTGGTTCTGCATGTGAAATTGAATACTAGCAAAGGGTTTTATGTGAATGTTTGTTAATTAAAGTAATTAACAAAATTCTGAATAAATAAATAAAAGAGTTTTATTTAATGAGAGCTTGCATTAAATTTGGTGGAAATTTAATGCATGTGAGTGGATTTTTGTGTGGAGGCTCTTTTATGGGAGTGGAGGCTTTTCATTTTGAGTGGGAGCTCCACCCACATGAATGTGGAAGAGGTGGGGGAAGCCACCATGGCTGGCGCCATGCCCCTTGGGGTGCTCCCCCTCTCCCTACAAAAGGCCCCCCTCTCCTCCTCTCAAAGCACACCTCCTCGCGAAGGATCTCTCCCCCCTTTAGAATTCCCCCATGGTCTCGGATCAGCGAGATACATGTTCCCGGTGTCTTTTTCTAGAAGGATTTGTTGCTTCTGCTGCTTCGCTGGAGCGAGGGTGTGGAGGTTGTCGGGGTACCCAGACGTGTGTGCGATCACGGATGCACCACTGCTTTGAGGTGCTGGACTTGACGGTGCTGGACCGGCTGGACCAGATGGACTTCATCACGATTTTGGGATCGGCAAGCGTTCGTCTAAATCATCCACGAGTACAACCTCGTTAACGATATTCGGTCTTTAAGGGTATGTTGCTTGTATCTAGTAGATAGATCTTGGTACTTAGTTGTTCCCATCGTAGGAATTTTTTTGTTTTCTATGCTGCGAACCCTACACTGTGAACCCAATATCCACGACTATGGCAACTCCTTCTTCATCTGACTAATCCTCATTTTTTGGACCACGTAGCCTCCAAACTTCTCTCAAATCACTAAGTAAATCGTTCCAGAACCGAGGCAGAGGATCATCATGCCATTTCACATACTCACGTCCATGACCATTTTGTTCATTGTCCCAACAAAGAATCAATTAGAGAAAGAAGAAAATTGCAGTAAAAAATAATAAAATTGAGGGAAGTAGCTCACCATTGCATCTGCGCAAGCATAGTATCTTTTTTCTGGGTTCCAAGCACTCTGAAAAATCCATCTCGGTGCCTTCCTTCGCGGATTGCAATTGCAAAGCTTCTCCGGCTCGTAAGCCATTGGGTTCTCCCGATAGACCACTAAGACCTCGACTCCGTTGCCATCCTTCTTGTGGCGGCAACACGGAAGCCTGGCCCTGAAGAACCATTGGAAGACTGCGACATTCTCCTCTTCGCCACCGTCACGCTCTGCTACCCCGACGAACCCTAATTTTATTCCCCTCCCTTCTATCTGCCCAACGCGTACCTCTTCATCCCCACGTGATACAGTTATCCCACCAGCTCTGGCCCCACAACTGACAAGTATCCCGGTCTATAGTTGCCACGTCAGCGACTTTCCCCCTAAAACTGATCCAAGGTTCGACTTAGAGCATCTCCACTCGCCTACCCAGGAGGCCGATCCGGACGCCGAATTTCAGTCCGGACGCCGAAAACTGGCCCAGTCGCGTACCCAAGGACCTGTTTTCGGCCGGATTTCGGCCATTTTTTGTCCGGACTACCCAGGCCGAGCCCAGGTTTCCGGGTATGCCTTGGGAACCCGGACTTAGCGAAATCGGCGAAAAAAATCAAAGCGGCGCGTGGACCCGCCGAGTTAGTGACGGAAGCCGAGTCGTCGTCATCCTCAGAACCACGCGGCGACCGCCGGGCAATAAGTGTCTGTCACGTCGGCCACGCGTCGCTGATTTACGGCGCCACCGTCGCCGCCTTGGCTCACGCGACGGACCGGCGGACACTAAGTTCCCGTCGTTTCCACTTTTCCCGCCCTCGCCGCTACACCCCTCCCGCCCTCGCCGCGCACCTTGGCCTTTATAAGCCGTACTCCTCGCCGGAGATGTTCGCGCTATCTCACAGCTCCCCCCACCCACAAGCCTAACTCCGGCGAACCTTCTCTCACCTTTCCCCCTTCTCTCACCATGGGCGAATGCTACCCCGGCGACGGCGCTGCGGTGAACGGCTTCGGCCGGCGCACCCTCCAGACTTGGGAGGCGCGCATGTTGTACGAGGCGGGGTACATGGCGCCGCTGGACACGCGGATGCCTCCGGGGTGGACGCTGAGCACCGGCGGCATCCCAATCCCGCCGGGGCCAACGCCGGAGGAGCTGTCGTATGATGTACAAGAGAACATCGTCGGCATGGACAACCCCGCCGAAGCGGTAAGCGCCGACGACCTCATCTACTGGGGGTACTTCTTCGCGGAGCGGTGCCAATAGGAGCTCGCCCGCCACGAGGGGTCGTTGAACGAGTCCCCGCCGCAGAAACTTCGGGCGCCGCGTGGTGGAGCGCACCAGGACGCCGCCGCCGTTGAGCACATCAACCGCGAACACTCCGCGCTCGCTTCGCGCAACCCGATGCCGGCGGCCAGGACGGGTCGGCGTGCTCCGGAGAACTGGACGCCGAGGAGGATGGCGAGCATGAGCTCGTCCTCCTCCACTTCGGCGTCCCACTCTTCCGGCAGCGTGCCACTTCGCACGCCGACGGCCGTGAAGCGCGGTTGCCTCGCCAAGGCCACTCACCGCGGACACGCCGCTGTATCGCTATCGGCGAGCCGTCACAGATACGCCAACAGCCACTGCACTCATCAAGGGTTTCCAAAGATAGTAAATCAAAAAATTTCTACGAATGCGAACGGGAAAGCCAAGATCTAATCTAGGAGATGCAATCAACGAGAGGGATAGATGAGATCTTCATACCCTTGAAGAAATCACACAGCGGAACATTCAACAGAACGTGGTTGATGTAGTCGTACTATCCTTCTCCTCCTCGTGATCCGATCCGATCCAACGCCGCAAGTGGCGACGCCTCCGAGAGATGCACACGTACGGCACTGCGACGTCTCCTCCTTCCTTGGTCTAGCAAGTGGGGTGGAGAGATAGATTGGATCTATAGCATGACGGCGTGGTGCAAAGGTGGAGAGTTTCTGCAGCAGGGCTTCGCCTACACGCAGTCAGGAGAGAGAGAGAGAGAGAGAGAGAGAGAGAGAGAGAGAGAGAGAGAGAGAGAGAGAGAGAGAGAGAAGGGCGGGTGGCTAGGGTTTGGGGTGAGGGAGGTGCCCGCCCACCTTATAGGGGTATGGCCGGCCCCCTTGCCCCTCCTCCAAGCCCTAGGGCGGCGGCCTCAAGGGTGGAGTGGGGGGCAAGTCTTCCCCCCCCCTTCTAGAAGGTCCCCTAGGGTTTTGGCCGGCTGGGCCTATGGGGCCTTGTTCCCTTGGCCCAAAGCGGCCAGGGCACTCCCTCGTAGGCCCACGCCCCCTCCGACAAGTGGGGCCACGTTGGTCCCACTCCAAAAGCTTCTAGAACCTTCTGGTACAATACCGAACATTCCGAAACAATTCTGAAATCCAAAAACCGCTTTCCTTTATATGAATCTTATTCTCCGGACCATTCTGGAACCTCTAGTGATGTCCTGGATCTCATCCGAGACTTCGAACAAAAACTCATAAACCAATTATCCATTTTATCCTAGCGTCGAGGCACGTTAAGTGTGTGACCCTACGGGTTCGAGAATATGCAGACATGATCTTCTATCAATAATCAACAGCGGGATCTGGAAACCCATATTGACTCCCACATATTCATCGATGATCATATCGGATGAATCACAATGCCAGGATTCAATTAATCCCATATTTATATTCCCTTCGTCACGCGATATTTTACTTGCCCGAGATTCGATTGTTGGTATCGACATACCTAGATCAATCTCGTTCACAACAAGTATTTTTCTCGTTCCGTAATCTGATATCACTTTGTGATTAACTCCTTAACCATGTGATATCGATTACCGAGTGGGCCCAAAGTATATCTCTCCGACTTGGGAGGGACAAATCCCATCTCGATACATACAACCCAACAAGTACTTTCCGATCACCTGAGAGACACCTTTATGATCACCCTCTCATAGGATGACGTTTGATGACCTCAAAGCTTTCTTCCGATACCAGGGAGTTGCATTATCTCATGGTCTAAGGAATACAATATTTTACATAAGAAAAAGCTTCACAAAGATGAACACGATGACACGATCTAATTGCTCTGCTTGATTTGGGTCTGTCCATCACATCATTCTCCCAATGACATGATCTCATTATTAATCGAAAACTCATGTCTATGGTTAGGAAACCTTAACCATCATTAATCAATGAGCTAGTCCATAGAGGCGTACTAGGGACACTGTGTTGTTCATAAACACACAAGTATCAAAGTTTCCGCTTAATATAATTCTAGCATGGAATATAAACTTTATCATGAACAAGAATTATAACAATAACATCTTTATTATTGCCTCTAGGGAATAATTCCAACAGTCTCCCACTTGCACTAGAGTCAATAATCTAGTTTACATCTGGCAACAATCTAACGCCCATGGCATTGAGGTGCTGATCATGTTTTGCTTGTGGAAGAGGTTTAGTCAACGGATCTGCGACATTCAGATCCGTATGTACTTTGCTAATCTTCAGATCTCCATCTGTTATATAATCTCGAATTATATGAAATCGGCGGTTGATGTGCTTGGTATTTGGATGATATCTTGGTTCCTTAGCCAATGCTATGGCGCCAGTATTGTCGCACAATATCTCTAGTGGGTCCAAGGCACTTGGAACCACACCAAGCTCGGTGATGATGTTCCTGATCCAAACTCCTTCACTTGACGCTTCTGCAGCAGCCATGTATTCCGATTCTACTGTAGATCCCGCGATCACGATTTGCTTGCAGCTTCTCCAGCTCACAGCTCCTCCATTCAAAATATAAACGTATCCTGTCTGAGATTTAGAATCATCCGTCGGTGTCGAAACTAGCGTCGACGTAACCTTTTACGACGAGCTGCTCATCACCTCCATAGACCAAGAACATTTCTTTAGTCCTATTTAAATACTTTCGGATGTTCTTTACCTGTCCAAAGGTTCCACTCGGATCACTTTGGTATCTCGTCAAACTAAGAGCATTGGACACATCCGTCTAGTACACAGATGCCATACATGATAGAACCTATGGCCGAGGCATATGGCACTTTGCTCATGGTTTCTCTATCGCCATCAGAATGGACACTGAGCCTTGCTCAATATCTTACCTGACAACATGGGCACTGAACCTTTCTTTGCCTTATCCATTCTGAACCATTTTCAGAACTTTGTCTAGGTATGTACTTTGGCTTAAAGCTATTAGGCGTCTTTGTCTATCTCTATAGATTTTGATGCCTAATATATAAGCAGCTTATCCTAGGTCTTTCATTGAAAAATATTTGTTCAAATAACTCTTCACTTCGTTAAGCATACCAATGTCATTTCCAATAATCAATATGTCATCCACATATAGTACTAAAAATGTCACTGAGCTCCCACTCACTTTCTTGTAGATACAAGCTTCGTAGCAATTTGGAACAAATCCAAAGCTCTTGATCACTTGATCAAAAGGAAGGTTCCAACTCCGAGATGCTTGCTTCAGTCCATAAATAGAACGCTGAAGTTTGCACACCTTATCAGCATCCTTAGGATCGACAAAACCTTCGGGCTGAATCATATACAACTCTTCATCAATGTTGCCATTGAGGAACGCATTCTTGACATCCATCTGCCATATTTCATAATCATGAAACGCAGTAATTGCTAATAAAATCCGAATGGACTTAAACATCGCTATGGGAGAGAAATTCTCATCGTAGTCAACACCTTGAACTTGTCGAAAACCTTTCGCGACAAGTCGAGCTTTATAGACAGTAACATTACCATCCGCGTCCGTTTTCTTCTTGAAAATCCATTTGCACTCAACGGCCTTACGGTCGCTAGGAGGGTCCACCAAAGTCCATACTTGGTTTTCGCTCATGGATCCCAATTCGGATTTCATGGCCTCTAGCCATTTCTCAGAGTCTGGGCTCATCATTGCTTCCTCATAGTTCGCAGGTTCACTGTTGTCTACCAACAAGATAGTTAAGACAGGGTTACCGTACCACTCAGGAGGGGCACGTGACCTTGTCGACCTGCGACGTTCAGTAGTGGCATCGTCCGAAGCTTCATGATCCTCGTCATTAGCTTCCTCTATTGTTGGTGCAGACGGCACTGGAACAATTTCAGGTGATGCGCTACTCTCCAACTCAAGAGAAGGTTCAATAACCTCGTCTAGCTCTACCTTCCTCCCACTCACTTCTTTCGAGAGAAACTCCTTCTCAAGAAAGGATCCGTTCTTTGCGACAAACACTTTTCCTTTGGATCTGTGATAGAAGGTATACCCAATCGTTTCCTTAGGGCATCCTATGAAGACACATTTCTCCGCTTTGGGTTCGAGCTTGTCCGGCATCAACTTCTTGACGTAAGCTTCGCATCCCCAAACTTTAAGAAACGACAACTTAGGTTTAGCACCAAACCACAGTTCATACGGTGTCGTCTCAACGGATTTAGATGGTGCCCTATTTAAAGTGAATGAAGCAGTTTCTAATGCATAACCCCAAAATGATAACGGCAAATCTGTAAGAGACATCATCGATCGCACCATATCTAATAGAGTTCGATTCCGGCGTTCAGACACACCATTGCGCTGTGGTGTTCCGGGTGGCGTGAGTTGCGAAACGATTCCGCTTGCTTTAAGACGTGTGAGAAAATCATAACTCAAATATTCACCTCCACGATCAGATCGTAGAAATTTAATTTTCCTGTTACGATGGTTTTCCACTTCGTTCTGAAATTCCTTGAACTTTTCAAACATTTCTGATGGGGATATGCCTACCGGGGTATACCCAGCAGACGTTCCGACCGCCCAAGACACGGAGAGTGGGCTGTGAGCGGCGAGTGGATCAAAGCCCAGCAGAGTCGAGCGATCGAAGTCAAGGCCCAAAGTAGTAGATAGGCCCAAAGTGACTAGGTTAAACGACTCAAGTCAGAATCGGTTGAGATATGTAAACCCTAGGGGAGATGAGCCTATATAAACCTCCCAATAGGGCGAGTAGAGACGCGTTCCCTCATACACCCAAGCGACTCGCCGCCTAGCCGCCGAGCTCGCCCATTGTAACACCTCCATAATACAATCTACCAGGAGTAGGTCTTTACCCTCCGGGGGGCCGAACCTGGGTAAAACCCTGTGTCTTTGCCCTCATCTCGCACCGCAGATGGATGGCCGCCCTTGCCCCTCGTTCTACTACTCGCACGGTCACGCACCGCCATCTACCAGCAAGGACTCCGCCGCTACCACAGCCGGCGGGTGAAAGCTCGCACCTTCCAGGAAGGAGACCTGGTGCTACGCCTCATCCAGGACAAGAAGGGGATGCACAAGCTTTCCCCTCCGTGGGAAGGCCCATTCGCTATCGGGCGCGTACTCGGCAACGACGCCTACTACCTCATCGACGTCCGCGGGGACGGCGAACTCGACGTCAAGCGACCATGGAATGTAAACCTCCTCCGGAAGTTCTACTCCTAGAACCCCACACATGTACTCTCCAGTTGCTATGAAACAAAAAGAAATGGTTACCGCAACTTACGCTTACTCTCCATGACTTGTGCCACTCTTTTCGTAAAAAGCGTTATGCTAAACGCGAAGTCAACCTTTACAGCGATCGCGCGGCTAAGTAGTGCGGTGTAAGAACCGAATCACTTCAGGTCTTGCATCGTCCACGAATAACGCCAACCCGGAGCCCCATTGAGTCGCTTAGCTCGACGGTTCTACGAGCCAAGACAACGCCTCGCTTCTCCGGCGACCACGGTCCTCCGCATCCTCGGCATAGCGACTCGAACGGCTAAGTACCACGCCGGGATCAAGACCAGTTCGTCGCGAGCGGTCGAAAACGCCAAGTAAGAGAGCATGCCCAGACTCGCATGGCCCGACCTGGGCGGGCGGAGTGACGCTCACACCAACGCGCTAAGTCCTCAACCACCCTCGAGTCGCGCCTAGAACTACCAAGTACCACGCTCGGGGACTCGGCCACCCGACCTCGTTCGCGCACGGGAAAACGGTAAAGTACAGAGCACTCAAGGGAGTCGCCTAGCGACTGGCTCTTCGAGCTCGGGCGAGTCGACTAAAACATCAAAACACATAACAACAACACATACATCATATACGAGGTAAACCCCACAAAAGGGCGGACGCGCTCGGGGACTCGTCCAAAATCAATCAAAAGCACACAAACAAATATCAAAATAGACACGACGTCTCATTCAATCACATGTTGCATTGTTTCATGTTACAAAATATGCCCGCGTGGCAGAACTGCTGCTAACGCCACAAGGCAAACTACCCTACTCTGCAGGCTTCGAAGACGACTCGCCAGCATCCCGGCGACTGCGGATGAACGCCGTGTACGGGTTGGATGGATACGTCGTCAGTTCACCCGCCATCGCCGCGCGAAAAGGCTGCTCGACCTTGAAGTCACGATGCGGCGGCTCGGGGTCGTTTGGCGCGACAACCGTCTCCTGGTACGGCAGGAGGTCGCCCATCGCCCAGACACGTTCCGAGTATGTGGCGGCACGTTCTTGCAACTTGAGGACCTCGGACAGCTCCACCGCGCCAGTCGACGATGGATACCCACTCGTCACATCGTCAATGTCGAAATCCTCGGGGAAGTGGGCGAGTCCAAGGCTCAGTGCCGTCGACGCTCCACGCCGAAACGCCGACCCCGTCATGAACTCAACGACCGCGGGCGCCTTCTCCAAGTACCTCCACACCTCAACGAGGTCGCTGGGAATCACTTCCATGGGCGATATTTCTTGGAGGTAGGCACGGATGCACGTCGCCGACAACGTCGCCGAATCGACGAGCATGCTTACGCACTGCCTTGCGTCGAGCGAGCTCGCCTCTTCTTCGCTATCAAGGATGCGACCTGCGAGTAGAATACAATGATAAGTATGATGGACACCACAAAAACCACAACTATTATAAAGGGGAGATGCACTCACCAAGCAACGGGTGGGCGAGTCCCGTGATGAAGCACTGAAGCAACGTGTGGTCGTCCTGAAGTCCAGCAATAAGGACTTCCGACACCTTGCGATCCTCTTCAGCGGCCGCAATGGCGGCCTTAGCTCGCCCGTCCGCCGAGCTCGCTTCTTCTCTCGCCTCTCGCAAGGCCGAGGTCGGCGATCCATTGCTCACGGCACCAGAGTGATCGCGCCGCCATAACTCACCAAGAGGGACAAGCCTGGCGAGCTTCCTCTGCCTTCATAGCAACTGAAGCGCCTTGTTCGCCTCTGGATGATGGCGCTCCTTCTCCGCTGCGCGGCCAATCGATCCGCCGACCAACTGCGGACCGCACATCACCAAAAAGTCGGGCAATCAAGAATTTAAGTGCCCACTCGAAATTCAGCGAAAAGCTTTTCGAGGGCAATCAAGAAATTCTAAGTGCCCACTGCTGAAATTCATGAAAAGCGCATCATGATCGGCGATCAAGAAATTCCTAAATGCCCACTCGTTGAAATTCAGCGATGCGCACTCGTGGACCGGCGATCAAGAAATTCCTAAGTGCCCACCTGAAATTCAGCGATGCGCATCGGGAATGGATGAGAAAATAAAAAACGATAAATTATAAGAATCAAGCCGCAGCACCGACCGATCCTCGGGATGGATGTACGGATGGCCGCCAAGCATGCCATGGAGTTGTATCGCGTCCACGGACGCGAGTAACGCTGGCGTATGCCCACGACGTTGGTCGACTTCAGCTTCGGCGGTCCCAGGAGCGTGGCTCGAGGGCGTATCCTCACTCGCCGTGGCCGCCTTGGTCACGAAGCGGGGGAAGGTAGCGATAGAGGCACCCGCTCAAGGAGGTCGCCCGCCGCAGTAAGGAAGCACCTCCTTCAGAGACGCTGCCTCCACGGCCGGCGCGACCGTCGCGTCGTCAGAAATCGTGACGACGTCATCGCCCTTGGCCTTCTTGCTGCCGACCGCTGAGGCGACGACCTCGTCCGCCTTCCTCTTGCGGGAAGGATCCTCCTCGCTTGTGGCGGAGGATACCTTGGCCACGGTCGGGTGGCCCATCCTTTTCACTCCGGTCCTGTGCATTAATCAAGTCAACAGAGACAATTGGAATAGTTATGGAAAATAAGAAAGGGTGAGCGCACTCACTTGGCGACTGGGATGAAACGCAGCCCCGTACGAAGGCCGGTTTTCGATTCAGGCCCGATCGGGCCGATCCCAGTTCGGGACGTCGTGTGCCCAAGACATGGATGGCTTCTTCGTCGTTGAGGCCGCGGCTGGCGCCTCTGGGACATCCTCGGCGGGAGCCTCCTCGCGAGTTGGGGCCGTTGTAGCCGGAGCCTCCTTGCGGCGGCCGCCAGCCAGAGCCCTTGCGAGGCGAAGTCACCGTGGTGAGCCTCCCCAGCCCAGACTGGGCGAATGGCGGAGCATTGAGGCCAGCGGCACCTCCACGATCGCCCGCTGGCCCAGCGGTTGTCACCGGGCGTCGTCACCGGGCTGGGAGCATCGAGCTGCTCATCGAGTGTGGCGGTGAGGCCGCTCGACGGCCTCGTTTTCTTCTTCGGGAGGCCCTTGCCTCCTTTCCTTCTTCTTCTTCTTCTTTGTGGGGTGGCTTGACGGCGTGAGGTGGTCTCTGAGCTCGTCGTCATCGTCATGACGCTCGAGGCTTCGCTTGCCTCGATCTCGCTGTCATTGCCGCGGGTCTTCGGACCATGGGGCGACCTCTTCGGACTCGTCCTCGCCATCTTCGTTTCCTTGGTGGCGGCGATTCGCCTATGTTCGGCCCGAGCTCATCATCCGAGGGTGGGAGCCACCCTTCTACCACTTGGAATAGCCGCAACAAATACAAGACGAAATCAGAATTACCACGATCGCTTTTACGATCGCGAGCAAGGTAAAGAAATTACCGTGGAGTCGGACGTCATGATATAGGCGACCCACTGTGCATTCGTACCGCACGGGTAATATTTTTCAACGGGAGATAATCCTCCGCTTCCACTCGTCGAGGCAGGCCTTCACGAGTCTCCCTACTGTCTTGGTACATGTAGTGGTCGCGGTGGGCGAGTGACGAGCCGCCCGAGCCAACAATTGTACAAGTTTATCGCTTGAAGGCCCTTCTTTTTCGCATCGCGGATGGTCTAGAGCATCTCGTCGACGACCATCCGCTGGTCACCGGGAGCTTGCCGACTTGAAGATTGCGCTGCTCGAGCGACTAGCGAGTATCATGGATCGCCGCCGCCTCCGGGTCGCCTCGGCCACATAGAACCACGACTTCTTCCAGTCGCTGCCTTGGCGGGTAGCATCAGTCAAAGAAAGAGGCTTTGGACTTGAGTGAACGCTGTCAAGCCCATGCAAGCATTGGGTCGCTTGCCTCCTCGGTGATCCGTCCGTGGAACAGATCTTGCCACAAGGAGAAGTAGGGCCGGAATCCCAAGTAGCATTCGCAGAACGCCACGAAGATGGCGAGCTGCTCGATGCTATGGGGACCCAGATCTGAGGGCTGGATCCTGTAGTAGGCGCAGAAGCGCCAGAAGAATAGAGATGTAGGAAACCCTAGCCCCCGCTCGAGATGACTGGTGAAACAGATGAATTTCCTCTCTCGCGGGTTTGGGGTCGTTTCTCCGATCGAGGATACGCCAACATGCTCGCAGACCCGCCTCCTCGAAGGAGGCCACCGTGTTTGTGCACTTGGACCTACCCCACGGCTCGGTGGAAAGGGCCATGGCGAGATTGGTTGGAGATCGGAAGATTTCGGTCATTTGGATCGCGGAGCGAAGGAAAGAAAATGCGCCTTTCGGAAGAAGTGTTGAGGAGTTGGCTTTACGATCGCCATTCCCTTATATAGCGGGAGTTACCCGCCAAATCGGGAGCCGTTATCGCGGTGATTACGCCAAAAGTTACCGTTGGATTACCCAGCTAGTTTGACCACGCTGACGGTCCAATCGGCCACTTTCGCCGACCCAATCACTAAGACATGTTCACGACTGACTCCAAAGCGACACGGTCATTGGTTGTTTCCTTTATACAGAGCCCGCGACGATTCGACCGGATGCCTACTCAAGTCCGTATACTCCGACGCGGCCACCACCACGCCTAATCGACGACGGCCTCGGGGACTCGATGGGGATATGCCTACGGGTATACCCAGCAGACGCTTCCGATCGCCCAAGACTGGGCGAGTGGGCTGCAGAACGGCGAGTGGATCGAGCCCAGCCAGTCGAGCGATCGAAGTCAAGGCCCAGTAGTAGATAGGCCCATGACTAGGTTAAACGACCATCAAGTCAGAATCAATCGGTTGAGATATGTAAACCCTAGGGAGGTGAGCCTATAAACCTCCCAATAGGCGAGTAGAGACACGCCCTCATACACCCAAGCGACTCGCCGCCTAGCCGAGCTCGCCCATTGTAACACCTCCATAATACAATCTAGCAGAGTAGGTCTTTACCTCCGGGGCCGAACACAGGGTAAAACCACGTGTCTTTGCCCTCATCTCGACCGCAGATGGCTGGCCTTGCCCTCGTTCTACTACTCGCTGACAGAAAGATCTGCCGTGACAATTCCCACGACAATTTCAGATTTATATTTCATTAAATAGATATACCCATATCTACTTAAGTCATCAGTAAAAGTGAGAAAATAGCGATATCCACCGCGCATCGAAACACTCATTGGTCCACATACATCAGTATGTATGATTTCCAACAAGTACGTTGCTCGCTCCATCATTCCGGAGAACGGGGTTTTGATCATCTTGCCCATGAGGCATGGCTTGCACGTGTCAAATGATTCAAAATCAAGAGACTCCAAAAGTCCATCGGAATGGAGTTTCTTCATGCGTTTTACACCAATATGACCTAGATGGCAGTGCCACAAATAAGTTGAATTATCACTATCTACTTTGCATCTCTTAGCCTGAATGTTATGGATGTGTGTTTCATTGCTATCGAGATTCTGAAGAAATAAACCATTCATAGCAGGTGCATGACCATAAAAGATGTTACTCATATAAATAGAACAACCATTATTCTCTGATTTAAATGAATAACCGTCTTGCAATAAACACGATTCAGATATGATGTTCATGCTCAACGCAGGCACATAATAACATTTATTAAGGTTTAAAACTAATCCCGAAGGTAAAACTAAGGAGAGTGTGCCGACGGCCATCACATCAACTCTTGATCCGTTGCTAACGCGCATCGTCACCTCATCCCTTTCTAGCCGCCGTCTATTCTGTAGCTCCTGTTTCGAGTTACAAATATTAGCAACTGAACCAGTATCAAATACCCAGGCACTACAACGAGCGCTAGTAAGGTAAACATCAATAACATGTATATCAAATATACCTTTAATGGTGCCAGCCTTCTTGACCGCTAAGTAATTCGGACAGTTGCGCTTCCAGTGACCATTATCCTTGCAATAGAAGCACTCAGTGTCCGGCTTAGGTCCAGACTTGAGCTTCTTCTCAGCAGGGGCAACGCGCTTGCCGCTGCCTTTCTTGAAGGACTTCTTTGCACCCTTACCTTTCTTAAAGTTGGGGGGCTTGTTGACCATCAACACATGATTATCTTTCTTGATGTCCACCTCCGCAGCCTTCAGCTTAGCGAAGAGCTCAGTGATCGTATCAGTGGAACCAATCTGATTATGAGTAACTACAAAACCTTTGTAGCTAGGAGGGAGTGATTGTAGAACTCTGTCAATCTTGAGCTCTTCTGGAATCTTACAGTCAAGTTGCTCAAGACGTTGAGTGTAGCCCACATCTTAATGGCGTGCTCACTAACGGAACTCCCTTCCTCCATCTTGCAGTTAAATAATTTCTCAGAGATATCATATCTCTCAGAATGGGCCTGAGTCTGAAACATGGTTTTCAGTTCCTCAAGAATCTCAAAGGGCCCGAGAACTCCTCAAAACGATTTTGAAGGTCTGATTCCATAGCAAACAACATGGTGCTCTTAATCACACCATAATCATCTTTGCCCGACTGATAAACAACTTTTTCATCAGCCGTCGCATCTATAGCAGGGGCGTCACCTAGAGCTTTCTCAAGGACATAGTCCTTTTGTCCGCCAGCGAGAATGATTCTCAGATTGCGGAACCAGTTGGTGAAGTTAGACCCATTGTTCTTAACCTTTTCTTTCTCAGCAAAAACGTTGAAGTTGAAGTTGGACTTAGCCATTTGATCTACAAAATTTGCAAGTACAATTTAGACTATGTTCATGATAACTAGTTCAACTTAATCAAATTACTAGATGAACTCCCACTAAATTCAACATCCCTCAAGTTGTTTAGTGAAAACGATCCAATTTCACCACACCTAATCCGATCTTCACGAGAAGAGATGTGGTTTCAATGGTGGACAACAAAGTGTCGATTATATCATTCATATGACTCATGCTTAACCTTTCGGTTCGTGTGTTCCGAGGCCATGTCTGTACATGCTAGGCTCGTCAAGTCAAACCCAAGTATTTCCGCGTGTGCAAAAACTGGCTTGCACCCGTTGTATGTGAACGTAGAGTTTATAGCACCCGATCATCACGAGATGCTTGAACACGAAGAACTTTCTCAACGGTGCATACATGGGGAGAACACAATTTTATCGTGATCTTTAAGTGAGAAATCATCTTATAATGCTACCGTCGCGATCTAAGCATAATAAGATACATAAAAGGATACACATCACATACATATAATTTTATGTTACATGGTATAGCCAATCTTCGCGCAATGATCTCCATATTGTGCATGCCAGCATGATCTCCATCACTCCACCATGATTGCCTCCACCACGAATAGCAACTACAACTATTGCTAACTACTTAGCGATAAATTAAAGCTGTTACATGGCGTATAATAAGTTGACACACAAGTCATACACAATTATAAAGACAAACATATGGCTCCTGCCGGTTGTGTACTCATCGACATGCAAGTCGTTAAATATTACAAAACATGATCATTGCATACAACATACACATCATATCTTGGGTCATACCATATCACAGAAACACTCCCTGCAAAAACAAGTTAGACGCCTCTACTTTGTTGTTGCATGTTTTACGTGGCTTATGGGAGTAACAAGCTAAGAACGATTTTTACCTACGAAAAGCCACAACGGTGATATTATGGTTGCCAACATCCGGTGTAAATCTCATGACAACTATAGTGAGCGAAACTGGCATCCACCAGCCGCATGTGTGGAACAAGCCACACGTCAAGTGCGGAGCCGGTCTCACGAACGAGGTCGTGTAAAGTTGGCCTGGACCGCTTCCATCTCACTATCCCGTGTCATAAGAAGTACACAACAAGAGGCTTGCAACAGAAAACATCAACGCCCGCAGCAAGCATGTTGCGTTCTACTCGTGAAACACATCTACGCATAGATCTAGCTCTGATACCACTGAAGGGTTTCGCAGCATAGTAAATCAAAAAAATTCTATGGATGCGAACGGGAAAGCCAAGATCTAATCTAGGAGATGCAATCAACGAGAGGGATAGATGAGATCTTCATACCCTTGAAGAAATCAAGACAACGGGCGCTCAATGTAACGTGGTTGATGTAGTCGTACTAGCCTTCTCCTCCTCGCGATCCGATCCGATCCAACGCCGCAAGTGGCGACGCCTCCGAGAGATGCACATGTACGGCACTGCGACGTCTCCTCCTTCCTTGGTCCAGCAAGTGGGGTGGAGAGATAGATTGGATCTACAACACAACGGCGTGGTGCAAAGGTGGAGAGTTTCTGCAGCAGGGCTTCGCCTACACGCAGTCGGGAGAGAGAGAGAGGAGGGCAGCAATATGGCGGCTAGGGTTTGGGGTGAGGGGAGGGTGCGCCTCCTGCCCACCTTATATATGGGGGCTGGCCGACCCCCTTGCCCCCGCCTCCAAGCCCTAGGACGGCGGCCCCAAGGGTGGAGTGGGGGGCAAGTCTTCCCTCTTCTAGAAGTTCCCCTAGGGTTTTGGCCGGCTGGGCCTATGGGGCCTTGTGACCCTGGCCCAAAGCGGCCAGGGCACTCCCTCCTAGGCCCACGCCCCCCTCCGACAAGTGGGGCCACGTTGGCCCCACTCCAGAAGCTTCTAGAACCTTCCGGTACAATACCGAACATTCCGAAATCCCAAAACTGCTTTCCTTTATATGAATCTTATTCTCCGGACCATTCCGGAACCTCTAGTGATGTCCTGGATCTCATCCGAGACTCCGAACAAAAACTCATAAACCAATTATCCATTCTATCCTACCGTCAAGGCACGTTAAGTGTGTGACCCTACGGGTTCGAGAATATGCAGGCATGATCTTCTATCAATAATCAACAGCGGGATCTGGAAACCCATATTGACTCCCACATATTTATCGATGATCATATCGGATGAACCACGATGCCAGGATTCAATTAATCCCATATTTATATTCCCTTCGTCACGCGATATTTTACTTGCCCGAGATTCGATCGTTGGTATCAGCATACCTAGTTCAATCTCGTTCATAGCAAGTACTTTACTCGTTCCGTAATCCAATATCACTTTGTGATTAACTCCTTAACCATGTGCTTGCAAGCGGTGTTGATATCGATTACCGAGTGGGCCTGAAGTATATCTCTCCGACTTGGGAGGGACAAATCCCATCTCGATACATACAACCCGACAAGTACTTTCCGATCACCTGAGAGACACCTTTATGATCACCCTCTCATAGGATGACGTTTGATGACCTCAAAGCTTTCTTCCGATACCAGGGAGTTGCATTATCTCATGGTCTAAGGAATACAATATTTGACATAAGAAAAAACTTCGCAAAGATGAACACAATGACACGATCTAATTGCTCTGCTTGATTTGGGTCTGTCCATCACATCATTCTCCCAATGACATGATCTTATTATTAATCAATAACTCATGTCTATGGTTAGGAAACCTTAACCATCATTAATCAATGAGCTAGTCCATAGAGGCGTACTAGGGATACGGTGTTGTTCATAAACCACACAAGTATCAAAGTTTCCGCTTAATACAATTCTAGCATGGAATATAAACTTTATCATGAACAATAATTATAACAATAACATCTTTATTATTGCCTCTAGGGCATAATTCCAACACCTACGCCGTCCCAAGACGGAAGGCTCGGCGCCAGCCGAGGACGCCGCCTTGAAGATGGCGCTGGAGCGCTCAAGGCCGCCTGCCGCCGCTGCCGCCATCGGTCGAGCCTCGCCGGACATCGTGGAATGGTCCAGAGGGATCGTGAGAAGGCGGAACATCAAGATCCTCAGCCGCAGAAGAAAGCCGAGGAAGCGCCCGGCGTCGGCGCTGTTCGGGCGTGAGCTCGCTACCAAGCGCCCGCTACGCCCCGGACGACGAGGACACAGCCCGCACTATCGGTCATGGAGGTACGACGACTGTGGCAGCTCCGCTGTAACCAGCGGCGGCATTTACGGCGGCGGCGAGGATGACGGTCGGGCTGACCCGAACTACACGTCGTTCTACGATAACTTCGGCATGTAGGACGGCGAAGGCACCGACGGCGACCTTTTTAAGTTTATTTATGTACCGCCTATATTTCGCCCAACTTACTGAAAATTGCCTAAATTTGATGAATTTTAGCCGAACTTGGGGACTCGTCCTGGGTACGCGGGTGGGAAAATGGGCGTACCCAGGCCGAAAACAAGTTCAGTCCGGCCAAAAAACGGACTAAATTTCGCCCCGGGTTCGGCCAACGAGTGGAGATGCTCTTAGACCGGAATTGCATAGTTCAGCAGGGTACGATCGACAGGAATTCCGATGCGAGGATTCAAACCGCTAGAGCACTATGAGTATAGGGTTTAAAATAGACTTTATCCAACAACGTGAGGCTCACGTGCACCACGTAGCTCCCGTGTGTTCCCGGCGCCCAAGGAAGTGTCCAGCGCCAAGTATCCCTCTTGCTAGCTTGCGGGCGCTAGAGGACCTCCTCCCTCGGGAATGGCTCCTTCTAGTTGTTCGTGTGCGCCTTCAGCTCGCGGCGAGGGCACATGCTAAAATCAGTTGCGAGGTGTAAAACAGAAAAAGATAGAAAATCCTTACTATTAATTTCAAAAGCGTGGTGAATGCCTGGTGTCACACTTCAACTAATTATAATAAAAATACCACCGCACCCATTACCTCCTTATTTCATGGCGTAAACTTTTCGCTCATCCAATATTTGTCACCTCACAGCGTGATTACGATCCGATTAACGAGGAGGTTTCAGTACTCCCAAGCACTCAAACAGCAAACCCTACAAACACGTCCCCACACAGCCCTTATCGTCCCTTTCAGCCGCACCCACCCTCTTCCTCTCCCCAACGCACTCCGGCTCCGTTGGAATCCGCCGCTCCACCGGACGAGGAAGGGAACAACACTAGCCCCTCCAACACGGACCTGCGTGGCCGGCAACATCCTGCGCCCGACCCCTCCAGCTCCATGCTGCTCCTCCACGAGGCCGTTGCGCAGTGTTTCTGCGGTTCTTTTTGTTCACCATCATGCATGCACGCACGGCTCTCCCAATCGATCCCCTTTGTGCAGGATCCGGAAGCTGACCGAGATCGATCGCGGCAGCCAGTGGCGCCGCACAAATCCCGCTGTCACAAATCGCGCAGAGGAAGGGACCAACCATCTACGCCTGGTGTTGCTCCTGCCAACAAGGAGGGAGGAGAAGGACTGCCCGGCCAGCGATGCAAAGATGGATTCTAAGAAGCAGTGGGCGGCTGTGGGAAAAGAGGAACTACGGGCGGCTAGGGCTGGGGCGTTGGAATTGCACTAGATCCCCAAGACATGCCTCTCTGCAGTGCAGTGCGGTCCGCAGCCATGGTCGCAGAACACTCAAGAGGACCTCCGAAACTTTCATGGTTCAGGTATATACCTTTGATATGATATCATCTTCACCATTCCATCATTCCATCAACTGAGAATCATGTTCATTCTCTTATAATTAGTCCATATGAACAGATTGAAATCCATGTATTCCCCACCTGACATGGAGGCGGAGCTAGCCCGTACAGGGAGCCGGGGCAAAGCAACGAAGCCAGCAAGCTGACGAGCATTTGCCCATGGAACTACTAATCATGTTCTTAATCGCTAGCATAATTTACATGAGGATTCGTTGGGAGAGCCCGGGCAGCTGCCCGGGGCCGCCGGGAGGTGGCTCCGCCACCTCGTAGACGCGTGACATGGAGCTCCTCGTGGACGCGTTGAAGATGCTTTATTTCCCCACTTGCATGTTTCCTAGACACATGCTTTATTTGATTTCCAACATTCTGAAGAAATATTAGTCCATATGAACAGATTGTAATCCATGTATTCAGAGTAAGAACTCACAGAGCAATATATCAATGCAAACCTCCGCTGCTATCTTAAGCGAGAGTACCATTATTTATTTTAAGTTACGCGGCAGGGGCGTCACACACACAGCAATATATCCATGTATTCAGAGCAAGAACAGAGCAAGAACTCACGGTACCTCAAGGAAGTAATCTTGTATGAGGGAGTGGTGGCCGAGCGAGCGGTTACGCAGGAGGCAAATACGACCGGGCATCGAGCCGCGCCACCGATTCATGAGCATGAACCTATCCTCAATTTCCTTGACGGCGAGGATGATGACGCACTGTTCGTTATCGTCATCGAGGAGCATATCGTTGAGGTCAGACTCATTAGAGGAGGACGAGTCGTCAAAAAAGAACTCGCTCTCGCAAGCCTCCGTAGACATCTGCAGCAAACACACATGCCGTCAAGGAGGTGGTTGGGTAGGTCGATTCGTCCGGCGGCGGCGGGTACTAGATCTTACTGTGGCGTTATGGGCGAGGTCGATTCCACCGATTTCGACAACAGTGTCGCGCACAGCAAAACACGTGGTGGCCGGCTCTATTCGCCTGCATGCAAAGCGCCGGGGAGCAAGTCGACAAGGATGTGGCGGTGGCATGCGGATGATGGCGGCGACGGCGGACGAAAGGGGGAGAGCGAGAGGAATTTCAGTGTGCCAACCTCCGCGGCGAGAATAGCGTTCGCACACAGGTCGACCGCCTGGCTTAGGAATGTGCAGGTTGATCGCCAGTTTTCTCTGTCGTCCAAAAAAAATTAAAGGCTGACGGCAGCTTTCACGATTACCACTAGAGGGCTACTATATTGCAGAAACAAAAAATGACGATTAATTTACAATTTTTGTAATTTTACAGGCTTTGTTAGAGCTGCTCTAAACTAGGAAAAACCCACATGCAGGCATGTCAAGGATCAGAAGTATCTTACACGCATCTTATGTTGTAAGGAGTGCTCTTCTCTGTTGAAAATATTTGTTTTTTATTTTTGGCAATAGCAAGGAGATTTTAACGTTTTTTGCTTTTCTGTCCGCCACACAGCTGTAAAATACAACGTTTAAAAAGATTTGAAGTTGATTTTTTTTCTAAATTGCTACAAAGCGATGAACGACTTTTTAGGCCACAACACATTTTCATGTTTCCCCTAATTGTCCCGTTAGTCTCCTATTGTACTACTTGTATGCAGACTAATTTAATATTGAAAGAATTACTAGAACGTAGGATTAAAGTTTGCATGTGCAATATATTTACACTAGCAACAGTAAAACAAACTTGATTAACCGTGGCAACGCACGGGTATTAAACTAGTATAGCAATGAACCGGTGGTATCTAAGGTTATATGCACATTCGTGGAAGGACAAAGCTGTCCTAAAAAGTGTAGGAACGGTAGAAACGTTTCTTCCTTTATTATTAAGTATATAGATATAGATATACTCCCTCTGTCAAAAAATATAAGACGTAAATTAGTCAAAAGTCAACGTTTTCTAACTTTGACCAAGTTTATATTAAAAAATATGAAACATTTATAATACCCAATCAATATAAATAGATTTACCATAAAGTATATTTTTTGAGGGATCATAAAGTATATTTTATTAATGTCTATTCAATATTGTATATGTAAATATTTTTACCTAAATATTTAATCAAAGTTAGTAAAATTTGACTTTTGACTAATTCTTTTGGCGTCTTATATTTTGGAATGAAGAAAATATATACGTATAGGTATAGGTATAAATAGATATAGATATAGATAATATGGTATTTGCTGCCTCAAAATCCTATCCAATGCCTTCTCTCCCTCCTAATTTTGCTTAGAGCAAGTATAATAATGTCTAGTCAACATACGACTTAAAATAGAATATTTGTGTTTACTTGAATGAGAGAGAAGAAGAGAGAGAATATGAGTGGACTCTTAATGTAGCATGTGCTGTTAGACACTATGTGAGAGTATAAAGTAAGTCATATATTAATAAAATACTATATTTTTATCTCTATCTATTATATATATTGGCTATTAAATTAGTTTTAGATGACATGAATATGCTAATAGCCAGCAGTTGGCTTTACTATTTTTCTTGCTCTTAAAAATCTCAACACGTTATGATATCACCTAGTATGATACTCCTAGTATGTCTAGCTATATTAGTAGGTTGGTATGTATATTGGTAGGTTGGTATGTATAGATATAGATAATATGGTATTTGCTGCTTCAAAATTCTATCCAATGCCTTCTCTCCCTCCCAATCTTGCTTAAAAGATCCCTACCCGTTCCCTGATTCCCGCGGGCAAACCGTTCCGTACTTACCGGGCTGAATCAGCGAAGGTGGGACACGATCTCTCGGCCGACCCCATCCACCAGTATCACGGGGTAAACCAGCAGTCCAGAAAAAGTATCAGCCATCGCCTCAACCGATTTCCGTGCATCTTCGCAGCCACCACGCTTGCACTATGACATGTGGGACCCGTGGGTGACGTGACCCACATGCGAGTGATAGTAGAATATTCTGTGGCGCGCCCACCACACCGCGTGGCGTGACTCGTCGCCTTCTTCCTCCCTCCTCCCAATCTCTCCCCCAGGCAGAAAAATCAGGAAAAAGTCAAAACCCGGAGGGAGAGGAAAATAGAGAGGGGAAAAAGCGGCGCGGCCATTTGCCGAGATGAAGCCCTCCAACTCCAAGAAGAAATCCAAGAAGAAGAAGAGGCCCTCGCCGGCGGGGACCGAGGGGGCGGCGCCGGCCCATCCGGCTGGTGGGCCGGCGGGTTCGCCCCCCGGGGCTCCGTGCTCGCCGCTCGCGGAAACCCTAACCCTAGCGGCGGCGGCGGCAGCAGCTGCTGCTGCGGTTTCCGAGGCAGAATCGGGCAGCAGCAGCGGCGGGGAGGTGTCCGCGTACACGCGCGCCTTCACCCCCAGCTCCTCGGGAACTGCCTCCACCTCCTCATTCTACGCCCCCTCCTCGTCCGACTCCACCGCCTCCTCGTCGGCCACTGGTGACGAGCGGCGGGACCTCGCCTGGCTCTTCGAGGCCTTCGGCAGCGCCACGATCGACCAGGTGGACTCGGCCTACCGCGAGGCCGGCGGCGATCCATTTCTTGCGGCCGGCATCCTGGGCTCCACGCAAGACCAGCAGCCGCCGCCGCAGCTCCCTCCGCCGCCAGATCTCTCGCCGCGCGCTGGATCTGCTGGGAGGAAGTCCGCTCGCAGGCCCAGGAAGCTCCCCGTCGCCGCCTCTGGCATGGTTGCGGACGTGATTGGCAAGGGCTACTCGCGGCCTGCCACTCCGCCTGTAAGCATGACCAATGGGTGGAAGGACAGGGATGGTGGGACCGTGAACAGTGGCTGGAGTGATGAGAGAAATGGGGAGAGAGACAGCGGATGTGGCGATTTAACTTATAATGCTGAGGAGGCCGAACAGTTCCTATGCTCTATGCTTGGAGATCATTCTGAGCTCAGCATGGGTGTGGTCAGAGACGTGCTAGGTGAGTCGCTTAACACCTGGTCACTTGCTGCTGTAGTTTTCATATATAAGTGTTTTACCTGTGATCGTTTCTTTCTGCTGTGGAAGTCATAACCAAGTCGAATTGCAATATAAGGCGTGTTTGGAGAAAAGGTAGTCTTTTTTTTTGGAAAGTTTTGGTATTTAGTTAATTCAATGGGCATTTATTTGGAATGCTTTGGTGGTTAAACTAAATACCAAACCTTTCCAAAGAACTACATATCATCCAACAAAGGCCTCAAGGTTGAAGCTCTGTCTTCAGTTCAAAATTCATCATTTAGTGCACTGAGGAATGATTTGAAAGTTCAACTGATCTGTCAAAATGGGAATAGATTATACATAGGGCAGTCATAACCATCATATAATCCACAAGCCAATCTTCTATGGTTGTCTTTCAGATATGTATGTTCTTAGTCTCTAGTTTTCCTTTCAGTAGCCCTAGATATCAAAGTAACCTTTGATGTTATATTTTCCATGCCAGTATCTGATCTATCAGTATTCTCCCACTGCATCTCTTTAAAGCAACCGGGTCAAAATAAAAGAGTGTTAATGTTAGGACATCAAATTGGCTCCTTTCAAATGCTTGGTGGTTTGATTTATGGAGCTTACAGAGTGATGTGTGCAGTGAGCAAGGCAGTATTGATTGTTTTGGGCTGAAGTATCCTTCCAAAAAGTCAAGCCAGCGAATTGATATTTGAGCTTATCATGTGCAAGGATGCCCAGAGTAAAATAGAGCAAGATTCATGTATGATCAGTCAAGCGCATGTTTGATAAGGCGACACATATTGCACCCTTGTTCTCTTAGCTTAAAAATTGGGATGTTAATGAGATTGTTGCATGTAATTTTTGTTTTGTAATATGTGCTTTCTACACTTCAAAATTACCATGATATCACACTCAACTGATAGATTCACTTCTCTTCTTCTGGTGCAAAGGATATATTGGATAGGAGATTGCTTACAGATTGCACAATACTTTTGTTATGCAGCTGAAACCGATCCACAAGTTTAGTTGGACAATTGTTTCTCCACGGAACGGCTGTATGGTTGACTTATATACAGCTTCTGAAAAGTAAATGTTAGGCGATCAATATAAATCATTAGACCGAACCTGGTGTTTCAGCGGCTGATTTAAAAATCATTCATATTTATTCTTATTCATTCTGAAGCTGCTTAATGTAATTTTCTATTGAACTATAGCGTGTTAAGATACGTATCTAACATTACTATTGCATTTGGTAAGCCAGTTGGACATGCTGTTTAGCTTATCTGAAAGTGTTCCTCATGTTATAATTCTTTCATTTTGCAGGTCAGTATGGATATGATGTTGAGAAGGTAAACCTATATTCACTTCATCTCTTAGTGCCTTAACCAATGTACAAATTTCTGCATTTCACTAAAGTATTGTTGATTGATTGTAGCTAGAATCTTGCCTTCTTGGTCTCATCAGCAGTCTGTCTTTTCTGCTTTACTTTTAAATGTGGACAAAAAAGCATTTATGTATGTGGTTCCAAGAATTTTCTCTAGTTCTATGATCCTATGCTGCTAAGCTAAGAATGTTAAGATGTCACCATTGGCACATGAGGAATACATGCAGGTAAACATAGAAGCTGCTTCTGTAACAATGTATGCGTGCTTCATGTCAACTAGTCATCGATGACCATATAAGAGTAACCAGTTCGCAAACAACACATGCCTTTTTCGTGCAGTCGTGCGGTGGCAGTTATCAGGGTCACTCTGATAAAGAGACATAAATATAGAGAAACTTACATACTCGATTGCGAAGATAGACTACTGCCTTTTCTACTGAATGAGATGCTGTAACTTAGCAGCAATTTATTGAGATTTTTACTAACCAGGTACTTTCAGGCTCTGGATACATTACTTGATATCTCTGGTATGGGATGGTGCATTTCTAATGCTGATGAAAAGAATAGCACACACCCTCCAGATATCTTCCCAGAATATGGACTATATGAAGAAAGTCCTACTGCAAGGATTGAACAAAGTCCATGCCAGGTAGTAGCATCACATTGTTACAGTTTGGGCTCCTATTCTTCAGTATTACTCTTGCAGATATTTCAAGTAGCCGTAGTTGAGTTATACATTAGCAGCTACAAAGTTCATCAATAAGTATATTGTCCTACAAATATCATGGGAGCATTGATTGTTTATTAGTACTTCATGTAGTATTATCCCTTGTACTTGCCAACTTGTGGTATGTTGATTATAGGGGGACAGTTTAGGTTGTTTCTTTCAAAGCACCAAGTATTCCCAGTTTGCCATTGGTGTGTTCTGTGACCTGGTTTTCTAGTCATAGAAGTTGTTGCCAACAAGTCTAAAGGCAAATAAAACAAAACATCTGTTAGTGATGTTGTTTATTTAGTGGCGCCAGCGTAAAGTGAGACAGCAAGGGGTTGTTGAAGTCCTCTGCTATTTACTTCTGTTGGGCATATGTGTTAGTGAACTAAACAAATCTCCAGTTCCCTATTGTGTTATTTAGGAAAAAAGGAATACATGTAGCACTGCTTACCTGTTTCCTTGCTAAATATCATGTTCTAACATTTTCTTTATTCAGTTCCCAGAAGGAACACCTGGTATGTCATTCAATCATTCTGAAAGACAACATGAGTTATTCTGGGGGGTACAGCAGAGCAGGTGAACCTCAACTGACCATATATGCTTTTCCTGTGATTTTTAGTAATATTATATAGCGACTTTTTAACGAGCCAGTTCCTTTTTTGATGACAGTTTAAGAGTTAGGTTGATGAACTTGATATTTATATGTTTGGCATGTGCATATACTTAATGTATACTTAATGCAAAAATCTTTGCAAGTACTTTTGTTTGGAAAGCTAGAGTGTCGGAGAAAAACAGTTGGAAACTGTTGCATATAGAATATTCAATGCTTTCTCGTGATCGTTATGCACATGCTGGTAGTTCAGAAGTTGCAGAGTATGTGTTTTCGCTAAGAACATATAACATCCATGATCGTCTAGACAAATTAATTTCAATAAAAGCTTTACGCACGCATAGCATGTGCCGCATGCTAACAAAGTTGTCCTCTGATAGCTTATATTTTGTTTTAGTAACCTAAATGAGTTATGGCGTCATAAAATGCACTAGTTCAATTTAAATGCCTTAGTAATTGTCGACTTCAACAGTATTGGCTTGGCTGTGCAGCTATTTATCTCCTAGGCATCTATGATTTCAGTAATCACAACAGTACTTGGCTGTTTATATCAGTAGTTGCACTATGTGCTTGCATTTCCATGTCGGTGGTTCTTGGTTTATGATATGCTTTGTCTTTGGTTCAATAGCTACATGAAAGCTGTTTGCGAGGTGCAACACTCACCAACACCACCTTCAAGATCAACCGTGGTCGATTCCAAGATGCCACAACAAGTCCTGGAGTCGCTGTTCAAGGTACCTGAACAGGTTCAGCGCACACATGATCCAAGTAAAATGGACTGGAAAAAGATAGTGAAGAAGCTGCAATCATACAATCATCCCATCACAGCAAACAACCAAGGAAGACCAAAGAATGGTATATCCTGTTTCTTTTGCTGTGCTTGCCAATCGTACAAGGTTTGATTTGTGTGTGCCTCTAATAATGCTCAGTTCATTGTGATTCAAGATTTCACTTTTTTTTTCCATTGTACCAAACTGGCAATTTCCCACTTTTCATTTCTTCACTTTATAGGTTTTCTTTCAAGCGTTTTCCTTGCCGTTAGGTCAATTGCTCCCTCCCCTAAACTGTTTTGATTCAGTCTTATAAGTGAAATTGCTACTTCTCAGTTTCTGGATCTCTGTCTGATGCATTCTCATAATGCTTACAGTTATATAGAATGGAACTACTTTTGGTTGATTTGCTTACAGATATACATTCAACCGACCTTGTTCACCTATCATGCTTTGTAATTGTTGTATTTGGCACTGCTGCAAATGATATAACTGTAATTTCTCCACGTTAAGGGGATGGGTATCAAGAGTTCCGTGGTGTTGCTGCTAGGCATTATGATAATATGAAAGGATACTATCAGAAAGTAAGAATTTATTTTTTGGAGTTCTCCTTGTGCCAGATCTTCCTTTGTATTTCTTATTTTTGTCTATTATTTTCCCATGCAGGCTGCCCTGGCATATTCCAAAGGAGAAAAATCTTATGCCTCGTACCTTGCAGAGGAGGTCAGACTTCCACTTTTATGATGTTAAGGCTGTGAAGTATGACAGAATAGAAAAGAAAGCGAAAATGCAGAATCTCTTGATCTTTCATCATTAAAGGTTAATGATTGAGAGATTTAAGTGATGTGCTGCTCTTGTGTTCTTATCTTAGATTGCATAAATTCAGTAACTGGATGTTTGTCCTGTTATAGCATTCTAAGATTCCGTTGTTTGTGGACATTTTTGGTCACCATGCCTATAGCTGCTATTGCGTTGCCTTAGCGTCTCCAATAGTCCAATCTTTATTTCTTTTAGGGAAAACATTATCGGGAATTGGGTCGCAAGGAAGATGAGAAGGCCAGCAGGGAGATATTTGAAGCCAGGTAATTGCATTCTTCTGATAGCCAGGGAGGTACTTTCTGAATCTGTTGATACTAATTAACACTCCTGTGATATCTTCTGTTTGCAGAAACAAACATATAATGAACACGGTGACTATTGACTTGCATGGTCAACATGTCAAGCAAGCTATGAGGCTCCTGAAAGTCAACATGTTGGCTTGTGTATGCATGCCATGTAAGTGTTCACATATATTTGGGTGCTGTAACCATTGCCACTGTAACACCAAAGTTTATTCAGCTTCACTGGCCTTGATCTAATGTTTTATTGTCTAAATCCTGTTTCTTTTTTCTCTTCCTTAAACAGCTACCCTTCTTAGAGTAATTACTGGTTGTGGTAGTGAAGGTACAGGGAAGGGGAAGATAAAACGATCGGTACGTACCTGCTTGAGTAAATAATTCTTGCTCATGTGCTTGCGACATCTATATGCTGCCTATATTCTTGTGCCTTTTTAGTTAATGATTCCTGCAGTGATTTTATATCAAATTAAATGAACTCTCGTGAATTGCATTTTCCTGGAATTTGCATCCTCTTATGCTATCAACATTTATAGTCTTGTGGCCATATGATTCAGTAAGGTAGAATGTTGCTGTGCAGCTCTAGGTGGTGTTTGTGTTGCTGACATCCATTTGGGATCAAGTGTGAACACATCACTTTTGGTGCAATTGTGAAATCTTCCAAATGAAAATGTGTTTGCTAAGTGCTCTGAGTGAGGGGGCATCCCACCTCCTATCTGGGCCTTACATCTGCGATCCTTTTGGCTGGAATTATTCACATTTGCACGATTTGCAGGATACTTTGCCTTGCTTTATTCTGTATTCAGTTCAGTCATAATAGGTTAAAATCTCCTTGACTTCACATGCCATGCTCTTGAATGCTGTAATATGGCTATAATAGGTTATCCAGCTCGTGGAGAAGGAAGGCATTGAATGGCATGAAGGAAATTCCGGAACCATAGTACTGCGACTAGGCGGGCCAAGAGAATATCGCTTTCTCGAGCATGACAGCGATTCCGACTAGCGTTGTCGGTGTCTGTTTTGGAGGAGTCTGACATAGATCAACAGCAGTTCTAATCTATGTGTATCTCCTGTATCTATCTGTATTTACATGTCCTGTAATTATGGATAGGAGGCCTAGGTTCTGGTGTAGTAAGATAGTTTCTGACAACACAGTTGGGGGAGATAGAAGAGAGACAGTAGGTGCTGTCTGATGTTGTGATCATTCTAGCCAGGCTGCTAACCTTGTAATGCACTCTTGAAGCTGTCTAATTGTATCATGTGCTCCCAGGACATTGTAAGAGGGGAAGAGCGAACAGTGTAACTCTCCCCTGATGTTTCCTTGTAAGATACGGGGCTGAGAATGGAACTAAATTATGTAGTAGTACTCCATAATTTATAGTTCCATCCTAAAATCAGCCGCGTATCTTACATATGGAACTATAAATTATTGAGAATATTTAGTTGCAAGATACGGGGCTGCAAATGACCGAAACAGGTCATTCAACTTTGTGCACTCTTAAATAATCATCGGGGCTTCCAAGCATTTCGTTGCTTCTTTATACTTCTGAGAACTTGAAACCGTCGGTCAAGTCTTTCCTAGAAGAGGTCCATTCAACTTGGTTGCTGTTGTAATTATGAAATAACCACAATACAAAACTGTTGGATATAAGTGATCTGCAGTAATCTAAAAGTTACTGTGATTAATCTAAGTCAAATTAATGGCCTTTAAAGGGCTGTAGATTAACAGCTATTGGATGCCTTGATCAGGGGCATCCTGACCTTTCATCCAATGGTGTGGTTTCCTCTAGTGCAAGTGCTATAAATAGGGATCTTAGGGTTTGAGCTGACACAGCTGCTCATTCATCTCTCTCTCTCTCTCTCTCTCTCTCTCTCTCTCTCTCTAGCTCACTGATCAAGCAAGCACCTAAAGCACTAGAAAAAATCCTCACATCTACATCAACAAGGATTAAGGCGAAGCAAAGCGATAGAAGGCCATGGCTGGACCTCCAGATCAAGATACACATCTTTGATCTTATCTTTTGTGGCTTAATCTTGAGCTAGATAATCTAAAGGATCTAACAAAAACAACCACATAAAAGTTTTGATACTAGATGATTTTGTATTGTGGAATTGTGTCATGATCAGTTTTGATAGACGATTTTGCTAGCACTTAGGGAAGGCCCGAAGATCAATATATGAAGGCTTTCACTAAAATGACTTTAAGATGACCTCAAATAAAGAAGTGTCCGTAATAGGAGCAGGAGCGGTTCTTGGTCCAAGAGCTCAAAATTAGCCATTCTTTTTACCGTGACTTCACCCGAAGTGGCCGTAATCGAAGAGGTGACAAAAGGGACTCTATTCCTGAAGCAGCGGTGACGGGGACGATAGCAGCAGAGGACTCTCTTCCTACAGCAGCGGCGGCGGGACGGTCGGAATTGACCTCTGGAGATGGTGGTGGCAGCGAGGACGGGAGACACTATAGCTGAATATTCTTTTCCGCCAACCGTTTGCAGTTCATTGCATATTCGATTCCCTACAGCTATGAGGTCGCAAGGTGCAATATGTGAGAAACCACATAAATATTTATGGATCGGCCTCGTTTACAATATGTGATACAGTCAACTTTTAGATAAAAAACCGCAATTTGCGGTTATTTTGCAATTTGGGGTCAGGAGTAGAGGTGAACTTACTAGGGAGAACGGGATTAGGTGGGATTCGTGTGACATGGCCTTTTTTTAGACATTATAATACTCTCTCTGGTCGATATTTTTCTTAGACATTATAATACTCTCTCTGGTCGATAATTTTTTTTGAAATATTTTTTCGTGACATGCTTTTTTTCTCTCCGGTTGATATTAATGGCATCAACTTTGTCTAGATATGCATCTAGTCTAAATAGTTAACTAGATACATTCGAATTTAGATAAAGTTGAGACCATTAATACAGATTAGAGGGAGTCTTCCTGATTTATAATAAATGTCGTATAAAGTTACTACCTCCATACCGGTTTATTGGATAAACACGGAGTTTAAGAAAAAAGTTTGACCATAAAATTTATCAATAAAACATGAGTTATAGTATGTCACAAAAATTATACCATTTGATTGATATTTAAAAGTTCTTTCCAATGAGATAATTTTTGTGACATATAATTCATGTTTTATTGTTCAAATTTATAGTCCAACATTTTGGACACTGTATTAGCCAAGTAAACCGGTATGGAGGAAGTATACTAAATCAATGACAACAGTGGGAGTATTTTTTTTCAGACATTCTGAGAGTATCTCCACTCGTTGGCTGAACCAGGCTGAAATTCAGACCTTTTTCAGTCCGGACAGCGCAAGTTTTTGGCCTGGGTTCCTACTCGGCTACCCAGGCCGAGTACCCAGGCGGACACAAAACGGCTATATATTTGAATCTGCATAGTTCCCGCCGGCGAGTGCTCGGCCACAAGGTGTTCGACAGATGCGCCTACATGTTCGGCGACATATTTTTATTACATAACAGGGGAAACAACGATCAGTCGTCGATGGGGATGGGCTCCTGCGGCGTGGCCGACGCGGAGTTGTCGTCCATCTCGCCGGTGAAGGCCCCCGGGTTGAAGGAAGTCGAAGCAGAGCTCGGCGTGGGAGCGTTCGACGCTGGCACGTTCGGCGCAGAGGAAGGGGAAGGGGAAGCCGTGGTCATGCCCTCCAGGATGGCCTGGCGTTGCGCCATGTACCAGGCCTTGACCGGCGAGCTCATCTTCGACGTGTCCTCGCCGCACATGAGGAACTTGAGGTCCGTGTGGCGGCTTCTTGGCGGCGTAGTTGGCCTTCTTCTCGGCGAGGCTGGCTTTTTCTCGGCGAGGTTGGCCTTGATGAGGGCCACCTTTTCCTCTTGTGTCTCCATCAGCTTCTTCCAGCGCTCCTCGCTCTTCTCAGCCCTCTTCTCGGCTTGTGCCCTCGTGTCGGCGAGGCATTTCTCGATCGAAGCCTGCAGACGCTCGGCGGGAGGTCCGGCGGCCTTGAGCATCTTCGCCTTCTTCTGGCCGAGCTCAGGTCTTCCTTCGCTGGCAGCAGCGGCCGGGGCCTCGGGGTTGTAGACGCCGTCTTTGCTCTTGGAGAGACTCAGCCGAGTGTCCCGCCACTTCTCGCAATGCTTGATTTTCTCGAAGACATGATGGAACTTGAACTCCATCTTCATGTCCTCTCGAAACAGAGCAAGTGCACGGCGCAGCTACAAAATGGAAGTGTGTCAAGTTGTCCATGTTCGCAAGTGTGTTGGAGAAGGAGGGGTGGTTGGAGGTCGAGCCTGTTGCGATCAGTTCCTCCATGTAGGCCTCGGGCGTCATGCCGGCCGGAAGTGCGCCTGACATTCCGCCGAACAGGTTGTGTGCGTCGGCCTCGCCGAAGGGTGCCGAGCTTCCGTCGAAAGGCAGCGGTCCGCGACGCAGAGCGGGGCTTGCGTACGCCGGAAAAGTCAAGTATGGGATGTTGATGTCCACGCCGAAGGGCGAAGGGTGGCGTGGCGCCGGGTAGGAGAAGAGCACGTTCGGGTTGAAGCCGTCGTCGAACTTCGGCGACGAGGAGTACCTCTGCCGAGCAGCCGCCTGATGTAGGGTTTCGTAGCATGGAAAACAAAAATTTTCTACCGCATACAGACAAACAAGCCAAGATCTATCTACTAGATTGTAGCAACGAGTCGATGGAATAACTCACCCTCAAAGATTCCAAAGTGTTTAACGAGAGCGGATTCTCGTGGGTGATGTAGTCGTACTCTTCCCGATCTCAAGATCGCGTGAGCGATCCTTCCCACTGCGTTCCTAGCGCTCCATGATCGGTCACATGTTCGGTTTTCGACGAAGACCTTCCTCTCCCTTTTCCAAAGAAAATGGAGGTTGTAGCACTCTCCTCGCGATTCCAAGGCAAACGGCATGGGAAGTAGAGGGAGATCTCGCGAGCCTTAAGCCGGAGCGAGTATGGTGGATTATGAGAGAGCTCCTCGGCGATCTAGGTTTTAGACACACCAAGGAGGAGGTGCTAGAGCCGGCTGGGGTTTGGGGCACCCCAAGTCGTGCTAGGGCAACCCTAGGAGGCGGCAGTGCGGGGAGGTGGTGGAGCCAAGCTAGGGTTTGGAGGAGAGGTACTTGTGTGTCCTAGGAGGGGCCCCGCCTCCTTATATAGGTGGAGGGGCCGGCCGGCCAAGGGGAGGGAGGGGAGTCCCTCACCAACTCGGCTTGGGTGGTGCGCCGCCGGTTGGAGGAGGGATTCCCTCCCCAACTCGGTTTCCCATTCCTCCTCTTTCCAAAACTTGCCGTTTGACTTTCAAACTAGCCGTTTGACTTTTCAATTTAGGATTTGAATAAACCCTTTATTTTGGACAGCGAAGACACTTAGTACATGATGCAATCATTCCAACTTTCAATGACACATTCATGTACCCCTTCCCCTCCGGAGTGTCGGACATTCCGGAACCTTCTAGAACATTCCCGATGAAAACACCGGAAACATTCTCCAACTCCGAAACGGGACTTTCTTTATATGAATCTTATTCTCCGGACCATTCCGGATGTCCTCGTGATATCCCGGATCCCATCCGAGACTCCGAACAACATTCGGTCTCTATCTCATCATACCATAACTACTCAAACAACGTCGAACCCTTAAGTGTGTCTCCCTACGGTTCGTGAATTATGTGGACATGATCGAGACACTTCTCCGAACAATAACCAATAGAGGAATCTGGAAATTCATATGACTCCCACATATTTCCACGATTACTTTGCGATCGAATGAACCACTTACATACGATACCAATTTCCCTTTGTCTCATGATAGTTTACTTATCCGAGGTAATGATCGTCGGTATCTCTGCATACCTAGTTCAACCTCGTTACCGATAAGTACTCTTTTCTCGTTCCCGTGATATGTGATCCCTTGTGAGCCAGTCACATGCTTGCAAGATAATTGGATGACATTCCACCGAGAGGGCCTAGAGTATATCTATCCGTCATATGGATGGACAAATCCCACTCTTGATCCATGTGTCTCAACCAATACTTTCCGAACACTCAATGCCACCTTTATAGCCACCCAGTTACGGTGTGGTGTTTGATGTCATCAAAGCATCCATCCGGTAAAGGTGATATGCATGATCTCATGGTCGAAGGAATTAGGTTACTATGTATCAGAAAGCATATAGCAATTGAACTATTGAAATGACTTGATATTTATGCTACGCTTATCTATAGGAGTATGTCCATCATATCATTCTCCTAACGATATGATCTTGTTGTTAATAACATCTCAATGTTCATGATAGGGAAACCACAATCATCCATTAACCAACAAGCCAGTATTATATAGAGGCTTTACTAGGGACTTCAAATTAAGTTTACAAATCACACAAGTATTAATGTTTCCTTGTTAATACTATTATAGCATGAATGTAAACATTTATCATAAACACAAAGATATAATAATAACTATATTTATTATTGCCTCTAGGGCATATCTCCAACAGTCTCCTACTTGCACTAGAGTCATCTAATCTAGATTACATGGTAATATACCGAACACCCATGGCAGTTTGGTGCTGGTCATGTTTTGCCCTCAGGAGAGGTTTAGTCAACGGATCCGCCACATTCAGATCTGTGTGTACTTTGCAAATCTTCATATCCCATCTTGGATATGTTCTCGAATAGCGTGAAAACGTAGCTTGATATGCTTTAGCTTCTTGTGTGACCTTGGTTCTTGCGCATTAGCTATGGCGCACATGTTATCACAGTAGATAGACATTGGGTCCAGCGCACTAGGAACCACACCCAACTCTGTAATGGACTCTTTCATCCATATCGCTTCTTGTGAAGCCTCCGAAGCAGCCATGTATTCCGATTCGGTTGAAGATTTCGCCACAACGCTTTGCTTTGCACTCCTCCAGCTAACTGCTGCACCATTCAAAATAAGTACATATCCAGATTGTGATTTAGAATCATCCGGATCGGTGTTCCAACTAGCATCGGTGTAACCATTAACAACGAGTTGTTCATCACCTCCATAAGAAAGAACCATATCCTTAGTTCTTCTCAAGTACTTAAGGATGTTTTTGATCGCTGTCCAATGATCCACTCCTGGATCACTTTGATATCTGCTAGTTAAACTAACAGCATATGCAATGTCGGGTCTAGTACATATCATGGCATACATTAGAAATCCTATGGCTGAGGCATAGGGAGTCTTACTCATCCTTTCTCTATCTTCTGCCGATGTCAGACTTTGAGTTTTACTCAAGGTCGTATTGGGCAACATAGGCAATAACCCTTTCTTGCTTTCTTCCATTCCAAACCTCTTTAGAACTTTGTCCAAATATGTACTTTGTGACAATGATATTTGGCGTTTTGATCTATCTCTATAAATCTTTATGCCTAATATGTAAGCTGCTTCGCCAAGATCCTTCATTGAAAAACTATTATTCAAATATTCCTTGACACTATTAAGAAGGTCTACATCATTCCCAATCAACAATATTTCATCTACATATAGTATTAAGAATGCTACAGAGCTCCCACTCACTTTCTTGTAAATACAAGCTTCTCCATAAGTTTGTATAAAACCAAAACTTTCGATCACCTTATCAAAACGTTGATTCCAATTTCGGGATGCTTGCTTCAATCCATAGATGGACCGTTGAAGTTTGCATACCTTGTTAGCATCTTTAGGATCGACAAAACCTTTGGGTTGCATCATATACAACTCTTCATCAATGTCTCCATTGAGGAATCTTTGTTTGACATCCATCCGCCATATCTCATAATCATAATATGCGTGATTGCTAACATAATCCTCACAGACTTTAGCTTCGCTACTGGTGAGAAAGTCTCATCGTAGTCAACTCCTTGAATTTGTCGAAACCCTTTTGCGACAAGTCGAGCTTTATAGACAGTAACATTACCATCAGCATCTGTTTTCTTCTTGAAAATCCATTTGTTCTCGACAGCCTTCCAGCCATCCGGTAAGTCCACCAAAGTCCATACCTGGTTTTCGTACATGGATCCAATCTCGGATTTCATGGCTTCTTGCCATTTATTGGAATCTGGGCTCATCATCGCTTCCTCATATGTCGCAGGGTCATCGGTGTTGTCCACCAACATGACACCCATAACGAGATCATACCAATCTGGAGTGGTACGAGTTATCGTTGACCTGCGAGGCTCTGTAGCAATTTCAACCGAAGTTTCATGATCATCATCATTAGCTTCCTCTCTTATTGGTGCAGGCACCACAGGAACTTCTTCCGGTGCTGCGCTACTCGCAATTTCGAGAGAAGGTTCGACAACCTCGTCGAGTTCTACTTTCCTTCCAGTCACTTCTTTCGAGAGAAATTCCTTTTCTAGAAAGGATCCATTCTTGGCAACGAAGATTTTGCCTTCGGATCTATGATAGAAGGTATACCTAATAGTTTCCTTTGGGTATCCTATGAAGACGCATTTTTCCGCTTTGGGTTCAAGCTTGTCCGGCTGTAACTTCTTTACATAGGCTTCGCATCCCCAAACTTTAAGGAACGACAATCTAGGTTTCTTCCCAAACCATAATTCATACGGTGTCGTTTCAACGGATTTAGACGGTGCCCTATTTAAAGTGAATGCGGTTGTTTCTAATGCATAACCCCAAAATGATAGCGGTAAATCTGTAAGTGACATCATAGAATGAACCATATCTAAGAGAGTTCGACACGACGTCGGACACCATTACTGTTGTGGTGTTCCCGGTGTCAATTGTGAAAGTATTCGCATTTCTTCAAATGCTCGCCAAACTCGTAACTTAGATATTCACCTCCACGATCAGAACGTAGAAATTTAATCTTCTTGTTACGTTGATTCTCTACCTCACTTTGAAACTCCTTAAACTTCTCGAAAGTTTCGGACTTATGTTTCATGAAATAGATATACCCATATCTACTCAAGTCATCCGTGAAGGTAAGAACATAACGATAACCATCACATGATGCTACACTCATTGGACCACACACATCGGTATGTATGATTTCCAATAAGTCCATAGCTCGCTCCATCATACCAGAAAATGGAGTCTTAGTCATTTTACCCATCAGACATGCTTCGCATCTTTCAAGTGATTCAAAATCAAGTGATTCAAGAAGTCCATCAGAATGGAGTTTCTTCATACGCTTCACTCCAATGTGACCAAGTCGACAGTGCCACATATAGGTCAAGTTATCGCTCGATTTCAAACGTTTAGCCTCAATGTTATTAATGTGTGTATTTCCACTATCGAGATTCAATAAGAATAGACCATCTATCAAAGGTGCATGTGCATAAAACATATTACTCATATAAATCGAACAATCATTATTCTCGGATTTAAACAAGTAACCGTCTCGCAATAAACAAGATCCCGATATAATGTTCATGCTCAACGCAGGCACCAAATAACAATTATTTAAGTATAAAACTAATCCCGATGGTATATGAAGGGGTAGCGTGCCGACCGCGATCACATCAACCTTTGATCCGTTTCCCATGCGCATCGTCACCTCGTTCTTCGATAGCTTCCGTTTATTCGCGCAAAGACTGTTTGAGTTACAAATATGAGCAACCGAACCAAGATCAAATACCTGTGCACTACTATGAGTACTAGTGAGATACACATCAATAACATGTATATCGATATACCTTTCTTCTTGATGTTGTCGTTCTTCAAATCCGCCAAGTACTTTGGGCAATTCCGCTCAAAGGACCTTCTCCCTTGCAGTAAAAGCACTCAGTATCAGGCTTAGGTCCAGCCTTGGTCTTCTTCGTCGGCGTGGTAACTTTCTTACCACCCTTCTTGAAGTGTCCCTTCTGCTTAGACTTGCCTTTCTTGAATTTGGTGGTCTTATTGACCAACAACACTTGGTGCTCTTTCTTGATCTCCACTTCTGCAGACTTTAACATGGCAAAGAGTTCAGGCAACATCTTTTTCATGTTCTGCATGTTGTAGTTCATCACAAAGTTCTTGTAACTTGGTGGTAGTGATTGGAGGACACGGTAAATCCCCAAAGCATTAGGAATCACTATACCCAAGCTTTGAAGTTTGTTTGCGTGCCCAGACATCTTAAGCACATGCTCACTGAAGGAGCTGCCCTCTTCCATCTTGCAGTTAAAGAACTTTTAAGAAGCCTCATAGCTTTCAATTGCCGCATGAGTCTCAAAGATCAAATTGAGATCCTCAACAATATCATATGGGTCTGAATTCTCAAACCTTTTCTGAAGCTCCGATTCTAAACCATACAAGATAGCACATCGAATCGTGGAGTCGAGTCTTCCGAGTGAGGTAAACGTTCTTTACTTCATCGGCAAGATTGCAGTGGGTCACCCAGTGCATCCAAAGACATAGGTCAAATTACCAGCTGTGAGGACAATCCTCAAATTGCGGAACCAATCCGCGAAGTTGCTTCCATTGTTTTTCAACTTTTCTTTCTCTAGGAACGCATTAAAATTGATGGTAGGGGCTGCCATTGATCTACAATATATTTGCAATAGTTTAGACTAAGTTTATGACAAATTGAGTTCATATTAATAAAATTAATCTAGGTGAACTCCCACTCAAAACAATATCCCTCACATTGTTTTAGTGATCACACGAACCAAATTCACCACATCAACAGCGATCATCACGAGAGTTGATATAGTTTCAATGGCGAACAATCGACATGTTCATCATATCTACTATATGATTCATGCTTTACCTTTCGGTGATCCGTGTTCCGAGACCATGTTTGTACATGCTAGGCTCGTCAAGATCAAACTTAGTTTCCGCATGAGCAAATCTGGCTTGCTCACGTTGTATACACTTGCGGAATCTAACACACCCGATCATCACGTGGTGCTTCAAAACAACAAGCTTTAGCAACGGGGCTAACTAAGGGTGAACACTTTATGACTTGAAATTCATGTGCATGAGGGATCATCTTATAATGCTACCGTCGTCTACTAAGCAATACAAGATGCATAAAGGATTAACATCACATGCAATTCATAATATGTGATATGATATGGCCTTTCTTCTTTGTGATTCCGATCTCCATCTTCTAGCACGAACATGATCTCCATCATCACCGGCATTGCATCAAGGTCAATGACGCTTCTCCATGGTTGTCATCCACCGGCTTCAACTATTACAACTACTTTGAATAGACACGCGGGTCTCAACATAAATTAAAGACAACCATATGGCTCCTGCCGGTTGCCAACTTACAATAAGGAACATTGCATACATCAAATATAATCACAATCATGGTCATATCACATCACAACACACCCCTGCAAAACAAAGTTAGACGCCTCTACTTTCTTTGCATGTTTTACGTGGTTTGGGGCTTTCAATAAGTGTCGTTCTAACTTACGAACAAGAACCACAACATTGATACTAGTATTGTCAATCACCCGTTGTAAATTGGATCTTAACTATGCTAGGAGAAAGGCACCATAAAGCCACTTATGCAATACAAGTTGCATGTCAAGCGTGGAGCAAGTCTCATGAACGATGTCATGTAAGGTTAGCCGGGCGTTTCATCCCAACATCCTGCAAGATGCAAAGTACACAAGAAGCAATCGACAATAAAAGCATCAACACCCACAATGACCATTGTGTTCTACTCGTGCAACTGATCTACATATAGACACGGCTCTCATACCACTGTAGGGTTTCGTAGCATGGAAAACAAAAAATTTCTACCGCATACAAACAAACAAGCCAAGATCTATCTACTATATTGTAGCAACGAGTCGATGGAATAACTCACCCTCGAAGATTCCAAAGTGTTTAACGAGAGCGGATTCTCGTGGGTGATGTAGTCGTACTCTTCCCGATCTCAAGATCACGTAGACGATCCTTCCGGCGCTGCGTTAAAGCGCTCCTTGATCGGTCACACGTTGGTATTTCGGCGAAGACCTTCCTCTCCCTTGTTCCAGGCGGAGGTTGTAGCACTCCTCGCGATTCCAGAAGACAACGCGTGGTACCGGAAGTAGAGGGGAGATCTCGCAGGGCTGCGCCTTAAGCCGGAGCAAGTATGGTGGAGTATGAGAGAGCTCCTCGGCGATCTAGGTTTTAGACACACCAAGGAGGAGGTGCTAGAGCCGGCTAGGGTTTGGGGCACCCCAAGTCGTGACTAGGGCAACCCTAGGAGGCGGCAAATGCAGGAGGTGGTGATGAGGGGTTCGTAGCATGGAAAACAAAAATTTCTATCGCATACAAACAAACAAGCCAAGATCTATCTACTAGATTGTAGCAACGAGTCGATGGAATAACTTACCCTCGAAGATTCCAAAGCGGTTAACGAGAGCGATTCTCGTGGGTGACGTAGTCGCATTTTTCGATCTCAAGATCGCGTGAGCGATCCTTCCGGCCATGCGTTCCGCAGCGCTTCATGATCGGTCACACGTTGGTACTTCGGCGAAGACCTTCCTCTCCCTTGTTCCAAAGAAAATGGAGGTTGTAGCACTCTCCTCGCGATTCGGCAAAGACAATGGTACCTAAGTAGAGGGGAGATCTCGCAGGGCTTCGCCTTAAGCCGGAGCGAGTATGGTGGAGTATGAGAGAGAGCTATTAGTGGTCTAGAGTTTAGACACCCCAATTAGAAGGCTCTAATCCGAAGGCTAGTGCAATTAGAAGCTCTAAACCAAAGCGGCTCTAAACCGGAGTCTAGGGCTAGGATTTAGATTAGAGGATAGGAACTTGTGTGTCTAGAGGAGGAGGCCCTCCTTTTATAGGTGGGAGGGGCGGCAAGGGAGGGAGTCCTCCCTGTGTCGGCCTGGTGGCGCTGGCCGCTTGGAGAGGAGGACCTCCCCAAGTCGGTTTCAACCTCCTCTTGCTTGTTTCCCTCGGTTTCTGTTTTAGCCGTTTGACTTTCAAACTGCCATTTGACTTTTCAGTTTTAGGATTCAATTTAATCCTTTATTTGGAACAGCGAGAACACTTAGTACATGATGCAATCATTCCAATATGTAATGACACATTCATGTACCCTTCCCCGGAGTGCGGACATTCGGAACCTTCTAGAACATTCCCGATGAAAACAGGAATCATTCCCGAACTCCGAAACGGACTTTCCTTATATGAATCTTATTCTCCGGACCATTCCGGATCACCTCGTGATATCCCGGATCCCATCCGAGACTCCGAACAACATTCGGTCTCTTTCTCATAATACCATAACTACTCAAACAACGTCGAATCCTTAAGTGTGTCTCCCTACGGTTCGTGAATTATGCGGACATGATCGAGACACTTCTCCGAACAATAACCAATAGAGGAATCTGGAAATTCATATGGATCCCACATATTTCTACGATTACTTTGCGATCGAATGAACCACTTACATATGATACCAATTTCCCTTTGTCTCACGATAGTTTACTTATCCGAGGTTATGATCGTCGGTATCTCTGCATACCTAGTTGAACCTTGTTACCGATAAGTACTCTTTTCTCGTTCCCGTGATATGTGATCCCTTGTGACCCGGTCACATGCTTGCAAGCTAATTGGATGACATTCCACCGAGAGGGCCCAGAGTATATCTATCCGTCATATGGATGGACAAATCCCACTCTTGATCCATGTGTTTCAACCAATACTTTCCGAACACTCAATGCCACCTTTATAGCCACCCAGTTACGGTGTGGTGTTTGATGTCATCAAAGCATCCATCCGGTAAAGGTGATATGCATGATCTCATGGTCGAAGGAATTAGGTTACTATGTATCAGAAAGCATATAGAAATTGAACTATTGAAATGACTTGATCTTTATGCTACGCTTATCTATAGGAGTATGTCCACCATATCATTCTCCTAACGATATGATCCTGTTGTTAATAACATCTCTATTTTCATGATCAGGAAACCATGATCATATATTAACCAACAAGCTAGTTTAACAAGAGGCTTTACTAGGGACTCTTATTTTAGTTTACAAATCACACAAGTATTAATGTTTCCGGTTAATACAATTATAGCATGGTATGTAAACATTTATCATAAGTGTGAAGATATGCTAATACCCACTTTATTATTGCCTCTTTTGCATATCTCCAACAGTCGCCCACTTTCACTAGAGTCAATAATCTAGTTTCAAACCTTTGTGTATTCAACACCTATGGCTTTACGGTGTTGTATGTACACTATTGCTAGTGGTCAATCGATCTCGGATCGACACTTCCGTCCGTGTGTAATTGCATGTCTTTGTCTCACGTATCACTCATTCTCTAATGAGATGGCTTGCATAAATTTGGTCCTTTGGTGTGACCTTTAGTTCTTCGGGTTAAAACATGTTGATAATATTGTCGCATAATATATCTTCATAGTATTATCCGTTGTGAACTACACCTAGTTTGATAACAAACTACTTGACACAAATGCCCTCTTTAGCTGCTATTATAGCAGTCATATACTTAGCCTTTTGTTGTAGTATCTGTCACAATGTCTTAACTTTGGAACTCATCCAAATCTATTATGGAACTCACTTTCCATTACATTGTGCCACCTTTAGTTTAGATTGAGATAAACTCAATTTGTACTTTGTGACAAAACTAGTATCAATGTAGTACTTTTACAATGAATTAACCATCTATTTGTCACTTCTACAAATATTATACTCTTAGTTCTTCCAAAAGATCATAAGAATATCCTTACTATTGTCCAATGATCATCTTACGAATTATTCTGGTATATGCTCACAACATTTAGAGCATAGGACATATCTGGATTTGTACATATCACAGTATGATTGATATAAATACTCTTTGTGATTTCATACATCAAGTATCAATCTATACTTGATTATTTGTTTCACTTTACCAAATGTCAATACACTTGAATATATCATCAACATTTGAACTCTTTCAATCCTTTCTGTGCGACAAGAACCTTTCTTGTAGTTTCTATATTGAACTCATCCAATATCTCGTCTATGTACTTCTGGCACAACCATATTAGCGTCTATTGATGCCAAATATTTGGGTTTTGCCTAAGTCTTTCATCGGGATGAAATTCTTAATATGTGTTAATAAAAGATACATTATTTCCAATCAACAATATGTCTTCCACATAATGTATTAGAAACATGTCTTAGCGCTCCCACTTAATTTCTTGCAAATGCAAGCATCTCCATCGTCTCTGATAAACTTTTAAACTCCTTTAACAATTTCATCACAGTGAAGATTCCAACTCCGCGATGCTCACTTTAACCATTGAAGTTTGCATATGCTTTGCATCCTTTTGAATTAACAAAACCCTATGGACCGTGTTATGCACATGTCCTAGGTAACGATTCTATTAGAAGAACTTGTTTTGTTTATTCAACTACCATATAACAAATTATATGTAGTGGTTGCTACATTAATCCGTCTAGACTAAATATCACTATGAAAGATCAAATCTTGTCATAGTCAACCTTTGAACATTTTGTGAACTCTTTCCCAACATGTCGACTATTTCATAGATGCAAAACATCCATGTCATTTTCTTTATAGATCCAGACACAACCGTAAGGTCTTACACCTTTCTCGAGGGTCCTTCAAGTTCAAAACTTGATTTCTTGTGTATGGAACTATCACGATTTTATGGCTTCAAGCCATTTGATTGAGTCGGGCTCATCATCGCTTCTTTGCGTAGTCGGATCATTATTGTCAAATAATGATTTAACTCTCAAATCTTGGTATTTGATTGTTCATCCGACCTACTTGTTTCAATAGGAACTTGGATCTCCGTGACCACAACCTTTGAGGTACGTGAGCCATGAGCATTGTTTGCTAACTCCGGAACACTTTTCGGCGCTGCGCATCTTTGCACATATAGCTAAGGTTCTTTTAACCTTATCAAAGTTCTATTGTCCTCCCACTTTTCTTTTCACGAAAAATTCCTTCCCAAAGAAACTTGACGTTCTAAGCGACAAATACTTTTGTCTCTGGTGTTATGGAGGAATACTCAACAGTTATTCGAAATAATCATACAAAGACAGGTTCATCCGACTTTGGTTGCAAACATATTTCTTATGCAAAGCATACCAATGTTTTAAGAAAGGACAACTTGGGTTTTATCCCAAACCATAACATATGGTGTCATTTCAACGGATTATGATGGAGCTCTTTTCAGTGGAAAAACGGTAGTCTCTAAAGCTTTTAATCTTTAAAACATAATGGCAGTTTTATGAATTATACCTTTGATCTTACCATGTCAAACAAGGTTTAATTACATATCTCGAACGCTCCATACTTTTATGGTGTTTCGGGAAATGCAAATCCACGGAACGATTCCTTAAATCTTAGGTATTATGCTAAACTTGTAACTCAAATATCTTCCTTTATGATCCTATCATAAACTATTTATATTCTTGTTACAATGATTTTTCACTTCATCTTGAAAATCTTTGAACTTTTCAAATATTTCACACTTCATCCTTATTAAGTAAATATTCATATATTCACTCAAATTTTCGGAGAAAGCACATGAAGTTGAAATCCATCGCTCTTGACTACACATAATGGATTTCGTACAACAATATGTACAAGTTCCAATAAGCTAGTCATTCGTTCCCTTTTGGCCTATGAACGAAGTTTTAATTATCTCTAGGAAAGTTTCTCAAGCGTCATTTGATCAAAATCAAATAGACTCCAAAATTCCATCCATATGGATTTTCTTCATGTTTTCTTTCCAATATAATTTAAACGGCGATGTCACTTCCTAAGTGATCTTTTAATCAATTTGTCTTTCGACATTTTTAGCACTAGTTTTATGGATGTGATTTCTCCAACGAGATTTGTGAATCATCCATATTTTATGGATTACGGCAATTATTTGAACAACCCTTTTGTTCTCATAATACTGATAAAACAAATCTTGAAGGCAAGCTCGATGTTTAACACAATAACCCTTTATTTGTTCTCGATGAATATCATCACATATTCTTTTGCTAGTTACTTAGGCCATTGTAGTTCATGAATTGTGTTGTTTTGTATGACGATTCACACCAACAAATTCAGTATCAAATACTTAAGAACCACATTGTTTAATAAGCAAAGAATATAGCCATAACATGTATATCATCTATATACTTAAACTGAACAATTCTAGTCTTTTCTTTCCGCCATATATTTATGAGATTCTCTTCAAGATTTTCCTGTTTGAAAGAATCTATCAACATCAATAGTGGAGTCATTCATATGACACATAATCCAAAGCGTGTATAATTAAATACCAATGTCTTTGGACTTGCACTTTGAAGTGGATCACCTATCATCAAATGTTTGGTGTTCTTTCAAATTCCTTTCTTTAGTAATCTCTTGGTGTAGTAAATATTTTACCTACATCAAATATTCACCCTTATCATGGAATTATCCATGATCAAGCTACTTTTAGCTTGTAACAGTGAATCGCAAGTATAATGTTGCTCTCCAAAACCTTTTGGAGGATTAGGACAACTAGTGTCTCCAACCTTTTGCAAATTCTCATCAAATATGAGAACATGACTTTTGCCATATTATACTCTATCATGTTGCAACCAAAACTTCGTTTCAGATATCACAATATCTTCCACACATCATGGTTTCTGAAACAACTCTTTCAGATCCTAGATAACCTTGATATTAAGACAATCCTTCTGAATATCAAGAATCATGGAGACAAACATGATACTAATATACTAACATTGGAATTGTTACTCTTGATTTTAATACCAACTATTAAACTTCATGGAGTAATCAAAACTTACTGAAATTTTGCAATGGGACTTTTAAACTTTAGATTAACACTTCAAAACAATACGATACCAGTTCGTAAAGTAACTAACCAGAATTCTATAGTTCTATCATCTCAATTATAACTAAGAGCAAGGTGGTAAACAGATGCCAATGACTACAACAACTATGCAAATTCACTTTGATTTAGTTTATGATAAATTGAGTTCTAATTAATAATTAAATTAATCTAGGTGAACTCCCACTCAAAACAATATCCCTCACATTGTTTTAGTGATCACACGAACCAAATCCACCACATCAAAACCGATCATCACGAGAGTTAATATAGCTTCAATGGCGAACAATCAACATGTTCATCATATCTACTATATGACTCATGCTCTACCTTCGGTAATCCGTGTTCCCGAGGCCATGTCCGACATGCTAGGCTCGTCAAGATCAAACCTTAGTTTCGCATGAGCAACTGCTTGCTCACGTTGTATACACTTGTAGAATCTAACACCCGATCATCACGTGGTGCTTCGAAACAACAAGTTTTTGCAACGGTGCTAACTAAGGGTGAACACTTTATGACTTGAAATTCATGTGCATGAGGGATCATCTTATAATGCTACCGTCGTCTACTAAGCAATACAAGATGCATAAAGGATTAACATCACATGCAATTCATAATATGTGATATGACATGGCCTTTCTTCTTTGTGATTCCGATCTCCATCTTCAAGCACGGACATGATCTCCATCATCACCGACATTGCATCAAGGTCAATGATGCTTCTCCATGGTTGTTGTCCACCGGCTTCAACTATTACAACTACTTTGAATAGACACGGGTCTTAATGAAATTAAAGACAACCATATGGCTCACGCGGTTGCCTACTTACAATAAGGAACATTGCATACATCATATATAATCACAATCATGGCCATATCACATCACAACACACCCCTGCAAAACAAAGTTAGACGCTTCTAATTTTCTTTGCATGTTTTACGTGGTTTGGGGCTTTCAATAAGTGTCGTTCTAACTTTTAACAAGAACCACAACATTGATACTAGTATTGTCAATCACCCGTTGTAAATTGGATCTTAACTATGCTAGGAGAAACAGCACCATAAATCCACTTATGCAATACAAGTTGCATGTAAAGCGTGGAGCAAGTCTCATGAACGATGTCATGTAAGGTTAGCCGGCCGCTTCATCCCAACATACCGCAAGATGCAAAGTACACAAGAAGCAATCAACAATAAAAGCATCAACGCCCACAATGACCATTGTGTTCTACTCTGCAACAGATCTACATATAGACACGACTGACATACTTTGTAGGGTTCGTAGCATGGAAAACAAAAATTTTCTATCGCATACAAACAAACAAGCCAAGATCTATCTACTAGATTGTAGCAACGAGTCGATGGAATAACTTACCTCGAAGATTCCAAAGCGGTTAACGAGAGCAGATTCTCGTGGGTGACGAGTCGTACTCTTCCGATCTCAAGATCGCGTAGACGATCCTTCCGGCTGCGTTAAGTAGCTGGCTCAATCGGTCACACGTTCGGTACTGACGAAGACCTTCCTCTCCCTTGTTCCAAAGAAAATGGAGGTTGTAGCACTCTCCTCGCGATTCCAAAGACAACAAGTGGTACCTGGAAGTAGAGGGAGATCTCGCAGGCTTCCTTAAGCCGAGCGAGTATGGTGGAGTATGAGAGAGAGCTATTAGTGGTCTAGAGTTTAGACACCCCAATTAGAAGGCTCTAATCCGAAGGCTAGTGCAATTAGAAGCTCTAAACCAAAGCGGCTCTAAACCGGAGTCTAGGGCTAGGATTTAGATTAGAGGATAGGAACTTGTGTGTCTAGGAGGAGGCCTGCCTCCTTTTATAGGTGGGAGGGCGGCCAAGGGAGGGAGTCCTCCCAAGTCGCCCTTGGTGGCGCTTGGAGAGGAGGACTCCTCCCCAAGTCGGTTTCAACCTCCTCTTGCTTGTTTCCCTCGGTTTCTTTTAGCCGTTTGACTTTCAAGCGGCCATTTGACTTTTCAGTTTTAGGATTCAATTTAATCCTTTATTTGGAACAATGAGAACACTTAGTACATGATGCAATCATTCCAATATGTAATGACACATTCATGTACCCTTCCCCCAGTGCCGGACATTCGGAACCTTCTAGAACATTCCGATGAAAACACGGAATCATTCCCGAACTCAAACGGGACTTTCCTTATATGAATCTTATTCTCCGGACCATTCCGAATCACCTCGTGATATCCGGATCCCATCCGAGACTCGAAAAACATTCGGTCTCTTTCTCATAATACCATAACTACTCAAACAACGTCGAATCCTTAAGTGTGTCTCCCTACGGTTCGTGAATTATGCGACATGATCGAGACACTTCTCCTAACAATAACCAATAGAGGAATCGAAATTCATATGGCTCTACATATTTCTACGATTACTTTGCGATCGAATGAACCACTTACATACGATACCAATTTCCCTTTGTCTCACGATAGTTTACTTATCCGAGGTTATGATCGTGTATCTCGCATACCTAGTTGAACCTCGTTACGATAAGTACTCTTTTCTGCTCCCGTGATATGTGATCCCTTGTGAGCCAGTCACATGCTTGCAAGCTAATTGGATGACATTCCACCGAGAGGGCCCAGAGTATATCTATCCGTCATATGGATGGACAAATCCCACTCTTGATCCATGTGTTTCAACCAATACTTTCCGAACACTCAATGCCACCTTTATAGCCACCCGATACGGTGTGGTGTTTGATGTCATCAAAGCATCCATCCGGTAAAGGTGATATGCATGATCTCATGGTCGAAGGAATTAGGTTACTATGTATCAGAAAGCATATAGAAATTGAACTATTGAAATGACTTGATCTTTATGCTACGCTTATCTATAGGAGTATGTCCACCATATCATTCTCCTAACGATATGATCCTGTTGTTAATAACATCTCTATTTTCATGATCAGGAAACCATGATCATATATTAACCAACAAGCTAGTTTAACAAGAGGCTTTACTAGGGACTCTTATTTTAGTTTACAAATCACACAAGTATTAATGTTTCCGGTTAATACAATTATAGCATGGTATGTAAACATTTATCATAAGTGTGAAGATATGATAATAACCACTTTATTATTGCCTCTTGGGCATATCTCCAACAGTCTCCCACTTGCACTAGAGTCAATAATCTAGTTTCAAACCTTTGTGTATTCAACACCTATGGCTTTCTGGTGTTGTATGTACACTATTGCTAGTGGTCAACTGATCTCCGGATCTGACACTTCCAGGTCCGTGTGTAATTGCATGTCTTTGTGTCTCTACGTATCACTCATTCTCTAATGAGATGGCTTCGTACAAATTTGGTCCTTTGGTGTGACCTTTAGTTCTTCGGGGTTAAAACATGTTGATAATATTGTCGTACAATATATCTTCATAGTATTATCCCGTTGTGAACTACACCTAGTTTGATAACAAACTACTTGACACAAATGCCCTCTTTAGCTGCTATTATAGCAGTCATATACTTAGCCTTTTGTTGTAGTATCTGTCACAATGTCTTAACTTTGGAACTCATCCAAATCTATTATGGAACTCACTTTCCATTACATTGTGCCACCTTTAGTTTAGATTGAGATAAACTCAATTTGTACTTTGTGACAAAACTAGTATCAATGTAGTACTTTTACAATGAATTAACCATCTATTTGTCACTTCTACAAATATTATACTCTTAGTTCTTCCAAAAGATCATAAGAATATCCTTACTATTGTCCAATGATCATCTTACGAATTATTCTGGTATATGCTCACAACATTTAGAGCATAGGACATATCTGGATTTGTACATATCATAGTATGATTGATATAAATACTCTTTGTGATTTCATACATCAAGTATCAATCTATACTTGATTATTTGTTTCACTTTACCAAATGTCAATACACTTGAATATATCATCAACATTTGAACTCTTTCAATCCTTTACGTGCGACAAGAACCTTTCTTGTAGTTTCTATATTGAACTCATTCAATATCTCGTCTATGTACTACGGCACAACCATATTAGCGTCTATTGATGCCAAATATTTGGTTTTGCCTAAGTCTTTCATCGGGATGAAATTCTTAATATGTGTTAATAAAAGATACATTATTTCCAATCAACAATATGTCTTCCACATAATGTATTAGAAACATGTCTTAGCGCCCCACTTAATTTCTTGCAAATGCAAGCATCTCCATCGTCTCGATGAACTTTTAAACTCCTTTAACAGTTTCATCACGGTGAAGATTCCAACTCATGATGCTCACTTTAACCATTGAAGTTTGCATATGCTTTTAGCGTCCTTTTGAATTAACAAAACCCTATGGACCGTGTTATGCACATGTCCTAGGTAACGATTCTATTAGAAGAACTTGTTTTGTTTATTCAACTACCATATAACAAATTATATGTAGTGGTTGCTACATTAATCCGTCTAGACTAAATATCACTATGAAAGATCAAATCTTGTCATAGTCAACCTTTGAACATTTTTTGAACTCTTTCCCAACATGTCGACTATTTCATAGATGTAAAACATCCATGTCTATTTCTTTATAGATCCAGACACAACTGTAAGGTCTTACACCTTTCTCGAGGGTTGTAACTACCTCGGTGAACTACGCTCCTAGATACAAGCCTGGATGAGTGGTAGTGGTTGAAATAGTACGGTGGGGCCCCAAAAGCCACTCACTGGTAGTCCTTTTAGACGTCCCAACCACTACCCTCTCAACGGGACTCAGACGGGCGTAGGTCGTGGCGAAGGGATCAACTACGTACACAAGTGGGTATGTACGCAAGCCACCATACAAGAGTACATCAGAGCCATACCATCTAGAAAGAAAGGAAATATAGCAACGCCATACGGCAAGATTCAAATGACCTAAATAGATCTATATTTTAGGATACTTCCTCATACAACACACATCAGAGTATCATGCGGAAGCGGCAAAAATCCGAGTACGGATAAGAAGCAAATCGGCATAAGATGCCATAGAAAATAAGCACATCCCAACTACAGGTCTCACGGATCCCCGTTCCCGGAATCTCTACACCGAACGATCGTTGCCCACATCTTCGGCTTCTTCCACCCAAAGATCCGTCCGAGAAGGTACTGCTCATCCGAATCAAGAATTTATCGTGAGACCCTAAGGGTACTCAAAGAAGTCTTAATGCCTCTAAAGGGGACACAACCTGGGGTGACGCAATTGGAGCGAAAGATAAACCCTAGCGATTCTACAGATAATCGCTAACCATCCGCCTAACCAATGATAGACGGATGTCCGTGAATTAAGTACAACAGTTATAATGGTAATCTCATCCGATCCATCCTCCTCCACCTTACCAACAAGGAAGCGGACGAACAACCCCCCCATCCGTTGGCAATTTTATTAACTATTCCGTGAGTGTTGCGCTATTTACTAGTCAAGTTCCTTAGTCAGATTAAGGCGGTACTTTAGTTATGCTTGTCTATGATCAAGAAACTGTGCTCCAAGTCGTCCATATCCGCGGACACGGCTTGAAAAGTTTTACCGGGTGCACCAATAGCAACACACGCTCGATCAACCTCGGAAAACCAAATCAAAACCCAACGAGGCTTTCACGTTGAACAATCACAGATTGAGAAATATTTCAGGGGCCACCCTTGAAGTACACCCGCAACAGTAAGCAAGCTTGAGACGGACTCAAGGTTTGCGACAATGGTCAGAACGATGAGATCCCCAATCGGGGACTATCGATACCGCGAAAACATTACGCTTCCCTAAACAGTACAGTGTGCTCCTCGCACAATTTAAAATACAGAAAGTAGCATGGCATAGGTACAGGATCTTAAATAAAACCTCAAACTAGTTTGTGTCCCCAAGAAATAGGACGGAATCAAGCTCTGGCCCAGGGGGGTCCCATATACCTCCCGGATGTGGATAGCGCGATAAATCAAGGAACAGGAATCAAGTACTCGGGGTCTTACGGGACACAAGTGAGCAGGAAAAACCAAATAGCAGATGTTGCTCACCGGTGCCACTTTCTTTAGTTATCCCAGAACTACTCAGGTTAAGTTGTTTAGGTACCTCATTATTCAACAGACTCTCACATACCCTACACATGCTGTTCTACGACTCGCATGGCTCAAACAACTCCTATAGTAGTGGCTCATGGGATGGGGGAACAAGCTTGGTGGGGTTTAAAAGTAAAGGCTATGCATACTTGAGATTCAATTTAATGCAATCGCGACTCAATGATGCAAGAATAAGATAGAGGCAATAGGTACTGTATGTATGCAAGCATGTGGAAGTGCTTGCCTGGTATCTCAGTTGAAGCGAGGGACGGATCTGGGTAGTGCTCCTGGTTCTCTTGATATAACCCCTGCTCAGTGTCTATCCGAGAAAAACCAAACAAACAAGGCCAACATGAATATAGAGCACAATCACATGAATAAGATGCGTCAAGCAAACAATCATGCCATGATGAATGATGCACAATTTGCATGGCATTAAGGTAGCATGGCATGGGTGAGGTGTGGAGGACAAGTAATAACATTTTAATGGGGATTTGGATCACATTTGTTGCCATAATAGTTGCTGTTCATTATATTTTTATATGATGCATGCTGCAATTGAAGTCATGGATATCATAACCATAAAGGTCTCGTCGAGCTGATCATTTTAGACATATCATTTGCTTAATTTGGAATTATAAAACAAAAGTTATTAAATTATTAAATTCTAGTGGCAATTGGTGTAATTTAAATAAACTTGGAATTTTAATTGTGCAAAAGACAATATGGATGGCATATTTGGAATCCTCTCATTTTGCTGATATCCAAACATATATTATTTGTCAAATTTGGATTTAGTATGGAAAAGTTATTTGAAACTGAATTGAATTTGAATTTTGAAATAATTTAAACTATATTTGAATTTTAAACAGGCTCTGGGACGTTTTATACCTATCCTAACCCAGCCTGGGTCGCAGACAGGTGGGGCCAGGAGTGTGCTGACCCACACGCCAGTGCCTGGGAACAAACGGGACCGCGGGTTTATTAAAGAAAAAGTCCGGAGCCTTTTTGCAAAAGTTCATAGACACAGACAAGTGGGCTCCCTAGGGACCGAGGGGTGGCAAAAAGGGGGTTTGTGCAAAGTGCCACGCCTTTGTGGATCTTCCTGAAACTCGACGGCCGCATTCATGGCGTCTTGGCGCGAAGGTTCGAACCAGCGACCTCAGCGGCGCTAGCGGCTACCGCTGGCGGTGTGTGGTTGTTGACAGGAAAGCGCAGGGAGCTAGGTAGGGTTTCTGTGGCGGCGAGCGAGCAGCGACAACGCTTACCGTGCACCGAGGGTGCTCGTTGCCGTGCCACGCTCAACCGAGAAGCGATCAAAGGGGGCGGTGTCTAGGAGGACCGAGGACTCACCGCGGGGCCGATGGCGTGCTTGGTTCGGGCAGGCGCGTTGATCGGCAGCGGCGGGCACGCTCTGTAGCTAGGGTTTTGGTGGCGTTCCGCGTGCAGTGGCAGGCCGTCTCCTCGCGTCTGGGTCCAGCGTCGCAGACGAGCCTCGAGGCTTCCTCGACACCCTACTCGCCCGCCTCACGGAAGTGTGTGTCTTTGGCGAGGTGGACGACGTGGCCATGAGAAGGAGGCGGTGGAGAAGGAGGCGAGGAGGGGCGCAGGGCCTGGGGTGGGATCTGGGGAGGCCAGAGAGGTGAGGAAGAGGATAAGAACGAGGGGCGAGGAGGGGCTAGCGTGGGGGAGGGGTAGATGGCCAGGGTGGCGTCGGCCACCTTTCCCTTCACGTGCTCGGCTCGGTCAGGCCAGGGCAAGGCAGGGCACTAGAGGGGCTGGCGGTGGGGTGGCGAGGCAGGAGGCGAGGCAGGTGGGACTGGGGTGTGGGCGTGAGGCAGAGAGGGTGAGAAAAAGAGGGGAGAGGGGAGAGGGGCCGGCTCGGGCTAGGGTTTAGATAGCTAGGGGAGGGTCCTTGGACGTGTGGGGTGGTAGCTGGTGAGGGTCTTGGGGTGGGGCTGCATGGCGGAGTAGAGAGGGAGGCGAGAGGAGGAAGGGCATGGCTTGAGCCTAGGGTTTAGGTGAGGGGTGATCATGCTAGGTAGGAAAGGGAGGTGGCACTTTGTGTTTTGCTTAGAAAGGTGGGGATTAGGGCCTTAGCTTAGCTAGGATGGATGGATGGCAAGGTAGGTCCTAGGGTTTAGCTAAGAGAGGGGGAAAGGATAGAAGGGTGGCCCCTTGCACTTGATCATGCATGCTCCAAACAAACTAACTAGAACAAGGCAAGAAAAAGAGAGATAGGGAGAGAGATGATCATGTGGTGATGGTTGCTCTTTGGTCCATGCATGCTCCAACATTGGCCAAGCAAAAACCAAGAGAAGAGGTGATTGGGTTGGTGCATGCCTCATGAGCACATGTATGTGCATGGGGCATGGGGTAGAGGTTTAGCTAAAGGGAAGAAGAGAGGGAAAAGTTTTGATGAAGAAACTACAAGCCCAAACAATATTAAGCAAAGGAAAAGATGCTCCACTTAAAATGCAAGCAAAAACCAAATACTGGAAAAGGTGTCACTTGCATGGCCCATGCAAAATAATTAATGCCAAATTATCCTTGTGAAAACAATATTATAATCATGGCATTATCCATATGCATTCCCAATAGATGGGCAAGGCCAAGCAAAGGTTATGGGTGTAATCCAAACAACCAATCATGAGCTAGAGATAAAACAACAAAATACCAAGCTCAGATTAGTTGGATGGTGGAATTATAAGGTGGTGAAAGAAAAAGGTGGTGGAGTCAATAAGAGATGCCCTCAACTCAACTTGGGCATTTAACAATATATCAAGAGCCAAATACAATATCAAGAGGCAAATACAATTAATCATGCACATGAGATAAGAACCAACAAGAAAGGGTTTTACATGGTGCTCAAATGCAAGGTGGCATGATGACATGAGCATGATATGATGATGATGCAACAATTATATGTTGGAAGTGGCCCATTTTATTATTATAACATGTAGCATTACAGGTGTTAGACAACTGGGATGCTACAACTCTCCCCCACTAAACAGGAATCTCGCCCCGAAATTCTAGGAAGAAGAAGAAGATACAAAGAGAGAAGGATGGTTGGCACGGAGTTCATCTTCACGCTCCCATGTGGCTTCATCAACAGAATGGTGTGACCACTGCACCTTGCAAAACTTGATGGACTTGTTGCGAGTCCTTCGCTCTGCGGTCTCAAGGATTTTGGTGGGGTGTTCTTGATAAGACAGATCTTCTTGGAGGTCGATTAGCTCATGATCCACGGTCTTGCGGGGTCTTTGAAGCACTTCTTGAGCTGAGAGATGTGGAAAACATCATGGACTTTGAGTTTTTCCTAAGCTCGATTGCATAAGCAACTTCTCCTCTTCTACCACGTATCTTGAAAGGACCGATGTATCTAGGAGCCAACTTTCCTTTGATAAAGCGGTGTGTTCCTCTCATGGGAGTGACACGAAGGTGAGCGAGATCACCAGGGCATATACCATATCGTGTGCTTCTGTCATAGTTGCTCTTATGACGACTCGAGCAATCTTGAGTTCTCGAATGATATGCACCTTCTCCTGCACTCGAGTCACAATGTCAGGGCCAAACCAGATTCTTTCTCCTGCACCTGACCAACCAATTGGAGTTCTGCACTTGCGACCATAGAGAGCCTCGAATGGTGCCATCTTCAGACTCTTCTGGAAGCTGTTGTTGTAGGAGAATTCAGCATATGGAAGGCATTCCTCCCACTTCATGCCAAACGAAATGACGCAAGCTCTAAGCATATCCTCCAGAATCTGATTGATTCTTTCCACTTGTCCTTGAGGTGAGGGTGGTAGCAGTCTTTGAAGTTCAACTTTGTTCCCAAAGCTTTTGGAAACTCTCCCGAACTTTGAGGTGAAGATGCTCCACAGTGCAGACTGATTTCAAGTGGAATCCCATACAAAGAGACAATCCTGTTGATATAGAGCTCACCAACTGAATTCGAAATTGTTTCTTTGATGGGAAGAAATGAGCCACTTTAGAAAGTCATCGATGACAACAAAAATTGCATTGTTGCCCTTGCGACCTTGGAAGCCGATGAAGTCCATCTCTACTTTCTCCCATTTCCATTAGGAGGTTTCAATGGCTGTAGAAGACCAAATGGTTTCGATGGACAGCCTTGACTCTGCGGCGAACATCACATTCGAGGCGTACTTGGCACAATACCGTTTCAACCTGTGCCACCAGATTGTGTTTTCAAGTCCATGTACATCTTTGTGCTGCCGGGATGGATAGAAAGAACCGAATCATGTGCCTCCTTGAGAACTTGGTCTCTCGGACCGGGTAGTTTGGAACAAACATCCGGTGTTCAAAGAAGAGCGTGCCTTGATCATCAACATGGAAGGACTCGTGCCGGAAGGTCAAGCTTAGCGATGAGCTTTTTGGTGTCGGATCACCAAAGGCGAGCGAATCTGTTCTTCCAGGAGAGGAGTAGCCAGAAGGTTCAGGAGATGCCCTTGTTCCACAATTTCCAGGTTGAGCTGACGGAATTCCTCGCATAAGAGAGGCTGTTGCTCTTCCACCGTGAGGTTGTTGACATAAGCTTTACGGCTAAGCGCATCTGCCATCACGTTTGCTTTGCCCGGAGTGTAGTTGATGGTCACATCGAAGTCATTGATTGCTTCAATCCATCTCCTCTGCTGAAGGTTGAGATCCGGTTGAGTGAAGATATACTTCAAACTCTTGTGGTCCGAGAAGATCTCACAACGGTTACCAAGCAAGTAGTGCCTCCATAGCTTCAAAGCAAAGACAACTGCTGCTAGCTCGAGGTCATGTGTGGGATAGTTGATTTCATGCGTCTTCAACTGACGAGAGGCATAAGCAACCACCTGTCTCTCTTGCATAAGGACCGCACCCAATCCTTGCAAAGAGGCATCGCAGAATATCTGGAAAGGCTTAGATGTATCTGGAGGAACCAAGACTGGTGTGGAAGTGAGCTTCTCTTTGAGTGTCTCAAAGCTTTCTTGACATGCAGGAGTCCACAGGTACTTCTTGCCTTTCTTGAGGAGGTCGGTAAGAGGCTTTGCTATCTTTGAGAAGTTACGAACAAAGCGGCAATAGCTAGCCAAGAAAACTCCGCACTTCCTTGACATTAGCGGAGGAAGCCATTCAACTATTGTCTTCACGGTTTCGGGTTGTTGCAATGCCCTTGGCAGATAACATGTCCCAAGTATGTTACTTGGCAGCCAAAACTCACACTTAGAGAACTTTGCATACAAGCGGTTCTCACGAAGCTTGTTCAGACACACCGCAGTGTTCTTCATGCTCCTCCTTAGACTTGGAATAGACCGAATGTCATCCAGATATACCACAACAAACTTGTCCAGGTACTCCATGAAAGAGTTCATCAGCCTCGAGAAGGTAGCAGTGCGTTGGTGAGGCGAAAGACATGACCGTGTACTCATACAGGCCATAGCGGGTGGTGAAAGCTGTCTTGGGCACATCTTCTTTTGAATTTTGATTTGGTGATAACCACTTCTCAAGTCCACTTAGAGAACACCACAGCTCCTGCGGTGATCAAATAGATCATTTATCAGGGAGAGGATATTTGTTCTTGATGGTTTTAGCATTTAGAGCCCGGTAGTCAACACATAGCCTATCGGTTACACGCTTCTTCACAAAGATTGTTGGGCTACCCCAAGAAGAAGTGCTATGTTGAATGAAACCCAACTTCTCTTGTTCATCAAGTTGTCGTTTGAGTTCACCCATTTCGAAGGACCCATTTTATATGGCCTCTTGGAGATAGGAGCCGTTCGGTTCAAGCTCAATCACGAATTCAACCTCGCGATCCGGAGGCATGCACCGCAACTCCTCGGAAAGACATCTGGGAACTCACAGACCCTTTGGTACCCTCCGAATAGCTTCCATAGCATCATCATTCGAGCAGACCAAGGAATAGAGCCGGACAGGAGTCGAGACTTGGAGAAAAGACTATATGGCCTTGAGGATCTTTAGAGACACCGGCGTTCAAAGACAATCAATCACATTTGCATTTCTGTTAACCAATCCATGCCCAAGATGACATCAATGTCGAGTTGCCCGAACAATCAAAGAAGCCAAGAATGAAGAACCACCAATCTCAATTTGATTTCCATGGTGATCTTAGATGCTACCATATTTGCTCCGGGAGAAAGAACCATTAACCGCTTGGGAAGAGGATCGGCTAACCCATTCTCACTTGCAAACTTCATCGAAACAAAAGAATGCGATGCACGAATCAAAGAGAACTCGTGCGAGGACCGAGTTAACGGATAGCATACCCATAACAACTCCAGTGCGAGCTCGGCTTGAGGCGTTGACGATTAGCGCGAACAACCGCAGAACCCAGGCTTGGTGTTGATGTTGAGAGCCCGAGGCGGTGGTGCACGAACCGAAGGAGAGCTTGTTCGATCTTGGCGGGGTGGAGGAGAGCTTTGTTCTTCATTGGGCAGTTCGATTTTGATGTCCGGGATCTCCACACACGAAGCAAACACCGGTGGGCGTGGAGCGAGTAGCGAGGACTCCGAGCGCTCGAGGGTAGTGGTTGTTGTAGCCCACAGGCCGCGATGGTGAAGTTTGGTGGCCTTGACGTGAAACTCGCGGTCTTGGTGGAGCCGGGAGGCGGTGGGGTGTTAGGAACCCAGACACGCTTAGAAGGAGCTGCCATAGCTGCAGAGCTTGATGCATCCTGTTATGTTTCTTGGACTCCTCGAACACTTGCCTTGCCTCCTCTTGCAGTCTTGTGTCTTTGTAGTTCAGGAAGGTTGCGGTCTTGCATGTGTGATTGCATACTTGATCGGCATTGAGCCCTTGCACGAATCTTTTACGCTTTTCTTGTCATCGGATACCTCATCACCACCATAACAGGACAGATTCATGAAGTTCTGATATAGGTGTTGGCGTTATCATTTCTGCTTGGTTGAGGAAAGCCTCCTTCATCCTTTCCATCACAATCTCCGAGAGAAACTGCTCCTTGAAAGCTGCGGTGAACCTCTCCCAAGTTGGCTGGAACCCGGTCAGCTTGCCTTCAAGTAGTTTTCCACCAAAGAGCCGCATCTCCCTTGAGAAGGTGAGTAGCACACTTGACCCACTCCTTACGGAACATCGCTAGTCTCGAGCAACCTTGAGATCTCATGACCAATCATCCGCGTCAAGTCGGTCGGACACATCAAGCGGAGGTTGAACTTGAGGAAGCTCTTGATGTCCCCACGCTTGGGAGGTGGAGGAAGTGGAGCAAACTCATTTCTTCCGCGCTCTCCTCAAAGCGCCTTGGTTCTCTTGCATGGCTGCCAAAGCATTAGCAATGTTTGACAATTGAGCCGAGCCCGAGGAGTATGTCCTCCTCGATCCGTGGTGGAGCCATCCTGTCATTGATATAAACTCAAGTCAGTACTATAATGGAGAATGATAATAATCCAAAATAGTACCAAGATGGAATTAACCATGATTAAAGGATACAATTTACTGAGATGATATTAAAATATCAACAAAGTTCATAGCACCTAAAAGATATTAAGCATATCGCACACGACTGAAAAGGAGTGTGGTACACAATATATCAAAGAAAAATTTTCCACAAATTTCGGCATTAGAATACCAATAGATGCGCAAAATTACTTAACGAATCAAGATTAGTGACTCTACCGATTCAATATACAAAAGCGAATGATAAAAGTAGTGGTATGGTCGCGACTCCATCCGCACTCAAATCATTACTCCGCACATGAACAAGTGGAACACATATCCTAACCCCTTCTTCTCACGTTAAACCTAAAGATTGGTAGCTACGGAGCGAACACCCCAAACAAGATAGCGTCGGATACAAAGAGGAAGATAGATTGCGTCGGTTTGCAAAAGCACAGCCGGTATGGAATGTACCAACGATTGATGACCAAAGGCGGATAAAATAACAACTTGGATGCAACAGATAGACAAGGAATTACACACACACACACGCACAACCTATGGTACTACGAAACCGACACGTGAATCCTAGTTTGAACTTTGAGAAGAGAATTGAAAACGTTGCACTTCCTTACCAGAAAAGGTTGGGTGGGAGGGTAAGAAGAAAAGTGGAAGCAGTCCTACTCTCGCGTTTTGTTTTTCCCTAATATACATAACTACCAAAATATTTGCTAGACTGACAACGACCGTTTGGCTGAAACCCCGAAGGTCGGGATGGCTCTGATACCAATTGTAACTACCTCGGTGAACTACGCTCCTAGATACAAGCCTGGATGAGTGGTAGTGGTTGAAATAGTACGGTGGGGCCCCAAAAGCCACTCACTGGTAGTCCTTTCAGACGTCCCAACCACTACCCTCTCAACGGGACCTTTACGGGCGGCGTGAGTCGGCGAAGGATCAACTACGTACACAAGTGGGTATGTGCAAGCCACCATACAAGAGTACATCGAGCCATACCATCTAGAAAGAAAGGAAATATATAGCATACGGCAAGATTCAAATGACCTAAATAGATCTATATTTTAGGATACTTCCTCATACAACACACATCGAGTATCATGCGGGCAAAAGCGAGAATCCGAAATGCGGATAAGAAGCAAATCGGCATAAGATGCCATAGAAATAAGCACATCCCAACTACAGGTCACACGGATCCCGTTCCGGAATCTCTACACCGAACGATCGTTGCCCACATCTTGGCTTCTTCCACCCAAAGATCCGTCACGAGAAGGTACCTGTTCATCGAATCAAGAATTTATCGTGTGAGACCCTAAGGGTACTCGGCAAGTCTTAATGCCTCTAAAGGGGACACAACACAGGGTGACGAATTGCTGAAAGATAAACCCTAGCAGTTCTAGATAACGCTAACCATCCGCCTAACCAATGATAGACGGATGTCCGTGAATTAAGTACAACAGTTATAATGGTAATCTCATCCGATCCATCCTCCTCCCTGCTTACCAACAAGGAAGCGGACGAACAACCCCCCCATCCGTTGGCAATTTTATTAACTATTCCGTGAGTGTTGCGCTATTTACTAGTCAAGTTCCTTATTCAGATTAAGGCGGTACTTTAGTTATGCTTGTCTATGATCAAGAAACTGTGCTCCAAGTCGTCCATATCCGCGGACACGGCTTTCAGAAAGTTTTACCCGGCCGGGGTGCACCAATAGCAACACACGCTAATTTAAACTATATTTGAATTTTAAACAGGCTCTGGGACGTTTTATACCTATCCTAACCCAGCCTGGGTCGCAGACAGGTGGGGCCAGGAGTGTGCTGACCCACACGCCAGTGCCTGGGAACAAACGGGACCATGGTTTATTAAAGAAAAGTCCGAGCCTTTTGCAAAAGTTCATAGACACAGACAAGTGGGCTCCCTAGGGACCGCGGGTTGGCAAAAGCAAAAAGGGGGGGTTTGTGCAAAGTGCCACGCCAGACTGTGGATCTTCCTGAAACGACGACGGCCGCATGATGCAGCTTGTGGCAGGGGTTCGAACCAGCGACCTCTGGCGCGCTAGCGGGGCGGCTACCGCTGCGGCGGTGTGTGGTTGTTGACAGGGAAAGCGCAGGGGAGCTAGGTAGGGTTTACGCGAGCGGCAGAGCAGACGACGACGACGCTTACACCGTGCACCGAGGGTGCTCGTCGCCGTGCCACGCTCAACCAGGAAGCGATCAAAGGGGGGACGGTGTCTAGGAGGACCAGGGACTCACCGCGGGGCCGATGACGTGCTTGGTTCGGGCAGGGGCGCGTTTGATCGGCGGCGAGGCAGACGCTCTGTAGCTAGGGTTTTCGGTGGCGTTCCGGCGTGCAGCGGCAGGGCAGGCCGTCTCCTCCTCGCGTCTGGGTCCAGGGCGTCGCAGACGAGCCTCCGAGGCTTCCTCGACACCCTCTACTCCGCGCCTCCTGGAAGTGTGTGTGCTGGCGAGGTGGACGACGTGGCCGGCGAGAAGGAGCTGGGCGGTGGAGAAGGAGGCCAGAGGAGGGGAGCGAGGCAGGGCCTCTGGGGTGGGATCTGGGGAGGCCAGAGAGGTGAGGAAGAGGATAAGAACGAGGCGAGGAGGGCTAGCGTGGGGAGGGGTAGATGGCCGGTGGCGTCGGCCACCTTTCCCCTTCACGTGCTCGGCTCGGTCGAGCAGCAAGGCAGGCACTAGAGGCTGGCAGGTGGGGTGGCGAGGCAGGGAGGCGCAGGTGGGGTGGGCGTGAGGCGGGTGAGGGTGAGAAAAGAGGGAGGGAGAGGGCGGCTCGGGCTAGGGTTTAGATAGCTAGGGAGGGTCCTTGGGTGTGGGGTGGTAGGTGGTAGTAGAGGTCTTTGGGTGGGGCCTGCATGGCAGGTAGAGAGAGGGCCGAGAGAGAGGGAATGGGCATGGCTTGAGCCTAGGGTTTAGGTGAGGGGGGTGATCATGCTAGGTAGGAAAGGGGAGGTGGCACTTTGTGTTTTGCTTAGAGAAAGGTGGGGATTAGGGCCTTAGCTTAGCTAGGATGGATGGATGGCAAGGTAGGTCCTAGGGTTTAGCTAAGAGAGGGGGAAAGGATAGAAGGGTGGCCCCTTGCACTTGATCATGCATGCTCCAAACAAACTAACTAGAACAAGGCAAGAAAAAGAGAGATAGGGAGAGAGATGATCATGTGGTGATGGTTGCTCTTTGGTCCATGCATGATCCAACATTGGCCAAGCAAAAACCAAGAGAAGAGGTGATTGGGTTGGTGCATGCCTCATGAGCACATGTATGTGCATGGGGCATGGGGTAGAGGTTTAGCTAAAGGGAATAAGAGAGGGAAAAGTTTTGATGAAGAAACTACAAGCCCAAACAAGATTAAGCAAAGGAAAAGATGCTCCACTTAAAATGCAAGCAAAAACCAAATACTGGAAAAGGTGTCACTTGCATGGCCCATGCAAAATAATTAATGCCAAATTATCCTTGTGAAAACAATATTATAATCATGGCATTATCCATATGCATTCCCAATAGATGGGCAAGGCCAAGCAAAGGTTATGGGTGTAATCCAAACAACCAATCATGAGCTAGAGATAAAACAACAAAATACCAAGCTCAGATTAGTTGGATGGTGGAATTATAAGGTGGTGAAAGAAAAAGGTGGTGGAGTCAATAAGAGAGATGCCCTCAACTCAACTTGGGCATTTAACAATATATCAAGAGCCAAATACAATATCAAGAGTCAAATACAATTAATCATGCACATGAGATAAGAACCAACAAGAAAGGGTTTTACATGGTGCTCAAATGCAAGGTGGCATGATGACATGAGCATGATATGATGATGATGCAACAATTATATGTTGGAAGTGGCCCATTTTATTATTATAACATGTAGCATTACAGGTGTTAGACATCTGGGATGCTACAAGGGTCCTTCAAGTTCAAAACTTGATTTCTCGTGTATGGAACTATCACGGATTTTATGGCTTCAAGCCATTTGACGGAGTCAGGGCTCATCATCGCTTCTTTGCACATAGTCAGATCATTATTGTCAAATAATGATTTAACTCTCAAATCTTGGTATTTGATTGTTCATCCGACCTACTTGTTTCAATAGGAACTTGGATCTCCGTGACCACAACCTTTGAGGTACGTGAGCCATGAGCATTGTTTGCTAACTCCGGAACACTTTTCGGCGCTGCGCATTTTTGCACATATAGCTAAGGTTCTTTTAACCTTATCAAAGTTCTATTATCCTCCCACTTTTCTTTTCACGAAAAATTCCTTCCCAAAGAAACTTGACGTTCTAAGCGACAAATACTTTTGTCTCTGGTGTTATGGAGGAATACTCAACAGTTATTCGAAATAATCATACAAAGACATGTTCATCCGACTTTGGTTGCAAACATATTTCTTATGCAAAGCATACCAATGTTTTAAGAAAGGACAACTTGGGTTTTATCCCAAACCATAACATATGGTGTCATTTCAACGGATTATGATGGAGCTCTTTTCAGTGGAAAAACGGTAGTCTCTAAAGCTTTTAATCTTTAAAACATAATGGCAGTTTTATGAATTATACCTTTGATCTTACCATGTCAAACAAGGTTTAATTACATATCTCGACGCTCCATACTTTTATGGTGTTTCGGAAATGCAAATCCACGAACGATTCCTTAAATCTTAGGTATTATGCTAAACTTGTAACTCAAATATCTTCCTTTATGATCCTATCATAAACTATTTATATTCTTGTTACAATGATTTTCACTTCATCTTGAAAATCTTTGAACTTTTCAAATATTTCACACTTCATCCTTATTAAGTAAATATTCATATATTCACTCAAATTTTCGGAGAAAGCACATGAAGTTGAAATCCATCGCTCTTGACTACACATACTGGATTTCGTACAACAATATGTACAAGTTCCAATAAGCTAGTCATTCGTTCCTTTTGGCCTATGAGCGAAGTTTTAATTATCTCTAGGAAAGTTTCTCAAGCGTCATTTGATCAAAATCAAATAGACTCCAAAATTCCATCCAAATGGATTTTCTTCATGTTTTCTTTCAATATAATTTAACGGCGATGTCACTTCCTAAGTGATCTTTTAATCAATTTGTCTTTCGACATTTTTAGCACTAGTTTTATGGATGTGATTTCTCCAACGAGATTTGTGAATCATCCATATTTTATGGATTCTGCAATTATTTGAACAACCCTTTTGTTCTCATAATACCGATAAAACAAATCTTGAAGGCAAGCTTGATGTTTAACACAATAACCCTTTATTTGTTCTCGATGAATATCATCACATATTCTTTTGCTAGTTACTTAGGCCATTGTAGTTCATGAATTGTGTTGTTTTGTATGACGATTCACACCAACAAATTCAGTATCAAATACTTAAGAACCACATTTTTTAATAAGCAAAGAATATAGCCATAACATGTATATCATCTATATACTTAAACTGAACAATTCTAGTCTTTTCTTTTCTGCCATATATTTATGAGATTCTCTTTCAGTATTTCCTTTTCTGTTTGAAAGAATCTATCAACATCAATAGTGGAGTCATTCATATGACACATAATCCAAAGCGTGTATAATTAAATACCAATGTCTTTGGACTTGCACTTTGCAGTAGATCACCTATCATCAAATGTTTGGTGTTCTTTCAAATTCCTTTCTTTAGTAATCTCTTGGTGTAGTAAATATTTTACCTACATCAAATATTCACCCTTATCATGGAATTATCCATGATCAAGCTACTTTTAGCTTGTAACAGTGAATCGCAAGTATAATGTTGCTCTCCAAAACCTTTTGGAGGATTAGGACAACTAGTGTCTCCAACCTTTTGCAAATTCTCATCAAATATGAGAACATGACTTTTGCCATATTATACTCTATCATGTTGCAACCAAAACTTCGCTTTGAGATATCACAATATCTTCCACATCATGGTTTCAAACAACTCTTTCAGATCCTAGATAACCTTGATATTAAGACAATCCTTTTGAATATCAAGAATCATGGAGACAAACATGATACTAATATACTAACATTGGAATTGTTACTCTTGATTTTAATACCAACTATTAAACTTCATGGAGTAATCAAAACTTCTTGAAAGTTTGCAACGGACTTTTAAACTTTAGATTAACACTTCAAAACAATACGATACCAGTTCGTAAAGTAACTAACCAGAATTCTATAGTTCTATCATCTCAATTATAACTAAGCGCAAGGTGGTAAACAGATGCCAATGACTACAACAACTATGCAAATTCACTTTGATTTAGTTTATGATAAATTGAGTTCTAATTAATAATTAAATTAATCTAGGTGAACTCCCACTCAAAACAATATCCCTCACATTGTTTTAGTGATCACACGAACCAAATCCACCACATCAAAACCGATCATCACGAGAGTTAATATAGCTTCAATGGCGAACAATCAACATGTTCATCATATCTACTATATGACTCATGCTCTACCTTTTGGTAATAATCCGTTCTGAGGCCATGCGTACATGCTAGGCTCGTCAAGATCAAACCTTAGTTTCCGCATGATCAAATCTGGCTTGCTCACGTTGTATACACTTGTAGAATCTAACACACCTGATCATCACGTGGTGCTTCGAAACAACAAGCTTTAGCAACGGTGCTAACTAAGGGTGAACACTTTATGACTTGAAATTCATGTGCATGAGGGATCATCTTATAATGCTACCATCGTCTACTAAGAAATACAAGATGCATAAAGGATTAACATCACATGCAATTCATAATATGTGATATGACATGGCCTTTCTTCTTTGTGCTTCCGATCTCCATCTTCAAGCACGGACATGATCTCCATCATCACCGACATTGCATCAAGGTCAATGATGCTTCTCCATGGTTGTTGTCCACCGGCTTCAACTATTACAACTACTTTGAATAGACACGCGGGTCTTAACAGAAATTAAAGACAACCATATGGCTCCTGCCGGTTGCCTACTTACAATAAGGAACATTGCATACATCATATATAATCACAATCATGGTCATATCACATCACAACACACCCCTGCAAAACAAAGTTAGACACTTCTAATTTTCTTTGCATGTTTTACGTGGTTTGGGGCTTTCAATAAGTGTCGTTCTAACTTACGAACAAGAACCGCAACATTGATACTAGTATTGTCAATCACCCATTGTAAATTGGATCTTAACTATGCTAGGAGAAACAGGCACCCGCAAATCCACTTATGCAATACAAGTTGCATGTCAAGCGTGGAGCAAGTCTCATGAACGATGTCATGTAAGGTTAGCCCGGGCCGCTTCATCCCAACATACCGCAAGATGCAAAGTACACAAGAAGCAATCGACAATAAAATCATCAACGCCCACAATGACCATTGTGTTCTACTCGTCTGAGATATACATATAGACACGGCTCGATACCCTTTGAGGGGTTCGTAGCATGGAAAACAAAAATTTTCTATCGCATACAAACAAACAAGCCAAGATCTATCTACTAGATTGTAGCAACAAGTCGATGGAATAACTTACCCTCGAAGATTCCAAAGCGGTTAACGAGAGCAGATTCTCGTGGGTGATGTAGTCGTACTCTTTCCGATCTCAAGATCGCGTGGGCGATCCTTCCCAAGGCGTTCGGCAGCGCTCGTAATCGGTCACACGTTCGGTACTGACGAAGACCTTCCTCTCCTTGTTCCAAAGTGACGGAGGTTGTAGCACTCTCCTCGCGATTCCTGTGGCGTGGTACCGGAAGTAGAGGGGAGATCTCGCAGGGCTTCACCTTAAGCCGGAGCGAGTATGGTGGAGTATGAGAGAGAGCTATTAGTGGTCTAGAGTTTAGACACACCAATTAGAAGGCTCTAATCCGAAGGCTAGTGCAATTAGAAGCTCTAAACCAAAGCGGCTCTAAACCTCTAGGGCTAGGATTTAGATTAGAGGATAGGAATTTGTGTGTCTAGAGGAGGAGGCCCTGCCCCTCCTTTTATAGGTGGGAGGGGCGGCCAAGGGGAGGGAGTCCCTCCCCAAGTCGGCCTTGGTGGCCTTGCTTGGAGGAGGGACTCCTCCCCAAGTCGGTTTCAACCTCCTCTTGCTTGTTTCCCTCGGTTTCTGTTTAGCCGTTTGACTTTCAAATGGCCATTTGACTTTTCAGTTTAGGATTCAATTTAATCCTTTATTTTGAACAGCGAGAACACTTAGTACATGATGCAATCATTCCAATATGTAATGACACATTCATGTACCCTTCCCCGGTCTTGGGACATTCCGGAACCTTCTAGAACATTCCCGATGAAAACACCGGAATCATTCCCGAACTCCGAAACGGGACTTTCCTTATATGAATCTTATTCTCCGGACCATTTCGGATCACCTCGTGATATCCCGGATCCCATCCGAGACTCCGAACAACATTCGGTCTCTTTCTCATAATACTATAACTACTCAAACAACGTCGAATCCTTAAGTGTGTCTCCCTACGATTCGTGAATTATGCGGACATGATCGAGACACTTCTCCGAACAATAACCAATAGAGGAATCTGGAAATTCATATGTCTCCAACATATTTATATGATTACTTTGCGATCGAATGAACCACTTACATACGATACCAATTTCCCTTTGTCTCACGATAGTTTACTTATCCGAGGTTATGATCGTCGGTATCTCTGCATAACTAGTTGAACCTCGTTACCGATAAGTACTCTTTTCTCGTTCCCGTGATATGTGATCCCTTGTGACCCAGTCACATGCTTGCAAGCTAATTGGATGACATTCCACCGAGAGGGCCCAGAGTATATCTATCCGTCATATGGATGGACAAATCCCACTCTTGATCCATGTGTTTCAACCAATACTTTCCGAACACTCAATGCCACCTTTATAGCCACCCAGTTACGGTGTGGTGTTTGATGTCATCAAAGCATCCATCCGGTAAAGGTGATATGCATGATCTCATGGTCGAAGGAATTAGGTTACTATGTATCAGAAAGCATATAGCAATTGAACTATTGAAATGACTTGATATTTATGCTACGCTTATCTATAGGAGTATGTCCATCATATCATTCTCCTAACGATATGATCTTGTTGTTAATAACATCTCAATGTTCATGATAGGGAAACCACAATCATCCATTAACCAACAAGCCAGTATTATATAGAGGCTTTACTAGGGACTTCAAATTAAGTTTACAAATCACACAAGTATTAATGTTTCCGGTTAATACAATTATAGCATGGTATGTAAACATTTATCATAAGTGTGAAGATATGATAATAACCACTTTATTATTGCCTCTTGGGCATATCTCCAACGGTGGCGCCAAGCTAGGGTTTGGAGGAGAGGTACTTGTGTGTCCTAGGAGGGAGCCCTTCCCCTCCTTATATAGGTGGAGGGGCCGGCCGGCCAAGGGGAGGTAGGGGAGTCCCTCCCCAACTCGGCTTGGGTGGTGCGCCGCCGTTTGGAGGAGGGATTCCCTCCCCAACTCGGTTTCCCACTCCTCCTCCTCTTTCCAAAACTTGCCGTTTGACTTTTCAATTTAGGATTTGAATAAACCCTTTATTTTGGACAGCGAAGACACTTAGTACATGATGCAATCATTCCAACTTTCAATGACACATTCATGTACCCCTTCCCCTCCGGAGTGCCTGACATTCCGGAACCTTCTAGAACATTCCCGATGAAAACACCGGAAACATTCCCCAACTCCGAAACAGGACTTTCTTTATATGAATCTTATTCTCCGGACCATTCCGGATCTCCTCGATATCCCGGATCCCATCCGAGACTCCGAATAACATTCGGTCTCTATCTCATTATACCATAACTACTTAAACAACGTCGAATCCTTAAGTGTGTCTCCCTACGGTTCGTGAATTATGTGGACATGATCGAGACACTTCTCCGAACAATAACCAATAGAGGAATCTGGAAATTCATATGGCTCCCACATATTTCTACGATTACTTTGCGATCGAATGAACCACTTACATACGATATCAATTTCTCTTTGTCTCACGATAGTTTATGTGGCATCCCGTAAAACCACTACTAGAAAATCGCGTTGAATTTGTGCATTGCATCGTCATCATCATGTGTTGTTTGCCTAAAACTATTTTTCGCAAAGCCCGTTTCGTTTTCTAATACGCCCCTCTTTATTCAAACATCAAAACCGGGTCCCCGGAATATTTTGTTTTGGCCGCTATCGGTTGCATATGGCCCGTTAAAATAAATAAAAAGGTTTAATTATTTTAGTGGGGGCAGTCGAACGGGCCAACCCGACCCGAACGACCACCCCCGTATAAAACAAAACGGTCCGCCTCTAATCCTAACCCTACCAGATATTCTACCCTCACCCCCGCCACCTCACCCCACCTATCCTAGGCCGCCACGTCACCTTTCTCCCCACCCAATCGATGTTGCCACATCCCCTCTCTCTCCTCTCTCTGACTCACCCACCCCACCACAAACACACCTGGCCCCCCCCCAACCACACACGCACGCCAGTCCCTGTCCCTGGCCCCGCCGACCCCGTGCGGGCCCACCCCTGCAACCGCGTCCCTGCCGCGTGCCATCCCCAGCGCCCTCTCCCCCCTGTTCCGCGAGCCCCCCCAACCCCGCGTGCATCCCCGACCAACCACCCTCCTCCTCCGGCGGTTCCCTCGCATGGCGACCTGCCTCTCCCTAGTCTCTCCTCCCGCCGCCTAACGTCCCTCGCTCCGCGCCACGCCTGTGACCCTGCCTTCCCAACCTTCCTTCTCCTGCCGCCCTGCAGAGCCACTCCTGGCCCGGCCAGCCAGCTCTACGGATCCCCTGGCCGGCCCTCCCTCCCTCGGCCCTCTCCGCTTTTCGCCCTCACCTCCTTCCTCCTGGCCGCGCCATGCCTCTCCGGCCGCGGTGCTCGCAGCCCGCCCGCCTCTGCGGCCGCGCCTCCGCCCGCCTCCTCCTTCCCGCTGCGCCCGCTCTTCGCCGGCGTCGCCCTCCGGCCATCTTCCTCCATGGCCGACCCACTGCTGGCGCTTTGCCTCAGGCGCGTCCCGTCGCCCGCTTGCCCGGACCCCCTCCGCCTCCGCAGCTCGACCGACCCTAGCCTCTGTCCCTCCGCCTCGAGTCCACCCGGTGCGCCACTGCGACCCGGTGGTTCCTGCTCCTTTTCCTCGATGCGTCGCCTCGGGTCGATCCAAGCCAAAGACAGCGGTCTGCAACTGTTGTCTTGCGTGTGTTTTGTGGTGGCGTTGGTGACCAAACCAAGATGTTGCGGTGCCGGCGAGGTCTCGTGTTCCTGTGCACACCTCGCCATCAAGTTCCACCTCCCGAAGACCAAGACCCGATGGCCGAGATCAAGTTTGACATCGTTAATCAAGATGGAACCTCGAGGCCTTCTACATGGGACGCCAAGATCTCCTTCCGGATGTGATGCTCGAGAACCCAGCGGTAAGGACACCGACGCAGACGCAAAGCACTCGCCCGGACACCAAGTTCTTCACCCGAGACCGACCCGACTTGGGAACCCGACAAGACCTCCGCGATAACGAGAACGGCGTTGACCGGAAGAACCCGACGCGCCCGACACGCGGACCGACAAGTTCTTCTCGACGACAAGATCATCGACATAGAGCCCGAAGGACACATGTGCGACAAGGACTCCCTCGAGGACGCCGAGTGCGTCACCCCGGACACAGAGACCCGGATGCGCCAAGACCCTAACCCCGGAATCCGAGAACGACACGTCGAACCCTGGACCCTGTCGAACCCCGAACCCCGGAACCCCAAGATCGTCGAGACCCCTAATGTGTGGACCTCTTCCCGAAAACCCTATCTTATAACATAATATAACTTGTCAAATATTAAATTGTCATCTCGCATGCATCACATTGGTTTGGGGGCCTTATGCCGATTCACCTAATAATTAAATATGGGGCCCATATGCGGGCAAATCTAGTCTCATATTGGCCTCATTAAAATTTGTGTAGCGAACCGGTATCTTATCTTGCCTTGTTAAGACAACATTTAAAATGCAGGGTAGCTAAACAACTTGGACCACTTGAATATTTGTCGGGACCCCGGTTCCACTTAAAATTGACCTAATTGCGTTGCACCTTGCCATGCCATGCATCATACATGCATCATGCCGAACTTCTGCCGTTGTATTAAATATTGCATCCGGTGTTTCTTCTAGTGTTTTGCTTCTTCGCGGATAAGGCCGTTGAGTGGATGTGAGCTTCGCCCCGACCTTCGGGTTGAACCTTCAGCAATGTTTTCAGGCGAGCATCTCCCCCTTTCTACCCATCTTACTTTTATAGTATTTACTTCCCTCCTGTTGATCTTTTGCTATCTGTGTTGCGATGCTTTAGTACCGTACCTGGAATATACCGTGCAGCCCTATATTGCCTTGGACACACCCTATTACCTGTTGTTTGGTAGATAGTTGGACTTGCGCGTCGTAGTTGCTTGCTCAAGTGCTGATGTGTGTCGTCATATGCCACAGTTGCTGATGTATTGCCGTATGATGTTGATGTTGGAAGTGATTCTAGTTTTACTTTTCGTCACTTTAACTTCTGTTTAACAACTAAAATTGAAATAAGCAGAGGCATCGGTGGGTGATAGATAACATTTGGTTTCCGAACGCCCACTTGTGTCCCGTAAGACCCCGAGTACTTGATACCTGTTCCTTGATTTATCGCGCTATCCACATCCGGGAGGTATATGGGACCCCACGAGCGAGCTTGATTCATTCTTATTTCTTGGGGCCACAAACTAGTTTGAGGTGTTTTACTATCTGTACTTATGCCATGCTACCTTCGTAGTTAAATTGTGCGAGTCTTGCTGCATCTGTTTAGGTAAGCGGGATGTTTCGCGGTATCGACAGTCCCGATTGGGGACCTCTTTGTCGTTCTGACCATTGAGTCCGTCTCGAGCTTGCTTACTCCGTTCTTGGTGTACTCAAGGGTGGCCCCTGAAATATTTCTGAATCTGTGATTGTTCATCGTGAAAGCCTCGTTGGGTTTTGATTTGGTTTTTAGGTTGATCGGCGTGTGTTGCTATTGGTGCACCCGGCGGTAAAACTTTCGAAAGCCGTGTCATGGATATGGACGACTTGGAGCTGATATCTCGATCATAGACAAGCATAACTAAAGTTCTTGCTATAAATTTGACTTATAATGACTAGTAATCAGCTTCACTATAATGGAATGGCTAATTAATTCTGCCCACAATTGCTTGTTTGGAGTGTAAACGCGACCATTGTACTGACTAGTAAGTGTTGCAACTACAATGAATGGCTGAATAAAATTACCAACAACTGCTAGGTTTTGGGTTTATCTCAAGCTATCATGTCGATTAGTAATTGTTGCAACTTCTAGCGGAATGATTAAATAAAAGTGCCTTGCTTACTTTATCGGGATGATTATCTATACTGTCTAGTAATTCTGCAACGATAACCGAATAACTAAAGCGGCAACGGTGTGAGTTCCTCGGTTGACTTCCTCGTTTGGTCTCGAGAAACACCGGGATGGGTTTGTTTGGTGTTAGCTTGAGTTGGATCCGGATAGGTCATTCTCATACCTCTCGATAACCGCCATTGTATCGAGTCTCTATAGGTTGTTTAGTGCATGTTGCATTGCGCTTGATCCACCATACCTATGTGGCGAGGACATGAATTCTAGCCTCGCCGTGTCTTGGCCTCGATCTTGACGCTCCTTCTTTTTCCTTTGCCCTTTGTCGGCACCCCTTTTGTTTAAGCAGGTTTTGAGATCGACGCCGTTAGCATGGTTGCCCTTCCGGCTTGGCCTGGGCAGGGTTATGGACGCCATCGGTTATTCTTCAGGGCTCTTAGCCCCATTTGCATCTTGTCCGTATGTGGACGCTCTATCGTTTTCAAGGTGATTTGGATCTTGGTATATTATATCTGTATTCTTGACTCTTTGAGTCGCTCTTATATAAATCTGTTCTGTGGGTCCCATCGAGGACTGTTGTGTAATGTTATTACTTCGTTTTCCACCCGCACGAAAGTGCCTGGTGGGCACCTTTGAATCGTTTCTATGCGGGTTTGGCGAATTTTGCTCAAACTTGCATAGGTCCGATTCCGAGGGTGTTACAGAGTGGTATCAGAGCTCAGCAGTTGCGATACCCCACAAGTCCAGCCTGTAGGATAACCTAGCTAACGGCCGAAGTAGAGTGTCAAAAACTATTTTGCAAAATCGGTTGGATAGCTCTGATTAGGTCTGATTTTTACTCCTTACCCCTTTGCTACTCTCCTCTTATCTCGACGTGTTTTGAATCTGCTCTCTTCTCTTTCTTCGAGTCCAGGAATTCTCGTGGTTGGGTTCCGTCGCACCTTCAGGGTTTCGCTTCCTCCTTTGGTAACGGTGTTCTACCATCCGGTGTTCATGCTATCTGAGGAATCCGTCTGCTGTGGTACCATTCTTTGTTCTTTGTTTGTGCCTTCCGGTGTTTTCCGACGCGACGACCGCATCTACGCCAGATCCGATGCAGAGTCTGCATCACTCCTTTGATCCGAACCTCGCTTGTCGAGATCTTCAGTCTGAATCTTGAGGGTTGGTTGCATAATCTGTCTATTCGTGTACAGAGTAATGCTTTGAGTGCGGGATGGAGTCGCGACCATACCACTACTCTTATCATTCGCTTATGAACATTGAATGGTGGATCGATGCAATTTTCCTCCTTCCACGGAAGCTAGAGGTGGCTTATTTTGCTGATGCCTCTACCTTCGACCTTTTTTGTTCCGGAGTGCTCTCTCGACGATCAGGGACAACGACCTCTTGTTAGTGGTGTCGCGAAGATCTACACGAAGCGAGAAGACGCAGATCGCCGACCTTCCCTTCCGGTACCATGAGGCGGATCTCGAGGGCGAGATCCATTGTTAGTGGTGTCGAATTGTGGCATCCCGTAAAACCACTACTAGAAAATCGCGTTGAATTTGTGCATTGCATCGTCATCATCATGTGTTGTTTGCCTAAAACTATTTTTCGCAAAGCCCGTTTCGTTTTCTAATACGCCCCTCTTTATTCAAACATCAAAACCGGGTCCCCGGAATATTTTGTTTTGGCCGCTATCGGTTGCATATGGCCCGTTAAAATAAATAAAAAGGTTTAATTATTTTAGTGGGGGCAGTCGAACGGGCCAACCCGACCCGAACGACCACCCCCGTATAAAACAAAACGGTCCGCCTCTAATCCTAAACCTACCAGATATTCTACCCTCACCCCCTGGCCACCTCACCCCCACCTATCCTAGGCCGCCACGTCACCTTTCTCCCCCCCACACCCAATCAGATGTTGCCACATCCCCCCTCTCTCTCCTCTCTCTACAGCTCACACCCCACCAACCCAAACACACCCTGGCCACACAACCCCCCCCACCAACCACACACGCACGGTCCACATCCCCCGCCGACCCCATGCGGCCCACCCACCCGCCCAGCGTCCTGCGCGTGCCATCCCCGTCCTCTCCCATGAGCCCCGAGCCGCGTGCATCCCCGCCCAACCACCCTCCTCCCCCCGGCGGTTCCCCTCGCCGGCGACTGCCTCTCCGCCGTCTCTCCTCCCGCCGCCTAGCGTCCCTCGCGCTCCGCGCCACCCGTCGCTGACCCCCGCCTTCAACCTTCCTTCTCCGCCTCTGAGAGCCCGCGTCCGGCCAGCCAGCCTCCCGGCTCCCCTGGCCAGCGCGTCCTCCTCCTCGGCCCCTCCGCTTGCTCGCCTCACCGCCTCCTTCTCCTCGCCTGCCGCGCCCGCCTCCAGCCAGTGCTCGCGGCCCGCCCGCCTCTGCGCCGCCTCCGCCCGCCTCCTCCTCCTCGCCCGGCGCTGCGCTCTCTTCGCCCGGCGTCGCCGCGCCCCCTCGGCCATCTTCCTCCAAGGCCGACCCGCGCTGCGCCGCCTCGAGGCCCGCGGTCCCGTCGCGCTGCCCGCGGACCCTCTCCGCCTCCGCGGCTCGCCCAGACCGCCGACCCTAGCCTCTCTGTCCTCGCCGCCTCGAGTCCACCCGGTGCGCCTGCGACCCGGTGGTTCCCGCTCCTTTTCCTCGACTGCGTCGCCTCACAGGTCGATCCAAGCGAGCCGAACAGCGGTCTGCAACTGTTGTCTTGCGGTGTGTTTTGTGGTGGCGTTGGTGACCAAACCAAGATGTTGCGTGCCGAGGTCTCGTGTTCTGTGCACACCTCGCCATCAAGTTCCACCTCCCGAAGACCAAGACCCGATGGCCGAGATCAAGTTTGACATCGTTAATCAAGATGGAACCTCGAGGCCTTCTACATGGGACGCCAAGATCTCCTTCCGGATGTGATGCTCGAGAACCAGGCGGTAAGGACACCAAACCTGAAACGCCAAGCACTCCGCCGGACACCAAGTTCTTCACCCCGGCCGAGACCGACCCGACTTGGGAACTCGACAAGACCTCCGCGATAACGAGAACGACATTGACCGGAAGAACCCGGCGCCCGACGCGGACCCGACAAGTTCTTCTCGACGACAAGATCATCGACATAGAACCCGAAGGACACATGTGCGACAAGGACTCCCTCGAGGACGCCGAGTGCTTCACCCCGGACACCGAGACCCCGGATGCGCCAAGACCCTAACCCCGGAATCCGAGAACGACACGTCGAACCCTAGACCCTGTCGAACCCCGAACCCCGGAACCCCAAGATCGTCGAGACCCCTAATGTGTGGACCTCTTCCCGAAAACCCTATCTTATAACATAATATAACTTGTCAAATATTAAATTGTCATCTCGCATGCATCACATTGGTTTGGGGGCCTTATGCCGATTCACCTAATAATTAAATATGGGGCCCATATGCGGGCAAATCTAGTCTCATATTGGCCTCATTAAAATTTGTGTAGCGAACCGGTATCTTATCTTGCCTTGTTAAGACAACATTTAAAATGCAGGGTAGCTAAACAACTTGGACCACTTGAATATTTGTCGGGACCCCGGTTCCACTTAAAATTGACCTAATTGCGTTGCACCTTGCCATGCCATGCATCATACATGCATCATGCCGAACTTCTGCCGTTGTATTAAATATTGCATCCGGTGTTTCTTCTAGTGTTTTGCTTCTTCGCGGATAAGGCCGTTGAGTGGATGTGAGCTTCGCCCCGACCTTCGGGTTGAACCTTGACAATGTTTTCGTGAGCATCTCCCTTTCTACCCATCTTACTTTTATAGTATTTACTTCCCTCCTGTTGATCTTTTGCTATACGTGTTGCGATGCTTTAGTACCGCACTCGGAATATACCGTGCAGCCCTATATTGCCTTGGACACACCCTATTACCTTGTTTGGTAGATAGTTGGACTTGCGTCGTAGTTGCTTGCTCAAGTCTTGATGTGTGTCGTCATATGCCACAGTTGCTGATGTATTGCCGTATGATGTTGATGTTGGAAGTGATTCTAGTTTTACTTTTCGTCACTTTAACTTCTGTTTAACAACTAAAATTGAAATAAGCAGAGGCATCGGTGGGTGATAGATAACATTTGGTTTCGAGCACTTGTGTCCGTAAGACCCCGAGTACTTGATACTGTTCCTTGATTTATCGCTATCCACATCCGGGAGGTATATGGGACCCCTAAGCGAGCTTGATTCATTCTTATTTCTTGGGGCCACAAACTAGTTTGAGGTGTTTTACTATCTGTACTTATGCCATGCTACCTTCGTAGTTAAATTGTGCGAGTCTGCTTTGTCTCTTGTTAGGTAAGCGGGATGTTTTCATGTATCGACAGGTCCCGATTGGGGACTGCATCGTTCTGACCATCGACGCAAACCTTGAGTCCGTCTCGGAGCTTGCTTACTCCGTTGCGGGTGTACTCAAGGGTGGCCCCGAAATATTCTGAATCCTGTGATTGTTCGATCGTGAAAGCCTCGTTGGGTTTTGATTTGGTTTTCCGAGGTTGATCGGCGTGTGTTGCTATTGGTGCACCCGGGTAAAATTTTCGAAAGCCGTGTCCGCGGATATGGACGACTTGGAGCATATCTCGATCATAGACAAGCATAACTAAAGTTTCTTGCTATAAATTTGACTTATAATGACTAGTAATCAGCTTCACTATAATGGAATGGCTAATTAATTCTGCCCACAATTGCTTGTTTGGAGTGTCGCTGCGACCATTGTACTGACTAGTAAGTGTTGCAACTTCTAGCGAATGGCTGAATAAAAGTACCAACAAGCTGCTGGGTTTTGGGTTTATCTCAAGCTATCATGTCGATTAGTAATTGTTGCAACTTCTAGCGGAATGATTAAATAAAAGTGCCCACGCTTACTTTATCGGGATGATTATCTATACATGTCTAGTAATTGCTGCGATAACGAATAACTAAAAGCGGCCAACGGTGTGAGTTCCTCGGTTGACTTCCTCGTTTGGTCTCGAGGAAACACGGGATGGGTTTGTTTGGTGTTAGCTTGAGTTGGATCCGGATAGGTCATTCTCATCCCTCTCGATAACCGCCATTGTATCGAGTCTCTATAGGTTGTTTAGTGCATCTTCGCCGCCGCTTGATCCACCATACCTATGTAGGCGAGGACCGCCAATTCTAGCCTCGCCGTGTCTTGGCCTCGATCTTGACGCTCCTTCTTTTTCCTTTGCCCTTTGTCGGCACCCTTTTGTTTAAGCAGGTTTTGAGATCGACGCCGTTAGCATGGTTGCCCTTCGCTTGGCACAGGCGGGGGTTATGGGCATTGGTTATTCTTCGGGGCTCTTAGCCCCATTTGCATCTTGTCCGTAGTGGGCGCTCTATCGTTTTCAAGGTGATTTGGATCTTGGTATATTATATACGTATTCTTGACTCTTTGAGTCGCTCTTATATCTGTTACCTTGGGTCCCATCGAGGACTGTTGTGTAATGTTATTACTTCGTTTTCCACCCGCACGAAAGTGCCTGGTGGGCACCTTTGAATCGTTTCTATGCGGGTTTGGCGAATTTTGCTCAAACTTGCATATGTCCGATTCTGAGGGTGTTACAGTTTACTTATCCGAGGTTATGATCGTCGGTATCTCTGCATACCTAGTTCAACCTCGTTACCGATAAGTAATCTTTTCTCGTTTCCGTGATATGTGATCCCTCGTGAGCCAGTCACATGCTTGCAAGCTAATTGGATGACATTCCACCGAGAGGGCCCAGAGTATATCTATCCGTCATATGGATGGACAAATCCCACTCTTGATCCATGTGTCTCAACCAATACTTTCCGAACACTCAATGCCACCTTTATAGCCACCCGATTCGGTGTGGTGTTTGATGTCATCAAAGCATCCATCCGGTAAAGGTGATATGCATGATCTCATGGTCGAAGGAATTAGGTTACTATGTATCAGAAAGCATATAGCAATTGAACTATTGAAATGACTTGATCTTTATGCTACGCTTATCTATAGGAGTATGTCCATCATATCATTCTACTAACGATATGATCTTGTTGTTAATAACATCTCAATGTTCATGATAGGGAAACCACAATCATCCATTAACCAACAAGCCAAGATTATTATATAGGCTTTACTAGGGACTACAAATTAAGTATACAAATCACACAAGTATTAATGTTTCCTTGTTAATACTATTATAGCATGAATGTAAACATTTATCATAAACACAAAGATATAATAATAACTATATTTATTATTGCCTCTAGGGCATATCTCCAACACCTGACTCTCCTGGAAGTTGGCCGGAGAGATCGTGGCGTGGCGAGCCGGCCGCTAGCCTAGCTCCCTCACGGTGGAGTGCAGTAGCGACCATCAATGCCGACAGCGTCGCCGCCGCCGCCGCCTTCACCATCGCTGTTCTTCCGCCGCGCCGCCTTCTCTCGCCGCTTCTTCTTCCTTCTCCTTCCCGCAGCTTGGCGAGATCACTGGCGTGCTCACTCTTCTTCCACTCGGAGGACATGCCTCCGGCTTGGTGGCGCTCTCGGCTTCCTCGCCTTCTTCTCCGTCGGACCCTCGAGGATCGATCTGGATTGACGAAACTCTTGGCGGCATGTCGGCGCGGTGATCGGCGTGAGCTTGGGGAATGGGGAAGAAAGCGGGGACGGGGAAGAAAAGGCGGGAGCTCGGAATTGGCTGGAGTGGTGCCTTCTCGCCGAAGCGAGCTAGCCACGCTGTTTTATTTGAGTCCTGCGTTTCGGGGCGTGCAGGATCTGATGCACGACCTAGGCCGGACCAAAACATGCCAAAATCCGGACGAAAACAGGTTCTTGGATACGCGACTGGGCCGATTTTTTATGTCCGGATCAAAATTCGGCGTTCGGATCAGCCTTGTGAGTAGGCGAGTAGAGATGCTCTGATATTATTATTTCTGACGTCCGAACGGCCAAGGCTATTATAGCAGTTCTCAAAAAAAAAAAAAACAAGGCTATTATAGCAGGCCAAATTGGCATGGAGAAATAAAGGGCGCTTCGTGGTGCCGCAAAACAAAACAAAAGGCGGACCCGGGTCCGGCCCAGCTGAAAACCTCGCCGCCGACCTGTTACCCACTTCCTTCAAAGAATGGGCGCCGCCGCCGTCCTCCTTCGCGCCGCCCTCCGCCGGAGCCGCCCGGCTGCGGCAGCTCTCCTCCTCCCCCGCACCCTCCCGTCCTCGAAGGTCCCCCTACCTCCTCCTCCTCCTATCGGTAAGGTTCCTCTTCTCTCCCAAAATAAACCCCTTAAACCCTCTCCGTCTCACCGTCCAGCTCCCCGACGCAGGCCGAGCTTTACCTCTCCTCCCGCGCCTTCCATTCCCCGCCGGCTTTGGGTACTCCTCCCTTGAGGAGGAGTCGGACCTCCCCTCGAGGACCAAGGGCAAGTCCACCAGGAGGAGCCCCATGAAGCAGTCCCGCGTCGACTTCACCAAGGTGGACGCGGCGCTTCTCCCCACCATCATCCTCGTCGGCCGCCCCAACGTCGGCAAGTCCGCGCTCTTCAACAGGTGAGAGACGCCGCGCATTTAGTTCCCGTGTAACTCTATGGGGGAGCCATTTCCACAAGCACCTTGAGTCCCCACGTCTCCTTATAGCTTCCATCCCACAAACACTTTCCGGAGTAATCCCGCTTCGTAGTAGTGCTCTTTCTGGCTAGCAACCATGGGCGATAACTATCTGCATTATTGCAACCAGCTCTGGCACAATACTTGCTGGTTGTGACTTGTGACCATCTTGATGGTAATAGACGCCAGTTATGCATTTTTCTTGTATGTCTTTCAGTTTGCATTTACATATTGTTGTGATTACACCTTCTCTTATGGATTGCATTCGACAACTTCGCATGCTATTTTGTTATGTTGTGTAACATCTGAATAAAACGGTTGCTATAGCTGCATATGTCGTATTTCCTCAGGCAGCGCTGAGCCCCTAAGCCCTCTGTAAGCTTGCACATGGACGTATATGTCGCTGGCATAATGTGCTTTGATAATCATAATAGCTTCTAGCTGTTCGGTGCTATATACACCTTGACAGCATCTGCTTTACCTAGTTAGCACAATGCCATACACCTATTGAAAAATGTCAAATGCTATTGACATCAGATTACTTTGAGTGGTTTTATACTTAGGCATTAAAGCTTACACCGTTTGTCCCTCTTATTCAGTAGTTCTTTCCTTTCTTTGTAATGAAAACTTTCGACAACTGTATTTGTATTTAGATTAATACGGAGGAGGGAGGCGTTAGTGTATAATACACCTGGGGATCATGTCACCCGCGACATCCGGGAAGGAATTGCCAAGCTTGGAGATCTTCGTTTCCGCGTGCTTGACTCAGCTGGACTCGAGACAGCAGCAACATCTGGGAGCATTCTCGCTCGTACAGCTGACATGACAGGGAATGTGCTGGCCAGATCTCAATTTGCCATTTTCTTGATTGATGTGAGGTGAGTGGGCTTTGGACTGTTATCAACCTATTATCATTGGAGTCAGGTTAAAAGTTGATATTTGTTGCCTGTTAAAAGTATAATGCCCTTCTTAGGGATGGCCTACAACCGCTGGATCTTGAGGTTGGGCAATGGCTGCGAAAACATGCATCTGGGATACGTACCATTGTCGCAATGAACAAGTCCGAGTCACTTGATGAACATGGAGTTTTGACCTCGGCTGCTGGAGAAGCCCACAGGTTGGGTTTTGGTGACCCAGTTGCAATATCTGCTGAGACAGGCCTGGGGATGGCAGAGCTTTATGAGATACTGAGGCCAGTGTTTGAGGAATACATGTTTCAGCTACCAAACAGTAAGTTTGTAGCTGTATATTCAATTTGTTTTGCTATTTGTTGGTATTAAATATTTGTTTTGACATGTAGTGACTTAAGAATTTAGTTCCTCTTTGGCGAACGATCTCTGCTTTCCTCCAGTACTGTAGTGATCAATGAAACTAATACACTAATCGTAAGTATGACAAACTCGCATAAACAGAATAATAGGATTTCAGCTAGGTATAAAGATGGCTCAAAAAAGTTGGCATACCTCCATCTGATAATTCTGGCTCGATGTTGATTCTGATCAAGTAGAACTGGAGGGATTTGAGCATTACAGTCTATTATCTGTGACCAACTGACCACCACCTATTGAACTTTTTGAACAGTATATATTCTATCAAGCAATAAAAGAAATTTATGATCCTCTGGCATTAGCTATCTGGTGGAGACAACCATGCTATCAATCTATGTACATTTTATTCTTGGTATTCTTTCACATATGACAGATGGACTTAATCAAGATGACCCTACCTCTGAGACTGAGGCCGCTGAAGGTGATGAAAGCAAATTACCTTTGCAGTTAGCAATCGTGGGACGCCCTAATGTTGGGAAGTCTACCCTGCTTAATACCTTGTTGCAAGAAAATAGAGTTCTGGTTGGTCCAGAGTCAGGCTTAACAAGGGACTCCATTCGGGCTCAGTTTCAGTTTGACAACCGAAGTGTATATTTGGTAAGTTACTCCCTCCGTCCCTAAATAGGTGGCGTATAAACTTAGATAAAAAGTCAAAATTTCAAAGTTTGACCAAAAATTTATGCAAAAAATGTGAAGATCTGTAATACCAAATCAATATCGGTAGATTTATGATAAGATATATTTTCATGGAAAGTCTCTTTCACTCCCGAGCTCTAGTGATCCCTTCATTTAAAAAAATTCAAAAATCATATTTACAAGTTCCAAAAAAATCTGAAAATAAATTCTGGGCTGAGTCAATGTTGTATCCTACAAGCATGCAAAATCGCAATCCCAATTTTTTATGTTGTGGGCTACACAGAAATGACAAAATCTGATAAAATTTGGAGATTTGAAATTATGCATACTCAGATCCACACTTTTGTCATTTTCGTGTAGCTCATAATACAAAGTACTTGAAATTGATATTTTTCACGTTTGTGGGATACACCATTGGCTACATCCGGATTTTTTTGAAAGTCAGAATTATGATTTTCGTTTTTTATACAGGATCACTGATGCCCATGTGCACCAAATCTCCACTCATATTTTCATAATATACTTAATATTATAGTTATCGATAGTTTCTTCAACATATTTGGTCAAAGTTAGACAACGTTGACTTTTTGACTAAGTTTATGCCCCACCTATTTGGGGACAGATGGAGTAACTTGATATGTTTGAGCTCAATATTTTCTTTCGGAACACTACTCCCTTCGTTTCAATGAATAATAAGGCTTATAAATTTAGTCAAAAGTCAACGCCTTCTAAGTTTGACCAATGTTTTGCATAAAAATATGAACCATTGCAATATCAAATCAATGTCAATATATTCACCATAAAATATATTTTCATAATATATTTATTTTATATTGTAGATGTTAATATTTTTTCTATATGTTTGATCAAACTTTGTAAGATTTGACTTTCAAGTAAATTTATAAGCCTTATTCATTGGAATGGAGGTAGCATTTCCTATATGCTATATGTGCATTGTAAGAGCTCATGGCATAGTATTCATTCACCCCATCTCCATCTTAATGAAGGACCATCTCTTCCTTTTTGGTGATGCAGGTGGACACTGCTGGTTGGATGGAAAGGTCAGGAAAGGAGAAAGGGCCAGCATCATTGAGTGTGGTACAATCAAGAAAAAATCTGATGAGAGCTCATATTGTAGCTCTTGTACTTGATGCAGAGAAGGTACTCACGTTCATTCAGATGTACACTAGCCCGCGACCTAAAGTTCTGACTAATATGTTCCCTTTTATCTGGTTATGGGGAACATTTTCAATGCTAAACCTTTTTTGTACTTTTGAGGTCTGTTGATTACAATGAGTTTACTCTACGATTATGCATGCATTGTGGCCAGTAACTAAGCAGTGCATTATGTAGGAATCCTCTGTTTTGGATTTTCCATGAAATTCCCATTTTTGAGGTTCTTTAAAATTCTTTAATCTAAATTAGAAAATTTCAGATGAAGACATAAGGTGGAACCGACATGTTCTTATGAAAGAGGGCTAAATGGCTGCTCTCTTACAAACGCAATAAACAAGGCCATTTTCTTCATGTTTGCATGATGTCAGACTGACTGCTGTATTAACCTGATTTTGTTACGTCATTCACTCAGTATGATGGTCATCATGCCCTTCTTAGAGCTTCGCATCCGTGCACCATTTCCTCTCCATCTCTACTGGTCCAGACCATCAGAACTTCCACGTGGGCTGATTCTTGCCATAATTGTGCCTGGAAGTTCGTGCTCAAGCTCTTCCATTGCTGCTTGCCTCCTCTTTGAAACAGAACACGGTGTGCATCACCACATATCACTGCCACAGGACAAGGATCACCTCAACGTTTAACTGTTTTTGAATTAGCGACATTGAGAGACTACGTTGACCCATGAAACACCGTTAACAACGGCTAGGGCCTCCTAGATCTAACTAGAAGCCGTCAAGCACCACCAAGCGGTTTACGAAATCATGGAGGATAGGCGAGTAACATGGTAATTTGCTGAGTACGTGATTCTTGTCTGTTTCTTTCCACAATGACAGTTGGGTCCCACCCTAGCTCTTCCTCTTCCTTTTACCATTTAGTTTCCAGAATTTTAGAGAACCTCTGGATTGGAGATCTTCTGAGTTTTCTGTAATAAAAAAGCCCCAACTCATGAAGGATTCCTGGAAGTGGCATATACATGATCGGAAGTAGCTTCCGGAACCTTCTTCTTTAAGTAACATTTTCTTTTAGCTGGACTTCACATGATTTTGTCTACTCTCTGAATTTGGTTTATACAATTGCATTAATCTTGCACAACATCTTTTCGTTGATTTTATACTAAGTTTAAAGTGTAAAGAAAAAAAAACCATTTTACACTATGATGCTCTGCCAAAATATGGATCTCATAAATTACGTAAAGATCCTCGAATCTGGTTCTAGTTTGCGTTTTCCACTTTTACTGAGAGAACTACCACTTTATTTAAGTATGTAAATTTGGTCATCTAATTTTAGTCCCATATCATATACTATTTGGTAGTAGTACTTAACCAGTTCCATGTTATGTTAACAAGGTCAATGCCCTATTGTCAGTCACATGCACAAATTAGTTTGCATTGGAGGCAATGTCCCAATATGCACTTCAAATCTCGTATGTCTTAATGCATGTTTCATGTAATTTATTGTAATGTGCAATTCCATGATAAGGCTCTTATGGAATGTAGATCGCAAAGTCGAAGAGCAGTATGAATCATCCAGAAGTTGTGATAGCACGGCAAGCAATAGAAGAAGGCCGTGGACTTGTTGTGGTTGTCAATAAAATGGATCTCCTTAGAGAAAACCAACGTTTGTTAGACAAAGTGTTAGAGGCTGTTCCTAAAGAAATCCAAACGGTTATTCCTCAGGTTTGTTTCTAATTGTTTTGTTATTAGTTTGTAGCATACTTGTCTCCATCATTGAAGAGATACTTATGATCATCCATCTCTATTGGGCATACTATTATCTCTATAGAACGGATTTGTTAAATGGTCAATAAATATTTGTAGAATGAATACTGGTAGTGTAACTATAGTCTGTACGAGGTGTTCCTAAAAAAAGACTAGCTGGTTCCCTTAAGGTATTTAATCCAGAAGAAAGTTATATTGGAGCCTTGCATTTCAGATAAACCTTCCTTAGCCCAGTTCGTGTTATTTGAACATATCACGTTTTTTCAAGTAGCTGTCTTACTGTTTATTCTTTAACTCAGATCTCACTGAGGTTATGATGAACTACTTTCTTTTTATGAGCTTGATATTTTGTTGGTTATTACACATGTTCCTTTACTTTGTTTGTTAATGTGAGTATATTGATCAAGGTCTATTTTGGTGGATCAGCTAAAGCTTAATTAATAGAATCACAACACCACTTACCCTTTTTGACAGTGTTTACTAATAACTGAAAATGCACAGCTCGAATTCCATTCCTTACTTTATAATCTTTCATAATGTGTGGCTGTGGCGTATTTGGTAATAGTAATATCTACTGTCAGATGTTTATTTGGGTCAGCAGTTGGTTCCGCTGGACTTGGATGCAGAGAGGTAAGAGCCTGTTGCGACAAGAAGTAACGCTGCCAAGTCTTAGTAGGTGTAGGCAGCAGTTTAATTCTAGAGTTAGTGGAAGAGACCAGGAGTTAGTCGGAGTCTGTCAAAGACCGAGTTCTCTTTAGTTCAAGCAATGATAAAATAGTCTTGCACATATGCTTTCTCGACCCAGTCTGATTCTCTAGTACCAGCACTGATCAGCACGTCTACCTGACACCGTTAGTCCTGGCCTCCAGTGAGCTACCCATACAACTGTACAGCCTCCAAATCAAACGACACGTCACCAAAGCTTGAATGCTATTTTTCTAACACCTTTCTGTATGAACTGAAAACTGAAAGGCCTCTCAGTCTCACTGAAAAGAGGGAATAACCACAAATTTTCTTCACATTTTCTGACTGCAACATCACATGGGAAGATCTTTTAATCATCTTCATGTTGACAGGTCACAGGAATACCAGTTGTGTTCGTGTCAGCATTGGAAGGTAGGGGGAGGATTGCTGTTATGCACCAGGTTATAGAAACATATGAGAAATGGTGTTTCAGATTGTCAACCTCGCGCCTGAACCGTTGGCTGCGTAAGGTAAACATCCTCCTTACGTTATGGTAACTTCATTTGCATGTTAGGGTGTGTGCCAAGTAGGAACTACCATTAAAGTAGTGGTACAGTAAGAACATAAATCCTGAACATTATATTCAACCAATTAGGAACTACCATTAAGGTAGAATGATTTTCGGGTCTTTTGGCAAATATTAGCGACTTCCAGTAGTTGATCTAAGCCATCTAGAATGAACCATCTAAAATTGCTACTCCCTCTGATCCATCATAAGTCTTCGCTGATTTAGTACAAAGAAATATAATATAGTTACAGACTCGAAGCAAAGAATTGTACACAACCAAACATTTCAAACAAGTACTCCCTCCGATCCATATTTGTTACTGCAGAGTTCATTCATGTCATAGCAATTTACATTACTCGCCTGTTACTTCCAATTCCCTTTGACAGGTAATGAGTAGACATTCGTGGAAAGATTCGGCTACACAACCAAAAGTTAAGTACTTCACTCAGGTGAAAGCGAGGCCACCAACATTTGTCGCCTTTTTGAGTGGGAAGACTCAGCTATCGGATACAGATATCAGGTTCTTGACAAAATCTCTCAAGGAAGATTTCAACATAGGGGGAATACCAATCCGGATCTTACAACGTTCTATTCCAAGGAAAGCTTCTGTCAAGAGCAATATCAAGAAAAGAGGATCTGGTATAATCAGGATGAAAACAGACAAGAGAACTGAAGTTTCTGATCCCACTCAGTCATAAAGTTCTACGGCACCACCAAAGCGCCTCCTGAGGACACTGGTGTTTGTCTACCCTTCAGAAGGGAAGTCATTAGTCATGATGTGCTTTTGACCGACATCCTTTCGTCGGAGTTAGAGATGCAGAGGAAAACCCTGCCAAGTACAGACTAGCAGAAAGAACAGAAAGCCGTCGCCTTCAAGCACCGGATGTGGACAGAAGAAAGAGTTTTGTCCACAGTCCACAGATGAAGTGGCCAAAGACTTTACCAGTTTGGTGATTGTTTAAAAGTGGGGATGGCTGCAGGAAGCAAGCTCGGCGTTTTAAATTTGATGAAAAGGGGACATTTTCTCTGAACATCATATTTAGGGGGAAATCAGAACTTATGAGTAGGCTAGAGAAACAAGGTTTTGTCGTGGAGCATCTGAGTTCTTCTAAATTTATCATAGGACCGGACAAATTTTCCTTCTTGTATTTTCCTTTATGTATATTACACATATAATGTACTGTATGAGAATGTTGTGACAAGTATGAAATGTTATTGATCACGGTCTAACTACATATTAGACGTGTTTACAGAATGGTGACTGTACTCTTAACTCTTGCTATAGTTGTTCCCAGCCTGACTTGACGTGACGAAAATGTTTTTGAGATGAACAATTATGTGTAAAGCTGCTAATATTATTACATTTTCTTTCTGAAACACAAACTCTGGGAACTTCAGTCACTCCTTTTTTAGATTAAATTATGTGTCAATTTAAAAAAACCATGTGTTTGGAGTAGTACTTTTTAATTATCATCATGGTTTTATGGTTACCTATATTTAACCGCACCAAACCTACACATTAAAAGGTGTATAGATATATGTGTTTTAGAAAAAAAACTAAAATATCCTACATTTTGGAATGGAGGGAGTACGTACGCACTCTTGCTTCATCTAGAGAAAAGAATAAAGTCGGTGGTAGGCAAAACTGTTTTGAGAGCAATATACCATAACCTGCCATAAGAGCTTATCTAGCAGATACTGCATATCTTGGTAGTGCAGAAAACTCTTAGAGGTTGTTTGGCATCCAGGTATTCATTTCATTTAGTAGAAATGAAATGAATACATGGGTTTATTTCATTTATATTATGATTTCATTTATACATGTTTGGCTGCCACCGGAATTTGGAAATGAAGGTTTGAGATAGGAATCAGGTTTACACATGAAGATATTTCAATGAATTTGCCAAATAAAATGACCGCTCAACTCCATGTCAACCAAACACCATAGGAATGAAATTGCAAAATGAATTCCAGGCCCAAACGATGGATACCAAACGACCTCTTAGGGCAAACTGCAAACCTGTTTCGGGGCAAGACCCATCATGTACAAGAGTAATGTGCGGCCTGAGATGCGTGCAATGGTATCAACGTGCACACGCTTGAGTGTGCCTAGCGCTCACGCCACACGCATGCCTCGGCGAGCAGCACATTTCATCTTGTCAGCGCTTGAGTGTACGATCTTACGGCGAGGTTGGTGTTTCAAAATGAAGGTCCAGGATTTTGGGTGCCGCTTAATTTTGGTTTGTAGTGATGACTCTGGGGTCAGCTGGAAATGTCGTGTTCATGCTACAAGTGTTTCTTGCGATTTCCGCACGCGTTAGCTTGTACTTCATCCGTTTCAAAATATAACATGTTTTAGGATTATAAAGTAAATGTATCTAGACATCTTTTAATATGTAGATTTATTTGAACCTATATACTAAAATATCTTATATTTCTAGAGGGAGTACGTTGCATCCGTGGGGTGATTTTCTAAATGATTTGCCGCGACCACTTGGAATTGTTCACATAATCATATGGTCTTGGCATTGGTGTTCTGTAACGTTGCAATGTTTGCATGATTAAACATATGACAAGAAGAATATTGTGACGATGTTGCAAATGTACAAAGAAGGATGTTATAGTGACCATTGCTGAAGTAGTGCGAAATAGTATCCCGAGCACTAATCCCGTTCGCATGCATGTCTTAAGCATCAAAAGGGATGTGATGTGAGGGCTTTCCGCCTTGCGCATGCTTGGAGATGACACCACCGTCCTTGACCCAACTGATATATGGGTTTGTATTTTAGTAGGACCTACCTAATCGCGATATATGTTCCAATTAAGAGTTGGGATATCAATAATTAGCATAATTTAATCATAGACATCTAGCATATATAAATTCAAGAAGCTCCAACCTTGGACACTCGGTGCTTTATGTCTTTCTTGGCATTGGACTCTCGAGGCACGTGTCCTTGCGTAACTCGAGTGAAAGGATGGCTGGAAAGAATACATGGGCCAAAGGCAAAGAATTCACCACATATGTGAACCCTCGCATGCACTACTTCCTTCTTCTCCTCAACACCGGTGTCATCCTTGTTGCTCCCTCCCCTCGACCCCTTCGCCATTCACTTTCATCCTTGCGAATGGCGAGAGGAGGCTGCATTCAGAGTCAACAGAAAAGTAGCTCTCGAGATATGCCTCATAGCGATATGGAGCAATCTGAACATCTACCCCTCCAAACATCTCCACCTCTCAATTCCCACGTCCACCAACAACATAGGCCCAGGACATACGCTGAGACTTAAAAGATGCCGGTCAGCAGCTTAACGGATCCACCTATCGCAGCTTTATGTGTGATGCTGATTTCGCCGTGTATCACACGAATGGATTGAATGCCACACAAACATCAGGAGCATGCGCTTAACCATTGCGGTTGCTTGTTCTTGATTTTCGCAAATATAAGTTAAGAAAAGAATGATTAAATATTCAAAAATGTTACAGCAAGCGCATCATTTTGAATTATCTCACTCTTTAGCATAACCAATTCGTTTCACTATTTCACTGTTTATGACGGTAAAAAAACACTACTAGAAACGATGTAGATTAGCTATTGCGGGCTAGCACTAAGAGATGTGACAGCGAGTGGTAAGGCCTTCCATAATGTATCTATGCCCAAAACCTAAAAAAGTAGCCAGTAATTGAGGCACCGGTGTCACAGCGTGCGTGATGTCCGTAAAAATATCAGGGCCCACATCTTAATTGGAGCAACACCAGTTCCTTCTCGTGAGTTCTTCTCTTCTATACGAAACGACCAGAAAAATCTCCTTCTTTTTGAAAGCAATTCGGCTATCGTCGCTAGCTCCTCTTCTCGATTCTTCGTCGTTCTCGTACAAAAACCACACAAGAGGATGGAATTGCTGCTGATTCAACGTATGAGCTCCGAGCGGAGCAGCGGGTCAAGCGAATCGAGGAGCCCCTCCCGGTCGCGGCCACCGTGGATCTTGCGCTACCATTCATAGATTGGTTTGGACATCGGAGCATCTACTTGATTCGATTCCTGAAAGAAAAATTACGGCACCGCTTGTGCAGCGTAGGGCATCGGCTCCTGAGTCCCTGGAAAATAATTTAGGCATCGAAAAAGCATACGCTGTGGAAGCTCTAAGATAAACGGATCTTATCACCGCACAAATAGAATATATCTTTTGCATTATGTCACGGTATTTAGCATCAATGGAAGGTGCTAAGGAATATATGGTTCAAGAAGCTAACCTTTTTCTCCCTACGAGTAGGATGAAGGGGGAGAATAATAGCATCTTCACTCGCCTACCCAGGACGCCGATTCGAACGCCGAAATTCGATCCGGACGTCGAAAATTGGCCCGGTCGCGTATCCAACGACCTGTTTTCGGTCGAATTTGGGCCAATTTTGGTCCGGACCACCCGAACCGGGTTCAGATGCATACAGGAGGCAGGTATGAACTTCGGAAAAAGAATTAAATGACGCGTGGACCCGAGTCGTGACGAGCCAAGTCGTCGTCATCCTCGAAAACGCTGACGACGGCCGTCGGACATTAATCGTCTGTCATTACGCCGTCGCCGGCTCCATGACGCCGGCGGACACTAACTTTCCGATGTTTCCCCTTTTCCCGCCCTCGCCGCTATACCCCTCCCGCCCTCGCCGCCCACCTCGGCCTATAGAAGTCGTACCCCTCGCCGGAGATCTTCACACTCTCTCACAACTCCTCCATCCCACAAGCCCAAACTCCGGCGAACCCTCTCTCACAGCTTCCCTTTCCAGCCATGGTCGAGCGGTACCCCGGCGATGGCACCCTCTAGGCTTGGGAGGCAGGTCTGACGCCGACTATATGGCGCCGCCGGACACGCGGATGCCTCCGGGGTGGAAGCTAAGCGCCGACGGCATCCCTATCCCGCCGACGCCAACGCCGACGCCGACGCCGAAGGAGCTGTCGTACGATATCCAAGAGTATATCGACGGCATGGACGACCTCTCAGACGCCGAGAGCACCGACAACCTCCAAGATCTGGAGGCGGTTCTTAGCGAATAGGAGCTCGCGCCGCCACGAGGGCGCCAGTGGAAGCGCGCTTAGGCGGATGCCCGCGGCGGTGATGGAGCACATCAACCGCGGAACACGCCGCTCGGCTTTCACACGCCGGCGTGGCGGTCGGTCGGCGTCTCGGCCGCCAGATCGATGCCGAGAGGATGGCGGCGCATGAGCTCGCCTCGCCTCCGCCGCCGCTCCCTGCAGTTAGCGCCGCAGCGCCGACAACACCTTCGATGCGGATCTAGCGCCAGCGGACTACGCTTTCGCCGCCACGGACACGCTCGCGCGACATCGTCATCGGCGAGCCGCGGGCGACGTCGTCGCCAACCGGCCGCCTGCGTCTCCGCCGTCCCAATACTAAAGACTCGGCGCCGCCCAAAGACGGCGCCTTGAGGATGGCGCTGGAGCAGTTGCTCCACGACACGGCGCCGGCGCCGCCGCCGGTGGAGCCCTCCTCGCCGGACATCCTGGAATGGTTCAGGAAGGACTAGGAAAAGCCTGAGCTGCAGGCCGAGGAGCAGGCGGCCCGACGACGGGCGTTGTCCACGCGCGAGCTCATCTACCAGGGCGCCCCACTCTATGTCCTCGACGACGACGAGGATGAAGGCCCATCCTACCGGCCGTGGAGGTTCGGCGATCCAGGCCAGGGGAGCTCCCGCCAGAACCAGCCGTCGAGCAACGACGATGACGACCGCGGCGAGGATGACGGCCGGACCGACCCCGGCTACACGGCGTTCTACAGCAACTTCGGCATGTAGGACGGCGAAGACACCGGCGGAGGCCACGGCGGCGGCCTTTTTCAAGTTTATTATGTAGTAGTTTAGTTTAAATTTGATGTAATCCGACTATATTCGCTCAATTTAATGAAATTCGCCAATCTTAAATAAATTTTAGCCGAACTTCAGAACTCGGCCTGAATACGCGAGTGAAAAACTGGACGTGTCCCGACCGAAAACTAGTTCTGTCCAACCAAAAAATCAGATTTTCGGCCTGGGTTGCCCGCGGTGCGGAGCACACAACCCGGCACGCCGTGCACGTGCAGAGACGAAGGCGAGACGCTATGCAACCTACCCACCAGATTCCAAGTCCAACGAAGCGCTCCACCATCTCGCATCGCACGCACCTCGTCTCACCAAGTCACCATTCACCACCAGTCCACCACCGTAACGTAGCACCCCCGCGCCACCGCCATCTCCATATCCCCAGCTCCCCCCTCCAACTCCAACCCCTTCCACTCCATCGCCTCCTCTCCTCCGTCTCCTCACCTAGCCGTTCCGCTCTTCCTCCCCGTATCACCGGCCTCCACCGCCTCATCTGCGTCCAATCTCAGGCAGCGGCTGCCGGGCGCGCGCATGGCCGCCGGCTCGGCCGCGGCCGGCGGCGGGAAGGGGCCAGGAGGGGTCAAGGTTAGCAGGAGCGGGGGCCCAGCGTTCGTGGGGCAGGTGTTCACCATGCTCGACCCCTCCGGGAACGGCCTCATGGCCGTCACCAAACGCTTCGACCTCCCGCACTTCATCGCCGACAGGTACCCATTCTCACCTGCCGCTCTCCGTGTGTGTAGCTCTGCCTCCCGCAGTTACTTTGTCTAATTGTCTGAGTGGGAATTGAGGGAAAATGTGTTATGCTTTAGCCGTCCTTCCAGTTGCGTACTACTGTACTGGAAATTGCCCGTTTAGTCTAGTTGTTTTGGACAATCCGACAATCCTTATGGAAATTTTGCTACCGATTGAATAGGATAAATATCTGTATCATTCATTATTTCACGAATTTGATATAATTTGTATAGCCATGAGTGGATGTCATGCTTTTCTCTATAGGTCGAGCTTTGTACATGCCCAGATGGGCCATGGCCCCTCCATTGCTTTGCTAAACTCAGGAACTACGTCCTGCAAAAAATGATAATTAGCCAACACGATCTACTATTTATGCTTCCCCCAAACCCCTCCCATTTGTGTTTTGTTCGTAATCCTTTTAAGACAGCCGCGTCTACGATTTTTTCATCTTGCGTGAATAATCATGATCAAATCTATCAGAGCTGTCACTTTGTCTCTTGTAGTTTTGCTTTATTTAGAGATCATATGCACAGCTCTTCTGCTTTTTACAAGTTGTGGCATACTCTGTTGTGCATTCATAATACAAAATGATTTGTGCAGTGTAATAATTGTATTAAATACATAAAGCACCACTGTTTGCTGCTCATAACTTAATGTGCGCTTGAGGAAGTATATCCATGGTGTCAGTTTGTCAACAGTAGATTTTAAAGGGACTTGTCTGTACTCGGGGGACTAAGGAAGTGTACTCTATTTGAAGCTTCTGTAATTTAAATGCTTTGATGTGTTAGATGTTGCTCATTTTCTACTTCACGAGGGCATAATATTTACTGTTGCCTGGAACATAAAATTATTCTGTTTCAGGACTCCTACATGGTTCAAAAGAATATTGTCACCACTAAAGAAGAGTGAAAGTGGTCCAGTGTTTAGGTTTTTCATGGATCTTAATGATTCAGGTATTCTCCTTATGAAATGTCTTGTTTTCCTTATCAGCTTGATGCATTACAAATCTAATAGTAGTTACTTGATGGGTGTCTGCTTATAGTATGGAAGTGGTGCACCCAAGCACATAGTAGTTCAGGTCTCTTTTTTATATTATTGTTTTTTTTTTGGCACATAACAGCCACAGAGCAGTCAATATTTGCTTGTACAGAACCTTAGAATATTTTTGGCAACCTAGCTTTTAGATGGTAGTGCAAGGAGTCACAGTCTTCCTGTCTTTCCAACTTACTTTAATCAGGCCCTAGAAAACTAAGAAAGGTACCCTGAGCTGAGAACTGATGAGCAGTCCTGTGTTTCTTGGTTCTCCTGAACCGAAAATGAGCATACCCCCTCTCCCCTCCTTTTTTACATTTGCATAGGGACACCAAAACTCATAAACCGGATGCTGAAGTGGAAATCTCTTGGCTCACAAAATAAAAGGTCCAGGAATTGACTGTTGGGCAGGGTAAATGCACTTGTCCAAGTCCTATTATCAGTTGAGCTCTAAGAAACATTCCTTGCATGGGTGATACATAATATGCCTGATTATTGAATTCTGGGTTTTACACAATTTAGTTCTTTAAATATTCAGTTCTTTCATAGAAATACTTTAAGCTAATTTGTTTAAACATCTTCAGTGTCCTATGTTAAGCGGCTAAATGTCCCGAGTGGTATGGTGGGGGCCTGTCGCCTAGATGTAGCATACGAGCATTTCAAGGTATATGGTCACTTTCTTGACAAGAAAACTTTCATGTGATACTTATACGGTTCTATATAAATATATTATAAAGGATGTCGCAGTGATACTTTTAAATACTCATGACTTTATTTTCTTCATATGAGTTGTATTGTTGCTGAGTTATGTTATCCAGTTCTTCTGTCTGGATAACATAACTCAGTGGGGTTAAATTTTTATTTGCTTGTACATGATATTGAGTTGTGTATGTTAATACTAAAAGAAATCAGTTATTACTTCAAAGGTTAGCTTCCGTGGGTTTTTGAAGTGATTATATGTCTAGGTGCGTATGTGCATCTAAATTTAAACCCCCAAGTTTTGCACCAGAATTTTTCACTACATCTTAATATGGACGTGTATGATATGGCGTATGGTTTTAAGAGTATTTACATCAGATGTGCCATGATTTCACATGTAACACAATGAGACTATCCAGACAGCAGATGACCATTTGAAGAAGTGCTTTTACATTTCCAGATGACACACAGTACCCTATTAGGTCATGTAATTTCAGTTTGCTCTTTGAGAATGTCTATTCATTTGTCGTGCAACATTATACCATTTGGACTCTATAGTTCAACTCCACTTGCTCTGTATTGAGACTTAAGTTTATGGCCTTCTTTGATAGGACTGGCATCCGCGTCTTGGTTGGGCTCTTCTATTTTTCTACATCATATTATGTTATGTGAATTGCTTGGTGTAGTATTATGTCCCAAATATTGTATATATGCACAATACTAGGTGTGGAAGTTACAGAGAACCTCTCCACAATATATCTTCTGTATGAAGTTTTAAGCATTGTACGTATGGCATATTTTGTTCAATGTATTCAGGAAAATTGTTGTTTTGCAGGAAAAACCTCACATGTTCCAGTTTGTTCCAAATGAAAAGCAGGTTTGTGATTAAATATTTAGTTTTGTGTATAACTTAAGATGTCAAAAGGAACTATTTTTTCCCTCCTTTTAGGTCAAGGCTGCTAATAAGCTCTTAAAGTCAGTTCCACAAAGGGGCAAAAGGAAACAACTAGCTGGCGTTCCTGTTTTTAGTGCTCAGAATTTAAATATTGCAGTGGCAACGAATGACGGAATTAGATGGTATGGATTGAATTCTTGGTTTCCTTAATCATTTCCCCACTATTTTGTCATTTCATACTTTACAAGCATGCTGCCACCGTGTTCAGCTTGTGTTATGTTTGATGTGCATCTTTTCCTGCGAGTAGACATTATTGACAATCCGACAATGTGGCCATTTTTTTTTCATCCATAAATGTCTCTCTGGGGATCCACCTTTTCAGAATTACATTTGTTTCCTTTTCTTAGTTAATTCTTTTTCTTCCAATTATGCTTCTGTTTAACAATTTCCCTTCATGATATCTTGGTTCCTGTCAAATGTCAATGAGTTGAGATTATCTGCATATGGTCCACTGATGTATGGTCATAGACTGCCATGCCGTTTCATGCGCTATCTATGTAGGTTCTTGTGCACACTAGGTGCTTCTGTCTATGCCAGGAAAAAATAGGAGATTGTTTAATTTTCTTAACCATGTCATGAAAGCATAACATGAATTTCGCTGCTCATGATTTCAGGTATTCACCATACTTTTTTGATAAAAAATTGTTGGACAATATTCTTGAAGCTTCAATGGATCAGCATTTCCATTCTATTATTCAAAACCGCCATATGCAACGTAGAAGAGACATTGTTGATGATAGTTTAACATCCGAAATACTAGAAGAAAGTGCAGATAGCTTGTTTGAGCCCCCAGAGGTACCATGATCATTTAACGAATAGAAAATGTCAAAATTCCTATTTTGTAGACTTTTGGCCACTCATTTTTGGAGGAACCATTATGTAGGTGCAAGAATTGATGAATGAGATTGGTCCAGCTGGAATACCATTAAATGTTGTAACAAAAGCTGCCGAGATCCAGTTTCTTGATGTTGTTGATAAAGTACTTCTAGGAAATAAGTGGCTCAGAAGAGCTACTGGCATACAACCACATTTTCCCTATGTTGTTGACTCATTTGAAGAAAGGTACAGATGCAATGCCATGCTTATATTAGACTATTTCTCTCAGAATTTTTTCTTCAGTAGTTATGAACTTGTGGAGAGAAACTAACTAGCCAAGTTATGCTAAATTGGTTGTGAAAAACTCACAGGGTTTTCCAAATTAACATTACATTTGACTCTGCATCTCCTAATTTTGCATATTTAAATAGTCGTGTATCATAACTTGATAGCTTGCTGGCCGTACGTGGTATAAATTGTAGAGGCTGATACAAATATTCAATTATCTAACCTCAAGGGAGGAACATGAACAATGGGCAAGCTTGTATTTTGGGGAGCTACAAATAGGAACTTCTGGAACTACTGAATAAGCAATTTAATCCATTTAACTGTTCTATTGGTAATAGCATAGGCTATTTTATTTCGTTTTGTATCCCTGCCTGTATTCGACCTCCTAGGAGAGTGCAAAACTTCTCTATCTGTTAATGAAATAAAGCGCAAAGGTCCTTTGTGTTTTCTCGGAATTTTTTTTTATTTCGTTTTGAAATACTAATGTATATATTTTGTTCACCCTTTCAGAACTGCTCTTTCAGTTGACAGGATTGCTACCTCCAGTAGTAGTTCAACTGCTAATATAGATGCTGACTGCTGCCCAATTAATAATCAACCTCAAGCTTTGGAGCCAAACCTTGAGAGCGGCAGACAGAGAAAACACAGTGGCCAAGATCGTGGCGAATCCCACTTCCCATTTAGCAACCTACTTCCTAATATGTGGCCAGGGCATGATAGATCATTCAAACGTCAAGAAAATGATAGCAGATCCAGAAGGTTTGTTCTTCAACGCCATCCTCTTCCCCCCTTGTTTGTTGTCATGCTCAAAAGCGTAGGCTGCGCGGCATATGCATTGTTTGGTCAAATAATGAATTCCTTATGATCTCCCATGAACTGGACCAAACCTGGTCTTCGGTTTTGTAGAGGAAAGGAAGTTCTGAAGATACAATTTATTCTACTGTTGCTTCTTAGGATTTATTTGGATTCTCTACCTGCTTATTTTGAGTCCTGTTGATTTGATATGCAGATATGATGCTAGCATGAATAATGATTTGCAAGCAAACCCTCTTCTCCCCAAAATCACCATGGTTGGTATCTCAATGAGCGAAGGTGGACAGATGAGCAAAGCCAACCTAAAGAAAACAATGGATGACTTGACAAAGGAGTTGGAGCAAGCAGGCGAAAGAACAGTCTCCAACGATCAGAAAGATCCTCTGTTTGTTGCCAATGTCGGCGATTATTCCAGGATTACAAAGATTAGCTCTACATGAGAGTCATTCCTGCAAAGCAGGAATCCTGCCCTTCTCATGAAGGACTCCTGATTCATCTTACGGCCTACTCACCAGTCGAGTCAGCACGTTGTGTGTACTTGATGCCTAACAAAAATCAGCTGAACATGTCAATATTCTAACTTCATAGTTTTCCATAGCGGTGCAAACGGCAGGAGGTATTGTTATGTATGTTTGTCAAACAATTTGCACATTCTGACTGCATCTACTTTTGGCAGTACAAGAGGAGGCATATTTTTCCATAACTCAGACAGATGATAGTCTGCCCATGTCGGCATACATGTATACGGAAGGTTAGTTGCCGTTGTGTACATAACATTACTACCGTAAGGAAATTCGTTGATCTGTGCATTTTGTTAAAAAATGGGTTGGTGAAATAACATGTATAGACTAGAACATGTTATGCTTATTATGTTTCTTAAAAAACACTGTTTGGACAGCTAATTTGATGTTATTTCTCCACTACACCAGTGTGTAGTGTCTTTCACCTCAAGTACGTGCCACGTTTTTCCTGTGCAATTTGCCAGATAAAAGGATAAAACTGCCAGATCCAAAAACATTGAGTTTTTCACTACAGACTACAGCAGCTATTTATTTATTCAAAAGCAAGCATTTAGCAAACACTTGGCTTTCAGTTCGCCCTGTAGTCTTGGAGCATTGCATCTAAGCAGCATGCCGTCATACCAGACCGTGCTTGGGTGCCCACAACAATCAACCACAAATCAGCTGTTTTCGCTCGGTTTTCCATCATTTTCCGAGTTTTCAGTGGCGGCAGCTGCAGCTTCTGCGGCCTCACCCAAACCCATCTTCTGAAGCGCATTCGCAAATCCATCAACATCTGCGGCGGTGATTTTATACGGGGTGTGACTGGGGCCAGGGAAAGACCGTGTTTCCACTTCTTGCTTGTAGTCAGATAGTGCCTTGTTAATGACACTCCCGACGTTGGCAAACTGCTTGCAGAATTTCGGTGTCACCTGCAGGAAGAGCAGCCGATTGACCTTGGGGTGAACTGTAATAAAATCAATCGCTAGACAAGGGTTAAAAGGACAGTCGTGTTTACCTTGGCGTGATGTGGATGTTGCATCATCCCTAACAAGTCATGGTACACTAAGACCTGCATGATAAATATTCTGACATGAGGGTTTCAAGAATGAACAACGAAGGCAAGTGTGTTTTGAATACACAAAATATATAGGGACAAGAGGATGTATGTTATTCAATTGACATATTTGAAAAAGGTTTATTTCAGCAAAATTTATTAAAGTTGTCAAGGAAAATGTATTGTTCTAAAAGCTACTGTGCGTGTACTGATGAAATGCTAATAGAACTAGAGTGAATATGAGTGACAACAAAGCATAGATTCTTTTAAGACAAGAACAAAATCAACACATCAATAGAGCCTGCTGAATAATTGTACCTGCCCACTGCAGAATGGCCCAGCACCAATGCCAATCGTTGGGATTTTCAATGCTGATGTTGCAGCTGCTGCCACCGGAGCTGGCACACACTCCAACACAACTGAGAAGCAACCAGCCTCTTGCAAGGCAAGCGCTGTCTCTACAACCTACACACATTAGCAAAATATATGTGAAGACAATGAACATGATACATGCACAAATTGCCAACAACAGAAACTTCAAAAGAAGGCACCTTTATAGCACTGTCGACCGTCTTCCCCTGTGGCCGAAACCCACCAAGCACACTGATAGCCTGCGGCGTGAGGCCAACGTGTCCCATAACCGCGATTCCAGCCTCCACAATAGCCTTGGCTGCACTGATTCTAGATGGAGCTCCTCCTTCCAACTTGATTGCATCCATTCCACCTTCTTTTAACACCCTCACCGCAGAGTCAACAGCCTATAAGAAAAAGGCATATTAAAGGAGAACTCGAGCCCAATGTGCAAAAAGTATTATAAACTGAAGTTGTAGAGTCTGAATTTCTCTGTTTTTTCAATAGAAGATCTAAGATTGCACATGAACCTTTATGACAAGAATAGCAATGATCAACTGAACTTATTAGCATAAAATGGTCGCTCCATCAGTTTTCTGAATCAAGGTGAAGGTTTCATGAGTCGTGACAGACCAAAAAAAAGTAATCAATCGATGGAACATTAGTAATCTCATTAGATCAGGGGAACAACTAAAGTTAGTGCTCTCTCGCAGAAACAAGCATAACCAATTCCTTGCTAATGATAGTAAAAAAAGGCAACTGGAGAGCTAAATAGGGGGTGTGTAAATACATGACACTCCTACCTACCACGTCAGCAGTGGCAAAGAAGGAATTGCTAACGGGCGGCATTATGGCGGCTTCCTACCTCCACCGGATCGAATCGGGGACGAGAATGGGAGGGATGCCCGTGGGGGACTGACTACCTGCGTGGAAGAGGACTCGTAGCAGCCGAATGGTAGGTCGCCGACGAGGAGCGGCCGCGACGCGCCCCGCGCCACGGCGCGGCAGTGCTCGAGCATGACGTCGAGCGAGATGGGGAGGGTGGTGTCGTGGCCGTGGACGACCATGGCGGCGGAGTCGCCGACGAGGCAGACGTCGATCCCGGCCGAGTCGACGTGGACGGCGGAGGGGTAGTCGTAGGCGGTGACGACGGTGATGGGCTCCCCGCGGCGGTGCTTCCCGCGGAGGGTCGTCACCGTCACGCGCCGCGCCCCCGCCGCCTCCTGCGGCCGCGGGCCCCCGTAGACGGTGGACTCCGGCACGTTGCTCAGCATCCGCCGCGCCAGGTGCCGGAAGGCCTGACGCGTCGCCATCGTGCGCGTGCGAAGCGGAAGCGGCGGCGTGCGCGTGTGTCGTTTGGTTGGTTGGTGCGACACGAGCGCGACGGGACGGCACAGACCCAAAGTATTTGGATATTGAGAATTTTGGGGGACGGCGAAGCACGGGGGACAGTGGCTTTTCGTAGCGCTGGAATTATAACCGAAACTCGTGAGCTAAACGAGTAACTTATGATATAGCTCGATTCGGCTCGAACTCGATGTCTAACGAGTCGAGCCAAGTTTTAAATTTGAGTTTGTTTGTTCACCCAAGCTAAATGAGCTACTCGCGAGCTACTCATTTAGCTCGTTATACTCGTTTAAATATAGAGTTTGAAAATTTTCATAGATAAGTGTCATACTATGAATGTTCCTTAAAGCTGTAATGACGTAGAGTTACTATATTTTTATTGATCTTCCTTCGTGCTATTATGGAAGTACTATTGTTGTTCTAGTTTCATATTAGTAGAATAATTACTAGTTTTTTTATATGTGCTCATATTCATAACTTATAACAATCTAAATGAGCTGCTCGCGAGCTACTCGTAAGTTTACCGAGTCGAGCCGAGTTTCAAATATGAGCTCGTTCTGTAAACGAGCCGAGTCGAGCTAACTCGTTAGTTGAATGAGCTTTAGCGAGTCGAGCTGACTTGGCTTGGCTCGAATTCCAGTCCTAGCTTTTCGGCTGGAATTTGGAAAAGGACGCGCCGCATTTAAGGTAAAATAACACTCCTTTTGATCCATATTACTTGACTTGAATTTGTCAAAAAAAATATAAAGAGAGAAAACTTAATATTGTTGAGATACATAAAACCATGTTTCTCTCTCATAATAACTTTCAGTACCATCATGAATAAAATTAATAATATAACTATCACATAAAACATTCTTATCATGAGCCACATACATAATAATTATTATTATCCACATAAACATAGCCATTCTTATTAATCGGAGTGGGAGCAAATTTAACAAAATAGCTATCATTATTATCCTTATCACCATAATCATCAAATATAGGAGGCATATTGCAATCACAACTAATTTTCTCCTTAATAGTAGTTGGATTAAAAATATCATATTCATCATTATAATCATCATATGTTGAAGGTATAGTATCATCATAAGCAATAGAATAGTTATCTTCCAAAGCTTAGGAACTAAAAAGATCATTTTTATAAAAACTAGCTTCCCCAAACTTAGACGTTTCTATATCATTAGCAATAATGGTGTTCAAAGAATTCATACTAATAACATTGCTATTAGCATGCAAATAAAGTTTCATGGGTTTTTTAATTTTTTCTCCAAACCATTTATGTTCTAACTCAGGAAAAATACTAAAAAGCTCTCTATTTTTTTGTTGTTTTCCATTAAGACTGGTCCTAGTGAAAGTATCATAGCTAGTATCATGCATGCCATGTTGGCAAAAATCTGATGTGGCACAATAATTAATGAAGAAAGAGATGGTTAGAGTATTATAGGTAGATACCGTATCATAGCACGTAAAACTAGAAAATCCTCATACAAATAAATCTTGTACAGAATTTTGTATTGAGATTCCACAAATCATTAAATATAGTACTAGTATGATACTACCATATAATACCATGCACTATGGAGATAGTATCATACACTAGTATCATATGCATGATACTAGTAGTATGATACTACCACTAGGACCAGCCTAAGCCTAACTAGTGAAGATAAAAACAAGAAACAAAAAGATATAATTGCAGAAGCTAAAGTAAATAACTTCAAGCACTCACACACCAGCAACAGTACTAAAAGATAGCTTAGTAGCCACAGAATGTGAGTACCTTTTAACTTACCTCCCGGCAACGGTGCCATAAAAGAGCTTGATGTCTACGCACGCTTCTAATCTTGTAGTCAGTGTTGGGCCTCCAAGTGCACAGGTTTGTAGAACAGCAGCAAGTTTCCCTTAAGCGGATCACCCAAGGTTTATCGAACTCAGGGAGGAAGAGGTCAAAGGTATCCCTCTCAAGCAACCCTGCAATCAAGATACAAGAAGTCTCTTGTGTCCCCAACACACCCAATATACTTGTCAGGTGTATAGGTCCACTAGTTCGGCGAAGAGATAGTGAAATACAAGTAATATGGATGATTATAAGTGGTAATTGCAATATGAAATAAAAATGGCAGCAAGCAAACATATAGCACGACTGATTGTAAATGGTGTTTTATTGCTTAGAAACAAGGCCTAGGGATCATACTTCACTAGTGGACACTCTCAATAAACAAATAATATCTTCTCTTCACTATGCTACCCTAAACTACTCTCCGGTTGGACGATGTAGGGCTATAACAGCACACCTCAAAGTTTGCATTCCCGATCTAGATAACCCCATTCTCACCTTGAGCGCTAGATGGTTCCAATAAACACCACAAACTCATAGAGACATCCAACTCAAATTATAACTCATGATAAGTGTTTCTGTAATATTTAGCCTAAGTGCCACACAGTGTGCACACTGTTAACTTCACACACGTGGCGATAAGTAGAGATTAATTAAAGCACTTGAGTAGCAGGTTAGATCTACTTGATTACAAAGCTCATGATCACAGTAAGATCACACATAGAGAGAGAGAGATGAACACATAGCTACCGGTAGATCCCTTAGTCTCGAGGGAGAACGACTCCCTCCTCATCATGGGAGTCAGCAACGGTGATGAAGAGGGTGGTGGAGTCGATGGAGATGGCTCCGGGGGAAATTCCCCGTCCCGGCAGGGTGCCGGAACAGAGACTTCTGTCCCCCCGAATCTTGTCTTCGGTGGCGACGGTGTTGTGGAACTTTTCGTGGAATTTTGATCTGGTTCTTAGGGTTTTGCCTCGGGGGGTTTATATAGGCGAAGGGGCAAGGTCGGTGCACGCCCGAGGGGCCCACGCCCTATGGCGGTGCGACCAGGGGGCCCGCACGGCCACCTTGTGTGGTTGCTTCGCGGCTACTCTTTATCTCTCCTTCGGACTCCGTGTTGTGTCAGGAAAATAGGAACTTTGGCTTTTGTTTCGTCCAATTCCGAGAATATTTCTTTACTAGTTTTTCTGAAACCAAAAACAACAGAAAACAGGCAACTAGCACTGCGGCATCTTGTCAATAGGTTAGTTCCAGAAAATGTATAAAAATGTCTCAAAGTGTAGACAAAACATAAGATAGTTGGTACAAAACAAGCATGGAGCATCAAAAATTATAGATATGTTTACGACGTATCAAATATCTCTCTAAACCCTGCCACTAATACCTAATGATCAAAGGGGTATGCAATCTTTTCTTGCTATTTTTTACTGCCAGATAATGACGTATGATGATGGGAATCACTACAAAAATGCCAAAGATACGAGATTTTCAACACGTCAAAGAAACCAGGAGCCGTGAAGTGAATGCTGAAGCTTTAACGACCAACTATATAAAGAGGCTTCGGGCGACGGGAAACAACGCTTCTTTTCGACCTCAACTCTCCCTGCCACCAGAAGTCGCCACGCCGGAGGAATAGATCTCGATCTAAACCTCTAAACCTTTCTCCACCACCATAGCCAATCTCTTCTCCAATTGGTGACATTGTAAGACTATTTGCTATCAACCTTATGATCTCTATTACAATGTTTATGATTGTTGATTTCATCTCTATGTGTGAGTAATTATCCATGCTAAGGGCTTCGGCCTAGCCATATAGCTTTTGTGCATGTTATTTATCATAGATGGGATCATGTATTAGTTTGTATGACATGATGATTATAGTACCTGAAGGGATACGGGTAGGCTACACTAGCGCAAATCAAAAATTTCTACCGCATAAACCAGGATTACTATTGTCATAGATCACGGGATTACCACTAGACGCGCAGTTGCGGAACTTGATGAAGCGCGTCGAGGCAGTGTAGACAATCTACGTCTTCTCCTTGTTCTCGTCCCACGAGTAGCTCCCCTTGCGCGGCTCGTCCAAGTGCCACAGATGCAGCACCTCCGAGGTATCCACACGTGCGGGGTGGAAGCGTCAGACGCCGGACTGCTAGGTCCGTGCGCGTAACATAGGCGTGAGGAGTGGCGGCTGGGTGGAATGGCCTAACCCTGGTCAGCACGCCCCACCCTCTCTTATATAGACGTCCCTAGTAGGCTTCTACATTAGCAGCCCATTAGTATCCTAAGCCTGGTCTAATTCGGATCCAATCCTCATTAGGCTTCCAGCCCCTTAAGTGTGTGACCCTATATGTTCATATGCGTATAGACATGACACAAATACACTTATTCTGTCAATATTTGGTAGCGGCCTCTAGCAAGACGTGCCAACTCCTAAACGCATACAAAGATCACATCGGACGAACCATCACAAGGTTTAGTACATGTCTTTCCCTTTGCCTCACGATATTTGATCTAGCTCCAAGCTGACCTCCGTTTCTCGATACTGTGATTCGGAATCCCTTTTCTAGGTTAACTCTTAACCATATGTAGCACAACCATGCATTTCTGGATCGGATCACTCGAGGGGCCTATAAATATCTCTCTCAAGTAGAGAGGGGAAAATCCCATCTTGATTGACCATGCCTTGCAGCATGCTTCAGGACAAACCCGAAAGCTACCTTTATAACTACCCAGTTACGGAGCAGCGTTTGATAACCCCAAAGAAGGTCGATCCACATCTCAAGTACATGCGACAATCTCAAGTCTAAGGACAAAACGTACACGATGTGTAGAGAGAGAGCTGCAACTAATTGGCAGTCTCAAGTTGGGTCAGTCCAACCCCATGTTCATAACATGTGTCCGCATCATTGGTTTGACATCTCCATGTCTATGACTTGCGAAACATAGTCATCAACCAATCGATGTGCTAGTCTAATATTCACGTGTGTCCTCACATGAACTCCGACTAGGGACAACCATTAAATAACCATACAAGTAAAGAGTTTCACAAACAATTCACATAATTGCCAATCAATACAAGTTGCCTGATATGGATATTCAAGGAACATTACAATAACTCATGGATATATAAGAAATATAATCATCTCTATGATTGCCTCTAGGGCATATTTCCTTCAGTACCCTCTCTTGCCTCAATCTAAAGACTTGTCAGGTACCCAAGACCCCGAGGATTGATCCAGGTAAAGGGAGTGTGAGTAATGACTGATCTGTAGGATGGGAACCCCAGTGACAGAAGGGGTAGTACGACTGTATGTGAGGAATTTACTTGGGATTAACGGTGACATCACTATGCATATCATTAGTTATCTTTCTTCTATGGATGAGACTAGTAGGTTATTGCTATAAGCGATTGCGGAGGCGATAACAATTATGGATGCACTTCCCACATATAATTATCTTGCTCTAACGATTACATGCATACTTTATTATTATCTATTATTCCCATCAGATGTTTTGCACAGCTACTGGTGAAAACCGAAGACCCTAGGCCCTCTCTCTTCATCATCAACAACAACAAAAATATCACAAACTCTTGGTCCGGTGAAAACACAAAAGGAATTATAAAACTCTCGAAGGTCCGTTTAAGTAATCTCACTTTGCTTTCTGCTTTCCGAGGATTCGATAAACCTAGGTCTACTAGGGAAAATGAGCTATACTACATCCGTAATCCGGATCGAAGGTATCAACCCTTTTTCTGGCGCCGTTGCCGGGGAAGCAATAGCTACCCTAGTGAGGTTAGTAGGAACCTTGCTAGTTTTAATTCTTATTTTTAATTTTTTTAGTTTGTTTTCAGTCTTTATTTGAAAAACCAAAAAAAAGTTAGTCTTTTAGTTCTTATTTTATCATCATTAATACTTGTTTAAGAAAATGCAAAAACATAGGAAGTATGGCTAAAAAGAAGCTAGGGGAGTTTGCAACTCCCAACAATGATTATTTGCATACCCCTATTACCCAGCCAGCAATTCCTGCTGAAGATTATGAAATTAAGCCCCACTATTTAAGTTTGGTTCAACAGAATCAATTTGGAGGCTCTGTTGTTGAAGATGCAGGTATGCATTTAAATACTTTCACTAAAATATGTGATATGATGCGCATTAAAGATGTTGACCCTAAATAGGTTAAGTTGCGCTTATTTCCTTTATCTCTTAGAGGAAGAGCAAAATAATGGTTGCTACCTTTGCCTAGAAATACTATTGCATGATGGGTGGAATGTACTTCTTTATTTATGACTAAATTATTTCCACCTGCAAAGACTATGCAACTCATATCTAATATTACTGGTTTTAGATAGGAAGAGCGTGAGCCACTAGCGCTTGCATGGGAGAGAATGAAAGAATGCATAAGAAACTATCCCATCCATGGGATGGGAGATTGGTTAATTCTCCATTTATTTTATAATGCTCTTAACCATGTGCCTAAGTCTATGCTAGATACTGCAGCTGGAGGAACATTTATGGGTAAACAAATTACCGAAGCAAAGCAGTTTCTAGACAATATGCAAGACAACCATGCCCAATGGCATGTGGAAAGATCAAACACAAAGAAGGTGAACTCCATCACACCTCAAGAAATTGAAGAACTCGATGCTAAGTTGGATGAAATCATATTAGCCGTTAAAGGTAAGGAAACCCAGGTAAGACCTACTACCGAACCAACTATTGAAGAAGTAGACTTCATAACTCGTAATGATTACAACCATGCTTGAAAAAAGAATTATAATCCAAATTTTTAGAAACATTATTCTAGTCTTATAGGTAACTCTAATAATAATATGGCATCAAGTAATAGTAGTCTTCAAGAAACTCTTAAATCTTTTATGGACTTACAAAATGAGCAAAACAATATTCTAGTTGAAATTACAAAGAACCATGATGCCATGCTTGGTAAATTATCTAACCAAGCTGTTAGTTTGAGAAATAATATGCAGGCCCTACAAAAAAGAACAAGGATTGTTGAGGCACAACTAGGTATGATAACCGAGAGTCAAACTCTCATTCTAGATAAATTTGCAGGAAAAGATGAGCCCAATCTAGTAGAAGACCTCAAAATGATAAGAATCCAAAGGGAGGAGCCCAAAGAACTTGATTATAGTAATGCTTCTTCATCGAACTACATAGTTAAAGATCTTGTAAAAAGAATCAATGTCAAGATTCTGGTAAGTGAAGGAAATGAGGAAGCCATGTATCAACACTTCGTTAATCAGGTAGCAATAAAGGTACGTGAGATTGAAGAAAATATAATAAAATTGCTAAAAAATTGCTTGTTAAGCTAGATGATATATTTGAGCCTACTATTAAGATTAAAATTGGGACTAATGAAACAACTACACTGTGTGATCTAGGTGCAAGTGTTTGAACAATTCCAAAGAGTCTTTTTAATAAGTTAAATCTTGAACTTTTGGAATCACCGAACTAAAATTGCATCTAGCAGATTCTACTTACACACAAGCAATAGGCATTAAGGAGAATACCTTAGTATACATTAAAGGTTTTCCTGCTCTTATTGATTTTGTTATTGTTGACATGCCTGAAGATGCTACTGTTCCTATCATATTAGGCCGTCCTTTCTTAAGAACTATTAAGGATTTTGAAAGGATCGTATGGGCACCTAGAGGGGGGGTGAATAGGTGTTACTTCAAATTTTCTTCTTTTTCAAATTAAGGTTTGACAATAAGGTAAATTCTCTAGATAATGCAACTAAGGTGAATTTACCTATATGACAATTATGCACAAGCTACCACAACACAAGGTAAGAATAAGTAAGTAAGGTGCGGTAAAGGATAGAAATAACCAAAGTGGTGGACGCGGAGACACAAGGATTTGTTTCCCGTAGTTCCTTCCTTTTGAGGGGAAGTACGTCTACGTTTGGAGAGGGGGTGGTTTCAAACCACCAACGCCACGAAAGGCCTCCCTTGTTCTCCGATGAATCTCACCCCAACGGGATCGATTCACCTTCCACTATATCGGCAACCTTCAAGGTGGAAGCCGACACCTTTACAAGTTTGGGGCACACATCCACAACTGAATCGGAGGCTCCCAGATACAAGCAAGGTGTCAAAGCAATCAAGGACAAGCTTGTAAGAACCAAAACAAGAACTAGGGTTTCCAAGAAAACACTAGAGCAAAGGGGCCCTCAAAGAAATGAGGGGGAAATGAAGATCTCTTTTGGTGAAGTAGTAGATCGGGGCCTCCTCCTTCGATTCCCCAAAGATCAAAGACTTTGGGTGGTGGATTGAGGAGATCTTGAAAATTTGGTGGCTCCAATGGTGGTATTGACTTTAATGTGGATGAGCACCTTCTCCCAAGGTAGGTGGAGGGGTATTTATACCCCTCTAGGGAATCTGGCTGTTGGAGACTTTAATGCACCGGTAGTACCAGTATTCAAGCGGTAGTACCGCATGCAAGCGATACTACCGGTCCAGACCGGACCAGGTACCGGAGATGCCATGGATGGTCGAGCCAGATGTTGCCGGTATTCCCTTAGATTATTTCAAGCGGTAGTACCGGTATGACGCAGTACTACGGTCCGGGAGGTAATCTTGGTCCCAAGTACCGCTTGGTAAGCAGGCCGAGGGGTGGTCCTTCCTCGAACTGCGCCGTCTCTTGGCGGTACTACCGGTTGGAGCGGTAGAGCCGCTCCGCGGTATCGGGTGATACCGAGGAAAACTCATCCCTCTCAACCTTTCACGGGCCCAACCGGTACTAGGACCGGTAGTACCGGTGCCAAGCGGTAGTACCGGTCATTTTTCCGGTACTACCGGTTGTCACATTGGTTTATCGCAAGGGTAATTGGTTAGGTCAATATTTGTGCCACACCCTTATAAAACCTGTGATACACTTAGCACACGATTAAACTGATAAGTGTGTTGTTATCAAACATCAAAATCAGAGGGATAGAAAAATGCTCTTTCAATCTCCCCCTTTTTGGTGTTTGATGACAATACACTTTTGCAGGATGATTTTAATAGGAAACACATGGGATTTGTAAAATAGAGACGGGGCTCCCCCTAGATGTGTAGAAACAAACCTCCCACTCTATTTTACAAGCCCAACATAGGTGCACAAATATAGATACTAGCATTTGAAATCATACCTTTGCACAATAACATGTGATGAGAAACATATAGACAATAGATAACGCATATCATCACAAGATCACATAGTTTCATAAGATGGATCCACGACATAACCACGACATAACCACATATTATCACACATAAATAGAGGGAAATCGAAGTTCACAAGCAATAAAAGGATCAAAATAAGAACGAGCTTGTGACTTCCCATGCAACACCCGTGCCTAAAGTGCAACTTCTCCCCCTTTGGCATCAAGACGCCAAAAAGGGACAAGTGCAAGACTACCGTCTCGACAGTCAATCCTCCTCCTCATCATCATCCTCAAGGTCCTCCTCGTAGGGGGGTGGGGCACGGTGCGAGGAAGAGACATCATCATACCAATGGCTGTGCTGAGAGATCCACTGTTCTTCTGGAGTGATATTGGTCTCGGACCCCTCGGAGACGGTCAAACCCTGGGCAACCATCATGTCCTTCTGCCGAGCACTAGCTTTCTTGGCATACACATGTGCCTCATACATGCGCTTCTGGTTGTCAACTTGGAAGCAGAAGATCTTCTTGAGCTTGGCCTCCATACTTTTGGCCCAGGTGGGCTTGGCATTCTTGCGGCGGGAGACAACATAGTCAGTGTCACGACCACTGTCAGCATCCTCAGAGTCATCCCCTTCCTCCTCATCCGCCACAACGCGGGGTTTAGCATGTGTCTTGATCTTGAGTGCCTTGGGCCTGTGCACAATGAGAGGACGAGTGGATAGTGTCCTAGCAATGGGAGGGCATTTTGACACAATGAGGGCCATAATATATGGAGCAAATGGTGGAACCCTCCAAGAGTGTGAAGCAGCAATCATCTCATTCCATATGTAGTCTGACACATCAAGAGGAGTGCCGGAGTCGCGGTTGAGGTAGGTGTTGAACAACAAGTCTACAGAGAACCCATGTATCTCATCCTTGTTGCCCGCACGAGGAGCAACAGTCTCACGGAAAATGCGATGGATAATGTCATACGTGGGGAGAAGATCTTTAATCTTGCCAGCAATACCGCAGCCTTGGATATACAACGGTTTAAGGACATCCTTAGGGTGATCCCGCATGTGATAGCGGAAACCACAAGGAGTGTCCCGGCCGCAATCTTCATACCCCAAAATTGCAGCAAACTCTGCAAGTGTGGCTTCCTTGATTGCACCTTGAGTCATACAGGTGATCTTCCGAGTGCGGCCAGTGTGGAAATGTGCCTTGGCATAGAACTGTGCAATAAGGAGTGGCTCATAGTCATACTGGAACTCCATGATGGGGAACAAGCACAAGTGAGAGCAGATTTCCTTAGCTTTACCAAAATAGTCAAGGTTCTTGTTGATGTGCTCCATGTCAATCCACTGCTGAGGCACCACCATCTGAATATTGGTCAAAAGAACCTCATGATAAACGCGCTCTTGGAAATCATTGAAGAAAAGACTGTCTTCTTTGTCCTCGTCCCGGCTGCGGGAGTATGCATTGTCAATCCTGAGAGCCTGAAACTCCGACTCAGAGATGTCAGACAATTTCCTTGGCCCTGATGGCCCTGAGCTGAGACTTTTGGTGTGCCCTGAGGAAGGGGGGCGAGAAGGAGGAGCGCTGCCATGCCCAACAGAGAGCTTGGTAACCCCCTCACGACCCCCATGGCCACCTCGAGTGGCAGGCAACTTGGAACGATGTCTTGGCTGTGGTATAACCTCTTCCTCAGACTCCATCTCTTCCTCAACAATCTCACGGCTAGCTTTGGAACGCTTGCACGCACCCCTAGAACCACCTGCATCTGTGAAAGCACGAGCGAGGACAGCAAGGGGGTAAGGGCACAAGAATCTCAAGGAGCAAAAGAGAGAACCCAATATTTAACAGAAAGTTGATGTCAGTTTGGGCCGATACTACCGGATCTGACGACCGGTAGTACCGCTTGCAAGCGGTAGTACCGGAAAAATTTCCGGTACTACCGGATCTGACGACCGGTAGTACCGCTTGCAAGCGGTAGTACCGGAAAAAAGTTCAGGTACTACCGGTTGAGCGGTACATGTTCATCAGATCTGGTAGAAACGGACAAAATGACGGCAATAATCTATAAATAGACGATTCTACTAGGCAACAAGGGAAGCATATGGCAGTACAAGCTTACATGTTAATTTCTTCACAAATTTATGCCAAAACCTAGATCCGATGAGGAAATTAAACAGAGAGAGAGAAAGGGCGGTTGTACCGGGATCCATGGCGGTGGAGAGGAGGGGGATCCCGCCAAGAGGCCGAATCCAAGGAGGATATAGAGAGAGGAAGGCGCGGCAGGGCTCCGGCGGCGTCAAGGGCACCGGTGGCGGCGCGGGTACCTGTGGGGAGCGTGGGGAAGAATAGGGCACTGATGGGTGCCTCCCCACGCTCAGCCAATATATACCCGACTCCGCCAACCGGTAGTACCGGTTCCTAAAGCGGTAGTACCTCTCCTGAGCGGTAGTACCGGTCTAGCAACCGGTAGTACCGATGGCCGGTAGTACTGGGCGTGTGGGCGGTAGTACTGCTCCTGGAGCAGTTTCCAGGGTGCGACCTGGGAACTTCCCGTGGGCGGTAGTACTGCTCATCCAACCGGTAGTACCGGTCCCATCTGATTCCAAGGCCAGGAACAAGAGTGATTCTTGTGCGGATGGAGAGGGTTTTTGTGAGGGAGTAAGTAGAGAGGCTTGGGTTGAGACAATTGTGCTAGGAAGCACATGCACTCTAAAAAATCGAGAAAAAGATGTCAAAAACCAAACTAGAGTGCATGAGACTAAGATCAGTGAAAGCAACTCAAAAGATGACAACCATGATCAAAAACCAATTCAAAAGTGACAAACACGAGTACGCATATCAACCTCTCGATTGAGAGGGGGCGGTGGCCTAGGCCACCATGTTTGAGTATACTCGGCTTGGCACCACGAAAATATATCTTGGGTCCATTACCGAAACTCATCATTAAGCTCACATATCACAAAATGATATTAAGAGGAATGATTTTGTTTACTTTGCGCATAATGGGGGAGGGATGGTACAATCAATTAGGACCGCACTCCCCCTATGTCCATGCCTACACCTAAACCAAATATGGATCGAGTATTAGGTGAGAGTGCAAGATAATCAAGTCAAGCTCCTTGAATCTACGATATTTAGTTCATTCCTCAAGTAGCAAAACCTTGCTTCATCAAGTGGCTTCATGAAGATATCGGCAAGTTGATCTTTGGTTGACACATAGTATAAATCAATATCACCTCGAGCAACATGATCTCTAATGAAATGATGACGAATATCAATATGCTTTGTCCTTGTGTGATCCACCGGGTTGTATGCAATATTGATGGCACTTTCATTGTCACATAGAAGAGGACTTTGTCACAATGGACACAGTGTTCCTTTAAAGTTTGCCTCATCCATATCAATTGAGTGCAAGCACTAGCGGCAGCGACATACTCGGCTTCGGCGGTAGAGAGAGATATACAATTTTGCTTCTTAGAAGACCAACATACCAAAGACCTACCAAGAAATTGGCAAGCCCCGGATGTTGATTTTCTATCATCCTTATCACCCGCCCAATACGAATCCGTGTTACCAAAGACCATAAAATGGGGTATGAACTAAATATCGAAAGATTCTCTTGACCGCCATCAAATGGTTTTCTTTAGGAGCCGCTTGATATCTTGCACACACACACCTACACTCAACACAATATCGGGTCTAGATGCACAAAGGTAAAGCAAAGAACCAATCATAGACCGGTATACCTTTTGATCCACATCTTTACCATTTGGATTTTGTTCTATATGAGTCTTTGTAGCCATGGGAGTAGGAGCTCCATTTAAATCTTGCATTTTGAATCTCTTGAGCATATCTTGAGTATACTTGGCTTGATTGAATAATGTCCCTCCTCTAACTTGCTTGATCTCAAAGCCAAGAAATACTCTCAACTCTCCCATCAAAGACATCCAGAACCTACTAGTCATAAGCTTTGAGAATTCATCATTAAAAGCTTTGTTAGATGAGCCAAAGATAATATCATCAACATATATTTGGCATACAAAAAGCTCCCCATTGACCCTATTAGTAAAAAGAGTGGGATCGATTTTCCCAACCTCAAATCCACGGTCAAACAATAATTCTCTAAGGTGCTCATACCACGTGCGTGGGGCTTGCTTGAGCCCATAGAGCGCCTTATCAAGTTTGTAGACATGGTTTTGGAAGTTGGGGTCCTCAAATCCCGGGGGTTGCTTAACATATACTAATTCATTTAATGGGCCATAAAGAAATGCACTTTCTACATCCATTTGTTGTAACTTGAAGTTACGATGTGCCGCATAAGCAAGAAGGATACGGATGGACTCAAGGCGAGCCACGGGTGCATAAGTCTCTCCATAGTCAATGCCTTCAATTTGAGAATACCCTTGTGCAACCAATCTAGCCTTGTTACTTACTATAATTCCATTCTCATCTTGCTTGTTCTTGAATATCCATTTTGTTCCAATAACATTGCGGCAATCCTTTGGCTTCTCAAGTAACTTCCATACTTTGTTTCTCTCAAAGTTGTTGAGCTCTTTGTGCATAGCTTCCAACCAATCCGAATCTTCAAGAGCCTCCCACACTTTCTTAGGTTCAATCATGGAGATGTGAGCTTGATGTTCACTGAACCTCTTCAATTGTGCTCTTGTGGAAATTCCTTTCCTTAGGTCACCAACAACATTTTGTAGAGTGTGGTCTCTTAATTCCAACATTCTTTCCTTACTAGCTTCGCGACGAGCATGGATCTCCGTGTTGTTTCTCGGGGGACCCTCTTCTTCATTTTGATCCTCGTCCTGACCATCATCTTGACCTTGATCATCATTGGAATCATTCTCCACATTGGGAGGCAAAGATTGACCTTGGTCTTGATCAAGTGCTCTTCTAGCATCAATTTGAGCTTGTCTCAAAGCAGTTTGTATGGATCTTCCTTGAGAAATTGACTTGGCACCACTTTATAACCTGGCGAATGGATCAAGCTCCCCTTGACTAGAGTTGTCACTTTGATCACCATGTTGAGGGTCCACATCTTGTCTTTGGCTTGAGTCACTGTCCTCTTCGGTGGATGGAGCATGTTGAGGTTGTGAAGATGAGGGATCCACTTGAGTGGAGCATAGTTCTTCTCGATCCGCCATAAGGGGTTCCTCAACGGGGCGGATATATCCCACACCCATTCTTCCTATGGCATCCTGAGGCATTTCATCATATGCATCACAAGCATCAACACGCCCCCCTTGGGGACCATCATATTCTTCGAAGGTCACACTACAAGATTCTATGACGGCTCCGGAGACCTTATCATAGATTCTATAAGTGTGAGATTCGAGACCATAGCCAACAAAAATACCCTCTAATGCTTTAGACTTGAATTTAGAAAAACGAACACCTTTTATGAGATAGAAACACTTACAACCGAACACCTGGAAGTAAGATATGTTGGGCTTGTTACCGGTAAGAATTTCATATGGAGTCTTGTTGATTTCTTTGCGGAGGTAGAGACAGTTTGAAGCATGGCAAGCGGTGGAGATGGCTTCGGCCCAAAAGTTGTATGGAGATTTAAACTCCGCCAACATGGTCCTATCCATCTCAATCAGTGTCCGGCTATTCCTTTCGGCCACACCATTTTGTTGAGGGGTGTATGCAGCGGAATATTGATGTTTAATCCCCTAATCACTAAGGAAATCATTCTAGGTGTAGTTCTTGAACTCGGTGTCGTTGTCGCTTCTGATGATCAACACGGGAACATTGTATTACCGTTGAACCAAGTTGATGAAGTCGATAAAGGTCTTTTGAGTCTCACTCTTCAACTTGAAGAAATAAACCCAAGAGTATCTTGAAAAGTCGTCAACAATCACCAAACAATATTTATTCCCACCAAGACTTGCATGAGATGGAGGACCAAATAGATCCACATGGAGGAGTTCCAAGATCTTGGTAGACTTGATTTGGTTCTTAGGCTTGTGAGGGGCGTCATGCATCTTCCCTAGAACACATGCCCTGCAAACACGATCTTTGGCAAATGAAACATTTTCTTTTAGTCCAACAATATGGCCCTCCTTATGGAGACTTTGAAAAGTTCTCATATTGACATGGGCTAGTCGGCGATGCCATAGCCAACCCACATCGGCCTTCCCGAATAAGCACATCGGACCTGTAGTGGTTTGCTCCGAAAAGTCCACCACATACAAGTCATGTTCGACGTACCCAACGAAAGCGACCTTGAGAGACTTGCTCCACAAGAGGACCACAATATCAACATCAATAAAGACGGCAAAGCCCATCTTTCCAAGATCAAGGACTGAAAGTAAATTGTATCCAAGGGTTTCAACAAGCATGACGTTCACGAGTGTAATGTCGTGAGCAACCATAACCTTGTCGAAACCCATTACCTTAGACTTTGATTTGTCGACATATGTCACGATGATTTGATCATCATTTGGCTTTAACTCCTTGACAATAGACGAGCTTTCGGTCATATGACTTGTGCAACCACTATCAAGCACCCACTTTGACCCTCCGGAAGCATAAGTCTACAAAAGATCAAGCTAATTTTTAGGTACCCATTTTTCAATGGGTCCTCTTTTGTTAGCAACAAGGGTCTTGGGAACCCAAATATACCAAGCAATATAACCATCATAAGGGCCAACATATTGCGCATACACATCACCATAATAATCACGCATTAGAACATAGTGAGGGTTAGCACTTCCCGCAAAGTCATCATGAGACATAGTTTTACCACTTGTGGTCTTACTATCCACAATGGTCTTGTTGGTCTCTTGTGTGGGCTTGGCCTTCTTCTTCTTGTTCTTCTTCTTATTCTTAGTATTGGAGACAAAACCAATGCCCCCTTTATCACCACTAGGCGTTTGCTTGCTCAAAAGATCATCAATGGACTTGTTGCCTTGTGGAAATGTGGCCTTAGCAAGCTCCCCCTTCAACCTAGCATTCTCTTCAAGAATAGTTGTACTACTAGATGGAATGAAGTTACTAGGTGAAGGAATATTAGCCAATTGAGTTTGAAGCATTTCATGGGACTTTGTGAGTGACAAGAGTTCACTCTCCAAAGCCTTGTGGGCCTTGTTAAGCAACCTAAAGTCCTCGGCAAGTTTTTCATGAACCACACCAAACTCAATCTTGTCCTTTTTAGCCCTTTTGTATTTAGCAATAGCATGATCACGCTCTTTTATGAGTTTGTTAACAATAATGTCATTGGCCTCATCAAGCCCTTCAAGTTTTACTTCAAGTGGCAACCTAGTTTCTTGTTCTTCTTCTAGAGCATTGTTTAAGGCCTCTAGCTCAATCAAGTGTTCATGCCCAAGTTTACATCTTACATCTAGAATCTCTTGAGTATGTGCAAGTTGATCTAGGATGTTTCCAAAATGTAACTTAGCATCTCCTTCTAGGTTAGTCATAAACTCATCAAAGGCAATTAATTCCTTTTTAACATCAAGAGACATCTCATCATCAATTTCATCATTATCTAAGGGAGTAGAGCAGGATGATGAGGATACCTCCGTTCCTCTTTCCATAAGGCAAGTGACGTTCTTGGTGGGAGAGTTATCATTTGGAGAATCGAAGAGTGAGAATGTCAAAGTAGAAGTGGTGGCTAAAGCAGCCACACCGTGAGAAGTTTCCTCTTCCTCATCTTCATCATCTTCATTGTCGGAGGAGTATTCTTCATGAGTGATCAAGACAATTTCTCCCGACTTCTTGTTGATGGGATTCTTCTTGATGAAAGGTTTCTTGTAAGGTGCCTTGAGAGTCTTCTTCAACACAAGTTTACCACCATGATCTTCTCTCTTCTCATAGGGACAACTTGCCACAAAGTGATATCGGTCACTACAATTGAAGCAAGTTCTCAACCTAGTGGTATTATCTCTTTTCCCATTTGGGTTGCTTCTCCGTTGCATTTCCATCTTGGCCTTGGCGGGGTTCTTCCAAAAGTTCTTTGCATAGAAGGCCATATATTGACCATGAGAAATCTTTTGATTTCATCGGGATGGTCCATGGAGAGGTCTTCATCACTATCATCTTCATCCCCATGGTCCACAACTTTGGCTTTCAACGCAACATTGACAACATTTCTCATACCAAGGGCACGAGCACGAGCATCTTTGGCATTCTTGGCGGCTACTTTGAAAGCGGCCATCTCTTGCATAACTTCATTTGAGGTCATGAGATGGTAGTTGTGTCTTCCTTGTAGGCTCTTCAAGTCGGTGGGCTCAAAAGGCATGAGTGCACTCACATATTTCCTTTTTATCCACGCGTCATCCACATGCGAGGCACCCACATTTCTAAAAGCGGTGGCGGTGGTCTTGAGCCTTCGGTACATGTCTTCGTGATCTTCACCTTCTTTCATGTAGAAGTCTTCGGCTTCATTGCTTATAGCATCATATCGGTTCCTCCTCATACTCTCATTTCCAACAAACAATGTAGTGAGGGCATCCCAAGCTTCCTTGGCAATGCTAAAGTGCTCAATGTGTGGATAATCCTTTGTCCCCAATCCTTGTTGAATCATATGCAAAGCAGTGGCATTGAGTTGACTATTGACAACCTCTCTTCTTGTCAAGTTGTTTGGATCCCCAATAAAGAGTCCATGCTCGATGATGTTACATAGTTCAATGCAAGAGCTGCGCACATGAGTTCTCATTAGTGATTGCCATTGCGCAAAAGTAGCAGATTCTTTAAGCTTAGGTGGGTCACCTCTATTGTACACATGAGGGTGAGGGATTGGAGGGTCGGGAGAGTACCATGAATCACGGTGCTCACCCTTCCCACCATCATTGTGTGTGGAGGAATTAGCGTTGTATTGTTTACCCCCCACCATCATACCCTCGGGGGCTACCGAAGTATTCCCTTTAGGTGCAACGGATGGTAGATCCTCTTGAGGAGATGGGGGTGATGATCCATCTTTGTCTTTAAGAAGTTTCTCAAGCATCTTCTTGACTTCGTTGACCAAGGAAGAGCTCAATCTTGTTTCCAAGTTTTTTTACATCTTTCATGGTCACCGTGGTCGGCTCACCACCACCATCCCCATCGTGGCTACCCATATTCTCTTAGGCGGTAAAGCCCAAACAAAGAGCCGAGGCTCTGATACCAATTGAAAGGATCGTATGGGCACCTAGAGGGGGGTGAATAGGTGCTACTTCAAATTTTCTTCTTTTTCAAATTAAGGTTTGACAGTAAGGTAAATTCTCTAGATAATGCAACTAAGGTGAATTTACCTATATGAAAATTATGCACAAGCTACTACAACACAAGGTAAGAATAAGTAAGTAAGGTGCGGTAAAGGATAGAAATAACCAAAGTGGTGGACACGGAGACACGAGGATTTGTTTCCCGTAGTTCCTTCCTTTTGAGGGGAAGTACGTCTACGTTTGGAGAGGGGATGGTTTCAAACCACCAACGCCACGAAAGGCCTCCCTTGTTCTTCGATGAATCTCACCCCAACGGGATCGATTCACCTTCCACTATATCGACAACCTTCAAGGTGGAAGCCGGCACCTTTACAAGTTTGGGGCACACATCCACAACTGAATCGGAGGCTCCCAAATACAAGCAAGCTGTTAAAGCAATCAAGGACAAGCTTGTAAGAACCAAAACAAGAACTAGGGTTTCCAAGAAAACACTAGAGCAAAGGGGCCCTCAAAGAAATGAGGGGGAAATGAAGATCTCTTTTGGTGAAGTAGTAGATCGGGGCCTCCTCCTTCGATTCCCCAAAGATCAAAGACTTTGGGTGGTGGTTGAGGAGATCTTGAAGATTTGGTGGCTCCAATGGTGGTATTGACTTTAATGTGGATGAGCACCTTGTCCCAAATTAGGTGGAGGGGTATTTATACCCCTCCAGGGAATCTGGCCGTTGGAGCCTTTAATGCACCGGTAGTACCGGTACTCAAGCGGTAGTACCGCATGCAAGCGGTACTACCGGTCCAGACCGGACCAGGTACCGGAGATGCCATGGATGGTCGAGCCAGCTTCAGTATTTCCCGGTATTCCCTTGCGGTACTACCCCCAAGCGGTAGTACCGGTCGTATGACGCGGTACTACCGGTCTGGGCGGTAGTACTGGTCCCAAGTACCGCTTGGTACTGAGCAAGCCTGAGGGGGGTGGTCCTTCCTAAGAACTGCCCGGTAGTACCGCTTGTCTCAAGCGGTACTGCCGGTTGGAGCGGTAGAGCCGCTCCGCGGTACCGGGTGATACTGAGGAAAACTCATCCCTCTCAACCTTGCACGGGCCCAACCGGTACTAGGACCGGTAGTACCGGTGCCAAGTGGTAGTACCCGTCATTTTTCCGGTATTACCGGTTGTCACATTGGTTTATCGCAAGGGTAATTGGTTAGGTCAATATTTGTGCCACACCCTTATCAAACCTGTGATACACTTAGCACACGATTAAACTGATAAGTGTGTTGTTATCAAACATCAAAATCAGAGGGATAGAAAAATGCTCTTTCAGCTTTGATTAATTTGCATGAAGAGAACGTGAAGCTCAAATTGCGTTCGCGGGATCCTTTTGCTATTTTTTTCCCTAGAAAAAAGAAAGCCAAGCAAGATGAGAAGGATGCCATCACTTTGAAGGCCAACTATTTTGGAGTGGGTGTTCCACTCATATGGCCTAAGTGAGCATCATCAAGGTCAAGCTATTGACCATAAAAGAGCGTTGCATGGGAGGCAACCCATGTGAAATAAAGGTTTGAATAAAGTTTTTAAGTTTTAGTTTAAGTTTTATATAGAATAAAGAGTGCTAGAAAACTCCAGTGAGAAGGAGAGATTCAGTGGCACTAAAATTTCTGTTTTATACATGCTAAAGTTGGTCGACAATTTAGTCTGTCATTTTTCTGTAAAAACAATGTGTTTCGCTAAGTTTCATTCTAAGAAGTAATCCTTAAAGAAATAGAATTTTTTGATGTGTACAGAAGCTTTAACGACCAACTATACGACAGGAATTTGAGCCATCGACAATTTTTCATCCCAGGATACAAAAGGTTTGACGACCAACTATACGTCGGGAATAAAATTTCGGGCCATATAGTTATAGCCGCTAGGAAAGAAACCCTAAAATTTTGCCGTCAGACCAATTATACGGCGGGAACAAGTGTTTCGGCCATATAGTTGCGTCCGACCACTTAAACACACGAGAAGGTGCCCAAAACATCAAAACATCAATCCCTTTTCTCTCTTATACCACCAAACTCTCTCAAAACCTCAAGGGATCTTCACCCCTAGTCAATTATGTTCGATTTCCTCGCACACAAGTGATCTATAGTATGTTTCTCCTTGGATCCTCCAATTACTTTCATGAATTCATCTCTGATCTATTGTCATTATCAATCTAGGGTGAGACTTATTTTGAACTAGTTTCCATGATTATCTTGCCTAGATTATTATGTTGAGGAGATTCTTTAGTGTGCTATGATGAGGATTATGCTATGACTATTTTTGCTAAATCAAAAAGTTTTATATTTGTATTTCTTATTTATTTTTAGAAGATGAACACGAGGAATCAAACATGTGCTCTTGCCGCTGCTAGTTCTTCTTGGGCCATAGCTCAGGAACGCATGGGGATTCGATTCAAGGACGAGTCCCACCATGACCGTTTCAACAGGATAAAAAACCGATAAGTGAAGGCAACCAAGTGGGCTTGCCCCGTCACATTGAACCAACTCGGTATTTCTGATGCCTTTAATTTACTTTGCAATAGAGTTGGCATGCAAAACTTTATATTTCATGATGCACCAACCTATCGCCGGTTAACCATTGAATTCCTTAGTTCTTTGAAAAGCACCGTTAAGACATGGCATGGGTGAAAGGATCGTATGGGCACCTAGAGCGGGGGTGAATAGGTGCTACTTCAATTTTTCTTCTTTTACAATTTAGGGCTTGACAAGAAAGGTAAATTCTCTAGGTTATGCAACTATGGTGAATTTACCTATATGTCAACCATGCAATGATTATCAAAACACTAAGCAAGAACAAGTAAGTAAAGTGCGGTAAAGGATAGAAGTAACCAAAGGAGTGGACGCGAAGACACAAGGATTTGTTTCCCGTAGTTCCTTCCTTTTGAGGGGAAGTATGTCTACGTTTGGATAGGGGGTGGTTCCAAACCACCAACGCCACGAGAGGCCTCCCTTGTTCTCCGATGAACCTCACCCCAACGGGCTCGATCCACTTTCCACTATATCGACAACCTTCTAGGTGGAAGCTGGCACCTTTACAGCAAGTTCGGGGCACACATCCACAACTTAATTGGAGGCTCCCAAATACAAGCAAGCTGTCAAGACAAATCAAAGACAAGCTTGTAAGAACCAAATCAAAGTTAGGGTTTCCAATGAAACACTAGAGCTTGGGGGCCCTCAAGTGAATGAGGGGGAAATGAAGATCTCTCTTGGTGAAGATGTAGATCAAAGCCTCCACCTTCGATTCTCCAAAGATCAATGACTTTGGATGGTTGGATGAAGAGATCTTGTAGATTTGGTGGCTATAATGGGGTTGGTGTTCTTGAGCAGCTGGAGCAACCGGAGGAAGAAGATAAGGGTCCCTTTTTATAGGCAGCCCCCTCCACGAACCGTTTTCTCACCGTTGGAGAAAAGTCAGACCGGAGACTCCGGTATACACCGGAGATTCCGGCCAATCTCCGGACCGGCCTATGAACCGCCCATCTGAATGACCCAGCCCTTCCAAAACTCAACAAGACCGGAGACTCCGGTCTATCAACACCGGAGACTCCGGACTGATCCAACACCGGAGACTCCGGAGTATCCTCCGGAGAAAGATCCGGACCCCCAGACAAAATGTCCTAGCCCAGATCCTGAAGTCACCACCAGAGACAGATCCGGCAACTCTGGACCACACCGGAGACTCCAGTCTTGGCAGACCGGAGACTCCGGTCTGGAGAACTGTGACACATGAGTGTGGTCTTTTCCCAAGAGTGAGGGTGCTTTACATTTATCATAATACCAACCTGTGGACAATGACAAACTGTAAAATGATCTACTTGTTGTTAACGAACACCAAAAGTGATTATGACAATAAATGCCCTTTAAATCTCCCCCTTTTTGGTGTTCGATGACAACAAGTGATTTGCATGGAATAAAATATATATGGGACTCCCCCTGACTATGTGCAACAAGATAATTAAGCAAATCATGCAAGATAGATAGTATCAACGGTAGCACACATAAATCTCACATGAGTTACAATAGATGGTTCACACAAGCACATAGTCATAGTCACACACATGAATTGCAAATAACACACATAAAGTTCAAGTTCGAATATGGCAAATAAAAGTCAAATAAAAGAAGATAGTCGCAAATCCCAAGTCCCAAGCCCATGCAAACCGATGAGAATGTCTTCTCCCCCTTTGGCATCAAAACGCCGAAAAAGGGAAAAGACCTAAACTAGCGCCCCAACAGCTCAGTAGTCATCGTCATCCTCGTCATCCTCATCCTCCTCCTGGTCATCATCATCCTGATCATAGTCATCATCATCGTCTTCAGGGACAGAAGGCCCTTTGCCGTGAGGGCGAGAAGAGGAAGTGCCCTGGTACCCGAAACCGGAGGTGACATCAGCAAAAGTCTTACAATCCACCAGACTATCCTGTTGGGCATTCAATGCCCCAAATGAGAGTGTATGATCAGACTCTGTGGACTGATGAGCCCCATGCTCATCATTGTATTCATCCTCACCTTATTCATTATCCTCAGCACCCTGTTCCTTGATCTCTTTGAGGAGCTTCTCAATGCCACGGTTGGTTTGGTAGGATGTATGCTGCTGCTTACGGATGTCGATGTTCATGCAACAAAGGGTCCTCTCCCAAAAGCTGGCCTTCTTGACCCGCTCATGCACATAGTCTCGAGTCATAGTAGGCATAGGGGAATTGGAGGAATTCTTCCTCTGAACTCTAGGTGGGAAGGGAGCCCTCTCCGTCTCAATCTCCTCATCATCATCCCCATAGCAACGCCTCGGAGCAGGCCCCATACGCCCCTTCTGCTGTAGTGTGACCAGAGTGTGTTCAGTGAGGTGTGGTGGTATGTCAAATGGAGAATCATGCTCCTGGGAGTTGATGAGCCTCATAACCAAGGGTGCATATGGAGGAGATTTTTTGTAAAGAATGGCATGGAACATCTCCTCGAAAATAAAGTCCATCACATCAATAGGTGCAGCATCTGCCTCAGGTCCAGCATTGAAGGTCCGGTGAGTATGGTACAGAAGGTTGACAAGCCTACCCCTAATTGCATCATCATTTCCAGCACTTGGTGCAATAGTATGACGGAAGATCCTCAGCATAAGTTTGTAGAGGGTCTTGAGTCCCTTGGAACCCCCCACAACACCACCATCATACAGAGGTGCCAGCTTCAAATTGTTCTCACCCAAAGCTACAGAGTGCATGCGCAGCCCCACAGGAGTGGACACTCCATGAAAGGTCTCAAAGATGATGTTGGCGAAGTCATGAAATGTAGCTGTGCAGCGAGTGGTACCAGACATCCACACCATGGTACTGTCAAGATCAGACCCAAACACAACGGTGGCATAGAACTGTTGTACAAGGTGGATATTTTAGTCTTCACGCAGCTCCATCAAGTTATACAGTCCTAGATTCTCACAGATCCACAAAGCATCATTGAAGTAGGGGTTGAGGCGCATTTGCTCAACACTCATGAACTTCTGAGGGAAGACAGGTGATTTGGTGAGTACACCATACACATCCTTCATGAACACAGCCTGTTCTTTCCTCCAGTAACGAGGGTCCTCACTGGTACGAGGCAGCGCATAGAAATCTATCTTTCTCAGCTCACGGTACTCCTCTTTAGACATTTTGGCTAAGGACCGAAGGTTGTCATACTTGGCCTTCTTGGCACGGTCCTCCCGTTCAGCCCTCTCCTGATCCCTCTTCAAGTAAGATGCATCACGTGCCTTCTGTTTCTGGTTGGACGGAGGCACGATGAATTGACCCTGAGCATCATCATATCGAGGATTGCCCCTTTGGGACTTGGCCTTGGTACGACGAGGACAACTAGAACCATCACCTGTGAACAGCGGTGAGGGAATAGCATGGAGATGAGTATATATGTCCCAATAATGCAGTACAAGAGCTTTGATGCATTTTTGGTCTGTTTTGATTCACCCAACACCGGAGTCTCCACACCTCATACCGGAGTCTCGGCTCAGACCGGAGTCTCCGGTCCTTGGGACCAGAGTCTCCGGCCTGGACCGGAGTCTCCGGACCTAGGGCCGGAATCTTTGGTCGGGAGGCTCGGGCATGAGATGGGGAGATGCCTGTGGGGGTGAATCCAGCAGATCGGGCAATGCATCAAGGCTAAAGTACTAAAGTGCACGCAATCAAGTGATTCCAATGGACAAATCAGCACCAATCCTCAAAAACACATCTAGGGATGAACCCTAGGAGAAAAAAGTAGAGGGGAGGTACCAGATCTGTCCATGGGATCAATTCCTCTGGTGGAAAAAACCCAATGGAGGAGGGGGGAAGATTGGTCGGCGGCACGACGGATCCCGGGGGCATCTTGACCTCCAGGGAGGAATTTTGTAAGAGTAGGCGACGTGTTTGGAGGTAGGGGACGGGGTGAAGAATGAGGAACTATTGTACCAGTTCACCCCGCGCCCCTTCTTTAAGTGGCAGAAACCGTCTGGACCAGAGACTCCGGCCTACACCGGAGACTCCGGTCCTCCTCAACCAAAAGTACTAGGACAGGTGTTTTGGGGACATATATGAGAGATAGACAGTTTTAAGATAGAGAAAGGGCTTGGGTTGAGACATCAAACTATGAAGAATCAATCAAGAGCCATAGGAATTCACAAGAGTATTCAAAAAAGCTCCAGGAGACTAGAATCAAGCAAATGACAAACATGAGTAAGTACCAACCTCTCTATTGTGAGAGGGCGGTGGCCTAGGCCACCATATTTGAGTATATTCAGCTTGGCACCACGAAGATATATCTTGGGTCCATTACCGAAACTCATCATTAAGCTCACATATCATAATATGATATTAAGAGGAATGATATTGATTGCTTTGGGCATAATGGGGGGAGGGATAGTCCAATTAATTAGGACCACACTCCCCCTATCTCCATGCCTACACCTAAACCAAATATGAGTTGAAACATCGGTGAGAATGCAAGAAGATCAAGTCAAGCTCCTTGAATCTACAACATTTAGTTCATTCCTCAAATAGCAAAACCTTGCTTCATCAAGTGGCTTCGTGAAGATATCTGCAAGTTGATCTTTGGTTGACACATATGATAGATCAATATCACCTCGAGCAACATGATCTCTAATGAAGTGATGACTAATCTCAATATGCTTCGTACTTGTGTGATCCACTGGGTTGTAGGCAATCTTGATGGCACTTTCATTGTCACATAGAAGAGGCACTTTGTCACAATGGACACCGTATTCCTTTAAAGTTTGCCTCATCCATAGCAATTGGGTGCAAGCACTAGCAGCAGCCACATACTCGGCTTCGGCGGTAGAGAGAGATATACAATTTTGCTTCTTAGAAGACCAACATACCAAGGACCTAACAAGGAATTGGCAGGCCCCGAATGTTGATTTTCTATCATCCTTATCACCCTCCCAATCCGAATCTATGTATCCACAAAGAGCAAATGTTGAGCCTCGAGGATACCAAAGACCATAATATTGGGTATGGACTAGATATCGAAAGATTCTCTTGATCTCCATTAAATGGCCTTCTTTAGGAGCCGCTTGATATCTTGCACACACACCTACACTTAACACAATATCGGGTCTAGATGCACAAAGGCAAAGCAAAGAACCAATCATAGACCGGTATACCTTTTGATCCACATCTTTACCATTTGGATTTTGTTCTAGATGAGTCTTTGTAGCCATGGGAGTAGGAGCTCCATTTAAATCTTGCATATTGAATCTCTTGAGAATATCTTGAGTATACTTGGCTTGATTGAAGAATGTCCCTCCTCTAACTTGCTTGATCTCAAAACCAAGAAATACTCTCAACTCCCCCATCAAAGACATCCGAAACCTACTAGTCATAAGCTTTGAGAATTCATCATTAAAAGCTTTATTAGATGAGCCAAAGATGATATCATCAACATATATTTGGCATACAAAAAGCTCCCCATTGACTTTCTTAGTAAAAAGAGTGGGATTGATTTTCCCAACCTCAAATACACGGTCAAACAATAACTCTCTAAGGTGCTCATACCATGTGCGTGGGGCTTGCTTGAGCCCATAGAGCGCCTTATCAAGTTTGTAGACATGGTTTTGGAAGTTGGGGTCCTCAAATCCCGGGGGTTGCTTAACATATACTAATTCATTTAATGGGCCATAAAGAAATGCACTTTCTACATCCATTTGTTGTAACTTGAAGTTACAATGTGCCGCATAAGCAAGAAGGATACGGATGGACTCAAGGCGAGCCACGGGTGCATAAGTCTCTCCATAGTCAATGCCTTCAATTTGAGAATACCCTTGTGCAACCAATCTAGCCTTGTTGCTTACTATAATTCCATGCTCATCTTGCTTGTTCTTGAATATCCATTTTGTTCCAATAACATTGCGGCAATCCTTTGGCTTCTCAAGTAACTTCCATACTTTGTTTCTCTCAAAGTTGTTGAGCTCTTTGTGCATAGCTTCCAACCAATCCGAATCTTCAAGAGCCTCCCACACTTTCTTAGGTTCAATCATGGAGATGTGAGCTTGATGTTCACTGAACCTCTTCAATTGTGCTCTTGTGGAAATTCCTTTCCTTAGATCAGCAACTACATTTTGTAGAGAGTGGTCTCTTAATTCCAACATTCTTTCCTTTCTAGCTTCGCGACGAGCGTGGATCTATGTGTTGTTTCTTGGAGGACCCTCTTCATCATTTTGATCCTCGTCTTGACCATCAATTCGACCTTTATCATTATCGAATCATTCTCTTCATTTAGAGGCAAAGATTTACCTTGGTATTGATCAAGTACTCTTCTAGCATCAATTTCTTCTTGTCTCAAAGCATTTTGTACAGATCTTCCTTGAGTAATTGTCTTGGCACCACTTGACATCCTCGTGAATGAATCAACCTCACCATGACTAGAGTTAGCACTATGATCATCATTTTGAGGGTCCACATTTTGTCTTTGGCTTGAGTCATTATCCTCCTTGGTGGATGGAGCTTGTTGATGTTGTGAAGATGAGGGCTCCACTTGAGTGGAGCATAGTTCTTCTCGATCCGCCATAAGGGGTTCCTCAATGGGGCGGATATATCCCACACCCATTCTTCCTATGGAATCCTGAGGCATTTCATCATCTGCATCACAAGCATCAACACGCCCCCCTTGGGGACCATCATATTCTTCTAAGGTCACACTACAAGATTCTATGACGGCTCCGGAGAGCTTATCATAGATTCTATAAGTGTGAGATTCGAGACCAAAACCAACAACAATACCCTCTAATGCTTTAGACTCGAATTTGGATAAATGAACACCTTTTATGAGATAGAAACACTTACAACCGAACACCTGGAAATAATATACGTTGGGCTTGTTACCGGTAAGTATTTCATATGGAGTCTTGTTGATTTCTTTACGGAGGTAGAGCCGGTTTGAATCATGGCAAGCGGTGGAAATGGCTTCGGCCCAAAAGTTGTATGGAAATTTAAACTCCGCCAACATGGTCCTAGCCATCTCAATAAGAGTCCGGTTCTTCCTTTCGGCCACACCATTTTGTTGAGGGGTGTATACAGCGGAATATTGGTGTTTTTGTTGGAGATATGCCCAAGAGGCAATAATAAAGTGGTTATTATCATGTCTTCATACTTATGATAAATGTTTACATACCATGCTATAATTGTATTAATCGGAAACATTAATACTTGTGTGATTTGTAAACATAAAAGAGTCCCTAGTAAAGCCTCTTGTTAAACTAGCTTGTTGGTTAATATATGATCATGGTTTCCTCATCATGAACATAGAGATGTTATTAACAACAAGGTCATATCATTAGGAGAATGATGTGATGGACATACTCCTATAGTTAAGCGTAGCATAAAGATCAAGTCATTTAATATAGTTCATTTGCTATAAGCTTTCTGATACATAGTTCTAGAAGGTTCCGGAAGGTCCGGCACTCCGGAGGGGAAGGGTACATGAATGTGTCATGACAAGTTGGAATGGTTTCATCATGTACTAGGTGTCATCGCTGAGCAAAATAAAGGGATAAATCAAATCCTAGTTTGAAAAGTCAAACGCCAATTTGAAAAGTCAAACGGCAAGTTTGCTTGGTGGAGGGAGAGTAGGAAACCTACTTGGGGAGGAAGTCCCACTCCCTCCACCCGTCAAGGAGGAGTTGGAGGAGGACTCCCTCCTCCTAGCCGCCTCCCTCCCACCTATAAAAGAAGGGGCAGGGGTGCCCCCTCTTCTACACACCAAAACCCTAGCTCCTGGCGCCTCCACACAAGTGTTGTCGCCGCCTAGGGTTTCCTCCCAACTCGCCGAGTTAGGGCTTCCCCAAGCCCTAGCCGCCGTCTACACCTCTAACCTTGGTGCCTCTAAACCCTAGACCACCAAGGCCTCTCTCATAGTCCTCCATACTCGCTCCGGATTAAGGCGAAGCCCTGCGAGATCTCCACTCTACTTCCGGTACCACATCGTCGTGCTGCCGGAATCACGAGGAGAGTGCTACAACCTCCGCTGACTGCTGGAACAAGGGAGAGGAAGGTATTCATCGAGTACCGAACATGTGACCGACTGCGGAAGCGCTGCCGGAACGCAGCGCCGGAAGGATCGTCTACGCGATCTTGAGATCGGAAGTGTACAACTACATCACCCACGAGAATCTGCTCTCGTTAACCGCTTTGGAATCTTCGAGGGTGAGTTCCTCTATCGACTCGTTGCTACAATCTAGTAGATAGATCTTGGCTTGTTTGTTTGTATGCGGTAGAAATTTTTTGTTTTTCATGCTACGAACACCTACAGTGGTATCAGAGTCGTGTCTATATGTAGATCTGTTGCACGAGTAGAACACAATGGTCATTGTGGGCGTTGATGCTTTTGTTGTCAATTGCTTCTTGTGTACTTTGCATCTTGCGGGATGGTGAGATGAAGCGGCCCGGGCTAACCTTACATGACATCGTTCATGAGACTTGCTCCACGCTTGACATGCAACTTGTATTGCATAAGTGGCTTTGCGGGTGCTTGTTTCTCCCAACATAGTTAAGATTCAATTTACAACGGGTGATTGACAATACTATTATCAATGTTGTGGTTCTTGTTCGTAAGTTAGAACGACACTTATTGAAAGCCCCAAACCACGTAAACATGCAAAGAAAATTAGAGGCGTCTAACTTTGTTTTGCAGGGGTGTGCGGTGATGTGATATGGCCATGATTGTGATTATATATGATGTATGCAATGTTCCTTATTGTAAGTTGGCAACCGGCAGGAGCCATATGGTTGTTTCCATTAAGTCATGCTTGTCTATTATTCAAAGTAGTTGTAATAGTTGATGCTGGTGGAAGACAACCATGAAGCGACGCCATTGACCTTGACGCCACACCAGTGATGATGGAGATCATGTTCGTGCTTGAAGATGGAGATCGGAAGCACAAGAAGAAAGGCCATATCATATCACATATTATGAATTGCATGTGATGTTAATCCTTTTATGCATATTGTATTGCTTAGTTCATGACGGTAGCATTATAAGATGATCCCTCAAGCACACAATTCAAGTTTTAAAGTGTTCATCCTTAGTAAGCACCGTTGTTAAAGCTCGTTGTTTCGAAGCATCACGTGATGATCGTGTGTGTTAGATTCTGTGAGTGTATACAACGTGAGCAAGCCAGATTTGCTCATGCGGAAGCTAAGGTTTGATCTTGACGAGCCTAGCATGTACAAACATGGTCTCGGAACACGAATCACCGAAAGGTAAAGCATGAGTCATATAGTAGATATGATGAACATGTTGATTGTTCGCCATTGAAGCTACATCAACTCTCGTGATGATCGGTTTTGATGTGGTGGATTTGGTTCGTGTGATCACTAAAACAATGTGAGGGATATTGTTTTGAGTGGGAGTTCAACAACAATATGATTAAAAGTTGAACACTATTTATCATAAATTAAATCAAAGTGAATTTGCATAGTTGTTGTAGTCATTGGCATCCGTTTACCACCTTGCGCTTAGCTTTAGTTGAGATGATAAAACTATAGAATTCTGGTTAGTTACTTTACGAACTGGTATCGTATTGTTTTTGAAGTGTTAATCTAAAAGTTTAAAAGTCCCATTGCAAACTTTCAGTAAGTTCCGGTTACTTCATGAAGTTTAATAGTTGGTATTAAATCAAGAGTAACAATTCCAGTGTTAGTATATAAGTATCATGTTTATCTCCATGATTCTTGATATTCAAAGGATTGTCTTAATATAATGGTTATCTAGGATCTGAAAGAGTTGTTTCAGAAACCATGATGTGTGGAAGATATTGTGATATCTGAAACGAAGTTTTGGTTGCAACATGATAGAGTATAATATGGCAAAAGTCATGTTTTCATATTTGATGAGAATTTGCAAAAGGTTGGAGACACTAGTTGTCCTAATCCTCCAAAAAGTTTTGGAGAGCAACATTATACTCGTGATTCACCGTTATAAGCTAAAGTAGCTTGATCATGAATAATTCCATAAGAAGGGTGAATATTTGATGTAGGAAAAATGTTTACTACACCAAGATATTACTAAAGAAAGGAATTTGAAAGAACACCAAACATTTGATGATGGTGATCTACTTCAAAGTGCAAGTCCAAAGACATTGGTATTTAACTATACACGCTTTGGACTATGTGTCATGTATATGGCTCCACTATTGATGTTGATAGATTCTTTCAAACAGAAAAAGAAATACTGAAAGAGAATCTCATAAATATATGGCAGAAAAGAAAAGACTAGAATTGTTCTTTGCTTGTTAAGTAATGTGGTTCTTAAGTATTGGATGCTGAATTTGTTGGTATGAATCGTCATACAAAACAACAGAATTCATGAACTACAATGGCCTAAGTAACTAGCAAAAGAATATGTGATGATGTTCATCAAGAACAAATAAAGGTTTATTGTGCTGCTTGTTGAACATCAAAGCTTGCCTTCAAGATTTGTTTTATCAGGTGTTATGAGAACAAAAGGGTTGTTCAAATAATTGCCGTAATCCATAAAATATGGATGATTTACAAATCTCGTTGGAGAAATCACATCCATAAAACTAGTGCTAAAAATGTCGAAAAACAAATTGATTGAAAGATCACTTAGGAAGTGACATCGTCGTTTAAATTATATTGGAAAGAAAACATGAAGAAACTCCATGTGGATGGAATTTTGGAGTCTTTTTGATTTTGATCAAATGACGGTTGTGAAACTTTCCTAGAGATAATTAAAACTTCGTTCATAGGCCAAAAGGGAAACTAGCTTATTGGAACTTGTACATATTGTTGTATAAAGTCCATTATGTGTAGTCAAGAGCGATGGTTTTTCAACTTCATATGCTTTCTCCGAAAATTTAAGTGAATATATGAATATTTACTTAATAAGGATGAAGTATGAAACATTTGAAAAGTTCAAAGACTTTCAAGATGAAGTGCAAAATCATTGTAACAAGAATATAAATAGTTTATGATAAGATCATAAAGGAAGATATTTAAGTTACAAGTTTAGCATAATACCTAAGATTTAAGGAATCGTTCCGTGGATTTGCATTTCCCAAAACACCATAAGAGTATGGAGCGTTCGAGATATGTAATTAAACCTTGTTTGACATGGTAAGATCAAAGGTGTAATTCATAAAACTGCCATTATATTTTAAAGATTAAAAGCTTTAGAGACTACCGTTTTTCCACTGAAAAGAGCAACATCATAATCCGTTGAAATGACACCATATAAAGTTATGGTTTGGGATAAAACCCAAGTTGTCCTTTCTTAAACATTGGTATGCTTTGCATAACAAAGATGTTTGCAACCAAAGTCGGACGAACCTGTCTTTGTATGTTATTTCGAATAATTGTTAAGTATTCCTCCATAACACCGGAGACAAAAGTGTTTGTCGCTTAGAACGTCAATCTTGTTTGAGAAAGAAACTTTCAGTGAAAAGTTAAGTGGGAGGAAAATAGAACTTTGATAAGGTTAAAAGAACCTTAGCTATATGTGCAGAGTTGCGCAGCACCGAAAAGAGTTCCGGAGGCAGCAACAATACTCATGGCTCACGTGCCTCAAAGGTTGTGGTCATGGAGATCTAAGTTCCTATTGAAACCAAGTAGGTCGGGTAAACAATCAAATACCAAGATTTGAGGGTTGAATCATTATTTGAAAATAATGAACAGACTACATGCAAAGAAGCGATGATGGGCCCTGACTCCATAAAATGGCTTGAAGCTATAAAATCCGTGATAGTTCCATACACGAGAAATCAAGTTTTGAACTTGAAGGACCCTCGAGAAAGGTGTAAGACCTTACAGTTGTGTTTGGATCTATAAAACAGACATGGATGTTTCACATCTCTGAAATAGTCGACATGTTGGGAAAGAGTTCACAACAATGTTCAAAGGTTGACCATGACAAGATTTGATCTTTCATAGCAATATTTAGTCTAGACGGATTAATGTAGCAACCACTACATATAATTTTGTTATGTGGTAGTAGGATAAACAAAACAAGTTCTTCTAATAGAATTGTTACCTAGGACATGTGCATAACGCGGTCCATAGGGTTTTGTTAATTCAAAGGATGCTGAAAGCATATGCAAACTTCAATGGTTGAAGTAAGCATCGCGGAGTTGGAATCTTCACTATGATGAAACTGTTAAAGGAGTTTAATTTCGTCAGATACGATGAATATGCTTGCATTTGCAAGAAATTAAGTGGGAGCGCTAAGACATGTTTCTAATACATTATGTAGAAGACATATTGTTGATTGGAAATGATGTATCTTTTATTGACACATGATAAGAATTTCATATCGATGAAAGACTTAGGCAAAACCCAAATATTTGGCATCAATAGACGCTAATATGGTTGTGCCGAAAGTACATAGATGATATATTGAATGGGTTTAATATAGAAACTACAAGAAAGGTTCTTGTCGCACAGAAAGGATTGAATGAGTTCAATATTGATGATATATTCAAGTGTATTGACACTTGGTAAGTGAAACAAAGATTCAAGTATAGATTGATAGTTGATGTATAAAATCACAAAGAGTATTTTATCAATCATGTTGTGGTGTGTAAAAATCCAGATATGTCCTATGCTCTAAATGTTATGAGCGTATACCAGAATGATTCATAAGATGATTATTGGACAATAGTAAAGATATTCTTATGATCTTGTAAAAGAAATAAGAATATATTATTTTGTAGAAGTGACAAATAGATGGTTAGTTCATTGTAAATGAATTACATTGATACTAGTTTTGTCACAAAGTACAAATTAAGTTTATCTCAATCTAAACTAAGGGTGGCACAATATGATGGAAAGTAAGTTCCATAATGGATTGGATGATTTCCAAAGTTAAGACATTGTGACAGATACTACAACAAAAGGACTAAGTATATAACTGCTATTATAGCAGCTAAAGAGGGCATTTGTGTCCATTAGTTTGTTATCAAACTAGGTGTAGTTCACAGCGGGATAATACTATGAAGATATATTGTATGACAATGTTATCAACATGTTTTAAACCCCAAAGAACTAAAGGTCTCACCAAAGTACCAAATTTATACAAAACCATCCCATTAGAGAATGAGTGATGCGTAGAGACGCAAAGACATGCAATTACACACGGACCTGGAAGTGTCGGATCTGGAGATCAGTTGACCACTAGCAATTGTGTACATACGACACCAGAAAGCCATAGGTGTTGAATACACAAAGGTTTGAAACTAGATTATTGACTCTAGTGCAAGTGGGAGACTGTTGGAGATATGCCCAAGAGGCAATAATAAAGTGGTTATTATCATATCTTCATACTTATGATAAATGTTTACATACCATGCTATAATTGTATTAATCGGAAACATTAATACTTGTGTGATTTGTAAACATAAAAGAGTCCCTAGTAAAACCTCTTGTTAAACTAGCTTGTTGGTTAATATATGATCATGGTTTCCTGATCATGAACATAGAGATGTTATTAACAACAGGGTCATATCATTAGGAGAATGATGTGATGGACATACTCCTATAGTTAAGCGTAGCATAAAGATCAAGTCATTTAATATAGTTCATTTGCTATAAGCTTTCTGATACATAGTAACCTAATTCCTTCGACCATGAGATCATGCTTATCACGATCGCCGGAAGGATGCTTTGATGACATCAAACACCACACCGTAACTGGGTGGCCATAAACGTGGCATTGAGTGTTCGGAAAGTATGGGTTGAAACACATGGATCAAGAGTGGGATTTGTCCATCCATATGACGGATAGATATACTCTGGGCCCTCTCGGTGGAATGTCATCCAATTAGCTTGCAATCATGTGACTGGCTCACAAGGGATCACATATCACGGGAACGAGAAAAGAGTACTTATCGGTAACGAGGTTGAACTAGGTATGCAGAGATACCGACGATCAAAACCTTGGATAAGTAAAATATCGCGAGACAAAGGGAAATTGGTATCGTATGTAAGTGGTTCATTCGATCGCAAAGTAATCGTAGAAATATGTGGGATCCATATGAATTTCCAGATTCCTCTATTGGTTATTGATCGGAGAAGTGTCTCGATCATGTCTGCATAATTCACGAACCGTAGGGAGACACACTTAAGGATTCGATGTTGTTGAGTAGTTATGGAATGATGAGTAAGAGACCGAATGTTGTTCGGAGTCTTGGATGGGATCCGGGATATCACAAGGAGATCCGGAATGGTCCGGAGAATAAGATTCATATAAGGAAAGTCCTGTTTCGGAGTTGGGGAATGATTTCGGTGTTTTCATCGGGAATGTTCTAGAAGGTTCCGGAAGGTACGACACTCCGGAGGGGAAGGGTACATGAATGTGTCATGACAAGTTGGAATGGTTGCATCATGTACTAGGTGTCATCGCTGAGCAAAATAAAGGGATAAATCAAATCCTAGTTTGAAAAGTCAAACGCCAATTTGAAAAGTCAAACGGCAAGTTTGCTTGGTGGAGGGAGAGTAGGAAACCTACTTGGGGAGGAAGTCCCACTCCCTCCACCCACCGGCTAAGGAGGAGGAGTTGGAGGAGGACTCCCTCCTCCTAGCCGCCTCCCTCCCACCTATAAAAGAAGGGGCAGGGGTGCCCCCTCTTCTACACACCAAAACCCTAGCTCCTGGCGCCTCCACACAAGTGCTGCCGCCGCCTAGGGTTTCCTCCCAACTCGCCGAGTTAGGGCTTCCCCAAGCCCTAGCCGCCGGCTACACCTCTCCCCTTGGTGCCTCTAAACCCTAGACCACCAAGGCCTCTCTCATAGTCCGCCATACTCGCTCCGGCTTAAGGCTCGCGAGATCTCCCTCTACTTAGGTACCACGCCGTCAGCCGGAATCACGAGAGAGTGCTACAACCTCCACTACCTGCTGGAACAAGGAGAGGAAGGTCTTCATCGAAAACCGAACGTGTGACCGATTGAAGCGCCGAACGCAATACGGAAGGATCGTCTACGCGATCTTGAGATCGGAAGTGTACGACTACATCACCCACGAGAATCTGCTCTCGTTAACCGATTTGGAATCTTCGAGGGTGAGTTCCTCTATCGAATCGTTGCTACAATCTAGTAGATAGATCTTGGCTTGTTTGTTTGTATGCGGTATAAAATTTTTGTTTTCCATGCTACGAACCCCTACAGTTTTATCCCCTCATCACTAAGGAAATCATTCAAGGTGTAGTTCTTGAACTCAGTGCCGTTATCGCTTCTTATAATCAACACGGGAACATTGTATTGCCGTTGGACCAAATTGATGAAGTCGATGAAGGTATTTTGAGTCTCACTCTTCAACTTGAAGAAAAGAAGGAGAACTTGAAAAAGAACTGGTCTGCGAGAAGACGGTGTTGGCATCTCACGTGGCCCTCTTCGTTTTGGTCTGTTAGCTTCTTGATTGTGTTTGATAGTACTGTTCCCCACTAGCCTAAGGGCGGTGTTCTTGCGTCTCCAGCCTCCTTTTTATCTGCTTAGTTTGCTTGGCTTGTAATTTGGACCTCTTGAACCTTTTTTGACCCCCTAGGTGGGTCAGTACTACGTTGGTGTGTGTGTGTGGTTGTTGTTCCGTTGTCTGATGATAATGGAACCCGATCCCTCTTCCTGGGGGATTGTATGGGAAAAAAAGAGTATCTTGAAATGTCATCAACAATCACCAAGCAATATTTCTTCCCACCAAGACTTGCATGAGATGGAGGACCAAAGAGGTCCACATGGAGGAGCTCCAAGATCTTGGTGGACTTGATGCGGTTCTTAGGCTTGTGAGGAGCATCATGCATCTTCCCTAGAACACATGCCCTGCAAACACGATCTTTGGCAAAGAATACATTTTCTTTTAGTCCAACAATATGGCCCTCCTTGTGGAGACTTTGCAAAGTTCTCATATTGACATGGGCTAGTCGGCGATGCCATAACCAACCCACATCGGCCTTTCCGAATAAGCACATCGCACTTGTAGTGGCTTGCCCCGAAAAGTCTACCACATACAAGTCATGTTCGACATACCCAATGAAAGCGACCTTGAGAGAATTGCTCCACATGAGAACCACAAGATCATTATGTAAAAAGACAGAAAAACCCATATTTCCAAGAGCACAGACTAAAAGTAAATTGTACCCAAGGGTCTCAACAAGCATGACGTTCACGAGTGTAATGTCGTGAGCAACCACAACTTTGTCGAAACCCATTACCTTAGACTTTGACTTGTCGGCATAAGTGACAGATATTTGATCATCATTTGGTCTTAGATCTTGAACAATAGAGGAGCTTCCAGTCATATGACTTGTGCAACCACTATCAAGCACCCACTTAGATCCCCCGGAAGCATACGTCTACAAAAGATCAAACTAATTTTTTAGGTACCCATTTTTCAATGGGTCCTCTTTTGTTAACAACAAGGGTCTTGGGAACCCAAATATAGACCAAGCAATATAACCATCATATGGGCCAACATATTGTGCATACACGTCACCATAATAATCACGCATTAGAACATAGTGAGGGTTAGCACTTCCCGCAAAGTCATCATGAGACATAGTTTTACCACTTGTGGTCTTACTATCCACAATGGCCTTGTTGGTCTCTTGTGTGGGTTTGGCCTTCTTCTTCTTAGTTTTGGATACAAAACCAATGCCCCCTTTATCACCATTAGCCCTCTGCTTACTCAAAAGATCATCAATGGACTTGTTGCCTTGTGGAAACGTGGCCTTAGCAAGTTCCCCCTTCAACCTAGCATTTTCTTCAACAATAGTTGTACTACTAGATGGAATGAAGTTACTAGGTGAAGGAATATTGGCCAATTGAGTTTGAAGCGTTTCATGGGACTTTGTGAGTGACAAGAGGTCACTTTTAGCCTTATGAGCCTTGTTAAGCAAGCTAAAGTCCTCGGGAAGTTTTTCATGAACCACACCAAACTCAATCTTGTCCTTTTTAGCACTTCTGTATTTAGCAATAGCATGATCACGCTCTTTGATGAGTTTGTTAACAATAATGTCGTTTTCCTCATCAAGCCCTTCAAGTTTTAATTCAAGAGACAACCTTGTTTCTTGTTCTTCTTCTAGAGCATTGTTTAAAGCCTCTAGCTCAATCATGTGATCATGCCCAAGTTTACATCTTACATCTAGTAGCTCTTGTGTGTGGGAAAGTTGATCTAAGATGTTGCCAAAATGTATCTTAGCATCCCCTTGTAGGTTAGTCATAAACTCATCAAAATCAATTAATTCCCTTTTAACCTCAAGAGACATCTCATCATCAATTTCATCATTATCTAAAGGAGTGGAGTGAGATGATGAGGATACCTCCGTTCCTCTTGCCATAAGGCAAGTGACGTTCTTGACGGGAGAATTCTCATTTGGAGAATCGAAGAGTGAGAATGTTGGAGTATAAGTAGTGGCTAGATTTGCCACACCATTGGGAGTTTCCTCTTCCTCATCTTCATCATCATTGTCGGAGGAGTATTCTTCATGAGTGATCAATACGATTTCTCCCGACTTCTTGTTGATGGGATTCTTCTTGATGAAGGGTTTCTTGTAAGGTGCTTTGAGAGTTTTCTTCAACACAAGCTTACCCCCATAATCTTCCCTCTTCTCATAGGGGCAACTTGCCACAAAGCGATAGCGGTCGCCACAATTGAAGCAAGTTCTCAATCTAGTAGTGTTTTCTCTTTTCCCATTTGGGTTGCTTCTTCGTTGCATTTCCATTTGGCCTTGGCGGGATTCTTCCAAAAGTTCTTTGCATAGAAGGCCATATATTGACTATGAGCAATCTTGACTTCATCGGGGTGATCCATGGAGAGGCCTTCATCACTATCATCTTCATCCCCATGGTCCACAACTTTGGCTCTCAAAGTAACATTGACAATGTTGCTCATACAAAGGGCACGAGCACGGGCATCTTTAGCATTCTTGGCAGCAACTTTGAAAGCGGCCATCTCTTGCATAACTTCATTGGAGGTCATGAGATGGTAGTTGTGTCTTCCTTGAAGGCTCTTCAAGTCGGTGGGATCAAAGGGCATGAGTGCACTCACATATTTCCTTTTTATCCACGCGTCATCCACATGTGACGCACCCATGTTTCTAAAAGCGGTGGCGGTGGTCTTGAGACTTCAGTACATGTATTCGTGATCTTCACCTTCATTCATGTAGAAGCCTTCGGATTCATTGCTTAGGGCATCATACCGGTTCCTCCTCATACTCTCATTTCCAACAAACAAAATAGTGAGGGCATCCCAAGCTTCCTTGGCAATGTTCAAGTGCTTAATGTGTGGATAATCTTTTGTACCTAAACCTTGTTGAATCATATGCAAGGCAGTGGCATTGAGTTGACTATTGACGACCTCTCTTCTTGTCAAGTTGTCTGGATCCCCAATAAAGAGTCCATGCTCTATGATGTTCCATAGTTCAATGCAAGAGCTGCGCACATGAGTTCTCATTAGTGATTGCCATTGAGCAAATGTAGCAGATTCTTCAAGCTTAGGTGGGTCACCTCTATTGTATACATGAGGGTGAGGGATTGGAGGGTCGGGTGAGTACCATGAATCACGGTGCTCACCCTTCCCACCATAATTTTGTGTGGAGGAATTAGTGTTGTCTTGTTTACCCCTAACCATTCTATCCTCGAGGGATATGGGAGTATCCCCTTTAGGTAAAACGGATGGAGGATCCCCTTGAGGAGAAGGGGATGATGAGCCATCTTTGTCTTTAAGAAGTTGCTCAAGCATCTTCTTGACTTCGTTGACCAAGGAAGAGCTCAATCTTGTTTCCAAGTTTTTGAGATATTCCATGATCACCATAGTATGCTCACCATCACCTTCCCCTTCTTGGCTACCCATATTCTCTTAAGCGGTAAAGCCCAAATAAAGAGCCGAGGCTCTGATACCAATTGAAAGGATCGTATGGGCACCTAGAGGGGGGGGGGGTGAATAGGTGCTACTTCAAATTTTCTTCTTTTACAATTTAGGGCTTGACAAGAAAGGTAAATTCTCTAGATTATGCAACTATGGTGAATTTACCTATATGTCAAACATGCAATGATTATCACAACACTAAGCAAGAACAAGTAAGTAAAGTGCGGTAAAGGATAGAAGTAGCCAAAGGAGTGGACGCGAAGACACAAGGATTTGTTTCCCGTAGTTACTTCCTTTTGAGGGGAAGTACGTCTATGTTTGGATAGGGGGTGGTTTCAAACCACCAACGCCACCAGAGGCCTCCCTTGTTCTCCGATGAACCTCACCCCAACGGGCTCGATCCACCTTCCACTATATCGGCAACCTTCGAGGTGGAAGCCGGCACCTTTACAACAAGTTCGGGGCACACATCAACAACTTAATTGGAGGCTCTCAAATACAAGCAAGATGTCAAGACAAATCAAAGACAATATTGTAAGAACCAAATCAAAGTTAGGGTTTCCAATGAAACACTAGAGCTTGGGGGCCCTCAAGTGAATGAGGGGGAAATGAAGATCTCTCTTGGTGAAGATGTAGATCAAGGCCTCCTCCTTCGATTCTCCAAAGATCAATGACTTTGGATGGTTGGATGAAGAGATCTTGTAGATTTTGTGGCTCTAATGGGGTTGGTGTTCTTGAGCAGCTCGAGCAACCGGAGGAAGAAGATAAGGGTACCTTTTTATAGGCATCCCCCCTCCACGAACCGTTTTCTGACCGTTGGAGAAAAGTCAGACCGGAGACTCCGGTATACACCGGAGATTCCGGCCAATCTCCGGACCGGCCTATGAACCGCCCATCTGAATGACCCAGCCCTTCCAAGACTCAACAAGACCGGAGACTCCGGTCTATCAACACCGGAGACTCCGGACTGATCCAACACCGGAGACTCCGGAGTATCCTCCGGAGAAAGCTCCGGACCCCCAGACAGAATGTCCTAGCCCAGATCCTGAAGTCACCACCGGAGACAGATCCGGAAACTCTGTACCACACCGGAGACTTCGGTCTTGGCAGACCCGAGACTCCGGTCTGGAGTTTCCAGAACTGTGACACATGAGTGTGGTATTTTCCCAAGAGTGAGGGTGCTTTACATTTATCATAATACCAACCTGTGGACAATGACAAACTGTAAAATGATCTACTTGTTGTTAACGAACACCAAAAGTGATTATGACAATAAATGCCCTTTCAATGGGGAGGATAGAATTTCTTTCTGACTCATGAATAACAGTTATTCATTATCACTTGATAAATGGTGTAATTGTTTTGGTTTACCCGACAATGATCCTAGTGCTCTGTGCATCTTTTACTAGCATAGAACCATCCCCTGAACTCTGCTATAATAGAATGAGCTTTACTTCTAGAGTCAACAAAGGGAAATATTCAACATCCTGATATTCGCTATTTGTTCTATGTTATTGCTAACACCTTGTAGGTGCATAATGAGTTTACAAGACTCAATGAGGAGGAAATCTTAGTCCTCGCAAAAGCTGCTTTCAACTATGACAACTTGTCACTTCACTTGGGCGCAATTCTTGTGCGCTACTTGGAGTACCAATTTTCCCAAAGCCAATGACCAATCATTTATGGAGGCGTCATCACCGTGCTCGCCAATGCCCTAGGGATCGACCTAGGTGAGTTACAACTGGTACTAGGTGGGCAACGTGTTGGTTTATCTACTTTGAGGGCTTGTGGAATGCTCACTAGGAGAGGTGGTGTTTATCATCTGCATATTGCTGGAGTTGGGCGTCTCTACCCCGCTCCTTTGCCTAATGGTCTTTTCTCTATCGAGCAACACCAACCCTATGAGGAGATTCCAGAAGAGTATGAGTACCAAGAGGAGGAGCAAGAAGTCCCTCATCCGGAGGAGCAACCACCAAGCCGGTTTGCTACATATCAAGATTTCCAAGAACTTGGAGAAACTGTGGAGGGGATGCATAATCTTGCCCTGAACCTCTGAGAAACAACAAGTAACTTATCAACTCAATTTGCAAAGTGGAGTTACAACTTTTCCCCCCACCTCGGTAATTTGAAGGGCTTGCAAAAGCCTAAGCTTGGGAAGGTTTTCTATCTATTTTTATTTTGGTGTTCATTTGCTTTATTTTCGAGGTTATGCTTTTATTTGAGTTTATAAGCACTCGTGTTGGTTTTCCCGACACTCTATCTTTAGTTATTTTATTTTCTATGAGATTTTCAAGCTGAGCTTTGCCGCCAATTTTCTATTCTTTAATCCCCCTTCTTAAAACCACAAAAAGATTTCTCCGTTTATCTTTTTTCCTCTTTCTTTTCTTTTTGCCTCGAAGTTCTCATATATTTGCAGGAGAGTGATTGACTTCGAGTTTCCAACAAACAAATAAAAAGGGAAGAGAGAAGTGGAACCAAACATGAGAGGTATGCCTTATGACTCCCCACTTTTGAAGTTTGAGAAACCCATGCTAGTTAGTAGTAATGTTAAGATGTTATATCGGTGGAGTGAGTCTCTATATTGTAGTAAAATTTTGTTTGCATGGGTATTTAATCGAGTACGTTTTGTTCCAGCTCTTGTAGTTAACCAAGTCTTGCCTAAAAATTTGCTAAACAAATTGAAACAAGAAAAAGTCTCACAATTGAAGATTTGGGTGTTGTACTGTTTAGTCTTGAAAGCTTATTCCTAGAGACACTCAACACCACAGAAAATAATGATTGACTTGATAGCTCTCTTTGAAAATATTTGTTCAATTGAATTAATGTTTAGCGGTTTTTGTGAGCATGCCAAAAAGTTTGACTCATGAATCATAAGAATGATATAGCTTTATGCGTGTCAAACTTCATGGGATGCCAACAATTCCGCTAGCCTACGAATGATCTTCATGGAGGAAACTCCTAGATTTCGGCTATGCGTTGATTAAACATATGTAGCAACAATGCTATAATGTGTAAGATTCTTGGCACTCCCGGGTAGCTATAAACATGATGGAATCACTCCTCTGGATGATATGAGTAATCATTATGCAAAAGGAACAAAAACCTTAGTGATCCTACGAGTGTCCATCATAGCCCGATAAACTAATGATTGTTTGGCATGCTCTCAATTACTTAAGAACTGAAATTCTTGAAGGACAAATATTAGAAAAGTAGTGCTTGAAAAATCTTGATTTATTTATGTGGGAGAATTGAGATACTTTAGTGTATATGCTTTTCATGACAAACTCTCACACCCTCAATTTTACATGATTATATTTTATTGTTCAAAGACAAGCTTATGAGTTAATTACATGACATGGAATAAAGTTTTTCTCTTTTGAATCATCCATGCTTACAATAATTTTGCTGCTCTATAAGGATTCATGAAACCCGTATGATATGCTTGCCATTACTCTATCTATGCTAAAGTTTTCAGATAAATAAAGTGGAGGAAACATGAGACTACCAATCATGAGTAAGATAATCATCTCGTTATTTTAGTTTAAATGCTGATTTCCCTTTTGATTTTGGTTTTCTTGCTCGAGGACGATCAAGTTTAAGCTTGGAGAGGTTGATGGATGTGAAATATAGCCATCCACGTCCGTGTTTAAATTAGATATTATTCATATATTTGATAAAATATCTCTCTAAACCCTGCCACTAATGCCTAATGATCAAAGGGGTATGCAATCCCTTCTTGCTATTTTTTCCTGCGCAGATAATAACGTATGATGATGGGAATCACTATAAAAATGCCAAAGATACGATATTTCCAACATGTCAAAGAAACCAGGAGCCGTGAAGCGAATGGTTTAGGGTTCAACGACCAACTATACAACAGGAATTTTATTCCAGCTGTATGGTTGGCATCAACTCCATTAGGTCAAACAGAACAACTTTCATGAAGGGACCCCTATATAAAGAGGCTTCGGACGACAAGAAACAACGCTTCTTTTCGACCTCAACTCTCCCTGCCACTAGAAGCCGCCACGCCGGAGGAATAGATCTAGATCTAAACCTCTAAACCTTTCTCCACCACCATAGCCATCTTCCACCACTTGTAATAGTAGATCCCTTCTCCAATTGGCGACATTGTAAGACTATTTGCTATCAATCTTATGTTCTCTATTATAATGTTTATGATTGTTGATTTCATCTCTATGTGTGAGTAATTCTCCTTGGGCTAAGGGCTTTGGCCTAGCCATGTAGATTTTGTGCATGTTATTTATCATAGATGGGATCATGTATTAGTTTGTATAACATGATTATTGTAGTACCCTCTTTTTCCTCAATCTAAGGACTTGTCAGGTACCCAAGACCCCGAGGATTGATCTAGGTAAAGGGAGTGTGAGTAATGACTGATCTGCAGGATGGGAACCCCAATGACAAAAGGGGTAGTACGGCTGTATGTGAGGAATTTACTTGGGATTAACGGTAACATCACTATGCATATCATTAGTTCTCTTTCTTCTATGGACGAGACTAGTAGGTTATTGCTATAAGCGGTTGCGAAGACGATAACAATTATGGATGCACTGCCCACATATAATTATCTTGCTCTAACGATTACATGCATACTTTATTATTATCTATTATTCTCATCAGATGTTTTGCACAGCTACTGGTGAAAACCAAATACCCTAGTCCCCTTCTCTCCATCGCCAACAACAAAAAGATCGCAAACTCTTGGTCCAGTGAAAACATAAAGGAAATTCTAAAACTCTCGAAGGTCCATTTAAGTAATCTCACTTTGCTTTCTACTTTCCGAGGATTCGATAAACCTAGGTCTACTAGGGAAAAAGAGCTATACTACATCCGTAATCCGGATCAAAGGTATCATATAGTCATACCAACAAGTTGCAACTTATTTTCTGGAAGCTTATCTGAAAAGAATTATGAGGTTAAGTGTGCTTGGCCTGTAGCAATTTGAAAACGGGAGACCGACCGGGAAGTGGGTACGGGTGCGCACGAGTGAGGACAAAGTGCGCAAAAAAGACTAGTGTGTCTGTGGAGATAGTCTAGAGATCCTATTGAGTTGTTAGGAGTGGCACCCCCGGGAGCAAGACCAAGAGAGAACAGGGTGCTACAAGTGGTATCAGAGCCGATCCTCGCGGTTACATGCGTATGTTGGTCAGTGGCAGGACATATGAAGCATGGCGTGTGCAACGTAGAGTGGACATGGCATGACACATGTGCCGGCACTAGACGCACGTACGTGTGCCAAAAGGTGACATTTCTGGGGTGTGGTTGATTGATGAGGGCATCGATCTTCTAAAGGGTGTATGTATGTGAGATCTAGGCACATGGCTTAATAGTATTGATAGGATACTCAAATCAACAAGTTACAACTTTTTTTTTCTGAAAGTTTATCTGAAAAGAACTTTTAGATTAAGCGTGTTTGGCCTAGAACAATTTGAGGATGGATGACCGACCGAAAAGTGGGTACCGAGTACACACGAATAAGACACAAAAAACTATTTTGTCTGTGTGACTAGTCTATAGATCCTATTGAGCTATCAGGAGTGACACCCGAGGTCAAGAGGAAACAGGGTGCTACAACTCTTCAGCCAACAAACTCCAAGCCATTGCTAAATGGGAACAGACCAGAATTATGTCTCGGTCAGCTGATACCATCTTACTATTTGTGCTAATTCTCGGTTACAACCTAGTTGTAACTTTTGAAATTTGTACTAATATTAGTTAATCTAGTTGTAAGTCATTTAATTCTCAGTTACAACCTAGTTGTAACTCATGACTTCTATATCACACGAATCGTGATGTAAATCCAATTGTAAAATAGGTGACTGGGACATAAGAAGTTTCCATACTGATAAGAACTAGAAAATTTGATTTGTTTAGAAGACACGCAACGCAAATCTAATTGCACTATATGTACATAAATTCACAAAAAAGAGTATACATAAAAAATAATTTTCTTTTTTACTTCTATGCTATTTGGACGGAAAAGGATTGAGGAAGTCTAGATCTTTGAGTTTTGTCGAAATGGAGGTGATACCCAGCCCCCTTGATGGTGCACACAACAATATTTATTTATTATAGCTTTTATAAATATAGAGATCGACTAAAGCCAACTCACTGACAACATTTGTCGCAATACATACAAACTTGATAAAGGGGTTGGCCATGTCGGTCCATTGGCCTGACCTCACACCAACATGATCCATGAAAAAATGGAGCCCTCATCTAACTGCCCAATGACGAGCCGGGAGCATAAACCAGCCTGACATATCTCAGCATGCACGTGCACCATCTTTCATAGATCCATCTTTGACACATGGATAAAATTGATGTTGCCATGCCTGCTATAGACACCACCTCGATGCCAGACAACGCCATCACCCTGCGCTTGTCCGTCACAATGCTATATGTACACTGCTCGACTTGACTCCACCATCCAACAACTCTCCAAAAAGATGCCTCCAATAAGTAGAGCGACGTCCAAAGGCACCGCCATCATTCGATCTGAGATACATGGGTTTGGGGTTTTTCCGGAGTAGCTTGAGTAAGTACACGATAGTTGTAATCACAATGCTTTCAACAAGGTAATGGTGCGAAGACGCCGTTATCGCCCGCCATAACCGGGATCATAGCATGATTTTCACCTATAGCCGCACCTCCCCTGCTCACTTCCGATACTGAAAGTGGGATCAAGAATCCGTCACAATCATCCTGTCGACCGCCTCCGGTGGAGGGAGCCACCACCACCATCAGTGTGCCGACCGCCTTCGGTGGAGGGAGCCACCGCCACCATTCCTGGAGCAGGAGCCATGCTTCCTCGTGTCACGAACCTGTCCCAAGAGGACCACGACCTACCATCGCTGTGGACGACAAGGTGTAGCCGTTGCATAGGAGGATGTCCATCCAAGCCCATCTAGGTCTATATCAGGACATGCCTGCACGGTGCCACCCTACACGCTGTTCGCCTCCGGCAGAGGAGGGATCCACCACCACCAAGCCCGGGACAGGAGCCCCATGCTTCCTCGTGTTGGAACACAGTCGTGTTGCGAAACTTATTCCAAGAGTACCATGACCTACCGCCGTTGTGCCGACAAGGTGTGACCGCTGCATAGGAGGATTTCTGTCTGAGCCCATCTATATCCATATCGGTATATGCTTTGCATAGGAGAATTCCTGTGACCGCCGACACTCCACATCACCGTCGGTAAATGGTCGAAGATGGGATGCCACTACCTCAAACTAGACGACAAAAGAGCACCCCCGCCGGCACACCACATGAGTCTTTGACCTGTGGCGCCCTCGGTGGCGACGGCAGGGGAGACCTTGTGAGGATGAGTGAGGCTAGAGGCGACCGGTAGGTACACCCTCGTGCGGTGCGACTAGGAGGTGGGTACACCCTCATGCGGTGCGACTGGGATATGCCGCACCGCACATGGGAGGGTTATAGAAAGGACCGCTCTACGCGTCCCCCGGGGGATATTTCCCCCCGATCCCCCGGGTCCGGAGCCGTCCGATAAGCTTAGATCTAACCGTCTGATCTAGTCAACCGGTACACCCATCCCGCTTTTGCTACGATGCAGCAAATAACGGTTCACGCGCAGCAAGCTGGAAAACAAACACGCAGTGGACAAGTAGCATGTGCGGGCGGCGTTGTGAGGACGACGGAGGCGACTGCGGCGTCGATCTCGTTCGCCGGCGCCGGAGATGAGCCATATTTGTTCCTCCATACTCTACCCCCCTCCTGGTCATCCTCACCACCTTATACCGCCGCCAATCATCGCTTCTAGTGGTGGATCAAATCCTCTCACCCGGCGACGCTCCGATTCGGCGAACGCCGATGTCTCCAATCGATCCCAGCAACCTAATCGAGCCCAGCACACGAATCCCCCTGTGTTTTTCAATCAAAATCCTGAGGAAGAAGATCCAACTCCATCGGTAAGCTCCAGCTCCATCCTCTTAGGGTTTCCACCATTGTTGGTCTTGTTTGTGCTACATGGTAGCAACAAATACTAAAAGAGGTAGCAAATACTAGTTAATTGGGTGGTATAGTGTAGCAAATTAGGGTGCTGCTAGGGTCCTCTTAGGGTTTCCACCATTTTTAGCATTTATGCAGCATGTATGTAGCATGTACATAACCTATATTTATAAAAACAATCACACTATTTGAAGCTTCAGAAGATAATAAACAACATTCCAAACATCAAAAGCTATATATAAAACCATTCCAAACATCAAAAGCTATATATAAAACCATTCCAAACATGTAGCACTTATCCATCCAACATAACCAATCCACATATGCCGCAGCAACGACACATCCACGATTACATCAGTTTGAACCATTACAAAGTGCAAAATAAGATCACAAGGACGATATCAGTTTCAACGATTACATCAGTTTCAACCTAACTATGCTTCTTCTGTAACTCTTCTTCCATTAGCTATAGCATTGATCCTTTGTTTTGCCTTGCCTCGATCAGATCTGATGCAAGAAGTTTCCTTAGAAGTGGTATAGCATTGTTGTCGAACTCCGGCATGACCTTGCCGGTGAAGCTTTCCATGAAGAGCATGCTGAAGAATCCACAATCAAATCTATCAAAAAAATAGATAGATCAGTAAAAAACAAGCAGAAACTTATGTAGCAAGTGTAGGAAGCTAAAGTAGCAAGAGTTGTAAACTTAGGTAGCAATTAAAAACAATAAAGTAGCAAAATTTGATGCTAGTGATCAGGACAAGGATTGAAGAAAAAAAGCGAAACAAAAAGGAGAGCAAAATCTTACATGGTAGTTTGTTGCGGGTGATCAGGATTGGTTTGAAGGTAAGTGTCGAAGTTGATATTGTCTGCTAGTTTCGATTGCTTCACAAGAATTGCAAAGTTTGCGAACTGGAAAACAAGGCAAACACACTGCATGGTTAATGATATGCAGCAAATAAAAGGCCAAACTATAAATGTAGCAAACAGAATGAACAAATGTAGCAGGATTACTAACCAGATTGCGTGCACAATCATACAACACACCAGCATCTTTGGCCCCTTTCATTGAATCAAAAATATGCATCTGCTTTGCTACTAGATTGATACAGGGAACTACCCAATGGTTGAATTTCACAATAGGAAAATATAGCTACATTCAAACATGAATTAATATTTAGCATCTTGTATAGAAGCATATAGCAAAAACTTGACTATATGAAAGCAAACATGAACAAGATAGGAAGCAAGGATGTTAACTCACAAGGTCATACTTGAAAATCTTAAACTTTGCATTCTGCTCTTTCAACTCATCCATACATGCTTTAGCATTGAACACTTTTGGATTAACAATAAGCTTCTCATGTTTTGTGTTGAAGATAAAAAGAATTCAGATGAGGCAGCAACAAAAGCAAGTAAAAATTGCTACTATCTGTATTGGTCAGCAAGCACAATGTTGACAAAAGGTGGAACCAAAGACATATTACTAAAGTAGCAAAATGCTAGTACTAATGTAGCATAGCATGAAGAAATTAACAATAATGTAGCAGAGTAGCTGTCATATACATATTGAGCAAGCAAAAGATCAAGAAAAGTGCTACTTACCACAAAGTGCTGCGTAAAAGCGTACTTCCTCTTCTGCCGTGCACTTTTCTTGCAAACAATGTCCGAATCGTGGTTAAATTTATCAATACAGACATTCATCAACTCACTATCGAGATTTTGGCGTGGCCGAAGCGATGTTTGGAAAGTTCTGTGGCAGGTATAATACCGCCCAATCTCCACAAAAATTGGCCTGCACAAAGGAATGCACATGCAGCAGATAGTTTTACATAAAGTAGCAAACAATTCAATGTAAAGTAACAAAAACAATAAACTAAAGTAGCAAACAATTCAATGTAAAGTAGCAAAAAATGAACTAAAGTAGCAGGTAGTTCAAGCTGTAGAAGATTCAATGGAAAACTATATCCTACAAGTGAAAAAAGTAAGTAGCAAAACACATAGACACATGTAGCAATTAGCTACATGCAAGGTAGCAAAAACATTACTTCAGAGTAGCAAAAAACATAAACTTACGGTGCCCTATCCTTCGGATGGCCCTTTAATTTCCGACCATTCATCAAAATTGTGGAGTATGTTTGTTCTACATCTTCAGAGACCTTCACATTTTTCAACTTTGGAGGTGCGAGCTCCTCCTTGGCAACCCTCTTAAACTTTGTCTTCTTCTCATGTGTCAACAAACCCGAGCTACCATCTCCCTTAACACTTGACTCAATGTTAAGAACAACTGCAAAAGAGAAAACAATTGTGTCTTAAGCAAACAAGCGGAAGCATATCTAAGAAGCAAACAAGCGGAAGCATATCTAATAAGCTACAAGAAAATGTTCATACTAGGTGCAATGGGAATAAAAGGTGTCGCAGGCTCTACTAAAGCAGAAGGTGCAGGATTAACCAAAGTGGAAGGTGCTGCTTGAATACTCTCAGAGGCAATGATCACGTCATCAGAGGCAGCGGTCAGGGCAGCAGTTGGGGCATCACAGGAAGGTGGGAGAGACCGTGAAATGCAAAACTCTGAATACTCATCGGTCCTAGGCTCGAAAAGATCAAACGAGGGTTTGTCCGGAGCATTGTCCCAAGCTTCATCAGAAATATCCTTCCTGGGGCTGCGAATTGGAGACCTATCAGGGCTAACAACATCCGGCTGCTCAGTAGCATCAGCTCCCTTGCTCGCAGAATCAATGCTTATTGCTGTTTGAGGAATATCAGCATGTTTTGTTGCTACAGGAAGCTCCTTAGCAGCAGCAGCAACATCATCATGCTCCTTAGCTGCTGCAGCAGCAACACCATGGTCATCGGGCTCCGATGTAGCATAAAGCTTCTCATCATCCTCAATTTCTAAACCATCATCATCCTGCAACTAATCATCATCTGCTGTAGTTTTGGTTGGAAAAACAACACTTGGTCCAGCTTCTTTTTTACTTGATGATTCAACATCAACCAAAAGGGCAGCCATGCATTGAGCCTGCATGCGCTTCAATCCAGCAGAAAGGTTCTTCATTGTCCCATCAACATCTGCTTCAAAAATTGCCTTGTTCTTCTCATACAATGCTTTGAAACGAGCGGGAACCTGATAGCAAACATTAGAAGCATGTTAGTAAACCAAAGACAAGATAAAAGATGAAATTCAAAGCATTGTTTTATAATAGTAGAAAGAGTAAACTCTAGTCTAGCGGCTCGGATTCGTCACCCATCGCCGCTATCGCGGTGTACGGGCGACGAATCCTCGAAAATTATGGTGTAATAAAATTCTATTAAGCTTCTTTTGCATACAGGTAGATAATATGGGGTAACTTATCCACCACCCCCACCCTAAGTCGTCAACATACATAAAACGTAAACTCTAGTCCAGCGGCTCGGTTTCGTCACCCATCGCCGCTACCGCGTTGTACGGGCGACGAAACCTCGAAGGTTGTTAGGGTACCGAGGCATCATCGCCCGTCGCCGCTATCGCGTCGACAACGACTCAGCCTCGGCGGCGACGGGCGACTCAGCCTCGGTACCCTAACACCGAGGCTAACGCAGAAGGAGTAGCAAATTCATACAGCTAATGTAGCAACAATTATGTACAAAAATAGCAAAACATAATAACTAATGTAGCAAAACAGTTCAGTTCAAAACTACACTAATTTTTTTCAAAGTGGTAGCAAACTAATAAAGCTAATGTAGCAAAACCTATAAGCTAATGTAGCAAAACCTATAAAGTAAAGTAGCAAAACCTGTAAACTAAATTAGCAAAACTGTGAACTAAAGTAGAAAAACCTATAAATAGAACTACATAAAACTGCTTGCAAAAACTGGTAGCAGAGCAATGAAGCTAAAGTAGCAAAAGCAATGCACTGAAGTAGCAAAAAAATAATAGTACAATAGCAAATTTATACCTGCAAATCCTGGCTGCTAGGGAAATTGAGCCATTCATTCAATGAAGCAGAAGGATTAACATCAACATCTTACACATGAGCAGATTGGTTCAAATCATCATAACCAGGAGCAGTACCATAAGGTGTTGCAGACAATGAGAAGAACTACACACAATAAAAATTAATGTTAACATTAAGAGGATCAATGGAAGAAGAGAATGTTTGTGGTGCTGAAAAGAACATTACATCTCGCCTGCCGAAAACAGTTTTGTTCGATAAAATCTTCCTATCCGAGTCATTTTGTACAACAAAAGTGAATTCACTGGTCTTGACAGAGCATACTCTAGGCAAAGACTTGTCAAACGTGTGATCGCATGGTGGGAAATCCAAATGATCCATATAATAAATCTACAAAAATAGGCCAAATGCAAAGTTAGTAGTAGCAAAACAAACGCTGCAAACCGCTACACACAAGTATAAAAGAGGGGAGATAACTTACACCAAGAAGAATGAATGGGCCAGTTATCCAAAACTCAAATTTGCTACAGTCCTTTGGAAGAACAAGTCCTTGCTTCTTCTTCTTCTGAATATTGCTCACAGTTTGCATCAACAAACCCAACAAATGCTCATCCCAAGCATACTCATCTATTTTGGTTGGGTCAACCATGAGACCAACATATTCCAAGTTAACATGGTTCGAGCTTTTTGGAGCAACAATAGTGGCCAGGGAAATAAGATCCTAAGTGCGAATGATGGTTTCCTCATCTGTATCAGCACACTTCTTCAAGATATCGATAGCAATTGCTAATTCTGCCATCTTCTTTCCAGCATGGTAGAGGTCTCAAATCTCATCAAGCTCTGCACCTCCAATAATAGAAAGATCAATAGGCTTGCTCCCACAACGGATTTCAAACACTTTCCTCACCATATCTGTGGTAAACACCATCTGCTTCTTCCGAAGCTTGTACTCACGAAGACGAGGAGAAGTATGGCCAGCAACAAAATCCGTAAGCTCATTAGGAATCCTGAACTGTGTAACATTCAATAATGCTCTAAATGCACTCTTTGACTCAATAATTTGCTTCTTGGCTGGAGAAAGGTTGCCCGCAAGGATACGCAAACGCTTGGCACCAAAACGGTCCTTGAACATCCAAATGTTCTCCTTGACATTACTCGCTTTCTCGCCAACTTTCTTGTGGCTCACAACAACCTTTTTGTCTTTTTGCTCTTATCAACAACAGCAACCTGCAGCAAAAAAAAATAGAACAGATATGGTTATGGTGTGACCTCAACCTCCAACAAAGCTACATGTAGCAACCAAAAATAGAATGCAAACAAAAAAAAGTTACATAAAGCTACATGTAGCAAACCCAACCAAAAAAACCTAGCATGTAGCATACAAACCAAAATTAGCAAAACAATCTAAAAAAGCTACATATAGCATATCAACATATGAAAGCATAAAAGTATAAAAAAATGCTACTTATAGGACACATGTATCAAAAGGAGGCAATATATCTAACAAATAATAGAAGTAGCAAAAACCTGCTGAAATATGCACAAGTAGCAAAATCCTACTACTGAAAAGCACAAACTAGCAAAATGCTACCACTAAACTAATGAATATTGCTACATGTGCTACTACTGAAGTAGCAAAATGCTACTACTAAACTAGCAAAATAATAGTACTAAAGTAGCAAAACGCTACTACTAAATACTGCTAACAAAACTGGCAGTTAGCAGCAACTTTGGTGGTTGTACCTAGTAGCAAAATGCTAGTACTAAAGTAGCAAAATGGTACTACTTAACTAGCAAAATTGTTTATACATTAGCAAAATGGTGGTTGTACCTAGTAGCAAAATCCTAGTACTAAAGTAGCAAAATGCTAGTACTAAACTAGCAAAATCATACTACTGCAGTAGCAAAACTACTAAACTAGCAAGTTGCAACTACCAAAAAATGGAAGGAGGCGAACATAACGAATTGGATGTGATCACCTCAACGTTCGCGCCGCCGGAGGTACTCCCTCCTTCCGCATCGCTCGTCGGAGGCAGTTCCATCACCAAGCCGCCTAGGGTTTCTGCGGAAAATCAGAGAGCCGGGAGAGGTTAGAGAGGGGAGAAATAAGAGAGATCAGAGAGCGAAGATTAGAGCGGGGAGCACAAACCGAGGATGTGCGGCGGCGTCGTGGGGGTCACACTGCGAGAAATCAGAGCCGAAGAAGATTAGAGAGGAGAGAGACCATGTAGCAGCGGGAGAGCACGAACCGAGGACGAACGAGTCGGTGGCGGCGCTCGGCAGCGGTCGAGGATGAAGGGGTCGGCGGCGGCGCGGGCGTCGCACCACGGTTCGCCTCTCCGTCGCCTCTCCTCCGCTGAATCCCGTGGGACGAAGCGAGCAAACTGGAGCAAACTGTTCCGACTCGTGCGAGGCGGAACCGCCTGACCCGTATAGCGCGGAGGCGTGTAGCAACTGCAAGGAAAATGGCGTGTAGCACGTGGTGCGAAATAGACGGACGGATCAATATCGATCGAACAACGGACGGATCAATATCGATCGAACAACGGGCGACTGGGAGTACATGACGACGCGATCCCCGGGGGACGTAACCTTCTCGGATCTTCGAGTGACCAGATTTGCAATTCTAGAACTCTTTGAGACTGATCTTATCGTAAATCCAGTGTGCTTATTTTATACTCACCCAAAAAGTTCAGAAATACACCACACATTCACATCATGCACATTGCACACCAACACCGTGATCTGGAGCAGTAAAAAAACAGAGCAGGAGATCGACCGTCCTGCTCGCACCGGCAAGTACGGTACGGTCGAAGTTACTAGGCGCAACAGCAGCTAGTTTAGAACAGATCGGAGAGCGTGGGCAGCTTGAGCTCGCCGGCCTTGGTGAGCGGCAGCGTGAAGTTACCCAAGACGGGGAGGTCGACGGTGAGGCCGACGCGCATCTCGTAGTCGAGGTCCCAGTCCCTTCCGGCGTCCTTCACCAGGCTCACCAGGAAGTCGTACGGCACCTTCACCGGCAAGTTGAGGCTCGTGGTGTCGTCGCCGGTGAGCGACCCCGGGTCAGGCATGGTCCCGGACGCCACCTCCCGGCCGGCTAGCTTGAGGGAGTAGCTGATCTCGCAGATCGGGATGGTGTGGGAGTAGGGGTTGCGCACGTCGAGGCGGCCGGCCAGGGTGGCTCCGTCGCGGCCGACGTGCTGCACCGACATGTCGGTCAGGTCCGCCTCCGGCTTCTTCACCCCGGCCACCTTCTCCGCCAGGAACCCCTTCGCCTTGTCCATCATCTGCGCCATGTTGCTCGGCTGATCACTCGGACTCGCTAGCTCTTTGATGTGCGATGGATCGCTGTCAGAGTTTGATCCCGTGCTGCTAGCTGGCTAGCTGGTCTGATGGCGTTGCAGCGTCGAGTTCCCCGGAATTTAAAGGGGCCGGTGTTGGATCGGTTGGGGTTCACGCGGAAGACACGTCGAGGAGATGCGTGGTAGCCGCGCGTCGGCAGGGGAGGAGCCCGCCACCGGGAGGTCGACGGGTGGGCACGCGTCATCCCTAATGCGTGGCGGTCGGCACGGGAGAAAGAAGCACAACTTGTAGCACTAAAACTTTGTTTTTTTTCGAAAATGTAGCACTAGACCAAACTTTGTTTTTATTCGCGAAATGTGCCAGCAGCTCCCGAGTACCGGAGTTTTCGATTTTTGGAAAACATACGCGTCAAGCATTTCGATTTTTCGAAGGTACGGTAGGAGTTTAAAAAAAAGATACATCTCCATTTCAAAATGAGTGACGTGAGTTTATCGGTTGGCGCGGTATCTATACATGTTTTAGTATATAAATACATACGAATTTTAGACAAATAAAAGTTACTTTATTTTGGGATGAAGGAAATATGTTATTTTTTAGAAGAGACAAAAAAGATAGATTTCTGATAAAAATCTAAGCCTTTTTAATCTACACATATACAGCAAGAAATTTGTTCATTTTCTGCAGCCTAAAATAAAATAAGGTTTCTACCGAAACTTGCTATGGTTATTCAGACCATGTATATATATGCGCAGACTTTTTTGAAATTGAAAAGTACAAATTTTGGTTTTTTAATACTAGGAGCACCGGTGCTAGGGAGCTACAAATTTTGATTTTTTTGAACTTGTGTAAGCTTAAGATCTTGTTTTTTCTATAATTACTAGGCTAAATGTGCATGTGTGATGTGTGCTTCCATGAATTCCTCGGTGGGTGAGTGAGTGATGTAGGTGCTATGCCCAGGAGTAAAATCATGTGAAAGACACAATCTTGTGGATATCGAGGACTCAATATGGCTGAGTTGATCCCATGGATGAATCTCTTACTTAAAAAAACTTTTCCATTTTTCTATCTAGAGTAGACCATTGTAATCTCTCCGATGCAAACTAGTATAAACAAATATTACATTTGTTTTTTATTTCAACCTAATGTTGATGTGGGACAAGATCATCTTTGTATCTGAGAGCCTCTCGATCATCTAGTGGATTCTGAAATGATCCGAGAGCCTCTCGATCATCCAGTGGGTTCTCAAAGATTGCGGAAGTATAGATTGTATTGATATTGCAAAAGGTGATTACAACGTGAGTTTTTGGGTTGTTTATATAGTACTAGAAGACTTGGGGGCAGGAAGACTAATAGAGATAGAATTGTATTACATATTTAAACTACCAAATATAACGTAACTGTAATATACTCTAACATCCCCCACGGTCGGATCGGTAGCAGTCGGATCGATAGTGACACGAACAGCAAAAGCGTCGCGGACGGTCTGACTGGAGCATAATCCGAAGTCGCGGACTGAAGAGGATGTCGGTGGATGTCGATGTAGCCGAAAGTGAGGCACCGTAGTGGTGGTCGATGGTGCCGTTGGTGAAGTTGTCGCCGTTGATGAAGTTGATGAAGTTGATGACGTTGATGATGTTGTGTTGTGGTCGATGTCGTTGTTGAGCCTGGAGAATTCGCTGTAGTGGTTGAGGTAGACGTAGTTTGAGAAGTAGCTCGACCCGCAATGCCGAGCTTGCCAGACTTGGGAGCGTGTCGGGGATGAAGGCACGTGTCGGTGTTGTCGATACCATACGTGCGAAGACAGGAACCATCATGAGTCATGCGTGCCAGAGCCGGATTGAGGAGCAAAGAAAATTCTCCGTAAACAGACGATGTAGAAGTTGTCCGCCGTGTCGGAGTAGACAAAGTGGCTGCAAGAGGAAAATTGAGCACAAACTTGTGCAAATAAAAAATTAGAATGCGACTCTGGCGGCAAGGTTGTGGTGGACGAATACGATGGTGGTAGTTGTCGATGGCGATTGAGTTGTTGCGGTAGTTGATTTCGGGGTTTAGACCCGTATTTTCCGCTTGTATGAGCGCGGAGTCGCTCGTGTAGAAGAACTTGTTGGCGTTGACGATGACCACGATTGGTGGTGGCGGCGACGATGTGACGATGTTGTTGGTGTAGATGGTTGTCGACGATGATGACCACGAGTGATGAAGGTGCAGCCATTTGTTAACGGCGAGACGCGTACTTGGGACGTGGTCCCGGTTGATGTTGGCGAAGATGATCCGGCGCGATCGATGACGATGTAGCCGGAGATGCATCGACGCCGAGATTGAAGTAGAGGCGCTTGACGATATGCGGCTGTGGACGACGCAATCCAATCTATGATCGGCGAAAGAAGAAAAAACGTCGGTCAAGCAGCCGACGAGAAAATTTTGGCGAAGTAAGATCTAATCTACTATTACACGACCCCCGGTGGAGAAAGGGCGGCGCGGCGAAAGCGATGGCTAAACCCTAGACGGAGCGATCCTAGGACAACAACCTTAGTTGTAATAGTTCAGCATACATTTTGGTTGGTAGAGCAGAACTCTCTAATAGTGTTTCCTTTTGTGATATTACCCGGATTGCATTGGTGACAAGTTCTGTATCGACATTTTTGATCAATAAGGTGTTGAACTCTGTCCAAAAAAAACTTAGTACTCCCTCCGGCCCGAATTAATTGACGCGAGCACAGTACAATTCAAATCTTACAAAAAAACCCAAAATAATCCAAATCGTTCGAAATTAGTCTGAATTCAAAATTCAAACTTGGAGAACGCAGCCTGCGATCCTCGGCGTCGCCCCGCGATCCCCGGCGTCGCCTCGCGATCACCCGCCCGTGATCCCAAAGATCGCCTGATTCCAAGGCGTCCATGATCGAGCCTGGCCCTGCCTCAGTGAGGCGAGGCCGAGAGGAAGCCAATCGCGAGCTCCAGCTCTTCCTGTCAGCCGTCCTCGGCCGCCACCGCTGAGGTCCGTCGCCGCCTCCGCTCCTCCCTGGCGGCTCTCAAGGCACCAGTCGCCATCCTCCGCAGCAGTCCCAAGGCCAAAGTTGTCATCCTCCTCCCGCGGAGTCCTGACCAGTCATCGCCCTCCATGGCAGTCCTGCGGCACCAGTTGTCATCCTCCTCCATGGCAGTCCTACACCAGTCATCGCCTCCGCGGCAGTCCTGCGTGCACTGTGTCGCCATCCTCCGCGGCAGTCTCTGCTGGCCAGTAGTCCCTTCCGCCAGCCCGAGCTCTTGGCGGCCTCAAGCCTCCACGGCCTTCTCCGAGCTCCCTCCAATGGCCAGATCACTCTTCAAATGACCAGATACAGATAGCAGGTAATGAGACATGTCGCTGATTCAGATTTTTGCTTCAGGTTCCTCTCCAAACTGATAAGGAACAAAGATATACAGATTATTGTGTTTACCTTTACCAGATACAATGATTTCCTTCTGATTGTACTGTTCCCTATCTTCTTGGAGTCAAAATCAGAGCAACTCAATACAAACTCTTTTAATTTACAGTTTGTGCTTCCTGTTGAACAGAAAGACAGAGGTTCTTATTTACTGACAGTCATACATCCAAGATAGATGCAGTAGGGAACTCTTGGTTCTTATTTACTAACAGTCATACATCCAAGATACATGCACAAATTGGTTCTTATTTACTAACAGTAGAGATGGCTAAAAATGAATGTAGATGTAGTAAAGTGTGAAAGCTGACTTTATATTAGAATTATAACATTGCAATCAACATATCAAACAATTTCATGTCCTTTAGAGTAAAATCTGACCAGGGCATTGCACAGTTTAGGGACTGCATTTTATTAAAAGAGCATGGTAGATTACAAATATTACAATGACACACAACATGACCTAAATGTTACAATGTTGACTGCATTTGATTGTACTCGAATACAAATGCATACTTATTTCAGTTCAAAGTTACATCATCATTTGACTATATTTGATTGCTCTATAGGTACATACAGAGGAGAAATGGACTTGGATCTAAACATGAGGCTAGAGGAGGAGTATAGATGGATGGACCTGGATGTTGACGTCAAACTACAAGAGGAGGAGGTGAAGGAAGGATGGATGGACCTAGATCTCAATGTTAGATTAGAAGAAGAAGAAGAAGAAGAACATGTTGCTCAACCAGATCATATATCCAAAGAAGAACATATTGCTCAGCCAGATCATTTATCCGGAGAAGAACATATTGCACAACCAGATCATATAGCCGAAGAAGAAGAAGAAGAAGAAGAAGAAGAAGAAGAAGAAGAACATGTTGCTCAACGGCACCATAGAGATCTACCAGAGAGTCACAAATTCGCAGCATATATTGCACTAAAAGCACTCAGCAAAGCTAGACCAATTGAGAAGGCTGATAAAGAACTTGTGGCTCAACTTCTGAAAACAAGTCTTAGAACTGTTGAAAAGACCTGGAAGAAGGCAATAGAACAAGAAACACATGGAGAAGAAGTTAATTTTTCAAATAAAAGAAAGGGTAGATGTGGTCGAAAGAGGAGACAACTTAATCTCTCTGAAAGGGTGCGTCAGGTTGCATTAAACAAAAGGGGTACATTGAGAGCACTAGCAAGATCTCTTGGTGTCCCTTATAGTACATTACAGAGAAGGTTCACATGGGGTGAATTAAGGCGCCACACAAGCAGCCTGAAACCATTTCTGTCTCTAGAAAACAAGATCAAACGGCTAAAGTTTTGCATTTCAATGGTTGATCAAACAACGATATCGAAAGCAATGCCTTCCTTTAATAATATGGAGAATATAATTCACATTGATGAAAAATGGTTTGATATGACCAAGAGAAACAGAACATATTACCTCCTTCCAGAGGAAGAAGATCCTTTGCGCACTGTTCACAACAAGAATAGTATCGGCAAGGTCATGTTCTTAACTGCAGTTGCGAAACCCAGACATGATGCGCAAAGGAATGTGACCTTTGATGGAAAGGTAGGCATATGGGCATTTGTCACGGATAGTGCAGCTAAATATAACTCCAAGAATAGGACAAAAGGCACTATGGAACTAAAGACAATGATTGTTACTAGAGACGTCATGAGAGAATACCTATGTGAAAAAGTAATTCCAGCAATAGTAGAAGCGTGGCCTGACGATGGGCACGAGGGAACAATATTTATCCAGCAGGACAATGCAAGAACGCATGTCCTGCCAGATGATCCTGCTTTTATAGCCGCTGTGAAAGCTTCGGGTTTGGATATCAGGTTGACTTACCAACCTCCAAATTCACCTGATATGAATGTCCTAGATCTTTGCTTTTTCAGAGCAATCGAGTCCCTTGCATTCGAGAGTGCACCTAACACACTCAAAGAGCTGATAGAATCTGTTGAACAAGCTTACGATTCCTATGACACGGAGAAGCTTGCGAAAGTGTTTATAACCCTACAATCTGTCTTGCTGGAGGTTATACTTTGAGCAAAAAGTCGATGGGGAACTCTACCGAAAAACCTTGGAGCTGATAGCTTCCTATGAGCAACAAGTCATAGCACCAGCTCAAACAACATCTCGAAAAGCACGCAGGACAGGCCCCCGAGTAATTTTGGATGATGAGACAATGATCCCGGGAAATACATATCTAACATGGCTGAATGACCCATCAAGCCTTATTCGTAGAAGACGCCGAGTCAGCAATGTATGTCAAGATAGGCAAATTAATCTCAAGCTGGTCACTAAAGAAGAAGCTCAAGCTAGTCAAAAGGAGAAGCTCATCTAGTCACTAAAGAAGCTCAAGCCAATTGTTTTAAGAGAATCCATGATATTACTAAGCCTACTTTGTAGAATCCATTTAAAGGGGACATACTTTGTAGAATCTGGGATTTTGGTATTATACACAATTGCTATGACTGATGTTATTCAGAAATAAAGGGGACATACTTCAGTTCAGTTCAGGGGAGGGTGCTCGTATATTGCCCTTGTAGCATGTGTGTACTATCTGTCACAATATATTGCCCCATATATTACAGCACATACTTTATATTGGCAGTATACATTTATCAGAAATTAATTACTCCAGTCATTTGTATAGAGTAAATAAAATAAAGACAGTATGTCATCAGATATGAATCTCACTCACCTCACAGTCATTTGTAGTTGCATTCAATTTGAAACAGTGTGATATAAATCCTTGTGGTATGTTTGTACCAAAACCAAGAAACCAAGGAGTACATGTTTGAGATTTTCTTGTCAGGAACCAAGGAACCAAGGAGTAAGAGGATTTTCCATCTCCTGCACACATAAGGATAATTCAGAAACATGGTTTAGTAGACTATTATTGACAACATATACTACTCACACCTGACAAGCACTCTCATCATCTAAATATACAACTTTCTTTCTTTGAACAGAGCAAGTGAGATTGGAACATCAAATATTGACAACACTGATCATGGAACATATATCAGTAAACACATGGAAGTTAAAGATTGCACACTTTAGTAAACATCAAATATTTGTATTTTTGAAAGAGGCAGGGGGCTGACAAATTATTTAGTGTGCATCATGAAGCATGCAACTTCTGTTGGATACATTCTGATATCCTCTACCAGATACATTCTACTACAGACATGGCTAGTATAATTAACCAGTTTATTTTGTACTACAAACATGGTCTGGCTGATGTACACTGAAAACCCTGAGCAGTCAATGACTAGATTTGTATGGATGACTGAGTTAGGTGCTGTTCTTTGAAGCAACTTTCTGAGATCACCATCCAAAGAAACTGAATCGAACATGGTATGGGTAATATGTCCAGTAGTGAAAGGTAAAATTACCTGAATCATGCACTGACAAAGAAATCTACATGTGCTAACCCAGAACCTTCTCCATCTCCATATCTGGAACAAGCATGGACTATGAAATTCACTAGATACAGATACTTGCCACTAATGGATAAACAATTTTAGTGGTACTACTACCAAGCATACCGTGCAATCATTCTATCAACTTAAGTCTCCCGATTAGTATTGGTATATCTGTGATAAACAACATTTTACCGTGCAATCATTCTATCAACTTAATGGAGCAGTTATTTGTGCATTCAGTTAGTCATTATCCTTCTGAATGGAGGAATTCAAACAACCATTGAGTTTTAAATTATAACATTGCAGAAGTAAGTATCTGTATCATAGACTGATTGCAATCAGTCTATTAACATGGGTGTGCACTATATAATATATGCGGGAAATACTTTCAGAAGTTAAGCATCGAAACAAAGCAAGATCAGAAGGAAATCTGCAATGTTTTCATGCTTCAGAAGTAACCAGAGAAATTATCTATGTGTCAAGTATAGATTATACATCTGGCCTACCATAACCAGGAGATTATCGAGGACCAATTTTGTTGGTGGACACTCCTAACGTGCAGATATCATTGATCTACTCAGAATAAACACTCAATTCTTCTCTCAGCCTAGCAATTATCCAGAGAAATTTTTATTCTTGGACTGCTCTTATCCAGTCTTGAGTATTTCGAGCTTAGCCAGATTAACATACCAGGGAAATTTCGAGCTCGTCGCGGATGAGTTCACTAGCGGCGATGTGGAGAAGTTCCTGGAGCTGCAGCAGAGCGCACTCCCCTAGCCCGCCATCTCCTCTCCGTGCTTCGGTGGCGTCAGTGAGAACGAGATGGTGACCTGGAGCTTCTCCTCGCCGTCGGATGGCACATCGAGTATCTCTGCACGCAGATCAAGCAAGGAGGCATGGAGAAGCAAGGCGGCGGCGGTGTATTGGACAGAAAAGGTTCAATCTTGGCAGTGCTGCCTTCGCAGTAGGCAGCAACAGAGGAGGTAGGCGGCGGCAGCGCATCATGGGGGAAAGCGGCGGCGTGGGGCGGGAGGGTGTAGCGGTGTGTGGCGGGGGCGGGGGGGGGGAGGGAGGGAGGGGAGGGCGGCCTGGGGCGGGGGTGACGACGGCGAACCATTGGAGCGGAGCAAACGATGAGTGAGGAAGACGGCCGTGTGGACTGTTAGGTTTGTCGGGGAATACATAGGGATTTTTTTGTAAAATGACCAGCGCGTCAGTTAATTCGGGCCGGAGGGAGTATAGGATTCGTCCATTGGGTGGTGTATATAGAGATTTTGCCTCATCTGTGCTTGGGCCTCAATGCAAGGTAAACTGCTGTGGGCTTTAAGGTAGGCATCCCATAAGTACCAGGGCCTGACCGGTCCATGATCTTCTCCAGCAGCAGCAACAACTCCACCCGTCATTATTTTCTCCTGTCCCCGGCCGGAGATCCACGCCACACCGCCGCGCTCTCCGCCCGGCTCGGCAGCTTGCTTCCGCGATGCAGTTCTTCAGCGGGTCGTCGCTGACGTCTGTCGCGCCGGATTCCACCCCGGCACCGGCGGCGCCGCCTGGGACGGGCACGGGCGCCAACGCCCAGCTGATCTATATCTTCAACCGCAACGGCGTCTGCCTCCTGTACCGAGAGTGGCACCGGCCTCTCCGCACGCTCGCCCGTAACCAGGACCAGAAGCTCATGTTCGGCCTCCTCTTCTCCCTCCGTTCCTTCACCGCCAAGATCGACCCTACCTCGTACGTATTCTTTACATATCTCTGCCTTTTCTGCTTAGGGTGGAGGGTCCTAGTGTCTAGCGCCAAGGATTCAGAGATGATCTTGGTCACATGCCCCTATTGAGTTCTCGAAATTAGACTACTTTGTCGTCAGATACTCATGTACTGGACTTTTTCTTGAAATGAAGATCCAGTGAGGTTATTGGTACTAGTATATGCTAATCACGACTTGCTTTGGCAAGAGCTTGAAATTATGACTAATTTGACAAGAAAAAATGTACTTGAACTTTGCATCACAAATTAATAGGAGGAACTGGAGTAAAGTGAAGGGTAAAGGTCTAAGGGAGACAAACCTGAAGATTTCTGTTCATGTCGCCATGGTATGTTTATATATTGTACACACAAGGGAATTTTGATCTGAAAAATAGTAAAAGGGAAACATGTGATCTTCCTCTGCAGTGCTTTCTGTTTTCTTACATACAGCTGATGAATGTAATAAGCTCCACAATTATTCAAAATTTCATCACTTGCTTGTTTATGTATTACTTGCCAACAAAAGTATATGGTCTAAAAGAATGGTCAAAGCCTGCACCTTAAGTTGTTTAACAGAGAATGTCAAAACGTGTGAAATCTGAAATGATATGGGTAAAACCTTTTAGAATTCCAGCACCTCCATACTGCTTACGAAATCGTATGTTTCATTCCCTGAAATGCTGTTCTTCTACTGTCTCTTTCAGAAATAATACTCCCTCTGTCCTAAAATAGATGTCTTAGATTTGTCAAAAATTGGATGAATCTAGACACTATTTAGTATAATGGTTCATCTAAATTTTGACAAAACTAAGACAACTATTTTGGGACAGAGGGAGTAGTATAACCTAGATAACCGCAATTTTCAATGGATTTCTTTTTTGCACCTACAATCCCAGAGTCATGGTTGGCCCATTGTCCTCTTTTTATGTTGCTTCATGAACCTCTTGCATATGCAGAACAGAAAACGGGAATCTTGGGGCGCCACTACTGCCAGGTCAGGGATGCTCATTTCATAGCTTCAAAACAAACACCTATAAATTGAACTACATGGAGAGCCCATCTGGTATAAAGGTTAGTTGATGTGCTATTTATTTTCTTTCCCTGCCATCTTCCTTTGTTAAATTTAGTATGCTTCTATTTTGGCTGGCGAAGTAACCTGGTTAGATTCTGTTCAATCAAAGTTTCTTTTCTGCATAACCAAACATCCTATCTATGGAAACTCTAAGGTTCGGTTCCAGCAAGTTCAAACTAATGCAATCCAACAACTCCATTCCTTCAGTCCAGTTCATGTTTAACTAGCACGTTCAAATAGTTAGAAGAATCAATGCAACCTTGTTTCATGCAGACCTGTTCCACTATAAAATATTTTTTAAGTATGATTTTCGCCGTCCTTCTTTAGCATAGTGGTTATTGTGCAAATATGTATGTGATTATCATCTGTTCGAAAAGATATCCACCCACTAACAAATGCCATTTTATATAGCTTATTCTACTTACCCATCCAAGAACTGGTGATCAACGAGATGCGCTGAAGCATATCTACAGCCTATACGTGGAGTATGTTGTAAAGAATCCCCTGTATACTCCTGGCAGCCCAATCAAGTAAGTCTTGTTTGCTAATGGAAAAATGGCCAGTCACGTGATTCATTAGCTAAAAGCAATTCTTAATACCAGTAGGCTTGAATTTCATTTTTGTTCAACCACTTATGCAAGGTATCCTTATAATTTCATAATTGAGCAATTGGTATATAATTGTCACAAATAAGAGAAAAATAATTAAGGAATTATGATAAACATAGTAACAGCTTAGTTCAGATCTTTTGCCTAGTCTAATCTACCTACCATACGAAACATCCTATCTATGTAGAATTTATTTCACGCGAGAGAATATGTTAAGGAAAACCTATGATTTTGCGTTCAGCCATAAGGGTGTAATGTTGTATTAGTTAATTTGCATGAGAAGTGTTCAAGAAATCATTTGTATAATCATTTTGTTAAATGTGGCCATTCAAGCTATTCATATACATCCTTCTTAATTTAGTTTATTCAATAAGCTGTAGCGCTAGTTCTAATTGAGAATCATCCAAACTAGATACTTCTTTTGTTGCATGATGATATCCATACACAAGGTTTTACTAGCTACATTGATTTTTGTTAGCTCAATTCTGTAGTTTCATGGACATATTTCCATTTGCAGGTGTGAGCTTTTCAATAAACATCTCGATCAATATGTGAAAACATTGATTTAATCCCATCCAGGTAACACTCTGTTATTAGTGTTTTGCAGAGTCTAGAATCTTAATAATCAATAACTGGTGTTCTGCACAATATTGTACATAATTATTTGTATGGGTGATCGACAATCAGTATGCGATCACTTCTTTTAATTGTTCTCTTGTCTCGTTTGAAAAAGAAATCTCCTCATCTTCCTTGACCCATTTGGCATGGTAGATAACTAGATATTACTAATTGACACAAAATATATTCAAGTACTTACACCAACCAAATATCCCTTAAAGTAAAATTATGACATATTCACCACAGCATATCTGTACAATGACTAATGTTGACCCAACACATGAGCTTCATATGATAGTTCCACGAGAACGCTTTATTCTTCTTAGCTCTACATGGCCCTCAGGATCTATCGATGATTGAACTCGGTCTAGAATTGTGAAGTAGTACAACAATAACAACATCAAAGCCTTTGTCCCAAGCAAGCTGGGGTAGGCTAGATATGAAACCCAACAGAAACGTGTGGAAACGAAAAGGAGAAAATAGTATAGAATGGACGAGTAGCTAAGATTCCAGCACATGAATTGCTGATTTCCATGCATTCCTATCAAGAGTCAAATTTCTAGGTACATTTCCAACCCCTCAAGTCCCTTTTTACCGCCTCCTGCCATCTCAACTTTGGTCGCTCTCTGCCCCTTAGTTTTTTCCCTACCCTTAAGGATCCGACTGTTAACTGGTGCAGAATGGTGAACTAGTGCCAAATGTAAATACTAGTTTTTTCCTTAAGCAAGTCTACTGCCTGTTATATTGTTCTTATGTCGTCGAGTTTTTTAAGACGATGAAAATTCTTCAGTATCGTATGAGCATGAAGTGTCCTTAGTTTTTGTATGAGTGCTTGTCAACATTCAGTTCTCCATTGTGTTTTAGTTTTCACGGCAAATTAAAGGCCTGGTTGTCTATATTTTGTCACATGATTTCTTACCAGCACTGCAATGTTGCAGGTTTGGGCAGGTGCATGTTTGGTAGCGGACCAGTTGCATATCATGCTTTTATGGGAACTCCATGGCTCGGTGGTGTCTCTGTGATTTTTCATTTGATAATTCTGTTTTTGTGGAAGTGTTGCTTCAAGGATGATACAGACTTTTCTGGTGGGAAACTGCTCATCTTATTATTTTGTACAACTGCACACTGTATTAGATGGTCTTCCTGTTGTGCTGACTGCTATGTATTCTGATCACACACTCCTGTAAATTACTTGATTCATTATTGACGGATTCCCTCAAAAATGGAATTTGACTTGTAGTGTCATGTGTTGTATGTCTTGTCTGACGATTAGTCCATGTTTTGTCTGGTTTCTAATCAGATATTTCTCTAATTTTACCAGTATTATTAAATATAATTGTTGTACTCCCTCCGTCTTAAAATAGATGTCTCAGATTTGTTAAAAATTGGATGAATCTAGACACTCATCCAAATTCTTACAAATCTAAGACATCTATTTTTCATCCAAATTTTAATAAATCTAAGACATCTATTTTAAAATAAAGGGAGTATGATCGATGTCCTTGTGAAATGCGTCCAACCGGTTAGCACAGAAGACTATGGTACTACTATGCTATATGTTGATTCGTAACTCGTGCTACCTAAACTTCAGTGCTGACATGATGGACACAAAATTTCAATGAAATTCGTTGTTCGTGCAATGCCAATATTATTTTGCATCATTTCTTTGTCATTTTGTGGACGAGTGGAGTTGCTTGGGATGTACTCCCTCTGTTTCCAGAACTCTTGTCGTAACTGTAATATAATTGGATTAAAACCACAACAAAAAATTATGAAATGGAGGGAGCACATTACTCTGAAACCTAATTGAGAAAAATTCTATGGGTAGTAAGAACTTTTTTTTTGCGAATGTAGTAAGAACAATCCATGGATGTTGTAACTACTACTACAAGAGATACCCAAATCTTCCAAATATACTCACTAGGTACAAACGTATAGTGCAGGTAACGTACTTGCCTGCTCCATTACTGGTGCTATCAGTTACGGTGCTTTCTCCATTACTGGTGCTATCAGTACATGATTTTAGTTTAAATTTAAACTAGAATCAGGTAAGTATTTAGAAACAGAAGTAGTAGTTTTTTTTATCAGTTATCTCGTGCCCTGCAACGCCGTAACTTCTCGCACATGCATCTGTCCAGATTCACCGGTATGTCTCATTCCATGTGCATGTTCAGTTTTACAACTTACAACACTCATTCCAAATTTACAAGAGCGTACTCCGTCCGACCCATATTAATTGATAAATTTGAATAAATCTAGACATATTTAATATATACGTTTATCTAAAATTTGACAATTCAAGTCAATTAATATGGGCCGGAGGGAGTATATTTCACAGTTCGATTATGCAAATTATTGCACGAATCCAACCGACTTAGTCTTTTCTTTGTTTTCTCCTCCGTCCAAGCATCAAGGCAAAGTCTATACCTTTCCCCGTAGTGACGCACTACACACTGCATTTTCTCAGCGGTGATGGAACTATGCAAGTATGAAGTATGCAACTGAGAGAATAGCCTAGTGATTGGGTTGTAGATACACACTGCATTCGTCCCGATAGTTACCCACTCTGCTTCACCCCTCCTTGTTGCGTGTTGTCACTTGTGCTCCGTAGCCTCGACAACAGCCATATCATGTACCTGTACCTCTCTTCCTGCATAATGCTTCTGCCCACGGTAAATGGGCAATCCACTTGGGGCGTGTTTGTTACCACGAAGGCTCCGCGTATAGGAAGTAAAAGTGAGACAGTGTGATAAGTGGGATCCCACTTCTACAATTCTAACTCTAGGCTAAGTGAGATGAGTGAGATATCATTCTTTTAATAAAATCAAATCTTAATTTTCCCACTTACTCCCTCCGTTTAGAAATATAAGATGTTTTAGATTTATGAAAGAGATATATCTAGACACCTTTTAGTGTATAGATTTGATACTAAAAGGTGTCTAGATACATCTCCTTTACAAACCTAAAACATCTTATATTTTCAAACGAAGGGAGTAGTTTAGAATTACAATAGAGATGTAGAAGTGGGATGAGCACCGTTGGTCATGCATCGTACGGTTCTCAAAACAGTCCAAAACTGTAAGTGTTCAATGCTTCTCCGAGGTTGTATGTCAGCAAATTTTAGCTCTGCTTTTGTAATTGCCGACTATTAATATGCAACACTGTGTTGAAGGTGTGAAGGATGATGTCGTCGAACCTTGTGCGTTGTACAGACACTAATGTTGTGCCTGCTCCTTCTTATCAGCACCGCAATGTTACAGGTTTGGGTTTGGGCCGGCGGTACATGTTCGCTAGCGGAAAACAGTTTCATTCCTTATATTTGTATGCAAATTCTGTATCATGGAACAGTGGTATCTCCGTGACATCTTATTTGATAATTCGGTTTTCGTGGAAGTGTTGCTTCGAGGTTGGTACAGTCTTTTCTAGTGCCAAACTGGTCATTTTCTCATTGGTTTGTACAAGTGCACCCCGTATGTATCAGATGTTCTTCATGAGTGGTGACTGCTATGTACTCTTATCACATACTCCTGTAAATTACTTGCTTCATTACGATGGATTCCGTCGAGATGGAGTTTGATCTGTCGTTCTTCAGGTGTCATATGTCTTGTCCGATGATTCATCCATGTTGCATCTTGTTTCTGATCAGATATTTCTCTTCAATGTTTCACCAATGTATGAAATACTCCTTGTAGTATACTGTGGTATGGTCGATGTCCTTGTGAGATGCTTCCAAGTTCCAACCAGTACGAAGAGAATAAGGAACACATCGCCACAGAAGACTATGGCCTATAATATGCTCCGTTGATGGTAACTCGTGCTACCTGAACTTCAGTGCCACAGACACAAAAACTCACAAAACTCAGTTGCTGCTCTCGCAATCCTCGTATATTTTTCTTCCTTCGAGTAGATTGCTGCGTTTTGTCATGTTGTGAACGAATGGAGTTTGCTTGGGATGTACTCCCTCCAATCCATATTAGCATGTCACTGATTTAGTACATAGTCATAGAAAATAAGCGACAACTAATACTACTCCCTCCGACCCATATTAGTTGACTCAAATTGTCTAAATTTCAATAAATCTAGACATTATTTAGTACTCCCTTCGTCCAAGAATAAATGTCTTAGGTTTTTCAAATTTAAATAGTGTCTAGATTCATCTAAAATTTGACAAATTTGAGACATCTATTTTAAAACGGAGAAAGTATATAGATTTATCCAAATTTTAACAAATCTAAGTCAACTAATATGGATCAGAGAAAGTACTATAAATTAGAAGAGCACATTACTGCTCTTACTGCTTGGGTACATGGTATTAAACTGACTCCGTCTGCATGTTCTACGGATTGTCGTATGTCGACGCTATTTTTATACTTATTAAACAAAAAATGTCAACACTATATGTCCTCCGTTGTTTGTTACTGTTACTGTGGACGCCGTTTTACGCGCGTCGTCTTGCCTCCCGTACGTAGTTTGCAGGAGTAGTTAATTTGTTCCGAGAGATGCCCAAATCTTTCTGAATCTTATCCACCAACTGGTACTACGATGCATGTACGTACATGCTTGCCTGCTCCAGTACTACTAGTGCCACGAGTTACGGTAGCTTTTTTTTTACAGCTAGTGCTATCAGTTACCTCGTGCCCTGCCAACGCCGTAACTTCTCTTCTGGCATGTGCCTCCGTCCAGGTAGAGTCTCCCTTTCTTGCACCTGTTCAGTGTTCAGTATTACTACAACACAATGTTCGTGGGCGAGGTCCCACTTTTGAATTACAGATTTTTTTTTCAAAAGTTCAGTTTTATGAACAGTCACGCGAATCCAACTGACATTACTTTTCGGTTTTTTGGCTCCATTCGAGCTTAGATCCACGGCGTCCTACGACAGCAGCACGAAATGGACAGAACATGTTTCTTACAGCAGAGATCAGGTCTTGCAGCCCAGCAGCCTAGGACAAGTGCACGAAATGGACAGTTTCGCACATGACCGATGAGATGGATCATTGCTTCGCAGTTCGCATCTACAGGATTGGAATTTCTATCGTGTCGGATTAACTGGCTAGGGGAGATAAACCTCTTCTGTGTCTGTGTGAAACATCGATCGTGTCTGATAAACAGGCAGCGCTAGACCTCTTCCCAATCTGACAGTGTGACTCAAGATACACTGCATTTTCCCAACAGTGATGAAAACTAACGCTACGTATCTCGCAGTAGCTCCTGAGAACGTGTGCAGCGTTGTGAATTTCTAGTCTAAGGAGCATTGGCTGTAGGTCTAAACGCTGTAGCAGCTATTTTTGCTAGACGCTGAGTCTAATACAAGAGTCACCCCTAAGGGAATCAAATGGCAGGAGGTCCCATTTGTCAGTGAATAGACGACTCCTACTTGCTATTATTCTTCATTCTGGATGGTGGGACTTTGATCTATGCTAAACGGTGGAGTGGATATTGATTCCTTAGAGCATCTTCACTCAGCTACTCAGGACGTCGATCCGGACGCCGAAAATAGGTTCCGGCACTGAAAATCGTCCCAGTCGCGTTTTCAGGAACCTTTTTTCGTCCGAATTCGAGCGAACTTCGGTCCGGGCTTCCCAGGCCGTACCTAGGTTTCTGGGAACGCCGGACACAGCGAAAACGGGCGTGGGTCAGCTCTGTCGGCGAGACAGTCTCATCCCCCCCCCCCACTCCACTCGCCCAGACTGCGGCGAAGAGCTCCCAGCGCCTCTGTCGCCATGACTAAGCCGGCGGAGCTCCTCCACGCCGAGACATGCCCACGCCTCTAGATATGCTCGCTGTAGTCGTCGCCCATTTCGCCGCCCATTTCGTCCCTGCTTTCACTGCCCGAACTTCGTCGTAGCTCTGCTTCGCTGCGACCTCCCACCACCACGCCCGCCAAGTGTTCGGCATTTGGTCGGTTCGGCCATGGACTCCGACGACGAGCAGACACTCGCCGTACTGCTGGAGGAGGAGAACGCTGAGGTCGCCGAAGATGCAGAGCACATAGATATCCTCGTCTCCCTCGTCCAGCTATACCTGCAGATGGCGAAGCCGAAGCGCGGTGGTTTGCTCGAGGACATGATCATTGAGGATGAGAGGAATGATTCAGTGAGTTTGCTCGAGCAGAACGAGTCATACTACAGACAGGGACCTCTTGCCGAGGCTGATTATCAGGTGCCTCCAACCTGGGCTGCCTTCATCGTCATGCGTCAGGATGATCTTGTTAAGCACATATGGATAGCAGGGGCAACACTTAGTCGAACTATGTTTATAATTACACCAAACTATGTTTAAAATTTCACCAAACTGTTGGCCGAATGTATGGCGAACTAGACCGAAAAATGTTCTGTATTCATATTATGCTGAAGTATGCCAAAATCTAGACAAGCCAAATTTGAGCGAAAACGGACGCCTCAGGAACTCAGCCTGGGCACACAAATGAGAAACTCGCGTTCCTAGACCGAAAACGAGTTTCGTTCGGCCAAAGTTTAATCCGGATTTCTCTATGGGGACGCCCACCAAGTGGAATAGTCTTAGAATCGTCTCTCCATGCACGCCCTGATTCCACGCTAGCTAGTATAGCTACCGATTCTGTTTCACCCCTCCTTGTTGCGTGCTGTCACTTGTGTGTGGATCAGGGCCAAAGATTCCCCGTCTATCGATCGATCGATCCATGTGCAGTCACTGCTGAAACTTCGTACGTCGACACTAGTGGCTCCCTAGCTCCAACACAGAACATATACTGATGTACCTCCTCCCGCTTCCTGCGTCCTGCTCCTGCCCACACGGACTATCAACTTGAGCGGAGAGACGCACCAAGCCTGAGCGCGCTACCACAGCCTTCATCACCGGAGTTAAATCATTAATGCTATATTTGAGCAAGCATACGTGATCCGTCGTATGTATGTCCGCTTGTTCTTCTTTTTTCTTGCGAAATTTCACAGCTGAAAATAATAAAAATTATAAATAGACCAATGGACCACCTAGCGACAACTAGAAACACTAGTATGAGTCGAAGACGTGCCGCCATCATCGCCCTTCCATCACTGGAGCCGGGCTAAACTTATCATAGTAGATTTTGTTATAGTAAACAGACGGAAAGTCGTCGTTCTAAGATCCCAAATGACCAGTGCACAAGAGCAGCAACCATCGCCGATGATGACAAACGTAGATTGAAAGAGACTGACCTCAAAGAACACCAACGAATATAAAAAACGGCCAGATTCTAAGAGATCCGCCAACACACGACTCCACACGCCCTTCGGTGATGCTAGACGCACCACTAGGACAAGGATAGAATGGAAAGGACCTTATTCGGACTGCAGGATATAGCCATCGCCTCAACATTTAGAAGAAGACACTAAAAACAGTCTAAACAAAACACAAGACCTCAACTTCCCGTATATAAGAAAGGGCACGTGGCGGAGAGAAAGATACACAATATTCTCCGGAGCCTCTAGGTCCTCTCCATGTTGGCTCTCCTCTCTCTCTTTTGGCTTCCACGCTCATGGTTCCAAGAAAAAATGCACGGGTGGAGGACGGCTTCAACATTGGTAAGCCGTCGCACATCTGGATTTCCATTCCGAAAGATCTACTTTCGCAATTTCAGCTGGATTTCGGTTGAGCACCGTACGTGTGCAAAGCCACGGGGGTGCTGCCAGTTGTGGCACCTAAATTATCCCGCCAAGAGCAATGCAACCTTGAGGTCAGCTATATCGTTCGACTACATCATCCATGTTTACCGTGAATGTTAAATGCTTTCGATTTATAAGGACATGTCATCGAAACCTTCTCTGTTACAATATTATTGTTAGATAGATCTTGTAAATTGATGTTGCGTTAGTCATGAAAAGTTATTGTTTTTTTATTGTGGACCCCTTCAAATAGGTACACCTTGCTCGCCTGCTCGAGCTGGAGTTCAAGATGTATGGCTGCTCGCTCCAGCACTGCCCTGCTTGAGGCGGAGTTCGAGATGTATAGGGTGTTGTCCGGTGCCATGGCACCGTCACGGGGTGCGGGTCCTCGGCGACAAAAACGAGCACGACAGAGCGGTGGGGGTTGTGGTCGAAGTATTGAGTCCATGGCTTCGTGATGCTAGGACAATATATTTCAGGTCGATTCATCCATGTGGTTAGCAGTAACACATGCACCTAATGTGGAACAAACAAATAGACCACCATTGAGAGTTCAGTTGATCTGCGCAAGCGGGAAGACCCTAGCGGTGTTGCTAAAGCCATGCTGATGTTGCAGCACGCGGCGACCGGTGAGAGGATGCCCTGCTTCTTCTCTCGTGGCTTGGTGGCTGAGTCGGGGGAGAAAATCGCGAGAGAGCCAGGGACCAACATATTGGAATAAATAATTATCTAGGGATTTTTTCTGAAATTTTGCCTATGTGGCATCAGTCAACTTGGTCAAATAGGTCTAGTAGGGTTTAATTTAGACCGAAATTAGATAATTCACGATGCAAACTGCAAGGATTTTGATTTCAGAGTTCAAACCGCCGGAGCTATACGAAATTCAGGGTTGAAATGGGCTTTTTCCCATGGCGATACTCTTCGATCAGCACACGACACTAATAACGCGGTGCAAAGCTACTTCGCAAAAACAAAACAAAAAACGCGGTGCAAAGCTCGCAGCAGATCATCACGCAGTGGCATGCTACTTTCTGTCCGACAGACTGACTGAGACACAGAGCCTTTCGAAGGAAATTGATGCTACGGAAGCGGAGCAAAGCAGGAGAAACAGGCAGGGAGGGTGTAGTAGAGCTGTAGAGCATGTATATAGGCATCGTAGAGACAAATCTGGTATTACCAGGGACCTACTTTGTTCTCTCGAATCATTAAGCCGTTTGGAGCCATGCCGCAGTGTCACGATCAAATCATCAAATTAGAGGCCCACGGTTTATAGAATTTAATACTAGTACTACGAGCAATCAGCAATGAGTGTCCTGCTAATAGTGAAGCGATCCATTCGCGAGCATAGGTCAAGCCTGTTTGCGTGCGCGTTTGGCTTCCTGACGAACAGTCTTGGCAGCGTCTGTCTCGTAGTGCATCCCTCGTGCTATTCCGTGCAAAATTTGTCGCTAGATACAGTAAGGAATCGATTACACTGTGAGATACATGGACATGTTGCTGCTGTGCCACACTTGCTGAGGCGGTACTGTGCCGCATGGAGACCTACTAGTTTAAAGATGACAGTAACCCGAACTGAACCCGACCGCGACCTGAACTGTTCGTTCCTACGAGGAGTATTCATGGTGCTTTCCGTCCTCTCCTCGTTCTTCTTCCGAAGCCGGCAGCTATAAGGCAATAGAAAAATCCACGGCTCCGTCAGTGCCACGGCGCGCCGGCGCCGTGGCACGCACTACTGCCTCAGTCCCGGCGCCACTCCGACAGACCGCCGCCGTGCCGTAACCTCCCGCTAAACCATCGTACTGGCGTACCCGCGCTCCACGACGCCGGTCGATTGTACACGGACGGACACATCGCGCACTAGCTAGGCTAGGCGAGGCAATGATAGGACAGGTGCTGGTATCAGCGTACGCCGGCACGCCGCTATCTGGTCCAACATCTGCAAATTGTTAATTAGCGCAGCCGATATCTCTGTCCGTATCTGCTAATCGACCCGGCCCCGGGACCATCGGGATGCTCATCAAAACAACTTATTTGGCGGGGTCAGGTTGGGTACACGAGACGACAAATCTTGGGAGTAATCTGGTTTACTAGATATGAACAGCGGAACGGCAGTCGGCAGCGAAGGTTCAAAACGAAAAACCACGGTGACGTTCCACGGGCCGTGGACATCGACGCAGGCGAAGCCGACGCAAATGACAAGAGTAAAATACGACAAAGATCACTTATACGCAAAATACGGTCATTGAAGACATATTAGAGGTTGTTTAGGACGCTTGGGGCGTGTTTGGTTGCTCGTTTCCCCCTTTTTGGTGGGAAGAAATAAGAGCGTTTGGTCCGCGCGATAGATGAAACCTTTGCATCGCACAATTTTTAAAGCGTTCCTCGGCCAGGTCTCGGAGAAACGCCGAAATCGAACGTTTTCACAGAGCCAAGTTCTTCTCGCGCTCGTGGGGGAGGACGCTGCACGCGCTCGTGCAAGACAGGGGTGGCGGGAGCTCGCAAAATTCGGCAAGAGAAATTGGTGTTACCCTCGCCGATTCGCCGCGGCTATTTACACCGCCCCTCCGCCGGCTCTCAAATCCCCGCCACCATTTCCCCAAATTTAGAACTCTCCCTCCAAATCCTCTTCCTCACCGACGAGCGGGTAAGCGGCGCCTCCTACTCCGGCAGGTGTAGCTCATCTCCGTCAAGTCTTCCTCCTCAGCTATGTCTGACATGTCGTCCTCGTCAGACGAGATCAAGATCATGGTAAGAAACATCTAACCCTAGCTCCCGTAGCTTAGATTTTGTTGCCATGTTATAGCTCACAGTTCTAAGCTGTGAGCTGGTGTTCTAGATCTGGACCAGAGCATATGTTGTTCTGTGAGGATTGCCACGTGCTGTAGGTAGGATTAGTGGTATAACTATAGTTCTTCGCGTAGAACTGAAATATCCCTGTTGTCGTAGGAGAAGGTTGCGTCCCTTGATCTGTTCGTAACCTTTGTGTTGCCTCTACGTTATGTGACGATGCCTGATGCGGTGGCCACGAAGAAGCTGGTCATGTTATGGCCAGCATCTCTGTCTACCTTTGTCCTAAATTGGGTGGTCCAGTTGATCGAGAAAGGGGGTTCAGTAGTGCGGGAATTCAGACAGGCGGACATACACTCGAGAGTGGTTGGTTGGAGAGTGGTTGATTGGAGAGTGGTTGATCGCTTGGTTGGAGATGATGTGTTCAAGTTCTGTGGCCGGACAGTCACTCCAAACCAGGTGTACAACCACATGAGGACATGAGGCACTGGAGAGTGCGCTGGATTCGGGTGCTGAGGATCAAGAGGCTTGAGAACATGCGCTGGTTTGAGGAGACCTCTGCTATCATGATGGACGATGAAGCTTACTATGAGCATATCAAGGTATGATCTTTTCGCACTTGCATCAGTTTTCGTAATGCTCACATATGCACTACATGTCATGAACTAACTGTGATTCTCATCTAGTAGGCTCACCCATCGGACACCGAGTTGATCAACAAGTCATTGACAACTATGCTCAGATGAAGATCATCTATGGTCCTCGCATTCTCGTTGCGCCCGTCTCTGTTATGGCAATCCACCGTGCTCTTACCCACCTGATGGAGCACAGCGGACAGGCGACCGGGTACCTTGCCATGACCCCTGAGCGTAGGTTGAGTTGGTTCACCGCCTTCCTGAACAAGCACTACCTTTGAGCAGCGGACTGAGTTGTTCGACGATGTGTTTGTAACAGTGGTGTTAGTGATGATGGCTGTGATGTATATTTGGGGAGTAGGTAGACTGATCAACTATGGTCGCGGTGACCCTTGAACTTTGATCTGTATATTTTGCGAGGTCGTATTCAGTTATAACCCCTTACCCCTCTATATGTAATGAACTAGTGCTGCATCATGGGCAGTTGCTCGTTAACTCGTGCTGCAGCACACACGCCACGACTTATTATGTCGAACCTCTGTCTCGACGGTGCGCTCGGCTGAGCCCGGGCAGGGTCAGTAGCTCCATCTAGTGCATAGGTCGCCATGCCTCATCTGGTCCCTCTCTCATGCTTTGCTCGTGTGTGCTCCATGACATGGCTGGCGGCCGAGCTACTCCCATCGGCGCCACTCACCCCATGCATCGAAGTAGGAGGCGAGGAGGGTTGTGCAGGCCTCCACTATGTCACTGGTGGAGGCCATGGTTGCGGTTTAGGCTCCGGTAGCCTGGTCACCGTGGGGATAGGAGCCGATTTGCCCTCCATTGCATCCGCTCGTGACGTTGACGAGGATGCACGGTCTTGTCCCCTACCCTAGACACTGCTGTCGTTCCTCCATCCCTACCGGCGTTGATGATGAGGATGCAGCGATCTCCAATCCCACCACCTCCGATACCACAACGAGGATGAATGAGGACGATGATTCTTGGGAACATGTATGGTTTCGGCAGGGTGCTGGAACAGGGCGCACACGTGGAGTACGACGGCGACCTCCATGAGGAGCAAGAAGAAGGGGAATACTGTGGTGTTTGTTGTGGCCTCCAGGCCATGGCTCATCCTGGAGATGTGGGGAATTTAGGAGGGATCTTAGTGCAGAGGGAAAGGTTTTGGAGGGTATATGCAAAGTAAAATTGGCATGGAACGAACAGGCAGGGTCTGCACGTCGGCAAATACGACACTCTATAGTGGCAAGTGACCGTAGATGAGACTCCGATTTGTATTCACTCACCGTAAATCATGTATCTCTATGTACAATGACCAATGTAGACAAATATTGGATTTTAGTAACCATTGTGGCATTTGTCGCTGGCGGAGGCCATGGATGGGGTTCAGGCTCTTGCCGCCTGGTCCCCGTGGGGATATGAGCCGATTTTGCCCTCCGCTGCATTCCTTCCCGTCGTTGCCCAAGATGCACAACTTTCTCCCCTACCCTAGGCTCTTCTTTCGCTCCTCCGTCTGTACCAGCGTTGGCGACGAGGATGCGGCGATCTCCGATCCCACCGCCTCTGGTACCACAGCGAGGATGCATGCCAAAGACGATTTCTTGGGCACACATACGTGCATATGGCGCGGTGCACACGTGGAGTATGACGACGACCTCCAGACGGAGCAAGAAGGGGAATATAGTGGTGTTTGTTGTGGCCTCCACTTGCCTTTTTATGTGGGGGAATTCAGGAGGAACCTTAGTGGTGAGGGATTTGGGGAAGGGGGATATTTGCAAAAAAAAAGTTGTCCTGTACCTGACAGGCAGGGTCCACCACTTGCTACGTCTGCAAATACGATGCTTGACTACGAAAAGTGACGATAGTCGAGCCTCCTTTTTGTATCCACACTGGCCGTAAATCATGTATATTCATGTACAATGACCAAGGCAGGCAAATACTGAAATTTAGTAACCATGGATGTAGGGAAAACTTGCTAAAGTATACCGCTATTTTTTGGTGTTTGCCGAAACACATTGTCGGATTGTGGCTTTGTGAGGTGCCATTACAATTTTGTGTCATTTGCCAGAAAGCAAAAATGGAAAATTTGACACTTTAAGTTGACCAGGCTATGACAAGTTTAGAAGAAAATGTGTCAAATATTTTATTTTTTGTTCATGTCGTGTTTTCTGCCAAATGTGCCATAAAACTGTATTTGTGCCTGACAAATACAGTACATAATTGCGTAGTGTGTTCCAGAAAATGTTGTCGTGTAGCAAATTTTCCTTGATGATGCAAGTCAGAATGACAAACTGAACTGCGCGGTGACCGCTGCGGCTCACATAATATAATAATTGTTTTATTTTTGGTAATACAGGCGTTGGATTGGATGAGTCCTGCGTCGCAGGACATGGTGCAGCTAGCCTAGCGAGTAGCGAGTGTGAGGGATCAGGGTTCAGGACATTGGATTCCTTTTCCAGGACCAGCGCCCAGGAGCGTCGATACGTGCGGCTCATGTTAAGCGGGGGGGGAGCTACTGCTACTCTGACACTCGCCACGCAATCTAGATCTGAGGAAGTCAATGATCCCCCAATCCAGCCGAAATTAATGAATGAATGAACGAGTCTGCTGATGATGCGAGTGAGCGAGCGAGCTCTGCGTGCTATGTCAACTATACGTACTCGCTAGGCTGACACGCATGGCCCCCCGCCCGCTCTGTAAGCACACACGAGGACGCGAGGTGACATGAAAACACCAGGCAGGGCGCGCTGCTGCGTACGCTTGGGCTTGGCCATTCCGTGGGCGGCGGCGGTACTGGAGACGAGGATTAACTCAGCCGGCGCCGTAGACCCCGTTCTCCCGAATCAATGCGGCGCCAGGTAGTAATAACTAGCTAGGGTCATTGTACGCATACGCCGAGTACTCCATGCGAGTAGCTGCTGTCACGTACCTCTCGTGTACGTACGCGAGTACCGCCGTAGCTAGCGGCCGAGTAACTGTAGGACCCTGTGGCCTGTGGGTGCTGAGCTACGCGTTGCGCCAAACGGCAAGCGTGCCTGGCGCGCACGTACGACGCCGGGCAAAAGCTGGCGTGCACCGGTCGTCTGGCCGGCGCGGCGCCCGTCACGCGCCACGCGACGACGTACGTACCCGTCCCGCCCCGCCCCGCGGCGCCGTCCGCGTGGGCGACCACACCGGGACGCGACGAGCCCACTGCCACGCACACTCCACGTAAGAACAGCCACCCACACCGTCCTGCGCCGAGTCCACGGCCCGATTCCCTCCCTCCCCGCGAACCACGCCTTTCGCGGCGACCGATGCACCATCCAGGCCAGGCCATGCCGCCGATGCGACGGACCGGACGGGACGGCACGGCGCGAGCTGGAGAGGCCGCGCCACGCCAAGCGGGAGCACTACGCACCACGGCGGGACAGAAAGACGACATGCACTTACACTGCACCGCACCGGGTCTTCGGCTCGGGGTAACCAAAAAGAAAGTAAAGGGAGCAGCGGATTTCGGTCGACCGCGACGCGACGCGAGGCCCTCGTCTTTCTCGAACGGGACCAAGCTCGGGCGTGCAAACCAGCCGGGGAAAGCGCGGCCGCGGATCAGCCTTTGTTCGCTCGAGTTTTTTTCCCGGAGTTCCACGAGCAGTGCAGCAGCGTGGTGCTAAAGCTGCCCCGCTTCCGACACAGCCGTCTTGTCAAAGAAACATGGTGTTTTTACAGAGGTCAAGTCACCGGGACGGCTGCACTGTCGCTGTTCCATCCAGGCCCAGGCCAATCGCGTGCACAATATGAAGAGTTCAAAACAGCAAAAGGAAATGAAATGCTAGCTACTACTCCATGGAGACAATTAACTACTAATACTAGGAAGTAGGAAGCGACTAATTCACATTGACATTGGAGCATGGACATATTTTACACGAGACTACTACCAGATTATTGTGATAGACGGCGCCAAGGCGGCGGCTAGGAAGGAGTTCATCGCGGCCGAAAAGACAAAGCTTTTTTCGCCACGTTAAGACAAGGGAGCGAGCGCGCACACGCACGTTTTCTTAATCCGGCGTCATGATAGCATCAGACAAATAGAATTAAAAACAATGCGGCTAGCATCTAGGCTAAGATTACAGTGCGGCGATCGCCGTTCCGGACGGCCTGCCCGCCTCACGCGCCGTCGCCGCCGTCCTTGGTGTCGGCCGTGCCGCCGTCGAGCCTCGCGCACGGAGTCGGGTCGGTCATGGACCGCAGCAGCGGCGACTCGGACCCTACGGTTCGTAAAACAGAACAGAGGAAGACATGTTAGCATCGCCTCGTTCGTCTGCCACCTCCGGCCAAGAGGAGGCCAGGACGGGAATTAATGCACGGTGCCTGCTGTACCTTTGGAGGCGTTGAAGGAGCGCTTGCAGTGGGCGATGGCGCTCTGGATGCCGTCCTGCACCTGGAGCAGCGAGTCGTCGCGCCGCTGCGGCTGCGACTGCGTCTGCGTCGTGGGGGTGGGCGGCGTCTGCGACGGCGACGGCGCGGCCGCCACGGCGGAGGACGCGGACCGGCTCTTGCCGAGGCGCTTGCACGCCTGCTTCAGGCCGGCCGGCACGCCGGCGCGCGGCGCGCGCACGCCGCAGGCGACGACGACGGGCTGCGGCGCCGGGGCGCGCGGCTGGGAGGGGGCGGGGGAGGGCGTCGCGGACGGGGACGGGGACGGCTCGGGCTCCGGCTCCGCGTCCGTCTCCTCGCCCTCGCTGGCGCCGCCGGCGAACCGCAGGCGCTCGCCGTAGCGGCGCGAGACCTTGACGTAGAGCGGCTTGATTTTGTTCAGGTACTTGAGCATCACCTCCTTGGCGAAGCGCCGCTCCTCGGCTGTGATCGCCACCGCCTCGGACGGCTGCTGGGGAGCTTGCAGCGCAGGCCTGGCCGCGCCTGCCCCGGCGCCGGCGTCGGAGGTGCGGGAGCTGTTGTCGCGCGTGAAGAGCGACACGAAGGGCGCGTCCTCCACCCGGAACTTGATCAGGAAACGGTTCGTCTTGGCCTGTGCCGCCGCCGCCGGGGAGACACCACCAGCGGCGTTGCCTTCCGCCGGAGCGGCGACCTTCGGCTTCCTCAGCTTGAGCAGCAGCACGCGGAACTTTGTAGCCGGCCGGAGGAACGACGCGGCGGGTGGCTCTGCCGCCGTCGCGGCAAGCTCCGCCTCCTTCCCGTTCCCGGCGCCGTCGTCGCCGACCAGCGGCACCGGCTCCACGGCCACCACCTCGCCGCCAGACGCGACGTCGCCGGCGACGGAGAAGTTGAACTCGACCCTGTCCTCCTCCGCGTCCGACGCGGCGCTCTCGTCGCCCGGCACCGCGAACTCGAGGTCGAAGAACGCGGCGTCGTCGTCGACGACGTCCCCTCCCTCCTCGCACGCGGACGCGGCTATGGTCGTGGCCGGCACGGCCGCGCGCTGCTGGTTGCCGGCGCCGGCGACCGCCCCGCCGCGGAGGTACTTGAGCAAGCTGAAGGATTCCATGACGCCGCACGGACAAAGAGGCAGAGCTCGCTCTCACTCCGCTCACTCGCTCACTCACTCCCTCCCTCCCGCTTGTCTCACTCTCGAAAAAAAGGCTCTTTCGGGGAGGCTTTTGGCTATCGGGGGAGGAGGAGGAGGAGGTGGCGTTGGCTCGTGCCGATGGGGTAATAGATGAGCTCATGAGCGGCAGGCGGTCAGAAGTGACCACCGTGGGTCTGGACAGCCCGTGGGCCGTGTGGGGTTCGCGTGATCTCCCTCCTCTGTTCGTCGCCTAATAATCAACCGCTCCAGCGAGGGGATTTCTCACTGGGATTTGTCCAGACTACGAGCGCCAGATCTACATGGCGTGACGTGGAGCTTTGCTTGCACATGGTAGACGTGAACAGTCCCGTGTCCTTGTTGCGGAACTGGAATGGGCCGTGTCCAAGACACGTAGTAAATCTAGCTTTGTCTAATCAGAACTCGACAACCAGCCAGCTTATTACAGACAAAACGCTTGCCCATCCAGTCCTCACCTGATCTTGTACACATCAAGCATCCGATCCTGGAGAAGGTCAAAACGCATCTACTCTCACCCGCACCTACTCTCAGGCAAAGAAACGCACATGATCCGACTCCGGTTCCAACCTTCCAACCCCTAACCATCATGGCGACCGAACAACCGGCGGCTAGCGGTGATTGGGAAACAATGACCCCGAAAAAGGAACCGCGGCCCCTTGCGCGTGCTCACGGGCCACAGTGATCTCTGCCTCTTTCAGCAGCTGGAATTCTTTGAGCACAACGCGCGAGTACCGACGCTCCGAGGCAAGTCGGGAGGCTTGATCAGCTGATCATTTCAAATGACCGAGATACATTTCCTGTAGAATCGTGGCAACTGGCAATGATGATATTCGTTCGGGCTGGAGCCCTGACTCGCTCCAATCGAGTGTTGCAGTGCAGTCACAGCACTTCTTCTTTGAGCTTGCTTCTTTCTTTCTCGAAAGAAACCCATGGGCGCAGTGCTGCGGTGCGGTCAGTCTCACTCGCTCGCAGGTAAAGAAGAAGACCACTGACCGTTCAAAGTTCAAACCGCCACTGTAGTTGACTTGGTCACCTGCGATTCTGCGAAGCTACTAGCCGCCTGACTTGCTGTTCAGTCTCGTCTCCACTTCCGGAAACAGCGAGATGACCCTGATCCCTGTGCGCTCGTGGAAACAGCAGCAGCCATCTCTCCCTCCGGTAAAGGAACTTCAGAACAAGATTGAACTGTTTCACTAGTACTGTACTTCTTCAGGGCTATAATGGCGGTACAGGATTGCTTGCCTGATTTATTTATTTTTGTTAACACGGCTCTCTATATTTTGTTTTGCATATAGTAGTATGTCGTTGTGATATAGTAGTATAGTTCTTTCGAAAAAAATTGGAAACTAACAGGCTCAAAATTCACCTCCAATAGCTGTACGCATCTGTCACCCCTAGTATGAATCACCGAACCAAGAAGGAACTCTTTTAAGCAAATGCTTCCTCGAGAAAAGAAGAAGGAAATGCTTCCTGCACTGAGTCAGCATGCTCTTTCTTGGTCCTTGGTTTTTTTTTTCTTGGCCCTTGGTGACTGGTGAGTGGTGAGTGGTGACTGCTTATGCAGTATTCTCACGACGAGCCAAAGGAAAAACAAGTTCAGACCAGGAGCATGGGTCGTTAGTTTGGGCCAACGACCGAGGCTCCTCCTCTGTTTCCAACACCGTTACAGATACGGCCCATATGGGACCTCTCATGGTATCTTTATCGGGTCAACTCATTCGACCATGGCAAATTCGAACTGGTCATATCTAAATGGATCGAGCGTTCGTGATCGGTCCGCAATGACCTATTTTGACTCAAAATTTTGGCAAGATTTAAGTCGTTCTGTACAACACGCATGTCTCGACGCAGTGGTTCAGACAACGAATTGCCCCAAATCGACATCCACCCCTGTGCATCGACAGTCTCGAGCGATGCCGCCGCCCGCCTGTGTCGTGTTCTCGCCATTCACGTACCTTCTGTGCCACCACCGCTGGTTGCCATCCCCCGCAGACGGGCCTTTTGCCGGGTAGGCATCAATTTGAGCTGCGTGCCTTCATACTTGTCGCTACCAACCCCTTATACCACATCATTGTTTAATGTTATTTATTGGTCGTGAACTATGTTGTTTATTTTCTTTTGAACTATTTAAATTATTTATTATGAATTATATCATTATTTCCTATTCTAATATTTGAATTGGTTGATGAAATGACAAGACTAGACGTGTTCGGGCAAAATGGGCCGAGACGCTAGGGGCACCCTCTCATCGAAACCTAGCCAAGGACAGTGGCTTGTTTCCTATTCGTGGGCTGGCCCAAACGAACCGTTTCAGACACCTTCCTTGTCCGAAATGGATCGGCCCATTGAAGATGTCCTTAGCCCATCACTTTTGTAACTCTTGAGAACAATTTGTACACCTTTAGTTTTCTTGTCACTGAGATTGGGACAGGGTTATGGAAGGAGGGTCATGGAGCCTTTTGTGGTAATTCAGTGTTGGTTGAACCGTACGATAGTTTTACCAAACTCTCATCCACTGAGTTGTTCCACTTCAACATATTGATCCAAATCCATGAAATTATAGTTGGTTATGCTCCAATGTTAAAAACTCTAGCATCTAAAAGTTGGGAAATTCATTGCATTTAGGGGTGTGTCGAACAACTATGAAGGAAACTTTTTATCATGTTACAATTGTATTGGATGTTAGAGCTTCTCTTAAGAGTGTGGTATCTATGATCCGAGCTGGTAAGCAAGAGCTTTTCTTGGTTATTCATGAGAAATTACTGAACTGGTGTAAGGTTTGCGACTTCTCAGGTCATGAATTTAGGGTGTGTTTGGTTACTCGTAGACTCTTATCACATCTGGGGATCATGGATCCCTGGAAGCTGCATGACCAAATACAACCACTAATCCCCTAATGTGCATTTTGTTTGGTTGCCCATATCTTGTTCCTTGCATCGTGGGAGATGGAAAGCCCCAGGTGTTTGATTGCCTTTTTTTTTGCATTTTTAGGTTATTGCTACTCGTTTGGTTACTTTGATTACTTGCATTGTGTTCGATAGCATTACCTACTAGCCTATGTGGTGAGCTTACCCATCACAAGAACATGACAACCAATATAGTTAAGAGAATTGCAATTCAGAAATGACTAGCTTTGTAGTAGTACGACATAATATAAACAGTCACAACGTTGGTGCTGCAGCACGAGTTTATGAACAACCGCTCATGATACACCACAAGTTCATCAAACTAAGGGTTATAACTGAATACTGCCTCGTAAAATATACAAAACTGACATTTTTAAAAAGACTAGCTACTACAAAACATACACCATAGCCGTCATCATCGTCAACACCACAACCATCACCCCGGACACTCCAGCATCACAATCGGCTTCTTACAGGTAGTGCTTGATCAAGAAGGTTGTGAACCAGCTCATTCTGCGCTCGGGGTTCATAGCAAGATACCTGGTGGCATGTGGCTTGTTCTCCATCAGGTGGCTAAGATCACGGTATATCGCAGTTAGAGACATGGGCGTAATGGGAATAAGACCAGTGTAGATCACCTTCATCTGAGCATAGTTCTGAATGATATTGTTGGTCAACTCGGTGTCCTTCATGTGAACCTACATGACAACACAATTAGTTCACTTTTTTTTTCATATTTGGGCTTACGAACAACTGAACATATTGATGCAAGTGCGAATTTATCCAACCTTGATGTGTTTATAGTAGTGTTTGTCGTTCATCATGACAGTCGGCGTCTCCTCAACCTAGCGCACGGTTTGGATCTTTTTAGCTTTAGCACCTAAATCCACCTAGCTCGCCAATGCCTCAAATGGTTGTAGATCTGAATAGGGTAAATCTCCAGCCGTAGAACCTAAAGACACCATCTGCAATAGCTTGATGTCCTTCTCTTTGAATCCTAGGTCCATGGAGACCCCTCTCTTGATGAACTGGCAAACCCTATTCAGGGCGACGGTGGAAAGAGAAGCTATCCATGTCATGGCGTTCTTTTTTTTGGCAGAATTCATTAGGCATTAGCACATATCGCAGAGACACCCCTGCGGTTGCCAACAGTTCAAGGGAGCTAAACCAGTCCTACGACACACATTGAACAACCATTGTAAGCATTAAACATTCCCCACTCTGCATGACAATGGAGGATTGTCATCGAACCTAACATTACACAATACATTCACACTAAAACATGAAATATGGCTGCCAAAACTTACTACACACCCTGCAAATATACTGTGAGCCACCACATGCTAGAAGATCTACTACAAGTGACTGGATGCTAACGGATATAAACTTACACGACTAGGGTTAGATGTCTCTTACAGTGATCTCAACATTAGATGGTGAGGACGACATCTCGAAGAAGCAGAGGAAGAAGACTTGTCGGAGAGGAGCTCGATCGACCGGAGTAGATGACGCCCTTACCTGCTTGTCGGTGAATAAGAGGATTTGAAAGGAGAGATGGAAAAGGAGAAAATGGTGGCATGATATTACTTCGTGAGGCGGGGCAGTGTAAATGAGCGGCGCGAATCGGCGGACGGTGTCCCAATTTCTCCCACCATCTCTCTCGCATGGACGGGTGTAGTCGTTTTTCTAGTGAGCGTGAGAAAAAGTTGGCTCCGCGAAAAGATGATTGGGACATTCCTTTGCTGATCCACGGATTCGGTCCGTTCTGAGATGAGATGAAGGGCAGGCGGTACACCATGGTGCCCGGGGCGCTCGGTTCGCCGGAGGCAGCTGCGCCATCCCCGTCGAGCTCGGGTTCGAGATTTAACTGTCTCGGCTCTGACTCCGGCTCCGATGACGGCGAGGCCCTCGCTGCACTAGAGAAGCTTCGCGACCTAGAGGATCCTACCGGCGAGCTGGGTTGGACTTCGGTTTGTCGCCGAAGAAGGAGGACGGATGCGGAGTTGAAGCAAGAGTTTTGGGAGGAGATGGGGTTTCCTACGCCGGCATCCCGGTTCTAGGAACGTGGGTCGTCTTCGTCGCTGCCGAGGAGCACGCTGCAGTCTTGCCGTTCTTCCTCGCCGTCGAAGAACCGGAGAAGGGCTGTCTCGTCGCCGGCGGGGCTGCTGGTACGCTGGGGTCTGCTGGTCCGGCCGTGGAGGGGGCCCCTGCCTACGAGGAGGGCATCTGCGCCGCCTCTGCTTGCGTCGTTCGTCGAGGCAGCCACCGCTGGTTTGGTTTCGCCGCGGGATACAATTCAGTAGCAGTGGTTCAGCGGACATCGCGGGCGTCATGCTTCGCCGCAGCTGCTGGCGACGATCGGCGAGGACACGGCATCGCGAGGAGTGCGGTAGCGTGCGTTCTGTGAACCCTGCGGGTGGGCCTCTACGCGGGGAAAGTAAAAAGGAGGTCACACGCTGGACTCTTTTAGCGAGAAAAGCTGGCATCAGGCGCCGCCTCTCCAATCTCGTCGACAGAGACTACGTTCCTCAGGCTTCTGGCTTCCGATCGTCAACGCAACCGTCTACTCCTTCGAGATCCTTCGTCCAAGCCCTGCTCGGCGTCAACTCCATGGCCGTGCCGCCGCATCGTGTTGTTGCTCCGCCACCGAGGGCTGCGGCCCCTCGTGCTCCGACTCCTCGTGCCCCTCGTCAGTCCGCAGGAGCGTCTACCCCCCATCTGCAGCAGCAGGCTGCCATGGCTCCGGCGCCCCCCGTGGCCGGCGCTCTCCCGGGACTGGGGTCTGGTTCACGACCCTCGCTTGTTGTGCCGCATATGGCTGTGACTACCTTTGGCCATGGGCCACCGCCGTCCACCCGGGGTGCCGCCTCCGGCTCGCTTCAGTCAGGGGATGTGTAACACCCTCAGAATCGACCCTATGCAAGTTTCAGCGCTTCCCGCCAAACCCGCATAGAAACGATTCAAAGGTGCCCACCAGGAACTTGCGTGCGGGTGGAAAACGAAGTAATATCATTACACAATAGTCCTCGATGGAACCCACAAAACATATATATACAACAACGACTCCATGAGTCAAGAATACGGATACACAATACAAAGATCCAAATCAACTTGAAAATGATACAGCGTCCGACTACGGACAAGATGCAAATGGGGCTAAGAGCCCTGAAGAATAACCAATGGCGTCCATAACCCTGCCCAGGCCAAGCCGGAAGGGTAACCCTGCTAACGACGTCGATCTCAAAACCTCTTTGAAAACAAAAGGGTCTTGGCAAAGGGCAAAGGAAAAGAGAGCCACAAGATCTTGAGGCCAAGACACGGCGAGACTAGAATTCGGCGGTCTTCGCCTACATAGGTATGGTGGACCGAGCGGTAGCGCAGCATGCACTAAACAACCTATAGAGACTCGATACAACTGTTGGCTATCAGAGAGAGATAAGCAAGACCTATTTGAAACCATCCTGATACTACCACCAAACATACCCATCTTGGTATTTCCCCCTCGAGACCAAACAAGGAAGTCATCCGAGGAACTCACATAGTTGACAGTTTTATTTATTCAGTTATCGTTGCAGCAATTACTAGTCAGGTAGAGATAGTCATCCTGATATAATAAGCAGTGGGCACTTTTAGTTAACCATTCCGTTATAGTTGCAACACTTACTAGTCAGATACAATTAGCATGAGATATCCCAACCCAGCAGTTGTTGGTACTTTTATTTAGCCATTCCGTTGTAGTGAAGCTGATTACTAGTCATATCGGATACAAGTCAAATTATAACAGTAAACTTTAGTTATAGTTGTCTATGATCGAGAACTGTGCTCCAAGTCGTCCATAACCGCGGACATGGCTTCTCGAAAAGATTTAATCCTGCAGGGGTGCACCAAAGTTTCCACACGCACCTACACCCTTGTTGTCAGATCAGGTAGGTACAAGATCACAAAACATACACCCAACGGTATGTCGACGGGGTTTCGGACACGACGTTTCCCAGACCCAAAGCAAGCACATGGGGGCCACCCCACTAAGCTACCCGTAACGAAGTCGGCCGGTCTCCGAGACGGACCCAGGGTTTGTGACGACAGCTGTAAACGACTGGAAACCCGAAAGTGTGACTGGGCTTGTTGATACCGCAAAAACATGGCACGGGGTTCCAAAACAGTACAAGCGCTCCACGCGCAATAGTAAATAAAGCAGTAAATCATAGCATAAGTACAGGATAGTAATAGAGCCCCAAACTACTTTTTGGCCCCCAGTACAGTACTTTAAAATCAGGTACTAATTGATGGGGGTGCCCACACACCCCACCTGTGGTTAGCGCGCTCGATCTCGGAACAGGTGTCAAGAACTCGGGGTCCTACGGGACACCAGTGAGCGGTTAAAAACCAAATATTGTCTATTACCCACCGGTGCCTCTGCATTTACCTACTTCAATTTTAGTTATTAAACGATAATTAAAGTCTTGATCATCTCCAACATTAAACATACGACAATTCTCCAACAACTGTGGTACTTGACGACACGCAACAACACTTGAGCAAGCGACTACGACACGCAAATCCAACTATCTACCAAACAACAGGTAATAGGATGTGTCCAAGGCAATATAAGGCTACAAGGGATGTCCGAGGTACGAAAACTAGAGCATCGCAACACAGATATCAACAGATCAACAGGAGGAAATAAAAACTATAAAAGTAAAATAGGTAGAAAGGGGGAGAATGCTCGCCTGAAAACATTGCCGAAGGTTCATCCGAAGATCGGGTCGACACTCGCATCAACTCATCGGCCTAATCCGCGAAGAAGCAAAACACTAGAAGAAACACCGGATGTACTATTTAATTATATGACATAAGAACGGGCATGATGCATGTATGATGTATGGCATGGCAAGGATGCGATGCAATTAGGCAATATTAAGCGGAACCGGGTCCCGACAAATATTTAGGTGGTTCATGTTGTTTAGCTACCCTGCATTTTAAATGTTGACTTACAAGGAAAAACATGGCATCGGTTCGCTCCACAAATTTAAATGAGACCAATATTAGACTAGATTTGCCCGCATATGGCCTCCATATTTAATTATGATGTGAATCGGCATAATGCCCCCAAACCACACAATATGGATGCAACATGAACAATTTAATATGCAACAAGGTATATATCATTAATAAAAATAAGGCTCGGAAAGGAGTCACACATTGGCGAATCGAAGAACTTGGGGTCGGAGGGGTTTGGTTCAGTCTTCGGCGGGATCGGGCTTCGCACAATGGCTTTATGATCCGTGAAGAAGATCTTCGGATATGGCGGCATCGCCTTAGGGTTACATGCTGAAGGCCTTGACGCTCCGTGTTGGCATCCGTGACGAAGATCTTGTGTGTCGTCGCCTAGGAATCCCCGAGTTGGTCTTCAAGCATTGATTAAATCACCAGCCTTGGGTTCACATCCGTGTGCGGACTTTCGATAGATCTTGGCAAGTACCCAGGACAATCCATATCCGAAACAACACACACAACGTCTGCTGCAAGACAAAAGGGACGAACATGTGCGACTCCAGCTTGGGTCGGCTTCCCTAGAACCGGCCAGAACCTGCAGGGGTACCGCGATGCACGAGCGCGTGGGGAAGAAGCTGCTGGTTATTGGGCCGACGTGCAACTGGCCACAGGGGCACGGTGCCGGCTAGCAGGAGTCGACGGGGAGGATGGCGCATGACGAAAAGCTAGAGGAGGAGCTGACGCGAGGAGGCCCCGTGACCCTGTCGGAGCAGAAGGGCGACCTTGCATCGGCCTTGGCTGATCTTGGAGAGGAGACCGCCGAGGAACTCCGCATTGGGGGAAGCTGGCGACAGACGAGGACGGAGCCGGGCTTGCCGCCACGCGAGGAACAGAGAGGAGCCAGGAAGGAGGAAGGCGAGGTCGGGAGCGAGGATGGTCGAGGTCGGTGCGCCTGGAAGCGGTGGCGGCACCAGGGGAACGCAGGGGCGGTCGACGAGCTCTGGCAGGGCGCAAGGGCGCTCGGGCGGCGGAGGACATCGTCATGGCACGGCGGTGAGATGGTCCACGGGGAGGAGGTGACGACGGGGGAGGACGGACGAGGAAGGGCCGCAGGGGGCACGCTGGCGGCGGGAGGGCCTGAGGCCGGCGGCGCTCACGGGGAGATAAGGAAACGAGGTAGAGGGGAACGACGGGGAACGGGGTAGGTGGGAGCGGGTTCGCGTGGAGGGGACGCGGTCGCTTGCGGGCATGGTGCCGGGGTTGCGAGCGGGAGTCACGCGGACGGGAGTGACCCAGGGGAGTGTTGGAGATATGCCCAAGAGGCAATAATAAAGTGGTTATTATCATATCTTCACACTTATGATAAATGTTTACATACCATGCTATAATTGTATTAACCGAAAACATTAATACTTGTGTGATTTGTAAACTAAAATAAGAGTCCCTAGTAAAGCCTCTTGTTAAACTAGCTTGTTAGTTAATATATGATCATGGTTTCCTGATCATGAACATAGAGATGTTATTAACAATAGGATCATATCATTAGGAGAATGATGTGATGGACATACTCCTATAGATAAGCGTAGCATAAAGATCAAGTCATTTCAATAGTTCAATTGCTATATGCTTTCTGATACATAGTAACCTAATTCCTTCGATCATGAGATCATGCATATCACCTTTTCCGGATGGATTGTTTGATGTCATCAAACACCACACCGTAACAGGGTGGCTATAAAGGTGGCATTGAGTGTTCAGAAAGTATTAGTTGAAACACATGGATCAAGAGTGGGATTTGTCCATCCATATGATGGATAGATATACTCTGGGCCCTCTCGGTGTAAATGTCATCCAATTAGCTTGCAAGCATGTGACTGGCTCACAAGGGATCACATATCACGGGAACGAGAAAAGAGTACTTATCGGTAACGAGGTTGAACTAGGTATGCAGAGATACCGACGATCATAACCTCGGATAAGTAAACTATCGTGAGACAAAGGGAAATTGGTATCGTATGTAAGTGGTTCATTCGATCGCAAAGTAATCGTAGAAATATGTGGGAGCCATATGAATTTCCAGATTTCTCTATTGGTTATTGTTCGGAGAAGTGTCTCGATCATGTCCGCATAATTCACGAACCGTAGGGAGACACACTTAAGGATTCAACGTTGTTTGAGTAGTTATGGTATTATGAGAAAGAGACCGAATGTTGTTCGGAGTCTCGGATGGGATCCGGGATATCACGAGGTTATCTGGAATGGTCCGGAGAATAAGATTCATATAAGGAAAGTCCCGTTTCGGAGTTCGGGAATGATTCTGGTGTTTTCATCTGGAATGTTCTAGAAGGTTCCGGAATGTCCGGCACTCCGGGGGGGGGGGAAGGGGTACATGAATGTGTCATTACATATTGGAATGATTGCATCATGTACTAAGTGTTCTCGCTGTTCCAAATAAAGCATTAAATTGAATCCTAAAACTGAAAAGTCAAATGGCCAGTTTGAAAGTCAAACGGCTAAAACAGGAAACTGAGGGAAACAAGCAAGAGGAGGTTGAAACCGACTTGGGGGAGGAGTCCCTCCTCTCCAAGCCGGCGCGCCACCCAAGGCCTACTTGGGGAGGGACTCCCTCCCCTTGGCCGCCCTCCTACCTATAAAAGGATGGGCAGGGCCTCCTCCTCTAGACACACAAGTTCCTATCCTCTAATCTAAATCCTAGCCCTAGACTCCGGTTTAGAGCCGCTTTGGTTTAGAGCTTCTAATTGCACTAGCCTTCGGATTAGAGCCTTCTAATTGGTGTTTCTAAACCCTAGACCACTAATAGCTCTCTCTCATACTCCACCATACTCGCTCCGGCTTAAGGCGAAGCCCTGCGGGATCTCCCCTCTACTTCCGGTACCACGCCGTTGTGCTACCGGAATCGCAAGGAGAGTGCTACAACCTCCGCTGCCTGCTGGAACAAGGGAGAGGAAGGTCTTCGTCGAAAATCGAACGCGATCGATCATGAAGCGCCGTTAACGCATGGCGTCGGAAGGATCATCTACACGATCTTGAGATCGGAAGAGTACGACTACATCACCCACGAGAATCCGCCTCGTTAAACACTTTGGAATCTTCGAGGGTAAGTTATTCCATCGACTCGTTGCTACAATCTAGTAGATAGATCTTGGCTTGTTTGTTTGTATGCGATAGAAATTTTTGTTTTCCATGCTACGAACCCTACAAAGGGTATCGAGCCGTGTGTATATGTAGATCTGTTGCACGAGTAGAACACAATGGTCATTGTGGGCATTGATTTTTATTGTCGATTGCTTCTTGTGTACTTTGCATCTTGCGGTATGTTGGGATGAAGGCCCGGCTAACCTTACATGACATTGTTCATGAGACTTGCTCCACGCTTGACATGCAACTAGTATTGCATAAGTGGCTTTATGGGTGCCTGCTTTCTCCTAGCATAGTTAAGATCCAATTTACAACGGTGATTAACAATACTAGTATCAATGTTGTGGTTCATGTTCGTAAGTTAGAACGACACTTATTAACAGCCCCAAACCACGTAAAACATGCAAAGAAAGTAGAGGCGTCTAACTTTGTTTTGCGGTGTGCGTGATGTGATATGGCCATGATTGTGATTATATATGATGTATGCAATGTTCCTTATTGTAAGTCGGCAACAGCGTGAGCCATATGGTTGTCTTTAATTTCTGTTAAGACCCGCGTGTCTATTCAAAGTAGTTGTAATAGTTGAAGCCGGTGGACGACAACCATGGAGAAGCGTCATTGACCTTGATGCAATGCCGGTAATGATGGAGATCATGTTCGTGCTTGAAGATGGAGATCGGAAGCACAAAGAAGAAAGGCCATATCATATCACATATTATGAATTGCATGTGATGTTAATCCTTTATGCATCTTGTATTGCTTAGTAGACGACGGTAGCATTATAAGATGATCCCTCACGCACATGAATTTCAAGTCATAAAGTGTTCACCCTTAGTTAGCACCGTTGCTAAAGCTTGTTCTTTCGAAGCACCACGTGATGATCGGGTGTGTTAGATTCTGCGAGTGTATACAACGTAAGCAAGCTAGATTTGCTTATGCGGAAGCTAAGGTTGATCTTGACGAGCCTAGCATGTACAGACATGGTCTCGGAACACGGATCACCGAAAGGTAAAGCATGAGTCATATAGTAGATATGATGAACATGTTGATTGTTCGCCATTGAAGCTATATCAACTCTCGTGATGATCGGTTTTGATGTGGTGGATTTGGTTCGTGTGATCACTAAAACAATGTGAGGGATATTGTTTTGAGTGGGAGTTCACCTAGATTAATTTAATTATTAATTAGAACTCAATTTATCATAAACTAAATCAAAGTGAATTTGCATAGTTGTTGTAGTCATTGGCATCCGTTTACCACCTTGCGCTTAGTTATAATTGAGATGATAGAACTATAGAATTCTGGTTAGTTACTTTATGAACTGGTATCATATTGTTTTGAAGTGTTAATCTAAAGTTTAAAAGTCCTATTGCAAACTTTCAGTAAGTTCCGGTTACTCCATGAAGTTTAATAATTAGTATTAAATCAAGAGTAACAATTCCAACTGTTAGTATATAAGTATCATGTTTGTCTCCATGATTCTTGATATTCAAAGGATTCTCTTAATATCAAGGTTATCTAGGATCTAAAAGAGTTGTTTCAGAAACCATGATGTGTGGAAGATATTGTGATATCTGAAACGAAGTATTGGTTACAACATGATAGAGTATAATATGGCAAAAGTCATGTTCTCATATTTGATGAGAATTTGCAAAAGGTTGGAGACACTAGTTGTCCTAAACCTCCAAAAGTTTTTGGGAGAGCAACATTATACTCACGATTCACCGTTACAAGCTAAAAGTAGCTTGATCATGGATAATTCCATGATAAGGGTGAATATTTGATGTAGGTAAAATATTTACTACACCAAGAGATTACTAAAGAAAGGAATTTGAAAGAACACTAAACATTTGATGATAGGTGATCTACTTCAAAGTGCAAGTCCAAAGACATTGGTATTTAATTATACACGCTTTGGATTATGTGTCATATGTATGACTCCACTATTGATGTTGATAGATTCTTTCAAGTAGAAAGGAAAATCTTGAAAGAGAATCTCATAAATATATGGCAGAAAAGAAAAGACTAGAATTGTTCAGTTTAAGTATATAGATGATATACATGTTATGGCTATATTCTTTGCTTATTAAACAATGTGGTTCTTAAGTATTTAATACTGAATTTGTTGGTATGAATCGTCATACAACAATTCATGAACTACAATGGCCTAAGTAATTAGCAAAGAATATGTGATGATGTTCATCGAGAACAAATAAAGGGTTATTGTGTTGCTCGTTAAACATCAAAGCTTGCCTTCAAGATTTGTTTTATCAGGTATTATGAGAACAAAAGGGTTGTTCAAATAATTGCCGTAATCCATAAAAGATGGATGATTCACAAATATCGTTGGAGAAATCACATCCATAAAACTAGTGCTAAAAATGTCGAAAGACAAATTGATTGAAAGATCACTTAGGAAGTGACATCGCCGTTTAAATTATATTGGAAAGAAAACATGAAGAAACTCCATGTGGATGGAATTTTGGAGTCTTTTGATTTTGATCACATGACGCTTGTGAAACTTTCCTAGAGATAATTGAAACTTCGTTCATAGGCCAAAAGGGAACGAATGACTAGCTTATTGGAACTTGTACATATTGTTGTACGAAGTCCATTATGTGTAGTCAAGAGAGATGGATTTTAACTTCATTTGCTTTTTCCGAAAATTTGAGTGAATATATGAATATTTACTTAATAAGGATGAAGTGTGAAATATTTGAAGAGTTCAAAAACTTTCAAGATGAAGTGCAAAATCATTGTAACAAGAATATAAATAGTTTATGATAAGATCATAAAGGAAGATATTTGAGTTACAAGTTTAGCATAATACCTAAGATTTAAGGAATCGTTCAGTGGATTTGCATTTTCCCGAAACACCATAAGAGTATGGAGCGTTCGAGATATGTAATTAAACCTTGTTTTACATGGTAAGATCAAAGGTATAATTCATAAAACTGCCATTGTATTTTAAAGATTAAAAGCTTTAGAGATTACCGTTTTCCACTAAAAAGAGCTCCATCATAATCCGCTGAAATGACACCATATAAAGTTATGGTTTGGGATTAAACCCAAGTAGTCCTTTCTTAAACATTGGTATGCTTTGCATAAGAAAGATGTTTGCAACCAAAGTCGGATGAACCTGTCTTTGTATAAATATTAAGTATTCCTCCATAAAACACCGGAGACAAAAGTGTTTGTCGCTTAGAACGACAAGTTTCTTTGAGAAGGAATTTTTCGTGAAAAGTAAAGTGGGAGGACAATAGAACTTTGATAAGGTTAAAAGAACCTTAGCTATATGTGCAGAGTTGCGTAGCGCCGAAAAGTGTTCCGGAGGCAGCAACAATGCTCATGGCTCACGTGCCTCATAGGTTGTGGTCATAGAGATCTAAGTTCCTATTGAAACAAGTAGGTCGGATAAACAATCGAATACCAAGATTTGAGAGTTAAATCATTATTTGACAATAATGATCCGACTACATGCAAAGAAGCGATGATGAGCCCTGACTCCGTCAAATGGCTTGAAGCCATAAAATCCGTGATAGTTCCATACACGAGAAATCAAGTTTTGAACTTGAAGGACCCTCGAAAAAGGTGTAAGACCTTGTAATTGTGTCTGGATCTATAAAGAAATAGACATGGATGTTTCGCATCTATAATCGACATATTGGGAAAGAGTTCACAACAATGTTCAAAGGTTGACTATGACAAGATTTGATCTGTCATAGTGATATTTAGTCTAGACGGATTAATGTAGCAACCACTACATATAATTTTGTTATATGGTAGTTGAATAAACAAAACAAGTTCTTCTAATAGAATTGTTACCTAGGACATGTGCATAACACGGTCCATAGGGTTTTGTTAATTCAAAGGATGCTAAAAGCATATGCAAACTTCAATGGTTAAAGTGAGCATCGCGGAGTTGGAATCTTCACTGTTATGAAACTGTTAAAGGAGTTTAAAAGTTCATTAGAGACGATGAAGATGCTTGCATTTGCAAGAAATTAAGTGGGAGCGCTAAGACATGTTTCTAATACATTATGTGGAAGACAAATTGTTGATTGGAAATAATGTATCTTTTATTAACACATATTAAGAATTTCATCCCGATGAAAGACTTAGGCAAGACCCAAATATTTGGCATCAATAGACGCTAATATGGTTGTGCCAGAAGTACACAGACAAGATATTGAATGAGTTCAATATAGAAACTACAAGAAAGGTTCTTGTCGCACAGAAAGGATTGAATGAGTTCAATATTGATGATATATTCAAGTGTATTGACATTTGGTAAGTGAAACAAAGATTCAAGTATAGATTGATACTTGATGTATGAAATCACAAAGAATATTTATATCAATCATACTGTGATATGTACAAATCCAGATATGTCCTATGCTCTAAATGTTATGAGCATATACCAGAATAATTCATAAGATGATCATTGGACAATAGTAAGGATATTCTTATGATCTTTTGGAAGAACTAAGAATATATTGTTTATAGAAGTGACAAATAGATGGTTAGTTCATTGTAAAAGTACTACATTGATACTAGTTTTGTCACAAAGTACAAATTAAGTTTATCTCAATCTAAACTAAGGGTGGCACAATATAATGGAAAGTAAGTTCCATAATGGATTTGGATGAGTTCCAAAGTTAAGACATTGTGACAGATACTACAACAAAAGGCTAAGTATATGACTGCTATTTTAGCAGCAAAAGAGGGCATTTGTGTCAAGTAGTTTGTTATCAAACTAGGTGTAGTTCACAGTGGGATAATACTATGAAGATATATTGTGCGAAAATATCATCAACATGTTTTAACCCCAAAGAGCTAAAGGTCACACCGAAAGACCAAATTTATACAAAGCCATCTCATTAGAGAATGAGTGATGCGTAGAGACGCAAAGACATGCAATTACACACGGACCTGGAAGTGTCAGATCCGGAGATCAGTTGACCACTAGCAATCGTGTACATACAACACCGGAAAGCCATAGGTGTTGAATACACAAAGATTTGAAACTAGATTATTGACTCTAGTGCAAGTGGGAGACTGTTGGAGATATGCCCAAGAGGCAATAATAAAGTGGTTATTATCATATCTTCACACTTATGATAAATGTTTACATACCATGCTATAATTGTATTAACCGGAAACATTAATACTTGTGTGATTTGTAAACTAAAATAAGAGTCCCTAGTAAAGCCTCTTGTTAAACTATCTTGTTGGTTAATATATGATCATGGTTTCCTGATCATGAACATAGAGATGTTATTAACAACAGGATCATATCATTAGGAGAATGATTTGATGGACATACTCCTATAGATAAGCGTAGCATAAAGATCAAGTCATTTCAATAGTTCAATTGCTTATGCTTTCTGATACATAGTAACCTAATTCCTTCGACCATGAGATCATGCATATCACCTTTTCCGGATGGATGCTTTGATGTCATCAAACACCACACCGTAATAGGGTGGCTATAAAGGTGGCATTGAGTGTTCAGAAAGTATTGGTTGAAACACATGGATCAAGAGTGGGATTTGTCCATCCATATGACGGATAGATATACTCTGGGCCCTCTCGGTGTAAATGTCATCCAATTAGCTTGCAAGCATGTGACTGGCTCACAAGGGATCACATATCACGGGAACGAGAAAAGAGTACTTATCGGTAACGAGGTTGAACTAGGTATGCAGAGATAGCGACGATCATAACCTCGGATAAGTAAACTATCGTGAGACAAAGGGAATTGGTATCGTATGTAAGTGGTTCATTCGATCGCAAAGTAATCGTAGAAATATGTGGGAGCCATATGAATTTCCAGATTCCTCTATTGATTATTGTTCGGAGAAGTTTCTCGATCATGTCTGCATAATTCACGAACCGTAGGGAGACACACTTAAGGATTCGACGTTGTTTGAGTAGTTATGGTATTATGAGAAAGAGATCGAATGTTGTTCGGAGTCTCGGATGGGATCCGGGATATCACGAGGTGATCCGAAATGGTCCGGAGAATAAGATTCATATAAGGAAAGTCCCGTTTCGGAGTTCGGGATGCCTCCACCAATACCGAGATCGGCCGACGCCGAGACTGACAAGAACCACCGTGATGCCACTCCAAGACCCGACGATGAAACCAAGTCTGCCATCGATGAACAAGACGGAACCCCAAGATCCTCATCGACCATTGAAACGGGCACCCAAGATCTGCCTGAAGACCCAGCCGAAAACCGTCGAACCCTCGGAACCGCCAAGGTCGCCGAGACCCCCGTACCCGAAGGCCGCCGACGCGGAACCCCAAGATCTTCTCCTGGACGCCAAGGCCTCTCCCCGGAATCGCCATGACCGTCGACATGGAACCATCTAACAAGATCCCCGAAGACCACGGACCCAGAGAATCCCAGAACGACAAGTTCTTCTAACCGGATCCGAAGGCCGATCCCGAAGACCGCTCCCCGAGACCGAACCCTCGGCACGCCAAGATCTTCGTGACGACAAGATTCGCACAGAACGACAAGAACTACATCGCGGACACCGCGCGACAAGATCTACTTCACGGATTCGAAGACCCCGGTACCCGATCCACTCAAGTTCGCCCTCGACGACAAGAACGACATCGACCAGGGCGGATCCGATGCGCCCCGACGCCGAACCAAGTCCTTCTTCGCGGAACGCCAAGATCTACTCTGTTATCCGAGAACGCTCCCGCCGATCCCAATCCCGTCGAACCCTGAAACCTGAGACCGAACCCCGAACCCCGGAACCCCAAGATCGTCGAACCGTAATGTGTGACCCTTTTCTCGAGCCCTATTTTATAAATGTAATATCAAATTGTTGCATATTAAATTGTCATACTCGCATGCATATTGTCATGTGGTTGGGGGCCTTATGCCGATTCACCTCTAATTAAATATGGGGCCCATATGCGGGCAAATCTATCCTTATATTGACCTCATTTAAATTTGTGCATCGAACCGGTACTACCTCTTGCCCTGTTAATGCAACATTTAAAATGCGGGGTATCTAAATAACTTGAACCATCTAATTAATTGTCGGGACCCCGGTTCCACTTAATATGACCTAATTGCATCGCACCTTTGCCATGTAATACATCATACATGCATCATGCCGATCTTCTGCCGTTGTATTAAATAATGCATCCGGTGTTTATTCTAGTGTTTTGCTTCTTCGCGGATAAGGCCGTTGAGTTGATGCGAGTGTCGACCCGATGTTCGGTTGAACCTTCGACAATGTTTTCAGGCGAGCATCTCCCCTTTTTCTACCTATCTTACTTTTATAGTATTTATTTCCTCCTGTTGATCTATTGCTATCTGTGTTGCGATGCTCTAGTTTTCGTACCCGTGATATCCCTTGCAGCCTTATATTGCCTTGGACACCTCCTATTACCTGTTGTTTGGTAGATAGTTGGACTTGCGCGTCGTAGTCGCTTGCTCAAGTGCTGTTGCGTGTCGTCAAGTGCCACAGTTGTTGGAGTATTGCCGCATGTTTGATGTTGGAGATGATCATGGCTTTACTTTTCGTTCACTTTAATTACTGTTTAACAACTAAAATTGAAGTAAGTAAGCAGAGGCACAGGTGGGCAATAGATGTTATTTGGTTGTTAACCGTCCACTTGTGTCCGTGAGGACCCGAAAGTGCTTGATACTGTTCCTTGATTTATCGCGCTATCCACATCCGGAGGATTATGGGACCCCCAGCCGAGCGAGCTTGATTCGGTCTTATTTCTTGGGGCCACAAACTAGTTTGAGGTTTTATTTACTATCTGTACCTATGCCATGTTTCTCGCTTATTTACGATTGTGCGAGGAGCACCGCATCTTGTTAGGAATTGTGACCCGCTTACGCTGTATCGACAAGCCCAGCTTTTGGGTTCCCGATCGTACCGGCCCCACAAACCTCGGGTCCGTCTCGAAGTCAGCTAACTGCTATGGTGTACTCAAGGGTGTCCCCTGAAATATTTCTGAATCCTGTGATTGCTTTGTCGTGAAGGCCTCGTTGGTTTTGATTTGGTTTTCCGAGGTTGATCGAGTGTGTGTTGCTATTTGTGCACCCCGCCGGTAAAACTTTCAAAGCCGTGTCATGTTATGGACGACTTGGAGCACAGTATCTCGATCATAGACAACTATAACTAAAGTAGTGCTATAAATTTGACTTTATAATGACTAGTAAGCAGCTTCACTATAATGGAATGGCTAAATAAAACTGCCAACAATTTCTTGTTTGGGTGTCGCTTGCGACCATTGTATCTGACTAGTAAGTATTGCAACTACAACGGAATGGCTAAATAAAAGTACCAAAAACTACTGGGTTTTTGGGATATCTCAGGTATTGCAAATAAAAGTACCAAAAACTACAACGGAATGATTAACTAAAAGGGCCCACTGTTTCTTTTATCAGGACGACTATCTATACCTAACTAGTAATTTCTGCAACGATAACTGAATAAGTAAAACTGCCAACTGTGTGAGTTCCTCGGTTGACTTCCTCGTTGGTCTCGAGGGGGAATACCAGGATGGGATTGTTTGGTGTTAGTATTAGGTTGATTCCGAATAGGTCTCTCTTATCCCTCTCTGATAGCCGACAGTTATATCGAGTCTCTATAGGTTGTTTAGTGCATGCTGCCGCTGCCGCTTCAGTCCACCATACCTATGTAGGCGAGGACCGCCGAATTCTAGCCTCGCTGCAATTTGGCCTCGATCGACGCCTCTTTTCCTTTGCCCTTTGTCGGCACCCCTTTGTTTAAGCAGTTTTGAGATCGACGTCGTTAGGTGGTTACCCTTCCGCTTGGCTCAAGGTGGTTATGGACGCCATTGGTTACTCTTCAGGGCTCTTAGCCCCATTTCCATCTTGTCCGTAGTCGGACGCTCTATCCTTTTCAAGGTGATTTGGATCTTTGTATTGTATATCTGCATTCTTGACTCTTGGAGTCGTGTTGTATATATATCTGTTCTGTGGGTCCCATCGAGGACTGTTTTGTAATGTTATTACTTCGTTTTCCACCCACACGCAAGTGCCTGGTGGGCACCTTTGAATCGTTTCTATGCGGGTTTGGCGGGAATCGCTAAAACTTGCATAGGTCCGATTCTGAGGGTGTTACTATCGGGAATGTTCTAGAAGGTTCCGGAATGTCCGGCACTCCGGGGGGGAAGGGGTACATGAATGTGTCATTACATATTGGAATGATTGCATCATGTACTAAGTGTTCTCGCTGTTCCAAATAAAGGATTAAATTGAATCCTAAAAGTGAAAAGTCAAATGGCCAGTTTGAAAGTCAAACGGCTAAAACAGGAAACTGAGGGAAACAAGCAAGAGGAGGTTAAAACCGACTTGGGGGAGGAGTCCCTCCTCTCCAAGCCGGCGCGCCACCCAAGGCCGACTTGGGGAGGGACTCCCTTCCCTTGGCCGTCCCTCCTACCTATAAAAGGAGGGGCAGGGCCTCCTCCTCTAGACACACAAGTTCCTATCCTCTAATCTAAATCCTAGCCCTAGACTCCGGTTTAGAGCCGCTTTGGTTTAGAGCTTCTAATTGCACTAGCCTTGAGATTAGAGCCTTCTCATTGGTGTGTCTAAACCCTAGACCACTAATAGCTCTCTCTCATACTCCACCATACTCGCTCCGGCTTAAGGCGAAGCCCTGCGGGATCTCCCCTCTACTTTCTCACGCCACGCCAGCCTTGGAATCGCAAGGAGAGTGCTACAACCTCCGCCTCTTTGGAACAAGGGAGAGGAAGGTCTTCACGAGTACCGAACATGTGACCGATTGTGGAAGCGCCGAACGCAGCCTTGCGGAAGGATCGTCTACACGATCTTGAGATCGGGAAGAGTACGACTACATCACCCACGAGAATCCGCTCTCGTTAAACACTTTGGAATCTTCGAGGGTAAGTTATTCCATCGACTCGTTGCTACAATCTAGTAGATAGATCTTGGCTTGTTTGTTTGTATGCGATAGAATTTTTTTGTTTTCCATGCTACGAACCCCTACAGGGAGCGGGGCGCTACTGTGGGGTGGGGTCAGGAAAGAGGGAAACCGGGGAGAGAAAGAGAGGGTTGGCAGGTGGAAGGTTTCGGTCACGTTGACCAGATCGGGGTGGGATGGGTTTCTGGCGTGTGTGGAATGTGTTGGGTGGCGGCGGCTGTGGGGAGGAAGTGGGGATTAGGGTTAGGGTTTGATTAGGTGGGTTGGCCAATGGGGGTAGTAGTCTGGCTGGATGGGCTTTTGGCCTGGCCGGCAACTCCCCCTGAAAAAGTTTTATTTTTATTATTATGTGTTAATAGACTTCAGCAAACAGTTTTGGACAAACAAAAATATTACAGAAAAGCCTGCGGTTTAATTTGAGATACGGGATTGAGTAATGACAAACGAAAAATAGGTTTTACGCCAGTTAGTTTTATGAATAAACATGCATGATGATGTCATGATGATGCAACAAACAGAAAACAGCGATTTTCTAATAGCGGTTTTACCGGGATGCTACAATTCGACACCACTAACAATGGATCTCGCCCTCGAGATTCGCCTCCTGGTATGGGGAAGAAATTCGACGCTATCTTCTTGCTTAATGTAGATCTTCGCGACACCACTAACAAAGACTATTTCTCCATCTTGAAATCGGCGACACCACCAACGAGCGGTCGTTGATCATGTGCGTCGAGGGAGTACTCCGGATAAACAAAAGACGAAAATAGAGGCATCAAAATATAAGGCCACCTCTAACTTTGACAGAAGGAGAGAAAAGGTGCACTCTAATCCACTTCAATGTACAAGAGCGAATAGATTGAGTAGTCGGCATGGGGGCCAATCCATCACGCACCCAAACTATTACTTCACACATGCAGTAGAAAATCACGCAACCCATTCTCGGAATTAGACTGAAGATCTCGACAAGCGAGGTTCGGAATCAAAGGAGGGATGGAGATTCTCATCAGATCTGATGTAGATGACTTCGTCATATCGGAAAACATCGGAGGATAGAAAGAAAAAAATTAGTGAATTTTCGATCCACGGAAAGGTACAACAAATGAAAGATTCATCAGATAGCATGAATGCCGAATGTTGAAGCACCGTTACAATAGGATGGAAGCGAAACCCTGAAGGTACGACGGAAACCCAACCACGAGAAATCCTGGACTCGAAGAAAAGATAAGAGAGCAGATTCAAAACACGCAGAGGTAAGAAGAGAATAGCAGAGGGGTAAGGAGTAAAAGTAGACCTAATCAGATCTATCCAACCGATTTTTCCAAAATATTTTTGACACTCTATAACGTCCGTTAGCTAGGTTATCCTACAGGCTGGACATGTGGGGTATCGTAACTGCTGAGCTCTGATACCACTCTGTAACACCCTCGGAATCGACCCTATGCAAGTTTCAGCGCTTCCCGCCAAACCCGCATAGAAACGATTCAAAGGTGCCCACCAGGCACTTCCATGCGGGTGGAAAACGAAGTAATATCATTACACAATATTCCTCGATGGAACCCACAAAACATATATATACAACAACGACTCCATGAGTCAAGAATACGGTTACACAATACAAAGATCCAAATCAACTTGAAAATGATACAGCGTCCGACTACGGACAAGATGCAAATGGGGCTAAGAGCCCTGAAGAATAACCAATGGCGTCCATAACCCGCCTGCCAAGCGGAAGGGTAACCCCGCTAACGACGCCGATCTCAAAACCTCTGAAAACAAAAGGTGCCAAAAGGGCAAAGGAAAAATAGAGCGTCAAGATCTTGAGGCCAAGACAGCGAGACTAGAATTCGGCGGTCCTCGCCTACATAGGTATGGTGGACTGAGCGGCAGCGCAGCATGCACTAAACAACCTATAGAGACTCGATACAACTGTCGGCTATCAGAGAGAGATAAGCAAGACCTATTCGAAACCATCCTGATACTACCACCAAACATACCCATCCTGGTATTCCCCCCCTCGAGACCAAACAAGGAAGTCATCCGAGGAACTCACATAGTTGACAGTTTTATTTATTCAGTTATCATTGCAGCAATTACTAGTCAGGTATAGATAGTCATCCTGATATAATAAGCAGTGGACACTTTTAGTTAACCATTCCGTTATAGTTGCAACACTTACTAGTCAGATACAATTAGCATGAGATATCCCAACCCAGCAGTTGTTGGTACTTTTATTTTGCCATTACGTTGTAGTGAAGCTGATTACTAGTCATATCGGATACAAGTCAAATTATAACAGTAAACTTTAGTTATAGTTGTCTATGATCGAGAACTGTGCTCCAAGTCGTCCATAACCGCGGACACGACTTCTCGAAAAGATTTAACCCTGCAGGGGTGCACCAAAGTTTTCACACGCACCTACACCCTTGTTGTCAGATCAGGTAGGTACAAGATCACAAAACATACACCCAACGGTATGTCGACGGGGTTACGGACACGACGTTTCCCAGACCCAAAGCAAGCACATGGGGGACATCCCACTAAGCTACCCGTAACGAAGTCGGACGGTCTCCGGGACGGACCCAGGGTTTGTGACGACAGCTGTAAACGACTGGAAACCCGAAAGTGTGACTGGGCTTGTTGATACCGCGAAAACATGGCACGGGGTTCCAAAACAGTACAAGCGCTCCACGCGCATAGTAAATAAAGCAGTAAATCATAGCATAAGTACAGGATAGTAATAGAGCCCCAAACTACTTTTTGGCCCCCAGTACAGTACTTTAAAATCAGGTACTAATCGATGGGGGTGCCCACACACCCCTATGGTTAGCGCGCTCGATCTCGGAACAGGTGTCAAGAACTCGGGGTCCTACGGGACACTAGTGAGCGATTAAAAACCAAATATTGTATATTACCCACCAGTGCCTCTGCATTTACCTACTTCAGTTTTAGTTATTAAACGATAATTAAAGTCTTGATCATCTCCAACATTAAACATACGTCAATTCTCCAACAACTGTGGTACTTGATGACACACAACAGCACTTGAGCAAGCGACTACGACACACAAGTCCAACTATCTACCAAACAACAGGTAATAGGATGTGTCCAAGGCAATATAAGGCTGCAAGGGATGTCCAGGTACGAAAACTAGAGCATCGCAACACAGATAGCAACAGATCAACAGGAGGAAATAAAAACTATAAAAGTAAAATAGGTAGAAAGGGGGAGAATGCTCGCCTGAAAACATTGCCGAAGGTTCATCCGAAGATCGGGTCGACACTCGCATCAACTCATCGGCCTAATCCGCGAAGAAGCAAAACACTAGAAGAAACACCGGATGTACTATTTAATTCTATGACACAAGAACGGGCATGATGCATGTATGATGTATGGCATGGCAAGGATGTGATGCAATTAGGCAATATTAAGAGGAACCGGGGCCCCGACAAATATTTATGTGGTTCATGTTGTTTAGCTACCCTCATTTTAAATGTTGACTTACAAGGCAAAACATGGCATCGGTTCGCTCCACAAATTTAAATGAGACCAATATTAGACTAGATTTGCCCGCATATGGCCTCCATATTTAATTATGATGTGAATCGACATAATGCCCCCAAACCACACAATATGGATGCGACATGAACAATTTAATATGCAACAAGGTATATATCATTTAATAAAAATAAGGCTCGGAAAGGAGTCACACATTGGCGAATCGAAGAACTTGGGGTCGAAGGGGTTTGGTTCAGTCTTCGGCGGGATCGGGCTTCGCACAATGGCTTTCGGATCCGTGAAGAAGATCTTCGGATATGGCGGCATCGCCTTCGGGTTCCATGCCGAAAGCCTTGACGCTCCGTGTTGGCGTCCGTGACGAAGATCTTGTGTGTCGTCGCCTCGGAATCCCCGAGTTGGTCTTCAAGCATTGATTAAATCACCAGCCTTGGGTTCACATCCGTGTGCGGCCTTTCGAGAGATCTTGGCAAGTACCCGGGACAATCCATATCCGAAACAACACATACAGCGTCTGCTGCAAGACAAAAGTGACGAACATGTGCGACTCCATCTTGGGTTGGCTTCCCTAGAACCGGCTAGAACCTGCAGGGGTACCGCGATGCACGAGCGCGTGGGGCAGAAGCTGCTGGTTCTTGGGCCGACGTGCAACTGGCCAAGGGGCACGGTGCCGGCTAGCAGGAGTCGACGGAGAGGATGGCGCATGACGAAAACCTAGAGGAGGAGCTGGCGCGAGGAGACCCCGTGACCCAGTCGGAGCAGAAGGGCGACCTTGCACCGGCCTTGGCTGATCTTGCAGAGGAGACCGCCGAGGAACTCCGCATTGGGGGAAGCTGGCGACGGACGAGGACGGAGCTAGGCTTGCCGCCACGCGAGGAACAGAGAGGAGCCAGGGAGGAGGAAGGTGAGGTCGGGAGCGAGGATGGTCGAGGCCGGGGCGCCTGGAAGCGGTGGCGGCACCAGGGGAATGCAGGGGAGGCTGACGAGCTCTAGCAGGGCGCAAGGGTGCTCGGGCGGCGGAGGACATCGTCATGGCGCGGCGGTGAGATGGTCCACGAGGAGGAGGTGACGACGGGGGAGGACGGGCGAGGAAGGGCCGTAGGGGGCACGCTGGCGGCGGGAGGGCCTGAGGACGGCAGCGCTCACGGGGAGATAAGGAAACAAGGCAGAGGGGAACGACGGGGAATGGGGTAGGTGGGAGCGGGGTCGCATGGAGGGGAAGCGGTCGCTTGCGGGCATGGGGCCGGGGTTGCGAGCGGGAGTCACGCGGACGGGAGTGACCCAGGGGAGCGGGGCGCTACTATGGGGTGGGGTCAGGAAAGAGGGAAACCGGGGAGAGAAAGAAAGGGTTGGCGGGTGGAAGGTTTCGGTCACGTTGACCAGATCGGGGTGGGTGGGTTTCTGGCGCGCGTGGAATGTGTTGGGTGGCGGCGGCTGTGGGGAGGGAGTGTGGATTGGGGTTAGGGTTTGATTTGGTGGGTTGGCCAAATGGGGTAGTAGTCTGGCTGGCTGGGCTTTTGGCCTGGCCGGCGACTCCCCCTGAAAAAGTTTTATTTTTATTATTATGTGTTAATAGACTTCAGCAAACAGTTTTAGACAAACAAAAATATTACAGAAAAGCCTGCGTTTTAATTTGAGATACGGGATTGAGTAATGACAAACGAAAAATAGGTTTTTCGCAAGTTAGTTTTATGAATAAACATGCATGATGATGCAACAAACAAAAAACAGCGATTTTCTAATAGCGGTTTTACCGGGATGCTACAGGATGGCGCTACCGTTTCTGTCACCCCAGGGTGCTTACTTCCCGGCGCCGCAGCCTCAGTTCGCCTTGCAGCCACTCCATCCGCCGTATCGCGGCCATCCGCCGGGTGGGGCACCAATGATCCAGCAGGGGGTGTCGCCGCAGCAGTTTGCGGTCGGGGTCGGCAATGGAAGTGCGCAGGTGCCAAAACGGAAGAAGAAGAAGCAGGATCAGTTGCAGGTGGGTCTTGATCCGGTTTTTCAGCCGCTCCAGCAGCCGTCACAGTTTCAGCATTATGGGTATCCCGCTGGTCAGGCGGGGACGTCTTCTCAGGTTTTGGGACACCAGCCGCAGTATCAGTATGGGCCACAGGGGGTTTATCGGGCTGAGGCAGCTGTGGAGACTGTTGTTGCTGCACCGGTGCCTACTGCCGCGGGTAAGAAGAACCAGAAATCCGTTCGTTGCTGGAAGTGTGCGGTCAATACGCATGCAACTAAAGATTGTAAGGCGGTTCATAATTGCTATATTTGTGACAACTCTGCTCATCCCACTTTGAGATGTCCCGTTCTTAAGCAGCCAAGGCCTACCCCGGTGATGTCTGGTATTGGCAATGAGTTGACTTTATTTTCTCAGATTCCTGATTCTGTGGTACGGGACCATCTTGGGGCCAACTTGTCCCCCATAGCTCTTGTTCAGGTCACTGGGCCGATGATCCCTGCAGACGTGGTTCAGCGACAGATTGCCAGGAGATGCCCGGTACGTACTCAGTGGAAGTGGGAAGCGATGCCTTATGGAGAATCTGCCTTTCTTGTGAGTTTTCCATCGATGGAGGATTTGGACATGGTGGATGGGATCCAGGTGCCGGTGCCGCTGAGCACCTCTCAGCTCTCGTTTTCTGTTTATCGGACATAGGAGGTGCCCCACAAGCTTGAGCTACAGAAGGTTTGGCTGCATGTCGAGGGGGTGCCGCACTGTTTGCGGTCTTTCTTGGGTTTATGGGCAGTCGGTGGTCTCATGGGAACTACTTTGGATGTGGACCTTTTCAGTTTGAGGAAACGTGGTGTCGTTCGGATTCTTGTTGCTATGATGGATACCACTGTTTTCTTTAGGATGCAGGATTCGATAGGACATTACATTGTGACTAATGTTGTGGTGGGTCTCAAGGCTTATGAGCTTCGTTTTCGTTTGGAGCCGGAAGGTTATGTATCTGAGCCTGAGTTTGCACCTTACTTATGGAGGAAGAGGGATGATGATCTGGATGATGATGCGGATGAGAAGGCTTCTGATGATGCTATGGATACATCTGACACGGGGGGTGGCTCACAGACTGTTGGGGCTGGCTCTTCCTCGACCTCTACTAGGCAGTGTGGCTCGGCGCAGCCGCCTACCGGGCAGGGTGCTTAGCTGGATCCTGTTCTACTGTTTGTTGTTACTCCTTTTAATGCTAACCCTGCCACTCCTCGCGGTAAGGAACTCTTGGAGGCGCTTCCGTTGGACTCTCACCTTGCGCGGTTCTGGACCGATGTTGTGCTCTCCTCGTGTCTCTCCTTCACAGCTTCAGGAGGCTTTGCATGTGGCTTGTGGTTCTTCTGGGATGACTTGTGTTTCTTCGCTTCCGTCTTCTCCCACGCGTGGGAGGCCTAACATCATGGGTCGTTTTATTCCCTCGCGCGCGAATCCGGTGCTACAGGAGGTGGTACCGGTCGTGCAGGAGGTCGACTTTGGGTCTTCGGCGCGGGGGCGGGCCCAGGTGGGGCTCGCCGACCGCGGGGCTATTGGAATGGCTGTCGGGGCGCAGGGTGCTTCACCTTTGCCCCTGGCGGTGCAACCCCCTTCGACTTCGACGCAGGATGCTAGAGGCCCCTCCCATGGTGCTTGTACGGCGGACAGGGAGGGGCGCTCTAGCTCGGAGGGTGGACCTGTGACCGGGGGAATTGACTTGACCAGGAGGGGTTGGGTTTGTCCCCTGTCACAGATGGTCCTATCTTCGTGGCCGGGACCCCGGCTCGCAGGAGCTCTCGTCATGGTGTTGACACTCTGGGGTCCTCAGCCACGGACGAGGACTCCTTGGGCAAGGCCATGCGGAGGAAGGCGGAAAAGAATTTGGACACCCCGGGTATATATTCTAAATCCTTTCTTTCTTTCTCCAACAACTCTATTATGGATAAGCTGGCTAACGTTGGTGTTAGTTTCGGGAGATCTGTAAGTGAAGTTAATCTTTCTAGTTCTGTTTTGAGACATATGGAGGTTGACCGTCTAACGGTTACTCCTAAAATCTCTATTGTTCCTGACTCTTCACCAATGGAGGAGGAGGAGTTGCATGCCACAGTAGATGGTCAACTCTTATCTCACTTAGTTGGTGAAGTATCAGAAGTGGGCTTTGATGAGACTGGGCTGGATTCATTATATGTTCTTACAGCTTCTAGTCGGAAATCAAAGAGCCGACGGTCCCGTAATAGGTCACGTGTATCTAAATATCCAATTGTTTCTCAATGAATGGCATGTTCTCAAATAGCAGAGGTCTTCGATACTTGGCTAAACATACGTTCTTTGCCGATTGTGTGAGAGACTATAAGTTGGATTTTTTGGGTATTTCTGAGACTGGTAGACGTGATTTCTCACAAAGTCAACTCAATCGCCTTTCTAGTGGAGTGGATTTTACTTGGGTATTACGTCCGCCGCGGGGGCGATCCGGGGGAATCCTGTTAGGCGTCAGAGATGAGACTATGGAAATCTTAGCCAGTTCGTTTGGAGATTTTTTTATCAAACTCCATATTTCGTCTGGTCTCTAGTCGCCGTATACGGGGCTGTCCAGGATGTTTATAAAGTTTACTTTTTACGTGAGTTGGTAAATCTAGCTAAGGACAATCCCTATCCTATCCTTATAGGTGGGGATTTCAATTTGCTAAGATTCCCTCATGAGAAAAGTCGGGGCAGGTTTGATGAACATTGGCCTTTCATGTTTAATGCTGTCATTGACAGCTTGGACTTAAGAGAGGTTACAATGTTAGGAAGACAATTTACTTGGGCTAATAGTCTTTCGGAGCCTACATACGAAAAATTAGATAGGGTTCTTATGGATACCGAACGGGAAGATAAATTTCCTATGGTAACTGTTCGCGCCCTAGAACGTATTGAGGCTTTGTAGGATCATGCTCCATTACTGTTATCTGTCGGAACACCACCACGAAAATCCAAAAACAGTTTCAAATTTGAACTGGGATGGATTGATCGTGATGGTTTTTATGACTTGGTGAAGGCTATTTGGGAAAAACCAGTTAGTGTTCACACACCTATACAACGTTGGAACAACAAAATGCGTGCCTTGTGCAAATTCCTACGTGGTTGGGCGAGACATACTGTTGGTATACTTAAAAAGGAAAAAACACGCCTTTCTGCTATTATTAATGACTTGGAGGCTTCAGCGGAGGTTAGGTTATTGACTGCACAGGAGATTGAGCTTAAAAACCAATCGAATGCAGAAATTGCTAGACTTCTGCGTGAGGAATAACTCAAGTGGTACCAACGTTCTAAAGCTAAATTCATCCTTGAAGGAGACGCGAATACAAGATACTTCCATACTGTTGCAAATGGCAAGTATAAGAAGAAACTTATTCACTCTCTAATTCAGGATAAAGGTACGATTGAAGGACAACATCATCTTAAATCTTATATTACCAACTACTATAAATCCTTGTTTGGGGCACCACCAGAAAATTCCTTTTCGTTGGATGAGTCCCGGACGGAGGATATTCCTCAGGTTTCTATTGTGGAAAACAATTTTCTGACTGCTCCTTATTCTGAGGAGGAGGTTAAGAAGGCTGTCTTCCAAATGGAACATAACAAAGCGCCAGGGCCTGATGGTTTTCCAGCAGAGTTTTATCAAAAGTTCTAGGAAGTTATCAACGTGGATTTGATGCGCTTGTTTGAGTTTTTGCAAGTTGGTCAGCTGGACCTCTTTAGGTTAAATTTTGGCAACATAATTTTACTACCTAAGGTTAATAACGCAGAACGTATACAACAGTATCATCTAATATGCCTACTTAACGTTAGTTTTAAATTTTTTACAAAGGTTGCTACGATTAGACTGAATTCAGTGGCTGATCATGTTGTTCGCCCTTCTCAAACTGCTTTCATGCAAGGAAGAAACATCATAGATGGAGTTGTAACTCTGCATGAAACGGTACATGAACTGCACTCAAAAAAACTAAATGTTGTATTGTTCAAGATTGATTTTGACAAGGCATATGATAAAGTTAATTGGTCTTTCCTACAGCAAAAACTCCGTATGAAAGGTTTTTCAGAAGAGTGGTGTGCTCTCATACAATCTTTTGTGTCCGGTGGAAGTGTTGCCATAAATGTCAATGATGACATTTATGGAATTACTTCCAGACCAAAAAAGGGTTGCGACAAGGGGATCCTCTATCGCCTATACTATTTAATATAGTGGCAGATATGCTGGCTATCCTTATTGAGAGAGCAAAGGCTGATGGCCAAATTGAAGGTTTGGTTCCACATCTTGTTGATGGTGGACTATCTATTCTTCAATACGCCAATGATACAATACTATTTATGGAACATGATCTGGAGAAAGCTAAGAATCTGAAATTGATACTTTCAGCATTTGAGTAGCTCTCTGGTTTGAAAATAAACTTCCATAAGAGTGATTTGTATTGTTTTGGCGAGGCTAAAGACGAGGCCCACCTGTATGCTGATCTCTTTGGCTGTGGTCAGGGGCAATTTCCAATCAATTATCTGGGAATACCGATACATTATCGGCGTCTCACGATTGCTAAATGGAAACTCGTTGAGGAAAGACTTCAAAAACGTCTTAATAGTTGGAAAGGTAAATTGCTATCCCTCGGTGGAAGACTGGTACTCATTAATTCAGTACTCACCAACATGGTACTGTATATGATCTCATTCTTCTAGTTACCAAAAGGTGTCTTGTCAAAAGTGGACTATTTCCGCTCTAGATTCTTTTGGCAGGGGGATAGTGTGTGGCATCCCGCAAAACCACTACTAGAAAATCGCGTTGTTTTTGTGCATTGCATCTTCATGACCGCATGCTCATGTCATCATGCCACATTGCATCTGAGCATCGTCATCATCTTGCATTTGCTTGCATAAAACTATTTCGGAAAAACCTAGTTTTGTTTTCTAAACGCCCCGCCTTTGTTCAACACGCAAAACCCGGGTCGCCGGAATATTTTTGTTTGTCTGCTATCGGTTTGCAAACGGTGCATTTAAAATTAAATAAAATATTAAATTATTTTAGTGGGGGCAGTCGAACGGTCCGATTCGACCCGAACGACCACCCCCAGTCCAAACAATCGGTCCATCCCAAACCCCTTTTACACCCAGACCTATTCTACCCACCTAGCCTCCACCTCACCCCGCCCAATAACTTGTCGCCACCTCACCCCTCCCCAAACCCCCCACCACTAAGAAGCTGCCACCTCACCCCAACTTCCTCCACTCACCGCTGCCTCCACCACCCCACACAATGCCACACACGCAACGCACACAGCCCACCCACTCTTGCCGCTGCCCCCTGGGTCCCACCCCTGACCCCACCGGTCCCACCCCTGGCCCTCCTCTCTCCCGTCGTCTTCCTCCCACCCCCGCTCCCCTGTTGCTCTCCCAGCTCCCTCCTCCTTCCTCCCCATGACACCCCTCTTCTCGGCAGCCGCTGCCCTGCCCTCTCCGGCCTCACTGCCTGCCTCAAGTCAGCGCATCCCTGCAGCCTCGCCTGGCCACCCTTCCTCCCCACCGCCTCTGCGCCCCATCTTGCCGCCTCCTCCCGCCTCGGCCTCTCCGCCCGCCTCCGGCTCCTCCCGAGCCTGTGGCGTCCTCCCGAGCCTCGCCCGACAACCGCCCTCCCCGCCTTCTTCTTCCCTCGGCTGGCGAAGCCGCCTGCCCGCTCTTCCGCGTCCGCCTTCTCGGCGCTCTCGCGGCGCTCTCCGTCGAGCCCCCCCGCTGCCCAGACAACCCTCGCTCCTCCGGCGACCTCGAGCCTTCGCCTCGCCATGGCGACCGGCTCTCGCCTCCGCCGCTCCCGCCCGTGCCGCCCCGCCTGCTCCATCCTCGCCGTGGCCCCTCCACAGTGCGCCGCCTCCTGACGCAGCAGGCGCCCACCACCGCTCAGGCGCATCCGCCGTGCCCCAACCACCTCGCCCCTCGCCGAGCCCGGCCGTCCTCCGGCCAGCCGCTGATCCTCCGCCGCCAGGCTCGCTTCTTCTTGGCCGCCCGACGTCGACCAAGTTCGTCCGCCCCTGCGTCTGCGTCCTCGTCGTCTCCAGGGCCGGCAGTGTCGGCCGCTCTAGATGATTCCTGGTGGTGCACGACCGCGGCAGGACGTTGTTGGTGTAGTGTTGGAGTGGTTCTAGAGGAGTGCAGATGTTTTGGTCATGAAGATCAGTTGATGTTGCAACGATGGTGGTATGGTGTTGATGTGGTGACTCTAGTGCTACCTGTCCCTGTAAGAGCATGTGAGATCGTCAAGGTCAACAGGGAATCCGGCAAGCCTAAGGAATCATCAGAGATAAACCAAGTGCACTGACCATCGAAGCCGGAGACCCCCAAGTACTACTTCCTGAACCCTACACGCCCAGTTCCCGGATTCAAGGACGCCAAGATCTTCGACGCGAAGACTGCCCACGGACCGGAACCAATGCGAGAGGCCGGAACGCCAAGCCCTTCTTCGGAACCCGAAGACGCCGGGACCCTGGACACCAAGTTCCCCTCCCGGATTTTGAAGCCCGATCCCGCCAAGATCTTCTCGACATCAGGGCCTTCGATATGGTTCCAACAAGATCGCCTCACGGACGCACCACGGACTCGGAGAAAACCCTCGGAACGCCAAGTTCGCCTCATGTACCCCGAATACCCGAACCCCGATGAACCACGATCCCCACTGCAGAACAACAAGCCCTTCGGAGTGGAACCAACAAGATATACCGCCGGACGCCAAGTACTCCTTCACGGACCCGAGGATCCGAAGGCCTTCTTCCCGGATCCGGAGACCGAACCCGGGCGCGTCAAGTTCTTCGACCCGTGACCACGGATGCGACAAGACCCTAGATCCCGGAGTCCGAGAACGCTTCCGTCGAACCCCAGATCCGAACCCTGAGACCGACCCCGAACCCCGGAACCCCAAGATCTGCCGAACCCTAAATTGTTTTGGTTCTTCGCGGATAAGGCCATTGAGTTGATGCGAGTGTCGCTCCGATCTTCGGTTGAACCTTCGACAATGTTTTCAGGCGAGCATCCCCCCTTTCTACCTATCTTACTTTTATAGTATTTATTTCCTCCTGTTGATCTACTGCTAGCTGTGTTGCGATGCTCTAGTTTTCGTACCCGTGATATCCCTTGTAGCCTTATAATGCCTTGGACACATCCTATTACCTGTTGCTTGGTAGATAGTTGGACTTGCGCGTCGTAGTCGCTTGCTCAAGTGCTGTTGCGTGTCGACAAGTGCCACAGTCGTTGGTGTATTGCCGCATGTTTGATGTTGGAGATGATCAAGGCTTTACTTATCGTTCACTTTAATTCCTGTTTAACAACTAAAATTGAAGTAAGCAGAGGCATCGGTGGGTGATAGATAATATTTGGTTTCCGAACGCCCACTTGTGTCCCGTAGGACCCCGAGTACTTGATACCTGTTCCTTGATTTATCGCGCTATCCACATCCGGGAGGATTATGGGACCCCTGAGCGAGCTTGATTCGGTCTTATTTCTTGGGGCCACAAACTAGTTTGAGGTTTTATTTACTATCCTGTACTTATGCCATGCTACTATCAGATTTACGATTGCGAGGAGCACACTTTGTCTTTTAGGTAAGCGGAATGTTTTCGCGTATCGACAAGCCCAGCCACACTTTCGGGTTCCCATCGTTTCTGACCATTGACGCAAACCTTGAGTTCGTCTCGGAGCTAGCTTACTTCGTTGCGGGTCTACTCAATGGGGTGGCCCCCTGAAATATTTCTGAATCCTGTGATTGCTTTGTCGTGAAAGCCTCGTTGGGTTTTGATTTGGTTTTTCCGAGGTTGATCGAGTGTGTGTTGCTATTTGTGCACCCCGGCCGAGTTAAAACTTTCTGAAAGCCGTGTCCGCGGTTATGGACGACTTGGAGCACAGTATCTCGATCATAGACAAGCATAACTAAAGTAGTATTATAAATTTGACTTTATAATGACTAGTAAGCAGCTTCACTATAATGGAATGGCTAAATAATACTGCCCACAATTACTTGTTTGGATTGTCGCTTGCGACCATTGTACCTGACTAGTAAGTATTGCAACTACAACGGAATGGCTAAATAAAAGTACCAACAACTGCTGGGTTTTGGGTTTATCTCATGCCATCTGTATCTGATTAGTAATTGTTGCAACTACAACGGAATGATTAACTAAAAGGGCCCACTGTTTATTTTATCAGGACGATTATCTATACCTGACTAGTAATTGCTGCAACGATAACCGAATAAATAAAACTGCCAACGGTGTGAGTTCCTCGGTTAACTTCCTCGTTTGGTCTCGAGGGGGAAACACCAGGATGGGTTTGTTTGGTGTTAGCTTCAGGTTGGATTCGGATAGGTCTTTCTTACCCCTCTCTGACAGCCGCCAGTCGCATCGAGTCTCTATAGGTTGTGTAGTGCATGCTGCCGCTGCCGCTTCAGTCCACCATACCTGTGTAGGCGAGGACCGCCGAATTCTAGCCTCGGTGTCTTGGCCTTAATCGACGCTCCTCTTTTCCTTTGCCCTTTGTCGGCACCCTTTTTGTTTAAGCGGTTTTGAGATCGGCGCCGTTAGCGGTTACCCTTCCGGCTTGGCTGGGCAGGGTTATGGACGCCATTGGTTATTCTTGAGGCTCTTAGCCCCATTTGCATCTTGTCCGTAGCTGGACGCTCTATCGTTTCGTGGTGATTTGGATCTTTGTATATTATATCTGTATTCTTGACTCATTGAGTCATGTTATATATATACATTACGTGGGTCCCATCGAGGAATGTTGTGTAATGTTATTACCGTTTTTCACCATACGAAAGTGCTGGGAACCTTTGAATCGTTTCTATGCGGGTTTGGCGGGTTTCTCTAAAACTTGCATAGGTCCGATTCGAGGTGTTACAGTGGTATCGAGCTCGGTTGCGATACCCCACAAGTCCAGCACCAGGATAACCTAGCTAACGGCAAGTAGAGTGTCAAAACTATTTTGCAAAACCGGTTGGATAGTTACGTTAGGTCTGCTTTACTCCTTACCCCTCGCTATTCTCCTCTTACCCCTCGTGTTTTGAATCCGCTCTCTTCTTTCTCTTGAGTCCAGGAATTCTCGTGGTTGGGTTTTTCGTACCTTGAGTTTCCCTTCCTCCTTTGTAACGGTGTTCTACCATCCGGTGTTCATCTGCTTGAGAATCCGTCTTCCGTGGTACCATTCTTTGTTCCTTGTTTGTGCTGCCGATGTTTTCCGGACGCGACATCCTCTATGCCGATCCGATGCGAGTCGCATCACTCCGTTATTCGAACCTCGCTTGTCGAGATCTTGATCTAATTCCGAGTTGGTTGCATAATCCGCCTATTCGGTAATGCGAGTAATGGTTTGGGTGCGCGATGGACTGATCACCATCCGACTACTCTTATCATTCGCTCTTGTACATCGAATCAGTGGATCCAGCAATTTTACTCCGTCCACGGAAGTTAGGGGTGGCTTTATTTGTCGATACCTCTACCTTCGACCTTTTGTTCCCGGAGTGTTCTCTCGACGATCACGGACTACGACCTCTTGTTAGTGGTGTCGCGAGGATCTACACGAAGCGAGAAGACGCAGATCGCCGACCTTCCTTCTGGTACCATGAGGCGGATCTCGAGGGCGAGATCCATTGTTAGTGGTGTCGAATTGTGGCATCCCGCAAAACCACTACTAGAAAATCGCGTTGTTTTTGTGCATTGCATCTTCATGACCGCATGCTCATGTCATCATGCCACATTGCATCTGAGCATCGTCATCATCTTGCATTTGCTTGCATAAAACTATTTCGGAAAAACCTAGTTTTGTTTTCTAAACGCCCCGCCTTTGTTCAACACGCAAAACCCGGGTCGCCGGAATATTTTTGTTTGTCTGCTATCGGTTTGCAAACGGTGCATTTAAAATTAAATAAAATATTAAATTATTTTAGTGGGGGCAGTCGAACGGGCCGATTCGACCCGAACGACCACCCCCAGTCCAAACAATCGGTCCATCCCAAACCCCTTTTACACCCAGACCTATTCTACCCACCCAGCCTCCACCTCACCCCGCCCAATAACTTGTCGCCACCTCACCCCTCCCTAAACCCCCCACCACTAAGAAGCTGCCACCTCACCCCAACTTCCTCCACTCACCCCTGCCTCCACCACCCCACACAATGCCACACACGCACAGCCCACCCTCACCTGCCCCCCACAGGTCCCACCCCACCCCACGGTCCCACCTCAGCCCTCCTCTCTCCGTCGTCTTCTCCCACCCCGCCTGTTGCTCTCCCAGCTCCTCCTCCCCCTCCCATGACACCCCTCTTCTCCAGCCCGGCCCTGCCCTCTCCCTCTCTCCGCCCTGCCTCTTGCCTCACGGCCCATCCCCATGACCTCGCCCGGCCCGCTTCCCGTCTCCCGCCTCTGCGCCCCATCTTGCCGCCTCCTCCCGCCGGCCTCTGCGCTCTCCGGCCCGCCTCCTCCGGCTCCTCCCCGAGCCCGTGAGCGTCCCTCCCCGAGCACCTCGCCCCGACAACCGCCCTCCCCCGCCCCTTCTTCCCTCCCGTCATGGCCGCCCGGCCCAGCTCTTCCGGCTGTCCGCCTCTCCTCTCTCCGGCGGCCATGGCGCCCTCTCCGTCGAGCCCCCTCCGCCCTTGCCACAGCAGCGCCTCCTGGCGACCTCGAGCCCCCTACGCCTCCCGCGCTTCGCCTCTCTCCTCTCCGCTCCCGCCGCCCGTCTGCTCCATCCTGCGCGGCCCTCCACCACGTAGCCTCCCCAGCCTTGGCGCCCCGCTCAGGCCGCATCCGCCCGTGCCCCAACCACCTCGCCGCCCTCGCGTCGAGCCGGCGATCCTCGGCCCGCGCAATCCTGCCGCCCAGCGCTGGTAACTGCTTCTTCTCGGCCCGTCGTCGACCAAGTTCGTCGCCGCCTGCGTCTGCGTCCTCGTCGTCTCCAGGGCCGGCAGTGTCGGCCGCTCTAGATGATTCCTGGTGGTGCACGACCGCGGCAGGACGTTGTTGGTGTAGTGTTGGAGTGGTTCTGGAGGAGTGCAGATGTTTTGGTCATGAAGATCAGTTGATGTTGCAACGATGGTGGTATGGTGTTGATGTGGTGACTCTAGTGCTACCTGTCCCTGTAAGAGCATGTGAGATCGTCAAGATCAACAGGGAATCCGGCAAGCCTAAGGAATCATCAGAGATAAACCAAGTGCACTGACCATCTAAGCCGGAGACCCCCAAGTACTACTTCCTGAACCCTACACACCCAGTTCCCGGATTCAAGGACGCCAAGATCTTCGACGCGAAGACTGCCCACGGACTGGAACCAATGCGAGGCCGGGCAAGCCCTTCTTGAACCGAAGGCCGGGACCAGACACCAAGTTCCCCTCCCGGATTTTGAAGCCCGATCCCACCAAGATCTTCTCGACATCAGGGCCTTCGATATGGTTCCAACAAGATCGCCTCACGGACGCACCACGGACTCGGAGAAAACCTTCGGAACGCCAAGTTCGCCTCATGTACCCCGAAGACCCGAACCCCGATGAACCACGACCCCACTGCAGAACAACAAGCCCTTCGGAGTGGAACCAACAAGATATACCGCCGGACACCAAGTACTCCTTCACGGACCCGAGGATGCGAAGGCCTTCTTCCCGGATCCGGAGACCGAACCCGGGCGCGTCAAGTTGTTCGACCCGAGACCACGGATGCGACAAGACCCTAGATCCCGGAGTCCGAGAACGCTTCCGTCGAACCCCAGATCCGAACCCTGAGATCGACCCCGAACCCCGGAACCCCAAGATCTGCCGAACCCTAAATTGTTTTGGTTCTTCGCGGATAAGGCCGTTGAGTTTAAGCGAGTGTCGCTCCGATCTTCGGTTGAACCTTCGACAATGTTTTCAGGCGAGCATCCCCCCCTTTCTACCTATCTTACTTTTATAGTATTTATTTCCTCCTGTTGATCTACTGCTAGCTGTGTTGCGATGCTCTAGTTTTCGTACCCGTGATATCCCTTGCAGCCTTATAATGCCTTGGACACATCCTATTACCTGTTGCTTGGTAGATAGTTGGACTTGCGCGTCGTAGTCGCTTGCTCAAGTGTTGTTGCGTGCCGACAAGTGCCACAGTCGTTGGTGTATTGCCGCATGTTTGATGTTGGAGATGATCAAGGATTTACTTATCGTTCACTTTAATTCCTGTTTAACAACTAAAATTGAAGTAAGCAGAGGCATCGGTGGGGGATAGATAATATTTGGTTTCTGAACACCCACTTGTGTCCCGTAGGACCCCGAGTACTTGATACCTGTTCCTTGATTTATCGCGCTATCCACATCCGGGAGGATTATGGGACCCCCCTGAGCCAGAGCTTGATTCAGTCTTATTTCTTGGGGCCACAAACTAGTTTGAGGTTTTATTTACTATCCTGTACTTATGCCATGCTACTTCTGTATTTACGATTGTGCGAGGAGCACACTGTACTGTTTAGGTAAGCGGAATGTTTTCGCGGTATCGACAAGCCCAGCCACACTTTTGGGTTCCCAGTCGTTTACAGCCATTGACGCAAACCTTGAGTCCGTCTCGGAGCTAGCTTACTTCGTTGCGGGTCTACTCAATGGGGTGGCCCCCTGAAATATTTCTGAATCCTGTGATTGCTTTGTCGTGAAAGCCTCGTTGGGTTTTGATTTGGTTTTTCCGAGGTTGATCGAGTGTGTGTTGCTATTTGTGCACCCCGGCCGGGTTAAAACTTTCTGAAAGCCGTGTCCGCGGTTATGGATGACTTGGAGCACAGTATCTCGATCATAGACAAGCATAACTAAATTAGTATTATAAATTTGACTTTATAATGACTAGTAATCAGCTTCACTATAATGGAATGGCTAAATAATACTGCCCACAATTGCTTGTTTGGATTGTCGCTTGCGACCATTGTACCTGACTAGTAAGTATTGCAACTTCTAGCGGAATGGCTAAATAAAAGTACCAACAACTTTGGGTTTTGGGTTTATCTCATGCCATCTCAGATGTCGATTAGTAATTGTTGCAACTAGCGGAATGATTAACTAAAAGGGCCCTTGTTTATTTTATCGGACGATTATCTATACGACTAGTAATTGCTGCAAAGATAACCGAATAAATAAAGCGCCAGCGGTGAGTTCCTCGGTTAACTTCTTCGTTTGGTCTCGAGGAAACACCGGGATGGGTTTGTTTGGTGTTAGCTTCAGTTGGATTCGGATAGGTCTTTCTTACCCTCTCGGCGGCTTGATCGCATCGAGTCTCTATAGGTTGTGTAGTGCATCTTTGCCGCTTGATCCACCATACCTGTGGCGAGGACCTTGAATTCTAGCCTCGTATGTCTTGGCCTCGATCGGCGCTCCTCTTTTCCTTTGCCCTTTGTCGGCACCTTTTGTTTAAGCGGTTTTGAGATCGGCCGTTAAGGGTTACCCTTCCGGCTTTGGGCGAGGTTATGGGCGCCATTGGTTATTCTTGTGGCTCTTAGCCCCATTTGCATCTTGTCCGTAGCGGGCCTATCGTTCGGGTGATTTGGATCTTTGTATATTATATCTGTATTCTTGACTCATTGAGTCATATATATATATCTACATGGGTCCCATCGAGGACTGTTGTGTAATGTTATTACTTCGTTTTCCACCCGCACGAAAGTGCCTGGTGGGAACCTTTGAATCGTTTCTATGCGGGTTTGGCGGGTTTCGCTAAAACTTGCATAGGTCCGATTTTGAGGGTGTTACATAGTGAGAAAAAGAAATATCGACTGGCCAAATGGAATGTCGTTTGCCGACCCAAAGAATATGGTGGATTTGGCATACATGATTTAAAAGTCAGAAACACCGTATTACTGGGTAAATGGTTATTCAAACTTCTTTCAGAAGAAGGGGTCTGGCAAACCATTCTATGGAGGAAATATATTGGCTCAAAAGCAGTGTCTAAACTAGTTTGGAAACCAAGTGATTCACACTTTTGGGTTGGGCTAATGGCTTCCTGATGTGTACATCCCTTCTATTGATACAATCGTTGTACCTACAGCAACACACATACAAGGACCCATCACAAGATCTCGTGCCAGACAACTTAACTATCAGGTACTTTCGTTTCTTGGAACTATTCCTCACATACATGAGAATATGATGCTGCCTAAATCAGATGTATTTCTTACTCTTAGGAATGATGGACCAAGCATGGATGAGAGGGACAATCATTGGAGCATGGCCATGCATGGAGATGGCAGCAAGCATGTGATGATCCAAGAGAAGGCCACAGATGAAGATTTCAGAACTTTGAGGCCACCATAATGAAGAAAGAAGGCTTGGACGAAATATTCAAGATCAATACTTCACGAATTCGTCCATAACTTAATATGGTGCTGCGACACCTTTTATTTTGGGCCAGACCCATGTAATTTTCGCAGGATTTTAATTAGCCACTTTTTAGAGTCTGTATTTGAGGGGAAAAGGACTTCTAGGGTTGGATTCGGCCACCACTTCCATGGCTGGCCGAAACTCCACCTTTTCGTCCTTAAATACCCCCCATAGCCGTCACCCTAGACTTGGATTTTGTTTAGACATTAAGTTAGCCATCATAGCAACTTTGCCAAGGCTCGAGCGTCGCAGAGGGCTCTTGTACTTCGCACCTATTCAGGATCCCACCTTTTCAATAAAGCTTTCCTCTTAATCCGCAATATCTTGATTGCAATATTGGTTCTTACTTGTTCCCGATTTCAGGTAGGAATTAAGACCCTCGCTGGTCAGGCTGATCGTGTTCCCGCAGGATCGGTAACCCCTAGGAGATTGGCCTAGCGATTGCATTGGCGCTCGTGCTCGCACGTGTAGTCGGATCGTCAAGCCCGAACTCCACCAAATCGATTATCGCCATCTCATCGAGAGATCGGACACCTTTGCCCTATCAAGTGGTATCAGATTTCAGGTTGCTCGGTGAGATCTTACTGTTTTTGTAGATTAGATCTGTTTTTTACCTATAACCCACGAAAAAGCCAAAAACACAGTTAGAGTTTAGATCCATCCCATAACCAATCTACGCCTCGCATTATCTTTTCAGTTTTTGCATTGTTGAATTTGTGTCTACATCGTCGCGTCGAGTTGCTGGTATTAGTGTCTCGTCCCTTAGAGTTTCGATTTCTGATCATAGTAGTCACCGCCACACTCGCCGATCACCGCCACCATATTCCGCCACCATACTCCGCCACCATATTCTGCCGCCATACACCCAACCACCATAAATCCTAAAGCTCCATCGCCTTCCTCGCATACCGGATCCGATCAGTTTTCCTCATGATGCATGCAGTCTAGTAGAGTTATTGTTCCTAGTTATTTCCTTTTACTTTCCTTCTTTGTTATTTCCGTGTTTAGCTAAAGTCCGTGTCGAGCTCAGAGTCCGGTCGTAAGTCCAGAAGGAGAGCAAAAAAAAGTCTGGAACCGCCTCCAAAAATAATTTCTGGCTATACTGTTTTTCGACCCCGGGGATCACTTTTCTCCATCGGCCGTTATAGCGATATTTTTTTGCCACTTGCGCGCTTTCCGGAGCAAAATAAAAAATTTCGATTTTTTTTTGGGCTAACCTATTTTTAGACCCCGTAGATTAGTTTTAGACACTCGCCATCATAGTGATTTTATGCATCTCGGTTCGCTTTTCAGGGTGCCATATCATCATTAATTGCTTGTTGTGTCGCGTCGTGACATCGTTGGTGATCTAGGCTCGCGTCTCTAGTACGGTCTAGCCTAGGACCAGCACAGTACCGTCGTTGAGCATTCTTTCAACTTTCGCATTGCTGTTTTGATAATTGCTAACCCCCTTTGCTAAGCCTTCCTAGAGCTCCACAGATATTCTCCACGTACGGTGTCTCGACTCCTGGTAATCGCTTGGTTCAATCTCTGGACCCACTGATCCTCACGGTTTGTACATCGCCTTTTCCTGTTGTTTGGTAAGAAATTGTAAGAGCTTCGTATATTGCTTGACGGATTACGCGTGCCTTCCACCATATTTCCGTACTATATACATGTGCTTTTTAAGGACTAACCATGACAGATACTTCGTGGTACCCTGCCACAATGACGAACGAAGAACTACATGCCCACTTCTCCGAGCTCTTGGTCAGTCGCGCTGAAGACGTGGATACACGCCAAGGGGAGTTTGACGCCAAGCTCACCAACGCCGTGGACAAGATCGATGGACTTGATAAATCCTTCAACGCCAAGCTTGACGCTCGGTTCAAGGAGATTTTGAACAGATTGCCCGCACCCGCGCCCGCACCCACACATGGCGCACGGCGCATCGCGATCACGGGTCGGACTGCTGGTTCGGTTGCCGCTGTAACACCCTCGCCTAATAAGGCTGAGTTCATGTGTATAGTGCCAATCCCTGGATCGGTTCACTGGCACACACAGTACAAAATGATACCAAATATAACTGTGCATCATAAATACAACGAATATGATCCAAAATTTACATTATTTATTCAAGTACACAGCGAAAAACGAATACAAGGTAGATCTCCATCCTTCAAATGTGCCATAGGCGAACAATTGTTGAGTGGAGTCTCGCGACCTATGAACGATCACTCAGATACGATATAACCTGCAACATGAAACGTTGCAGCCACGAATGGTCAATACATTGAATGTATGGCAAGTAGGCTAAAGTGGTTAACAACAGATCTATCAACTACATGCTTATTTGGCCAAGTGGAGTTCAGGCTCATTTGCATAAAGCAACAGTTTTATCCTAACATTTGTAAAAAGTAGTTTTCCAATACGATAAATAGGACACTCTGGTTCACTCTCAGGTGCTCCTACCCAATTATGTTCACCCAACAAGTTTTAAGTAGTTAAGAAATAAGGATGAGTGAGAAATATCATAGCATCGATGTCAGTCGCTCAAATTGTCCATAACCGGGACACGGCTAATCGATTAGTTTATACACCTCAGGGTTAGTACACTTTACCCATGTGACTTGGCCAGCCCAGCTCGTACCACCACTCTCATATTGGGTGATGATAGAGAGAAGTCCAAGAAGGAACCGTTCGGGAAGTAGCTCCCCAATCCCGACGCGCATCGCTCTAACCTACACTATCTACATCTCTGGATACGCGGGTTCGAGTTACCACAACCTACTGAGTTCAGCCAACCGCCCATTTCATTATTGGCACATGGTTGCACACGAAAGCTTCCAAACAAAGAAACCAATCATTTCTCAGTGTCCTGGGCGGCATTCCCCACCATAAACCACACTCGATGACCCAATCAATGCCATTCCACCCGGGTGGTTCATTAAAACATGTTGGTTTGTCATTTAGCAAAACATAAGCCTTTCAAAACATATAACTTTTCATGATGTAATTCCCTTCCTCGTCTAAATAGCATAGCTAAGTAATCTACCAATACGATGGCTCATAAACAAGGAATACTAGGGAATAATATGGGACATAGCATAGCATATACACATCAATTCCTACATATGCAATTCTACAAAAACATCTACAATGCATAGGAAAACAGTAGGACATTTATGACCAAGATAGCACCACTTGCCTTTGTTGTAGATGTAGTCGATTAGATAATCCTCGCAATCCTCATAATATAATGGTTGCACTCGTCATAACCACAATACTTGCAATCATAGTAGTTGCAATCACACACGTTGCACTCCTCGCAATCTATCGATCAAACAATTGCATACAACATAAACAATAGCACATAGTGTTGCCTGTCAAAACCCACCGGCGAGCAGCGACGAGCAACACGAAGAGCCGGGAGGCTCCCAGAACTGCTGGTGGGCCCTGGTCCCTCGGGCAACGGCCGAAACTCCCAGACACGCCCCGATGCAAGGCGTGCCACGACCTATACCTGGTCGGAAGGTGATGGATTGCTTGATTGGTTTCTGCATGGCAAACAAGTATCGTAAAATTCGAGCCGTGACCGGCTCCTGTGTTTCCGTGAATCGGCTCCTGGAGCCGATTATCCCATGGTTCTGCATTAGATCTACGATAACATGGGGTTTTGCTTCATCAATACAAGTTAAATCGATCTACGACAGTTTAACGTTTTTACCACGTAACTGGAACATCCTACACGTAATTGAGCCTGGTAAATACAAAAGATGATAGAAAACTATCCCTAGAGAAGGCCTAACAACCGACGTAAAGTCAATTCCCGGAACAACTCCTCTCGAATTAGCAAACCATATCCTCACGTACTACTGGATCGTTCAACCCGTTTGCAAGGCCTGACTACGTGGATATCAAACTAAACCTTGGAAAACAAGGCAAAACTATAACGGGTCAAATCGACTGAATAAAGATCAAGCAAGAGGCTACCCTTACACCCGGGAAAAGGTGCAAAGGTAGCGAGGTAACTAGAGGTAGCATAACTAAACGATCATAGCGAAAAGTACCGATGCTAACCTAAACAAATCTATGATAATAGTATTACTCGCCATCAACAAGGCTTCAGTACGAGTAACACCAGATAACGATAGTAGATATCGCCTAGATCGCAAGATGCGATCTAGGCAAAGATGACACTTACTACGAAGAAACCCTAGAAACAAGGGGTGGCGATCGCGAGATTGTGTTTGTTGTGAACGTGATTGTCCTCCTTTTCTCAATAACCTTAGGTACATATTTATAGTCCGGAGACTTTCTATCTTTGGAATAACCTAACAACTCTATCTCTTACTTAAACCGAAGCGAAACTACTACAATATCTGATACACGGGCAATTTAGCCCAAATCCACGCTGAGGCCGATTCAACAACACGTTGCATATATGTATCTTCCAAGCCCATCTTGATTACGCCCATCTCCTCCTTTGGCCAAAATATGGCGATAACACATGCCCCCCGGTTTTGGCAATAATAATTCCAAAACCACTCTGATGCTTTTATATCGGGTTACGCGTTGCGAGCGAGAATCGCCACGCCACCCCTCATCATGATGCCCTGTCTTCTCAACTTCTCCATGATGCATGATTTGACAATTTTGGCACCGCGATTCGGGAAACCGCTATGGCATTGAACCACCTCCCACTATTCCCTTATTTAAATTCATCGAGCGGTTTGCAGCCCCATCTTCCTCCAAGAGCAAAAACCCTCTTCCTCCGCCGAAAAACCCTCTTCCTCCGCCATGGCCTCCTCTTCTTCCGCCTTTCCCCAATCTTCCAACACGATTAGTGACCGGGAGCCGACGGAGCACCCGCCAACGGCGTCAGATGAAACTCGCCCCACAATGGTGGGACGCGAGAGGATTGAACCGCCCGCTGGTCGGAGGACGAGTCCACGGCCGACGGCGAGGAGGCCTGCAGTTCCTTGTCGACGGAGGCGGAGAGCACCGACGCCTTTGGTCACTGGGATGGCGTCGAATCCTCCGACGAGGAGGAGGAAGCGGAGGAGGACACCTCCTCCGACGAGTACCCGCCGGTGAAGCGCTTCCGCGCCGGGTCCAGCGAGGACACCGAAGACGACGACGAGGAGGCCCTCCTGGCATCTTTAGCGGAAGAAGACGACGCCTTGGCGGCGATGATGAACAAGACGACGACGAAAGCGGCGGCGACCGCCTCTAGATTAGGAACTAGTAATAGTAGTACTAGTAGTAGATTTCCTTTTGTAAGCAATCAGCTCCATTGTAAACAATCGTCTTTTGAATGAACAAAGATTGCCTTTTTCAACTCGAAGATTGCTTTTCCAACTCAATTTTGCCGATAGTCAAAATAGGTCGATGTTCCAGAAGCCGACAGTAATGTATCGGCTTTCACCAGGCTACGCTCATACTGATCAACCAAGTCAAAGCCCAAAGAGCCGATGGTAAAACATCGGCTTTCCCAAAACGCGTTGACAAGGTCAAATTTGGTCGCATACTTAGACAACTGGCGGCCCTTTCCAGCTTCAAGCGGTAGCTGCGACCCTCTTCAAAAAGGCGACCCAGATCTCCAATTGCTCACCGACCAGATCGAGCTCACGGCGACAAGAACCCTCGATCCCCAACGCATAGATCCATCTCCGCCGCAAACTAGATGGCGGAATCGTCCAACACCAACTCGGCGGTCTCTGGTGCAAGTCGCCTACTCTCGCGATCGAACACGATGCTAGAATTAATGGCAAACACCGAATTAATGCTTTATTCCACCATTAAAATTTTTAGGTTTCGACATTCTGCCGCATCCTTCTCTCCCAAATTCTCTCTCTTGGCCCGTCATGAATCTAGTCCTGCCATCGATCTCTTGAAGCAAACATAATCCCTTCGTAAGCCAAGACCTAGATTTGAACTCTTGGGCGGCCTTGAGCACGCCTAATCCCCGAACATTGGGTCTCTTGGTTCAGCAGGGTAGCTAGAGCTTACCAATCCCAATGGGAAACCACGGGAATAGCCGATGCCTTGCATTTGTCATTGACTCCCCTTGAAAAACACGAAAATCTTCTAAAAACCATCGGCTATTTCTGGTCCGATGCTCTGAACTGCTTTATGTTCTCATGGCCCCATGACACCAACTCATTAGACGTGGTGATGATTCTTGATGTCGGATGTTACATCACCCCCTCTGCTTTTAAGTGACCAAGGTCCCTACAAGTTGTCTTCCAAAAGCAGATCGCACGAATCGGGTGCCTACCTCCAACGCCATATGAAAACTAAAGGCCTGTCACGGAGAAAGAACACAGCCTTTCTCAACTTCCGTGGAACATTTCATATTCTGTGGCCCTTCCCTTGCTCCAACCAAGAATTATCTCTCCTTAGCCTACGAGCTTGCCAAAGGCACTCAACTTGGCATCGGCAAACTGTTCCTTGGAGAGGTTTATCGATATCTCCAGTTGATGTCTGTCAAACTATTCTCTGGCATAGCAGTCAAAACAGGAGGTCCTTGGTGGTTCATTCAGCTATGGGCTCAGTTGTACTTTCAAAACCATGTCCCAAACCTCCCCCTTTTGGCGAGTTGCACCTTTCCAGATGTCAAAGGGAAGCAGATCAATGCACCAGCTACGGCCAAGCTTTGAATAGACTGCCAGGTAGTAAACTGATCCCTCAAGAGGCATCCAAGTGGTTCAGCATTTTTTTTCAAGGCCTGGCCAATCCTATCTTTTTTCCTTACACGGAGGAATCGGAACATTTTGAAAATCCAATCTCCTTCAGGCTAGACAACTTTGCCGATGACACCAGCACTCGGCAGCTGTTTTCCACTGTGATCCGTCCCTGCTTCCTTCCAGTTGGCATGAGCACGTCCAACAGAATAATCAAGCCTGGATACGAATTCTACCAGCCGGTCGTAGTAGCTCGGCAATTTGGCCTTGGACAAGTACCTCCCCATTTCTTTCTCCATCATCTTACAGAGAGCGGTGACTGCCCGATCCTCTCACCAGTCAAAGGTGTTATTCCTTCTTCGATGCTCTGACCATCCCAATTCCTAACAACCTCACCTTCGCTTCATCAACCGATGGCTTTGAAAACTGGTGGTCGATGTGGAAGACCCATGCCTTCAGGAGAGCTCTAGGACCGTTGCTGAAACAGCTCGATGCTGAATATGATATCCCCGTAGAACAGGTACCACTACTTGTAAACTTTCTTGAGGCATCTCACAAATGATCCTTCTAATAACCGCCTGTCTTCTTGCAACAAGATGGCCCTGAACCTACACACGGTGATGGCTCCCCTTCAATTCTTCCCACCACTCCAGTGGTCCTTTTCGCAAAAACTCGCCACCTTTGAAAAGGTCGTGATGCGTAACCAGCCGATATCACCACAATCGGCTTCCAAGAACCAAGTAACTTCAAGGTCACCGCCTCGAGTTCCAACTAAAACAAGAACGGTGGTGAAGAAGGTAGCTGTCAAGAAGACTTTGAGGCGCCGGAGACCCTCTCCAGAAAGTTCGCATGTACGCTGATCCATGCCTTGGTTGATCTCTTTCATTCTTTCATTCTTGCAGACATGCTCGTGCTTACTAGCTCTCCTTCTCTTGCAGGCTTCCGTCGAAGACACCTCCCACGAGGACACACAACCCAATCGAGGAGAATCGAGCCCAACAGATTCTGAGAGGACCACCACACCAAACCATCCAGATTTGCCACCATCGGCTCCCAGGAAAAGGCCGGTTCCTGAACCTACTGCCCCCCGAGCATCAGTCGAGGCGGGGCCACCTGTGAGCCCCAAGCGGGCCCGCAAGGGACTGCAAACTTCTTCGTCGAGCCAAGAGGTTTCGCAAGTCATCACCCTTCATGTTCTTACCACTTGTTTCTTCATCTGCCGATTCATCACCATTTGCATCGGCTAAGCACCTTTCATGCAGACGACCGACGCTTCTAGTGGGAAGGCCGGGGCCGTGCCGATCCCTTTAGCCAAGCCGGATCTAGCAATCCCCGAAGGTGCAGATGAAACGGCTACCACTTTGGCCAAGCCCCCAGCAACCACACACAAGCCGATTGTCTCGTCATCTGCTATCCCCTCGATCTTAGGAGAGGTACGTTAGCTTCTTTCGGCTCATCCTTACATGTTGGACGCATACTAACGCCTTTTTGGGCTGCCAGGGTTGTGATATTTCAGGCTTGCTGACGTTCGACCCTGAATCCATCGAACCAACTCCCTCTGTTGCCAACGATGAACCACGAGCCAGGGCTGTTCCACCTCAATTCCAGCGTCTTAAAGCCTTGTTGTCCTCCCCGATCGAGGAGTTGATCGAGGGTTCTGAGGAGGTGAAGAGCGTTCTTGCCGAAATCAAGGACCAACTCCCAGTAGCATTGCAGGTGAAGCTTTGGCCAGTTGTAACTCTGTCTTTCTACGAGTCAAGGGTGAAGTTAGCTCGTGAAAGGATCAATCTGCGCCGCGCCCAACTTCCGCTGAAGGCCAATATCGCAGACAGATGTCAGCAGCTCAACGAAAAAAAGGCGTCTCTGGATGCCAAAACTGACACCTCTGTCAGTACCGCCGAGCTCGGATCCTTTAAAAGGGAGTTGGAAGATCTTGAAGAGAAGGTCCGGGCGACTAAACAGCTCATTCGCGACAAGGAAGAATCCATCGCCCGCACCCAAGACGAAGCAGAAGGCCTCAAAGATCAACTGAAGACCGATCTGGCAGAAATACGTGCCCTGAACAAGCAGCTAGTGACGGGCAAGGACGAAGATAATGACGGTTTAGATCGCCGAGGTGGATCGTGTCCGTGCTGACGCCCTCCACGCCTTCGAGGCATTCCTTCAGTAGCTCGTTCATGTAAACTGGCACCTGCTTGTAACAGTTTGAACCTCTAGAGTCGATGACTGTGCATCGGCTATATATTTTGTTTTTTATTTGGCCGATTTCATGTATCGGCCCCCACATTTCACTGTCCATCATCCCACATGCTTGGGAAATATTTCTTGAGATGTTGACCGTTGACAGCCACTGGGAATTTCACGCCGTCCAGCTCCTCAAGCATGTACGCGTTCCCCCTTAAAACTTGATCGACCCTGTATGGCCCGTGCCAATTTGGAGACCATTTACCATATGCTGCATCCTTAGTCCCCAATGGCAATACAGCTTCCCACACCAGATCGCCAACGTGGAACTCCTTTGGTCTCACCTTCTTATTATATGCACGAGCTACCTTGGCCTTGTTCCTTATCCGTTTAGGTGCCCCCCGAGCCGAATCTTTCAAGTAATTGAAGATATCGACTCTCCAGTCGTCCGCCTCCAGGAACTGTACTTGAACATAAGTTCCATCCACTACGTCCTTGTAGCCTGAAGCCATTTGTGCGAGATCATTCGCCTCTGAATTCTGCGATCGCGGGATCCAGCTAAAATTTATGTACCGGAACTGTGCCATGAGCTCACGGCAGTGCAACCATAATGGGAAGAGCGACTCGCTCTCACACTTATATTCCTCCGTGAGTTGGGAAATCACCAATTTGGAGTCTCCAAAAATTTCCACTGCCTCTGCTCCAGCTTCGATGAGCAACTCCATTCCTTTGCGGATCGCCTCATACTCGGCGACGTTGTTGGTGCGAGGGATAGCTAGCCTGATGGAGAAGGAATATGTTGCCCCAGGCGACACACGAGTAGAATGCCGATGCCGCAACCATCATCACAAACCGATCCATCGAAAAACATAGCCCACGCTCGTATAGACAGTGCTGCTATATCAGTGTTGATTCTTTCAGCAATAAGGTCGGCCAATGCCTGACCCTTGACCGCTTTCGCGGGTTGATACCGGATGTCAAATTCCGATAATGCAAACATCCATTTGCCGAGTCGGCCCTTCAACATAGGAGCCGACAACATGTGCTTTATGATGTCTGATTTGCATATGATGATAATCTCTGCTGAGAGCAAGATGTGGCGCAGCTTGGTGCAGGTGAAAAACAGGCAGAGGCACAACTTATCGATCTCAGGATACCGTGTCTCTGCATCCAGCATCCTTCTGCTGATGTAAAACACAACTCGTTCTAGACCATCATAAACTTGCACCACCACCGAGGCGATGGACGTGTCAGCTACTGACAAGTAAATGTAGAACGGCCTATCCGGCTGGGGAGGAACCAACACTGGTGGTTTCGTTAGATATTCTTTGATCTCGTCGAAGGCTCGTTGTTGTTCTGTCCCCCAGCGGAACTCCTCATCAGACTTAAGTTTCACCAGTCCCATGAACGGCTCTATTCTTCCTGACAAATTGGAGATGAATCTTCTGACGAAGTTGATCTTGCCGATGAGAGACTGCAGTTCTTTCTTCGTGGTAGGTGGCTTCATTGTTCGCACTGCCTCTTGACTTTTCAGGCCGATCTCAATTCCGCGTTCATGGACCAAGAAACCCAAGAACTGACCGGCCGTCACCCCGAAGGCACACTTCTTTGGATTCATTCGTAGCCCGAACTTTCTTGTTCGGTCCAGACGCTGCAGATCGTCAAGTGTCCTTATCAAAGCAGACTTGACCACCACGTCATCGATATAAATTTCCACTAGCTTGCCGATCAGATCATGGAAAATGTAATTCATGGCTCTTTGGTATGTGGCGGCATTCTTGATCCAAACGTCATGACTACATATTCAAACAACCCCACCGAACACAGGACTGAATGCAGTCTTGTGTATATCTTCCGGAGCCATAAAAATTTGGTTGTAACCGGCATTGCCATCCATGAAGCTCAAGATCTTATGACCAGCAGCTGCGTTGATTAATGTCTCTGCTACCGGCATCGGATACTCATCCTTCGGAGTAGCTCTATTGAGATCCCGAAAATCTATGTCAACACGCCAGCGGCCATCCTTTTTCTCTACAGGTACGATACTAGAAATCCACTCAGCATACCTGCATGGCCTGATTAACCTAGCTGTCAACATTTTCTCGATTTCTTTCTTGACTTCTTCCAAAATTTCGGCCTTCAGCGGTCGTGCTCGCTGCTGGAATGGCCGAAATCCTTTTTTAAGCGGGAGTCGATGCTCAATGATGCTCCTGTCTAACCCGGGCATCTCTGTATAGTCCCATGCGAAGCAGTCTGGATATTCTTTCAACAACGCTATCATCGGACCCCGCAGATTTGGATCTAACTTCTTGCTGATAAATGTTGGTCGTGGCTTATCCCCAGGACCGATGTCAATCTCCTCGAGCTCATCAGCGGATGTAAACCCATACCCTAGCTTTCCGTCACCTGCTAAATCGATGCTAAACACGGGGCAAACAGTTGGTGAGGATAACAAAAATAATTTGGGCCGATTGCCTGAATCGGCCCCCTTTTGATTGCATTAGTCAAGGACGGTTTACACCTTATTTGTGCTCTACAATGGCGGGGAATCTCCCTACTACATTGCATGACCCGCTTGTCATAAGATTACTTTTATTTTGTGGCCGATCGCGAGGATCGGCCGTACCTACGATCGTGGACTTTGCTACTCTGTCGCGATGGATAAGACCAGCCTCACCCGTTTTTGTAGCTTCAATGCGCTCAGCCGTCTGACTGATTCGGAGATCGGCTCTTGGTCGTCTGCTTCCCGACGTTCATGCCAGCTATGGAGATCTCGATCGAATCATCTGCATGGATGACCTCCACTTCATCTCCATCCCATGATAGGCCTTTGGTGCATCATGGATGGAATCGGCGATTGGCGTGAATCAATCTCTCCCGGCAAGGCGGCGTAGGTGCTTTTTTTGTCCACGACGAAGAATGACGTGGATGGTTTTTCGCCAGTCGGATCCACGTTCAAGATCGCCTTGCGTTTCGAAGTTTGGCCATTGAAGTCGCTTAACGTGGCGTTGGTTTTGATCGGATCTGCGTGGAGCGTCCCAAACGCCGTAGCATGGAGTATGGCAATATATTGATGCCGCTCGGTGTCAACCAACATCTTCGACAGTGCCCATTGATGTAACCTCGCAGGCTGGGGCTTTCGGATGTTTGTAGCCCTTCTCACGTGGCTTTTCAAAGATAACCGGTGGGCGCGATCAAACTACGCCACTGGCAGCTCTTTGGTTCTTGGAGCGCACAACTCTGACGGAAGTATGAACACCATGTTTGTGCCGATGTCTTCGCGCCGGCTTTTCGCTTGGGGCGCCACTCTTTCTTTTTCGGACGATCCTCCATTTCCAAGGTCTGCCGGATTTTCACGGCCAGATCGGGCCGTGCTTTCCTTAAAGCGTGGAGGTACTGCGCTTCGGCTTCCTCCGAGTTACGCAGCCGCTGAACTCGACGCTTTTGGGTGTGCCTGAGTCCATCGGGGCACCACCTTGGCCGGTGATATATGTCTTCGTCTTCTCCACCCATTGGCTCCTCGAGGTCTTTTGCTCGAGGAGGGAGAGGCCCTAGACGCTTGAACACTGAGGCGGACTGTGTCATCCTTCCCGCTGTCCACATTACGGGCGGTTGCCGATTGTAGGCAATTGGCTCATTCCGCATCGGCAATACTTGAAGAAGGACAATCCCAATGTTTGTCCATGCCTTCCTTTCCTTTGACTTTCCCTAGCGAGGTGCTCATATCTTTCATCATCCCTATCGCGGCGACGTCGGTCATCTTGGCTCATACTTGTTAAGGAGATGCGTGGAGTGTGGCTTCGACCGCACGCTTCTCACTTACTCCTCGGTTAAATACCGTCGTCATAACAGGGGACGGTCGTGGACCAGCCTCCTCTCTTTCCTTGCCCGAGCGACCGTCTTCCTCCTTATATGTGCCATGGTGGTACACAGGTCCCGCCATATTAATATCGAACGAAATCAGCGGCGCCTCGTGGCGTGGCGTGTTCTACCATGTTGACGCCGGGAATGGGTTTGTGTCTACTTTCATGGCAAATTGCCCCAGGATCGAGCCTGTTCTATCGCCGTTTGGATCTGGCGACGTAGCTCTTTGCAGTCATTGGTGGTGTGGGTGAACGAGTGATGCCACTTGCAGTATGGTCTCCCGTTCATCTCTTGAGCCGTAGGGATTTTATGGCCTTCGGGTAACTTCAGCTGCTTCTCTTTCAGTAGTAGATCGAATATCTGCTCAGCTTTGCTCACATCGAAGTTGAACCCTTTTGCAGGCCCTTGCTGTTTCACCCATTTGCAGGACACAGGATCTGCCCCCCGAGCCCATTCAGCCACGGCCACCTCCTGGTCTTGTGTCGGATCCTCTTCTTCTGTATCGACCAGGCCTATCGGACGTTTGAACTTGTCTTGGTACAACTCAGGGTGGCGCTGTTCATACATCGTCGCCTTCGGGCCATGTCGCCAATGAGTTGTACTCTACTTGAAAGCGGATCTTTGATAGGTCTGAGAGACCCAACACGCCAGCTTTCGCTTCTTTCTCGATTAAACGAGCGAATAACATCGGTTCTTGGCGATCTGAAAGCTTGAATGTACTCGGCTACCGTTTCTCCCGCTTTTGCCGCACTGCGCTAGATCGCAATGCCGCCTCGGTATCTTGAATGATCGAATGTGGAATTGCTCTTCCGATTGCTTCAGTGCGGATCGAATCGGTGGCGGAGGTGTACCACCCAAAAGCTGGTCTGTCGAGATGCGCAAAGAACCTTACGCGAATCGATCCGATGCTGAAATCATGCCTAATCGTGCGGAATCGGCTCACATGCTCGATCGAGCTCGACCGCCGATCCGCTAAACCTTGAGAACTCGGGAGCCGATACTTGGGTGGCGTGAATCGAGATCAAACTTCGTTGAGTACGGCTTTGAATAGCCGATTGTCCTTCTCTTGACGCCGAAGCGGGTCTCTCAAGATGGTACGGATTTGCTCCACTGTTTGAGCTGCAGGGGCTAGATTCTCATGACTCATTCCAGTGGCATACTTGGCTAGCCACGCCTGTTTATCAGCGTCCATCCCAGACACCCCTGCTCCAGAAATACCTGCTCCCGAAGCCCATGCTCCGGGAACTCCTGCCCCAGAAATCCCTACGGTTGCAATTTGGTTCGTGCGCGTCAGGTTATTGCAGTCCGGCACGTAGGTGCACACATATCCATGTGGGATTTACTTAGGTGGTTCAAACAGGAACTGGCAATCGCCTGGGTCACCTCCGACCTTGTAGACGACGTACGCCACTGCCCCTGGTGGCTCCGGAGCTGCAAGTGTGAATGGCAGCTGTGGCCTGATGCAGGCGGTCTTTCTCCCTGGTGAGTCCCTAGAGTAGGCCCCGACGAAGAGTACTGATGTTTCATGATCTCCTGAACTACGCGAACCGCGATGCGCTCGAAAGCGTTTACTAGGCTCTCAGAATGGCGGTGAAGAGAATGAGCCACCATGTAGTTGACTTCCTGCCGCAGAGCTCTGGTGCGCTCCTCACGAAGGCATGCAGATCCACCTCATCAAGAGCACCCTCGGGTGAGAACCCTTTCCACCTGATGCCATGCTTACGAGTCCTCTCAAAAGAGCCGATGAGATCGGCTTCAAAGAGAGCTTTGATGTCATCATACTTCGCCTTGTGCTCCTCAGGCAGATCGTCGATGCGTGACGTCATCCCCCCATCGCAGTCGGATGTTGATGCAGATCTTGTTGAAAGTCCCACCGGCGTGCGAGAATGTGTTGCTGTCAAAACCCAAGCGAGCAGCGACGAGCAACACGAAGAGCCGGAGGCTCCTGAACTGCTGGTGGTCCTCGGTCCCTCGGGCAGCGCGCAAAACTCCCAGACACGTCTGGCCCGATGCAGGGCATGCCACGACCTATACAGTCGGGAAGGTGATGGATTGCTTCGATTGGTTTCTGCATGGCAAACAAGTATCGTAAAATTCGAGCCGTGACCGGCTCCCGTTTCCGTGAATCGGCTCCTGGAGCCGATTATCCCATGGTTCTGCATTAGATCTACGATAACATGGGGTTTTGCTTCATCAATACAAGTTAAATCGATCTACGACAGTTTAACGTTTTCACCACGTAACTGGAACATCCTACACGTAATTGAGCCTGGTAAATACAAAAGATGATAGAAAACTATCCCTAGAGAAGGCCTAACAACCGACGTAAAGTCAATTCCCGGAACAACTCCTCTCGAATTAGCAAACCATATCCTCACGTACTACTGGATCGTTCAACCCGTCTGCAAGGCCTGACTACGTGGATATCAAACTAAACCTTGGAAAACAAGGCAAAACTATAACGGATCAAATCGACTGAATAAAGATCAAGCAAGAGGCTACCCTTACACCCGGGAAAAGGTGCAAAGGTAGCAAGGTAACTAGAGGTAGCATAACTAAACGATCATAGTGAAAAGTACCGATGATAACCTAAACAAATCTATGATAATAGTATTACTCTCCATCAACAAGGCTTCAGTACGAGTAACACCAGATAACGCATAAGCAGATACTGCCTAGATCGCAAGATGCGATCTAGGCGACATATTACTACCGAAAGAAACCCTAGAAACAAGGGGTGGCGATGCGCCGAGATTTTGTTTGTTGTGAACATGATTGTCCTTCTTTTCTCAATAACCTTAGGTACATATTTATAGTCCGGAGACTTTCTATCTTTGGAATAACCTAACAACTCTATCTCTTACTTAAGCCAAAACGGAAACTACTACAATATACAGATACACGGGCAATTTAGCCCAAATCCACGCACAAGGCCGATTCAACAACACGTTGCATATATGTATCTTCCAAGCCCATCTTGATTACGGCCCATCTCCTCCTTTGGCCAAAATATGGCGATAACACATAGATATCAAACAAATGCAACAAATGCATGCATGACAATTTAATAAGTCACAATGGTTGTAACTTTAGTTCTCTAAACAATATTGAAGTATATGATGCATGCAAGAGGCCAATTAATGCAATGGAGTACTTGTTATTAATAATTACTTGCCAATATAGGGTTTTTAATAGTTCTGTTGTAACGCCTGTTCTAACTGTCGAATTAAACTTTCTTCTTGGGTTTACTGGATAGAGGACATTAATACGAACCAGTAGGCATTGGATTCACCCTAATCGGAGTTATAGATCTTTTTGTATGATTTAAATAGTGTTTAATGGGTTTTAAATGATTCATATAGTTTATGTTGTCTAAAAATCAAACTAAAATTATATCTGTAATCTCCATGGAATTGTGATTTCAGGGACATATTATTTGTAATTTTTTGAATAGTATTTATTTTCTTATGAATTTATTACTCTAAACAGGCCATTAAACCAATTAAATCTTCACGGCAAAAACTTACAGTAAAATGCTGAACTAATTGCATATTGATGATCTACATGGAACCAGCTTTCCATCGGTATATCATTTATATTTTTGTGACAAGCAATTAATTTACTATGGATTTAATGATTTATAAATCCATTAAAACTAACTAAATTGCTACTGGTTAAATAATCTGCAAAGGCTGGATCCAACCAGATATTATTAATCTATATTACAGTAGCTTCAATTTGAAATATTTTTCATATTTTTCGGAGTTACAGATAATTTCCTATGAATTTATTAACCTAAAAGACTATTAAAACTAATTAAATTGCTGCAGTAACCACGTACAGTAAAAGTTGGATCTATTCTGATAATATGATTCTACGTAAAATTATCTTCAATTTGATATATTATACGCAATTTTTGGACGTGGTATGAATTTCTAATGAATTTTACAAGTTAGACCTATAATATATAATTTTAAATTCGAACGGAATATTTCAGGGAATATTCCGCTGACTGGACAGGTTGACTTTGAATGCTGACTGGGACTAGATGTTGACCTGACGTTGACGTGGCGTTGATGAAGAAGCTGACCGGGATGACGACATGGCACACACCGGTTTGATTGGATCTCGACCGTCTGGATAGGATCCGGTGGCTAGAAGAAGAGATTGACCCGATTTTGGCTCAGAATAGACAAGAAACAGATCTGTGTTAGAGAGACAAATCCGTAGGTCAAATTGAAAAACTTAGAACACGAAAGTTGTGGGGAATCATTATTCCTACCTTCTCACCAAAGGAATTTGGATTTGAAGAAACGAGCGCGAGTACATCTACACCGTAAGATCTGAAATATTGCGATACGAAATTCTCCGGCTGTGGTGGATGAAAAGAGGTGAGGTTTGTCGGGATTGAAAGATTTCGACGATTCCTACAACTTTCGTTTTTTTACCGAAGGCAAACGACGAAGTCTAGATGGGTTAAAAAGCGAAATAATATTCGGGCATGTGTAGATTCGGGATTTCGAGAAGAAAAACTCGTACGGCTGTGGCTCCACGAGTTTATATGGATATTTAGGATGGTTTAGATATAGGCCTTGGAGTAGGGAATAAGTAGAAACAAACGAAAGTCGATTCGGAGTTATAGATAAGTTATAGCAGTTTGAGTAGAGATAGGTTAGAGAAAAACTGATTCGCACGGATTTTAAATCACTCCACCGATCGATCCTGTACGTGTCCAGCCGGCTGGCTCGGTCCGGTCGGGTGGGCCGGCCCGTTTAGTTTTTTTTTCTCATGTCTTTTGCATACGAACTCCAAATGATATGATTCTTGTTTCTAAATTTTTCTAAAATTGAATAGATCATTGTAGGATCAAATTTGTAATCTTTTCACTAGTTTGGAAGTAGTGGATTTATAAATCCTTGTATATTCCATTTTATTTATATCTTTATGTGTTTGTATTTGTTTCATAACTTTTTCATACTAGCTCCAAATGAACTCAATTTTGTTTCTAAAATTTTGTAATATTAATTGGATCTTTTTAGGCTATAATTTAGCAATAATCGCTGTCTTAGCAATAGTGGGTTTTATAAAGTCAATTTAATTCCTTTAGGACCATTTGGGCAAATCAACTATAGGATTTAGATACCAGGATTTGGATTCAGTTTGTGAGATCTTTGCATGGATGTAATGAAATGCTTATGAATGCTTCATGATTTTCATTTTGAAATCTTGCACATCAATTCTTCAATCCATAATCAATTCAAGCCCTTTTGCCTATATGGCTACTTAGGTCATAACAAAAGAATATAGGATTTTGAATTCAAGGTTGAGAGGATTTTCTATTCAAAAAGTTTCTTCTCTTTGAGAATTTTCAACAAAGTCAAACAATCAATCAATCTTATTTATTTATTTCACATTCCAAAATTAGGAGAATTTTGGGATATCACAGCCGCCGCACCGTGACTACCTCTCTTGTTGACGCACCTCGAGACTTCCGCCATGCTGCTTTGCGACATTGGGGACAGACGACAGGTACTACTACGACCCTGACGACGATGATCTGTTTGACGAGGAGGTTGAACAACCTCCACAGGTACCTGCTGGCCGTCCCCGACATTACTACCGCAACGCTCGACCACCGGTACATGATGATGATCATGTTGCAAAGCTTAAATTTAATATTCCATCTTTTGGGGGTAAATATAATCCTGATGCATATCTTACATGGGAGATGGAAGTAGAACAACGTTTTGCATGCTTAAAATATCCTGAGAATATGCGTGTTAGTGCTGTTACATGTGAATTTACTAAATTTGCTTCCCTTTGGTGGTCTGAGTATTGTCATTTAAATCCTACTACTATTCCTAGTACTTGGACTGCTTTAAAAACTGCTATACGTGTTCGTTTTGTACCTCCCACTTATCAACATGATTTACTAAAGAATCTGACACGTTTAGAGCAAGGGAAAAATTCTGTAGAAGAGTATTATCAGGAATCGCTGAACAAATGCTTGCACGTTTCTTTGGTGGATTAAAGAAGGACATTGAGCACATATTAATTTTCGCAGGATTGTAATTAGCCACTTTTTAGAGTCCGTATTTGAGGATAAAAGGACTTCTAGGGTTGGATTCGGCCACCACTTCCATGGCTGGCCGAAACCCCACATTTTCGTCCTTAAATACTCTCCATAGCCGTCACCCTAGACTCGGATTTTGTTTAGACATTAAGTTAGCCATCATAGCAACTTCGCCAAGGCTCGAGCGTCGCAGAGGCCTCTTGTACTTCGCACCTATTCAGGATCCCACCTTTTCAATACAGCTTTCCTCTTAATCCGCAATATCTTGATTGCAATATTGGTTCTTACTTGTTCTCGATTTCAGGTAGGAATTAAGACCCTCGCTGGTCAGGCTGATCGTGTTCCCGCAGGATCGGTAACCTCCAGGAGATTGGCCTAGCAATTGCATTGGCGCTCGTACTCGCACGTGTAGTCGGATCGTCAAGCCCGAACTCCATCAAATCGATTATCGCCATCTCATCGAAAGATCGGACACCTTTGCCCTATCACTTCCAAAAGAATTTCTTCCGATTTGGAAATTTTAATATTAAGGATGGTTCACAGATTAGGTTCTGGGAAGATAAATGGCTTGGTCTCTTCGTGAATAATATCCAGCTCTATATTCAATAGTTAGGCACAAAGGGGATACTCTCGTTGAGGTAATGGAAACCAATTTCCCTAACGTGTCTTTCAGAAGAAGCCTCTTAGGTCCTAGACTGGTGTCTTGGAATAATCTTCTAGTAAGATTATCTAGGATACAACTTTCTGAGGGCATGGACGAATTCAAATGAAAATTATTACATAGTGATAAATTTTCCGTTGATTCATTTTATAGAGCTTTGATCCAACCTAATACTCTAGTCGATGATAATAGTAAAATTTGGAAGATGAGGATACCCCTAAAAACGAAGATATTCGTTTGGTATCTCCGTAAAGGGGTGATTCTCACAAAAGATAATCTTGTTAGGAGGAATTGGCATGGTAGCACTGAATGCGTATTTTGTCACCAAAATGAGACAATACGACATTTATTCTTCCATTGTAAATTTGCTCGTGCTATATGGTCAATCATCCAAATAGCCTCTTGTTTATCTCCTCCTAGATCGGTAGTCAATGTATTTGGCAACTGGTTGAATGAAATTGAGGATAAATATGGGACTTTATTTAGGGTGGGAGCGCTTGCCATTATTTGGTCGCTTTGGCTATGTAGAAATTACAATATTTTTAATAACGTTGTATCTTCTCCCTTGCAGGTTATCTATCGAGCCACGGCGATCCTTCGATCATGGACTTCTCTATAACGTATGGAGTTCTGCGACTTGTTTACGGAGGGCTATAGGCGGTTGGAGGATACGGCGCAGGATTTCTTCTCCCGGCATGGATGGCAGCGACCGCTGCGGATAGATCTTCCTTAGCTAGTTTGAAGAACTGTGTTTTTGATTTACATTATTTTGTAGTGTCATTTTTATTGCTTTCGTTCGAGACTGTGTGGTTGATCAGCTGTGTCCATCATAGCTATGCAGAGGCCGGATGTAAACTTATTGTTAAGTAATAAAGCGCCAATTTCCAAAAAAAATTCTCTGGAACATAGAGAGGGGTGCTTCAAGACATATGTGCTACAAACATTTCTTTTTACGTGAGCAACCACATCTCGAGTGGCCGGGTGTAAGAAACGACTTTGTGAACATACAAACACACCTTTTAAATAGTAATGCTATACTTACAAGATTTTTCTTACGGAAACCACTTACGCGCAAACATGGAGATCTAAAACAAACCCATGTTCCTGAAATCATCGAGGAAAAATAGATTTCAACCACTGAAGTGGTTGCATGTCAGTCCAATTTTAGTCCGTAAGATAGTGCGCGTAAGTTTAGCCATTTAAGGGACCATAGCGATGGCATTCATCCCCCGTCTTCTTTGCACTTTTTTCCTGGAAAGAAACCCACGGCGTAGTACTGCGGTCATTCTCATTCACATGTAAAAAAGGCACGAACCTGGTGGTACGCCTTTCGAAGATCAAGCAGCCACTGTAGTTGACTTGGTCACCAGCGAAGCAATGTGACTTACTATGCGGTCTCGTTTCCCTACTGGAAACAATGAGATGACCCTCGTCTCTCATAAACAGAGTAGATAAATAGATTGCATCTAAATAGAATAAACTAATCATATCTACTTCAAATATTAGAATACCAAAATTAGTGTCAAGTTGAGTATGTCTGACTGTAGTATATGGAGTATCAATAAGTTCGAACTTACATTATGTAAAAGTAGAATATTTGCATGGTAGTTTGTCCATTAATTACATGATGTTTTAGCACGGCACCTCATTATTCACCGTACACACTGTTCTTAAAGTTGAATTTATTTCTTGAACCAGACCAATTCAAAACACTACCATAAAGCAGGCCAACCTCTAGACCAACAGCTGCTGAACTAAAAACTACTCGTGTTGGGTGTGCTTTTCCATTGGTCAACATAATATTCATTTCTAATCTTTTTTTACTGTAAATATTCATTCCTAATATTTGTGCCAATTTATTTAAATAGAATTAATACCACTGTACAAAACTAATTAAATTGGAGTTGACGGGGACATCCCGCACCGGAGAGAATGTATCCGGAGTGGATGGAGGAGGTAGGGGCCCGATGGTAAGGAGGGAGTGTATTTTTTTCATACCTAGCAATGTACCAATTGTAACAGGGAGCTTCGTAAAAAAACTGAATCGGGGGTTAAGTTGAAGACAAACACTCGGACCAGAGGAGAGACTTGTCTTACATTCTTGCAGAACCACTTTGTCCATATCATATCTGTTATGTTTTTAAAGTGTTTTCTCTACAGTAATGCATATAGCTTTAATCTTACACATGAAGGAACACAGTTAATATTTTTATGAACATGATTTCACATGATACTACTACTTTTGATCGTATCATGGTGACATAGTGTCTCTACAGATCCATTGGGAAAAGTTGTGGTAATAAGGTGCTATTTTTTAGCTTATGCATTGTCTCATGATAATTCATTAAGAAGCTTCTGCATTTTTTAGCCCTGTTTTCCGTAGCAGCCATGTTTTCATTCTGCATTGTAAACTGTACTGCTATCCTTTGGGTTAAGTATAACTAAAATCATCCATTTCTTACTAGGATATACAGAATAAAGCATAAATAGATTTGCCACCACGTCTTCACACTGTTTTTTCTTTCGTTGTTTACAGAATGAAAACAGGGCTGCTACAGAAATTGGGGACGCTACCACCAGTTCTCATGAATATCCACAAGGACTCACCATCCGGACCAATTGTGGCATGTTATTCGATTAGTATATATATACAAAAAAAATTCTTATTGTAGCATCATCAGTACTCTGCACCTCCTTAACTCCGGTTTCAGGTTGGAGATTTTTTTTTTGTTTTTTTTGGATCTGGAGCACTGGTTAGTAGTAATGCAGAATATATCGTCTTTGCAAAATTATATGGGTTTCTGCAGTCTGAACTTATTCTTCGTAGGTATTGTGATATTAATATTTCAGTGATGTGCTTATAGCCCTGAAAATTTAGGGATCAATTGATGGGCCTTGTTACTAGAGACAGAAAGGAAGCAATCTTTTAGAATTTGATGAGTTCTGGGTTATTGGCCCATTAGATAAATTCTGAAATTCTCTTTGGCCCACTTGTATATGACAGCATATGGCTGTGCTAGTGGTGCTAAATTTTAGTCCCACATTGCTAGTTGAAGGGGAGTTAGACCACCTTATATAATAGAGTGTTGCACCACTCACTAAGGTGTGACAAGAAGAGTAGCCCTCGCGCACTCCTCCTCCGACGCCGCTCGTCTCGCCTCGTCACGACGCGCGCGCGGGTTGCGGGTTGCGGGTTGCGGGTATCTCGCCGAGCCGAGCTTTATTTTGCTGGTTGGGAAAACTGATTATGAGTCATTAACGGACGCATAAGTTTTTATGGACGTGGCCGTGGGCTGAGCCCACGGTCTTCCTAACCTGCACTATATAAGCGTCTACACTAAACCTAATCGGTGAATCAATCCACACACGCGCCAACCTCCAAAACCTTGCGCTGCCGCTTTCGTCTTCCTCATCCCAGCTTGCGGCGTGCACCGTAGATCGGAAAAGTAGGCCTCCGGAACCCAGACTCTCGTGAACCTGTACGGGTGAGGGGCGATCAGGTTTCTGGGGAGCGCTCAAGCGCGACTACTGGCAACCACGACGTCATTCGACGACGAGTTCCCGAACGACGACTTCTTTCCGGACGTCAGCGAACTCTTCGACAACCTCAACATGGGCGACGCTGCTGCGACCGCTGCGGCTGCTATTCAGCCTACACTGTACGTGATACTCAACTGTCTTTTTCGGATTATGCTAGAGTTTTTTGTTCTAGCGTTTGGTGTAGATGTTATAGGTTTATCTCCTATAGATGTAATATGTTCATCTACTTTGTTGATCTGCATAATTGGTTTTAGTACTGTTTGTATGATCATGCTTTATCAATTCATTATTCGGATTCAATCATATGGATTATTGCTTATATTTCCAATAATCTAAAAACCTGATTATAGGCAACTGAATTTCACTGGTGTAGACGCGGCTACTAGGCTGCCTCCTTTTGATGGCATGCACTATAAGAGATGGCGCAAGAGAGCAGTTCTTTGGTTTGAAAACCTAAACTGTTATAGCGTCACTCTTGGCAAGACTGAAAGAGATCTTTGTGCTGAGAGGGAAGCGAACTTTAAGAAAGCCGATACCATGTTTATGACGGCTTTGTTTAGTGTAACTACCTCGGTGAATTACGCTCCTAGCTACAAGCCTGGATGAACGGTAGTGGTTGAAATAGTACGGTGGGGCCCCAAAAGCTACTCACGGGTAGACCTTTCGGCCGTCCCAACCACTTCCAATTCATCGGGACCTGACGGCGTGTCGTGAGCGAAGGATCAAATACATACACAAATGAGTATGTATGCAAGCCACCATACAAGAGTACATCAGAGCCATTCCATCTAGAAAGAAAGGAAAATATAGCAACGCCATACGGCAAGATTCAAATGACCTAGATAGATCTAATATTTTAGGATACTTCCTCATACAGCACACATCAGAGTATCATGCGGAAGCGGCAAACAAAGTCCGGGTACGGATAAGAAGAAAATCGGCATAAGATGCCATAGAAATAAGCACATCCCGCCCACAGATCTCACGGATCCCGTTCCGGAATCTCTACACGAGCGATCGTTGCCCATCATCATCCTCTTCCACCCAAGATCCGTCCTGCGAGTACTGTTCATCGAACCAATAATTTATCGTGTGAGACCCTAAGGGTACTCAAAGACTTAATGCCTCTAAAGGGGACACAACCTGGGTGACGCAATTGCAGAAAAGATAAACCCTAGCAGTTCTCTGAGATAACGCTAACCATCCGCCTAACCAATGATAGGCGGATGTCCGTGAATTAAGGACAACGATTATAATAATTTCAGATCCATCCTCCTCCTCGCTTACCAACGAGAAAGCGGACGAACAACCCCCCATCCGTTGGAAATTTTATTAACCATTCCATGCGTATTGCACTATTTACCAGTCAATTTACTTAGTCAGATTAAAGCGGTACTTTAGTTATGCTTGTCTATGATCGAGAAACTGTGCTCCAAGTCGTCCATAACCGCGGACACGGCTTTCAGAAAGTTTTACCCGGCCGGGGTGCACCAATAGCAACACACGCTCGATCGACCTCGGAAAAACCAAATCAAAACCCAACGAGGCCTTCACGACAAAGCAATCACAGGATTCAGAAATATTTCAGGGGGCCACCCCATTGAGTACCCCCGCAACGAAGCTAGCTGACTCCGAGATGGACTCAAGGTTTGCGTCAGTGGCTGTAAACGACAGCAAATCCCCAAACGGGGACTATCGATACCGCGAAAACATTCCGCTTCCTAAACAGTACAGTGTGCTCCTCGCACAAACGTAAATAAAGCAGTACAGCATGGCATAAGTACAGGATAGTAACAAAACCTCAAACTAGTTGTGGCCCCAAGAAATAAGACTGAATCAAGCTCTGGCTCAGGGGGGTCCCATATACCTCCCGGATGTGGATAGCGCGATAAAGCAAGGAACAGGTTTCAAGTACTCGGGGTCTTACGGGACACAAGTGAGCAGGAAAAACCAAATAGCAGATGTTGCTCACCGATGCCACTTTCATTAGTTATCCCATTACTACTCAGGTTAAGTTGTTTAGGTACCTCGTTATCCATCAGACTCTCACATACCCTACACATGCTGTTTTACGACTCGCATGGCTCAAACAACTCCTGTAGTAATGGCTCATGGGATGGAGGAACAAGCTCGGTGGGGTTTAAAGTAAAGGCTATGCAATACTTGGGATTCAATTTAATGCCATCGCGACTCCATGATGCAAGAATAAGATAGAGGCAATAGGTACTGTATGTATGCAAGCATGTGGAAGTGCTTGCCTGGCAACTCAGTTGAAGCGAGAGACGGATCCGGTAGTGCTCTGGTTCTCTTGATATATCCCCGCTCGCCTATTCGAAAGAAGAACCAAACAAGCAAGGGCCACATAAATAAAGTGCACAAGCATAGGAATAAAATGCGTCAAGCAAACAATCATGCCATGATGAGTGATGCACAAGTTGCATGGCAATAAAGTAGCATGGCATGGGTGAGGTGTGGAAGACAAGAAATAACATTTTAATGGGGTTCTGGATCACATTTGTTGTCATATTAGTTGCTGTACACTATATTTTTATATGATGCATGCTGCAATTGAAGTCATGGGTAGCATAAACAGAAAGGTCTCGTCGAGCTGATCATTTTAGACTTATCATTTGTTAAGTTCTGATTTATAAATCAAAAGTTATTAAATTATTTAGTTCCAGTGGCATTGGTTGTAATTTAACTCAACTTGGAATTTTAAATGTGCAAAAGGTAATTTGAATAGCATATTTGAAATCCTTACATTTTTCTGGTTCAGAAACATATAACATATGTATTATTTGAGTTTGTTTTTCAAAAGTTATATTAAAATGTAATTTGAGTTTGAATTTAAATAATTTGATTTATATTTGAATTTTGAACAGATGACCGGTGAACTTTTTGCACCCAGGCTCGATTAGCCCAGTCTGATGAGAGGGACCGGCGCTGGCCCACACGACCAGCTGGCAGCGGTGGGGGGCATGGACCGCGGGTTGGTTTGTGAAAAGATGAGGAGCCTTTTTGCAAAACACCAGTGACACAGACAGGTGGGGCTCCGAGGGACCACGGGTTGACGCACAAAAACGTGAGGGGGTCAAGTGCAAAACAGCGTCGCGCCACTGTTTTTCTTCCTGGCTCGTTACGGCGTGCGGCGTGGCGGCCGGGCTTGAACCCGCGGCGTGCCTGTGATGGGGCGGGACCGCTGCGGTGGGTGTATGGTTGTTGACAGGGAGAGAAGGCGGGGCTATATGGCGTTGCGGCGCGGCAGCGGAAGTGGCGCAGCGGCGAGGCCGCGAGGTGCTCGACGAAAGGAACGGCGACGCCAGGAAGCGACGGTGCCGGCGAGGGTGTCTGGGAGGATGAGACGCTTACCGCGAGCTCGATGGTGGGCTCGGATCGGGCAGGGACGGTCGTGAATGACGGCAAGGCTGACGCACTGCCGGAGCTAGGGTTTGCACCGGCGCGCGCTGGTTCTGGCGGTGCTGGGCTTCTCCTTCCTCGCTGCTGAATACGGGGGCGACGCAGACGACCTCCGGAGCTTCCTCGGCACCCGCAGTCGTCACACCACCGGCTAGGAAGATGGGGGGCAGGGGAAGACTGGCGGTGGACGGCGAGGCTAGGTGGAGGCGAGGAGAGGAAGGGGAGATGAGGGCGTCGCCCTGGGCGGATCTGGGGAGGCTAGAGGGGCGAGGGAGGGGATAAGAACGAGAGGGGGCAGGTGGGGGCTTGCGTGGGGGAGGGGTAGATGGAAAAGGTGGCCTCGGTGCCACCTTTCCTCCTCCCTCACGTGAGCAGTCAGGCACTGGGTGGGGAGAGGCGGGCCAGGTGGAGGGGGCTCGGGGTAGGCAGGTCTGGAGGGGCCCCTAGGGCAGGGAGAGAAGAGAGGGAGAGGGGAAAGCTAGGGTTTTGGATTAGGGGGTGGCCTCGGTTGTTTGGGGTGGGGTAGCTAGGGGCATGGTGACATGTGGGGCCATGCTAGGTTAGGTTTAGAGGGGTGGCTCGGCTAGAGAGGAGAGAAAGAGGGGGGTACTTAGGGTTTTGTTAGAATAGATGTGGTTTAGGGTTTTAGCTAGGATGGGTAAGGGGTATGGGGTAGGTGTTAGAGAGAACTAGGATAGAGGACTAGAGAGAGAGGGGGAATGTTAGATGCTAGTGTTCTTTTGACAAGATCCAACCATGCACCAAACAAACCCCAACAAGAACAAGACTAGAGCAAGGGGGAAAAGGTGATGATGGCAAGGATGGTTAGGGTGATGGGGTTTAGGCATGATCAAACAAGACCAAACCCAAGGGGGTAGAGAGAGATTAAAATCCAAATAAAAAACAAATGCCAAGCTAAAGGGCTACTTGCATGGGCCATGCATAATTAATTGATATCATATTTATCTTTGTGAAAACAAGATTAATTACATGGCATTTTCTTATGCATTCCAAAGTGTGGAATAAGGCCCAAGCAAAAGAATTAGAAAGAATTCCAAGTGGAGTATGAGGAGATGATCACATTGGATTATATTTGGGACTTGCTAGTGTGTATATGCCACTAGATATTTATTAAGCCCACAAAATATCCCAATCATGATGATAACCCCAAAAGCAACACATATGGAAGCTAGGAAAAGGGGTCCCACTCACAAGGCATGCAAAGGTGGCCATGTGGCTCTCATGTATCAATAATGAGGAAACAAAATGATGCCAAGATGAGAACATGTGGAAAAGAATTGGATCCCTCCCAACCCACATGAGCTAGAAGTAAAACCCATAAATGCCAAGCTCATATTTAGTTGGATGGTGGAATTATAAGGTGGTGAAAAGAAAAGGTGGTGGAGTTAATAAGAGATATGCCCCCAAATCAACTTGGGCATTTAACAATATATCAAGAACCAAATACAATATCAAGAGGCAAACACAATTAATAATGCACATGAGATAAGAACCAAACAAGAAGGGGTTTTATATGATGCTCAAATGCAAGGTGGCATGATGACATGAGCATGATATGATGATGATGCAACAATTATATGTAGGAAGTGGTCCTTTATTACTAGAACAAGTAGCATTACAGGTGTTAGACAACTGGGATGCTACAACTCTCCCCCACTAACAGGAATCTCGCCCCGAGATTCTAGGAAGAAGAAGACACAAAGAGGGTAGGATAGTTGGCACGGAGTTCATCTTCACGCTCCCAAGTGGCTTCATCAACAGAATGGTGTGACCACTGCACCTTGCAGAACTTGATGGACTTGTTGCGAGTCCTTCTTTCTGCGGTCTCAAGGATTTTGGTGGGGTGTTCTTGATAAGACAGGTCTTCTTGGAGATCGATTAGCTCATGATCCACGGTCCTGCCGGGATCTTTGAAGCATTTCTTGAGCTGAGAGATGTGGAAAACATCATGGACTTTGAGTTTTTCGGGAAGCTCAAGTGCATAAGCAACTTCTCCTCTTCTACCACGAACCTTGAATGGACCGATGTATCTAGGAGCCAACTTTCCTTTGATACCGAAGCGGTGTGTTCCTCTCATGGGAGTGACACGAAGGTAGACGAGATCACCAGGGGCATACACCATATCCGTGTGCTTCCTGTCATAATTGCTCTTCTGGCGACTTTGAGCAATCTTGTGTTCTCAAGAATGATATGCACCTTCTCCTCTGCTTGGGTTACAATGTCGTGGCCAAACCAGATTCTTTCTCCGCACTGACCAGCCAATCGGAGTTCTCGCACTTGCGACCATAGAGAGCCTCAAATGGTGCCATCTTCGACTCTTCCGAGCTGTTGTTGTAAGAGAATTCAGCATATGGAAGGCATTCCTCCCACTTCATGCCAAAAGAGATGACGCAAGCTCAAGCATATCCTCCGAATCGATTGATCCTTTCACTTGTCCTTGATCGAGGGTGGTAGCAGTGTTGAAGTTCAACTTTGTTCCCAAAGCATTTTGGAAACTTTCCCGAACTTTGAAGTGAAGATGCTTCCCAGTGCTGAACTGATTTCAAGCGGAACCCCATACAGAGAGACAATTGCTGATATAGAGCTCAAAGCTGAATTCGAAATTGTTTCTTTGGGGAAGAAATGAGCCACTTTAGAAAGCATGTCGATGACAACAAAAATTGCATTGTTGCCCTTCTGCGACCTTGGAAAGCCAGTGATGAAGTCCATCTCTACTTTCTCCCATTTCCATTCCGGAGGTTTCAATGGCTGTAGAAGACCGAATGGTTTCTGATGGACAGCCTTCACTCTGCGGCAGACATCACATTCTGAGACATACTTGGCACAATACCGTTTCAAACCAGGCCACCAATATTGTGTTTTCAAGTCCATGTACATCTTTGTGCTGCCAGGATGGATAGAAAGAACCGAATCATGCGCCTCCTTGAGAACTTGCTCTCTCAAACCCGGGTAGTTTGGAACAAACATCCGGTGTTCAAAGAAAAGCGTGCCTTGATCATCAACGTGGAAGGACTCATACTTCGGAAGCTCAAGTTTAGAGATGATCTTTTTGGTGTGCGGATCACCAAGCTGACGAGAGCGAATATTTTCTTCCAAGAGAGGAGTAGCCAGAAGGTTCAGGAGATGCCCTTGTTCCACAATTTCCAGTTGTTGAGCGAATTCCTCGCACAAGAGAGGTTCGCTCTTCCATCATGAGGTTGTTGACATAAGCTTTACGGCTAAGCGCATCGCCATAACATTGGCTTTGCCCGTGTGTAGTTGATGGTCACGTCCAAAGTCATTGATTGCTTCAATCCATCTCCTCTGCCAAGGTTGAGATCAGGTGAGTGAAGATATACTTCAAACTCTTGTGGTCGAAAAGATCTCACAACGGTTGCCAAGCAAGTAGTGCCTCCATAGCTTCAAAGCAAAGACAAGCTGCTGAGCTCGAGGTCATGTGTGGGATAGTTGATCTCATGTCTTCAATCGACGAGAGGCATAAGCAACCACTGTTTCTCTTGCATAAGGACCGCACCCAATCCTTGCAAAGAGGCGCCGCAGAATATCCGGAAAGGCTTAGATGTATCCGGAGGAACCAAGACTGGTGTGGAAGTGAGCTTCTCTTTGAGTGTCTCAAAACTTGCTTGACACGCATGAGTCCACAGTATTTCTTGCCTTTCTTGAGGAGATCGGTAAGAGGCTTCGCTATCTTGAGAAGTTACGAGCGGCGGCAATAACTAGCCAAACCAAGAAAACTCCGCACTTCTTTGACATTAGCGGGGAAGCCATTCAACAATTGTCTTCACGGTTTCGGGTTGACTGCAATGCCCTTAGCAGAGATGACATGACCAAGATAGGTTACTTCAGGCAGCCAAAACTCACACTTTGAGAACTTTGCATACAAGCGGTTCTCACGAAGCTTGTTTAGGACACACCGCAGGTGTTCTTCATGCTCTTCCTTGGACTTAGAATAGACCAGAATGTCATCCAGATAGACCACAACGAACTTATCAAGGTACTCCATGAAAACGGAGTTCATCAGCCTCGAGAAGGTAGCAGGTGCGTTGGTGAGTCCGAAAGACATGACCGTGTACTCATACAGGCCATAGCGGGTGGTGAAAGCTGTTTTGGGCACATCTTCCTTGCGAATCTTGATTTGGTGATAACCACTTATCAAGTCCAGTTTAGAGAACACCACAGCTCCAGCTAGCTGATCGAAAAGATCATTAATCCGCGGGAGGGGATATTTGTTCTTGATGGTTTTAGCATTGAGAGCCCGGTAGTCAACACAGAGTCTATCGGTTCTGTCACGCTTCTTCACAAAGATTGTTGGGCTACCCCAAGAAGAAGTGCTGTGTTGAATGAAACCCAACTTCTCTTGTTCATCAAGTTGTCGTTTGAGTTCACCAACTCGGAAGGACCCATTTTATAAGGCCGCTTGGAGATAGGAGCCGTTCGGTTCAAGCTCAATCACAAACTCAACCTCACGATCCGGAGGCATACCCGCAACTCTTCAGGAAAAACATCGGGAACTCACGGACCACGGTACACTGAATAGCTTCCATAGCATCATCATTCGAGCTGCCAAAGAGAAGAGCTGGACAGGAGTCGACTTGGAGAAAAGACTATATGGCCTTCAGGAATCTTGAGACACTTGGCGTTCAAAGACAATCAATCACAATTGCATTTGTTAACCAATCCATGCCCAAGATGACATCAATGTCGAATTGCCTGAGCAATTAAAGAAGCCGAGAACAAAGAACCACCAATCTCAACTTGATTGCCATGACTGATCTTAGAAGCTGCCATCTTCTCTCCAGGAGAAAGGACCATTAACCGCTTTTGGAGAGGAACCAAGACTAACTCATTCTCATTTGCAAACTTGTGAGACACAAAAGAATGCGATGCACCAGAATCAAACAAAACTCGTGCAGGGACTGAGTTAACGGAAAGGATACCCATCACAACTCCCGGTGCATGCTCAGCTTGAGCGGCGTTGACGCAGTTGGCACGAGCAACAGCAGACCCGGGCTTGGTGTTGATGTTGAGATCCCGAGGTGGTGGTGCACGAACCGAAGGAGAGATTGCTGCAGATCTTGGCGGGGGTGGAGGGAGAGCTTTGTTCTTCAACGGACAGTTCCAGTTGAGATGTCCAGGATCTCCACACGTGAAGCAGACACCAGGTGGACGTGGAGCAACATAGCCAGGGACTCCGCCAGGCGCTCCAGGGTAGTGGTGGTTGTAGCCCCTGGGAGCCTCAGTGATGGAGTTTAGTGGCCTTGACGTGTAACTTGCAGGTCTTGGTGGAGCCGGGAGCGACGGTGGGGTGTTAGGAACCCATACACGCCGCTTAGAAGGAGCTGCCATAACTGAAGAGCTTGATGCATCCCTGTTGTGTTTCTTGGACTCCTCAAACACTTGCCTGCTTGCCTCCTCTTGCAGGGCTGTGTGCTGTAGTTCCAGGAAAGATGCCGGCCTTGCATGTGTGATTGCATACTTGATCGACGCATTGAGCCCTTGCCTGAACCTCTTCTGCTTCATCTTGTCATCAGATACCTCATCGCCACCATAACAAGAGAGATTCATGAAGTTCCTGATATAGGTGTTGACGTTATCATTTCCTTGCTTCAGGTTGAGAAAAGCCTCCTTCATCCTTTCCATAACAATTTCTGATAGAAACTGCTCCTTGAACGCTCCAGTGAACCTCTCCCAAGTAGGCTGAAACCCAGTGCAGCTTGCCTTCAAGTAATTTTCCCACCAGAGAGCTGCATCTCCCTTCAGAAGGTGAGTAGCACACTTGACCCACTCCTGCTCCGGAACATCAGCAGTCTCGAGCAACCTTGACATCTCACGCAGCCAATCATCTGCGTCCAGAGGTCGATCAGAAACATCAAACTGACGAGGGTTGAATTTCAGGAAGCTCTTGATGTCTCCTCGCTTGGGAGGTGGAGGAGTGGAGCAAACTCGTTCCTCGAACACTCTCCTCAAAGCGGCTGGTTCTTTGCATTCTTGCCAAAGCATTAGCGATGTTTGACAGCGAGCCCATTCAGTGGTATGTCCTCATCAAGATGCAGCGTGGTGGAGCCATCTGTCATTGATATAAAACTCAAGTCGATTACTATAATGGAGAATGATAATAATCCAAAATAGTACCAAGATGGAATTAACCAAGATTAAAGGATACAATTTCTTGAGATGATATTAAAATATCAACAAAGTTCAAAGCACCTAGAAGATATTAAGCATATCGCACACGAAAAAGAGTGTGGTACACAAATATATCAAAGAAAATTTTCCACAAATTTCGGCATTAAAATACCAATAGATGCTAAAATTACTTAACGAATCAAGATTAGTGACTCTACCGATTCAATATACAAAAGCGAATGATAAAAGTAGTGGTATGGTCGCGACTCCATCCCGCACTCAAATCATTACTCCGCACATGAACAAGTGGAACACATATCCTAACCCCTTCTTCTCACGTTGAACCTAAATATTGGTAACTACGGAAACGAACACCCCAAACAAGATAACGTCGGATACAAAGAGTAAGACAGTTAAATCGGTTTGCAAAAGCCTGTCGGTATGGAATGTACCAATAGTTGATAACCAAAGGCTGATTAGATAACAACTTGGATGCAACAGATAGACAAGGGATTAAACACACACACACACACACACAACCTATGGTACTACGGAGACCCAGAACACGTGAATCCTAGTTTGAATTTTAAGAAGAGGATTGAAAACGTTGCACTTCCTTACCAGAAAAGGGTGGGTGGGTGGGTAAGAAGAAAAGTGGAAGCAGTCCTACTCGCTTTTGTTTTTCCCTAGTATACATAACTAACAAAATATTTGCTAGATCGACAACGACTGCTTGGTCGAGACCACGAAGGTCGGGATGGCTCGATACCAATTGTAACTACCTCGGTGAATTACGCCCTAGCTACAAGCCTGTATGAACGGTAGTGGTTGAAATAGTACTGGGGCCCCAAAAGCCACTCACGGTAGACCTTTCGGCTGTCCCAACCACTTCCAATTCATCGGGACTCAGACGGGCGTAATCGGCAGCGAAGGATCAAATACATACACAAATGAGTATGTATGCAAGCCACCATACAAGAGTACATCAGAGCCATTCCATCTAGAAAGAAAGGAAAATATAGCAACGCCATACGGCAAGATTCAAATGACCTAGATAGATCTAATATTTTAGGATACTTCCTCATACAGCACACATCAGAGTATCATGCGGAAGCGGCAAACAAAGTCCGAGTACGGATAAGAAGCAAATCGGCATAAGATGCCATAGAAATAAGCACATCCGCCCACAGATCTCACGGATCCCCGTTCCCGGAATCTCTACACCGAACGATCGTTGCCCACATCATCAGCCTCTTCCACCCAAAGATCCGTCCGCGAGGGTACCTGCTCATCCGAACCAATAATTTATCGTGTGAGACCCTAAGGGTACTCAAAGAAGACTTAATGCCTCTAAAGGGACACACCACAGGGTGACGAATTGCAGCAAAAGATAAACCCTAGCAGTTCTACAGATAACGCTAACCATCCGCCTAACCAATGATAGACGGATGTCCGTGAATTAAGGACAACAGTTATAAAAGAATTTCATCGATCCATCCTCCTCTCGCTACCAACGAAAGCGGTTAACAACCCCCCATCCGTTGGCAATTTTATTAACCATTCCATGCGTATTGCACTATTTACTAGTCAATTTACTTAGTCAGATTAAAGCGGTACTTTAGTTATGCTTGTCTATGATCGAGAAACTGTGCTCCAAGTCGTCCATAACCACGGACACGGCTTTCAGAAAGTTTTACCCGGCCGGGGTGCACCAATAGCAACACACGCTCGATCGAACTCGGAAAAACCAAATCAAAACCCAATGAGGCCTTCACGACAAAGCAATCACAGGATTCAGAAATATTTCAGGGGGCCACCCCATTGAGTACCCCCGCAACGAAGCTAGCTGACTCCGAGATGGACTCAAGATTTGCGTCATGGTCAGAACGACAAAGAAATCCCCAAACGGGACTATCGATACCGAAAACACTCCGCTTAAACAAAGACAAAGGTGCTCCTCACAAACGTAAATAAAGCAAAGACTGCATGGCATAAGTACAGATAGTAACAAAACCTCAAACTAGTTGTGGCCCCAAGAAATAAGACGAATCAAGCTCGCTCGGGGGTCCCATATACCTCCCGGATGTGGATAGCGCGATAAAGCAAGGAACAGGTTTCAAGTACTCGGGGTCTTACGGGACACAAGTGAGCAGGAAAAACCAAATAGCATATGTTGCTCACCGATTCCACTTTCATTAGTTATCCCATTACTACTCAGGTTAAGTTGTTTAGGTACCTCGTTATCCATCAGACTCTCACATACCCTACACATGCTGTTCTACGACTCGCATGGCTCAAACAACTCCTGTAGTAATGGCTCATGGGATGGAGGAACAAGCTCGGTGGGGTTTAAAGTAAAGGCTATGCAATACTTGGGATTCAATTTAATGCCATCGCGACTCCATGATGCAAGAATAAGATAGAGGCAATAGGTACTGTATGTATGCAAGCATGTGGAAGTGCTTGCCTGGCAACTCAGTTGAAGCGAGAGACGGATCTGGGTAGTGCTCCTGGTTCTCTTGATATATCCCCTGCTCAGCGTCTATTCGAAAGAAGAACCAAACAAGCAAGGGCCACATAAATAAAGTGCACAAGCATAGGAATAAAATGCGTCAAGCAAACAATCATGCCATGATGAATGATGCACAAGTTGCATGGCAATAAAGTAGCATGGCATGGGTGAGGTGTGGAAGACAAGAAATAACATTTTAATGGGGTTCTGGATCACATTTGTTGTCATATTAGTTGCTGTACACTATATTTTTATATGATGCATGCTGCAATTGAAGTCATGGGTAGCATAAACAGAAAGGTCTCGTCGAGCTGATCATTTTAGACTTATCATTTGTTAAATTCGGAGTTATAAATCAAAAGTTATTAAATTATTTAGTTCCAGTGGCATTGGTTGTAATTTAACTCAACTTGGAATTTTAAATGTGCAAAAGGTAATTTGAATAGCATATTTGAAATCCTTACATTTTTCTGGTTCAGAAACATATAACATATGTATTATTTGAGTTTGTTTTTCAAAAGTTATATTAAAACAGAATTTGAGTTTGAATTTAAATAATTTGATTTAGATTTGAATTTTGAACAGACAGCCAGCTGAACTTTTTGCACCCAGGCTCAGTTAGCCCCAGTCGCTGACAGAGGGGACCGGCGCTGACTGGGCCACACGACAGAGGCGCGCGCGGCCAGGGACTGACAGGTGGGGGGGCATGGACCGCGGGTTGGTTTGTGAAAAGATGAGGAGCCTTTTTGCAAAACACCAGTGACACAGACAGGTGGGGCTCCGAGGGACCGCGGGTTGACGCACAAAAACGTGAGGGGGTCAAGTGCAAAACAGCGCCGCGCCACCGTTTTTCTTCCTGGCTCTGTTTCGAGCGCTTGGCGCTGGCGACGCTGGCTTGAACCCGCTGACGCGGGCGGCGATGGGAGGGACCGCTGCGGTGGCTGTGTGGTTGTTGACAGGGGAGAGTAGCGGGGCTATGTAAGCATTGCGCGCCGCGGCAGCGAGTGGGCAGACGCGGCGACGGGCGCACCGAGGGTGCTCGACGAAAGGAACGGCGACGCCAGGAAGCGACAGTGCCGGCGAGGGTGTCTGGGAGGATGAGACGCTTACCGCGAGCTCGATGGTGGGATCGGATCGGGCAGGGACGGTCGTGAATGACGGCGAGGCTGACGCACTGTCGGAGCTAGGGTTTGCGCCGGTGCGCGCTGGTTCTGGCGGTGCTGGGCTTCTCCTTCCTCGCTGCTGAATACGGGGGCGACGCAGACGACCTCCGGAGCTTCCTCGGCACCCGCAGTCGTCACGCCACCGGCTAGGAAGATGGGGGGCAGGGGAAGACTGGCGGTGGACGGCGAGGCTAGGTGGAGGCGAGGAGAGGAAGGGGAGATGAGGGCGTCGCCCTGGGCGGATCTGGGGAGGCTAGAGGGGCGAGGGAGGGGATAAGAACGAGAGGGCAGGGGGGCTTGGGGGGGGGGGGGGTAGATGGAAAAGGTGGCCTCGGTGCCACCTTTCCTCCTCCCTCACGTGAGCTGTGTCGGCAGCTGGGTGGGGAGAGCTGGGCAGGCGAGGGGTGGAGAGGGGCTGGGGAGGCAGGTCTGGAGGGGCCCTAGGCAGGGAGAGAAGAGAGGGGAAAGCTAGGGTTTTGGATTAGGGGGTGGCCTCGGTTGTTTGGGGTGGGGTAGCTAGGGGCATGGTGACATGTGGGGCCATGCTAGGTTAGGTTTAGAGGGGTGGCTCGGCTAGAGAGGAGAGAAAGAGGGGGGGGTACTTAGGGTTTTGTTAGAATAGATGTGGTTTAGGGTTTTAGCTAGGATGGGTATGGGGTATGGGGTAGGTGTTAGAGAGAACTAGGATAGAGGACTAGAGAGAGAGGGGGAATGTTAGATGCTAGTGTTCTTTTGACAAGATCCAACCATGCACCAAACAAACCCCAACAAGAACAAGACTAGAGCAAGGGGGAAAAGGTGATGATGGCAAGGATGGTTAGGGTGATGGGGTTTAGGCATGACCAAACAAGACCAAACCCAAGGGGGTAGAGAGAGATTAAAATCCAAATAAAAAAACAAATGCCAAGCTAAAGGGCTACTTGCATGGGCCATGCATAATTAATTGATACCATATTTATCTTTGTGAAAACAAGATTAATTACATGGCATTTTCTTATGCATTCCAAAGTGTGGAATAAGGCCCAAGCAAAAGAATTAGAAAGAATTCCAAGTGGAGTATGAGGAGATGATCACATTGGATTATATTTGGGACTTGCTAGTGTGTATATGCCACTAGATATTTATTAAGCCCACAAAATATCCCAATCATGATGATAACCCCAAAATCAACACATATGGAAGCTAGGAAAAGGGGTCCCACTCACAAGGCATGCAAAGGTGGCCATGTGGCTCTCATGTATCAATAATGTGGAAACAAAATGATGCCAAGATGAGAACATGTGGAAAAGAATTGGATCCCTCCCAACCCACATGAGCTAGAAGTAAAACCCATAAATGCCAAGCTCATATTTAGTTGGATGGTGGAATTATAAGGTGGTGAAAAGAAAAGGTGGTGGAGTTAATAAGAGATATGCCCCCAAATCAACTTGGGCATTTAACAATATATCAAGAACCAAATACAATATCAAGAGGCAAACACAATTAATAATGCACATGAGATAAGAACCAAACAAGAAGGGGTTTTATATGATGCTCAAATGCAAGGTGGCATGATGACATGAGCATGATATGATGACGATGCAACAATTATATGTAGGAAGTGGTCCTTTATTACTAGAACAAGTAGCATTACAGGTGTTAGACAACTGGGATGCTACATTTAGTGTTCTTGGGGATAACATTGTTGACCCGTATATGTCATTTGATAATGGCAAGAATGCGTGGGAAGCGCTCGAGGCCAAGTTTAGGGTCTCGGACGCTGGCACTGAGTTGTATGTCATGAAGAAATTCTATGACTACAAGATGGTTGATGAGCGCTCCGTCGTTGAGCAAGCTCATGATATACAATCACTTGCCAAAGAACTTGAACAGTTTAAGTGTTCCTTACCGGACAAATTTTTGGCCGGTGGCATTATTGCCAAGCTTCCTCCCTCGTGGAGGAACTTTGCTACTTCTCTGAAACATAAGAGACAAGAGTTTTTCGTTATGGATCTCATTGGTCCCTTCATGTGGAAGAGAAGGCAAGAGCAAAGGACAAAACTGATCGAGGATTTGAGGGAGGTTCTACTGCCAATTTGGTGCAGAGAAAAAACTTCCCAAGTTTAAGAATAAGAACAAAATTGAAGGAAAGGGGAAGTTTGATGGCAAGAACAAGGCCACGCACTCAACCAGCTTCAAGAAGAAAAATGATAAGAGGAAAGGCTCTTGCCACGTCTATGGTGATCCTGGTCATTGGGCTCCTAGCTGTCCTAATCGCTTTGACAAGCGTCCACATGGAAACAGCGGCAAGGCCACTAATGTTGTTATTAGCGATACTAAGATGAAGGATGCTGGGTACGGTATTTTACCTACTATCCTTTCAGTATGTCATTCTCCTGATTGGTGTATAGACACGGGTGCTAATATACATGTATGTTCTGATATTTCCATGTTTTCCTCTTATCAGGTCTCAAGGACCTCTTCCATGCTGATGGGAAACGGCTCACGTGCTTCTGTTCATGGTGTTGGTACGGTAAATCTGAAGTTTATTTTGGGAAAGACCATACAGCTGAAGAATATGCAGCACATACCCTCCATTAATAAAAATCTCGTCAGCGGATCGCTTTTATGTCGAGATGGCTTTAAGTTGGTTTTTGAGTCCAATAAAGTTGTAATTTCTAAGTATGTACAATTTTTTGGAAAGGGTTATGAGTGCGGAGGTCTGTTCTGCTTGTCTTTGTCAGACTCGTGTACTAAAGTTATTAATCATGTTTGCAATGATAATGAGTCCAATGTTTGGCATTCACTACTCTGTCATATTAACTCTGGTTGCATGACGCGGCTAGCCAATATGAGTTTAATTCTGAAATTTACCACTGTCAAAGGTTCTAAGTGCCAAGTTTGTGTGCAAGCAAAGCAACCCCGCAAGTCTCATACGGCTGCGGAACCGAGAAACTTAGCACCACTAGAACTTATACATTCATATCTTTGTGAGATGAATGGTGTGTTGACAAAAGGTGGAAAATATACTTTATGACGTTGATTGATGTCTCCACTAGATACTGCTATGTTTATCTTCTGAAATCTAAAGATGAAGCTTTGAACTACTTCAAAATCTATAAAGCCGAGGCAGAAAACCAACTTGATCTTAAAATCAAGTGGCTAAGGTCGGATCGTGGTGGAGACTACTTTTCAAATGAATTTGATTTATTTTGTATGGAACATGGTATTATACATGAGAGGACGCCTCCCTACTCACCTCAGTCAAATGGGGCGGCCGAAAGGAATAACCGCACTCTAACTGATTTGGTTAATGCCATGTTATATACATCGGGTCTTTCCAAGGAATGGTGGGGGGAGGCGCTAATGTCTGCGTGTCATGTCCTAAACCGTGTTCCTGTAAAGTATAAAACCATGACTCCATTTGAGGAATGGGAAAAGAAAAGACTTAAACTCTCTTACTTACGAACATGGGGTTGTTTGGCGAAAGTCAATATTCCAATACCCAAGAAGCAAAAGCTTGGACCGAAAACTGTTGATTGTGTTTTTCTGAGATATGCTTTTCATAGCATTGGCTATAAATTTTTTGATAATAAAATCTAAGGTATCCGACATGCATGTTGGTACAATTATGGAGTCGAATGATGCGACTTTCTTTGAGGACATCTTTCCTATGAAAGGTATGTCTAGCTCATCAAATCAGGAGATGACTAGTTCATCTAGTCAGGAATTTTCTATAATTCCTGAACCCACTATGCCGATAGAACACTCTGATGATCCTGTGGAGGATGACAATGAAGCTCCCAAAAGGAGCAAGAGACAAAGGACTGCAAAGTCATTTCGTGATGATTTCATTGTGTACCTTGTGGATGATACTCCCACTTCTATTTCAGAAGCTTATGCATCTCAAGATGCTGACTACTGGAAGGAAGCTGTCCGAAGAGAGATGGACTCCATCTTAGCTAATGGTACTTGGGAAGTTACTGATCGTCCTTATGGGTGCAAACCTGTACGATGTAAGTGGGTGTTCAAGAAAAAGCTTAGACCTGATGGTACTATTGAAAAGTACAAGGCACGTCTTGTGTCTAAGGGTTATACCCAAAAGGAAGGTGAAGACTTCTTCGATACCTACTCACCTATAGCCAGATTGACCACTATTCAAGTACTACTTTCCTTGGTTGCCTCACATGGTCTTCTCGTTCATCAAATGGACGTTAAGACAGCTTTTCTAAATGGAGAGCTAGATGAGGAAACTTATATGGAGCAGCCTGACGGATTTGTAGTAGATGGTCAAGAAGAAAAGGTGTGTAAGTTAGTGAAGTCTTTGTATGGTCTTACGCAATCTCCTAAACAGTGGCGAGAAGTTTGAAAGAACTTTAACTGCTAAAGGCTTTGTTATAAACGAAGCTGACAAATGTGTGTACTATCGCCATGGTGGGGGCGAGGGAGTTATTATGTGTCTCTACGTTGATGACATATTGATATTCGGGACCAACCTCGCTGTTATCGAGGAGGTCAAAGAGTTCCTATTGTTGGGGATATGCTATATGGGTATCCTTATAGCATGTCTCTTATCCGACTAACCCGGGTGACACATAGTCGGTAGCATGACCTATGGCCTGCTGGGCGGCCTAGTTAGGTGGATCCAGAAGGGAGGCCCATGCCGGATAAAGGAAGGCTACGGTGGAGTCACCAGCGTACCCGGAGCCTTGGAGTGCAAGATACACAAGACTAGTAATAGACGATGTAGGACTCTGTAACCTGTCCGGCTAGGACTTTTTCCCTGTAACCCTAGGACCTGGCGACTATATAAGTCGGGACTATGGGAGCCTTTAGGGCATTGATTCAGACAACCTCGCACAGCGAACCTATCTCTGTAACTCGGCGTATTGCCCTTATAGTGATTTATAGCAGGAGTAGAATTCCACCGCCGTTGTGGGATCTGAACCTGGGTAAGCTGTGTTACCTCATACCCGTCAACCGTCCGCCTTACCCCGCGTCTCTAAACACGCACTGTGAGGACCCCTCCATGGCGTACTCGTCGGCAATACCACGACAGTTGGTGCCCACCGTGGGGCAAGAGGCGCTTCAGGCTCTTCAGCGGGCGAGGACCAAGATCTTCGCGGGAATCGGCGAAACCGTAGCCATTGTCCGTGTTCTGTTATCCGGCAACGTTCCGATCGTCCCTCCCGACGAGTTCTAGATCCCGGCGAAGACGAACCCTACACGGTGTTCGATCGTTCCTATCAGAGACATCCACCTCTTCATCGGCGAAACCGACTCGAGCACTAGTTCCCTAGGAGTCGGAGGAGCATCAAGACCCGCACGGACCGCCTACGGGCAGGATACGTTCGCGGAAGGATCGATGTCGGATCTCTCTTTGGAGCTTGCCGGCAAAGATAGGAAAAAATCAAGGCCCACCCAAACCGCCCCTGTGCAGGATATAAAGGTGGAAGATCACTAAAAATCCGCCGGCTTAGTCCGTGCGTCTGGACAACAGAGATCCAAGTTCGTCGGCGTGGTTACCATCTTCGATCTGGCGGGCTGCGTTCAGAGAGAGGGCGAAAACCCCCGCGATTACCTGGCCAGGTGGCTCCACATACGAGCTGACCTAGCCCACTACCCCGATGATAACGCTCTGTATCACTTCGTGGAAGAACTGGACCGTGGCACGCTTCTCCGACATTCTTTAAGACGGCAGCAGGCAACAGGACGCCTCACCCTCGAAGAGATGGTGAGCACCGTCAACAACTACGCGGAGGCTGAAGCGGCAGCTCAGACAGCGCTCGCGCTCATTGACGGAGCCCCTCCGACTCAGCCACCGCCACCACCACCTCCGGCCGCCATCGTCATAGCAGCACTACCGCCTCCAGTCATCGTCGAGCCCATTGCACCTCCACCGCCCGTCATCGAGGAAGTCCTGGCGCCCTCCGACTCTGTCATTGACGCGCTTTATGCTAACTTTAGTGCAGATTCAGAGGAAATAAACTTCAGCCCAGAAGAGCTAGACTACGTTATGCAGGAGATGGAGGAGGAGTACTCGCGCGATGAACAGGCCAACAATGTTGTCGCGTCCCGAGGGGTGTTCGTCACCATTGGGACGGCGATGGATGAAGATCAACCCGGACGAGCTCCGCCTACAGCACTAGAAAAGGGGAAGGGGCCACTTATTGCTGCTGACGATGATCGCGCAAAAGACATGCCTCCTCCGCCTAACCTAGTGCAGCAGCAGCAGGAACTCGGCACCGGCCTGAGTAACAACAACACCGCAAACTTGCCGCCTCCAGCATCTACGTCTGCAGCAGCCCAGGTTACTCTAGCTGATAGAGTGATGTACGGCAATCTCCTCGTCGAGCCACTGACCGTTGCTCATATCCGGAACGTGACCAGGCTTGATGAGAAACGCCAGTAGCTGCTGGAGGAAGCGCAAGCCATCGCGGAGCAAGGCGCTAAGCTAGATCGAGATCTGGTCAAAGCTTCAGCTCGCGTCATCAACGATCCTGGTGTACGGCGCAACCTAGGATGGGCTCCCTCGAAGCCGGCACAAGCCAAGCCATACATTGACAGTGAAGGCAAGCAGGTGATGCCCACCCCACTCCTTAACCTCGCCGTCGCCAAGACCCTTCTGGAGTAGGATAGATCGCCTGAGGTAGTGGAACAGGTCTACGACCTAGTGGCCAAGGCCGTGAAGCAGCAGGAAAAGGCCACCTCCCAGAGGCTTGAGTCTAACCCAGCGCTCTGCCAGTCCAGCCAGTACAAACCGCCAAGGGACAAATCTCTTGATGTCAGGTCCCAGACGGGTTCCTCGGAACGAAGACAGAGGGATGCATGCAACAGGAAGGATGCCATCCCAATATCCTCCGACCACGGAGAAAAAGCCCGACCTCGTCGCCCATCTTCACCGCCCCGGTCTCCCCGACATCGCGAAGATTATAACGCTCACCATCGAACGGATATGCCCCCACCAAAGCAGTGTGGAATCGTCATCCGCGACAATGCGGAGCAGACCCATCATGATGGAAAGCGCAACGAAGGACATAAGAGCAGGTCACGCCATGACCCTCCGCGTCCGACAAGCAACCGTGACAAACGCGAGGCGTCGCAGGAGTGTAATAGCAATAAGGATAACCCACCGCCACCTCCGCCTCCGTCACCACCAAGCAGTCACCATGGCGGAGGAGGCCCGCGTCGTTCATGCATCCCATCCCCTGTTGACAACAAGAAGAAGAACCCGGAGCCATATGATGCACGTTCGCGGATCGACAGGATCCACGAGGCCCGGGAAGGACCATACCTGGGACCACGTTGCTTTGGACCTGCAATACGGTCCGCAACTTACCCCAAAGGCTTCCGGATTGACAAGACCATCAAGCCCTATGACGGTACCGCCAAGCCAGCCACGTGGTTGCAGGACTACGGCAACGCAGTGGAGATTGCCGGAGGCAACCCCAACGTCGCCGTCAAGTACCTCCCATTAATGTTGGCGCGTACGGCCCGTCAGTGGATTGACGACTTGCCGGAGAAATATATCTACAACTGGTTGGACATGCAAGAAGCGTTCACCAAGAACTTTGAGGGTACATACAAGCCCCTCGCACATGTATACAGCGGTGCATTCAAGAGAAAGACGAGACATCTCGCGCCTACCTCTCCCGCTGGCTGGATATGAAGAATTCCTGCGCAGGAGTGCACGCCCAAACCGCCATGGCCGCCTTCATCGATGGATTGTAAAGGGGCACGTTGCTCCGACATAAGCTAAAGCACTTACAGGACAATCACCAACTCGACTTGAACCAGATGATTCAGTTGGCTAGTGAGTTCGCAGCTGCCGACGACGATGCTCGTGGCTCCTTGCCGGCAACGGCCGTTCCAACCCAAGCTCGAAGAAACAACAGTAGAAAGCGGAAAACCGCTCCAGAAGAAAAGCAATCTACCGACATGGTCGCTATGACTTTTGCAGGACGAGGAGAGGGCGGACAGCATGGCCGAGGAAGGGGAGCCGGTCGTGGGCAGCAACGAGGAAGTGAAACCACCTCGGCGCCGCTCCACGTTCCCCAAACCTACGAGGAGTACCGTGATATGCCATGCCTCGTACACCTCGACGTCAACGGCAAAGCCACCCATACCAATCGACACTGCAAGTTCGTCAACGACCTCAAGGAAGACCCGGAGTCCGGCTACAAGCAAAGTCGGAAGAACAGACCGCGCAGCAAGGGCAAGGGAAAGAAGAAGGAGGAGGAGTCCAAGGATTCAAGTGACATGGATGAAGACGTTGAACCCAACCACGCCGCCAATAGCGACAGCAAGGGCAAGAACCCCTTCGCGAAGAAGGCCCCAGTCTACCACACTTTCCTTAGCACCCCACCGTCCGACAACATAAGACCTCTCTGAGGATCCTGATGGATACTCTCCCCCCAGTCCCTCAGTTCCTGCGCTGGTCGGAGGTTCCAATAACTTGGGACAGGATGGACCACCCAGACCTTATACCTACGGAGAACCAATACGCCATGGTCATCAACCCTTTGATTGACGGCGTGGAGTTCACCAAGTGTATGGTGGACAGTGGAAGCAACATCAACATCATGTACCTGGATACACTGCAAAAGATGAACTTGACGGAGGCAAACCTAAGGCGGACCAACACCGTCTTCCACGGCGTAGTTCCTGGTCGGGAGGCTAGGTCCCTTGGGTGCATTACACTTCAGCTAGCCTTTGGCAATGTTCATAACTACCGCCATGAGCGCATGACCTTCGAGGTGGTCCCCTTCAAGAGCGTGTACCATGTCATATTCGGCCGCGACATATTCCACACGTTCATGGCCAAGCCATGCTTCGTCTACAACAAACTCAAGATACCCGGACCAAACGGCATCATCACCGTATCCGGAAGCTTTACCAAGGCAAGGGACTGCAAGATCGACGAAGCAACCGTTGCAGAAGCTGTCCTCTACAGCGAAGAATTCAAAGAGATCCAGAGCAAGGTCGATGACTCAGAGATGCCCGCGTCGAAGAAACAAATCTCCGACTCCGCTCCTGCGTTCAAGGCCGCCATCGAGACCAAGCCGGTGGAACTTGTGGTAGGCGATGCCTCCAAGGTCACCACCATTGGGGCGAACCTGGATCCCAAATAGGAAAGCGCGCTCGTCGAGTTCCTCCGTGAGAACAGGGACATCTTTGCCTGGCAACCTGCCGACATGAAAGGTGTACCTAGGGAACTTGCCGAGCACAGCTTAAACATTTATCCAAAATCCAAACCAGTGAAACGACCTCTACGACGCTTTGGAGATGATAAGAGACGCGCCATTGGCAAAGAGATAACTAGGTTACTTAAGGCTAGATTTATCCGAGAAGTCCTTCACACCCAATGGGTGGCCAATCCTATACTTGTCCCCAAAAAGGGAACCAGTGAATTAAGAATGTGCATTGATTACACCGGCTTGAACAAAGCATGTCCCAAAGATCCGTTTGCTTTGCCTCGCATTGACCAAGTCATTGACTCGACGGCTGGCTCGGAACTTTTGTGTTTTCTCGATGCATACTCAGGATACCACCAGATCAAGATGAGGAAGTCGGACCAATTGGCCACTTCATTCACTGCCCCATACGACACGTTTTGCTATGTCACGATACCCTTTGGGCTGAAAAACGCAGGTGCTACCTACCAGCGGACAATGCAACGTTGCCTTCACGACCAAATTGGTCGGAAAGTTCACGCCAACGTGGATGATATCGCGGTGATGTATAAAAAGTCAAACGACTTAATCTCCGACTTAAAATAAACCTTCGATAATCTCCGGAAATACAACATGATGCTTAACCCTAAGAAGTGCGTCTTCGGGGTTCCAGCCGGCAAATTGTTGGGCTTCATCGTTTCCCAGCGTGGAATCGAGGTCAACCCAGAGAAAATCAAGGCCATCTTAAACATAAACCGTCTGACATGCCTAAAGGACATTCAACGACTAACAAGTTGTGTTGCAGCAGTTAGTCGGTTCATCAGCCGACTTGGAGAGAAGGCCCTGCCGCTGTACAAGTTGCTGAAAAACGTAGACAAATTCACGTGGATGGACGAGGCAGGTGTAGCATTGAAGCATCTCAAGGAGATTCTTTCCTCATCGCCCATCCTTGCAGCACCCGAGCCTGGAGAGCCCCTGTTAATTTACATGGAGGCAACCAACCGGGTTATCAGCATCGTCATCGTCATAGAGCGGAAGGAACCAGGCTATGAGCACGCAGTTCAACGACCAGTTTACTATGTAAGCGAGGTCTTGACGGAGTCTAAGCAACGTTACCCGCACTACCAAAAGATAGCTTATGGAGTATTCCTTGCTTCTCGGAAGCTGAGGCATTACTTTCAGGAGCACCCAATCACAGTGGTGAGCAAGACTCCATTGTCGGACATCATCAACAACAGCGACGCTACAGGAAGGGTCGCGAAGTGGGGCATTGAACTTGCCGCCTTCGAGATCACCTATAAGAGACGCGACACTATCAAATCACAAGCCTTGGCGGATTTTGTTGCAGATTGGACGGAGATGCCAGACACTATTCCGTTGCCAGAACCAGAGTACTGGGTGATGCACTTTGACGGATCAAAGCTGCTCAACGGCTCGGGGGCTGGTGTATTGCTACAGTCACCAATAGGAGACAAGCTACACTACGTTCTGCAGATCCACTTCGAGGCTACAAACAACATGGCGGAGTATGAAGCACTCATTCACGGACTACGTGTAGCTAGGGATATTGGCATCAAGCGCATAGTTTGTTGTGGAGATTCCGACTTGGTTGCCCAGCAGGTGGCTGGCACCTGGAATGCGCGGAACCCTATAATGGCGGCATATCGAGACGAAGTGGACGAGATAGCCAAGAGCTTCTTGGGCTACGAAGTTAAGTATGTGCCTAGGCAACAAAACGAGGCAGCTGATCTGCTGTCTAAGCTAGGATCAGGGCGCAAGCGAATTCCGCCAGGAGTTTTCCTCGAGCACCTGCGCACACAATCCGTGAAGGGAGCCAACATCAACAATCCGGATAGAGCTGACTCTTTCGTCAACATGGTGACTAAGGTCCCTCCGGCTTGGACAAAACCGTTCATGGAATACCTCGAACACGGAACTTTGCCCGATGACGAATTCGAAAGATGGCAAATAGTACGACGAGCAAAGGGTTATACCATAATCAATGGGCAACTCTACAAAAGGAGCACTATTGGTGTATACCGAAAGTGTGTTTCCCAGCTAGAAGGTATGGAAATCCTACGCGAAATCCATCTCGGAGATTGCGGGCATCACGCCGCTCCTCGATCATTGGTCGCGAAAGCCTTCCGGCAAGGATTCTACTGGCTGACCGCGAAGGCGGACGCCGACAAGATGGTTGAGACATGCATGGGATGCCAGTATTATGCCCGAAAACCACATGTTCCTGTTGAAGAACTGCGAACAATACCAATAACTTGGTCGTTTGCGGTCTGGGGGCTAGACATGGTGGGACCGTTACAGACGGCACCTTGTGGGTTTACACATCTTCTTGTAGCAGTTGATAAATTCACCAAATGGATAGAAGCTAAACCCATTAGAAAGCTTGATGGGGCAACTGCCCTCAGGTTTGTCCGGGATCTAGTGGTGAGATTTGGTCTCCCACATAGCATTATCACCGATAATGGCAGCAATTTATCACTCGGAGAAGTGGAGGCATATTGCTGGGACAAAGGCATCTGACTTGACCTTGCATCTGTGGCACACCCACAATCCAACGGTCAGGTTGAGCGAGCCAATGGATTAATTCTGCAGGGAATAAAGCCACGTCTTGAGGCACCGCTACATAGAGCAGCTGGAGCCTGGGCGGAAGAATTGTCATATGTCTGTGGAGCTTACGAACTACACCCAATAGATCTACCGGCTACACTCCTTACTTCATGGTATATGGAGCAGAAGCTATCCTGCCTTCCGACATCCTCCACGATGCACCAAGAGTTGCCGCCTACGACGAGGATGACACTGAAGAATCCAGACGCCTGGATGTGTACCTTCTCGAGGAGGAGCGCGTTTTGGCATGCCAAAGATCCACCATCTACCAGCAGAAGCTACACAGCTACCATAGTCCCTGCGTTCGGCATCGCTCGTTTAAAGAGGGGGATTTGGTGCTCCGACTTAAGCAGAAAAGTCACACAAATTATCCCCGCCATGGGATGGACCGTTCATCATAAGCAAGGCGCTGCTCAATGGGTCTTACTACCTTGTTGACAATCGTGAACTAAAGGATAGACCCAACGAGGATCATAAGCGTAAGCGACGTGACCCGGATGATGACTACCCGGAGCTTGATCGGCCATGGAACATAGCACAGCTACGTCCTTTTTACACTTAGCATTTTTATCTAACTGTGTATCTCTTATATGATCAATGAAATAAAGCTCTTTGGTTCACTCATATTTCTGAGTCTTTTACCTCCTTTAGTGTTCATTTTTGGATCATATAAAACCTTTATGCACAAGCTTTGCGTTTGCACTTGTGAAAATTCCACCTACGGGCGTTAGCTTAAGTTTTCTGGTATACACGTTCTTTGTCGTTTTTATGTGGATTCTGGAGTAGTGACTTTCGGCACTTATTGTCGGCGATTTTGTGCTCAGGTTATTGACGGTGCCATTGGGCATCATCACCTAAGTGCATGGTTCCGACAACGAGTCTTCCGACTCACGAAAAGTCAAGCATAAGAACCAAAGTAATGGATAAGCCAGCACTTGCTTAAAAAATATATACATGCTGGGAACTAAATTCTTAAGTAGCAGGACATAACAACCATTGTTTTCCGCCTTAAGTTACACCATCAAGTTTTTTTTTCCCGCGCATCCACCAAAGGCAAAACAAATATTACATAGTGTTTTTCACTCTTTGGGCGCAGGAGACTTGGAAGCAGCATCGTCCCCAGCCGGAGAATAACCCTCAACATCGGCGCTATGATGAGACTCGGAGGAATCTTGGTTGACGCTGTCGATGGTGTTCATGGGCACAAAGACGTCGATGTCCACCAACTCGGCGACTCTGGTGTCATAACCCGCGAGTGATGACAAGATGGCTTCGTGATCAATCTCTTTGCCGTCATCATCAACGTCGGGGATGCCAGAGGTCGCCGTATCGATGTCGGCATCTTCGTAGTGTGCCTTCACCATTGAGAGAGCCATCCTCGCGCCAGCCCGTGCACATGAAGCTTTCCATCTTGTAACACGCTCGGGGGCTCGGCGCAGAATCTCCGAGTACTTCGTCACGGAGTCCGATGCCTTGATATATATCTGGAGGGGCTTAGCAATCTCTTTGGCTTGGGTGATGGCGGTGTTGATGAAGTTGCCGGCAAGAACCATGCATTCCTTGTCCGAAGGAGGCGAGTGGGTTAAACCCATAGGCGCTGAAAATTCCGACAAGGAGCGCATGAGTTCAATAAACTCTAAGTATCCAAACTACAGAAATACAAGGCGGAGGACACTTACTGAAGATGCTGGCCTTAGCCTGCCAGACGGTGTCCGCCAAGGATTCCTTCTCTTGTTGGAGGAGCTTAAACTCCTCGCTGTGGCGATGGTTTTGCTCATCAGCAGCTTGCTTCTGATCTTTTAAGATCGCAAGCTCCTCCTTCAAGCGATTGATCTCATGGAGGCGAATCTTGTGGCTTTCATGGAATCCTCGTGCATCTTCAGCATCTCTTCCCTCTCCTTCTTAAGGATTTTGTTCTCACTGTCCAGCTGCTGAATGTGCTTGGACTGCTCGACAATATCCTTGGCCTTGGCGACATGCTCTGCAAGTCGGAGAAAACAAAATACACAGTGAGTACTCGAAGAAGGAAGGCATAAAACAAAGACAGAATTCGCAAAAAAGAAAACAGACTCTTGTTTTTGATGATCTGTTCCTTCAAGATGGCAGTTTTACCCTTTTCGGCTTCAAGATCTGCGCGCATCTTCTGGTACTTGTCGTTGGCCATGCCCCGCCGAGCATTCTCGTTCTGTGAAACAAAGGAAATAGTTAAAACTATTGTTTAGTCTGCTTGAAGAACCTAGTCGGAAACTTTCCATCTAGGCGCTCGGGGGCTACAACGAAAGTTTTTCAACTTAGCAATATGCTTAGCTTTTCTTTAAAGCATCTAGTCGGAGCTACTTCAGTTCTCGATTAGAAGCTTGGGGGCTACAGTATAAAGTTTTAACTCAAAAAATGCTTAACTTTTCTTTAAGCATCTAGTCGGAACTAATTCAGTTACAACTAGAGGCTTGGGGGCTCTGATTGAAAATATAAACATCACAGATGCTACTCTTACAACATCTAGTCGGAATAGTTTCTTCCATCTAAATGCTTGGGGGCTACAGTGAGATCTCTTTCTAACTTAGTCACTCTTAGAGCATATAGATGCAAAACCTATGGTTTTCCGTCTACATCCTCGGGGGCTACAGTAGCATAAGTACAGGAATAAGACAAATAAATAAGACAATGTCGGAGAATGAGAAGCTCACACTATTGGGGGTGCTTTGGCGAAAATCCCGGTGGATCTTTTCTTTTCCGCCTCCAGGGCGGCAGTAGTCTTCTTGGAGGCTCGCCCTCCGTCTTCTTCTTCTTGCCTCCGTCGGCAGCGTCAGAGGTGGAGCTCTTCCGCTTTCGCGCCAACGGGACATCGTCGTCGGACACGACCTGACTTCCTTCATCTTTGGATCGTAGATTTGGGCAGCCAGGTTGTCCTCATCTAGATCGCTAAGCTGTTAAGTTAGAAATCACCGTGTTAGATGAAGTGGTAATGGCAAGACGGAGAAATTGGAGTATATGTCGTACACGATACATATCTACCTTTGGGCACTTGCCGTCTACGTACATGTCGCAGGTGATGGTGAAGCCACGCTTCTTATCCTTCACCTTAACGATGTCCTTCAGGCGGAGCTTGAAGTAGTCGCTCGAGAAGTTATCCACGGAGATCCAGAGGGTATCCCTTCGATCACTGGTATACTCGTGCATGAACTTCGCGCGGTGCTGCAGAGGCTGGATTCGCTTGATGAACCAGCACATGGCCAGGTCCAAGCCGGTCAAACCCGTCTCTACGAACCATTCGATCCGCCTTATTGCTCGAGAAGCGTCGAGGTCGGAGGGAAGGGAGGCATGGGATCTCCATGTGGAAACTTCAGCGGCGGCTCCATCCGCGAAGTCCAGGTACGTTACTTCTCGGCCCGCCAAAGGAATGTCTGTAGGGTTTCGTAGCATGGAAAACAAAAAATTTCTATCGCATACAAACAAACAAGCCAAGATCTATCTACTAGATTGTAGCAACGAGTCGATGGAATAACTCACCCTCGAAGATTCCAAAGTGTTTAACGAGAGCGGATTCTCGTGGGTGATGTAGTCGTACTCTTCCCGATCTCAATATTGCGTAGACGATCCTTCCGGCACCGCGTTCCGGCAGCGCTCCCGCAGTCGGTCACACGTTTGGTACTCGACGAAGACCTTCCTCTCCATTGTTCCAGCAGGCAGCGGAGGTTGTAGCACTCTCCTCGCGATTCCAGCAGCACAACGACGTGGTACCAGAAGTAGAGGGGAGATCTCGCAGGGCTTCGCCTTAAGCCGGAGCGAGTATGGTGGACTATGAGAGAGATCCTCGGTGATCTAGGGTTTATACGCACCAAGGAGGGGGCAAGGCCGCCGGCGGCGGCTATGGGGGCGGCGGCTAGGGTTAGGGTTTAGAGGAGGGCAACTTGTGTGCTAGGAGGGGCAGCCCTGCCCCTCCTTATATAGCTGGGAGGCGCCGGCCAAGGGGAGGGGAGTCCCTCCCCAACTCGGATCCCAAGTGGGCTGGCGGTGGAGGGGAGGAACTCCTCCCCAAGTAGGTTTCCTACTTCCCCTCCACCTTCCAAAATAGCCGTTTGACTTTTCAAGTTGGCGTTTGACTTTTCAAACTAGGATTTGATTAAACCCTTTATTTTGTTCAGCGATGACACCTAGTACATGATGCAATCATTCCAACTTGATATGACAGTACCCTTCCCCTTCGGAGTGCCGGACATTCCGGAACCTTCTAGAACATTCCCGATGAAAACACCGGAACCATTCTCCAACCCCGAAACAGGACTTTCCTTATATGAATCTTATTCTCCGGACCATTCCGGATCTCCTCGTGATATCCCGGATCCCATCCGAGACTCCGAAAAACATTCGGTCTCTTACTCATCATTCCATAACTACTCAAACAACGTCGAATTCTTAAGTGTGTCTCCCTACGGTTCGTGAATTATGCGGACATGATCAAGACACTTCTCCGAATAATAACCAATAGAGGAATATGGAAATTCATATGGCTCCCACATATTTCTACGATTACTTTGCGATCGAATGAACCACTTACATACGATACCAATTTCCCTTTGTCTCACGATAGTTTACTTATCTGAGGTTATGATCGTCGGTATCTCTGCATACCTAGTTCAACCTCAATTCGATAAGTACTCTTTTCTCGTTCCCGTGATATGTGATCCCTTGTGAGCCAGTCACATGCTTGCAAGCTAATTGGATGGCATTCCACCGAGAGGGCCCAGAGTATATCTATCCTTCATATGGATGGACAAATCCCACTCTTGATCCATGTGTCTCAACCAATACTTTCCGAACACTCAATGCCACCTTTATAGCCACCCAGTTATGGTGTGGTGTTTGATGTAATCAAAGCATCCTTCCGGTGAAGGTGATATGCATGATCTCATGGTCGAAGGAATTAGGTTACTATGTATCAGAAAGCATATAGCAATTGAACTATTAAAATGACTTGATCTTTATGCTACGCTTATCTATAGGAGTATGTCCACCATATCATTCTCCTAACGATATGATCTTGTTGTTAATAACATCTCAATGTTCATGATAGGGAAACCACAATCATTTATTAACCAACAAGATAGTATTATAAAGAGGTTTTACTAGGGACTCTATTTTAGTTTACAAATCACACAAGTATTAATGTTTCCTTGTTAATACTATTATAACATGAATGTAAACATTTATCATAAACACAAAGATATAATAATAACTACTTTTATTATTGCCTCTAGGGCATATCTCCAATAAGAGGTGCCTATACTAGGGCATGTAATTGAAAGGTTAGGATTGATTATTCGCATACTGAGTATGGTGAATTCAGGATTGTTCCTGACGGATGTATCGAATATTGTGGTGAAAGTGTACCACCTCTATAGAGTGTCAAACTATTCGAATAGCCGCGTCCGTGGTTATGGACAGTTGGAGTGGCCATACTGTTCCATCGTCAGATGTTTTCAAAAGGACTTGTGAAATGAATCATGAGTTTGACTTGACCACAACAGAGTTGTGATATGAAAACTCAAGTTCCCACTTAGGTGTTATAAAACCTTAAACTAGTTTTATTTGTTTCTAAACTTAGTTAGAGATAAATCTGGCTTCTTGCAAAACAACCTAGAGCTTAGTACTCCTACTCAAACCACTTACTTGTTAGTGATAGTTTGCGAGTACTTAAAGAGTACTCATGGCTTTGTCCCTGTCTATTCCCGTGGCCAGACTATGAAGAGGGCTATCAGAAGGATGGACTGCAGGAAGGTTACGACAACTAGGATCATCTCCCATCGTCAGCATTGCATGTGACTATGAAGATGGAGCCTCGCCCACGCTACCATTATTATATTATTCCGCTGCTTGAATGTACTAATGCTGGATCATGAGATCCTTTATTTGTTGTAAGACCTTATGTATGGTTTGTAATGGATAATGTACTGTGATATCCAATCTGTTATGTCTCACAAAAATGGTAATCATGGGATTGCGATGTATGGCATAACAGGCATCTGGGATTAAAAATCCGGGTGTTGACACATCTATGAAGCATTCTTCTTATAAAAAAGAGATTGAGAAAAAGAGACATATGAGAAAATAGGAAAGAGAGAAAAAAGCACCATATTCCCATGGTAAATAAGAAGAATGTTGAGATGCTGATTGTCTGCTTGCCTTGTCATTTTGGTTATGGGATAGCTCTTGTACCATGTGCAAGGGGTACCCCGTTGGCGGTTCTCTATGATACACATCTACTTACTATGACAAGAACTTTCAAGTAACTAAACTTGAGTAGCATGAGGAGCGGCCCTCGTATTCAAGGGACATGATATTGCCAACTTATACTTTGTCAAGCATATACTCCATAGTTTGTTCACTTTAACCTTAATCACTTCAAGATGCTTATGATAGGGGCAATGAGGGCTGAAAGCTAACAAGTACCACAATTTTTGGAAGATCTTTATGAGACTTGAAATCCCTGCTTCCCTTTTTATGAAGGGCCTTTCTTCCAATATTATATTGAGTCTTCACCTTCTATCCTTAGGCACCAGTTAAGAGAGCATAGTTGCCATTCTTAGTTCTATGTGAATTGTCCCAAAACTTATTGATTGATGCATATTGTTGATATTGCTTGTTCTTGAACTATTTGTATCTAGTCACTCTTATGAACTTTGAAGGTGTCCTATGCATCTATTTTCTACCCCATGAGGGAAAAGCTGAATGCCAATATGCTATGTTTTCTATATGTGAAACAAACAAACGTCTTTCAATGCATTGTTATTCATGATCTTTGTTTGTAACTTTTCATGTTGCATGCATAGTTACTTTGTCTTATTGTTAGAACTCCATCTTTCATGCTCATGTTTAGAGTTCTTTGATCTCAGCTTTCAATGCTTGCAAGTGGTTTGATCATGATTGTGATGGTGCATGTCACCTCAAAAATTATTATTTTCATCACTTACCTACTCGAGGATGAGAAGGAGTTAAGCTTGGGGATGCTTGATACGTCGTAAATGTATCTATAATTTTTGATGTTCCATGCTTGTTTAGTATCAACTTTGCTATGTTTTGTCTACACTTTGAGGTATTTTTATACACTTTATGGAACTAACCTATTGACAAGATCCCATAGAGCCAGTTGCCCGTTTTCTGCTGTTTTTGGTTTCAGAAAGCTAAAAAAATGAATATTCTCGGAATTGTACGGGACAAAAGCCAAAGTTCATTTTTTTCCCTGAACGATACGGAAAACCGAAGTAAAAATGGAGGAGTACACCAGGGTGGCCACACCCTAGGTGGGCACGGGTCCCACCCTGGACACGCCCACGGGGGGTGTGGGCCCCCTGGCCCTACACCGACCTTGCCTCCTTCGCCTATAAGAAGCCCCCGACTCAGAAACCCTAAAGAATCGACTAGAAATCCACGAAAAGTTCCATAGCGCCGCCGCTACTGAAGGGGAGATTCGAGGGACAAAAGTCTCTGTTACGACACCCTGCCGGGATGGGGAAGTGCCCCCGGAGCCATCTCCATCGATCTCCACCACCAATTCATCACTGTTGATGATTCCCATGATGATGAGGGAGTAGTTCTCCTTCGAGGCTAAGGGCTCTACCGGTAGCTATGTGCTCATCTCTCTCTATGAATGATTTTGTTGTGGTCATGAGCTTTGTAACCATTCGATCCGCCTTATTGCTCGAGAAGCGTCGAGGTCGGAGGGAAGGGAGGCATGGGATCTCCATGTGGAAACTTCAGCGGTGGCTCCATCCGCGAAGTCCGGGTACGTTACTTTTCGGCCCGCCAAAGGAATGTCGGGGCAGTAGAAGTACGTCTCATGCCAGTTTTTGCATGACTCGTGGCCGACGATGTCGGGGAACCGCCGGCCAGGTCGGATCTTGAAGCTTATGGTGCCGCAGTTTCTAAGCTCCTCCTTACTGTGTCCGGCTTCACGTTTGACGGTGAAGAAGTAAACGAACAAGTCTAACCTAGGCCTAATCCCTAGGTAACCCTCACAAAGTGCCGCGAAGTTGCTAAGTACTAAGATGCTATTGAGGGAGAGGTTATGGGGTTGGACCTTGTAGTGGTTCAAGACGGAGAGAAAGAAGTGGGAGATGGGCGGGAAAGCGCGTGCAGCTGAGCCTTGAGGTACACCTTTTCTCCGACTTGGGGAGAAGATGTCACCTCGCCGGCCGGCGCCGCCCGCCAGGCGAGCCCCTCCGTCGCGGGGAGGTAGCCTTCGGCGACCATCTCTTGGATGTCGCGGCCGGTGATGTCCGAGCCACGCCAGTCGCCCTTGTGCGAGTCCGGCTCTTCTTCTAGAGGCTCTAGCACCGCCAGATTATGGTTGTCGCCGGTGGTTTCAATCACCGCCGATGCGGGGATGACCAGGCCCTCTGGGGGCACGACGATGGAGCTCGCCGGCTTCGTCGTGGCTTCGCTCGACGCCGCCATGGATGGGGAGGAGCTGTTGTTGGCCATGGGGTGCTGGAAGGATGCGACTGACGCAGAGGGAGGCTAGGGTTTTCGAGGTTTCTCGCGGAGAGCTCGAGGAGGCGTGCGGCTGGAGGAAGAAGACGATGACGCAAGAGGAATGAGGTAAAAGGTGGAAAGTGTCCCACGGTTACTATGTATCATGCTCTGTGTCAAGATTCGTCCAGTTGATCGGGCGGTTGCCGCGTAGACGACGTGTTCGTGAACGTGCGGTAATTTCGCCACGTCTCCAACCGTCGCCGCCAACGGTTCGTATCACTCGCGCGGGAAAATCGGATATGATTGCGTTCTCTGCATGTGTGAGTTACGAGGCATCGCTGACCTAAACCTAAGTCATCCTAGCTGACACGGGTAGATGAGCCGTCGCATCAAAGATTCCGGCATGGACGGATTTATTCCGACTACGGAAGAGTACGATGGAAGATTCAACATTTCTCCGGCTTACCATTCGAAGACGGAGAAAACCTTGCAGGGTTCTTTGGGAGGACTACAAGATATTGCTTAACGATTTGCCGACATCCATCTAGATAGAGCATTCAACGTGAAGAGGCAAGACTGCGTAAGATCTCGGAGTTCTTCGGGGGCTACTGTTGGGGATATGCTATATGGGTATCCTAATAGCATGTCTCTTATCTGACTAACCCGGGTGGCCCATAGTCGGTAGCATGGCCTATGGCCTGCTGGGTGGCCCAGTTAGGTGGATCCAGAAGGGAGGCCCATGCCGGATAAAGGAAGGCTACGGTGGAGTCACCAGCATACCCGGAGCCTTGGAGTGCAAGATACACAAGACTAGCAATAGACGGTATAGGACCCTGTAACCTGTCCGGCTAGGACTTTTTCCCTGTAACCCTAGGACATGGCGACTATATAAGTCGGGCCTATGGGAGCCTTTAGGGCATCGATTCAGACAACCTCGCATAGCGAACCTATCTCTGTAACTCGGCGTATTGCCCTTATAGTGATTTATAGCAGGAGTAGGATTCCACCGCCGTTGTGGGATCTAAACCTGGGTAAGCTGTGTTACCTCGTACCCGTCAACCGTCCGCCTTACCCCACGTCTATAAACACGCACTGTGAGGACCCCTCCATGGCGTACTCGTCGGTAATACCCCGACACCTATCTCGCTGCTTTGAGATGAAGGACTTGGGAGTGGCTGATGTAATTTTAAACATCAAGCTACTAAAGGATGACAATGGTGGGATTACACTGCTTCAGTCTCACTATGTGGAAAAGATATTGAGTCGCCGTATAGCATCGCAATTCTTCTCCAACGCCTTATGATCCGAGTGTGCTACTTCGAAAGAATCGAAGGACTGCTAAAGATCAATTGAGATATTCTCAAATTATTGGCTCGCTCATGTATTTAGCTAGTGCTACTAGACCTGACATCTCCTTTGTTGTAAGCAAACTGAGTCAATTTGTGTCAATCCTGGAGATGATCATTGACATGCTCTTGAAAGAGTTTTGCGCTATTTGAAAGGCACTGCGAGTTATGGTATTCACTATACTGGGTATCCACGGGTACTTGAGGGTTATAGTGATTCAAACTGGATATCTGATGCTGATGAGATTAAGGCCACAAGTGGTTATTTGTTTACACTTGGTGGTGGTGTTGTTTCCTATAAGTCTTCCAAGCAGACCATCTTAAAGAGGTCAACAATGGAAGCAGAACTCACAGCATTAGACACAACCACTGAAAGAACATGTGGGCCCCCATGTGTGGTTTTGGTAATTAATGACAATCTTTATGGACATGTGTGTATTAAGTTATCATTGTAGGATTTGTCCATTGGCATCGCTTGGAGCATGTGTTGTCTTCAAGGTCGACGAAATGAGAAGAAGATGTGTTGTGCAAGCTTAAACTGCGCCATCTATATATAGAAGATTTCATGTTTGATGCTTGCCATTCTCGGTGATCATGGATCGATGATGAGGAATCAAGAAAGGCGTTCCATCTTGAGAAGGGAAAGATCGTCTACATCAAGCTCAAGTGGAATGCTCAAGGCAAAGATATAATCTTGATAGGTTTTCCTTTTTGCCGGTCTCATGTTGTTTATGGAGACCGGGTTTAGGATAGATTGCCGTACTATCAAGAGGGGCTCTCGAATGAGTAATTCGGTCACATCGTTCAGAGAGAGCTCAAACATTTGCATACTTGCATCATCGTATTTGGTTGTTATTTGGTCTTACCCATGTGAGGATATAGAGCTTGTGGTAATCTCCATAACAAGCTCTTGTTCATCAAAATCGGATCTCTCTTTTATATCTTATTGCGATTTTGATCTATGTGGTTTTTCGGTTTATCACGAAGTGAGGTATCTCACATTATTGACTTGATACATTCTCACTTATCGTCCTCTTTCCAACGCAATTGGAATCGGGTCAATCGGAGCTACCGTTTAAAAGTTATGACCGTTTGAATATTTACCGATTTAATTCTAAAAAGAAAAAGGAAAACAGTGTTACTGGGCTGTCCGGTACTACCGGGCCCAAGATCGACGTGCTGACCCAGCCCGCCGCTCGCTTTGGCCGGCATCGCTTCGGTTCTCTGGGACAGGTCTAGTAATCTACCGGTGGATCGGTACTACCGGCCGGCCCATCCAGCTCACCCAGCTTAGCTGGCCCCGTGCAGCTCCCTCCCGGGCCGCCTCGCCTCGAGCTGGCCCGCTCCCTCCTCTCTCGCATGCCGTCGCCGCATAGATCCCGCCAGCTGCCTCGCTCGCGCGTGCACTGCCGCCGCTTGCGCCGACTGACATGGTCATACCCTACGGGTACGTGACTTCAGCATACCTGGTCCAGCCCAAGGAAGGCCCACAGTAGATACACGCTGGCCCACGACGATTTTCGGGTGGCCAAGGCCCATGACGCCTTCGGATCCTTGGAGAGCAAGACTAGCATAGATAGGAAATTCAAAGGGGTAAAACCCTAGAGCTTGTAACCGACTAGGACTATGCCCGGGACCTGCCTAAGTCTATATAAAGTCTAGGAGGGCACGTCCTAGATCTCTCGACTCATACTTTCACACGCACCTCCACGCCAGATCGAATCTGCGCACCCTATAACCTTCGGTTCCGCCGTAATCAAGAGCAGACAAGCAGGAGTAGGGTTTTCCCTCCGGGGGCCTGAACCTGGGTAAATCTCGTGTCCCCTGGTTGCTTGTCTGTTAACCGTGCCACGATCTCCAGCATCCCCGTCTTCTCCAAAACCCAAGTCCATAACAATGGGCATTGACGAGATTAAACCTCGTCAATTGGCGTCGTCTGTGGGAATCGGGCTGCTGATTGTGCGATCGTGACGGTCCCAACCCGATCGATCTACAATTCCGCGGCGACGGAGAATCACCTCCTCTTCGGGGCCTTCGACTTCACCGCTCACTCGCCGGCCACCATGAAAGATTTCGAGCCCGTAGGCGACGGACTCGAGATTTTGTTTGGGAGCTTCGCCTGTGTGGGACAACCGGCACCTCCGCCTTCACGGGTGCCCGTGCCATCAATCAGGCCCGCCTCGTGGGCTCCACACCGTGCTACACGTCACCATCGATGAGATGAGTCCTACAGCAGTGGTTGCAACTCCGATCTGCGGCGATCCACCGGATGAAGGAACTACGATTCCGGATCCGAAAGCGGCGGCAATAACCGATCTACGAGCGATACCTATGCGCCGCGGTCATCCAGGATCAACAAACGCCCAACCCGCCGCCCAACACGAACCCCAACCCGCAGGACGGAAACGGCGGAAACGGTGGGAACAGAAGAAGCCAATCCCCCCACCCCAAGGGGAAAACAACGGCCATGTCATCCAACTTAGCAAATAAGGATGGATCCAGGCACGCCGTGCCGTCGCAGGCGACATAGTACTACCCGTGGATTCCCCACGTGACCTGCTGATAGCATACCACTACCTCCTCATCGAGGAGCACAAGAAGCAAGTCAAGATGCAGGAGACGCTCGATAAACGCAAGCAAGCATCCTCCGAGTCCAGTAGCTGACGAGCGGCTCCGCCATGGCTCCCGGCTCTAGCACGAACGGAAATCAGGGAAACAAGCATCGCTCGCGAGTGGATAACATGGATCCCAAGGAACGCCGTGATGTGACCCGAACTCTCCACGCATCGTTCATGGATATGGATGCCGACGGCAACATCATCCCGATGACACCACAAGCTGCGATCCTGGCAGCCACCGCGTATCTCGCGGCCCACCAACCTCCGGAGGGGGACCCGAAAAGAGCCATGCATAAGTCCGCACTCACCGGACTTGGACTCGTCGGAGCTGCGCTCCACGAAGACGCTCCTACGGAGCCGAAGAAGAAAGCTCTGGTCAGGCGCGACCGTAGCCCCACCCCTTCATCCGAAGAGGAAGAGGAACACGACCTTCCTCGAAGGAAGAAGAGTTCGCATCGCCATAAACGCGACTACGACGCCAGAGACGCGCTTACACGGCGCAAAATCGACAAAGCGCGAGCCAAACGCGCATGCTCTTCCGAGTCTGAGATGGATGAAAATGAAGGAGAACTCTGTGGAGCTCGATGCTTCAGCAGATCTGTTCGGCGAACAAAGATGCCATGCAATTTCAAGCTTCCTTCGGATACTCCGAAGTTCAACGGCACGCAAGATCCAAAATCTTGGCTCAGCGATCATCTGTCATCCGTCAAGCTGCACGACGGTAACAAAGAAACCGCCATGCAATGCCTCCATTGCGGTGACAGCGCGGTGGTCCGCTCAAGACCTATCATCGGGATCCATCCGAAGTTGGGAGGAGCTAGCTTACGACTTCATCCGAAATTTCAAGGGCACCAGAAGAGGCCAGCCTCAATCGAAGAGTTGCGAGCCCGCACTCGAGAGAATGGGGAATCTATTCGTCAGACATATTACCGGTCTACCACCAAGAACTCCGCATCGCATATCTCCGAGGAGAGGGCCATCGACGCTTGAGACGGCGTCAGCGCCAAGATTTCAAGGAAGAACTTGGGCGTGTCAAGCCCAAGACACTCGACCACCTCATGAAAATTGCCAGCGGTTGGGCGACGAAGATTGCATCCAATGAGCGCAATCGATGAAGAGGACGACTACGGCCAAGGCGAACGCCGCTGAAGAGGAGATCGCGGTTCACGAAGACCGCGACGACCCGACATGGTCGCGCCGACGCCCGCAATGACAACAACGCCAATGGAGGTTACATGAGGAAATCTCCGAGGCAGCGGACGATCATCACAATCGTGGCAACACCGCGATCGCGACAACGGACCCTCAGCATTCGAAAAACTTTCGGGTCCATGCACCATCCACTTCTACATCGACAAGCAAGATGGCAAAAAGAAAGCCAGTCACATGCTCAAGGATTGCCGCGAGTTCCAGAAACTCAGCGAAAGCATGGCGCAGATGAGGAAACAAGCCCCAATCCCTGCGTTCGGAAACGCACCCGCGCAAGGAGAAATAGCACATGGAGCTCCTCCTCCGCCACCTATTGGAGGCCCAAACCAACCAGTCGCACCAGCGCAAAACAACGCCGAGGTCGTATACCCCCCCCCACCAAAGGGAGTGCTAAATATGATCCAGAAGGGACGCCCCACAAACAGGGTGGAGAAGAAAATCACCCGACAAATCAACTTGGCCGTGGCAACTCCACCTGCCATCCCTGAGTACCTCAGCGGATCGGAGTCCTGCATCACGTTCACTCGCGCGGATCACCCTTGCCAGATCCCTCGCCCAGGTCATGCTGCCCTGGTGCTGGAGGCGCAGATCGGAGGCTTCGAGATGAGTCGCGTCTTCATGGACGGTGGCAGTGGCATCAACCTAATGTTCGCAAGCACCCTGGCAGCTATGCGGATCCCGCAATGCAGCCTGGAACAATCAGACACAACGTTCCACGACATTGTACCAGGAAAGGGCATATTCCCCCTGGGCAAAATAGGACTGACGTCATCTTCGGGAAGCCGGACAACTTTCGGTAGGAGCGACTCGAATTCGAAGTGGTGGACTGGCCGTCACAATACCACGCCATCCCGGGGCGTGTAGCATTCACAAGGTTCCTGGCCGTCCCACACTACGCATACCTACTACTCAAGATGCCAGGACCAAGGGGCGTCATCACAGTCCATGGGAGCTTCACCCGATCGGACCAATGCGAGGATTTCAACAAAATCTCCTCTTCGGCATGCAAGACGAGCTTGTAAGGCTCGAGGTGACGGACAATGGGCTACCCTCACACAAGGCGTAACGCACTGATATGTCTTTCGACTCCACCGTCAACACCAAGAAAGTGCAGGTCCATCCGACGGATGCCTCCAAGACGGCCTTGATAGCCAATGACCTCGATCAAGATAGGAAGGCGCGCCGAATTCCTCCGTGGCTGGAAATCTACCGGTGTCCTGCGGACATGCCAGAGTTCCTGTGGAATTCCGAGCACGCACTCAATGTCTTTCCGACACCAAGCCGCCAAGGTCCCATCCGAAGACCGCCGAGCCACGAGCCAAAGCTATCGGCAAGGAAATCAATAGACTACTCGCTGCAGACTTCATCAGGGAAATCAAAGAAAGCGAGTGGCTCGCAAACACGGTGATGGTCCCAAAGAAGGACACGGACATCCTGCGGATGTGTGTGGACTTCACGTCACTAAATAAGCATTGCCCAAAGGACCACTTCCCTCTTCCACGGATCGACCAGATCATCGATTCGACTACAGGTTGCGGGAAACTCTACTTCCTCGACGCCTACTCAGGCTATAACCAGATTCGGCTCAAGGTCGAAGATCAGGAGAAAACGGCGATTATCACACCGTTCGGAGTATTCTGTTACAACACAATGCCCTTCGGGCTAAAAAACGCGGGTGCCACGTACCAGCGATGCATGCAGGCCTGCCTCAAGGACCAGATTGGTCGCAACGTCCAAGTTTATGTCGACGACATAGTAATAAAAACCAGAGAGGCAACGACACTTATCGACGATCTCCGCGATACGTTCGACAACCTCGATCGCTACAGGATCAAGCTCAATCCCGAAAAGTGCGCCTTCGGCGTCCCATCAGGTCAGCTACTCGGGTACTTTATCTCTCAACGAGGGATCGAAGCGAACCCGAAGAAAATCAAAGCCATCATGGCGATGGAGAAGCCGAAAAACCTCAAGGGCGTCCAGCAGCTCGCAGGACGAGTAGCGGCGCTAAGCAGGTTCATCAGCCGTATGGGTGAGAAGGCCCTACCATTCTACCGGTGCTGCGTAGCGAGACAAGTTCGAGTGGACGCGAGCCAAGCCAGCGCTCGAAAGCCTCAGCGGCTCCTCTCCACCTCGCCCGCTTTGGTCACGCCAAAGGAACGCGAGCCCCTCGCTGTACATAGCAGCCACATCAGTGGTCAAGACTGCACTCGTGGTCGAACGACCCGAAGAAGGCAAGACCCACGGGTTCCAGCGCCCAATTTACTACCTCAGCGAGGTACTGACACCAACAAAGCAAAGGTACCCTCACTACCAGAAGCTAGCCTACGACGTGTTCATGACGGCTCGACGGTTGAGCCATTACTTCCAGGAGCACCAGGTGATGGTCTTCAACGAGGCACCCCTGAACAGCATCCTGAATAATCCAGAGGCCACAGGACGGGTGGCCATGTGGGGCATCGAACTATCACCCTTGGACATCGTCTACGAGAAGCGACACGCAATCAAATCTCAAGTCCTTACGGACTTCCTAGTGCACTGGATGGAGCTGCAGCTGCCAGACACCCCAGACATGTCGCAGTCCTGGACAATGCATTTCGACGGCTCCAAGCGCGAAGCCGGAGCAGGCGCAGGGGTCATACTGACCTCCCCGCAAGGTGACAAGATGAAGTATGTTCTTCGGATGAAATTCAGGGCCTCCAACAACGAAGCCGAATACGAAGCCCTCATCCATGGCAAGAGGATGGCAAAGATATGCGGCGCAATGCGCCTGGTCATCTACGGTGACTCCAACCTCGTCGTCCAGCAGACGATGAATGATTGTGACGCACACGCCGAAAACATGATCACAGCATCTGGCGCTACAACGCACTTTCGAAGGAGAATTCGACGGCGAACTCGCACGTTGGAAGAGAGAGCAACGAGGAAGCCGATAGACTCGCCAACATCGGCTCCACCTGCGCAAAGGTGCCACCAGGTGTGTTCCTCGAACAAATCTGCGTGCCATCCATCAAGCGCAAATTCCCCAAGGGATCACCCGAAGAATCAGAGCACTCGGGAGCTACGCTACACGAAGGACACGAAGGACCCGAGAAACTGGACACAGAGGTAGCCATGGTCAACCTAATGCAGGTCATGGCAGTCGAAGAATCCTGGACACGATCGTACCTCCAGTTTATGATAACCGGAGAATTGCCTGACAGCCCAACAGACGCCCGGCGCATATCTCGCCGGTGAAAAGCCTTCACCGTCATCAACGGCAAGCTGTACAAGCGCAGCATCACGGGTATACTTCAACGGTGCATCACCATCGACGACGGCAAGGCCATACTCCAGGACATCCACGAAGGCATCTGCGGCCACCATGCAGGCAGCCGCTCCCTTGTCGCTAAAGCTCTACGAGCAGGATTCTACTGGCCGACGGCCATGAGGGACGCAAAGGACATCGTCCGAAGATGCAACGGATGCCAACGGTTCGCCGACAAACCACACACACCCGGGTCCAAGCTCAGGCCCATACCTATAGCTTGGCCTTTCACTCAATGGGGCCTCGACATGATCGACAAACTGCCAAAATCCTCGAAAGGAGGACACGTCTTCCTTCTGGTTGCGGTCGACAAATTCACCAAGTGGATCGAGGCCATGCCAGTCACCAACCAGAAAGGCAAAACTGCCGTCAAGTTCTTCGAGTCCATTGTCTACAGGTTCGGCGTACCACACATCATCATCACCGACAACGGATCGAACTTCATCTCCGAAGAATTCCAGGACTTCTGCGAAGGCCTTGGGATCAACATCACATATGCCTCAGTGGCGCACCCGCAAACGAACGGGCAAGTGGAAAAGGCCAACGGCCTAATCGGAGCCGGCATCAAGAAGCGCCTCATGAGCTCACTCGAACATAAAACTGGAAATTGGACGAAGGAGCTACCTCCGTCTGTGGAGCTTACGACCACGCCAAACAGCTCCACCGCTACACCGTTCTTCATGGTACACGGAGCAAGCCGTGCTACCGGCACGCCACCAGCCCCACGGTCGTCGCCACTGTGAAGTGAATCCACGGTGCACTCAAGACGCCGGTACACTCGACGAAGCACGATATAGCGGCAGCTCGATCGGTGTACCAGAGTCTTCAACTACCACGGCCGCCAAGGTCCTTCGTCGAAGGAGACCTCGTCTTGCGACTCAAGCAAAAGCGACCGAATAAATCCGAATCGCCATGGGAAGGACCCTACGTCATCATCGAAGTCATCCCAGGTGGCGCCTATCGTCTCAAGTACGTGGAGTCTAGAGTCGCATACTCCAACCCATGGAATATCTCGCACCTGCGACGGTTCTATCCGTAGCAACCTACCCCTTCCTTTACTTTCAATAAGGCTTCCAGCCAAGGCTACTCAGCCGAACAATGTATCTCCTCCATTACGATATAAATAAAGCTAAGTGTCTCGCCCCAAAACTTCGTTTTACAATTTTCTGCAACTATACTATATGCTACAAACGCACTCGGGGGCTCCCCCCACCTCACGATTCCATCGACTGAGGCCCAAACGTGTACACCTGAGTAGCTGACAACGTCAGGCAAACGAAAAGGACACGTATCCAATTAAAAGCACTGCGTGCTCACATACAAACAAACCTTTACAACAAAGGGCACACCACGCCCAGCCGAAAATATACAAAATTTTACATCTCTCTCTTTCTACAGGTACTACCTATGTTGAAGAATAACCTGGGCACGCTGCTCAAACAAATCTACAATCTGTTTGGCATACTGCCTCATAGCCGCGTAATGCGGACGCATGTCCCACTCGCTACCATCAGGGCGAAGAGGTGGCCCAGCAGCCACGGTAGCCAAATCCACATCAGGCCGGTGCAGCCTCACAAGAGACAACGCAGCCTTCACTCCGGCGACAAGCTATTGCCGCACCAACTCCCTGACATTGCTTACGTTCCGAAATTTCGACAGAAGACCCGCAAGGTTTATTGGCGCGTCATCCAAAGGAAACATGACGTGCAGCACCGAGGAAAGCGATGTCTGCACTTGGCGGAGCACCCGTGAAACTTGATGAACACGATCCTGCACCGTCGCCAGGGCTATAGCGCGATCACGATCCATCCAGAAGAAGCCACCGGCCTCCATGTCCTGTTGAGTCAAGCAGTTGACCCGAACAGTGACACGCTCTTTTTCTTCCCTCGGAGAAAGATTTGCACCTGCAGCAATCGAACAAAATAAGAGTAAGGCCAACTGGCTCACAAGAGACCGAAGAACGACCAAAGAACAACAACTTACATTGCAGCAATACGGACCAAACTCGCCATCAAGTACTCCTCTGCGCCGCGATCCGCCTTTGACTTCCAAACGGACTTCATTACGGCAGTCACAGAGTTCCTCTCAATTCCTCTCTCCACGCACGATCCGAAGGAAAGTAAGCTGCGAGGAATCATCCAAGGATGGGTGCAATGGCGTTGCGGATGGGACGTCAACAGGGTCAGCACCCGAAGGAACCTATAGCGGTAGCAAAAGAAAGGAACACAAACATTCAGCCAAGGATGGAGCACAACTCAGAGAAATTCATTGAATATATAAAGCCACTACGTGGCACAAGGATGGTGTTCTTCAAGATATTTACAACAAAAACAAACTACAAACTAGCCTACATTTACTACGTCTAAGATGCAGGAGCCTGAGTCGCCGTGAGCGGACTTCCTAGCCCCACCTCGCTGCCGCAACATACATACTGATGAAATCAATGATGAGCAGCCTATATCGCTTTGCAGAAAGCGGAGAATAGCAAGCAAGGCTACCTCGGATCCATCCGCAGCCGTGAGAATCATCCAAGCGAAGTGATAGGCAGCAAGGCTACCTCCATGATCGCCATGGCCGGCCAGATCGAAGTGACGGACGCTTCGATGCCCACCGCTTTGTTTATGCCGGTAGCCAGCCTCGCGGAAGCATCCACATCGTCAAGGCTGCGCCTTCGGACAAGCTCCTTGTAGAAGCGACCAAGGACCTCTTTCGCCTTGGCAAGGGAGTTGACGACGGTGCTGCAGCGGTCTTCGACCGCCACAGTGGCATAATCTAGAGCACTCCCGTGCTCCAGAGCACCGCGGTCGAACTCGATGCCTGCGGCATCTGAGACAAAATAAGAAAACATGAAGAAAAGCTGCATAGAAGAAAGACCCAAAGAAAAAGAAACAAGTACAAAACTAGCACTCACCCGAAATAGCCTTGGCAGCAGCCATGAGCTTCGCCACCACCTCTTTTTCGTGAGCAGCCGCAACCGTGGCCAGCTGCTCCTCACGATCCATGCCTCCCGCCAGACGCCTTCGCCCGGCTGCCTCGCCACCCGGCTGAGCGGCTTCGCCAATGGCGGCTTCGGCCTTCTGCTCCGACTGACCAAGGCTCTTCTTGAGAGCGTCGACCTCACGGAGAGAGTCGTTATGCTCCTCTGCATTCAAGACAAACAAGTGTCAAAGAACAGGACCAGGATAAACAAGAGAGGAATTAAAAGGCAGACGGATACCTTGAAGTCTGCTGAGCCGCCCAGCCAGTGTGCCCCCACCAGCCGCTTGGCCTCCTATACAAAAGGCTGCAGAAAAAAGGAAATAGCAGTAAGAAAAGGACTTGGGGCTACGCCCAACACAAAGGAATAAAAACAACATCAGCACATGAAGACACTCGGGGGCTACCCCCGCGACATGAAGCAGAAAACTTACATGCTCCGATGGCGACCCCAAAGCCCCACCTGCGAAATTCTAAGGCACAACCACTAGCACCTCCCGCACAGGAGGATCTGGAGCGGCGCCACCCGAAGTCGCCACCGTTTGAGGTGGAGGAGACGCAATTTTCGACTCCCCCATCATCTCCAGTTCACCATCACTGGAGGCATCGTGGGAAGATTGCCTGCATACAAACCAATCAGCACAAGTACAAAAATCACGAAGGAACAAGGACAACAGTACAACAAGAAAACTTACGAGCCCAATGCGCTCAGGTCGAAGATAGGAGAAGCCCTTCGGGCCCTCTTCTCCTCTTTCTTCTCTTCCTTCTTCTCCTCCTTCTTTTCTTCCTTCTTCCGCTTTCTTTGGCGGGCGCGACGACCGCACAGAATGGCAGGAAGGGAGAGGAAGAACCTCCATGACCATCACTATGACGCCAAGGCCCAGAGGATTTACGGAGGAGTCGAGGCATCCGAAGACTCGCTGGAGCTCAGTGATCGCTTGCGCGAATGGTCCTCACTCGACTCGTCGGCATCCTCCGCTGGAGATCGCGCTGACGGTAGCTCGGACACGGAATCAACAACTTCATTATCCGGGGCATTCGGATATCTCTCGGGCAACGGCAGTACCATGCCCGGCACTTTGAAGCTCTGCAAAATGAGAAGGAACTTTGTTAGCAAACAAAGGAAACAAATACACAGCCGACAAAAATAAAGGGGAGCACTACGTGCACAAATCTACACCTTCGACACGACCAACGTCGAAGAAAAGGGAGGAGTCAGCGACTTCCCCGGGATTTCTTCGTCGGCCTTGAACTTCAACAGCGCGCGAAGAACCTTGTCAAGATCCCCCTCGGAGATTTTCTCACTCGAAACCCTCGTCGGATCACGGCGCCCAGAATAAAGAAACATCGGGTGCGCCCTCGCTTGGAGAGGCTGCACTCGACGCTCAAGAAACGTCCGGATGATGTCCACACCGTTCACCTCCTTCTCAGGAATCAGTTGGAGATCCTCCACCCGACGGTACAGGGCCTCTATCTCCGCCACCTCACCATCTAAGATTTGTTTTTTCCAAGACCTTTTCTTCTCAATCATTTGGGAGGGGTCAAAGGGAACAAGACCAAAATCTTGCCCGGGCACTACGGAGTTGCGGATATAAAACCATCGCCTCCGCTAGTACTGGACAGATTCGGACATGGAAAAGGAGAAGAATAGCAGATTGGGACTAAGAGAGATGATGAAACCCCCAATGGGGTACACACCATCCGAACCAGATTGCCTCTTCACGGAATAGAGCTTCCGAAAGAGGCCAAAGTGCGGCTCAATGCCAAGCCAGCACTCGCAAAAAGTGATAAAACAAGCAATGTGGAGAAGAGAATTGGGAGACAGATGATGCAGCTGAACCCCATAGAAGAAGAGCAGTCCACGAAGGAAGTCATGGACTGGATACGAAAACCCACGCAAAACGAAGGCGAGAAACAAAACCCGGTACCCAGATGGGGACGGGATTACCTCATTGCCGGGAGTTTAACGGCCTCCCTCCTCCGGATCAAGCCTCGCTCGCAGCTGCGGAGATCGCTCTCGCGCCTCGATCGCCGCCACCACCATCGGTGATGCGATCGTGGCGCGCTTTCTTTTCTCCGGCGCTGGTCCCAACCGCAGATGAAGACTTCTTTGGTTTCCCCATCACGCTACGGCGGCGCCGGCGATGAAAACGTACAAAGGACGATGGAAATGTGGAAGGAAATCCCAGCGCGAAGCAAGAATCGCTCGAGCGCAAGGAGGTAGTGAAACACAAGAACTGGTGCGGTGAAAACAAACCACGGTTCCCCTCAATGATTATAACAGCGAAGACGACGCATGGCAGCTGTTCATCCAGAAGACCTAACGCCAACGGCAGATCTGGCCGTACACGTGTCAACACCACAACAAACCATCGTTACCACGCCGTCCACTACGCGCGGAAATCGAGGAGACGCCGTAATTATCTCCACGCCCCGCGTGACCGGTCAATTCAAAGTCAGCAAGTGGGACCCATGTTCGTCCAGTCAAGTCATCTCTGGCGTAGCAGACGCTTGAGGTCATCGATCGTCAGCACTGATGTCATCAAAAGATATACTAGCACCAATTACGATTCTTCGGCTCCACAGCTAAGAGCTAAGAGTACTCACTCGAATCTTCGATTCGACTAAGTACTCGGGGGCTACTCCTATCAGGAGCGCTGACCGCGCACCCAGAAGATGAATAACGACAAAGTATTTCTTCGAGTCCTACATCGAGTCTGCGACTCCACTACGGACTCGGGGGCTACTCCCATAGGGAGGATGGATTTAATCATCCGAAATTTTTTGAGTCCTGCGGACCTAACAACCGAATAAATGCTTGAACTAAAGTCTCTGCTCGAGTCTATGACTCGAACAGACACTCGGGGGCTACTCCCATAGGGAGCGCTGGTCGCGCACCCTATGAAATCTTCGACTGCGATCTTTCGGATCAGCACGAAAAAACTTTTCGGCAACTCTGCCCCAACAAAACGCTGAGTGAGCGACAATCTCCTTGGCCACCCGAAGCACCTCCGTGGTGACAAATGTTCGGATGCTGCGTCTGCGGCGCAAAGATAAGACCTGCAGATATCATCTGATGGCACGAAGCATAACGATGCGCTCTGCTAGTATAAATCCATGCCAACAGGCGTGATGAAAAATCCTGACGGACGCGTTGGGTACATCAATCAAAAACACTGGAATTCCACTCCTGTAAGTCCTCCGTGGCCTGAGTCGAATTACCCCAGCATATGTTCCAGGTTCGAGTTGAGGGACTCGAACTTGAAGAAGATCGTGTTGTTTCGTCCTAAGATGCTTAATCGACCACGATCCGTCGGGTGAGTCAGGCACAAGCATCAACAATCCCTACACACATATATTATTGCACCCGAAAATGGAAGAGTCCTCACCAATCGATTCGACCGCACACTCGGGCTATCTTGACATGGTCATACCTACGGCACGTGACTTGACATACCGGTCCAGCCCAAGGAAGGCCCACAGCAGATACACGCTGGCCCACGACGATTTTCGGGTGGCCAAGGCCCATGACGCCTTCGGATCCTTGGAGATCAAGACTAGCATAGATAGGAAATTCAAAAGGGTAAAACCCTAGAGCTTGTAACCGACTAGGACTATGCCCGGGACCTGCCTAAGTCTATATAAAGGCCAGGAGGGCACGCCCTATATCTCTAGACTCATACTTTCACACGCACCTCCACGCCAGATCGAATCTGCGCACCCTGTAACCTTCGGTTCCGCCGTAATCAAGAGCAGACAAGCAGGAGTAGGGTTTTTCCGGGCCTCGAACACAGGTAAATCTCGTGTCCCCTGGTTGCTTGTCTGTTAACCGTGCCACGATCTCCAGCATCCCCATCTTCTCCAAAACCCAAGTCCATAACAATGGGCATTGACGAGATTAAACCTCGTCACCGACCCAGCGCGCCGTTCCTCCCGCGCTGCGCCTGCCTCTCACGCGCGCGTGTGCCGCGCATTGACTTTGGCACTCTCGCGCCTGCCGCTGCAGGACCCACTCGTGTGCCCGCATGTCCCCCGCGCTAGCCCCTGTTCCCTCGCGCATGCGCATTGCCGCCTCATGCGGCCCGCCTCGCTCATTGCATTCACCACGCCGCGCTTAGCCAGCCGCTGCGGCTGCGTGTTGGCTGCCGCCTCAAGGCTTCACTGGTCGGTCCCGATTTTCCTTCGCTCGGCCGACTGTGCTGCTGCGTTGACTTCCCCCTTGTCCAAACCGGTACTAGCGGTCCAGACAGAAAAATACCCCAACGGCCATATTTTCTGGATCTACTATTTAAGCCTTTGTCCGTTTTCAGTTTAGTAAGTTTCTTCCTCTTCTATTAGTCTAAGCTTTGTCCACACTTGCTCTAGATTTTGAAGCTTGATTAATCTCTTCCCCTCCGATGATTCTTGCCCATATTTGAGTGGAAGAGAGAGGAGATCTAGATCTACGTTTTGACCTAACCGATTCATCTCTTTGTGAGTGTATCTTTGGGGATCTAGATTTTGGGGGATTTTGTGTCCCTCTTTGATTCCTCCTCTATTGTTCCCCCAATAGCTTTAGTAGCTTTGTTGGAACTTGAGAGTGAGGGATTGGAGCATCTTTGTGGTGTTCTTGCCATTTGCATTCGGTGCATCGGTTTGTGTTCTCCTCGGAGGATTTGGTTTGAGTTACTCATTGGAGCTTGTCCCTCTTGGGTTCTTGGAACCCTAGACGGTTTTGTGGCCTTGGTGGCGTTGTGTCCTTGGTGGCGTTTGTTGGGAGCCTCCAATTAAGTTGTAGAGAAGTGCCCCAACCTTGTGAGAGGTTCCGGTTGCCACCGACAAGTGCACCGATAGTGGAAGCGTGGATCGATTCCATTGGGTGAGATTCACCGGAGAATAAGGGAGGCCTTTTGTGGTGTTGGTGGTTTGATAACACCCTCTCTCCAAACGAGACGTACTCCATGTTGGAAGGAACTCAGTAAAATATTGCCGTCCCCGCGTGCCTCGGTTATCTCTATACCCGAGCTCTTTACTTATGCACTTTATATTGTGATAGCCTTCGTGCTTGAAGTAATCTATATCTTGCTATCACATTGTTGCTTGTATTGTTTAGCATAAGTTGTTGGTGCACATAGGTGATCCCTAGATTGTTCTAGGTTTTGTGCTTAACAAAGTAAACGTTAGTTTTATTCCGCCTTTGTTGAGCCACTCTCGGAAAAGTTTTAATCGCATATTCACCCCCCTCTAGGCGACATATGTATCCTTTCAACCACTTTTGAAGCAGAGTGGCTTCGTGAGCTCTTGATGGACTTACCTGTGGTTGAAAAACCAATACCCGCCATCCCGATGAACTGTGATCGTCAAAGTAAACAGTTCTAAGGATAATATGAAGTCATCAAGGCATGTAAAGAGGAGATTGAAATCTGTCAGGAAACTGAGAAACTTCGGAGTTATTGCGTTGGATTATATCCAAACATCTAAGAACCTGGCAGACCCCTTCACAAAGGGTTTATCACGCAATGTGATAGATAATGCATCGAGGGAGATGGGTTTGAGACCCACGCTATGAGTTGATCCCAGTGGCAACCCAATCTATGTGATCGGAGACCCCGTGAATTAGAGCTGGGAGACAAGATGTTGGTCAGCTGAGAGGAGAGTATTCCCATATTATATTTACATCTCCATAAAGATGCAATACTCTCTTAATCTGCATGACAGGTTGATATTTATCTTAATGTGTTTCAAGTGGCTTTTATAAGCGGAGATGTTGTTCTGCAGAACATCTCTTGAGGAACACACCTATATGAGTCTGACTGTCAAACGTTGCAGTCCGTGAGAGTTGGGTGCTCCCTAATAAACTCATGAAAGACCCTGGAGTATGACGCATAAACTCCAAACTGCGAGGAAGCCGACGATATCCCTGAACTGGTCTAGATTTTGTGTGAAACTAGCGTACCAAAAACTTATAGTTCAAGACATAGTCCACTATTCAAGTTGCTAGCTAGTGTAGCATGAAGTTTAACGTGGAAGTTCAACTTAACAGTCTCCACTACACACCGGTATATAAAACAATGTTCTGAAAGGAAAATGATGTGATGTGTCAATGAGACTTTGTGGGGGATTGTTAGAATTTGGTGAGTTTTGGGCTGTTGGCCCATTAGACAAATTCTGAAATTCTCTTTGACCCACTTGTATATGGCAGCATATGGCTGTGCTAGTGGTGCTAAAGTTTAGTCCCACATTGCTAGTTGAAGGGGAGTTGGACCACCTTATATAGTAGAGTATTGCACCACTCACTGAGGTGTGACTAGAAGAGTAGCCCTCGCGCACTCCTACTCCGACACCGCCCGCCTCGCCTCGCCTAGTCATGACGAGCGCGCACCGCGGGTTGCGGGAATCTCGCCGAGCCGAGCTTTATTTTGCTGGTTGGGAAAACTGATTATGAGTCATTAACAGATGCATTACAATCGTTTCCAGTTTTTTATGGACGTGAATGTTACCGACTCGGACGTGGGCTGAGCCCACGATCTTCCTAACCTGCACTATATAAGCGTCTGCGCTAAACCTAATCGGTGAATCAATCCACACACGCGCCTACCTCCAAAACCTTGCGCCGCCGCTTTCGTCTTCCTCATCCCGGCTTGCGGCGTGCATCGCAGATCGGGACAGTAGGCCTCCGGAACCCCGTCTCTCGTGAACCTGTACGGGTGAGGGGCGATCAGGTTTTTGGGGAGTGCTCAAGCGCGACTACTGGCAACCACGACGTCGTCCGACGAGGAGTTTCCGAACGACGACTTCTTTCCGGATGTCAGCGAACTCTTCGACAACCTCAACATGGGCGACGCTGCTGCGACCGCTGCGGCTGCTATTCAGCCTACATTGTATGTGATACTCAACTGTCTTTTTCGGATTATGCTAGAGTTTTTTGTTCTAGCGTTTGGTGTAAATGTGATAGGTTTATCTCCTATAGATGTAATTTGTTCATCTACTTTGTTGATCTGCATATGTTTTTAGTACTGTTTGTATGATCGTGCTTTATCAATTTATTATTCGGATTCAATTATATGGATTATTGCTTATATTTCCAAGACAATCTTCTTTTACCATTAGATATGTTGGTGGCTTTCGGTCGTACAACGTTATGAAAAAGACAGCATGTGACCAGACATATTTGCACTGATTTAGTTTTGAGCTTGCCCTTGGCTGACTTTGCATTGTCCTTTGTATAAGTATAATTCACACTGTAACAAAAACATGTATGATACATTTTATATCCATCTGTATCCATTCGAGAAAACTGGTTTTTAAGACGCATAGATCTTGCATGACACAAAATCTTATCGTATATACGATTATACCCGTAGCAACGCACGGGCAATTTACTAATATATATAGTTGACTTCGGAGTATGCTGCTCCTAAATATATCTGGAGTTGTGATATATAGTCGCTCAAAGAGAAAGAAAAGAACTCGCAGGCTCAACGAGTCAACGCTCACCCCAAAAAGTGCATGCCTCGTGTCATTTCTGCATTTGTCACCCCACTGTGAACCACCGGAGGCTTGAAGGAAATGTCTCTAACAAGTAACAATAGTGTTTGGCTATCGATAGAGCATGAGATGTTGGTTATACAAAGTTGTCATAACATCTATAGTTATTAGCTACTTCCTCCGTTTCAAAATATAAGATGTTTAAGGTTTAATTAAAATTCAATATTTTCTAAGTTTAATCATGATTATATATAATAAATATAAATATTTACACTACCAAATCAATATTTCCTAAATATTTTCATTTCATAGTATAGACATATATATATTTTTTCCTAAATATCTGGTCAAAGTTAGTAAGATTTAACTTATGACCACTCCTTAGACGTCTTACATTTTGAGACGGAGAGAGAGTATTATATTATAATCATTCATACAAATATTTTGGAATAGAGCTTCCACCTCTCATTTTCATGTCCCTCTCCACATAGGCAAAAATGCCATGGAGGTGGACCACAAGTCATTCATTGTACTTTTTCTTAAACCAAGAAGGGAAACTTCCTCGCTATAAATAAGAAGGAAACACTCCCTCTCTAGGAGGGAGAAGGAAATGCTTCCTGCAATGAGTTCAGCCGTTTTATTTGGGCCCTTGGTGACTGCTTCTATAGTAGACCGATGATGAACAAAAACATAGTTCAGATAAGTGGATGGGCTCTTGGTTTTGGCAAACGACCGGCTCGTCTATTATGAATCATGCCTTCTTTCGACAATGTTACCAATGCAGCCTATATGCCAGCTCTTAGGACATCTCTACCGGATTCCCCTGCAAAGCAGCATCTTTGGGGCGTGGCAAGCAAAAGAAAGTCTCACACTGGGCCCCCCAAAGACCGCCGGCCGTAAAAGCCGGCCTAAAACAGGAGCGATAACTCCGAAAAGATAAATTTCCTATCATTTTTCTCAATTCAATAGAAATACGGTCGGCGACGCTAATTTGAGTCACCTGGGCAAAATAAGAACAACACCCACATTCAACCCTTCCTTTTCCTTCCATTAGCAAGAACTTGTTTCATTTGCATGTCATAAGGAATTCGAAGAACTACTTCAAATAATCGGGAGGCATAGCTCTTAGCTTCAATGTTTGTGTTGCTATCTTGCCTTTGGGAAGATGGTTTCTATCGTTTGTGTTACTATGTTTGCTTGATATATTTTGACGCAGCATCTCGCAATGTTCCATGTTTCCTACTCGTTGACCGTTATCACTAGCGCGTTGTGTCCTGTCTTTTTTTTACCTTAAACGGGGCGTGTTGCTCCTAGAACGCGGTGGGATGCTTCAAGATAGGACGAAAGAACCTCCTTGAAACAAGCCTATAATATTCAGTTTTCTAGGGCGAAGGCCACTTCCATGAGGCCGTGTGTTTGGAGACGGTGTCGCCGAAATGCAAACATGCCCTCGAGACCGCGACACATATCCAATGCGGATACTCGATTAGAATTGTGAAAGCATAAAGGCCTGCATAGGTGCATCATAGATCATAACCATACAATCGGCACCGGTCATCCCGGTCCACGATTTATGGCACTCCATTGTCCTTGGAGCCGGCGGTAGCCGGCGCAAAGGCTTCATATCGCTTATCATGTTGGTCACTTGGAAGATCCGGAAGCAAAAGAAACGCGAGTATTCTCGTCGATGCCACAATATGTCACCACAAAGAACAAAGAGGAAGAAAGAAATCGGGCAACACGGAAGGAACCATTTGAGTAAGATTATGCCGCGAGATTAGGCTTCTATATTGAAGAGGAAATCGGTAACTTGTTCCATTAATTTCTTCTTAATTAATCCAGTATGATATAACAAAAATGGATGAATATTATTTATTTAAAGGTACCATAAAAGACCTCATAATAAAATGAGGCAAAACTTTTAACTCGGCTTAAAAAACTCTTTTTTCTGCCAAAAATAAACAAAATATAAGAACTCCATGCCTGTCAACGCGTGGTCAATACGTAGCTGACGGTTGACGCGCACTTTTTTTAGGTATGTTGACGTGCACTTTTTGTTAGTCATATCTGGACTTCCGGAGACGATGTGTGATTAACCTGCATGCGTTCAGCAGGACGAGCCAAGTCTCTGTACTGGAATTCTGTTTGTGCTTGCGTACGCTTCATCGTGATTATCCTATCCAAGGCGTTGCACAGCTCATCAGCAAGATTCTCCCTCTAAAAAAAACTCATCGGCAAGAAAAAGAAAAGGCAAAAGCGTTGCATTTCATCAATTCCTTTTCAAACGCAAAGTGCCAGGATTCCGGCGTTGCATCTCCCACGCAAGGGTGCGCAAGCCGCTGATTCCGCATGGGGCCCGCGCGACCACGACTGATCAAAAGGCGCGGGGATGAGATTCCGAATGCAAGCAAATCGCAGTGGTCCAGCAGAAAAGCGCGGGGGGGTGGGGGTGGGGGGTGGGGGGCGGCCGAGGGGTGGGATGGTGCCCTCCACGTTGATTCCGCGGTCCTTTCCTGCACTCCTCCTCCACTCCTCCTGTGCTAGTTGTACACGAAGCTCTTCCACGGTTTTTTTACGTCCAAAAGTCTTAACCCTCACCCTCGCATGTTTTGTTAGAGAGAAACTATCTTTGCGCTCTCGCACACGAGTTTTATGATGTGTTTAAATCACCAAATAGAGTAAAATATATGCTGCCATGCTGAATATGATAATGTATTCAAAATTATGTGTAATTTCCTAAACAACTTGGGAATGTTGGTTTTTATCGAATACGGTGATCCTAATAAAAAACATGAAATATATAGTTGGTGTTGTATTTTCTTGGACAACCAGTGTCGTGTTTGAAGCTGCATAATAAAACATGAAACATAAGAATCTATTACCATCTAAAATTATTATCTCCTCTATACTTGATCACGGGTGCAAAAAACATGTATTGAGTTTTATCTGATTAATCCAGATCATCCAGTATGATATAATCCAATAAGTTCTCATGAGACACCTACTATTTACATTGTCACGAAGATATAACTTCTATTTTCCATGTACCATTTACATGATGCGCAAATCATTTTTGCACGTGATGCTCCCTGTAGCCCTCTGTTCCATGTGTTGTCAATTTCTCCTCTCAGTTGCATGCCAACACTTAGAAAGTGCATTATTCACTGGTATGAATCTAACATGCAATCGCCAATGAAACATGTTGTGTCAAATATGCAGGTTCTAAAGCAAACAGAATAATTTGTTCTTTACAAATAAGGCATTATCTCGTTGTAGTATCAAAACTTGAAATTTATTTGGCCGGTGGCTTTTTACACAAAAAATAAATAATGCATCGTCATCCATGGCAACACAAAAATGTCATGTATCATTACGCTCAAATTTTATCGAGTTGATCATTTGCAAACGTTATAAAATGCATGACATTTCTATCCATGTAAGTACAATGCGATAGTGTCACTGAAGTTTTCTCTATGACAACAAGTACTTCTACATAGTAGTAGAAAATCGAGTGTCCTGGTACAAGAGCAGATGAGTTTTGTGTTGGCATTGGCCGAACGACAAAAATCTCACTCCCATGTGAGATCTAGACCATTTGTCATTCTAACAACCCCCCCTCCCTCGCCCACACAACATTTTATAATACATTCGAAATATGGTTGCAACATTTTTTTCCTTTCATCTACAAAACAAATAAAAAGCTTCACATCCTTAAAAAACACTCGTGCAGCAAAACATGTGTATGCAAAGATTCCCTAGTTGGTCGGAGCAATTCACCAACAAGAACCATCACAAGGCACAAGAAGCGGATCTTGGGGCAATGGAGGTCGCGCCTGTCAACAAGAAACATGTTCCTATCCTGTGAAAATGGAAAGAACCACTCATTCGTGTCTCCCTCAGGTAGCGGCCAACCCAACTCCCTCCCCAGATCTCAGCTGGTGAGCGGGCTGGTTCCCTCTCCCTCTGCTTGCCGCTCCGGTGGCTAGAGGGAGGGGGGCCTTGTTCCTCCGTCTAGTAGTTAGGGTTAGTGTCTTTTTGTCGTGGTGCTCCGTTGGGGTGGTGGGAGCGGCGCCCAGACGAATAAATTTGCCTCATCTCTACTCCTACACCGGCGCTGATCTTCATGGCTGCGCCACGAAGGTGATGGCAACGTATGATGTTCGGCCCTTCAGATCATTAGCTTGGTCTTCTCGTCGTTCTTGAGATCCGGCGAGATCTGTTCCTTGTTGTGTCGCTGGCGCTCGTCGTTATCCACGATGGCGCTGGCGGCCGGGACGAGGTGGTTTCTGTGGAGCAAGGATGTTGGTCCGGAGGTGGTGGATCCGCTATTCCTCTTCGACTTCGTTGATGGGAGGCGACGAATCTTGGTCCAAGATAGCACAGGGACGTCCCCCGATCGACGTGCCACAACGACATGTGTCTCGCTGCATGCAGCAAGCCTGTTTATCGACTCATAAAGCCTCATTGGAGATGGTGCTTTTTTGGATCTTGCAATGGTGGAGGCTCAGCGTCTCTTTCGGCGTTTGTCTCGGTGGCCGCTAGATTTGGTGGTTACAGGAAAACCTAGGGGTCGTTTTGTATTTCTCGATCTCTTATTCTTTTCAGGATAATCATTTTATCCCGGTTTGTCTTTTAGTGTCCACATGTGTTGCTTTATGTATCTTGATTTTCAATTAATGAAATATGTGGTTGCTCTAAAAAAAAGAAACATCACACATATGTAAAATGGAAGCACATGCTTGCAAAATAAACACAAAATATGTAGCAGATACCTAGTGTCATTGTGACCTACTGCATGGGTGTCTACAGCAAACAAAAGGAGCCTCAAGCATGTCGAAAGAATGTACACGCCATAAATTTTTTAGAAATCACTTAACAAATATTTTAAAGCAACACCCCACCGGATTGGGCTCGCTGCAGCCAAATCCGCTTCGCCGTAACTGGCTCATCCATCTAGGACCTGATACCCTTGGCCTACCATCTTCTTCGAGATCATTGTTTGAGAAGACTCCAATCTAAGTTCCAACCACGACATCTGTGGCAATGATCTCTTCTATCATATGTACCGGCAATGATCTCTTCTATCATATGTACCGAGGGTTACGATTCTCAGCGACAATGGATGGATAGTGCAAGATGAAAGCAGCATGAGGAGAAACGTGGTGGCAAAAGAGAAAAAAAGAGGCCAAAAGGCATACAAGCCAGTGTTAGAAAGACGGCCGTCCCGAAGAGGGAATGGTTTATTTTCTCTTGAGTGCTCGTGTACATGCAGCATTTTCCTTCAAAATCTAGTAGCAGGGGACATCTTGGCCCGTAGCAAAAGCACCCCGCCGTCCACCCGGAATCTCCTTCCGCCCGCTCTCGACCGTCCATTCTGAATCCGACGTCCGCGATCTCCTGATCAGACCTAAACCCCGTTGCATCTATAAAACCCCACCAAGCAAGAACTCCTCCCCGCCGCATTCCCCCCAAAGTCCCCAACCCCACAGACGCGCACGGCACCAACCCTTTTCTTGCGGCGAGACAGAAGGGAGAGCCATGGCGGAGCACGCTGATGACGCCACCCACAAACCGGAGACCATGATGGAGAAGATCGCCGACAAGCTCCACATCGGCGGCGACCACTCCTCCTCCTCCTCGTCGGACTCCGACAACGACGAGCGCCCGCGCCCTTCGGCGCCGCCAGCCCCCGCCGCCCCCGCCGCTTCCGAGGTCACCACCGCCTCCTTCGCCGACTCCGCCTCCGCGGCGGCGGCCGATGCCAAGGACAAGATGTTCCGCCTCTTCGGCCGCGAGCAGCCCATCCACAAGGTCCTCGGCGGAGGCAAACGTATGGCTCCGTAACTGATCTGATTGATGCTCTTTGTTTTCGTAGCGGTTTTGCTTCTCCAATGCGTAGATCGGATCGGGACATATGGATCTGGGTGGTTTGGTTTTCGGATTAGATCTGGTAACTGATTGGGTAGTGCTACCGTGCAAGTGGGGTTAAGCTTTTAGGCAGCAGGATGGGGTTGTTTAGATCCGGGGAGACGGTGCTTGACAGAAAGAAACACAACTAGAGTCACCTGTTTCGTGACTTTCATCAATGCAGCTTATCTTCGTATGAAACTAGCTGTGGTTATGTGATCTGGTCTTTAAGATTTACCCCTTTATAATTATTTATTCTATTGAAGTGGATGCGACTTGCTTTGGTCAGTAACCATTGAGCTTGTCTGCCGTGATCAATAGGAAGGGAAGTGGTCTGCTAATGCAGTATACTAATCGAGTACTATTGTATGCTGGTATAGTGGTATCTTATCCTTCTTGCAATATTATCTTTCAGTGTTCTAATCATGGTTGCTATATTAATATAGCTGGGTGCATGCCTGTTTCGAGGATCTCTAGCATCTCCATGAGTAATAATGTGATTTTGGTAGAATGTTACTCATGCTGTGACTGCTGTTGAATGCATGATTGTGGTAGAATGATCCTTAGGTGCTCATTGTTCAACAACTTATGCTGTGAAATGCATGCCTAGTGAATGCTACTGTGCTCTTGCTATGTGTTCTGGGGACATAAGTTGTTCTTTGTGAGAATTATAGTTGTATGACTGTTTGGTTTATTTTCTGGGTCAAAGAAAGAAATGATCAACCTTGTGGTGTTTAGCATTGTTTCCTCCCCTTTTCAAACTTATAAGATTTACCTTAGCTTTGGAGCACCTACATGACTTATTGGTCATTTCACATCACAATATAACTTCATCATAGATGGAGTAAAGAAATAAGACTTCTAGTGGTTTCTATGTACGCTACATATGTACCTTCATTTTTTTTGTTGTACTTGAGTTGTTAACCGTGAACTGAAAACATGCAAATTTTGAGGGTAACCTTACTCTGTGGTGAATTATTACCAGGTAGCATAGGTTAAATAAACCAGCAATCTCTACTTGACTTAGAAGTACTGTTGTGACCTGATAACTTTTCTGGACCATCTTGCGACACTTTTGGACTGTTATCTTCTCTTTCTACTTGTCTTGAGCACTGCCATATTTCATCACTGTCACGGTGTCTTGTATTGTGACCAAGTGTAATTGTGAGCATTTGATGTTCTGCAATCTTTTTGCTCTATTCACTTCGTTTATCTCTTCTGCAGCTGCTGATGTGTTTATGTGGAGGAACAAGAACATCTCTGCTGGAGTACTAGGTGGTGCAACTGCAGTCTGGATCATTTTTGAATTGCTTGGCTACCATCTTCTGGCTTTCCTTTGCCATGGTCTCATATTCTCTCTGGGTGTTCTCTTTCTCTGGTCTAATGCCTCGTCATTCATTAACAAGTAAGAAATCTTCTCCTCAGTATCATTGGTACACATTTGTAAGTTAGATAGTCAGTACTTAATAGTGAGTTCTGAATTCTGTTTCCTATTTCAGGTCTCCCCCACAGATCCCTGAGGTGATCATCCCTGAAGATTTGGTTCTCAACATTGCTCTATCTACACGTCATGAGATCAACAGAGCCTTTGCCAATCTTCGCCAGATTGCTCTTGGCCGTGACATTAAGAAGTTCCTTATTGTATGTGTCTTATGCCATTGTCACCTAGTGTCCTACTTGGAACTGTATTTGTCTGATTTTACTTCTGTTACAAAATTTTAGGTGATTGCTGGTCTATGGCTCCTTTCCATTCTCGGGAGTTGCTGCAACTTCTTGACCCTGATTTACATTGGTAAGAGACTTCAACCGTTTGGTACTGCACTTAATTTAGCACCTCTTCCAAATATGGGTTTGGCTGACATTGAACTTTTCTCCTTCACGTCAAACAGTTTTCGTGGTTCTGCACACAGTCCCAGTACTGTATGAGAAGTATGAAGATCACATTGACTCCTATGGTGAGAAGGGGTGGATTGAGGTCAAGAAGCAGTATGCTGTGTTCGATGCCAAGGTTCTGAGCAAAGTACCAAGGGGGCCCTTGAAGGACAAGAAGAACTAGAAACTGAGTGGTGCGTACCATATGTATGGAGTTCTAGGACCGGTTCATGGTTCTCAGGAAGCATCGTGGCTGCCCTTGTGGTATGAGCACCAAATTTGTCACCTGTTTTCTTGTGCTATGTAAGGCTGTTTTGTTGCTTGAGACTTTGATGGGAGTAGACCGGGTAGCTTGCCCTCCAACAGTAATGCAGATGCAGCACTTGTTTGCTGTACCGCTGTTTGATTTTTGATCTGTTAAGATGTCGAATGTGTAGCATGAATATGATTTCTGTGACACTAATTTTGCTACCTGCATTGCTGCAGTTTGGAGTTTGATGATGTTTATGAACTGGTTGAGCTTAGATGACACATACTCATTTCTGTTGTAGCATTACTGAAAGTCATACTCTTCTGCTATTAACTTGTGTTAGTTCCAGCACTACTACTGAGTTTTGGAGCATAGGCTATTAACTACTGCAATTTTATGTCAATGCAACATAAAGGACTGGATTTTGATCCATCACCTTTTACATCATGATGCAGTGGTTTATCGACAATGTCAACAATAAACAGAGATTTCTGGCTCCCGAGCCCAGTGATCCTGTTGTTTTTAAAAAAAAACTAAAAAGTCTCGAAAAAATCTTGATGTACTAGCATTTATCCCACGAACAAGAAAAAAAAACTCAAAGTGTATCTTAGTATTCTCGGCTACACAAAAATTACAAAAGTATAGATCTGAGTATGCATATTTTACAATCTTCAAATCTTATTAGATTTTGTCATTTTTGTGTAGCTCACAATACAAAAAATTTCGTGGGATACATCATTGACTATGTTTAGGATTTTACTCAGATTTTTTAAAAACTTCCAACATGTTTTTTTCAATTTTATAAAAGAAGGGATTGCTGAAGCTTTAAGCCATAGACACTTCCACTCAAAGAGGTTACTTACATATGGTACAATAATCCTCACTGATCTCTGGTATAGCATTGTTTCATTCACCACAAGATTTATGAGAACCATACAGTACCATTTTGTGGCCAACCACAACCTACCAAGTAGTATGAACTACCTATACAAGAAACATGGGAGATTGGTGGCGATGCACAGGAAGGAGCAAATCCTAAAAGAAAAACACACAACATAATCTGCTCTGCAGATTCATTATTAGTGTAATACAACAACACAACACAGGCAAACTACAGTTCAGGTGGAGAGACTGTTCTTTCATGTTCCGAGAAAGAAAATCCTGCTTTTATAGCCTGATGATATTCCTTTCCTCCCTAACATTCTCTGTTTTGACTGATGAGCTTACACCCAAGACCCCAGGCCTATGTTCTCATGGTTGTTTGCCGTCTATTCTAGTTTCCAAATTATATTCATACACTTGGCGTTCAGAGGAAGTATGTCAACTGCTCCTTCTTCCTCGAGCCTCCTTCGCCGTACAAGTCATTCCATTGCTTCAGTTCACCCATTATGGAACCTTCAGCAGCAAAACTCGCCGCCACCTGCAATTCCAAGTTTGCAGCATATTAGCAACAGATCGCGGTCTCATATTAACGAGTTTTACTAGTACATGCTTGCATTTGTGAATTCTACTTGGATTGCACTATACTAGAAGATGGGTTCACCTGGTTCTTCGCTTCTTTCAAATCTTTCATGTTTAACGGCCGTAGAACGATCTCCTTGTCCTTTTCTTTCATCTTTGAAGGATCTAATGGAGTGCCTCCTTGCTCAAGTTTCTTCTTCTCCTGCAGATGTTTAAGCGTGTTTTTACATAGAAGAACCGACATAATTTTCATGGCTAAAATGCTCTAGTATGACGGCGATGAGATTTACCAATTCCTTCTTCGTTTCCTTCTGGATCAGTTCCCTTACAGGGCGATACGCTGCCGTTGTGCACAGGTTCTGTGCAGAGCAGACCGAGTCAGTTAAGGATTTTGTTTAGGTTAAGATTAATGTCTCGTGATACTGACCTTGAGATCACTGCCACTGTACCCTTCAGTCATAGTTGCAATTTCCTTGAAGTCTAGTCCTTCATCAACTTTCTCCTTTGACAAAAGATTCCTCATAATCATTTCCCGGTTCTTCGCTGATGGCAGGCCGACCATGATTCTACGAAACCAAAGGAGCACAGGATTCAGGCATAGAATAATTAATGGTAACAAAAACAACGTTACGTTTCAAGGAAGAGATGCAAACCTGCGCTCAAACCTTCTGATGATAGCCTCGTCAAGGTCGAAAGGACGGTTGGTCGCAGCAAGAACAAGAATTTTCTGATCCGGTCTTGACAGGAGACCATCCCAGTGTGTCATAAACTCATTCTTAATCTTCCTCATTGCCTCGTGCTCTCCAGCTCTGTTTCGCTGCCCAAGCATGCTGTCTACCTCATCGACAAATATGATAGTGGGTGATACTTTGGCAGCTAATGTGAACAATGCTCTAACATTCTTTTCGTCTTCACCAAACCACTTTGACGTGATAGTCGACATCGACACATTTATGAAACTTGCTTGAGCTTCATTTGCTATAGCCTTGGCTAGCATCGTCTTTCCTGTTCCAGGAGGACCAAAAAGCAGTATACCCCTGCAGGGCTTAAGAAGGCCCCCCTTGAAGAGATCAGGCCTTCGGAGGGGTAGCATGACAAGCTCTTGAAGAGATTCTTTGATATCATCCAATGCACCAATATCATCAAATGAAACTCCAATTTCATTTGCAGGTATGACTTCTGGTCTGATGCGCTTTTCAAACTCATTATCTGGCAGCACATCCTAAACAAACATAAAAAGCCGAGGAAGTACAGATGTGTAAATTAGTTTTTCGAGACTTGCACAAAGTAACATAAAGTGATCAATAACCCTCTTACTGGTGCTTTTGCGGCTGGAGGTGGATTCTCTGGTTTCTTTGGTTCTGTTTTGCTCTCAGGAGCAGGAGCAGGAGCCGCCGCCGCCGCAGCAGCAGCAGCAGCAGGAGCTGCAGGTGGCAGCAAAGTTGGAGGTTTTGTTTCTGATTTTGCAGCACTCAGAGCAATTCCTTTTTCAGCAATCTATGTAGGCGAGTAATGACATGTAAATGTTTGTTAATGTAAAAATATTCCGAATGGTTTGTAACATATCAACTGATAGAAGTCTTCCATGTTTTTATGAATCCTAAAGCTATTTATCAAACTTTGCAATTAGTATAAAGGAAAGAATAAATAGGTGTAAAGAAAACAGACAGCAGGATCTAAGAATGGCTAGGAATAAGAGCAATCCTTTTCCATTCACCTGCAAGTGCAAAACCAATTAAAATAACACAAACCTTTGAAGCGTCGGCATGTTTCTCCAACTTCATGGTGTCCTTATCGCATATCTTGTTCTCTTGAAAAATATCCAGTGCCTGGGACAAGCTGCGCCGTGAAAGAGTCACAAAACCGAGGAAGAGATGCAAAACTAACATATGACTACAGAAAAAAGCAACTACCTTTTAGCAGACAGAATTAATTTTCCATTCCGGTACTCTGGGTCTTTGTTATTCATCAAGTGGTAAGAAACTGCAGATACCACTATCTCCTCAATATACTTACTAAGGCCCATTGTATCAGATAGGCATATTGAGCTTAAGTCAAGACACTCAAGATCATTTTCTGCAAGGACTTCTGTAATATGGTTCCGATTATCTTGAAATTGAATAATCTTCATATCTTCTTCTAACTGGGAGTTCCAGCTTACAAGGCGATTCTCATTTTCTGGTGGCCTGATGTCTATGTTATATGGAAATAAAGCAGATAGTCTGTCATCCAACTCCTCCTCATCATCAAAGTCCATATCCATAATTCTTGAGCCGAGGAGCAGAACTGGCCCTTCAAGCTTGGTCAGTAGCTTTTCAAACAAAAGATACATTTTTGGGGATTTGTGAAGAAACTTCTCAACATCTCTTATGTAGAGTACAATCGGACTCTTCTTAGATACCGAATGCAGAACCTTGTATAACGCTTGTACCAAAATTTTCTCATCAAAAGTCCAGCTGCTAGCACGCCTGAGAGGAGCTGCAGTGTTTGTCGCAGAGAAAAAAAGTGCGTAGTGTGAAGAAGCAGCGCAACAAGAGATAGTGAAGGTAATACATAAAGAAGTAGAAGCAGTGAGACAAACTAGGCAACAAAATGATACAGTTCACATATTTTTATTTTATTATATTTGTTTCATTTCTAACTTTGTGCTGAGATAGTGTTATCTGAAGGGAACTACACAGGCAAGCATTTATGTCCATACATTCTAAGTAAAAATGTTGAAGTGTCTAGGATAATGTGAACACTAACAGAAAAGCATATCCATTGTGACAATAGTAGCATGATCTATATCACTACCTTACAAATCAGAAATTAATACCAGATCAGAATTTGACATGCTAAGCAAGTAAGCAGCATGATGAGAAAATAACCAAATACATACAAAGATGAAAACTGATAATTTCCACAGGGACAAGTTATTTTGTTCCATTGCGAGTCTTTCAAGAGGACATGCTATGACCTGAATTACTTGGACCGCCTTGCGATGACAGGCTACTCAAATTGGATGAAGTAGATGCATTTCTTCTGAGCTTGGGCAAGCTGTTCGTACTTTCGGAGCTCCTGGAGATTGCATAATGAAATAAGTAAATGCTTTTTTTCTGTAATGCGTCCATTATAGTTTAATAATTTTCTCGCACCTCAATTTCATGTCTGTCATACTGTTTTGTCTACGCATACCTCCTGCAATATAAATTAAAGTGCATCGATAAATATACTGATACAAATTCTGGAAGTAGGATACACAAAATGGAATCATGTTATACAGTACATTAATGCAACTGAATTCAGTTATGCCCGGAGAGCAAATAATGGCATTCCTTAACAGCATTCAGTCAAGTACATTGGTTCAGTGTTTTTTCCCCCGGAACTACACTGGATCAGTAACTTAATTGATTTTTTAAGAAAAACAGAAACTTGCTCTTTTTCGAAGTAAAAATCAGAAAGTTAATTTTCCTCAAGCATAGATGGAAGTCAAATGCATACCACATACATATGGTGTCAATATATGAGAAAATGCATACACCTTGCTTTCTTCTATGAATACGGATTGAACTCAAGATCTGAGACTTCTATTGTGTGAAATCACCAAGCTAGTGTTAGAGCGAGATAAGAAAATACGTGTTCCATCCATGTTGCACAAATAGAATGGCACTCTCACCAACTGCTGATCACTGACGAGAGTTCCACAGATTTAGATAAAAACTGAAGTAGGCTAGGAGAGAAGCAAATAAAGGCCTAGAGCGTCACCTCTGGGTTGCTCCCTCTGTGGAGCCATCACAAAAGATTGGAGTAATCCGGACATCTTTTCAAGAGTTGTCTCGGAGATGGATCTTTTAACAGGCTGATGAGAAGAAAATATTCTCTAGTTAGCAGGAAGATACATACAGATTTTACGAATATTTGGTGTTGCGCTAAAAGGACTCAGAAAACGATGTAGAATCAGAAGACCGGCGACTGTATGTGAATATAAGTTTGAAGATCGAAAGCAGAACCAGTGGTATGTTTAGGGTCTACTTACCTGGTCGCTGCCACCGGTGCCATACTTGCCATGAAGCTGCAAGGCAAAAACAATTGCATCACGAACATCTCCATTCCAGACTGAAGGAAACAAACATGGTCCAGCCAAAACCTCACCTTTATGAGGAAATCTGTAGGATCCAGCAAGAGGATTTTGGCTTCGAAATAGTGCGCGAGCGCCTTGGCGAGCATCTGCTGGTAGAGCTCTTCAAGAGAGGAACTTGGTCTTAAACTTGGTCCGAAGCAGAGGAACAAATCATTAAGCGACTCCTTGAGACTGTTCTTCATATATTAGATCGTTTACCTGCAGGGCCTGACAGCAGGATTGCACGGCTAGCCGGAGCGAGATTCCTGGTGTACTTGGAGATCTCTGCTTGCTTCAGGTGGACATAGGCCGCGCTCGTCAGCACCACGCGTGTTTGCTCGCTGCAAAGGGGCGATCGAGCAGGGAAGATACGGCATGGATGAGGATTTTTATGGGACGAAGAACGGAGTCGTCGAAAACAGAGCCTAGAGCGAGCGATCTAGCGCTGATCTATCTAGTGTGATGCAAAGGAAGCCCTCAAGTTTTGATCATAAAAGTGACACCAAACTCTGAACCTCTGAATTTTTCTTCTGAATCTCTGAATTTTCCCCCGTTGGTTCTGTTCTGGCGCCATCTTATTTTCAAGCGATTCTGTCACCACCTTCCGTGAACATTTCAGAAAGCGAAAGAGTGTTTCACTTTTTTCAGAAACACACACACACGAAAAAAAAAAACAAGAACACCACTCTGATGAATCCCTATTTACGTTGACAGCGCCCAGAAGAAGAGTCCCTACTCTGATCTCTCTTCTTCACGCCCTGTATTGTAGGAAATCTTTTTTTTTTTGACCGAAACTACGGCGGGCTTACGCCAGCCTGAACAATTTCATTCAACCAAACACAGTTACAGGGATCTCAGCAGAGTTTTAGAGGACAGAGGGGGCAAGGCAGACAAGAGGATTCACGGCGGATCATAGATGTTACACCAGGACCTAAGGCTAGATGCAGAGCCCGGGTTCGTACAGCGGTACGCCCAGAGTCGCAGATCCTCGATGCATCTGCTACGAATAAGGGAGAGAGGTTCATCGATGTTGTTGAACACAAGTGCATTCCGTCGTTTCCAGATGTTCCAGAGGATAGCGATGCAGGTGGTGGCTGCTACATCGCAGAAAAAACGAACTGTTTTTTTTCCTAAAAAAGAGCAAACCAAAAATCCGAGCAAGGTGACACACAGAACAGTTTGAACAGTTCCATGAAAGCTTCAGCGCCCGAGTCGTGTTTCCTAGCACATACGGAGAGAAACAGAGATCGACCTTTTACCTGAGGTAGTAGGGGAACTCGTCGAAGGTGACCTTGCTGTCCTTGCCGTCGACGACGAGGCGGCGGAGCTCCTGCTCCACCCGCTCCAGCGTCACCCCGGCCCGCGCCGGGCCTCCCGACCCGCCGCCGGCCCACGGCGCGGAGGCCAGCCCCAGCCCCACGCCGACGCCTATCCCGATCCCCACCGCCGACATCACCATGTGCTTCCCCTCCATGCTGCCCGGCCGCCTCTTCCTCCGACGGCGAACGTTGCTGCGTCACCAGGGCTCCTCCGACGACGACGGTGTCTGCCTGACTGAGAGTTGGCGAAAGAGGGGCGGAGAGAGATCAACGGGGAAGGAAGGATGACGACGACATACGTACGTGCGATAACAAACAGCAGCAGGCTAATAATGGGCGGCGGTTTGGCGGGATGGATGGATGGATGGAGGGAAGGGGGGAGCGGCTAGGGGTGGCGGGCCTCTCTGCTCGCTCGCTCCTTGCGGGGCTGCCGCGACGCAGGTTTCTCGTCGCTTCTCTGGTGGTATGATGATGCGCCGGGGGCATGCAATGGTGAGCCGGCACGCGGGCGTGTACGTGTGCACTGCGCTGGTAGTATATGAAAAGGGATCAGGATGGGCAGCATGTGGCTCGTTTGGGGGAGGTGGCATTGACAATTTGACATGCAGCATCGCAGTATGGCACCCGTCTACGGGGACCTTGGGTTTCACTGAATTATGCGTTCTCGTGGATCCAAGAGCATCTGTAGCAGATTGTGTAAATCACAATCGGTAAACTCAAGAGTACAGAGCATTCGGTAAACGCGGATTCTGCGCTCGCGCAGCTCGCGGCCGATCAGATCACGTATACTAAACCCGTACAACAGAATATACGAATATTCGTGCCCGCAAACTTAAAAACAAAACCGCAAACACCAAATCGACAAATATGACATTGTTTTACAGCAAATGCAACAATATATGGCATTGTTTCACGTTGGCATCAAACATCCAAAATATGCGTAAAACATCTTCTTCACGCAATCATCCACCTGCATGACGATGAAAGATGGCTCAAGAAACACCATTGTCACCCACCGCTCGCTGTACATCACCTCCACCGCCAGTGGCATGCACCGTAGCTTCACGAGCTGTCCTTCTCCTTATAATGATCTCGAGCCTCCTCATACCCCACCATTCTTTGGTAAAGGAATCCATGGTACTCGGATCCATCATCATCGTCATATTCGCCTTCGCAACAGGGTCCGTCATTGCCTACTTCTCCTCTAGAGCTAGCCTCCTCTCCTCGTTTCACGGTCTGCTTCCTCTTCCCGCCGTCCACCGCTTCGTCTTTGTCGCTCCCACTGATGACCCACAAGTACAGGGGATGTATCGTAGTACTTTCGATAAATAGGAGTGTCGATCCCAACGAAGAGCATAAGGTGTTGACTAGTGGTAAGGAGCAGAAAACCTCTGTAAATACTTAGCAAATAGATTTTTAGGGGTTTTCTAATAAAACAAAGAATTAAAGTGCAAGTACATAAAACAGCAAATAATTGCAGCAAGTGGCCAAATCCTTTTTTAGCAAAGGACAAGCCGGTGGAAATACTAATGAGGACCAAACGTTCTCGAGGACACATGGGAATACTGCCAAGTGCTTTCGTTTTATAAGCTGATTAATCTTCTTTGGTCTTATAAGTGTTGTGTGGGTGAACCCGTGCTAATGTACCGACCTTACTTTGACTAATACATACTTATGATTAAACCCCTTGCAAGCATCCGTAACTACAAAAAAGCAATTAAGATATAAACCTAACCACGGCCTTAAACTCTGAGATCCTACACTCCCTTGTGCAAAGGTTTCCTAACGGGGTTCAGGTTTCTGTCACTCCGCAACCCCACAATTAGTATCCAAATACACAATGCACTCTCCTAGGCCCATAAATAGTGAAGTATCATGTAGTCGACGTTCACATGACACCACTAGAAAAATAGCCCACAACTTAAATATTAAACCATTGAATAATACCTCAACATAAATCCACTACTAACAACATGACTTCTCCCATGTCCTCAAGAACTAAACGAACTACTCACGAGACATCATATGGATCAAGATCAGAGATGATATAATGATGGATAACAATCTGAACATAACAATAATTCAATGGTTCCACTCACAAGCATCAACTACAATAGTAATCAACACCGGAAAAGTTTCCCCTAAGAACTATGCAAGATTCAACACAATTGTTACAACGGGATCGAGTGATGATGATGGTACTGGTGGAGATGATGGTGTGGATGATGATGATGATGATGATGATCCCAATGAAGTCTAGCTTGATGATGGTGTTGATGGCAACGATATCCCCTCTCCGGGAAGGAATTTCCTCGGCAGAAATCTGTCTGCCGGAGAGCTCTTTCTTTCTCGGTGTTTTTCGCCCCGCAGAGGCGGCGGAATCTTTCTGTGGTCGCTCCCCATGTATTAGGGTTTCAAGGAGAAGATATAGGTGATAGGGCGGAGCCAGAGGGTGGGCCAGGGTGGCCACACCCCTGTAGGCGCGGCCTAGGGTGGCCCGCACCTGGGGGGTGTGGACCCCTTGTGGTCCAACTCCGCATCCCCTTTTGGCTTCCTTCGTCTTCTAGGAAAATATAATTTTCTGTAGTTTTTCTGGTATTTTTGATCTTCGCGAAATTGCATCAAAACACCTCTTTTTCCATCAGAATCCTGACTCCGGCAGTTCATCCTCCAAGAATCATCCAACATGCAAAAACAGATGGAAAGACATAAGTAACACCTCTTAATATGAAATATATCAGGTGTTCTGGCTTCCTTCGTCTTCTGGTAAAATAATATGTTTCCATATTTTTCTGTTATTTTTCTGATCTTTGCGAATTAAAATAAACGCCTTCTTTTCCATCGTAATCCGCATCGTGATCCATCCTCCAAGAATCATCCAACATGCATAAACAGATAAAAAAGCCATAAGTAATACCTCATAATAAGACAAACATCAATGAATAGAGGTAAATTATGATATAGAAAGGTGATGCAAATCGGGCGTATCAACTCCCCCAAGCTTAGACCTCGCTTGTCCCCAAGCGAAAACTGAGCTCAGTAAACATGTCCACATGTTTATGGAGTGAAGTGTCGATAAAAAGAATACGGACAAGAAGCATCACACTTACCAATACACAACTCATAGAAGAAATCAACTCACTATTATATAACTTAGCTTGCAACAAGTATGTGAGTCACAATAGAGATGCATAAATATAAATCATAATTGGGATTGGCAAACTTTGTTCTTGGTCAGAGAACAGTTGGCAAACAGTTTTCAAGCAAAGCTTTTGTAAAGAAGTTTTACAACAGGAGTACTCTTTGCTCAAACATAAAAGGTTTTTCACAATGATAACTTTCAAAGTAATACTCATTTAGATAAGAGTCTTATGCAAACAAGGGAGATAAAGAACATGATTGAATAAATCATCATATGAATGCTTGAAACACAACAACTCAAATGCTTGCTGGAGGTGGAGAGGAATAGGTTTACTAACTCAACTTAGAATTAGAAGAAAGGCCCTTCATAAAGGGAAGCGGGGATTTCAAGTTCATAAAGAGCATCCAAAAGATTATGGTACTTACTACCTTTGACCTCTCATTGTCCCTATCATAAGCATCTTGAGGTGATTAAGGTTAAAGTGAACAAAGATGGAGTATATGCTTGACTAAATATAAGTTGGCAATCTCATGTCCCTTGAGTACGATGGCCGCTCCTCATGCTACTCAACTTTAGTTACCTGTAAGTTCTTGTCATTGTAAGTACATGTGTATCATAAAGAATCGCCAACAGGGTACCCCTTGCACATGATACAGGAGCTATCCCATAATCAAAATGACAAGGCAAGCAGACAGTGAGCATCCCAACGATCTTTTTATTTGCTATTTTCATAGGTTTTTATTGAGGATGCTTCACAGATTGCTCACTATGGTTATGCTGCAAGTTTCCACCATGATTAGGCATGGCTTAGGCTAGCGGCCTGGGCGTTTCTCTAACACACATACATAACTCCATGGACTTATAAGCTCCCATTTTATTTCACACCGATGACATCCGCAGACAAAAGAGCATGATATCAACTGTGTACAATGTACATGTGCAACGTTGAAAGCGTTCCTCGTGACAACACGGTTCTGCTAATTCCAATGTATATGTGCAAGCATATACAACTTTGATGACACAATGGTTCAAGTTTATTAGGGGCAAGAAAATAAGGTGTGCCATCAAGTTTGTGAGAGCTTTAGTAACTAGTTTTCTCATAACAAAATAATTTTTAATTCGAAATATAGATGAAGCTTGAGAATTTACTTAGAATAGCAATAATGCTAATAGGTAGATATGGTGGACACAAATGGCACGTGTTTTGGTTTGAAGGGGTTGGATGCATGAGAAGTATGTCTTCTCAAAATAGGTTTTTGGCTAGCAAGATTGGGTAGCGAGCAAAAGAGTTGAAGGAAACAAGCAAACATACAAGTAATAAAGCCAAATATGCAATCTTCCTTGAAGACACAAAAGATCTTAAATAAAGAATACTAAGCTTATGAGCCAATCAAGAAAGAAATAAATGATACAAAATACCTGTAAGTGCTTTTATCTTTTCCTTTCAAATCTCAAAAAGTGTTGCTACTGACCAGAGCTTGGTTTTCCAAAAGCAATTTAGATCTACTTGATACTCCCAAAGTGATACCAATACTGATCAACAAGATCAGTCATATAAAAGAGACTGCAAACTAAAATAAGAAGTGCAAAAAGTAAAAGATGAAACTTCTCATTAATATTCCATAAAGGCACTCACACCAAGGGATACATAGATAACCAACTAAAAGAGAGATACTTCCACAATGCAAACCAACCTATAAGATAACTTCTCTACCCAATATATAACTCTTCTAAAAAGGTAAAAAGATAAAAGATAATGATGTGATACCACGACACTCCCCCAAGCTTGGAACAAGTCAAGGGGATGCCAAACCTGATTACGAATTACTCCTTTGATGGTGGTGGTGGTGTTCCTTTGTTTAGGGTGAGAAAACCTTCCAGCATCTTACGAAGCATGTTATTCTCCTCTTAAAGTATATCCACCTTCATCCTCAGAGCATGGTACTTATCACAAAACTCATCAGTGATTCGAAGGGCTTCCACTGCCTCAGGGCAAGATCTGAAGTCTGGAACGGAGGTCATGATACCCTGCATATTATGAGAAAAAGCACGTCCAGTGTTAATTGCCCCTACAAAAGTAGGTTTCCTTGCCTTTGATCCTGTGGCAGCTTGTTTCATGCCTGCCGACATGTCCTTTACTTTCTTCTCGTTTCTCCAACCCATGTCTTCGTGCCTAGCAGCGATCCTTTCTTCTTACACGGGCTTCTTGCCTTTGTCGTTAGCGGATACCATGGTGCTCTAAACTTGAGAAGATTTCCTGACAGAAACATATCAAAATGAAAACACGACGAGAACACGATATACAAACCTCGGGGATCCGGGGCTTATATATTACGAAGTTATATGACATAAGAAAGGTACTGTGCGAAAACGAGGTGGAGACGGACTCCAGGGGGCTCACACCCCTGTAGGCGCGGCCAGCTGGGGCCCGCGCCTAGGTGGGTGTGGCCCACCTGGCCTCCGTTTCCTCCTGTGTTTCGTCTCGTAACCATACGTATGTAATAGAAACATCAAAAATATAAAAATATAAGGTTTTCACGAACCTTTAGTTTGCAGCACTTTTACCTATTCAAAAACGGACTCTGCAGATTCTGTAGTTTGGTCTCTAATAAATTCTTCCAAAGTTACCATTTGAATAATATCAACGTCTTTATTGTAAGAATCTACAGAAATATAATGTTTAAGCCTTTGATCATTCACGGCCTGTGTAATGTTGTCCTTTAAAGAAGATATTTTAATAGCCCCTGAACGATACACCTCCTCAATAACAAAAGGTCCTTACAATTTTGAGAGTACTTTCCCTGCAAAAAATCTGAGACGAGACCTATATAAAAGAACTTTCTTACCAACATGGAATGAAATAGAATCAATCAGCTTTTATAATGTTTCATTTTACTTGAGATTTCATATCGTCAGCTTTTATTATTCATAAAAAAAATCAATCAGCTTTTATAATATTTCCTTTTTACTAGAGGTGAGATCCCCTATATAAGCATGACCCCATCGGTTCAAAGGCACACCTCGCCCTCCTCTACTCTAGCACGCCTACCGGAACCAGGTCGCTCGATCTTCTCTACCTTCAAGGCGTTCCAAAGGTTTGATGTTCATCAAATTCTCTATTTGCTTTGATTCTTTCAAGTTTGTTAAAACTACACCATCGTACGCATGTATTCTTCGAATTTGAATTTATTTATCTTTAATGGAAAATATGTTTATGACATATAGGAGCTGCAGTATGGTTGATGTTTTTGAATATCTCCCTGATGGTGCGCTAACAGGTAAATAAAGAATATGTTAAGCATGCATTTTTCGCACAGATCATTAGTGATTGTAAAATTGTTCTTAGGTGTGTTGGGCGTCATCATGTACGTCGGTCCACACGAAGAAATAGATTTCTATGCCCCTAGCGGCTTCAGAGAGGTTGATGTGGTAGATACCAACTACAACATAACCTTTGTACGTATTTTTGGTGAATCTGCTCATGCCTATGGCAATACTCTATTGTTAGCGGAACAGGATAGTGCTGTTCTCGTTGGCTGCAACCTTAAAGTCGATCAAAAATCAAGTAAGGTCAAGTTCATTTTATGTATATATCAAAATATTGAATGCACGGCTCTACTAATTTTAATTATGATTTTTAGGGAGCCTTGAGAGCACTGCTTCAACTACCATCAGAATTCAGACATGCACAAAAGAACATCCATTTACTCTTCTTGACGGTAAATACTCATCGATGTTTTTATGACTTCAAAAGGCAGGGCCAAGGCCTTTTCTCTAAATTATTTTTATTATATATTATATCTTAGGTGTCAGAGCGCATGTGCGTGTCAACATGTGTATAAGGGAGCATGTCAAACGGTTGGTGTTATTAAGGAGGGACATGCACGAGGGCTATGTCGATCCCACCGACGACGATAGACCTTTTTCACAGAGGAAAATGTTTGCAGGGGCAAACCCCGTGAGGAAAGTGTGGAAGATGTATTAGATATGAAGTCCTAGAATAAAAATAATAACAACTAGGACATGTGTCTGTTTAGACATGAAGTTTAAATTCCATTGTTGAGGCGATAAAGATTTTCTTATCAACCAGTGCTTTTCTGATGGGTCATGACATGTGATAACCAATGATTTTCTATGGTGCCGTGACTTATGATGACCAATGATGTCAAATTAATAATTATATTTTGTGATATCCCTGATTTTTTATCACATGTCCAACAATATAAGTTTGTAGAACTAAAGGAACTACCGTAGAAGAAATATAAAGTTGAACGGAAGAATGAAACGATAACAATTACTCCATCATAAGTAAGAAAATACATTGGAAATGATTAAGAGAAAAAACTAATAGAACAACGACGCGATGAGAAATATTTATACCTTAGAAATCTGCACTGGGCCACTAGAAAGTTCACTCTTTTTTCTGTATAAAGCTTCCGCATTAAAGAGAGCAAAACATACCAATCAAGAAAACCAGCTAGCAATCCACCATGTTCTCACCCGTTCATGAATCCCAACTCCAAGATCAAAGAGCCAAAACCCAGAAACATGTAGCAAGAAATATAAGGACCTCATATGTGGAAATAGAAAAGACAAAACATATTTCTGCTGCTAATATAGAAAATGAAAATGAAGTTTTATATTCATTTATAGTGTATCAGCATCCATCTAATCTAACCAACAGTTATTGATTCCTAGATAACGATTCTTACATGTAGTATATTACTGATTGCCTTGGCAACCCTTTCTAAAATTTAAACAGACATTGATTTGAAAAGCTCGTAAACATTTTGACTCTGAGTTCTGTAGCAGTAAATGCAGTGATATAGCTTACCATGGGGTTAGTAACAAGAAGGTCATCTTCCTCGATCTGCGTTTTCAACCCAATCTCATCGGTCAGTTGGCATAGATGGCCCAGTCATCCTGATGTTAAACAACAAGCCAGCTTATTTTTAATGACATTAACTCATAGCTATCTACAATAAGAAGATGAGAAATAGTTACAAACAATCTTACATCCTCCTTGAAATTCAGATAATAAGTCTTGTCCTTCTTACTGAAAAATACAGAAGCAGCAACGTCCATTCCACTAACTACCCTCCACATGAAAATAAACTAAATGTTATACATTATAAATAAAAATACAGTGGCGTAATTATAGAGAAAGGGGATATTTACATTTCAAGTGTAGCCAGACTTAGCTATAGTTGCCTTCAATAGTTCAAGGCCCTCTTTTTTTTCCTGCATATTTATAAGCCAATACAAATCAGTCAAGGCACATTGCTAAGTGAAAATCATAACTGTGCTTAGAAATCATAACTGTACTCCATGGTGTGATATAGAACAGATTGCTACGGAGGAAAATTCAAACATATCATATCTGAGAATCAATTCATACAATCTAATTCCAAGACTTGGTATATCAAGCTCAACTCAATCAATTTTCAACAACCTATTATTCATTGCCTACACAAGAGATCAAGAGAACATTGTAAAATTTGGAGGGAGCCAAATGGGCTCGCAAATTTTGTGGTCAATTCCACATACTACAAGTGGTATTTCAGACAAAAAAAAATCAAACATTGACTGGATTGGCCCAACCTACACCCCTAACTCCATCCCTCATGCCATCTACTCTACTTAAGTCAAGTATGGTGTGCTTCCTTAATTCCCTCTTTCACTCTGTACCTTAACACGTGTACCTACTCTCTTCCCCTCCACTGAATTCAAGAGCGAGTCATAGTGCATCATGTTGCCTTACAGAATGCAAAGAACTAAAGTGTAGTACAGAAACTATCATTATTTTCATGTGGTAAAATAAGAAATACCTTGAACGATGAGACACTAGAATCATTTGTTTGTTCAGCTACCATATGAGCCATTGGAGAATTGCCAAAAAAATATGTGTTGTCAAGTCTGTCAAGAACAGATTTTAGCGCTGACTCGGCACACTGAAACCAAATACCCAATATGTAATAACATATCAAAAACGATAGTCTAAAACCACATTTCTAATCTGGTTGCACAAACACAAAGGTGTAAAATAGTACAAGTAAATAAGCTGGAACTGAAATACAACATGGATCATATATATGGAAATTTAACAGTTTTTTTTTCTCAAAGTGCATACTAAACGCAAAGTGTCCTCATTTTCATACACTTTTCAGGAAAATGCCAAACAGGCTTGCCATCAGGAGCCCCAAAAATCTTTCCATACAGAAGAAGATAGAGTTTATTATCTAGAGCTCACAGCAGTGACCTGTAGAAAACAATGGATTAATATTAGCTAGATACCTTGTTACACACTTAAACTCACAGAGCAGAATTGTCACGGGGAATATTATTACATAGGAAAGTACATGCAAATAATAGCCGGTAAATGGGCATATACACTCAACTATAGGTTCCAGCAGCCATGCATTTGATGCGTGGAAACAGTATCACTGACAAAAAGTTGTGCAATAATAGGATTATATAACTAACATTTTATCATAGTTTCAGCTTTTAGAATAAAAAATAGGCCATTAGATTTAACGTGAGGAACAAAGGAAGTAAGCAGATGGTACCTGGTAAGGGTATACAGGGAATGGGAAACTGAATAAGTTTACTACAACCTATAATGCAGTTAAATTAGTATGTTCGGATGAACAAAACCAGACGAAGATTTAATTACATTACATGTTCCCTGCTAAAAAATTAAGCAGAACCGGGTCTTTCGCTACTTTTATTTAGCTAGCTTGACTCTGTCCCGTCTCTGGTTTGTCATCTCTGCCCCAAACCAAGCCCAAACTTTCCCAGATTACTTAAGTCATATTGTTTTTTACTAGATTTTCTTTATTTTTTGAATTTAAGGCCAAATCTCACAAAAAGTGATAATTATTTTAACCCAGTGATCTAAACAGTTTTAGACTTTCCCATATTTTCTTTGACCATGTCCATAATTGAAGATCTTGTTAATTATAATATATGAAGTACCCAGATCTGTTAATTAATATAGAATAATCCCCTATCAAAATAAGCACGAAATATCTTGACCCAATCTCTACTATCAATATAAATAGAGAAGATTACCTGTTATTTTTCTCGCTACTACTCAACCTTAACCAGCAGATCCAATCGAAAACCGCGACGAATCCTCATAGGCAGCAAGGTATGATCCGAGGCCGCGCGGCCAAATTCCTCACCAAGCCTCTGCTGCCCTCAATCTCGTGCCCTTCGACGCCGCATCCTAGAATCCTTCACGCTCGGGAACCAGGGGGTCGCCATCTGCGGCGTCGCGTGGCACATCGGCGACTGCGGAAGCACGAGAGAGCAAGCGCAGCTGGCGCTGGTTGGCAGCAACGAGGGACTCACTGAAGGGCACATCGGCATGGCTTTATATGTCCCATCACCCCGTTCTTCGACGGCACAATCGAAGGAGAGCCGCCCGGCCCCCGCCACGATCTGGTTCGGCGACACGCCCAGCTGCCACATGCCTGGGATGATCTCCCACACCCCTCTCCAGCACAGACGAGTGCAGCATGGTGGGGGTGCCTGGCGTGGCCGGGGCTGCGGTGGTGCTCTCGGCGAACCCGTCGACAATGTGGAAGCCGCTGGCCACGCAGATCCTGACGTGAGACAGCGCACGCGAAGTCTTAGAGTGGGAGGAGCATGCCGAGGCTGGGGAGCAGGTTCGGAAGAGTGCCGTGGTGCAGGGCTAGCGGCCGGAATGGACGAAGCGGCGAGCTTTTTGCTGTGGAGACGGGAGGGGTGAAGTGGGAGGGAGGGGGCAGGGGGCAGGGCGTGACTAGGGGGGGTCGGTGAGAACAGCCGCCAGTGATATCCATGGGGGAGAAGAGGGGTGAGAAGTGGGAGGGAAGGGCAGGCGGCGGGGCATGACTGGGGGCTGGTCCGGTGATGTCCATGGGGGAGATGATTTGGGGGCAGTGACTCGAGTGGTTTTTTTTTTCTTTTCAAGGAAAGTGACGAGTGATAAGAGAGTGGAGCATTGTATCGGTACAGCAATACATACACGCTGTATTTTTTTTCTTTTATTTTCAGGGAGGTGACGAGTGACTAGAGAAAATTTCTTTCATTTTATTATTTTAATTAACTATATAAAAATTCTGTTTATATTTATATTTTATTATGTACTTGTATAGATTAAGTAAACTTATGGAGACAATAGACCTCGACACGACGATATTGGAAGAGAACAAAATTTCGACGAGTTTGACGCGATCAAAGGAGGTGCGACAAGATAATAGTCTTTTCATCTTTAACCGCATGATCGATATTACAATATTTATATTTTTATGTCTGATATTTGTTTCATGTTTGTAGATCATGCACGAAACGGATACAACTATTGTCGTCGCTCGGAACAAACCTATGGACATAGATAACGACGCGATGTTGGTGGAAGAGATAGAAAACTCATCGAGTTTTACACGGTCAAAAGAGGTGATTGTCTTTTTTCTACCATATGACACACTTTCAAATTTATACTTAATTTTTTCTTCGATATATATTCCATGTTTGAAGATCATGGACGACGGGACAGAAACAGACATATATATTATCGATGCTCCGGAAGAACCCACTAACATAGACGGTGATCCAATGTTTGTGGAAATGATAGAACAATCCAAGGAGGTAATTGCCTTTTTTATATGCATGTTACCACCACACTTAAAATTTATTTTGACTATTTTTTAGCTTTGCCCGGTATCGGTAGTATAAGTGATATTCCATTACAATAAGAGGAAGATGACTTTTTATTAGACTTATGTTATTTTACCATAAAAAATAAACTTTTTGAGACTATAAAACATGACTTTTTATTTCTGTATTACTAATGCTTAACCTTTTCTTTTGAGGAACGGAATAAGCTTAAACGTGTTGTTTCAAACCATCTAAATAAATAGAATAAAATAAATCGGATCGACTTTTGTAGGTTGTCAACGTTCCAAATGAAACCATCGCCTTAAGCCCCGATGTGCCACATAATAAACCGAAGAGAGCAAACACAAAGGTTATCCCTAGAGGTAATCAGTTATGCTACAGTTATTTTATTTTTATTTTTGCTAGATTACTTTTTAACTAACTGATCTTACACAATTATCGAGACAGACTATGTCTGTACCACTGAAGATCTTGCTGCTATCGAATCAATTATGTCTGCACCTGGAAAAAGTAAGTTCGTGGACATCGGTGACACGGAACTGTTTAATGACGACTTGGCATGTCTTACACGTGAAGATGCATTCTTGTCCGATGGCGTAAGTCAATAGCAGAAAGCATACTCCTTACCCATTAATATCTGAATAATTATATTGAACTTAACTTTATTTTATATGTGCAATTGTAGGTGCTAAATGCGTACATATATTGTATGAGTGCATGTGATCATCTATTGGATAGAGCAGATGAAAACGTCTATATAGACAACACTTTTGTTTCTGCAGTCTTAAAACTAGACAAATCACAACATCACCGCTTCATAAAACGGTTGCATCTTTATTTGAAGCATGATATGGTCAGAGTTAACTCCCTAGATATGTATTTCATTAAATAAATATGTTTTGAGCAAGTGTGTTTCTTAATTTTCTAATATGATGTATTTACTTTAGGTCTTTCTACCAATAAATATTAGTAAGACCCACTGGTACTTAGCAGTTATCAATGCGAAAAAACCTTTGATCCAAGTATTGGTCTCACTCGGTGCTGGAATGAGTAGAAGTGACCTCGATCTTGTGGTAAGTGTCTATTGACTTCGATTTCCTACTAGCATTATGTTCGCCACAATATCTAATAACCTTTTCTCATTTAACAGTTGCAGGGACTTGAGAAGCACCTGAAATTCGCATATCATTTGAAGGACTTTGACAAGGGCACAAAGTGGCAGGATCTCAATGTCACAACATGGACAGTGGTAGAATGTTTTCAAGAACATGTCCAAACTGATGGGTATGTCGAACACTCATTAGAATCTCAAATTGATTTTTTTAAATTTGGTGTATTTATGTGTGAAAAGGTAGAGAACAATTGCATTACTTCCAGTATACATGTTTCCATAGTTTATTTACATTTATTTTTCTATCTATATGAAATACTAAACAATTGCCCGGTAATTTTGTAGTTCATCGTGCGGGTTATTCATGATTAATTATATGGAATACTGGACATGAAATATGTTATCTGATCATGTCACCCAGGTATGTTGTTTTTCTTTATGATAACACATTAGTATTTGCTTAAATCTTACTTAAATATTTTTGAATACTATTTTGTAGGCGGATATGAAAAAATTTCGTCAAAAATTAATCGTTATATTGATAGACTCGAAACTGAATAAGATAAAAGGAAAGCCAATATACTATGATCCCAGCGATGACAAGAATGTGACGGATTCTGATTGTATGATCGTGGAGGGCCCAAAGCGACTAGATTCACCCAATGGATCTAAAAACAAACATATTTTTCGGGTCCACATCGTGTCCACAAACCCACGCAAATTAGTTGATGAGCTTTGCAAACACATCATGTTCATTCGAGATGCTAAGTGTCTGGAGTAAGCAACATGTTTAGTTTTTTTTTAATAATACACATTGTTATGATTTTATCATTCTTAATATTTTCCTTACAGACAGGAATGGGTGCGAAGCTCCAAACCGTATCCAATAGGCTTGAGTCTTAAGAAAATTCAGGACATACTCAGGATAGACAAGCCTATGGACAATGAATGTTTCAACTTGGCCATACGCATAGTGGCATGCGACGAGATCATACAGCTGGTAGAGACGGATGTGCACTACATGGATTTGCGTTTTTGTGTAAGTTACTATAATCTTGTAATTTTATTGTTATCACTATGTTTCTAAACTTTTTTTCCTAGACCGCGATGTCCGATTCGACACGAGGTCACAAGTGGTGTAAAAAGGCAAATATCCAGACTCTCGCAACGTTGTTCGATAGTTGGCCTGGGACAGACTACAAAATCTCTTCACGCAAATTGGTAAAGATATTTCACTTGTCCATCGTTGTCCAGTTATATGTGTTTCTAATGGTTATATATTTGAAGGTTTTGCTTCCTTATGCATCCATGGGCCATTTTACTTTGTTCTCCATTGACAAGCATGCCTCTTCTGTATCCGTTTTTGATCCTCTCTCTGTATTTCCATCGCCGGAGAGTAAAATGCGTCGATCTCACAACATGTGATTAAAGTTACAAAGAACTGGAATCTATCTAGACGAAGCACTCGGATTATCACAACCCGGTTGGGACGGTGATATATTTTCCTGGCCACGTAAATCACCTGTTGGTATTCCAGAAAGTCCAGACATGTGAGTATCTCTTAAAATAATCTCATGTGTTTTCTTTGCCTTTTACTATTCCATAACATAATACCGAGTCATTCATCTACAGAAATGCGTCTGGTTATTTTATATTTTACATTATACTCTCGTGGAATGGTAAACAATTGGTTCATCCAATATGCACGGTGGGTATTGTACCTTTCACCTATTTATATTTTCCACATAAAAAGACCCAAGCTAATGACACAAATTGTTTATGCAGAATGTTTATGAGTTGAGAAAGAAATTTTTGGTCCACTTGCTCAAGTATCATGAAAATGAAGCAGAAGAGAATATCTCAAAAATTGCCCGACAATATCTAATGAGTATCGAGGAGTAGATATTATTATATTAATTAAGTAGTCTGGATGCTTATTTCATATTTGAATGACATCAAGTTATACTTCAAACATGTGAAATACTATGAGTTTGGATATCATATGACTGTTTTTCATATTCAAGTTTTATCATACCCGTAGCAACGCACGAGCATTTGTACTAGTTCTTCCAAAGTTACCATTTGAATAATATCAACGTCTTCATTGTAAGAATCTACAGAAATATAATGTTTAAGCCTTTGACCATTCACGGCCTGTGTAATGTTGTCCTTCAAAGAAGATATTTTAATAGCCCCTGAACGATACACCTCCTCAATAACAAAAGGTCCTTACCATTTTGAGAGTACTTTCCCTGCAAAAAATCTGAGACGAGACCTATATAAAAGAACTTTCTTACCAACATGGAACTCCCTTTTGATAATTCTCCTATCATGCCATCTTTTTACTTTTTCCTTAAAGAGTCTAGCATTTTCATAAGCTTCGCTTCTCCACTCATCTAAGGTACTCAAGTCAAGCAATCTTTTCTCACCAGCAAGTTTAAAATCCCTATTCAGTTCTTTCACTGCCCAATAAGCTTTGTGTTCTAATTCTAGAGGCAAGTGACAATCTTTCCCATAAACCATTTTGTAAGGAGACATTCCCATAGGATTTTTATAAGCAGTTCTATAAGCCCATAAAGCGTCATTCAAATTTTTAGCCCAATTTTTCCTAGATCTATTAATAGTATTTTGCAAGATAGATTTAGTTTCTCTATTTGAAAGTTCTACTTGCCCACTGGTTTAGGGGTGATAAGCTGAAGCAATTCTATGGTTGACATCATATTTAGCAAGAGTCTTCCTAAAACCACCATGAATAAAATGAGAACCTCCATCAGTCATGAGATATCTAGGCACACCAAACCTAGGAAATATAACATCTTTAAGCATTTTTAAAGAGGTCTTACCATCGGCGCTATTTGTAGGTATGGCATCTACCCACTTTGTAACATAGTCAACAACAACAAGAATATGAGTATACCCTTTTGAGGGAGGAAAAGGTCCCATAAAGTCAAATCCCCAACAATCAAAAGTTTCAATAACAATAGAAAAATTCATGGGCATTTCATTGTGTCTAGAAATGTTACCAACTCTTTGACATTTCTCACATGATAAAATAAACTTCCTTGCGTCCTTGAAAAAAGTAGGCCAATAAAATCCGGATTGTAATACCTTTTGTGCAGTTCTATCTCCAGCATGATGTCCTCCATAAGCACTGCTATGACATTTCCTCAATATTTATTGCTGTTCATATTCTAGGACACATCTTCGCATAATACCATCTACTCCTTTATATAAATGTGGGTCATCCCAAAAGTAATGCCTTAGGTCATAAAAGAATTTCCTTCTTTGCTGAGCTATAAAGGTTGGAGGCAAATACTTTGAAACAATAAAGTTCGCATAATCAGCATACCAAGGACTCTCATGCGGGCTTACCCTTATTGCAGCCAATTGTTCATTTGGAAAACTATCATTAACGGGCATAGGGTCAAAAGAAATGTTTTCCAAACGAGATAAATTATCAGCAATAGGATTTTCAGCATCTTTCCTATCTACAATATGCAGATCAAACTCTTGTAAAAGCAACATCCATCTAATAAGCCTAGGCTTAACGTCTTTCTTTGTCATAAGGTACTTAATAGCAGCATGATCAGTATGAATAGTAACCTTTGAATCAACAATATAGGGTCTAAACTTATCACAGGTAAAGATTACATCTAAGAACTCCTTTCCAGTAGTAGCATAATTCTTTTGAGCAGCATCTAGAGTCTTGCTAGCATAGTGAATAACATTTAACTTTTTATCAACACGTTGCCTAAGAACAACACCCACAACAAAATCACTAGTATCACACATAATTTCAAAAGGTAAATTCCAATCAGGTGGTTGAACAATAGGAGAAGTAGTCAAAGCTTTCTTCAAAGTTTCAAAAGCTTCCTTACAATTATCATCAAAAACAAAAGGTACATCTTTTTGAAGAAGATTAGTAAGGGGCTTTGAAATTTTGGAGAAATCCTTAATAAATCTCCTATAGAAACCAGCATGACCAAGGATACTATGAATACCTTTAATATCCCTTGGGCATGGCATCTTCTCAATTGCTTCAATTTTGGCTCTGTCCACTTCAATACCTCTTTCAGAAATTTTGTGTCCAAGAATAATCCCTTCATTAACCATAAAATAGCATTTCTCCCAATTAAGAACAAGGTTAGTTTCTTCACATCTCTGCAAAACTTTATCAAGGTTGTGCAAATAGTTATCAAAAGAAGTTCCATAGACGAAGAAATCGTCCAAGAAAACCTCCACAATTTTTTCACAAAAACCATGAAAGATAGCAGGCATACATCTCTGAAAGGTAGCAGGAGCATTACATAAACCAAAAGGCATACGCCTATAAGCATAAGTTCCATAAGGACAAGTAAAGGTGGTTTTATCTTGGTCTTGTGCTCTCATAGCAATTTGAGAGAACGCAGAATAACCATCAAGAAAACAAAAGTGAGTCTTTTTAGACAACCTTTCTAGCATTTGATCAATAAAAGGCATAGGATAATGATCTTTCTTAGTAACTTTATTAACCTTTTTAAAATCAATGCACATCCTATAACCAACCACCACTATTTGGGGTATAAGCTCATTATTTTCATTAGGCACAACAGTAATTCACCGTTTCTTTGGAACAAAATGAACAGGGCTAACCCACTGACTATTAGCAATATGATAAATAATACCAGCATCGAAGGAGTTTTAATACCTCATTTCTTACCACATCCTTCATCTTAGGATTTAAACGGCGTTGGTGTTCAACCACTGGTTTTGCATCAGGTTCTACATTAATAGCATGCTGACATATAGTAGGAGAAATCCCTTTTTAATCATCAAGAATATACCCCATAGCTCCTCGGTGTTTCCTCAATATTTCCAATAACCCGTCCTCTTCCTTTCCTGAAAGTTTAGAACTAATAATAATAGGATATATTTTCTTATCATCTAGATAAGCATATTTAAGATCATCAGGTAGAGATTTTAATTCGAAAACAGGGTCCCCTTTAGGTGGTAAGGTGGTACCCAAATCTTCCACAGGTAGGTTATGCTTAAGTAATTCAGGTTGACGGAGGAAAACCTCGGCAATCTTATTTCTTTCCTTCATGAAAACTTCACTTTCATGATCTTCCATATACTGCTGCGAGGCATTGTTAGGAGCAAGAGAAATAGCAGAAAGTTGTTCAACCCTGAAATCCTCATTAGGCAATTCATTTTCATAAGGAGTCTTGGCAAATTTGGAAAAATTAAACTCATACAGTTCTCCATCAAACTTACTCAAAACTTTCTCCTTCCTACAATCTATAATAGCCCCACAAGTATTCAAGAAAGGTCTACCAAATATAATAGGATAGGTTTTACTAGCTTCAGAACCAAGCACTAGAAAATCCGCAGGATATTTAATCTTACCACAAAGAACCTCCACATCTCTTACAATGCCAATTGGACAAACCGTCTCTCTATTAGCAAGGTGAATAACCACATCAATATCCTCAAGTTCACAAGGACCAATTTCATGCACAATTTCTTTGTAAAGATCATAAGGAATAACACTTGAACTAGCACCAATATCACATAAACCAAAATAGCAATGATCACCAATTCTCATAGAAAGCACAGGGACACTAGTTTTTCTAGATTTTCTAGGATGAGAGACAATATTAGAAGCATCTTCACATAATACAATATGCTCATCCTCTATATTTTTAGTGACAAGATCTTTCACAATGGCTACTACAGGTTCAATATTTATTTGTTCACCAGGTTCCACAGTTTTCTTTGCACTTTTGCTAACCACATTAGCTATGATAGAATGTTCCTTTACCTTAGCAGTAAAGGGATTTTCTCAACATAAGGTTCAGGCAAAATAGGATCAACAGTACAAACTTCAATGCTAGCAGGAACATGGGTAACAATATCTTTATAAGGAGCATGGTACTTGTCCCACTCCTTTTTGGGAATTTCAATATAAGAGGCAAAGGCCTTAAAACATTTTGCAAGAACTTGAGAATCAAGACCATACTCAGTACTAATATCACAGAAGTCATCAGTTCCCATAAAAGACTTAATGCATTCATGATCATAATTTATGCCTGACTTTCTTCCTTTGTCATTCTCACATGCTTCAGTGTTTTCTTGAATATGGTCCAGGAGATCCCATTTAGCTTCTTTGTTCAGACGTGTTAATGATCCAGCACAAGAAGCATCTAGTAAATCTTTATCATGAAGAGAAAGCCTTCCATAAAAGTTATTGATAATAATATTGTTAGGTAGTTCATGAATAGGACATTTAAGCATTAGTAACTTCAATCTACCCAAGCTTGAGTTGTACTCTCTCCATCACGAGGCCAAAAGTTATATATTAGACTCCTATCCTTATGAATCTCACTGGGAGGATAGAATTTAGAGTAAAAGAGAGGTACTATTTCCTCCCATTCCATGGATTGTCCATTCTTCAGCATCTTATACCATTCTTCAGCTCTTCCTTTCAATGATATAGAGAGTAACTTATTATTCACTTGTCAGTTGTGATACATGCACACTTAAACAACCTGCATAATTCATGGATAAAAAGCAAGTGATCACCAGGATGGACAGTTCCATCCCTAAATAATAATTACCCATAACACGATCAACAATACTTGTAGGTATGTTAAAAGTATTTATCTCAACAGGTGGTGGTTCATATACTACCCTAACAGTGGTAGTAGTTTTCCCAAACAGAAAACCAAGCGGGTTATCCATATTGCACAAAGTAACAAACATAAATAAAAAGCAATACTCACAGTAGAAGTTTTTTTTACCAGTTCCACACTTCAATAGCGCTTCACTCCGTGGCAACGACACCATAAAATAGTCTTGATGACCCACAAGTATAGGGGGTATATCGTAGTACTTTTGATAAATAGGAGTGTCGATCCCAACGAGGAGCAGAAGGTGTTAATTAGTGGTAAGGAGCAGGAAATCTCTGTAAACATTTAGCAAACAGAATTTCGGGGTTTTCTGATAAAGCAAAGAATTAAAGTGCAAGTAAATAAAATAGCAAATAATTGCAACAAGTGGCCCAATCCTTTCTTAGCAAAGGACAAGCCGGTGGAAATACTAATGAGGACCAAACGTTTTCGAGGACACATGGGAATACTGCCAAGTCCTTTCGTTTCATATAGTTGATTAATCTTCTTTGGTTTTATAAGTGTTGTGTGGGTGAACATGTGCTAATGTACCGACCTTACTTGGACTAATACATACTTGTGATTAAACCCCTTGCAAGCATCCGCAACTACAAGAAAGCAATTAAGATATAAACCTAACCACAACCTTAAACTCTGAGATCCTACACTCCCTTGTGCAAAGGTTTCCTAATGGAGGTTCAGGTTTCTGTCACTCTGGAAACCCCACAATTAGTAGCCAAATACACAATGCACTCCCATTAGGCCCATAAATGGTGAAGTATCATGTAGTCGACGTTCACATGACACCACTAGAATAATAGCACCAAAACTTAAATATTAAACCATTGAATAATACCTCAACACAAATCCACTACTAACAACATGAATTCTCCCATGTCCTCAAGAACTAAACGAACTACTCACGAGACATCATATGGATCAAGATCAGAGATGATATAATGATGGATAACAATCTGAACATAAACAATAATTCAATGATTCCACTCACAAGCATCAACTACAATAGTAATCAACACCGGGAAAGTTTCCCCTAAGAACTATGCAAGATTCAACACAATTGTTACAGCGGGACGGAGTGGTGATTATGGTGCTGGTGGAGATGATGGTGTGGATGATGATGATCCCGATGAAGTCTAGATTGATGATGGTGTTGATGGCAATGATCTCCCCTCTCTGGGAAGGAATTTCCCCAAAAGAAATCTCTCTGCCAGAGAGCTCTTTCTCTCTCGATGTTTTCCGCCCCGCAGAGGCGGCGGGATATTTCTATGGTCTCTCCCCATGTATTAGGGTTTCAAGGAGAAGATATAGGCGAGAGGGCGGAGCCAGAGGTGGGCCAGGGTGGCCACACCCCCTCTAGGCGTGGCCTAGGATGGCCCGCGCCTGGGGTGTGTGGGCCCCCTGTGGCCCAACTCCGCCTCCCCTTCTAGCTTCCTTCGTCTTTTGGAAAATATAATTTCTGTAGTTTTTTTTTGTTATTTTTTTGATCTTTGCGAAATTGCATCAAAACACGTCCTTTTTCCATCATAATCCTGACTCCGGCAGTTCATCCTCCAAGAATCATCCAACATGCAAAAATAGATGGAAAGACATAAGTAACACCTCTTAATATGAAATATATCAATGAATAGAGGCAAATTATGATATAGAATGGTGATGCAAATTGGACGTATCAACCACCTTTAGCCAAGCTCACTAAACGGGAGTCACCGCGGCCTTGGCCAGGCCAGCAACAGCAGCGCCGATGTCGGCGCCCGGGCAACACCTGAGGCGATGACGTGGGTGCTCGTGCGCTTTCTCTTCTTCGAATTAGCCGGGGCACCCGCGGTGGTGACTAGGACACCTGAGCATAGTGGCGAAGGACGTGGTAGGTCGTGTCTAAGGCCGTGCGGCTTGGCCGCGGCCGACGGGGAGGTCCATGGAGTCAAACCCGGCAGACAATGATGGTGAAGGAAAGATAGAAGGGAGGCAGATCGCCGACAGCGACGATGCGGAAGCGATAAAGAAGGGGACTAAAACTTCCGTCCTACCAAATCGAGATGGGGACTGTGGGTTTCACTCAATTTTTCCGCAGATCCCGTGTATATACCGTGGGGGAATAAATTTTCACCGGTGGGCAAACCGAACAAAAACCACAAAGTGGCGGTTATTTTCCAGTTTTGGGGGATTTATGGGATCTTCTAGAGATGCTCTAATTAGAGGAGATTAGACTATACTTTTCCTTTTTTAAGGAATTTTTGCAATGTTGGTTCATTGCAAGAAATTATTGTTCGCCTTAAAATGAGGGTTTAAATGACGGTTTATAGGTTTCACTGAAATTATGACTGTGCACTAGGATTCAACTAATTGGAAAAATTCTACCAACTTCCACGCGGGTTTAAACAGCGGTTTCCAGATCTCACTGAAATAATATTTGAGATTGGAATTGTATTATGTGTAAAATGTATTGGTAGATGCATACCATGTACCTCGTTTTAAGTACTTGTTATGATCAAATCTGTATGGAGAAACATGTGTGGGGGAACATGTGTATTATATGGAGTAACATGGTGGTGGTGATTGGGTAGTGATAGAAAACTCGAGACTACTATGGTGTTTAGGTATAAAGTGAATGCATGTGTTACAATCATTTAGTGACAGCTAAGGTGATCTTGTTTGTTTAAGGTATCATATTAGATATTCAAATATCATATCAAAGTATCTAGGGCTATACCTGTTTTGTTCTTAATTCTAGAATACATGGAGTTTTTCCTTTCTAGATGAGTAAAAGTGAGATGTGTGACATCATATTTATATTAGGACGTGATGCCCATATGAATGCTAATCAAACACTTAATGAAGTTTTATCAATATTTTCTCTTTTCTAAGTATTTTTATGTCCATTACACTTTATAAAGGAGTAGTCAAGTGAACACATGAACCCGGGTACATTTTTTATCCTAAGAAACCACTTTCCATTACTTTTGTAGCCTTTTATATTTTCTACACTATTTAAATCCGCAAATACAAAAACATTTTTACTATTAGAAAACACAAACAAGAACCCCAAAAAAACTTTACTTAATTGTTTTTACTTTCCTTGCCTACTCATAGATTGTTTACTTTTATTTATTTATAGTTTAGTTTTAGTTTTCCTAATATGAAACATTGTTCTTTACAACCACACGATGGAGTTGGGGACACAAGGCAAATACTTTGTTTTGTAGGTTACTTGAAGAAGGTAAGAAGATAAGTCTCTAGCCATTTCCCCGGGAGTTCGATATAAACCTTCGAGTCACCCTTATGGGGAAAAGATGCTTGCTGTAACACTCCGCACTTGGATTCCCAACAAGTTAGTACACACATAGTTGTTGCCATCAAAAAAAAATTCTTGCATTGTTGCGAGGGAGTTGCAAGGGGCATATCACAGTGATTGCAGTGTGGTGAAACTCCCACTGTAGTTACTAGAGCATTTTCTGGCACCATCGTCAAGTTGAGAGCACATTTCGACTTCCACAACAACTCTCGAAATGTTTTAGCAACATACTCATCTACTTGTGCAAACACCTAAGCTTGGGGAGGTTGCACCACTTTGAGCTTTTCTTTTAGATTTACAAAGCACTTTGTTTATCTTGTTTTTTTTATTTTATTTGTTATTTCGTTTGTTTACTTTTAGTCTTGTTTTTACCGTTTTAATATACACAAAAAATCCATAAAAATAGTATAGCTTTACTTTTATTGAAATCATGGGAGATTTGAACAAAGAAAACCTTGGTAAAATTGAAGAAACAGCCCCTATCTTAAGCATTACCTCCACCTTTACGATTTTTTTTGGGAAACATTGAAAGATGCTTGGGTAAGAATAAACAAAATACATAGTTAACATTCTAACCCATGTAGAGAAGAATTGATGCATCTCTATTTTTACTATAGATTAGAACCCTGGTACAAAAATGCCTTAGACCTAGCAACATGAGGTAGTTTTGTTTTATCAACACCAACATGTTCCAGTTAGCAATTAAAAACATCTTTGGAAATTATGCTGGTAAAATAAGGAAAGGAGAGGATATTAGAACTCTACTTACATCTACAAGAAACATAATTGAAGATTGTGCAAAAAGACTAGCTGATAAGAGGAATATTGATCATATAGAACTCTTCTCAAAGTGAATTATACCAGAAATAGTAGACAAGATGATATTTATTGTGCAAAAACTAAATATTTGTGAGGACGAATTAAAAAAGAATGACAAAAAACTTAAAGGCTAAAAACGGATATTTTGTCTTGGTGGTCTGCTTAAAGGAGCCGCTTCTTTAAAAAATATGCCTAAAGAAGAAGAGGGATGTCATGCTCTTAAGATTCCTAAAGAGAAAGAAAAGGAAGAAAAGGCAATATGGATAGTAAAAGTAAACAGAGCTAAACAACTAGAGGAAGTTAAAATGCTTAGTAAAGTAAATGAACCTCTACTAGATCTTGATAGATGTATCTTGCATAAGCTCATCAATATATTACAAAAAACTTATCATGATCTTTCTATTAATGTTCATCAAGGATTTTGGATCATAGATAGCAAACTATGTCATAACAAAGATAGCAAGATACAATAATGAAGCCATGATACCACCAAAGATTAGGAATGATTGTCTCCCCAAAATATTAATCGCCATTGGAAAAGAAACTCACCATGCTATATTAGATCTAGGATCTAGTGTTTCAGTTTTGTCAAAAGAATTATATGATTTGCTTGAAATCATAAGTATGAAAAAATGCACTATAGATCTTTTAGTTGCTGATGATTGTACCAAGCATGCTTTAGGTAGATTTAATGATGTTATGGTTAAATTACATATGATATTTGTTCATGTTGATTTTATTGTCATGAAAATGGAGAGTAAAACCTCTAATCCTATAATCTTGGGAAGACCTTTTTGAGAACCATAGGGATTGTTATTGATTCAAAGAAAGGGAATGTTAAGTTTAAGTTCCCTCATGAGAAGTGCATGGAACACTTTCCAAGAAAGAAGGATACACCACCAAGGTACAAGCTACCACATGATCTCCACGCATCTTGAAACAAGTAGTAAGCCTAGTTATATGACTATAAAGAAAACGCTTTTCAAGAGTCAGCCTCTCACATCCCAAGATTTTCCAAATCTTGTAATGTGAAAATAAATGAATAAAATAAAACTTTGTTTGATTTTCAAGGCCAGAAGAAACTTTTTGAATTCAATTGGGACTTCAAACCAGTTTGGATCAAATAAAATCCTAAAGAAATTTAAAAGAGTAAACATTTGATAAAAGAAAATAAAATATTTTGGAATTACTATTTTGGATCTTTTAAATAAAAAGATTTGGTTTTCAAAAGAAATAGAAGTTTTATAAATAAAGATTATTTTATAAAGCCAAATTAAAACCTTGGCCAAGCTTTTGAAATAAAACATTTTGTTTTGATAAAAATAGTAAAGGCTTATTAGAATTAAATTAATAAGGATTTAATATCCAAGTTTTATTAATAAAGGTTTTACTATTTACAAGACATCAAAACTTATTTAATTATTTAAAATAAGTTTTCCAAGTTTTTTATATTCTCAAATAAAACCTACTGAAGTGTTTTGGTTTTATTTTAGATTTCAAAATAAATATTTAAATAAAATAAATCCTATTTGATTTAATAACTAAGGCCCATTTATTTAATTGTTAATGGACCATAAATAAAAATGTTATTTTGTTTTAAACATGTTTTCCAAATATCTTTATTTCCAAATGAAACCTTCTGGTTTGGTTTTGAAAATATTTGGATTTCAAATTAGGATTCTATTAAATAAATCAAACCCTATTTTGATTAAATAAACAAAAGGTCCATTTTATTAAAAAATGAATGGATCCTAAAATGAATAAAAATATTATTTTATTATGGAATTTTGGATTATGCTACTGAACAGAACCAAGTTCAAAAGTTGTGAAGTGTGGTGTTTGTTTGAATTGATTTGGTTGATTGGATTGTTTGTTTGAAATTCAAAACAGTAAATAGAAATGGAAAAAGATAAATCAAACAGACAGAAAAAATATGAAATAGACCTGACCCAACTGAGACAGCCCAATAAGCCCAGTCGCATCCCACCTCCTCTTATTCCCCGAACCGTTTTTCTTCACCGGAGAAGCAACCCGCTAATTCACTGACCGGTGTACCTCCCCCTCACTCTTTTTCCCACTGACGCAACGGCCCCACTTCGCTAGCCATCGTCCTCACCGCAGCGACCGGTTCTTCCTCGTTCTGCCATTGATTTCTCCGGTTTAATTCGTCATAATGCCGCGTTTATTCCTCGCGGTGATCAAGCCCATTTAATCGCCCTGACATCCTCTCCGTTTCCCCTCTGTCTCCTCCCCCAAGCACGCCCCCAGGCCGCCCCAATTTCTCCCCGAGCAGCTCTATCTCCGATGACCCTCCTCGCTGATTCCGGCCAGCACACGTCCCCTCCTGCCTCCTCGAGCACACAGCTGTGATCAGCATCCCCCAGAGGACCTCTCTGCAGTCGCAGCTCACTCGCGCCCGAAAGCATCGAACGACAACCTCCAAGACTGCCGTCGGGCTCTTCTCTCCGACGACGCCCATAGGTTGTATCCGACCGCCTCCCTTCTCTTTCATGCACGCGTCACCGCCTCGACCTTGCGCAGCTAACCTTGCCTTCGCGCGTGATCTCAGCGGCCGCCCGACCACAACCCGACCACTGACGCTGCTCAACTCCGTGAGAGATTGCCACCGTTCAGGCGCTTGCCCGAAGACCACACGTCGAGCTTCCTCAAGTCTTTGCGAACGTGGTGAGCACCTTTCCCTCCTCCCTCGCTTCCTATTTCACCGGCGCCGCCACCGTCGTCGCTTCCGCCGCCATGGCCGCTGCCTTGCTTAAGGTCGAGCACCCCACAGCCGTCCGATCCCGATCTGATGGATAGGATAGAATGACTTAACCGCGAAGGGGTACGTGTTCTGGGCCATGCGATCTGCTTAGATCCAACGGTCTGCAGCGTGATCCACACCGAACCGGTACCGGCGAATTAAAACATGACACGTGGCTCAGACCTCGTTTTAAAAACAGAAACTTTTCTATTAGAAGTGCAATCTTGTAAAATCTATAACTTTCAAACCACACGTCCAAATTTTGCAAATTTTATATCAATGGATTCAGTGGAACAAGCCCTAGCCAACCATGCCCTTGGTTTAGCAAATAGTATCTGTTAGAGTGTGTGTTTTTTTGCAGAAACATTTGTATGCTTGTTAAGGATGTAAAAATCGTTTAAAAAAATGAATTTGGGGATAAAATCTTTGTAAAATGATGGGATTTGAACCTAATAACATTAGGAAACACTTTGTGGACTCAAAAATGTATTTGGTGAAACAAAATAATGATTCTTTGATTTAAAAACCATTTCTAGTCAAATAGAAATGTGATTTATTTATTGAAAATGATTTTGAAGAAAAACCTTTGGGGAATGGTTTGTTGTAAACTCACTGACCCTAGGAACCAACCCATAGTTTGGGAAATGGATTTGGTAAAGTTTAGGATGGAAAACTTGATTTAGTCACTTCTAGCCAAATGAAAATAATGGTTTTGTTATGAAAATGATTTTGAGTAAAAACTTTGGGAAAATGGTTTAGACCAAACCTATTGACCCCCAAACACCAAGTTTTGCAATAGCAACTCATTCGGTGAAAAACATAAAGTTTTACTTTGATAAAAATAATTTTCACCACCTAAAATAATGATTAGATTTAAAAGTGGTTTATGGACCAAAACCCTTTTGCAAATGACTTTGTCACTTTGGAAAATGACCACTTTTGACTTTACAAAGTTTAGAAGCCTAGTGGAGACCACCTTTGCAATTAGAACCATCTTTTGCATGCTTGCATGCATCACTTTGACTTTATCATTTTATGTGTTGTTTTGCTTGATTGGTAGATTGAGATTGTGCCTTGCTTGATTGATTTGTAGTGACTTGAAGAGTGTGATTGTTGCAAGGACACGGAGTGAACCTATACTCTACCAAAAAGGAAAGTGATGCTACATACTTTTGTCCCATTACTTTCACTATCCATTAGTGATTTTGCTAAGTAAAACTTGCATGGATTTTGCTAAGTATAAACCTTGCTATAGGAAAACCTAGTAGATGAATCCTTAGTAGGATTTTCCTAAGTTAAGATTCCTAATACTACCAAGCTTAGCCTAGCTAATAGAAAACATGGGTGGAATATATATTCACACTATGGAAAATATTCTAAGTCTGAGGACTTATGTTTTGTTTAATAAAACAACTAAGTTAATGAATCACCTGGGTGGAATGGTAATTTCTTGGTGGTTTTTGGTTTGAGTGGTTCACAAGGCCCATGTTTATGGTTTACCTTGTGTATCTCACTTGTGGATGGCCACCCAGGAACAAAGAGATTTGAGATGTCAAATGTTGAGAAGCTTCAAGTGCAACCACTTGGCAATATGGCCTCTGCCATGATCATATAGGTTGCAAGAACTTAGCCATATGGACAGTTGGTGGTAGTGTTTGATAGGTTGGAGCGCGTCCATTTTGGTCTAAGGGAAGGCTTCTGAAAGATCTTGTCTTGGGAAACCAAGTCTTGTGGGGAAAGTGCACCACCTCTGCAGAGTGTAAAATCTAAGTACTTAGCCATGTCCCTGGTAAAGGACAAGTTGAGCATCAAGACATGGAAGCAATCAAGAATCTCATCATTCAAATTTCTAAGTTAAAATCTGGTGGTTTGAACAAGGGTTGTTTGAAATCTTCAATCTTTGATTGAGAGATGCCTTGGTTAAAGGATCTTCAAATCTTTGATTGAGAAAAATGATTTTGCCAAGCAAAACTTAGTATTTTCAAATGTTAAGGAAAAATCTCTTTTGAGCAATGCAAGCCTCAACTCCACTTAGACAAATGCATATAGATGATAGACTCCACTATACTACCATAGTATCACTTGCCAATACAATTCAAATGTATTGACCCTTGTGGCTGTAACTTGTTATGTTGCAGGTTTGATTGTTTTTAGTGAGGATTGATTGATTAGGATTACAAAGTCTACAACCAACATGTCTGCCTGTGGCACTTTGAAGATGAAGGACCCATGACTATAGTTATTCCGCTGCAATGTAATGTAATAGCCAAATGAGCTATGTAAGATGTAATAAAATTATGTTATTCCTGGTTATAAAGTTATATTTGTAGGGTTCGCAGCATAGAAAACAAAAATTTTCCTACGATGGGAACAACTATGTACCAAGATCTATCTACTAGATACAAACAACGGGCGGATGTATATCCGTAGAGAACATACCCTTGAAGACCAACAAAGCTTAACGAGTCCAAACTCGTGGTTGATGTAGACGATCTCTTGCCGATCTCAAGATCGAGAGGAAGTCCTAGCGCCGCAAAACAGCGGCGCATCCGTGCTCGCACACACGTTCGAGGCACCGAACAACCTCCGCCTCCTCGCTCCAGCGATGCAGCGGAAGCACAACTCTTTCTTGCCGAATAGCCACCGGGAACATGTATCTCGCTAGTCCGAGACCATGGGGGATAAATTCTAGAGGGGGAGAGAGATCCTTCACGAGGAGGTGTGTTGTGAGAGGAGGAGAGGGGGGCCTTTTATAGGGGAGAGGGGGGCACCCAAGGGGCATGGCGCCCAGCCATGGGGGCTGCCCCCACCTCTTCCACATTCATGTGGGTGGAGCTCCCACTCAAAATGAAAAGCCTCCACTCCCATTAAAAAGCCTCCACTCAAAAATCCACTCACATGCATTAAATTTCCACCAAATTTAATGCAAGCTCTCATTTAAATAAAACTCTTTTATTTATTTATTCAGAATTTTGTTAATTACTTTAATTAACAAACATTCACATAAAACCCTTGCTAGTATTCCATTTCACATGCGTAACCAGTTTCAACAATTTCAACAAACAGCTTAGGTTCTAGTGAAATAAATTCGCGCTTTCCTTTTCTTTTCGGCATGAAACTTTTGCTCCAATTGGATGTCGGTCTCTTAAGTGTGTCACCCTACGGTTCGTGAATAATGCGGACATGATCGAGACCCTCTCGATCAATAATCGAAGCGGGATCTGGAGACCCATCGACTCCCACACATTCAACGATGACTTTCTTGTGATCGTCTTAACCTTTTATGCTAGTATCTTAATCCTTTTGTTTCGCGATATATTACATGTCCGAGATTCGATCATCGGTATCTCCATACCTAGTTTTATCTCATCGACATGCACTCTTTTCTCGCTCCCGTGATATAACATTCTAGTGATCAAATCACTTGCTTGCAAGCTAATCAATGTGATATCACCGAGAGGGCCCAGAGTATATCTATCCGTCATCGGGATGAACAAATTCCACTCTCGATCCATGGGCCTCAACATAACACTTTAGTAGTTCTGAATCCATCTTTATAATCACCCTGTTACGGTGTGACGTTTGGTGTTATCAAGAAACTCTTCCGGTGTTAGTGATTGACATGATCTCATGGTCTAAGGATTAGGATCACTTCGTAAGTTGTTATAGCAACATAAACTCAATGACTTTGATCGTAATGCTATACTTTGGATGAATGTTCATCACATCATTACACTAATGTTGTGACCTCGTTATTAACAACATCCAATGTCCATGATCAGGAAACCTTGATCATCTTGTTAATCAACGAGCTAGTTTATAAGAGAGGCATAACTAGGAACTTCCTTTTTTTATTAAACACACATGTATTAACGTTTCCATATTAATACAATTATAGCATGTAAAATAAACATTTATCATAAACAAGGAATACGATAATAACCACTTTATTATTGCCTCTCGGACATATTCCCTTTAGTATCCCACTTGCACTAGAGACAATAATCTAGTTTGAAAACTTTACGTATTGAACACTTATGGCTTTCTGGTGTTCCATATACGCAACTGCAAGTGGTTAACATAATCTACGGATCTGACGCTTCAGGTCCGTGTGTATTTGCATGTCTTTGCGTCTCCACGCATCACTCATTCTCCAATGAGATGGCATTGTATAAATTTGGTCTTTCGGTGAGAGCTTTAGTTCCTTGGGGTTAAAACACGTCGATACTATTGTCATACAATATATCTTTAGTGTTAGCCCATTGCGAACCACACCTTAGTTTGATAACAAACTTCTTGACACAAATTCCCTCCTTTGCTACTACTATAGCAGTCATATACTTAGCCTTTTTGTTGTAGTATTCGTCACAATGTCTCAACTATGGATTTCATCCAAATCCATCATGGAATCTACTTTCCATTACATTGTGCCACCCATAGTTTAAATTGAGATAAACTTAATTTCTATCTTGTGACAAAACTAGTATCAATGTAACGCTTTACAATGAACTATTTGTAATTGTTTGTCACCTCTACACAAATATATTCTTAGTTCTTCCAAAAGATCATAAGAATATCCTCACTATCGTCCAATGATCATTTTATGATTCATTCTGGTATGTGCTCATAACACTTAGAGCATAGGACATATCTGGATGTGTACATATCATGGTATGATTGATCAAAGCATCCTTGTGATTTCACTCATCAAGTGTCCAAGCACTTGAATATTGTTTCACTTATCAAGTGTCAATACACTTGAATCTTGATTCAATTACTTTCCATGCAACAAGAACTGTTTCTTGTCGTTTCTATATTGAACTCATTCAATATCTCATATATGTACATTTGGCACAACCATATTGGCGTCACAGTCTATCCGCTATAGACATTCACGCTAAATATTCGGGTTTTGCCTAAGTATTTCATCGAAATGAAATTCTTAACCTTTGTCAATAAAAGATACATCATTTCTAATTAACAAGATGTCCTTCACATAATGTATTAGAAATATGTCTCAGTGCTCCCACTTAATTTCTTTAAAATGCAAGCATCTTCATCGTCTCCAGATGAAAAACTCATTTTTCATCATGGTGAAGATTCAAACTCCGCGATGCTTACTTCATCCATTGAAGTTTTCATGCCCTTTTAGCATCCTTTGAATTTAACAAAACCCTTTGGACCGTGTCATGTACACGTCCTAGGTAACCATTCTATTAGAAGAACTTTGTTTTGTTTATTCATCTACCATATACCAAATTATATGTAGTGGTTGCTACTTTAATCCGTCCAGACTAAATATCGCTATGAAAGATCAAATCTTGTCATAGTCAACTCCTTGAACATTGTCGTAAAATACTTTACGACATGTCGACTATTTCATAGATGTGAAACATCCATGTCTGTTTCTTTATAGATCCAAATATGACCGATAGGTTTTTACACCTTTCCGGAGGATCTTCCAAGTTCAAAACTTGATTTCTCGTGTATGGAACTATCACGGATTTTATGGTTTCAAGCCATTTGACTTGAGTCGGCCCATCATCGCTTCTTTGCATGTAGTCGGTTCATCATTGTCAGACAATAATGATTTACTCTCAAATCTTAGCATTTGATTGTTTAACCGACCTTCTTGGTTCAATAGGAACTTAGATCTCCGTGACCACAACCTTTGAGGCACATAAGCTATGAGCATTATGGCAGCCTTCGGAACGATTTCGGCCACAAGAACTCAGCACATTTAGCTAAGGTTTGTTAACCTTATCAAAGTTCTATTGTCCTCCCACTTAACTTTTGCGAAAAATTCCTTTTTCAAGAAACTTCACATTTCAAGCGACAAACCCTTTTGTCCTCGGTGTTATGGAGGAATAACCAATTGTTATTCGGAAAAACCTACAAAGACATGCTCATCCGAATTCGGTTGTAAACATCTTACTTATGTTTAGCATACCAAAATTTAAGAAATGACAACTTGGGTTTTACCCCAAACCATAACTTCCATGGTGTCATTTCAACGGATCTAGATGGATCTCTTTTTAGTGTAAAAGCGGTAGTCTCTAAAGCTTTAATCTTTTAAAACATAATGGCAGTTTTATAAATAACACCTTTGATCCAACCATGTCTCACAAGGTTTCATTACAAATATCAAACACTCCATACTCCTATGGTGTTTCGGGAGATGTAAATTTAGGTGTTTTTCTAAACTTGCAACTCAAATAAATCCCTTTATGATAAAATCATAATTCATTTATTTTCTTGTTACACTTGTAACTCAAATAAATCCCTTTATTATCAAATCATAATTCATTTATTTTTCTTGTTACAATGATTTTCCACTTCATCTTGAAAGTCTTTGAAACATTTTAAAATATTTCATACTTCTTTCTCATTAAGTGAACATTCACTCAAAATTCCGGAGAAAGCATATGAAGTTGAAACCCATCGCCATTTACACATAATGGACTACATACATCGATATGTATAAATTCCAATATTTTAGTCGTTCGTTCTTCTTTGGCCTTTGAACGAAGTTTTAATTATCCCGAGGAAAGTCTCACAAGCGTCACTTGATCAAATCAAAGACTCCAAAAATCCATGAATATGGAGATTCTTCATGTTTTCTTTCCAATATAATTTAAATGATGTCACTTCATAAGTGATCTTTCAATCATTTGTCTTGCGACATTTTAGCATTAGGTTTTATGGATGTGATTTCTTCAACTAGATTTGTAAATCATCCATCTTATATGGAATACGGTAATTATTTGAACAACCTTTGTTCTCATAATACCTGATTCAAATAACAATTATTAAAACAAATCTTGAAGTCAAGCCTTGATGTCAACGAGAAATACAAACAACGGTTTGTTTGTTTTTGATGAACATCATCACATATTCTCTTGCTAGTTACTTAGGCCATTGTGGTTCATGAATTGCGTCATTCCGTATGAAATTTCATACGAACCAATTCGGTATCCAATACCCAAAAACCACATTGTTTAACAAGCAAAGAATACAACCATAACATGTATATAATCTATATACCTAAATTGGATATTTCCAAACTTTTTTTTTCTGCCAAATATATTTTATAGATTCTCTTTCAACATTTCCCTTTCCTTTTAAAAGAATCTATCAACATCAAAAGTGGCGCCATATACATGACACATAGTCCAAAGCGTGTATATTCAAATAATAATACCTTTGGACTTGCACTTTGAAGTAGATCACCATCATCAAAATGATCGGTATTCTTTCAAAATCCATTCTTTAGTAATCTTTTAGTATAGTAAACACTTTACATACATCTGCTATTCATCCTTATCATGACGACTTTCATGATCAAGCCAATTTAGCTTATAAAGGAGAATCGTGAGTATAACATTACTTTCCAAAACCCTTTTGGATGATTAGGATGTCTAGCATCTCCAACCTTCGTAAATTCTCATCCAATATGAGAACATATATTATACTCTATCATATTGCAACCAAAACATAGTTTCAGATATCGTTATATCTGCCACACATGATGGTTTCTGAAACAATTCTTTCAGCTCCTAGATAAACTTGATATTAAAACAATCAAGAATCATGGAGGCAAACATGATACTTAAGATACTAACACTGGAATTGTTACTCTTGATTTAATACCAATTATTAAATTTCACGGAGTAAATAGAGTTTGCTGAAAGTTTGCAATAGGACTTTAAACTTTGATTGACACTCAACACAATACGATACCAGTTCGTAAAGTAAATATCCAGAATTCTATAGTTCTATTATCTCAATTACAACTATGTATAAGGTGGTGAACGAATGCCAATGACTACAACACATTATGCAAATTCACTTTGATTTAATTTATGATAAATTGAGTTCTACTAATCCAAATTAGAAATGAACTCCCACTCAAAAACAACATCCCTCGTGTCTTTTTGGTGATTACATGAACCAAATCCACTACACCAAGTCCGATCATCACGTGAGACAGCGTAGCTTCAAAGGCGAGCATCCATATGGTCATCATATCAAAACATATGACTCATGCTTAACCTTTCGGTCCGTGTTCCGAGGCCATGTCTGTACATGCTAGGCTCGCCAAGTAAGAACCTTAGTATTCGCGTGTGTAATCGTCTTACACGAGATATGCTCGTGGATTCAAGTACACCCGATCATCACGTGATGTCTTGAAGCTTAAAACATTGTCGGTGCATACTTAAGGAAGAACACATTTTTATCTTGATATCTAAATGAGGGATCATCTTATTATGCTAATAAAACGCCAAACAAGCAATATAAGATGCTATCAAACATCACATGTTTATTAGTGGAATGATATGATTCTCGCATATGATCTCTATCATGTGCACCGTGGTATGATCACTATCATACCTTTATGTGTAAATCCAAGGTCTATGGAGTTTACACGTTATGTATGTTGTAAGAGTATCATCTCATACTTCTACTTACAACATCACCATATCATAACACTAGCCCAAAGAACAATCTAAACTAGACGCCTCTAATTTATCCATTGCAAATTTTACGTGGCTTAGGGCTTTCGAAGATAGAACCGTTCTTACCTACGAACATGAACCACAACGAGGATAACCAAATTGTTGAAAACTCGTTGCAAATTATATATTGACTATAGTAGGAGAGACAGACACCCGCTAGCCACTTATGCAAAACTAGTTGCATGTCAAGCGTGGAACAGGTCTCATGTGCGAGGACATGTAAAGTTTGTCCGGGCCGCTTCATCCCACTATGCCACCAATATCCAAAGTACAACTAAGAAGCAATAAAATGATCATCATCGCCCACATACTCATATGTGTACTACCCGTGCAAAGTATCTACGCATAAACCTGGCTCTGATACCACTGTAGGGTTCGCAGCATAGAAAACAAAATTTTTCCTACGATGGGAACAACTATGTACCAAGATCTATCTACTAGATACAAACAATGGGCGGATGTATATCCATAGAGAACATACCCTTAAAGACCGACAAAGATTAACGAGTCCAAACTCGTGGTTGATGTAGACGATCTCTTGCCGATCTCAAGATCGAGAGGAAGTCCTAGCGCCATAAAACAATGACTCATCCGGTTCGCACACACGCTCGAGGCACCGAACAACCTCCGCCTCGCCCAAATGATGCAGAAGCACAACTCTTTCTTTCCGAATAGCCACCGGAACATGTATCTCGCTAGTCCGAGACCATGGGGATAAATTCTAGAGGGAGAGAGATCCTTCACGAGGAGGTGTTGTGAGAGGAGGAGAGGGGGCCTTTATAGGGGAGAGGGGGCACCCAAGGGGCATGGCGCCCAGCCATGGGGCTGCCCCACCTCTTCCACATTCATGTGGTGGAGCTCCCACTCAAAATGAAAAGCCTCCACTCCCATTAAAAAGCCTCCACTCAAATATCCACTCACATGCATTAAATTTCCACCAAATTTAATGCAAGCTCTCATTTAAATAAAACTCTTTATTTATTTATTCAGAATTTTGTTAATTACTTTAATTAACAAACATTCACATAAAACCCTTGCTAGTATTCCATTTCACATGCGTAACAGTTTGCCACAATTTCAACCAAAACAGCTTTTGTTCTAGTGAAATAAATTCCTCGCTTTCCTTTTCTTTTCGGCATGAAACTTTTGCTCCAATTGGATGTCGGTGTCTCTTAATTGTGTCACCCTACGGTTCGTGAATAATGAGGACATGATCGAGACCCTCTCGGATCAATAATCGAAGCGGGATCTGAGACCCATCGACTCCCACACATTCAACGATGACTTTCTTGTGATCGTCGGAACCTTTACGCTAGTATCTTAATACTTTTGTTTCACGATATATTACATGTCCGAGATTCGATCATCGGTATCTCCATACCTAGTTTGATCTCACATCGACATGCACTCTTTTCTCGTTCCCGTGATATAACATTCTAGTGATCAAATCACTTGCTTGCAAGCTAATCAATGTGATATCACCGAGAGGGCCCAGAGTATATCTATCCGTCATCGGGATGAACAAATTCCACTCTTGATCCATGGGCCTCAACATAACACTTTAGTAGTTCTGAATCCATCTTTATAATCACCCTGTTACGGTGTGACGTTTTATGTTATCAAGAAACTCTTCCGGTGTTAGTGATTGACATGATCTCATGGTCTAAGGATTAGGATCACTTCGTAAGTTGTTATAGCAACATAAACTCAATGACTTTGATCGTAATGCTATACTTCAGATGAATGTTCATCACATCATTACACTAATGTTGTGACCTCGTTATTAACAACATCCAATGTCCATGATCAGGAAACCTTGATCATCTTGTTAATCAACGAGCTAGTTTATAAGAGAGGCATAACTAGGAACTTCCTTTTGTTTATTAAACACACATGTATTAACGTTTCCATATTAATACAATTATAGCATGTAAAATAAAACATTTATCATAAACAAGGAATACGATAATAACCACTTTATTATTGCCTCTCGGGCATATTCCCTTCAATATTATGACCTTTGTTTCTTGATATTACATCTTAACTGTGGATGCTAGCTATTGATCCAGGGACTAGCATTGTAAACACAGGGGACACCACCTTATATTGTGTAAAGGTTGGGACACTCCCTCTACAGATGGTATCAGAGCATTGTGTTGCCTGTAGGATTTGTAAACCTAGGATTGGACAAAAACCCTTAGAAAAATAGGAGTTGTATTTTGATCCAAAAACTTACTTACAAAAACACTTGTAAACTCTTCCCTCAACCACTTTGGTTTCAACTCTACATCTCATCTATTTCAAACTTGGTGGAGAAACCTACCCATGGCCAAAGACTACACCATGTGCAAAGGACTTCTTCAACATCTTCAACTCTAATGACTTCAACTTCTTCAACTCTAATGACTTCAACATCTTCAGCATGTTCTCCAAAGACTTCCAACTTGGATACCACTAAGGACTACAAGTGAGACAAGGAAATCTTTCTCAAGATTTAGAGACTGAGGGAATGCAAAAGTTAGAAGGAGCCTACATCATTTGAAGTATTGCAACCAAGAGTTTTTCTCAAGGAAACCATGATCTCATACAAGAAGAATCAAGAAAGATGGAAATATCACAAGTGAACCATATAGATGGACCACCATATTTTAGTTAAGTCAAACACACCAACTTATGTGGTGTAACAAAAATATTTTGTTGCCTAAAAAAATGTGCTTGAACTTTGTTGATTGAGTGAAATGTTTGTTTGTGATTGCTTGCACATTGCTTGTGTGAATTGTGGTGTGTGTGATTAGAATTGATTCCTTAGAAATATTTTACCTATTCTAACCCAAATCCAACCAAAACAGATGACTTCTCCAAGAAACTCCAACATCAAGGTTGATGACAACCACAACCAAGAGGACAACATGAGAGAACTCATAGTAACCCAAACCCAGTTGAGCCAAGAGACAACTCAGCTTTTAGCCAACAACAATGGACTAGACCCTGCCATACAAAGGATTTTGAAACTTCATTCCCAATTGTTGCAAGGATTGGTTACTCAAATGATCAACATGAGAGAAAACTTTTCTCAAAGAGCTAATGACAACAAGGATAACAAAGATGCTAATCTTGAAGGAACCCAAGCTAGCAATATTTTTAGAGGCAAGGATCATGCATCCAAGGAGCATGAAGATCAATGCCTCAAGAAGAGAGAAAGATCTCCCACCTATGAAGAACATGAACTAGAAGAACTCCTAGCTTTGGAGAGACCCAAAAAGAAGAAGAAGGACATAAGCCAGTTACAATGTTACAATTGCAAAGAGAAGGGACACTATGCCAGTGAATGCCCAGAAAAGAAGAAGAACCAAGGAAACAAACAAGAAGAATTGTTACCCAAGGAAAAGAAAGATATCAGCCAAGTGATGTGTTTCAAATGCAAGGAACTAGGCCACTATGCAAGCAATTGTCCAGAAAAGATGAAGAACAAGTTAAACAAGTCTATGAAGGATCTCAATCTTGGCCCATGAGTCAAGTGTGAAAATCAAGGACACTATGCAGATGTTTGCCCAGAGAAGTTTCCCCAAGATTCCAAGAAGAACAATATGTAATTTTTGTTTGAAAATTTTTAAGGGTGGTAGTACCACTAGTTGTTTTTGAGCCTACTTGTAACCCTAGCCTCCCCAAATCTCGGGACGAGATTTATTATAAGGGTGGTAGCCTGTCACATCCCAAGATTTTCCATATCTTGTAATGTGAAAATAAATGAATAAAATAAAACTTTGTTTGATTTTCAAGGCCAGAAGAAACGTTTTGAATTCAATTGGGACTTCAAACCAGTTTGGATCAAATAAAATCCTAAAGAAATTTAAAAGAGTAAACATTTGATAAAATAAAATAAAATATTTTGGAACTACTATTTTGGATCTTTTAAATAAAAAGATTTGGTTTTCAAAAGAAATAGAAGTTTTATAAATAAATATTATTTTATAAAGCCAAATTAAAACCTTGGCCAAGCTTTTGAAATAAAACATTTTGTTTTGATAAAAATAGTAAAGGCTTATTAGAATTAAATTAATAAGGATTTAATATCCAAGTTTTATTAATAAAGGTTTTACTATTTACAAGACATCAAAACTTATTTAATTATTTAAAATAAGTGTTCCAAGTTTTTTATATTCTCAAATAAAACCTACTGAAGTGTTTTGGTTTTATTTTAGATTTCAAAATAAATATTTAAATAAAACAAATCCTATTTGATTTAATAACTAAGGCCCATTTATTTAATTGTTAATGGACCATAAATAAAAATGTTATTTTGTTTTAAACATGTTTTCCAAATATCTTTATTTCCAAATGAAACCTACTGGTTTGGTTTTGAAAATATTTGGATTTCAAATTAGGATTCTATTAAATAAATCAAACCCTATTTTGATTAAATAAACAAAAGGTTCATTTTATTAAATAATGAATGGATCCTAAAATGAATAAAAATATTATTTTATTATGGAATTTTGGATTATGCTACTGAACAGAACCAAGTTCAAAAGTTGTGAAGTGTGGTGTTTGTTTGAATTGATTTGGTTGATTGGATTGTTTGTTTGAAATTCAAAACAGTAAATAGAAATGGAAAAAGATAAATCAAACAGACAGAAAAAAATATGAAATAGACCTGACCCAACTGAGACAGCCCAATAAGCCCACTCGCAGCCCACCTCCTCTTATTCCTCGAACCGTTTTTCTTCACCGCAGCAGCAACCCGCTAAGTCACTGACCGGTGGACCTCCCCCTCACTCTTTTTCCCACTGACGCAACGGCCCCACTTCGCTAGCCATCGTCCTCACCGCAGCGACCAGTTCTTCCTCGTTCTGCCATTGATTTCTCCGGCTTAATTCGTCATAACGCCGCATTTACTCCTCGTGGTGATCAAGCCCATTTAATCGCCCTGACATCCTCTCCGTTTCCCCTCTGTCTCCTCCCCCAAGCACGCCCCCAGGCCGCCCCAATTTCTCCCCGAGCAGCTCTATCTCCGACGACCCTCCTCGCTGATTCCGGCCAGCACACGCCCCTCCTGCCTCCTCGAGCACGCAGCTGTGATCAGCATCCCCCAGCGGACCTCTCTGCAGCTCACTCATGGCTACCGAGCATCGAACGACAACCTCCAAGACCACCGCCGTCGGCTCTTCTCCGACAGCCCACGATTGTATCCGACCGCCTCTCCCTTCTCTTTCATGCACGCGTCACCGCCTCGACCTTGCGCAGCTAACCTTTCCTTCGCTTCCCGTGATCTCAGAAGGCCGCCTCAGACCACAACCCGGACCACCTGACGCCGTTCTCAACTCCGGCGAGAGATTGCCGACCCGTCTGTGCGCCCCTTGCCCCGACGACCACACGTCGAGCTTCCTCAAGTCTTTGCGAACGTGGTGAGCACCTTTCCCTCCTCCCTTGCTTCCTATTTCACCGGCGCCGCCAGCAGCCGCCGCAGCGCCGCTCGTTTAAGGTCGAGCACCCCACAGCCGTCCGATCCCGATCTGATGGATAGGATAGAATGACTTAACCGCGAAGGGGTACGTGTTCTGGGCCATGCGATCTGCTTAGATCCAACGGTCTTCAGCGTGATCCACACCGAACCGGTACCGGCGATTTAAAACATGACACGTGGCTCAGACCTCGTTTTAAAAACAGAAACTTTTCTATTAGAAGTGCAATCTTGTAAAATCTATAACTTTCAAACCACACGTCCAAATTTTACAAATTTTATATCAATGGATTCAGTGGAACAAGCCCTAGCCAACCATGCCCTTGGTTTAGCAAATAGTATCTGTTAGAGTGTTTGTTTTTGCAGAAACATTTGTATGCTTGTTAAGGATGTAAAAATCGTTTAAAAATGAATTTGGGGATAAAATCTTTGTAAAATGATGGGATTTGAACCTAATAACATTAGGAAACACTTTGTGTACTCAAAAATGTATTTGGTGAAACAAAATAATGATTCTTTGATTTAAAAACCATTTCTAGTCAAATAGAAATGTGATTTATTTATTGAAAATGATTTTGAAGAAAAACCTTTGGGGAATGGTTTGTTGTAAACTCACTGACCCTAGGAACCAACCCATAGTTTGGGAAATGGATTTGGTAAAGTTTAGGATGGAAAACTTGATTTAGTCACTTCTAGCCAAATGAAAATAATGGTTTTGTTATGAAAATGATTTTGAGTAAAAACTTTGGGAAAATGGTTTAGACCAAACCTATTGACCCCAAAACACCAAGTTTTGCAATAGCAACTCATTTGGTGAAAAACATAAAGTTTTACTTTGATAAAAATAATTTTCACCACCTAAAATAATGATTAGATTTAAAAGTGGTTTATGGACCAAAACCCTTTTGCAAATGACTTTGTCACTTTGGAAAATGACCACTTTTGACTTTACAAAGTTTAGAAGCCTAGTGGAGACCACCTTTGCAATTAGAACCATCTTTTGCATGCTTGCATGCATCACTTTGACTTTGTCATTTTATGTGTTGTTTTGTTTGATTGGTAGATTGATATTGTGCCTTGCTTGATTGATTTGTAGTGACTTGAAGAGTGTGATTGTTGCAAGTACAAGGAGTGAACCTATACTCTACCAAAAAGGCAAGTGATGCTACATACTTTTGTCCCATTACTTTCACTATGCATTAGTGATTTTGCTAAGTAAAACTTGCATGGATTTTGCTAAGTATAAACCTTGCTATAGGAAAACCTAGTAGGTGAATCCTTAGTAGGATTTTCCTAATTTAAGATTCCTAATACTACCAAGCTTAGACTAGCTAATAGAAAACATGGGTGGAATATATATTCACACTATGGAAAATATTCTAAGTCCGAGGACTTATGTTTTGTTTAATAAAACAACTAAGTTAATGAATCACCTGGGTGGAATGGTAATTGCTTGGTGGTTTTTGGTTTGAGTGGTTCACAAGGCCCATGTTTATGGTTTACCTTGTGTATCTCACTTGTGGATGGCCACCCAGGAACAAAGAGATTTGAGATGTCAAATGTTGAGAAGCTTCAAGTGCAACCACTTGGCAATATGGGCTCTGCCATGATCATATAGGTTGCAAGAACTTAGCCATATGGACAGTTGGTGGTAGTGTTTGATAGGTTGGAGCGCGTCCATTTTGGTCTAAGGGAAGGCTTCTGAAAGATCTTGTCTTGGGAAACCAAGTCTTGTGGGGAAAGTGCACCACCTCTGCAGAGTGTAAAATCTAAGTACTTAGCCATGTCCCTGGTAAAGGACAAGTTGAGCATCAAGACATGGAAGCAATCAAGAATCTCATCATTCAAATTTCTAAGTTAAAATCTTGTGGTTTGAACAAGGGTTGTTTGAAATGTTCAATCTTTGATTGAGAGATGCCTTGGTTAAAGGATCTTCAAATCTTTGATTGAGAAAAATGATTTTGCCAAGCAAAACTTAGTATTTTCAAATGTTAAGGAAAAATCTATTTTGAGCAATGCAAGCCTCAACTCCACTTAGCCAAATGCATATAGATGATAGACTCCACTATACTACCATAGTATCACTTCCAATACAATTCAAATGTGTTGACCCTTGTGGCTGTAACTTGTTATGTTGTAGGTTTGATTGTTTTTAGTGAGGATTGATTGATTAGGATTACAAAGTCTACAACCAACATGTCTGCCTGTGGCACTTTGAAGATGAAGGACCCATGACTATAGTTATTCCGCTGCAATGTAATGTAATAGCCAAATGAGCTATGTAAGATGTAATAAATTATGTTATTCCTGGTTATAAAGTTATATTATGACCTTTGTTTCTTGATATTACATCTTAACTGTGGATGCTAGCTATTGATCCAGGGACTAGCATTGTAAACACAGGGGACACCACCTTATATTGTGTAAAGGTTGGGACACTCCCTCTACACAGCCCATCTATTTTTATTTTATATTTTATTTTTGCACTATTTATATAGTAAGAGGGTTTTATTTTAGTTTACTTTGTGTAGTTTTTAATAATGTAAGTTTAACTCATTTGGATGTTCAAAAGTTGATAGAACTATTATGAGTTGCAATTTCCTACATGCTGATGTTTACGAGAAAAATTCCCTATGTAGTTCTGTAAGTCTGATTGAGCTCATATTTATAGTGTATTTCCAAATTTTCATCATATATATGCACAAAAATCAGCAAAAAAATCCTGACATGTCTAAGTAGGGTAAATAATTACATTTTCAACTGCTATTTTTTAACAGATTCTGTATTTTGTTGTTTAAGTCAATTTTTTGAGTTTCAATTTGATTCCTTAAGAATATTTTATTCTTATATTGATGTTGGCAAATTAATATACTCTCTATAGATCTCAACTTAATTTTTTTGGGGGATTTCTATGACAACTTTCAATATATCTTTGTGCCCACTAATGTCACCTCTTAGAAAAAGAGATGGGAGAAAAGTCTGTGTTGAAGTTTTTTCATAGGGAATGGAGTAATACCATACAATGAGCTATCTAAGAATGGTGAATACCATAAGCTTTCGGATTTCCAAGGAAACCCACTGGACCTATTACACTCACGGTTTGCAAACCTCTAAAATTTGTCTTTCAAGCAACATAGTACTTTTTGCTTAAACTTGGAGCGTCTTTATCTAGTTTTATGTTTACTTTCACATTTTTACCTTTGAATAAATATACAAGCATATGAAGTTGTGTTGAATATGTATGAAAGGGATACTGAAATAAAAAGGATGCTATAATAATAAGGGAAAGGGGAAGTAAAAGTTTAGATACAAGTTATGCATGTTGTTGTTTATTTAATATGTTTTAATGAATGATAATCTCCAAGTGTATTATGTAGTACTATATTTTACATGCATGGATGATTAGATTTATTTACTTTTCTAACATAGAATGAGTAGTACTATGGACATTTTTTCATGCTTGCAGATGGTCGACTTTCTCCACTTACGAGCCCAGATATTCAAACAAGCAAAGACTTGTGCATCCACCAAGTTATTCCAACAGTGTCCACCATGCACACCTACTTATATAGCACTTTCTATTCCAAATATATTATATGTGCTATATATTTGAATATTTCAAAATCATCTCTTTTAAGTATAGTTAAAACGGAATCAACGGGAAATTTTGATTAGAGATCTTTTGCGAGCATATGTTTTATGGTACATGACAATGTTTTGACCAACATTGATTATTGTCATGTCCCATTTTCTGTATATAATGTTCTTTTTCGTTTACACCCAAAGGCATTATGGACTAAAACATGGATTGTTAAGTTTGATTTTAATGATGATGCCTATAAAATGGCGTCCTTGTTTCAACAATGGACCACAAATTGATTTCATTTATTTGAACTATGGGGATGATTTTCTTAAATGGAAGGAAATGACTCTCCTCATGATAGTGATCCTTGACTATCACCATTGTTTATATGAAGAAGCCCACAGAGTTCTTGTCAAGAATTCACGAAAGGAAAGGACAAGTATGCCCTAAATGCTAAAGAATGAGAGAGAACAAATAGTCTTTCACTTCTTATCACGAAGCATTGATGTCTACGCACTTATATTCTTGTAGATAGTTGTTGGTCCTCCAAGTGGAGAGGTTTGTAGAATAGCAGCAAGTTTCCCTTAAGTGGATTATCCAAGGTTTATCAAACGCAGGGAGGAAGTGGTCAAAGGTATTCCCTCTCAAGCAACCCTGCAATCAAGATACAAGAAGTCTCTTGTGTCCCCAACACACCCAATACACTTGTCAGGTGTATAGGTGCACTAGTTCGGCGAAGAGATAGTGAAATACAAGTGGTAATGGTGCCATAAAATAGCTTGTCGGCGAGGTAAAGACTTGTAGGGGTCTCAACCTAATAAGGTAGATTCCTCCTGTGTTTTACAATGCTAGTCCCTGGATCAATAGCTAGCATCCACAGTTAAGATGTAATATCAAGAAACAAAGGTCATAATATAACTTTATAACCAGGAATAACATAATTTTTATTACATCTTACATAGCTCATTGGCTATTACATTAAATTGCAGCGGAATAACTATAGTCATGGGTCCTTCATCTTCAAAGTGCCACAGGCAAATGCTGGTTGTAGACTTTGTAATCCTAATCAATCAATCTTCACTAAAAACAATCAAACCTGCAACATACAAGTTACAACCACAAAGGGTCAATACATTTGAATTGTATTGGCAACTGATACTATGGTATTATAGTGGAGTCTATCATCTATATGCATTTGGCTAAGTGGAGTTGAGGCTTGCATTGCTCAAAATAGATTTTTCCTTAACATTTTGAAAATACTAAGTTTTTGCTTGACAAACTCATTTTTCTCAATCAAAGATTGAAGATCCTTTCCAAGGCATCTATCAACCAAAGATTGAATATTTCAAACAACCCTTGTTCAATCCACAAGTTTTAACTTTAGAAATTTGAATGATGAGATTCTTGATTGCTTCCATGTCTTGATGCTCAAATTGTCCTTTACCAGGGACATGGATAAGTACTTAGATTTTACACTCTGCAGAGGTGGTGCACTTTCCCCACAAGACTTGGTTTCCCAAGACAAAATCTTTCAGAAGCCTTCCCTTAGACCAAAATGGACGCGTTCCAACCTATCAAACACTACCACCCACTGTCCATATGGCTAAGTTCTTGCAACCTATATGATCATGGCAGAGCCCATATTGCCAAGTGGTTGCACTTGAAGCTTCTCAACATTTGACATCTCAAATCTCTTTGTTCCTGGGTGGCCATCCACAAGTGAGATACACAAGGTCAACCATAAACATGGGCCTTGTGAACCACTCAACATAACCCAATCCTTCCATTCCACCCAGGTGATTCATTAACTTAGTTGTTTTATTAAACAAAACATAAGTCCTCAGACTTAGAGATTTTTCCATAGTGTGAATATATTTTCCACCCATGTTTTCTATTAGCTAGGCTAAGCTTGGTAGTAATAGGAAACTTTAACTTAGGAAATCCTACTAAGGATTCATCTACTAGGTTTTCCTATAGTAAATTTTATACTTAGCAAAGTCCATGCAAGTTTACTTAGCAAAATCACTAATGCATAATGAAAGTAATGGGACAAAAAGTATGAAGCATCACTTGCCTTTTTGGTAGAGTATGGGTTCACTCCTTGTCCTTGCAACAATCACACTCCTCAAGTCACTACAAATCAATCAAGCAAGGCACAAACTCAATCTACCAATCAAGCAAACACAAATTCAATTCATATTCCAAACCAAAGTCAAACAAACAATTTTTTTACACACACAAAGTAATGGAATCCAAGTCATGCATAAGTATGCAAGGGTTGGTTCTATTACAAGGATGGCCTCCACTAGGCTTCTAAACCTTGTAAGTTCCAAATTGGTCATTTACCAAAATGGCAAAGTCATTAGTTAGAGGGTTTTGCCCAAAAACTATATTTAAAAATCCATTCAATATTTTATATGGTGGAAAATGGTTTTATCAAATCAAAAATCATTAAGTTTCTCACCAAAAGTTTCTAACTCTCAAGTCTTGGTGTTTTGGTTCAGTAGCTTTGAATCAAAATATTTTCCCAAGGTTTTTATTCCAAAATCCTTTTTCATAATAAAACCATTATTTTTATTTGGCTAGAAATGACTAAATCAAGTTTTCCATCCTAAACTTTACCAAATCCATTTTCCAAACTATGGGTTGGTTCCTAGGGTAAGTGAATTTACAACAAATCATTTCCCAAAGGTTTTCCCTCAAAATCATTTTCAATAAATAAATCACATTTCTATTTGACTAGAAATGGTTTTAAATCAAAGAATCCTTATTTTGTTTTACCAAATACATTTTTGAGTCCACAAAGTGTTTCCTAATGTTAGTAGGTTCAAATGAATCCAATTTCCAAAGGTTTTAACCCCAAATTCATTTTTAAACAATTTTTACATCCTTAACAAGCATACAAATGTTTCTGCAAATTCAAACAAGCTAACAGATACTATTTGATAAACTAAGGGCATGGTTGGATAGGGCTTGTTCTCCTGAATCCAACGACATAAAATTTGTAATTTTTGGACGTGTGGTTTGAAAGTTACAGAGGTTTGAAAATGGCATCAAATTCTGATTTCAAATTCTATTTCAGATCGTCTAATGCCACGCGTCATGTTTTAATTCGCCGGTACCGGTTCGGCCGGATCACGCGACGACAGCCGTTGGATTTAAGTTAAATCGTGCGGCACAGGATCACCACTTACCCCTTCGCTAACGTTCTATCGTATCCGTCAGATTCAGATCCTACGGTTGCCACTGCCTGGCCAAGAACGGGCGACGCTCAACGGCGACGGCCGCGCTCAGATGATGATAGCGGTGGCGCGGGAAGCTAGAGGAACAGAGGGTGGCTTACCAGATTCGCGGCTCGTGATGCTCAACGTGGTGGTCGAGGGTAGGGGGCATGCACGGTCGGCAATCTCGCCGGAGTTGAGAACGGCGTCAGGTGGTCCTGGTTGTGGTCGGAGGCGACGCTACAGATCACACGAAGGTAAACAGAGGGCAAGGTTAGCTGCGCAGGGTCAGTGCGGTGATGCGTGCGTGAAAGAGAAGAGTAGGGGCGATCGGATACAACCTGTGGTCGTCGTCGGAGAAGAAGACAAACACGGCGGCGCCGGGAGCTTGTCGTAGTCGGTGCTCCAGGGCGTCCGCGGTCGAACTAAAAGTGCTGGGAGGTGCGTCTGGGAGTGGGGAAGTTGTCAGCATGCTCAGGGAGGCTCGGGGCAGTGTCGTGTCGCCGGAATCGGCGCCGGACTTCGTCGGAACAGAGGGTGCTCGGAGAGTAATTGAGGTGGCCTGGGGGCGTGCTTTGGGGAGGGGGCAGCGAGGAAATGAAGAAGGAATACTGGCGTTTTATCGAGCTTGGTCAAGGTGAGGTAAAGGCCCGGCATTATGATGAATTGAAGCCGCGGGATTACTGCAGGAAACGGCGACGAGGGGGAAGAAGGAGTCGTGCGGGTGGGGAGGAAGAACAGGAGGAGTGGGGTCCGCTGGTCAGTGGGAAAAGAAACGAGGAGGAGGTCCACCAGTCATTGGTGTTGCGGGTCAGGGAGTTGGTGCCAAACGTTTTCTTCGGGGAAAAGAAGTTGGGCTGGTTGGTGGGCTTCCTGGGCTGGGGCAGCTGGGCCAGGTCGTTTGCTCTATTTTTTCTGTCTGAAAACTTTTTCCTTTTTCCAATTTAAATTTCTGTTTTGAAATTTCTATCAAACAAACATGGTTCAAATCAATTCAAACAACACCCAAACTTTGTAATATTGAAATTAGTTCTGTTCAGTAACATGAACCAAAATCCAAAATAAAAATAATAGTTTAAATCTTTTTAGGTTCCTTTTATTAATTAAATAAAATGGTCCATGGTTTATTAATAAAATAGGGTTTGGTTTATTTAATAAAATCTTCATTTGAATTCCAAATGCTTTCAAAACCAAACAGTAAATTTTATTTGGAAACAAAGAATATTTGGGAAACTTGTTTAAAACAAAATAACCTTTTATTTTAGAGTCCATTATTAATTAAATATAATAGACTTTCATTATTAAATCAAATAGGATTTGTTTTATTGAGATATTTATTTTGAAATCTAAAATAAAGCCAAAACACTTCAGTAGGTTTTAATTAAGAAAATAATATACTTAGAAAACTTATTTAAAATAATTTAATAAGTTTTTATGTTTTAATTAAAATGGTAAAACCTTTTATTTAAATAAAGTTGGATATTAAATCCTTATTAATTTATTTAAATAAACCTTTGCTATTTTTATCCAAAACAAAAATGTTTTAGTTCAAATGTTTGGCCAAGGTTTAATTTGGTTTTATAAAATATTTTTATTTTTGAAACTTCTATTTCATTTGAAAACAAAACTTTTCATTTAAGAGTTTCAAAATAGTATTTCCAAATGTTTTTATTTTTTTCTTTTATTAAATGTTTATCTTTTTAAATCCCTTTAGGTTTTATTTAATTCAAATGGGTTTGGAGTTCCAATTGAATTCAAAAAGTTTCTTCTGTCTCTGAAAATCAAACAAAGTTTTATTTTATTCATTTATTTTCACATTACAAGATTTGGAAAATCTTGGGATGTGACAAGACTAAAGGCAAAAGGATGGAAGCAAGTATCATGCAACAGATCTAGATGCAAACAGTGTTTCAATGTTTAGAAACAAGGTATAGGGATCATACATTCACTAGTGAACACTCTCTCATATAAATATCCTCTCTTCATGATACTACGCTTAAATACTCTCCGGTTGGACACTCTAATCCATGGTAGGGCTATAACAGCACTCCTCAAAGTCCGCCTTCCCCAATCTAGATAACCTCACACTGTCACCTTGAGCGCTAGATGGTTCCAACAAACACCACAATTTCATAGAGACATCCAACTCCAAATATAACTCATAACAAATATTCAATCTAGCCAAAGTGCCACACACGGTATGCCCGCTGTCACTTTCACACACGTGGGTAAAACCATAAATCTATTAAAGCACAACGAGTATTTATGTAGACTCAAGCCTAAGTGCCACCATGGCGTTCACGCTGTCACTTTCACACACATGGGGAGAGCAGAGATCTATTGAAGCACTTGAGTAGCAAGGTAGATCTACTTGATTACAAAGCTCATGACCACAAGATCATGCATAGAGAGAGATATGAACACATAGCTATCGGTAGAGTAGAGCCCTTAGCCTCGAGGAAGAACTACTCCCTCCTCATCATGGGAATCAGCAATGGTGATGGAGATGGTGGTGGAGATCGATGGATATGGCTCCTGGGGCACTTCCCCGTCACGGCAGGGTGCCAGAATAGAGACTTTCTATCCCCCGAATCTCCCCTTCGGTGGCGGCGGCGCTACGGAGGTTTTCGTGGATTTCCGCCAGATGCCTTAGGGTTTTTGGGTCGGAGGCTTCTTATAGGCGCAAGAATCAAGGTCGGTGGGGGTCCAGGGGGCCCACACCCCTGTGGGTGCCTCCAGGGCTTGCCCGCGCCTAGGGGGTGCGGCCACCCTGTGGCCCCCCTCCGGATCTGCTTTGTGGTTCTGTGTTGCTCCGGGAAAAATAATGACTTTGGCTTTTTTCCAGTCCAATTCCAATAATATTGATGTTCTGCCTTTCTGGAACCAAAAACAGAAGAAAACAGGCAACTGACACTGTTGCATCTTGTCAATAGGTTAGTTCCAGTGAGTATAAAAATACCTCAAAGTGTAGACAAAACATAAGACAAAGTAGATACAAAACAAGCATGGAGCATCAAAAATTATAGATACGTTTCCGACGTATCAAGCATCCCCAAGCTTAGATCCTTCTCATCCTTGAGTAGGTAAGTGATAAAAAGAATAATTTTTGAGGTGACATGCACCCTCACAATAAAGATCAAACCATTTGCAAGCATTGAAAGCTAGGATCAAAGAACTCTAAACATGTGCATGAAATATGGAATTCTAACAATAGGACATAGTAACTATGCATGCAACATGAAAGGCTACAAACAAAGATCATGAATAACATGCATTGAAAAATGTTTGTTTGTTTCACATACATAAAACATAGCATAGTGGCAATCAGCTTGTCCCTCATAGAGTAGAAAATAGATGCATAGGACACCTTGAAAGTTCACAAGGGTGACTAGAAACAAATAGCACAAGAACAAGTAATATCACAATATGCATCAATTAATAAGCTTTGGAACACTGCACACAGAATGACAACTATGCCCTCTTAATGGTGCCTAAAGGTAGAAGGTGGAGACTCAATAATAGTGGAAGAAAGACCCTTTGTAAAGGGAAGAAGGGATTTCAAGTTTCAAAAAGAGCTTCCAAAAATTATGGTACTTTTTAGCTTTCAGCACTCATTGCCCCTATCATAAGCATCTTGAAGTGATTAAGGTTAAAGTGAACAAACTATGGAGTATATGCTTGACGAAGTATAAGTTAGAAATCTCAAGTCCCTTGAATACGCGGGCCACACCTCATGCTACTCAACTTTAGTCACGTGTAAGTTCTTGTCATTGTAAGTATTTAATTATCATTGAGAACCGCCAATGGGGTACCCCTTGCACATGGTACAGGAGCTTTCCCATAACCAAAATGACAAGGCAAGCAGACAATGAGCATCTCAGCAATCTTCTTATGTACCATGGGAATATGGTGCTTTTTTCTCTCTTTCCTCTTTTCTCAATGTGTCTCTTTTTTTATAAGAAGAATGCTTCATAGATGTCACTATGGTTATGCTGCAAGTTTCCACCATGATTAGGCATGGCTTAGGCTAGCGGCCCAGGCATTTCTCTAACACGGGATACAAAATCCATGGACTTACAAGTTCCCTCTTTATTTCACACCAGTGACATCCATAGACAAAAGATCATGATATCAACTGAGTACAAAGTACAAGTGCAATGTTCAAAACGTTCCCTGTGACAACACAGTTCTGCTAATTCCAACGTATAAGTGCAAGCATATATAATATAGATGACAAAATGGTTCAAGTTTATTAGGGGCAAATAATATAAAGTGTGCCATCAAGTTTGGGAGGGCTTTAATCACTAAGTTTTCACATAACAAAATAGTTTTTAATTGGAAGATAGATGAAAACAAGAATATACTTGGAATGGTGTAACACACCATGCATAGGAGTTTATAGTGGACACTTTGGAATAACTTGGTTTCTTGGGAGTTGGAAGCATGAGTAGAGCTTACTCATACAAGCTAGCAAAAGACTGGGAGCAACCAACTAAGAGAGCAATAATGGCCATAATCATGCAGAGCGACAAAACATTACTAATAAAAGCATAGAGTGGTACTACAAGTCAAGGACTAAATGATCATAGAGGATAATGGTGACTTGTTAGAGTCATAAAATGGTGTGAGAATGTTCCAAGTCAACCCAAACAAAGCATCAAAGGGGAATACCACAATACTATGCTTTTGTATGCTAAAACAACGCATGATTCTTTCAAGGCACATTAAGCAATCCTATTTGTTTGGAACAAGTCATGCTACAACAATAATAACTAAGCATAAGGTCAAAGCAACACCTAGCATGACATGATAAAGTCTAATCCACAGTCAGAACAAGATCCCTTTTGTACCACTTAAGCATGAAGCTTCCTACTCTTTTCCAACACCAAACAACTTATTTGAAACAACTCACAAAGACAATAATCAATAAAGATCAGTGAGATTGTCTCACAAATCCACAAAGAAGAACTAAAAAGTTCTAAGCTGAAAGAACAAGAAAACTAAGGCTAAACATAATGCTAGCAAAAGTGAACGCTCACAAAACAATAAGAGTGAAAACTAGAGTGTTCTAGGAAATGAAAACAGAGTGTGTCTCTCTCCAAAAGAAGTGTTCTGTAACCAACCAACTTACTCAAGCAAACTAATCAAACAACAACTAAAAATCAAAACTAAGACTCTCCAAGAACAAAACAACAATGCATGAAACAATAAAAACGAATTGTCTAGAAAGACCTGCGGTTTTTATTGATGAAGAAGGGGATGCCTTGGGCATCCCCAAGCTTTGACGCTTGTACCTCTTGGATATTTCTTGGGGTGACATGGGGTGGCATCCCCAAGGTTGAGATTTTGTCCATTCTTCATCTCATTACATCATTCTCTCTCTACACCTAAATTTTTTCCTTCATACAAAACTTCACACAATCTTCATTAGCAACATTAGTGTATTCAAAACATATTAGACCTCTGACAAAGCTTTGGAATAGCAAGAATTTTCACTAAAACACAAGCTACTATAGTAAATCCTTCAAAAATCTCAATTCCCCAAAAGTGAACTCAAGAAGGAATCAATAAGAAGCAAATGCAAATAATGGCAGAAATTTGTCAAAACATACCAATAGGTAGAAACCGATTTTTTCAAACATCTTATGTTTCTCAAATCAAAAAGTGTTGAACTAACTAAAGTTATCTAACATGCTGGGGGATTTATTCCTAAATTTTGAGCTCAATCCGAGTTACATAGACTCCTCACGAATTTTTTTGTGGGGGACAGAAATCTGTTTCGGGACAGCAACTCCCCAAATCTTACTTCCCTCTCATTAGAGGTCATTCTTGGCACAAAAAACAAACAAAAAGGATAAGGATAGGTTATTACAGAAGTAATAACTTCCAAGACTCAAGAAAACTCTTTGGTTATCTCCCAACAAGTACTTTTCTTTATGGCCTTTAAGTTAGGCATGATAATTTGAGAAGATGCTCACATAAGAAATATGAATTGATTTAAAAGAGAGCATCAAGAAGCAAATTCAAAGAATATTTAAGTCTAACCCACTTACTATGCATAGGAATCTTGTAAAGAAACAAGTCATGAAAGCACAAAGCCACAAGCATAGGAAAGCAAAACAAGTGCAACTTCAAAACTTTCAACATAAAGAGGGGAAACTTAATATTTTTGAGATGCATAAGACCATGTTTCCCTCTCTCATAATAACTTTCAGTAGCATCATGAATAAAATTAACAATATAACTATCACATAAAACATTCTTATCATGAGCCACATGCATAAAATGATTATTACTCTCCACATAAGAATAGTCATTCTTATTAATTTTAGTGGGAGAAAATTCAACAAAATAGCTATCATCATTAATCTCATCATCATAATCATCAAATATAGAAGGCATATTGTAATCACAATTAATTTCCTCCTCAATAGTAGGTGGACTAGAAATATCATATTCATCATTCTAATCATCATATATTGGAGGTTTGGTATCATCATAAGCAATACAATAGCTATCTTCTAAAGCTGGGGAACTAAAGAAATCATTTTCATAAAAACTAGCTTCCCCAAGTTTAGACGTTTCCATAGCATTAGCAATAATGGTGTCCAAAGAGTTCATACTAATAACATTGCTATTAGCATGCAAATAAATCTCCATAGGTTTTTTAATTTTCTCTTCAAAAACTTCATTTCCTAACTCAAGATAGATACTATAAAGCTCTCTAATTTTTTGTTGTTTTCCATTAAGCCTAACTAGTGAAAACAAGCAAAAAAAAGACACAATTGCAGAATCTAAAGGAAATAACTTCGAGCACTCACACCGGAGGATGTGAGTACCTTTTACCTTACCTCCCCGACAACGGCGCCAGAAAATAGCTTTCTGGCTTGATGTTGCCATGGGGTAACGTGTGTGAGTGCCTTTTACCTTTCCTCCCCGGCAACGGAGCCAGAAAAGAGCTTGATGTCTACGCACTTCTATTCTTGTAGACAGTTGTTGGGCCTCCAAGTGCAGAGGTTTGTAGAACAGCGGCAAGTTTTGTCAACACCCGGATTTTTCAATCCTAGATGCCTGTTATGCCATATATCGCAATCCCAGGATTACCATTTTTGCGAGACATAACAGAATTGCATACCATAGTACTTCATCCATTACAAACGATGCATAAGTTCTTACACAAATAGGGATCTCATGATCCAGTTCTTAATACAACATCAAGCAGCGGAATACGTAATAATAACGGTAGCGTAGGCGAAGCTCCATCTTCGGGGTCACAGGCAATGCTGACGATGGGAGATGATCCTAGTTGTCGTAACCTTCCTGGGGTCCATCCTCCAGGTACTCCTCTTCATAGTCTGGCCATGGGAATAGCCAGGGACAAAGCCATGAGTACTCTTTAAGTACTCACAAACTAATACTAACAAGTAAAGGGGGGTTTTTGGATAATAGGACACTAGGCTCTAGGGTTGTTTTGCAAAAAATCCAGGTTTATATTTACTAAGTTCCAAAGCTAGTCACAATTTTATAACTCCTAAATGGGATCTTGTAATCCAGGTCACAACTCTGTTGTGGTCAAGTCAAAGTCGCAATTCATTTCACAAGTCATTTTAAAAAGGTCTGACGGGGGAACAGTATGGCCACTCCAACTGTCCATAACCGCGGACGCGGCTATTCAAATAGTTTGACACTCTGCAGAGATTGTACACTTTCACCACAACATTTGATACATCCGTCAGGAACAAATCCTGAATTCACCATACTCGATGTCACGGATAATCAATCCTAACCTTTCAATTACACTCCCTAGTATAAGCACCTCTCCTATGAGTTTGGCCTCCCAACCATGACCACTGTCATCTTGGGTACTGCACAGGTGGACAATCTTCACAAGGTAGCCTCAGCTCAGACCTTGGCCGTGAGGGAACTAATACTAAGGTATATAAGTTTCCAGTCAAGCCCTACCCAATATTCGGGTATTGTGGTTGTACGCTAAAATTGGAATGGTATCGCATCCAGACAACCATCAGTTTATAAAGGGCTAAGGATCATGCCTCAACATTTTTATCACCAGAATCATCAAGTGTTTAGAAACACATGTCCAAAACATTTCAATAGAATGATCCATCATTCCAAGGTTTTCATAACCATTTTTCCATCAAGTATTCCCATCTAAAGTTGATCAAGTTTTATGCTTAGCACTAGCATCTACAGGTGTGGGTAGTACTAATGGGGGGTGGTAACTAGTGGAGTTTCAACTAAGTCCAACCTTATATCTTAGGCTGATATCAAGGTTTCTAGCTTAGGCCAAATTTTATGCTCTTTATGCAACCTTCAGCACAACTGTCTAGTATCTACCAAACTCTTAGGTAGACTCTAAGTAAGCTTTGATAAAGAAAATAAAGTAAGATGCTTGCACATAAAACTAGGATTGGTTTAGCAAGTGGGTATGATCACATATGCTTAAGGCATAAAGTATTCATCTCACAAGTATGGGTTTGTGGCATCAGTAAGGTATCTTGCAAGTGTTAACTTGCATAGGTCAACTTGATTAGTAAGGCTGGCATCAATGTCAATATAAGCTTGCATAGTTACTAGCTTGCCTTGTGCAGAGCAGTGGTTGAAGTTCTCCTCGGCTTCCTCTTTGTAGTATCCTCCTTCCTCCTCGTATCCTTGGTCGGTACTAGCGTCTATGAATAAATACGAGGTACACAATCACCAAACAATACATAACTACTTGCAATCATCACACACAAGGGTCCTATAGATGATATAGCTTCATCTCTAACATTACAAGGTTAAAGCTTGGTTTAAATCCTTTTTATTTTTAGAAAAGTAATTTCTACTCATTGAAGAACTACTTAAGATTTAATATTCTCCAAACTAAACATGGGATCATGTTGACACATGTCATCACTACATATTGTAGTCCATGGGAATGTGATTTAAAGTGGTGTCACAATTTAATAAGGTTTTACCCTTTTATTTTAATTAATTAAAGTGGCTAGAAATGCTTATGAAGCATTCTTTTAATACTTGAACATTATTTCTGCAAGTAAACCTATATATATTTTTATATTCTGAAAGGTATGGTTAAATGTGATTTTTGAGAGTTGGAATCAACTCAAAAGCTTTTATGGTTTAAATTTAAAAAATGTTTGAATGCAGAAAAGCTTCTGCCTTGTTATTTTTACTATGGGTGATCTACAGATCCAAATGACTTGAATCCAATGGGCTTGGATTAAGCATTCACAGACCTTTCCAACAAATTGGTTTCATCCAATTTGGTGCACTGAATCGATCTGGGTTGATTTTTGAAGTTGGGTCTTTGAAGTGTTTTGAATTGAAATAGAAAAGTTTTAATTTGAATTGTTGGGCTGCGGAAATTCTAACGGCCGGCCTGCTAAGTGCAGTGCTCCCTGGCCTTAAGTGGGTGTCCCCACTCGCGGTGACACGGGGCGAAGCGGTATGGGGCAACGTGGATCGTTCGATCTAGTTCTAATCCAACTGAGGGGCATCGTCGACGCGAGACAACTCCGCGAGAACGAAACCTAGCGCGGTGAGGGTGCTTGGGGGCTCACCAGTGGGCGAGGGTCGGCGAGGCGGGTGAATGACGAAGTCAACGACGGCGAACCTCCTGGCACCGGTGGCTTCTCCTAGGGCGGCTCCAATCGCTGGCTCCCTTCTTCTCCCGTGGCGGGCTCAGTGAAATTCCAGCAGGTGGTGCTCGCCTTGCTCGAGAATGGTGTGGCACGGTCGGTGGGGAGAGGGAGTGAGATGGTGTGAAGAAATCGTGTGGGGTGGCCTCTATTTATAGTCGGCGAGGGACCGTCAAGACAGTGAGCTCGTCGGGGGCGACGTTATAGGCGGCTAATGGCATGGGCAAGGGTAGGGGACGGTGCTGTGTCTCCTGGCGATGCTCAACGACATGGTCGCGAGGCATGGGGTGGTGTGGTTTGGTCTGGAACGGGCGGTGCTCTGCGCGGCAGAGGCGGCGTCTTCGATGGCGGGCGGTGGCGGTATGGCACAGGGCGGAAAACGGGGATGTCTGGCGGTCTCCTGGGTCGGTGGTGATCGCGTGTGCGCGCGGTGAGGGCGGCGCGCGGTCTGTGGACGCTGGTCGCGGGTTGCGCTTTGGCGCACACTCGGCATGGTCTGGGTGTGTCTTGTGCGCGTGGTCCAGGGCTTGGCAACGCTCACGGCTGGGACAGGCAGTGGCGGTGGACGGTGGGCTGCCTCCCAGACAAGGTTGGCACGGCTAGTTCTTCCTCTAGCCTGCTGTCGACTATGAGATGGCATTGAGGTGCTCGGCTGTTCACCATTGATGGCAATGGCAAGCTCACAGGGGTGCTAGTCCTTAGTTAAACTTCCTAGATGATCTACTGAGTTGTGTGTGAGCTAACTAGGGAACAAGTTAGGCTCAAAACACTGCACACTATAGTGTTTGATGTTTTGTTTGATTTGTGTCTGCAACCTGTTTGATGAAATGGCCGCATGCAATCAAATTTTGAATTTTGAAATGAATTTTGGTGGGTTTGCTAGATTGGTGCTGGTGAGTCTGCAGATGCTTGGGTTTTGAAAGTTGAGCTTGCTTGAGTGGGTTTTGAAAAAGTGGGATCTTCCCATATGAAGAAGATTCAATTTTGAATTGTCATTTAAACTATGCATTTGAAAGTTTCTGGATGAGCACAAATTGGGCCTTGTAACTTTGTTATGAGTACATACAAGGGGTGCAAAGATCCATAAAAGTTTCTGTTAGGTTTTGAAAGTTTGAGACAGCCAAAGTAGGCATGGGAGTTAAATTGGTCAAAATGACCATTCACTTAATATATTTGTTTTGATTTACTTGTCTTTAGGAAAAGTGCGGGGAATGTTTTAGATGATGTTTATTTCACCTAAGAAACATTTTACAAGCAATGGATCACACAAACAAGGTGGTTTTTAAAGAAATTCAAAATCCATGCATACACATATACATGCATTCATGAAATTATTTAGAAAAGTTTTTGTTAACCCTAAACTTGCTGATTAGTGTTCGTTGATCTAAGTTTGGTATTTTTGGGATGTTACAAACCTTCCCCCCTTAAACAAAATCTCGTCCCGAGATTTGAAAAAGGACGAAAAGATTACCTAGGATTTGAAGAGATCTAGAAACTCCGTCCTGATGTGATCTTCGCGTTGCCAGGTAGCTTCCTCTTCTGTGTGGTTGCTCCACTGAATCTTGAGAAACTTGATTCTTAGGGTTCTGGTAGTTCAAAAGGCTTCTTCCAATATACGGATGGGTACTTCGGGATAGGTCAGGTCATCATTGATCTCTATGGTCCGGTGATCAATGTTCTTGAACACTTCGGTCTTCTCGGGGACTTCGAGACATTTGCGAAGTAACGAGATATGGAACACATTGTGCACAGCTGACATCTCTTCTAGTAGCTCCAGTTGATACGATACTTCTCCTCGACGGTTCAGAATTTTGAAAGGTCCGATATATCTGGGGGCTAACTTTCCTTTGAGTTGGAAACGCTGCATTCCCTTCAATGGTGACACTTTCAGATAAACAAAATCTCCAATGTTGAAGGCGAGGTCTCGACGTCTCTTGTCGGCGTAACTATTTTGTCGGGATTGGGCTGTCTGGAGGTGCTCACGAATCTTGTGAACCTTCTCTTCTGCTTCTCGTAGGATGTCGGGTCCGAAAATTTGACTCTCTCCTACTTCCGACCAGTTCAAAGGGGTGCGGCACTTTCTTCCGTACATGAATTCAAATGGGGCCATTTGCAAACTGGCTTGGTAACTATTGTTGTAGGAAAATTCTGCAAACGGCAGACAGTCTTCCCACTTGGATCCATATTCTAGCACACATGCTCTAAGCATATCTTCGAGTATTTGGTTTACTCGCTCCGTTTGTCCATCGATGCGAGGGTGATACTGATCGAAATCTAGGCGGGTTCCTAAACCTTCTTGGACCTTCTTCCAGAATCTCGAGGTAAGCTGAGTTCCTCGATCCGATACGATATTCTTGGGGACTCTGTGCAAACTAATGATCCTAGCGATGTACAACTCTGCTAGCTTCAAACTCTGATAGGTAGTTTTAACGGGCAAGAAATGGGCGACTTTGGACAATCTGTCCACTATGAACCAAATAGAGTCATTTCCCCTACTAGAAGTAGGTAGTCCAGTGATAAATTCCATTCCTACAGAATCCCATTTCCATTCCGGAATTTGCAAAGTTTGCAACAATCCAACGGGTCTTTGATGTCCTGCCTTGACTCGCTGACATATATCACACTTGGCGATATAGCTTCCGATTTCTCTCTTCATCTTATGCCACCAAAATTTCTCTTTCAAATCTTGATACATCTTAGTTCCTCCGGGATGGATAGAATAAAGAGTATCATGAGCCTCCTTCAAGATAACTTCTTTTAACTCAGAATCTGCTGGTATACAAAGGCGTCCTTTGTACCACAAAACTCCTTCTTCGTCCTCGGTAAATCCGGGTACTTTGCCTGTACCGATACGACGTTTGATTCCATCGATACTAGCATTTCCTTTCTACGCCTCTTTAATCTGACTGATCAAAGTGGGCTGAAGTTCTATGCTAGCCAAAAATCCTTCACTTACTAATTCCACTCGAAAATCTTCCATCTCTTTGTGCAAACTTGGTTGCTCCTTCAAAATCATGGAGTTCAAGCGGCACGACAATCTGCTAAGGGCATCGGCTACCACGTTGGCTTTACCCGGGTGATAGTGAATGTCCAGGTCGTAATCCTTGATTAGCTCAATCCATCTTCTCTGCCTCATATTCAGCTCCTTCTGAGTGAATATATACTTTAGGCTCTTGTGATCCGAATAAATCTCACAACGGTTTCCCATAAGGTAATGTCTCCATGTCTTCAGGGCTAGAACTATAGCTGCGAGTTCGAGGTCATGGGTTGGGTAATTTTTTTCATGTTGCTTCAATTGTCGCGATAGATAAGATATAACTTTGCCTTCTTGCATTAGCACACATCCGAGACCAATCTTGGATGCGTCACAATACACATCGAAGGGCTTCGTGATATCCGTCATGATCAAGATTGGGGCTGAAATCAATCTCCTTTTGAGTTCTTGAAAACTCGCTTCACACTTGTCTGTCCAGTCAAACTTCTTGTCCTTCTTCAGCAATTGGGTCATGGGTCGGGCGATACTAGAGAATCCTTCTACGAATTTGCGGTAATATCCCGCCAATCCGAGAAAAGCACGAACTTGGGTTTGAGTGGTTGGGGCTTGCCAATCTTCTACATCTTTCACTTTGGCAGGGTCAACGGCAATTCCTCCGGCTGATACAATGTGACCGAGGAATCCTACTTCCTGTAACCAGAATTCACATTTGCTAAATTTTGCATACAGCTGATGCTCTCTAAGGGTTCCAAGAATGGTCCTTAGGTGTAACTCATGTTCTTCTTCTGATTTGGAATAAATCAGAATGTCATCGATAAACAACGACAAACTTATCCGAAGTCCATAAAATCTTATTCATGAGGTTCATGAAATAAGTGGGCATTGGTTAATCCAAAAGACATGATGTATACTCATACAATCCATATCTGGTGGTAAAGGCGGTCTTTGGGATATCCTCTTGCAATTTTGAGTTGATGATAGCCGTTCTAAGATCAATCTTAGAAAACACCTGGGCTCCGGTCAACTGATCAAACAAATCTTCTATCTTAGGCAAGGGGTACTTGTTCTTGATGGTGACATCATTCAACTTTCGATAATCCGTACACAAACGGTTACCTCCATACTTCTTGTCCACAAACAAGACGGTGACCTCCATGGGGGCACTTGGTTGAATCAATCGATTTCTAACATGGAATCCGATTGCTTCTTGATTCTTCTAGTTCTGACGGGTTCATACTATAGGGTCTCTAGGCTATGGGTCCTGTTCCGGGGATTAGTTCGATGATAAACTCGATATCCCGATCTGGGGGCATACCGGGCAAAACATCTGGAAATACATCGGGGTATTCGCAAACTATCCGAACTTGGTCAACGGTAGGTTGGGATAGACTCTTGTTACACTTGAATTGGCGAGGTAAGGTTTCAGATATATGCTCGACTGATATTCCGGCGGTACTGGTCATGGTAATGGCTTTCTTGGCATAGTCAATCATTCCTTTATGTTTGGACATCCAATCCATTCCTAGTACTACTTCCAAATCTTTAGTTCCGAGTACTATTAGGTTAGCATAAAAATCTATGACATGGATTTGGATAGGGATGGCCTTGCAAATTTGCCTAGCCTTGGTGGTTGATCCGGGAATTTGTACAATCATCACATGCTTCAGTTTGGTTGGTTGAATTTTACTAGTGCAGGCAAATTCTTCGGTGACAAATGAATGCGATGCACGAATCAAACAACACTCTTGCAAGTCTTGAATTAACGAAAACATACCCAAGACGACGTCTGGCGCTTCTGAGCTTCTTGACATGCATGAGAAAAAGATGGCCATTGCGGTTGAGTGAATTCCTGGGCAAATCTTCTCCCTGGCTGGACACGCTGCTCTTTGATTTGGGACATTGGTATTAGGGCTGTAGCATTCTTCTTGTTGGGGCACTTGTTGGAATAGTGGCCTTTATTTCCTGATCATAACAGTCACTTGTGACTTGTCCTTAGCTGCGATAAACCTGACATTGCTTCCATCCTCGGGCGATGTTGGGGTTGGCGGTAGCATTGTTGGTGTTGAACTTGGGTGGGGCGCGGGTGAAATTGCTAGAGTTGCCGGGGTTGTTGTGATTTCCTCCGGGTCTATGGTTTCCACGGTTGGGATAGGTCGGACGGGTCATAGGGGGTCTGTTGGTTCTTGGGGCAAATCCCGGAGATGGGTTGGGGCGATACTTTGGGGTCTGATGGGTTCCTGGTTGATGCATCATGCGACTCTTGCGGTTCTCATTGGACTGGTTGATCTTTCCTTCCATCTGGATAGCAGAGTCGACAAGGGCTTCAATATCAGCAAAGGGGATATTGACTAACACTGTCTGCATCTCGTCATGCAGACCATTCAGGAATCTTTCTTTCTTCTTGGCTTCGGTGTCTATCTCGTCCGGGGCATACCTAGATATTGACAAAAATTTGTCTTGGTATTCCACTACAGTCATCCTTCCTTGTTTAAATTCTCTGAACTCGTCTCTCATTCTCTTGATCAAACCTGGCGGCACATGGGTTCTGCTAAACTTGACCTTGAATTCCTCCCAGGTCATCATTTGGCCTTCGGTCATTGCACGAACACTGTTCCACCATGCCCTGGCATCTCCGGCTAGATAATGAGTGGCGAACAAGACTTTCTCGTTGGCTTCTACTCTGGCTACTTCTAAGTTATTTTCCATGGTTTGCAGCCAATCATTGGCGTCTAGGGGTTCTTCCGACTTGGTGAAAACGGGTGGGTTGGTATTCTGGAAATTATTGAGCTTAGATCCGTGGTTGTCCTGATTTCCATGGCCTTGGTTGTTGTGGGCTAGCTAGGCTATCTGTTTCAGAGTGGCTAGGTTGGCTTGACGTTCTTCTCTTTCATCTTCGCGGTCAGAAGTCAACATTTGCAGGATCTGCAACATCGGGTCCGGGGCTGAACCACTTCCTCCACGTGGCATCTGAAGATTGATATAGATCATGAGAAAAGAGGGAAATTTCTAAGGTTTTGGGTCTTTGAAAAGTTTTTAGAGTTTGACTCAAGTTTTCTAGCAACTTGCTTTTTCATTCATTCACTCATAGCACACAGTACAACACACACCACAACAAAGAAAAACAGATGGTTTTAAGAACCATTCGAGCTGCGATCTGATGGGACCGACTACTCCCTACGCTAGTGCTCAGTGCTACTACTGCTTGGAGTCTGTGGCTTCATCATCTTCCGCATCATCGATTAAGGCGAAATCATCCTCATCGGTGAAGAAGTCCATGGCACGATCCTCCGGAAAATCATCATCATCGGCGAGATAGGAGTAAGGGTCTCCACGAAGATCTTCTCGGCATTCTCCCTTTCCTCTAACTGCATGTCTCTCTCATGGATGGTCTCTTCCGGAGATGAGATGCGATGGCAAGACGGGCAATAATGCGCTCCTTCTTGTCTAGGCGGCGGCGACTTGCGATCCTTTGCTAGCATGGCGATGGTCGATCCTTCGTCTTGATGATGGCGGACTTGTGGTTGCAATAGTCACGGCGATTGTCCAGTTCCTTCGGCGATCATACATCATGAAGCTAAGGTGGTCCAATTGAGTCTTCAGCTCGGGGTGGTATGGGGCTTCCGGTGGTTGGCCATTTGCATCACGCCTTGGGAAAAACTCAAAGAAGTACCCTTGATGCGATTGATGCTCTCTTCCCACGCACGGGAAAGAGCTTCCGCATTGATCGAGAAGTCCATCGAGCGGTTTTCCCTCAAACTGTAAACCGAATTCCCTCCTCCGATGGGAGGTTCAATCTTTCCTCGGAGACTTGCAACATTAGCCACTTCAGATCTTCTCCCTTGATCATTGAGCTAAGCTCAAGAACTCGGGATCGGCGAAGTTCGGAAGTTCCAGTGATCCTCTCAAAGATAAGGTCAAGATAAGGTCTCCTCCATTCCCGAGTTGGTAAAACTTCTTTGTACTTCCATCTAAAAATAAAAAGGATGAGTAGATTAGCGAGTGATCAAGTGTGTCAAAATTTTATCTATTTTGCAAGAGTTTTTGAACATGAAGTTTTATTAAAGAATTAAAGAGGTAAGAATGAGAATAATTTTTCGTAAATATTTTTGTTCTTGGGTTTTGAAACTAAGTTTTGGTTCAACGTCCAATCTAACTAGGGTCTCCTATGGTCGGGGATGGCTCGATACCAACTTGTCAACACCGGATTTTCAATCCTAGATGCTGTTATGCCATACATCGCAATCCTGGGATTACCATTTTTGCGAGACATAACAGAATTGGATACCATAGTACTTCATCCATTACAAATGATGCATAAGTTCTTACACAAATAGGGATCTCATGATCCAGTTCTTAATACAACATCAAGCGGAATACGTAATAATAAGTAGCGTGGCGAAGCTCCATCTTGAGGTCACGGCAATGCTGACGATGGGAGATGATCCTAGTTGTCGTAACCTTCCTGGTGTCCATCCTCCAGGTACTCCTCTTCATAGTCTGGCCATGGGAATAGCCAGGGACAAAGCCATGAGTACTCTTTAAGTACTCGCAAACTAATACTAACAAGTAAAGGGGGGGTTTTGGATAATAGGACACTAGGCTCTAGGGTTGTTTTGCAAAAAAAGCCAGGTTTATATTTACTAAGTTCCAAAGCTAGTCACAATTTTATAACTCCTAAATGGGATCTTGTAATCCAGGTCACAACTCTGTTGTGGTCAAGTCAAAGTCGCAATTCATTTCACAAGTCATTTTAAAAAGGTCTGACGGAGAGGAAGATGGCCACTCTAGCTGTCCATAATCCATGACGGCTATTCGAATAGTTTGACACTCTGCAGAGATTGTACACTTTCACCAAAACATTCGATACATCCGTCAGGAACAAATCCTGAATTCACCATACTCATGTCACGGATAATCAATCCTAACCTTTCAATTACACTCCTAGTATAAGCACCTCTCACGTGAGTTTGGCCTCCCAACCATGACCACTTGTCATCTTGGGTCTTGCATGTGGACAATCTTCATAAGGTAGCCTCAGCTCAGACCTTGGCCGTGAGGGAACTAATACTAAGGTATATAAGTTTCCAGTCAAGCCCTACCCAATATTCGGGTATTGTGGTTGTATGCTAAAATTGGAATGGTATCGCATCCAGACAACCATCAGTTTATAAAGGGCTAAGGCTCATGCCTCAACATTTTTATCACCATAATCATCAAGTGTTTAGAAACACATGTCCAAAACATTTCAATAGAATGATCCATCATTCCAAGGTTTTCATAACCATTTTTCCATCAAGTATTCCCATCTAAAGTTGATCAAGTTTTATGCTTAGCACTAGCATCTACAGGTGTGGGTAGTACTAATGGGGGGTGGTAACTAGTGGAGTTTCAACTAAGTCCAACCTTATATCTTAGGCTGATATCAAGGTTTCTAGCTTAGGCCAAATTTTATGCTCTTTATGCAACCTTCAGCACAACTGTCTAGTATCTACCAAACTCTTAGGTAGACTGTAAGTAAGATTTGATAAAGAAAATAAAGTAAGATGCTTGCACATAAAACTAGGATTGGTTTAGCAAGTGGGTATGATCACATATGCTTAAGGCATAAAGTATTCATCTCACAAGTATGGGTTTGTGGCATCAGTAAGGTATCTTGCAAGTGTTAACTTGCATAGGTCAACTTGATTAGTAAGGCTGGCATCAATGTCAATATAAGCTTGCATAGTTACTAGCTTTCCTTGTGCAGAGCAGTGGTTGAAGTTCTCCTCGGCTTCCTCTTTGTAGTATCCTCCTTCCTCCTCGTATCCTTGGTCGGTACTAGCGTCTATGAATAAATACGAGGTACACAATCACCAAACAATACTTAACTACTTGCAATCATCACACACAAGGGTCCTATAGATGATATAGCATCATCTCTAACATTACAAGGTTAAAGCTTGGTTTAAATCCTTTTTATTTTTAGAAAAGTAATTTCTACTCATTGAAGAACTACTTAAGATTTAATATTCTCCAAACTAAACATGGGATCATGTTGACACATGTCATCACTACATATTTTAGTCCATGGGAATGTGATTTAAAGTGGTGTCACAATTTAATAAGGTTTTACCCTTTTATTTTAATTAATTAAAGTGGCTAGAAATGCTTATGAAGCATTCTTTTAATACTTGATCATTATTTCTGCAAGTAAACCTATATATATTTTTATATTCTGAAAGGTATGGTTAAATGTGATTTTTGAGAGTTGGAATCAACTCAAAAGCTTTTATGGTTTAAATTTAAAAAATGTTTGAATGCAGAAAAGCTTCTGCCTTGTTATTTTTACTATGGGTGATCTACAGATCCAAATGACTTGAATCCAATGGGCTTGGATTAAGCATTCACAGACCTTTCCAACAAAATTGGTTTCATCCAATTTGGTGCACTGAATCGATCTGGGTTGATTTTTGAAGTTGGGTGCTGAAGTGTTTTTGAATTGAAATAGAAAAGTTTTAATTTGAATTGTTGGGCTGCGCGGGAAATTCTAGGGCGGCCTGCTAAGTGCGATGCTCCGCTGGCTGCAAGTGGGTGTCCCCACTCGTCAGTGACACGGGGCTGGGCGAAGTGGTATGGGGCAACGTGGATCGTTCGATCTAGTTCTAATCCAACGGCTGAGGGGCATCGTCGACGCGAGACAACTCGGCGAGAACGAAACCTAGCGCCCGGTGAGGGGTCTGGGGCTCACCGAATGCAGGCGAGGGTCGGCGAGGCGGGTGAGCAAGTCGACGACGGCGAACCTCCTGGTACCGGTGGCTTCTCTGGCGGCTCAAATCGCTGGCTCCTTCTTCTCCGTGGCGAGCTCAGTGAAATTCCAGCGAGGTGGTGCTCGCCTTGCTCGAGAATGGTGTGCACGGTCAGTGGGGAGAGGGAGTGAGATGGTGTGAAGAAATCGTGTGGGGTGGCCTCTATTTATAGTCGGCGAGGGACCGTCGGGCGACGGTGAGCTCGTCGGGCGGCGTTATAGGCGGCTAATGGCATGAGCAAGGGTAGGGGCGGTCTGTGTCTCTGGCGATGCTCAACGACATGGTCGCGAGGCATGGGCGGTGTGTTTTGGTCTGAGCAGGCGGTGCTCTGCTTGGCGGCGTCTTCGACGGCGGGCGGTGGCGGTATGGCACGGGGCGGCAAACGGGGATGTCTGGCGGTCTCCTGGGTCGGTGGTGATCGCGTGTGCGCGCGGTGAGGGCGGCGCGCGGTCTATGGACGCTGGTCGCGGGTGGCGCTTTGGCGCACGCTCGACATGGTCTGGGCGTGTCTTGTGCGCGTGGTCCAGGGCTTGGCAACGCTTGCGGCTGGGACAAGCAGTGGCGATGGACGGTGGGCTGCCTCCCAGACAAGGTTGGCACGGCTAGTTCTTCCTCTAGCCTGTTGTCGACTATGGGGTGGCATTGAGGTGCTCGGCTGTTCACAATTGATGGCAATGACAAGATCACAGGGGTTCTAGTCCTTAGTTAAACTTCCTAGATGATCTACTGAGTTGTGTGTGAGCTAACTAGGGAACAAGTTAGGCTCAAAAAACTGCACACTATAGTGTTTGATGTTTTGTTTGATTTGTGTCTACAACCTGTTTGATGAAATGGCCGCATGAAATCAAATTTTGAATTTTGAAATGAATTTTGGTGGGTTTGCTAGATTGGTGCTGGTGAGTCTGCAGATGCTTGGGTTTTGAAAGTTGAGCTTGTTTGAGTGGGTTTTGAAAAAGTGGGATCTTCCCATATGAAGAAGATTCAATTTTGAATTGTCATTTAAACTATGCATTTGAAAGTTTTTGGATGAGCACAAAGTGGTCCTTGATACTTTGTTATGAGTACATACAAGGGGTGCAAAGATCCAGAAAAGTTTCTGTTAGGTTTTGAAAGTTTGAGACAGCCAAAGTAGGCATGGGAGTTAAATTGGTCAAAATGACCATTCACTTAATATATTTGTTTTGATTTACTTGTGTTTAGGAAAAGTGTGGGTAATGTTTTAGATGATGTTTATTTCACCTAAGAAACATTTTACAAGCAATGGATCACACAAACAAGGTGGTTTTTAAAGAAATTCAAAATCCATGCATACACATATACATGCATTCATGAATTTATTTAGAAAAGTTTTTGTTAACCCTAAACTTGCTGATTAGTGTTTGTTGATCTAAGTTTGGTATTTTTGGGATGTTACAAGTTTCCCTTAAGTGGATTACCCAAGTTTTATCGAACTCAGGGAGGAAGTGGTCAAAGGTATTCCCTCTCAAGCAACCCTGCAATCAAGATACAAGAAGTCTCTTGTGTCCCCAACACACCCAATACACTTGTCAGGTGTATAGGTGCACTAGTTCGGCAAAGAGATAGTGAAATACAAGTGGTAATGGTGCCAGAAAATAGCTTAACGGTGAGGTAAAGACTAAAGGCAAAAGTATGGAAGCAAGCAAACATGCAATATATATAGATGCAAACGGTGTTTCAATGTTTAGAAACAAGGCCTAGGGATCATACTTTCACTAGTGAACACTCTCTCATATAAATATCCTCTCTTCATGATACTACTCTTAACTACTCTCCGGTTGGACACTTTAATCCATGGTAGGGCTATAACAACACTCCTCAAAGTCCACCTTCCCCAATCTAGATAACCCCACACTGTCACCTTGAGCGCTAGATGGTTCCAACAAACACCACAATTTCATAGAGACATCCAACTCCAAATATAACTCATAACAAATATTCAATCTAGCCAAAGTGCCACACACGGTATGCCCGCTGTCACTTTCACACACGTGGGTAAAACCATAAATCTATTAAAGCACAAAGAGTATTTATGTAGACTCAAGCCTAAGTGCCACCATGGCGTGCACGCTGTCACTTTCACACACATGGGGAGAGCAGAGATCTATTGAAGCACTTGAGTAGCAAGGTAGATATAGTTGATTACAAAACTCATGACCACAAGATCATGCATAGAGAGAGATGAACACATAGCTACCGGTAGAGCCCTTAGCCTCGAGGAAGAACTACTCCCTTCTCATCATGGGAATTAGCAACGGTAATGGAGATGGTGGTGGAGATCGATGGAGATGGCTCCGGGGGCACTTCCCCGTCCCGGTAGGGTGCCAGAACAGAGACTTTCTATCCCCTGAATCTCCCCTTCGGTGGCAGTGGCGCTACGGAAGTTTTCGTGGATTTCCGCCAGATGCCCTAGGGTTTTTGGGTCGAAGGCTTCTTATAGGCGCAGGAATCAAGGTCGGTGGGGGTCCAGGGGGCCCATACCCCCTATGGGGGCCTCTAGGGCTTGCCCGCACCTAGGGGGTGCGGCCACCCTGTGGCCCCCCTCTGGCTTTGCTTCGTGGTTCTGTGTTGCTCCGGAAAAAATAATGACTTTGGCTTTTGTCCCGTCCAATTCCGAGAATATTGATTTTCTGCCTTTCTGGAACCAAAAACATAAGAAAACATGCAGCTGACACTATGTCATCTTGTCAATAGGTTATTTCCAGAAAGTGTATAAAAATACCTCAAAGTGTAGACAAAACATAAGACAAAGTAGATACAAATCAAGCATGAAGCATCAAAAATTATAGATACGTTTCTGACGTATCAAGCATACCATCTCAAATGACATAATGAAAGAAATTCTCGACTTAGTATACGCGAAGAAGTACTTGGCCTCCATTTAGGAGCATTTCCAAGACGTCGTACCTATTGAAAACGGGCTTTAAGTAGGATAGCACACTCACTTTACTTACAATTATAATGTGTTGATTCTTCAAGTAGGATGGAACCAATGAGAAGTCTTATTTGGAGAATGAAAATGAAAATCAAACTAATGTTCCAACTCCTTTTATCAAGTTAATGTGTACTTACTCCCTTATGAAAATTATGAAGAAGCACACACAAATGCTAAAGTGGCATGTTCATCGGTCTAATGTCCATTACGATGTAGTATGTGGCCAATGATTGTATTTCTAACCAACGTCATTTATAATCATGTGCCACACTTTACTCAAGTGGCGAGTTTGTCAGTATCATGTGGCTTATGATTGTATTTCTGACCAACATCGCTTATAATCATTTCCACATTTCACTAAGTTCTTTTCTACCTTCTGTCCAATGGTGTTGTGGTTTAGATCTGAAACAAAGTGCTTTGGGTCCATTGGGGGTATATGTTCTCCAAACTAATGTGATCATCGGGAACTTGGAGCATATGAACGTAAACCTTAAGGATAACTCCATTAGATCTTTGTTCATGTGCATCATGTAGGTTAAGATTTATGCAATCCCTAGTGTAACACTCATTGTTGAGCTTCAACAATTTCCTTAAGATAAATAATGTGTGTGCACGTTCATGTTTATTAATTGCCACATAGGATGATGAAGACTATGATACAAATGGAATTTAATAGAGTTTTCCGACTGAGTAAAATAATGGTAGGCTGTAAATAGCTCTATACAACCAAATGTGACTCTAAGAAAATCTTGAGCGGTTTAAATAAAGAATTCTAGAGAAAAGTTTATTTCGTGGCAATTGTGTTATTGTTATGACATGCTCATGTGATAATTTGATTAAGAAATTTTTGCGTGGCTCGGCCAGAAGGTTGCATCATGAAGGACAAGTAACATATGGCATGTTGTCTAAATAAATATAAATTAAACTAAGACAAGCATTGGAACAATAATACCATAAGACGAGGGGGAGTAAGCTTCACCACTTTATGTAGATTGAATCTTGTTGGATCCCGAAGAGATTTATATCTTCTAATTATGATTATAAATATCTCGGTAATATCTCCTACTTTGCTTGTATTGAGATTACCCAAGGTATTGGTCCAAAAGGAGTAAAATTCTGATGACATACGAAAATAAAATATTATGCAGTAGTACTCTATCTCACCTTGAAAGGATCGTATGGACACCTAGAGGGGGGTGAATAGGTGCTACTTCAAATTTTCTTCTTTTTCACATTAGGGTTTGACAAGAAAGGTAAATTCTCTAGATTATGCAACTAAGGTGAATTTACCTATATGTCAAACAAGCATTAACTGGCACAACACTAAGCAAGAACAAGTAAGTAAAGTGCGGTAAAGGCTAGAAGTAACCCAAGTGGTGGACGCGAAGACAAAACAATTTGTTTCCCGTAGTTCCTTCCTTTTGAGGGGAAGTACGTCTACGTTTGGAGAGGGGGTAGTTTCAAACCACCAACGCCACGAGAGGCCTCCCTTGTTCTCCGATGAACCTCACCCGAAGGGGTTCGATTCACCTTTCACTATATCGGAAAACTTCGAGGTGGAAGCCGACACCTTTACAACGAGTTCGGGGCCCACATCCACAACTTAATTGGAGGCCCACAAATACAAGCAAGCTATCAAAACAATCAAAGACAAGCTTGTAAGAACCAAATCAAAGCTAGGGTTTCTAAAGAAACACTAGAGCATGGGGGCCCTCAAGTGAATGAGGGGGAAACGAAGATCTCTCTTGGTGAAGCTGCAGATCAAGGCCTCCTCCTTCGATTCTCCAAAGATCAAGGACTTTGGATGGTTGGATGAAGAGATCTTGTTGATTTGGTGGCTCAAATGGGGGTAGTGTTCTTGAGTGGGTCGAGCAGTTGGAGGAAGGGTATAAGGTATCCTATTTTTAAGCAGCCCCCTCCACTGAACTGTTTTCTGACCGTTGGAGAAAAGTCAGACCGGAGACTCCGACCTGCACACCGGAGACTCCGGTCTACACCGGAGATTACGGTTCATCTCCGGACCAGCCTCCGGACGAGCATACTGACTGACCAAGCCCAGCTACGAGCCAAGTGGCCGGAGACTCCGGTCCAGATGCACCGGAGACTTCGGTTTGAGGCTCACACCGGAGACTCCGTAGTAGTCTCCGGACCTTGCTCCAGACCCCCTATCAGACTGTCCCAGACAGAATTCTATAGCCCCCTCCGGGGATACCTGCGGAAACTCTGGTCCACACCGGAGACTCTGGTCCAGCCAGACCGGAGACTCCGGTCTGGAATTTCCAGAATCATGTCAATCTTGCAGGAATGTTTCCATAGTGTAAGGGTCCTTTTCACTTAGCATTATATCAACATGTAGACAGTAACATACTATAAAATGATCTACTTGTTGTTAACGAACACCAAAAGTGATTATGACAGTAAATGTCCTTTCAATCTCCCCCTTTTTGGTGTTCGATGACAATAAGTGATTTTGCATGGAATAATTTGTATTAAGCTCCCCCTGACTATGTGCATTAATGTAAACAAGTAGATTGTAACACCCTCAGAATCGGACCTATGCAAGTTTTAGCGAAACCCGCCAAACCCGCATAGAAACGATTCGAAGGTGCCCACCAGGCACTTGCGTGCGGGTGGAAAACGAAGTAATAACATTACACAACAGCCCTCGATGGGACCCACAGAACAGATATATACAACACGACTCCATGAGTCAAGAATACATATATAATATACAAAGATCCAAATCACCTTGAAAATGACAGAGCGTCCGACTACGTACAAGATGCAAATGGGGCTAAGAGCCCTGAAGAATAACCAATGGCGTCCATAACCCTGCCCAGGCCAAGCCGGAAGGGTAACCCTGCTAACGGCGTCGATCTCAAAACCTGCTTAAACAAAAGGGGTGCCGACAAAGGGCAAAGGAAAAAGAGGAGCGTCGATCTTGAGGCCGATTACAGCGAGACTAGAATTCGCGGTCCTCGCCTACATAGGTATGGTGGATCAAGCGGCAGCGGCATGCAATCGAGCAACCTATAGAGACTCGATACTACTGGCGGCTATCAGAGAGGGGTAAGGAAGACCTATTCGGATCCAACCTGATACTATCATCAAACAAACCCATCCTGGTGTTTCCCCCTCGAGACCAAACGAGGAAGTCAGCCGAGGAACTCACACCATTGGCAGTTTTATTTATTCGGTTATCGTTGCAGCAATTACTAGTCAGGTGTAGATAATCATCCTGATAAAATAAGCAGTGGGCCGTTTTAGTTAATCATTCCGTTGTAGTTGCAGCACTTACTAATCAGATACAATTAGCATGAGATAACCCCAAAACCCCAGCAGTTGTTGTTACTTTCTTTTAGACATTCCGTTATAGTGAAGCTGATTACTAGTCATATCGGATACAAGTCAATTTATACAGTAAACTTTAGTTATAGTTGTCTATGATCAAGCACTGTGCTCCAAGTCGTCCATAACCGCGAACACGGCTTCTCAAAAAGATTTAACCCTGCAGGGGTGCACCAAAGTATCCACAAGCACTTCGACCCTTTTGCGGATCGGTTAACATACACCCATCGGTATGTCGGGGCCTAAGTCATGACGTTCCTGGACCCAAAGCAAGCACGGGGCCACCCACTAAGTACACCATAGCAGTCGGCGGTCTCGAGACGGACTTAGGGTTTGGGTGAGCAGTGAGTGACGACAAATCCCAAAGCTGGGCATCTGTCGCACAATTTAAATAAAGCAGTAAAGCATGGCATAAGTACAGGATAGTAAATAAAACCTCAAACTAGTTTGTGGCCCCCAGTACAATACTTTGAAATCAGGTAATAATCAATGGGGGGCCCATATCTCCCCACCTGTGGTTAGCGCGCTCGATCTCGGAACAGGTGTCAAGAACTCGGGGTCCTAAGGGACACAAGTGGGCGGTCGGAAACCAAATATTACCTATCACCCACCGATGCCTCTGCTTAATTACTTCAATTTTTAGTTGTTAAACAATAATTAAAGTGAACCATAAGTAAAGCCATGATCATCTCCAACATTGAACATGCGGCACTTCTCCAACAACTGTGGTACTTGACGACACGCAACAACACTTGAGCAAGCGACTACGACGCGCGGGTCCAACTATCTACCAAACAACAGGTAATAGGATGTGTCCAAGGCAATATATGGCTGCAAGGGATATCACGGGTACGAAAACTAGAGCATCGCAACACAGATAGCAAAAGATCAACAGGAGGGAATAAATACTAGAAAAGTAAGATAGGTAGAAAGGGGGAAGATGCTCGCCTCAAAACATTGTCGAAGGTTCAACCGAAGATCGGGGCGAAGCTCACATCAACTCAACGGCATTATCCGCGAAGAAGCAAAACACTAGAATAAACACCGGATGCACTATTTAATACAACGGCAGAAGATCGGCATGATGCATGACATGGCAGAGGTACGATGCAATTAGGCCATATTAGGCGGAACCGGGGTCCCGACAATTAATTAAATGGTTCATGTTGTTTAGATACCCCGCAATTTAAATGTTGTCTTAACATGGCAGAAGATGCACCGGGTTCGCTACACAAATTTAAATGAGGCCAATATAAGGCTAGATTTGCTCGCATATGGGCCCCATATTTAATTATAAGGTGAATCGGCATAGGGCCCCCAAACCACATGACAATTATGCATGCATGAACAATTAATATGCAACAATTTATATAGTTGACAATTATATAAAAAAATAGGGTTCTCGGATAAATGTCACACATTAGGGTTCGGCAGATCTTGGGGTTCCGGGGTTCGGGGTTGGTCTCAGGGTTCGGATCTAGGGTTCGGCCTCGACGGGATCGTTCTCGGTTACAGAGTAGACCTTGGCGCATTCGTGGTCTTCGGGTCATGTCGACGGTCATGGCGTTCGGGATGAAGCACTTGTCGTATTCGCATCGACGACCTTGGCGTAACCGGGGTGGAGGGCTTGCCGTATCGGGGAGAAGATCTTGAAGGGTGCCGGCTTCAATTGTCGATGGCGAACTTGAGTGGGTCGGGTACCGGGGCCTTCGGATCCGTGAAGTAGACCTTGTCGCACGGTGTCCGAGGTAGACGAACTTGGCGTATTCGCATCGGCGATGTTGGCGTTCGGGTTCTCGACTTCGCATACGGGACGAAGGTCTTGTCGCATGTGTGGTTGCCGGGTCCGCGAAGTGGCTTCGAGTATGGTGACGCATGTCGGAGATCTTGTCGGTGTTGGGCATACGAGTCCTTGTCGATCCTCCTAGAATTTCCTCGGGTTCGTCTTCAAACCTCGATGGTCTTCGAGTGGCGCCCTATTCGGTCCAACCCAACGTCGGTCCACGGAAGCTCTTGTGGACTTGTTGTCTCCACACCCAACAACTTAGCACCATCTTGGTACTACACAGGGAACCTGCGCGGGTGGAGGCGGATGGCATCGGCGACGACGGGGTGGGTCCCGCGGGGCAGGTGGGTCCAGGCGGGGCCGGCTGCTGCGCGCAGACATGGGAGTCGAGGGGCTCGGTAAGCGGCGGACGTGGGCCATGGCGAGGAGGCAGCGCTCTGCGGGGCGGCAGGGATGCGGCAAGGGGTTCCAGGCGGTGCCTTGGCTCGAGGCGCCTGGGAGGCGCCGAGATGGCGGCCGAGGCGGAGGCGACAGCGCGGTGGGAGCCATGGCGGGAGGCAGCGGCGGCGGCGGCGGCGGCGCCATGGCGATGGCGCTCAGCGCGGGCAGCGGCCATCAGGCGGGCAGGGCCCGGGCCTTGTGAGGGCAAGGCCGGCCAGTGCGGTCGGCAGGCGAGGTCGGGCCAGCGGAGCTGGTGGAGGGCCATGAGGTGGAGCGGCGTCGGAGGAGCTCGAGGCGAGGCGGTGGTTAGGGGCGGGACTGAGGTTGGAGGGAGGCGTGACAGAGGTCGTCAGCGGTGGGAGGCGGAGAGCGGCCGAGGCGCCCGGAGGCCGATGGCGGGAGGGCTGGGGAGAGGAACAGGCGAGGCGTCAGGGAAGGTTGGGCAGCGTCGGGAGGTAGGAGAAGGACGTGGGGGAGAGGGAGGGTGAGCGCGGAAGGTGGGTCGGGGTGGCCAGGGCGCGTGCGGTGGGGCGGGGTGGGACCCAGGCGGGTGAGGCTGTGTGCTTGTGTGCGTGGCGTGTGTGGGTGGAACCGGTTTGGTTAGGTGGCAGCTGGGGATTGGGTGAGGGAGAGAGTTGGGGTGAGGTGGCGAGTTGCTATAGGCTGGGGTGAGGTGGCTGAAGGGGTGAGTAGATAGGACTAGGGTAAGAAAGATTTGGGGTGGGGTCTAGGCTGGACCAATCTAATTTCTGGGGGTGGTCGTTCGAATCGGCTGATTCGACTGCCCCACTAAAAATATTTAACTATTTTATTTATTTTCAAAATAACTTTTGTAATTAGTTTTAGACAAACAAAATATCCGGAACATCCGGGGGTTTAATTTGAAATAGAAGGAGGGCTAATTTTAGAAAACGATTGTCTTTCGCAAATAGTTTTTAGGCAAATTAATATGCATGATGATGACGATGCTCAAATGCAATGTGGCATGATGACATGAGCATGCGGTCATGATGATGCAATGCACAAAAATCAACGCGATTTTCTAGTAGTGGTTTTTGCGGGATGCCACATAGATCATGCAAGATAGATAGTTCATAGTTGTTAGACCCCTCCTTTATAGAGGAATGGATCCCTGTGATTGCAATGCTAGTCCCTGGATCAATGCTAGCATCCACAGTTTAAGATGAAGTACACAGATACAAAGGTCGTTTATTACATTCATTCCAGAGATAAAACATAGTCTTTTACAACTCAGGGCCATAGGCCTAATACAAGAGTTTAAGGAATAAGTAAATAAACATAAGTCTTCATCTTCATGTGCCACAGGCAAGCATGTTGAGTGTAGACTCATGACTCCTACTCATCATCGGAGTAACCTGCAACATCACAAGTTACTGATACGGAGGGTCAATACTTTGGAATAGTATTGGCAAGTGATACCTTAGTATATTTTAAGTGGACTATATTACTATATGCATTTTGGCTAAGTGTAGCTTGGCTTGCTTTGCTTGTAAATAGGTTTTACCTATTAGTTGAAATCACTAAGTTTTTCTTGGACAAAACATTCCCAAGAAACCACCAATAGACATTGGGGTCCTTCACCCTTGTTCACCCACAAATTTTACTTAGAAGTTGGAGTGATGAGATTCTTATAGCTTCCATGTCTTGATGCTCAAAAGTGTCCATTGCCTTGGACTAGGCTAAGTACTTAGGTTTTCCATCTGCAGAGGTTGTGCACTTTCCCCACCAGACTTGGTTTCCCAAGACAGGACCTTTCAGATGCTTTTCCTTAGTCAAATGGACGCGTTCCAACCTATCATCCCATCTACCACCAACTGTCCAAGTGACTAAGTTCTAGCAACCTATATGATCAAGGCAGAGCCCATATTGCCAAGTGGTTGCACTGTAAGCTTTCTCAACACTTGGCCTCCAAATCCCTTTGTGCCTGGGTGGCATACCACAAGTGAGATACACAACCCAAGTCCATGGCCTTGTGTAACCACTCAACATAACCCAATCATCCATTCCACCCAGGAGGTTCATTTGACTTAGTTGTTTTATTAGAAAAACATAAGTCTCTTGACTTAGAAATATTTTCATCATAATAAGTATAGATGTTCACCACCCTTGTTTTCTAAGTAGCTAGGCTAAGCATGTTATGATAACTTAACTTAGGAAAATTCCCTAGCAATTCTACTATTCTACTCTACTTAGGATTTCCCAACTTAGCACTAGGCAAAATAGCATGCAATACTTAGCAAAATATCTAATGCTAGTACAAAACATAGGATAGAAATATTCATGAAAATATCACTTGCCTTGGTAGTGGGGAGAGTAGCACTCTTCACAATCACAATCACTAGCAAAATCTACAAAAAATTATATCATCCAATTACACACAATATATTCAATCAAAAATAATATGAATGCATGCATGCAAGAATTTAACTTAGTGGTGATTTTGAAAATTCTACCAAGCATGTGCATGATACTGAAACATAACAGGACACAAAATTTGCCAAAACAAACTTATTTAACATTAAAACCAATTACCAAAACAAATCTATATTCAAAATAGCTTTAAATATGATTCCACAAATAAAGTCATTTTAATGGTTACTATCTGTTAAACAAATTGGATATTCAGAAAGGTTTTGTTTCACTGAATCCAACGGTATAAAGTTTGTAAAATTCTAACGTGGCATTCAAAAGTTATAGTAGTTTGAAGTTTGGATCTAAATCAGGTTTTAAATTCTGTTTTTGAATTTAACCTTGCCACGCGTCACAACCTCACTGGCGCATACCGGTTCGTGCGGATCGAGCGCTGCGGACCGCACGATCTAAATGAAATCTGGCGGCTCAGACACGCGCGTACCTCTTCGCTCAGGATCTATCCTAGCCCTACGATGCAGATCCAACGGACCTAACTACCAAGCCACAATCTGGCGGCGGTAACTGGCGGCGGCGCGTCTGACTACGGCGGCGTCGGCGTTCTACATCGCCCCAGGAAGCAGGAAGGTGCTTACCAGATTCGCCCAGACGTGCTGAAGCTTGTCGTGGTACTGTTTTGCGGAGGGGCGCTCGGAGATGGGCTCTGGATCTCGTCGGAGTTGCGTCTGGCGTCGGGTGGATGTTGTCGGAGTCGTTGCCGAGGCTCCGCGTCGCCCTAACACGAATCAGAGGGTTCAGGAAGTGCGCAAGACAGTTGCGAACATGCTCGTGTGAAGGAAAAGGCAAGGGGTGCACGGGACTTACCGAGATTGGTCGCCGGAGTTGGGGTGGTCGTCAGGTGCTTACGGCGTCAAGCGAATCTGGCGACACAGGCGATCGGGATGATCTGATGTGGTTAGGAAGTGCGCAGGATGATTACGAAGTGTCTCGAACAAACCAGAGGGGAAGGGGCGCACGGGGCTCACCTGAATCGATCGACGGAGTTAGCTCTGTCTGCGGCGGTCTCGAGCGAGTCGTGGGCAGCCTGGTGGCGTGAGTGTGGAATTGACTAGGGGAAAATGACTGCGAGGAGGTGGGGATCTTATAGCTGGTGCCTTGATAGGAAACGCCCATGTTTTAATGCCTAATTAAGCCGCGCCATTACCGGCAGTCACTGCAGCTGCGACGTGGTCGCGGGCGTGGTTTGGGGAAGACGATGACAGCGTGGACAGGGCCCGCTCGTCAGCGATGTGTCGAAATAAATTGGGGTGGTCATTTGTCGGCCGTGTCAGCGTTAGCGTGAGAGAAGGAAAGAAAATTCCCGGGTGGGCTAGTTGGGCTCGATCCTCTGCTGGGCCAGAAACCTGGCGCTCGGCCCTTTTCCTTTGTTTAGTCCTTTTTCTTTTCTAATTCGATTTTCTGATTAGGTTTTCAAATGGTTTCAAATACAATTTGAGTTCAAATTCTCCTAGGGTTTTGCAGGGGTGAATTGGTCTCAGAAATAGGTCAAAACTTGTGGGGCTTCCTTGCAAAGGCTTGGTCCAACTTGGATTTCAAACTACAGAGGTTTTGCATCTGTTTTGAAAATGTTTGGAAAAGGGATTTTGAATTTCTTTCTAAATTTGAAACTTTGGGTTAACCCTTCTCTCCTAAATCTTTCCTATAATGGAGGTAAGCAATCAAGTTCCTAAACATTCAAGTTTCAAAATGGTGTTGGTCTTTTGAATTAAATCTGTCCACATAAAATCATATCACCAAAAGCTTCTGTTTTTCTGAAATGATTTTGAGAAGATCCCTAAATGTTGATGAATGCAAGGATGATATGAATGAGTTTTGTAATATGGATTTAGGGATGTTACAATAGTTAAATCACATAGTTCTCACATGAGATACAATAATAGGTGCACAACCACATAGTCATGCACAAATAGCAAATAGTCTCGCAAGGACATAATAAGGCAAATAAAACACGAAGTTCAAGATAGCAAATGAACATCAAATCCAACCCAAACCCATGCAAATCAATGACAATGTCTTCTCCCCCTTTGGCATCGAAACGCTGAAAAGGGAAAAAACCTAAGCTAGCGCCCCAACAACTCAGTAGTCCTCGTCATCCTCATCCTCGTCCATGTCCTGATCCTCATCACGCTCATCATAGTCACCATCATAATCATCAGGAGCTACAGGTACTTTGTCGTGAGGGCAAGAAGAGGAGGTACCCTGGTTACCATATCTAGAGGTGACATCTGAAAAAGTCTTCCAGTCCACCAAGATGTCCTGTTGGGCATTCCATTCCCCAAAAGAATGAGTGTGATCTGACTCAATGGACTATTGAGAACCATGCTCATCATTGTACTCACCCTCTCCTTTCTCATCATCCTCTTCTCCCTGATCCTTAATTTCCTTAAGGAGCTTCTCAATGCGTCGGTTTCTTTGGTAGGAGAAATGTTGTTGCTTACGGATGTCAACATTCATGCAACACAGGGTCCTCTCCCAGAAAGTGGCCTTCTTGACCTTCTCATGTACATAGTCATAGGTCATGGAAGGCATGGGTGCATTGGAGGCGTTCTTCCTCCGAGATCTAGGAGGAGAGGGAGCCCTCTCAGTCTCATTGATCTCCTCATCCTCATTGCCATAGGAACTCCTAGGAGGAGGACCCATGCGCCCCTTCTGCTGCAGTGATACCAGAGTGTGCTCGGTGAGATTGGGAGCCAAGCCAAGTGGGGAACCATACTCCTGGGAATTGATTAGCATCATAACAAGTGGTGCATATGGAGGATACTTCTTGTACAGAATGGCATGTAACATCTCCTCAAATATGAAGTCCATCACATCAATAGGATTTGCATCTGCCTCGGGCCCAGCATTGCGAATCCTGTGGGTGTGATACAGTAAATTGACCATCCCACAACTAATAGCATCATCATTTCCGGCACTTGGTGAGATGGTGTGACGGAATATCCTCAACATTAGATTGTAGAAGGGCTTGAGTCCCTTGGACCCCCCTACAACACCCTCGCTGCCATACAAAGGTGCAAGCTTCATCTTGTTCTCCCTAAGAGCTGCTAAGTGCATGCACAACCCAACAGGAGTGTATATGCCATGGAAGGTATCGAAGATGACATTAGCAAAGTCATAGAAAGTAGTTGAGCAGTGAGTGGTGCCAGTCATCCAAGTCATGGTTCTGTCTTGGTCATATCCAAACACAACAGTGGCGTAGAACTGCTGCACAAGTGTGATGTTGTAGTATTCACGGAGCTCCATCAAGTTGAATAGCCCCATCTTCTCACAAATCCATAGTGCATCAGAGAAGTAGGGGCTGATCCTCATCTGCTCAACACTCATAAATTTCTGGGGACAAACTATTGACTTCTTGAGCACACCGTAAACATCCTTCATGAACACAGCCTCCTCCTTTCTCCAAAAACATGGATCCTCGCTGGTACATGGCAAATCATAGAAATCAGTCTTCCGCAGCTCACGCTGCTCATTCTTTGACATATGGGCCAAAGACTGAAGATTGTCATATTTTCCCCTCTTGGCACAGTTCTCTTGCTCAATCCTTTCCTGCTCCCTCCTCATATATGCTGCATCACGGGCCTGCTATCTCCGGTTGGAGGGGGCACGATAGAATTACCCTCGGACTCATCATAGCAAGGATCAGCCCTCTTTGACTTGGCCTTAGTGCGAGGAGGACGACGAGAACCACCACCTGTGAATAACAATGAGGGAGATAGCATGGAGGTAAGCATATATGTTCCAAAGATGCAGTACAAGAGCTTTGAGGCATTAATGAACCTATTTGAGTCACCCCACACCGGAGTCTCCGCAGCTCATACCGGAGTCTCCGGCCCAGGGGCCAAAATCTCTGGTCGGGAGGCTCGGGCATGAGCTGGGAGGCTGCAGGTGTTGGAGATATGCCCTAGAGGAAATAATAAATGTAGTTATTATTATATCTTTGTGTTTATGATAAATGTTTACATTCATGCTATAACAGTATTAGCCAGAAACATTAATACTTGTGTGATTTGTAAACTAAATTAGAGTCCCTAGTAAAGCCTCTTTAATAATACTAGCTTGTTGGTTAACAGATGAACGTGGTTTCTCGATCATGAACATTGAGATGTTATTAACAACAAGATCATATCATTAGGAGAATGGTATGATGGACATACTCCTATAGATAAGCGTAGCATAAAGATCAAGTCATTTTAATAGTTTAATTGCTATAAGCTTTCTGATACATAGTAAACTAATTCCTTCGACCATGAGATCATGATAATCACCATCACCGGAAGGATGCTTTGATGACATCAAACACCACACCGTAACTGGGTGGCTATAAAGGTGGCATTGAGTGTTCGAAAAGTATGGGTTGAGGCACATGGATCAAGAGTGGGATTTGTCCATCCATATGACAGATAGATATACTCTGGGCCCTCTCGGTGGAATGTCATCCAATTAGCTTGCAAGCATGTGACTAGCTCACAAGGGATCACATACCACGGGAACGAGAAAAGAGTACTTCTCGGTAACGAGGTTGAACTAGGTATGCAGAGATACCGACGATCAAAACATCGGATAAGTAAACTATTGTGAGACAAAAGGAAATTGGTATCGTATGTAAGTGGTTCATTAGATCGCAAAGTAATCATAGAAATATGTGGGAGCCATATGAATTTCCAGATTCCTCTATTAGTTATTGATCGGAGAAGTGTCTCGGTCATGTCCGCATAATTCACGAACCGTAGGGAGACACACTTAAGGATTCGATGTTGTTGTGTAGTTATGGAATTATGAGTAAGAGACCGAATGTTGTTCGGAGTCTCGGATAGGATCCGAGATATCACGAGGAGATCCGTAATGGTCCGCAGAATAAGATTCATATAAGGAAAGTCTTGTTTCAGAGTTCGGAAATGATTCTGGTGTTTTCACCGGGAATGTTCTAGAAGGGTCTGGAAGGTCTGGCGCTCTGGAAGGGGAAGGGTACATGGATGTGTCATAACATTGTGGAATGGTTGCATCATGTACTAGGTCATTTGGCTGGGCAATATGAAGAGAGAAATCAAATTCAAGTTTGAAAGTCAAACGCCAATTTGAAAAGTCAAATCTGAACATTGCTTGGTGGAGGGAGAGTAGGAAACCTACCTAGGGTAGGAATCCCACTCCCTCCACCCGCCGGCCATGAAGAGGAGTTGGGGGAGGACTCCCTCCTCCTCAAACCGCCTCTCCACACCTATATAAGGAGGGGTAGGGCGCACCCCTGCCCCTCACACCTCAAACCCTAGCTCCAGGCGCCACCATCCCAAGTGCTGCCGCCGCCTAGGGCTCCTCCAAGTCGTCGACTAGGGTTTCCCCAAACCCTAGCCACCTTTTATGCATCTTGTATTGCTTAGTTTACGATGGTAGCATTATAAGATGATCCCTCAAGCACACAATTTCAAGTTTTAAAGTGTTCATCCTTAGTAAGAATCGTTGCTAAAGCTCGTTGTTTTGAAGCACCACGTGATGATCGGGTGTGCTAGATTCTGTGAGTGTATACAACGTGAGCAAGCCAGATTTGCTCATGTGGAAGCTAAGGTTTGATATTGACAAGCCTAGCATGTACAAACATGGTCTCAGAACACGGATCACCGAAAGGTAAAGCATGAGTCATATAGTAGATATGATGAACATGTTGATTGTTCGCCATTGAAGCTACATCAACTCTCGTGATGATCGGTTTTGATGTGGTGGATTTGGTTCGTGTGATCACTAAGACAATTTGAGGGATATTGTTTTGAGTGGGAGTTCACCTAGATTAATTTAACTATTAATTAGAACTCAATTTGTCATAAACTTAGTCTATACTATTGAAAATATGTTGTAGATCAATGGCGGCCCCTACCATCAATTTTAATGCGTTCCTAGAGAAAGAAAAGTTGAAAAACAATGGAAGCAACTTCGCGGATTGGTTCCGCAATTTGAGGATTGTCCTCAATGCTGGTAATTTGACCTATGTCTTTGGATGCATTGGGTGACCCGCTGCACTCTTGCTACCGATGAAGTAAAGAATGTTTACCTCCCTCGGAAGAATCAGTACTCCACAGGTCAGTGTGCTATCTTGTATGGTTTGGAATCAGAGCTTCAGTAAAGGTTTGAGAACCATTACCCACATGATATTGTCCGTGAACTCAAAATGATATTTGAGGCTCACGCGGCATTTGAGAGTTATGAGGCTTTTGAAAAGTTCTTTAACTGCAAGATGGAAGAGGGCAGCTCCGTTAGTGAGCACGTGCTTAAGATGTCTGGGCATGCAAATAAACTCCAAAGTTTGGGTATAGTGATTCCTAATTCTTTGGGGATTCACCGTGTCCTCCAATCACTGCCACCAAGTTACAAGAACTTTGTGATGAACTACAGTATGCAAAACATGGACAAGACGTTGCCAGAACTCTTCTCCATGTTGAAATCTGCAGAAGTGGAGATTAATAAAGAGCACCAAGTGTTTTTGGTCAATAAGACCACCAAATTCAAGAAGCAAGGCAAGTCTAAGAAAAAGGGAAACTTCAAGAAGGGTGGTAAGAAAGTTGTCGCGTCGGCGAAGATGACCAAGGCTGGGCCTAAGCCTGATACTGAGTGCTTTTACTGCAAGGGAGAAGGTCACTGGAAGCGGAATTGCCCAAAGTACTTGGCGGATTTGAAGAACGACAACATCAAGAAGAAAGGTATATCCGATATACATGTTATTGATGTGTATCTCACTAGTACTCGTAGTAGTGCCTGGGTATTTGATACTGGTTCAGTTGCTCATATTTGTAACTCGAAACAGGTACTGTAGAATAAACGGAAGCTAGCGAAGAACGAGGTGACGATGCGCGTTGGAAATGGATCAAAGGTTGATGTGACCGCGGTCGGCACGCTACCTCTTCATCTACCATCGGGATTAGTTTTATACTTAAATAATTGTTATTTGGTTCCTGCGTTGAGCATGAACATTATATCTGGATCATGTTTATTGCGAGACGGTTACTTGTTTAAGTCCGAGAATAATGGTTGTTCGATTTATATGAGTAATATGTTTTATGCACATGCACCTTTGATAGATGGTTTATTCTTATTGAATCTCGATTGTGTAAATACACACATTAATAACATTGAAGCTAAATGTTTGAAATTGAGCGATAACTCGACCTATATGTGGCACTGTCGTCTTGATCACATTAGAGTGAAACATATGAAGAAACTCCATTCCGATGGACTTCTTGAATCACTTGATTTCGAATCACTTGAAAGATGTGAAGCATGTTTGATGGGTAAAATGACTAAGACTCCATTTTCTGGTATGATGGAGCGAGCTACGGACTTATTGGAATCATACATACCGATGTGTGTGGCCCAATGAGTGTAGTATCGCGCGGTGGTTATCGTTATGTTCTCACCTTCACGGATAACTTGAGTAGATATGGGTATATCTATTTCATGAAACATAAGTCCGAAACTTTCTAGAAGTTTAAGGAATTTCAAAGTGAGGTAGAGAATCAACGCAACAAGAAGATTAAATTTCTATGATTTGATCGTGGAGGTGAATATCTAAGTTACGAGTTTAGCGAGCATTTAAATAAATGCGGAATACTTTCACAATTGGCACCGCCGGGAACACCACAGCGTAATGGTGTGTCTGAACATCGTAATAAAACTCTCTTAGATATGGTTCGTTCTATGATGTCACTTACAGATTTACCACTATCGTTTTGGGGTTATGCATTAGAAACATTCGCGTTCACTTTAAATAGGGCACCATCTAAATCCGCTGAAACGACACCGTATGAATTATGGTTTGGGAAGAAACCTAAATTGTCGTTCCTTAAAGTTTGGGGTTGCGAAGCTTATCTAAAGAAGTTACAGCCGGACAAGCTTGAACCCAAAGTGGAAAAATGCATCTTCATAGGATACCCGAAGGAAACTATTGGGTATACCTTCTATCATAGATCCGAAGGCAAAATCTTCGTTGCCAAGAATGGATCCTTTCTAGAGAAAGAATTTATCTCGAAAGAAGTGACTGGAAGGAAAGTAGAACTTGACGAGGTTGTTGAACCTTCTCTCAAACTTGCGAGTAGCGCAACACCGGAAGTAGTTCCTGTGGCGCCTGCACCAATAAGAGAGGAAGCTAATGATGTTGATCATGAAACTTCGGTTGAAGTTACTACGGAACCTCGCAGGTCAACGAGAACTCATACCACTCTTTTGATTGGTATGATCCCGTTATGAGTATCATGTTGGTGGACAACACCGATGACCCTAAGACATATGAGGAAGCGATGATGAGCCCAGATTCCAATAAATGGCAAGAAGCCATGAAATCCGAGATTGGATCCATGGAAAACCAAGTATGGACTTTGGTGGACTTACCGGATGGCCGGAAGGCTGTCGAGAACAAATGGATTTTCAAGAAGAAAACAGATGCTGATGGTAATGTTAATGTCTATAAAGCTCGACTTGTCGCAAAAGGGTTTTGACAAATTCAAGGAGTTGACTACGATGAGACTTTCTCACCGGTAGCAAAGCTAAAGTCTGTGAGGATTATGTTAGGAATCGCTCCATATTATGATTATGAGATATGGCAGATGGATGTCAAAACATCTTTCCTCAATGGAGACATTGATGAAGAGTTGTATATGATGCAAACCAAAGGTTTTGTTGATCCTAAAGATGCTAACAAGGTATGCAAACTTCAACGGTCCATATATGGATTGAAGCAAGCATCCCGAAGTTGGAATCAACGTTTTGATAAGGTAATCAAAAGCTTTGGTTTTATACAAACTTATGGAGAAGCTTGTATTTACAAGAAAGTGAGCGGGAGCTCTGTAGCATTCTTAATACTATATGTAGATGACATATTGTTGATTGGGAATGATGTAGACCTTCTTAATAGTGTCAAGGATTATTTGAATAATAGTTTTTCAATGAAAGATCTTGGCGAAGCAGCTTACATATTAGGCATAAAGATTTATAGAGATAGATCGAGACGCCTAATATCATTGTCTAAAGTACATATTTGGACAAAGTTCTAAAGAGGTTTGGAATGGAAGATAGCAAGAAAGGGTTCTTTCCCATGTTGCCCAATCGACCTTGAGTAAAACTCAAAGTCCGACAATTGAGAAGATAGAGAAAGGATGAGTAAGACTCCCTATGCCTCAGCCATAGGATCTCTTATGTATGCCATGCTATGTACTATACCCGACATTGCATATGTTGTTAGTTTGACTAGCAGATATCAAAGTGATCCAGGAGTGGATCATTGGACAGCGGTCAAAAACATCCTTAAGTACTTGAGAAGAACTAAGGATATGGTTCTTTCTTATGGAGGTGATGAACAACTCGTTGTTAATGGTTACACCGATGCTAGTTGGAACACTGATCCGGATGATTCTAAATCTCAATATGGATACGTATCTACTTTGAATGGTGCAACAATTAGCTGGAGGAGTGCAAAGCAAAGCGTTGTGGCGAGATCTTCAACTGAATCGGAATACATAGCTGCTTCGGAGGCTTCACAAGAGGCGATATGGATGAAAGAGTTAAATACAGAGCTCGGTGTGGTTCCAAGTGCGCTGGACCCAATGTCTATCTACTGTGATAACATGGGCGCCATAGCCAATGCGCATGAACCAAGGTCACACAAGAAGATGAAGCACATCAAGCTACGTTTTCACGCTATTCGAGAACATGTCCAAGATGGTGACATAAAGATTTGCAAAGTACACACAGATCTGAATGTGGCGGATCCGTTGACTAAACCTCTCCCGAGGGCAAAACATGACCAGCACCAAACCGCCATGGCTGTTTGGTATATTACCATGTAATCTATATTAGTTGACTCTAGTGCAAGTGGGAGACTGTTGGAGATATGCCCTAGAGTCAATAATAAATGTAGTTATTATTATATCTTTGTGTTTATGATAAATGTTTACATTCATGCTATAACAGTATTAACTAGAAACATTAATACTTGTGTGAAACTAAATTAGAGTCCCTAGTAAAGACTCTTTAATAATACTAGCTTGTTGGTTAATAGATGATCGTGGTTTCTCGATCATGAACATTGAGATGTTATTAACAACAAGATCATATCATTAGGAGAATGGTATGATGGACATACTCCTATAGATAAGCGTAGCATAAAGATCAAGTCATTTTAATAGTTCAATTGCTATAAGCTTTCTGATACATAGTAACCTAATTCCTTCGACCATGAGATCATGATAATCACCATCACCGGAAGGATGCTTTGATGACATCAAACACCACACAGTAACTGGGTGGCTATAAAGGTGGCATTGAGTGTTCCGAAAGTATGGGCTGAGGCACATGGATCAAGAGTGGGATTTCTCCATCCATATGACAGATAGATATACTCTGGGCCCTCTTGGTGGAATTTCATCCAATTAGCTTGCAAGCATGTGACTGGGTCACAAGGGATCACATACCACGCGAACGAGAAAAGAGTACTTATCGGTAACGAGGTTGAACTAGGTATGCAGAGATACCGATGATCAAAACCTCGGATAAGTAAACTATCGTGAGACAAAGGGAAATTGGTATCGTATTTAAGTGGTTCACTCGATCGCAAAGTAATTGTAGAAATATGTGGGAGCCATATGAATTTCCAGATTCCTCTATTGGTTATTGATCGGAGAAGTGTCTCGCTCATGTCCGCATAATTCACGAACCGTAGTGAGACACACCTAAGGATTCGATGTTGTTGTGTAGTTATGGAATGATGAGTAAGAGACCGAATGTTGTTCGGAGTCTCGATAGGATCCGGGATATCACGAGGAGATCCGGAATGGTCCAGAGAATAGGATTCATATAAGGAAAGTCCTGTTTCAGAGTTCGGAAATGATTCCGGTGTTTTCACCGGGAATGTTCTAGAAGGGTCTGGAAGGTCCGGCACTCCGGAAGGGGAAGGGTACATGGATGTGTCATGACATTGTGGAATGGTTGCATAATGTACTAGGTCACTTGGCTGGGCAATATGAAGAGAGAAATCAAATTCAAGTTTGAAAGTGAAACGCCAATTTGAAAAGTCAAATCTGAACATTGCATGGTGGAGGGAGAGTAGGAAACCTACCTAGGGTAGGAATCCCACTCCCTCCACCCGCCGGACATGAAGAGGAGTTGGGGGAGGACTCCCTCCTCCCCAAACCGCCTCTCCTCACCTATATAAGGAGGGGTAGGGCACACCCCTACCCCTCACACCTCAAACCCTAGCTCCAGGCGCCACTACCCCAAGTGATGCCGCCGCCTGGGGCTCCTCCAAGTCGCCGACTAGGGTTTATCCAAACCCTATTTGCCGGCCAAGCCACCCCCTTGGTGCCTCTAAACCGTAGATCGCCAAGGCCCTCTCTTACTCCACCATACTCGTGTTGGAGATATGCTCAAGAGGCAATAATAAAGTGGTTATTATCATATCTTCATACTTATGATAAATGTTTACATACCATGCTATAATTGTATTAACAAGAAACATTAATACTTGTGTGATTTGTAAACATAAAAGAGTCCCTAGTAAAGCCTCTTGTTAAACTAGCTTGTTGGTTAATATATGATCATGGTTTCCTGATCATGAACATAGAGATGTTATTAACAACAGGGTCATATCATTAGGAGAATGATGTGATGGACATACTCCTATAGTTAAGCATAGCATAAAGATCAAGTCATTTAATATAGTTCATTTGCTATAAGCTTTCTGATACATAGTAACCTAATTCCTTCGACCATGAGATCATGCTTATCACCATCACCGTAAGGATGCTTTGATGCCATCAAACACCACACCGTAACTGGGTGGCTATAAAGATGGCATTGAGTGTTCGGAAAGTATGGGTTGAGACACATGGATGAAGAGTGGGATTTGTCCATCCATATGACAGATAGATATACTCTGGGCCCTCTCGGTGGAATGTCATCCAATTAGCTTGCAAGCATGTGACTGGCTCACAAGGGATCACATACCACTGGAACGAGAAAAGAGTACTTATCGGTAACGAGGTTGAACTAGGTATGCAGAGATAGTGACGATCAAAACCTCGGATAAGTAAACTATCGTGAGATAAAGGGAAATTGGTATCGTATGTAAGTGGTTCATTCGATCGCAAAGTAATCGTAGAAATATGTGGGACCCATATGAATTTCCAGATTCCTCTATTGGTTATTGATCGGAGAAGTGTCTCGATCATGTCCGCATAATTCACGAACCGTAGGGAGACACACTTAAGGATTCGATGTTGTTGAGTAGTTATGGAATGATGAGTAAGAGACCGAATGTTGTTCGGAGTCTCGGATGGGATCCGGGATATCACGAGGAGATCCGGAATGGTCCGGAGAATAAGATTCATATAAGGAAAGTTCCGTTTTGGAGCTGGGGAATGATTCCGGTGTTTTCATCGGGAATGTTCTAGAAGGGTCCGGAAGATCTGACACTCCGGAGGGGAAGGGTACATGAATGTTTCATGACAATGTGGAATGGTTTCATCATGTACTAGGTCACTTGGCTGGGCAAAATAAAGGGAGAAATCAAATCCTAGTTTGAAAGTCAAACGCCAATTTGAAAAAGTCAAACAACAAGTTTGCTTGGTGGAGGGAGAGTAGGAAACCTACTTGGGGAGGAAGTCTCCTCCCTCCACCCGCCGGCCAAGGAGGAAGAGTTGGAGGAGGACTCCCTCCTCCCAACCGCGCCTCCCTCCCACCTATAAAAGGAGGGGCAGGGGTGCCCCTCTTCCCTACACCTCTCTACACCTAAACCCTAGCCCCAAGCCGCCGGCCTCCTCCAAGTCGCCGCCGCCTAGGGCCTCCTCTAGCTCGGCGAGTTAGGGTTTCCCCAAACCCTAGCTGCCGGCCAAGATCTCCCCTTGGTGCCTCTAAACCCTAGATCGCCAAGGCCCTCTCTCATACTCCACCATACTCGCTTCGGCTTAAGGCGAAGCCCTGCGAGATCTCTCCTCTACTTCCGGTACCACGCCGTCGTGCTGCCGGAATCATGAGGAGAGTTCTACAACCTCCGCTTCCTGCTGGAACAAGGAGAGGAAGGTCTTCATCGAGTACCGAACGTGTGACCATTGCGGAGCGCTTAGGAATCTGTGCCGGAAGGATCGTCTACGCGATCTTGAGATCGGAAGTGTACGACTACATCACCCACGAGAATATGCTCTCGTTAACCGCTTTGGATCTTCAAGGGTTAGTATTCTATCGACTCGTTGCTACAATCTAGTAGATAGATCTTGGCTTGATCATAGATTAGATCTTGATTGTGTGTTCATGAGATAGAATTTTTTTGTTTTCCATGCTACGAACCCCTATAGTGGTATCAAAGCCGTGTCTATATGTAGATCTGTTGCACGAGTAGAACACAATGGTCATTGTGGGCGTTGATGCTTTTGTTGTCGATTGCTTCTTGTGTACTTTGCATCTTGCGGGATGGTGGGATGAAGCGGCCCGGGCTAACCTTACATGACATCGTTCATGAGACTTGCTCCACGCTTGACATGCAACTTGTATTGCATAAGTGGCTTTACAGGTGCCTGTTTCTCCCAACATAGTTAAGTTTCAATTTACAACGGGTGATTGACAATACTAGTATCAATGTTGTGGTTCTTGTTCGTAAGTTAGAACGACACTTATTGAAAGCCCCAAACCACGTAAAACATGCAAAGAAAATTAGAGGCGTCTAACTTTGTTTTGCAGGGGTGTGTTGTGATGTGATATGGCCATGATTGTGATTATATATGATGTATGCAATGTTCCTTATTGTAAGTTGGCAAGCTACAGGAGCCATATGGTTGTCTTTAAATTCTGTTAAGACCCGCGTGTCTATTCAAAGTATTTGCAATAGTTGAAGCTGGTGGAAGACAACCATGGAGCAGCGTCATTGACCTTGATGCAATGTCGGTGATGATGGAGATCATGTTCGTGCTTGAAGATGGAGATCGGAAGCACAAAGAAGAAAGGCCATGTCATATCACATATTATGAATTGCATGTGATGTTAATCCTTTTATGCATCTTGTATTGCTTAGTTCACGACGGTAGCATTATAAGATGATCCCTCAAGCACACAATTTCAAGTTTTAAAGTGTTCATCCTTAGTAGGCACCGTTGCTAAAGCTCGTTGTTTCGAAGCACCATGTGATGATCGGGTGTGTTAGATTCTGCGAGTGTATACAACGTGAGCAAGCCAGATTTTCTCATGCGGAAGCTAAGGGTTGATCTTGACGAGCCTAGCATGTACAGACATGGTCTCGGAACACAGATCACCGAAAGGTAAAGCATGAGTCATATAGTAGATATGATGAACATGTTGATTGTTCTCCATTGAAGCTACATCAACTCTCGTGATGATCGGTTTTGATGTGGTGGATTTGGTTCGTGTGATCACTAAAACAATGTGAGGTATATTGTTTTGAGTGGGAGTTCAATATAAATATGATTAAAAGTTGAACACTATTTATCATAAATTAAATCAAAGTGAATTTGCATAGTTGTTGTAGTCATTGGCATCCGTTTACCACCTTGCGCTTAGTTATAATTGAGATGATAGAACTATAGAATTCTGGTTAGTTACTTTACGAACTGGTATCATATTGTTTTGAAGTGTTAATCTAAAGTTTAAAAGTCCCATTGCAAACTTTCAGTAAGTTTCGATTACTCCGTGAAATTTAATAGTTGGTACTAAATCAAGAGTAACAATTCCAGTGTTAGTATATAAGTATCATATTTATCTTCATGATTCTTGATATTCAAAGGATTGTCTTAATATCAAGGTTATCTAGGATCTGAAAGAGTTGTTTCAAAAACCATGATGTGTGGAAGATATTGTGATATCTGAAACGAAGTTTTGGTTGCAACATGATAGAGTATAATATGGAAAAAGTCATGTTCTCATATTTGATGAGAATTTGCAAAAGGTTGGAGACACTAGTTGTCACATCCCAAGATTTTCCAAATCTTGTAATGTGAAAATAAATTAATAAAATAAAACTTTGTTAATTTTCAGAACCAGAAGAAAACTTTTGAATACAATTGGAACTTCAAACCCATTTGAATTAAAATAAACCTCAAGAGATTTAAAAAGATAAACATTTAATAAAAGGAAAATAAAAACATTTGGAAATACTATTTTGAAACAATTAAATGAAAAGATTTGTTTTCAAATGAAATAGAAGTTTTATAAATAAAGATTATTAAATAAAGGAAAATTAAACCTTGACCAAACTCTTGGAATTAAAACATTTTATTCTAAATAAATTTAGCAAAGGTTTATTTAAAATAAATTACTAAGTATTTAATATCCAATTTTATTTAACTAAGAAGTTTTACCAATTTAATTTAAACATCAAAGCTTGTTAAATTATTTTAAATAAGTTATCATAAATTGGAATCACCAAGTTTGGATCTCTAAATAAAAGATATGAATTTCATAAGACAAGAATGAAAATTAATAAAGAATATTTAGACCAAATCAAATCTTGGCCTAATCCATGAAGTAAATGGAGTGATGATTAATCCCAATTCAAATAAAAATATGAAATAAAGAATATTCCAAATAAAATAAAATGGAAATAACCATTCTATCCCTATATTAAATAAGGACAAATCTCTAAATAAAATACATGAGAAAATGATATTTGGAATTAAAACAATTACCCAATCTTATATGATTAATAAATCACTTTGGAATACTTTCCAAATAATTCATTATGAATTATTTGAACCAAATAAACAAATCCTAAATGGATTATTATTTAAGGACCATTCATTTAATTATAAATGGAACCTAAAATAAAAGGTTATTTTATTTTAAAACAAGATTTCCAAGCATCCTTATTTCAAATAAAACCTACTGGTTTGATTATGAAAATAATTAGATTTCAAATGGAAATTTTATTAATAAAAATCAAACCCTATTTTATTAAATAACTAATGGTTCATTTATTTAATTAATAAATGGAACCTAAAAAGATTTAAAATAATATTTTATTTTAGAATGTGAATTATGATGATAAACAGAACCAAAAACTCATTACAATAGTTTGAATTATTTGAATGATTGTCTTGTTGTTTGAGTTGTGAAATGAAATTCAAATCAGTAAATAAAATGGAAGAAGGAAAATGTTTCTGTACAAAAAACAAAAACAACAAAGAACCCAACTACCCATTACCAGAAGCCCATCAGTCCATTGACTCCCTCTACCCATGAAACGATTCAAACCAAAAATCTTACCCACAGAACCAATGACTGGTGGACCTCCCCTCGTTTCTTTTTCCCACTGACCAGTGGACCCCACACAGCCCTCCTTCTTCTTCCTCGCGCGACGACCACGCCTTCTCCCTCGCTGCCGTTGCTGCTTTGATTTCGCGGAATCAATACGCTCTAATGCCGAGCCTTTACCTCACTTTGATCACACGGATAAAGCCCAAGCCTCCTCTATAAGTTCCCTCTGACACCCCAAGCTGGCACGCCTTAGACCGCCCCCAATTTCTCCTCGACCGTCCCTGTCTCCGACGATGTTCCGGTAACGATTCCGACGATACGACACTACCCCGAGCCTCTTTGATCACCCTGACAGCTTCCCCACTCCCAGACCTTCCTCCCCGTACCATCCACTTGACCGCGGAAACCTCTGAGCCTCGCCAACGACAACATCTGGCCGCGCCGCCGCGTCTGCCTTACTCCGGCGAGTCTTCCAGGTAACATCTGACCGCCCCCGTCCGTCTCAATGTTGCACATACCGCCTTAGCCTCTGAACCTAATCGTACCCTCCGTTTGTTTTAGGCGCTTCCTATCCAAGTCCACGACGAGCACCGACGACCTCGCAACCCGGTGAGTATCCCGATGGTTTTCGTCCCTTTTCCACTCTAGTTCACGCACAACATTGCCTTGATCTCACGTCGACCGCACCTTTCGCTTTAGGGTGGTCTCCAATGACGTCCTCGACCACGACCAGAGCCGCCACCGCCGATAACAACTCCGCGAGAGATTCGTCCCGCAGCGGCGCCCACCCTGACCACACGACGTGCTTCACCACAGCCCGCGACCTCGGTGAGCTTTCCCTCCTCGTTTACATCCTGTTCGCGACCGCCGTAGTCGACCGTCGCCGCCGTTAGCCATCGCCGCGCCGCATGAATGGCCGAACAAGCGAACACCGTGAGATCAGATCCACCGGTGAGATAGAACGACTTAAGCCGAAGAGGTACTCGATCTGAGCCACGATTTAACTAGATCCAACGCGCAGCGTGATCCAATGAACCGGTGCCGTCGAATGGAAACGTGCCGCGTGTCATCTGTTTGTTAAAAATAGAAATTGAAATCAGATTTTGATGCTATCTTCAAACACTTGTAACTTTCAAACCATACGTCCAAATTTGACAAATTTTATATCAAAAGATTCAGGAGAACAAGACCTAACCAACCCTACCCTTAGTTTAGCAAATAGTAACTGGTAGCTTGTATGAATTTGCAGATTCTTTTTGTGTACTTGCTAACATTAGAAAAATCATTTAAAAATGAATTTTGAGATCAAACCTTTGCCAATTGGTTTATTGTGACCCTACTGACCCTAGGAACCAAACCATGCCCTTATAAATGTTTTTGGAAAGATTTAGAATGGATTACTTGATTTAGTCCCTTTCTAGCTAAATAAAACTATTGATTTGATTATGAAAAATGGTTTTGAATGGAAAACTTTGGAGGAAATGTTTTGAACCAAACCTACTGACCCAAAAACACCAAGTTTTGCAATAGCAACTCATTTGGTGAACCCTATGGGCTAATGCCTTAGTAAAAATATTTCTACACCACATAAAATAACACTTTGTTTTGAAAATGGTTTTAAGTGAAACCTTTTACAAATGACTTAGCCACTTTAGGAAATGACCATTAGTTGTACCCAAATGACTATGACCCACTAGGAACCACTTTTCAAACAAAACAAAGCTTGGCATGCTTGCATGCATTTCTTTGACTTTGTTATTTATGTGTGTTTTTTTGATTGGTAGATTGAGAATGTGCCTTGCTTGATTTATTTGTAGTGACTTGAAGAGTGTGATTGTTGCAAAGATCAAGAAGTGAACCTATACTCTACCAAAAGGCAAGTGATGCTTCATAATTTCTATCCCAATACTTTTATTATGCATTAGTGATTTTGTTAAGTAAAACTTGCATGGATTTTGCTAAGTATAGATCTTGCTATAGGAAAACCTTGTAGAAGAATCCTTAGTAGGATTTTCCTAAGTTAGAGATTCCTACTACTACCAAGCTTAGCCTAGCTAATAGAAAACATGGGTGGAATATATATTCACACTATGGAAAAATATTCTAAGTCTAAGGACTTGTGATTTTGTCTAATAAAACAACTAAGTTAATGAATCACCTGGGTGGAATGGAATAGATTGGTGGAGAATGGTTGAGTGGTTCACAAGGCCATGGACTTGGATTGTGTATCTCACTTGTGGAATGCCACCCAGGAAACAAAGGGATTTGAGATGTCAAATGTTGAGAAGCTTCAAGTGCAACCACTTGGCAATATGGGCTCTGCCATGATCATATAGGTTGCAAGAACTTAGCCAAATGGACAGTGGGTGGTAGTGTTTTGATAGGTTGGAACGTCCATTTTGGTCTAAGGGAAGGCTTCTGAAGATTTTGTCTTGGGAAACCAAGTCTTGTGGGTAAAGTGCACCACCTCTGCAGAGTGTAGAACCTAAGTACTTAGCCATGTCCCTGGTAAAGGACAATTTGAGCATCAAGACATGGAAACAATCAAGAATCTCATCATTCCAATTTCTAAATAAAAACTTGTGGGTGAACAAGGGATTGTGTGTATTCTTCAATCTTTGATGGAAAGATGGCTTGATATAAGGATCTTGAAATCTTGGATTGAGGAAAATGATTTTACCAAGCACTTGGTCTTTGATTTGTAGATGCCTCGAGAAGGATCTTCAGTCTTTGATTGAGAGAAGCATTGGAAAAGTTTTTGACAAAACTATTTATTTTCAAAACGTTAAGGAAAAATCTATTTTGAGCAATGCAAGCCTCAACTCCACTTAGCCAAATGCATGTAGATGATAGATTCCACTATACTACATAGAATCACTTGCCAATACAATTCAAATGTATTGACCTTTGTGGCTGTAACTTGTATGTTGCAGGTTTGATTGATTTTAGTGAAGATTGATTGTTTAGGATTACAAGGTCTACAACCAACATCTGCCTGTGGCACTTTGAAGATGAAGGACCCATGACTATATTTTCCGCTGCAATGTAATGTAATAGCCTAATGAGCTATGTTTGATATAATAAAATTATGTTATTCCTGGTTATAAAGTTATATTATGACCCTTGTTACTTGATATTACATCTAAACTGTGGATGCTAGCTATTGATCCAGGGACTAGCATTGTAAAAACACAGGAGGACTCTACCTATTTAGGCTGGGACCTCTACAGATGGTATCAGAGCATTGTGTTGCCTGTAGGATTTGTAAACCCTAGGATTGGACAAAAACCCTTAGAAAAATAGGAGTGATATTTTGTTCCAAAAACTTATTTACAAAAACACTTGTAAACTCTTTCCTCAATCATTTTGGTTTCAACTCTACTTCTCTTCTACTTCAACTTGATGGAAAAACCTACCCCATGACCAAAGACTACTCTATGTGCAAAAGACTTCTTCAACATCTTCAGCTCTAATGACTTCAACATCTTCAGCATTCTCACCAAGGACTTCTAACTTGGAAACTACTAAGGACCACAAGTTAAACAAGGAATTCTTACTCAAGATTTAGAGACTAAGGGAATGCAAAATAAGAAAGTGCCATCAAAAACTTTGAAGTATTGTGACCAAGAGTTTTCTCAAGGGAACCATGATCTCAAGTAAGAAAAATCAAGAAGGAAGGAAAGATCACAAGTGAACCAAATAGATAGACCACAACAACTTAGTTAAATCAAAACCGCCAATTTATGTGGTGTAACAAAAATGTTTTGTTGCCTAAGTATGTGCTTGAACTTTGTTGTTTGAGTGGAGTGTTTGCTTGTGTTTGCATGCACATTGTTTGTGTGAATTGAGATATGGGTGATTAGAAATATCTCATTAGAAATATCTTGTCTATTCTAATCTCCCTTCAAACCCAAACAGATGACTACCCCAAAGGATTCCAAGGTTGATGACACCAACACCAACCAAGCTGACAGCCTGGGAGAACTCATAGCAACCCAACATCAATTAAATCAATTGACAGCTCAATTCTTAGCCAACAATAATAATGAAGATCCAGCACTACAAAGGTTTTTAGAGGAACAGTCCCAATTGATGCTTAAGGTGACTAATCAAATGATTAGCATGGAAGAAAACTTACCTAGAAGAGAGTATGATAGCAAGGATGAAAAGAATGTTGTTCTAGATGGAGCCCCATCTTGCATTATTTGTGGAGACAAGGATCATACTTCCACAGAGCATGAAGGACAATGCCCAAATTGTGATGAAGATCATCCTGTTGGGGAATGCCCTACCTCTCAAGCTACTTGCTATCTTTGTGAAGGAAGTGATCATACTCCTGGCCTATGTCCTATTTATGCCATGGTAGAACAAAGGAAACAAGAAGGATCCAAGTCTACCAAAGGAAAAGGACCACTACTACTTCCAAGCAAGACAACCCAATTCAAAGGATCAAGGAAAATCAAGAAGCCCAAACAAGACATGAGCCTTGTACAATGTCGTAAATGTAATGAAATGGGACACTACTCCAGTGGATGCCCAGGGAACATAAAGAATAAAGGAATTGACCAAGTATGGTGTAACAACTGTAATGAACCAGGTCACTTTGTAGCAACTTGCCCAAAGGAGCAACGCAAAGAACTCAAGGACATTAATTGTTTCAACTGCAAGAATCCAGGACACTATGCAAGCAACTGTCCAGAAAGGATGAAGAACAAGTTGAACAAGCCTATGGAGAAGCTCAATCTTGGTCCATGAGTCAAGCATAGGAATAAAGCAAAAGTTTAACATAGAGAAATTCCAGGACCCAAGAAGGCCAATATGTAATTTTTGTTTGAAAATTTTTAAGGGTGGTAGTACCCTAGTTGTTTGAACATGCTTGTAACCCTAATCTTCCCAAATCTCGGGACGAGATTTATTTTTAAGGGTGGTAGCCTGTCACATCCCAAGATTTTCCAAATCTTGTAATGTGAAAATAAATTAATAAAATAAAACTTTGTTAATTTTCAGAACCAGAAGAAAACTTTTGAATACAATTGGAACTTCAAACCCATTTGAATTAAAATAAACCTCAAGAGATTTAAAAAGATAAACATTTAATAAAAGGAAAATAAAAACATTTGGAAATACTATTTTGAAACAATTAAATGAAAAGATTTGTTTTCAAATGAAATAGAAGTTTTATAAATAAAGATTATTAAATAAAGGAAAATTAAACCTTGACCAAACTCTTGGAATTAAAACATTTTATTCTAAATAAATTTAGCAAAGGTTTATTTAAAATAAATTACTAAGTATTTAATATCCAATTTTATTTAACTAAGAAGTTTTACCAATTTAATTTAAACATCAAAGCTTGTTAAATTATTTTAAATAAGTTATCATAAATTGGAATCACCAAGTTTGGATCTCTAAATAAAAGATATGAATTTCATAAGACAAGAATGAAAATTAATAAAGAATATTTAGACCAAATCAAATCTTGGCCTAATCCATGAAGTAAATGGAGTGATGATTAATCCCAATTCAAATAAAAATATGAAATAAAGAATATTCCAAATAAAATAAAATGGAAATAACCATTCTATCCCTATATTAAATAAGGACAAATCTCTAAATAAAATACATGAGAAAATGATATTTGGAATTAAAACAATTACCCAATCTTATATGATTAATAAATCACTTTGGAATACTTTCCAAATAATTCATTATGAATTATTTGAACCAAATAAACAAATCCTAAATGGATTATTATTTAAGGACCATTCATTTAATTATAAATGGAACCTAAAATAAAAGGTTATTTTATTTTAAAACAAGATTTCCAAGCATCCTTATTTCAAATAAAACCTACTGGTTTGATTATGAAAATAATTAGATTTCAAATGGAAATTTTATTAATAAAAATCAAACCCTATTTTATTAAATAACTAATGGTTCATTTATTTAATTAATAAATGGAACCTAAAAAGATTTAAAATAATATTTTATTTTAGAATGTGAATTATGATGATAAAGAACCAAAAACTCATTACAATAGTTTGAATTATTTGAATGATTGTCTTGTTGTTTGAGTTGTGAAATGAAATTCAAATCAGTAAATAAAATGGAAGAAGGAAAATGTTTACTACAAAAAAAAAAACAACAAAGAACCCAACTACCCATTACGAAGCCCATCAGTCCATTGACTCCCTCTACCGCAGAAACGATTCAAACCAAAAATCTTACCCACGAACCAATGGTGGTGGACCTCCCTCGTTTCTTTCCCTGACGATGGACCCCACACGACCCTCCTTCTTCTTCCTCATGTGACCACGCCTTCTCCCTCTGCCGCTTTGCTTTGATTTCTGGAATCAATACGCTCTAATGCCGAGCCTTTACCTCACTTTGATCACACGGATAGAAAGCCCAAGCCTCCTCTATAAGTTCCCTCGACACCCCAAGTCGGCACGCTTAGACCGCCCCAATTTCTCCTCGACCGTCCTGTCTCCGACGATGTTCCGAACGATTCGACGATACGACACTACCCGAGCCTCTTTGATCACCCCGACAGCTTCCCACTCCCGGACCTTCCTCCCGTACCATCCACTTGACCGCGAAACCTCTCGAGCCTCGCCAACGCGACAACATCTGGCGCGCCTTACTCCGTGAGTCTTCCGGTAACATCTGACCGCCCCGTCCGTCTCAATGTTGCACATACTCGCCTTCGCCTCTGAACCTAATCGTACCCTCCGTTTGTTTTAGGGCGCTTCCTATCCAAGTCCACGAGCAGCAGCGACCTCGCAACCCGGTGAGTATCCGATGGTTTCGTCGCCTTTTCCACTCTAGTTCACACACAACATTGCCTTGATCTCACGTCGGCACCGCACCTGTTTCGCTTTAGGGTGGTCTCCGGCGACGTCCTCGACCCACGAGCCGCCACCCAAAGTAATAACTCCGGAGAGATTCGTCCCAGCGGTCGCCCGAGCCACACCGACCACACGACGTGCTTCACCACAGCCGCGACCTCGGTGAGCTTTCCCTCTCGTTTACATCCTGTTTCAAAGACCGCCGTAGTCGACCGTCGCCGCCGTTAGCCATCGCGCCGCTTCGAAATGCCGAAAGCGAACACCGTGAGATGCAGATCCACCGCTGAGATAGAACGACTTAAGCCGCGAAGAGGTACTCGATCTGAGCCACACGATTTAACTAGATCCAACGCGCAGGCGTGATCCGCGAACCGGTACCGTCGAATGGAAACGTGCCGCGTGTCATCTGTTTGTTAAAAATAGAAATTGAAATCAGATTTTGATGCTATCTTCAAACACTTGTAACTTTCAAACCATACGTCCAAATTTGACAAATTTTATATCAAAAGATTCAGGAGAACAAGACCTAACCAACCCTACCCTTAGTTTAGCAAATAGTAACTGGTAGCTTGTATGAATTTGCAGATTCTTTTGTGTACTTGCTAACATTAGAAAAATCATTTAAAAATGAATTTTGAGATCAAACCTTTGCCAATTGGTTTATTGTGACCCTACTGACCCTAGGAACCAAACCATGCCCTTATAAATGTTTTTGGAAAGATTTAGAATGGATTACTTGATTTAGTCCCTTTCTAGCTAAATAAAACTATTGATTTGATTATGAAAAATGGTTTTGAATGGAAAACTTTGGAGGAAATGTTTTGAACCAAACCTACTGACCCAAAAACACCAAGTTTTGCAATAGCAACTCATTTGGTGAACCCTATGGGCTAATGCCTTAGTAAAAATATTTCTACACCACATAAAATAACACTTTGTTTTGAAAAAAGGTTTTTAAGTGAAACCTTTTACAAATGACTTAGCCACTTTAGGAAATGACCATTAGTTGTACCCAAATGACTATGACCCACTAGGAACCACTTTTTCAAACAAAACAAAGCTTGGCATGCTTGCATGCATTTCTTTGACTTTGTTATTTATGTGTGTTGTTTTGCTTGATTGGTAGATTGAGAATGTGCCTTGCTTGATTTATTTGTAGTGACTTGAAGAGTGTGATTGTTGCAAAGATCAAGAAGTGAACCTATACTCTACCAAAAAGGCAAGTGATGCTTCATAATTTCTATCCCAATACTTTTATTATGCATTAGTGATTTTGTTAAGTAAAACTTGCATGGATTTTGCTAAGTATAGATCTTGCTATAGGAAAACCTTGTAGAAGAATCCTTAGTAGGATTTTCCTAAGTTAGAGATTCCTACTACTACCAAGCTTAGCCTAGCTAATAGAAAACATGGGTGGAATATATATTCACACTATGGAAAAATATTCTAAGTCTAAGGACTTGTGATTTTGTCTAATAAAACAACTAAGTTAATGAATCACCTGGGTGGAATGGAATAGATTGGTGGAGAATGGTTGAGTGGTTCACAAGGCCATGGACTTGGATTGTGTATCTCACTTGTGGAATGCCACCCAGGAAACAAAGGGATTTGAGATGTCAAATGTTGAGAAGCTTCAAGTGCAACCACTTGGCAATATGGGCTCTGCCATGATCATATAGGTTGCAAGAACTTAGCCAAATGGAGTGGGTGGTAGTGTTTTGATAGGTTGGAGCAACGTCCATTTTGGTCTAAGGGAAGGCTTCTGAAAGATTTTGTCTTGGGAAACCAAGTCTTGTGGGTAAAGTGCACCACCTCTGCAGAGTGTAGAACCTAAGTACTTAGCCATGTCCCTGGTAAAGGACAATTTGAGCATCAAGACATGGAAACAATCAAGAATCTCATCATTCCAATTTCTAAATAAAAACTTGTGGGTGAACAAGGGATTGTGTGTATTCTTCAATCTTTGATGGAAAGATGGCTTGATATAAGGATCTTGAAATCTTGGATTGAGGAAAATGATTTTACCAAGCACTTCAGTCTTTGATTTGTAGATGCCTCGAGAAGGATCTTCAGTCTTTGATTGAGAGAAGCATTGGAAAAGTTTTTGACAAAACTATTTATTTTCAAAACGTTAAGGAAAAATCTATTTTGAGCAATGCAAGCCTCAACTCCACTTAGCCAAATGCATGTAGATGATAGATTCCACTATACTACATAGAATCACTTGCCAATACAATTCAAATGTATTGACCTTTGTGGCTGTAACTTGTATGTTGCAGGTTTGATTGATTTTAGTGAAGATTGATTGTTTAGGATTACAAGGTCTACAACCAACATCTGCCTGTGGCACTTTGAAGATGAAGGACCCATGACTATATTTTCCGCTGCAATGTAATGTAATAGCCTAATGAGCTATGTTTGATATAATAAAATTATGTTATTCCTGGTTATAAAGTTATATTATGACCCTTGTTACTTGATATTACATCTAAACTGTGGATGCTAGCTATTGATCCAGGGACTAGCATTGTAAAAACACAGGAGGACTCTACCTATTTAGGCTGGGACCTCTACACTAGTTGTCCTAAACCTCCAAAAGGTTTTGGAGAGCAACATTATACTCACGATTCACTGTTATAAGCTAAAAGTAGCTTGATCATGGATAATTCCATGATAAAGGTGAATATTTGATGTAGGTAAAATATTTACTACACCAAGAGATTACTAAAGAAAGGAATTTGAAAGAACACCAAACATTTGATGATGGTGATCTACTTCAAAGTGCAAGTCCAAAGACATTGGTATTTAACTATACATGCTTTGGACTATGTGTCATGTCTATGGCTCCACTATTGATGTTGATAGATTATTTCAAACAGAAAAAGAAATACTGAAAGAGAATCTCATAAATATATGGCAGAAAAGAAAAGACTAGAATTGTTCAGCTTAGGTATATAGAGGATATACATGTTATGGTTGTATTCTTTGCTTGTTAAACAATGTAGTTCTTAAGTATTTGATACTGAATTTGTTGGTGTGAATCGTCATACGAAACAACACAATTCATGAACTACAATGGCCTAAGTAACTAGCAAAAGAATATGTGATGATGTTCATCGAGAACAAATAAAGGGTTATTGTGCTGCTTGTTAAACATCAAAGCTTGCCTTCAAGATTTGTTTTATCAGGTGTTGTGGGAACAAAAGGGTTGTTCAAATAATTGCCGTAATCCATAAAAGATGGATGATTTAAAAATCTCGTTGTAGAAATCACATCCATAAAACTAGTGCTAAAATGTCGAAAGACAAATTGATTAAAAGATCACTTAGGAAGTGACATCGCCATTTAAATTATAATGGAAAGAAAACATGAAGAAACTCCATGCTGATGGAATTTTGGAGTCTTTTGATTTTGATCAAATGATGCTTGTGAAACTTTCCTAGAGATAATTAAAACTTCATTCATAGGCCAAAAGGGAACGAATGAATAGCTTATTGGAACTTGTACATATTGTTGTATGAAGTCCATTATGTGTAGTCAAGAGCGATGGATTTCAACTTCATATGCTTCCTTTGAAAATTTGAGTGAATATATGAATATTTACTTAATAAGGATGAGGTATGAAACATTTGAAAAGTTCAAAGACTTTCAAGATGAAGTGCAAAATCATTGTAACAAGAATATAAATACTTCATGATAAGATCATAAAGAAAGATATTTGAGTTACAAGTTTAGCATAATACCTAAGATTTAAGGAATCGTTCCGTGGATTTGCATTTTTCGAAACACCATAAGAGTATGGAGCATTCGAGATTTGTAATTAAACTTTGTTTGACATGGTAAGATCAAAGGTGTAATTCATAAAACTGCCATTATAATTTAAAGATTAAAAGCTTTAGAGACTACCGTTTTTCCACTAAAAAGAGCTCCATCATAATCCGTTGAATTGACACCATATAAAGTTATGGTTTGGGATAAAACCCAAGTTGTCCTTTCTTAAACATTGGTATGCTATGCATAAGAAAGATGTTTGCAACCAAAGTCGGATGAACCTGTCTTTGTATGTTATTTCGAATAACCGTTCCTCCATAACATCAGAGACAAAAATGTTTGTCGCTTAAAACGTCAAGTTTCTTAGAGAAGGAATTTTTCGTGAAAATTTAAGTGGGAGGACAATAGAACTTTGATAAGGTTAAAAGAACCTTAGCTATATGTGCAAAGTTATCACAACGCGAAAAGTGTTAGGAGGCAGCAATAATGCTCATGGCTCACGTGCCTCAAAGGTTGTGGTCACGGAGATCTAAGTTCCTATTGAAACAAGTAGGTCAGGTAAACAATCAAATACCAAGATTTGAGAGTTAAATCATTATTTGACAATAATGATCCGACTACATGCAAAGAAGCGATGATGGGCCCTGACTCCGTCAAATGGCTTGAAGCCATAAAATCCATGATAGTTCCATATACGAGAGATCAAGCTTTGAAATTGAAGGACCCTCTGGAAAGGTACAAGACCTTATAGTCGTATTTGGATCTATAAAGAAATAGACATGGATGTTTCACATCTATGAAATAGTCGACATGTTGGGAAAGAGTTCACAACAATGTTCAAAGGTTGACTATGACAAAGATCTGATCTTTCATAGCGATATTTAGTCTAGACGGATTAATGTAGCAACCACGACATATAATTTTGTTATGTGTTGAATAAACAAAACAAGTTCTTCTAACAGAATGGTTACCAAGGACGTGTGCATGACACGGTCCAAAGGGTTTTGTTAATTCAAATGATGCTAAAAGCATATGCAAACTTCAATGGTTGAAGTAAGCATCGTGGAGTTGTAATATTCACTATGATGAAACTGTTAAAAGAGTTCAATTTCATCGGAGACGATGAAGATGCTTGCACTTGCAAGAAATTAAGTGGGAGCGCTAAGACATGTTTCTAATACATTATGTGGAAGACATATTGTTGATTGGAAATGATGTATCTTTTATTAACACATATTAAGAATTTCATCCTGATGAAAGACTTAGGCAAAACCCAAATATTTGGCATCAATAGACGCTAATATGGTTGTGCCGAAAGTACATATATGATATATTGAATGAGTTCAATATAGAAACTACAAGAAAGGTTCTTGTCGCACAGAAAGGATTGAATGAGTTCAATATTGATGATATATTCAAGTGTATTGACACTTGGTAAGTGAAATAAAGATTCAAGTATAGATTGATACTTGATGTATGAAATCACAAAGAGTATTTATATCAATCATACCGTGATATGTACAAAACTAGATATGTCCTATGCTCTAAATGTTATGAGCATATACCAGAATGATTCATAATAATAATCATTGGACGATAGTAAATATATTCTTATGATCTTGTAAAAGAACTAAGAATATATTATTTTGTAGAAGTGATAAATAGATGGTTAGTTCATTGTAAATGAATTACATTGATACTAGTTTTGTCACAAAGTACAAATTAAGTTTATCTCAATCTAAACTAAGAGTGGCACAATATAATGGAAAGTAAGTTCCATAATGAATTTGGATGAGTTCCAAAGTTAAGACATTGTGACAGATACTACAACAAAAGGTTAAGTATATAACTGCTATTATAGCAGCAAAAGAGGGCATTTGTGTCAAGTAGTTTGTTATCGAACTAGGTGTAGTTCAAAGTAGGGATAATACTATGAAGATATATTGTACGACAATATTATCAACATGTTTTAACCCCAAAGAACTAAAGGTCACACCAAAGGACCAAATTTGTACGAAGCTATCTCATTAGAGAATGATTAATGCGTAGAGACGCAAAGACATGCAATTACACACGGACCTGGAAGTGTCAGATCCGGAGATCAGTTAACCACTAGCAATTGTGTACATACGACACCAGAAAGCCATAGGTGTTGAATACACAAAGGTTTGAACCTAGATTATTGACTCTAGTGCAAGTGGGAGACTGTTGGAGATATGCCCAAGAGGCAATAATAAAGTGGTTATTATCATATCTTCATACTTATGATAAATGTTTACATACCATGCTATAATTGTATTAACAGGAAACATTAATATTTGTGTGATTTGTAAACATAAAAGAGTCCCTAGTAAAGCCTCTTGTTAAACTATCTTGTTGGTTAATATATGATCATGGTTTCCTGATCATGAACATAGAGATGTTATTAACAACAGGGTCATATCATTAGGAGAATGATGTGATGGACATACTCCTATAGTTAAGTGTAGCATAAATATCAAGTCATTTAATATAGTTCATTTGCTATAAGCTTTCTGATACATGGTAACCTAATTCCTTCGACCATGAGATCATGCTTATCACCATCACCGGAAGGATGCTTTGATGACATCAAACACCACACCGTAACTGGGCGGATATAAAGATGGCATTGAGTGTTCGAAAAGTATGGGTTGAGACACATGGATCAAGAGTGGGATTTGTACATCCATATGACGAATATATATACTCTGGGCCCTCTCGGTGGAATGTCATCCAATTATCTTGAAAGCATGTGACTGGCTCACAAGGGATCACATACCACGGGAACGAGAAAATAGTACTTATTGGTAACGAGGTTGATCTAGGTAGGCAGAGATACCGACGATCAAAACCTCGGATAAGTAAACTATCATGAGACAAAGGGAAATTGGTATCGTATGTAAGTGGTTCATTCGATCGCAAAGTAATCATAGAAATATGTGGGAGCCATATGAATTTCCAGATTCCTCTATTGGTTATTGATCGGAGAAGTGTCTCAATCATGTCCGCATAATTCACGAACCGTAGGGAGACACACTGTAGGGGTTCCAATATTTAATAAGATAGAGCCCCCTATGTTTACATTGCTAGTCCCTGGATCAATAGCTAGCATCCACAGTTAAGATGTAATATCAAGAAACAAAGGTCATAATATAACTTTATAACCAGGAATAACATAATTTTATTACATCTTACATAGCTCATTTGGCTATTACATTACATTGCAGCGGAATATCTATAGTCATGGGTCCTTCATCTTCAAAAGTGCCACATGCATATGTTGGTTGTAGACTTTGTAATCCTAATCAAACAATCTTCACTAAAATCAATCAAACCTGCAACATTACAAGTTACAGCCACAAGGGTCAATATATTTGAATTGTATTGGAAAGTTTCACTACTATGTATAATATGAGTGGATCCTATCAATACATGCATATTTGGCTAAGTAGAGTTTAAGGCTTATTTGCATAAAGCAATATTTATCCTATCTTTTCAAAATGGTTTTGGTCCTTTGTCAAATCTCCTTTTCCAAGTTTCTTGAACTCCTTGGTAATAACCAAAGTGTTCAAGTCCTTGTCAAAATCCCTTGAGCTACTTGGTAACCCCAAGTGCAACAAGTTTTATAAAAATCTCATGAGTTCCTTGGTAACTCCAAGTGTTCATGTTTTCAACAAAATCTCTTGAGTTCCTTGGTAACTCCAAGTACATCAAGTTTTTTTTAAAGTCTCTTGAGCTCCTTGGTAACCCCAAGTGCTTCAAGTTTTAAAAGTTTTCTTTTAGAAATTAGAATGCCGAGATCTCCCATAGCTTCAGGCCTTAGTTACTCAGTATTGTCCATAACCGGGGACACGGCTAAGTACTTAGAATTTTGATCTTCTGCAGAAGTTGTACACTTTACCCACATGACACAATCTCATCTTGATGCCACCAGTGGCCGCTGGATAAGTACTCACAAAGATGGATTACTAGGAGATTGAGAATGTGACAAAGTCTTTCCATAGGAGTCCTCCCAATACAAAATGCTAGCTTGTCTACCAGGCACAAATGTAGGGTTACTCCCTTACACAAATCTAGTTAACCTGAAGATGCCAATGCATGGGACTTCCACCATGTAGTTGACTAAGCCAGAGCCCATTTAGCATGTGGCTGTACACGGAAGCCACTGTATGAGAAACATGTTCAATCTCTAAGTTTCCTGGGTGGTTCCTTTGGAGCACAACACAAAGAGATTGCCATAGTCATGGTTCCTTTTGTTGCCAACTTCTCCAATACTCAAAGTATCCTTGGCCACCCAGGTGGTTCATTGAGTCCTTGTTTTATTATATAAAACACAAGTCCTTTTCTCAACTTCATAAAATCTCAACATGTATCTCTTTTCAAAATATAGCATGGCTAAGCATGTAACAACTACATTGTTTTCTCTAAGAAATGGATAGGGTATCCTATTAGGATTTTAGCATAGCATAAGTACAAAAAGTATTTTCATGCATGTTTCAAAATCCACTAAGTATAATGAAAATAGGGACTTTTGATGATAGTGTCACTTGCCTTTTGGGAAGGGAATTGTGGTTCACTCCTTGATCTTGCTAGTCTCACAAAATCAACTAACATTCCAAATCTAAGTCAAACAAACAATTTCACACACACAAAGCAATGGAATCTAAGTCATGCATAAGTATGCAAAGGATGGTTCTATTGCAAGGATGGTCTCCACTAGGTTTCTAGACTTTGTAAGGTCCAAATTAGTCATTTACCAAAATGGCAAAGTCATTAGTTAAAGGGTTTTGCCCAAAAACTATCTTAAAATCCATTCAACATTTTATGTGGTGGAAAATGGTTTTATCAAATCAAAACTTTATGTTTTTCACCAAATGAGTTGCTATTGCAAAACTTGGTGTTTTGGGTCAGTAGGTTTGGTCCAAGACATTTTCCCAAAGTTTTCTTTACAAAAACATTTTCATAATAAAAATCAATAATTTTATTTGGCTAGAAAATGGCTAAGTCAATTAATCCAACCTAACTTTACCAAAATCATTTTCAACACCAAGGGTTGGTTCCTAGGGTCAGTATGGTCACAACAAACCATTTTGCAAAAATTTTAATCCAAAAATCATTTTTAAACAATTTTTCTAATCTAAACAAGCACACAAAAGAATCTGCTAAAACAAGCAAACAGACAGATACTATTTGCTAAACCAAGGGCATGGTTGGCTAGGGCTTGTTCTCCTGATTTCAACGATATAAAGTTTGCAAAATTTGGACGTGTGGTTTGAAAGTTACAGGGGTTTGAAAATTACAAACAAATCTGTTTTCAATTTCTGTTTTAAACACTAGTCGCCGCGTCATGTTTTAATTGGAAAAGCGGTTCGCGTGGATCAGCAACGAGGTGCGTTGGATCTAATCAGATCGAGTGGTCCAGAGAGCGTACCTCTTCGCGACTAAGTGAACTAATCGTGAGCGTCGGATCTGAATCCTACGGCTGCTAGCATGCTTGCCAAGTATCGGCGGCGCTGGCGGTGGCTTGCGGCGGCGCACGGCCAAGTAGTGATGCTCCGGTGGTTCTAAGAAGCGAGGAAGACGGAGAGGGTGCTCACCGGGTTCGCGAGGACGAGGTGGTGCTCAAGGTACTGCTGGCTTGACAAGGGGCGCTCAGGGGCAGTCGTAATTCCTCGTCGGAGTTGTTCCTGGCGTCAGGCGGCTCTGGTTGTGCTCGGGGATGGTGTTGTGATTCACCCCAAGACAAGACGAAGACGTGGTTAGACGCGCATGGTCGAGACAAGTGAGGGAGCGTGAACGAGGAGGCGCGGGGCGGTTGGAAACTACCTGTGAGGCTCGTCGGAGAAGAACCGAACGGGCGCGCCAAGCTTGAAAGCGGCGACGCCCGCAGTCGAATGAAAGGCACAGGCAGGTGCGTCAGGAGGCGGGGAAGGTGTGTGCTAGGTCGAGGAGGCACGGGGCGTTGCGGTGCTGCCGGAATTGGCGAGGAGGGTCGTCGGAACAGAGGCGGTGTTCGATTAAAATTCGACGGCCTGGGGGCGTGTCGAGGAGGGGCGACAGAGAAGCGGAGGAGTCACTTGGCGTTTAAAGGCGTGGTCATTAGAAATCAAAGCCTCCTTCATGTGTAATCAACGCCGAGTAATCTCTCGCAGAAGCGACGGGTCTCGTTGAAGACGATGGTGGGGATGTGGGGCTGCTTGCCGGTGAAAGAGAGAGAGAAGGAAGGGCCACTCGTCGGCGTCTTTGTGGGTCTTTTACGAGTGAAAACGGTTCACCGAGAGGGAAAAGTTGGGCGAAGAGTTGGGCTTTGGGCTTCTGGTTCTTTGTGTCTGTTTCATTTTTTTCCTTTCTGAATGTTTTGTCTTTTTCCATTTCAAATTTCTTTTTTAAATTTCAAACAAACAATCAAGCATCTAAATTAATTCAAACATTCACCACACTTTGCAATTGAATTTGGTTCTGTTTAACAACATAATTCAAATCCCAAAGTAACATAATATTTTTATTTTAGAGTCCATTTGTAATTAACTAAAATGGACATTAGTTATTAAATAAAATTGGTTTTAATTTAATTAAAATCTCCATTTGAAATCTAAATATCTTCAAAACCAAATCAGTAGGTTTTAATTGAAAACAAAGAAGACTTGGAAAACTTGTTTAAAACAAAATAACATCTTTATTTGTGGTCCATTAATCAATTAAATAAAATGGGCCTTATTCATTTACTTCAAATAAGATTTGTTTTATTAGAATATTTATTTTGAAATCCAAAATAAAATCAAAACACTTTTGTAGGTTTTATTTGAGAATACAAAATATTTGGAAAACTTATTTTAAATGTTTTAATAAGTTTTTGATGTTTTAATTAACATGGTAAACTTTTTATTTAAATAAAAATTTGATATTAAATCCTTATTAATTTATTTAAATAAACCTTTGCTATTTTTTTATTCAAACCAAAATGTTTTAATTCCAAAATATTTTTAATTTACTTTATTTAAAATGTTTATCTTTTTAAATCCCTTTAGGATTTTATTTAATTAAAATGGGTTTGAAGTTCCAATTGAATTTAAAAAGTTTCTTCTGGCCCTGAAAATCAAACAAGTTTTATTTTATTCATTTATTTTCACTTTACAAGATTTGAAAAATCTTGGGATGTGACACACACTTAAGGATTCGATGTTGTTGAGTAGTTATGGAATGATGAGTAAGAGACCGAATGTTGTTCGGAGTCTTGGATGGGATCCAGGATATCACGAGGAGATCCGGAATGGTCCGGAGAATAAGATTCATATAAGGAAAGTCCTGTTTCGGAGTTGGGGAATGATTCCGGTGTTTTCATCGGGAATGTTCTAGAAGGGCCCGGAAGGTCCGGCACTCCGGAGGGGAAGGGTACATGAATGTGTCATGAAAATGTGGAATGGTTGCATCATGTACTAGGTCACTTGGCTGGTCAAAATAAAGGGAGAAATCAAATCCTAGTTTGAAAGTCAAACGCCAATTTGAAAAAGTCAAACGGCAAGTTTGCTTGGTGAGGGAGAGTAGGAAACCTACTTGGGGAGGAAGTCTCCTCCCTCCACCCGCCGGCCAAGGAGGAGGAGTTGGAGGAGGACTCCCTCCTCCCAACCGCGCCTCCCTCCCACCTATAAAAGGAGGGGCAGGGGTGCCCCTCTTTCCTACACCTCTCTACACCTAAACCCTAGCCCCAAGCCACCGGCCTCCTCCAAGTCTCCTAGGGCCTCCTCTAGCTCGGCGAGTTAGGGTTTCCCCAACCCCTAGCCGCCGGCCATGCTCTCCCCTTGGTTCCTCTAAACCCTAGATCGCCAAGGCCCTCTCTCATACTCCACCATACTCGCTCCGGCTTAAGGAAAAGCCCTGCGAGATCTCCCCTCTACTTCCGGTACCACGCCGTCGTGCTGCCGGAATCATGAGGAGAGTGCTACAACCTCCGCTGCCTGCTGGAACAAGGAGAGGAAGGTCTTCATCGAGTACCGAACGTGTGACCGATCATGAGCGCCCCGGAATCTGGCGCCAGAAGGATCGTCTACACGATCTTGAGATCGGAAGTGTACGACTACATCACCCACGAGAATCTGCTCTCGTTAACCGCTTTGGATCTTTGAGGGTTAGTATTCTATCGACTCGTTGCTACAATCTAGTAGATAGATCTTGGCTTGATCATAGATTAGATCTTGATTGTGTGTTCATGCGGTAGAATTTTTTTGTTTTCCATGCTACGAACCCCTACAACTCGCTCCGGCTTAGGCGAAGCCCTGCGGGATCTTCCCTCTACTTCCAACACCACGCCGTCGTTCTGCCGGAATCACGAGGAGAGTGCTACAACCTCCGCTGCCTGCTGGAACAAGGGAGATGAAGGTCTTCATCGAGTACCGAACGTGTGACCGACTGTGGAAGCGCTGCCGAAACGCAGCGCCGGAAGGATCGTCTACGCGATCTTGAGATCGACAAGTGTACGACTACATCACCCACGAGAATCTGCTCTCGTTAACCGCTTTGGAATCTTCGAGGGTGAGTGCTTCTATCGACTCGTTGCTACAATCTAGTAGATAGATCTTGGCTTGTTTGTGTGCATGCGGTAGAAATTTTTGTTTTCCATGCTACGAACCCCTATAGCAGGAGGGGTGATTCTAATAGATCGGGCAATGCAACAAGGCTAAAGTACCAGAGTGCACGCATACGAGTGATTCCAATGGAAAAAACAGTACCAATCCTCAAAAACACATCTAGAGATGAACCCTAGGAGAAAAAGGGGAGGAGAGGTACCAGATCTGTCCATGGGATCGATTCCACCGGTGGGAATGACCCAATGGAGGAGAGGAGTAAGTTGGTCGGCGGCACGGTGGATCCCGGGGGCTTCTTGACCTCCGGGGAGGAGTTTGGAGGAGGGGCGACGGGTTTGAGAGTGGGGAACGGGGGTGGATGAATGAAACTGTTGTTTCAGTTCACCCTATTCCTTCCCTTTAAGTGGCAGAAACCATATGGACCAGAGACTCCAGCCTACACCGGAGACTCCGATGCAAGCGCACCGGAGACTCCTGTCCTCCTCGACCAAAAACTCCAGGTTTTGTGTTTGGGGACATATATGAGAGATAGAGTGTTTTAAGACAAGTTATAGGATTGGGTTAAGATGACACACTATGAAGAATCAATAAGAGCCATAGAAATCCACTAAAATATTCAAGAAATCTCCAAATAGACACCAACCAAGAACCAACTCTTCACTAAGAAGAGGGCGGTGGCCGAGGCCACCATGTAAGAGTTTGTGGCATGAAACCGTGAAGAATTATCCTTGGGTTCATAGCCACTACTCATCAATGAAGCGCACATATCATAGAATGATATTAAGAGAATTTAATTTATTAATTTTGGCATTATGGGGGGAGGGATAGTCCAATGTATTAGGACCGCACTCCCCCTATTTCCATGCTTGCACCTAAACCAAATAAGGTTCAAGACATAGGTGAGTATGCAAGGTGGTCAAGTCAAGATCCTTAAATCTATGATATTTAGTTCATTCCTCAAATAACAAAACCTTGCTTCATCAAGTGGCTTCGTGAATATGTCGGCAAGTTGGTCTTTGGTTGATACATATGATAGCTCAATATCACCTCGTGCAACATGATCCCTAGTGAAGTGATGACGAATCTCAATATGCTTTGTCCTTGTGTGATCCACCGGGTTGTAGGCAATCTTGATAGCACTTTCATTTTCACATAGAAGAGGCACTTTGTCATAATGGACACCATATTCCTTCAAAGTTTGCCTCATACATAGCAATTGAGTGCAAGCACTAGCAGCTGCCACATACTCGGCTTCGGCGGTGGAGAGAGATATACAGATTTGCTTCTTAGAAGACCAACATACCAAGGACCTACCAAGGAATTGGCAAGCCCCGGATGTTGATTTTCTATCATCCTTATCACCAGCCCAATCTGAATCCATGTATCCACAAAGAGCAAATGTTGACCCTCGAGGATACCAAAGACCATAATGTGGGGTATGAACCAAATATCAAAAGATTCTCTTGACCGCCATCAAATGGCTTTCTTTAGGAGCCGCCTGATATCTTGCACACACACCTACACTCAACACAATATCAGTTCTAGATGCACAAAGGTAAAGCAAAGAACCAATCATGGACCCGTATACCTTTTGATCCACATCTTTACCATTTTGATTTGGTTCTAGATGAGTCTTTGTAGCCATGGGGGTAGGAGCACCATTCAAATATTTCATGTTGAATCTTTTGAGCATATCTTGAGTGTACTTGGCTTGATTGAAGAATGTTCCTCCTCTTACTTGCTTTATCTCAAAACCAAGAAATACTCTCAACTCCCCCATCATAGACATTTGGAACCTATTAGTCATAAGCTTTGAGAATTCATCATTAAAAGCTTTGTTACATGAGCTAAAGATAATATCATTAATATATATTTGGCATACAAAAAGCTCCCCATTAACCTTCTTAGTAAAAAGAGTGGGATCAATTTTCCCAACCTCAAACCCACGGTCAAACAACAACTCTCTAAGGTGCTCATACCACGTGCGTGGGGCTTATTTGAGCCCATAGAGCGCCTTATCAAGTTTGTAGACATGGTTTGGGATGTCGAGATCCTCAAATCCCGGGGGTTGCTTTACATATACCAACTCATTTAATGGACCATTAAGAAATGCACTTTCTACATCCATTTGTTGCAACTTAAAGTTATGATGTGCCGCATAAGCAAGAAGGATACGGATGGACTCAAGGCGATCCACGGGTGCATATGTCTCTTGATACGTCGGAAACGTATCTATAATTTTTTATGCTCCATGATTGTTTAGTATTTACTTTGCTATGTCTACATTTTGAGGTGTTTTTATATCTTTTCTGGAACTAACCTATTAACAAGTTGCCACAGTGCCAGTCGCGTGTTTTCTTCTGTTTTTGGTTCCAAAAAGGCAGAAAATAAATATTCTCGTAATTGGACGGGACAAAAGCCAAAGTAAATATTTTACCGTGGGCGACACGAATTCCAGAGGAGAGATGGAGAGGCGAGCCAGGGCCGCCACACCCCCTAGGCGCGGGTGGGCCCACCCCGCGCCTGGGTAGGATGTGGGCCCTCCGGTGCCCTCCCAGCCTTGCCTCTTCGCCTATAAGAAGCCCCTGATGTAGAAACTCTAGACACCCGATCAAAACTCCACGAAACCTTCTATAGACGCCGCCACCATCGTCTCTAGATCAGGGGATCTAAAGTCCTTCTCGGCACCCTACCGGAGGGGAGATCATCCCGGAGGCCTTCTTCTCCGGTATGAAGCGTGAGTAGTTCCACCTTGGACGGGTCCATGTAGTAGCTAGATGGTTGTATCTCCTCCTTGTTCTTTCATTTATAGATCTTGTGAGTGATGCAACGCTGACTTAATGTAGGAGCGCATTGTTGGGAACCCCAAGAGCAAGGTGTGAAGCAACACAACAGCAAGTTTTCCCTCAGTAAGAAACCGAGGTTATCAAACCAGTAGGAGGAAGGAAACGTCACACATGTGTTGTAAGCAACACAGATACCTGCACAACACAAACTCAAAACTTTTCCCCAACGAATCAGTGAGGTTGTCAAGTGTCACATCCCAAAATTTTCCAAATTTTGAAATGTGAAAAAAAATTGTTGAAATTTAGGGTGAAAAGAAACTTTTTGTTTCTAAATGGAAACATCAAAACCCATCTTGAACAAACTTTGAATAAAAGGGAAATGCATTCATAAATGAATGAATCTTGAAATTTGAACACTTGGAAAGTTAAACCCAAAACCCTAAAACCCTAATGGAAGAAAATCATCTCCAAGATATCTCTAATACTATGGACTTGATACATATAAAAATTTAGCAACAAACATTTATAGATGATAAAAAATGATAAATAAAAGTATTATAAAACCATAGAAATTGGTTTCATTTATTTTGGAGCCATAGATAAAATCATATGGATTTAATAAGATAAAGGAATTAAATTTCAAAGATAATAAAGCTCCTATCTAAAATCCATACCAAATTGTGATCAAAATAATTCTAAAGAGATTTTAAAGGATAAACAAATATTAAATAAAAATATACAAATTGGAATCACCAAATTTGGATCTATAAATAAAAATATATGGATTTTATAAGATAAAGAAATAAATAAATAAATAAATAAATAATATTTTAAATACAAATTAAATCTTGGCCAAATCCATAAGAAAATGAAATAAAGATAAACCAAATAAAATAAAGGGGTAAGGAATATTCAAATAAAATAATATGACATTAACCATATTCTAAATATATTTAATAAAGACAAAATCCCTTAGGTAAATGATTAATTAAATCATGGGAAAATAATAAAGTGGAATTTCCCAAGATGGACATAAAAGTTATTTAATTAACTTAAATGGAATAAAAGAACATTTAAATAAATTTTATATGGAATTAAAACCATAATGGATTTTATTTGAATGAAGACAAATGCTCAATTTAAATGATTAATAAATCATATTTCAAATATTTTAAATAATTCAAAATGAATTATTTAACACCCTATGAAATAAATAAAACCTACTGAATAAGTTTGGTGGAAAATTAGAATTCAAATAAGGGTTTGAAAATAAAATCAAAATCTTATATGAATAAAAACAAGTGCCTAAATTAAATAATTAATAAACCATAAAAGAATAAAAGAATTATTCTAACATGGACTTTGGAATATATTGATAAACAATATTAAAAGATTACTGAAAGTTTGGGTAAGTTATAAATTCAAATGGGTGTTTGAATTATTTAAACAAAATGAAAACAGAAAATGAAATTAGAAAAGAGAAAAAGGAAGCAGAAAAAATGGAAAACGGACCCAGCCCATCTAACCCTATCCCAACAAGCCCAGCAGCCCACCCGTCTCCTCTCTCTCTCTCCCCGAGCCATTATTTTCTCACGCGCAAACCTACCCAACCTCGCTGACCCATGGACCCTCTGCCACGTCGACATCGTCTCTCCCACCCGCGACCATTTCTCCCCTCACCTCGCTGCCGTTCTCTCTCATAAAAGCCTCGTGTAAATTTGCTTCAATGCTCGAGTAAATCTCGCTCCCGACCGTGCACTCTTAAGCGCCCTCCCCTCCTCTACCTTTCCTCTCAGACCTCTCTGCCTATGAGCCACCAGGCTACTGCGATTCTACTCGCAACCCTCTCTGCTCCGGCGAGCCTCAGTACGAATTCCGGCCAACACCGTCACCCCCAGCCCCCAATTACCACGAGCCTATTCCCCTCTCTCGTACGCATCTCCCAGTAGATTCAGCTCGCCCGCACGTTCTCCATAGCTTTGGCAACGACCAAGACCAAACGCCACCGCCTCCTGCTCCAACTCCGGCGACACCCCCTCGTAGCTTCTGACTGCCCCCTCCTCTCTGATTGTTACTCGCGTGTTTGCATGTATTGCGTGCATCTAACGACACCGTTCGTTTGACTTGGCGTGACCCGTAACCTCGCCAACAACGACGAGCAGACGTGCCCGATGACCGAAGCTTCTCCGGCGAGCAATAGACGACGAATCCGTGCGCCCCTTCATCTATGACGAGTACGTCGAGCTTCCCAACGTCACGGCGAGTATGGTGAGCCCCTTCCCTCTCTCTCCCTTCCTGTTTCACCAGCAATGTCATCGCCCGTGCGCGCCGCCGTTGTCCACCGTCGCAGCACCGCCCACCTATGGTCGTCTCGATCTAGGCCGTTAGATACGAATCCAGTGGATACGATTAGATCAACCCGAAACGGTATAGATTGCTCTGATCCGCACGATCCCCTTTTAATCCAACGCACCATACCGCTTGATCCACACGAATCGGTACCAGCCAATAAGAAACAGACGCGTGGCACAATGATTGATTTAAAAACAAAAACTTGTCTATTAGATGGTTAGATTTGAATCATAACTTTAAATCTACACGTCCAAATTTTGCAAACTTTATATCAATGTAATAAGGAAAAAGAATCCTTTACAACCATACCCTTTTTTAATTAATTTCTTCTAAAAATTAGTTATTTTTGCATAAACATGTGTAGGCATATTTTGAAAATAAAAATTATTCTAGAAATGTTTTTAGGATAAAATCTTTTGTAAATGGATTGTTTTGAACCTACTGACCATAGAAACCAACTTTTGGATTTAAAAATATATTTTGTGACACTTAGAATTTATTCCTTTGAATAAAAGGATTTCTAGTTAAATAAAAATGTTGTTTATGTTTTAAAAATGTTTTTGAGTAAAACCTTTGGAAAATGATTTGATTTAAACTCTCTGACCCTAAACACCAAGTTTTGGGATTTCAAAATATATTTCAGAAACCCTAGAAAAATTAATACTTTGTTTAAAGGCATTTCTAACAAAATTAAATGGTGCTTGATTTAAAAATGGTTTTTGAGTGAAACCTTTTATAAATGGAATTGTTTTAAACACTTTGACCATAAAAACTAACATTTGTGTTAAAAATATATTTGTCAAACACTAGAAATTAATACTTCGATTTAAATCATTTCTAGCAAAACAAAAATGATTTAAATGGTCATTTTCACTAAATTGATATCAAATGGTTTTGTCACATTTATAAATGACCAATAGGTGTTTTAAAATGTTTATAACCTATTAGAAACCAGTTTTACAAATAAAACAATTTTTGCATGCTTGCATGCATTGCTTTGGTTTTTTATGTGTTGAATTGCTTGAATGGTGGATTGAATTTGTGTCTTGATTGAATTGTAGTGAAATTTTAAGAGTGTGACTATTGCAAGATCAAGGAGTGAACTTATATTCTCTACCAATAAGGCAAGTGGTGCTTCATACTTTTGTCCCATTATTTTCACTATGCATTAGTGATATTTTGAGTAGGACTTGCATGGAATTTTCTAAGTATAAGCTATGCCATGGGAAATCCTATATGATGTCTTAGTAGAATTATCCTAAGTTAGGAAACTTGCCATAGGATCATTCTTATCTTAGCTAGTAGAAAACAAGGGTGGATTATATTCATGCTATGAGATATTTCTAAGTCAAGGACTTGTGTTTTGTTTAATAAAACAACTATGTGATTGAATCACCTGGGTGGAATGGAATGAAAGGTTTGTGTTGAGTGGTTACACAAGTCCAGTATACTGGGAAAAACTTGGGCATCACCAAGTACAGTATGCTGGGGAAAACTTGGTATCACACTTGTGGAAAGCCACCCAGGAACAAAGATATTTGAGATGTAAAATGTTGAGAAGCTTCAAGTGCATCCACTTGGCATTATGGGCTCTGCCTGGATCATATAGGTTGCAATAACTTACCCAAATGGACAGTTGGTGGTAGAGGACGATATGTTTGGGAACGCGTCCATTTTGGTCTAAGGGAAGGCTTCTGAAATATCTTGTCTCGATGCATGTCGAGTCTTGTGGGGAAAGTGCACCACCTCTCGAGAGAGTAAAATCTAAGTACTTAGCCGTGTCCCTGACAATGGACAATTTGAGCATCAAGACATGGAAGCTATCAAGAATCTCCTCATCCCAATTTCTAAGTTAAAATCTTGTGGTTGAACAAGGGTTAAAGGATCTTCAATAAATGATTTGTAGATGCCTTGGGTGATTTTGACAAACAAAAACTTAGTGTTTTCAAATGATAAGGAAAATCTATTTTGAGCAAAGCAAGCCTAAGCTCCACTTAGCCAAATGCATATAGATGATATAAACCACTGTTATACCATAGTATCACTTGCCAATACAATTTAAATGTATTGACCCTTGTGGCTGTAACTTATTATGTTGCAGGTTTGTTTGAAGTTAGTGAAGTGTGTTGATTAGGATTACAAGTCTACAACCAACATGATTGCTTGTGGCACTTTGAAGATGAAGGACTCCATGCTATATAGTTATTTCTGTTGCATTGTAATGAGATAGCCAGATGAGCTATGTAAGATGTAATGAATTATTTTATTCCTGGTTATAAAGTTGTATTATGACCTTTGCTTCTTGATATTACATCTTAACTGTGGATGCTAACTATTGATCTAGGGACTAGCATTGTAAACACAGGTATCTCTACCTTATTAAAGGTTGGGACCTCTACAGATGGTATCAGAGCATTGTGTTGCCTGTAGGATTGTAACCCTAGGATTGGACAAAATCCCTTAGAAAAATAGGAGTTGTATTTGTTCAAAAACTTATTTACAAACAATCTTGTAAACTCTTTCCTCAACCATTTTGGTTTTGATTCTACATCTCTTCTATTTCAACTTGATGGACAAGACTTGTAAGATCCCTCCTTTGTAAAGGAAAAGGATCCCTGTGATTGCAATGCTAGTCCCCGGATCATTGCTAGCATCCACAGTTTAAGATGAAGTACACAGATACAAAGGTCATTTATTACATCCATTCCAGAGATAAAACATAGTCTTTTACAACTCAAGGCCACAGGCCTAGTACAAGAGTTTGGAATAAGAAAATAATTATAAGTCTTCATCTTCATGTGCCACAGGCAAACATGTTGAGTGTAGACTCATGACACCTAATCCTCATCAGAGTAACCTGCAACATCACAAGTTACAGCCACAGTGGGTCAATACTTTGGAATAGTATTGGCAAGTGATACCTTAGTAAATTTTTAAGTGGACTATATTACTATATGCAATTTGGCTAAGTGTAGCTTGGCTTGCTTTGCTCAAAATAGGTTTTTCCTATTAGTTGAAATCACTAAGTTTTTCTTTGTCAAAACTTTTCCCAAGAAACCATCAATACACATTGAGGTCCTTCACCCTTGTTCACCCACAATTTTTACTTAGAAGTTGGAGTGATGAGATTCTTGATAGCTTCCATGTCTTGATGCTCAAGTTGTCCATTGCCATGGACTTGGCTAAGTACTTAGATTTTTCCATCTGCAGAGGTTGTGCACTTTCCCCACCAGACTTGGTTTCCCAAGACAAGACCTTTCAGAAGCCTTTCCTTAGATCAAATGGACGCGCTCCAACCTATCATTCCCACTACCACCAACTGTCCAAATGACTAAGTTCTAGCAACTTATGTGATCCAGGCAGAGCCCATATTGCCAAGTGGTTGCACTATAAGCTTCTCAACACTTGGCCTCTAAAATCCCTTTGTTCCTGGGTGGCATACCACAAGTGAGATACACAAGGTAAACCATATCCATGGGCCTTGTGTAACCACTCAACCAAAAACCACCAATCAAGTCCCATTCCACCCAGGTAATTCATTGACTTAGTTGTTTTATTAAGAAAAACATAAGTCCAAAGACTTAGAAATATTTTCATCATAGCATGTAAATACTTTACCAACCCTTGTTTGCTACTAGCTAGGCTAAGCATGGCATAGTAACTTAACTTAGAAATTTCCTAGCAATTCCACAACTACTTAGGATTTCCCAACATGGAATTTGGCAAAAAATAGTAACATGCAAGACTTAGCAAAATATTTCTTGTACAAAATATAGGGATAAACATATTCATGAAGTACCACTTGCCTTGGTAATGGGGAGAGTAGCACTCTTCACAATCACAATCACTAGCACCAAAGTCTACACAAAGAATATAACCACAATCACATACAAGTCATATACAAACAAAAATATATATGCATGCATGAAAGAATGCTAAGTGATGATTTTTAAAACTCCACCAAGCAAGTGCATAGTACTGATTCATAACCAAGTTAAAAACTTGCTAAACCAAGTTTATTTTATGCTAAAACAATTTTCTAAACAATTTATATACTCAAAATAGTCCTAAATAAGTTTCTGCAAAAGAAACCATTTTAACAGAACCTAAACTTTAAACACATTGCATAAACAGAAAGGGCTTGTCTACCTCATTCCAACGGTATAAAATTTGCAAAAATCTAACATGGGAATCAAAAGTTACAGCCTAATCAAAATTGGATTCAAATCTGTTTCAAATCTGTTTTTAAACTCAAACGCTAGCCACGTGTCTTAATCTTACTGGCGCGTACCGCTTCGCACCGGATCACGCTCGGCTACGGTTGGATCTAACTAACACGCATGACTCAGATCTAAACTTAACGGTTCGATAAGTGAACTATTCCTATGCGCTGGATCTGGATCCTACGGCTCTCGATCAAGCGACCATGTTCGCGCAATGACGGCGCGGCGTGAGCGCCTGGCGGCGGCGGCATTCCAGGTCGCCGAGGAGGGAAGGTGTGCTTACCAATCGCAAGGTCGAGGCGAAGCTCAACGTGGAGGTGGCTTGGCAAGGGGCGCACGGGGTCGTCGGGGATTCCTCGCCGGAGTTCGCGAATGCGTCTGATGCGGCTGCTGTCGACGTTGGCGAGGTTCTGTGTCTCGCTAAGTCAAAAGAAGGGCACCATTAGACACGTAAGACGATGGGGATCCTAGGCGTATCAGGCAGAGGGCAAGGGGCGACTGATACTTACGGGGAGAGGTCGCCGGAGTTCGTGGAGAGGGCGGCGGCGCTCGGTCGAAGTCGTTACCGAGGCTACAGATCATGCGAGAACAAACAAGGCGTGTCAGTGGATGCGCAAGAAGTTGCTGAGCGTGATAGCATGAGTCAGGGACAGAGGGGGACACGGTGCTCACCGGAATTGCCGGCTGTCGTCGATGGGCGGCGAGTTGCGAGCAGCCTGGGGGCGTGAAGGGGAAATTGGTTGAGGGGAAATGGTCATGAGAGAGAGGGGATTATATAGCCAGAGGCTCGACAAGAAACGCCCAATGATTCAACGCCATTTACCTCGTGGAATCAAAGCAGCAACAGGCAGCGGCGGAGTTCGTGCGCGAGATTTTGGGAAGACGACGATGACGTGGACGGGGCCCGCTTGTCAGCGAAATAGGCAGAGAGAAAGTGGGGTCTGGGTGTCACGATCACGTGAAGGTCTCAAGCGTGCAGCGAGAGAGGAGCCGGGTGGGCTAGTTGGGCCGCGTCTGTTGCTGGGCCAAATTCCTGGCGTCGACCCTTTTCCAATTCTTTTCTCTTTTCTTTTTCTAATTTGATATTCAGGAATGGTTTTCAAATGAATTCAAACTCCATTTGAATTCAAATCTATTTGGGATTTTTGCAGTGTGCAACACACTCAAATCTAGGTATAAACCATGTGGTTACTTTGAAAAGGTTTTGGCCTTTTTTGGAAAAACAAAATAACAGGAACATTGCACTTGGTTTGCAAATGTTCGAAAATGGTTTTTGAAACCATTTCTATTTTGTAAAATTTCGTTCTAACTCCACACTCAAACCAATCAACAAGGGATATAAACGATCTAGGTTTAAAACATTCAAACTCTCAAATGGGGATGGCCATTTGATTTAAGTTTGCTCACATAAAATGATAGCACTATGTGCTTCTCTTTTCTGAAATGAGTTTGAAATTGATCACAATTCTATATGCATGCATGAATGATATGCAATCTTTGAAATCATGATTTTAGGGATGTTACAAATCTAACCCCCTTAAGGTGAATCTCGCCCTCGAGATTCAGATTGGCTAGCAAATAGGTGAGGGTGGTCTTTCCGAAGATCATCTTCTCTTTCCCATGTTGCTTCCTCTTCGGAATGGTGATTCCGCTGCACTTTGAAAAACTTGATAGTCTTAGTCCTTGTGACTCTTTCTGCAGTTTCAAGGATCTTGATAGGTTTTTCTTCATAAGTGAGGTCACTTTCTAGTTGAACCTCCTCCAAAGGTATAGTATCCTTCAAAGAAGTTTCTTCCATTTGTGGGTGACATTTCTTAAGCTGACTCACATGAAACACATTATGGACAGCTGACAGAGATTCAGGCAATTCAATTTTATAGGAAACTTCTCCTTTGCGACTTAGAATCTTGAATGACCCAACATATCTTGGTGCCAATTTTCCTTTGACTCCGAATCTTTTCACTCCACGAAGTGGTGATACTCTAAGATAAGCTCTATCACCAACTTTGTAGGTGACTTCTCTACGCTTAGGATCCGCGTAGCTTTTCTGTCAGGACTGTGCTATCTTCAACCTGTCCTTAACCAATTTGACTTTCTCTTCGGCTTCTTTGATAAGATCTGGTCCGAATAAACTTCTTTCTCCCACACCATTCCACAACAATGGGGTGGTACACTTTCTTCCGTAGAGAAACTCAAACGGTGTCATCTCAATGCTGGCTTGATAACTGTTGTTATAAGAAAATTCTGCGTAAGGCAGACTTTCATCCCAACTGGCTCCATAGTCTAGGGCACATGCCCTCAACATGTCTTCAAGAATTTGATTAGTTCTTTCTGTTTGTCCATCGGTTTGAGGCTGAAAAGCAGTACTGAATTCCAACCTCGTTCCCAATGACTCATGCAGCTGTCTCCAAAAATGGGAAGTGAATTGAGTTCCCCTATCAGACACAATACTCTTGGGCACTCCATGTAGACATACAATTCTACTCATGTAGATTTGGGCTAACTTAGCACTTGTATAGGTTGTCTTCACGGGTATGAAATGAGCCACTTTGGTTAGGCGATCCACTACTACCCATATTGAATCATATCCTGACCTGGTCCTTGGTAATCCGGTAATGAAATCCATACCAATTTTGTCCCACTTCCAATCAGGAATAGGTAGTGGTTGAAGCAAACCTGCTGGTTTCGATGCGCTTTCACTCTACTACACACATCACACAAAGCAATATGTTCGGCGATGTCACTCTTGAGATTGTTCCACCAAAATCTTTCTTTCATGTCCATGTACATTTTGGTGTTACCCGGGTGAATAGAATATTGAGAGTTGTGTGCTTCCTGCAAAAAATCAGTTTCGAACTCGGATCTTGTGGAACATGAATCGCTTCCCATGCCATAAAGTACCTTGTTCGTCTTCATGGAAACTTTTAGCTTTCCCTTGGCCAATCTTTTCCTTAATCTCTTCAATTTCCTTATCAGTCTTCTGGGATTCTCTGATCTTGTCCAACAAAGTGGGTTGAACATCCAAAGACATGAGATGTCCTTCAGGCACAATCTCCAATCTGAGTTTTCTGAATTGGGTGCACAAATCATCTGGCAATTCTCCTTTGGTAAGGCCATTCACAAATACCTTACGACTTAGAGCATCTGCTACAACATTTGCTTTACCGGTGTGGTATTGCAAACTTAAATCATAGTCTTTGATAAGTTCTAGCCATCTTCTTTGTCTCATATTAATTTCCTTCTGGGTGAATATATACTTCAAACTTTTGTGATCTATGAACACTTCACAACGCTTTCCCAAAAGATAGTGTCTCCATGTTTTGAGTGCATGGACAACACAGGCTAACTCTAAATCATGGGTAGGATAGTTCACTTCATGAATTTTGAGTTGTCTCGAGGCATAGGCTACAACTTTACCGTCATGCATAAGTACTGCACCCAAACCTTGATGATATGCATCACAATATACTTGGAAATATTTTTCCAAGTCCGCATACAAGATCGGTGTCACAAGTCTCTTCTTCAATTCCTGAAAGCTGACTTCACAACCTTCAGACCAAGCAAACTTGTTGTCTTTCTTTAACAATTCAGTCATAGGCTTAGCTACTTTAGATAAATTCTCAATGAACCTTCTGTAGTAACCTGCTAAGCCAAGGAAACTACGAACTTCTTTCACGGATTTGGGAGATTCCCATTCAGTCACAGCTGAAACTTTAGCAGGATCAACTGCTACACCATCCTTTGTCATAACATGACCAAGAAAACCAACTTCCTCTAACCAGAATTCACACTTTCTGAATTTGGCATAAAGTTTATGCTCCCGTAACTTCTCAAGTATCAAACGCAAGTGTCCTTCATGTTCTTCTTTGCTCTTGGAGTAGACTAAGATGTCATCGATGAAAACGACAACAAACTTGTCAAGAAATTCCATGAACACCTTGTTCATCATATTCATGAAGTATGCTGGAGCATTGTTGGGGAGATAACCCCGGATAGGGTAAAGACGGGGAAAGACGAAAGGATGTACCCCTTCTATTTTCTGAGTTACAGCCTGTGTCGGCCGAATCATGTAGAGGTAGGCCGAGATAGGAAAGGGCGGGACCCTTGTAGTGAAGACAAGGCCTTATCCGGCCGAGATACTTCGTAACTCGGCTGGGTCAGCCCAAGTAATCTTCATACCGATAAAGGACAAGCCGAACTACGGGAGGCAGGGCCAAATGGTACGAAGCTTGCAGGAGAAGGAGAAGCCTGAAGTCAAACCCTAGCCGCAGGGTAGGGAGAATCTGAGCCAGGCCAAGCACTACGGACAAAGACGCAGAGCGATAGAGAAGCAGAAGGAGGTCACGGAGGTGACAGTCCTGAAGCCCGAGGCGCGCAGGAGGGGCCCTCTGGAACCTTGCCGCCGTTAGAGGAGCGACAGGGAAAGGGGGGCGCCGAACTACTATATTGGGACAAGCATATTCCTCCAATATGCTTGCCACATCATCCCTAAAGGAACCCAAGGCACTCCTTTATAAGGAGAGGCTTGGACCCTGAGGAAGGGATCGACTCATTGTTAGTACCGTTAGGCTGGAAAGGTTCTTATCTTCTCCCTGTATAGAGCTCAAGGAGCACTTGTAGCCCGAGAAAGAAGAAATAAAGATCTTTGCCTTAGTCTTTTGAGCGTAGAATCAACTACATCTTCCCTCCCCAGATCCCACTAGCATCCATTGGCCCCATACTTTAGCCTACCCATGGCATCTGCCGTGCCACCACCACGACAGTTGGCGCCCACCATGGGGCCAGCAGCGGTGCTAGCTGGAGTTATGATCCGGATGGGGAACTTCATCAACACGGGCTAGCGCGTTGTTTCTGGCTTGGTCCAGAGGTTTGATCTCTGTGACTACGTCAGCGACAATGCGGGCAGCTTCAGGGGAAAAACTCCCCCGCGCAACGGTGTCTTCATCAGCCTGGGCGGGCACAGGGTCTACGTCGGCATCGACATCTCCGGCATTTACCCTCACCAAGTTGTTGTTGCAGGAGAGCCACCTCTTAACACTGCGGGCCGTCCGAGCGGAGCGCACCCCGTAGGCAGCGTCGAGGTGATGGTCGCGGCCGGAGTGCAAACTGGAGTGGAGGCTGCCGGGTCAACCATAGAACCCGCCACCGGCGTACAGCACCACAACCCACCGAGGTAATCCCACCAGCGACCAACCCGACCGAGGTGCAGGACACTACCCCAAAGGCACCAAGAGTAAGAGGGCCACCTCTGGAAAGGCCAGAAAACATTCTTCAGGCAACCATAGAGAACTTGACTACACCTGTAGCGCCAATACTTGATCCGGCAAATGCTCAGGCAAAGTTAGAAGAAACCAGGCAAAAGGTTCTGGTAGAAGCAAAAAAGGTGTCGGCCTTGCGGGAGTCCTTAAACAGGACCCTGCAAGAATATGCAAAAGCTAATAAGCTTGACGTCGCGCCCGAATGGGTGGACGAATTAAGATTGAGGGGGAAAAACCTCATAGATGATATCAACAAAGAGCATGATGCTCATAAGGCAGAATCAGTTGATTTGGGCTTGCCGAGGTACAGTACCCCGGCAAAGAACCTAAGAGCGGCAAATGCCGCAGCATTGGAATTAGAGGGGTTGACCGGCGAAGCCTGGCAGAAACAACAAGAAAGAGTGAATGAGCTGGTGCGCATCGCGAACCAGCAAAACAAAGAAATGCTCAGGGCGGACCCGGCGAGGCCGGGGGCCTCGCGAATGGTTCACTCAGCAGGAGCAGCACCTGCCTTGTCCGTGGCAGCAGCATCTTCACCCGGAAATAATGCACGGAAGGACAGAGCAGTAACCTTAGGAAAGAGAAACAAGCAAATTGTTCTGTATGATCCGGCAATAGCCGGGAAGGAAAATGAGAACAGAGGCAATGGAAGCCGAGGTAACAGTGGTGAGAGGAATCCCGGCCGTATTTAGAAAGATGGCGGAAGCCGAGGCAATGGATACCTCGACAGAAGAGAACTCGGAAGAGGCAATCATGAGAACAATACCCCGGTCAAAGTAAGGAGAGAACTACCACTCAACCCGCAACCAAGGCATGAACCCCGTCAGGAAAGAGAAACGAGGCCAGCTCGCCACAATCAAGTGAATGAAAGATATAATGATGGTTATTCCAAGATGTAATATGCGATCCATGGTGGAAATAACCACTATGGAATACATGACAGAGTTCTATATAGAGATTTGCCATCAAATGATGCAAGAGTGAAGCTGGACCGGCTATACCGGTCCGAGTTGTTGGAAGAACAGGGTCCACCAGGTCCGACATGCTTTGGACCACGGATCATGGGCGAACCACCTGTGCCGAACTTTTAGCTAACAAGAGGCACAAAAACATATAATGGGAGTACCAAACCATAAGACTGGTTGATTGACTATGCCACTGCTATGAAAATAGCGGGTGGAAACTTACGATGGGCAGTACGGTATGTCCCACAAATGCTGGAAGGACCAGCTAGGGTGTGGCTGAATAATCTACCAATGCAAGATCAACTGCTCGTTGATTTTGAAGAAATGTTTGTCGAACTTTACCAAAGACATACAAGAGGCCAAACAGGCCACAACAGTTAGCCATGTGCAAGCAGAGGCCGAATGAAACAGATAGAGAGTTTTTAACTCGATGGTGTAATCTGAGAAACTCATGTGAAGGAGTTATAGAGTCGCAAGCAATAGCTTGGTTCGCACAAGGATGCCGTTATGCCAGCGTGTTGTGGCAACGTCTGCAAAGAGATATGCCAACCACATTGGCAGAAACTATCAGAATAGCGGACTCCTACGCATTAGGAGATCCAACGCAACCAGAATTAATGTCGGCGGATCATCGGGAGCAACAAGACCATTATGCAAGAGATTCAGCCGGGTCATCCAGGCGCACTGATTTCAGAGGAAGAAGAAGAGAAGAAAGGCCGGATTATAGATATAATTCGGCCCAAGTGGCGGCAGTAGCGCAAGATCCGCCGAGTCACGGAGCGACTCAACGGCAAAAGAATGGTCCTCAGCAATGGACACCAAGGAATGAAGGAAAAAGACAGTGGACCCCAGAACAAAAGAAACAGTGGCAGGAGAGGCTGAAGTACACATTCGAATCTATGTTAGATCAGGCGTGTAAATTTCACACGTCAAACCCATCCAGGCCAGCCAACCATACGACCCGCCAATGTGCATGGATGAAAAATGCAATGGGAAACCCGAGGTATTCAGCAAAGACCCCATCAAGTATATCAAAGATCAACCACGCTTGATCGAGCAAATGCAAAGAATCGATGTTACCGCCTCCTCCCCCGAGGTACGATAACTCGGATCGGAGAGATGCGGTACATCAAGTGATGAACCAGATCCAGGATGGAAGGACAAATCCAGCAAATACTGGACGCAATGATTACAGAGAAAATCATCAGTCTTATTGCATGTTCACAACGGAACAACAAGACAAGCAGAGTGTGCAGCGCCGGCATATGGAAGTAAATGCAGTTATGCCTGCAGTACCAAGATATGTGCCTTGATCAGATCAGGAGGTAACTTGGAGCATAAAGGATCACCCCAAGATAATGCCGAATCCCGGGTCATATGCACTCGTGTTGGATCCGACATTTGTTGGACCAAGCATCAATGTGAAATTCTCAAAAGTACTCATTGACAATGGAAGCAGTATCAACATCATGTACCAAGATACCATGCATAAACTCGGAATATCGCAGAACATGTTGCAATCCACGAGGACCACTTTCCATGGGATAGTGCCAGGGCTTTCATGTGAACCCATTGGTAAGGTCCGAGTGGATGTGTTATTCGGCACAAGAGATAATTGCAGAGCAGAAAACTTAGAGTTTGAGGTAGTGGATCTAGAGAGTTGTTATCATGCTTTACTCGGACGGCCAGCGTTGGCCAAATTTATGGGAAGCTGTCATATAAGTTACCTGAAAATGAAGATACCCGGACCACAAGGAGTGATAACAGTAGAAGGGGATTACAAGAAGTCGATGGAATGTGCCTCAGCCGGGTCAAATTTGGCCGAGTCATTGGTTATAGCAAGAGAAAAAAGAAGAATTCATGAGGTAGCAGCCCTCGCTCAGTCGGCACAGTTGAATATGCCGGCACTAGCCAATCCACATGGAAGTGTCTCCTTTCAGCCGACTAAAGAAACGAAGAAGTTTCAGATAGATGAGCAATTCCCAGAGCGTATTGTTACTATTGGTGCAGGCCTAGATGCTAAATAGGAAAGCGAGCTCACCAACTTCCTCTGTGAGAATCGGGACATATTTGCATGGTCAACTCAGGATCTGCAAGGTGTTCCGAGGGAGTTGGCTGAGCACTCTTTGAATGTAAGGCCAGGAGCAAGGCCGGTGAAGCAACCACTCCGCTTCACCAAGACAGAGAAAATAATAGGGGATGAAATAGCTCGGCTCCTCGCAGCCGGGTTCATCATGGAGGTGCTGTATCTGGATTGGTTGTCGAATCCGGTGCTAGTAGAGAAGAAGAAAGATGATCCGAATGTAGCCATTGTATGGCGAATGTGTATCGACTACACGAACCTGAACAAGGCGTGTCCAAAAGATCCTTTTCCATTACCTAGAATAGACCAAGTCATTGATTCGACCGCTGGTTGTGAGTTATTATCATTTGTAGACGCGTATTCTGGTTTTCACCAGATACCGTTAAATCCGGCCGATCAAATAAAGACTACATTTATTACCCCTTACGGGGCCTATTGCTATCGCACAATGCCATTCGGCCTGCGAAACGCAGGAGCAACGTAACAGAGATGCATGCAAAAATGTCTACACGACCAGATAGGGAAAAATGTACAAGTATATGTGGATGACGTGGTCATCAAAACTAAGGAAAGCAAAACGCTACTGGATGATATACGACAGACTTTTGCGAACCTGAGAAGGTTCCGAATGAAGCTTAATCCGGAAAAATGCACATTTGGCGTGCCAGCAGGAAAATTACTCGGCTTCCTCGTATCTAGCCGAGGTATAGAGGCCAACCTAACAAAGATAAAGGCAGTAGAAAGAATGGAGTTGCCAAAGTGTCTAAATGATGTACAAAAGTTCATGGGATGTCTAGCCTCGCTCAGCCGATTTGTATGTCGGCTGGGGGAAAAGGCACTACCACTCTATCAATTAATGAAGAAATCAGATAAGTTCATTTGGACTCCACAAGCAGACGGTGCATTTCATGAGTTGAAAAAGATGTTGGTCACATCACCCATTTTGGCTTCTCCATTATCAAAAGAGCCAATGTTACTCTATATAGCGGCTACCAACGGAGTAGTGAGTGATGTAGTCGTCGTAGAATGAATCGGAGATGATAAGTCGGTACAAAGGCCGGTGTATTATTTGAGCGAGGTGTTATCCGCTTCAAAGCAGAATTACCCACATTATCAGAAGATGGCTTATGGAGTGTACATGTCGGCAAAGAAGCTAAAACATTACTTCGAAGAGCATCCCATCAAAGTGATCCGTGAAGAGCCCATAGCCGACATATTGAGCAACAAAGATGCAAGTGGCCGAATAGCAAAATGGGCAATCGAGTTGTCACCGTACGCTCCACAATTCGATAGAAGAGATGTGATCAAGTCTCAGGCGGTCGCCGACTTCTTCGTAGACTAGGCCGAGGTACAGTATGAGCCACCATTACCAGACCCAAATTATTGGACGATGCACTTCGATGGTTCCAAACTAAGAAATGGTTTGGGAGAAGGAATAGTGTTAACATCGCCCAAAAGAGATCAGCTGAAGTACGTGCTACAAATACATTTTGCCGCATCAAACAACGTAGCCGAATACGAAGCACTGGTCCATGGATTGAAAGTAGCAAAAGAGATTGGCATACGCCGAATTTTATGCTATGGGGACTCGGATTTAGTAGTACAGCAAGTCTCAGGCAATTGGGATGCATTAGATGATAATAGGGAATTGTATAGATTTCATGTGCAAAAGATCAGTGGATACTTTGAAGGGTGTGAATTTCACCACATACCTCGGGCAGAAAATGATGCCGCAGACACGTTGTCAAAACTAGGATCAAGCAGGCAGTCAATTCCACCGGGTATCGCCCTGGAACACCTCAGAAAACCATCAATAACCCCATCACCAGAATCCGGATCTATCTTTATTCCGGCAAATTCGGCAGAAGATAATCTGCCGATGGAAGTAGACCAGCAATATAACTCGGAATTCCCCAAGAAAAGGAAAGCAGAGGTGTGCATAATCATGGAGAAGGCCGAGGCAGCTATGTCGGCGGAAAACATGGAAATAGACAGTGAGACTGCACCAGAAAAAATCACACCTGTATGGGCGCAACTCATATTCTTTTTCCTTAAAGATGCGATGTTGCCGAATAATGAAGTATTAGCAAGACAGACTGTAAGGAGAGAAAAAGCTTATACAATCATAAACAATGAGCTATATAAAAGAAGCGTCACAAATGTATTGCAAAGGTGTGTGAGTTCGACAGAAGGCCAGGAGATCCTCCTAGAAATTCATCAAGGAGAATGTGGACACCATGCCTCATCTCGTGCCTTAGTAGCCAAAGCATTCAGGCATGGGTTTTATTGGCCAACAGCGTTGAAGGAAGCCAAAGAGCTGGTTGAAAAATGCAATGGCTGTTAGAGATATGCAACCAAGACACACATGCCGTCGTCCGAGTTAAAAACGATACCCATTACTTGGCCGTTTTCTATGTGGTGCTTAGATATGGTGGGACCGTTTAAGCTGGCCCGAGGGGGGATGACCCATATATTGGTCATGGTAGACAAGTTCACAAAATGGATTGAAGTAAAGCCAATAAAGAAATGTGACGGGCTCACAGCAGTGAAATTCCTCAAAGACATTATCTTAAGATATGGGTACCCGCACAGTGTTATTACAGATAACAACACAAACTTTGCAGAAGGAGCTTTTGCTAGATTTTGCCAAGAGAAACACATAAGATTAGATGTTGCGTCCGTTGCTCATACAGCATCTAATGGGCAAGTGGAAAGAGCTAATGGACTAGTGTTTTCCAGAATAAAACCACGACTTGTCGAACCATTGCAAAGGTCGGCAGGATGTTGGATTGAGGAATTACCAGCAGTATTATGGAGCCTCAGGACTACTCCAAATAGATCAACAGGTTATACTCCATTCTTTCTGGTATACGGGGCAGAGGCCGTGCTTCCAGCCGACATACTACATGACTCGCCAAGAGTTACTCAATATACAACTTCGGAGATAAATGAGGTAGCTCGGCAAGATACTGGTGACCTGCTAGAAGAAGCCAGAGAGCTGGCGCTATCACGATCAGCTATTTATCAGCAGAACTTGCAACGATATCACAGCAAGAAGGTGAATCCAAGAGTATTCAAAGAAGGAGACTTAGTCCTCAGACTGGTGCAACGCACGACCGGAATGCACAAGCTGTCACCTCCATGGGAAGGACCATTCATCGTGAGAAAAGCATTGCATAATGATGCCTATTATTTAATCGATGCTCAATCCCCTGGAAAGAACAAGGCAGACAACGCCGGCAAAGAAACGCAGCGGCCATGGAACGCAGCTTTACTTCGTCCATTTTACTCATAGCATAGTATCTCAAGGTCAAGAACCAATTATGTATTGAACCTCGGCATCCAGAGCAGTGACTCGGTGACTGCCATATGTTATTTCAATTTCATCCTATGTATTGAACCTCGGCATCCAGAGCAGTGACTCGGGGACTACCATATGTTATTTCAATTTCATCTTATGTATTGAACCTCGGCATCCAGAGCAGTGACTCGGGGACTGCCATCTGTTATTTCAAATTGCATTTTATGTATTGAACCTCGGCATCCAGAGCAGTGACTCGGGGACTGCCATATGTTATTTCAATTTCATCTTATGTATTGAACCTCGGAATCCAGAGCAGTGACTCAAGGACTGCCATCTGTTATTTCAAATTGCATTTTATGTATTGAACCTCAGCACCCAGAGCAGTGACTCGGGGACTGCCATATGTTGCCCCAATTTTATGTTATGCACTAAACCTCGGTACCCTGAGCAGCGACTCGGCAACCCTCTTATTTTACTTCTGAAATTTGGTTTACACAATGGACTTCGGCGATATAAGCAGTGACTCGGGGACTGCCATATATTGTTCCGAAGTAATAGTCAACCTTTGGCACAAGGAAGGTATCACACTTCGACACTCAGATTGAGAGCAGCTCAATCTCGCGTGATATTCGAAGCTCACACCCAGGTTAATTGGCTAAACCACGAGAATACAAAGGCAAAGATATATCCTAAAATCAAGAAATCGCAGGCCACCAAAACAAGAATTTGGATGAACAAAACAACTTAAACAAAGTGATAACAACTACAAACATATATGTCGCAGCGGTACACAGCAAAAGAAATTCAGGTCATACAGAAGACGGACAAATGTTCCACGTACATCGTACGCCCGGCATACCAGGGACAAAAAATAACTTAAAGGTTTTCAGCTGGAGAGGCAATGGTTGGGTCAGGGGCTGGATGCTCCGAGATAGGCGGAGCCTCGGCCAAGGTTGCCTCGCCTTCCACAGACCCAGGTGCGATTTTGACCGAAGCCCGAGGCTGCTGAGAGGCATAAGTTTGCGCAGTTGAATGCCCAGTACCTTTGGAGGAGGATCACGCGTCGCCGTTGCCATCCGAGCTCGAACTGGAGTCACCAGAAGAAGCCGAATCATCTTCACCTTCGCCTTGTTCAGCCGAGCTACTGTCTGATGCATCCTCAACTATGACCTCATCGTCCGAGTTCGAGAGGAAGCTCGGACCTTCATTCCAGGTATGCACGTCAGCATACTCAACGAGCTGGAAGGCGTGAGCTTGCCGAAGAGCAACGAAGGTGGGGTCCTCAACCCAACGGGAACCTGTGCGCAAATTTCTCAGGATATCAAGAGAAATGTCTTCATACCATGACATGATAACAGTGAGGGCCATATCAGCGCCAGCTCGCCCGGCTGATTCCCTCCAGAGACTTTGTCACATCCCAAGATTTTCCAAATCTTGTAATGTGAAAATAAATGAACAAACTAAAACTTTGTTTAAATTTCAGAGCCAGAAGAAACTTTTTGAACTCAATTAGGACTTCAAACCCATTTGAATTAAATAAGATCTTAAAAGGATTCATAAAGATAAACATTTAATAAAGGAAATTAAAAATGTTTTGGAAATACTATTACTTGATCCTTTAATAAAAGATTTGGTATTCAAAAGAAAATATGGTTTTATAAACAAAGATTGTTTTATAAAGCCAAATTAAAACTTGGCCAAGTTTTGGAATTAAAACATTTTATTCTAAATAAATTTAGCAAAGGTTTATTTAAAATAAATTAATAAGGATTTAATATCCAATTTTATTTAATAAAAGACTTTACCATTTTAATTAAAACATCAAAACTTATTAAAATAGGTTTTCCAAGTAATTTATATTCTCTAATAAAACCTACTAAAGTGTTTTGGCTTTATTTTTCAAAATAAATATCTCAAATAAAATAAAATCCTATTTGAAATAATAATGAAAGTCTATTATATTAATTAATAATGAACCCTAAAATAAAATGTTATTCTATTTTAAAACAAATCTCCAAGTATTCTATATTTCCCAAATAAAACCCACTAATTTGGTTTTGAAGATATTTAGTTTCAAATAAAGATTTTATTAATAAAAATCAAACTCTATTTGATTTAATAACTAAGGCCCATTATATATAATTATTAATGGACCCTAAAGTAAAAGGATTATTTTATTTTAAACAAGTATCCAAATATTCTTTATTTACAAATAACACCTACTGATTGGGTTTTGAAAATATTTGGATTTTAAATGAAGATTTTACTAAATAAAACAAACCCTATTTTATTTAACTAATGATCCATTTATTTAATTGATAAATGGAACCTAAAAAGATTTAAAATAATATTTTATTTTAGAATGAGAATTATGAGGTTAAGCAGAATCAAATTCAAATTTGAAAAGATTGTTGATTGTTTGAATCTTTTGAATATGTTTGGTTGTTTGAATTTCAAAACAGAAAAAGAATTAGAAAAGAATAAAACAAATAGACAGAAAAAATAGAGGAAACAGATCACCAACAAGGCCCAGCCTGATCCCACAGTTTCCTCACCCCGAAGAAAACGATTCACACCAAATAACTAACCCACACCAAGACTGACTGGTGGACCTCCCCCTTTCTCTCCTTTTCTAACTGACAGCGGACCCCACACCTACTACTCTTCTTCCCCACCCCGCGGACTGGTTCTTCCCCTCGCCACAGCTGAGATGTAAATTTCGGCTTGATTACGCCTTAACGCTGACGACCTTTACTCGCAGTGATCGCACACCTTAAAGCGCCTCCCTCTCCGCTTTCCTCCGCCTCCTTCCCAAGCACGGCCCAGCCGCAGATTTCACCAACCACTCTCCTGTCTCCGACGAGGTCCGCTGACGATTCCATCCAAACCGACCACCCCATGCCACATCGAGCACACGAACAAGTTCCCCACTCCGACGCCTCCTCTGCATTCTCCGCTCAACCATGGGCGCCCAGAAACCGTCTTCGACAAAAATTCGAGCGCGTCATCTGCCTCGCCCGACGAGCTCCTCCGTAATTTCGACCACCCCGACCCTCTCGCTCACGCACACGCCTTCTTCGTGCCCTTGCGCCCCGACCGTGTGCCTCGCTTGTCTCCGGGTGATTCTAGCGCCGACCTCGACTGCGGCGCGTCCGCCGCCAAGATACCAACTCCGGCGAGCAATCGCACGCTTCCCTAGCGCCTCGACGGACAAGTGCCACGTTGAGCATCGCCGAGCGCCGAATCCGTGAGCATCTCCACACTCTCCTTTGCTTCTGTATCACGGCGCCTCCATCATCTCGGTCGCCCGCCGCATTGCCGCCTATGGTCGAGCACTCCACGATCGTTAGATCTAGATCGGACGACCGATGTAATCACTTAACGAAGAGGTATGTCCTCCGGACCGACGATTTGAGTTAGATCCAACGCCTCGACGCTTGATCCAACCGAAACGGTATCGGTGAGTAGGGTTAGGACACGTGTCTGTTATTCTGTTTAAAACAGAATTTGAAAACAGAAATTTTTGCAAACTTCAAACCCTTGTATCTTTGGATCCACACGTCCAAATTTTGCAAATTTTATATCAATGAATTCAGGAGAACAAGCCCTAGCCAACCCTGCCCTTAGTTTAGCAAATAGTATTTGATAGATTGTTTGATTTTGCAGATTCTTTTGTGTGCTTGCTAACATTAGAAAAATCATTTAAAAATGAATTTTGAGATCAAACCTTTGCCAATTGGTTTGTTGTGACCCTACTGACCCTAGGAACCAACCCTTGGTGTTAGAAATGATTTTTGTAAAATTTAGGTTAGATTACTTGACTAAGTCACTTTCTAGCCAAATAAAAGGAATAATTTTTATTATAAAAACGTTTATTGAAAAGAAACTTTGAGAAAATAGTTTGGACCAAACCTACTGACCCAAAAACACCAAGTTTTGCAATAGCAACTCATTTGGAGAACAACTTAAGAGTTTTGCCTTAATAAAAACATTTTTCACCACATGAAATGATAAATGGATTTAAAAATAGTTTTTGGACAAAACCCTCTTACTAATGACTTTGCCACTTTGGTAAATGACCAAATTGGATCATACAAAGTTTAGAAACCCATAGAGACCCCCTTTGCAAAATAAAACTATTTTGTGCATGCTCCCATGCATGACTTAGATTCCATTACTTTGTGTGTGTGAATAATTGTTTGTTTGACTTTGGTTGGAATGTGAATTGAATTGGTGTTTGCTTGATTGACTTGTAGTGAAGTGTGAGACTAGCAAGATCAAGGAGTGAACCACCATTCCCTACCAAAAAGGCAAGTGATGCTTCATACTTTCTATCCCAATACTTTCACTATGCACTAGTGATTTTGCTAATTAAACTTGCATGGATTTTGCTAAGTATAGATCTTGCTATAGGAAAACCTAATAGATGAATCCTTAGTAGGATTTTCCTAAGCTATGATTCTTACTACTACCAAGCTTAGCCTAGCTAATAGAAAACATGGGTGGAATATATATTCACACTATGGAAAATATTCTAAGTCTGAGGACTTGTGATTTTGTCTAATAAAACAACTAAGTTAATGAACCTCCTGGGTGGAATGGAAGGATTGGGATATGTTGAGTGGTTACACAAGGCCATGGACTTGGGTTGTGTATCTCACTTGTGGAATGCCACCCAGGAAACAAAGGGATTTGAGATGTCAAATGTTGAGAAGCTTCAAGTGCAACCACTTGGCAATATGGGCTCTGCCATGATCATATAGGTTGCAAGAACTTAGCCAAATGGACAGTGGGTGGTAGTGTTTGATAGGTTGGAGCGCGTCCATTTTGGTCTAAGGGAAGGCTTCTGAAAGATTTTGTCTTGGGAAACCAAGTCTTGTGGGTAAAGTGCACCACCTCTGCAGAGTGTAAAATCTAAGTACTTAGCCATGTCCCTGGTAAAGGACAATTTGAGCATCAAGACATGGAAGCAATCAAGAATCTCATCATTCAAATTTCTAAAGTTAAAACTTGTGGATTGAACAAGGGTTGTTTGAATTCTTCAATCATTGATGGAGAGATGGCTTGGTACAAGGATCTTGAAATCTTTGATTGGGAAAAATGATTTTGTCAAGCAAAAACTTAGTATTTTCAAAATTATAAGAAAAATCTATTTTGAGCAATGCAAGCCTCAACTCCACTTAGCCAAATGCATATAGATGATAGATTCCACTATACTACCATAGTATCACTTGCCAATACAATTCAAATGTATTGACCCTTTGTGGCTGTAACTTGTATGTTGCAGGTTTGATTGATTTTAGTGAGGATTGATTGATTAGGATTACAAAGTCTACAACCAACATCTGCCTGTGGCACTTTGAAGATGAAGGACCCCATGATTATAATTATTCCGCTGCAATGTAATGTAATAGCCAATGAGCTATGTATGATGTAATAGAATTATGTTATTCCTGGTTATAAAGTTATAATATGACCTTTGTATCTTGATATTACATCTTATATGTGGATGCTAGCTATTGATCCAGGGACTAGCATTGTAAAACACAGGAGGAATCTACCTTATTAGGTTGGGACCCCTACAGACTTAGTTGCTTTTCAGATGCCATCAATCTTTTCACCAGCAATTCAACCTCATTGATATCAGGAGTCCCAGAGGTATTCAGCCAGAGAACATGGTAGGCTCGGATAGCTGCTTGCACCAAGTCCCTGCCCATAATCTTCATCGGACCAACTGCAGCGCCAACAGCAACCAGGAAATCTTCCATCGAGTACTCTGAGTCAGCGTCAACACAGACACCTCGGCACACACGAGCTGCAAGAACTGCTTTAGAACTCACAGGCTTAGCTTCTAGAAAATGACCTGCGCAAAACACGAATGCGTCAGGAGGCAGCAGGGACAAAAAGAAAAACATAATCCGGCCATGCTAAGAAGCTTACAATGAATATAACTCATCATTATCTGAAGGTCTTTAGCCCAGTTGATCTTGTTCTTTTCAAAGCGAGCGATCTCCTCGCTCATTCCACGAGTTTTCAGTTCGGCAGCCTCGAGGAGTTCTTTATTCTTCTGCAGTTCCAGAGCTAGCCAGTTTTTCTCCTCAGAGAATTCCTGATCGACCTTTTCTAGTTCGGATTTCTGAGAGAGCTTAAGGGCCTCCACCTCGGTGCGCAGGCGAGCTATTTCATCATCCTTTTCCTTCAGCTGCGCAAATGAGTAGCGCTTTGTTCTAAAAAATGCAGCATCACGTCAGGCATGGGCATGCAATCTTGGTGTGATGCTGCAAAGGTTTGTAACTCGGCTTTACCAAAGCCAAACAAAATAAAAGAAGCTTAGCTCACATTTTAAAAAGCGGAAGGGGTAAGGTAAAAGGGAAACTAACCTTCCAGGCTCTTGACTTTCTTCGCAAGACGAATGTTGAGATTATTGATATTACCTGTTCACCAAAAAAGTGAGCCGACATCTCGCATACAAAACAATAAGAATGTCGAAAACAACGAAAATAATTATCGACCTACCAGTCTTTTTTGCCACAGGGAGAACTTTCTCATATTTTTCTTCCAATTTTCGGTGCGAAAAAAGCAATCTTTGAAATTCGGCAGTCCGCCGGTCATGTGCAACCTGAACAATGGAGCAAACGATTATTGAATATTCGAAGCTAAAACAGATCCGAGTTAAGCGAAACTTAACCCGGATCTAAGTGGCTGGATATTCGAAGCTAAAACAGATCCGAGTTAAGCGAAACTTAACCCGGATCTAGGTGGCTGGATATTCGAAGCTAAAGCACATCCGAGTTATGCGAAACTTAACCCGGATCTAGGTGGCTGGACATTCGAAGCTAAAGCACATCCGAGTTAAGCAAGAATAAACCTGGATCTAGGTGGCTGGATATTCGAAGCCAAAACATATCCGAGTAAAGCGAAACTTAACCCGGATTCAGCTGGATGGATATTCCAAGATCAACTAAACAAAAGTGAAGCAAGGTTTCAGGCAGATCCAGTCGCATATGGATCCGAACCCTAAAGTTAAAATTAAATTATGTAGAGCATTATTAAACTTCCAAGCAAATAACAAGTTATTTCCCTACAAGTTTCGGGGACTAGACTATATAGTAGCATACGAGGAATTAATCAAAACTCCGCAAAATAGCAGTTACCTCGTTCATCTTGTTAGTATCAAGGATGATCTTGGCGGCTTGATCCAAGCGGCCGCCAATGTCGGAAAGCTGAAATGGCTGACTGAGTGGATTACCCTCAAACTGATTGGCAACATTCCAATTATTGGCATATTCCACCAACGAGCCGAGGTTGTTCCCACTAGCCGTCCGATTTAGGACTTTACCCCGGACGTGCTGCGTAACCACCGCGGCCGCAGGGCTTTTATGAAGAGCAAGCTGGGTACCGGCAGCCGGAGTAACGGAGATTTTGGTAGAAGCAGTTCTTTTGCGCAGCACATCGGCGATACTCGGCTGAGAAGAGTCAACAAGATCTTTCTGGGAACTGGAGGCCTTGGCGGAGACAGCTTTACTTGTTTTAGAGGCATCAGCAGGAGCCGATACCTCGGCAATGGGAACAATGGCTTTAGGATCCGGAGAAATCACGGTCGCAGAGGGCACTGGGATATTAACGTCCTCGGCCGGGGCGGGAGCTACTATAGAAACTGCGGGGGTAGAAAGAGGCTCGGTAGAGACGCTCGGATTCACAGAGGAGACAACTGGTTCCATGGAAATCTCGGAAAGCCGAGTGGAGTCAACGTCAACAAGAGGAGTGTCAGGTACGTCACGGTGAGGGGGCGATCGATTCGGAACTGGAGGAGATGCTGCACGAGCAGGGCTCGGAACCATGGTATCTTCGGCAGGCGGAGGAGATGGCGGCCGAGTCACACGGCTAGTCATGCTAGGACCGCCGGGCTTAACGGAGAGTGGAGCAGTGTGGAAATAGAAAAGAAAGAGCGACAGCATGTTAAAAAACAGAAAGAGAGAAACAAGAAATACGAGCAAAAGGGAACTTACCCTGCAACTCCAGGCATGATCTTGCGCCGGGGAGGATTCGGTGCGGACTTCTTCGTTCGTTTCTTGGGAGCCGCCTCTGAGGCATCAGCAGGAGCCCCACGTTTCCCCGAGGTAACAGGGGGCCGGGAAGCAATAGGCTCGGCATCATGAACCTGACCGACTGGATTAGCTGGGAAAGTAGAAGCCGGAAATGCATAAGAAATAGGAATTGCGGCAACTACCTCAAGAACTTGGACCTCGTCCGAATCACCTTCCTCCTTGTGGGCCGAGGTCTTGCCACGAGCGTGAGCCGGGGCAGGATCCGACTTAGGGACGAACTCTTCCGAGTCCGGCTCATCAGTGTCCGGGGTACTCCGGTCCGCGGGCCACGGAAGCAACAAGACTTCGGCGTCCTCATTCTTCTGCTCTGCGAACCTCTGTAAGACAAGAAAAAGGAAAATTAGCGAAAACCGTTACGAAAGCAATTGGAAAATAGAGCGTTATTAGTTAAGCTTACTTCGGGAGGAGGATGCTCGCGCGTAAACGGTTTCAACCCCCAAGCCCAGTCCTCGGGCATCTCCGTCTTGAAAATGGCTCGGACTCGCTTAAAGATGAGATAGTTGTCCAGCTCCACAGTCGAGACTCGGTTGGGATCGAGAGGACCGCTCATGTAGCAGAGTTTGTGCGTCCGTTTCTGGAACGGGCAGATTCGGCTACTGATAAAAGTAGCCATCAGATCCTCGCCGCATAACCCGGCGCGGATCATCTCTTTAAGACGAATCTCAAAAGCTTCGGCCAAGGCGTGACTCTTCCTCGGATTATAAGTCCAATTCACCTTGGAGGGAGGGCCAATGGAGAATGCAGGGAGCCGAATTTTGTCCTACGTTCCTCTGTTCTTGACATAGAAGAAGGATTTGTGCCACTTCTTGCACGACTCTAACCCTGTGACACGAGGAAATACGGACTTCCTCCGAGGTGTAATGGACGCTTCTCCACATTGAGTAAGCAGTTTCTCGGAAGGGTGCAGATACTTGTCAGGGACTACGTTAGAACGAATCTGGAAGAACTTCGACCAGACGTGCACGGACGGCCATAGGCCAAAGTATCCCTCCGAGGCAGAGATAAAAGCAGAAAGAGAAGCGATGGCATTTGCGGGAAGATGATGCGGCTGGAGGCCGAAGTAGTCGAGAAACTCTCTAGAAAAGTCGCTAAGAGGGAGACCAAAGCCGCGCGAGAAATGCGACATAAAGACTACATACTCGCCCTCCCTAAGATCCGGAGAGGACTCGCTGCCGGGTAAACGACAGGAGACCTCGGCGGGAATCCTCCGAGTTCGGATAAGCCACTCGATCTCGCGGCGAGTAACGGAGGAGCCCTGCCACGAGCCTCGCTCAGGCCCAGAGCCAGCATCATCATCCTCTATCAGGGCACCACTAAAGGAGCTAGACATGAGCTCACCGGAGAAATCGGCGGAGGAAGAACTAGCGGCGGAGGAAAGTTTAGAGCTACAGGGCCCCGTCGTGATTTAGCACAGTAACAGCAGCGGAGGATCAGAGGAACCGCCGCACGAATACAAAATTGAAGTAGAGAGATCTAGGGAAAAGCCTAGGCGACGCGGCCGGAAAGAACTCACCGGCGACGACGCCGAAGCTAGTAAACGCGGACGAGGCAGACGGAGCAACACGGCGGAGTCCTCGTCATCGGAGGTTCCGATGAACGCGGCGGCGGAGCTGCGAACGGGCATGGAAACAAGAGGAAGAAGAAGGGCGCGGATGAACGGAAAGGGGAAAGTGAATCCTCCAGCGCCGCGCCCCTCTTTATAACCTAGCCACGAGCAAGGTAGTGGGATCGTGGGTGTGGCGGTTGGCCGCGTAGATCGTGTGCGCAGCACGACCACACGTCGTTGAGAGGAACCACACCAAGGGCCACACACTAGCAAGGAATATCACGATCCCCAACGGAAACGCAAGACGAGGCGCCATAGGCCGGGCGCGATGTAGCTTGTAATCAGTCACAAGAATACTGTAGAGGAACAAAAAACTAGAGAAACAATGATGGGATGACACGTAGGACAAGCCGTACGCGAGAAGATACGAGGATACCTCGAACGAGAAATAGAAAATAACTCGGAAATGATACGGAACGTGTCGCGTGAAACTGGTAAGACCCGGCCGAGGTATCGGCGGGGCCATACCAGCTTCGGGGACTAATGTTGGGGAGATAACCCCGGATAGGGTAAAGACGGGGAAAGACGAAAGGATGTTCCCCGTCTAGTTTCTGAGTTACAGCCTATTTCGGCCGAATCATGTAGAGGTCGGACGAGATAGGAAAGGGAAGGACCCTTGTAGTGAAGACAAGGCCTTATCCGGCCGAGATACTTCGTAACTCGGCTGGGTCAGCCCAAGTAATCTTCATACCGATAAAGGACAAGCCGAACTACGGGAGGCAGGGCCGAATGGTACGAATCTTGAAGGAGAAGGAGAAGCCTGAAGTCAAACCCTAGCCGCAGGGTAGGGGGAATCTGAGCCAGGCCAAGCACTACGGACAAAGACGCAGAGCGACAAAGAAGCAGAAGGAGGTCACGGAGGTGACAGTCCTGAAGCCCGAGGCGCGCAGGAGGGGCCCTCTGGAACCTTGCCGCCGTTAGAGGAGCGACAGGGAAAGGAGGGCGCCGAACTACTATATTGGGACAAGCATATTCCTCGAATATGCTTGCCACATCAGCTCTAAAGGAACCCAAGGCACTCCTTTATAAGGAGAGGCTTGGACCCTGAGGAAGGGATCGACTCATTTTTAGTACCGTTAAGCTGGAAAGGTTCTTATCTTCTCCCTGTATACAGCTCAAGGAGCACTTGTAGCCCAAGAAAGAAGAAATAAAGATCTTTGCCTTAGTCTTTTGAGCGTAGAATCAACTACATCTTCCCTCCCTAGATCCCACTAGCATCCATTGGCCCCATACTTTAGCCTACCCATGGAATCTGCCGTGCCACCACCACGACAAGCATTGGTCAAGCCAAAAGGCATTACGGTATACTCATACAATCCATACCTTGTGGTGAATGCTATTTTAGGTATGTCTTGTTCCCTTATCTTAAGTTGAAAATAGCCTGACCTTAGATCAATCTTTGAGAACACACATGCTCCTTCAAGCTGATCAAAGAAGTCGTTGATTCTAGGCAAAGGATATTTGTTCTTGATAGTTACCTCGTTGAGTGAACGGTAATCTATGCATAACCTTTGACTTCTATCTTTCTTCTCTACGAACAAAACTAGGGCTCCCCAAGATGAAGAACTTGGTTGAATAAATCCTTTCTGCAACTGTTCTCCAAGTTGTTTCTTGAGCTCTTTCAGTTCATCAACTGACATTTTATACGGTCTCTTTGCTATTGGTCCAGACCCTGGCACCAAATCTATCAGAAACTCCACATCTCTATCTGGTGGCATTCCCGGCAGTTCTTCCGGAAATACATCCGGATACTCACTCACAATTGGCACACTGTCCATGCTAACCCCCTTAAGAGAATTTAGCTTACTTCCTTTAGATTCAAAGTTAGACTTGAATTTAATCCGTTTTCTTTCCGGGGTTGTGAGTGCGACAGTACGATTAGCACAATCTAGTACTCCTTCATACTTAGCCACCAATCCATTCCCAATATTACGTCTAGTCCTTGGGAATCTAGGATTATCAGACTTACTGGAAACTTATGTTTTCCAAACTCTATTACTAGATCCCGGCATCCAAGACTTACTATCATATATCCACTCGGAGAACTAACTTTTATTGGACACCCAATGTTTTCAGTTGGAAACCATTTTGTTAGACCCCTCCTTTATAAAGGAAAAGGATCCCTGTGATTGCAATGCTAGTCCCTGGATCAAAGCTAGCATCCACAGTTTAAGATGAAGTACACAGATACAAAGGTCGTTTATTACATTCATTCCAGAGATAAAACATAATCTTTTACAACTCAGGGCCAAAGGCCTAATACAGGAGTTTAAGGAATAAGTAAATAAACATAAGTCTTCATCTTCATGTGCCACAGGCAAGCATGTTGAGTGTAGACTCATGACTCCTACTCATCATCGGAGTAACCTGCAACATCACAAGTTACAGAGGGTCAATACTTTGGAATAGTATTGGCAAGTGATACCTTAGTATATTTTAAGTGGACTATATTACTATATGCATTTGGCTAAGTGTAGCTTGGCTTGCTTTGCTTGAAAATAGGTTTTACCTATTAGTTGAAATCACTAAGTTTTTCTTTGTCAAAACTTCCCAAGAAACCACCAATAGACATTGGGGTCCTTCACCCTTGTTCACCCACAAATTTTACTTAGAAGTTGGAGTGATGAGATTCTTGTAGCTTCCATGTCTTGATGCTCAAGTTGTCCATTGCCTTGGACTAGGCTAAGTACTTAGGTTTTCCATCTGCAGAGGTTGTGCACTTTCCCCACCAGACTTGGTTTCCCAAGACAGGACCTTTCAGAAGCCTTTCCTTAGTCAAATGGACGCGTTCCAACCTATCATCCCAACTACCACCAACTGTCCAAATGACTAAGTTCTAGCAACCTATATGATCAAGGCAGAGCCCATATTGCCAAGTGGTTGCACTGTAAGCTTTCTCAACACTTGGCCTCCAAATCCCTTTGTGCATGGGTGGCATACCACAAGTGAGATACACAACCCAAGTCCATGGCCTTGTGTAACCACTCAACATAACCCAATCCTTCCATTCCACCCAGGAGGTTCATTTGACTTAGTTGTTTTATTAGGAAAGCATAAGTCTCATGACTTAGAAATATTTTCACCATATTAAGTATAGATTTTCACCAACCCTTGTTTGCTAAATAGCTAGGCTAAGCATGGTAAGACAACTTAACTTAGGAAAATTCCTTAGCAATTCTACAATTCTACACTACTTAGGATTTCCCATCTTAGCTTTAGGCAAAAATAGCATGCAAGACTTAGCAAAATATCTAATGCTAGTACAAAACATAGGATAGAAATATTCATGAAAATATCACTTGCCTTGGTAGTGGGGAGAGTAGCACTCTTCACAATCACAATCACTAGCAAAATCTACACAAAAATTTATAGCATACAATTACACACAATTATATACAACCAAAAATAATATGAATGTATGCATGCAAGAATTTACCAAGTGGTGATTTTTAAAATTCTACCAAGCATGCACATGTTTACAGAAACTTAACCAGTCACAAGTTTGCCAACTAAACTTATTTGACACCAAAACAAATTACTATACTAAATCTATATTCAAAATAGCCTTAAACATGTTTCCACAAATAAAGTCATTTTAACTGTTACTATTTGTTAAACACATTGGATATTCAAAAAGGTCTTGTTTCACTGAATCCAACGGTATAAAGTTTGTAAAATTCCAACGTGGCATTCAAAAGTTAGAGCTGTTTGAAGTTTGGATCTAAATCTGATTCAAATTTCTGTTTTTGAATTATCCCTAGCCACGTGTCGCAGCCTCACTGGCGCGTACCGCTTCGGTTGGATCGGGTCCCGCGGACCGCACGATCTAAGTGGGATCTGGCGGCTCAGATGCGCGCCTACCCCTTCGTTTAAAATTCTATCCTAGCCCTACGATACAGATCCAACGGCCTAAATTACGAAGCCAAAATCTGGCGGCGCTTAGCGGCTGCGCACGGCGGCGACGACCAGACGATGGCGGCGCTGGCGGTACCGGTCACTAGGAGGATAGGGGAGGTACTCACCGAGACCGCAAGGACATGGGGATGCTCAACTTGTGGACAGTTCGGCAAGGGGCGCTCGGAGTTGCGGTGGATTCCTCGCCGGAGTTGGATCTGGCAACGGTGGCTCTGCTCGAGGTCGAAGGCGACGTTGTGGATCACTAGGAGGCAAACGGAGGATGTGGTCAGATGCAGAAGTCCACGGCGAATATGCGTGCGTGAAAATCAGGGTTCGGGACGGTCTGGACTTACCGCTGGAGCTCGTCGGAGTTGAATCTGGAGACGGTGGCGGTCAGTTGTTTGCGTAGCCGACGTTCTGGGTCACCCGCGGGCAAACCAGGAGTGTTAGGAGGTGCGGGAGATCAAGTGGAGTCTGTTTGTGTGAAGCAGAGGCAGAGGGGTGGTCGGAGGTGGCCGGAATTGCTGCGGCAGCTCGTCGGAGGCGGCGGGGTTGCAGAGAGCAATGTGCGCAGCCTGGGGGCGTTCTGTGCTTGGGGTTTGGGGGAGAAGAGAGAGGGGCAGAGGGGGTTTATGTAGCCTGCTCGCGAGCGAGAATCACTCGTGCCTTAACACGAATTTAAGCTGCGTAATCAACAGGAAACGGCCGCGTCAATTTTGGGGACGAACAGGTCGTGGGGGGTGGAGACGACGATGCTCGAGTGGGCCGCGGTTGTCAGCGAGAGAGGAGAGTGGAAGCGGGTCCCTTCTGTCAGTGAGCTGGTGGGTGCGAGAGTGGGTAAAGAAAACGATTCTCGGGGTGTGCACTACTGGGCTAGTCTGGGCCGTGTCGGGCTGGGTCGGCCAGATTGGTTGGTTTGGCTATTTTTTTCTTCTTAATTCCTTTTCTTTTTCAGATTGAATTTCTAGAAATGGTTTTTTTAAACCCAAATTCAAATCTGTTTGAATCCCAAGCTTTACAGGACTTTTGTACAATAAAACTTGTTCTTAAATGAGTGTTAAACACATCTGAACAATTCAGAGCACTTGGGTCTCTTTTGAAAATAAATTAAACTATGCCTTTATGAGAGGTGATAATAGGCATAGAATTTGTTTTAATTCATATTTTGCTATTGATATTTTGTTCAAGCTTTTGAGACCACTTAAGTTTGAATTTCAAATCATTCTGAAAGAATAACAACATCTTTCCCAATAGCATGTAGCACAAAGGCTAGGGTTTTCATACATAAAATAATGAGCCACTAATGCTCCTGTTCCTGAAATGATTTTGAGAAAAACCCTAAATGATGATGAATGCAAGGATGATATGAATGAGTTTTGGTATATGAATTTAGGAATGTTACAAATCTAACCCCCTTAAGATGAATCTCGCCCTCGAGATTCGGATTGGCTAGCAAATAGGTGAGGGTGGTCTTTCCGAAGATCATCTTCTCTTTCCCATGTTGCTTCCTCTTCGGAGTGATGATTCCATTGTACCTTGCAAAACTTGATAGTTTTTGTCCTTGTAACTCTTTCTGCGGTCTCAAGAATCTTGACAGGCTTTTCTTCATAGGTGAGGTCACTTTCTAGTTGAACCTCTTCCAAAGGTATGGTATCCTTCAAAGATGATTCTTCCATCTCTGGGTGACATTTATTAAGCTGACTCACATGGAACACATTATGGACAGCTGACAGAGATTCTGGCTATTCAACTTCATATGCAACTTCTCCATTGCGACTTAGAATTTTGAATGGCCCAACATATCTTGGTGCCAACTTTCCTTTGACTCCAAATCTTTTCACTCCACGAAGTGGTGATACTCTGAGATAAGCTCTATCCCCAACTTCGTAGGTGACTTCTCTACGCTTAGAATCCGCGTAGCTTTTCTGTCGGGACTGTGCTATCTTCAATCTGTCCTTAACCAATTTGACTTTCTCTTCGGCGTCTTTGATAAGATCAGGTCCAAATAAACTTCTTTCTCCCACTCCATTCCATAGCAATGGGGTGGTACACTTCCTTCCGTAGAGAAACTCAAATGGTGCCATCCCAATACTAGATTCATAACTGTTGTTGTAAGAGAACTCTGCGTAGGGAAGACTTTCATCCCAACTTGCTCCATAGTCTAAGGCACATGCCCTCAACATGTTTTCAAGAATCTGATTAGTCCTTTCTGTTTGTCCATCAGTTTGAGGATGAAAAGCAGTGCTGAATTCCAACCTCGTTCCTAAGGATTCATAAAGCTGTCTCCAAAAGTGAGAAGTGAACTGAGTTCCTCTATCTGACACAATACTCTTAGGCACACCGTGAAGGCATATAATTCTGCTCATGTAGATCTTTGCTAACTTGGCACTTGTATAAGTTGTCTTCACGGGTATAAAATGAGCCACTTTAGTTAGGCGATCCACTACTACCCATATGGAGTCATACCCTGACCTGGTTCTTGGTAATCCGGTAATGAAATCCATACCGATATTTTCCCACTTCCATTCAGGAATAGGAGTGGTTGAATCAAACCCGCTGGTTTCTGATGCTCCGCTTTTACTCTTCTACACACATCACACAAAGCAATATGTTCGGCGATGTCCCTCTTGAGATTATTCCACCAAAATCTTTCTTTCATGTCCATGTACATCTTGGTGTTTCCCGGGTGAATAGAATACGGAGAGTTGTGGGCTTCCTGTAAAATCAGTTTCCGCAACTCCGGGTCTTGTGGAACACATATACGTTTCCCGTGCCATAAAGTACCTTGTTCGTCTATCTGGAAACTCTTAGCTTTCCCTAGACTTATATTTTCCTTAATCTTTTCAATTTCCTTATCAGTCTTCTGAGCTTCTCGGATCTTGTCCAATAAAGTGGGTTGAACATCTAAAGACATGAGATGTCCTTCATGCACAATCTCCAATCTGAGTTCTTTGAATTGCATACACAAGTCATCTGGCAATTCTCCTTTGGTAAGGCCATTTACAAACGTCTTACGACTTAGAGCATCTGCTACTACATTTGCTTTACCGGGGTGGTATTGCAAACTTAAGTCATAATATTTGATAATTTCTAGCCATCTCCTTTGTCTCATGTTGATTTCCTTCTGGGTGAAGATATACTTCAAACTCGTATGATCGGTGAATACTTCGCAACGCTTTCCCAAAAGGTAATGTCTCCATGTTTTGAGTGCATGGACGACAGAGGCCAACTCCAAATCATGAGTAGGATAGTTTACTTCATGATTTTTGAGTTGTCTCGAAGCATAGGCTACGACTTTACCGTCTTGCATAAGTACGGCACCCAAACCTTGATGAGACGCATCACAATATACTTGGAAATCCTTTTCCAAATCCGTCAGACATAGAACTGGTGCTGTTACAAGTCTCTTCTTCAATTCTTGGAAGCTGACTTCACAACCTTCAGACCAAGCAAATTTCTTGTCCTTCTTTAACAATTCTGTCATTGGCTTAGCAACCTTCGAGAAATTTTCAATGATCCTTCTGTAGTAACCTGCTAAGCCGAGGAAACTACGAACTTCTTTCACATTCTTGGGAGATTCCCATTCATCACAATTTGAAACTTTGGCAAGATCCACTGCCACACCATCCTTTGTCATAACATGACCAAGAAAACCAACTTCCTCTAACCAAAACTCACACTTGCTGAATTTGGCATAAAGTTTATGCTCCCTTAACTTTTCAAGTATCAAGCGTAAGTGTCTTTCATGTTCTTCCTTGCTCTTGGAGTAGACTAAGATGTCATCGATGAAAACGACCACAAACTTGTCAACAAATTCCATGAACACCTTGTTCATCATATTCATGAAGTATGCTGGAGCGTTGGTTAAACCAAAAGGCATCACAGTGTACTCATACAATCCATATCTTTTGGTGAATGCGGTCTTAGGTATGTATTGCTCTCTTATCTTGAGTTGAAAATAACCTGACCGGATATCAATCTTCGAGAACACACATGCTCCTTCTAGTTGATCAAACAAATCGTTGATTCTTGGCAAAGGATATTTGTTCTTGATGGTTACCTCGTTGAGAGAACGGTAGTCAATGCATAATCTTTGTGTTCTATCCTTCTTCTCCACGAACAATACTGGGGCTCCCCAAGATAAAGAATTTGGTTGAATAAACCCTTTCTGTAACTGTTCTCCTAGTTGCTTCTTGAGCTCTTTCAGTTCATCAACTGACATTTTGTATGGTCTCTTAGCTATTGGTCCAGAACCTGGTACCAAATCTATCAGAAACTCCACATCTCTATCCGGTGGCATTCCTGGTAATTCTTCCGGAAACACATCTGGATACTCACGCACAATTGGTACACTATCCATGCTAACCCCCTTAAGAGAATTCAGCTTACTTCCTCTGGATTCAAAGTTAGATCTGAATTTTATTCTTTTTCCTTCTGGGGTTGTGAGTGTAACTGTATGATTGGCACAATCTAATACTCCCTCATACTTAGCCATCCAATCCATTCCCAAAATCACATCCAATCCTTGGGAATTCAGGATTATTAGGTTCACTGGAAACTTATGTTTTCCAAACTCTATGACTAAGTCATGACATCCTGAGTTTACTATCATTTCTCCACCCGGAGAACTTACTCTTATAGGACACCCAATGGTTTCTACCAGTAGTTCATTTCTTTCAACAAATGCCTTTGATATGAATGAATGAGATGCACCGGTATCAAAGAGTACAAATGCTGAAATTGAATTGAGTCTGAACTTACCAGCAACGGCATCAGGCTCCTCATAGACCTCCTCCACATTGATGTGGTTAACCTGTCCTTTCTGAAAAGGATTTGGCTTGTTAGGTCCTTCAACTTTCTTCTCAGGGCACTCATTAGCATAATTCCCTAGCTTCTTGCATTTGAAGCACTCAACCTGACTGATGTCCTTTTTAGGCTGGCTTCCACTTCCACTTCCACTGTGGTGGCTCTTATGTCCACTCTTGTGGTTCTTGTACTTATCATTTTCATGACTGCGATGATGCTTGTTGTCATGACGGTTGTGGTTGTGGTGCTTGTTGAATTTCCCATGCTTATGGGATCCCGAGCTGCCACTGTCATCATAGTGAGATCGTTTGTGAGACGATCCTGAGCTGTGCTTGTCGGAGTGTTTCCTCTTCCTACTCTCGACTTGCTTCATTTTACTCTCCAAAATTGTAGCCTTGTCACACAAAGACTGATAAGTTGGAACATATTCCACAGACAGCTGTAGATTCAGCTCATCATTCAAGCCCTCCAGAAACTTTTCCTTTCTTTTGGCATCGGTGTCAACTTCATCCGGTGCATAGCGCGCCAGATTGTTGAACTCTTCTATGTATTCTGCCACGCTGCGGTGGCGCTGCTTCAGGTTGTGAAACTCTTTCTTTTTCAGGTTCATCATTCCTGATGAGATATGAGCAGTGCGAAAGCCATCTTAAAAGATAGCCCAAGTCACCTCATCTAAAGAAGTGGTGATTTGGAAGTTGTCCCACCAAGTGGCGGTTGGTCCTTCCAACAGATGTGCTGCGAACCTGACCTTTTCAGCATCCGTGCATCGCACGGTCACTAAGTCCTTGTTCACAGAATGTAGCCAGTCATTGGCTACCATGGGATCAGTTGTTCCCGAAAACTTAGCTAGCCTCAGACGCAGAAATCTGGTGAGCATATCAAAACCCGGAGGGTTGTTGTTGTTGTTGTTGTTATTGGGGTTGTTGTTGTTATTCTGGTTTTGGATGAATGTTGTCATCATTTGCATAAGCTGTGTTTGCGCATTCATCATTTGTTGCATTTCAGGGGTGATGTTGTTGGGGTTGGGGTTTGCGCGACGGGGAGGCATCTGTGGTTTGTTCAAATAGATAAGAATGAGATACCCATAGATGTTTTATGCACAATACATCACAAGCAAATCATATAGCATGCAACTCAAGAATAAAAGTTCAACAACCAGATAATAAGTTCATGAAATAAAACACACAAGTGGCAAGCCATCCACATGTCGGATGGTCCAATAATGAGTTCACAAATAACAAGTACGAATATAAAAGATAAACGAGTAGTCAAGTCTACTCATCAGCATCAACCTCCTCCTCGACGAAGGTAAGACCTGCGTTCTCTATCGCGGTCTTGTTCTCCTCAATCGTAGTGGTCAAGGAATCGACCTTGGCCTTGAGAGCCCTCTTCTGGGAGCGAAGCCTCTCAATAACCATCTGCTGCTGCTCAAGCTCGAAATCCTTGGACTTCAGTTCCTCGGTCATGTCCCGGATCTTCTTGTTCCTATCCTGGACGCGTTTCTCCTGACTCTTGAACTTGCGGTCCTGGGCCTCGAACTTCGTCTCCATTTCCTTGATCATCTCGTCCTGCTGTGCGAAAAGCTTGTCCTTCTCGCGTAGCTGCACTCAAGCTTCGTCATTCTTGAGCATGACGTTAAATCTGTACGTGTCCACGTGCCTGAGGAGAGACTCTAAGTCCTGAAGATAGAGACGTATCGGCTCTGCCGCGTCCCTCGAGTCGTCCTCAAAGTCGATGGACTCTCCATCAACATCACGTCTTCCGAAGACGTGGAAGTGAGTGCCCCTAACCTGTCGGGAGTGACGGCCTAACAGACGTCCTATCAGGTCCTGCATGACTACCTCCATGCCTCTCTCCCTGTCGTCGTGCATCATCTGGAAGACGATGGCCTCTGTAGTAGGCTCAGCCTGGCGTCCTGGCTGGTTCACCTTGAAGCCCCAGAGGTCCTTCCTCTCGAACTTGGTGAGTGGGTACACCGTGATGGTGGGAAGAGGGAGATCGAGCAAAGTGGTAAGCTCAATGATACGGGGTCCGAAACGGGTAACCTGGAACTCCTCAACGGTGCTGATGGTAATAGGCATCTATTTATAAGATTGAAAAGTTAGAACAACACAGTTTAAGACAAATACAAGACAACCATCTCATACATAACCATGGAACACAAACATCACACAAGTCATGCATACATAAATCCATTACGTCAATCAAGGTCCAACTTATTTAAGGTATCATTTGGAAAATAAGGTGATAGATGGTGGTCCACTAGCAAAGTGTGCTCATAGGCCTATCTCACTGGATCTGGTGGCTATCACAATGTTTCTAGAGGCAATCCACCTATCCTGTTCACATGATTCCATCACTAAGTCTATTATATCTCCCCTTAACTCTTGGTTGGTGGCTTCCAACTCTTGGGTAAGTTCCTTCTCTTTCTCTAAGTCTTTTTGGAGGTTGAGCATTCTGCACTTGACTCTAGCACTTAGTTCTTTGATATTCCTCCAAGCTGCATCTCTGGCTGACTCAAAGAATGTGGTGTGCATTACAGTGTTGGTGTACATGGAGAATCCCCTTTCTTTGTGGTTGTCTTCCTTGTTTTTGTACAAGTGAAGTTGCACCCACCAATACTCCACTCCTTCATCCATCACTGGAAAGCCTTTGCATATAGCTGCTCCATGTGCCTCCATTGCCACCATGAGGTCCTAGAGAATCTTGGGAAACTCAGTTTCACACTCCAAGGTCATGGTCATGAGTGGCCCTTTCTTCACGGCTTCGTTGATGGAGTTCATCTACAAATGGAGATGAGAATGAGAAGATTAGAAAAGTTTTGCGAGATGAATAGACAAGTGTAGAAGTAGTTGAAAATTTTTCCTTAGTGTTTTTCAAATCCTAGGGTCATAATCCTACAGGCAACACAGTGCTCTGATACCATCTGTTAGACCCCTCCTTTATAAAGGAAAAGGATCCCTGTGATTGCAATGCTAGTCCCTGGATCAAAGCTAGCATCCACAGTTTAAGATGAAGTACGCAGATACAAAGGTCGTTTATTACATTCATTCCAGAGATAAAACATAGTCTTTTACAACTCAGGGCCAAAGGCCTAATACAAGAGTTTAAGGAATAAGTAAATAAACATAAGTCTTCATCTTCATGTGCCACAGGAAAGCATGTTGAGTGTAGACTCATGACTCCTACTCATCATCGGAGTAACCTGCAACATCACAAGTTACCGCCACAGAGGGTCAATACTTTGGAATAGTATTGGCAAGTGATACCTTAGTATATTTTAAGTGGACTATATTACTATATGCATTTGGCTAAGTGTATCTTGGCTTGCTTTGCTTGAAAATAGGTTTTACCTATTAGTTGAAATCACTAAGTTTTTCTTTGTCAAAACTTCCCAAGAAACCACCAATAGACATTGGGGTCCTTCACCCTTGTTCACCCACAAATTTTACTTAGAAGTTCGAGTGATGAGATTATTGTAGCTTCCATGTCTTGATGCTCAAGTTGTCCATTGCCTTGGACTAGGCTAAGTACATAGGTTTTCCATCTGCAGAGGTTGTGCACTTTCCCCACCAGACTTGGTTTCCCAAGACAGGACCTTTCAGAAGCCTTTCCTTTGTCAAATGGACGCGTTCCAATCTATCATCCCAACTACCACCAAATGTCCAAATGACTAAGTTCTAGCAACCTATATGATCAAGACAGAGCCCATATTGCCAAGTGGTTGCACTGTAAGCTTTCTCAACACTTGGCCTCCAAATCCCTTTGTTCCTGGGTGGCATACCACAAGTGAGATACACAACCCAAGTCCATGGCCTTGTGTAACCACTCAACATAACCCAATCCTTCCATTCCACCCAGGAGGTTCATTTGACTTAGTTGTTTTATTAGGAAAGCATAAGTCTCATGACTTAGAAATATTTTCACCATAGTAAGTATAGATTTTCACCAACCCTTGTTTGCTAAATAGCTATGCTAAGCATGGTAAGACAACTTAACTTAGGAAAATTCCTTATCAATTCTACAATTCTACACTACTTAGGATTTCCCAACTTAGCTTTAGGCAAAAATAGCATACAAGACTTAGCAAAATATCTAATGCTAGTACAAAACATAGGATCGAACTATTCATGAAAATATCACTTGCCTTGGTAGTGGGGAGAGTAGCACTCTTCACAATCACAATCACTAGCAAAATCTACACAAAAATTTATAGCATACAATTACACACAATTATATACAACCAAAAATAATATGAATGTATGCATGCAAGAATTTACCAAGTGGTGATTTTGAAAATTCTACCAAGCATGCACATGTTTACAGAAACTTAACCAGTCACAAGTTTGCCAACTAAACTTATTTGACACCAAAACAAATTACTATACTAAATCTATATTCAAAATAGCCTTAAACATGTTTCCACAAATAAAGTCATTTTAACTGTTACTATTTGTTAAACACATTGGATATTAATAAAGGTCTTGTTTCACTAAATCCAACGGAATAAAGTTTGTAAAATTCCAACGTGGCATTCAAAAGTTATAGCTGTTTGAAGTTTGGATCTAAATCTGATTCAAATTTCTGTTTTTAAATTATCCCTAGCCACGTGTCGCAGCCTCACTGGCGCGTACCGCTTCGGTTGGATCAGGTCCTACGGACCGCACGATATAAGTGGGATCTGGCGGCTCAGATGCGCGCCTACCCCTTCGTTTAAAATTCTATCCTAGCCCTACGATACAGATCCAACGGCCTAAATTACCAAGCCAAAATCTGGCGGCGCTTAGCGGCTGCGCGCGGCGGCGACGACCAGACGGTGGCGGCGCCGGAGGTACCGGTTACTAGGAGGATAGGGGAGGTACTCACCGAGACCGCAAGGACGTGGGGATGCTCAACTTGTGGACAGTTCGGCAAGGGGCACTCGGAGTTGCGGTGGATTCCTCGCCGGAGTTGGATCTGGCAACGGTGGCTCTGCTCGAGGTCGAAGGAGACGTTGTGGATCACTAGGAGGCAAACAGAGGATGTGGTCAGATGCAGAAGTCCACGGCGAAGATGCGTGCGTGAAAATCAGGGTTCGGGACGGTCTGGACTTACCGCTGGAGCTCGTCGGAGTTGAAGCTGGAGACGGTGGCGGTCAGTTGTTTGCGTAGACGATGTTCTGGGTCACGCGCGGGCAAACCAGGAGTGTTAGGAGGTGCGGGAGATCAAGTGGAGTCTGTTTGTGTGAAGCTGAGGCAGAGGGGTGGTCGGAGGTGGCCGGAATTGCTGCGGCAGCTCGTCGGAGGCGGCGGGGTTGCAGAGAGCAATGTGCGCAGCCTGGGGGCGTTCTGTGCTTGGGGTTTGGGGGAGAAGAGAGAGGGGGCAGAGGGGGTTTATGTAGCCTGCTCGCGAGCGAGAATCACTCGTGCCTTAACGCGAATTTAAGCTGCGTAATCAACAGGAAACGGCCGCGTCAATTTTGGGGACGAACAGGTCGTGGGGGTGGAGACGACGATGCTCGGGTGGGCCGCGGTTGTCAGCGAGAGAGGGGAGTGGAAGCGGGTCCCTTCTGTCAGTGAGCTGGTGGGTGCGAGAGTGGGTAAAGAAAACGATTCGCGGGGTGTGCACTACTGGGCTAGTCTGGGCCGTGTCGGGCTGGGCCGGCCAGATTGGTTGGTTTGGCTATTTTTTTCTTCTTAATTCCTTTTCTTTTTCAGATTGAATTTATAGAAATGGTTTTTTTAACCCAAATTCAAATCTGTTTGAATCCCAAGCTTTACAGGACTTTTGTACAATAAAACTTGTTCTTAAATGAGTGTTAAACACATCTGAAAAATTCAGAGCACTTGGGTCTCTTTTGAAAATAAATTAAACTATGCCTTTATGAGAGGTGATAATAGGCATAGAATTTGTTTTAATTCATATTTTTCTTTTGATATTTTGTTCAAGATTTTGAGACCACTTAAGTTTGAATTTCAAATCATTCTGAAAGAATAACAACATCTTTCCCAATAGCATGTAGCACAAAGGCTAGGGTTTTCATACATAAAATAATGAGCCACTAATGCTCCTGTTCCTGAAATGATTTTGAGAAAAACCCTAAATGATGATGAATGCAAGGATGATATGAATGAGTTTTGGTATATGAATTTAGGGATGTTACACATTTCTATCAACAAATGCTTTTGATATGAATGAATGCGATGCTCCAGTATCAAAAAGAACAAATGCTGGAATAGAATTGAGTCTGAACTTACCAAAGAACAAAGATCGTGCTCCTCATAGACCTCCTCCACACTGATGTGGTTCACCTGTCCTTTGTGGAAAGGATTGGGCTTGACAGGTCCTTCAACTTTATTTTCGGGGCACTCATTTGCATAGTGTCCCATCTTCTTGCATTTGAAGCATTCAACCTGACTGATGTCTCTCTTAAAAGGCTGACTTCCACTTCCACTACCATTACCACTATGGTGGTTCTTATGTCCACTCTTGTGGTTCTTGTACTTGTCATTGTCATGACTGCGATGATTCTTGTTGTCATGAGGGTTGTGGTTGTGGTGCTTGTTGAATTTCCCATGCTTGTGGGATCCTGAGCTTCCGCTGTCATCATAGTGAGATCGTTTGTGAGACGATCCCGAGTTGTGCTTGTCGGAGTGCTTTCTCTTTCTACTCTCGACTTGCTTCATTTTGTTCTCCAATATGGCAGCCTTGTCACAGAGCGACTGATAAGTGGGAACATATGCCACAGCCAATTTAAAATTCAGCTCATCATTTAAGCCTTCCAGAAATTTTTCCTTTCTCTTGGCATCTGTGTCAACCTCATCTGGTGCGTAACGCGCCAGATTGTTGAACTCATCAATGTACTCAACCACGCTGCGGTGGCGCTGCTTCAGATTGTGGAACTCTTTCTTTTTCAGGCTCATTATTCCTGAGGAGATATGAGCAGTGCGAAAGCCATCCTCAAAGATAGCCCATGTCACCTCATCTATGGGAGTGGTGATCTGAAAGTTGTCCCACCAAGTGGCGGCTGGCCCTTCCAAAGATATGTCCGCAAATCGACCTTTTCAAAGATTCGGCACCCACGGTTACTAAGTCCTTGTTTACGTAACGTAGCCAATCATTGGCCACCATGGGATTATTCGTCTCGAGAACTTAGTGGCCTCAATCGCAAGAATCGGTGAGCATATCAAAGCCGGAGGGTTGTTGTTATTGTTGTTGTTATTGGGGTTGTTGTTGTTATGTTTTTGGTTCTGGATGAATGTTGTCATCATCTGCATCAGCTGTGTTTGAGCAGTCATCATTTGCTGCATTTCTGGAGTGATGTTGTTGTTGGGATTGGGGTTTGCACGACGGGGAGGCATCTGTGGTTTGTTCAAATGGAGATAAGAATAAGATACCCATAGATGTTTTCATGCACATTACATCACATAAGCAAACACATAGCATGCAACACAAGATAAAAGTTCAACAACAAGATAACAAGTTCACAAAGTAAAACACACAAGTAGCAAGCCATCCACATGTCGGATGGTCCAATAACAAGTTCTCAAATAACAAGTATGGTAATAAAAGATAAACGAGTAGTCAAGTCTACTCATCAGCATCAATCTCCTCCTCGACAAAGGTAAGACCTGCGTTCTCCATCGCAACCTTGTTCTCCTCAATAGTAGTGGTCAAGGACTCAATCTTGGCCTTGAGAGCCCTCTTCTGGGAACGAAGCCTCTCTATCATCGTCTGCCTTGCTCTAGCTCAAGTCCTTGACCAGCTTATTCACCATATCCTGGATCTTCTTGTTCCTATCCCGGACACGCTTCCCGACTTTTGAACTTCCTGTCCCGGTCTCGAACTTCGCCCATTTCCTTGACTATCTCGTCTGCCCCCGTCACAAGAGCTTGTCCTTCTCATGAAGCCGCACTGAGCTCACATTCTTGAGCATGACATTGGTCCTGTCCGTGTCCACGTGCCTAATGAGAGACTCTAAGTCCCGGAGATACAGACGTATCGGCTCTGGCTGGCCTCGAGTCGCCCTCAAGTCAATGGACTCTCCATCCTCATCACGTCTTAGAAGACGTGGAAGTGGTGCCTCTAACTTTGTCAGAGTGTCGCCCAGCGGACGCCCTATCAGTCCTGCATAACTACCTCCATGCCTCTCTCCCCGCCATCGTGCATAAGCTTGAAGACGATGGCCTCCGTAGGTTCGGTCTCAAGCGTCCGGCTGGTTCACCTTGAAGCCCCAGAGGTCCTTCCTCTCGAACTTGGTGAGTGGATGCACCATGATGGTGGGAAGAGGAGATTGAGCAAGGTGGTAAGCTCAACGATACGAGGACCAAAGCGGGTAACTGAACTCCTCAACAAAGTCTTGATGGTAATAGGCATCTATTTATAAGATAGAAAAGTTAGAACAACACAATTCAAGATAAACAAAAGTCATAACACACATACATATCCTTGGGAAGCAAAACACACAAGTCATGCATACATGAATCCATTACATCAACCAAGGTCCAATCTTATTTTAAGCAACATTTTGGAAAATAGGGTGATAGGTGGTGGTCCAACTAACGAAGTACGTTTACAATCCTATCTCACGGGATCTGTTGGCTAACACAATGTTCCTAGAAGCTATTAGCCTATCTTGCTCACATGATTCCATCACTAAGTCTATAATATCTCCTCTTAAGGTTTGTTTGGTAGCTTCCAACTCTTGGGTATGTTCCTTCTCTTTCATCAAGTCTTTTTGGAGGTTGAGCATTCTGCACTTGACTCTAGCACTAAGTTCTTTGATAGTCCTCCAAGCTGCTTCTCTTGCTGACTCAAAGAATGTGGTGTGCACCACAGTGTTGGTGTACATGCAGAATCCTGTTTCTTTGTGGTTGTCTTCCTTGTTTTTGTACAAGTGAAGTTGCACCCACCAGTACTCAACTCCTTCATCCATCACTGGAAAGCCTTTGTACACAGCTGCACCATTTATTTCCATTGCCACCATGAGGTCCTTGAGAATTTTGGGAAACTCTGTCTCACACTCCAAGGTCATGGTCATGAGTGGTCCTTTCCTTACGGCTTCGTTGATGGAGTTCATCTACAAATAGAGATGAGAAAGAGAAGATTAGAAAAGTTTACGAGAAGAATAGACAAGTAGAAGTAGTTGAAAAAATTTCCTTAGTGGTTTCCAATCCTAGGGTCATAATCCTACAGGAAACACAGTGCTCTGATATCATCTGTAAGATCCCTCCTTTGTAAAGGAAAAGGATCCCTGTGATTGCAATGCTAGTCCCCGGATCATTGCTAGCATCCACAGTTTAAGATGAAGTACACAGATACAAAGGTCATTTATTACATCCATTCCAGAGATAAAACATAGTCTTTTACAACTCAAGGCCACAGGCCTAGTACAAGAGTTTGGAATAAGAAAATAATTATAAGTCTTCATCTTCATGTGCCACAGGCAAACATGTTGAGTGTAGACTCATGACACCTAATCCTCATCGAGTAACTGCAACATCACAAGTTACTACCAAAGTGGGTCAATACTTTGGAATAGTATTGGCAAGTGATACCTTAGTAAATTTTTAAGTGGACTATATTACTATATGCAATTTGGCTAAGTGTAGCTTGCTTTGCTCAAAATAGGTTTTTCCTATTAGTTGAAATCACTAAGTTTTTCTTTGTCAAAACTTTTCCCAAGAAACCATCAATAGACATTGAGGTCCTTCACCCTTGTTCACCCACAATTTTTACTTAGAAGTTGGAGTGATGAGATTCTTGATAGCTTCCATGTCTTGATGCTCAAGTTGTCCATTGCCATGGACTTGGCTAAGTACTTAGATTTTTCCATCTACAGAGGTTGTGCACTTTCCCCACCAGACTTGGTTTCCCAAGACAGGACCTTTCAGAAGCCTTTCCTTAGATCAAATGGACGCGCTCCAACCTATCATTACCACTACCACCAACTGTCCAAATGACTAAGTTCTAGCAACTTATGTGATCCAGGCAGAGCCCATATTGCCAAGTGGTTGCACTATAAGCTTCTCAACACTTGGCCTCTAAAATCCCTTTGTTCCTGGGTGGCATACCACAAGTGAGATACACAAGGTAAACCATATCCATGGGCCTTGTGTAACCACTCAACCAAAAACCACCAATCAAGTCCCATTCCACCCAGGTAATTCATTGACTTAGTTGTTTTATTAAGAAAAACATAAGTCCAAAGACTTAGAAATATTTTCATCATAGCATGTAAATACTTTACCAACCCTTGTTTGCTACTAGCTAGGCTAAGCATGGCATAGTAACTTAACTTAGAAATTTCCTAGCAATTCTACAACTACTTAGGATTTCCCAACATGGCATTTGGCAAAAAATAGTAACATGCAAGACTTAGCAAAATATTTCTAATGCTTGTACAAAATATAGGGATAAACATATTCATGAAGTACCACTTGCCTTGGTAATGGGGAGAGTAGCACTCTTCACAATCACAATCACTAGCACCAAAGTCTAAACAAAGAATATAACCACAATCACATACAAGTCATATACAAACAAAAATATATATGCATGCATGCAAGAATGCTAAGTGATGATTTTTAAAACTCCACCAATCAAGTGCATAGTACTGATTCATAACCAAGTTAAAAACTTGCTAAACCAAGTTTATTTTACACTAAAACAATTTTCTAAACAATTTCTATACTCAAAATAGTACTAAATAAGTTTCTGCAAAAGAAACCATTTTAACAGAACCTAAACTTTAAACACATTGCATAAACAGAAAGGGCTTGTCTCCCTGATTCCAACGGTATAAAATTTGCAAAAATCTAACGTGGGAATCAAAAGTTATAGCCTAATCAAAATTGGATTCAAATCTGTTTCAAATCTGTTTTTAAACTCAAACCCTAGCCACGTGTCTTAATCTTAGCACGCATTTCCGACCGGATCACGCCGCTACCGTTGGATCTAACTAAAACGCACGGCTCAGATCTAAACTTAACGGTTCGATAAGTGAACTATTCCTATGCGCTGGATCTGGATCCTACAGCTCTCGATCAAGCGACCACGTTCTGGCGGCGCGCGGCGACGGCGAGCGGCGGAGCGCTCTGTCAGTGGCGGCGCTGGCATTCCAGGTCGCTCGAGGAGGGAAGGGTGTGCTTACCAGAACTGCAAGGTCGAGGCGAAGCTCAACGTGGAGGTGGCTTGGCAAGGGGCGCACGGGGTCGTCGGGGATTCCTCGTCGGAGTTCGCGAATGCGTCTGATGCGGCTGCTGTCGACGTTGGCGAGGTTCTGCGTCGCGCTAAGTCAAAAGAAGGGCACCATTAGACGCGTAAGACAATGGGGACCCTAGGCGTATCAGGCAGAGGGCAAGGGGCGGCTGATACTTACGGGGAGAGGTCGCCGGAGTTCGTGAAGAGGGTGGCGGCGCTCGGTCGAAGTCGTTGCCGAGGCTACAGATCATGCGAGAACAAACATGGCGTGTCAGTGGATGCGCAAGAAGTTGCTGAGCGTGATAGCATGAGTCGTGATGAGGGGACACGATGCTCACCGGAATTGCCGGGCGCCGGTCGTCGAACAGCAAGGCGTCGAAGTCGAGCAGCCTGGGGGCGTGAAGGGGAAATTGGTTGAGGGGAAATGGTCGCGAGAGAGAGGGGATTGTATAGCCAGAGGATAGACAAGAAACGCCCAGTGATTCAATGCCATTTACCTCGCGGAATCAAAGCAGCAACGGGCAGCGGCGGAGTTCGTGCGCGAGATTTTGGGAAAGACGACGATGACGTGGACGGGGCCTGCTTGTCAGCGAAATAGGCAGAGAGAAAGTGGGGTCTAGGTGTCAGCGACCACGCAAGGCTCACAAGGCGAAGCGAGCGAGGAGTGGGGCTAGTTGGGCCGCGTCTGTTGCTGGGCCAAATTCCTGGCGCCGGCCCTTTTCCAATTCTTTTCTTTTTCTAATTTGATTTTCAGGAATGGTTTTCAAATGAATTCAAACTCCATTTGAATTCAAATCTATTTGGGATTTTTGCAGTGTGCAACACACTCAAATCTAGGTATAAACCATGTGGTTACTTTGAAAAGGTTTTGGTCTTTTTTGGAAAAACAAAATAACAAGAACATTGCACTTGGTTTGCAAATGTTCGAAAATGGTTTTTGAAACCATTTCTATTTTGTAAAATTTTGTTCTAACTCCACACTCAAACCAATCAACAAGGGAGATAAACAATCTAGGTTTAAAACATTCAAACTCTCAAATGGGGATGGCCATTTGATTTAAGTTTGCTCACATAAAATGATAGCACTATGTGCTTCTGTTTTCTGAAATGAGTTTGAAATTGATCACAATTCTATATGCATGCATGAATGATATGCAATCTTTGAAATCATGATTTTAGGGATGTTACAAGACTCCACCATGAGCAAAGACTTCAACATGAGCAAAGTACTTCACCAACTCAAATGACTTCAACTTCAACAACACCAATGACTTCAACTTTAGTTTCACCAAGGACTTCAATTTGGACATCACTAAAGACTACAAGTGAGACAATAATGTTACTCAAGACTTGAATACTAAGGAAACACAACCTAGAAGGGATCATCATCACCTTTGAAGTTTTGTGACCAAGATGCAAGAATTTTTTCAAGGAAACCATGAGCTTGATCAAGAAGAAACAACCAAGAAGAATGGAATGATCTCAATAAAACCATATAGTTGGACCACCATACTAAGTTTAGTTAAATCAAACACACCTACTTATGTGGTGTAGCAAAAATATTTTGTTGCCTAAACATGTGCTTGAACCTTGTTGTTGAGTGGAATGTTTGATTGTGATTGCTTGCATATTTCTTGTGTGATTTGTTGTATGTTATTAGAATTTTTCAATAGAAATATTTGCCTATTCTAATCCCAATCCAACCCAAACAAATGACTTCTCCAAGAAACTCCAACATCAAGAATGGTGACAACAACAACCAAGAGATGCTTCTAGCAACCCAAGCCCAATTGAATCAAGTGACAACTCAGTTTTTAGCCAACAACAATGAGTTAGACCCAACCATGCAAAAGTTTTTGGAAATCCAAACTCAATTGTTGCAAAGGATGACCAATCAAATGATCAACATGATAAGCAACTCTTCCCAAGGAGATTGTGACAACAATGATATCAAGGATGATATTATAGAAGGAACTCAAGCTTGCAATATTTGTGGAGACATGGAACACACTTCCAAAGATCATGAGGATCAATGCCCTAATTGTGAAGAGAAACATCCAACTAAACAATGCCCCCACATCTCAAGTTACTTGTTTCCTATGTGAAGGAAATGATCATGTCCCTATCCAATGCCCCATCTATCCTAGAGTTCAACAAATGAAACAATATGGAATGCATCAAATGTTTGGAAATCTACATAAGGGAACAACTTCTACCAAGAAGGATGAAGGCAAAGTCAGAACCATGCCTCATAAGGCCAAATCCAAAGTGACCATAAAGTGTTTCTACTCTTGTGAAGAAGAAGGTCATATCTCTAGTAACTGCCCCAAGAAGAGAGAAAGATTTCCCACCTTTGAGGTGAGATATGAAGATCATGAATTAGAAGAACTCCTAGCTTTGGAGAGACCCAAGAAGAAGAAGAAATGCCCTAATTCCAACAAGAAGTACAATAGCCAAGTGCAATGTTACAATTGCAAAGAGATGGGACACTATGCATCACATTGTCCAGAAAAGAAGAAAGATATTAGCCAACAGATGTGTTTCAAATGCAAAGATCTAGGCCATTATGCCAACAAGTGCCCAGAGAAGCTACATCAAGATCCCAAGTAAGCCAAGATGTAATCTAGTTGGAAATCTTTTAAGGGTGGTAGTACCCTAGTTGTTTTGAAGCCAACTTGTAACCTCTAGCCTTCCCAAATCTCGGGACGAGATTTCTTTTAAGGGTGGTAGCCTGTCACATCCCAAAATTTTCCAAATTTTGAAATGTGAAAAATAAATAAATAAACAAAATAAATAATTGTTGAAATTTAGGGTGAAAAGAAACTTTTTGTTTCTAAATGGAAACATCAAAACCCATCTTGAACAAACTTTGAATAAAAGGGAAACGCATTCATCAATGAATGAATCTTGAAATTTGAACACTTGGAAAGTTAAACCCAAAACCCTAAAACCCCAATGGAAGAAAACCATCTCCAACATATCTCTAAGACTATGGATTTGATCCATATAAAAATTTAGCAACAAACATTTATAGATGATCAAAAATGATAAATAAAAATATTATAAAACCATAGAAATTGGTTTCATTTATTTTGGAGCCATAGATAAAATCTTATGGATTTAATAAGATAAAGGAATTAAATTTCAAAGATAATAAAGCTCCTATCTAAAATCCATACCAAATTGTGATAAAAATAATTCTAAAGAGATTTTAAAGGATAAACAAATATTAAATAAAAATATACAAATTGGAATCACCAAATTTGGATCTATAAATAAAAAGATATGGATTTTATAAGATAAAGAAAGAAAGAAATAAATAAAGAATATTTTAAAGACAAATTAAATCTTGGACAAATCCATAAGCAAATGAAATAAAGATAATCCAAATAAAATAAAGGGGTAAGGAATATTCAAATAAAATAATATGACATTAACCATATTCTAAATATATTTAATAAAGACAAAATCCCTTATATAAATGATTAATAAAATCATGGGAAAATAATAAAGTGGAATTTCCCAAGGTGGACATAAAAGTTATTTATTTAACTTAAATGGAATAAAAGAATACTTAAATAAAATTTATATGGAATTAAAACCATAATGGATTTTATTTGAATGAAGACAAATGCTAAATTTAAATGATTAATAAATCATATTAAAAATATTTCAAATAATTAAAAATGAATTATTTAACACCCTATTAAATAAATAAAACCTACTGAATAAGTTTGGTGGAAAATTAGAATTCAAATAAGGGTTTGAAAATAAAATCAAAATCTTATATGAATAAAAACAAGTGCCTAAATTAAATAATTAATAAACCATAAAAGAATAAAAGAATTATTCTAAAATGGACTTTGGAATATATTGATAAACAATATTAAAATATTACTGAAAGTTTGGATAAGTTATAAATTCAAATGGGTGTTTGAATTATTTAAACAAATTGAAAAGAGAAAAGAGAAAAAGAAAGTAGAAAAAAAATGGAAAACGGACCTAGCCCATCTAACCCTAGCCCAACAAGCCCAACAGCCCACCCGGCTCCTCTCTCTCTCCCCGAGCCATTCTTTTCTCACGCGCAAACCTACCCCCAACCTCGCTGACCCGTGGACCCTCTGCCACGTCGACATCATCTCTCCCACCCACGACCATTTCTCCCCTTACCTCGCTATCGTTCTATGTCATAAAAGCCTCGCGTAAATTCGCTTCAATGCTCGAGTAAATCTCGCCCGCGACCGTGCACTCTTAAGCGCCCTCCCCTCCTCTACCTTTCCCCTCAAACCTCTCTGCCTACGAGCCACCAGGCTGATGCGATTTCTACTCGCAACCCTCTCTGCTCCGGTGAGCCTCAGTGCGAATTCTGGCCAACACCGTCACCCCCACTGCCCCCAATTACCACAGCCTATTCCCCTCTCCCGTACGCATCTCCTAGTAGCTTCAGCTTGCCCGCGCATGCTCCACAGCATTGGCAACGAACAAGACCAAATGCCACCGCCTCCTGATCCAACTCCGGCGACACCCCCTAGTAGCTTCTGACCGCCCCCTCCTCTCTGATTGTTACTCGCGTGTTTGCCTGTCTTGCGCGAATCTAATGGCACCGTTCGTTTGACTTGGAGTGACTCGTAACCTCGCCAACGACGACGAGCAGACGTGCCCGACGACCGAAGATTCTCCGGTGAGCAATAGACGACGATTCCGTGTGCCCCTTCATCTATGACGAGTACGTCGAGCTTCCCCACGTCACGGCGAGTCTGGTTAGACCCTTCCCTCTCTCTCTCTCGCTTCCTGTCCGCTGTTGCAGCGCCGCCCACCTATGGTCGTCTCGATCTAGGTTGTTAGATACAAATCCAGTGGATATGATTAGATCAACTCGAAACGGTATAGATTGCTCTGATCCATACGATCCCATTTTAATCCAACGCACCATACTGCTTGATCCACACGAATCGGTACCAGCAAATAAGAAACAGACGCGTGGCACAGTGTTTGATTTAAAAACAGAAACTTGTCTATTAGATGGTTAGATTTGAAAAAATCATAACTTTAAATCTACACGTCCAAATTTTACAAACTTTATATCAATGGAATCAGGAAAAATAATCCTTTCCATCCATGCCCTTTGTTTAATGAATTGCTTCTGAAAAATTAGTTGTTTTTGCAAAAACATGTGTAGTCATATTTTTAATATAAAAATTATTATAGAATTTTTTTTAGGGTAAAATCTTTTGTAAATGGATTTTTTTGAACCTACTGACCATAGAAACCAACTTTTGGATTTAAAAATATATTTTGTGACACTTAGGAATTATTCCTTTGAATAAAAGCATTTCTTGTTAAATAAAAATGTTGTTTATGTTTTAAAAATGCTTTTTGAGTAAAACCTTTGGAAAATGATTTGATTTAAACTCTCTGACCCTAAACACCAAGTTTTGGGATTGCAAAATATATTTCATGAACCCTAGAAAAATTATTACTTTGTTTAAAGGCATTTCTAACAAAATTAAATGGTGCTTGATTTAAAAATGGTTTTTGAGTGAAACCTTTTATAAATGGAATTGTTTTAAACACTTTGACCATAAACACTAACATTTGTGTTTAAAAATATATTTGTAAAACACTAGAAAGTAATACTTTGATTTAAATCATTTCTAGCAAAAAAATGATTGAAATGTCCATTTTCACTAACTTGATATCAAATGGTTTTTCCACATTTATAAATGACCAATAGGTGTTTTAAAATGTTTATAACCTATTATAAACCACTTTTCCAAATAAAACAATCTTTTGCATGCTTGCATGCATTGCTTTGTTTTTTTATGTGTTGAATTGCTTGAATGGTGGATTGAATTTGTGCCTTGATTGAATTGTAGTGAAATTTGAAGAGTGTGACTATTGCAAAATCAAGGAGTGATATTTTTGTCCCATTATTGTGCTTATTGTGATTATTGCAAGATCAAGGATTGAATTGTAGTGAAACTTGTCTACCAATAAGGCAAGTGGTGCTTCATACTTTTGTCCCATTATTTTCACTATGCATTAGTGATATTTTGAGTAGGACTTGCATGGAATTTTCTAAGTACAAGCTATGCCATGGGAAATCCTATATGATGTCTTAGTATAATTATCCTAAGTTAGGAAACTTGCCATAGGATCATGTGTAACATCCCAAAAATACTAAACATGGATCATCAAACTCTAATCATCAAAATTAGGGTTAACAAAAACTTTTCTAAATAAAAATATGGAAGCATGCATATGAGTATGCATTTCATTTTGAATTCTTTTGAACCACCTTGTTTGTGTGTTTCTTTGCTTATAAATGGATGCTTAGGTGAAATAAACATCATCTAAACATTTCCCACACTTTTCCCAAAGACAAATAAATCAAAACAAACAAAATGAGCGAATGGTCATTTTGACCAATTTAACTCCCATGCCTACTTTGGCTGTCTCAAACTTTCAGAACTTAATAGAAACTTTTTTGGATCTTTACACCCCTTGATTGTACTCATAACAAAGTATCAAGGCCCACCTTGTGATCTTCCAAAAACTTTCAAATGCTTAGTTTAAAGGACAGTTCAAAATTGAATCTTTATCATATGGGAAGATCCCACTTTTTCAAAAACCACTCAAACAAGCTCAACTTTCAAAACCCAAGCATCTGCAGACTCACCAGCACCAACCTAGCACACCCACCAAAAATGTTTTCAAAATTCAAAACTTGAATTCTTGCGGCCATTTCATCAAACACCTTGCAGATTCAAATCAAACAAAATCCAAACACTATTGTGAGCAGTGATTGAATCCTAACTTGTTCCCTCTCGAGCTCACAACAACATCAGTAGATCATCTAGCAAGCTAAACCAAGCACTATCATCACTGTAAGCTGGGCAATGACATCAATGGTGAACAGCCGAAGCTCACCATGCCACCCAAGTGGAGACAGCGAGCTAGGAGAAGAAACAAGCCTAGCCAACATGTCTGGGAGCAAGCCAGCACCCCACCGCCACTCCCTGTCCCAGCCGCGAGCGTTGCCAACCCCTAGACCACACGCACGGACCGTGCCCAGCTCGCCAGCAACCATGCCGAGCATGCGCCAGAGCGCCACGCTCGACCGACGCCCACAAACCATGTGCCGCCCTCGCCGCGTGCATACGCGATCACCACCGGCCCAGGAGACCGCCAGACATCCCCGTTCGCTGCCCCATGCCGCACAGCCACCGCTCGCCGTCAAATGTGCCGCCTCTGCCGCGCAGAGCATCGCGCGTTCCAGACCAATTGCCACCGCCCCTACAAGCGCATTAAATCCGTAGAGCACCGCCAGGATACCACCAAGCGATCGCCACCGCCGTCCATGCCTCTAGCAGCCCGTAGCCATGTCGCCACCGTCGCCTGCCCATCCTATTCGGGCTCGTCATCGCGGCTATAAATAGAGGCCACCCCCAGCCGAATTGAGCACACCATCTCACTCCCCCCTCATCACTGATCATACCACCCTGCTCCCTGAGCAAGGCGCGCAGCACTTCACCGGAATTTCACCGGAGCCTGCCGCTGCTGGAGAAGAAGGGGGCCAGCGATTGGAGCCGCCCCAGGAGAAGCTGCCGGTACCATGATGTTCGCCGTCGTTGACTTCGTCGTTCGCCCGCCTCGCTGACCCTCGCCTGAGCCCCGGTGAGCCCCCAACGACCCCCACATGGCGTTAGGTTTCTGTCTCGCCGGCGTTGCCCAACATCGACGATGACCCTCAGCCGTTGGATTAGAACTAGATCGAACGCCCCACATTGCCCCATATCGCTTCGCACCCCCTCGTCTCACTGACGCATGGGGAGAGCAACTTAACCAGCCCGCGTAAGCGCTGTTCTTAGCAGGCCGACCCAGTATCGCTTCCCGCACAGCCTAGTTGTTTAAATTTGGATTTTTTCCATTTTCATTCAAACACACTTCCGCACCTAGTTTCAAAAATCAACCAAGATCGATCGAGGGAACCAAATTGAATGAAACCAATTTTGGTAGAAAGGTCTTGAAATGCTGAATCCAAGCCCGTTGGATTCAAGACATTTGGATCTGTAGATCATCCTTGGTAAAAAATAACAAGGCAGAAGCTTTCCTGCATTCAAACATTTTTAAAATTTAAACCATGATAGATTTTGAGTTGATTCCTACTCTCAAAAATCACATTTAACCATACCTTTCAGAATATATAAAAATATATAGGTTTACTTACAGAAATATTGACCAAGTAATAAAAGAATGCCACATAGGCATTTCTAGACACATTATTTAATTAAAATAAAAGGGTAAAACCTTATTAAATTGTGACACCACTTTAAATCACATTCCCATGGACTAAAATATGTGGTGATGACATGTGTCAACATGATCCCATGTTTGGTTTAGAGAATATTAAATCTTAAGTAGTTTTTCAATGAGTAGAAATTACTTTTCTAAAAATAAAAGGATTTAAACCAAGCTTTAATCTTTTAATGTTAGTGATGATGTTAGATCATCTATAGGACCCTTTTGTGTGATGATTGTAAGTAGTTAAGTATTTTGTGGTGATTGTGTACCTCGTATTTAATTATAGACGCTAGTACCGACCAAGGATACGAGGAGGAAGGAGGATACTACGAAGAAGAAGCCGAGGAGAACTTCAACCACTGCTCTGCACAAGGCAAGCCCAATACTACTAGTTGAATGTGAAAGCCTAATACTTGCTTGTTACCATGCCAACTATATGCCTTAAGCATATGTGATCATATCCACTTGATAACCCAATCCTAGTTTTAATTGCAAGCTTTCTACTTTATTTCTTTATCAAAGCTACTTCCTTAGAGAGTACTTAAGTGACTTATAGATGCTAGAAAGATATATTTGAAGGTTGCATAAAGAGCATAAAATTTGGCCTAATCTAGATAATCTTGATGTCACCCTAAGACATGAGATTGAACTTAGTTAGAACACCCCTTGTTTACTACCCCTCATTAGTACTCACCCCCACTTGTAGATGCTAGTGCTAAGCATAAATCTTGATCAACTTTAGATGGGAATACTTGGTGAAAATGGTTATGAAAACCTTAGAATGATGGATCATTCTACTAAGATGTTTTGACATGTGTTTCTGAACACCAGATGATTTTGGTGATGAAAATGTTGAGGAATGAGCCTTACCCCTTTATAAAACTGATGGTTGTCTGGATGCGATACCATTCCAATTTTACCGTACAACCACAATACCCGAAGATTGGGTAGGGCTTGACTGGAAACTTATATACCTTAGTATTAGTTCCCTCCCGGCCAAGGTATGAGCTGAGGCTACCTTGTGAAGATTGTCCACCTGTGCAGTACCCAAGATGACAGTTGGTCATGGTTGGGAGGCCAAACTCATAGGAGAGGTGCTTATACTAGGGCGTGTAATCGAAAGGTTAGGATTGATTATCCGCATACTGAGTATGGTGAATTCAGGATTTGTTCCTGACGGATGTATCGAATGTTGTGGTGAAAGTGTACAATCTCTGCAGAGTGACAAACTATTCGAATAGCGCGTCATGTTATGGACGATTGAGTGGCCACTGTTCCCCGCCGATGTTTTCAAAATGACTTGTGAAATGAATTGAGACTTTGACTTGACCACAACAGGGTTGTGAATTGAAATACAAGTTTCCACTTAGGTGTTATAAACTTCAACTAGCTCTCTCTTGCTTCTGAACTTAGTAGAGATAAATCTGGCTTCTTGCAAAACAACCCTAGAGCCTAGTGTCCTATTATCAAAAAAACCCTTCACTTGTTAGTATTATTTTGCGAGTACTTAAAGAGTACTCATGGCTTTGTCCCTGGCTATTCCTGTGGCCAGACTATGAAGAGGAGTACCTGGAGGATGGACCCCAGGAAGGTTACAACAACTAGGATCATCTCCCATCGTCAGCATTGCTTGTGACCCCGAAGATGGAGCTTCGCCTGCGCTACCGTTATTATTACGTATTCCGCTGCTTGAGTTGTATTAAGGACTAGATCATGAGATCCTTATTTGTGTAAGATCTTATGTATGGTTTGTAATGGATGACGTACTGTGGTATCCAATTCTGTTATGTCTCGCAAAAATGGTAATCCTGGGATTGCGATGTATGGCATAACAGGCATCTGGGATTAAAAATCCGGGTGTTAACAAGTTGGTATCAGAGCCATCCTGACCATAGGAGACCCTAGTTAGACTGGACGTTTGAACCCAAAAACTTAGTTTCAAAACCAAAGAAAACAAATATTTACAAAAAATTATTCCCATTCTTATCACCTTGATTCTTTCATGAAAATTCATGTTCCTCAAAAACTCTTGCAAAATACATAAAATTTTGACACACTTGATCACTCTACTAACTTACTCATCCTATATTCTATAGATGGACGTGAAGTACATCAAGTTTTATCAGTTGGGGAATGGAGGAGACCTTATCTTTGAGAGGGATTTGGACCAGCTTTCGGAACTTCTGGAGCGTCCGCACCCCGAGTTCTTAGGAGCTCGGCTCAATGGTCAAGGAGGAGAAGATCTGCAGTGGCTAATTGTTGCAAGTCTCCGAGGAAAGATTGAACCTCCCACTGCTGAGGGAATTCAGTTTACCTTAAGAGAGAACAACTGGCTCGATGGGCTTGCCAGGGCCATGCAGGAAAGTCTTGCCCGTCTGTGTGGGCAAAGTATAAATCAGATCAAGGGAACCTGCTTTGAGTTTTGCCCAAGGCGTGATGCTAATGGACAACCACTGGAAGCACCATACCACCCCGAGCTGAAGAATCAATTGGACCACCTTAGCTTCATGATGTACGATCGTCAACAGGAGTTGGATAACTGTCGTGACTACTCCAACCACAAGTCCACTATCATCAAGACGAAGGATCAAACCATCGCCATGCTGGCAAAGGATCGCAAGTCTCGCCGTCGTCAGCTCGACAATAAGGAGCGCATTTGTGGCATCCCGCAAAACCACTACTAGAAAATCGCGTTGAATTTGTGCATTGCATCGTCATCATCATGCATTGTTTGCCAAAACTATGTTCGTAAAACCCCGTTTTATTTTCCAAACGCCCCATCTTTATTCCCATGCAAACCCCGGTCTCCGGAATATTTTTGTTTGTTGCTATCGGTCTGCGAAAGTTGCATTTAAATTAAATAAAAGATTTATATTGTTTTGGTGGGGCAGTCGAACGGGCCGAATGACCCGAACGACCGCCCCAGGTTTTTAAAACGCCCCACCTAACCAGCCCCAGATAAATCCTAAGTCTACGCAGCTTCCTACCCACCCCAGCCTCCACATCACTCCACCCAATCAGGCCATGCCACCTCACCCTCTCCCCTCCCCCTGACCAATCATAGCCTGCCACCTACCCACTCCCTCTCTCTCTCCCTCTAAACCCAACCCCACACCAAACACACTCAGACCACACACACTGCCCCACACACGCCACCCCACACCGAATCCCCACCACACCCACGCGCTGCACACACTACACGCACGCCACACGCTGCAGCCGCGCGCCCCTGACACCCGGGACCCACTCCCACGCGGCCCCGCTGCCCAGCAAACCACCCCAAAAGCACACTCACGCACACACGCCTGGTCAACCGACCCCCGGTCCACCCCCCCTGCCGCGGGCCCGCTGGGACCACCCCACTCACCCCGCCTCCCCTGTTCATCTCCCTCGCACGCAACCACCGCCCGACCTCGGTCCCTCACCCAGCGCCTCCTCTCCTCCCGCAGCTCCCTCAACCGCCCGCGACCCCCTCTCCCGGCTCCGGCGAGCGAGCCGTCGCGTCCGCAGCGCCCGGCGACCACCGCTCCCTCGCCTTTTCATGGTCGCCCAGACGCTTAGCCACCGCCTCTCGCCCAACCTTCGCCACCGGGCCCTCGCCCTGGCCGCGGCCGCTTCGCCCGCCGCCTCAGCGTCGCGGCCGCCTGTCACAAGGCGTGACTGTCCCTCCTCCCGCCTGCGCCTCACGACCCCGGGCTCGCCCGGCGTCGGCCTCCTGTGCCCGCTCCTCAGATCGCGACGAGCTCCCGCTGACCTGCGCCTGCCCGCCCTCTGGCTGCCAGCGCCTCCGCCGTGTGCCCTTCTCGACCCAGCGCTGTTCTCGCCATCGCCGGAGCTCCGCCTGCCCTCTCCGCCAACCGTGGCCGCCTACCTCCTCAGGTCGCTGAGCCTGGCCATGGCGGGCCACCCTCCTGCTGCCGCCCTCTCCGCCAGCCGCCTCGCTTCAGCAGCCACGGCCGTCTGCTGGGCTGGCGCCAACCTCACCTCTGCACCTGGGCCTCCTCCATGGCCCACTCTGCGGCCCGCGAAACTGCCACCGCCGCTGGCCTCTGCGGCGCCCGGCTGCCCAAGCCCCGTCCCGTCGCTCAGGCCACCACTGCAGCGGCCGCGACCCGTCCCGATCTGCTGTGGGCCTGCTGCATTTCAGACCCGCCAAGCTCGCCTCGATGAGCCGATGAACCATGTGAGCCAAGACCAAACCCGAACCCGGCGCCGCTCCAAGATCCCCTTCACGGGGTTGATGACCCGAAGGCCGGCAAGATCGCCACGGATGCGACAAGTTCTCCATCACGGAGCATCAAGACCGCCACATGAGACCGACCCTCGGGCCGCCGAGTTCACCGAGACCCTAGACGCAAGATCCCCTTCATGGGACGACAAGTGCTCCTTTCCGGACCCGAAGACCAACGGTTAAGTTCACCACCGACAAAAGACGGACTACGAGATCTACTTCGCGAGCACATGCGACAAGAACTACCCCCGATCCGAATACCCGCATCCCGGAATCCGAGACCGACACCGACAACTAAAACCGTGGAACCGACGAGATCGACCTCACCGACGCCATGATCTCCCTCACGGAATCCGAAGCGCGGACCCGCCAAGACCTCGAAACGGCAAGATCGACCCCGTGGGACCCGACAAGACCTTCGCGACAATAAGAACGACACCGAACCAAGCCCGGTTTCCCGGAACTCCAAGATCCTCCTCCGATATCCGAGAACGAATCCGTCGAACCCTGGACCCTGTCGAACCCTGAACCCCCGGAACCCCAAGTTCGCCGAACCCCAATGTGTGAACCCTTCCCGAAACCTTATTTTATAACATAATAACAACTTGTTGCATATTTAATTGCTCATCTCGCATACATTCATGTGGTTTGGGGGCCTTATGCCGATTCACCTAATAATTAAATATGGGGCCCATATGCGGGCAAATCTAGTCTCATATTGGCCTCATTTAAATTTGTGTAGCGAACCCGGTGATATCTTTTGCCATGCTAATACAACATTTAAATTGCGGGCTAGCTAAACAACTTGAACCATCTAAATAATTGTCGGGACCCCGGTTCCGTTTAATATGACCTAATTGCATCGCACCTTTTTCCATGCCATGCATCATACATGCATCATGCCGATCTTCTGCCGTTTTATTAAATAGTGCATCCAGTGTTTCTTCTAGTGTTTTGCTTCTTCGCGGATAAGGCCGTTGAGTTGATGTGAGCTTCGCCCCGATCTTCGGGGAACACCTTCGACAATGTTTTCAGGCGAGCATCTCCCCCTTTCTACCTATCTTACTTTTATAGTCTTTATTCCCTCCTGTTGATCTATTGCTATCTGTGTTGCGATGCTTTAGTTTCCGTACCTGTGATATCCCCTGCAGCCTTATATTGCCTTGGACACACCCTATTACCTGTTGTTTGGTAGATAGTTGGACTTGCGTGTCGTAGTTGCTTGCTCAAGTGTGGATGTGAGTCGTCATATGCCACAGTTGCTGATGTATTGCCGCATGTTGTTGTTGGAGATGATTCTAGTTACTTTTCGTCACTTTAATTTCTGTTTAACAACTAAAATTGAATAAGCAGAGGCATCGGTGGGTGATAGATAATATTTGGTTTCGAACGCCCACTTGTGTCCGTAAGACCCCGAGTACTTGATACTGTTCCTTGATTTATCGCGCTATCCACATCCGGAGGTATATGGGACCCCCGAGCGAGCTTGATTCATTCTTATTTCATGGGGCCACAAACTAGTTTGAGGTTTTATTTACGATCTGTACTTATGCCATGTTTACCGCTTTATTTACGATTGTGCGAGGAGCACACTGCATGTTTAGGAAGGCGGAGTGATTACGCTGCATCGACAAGCCCAGCCACACTTTCGGGTTCCTTAACCGCCATACCATTGGCGCTAACCTTGAGGCCGTCAAGCTAGCTTACTGCTATGGTTCTACTCTAAGGTGGCCCTAAATATTTCGAATCGTGATTGTTCAGTCGTGAAAGCCTCGTTGGGTTTTGATTTGGTTTTTCCGAGGTTGATCGAGCGTGTGTTGCTATTGGTGCACCCCGGCCGGGTAAAACTTTCTGAAAGCCGTGTCCGCGGATATGGACGACTTGGAGCACAGTATCTCGATCATAGACAAGCATAACTAAACTTTACTGCTATAAATTTGACTTATAATGACTAGTAACCAGCTCCACTACAACGGAATGGCTAATTAATACTGCCCACAATCGCTTGTTTGGTTGTCGCTTGCGACAATTGTATCTGACTAGTAAGTATTGCAACTACAACGAATTGGCTGAATAAAAGTACCAACAACTGCTGGGTTTTGGTGTTTATCTCCTGCTATCTGTACCTGATTAGTAAATTGTTGCAACTATCACGGAATGGTTAACTAAAAGTGCCCACTGTTTACTTCATCAGGACGACTATTTAAACCTGACTAGTAAAGTGCCGCAACTACAACTGAATAAGTAAAACTGCCAACCGTGTGAGTTCCTTGGTTGACTTCCTCGTTTGGTTTCGAGGGGGAAACACCAGGATGGGTTTGTTTGGTGTTAGCTTGTGTTGATCCGGATAGGTCATTCTCACCCTTTCTCGATATCCGCCAGCTTGTATCGAGTCTCTATAGGTTGTTTAGTGCATGCTGCCGCCGCTTGATCCACCATACCTATGTAGGCGAGGACCGAATTCTAGCCTCGCTGCATCGCCTCAAGATCGACGCTCCTTCTTTGTTTTCTTTGCCCTTTGTCGGCACCCTTTTGTTTAAGGTTTGAGATCGACGTCGTTAGTGTGGTTACCCTTCCGGCTTGGCCAGGCAGTGGTTATGGACGCCATTGGTTATTCTTCGTGGCTCTTAGCCCCATTTGCTTCTTGTCCGTAGTCGGACACTCTACCGCTTTTCAAGGTGATTTGGATCTTTGTATAATATATTCGTATTCTTGACACATCGAGTCGTTATATATATCTTACGTGGGTCCCATCGAGGACTGTTGTGTAATGTTATTACTTCTTTCCACAGCGAAAGTGCCTGGTGGGCACCTTTGAATCGTTTCTATGCGGGTTTGGCGAATTTTGTTCAAACTTGCATAGGTCCGATTCTGAGGGTGTTACAGCATTATTGCCCGTCTTCGCCACCATATCTCATATTTGGAGGAGACATCCACGAGAGAGACATGCAGTTGGAGGAAAGGGAGAATGCCGGAGAGGATCTTCGTGGAGACCCCTACTCCTATCTCAGCGATGATGATGATTTTCTGGAGGATCAGGCTATGGACTTCTTCACCGATGAGGATGATTTCGCCTTCATCGATGATGATGAAGATGATGAAGCCACCGACTCCGAGGAGTAGTATCACTTGACTAGCGTAGTGAGTAGTATTCGGTCCCACTGTATCGTATTTTTCAGAATGGTTCTTAAAACCATCTGTTTTTCTTTGTTGCGGTGTGTGTTGTATCGTGTGCTATGGATGAATGAATGAAAAGCAAGTTGTTAGAAAATCTGAGTCAAACTTTAAAAACTTTTCAAAGCCCCGAAACCTTAGAAATTTCCCTTTTTTCTCATGATCTATCTCAATCTTCAGATGCCACGCGGAGGAAGTGGATCATCCCCGGACCCGATGTTGCAGATCCTGCAAATGTTGGTTTCTGACCGCGAAGCTAAAAGAGCGGAACGTCAAGCCAACCTAGCGACCCTGCAACAGATAGCTCATCTTGCCCACAACAATCAAGGCCACGGAAATCAGGATAACCATGGACCTAAGCTCAAGAATTTCCAGAATACCAACCCACCTGTTTTCACTAAGTCAGAAGAGCCCCTAGATGCCGACGATTGGCTGCAAACCATGGAAAATAACCTAGAAGTCGCCAGAGTAGAAGCCAACGAGAAAGTTCTGTTCGCCACCCACTATCTATCCAGAGATGCCAGAGCATGGTGGAACAGTGTTCGCGCAATGACCGGAGGCCAGATGATGACCTGGGAGGAATTCAAGGTCAAGTTCAGCAGAACCCATGTGCCACCGGGTTTGATCAAGAGGATGAGAGACGAGTTCAGAGAACTAAAGCAAGGAAGAATGACTGTAGTGGAATACCGTGACAAATTCTTGTCATTTGCTAGGTATGCCCCGGATGAGATTGACACCAAAGCCAAGAAGAAAGAACGATTCCTGAATGGTCTGCATGATGAGATGCAGACTGTGTTAGTCAATATCCCCTTTGCGGATATTGAAGCCCTTGTCGACTCTGCTATCCAGATGGAAGGAAAGATCAACCAAGCCAATGAGAACCGCAAGCGTCGCATGATGCATCAGCCAGGAACCCATCAGACCCCAAAATATCGCCCTAACCCATCTCCAGGATTTTCCCCAAGAACCAACAGACCCCTGATGAACCGTCCCACCTATCCCAACCGTGGAAACCCTAGGCCCGGAGGAAATCACAACAACCCCGGCAACTCTAGCAATTTCAACCATGCCCCACCCAAGTTCAACAACAACGATGCTACCACCAACACCAACACTGCCCCGAGGACTGGAAGCAACGCGGTGCCTGTAGCAGCAAAGGACAAGTCGCGAGTGACTTGTTATGACTGTGGAAATAAGGGTCACTACTCCAATGAGTGCCCCAAGAATAATGCCGCCGCACCCAATGCCAATGCCCCAGCTCAGCAGCAGTGTCGTGTTCAGCCCGGAAGAAGGTTTGCCCCAGGAAATTCGCTCAACCGCCACGGTCGTCTTTTTCTCATGCATGCTGAAGAAGCTCAGGAAGCGCCAGACGTCGTGCTGGGTATGTTTTCTATTAATTCAGTACTTGCAAGAGTGTTGTTTGATTCTGGTGCATCACATTCATTTGTCACCGAAGAATTTGCATGCACTAGTAAAATTCAACCAACCAAACTGAAGCATGTTATGATTGTCCAAATTCCCGGATCAACCACCAAGGCGAGGCAAATTTGCAAAGCCGTCCCTATCCGAATCCATGGCATAGATTTTTATGCTAATCTGATAGTACTCGGAACTAAAGGTTTGGAAGTAGTACTAGGAATGGATTGGATGTCCAAGCATAAAGGATTGATTGACTGTGCCAAGAAAGCCATAACCATGACCACTACAGCCGGACTATCAGTCGAGCATATATCTGAAACCTTACCTCGTCAATTCAAGTGCAACAAGAGTATAGCCCAACCTACCATTGACCAAGTCCGGATAGTCTGTGAATACCCCGATGTATTTCCAGATGTTTTGCCCGGTATGCCCCCAGATCGGGATATCGAGTTTATCATCGAACTAATCCCCGGAACTGGACCCATAGCCCAGAGACCATATAGTATGAACCCGTCGGAACTAGAAGAACTGAGGAAGCAACTGGATGCCATGTTAGAAATTGGATTGATTCAACCAAGTGCGTCACCATGGAGGTCACCTGTCTTGTTTGTGGACAAGAAAGATGGAGGTAACCGTTTGTGTACGGATTATCGGAAGTTGAATGAGGTCACCATCAAGAACAAATACCCCTTGCCCAAGATAGAAGATTTGTTTGATCAGTTGACCGGTGCCAAAGTGTTTTCTAAGATTGATCTTAGGACTGGCTATCATTAACTCAAAATTCGTGCATAGGATATTCCAAAGACTACCTTCACCACCAGATATGGATTATACGAGTATACAGTCATGTCTTTTGGATTAACCAATGCCCCATCTTATTTCATGAATCTCATGAATAAGATTTTTATGGACTTCTTGGATAAGTTTGTCATTGTTTTCATCGACGACATTCTGATTTATTCCAAATCAGAAGAAGAACATGAGCTGCACCTAAGGACCATTCTTGGAACCCTTAGAGAGCATCAGTTGTATGCCAAGTTTAGCAAATGTGAATTCTGGTTACAGGAGGTAGGATTCCTCGGTCACATTGTATCAGCCGGAGGAATTGCCGTTGACCCCGCAAAGGTGAAAGATGTAGAAGATTGGCAAGCCCCAACCACTCAAACCCAAGTTCGTGCATTTCTCGGATTGGCGGGATACTACCGCAAATTCGTAGAAGGATTCTCGAGTATCGCCAGACCCATGACCCAATTGCTGAATAAGGACAAGAAGTTTGAATGGACGGACAAATGTGAAGTGAGTTTTCAAGAACTCAAGAGGAGATTAATTTCAGCCCCAATCTTGATCATGCTGGATATCATGAAGCCCTTCGATGTGTATTGTGACGCATCCAAGATCGGCCTCGGATGTGTGCTAATGCAAGAAGGCAAAGTTATATCCTATCTATCCCGACAACTAAAGCAACATGAGCAAAATTGCCCAACCCATGACCTCGAACTCGCAGCCGTAGTTCTAGCCCTGAAGACATGGAGACATTACCTGATGGGAAATCGTTGTGAGATCTATTCGGATCACAAGAGTCTGAAGTATATATTCACTCAGAAGGGGCTGAATATGAGACAGAGAAGATGGATTGAGCTAATCAAGGATTACGATCTGGACATTCACTATCACCCTCGTAAAGCCAATGTGGTAGCAGATGCCCTTAGCAGATTGTCGTGTCGCTTGAACTCCATGATCTTGAAGGAGCAACCAAGCTTGCACAAAGAAATGGAAGATTTTCGAATAGAATTAGTAAGTGAAGGATTTTTGGCTAGCATAGAACTTCAGCCCACTTTGATCAGTCAGATCAAAGAGGCACAGAAGGGAAATGCTAGTATTGACAGAATCAAGCGTCGTATTGGTACAGGAAAAGTACCCGGATTCACCAAAGACGAAGAAGGAATTCTGTGGTACAAAGGACACCTTTGTGTACCAGCAGATTCTGAGTTGAAGAAGTAATTCTGAAGGAAGCTCACGATACTCTTTATTCTATCCACCCCGGAGGAACTAAGATGTATCAGGATTTGAAAGAGCAATTTTGGTGGCATAAGATGAAGAGAGAAATCGGAAGCTATATCGCCAAGTGTGATATATGTCAGCGAGTCAAGGCAGGACATCAAAGACCCGCTGGATTGTTGCAACCATTGCAGATTCCGGAATGGAAATGGGATTCTGTTGGAATGGACTTTATCACCGGATTGCCTACTTCTAGTAGGGGAAATGACTCTATCTGGGTCATAGTGGACAGATTGTCCAAAGTCGCCCATTTCTTACCTGTCAAGACCACATATCAGAGTTCGAATCTAGCGGAGTTATACATCGCTAGAATCGTTAGTTTGCATGGAGTCCCCAAGAACATCGTATCGGATCGAGGAACTCAGTTTACCTCAAGATTCTGGAAGAAAGTCCAAGAAGGTTTAGGAACCCGCTTAGATTTCATCACCGCATATCACCCTCAGACCGATGGACAAACGGAGCGAGTAAATCAAATACTCGAAGGTATGCTGAGAGCATGTGTGTTAGAATATGGATCTAAGTGTGAAGATTGTCTGCCGTTTGCAGAATTTTCATACAACAACAGTTATCGGGCTAGTTTGCAAATGGCCCCATTTGAATTCATGTACGGAAGGAAGTGTCGCACCCCTTTGAAATGGTTGGAAGTAGGAGAGAGTCAGATTTTCGGACCCGACATCCTACGAGAAGCAGAAGAGAAGGTTCACAAGATTCGTGAGCACCTCAAGACAGCCCAGTCCAGACAGAAGAGTTACGCCGACAAGAGACGTCGAGACCTCGCCTTCAACATAGGAGATTTTGTTTATCTGAAGGTGTCGCCATTGAAGGGAATGCAGCGTTTCCAACTCAAAGGAAAGTTAGCCCCCAGATATATCGGACCCTTCAAGATTCTGAACCATCGAGGAGAAGTGTCGTATCAATTGGAACTACCCGAAGAGATGTCAGTCGTGCACAATGTGTTCCATATCTCATTACTTCTCAAGTGTCTCGAAGTCCCAGAGAAGACCGAAGTATTCAAGAATATCGATCATCAAACCATAGAGATCAACGATGACCTAACCTATCCCGAAGTACCCATCCGTATTTTTGAATAAGATTTCAGAACTACCCGAAACCCGAAGCATCAAGTTTCTCAAGATTCAGTGGAGCAACCACACAGAAGAGGAAGCTACCTGGGAGCGCGAAGATCACATCAGGACGGAGTTTCCCGATCTCTTCAAATCCTAGGTAATCTTTTTCGTCCTTTTTCAAATCTCGGGACGAGATTTTGTTTAAGGGGGGAAGGTTTATAACATCCCAAAAATACTAAACATGGATCATCAAAATCTAATCATCAAAATTAGGGTTAACAAAAACTTTTCTAAATAAAAATATGGAAGCATGCATATGAGTATGCATTTCATTTTGAATTCTTTTGAACCACCTTGTTTGTGTGTTTCTTTGCTTGTAAATGGATGCTTAGGTGAAATAAACATCATCTAAATATTTCCCACACTTTTCCCAAAGACAAATAAATCAAAACAAACAAAATGAGTGAATGGTCATTTTGACCAATTTAACTCCCATGCCTACTTTGGTTGTCTCAAACTTTCAGAACTTAATAGAAACTTGTTTGGATCTTTACACCCCTTGATTGTACTCATAACAAAGTATCAAGTCCCACCTTGTGATCTTCCAGAAACTTTCAAATGCTTAGTTTAAAGGACAGTTCAAAATTGAATCTTTATCATATGGGAAGATCCCACTTTTTCAAAAACCACTCAAACAAGCTCAACTTTCAAAACTCAAGCATCTGCAGACTCACCAGCACCAACCTAGCACACCCACCAAAAATCTTTTCAAAATTCAAAACTTGAATTCTTGCGGCCATTTCATCAAACACCTTGCAGATTCAAATCAAACAAAATCCAAACACTATTGTGAGCAGTGATTGAAGCCTAACTTATTCCCTCTCTAGCTCACAAAAACCTCAGTAGATCTAGTAGCAAGCTAAACCAAGCACTAGCATTACTGTAAGCTGGGAAATGACATCAATGGTGAATAGCCGAAGCTCACCATGCCACCCCAGTGGAGACAACGAGCTAGGAGAAGAAACAAGCCTAGCCAACATGTTTGGGAGAAAGCCAACACCCCACCGCCACTCCCTGTCCCAGCCACGAGTGTTGCCAACCCCTGGACCACACGCACGGACTGTGCCCAGCTTGCCAGCAACCATGTCGAGCATGCGCCAGAGCGCCACGCTCGACTGATGCCCACAGACCGCGCGCCGCCCTCTCCGCGTGCATACGCGATCACCACCGACCCCAGGAGACCGCCAGACATCCCTTCGCCCATGTCATGCCGACCACCGTCATCAAAGTCGCCACCTCTGCCGCGCAGAGCATCGCGCGTTCCAGACCAATTGCCACCGCCCCTACAAGAGCATTAAATCCGTAGAGCACCGCCAGGAGACCACCAATCGATCGCCTGTCACATCCCAAGATTTTCCAAATCTTGTAATGTGAAAAATAAATGAATAAAATAAAACTTTGTTGATTTTCAGGGTGAGAAGAAAATTTTGGAATCCAATTGGAAACTTTCAAAACCTATTTGGATCAAATAAAATCCTAAAGGGATTTAAAAAGTTAAATAAACAATAAAGTTAAAAAAATATTTGGAATTACTATTTTGGATCTTTTAATAAAAAGATTTGGTTTTCAAAGGAAAAGGTGGAAATACAAATAAGGATTATTTTAGAGCCAAATTAAACCTTGGCCAAACTTTTGAAATAAAAATGTTTTGCTTTGATTAAAAGAGTAAAGTTTTATTTAAATAAAATAATGAGGATTTAAATAATATCCAAATTTATTAAAGTAAAGGTTTTACCATTTTAATTAAACATCAAAACTTATTATTATATTTTAAATAAGTTTTCCAAGTATTTTATATTTTCAATTAAAACCTACTGATTTGGTTTTGATAATATTTAGTTTTCAAATGGAGATTTTATTTAATAAAACAAAACCTATTTTATTTAATAACTAAGGTCCATTTTATTTAATTAATAAATGGATCCTAAAAAGAATAAAACTATTATTTTTGTCTTGGACTTTGATTTGTGTTGATAAACAGAGCTAAACTCAATATAAAGTTTAGTGGAAGTTTATTTGATTTGGTTGTTTGAATTGATTGTTTGAATTTCAAAACAGAAATTGATTTGGAAAAAGAAAAAAGCAATCAGGAAGAAAAAAAATAGAAACAGACGCAGCCCAACCCAACCTGGCCCACTAAGCCCAACAGTCCACCTCCTCTTTTCCCTCCCGAAGAGTTTTCTTTCACTCGAACTCACACCCACACAGACGCAGACATGTGGACCCCGACTCCCCTCTCTCACTCCGTTGACGAAACGGCCCCACACCCGAGCCTTCTTCCTCACCCGCCGCGACCTCTTCTCCCCCAAACCACGTCGCCGTTTCTGCCAAATAACTGCACGCTTGATTCCTCATAACCACGCGTTGAACCAGCCCCGTGACCGCGCGCATTTAATCAAGCCTCTCCCCTCTCTGATCTCCCTCACTCGCCAGACCTTCCTTGCCCCCAGGCTGCCGCCAATTTCATCTGCACCGCCGCCTTCTCCGACAAGGTCCAGTGCAAATTCCGGCGACCTCACGCCGCCCCTTGCCTCCCCGAGGACGCATGCAAGTTCACCAGACTCTGGCGCACCGCTCTGTGGCCTCAGCTCGCCCGCGAGTGACCTGCAACCTCGCCTCCGTCTTCGTCTGAGCGCCACCGAAGAACCCCACAACTCCGACGAGTCTTCCTGGTAAGCTCGGACCGCCCCGATGCCATTCAAAGATGCTCACATGCTCCTTAGTACCATGCGCGTCTAACGCACCCTCTACTTTGCTTCGGCATGCCCTTTAGCCTCGCCCACAACGACGACCAGAGCACGCCCGACGTCGTGTGGACTCCGATGAGCAATCCACGTCGGACCAGAGCGCCCCTTGACTCCTTGAGAACACCTTGAGCTTCCCCAGGCTTCTGCGAACGTGGTGAGAATCTCCCCAGCCACTCTAGCTTCCTGTATCGCCGGCACCGCCACCATCTGGCCGCTCCGCCGCCAGCCACCGCCGCAGCGCCGCTCGTTTTAGGTTAAGCTCGCAGCAGCCGTCGGATTTGGATCGCGTGGATAGGATAGAATCACTTAAAGTGAAGGGGTAAGCAATCTGATCCGTGCGATTTAATTATATCCAACGCGCTAGAGTAGCTGATCCGGACGAAACGGTATGGACGAATCAGAATAGGACGCGTGTCACTGGTTTGAGTTAAAACAGAATTTGAAATCGGATTTAGATGCAATTTTGAAAACCTTGTAACTTTAGTTCCACACGTCCAAATTTTGCAAACTTTATATCAATGGAATCAGTGGAACAAGCCCTAGCCAACCATGCCATTTTTTTAGTAAAAAGTTTCTGTTAAAATGTTTGTTTTTGCAGAAACATTTGTATGCTTGTTTAGATTATAAAAATTATTCCAAAATGATTTTGGGGTTAAAATCTTTTGCAAATGGAGTGATTTGAACCTACTGACCATAGGAAACACTTTGTGGTTTCAAAAATGTATTTGGTGAAACAAAAGAATGATTCTTTGATTTAAAACCATTTCTAGACAAATAAAAATATGGTTTATTTATTAAAAATGGTTTTGAAGGAAAACCTTTGGGAAATGTTTTGTTTTAAACTCTGTGACCCCAAACACCAAGTTTTATGGTTTGAAAACATATTTGGTGAACCCTATAGATTAATGCCTTATTGAAAACATTTTTACACCACATAAAATGTTACCTTGTTTTGAAAATGGTTTATGAAGTGAAATCTTTTGCAAATGACTTTGCCACTTTATAAAAATGACCATTAGGTATTTTCAAATGTTTATGACCCATTAGGAACCACTTTTTCAAATAAAACAAAGATTGGCATGCTTGCATGCATTATCTTGTTTATATGATTTTATGTGATGTTTTGCTTGATTGGTAGATTGAGATTGTGCCTTGCTTGATTGAATTGTAGTGACTTGAAGAGTGTTATTGTTGCAAGGACAAGGAGTGAACTTATACCCTCTACCAAAAAGGCAAGTGATGCTTCATACTTTTGTCCCATTACTTTCACTATGCATTAGTGATTTTTCTAAGTAAAACATGCATGGAATTTTGCTAAGTGTAAACTATGCTAAGGGAAATCCTAGTAGATGAAACTTTAGTAGAAATTCCTAAGTTAAGATTCCTACTACTATCAAGCTTAGCTTAGCTAGTAGAAAACAAGGGTGGAATATATATTCACACTACGGAAAAATTTCTAAGTCTGAGGACTTGTGTTTTTGGTTTAATAAAACAACTAAGTTAATGAATCACCTGGGTGGAATGGTAATTGCTTGGTGGTTTTTGGTTGAGTGGTTACACAAGGCCAGGGGACTGGTGAACCTTGTGTATCTCACTTGTGGATTGCCACCCAGGAACAAAGAGATTTGAGATGTCAAATGTTGAGAAGCTTCAAGTGCAACCACTTGGCAATATGGGCTCTGCCTGGATCACATAGGTTGCTAGAACTTAGCCATTTGGACAGTTGGTGGTAGTGGGAATGATAGGTTGGAACGCGTCCATTTGGTCTAAGGAAAGGCTTCTGAAAGATCTTGTCTTGGTGAAACCAAGTCTTGTGGGGAAAGTGCACCACCTCTGCAGAGTGTAAAATCTAAGTACTTAGCCATGTCCCTGGTAAAGGACAATTTGAGCATCAAGACATGTAAGCTATTAAGAATCTCATCATCCAAATTTCTAAGTTAAAAACTTGTGGTTGAACAAGGGTTAAAGGATCTTCAATCTTTGATTGGTAGATGCCTTGGGAAGGATTATTTTGTCAAGCAAAAACTTAGTGTTTTCAAATGATAAGGAAAATCTATTTTGAGCAATGCAAGCCTAAGCTCCACTTAGCCAAATGCATATAGATGATAGACTCCACTATACCACCATAGTATCACTTGCCAATATAATTCAAATGTATTGACCCTTGTGGTTGTAACTTGTATGTTGCAGGTTTGATTGATGTTAGTAAAGTTTGATGATTAGGATACAAAGTCTATAACCAACATGTTTGCCTGTGGCACTTTGAAGATGAAGGACCCCATGCTTATAGATATTCTGCTGCAATGTAATGTAATAGCCAAATGAGCTATGTAAGATGTAATAAAATTATGTTATTCCTGGTTATAAAGTTGTATTATGACCCTTGTTTCTTGATATTACATCTTAATTGTGGATGCTAGCTATTGATCCAGGGACTAGCATTGTAAACACAGGGGACTCTACCTTATTATAGGTTGGTATCCTTACAGATGGTATCAGAGCATTGTGTTGCCTGTAGGATTTGTAAACCTAGGATTGGACAAAAACCCTTAGAAAGATAGGAGTTTTATTTGTTCCAAAACTTATTTACAAACAATCTTGTAAACTCTTTCCTCAACCATTTTGGTTTTAACTCTACATCTCTTCTACTTCAACTTGATGGAAAAACCTACCCCATGGCCAAAGACTTCACCATGAGCTAAGGACTTCTTCAACTCTAATGACTTCAACTTCTTCAACTCTAATGACTTCAACATCTTCAACTCTAATGACTTCAACTTCTTCAACTCTAATGACTTCACAATCTTCATCATTTTCACCAAGGACTTCAACCTTGGATGTCACTAAGGACTACAAGTGAGACAAGAAATCTTGCCCAAGACTTGAAGACTAAAGATGTGGCATCCCGCAAAACCACTACTAGAAAATCGCGTTGATTTTGTGCATCGCATCATCATAATCGCATGTCTTGTCTCGGTGCATCAGCATAACATCAGCATGCATATATTTGTTTGAAACCATTTTTTCTAAAAACCCTAATTTTGTTTTCTATATTAAACGCCCCGTCTTTATTCAAAACCCCAAAACCCGGGCTTGTCCGGATTATTTATTTTGTCTAGCATTGGTTTGCAAAAGTCCCGTTTATAAATAATAAAATATTTAATTTATTTTAGTAGGGGCAGTCGAACGGGCCAACCCGACCCGAACGACCACCCCCGTATAAACAGATCGGCCCACCTCTAATCCTATAGCTACCTAAAAATCTACCCACACCCCCTGGCCACCTCACCCCCACCTATCCTAGGCCGCCACCTCACCCCACCCTTTCCCCTAGCCACTCAGGTGCAGCCACCTAGCCTATCTCTCAACCTCTCTCTCTCTCAACCCCCAGCCACCTGCCCACACGCTGGCACACACTCACGCACGCCCCCCCCCCGTTAGCCCCTGTTCCCAGGCCCCACTCCCTCTGTCCCACTCCCTGGACCTGGTCCAACCCGACCCGCCCCTGGCCCCACCAGACCCCCGTCCCCGCGGCCTCTCTCCTCCCTTCTTCCCCACCCGGCTCTGGCCGGCTGGCAAGCCGCCCGCCTCCGCACCCTCCGCCCGCCGCCTCGCTCCCCTCGCCCACCGTCGCCTCGCCTCCTCCCGCCCCAAGACGCACGCCCTCCATCACCCCACCACCGCTTCCCGCTCCTCCTCTTCCCCGCCTCCCAGTGCCCTCCGGCCTCGCCCTCCCCTGAGCGGACCCGCGAGCGTGCTCGCCGCCGCCCCTCGCCGCATCGCCGGCCCGACCCCCCACCACATCGAGCCTCCCCACCTGGCGATCCGTCAACCAGGCGCCCGCCTCGCGCTCTCCGCCCCGCAACCTCTCCCTCCCGGCCAGCCAAGGCCGCCCGCCGTGCTCCCGCCGGTGCTCCCGCGCTCCCGTCCGCCGCTCCTCCCGCATCCCACAGCGCCTCCGCGCCTGACCCGCGCCCCGGCCCACCGTCGAGCTCGACCCGCCCCGCTGCAGTGCCGCCGTCGCCGACCCGAGCTCTGCCTGCAAGTCCCGCCTCCCGAAGCTCGGCTCGAGCCCGCTCTCATGGCGCCGGCCCGGCCTGCCGTCCCAGCGTCTCTGCCGCCTCCGTCGCTGCAGTGCCGCCTCGCGCCTCCTGCAGCGTCTTGCCCCGGCCGTCCCCCTCCTGCCGGCGTCTGCCCCCGCCACCGCCGGTCCGCCGTGTGCCTTGGCCGCCCGCGCGTCCTTGCAAGACGTACAAAGTACCAAACAAGGGCCACACCAAGTTCTTCGGCGCCGTGAAGCCCTGGAGCGGAGAGAACCCTTGGCACCCGAAGATCCCCGGACCCGATAACCCGAGGGCTATGCCACTCAAGTGCTTCGCCTCGGAACCCGAAGACCCTCGACGAGATCTCCGACATGGAACCCGGATGACCCCGATGTCGAACCCCGAGTACTTCGCCAGGGAAACTAGGGACGATGACGCCAAGACGACAAGATCCACCCCCCAGAGCGACGACCCCTGGACACCAAGAGCTACCGGCAACATGACCAAGAACCGGACCCCGATGACCATGATCCCCACGGCAGGACAACAAGGCCTTCGAGGTGGGACCGACAAGATCTTCTCCTCGGGACACCGGAAGCTCCCCTGAACGCCAAGCTCGTCGAGTTCAGGGACCCTCAAGATCTCCGTCACGGACGCGACGAGCACTTCGCCATGGAGCGCCAAGTTCTCCCTCCCGGATGCGCAAGATCTACCGTCTGAGAACGAGAGAACGATCCGCCGGAACGACCGGTAGAACCTCGACCCCGAGACCGACTGGACCTGTCGAACCCCGAACCCCGGAACCCAAGATCGTCGAACCCCCTCTGATGTGTGACCCCTTTTCCTCGAACACTAATCTATAACATAACAACTTGTTGCATATTTATTGTCATCCCGCATGCATATCTGTGGTTTGGGGGCCTTTTGCCGATTCACCTAATAATTAAATATGGGGCTCATATGCGGGCAAATCTAGTCTCATATCGGCCTCATTTAAATTTGTGTAGCGAACCGGTAACTTACCTTGACTTGTTAAACCACATCTAAATTGCAGGGTAGCTAAACAACCTGCACCATCTAACTAATTGTCGGGACCCCGGTTCCGCTTAATATTGACCTTTTTGCATCGCATCTTTGCCATGCCATGCCTCATACATGCATCATGCCGATCTTCTGCCGTTGTATTAAATACTGCATCCGGTGTTTATTCTAGTGTTTTGCTTCTTCGCGGATAAGGCCGTTGAGTTGATGTGAGCTTCGCCCCGATCTTCGGTTGAGCCTTCGACAATGTTTTCAGGCGAGCATCTCCCCCTTTCCACCTATCTTACTTTTATAGTATTTACTTCCCTCCTGTTGATCTTTGCTATCTGTGTTGCGATGCTCTAGATTTCGTACCCGTGATATCCCTTGCAGCCATATATAGCCCTGGACACATCCTATTACCTGTTGTTTGGTAGATAGCTGGACCCGCGTGTCGTAGTCGCTTGCTCAAGTGTTTTGCTTGTCGTCAAGTACCACCTATGTTGGAGGAATTGCCGCATGTTGATGTTGGAGATGATCATGGTTTTACTTATTGTATCACTTTAAATTCCGTTTAACAACTAAAATTAAATTAAGCAGAGGCATCGGTGGGTGATAGGTAAGTTTTGGTTTCCGACCGCCCACTTGTGTCCCGTAGGACCCGAGTTCTTGACACCTGTTCCGAGATCGAGCGCGCTAACCACAGGTGGGGAGATATGGGCCCCCCATCGATTATTACCTGATTTCAAAGTATTGTACTGGGGGCCACAACTAGTTTGAGGAGTTTTTACTATCCTGTACTTATGCCATGCTACTTATGTATTTACGTTTGTGCGAGGAGCACTTATCTTGTTAGGCTCGGCCACGATTTGGCGGTGTCGGCGGTCCCGTTTGGGGCGTCTTGTCGTTCATAGCCGTCTTCCCAACCCTAAGTCCGTCTCGGAGACGGCCGACCGTTATGGTGTACTTAGTGGGTGGCCCCGTGCTTGCTTTGAGTGCAGGAACGTCGTGACTTAGGCCCCGCCGACATACCGATGGGTGTATGTTAACTGATCTGGCAAAAAGGGTCGAAGTGCCTGTGGATACTTTGGTGCACCCCTGCAGGGTTAAATCTTTTCGAGAAGCCGTGTCCGCGGTTATGGACGACTTGGAGCACAGTGCTTGATCATAGACAACTATAACTAAAGTTTACTGTTATGAATTGACTTGTATTCGATTTGCCTAGTAATCAGCTTCACTACAACGGAATGGCTAAGTAAAAGTACCAACAACTGCTGGGTTTTGGGTTATCTCATGCTAAGTGTATCTGACTAGTAAGTGTTGCCACTTTAACGGAATGATTAACTAAAAGTGCCCACTGCTTACTTTATCAGGACGATTATCTAAACCTGACTAGTAAAATGCCGCAACTATAACTGAATAAGTAAAACTGCCAACTGTGTGAGTTCCTCGGTTGACTTCCTCGTTTGGTCTCGAGGGGGAAACACCAGGATGGGTTTGATTGGTGATAGCTTCAGATTGGATCCGGTTAGGTCACTCTTATCCCTCTCTGATATCCGCCAGTTGAATCGAGTCTCTATAGGTTGTTTAGTGCATGCTACCGCTGCCGCTCAGTCCACCATACCTATGTAGGCGAGGACCGCCGAATTCTAGCCTCGCCGTGTCGGCCTCGATCGCTCCTCTTTTCCTTTGCCCTTTGTCGGCACCCTTTTGTTTAAGCAGGTTTTGGGATCGACGCGTTAGCGAGTTACCCTTCGGCTTGGCACGGCAGGGTTATGGACGCCATTGGTTATTCTTCAGGGCCCTTAGCCCCATTTGCATCTTGTCCATAGTCGGACGCCCCATCGTTTTCAAGGTGATTTGGATCTTTGTACAGTATATTTGTATTCTTGACTCTTTGAGTCATTGTATATATATCATTACGTGGGTCCCATCAAGGACTGTTGTGTAATGTTATTACTTTGCTTTCCACCCGCACGAAAGTGCCTGGTGGGCACCTTCGAATCGTTTCTATGCGGGTTTGGCGAGTTTTGCTAAAACTTGCATAGGACCGATTCTGAGGGTGTTACAGAGTGGTATCAGAGCTCAGCAGTTGCGATACCCCACAAGTCCAGCCTGTAGGATAACCTAGCTAACGGCCGAAGTAGAGTGTCAAAACTATTTTGAAAAATCGGTTGGATAGTTCTGGTTAGGTCTGATTTTACTCCTTACCCCCTGCTATTCTCCTCTTATCTCGACGTGTTTTGAATCCGCTCTCTTCTCTCTCTTCGAGTCCAGGATATCTCGTGGTTGGGTTCCGTCGTACCTTCAGGGTTTCGCTTCCTCCTTTGGTAACGGTGTTCTACCGTCCGGTGTTCAAGCTGCCTGATGAATCCGTCTACGGTGTTACCATTCTTTGTTCTTTGTTTGTGCCTTCCGGTGTTTTTCCGACGCGACGTTATCCTCTATGCCAGATCCGATGCAGAGTCTGCATCACTCCTTTGTTTCCGAACCTCGCTTGTCGAGATCTTCAGTCTGAATCCGAGAGTTGGTTGCATAATCCGTCTATTCGTGTACAAGGTAATGCTTTGAGTGCGGGATGGAGTCGCGACCATACCACTACTCTTATCATTTGCTTTGTATATTGAATGGCGGATTGATGCAATTACTCCTTCCATGGAAGTTAGAGGTGGCCTTACCTTTAACTTCGTCCGTTGGTTATCCGGAGTGTTCTCTTGACGAACAGGGACAACGACCTCTTGTTAGTGGTGTCGCGAGGATCTACATGAAGCAAGAAGACGCAGTTCGCCAACCTTTCCTTCCGGTACCATGAGGAGGATCTCGAGGGCGAGATCCCTTGTTAGTGGTGTCGAATTGTGGCATCCCGCAAAACCACTACTAGAAAATCGCGTTGATTTTGTGCATCGCATCATCATAATCGCATGTCTTGTCTCGGTGCATCAGCATAACATCAGCATGCATATATTTGTTTGAAACCATTTTTGCTAAAAACCCTAATTTTGTTTTCTATATTAAACGCCCCGTCTTTATTCAAAACCCCAAAACCTGGGCTTGTCCGGATTATTTATTTTGTCTAGCATTGGTTTGCAAAAGTCCCGTTTATAAATAATAAAATATTTAATTTATTTTAGTAGGCGGTCGAGCAACCAACCCGACCGACGACCACCCAGATAAACAGATCGGACCACCTCTAATCCTATAGCTACCTAAAAATCTACCCACACCCCCTGGCCACCTCACCCCCACCCATCCTAGGCCGCCACCTCACCCCACCCTTTCCCCTACCCACCCAGGTGCCGCCCCCCAGCCCATCTCTCACCCTCTCCCCCTCTCTCTCCACCCCCAGCCACCTGCCCACACTCACGCACGCCCGTTAGCCCCATTCCAGGCCCACTCCTCTCCCAGCCCGACCTGGTCCAACCCGACCCGCCTCGGCACCCTGGCCCGTCGCCTCTCTCCTCCCTTCTTCGCGCCCTCCATCACCCGCACCGCTTCCCGCTCCTCCTTCCCCGCCTCCCGTGCCCTCCGGCTCGCCTCCACTCGGACCACATGGCGTGCTCCGCCTCCTCCCCGCCTCAAAGACGCACGCCCATCGAGCCTCCCCCGCCTCCGCCTCCTCCCTCAGCCTCCCGCCTCCTCTCACCGCCCGTAACCCTCACTGACACGCTGGCCCTCGCCAGGTGCTCCCGTCGCTCCCGCGCCTCTCCTGCATCCCGCGCCCGCCTCCTTACTCCCCACCAGCGACCCGCGCCCGGCCAGCAGGCTCGACCCGCCCGCTGGCCGCCCGCGTCGCCGGCCTGAGCTCTGCCCACAAGTCCCGCCTCCCGGCAAGCTCGGCTCGAGCCATGGCTCTGCTGGCTTGTCGCCTGCCGTCCCAGCGTCGCCCGTCTCTGCCGCCCTCCGCTGCAGTCGCCCTCCCGCGCCTCCTGGCGTGCGCCCGCAGCCCCGTCCCCTCCCGGCGTCTGCCCCGCCACCTCCGGTCCGCCGTGTGCCTTGGTCGCCCGCGCGTCCTTGCAAGACGTACAAAGTACCAAACAAGGGCCACACCAAGTTCTTCGGCGCCGTGAAGCCCTGGAGCGGAGAGAACCCTTGGCACCCAAAGATCCCCGGACCCGATAACCCGAGGGCTATGCCACTCAAGTGCTTCGCCTCGGAACCCGAAGACCCTCGACGAGATCTCCGACATGGAACCCGGATGACCCCGATGTTGAACCCCGAGTACTTCGCCGCGGAAACTAGGGACGATGACGCCAAGACGACAAGATCCACCCCCCAGAGCGACGACCCCTGGACACCAAGAGCTACCGGCAACATGACCAAGAACCGGACCCCGATAACCATGATCCCCACGGCAGGACAACAAGGCCTTCGAGGTGGGACCGACAAGATCTTCTCCTCGGGACACCGGAAGCTCCCCTGAACGCCAAGCTCGTCGAGTTCAGGGACCCTCAAGATCTCCGTCACGGACGCGACGAGCACTTCGCCATGGAGCGCCAAGTTCTCCCTCCCGGATGCGCAAGATCTACCCCGTACCGAGAACGAGAGAACGATCCCGCCGGAAACGACCCCGGCAGAACCCTGGACCCCGAGACCGGACCCTGGACCCTGTCGAACCCCGAACCCCGGAACCCAAGATCGTCGAACCCCCTCTGATGTGTGACCCCTTTTCCTCGAACCCTAATCTATAACATAACAACTTGTTGCATATTTATTGTCATCCCGCATGCATATCTTTGGTTTGGGGGCCTTTTGCCGATTCACCTAATAATTAAATATGGGGCTCATATGCGGGCAAATCTAGTCTCATATCGGCCTCATTTAAATTTGTGTAGCGAACCGGTAACTTACCTTGACTTGTTAAACCACATCTAAATTGCGGGGTAGCTAAACAACCTGCACCATCTAACTAATTGTCGGGACCCCGGTTCCGCTTAATATTGACCTTTTTGCATCGCATCTTTGCCATGCCATGCCTCATACATGCATCATGCCGATCTTCTGCCGTTGTATTAAATACTGCATCCGGTGTTTATTCTAGTGTTTTGCTTCTTCGCGGATAAGGCCGTTGAGTTGATGTGAGCTTCGCCCCGATCTTCGGTTGAGCCTTCGGCAATGTTTTCAGGCGAGCATCTCCCCCTTTCCACCTATCTTACTTTTATAGTATTTACTTCCCTCCTGTTGATCTTTGCTATCTGTGTTGCGATGCTCTAGATTTCGTACCCGTGATATCCCTTGCAGCCATATATAGCCCTGGACACATCCTATTACCTGTTGTTTGGTAGATAGCTGGACCCGCGTGTCGCTCGCTTGCTCAAGTGTTTTGCTTGTCGTCAAGTACCACCTATGTTGGAGGAATTGCCGCATGTTGATGTTGGAGATGATCATGGTTTTACTTATTGTATCACTTTAAATTCGCCTAACAACTAAAATTAAATTAAGCAGAGGCATCGTGGGTGATAGGTAAGTTTTGGTTTCCGATCGCCCACTTGTGTCCCAGGGACCGAGTTCTTGACACCTGTTCCGAGATCGAGCGTGCTAACCACAGGTGGGGAGATATGGGCCCCCCATCGATTATTACCTGATTTCAAAGTATTGTACTGGGGGCCACAACTAGTTTGAGGAGTTTTTACTATCCTGTACTTATGCCATGCTACTTATGTATTTACGTTTGTGCGAGGAGCACACTGTACTGTTTAGGCTCGGGCCACGATTTCGCGGTGTCGACAGTCCCCGTTTGGGGGCGTACTGTCGTTCACAGCCGTCTTCCCAACCCTAAGTCCGTCTCGGAGACCGGCCGACTTTGTTGCGGGTGTACTTAGTGGGGTGGCCCCCCGTGCTTGCTTTGGGTCTGGGAACGTCGTGACTTAGGCCCCGCCGACATACCGATGGGTGTATGTTAACTGATCCGCAAAAGGGTCAAGTGCTGTGGATACTGGTGCACCCTGCAGGTTAAATCTTTCGAGAAGCCGTGTCCGGTTATGGACAACTTGGAGCATGCTTGATCATAGACAACTATAACTAAAGTTTACTGTTATGAATTGACTTGTATTCGATTTGCCTAGTAATCAGCTTCACTACAACGGAATGGCTAAGTAAAAGTACCAACAATCGCTGGTTTTGGGTTATCTCATGCTAAGTGTATCGACTAGTAAGTGTTGCCACTTTAACGGAATGATTAACTAAAAGTGCCCATCGCTACTTTATCGTGACGATTATCTAAACCTGACTAGTAAAATGCCGCAACTATAATCGAATAAGTAAACCGCCAATGTGTGAGTTCCTCGGTTGACTTCCTCGTTTGGTCTCGAGGGGAAACACCAGATGGGTTTGATTGGTGATAGCTTGATTGGATCCGGTTAGGTCACTCTTATCCCTCTCTCGATATCCGGGTTGAATCGAGTCTCTATAGGTTGTTTAGTGCATGCTACCGCCGCCGATCCACCATACCTATGTAGGCGAGGCGCGAATTCTAGCCTCGCTGTCTTGGCCTCGATCTTGGCTCCTCTTTTCCTTTGCCCTTTGTCGGCACCCTTTTGTTTAAGCAGGTTTTGGGATCGGCCGTTAGCGAGGTTACCCTTCCGCTGGGCAGGGTTATGGACGCCATTGGTTATTCTTGAGGCCCTTAGCCCCATTTGCATCTTGTCCGTAGTCGGACGCCCCATCGTTTTCAAGGTGATTTGGATCTTTGTACTAGTATTTGTATTCTTGACTCTTTGAGTCATGTATATATATATCTGCTGTGGGTCCCATCGAGGACTGCTGTGTAATGTTATTACTTTGCTTTCCACCCGCACGAAAGTGCCTGGTGGGCACCTTCGAATCGTTTCTATGCGGGTTTGGCGAGTTTTGCTAAAACTTGCATAGGACCGATTCTGAGGGTGTTACAAAAGAAACACAACTTAGAAGGAACCATGATCACCTTTGAAGTTTTGTGACCAAGAGTTTTCTCAAGAATAAAAGACCTCATTCAAGAAGGATCAACCAAGAAGGATGGAAAGATCTCAAGTGAACCATATAGTTGGACCACCATATTTAGCTTAGGCCAAACCCACCAACTTATGTGGGGTAACAAAAATATTTTTGGGTTGCCTAAAAATATGCTTGAAACTTGTTGTTTGAGTGGAATGTTTGCTTGTGATTGCTTGCACATTGCTTGTGTGAATTGTGATGTGTGTGATTAGAATTATTCCCTTAGAAATATTTTGCCTATTCTAATCCCAATTCAAACCAAACAGATGACTACTCCAAGAAACTCCAACATCAAGGATGGTGACAACAACAACAACAACCAAGAGGACAACATGAGAGAACTCATAGTAACCCAAAACCAGTTGAGCCAAATGACAACTCAGCTTTTAGCCAACAACAATGGACTAGACCCAGCCATACAAAGGATTTTGAAACTTCAATCCCAATTGTTGCAAGGATTGGTTACTCAAATGATCAACATGGGAGAAAACTTTTCCCAAAGAGCTAATGACAACAAGGATGACAAAGATGTTACTTTTGAAGAAACCAAAGCTTGCAATATTTGTGGAGACAAGGATCATACATCCAAGGAGCATGAAGATCAATGCCCCAAGAAGAGAGAAAGATTTCCCACCTTTGAAGAGCATGAACTAGAAGAACTCCTAGCTTTGGAGAGGCCCAAAAGGAAGAAGAAGGACATAAGCTAGTTGCAATGTTATAATTGCAAAGAGATGGGACACTATGCCAGTGAATGCCCAGAAAAGAAGAAGAGCCAAGAAGACAAACAAAAGCTAGTGAAACCCAAGATAAGGAAGGATTTTAGCCAAGTGATGTGCAACCACTGCAAAGATTTAGGACATTATACATCATATTGTCCAGAGAAGCCACCTCAAGACCTCGGCCTTATCACATGTTTCAAATGCAAGGAACTAGGCCACTATGCAAACTTCTGTCCAGGAAAGTTACATCAAGATCCCAAACAAGACAAGCTGTAATCTAGTTGGAAATTTTAAAGGTGGTAGTACCCTAGATGCTTTGAGCCTACTTGTAACCCTAGCCTTCCCAAATCTCGGGACGAGATTTATTTTAAGGGTGGTAGCCTGTCACATCCCAAGATTTTCCAAATCTTGTAATGTGAAAAATAAATGAATAAAATAAAACTTTGTTGATTTTCAGGGTGAGAAGAAACTTTTGGAATCCAATTGGAAACTTTCAAAACCTATTTGGATCAAATAAAATCCTAAAGGGATTTAAAAGGTTAAATAAACAATAAAGTTAAAAAATATTTGGAATTACTATTTTGGATCTTTTAATAAAAAGATTTGGTTTTCAAATGAAAAGGTGGAAATACAAATAAGGATTATTTTAGAGCCAAATTAAACCTTGGCCAAACTTTTGAAATAAAAATGTTTTGCTTTGATTAAAAGAGTAAAGTTTTATTTAAATAAAATAATGAGGATTTAAATAATATCCAAATTTATTAAAGTAAAGGTTTTACCATTTTAATTAAACATCAAAACTTATTATTTTATTTTAAATAAGTTTTCCAAGTATTTTATATTTTTAATTAAAACCTACTGATTTGGTTTTGATAATATTTAGTTTTCAAATGGAGATTTTATTTAATAAAACAAAACCTATTTGATTTAATAACTAAGGTCCATTTTATTTAATTAATAAATGGATCCTAAAAAGATTAACACTATTATTTTTGTCTTGGACTTTGATTTGTGTTGATAAACAGACCTAAACTCGATATAAAGTTTGGTGGAAGTTTATTTGATTTGGTTGTTTGAATTGATTGTTTGAATTTCAAAATAGAAATTGATTTGGAGAAAGAAAAAAGCAATGAGGAAAAAAATAGAAACAGACGCAGCCCAACCCAACCTGGCCCACTAAGCCCAACAGCCCACCTCCTCTTTTCCCTCCAGAAGCGTTTTCTTTCACTCGAACTCACACCCACACAGACGCAGACATGTGGACCCCGACTCCCCTCTCTCACTCCGCTGACGAAACGGCCCCACACCCGAGCCTTCTTCCTCACCCGTCGCGACCTCTTCTCCCCTAAACCATGTCGCCGTTTCTGCCAAATAACTGCACACTTGATTCCTCATAACCACGCGTTGAATCAGCCCCGTGACCGCGCGCATTTAATCAAGCCTCTCCCCTCTCTGATCTCCCTCACTCGCCAGACCTTCCTTGCCCCCAGGCTGCCTCCAATTTCATCTGCACTGCCGCCTTCTCCGACGAGGTCCAGTGCAAATTCCAGCGACCTCATGCCGCCCCTTGCATCACGCCGCATATAGATGATAGACTCCACTATACCACCATAGTATCACTTGCCAATACAAAATGTATTGACCCTTGTGGCTGTAACTTGTATGTTGCAGGTTTGATTGATGTTAGTAAAGTTTGATGATTAGGATACAAAGTCTACAACTAACATGTTTTCCCGTGGCACTTTGAAGATGAAGGACCCCATGCTTATAGATATTCTGCTGCAATGTAATGTAATAGCCAAATGAGCTATGTAAGATGTAATAAAATTATGTTATTCCTGGTTATAAAGTTGTATTATGACCCTTGTTTCTTGATATTACATCTTAACTGTGGATGCTAGCTATTGATCCAGGGACTAGCATTGTAAACACAGGGGACTCTACCTTATTATTGTTAGACCCCTCCTTTATAAAGGAAAGGATCCCTGTGATTGCAATGCTAGCATCCACAGTTTAAGATGAAGTACACAGATACAAAGATCGTTTATTACATTCATTCCAGAGATAAAAACATAGTCTTTTACAACTCAGGGCCATAGGCCTAATACAAGAGTTTAAGGAATAAGTAAATAAACATAAGTCTTCATCTTCATGTGCCACAGGCAAGCATGTTGAGTGTAGACTCATGACTCCTATTCATCATCGGAGTAACCTGCAACATCACAAGTTACAACCACAGAGGGTCAATACTTTGGAATAGTATTGGCAAGTGATACCTTAGTATATTTTAAGTGGAATATTTTACTATATGCATTTGGCTAAGTGTAGCTTGGCTTGCTTTGCTTGAAAATAGGTTTTCCTATTAGTTGAAATCACTAAGTTTTCTTTGTCAAAACATTCCCAAGGAACCACCAATAGACATTGAGGTCCTTCACCCTTGTTCACCCACAAATTTTACTTAGAAGTTGGAGTGATGAGATTCTTGTAGCTTCCATGTCTTGATGCTCAAAGTGTCCATTTCCTTGGACAAGGCTAAGTACTTAGGTTTTCCATCTCTGGAGGTTGTGCACTTTTCCCACCAGACTTGGTTTCCCAAGACAGGACCTTTCAGAAGCCTTTCCTTAGTCATATGGACGCGTTCCAACCTATCATCCCATCTACCACCAACTGTCCAAAAGACTAAGTTCTAGCAACCTATATGATCAAGGCAGAGCCCATATTGCCAAGTGGTTGCACTGTAAGATTTCTCAACACTTGGCCTCCAAATCCCTTTGTGCCTGGGTGGCTTACCACAAGTGAGATACACAACCCAAGTCCATGGCCTTGTGTAACCACTCAACATAACCCATACTTTCCATTCCACCCAGGAGGTTCATTTGACTTAGTGGTTTTATTAGGAAAGTATAAGTCGCATGTCTTAGAAATATTTTCTTCATAGAAGTGTAGTTTTCACCAACCCTTGTTTGCTATATAGCTAGGCTAAGCAGAGTATGGCAACTTATCTTAGGGATAACTCCTTAGCAATTCTACTATACTACATAGGATTTCCCCACTTTTGCCTTAGAAAAAATAACATGCATTACTATAACAAAATATCTAATGCTTGTTCAAAACATAGGACAAATATATTCATGTAAATATCACTTGCCTTGGTAGTGGGGAGAGTAGCACTCTTCACAATCACAATCTCTAGCAAAATCTACACAAGAAATTATAGCATAACATTACACACAAATATATACATCCAAAAATAATATGAATGCATGCATGCAAGAATTTACTAAGTGGTGATTTTTGAAAATTCTACCAAGTATGCTCATATCTACAGAAACTTAACAAGTCACAAATTTGTCAACTAAACTTATTTGGCTCCAATACAATTTATCAAAATAATTCTCTATTTAAAATGGCCTTAAAACATGTTCTACAAATAAAATCATTTTAACTGTTACTATATGCTAAACAAATTGGATATTCTGAAAGGTCTTGATTCACTGAATCCAACGGTATAAAGTTTGCAAAAATCTAACGTGGCAATCGAAAGTTATAAGCATTTGAAAATGGGATCTAAATCTGATTTGAATTTCTATTTTTGAATCAACCCTAGCCACGCGTCGCGTTATTACTGGCGCGTACCGGTTCGCACCGGATCACGCTCTGCAGCCGCTGGATCTAAACAAATCGAACGCTCCAGATCGCGTTCCTCTTCGGGGTTAAGTGGTTCTATCCTAACGCTACGATACAGATCTAACGGTCTAAAACAACCGGTCAAAAACTGGCGCCGCATATCGGCTGTGCGCGGCGGCGACGACCAGACGGTGGCGGCGCCGGCGGTACAGATCGCTAGGTGGATGGGGGAGATGCTCACCGAGATCGTGAGGGTGTGGGGATGCTCGACGTGTGAACAGCTCGGCAAGGGGCGCTCAGGGTTGTTGTAGATTTCTCGCCGGAGTTGGATCTGGCAGCGGTGGTTCTGCTCGAGGTCGGAGGCGACATTGCAGATCACTAGGATGCCAAAGGAAGGTGTGGTTAGATGCGGACGATCACGGAGAACATGCGAGCGTGAACGACAAGGTTCGGGGCGGTCTGGACTTACCACTAGAGCTCGCCGGAGTTCGTGCAGAAGACGGTGGCGGCCAGTCGTTGACGTTGCGGCTACGGGTCATGCGAGTAAACGGAGAGTGTCAGAAGGTGCACAGAGATTCACTGAACACGATAGCGTAAACGCGAGACCGAGGGAACTCTACGCTCATCGGAATTTGCCGGCGCAGTCGTCGGAGACGGCGGGGTTGCAGAGAGCAATGCGCAGCACAGGCGTTCTTTGCTTGGGTTTGGGGAAAAGAGAGAGGCAGGGGGTCTATATAGCCTGATCATGAGCGTGAATCACTCGGCCATTGATTCGAATTGACGCCGCGAATTAAACACAGGAAACGGCCGCGTTGATTGGGGATGAACTGGTCGTGCGGGTGGAGACGATGCTGGCGTGGAGGAGGCCCGCTTGTCAGCGACGTGCGCAAGTTGGAAGTGGGGTCTGCCTGTCAGCGGCTGAACGTGTGTGCTCGCGCGTGCAGGAGGAAAAGGGATGCCCCGGGTGGGCTAGTTGGGCCTGTTCCACTGCTGGGCTAAATACCTGGCGCCCGGCCCTTTTCTTTTGTTTGCTTCTTTTCTTTTTCTATTTCTATTTTCTGGAATGATTTTTGATATGAATTCAAATCCTTTTGAATTCAAACAAAAATGGGATCTTCTTGCAGTTACGTGGTTTCAAACAAGTCACTTAACCAAGTGGTTACCTTATAAGGGCCTGGTCAAGCTTGGGTGTGAAACAAAACAGAGACTTGTCCCTAGTTTGTGGATGATTGAAATAGGGTTTAGAAAATGTTTCTAAATTGGAAACTTGGGTTAAATGTTATACCTATTCTTTCCAACAATGGAGGCAAGCAATCAAGTTCCTAAACCATCCAATCTCAAAGGTTAATGGCCAAATGAATTGAATTTGCTCACATGAAATCATAGCTCAAACTTCTGTCTCCAAATGATTTTGAGAAAAACCCTAAATGGATGAATGATGCAAGAATGATATGAATAAGTTTTGGAATATGAATTTAGGGATGTTACACTTTATTTGTGGAAACATGTTTAAGGCTATTTTGAATATAGATTTAGTATAGTAATTTGTTTTGGCGATCTGGAGCGTTCGATCTGTTTAGATCCAGCGGCTGCAGAGCGTGATCCGGTGTAACCGTGCAGCGCCAATAATAACGACAGCGTGGCTAGGGTTGATTCAAAAATAGAAATTCAAATCAGATTTAGATCCCATTTTCAAATGCTTATAACTTTCGATTGCCACGTTAGATTTTTGCAAACTTTATACCGTTGGATTCAGTGAATCAAGACCTTTCAGAATATCCAATTTGTTTAGCATATAGTAACAGTTAAAATGATTTTATTTGTAGAACATGTTTTAAGGCCATTTTAAATAGAGAATTATTTTGATAAATTGTATTGGAGCCAAATAAGTTTAGTTGACAAATTTGTGACTTGTTAAGTTTCTGTAGATATGAGCATACTTGGTAGAATTTTCAAAAATCACCACTTAGTAAATTCTTGCATGCATGCATTCATATTATTTTTGGATGTATATATTTGTGTGTAATGTTATGATATAATTTCTTGTGTAGATTTTGCTAGTGATTGTGATTGTGAAGAGTGCTACTCTCCCCACTACCAAGGCAAGTGATATTTACATGAATATATTTGTCCTATGTTTTGAACAAGCATTAGATATTTTGTTATAGTAATGCATGTTATTTTGTCTAAGGCAAAAGTGGGGAAATCCTATGTAGTATAGTAGAATTGCTAAGGAGTTAGCCCTAAGATAAGTTGCCATACTCTGCTTAGCCTAGCTATATAGCAAACAAGGGTTGGTGAAAACTACACTTCTATGAAGAAAATATTTCTAAGACATGAGACTTATACTTTCCTAATAAAACCACTAAGTCAAATGAACCTCACAGGTGGAATGGAAAGTATGGGTTATGTTGAGTGGTTACACAAGGCCATGGACTTGGGTTGTGTATCTCACGAGGAGGAGCCAAGTGTTGAAAAGAAAGCTTACACGACCACTTGGCAATATGGGCTCTGTAAGCAAGGGATTTGGAGGCCAAGTGTTGAGAAAAAGCTAAAAAGCAAAACCACTTGGCAATATGGGCGCCTTTGATCATATAGGTTGCTAGAACTTAGTCTTTTGGACAGTTGGTGGTAGATGGGATGATAGGTTGGGCGTCCATATGACTAAGGAAAGGCTTCGAAAGTCCTGTCTTGGGAAACCAAGTCCGTGGGAAAAGTGCACAAGATGGATGGAAAACCTAAGTACTTAGCCTTGTCCAAGGAATGACACTTTGAGCATCAAGACATGGAAGCTACAAGAATCATCACTCAACTCTAAGTAAAATTTGTGGGTGAACAAGGGTGAAGGAAATGTCTATTGGTGGTTGGTTTGGGAATGTTTTGACAAAGAAAACTTAGTGATTTCAACTAATAGGAAAACCTATTTTCAAAAAAGCAAGCCAAGCTACACTTAGCCAAATGCATATAGTAAAATATTCCACTTAAAATATACTAAGGTATCACTTGCCAATACTATTCCAAAGTATCAATCTGTGGTCTGTCTTGTGATGTGCAGTTACTCCGATGATGATGAATAGGAGTCATGAGTCTACACTCAACATGCTTGCTCATGGCACATGAAGATGAAGACTTATGTTTATTTACTTATTCCTTAAACTCTTGTATTAGTCCTATGGCCTGTAAAAAAAAGACTATGTTTTATCTGGAATGTAATAAAGACCTTTTGTATCTGTGTACTTCATCTTAAACTGTGGATGCTAGCATTGATCCAGGGACTAGCATTGCAATCACAGGGATCCTTTCCTTTATAAAGGAGGGGTCTAACAGATGGTATCAGAGCACTGTGTTGCCTGTAGGATTATGACCCTAGGACTTGAAAACCACTAAGGAAATTTTTTTCAACTACTTATACACTTGTCTATTCTTCTCGTAAAACTTTTCTAATCTTTTCATTATCAACTCCATTTGTAGATGAACTCCATCAACGAAGCCGTGAAGAAAGGACCACTCATGACCATGACCTTGGAGTGTGAAACTGAGTTTCCCAATATTCTCAAGGACCTCATGGTAGCAATGGATGCACATGGTGCAGCTGTGTACAAAGGCTTTCCAGTGATGGATGAAGGAGTGGAGTATTGGTGGGTGCAACTTCACTTGTACAAAAACAAGGAAGACAACCACAAGGAAAGGGATTACATGTACACCAACACTAAAATGCACACCACATTCTTTGAGTCAGCCAGAGATGCAGCTTGGAGGACTATCAAAGAACTAAGTACTAGAGTCAAGTGCAGAATGCTCAACCTCCAAAAAGACTTAGAGAAAGAGAAGGAAATTAATCAAGAGTTGGAAGCCACCAACCAAGAGTTAAGGGGAGATATAATAGACTTAGTGATGGAGTCATGTGAGCAGGATAGATGGATTGCCTCTAGGAATATTGTGATAGCCACCAGATCCAGTGAGATAGGCCTATAAGCACACTTTGTAGTGGACCACCATCTATCACCTTATTTTCCAAAATGATACCTTAAATAAGTTGGATCTTGTTTGATGTAATGGATTTGTGTAAGCATGACTTGTGTGAAATTTGTGTCCCATGGTTAAGTATGAGATGGTTGTTTATGTTCATCTTAAATAGTGTTGTTCTAACTCTGCAATTTTGTAAATAGATGCCTATTGCCGTCAGCACTGTTGAGGAGTTCCAGGTTACTCGTTTCGGACCCCGTATCATTGAGCTTACCACTTTGCTCGACCTCCCCCTTCCCACCATCACGGTGTACCCACTCACCAAGTTCGAGAGGAAGGACCTCTGGGGCTTCAAGGTGACCCAGCCAGGACGCCAGACTGAGCCTACTACAGAGGCCATCGTCTTCAAGCTGATGCACGATGACAGGGAGAGAGGCATGGAGGTAGTCATGCAGGACCTGATAGGACGCTTGTTAGGTACTCCCGGCAAAGTTAGGGGTACTCACTTTCACGTCTTCGGAAGGCGTGATGATGATGGAGATTCCATCGACTTTGAGGACGACTCGAGGGACACGGCGGAGCCGATACGTCTCTATCTCCAGGACTTAGAGACTCTCCTCAGGCACGTGGACACGGATAGGACGAACGTCATGCTTGGCAATGACGAACTTGATCTGACTACGCGAGAAGGACAAGCTTTTGCGAGGATGAGATGATCAAGGAAATGGAGACAAAGTTCGAGGCCCAGGACCGTAAGTTCAAGAGTCAAGAGAAACGCGTCCAGGATAGGAACAAGAAGATCCGGGACATGACCGAGGAACTGAAGTCCAAGGACTTTGAGCTTGAGCAGCAGCAGATGGTTATTGAGAGGCTTCGCTCCCAGAAGAGGGCTCTCAAGGCCAAGGTAGATTCCTTGACCACTACGATTGAGGAGAACAAGGCCGCGATGGAGAACGCAGGTCTTACCTTCGTCGAGGAGGAGATTGACGCTGATGAGTAGACTTGACTACTCGCTTACCTTTCATATTCATACTTGTTATTGTGAACTTATTATTGGACCATCCGACATGTGGATGGCTTGCCACTTGTGTGTTTTACTTCATGAGCTTATGATGTGGTTGTTGAAACCTTTATTCTTATGTTGCTTGTTATGTGTTTGCTTATGATGTATTGTGCATAAAACATCTATGGGAATCTCATTCTTATCTATTTGAACAAACCACAGATGCCTCCCCGTCGCGCAAACCCCAACCCCAACAACATCACCCCGGAAATGCAACAAATGATGAATGCGCAAACACAGCTTATGCAAATGATGACAACATTCATCCAGAACCAGAACAACAACAATCCCAACAACAACAACAATAATAACAACAACAACAACAACCCTCCGGGTTTTGACATGCTCACCAGATTTCTGCGTCTGAGGCCAAGAAAGTTTTCGGAACAATCGATCCCATGGTAGCCAATGGCTCGTTACGTGAACAAGGACTTAGTGACCGTGGGTTGCACGGATCTGAAAAGGTCGGTTCATGACACATACATTGGAAGGACCAGCCACATGGTGGGATAACTTCCAAATCACCACTCCCATTGATGAAGTGACTTGGGACATCTTTGAAGATGGCTTCGCAGCTCATATCTCATCGGGAATGATGAGTCGAAAAAGAAGGAGTTTCATAACTTGAGCGGCGCCACCGTAGCGTGGTGAGTACATAGAAGAGTTCAACAATCTGGCGCTATGCACCGGATGAGGTTGATCTGATGCCAAGAGAAAGGAAAAGTTCTTGGAAGGTTTGAATGACGGTGAACCTACGGTTATGCGTGGCATATGTTCCAACTTATCGATCGTTGTGTGACAAGGCTATTTTGGAAAGCAAAATGAAGCAAGTCGAGAGTAGGAAGGAAACACTCCGACAAGCACAGCTCGGGATCGTCTCACAAACGATCTCACTATGATGTGATGGCGACTCGGGATCCCATAAACATGGGAAATTCAACAAGCACCACAACCACTGGTCATGACAACAAGCATCACCGTAGTCATGACAATGATAAGTACAAGAACCACAAGAGTGGACATAAAAGCCACCACAGTGGAAATGGTAGTGGAAGTGGAAGTCAGCATGTTAAAAAGGACATCAGTCAAGTTGAGTGCTTCAAATGCAAGAAACTGGGGCATTATGCTAATGAATGCCCTGAGAAGAAAATGGAAGGACCTAACAAGCCAAATCCTTTCCAGAAAGGACAGGTTAACCACATCAACATGGAGGAGGTCTATGATGAGCCTGATGCCGTTGCTGGTAAGTTCAGACTCAATTCCATTCCAGCATTTGTACTCTTTGATACCGGTGCATCTCATTCATTCATATCAAAAACATTTGTTGAAAGAAATGAACTATCGGTAGAAACCATTGGGTGTCCTATAAGAGTAAGTTCTCCGGGTGGAGAAATGTTAGTGAACTCAGGATGTCATGACTTAGTCATAGAGTTTGGGAAACATAAGTTTCCAGTGAACCTGATAATTCTGAATTCCCAAGGGTTGGATGTGATTTTGGGAATGGATTGGATGGCTAAGTACGAGGGAGTATTAGATTACTAATAAATGCAGTTGCACTCACAACCCCGAAGGAAAAAGAATAAAATTCAGATCTAACTTTGAATCCAAGGAAAGCTGAATTCTCTTAAGGGGTTAGCATGGACAGTGTGCCAATTGTGTGTGAGTATCGGATGTGTTTAGGAGGAGTTACGAGAATGCCACCAGATAGAGATGTGGAGTTTCTCATAGATTTGGTACCAGGTTACGGACCAATAGCTAAGAGACCATACAAAATGTCATTGATGAACTGAAAGAACTCAAGAAGCAGCTAGGAGAACGATTTGAAGGGTTTATTCAACCAAGTTCTTCATCTTGGGGAGCCCCAGTATTGTTTGTGGAAAAAAAGGATAGAACGCAAAGATTGTGTATTGACTACCGATCTCTCAACGAGGTGACCATCAAGAACAAATATCCTTTGCCAAGAATCAACGACTTGTTTGATCAGTTGGAAGGAGCATGTGTGTTCTCGAAGATTGATCTTCGGTCAGGTTATTTTCAACTCAAGATAAGAGAGCAAGACATACCTAAAACAGCATTCACAACAAGGTATGGCTTGTATGAGTACACTGTGATGCCTTTTGGTTTAACCAACGCTCCGGCATATTTCATGAATATGATGAATAAGGTATTCATGGAATTCCTTGACAAGTTTGTAGTCGTTTTCATCGACGATATCCTAGTCTACTCCAAGAGCAAGGAAGAACATGTAAGACACTTGCGCTTGATACTTGAAAAACTAAGGGAGCATAAACTTTATACCAAGTTCAGCAAGTGTGAGTTTTGGTTAGAGGAAGTTGGTTTTCTTGGTCATGTTATGACAAAGGATGGCGTGTGATTGATCTGCTAAGGTTTCATTGTGATGAATGGGAATCTCCTAGGAATGTAAAAGAAGTTCGTAGTTTCCTTGGCTTAGCAGGTTATTACAGAAGATTCATTGAGAATTTCTCGAAGGTTGCTAAGCCAATGACAGAGTTGCTAAAGAAAGACAAGAAATTTGCTTGGACTGAAGGTTGCGAAGTCAGTTTCCAAGAATTGAAGAAGAGACTTGTGACAGCACCAGTTCTATGCCTGCCAGATTTGGAAAAAGATTTCCAAGTATACTGTGATGCGTCTCATCAAGGTTTGGGTGCCGTACTTATGCAAGATGGTAAAGTCGTAGCCTATGCTTCGAGACAACTCAAAACTCATGAAGTAAACTATCCCACTCATGATTTGGAGTTAGCCTCTGTCGTCCATGCACTCAAAACATGGAGACATTACCTTTTGGGTAAGCGGTGTGAAGTGTTCACCGATCATAAGAGCTTGAAGTACATCTTCACCCAGAAAGAAATCAACATGAGGCAAAGGAGATGGTTAGAACTTATCAAGGATTACGACTTAAGTTTGCAATACCACCCGTAAAGCTTAACGTAGTAGCCGATGCTCTAAGTCGTAAGACGTTTGTAAATGGCCTTACCAAAGGGGGTGCGGATGACTTGTGTAAGCAATTCAAAGAACTCAGATTGGAGATTGTACCAGAAGGACATCTCATTTCCTTAGATGTTCAACCCACTCTATTGGACAAGATCCGAGAAGTTCAGAAGACTGATGAGGAAGTTGAAAAGATTAAGGAAAATATAATTCTAGGGAAAGCCAAGAGTTTCCATATAGACGAACAAGGCACCTTATGGCACGGGAAACGTATTTGCGTTCCACAAGATCTGGAATTGCGAAAACTGATCCTACAAGAGGCTCACAACTCTCTGTATTCTATTCACCCGGGAAATACCAAGATGTACATGGACATGAAGGAAAGGTTTTGGTGGAACAATCTCAAAAGGGACGTCGCCGAACATATTTCTTTGTGTGATGTGTGTAGCAGAGTCAAAGCGAGCACGAAACCAAAGAAGTTTGCTTCAACCACTACCTATTCCAGAATGGAAGTGGGAAAATATTGGTATGGATTTCATTACCGGATTACCAAGGACCAGGTCAGGGTATGATTCCATATGGGTGGTAGTGGATCGCTTAACTAAAGTGGCTCATTTTATACCCATGAAGACAACTTATACGAGTGCCAAGTTAGCAAAAATTTACATGAGCAGAATTGTATGCCTTCACGGTGTGCCTAAGAGTATTGTGTCAGATAGAGGAACTCAGTTCACTTCTCACTTTTGGAGACAACTTCATGAATCTTTGGGAACGAGATTGGAATTCAGTACTGCCTTTCATCCCCAAACGGATGGAAAAACAGAAAGGACCAACCAAATTCTTGAAGACATGTTGAGAGCCTGTGCTTTAGACTATGGAGCAAGTTGGGATGAAAGCTTGCCTTACGCAGAGTTTTCTTACAATAATAGCCATCAATCTAGTATTGGAATGGCACCATTTGAGTTACTCTACGGAAGGAAGTGTACCACCCCATTACTATGGAATGGTGTGGGAGAGAGAAGTTTATTTGGACCTGATCTTATCAAAGACGCCGAAGAGAAAGTCAAACTGGTTAAGGACAGATTGAAGATAGCACAATCCCGACAGAAAAGCTACTGGATTCTAAGCGTGAGAAGTCACCTACGAAGTTGGGGATAGAGCTTATCTTAGAGTATCACCACTTCGTGGAGTGAAAAGGTTTGGAGTCAAAGGGAAGTTGGCACCAAGATATGTTGGGCCATTCAAGATTCTAAGTCGCAAAGGAGAAGTTGCATATGAACTTGAATTGCCAGAATCTCCGTCAGCTGTTCATAATGTATTCCATGTGAGTCAACTTAAGAAATGTCATCCAGAGATGGAAGAATCTTCTTTGAAGGACACCATACCTTTGGAAGAGGTCCAACTAGAAAGTGATCTCACCTATGAGGAAAAGCCTGTCAAGATTCTAGAGACCGCAGAAAGAGTTACCAGGACCAAAACCATCAAGTTTTGTAAAGTGCAATGGAACCATCACTCCGAAGAGGAAGCAACATGGGAAAGAGAAGATGACCTTCGGAAAGATCACACTCACCTATTTGCTAGCCAAACCGAATATCGAGGGCGAGATTCATCTTAAGGGGGTTAGATTTGTAACATCCCTAAATTCATATTCCAAAACTTATTCATATCATTCTTGCATCATTCATCCATTTAGGGTTTTTCTCAAAATCATTTGGAGACAGAAGTTTGAGCTATGATTTCATGTGAGCAAATTCAATTCATTTGGCCATTACCCTTTGAGATTGGATGGTTTAGGAACTTGATTGCTTGCCTCCATTGTTGGAAAGAATAGGTATAGCATTTAACCCAAGTTTCCAATTTAGAAACATTTTCTAAACCCTATTTCAATCATCCACAAACTAGGGACAAGTCTCTGTTTTGTTTCACACCCAAGCTTGACCAGGCCCTTATAAGGTAACCACTTGGTTAAGTGACTTGTTTGAAACCACAGAACCCTGCAAAGATCCCCAATTTTGTTTGAATTCAAAAGGATTTGAATTCATATCAAAAATCATTCCAGAAAATAGAAATAGAAAAAGAAAAGAATCAAACAAAAGAAAAGGGTCGGGCGCCAGGTATTAAGCCAAGCAATGGAACAGGCCCAACTAGCCCACCCGGGGCATCCCTTTTCCTCCTACACGCGCGAGCACACACGTTCATCCGCTGACAGGCAGACCCCACTTCCACCTCGCGCACGTCGCTGACAAGCGGGCCTCCTCCACGTCAAGATCGTCTCCACCCGCGACACCGGTTCATCCCCAATCAACTGCCGTTTACGTGTTTAATTCGCGGCGTCAATTGAATCAATGGCGAGTGATTCTCGCCGTGATCAGGCTATAAATCCCTCTCCCCTCTCTCTCTTTCCCCAAGCAAAGAACGCCCCAGCTGCGCGCATTGCTCTCTGCAACCCGCCGTCTCCGGCATTGCGGCAAATTCCGGTGGCGAGAGTTCCCCTGGTCGCGTTTACGCTATCGTGTTCAGTGAATCTCATGCACCTTATGACACCCTCCGTTTACTTCGCATGACCCATAGCTTCAACGCGTCAGCGCCACCGTCTTCTGCCGCGAACTCCGCGAGCTCTAGTGGTAAGTCCAGACCGCCCGAACCTTGTCGTTCACGCTCGCATGTTCTCCGTGATCGTCCGCATCTAACCACACCTTCCTTTGGCATCCTAGTGATGCGCGTCGCCTCCGACCTCGGCAGAACCACGCTGCCGATCCAACTCCGGCGAAATCTACAACAACCTGGCGCCTTGCCGAGCTGTTCACACGTCGAGCATCCCCACCCTCACGATCTCGGTGAGCATCTCCCCATCCACCTAGCGATCTGCTGCCGGCGCCGCCGTCGTAAATCGCCGCAAGCGTACCGATATGCGCCGCCAGTTTTGACGGTTGTTTTAGACCGTTAGATGCATGTCGTGGCGTTAGGATAGAACCACTTAACCCGAAGAGTGCAGCGATCTGGGCGTTCGATGCTGTAGATCCGGCTGAGCGTGATCCGGTCTTGAATCGATGCAGCGCCCGAGAATAACGCCGACGTGGCTAGGGTTGATTCAAAAATAGAAATTCAAATCAGATTTAGATCCCATTTTCAAATGCTTATAACTTTCGATTGCCACGTTAGATTTTTTTCAAACTTTATACCGTTGGATTCAGTGAATCAAGACCTTTCAGAATATCCAATTTTTTTAGCATATAGTAACAGTGAAAATGATTTTATTTGTAGAACATGTTTTAAGGCCATTTTAAATAGAGAATTATTTTGATAAATTGTATTGGAGCCAAATAAGTTTAGTTGACAAATTTGTGACTTGTTAAGTTTCTGTAGATATGAGCATACTTGGTAGAATTTTCAAAAATCACCACTTAGTAAATTCTTGCATGCATGCATTCATATTATTTTTGGATGTATATATTTGTGTGTAATGTTATGCTATAATTTCTTGTGTAGATTTTGCTAGTGATTGTGATTGTGAAGAGTGCTACTATCCCCACTACCAAGGCAAGTGATATTTACATGAATATATTTGTCCTATGTTTTGAACAAGCATTAGATATTTTGTTATAGTAATGCATGTTATTTTGTCTAAGGCAAAAGTGGGGAAATCCTATGTAGTATAGTAGAATTGCTAAGGAGTTATCCCTAAGATAAGTTGCCATACTCTGCTTAGCCTAGCTATATAGCAAACAAGGGTTGGTGAAAACTACACTTCTATGAAGAAAATATTTCTAAGACATGAGACTTATACTTTCCTAATAAAACCACTAAGTCAAATGAACCTCCTGGGTGGAATGGAAAGTATGGGTTATGTTGAGTGGTTACACAAGGCCATGGACTTGGGTTGTGTATCTCACTTGTGGTAAGCCACCCAGGCACAAAGGGATTTGGAGGCCAAGTGTTGAGAAAGCTTACAGTGCAACCACTTGGCAATATGGGCTCTGCCTTGATCATATAGGTTGCTAGAACTTAGTCTTTTGGACAGTTGGTGGTAGATGGGATGATAGGTTGGAACGCGTCCATATGACTAAGGAAAGGCTTCTGAAAGGTCCTGTCTTGGGAAACCAAGTCTGGTGGGAAAAGTGCACAACCTCTGTAGATGGAAAACCTAAGTACTTAGCCTTGTCCAAGGAAATGGACACTTTGAGCATCAAGACATGGAAGCTACAAGAATCTCATCACTCCAACTTCTAAGTAAAATTTGTGGGTGAACAAGGGTGAAGGACCTCAATGTCTATTGGTGGTTCCTTGGGAATGTTTTGACAAAGAAAACTTAGTGATTTCAACTAATAGGAAAAACCTATTTTCAAGCAAAGCAAGCCAAGCTACACTTAGCCAAATGCATATAGTAAAATATTCCACTTAAAATATACTAAGGTATCACTTGCCAATACTATTCCAAAGTATTGACCCTCTGTGGCTGTAACTTGTGATGTTGCAGGTTACTCCGATGATGAATAGGAGTCATGAGTCTACACTCAACATGCTTGCATGTGGCACATGAAGATGAAGACTTATGTTTATTTACTTATTCCTTAAACTCTTGTATTAGGCCTATGGCCCTGAGTTGTAAAAGACTATGTTTTTATCTCTAGAATGAATGTAATAAACGACCTTTGTATCTGTGTACTTCATCTTAAACTGTGGATGCTAGCATTGATCCAGGGACTAGCATTGCAATCACAGGGATCCTTTCCTTTATAAAGGAGGGGTCTAACAATTATAGGTTGGGATCCTTACATCGCCACAGCCGGCCATGCCTCTAGCAGCCCGTAGCCATGTCGCCACCATCGCCTGCCCATCCCGTTCGGTCTCGTCGTCGCGACTATAAATAGAGGCCACCCCCAGCCGAATTGAGCACACCATCTCACTCCCCCTCCGCACTGATCATACCACCCCGTTCCCGGAGCAAGGCGCGCAGCACTTCGTCGGAATTTCACCGAAGCCTGTCGTTGCTGGAGAAGAAGGGGGCCAGCGATTTGAGCCGCCCCAGAAGAAGCTTCCGGTACCAGGAGGTTTGCCGTCGTCGACTTCGTCGTTCGCCCACCTCGCTGACCCTCGCCTGAGCCCCGGTGAGCCCCCAATGACCCCCACCTGCCGCGCTAGGTTTCTGTCTCGCCGGCGTTGCCCAACGTCGACGATGACCCTCAGCCGTTGGATTAGAACTAGATCGAACGCCCCACATTGCCCCATACCGCTTCGCACCCCCTCGTCTCACTGACACGTGGGGACAACAACTTAACGAGCCCGCGTAAGCTCCGTGCTTAGCAGGCCGGACCAGTATCTCTTCCCGCGCAGCCCAGTTGTTTGAATTTGGATCTTTCCATTTTCATTCAAACACACTTCTACACCTAGTTTCAAAAATCAACCCAGATCGATCCAGTGAACCAAATTGAATGAAACAAATTTTGGTAGAAATGTCTTGAAATGCTGAATCCAAGCCCGTTGGATTCAAGTCATTTGGATCTGTAGATCATCCTTGGTAAAAATAACAAGGCAGAAGCTTTTCTGCATTCAAACATTTTTAAAATTTAAACCATGATAGCTTTTGAGTTGATTCCAACTCTCAAAAATCACATTTAACCATACCTTTCAGAATATATAAAAATATATAGGTTTACTTACAGAAATATTGACCAAGTAATAAAAGAATGCCACATAGGCATTTCTAGACACATTATTTAATTAAAATAAAAGGGTAAAACCTTATTAAATTGTGACACCACTTTAAATCACATTCCCATGGACTAAAATATGTGGTGATGACATGTGTCAACATGATACTATGTTTGGTTTGGAGAATATTAAATCTTAAGTAGTTTTTCAATGACTAGAAATTACTTTTCTAAAAATAAAAGGATTTAAACCAAGCTTTAATCTTGTAATGTTAGTGATGATGTTAGATCATCTATAGGACCCTTTTGTGTGATGATTGCAAGTAGTTAAGTATTGTTTGGTGATTGTGTACCTCGTATTTAATTATAGACGCTAGTACCGACCAAGGATACGAGGAGGAAGGAGGATACTACGAAGAAGAAGCCGAGGAGAACTGCAACCACTTCTCTGCACAAAGCAAGCCTAATACTACTAGTTGAATGTGCAAGCTAACACTTGCAAGATAATTTACCTATGCAAGCCAATACTTGCTTGTTACCATGCCAACTATATTCCTTAAGCATAAGTGATCATATCCACTTGATAACCCAATCCTAGTTTTATTTGCAAGCTTTCTACTTTATTTATTTATCAAAGCTAATTCCTTAGAGAGTACTTAAGTGACTTATAGATGCTAGAAAGATATATTTGAAGGTTGCATAAAGAGCATAAAATTTGGCCTAAGCTAGATAATCTTGATGTCACCCTAAGGCATGAGATTGAACTTAGTTAGAACACCCCTTGTTTACTACCCCTCATTAGTACTCACCCCCACTTGTAGATGCTAGTGCTAAGCATAAAACTTGATCAACTTTAGATGGGAATACTTGGTGAAAATGGTTATGAAAACCTTAGAATGATGGATCATTATACTGAGATGTTTTGACATGTGTTTCTGAACACCAGATGATTTTGGTGATGAAAATGTTGAGGCATGAGCCTTACCGCTTTATAAAACTGATGGTTGTCTGGATGCGATACCATTCCAATTTTACCGTACAACCACAATACCCGAAGATTGGGTAGGGCTTGACTGGAAACTTATATACCTTAGTATTAGTTCCCTCCCGACCAAGGTCTGAGCTGAGGCTACCTTGTGAAGATTGTCCACCTGTGCAGTACCCAGGATGACAGTTGGTCATGGTTGGGAGGCCAAACTCACATGAGATGTGCTTATACTAGGGCATGTAATCGAAAGGTTAGGATTGATTATCCGCATACTGAGTATGGTGAATTCAGGATTTGTTCCTGACGGATGTATCGAATGTTATGGTGAAAGTGTACAATCTCTGCAGAGTGTCAAACTATTCGAATAGCCGCGTTCGTGGTAATGGACAGTTGGAGTGGCCATACTGTTCCCCCGTCAGATGTTTTCAAAATGACTTGTGAAATGAATTGATACTTTGACTTGACCACAACAGGGTTGTGAATTGAAATACAATTTCCCACTTAGGTGTTATAAACTTCAACTAGCTCTCTCTTGCTTCTGAACTTAGTAGAGATAAATCTGGCTTCTTGCAAAACAACCCTAGAGCCTAGTGTCCTATTATAAAAAAAAACCTTCACTTGTTAGTATTATTTTGCGAGTACTTAAAGAGTACTCATGGCTTTGTCCCTGGCTATTCCCGTGGCCAGACTATAAAGAGGAGTACCTGGAGGATGGACCTGTCACATCCCAAGATTTTCCAAATCTTGTAATGTGAAAAATAAATGAATAAAATAAAACTTTGTTGATTTTCAGGGTGAGAAGAAACTTTTTGAATCCAATTGGAACTTTCAAAACCTATTTGGATCAAATAAAATCCTAAAGGGACTTAAAAAAAATAAACAATAAACTTAAAAATATTTAAAATTACTATTTTTGGATCTTTTAATAAAAGATTTGGTTTTCAAAAGAAAAGGTAGATTTATAAATAAGGATTATTTTATGGAGCCAAAATATACCTTGGTCAAGCTTTTGAAATAAAACATTTTGTTTTGATAAAAATAGTAAAGGTTTATTTAAATAAAATAATAAGGATTTAATATCCAATTTTATTTAAGTAAAGGCTTTTCCCATTTTAAATAAATACTAAAACTTATTTATTTATTTTAAATAAGTTTTCCAAGTATTTTATATTCTCAAATAAAACCTACTAAAGTGTTTTGGTGTTATTTTAGATTTCAAAATAAAGATTTTAATAAAACAAATCCTATTTGATTTAATAACTAAGGTCCATTTTATTTAATTAATAATGGACCCTAAAATAAAAATATTATTTTTGTTTTTGGGACTTTGGTTTATGTTGTTAAACAGAACCAAACTCAATGCAAAAGTTTAGTGGAAGATTATTTGAATTGGTTGTTTGATTTGTGATTTGAATTTCAAAACAGAAATAAGAATTGGAAAAAGGAAAAGATTTCAGAACAGAAAAAATATGAAACGGCCCAGCCCAACTATCCTAGCCCACTAAGCCCAACCAGCCCACTCCCTCTCACCCCGCAGAAAAACGCTTTGCACCCACTCAGCGACTGACTACTGGACCCCGCTTCCCCTCTCTCTTCTTCGCTGACGAAGCGGACCCACGCAGCCAGCTCATCATCTTCTACCTCGCGGTGACCACGCCTCCAACGCCTCCTCGCCGTTTCTGGACGTTGAAGCCGGTGTAAATTCGCGTTACTTCCTCCATTAATCCCTCACTCGACCACGCCCATTTAAACGCCAGAGCCTCCCTTCCATTTCCCCTCTGTCTCCTCCCCCAAATGCGCCCCAGGCTGCCGAATTTTGCTCGACACCGCCCACTGTCCGACGATTTGCTCCGGCGAAGATTCCGTACGCCCCACGCCTTCCCTTGCCTCCTCGAGCACCCAGCCGTGATCCCCATCACCTAGCGGACCTTTCTGCAGCCGCAGCTCGCTCGCGCGCACCCCTGAGCCTCGACAGCGACGACTCCAAGCGCCGCCACCGTCTGGTTTAACTCCGGCGAGTGCCCCAGGTAGTTTCCGTCCGCCCCTTCCCCTCTCGTTCACGCACGCAAGTTCTACTCACCCTCACGCATCTAACAGACCCCTTGTCTCGTCCTCCTGTGCCTTGTAGCCCTGCCCCCAACGTCGACCGAAGCACGCCCGACGCCGTGTAGACTCCGGCGAGCAATCCACGTCGGACCAGAGCGCCCCTTGACTCCTCAAGAACACCTTGAGCTTCCCCAGGCTTCTGCGAACGCGGTGAGCATCTCCCCAGCCACTCTAGCTTCCTGTATCGCCGGCACCGCCACCATCCGCAGCTCACTTGCCACCTTATGCGCCCGCTCGTTTTAGGTCAAGCTCGCAGCAGCCGTCCGATCTCGATCTAGTGGATAGGATAGAACCACTTAAGGCGAAGGGGTAAGCAATCTGATCCGTGCGATATGACTTGGTCCTACGGTCTGTGTTAGTCAATCCACGCGAAATGTTTTCGACGAATAGGATTAAGACGCGTGGCCAGACTCTGGTTATAAAAACAGATTTGAATCTATTAGATTTGTGATTTTGTAAAATCCATAACTTTAGTTCCACACGTCCAAATTTTACAAACTTTATATCAATGGAATCAGTGGAACAAGCCCTAGCCAACCATGCCAGTTGTTTAGTAAAAAGCTTCTGGAAAAATGTTTGTTTTTGCAGAAACATTTGTATGCTTGATTAGATTATAAAAATTGTTCAAAAATGATTTTGGGGATAAAATCTTTGGAAAATGGTGTGATTTGAACCTACTGACCATAGGAAACACTTCGTGGTTTCAAAAATGTATATGGTGATGCAAAAGAATAATTCTTTGTTTTAAAACCATTTCTAGTCAAATAAAAATATAGTTTATTTATTAAAAATGGTTTTGGAAGAAAACTTTTGGGAAAATGTTTTGTTTTAAACTCTCTGACCCTAAACACAAAGTTTTATGGTTTGAAAACATATTTTGTGAACCCTAGAGATTAATGCCTTAGTAAAAACATTTTTACACCACATAAAATGATGCCTTGTTTTGAAAATGGTTTGTGAAGTGAAACCTTTTGCAAATGACTTTGCCACTTTACAAAATGACCAATAGGTGTTTTCAAAATGTTTATGACCCATTAGGAACCATTTGTCTAAATAAAACAATCCTTGGCATGCTTGCATGCATTATCTTAGTTCTATGATTTTATGTGATGTTTTGCTTGATTGGTAGATTGAGATTGTGCCTTGCTTGATTGAATTGTAGTGACTTGAAGAGTGTGATTGTTGCAAGGACAAGTAGTGAACCTATACTCTACCAAAAAGTCAAGTGATTCTTCATACTTTTGTCCCGTTACTCTCACTATGCATTAGTGATTTCTTTTTCTAAGTAAAACTTGCATGGAACTTTTGCTAAGTATAAACCTTGCTATAGGAAAACCTAGTAGATGAAACCTTAGAGAAAATTTCCTAAGTTAAGATTCCTAATACTATCAAGCTTAGCTTAGCTAATAGAAAACAAGGGTGGAATATATATTCACACTATGGAAAAATTTCTAAGTCTTTGGACTTATGTTTTCTTAATAAAACAACTAAGTCAATGAATCACCTGGGTGGAATAGGACTTGATTGGTGGTTTTTGGTTGAGTGGTTCACAAGGCCCATGTTTATGGTTGACCTTGTGTATCTCACTTGTGGATGGCCACCCAGGAACAAAGAGATTTGAGATGTCAAATGTTGAGAAGCTTCAAGTGCAGCCACTTGGCATTATGGGCTGCTGGATCATATAGGTTGCAAGAACTTAGCCATATGGACAGTTGGTGGTAGAGTTTGATAGGTTGGAACGCGTCCATTTTGGTCTAAGGGAAGGCTTCTGAAAGATCTTGTCTTGGTGAAACCAAGTCTTGTGGGGAAAGTGCACCACCTCTGCAGAGTGTAAAATCTAAGTACTTAGCCATGTCCCTGGTAAAGGACAATTTGAGCATCAAGACATGGAAGCTATCAAGAATCTCATCATCCAAATTTCTAAGTTAAAAACTTGTGGTTGAACAAGGGTTAAAGGATCTTCAATCTTTGATTGGGAGAAATGATTTTGTCAAACAAAAACTTAGTGTTTTCAAATGTTAAGGAAAAAATCTATTTTGAGCAATGCAAGCCTCAACTCCACTTAGCCAAATGCATATAGATGATAGACTCCACCATACTACCATAGTATCACTTGCCAATATAATTCAAATGTATTGACCCTTGTGGCTGTAACTTGTATGTTGCAGGTTTGATTGATTTAGTGAAGTGTGTTGATTAGGATTACAAAGTCTACAACCAACATGTCTTCCTGTGGAACTTTGAAGATGAAGGACCCCATGCTATAGATATTCTGCTGCAATGTAATGTAATAGCCAAATGAGCTATGTAAGATGTAATAAAATTATGTTATTCCTGGTTATCAAGTTGTATTATGACCCTTGTTTCTTGATATTACATCTTAACTGTGGATGCTAGCTATTGATCCAGGGACTAGCATTGTAAACACAGGGGACTCTACTTTATTAAAGGTTGGGACCCTTACAGACCCCAGGAAGGTTACGACAACTAGGATCATCTCCCATCGTCAGCATTGCCTATGACCCCGAAGATGGATCTTCGCCTACGCTACCGTTATTATTACGTATTCCGCTTCTTGAGTTATATTAAGGACTGGATCATGAGATCATTATTTGTGTAAGACCTTATGTATGGTTTGTAATGGATGATGTGCTGTGGTATCCAATTCTGTTATGTCTCGAAAAAATGGTAATCCTGGGATTGCGATGTATGGCATAACAGGCATCTAGGATTAAAAATCTGGGTGTTGACATCATGCTTAGCTCAGCTAGTAGAAAACAAGGGTGGATTATATTCATGCTATGAGATATTTCTAAGTCAAGGACTTGTGTTTTGTTTAATAAAACAACTATGTGAATGAATCACCTGGGTGGAATGGAATGAAATGTTTATGTTGAGTGGTTACACAAGTCCAGTATACTAGGAAAAACTTGGGCATCACCAAGTCCAGTATGCTGGGGAAAACTTGGTATCACACTTGTGGAAAGCCACCCAGGAACAAAGAGATTTGAGATGTCAAATGTTGAGAAGCTTCAAGTGCAGCCACTTGGCATTATGGGCTCTGCCTGGATCATATAGGTTGCAATAACTTAGCCAAATGGACAGTTGGTGGTAGGGGATGATAGGTTTGGGAACGCGTCCATTTTGGTCTAAGGGAAGGCTTCTGAAAGATCTTGTCTCGATGCATGTCGAGTCTTGTGGGTAAAGTGCACCACCTCTCGATAGAGTAAAATCTAAGTACTTAGCCGTGTCCCTGGCAATGGACAATTTGAGCATCCAGACATGGAAGCTATCAAGAATATCCTCATCCCAATTTCTAAGTTAAAAGCTTGTGGTTGAACAAGGGTTAAAGGATCTTCAATCAATGATTGGTAGATGCCTTGGGTGATTTTGACAAACAAAAACTTAGTGTTTTTAAATGATAAGGAAAATATATTTTGAGCAAAGCAAGCCTAAGCTCCACTTAGCCAAATGCATATAGATGATAGAAACCACTATTCTACCATAGTATCACTTGCCAATACAATTCAAATGTATTGACCCTTGTGGCTGTAACTTATTATGTTGCAGGTTTGTTTGAAGTTAGTGAAGTGTGTTGATTAGGATTACAAGTCTACACCAACATGATTGCCTGTGGCACTTTGAAGATGAAGGAATTCATGCTATATAGTTATTTCTACTACATTGTAATGACATAGCCAAATGAGCTATGTAAGATGTAATGAATTATTTTATTCCTGGTTATAAAGTTGTATTATGACCTTTGCTTCTTGATATTACATCTTATATGTGGATGCTAGCTATTGATCCAGGGACTAGCATTGTAAACAAAGGGATCTCTACCTTATTAAAGGTTGGGACCTCTACATCAAGCTCATCGGTTTGTTGTAACAAAGTATTAAACATATGGTATGGAAGGTAATGGTGGTTTGCATCAAGTAAACAAGTAATAGTGGAAGATGTATCAATGGTAAAGATTGGACCGGGGTCCATAGTTCACTAGAGGCGCTCTCCTTAGATAAACAAGATGGCATGAAGGGTAAACAAATCACAGCGGGGCAATTGATAGGAACTGAGCAAGGCATAACAATGCAATTACTAGTTAGAAAGATCCTATGAGATTCGATTGGGAAATACAACAATATACATAGATCGCCATCCAACTACATCTATTACTAGAAGTCCACCTTCATGTTATCATCTGAACCCCCTCCAGTATTAAGTTGCAAGCAACATACAACTGCTTTAAGCAAAGCGTGTAAGGTAAACAGTCCACATGTTCCATGAACAAGAGACCATTGTTTTCTCCCTAGTGGCAACAACACATCTACAACCGAAGAGATTTCTGTCACTTCCCTTGGAAACTAGAGTCATGAACCCACTATCGAGCATAAATACCCCCTCTTGGAGTCACTAACAACTACTTGGACAAGATAGCTACTAAAAACGGAGAGCATGCAAGATCACAAACAACACAGACATGATAAAATCATAAAGACAAAACCATTAATCAAACCAACATAATAATCTCAATATCCATCGGATCCCCGCAAACACAACATGCATGATTACAAATAGATTAGATCTTGATCATGAACGGAGCTCACAAGATCTATACATAAAAGCACAAAGGAGGAGATACAACCATCTAGCTACTACATGGACCCATAGTCCAAGGTGGAATTCTCACGCATCATACCAGAGAGAAGGCCTCCGGGATGATCTCCCCTTCGGCAGGGTGCCGGGAAGAACTTCAGATCCCCCCATTCTAGGGACGATGGTGGCGGTGGCTATAGACAGTTTCATGGAGATTTGATCGGGTGCTTAGGGTTTCTGCATCGGGGGCTTCTTATAGGCGAAGGGGGAGGCCGAGGCGGTGGCCAGGGGCCCCACACCCTAGCCAGGCGCGGGCCCACCCATGGTCGTGCCTGGGGGGTGTGGCCCCTCTGGCTCGCCTCCCCGGCTCCCCTCTGGACTTCTTGTTCCCCATGGAAAGTAATTGACTTTGACGTTTGTTCCGTCCAATTCCAAGAATATTTATTTACTAACTTTTCTGAAACCAAAAACAGCAGAAAACAGGCATCTGGCATTGTTGCAACTTGTTAGTAGGTTAGTACTAGAAAACATGTAAAAATCACCTCAAAGTGTAGACAAGTAAAGCAAAGTAGATACTAAACAAGCATGGAGCATCAAAAATTATAGATACGTTTTCAACGTATCAGTGAGCTCTGTTCATGATCAAGATATAATCTATTTGTAATCATGCATGTTGTGTTTGCGGGGATCTAATGGATATTGAGATTACTATGTCAGATTGATTAATGGTTTTGCCTTATGATTCTATCATGTATGTGTTGTTTGTGATCTTACATGCTATCCGTTGTTAGTAGCTATCTTGCCCAAGTAGTTGCTAGTGACTCCAAGTGGGGGTATTTATGCTCGATAGTGGGTTCATGCCTCTAGTTTCCAAGGGAAGTGACATAAATCTCTTCGGTTGTAGATGTGATGTTTCCACTAGGGAGAAAACAACGGTCTCTTGTTCATGGAACAAGTGGATTGTTTACCTTACACACTTTGCTTAAAGGATTTGTATGTTGCTTGCAACTTAATACTGGAGGGGGTTCGGATGATAACCTGAAGGTGGACTACTAGTCATAGATGCAGTTGGATGGCGGTCTATGTATATTGATGTATTTCCCAATCGAATCTCATAGGATCTTTTTGTCTGGTATTGCATTGTTATGCCTAGCTCAGTTCCTGTCAATTGCCCTGCTATAATTTGTTTACCCTTCATGCCATGATGTTTCTCTAAGGAGAGCACCTCTAGTGAACTATGGACCCCGGTCCAATATTTACCATTGATACATCTTCCACTGTTACTTGTTTACTTGCTGCAAACCATTACCTTCCACACCATACGTTTAATCCTTTGTTATAGAAAACCGGTGAGCTTGACAACCTCACTGATTCGTTGGGGGAAAAGTCTTGAGTTTGTGTTGTGCAGGTTTCCACGTTTCTTGCAACACATGTGTGACGTTTCCTTCCTCTTACTGGTTCGATAACCTTGGTTTCTTACTAAGGGAAAACTTGCTGATGTGCCGCTTCACACCTTGCTCTTGGGGTTTCCCGACGAAGTGCTTCCCAGCACCATCATCTCTCCATAATCAATGCCTTCAATTTGAGAGAACCCTTGTGCAACCAATCTTGCCTTGTTCCTTACTACAATTCCATGCTCATCTTGCTTGTTCTTGAATATCCACTTGGTGCCTATAACATTGCGGCAATCCTTTGGCTTCTCAACTAACTTCCATACTTTGTTTCTCTCAAAGTTGTTCAGCTCTTTGTGCATTGCTTCCAACCAATCCGAATCTTCAAGGGCTTCCCACACTTTATTTGGTTCAATCATGGATATGTGTGCTTGGTGTTCACTAAACCTCTTTTGTGCTCTTGTGTAAATTCCTCTCCTAAGATCCCCAACCACATTCTCTAGAGAGTGATCTATTAATTCCAACATCCTATCCATTCTAGCTTCGCGACGAGTATGGATCTCCTTGTTGTTTCTTGGGGGACCTCTTCATCATTTTGGTCCTCGTCTTGACCATCAACTTGACCTTGATCATCACTGGAATCATTCTCTTCATTAAGAGGCAAAGATTTACCTTGGTCTTGATTAGGAACACTACTAGAATTGAGTTGAGCTTGTCTCAAGGCAGTTTGTATGGATCTTCCTTGTGTAATTGACTTGGCAACACGACATTCTAGAGAATGATGACTCAAGCTCCTCCTCACTAGAGATGTCACCTTGATCAACATGTTGAGGTTCCATAGGTTGTCTTTGGCTTGGGTCATTGTCCTCCTCGGTGGATGGAGCATGTTGTTGTTGTGAAGATGAGGGCTCCACTTGAGTAGAGAATAGTTCTTCTCGATCTGCCATAAGGGGTTCCTCAATGGGGAGGATATATCCCACACCCATTCTTCCTATGGAATCCTGAGACATTTCATCATATGCATCACAAGAATCGACACGTCCCCCTTAGGGACCATCATATTCTTCGAAGGTCACACTACATGATTCTATGACGGCTCCGAAGAGATTATCATAGATTATATAAGTGTGAGATTCGAGACCATAGCCAACAAAAATACCCTCTAATGCTTTGGAATTGAATTTGGACAAACGAACACCTTTTATGAGATAGAAACACTTACAACCAAACACCCGGAAATAAGATATGTTGGGCTTGTTACCGGTAAGTATTTCATCTGGAGTCTTGTTCACTTCCTTGCGGAGGTAGAGTCGGTCCGATGCATGGCAAGCGGTGGAGATAGCTTTGGTCCAAAAGTTGTATGGAGATTTAAACTCCGCCAACATGGTCCTTGCCATCTCAATAAGAGTCCGGTTCTTCATCTCGGCTACACCATTTTGTTGAGGGGTATATGCAGCGGAATATTGGTGTTTTATCCCCTCATAACTAAGAAAATCATTCAAGGTGTAGTTCTTGAACTCGGTGCCATTGTCGCTTCTTATTATCAACACGGGGACATTGAATTAACGTTGAACCGGGTTGATGAAGTCGATGAAGGTCTTTTGGGTCTCACTTTTCAACTTTAAGAAATATACCCATGAGTATCATGAATAGTCATCAACAATCACCAAACAATATTTCTTTCCACCAAGACTTGCATGAGATGGAGGACCAAAGAGGTCCACATGAAGGAGCTCCAAGATCCTCCTTGACTTGATGTGGTTCTTTGGCTTGTGGGGAGCATCATGCATCTTTCCTTCTACACATGCCCTGCAAACACAATCTTTGACAAAGGAAACAATTTCTTTTAGTCCAACAATATGGCCATCCTTGTGGAGACTTTTCAAAGTTCTCATATTTACATGGGCTAGTCGGCGATGCCATAACCAACCCACATCGGACTTTCCGAATAAGCACATCGCACTTGTAATGGTTTGCCCCGAAAAGTCTACCACATACAAGTCATTTTCGACGTACCCAACGAAAGCGACCTTGAGAGACTTGCTCCACATGAGGACCACAATATCATCATCAATAAAGACGGCAAAGCCCATCTTTCCAAGAGCATGGACTGAAAGTAAATTGTAACCAAGGGTCTCAACAAGCATGACGTGCATGAGTGTAATATCATGGGCAACCACTACCTTGCCAAAACCCATTACCTTAGACTTTGACTTGTCGGCATATGTCATGGATATTTGATCATCATTTGGCCTTAATTCCTTGACAATAGACGAGCTTACGGTCATATGACTTGTGCAACCACTATCAAGCACCAACTTTGACCCTCCAAAAGCATATGTCTACAAAAGATCAAGCTAGTTTTTAGGTACCCATTTTTCAATGGGTACTCTTTTGTTAGAAACAAGGGTCTTGGGGACCCAAATAGACCAATCAATATAACCATCAAATGGGCTAACATAATGTGCATACACATCACCATAATAATCACGCATTAAAACATAGTGAGGGTTAGCACTTCCCGCAAAATCATCATGAGACATAGTTTTGCCATCTATGGTCTTACTACCCACAATGACCTTGTATTTATCTTGTGCGGGCTTGGCCTTCTTATTCTTGTTGTTCTTGTTCTTGGCTTTGGAGACAAAACCAATGACCCCTTTCTCACCATTTGACCTTTGCTTACTCAAGAGGCCATCAATGGACTTGTTTCTTTTTGGAAAGGTGGCCTTAGCTAGCTCCCCCTTCAACCTAGCATTTTCTTCAAGAATATTCGTGCTACTAGAAGGAATGAAATTAATAGGAGAAGAAATATTGGTCAATTGAGTTTTAAGATTTTCATGTGACTTTGTGAGTAACAATAGTTCACTTTCCAAGGCCTTGTGAGCCTTGTCAAGCATCATGTAGTCCTCGACAAGTTTTTCATGAACAACACCAAACTCAATCTTGTCCTTTTTAGACTTTTTATATTTAGCAACCGCATGATCTCTTTCCTTGACGAGCCTATTAAAAATTAAGTCATTAGCCCCATCAAGCCCTTCAAGTTTTAGTTCAAGGTACACTCTAGTCTCTTGTTATTCTTCTAGAGCATTATTTAGGGCTTCTACCTCAATCATGTGTTCTCTTCCTAGTTTACATCTTTCATCAAGAAGCTCTTGGGTGTGAGAAAGTTGATCTAAGAGGTCCACAAAATGTCTTTTGTGTTCCCCTTGCAAGTTATTCATGGACTCATCAAAAACAATTATTTACTTTTTAACCTCAAGAGACATTTCATCATCATTATCATCATTACTCAAGAGGGTGGGGTGAGATGATGAAGTACCTCCGTTCCTCTTGCCATAAGGCAAGTGACGTTCTTGTTGGAGAGATTCTCATTTGGAGAGTCGAAGAGGGAGAATGTGGGAGTAGAAGTAGTGGCAAGAGCAGCCACACCACTTGATGTTTCCTCTTCATTATCTTCATCATCTTCATCGTCGGAGGAGTATTCTTCATGAGTGATCAACACAATTTCACCCGACTTCTTGTTGATGGGATTCTTCTTGATGAAGGGTTTCTTGTAAGGAGCTTTGGAAGTTTTCTTCAACACAATTTTACCCCCATGATCTTCTCTCTTCTCATAGTGACAAACCGCCACAAAGTGATAGTGGTCACCACAATTGAAGCAACTTCTCAATTTAGTGACATTTTATCTTCTTCCATTTGGGTTGCTTCTTCATTGCATTTCCATCTTGGCCTTGGCGGGGTCCTTCCAAAAGTTCTTTGCATAGAAGGCCATATATTCGCCATAAGCAATCTTGACATCATCGGGGTGGCTCATGGAGAGGCCTTCATCACTATCATCTTCATCCCCATGATCCACAACTTTGGCCTTCAATGCAAGGTTGACAACGTTGCTCATTCCAAGGGCTCGAGCACGGGCATATTTGGCATTCTTGGCGGCAACCTTGAAAGAGTCCATCTCTTGCATAATTTCATTGGAGGTCATGAGGTGGCAGTTGTGTCTTCCTTGTAGGATCTTCAAGTCGGTGGGATCAAAGGGCATGAGTGCACTCACATATTTACTTTTTATCCAAGCATCATCCACATGTGAGGCACCCACATTCCTAAAAGCGGTGGCGGTGGACTTGAGCCTACTATACATGTCTTCATGATCTTCACCTTCCTTCATATAGAAGCCTTCGTCTTCCTTGCTTAGTGCATCATACCGGTTCCTTCTCATGCTCTCATTCCCAACATACAACTCTATGAGAGCATCCCAAGCTTCCTTGGCGGTGTTGAGGTGCTCAATGTGTGGGTAATCTTTTGTACCCAATCCTTGTTGTATATGTGCAAGGTGGTGGCATTGATTTGACTATTGAAAACTTCTCTTCTTGTCAAGTTGTTGGGATACCCAATATAGAGTCCTTGTTCAATGATGTTCCATAACTCAATACAAGAGCTGTGCACATGAGATTTCATTAGAGATTTCCATTGAGTAAAAGTAGATGCATCTAGCTTTGGTGGGTATCCTCTATTGTTTATATGAGGGTAAGGAATTGGAGGGTCGGGAGAGTACCATCCATGAGAGTCATGGTGCTCTCCCTTCCCACCACCCCTTTTTGTGGAGGAATTAGTGTTGTCTTGATTACCCCCCACGACCATACCCTCGGGTGATGTCGGGGCATTCACTTTAGGTAATAATGATGGAGATTCCTCTTGAGGAGAAGGGGATGATGAGCCACCTTTATCTTTAACAAGTTGCTCAAGTAGTTTGTGCAATTGTTTGATCTCGTTGGCCATGGTGGAGCTCAATCTTGTTTCCAAGTTATTGAGATCATCCATGGTCACCGAGGTAGGCTCACCACCACCTTCCCCATCGTTGCTACCCATATACTCTTAGGCGGTAAAGCCCAAATAAAGAGTCGAGGATCTGATACCAATTGAAAGGATCGTATGGGCACCTAGAGGGGGGGTGGATAGGTGCTACTTCAAATTTTCTTCTTTTTCAAATTAGGGTTTGGCAAGAAAGGTAAATTCTCTAGATTATGCAACTAAGGTGAATTTACCTATATGTCAAACAATCATTAACTGGCACAACACTAAGCAAGATCAAGTAAGGAAAGTGCGATAAAGGCTAGAAGTAACCAAAGTGGTGGACGCGAAGACACAAGGATTTGTTTCCCGTAGTTCCTTCCTTTTGAGGGGAAGTATTGAAGGGAATATGCCCTGAGAGACAATAATAAAATGTTTATTATGTGTATTCCAAGTATATGATAGATGTTTATTTTGCATGCTATAATTGTATTAATACGGAAATGTTAATACATGTGTGTTTAATAAACAAACAGAAAGTTCCTAGTTATGCCTCTCTCATAAACTAGTTCGTTGATTAACAAGATGATCATGGTTTCCTGATCATAGACATTGGATGTTGTTAATAACGAGATCACAACATTAGTGTAATGGTGTGATGAACATTCATCCGAAGTATAGCATTACGATCAAAGTCATTGAGTTTATATTGCTATAAACAAACTACGAAGTAGTCCTAATCCTTAGACCATGAGATCATGCCAATCACTAACACCGAAAGAGTTTCTTGTTGACATCAAACGTCACTCCGTAACTGGGTGATTATAAAGATGGCTTCAAAGCTACTAAAGTGTTATGTTGAGAATCATGGATCAAGAGTGGAATTTGTTCATCTCGATGACGGATAGATATGCTCTGGGCCCTCTTAGTGATATCACATTGGTTATCTTGCAAGCAAGTGATTTGATCAGTAGAATGTTATATCACGGGAACGAGAAAAGAGTGCATGTCAGTAACGATATCAAACTAGGTATGGAGATACCAATGATCAAATCTCGGACATGTAATATATCGTGAAAAAAAGGGATTAAGATACAAGCGTAAAAGGTTCCGACGATCACAGGAAAAGTCATCGTTGAATTGTGGGAGTCAGTATGGATATCCAGGTCCCGCTACTGATTATTGATCGGAGAAGGGTCTCGATCATGTCCGCATTATTCGAGAACCGTAGGGTGACACACTTAAGGGACACTGGCATCCAGTTGGAGCAAATGTTTCATGCCGAAAGAATAAACAAGCGCAGGAATTTATTTCACTAGATACCGAAACAGGTTTTCGGGTGAAATTGCATAAAGTGGTTATGCATGTGAAATGGAATTCTAGCAAGGGGTTATTTGTGAATGTTTGTCATTAAAGTAATTGACAAAATTCTGAATAAAATAAAATAGTTTTATTTAATGAGAGTTTGCATTAAATTTGGTGGACATTTAATGGGAATTTGAGTGGACTTTTGAGTGGAGGGAATTTAAAGGAATTTTGTGAGTGGAGTGTCCACCCACATGAAGAGGGGAGGGCAAGGGGGAAGCCCCCATGCGCCGGCCACCCCCTTGGGGTTCCCCCTCCTATAAAAGGAGCCCCCCTCCTCACTTGTCTCTCACACCTCCTCGTGAAGGATCTCTCTCCCCCTCTAGAATTTATCCCCCATGGTCTCGGACTAGCGAGATACATGTTCCCGGTGGATATTCGACAAGAAAGGGTTGTTCTTCCGCTGCATATCTGGAGCGAGGAGGCGGAGGTTGCCCGATGTCTTGTACGTGTGTGCGAGCACGGATGCGCTGCTGCTTTGCGGCGCTAGGACTTCCTCTCGATCTTGAGATCGGCAAGAGATCGTCTACATCAACCACGAGTTGAACTCGTTAAGCTTTGTCGGTCTTCAAGGGTATGTTTTCTACAGATATACATCTGCCTGTTGTTTGTATCTAGTAGATAGATCTTGGTGCATAGTTCCCATCGTAGGAAAATTTTGTTTTCTATGCTGCGAACCCTACAGTGGTATCAGAGCCGTATCTATGCGTAGATGCTTTACACGGGTAGTACACATATGAGTATGTGGGCGATGATGATCATGTTGTTGCTCCTTTGTTGTAATTTTGGATATTGGTGGCATAGTGGGATGAAGCGGCCCGGACAAACTTTACATGTCCTCGCACATGAGACATGTTCCACGCTTGACATGCAACTAGTTTGCATAAGTGGCTAGCGGGTGTCTGTCTCTCCTACTATAGTCAATATCTATTTTGCAAACGAGTTGTCAACAATTTGGTTATCCTCGTTGTGGTTCATGTTCGTAGGTAAGAACGGTTCTATATCGAAATCCCCAAGCCACGTAAAACTTGCAATGGATAAATTAGAGGCGTCTAGTTTAGATTGTTGCTGGGCTAGTGTTATGATATGGTAATGTTGTAAGTAGAAGTATGAGATGATACTCTTACAACACACATAGCGTGTAAACTCCATAGACCTTGGATTTACACATATAGGTATGATAGTGATCATACCACGGTGCACATGATAGAGATCATATGCGGGAACCATATCATTTCACTAATAAACATGTGATGTTTGATAGCATCTTATATTGCTTGTTTAGCGCTTTGTTAGCATAATAAGATGATCCCTCATTTAAATATCAAGATAAGAATGTGTTCTTCCTTTAGTATGCACTGATTATGTTTTCGTCACTCCAAGACATCACGTGATGATCGGGTGTTCTTGGATCCACGACCATATTTCGGGTGTAAAACAGTTACACACGCGAATACTAAGGTTCTAACTTGGCGAGACTAGCATGTACAGACATGGGCTCGGAACACGGACCGAAAGGTTAAGCATGAGTCATATAGTTGATATGATGCCCATTTGATGCTCGCCTTTGAAGCTACATCGACTCACGTGATGATCGGACTTGGTGTAGTGGGTTTGGTTCATGTAATCACCAAAAAGGCACGAGGGATGTCGTTTTTGAGTGGGATTTCATTCATAATATGGATTAGTTGAACTCAATCTATCATACACTTAGTCTAAACTTTACAAATTCTGTTGTAGATGGCACCACCTGCTTTTAATTTAAATGTGTTCATGGAGAAAGAGAAACTTGCAACGAACGGTAGCAACTTTACCGAATGGGCCATGAATTTGAGGATTCTCCTCTCTGCTGCACAAAAGCAATATGTGCTAGAAGCGCCGTTAGGCCCCCCACCTTTAGATGATGCCCCTGACGAGGAGAAGAATGTCTATCAGACTCGTCAGGAGGACCACAACTTAGTTCATTGCGGCATATTGTATGGGCTAGAGCCGGAACTTCGAAAGCGTTTCGAAAATGGCAATGCTTTTGATACAATGGGTGAGTTGAAAATGATTTTCGACACACATGCTGCTGTAGAGAGATACAACGCTTCAGAAAAGTTCTTTAGCTGCATGATGGAAGAGCACAACTCCGTTAGTGAGCATGTACTCAAGATATCGGGTTACACCGATAAGCTTGTGTCCTTGGGAATATCGATTCCCATTGACTTAGGCATCCATCGTGTTCTGCAGTCTCTGCCACCTAGATATAAGAGCTTCGTGATGAACTATAATATGCAAGGCATGAAGAAGTCTCTCCCCGAGCTTCTGTCAATGCTTAAAACTGCAGAAGTGGAGATAAAAAAGGAACATCAAGTGTTGATGATCAATAGGAACACTGGTTTCAAGAAAGACAAGAAGGGAAAATGGAAGGGAAGTAAGGGCGGCAAGCATGTTGCCGTGCCTAAAAAGAAACCCCGAGTTGGACCTAAGTCTAATACCGAGTGCTACTATTGTAAGGGGACTGGCCACTGGAAGCGCAACTGCCCCAAGTATTTGGCAGACAAGAAAGACGGCAAGGCAAACAAAGGTATATATGATATACATGTTATTGATGTGTACTTGACTAGTGCTCGCGGTAGCACCTGGGTATTTGATACCGGTTTAGTTGCTAATATTTGTAACTCGAATTAGGGGCCGCGGAACAAGCGATCGCTAGCAAGGGGTGAGGTCAAGATGCGTGTCGGCAATGGATCAAGCGTTGATGTGATCGCCGTCGGAACGCTGCCTCTCCACTTGCCGTCGGGATTAGTTATAAACTTGAATAATTGTTATCTGGTGCCTGCACTAAGCAGTAACATTGTATCTGGATCGTGTTTGATGCGAAGTGGTTATTCATTTAAATCCGAGAACAATGGTTGTTCCATTTATATGAATGAAATATTTTATGGTCATGCACCGATGATGAATGGTTTATTTCTTTTGGATATCGATAATAATGTTACACATATTCATAATGTTGATGCTAAAAGGATTAAACTAAATGATGATATATCCGCATATATGTGGCACTGCCGTCTAGGTCATATTGGCGTTAAATGCATGAAGAAGCTCCATTCGGATGGACTTTTGGAATCACTTGATTATGAATCATTTGATACATGTGAGCCATGCCTTATGGGCAAGATGACTAGAACGCCGTTTTCCGGTTCAATGGAACGGGCGACAGATTTATTGGAAATCATACGTTCTGATGTATGCGGTCCAATGAGTGTGTCGGCGCGAGGTGGATATCGTTATTTTGTTACTTTCACGGATGATTTGAGTAGATACGGTTATATATACTTGATGAAACACAAGTCTGAAACCTTTGAAAAGTTCACGGAATTTCAGAATGAAGTGTAAAATCATCGTAATGGAAAGATCAAATTTCTACGGTCCGACCGTGGAGGTGAGTATATAAGTTACGAGTTTAGCACTCACATGAAAGAGTGTGGAATTGTTTCACAACTCACACCTGCCGGAACACCACAACGAAATGGTGTGTCGAAACGTCGTAATCGTACTTTATTAGATATGGTTCGACCTATGATGTCTCTGACGGACTTGCCGTTGTCATTTTGGGGCTATGCACTAGAAACTGTTGCATTCACTTTAAATCGGGCACCATCTAAATCCGTTGAAAAGACACCGTATGAATTGTGGTTTGGAAACAAATCTAAGCTGTCATTTCTTAAAGTTTGGGGATGCGATGTTTATGTGAAGAAACTTCAACCGGATAAACTCGAACCAAAAGCGGAAAAATGCGTCTTCATAGGATACCCTAAGGAAACTATTGGGTATTCCTTCCATCACAGATCCGAGGGCAAGGTTTTTGTTGCCAAGAATGGATCCTTTCTAGAGAAAGAGTTTCTCGCGAAAGGTGTGAGTAGTCGGAAGGTAGAACTCGAAGAGGTTATTGAACCTTCTCTTCAAAGTATGGCGAGTAGCGCAGCGCCGGAAGTTGTTCCGGAGTTGGCTCCACACTGAAGAGGAACTAATGATAATGATCATGAAACTCCGAAAGAGAGTACTACCGAACCTCGCAGGTCAAGCAGGACGCGTGCAGCTCCCGAGCTGTACGGAAATCCTGTCATGAATTTCATGGTTGATGAAAATGATGACCCTGCGACGTATGAAGAAGCGATGATGAGCCCGGATTCCAAAAAATGGTTAGAAGCCATGAAATCCGAGATGGAATCCATGTATGAAAATCAAGTTTGGAACTTGGTGGACTTACCTCACGACCGAAAGGCCGTGGAGAACAAATGGATTTTCAAAAGGAAAACTGATGTTGATGGTAATGTAATCGTATATAAAGCTCGACTTGTCGCAAAGGGGTTTCGACAAATTCAAGGAGTTGACTACGATGAGACATTCTCTCCCGTAGCGATGCTAAAGTCAGTTAGGATTATGTTAGCAATTGCTGCATATTTCGATTATGAGATATGGTAGATGGATGTCAAAACCGCGTTTCTCAATGGTAATATTGAAGAAGAGTTGTATATGATACAACCAAAGGGTTTTGTCGATCCTAAGGATGCTAACAAGGTTTGCAAGCTTCAGCGATCCATATATGGATTGAAGCAAGCATCACGAAGTTGGAATCTCCACTTTGATGAGGTGATCAAAGAGTTTGGATTTGTCCAAACTTATGGAGAAGCTTGTATTTACAAGAAAGTGAGTGGGAGCAATGTGGCATTTCTGATATTATATGTGGATGACATATTATTGATCGGAAATAATATAGATCTTTTAAACGGTGTTAAAAGTTATCTAAACAGCAAATTTTCAATGAAGGACCTAGGTGAAGCGTCATACATATTAGGCATAAAGATCTATAGAGATAGATCTAGGCGCCTAATAGGGCTATCGCAAAGTACATACCTTGATAAGATTTTAAAGAAGTTTAAAATGGAAGATAGTAAGAAGGGGTTCTTACCTATGACACAAGGCACGGCATTGAGTAAGACTCAAAGTCTGGCTTCGGCGGAAGAAAGAGAGATAATGGACAAGGTCCCCTATGCTTCAGCCATAGGCTCTATAATGTACGCCATGCTATGTACAAGACCGGATGTGGCACATGCTATTAGTTTGACTAGTAGGTACCAATCGGATCTAGGTTCAGAACACTGGAAAGCGGTCAAGAATATCCTTAAGTACTTGCGAAGAACTAAGGATATGTTTCTTGTATACGGAGGTGAAGAAGAGCTCGTCGCTAAGTGCTATGTCGACGCTAGCTTTGACACCGATCCGGATGACTCTAAGTCTCAATCCGGATACGTATTTCTCATGAATGGCGGAGCGGTTAGTTGGAGGAGCTCCAAACAACCTGTGGTGGCGGGATCAACAACGGAGGCCGAATATGTTCTTTGCTTGAGCGGCTCAGGAAGCAGTTTGTATGAAGGAGTTCATATCCGAACTAGGTGTGGTTGCAAACGCGTTGGACCCAATGGTGATCTATTGTGACAACAATGGTGCCATTGCCAATGCCAAAGAGCCAAGGTCTCACAAGCATTCCAAGCATATTAAGCGCCGGTTTCACTCCATCCATGAGCATGTCAAGGATGGAGATATAAAGATTTAGAAGTACATACGGATCTCAATGTAGCAGATCCGTTGACTAAAACTCTCCCTAGAGCAAAACATGATCTACACCAGAACTCCATGGGTGTTAGATACGTCACAATGTAACTAGATTATTGTCTCTAGTGCAAGTGGGAGACTGAAGGGAATATGCCCTGAGAGGCAATAATAAAATGTTTATTATGTGTATTCCAAGTATATGATAGATGTTTATTTTGCATGCTATAATTGTATTAATACGGAAATGTTAATACACGTGTGTTTAATAAACAAACAGAAAGTTCCTAGTTATGCCTCTCTCATTAACTAGTTCGTTGATTAACAAGATGATCACGGTTTCCTGATCATAGACATTGGATGTTGTTAATAACGAGATCACAACATTAGTGTAATGGTGTGATGAACATTCATCCGAAGTATAGAATTACGATCAAAGTCATTGAGTTTATATTGCTATAAACAAACTACGAAGTAGTCCTAATCCTTAGACCATGAGATCATGCCAATCACTAACACCGGAAGAGTTTCTTGTTGACATCAAACGTCACTCCGTAACTGGGTGATTATAAAGATGGCTTCAAAGCTACTAAAGTGTTATGTTGAGAATCATGGATCAATAGTGGAATTTTTTCATCCCGATGACGGATAGATATGCTCTGGGCCCTCTCGGTGATATCACATTGGTTAGCTTGCAAGCAAGTGATTTGATCACTAGAATGTTATATCACGGGAACGAGAAAAGAGTGCATGTCAGTAACGAGATCAAACTAGGTATGGAGATACCAATGATCGAATCTCAGACATGTAATATATCGTGAAACAAAGGGATTAAGATACAAGCGTAAAAGGTTCCGACGATCACAGGAAAAGTCATCGTTGAATGTGTGGGAGTCAGTATGGATCTCCAGGTCCCGCTACTGATTATTGATCGGAGAAGGGTCTCAATCATGTCAGCATTATTCGCGAACTGTAGGGTGACACGCTTAAGGGACACTGGCATCCAGTTGGAGCAAATGTTTCATGTCGAAAGAATAAACAAGCGCAGGAATTTATTTCACTAGATACCGAAACAGGTTTTCGGGTGAAATTGCATAAAGTGGTTATGCATGTGAAATGGAATTCTAGCAAGGGGTTATTGTAGGGGTCCCAACCTAATAAGATTGATCCCTCCTGTGTTTACAATGCTAGTCCCTGGATCAATAGCTAGCATCCACAGTTAAGATGTAATATCAAGAAACAAAGGTCATAATATAACTTTATAACCAGGAAAACATAATTTTATTACATCATACTTAGCTCATATGGCTATTACATTACATTGCAGCGGATTAAATATAAGCATGGGTCCTTTATCTTCAAAGTGCCACAGGCAGATGTTGGTTGTAGACTTTGTAATCCTAAACAATCAATCTTCACTAAAATCAGTCAAACCTGCAACATACAAGTTACAGCCACAATGGGTCAATACATTTGAATTGTATTGGCAAGTGATACTATGGTAGTATAGTGGAATCTATCATCTATATGCATTTGGCTAAGTGGAGTTGAGGCTTGCATTGCTCAAAATAGAATTTTCTTATCATTTTGGAAATACTAAGTTTTTGCTTGACAAAAATCATTTCCCTCAATCAAAGATTTCAAGATCCTTGTACCAAGCCATCTCTCCATCAATGATTGAAGAATTCAAACAACCCTTGTTCAAACCACAAGATTTTAATTTAGAAATTGGAATGATGAGATTCTTGATTGCTTCCATGTCTTGATGCTCAAATTGTCCTTTACCAGGGACATGGCTAAGTACTTAGATTTTACACTCTGCAGAGGTGGTGCACTTTACCCACAAGACTTGGTTTCCCAAGACAAAATCTTTCAGAAGCCTTCCCTTAGACCAAAATGGACGCGTTCCAACCTATCAAACACTACCACCCACTGTCCATATGGCTAAGTTCTTGCAACCTATATGATCATGGCAGAGCCCATATTGCCAAGTGGTTGCACTTGAAGCTTCTCAACATTTGACATCTCAAATCCCTTTGTTTCCTGGGTGGCATTCCACAAGTGAGATACACAACCCAAGTCCATGGCCTTGTGTAACCACTCAACATATCCCAATCCTTCCATTCCACCCAGGAGGTTCATTAACTTAGTTGTTTTATTAGACAAAATCACAAGTCCACAGACTTAGAATATTTTCCATAGTGTGAATATATATTCCACCCATGTTTTCTATTAGCTAGGCTAAGCTTGGTAGTAGTAGGAATCTTAACTTAGGAAAATCCTACTAAGGATTCCTCTATTAGGTTTTCCTTATAGCAAGATCTATACTTAGCAAAATCCATGCAAGTTTACTTAGCAAAATCACTAATGCATAGAGAAAGTAATGGGACAAAAAGTATGAAGCATCACTTGCCTTTTTGGTAGAGTATAGGTTCACTTCTTGATCTTTGCAACAATCACACTCTTCAAGTCACTACAAATCAATCAAGCAAGGCACAAACTCAATCTACCAATCAAGCAAAACAACACACATAAATAACAAAGTCAAAGAAATGCATGCAAGCATGCCAAGCTTTGTTTTGTTTGAAAAAAGTGGTTCCTAGTGGGTCATAGTCATTTGGGTACATCTAATGGTCATTTCCTAAAGTGGCCAAGTCATTTGCTAAAGGTTTCACTTTAAAACCATTTTCAAAACAAAGTGTTATTTTATGTGGTGTAGAAATATTTTTACTAAGGCATTAGCCCATAGGGTTCACCAAATGAGTTGCTATTGCAAAACTTGGTGTTTTGGTCAGTAGGTTTGTTCCAAACCATCTACTCAAAGTTTTCTTCCCATAAACATTTTTATAATAAAATCAATAATTTTATTTGGCTAGAAATGGACTAAACTAATTAATCCATTCCAAACTTTTCCAAATTCATTTTCCAAACCATGGGTTGGTTCCTATGGTCAGTAAGGTCACAACAAACCAATTTGCAAAAGTTTTATCCTTAAATTCAATTTTAAACAATTTTTATACTCTAAACATGCATACAAATGAATCTGCAAATTCAAACAAGCTAACAGCTACTATTTGCTAAACTAAGGGTAGGGTTGGTTAGGGCTTGTTCTCCTGAATTCATTGATATAAAATTTGTCAAATTTGGACGTGTGGTTTGAAAGTTACAGGGGTTTGAAGTTTGCAATTCAATCTGATTTCAAATTCAGTTTTAAAACAGATCCTGCCACGCGTCGTTGTTTCATTGGCGGATACCGGTTCGCTGCGGATCACGCTCTGGTGCGTTGGATTAAGTCTAATCGTGCGGCTCTGAACGCATACCCTTTCGGTTTTAAGTGATCCTATCCGAGCCTTAGGATCCATATCCAACGGTCCTCATCTAATGACCTAAGACTGGCGGCGCTTAGCGGCGTACGGCGATGGGGCGGCGGGCGTTGGCGAGGCAGGAAGCGAGGAAGAGAGGGAGGAAGCTCACCGGGTTCATGGAGCGACGCTGATGCTCAACGTGGTTTCGAGGAGGTGAGGGGTGCACTGGGGCGATACTAATCGCTCGCCGGAGTTCGCTCGGCGTCGGGCGCGTGCTGGGGATGTTGCTACAAGGCATGGGAGAGGGAACGGAGAATGGGGTTAGCTTCGTGCGCGGTTCCCTGACAAGTTAGCATCAACGCGAGGAAAGGGGGTGGTCTAGCTTACCGGGGAGGGGTTCGTCGGAGAAACCAGATGGTGGCGATGACGGTTGTCGCTGCGTTACACGCCTGGGCTTCAGCGGTGAGTGAAGCCGGGAAGCGCCAAGGCTAGAGAGTGTGAGTGTGCTTAGGGAGGCAAGGCGGTGTCGTGTTGCCGAATCGATGAGGAAGGTCGTCGGAGACGAGGGTGCTCAGGCGTGGTGAGGCGGCTGGGGCGTGTCGGGGAAGAAGGCGAGGAAAGCGAGAGGAGTGGCTGGCGTTTAAAGGCGTGGTCACTACAAGGAATCAATGTCTCCTTCACGCGCAATCAATCGCGGAGTTACTCCTTTGCAGTCGAGCGGAGTGGGTGTGGTCTGCGGGTGGGAAGAAGAACAGGGTGTGGGGTCCGTCGGTGAGAAAAGAAGAGGAGGATGGGTCCACGGTCATTGACTCCATGGGCTGTTTCAGAAGTGAGGAAAAGCAGTTCGAGAAGGGAAAAAATTTGGGCATTGGTGGGCTTGGAGTTCTTGGGTTGGGTTGGTTTTCTTTTATTTTTTACATGCCTTTGTTTTTTCTATTTTCTATTTACTGATTTGGATTTCAAACAACAATTCAATCAATCCAAATAATTTCATACAAACACCACATTTCAATTCTTTGAACTTGGTTCTGTTTATCAACATAAACCAACATTCCAAAATAAATAATATTTTTATTCCTTTTAGGATCTATTTAATATAAAATAGACCATAGTTATTTAATCAAATATGGTATGATTTATTTAATAAATCTCCATTTAAAGTCCAAAATATTTCTCCAAATCAAATCAGTAGGTATTATTTGGAAATAAAGAATACTTGAAATACTTGTTTAAAATAAAATAACATTTTATTATAGGGTCCATTAATAATTAAATAAAATGGCCTTAGTTATTAAATCAAATAGGGTTTGATTTTATTAATAAAATCTTTATTTGAAACCTAAATATTTTCAAAATAAAATTAGTAGGTTTAATTTGGGAAATATATAATATTTGGAAATTTGTTTTAAAACAAAATAACCTTTTATTTTAGTATCCATTATTAATTATTATAATAGACTTTCATTATTAACTCCAATAGGATTTGTTTTATTGAGATATTTATTTTGAAATGTAAAACAAGCCCAAACACTTTAGTAGGTTTTATTAGAGAAAATAAAATATTTGAAAAACCTATTTAAAACAATCTTAATAAGTTTTGATGTTTTAATTAAATTGGTAAAACTTCTTATTTAAATAAAGTTTGGATATTAATTCTTTATTATTTTATTTTAAATAAACCTTTGTTGTTTTTATTCAAACTAAATGTTTTAATTCCCAAAGTTTGGTCAAGGTTTAATTTGGCTTTATAAAATAATCCTTCTTTATAAATCCATCTTTTCTTTTGTAACCAATCTTTTATTAAAGGATCCAAAATAGTATTTCCAAAATACTTTATTTTCCTTTGTTAATTGTTTTATGTTTTTAAATCCTTTTGGGATTTATGTGTTCAAATTAGGTTTGAAGATTCCTATTGGAATTCAAAAAGTTTCTTCTGGCTCTGAAAATCAAACCAAGTTTTATTTTATTAATTTATTTTCACATTACAAGATTTGGAAAATCTTGGGATGTGACAGTTATTTGTGAATGTTTGTCATTAAAGTAATTGAAAAAATTCTGAATAAAATAAAAGAGTTTTATTTAATGAGAGTTTGCATTAAATTTGGTGGAAATTTAATGGGAATTTGAGTGGACTTTTGAGTGGAGGGAATTTAAAGGAATTTTGTGAGTGGAGTGTCCACCCACATGAAGAGGGGAGGGCAAGGGGGCAGCCCCATGCGCCACCCTTGGGGTTCCCCCTCCTCCTATAAAAGGATCCCCTCCTCACTTGTCTCTCACACCTCCTCGTGAAGGATCTCTCTCCTCTAGAATTTATCCCCCATGGTCTCGCTAGCGAGATACATGTTCAGTGGCTATTCGGCAAGAAAGGGTTGTGCTTCATTGCATCACTGGAGCGAGGCGGAGGTTGCCGTGTCTTGTATGCGTGTGTGCGAGCACGGATGCGCTAACGCTGCGGCTAGGACTTCCTCTCGATCTTGAGATCGGCAAGAGATCGTCTACATCAACCACGAGTTGAACTCGTTAAGCTTTGTCGGTCTTCAAGGGTATGTTCTCTACGGATATACATCCGCCCGTTGTTTGTATCTAGTAGATAGATCTTGGTACATAGTTCCCATCGTAGGAAATTTTTTGTTTTCTATGCTGCAAACCCTACAAGTATGTCTACGTTTGGAGAGGGGGTGGTTTCAAACCACCAACGCCACGAGAGGCCTCCCTTTTTCAAATTTTATTCTTTTTCAAATTAGGGTTTGACAAGAAAGGTAAATTCTCTAGATTATGCAACTAAGGTGAATTTACCTATATGTCAAACAAGGATTAACTGGCACAACACTAAGCAAGAACAAGTAAGTAAAGTGCGGTAAAGGCTAGAAGTAACCAAAGTGGTGGACGCGAAGACACAAGGATTTGTTTCCCGTAGTTCCTTCCTTTTGAGGGGAAGTACGTCTACATTTGGATAGGGGGTGGTTTCAAACCACCAACACCACGAGAGGCCTCCCTTGTTCTCCGATGAACCTCACCCCAAGGGGTTCGATTCACCTTCCACTATATCGGCAACCTTCGAGGTGGAAGGAGGCACCTTTACAACGAGTTCGGGGCACACATCCACAACTTAATTAGAGTCTCCCAAATACAAGAAAGCTGTCAAAACAATCAAAGACAAGCTTGTAAGAACCAAATTGTAACATCCCAGCATTTAGGACCTAACGAAGGGTAGATTTAGGAATATAAATTGTTGCATGCATTCATTTGTGAAAATGTGGGTAAAATTTTCGCCAAATAAAACAACCTAAGTGATCAATGTTTCTTTCATACTTTGAGATTAGGTTTAGTCTTAAAGGGTGATTGTTATAAACTTTCAGATGATCTTAAGGAGTTATGTGTTTAAAATGAATTTGAATTTTAAACTTGAGTGTTTGAATTATAATTTAAATGATTTAGATATAAGATTTGAATCTTAAATTAATTAAGAGATAAGTATTATAACTCAAATCTTATCCCAAAACAATATTGAATATGAAATTCATTTCATATTATTAATACATAAACAAGTTACAAAGAATGTAACCTACTGAAGTCATTCCAAACTTCACAATTTACAAAAGAATAAAGAATAAGAATATTCTTTATTAATAATAATATAATCTTTATTACAATTAAATAAAATAAAGATTACAAGGATAATAAAATAAAAATTACAAAAGAATAAGAAAATTACATTTGAATATCTACTAACTATCCTATATCTAAATCTACACTAAAGTTTCATCTTTATCTTTGTACCTGCAAAACAAAGACTAAATAGAAACAAAATAAGATTAGTGTTAGTAATATTTCTCTCAGATATGTCAGTGAAATGCACTTGACAAATTCATCATTGAGAAATGTTATAAAGGGGCAAGTTTCACCAATATGAAAGATTTCATATTTCATATATTCAAAGCCAGAAGTCAAATGACAGCCAAGAGGGGCCAATTCACCAGCCAGGTGAAAGTAATCTGGTAGCAGTAAGTTAAAAATTTATGAACCTATTCACAAGTACATAGCAGGCACACAAGCTGGACACACACCAGCATGCAAATGGTGTGTTTCAAGCTCACAGAGCAAACCAATATCACAAAACCACAGCACAGACGTGTAGGAGCACATCAGTGCATCTCTCCACTACACAACACACAAGCATAGCCAGTGTAGACAGCAGCCAAACCAAACCACCCAGATCAACCCAAACATCACCAGGATGGTGACATAAGGAGGGGAAAGAATCAGGTGGACAGCAAGGCCAAGCCCAGGAGCTAGGAGGAGTAGTCCAGCTCAAGAGCAAGCACATGAATCCAGCAGATCAAGATCAAGATCAAGATCATCATCATCAATCTACTACACCATCATCAAAATTTGTGGTGAGCCTCATAAAACCATCACATGATTTCATCATATTATCTAAAAAAAAGCATGTGTTGCTTTATGAAATGATCTCTCAATAATCACCTAAGAGAGGTGAATCTATCCTAGAGATTTCAAGTATAAAGATAAGAAATCAAACTTAGCCACAAGCACTAAACTCTCAGACCAGCATCACAGAGTCTAGTGTTAATTTTTGCAACTTAGATCATTCTTCATTTGATCTTATCAGATCAGGGCACATCTCCCAGATAGAGTAGCACCTCTAATCCTACAAGTCTCAAACAAACTATTTGCTCAACTAACTAGGAACTAAATCCTAGATCCTCAGAACAACATCATAGGCAGGAGAATCAAGAAAAGCTTTCATTTTATCTTGCCAGTATTGATCACAAGTATTGTCAAGGCTAAGCCCAGAGATAAAACCCAATCACTTGTGTGCCAGATCCTAGTGGTATCACAAGGACAAGTTTTATAGGAGATAAAACCAATCTTTGCTTAGTTCCCATAGATAATAGGGACAAACCAATAAATGTCATTTTCCTGAAGTCAAGTGCAAGGAATCAACATCAAATTCATCTATACATCCACAGAAAAATCATTACATGTAATGATCATATTTAATGTGTATAATTTCATACAAGCCTGCCATTATAACTACAGTAAGCAACTACTGAGAGAAACTACTGTCAATATAAGCATTCTGACAGTAGAGTAAGTCTCAGATCAACAACATAATCCAATCAAGGATTCCATAGAAACACTAGCATGGGATCATAGTGGATTACCACTGGAATAATCTGACAAGCCACTAGCATCATCAAATCCACTACAAATCATGATCCACAACAAACAATCATTCTTCATGCTCAAGTATGATTAACACTAGATCTAAAGCATCATGGATATGATCAATAGGGGGTTATGAACCCTAATCAGAACAAGAACCCTAATTAGGAGATGAACCCTAATCAGAACATAATCACTAGGCATGAGAAGCCACTAGACACACACAGAGAGATTCATGGTAGTAGCATGAACAAGAACCATCGAAGCAACTTACCCGAGGTCCTCGCTGGCGAATCGAAGAGGAAGCAGATTGACCGACAAACCGCGGCGGCACAGCGAGCATCCAGAGGGCGCTGCAACCTGCACAAGCCACGGCGGTGGCCACAGCAGCACACGAGCCCAGCACACCATAGCAGGCGGGACCGCGGCGGTGGCGACAACACCTTTCCCTAACCCTAGGGTTCAGGAACAGGGTGAATCTGACCACGGGGAAGCCTCGGAGGCAAATCGAGTTAGACTAGATGAACAAGCGTAGTCGCAAACCTCGCCTTGCACCACGGCAGCGGCCAGGGGAAGCCTCAATGGCGTCCATCGCCAGCGGCGGCTCCAGAGCCCGCGGGGTCGGGGAAGAGGAAGCGTGAGAACGAGGAGGAGGCAGACAGAATGGGCTGGGTGGGCCAAAACCCCTCAGGGTGGTATGTTGACCTTTCCCTATTGGGCCACACTGGCCCAATAAGACCAAAAGGCCAGCCCAAGTTGTTTCAAAAACTGTTTTAATCAATTGAAAAATACCAAAATGCCCCTAACCTCAATAAAATTCTAGAAAAGAAATAAAAGTCCATAAATTATAAATAAAATATTTTTGGATTCACAATAATCCATTCTATCCAAATAAAATAAGATATAAAATTTTGGACATTTAATTTTTTATAAGAATTTTGTAATTTATATATTACTTATGGAATTTTACAAAATTAGTGAAAGATGATAAAAATAATTAAAAATCACTTTCAGTATTTATTAATATTATAGTATTTTTGAAAAATACTAAATAATAAATTTAATGTATAATTAATAATTCATAAAGAATTTATTAAATCAATAAAAGTTAAATAAAAAGGGAAATAAAAATTAAATAATTCAATATATGCAATACATATAAAAAATAATATTTATAAATGCTTGATTAAAAGGCACCTTATATAGGGAAAATGCATATAAAAATAAATAATGCATTACATTACTTGCATAATCATTTTGCTTCTTTAAATATTGTCCTTACCGGGCAATAATGATGTTTTTGTAGAACTAGAAGCTCAAGGTCCAGTGCTAGCATCAGACTTCACTACCTTGCCAACACAAGGCAAGTTCATCACTTGCTCATGTCCTTTGAAGAGTCTTTATCAAAGTATTTGCAAAATTGTGTGTTATCATATATGCTATAAAAGAAAGAAAAAATTTATTTTCATAAATAAAGAAATCATAGATATCATCCTAAGTGGTGATATAATGGAGCAATAGAACTTAGGGTTCTATTTGCAACAATAATGATCAAGTAGGGACTTAATAACCCCTGACATCAATGATTCTAGCGCCGTATATTACGCGTTAGCCATGAGATTTGGAATGGGACAGAGAAGTCAGCTGTATCTTTTTCCTCTCGCATGAAGCCGGATGTGCAGGTCGTGGCTGTTATCCTTGTAGCATGCATATTAATTGGTAATTAGTAGAGGATATGCAGCATATGGGTGGGAACCCTCATCGTCCCACGATAGTTCTGGCATCTAACGGTTTGTACAAACCATTGCCGTGATTCATTATGTGGGCATGGTGTACACCAAGGAGGCATCTTGCGGGTCGTGAAGGCGTGATTGGTTTGGACCAACTACTGGGCCCCACATCATGGAATTTTGGACGGGAAAGTACGCCCGGTTGTGCAACAAGGAGTTGATCTCTCATGGGTAAAGTAACGCACCTCTGCATAGTGTAAGAACTATAACTTGTTACTCCCTGTTCCAGGAAGGATCTACGAACGCGGTAGGAAAGGAACTCCATGAAAGTTCTGGTCAACCTATGAAGGCTGATTGTCATAGTTTTTTTAGAATAAAATCAATCTTTGAAGAAAGATTTACAAAAATTACATAGTGCCAAGGATTTATAATCCGAGGTGGTAGTTAGAGCATCAAACTTCCCACCTTGCATATAATAAGCTTGTTGGGTAACGTTGTTACTCATTCTTTCCTTTGATCCCTTGCTTAGAATCTGAGGATCCCGAAGACGTGCAAATGTATGCAGCCGAATGCCAAGAAGATTTGTTCTATGAGGAACCTGATCTGTCTGGAGGAGTTGAAGGAGTGGATTACGAGATCCGCTACGGTGTCGATGAGAACGAGTCCAATTAAATATCTAGTTAGTAGTAACTAACGGAACCGAGCAGCATGAACACTATAGAATAAGTTGTTGAGCTCAACTCCTAGTCGGAGTTGCTACTTTTAAATTTCCGCTGAACACTTTATATTTTGGTTTGTAAGTTGGATATTTTGGAAGTCTTGAAGTTCCAGTATTGTAATAATAATAATGCGTGTACATTTGTAATATGTACCCGCAATGTTTCTGTTGTACCACTCTAAGGGATGTGATATTTATGGAACGGTGTTCTGTAAATGTCATGTCAACGACTATAGTGTACTACACATGCAGTGGTATGCTGGGTCACCGCACAAATCAAAGCTAGGGTTTCCAAAGAAACACTAGAGCATGGGGGCCCTCAAGTGAATGAGGGGGAAATGAAGATCTCTCTTGGTGAAGCTGTAAATCAATGCCTCCTCCTTCGATTCTCCAAAGATCAAGGACTTTGGATGGTTGGATGAAGAGATCTTGTTGATTTGGTGGCTCAAATGGGGTAGTGTTCTTGAGTGGGTCGAGCAGCTGGAGGAAGGGGATAAGGTCCCCTATTTATAAGCAGCCCCCTCCATTGAACTGTTTTCTGACCGTTGGAGAAAAGTCAGATCGGAGACTCTGGCCTACACACCGGAGACTCCGGTCTACACCGGAGACCGGAGACTCCGGTCCATCTTCAGACCAGCCTCCGGACCAACATACTGACTGACCAAGCCCAACTGCGAGCCAAGTGGGCCGGAGACTCCGGTCTAGATGCACCGGAGACTCTAGTCTAAGGCTCACACCGGAGACTCCGTAGTAGTGTTCGGACCTTGCTCTGGACCCCCTATCAGACTATCCGAGCCAGAATTCTGTAGCCCCCTCCGGGGATACCTGCGAAAACTCCAGTCCAGCCAGACCGGAGACTCCGGTCTGGAATTTTGAGAATCATGTCAATCTTGTAGGAATCTTGCCATAATGTAAGGGTTCTTTTCACTTAGCATTATATCAACCTGTAGACAATAACATACTATAAAATAATCTATTTGTTGTTAACGAACACCAAAAGTGATTATGACAGTAAATGTCTTTTCACACCTGCTACTAAAGTTAAGGGCAATAAAAATGGACATTTAAATGTCCAAGGAGCCATTTTAAACTGATCATAGAATGTCGGTTCCTTACGATTTAGCTGTCATATGCAATATATGTATTCAAGTATGAACATTCCCTATTTATGATCAGGATAATTGGTAAATTTACAATAAGTCCAGCAAAATGGACCGCTGGAAAAGCCACCAAAAAGTCTTGCGATACATGCAAGCCAGTAAAGTTAACATGCTCACCAATAAGAAGTTTGGTAACCTCGATTTCGTATGTTATTCAGACATTATGTTTGCAAGGTATGTGGATATTAAGGTTTCCACGTCATGTTACATCTTCACCCTCACATGATGGAGCTTTATCATGGAAAAACTCCAAAATGACACTGATGACATTAGTAATGATGCAAACTACTATGTGACATGTTATGAGCCTACCGGGAAGGTCGTATGTCAAAGAAGTTTTATCCCCGAAGTTAAGGTGGTAGACGACATTTATAAACCACTTAATGCATTATGAACACGCAGTTTTACATACGAGTAACAACAAGTGGATGGTATTGCCAAAACCATTGACAATATATTTCACGTTGTGGAAGATAGAATCCAGAATCAAGCTATCGATGCTAAGCTTACGAATGTGGTTTGTATGTTTATAGATTCATAGGCTTAACACCCATCTCTATGTTTATGTTGTCGGCATGGTTTGTAAGAGAGCCTTTTGATTTTGAAATTAAGGACCGTCGAATAAACCAACTCCCATAAATTATTACGTATTCCATTTTACAATAGAATAATGTACTATAGGTAAGGAGATTCAGTGGCACTTTATTGGTCACTATAACACATTATTTTAGTATGTTATTTCTATATGTATGGAAACATGTTTGAAATTATAGTGAAACACAAAACGAAAAAAGAACTAAATGGCAAAAAATAATGAAACACACAATATCTGCCACGGCAAAGAGAACACATGAAATCTCTGCCGCGGTAGGAAGACTTATAGTCCCGGGTGGTGTTATGACCCGGAACTAAAGGGTTCCGCCCCCCGCCTCACGGAAATTGCCACGTGGTGGACTCTAGTCCCGGACCGTAGCGAACTGGGACTAGAGATAGAGACCTAATCGGGACTAGAGCCCGTTATGGTTTGAGACTACAGCCCGTTTTCCACTAGTGTGAGAGTGGGTTTATGATATTTATAAGCTTGCGATCAAAAGGAAGAATGTTAAAATTGATCTCATAATAACAAACTATGGAAGAATAGGAGAGACGGAGTCTCCTTCACTCACATGCATGCCCTTATGGGGCACCCAAAACCAGCGTTGGTTTTGTTCCCTGGGTCCTTTAGCGTATAGGTTGTTTTTGTTCACAAAAGGATTTGCGGTGATGTTTGCTGGAGGTACATTAGTGTAGTACCTGCTCATTTTTATTTTGGATTGATAACTAGCATAAATAATTACTGTTTTTAATAACAATGTGTATAATCCTCGTTATATTTTTTGCAAAAATTCTATCAATCTATTAATAATTATCAACAATAGTACAAGGAGGACTAAAAGTAATACAAATTACAATAGATCAATGTACCACCTAGCGACGACTATAAACACCAGCGCACAGGGGCGGGCCTAGCTTGTATAAGGGTAAAAGTTTTGCCAAAACTTTTAAATTATATGATAGTGTCTTACATTTTAGTCTGCTTGTATAAAAAACTGCTTGTATAAAAAACTGATTGAAATTCTATCATAAGTAGGCATAGGACTAGTTGGTTATGTCAAATGCTTAAGTCAATTGATCACAAGGTCAAGTGCTGCTTCTGCTTTATTTTTTGCTGTTTTTTCCTTCAACTTTTTACTATGAATACCCATTGTAAAATTTCTGGACCCGCCACTGCCAGCGTAGAGCAAAGCTGGTCATGGTAGAGCGTGTTGTAATAGATAGATGAGAAGTCGTAGTGCCAAGACTTGAAAAGACCAGCACACTAGAGTAGCAACCATCGTCAATAATAACATTCGTAGTTCGAAAGAAACTGATATGAAAACACATCAACGAACACAAAAACCGACCAGATCTGAGAAGATCTATTGGACATACGACTCCACGCGTTCTTCGCCAAAGCTAAACGCCCTATCAAAATAAGGATAAAGTGGAAATGACCTTATTTAATTTTAGGATATAAGTGCCACACCACGATCGCAAAAAAGAATGAAAAATAGTTAACCAACGGATAGAAACCTCTCGCTAACTAGTGGCCATTGTGCGCTACACTTTAAGGCCCAGTTCTTTTGGTTGCTTCTTCGAGAAGCTGTCCTATCCAGTTTTTTGTAGAAGCCGATTCAAAAAAATTGTGAGGCTTCCAAATTAGTTTAATCTTAATCACTTTAGAAGCCTCGTATTTTTTTGAACCGGCTTCCCCAGAAAGCTGGGGGTAAGACAACTTCTCGGAGAAGCCGTCAAAAAAACTGGGCCTAATATCCCAAGCCACCCGAGGTGGAGCATACCGGTTCGTGGCGAGGAAAACGATGAATAAAATGGTTTTTCTCAACCTAAGGGCATCTCCACTCGCCTACTAGGACGCCGATCCGAACACCGAATTTTGTCTGGCCGCCGAAAATCGACCCAGTCGCGTTTCCAAAAACTTCTTTTCGTCCGAATTTGGGCCAACTTTGATCCGGGATTCCTAGACCATACCCAGGATCCCGGGTACGCCCTGGGAACGCCGAACGAAGCGATTTGGACGAGTGGACCAGCCTGTCAGCGACAGAAGCCGAGTCATCGTCATCCTTCTCCTCGTTTCCCTTTTCCCGCCCTCGACGCTACACCCCTCCCGCCCTCGCCGCCGACCTCATCCTATAAAAGGCGTACATCTCGCACACTGCTCCCAAATACGGCGAACTCCAGATGCTCGCACCTTTATACCTCCACAACTTTGTCGAAAAGCCATGGCCGAGAGATTTCTCGGCGACATCGCGGCGACGAACGGCTAACGCACGCTGCAGACGTGGGAATCCCGGCTGCTCCACGACGCTGGCAATACGGCGCCGCCGGACTTTTGTCTCCCCGTCGGCTGGCAATTCAGTGCCGACGAGATCCCTATTCCGTCGGTGCCCGACGAGGACATCGCCGGAGAGATCCAGGCGGCTATCGCCGCCATGCAAGACCCGGATCTCGCCGAGGATCCTGGCAACCTGGTCTTCTGGAGGAATTTCTTCGCCGACAGGTGTAACACCCTCAGAATCGGACTTATGCAAGTTTTAGCGAAAACCCGCCAAACCCGCATAGAAACGATTCAAAGGTGCCCACCAGGCACTTTCGTGCGGGTGGAAAACGAAGTAATAACATTACACAACAGTCCTCGATGGGACCCACAGAACAGATATATATACAACACGACTCCATGAGTCAAGAATACAGATATAATATACAAAGATCCAAATCACCTTGAAAATGATAGAGCGTCCAGCTACGGACAAGATGCAAATGGGGCTAAGAGCCCTGAAGAATAACCAATGGCGTCCATAACCCTGCCCAGGCCAAACCGGAAGGGTAACCCTGCTAACGATGTCGATCTCAAAACCTGCTTAAAAAAAAGGGGTGCCAACAAAGGGCAAAGGAAAAAGAGGGTCGATCTTGAGGCCAAGACAGCGAGGCTAGGCGGTCCTCGCCTACATAGGTATGGTGGACTGAAGCGGCAGCGGCAGCATGCACTAAACAACCTATAGAGACTCGATACAACTGGCGGCGATCAGAGAGGGGTAAGAGAGACCTAATCGGAACCAACCTGAATCTAGCACCAAACAAACCCATCCTGGTATTTCCCCCTCGAGACCAAACGAGGAAGTCCACCGAGGAACTCACACGGTTGGCAGTTTTACTTATTCAGTTATCGTTGCAGCAATTACTAGTCAGGTAAAGATAGTCGTCCTGATAAAATAAGCAGTGGGCACTTTTAGTTAATCATTCCGTTATAGTTACGACACTTACTAGTCAAATACATTTAGCATGAGATAACCCAAAACCCAGAAGTTGTTGATACTTTTATTTAGCCATTCCGTTGTAGTTGCAATACTTACTAGTCAGGTACAATGGTCGCAAGCGACAACTCAAGCAAACAATTGTGGGCAGTTTTATTTATTCATTCCATTATAGTGAAGCTGATTACTAGTCATTATAAAGTCAAATTTATAGCACTACTTTAGTTATAGTTGTCTATGATCGAGATACTGTGCTCCAAGTCGTCCATAACCGCGGACACGGCTTTCAGAAAGTTTTACCCGGCCGGGGTGCACCAATAGCAACACACGCTCGATCAACCTCGGAAGAACCAAATCAAAACCCAACGAGGCCTTCACGACAAAGCAATCACAGGATTCAGAAATATTTCAGGGGGCCACCCCATTGAGTAGACCCGCAACGAAGCCAGCTGACTCCGAGACGGACTCAAGGTTTGCGACAATGGCTGTAAACGACTGGGAACCCGAAAGTGTGACTGGGCTTGTCGATACCGCGAAAACATTCCGCTTACCTAAACAGTACAGTGTGCTCCTCGCACAATCGTAGATAAAGCAGTAGCATGGCATAAGTACGGAATAGTAAATAAAACCTCAAACTAGTTTGTGGCCCCAAGAAATAAGACTGAATCAAGCTCTGGCTCAGGGGGGTCCCATATACCTCCCGGATGTGGATAGCGCGATAAAACAAGGAACATGTATCAAGTACTCGGGGTCCTACGGGACACAAGTGGGCGTTCGGAAACCAAATATTATCTATCACCCACCGATGCCTCTGCTTACTTCAATTTTAGTTGTTTAAACAAGAATTAAAGTGAACGATAAGTAAAGCCAGGATCATCTCCAACATCAACATGCGGCAAGGCTCCAACAACTGTGGTACTTGACGGCACGCAACAGCACTTGAGCAAGCGACTACGACGCGCAAGTCCAACTATCTACCAAACAACAGGTAATAGGGTGTGTCCAAGGCAATATAAGGCTGCGAGGGATATCACGGGTACGAAAAACTAGAGCATCGCAACACAGATAGCACTAGATCAACAGGAGGGAATAAATACTATAAAAGTAAGATAGGTAGAAAGGGGGAGATGCTCGCCTGAAAACATTTGCCGAAGGTTCATCCGAAGATCGGGGCGAAGCTCACATCAACTCATCGGCCTTATCCGCGAAGAAGCAAAACACTAGAAGAAACACCGGATGCAATATTTAATACTACGGCAAAAGGTCGGGCATGATGCATGTATGATGCATGGCATGGTGAAGGTGCGATACACTTAGGTCAATATTAAGTGGAACCGGGGTCCCGACAATTAATTAGGTAGTTCATGTTGTTTAGCTACCCCGCAATTTAAATGTTGTATTAACATGGCAAAAGTGAACACCAGTTCGATGCACAGATTTAAATGAGGCCAATATAAGACTAGATTTGCCCGCATATAGGCCCCATATTTAATTATTAGGTGAATCGGCATAAGGCCCCCAAACCACATGACAAGCATGCATGCAAGATGAATGATTAATATGCAACAGGTTTTATATTTAGCATTTATAAAATAGGGCTCGGAAAGGGGTCACACATTGGGGTCTCGGCGATCTTGGTTCCGGGGTTCGGGGTTCGACAGGGTCCGGGGTTCAGGGTTCGACGGAAGCGTTCTCGGACTCCGGGATTTAGGGTCTTGTCGCATCCGTGGTCTTCGGGTCATGTCGACGGTCATGGCGTTCGGGATGAAGAACTTGTCGTTTGGTAACCTACGAAGTAGACCTTGGAGTTCCGCGATGATCTTGTCGATTCATTGTCGAAGTCCTTGGCGCTTCGGATCGGTCTTCGGGTTTGGGGGGGTCTCGGCGTCCTCGGATCCGATGGAAGATCTTGGCGTTCGGCGGGATCGGTCTTGCGGTTTCCGTGCTTTCGATTCCAAGAGGCGTACTCGGGGTTTGTGATAAGCACCACATGACATGGCCTTGGTGAAGATCTTGCGGTGACATCCGAAGATGGTCTTGGCGAAACTTGGCGTCGCGGAACCTTTTCCGAGCCTCGAGTAGACAACACGACCGCCAAACGAAGATCTTCCAGCTTTGGCTACTGGACAACAGCGCCACAACACATAGACTGGGATCTGCAGCCGACGCGATGTCCAAAAGCTGAACAAGCCAAAGGGTTCGCAGGTACCCGTGGATCCTGGGCGGCTCTACCACGGTGGCACGGATGACCTGCACCGAGACGACCGTGGAGAAGCATGGCACTAGGCATCGGGGACCTGGACACCACATGCACGGCGGGGAGCGGAACCAATTTGGACAATGGGCGGCCGGGCGTTAGCTCCGGCGGGCTCGACCGACGGAGATCGGCGGCCCCCTGGGCGACGATGACGGAAGAGCGCGTCCGGGGAAGGGAGGCGCCAGAGGCCTGTGAGGGCGCCGGCGTGGTCCCGCCAGCGGGCGCCGACTAAGGCCATGGTGGCGCTCGGCGTAGCTTGAGCGGAGGCGACGGACGGGCCGGGGCACGCGATGCGGCGACGGCCGACGGCGCTGGTTGGGGAGGAACGCGGTGGGGGAGGCGGTCGGCGATGCGGGGTCGGCGATCCGGGGTGCACCAATAGCAACACACGCTCGATCAACCTCGGAAGAACCAAATCAAAACCCAACGAGGCCTTCACGACAAAGCAATCACAGGATTCAGAAATATTTCAGGGGGCCACCCCATTGAGTAGACCCGCAACGAAGCCAGCTGACTCCGAGACGGACTCAAGATTTACGACAATGGCTGTAAACGACTGGGAACCCGAAAGTGTGACTGGGCTTGTCGATACCGCGAAAACATTCCGCTTACCTAAACAGTACAGTGTGCTCCTCGCACAATCGTAGATAAAGCAGTAGCATGGTGTGGCATCCCGCAAAACCACTACTAGAAAATCGCGTTGATTTTTTGCATCGCATCATCATAATCGCATGTCTTGCCTCGGTGCATCAGCATAACATCAGCATGCATCTATTTGTTTGAAACCGTTTTGCTAAAAACCCTAATTTTGTTTTCTACATTAAACGCGCCGTCTTTATTCAAAACCCCAAAACCCAGGCTTGTCCGGATTATTTCTTTGTCTGGCCTCGGTTTGCAAAAGTTCCGTTTATAAATAATAAAATATTCAATTTATTTTAGTGGGGGCAGTCGAACGGGCCAACCCGACCCGAACGACCACCCCCGTATTAAACAAATCGGACCACCCTACACCTGCCTCCTAGATCCTAAGTGCACCAACTATTCTACCCCACCCCCTTGGCCACATCACTCCCACCTATCCCGTCGCGACACCTCACCCCTCCCTCTTCCTCACCCAATCCTTGCCCTCCACCTCACCATCTCTCTCTCCTCTCTCAAACCCACCCCACCCCAGCACCACACAGCCTCCCTCCACTCACGCGCGGTCCAGCCTCCCCCAATCCTCACCCACGCGCCTGGCCCGCTGCCCCTGGGACCCACGTCCTCCCCTGGCCCCACGCGCCTGGCCCTGTCCCCCCACGCCTTCCCATCTTCCTCCTCTTCCCCACCTGACCCCTCCCACGCACACCGGCCGCTCCCTCCTCCTCCGGCCCGGCACCGCCTCCTACCCTCTCCCACAGCCCTCGCCCATGGCCACCCAAGACGCCATCTTCGCCGCCTTCCGCCACACTCACCGCCATGCCGCCCGCCAGCCTCCCCAAGCCCCTCTACCCAGCGCCTTGACCCTTCCCTCATGATCACAGACCCCGAGCCGCCCCCTCGCCTCGCCCGAGCCACCGCCTCACGCCCGGCGCCGCCCTCCTGCAGCCCACCGGCCACCACCCGCCTGCCGCCCGCCGCCCGCCTGGCCCTTTCGCCCGTCAGCTCTGCCGCTCACTGGCCTCGCGTCCCGGCCCCTCCTCCGACCCCCGTGCGTGCTCCCGCCTCCGCCTCCGCCTTGGCGGCCACCGCCAATGAAGCTCGCGACGCCGTGATCCACCCGCTAGCTCCGCGTCCAGCGCCGTCAAGTTCGCGAAGCTCGAGCACGCCGCGACGTCAAGCCTCGCCACCGGTGCCTCCTCCTCCGGCCAGCCTCCGTTCGTCGCCTAGCAACCGTCGTCGACCTCCTGCAGGCCACGTTCTCAGTGAGCCTGCAGCGTGTTGCCGTTCGGCTCCCGTCAGGATAAAATGAGAGGATGTGGTGTTCGTGTTCCCCCGATGAACAGAGCTGGCAAGTGTGCAGGAACCTCACCCTTGGCAGTACAGATAGTCGACAAGTACTCCCACAAGGACCATCCGATGCCAAGATCTTCCGAAGAACAGGCCAACCGACAAGTTCGACACCGGCAATCGGACCCCGCAACTCCAAGTTCCCCCCCAACAAGATCTCCACCAGTTCGAAGCCGTGCCATGGATGGCGACAAGATATCCTTCGCGGACCGAAGACGATCCGAAGCGCCAAGACCTCCGACAGGGATCCGACGCAGGACGCCAAGCACTGCACCCCGGGCACCAAGACGACCCGACTCGAGGTCCCGTCAAGACCCTCGCATTGGCAAGACCGACCCCGTGGGACCCGACAAGATCTGCATGCGACAAGGACAACCCCAACCCGGAAGTGTCCGACGCGTCCGACACAGACCCAAGTCCTGCCGCCCGGACGCGACAAGATCTACCCCCGATATCCAAGACCTACCCCGCTATCCGAGAACGAGCCGCCGAGACCGAACCCCGGACCGTCGAACCCTGGACCCTGAGACCGACCCCGAACCCCGGAACCCCAAGATCGTCGAGCCCCCTCTAATGTGTGAACCTTTTCCCGAACCCTATTTTTATAAATGAAATATAACAACTGATTGCATATTAAATTGTCATTCTTGCATGCATCTTGTCATATGGTTTGGGGGCCTTATGCCGATTCACCTAATAATTAAATATGGGGCCCATATGCGGGCAAACCTAGCTTCATATTGGTCTCATTTAAACTTGTGTAGCGAACCAGTACTATAATCTTGCCTCGTTAAAACAACATTTAAATTGCGGGGGTTCTAAACAACTTGAACCATCTAATTAATTGTCGGGACCCCGGTTCCGCTTAATATGACCTAATTGCATCGCCTCTTTGCCATGCCATGCATCATACATGCATCATGCCGATCTTTTGCCTTAGTATTAAATAGTGCATCCGGTGTTTTTTCTAGTGTTTTGCTTCTTCGCGGATAAGGCCGTTGAGTTGATGTGAGCTCACCGATCTTGGATGAACCCTTGACGGCAATGTTTTCAAAGAGCATCTCCCTTTCTACCTATCTTACTTTGCTAGTATTTACTTCTCTCCTGTTGATCTTTGCTATCTGTTATTGCGATGCTCTAGATTTCGCATTCGTGATATCCCTTGCAGCCATATATAGCCTTGGACACATCCTATTACCGTTGTTTGGTAGATGGTTGGACCAGCGTGTCGAAGTCGCTTGCTCAAGAGTTTTGCTTGTCGTCAAGTACCACCTTTGTTGGAGGAAATGCCGCATGTTGGCGTTGGAGATGATCATGGTTTAATTATTGTTCCACTTTAATTCCTGTTTAACAACTAAAATTGAATTAAGCGAGGCATCGTGGGTGATAGGTAAGATTTGGTTTCGATCACCACTTGTGTCCCAGGGACCGAGTTCTTGACACTGTTCGAGATCGAGCGCTAACCACGGTGGGGAGATATGGGCCCCCATTGATAATTACCTGATTTCAAAGTATTGTCTTGGGGCCACAAGTAGTTTGGGGCTTTATTACTATCCTGTACTTATGCCATGTTTCTTTATTTATTTACGATTGTGCGAGGTCTTGCACTGCATCGCTTTTGAAGCGGAATGTTTTAGCGGTGTCGGCGATCCCCGATTGGGGACTGCTGTCGTTCTGACCATTGTCGCAAACCCCGAGTCCGTCTCGAGACCGCCGACTTCGCTTGGTGTACTTAGTGGGGTGGCCCCAGTGCTTGCTTTAGTGGGAACGTCGTGACTTAGGCCCGCCGACATACCGATGGGTGTATGTTAACGATCCGGCAAAAGGGTCAAGTGCCTGTGGATACTTTGGTGCACCCTGCAGGTTAAATCTTTCGAGAAGCCGGTGTCGCGGTTATGGACGACTTGGAGCACGATGTCGATCATAGACAACTATAACTAAAGTTTACTGTTTTAAAGTGACTTGTTTCGATATGATTAGTAATCAGCTTCACTACAACGGAATGGCTAAATAAAAGTACCAACAACTGCTGGGTTTTGGGGTTATCTCATGATAATTGTATCTGACTAGTAAGTGATGCCACTATAACGGAATGACTAACTAAAAGTGCCCACTTCTTACTTTATCAGGACGATTATCTAAACCTGACTAGTAATTGCTGCAACGATAACTGAATAAGTAAAACTGCCAACTGTGTGCGTTCCTCGGTTGACTTCCTCGTTTGGTCTCGAGGGGGAAACGCCAGGATGGGTTTGTTTGATGATAGTCTCAGGTTGGATCCGAATAGGTCTTTCTCACCCCCTCTGATAGCCGCTAGTTGTATCGAGTCTCCATAGGTTGTTTAGTGCATGCTGCCGCTGCCGCTCAGTCCACCATACCTATGTAGGCGAGGACCGCCGAATTCTAGCCTCGCTGTAATCTTGGCCTCAAGATCGACGCTCCTTTTCTTTTCCTTTGCCCTTGTCGGCACCCCTTTGTTTAAGGGTTTGAGATCGACGTCGTTAGCGGTGGTTACCCTTCCGGCTGGCTGGCAGGGTTATGGACACCATTGGTTATTCTTCAGGGCTCTTAGCCCCATTTGCTTCTTGTCCGTAGTCGGACGCCCCATCGCTTTCAAGGTGATTTGGATCTTTGTACCGTATATCTGTATTCTTGACTCTGTGAGTCATTGTATATATATCTGTTCTGTGGGTCCCATCGAGGACTGTTGTGTAATGTTATTACTTTGCTTTCCACCCGCACGAAAGTGCCTGGTGGGCACCTTCGAATCGTTTCTATGCGGGTTTGGCGAGTTTTGCTAAAACTTGCATAGGGTCGATTCTGAGGGTGTTACACATGGCATAAGTACGGAATAGTAAATAAAACCTCAAACTAGTTTGTGGCCCCAAGAAGTAAGACTGAATCAAGCTCTGGCTCAGGGGGGCCCCATATACCTCCCGGATGTGGATAGCGCGATAAAACAAGGAACAGGTATCAAGTACTCGGGGTCCTACGGGACACAAGTGGGCGTTCGGAAACCAAATATTATCTATCACCCACCGATGCCTCTGCTTACTTCAATTTTAGTTGTTTAAACAGGAATTAAAGTGAACGATAAGTAAAGCCAGGATCATCTCCAACATCAACATGCGGCAAGGCTCCAACAACTGTGGTACTTGACGGCACGCAACAGCACTTGAGCAAGCGACTACGACGCGCAAGTCCAACTATCTACCAAACAACAGGTAATAGGGTGTGTCCAAGGCAATATAAGGCTGCGAGGGATATCACGGGTACGAAAAACTAGAGCATCGCAACACAGATAGCAATAGATCAACAGGAGGGAATAAATACTATAAAAGTAAGATAGGTAGAAAGGGGGAGATGCTCGCCTGAAAACATTTGACGAAGGTTCATCCGAAGATCGGGGCGAAGCTCACATCAACTCATCGGCCTTATCCGCGAAGAAGCAAAACACTAGAAGAAACACCGGATGCAATATTTAATACTACGGCAAAAGATCGGGCATGATGCATGGCATGGTGAAGGTGCGATGCACTTAGGTCAATATTAAGTGGAACCGGGGTCCCGACAATTAATTAGGTAGTTCATGTTGTTTAGCTACCCCGCAATTTAAATGTTGTATTAACATGGAAAAAGTGAACACCGGTTCGATGCACAGATTTAAATGAGGCCAATATAAGACTAGATTTGCCCGCATATGGGCCCCATATTTAATTATTAGGTGAATCGGCATAAGGCCCCCAAACCACATGACAAGCATGCATGCAAGATGAATGATTAATATGCAACAGGTCTTATATTTAGCATTTATAAAATAGGGCTCGGAAAGGGGTCACACATTGGGGTCTTGGCGATCTTGGTTCCGGGGTTCGGGGTTCGACAGGGTCCGGGGTTCAGGGTTCGACGGAAGCGTTCTCGGACTCCGGGATTTAGGGTCTTGTCGCATCCGTGGTCTTCGGGTCATGTCGACGGTCATGGCGTTCGGGATGAAGAACTTGTCGTTCGGTAACCTACGAAGTAGACCTTGGAGTTCCGCGATGATCTTGTCGATTCCTTGTCGAAGTCCTTGGTGCTTCGGATCGGTCTTCGGGTTCGGGGGGGTCTCGGCGTCCTCGGATCCGATGGAAGATCTTGGCGTTCGGCGGGATCGGTCTTGCGGTTTCCGTGCTTTCGATTCCAAGAGGCGTACTCGGGGTTTGTGATAAGCACCACATGACATGGCCTTGGTGAAGATCTTGTGGTGACATCCGAAGATGGTCTTGGCGAAACTTGGCGTCGCGGAACCTTTTCCGAGCCTCGAGTAGATAGCACGACCGCCAAACGAAGATCTTCCAGCTTTGGCTACTGGACAACAGCGCCACAACACATAGACTGGGATATGTAGCCGACGCGATGTCCAAAAGCTGAACAAGCCAAAGGGTTCGCAGGTACCCGTGGATCCTGGGCGGCTCTACCACGGTGGCACGGATGACCTGCACCGGGACGACCGTGGAGAAGCAGGGCACTAGGCATCGGGGACCTGGACACCACATGCACGGCGGCAGCGTACACGCAGATGGGCGGCCGGCGTTAGGGCTCGGCTGCGACCGACGGAGATCGGCGGCCTGGCGGCGACGGAAGCGGCGTCCGGGAGGGAGGCGCCAGAGGCTGTGAGGGCGCCGGCGTGGTCTCGCCATGGGTCGGCACCGACTAAGGCCATGGTGGCGCTGCGGCGAAGCTTGAGCGGCGGAGGCGACGGACGGCCGGGGCGCTGGGATGCGGGCGACACGGCCGCGCTGGTCAGAGGAACGCGTGGAGGCGGTCGGCGTGCGGTCGGCTTCAGCGACGGAGGCGGTTGACGGGCCGAGCTTCGGGAGAGGCGGAGCTTCGGCTGGCGGGCGAGCCAAGGAGGAGAGAGGCGAGGGCTCGAAGGGCGGTGGGAGACGCGGCGGGCGGGCGAGGCTGTGAGGGAGGAGGCGGCGGGCGCCGGAGAGGAGGAGGGGCGAACGGCGACCGGCGAGAGAGAACGCGGAAGGGAGAGAGGTGGGGGCGTGGTGAGGAGGCGGCACGACGGAGGAAGAAGGAGGAGGCCAGTGGAAGAAGCGGGCAGGGGCCGAGGAGGGTCATGTCATGAGCAGAGGGCGAGTTCGGGATGAGAGAGAGGGAGAAGGGGCGTGGGGGAGGTCGTGGTGGGGCCAGCATGAAGGGTCCTGAGGCGGGTGTCTGGCGTGTGTGTGTGGTGTGTGTGGCCAGGGGGTGTGTCTTGAGGTGGGGCAGTGGGTGAAGAGAAAGGGGTGAGGGAGAGCTGGGGTGAGAAAAGGAGAGGGGAAAAAGGGGTATGGATTGATGAGGTGACAGGTGGGTAGAGATTGGGTGAGAGGGTGAGGTGGCGGCCTGTGGTTGGTGGGTAGGATAGATTTGGGTGGGGATAGGATTTAGAGGGGACTGATTTAAAATGTGTGTTTGTTTTGTCTTGTCTATTTTAAAATAAGGCCAATTTGCAAACAGTTTTTAGGTAAATAAAATCTCCGATGCGATCGGGGTTTTGTATTTGAAAATAAAGAGGGGTATTTGTACAAAGCAAAACTAGGCTTTTCGAAATAGTTCCGACAAACAATGCATGATGATGACGATGCAATGCACAAAAACAACGCGATTTTCTAGTAGTGGTTTTTGCGGGATGCCACAACAGGCGCCTCCAGGATCTCGCCCGCCACGAGGGACCGCCGGGCTCGCCGCCGCCGCGTCACAATGCGTCTTTTCGCCGCCGCTGGTGGAGCGTTCCAGGGCGAACTCTCGCCGCCATCATGTAGCACATCCAGGCCGCCAACCACCCCCGCCTTGGCATGTAGAAGCGGCGTCCGCCGCCGCCACGGCTGCGACGGCCTTTTCATAGTTTCAATTTGATATTTTCCTAGTTAAATTTGACGTAATATGTGCGTCCTTGCCCTAATTAATGAAATCCGACTATTCATCCAAAATTCGCCGTGTTTAACTGAATTTCGCCGAAGGTGGGAACTCGGCCTAAAAACACGAGTGGAAAACTCGACGTCGCCAACCGAAAACGAGTTTCATCCGGCCAAAAAGATCCAGATTTCAGCCTGGGTTTGCCCAACTAGTGTGGATGCTCTAAGGTCTCAAGACGGTATCAGTTAGTTGTTAACTTTGCCCGTAAGCTATCTTTTATTTTTAAATACGTTTATGTTACTTCCCGATCCATATTAGTTGACTTGTATTTGTCTAGATTTAAATGATTCTAGTTCATTTAAATTTTAACAAATCTAAATCAACTAGGTGAGAGTAATATTTTTTTTTAGATTTATATGCATGGACCGCCGCTCGCTGGACATGGCGTCACGTGCGGCCATGCTGTGCACCGGTGGATTCGTTCCCTACGCATAACGTGTCTGAATGCGCAACAGTGCCTGCAAGTTTTTAGCTGCGCCGCCGCCCCGCCGCCGGGCGGTGAGGTGAAAGTTGCACGGTCACGAGTTCACAGCTCTGAGCTCTCTGTACGGACTCGAAACTTGGACGTTTATGTCTCCGGCCGACTGGGCGAGCTAGCAGTGTTGCTGTCATCCTGTGGCTGTGTGCGAATTGAGTAAGCAATCATCTCTATCTAGATTTATCCATCCATTTATCCGGATCGGATCGTCGGACACGCATTTGTTTGTTGAGCTCAAAGCAAAGCAGTGGCTGGCGAGACGCGTGCTCACGGCAAAGTAGTGGCCAAAATACCCTACGCGGCGAGCATGCAGGGTGCTTCCGTGTAGGAAACGGCCCTAACCTCACGTGCGTCAGGCCCACGCACTCACACATCCCTGCTGTTTGCAGAATGCACGTAAATGATCCAAGTTTAAAAGGAATTCATAAAATAAACTCTTAATAAAACTATTTTACTCCACTAACCCTTTTGTGTAGCGCCTAACTGAAAGTATTTATACTATACAGTATAGCGACTATGTCAAAGACGTTACACCTCTTACCAGCGTTGCACGCGGGCCCCAGAGATCACTCCAGTAGGGCCTCGGACGCTACACTAATGTTTATATGTCGGTGTGTCTATACTACACAAAAGGTTGCCTTAGCTTGGATGGTTTAGCTCTTTGGTGGGTTCAACTCCTACATCCCATCTTTTTTTTTCTAAGCTCCATTTTTATGTCAAAGCTGCTAAACATTCTTAAACATCCATGGATAGGTTGTCAAGAAACAGATTTTTTTTATCTTAGTCCATAAATAAATTTGTCTTATCTCCATCGGAGTGTAGCAGATTGTAGCTGACAGAAAAAGCAAAACTTATACACTTCGTAGCGAAACATTGCAAAAGCATGTTGAACAACCGTGACAAACAACATTGGAAGTTGGGATTATAGCGGATACGTAAAACAAAACTGATGTAGTTGAGCAGTCGTAGATATATGATGGTCTCATGTAGCAAACGATACAAAAGCATGTTGAACCGTAGTGAACAGTCGATAATCCTGGCGAGTAGTAAGCAGCATCTTTTTATTTTTTTACACAAGCGAGTAGTAACAGTTGACAATCCACACATTAGTATGACCGAACACTCTCTTCTTCCTTAATCGGTTCATGTTTGGTCGACTTAAAATATTGCATTGTCTAAATATTAGAGTTAATATTGTTGGGACACGTGCATATCTACTCTGTTTAACGGTGTGGCGGCTAAAACAACAGAAGATCAATGCATATTCCTTTGCTGAAATCAGGTACTCATTGCAAAATCTAAATATTAGAAGAGATTTATAATGTGAATGCCAAAATAATAATACATAGTTTCATACATGTTGTTTGGATGTTTAAGAATGTTTAACAGTTTTGCCATAAAAATGGAGCTTAGAAAAATTAAAACAATAATAGACGGGATGTAGGAGTTAAACCCACGATCTACTATATTAAGACCAAAGAGCTAACCATTCAAGCTAAGGCAACCTTTTGTTTAATATTGATATGCCCCGTATATAAAAATTAGTGTAGCGTATCTGTTAGACACTGTACTTCGTTACCTAACTTTTTACACCGAGGTACTACTGGAGCGATCTCTGGGACCGCGTGCCATGCTGGCAAAGGGTGTAGTGCCTTTGACATAGGCGCTATACTGTGTAGTATGAAGCCTTTCCGTTAGACGTTACACAAAGGGTTAGCGGAGTAAAATAGTTTTATCGAGAGTTCAGTTTATTGAATTTCTTTCAAACTTGGGTCATTTATGTGCATTCTGCCTGCAGAGAGTCCCCTCCCACGAGATTTGTGTGCATTCTGCCTGCAGAGAGTCCCCTCCCACGAGACGGGAAGATTCGCCGCGGCGCCACCCGCACGCACCCACGCACGATACGGCAGCCCAATAGCATCACCAGAGGAGGAGGAGGGCTTGACCGCGTCTGCCCAGCCACATCCCTCCACGGGCATACGGCCCGTAAAATTTCGGCGGCCCGACGGGAGGCCCAGCACTCCGCAGATCGTTACGCGAAGGCCTGCTCCTCCTTCGGCTCCGGTCGAGGTCTCGCCCCGCCTGTCCCCGTCGCCGGACTCTTCTTCCTCTCCTCCCACCACCGCCGCCCCTACAGGACTCTCTCGACCAGAGTTCGCACTTCCCTGTAAGAGCCGATTCCATTTGCTAATCGATTCCGCTTCCGTCCCCCTCGGCGCGTGCCCCGCGCTTCCCCGCGATGCATTTAACGAGATTTCATCTTTTTTTCCATTCCCAATCCGCAGGTCGTCTCTCCGCACACCATGTTCCGACCACCCAGCGCCTTCGGAGCACCGCGGCATCCTCACCCTCCACCATGGCAGTGGCAGCAGCAACCTTTCCAGCCCCCTCCTCCTCCAGTGGAGGTGGCGGCGGCCAGTTCCTTCTGGCAGCGCGACAACGTAAAGGAGCATCTGAAGAAGCTGCAAGACACCGTCGCGGTTTCAACAGCTCTGTGAGTTCCCCTAAACCCCTCAAGCTAACCATGACCATTTATTTACCCGGGTCTCTACGGCGTTCGTGCTGAATAAATGCCACGGATTGGCAGGATAAATGAGCTAGAGGAAATCGCGCTGGCCAGGGATCCCGTCGATGCCAGCGCACAAGAACCAGACCCGTCAGACAGTGAGCCCCGTCATTTCGCCGAGCTAGCTAGCGAGCTCAAGATTAGCCAGGACACTCATGAGTCCCTGGCGACAGATGCAGCTAACTATCTCTGTTCTCAGCTCCAGCACCTCCTGGTACCTATTTCTTCTGCTATCAACCAAGCGGGTCCCTGGGAAGAAACGTCGGCCATGGTCAGGCTAGCTCAGAAGCTGCAGAAATCCAAGAGGAATAAGCGATGGAGGAAGAGGAAGAGGAAGCATGTAGCAGAGCTTTTCCAGAAGGTGGGACTTGATTTCACATGTCTTTTATGTTCATGTCTTTGTGAAAACAGTTCAGTTAGCGTCAAAGCGGCCACATGATTTAATAAATGGATGGCGTCCCCTTCTTGATGTTTTGTTTTGTAGGAGAGTGCAGATTTTGATAGAATTGATCAGGAAGCTGATGAATGGAGGGCTAGGCAAATAGCAAATGACATCGCAAAGCGCAAGGTGCTGCGTCTAGCATTTGTCAAAATAGCCATTTCATTCATACTAGGATTTTTCTTTAGTATAAGACAACACCGTTGTTCCCCAAAAATGAACCTGTTGCTGTATGTATAAACCAGGTGGAAAGCATGAAGCAAATTGCCAAGAAGAAAGCAAATGAGGAAAGAAAACGTCTAGAATCCGAGGTAAATACTGTAACAGAATTCCTAATCCTTGTGTAGGATGTGCTTTGATTGTTTTTTTTTTGTGTATGTCTGTGTGGACTATGTTCTATTAATTCTCTGCAAGCACATCCGTGTATACAATTCAATTTAGATATAACCTAATAACAGTTTAATATTACTGCACCTTAGATAGGTTATTAAGCGTACGCCTTAGGATATGCAACTGCTAGTTTCTGACCTTCCTCTTGTTTTACACCTTATGAGTTTATTAAATTTCTGTAAGATGCTCTTCGAAGATTTGTTAAAATTGCCAATTTAGTTGTCTTTGGCGTAGCAAAACCCAACTTCTGTGCTTGGTTCCATGTACCTGCTTGCTTGATTTCTTTCTGTCAAATTTTTCCGCAAGCAGTTTTTGTATTCTCCAGTAGTTATTTTGGGTAGATTTTCGGCTCTTAATGTTCCTTATGAAGTGTCAGTGCAATATACCTTATTCAATCTAACTTAATATCTGTGGAACAAATCTGCCATTTCCAGCTTGAGCTTGCACTAATGGTCGAGAAACTACAGGAGCTTCGCTCTATAAGGGTTCAAAAACTGAAGAAGCAAGGCAAGATATCCCCATTTATTGAACCCCCCTTCTCCCTCTCTCTGTCTGTCATATGGCCCATATGCTCAAAGGGCATGGGGGCACATCTTGGAAACAGTTATTAGATTGGGGTATTCTCTTCCGTAGTAAATGAAGTACTTTAACCACCCAATCTCTCTCATAGCGATAAATATATGGGTAGTGGTTTGAAAGATTGAGGAACCACAATCTTGATTTCCTCAAAGGAATTATTTTGTAAAATGACTATTCTCCAGAAAAATGGACATTTGTTTAAACAGAGGAACTAAGTGTCACATTGCTTTCTGAATTAAGGTCTTGGCCATAATGTTTGAATTCTGTACTCAGTTCAAGGAAAAAAACAATTGTCTAGGTGTGATGATATGGTTAATCTGCATTATTCTGGCTGCTGCATGTCATCCATGCCTGATAATTAACAGTGGAGAAGTGGTTATATTGCAGGTCATTTTCTGCCAGAAGAGGATGATAAATATCTTGAGCGTGTCAAGGCTGCAGTTGAGGAAGAGGAGCGCCAAGCTGCAACTGCTGCTCAAACTGATGCTGCTAAGAATGCTATTCTCACTGCTGAGGAATCAAGGAAGGCTACCCATCACACAACTGCTCAAGAAGATGGTCCTGAACAACCTAGAAGTGGGTCACCGCCAGAGCAAAACCAAGGAGATGCAAGCATAAGTGAGAGAACTGATCATGCAAATAAAGAAACAGAACATGTAGGTCAAAAGGTTGAGATAAAAGGGCCTGGGCATTCTGAATCTATTACGAATCTGCCTTTTGAGTTCTACCACTATTATCATGGGAGTAGCTATGACATGGGGACACTCATTGAGGTAATTTATTCCAACTTCTGCACCTCATTCCTCATGCAAGTGTCACACGTTTATAAGACAGTGTTAGACACATATTTGACTAGGCTTGACAATCTTAGACATGACTTGTTGAGTTTCAGTAGATGTCATCATTGGGATGTTATGGAGCTACTAACCATGGCTCCAAGCACTAGTGAGAATGATGCAAAAATAAAGCAGAATAGTTTGGTTGAAGTTTTATTGACTTTATTTATTTATTTGAATATGAAATTTTGCCGAACTTTGAACAAAAATTCATATTAGTTCAAGTTACTCAATGCCATTCATTTTTTTATATGTATTTCACCTCCAATTGTAGGTACGCAGAATGTGGGATTCTTTTATCAGACCTGGAGGAAGGTGAGGCTTTTACTTCTGAATGAGGCTGCTTTGTGTTTTCTCAGGAACACAACTGCTAAAACTTACAAATTAGCTATTTTAAAAGCATCCTTGTCCTGCATTCAAAGTCAATGTGTAAATCTAGTTTGCTGATTCTTTAACATTTTTGTCTATAAGCTGGAAAAGAATCTCATGAGAAATCCATCATGTAATGGCGTGTTCAATTGGTTGAGACTTTGGTCCACTATGATAAACTAGCAATTTGATGAGCGACATAATTATAGTTTGTTAAGTGTAAAATCAGGTCTTAATAACGAATTAAGATTGTCAATGGCTTGTGCGTTTTTTTATATACCTTTGATCTAGTTTTAGTAAGGTATGGTAGTAATATCTTGCTGTGTTGTCAAACTAGCTAACAGTTTATTAGTTATGATAATCTCCATCTCTTGCAGTTCCGTAAGAATACAATTTAACATATTATGTTAGCCTCCAGCACAACCATACTAATGTATTACTGCAGTGGACAGATAAATCTCTGCTGTACCATGTTAAACATATACATTTTTTCTTAATGTATTTGTTGTATTCCATCTGCATGCAGCCGTATACCTGGACATTGGGTTCAACCACCCACTCCAGCTGATGAGGTATGGGCATCGTATTTAGTGCAGCCCAAGTAAAGGCCACTGGTTTCTAGCAATGGTTCTTCAGTCCACCCACTGAACCTTTGAAGGCAAGGTAAGCCAGTTGAGTTACTAGAAAAATGTCATGCCATTTAACGATATAAAAAGTTCATACTAGATACAGTGACTACATTGTCCGAACTTCGAACAAAATAAAGAAGGGCTAAAAGCATCACCGAAAGCTCATTGCTTGTGCTGTAGACCTTCTTTGACGAATTCTTGACTTTCTTCTGGGTTTTCCATGGATTGTCTGCTTTAAGTAGTAACCAAAGTTCTCCGGTGTCCAAGATATTGTAATTTTCAGTTCATCAATTGCTACGAATTCTTGGCTTTCTTCTGGGTTTTCCATGGATTGTCTACTTTAAGTAGAAACCAAAGTTCTCCGGTGTCCCAAGATACTGTAATTTTCAGTTCATCAAATGCTACAAATTCTTGGCTTTCTTCTGGGTTTTCCATGGATTGTCTACTTAAGTAGAAACCAAAGTTCTCTGGTGTCCAAGATATTGTAATTTTCAGTTCATCAAATGCTATGAATTCTTGGCTTTCTTCTGGGTTTTCCATGGATTGTCTACTTTAAGTAGAAACCAAAGTTCTCCGGTGTCCAAGATATTGTAATTTTCAGTTCATCAAATGCTTCATCTCTGGTGTCCATAGTACATGGAAAGTTGAAACCAAAGTTCATGGGTTGGGGAAGATCTGCATCTTAATTTCTGTTTAGTGATTACCATGTCTCTACTGCCCAGGGTCGCAGTTGAATTTTAGTTTTTGGCTCTTGACATCTTCTCTGTAAGACTCTAGTCAAGTTCTAAAAATCTAGATATGCCATCAAATTTCCTGGTAACTCGAGCTGTTCATACTGACTGGTAGAACCCTCAAATAAATGAGAATTCTTTATCACAATGCAGTTAGGGAGTGAGATATATCTCACAGGTGGCTGTAGGTTTTATTGCTTTTGCATAGGATATGCCCTCACAAACAAGTGCCAAATTTTAGACATGCCATCCAATTCCGTAGTCTTTTGTAAATATAATTTACTAGCTTTGTGCTATTTTGACCAACCCTAAATTCACGAAGTATAAGTTTCTTCCGTATACCGTGTTGGAAATGGAACAGAATGCTAGAATTGACAATCAATGGTTGGTGGTTTTGTGTTGTTGTGTTTGAGAGCTGTCCCTCTGTATCCCTTTACACAGTCTCCGCATGTGCGTTTCCGGTGTTGTACACATGAACCTCTTTGACTAATGATATGTGCGCGGTGCCTTTCACAAAAGAAACAATCAATAGTTGTGGTTTCCATTCCATCATGATGGCAGCATTTATGTCTGAGACGGGTAGCCACAAGTTTTCCTGTGACCGTTTGATTAGTTCATAACAACCACTAGAACATGACACCAGAGAAATGAAAATCCCTTATTTTAATCTCATTGTTGTAGTTTCTAAGGCACAAGGAATTAGGGAGTAGGGCTTATCAGTTCCATGCAATTGAAATTTGCGGCTTCTGCCCCTTTTCTCGAGAAGAAGAGAGTAGTGTTTAATGGTGAAAAACTGAATGCCCTTGGAAGATTGGAAACATGATGGCTGGATGGTTTTCCTCTGATTGTTGTTGTATGCTATTTTGACTTTGCACAAGATCATTAGATCAATGAACTGATGAAGCTTGATATTCCATATTTCTGCACACTGCAAAATATTTCATTTTACCTTACAAGAGCAACACTACAAAATTTCTTGTGTATGGCTCCGAGGTTATACATGCTGGGAAGAATTTTTATTGTAAGATCAAATGCTGTAGTAAAGACTTAAAACTGAGGTTTCTTCTTTTAATTCAGCTGACTTCAGGATTTATGCAAGGTCCAAGCATGGTATAGTTCTGGGTGGACAAGGACATCTTGCGAGGATATCTAATGGATCGCCGAATCAGTTTCAGTTAGTGGTGACGGCGAAAAAGAAGATACACTAGCTAAATGATCAGATGTTGATGTTATGCAGACTCAGGTTCTACAAACAGGTGACAGGAGAAATCTGCAAAACGAAGAAATATAGACTGCAAAGTGGTGCTCACCGAGTAAAACTCATGAAAGTGAAGGGTAATTTAGGTGTATGCCAAATGTTCCAGATAATTTTTTGGTTGCACCGTTATTCCTATGATCTCCAACTAGGAGACAGTCACGACTGCAACTAAAGGGGTCTTATCTGGAACCGTAGGCTTGAAGTCATTTGTTGGATGGTGAATTCGTATCGTAGCTTCTTGAATTGTCTTTGTAAATGGTAGATAAGTTATTTCTGTGTAATTGATTGAGCGAGAAACATATGGAAACTATAATTTGTTGTTCTGGATCATTGGATCGTACCTTGTAATAGCGAGTGAAATTCCATCGAGCAAGTTCACTCTGATTGTGTGGCGTCAGCTAACAAAAAGTGTTGTTTGGTCATCATTTCAACAGAGTTTGTTCATTCTTCCTCCCTCCAGCAGCATTTTGAGGAAATGGCCCCCACCTAGGGTTGCAAGCGGCAACCTGCATAAGCCTATGAAAGCAAAATTTTGTTCAAACTGGACTAATCTTGTTGAAAAACAATTAAACTAGACTAACAAATTTTATCTACGAAGCAGGGTGGATCAGGTGCTGCTTTGCAACCCTACCCAACCCCACCTGTGAGTTGGGGCTATGTGCTTTTCTATATCCTGCACCATAAACGAGTTTCCAAGGAAAAGATGACCAGCGGAAAAATGTGGACACTAAAAGAATGCAAAGAGGTTAGTGAATTGGATGGCATTATCATTGTACTAGATATATATAGAGAATACAATGGCACGGCATAATGCGCACTGCCTTTCTTGTTATGCTTGCTTGCTCCTCCCATCATCTATCTCTTTGGGCGAGGTGATTACATGGCCAAATACTTTGGGTTTTGTTTTTCTCCAGAAGGACAATAAATCACTAAAGCTCATAGAGACAAATTGCTGACCTCGGAAATTTTGGCAAGATATCTTCCTGCTTTCATGAAAAAATGGTGCTGCTTTTGCTCACTGGGAAATCATTGAGTCCACTGGGTTTCTGGGTGTGATAGGAAACAGACCGTCCTACGTTGTATGGAATTATGTTCGTTTCTTCAGCCATCATATTGACATTGCTGGGACAGTTTCCTTTCTGCATTTAGACAGGACGGGCTAGAAACAGGTCAATAAAGCTAGTTTCTGTATATGCACATACAAGATTAAGAAAAAACAGTTAAGATTAGGCGCCCATTTCCTATACTTAAGATCATATTAGTCTGAAATAGGTACTCCCTCTGATTTATAATAAGTGTGGCTTATTTTGTATTAAGGAGCGACACTTATTATGGATCAGAGGGAGTACCTCTGATATCATTATTGAAAAAAAGGCGCCTCTGATATTTCTTTGCCCGAAATCCATTTCCAGTTTAGCTCAGATCCAATGGAATCCGCATCTATTCTGACTTGATCGCTGTGGCAAATGACGACTAGCTGAAGGGTGTGAGTGGAAAGTGGCTTAACCATATGACCAAATTGGTTAGGCGTTCAGTGAGTGCTCTTTTGTTTTACCTTTAGGTTGTACCTTTTTATACGATATTTTTCTTTTGGCTAAGAACAAAAGATAAAACCATGGCACACTTTTGGCTCTTTTGCACTTTCCATTACCATAAATAAAAATGACCGGAAATCAAAGATTTCGACCCCCTTTAACCCTTTTTTCTCCACAATGTGGTGTGACCTCCCAGGCTCCTGGCTAGTTTGTGAGTTTGCCACTTTGCCAATAACTTATGTGGCTTTATTATCCGCAAGAATAATAATGTGGTTTTATAAATAAAGGAAAACTTACTTTTGGACTGTCCTCACCAATGAGCTAAATATGCTTGTGTAGATAAGAATACCAATGTGAGAAAATCCACTTTGGCCCATAGGACTAGATGCTCCTATTGTGAAAAGGCATATTTCAAAATGCCAAAGAAAAAAGAAAAAATATTGGAAAAAAATCCCGGGTATACATCTACATATTCTAGGTGTGCATATAAAGATTCATGGAAAACAGATTTGTTTTGCAAAATGTCTAAAAAGGACAATTTCTGGTCCTACAAAATGACTTCTCACTAGGCAATTTTGTATTTTTTTTGCCTACGATGCTATAAATGTTTTATCTTCATAAAATTTTTGAGGACTATAAAGACGCATACATGCAGATTCTCGAGAAAAAAAATATTTTTTATGTTTTAAACATTTTTAGATGTGTTTTCCTGTCTCCATGTGTGATTACACCCGTTCTTGTGTGATTGCAACTCTTTATGTTGTTCTTTTTATCAAGTTCTCACATGGAATTATTTTTCACGAGTTCTAGTGTTCCATTAATAATCATCAACGGTAGTATAAAAGAGTCCAAAAAGTAATAAAAATGTATTGGACCACCTCCTAAACACGAACGCTAGCCGAAGGTGTATCGCCGTCACCCTCCTTCACCGGAGCCGGACAAAGCTTGATGCAGTAGAATTTGTTGTAGTAGACAAACAAAAAGTCGGCCTGCTAATTCCGCAAAATCCAGCACACTAGAGCAGCAACTATCGTCAATAATGACAATCATAGATCAGAAGAAACTGGTCTAAAACCAAACCAACATGAAAAACGACTGAATCCAAGTAGATCAACCGGACACACTACTTCACACACCCTTAGTCGGAGCTAGGCGCACCGCCAGAATAAGGATAGAACGCGAAAAACCTTATTATGACTAGGATGTTGCCGACATCTCACCATACCAAAGAAGACATAAAAAAAAATCTAAAACAAAAAATGAAAATTTCCCGCTCACGAGAGGCCGGATTCCGCCTCACCTCCAAGGCTTAGGCCATCGGGGAAAGTCTATGTTTAGTTTCTCAACTCCAATACGCCCACACTGAAACATGTTGCAGCGGGCATCTCTTGTAAACGGTAAACCACCAAAATGCGTCTCCTTTTGGAGCTAATGAATCTGTCGTTGGGATAGCTCTAGCTTCTATCCTCGTAGCACAATCTGGTCCTTCGGTTTCTTTTGCTCCATCTTGGTAAATGCTTGGATCCTTGTTAAGTGCCGATTAGGTTAGAGGCAGCCAATCACCATATCCACATGCTAGAAAAATGACATGATTTTAGTGGAGCTATTTTCTTGTGAGAGCGACTTTCTAAATCCCAAAAGGTGGTGTGGCCAGAAATTAACAAAGAAAAGCTCTCGACTAAAGATTACTACTAAATCAAGAGGTTAATTACAGTGGAGTATATATAATAAACAATGAGTTTCCTTTTTGATGTGATATAAATCAATAATAACTTTATGTAAAACATTTCTCGACTAGAGAAACGTTGGATTGCATCGGCTGTTGGAACTTGTATTTATAAATCCCAAGAGAGGAGGTCGAGGGGACACACACACACACTCTGACAGCAGGAGGGACAGAGAGAGGTGTGCAATGTAATGCTTTGCTTGCTTGTACACCACCACCATCACCTGCACTTGCATCTCTAGTTGAGCTGGCTGCTTCAGCGATCAACGCCCCGGGACGTGGCTCCTGTCTGCTTCTTTCTTCGTGCCTACTGGTGAGTCCTACTCCCTTTGTTTAGAAATATAAGATGTTTTAGGTTTGTTAATAAGATGTATCTAGACATTTTTTAGTGTCTAAATTTATTTGAACATATACACTAAAATATGTCTAGATACATCTCATTCACAAACCTAGAACATCTTATATTTTCAAACGGAGGGAGTAAATCCGTTTATCTTTGCCTCCAACAGTACACACTTTTGTTCTTCTTTTTTGAAAGAAAGCATACAATTATTGTGGCAAATGGATTATGTTTTTCGAGCGGCATGTATCAGGAACACGGATGGTGTAAGATCCATAGCCGCAAGCCTCCAACGGATGGAGATTAGTTGGTACCTTTTGATGAGCATAGAATGGGAGGGATAATGCCCACCAAACACAAGACATGTGACTCTTAGGGTACAATAACTATGAATTGACGCTCTCCGGGTAAATAAATCTAAAATCAAGGAAATAATAAACATCAAAAACACGAAATGAGTATAGTTTGAAATTTAGGGAAATCGAGCTTAAATATGAGACATGCTTGATAAAGTTCTTCTAATTTGTGTTAATTCACCCATTTGACTAGAAAGTTTAGAAAAAATATATGTAGTCGGCCTTAAAGGTACTAGATCACATGTGTCTAGATACGCTAAAACTGTTTACTGGAATTTTATTTCTACATTTTGCCATTTTTTTAGGATTACTCAGTTGTTTCCAATTACAACATCTATATTAACCAATCTAAAGTTCCTCATTTTATATTTAAATTAAAATGCTAAATTCATTTTATTTTGATGATACAGTATGTTTTATTTATTTATTATCATCATAAATTTGGTGACACCATTCATACCTGTTCACATATAATTTTATGCAAACTGAAAAAATTAGACACGTAGGATCAAACCACCCGGGAAAGGATCAATAATAGTTCCAAATCTTCAACCTTGTGCAGTCAAATACACATATATGTATGGATTTTTTGTGTTGCATAATTTCTACTTATATTGGCGAAAAACCAATGCAGTGAATTAACTATATCACAGCTTGTATGTGGCTTCGCCACAAGAGAGGAGGTGATTCTGTTTAGTTAATTGTTGTGTGCCCCTTCTTTGTCAATGAAAAATAGGCATCCACTTTTTCATTAAAAAAGAATAATGTCTTGGGTGTTGTAACTTTCTTTTATCTCTACAGAAACAACAATACAGTGAAATACCCCCTCATCACAATGTAAGGTCTCTTTGTATTGTAGGAATTTTATAAGATTCCAATCTTTCCTATTCTTTGTGGACTGTCTTTAGGTTAAAACAGTGGAGCTATTCAGATTTTTATGGATTGGAGTCCTATGACTCTATTTCATAGGAGTTTAAATGTCTACCACAACCACTTTTTAAGACACGATCGCATGGGACCGAGGCATATTTTTTATAATCCATCCAAACGGTTGTTCCTTCAGCTTTTATGTGTTTTTAGTCATCTTTTTTATACCGGAAAACTTATGAGGTTATTATGTTTTTTTTTCGCTTTTCTTACCTGTTATCCAAAGAGGCTCTAGCATGGTTTTCCCCCAAGATAACGTTTTTGACAGAATTTTCCGCAAACTTTTAATGGGGTGTGCTTAATTCTCTGTTAGGTGATGTCATGCAATCTCGGTTGTAAGACCAGTTGCAACTAGAAATATCTCAATGGTTTTTTTCAGCCCTTTTTCTATGTGTTGATGTTTTTTGTGACTCCATTTGCAACTGAAAACCTTAGTTGCAACCCCACTTGCAGGTGAAAATCCCACTTGCAGCTCATACGACACATGAATCACCATGCAAATCTAGTAAATTAGGCCCGAGGAAGCTCTAACTATAGCTCTAAATCAATTGAGAATTAGCAAAACGGTTTATTCCTTTTGGAAAACTACGAGTAGGAAGAACCAGCCCAACCCACTGGCTAATGGCGGCCACAGGATGTAGGAGGCCGGTCCACATCCACGGACACGGATCTCACAAGACAAGACCGACCGAGTCACCCAGGCCGCATAGGACGCCATGAGCCCGGCCCCACTCCCAGCCACAGAGGGCACTCAGCCACTGACGCACATCATCTCGTCCCACTGCCCGGCCGCCACTTCCCCAACCGAAGCCCTGTCCGCGCCACCGCCACCGGCCGCCCCGACTGCATTGTCAATTGCCGCCGCTCCGGCCGTCCGGCCGCCAACTCCACGCCCCGACCTCGCCCCAGCTCGACCACCGCCACCTTCTAGGCCTCCACCGGAGTCGCCGGCGTCGCCGCATTGCCGGCCCCGTCCTGATCGCGCGTACGTCCAGGGTAATCGACAGATCAGAACCTTTCCTTCCTTTTTACCCTTTCTTCTTTTTTCCTTCATTTCATAAAAACCTCGTGCCGCTAATCCTACCCTTCCTCTGAACTCTGAAGTCTGAAACGCACAAGACGACCAAAACCACCTCGATTTTACTTTTACAGGCTCTCGCACCCTGCACTCTCTCCTTCATCTTTTTTCTGAAATTTTCGACCACGAGACACGGCCAAGAACGAGAATGTCTCGCCAGTCTCGGCACGGAGACGCGCACGCGCCCGGCGCCCGGTCCAGCCGTTAGGCGCCCCATCGTCTGCTCTCGCTGCACGGCCATGGTCGAGCGATTCGCTCCCGAAAGCGACGAGGGCTCATGTAGTTGCGCGCGGAGCCATGGCATCTTGCGCGGATTCTGCAGGCAGTTCGCTTTCGGCTCTGAAAGCTGGCGCGTGGCCTTGCGCGCTCGTGGACGTGCGTCGCTGATCAATAGAAAGGGATGCGTTTACTTACAACAAGTACTGTACTAGAATGGGAGGAGGAAAGGTTAGGACTTGCAGTTCATGTCGTTGTTTTGCCTGACGGTGACAGTGATACGAAGGCTACGACCTAGCTGCCGTATCAACCACACTGTAGCAGCTGTCGAGTTACAGGCAGGGAGCGAGAACAGTCCAACTTGCACTTGTTTTCTTCTTGGTAGTGATCCATCCAAAAACCAGAATTGTGCTTCTTTGGGTAGGGGATACACTAGACAGTGATTAGGCTCGATCCCCTCAGAGAGAAATTGATCTGAAACCCCTGTCTATTGGCATCATCCCCACCGATCCAACACAAGCCTTGAATGTGACCATGACAAGCAAATCGGGCTCCGAACCACCGACGATTCTAGACAAAGCTTCGAGTTGTAGCTAATTCGTTCCGTTACTGTTTGACGTGAACCTGGCAGAAGCTTCAGGTCTTGCAGGATGCCCTGCACCCTTGGGCAATGTTCCTTGCAGAACTTTTTTTTTCTTTTGCCTAATGCGACACTGTGATCCAACTGAATCATCAAAAAAGTTCTGATGCCTGCATTTGCACCGGACTAACCATCTTATTCTTATCGCATCATCTAACATTTCCCACAGTAGGTGTGCCTGAATGTTCTTTCCATTCCGTTGCTCTGCAACACTGTCACCGGAGGGACGGTTACCAGCAGACCAGGCAAGATTCTGCCATCTGTCTCTGGAATTCTCTGCCCAACATTGCTACACTCAGGCAGCGAAATGCTCGGACATATATACGCCACGAGTACGGGAGATCGATTGCCTTGTTTATCTTGCACGCTTATATGCCACAGAGTAGACGATTAGATGTACGGCGTCGAGTTGCGCTTATCAACCAGTCCGGCACCAACACGTTGTGACCCTCCTCTCGTTCTGAAGCTGGCAGAAACCTTCTTCTTCCTATATATACCTATGAATCTTTGAGATGGGCAAGGAGCGTCTCCTTGTGATTTTAGAACATAGTCAACCAGGCAGTTTCATTGTGCCTTTCCAGCAGTGTGGAGCTTGATTCAGCAGTATATATAGAGCTGAAGAATAAGCGAGCTATATCTTATTAGTGACTGACGAAGAGACGATCGACACTTTCACGCTGCAAAGTTTGCTCCAGTAAGATATTTATACTCTTCTCAATTATGATCCGATCAGTAGAGAGAACTGAAGAATAACCCAGCTTTGCTTATCCTAGGAATCTAGGGCGATTTCCTTGTTTTGATTGGTTTCTTAGGCCTGGTTTCTGTCTTGGCTGGGCTTAGCCTTTGCAGTTTTGTTTTTTGTTTGTTAGATTCTCTTACTCTCTAAGTTTGGCGACCTTCTGATCATACTACAATGAAATGACGCGCATCTTGATTCAGGAGATATCCTTCCATGTTCTGTTGCGCACTAACATAGTACCATTACCAATGTGGTCATTTATTTTCTCTGTACCCATGGACACTTTCTAGTCCATCTGTACTGAACTTCCCCTAATCGCAATGAAAGGCAGCCAATCTGCAACTTTCGTCAATCATTTTTTTTCTGAATGATGCTTCACCCAATGTGCAGATTTTCCGAGGTTGATGGAGACCAATGAATCCGCGCTACCCGACGCCGCCGGCGTTCGGGTCCAGGTCAGCCGCTCGGCGGAGGAGCAGGCCTTCAGCTTCAGGGTAAGTCTCGTAGAACGCCACCGGCTTCTTCAAGTTCATGGATCATGGCATGCAATGCAACCACGAGAGTGAGCAGTGTCGTGCCATTGTAGGAGCGGTACGGCGACCCGACGATGATGGGGTCGGAGCAGGACTCGCCGTTCGACGCGACCGCGCTCCGGGTGGCAGCGCACCCGGTCTCCATCAGCCTGCCGGCCTCTCCGTCGAGGTTCAACGTCACCCGGACGGAGGAGGAGTTCCCGCCGCGGCGCGCCGGCGCCGCCATCGTCCCCGAGGACGGGTCGACGCGCATGATGTCGCTCCCGCCGCGGCCGCCGCCGCCGATGGTTTCCGTGGCGTTCGAGCGCGTCGAGAAGGTGATGTTCCGGTCCCAGCCCATCCCCGCCGCGGCGTCCGCGCTGCCGAACGCCGGGAACTGTCAGTTCCTGGTGGCGGGCGACGACTCGATGAGCCGCGGGAGCGGGGCGCGCATGGGAGGGAGGAGCAGCAGGACGCCGCGGGACACGAGCTACGACTCGTTCAAGACGTGGTCCGGGAAGCTGGAGAAGCAGCTCGCCACCCACCTTCGCGGCGTGAGGCCGCCGCCGCCGCAGCAGCAGGAGGGTGAGCCCGTGGTAGAAGGCGTTGCGGCGGAGACGAGCGGCCGTCCCTACTCCATGCCCCGGGTGCAGCGCTTCTTCGCGGCGCTGGAAGGCCCCGAACTCGACAAGCTACGGGTACGGTACCTCCAGCAACTCGTTACTACTACTAGTACATGGCTACTAAACGAACAGAGGACCTCACGTGCTGCTGTCGTGTTTGCTGCTGTGTCGCGCCGCCATTGGCAGTCGTCGGAGGAGCTGGTGCTGCCGTCGGACAAGACGTGGCCGTTCCTGCTCCGGTTCCCGGTCTCGGCTTTCGGCATGTGCCTGGGCATGAGCAGCCAGGCGATCCTGTGGAAGAACATCGCGATCTCCGCGTCGACGCGGTTCCTGCACATCACGGTCCGGGCGAACCTGGTGCTGTGGTGCGTGTCCGTGGCGCTCATGTGCTTCGTGTCGGCGCTGTACGCGTGCAAGGTGGCCTTCTACTTCGAGGCGGTGCGTCGCGAGTACTACCACCCGATCCGCGTCAACTTCTTCTTCGCGCCGTGGATCGCGTGCCTGTTCCTGGCCATCGGCGTGCCGGAGCTGGTGGCGGAGAGCCTGCCGCACTGGCTGTGGTACGTGCTCATGGCGCCCATCGTGTGCCTGGAGCTGAAGATCTACGGGCAGTGGATCTCCGGCGGGCAGAGGCGGCTGTCCAAGGTGGCGAACCCGTCGAACCACCTGTCCGTCGTCGGCAACTTCGTGGGCGCGCTGCTGGGGGCCATCATGGGCCTGAGGGAGGGCCCCATCTTCTTCTTCGCCGTCGGGCTGGCGCACTACATCGTGCTGTTCGTGACGCTGTACCAGAGGCTGCCCACGAGCGAGACGCTGCCCAGGGACCTCCACCCGGTCTTCTTCCTCTTCGTGGCCGCGCCCAGCGTCGCCTGCCTCGCCTGGGCAAGGATCACCGGCGTGTTCGGGTACGGATCCCGGATCGCCTACTTCATCGCCATGTTCCTCTACGCCTCCCTGGTACGTACGCACGCACGCCATGGCCGATCGCTCCGCTCCGCTCGGCACAGCACGTAGTACTGACGAACTGCTGTATGCATGCACGCAGGCTGTGCGGATCAACATGTTCAGAGGGTTCAGGTTCTCGCTGGCGTGGTGGGCGTACACGTTCCCGATGACGAGCGCGGCGATCGCGGCGATACGCTACTCGTCGGAGGTGAAGAACGCCTTCACGCAGGCCATGTGCATCGTGCTCACCGTGGTGGCCACGCTCACGGTGACCATGCTCTTCCTCACCACGCTGCTGCACGCCGCCGTGCACCACGACCTCTTCCCCAACGACATCGCCATCGCCATCACGGAGCGCAGGCCCAAGCCCATCACCAACGCCGACCTCAGCGAGCTGCACCGCGCCAAGGTGGGCGCCGACGCCGCCTACAGGGACCTCGAGGCCGCCGCGAGGACGGCATCCTAAATCGAGACGACGCAGATACTGAACCGAGGACAGTTGCGCGCGCGCTAGCTCGTCATCATGTGGCTAAGGAAACTTGACAGCTGGGTGCGTGGTGATCTAGCCCTGGTGATTTAAAATCGACTGAGGACTGAGCACGTACTTAGTGTAGGTCTTGACTGCCGTGCTGGGCAGTCCGCGCGTCGTGGTGAATGTGCTCATAGTCATAGGGGAGATCTCAGATGTGATACGGCTGAACAATAAATCGACCCGGCTCTGCATGTACATTACGGATCACCAAGGATAGATGATAAACAGTGCTTTATTCGCTGGTTTAGATCTGTCTAAAGCATTACTACGACGGATTTGCTAATTCTTCGATCGACTGAGAATTAAGCTTAGTCGGCCCTAATCCGTTAGATTTTCTCTACGAATCGCATGTCAAGTAAGGTTGCAACTTGTATTTTTCAGTTTCAAGTTTAGTTACTACAACTAAGATTTTTTAATTGAGGCGACGTTGCAACTTGAATATTTATAGTTGCAAGCAGGTTTGTAACTAAGATTGAATAAAATCACCTCGCTATGAAATAAGCCAATTCTAAGTCCACCGAGACTTAGACATACCCTTACTGTGAAGCATGGTCCCTCCTTTATCACATCCTTACACCGTACAATGAGTAGACTACTTTAGGAGATGTAAACAAATAAATTGAAGTAGCAACACCACTTTAGGAGATGCATCAAATGTTCCGTACTCTAGTGTGGTCCCTTTCATCCAGATGTTAGGATATGAACTTTTTATGTTCAAGACACGGGTTCGATTCCCTTTATACGGGTTCAATTCCCTTTATACGCGATATGGCGAAAACGGCTGATTCAACGGGCCAATTGATTGGATCAACCAAGCTAGCTATCGGTGGCCTTTTCCCCTCTCCACCATCCACCCTTCTTCTCCTCAGAGGCTCCCGTGAGAGACCATCTTGCTCCCGAGCCCCTCCTGCTGGAATTGTCGGATGGAGGAGGCGAAGGAGGGGCGTCATAGTTGTAAATGGTAATTTTAGTTGTAGGTGTCGGCTTTATGTCGTGGTTTGGCGATATGTCGGGGGTGGCATCTAAACCTTTTAGCCAAGATCAGGAGACGTTAGGTTCTTTTCCCTCGATGCGAAGCTCCGATGGTCGGAGATGGAGGATTTGAGGATACGGGGTGCCAGATCCTTCGCAAATAAAGGGCCTTTATCCGTGGCTACTGGTTCCGAAGGTTCGAGATGGATTCCCTACTTCTCCACTCATCATGGTGATGAGGACGAAGAGGGGTTCTTCCCTTCTACTTATGTGTAATGACCCAAAGAATTAGGAAAAAGGGACTACGAGCTGATATTGAAAATGTGCATTTCATCTTAGGACATTAAAATAAGGGGTAATTTGAACTTTTGTGCTTTGTCGTGGTGGTATCACGACATATGCCTGGGGTAGGATAAAGTGGGGGCCGATGGACGTGGAGGAATCCAGGGAGAGATGAATTGCAGTGAAGACCACACTCGGAAGAACATCGAGAGACATGACGTACCCAGGTTCGAGGCTCCCCTAGTGAGATAACACCTCTACTCCTGAATCTAATCTCATATAATCTTGCCATACTTGTGGCTACAATGGTGCTCCTTGAGCTGTATTTCCTATACCTCTAGTAGATTTCTCTGTGAGAGTATCGGAGGAAGAAGATGAGCTCCTAGCGAGCAGAGAGGAGAGGAGCCCTTTGGGGGCCTCCCTTGGTAACGATCCCCCTGGTGCTCCTATAAAGGGGAGCACATGGAACAAGACTTGTTCCTCACGATTGGTCCTAGTGAGACTAATTTGTCTAGTAGATCTTGTCATCGGCATCTCTTCAGCATATTCCTGGCATCTTCTTGAGATTCCCAGCATATGCCTTGGCATCTCTGGATATGCCTGGCATATTCCCTAGCATCTTCCTAGGATGCTAAGCATATCCCATGGGGCATGTGCTAGTCTGAGCCAGGGGCATCCCAAGACTGGCACGAGACTTGTTGGTCTTGTCCTGGCTTGATGGTATGTCGATGTGAAGGTTGGGGGAGCGTCCGGAGGCGAGTAAGAGGGTGTTTGGGGAAAATTAACTCGGCCCAGGCGATAATATAAAGGTTAAACTCGGCCTGGGACCTGCTGATTCGGCCCAAGGGGAGAACAAAGGGCCCAACCGGGTCAATGTGCCTTCTGCCGAGTCAAAGTGTGGCCCAGTCAGGGTCTTTCTTCATTCGGCCCAAGTAGAGCAACCTAGAAGCGGCCCAGGCGCCTTTGGCATGAAGATCCGGGCGAGGCATCCCGTGGTGGGTCGACTCAACCTTTGTCGGCCCACCTGAGGGAGCTGTCTACGAGGTGAGGCGACAAAGCCCCATGGTGGGCCGAATCCAGGGTCATCCGGCCCACCCGGGGGATGCCAGCAGGAGGAGCTGGCGAGTTTGGCGGGAAATCTCGGGGCGACGCCGGTCGTCGAGGTGGCATTGGAGCGACGCGGAGACGTTGACAAGGTGAGGCCCATGCTGGCACGCGTGGGGGATCCATGGTGGGCCGAGTCGTTCTGGTGTCATCCCACCCGGGTCGGCGCGATGACTTGTCTCAGTGGGAGCATATGGCGTCGGGGAGTCCTGCGCGAGATCTTGGCGGGAAGACTAGCATCAAGGCGGGAGCTGGGAGTTGGTTTAGCGGGACTTGGCGCCGTGATTGACCTGTTGTGGGCCGAGCTGATTGAATTCGGCCCACCCAAGGAAGATAATTCGACAGCAGCTCTTACGCTACTTTATTCGTCCCATGTAAGCCTGATTCGGCCCATGGGGCGTGGAATTGTTCTGGGGGGAATTCAGATCAGGCCGAGTTTGCTTTGACTCAGCCTAGGTTTATTTTGTTTCCCTTTTTCTTTATGCTGCTCATACTTTATTCTTTATTTAATTGTCTATTCATCTATCGAGTCTCTTCACACCTCAACTATGGGGTACCCAGGGTCATATCCCCGACATTATTCCCTAAGGTTATGTGGGACTCGTAGAGTCGCTCATAGGCTTAAAATATCTCCAGATTGTTTACTGACATATAGTCTCTTTGTCATATATTTCTTTGTCTTATAACCCTTTTGGGTAAGTATTGACATCTGGCCTTCATGGGCATTGCTCTTTTAACCCCTTTGGGCAAGTCGTGACTTTTGGCCTTCATGGGCACTAGTCTTTTAATCATTTGGGGGTAAGTTATGACTCCTGGCCTTCTTGGGCTCTGGTCTTTTAACCCCTTTGGGTAAGTTATGACTTCTGGTCTTCTTGGGCACTGGTCTTATAACCCTTTTAGGTAAGTTTATGACTTCTGGCCTTCTTGGGCACTGGTCGTATAACCCTTTTAGTTAAGTTTATGACTTCTGGCTTCTTGGGCACCGGTCTTATAACCCTTTTGGGGTAAGTTTACGACTTTTGGCCTTCTTGGGCACTGGTCTTATAATCATTTTTGGGTAAGCTTATGACTTCTGGCCTTCTTGGGCACTGGTCTTATAACCCTTTTGGGTAAGTTTATGACTTCTCGCCTTCTTGGGCACTGGTCTTATAACCCTTTTGGGTAAGTTTACGACTTATGGACTTCTTGGGCACTGGTATTATAACCCTTTGGGTAAGTTTACGACTTATGGCCTTCTCAGGAACTGGTCTTATAATCCTTTTAGTTAAGTTTATGACTTCTGGCCTTCTTGGGCACCGGTCTTATAATCATTTTTGGGTAAGTTTATGACTTTTGGCCTTCTTGGGCACTGGTCTTATAACCCTTTTGGGTAAGTTTTTAACTTCTGGCCTTCTTGGGCACTCGTCTTATAACCCCTTTGGGTAAGTTTTTGACTTCTGGCCTTCTTGGGCACTGGTCTTATAATCCTTTTGGGTAAGTTTCAATCTGAGTTATCTCATCTGAGTTATATGACTCAAATCTGACTTGTGTCCCAATTCTGAGTTATCTGACTCAAATCCGAGTTATATTATTCAAATCTAACAAATGCTTCAAATCTGAGTTATCTGACTCCAAATTCGAGTTATATTACTCAAATGTGACTTATGCTTCAAATCTGAGTTATCTGACTCCAAATATGAGTTATATGACTCAAATCCGAGTTATATGACTCAAAATCCGAGTTATATTACTCAAATCTGACCTATGCTTCAAATCTGAGTTATCTGACTCCAAATGCGAGTTATATAACTCAAATTCGAGTTATCTGACTCAAAATCCAAGTTATATTACTCAAATGTGACTTATGCTTCAAATCCGAGTTATCTGACTCCAAATCCGAGTTATATGACTCAAATCCGAGTTATCTGACTCAAAATCCAAGTTATATTACTCAAATGTGACTTATGCTTCAAATATGAGTTATCTAACTCAAAATACGAATTATATGACTCAAATCGGAGTTATAGATGCTGGGATATAATTTGATCTTAGGACATGCTGGCAAAAATATGGATCTGAGATATAGATTTGAGATATGATATGCTGGCAAATCGCCATGAGTTGGGATCCGAGATATAGATCCGAGATATAATTTTGAGATATGATATGCTGGTAGACTGCCATGAGTTGGGATCCGACATATATATATCCGAGATTGAGTATGATGAGTCTAAGATTTGCTGGCAAATTGCCATCCGAGATATGAGTTAAATATCAATCCGAGTTATAATATAACCTAGTAAGCTGAATGAAATATCAATCCGAGTTAAGGATAACCTGGTAAGTTGAGTTAAAATATAAATCCGAGTTAAAGATAACTTAGCAAGCTGAATCAAATTCCAATCCGAGTTATGATATAACCTCGCTTGCTGAATCAAATACCAATCCGAGTTAAAGTGTAACCTGGCAAGCTGAGTTAAAATACAAATCTGAGTTAAAGATAACCTAGCAAGCTGAGTTAAATTCCAATCCGAGTTATAATATAACCTGTCTAGCTGAATCAGCTACCAATCCGAGTTAAAGATAACCTGGCAAGCATCGTTTGTAGCTAGTTTCGTAGTTAAGATGTCGATCCCACAGGGAGCTCAAAGGTAAGTGTTTATGGGTGAAGTCTCTGTCACACCCAAAGTTGTCACAGGTCTTCAAGTGAATTGACTGCAAGTGTTGAAATAAGAATAGAGTTTGGATCAAAGAAAAGTTTTTAAATAAAACTAAAATATAAACTTCAAAAATAAAAAGCATAAAAGTAAAGAATGATTTGTTTGTTGTTTCCTGCAGATGACAAAGTAGGCGCGGGGAGATTCAGTTCATGATGATAGTGTACAGGTTCGTAGCATGGAAAACAAAAAAATTCTACCGCATGAACACACACAAGCCAAGATCTATCTACTAGATTATAACAACGAGTCGATTAGAGTACTCACCCTCAAAGATTCCAAAGCGGTTAACGAGAGCAGAGTCTCGTGGATGATGTAGTCGTTCACTTTCCAATCTCAAGATCGTGAAGACGATCCTTCCAACGCTGCGTTCCGGCAGTGCTCCCGTAGTCGGTCACACGTTTGTTACCCGATGAAGACCTTCCTCTCCCTTGTTCCAGCAGGCAGCGGAGGTTGTAGTTCTCTCCTCGCGATTCCGGCAGCATGATGGCATGGTGTCGGAGTTAGAGGGGAAATCCCGCAGGGCTTCGCCTTGAGCCAGAGCGGGTTATGGTGGAGTAGTAGGTTTCCCCGGTGTCTAGGGTTTAGAAGTCGGAGAGGAGTAGGTGGAGCCGGCGGCGACTAGGGCGGCAGCGCAGCGGTGGCGGCTTGGTGGGGTGGGGCTTGTTGTGGTCTTTGGGGGGCACCCCTCCCCTCTATTTATGAGACGGAGGGGCAGCTTGGGAGAGGGGAATTTGAATCCTACCCCAACTCCTTATCCTTCTAGGCACGTGGTGGAGGAAGAGAAGGATTCTCTCCTTCCTCCACCAGGAAACGTTGTCCCAGTTTGACTTTTCAAACTTGCCTTTTGACTTTCAATTTTTGAGTTTAATTTCTTTCTTTTAAATTCCCAGTCAAGTGACCTAGGACATGATACAATCATTCCACTTAGTCATGACACATTCATGTACCCTTCCCCTTCCAGTCTGGTGAACCTTCTAGACCCTTCTAGATCATTCCGGTGAAAACACTGGCATCATTCCCGAACTCCGAAATTGGACTTTCCTTATATGAATCTTATTCTCCGGACCATTATGGATCTCCTCGTGATTTCCCGGATCCCATCAGAGACTCCGAACAACATTCGTTCTTCCTACTTACATTCCATATCTACTAAACAACATCGAATCCTTAATTGTGTCTCCCTACGGTTCGTGAATTATGCAGACATGACCAAGACTCTTCTCCGACCAATAACCAATAGAGGAATCTGGAAATTCATATGGCTCCTACATATTTCTACGATTACTTTGTGATCGAATGAACCATTTACATACGATACCAATTTCCCTTTGTCTCACGATATTTTACTTATCCGAGGTCTGATCGTCGGTATCTCTGCATACCTAGTTCAACCTCGTTACCGATAAGTACTCTTTACTCGTTCCTGTGATATGTGATCCCTTATGATCTAGTCACATGCTTGCAAGATAATTGGATGACATTCCACTGAGAGGGACCAGAGTATATCTATCTGTCATATGGATGGACACATCCCACTCTTGATCCATGTGCCTCAACACATACTTTATGAATACTCAATGCCACCTTTATAACCACCTAATTATGAAGTGGTGTTTGATGTTATCAAAGAATCCTTCCGGCGATGGTGATTATCATGATCTCATGGTCAAAGGAATCAGGTTACTATGTATTAGAAAGCTTATAGCAAACGAACTAATGAAATGACTTGATCTTTATGCTATGCCTATCTATAGGAGTATGTCCATCACACCATTCTCCTAATGATATGATCTTGTTGTTAATAACATCTCAATGTACATGATCGGAAACCTCGATCATGTATTAACCAACAAGCTAGTATTATAAAGAGGCTTTACTAGGGACTCTATTTAGTTTACAAATCACACACGTATTAATGTTTCCGGTTAATACAATTATAACATGAATGTAAAAATTTATCATAAACACAAAGATATAATTATAACTACTTTTATTATTGCCTCTAGGGAATATCTCCAATAGTCTCGCACTTGCACTACAGTCAACTAATCTAGATTACATGGTAATATAACGAACACTCACGGCGGTTTGGTGCTGGTCATGTTTTGTCCTCGGGAGAGGTTTGGTCAACGGATCCGCCACATTCAGATTTGTGTGTACTTTGGAGATATTTATTTCACCATCTTGGTCATGCTATCGAATAGCATGAAAACACAGCTTGATATTCTTTAGCTTCTTGAGTGACCTTGGTTCTTGCGCATTAGCTATGGCGCCGATGTTATCACAGTAGATAGACGTTGGGTCCAGCGCACTGGGAACCATACCGAGCTTTGTAATGAACTCCTTCATCCATATTGCCTCTTGTGAAGCCTCCAAAGCAGCTATGTATTCTGATTCAGATGAAGATCTTGCCAAAACGCTTTGCTTTGCACTCCTCCAGCTCAATGCTGCACCATTCAAAGTAAATAAGTATCTAGATTGAGATTTAGAATCATCTGGATCGGTGTTCCAACTAGCATCGGTGTAACCATTAACAACGAGATGTTCATCACCTCCATAAGAAAGAACCACATCCTTAGTTCTTCTCAAGTACTTAAGGATGTTTTTGACCGCTGTCCAATGATCCACCCATGGGTCACTTTGATATCTGCTAGTTAAACTAACAGCATATGCAAAGTACATAGCATAGCATACATGATAGATCCTATGGCTAAGGCATAGGGATTCTTACTCATTCTTTCTCTATCTTCTGTCATAGCTGGACTTTGAGTTTTACTCAAGGTCATATTGGGCAACATGGGCAAGAACCCTTTCTTGCTATCTTGCATTCCAAACCTCTTTAGAACTTTTTCCAAATATGTACTCTATGAAAGCGATATTAGATGTCTCGATCTATCTCTATAAATCTGTATGCCTAATATGTAAGCAGCTTCACCAAGATCCTTCATTGAAAAACTATTATTCAGATAATCTTTGACACTATTAAGAAGGTCTAAATCATTCCCAATCAACAATATGTCGTCCACATATAGTACTAGGAATGCTACAGAGCTCCCACTCACTTTCTTGTAAATACAAGCTTCTCCATAAGTTTGTATAAAACCAAAACTTTTGATCACCTTATCAAAACGTTGATTCCAACTTCGGGATGCTTGCTTCAATCCATAAATGGACCGTTGAAGTTTGCATACCTTGTTAGCATCCTTAGGATTGACAAAACCTTTGGGTTGTACCATATACAACTCTTCATCAATGTCTCCATTGAGGAACGCCATTTTGACATCCATCTGCCATATCTCATAATCATAATATGCAGCGATTGCTAACAAAATCCTCATAGACTTTAGCTTCGCTACGGTGAAAAAGTCTCATCGTAGTCAACTCCTTGAATTTGTCGGAACCCTTTTGTGACAACTCGAGCTTTATAGACGGTTACATTACCATCAGCATATGTTTTCTTCTTGAAAATCCATTTGTTCTCGATAGCCTTCCGGCCATCCGGTAAGTCCGCCAAATTCCATAATTGATTTTTGTACATGGATCCAATCTCGGATTTCATGTCTTCTTGCCATTTATTGGAATCTGGGCTCATCATCGCTTCCTCATATGTCATAGGGTCGTCGGTGTTGTCCACCAAAATGACACTCATAACGGGATCATACCAATTGGGAGTGGTACGAATTCTCGTTGACCTACGAGGTTCCGTAGTAACTTCGACTAAAGTTTCATGATCTTTAACATTAGCTTCTTCTCCTATTGGCGTAGGCGCCACAGGAACTTCTTCTGGTGCTGCGCTACTCTCAAATCCGAGAGAAGGTTCGACAACCTCATTGAGTTCTACTTTCCTTCTAGTCACTTCTTTCGAGAGAAACTCCTTCTCTTGAAAGGATCCATTCTTGGCAACGAAGATTTTGCCTTAGGATCTATGATAGAAGGTATACCCAAAGTTTCCTTTGGGTATCCTACGAAGACGCATTTTTCCTCTTTGGGTTCAAGCTTGTCGGGCTGTAACTTTGTTTACATAAGCTTTGCAACCCCAAACTTTAAGGAACGACAATTTAGGTTTCTTCCCAAACCATAATTCATACGGTGTCATTTCAATGGATTTAGATGGTGCCCTATTTAAAGTGAATGCGGCTGTTTCTAATACATAACCCCAAAATGACAAAGGTAAATCTGTAAGTGACATCATAGAACAAATCATGTCTAAGAGAGTTCGATTACGATGTTCGGACACACCATTACGTTGTGGTGTTCCCGGTGGTGTCAATTATGAAAGTATTCCGCATTTCTTCAAATGCTCGCCAAACTCGTAACTTAGATATTCACCTCCACGATCAGATCATAGAAATTTAATCTTCTTGTTATGTTGATTCTCTACTTCACTTTGAAATTCCTTAAACTTCTCGAAAGTTTTGGACTTATGTTTCATGAAATAGATATACCCATATCTACTCAAGTCATCCGTGAAAGTAATAACATAACGATAACCACCGCGCGATGCTACACTCATTGGGACACACACATCGGTACGTATGATTTCCAATAAGTTCATAGCTCGCTCCATCATACCAGAAAATGGAGTCTTAGTCATTTTACCCATCAGACATGCTTCGCATCTTTCAAGTGATTCAAAAAGTAATCGGAATGGAGTTTCTTCATACACTTCACTCCAATATGACCAAGACGGCAGTGCCACATATAGGTTGAGTTATCGCTTAATTTCAGACGTTTAGCCTCAATATTATTAACATGTGTATTACTACAATAGAGATTTAAAAAGAATAGACCATCTACCAAAGGTGCATGTGCATAAAACATATTACTCATATAAATCGAACAACCATTATTCTCGGACTTAAACAAGTAACCGTCTCGCAATAAACATGATCCATATATAATTTTCATGCTCGATGCAGGCACCTAATAACAGTTATTTAAGTATAAAACTAATCCTGATGGTATATGAAGAGGTAGTGTGTCGATCGCGATCATACCAACCTTTGATCCATTTCCAACGCGCATCGTCCCCTCGTTCTTCGCTAGTTTCCATCTATTCTGCAACACTTGTTTTGAGTTACAAATATGAGCAACCGAACCAGTATCAAATACCCAGGCACTACTACGACTGCTAGTAAGATACACATTAATAACATGTATATCAGATATACCTTTCTTCTTGATGTTGCCGTTCTTCAGATCCGCAACCTACTTAGGTCAATTCCGCTTACAGTGACCTTCTCCCTTGCAGTAAAAGCACTCGGTATTTGTCTTAGTCCTAGCCTTGGTCTTCTTCGTCGGTGCGGTAGCTTTCTTACCGCCCTTCTTGAAGTTTCCCTTTTTCTTAGGCTTGCCTTGCTTCTTGAAATTGGTGGTCTTATTGACCATCAACACTTGGTGCTCTTTCTTGATATCCACTTCCGCAGACTTCCACGTATAGAAGAGTTCTAGCAACGTCTTATCCATGCGCTGCATATTGTAGTTCATCACAAAGTTCTTGTAACTTGGTGGTAGTGATTGGAGGACACGGTGAATTCCCAACGCATTAGGAATTATTATGCCCAAGCTCTGGATCTTATTAGCGTGCCCAGACATCTTAACCACATGCTCACTGACGGAACTGCCCTCCTCCATCTTGCAGTTAAAGAACTTTTCAGAAGCTTCATAACTCTCAACTGCCGCGTGAGCCTCAAATATCATTTTGAGTTCACGGACAATATCATGTGGGTCAAAGTTCTCAAACCTCTTTTGAAGCTCTGATTCCAAACCATACAAGATAGCACACTAAATCGTGGATTACTTATTCTTCCGAGTATGGAAAACATTTTTCTCATCATCGGTAGCATCTTCTGCAAGCGGGTCACCTAGCGGTGCATCCAGCACATAGGTCAACGACCAACATTGAGGACAATCCTAAAATTGCGTAACCAATCCGCGAAGTTGCTTCCATTGTTTTTCAACTTTTATTTCTCTAGGAACACATTAAAATTGATGGTAGGGGCCGCCATTGATCTACAACATATTTGCAATAGTTTAGACTAAGTTTATGACAAATTAAGTTCTAATTAATAGTTAAATTAATCTAGGTGAACTCCCACTCAAAACAACATCCCTCACATTGTTTTAGTGATCACAGGAACCAAATCCACTACATCAAAACCGATCATCATGAGAGATGATGTAGCTTCAAAGGCGAACAATCAACATGTTCATCATATCTACTATATGACTCATGCTTTACATTTCGGTGATCCGTGTTCCGAGAACATGTCTATACATACTAGGCTCGTCAAGATCAAACCTTAGTTTCCGCATAAGCAAATCTGGCTTGCTCCCGTTGTATACACTCGTAGAATCTAACACACTCAATCATAACGTGGTGCTTCGAAACAACGAGTCTTGTCAATGGTGCCTACTAAGGATGAACACTGAAAGAACATGTTGGGCCCCCATGTGTGGTTTTGGTAATTAATGACAATCTTTATGGACTAATGTGTGTATTAAGTTGTACTTGTAGGAATTGTCCATTGGCATTGCTTGGAGCATGTGTTGACTTCAAGATAGATGAAATGAGAAGAAGATGTGTTGTGCAAGCTCAAAATGCGCCATCTATAGAAGATCTCATGTTTGATGCTTGCCATCCTCGGTGATCATGGATCGATGATGAGGAATCAAGAAAGGTGTCCATCTTGAGAAGGACAAGATCGTCTACATCAATCTCAAGTGGATTGCTCAAGTCAAAGGTATAATATTGATAGGTTTTCCCTTTTGCCGGTCTCATGTTTGTTGGGAGACCGGGTTTAGGATAGATAACCGTACTATCAAGAAGGGCTCTCGAATGAGTAACTCGGTCACATCGTTTGGAGAGAGATCAAACCTTTGCATACTTGCATCATCATATTTGGTTGTTATTTGGTCTTATCCATGTGAGGATATAGAGCTTGTGGTAATCTCCATAACAAGCTCTAGTCCATCAAAAACGGATTTCCCTTTTATATCTTATTGCATTTTGATCTTGGAGGTTTTACCGGTTTGTATTTTAGAGATAGGTAAAACCTTCCATTATTTGGTTCTTACTCATGTGAGGATTTAGAGCTTGTGTTAATCTCCATGACAAGCTCTCGTTCATCGAAAACGGATTTCATATGCATTTTCTATTACGTTTTTGATGTTGAAGGTTTTATCGGTTCATCTTTTTGATAGAGGTTAAACCTTTCGTCATTTGGATCTATACTCCTTTGCTGTACTATAATGTTTCTTTGCATTATCTTTTAGAGCTTGTTGTCCTCTTCGAAACGAGCCCAAGATCATCAAAATCGGAGTCCGGATGCAAAAGTTATGGCCGTTTTCGTTCAGGGATGACCGGTAGTACCGGACCAGGGTCCGGTAGTACCGGAGGTCCGGTAGTACCGGTTGGTACTGAAAAAGGTGCGTTTGGCGACCTGGGATCCCCGGGGATTGTCCGGTAGTACGGGATTGTCCGTAATCGGGAATGTCGATAATCGGGATTCGCGCTTTTTGGCTTCAGCGGTTGGATTTTGGGAACCTATTTAAGGGCCTTCTTCCCCAATGGTTCCCTAACCATTCTTGCAAGTTTTCTCCTCCATTGTTGACCTTCTTGAGCTTGCTTTCTCTCAATCCCTCCAATGATTCTTGCATATTCTTGAGGGATTTGAAAGAGGAGATCTAGATCTACAATCCCACCAATCAATCTCTCCTCTAAGTGAGGGGAACATATTGGGATCTAGTTCTTGGAGTCTTTTGTGGATTCCTCCATTGTTCTTCCTCTCTTATTCCCCCATAAGCTTTTGTAGCTTTGGTGGAATTTGGGAGAGAAGGATTTGAACACCTTTGTGGTTTTCTTGCCATTTGCATTTGGTGCATCGGTTTGAGTTCTCCTCGGAGGATTTTGGTTCATGTTACTCATTGGAGCTTGTCCCTCTTGGGTTCTTGGAACCCTAGACGGTTTTGTGGCCTTGGTGGCATTGTGGCCTTGGTGGCATTTGTTGTGGCCTTTTGTGGCATTTGTTGGGAGCCTCCAATTAAGTTGTGGAGTTGTGCCCCAACCTTGTGAGAGGTTCCGGTTGCCACCGACAAGTGCACCGATAGTGGAAGCGTGGATCGATCCCATTGGGGTGAGATTCACCGGAGAATAAGGGAGGCCTTTTGTGGCGTTGGTGGTTTGATACCACCCCCTCTCCAAACGAGATGTACTCCATGTTGGGAGGAACTCGGTAAAATATCGGTGTCCCCGCGTGCCTCGGTTATCTCTATACCCGAGCTCTTTACTTATGCACTTTACATTGTGATAGCCTTCGTGCTTGAAGTAATATATATCTTGCTATCACTTTGTTGTTTGTATTGCTTAGCATAAGTTGTTGGTGCACATAGGTAAACCTTAGTTGTTTCTAGGTTGTGCTTTACAAAGTAAACACTAGTTTAATTCCGCCTTTGTTGAGCCACTCTAGGAAAAGTTTTAATCGCCTATTCACCCCCCCCCCCTCTAGGCGACATATGTATCCTTTCAATTGGTATCAGAGCCTGGTCTCTCATTTTAGGCTTCACCGCCTTGAGAGTAAAGATGTCGGCTAGGGGATTAGTGCACAAGGACACGCTCACATTCGATGGCACAAATTATGATGTTTGGAAAATTCGCATGCTTAATTTATTTCGGGAAATTCACCCAATTATCGAGGGATATCTATATATGGGTTTCTCTTCTCCTATGGATACCCAAAACGAATCTTTAGAGGAGAAGTTGAACTCTCATATAGATGCTCTAGCTACTAAAATTCTTTTGCATGTTGTGAGCAATATAGTTCTTTTGTCTATCATGCCTTATTCAAGCGCTCGTGAGATATGGACCAAGCTTCAAGATAAATATAGCAAGTCCAACATTATTGAGGATGATTGTGTTGCTTCCACTTCCGGTCGAGATGAGTTCTCATCCTCTACCACTTCACCAACATGTGACTTTTCACAAGGTAATGATATGGTGAGTGGTGATAGAAATTTCAATTTGGATAGTGTGCTTACTATTTATAATCCCTCATCCCTATCGAGTTGCAATGATCTATCTTTGGACTTTAACACTTCTAGCACTACAAACTCCTTACATGCTTGTGTTAATAGTCCTTGCATATCATGTAGAAATGACTTAAATAAATCTCATGATGATATGCTCATGTTGTCTTGTTGCCATGATAAAAATGCTTCTATTTCCTCTAGTGCTTGTGTTTCTAACCATGTAGAGGAAAATGAAGATTCTATGGGCCAAGACAAGGTCTTGAATAGAGATACAAGTGCAATCTCATCATCACCTTCTTCCGGTTCTCACATGTGCCTTATGGCTAAGGGAACAAAGGTAACCTCTTTGGATCCCATTATATCTCATGATGATGATGATGATGATGATGATGAGGTTGAGAATGATAATAATGATTATAGAGGTAAGTATGATATTACCTCTATTAAGAAAATGGGAGAGGTTGTCTATAGTGCTCTCTACAAAAATAAACTTGCTACCTCCAACCTTCTTGAAATCTTGAATTATGCTATAGAAGGCAATGATCTTATTGAGGAGCAAGAAAACATAATTGATGAAAAGTTTGCACTTGAGCGTGAATATGCTAATGAACTTTCTCAAGTAAAGGACTCCCTTGAAGAAGAACAAACCACCAAAGAATCTCTTGAGGAGACTTTTACTCTAGAATTATCTAGAGTAAAGGAATACCATGATAGAGAACTTGCGGTGGCTAACTCCTTCAAGATTAAAAATGATGAACTTGAAGTTGCTTATGCTAAACTTGTTGAGGATTTTGAGCACCTCAAAAATGGCTCTAGGGTCATAAAGGGTGAGCTCATCAAACTCATCGAGTCACATGAGCAACTTAAAGCCTCATATTCAAAAGAGCTTGACAAGTTTCCCTCACCTCTTGCTAATAGTAATGATGCTTGTGCTACTAACTCTATTTCTTGTGAATCATCTATTTTGAAGGAGAATGTTGAGCTAAAGGCTCAACTTGCTTTGCTAACTAGCAACTATGGGAAATTAGAAGAAAGCCATGTTAAGCTCTCAAGCTCGCATGATGATCTCCTAGTCTCCCATGGTAGGCTAAAGTTGGCTCATGAGGCCATCATGTCAAAGGTAACATCTAGTGGGACTCGTGTGGACATTAGCACTATATCTACTCCAAATGTTATATTGCCATGTGCTAGTCCTTGTAGTTCATCCTCTCACAACCATGATATATCTCGTGATGAATTACACTCCATGCCTTGTTGCTCTAACAATGTAGCATCTACTTCCTCTAGTACTTGTGTTGAAACTAACCATGTAGAGGAAATTAAAGAGCTCAAGGCTCAAGTCACTTCTTTGAAGAATGACTTGAAAAAGGGTCATCAAGGGAAGGCCGCACTCAACAAAATATTGAGTGTGCAAAAATCCCCCAATGACAAGAGTGGGCTTGGATTCAACTCCAATGTCAAGAACAAGTCCACTATCTTGTTGAAGCACAAGGACAACAAGAAGAATGGCCAAGATCAAGTCAAGAATCCGGCCAACATTGTTTGCTTCAAGTGCAAGGAAGAAGGGCATCATGTTAGATCTTGCCCATTGAAGAGGAAGTCTTCTAGTGTGAAGCAACAAGGGAAGCGGCCTCAAGATCCACCTCAAGTCATTAATGGGCCTCTTCCTAAGAGGACTACTCGAGCTCTTCCTCGAGTTGTGGCTTCACCTAAGAAGAAAGATGGCAAGAGTAGAACTTGCTACTTATGCCGTGAGAAGGGGCATATTTCTTCCTCATGCACTATTGGTATATCCTCATCCAACCCTATCATTATTGATGATGTTTATTCTGTTTGTAAGGATGAGGTTGGCAATGTGTTTGCCAAATTTGTTGGTACCCAATGTGGTGTCAAGAAAAGATCCATTTGGGTTGCCAAGCCTATTGTGACTAACCTCTTAGGACCCAACTTGGTTGGGGACCAACAAGCCAAAACTTGATCAATAGGTGTTTGTTGGAGGGCATTGGAGTCTTGGCTACATCATGAAGAATTAAGGGATCTTAATTATTATTTTTGTCAAGCCAAGTCATGTGGATTATATTGCTCCTATTATATATTATATTTCCAATGTTCCTCCTTATGTAACATATGCTTAACTCATTTCATTGAAAGTTACTCGCCCCCTTGTGCATGTGTTGGTTTTGTATCCTCCATGCTTTTGTACATGTTGTGTTTTCCACCTAATTATCTTGAGGTATCAAACATATTTGTGTATGATTAGGTGGCACACCATGTATGTGTGTTTCTTGTATTGGAGCCTTACTTGTTTATATTTGGTATCTTATTTGGCTCTTGTGAGAGATTAATGGACTATCCCATTTTGGGGGAGTGTTATGATTAGGCATTCCACAATCCTAAAAATGTGTGTACATGAGGATTACCACCTAGTATTTATATTGGATTATTGTCTAGTCTCTATGTGGTATAATTCTCATGAGAAATTTAATTTTATAATGTCCACTAATTATCTCTATTTGTATCCTTTTCCCTCGTGTTGGTTTTATGGTAGTATCACATTATGGGGGAGTCATATGCTTAGTGCATATTAAAATCCTAGAAATTGTGAATATTCGAGGTTGTGTCACTTAGAATTGATATTGATAATCATCTAGCGCCTATGTGACACATTGGTTCATACAAGTTCCTATTTGCATGAATGGCTTTGTTGATCTTATTTTGGATCTTGTATATGAGAGTGTTTCTTGGTATGCATTTCCTCATATTTAGATATATATATCCTCATGGAAACCATTTGCTTCAAGTTTCTCTATTCACTAGTGATTGTGTGACTTGGGGAAGCTACCAAGAATCTTGTTCGAAGTATCATGCTCAATTTCTTATATTTAGTTATATGCTTCTTGTTGTGACTATGATCTTGGATATCCATGCAAGCTACCTTGGGAAAATTATTCTATTTCTTGTCCTTGGACAATGAGTACCCAACTTATGGTAGAATTTATTGATCATATTCACTTTGGCCCTTGCTTAATTTTTATTCTATCTTTGGCCAAGAAAATGTTTTGTGTTGTCTCCCAAGCCTTCCTTGCTTCTTGTGGATCTTCTTATTTTATTGATATCCTCTTGTGTTTTACTTATTGTAGGTGCAAGTGATGATCCCATTTGTGTGCATTTTGAATTTAAAAGGAAAATCCTACATAATGCACTATCTATGGGGGAGCTCTCCTATATTATTTAGAACACTCATATTTATGCTTCATTGTTTGATCCATATCGTGTTTTATGTGCTTGGAACCTCAATCTTTTCATTTTGGTACTTGTGCCATCATGTGAAGTTTGGGGAGTTTGGTTTCTTGTTGTAACCTTGCTCTTTTTGGGAGTTGGTTTTGTCTCATTCCTTGTTTCTTGATTTGACCATTTTAGAATGAGATAAATCCTTGAGCATTTTTATTTCTATCTATCTTTTGCTCCTTGGATTATGCCTAGTTCATTTGTTGAACTTGTCATCTTTCATGTGTTGAATTGGTTCTTTGATACAATTTGGACACCGCTTGTCTTGTCACACTCTTGTGTGTGCCATCTCGGTTTACTTGGTGTTTTGTTCAAATTGTATCTCCTTTTGGTTCTTGAAAGCTTCATGCATGCATATTTACTATATGATTATATTATGGCATGCTTGCTTTCTTTGATCCGATATATATGGGAAACTCCACCAATTCCCATCGGCTAAGTTGTGCATGAAATTCAATTTCATATCAATGTGCACATAATTATGTGGAGTCTCTCCTATGTATTGTAGTTTCTCTAACTACTTTGGACCCAATGAGTTTGGGGACCATGTTGTACTTAATTGTGTTTTAGGTACATTGGAGATATATTGGATGCTTGTCCTTCGATTTTGAAGAAGTGGTGCATACATGAAAAGTTGAGTCAAGCTATAGGATGATCAATGAATTCATATCATCTACATCCTACCAATTATATCTCGGTAACAAGTATCTCTTGATCATGCATATTTATATTGCTTCCAACCTTTTGTAGGTTGCATCTTGGCATGGTTTCTTTGATTGAGTATTTATTGTTGCATCTCTAGCCATGCTATTAAGAGGACTCTCTATTGTATATGTGTATAAGTTGAGATGAGTGCATACAATTGGGACTATACAAAATCATGCATATGATCCTCCAATCCCAAATATGTCAATCTAGCAATTTTGTTGTCTATCATTTCCTCAACTTCTCTCATGTGCAATAGTGAGATTTTGCTAGTCCATTTTCTCTTATGATACTTGTTGCCTTTCTCCATATATTCCAACTTTCTCCTTTTCCCTTGGTGATAGTTGTAATATATGTAGTGTGTTGGTATTTGAAGCTCATTAATGTACAATAAGATATATGTGAGCCTTGGGCCATGCTTTGAAGCAAAAAATCTTATTGGTAGATATTATGACTTCATTTTTGCTTTTCATATGCCTTCTTGTATATCTTCTTTATGTGTGCATATTTATTTGTTGGCATATGTATCTATGATGTTTTCCACTTATAGACATATACACATATGAGAAGATAATTTTAATTGATTTTTAATCCTTGGATGCCACCTTTTATTTCTTTTTATTCTTTGGTGGCTTCCAAATTTATTTGCCTATGAGTGATTATTCCTCTTGTCTACATCTTGGACACTCATATTAGTTCTCTCATGCCGTGTATTGTTAAATGAATTTGGATGAGTGAGGATTCCATGACTATGCACTTTGTTCCCAAATGCAATTATCATAATTGGTGCATGCTCTTTGGGGAGCTCATCTAATTCATTTAATAATACTCATTTGCATTCTTTCACATTTGTTGTGTTTTAAATGCTTATGGGGGAGCAAGGATTCCATATTTGTGCATTATTTATTCCAATACATTTATTTTGAATTGTGCACAAATCTTGGGGAGCTTCTCTAGTTGTTATTTAAAACACTCTTTTGCTCATATCATAATATCTTGTTGTTTCCATTTGGACTCATTCGTTGTTTTCAAATTGGTTTGTCGGACCTTGTAGTTGCTTGCATTATTTGACTTTTTTTGCAATCTTAGGGTCCTCGATATAGTTCTACTCCCTCCCAAGTATTCATCATTGGATATGTGCGAAGGCACACCTTTGGAGGAATTATTACTATATTTGCCTTCTAGAACTTGTCACCCATTTCGGCAATCGATGCCAATGGGGGAGAAGTTTTAGAGGGTTTAAGGGAAGTTGGTTTATGCATTGAGTTTGTTCTTGTGCATTTGCTTCTCATGCTCTTGCATCTTTGTTGTTGCTTAGCATGTGGTATATATATAGAGGAAACTCCTCCAATGATAATGATTGGCAATATATGCAATGAAATTCAAGTTCATCACACATGCATAAATTGTGGGGGGGTTTGCTCTATATATGATGGTGGTACCAATATCACATACTTTTGTAGTATTTGATATTGGTATTACCATTTTATTCATTAAAATTCCTTATATAAACCCTCTTAAGGGGATTGTCATCAATTACCAAAATGGGGGAGATTGAAAGAACATGTTGGGCCCCCATGTGTGGTTTTGGTAATTAATGACAATCTTTATGGACTAATGTGTGTATTAAGTTGTACTTGTAGGAATTTTCCATTGGCATTGCTTGGAGCATGTGTTGACTTCAAGATAGATGAAATGAGAAGAAGATGTGTTGTGCAAGCTCAAAATGCGCCATCTATAGAAGATCTCATGTTTGATGCTTGCCATCCTCGGTGATCATGGATCGATGATGAGGAATCAAGAAAGGTGTCCATCTTGAGAAGGACAAGATCGTCTACATCAATCTCAAGTGGATTGCTCAAGTCAAAGGTATAATATTGATAGGTTTTCCCTTTTGCGGTCTCATGTTTGTTGGGAGACCGGGTTTAGGATAGATAACCGTACTATCAAGAAGGGCTCTCGAATGAGTAACTTCGGTCACATCGTTTGGAGAGAGATCAAACCTTTGCATACTTGCATCATCATATTTGGTTGTTATTTGGTCTTATCCATGTGAGGATATAGAGCTTGTGGTAATCTCCATAACAAGCTCTAGTCCATCAAAACGGATTTCCTTTTATATCTTATTGCATTTTGATCTTGGAGGTTTTACGGTTTGTATTTTAGAGATAGGTAAAACCTTACATTATTTGGTTCTTACTCATGTGAGGATTTAGAGCTTGTGTTAATCTCCATGACAAGCTCTCGCTCATCAAAACGGATTTCATATGCATTTTCTATTACGTTTTTGATGTTGAAGGTTTTATCGGTTCATCTTTTTGATAGAGGTTAAACCTTTCGTCATTTGGATCTATACTCCTTTGCTGTACTATAATGTTTCTTTGCATTATCTTTTAGAGCTTGTTGTCCTCTTGAAACGAGCCCAAGATCATCAAAATCGAGTCCGGATGCAAAAGTTATGGCCGTTTCGTTCGGGGATGACCGTACGGACTGTGGTCCCAGAGTACCGAGGTCCGGTAGTACCGTAGTCGGTCGGTACTGAAAAGGTGCGTTTGGACCTGGGATCCCCAGGGATTGTCCGTAGTAATCTGGGATTGTCCGTAATCGGGGAATGTCCCGTAATCTGGGATTCGCGCTTTTGGCTTCAGCGGTTGGATTTTCGGGAACCTATTTAAGGGCCTTCTTCCCCAATGGTTCCCTAACCATTCTTGCAAGTTTTCTCCTCCATTGTTGACCTTCTTGAGCTTGCTTTCTCTCAATCCCTCCAATGATTCTTGCATATTCTTGAGGGATTTGAAAGAGGAGATCTAGATCTACAATCCCACCAATCAATCTCTCCTCTAAGTGAGGGGAACATATTGGGATCTAGTTCTTGGAGTCTTTTGTGGATTCCTCCATTGTTCTTCCTCTCTTATTCCCCCATAAGCTTTTGTAGCTTTGGTGGAATTTGGGAGAGAAGGATTTGAACACCTTTGTGGTTTTCTTGCCATTTGCATTTGGTGCATCGGTTTGAGTTCTCCTCGGAGGATTTGGTTCGTGTTACTCATTGGAGCTTGTCCCTCTTGGGTTCTTGGAACCCTAGACGGTTTTGTGGCCTTGGTGGCATTGTGGCCTTGGTGGCATTTGTTGTGGCCTTTTGTGGCATTTGTTGGGAGCCTCCAATTAAGTTGTGGAGTTGTGCCCCAACCTTGTGAGAGGTTCCGGTTGCCACCGACAAGTGCACCGATAGTGGATGCGTGGATCGATCCCATTGGGGTGAGATTCACCGGAGAATAAGGGAGGCCTTTTGTGGCGTTGGTGGTTTGATACCACCCCCTCTCCAAACGAGATGTACTCCATGTTGGGAGGAACTCGGTAAAATATCGGTGTCCCCGCGTGCCTCGGTTATCTCTATACCCGAGCTCTTTACTTATGCACTTTACATTGTGATAGCCTTCGTGCTTGAAGTAATATATATCTTGCTATCACTTTGTTGTTTGTATTGCTTAGCATAAGTTGTTGGTGCACATAGGTAAACCTTAGTTGTTTCTAGGTTGTGCTTTACAAAGTAAACACTAGTTTAATTCCGCCTTTGTTGAGCCACTCTAGGAAAAGTTTTAATCGCCTATTCACCCCCCCCTCTAGGCGACATCTGTATCCTTTCAAACACTTTATAACTTGATATTTTTGTGAGAGGGGTCATATTATAATGCTACTGTCGCGAACTAAGCAATACACGATGCATAAAAGGATTAACATCACATGCAATTCAAAATATGTGATATGATATGGCCTTTCTTCTTTTGCTTTGGATCTCCATCTTCAAGCACGAACATGATCTCCATCATCACCGGCATGGCGTCAAGGCAATGGCACCGCTCCATGGTTGTCATCCACCAGCATCAACTATTACAACTACTTTTAATAATAGACACGTGGGCCTTAAGGAAATTTAAAATATAACCATAAGGCTCCTACCGGTTGCACTTACAATAAGTAACATTGCATACATCATATATAATCACAAGCATGGCCATATCACATCACAACACACCCCTGCAAAACAAAGTTAGACGCCTATAATTTTATTTGCATATTTTACGTGGTTTGGGGCTTTCAATAAGTACCGTTCTAACTTATGAACAAGAACCACAACATTGATGCTTGAACTATCAAGTGCCCGTTGTAAATTGAATCTTTACTATGATGGGAGATACAGACACCCGCAAATCCACTTATGCAATACAAGTTGCATGTTGAACACAGATCAAGTCTCATGAACACTGTCATGTAAGGTTAGCTCGTGCTGCTTCATCCCACCATACCGCAAGATGCAAAGTACACAAAAAGCAATTGATAATAAAAGCACCACCGCCCACAATGATCATTGTGTTCTACTCGTACAACAGATATACATATAGACACGGATCTGATACCACTGTAGGGGTTCGTAGCATGGAAAACAAAAATTTCTATTGCATGAACACACACAAGCCAAAATCTATGTAATAGATTGTAGCAACGAGTCGATTAGAGTACTCACCCTCGAAGATTCCAAAGCGGTTAACAAGAGCAGATTCTCGTGGGTGATGTAGTCGTTCACTTGCCGATCTCAAGATCATGAAGATCCTTCCCAATTGCGTTTGGCCAGCTTGGTCACATCGTTCGACTTTCGATGAATACTTTCATCTCCCTTGTTCCAGCAGGCAACAGAGGTTGTAGTTCTCTCCTCGCGATTCCGGTAGCATGACGGCATGGTGTCGGAGTTAGAGGGCAAATCCCGCAGGGCTTTTCCTTGAGCCGGAGTGGGTTATGGTGGAGTAGTAGGGTTTCCCGACGTCTAGGGTTTAGAAGCTGGAGAGGAGTAGTTGGAGCCGGTAGCGACTAGGGTGGCGGCGGTAATCCGGCGGCGGCAGCAGGCGGCGACGGCTTGTTGGGGTGGGGCTTGTTGTGGTCTTTGGGGGGCACCCTCCCCTCTATTTATGAGAGGGAGGGGCAGCATGGGAGAGGGGATTTTGAATCCTACCCCAACTCCCTCTCCTTCTAAGCGTGTGGTGGAGGAGAGAAGGATTCTCTCCTTCCTCCACCAGGAAACATTGTCCCAGTTTGACTTTTCAAACTTGCCCTTTGGCTTTCAATTTTTGAGTTCAATTTCTTTTAAACACCTAGACAAGTGACCTAGGACATGATGCAATCATTCCACCTAGTCATGACACATTCATGTACCCTTCCCCTTCCGGTCCACTGAACCTTCTAGACCCTTCTAGATCATTCCGGTGAAAACACCGTAATCATTCTCGAACTCCAGAATTGGACTTTCCTTATATGAATCTTATTCTCCAGACCATTCCGGATCTCCTCGTGATATTTCGGATCCCATCAGAGACTCCGAACAACATTCGGTCTTCCTACTTACATTCCATATCTACTAAACAACATCGAATCTTTAAGTGTGTCTCCCTACGGTTCGTGAATTATGCAGACATGACCGGGACTCTTCTCCGATCAATAACAAATAGAGGAATCTGGAAATTCATATGGCTCCTACATATTTCTACGATTACTTTGCGATCGAATGAACCATTTACATACGATACCAATTTCCCTTTGTCTCGCGATATTTTACTTATCCGAGGTCTGATCGTCGGTATCTCTGCATACCTAGTTCAACCTCATTACCGATAAATACTCTTTACTCGTTCCTGTGATATGTGATCCCTTGTGAGCCAGTCACTTGCTTGCAAGCTAATTGGATGACATTCCACCGAGAGGGCCCAGAGTATATCTATCCATCATATGGATGGACAAATACCACTCTTGATCCATGTGCCTCAACACATACTTTATAAATACTCAATGCCACCTTTAAAACCACCCAGTTACGAAGTGGTGTTTGATGTCATCAAAGCATCCTTCCGGTGATGGTGACTATCATGATCTCATGGTCGAAGGAATCAGGTTAATATCTATCAGAAATCTTATAGCAAATGAACAAATGAAATGACTTGATCTTTATGATACGTTGATCTATAGGAGTATGTCCATCACACCATTCTCCTAATGATATGATATTGTTGTTAATAACATCTCAATGTTCATGATCCGGAAACATCAATCATCTATTAACCAACATGCTAGTATTATAAAGAGGCTTTACTAGGGACTCTATTTAGTTTACAAATCACACAAGTATTAGTGTTTCCGGTTAATAAAATTATAGAATGAATGTAAACATTTATCATAAACACAAAGATATAATAATAACTACTTTTATTATTGCCTTTATGGCATATCTCCAACATATAGTGAATGTGCCAGGTGGATGAGTGATAAGTGTAACAATTATAATCTTATAAGTATGTGTGTAGGCGAGCAATCAATAATTTGCCAAAACTCCTCTTGGTAGATTTCATCCCAATTTCAGTAATCCTACTAGCCTGTTACCACAACCATGTTCAGTCACTAGACGATTAAGATCCTTCAGGTTGCTTAGCAATTAAGCTCCTTGGATCGAACTAATGCAATAAGCTCGGTGGCTCCTCGTGATCCTTGAGTCAAACTAGTTTCCCAACGGGGTACCCCTTGCACGTGATACAGGAGCTATCCCATAATCAAAATGACAAGGCAAGCAGACAATGAGCATCTCAACATTCTTCTTATTTACCATGGGAATATGGTGCTTTTTTTCTCTCTTTCCTCTTTTCTCATATTTTTTTTCCTTTTTTAAATCTATTTTTCTATCTCTTTTTTTTATAAGAAGAATGCTTCATAGATGTCATTATGGTGATGCTGCAAGTTTCCACCATGATTAGGCATGGCTTAGGCTAGCGGCCCAGGCGTTTCTCTAACACACATACATAACTCCATGGACTTACAAGCTCCCCTTTCATTTCACATCGACGACGTCCATAGACAAAAGAGCATGATATCAACTGTGTACAAAGTACAAGTGCAACATTGAAAGTGACGAGGTTTAATCTCGTCAATGTCCATTGTTATGAGCTTGGGTTTTGGAGAAGATGGGGGTGCTGGAGATTGCGGAACGGTTAATAGACAAGCAACCAGGGGACACAAGATTTACCCAGGTTTATGCCCCCGGAGGGAAAACCCTACTGCTGCTTGTCTGCTCTTGATTACGGCGGAACCAAAAGTTACAGGGGTGCGCAAATGCAATCTGGCATGAAGGTGTGTATGTGGTGGTATGAGCGGTGCCCTTCTCGTCATGCCCTCCTAGAATTTATATAGAGGTAGGCAGGTACCGAGCACATATCGAGTCGGTTACAGGTTTAGGGTTTTGCCCCTTTGAATATTCTATCTATTCTAGTCTTACTCTCCAAGGATCCGAAGACATCATGGGTTTGGGCCACCCGAAAATCTTCATGGGCCACGTATATTCTCGTGGGCCTTCCTTGGGCTGGACCAGATATGCTGATGTCGTATACACGTAGGGTATAACCATGTCAGTAGCCCCCGAGTGTTCAGTCGAATCATAGATTCGGCTGAGGACTCTTCAATCTTTCGGGTGCAGCTGTTTCTGTTCATCAAAGAGTGATTTAGTATGTAGGGATTGTTGATGTGTGTGCCTGACTCTCCTGATAGATCAGGGTTAGTTAGCTGTCTTAGGACAAAACAACACGATCTTCTTCAGACTCGAGTCCCTCGACTTGAACCCGAAACATATGCTGGCGTAATTCGACTCAGGCCGTTGACGTCTTACAGGAGTCGAATCCCAGTAATTTTCGAATGATGTACCCAATGCGTCCGTCAGGATTTTCATCGCACCTGTTAGCACGGATTTTCACTAGCAGAGCGCAGTCTTGTGCGTTGCCAGGCCATCCGATGGTATCTGTAGGTCTTATCTTTGTGTCGCAGGCGCAACATCCAAAATTTTATCACCACGGAGGTGTTTCGGGTGGCCAAGGAGGATGTTACTCAGTTAGCGTTGGTTAGGGCAAAGTTGCCGAAAAGCTTTTCGCATTCTGATCCAAAGGATCACAGTCGAAGAATTCATAGGTTGCGCGACCAGCGCTCCCTATGGGAGTAGCCCCCGAGTGTATGTTCGAGTCGTAGACTCCAGCAGAGACTTTAATTCAGCTGTTGTGGGTTTCAAGTTCGTAGGACACAAATTTTTCGGATGCTTGAATCAATCCTCCCTATGGGAGTAGCCCCCGAGTCCTTAGTAGAGTCGTAGACTCGACGTAGGACTCAAAGAATAGATCAGAGGTGTAGTACCTTATTTGTTCCTCGGGTGCGCGGCCAGCGCTCCTGATAGGAGTAGCCCTCGAGTAGTTGCTCGAATCGTAGATTCGAGTGAGTACTTTTGTTAGTCGAAGATTTCTTACTGTTGCTGGTGTGGTGATGATGACGTCAGTGCTGACGATCGATGACCTCAGGCGTCTGCGGCGTCAGAGGTGATGTGAATGGACGAACGTGGGTCCCACTTTCTGACTTTGATTTGACTGGTCACGCGTGACGTGGCGAGAATTACGGCGTCTCCTGGATTTTCGTGCGTAGTGGACGGTGTGCGGGCGACGGTTCGCTGCTGTGTTGACACGTGGACGGTAGGATTTGGTCCTGAAGCTCGGGCTTCCAGATGAACGGTCCCTGTTCATCGTCTTCGTCCTTATAAGTGTGGGGAATATTGTGGTTTGTTTTTACCATAGCCACTTGCTTTCTGCTGCTTCCATTTTCTTGATCTTTCCTCGCTGCACGCTTGAAGTTCTCCGATCATTCCCTTCCTCTTTCCTGCGCTCGCACCGCCGCCGTCGACACGCTGCGATGGGCAAACCGAAGAAGGTTTCTGCCGCAGGGGGTACCAGTGCTGCTGCCGGTGGCAAGAAGGCCGGCAGACGCGTGAGGGCAACCTGCGCTAGCTTCGTGAGCAGGGTTTAATCCCGCAGGACAAGGAGGCCGTCAAGATCCCCGGCGACGAGGTATTTCCCCGTCCTCCTGCAGGGTTTCGGGTGATGTTCATCGCCTTCGTTATTCACGGCCTTTCTCTTCCAGTCCACGATTTTCTTTGTGGGCTGTTGTTCTTCTATGGCATTCAACTCCACCATTTTCCCCCAATTCTCTTCTTCACATCGCTTGCTTTGTTACTTTTTGCGAGTGCTGGCTCGGTATTGAGCCACACTTTGGCCTCTTCCGGAAGCTCTATTCCATGAAGAGGCAGTCCGGCTCCGATGGAGTTTATCCGATTGGCGGCTGCATCATTTCTCTTTGATCTTCCATTCTTTTCTTCTCTCTCTCTATGTCCGAGTCCGTCTAGAACTGGCGGAGGAAGTGGTTTTATATCCGCGACTCCATAGTGGACAGGCAAAACTTTGTCCTTGCCCCTTTCAATTCCACCCAGAAAATCATCCTGAAGAGGTCCTGGAAGAACCACATCTTGGAGGGTGAGGTGGAGGAGATAGAGGAGCTCTACCGTCCGATGGAGGACCTCCAGGTGATTCTGGAGAAGGAGGTGAACAGTGTGGACATTATCCGCACCTTTCTCCGACGTCGGGTGTAGCCACTCTAGGCTAGGGCGCACCCGATGTTCCTTTATTCTGGTCGTCACGACCCTACGAGAGTTGCGACTGAGGAGATTTCCAAGGGGGACCTTGACAGAGTCCTTCAGCCGTTGCTGAAGTACAAAGCCGACGAGGACCTTCCGAGGAAGTCGCAGACCCCTCCGTTCCGTGCTTCTCGACCCATTCCGCAGGTGTAGATCTGGGACGTGCGTGTAGCACTATTTTTGAGTGCATTTTCTTTGCAGTTATATGTTCTAAAACTTTTTCTTCATTGTGCAGGAGTTCAAGGTGCCTGGCATGGTGCCTCCACTACCCGAACGGTTTCCGGATGTGCCGGACAACTAAATCGCGGACTCCATGTCCGAGATTCCTTCGGCGTGGTCGCTGACTGAGGAAGCCCCCGAGTCCACCAAGGGGCAGACCCGAAAGCGGGCACGGAGCTCGAGCCAATCTTCGGATGCCTTGACTCCGCCAACTCCTAGGGACCCGCCGTGCCTTGTCCGTCACAGTGGAGGTGATGGTGACTCTTCCTCTCCCATCCCAGTCATTCCTGTGCGGGATATAGCACCGTAGCCGCCGGCGAAGAGGGAGAAGGAAGAGAAGAAAGGCCAGAGGGCCCTACCTGTTTTTAACTTGAGCGACATGGACTCGTAAGTAACTTCGTGTGGCTTTTGCTATCTTTCTTTGTCTGGTTGCTTTCTTGCCTTTGACTATTGTTTTCCTTTGCAGCCACTCCTCCGAGGGCTCGTTTAGCGATGCCACTTAGGAGATGGTAGGGTAGTCGAAGAGGACGCCTCCTCCCTCTCAGACGGTGGCCACCTCTAGGGGCACTGCTCCGAACCCTTCTCCGTAGGAGGTTCGGGTGGTCGTCTCCCAGAAGACTATAGCCGGACCTTCGGAGTCTCAGTATGAGCATGTAAGTATGTTCTCTCTTGCTACGGGGGAAGCCCCCAAGCCGTATTTTCTTATGATCTGCTGATTGTTTCTTTTTCTTTGCATGTCTCGGGGGGAGCCCCCGAGCGTTTTTCATATGCTTGATCTTTTGCTTGTTTCTTCATGCAGCCTTTTGTACAAGGTGCGAACCAGCAGGTGAAGCAGCACCTGGCGTTGGAGGCCAACCTGCGGCAGCTTCAAGGTACGTCCATAACTAATCCTCTATTATTTCGTCTGCTTGCTAGCTAGTTGAGCTCATGTACGTTCTTTGGCCTTCTGTAGATGATAATAACACTGCCCCTCGCGAGCTTGATGCTCTCAAAAAGAGCCTTGGGCGAGCGGAGAAAAAGGCCGAAGATGCCGTTGGGGCGAATGAGCGCCTCGAGCGGGAGCTTGCGGATGCATCTGCGGCCAAGGAGCGCCTACAGAAATAAGCTACGATCATGAAAGCAGCTCGCCACTTCGCCGCCAAGGAAGGAGGTTGAGAAGGCGATGGCATTGCTAAGCTATTTCGGGTGAGTAGTTTTGCATGTATGCTTTGTTTCGGTTGTCTTGTCTTTGTGCTTTTCTTCGACTCTTACTGTGCTCTTTCCATTTATCTAGATGCCACGGGCATTGAGTTTAATCGCAGTGCTCTGGAGCACGGTAGTGCTTTGGATGATGCTACTGCGGCGGCCGAAGACCGCAGCAGCACTATGGTTGGCTCTCTTGACAAGGCCAAGGAGGTCCTCGGGCTCTTCTACAAGGAGCTCGTTCCCAAGGGCGCCGCCCTTGACGATGTTGACTTGCTGGCAGATGCGTTGACAGTGGATGCACCTATAGCCTACAAGCGCAAGCAGAAGGGCATCAATGCATCCATGGGGCTGGCGATGGCCATGGCGTCTGGAGCGGAGCTGGATCTTCATTAGGTCACCTCCCAGATGCCGACGGCCCCTGACAGTTCCGAGGTAGCCTTCGCTCTCTTCACCGCCCGCTGTAAGCGCTATGGGCCGAAACTTATTGATCTCCTGGCGGAGTATGTCGCGAAGCAGCAGGAGGAGGTCAAGGGCAGGCGCTCTGGCTCCGAGGCCACTCAGGGTGCTTAGGTTATGTCGATCTAGTTGTAGGGTAGTTGTCATAGACTTTTGTTGTAATGTCTTGATGAACACTTCTTGTGCCACGCAGTGGCTTTTTGTTGTATATAATGAGCCTTCGTGTTGTTCCTCGATCTTGTATTTTTACATATCCTTTCTGTTTTCCTTAGGAACCTTCGGGTGATGACCCCATCGATACTTCGTCTGCCCCACAGCCGCGACTATCCTTGGATGATGTGTCGCAACTTGTTTTTCTTCGTGACCGCGTCCGCAGTCTTGAGAAGGAGTTGCTTGCCATTCAAGGCCATGCAGACGTTTGGAAGTCGAAGGCGGAGCGAGGTGCCTCCAGAGAGGAATATCTGATGGGGGAGCTGCGACAGTTGGCCGAGCAGCTGCAGTGTGAGTTTCTTCGAGCTGCTGCTCTTTTTCGGATGTGCCTATTGTGCGGGTCATCTTACTTTGTAGTTGTTGCAGGTGCCAACCTTGTTCCGAAGGAGGAGAAGGAGCGCGTTGCAGTTCGGATCAATTGCTTGACCCAGCAGGATATGGAAGCCGGAGGCTTTTTCTGGATGGATCGCGACCGTGCAACGGTTCTTGCGACTGTGCAGGATCGTGCCCATCAGGTGTCACGAGTGTTGCGGCAGGTGAAGACCTCCCTGGCATCGATTCTGCACGTCATGTTTTATCTTGATGAAGCACCATCAGCTCTCTAGGATTTGCTAGCGAAGTTTCGAGACGTGCGTCACGTCAGGGAGTTGGTGCGGCACCAGTTGATTGCGGGGGTTAAGGCCGCCCTTCCCCTCGTGCGACTGCATCGCCCTGATGTAAATCTTGCGACTGTGGTGGATAGACTGCCCCCTCGACCAGATGGTGACCTATGGGACATGCGCCCGCACTATGCTGCTGTTAGGCAGTATGCCGAAGAAGTTGTAGATCTCTTTGAGCATCGTGCGCAGGTCATCCTTCAGAATAGGTAGTTCCTGTAAAAAATATAGATGTAAAACTTGTATATTTTTTGACTGGGCGTGTTGTGCCCTTTGCTGTAAAAGGTTGACTGTATTAGCACATGGTGCTTGTTTGTATGCATGCCCTTTTCGTTAGCCTGACGTGATCAGCTACTCAGGTGTGCATACGTTATCCTGAGTCGATGTAGTTGTGAGGTGAGGGGGAGCCCCCCGAGTGCGTTGTAGTATAAAGAAATGCGGGTGAAAGATAAATTTTGGGGCGAGACACTTAGCTTTATTCGTATCGTAATGAGGAGGTACATTGTTCGGCTGAGTAGCCTTGGCTAAGTAGCCTTATTGAATTTAAACAGGGAGATAGCTAGGGGTAGAAGCGTCGCAATTGTGCAACGTTCCATGGGTTGGAGTATGCGACTCCGGACTCCATGTGCTTAAGGCGATAGGCGCCACCTGGGATGACTTCGGTGACGACGTAGGGTCCTTCCCAGGGTGACTCGAGCTTCTTCAGTCGCTCTTGCTTGAGTCGTAGGACGAGGTCTCCTTCAATGAAGGACCTTGGGCGCAGCTGGCGGCTGTGATAGTTGTGGAGGCTCTGCTGGTAGACCGTCGATCGATCTGCGGTGATGTCGTGTGCCTCGTCGAGTGTGTCGACAGCGTCTTCAAGTGCGGCCGTCAACTCGGCTTTGCTGTAGGTGACGACCCATGGGGCCTTATGGCGTACTTATGCAAGCAACACGGCTTCGGCTCCATGAACCATGAAGAAGGGCGTATAGCCAGTTGAGCTGTTTGGCATTGTGCACAAGCTCCAGAGAACGAAGGGTAGCTCTTCTTCCCATGCTCCCGCGAGCCGCTTGAGTGGGCTCAGTAGGCGCTTCTTGATGCCACCACCGACGAGGCCGTTGGCCTTTTCGACCTGCCCGTTGGTTTGCGGGTGCGCCACGGAGGCGTATGATATGTTGATCCCGAATCCTTCGCAGAAGTCCTGGAATTCTTTGGAGATGAAGTTCGAGCCGTTTTCGATGATGATGCTGTGCGGCACGCCGAACCTATAGACTATGGATTGGAAGAACTTCATGGACATTTTACCCTTTTGGTTGGTAATGGGCATGGCCTCGATCCACTTGGTGAACTTGTCGACTACGACCAAGAGGTAGACATGGCCTCCTTTCGAGGACTTGGGCAGTTTTCCTATCATGTCGAGGCCCCATTGGGCGAAGGTCCAGGCCAGTGGTATGGGCCTGAGCTCCGATCCTGGTGCATGCAGTTTGTCTGTGAACCTCTGGAACCCATTGCACCTTCGGATGATGTCCTTGGCGTCGTTCATGGCCGTTGGACAGTAGAATCCGGCTCGTAGAGCTTTGGCGACGAGTGCGTGGCTGCCCGCGTGATGGCCGCAGATGCCCTCGTGGATGTCTTGGAGGATGGTTTTGCCGTGACCGATGGTGACGCACCTTTGGAGCACACCCGAAATGCTGCGCTTGTACAACTAGTCATTGATGATGGTGAAGGCCTTGGACCGGCAAGATATGGCCAGGCATCTGTCGGGTCATCAGGCAGTTCCCTGTTTATCAGGTACCGCAGGTACAGGTGAGTCCATGTTTCTTCGATTGCCATGACCTACATCAGGTTGACCACTGCGACCTCTGTGTCGAGATTTTCGGGTCCTTCATGTCCTTCGGGTAGCGCAGCCCCCGAGTGCTCTGCCTCTTCGGGTGATCCCTTGGGGAATTTCCTTTTGATGGATGGCACACAAATCTGTTCGAGGAACACAGCTGGTGGCACCCATGCGCAGGTGGAGCCGATATTGGCGAGTCTATCGGCTTCTTCGTTGCTTTCCCTGCCAACATGCCGAAGCTCGCAGCCGTCGAAGTCTCCTTCGAGTGAGTTGTAGAGCGCGCGGTACGCGATCATGTTGGCGGCATGCGCGTCGCACTCGTTCATCGTCTGCTGGACGACGAGGTTCAAGTCACCATAGATGACCAGGCGCGTTGCACCGCAGATCTTGGCCATCCTCGTGCGGTGGATGAGGGCCTCGTATTCGGCTTCGTTTTTGGAAGCCCGAATTTCATCCGCAGGATGTACTTCATCTTGTCGCCATGCGGGGATGTCAATATGACCCCGACTCCTGCTCCAGCCTTGCGCTTGGAGCCATCGAAGTGCATTGTCCATGACTATGTCATGTCCGGGGTGTCCGGCAGCTGCAGCTCCATCCAGTGGACGAGGAAGTCCGGGAGGACCTGAGACTTGATTGCATGGCGCTTCTCATACACTATGTCTAGAGGGGACAGCTCGATGCCCCACAAGGCCACGCGTCCTGTGGCCTCCGGGTTGTTCAGGATGCTATTCAAGGATGCCTTGTTGGCGACCATCACCTAATGCTCCTGAAAGTAGTGGCTCAGTCGACGAGCCGTCATGAACACGCCATAGGTGAGTTTTTGGTAGTGAGGGTACCTCTGTTTGTCGGCGTCAATACCTTGTTGAGGTAGTAGATAGGGCATTGGACCCCATGAGTCTTGCCATCTTCGGGTCGTTCAACCACAAGCACCGTGCTTACCACCTGATGCGTGGTTTCTATGTATAGCAGTAGAGGCTCGCGTTCCTTTGGTGTGACCAAGACGGGCGAGGTGGAGAGCAGCCGCTTCAGATCTTCGAATGCATCGTCCGCTTCAGACGTCCACTCGAATTTGTCTGCTTTGCGTAGAAGCTGGTAGAAAGGCAGGGCCTTTTCACCCATGCGGCTGATGAACCTGCTCAGTGCCGTGATGCGTCCAGTGAGCTGCTAGACCCCTTTGAGGTTCTTCGGTTTCTCCATGGCCATTATGGCCTGGATTTTCTTCGGGTTCACCTTAATCCCTCGCTGGGAGATGAAGTAGACAAGCAGCTGGCCAGATGGGATGCCGAAGGCGCACTTTTCTGGGTTCAGCTTGATCTTGTATCGATAAAGGTTGTCGAACGTCTCGCGGAGATCGTCGGTCAGTGTCTTGGCCTTCCTTGTTTTGATGACTATGTCATCGATGTAGACTTGTATGTTGCGGCCGATCTGGCTTTTCACGCATGCTTGCATGCACCGCTGGTACGTGGCACCTGTGTTCTTCAGCCCAAAGGGAATTGTGTTGTAGCAGAACACCCCGAACGGCGTGATGAACGTCGTTTTCTCCTGGTCTTTGACCTTCAGTCGAATCTGGTTGTATCCTAAGTAGGCGTCCAGGAAGGAGAGTTTTTCGCATCCTGCAGTCGAATCGATAATCTGATCGATCCGAGGGAGAGGGAAGTGATCCTTTGGGCAGTGCTTGTTCAGCGAGGTGAAGTCCACGCACATCCGCAGGATGTCCGTGTCCTTTTTAGGGACCATCACGGTGTTGGCCAGCCACTCGCTTTCCTTGATCTCCCTGATAAAATCGGCGTCGAGTAGTCTATTGACTTTGACTCCGATGGCTTTGGCCCGTGGCTCGGACAATCGTCGGATGGACTGTTTGACAGGCTTGGCATCTGGGAACACATTGAGTGCATGCTCGGCGAATTCCCTAGGAACTCCTGGCATGTCCGCAGGACACCAGGCGAATATTTCCCAGCGCTCACGGAGGAATTCGACGAGCGCGCTTTCCTATGCGGGGCTGAGGTCGTTGGCGATCAGCGCCATTTTGGAGGCGTCCGTCGGGTGGACCTGCACCTTCTTCGTGTTGACTTTTGAGTCGAACGACATGTCAAGTGCATTCTGCCTTGAGACTGGGGGTGCCCCGTTATCTCTTACCTCTCGGAGCCTTGTGAGCTCCTCCTGCATGCCAAATGACTGGGAGATTCTGTTGAAGTCCCTGTCGCAGTGATCCGATCGGGTGAATCTCCCGTGGACCGTGACGACGCCCCTAGGTACTGGCATCTGGAGTAGCAGGTACGCATAGTGAGGTACTGCCAGGAACCGTGCGAATGACACACGCCCGAGGATGGCGTGGTATTGTGATGGCCAGTCCACCACTTCGAACTCGAGTTGTTCGCACAGAAAGTTATCGGGATTGCCGAAGATGACGTCAAGCCATATCTTTCCCAGGGGGAATATGCCCTTCCCTGGGACGATGCCGTGGAACGTTGTGTCAGACTGTTCTAGGCTGCATAGCGGGATCCGCATTGTTACTAAGGTGCTAGCAAACATCAGATTGATGCTGCTTCCAACGTACATGAAGACGCGGATCATGTCGAACCCTCCGATCTGCGCCTCAAGCAATAGGGCAGCATGACCTGGGCGAGGGATCTGGCGGGGGTGATCCGAACGGCTGAATGTGATGCAGGACTCTGAATCACTAAGGTACTCAGGGATGGCGGGTGGAGCGATCACAGCCAAACTGACTTGGCGGGTGATTTTCTTTTGCACCATTTTTGTTGGGCGCCCTTTTTGGATCATCAATGACCCTTTCAGCATGGGGTACCCGTTTCCGCCGTTGTTCTGTGCGGGTGCGATTGGGTAATTTGAAGGTCCCACGGGTGGTGGAGGAGCTCCGTGGGCGATATCACCTGGTGCGGGTGCGTGCCCGTACCCAGGGTTTGGGGCTTGCTGTCTCATTTGGGACATGCTCTCGCTGAGTTTTTGGAACTCGCAACAATATTTGAGCATGTGGCTGGCCTTCTTCTTCCCATCCTGCTTGTCGATGTAGAAGTGGATGGTGCAGGGGCCTGGAAATTTGTCGTATACCTAAGGCTCATCGTCGTGGCCGCGACGTTGCCACGTTTGCGTTGGGAATCCTCCATCGCGGAAGTTGTTTCCATGGTATCCGCCGCTGCTGCGGTTGTTTTCGTTGCGGCGATCGGCGTAGCCAGCCGCGACCATGTCGGGTCCATCGCGATCGTCGTAGACGCGCGATCTTCACTTGCTACGGCGCTCGCGTCGGTGACCGTAGTCATCTTCCTCTTCCGAATGTGCTCGGTGTACGGAGTCCTCACCATATGCCCACCTATTGGCGATGTCCATGAGGTGGTCGAGTGTCTTGGGATTGATGCGCCCAAGTTCTTCCTTGAAGTCCTAGAGTTTGACGCCATCCTTGAAGGCGTCGATTGTTATCTCTTCAGAGATGTGTGCCATGGAGTTCTTGATGTTGGACCAGCATAGTATATACGAGCGAATGGATTCGCCCGTTCGTTGGGTGTAGGCCTGCAGCTCTTCGATCGAGGCTGGCCTCTTGCTGGTGCCCTTGAAGTTTCAGATGAAACTGTATGACAGTTCCTCCCAGCTTCAAATGGATCCTGAGGATAGGCTGCTGAGCCAGATTCGGGCTGCGCCAGTCAGCTGTAGCTGAAGGCATTGTAGGGCGGTGTCTTTGTTGCCGCCGTGCAGTTTGACAGATGACGGGTGGTCGCTGAGCCACGCCTTAGGGTCCTGCGTGCCGTCAAACTTCGGAGTGTCCGAAGGAAGCTTGAAGTTCCTCAGCATCCGGGTCCACCGAACATATCTGCTGAAGCATCGAGCTCCGCAGAGTTCTCCTTCATCATCATCCTCTTTGGATTCGGATGAGCACACGCGCTTGGCGCGTGCTTTGTCGATTTTGAGTTGAGTGAGTTTGCTTCAGGCATCGTAGTCGCGGCTGCGACGTCATGAGCTCTTGTGCCGTCGAGGTAGGTCGTGTTCCTCTTCGTCAGATGAGGGTGTGGGGCTGCGGTTGAATCTGACCGCAACCTTCTTTTTCGGCTCCGTAGGAGCTTCTCCGTGGAGCGCAGCTCCAACGAGTCCAAGTCTGGATAGTTAGGAGTTGTGCATGGCCCTTTTTGAGTCCCCCACCGGAGGTGGATGGGACGCAAGGTATGTGGTGGCTGCCATGATCGCAGGTTGCAGCGTCTTCAGGATGACGTTGTCGTTGGCGTCCATCTCCATGAAGTACGTGTTGAGGGTTTGGGTCACCCCGCGACGTGCAGTGGAGTCCATGTTCTCTACGCGAGAATGGTGCTTGTTGGAATTGTTGTTGTGCGAGCTGGAGCCACCCATGGCGGAGAGCGCAACTCGCCATGCGCTAGACTCTGAGGCCGCTTGCTTGCGTTTGTCGAGCACTTCTTGCATCTTCACCTGCTTTTTGTGCTATTCGATGAGGAGCAGATGGTATGCCATCAGTAGGTCCCATAAGGCACCCACGGGCAGGATCTTGTTGCCCGCCACGACTTCGCGTGCTTGGTTCCATCCATCCTTGCTGAGGTGGATTACCCGATTGGCATCGGTGTCGTCCTCGTTGGGCGCGGGGGGGGGGGGGGGTTGGTTCCTCCTGTTTTCACCATTTCTACCCTGCGGGTTAGGTGGCGGTACGTGAGCACCCGAACCTGGTGGTTGTTTCTCCACATCGCTTTGGATGACCACGGTGCATTGGTAGCGTCCGTAGGTAGGATCGCTGCTGCCGCAACTTTCGGATCCGGTGTCGTAGGTTCCTTCATCCGATGGAGGATCGCACAGATCTAAGTTGCAGCAGCTGCTGTCGTATGACTCATCTGTCGATGTTGACGTGCGTAGCACGGGATGCGGAGCCCATTTTGTGTGCCTGATCAATGGCAGTGGCACCCGCTCTGGGATGCAGAGAGTGCCGGTCTGTCCCACCTGGAAGCAGAAGCTCCCGAACAGGATCTCGAGCCCGTCGCCTACGGGCTCGAAGTCCTTCATGGTGGCTGGCGAGTGGGCGGTGAAGTCGAAAGCGCCGACGAGGATATGGCTCTCCATCACCGAGGAATTGTAGATCGCTTTGGTTGGGACCGTCACGATCGCACAATCAGCACCCCCAGTTCCCATAGACGATGCCAATTGACGAGGTTTAATCTCGTCAATGCCAGTTTTTATGAGCTTGGGTTTTGGAGAAGATGGGGGTGCTAGATATCACATAATGGTTAATAGACAAGTAACCAGGGGACACGAGATTTACCCAAGTTCAGGCCCCCGGAGGGAAAACCCTACTCCTGCTTGTCTGCTCTTGATTACGGTGGAACCGAAAGTTACAGGGGTGCGCAGATGCAATCTGGCGTGGAGGTGTGTATGCGGTGGTATGAGAGGTGCCCTAGTCGTCATGCCCTCCTAGCCTTTATATAGAGGTAGGCAGGTCCTGTGCACATATCGAGTCGGTTACAGGTTTAGGGTTTTTTCCCCTTTGAATATTCTATCTATTCTAGTCTTGTTCTTCAAGGATCCGAAGACATCATGGGTTTGGGCTACCCGAAAATCTTCATGGGCCGCGTATATTCTTGTGGGACTTCCTTGGGCTGGACCAGGTATGCTGATGTCGTGTACCCGTAGGGTATAACCATGTAAGAAAGCGTTCCCCATGACAACACGGTTCTGCTAATTCCAACGTATAAGTGCAAGCATATACAACATATATGACACAATGGTTCAAGTTTATTAGGGGCAAGAAAAATAAAGTGTGCCATCAAGTTCGTGATAGTTTTAATCACTAAGTTTTCACATAACAAAATACTTTTTAATTGGAAGATAGATGAAAACAAGAATATACTTGGAATGGTGTAACACACCATGCATAGGAATTTATAGTGGACACTTTGGAATTGGTTTCTTGGGAGTTGGATGCATGAGTAGAACTTAATCATACAAGTGGAGGCTAGCAAAAACTGGGAGCGACCAACTAAGAGAGCAATAATGGCCATAATCATGCAGAGCGACAAAACATTACTAATCAAAGCATAAAGTGGTACTACAAGTCAAGGACTAAATGATCATAGAGGCTATGGTGACTTGTTCATAGTCATAACATGGTGTGAGCATGTGCCAAGTCAACCCAAACAAAGCATCAAAGGATAATACCATAATACTATGCTTTTGTATGCTAAAACAATGCATGATTCCTTCAAGGAACACTAAGCAATCCCAATTGTTTAGAACAAGTCATGATACAGCAAAAATCACTAAGCATAAGGTCAAAACAACACCTAGTATATATGACATGATAAAGTCCAAGTCACAGTCAAAGCAAGCTCCTCTTGTACTACTCAAGCAAGAACTTTCTACTCCTCTCCAACACCAATCAACTTATTTGAAACAACACAGCGAGAACGGGGGTCCAAACTACTTTATTAAAGAAAACTAAGCAAACTAAACAAAACTAAGACGCTCCAAGAACAACATAACAGTGCATGAAGCAATAAAAACGAAGTATCTAGAAAGACATGAGCTTTTTATTGATGAAGAAGGGGATGCCTTGGGCATCCCCAAGCTTTGACGCTTGTACCTCTTGATTATTTCTTGGGGTGACACGGGGTGGCATCCCCAAGCTTGAGATTTTTTCCATTCTTCATCTCATTACATCATTCTCTCTCTACACCTGAAAATTTTCCTTCATACAAAACTTCACACAATCTTCATTAGCAACATTAGTGTATTCAAAAGATAATAGACCCTTGGGTTTAGATTTAGAACATCAAAAACTAAAAACACAAGATACTGTAGAAATTCCCTAAAAAAATCTCAATTGCCCAAAAATAACCCAAAAAGGAATCAATAAGAAGCAAATGCAAATAATGGCAAAAATCTGTCAAAACAGACCAGTAGTTAGAAACCGATTTTTTCGAAGACCTTATGTTGCTAACATCAAAAAGTTTAGAATTATCGGAAGTTAGCTAACATACTGGGGGATTTATTTAGAAAATATCAGCTCAATCCGACTTGCATAGATTCCTCACGAATTTTTATGGTGGAGCACAAAAATCTGTTTCGGGACAGCAACTCCCCAAATCTTACTTCCCTCTCATTAGATGTCATTCTTGGCTCAAAAAGAAAATAAAAAGGATAAGCAGAGGTCATTACTGAAGTAATAACTTCCAAGACTGAAGAAAACTCTTGGGTTACCTCCTAACAAGTACTTTTCTTTAACGCCTTTAAGTTAGGAACAAGAAGCAAGAATCAAATGTTTTCAAATGAAGAATTAAGATCAATACTTGCAATATCTTCAACTAGGAAAGGTATATCATCCAAACGAGTTTTGGAGAATCCTTTCTTATCTCTCCTTGGTTCACTACTTTCATCAAAAGGATTTTTAGGAACAATCGAATCAAAATTCTTTTCTAAGGCTTCATGCATTCCTACAAGTTTAAAAGGTATGGGTATCTTAATTTTGTAACATCCCAAATATATTGATTAAGGATTATCAACTCCAATCACCAAAATTAGGGTTAACAAAAACTTTTGTTAATTAAAATCATTATGAATGCATGTGTGTATGTGATGATTGTATGAATGCATGAATGGACTTGTGTGATCGTTGTGTTTAGCAAGGATTGGTTTAAAGATGAAAACAACATCATCTAAATCAATTCCAAGCAGAAAGAAATCAAGAGAAATGCAAAAACAAACAAAACAACCAAATGGTCATTTTTTCCAATCTTGCTCACTAGGCCACTTTGAGTGTTTCTAGTCCAAGATTTCAAATAGAAACAATTCCATTTCTTTTCACCCCTTGATAGACCAAGTAAAAGTGAACCCAAGCCCATCTTTCAAACTCACAGAAACATTTGGCAACTTGATTCGAATGACAATTAAAAATTGAATTTATATCATATGGGAAGATCACCAATTCTCAAAAACCAACCAAACCAGTGCACCTTGACAAAACCAACTTAACAGAGACTACCTAGTATGTGAGTAGTACACCCACCAATTTTCATCCAAAAATTCAAATTCAAATCTCTTTCGGCCATTTCATCAAACACCTTGCCAACACAAATCAAACAAAACACCAAACACTATAGTGAGCAGTGTTTGTGCCTAACTTGTCTCCCCTCTAGCTCACAACACCCTCTCAGTAGATGATAAAACTAAATTAACTATCCCTAGCTCACTGTAAGCTTAACATTGTCATCAATGGTGAGCATGCCGAGCCCCAAATGACTACCCCATTGTCGACAGCAAGCTAGAAGCTTCCCTAGCCTCGCCAACCTTGTCTGGGACACGAACCACCGTCCATCGCCACCCCCTGTCCAACACCAAAGCACTGCTAGTCCCTGGACCACTCAGCCCGAGCGTTCCTAGCCTCTCTACAAGCAAGCCTAGAGCGCGTCAGAGCGCCGCACTCGACACGCGAGCACAGACCACATGCCGCCCTCGCCGCTCGTGTGCGTGATCCCCACTGCTCCCGGAACCGCCAGGACATGCCCGTTTGCCGCCACGCGACCAGGAGAGCCCGTGTGCCATTAAAATTCCTGTCGGAACCTCCCAGAGCATCACAATGTTCCGATCATTGTGCACCGCCCCATGCCTCGCGACCATGCCGTTGAGCTTCGCCAGGAGGCAGAGCACCGTCCCCTACCGTCGCCCACGTCGTTATCTCACTATGCTGACGACCACGACGAGCTCCACACGCGCCCGTTGGTTCCCTCGTTGCACTATGAATAGAGGCCGCCCCCGTTCGATTTCTTCACACAACCTCACTCCCCTCTCTCTCAGAACCACCCGACCTCATCCCCGGAGCAAGGCGAGCAGCAGGTGGCCGGAATTTCGCCGGAGTCTGCCGCGGAGGAGGAGAAGAGGAGCCAGCGCTTGGAGCCGCCCCAGGAGGAGCTGCCAGTACCAGGAGGTTCGCCGTTGTCGACTTCATTGTTCGCCCCCATTGCCGACCATCGCCAGAGCCCCGGTGAGACCCCACATACCCCCACTGGCCACGCTAGAGTTCAATCTCGCCGGTGTTGCCCGACAGAGACGACAAGCCCTAGCTGTTGGATTAGATGTTGATCGTATGGTCTAGATTGCCTCGTACCCCTTCGCACCCCTTGTCTCGTTGGTGGGAATGACCATAAACCCACCCATACGCACGTGTGCGATGGGCAGCTCGATTAACCTCCCGCGTAACCCAGTAATTCAAATTTAGGTTTATTAATTTAGTTTCAAACTTAGTTCTGTCCCTTGATTCAAAAATCAATCTAGAGAGATTCACTAAACCAAATTGCATGAAACTAATTTTTCTAGAAAGGTACTGGAATTCTTAATCCAAGCCCGTTGGATTCAAACCATTGTAAATTATAGATCACCTATAGTAAAAATAACAAGGCAGAGACTTTTCTGCATTCAAACATTTTTCAAAATTCAACCATAAAAGCTTTTGAGTTGATTCCAACTCTCAAAAATCACATTTGACAAGACCTTTCTAAATATATAAAAACTATCTAGATTTACTTAAAGTAATAATGGACAAGTAATAAAAGAATGCCCCATAGGCATTTCTAGTCACTTTAATTAATTAAAATAAAAAGGTTAAACCTTATTAAATTATGAAACCACTTTAAATCACATTCCCATGTACGGAAATATGTGGTGATGACATGTGTCAACATGATCCCATGTTTTAGTTGGAGAATATTAAAACGTAAGTATTTTTTCAATGAGTAGAAATTACTTTTCTAAAATAAAATAAATAAGACAGGTGCTTTAATATCTGTGATAATAGAGATGATGCTAGATCATCTAGTGTGAACCTTTGTGTGCTAAATAGAGTAGTTAAGAATTGTTTGGTGATTGTGTACCTCGTATTTATTTATAGACGCTAGTATCGAATAAGGATACGAGGAGGAAGGAGAATACTACGAGGAAGAAGACAAGGAGAACTTCAATCACTGCTCTACACAAGGCAAGCTATCCTAGCAAGCTTATACTTGCAATTATGCAAGCATCACTATACAAGTTAACATAGCAAGCTACTATCTTAGCAAGCTAAGCTAAACCATGCAAGTTTTACTTGCAAGCTTACACCACTTGATACCCAATCCTAGTTTTAATTGCAAGCTAAGTTATTTTATTTTTTTATCAAAGCTCCTTAGTTTGGGTTACTTAGTGACTGGTATATTTTAGAAAGATTATTAAAGGTAGCATAAAGAGCATAAAAATTGGCCTAAGTTAGATAATCTTGATGTCATCCTGAGACATGAGATTGAACTTAGATCATTCACACTTGTTTACCACCCCTCATTAGTGTTTACCCCCACTTGTAGATTCTAGTGCTAAGCATAAAACTTGATCACTTTAGATGGGATTACTTGGTGAAAATGATTATGAAAACCTTAGAATGATGAGTAATTATAATGAAATATTTTGATATGTGTTCTTGAACACCATATGATTTTTGTGATGAAAATGTTGAGGCATGAGCCTTATCTCTTTATAAAACTGATGGTTGTCTGGATGCGATACCATTCCAATTTTACCGTACAACCACAATACCCGAAATTTGGGTAGGTCTTGACTAGAAGTTTATATACCTTAGTATGAGTTCCCTTGCGGCCAAGGTTTGAGCTAAGGCTACCTTGTGAAGATTGTCCACCTGTGCAGTTCCCAAGATGACAGTTGGTCATGGTTGGGAGGCCACACTCACGGGAGAGGTGCCTATACTAGGGCGTGTAATTGAAAGGTTAGGATTGATTATCCGCATACTGACTATGGTGAATTCAGGATTGTTCCTGACGGATGTATCGAATATTGTGGTGGCTGCCACCTCTGCAGTGTCAAACTATTCGAATGGCGGCGTCATGTTATGACGATTGGAGCCATCTTGTTACCGTTAGATGTTTTCAAAATGTGAAATGAATCATGATTTTGACTTGACCACAACAGGGTTGTGATATGAAAATACAAGTTCCCCCTTAGGTGTTATAAAACTTGCCACTAGCTTTCTTTGCTTCTGATCTTAGTAGAGATAAATCTGACTTTTTGCAAAACAACGAGCTTAGTATTCCTATTCAAACCACTTCACTTGTTAATATTAGTTTGCGAGTACTTAAAGAGTACTCATGGCTTTGTCCCTGGCTATTCTCGTGGCCAGACTATGAAGAGGACTATCAGGACGATGGACCGCAGGAAGGTTACGACAACTAGGATCATCTCCCATCGTCAGCATTGCCTGTGACCATGAAGATGGAGCCTCTCCCATGCTACCGTTATAATTACGTTATTCCGCTGCTATGATTGTACTAAGACTAGATCATGTGATCCATTATTTGTTGTAAGACCTTATGTATGGTTTGTAATGGATGATGTACTATGATATCCAATCAGTTATGTCTCACAAAAATGGTAATCCTGGGATTGCGATGTATGGCATAACAGGTGAAAGAACATGCGGACCCCCATGTGTGGTTTTGGTAATTAATGACAATCTTTATGGACAATGTGTGTATTAAGTTATACTTGTAGGAATTGTCCATTGGCATTGCTTGGAGCTTGTGTCAGCTTCAAGGTCGATGAAATGAGAAGAAGATGTGTTGTGCAAGCTCAAAATGCAACATCTATAGAAGATATCATGTTTGATGCTTGCCATCCTCGGTTATCATGGATCGATGATGAGGAATCAAGAAAGGTGTTCCATCTTGAGAAGGTCAAGTTCATATACATCGAGCTCAAGTGGAATTCTCATGGCAAAGGTATAATCTTGATAGGTTTTCCCTTTTGCCGGTCTCATGTTGTGTGTGGGAGACCGGGTTTAGGATAGATAACCGTACTATCAAGAGGGGCTCTCGAATGAGTAATTCGGTCACATCGTTCGGAGAGAGCTCGAACCTTTGCATACTTGCATCATCGTATTTGGTTGTTATTTGGTCTTATCCATGTGAGAATTATAGAGCTTGTGGTAATATCCATAACAAGCTCTTGTTTATCAAAATCGGATCTTCCGTTTGTATCTTGTTACGATTTTGATATATGCGGTTTTTCGGTTTCTCACCAAGTGAGGTATCTCACATTATTATACTTGATACATTCTCACTTGGTGATAACCAATATTTTCAACGCAATTGGAATCGGGTCAATCGAAGCTACCGTTCAAAATTTATGACCGTTCGAAAATTTGCCGATTTAATTGAAAAAGAAAAGGAAAAATCTGGTTTCTGGGCCAAGCGGTAGTACCGCCCAGGTGAGCCGGTACTACCGCCCGCATCTGAGCGCCCCCCAACTATTCTCTGCCTCCCCCAGTACCATTTTCCGGTAGTAATGCCCGGGTGGGCCGGTACTACCGGCCGGCCCAGGTGCATCTCAACCATCTCACTGCCCAGCGCCTCGTAGCCCAGCTACTCCTCACCGCCTGCTAGGCCCTGCTTGCTTGGCCCCACGCGCTGTAGCAGCTCCCGCGCGCGCTCGCGTTCGATCGCACGTTGACTCGCCACGTCGCCAGATCCCGCTGCAGCCATGCTTCTCTTGCGGTAGGCCCGCCCCACTCGACCGCGTGCCCCGCAGCGCTCGCTCGCTCGCTCGCTCTCGCCTCGCACTGATTCGCGTGCCGCGTCGCTGGCCCCGCTTGCCCCCAGTTCCCGCGTTGACCGGACGCTATTCCCGCGCGGGCCCGCTCGCATCGCTCTGCTGCATCGCACACTGCTCCTGCGTGCAGCCGCCGCTCGCCTCGCACGCGACCCCGCTTGCGCAGCTGGGCCCACATTGCTGCGCTTGCATGCGCCCGCGCTGCCACCCGCTAGACCCGTGCGCTCTGCCTGGCTGGCTGCCGCGCGCACGTTGCCGCTCAGATGGCCCCACCTCCCGTGCACTGCTGCTGGATTGCTTTTTCCTTGTGTTTTGTTTTTTGGTACTACCGGTCCGTCCATAAAAAATGCCCCAATGGGCAGATTTTGCCTAGCCCTTTAAATATGCTTTGCCCTTTTTAGTTTGGTAAGCTTCTTTCTCTTCTATTAGTCTAAGCTTTTGTCCACACTTGCTCTAGATTTTGAAGCTTGATTAATCTCTTCCCCTCTGATGATTCTTGCCCATATTTGAGTGGAAGAGAGAGGAGAACTAGATCCACGTTTTGACCTAACCGATTCATCTCTTTGTGAGTGTATCTTTGGGGATCTAGATTTTGGGGGATTTTGTGTCCCTCTTTGATTCATCCTCTCTTGTTCCCCCAATAGCTTTAGTAGCTTTGTTCGAACTTGAGAGTGAGGGATTGGAGCATCTTTGTGGTGTTCTTGCCATTTGCATTCGGTGCATCGATTTGTGTTCTCCTCGGAGGATTTGGTTTGAGTTACTCATTGGATCTTGTCCCTCTTGGGTTCTTGGAACCCTAGACGGTTTTGTGTCCTTGGTGGCGTTGTGGCCTTGGTGGCATTTGTTGTGAGCCTCCAATTAAGTTGTGGAGAAGTGCCCCACCGTTGTGAGAGGTTCCGGTTGCCACTGACAAGTGCACCGATAGTGGAAGCATGGATCGATCCCATTGGGGTGAGATTCACCGGAGAATGACGGAGGCCTTTTGTGGTGTTGGTGGTTTGATACCACCCCCTCTCCAAACGAGACGTACTCCATGTTGGGAGGAACTCGGTAAAATATCGTCGTCCCCGCGTGCCTCGGTTATCTCTATACCCGAGCTCTTTACTTATGCACTTTACATTGTGATAGCCTTCGTGCTTAAAGTAATATATATCTTGGTATCACATTGTTGCTTATATTTCTTAGCATAAGTTGTTGGTGCACATAGGTGAACCTTAGTTGTTCTAGGTTGTGCTTTACAAAGTAAACGCTAGTTTAATTCCACCTTTGTCGAGCCCCTCTCGGAAAAGTTTTAATTGCCTATTCACCCCCTTCTAGGCGACATCTGTATCCTTTCAACAGGCATCTGGGATTAAAAATACGGGTGTTGACAAGTTGGTATCAGAGCCATCCTGACCATAGGTGACCCTAGTTAGAATGGACGTTGGAATCAAAAACTTAGTTTCAAAACCAAGGAAGTGAGTATTTATGAAAACTTATTCTCATTCTTATCACTTAGACTCTTTCATGAAAATTCATGTTACTCCAAACTTCTTGCAAACTTACCTAAAATTTGACACACTTGATCACTCTACTAACTTACTCATCCTATATTCTTATAGATGGACGTGAAGTATAGCAAGTTCTATCAGTTGGGGAATGGAGGAGATCTCATCTTTGAGCATGACTTGGACTAGCTGGACGACCACACCACTCCTCTTCTTCTCTTGAGAGCTTTTGAACTCACCACTTTCTCTTGAGTTCTTGAACTCTCAACGATCAGGAAGGAGAGGAATTGCAATGGCTAATTGTTGCAAGTCTTCGAGGAAAGATTAAAGCCCACACCTCAGAGGGAATTCAATTCACCATTAGAGAGAACAACTGGCTAGATGGACTTGCCAGGGCCATGCAGGAAGCTCTTGCCCGTCTATGTGGGCAGAGTATCAATCAGATCAAGGGTACCCCCTTTGAGTTCTGCCCAAGGCGTGATGCTACGGGGAAGCCATTGAGGGCGCATGATCATTTGGGTCGGAAGTACATCGTGGACCACCTCAGTTTCATGATGTATGACCGGCAGAAAGAGTTAGACAATGCCCACTCTTACGCCAACCACAACTCCGTCATCGCAGCCAAGAAGGACCAGACCATTTCCATACTAGTGAAGGATCGCCAGTCTCGTCGCCGTAAGCTTGACAAGAAGGAGTGTATCATTGCTCGTCTTCGCCATAGGATAACAGACTTGGAGGAGACCATCCACGAGAGAGACATGCAGCTTGAGGAGAGGGAGAATGCCGGAGAGGATATTTGTGGAGACCCCTACTCTTATCTTAGTGATGATGATGACATTATGGAGGATCAAGCCATGGACTTTTTCACCGATGAGGATGACTTCGCCTTCATTGATGATGAGGAGGAGGAGGATGATGAGGACATCGATTCCGGGGAGTAGTAGCACTTGAGCACTAGTGTTAGTGAGTTATATCCGGTCCCACTGTATCGTAGTTTCACAGAATGGTTCTTAAAACCATCTATTTCCTTGCTGTGGTGTGTGTTTGTATTGTGTGCTATGAATGAATGAAAAGAAAGTTGCTAGAAAAATCTGAGTCAAACTTCAAAAAAAAAACTTTTCCAAAACAAAAACCCCGAACCTTACAAATTTCCCTCTTTTCTCATGATTTATCTCAATCTTCAGATGCCTCGCGGAGGAAGCAGTTCATCCCTGGACCCAATGTTGCAAATGTTGGTTTCTGAACGTGAAGCTGAAAGAGCCGATGTTAAGCCAACTTAGCCACCCTTCAACACATGGCTCAGATGGCCAACAACAACCAAGGCCATGGAAACCAGGACAACCATGGATCCAAGCTCAAGAACTTTCAGAACACCAATCCACCCATCTTTACTAAGTCGTAAGAGCCCCTAGATGCCGATGATTGGCTACAGACCATGGAGAACAACTTATAAGTCGCAGGAGTAGAGGCCAATGAGAAAGTACTGTTTTCCACCCATTATCTGGCCAGAGATGCAAGAGCATGGTGGAACAGTGTTCGCGCCATGACTGGAGGACAAATGATGACTTGGGATGAATTCAAACTCAAGTTCAGCAGAACCCATGTGCCACCGGGTTTGATCAAGAGGATGAGAGATGAATTCAAAGAACTGAAGCAAGGGAGGATGACAGTAGTTGAGTACCGTGACAAATTTTTGTCATTGGCTAGGTATGCACCGGATGAGATTGACACAGAATCTAAGAAGGAGATATTCTTGAATGGTCTGCATGATGAGATGCAGACAATGTTAGTCAACATTCCATTTGTTGACATTGAAGCCTTAGTGGATTCTACCATTTATATAGAAGGCAAGATCAACCAAGCCAATGAGAATCATAAGCATAGAATGATGAATCAACCAGGAAACCATCATACCACAAAGTATCTCCCCAACCCATCTCCAGGATTTTCCCCAAGAACCAATAGACCCCCAATGAACCGTCCGACATATCCCAACCGTGGAAACCCAAGGCCCGGAGGAAACCACAACAACCCCGGCAACCACATCAATTTCAATCGTGCACCACCCAAGTTCAACAACAACAATGTTGCCACCAACACCAATAGTGCCCCAAGAACTAGAAGCAATGATGTGCCTGTTGCAGCAAAGACAAGTCTTAGGTGACTTGTTATGAATGTGGAACGAAGAGTCACTATTCCAATGAGCGCCCCAAGAAAATTGTAGCAGCCCCCAATGTGAATGCCCTAGCTCAACAGTAGCATCGTGTTCAGCCTAGAAGGAGATTTTCCCCAGGGAATTCGCTCAACCGCAACAGCCGTCTATTTCTCATGAATGCCGAAGAAGCCAAGAAGCGCCAGATGTCGTGCTGGGTATGTTTTCTGTTAACTCGGTACTTGTAAGAGTGTTGTTTGATTCTGGAGCATCGCACTCGTTTGTTACCAAAGAATTTGCATGCACTAGTAAGATTCAACCAACCAAATTGAAGCATGTTATGATAGTTCAAATCCCTGGTTCAACCACCAAAGCTAGACAAATTTGCAAGTTCGTACCTATCTGAATCCATGGCATAGATTTTTATGCTAATCTAATAGTACTCGGAACTAAAGGTTTGGAAGTAGTACTAGGAATGGATTGGATGTCTAAACATAAAGGATTAATCGACTATGCCAAGAAAGCCATAACCATGACCAGTACAACCGGAATATCAGTAGAACATGTATCTGAAACCTTGCCCCGTCAATTCAAGTGCAACAAGAGTCTAGCCCAACCAACCATTGACCAAGTCAGAGTAGTTTGTGAATACCCCGATGTATTTCCAGATGTTTTGCCCGGTATGCCCCTAGATCGGGATATCGAGTTTATCATTGAACTAATCCCTGGAACTGGACCCATAGCCCAGAGACTGTATAGTATGAACCCATCTGAATTAGTGGAGCTGAAGAAGCAACTGGATGCCATGCTGGAGATAGGACTGATTCAACCAAGTGCGTCGCCATGGAGATCACCTGTCTTGTTTGTGGACAATAAAGATGGAGGTAACCGTTTGTGTACAGATTATCGGAATCTAAATGATGTCACCATTAAGAACAAGTACCCACTACCGAAGATAGAAGACCTTTTTGACCAGTTGACTGGTGCCAAAGTGTTTTCTAAGATTGATCTTAGAACTGGCTATCATCAACTCAAGATTCATGCAGAAGATATTCCAAAGACTGCCTTTACCACCAGATATGGACTGTGTGAGTACATTGTCATGTATTTTGGATTTACCAATGCCCCCGCTTATTTCATGAACCTCATGAATAAGATATTTATGGACTTCCTAGATAAGTTTGTCGTTGTTTTCATCGATGACATTCTGATCTATTCCAAATTAGAAGAAGAACATGAGCTACACCTGAGGGCCATTCTTGGAACCCTTAGGGAGCATCAGTTGTATGCAAAGTTTAGCAAATGTGAATTCTGGTTATAGGAAGTAGGATTCCTCGGACATATTGTATCAGCTGGAGGAATTGCCTTTGACCCTGCAAAGGTGAAGGATGTTGAAGATTGGCAAGCCCCAACCACTCAAACCCAAGTTCGTGCATTTCTCGGATTAGCGGGATATTACCGCAAGTTCGTAGAAGGATTCTCGAGTATCGCCAAACCCATGACCCAATTGTTGAAGAAGTATAAGAAGTTTGAATGGCCGGACAAATGTGAAGCGAGTTTTCAAGAACTCAAGAAGAGATTGATATCAGCCCCAATCTTGATTATGCCGGATATTACAAAGCCTTTTGATGTGTATTGTGACGCATCCAAGATCGGTCTCGGATGTGTGCTAATGCAAGAAGGAAAAGTTATATCCTATCTATCCCAACAACTGAAGCAGCATGAACAAAATTATCCTACCCATGACCTTGAACTAGCAGTTGTAATTCTAGCCCTGAAGACATGGAGGCATTACCTTATGGGAAACCGTTGTGAGATTTATTCAGATCACAAGAGCCTGAAGTATATATTCACTCAAAAGGAGCTGAATATGAGGCAGAGAATATGGATAGAGCTAATTAAGGACTATGATCTGGACATCCACTATCACCCCGGTAAAGCCAAAGTGGTAGCAGATGCCCTTAGCCGATTGCCTTGTCGCTTAAATTCCATGATTATGAAGGAGCAACCAAGTTTGCACAAAGAGATGGAAGATTTTTGAATGGAATTAGTAAGTGAAGGATTTTTGGCTACCATAGAACTTCAACCCACTTTGATCGGTCAGATCAAGGAGGCGCGGAAAGGAAATGCTAGTATCGACGGAATCAAACATCGTATCGGTACAGGGAAGGTACCCGGATTCATCGAAGATGAAGGAGTTTTATGGTACAAAGGACGTATCTGTGTGCCAGCAGACTCGGAATTGAAGCAAGCTATTTTGAAAGAAGCTCATGATACCCTTTATTCTATCCACCCCGGAGGAACAACGATGTATCAGGATTTAAAGGAGCAATTTTGGTGGCATAAGATGAAGAGAGAAATTGGAAGCTACATAGCCAAGTGTGATATCTGTCAGAGAGTCAAGGCGGTACATCAGAGACCCGCAGGACTGTTGCAACCATTGCAGATTCCGGAATGGAAATGGGATTTAGTTGGAATGGACTTTATCACCGGATTGCCTACATCTAGTAGGGGAAATGACTCTATCTGGGTTATCATAGATAGACTATCCAAAGTCGCCCATTTCTTACCAGTCAAGACCACCTACCAGTGTTCAAAACTAGCAGAATTGTATATTGCTAGAATTGTAAGTTTGCATGGAGTCCCCAAGAACATCGTGTCGGACCGAGGAACTTAGTTTACCTTGAGATTTTGGAAGAAGGTCCAAGAAGGATTAGGAACCCGACTGGATTTTAGCACAGCGTATCACCCTCAGATCGATGGACAAACAGAGCGAGTAAATCAAATACTCGAACATATGTTGAGAGCCTGTGTGCTAGAGTATGGATCAAAATGGGAAGATTGTCTGCCTTTCGCAGAATTTTCGTACAACAACAGTTATCAAGCCAGTTTGCAAATGTCCCAATTTGAATTCATGTATGGAAGGAAGTGTCGTACCCCTTTAAATTGGTTGGAAGTAGGAGAGAGTCAGATATTCGAACCCGACATCCTACGAGAAGCAGAAGAGAAAGTTCACAAGATTCGTGAGCACCTCAAGACCGCCCAATCCAGACAAAAGAGTTATGCCGACAAGAGATGTCGAGACCTCGCCTTCAATATCGGAGATTTTGTGTATCTCAAAGTGTCGCCTTTGAAGGGAATGCAACATTTCCAGCTCAAAGGAAAGTTAGCCCCTAGATATATCAGACCTTTCAAGATTCTGAATCGTCGAGGAGAAGTATCATATCAATTGGAACTGCCCGAGGAGATGTCTACAGTGCATAATGTGTTCCATATATCGTTACTTCGCAAATGCCTAGAAGTCCTGAAGAAGGCTGAAGTATTCAAGAACATTGATCACCAAACCATAGAGATCAACAATGACCTGACGTATCCCGGAGTACCCATTCGTATTTTGTAGGAAGCTTTCAGAACCACCAGGAACCGAAGCATCAAATTTCTCAAGATTCAGTGGAGTAATCACACTAAAGAAGAAGCTACCTGGGAGCGAGAAGATTACATCAGGACGGAGTTTCTCGATCTCTTTAAATCCTAGTTTTCTTCTTTCTCAAATATCGGAACGAGATTTTTGTTTAAGGAGGGAAGGTTTGTAACATCCCAAATATATTGATCAAGGATTATCAATTCCAATCACCAAAATTAGGGTTAACAAAAACTTTTGTTAATTAAAATCATTATGAATGCATGTGTGTATGTGATGATTGTATGAATGCATGAATGGACTTGTGTGATTGTTGTGATTAGCAAGGATTGGTTTAAAGATGAAAACAACATCATCTAAATCAATTCCAAGCAGAAACAAATCAAGAGAAATTCAAAAACAAACAAAACAAGCAAATGGTCATTTTTGCCAATCTTGCTCAGTAGGCCACTTTGAGTGTTTCTAGTCCAAGATTTCAAACAGAAACAATTCCATTTCTTTTCACCCCTTGCTAGACCAAGTAAAAGTGAACCCAAGCCCACCTTTCAAACTCACATAAACATTTGGCAACTTGATTCAAATGACAATTAAAATTTGAACGTATATCATATGGGAAGATCACCAATTCTCAAAAACCAACCAAACCAGTGCACCTTGACAAAACCAACTAACCAGAGACTACCTAGTATGTGACTAGTACACCCACCAATTTTCATCCAAAAATTCAAATTCAAATCTCTTTCGGCCATTTCATCAAACACCTTGCCAACACAAATCAAACAAAACACCAAACACTATAGTGAGCAGTGTTTGTGCCTAAATTGTCTCCCCTCTAGCTCACAGCACCCTCTCAGTAGATGATCAAACTAAGTTAACTAGCCCTAGATCACTGTAAGCTTGACATTGTCATCAATGGTGAGCATGTCGAGCCCCAAATGTCCACCCCATTGTTGACGGCAAGCTAGAAGATTCCCTAGCCTCGCCAACCTTGTCTGGGACACGAACCACCGTCCACCGCCACCCCATGTACAACGCCAAAGCACTGCCATCCCCTGGACTACTCATACCGAGCTTGCCCAGCCTCTCTGCAAGCATGCCGAGAGCGCGTTAGAGCGCCGCACTCGACACGCGAGCACAGACCGCGCGCCGCCATCGCCGCTCGCGTGCGTGATCCCCACTGTCCCAGGAACCTCCAGGACATGCCGGTTCGCCTCCGCACGACCAGGAGAGCATGTGTGCCATTAAATTTCCCATCGGACCCGCCCAGAGCATCGCAACGTTCCGACCATTGTGCATCGCCCCATGCCTCGTGACCATGCCGTTGAGCTTTGCCAGGAGGCAGAGCACCGTCCCTTACCGTCGCCCACGCCGTTAGCTCACTATGCTGATGACCACGACGAGCTCCATCCGCGCCCGTCGGTCCCCTCGTTGCACTATAAATAGAGGCCACCCCCGTTCGATTTCTTCACACCACCTCACTCCCGCTCTCAGAACCACCCCACCTCATCCTCGGGGCAAGGCGAGTAGCAGGTGGCCAGAATTTTGCCGGAGTCTGCCGTGGAGGAGGAGAAGAGAAGCCAGCGATTGGAGCCGCCCTACAAGGAGCTACCAGTACCAGGAGGTTCGCCATTGTTGAATTCGTCGTTCGCCCCCATCGCCGACCATCGCCAGAGCCCCGGTGAGCCCCCACAAACCCCCACTGGTCGCGCTAGGGTTCAATCTCGTCGGCGTTGCCCGACGGAGACGACAAGCCCCAGCCATTCGTCTAGATTGTTCTGTACCCCTTCGCACCCCCCTGACTCGCTGACTGGTGGGGACAGCCACTTAAACCCACCCCCGCGCGTTGTGCGCGGTGGGCCGACCTAATTAACCTCTTTCACAACCCAGTAATTCAAATTTTGGTTTATTAATTTAGTTTCAAACTTAGTTCTGTCCCTAGATTCAAAATCAATCCAGAGAGATTCACTAAACCAAATTGCATGAAACTAATTTTTCTAGAAAGGTACTAGAATTCTTAGTCCAAGCCTGTTGGATTCAAATCATTGGGAATTATAGATCACCTATAGTTAAAATAACAAGGCAGAGAATTTTCTTCATTCAAACATTTTTCAAAATTCAACCATAAAAGCTTTTGAGTTGATACCAACTCTCAAAAATCACATCTGACAAGACCTTTCTGAATATATAAAAATATCTATGTTTACTTGCAGTAATAATGTACAAGTAATAAAAGAATGCCCCATAGGCATTTCTAGTCACTTTAATTAATTAAAATAAAAAGGTTAAACCTTATTAAATTGTGACACCACTTTAAATCACATTCCCATGTACGGAAATATGTGGTGATGACATGTGTTAACATGATCCCATGTTTTAGTTGGAGAATAATAAATCTTAAGTATTTTTTCAATGAGTAGAAATTACTTTTCTAAAATAAAATAAATAAGACAAGTGCTTTAATCTCTGTGATAATAGAGATGATGCTAGATCATCTAGTGTGAACCTTTGTGTGCTAAATAGAGTAGTTAAGAATTGTTTGGTGATTGTGTACCTCGTATTTATTTATAGACGCTAGTACCGAACAAGGATACGAGGAGGAAGGAGAATACTACGAGGAAGAAGCCGAAGAGAACTTCAATCACTGCTCTGCACAAGGCAAGCTGTCCTAGCAAGCTTATACTTGCAATTATGCAAGCATCACTATACAAGTTGACTTAGCAAGCTACTATCTTAGCAAGCTAAGCTAAACCATGCAAATTTTAATTGCAAGCTTACACCACTTGATACCCAATCCTAGTTTTAATTGCAAGCTTATTTATTTTATTTCTTTATCAAAGCTCCTTAGTTTGGTTTACTTAGTGATTGGTAGATTTTATAAATATTATTAAAGGTAGCTAAAAGAGCATAAAATTTGGCCTAAGTTAGATAAACTTGATGTCATCCTGAGACATGAGATTGAACTTAGATCATTCACACTTGTTTACCACCCCTCATTAGTGTTTAACCCCACTTCTAGATGCTAGTGATAAGCATAAAACTTGATCACTTTAGATGGAATTACTTGGTGAAAATGATTATGAAAACCTTAGAATGATGAGTCACTCTAATGAAATGTTTTGACATGTGTTCTTGAACACCAGATGATTTTGATGATGAAAATGTTGAGGCATGAGCCTTATCCCTTTATAAAACTGATGGTTGTCTGGATGCGATACCATTCCAATTTTACCGTACAACCACAATACCCGAAATTTGGGTAGGTCTTGACTGGAAGTTTATATACCTTAGTATGGGTTACCTTGCGGCCAAGGTTTGAGCTGAGGCTACCTTGTAAAGATTGTCCACCTGTGCAGTTCCCAAGATGACAGTTGGTCATGGTTGGGAGGCAAACTCACAGGAGAGGTGCCTATACTAGGGCGTGTAATTGAAAGGTTAGGATTGATTATCCGCATACTGAGTATGGTGAATTCAGGATTGTTCCTAATGGATGTATCGAATATTGTGGTGAAAGTGTACCACCTCTGCAGAGTGTCAAACTATTCGAATAGCCGTGTCCGCGGTTATGGATAGTTGGAGTGGCCATACCGTTCCGTTGTCATATGTTTTCAAAATGACTTGTGAAATGAATGATGATTTTGACTTGACCACAACAGGGTTGTGATATGAAAATTCAAGTTCCCCCTTAGGTGTTATAAAACTTGCCACTAGATTTCTTTGCTTCTGAGCTCAGTAGAGATAAATCTGGCTTTTTACAAAACAACCTAGAGCTTAGTATTCCTATTCAAACCACTTCACTTGTTAGTATTAGTTTGTGAGTACTTAAAGAGTACTTATGGCTTTGTCCCTGTCTATTCCCGTGGATAGACTATGAAGAGAACTATCAGGAGGATGGACCGCAAGAAGGTTACGACAACTAGGATCGTCAGCATTGCTTGTGACCATGAAGATGGATCCTCGCACACGCTACCGTTATAATTACGTTATTCCCCTGCTATGATTGTACTAAGACTGGATCATGTGATCCTTTATTTGTTGTAAGACCTTATGTATGGTTTGTAATGAATGATGTACTGTGATATCCAATCTGTTATGTCTCGCAAAAATGGTAATCATGGGATTGTGATGTATGGCATAACAGGCATCTGGGATTAAAAATCCGAGTGTTGAAAAATTTCCTCTCTAGGTTTGGTTTTATCTAAAGTACCCATAACATCTACACATGAGCCTAGCATATTAAAACGTTCAAAGACCTTTTTCGCTTCCTTAGCAACATCATTGAATTCCTTTAGTAAAGTTTCAAGGATAAATTCTCTCGTTTCAGTATCCTTTTATTCTTTTAGTTTGAGAAACAAAATTTGCATCATGTGGTTAAGGTTAACATACCTAGCCTCCAACATATGAACTAAAGAAGCTGCAGTTTTCATAATTATGAGCAAGTTCTGCTATAGATCTATCCTCAATATCCTCATGTTTGCTAACATGATTAAAGAATTCTTCAATATTTTCTTTCCCAATTATAGAGCCACTCCCTAATGAAAGGTCCTTTAGGGTGAACTTGGGAATCAACATGGTGAGCTAGAGCAAAGTGACCACTAGAGTAGGAGCTAATTTTTTGTGTTTTTCATAAGAGAAAGCAAACCAAACTAAACTAATTTTTCTGAGTTTTTGATAAAAATAGGCAAACAAAACCAAGCAAAAGAAACTAAGAAAAACAAAAACAAAGTAAAGAGAAAGTTTGTGAAGGACTCCCCTTGTGAAGATGTCCTTAGCCACCCCGACAATGGCGCCAGAAAACTTGTTGATGGCGCGTGGTAGCACTTCCTTGGGAGAACCCAAGATCAAGGTGTGATGAGCACATCAGCAAGTCTTCCCTCAGTAAGAAACCGAGGTTATCGAACTAGTAGGAGGAAGGAAATGTATCAAAGGTGTTGCTAGCAACTTGGAAACCTGCACAACACAAACTCAAGACTTTGCCCCAACGAACAGTTAAGTTGTCAATCTCGGTTGCCGTAACAAAGGATTAACTGTATGGTGTGGAAGGTGATAGTGGTTTGCAAAAAGTAAACATGAACAGTGGAAGATGTATCAATGGTAAAGATTGGACCGGGGTCCATAGTTCACTAGAGGTGTTCTCCTTAGATAAAAAAACATGGCATGCTGGGTAAACAAATTACAGCAGGGCAATTGACAGGATTGAGCAAGCCATAACAATGCAATACTAGACATTCATGATCCTATGAGATTCAATTGGGCAATACAACAAGATACATAGACCACTATCCAACTGCATCTATGACTAGTAATCCACCTTCAGGTTATCGTTCAAACCCCCTCCAGTATTTAGTTGCAAGCAACAGACAACTACTTTAAGAAAAGTGTGTAAGGTAAACAATCCACTTGTTCCATGAACAAGAGACCGTTGTTTTCTCCCTAGTGGCAACAGAACATATACAACCTTAGAAATTTCGGTCACTTCCCTTAGATTAAATAGAGGCATGAACCCACTATCTAGCATAAATACCCCCTCTTGGAGTCACTAGCATCTACTTGGCCAAGATAGCTACTAGAAATAGAGAGCATGCAAGATCTCAAACAACCCAGACATGATAGAATCAATAAGACAAAACCATTAATCAATCTGACATAGTAATCTCAATATCCATCGGATCCCCGCAAACACAACATTCATGATTACAAATAGATGATCTTGATCATGAACGGAGCTCATAGGATCTAAATATGGTAGCACAAAGGAGGAGATACAACCATCTAGCTACTACATGGACCCGTAGTCCAAGGTGGAACTACTCACGCTTCATACCAGAGTCTGACATGATGAAGAAGAAGGCCTCCGGGATAATCTCCCCTCTGGCAGGATGCCGGGAAGAGCTTCAGATCCCCCGATATAGGGACAATGGTGGCAGTGGCTACAGACGGTTTCGTGGAATATTGATCGGGTACTTAGGGTTTATTCATCGGGGGTATTTATAGGCGAAGAGGCGAGGCAGGGGTGCGACCAGGGTGGTCACCCCCAGGCGCGGCTAACCTTAGCCCGCGCCGCCAGGGGGTGTGTCCCCCTAGTGCCTCCCCTCCGTCTCGTACTCTAGCTCCGTGTTCCCCACGGTTAAATATTGACTTTGGCTTTTGTCCCGTCCAATTCCGAAAATATTGATTTTCTGCCTTTCTAGAACCTAAAAATAGAAGAAAACAGGCAACTGGCACCGTGGCATCTTGTTAATAGGTTAGTACCATAAAACATATAAAAACACCTCAAAGTGTAAACAAAGCAAAGTAGATACTAAACAAGCATGGAACATCAAAAATTATAGATACGTTTTTGACGTATCAAGCATCCCCAAGCTTAACTCCTGGTCGTCCTCGAGTAGGTAAGTGATAAAAAGAATAATTTTTGAGGTGACTGATACGTCGGAAACGTATCTATAATTTTTGATGTTCTATGCTTGTTAGTATCTACTTTTCTTTGCTTTGTCCACACTTTGAGGTGACTTTTATATCTTTTCAGGTACTAACCTATTAACAAGTTGCCACAGTGCCAGTTGCCTGTTTTCTGTTGTTTTCGGTTTCAGAAAAGCTAGTAAAGAAATATTCTCGGAATTGGATGGGACAAACGTCAAAGTCAATAACTTTCCATGGGGAACAAGAAGTCGAGAGGGGAGACGGAGAAGCGGGCCAGGACGCCCAGACCCCCCTAGGCGTGGCCAGGGGTGGGCCCACGCCTAGGTAGGGTGTGGGGCCCCTGGCCGCCTCCTCGGCCTCCCCCTTCGCCTATAAGAATCCCCCGATGCCTAAACCCTAAGCACACAATAAATATTCCACAAAACCTTCTGTAGCCGCCGCCACCATCGTCCCTAGATCGGGGGGATCTGAAGTTCTTCCCGACACCCTGCCGGAGGGGAGATCATCCCGGAGGCCTTGTTCTCCGGTATGATGTGTGAGTAGTTACACCTTGGACTATGGTTCCATGTAGTATCTAGATGGTTGTATCTCCTCCTTTGTGCTTTCATGTATAGATCTTGTGACCTCCGTTCATGATCAAGATCTAATTTATTTGTTATCATGCATGTTTTGTTTATGGGGGTCCAATGGATATTATTATGTTGGTTTGATTAATGGTTTTGTCTTTATGATTCTATCATGTCTATGTTGTTTGTGATCTTGCATGATGTAACATCCCAGCATTAGATCTTAGAAATAAGCTGAACACAGATGTGTGCATTGCATTCATGCAGAGAAAATTCGAATAATTTTTGCGCTTTTGAATAAAACTTGTTAAAGTGATTGAAGCTTCTCTTAACTTGATGGAATTGAAGTAGATCATCAAGTTGACTGCCATAAGTTTCAATATGATCTTTGTTAAAACCTTATTTTGGGTAAGGAAGATTTGATCTAAGGGTAGATCAAATGTAATAAAATTAAACCATAATGCATTGCTTAATGATTAATATTTGATCCTTAAGTAGTCATATCCCCGTATTCATTACACAACCCATGAATACCAAGTTGTAAATATAACTTAAGTAGTAAGAATGTAACAACTAAATCTTGATATATCTTGATCTTATCTACTTATACCATGAGTATCATGGTAATATCTAACCTTAACTCTTTAGTGAGATTGAGTAGGAAGGAAACCAAGTCAAGATCATTCACCATATATCTTTCTTTCCATATCAATCCTTATCATCTCTATTGAACTTTATTCTAGTATCTATTGTTCATAAATGTTGAGTAATCAACTATTGATTCACAAATTCTTAACCTATCAATTCTTGACCTAGCAACTCTTGTCCTTATCATAGCATTCACTTAAAGTCCTTTAGTGAAAGAAGTAAGAAGAGGTAGGTGGTAATGCTAGATTTAAATATCATCTATAGGATGGGAGTGTTGGAAGAGAATAAGATCAAAGTGATAATTGATGGGTTAACTCACTACTGAAATGATAGAAGAGTTATATAGAACCTATAATTATATGGTGATAAAGAAGATTATGAGGGTGAATCCTGAAGAAGGTTACCAGAAGTAATTCCATTGGATCAAGTAGGTATTGTCAATGAATAGGAAACCCTTGATTAGTCAACTGGAAACCTAAGCCATAAATGATTAAAGGATTATAATGATTATGTTTTAGCCACCAAGATTGAATGCTTATACCATGTATAAGTGGCATTGGTGGGTAGAACATGATTGAAACCTAGTATAGATATGTTATCCTAGGTTAGCCATGATAAGTCACCATGATATAATGTGAAGCTGAAATATAAGATGCTGGAGTAAAAATAGATATAAGATAGTATGACCAAGCTAAAGCTAGAGTAGCATGGAGTTATTGAAGTAGTGATATTCCTCTTAAAGAATAGTAAGCTTTTGAGGAAAGTAGTTAGATATATACATCTACTGGAGTAATATTAGTGGTGGAGTATTATGGAAGGGTATGAATGGATTTAGAAGAATTAAAGGTGGATAAGAATGTTCTTGTGAAGCAAAGCTCATCATGATAATACATGATGCTGAATATGAAGAAGTAGTATATCTAGGAAAGGAATTCCTTAATTATAAGTCCAGGATTATGAATTATGGAAGATAAGAATTCTTGGTAAACACTAAACCCTAAATCTATAATCAAGCTTAGCATACATCTCATCTGTTGGATAAATCATTTTATTTTCACAACGCTTTATAGGAATATTCTCCTATAGCAAATCACTTAAAGCACATCTTTGTCATTTCCAAATATCATAACCATCTGTGCTTAGGAGTTATTTTTATCAATTCTTTTCCATCAGACATTCCAGAAAATAACTTTCTATTTTAAAGGGTGATACCATTAAAGATCACAAACATAAGACAATATGTTTAGCCATTAATATTTATTCACATCAACAAAAGAATATAAGTATATTAAGAACCCTAAACCCTAGGGTAAGCATTTACAAATCAAACCCTAACTCTTATGTTAGTTATAATAAAATATATATACTTTATTATTCCCTAGATTTATGGGAGTAATATTAACCAAATGATTTCCTTTAGTATATCATGCATCCAATAATGATATAGAATCATAATATAAAAATTCCCTCCAAACTCTAAATTAACTAGAACTAAGTTTTATAAATAAATAAGGAAATATCATATAATAAATCCATGGTTTATTATAGAAATAAAACTAATAACAAAGGCTTTTCCAAAATATAAAAAAGGGGTTCATATAAAGAAAATAAAGAAATATAACACTATATAATAAAAGCTCCCAAAATGACTTTGAACACCATCCATTATTGCTGCAACTATTTAACAAATAAATTCTATAAAGGAAATTTGAAACAAATGTTTAATACACAAATCTAAAAACAAAATAGAAAATAGAAAAGGAAAACAGTAAGAAAAAAACTAAAACCAGGCCGCAGCCCATTTCTCTCTCTACCTATCCACCGCCCAGCAGCAGCACCCTTCCTCTTCCGCTCCTTTGGCTGCAGCCCACAACGGCCCAACTGGACCAATTCCACAGCCCATACTGTTTCGCGATTTCTTTTCCTTTCTTCCTCCTCTCGCTAGAAGGACATCGCCGAGCAAGCAGCTCGCTAGCTCGAGCTCCGCCGACCGCCGTCGTCGCGATGATCGCTCCGCCAAGATTCGAGCCACCGGTGTTCTTGTCGTCTATAAGAAACCCAATCCACAGAAGAACGAACTCCATGTCTCTTATCTTCCTCTCATTCTTATCCACCCTAACCCTAGCTCGTCGGCATTCCAGGGCTCCACTGTTTCCGAGCTCCCCTTACCCATCAGAGACCACTATTAGATCCGCCTCATCGTGTTGAGCATCTCTGCTAGAGGAATCGCCACAGCTCGAACCGAATCATCGCCGGAGTTTGCTTCATTTCCGATGCCGTTCACCATCGATTCATCATCGTTTGACTTCCCCTGGCCTCCTCGACCGTCTCTGTTAGACCCCTCCTTTATAAAGGAAAGGATCCCTGTGATTGCAATGCTAGTCCCTGGATCAATGCTAGCATCCACAGTTTAAGATGAAGTACACAGATACAAAGGTCGTTTATTACATTCATTCCAGAGATAAACATAGTCTTTTACAACTCAGGGCCATAGGCCTAATACAATAGTTTAAGGAATAATTAAATAAACACAAGTCTTCATCTTCATGTGCCACAGGCAAGCATGTTGAGTGTAGACTCATGACTCCTATTCATCATCGGAGTAACCTGCAACATCACAAGTTACAGCCACAGAGGGTCAATACTTTGGAATAGTATTGGCAAGTGATACCTTAGTATATTTTAGGTGGACTATAATACTATATGCATTTTGGCTAAGTGTAGCTTGGCTTGCTTTGCTTGAAAATAGGTTTTTCCTATTAGTTGAAAACACTAAGTTCTTCTTTGTCAAAAACATTCCCAAGGAACCACCAATAGACATTGAGGTCCTTCCCCTTGTTCACCCACAAATTTTACTTAGAAGTTGGAGTGATGAGATTCTTGTAGCTTCCATGTCTTGATGCTCAAAAGTGTCCATTGCCTTGGACTAGGCTAAGTACTTAGGTTTTCCATCTGCAGAGGTTGTGCACTTTCCCCACCAGACTTGGTTTCCCAAGACAGGACCTTTCAGAAGCCTTTCCTTAGTCAAATGGACGCGTTCCAACCTATCATCCCATCTACCACCAATTGTCCAAATGACTAAGTTCTAGCAACCTATATGATCATGGCAGAGCCCATATTGCCAAGTGGTTGCACTATAAGCTTTCTCAACACTTGGCCTCCAAATCCCTTTGTGCCTGGGTGGCATACCACAAGTGAGATACACAACCCAAGTCCATGGCCTTGTGTAACCACTCAACATAACCCAATCATTCCATTCCACCCAGGAGGTTCATTTGACTTAGTTGTTTTATTAAGAAAACACAAGTCTCTTGACTTAGAATATTTTTATCATAAACCATATAGATGTTCACCACCCTTGTTTGCTAAGTAGCTAGGCTAAGCAAATTATGATAACTTAACTTAGGAGAATTCCCTAGCAATTCTACTATTCCACTCTACTTAGGATTTCCCATCTTAGCACTAGGCAAAATATCATGCAATACTTTAGCAAAATATCTAATGCTAGTACAAAACTTAGGATAGGAATATTCATGAAAATATCACTTGCCTTGGTAGTGGGGAGAGTAGCACTCTTCACAATCACAATCACTAGCAAAATCTACACAAGAAATTAAAGCATAAATACACACAATTATATACAACCAAAAATAATATGAATGCATGCATGCAAGAATTTACTAAGGGGTGATTTTTTGAAAATTCTACCAAGTATGTTCATGTCTACAGAAACTTAACATGTCACAAGTTTGCCAACTAAACTTATTTGGCCCCAATATAATTTACAAAAATAAATCTATATCTAAAAATAGCCTTAAAACTTGTTCTACAAATAAAATCTTTTTAACTGTTACTATATGCTAAATAAATTGGATATTCAGAAAGGTCTTGTTTCACTGAATCCAACGGTATAAAGTTTGCAAAAATCTAACGTGGCAATCGAAATATATGAGCATTTGAATTTGGATCAAAATTCTGGTTTTAAATCTGTTTTCAGATCTAACCTAGCCACGCGTCATGACCTTATTCGCCCATACCGTTTCGCACTGGATCGAGCTCCACAGCCGTAGGATCTAAATTAAATCTGTGGCTCGAGATCGCTGCATCGCAGTTAAGTGGATCTATCCTAGCGCTACGATACAGATCTAACGGCTTCTATTGTCCTGGCCAAGAACTGGCGGCGGAGCGGTGGCTACCGGCTGCGGAACTGTCGGTCGACGACGGAGGCGGCACTACAGGGGGTAAGTGAGAACGAGGAGTAGCTCACCGGGCTCAGGAGGTCTTGGCGAAGCTCGTCGTACTCGCGGTTGGTCAAGGGGCGCTCGGGCACGGTTGCGATTGCTCGTCGGAGTGGAGGACGGCGTCGGTGTGTCGGGTGGTCGTCGTGGACGTCGTTGTGAACCACCCCAAGGCAAGATGAGGACACGGTTAGATTCACAGAGTCAAGGCAGAGTCGTGTGCTTGAACTAGAAGACGCGGGGTGGTCGGGGCTTACCACTAGAGCTCGCCGGAGTTCGTACTGAAGACGACGGCGGCCAGTTGACGATGCTGCCGGAGCTATGGTTCATGCGAGGGTAAACGAAATGTGTCAAAAGAAGCGCAGAGGCTCACTGATCTAGTTTGCAAGAACGAGAGGCAGAGGAAAGCTCGGAACTCACCGGAATTTGCGGCGATCGCCGAGACAATGGGTTGCAGAGGGTAATGCTCGCAGCCTGGTGGCGCTCTGGGTTCGAGGTTTGAGGGAGAAGAGAGAGGGGACAGAGGGGGTTCTTATAGCCTGGTCACGAGCGAGAATCACTCGGCTAATAAATCGAATTGACGCCGCAAATTAAACACAGAAACGCCCGCGTTGATTTGGGGATGAACGTGTCGTGCGGGTGGAGACGACGCTGACGTGGAGAAGGCCCGCTTGTCAGCGAGGTGTGCGGAGTATAGGTGGGGTCTGTCACACAAGCTCAAGGTGTGCAGCGTGAGAGAAGAATAAGAAGACCCGGGTGGGCTTGGGCAGATTCGGCATGGCCTTTTTCCTATTGAGGAGTCCTTTTCTTTTTCTAAATTCATTTTCTGGTATGAATTTGATATGAATTCAAATCCTTTTGAAACCAAACTGCCTTGGGAATTTTTGCAGGTTTTTGTGGATTCAAAACAGTCATTTTAACTAAGTGGTTACTTTGCAAGGCTTGGTCAAGCTTGGGTTTCAAAGTAAACAGAGATTTGCTCTAGTTTGCAAATATTTGAAAAAGGATTTTGAAACCATTTCTAAATTTGGAATCTTGGGTTAAAAGCTTCACCTAATCTTTCCATCAATAGAGGCAAGCAAACAAGTATCTAAACAATCAAATTTTCAAAGGGTGATGGCCATTTGAGATAAATTGTTCACATGAAATCATAGCTCAGACTTCTGTCTCTAAATGATTTTTGAGAAAACCCTAAATGGATGAATGATGCAAGATATGAATGAGTTTTGAAACTATGATTTTTGGGATGTTACAAATCTAACCCCCTTAAGATGAATCTCGCCCTCGAGATTCGGGTTGGCTAGCAAATAGGTGAGGGTGGTCTTTCCGAAGATCATCTTCTCTTCCCCATGTTGCTTCCTCTTCGGAGTGATGGTTCCATTGCACTTTACAAAACTTGATAGTCTTGGTCCCTGTAACTCTTTCTGCGGTCTCTAGAATCTTGACAGGTTTTTCCTCATAAGTGAGATCACTTTCTAGCTGAACTTCTTCCAAAGGTATGGTATCCTTTTGAGAAGACTCTTCCATTTCTGGGTGACATTTCTTAAGTTGACTCACATGAAATACGTTATGGACTGCTGATAGAGATTCTGGCAATTCAACTTCGTATGCAACTTCTCCTTTGCGACTTAGAATCTTGAATGGCCCAACATATCTTGGTGCCAACTTTCCCTTGACTCCAAATCTTTTCACTCCACGGAGTGGTGATACCCTGAGATAAGCTCTATCCCCAACTTCGTAGGTGACTTCTCTACGCTTAGAATCCGCGTAGTTTTTCTGTCGGGACTGTGCTATCTTCAATCTGTCCCTAACCAATTTGACTTTATCTTCGGCGTCTTTGATAAGATCAGGTCCAAATAAGCTTCTTTCTCCCACACCATTCCATAACAATGGGGTGGTACACTTCCTTCCGTAGAGTAATTCAAATGGTGCCATTCCAATACTAGCTTGATGACTATTGTTGTAAGAGAACTCTGCGTAGGGCAAACTTTCATCCCAACTTGCTCCATAATCTAAAGCACATGCTCTCAACATGTCTTGAAGAATTTGGTTGGTCCTCTCTGTTTGTCCATCTGTTTGAGGATGAAAGGCAGTACTGAATTCCAATCTCGTTCCTAAGGACTCATGAAGTTGTCTCCAAAAGTGAGAAGTGAACTGAGTTCCTCTATCTGACACAATACTCTTAGGCACACCGTGAAGGCATACAATTCTGCTCATGTAGATTTTAGCTAACTTGGCACTTGTATAAGTTGTCTTTACGGGTATAAAATGAGCCACTTTAGTTAGGCGATCCACTACCCATATGGAATCATACCGACTGGTCCTTGGTAATCCTGTAATGAAATCCATACCAATATTTTCCCACTTCCATTCGTGAATAGCGGTGGTTGAAGCAAACCTGCTGGTTTTTGGTGCTCCGCTTTGACTCTGCTACACACATCACACAAAGCAATATGTTCGGCGATGTCCCTTTTGAGATTGTTCCACCAAAATCTTTCTTTCATGTCCATGTACATCTTGGTGTTTCCTGGGTGAATGGAATACGGAGAGTTGTGACCTTCTTGTAAGATCAGTTTCCGCAACTCTGGGTCTTGTGGAACACATATACGTTTCCCGTGCCATAAGGTTCCTTGTTCATCAATATGGAAACTCTTAGCCTTCCCTAGACTAATATTTTCCTTAATCTTTTCAATTTCCTTATCGGTCTTCTGAGCTTCTTGGATCTTGTCCAATAGAGTGGGTTGAAGATCCAAAGACATGAGATGTCCTTCAGGGACAATTTCCAATCTGAGTTCTTTGAATTGCTTACACAAGTCTTCTGGCAAATCGCCTTTGGTAAGGCCGTTAACAAACGTCTTACGACTTAGAGCATCCGCTACTACATTTGCTTTACCGGGGTGGTATTGCAAACTTAAGTCGTAATCCTTGATAAGTTCTAGCCATCTTCTTTGTCTCATGTTGATCTCCTTCTGGGTGAAGATATACTTCAAGCTCTTATGATCGGTGAACACTTCACACCGCTTACCCAAAAGGTAATGTCTCCATGTTTTGAGTGCATGGATGACAGAGGCTAACTCCAAATCATGAGTAGGATAGTTTACTTCATGAGTTTTGAGTTGTCTCGAAGCATAGGCTACGACTTTACCATCTTGCATAAGTACGGCACCCAAACCTTGATGAGACGCATCACAATATACTTGGAAATCCTTTTCCAAATCGCGGAACATAGAACTGGTGCTGTCACAAGTCTCTTCTTCAACTCTTGGAAGCTGACTTCGCAACCTTCAGTCCAAGCAAATTTCTTGTCCTTCTTTAGCAATTATGTCATTGGCTTAGCAACCTTCGAGAAATTTTCAATGAACCTTCTGTAGTAACCTGCTAAGCCAAGGAAACTACGAACTTCCTTCACATTCTTGGGTGATTCCCAATCTGTCACAGCTGAAACTTTAGCAGGATCAACTGCAACACCATACTTTGTCATAACATGACCAAGAAAACCAACTTTCTCTAACCAGAACTCACACTTGCTAAATTTGGCATAAAGTTTATGCTCTCTTAACTTTTCTAATATCAAGCGCAAGTGTCTTTCATGTTCCTCCTTGCTCTTGGAGTAGACCAAGATATCATCGATGAAAACGACAACGAACTTGTCAAGAAATTCCATGAACACCTTGTTCATCATATTCATGAAGTATGCTGGAGCGTTGGTTAATCCAAAAGGCATCACAGTATACTCATACAACCCATACCTTGTGGTGAATGCTGTTTTTGGTATGTCTTGTTCTCTTATCTTGAGTTGAAAATAACCTGACCGGAGATCAATCTTCGAGAATACACATGCTCCTTCCAGCTGATCAAACAAGTCATTGATTCTTGGTAAAGGATATTTGTTCTTGATAGTAACCTCGTTGAGGGAACGATAGTCAATACATAATCTTTGTGTTCTATCCTTTTTCTCCACAAACAATACTGGGGCTCCCCAAGATGAAGAACTTGGTTGAATAAACCCTTTCTGCAACTGTTCTCCTAGCTGCTTCTTGAGTTCTTTCAGTTCATCAACTGACATTTTGTATGGTCTCTTAGCTTGTGGCATCCCGCAAAACCACTACTAGAAAATCGCGTTGAATTTGTGCATTGCATCGTCATCATCATGTATTGTTTGTCAAAAACTAATTTCGAAAAACCTGTTTTGAATTTCCAAACGCCCCATCTTATTCAAACACCGAAAACCGGGTCCCCGGAATATTTTGTTTTGCCCGATATTGGTTTGCAAAAGCTTTGTTTGAAATAAATAAAATTCATATTTATTTTAGTGGGGCAGTCGAACGGGCCGATTGACCCGAACGACCACCCCTGATTTTAAATCGGTCCAAACAGACCGGCCCTCTAAATCCTAAACTCACCCAACCTAATCTACCCAACCCAGCCTCCACCTCACTCCCTCCAATCAGATCTCTCCACCTCACCTCTCCTCTCTCCCTTACCCACTCCCTGCCTGCCACTTGTCTCAGCCTCTCCCTCTCTCTCTAAGCCACCCCCACAAAGTGCACACACGAACCCACCCAGGAAACCCCCTCTCCCCACCAGCCACTCACTCCACGCGACCCCCCCTCTCTCTCAGCTCTCTCTCTCATCCCACCTAACCGCCGGCCCCACACACGCATGGCACCCTGCACGCACACTGGCCCACCCGTCCTGGCCCCACCTCTCTCAAAGACGCAGACGCCACCGCCTGACCCCTGGCCGTCCTCATCCTCCCAACCCCTGGCTGCTTCTTCGCCCCTAGCCGGCAGCTCGCCTCCCCATCGCCTCGCTTCTTCCTCCCCGGCGCCTCGCCCCTTCCTCTTCCCCAAGTCCGGCGACCTGCTTCCCCACCTATCCCTCGCTGCCAAGACACCGGCCGCCCGGCCCCTATCTCCGCGCGCTCGCCACCTCCCCGCGCTCACCCGCGCTCCGCCTTAACCTCTCCGGCCGGCCGCCATCGCGCCTCACAAGACGCACTCCCGCACTTCAACCTCCGCTCACCTCGCCGCCTAAGACGTCCTCCACAAGACGCCACAGATCTCCGGCCGAGCCGCTGCCACGCCACCAGCTCGCCTCCGCCTCCACCGCCCACTGAGCACGCGCGCCATTGCCCCGAAGCTCTCCCTCGCCGCCCGCGCCAAGGACACCTCGACGCCGTGCTTTTTGATCCGAGCCGCTGCCCTCCAAAGACGCGAGCCCACCTCGAGCCCGGCCCGCTGAGCTCCGCCTCCTCCCAACCGCTCGTACCCGCAGCTGACAATGCCGCTGCCCTCAGCGCCCGCCATCGGCCGCCCCTCCGGCGCTGCCTCCGCGTCGACCTCCGCCAAGCTCGCCCCAGGCCCCCTGGCGCTGGGTTGAGGCTGCTGTGCTCCTGCCAGACGATCTGCCTAGTACCTGTGTGCCCGCATGCGACAAGGCTAGACAAGTTCTCCCGAAGACAAGGATGCGTGGTTTGGCCCTCTGTCGAGGAGTGCATGTTTCAGAGATGTACAGGGACCTTGCGACAAGATCGGCAACGGGAAGCACAAGCAGGGACGATGACCGGATTAGCCAAGATCTTCACGGAACCTAGACGTCGAGACCGGGGTACGCCTACGAGGGCTCGATGACCGAAGGAACTCTGCACGGACGCCAAGTACTTCGACATGGACCCCAACGGGACACCGCCAAAACCCAAGTCCTCCACCCCGGACCCGGAGGATCCCTGGACGCCGAGACCCCCGAACCCGAAGACCGATCCCGAACCCGCATGCCAAGATCTACTTCACGGATACGAAGAACACATGTGCGACAAGTACTCCCTCGAGAACGTCAAGTACTTCACCCCGGACAACGAGACCCCGACGCGACAAGTGCTTCGTCCCGAACGCCATGACCGACAACATGCCCGAGAACCCGGATGCGACAAGATCTACCCCAGTAATCCGAGAACGTTCCCGCCGAGACCAATCCGTCGAACCCTGGACCCCGAGACCGGACCCTGGAACCTGACGAACCCCGAACCCCGGAACCCCAAGTCCGTCGAGACCCCTAATGTGTGACCCTTTTCCTCGATACCCTATTTTATTAATGATATCAACTTGTTGCATTTAATCATCCATCTCGCATGCACATCTGTGGTTTGGGGGCCTTATGCCGATTCACCTAATAATTAAATATGGGGCCCATATGCGGGCAAATCTAGCCGTATATTGGCCTCATTTAAACATGTGTAGCGAACCGGCTCCATCTGTTACATTGCTAAACAACATTTAATTTGAAGGGCTTCTAAACAAATCGAACCATCTAATTAATTGTCGGGACCCCGGTTCCGCTTAATGTTGACCTAATTGCATCGCATATTTTCCATGCCATACATCATGCATGCATCATGCCGATCTTCTGCCGTTGTATTAAATATTGCATCCGGTGTTTATTCTAGCGTTTTGCTTCTTCGCGGATAAGGCCGTTGAGTTGATGTGAGCTTCGCCCCGATCTTTGGTTGAACCCTTCGACAATGTTTTCAGGCGAGCATCTCCCCCTTTCTACCTATCTTACTTTTATAGTATTTACTTCCCTCCTGATGATCTATGGCTATCTGTGTTGCGATGCTTTAGTTTCCGTACCTGTGATATACCGTGCAGCCCTATATTGCCTTTGACACACCCTATTACCTGTTGTTTGGTAGATAGTTGGACTTGCGCGTCGTAGTTGCTTGCTCAAGTGCTGATGTGTGTCGTCATATGCCACAGTTGCTGATGTATTGCCGCATGTTGATGTTGGAGATGATTCTAGTTTTCCTTATCGTCACTTTAATTTCTGTTTAACAACTAAAATTGAAATAAGCAGAGGCATCGGTGGGTGATAGAAAATATTTGGTTTCGAGCACTTGTGTCCGTAAGACCCCGAGTACTTGATACTGTTCCTTGATTTATCGCGCTATCCACATCCGGAGGTATATGGGACCCCCGAGCGAGCTTGATTCATCTTATTTCTTGGGGGCACAAACTAGTTTGAGGTTTTATTTACGATCTGTACTTATGCCATGCTACTTTACGTATTTAAATTGTGCGAGGAGCACCTTTATCTTGTTAGGATCGTGGCACGATTCCGCGGTGTCGACAAGCCCAGCCACACTTTCGGGTTCCCGATCGTTCATAGTCCCCCACAACCTTAAGCCTGTCTCGAGCCGGCCGTTGCGGGTTCTACTTAAGGTGGCCCCAAATATTTCGAATCCTGTGATTGTTCGATCGTGAAAGCCTCGTTGGGATTTGATTTGGTTTTCGAGGTTGATCGAGCGTGTGTTGCTATTGGTGCACCGGCCGTAAAACTTTCTGAAAGCCGTGTCCGCGGATATGGACGACTTGGAGCACAGTATCTCGATCATAGACAAGCATAACTAAAGTTTATTGCTATAAATTTGACTTATAATGACTAGTAATCAGCTTCACTATAACGGAATGGCTAATAATACTGCCCACAATTGCTTGTTTGGATTGTCTCTTGCGACCATTGTACCGACTAGTAAGTATTGCAACTACAACGGAATGGCTGAATAAAAGTACCAACAACTGTTGGGTTTAAGGATTATCTCATGCTAATTGTATCTGACTAGTAAGTGTTGCCACTATAACAGAATGGTTAATTAAAAGTGCCCACTGCTTACTTTATCAGGACGATCCACTAAATCTGACTAGTAATTGCTGCAACGAAAACTGAATAAGTAAAACTGCCAACGGTGTGAGTTCCTCGGTGGACTTCCTCGTTTGGTCTCGAGGGGGAAATACCAGGATGGGTTTGTTTGGTGTTAGCTTCAAGTTGGATCCGAATAGGTCTTTCTTATCCCTCTCTGATTGACGCCAGTTGTATCGAGTCTCTATAGGTTGTTCGATTGCATCTTGTCACGCTTCGATCCACCATATCTTTGTGGCGAGGACCGCGAATTCTAGCCTCGCCGTGTCTTGGCCTCGATCGACGCTCCTTTCTTTTCCTTTGCCCTCTGTCGGCACCCCTTTTGTTTAAGCAGGTTTTGAGATCGACGTCGTTAGCAGGGTTACCCTTCCGGCTTGGCCTGGGCAGGGTTATGGACGCCATTGGTTATTCTTCAGGGCTCTTAGCCCCTTTTGCATCTTGTCCGTAGTCGGACGCTCTATCCTTTCAAGGTGATTTGGATCTATGTATATTAAATCTGTATTCTTGACTCTTTGAGTCGCTGTTATATATATCTGTTATGTGGGTCCCATCGATGACTGTTGTGTAATGTTATTACTTTGCTTTCCACCCGCACGAAAGTGCCTGGTGGGCACCTTTGAATCGTTTCTATGCGGGTTTGGCGAATTTTGCTCAAACTTGCATAGGTCCGATTCTGAGGGTGTGACATAGCTATTGCTCCAGAACCTGGTACCAAATCTATCAAAAACTCCACATCTCTATCTGGTGGCATTCCTGGTAACTCCTCCGGAAATACATCCGGATACTCACACACAATTGGCACACTGTCCATGCTAACCCCCTTAAGAGAATTCAGCTTACTTCCTTTGGATTCAAAGTTTGACTTAAATTTTATTCTTTTTCCATCTGGGGTTGTGAGTGCAACAGTACGATTAGCACAATCTAGTACTCCTTCATACTTATCCATCCAATCCATTCCCAAAATCACATCCAATCCTTGGGAATTCAGGATTATTAAGTTCACTGGAAACTTATGTTTTCCAAACTCTATGACTAAGTCATGACATCCTGAGTTTACTATCATTTCTCCCCCCGGAGAACTTACTCTTATAGGACACCCAATGGTTTCTACCGGTAGTTCATTTCTTTCAACGAATGCTTTTGATATGAATGAATGAGATGCACCGGTATCAAAGAGTACAAATGCTGAAATTGAATTGAGTCTGAACTTACCAGCAACGGCATCAGGATCCTCATAGACCTCCTCCACATTGATGTGGTTAACCTGTCCTTTCTGGAAAGGATTAGGCTTGTTAGGTCCTTCCACTTTCTTCTCGGGGCACTCATTAGCATAATGCCCCAGCTTCTTGCATTTGAAGCACTCAACTTGACTGATGTCCTTTTTAACATGCTGACTTCCACTTCCACTACCATTTCCACTGTGGTGGCTCTTATGTCCACTCTTGTGGTTCTTGTACTTATCATTGTCATGACTACGGTGATGCTTGTTGTCATGACGGTTGTGGTTGTGGTGCTTGTTGAATTTCCCATGTTTATGGGATCTGTTGCCACTTGTCATCATAGTGAGATCGTTTGTGAGACGATCCGAGCTGCTTGTCGGAGTGTTTCCTCTTCCTACTCTCGACTTGCTTCATTTTTCTTTCCAAAATGCAGCCTTGTCACACAACGATCGATAAGTTGGAACATATGCCATGCATAAGCTGAGGTTCGACTCATCATTCAAACCTTCCAAGAACTTTTCCTTTCTCTTGGCATCTGTATCAACCTCATCCGGTGCATAGCGCGCCAGATTGTTGAACTCTTCTATGTACTCAGCCACGCTACAGTGGTGCTGCTTCAAGTTATGAAACTCCTTCTTTTTCAGACTCATTATCCCTGATGAGATATGAGCCGTGCGAAAACCATCTTCAAAGATAGCCCAAGTCACCTCATCAATAGGAGTGGTGATTTGGAAGTTGTCCCACCATGTGGCGGCTGGTCCTTCCAATGGATGTCTTGCGAATCGACTTTTTCAGCATCCGTGCGACTTGTCACTAAGTCTTTGTTCACAGAACGTAGCCAGTCATTGGCTACCATGGGATCAGTTGTTCCCGAAAATTTTGCTGGCCTCAGACGCAGAAATATGGTGAGCATATCAAAACCCGGAGGGTTGTTGTTGTTGTTGTTGTTGTTGTTGTTGTTTTTATTGTTGTTGTTGTTGGGGTTGTTATTGTTGTTATTGTTGTTGTTATTCTGGTTCTGGATGAATGTTGTCATCATTTGCATAAGTTGTGTTTGCGCATTCATCATTTGTTGCATTTCCGGGGTGATGTTGTTGGGGTTGGGGTTTGCGCGACGGGGAGGCATCTGTGGTTTGTTCAAATAGATAAGAATGAGATACCCATAGATGTTCCATGCACAATACATCACAAGCAAACACATAACAAGCAACATAAGAATAAAAGTTCAACAACCACATAACAAACTCATGAAGCAAAACACACAAGTGGCAAGCCATCCACATGTCGGATGGTCCAATAATAAGTTCGCAATAACAAGTATGAATATGAAAGGTAAACGAGTAGTCAAGTCTACTCATCAGCATCTATCTCCTCCTCGACGAAGGTAAGACCTGCGTTCTCCATCGCGGTCTTGTTCTCCTCAATCGTAGTGGTCAAGGAATCGACCTGGGCCTTGAGAGCCCTCTTCTGGGAGCGAAGCCTCTCAATAACCATCTGCTGCTGCTCAAGCTCGAAGTCCTTGGACTTCAGTTCCTCGGTCATGTCCCGGATCTTCTTGTTCCTATCCTGGACGCGTTTCTCCTGACTCTTGAACTTGCGGTCCTGGGCCTCGAACTTTGTCTCCATTTCCTTGATCATCTCATCCTGCTGCGCAAAAAGTTTGTCCTTCTCGCGAAGCTGCACCTGAAGCTCGTCATTGCCTAGCATGACGTTCGTCTGTCGTGCACGAGAAGAGTCTCTAAGTCACGAAGATAAAGACGTATCGGCTCGCGATGCTCCTCGAGTCGTCCTCAAAGTCGATGGACTCTCCATCAACATCACGTCTTAGAAGACGTGGAAGTGAGTACCCTAACCTCGTCGGGAGTGACGGCCTAACAAGCGTCTATCGGTCTGCATGACTACCTCCATGCCTCTCTCCCTGTCGTCGTGCATCAGCTTGAAGACGATGGCCTCTGTAGTAGGCTCAGTCTGGCGTCCTGGCTGGGTCACCTTGAAGCCCCAGAGGTCCTTCCTCTCGAACTTGGTGAGTGGGTACACCGTGATGGTAGGAAGAGGGAGATCAAGCAGAGTGGTAAGCTCAATGATACGGGGACCAAAACGAGTAACCCGAAACTCCTCAACAGTGCTGATGGCAATAGGCATCTATTTATAAGATTGACAAAGTTAGAACAACGCAATTCAAGGTAAATCAAGACTAACATTCATACATATCCATGAAACATAATTGTCACATAAGTCATGCATACATAAGTCCATTACATCATTCAAGGTCCATACTTATTTAAAATATCTTTTGAAAACAAGGTGATAAGTGGTGGTCCAACTAACGAAGTGTCCTTACAATCCAATCTCACGGGATCTATTATTAAACACAATGTTCCTAGAGGCAATCCACCAATCTTGCTCTCTTGACTCTATCACTAAGTCTATAACATCTCCCCTTATTTCTTGGTTGGTGTCTTCCAACTCTTGAGTAAGCTCCTTCTCTTTATCTAAGTCCTTTTGGAGGTTGAGCATTCTGCACTTGACTCTAGCACTTAGTTCTTTGATAGTCCTCCAAGCTGCATCCCTGGCTGACTCAAAGAATGTGGTGTGCATTGTAGTGTTGGTGTACATGCAGAATCCCCTTTCTTTGTGGTTGTCTTCCTTGTTTTTGTACAAGTGAAGTTGCACCCACCAATACTCCACTCCTTCATCCATCACTGGAAAGCCCTTGTACACGGCTTCACCATGTGCATCCATTGCCTCCATGAGGTCCTTGAGAATATTGGGAAACTCAGTTTCACACTCCAAGGTCATGGTCATGAGTGGTCCCTTCTTCACGTCTTCGTTGATGGAGTTCATCTACAAAGGAAGTTGAAAGAGATTAGAAAAGTTTTACGAGAAGAATAGACAAGTGTAGAAGTAGTTGAAAAACTTTTTCCTTAGTGGTTTTCCAGTCCTAGGGTCATAATCCTACAGGCAACACAGTGCCCTGATACCATCTATTAGACCCCTCCTTTATAAAGGAAAGGATCCCTGTGATTGCAATGCTAGTCCCTGGATCAATGCTAGCATCCACAGTTTAAGATGAAGTACACAGATACAAAGGTCGTTTATTACATTCATTCCAGAGATAAACATAGTCTTTTACAACTCAGGGCCATAGGCCTAATACAAGAGTTTAAGGAATAAGTAAATAAACACAAGTCTTCATCTTCATGTGCCACAGGCAAGCATGTTGAGTGTAGACTCATGACTCCTATTCATCATCGGAGTAACCTGCAACATCACAAGTTACATCCACAGAGGGTCAATACTTTGGAATAGTATTGGCAAGTGATACCTTAGTATATTTTAGGTGGACTATAATACTATATGCATTTTGGCTAAGTGTAGCTTGGCTTGCTTTGCTTGAAAATAGGTTTTTCCTATTAGTTGAAAACACTAAGTTCTTCTTTGTCAAAAACATTCCCAAGGAACCACCAATAGACATTGAGGTCCTTCCCCTTGTTCACCCACAAATTTTACTTAGAAGTTGGAGTGATGAGATTCTTGTAGCTTCCATGTCTTGATGCTCAAAAGTGTCCATTGCCTTGGACTAGGCTAAGTACTTAGGTTTTCCATCTGCAGAGGTTGTGCACTTTCCCCACCAGACTTGGTTTCCCAAGACAAGACCTTTCAGAAGCCTTTCCTTAGTCAAATGGACGCGTTCCAACCTATCATCCCATCTACCACCAACTGTCCAAATGACTAAGTTCTAGCAACCTATATGATCATGGCAGAGCCCATATTGCCAAGTGGTTGCCGTAAGCTTTCTCAACACTTGGCCTCCAAATCCCTTTGTGCCTGGGTGGCATACCACAAGTGAGATACATAACCCAAGTCCATGGCCTTGTGTAACCACTCAACATAACCCAATCATTCCATTCCACCCAGGAGGTTCATTTGACTTAGTTGTTTTATTAAGAAAACACAAGTCTCTTGACTTAGAATATTTTTATCATAAACCATATAGATGTTCACCACCCTTGTTTGCTAAGTAGCTAGGCTAAGCAAATTATGATAACTTAACTTAGGAGAATTCCCTAGCAATTCTACTATTCCACTCTACTTAGGATTTCCCATCTTAGCACTAGGCAAAATATCATGCAATACTTTAGCAAAATATCTAATGCTAGTACAAAACTTAGGATAGGAATATTCATGAAAATATCACTTTCCTTGGTAGTGGGGAGAGTAGCAATCTTCACAATCACAATCACTAGCAAAATCTCCACAAGAAATTAAAGCATAAATACACATAATTATATACAACCAAAAATAATATGAATGCATGCATGCAAGAATTTACTAAGGGGTGATTTTTTGAAAATTCTACCAAGTATGTTCATGTCTACAGAAACTTAACATGTCACAAGTTTGCCAACTAAACTTATTTGGCCCCAATATAATTTACAAAAATAAATCTATATCTAAAAATAGCCTTAAAACTTGTTCTACAAATAAAATCTTTTTAACTGTTACTATATGCTAAATAAATTGGATATTCATAAAGGTCTTGTTTCACTGAATCCAACGGTATAAAGTTTGCAAAAATCTAACGTGGCAATCGAAAGTTATGAGCATTTGAATTTGGATCAAAATTCTGGTTTTAAATCTGTTTTCAGATCTAACCTAGCCACGCGTCATGACCTTATTCGCCCATACCGTTTCGCACTGGATCGAGCTCCACAGCCGTAGGATCTAAATGAAATCTGGCGGCTCAGATCGCGTACCGCTTCGGGTTAAGTGGACCTATCCTAGCGCTACGATCTGAATCTAACGGTGATATTGTCTCGCCAAGAATCTGGCGGAGGCGGTGGCTACCGGCGGCGGCGTCGATCGGCGATGGGCGGCACTACAGGGGTAAGTGAGAACGAGGAGTAGCTCACCGGCTCGGGAGGTCTTGGCGGCTCGTCGTACTCGCGGTTGGTCAAGGCGCCGGGCAGTTGCGATTGCTCGCGGAGTGGAGGACGGCGTCGGTGTGTGGTGGTCGTCGTGGACGTCGCCGTGAACCACCCCAAGGCAAGATGAGGACACGGTTAGATTCACGAGTCAAGGCGTGTGCTTGAACTAGAAGACAGGCGGTCGGGGCTTACCACTAGAGCTCGCGGAGTTCGTCAGAAGACGGCGGCGGCGATTGGCGATCTTTGCGGAGCTACGGTTCATGCGAGGGTAAACGAAATGTGTCAAAAGAAGCGCAGAGGCTCACTGATCTAGTTTGCAAGAACGAGAGGCAGAGGGAAGCTCGGAACTCACCGGAATTTGCCGGCGCAGTCGCCGGAGATGGCGGGGTTGCAGAGGGTAATGCTCGCAGCCTGGTGGCGCTCTGGGTTCGGGGTTTGAGGGAGAAGAGAGAGGGGACAGAGGGGGTTCTTATAGCCTGGTCACGAGCGAGAATCACTCGGCTAATAAATCGAATTGACGCCGCGAATTAAACACAGAAACGCCCGTGTTGATTTGGGGATGAACGGGTCGTGCGGGTGGAGACGACGCTGACGTGGAGAAGGCCCGCTTGTCAGCGAGGTGTGCGGATTATAGGTGGGGTTTGCCTGTCAGCGGCTCAGCGCGTGTGCTTGCGCGTGAGAGAAGAATAAGAAGACCGCGGGTGGGCTTGCTGGGCTCGATTTGCTGCTGGGCCAGATCTGGCCGCGCGGCCTTTTCCTATTGAGGAGTCCTTTTCTTTTTCTAAATTCATTTTCTGGTATGAATTTTATATGAATTCAAATCCTTTTGAAACCAAACTGCCTTGGGAATTTTTGCAGGGTTTTGTGGATTCAAAAGAGTCATTTTAACTAAGTGGTTACTTTGCAAGGCTTGGTCCAGCTTGGGTTTCAAAGTAAACAGAGATTTGCTCTAGTTTGCAAATATTTGAAAAAGGATTTTGAAACCATTTCTAAATTTGGAATCTTGGGTTAAAAGCTTCACCTAATCTTTCCATCAATAGAGGCAAGCAAACAAGTATCTAAACAATCAAATTTTCAAAGGGTGATGGCCATTTGAGATAAATTGTTCACATGAAATCATAGCTCAGACTTCTGTCTCTAAATGATTTTTGAGAAAACCCTAAATGGATGAATGATGCAAGATATGAATGAGTTTTGACACTATGATTTTTGGGATGTTACAGTCTCATTGCAACCGGGATGAGTTCCTCTATCTTCCCGTCGCCTCTGTTGCTCTGTTTGCTTCCTGTATCGTCACCGAAGTAACCATCTACCAGCGCCGCCGCATGAGTTCATCGCCGGTCATCCTCCGGTGACCATATACTAGCGGTGCCACCGCTATTCGCCTCCTCGAGGAGCACTAGTTCGAATTCGAACCATACTCTTCACATTCGCTAGAAGCCACTAGATCTTCGCCGTCGTTCACCGTCTGTGCGTCACCGGCGAGGTGACGTCACTGTGACGTCGTACTCACATGATCCTTGACCCATTCAACGTGTTGACCCGGTCCTTTCCTATGTGGCATCCGACGTGGCCTTGGTCCCATCCGTCATTGTCTTTAAGTAGAAACAAGTTCAGTAAAAAAGACATTATTTAAGCTGGGTATGCCATGTGGCATATGGCCCACTAGTCAGTGACTAGGGTAGGTTTAGATTCGGAACAAAAAGTAATTTCTGTTTAGGAAATAGATAAAACATTATAAGATCAAATATAAATAATTCCTGAAATGTAATAAAATGATTAAATCTTGTAAATTCAATAACTTTTCTTTTATAACTCAGAAAAATATGTTTAATATATTAAAAAAATCAGAAAAATAAAATTTACAACTTAAAATTAGTATCAAACATTATTATGATAATTGTTTAAATAAATATTATATAATAAAGATTTTATAAATAGTTTGATATTTCATATTTTAATATTGGTAAATCTTAAAAATATAAATAAAATACCAAAAATCTTATAAAAACAATAACTATACTTTAAAACTATAATCATACACTATTATTTCACCTAATTAAATATTTATTATTTATTAAGTGATTATAAATTAATAAACCTTATAAAAATCATATCTTATTATTTAAAAATCACAAAAATAAATGTAATATACCAAATTGATCACAAAAATAATACTTACGTGTTAAAAATATAACATTCCACTTTTGAGGTAAATAAAAATTTAAAACACTTTAACAACTTGAATTGAAACCTATTTCCTTAATTGATAAATAAGATAATGGTAAATAAAAATTGCTAATATTTCTAAAATTAGCCAAGTGAGTCTAATAAATAGTATTAGTCTTAAATATTGATAATATGAAGTCAAAATGGTTCAACACATTTTAAATACAATTTTATTGAATTATCCTTCAACCATAAGTGTAGATTATTTTCTAAAAGGATCCTTATCCAATATAAAATCTTCAAGAATAAATTGTGACTAAATTAAATCTTTCCCATTACTCGAACCACAAGTTTACAGACTATAACCACTCATCTATAAAAAGGTAAATGATTCTATTCAATTATAAAATCAAGAAATAACTACACCAAATAAAAATATAACCATTCTTAAGTAACTTTAAGGAAACATTATGAAGTACACAAGGTACAAATAACATAAGTTCTATATCTTAAAATCCATCTATGTTTTTAAAGTTAACTTTAGTTTACAAAACTTTAAGTGTAATGCTAAAAACCTTATTATGTGTTTTATAGTTAACTTTGGTCTGTTATAATTAAGTCATAAAGCATCTCAAGTCCAGACTATTCAAGCAAGCATAAACAACATCAATCACATTATATCAACCATATTCTAACAAATGATAAGGATTGTTTAAACCTTAATACAGAAATCTTTTCTTCAAAAGTTATTCGTTTTGCCACTTCAGTCAACAGATGACAATTAATCGTAATCACATTACTTTATACTTTACTTGTACACTTAGAATTGTTAACACTTAAGTTACTCATAAATGTCAATACTTGTAAAATAAGATTTACAGATAAGGCAATTCTTATATAAGTAGTCTTTGAGTAGCATTCCACATCCGTGTATCTTATTGTTGTATACCATTATAATTACATGTTGTTTCACACACACTCACAAGCCTTAATAAGAAGCACAAGTATGAAACTTATCTAAAAGGACAACACGTTCTAAAGAAACCAATTCTAGTTCCCAAACCCTAGATCAACGTTATTTCCGGGATTCGAGTTTATCAACTTGCATTACATTACTTATGCATAAAAGCATCTTGCTTCTTTAAACATTAGTCCTTACCAGACCAATGATGCTGATTTCAGATATTGGATCTTATATTGTCTTGAAGACCGTGAGTGCATAATCTTGCAATCACAAAAGGCAAGTTCACACTTGCTCATGTCCTTTGGTTATTTTCTGTAAAGTATTTTGCAAATCTAGTGTTGTCACCACCTGCATTTGAAAAAGGCCAGAAAACACGATTCTGATAATAATATGATTATAGGTTATTTACCATGAGGTAATAACCTCCTATGAAAGTTCTGGTGGTGAAGGAACATATTATCTAGGACTTAACAACCAATGTCGCCAGTGATTCTTGCGCCATATATTATGCGTTAACCATGAGATTTGGAATGGGACGGAGAAGTCAGATGTATCCTTTTCCTCTCGTATGGAGGCAAGACGACCTTAACGTGACGTTGTGATTCCTTGTGCGGATCCAACATATGGGTGGGCACCCTTACGCCCCACACTTTTGGTGTATAGATTATCTATGAATGGTGTTTAGGGGTATAGTCCATTTAATATGGTACTTGTCCGGGCATCACCAGGTCATAGAGTCTTCGGGAACTCATCAGGGTTTTAGCCTGCCCGAAAGAGGGCTTAACGGAGGTGAGCCGGCCCCGAAGGATCGTGCAGACATATGAGGTCGCGGAGAGGGCAGTGATTGGCTTGGATCTTAGTCTGGGCCTCATACCAAGTAAGTATGAACGGGTTCGCGGCAAGGATGTGCAACAAAGCTAAGATCTCTCATGGGTAAAGTAACGCACCTCTACAGAGTGTAAGAACTGTAACTTGTTACTCCCTATTCCGGGAAGGAGCTACGAACGCGGCGGGAAAGGAACTCCATGAAAGTTCTGGTAAACCCGTGAAGGCTGACGGACATAGCTTTTCAGAATAAAAGCAACCTTTGAAGAAATGTTTAAAAAAACTTGCATTGCCTATGACCTACAGTCTGCGGTTGTAGATATAGTTCATCAAACACTCCTTTTATAGTGAACTTGCTGAGTACGCTCGTACTCAACGTATCTTCTTAACCCTTGCTAGGTTCTAAAGCCAGTACAGACGATGTCTACATCAAGTTATGCTCCAGGAATCATCATCTAAAGCTAAATCTCTTTAATGAAGTCAATAAAGTCAACATATACATCAACTCAAGAGAAGAAAAAGTTACTGATTAGATAGGAATATAATATCTAGCCATAGAACCTATTTCTGTAGTGTATTGCAATAGCAGCAATGCCAAACCAATAGTTCAGATACTAGTCTTATTAGTATGATAGTTTTTGAGTTGTTTATTTTTGATTCTTCTTTGTAAGAAGTTTCTTTCTCTCTCTTTAACCTAGAGTGTTCTCTGGATCTTGTGTAAATAGTTGAGTTGTAACCTATAGTCATGTCTTAGACCTGTTGTGTTTCTGTTGTACCACTCTGAGGGATGTAATACTAGTGAACGGTGTTTCATTGGTGTTATGTCAACGACTATAGTGTACTACATCATGCAGTGGTATGCTGGGTCACCGCACATGCTCTCCGTTGTTAGTGGCTATCTTGGCCAAGTAGTTGCTAGTGACTCCAAGAGGGAGTATTTATGCTTGATAGTGGGTTCATGCCTCTAGTTTCCAAGGGAAGTGACAGAAATATCTTAGGTTGTACAATGTGTTGTTGCCACTAGGGAGAAAACAACGGTCTCTTGTTCATGGAACATGTGGACTATTTACCTTACACACTTTGCTTAAAGCAGTTGTCTGTTGCTTGCAACTTAATACTAGAGGGGGTTCGGATGATAACCTGAAGGTGGACTTCTAGTCATAGATGTAGTTGGATGACGGTCTATGTATATTGTTGTATTGCCCAATCGAATCTCATAGGATCTTTCTGACTATTATTGCATTGTTATGCCATGCTCAGTTCCTATCAATTGCCCTGCTGTAATTTGTTTACCCTTCATGCCATGTTGTTTATCTAAGGAGAGCACCTCTAGTGAACTATGGACCCCGGCCCAATCTTTATCATTGATACACCTTCCACTGTTACTTGTTTACTTGCTGCAAACCATTACCTTCCACACCATACGTTTAATCCGTTGTTACAGCAAACCGGTGAGCTTGACAGCCTCGTTGATTCGTTGGGGCAAAGTCTTGAGTTTGTGTTGTGCAGGTCTCCGCGTTGCTTGCAACACCTGTGTGACGTTTCCTTCCTCCTTCCGGTTCGATAACCTCGGTCTCTACTAAGGTAAGACTTGTTGTTGTGCTCATCACACCTTGCTCTTGGGGTTTCCAACGAAGTGCTCCACGTCAAGCACCATCAATGACATGCACCATCAAAATTAAGATCAAACCATTTGCAAGCATTGAAAGCTGGTATCAAAGAACTTGTCAATCATGGAGTAGCAAATAGATGCATAGGACACCTTCAAAGTTCATAAGAGTGACTAGATGCAAATAGCATAAGAACAAGTAATATCATTAATATGCATCAATCAATAAGTTTTGGAACAATGCACATAAAACTAAGAATGGCAACTATGCTCGCTTAACTGGTGACTAAGGATAGAAGGTGGAGACCCAATATAATGGTGGAAGAAAGGCCCTTCATAAGGGAAGCAGGGATTTCAAGTCTCATAAAGAGCTTCCAAAAATTATGGTACTTGTTAGCTTTCAGCTCTCATTGACCCTATCATAAGCATCTTGAAGTGATTAAGGTTAAAGTGAACAAACTATGGAGTATATGCTTGACAAAGTATAAGTTGGCAATCTCATGTCCCTTGAATACGAGGGCCGCTCCTCATGCTACTCAAGTTTAGTTACTTGCAAGTCCTTGTCATAGTAAGTACATGTGTAACATAGAGAACCGCCAACGGGGTACCCCTTGCACATGATACAGGAGCTATCCCAAAATCAAAATGACAAGGCAAGACACAATGAGAATATGGTGTTTTTTCTCTCTTTCCTCTTTTCTCATTTTTTTTTCTTTTTCTCAGTCTCTTTTTTCTATATCTTTTTTTATAAGAAGAATGCTTCATAGATGTCATTATGGTGATGCTGAAAGTTTCCACCATGATTAGGCATGGCTTAGGCTAGCGGCCCAGGCGTTTCTCTAACACACATACATAACTCCATGGACTTACAGGCTCCCCTTTCATTTCACACCGACGACATCCATAGACAAAAGAGCATGATATCAATTGTGTACAAAATACAAGTGCAATGTTGAAAGCGTTCCACGTGACAACACGGTTCTGCTAATTCCAACGTATAAGTGCAAGCATATACAACATAGATGACACAATGGTTCAAGTTTATTAGGGGCAAGAAAAATAAAGTATGCCATCAAGTTAGTGAGAGCTTTAATCACTAAGTTTTCACATAACAAAATACTTTTTAATTGGAAGATAGATGAAAACAAGAATATACTTGGAATGGTGTAACACACCATGCATAGGAATTTATAGTGGACACTTTGGAATAACTTGGTTTCTTGGGAGTTGGATGCATGAGTAGAACTTACTCATACAAGTGGAGGCTAGCAAAAGACTGAGAGCGACCAACTAAGAGAGCAATAATGGTCATAATCATGTAGAGCGACAAAACATTACTAATAAAAGCATAAAGTGGTACTACAAGTCAAGGACTAAATGATCATAGAGGCTATGGTGACTTGTTCATAGTCATAACATGGTGTGAGCATGTGCCAAGTCAACCCAAACAAAGCATCAAAGGAGAATACCACAATACTATGCTTTTGTATGCTAAAACAATGCATGATTCCTTCAAGGCAGACTAAGCAATCCCAATTGTTTGGAACAAGTCATGCTACAACAATAATCACTAAGCATAAGGTCAAAACAACACCTAGCATGACATGATAAAGTCTAAGTCATAGTCAAAGCAAGCTCCTCTTGTACTACTCAAGCAAGAACTTTCTACTCCTCTCCAACACCAATCAACTTATTTGAAACAACACAGCGAGAAAGAGGGTCCAAACTACTTTATTCAAGCAAAATAAGCAAACTAAACGAAAACTAAGACGCTCCAAGAACAACACAACAGTGCATGAAACAATAAAAACGAAGTGTCTAGAAAGGCCTGAGCTTTTTATTAATGGAGAAGGGGATGCCTTGGGCATCCCCAAGCTTTAACGCTTGTACCTCTTGAATATTTATTGGGGTGACATGGGGTGGCATCCCCAAGCTTGAGCTTTTGTCCATTCTTCATCTTATTACATCATTCTCTCTCTACACCTGAAAATTTTCCTTCATACAAAACTTCACACAATCTTCATTAGCAACATTAGTGTATTCAAAAGATAATAGACCCTTGGGTTTAGCTTTAGAACATCAAAACTTTCACTAAAAACACAAGCTACTGTATAAATTCCCTCAAAAAGTTTAATTTCCCAAAAAAAACAAAAAGGAATCAATAAGAAGCAAATGCAAATAATGGCAGAAATCTGTCAAAACAGACCAGCAGGTAGAAACCTATTTTTTCGAAGACCTTCTGTTTCTCAAATAAAAATTGTAGAACTATAGAAAGTTAGCTAACATACTGGGTGATTTATTCAGAAAATATCATCTCAATCCGACTTACAGAGATTCCTCGCGAATTTTTACGGTGGAGCACAAAAATCTGTTTTAGGACAACAACTCCCCAAATCTTACTTCCCTCTCATTAGAGGTCATTCTTGGCTCAAAAAGCAAATAAAAAGTATAAGGAGAGTTCATTACTAAAGTAATAACTTCCAAGACTCAAGAAAACTCTTGGGATATCTCCTAACAAGTACTTTTCTTTAACGCCTTTAAGTTAGGCACAAGAAGCAAGAATCAAATGTTTTCAAATGAAGAATTAAGATCAATACTTGCAATCTCTTCAACTAGGAAAGGTATCTCATCCAAATGAGTTTTCGAGGATCCCTTCTCACCTCTCCTTGGTTTACTACTTTCATCAAAAGGGTTTTCAGGAACAATCCAATCAATTTTTTTCTAAGGCTCCATGCATTCCTACAAGTTTAAAAGGTATGGGTATCTTAATTTCCTCTCTAGGTTTGGTTTTATCTAAAGTACCCATAACATCTACACATGAGCCTAGCAAATTAAAATGTTCAAAGATCTTTTTGGCTTCCTTAACAACATCATTGAATTCTTTTAGTAAAGTTTCAAGGATAAATTCTCTCTTTTCAGCATCATTTTATTCTTTTAGTTTGAGAAACAAAATTTGCATCATGGGGTTAAGGTTAACAAACCTAGCCTCCAACATATGAACTAAAGAAGCTGCAGCAATTTCATAATTAGGAGCAAGTTCTGCTATGGATCTATCCTCAATATCCTCATGTTTACTAACATGATTAATGAATTCTTCAATATTTTCTTTCCCAATTATAGAGCAACTCCCTAATGAAGGTCCTTCAGGGGGAACTAGGGAATCAACATGGTGAGCTAGAGCAAAGTGACCACTAGAGTAGGAGCTAATTTTTTTGTGTTTTTGATAAGAGAAAGCAAAACAAACTATACTAATTTTTTTGAGTTTGATAAAAAGAGGCAAACAAAACAAAGCAAAAGAAACTAAGAAAAACAAAAACAAAGTAAAGAGAATGGTTGTGAAGGACTCCCCTTGTGAAGACGTCCTTAGCCACCCCAGCAACGACGCCAGAAAACTTGTTGATGGCGCATGGTAGCGCTTCATTGGGAGACCCCAAGAGCAAGGTGTGATGAGCACATCAGCAATTATTCCCTTAGTAAGAAATCGAGGTTATCGAACTAGTAGGAGGAAGGAAACGTCTCAAAGGTGTTGCTAGCAACTTGGAAACCTGCACAACACAAACTCAAGACTTTGCCCCAACGAACAGTGAGGTTGTTAATCTCACTGGTTGCTATAACAACGTATTAACTGTATGGTGTGGAAGGTGATAGTGGTTTGCAGAAAGTAAACATGAACAGTGGAAGATGTATCAATGGTAAAGATTGGACCGGGGTCCATAGTTCACTAGAGGTGTTCTCCTTAGATAAACAAACATGACATGATGGGTAAACAAATTACAGCAGGGCAATTGATAGGACTGAGCAAGGCATAACAATGCAATACTAGACATTCGTGATCCTATGAGATTCGATTGGGCAATACAACAAGATACATAGACTGCCATTCAACTGCATCTATGACTAGAAATCCACCTTTAGGTTATCATCCGAACCCCCTCTAGTATTAAGTTGCAAGCAACAGATAACTGCTTTAAGCAAAGTGTGTAAGGTAAACAATCCACTTGTTCCAGGAACAAGAGACCGTTGTTTTCTCCCTAGTGGCAACAACACATCTACAACCTTAGAGATTTTTGTCACTTCCCTTAGATTAAATAGAGGAATGAACCCACTATCTAGCATAAATACCCCTCTTGGAGTCACTAGCATCTACTTGTCCAAGATAGCTACTAGAAACAGAGAGAATGCAAGATCTCAAACAACACATACATGATAGAATCAATAAGACAAAACCATTAATCAATCTGACATAATAATCTCAATATCCATCAGATCCCCGCAAACACAACATGCATGATTACAAATAGATTAGATCTTGATCATGTACGGAGCTCACAAGATCTAAATATGAAAGCACAAAGGAGGATATACAACCATCTAGCTACTACATGGACCCGTAGTCCAAGGTGGAACTACCCACGCTTCATACCGGAGGCTGGCATGATGAAGAAGAAGGCCTCCGGGATGATATCCCCTCCGGCAGGGTGTCGGGAAGAGCTTCAGATCCCCCCGATCTAGGGACGATGGTGGCGGCGGTTACAAACGATTTCGTGGAATATTGATCGGTTACTTAGGGTTTATGCATCGGGGGGTCTTTATAGGCGAAGAGGCGAGGCAGGGGCGGCCAGGGTGGCCACACCCCCAGGCGTGGCTAACCCTAGCCCGCACCGCCAGGGGGGTGGACCCCTCGTGCCTCCCCTCCATCTCGTACTCTGGATCCATGTTCCCCACGGTAAAATATTGACTTTGGATTTTGTCCCGTCCAATTCCGAGAATATTGATTTTCTGCCTTTCTAGAACCAAAAACAGAAGCAAACATGCAACTGGCACTATGGCATCTTGTTAATAGGTTAGTACCAGAAAACATATAAAAACACCTCAAAGTGTAGACAAAGCAAAGCAAACTAGATACTAAACAAGCATGTAACATAAAAAATTATAGATATGTTTCCGACGTATCACACATCCCACCAATCCCCTACATATCCCACGCCCAAGGGAACTTACTCACACATGAGAGAACAAAGCATCATCGATATAATTAAATAAAGGGAGTTCTTCTTGATATTACTGTGGAGATCCACAATAAGAAATAGAAATAAATCCAACACAATTCAAGATGGGAAGAACAATCTCAAACCCTAATCTTGCAAGGTGGAGATATCTCTCTCTCAAGTACAAGTAATGGCTATGGAAGTGTGGTGGCTAGGAGATCGAAGATCGTGGAGCGATATGAAGAACGTCTTCCCCTTCTTCTCCGGATCTCTTCTTTCTCTCTTCTGGATGGGATGGTGGCTCGTGTGTTTTGTTTTCGTCCTCCTCCTCTTCACGAAATTTGTCTCTTTTAATAAAATGAAGGCGATGGCAGGTCTACGACGGGAACTATACTGCCAGAAAATATTCCCGCCATATAGTTGCTCGTTTAAGCTTCAGTATACTCGCCTCGATTACTTCCAAAAAGAGACTTTCTTGTTTTCATCTGAATATTGTGTTTTTGTTGTTATATCCCTTTGTTGATGTTCAGAACCTGAAACACACATTAAAAACTAAGTTTTGTTCGCTACCGAAGTATTAGCGTTAGGTAAAGCTAGAAAACCATCAAATCCAAGCGAAAATCATTGATAGAAACCATAGAAATGTGTCGAATCTCACAACTATCAGCACCCGGTACCCACTTCCCAGTAGGTCACCCATCCTCAAATTTCCCTAGGTCAAGCACGCTTAACCTCGGAATTCTTTTCAGATGAGCTTCCGGAAAATAGGTTGCAACTTGTCAGTCTGGGTATACTATCAATCCTATTAAGCCATGCGCTAGGGTCTCACATACACCCCCCCTTAGAAGATCGATGTCCTCGTCGATCAACCACAAGACAGGAATGTCCCCTCTTAGCATACGTCTGTGCGTCCAATGCCAGCACATGTTCCATGCCATGTCCACTACGGGCCACACGCGCCATGCTCCACATGTCCGACACTGCCCCGCACACGTGTAACCGCGAGGGTCCCCTCTTAGCATACGTGTAACCGCGAGGGTCGGCTCTGATACGACATGTAACACCCCAGCCTCCTCGGACCGGCGGTTGTCACTCCTGTCAGCTCAATAGGATCTTTAGACTAACCCCACAGACCAACACTAGTCTTTTCTGTGCACTTTGTCCTCACTCGTGCGCACCCGGTACCCACTTCCCGGTCGGTCACCCATCCTCAAATTTCCCTAGGCCAAGCACGCTTAACCTCAGAGTTCTTTTTAGATGAGGTTCCATAAAAGAAGTTGCAACTTGTTGGTATGGGTATACTATCAATCCTATTAAGCCATGCCACAGGGTCTCATAATAGACGAATAGCCAATTGAATCAAGAATAAAGTATGAGCAGGATAAAGAAAAGGAAAACAAAATAAACCTGGGCCGAGTCAAAGAAAACTCGGCCTGATCCAAATTCTCCCCAGAACAATTCCACGCCCCATGTGCCGAATCAGGCTTACAGGGGCCGAACAAAAGAAGTGTAACAGCTGCTGCCAAATTATCTTCCCTGGGTGGGCTGAATTCAATCACCTTGGCCCACAACGGGTCAATCCCGGCGCCAACTCCCGCCAAACCAACTCCCAGCTCCCGCCTCGATGCCAGTCTTCCCGCCAAGATCCCGTGCATGACTCCCCGACGCCATCTTCTCCAACCAAGCCAAGTCACCGCGCCGACCTGGGTGGTCCGACACCAGAACGAATCGGCCCACCACGGATCCCCCGTGTGCGCCACCACGGGCCTCACCTCGCCAACGTCTCCGCGTCGCTCCAACGCCACCTCGATGATCGGCGTCGCCTCGAGATTTCCTGCCAAACTCGCCAGCTCCTCCCATCGGCATTGTTGGGCCACACAGAGATAAAACAAAACTTTTCCCTCTAACATGGTGATCCCAAGATCTAGCTAAGGTAGAAGTCCATGAGGTTTACCACTAGACGCGCAGTTTCGGATTAGTGATGTAGCGCGTCAGTTGATGTAGTGCAGTCCTTTGTGATCCGATTGTCCTGGTGCTGATCGTGCATCACCTCTGCTGGTATCCACACGTACAAGGAGGAGCACCGTGAATCGCTAGGTTCAGTAACTGTGGCAGGATCTTTGTGGAGCTAGGGTTTCCAACACATGAAATGATCTAACCGATCAACGATTAACACTTCTGGGTTACAGTGCTCCACTATATATAGGGAGTGAACGTGGGCTCTTCTCGCGCGGCCCATTCACTAAAGCCCATATAATATTAGTCCCTATGAGTCCTACTCACTGACTCAGTCCAAATCAGGCTCGGGTCCAACCCAACCAGATTACCGGTTCAGATCCAATCCGAACTTGCTCCCGCTCTTAAGTGTGTGACCCCGCAGGCTCATGGCTACTTGGACACGATTAGAGTCCGACTCTCAATCAATCAGTCGGTAGCGCCTCCTAGCAGAACGTGCCGACTCCCAAGTACCAAAGAGTCATTACGACTTGCCTTTCCAATGAGACTTGCGTCCGAGTCCCTTTTGCCTCACGATATACCTTGTCAGACTATAGCCGAATATTTGTCATCCCTTAAATAGTACGACTCTCTTCACGATCCGAGATAAGTGATTCACCCGACAAACTCTTAGTCGATCGCCTCGGTTAACACTTAACCGAGTCGTGCATGGCCATGCTTTCCGAATCATATCATCCGAGAGTGCCCAGAGAATATCTCTCCAAGTGGAGGAGCAAAATCCCGTCTTGGTTATTCACATCACGCAGCTTGATTCTCAGTCGACCCGAACTCTGCCTTTATAACTGCCCAGTTACGGACCAGCGTTTGATAGAACCTGTCGGTGATCCTCAACTCGGACTATGCAACAACCTCAGGTCTAAGGATTACATTGATTGAGATATATAAATGAAAACTTGTTCGTTGTACCTCAATATGGGTCAATCCGACTCGCTAAACTCTTTAGCCGAAACTGTGTAAGTCGGAATAGCATCACCATGCCCATGACAAGTGGAACCGAGTCATCAAGACGACTTTCACATTGGTCTAAGTTGTGTGTCCAGCACAACCTCGATGACCAAGGATATTTAGTATGAACAACATGAATGCATAGTTCCACAACCGAATCACATATTCAATGATATACATCAGATTCTCATACAAGGAAAACTTAATATCTTTATGAATACAAAGCGAAAACATCATCATACATGATTGCCTCTAGGGCATATTCCCAACAGTCTCCCACTTGCACTAGAGTCAATCTTCCGACATCACATGTCTAAGCATCTAATGCCCATGGCTCTCAGGTGCGCCTCATGCTTCGGCTGTGGTAACGACTTTGTCAACGGATCTGCAATATTTGCATCCGTGTGTACCTTGCATAACTTGATATCACCCTGATCCACAAACTGGCGAATCAGGTGGTACCGCATGAGTATGTGCTTGTTCTTCTGGTGTTGTCTAGGTTCCTTGGCTTGTTCAATAGCACCATTGTTGTCACAATACACGTCTAATGGATTGGACGAGCCCTGAACCACACCAAGATCCATGAGGAAATTCCTCATCCAAACAGCTTCCTTTGTTGCCTCCGAGGCGGCAATATACTCAGCCTCTGTTGTAGATGCAGACACAGTCTCTTGCTTGGAACTCTTCCAGATCACGGCACCTCTGTTTATAATAAACACGTATCCGGATTGCGAACGAGAATCATCATAGTCGGTAAGATAACTCGCATCCGTGTAACCCTTTACACTGAGTTCATCTTCACCGCCATAAACCAAAAACATATCCTTAGTCCTTCTCAAGTACTTTAGGATATTTTTAGCCGTTGTCTAGTGGATTTCTCCAGGATCAGCCTGGTATCTGCTCACAACACTTGGAGCATAGGAAACATCCGGCCTAGTACAAATCATGGAATACATGATGGATCCGACTGCAGAAGCATACGGAATCGCACTCATCCGACTTCGCTCATCAGTTGTCGAAGGACACCGAGTCTTGCTAAGTTTTATACCATGGGACATCGGTAAGAACCCCTTCTTAGACGATTCCATGTTGAACTTCTTCAACACTTTGTCCAAATAAGTACTCTGACTCAATCCAATAAGCCTCCTTGATCTATCTCTATAGATCCGGATTCCGAGGATGTATGTTGCCTCACCCAAGTCTTTCATTGAGAAACTCCTTTCCAATTGTTCCTTGGTTTCTTGCAACATCTGGACATCATTTCCAATCAATAGTATGTCATCCACATATAAGATTAGAAAGTTTACTTTGCTCCCACTAAACTTCTTGTATAAACAAGAATCATGATCATTCTTGATGAAGCAAAACGATTTGACTGCCTCATCAAAGCGAATATTCCAACTCTGAGATGCTTGCTTCAACCCATAAATGGATTTCTGAAGTTTACATACCTTGTCAGCATTAGCCGGATCGACAAAACCCTCAGGCTGTATCATATACACGTCCTCGGTTAAATTTCCGTTAAGGAAAGCTGTTTTGACATCCATCTACCATATCTCATAGCCGAAATAGGCTGCTACCGCTAACATGATCCGAAATGATTTAAGCATCGCTACGGGCGAGAAAGTCTCGTCGTAATCAACTCCTTGAACTTTTCGGAACCCCTTCACAACAAGACGTGCTTTATAGACAGAAACATTTCCATCCATATCAGTTTTCTTCTTAAAGACCCATTTGCACTCGACGGGTCTTGCACCGTCTGGCAGATCAACCAAGTTCCAAACTTGATTTTCATCCATGGACTTTAACTCGTATCTCATGGCTCCAAGCCATGACTCGGAATCAGATCCTACCATCGCTTCCAAATAATTTCCTGACTCATCACTGTCTAACAGTAATACATCACGAACACTTCGTAATCTCGCCGATCTTCGTAGCACAGGTGCTGCTGCCGGCTCAGCTACCACGACCGGCTCAACCTCCAAGGTTTTTGCCGACTCGCTACTAGTCGGTTCCTCTCGAATTTCTTCGAGCTGCACCGTGCTCCCACTTACTTCCCGAATGAGAAACTCTTTCTCAAGGAAGACACCGTTCCAAGCGACAAACACTTTGCCCTCTTATTGGTTGTAGAAGTAGTAACCCAAGGTTTCCCTTGGACACCCCACGAAAATACACTTATCCGACTTGGCTGTAAGTTTGTCTGACTGAAGTCGCTTGAAAAATGCTTCACAACCCCAAATCTTAAGAAAATACGAACTCGGCTTTTTGCCTGTCCACATCTCATGCGCTGTCTTCTCTACCGACTTTGATGGTACTCTGTTTAGTGTGAACGCCGCTGTTTCTAGACAATAACCATAAAATGATAAAGGCAGATCTGTATGACTCATCATTGATCGTACCATGTCCAACAAGGTTCGATTCCGCCTTTCCGAAACACCGTTCCTTTGCGGCGTTCCTGGCGGAGTAACTTGAGGAACTATTCCACAACTTTTCAGATGGTCATAAAACTCATGGCTCATGTACTCGCCTCCTCGGTCCGACCGAAGAAACTTTATTTTCTTTCCGAGTTGATTCTGTACTTCATTCTGAAATTCTTTGAACTTTTCAAAGGCTTCTGACTTATGTATCATTAAGTAGATATATCCATACCTACTCAAATCATCAGTGAAGGTAATGAAGTACTCATAACCACCCCTGGCCGTCGTGCTCATTGGTCCACATACATCACTATGTACTAGTCCCAACAAGTCAGACGCCCTCTCATAACTCTTTGCAAAAGGTGTCTTGGTCATTTTTCCGAGTAGGCAAGATTCGCATGTCTCGAACGACTCCTAGTCGAACTAAGTTAGGAGTCCATCATCATGGAGCTTCTTAATGCGTTTCCAACTTATATGACCAAGCCGACAGTGCCAAAAGTAAGTCATATTCAGATCATTTGGTTTCAACCTTTTAACATTTTTGTTATAAACCGACTCACCATCAAGATTCAAAATAAATAACCCGTCCTGGACGGGTGCAAAGCCGTGAAACATATCATTCAAATACAAAGAACAACCATTATTCTTGATATTCGACTCATAGCCTTGCCTCATCAAACATAAAGCAGAAATAATGTTTCGACTGAGCACTGGAACATAATAACAATTATTCAGTTCCATAATGAATCGGGAAAGTAAATGAAGTTGCATCGTGTCGACTTCCAACGCAGCAACTCTTGCTTTGTTGCCGACTCGAATATCAACCTCGCCTCTTACTATGTTCCTAGTTCTTACCAGTCCTTGCAACGAGTTACATATGTGAATAACTGATCCGGTATCATATACCCAAGAACTATTAGGTGCATCAGCAAGATATATGTCTATAACATTGCAAACAAGTGTACCTGGGTCGGAAGTCATACCTCCACTCTTGGCTTTATCAGCCAAATACTTGCTGCAGTTCCTCTTCCAATGGCCATCTTTCTTGCAATAGAAGCAAGTGGATCCGGCTGAAGGAGATGGCTTAGTCCCTGAGGAAGCGCTTAGGACTGGGTCCTGAGCCTGCTTTCCTCCCGACATAGCCTTCTTCTTAGTACAAGAACTCTTCTTGAACTTAGCCTTATTATGCACCATCAACACTTGACTGGCGCCCTTCTTGAGATCCGCCTCTGCCTGCTTGAGCATCCCATGTAATTCAGTGAGCTTCTTATCCATACCATGCATGTGGTAGTTCGAAATGAACTGCCCATATGCACCAGGAAGAGAGTTCAGAATTATATCCGTAGCGAACTCTTCGCTAATGGGGTAGCCAAGCCTCTCCAGAGACTGCATGTAACCAACCATTTTGATCACATGCGGACTCAGTGGATCACCATCCTTAAGCTTGCAACTCAGCAAAGCCTGAGAGACTTGATACCTCTTAGTCTTCGCTTGAGCCTGGAACATACTTTTGAGGCTTTCGATCATATCGTAGGACTCAACATGCTCGAACTGCTTTTGCAAGTCCGGTTCCATGTGAGCAAGCATAAGACAGCTAATATCCGTGGACTCATCCTTATCCCGATGGTAGGCATTGGTGGCAGTGGCAGTTGCATTCTCATTCGGCTCATCTGGAAGTGGGTTGTCTAGGACATGGTCCTTCTTTTCTTGTTTGAGAACAATTCTTAGATTTCGATACCAGTTGGTAAAATTAGTGTCGTTCAGTTTATCTTTCTCAAGAATGGTTCTCAACGCAAAACCGGATATCTGAGAATGACTGCTACTTGGTGCCATGATCTACAATAGAAATATGCAAAAACACTTAAGATATGTATTCATAAAAGAGCAAGCATATTAAACACTTTAATATTTTATGCTCCCACTAGAACCAACACCCCTCCGATGGTTGCTTAGTGATTCAGGATCCTAAATAAGAAAGTCGGCTAGTGAGCTTTAGCATCACCGCTAGCCGCCAAGTGATCTAGGTAAACAACTCCTTGTCAATTGCATCTCATACGACTCCTGTTGGACGGGTGGCATCACATGCTCCGGCTCCCATCTGACTTTTCCCCGAGCCCCATGTGGCATCCCGCAATTCCACTACTAGAAAATCGCGTTGAATTTGTGCATTGCATCGTCATCGTCATGCATTGTTTGCATAAAACTATTTTCGCAAAGCCGTTTTGTTTCTAAACGCCCCATCTTTATTCAAACGCAAAAACCCGGGTCTCCGGAGTTAATTTGTTTGTTGCTATCGGGTTGCAAACGGCCCAATTAGAATAAATACAAATTTAAATTATTTTTTTGAGGCAATCGAGCCGATCGATTGACCGATCGACCACCCCAGAAATAATAAACGGTCCACCTATCTGCCCCATCTAATCCTAAAGTTACCCACTAGTCTACCCAACCCAACCCTCCACCTCACCCTGACCACTCACACGTTGCCACCTCACCACACCCCTCACCCCCCCCCCACCCTGGGCTGCCCCATGGCCCCCCTCTCTCCTCCCTCCCCACCTGGCCACACACTCCCCACCACCCCCCACCACTCATCCGCCTGCCCCACCCTCTCGGCCACCTCAGCCCCTCACGCTGCAGCCCACTCAAACACACGCACCACGCACGCACACTCCACCCCACCACGACACGGGCCCGCCGCCTCAGCCACCAACCCCCACGCGCCTGCCCGTCCCCAACCTCGCCTCCTCCCCAAGCTCTCTCTCCTCCGCCATGGCCCAGCCCTCCCCAGCCCGCTCGCCTGCAACCTTCCGTCCCCGCCGCTTCCTTCCACCTCAGCCCCTCCTCTAGCGCCGCCCACGATCGCCAAGATCTGCCTCGCGCTGCCACCGAGGCCGCGTCGGCCTCGCCGCACGGCCGGCCACACCGCCAGACCAGCCACCGAGCCGCCTCACGTCCGCGACCACCGCCGCCTCCGCCCGCATGAGGCTCTCCACGGCAGCTGCAAGGCCTCGCTTCACCGCGCCGCCCAGCCGACCCGCCTCCTCGCTTCCGCCACGCGGCCACCTCGACCCCGATGCCGCCGCCTCGCCAGGCTCGCCACAGATCGCCGCCGGCTCCCTCCGGTCCTTCCGCCGAGCCCGACGACCCGCACGCCGGAGCCGCCCGAGCGCGTCGCTCGCCTCGCCAACCAGCGTCGCCGTCCCCCATCGCTGCTGCCATGTGGGCTGCCTCGCCAGAAGTTGCATGTGCTGCAGATGGGCCACCTCTGTGCTGCTAGTGGAAACGCGTCAAGAACTTCAGTACCACACGAGTCCTCTGGCCGTCGCCACCGCTGTCCGGGCCGAAGAGGTACCTTTGTCCCCGTGCAGCGACGCCAAAACACACAAAGCCACCGCCTCGAACCTGGAGATCCCCTTCGTGGAACGCCAAGTTCTCCAAACGGTCCGCGAACACCGGAAACCGTGCGACAAGTACACCTTCCCCGGATGTCGAGCCCGTACCCGACGACCGCAAGACCGCCTCAAGGTTCCGGAGGATCCCCGGTATCGGACCTGAGTTCGCCAACGACACTGAAGACGGAGCGTTAAGATCGTGCCCGGATCCGGAAGTCCGAACCCGATACCGTCAAGGCCACCGACTCAGATACCGAGAACGCCACCGACATCAAGACCCGAACCCGGAGGCCGAACTGAGGTCATCGCCACAGATCAACAAGGATTCCACATGGGACGGCGAGTACTCCGGCATGGACCCGATCGAAGCAAACCCGAGGACGGTAGGTGCGACAAGTTCTACTTCACGGACATCGAGTGCCAAGATCATCGACATAGAACCCGAAGGACGCATGAGCGACAAGGACTCCCTCGAGGACGCCGAGTGCTTCACCCCGGACACCGAGGCCCCGGATGCGCCAAGACCCTACCCCGGAGTCCGAGAACGTTCCGCCGAGACCGATCCGTCGAACCCTGGACCCTGTCGAACCCCGAACCCCGGAACCCAAGATCGTCGAGCCCCTCTGATGTGTGACCCCTTTTCCTTGAACCCTATTTTATAACATAACAACTTGTTGCACATTTAATTGTCATACTTGCATGCATATCTCGTAATGGGGGCCTTATGCGAATCACCTAATAATTAAATATGGGGCCCATATGCGGCAAATCTAGTCTCATATTGGCCTCATTTAAACTTGTGTAGCGAACCGGTGATATATTCATCTTGCTAAAACAACATTTAAATTGGGGTTCTAAACAACTTGAACCGTATTAATTGTCGGACCCGGTTCCGCTTAATATGACCTAATCGCATCGCACCTTGCCATGCCATACATCATGCATGCATCATGCCGATCTTCCGTGTATTAAATATTGCATCCGGTGTTTATTCTAGTGTTTTGCTTCTTCATGGATAAGGTCGTTGAGTTGATGTGAGCTTACCGATCTTCTGTTGAACCTTCGACAATGTTTTCAAAGCAGCATCTTCCCCTTTCTACCTATCTTACTTTTATAGTATTTACTTCCCTCCTGTTGATCTATTGCTATACGTGTTATGCGATGCTTTAGTTTCGCATCCGTGATATACCGTGCAGCCCTATATTGCCTTGGACACACCCTATTACCTGTTGTTTGGTAGATAGTTGGACTTGCGCGTCAGAGTTGCTTGCTCAAGTCTTGATGTGTGTCGTCATATGCCACGCTTCCGATGTATTGCCGCATGTTGATGTTGGAGATGATTCTAGTCTTACTTTTCGTCACTTTAATTTCTGTTTAACAACTAAAATTGAAATAAGCAGAGGCATCGGTGGGTGATAGATAATTTTTGGTTTCCGAACGCCCACTTGTGTCCCGTAAGACCCCGAGTACTTGATACTGTTCCTTGATTTTTGCGCTATCCACATCCGGAGGTATATGGGACCCCTGAGCGAGCTTGATTCATTCTTATTTCTTGGGGCCACAAACTAGTTTGAGGTGTTTTACTATCCTGTACTTATGCCATGCTACTTTACGTATTTAAATTGTGCGAGGTATCGCACAATCGACTGCTTAGGTAAGCGGATGTTTTCAGCGGTATCGGCAGTCCCGATTGGGGACTGCTGTCGTTCTGACCATCGACGCAAACCTTGAGTCCGTCTCGAGCTTGCTTACTCCGCTATGGTGTACTCAATGGGTGGCCCCGAAATATTTCGAATCTGTGATTGTTCACCGTGAAAGCCTCGTTGGGTTTTGTTTTGGTTTTTCCGAGGTTGATCGGCGTGTGTTGCTATTGGTGCACCCCGGTAAAACTTTCGAAAGCCGTGTCCGCGGATATGGACGACTTGGAGCATGATCTCGATCATAGACAAGCATAACTAAAGTTTATCGCTATAAATTTGACTTATAATGACTAGTAATCAGCTTCACTATAACGGAATGGCTAATTAATCGCCCACAATTGCTGGTTTGGTGCCGCCATGCGACAAATGTATCCGACTAGTAAGCACTGCAACTACAACGAAATGGCTGAATAAAAGTACCAACAACTGCTAGTTAAGGGTTATCTCATGCTATTCATATCCGATTAGTAAGAGTTACAACTATAACGGAATGGTTAATTAAAAGTGCCCATCGCTTACTTTATCGTGACGACTATCTATACCGACTAGTAATTGCTGCAACGAAACCAAATAAATAAAATCGCCAACCGTGTGAGTTCCTCGGTTGACTTCTCGTTTGGTCTCGAGGGGAAACACGGGATGGGTTTGTTTGGTGTTAGCTTGTGTTGGATCCGGATAGGTCATTCTCACCCCTCTCGATAACCGCCAGGTTGTATCGAGTCTCTATAGGTTGTTTAGTGCATCTGTCACGCCGCTTGATCCACCATACCTATGTAGGAGAGGACCGCCAATTCTAGCCTCGCCGTGCATCGGCCTCAAGATCGACGCTCCTTCTTTTTCCTTTGCCCTTTGTCGGCACCCCTTTGTTTAAGGTGTTTGAGATCGACGTCGTTAGGTGGTTACCTTCCGCTTGGCCTGGGCAGGGTTATGGACGCCATTGGTTATTCTTCAGGGCTCTTAGCCCCATTTGCATCTTGTCCGTAGCTGGACGCTCTATCGTTTTCAAGGTGATTTGGATCTTTGTATATTATATCTGTATTCTTGACTCTTTGAGTCGCTGTTATATATATCTGTTCTGTGGGTCCCATCGAGGACTGTTGTGTAATGTTATTACTTCGTTTTCCACCCGCACGAAAGTGCCTGGTGGGCACCTTTGAATCGTTTCTATGCGGGTTTTGGTGAATTTTGCCCAAACTTGCATAGGTCCGATTCTGAGGGTGTTACACCCCACAACCATTGTGATAGACCCGTCTAGCTTACCGAGTGTTTCTGCAGTAAGAGTTTGACTCGAGCCTACCTAGTCGGAAAGAATTGGTAGCACCTCAATTTTATGAGCCCACTACCAAAAATATCCGACTTGTGATGGTGCAAACACTGGCGGGAAAACCGACTAGACCTTCTTTGAGGGATTATATTTTACCGACTATCTAATATAGGTAAAAAAGAGACATAACAATAACACATAATAGAATAATCATAATGTGAAATGGTATGGCTCCCTTCATGGCGATCTCCATCTCCACAAAGCCTGTAATCCGACTCGTGCCAACTCTTGTCACTTGCCGTCTTACTCCATATCGCCGACATGTACATCGCCTTGCATGCCATCCGGGTTCTCCAAACAGCTACACTAGCTTAGTAAAGTAAATTACATGGAGAATCCGATATGCAGGTCGTATACAATACAGTGACAGCACCTAGGCTCCAGCCGGCTGACAAAAAAAACCGTGATTCGTAGATCACGTATGGATTACACACATACATCACATGCACATGAACCATACCATTCACAACTTCCTGCAAAAACCAGCTATGCATAGATACAATATCTACCGGAGTTGTGAAACTCGCAACGACGTCTAACGCGCTACGACAGGGCAAAGCCGGCGGTCCTGCTTTGATTTTTCCGAAAACGTAGATCTCATCTACGATCCGAACATGGATTCCGACCATCGTTCCAACTCGATCAAACTCTTTGATCTTCAATCACCGCATCTGGATTTATGTGTCACAGTCTACACCGATGGCGGAAGCCGACCAGTAGGGGTATGTCGTTCCACGACCCCAACAGTATGATCACGGAAATCAGATCTACCATTCCCCGAGTACAGTTGATCCAATCAACCTCATACAAAACCGATCTATCTCATAGATCGACCACCAAAACAGCACATAGATCTCATCTACATCCAACCGTATATCACATATGCGAGATTTCGAGCCTAAAACAAGAAGCTATCACTCTGATACCACTCTTGGGTCACACAGAGATAAAACAAAACTTTTCCCTCTAACATGGTGATCCCAATATCAAGCTGAGGTAGAAGACCACGAGGTTTACCACTAGACGCGCAGTTGCGGATTACTGATGTAGCGCGTCAGTTGATGCAGTGCAGTCCTTTGCGATCCGATCGTCCTAGTGCTGATCGTGCAACACCTCTGCTGGTATCCACACGTACAAGGAGGAGCACCGGCGGCGAACTGCTAGATTCGTAACGACGGCAGGAATGTTGTGGAGCTAGGGTTTCCAACACATGAAATGACCTAACCGATCAACGATTAACACTTCTGGGTTACAGTGCTCCACTACATATAGGGAGTGAACGTGGGCTCTGCTTGCGCGGCCTATTCACTAAAGCCCATATAATATTAGTCCCTGTGAGTCCGACTCACTGACTTAGTCCAAATCAGGCTCAGGTCCAACCCAACCATATTACCGGTTCAGATCCAATCCGAACTTGCTTCCGCTCTTAAGTGTGTGATCCCGCAGGCTCATGGCTACTTGGACACGATTAGAGTCTGACTCTCAATCGATCGGTCGGTAGCGGCTCCTAGCAGAACGTGCCGATTCCCAAGTACCAAAGAGTCATTACGGCTTGCCTTTCCAATGCGACTTGCGTCCGAGTCCCTTTTGCCTCGCGATATACCTTGTCAGACTATAGCCGAATATTTTTCTCATCCCTTAAATAGTATGACTCTCTTCTTGATCCGAGATAAGTGATTCACCCGACAAACTCTTAGTCGATCGCCTCGGTTAACACTTAACCGAGTCGTGCATGGCCATGCTTTCCGAATCATATCATCCGAGAGTGCCCAGAGAATATCTCTCCAAGTGGAGGAGCAAAATCCCGTCTTGGTTATTCACATCACGCAGCTTGATTCTCAGTCGACCAACTCGCCTTTATAATCGCCCGATTCACGGACCAGCGTTTGATAGAACCTGTCGGTGATCCTCAACTCGGACTATGCAACAACCTCAGGTCTAAGGATTACATTGATTGAGATATATAAATGAAAACTTGTTCGTTGTACCTCAATATGGGTCAATCCGACTCGCTAAACTCTTTAGCCGAATCTGTGTAAGTCGGAATAGCATCACCATGCCCATGACAAGTGGAACCAAGTCATCAATCCGACTTTCACATTGGTCTAAGTTGTGTGTCCAGCACAACCTCGATGACCAAGAATACTTAGTATGAACAACATGAATGCATAGTTCCACAACCGAATCACATATTCAATGATATACATCAGATGCTCATACAAAGACAACTTAATATCTTTATGAATACAAAGGTAAAACATCATCATACATGATTGCCTCTAGGGAAATTTCCAACAGTCTCCCACTTGCACTAGAGTCAATCTTCCGACATCACATGTCTAAGCATCTAATGCCCATGCTCTCAGGTGTGCCTCATGCTTCGTCTGTGGTAACGACTTTGTCAACGGATCCGCAATATTTGCATCCGTGTGTACCTTGCATAACTTGATATCACCCTGATCCACAAACTGGCGAATCAGGTGGTACCGCATGAGTATGTGCTTGTTCTTCTGTTGTTGTCTAGGTTCCTTGGCTTGTGCAATAGCACCATTATTATCAAAATACACGCCTAACGGATTGGACAAGCCCTGAACCACACCAAGAACGAAAGAAAACCCTAAACCATTACACCTATCTATTCCTATCTACTCTTCTTATCCTGAACCTTGCCGAAACCACACCAAACCATCTACACTCTCATCCTTGATAAACACTTCAACCCGCAAACATTTAAACACAACAGAATTAGGCCAATATTAAAATGTAGGGCAAAACCAATTAAATTTAGAATCCAAAATAGAAATCTATAATTTGGTCCTAAATCCCAATGGCTTGAGTTATAGAAAATAGAAAACCAAGAGATCATAACCAACTAACCACCAGGGAACAATAGGGACCAAAACCTACACAGGATGTCCATATGCCTACAATTGATTTGAAAACATGAACATCTTTATTACCTCCGTCCCAAATGTAAATCGTCTATGATTATTCAAAAGTCAATATTCTATAAGTTTAACTAAGTTTTTTAAATATAAATATAAATATCTATAATACCAAATAAATATTAATGGACACACCGTAATGCACATTTTATCTATGTGTCCATTCAATATTGTAGATATTTATTTTCTAAATATTTGGCCAAACTTGATAAAATTAACTTTTAGCTAATCATAGGCGTCTTACATTTTCGAATGAAGGGAGTTATTAGACATAAAAACTTTTAAAATAAGAAAAAATATAAAATCAAAAGAAAAATAATTAGCAAAAAGGAACCAAGAAAGAAATCAGAAATGAGAAAACGAAAAATAAGAGGTATATACATTTTTAGTCCCACAACTTGCACCATAAAAACGTTTTAGTCCCACATCTTGCAAACTGAACAACACTAGTCCCACAACTTGTAATCCGGGAGCATTTTAGTCCAATTCAATCGAATTCTGTAATTTTTTCCGTATCGGTGGTAACTCATTTTGGACCTAACATGTGGCATCATAATTTTTGCAAAATGACCCCTATAGACACATCTATGCCGTTTGCAACCTTGGTATGACCTGATAGGCGGGCTTGATATGTGAGTGGTTGTATAAATAAAAAAATATACAGATGCATTGAATCGAACTCACTACCTACACTACTAAAGAATCAACCTTGCCACTGCAGAACACACGCCAACATGATTAATTGAAGAGCGCTCAATTATTATACCTTATTTTACGGCTAACGTGTCCTAGCTTGACTACACGCATACACGGTTGATGTGTTCTTTATTTTAGGCATTTAAAAATATGTGTTCTAAAATTATGAAAACACTTTAAAAAAAAAAGATTCTCAATTTGAAATAATTTGTGTTCTGAGCTACGGTTACAACGCAAGTTTATTCATTTTTGTTTTTTGCAGATAAGAAAAAACTTAAGTTTATTCTAGACACTGCAACTAGCTACTAGGTTAACGACTAAGCTATACACAATTAAAAAATAAAGATTCTCAATCTGAAATAATTTGTGTTCTGAGCTATAGTTACAACATAAGTTTATTCATTTTTGTTTTTTGCGAATAAGAAAAACTCAAGTTTATTCTAGACATTGCAACTAGCTATTAGATTAACGGCTAAGCTATACGGTAGATATTCTGGACCGTACCAACATACATGTGACGAGATGTTTCAGTATAGACTACGCACAAGATTATGCTTGCAGTAGGCATGGGAATTTTTAGGTCCGTGTGTAATTTTGTATTGTATAAAATAATTAAGTCCTCCTAAATAGCATACAGCATCTACCGGCGTAATGGCTTCTGCCGAGTTTTTGTAAATGTTTTAAGTTCGATTCACTTCCCTGCTTAAATATTTTGTTATTTTATTAGTACTGATAGATTCTAGCTTAAAGATTTAATTATCTTAAATATAGAGGGGTCATTTTAAAAAAATCAACGTCATTTGTGGACGAATTGAAATTTGATTACATTGGACTAAAATGCTCTTAAGATACAAGTTGTGGGCTAGTATTGCTTATTTTGCAAAATGTGTGACTAAAATGCTCCCGTGAAGTAAGATGTGGGATTAAATGTTATATACCTCAAAAAATAATACTCCTCTAAGTATCGATATAGGAGCCGAACTAAATTAATGACACATTTAACGGACTGACCCGTTAGCGGGAGCTTCAGGTGGCGTGAGCGTGTCACGCATGTATGTCGCCCTTTGTGGCACGTCTGGCTCGCGCCGCACATAGCAGACGAAGGTGGGCTGGCCCATCTAAGTGACACCTCGTGAGGTGAAGCATTTTTTCCTTGTAGATCGTATTCGATAGTAACTTTTAGTTTTTTCAGTTTGACAAATCTGATCAATTTAAATCTAATTTTTTAAAAAATATGAGAAAATTCAAAATGAAATTAAATTCGAAATCTAAACAAACTTGAAACTTGAACAAATTCAAAAACTGAACAAAATTCAAATTTGAACTAATTCAAAATATGAACAAATTCAAAATTAAACAAATAAAAATCTTAATATTTTTAAAATTTACTTTTTTCAAATCTGAACAATAAAAAAAGAAAAAGAAAGTAAGAAAAACAGAAAAAAGAAAAAAGAAAGAAAATAAAAGGGAGACAACCTACAGGACCGGTCCAAAGCACAAATATTAAAGCAAAACAGGCTGTGGGCGGGTGCGCGGCGCGGCCCACGCGCGCCGCAGCGGGCGGCAAATAGGATTTCTGCAGAGCAGCAGGCGTTGTATAGGATTTTCGTACTGGCCCACAGCGCTCATGACCAAGCAGAATCATTTGGTTTTAGCCGCACATGACTGGATGGGCCTGGTATAAACTACGAGAAGCCGCAGACTTCACACCCGTGATTGACCACTCCGTTACCAGTTGCTCAGCCCAATAAGGTTTAGATTGGATGCTACTGTTTTTTACTTCATTTAATACTTGCTTGATAGATACTATACTCCGTTTCTGGGCTTAAGGCGCACACGCTTTTCAAAACAAAGTTTGACCAAAAAAATTGAGGAACAGAATCTTGATTATATTGTACATAATTTGTACCGTTGGATTCATATTGAAAAATACTTTCCAATGATACTAGTTTTATATCAAAATTCTTTACGTATTTAGAGTAATTCTTGGTCAAAGAAAAAACACGCAAAACGAGAACGCCTTAAGCCCTAAAAACATGTGGACAATTATTTTGGTGGTCGTCAATTGTTTTTTGAAAGTGCAATAATATTTATATGGATAATAGTATCATAAAATAAGTTTACATATGTCATATGAGACAAAATAGTTTTAGGATTTCTTTATAGGGAAGAATATATACGAGTACCATGATCTACTTAAGAAATTTACAGTATATAAACTGAAACAAAATAATTTTAGCAATTTTTATTTTGTGAAAAGGTAAAACAAATATTATGAAAAATACACCACATATGTGTTGATGTGTCCAGTTAATAGCAAGCCCAATTATCTTTCCTTCAGCGGGCGACACCCAACGAGCAAGGAATAGGTGATCAATCATGATGATACACACAAGATGGTATTTAGGGCATCACCTATGTTTGTTGCCAAACCAAACCACAAGCTGGGGTCCACTGGTTAGTCTTATGGCAAAGAAAGTACTCCACTATGTATGTTACACAAACATACCTTAAGATGGGCTCCACATGTCAGAAAAAATAGTCAAAAAGTGAACCTTATAGCCAATAGTAGATAGGGCAGCTCTAAAAGAAGTATTTATATATTCCTTATGGTAGTCCACAAGCTTGTAGGTTACCTACAAGGTTTTGAGCTTGTGGATAGCTTGTAGATAGGTTCCACTATGTATGTAGAAGTCCATAAGGTGCACTTTTTGCTTGTAGACATCCCTTATAGACAACATAGTGGATGCCCTTAGGGACCGTGTGGATTTAGGAGGCATGGGATGGGTCATTTGCCATCAGGGAAGCTGACATCATTGGTAGTAGCATAGATTTCTGGTGGGTCGCGGTGGCCTCTGGACCAGGGTCCAAAAGTTTGGTGGGTGTTGGAATATTATTTCCGATCTAGAGAATTGATTTAATTGTACTCACTTTGACCCATATTAGTTGACTTAGATTTGTTAAAATTTGGATAAATCTATATACTAAATAGTGTTTAGATTTATTAAATCTAGACAAATCTGAGTTATGGGTCAGAGGGAGTAGTTAAATTCAAACTAAATATTTTTTGTGGAATTTATCCAAAATTTCATACTTTGTGAAGTCCAAAAGTTTATTGGTGCCGAATTTTTAAACCTTGCACGAGTGTGTCTTGTCTGTGGTTGTGTGACCAAAAACTGTTGTACTTACATCATTTTCCAAATCATACTGAGAAGTCATTGCCGTGGTAATGTTTTTCTCCATATCATTCTTTATTGAAACTACAAGAACTATGATACGTCAAGATCCAAGAGAAATTTTGAAATCTCCGAATGAATTTTCGGATATTTAAGAGAGATGTAAAAAAATATCTTGTTAATTTTTAACTTTCCTCCGGATGCGTGTACTGTCGTCCCAGGCTCTCCTCCCCAAAACAGTTTGTACAACACCTCGAAATCATACTACTAGTATATAATTGGAATTCTGTCGTGTTTAGGTTTTTCTCCATTCGGGATGCTGCTGAAATCACTTTCAGGTTTGACGCGTTGTGCGCGTACGTACGTCCTGCGCTCTGCTGGATCACCCAAGCCGTAGCGCATGTCCTGACCGTCTCCTCCTTGATGGAGCAAATAATTCCTTTTTGGAGTTATAAATACACTAATAGTTCATATACCTGTTAGACTGGCTTGATTTAGTTCTTGTACTCGAAATTTACTGAATTTTGTCCGTGTACTTGTGAATTAGGCTTGATTTAGTCCTAATTCATGTTTGGCATCGGAATTACGCTCATTCAGACGCCACGTGGACTGGATTCTGGCATCCCACATCTCAAACTTTTTTCTACTTTCACGTACCCCCTCCCTATCAGATGCATTATGCAGAGCACCTCACGCCATTACCAATCCTATCAGTCCAGAGAGTTCTGTCAAAGGATGGACTTGACGGAGGCAGATGCGACGGGCAGGCGACGGAGGTGGTGATCGCTGGACCAGAAGGTGGCGCGTCATATTTACAATGAGAGGTTAACTAACGCTAACGAGTAACGCTTGAGGGACTAACTACAAATTTCCAGTTATCTTCACTCCTGCAAGTGGGACTTGCGTCCACATGGCATCCTAGTCAGCGCAATTTCGATATCAAACATGAATTAGGACTAAATCAAGTCCAATTCATAAGTATACGGATAAAATTTAGCAAATTCCGAGTATAAGGACTAAATTTAGTCGGTCCAACAAGTATAGAGATATTTAACCTTTTTTTTACACGCGCACTGAGGATCCCACCGCGCGCAGAAGCCCGGCCCGCCGGAGCACGCGTAACTCCCACTGAATGTTCGTCGGATGACCATCATATATAGCATCTCCCAGCAGCTATGGATCGCTTTGCGGTTGCTACTTCTGCAGAACATCTGAACCTCTGATCCCTTATAACTGGCGTCATGATTATCTCACGCGGCAAAAAGGCAGAGACGACGACGACGACGTTCGCTAGGTTTTGCCGAAGCAGGACAAGAGAAGGATCACATGACGGGAGAGGCAGGCAGGCGGCGCGCGCGGGTCGCAAAAGCTGGGGGAGATCGATCATGGCGACATCGCGTCGGCCGTTTGCTCATGGATGCCGTTACGATGCAAAGGCGGCCGGTGCGATGGTGGCCGGCCGGCCGGGCTGGTCCCAACCAGTCAGATCTCGTGCAGGCGATTGGTCCTTTCCCTTAATTTTCTCGTCATCTTTTTTTCTTCTGGGTGCTTGCCGTGCCATGCTGCTCATCCCCAGTAGCTATAGCTACGTTACATATCCCTGTCGTACGATGATGTGTGCATCTGAGAGAGACGATGATCGGTCCCGTCCCATGCTAGAATTTTTATTCATGCTACGAATACATGTAGATCGGGAATAATCACGTACGGTATGGGTCGTACACGTACGGACATCCTCCCCACAAAACATATACAAACCACGTGCGTAGTCAGCGACCAGTATGTATGTCGCACCCATGTGCATGCATGCATGCATGTTGCCGTCTGAGGCTCTGATCGTATGCATTCATCTGCTGGTACGTTTTCCTTTTGCACCACTCAATTTCCCGTGGACTTGCCCTCGATCCCTAGCGTTGAAGCTATAGCATGCATCTATTGATCCCGGCCGGCTGCATGCGCTTGGCGCCGCTAGCTCCATATTGGGCGGTGACGCTCTGACACGCGCATGCATCGTGCATGGCGCCACGTTCGTGCAGTGCAGTGCAAAACGCCAACACGCGAGGCAGAATGGACAAAAATAACCCAAATTCGAAAGGATTTCACGAAATGACCCATCTGGAAAACTATTTCACTGGACTAACCCTTTTTGTAGCGTCTAACACAGCGAAGGCGCTTCATCAGGCGCTATGCCCTGCCAGTGGCACCGCTGGCCCCTCCCACCCGTGTGACGCCCAGGCGCTATGCCTGGGGCGACTAACGCCCAGGCGCTATGCCTCAGGTGTAACGCCTATCTGATAGGCGCTACACACAGAAAGGCGCTACACCCTGAGACATAGCCTGTCGCGAGGCAGCCCCCTCCCCACCCCTCCCCATTCACTCCCAGCTCGACCCAAGGAAGGAGAACAGCAAGGAGGCGCCCCCTTCTCCCCCCCCCACCTCAAATCTCTCACATTGGAAGCTTTATTTGGTGGATTTGTGCCTCTCCCCAGCTGCTAGAGGTACCCTCCCTCATTTCCCTTCGTTTTGACCTTTGGAAATCTTTCATTTTGGTTGGACTTGGCTTGAAACCCTAGAAATTTTATTTGGAGAGAAATGTTTGGAAATTTGTTAGATTCATTGGCCAATGTTGGTTATAAAGATGTGTATGAAGCATTTAGTTAGGTTTAGGATTGTTGAAATGACATTGTTTGGTTTATTGGAATGTTATGGCTAGGTTTAGGGTTAGGGTTAGGGTTTGCTTATGTAAGAGAGGGTGTTCTTGTTAGCTTTATGGTTTGGTAATGTGTCTAGTATAGTTTTGTTTATCTTGTCATGGTTAGTTAATGAACATATTCTCCTATGTGTTAGGGATGGCAAGAATTGTTCATGTTCATCATGTGGACAAGGATGCCTTTTTGAAAGGCAACATAGAACCGGACCCGGATGAGCTAGATATTGTGTTTGAGCGTAGTCCCACCTATGCCGAGGTCTTGGAGCAAGTGAGGATTGAATTGAAATGGATGGACCCATGTGATGTTGTTGAGTTGGAGGGAAGACATAATGTGGGTTTTGGAATGCATATCCGTTGGAAGACCATGCGTATATTCTCCGAGGCTTGTTGGCTTGCATACAAGGAGGTGGTGGCCGAATCACTAGACAAGGCTCTTGAGCTATTTGCCACCAAGAAGGTTGATATTCCATTGCCTTTGGACTTGAACCGCCGTGCTTCCCCATTGGATAGTAGGAGTCCTCCACCCGTGGAGCAAGAGCTATGGATTGAACCTCCTTTGAGCCAAACATTGAGCCCGATTTCAAGACACCAAGACGAAGTGTTGAAAGAGGACAATGATGATTGTGAGGGTGAAGATGATGATGATGTTGAACTCCATGACAACAATGTTGGTGATTTGGAGAAATATATCACTCAACATGACATGGACCGTGAACTCCCGTATTCTCGAGGCTATGCTTCGGACTCGAATGATGATGGTCCCGAAGAAGAAGTTGACGAGGAGGGGTTCACGGCTAGAGAGGCCGAAATCCACCATACCGTATTGGGGCGGGACCATCGGGTGCCTTTGTTTCGTGATCTTAGTCTCACGGATGAATCCACGGTTGATGGTGGCAAAGGCATAGTGCTTGGACCAAGGACAAGTTCTTACCGGGATGGCAATGAAGTGAATAATGGCTTTTGCAAAGGATCAAGATTTAAGACCTTGTTGGAATTTAAGCAATGGATAAAGGACTTCTCGGTGAAGCATCATCGTCCTTACACGGTCGTGCACTCGGATATCAAGAAGCGTTACACGGTGAAGTGCGAGGCGGAAGGATGTCCTTGGATTGTGCGTGCTAGACCATTCAAGGGAGGTCCCGATTGGCACATATCTAGTTGCGTATCAACTCACATGTGCCGAGGCCCGAAGGTGGATGGCAAGGATGCAAAGCATGAGCACCGACAACTCACCTCCGAGTTCCTCGCTTATAGGCTTTCCAATGACATCGCGTCGTTTCCAATAATGAGCATCAAGCAGGTCATGGAGTTTGTGAAAGCCCTCTTTAACTATGAGGTGAAGTACGGGAAGGCATGGAAGGCTAAGCAAGCCGCATTCAAGATGTTGTACGGTGATTGGGAGGAATCTTATAACCGAATCCCAAGGTTGTTGGGAGCGATGGCCGATGCTAACCCGGGCATGGTTCATGTGGTTGAACCTTTGGGGAACAAGACAAGGATTGTAAACGGAAGAACCGTTCGAGTTTTTGGCCGTGCATTTTGGGCTTTCGAGCAATGTGTTCAGGCATTTGAACATTGTAGGCCGGTCATCTCCGTTGATGGCACCTTTTTGACCGGTCAATTCAAGGGCACTATCTTGATTGCAATAGCCAATGATGCCAACAACCGGTTGATTCCTTTGGCCTTTGCTTTGGTAGAGGTGGAAAATAATGATAATTGGGAGTGGTTCTTCCATCTTTTAAGAACCAAAATATTAACCCCTCATAGGGAAATATGTGTCATCTCGGACCGTCATCAAGGAATTCTTAAAGCGGTGGACCAACATATTCCCGGGCATGCTCCGTTGCACCATCGTTGGTGCATGAGACACTTTTGTTCAAACTTCTATAGGGCATGCAAGAGCAAGGATTTGGCCGATGATCTACAAGATTGTTTCCTCGCTTTCACGGAACGTCGTTTCTCAAACTTGTACAACAAATTGCTCTTCAACAAAGAGCTCGATGCGGGTGGTCGAGAGTTTCTCGATAGGAGCATAGGAGAAAGAACAAAGTGGGCACGGGCATTCGATGACGGTGGCCGGAGGTACGGTCAAATGACAAGCAACATGGCAGAGGCCTTCAACAAGTTGCTCAAAGGTGTCCGTGCATGGCCCGTCACGGCAATAGTCCGTTATACATTCGACATGATGAATGGGTATTTTCTTAAATACTCAGAGGAAACGGACCGGCAGATTGCGGGGGACTACAAGAACAAGCACAAATACAAGTACCCACCTAAGGTTGATGATTGGATGCAATTTCAGACAAAGAAAGCGGATGCCCAAGTTGTCACGGAGTATGACAACGACGAGCTAATTTACCAAGTTACGGAGCCTGGAGGTACAACGGCTGATGGTGTCCAACACGGAGGCCGAGCTTTCAAGGTCTCACTCAAGACTTGTGAGTGCACATGCGGAAGGCCATCATTGCTTCATCTTGCCTGCTCGCACTTGCTCGTCGCGTCTCGCCGTCGACATTTGGATTACAATAATCCGCTCACGGTGAGAGAGGCTGAGTTCTCCATTGAGACTACTAAGAAGACATGGGCTCCTAGATTTCATCCATATTTGGACCAATCAAAATGGCTCGTCCCCACAACCATAAGGCTCCCACTCCACCTGCAACATATCACAAGAACATGTTTGGTATCGATTTTTACTCGTGAAGTAAATATTATGGATAGTGACGTATAGATAAACATCTACCTGCTCGGGCGTAATCGCATCAAACTCGTTCGTGTACTTGAGGTACATGGCATCAACATCGCTTGTCATCTCCGATACCACGTCCCACTTGTAAGCCCAAGTCGGCTGGCGTAGAGGGTTTCTATTATACGATGGCCAAGGATGGTGGCCCACCTCTTTGGGACGACCAACCGTAAGTTGCTCCAGCTCCATATCGAGAGAAGAACCATAGCACCACCTATTCCGGCAGATTCGCGCGCCTACTACGAGCATCGTCCAGCGCAAGTGAAAAAACGAGGTCAAGATATATGTGTGGACTCGACATATACAAATGAATGTAGAGTGCACATGTGATTACCTTCCCATAAGTAGGCAAGAGCCGCGAACCCCGGTGATATTGCTATCCCAGTTTGCTAGTGCCTTGAGCCACATCCATCGGCGGTCCTACCTCCATTGTCAAGAACAGAGTCCTAGAAAGGACATACCACACGTACACACGAGCATGTGTCTCGATCACCTCAACCTCGGCGGGGTTCGGGCATTCACTAAAGTTAGACACGATCCACGCATATGTCGCGCCTGCTGGGACTCTATCTTTGCTCTTATCTTCAAGTTCTTCAGGAGCCATGCCAATAAGTAGCTCCATCGCATTGCGCCACCCATCGGAATCTGTGCTCATACAGAGAGGCTCCCCCGCGATAGGAAGTCCAAAGATCATGGAAACATCCTGAAGAGTAGGAGTGATCTCGCCGGTCCGGAGGTGGAAAGTGCGCGTCTTCGGCCTCCACCGGTCGACAAGTGCGGTGATAGCAGCCGCGTTGAGGTTCGGCGTCGACCGGCTCACAAGCGTGATGAAAGGGAGGAGGCATAGCCGCTTGATGTACTCGGTGTACCGCTCGTCGTACGGCATGTCATTCGAAGACGCGCCATGAGACCGAAGCTTGAGGGGTCGAAGCCTCTGCATACATACAAGATCGAACATTATGCTTTTTCCAACAAAATTGAATCAATAGAAAAATAAAAGCAAAGAAGTTCAACCATGGTTTTATTACCATATGCTTCTCCGCCATCAAGTATGCCCGGTGTTGATGATCATAGTAATCCTCAAGTAGCCACACCATCCTACATATATATTCCAAACATCAATAAAATGTGTGTGGTATGTAGAATCCATATATGGTAGCATATTATTCAAACATCCATACAAATCCATATACAACCATCATATACAATGCAAATCAACAACACACTTCCATTCACCATAAAATACAACTAATATATAACTACAAGTAACCAAAAACATGCACAAACATGCCATATTATGAATCCAACTAAACCTAGGGTTTGAGAATAATGTGCAAGATTGATTGGATGAAAGAGAGGGAAAAGGAGGGGAATACCTTGAGGGAGGGATGGGGAAGCAAATCCACGGTGAAATCTATCAGATCTGATGGATTTGAGGAGTGGATTTGAGAGAGAGGGGAGGAGGAACCGCCGACGCCCTGTGTGTCTGTTCTATCTTCCTGGGAGTGAATGGGGAGGGGTGGGGAGGGGGCTGCCGCGCGACAGGCTATGTCTCAGGGTGTAGCGCCTTTCTGCTAGGCGCTACACATTAAAGTGTAGCGCATATCAGATAGGCGCTACACCTGAGGCATAGCGCCTGGGCGTTAGTCGCCCCAGGCATAGCGCTGGCCACACGCGGTGGGGCCAGGAGGGGCCAGCGGTGCCACCGGTGGCATAGCGCCTAGCCGATAGGCGCCACATTTACAGCGCGCCATTAGCGCTACAAAAAGGGTTAGTCCAGTGAAATAGTTTTTCAGATGGGTCATTTCGTGAAATCCTTTCGAATTTGGGTTATTTTTGTCCATTCTGCCAACACGCGACAACGTCAGTGCAAAACGCCAACACGCGATCGACAACGCCAGAGGCGACTAGGGTGCATGCATCACGCATCATGGATCATCAAAAGCTAAAGGACGATTCACACATTTCTTGATGCGGTGCGTGATCAACTGCTGCCTTGTTTGATTCGCGATCAGCTAGCCTACCTACCTCTACCTGCAGACACTGCTACTACTACTTGTATATTTTGAGCTCGATCGTCAGATTCCCCTACCTCTCGCACTGTTTCAAACTTGTTTCAATTTTTAAGAGGGAGTAGTATGCGTACGATCTTGTTTGAAATGCTGGAGGTGCACGGCCGCATGGGCAGGCAGAGGCAGGCAGACCGGGGAGAGTAGCGGCTAGCTGGGTGCAAGAGTCCACCTAGTTCGCGGAATCTGATGCGGATGCCTGCTGGCATGATGAATGGCTGCTTGGAGGAATCGAACGCGAGCAGGTCCAAGCGGCACCACACCAGGAATTTTGCCCCGCCCAAGCACCCGTGTGGCCCTGTCCCTCCCATTTCATAATGCTTTCCTAGCTGGTATTACCGCCGAATCGTCCGATCTCTGCTAGATCCTGCTCGCGTCCAATCCATACACGACTTTTTGAAAATGGTCATGCATGCACGCAAGGGCATTGTTGGAGTACACAGTACATCCACGAGACCACAATGTTAGTAGTACATTTTGTAAATACACGACAAATACGAACGACATAATTTATTCCAACACATGTGTGCATGGGAAGCATGTGAGTGGGAGATGCATGCATGCATGGGAGGCAAAAGAAGGTAGCAGTACTATACCCTGGTCTCTCACGTAGTAGAATTGTAGAAAGCGTCGTGCACTGTTGCGTTCTGTACAGTATTCTTTTGGTGTGCACATATGCATGCATGGGGGCTGGTCCGGACTGTTGGCGTGACAAGGAAGTTGGGGCCAACTGTTGCCACGATCGATTGGCCGCCGAGGCCAGTAAGTGCAGCAGGATCCACGTACTACGTACGTGGTTCGGCTTTACGAACTCGATCAATCCACAGGACACACACAAACACAGGTGATCGATCGATCACTGACCGCTCCATGCGGCTTGCAGGATGATCCGTCAAATTATTCAGCCATGCATAGAGACTCGTGTAGTGGCACTGCATCCATGTTTTGTACTACTACAAAAGCATGATCTCTGGCACATCTTACGTCAACTCAGCTCGTGCATGCAGCACTGTTTCCATCGAGCCAACATATACTAGCTAGCTAGCCATGCATGCATGGGAGTTGCAATCTTGTAGTAAGTGGGATGTGCAAGTTATGTTTTGCCACAAGAATGCAAAGCCCTTTCTACGTGGAATAATGTGCAAGGCCATACATAATGCATTGCCCGTTGCCACAAGTGACGAGATCCTTCATCTTACAAATATCACTGATAGTAAGAAACTGTTTTTATACCCATTGACAGCTGAGAATATCGATCGAAGTAGCTACAAACAAACATACGTGTCTGTATATCAGGACTTCGTTTTCCACTTGGCGTAACGGGAAAAGGGCCGTGCATGTGACATGTGTGAGATCCCGAGCCACTACAGTTCCATGCTGTTCAGGATAAAGAAGCTGAAGGGACTAGAGAGGCAAAAGGTGCCAACAGGGTTGCAGGTGATTTGATGTTGGCGAGAAATATGCGCACATATAACAATTAGGGGCGCAAGCACAGTCCTTCCGATGAATTCAAAGCTCAACAGGCACGACGATCATTCAGGGGAAAAAAATCTACAGAAGCAAGCAGCGTGTGCCTCCAATTAAGCCCGGACGAGCCGAGCCTTTGTCTTGTCCCTATGCATACGTTGTACTACTACTGATGGGTAACCTGTTGGAAGTGAAGTGCCCATTGACTAGATTAATTGTTGAGACTGTTCGAATCAAGTGCGATCCTGTTTTGTGGGACAAAAACAGACACTGTACTCAAATAGTCAAGCATGAATCCAAAATAATGAAGGCTTTAACAAGAATAAAGTGTAGTAGTACCACACAAAGATTTGAAATTTGGTACGTACCTATGGTGCTGTTTCCGTATCAACAACTACTTGCTCCCAAAACCTCTTTGGCTAGCTAGCCATTAGCATCTCAGAGTAGCCCACTAGGGCATGGCGCCTCGGCTTGGGACCAGAAATGACAGGAGTATCCAGCAATGGACAATGGAGACCCATATATACATGTGGGCACTCGATCATCGGGAGACAGTAAATGCATTTCCCATCGATGAGAAGAAGAGGATAAGGACATGTAACTGCTAGCTCACGGTGCTAGCTAGCTAGAGAGCCCAATGTACTCTAGGATCTATCATTGGACAATACATGCATGTCCAACGCTAGCCATCCTGCTGTACACACTATGGTAAGAATAGGGGGTGCACTAGTGCAGTGTCCATATGACAAGCTAGCCATATTGGTGTTTGGATCAACATGTTTAAGGTCTGTGAATCCTTATGGGGACATATATGTTTATAGAAAAACAAGTTTGTGGGCGCACATTGTGGGCTTGTGAGCTGTGGCCAGAGTGGCCGCAGCAGAATTGCAGAGAGATGGTGAAGGAAGGGGGTGTATGAGGAAGAAAAAGGAATCCTTGGAAACATACCCTCTGCGTGCCAGGAGAAATAATGAGGCCATCGATTTCAAATGTAGTAGCAGTACCAAGCAGAAAAGATCCTTCCTTTGCTACAGCTACCGCTGCCATTGCTGCTGCTGGCAATATAATACTCCTACGCAGGTTTGATTCCTTTGGATCGAGAGCTGGGCTGGTGTAGATGAGATCTGAGCGGAGCATTCATGGCGATCGGGTCTGGAATGTGTGTATCTGCGCACGCATGACCTCTTCTCGGTGTCAGAACATCGTTTGCTGCTCCTGGATCGGTGCCCTCCAACAAGAATGCCCGTCCTATATATGCTAGTCTACAGAGCTGATCTCAAGCATTTCATTCGAAGATGCAATACTGAAGCATTTCGTAGTAGTATGCCTAAAAACAAAGCTGCTCTATTAGAAAAGAAAGCTCACGTGAACGACAGGAAGCTAGTAGATAGTATGCCTGGTAAAGAATTCTGTTTCAGAAGAGAAGTATGTCTGGTACTACATTGAATGCCATACCATACCATGCATGGATCGAATGGCAGAATGGACAAAAATAACCCAAATTCGAAAGGATTTCACAAAATGACCCATCAGGAAAACTATTTCCCTGGACTAACCCTTTTGGTAGCGCCTAACAACTAGGCGCTATGCCTCCTGCCAGCGTGGCACCGTCAGGCCCCTCCCTGGCCCCACACGGCCGTGTGACGCCCAGGAGCTATGCCTGGGGCGAGTAACGCCCAGGCGCTATGCCCAGGGTGTAGCGCATATCTGCTAGGCGCTACACTTTAGGACTTAAGCTGTCGCGCCAGCCCCCCTTCCCACCCCTCCCCATTCACTCCCAGCTCGACCCAAGCAAGAAGAACAGCAAGGAGGCGCCCCCTTCTCCCCCCCCCCCCTCAAATCTCTCACATTGGAAGCTTTGTTTGGTGGATTTGTGCCTCTCCCCAGCTGCTAGAGGTACCCTCCCTCATTCCCCTCCGTTTTGACCTCTTGAAATCTTTCATTTTGGTTGGACTTGGCTTGAAACCCTAGAAATTTGATTTGGAGAGAAATGTTTGGAAATTTGTTCGATTTATTGGCCAATGTTGGTTATAAAGATGTGTATGAAGCATTTAGTTAGGTTTAGGGTTGTTGAAATGACATTGTTTGGTATATTGGAATGTTATGGCTAGGGTTAGGGTTAGGGTTTGCTTATGTGAGAGAGGGTGTTCTTGTTAGCTTTATGGTTTGGTAATGTGTCTAGTATAGTTTTGTTTATCTTGTCATGGTTAGTTAATGAACATATTCTCCTATGTGTTAGGGATGACAAGAATTGTTCATGTTCATCATGTGGACAAGGATGCCTTTTTGAAAGGCAACATAGAACCGGACCCGGATGAGCTAGATATTGTGTTTGAGCGTAGTCCCACCTATGCCGAGGTCTTGGAGCAAGTGAGGATTGAATTGAAATGGATGGACCCATGTTATGTTGTTGAGTTGGAAGGAAGACATAATGTGGGTTTTGGAGTGCATATCCGTTGGAAGACCATGCGTATCTTCTCCGAGGCTCGTTGGCTTGCATACAAGGAGGTGGTGGCCGAATCACTAGACAAGGCTCTTGAGCTATTTGCCACCAAGAAGGTTGATAGTTTATTGCCTTTGGACTTGAACCGCCGTGCTTCCCCATTGGATAGTAGGAGTCCTCCACCCGTGGAGCAAGAGCTATGGATTGAACCTCCTTTGAGCCAAACATTGAGCCCGATTTCAAGACACGAAGACGAAGTGTTGGAAGAGGACAATGATGATTGTGAGGGTGAAGATGATGATGATGTTGAACTCCATGACAACAATGTTGGTGATTTGGAGAAATATATCACTCAACATGACATGGACCATGAACTCCCGTATTCTCGAGGCTATGCTTCGGACTCGGATGATGATGGTCCTGAAGAAGAAGTTGACGAGGAGGGGTTCACGGCTAGAGAGGCTGAAATCCACCATACCGTATTGGGGCGGGACCATCGGGTGCCTTTGTTTCGTGATCTTAGTCTCACGGATGAAGCCACGGTTGATGGTGGCAAAGGCATAGTGCTTGGACCAAGGACAAGTTCTTACCAGGATGGCAATGAAGTGAATAATGGATTTTGCAAAGGATCAAGGTTTAAGACCTTGTTGGAATTTAAGCAATGGATAAAGGACTTCTCGGTGAAGCATCATCGTCCTTACACGGTCGTGCACTCGGATATCAAGGAGCGTTACACGGTGAAGTGCGAGGCGGAAGGATGTCCTTGGATTGTGCGTGCTAGACCATTCAAGGGAGGTCCCGATTGACACATATCTAGTTGCAGCTACATGTAAGATTGTATGGCTAATGAGAAATGCATGGGAAACAGAAAGCACTAAATGCATGTAAGGTTGTCCCATACCTCATCTTCCGAACGAATCGCCGAAGTGGTGTCATCGTCAACATCATCCTAAAGATGGGCCGACGGATCAGTAGTCGACTTGGACCTAGAACCGGACGGGGTTGTGTACTCGGGATCGCGGCAACCTAGCACGTTAGATAAGCGACGCATCTTTTGGGCCGAGCGCTGTAACAAATAACAACATAAGTCAAACCAAGAACATGCCTATCTTGAGGAAGTCTCGCATCCATACCTTAAGGAAGTTTCATATCATGCCTTCTCCCTTTTTCCCCTTAGGGGCAGAAAAAAGAATCGCCTCGGCATCGTCGGCATATTTCTTTACCTCCGTTCTCTACAGAGTCAAGAACAAGAACATGTTAGGCAAGAAAGATATGAGAGTGCAAGGAAAGTAATGTGAAGGCAACGATAACTTTACCGCAAAGTTGAGTGAGGAAGAAAGCGGGATGTCGGTCCCTCCCTGACCTGCCGGTTGTACTGAGTGTAGGCAAGTTCATCGAACTGGACTGGATCCTCCAATATTTCTTCCTCATAGGACGGCGGGCAAATGGAGACACGGGTACTACCAAGAAACCAATGGATGTAGTTGTTAAATGCTACTGGGCAATGTGCTCTTCCACTATTCCATTCCTTTCGTCGAGCATTCTCCACACAAATGAGGAACTCCATGACGTGCCTCCTATGAAGGTGATCCCAATTCTTGATCTTCCTCTGCCTCTTTCTGTCCAACCTGAACAACAACAAAGAACCATGTTAGTACCATCCAAAGCAATTGAGCACAAGTTCTCATGCTAACTAACCGATGAAGCTCCTTGTCGGTGTCCTTCCACACGGGAGGGTTGCACTGTAACAACCCGAACTGCCTCATCACCCGTTGTGGCATATGAAATTCAACCGCCCAATTGCAAATTAATGGGCAGCACATGAGCCAGAGAGATTGTTCCTCCAAGCACTTCGGGTTAATATCAAACCCGGGAGCAATACCAAACTCGTCCCCACAACCATAAGTCTCCCACTCCACCTGCAACATATCACAAGAACATGTTTGGTATCAATTTTGACTCGTGAAGTAAATATTATGGATAGTGACGTATAGATAAACATCTACCTGCTCGGACGTAGTCGCATCAAACTCGTTCGTGTACTTGAGGTACATGGCATCAACATCGCTTGTCATCTCCGATACCACGTCCCACTTGTAAGCCCAAGTCGGTTGGCGTAGAGGGTTTCTATTATACGCTGGCCAAGGATGGTGGCCCACCTCTTTGGGACGACCAACTGGTAAGCGTTCCCAGCTCCATATCGAGAGAAGAACCATAGCACCACCTATTCCGGCATTTTACCGCCTACGACAGGCATCGTCCAACTACAAGTGAACAAAAACGAGGTCAGTATAGCATATGTGTGGACTCGACATATACAAATGAATATAGAGTGCACAGGTGATTACCTGCCGGTACAAGTAGGCAAGAGCCGCTGAACCCCAGCTGATATTGCTATCCCAGTTTGCTAGTGCCTTGAGCCACATCCACTGAGCGGTCCTACCTCTGTTGTCAGCAAACAGAGTCCTAGAAAGGACATACCACACGTACACACGAGCATGTGTCTCGATCACCTCAACCTCGGCGGGGTTCGGGCATTGCCTAAAGTTCTCCACGATCCACGTATATGTCACGCCTGCTGGGACTCTATCTTTGCTCTTATCTTCAAGTTCTTCAGGAGTCGTGCCAATAAGTAGCTCCATCGCATTGTGCCACCCATCGGAATCTGTGCTCATACAGAGAGGCTCCCCCGCTATAGGAAGTCCAAAGATCATGGAAACATCCTGAAGAGTAGGAGTGATCTCGCCGGTCCGGAGGTGGAAAGTGTGCGTCTCCGGCCTCCACCGGTCGACAAGTGCGGTGATAGCAGCCGCGTTGAGGTTCGGCGTCGACCGGCTCACAAGCGTGATGAAAGGGAGGAGGCCTAGCCGCTTGATGTACTCGGTGTACCGCTCGTCGTACGGCATGTCATTCGAAGAGGCGCCATGAGACCGAATCTTGAGGGGACGAAGCCTCTGCATACATACAAGATCGAACATTATGCTTTTTCCAACACAATTGAATCAATTAAAAACAAAAGCAAAGAAGTTCAACAATGGTTTTATTACCATATGCTTCTTCGCCATCAAGTATGCCCGGTGTTGATGATCATAGTAATCCTCAAGTAGCCACACCATCCTACATATATATTCCAAACATCAATAAAATGTGTGTGGTATGTGGCCATTGTTTGAATTTATACAATAAACTACAAAGAATATGGTAGCATATTATTCAAACATCCATACAAATCCATATACAACCATCATATACAATGCAAATCAACAACACACTTTCATTCCCCATCAAATACAACTAATTTATAACTACCAAGTAACTAAAAACATGCACAAATAGTCCATATTATGAATCCAACTAGATCTAGGGTTTGAGGATAATGTGCAAGATTCATTGGATGAAAGAGAGGGGAAAGGAGGGGATTACCTTGAGGGAGGGATGGGGGAGCTAATCCACGGTGAAATCCCTCGGATCTGTTGGATTTGAGGTGGGGATTTGAGAGGGAGGGAAGGAGGAACCGCCAGCGCCCCTCTGTGTTCTTTTGTTGGCCTGTGGGAGTGAATGGGGAGGGATGGGGAGGGGGCTGTCGCGCGACAGGTTAAGTCCCAGGGAAGTGTAGCGCCTATCAGATAGGCGCTACACCCTGGGCATAGCGCATGGGCGTTACTCGCCCCAGGCATAGTGCTTGGGCGTCACACGGCCGGGTAGGGCCAGGGAGGGGCCAGGCGGTGCCACGCTGGCAGGGGCATCGCGCCTAGCTGAAAGACGCTACACTGTAGAGTGTAGCGCCTAGCTGTTAGGCGCTACCAAAAGGGTAGTCCAGGGAAATAGTTTTCCAGATGGATCATTTTGTGAAATCCTTTCGAATTTAGGTTATTTTTGTCCATTCTGCCGGATCGAATTGCCTAGGCAGTTACTCTAAACCACACTGTTTGCCTGCTCTAACCTACAATTGTGGCAACCTAGCTAGTCGCAGCGAAGCATAGTTTTAAAAACCGGACCGGTTTACTGGTTAAACAAAAAAAAACGAAACCCGTGGCCTTAAAGATTTTTTAAGCGCACTAGACCGGCCAGCTAACGAACCAGGAAAAATCAGCGGTGAAACCAGTGGTTTAGTGGAAAACCGGTCGGCGATCCGACTAATAAAACACCGTCCATAGAAGAAAATATCCCGCAGAGGTGGGGATTGGATCCCAAAACCTCCCAAGCTCGTGCCAACAAAGGTTTTCATGGGCTAACCAACTGGACAAACCAATGTTTATGTTAAAATACTTCACGTATATTCTAAATACGTTTCTCTTTTTTAACAAATTAGTACTTTTCCCTTCATATTTTTTTCTTAATAAACCAGCACTGAACCGGTTTAAACCGGTGATTCAACCAGTGAATCCTGAACCGAGGACCTCACTGGTTCAGTCGCCGGTCCGGTTTTCTAAACTATGCTTCGAAGAGCATGTGCAGCGTAGATAAAATGAGATGTCTAAGGATGCCTTTTCAGTACTAGACATGGATCTAAACGCTGTGGAAGGGGTGTCTAACAAAAAGATTCTTAAGAGTGAGTCTAGTACAAGACTCAAGGTCTAAGAAATTGTATTTTTGGCTGGACCCATAGTCAGCCTCTAATTTCTCTTTGTGATAACCATTTCATTCTTTAGCTTGTCAGTTGGCTGTTACAAAAAAAATTGCTCTGCTAGTACCAGCCCGGAGAAGGATACGGGCCCACGGGACGGTCCCACACCACCACCCCTAGCGCCTCGCGGTGCTCTGCATACTGTTCCGGTTTCTACTTTTGAAACAGGGCTACCCCTAGCCCCACGAGGCAGAGGGCGTGGAGGCATGTGCGTAGTACGTAGCATGGTTTAGAGCACATCTCCGCTAGCATTTTCATGACGGTCTTTCCACGTGTATTTTTATTCGAATAGTGAAAATTCGTTTAACCATGTTTTTAAGCGCTTAGTTTTATTGGATTTGCTCCATTTTACATTCGGGATTCACATGCCAAACCCGGAGTGTCGAAAACCATCTGACAACGCCAAATGAAGCGAAATCTGCGAGAAAAAAACCCCGCGTTGGCAGCCCCGCCTTATCAATGTGTGAAACCGAGTCATCCTCATCCCGTTGTCTTGACTCCCGCGACGAACGACACCGGGCAATGATCGCCTGTTCCATCGGCCATGCGTCGCCGTAATGACACGCCACCGCTGGCCACCTTCCCGCTGTTTCTACTTTTTTCATCCACGCCGCTACACCCCTCCCGTCTTTATCGCCCTTTTCTCTTTCGACTATAAATACCGACATCTCACCGTCTTCCAGAGAACACAACCTCATCACCTCCATTCCCCAACCAACAAGCTCCCCGGCGACAAGAAGAAGAGATGGCAGAGTGCTATCCCTACGATCCTGTGTCGGCGAACGGCTTTGGTCGGCGCTATCCAGCCGTTAGGCGGCAGTTCGACGTCGCCGCCCTGCTTCTTTTCTGAATAAACAAATGAGCGACACCGATCGAGCGGATGGGCCGAGCGAGCTCTATTGTATGCTGATGGCAAGCACGTGCCGCGCTCCTCCTATGCTGTGTCGTCGTTGCCCATGGGGTTACCTTGCGCTTTTATTATTGCCGTGTTGATCGGCCGGTTAGATTTCAAATCATATCGGATTGTGGGCCATCGAGAAAACGAAGCAAACACAAAATGATGCGCGAGCTAGAAGGCTGGTTCTAGTGCGAGTATCATTGCGAGTACCATACATGCCATGTTGGTAAAAATCTGATGTGACACAACAATTAATAAAGAAAGAGATGGTCAGAGTATCATAGGTAGATACAATATCATAGATAAACTAGAAAATCCTCATAAATAAATTTTGTACACAATTTTGTATTGAGATTTCGTAAATTATTAAATATAATACGAGTATAATACCATGTAGTATGGAGATAGTATCATATACTAGTATCATATGCATGATACTAGTAGTATGATACTACCACTATAACCAGCCGGAAACAAAGGGCAACGCACGAAACGTGGATAAGCGGGGCGTGCGATGAAAACCACCGCAAGCCATTTAATAATAAAGAACATCTTAAATCGGCAATGCTATCAGAGTGGCATAACTGCACGAACACACGGGTTTTAGGAGACTTGGCTTCTTTCTGGCCATTTTCTCCTGTTTTCTCCACCAGCTTCTCCCAGAATCTCATCTGCCAAAATCGTTTATACTTCTAAATTGACATTGAAACTACTAGTTAAGAAGTTTGAACGAATTTTGAAGATGAGATTCTGGGAGAAGCTGGTCAAGGGTAGATTCTGGGAGAAGCTGGCCAAGAAGCTGAAAAGAAGGGGGCCTTGCAAGTCTAGATTAAGCTGGTACTAATAACAGAACTAAAGCGGCAAAAGCATCAAAACAGCATGGCACTCCAACAGCGTCGCTTTGTCCAGCCAAAAGCACAGTATCAGACTGAGCCTGCAATCAGCTAAATATTCACCCGTTAATTCCGACGCAGCAACTTGCAGAAAATTAAAAACGATGTTCATGTTTCAGAACTTCATGCCTAGGGCTGACTGCAAGAATGAAGACAACAAAACCTACAGTGCTTCATCAAAAGTATTTCATACTGACTACTAGTGAGATACTAGGCTTGAAAGTTGTAATTAACAAAAAATAGGTCGGTGGTCAACAAAAATTGTAAATGCTAGTACTATACAATGCATCAAGGGCAACAATTGAAATGTGGTCTTGCTCCAAAGGAACTTAATTGCATAGATAGTTTTTTTGAAACAAAATTGCATAGATAGTGATTCTTGAAAATTAATACATGGACAGTCATGGCAGAGTATAACAGTTTACAAGTTCAAGTACTTTGCCGCCACTGCCATCAATATACCCTGACCCCCAAAAGGCAGCCATTTAAATTACGATTGCCAAATCATGGTTAAAATATAATTTATCAAGTAAAGTGGACACAACAATCTGCAACTGCCTTATTTATGCAAACTAGGAATAACCCTATTTAGACCATCAGATCGATACATCTAATGTGTTGTAAGCAAAAAAAAAAAATGGATATGGTGGATGAGCTCACTGGAGCCCTTTTTTCAAAAAATTCTAAAATGATATTTTTAAGTTTTGAAAAAATACGAAAAATATGTATATCTAGGTAATTATGTATATTTCGAGCCTGCAATATCTTGATCTAAAATACATTGTATTCTGGGCTACATAAAAAAGATAAAATCTGACAAGATTTGAAAGTTCACCCTCTCAGATCTGTATTTTTGTCTTTTTTTGTGAAGCCAAAAATACAAAATATTTCGAATTGGGACATTGCACACTTAGAGTATACCTCATTTCCTATTCAAATATATATTTTTTCTGATTTTTTCGAAACTTTGAATATACAAACTAAAGGGCTCCAATGGAGTTGATAGCATAAAACTACCACTTTGTATGTCAAATTTACCATTTAGTACCAGTCGCTCTTGATTTCGCAAAACAATACCACATTTGATTCTGATTGTAGCAATGTGCACCGATTTCACTCTAATAGCGAATTGACACTGCCTAAGACGCGCGGGCCCACATGTCAGGCTGACGTGGCAGCGTGAGACAGCGTACCGTCTGCCGTTTTGCATGCAGGTCCTCAAGTTTTGACAGAAAATTGCACAGAAGTCCCTGGCACTATTAAAACCTTCATAACTTTTGAATACGAATTCAAATCGAAAAAGTTTAAATACGAAAAGTGCTCAGAATTGTTTGAATCTTTTTTTACAAACTTTATTTATTATTTTATATAATTAAAAAATATAAAAATATAAAAAATATTTTATTAATTATAAGAAATTATTTTATTAATTATACAAAAACTTTGGAAATTCATAACTTTAACTATATAACTCCAAATAATATAAATAATATGTCTAAATTTATTAGAAAAATTCAAGGAATCCATTTCTTATATTTATAATGCATGAATCATAACCGTTCCTCTCGGATATTTTGATTATGCAAGTAATCATAATAATAAATGCGTGCCGTTTTATTTATTTTACTGAACCTGCCTGACTAGCTAAACCTGTGAGTTTTGGAGCCTCGCCTCCTGCTTCGTCTTGGGAACTCGCGATTTGGAGCTTCCCGAGCCGATCGAGGAAAGTGGCCACACCTGCCTTGTGCTGCTCGATCGATCTGTATCTGCTAGCGCGCGAGCCAAGATTCGTTGCTTCTTCACCCCGCACGCGCACACGTCGCCGGCCATGCTGTCCACTGCCCGCATGGCGAGCTCGCCGGGGTGCGGCCTTGACCCTTGTCGACGCCCGAGCCATTACCGGTCTTCCTACCGGCGGCGTCGGAGGCGAGATGCCGGCCGGCGTGCACTCGGCGGCGCCACGCAAGCTCGTCGAACCCGCCGGCTGCCTCGGCGCGCGCCATGGAGGCGGCATCATGCGCGCGCCACCGATCGTGGACGACGTCTACATTGTCCGCGCCGACCGTGTCGTCCGAGGAGAGCGTCGCCACCGTGTTGAAGCGAGCCGCTTCGCAGATGCCGCCATGGCCGAGTCCACCGAGGACGGCGCGGCTCGCCGGGCGTGGTGACGCCGCCGTGCAAGGAGTACGCCAAGACATTCTACCTCGGTAATTAAGCCACTCAAACATCTTACGCCGCAGTACTTATTAATACACCGAATAATCCATGTTACTAATAAAAATGTCAATTTTCCTCCAGCGACGCAGCTGATGACGTCGGAGAGGAGGCGGGCGATCTGGGCCATCTACGGTAAGATCAATCGATGACATCATGTATTGAGACGCCACTGATCGGCATCGAGCTGACGGCGATCACGACGACGAGTAGTATGGTGCAGGAGGACAGACGAGCTGGTGGACGACCCGAACACGGCGCACACCTCCGCGGTGGCGCTGGACCGGTGGGAGTCGCGGCTCGAGGACGTCTTTGCCGGCAGGCCCTACGACATGCTCGACGCGGCGCTGGCCGACGCCGTGGCAGCGTTATGATTACGTCCCCCTCCGCGGTGACACATTTATTATTATGATTACTTGCATAATCAAAATATCTGAGAGGAACCATTATGATTCATGCATTATAAATATAAGAAATGGATTCCTTGAATTTTTCTAATAAATTTAGACATATTATTTATATTATTTGGAGTTATATAGTTAAAGTTATGAATTTCCAAAGTTTTTGTATAATTAATAAAATAATTTCTTATAATTAATAAAATATTTTTTATATTTTTATATTTTTTAATTATATAAAATAATAAATAAAGTTTGTAAAAAAAGATTCAAACAATTCTGAGCACTTTTCGTATTTAAACTTTTTCGATTTGAATTCGTATTCAAAAGTTATGAAGGTTTTAATAGTGCCAGGGACTTCTGTGCAATTTTCTGTCAAAACTTGAGGACCTGCATGCAAAACGGCAGACGGTCCGCTGTCTCACGCTGCCACGTCAGCCTGACAGGTGGGCCCGCGCGTCTTAGGCAGTGTCAATTCGCTATTAGAGTGGAATCGGTGCACATTGCTACAATCAAATTCAAATGTGGTATCGTTTTGCGAAATCGAGAGCGACTGGTACTAAATGGTAAATTTGACATACAAAGTGGTAGTTTTATGCTATCAACTCGCTCCAATGAGCTCGTCCACTAAAATGACCTTCCCGTGCTGTAAGATGTTAATAAAATTATATAAGAGCTAAAAACAGTATGTTACCCCACTTGCTTCACCGTTGACGGTTGTCCCCAGTTGTCAGTTTCCTTTTTGTAGCTGAATAGTCCTCTGTCTGTTCTGTCATTGGTCTCTTTCTTGGATGAGAACTCTGACAAGCACTCGCAGTAAAACAAACTTCTTGATCTGTGCCTGGCCGAATAATTTAACATAATTAAGGTCAATGGATTACAAATACACTTGGAACTATAATGTTATGCCTGATATTCTTAACAGGTGAGCATTTCAAGGACCTCTGACCTCTAAAAAGCAATCATTTCAATTACGAACTGCTAAATCATTCAGTTAAAATAGAAATCTCAAGCATCTTACAAAGTTAAGTGGGTGCTGCAATCTGCAACAGTCTTACTGATGTAAACTAGGAATAACCATACTTAACCCATCAGATTTATATAAAAGCAACACTGCATTTTGTGCCATAACAATCCACAGATGCTAATCCTTTTGGTTAAGTTTTTTTGTCTTTTTTTGGAAGCAATGGGGATATTCAACTAATTTACCTGCATTTCTAGTAGATATGACCTCAGAATCTTTAGCAGGACATGCCATGGTACCTAACATAGTCTGGGAGATTGCAGAACCTGCAGTAAATTTGAAAGTTAAGAGATACAGCTAGAAGTGAAGGAACACAACGCAAAATTGCCGTTTTTATAGCCAGTTACAGCTGTGCAACCCACAATAGAATGATAGAACATAGAACCAGGGGAAAACATGCCTCCTCCATATATTTTTTGAAGGGGCAATGAGCCGACGAATATACATAGAAACCATACGCTAAGGGGTGCAAAAGAATGTTGCATTTGATGGGGATGTAAGCCACAGCCCAGGCAGGGCCAGTAGTTGTGTAAGAAGAGCTTTGTAAAATTTTGAGACAGGATAGCACTGTTATATTCCATTTTTTTATTTTTAGCAATCGCAATATACCTACAGTACTTCCGCCATTCAAATATGCCTACGCATTCATGCAACCAATATGAACCTGAACATGAAAAGCACCCTTGACAGTTCATTCGGTCTTGCATAAACTCAAAACAATTTCAGGGTTTAATGGTGCCTACATTAGTTTTTCTAAATCTAAAATAGAATATATTCTCCTCCTGGTTTGCACATGAATGAGGGTGTTCAACTAATTCACATGTCTTAGCTACCAATGATATCACAGAATTTTCAGTCAAATTAATCGCAGCGTCAAACATAGCATAGCAGATGGGAGCAATAGGAGCATCTACCAGGAAAATATTTAAAGGGGTTAATTTGCTATACAGAAGTTTTCCCTAGTAGAAAAATGACCGAGGCTGCTCAATGAATTTACCTGTAACAGTCACCGATGAGATGGAAGATTTCTTAGGATCTAACAAATTGCCAAAAATATCTGCAATCAGAACGGCATGGTATTAATTGCATATATGGAGGTTTCTCCTAGTTTGAAAATGATCAAAACTTTTTAAGTAATTTACCTGCAGTTGTTAACGGGACCGAAGAAAATCCAGGTTTCATCACATTGCCAGTAACAGGAGTGCCTGCAACAGTAACAATTTTAGGTATTAATTAAACATACAGAGGACTTCTGCAATTAAAAAATGATTGATGATGTTTACTTTTTTACTTTTGCGAACAAATGAGGTGGGCGATGTGCATTGCAACCAGTGGTTCGATAGTGTTGGCTACAGCATTACAGGTGTATGTACCCAAACAAAAGCAGAGGAAAATAGTAGCTATATTGACGAAATCAGAGCAGCGAACAGAAAACTGTTTTGTAAAGACGAAGGCAACACAAAGCACGGTGTAATGGAAAATTTAGAGGAAGATACAATGCATCAAAGTAGGCTAAGAGTTAGGCTTTGAGTTGGTTAATTCTAACTCTGCAAATGATTAACATGCGAGTGCTAACATCTCCAAAAAAAATCTGAGGTCAAAATCTAGCAAAGCAGAGAAGAACAGATATATATGAAACATGACAATGATCGCCAACAGGACTCAACATAGCCAAGATATCAAGTTGAAAAAATTAACAAGTGCTGATTTGCTAATATTTAGGTTGAAAAAAATTTACCTTCCCACGCACTCGATTGAAGCACACACCCTTGATTGATCTCCCGGCATTTAGCAGCTTTAATACATTCCTCTGAATATTAGAAATATCACACTAGTTCATCAGCTGATACTAACAAAATGTGCCAGCATTGAACAAATACTGGTATTACTCGAGGGAAGTGAAGTAGAAGTTGATTATTACAAATTTAGACCGTGTGTTTACAGAATTTTTTTCTCCAGTTTCTTTTAACACGGTGGTAGCTACTCTTTTTTCTCTCAGCGAAAGCAACTTCATTATTATGGCACTAGTACCTTAACCAACAAAACTGTAGTAGCACAGAGAGAAAATTTTGTGCCCCCTTTAAATTAGAAGAATGTTAGAATTTGAACAGCTGCTGCCCCTGCCAACCAACCCTTACGGGATTTTTCTGGCTAGTCAGTACAATGCATTCAGATGAATGGTAAGGGTCTCATGAAAAATATGCAGCTTGATGGGTTGCACGGAAATGATGCATGTGGAATTAAGAATCAAGGAGAAGCAGCGCACCGGCATTGATTAGAAAGTTGCGATTAGCTGCGAATACTACTAAGGAACAGAAGGTTAAGCACAACATCCAATGCTTATATACAGAGTGAAACTAGAGACCGAGCCATACCAAAAATTCTCCCAAACCAATCATCTCGCGCCTTAGCTGCGATTTCTACAAATGAGATAAAAAAAAATTTATTCTAGAATATTGTTTGATGGCAAAACGGTTGCATAGAGAGAAGCTAGCTAGGAATGAAGTATACCAGGTGACAACTCCTGGCGGCGGTGGCTGGAAGAAGGCAGTCTGGAAAGAGCAACGAACCATCATGCATCCTGGTCCAATCGGGGTAGGATGATTGTAATATTAGTAGTATATTATTACCTCATCCTCTTGTCAAAATAGTTATTAGTTATCCGACGGGTAAGTTCTTCACATGCACGCTTGCTGGTAGGACGGGTACATTTCTTGATGTGCCGCCTCCGTCGGAAAGGAGCAAAGCTGGCCCAGATACAAACAATGAAATGACATTGATTAGAAAGTTGTGGCCGCCATGATCAAGGAATGATAGCGATCGATGCACTCGGCATGTCCATGCATGTGCATACCCAAAGCCAATGGGGAGTATGTTCTGCGGACCCATCGGGCTGTCTGGCAGTCGCAGACGGTCTTTGAACTCTGGAACTCTGTTAGCCAAGTCCTGGACGATCTTTGCTGCTCTAGCCCACATAGGTTTCCAGTCCCGAGAAATCTTACTGATCCAAAGAATGAATTGTACTATGATTAAGAATATTTTTTTATCTGTATATACTGTGAGAGGAGGGATATGGAAATATTCCGTGTACCTACCTGGCTACTTCCAAGTGAAATAAACGGTGCACGCGGAGAAACTTGACGAGGACAGTGGCCTCGAGGCTGGGCGGGGAAGAGGGCTCCAGCGGCAGGAAGCGGGGAAAGATGTAATCCAGGGCTTCGGCCCACAGGCCCTGGAATACGAGGCGCGCCAGATGGAACACACAAAAGTAGTAGTCTGTCTGCTTCAACATCCTGCATCCATGCATTCATTTTGTTGATCAGCAAAGCGAGTAGATCAAAGCACTGGCAAAGCAAAATAAGGGTGCATACGCGACAAAGGTGGAGGCATAGCCTTGTAGCCTGAGGAAGGCGAGCAGCCGCCGGTAACGGAGCCGCCTAACACAGGGGTACTCTCCAGGGACAAACAGTTGCAGCTCCTGGCCGCACACCATCGCTCGAGTCCTCGTCATCATCTTGGACGGTCGCCGATTTGGGACTGGGGATTGGGTTTGGGGCTGGAAATTTCCAGTAACAGAATCACCTGCAACAGTAACAACTTTATAGCTAGTATTAATTAAGCATCCAGAGGATTTCAGCAGTTCAGAAATGATTGACGGCGTTTGATTTTAGTATTGTTTGAAAACAAATGGATGCGGACAAACAATGTGCACAGCAACTGGGGTTGGAACAGTGTTGAATGCGCTAAATGAGCCAGGGTGGGCCAACAGTCGAACTGTCCATATAATTTTAAAGCTTTGTTAATACGGTAGCAATAATAGCAAAACCAGAGCAGCGGGGAGCAAATAATTGTTTTGTAAGGACGAAGGCAACACAAAGAACGGTAAGAGCAAATCAACAGAAACATACAATGCATCAAAGTAGGCCAAGAGTTAGTTAATTATAGTTCTGCAAATGATCGAAATGGCAAGTGCTAACGTCTCAAAAAAAAAATCTGATGTCAAAATCCACCAAAAGCAGAGATGGAAAGTTGTCTAAAATAATGTCATAACAATGATCCGCGATAGGATTCAACGTTAGCCCAGATATCGATCAAATATTCAAGTGGAAAAAATGACAGGTACTTATATACTAAATTTAAGGTTGGTGGAGTGAATTTACCTTCTCTTGCACTTGATTGAAGCGCACACCGTTGATTAAGCTCCAGGCGTGTAGCAGCTTTAATACATTCCTCTGAATATTAGAATATCACACTAATTCATCAGTATACTAATAAAACGTGCCAGCATTGTTATGGCAATATTGTACCTTAATCAAGAAAACTATAATACCACATAGAGTGTACCCCTTTTATTTAGAAGAATGTTAAAAATTGACCTGCTGACGCGCCTACCAACCAAACCTCAAGGTTTTTCTGTGGCTAGTCAGTACTATGCATTCAGATGTTATTCAACTGTCCCATGGAAAGGATGCGGCTTGATGGATTGCATAGAATTGATGTAAGTGGAGTTCAAAAACGAGGAGAGCGGTAGGTTCCGAAATTACAACACATACATGTGAATACTACTAATGAAAAGAAGGTTCAGCGCAACGCTTCAATGCTTATACGAAGTGAAACCAGAGACCATATCGTACCAAAAATTCTCCCAAACCAATCATCCCGCTGTTTATCTATGATTTCTGCAAATGAGATAAAAGATATTGTTAGACCAGACTACATTATTGCTTGATGGCAAAACGGTTGCAGAGAGAGAAGCTAGCTAGGACTGAAGTATACCAGGTGACAACTCCTGGCTGCAGTGGCTGGAAGAAGGCACGCTGGAAAGAGTAGCGAAACCATGAGTGAGAAGGCGTCGTACCAAGAAATGAGAAATGGCATGCATCGTGGGTCGAGTCGAAGGAGGAGGAGGATTGTAAGATTACCTCATCCTCTTCTTAACATAGGTATAAGCCATCCGGCGGTTATGTTCCTCACGTGGACTAGTATGATCCTTGACTTGGCGCTTCCTCCGTCGGAAAGGAGCAAAGCTGGCCCGACCGGGTACAAACAATCAAAATGAAATTGATTAGTAGTAAGTTGCAGTGCAATCATGGATTACCACTTGATAGCAATGCAATCGATCAGCATGCCTACCCGAAGCCGATGGGGAGTACGTTCTGCGGACCCATCAGGCCGTCCGGCAGTAGCAGGCGGTCTTTGAATTCTGGAGTACTGTTAGCCAAGTCCAGGACGATCTTGGCTGCTTTAGCCCACATGGCTCTCCAGTTCATGGCTCTCCAGTTCCCGGGAAACTTACTGATTCACAATGAGGAGTACTAATGAAATTTGTTGTTTGATCTCCTGTATGTTAATTGCGAGAAAAGGGGATATGAAATGAAAGGAATATACTCCAGATATATACCTGCGGACCTCCGATTGGAATAACTGGTGCACACGAAGAAACTTGACGAGGACCCTGGCCTCGAGGCTGGGCGTCCAGCAGGGCTCCAACGGCAGGAAGCGAGGGAAGATGTAACCCAAGGCTTGGGTCCACTTGCCCTGGAACACGAGGCGCACCAGATGGAACACGCAAAAGTAGGAGCTTGTTTGCTTCAACATCCTGCAGCATCCATCCATGCATTCCGTTGATCAGCAAGCAAGCAAGCTAGATGCACAAGAAGGGCGGTGGGTGGGTGCATACGCGACGAAGGCGGAGCAGTAGCCTTGGAGCCAGAGGAAGGTGAGGAGACGCCGGTAACGGAACCGCCTCACACAAGGGAACTCTCCAGGGACAGGCAATCGCAGCTTCTGGCGGCACTCCACCGCTCGCGTCCTCGTCATCACCATCGACGGTGGCCAATTTGGGAGCGGGGATTGGGTTTGGGGTCGGGGTCGGGGTCGAGGACAGTCGCCGCCGATGATTTGGGGCTGGGAATTAGGTTTGGGCTCGGGGAAGGAACTATGCAGGACGGTAGCCGCAGATCTGGGGCTGGAAATTTACTAGGTTTGGGGGTTGTCATCTGTTTTAATTGCTCCATGGATGGATATATCACTGCATATATCGCTGATATATCACTGCATATATCACTGGATATATAGTACTACTGCTGGTCCGTTCATAACTCTCTAATGCCCGCTGTCATGTTCGCTCATAATAACTCTCTCGTGAGGTATACTTTCAATTGATTGCTTCTCTCGGCACATATCACTGGAGTACTGCTGGTCCGTTCCATTGATTGCTTCTCTCGGCACATTCGGCCAGGATACAGTCCCGTAACCCTTTTTTCTCGGTAAATACTATTGTACGGGTCCGATTTGAATGCAACCATCGGACCATCCACCAGGCGTCGATTCCAATTTGATCGGACGATTTATGTAGGTGTTTTTTCTCAATCAATTACCGTGCGGCGCCTGCTCCCGTTAGAAAATAAACGGCGTGATACGCAATTAAGTACCCTACCGACCAGAAACTGCTCCACAATCGTTGCACCGCCCCCGTAAGTCCACTCCCGTCACACCGCCTCGCCATCAGCCTTCCTCATCCGGCAACTCCGCCTCGGAGCACCGATTTTCGCAACCTCCGGCGCCGGAATCTCCCTGCCCCTCCCCCTCTGCACTGCTTGCTTCCCTCTCATCTGCGTCTCCTCTTCAGCAACCACCACAGCGGCGCTAATGGAGCTCCGAGGCTGCGGGGCATCGGCGGGGTGACCAGCGGCCGACGGAAACAGAGGTGAGCCCCGGATTTTTTTGCTATCACGAGCTTCATCCGAATTAGGTTGGGCATACGTCCCTCACCAAATGCGGATCCTCTTCAGCATCCATCGGCGGCGGCGCGTTCTTGGTGGATTCGCGGCTGCGGGTCATAGGCGGCATCGCCCACGGAAGCAGAGAGGGCAGGGGGAGTTCTTGGTCGATTCGGGGCTCCGATTAAGGTTCGGAGGGGATTTCTTGTGGTTTTCTTTGTCGATTCCTCACGGTTTAGCAAGTGGCATCCCTACCACGACGACAAGATTGTGCCAAGGTGATGAAATTGATCCCTAAATATGTGATTTATTTCCTGCACTTATCGGGCACTAGATCCACTTATACATGCATTTGTGCACAGGGGCGGAGCCAAGGGGGGGCGAGCAGGGGTCAGACCCCCCTCAACCGTTCGCCCCCCTCAGGCCTTGTTCGGTTACACCCGAGTTGGGAGGAATTGGCATGGAACGGCAGGGAATGCAGTTGAATTTCCTGTCAACACCTCCCGATCCATGTTGATCCCACTCAAACCGAACAGGCCCTCAAGGATTTGAAGTGGTGTGATTAGTGCATGTGCATTCTAATGCCACACATAATCAACCTAAATAATATGATACTTAAGCCTAATTTAAAGTATTTATGCACAAAGTGAAGCCCAAACACAAGAGAGAATAACCCGCCCATCTGCTAGCCACCCATGTACGGGCAATGGGCAATCGTGGAAGCCTGGTTATTTTTCACTTCTTATCTCACCTATCAGAGATTTGATCTTGCTTGCTATTCTTGGCTGCAACGAAGCCAGCCGCATCTCGTTGCCATTGCCGACGTTAGACTTTGATTCTCAGCTTATCAAGGCAGCCAAATAGTACTGTAGCAGCGGCTAATCTTCTGCCCATTTATCATGAGTCCGCATCACCATCCCGTCTATTCACCACCGAATTAGTCAAGGTACACTATATTGTACATAGCACAATTAATCTGATTTGACTATTCTAACTTGTTTCACTTGAGTTTTGCTATGATTTGTAAGTTTATAAATGATGATAAACAATATAGTATATTTATTTTTCCACCCATTGATTTGATCTCGAATCTGGCCAAGTGTTGAAAATTCGGGACTATGTATAAGGAAGTTATAAATTAGTGAAAAAATAGCTACATTGTGCAAAATTTCCATCTATATCACGATTTGCTGGCCAATTTTAGCAGTAAAATGTTTGTCTGATATTGCTTTTTTTAGACTCGATACCTCTGTATACTTGACCTAGAGGTGATACGCAATTGTGGTCAACCGCTTCCTGCGTCATTGGCTAGGTCCTAGGTTTTCATCGCTCGCCCCCCCTAAGTACAAATCCTGGCTCCGCCCCTGTTTGTGCATCTCTAATATAGTCAATTCACAAGTGTGTGCTCGCATCCGAGGCTCGAGACTGGTTTAGATTTCGGCATATAGACATTTTATTATTGGATTTAACACTAGTCTGCGTATATACGCTTCCATGAACTGCTTTTCATGCTGTGTCAGATTTAAAATCAAGCTTCATGTATACTATGTTTCTCTGTTTTTGCTGGTTGGTTTTGAAGATTTTGGGTACACTTTCAGTTAGATTGGCGGCAATGTTTGACTATCTCACTTTTTAAAAATTTACATGCTTCCACACAATTGTAAACCCGCTGCATACAAACAACCACATGCTTCTATCATCCACGATTCCAACCCACCAATATGGATTCTCATGTGCTTTGCTTTCACATAAAACCCCACCAGCTTCAAACAAAAAAAATACATGATTCTATCATCCATGATTCCAACACACTACAAATATGTTTCTGTAACTATCATGCCTTAATTCCATAAATAGTAAATTACAACTGCATTCCAATAAGATTCCATTTACCTTTTCGCAGGACACTTATCCAACATGCCAAAAGCTGCGAAGGCAGAAAAGGATGACGATCCAGGATGTTTGTTGAAGTCTCGTTTTTCGGGGCCTCGATTGAGGGACATAATACTAGGTCTAAAGAAACCTCAGAGAGATCTCATCATAGCTCGAGGGTGGGGGGTTCTTCTGGACATCGGCTCTTTCTTTACTCCCAAGGGTTTGCTGGAATGGATAGTTTCGAAGATTGATCCTGAGCTCGGTGAATTTAGGAATCCTCGCAACAACACTCACATAGTCTTTAACAAAGAAATGGTTATCAAAGCCCTCGGTCTTCCTCGTGGAACTAGGGAAGTGGTGCTCACCGGTGATCATGAAGAGTCACCACACCGTGATTTCTATAGAATTCGGTACAAAACAGCTGGAATGAGGTCACCAATTTACTACGCCGAACATTTGCTAGAAAATGATGAACTGGATGATGAAACATGGTTCAGGACATTCTACCTAGTGGTGATTGGTAGATATTTCTTCCCGGGAACCAGCAGCATGTTGCCTCTAGAGTACCTAGGAAGTCTTGGCGATTCAAAGCTTGTTTGTGAATACGATTGGGCCGACCAGATTTTTCGACATACAATGTCGGGAATAAAATGCTTCCAAGAAAGATGTAGGAAAGCAAAAAAAAGCTCGAAACACAAATCCATTATGGGCTGGTGGTTGCTTACCATGGATCGCGGTATGCCATATCCCATGTTTTTTATTCATTCATATAAGGTCCTTTCTTGCTCTTTTTAATTCTAAAAAATGGGCCTAATTTTTTGTGCAACAAAATGTTTGTCCAGATTGTCTACATGGATCACCTGGACTTCCCCGTGTCTACTTTGTCCACTCATCGGATTAATGATGCCATCCCGCGAGCCTCCAATATATCAGATGCGGACTTCATGTTTGTTGTGAAGCATGACAAAAATAAGCTGACATTAATTCCAAATACATATGGTGTCCGACCAGTGAGTCATTCCACATTTTCTATCCCCAATACCTTATAGTTTCCCTTTGCACGGGCTTATTGTTATGTAATACTATTTATTTAGTAGTTCCGTCCATTCAACGCCACCCCTACGCTGTTGTGGATGCAAATCTTGGAAACAAAGATTTTGAAGCACCTATTCTACCAAAGCCTAGAGAAGCACACCCAAGCCATTCTGGACCGGTAATTTTCTAAAACAGAATGTTTCATGTTTCTAAGCAAATAATTCATGCTTCTTATACATGTGCAGTAGATTTCCATGAATTTTTTCCTGATCATTTCTTGCTTCCAACAGGATGCATCTAAGCAACAGACTACACAAACCTTAAGTTCACCTGAGGTGCTTTTCAACTAGTTTTTTTTGCTTCATAGATGCTAAACCAGCTGTTCAATCTACCAACTATCTTTAATACACTTGTGCAGGATCTCCCTGAATACTTGAGGACGATCCAGGAGAAGTACAACACCTTATGGAAGGAAGGAGTTGATAGGTTGACAAAACTGCACGACAAATCAAATGACCCAATTTGCTTCTGAATTGTATGTAGCTATCAAGCAAAATGTCGCCACTCTAGATGGCTTAGCCTCCCCGCCCAGAGTCCCCATGCCCGCTGCTTCCCCGCCTAGTGCTTCCACTCCCATAAACTCCTCGCCAATTAGTAATCAACCCGTGTTTGGTGAAGGTGTCCACAATTCTGATCCTACAACAACACCAAATACACAATTTTGGGTGGAGGCCAGCAAGATTGCCGATGAAGTAGAGCAAAGCGCTAGCAAATCAGCAAATACAAAGGATCCATCTACTTCCAGCCATCACCATATGGCAGACGATTCCGTCACCGCAACAACTCGTACAATTCGTCGCGGTGATGACATCGAATGCCCTTCATTCGATCTTCTGCCGCCAGGGAAAACTTGGAGCCAACAATTTGTAACAAATAACCAACATAACTCAGACTCTGTCCACAACGGATCCACACCTAGCCTGGGAGTACCAAATGTCAATTCAGGTAATGGCTGCCACTAATCCGAGTTTATACACGCTACATCTATATACTTTTCGTTGCTTATTGACTATCAATCATCTGTGTAACAATTGCCCGTTCCCTTGCTAGTGTCTTCCGAATTCGACACTCATCACAAGAATGTTGACCATACTCCAAGCGCCGAGCCGGCCACGCAAAAAATATTGGCTGCAACTAGGGTTGCAACTACTCAAATAACACCTGCTGACAACCACTCTGCTTCCTCGGACCTCCAAAATTTGATGCAACCACCGTCTACCAATGTTTGTGACCCTACAAAAATAGGACAGAATAACACAAGTATGCATAATTGTCCACTGGAAACACAAATTTATTCATACATATTATTTTTTTCTTACACACCACAACATATAGTTTCATGTTTTCTTGTTCCCACTAGAATGGAAAAACTTTTGTGCCTCATGAATGATAAAGATGCTTCCATCCTATACCACATGTATTTCTATCAAAATTACATAACTATATGACTATTAGATATTAGATAACATCCGCAGCATCCTTTATTTTAACTTTTAACACTTCATTACTTTATACATACTGTCTGATTACTCATATAAATGCAGGCATAGTCACGCATCCGGTGATCCAAGTAGATAGTACTGCAAAGAAAATCGCTTCTAAAGCGTCAACCCCTGAGGACGGTCAACATGGTTCTTCATGTGTCATAGTTTCCAAGAACTCACCATCTCCCAATGAGTGCCAACTAAAAAAACTATGTAAGCCCGTCCCAAATGTGGCTCGCATGAACTACACAACCCGTGCTTCCAAACCAAGACGCTTCTTAACATTGATGTTTTTACCTTTCACATGGTTGATAATAGACATATTTTGCAGGCACACAACCGGGAGAGGCGATCCAGAAAGTTCCTGGTAAAAAATATGTGGCTACCACTACACCAACCCATTCTGACAAGCATAATGGGTCTTCAGAACCACAACTACCTTCATATCCCAACGATGGCCAACCATCACAACTAGGTAAGCACGTTCACACATTCAACTTAGTCCTCAAAATCTAAGCTACATTTCAATAAATTTAGTTCTGAAGTAGAAATACATGTATGCTTCTTACTGTCAACAATTTCCTCCATTCCTACTTTTTGCTTGCTCAAGTAGTAATACAAGTTAGCTTCCATTTGTGATAACACCGATGACGTAAACAAATCACATGACTCTAATGTTGTCAACATCTATCAGTACAAACAATCAAGACCCCTCCATGCACTGTTTCCTAACATTTACGTTTATGTTTCATGCACCACCCTATAAAATCATAGTTCCATGCACTGTTGGCACTCAAACTCAAGAGAAGAAAAACAGGAAAAAGAGAGCCTTCTTGGGCATTAATGATGATGCGAACCATAAGATTCTCAAGAAGCTCAAAGTTACTGATGTATCAAAGGAGATATATGATACATACATTTTGAGAAGGTGCATCAGGCCCCCTTTAGATGGAGAAGAAAGGTAACATTCAGCTAAACCATTTAACTTCATGTTTCAACATCCCCTTCACTATATTCGATCAATAATACAATGCATGTGCTTCATTAGGCCTCCTTTTGTTGATTTTGGGAAATATCATATATCATATGAAGACTTCCGCGAAGCACCGAAGCCTCGAGGGAGAATTGACACCCACGTAATGGAGCTTTTCATCAGGCACTTCAAATCAATTACTAACGAAGTCACAATCAGCGAGCCTACATGCACAAAGTTTGCATTCTCCCAATACTTGACTGTATGTCGCTAAAAACACCCACTATCATCTCTAAACAGAATTTACTTTGTTTCTAGACTTCATTTTTAATATGCTACGTTGATGTTTTTTTTGTAGACAAAACTCTGTGTTCCTGAAGGAAATTTGGACCCAAAAGGTTCCCAGAAAGAATTCTTGGAGGCATACAAAGCTAATAAGCTCAACTCTAAGGACATGGTATTTTTTTTGAATGTCCATTTAAATTCAGTTTCTTAAGTATGTCATACTTGCTAACATGATGCACAAATTAGCCTCATTTTTATTGTTTTCTCAGTTATATTTTGTTGTAGTTCACAATGAACACTGGGTGCTAGTGTCCATCAACATACTGTACAAACAAGTTAATTTCTTGGACTCTATGATCAGCACGAAGAAGACCAAAGTATATGAGAAAGCTTATAACCTGGTACATGCTCCATAATTTTTTTTGCTTCCACTAACCTAGCAATATGATTCATATCATTCATGTTTAAGATTACTTACTTCATCCTGGCTTCCTATCATTTCAAGTTTATACATACTGTTAGCTTCCTACCATTCGTTTTTCACATTTTAATTGCAATCAGATAAGGAATCTGATTTGCACATTTCACACATGTTCTGCACATACTGATTTGCACTTTGTTAGCTCCCTATCGATCAAGTTTAGCTACCTATCATTCATGTTTGCTTCATACTAATTGCAATCTGATTGAAACCTGATTATACTATTTTTTAATTCTCTGACGACTACAATTAGTGATTCATAAGACAATATATCCTCTAGATTTCCATATTAAATTTTCTTTCAATCTATCAACCTTGATTCCACTCACTCTGGGTTATTCTTCACAGGTCGATAATTTTATCACACTAGCCACACGTGCCAAAGCTTTCCCAAAAGCAGATTTCAGTCAGTATGTCCAACACAATCCTCAGGACATACGCCAGCAAACCACAATGTAATATACTTGTCCACATCCAAAATGTTAGGAAGTTGTTTTTCCAATATTATTTGATGCTCTCTAACATTAATTTTCTAATTTCATGTGGCCAGATTTGACTGTGGAGTCTTCGTAATGTTGTTCATGAAAATGTGGGATGGCAAGATGATGAAGCCCTTTGGCATGGTCTGTCCATAAAATAAATTTGTTTCACAAAAATCCCACATGTTTCACTACATTGCTTCCTACACAAATCTGTCATTCTGTACACTACTTTGATACTACTACAATTAACTTTCTGTCTCCTGACTTGCACACAGGATATTCTGGATCACCGCATGGTGATAACCCACATGATCATGACATCAGATTTAAACAAGGCGAATCCAACGTGGGTGCTAAAGAATAAATAAACTCTATTCACATTCATGTCTTCACAGTTTCGAGTTCTACTCCCACAAACTACGCCTAGACGTAGCATCTGCTATTTTTCTTGTCATCCTAAACATTACCCAAATTGTAATAATTGGTCAAAACCATGTGAATGATGGTCGTACTTTATAATAATGTTATCATCGTTCCAATTGTCGAGCGAATTATGTTATACATATTCATATCTGCCTTCTATGCAATATTTTCGATAGCATGTCCAGAAAAGAGTTGCGCTTCATAGTCTTTGCTTGAACCCTCGCATCTTCCCGTAGTCTGTTCAAATTTTTTATACTTTCCCTAGTAATGCATCTTCCACCAGGTAGGCTGCTTCTATCATCTTCTAACAGTTGATCAAGTTTGAAACAACTGTCTAAAATGTTTCCTCTCCAAAATCACACGCTTCATGTTGATCACATGAAGTTCTTGCTACCACTGGTAATAAACTCACATCTGGTAACAAAGGAAAATAAACATGTTACTTCAATATGATTATCACGCTTCTTACACTAGACACGCTTGCTTCTTACACTACATGCACAAAAATCATACAACACTAATACCATACTACCATTCAACTCTTCTTCCCTTAGATAGTATGTACCTTCAACTTTCGCTTCTCACATCTGTCAAACAGTTTATTAAATTTCATACCATTATTTTCGTGCTTCACGGACACATCACATTATCGTTCACCAATTGCTTATGTGTTTCATATATTTTATTTTTATTGCTTCTAAAGAAGTTACTTCAACATAATTCACACGCTTCTAACAGTACACACACAAGCTTCTTCCATCGGAAGAACATACACCACACAAAACTTATATGAAACCGCAATATCGTTCAACTATTGCTTCTGTAATCTCCTGCTGGGTATCTGTGTTTCGTATAAATATTTTTATTGCTTCTTAATCATAATTCACACGCTTCTAACAGTACACACGCATGCTTCTTCCATCTGAAGAATATACACCACACAGAACTTGTATAAAACCGCAAAGTCGTTCATCTATTGCTTCTGTAATCTCATACCAGGTATCTGTGTTTCATATAAATATTTTTATTGCTTCTTAATCAGAATCACATGCTTCATACTGGCCACCTGAAGCAAGAAGTACTACCATAAATCTCACAATAACATGTTCGAAGAAGAAAAGTGTGAGTAGTATTACATATGTTCCTTCAAACAACTACAAACAATAATTTATATGGTTCTGAACATATTTAACACTAAATGGTTTCGCATCCTCATAGTGCAAGCTCCATCTCACGCCTGAACTGTTCCTCACGCTCGGCATTTTGCCTATTCTCCAAAGCCAAATAAGGACAATGCCTCCTGATGTGATCTTCTTCACGACATTTCGAGCATGCGTAATTCTTCCTTTTGTTACCCTTATTTTTGCCTCCTCCTGGCGAATCTCCACCAATGGCTTCCTCCTCTTTTCTTTATCAGCAGGACGACCTTTCTTTGCAGACCGCGGCGGATTCTGCAAATTGTTCTCAGCTACTTCTGGATCTTCGCCTGTTTCAGATCCCATCACACCTCCAGACAACCGGAAAGTATCCACTAAAGAGTTCAAATGCTCCACCCCTCCTTCCACAATCTTGTATGATTCCGTGCCAACACACGCTTTCGCCGCCAACTTATTCATCATCTTGCATAGGGCATTATACCTTAGTGTGTTTGTATCTGGGATTGCGCTTCTGCCAGAACCTAATATATTGCTCTTTGCTTCACAAACTGTAGCAGCCTCAGACCATCTATGAAGCAGGTACTTCTCAGGTATTTCCTGCATGTTTGTGTGCACCATAGCCTTCAGAATGTGGTGGCACAACATCCCATTCACATTGAAACGGTTGCAAGTGCACATGTAAGCATTTTCCTGCAGCTCTACAGTTACAATCCTAATCTTCTGTGCTCTGGGATCATTCATGTGTATCTCGAACTTCAAACCACCCCCGGCAACTGGATAAATGCTATAAGTTGTTGTCATCTCCATGAATTCCCTGAATTTTTCAAATGCAGCTCTGGTATAAAATCTGGAAGCTTGCTCCTCAATCTTGTAACTGGAAAAAAAGCTTCATAAGCAAAGGACTAAACAATATTAAATAAAAATACGAGGTCACGTTTTATTGCTAACACACACCTAGACCATACGGATGCTGTTGTCGCCTCCCCTAGGAAACCAGCGTTGTCCTCTCGATCCAACCTTGTTTCTTGAATGTACTCGTACTGCTTCACAAATTGCCAAACAGAGTCTTGTGAATGCACGAGCTTCTTGAAAAATGAGTTCAGACCTTCTGACCTCCCAGTTGTACCAGTGAAAGGAAAGAAATTCTTTTTGAAATATGCGGGTGTCCAAGTATTCCTACAACCCCACATGTTGATAAGGTGTTCGTTGCTGACCAAACAATGCTTCGACAACATCACCTGCCACATGTTTTCAAATTCTTCAATAGTATCTGACCCATAAATACAATAGAAAAACTCCTTATCGAAACCTTCCCGGTTATGGAAGAGTGTGCCAAGCTTGTCCTTTGCTATCCGAAGCACATGCCACAAGCAACAACGATGCACCGTGCCAGGAAAAACATCATCTATAGCTCCCGCCATTGCTTGGTCTTGGTCAGTCATTATGTAGGTTGGATGTTCTTGACCCATTGCATCCATCCAAGCCTAAAAAACCCACTTGAACGTCTCCTTTTTCTCATCTGGTATCAACGCACAACCTAGCATAATGCTTTGCATGTGGTTGTTTATACCAACTATTGGCGCAAAAGGCATGTCATAGCGGTTCGTACAAAATGTGGTGTCAAAGAAGAAACAGTCTTTGAATTTTCGATACAGATCACATGTCCTTCCATCCACCCAGAATAGCGCCCTCACTGCATTGTTCTCGTCCAGCTTGATAGCGTAGTAGAATTGCGGACTCTCCGCCTGTAACTTCTGAAAATACTCAACTGTTTTGGACATGTCACTATGATAAACCTCATTCGTCAGCTTTGTCCGGATGTTTGTAACATCACGGTTAGTGTACGGCAATGTCCTTAGTGTTCCATGAAGGTCACCCAGTGTGGCCATGATAAGATATGTGTCGGCGTTCCGATTGTGCAATGTCTTGATCAACATGTAGTCCTCATATGGCACCTTCCGATGGGATCTGTAATACCTTGTCCACTCTTCTCTACTCATCAATGGATGTGTGTGTTCCTCGATGAAAATTGTTACTTCCCATTTATCTTTCCTTAAGCCAACTGACATGCGAGCTTTGCAATCATGACGCCTCATCTTGTTTCTTTTCCTTTTGCCGGCAACCGTCGTACTGCCGAAATTTTGAGTTTCTGAAGTTGCTTCGGTTGCTTCCACTACCTCATCCAAAACTTCCGGATCCATTGCTCCAACACCTGAACCCACATCAACTTTGTCCTTCCTTGCGTGAGCACACTCGAAGTCCCTCCTAATTAAATGGTCACATCCTTTTTTTTCTGGCTCCTTCTTGAGCACCCAATCCTGCTACCAAAACCAATCTTCTCCGCATATGTATTATAAAATATTTGCGCCTCGTCAACGCTGTTGAAAACCATTCCTACTCACGGACACACTTGACTCGAGCCTTCACCATCTCCTGGTGAAGGAATCGAAGAGCTGTCTTGCGTATGCATCTGAACATCCTGCACACAGAAGCACAATAAATAAAAACCAGAAACATAAAAATACATTTAGCTTCCACGAATTCATCCAAGTGTATCTACAAAAACGATGAATCACTTCCATACATGAAAAAAGTTTCAATATCTGAGGAGACACAATTCCAACATGACCGAAGAAACTAGCTTCTAATCAATAAGAAGATTTTTGCTTACACTAATTCATTTAGAAGCTTCCACCGTACACAACAATGCTACGACCAAATCCCTGTACTTTTTATGAAGTACCCCCTCATATTTTTGGCTTCCTGTCAAAATTACAATAGATTGCCAACTAATAACCAATGATTCCACTATCATCTTTTACTACTTCACTACAGCTACCCCTAGTATCTTCAGAAGCGGTATCACAACAGATTCAGATACACCGGAGACTGTAGTTTCTCAGATACTTGTAGTTAGTGACATCTATTCTTTTCCAAGTCATAATATATTAGCTTTAGGTACCACACTTATAGTACAATACCTATGACTCATCCTCAGGAAACAAAACATTACATTTACAATTCCAACATGATCAAGGAATCCAGCTTCAGTACACTAATATTTTGGCTTCCACTAATAAATGTCATAGCTTCCACTATCATCTTTTACTACTTCACTAGAGATACCCCTAGTATATTCATAAGCAGTATCACAGCAGATTCAGATATAACCCAAGACTGAAGTTTCTAGCATTCTATTAGTTATAGTTAGTGACATCTATTCTTTTCCAAATCATAATATATTAGCTTCAGGTAGTCTTTCCTAATTCTTTCCCTATATGTATCACACTTATAGTAGAATACATGTGACTCATCCTGAGGAAACAAAACATTAAAACTGTAATTCCAACATGACCAAGGAATACAGCTTCTATAAACTAATATGTTGGCTTCTAATACTGACTATCAAAGCTTCCACAATACACAACAATGCTACCACCAAATTCATGTATTTTTTACGAGATACTCACACCGCAAAGTGCGTCCGATCATTCAGCAACCCACAAATCAAGGATTCCTTTCAATCTCGCTTCAAGAAGACTACAACATCAACAACCATGCAGCGCACACAAGAAATACCAATAAACTCTGGCAAAAACATAGGAAGAAGCACTGAAAATCTCTACTACCTAAAAAAATCTCGCATTCCGTCGTCGTCGATACGTCGTTTGCATCGTCCCGCTCCTTCGTGCTTTAACTCTCGAGCCGGATATCCGAAAATCCGAAAACCACAAACAGATATCCTATTAATGTGGACGCAATCTCCGTTTCTCAATTAATTCCATACGGAAACCACTCCTTCGTCCCTTTTTTTTCCGAAGCACCTGTCTTGCTTCGAATCTCCGTTAATTAACTCCCAAGCAAAAAATCAGGAAACTGCTCCCATCTCATGTCTTCTCCTCTACCCGCCTGACGGAGGATCTCACAAATATATAAGGGTACAAAGGGCGCGGCCGGCTTTGTGAATGGGAGCACACGAGGCGGTTCGAGTTCTAGGGTACAAAGGGCGGCCTCTCTACTCGTCATGGCTTTTCAGGGACGGCAATACACTAGCTGTATTCGTAGGCGAGGTCGTTGTCGACTGCCTCAAGTGCGCCTCTACACGCCGGTCGAAATCAAGTCCATTCACGATACTGTCACTATTCCTTGTTTCCTTGATGTCCACAATAATCGATTTAATTTCAAGTGTGTATGTGTAATCCATGTAGCATGAGCAAGAGGTCGCCAAGCATCGTTGGGGTTATTGATGTCCAAGCTGCCGTGACGTAGGTCCAGGCCAACGCCATGGGTTCATAGCACATCCTTTGTCAGACAAGTTCGAGGCGATATTCTGGAAGATGACGAGGCAACCCAAGGTAACACAAGTCAATCCATTTGCTTCATGCTCACCTGATCGCTGGACAGGCTGCTATTCGCTCACCGTTTGCCAAGTGCCGGTGGACGCCAGAGCCAACCTTCTCGTCAACAATTTTTCAGATTGAGACAGGTTGGTTCACATGTGGTGTGTTCTTCGTTTTAGTTTATTGTCTATCATTTTCTAAGAAGTTAACTTGTGCATATGCCTACATCAAGCCCAATACTAAGTATATCAGGAGGCTTCCAAAGGTCCTTGCGTTGGCTTTGGGCGTTAACCCAATTATTAGAGAGTCTATCCAATACAAATTTAAGGTTAGCAACTTAGTATACCTAAACTTTATATTCGCTTTTTCTTTCTCCTGCAAATATTCCTTTCTAAATATGTGTATGCTATATGTTTTCCTATTAATATGTATCGACATCATGATTTGATTATCTAATTTGAGTCCTTATAGGTGCAAGTAATTTGGTGTAGTAGAAATAAGAAAGATAATTATTTTTGTCGAACTAGAAAGATATGATCAGGATGAAATATGATGTTCCAGCAGGACTTATTGGAGATGTAATCATTTTTCTAAATATTTGTGTTGTTTACATGTGGTGAAATATAATGAAGTGATCTAATTCATAAATCGAGTTTTAGTTTCGAGCTGAAAAGACCTTCATAGGAAGCCGTGTTACGTGAAGATTTTCAGAATCATAAGGTGGTGCATTTACAGTTTAGTAACAATCTCATCGACGACAGAAAGTCGCAAAGGTGCTTAATAATACCAATTTGTATTTTTCTTAGTCTAAAAATCCTTTCAAGGTCTTGGATACCCTATTGAATTCACTTTTCTTACTTCATATTTTGTCCTGATATTTCACTTTTCTTTTTGAAACCTCGGAATCAGAAGATCCAATTCATGGAGGAAGCAAAGTATAGACTGCAACGTTCATGCGGACATTCAGAAGATATGTGATGAGAAGATATATAGGTATATCTAGACTTATGGCCTTACTCCCCTGTAAAGCACTCTAGCTACACACGACTTCCCTTGATGGCCTTACTCTCCCATGCAACAATAGTAAAGAACTCAAAGAATAAATGTTCCTGAAATGTCGAATTGGCTTGCATTATCATGTCAGATCTTCTTTCTTTGCTTGCCCAGGCTATATTCTGTATAGACCAACAGGTAGCACTGAACTGACATGAAAAGAATAAGTGCTACAGGGTTTCTTCTTCGTCCGAATTGCAAAGAGGACAGGAGTGATCTCTGGCCAATATTGAAGTGCCTGCGTTTTAATATGTTTCTCGTGTTTAATCTATCTGCCACTAATAGCCGCACAGAAACTTATAATTCAGGCCACAATTTGGATTTTCGTATCCACAAAAAAGGATCAGGTCGAGTAATTAGCCTGAAACAAAATTTGTACTCCTTCCGTCCCAAATTTGTCTAAATTTAGATACTAAATAGTCTCTAGATACATCCAAATTTTAAAAAGTTTGTGACATCTATTTTGAGACGGAGGGAGCAATACTATTGAGCTTAATATTTGGCTCCCCACTCCAATTATAAGTCCATATGTCCTTTCCGTTAATAAGGAGGGTAGAGGGTACTCTAATGCTGATCCACTTGCATCTCTACTCCTCTACTCCAAGGATACAACTGGTAATGTTGTTCTAGACTTATGAGACAAAGACATGTCTTTAAAAGAGCAGTTGATAGAAAAGTGTGGAAAAAGGTTGCCGTCTCTTGTTTATTATGCATAAAAGGCTATTATTTTTAATTGTCTTAAAATAAGAGTGAAGTGAAATATTGGTAAATCAGAGATAAGTTTTGGTTGGTTGTTTTTAGCCATATTATGTAGAATTATATGTTTCACATTTCAATCAAAGCAGACTTTTTTGTGGCTATCTGTTTTCATGAATGTGTATTATGTTTAGATATTCAGCAGAAAAATCTATATCATCGGCCATGGCAACACACGGTCATTTTACTATATAAAATTTTGGTGATTGTCTCTGTATGCTTATTTTTATTGTCCTAGAGTGAAGTCGTGTGGATGACATAGAGGACAGTTGGATGGGATGGGGAGGGAGAGAGTGGGGGCGAAGGGGAGAGCGAGCCTACGAAATGAACTGATTTTTTAAAAAAGCGGGGGTGACTAGGAAGCACAATAATGATACGACAATGAAAGAGGTGAAACTAAAGAGCCAGTGGAAAATAAGAAGTGAATAATATATACATATTTATCATGACTTTGAAGAATATAAGCATGTATTATATTTTAATATTTATAGTCGGGGAAATTTTAAAATTCCGTGTAACGTACGGGCATTCAACTAGTTTAGGAAAAAAACTGTACCTCTGCATCTCCATGGAAAACAACAGGGGGGTTCCGAAGCTGTTCGTCCCTGGTATGAATTCCACCCCTCAGAGCTCCACCTAGCCTCGCTTTCAACACAGGATCTATCACACACGAAGCACGCCTGAAAAACGGATTAAGATACGGTGGATATTCGATGTTCTCCTTCAGATGTGCCATTTTCCTTCCAAAACAGAGCTGGATTACAGGTCGCTGGACGGAAGGAAGAAATGGCGGAGGGGACAGTTGTAGCAGATGAAGAAACTGGCGCCATTTAAGTTGGGCGTCCGTCAAGGAAGCATTCATTTCTAACGGTGACGGGAGACGGTGCAACAGACGGAACCGCGGGACTGGCGCGCGCGCGGAAGGCCAGCTCAAATCAACGCACCACCTGCCTCCAATCGTACGGCTGCTGTCTGGTCTGGCCGGAAGCAACGCATCAGCGTCCGATTCCTTTTTCTCTCTCCGGGTCGAAACTCGTTGGGATATGGAGCCCGTTCTATATGGAGCCCCCCCTTTTTTTTCTTCGAAAAGCGTCAAATGTTTTTTTTTTAAAATATATGTGGCCAACATTTTGAAATTATCCTGTTTAAATTCAAAATACTAACGTGTTTGGTTCACTTTTCTGTAATGTAACTTGATACCAGTGGGACACTAATTCGTTAATTTCTGTTTGGTTGGATTTGACCGTAATCAGGTTCCATGGAATCAAATTACATGGCTATGTAATTTCGTTACTGGTCATCCCCCACCTGTAACACAGGGCGATAACGCGAGCGACTCATGTCCCGTTCCGGATCTCCTCCTGCCCACCCCTCCTCTGCTGAGTACAGCCGCCGCTGGCGGTTCATTGGTTCAGCACCTCCCCCCTGGTCGGCCCCATCTTCCCTGTGTAGGCGGTGTGAAAGGCCTGCCATCTTCCCCTCAGAGGCGCCATGCGAGGAGCAGCAGCCGTCGCAGCCAATCGGATCCATTTCTCTGTTTCAGGTAGTGCTTCTCCGGCGGCACCCTCCAGTCACCGGTGTGCTCCTCTTCCCAGCCTTCTGCCGTCTTTCCTTCAGATCTATGTTTAGATTAGAATTTCTTGTTCATGTGTGACCCTTGTTAGATTCTGCAGGTAGATTTCTCTTCAGATAAAAGTGCCAAACCAAACATAGTCAGGGAATTGGATACCGTTACGAGCACAAACCAAACAAATTAGTGAATTTTCGTTTACACCACTAATCCCAGTGTAACCTCATTCCCTTACCATTACCGTTACCACTCACTGAACCAAACACCTTCTAAACCCTATTTTTCAATTTTTCAATGGCATAAATGGTATTTTGTTCTTAGTGAAAACTATTTTATTTAAATCTTATTCGGTGTGTTTTGAATTTTCAAAAATTTAGAAATTGAGTTTGCTTCATTTGAAGTTATAAAACTAAAACCATAAAAGAATTATTAGAACAGAAACAAAAATAAAAAGGAAAAATAAACAAAATCTAGCCCAACCATCGGACTGGGCCGACCCATCTTTTGGTCCGCTACTCTACTATGCACGCGCAGAGCAGCACCAGCGCAACAGCATGCAACGGCACAGTTAGCGCCCAGCATAAGCCCACCCAGGGACATGCAGAGCATGTGCCCCTTCTTTCTCTCTCTCGCTGACGGCGGGTACCACCCGACCATCTCCTTGCTAACTCCAATGAGGGCACGTTTTCCTTTCGATTTTGATCCAAATCCCTATAGGTATTTGTCGATATGGTTTGTCGATCTTGCCCCTCCTACACTGACCCCCCCCCCCCCCTAAATTTCCCCACATCCACCCCGTGCAGTTTTTCGCGTGTTCTATAAAACCCTAGCCCCAAAATCGATATCAACTACACCGCCACTACCGACCTCCGAAGCTCGAGGTTGTCGTTGATGCAGATCACCCCTGGTCCCTGCCCCTCTCCTCTACTCCAACTTGTTTGCCTTGGTTAATGTAACAATCCCAGAATTTGGCCTTCTTTACATTTTCTCAAAACCTAAATATTTTGGCCCCCTTTGAATTTTCCATTTGCTTATTACCTCCCCTCAAGTTCTCAAACCATAGTACACAACTACAACCGACCCTAGGCCCAAAACCATACGGCTTCTTTGAGCTGATTTTTAGTTGAGGGGTTATATGTTTATTTCCGGAACTTTTTAGCGAACATGTATACTTCTTTCTTTATTTGTGATGTGTTACTAAAACAAAACTTAAAATTTGATTGCCTTTTAAAATGGAAAGGGATGAATTTATTCTCTAAATTTGATTTGTTTTCAATCTTACATTATGATTGTGTTCGGTAGCCTAACTGAATTTTTGGAGATTGTATGTGTATGACCATGATGTAATTCTGTTAGAAATAAGAAATCATGGTGGTACATGAGGAAAGTAGGAGGCGACGACCGGTGAAAGAAAGTGAGGTGGTGGCATCATCTTCAGAGGGAATTAAGGAGTTTCATTTCACCCGGACGTCGTGCGCTGCAAAGAGATAGTGATATGGTTCCATCTGTCGGCGATGCACCAACCAATATATGCAATAAATATCAATTCGTAAGAATGCTTTTCTCTTCCGGTGCAACGCACGAGCATGTTTACTAGTGAAGAAAATGTTTCGCGGGGATTGTTTTTAGGATGCTATACTTATCGATGGCAGTGGTAGGTAATATTCCCCAATTAGCATGGACAAAACCATTTAAAAAAGTGGAATATATTTTATTATTATCGGATATAGGTATAGATATAAATGGTGCGACTTGACTTTTTTTGTGTGTCCTCGGGCTACAAGTTGCACAAAAACTCAGGTTTGCTACGGATAAGTTCTTTGGCCCACCGCCCACGAGACACAAACCAAGTTTTCACCTTATATTAGGTTAAATTTCTGTCAAACTTTTTATAATTAGTCATCCTCATATAAAATTGTAGCAATATTTATGACCTGTAGTTGTAGCATGGGTTTTTGACATTGGGGGCACATGTTGGGAGAAGGGAGCTGCTAACGGCCCGCAGAGCTTCCATATGGGCCGGCACATTCAGACGAGGCTTCGTTTAGATCAGTGGGTTGTTTTCATAGCATACGGTACTACTGCTTTGGATCGAACGATTGCAGCCAGCTGAGGTGCACTTCCTTTTTCTACCGATTAGTTGAACACGAATTTAGTAGATTCAACAAATGTTAACATTAAATTTTTTTAATCATGAACACATTTTTAAGCAATCGTAACTATTTGAAAAATCATGAACAGCTTTCAAATTCATGAACCAATTTTAGAATTTCATGATCAATTTTCAAATTCATGAACCGCTTTTCAAAAATCAGGAGCCAAATTTTGAAATTCACGAACAAATTTCAAAAATCATGAAGATTTTTTTTGAAAGAATGATTTTTTTCGAAATCATGACCAGATTTTAAAATTCTGAAAACTTTTAAAACTGAAAAGAAAAGAGAAAAACAGAAGAGAGAAAATGACAAGAAAAAAAAGAGAAAGAAGCTAGAATGGGCCGGCCCAATGCTGCGTGGGGTAGTGCGGCGCGAGCCTCCCGTCAGATCCCGCGCTGCATTTCGCTTAGTGAACGGATTGTGTTAAGTCAGCCACGATATCGCCTCAGCGTGGCGGAGGACAGGACCAAACGTCCGGGCCTGTTAATTCCACGGCGGCGCAATGCTGCAGCGGCCGCAGTCGTCCACCGCGACGACACAGCATATGCATATCCGGCCCGACGACTGCCCCGGACGCAAGACGACAGAAACCGGTGCAGGCCTGCAGGGCCATGGGCGGGCGCCGAGCACGAAGCGGTGGCCGTCGCCTGCTCTGCCCTGCTCTGCTCGCGGCCAGACGAGACGAGAGGAGCTAGCGCCTGCTAGCTCACTGGACGCTGCCGGTGCCGGGCGATAGTGGCCGCCGACGAGGGCCAAAACGCATTTAACCGAGCCGATGCCGGATACGGGATACGCCCACGTACTAGGCTGCCGCTGAGCCTGAGCGAGGCAGAGCCAAGCATATGCAGCTTCGTCTCCGTGGACCACGGCGCGGCGCCCGACGTACGGGAGGATTATATTGGAGGAACGTGCCCGGCCCGCTGGCGCCATTAAGACGTAAGCCTCGGGCGGCGCTCCGTCCGGTTTGCTCGTCGGAAGCTGCCAACGTCGCTGGCGCGCGCGCGCGTACGCCAGACAGAATGTGATCGGCATTTACTTTCGCTGCCACCGCCGCGCCTGACGTCGCGCGTACGTCGCCGGGTGCATGGCACGTACCCCATGTTCGTACGTGTCCCGGTCCACCCATACGATCGTACGCCGATTCATCACCGGAACGGGAGCGGCAGATGGATCGATCGGCCCATCGGTTTTGTAGGCCGCACACATGCATGCTCGTGTCCAGCGTGCTAGCTGTTTCCGTCTCCTGGAGACACACGCACAAGCCGTGCTCGGCACTTAGCCATTTTCAGAGGGGGGTGCGTGCTGGCAGCCTACTGGTAACTAGCCCCCGCCGGCAGGGGGCAGTCATGCACCATCACGTACCTACGCGCCACGCCACGGCGCGCAGGTCGACGCCAACGCCTTTGCCGCGGCAGCGTGGTGCATGCTCTGGCTCTGGGTCCATGCATTCAGAAGCGGCCCGAGCTAGCTAGCTTCGGCCGGCCGCATGCAGTCGCCGCCTGCCCGACTGCAGCTAGATAGCATACGCCGGGATCCCCAAACCCGGAAACGGCAGCGGCAGCATGGATGATGGAGCGGTCACGGTGTACGCCCCTTGCCATGTTTCTCGCACCGCTTCGGCCAGACACCGCCATCGATCCTGCAACGCGCGCAGCTAGCAGCTTCCTAGCTCTTTTCTGCAAACAACGGCCGGCGCCCCGCAGCTCGCTTCCGCCCCAGCTCCGGCAATCACTCCTCGCGACCTGTCACGGGGCGGGCACGTACGCACGTACAGTTCGATCTCGAGGACGTGCACGCACGACGTATACAGTACGCATACGTGTACAGGACTAGTACTGCTTACGCCTAAGGGCATCTCCATCGGGGCTAACGCATCCAGTCCAAGCGTGTTCGAGCTTACCCACGCGGATCATCTGGGCAAAAGCGTCCGGCTTCATCCATTCGTGTATCTAATATAGGCAACGACTGAGTCGGCCTGGACACTCGCGGATCATCCACTAGTCCACTATTCCACCGTCAGCCACCGCTTACCAGCAGCATTGAATCAGACGCGGTTAGCGACATCGATTTAGACGCAAACCGCGGCATCGATTCAGAGGCGCTGCGCGGAAGGCTGATCGGCGGCAGCCTGCGCCATCAATCGTGACGACACGACGCGCTGACCCACTGGGCGCCGCCTGCTTTCTCGCGCCGACATTGATGGCGAAGGAGCGGGAAGCGGCGTGCGTTCAGGGGCGGCTGGGCTATTTAACCCTGCGCTGTCGGTGCCCCGCCCTCCTCACCTTTCACCGTCGCAAACCCAACCGGCCGCCGCCACCACCAACGATAAAGACGCCGTCGTGGATGAAGAAGGGGAGGAGCAAGAACGACCACGAGGCGTCTGGTTCTAGCAGCCAGATCTCCCGGCTGCCGGCCTTCCTCCATGGCACATGCCTGCCGCCTCCGCCGTGGCCGGAGGATTTCCGGGGCCGCCCCATGAAGGTTCACCCGCTACCGTGGGACGGGAGCGCCACGCGTGACAGTACTTCCGAATCACGGAGGGCGAGCGCTGCTGGAGGGAGGGCCGAAACATCATGTACAACGACGTGTCCCTCCCATCGGCTGGCACCTCAGCCGGGACCGTGTCCCGGTGCCGCCCATGCCCAAGAAGGGCAAAGGGCTGGAGGAGAAGATCTGCCGCCGGATCAGGAGCCTCTCGCCGGCCCAACGGTGGGAGGTTGGCTACCAATTCGAGGCGTATTAGAAACAGTTTCTCGAGTGGGAGCACAAGGTGCGGCACGCCACCACCATCTGCCGCGACCTAATGCCGGGGGAGTTCTACTCTGTCCCTGACATCGACTCGGACGACGAGGGCGCCGTCAACCACTCTGACGCCGAGCTCGACAGCGAGGACGGCAACAACGAGGAGGACGACAACGACGACATCGTCGTCAAGCAGGAGGCGGTGGACGACATCGCTGCGAACCTGCCCCCGAAGTACCGCGAGGTGCTGGCTCGGGGCTACGATGAGGACACCTTCACCGAGCGGGCCATTGCGGCCAGCGCGCGGGAGGAGGAAGCCCAGTGGGTCGGCTTCAAGGAAGCCGTCTAGTTCACCGACATGGTGGCGTAGGCGAGCGCCCAGCTGCCTCCACCGCCGTAGTTGTCGGGATGGGCCCCTCCGATCGTGCCAGAGGTGGGGATGGAGCTGGCGCACCTCCCGCACGGTTGGGCATCGTGGCTTGTGCAGACGATCAATCCACCTGCGCCCGCTCCTCGCTCAACCTCTAGACGCCGCCTGAGTACATCAACCTCGACCCGTAGATGGACGAGGCGGCGCCACACGCGAAGATCGGTAGCTAGGGTAGGCTAGTTTAAATTCTGTTTTTTATTTTGAATGTAAATTAAATGAATTTTTTCAGTTGGTTTATGTTTGAATTTGAAAAAAAAATGTCGCGTCTAGGCCGGAAAAATAGATCGCGCCGCTGAACGCGACTGACGGACATGCCTGACCCCTTTTTAAATCGACCGCGATCCGACTCAAACGGACACAAATAAACTATTTGAGACTATCGAATAGGTAGACCCGGTGGAAATGTACTAAGTACGTGCATGAACAAAGGCATCATGCATTGTATGCTCTCGTGACAAGGAAAGGAGGGGGACTCTGTATCCATCCATCGTGCGTACTGTGTACAGTCCGGCACGACTCCATGTCGACCATGCGCGTGTCCACCAGGAAGCTACAAAACGATGCACGAGCAGCATGGCACTGTTGGCCGATGTGCGCCGTGGAACGACGGACAGTCAATTTTTCCTGTGATCATGCATGCATCACCCACCTTTTCCGTAGCACAACCTGGTCTCCCAACAGTGGAGGCCACTACCGAGGTGACCTTTCAGCTTGCCGGCCCATCAAAAAGCAAAAAGCCTTGAATTTTCCGAAACTTTTCTTCAACGGAAAAGTTGACGCGAGATGACGCGCCCATGCAGGGATCCCTGCATGGAAAGATGAGATTAATTAGCTACCAAGTCAAAGCCAAGGCTAGCTTAACTGCTGCTCCCCTCGGCTTGCAACAAGTGAAGTACACTCTCTATAGCTACTAGCTATCGGCGCCACTTTAGCTTTATGGGCTTGCAACAAGTATATGTTTTGTAAGCCTTAATCAGACTGGCATTTGATCCTGTAACGTACACACCCGCAGCTAACCCCAGGAAATCATGCTCGAGAAAGTAAAAGTGTCTTTTTAGAGAGTATTAGTACTTTGTACTAGTTTGAAAGTAAAAGTGTCTTTCTAGAGTATCACAACTTTGAAGTTTGAAAGTGAAAGTGTCTTTCTCTACAAGGGGAACACTAAAATAGGACAGTCTCCAGCTCAAAATGTCAATGCTGCTGTCAGGGCGCGCATGTGCCCTAGCTTGACCAAATGCATTAGTACGCTGTCATATGCCTGACACACATCATTTGTTTAACGTGATGCGCTAGTCCCTCGGTTAATTTGTTTATGGTTAGGTAGGAAGCTGGGAATGTTTGTCCTAAGCATGTGTCCACACAGGTACACACCGTGATGCTGCCGTAGACAGTACAGCCAGCAGTGGGCAGCAAAGCTAGGCCGTGGCATGGCATGGCATGGCATGGCATGGCATTCAGGTCGTCTTGGCCGGTGCCTGGTGTCCCTCGCAAGCAAGCAAGCACAAGCCAACAAGGCTGTAGCTCAAGTGCGGTGCAAAATTTTCGTGCGTCAGTGCATGCATGGGAAACACTGCCCCCAGCTGATACCTAATCCCGAACCCATCCCCCGTCTGATGAGTCTGACTGACTAACTAACTAACCAGGAATCCAAGCACGTAATATCTGTATAATGCGTCAAAGTGCCATCATATCTGATGATCCTCCTCTCGTTTCAAAGTTCAAACGCAGAGCTAGCGGATCCACCTATCCTACACCGATCTAGTACGTAGTACTAGTAGTACTAGGCTACTAGCTAGTGAGACTCACAGTATTTTTCCAATGTCCATGGAGAATGGCGCAGCCCAGCAGCTCCAGCTTCGATGTAGTGACGAGAGGCAGGGGGTGCTAGTATCCTGAATCCTGATGTGCCTTTGCTTGTGGTGCACACAAACTAAACACATCTCATCTCCCTCTTGACTTGATTTGATTTCGGATCTGACAGCTGATGGGCGAGTGAGGCGACGCTGGACTCGAATCCCTACGAAGTGATGAGTGATGATGTGGGCAGGGGAAAGGCAAAGGCATCCATTACTCTATTGCCATCTTCGATCCCCTTTCCCGTTTGACGCCTTGCGCAGCAAAGGCTTCTTTTGAGGTCCATGATCCATGCGCCATCTTTAATCTATCTCCCGTTTCACCCTCCATGCCTGCCTGTAATGTAATCCTCAGAGGATGGTGCAGTTGCTCTGAGGGTAATGACTCCGTTTGAAATCTTTTCTGGACCGACGTGGCTGGCTCGACGTGGATGATTGCTGCCGATACGGCTGATGCTTGCCTGCCTGCTTGGCGTCGTCGTCCTTGCTGCTTGCAATAATATTTTCTCGGCAGAGTCAGAGCGAGTTGCTTTTTGCAATTTGAGCAACCTTTTGTCAGGGAGCCACTGTCGACATGCGCTGCCTGGCCTTACATTTCGCATTTAAGGTTTGTAATGTGCGTCGCGGCAGCTTTTTTTTACGCGCTGGTCTGAAGAAAATATGAGGCGCCATGAGTTACTGACGGACGAGCCCACCTTCAGAGACTTTCAGAGGAAGCATACTATGCTAGTAGCTTCTTCAGTGAATAGTCGTTGGAGTCGTTGAAATTGGGCATTTGTTGTTCTTTGTGATTAAAGCTTGTTACTTCAGGATTTTTCATAAATTGTTCCATCTCGACGACGAATTTGCTAGGCGGGGACGACGAATGATTAATCAGTTTTTTTCAAACACAACTTGCCGATCGACACACGAATTTGCTAGCTTCTTCAGTGATGAATAGTCGTTGGAGTCGTTGAAACTGGACATTTTTTGTTCTTTGGGATTAAAGCTTGTAAGTTTAGGATTTTTCATAAATTGTTCCCTCTCGAGTAGTAATTTGCTAGGCGGGGACGACGAATGATTAATCAGTTATTTTCAAACACACAACTTGCTGATCGACACAGAGGAACCCGAAGTTCAGCGATGCCATGATGATTTTCAAATCATTGACGCCCAAAGGCGAACGCCGTACAGCTAGCTCTCGTGTAGGAGTAGTAGCTAGCAAACAAACAAACCCACGGAGCATAGCTCTCTGGTCAATTCTGAAACCAATTCCAAATCAGAAGCTAGCTTTAGCACACTTGGGTCGTCAGAGGCTCAGAGCCAAGAATTATTACACACAAGGACTGCACCGGCGCCAGTTACAGCCAAGATTAAAACTAAGTTGATGAAGGTAGTAGTAGTAGTTCGAGCTAATCATGAACACTGCGAGTGATTCATTAAGACGTTCCTAGCTAATTAAACAGCATCCTGGGGCTGGATGCATGGATTAAATTCAGTGAAGGCGAGTCTGGCTAGTGGGAGCTAGCCGCCGTGGAGGACGACCCAGATGTCGGAGAAGGCCTGGAGGATGACGGGGTGGTGGCGCGGCGCGTTGAGGGAGAGGTACGACCGCAGCAGCCGCTCCAGCTCCGCCGCGCCGAACAGCTGCCGGCTCACCACCATCTCCACCATCGACGCCCTGAAGTCGGCGTAGGGGTCCCGCGACCGCTGCACCACCGCGAACCCCCGGCGCACCTGCTCCTCCGCCGCCGACACCACAGGCCGGAACCCTTCCTTCACGCCGCACGTGTCGCAGCTGCTCGCCGCGCGGTGCTTGCGCCGCTGCCTACTCGTCCTCGACGGCGGCGGCGGTGGTTTGGGCGCCACTGCGGCTGCGGCAGGGGACTTCTTCTTGGGTTTCTTCGTCTTGGTGTAGAACTCGGACGAGTCGGAGGAGAAGGAGAGGCTTCGCGAGGAGGAGAAGAAGGCCTCCGCGTCACCTTTCTTGGCGCCGCCGCGGCCGCGCTCGTCGGCGTCGCTGCTGAACACGTCGTCGCCGTCGGTGTTGGCGTCGTCGTTGTCCTCCGAGCTGCTGAAGCCGTACGGGTTGTTCGACAGCAGCTTCTTGCACTTGTCGCCCTTGGCCCGGCCACCGAGGCGGTGGCGGTGGCGCGGGTGGCAGTAGAGAGGGCTCTTTTCCTTTTCCGTTTTCTTGCTCTCCATCAGAGGCGACGCGTGGATAGAGAAGCGGGCGGGAGCCGCGGCACCGGCGCTTTTGGCCCGGCGGTGCACGCGGTCGAGGGCGTTGGAGAAGGACTCGGTGCGTCCGACGAGCGCGGCGAAGTCGCGGCGAGAAGACGTAAGGAACGAGTCCCTATCCCGGGCCACGGCGGAGTCGGCGGGGAGGAGCGCGCGGCTGGAGGAGCAGGCGGAGCTCGGGGCCGGCTTCGACGCCGTCACCCCGTCCGCCGCCGCGCTCGCGGCGGCAGAGCACGAGGAGGAGGAGGTCGACGCGGTGCTGTTGTTGCAGGTCGAGCGGAGCAGCGAGCCCGGCCGGAACATCCGGGCCAGCCGTTCCCGGAGCCGGCTGCTACTCCTGCCGCTGCCGCCCCCATGATCCATTGCTAGCTAGCTCAGTCACTACAACAATCACTTACGGCCGGACCGGCTGGTTCTTGAAGCAGGGGAGCACTGGTGGCGAGGCATCGGTGCTATATATAGCCGTGGGATATCGAGCCGGGCGGAGTATGTTTGAAATGGCTAGTGTCCGTGAGCTGCGCGGAGGCCAGTACGCTACGTGCACTACGAGCCAGGCGTACAAAGTAGGAGTAGGTCACGTGACGAATTATTTATCAATGCTGCTCTGTTGTGCAAGGATAAACCGACGAATGGTTTGGCTTGTAAGCTTTTCGTTATGGAGTCAGGGACTGCCTGGCACTGCCACATATTTTGTCATGCAAGTATTTTTCCTACAAAACGAGATATAGATGTTTTCTTATAGGTAATTGCACCACCGATACAAAACCTTGTCCCTGCCGTGCAAATTCATGCAAATTCTATTTCGGTGTGTTTCCGTGGTACAAAACATTGTCTCTGACGTGCAAAACTCATATAACCCCACTCCCGAGCTGACACGCCTCTAGACCACATTGGAACTCACTTTTGCAACAGGGCCCTTCGAAGAATAACAATTTGTAAACAAGTCCCTCCTGATCGGAGAGTTTGTAGTGGGCACCGACAAATAGGACCATACGGACCCGCTTCACCTGGAATCATTGCACCTCCTCTTATGGGAAATTGGATTCCTTTTCGGCGACGACGCTAGTGAGGTCGTAGGCGGCGACGGAGGTGGAGCTCGATATCCACGACGATGGCCGATGTTCCACGTCGTCACCGCTACGATGAAGATCCACCTTACTACGATGAGTTCTTTCTTGCGAGCTTTTCTGCGACGTGTTGTTCATATCCGTCGTATTGCGCCACTGTGGTGGGGGTAGTAGGTAGGGTTCCCATGGACGATCCGCTACAGGACGAGTTCATGTGTTGTTTGTAACTGTATAGGAATGTTTTTCCCGAAGCTTTTCTCAAGAAATCATCAGTATTAAACCTGTCATGTTTCACTGCATGTAAAGGTGGTGAATTTGCGTAAAGACTAGGGTTTTAGGTTGGCTTGCCGATGAATATTCGCAACGATTCGAGTTCTTGTGATGTGTTAGAGTGTATATAAATCATTTTCCCGCATATGCTGTGAAGAAATCATGAATTTTGGTCTTGTCATGTTTCAGTGTACATGTTAAACTGTTGAAAAATCATGAATTCTTCATGATTGTGTTTTGTGATGGTGTGTTTGGGGTCTGATTTCCACTATGTTGAAGCAATGTGGGTTTACGATCATAGTTTTAGTTATTAAAGTTCATGCCTTCTAGGAATTCTTGTGTTACCAGTGCCTTTTCTAAATTTACTAAATGTTTGACACTTTTTGTCACATTGAAATACACAAAAAAATCCTATGCCTACACCTTGGTGCCTCTCGGATCTAGGGAGCACTGGTGAAAGAATACAGATGCCGCCCAGAGGGGGTGAATAGGCGGTTAGAAACTTTTACGAGATGGACTTAACAAATACGAAATAAAACTAACATTTATTTTGTCAAAAACAAGATCATATATATATACTATGGTTTACCTATGTGCACCAACAACTTATGCTAAGCAAGACAAGCAACAAGGTGATAGCAAGATAAAATACTTCGAGCATGATGGGTATCGCAATGTAAAGTGCACAGGTAAAGGGCTCGGGTAAGAGATAACCGAGGCACGCAGAGACGGTGATGTATCCTGAAGTCCCTTTCTTTTGAGGGGAATTACGTTCCCGTTGGAGGGGTGAGCAATACTAAGACCACCAACGCCATAAAAGGCCACACCCTATTATCCCAAGCACCCACCGCACGACAAGAAATTGATCCACTATGGGACACTTGAGGAAGGTTACCAAACTCGTACAAGATTGGGGAAATATCCTCAACTTAATTGGAGGCTCCCAAAAATCACCACTAAGACTAATAACTTGGGAAGAACCCCACAAATTAATTATAGGCCCCAAGAACTCACCACAAAAGGCCACTTAACCGAACCCAGGAGTAACAACCTTATTGATTTCACCAACCAAATCCTTCGAGGAGAACCCAAACCGATGCACCTAATTCAATGGAAAGTCCATCATTCCCAAATTTCACCAAAACTACAAAAGGTAATGGGGAATAAGAGAGGAAGAACACAATAGGAAAACCACAAATGTCTCCAAGATCTAGATTCAATGGGTTCCCCTCACTTAGAGGAGAGATGGATTGGTGGAAATGTAGATCTAGATCTCATCTCTCTTTTCCCTCAAGAATATGAAAGAATCATGGGAGGAATAGAGAGAAAGGACAAACTCTTCAAGGTCAACAATGAAGGAGAGAGGATGGCAAGAAGCAACCAGCCCCCTTATAGGTCCTCCCCATTGCTAGACACTTACCCCGGAGTCTCCTGGATCTAACCCTGGAGTCTCCAACCCTATGAAACATCCAGATCATGGGGATACACTAACAAGAGCTCCTGGTGAAACCCTAGAGTCTAGCCCTAGAGAATCCCCCTGAAAACTGGTAGAAACATCAATACGAAAACGATCATAACTTAAGCATCTGAACTTCATTTTTGACGATCTTAGGCTCATTTAGAAGATAATAACAAGCTTTATAAGGTCATGTTGAGAAAATTCATAGTACAGTAAATGAGGATAAAATCAAATAGAAAGAGGATAGAAACCTATTTATGTGAAGAACCGGTAAAACCTCCAATGTAAAAAACCACAATGGGTTTTTCATTCAGAATCCGTTTTTGATGGATTTGAGCTTGTTATGAATATTACCACAAGCTATAAATCCTAAAATGGATAAAATTCAAATAAGAACCAAGAAATATGATGTCAATTATGCAAAGGTATGAGCTCTCTTCTAACGATGCGGTCAAGTTACTCACTCGAGAGCCCTCTTAATAGTACGGCTATCTATTCTAAACCTGGTTTCCCAACAAACAACATGAGACCAGTAAAAAGGAAAATCTATGATACGTTGGAAACATATCTATAATTTTTGATGCTCCATGCTTGTCTAGTATCTACTTTGCTTTACTTGTCCACACTTTGAGGTGCTTTTTACATGTTTTCTGTTACTAACCTATTAACAAGTTGCAACTTGATGCGGATGCCATTTCTGTTGTTTTTTGTTTCAGAAAAGTTAGTAAAGAAATATTCTCGGAATTGGACGGGACAAACGTTAAAGTCAATTACTTTCCATGGGGAACAAGAAATCCAGAGGGGAGACGAGGAGGCGTGCCAGGGCGGTTAAACCCCTCCTAGGCGCGGGTGGGCCCTACCCCGCGCCTGGGTAGGGTTTGCCCCCTCTGGCCACCGCCACGGCCTCCCCCTTCGCCTATAAGAAGCCCCCGATGCAGAAACCCTAAGCACACAATCAAATCTCCACGAAACCGTCTGTAGCCGCCGCCACTATCGTCCCTGGATCGGGGGGGTCTGAAGTTCTTACCGGCATCCTGCCGGAAGGGAGATCATCTCGGAGGCCTTCTCTCTGGTATGATGCGTGAGTAGTTCCACCTTGGACTATGGGTCCATGTAGTAGCTAGATGGTTGTATCTCCTCCTTTGTGCTTTCATGTCTAGATCTTGTGAGCTCCATTCATGATCAAGATCTAATCTATTTGTAATCATGCATGTTGTGTTTGCGGGGATCCGATGGATATTGAGATTATTATGTTGGTTTGATTAATGGTTTTGTCTTTATGATTCTATCATGTCTGTGTTTTTTGTGATCTTGTATGCTCTCCGTTGTTAGTAGCTATCTTGGCCAAGTAGTTGCTAGTGACTCTAAGAGGGGGTATTTATGCTCGATAGTAGGTTCATGCCTCTAGTTTCCAAGGGAAGTGATAGAAATCTCTTCGGTTGTAGATGTGATGTTGCTACTAGGGAGAAAACAACGGTCTCTTATTCATGGAACATGTAGACTGTTTACCGTACACACTTTGCTTAAAGCAGTTGTCTGTTGCTTGCAACTTAATACTGGAGCGGGTTCGGATGATAACCTGAAGGTGGACTTCTAGTCATAGATGCGGTTGGATGGCGTTTTATGTATCTTGTTGTATTGCCCAATCGAATCTCATAGGATCTTTCTGACTAGTACTTGCATTGTTATGCCTTGCTCAGTTCCTGTCAATTGCCCTGCTGTAATTTGTTTACCCTTCATGCCATGTTGTTTATCTAAGGAGAGCACCTCTAGTGAACTATGGGCCCCAGTCCAATCTTTACCATTGATACATCTTCCACTGTTACTTGTTTACTTGCTGCAAACCATTATCTTCCACACCATTCGTTTAATCCTTTGTTACAGCAAACCGGTGAGCTTGACAACCTCACTGATTCGTTGGGACAAAGCCTCGAGTTTGTGTTGTGCAGGTCTCCGTGTTGCTCGTAACATCCGTGTGACGTTTCCTTCCTCCTTATGATTCGATAACCTCGGTCTCAACTGAGGGAAAACTTGCTGCTTGCTCTTCACACCCTACGCTTGGGGTTACCAACGAAGTGCCACGTCGAGCATCATCAAGACTTTATAGCTCCGTTGTCGGGGAGGCTAAGGACGTCTTCACTAGGGGAGTCCTTCACTTCCTTTATCTTTACTTTGTTTTTAGTTTGGTTTGTTTCTTTTGCTTGGTTTTGTTTGCCTCTTTTCAAAAAACCCAAAAAAAATAGTCTAGTTTGCTTTGCTTTCTTTATTCAAAAACACAAAAAAATTAGTTCATGCTCTAGTTGCCACTTCGTTCTAGCTCACCATGTTGCTCCCCAAGTTCGCCCTAAAAGATCTTGCAATAGCTAGTGGCTCCATAATTGGGAAAGATAACATTGAAGAATTCTTTAATTATGTTAGCAAGCATGAGGATATTAAGAATAAATCTATAGCAGAGCTTGCTCCTAATTATGAGATTGTTGTAGCTTTTTTAGTTCATATGTTGGAGGCTAGGTTTATTAGCCTTAACCCTTTCATACAATTCTTGTTCCTAAAACTAAAAGAAGAAAAGAATGCTGAAAAGAGGGAATTTATCCTTGAAACTTTATCAAAAGAATTCCATGATGTTGCTAGGGAAGCCAAAAAGGTCTTTGAGCGTTTCAATATGCTAGGCTCAAGTGTATATGTTGTGGGTATTTCTTATAAAACTAAGCCTAGAGAAGAATTTAAGATACCCATACCCTTTAAGCTTGTTGGAATGCATGAAGCCTTTGAAAAGAATTTTGATTGGATTGCTCCTGAAAATATTTTTGATAGAGGTAGTAGACCAAAGAGAGATGAGAAGGGATCCTCCAAAACCCATTTGGATGAGATACCTTTCATATTTGAGGACTTTGAAAGTATGGATGTTAATGCTTCTTCATTTGAAAATACTTGATTCTTCTTGCTTCTTGTGTCTAACTTAAAGGTGTTAAAGAAAAGTATTTGTTGGGATATAACCCAAGAATTTCCTTGAGTGTTGGAAGTTATTACCTGTAATAACCTCTCCTTATTCTTTTTTCTTGCTTTTTGTGCCTAGAATGACCTCTAATGAGAGGGAAGTAAGATTTGGGGAGTTGCTGTCCCGAAACAGATTTCTATCCTCCACCAAAAACATTCGTGAGGAGTCTCTGTAACTCGGATTAAGATCAAAATTTATGAATAAATCCCCCAGTATGTGAGCTAACTTTAGTTAGTTCAACACTTTTTGATTTGAGCAACAGAAGATGTTCGGAAAAATCGGTTTCTACCTGCTGGTCTGTTTTGACAGATTTCTGCCATTATTTGCATTTTCTTCTGATTGATTCCTTTTTGAGTTCTCTTTAGGTGAATTGATCTTTTTAAATGAGTTACTACAGTAGCCTGGGTTTTTAGTGAAAAGCCTTGTTGTTCCAAAGCTTTTCCAGTGGTCTAATATCTTTTGAATAAGGTAATGTTGCTAATGAAGATTGTGTGAAGTTTTGTATGAAGGAAAAATTCCAGGTGTAAAGAGAGAATGATGCAATGAGATGAAGAATAAACAAAAGATCAAGCTTGGGTATGCCACCATGGTTTCACCCCAAGAAATATCCAAGAGGTACAAGCGTCAAAGCTTGGGGATGCCCAAGGCACCCCCTTCTTCATCAATAAAAATCTTAGGTCTGTCTAGACACTTCGTTTTTATTGTTTCATGCACAGTTGTGTTGTTCTTGGAGCGTCTTAGTTTTCGTTTGATTTGATTAGGTTGTTTAGTTTGCTTGAATAAAGAAGTTTGGACCCCCGTTCTCGCTGTGTTGTTTTGCAAATAAGTTGCTTGGTGTTGGAAAGGAGTAGTAAGTTCTTGCTTGAAGTGCAAGAGGAGATTGCATTGACCGAGACTTAGACTTTAGCATGACATGCTAGGTGTTGTTTTAGCATTATGCTTAGTGATTATATCTATAGCATGTGTTGTTCCAAACAATTGGGATTGCTTAGTATGCCTTGAAGAAATTATGCGTTGTTTTAGCATGCAAAAGCATAATATATGGTATTCTCCTTTGATGCTTTGCTTGGGTTGACTTGGCACATGCTCACACCATGTTATGACTATGACAAGTCACCATTAGAATCTATGATCATTTAGTTCTTGACTTGTAGTACCACTCTTTGCTTTTGATTAGTATGCTTTGTTGCACTGCATGATTATGGCCATTATGCTCTTAGTTGGTTGCTCTCAGTCTTTTTCTAGCCTTCACTTGTATGAGTAAGCTCTCCTCATGCTTCCAACTCCCAAGAAACCAAGTTATTCCAAAGTTGAAAGAACATTTTATATTCCCTAGTGTTTTGTGTGTTAGATAACAATATCAAGGATTATTTAATGTGTGTTGAAGTGTTGCAGCTCTCTCTAGGGATCAAAGGAAAAGGATTCTGCCTTTGGGGGGCGGATAATCCGCCCCTCCCTTTTCCCAAATAGGCGCAAGCCCTGGAAGGGGGGCGGAGTTTAGGCCGGATTTTCTGGCCCCACCGGATAATCCGCCCCTCATTTTCATGACCAAGGCACAAGCCCCAGAGAGGGGTCGAAGTTTCGGCCGGACCTTCCGGCTGGGCCGGATAATCCGCCCCAGGAGGGTTCTGGATAATCCGCCCCCATTGTCTTCATCAAGTTTTGCAGGCGCCAGCCCAGAGAGGGGGCGGATTTTCTCCCCGGAAGATCCGCCCTGGGGGCAGAGTTTTCCCAGGGGCGGATAGTCCGCCCCAAGTGGGGGGCGGATAATCCGCCCCCAAAGTTGTTCAGCGGCCAGATCTGGGCAGGGGGTATTTAAGCCAACCTTCCCCCTCCTGCCAGATCTCTTGGTTCATTCGAAAAAGTAAAGATCTGATCTGCAACCTTCATCCAAGAGAGCTCCACCTAGATCCACCCAAAGGCCCCATCCCTTGGGGAATCGAAGTAGGAGAACTCGATCTTCATCATCAGCAATCAAGCGCTTTATCTCCTCTCCATTCATTTGGAGAATCACCGATCTAGTATTTCTTGCAAATACCTAGATCCTTGTTTTGTTTATATTGATAAACCTTGTTCTTGTGACAACTTGTTGTCATCTCGGGAGCCCCCAATTCAGTTGTGGGTGTGTGCCCCGGTAGCGTTGTAAAAGGCACCGGTTCCCGCCTCGAAGGGTACAATAGTGGAGAAGGTGGATCAGGCCTCTCGTGGCGAGATCCATCGGAGAATAGGGTGAGGCCTATGGTGGCGTGGTGGTCTTAGAACTGCCCACCCCTCCAACGCAGATGTACTTCCCTTAACAAGCAAGGAACTACGGTAAAACAAATCCCTGTGTCTCCGCGTGCTCCACTACGGTTCCCTCGCTCCTCTCTTTACGTGCTTAGTAGCTAGGGTTGCATATAGGGAAATCCTCGTAGTTACATATCTAGAGAATTTACTTTGTGTCAAGCCTAAAATTGAAAAAGTACTAAAAATTGGGTAGCACCTATTCACCCCCCCCCCTCTAGGTGCCCATACGATCCATTTCAATTGGTATCAGATCCCCGGCTCTTATTTCGGGCTTAACCGCCTAAGAGAAGTATGGGTTCGAAGGTAGATGGGAGTGATGCTCCGGAGGTAGTCACCATGAACGATCTCAAGACGTTGGAAACAACCTTGGTGAGTTCAATGGAGGCTAAGATGGAAGAGATGCGTCAATTGATAATGCGCCTCTCCACATTCGCGGCATCACCTCCATCTAACTCTGAGGCTACCACTCCGCAATCCAAGGAAACGGGTAAAACCGTTTCCAAAGATAACGAAGTGGTTGGTGATGACACTAGCAAGAGCTCCTCCTCGAAAAAGGATAGTGGTAAGGATGGATACAATGAGGTTTCTCATGTGTATTCTCCTGATCCACCTATCCCCCACCCACATATACATAATAGGGGTGATCCACCCAAACTTTCAGCATCTAATTTTACTCAATGGCAATTTTTTATGAAGTCTCATGTGTGCGGTTCCTCCATTGAGTTGTAGAAAATCATCGAAAATGGTCTTCATGTTGGAAACCTCAACAATCTCACAAGAAGAGAAGTGGTCGATAGCCAACTCAACGCTACAACTCTACACATGATACAACTTGGTGTGGGTGACAAAGATATGCCACACATTCAACATCTTAGTACAGCTAAGGAATCTTGGGATGCTCTCACCGAGCTCTTCATCGGAAACGAAAGTATGAGAAGGAATAGATATGATGCTTTGAGCAACGAAGCTGAAGGATTCTATATATTTGATGGAGAAAACCACGAGGACATGTATAGGAGACTCAAGGCAATTGCCACAACTTTCAGAAACCATGGGGCCGCTCATGTTGATGATGCATGGATCAAGCGCAAGTATGTCAGTGCTCTTATGCCATTTGAGCCCACAGATTTTAAAAGTCTCCAAGGTAGGCATAACTACCACCTCATGACATTTAATGAGGTAATGCAAGAAATGGCCGCTTTCAAAGTGGCTGCCAAGAATGCCGAAGATGCTCGTGCACGAGCTATGGGGATGCAAAAGGGGGTCAACATGGCCTTGAAGACTAGTGTGATTGATCATGATGAATATGCCATAGAAGGTATGGACTGTCCCGAGGATATAAAAAGGATCCATGGACAATACTTGGCTCTTTATGCTAGAAACTTTTGGAAAGATCCGGCCAAGGCTAAAGCTGAAGTTGAACACAAGAGTGGAGCGTATGGAAGAAAGGACAATGGTCCCAAGATGAGAACATGTTTCAACTATGGTGACCGACTGCACTTTTTAGTTGAGTGTCCATATCAAAGTAGGGAAGATAATGGAGGAAGACTTATTTTCAAGGACAGGTCAAAGGCTCCACACAAGAAACAGTTTGTAAAGAAGAATGCTCCCTTCAAGAAGCAACCAAAGATTGTTCTAGTGGATCAAGAAGAATATTCTTCGGGAAGTGAAGATGAGGACGAGGACGATATCTCTCAAGAGGTAGCTGCTATAGCCACCACATCTACATCAACATCTCTCTTCGACTCTCCGAACAAAAACATCATCAACAATCATGCTACTTGTCTCATGGCAAGAAGCTCCGAGGTAACTACTTCTAACTCTTCTTTTCCTAAGGCTATGATTGACATGGATGATCCTACTAGTCTTAAGGTTAAAGAAGAGATTATTGCTTTGGATTACTTCTACACTAACTTGCAAGGTGAGCACAAAATACATTTTGAAGCTCTTATGGATCAGCTGGCCCAAAACGAAGCTCTCCTCAAAGAAAAGGGTAGAATTGAAAGGGAGGATGCAATGGAAATTGCATCCTTAAAAAATGCTCTTAAAGAAGAAGAAGCTCGGGTCTCTCTTGAAGAGAGGCTTGAGTCCATTGAGGAGTCACATGAATAAATAGTGGCTAAACTTGTTAAGGAACGTGACAATGCAGTCACCAAAGCAAAGAAGTTAAAGAAGGAAAATATTGACTTTAGGGCTGCTCATGATAGACTCTCCGAGGAATTGGAGAAACTTGACAACGCTCACAAGGCATTGAAAAGCGATTTCTCCATTCTCAATGAGTCACATGATCAGCTCCAAATTCGATTGGCCAAGTATGATGCTCCTAGCACATCCAATTCAACATATAGTCACAAGGAAAGTGCTGGTGTGGAAAAATAAGTGGTCAAGGACATCACTCCCAAGGATAAGGGTGTTCTTGATGAAGTCCTTGGCAAGCAAAGGTCAAATCATGGTAAAGAGGGACTTGGGTATGTCACCAAGTCCAAGAAAAAGAAAAACAAGAAGAACAAGACCAAGAATGTGCAATCAAAGACAAGCACCACTCAGAAGAATGTCACAAAAGACAAAACTAACAATATTGGTTTTGCAGGGTCTCACAATCCAAATTATGAACTCTTTTGTGATGATTATGGCGATTTTTATGCTTATTATGTCAGTCCCTTTGATGAATATATTGCTTGGTCTATTTGGGTTCCAAAGACCCTTGTTACTAACATGAAAGGACCCATTGAAAAATGGGTACCTAAAACCAAGAAGTAATTCTCTTGCAGGGCTATGCTTCTAGTGGGTCGAAATGGGTGCTAGATAGTGGATGCACTAGTCATATGACCGGAAGCAAGGAGATCATCACGGAGATGCGTCCAAATCATGATAATATTACAGCCTCCTACGGTGATAATTCTAAATCTCAGGTATTGGGTCTTGGCAAGGTTGTGGTTGCCCACGATATCTCTCTCGTGGACGTAATGCTTGTTGAGACCCTCAGTTACAACCTTATTTCTGTTAGTTCCCTTGGCAAGATGGGTTTTGCTATTTTTATCGATGATGATTTGGTGGTACTCTTGTGGAGCAAGTCTCTAAAGGTCGCTTTCGTTGGGTACGTCGAAAATTACCTGTATGTGGTGGACTTTTCGGGGAAAACCACTTCGGGTCCGATGTGTCTATTCGGAAAGGCCGACGTGGTCTGGTTATGGCATCGCCGTTTAGCCCATGTCAACATGAGAACTTTGCAAAGTCTCCACAAGGGTGGCCACATCCTTGGACTAAAAGACAATGTCTCCTTTGCCAAAGATCGTGTTTGCAGGGCTTGTGTTGAAGGCAAAATGCATGACTCTCCCCACAAGAGGAAGACTATTGTGTCTTCAAAGAGGATCTTGGAATTACTTCATGTGTATTTATTTGGTCCTCCTTCTCATGCAAGTCTTGGTGGGAAGAAATATTGCTTGGTTATTGTCGATGATTACTCAAGATATACATGGGTCTATTTCTTCAAGCTAAAGAGTGAGACTCCACAAACTGTCATTGACTTTGCCAATGAAGTTCAACGTCAACACAATGTTCCTATCTTGGCAATAAGAAGTGACAACGGCTCCGAATTCAAAAACTACACTTTGAATGAGTTTCTAAGCGAAGAGAGGATTAGACATCAATATTCCGCTGCGTACACCCCTCAACAAAATGGTGTAGCCGAGAGGAAGAACCGGACTTTGATGGATATGGCAAGATCAATATTGGCTGAATTCAAGTCTCCTTACAATTTTTGGGCTGAAGCCATATCCACTGCTTGTCACTCATCGAACCGGCTCTACCTCCGAAAGATTTTGGACAAGACTCCATATGACATACTTACCGGTAACAAGCCCAACATCTCATACTTCAGGGTATTCGGGTGTAAGTGTTTCTTTCTCATTAAAGGTGTTCGCTTGTCTAAATTTGAGTCCAAGGCTTTAGAAGGTATTTTCGTTGGTTACGGTGCCGAATCCCACACTTATAGAGTCCACAAAAAGCTCACTGGGATTGTTGTAGAATCTTGTAGTGTGGAGTTCGATGAAAATAACGGCTCCTTTATAGGGCAAGTTGATGTTTGTGATGTAGATGTTGAAATACCCCAAGATTCCATAAGAAGAATGGGCGTGGGATTTTTCCGCCCCATTGAGGAACCCCTTGTGGCAGATCGGGAAGGACAATGCTCCACTCAAGTGGAGCCCTCATCTACACAAGATCAACAAGCTCCTACTGTTGGAGAAAACTCTGCACCGACTCCACAACCCACTGAAGATCATCAGCCTCCTGGACAAAATGGTAGTCCCAGGCCGTACTATCCGCCCCCCTCCAAGGGGCGAGCAATCCGCCCCTGGCACTCCAACTTGTTCCAGCAGATCCGAAGAAGAAGACAACAGCCAAGAAGTTCCCAGGCCGGATTCTCCGGCCCCCGAGGGCGGATTATCTGGCTCTGGATCTCCTATTTCTGTCAGGCGTTCTCAGGGAGAAGAAACTAGTACCTCATATCCCAGGCCGGATAGTCCGGCCCCACCAAGGGGCGGATTATCCGGTCCTGAAGAAAAAATTCAGCAGCAAGCTCCTGTTGTTAACTCAAATCAAGATCAAGGGCAAGGCAGTGGTCAAGACAAGGATACAAATATTGAATCAACTCCTTCTAGAAACAATAAGGACATTGAGGCTCGTCGCAAGGCTCGTGCTTATCGGAACCTTGAATTAAGGGGGTCACACTCTTGACAAGGTTGTTGGTGATCTACGAAGAAGGGTGTCTACTAGAAGAGAACTTGCAAGCTTATATGATCATCAAGCTCACATTTCCATGGTTGAACCGAAAAAGGTCTTTGATGCTCTTGAAGATCCCGATTGGGTTGTTGCAATGCATGAAGAATTAAATAACTTCGAGCGCAACAAAGTTTGGAAGCTCGTAGAGAAGCCCAAGGATTGCCGCAATGTTATCAGCACCAAGTGGATTTAAACAAACAAGATGAAAATGGCATTGTTGTGAGGAATAAAGCAAGACTCGTGGCTCAAGGATTCTCTCAAGTGGAAGGAATTGATTTTGGCGAGACTTATGCTCCTGTGGCTCGTCTTGAGTCCATCTGTATCCTTCTCGCCTATGCAGCCCATCATAAATTTAAATTACAGCAAATGGATGTTAAGAGTGCGTTTCTCAATGGTCCACTACATGAGTTAGTATACGTCAAGCGGCCCCGGGTTTTGAGGACCCCAAATTTCCGAACCATGTCTACAAACTCGATAAGGCGCTCTATGGCCTTAAACAAGCCCCACGTGCGTGGTATGAGCACCTTAAAGAGCTTTTGTTAGACCGTGGATTCGAAGTTGGGAAAATTGATTCCACTCTTTTTACTAAGAAGGTTAATGGGGAGATTTTTGTATGCCAACTTTATGTAGATGACATTATTTTTGGATCTACTAACCAAGCTTTTAACAATGAATTTTCAAAGCTTATGACTGACAGGTTTGAGATGTCGATGATGGGTGAATTGAGGTTCTTTCTTGGATTCAAGATCAAACAACTTAGAGAGGGAACCTTTATTAATCAAGCTAAGTACATCCAAGACATGCTCAAAAGGTTCAAGATGACGGATCTCAATGGCGTTGCTACTCCAATGCAAACAAAGTGTCATCTTGAGCTCAATCCCAAGGGTAAAGACGTGGACCAAAAGGTATACCGATCCATGATCGGATCTCTCCTTTACCTTTGCGCATCTAGGCCCGATATCATGTTAAGTGTAGGAGTGTGTGCAAGGTAACAATCCGCTCCTAAACAAAGCCACTTAGTGTCGGTCAAACGAATCTTCAGATATTTGGTTCATTCCCCGAATTTTGGGTTATGGTATCCCAAGGGTTCAAGTTTCTCTCTATGTGGTTACACTGATTCAGATTGGGCTGGTGAAAAAGATGATAGGAAATCAACTTCTGGTGCATGTCAATTCTTGAGCAGGTCTCTAGTGTGTTGGTCTTCAAAGAAACAGAATTGTATTTCACTCTCAACCACCGAAGTTGAATATGTTGCTGCTGCAGGTGCTTGTACACAGTTATTATGGATGAGGCAAACTTTAAAGGAATACGGTGTCAATTGTTGCAAAGTACCTCTATTATGTGACAATGAAAGTGCTATCAAAATTGCTTACAACCCCGTGCAGCATACAAGAACAAAACATATTGAGATTCGCAACCATTTCATTCGGGATCATGTTGCTCGTGGCGATATTTCCCTATCCTTTGTGAGCACAAAGAACCAACTTGCTGATATTTTCACGAAGCCCCTTGATGAAGCAAGATTTTTTTATTTGAGGAATGAGCTAAATATCATAGATTCAAGGAGCTTGGCTTGACTACCCTTGCACACTCACTTGCTCTTATTCATGTATTTGGTTTAGATGCGGGCATATACATAGGGGGAGTGTGGTCCTAATTGATTGGGCTAACCCTCCCCCCATAATGCCGAAAGCAAGCAAAATCATTTCCCTTAATATCATTTTGTGATATGTGGGTCATCGATGAGCATTGATTTTGAACTCAAGATACATCTTCGCGGTGTCATGCCATGCGCTCCAACATGGTGGCTTCGGCCACCGCCCTCTTCCTTGAGAAGAGTTGGTTTCTAGTGGCTCTCTATGGATTTTCTTGCATATTTCTTGTTCTTATGGAAAACACACTCAACTTTGGTTTTTGATCGATTTGATTCTTGCAAATTTGGGTGTGTAGTACCATGTTAGTTTGTTGCTCTAAACCCAAGCTGTATTTCCCTCCTTGAATCATATATTCTTGCACAAAAGTACTCTCTACACCAGCAAGGGGTTTTGCAAGGTTGCTCCGGCCTGAATCTGTACTTAACAGAAATTTCAGAGGAGGTAGACTATCCGCCCTAAGTGGGGGGCAGATTATCCGCCCTAGGAAAAATCTGCCCTTTAAAGGCTGGGTTGGGGAGGAAAGGCTCAAATAGAGCAGCCAGACCTCCCCCAACCCTACCTCATCCCCCAGCCACCGTCGTAGCCTCCGCCCCTCCCGGAGTCGATTTGACCACCGTATTCTCCGGGCCCTCCCAGGATCTTCTTCACCTCGCCTCCGGGTATCTTCTCCTCCGCGATTTTCCTCCAACGAGTGAGGGTAACTCCCTCATCTCTCTCCTTCTGTATGGGATGCATTTTGTTTGGTGGAAATCTCTTTGTAGAAGATCCTTGGTGTTCTTCCTTACTTGCTAGAATCAGTAGTATTGCAACCCTAGTGCCCGATCTGTTTTGCCATGGTAGATTTGGGCCATTCTAGAAATTTTCTACGGGGGGCGGATTATACGCCCCTGCCAGGGCCGGATAATCCGGCCTGGAGATTCAGTTCTGGTCTGGTTTGGCTCTGACTTCCGCAATACACATCATTCACTTATGGATTGATTTTCTACTCTTTCTATTGTTTCTCTTGGACTTGTGTGTGTGCTTATCTCCATGCTATCCCTCTCATGATTTTCACAGGTGGTTCCAAGACGACCAAGACCTTCTCTCGTCGTTCCCGTTCCCGTTATATCAAGCCAACTGTAGAAGGAAATTTCATTGACGAAACCGAAGTTAGAAGAGCAGCAAGAGAGGCTGAACGGATGGCAGAGGCAGGAAGGAAAAAGAGGACCACATCTCGCAAGGGCAAACAGTCTCGGCCTAATTACAAGGCCATGGACAGTCTTCAGTATGCCTCCATTTGCCAGACTGATTACTATGATGAGGCTGACAGTGATGGTCCTCCCGAGGACTCTATGTTTTGGAATGCCCACTTTCGGGCTATTCATGATGATGTTTATGCTACCCTCAAGCTTCGCCCTATGCACCCTATCAATTTGACTGAGGATCAATCCAAGACAAGGCTCCTTGAGGCATTATATGTGACCAACAAGATGGGGCTTCACCACCTTATGACTATCCAATGCAACTATGATTCCTCCCTGGTGCGGCAGTTTTTCTCGACACTTGTGATTTGCGGTGATGAGCGTCGTACTATGAAGTGGATGACCGGGACAACAATGATTCAGTCGGACTTTCACATTTTTGGGCAGGTTCTTGGTTATGCCTTCCATGGTCGTGACACTCCTTCTGTCCACCGTATCATTTCTCCACTGAAGCCATCCAAGGACACTGTGCTTGCTCCTTGCCTTACTCCTGATGGTGTTGCTGGTACTTTGGCTGGTCTCTCTCCCTTATATGCCTCCCTTGTTGGCATATTTAGGGATTGCATTTCTCCGAGTGGTGGCAACAATGACAGGATTCGTGGCCATCTGGTTCCTCTCCTTGCTTTTGCTCACGAGTGTGCCACCAAGTCTGGTTCAGCTACAGGTTACAAACCGGATGTCATGGACTACATATATCATGAGATGTCGGATGCTATGATCAACAGGCTCTCTATTCCTTATGCTCCTTTCATTATGATGCTCATCAAGCATATGTTGCCCCATGAGGATTTTGGTACTGCTTTGCATGGGGTTCACAAGCCCAAGAAAATTTACAACAAGGCTCAGAAGACACATCACCCTTCCACTGCCCCTGAGTCCTTCATACGTGATGCACGGGCTAGTGGTCGTCGTTCCGCGGTGTCCCCAATGGCACGCAAGGTTAAGCAGCTCACTTGGTTCCAGCGGCACATCCTTTGCATGGGCATTGACATGCACAAGGGCCAATATGAGGCGTGCCCCAGGGATCATGAGAGGGATCACACTCAGCAGCTTATTCTTCACCATGTCTCAGGTGCCACTGGCCATCCACCTCCTCCCACTGCTCCAGAACCATATGCTCAGTGGAACACTTCAGGTATCAACTACGGCGAGCTCGAGAGTTGCCTGTTTCCTCCACCTCCGAGGGCACTCACTCCTCCAGCTGATGACGATGATGATGAGTATGATGAAGAGGAAGGGGACGGGAATGACTACGACGAGGATGAGGAGGCGTGATCTTCAGGGGCGTTAGCATCGCTCTTCTTCCTTTTTGGCGTTTCGATGCCAAAGGGGGAGAAGTAGTTCTATTAGGTCTCGTGGATTTGCAAGGGTCAGGCGCAAGAACCTGTCTTTCAGTAGTTTTATTTTGTTGCTTGTGCCTTTTTAGCGTGAACTTATTTGCTATTTGTGATTGGTTATGTAAGACTATGTCGTACTCTGCGTGTTTGGCATTCTGGAATTCCGGATTTATATTGTGGATCTCATGGAATTCTGGATTTATCTATGGAGGATATTTGATGGCATATGGAATCATGGGATTATCTATTGTATGCATCAATTTTTTTGGGATGTGCTTGGAGGCTATCAATCTCATTATTTCCTTTGGCTATAATCACATCCCGGTGGTATGACCTTGTTTCCCAACCCACCTTGTTTCAATTATCGTTGCTATGAAAGTTGTGTTCTATCTAGTGTGTGTATTTGTATTCAAATGCAAATTGTAAATATACACACATCTACGGGGAGCGTCTTTCATTTTTAAGGTGGCGTTATCCGGTTTCATTGCAAATCCTAATATTGTCATCTAACACCAAAAAGGGGGAGATTGAAAGAACATTTTATAATCCCTAGTGTTTTATGTGTTAGATAACAATATCAAGGATTATTTAATGTGTGTTGAAGTGTTGCAGCTCTCTCTAGGGATCAAAGGAAAAGGATTCTGCCTTTGGGGGGCGGATAATCCGCCCCTGGTCTGCCCCTCCCTTTTCCCAAATAGGCGCAAGCCCCAGAAGGGGGCGGAGTTTCGGCCGGATTTTCCGGCCCCGTTGGATAATCCGCCCCTCATTTTCATGACCAAGGCGTAATCCCCAGAGAGGGGGCTGAGTTACGGCCGGACTTTTCGGCTGGGCCAGATAATCTGCCCGAGGAGGGTGCCGGATAATCTGCCCCCCCCATTGTCTTCATCAAGTTTTGCAGGCGCCAGCCCTAGAGAGGGGGCTGATTTTCTCCCCGAAAGATCCGCCCTGGGGGCGGAGTTTTCCCAGGGGAGGATAGTCCGCCCCAAGTGGGGGGCGGATAATCCGCCCCCAAAGTTGTTCAAAGGCCAGATCTAGGCAGGGGGCATTTAAGCCAGCCTTCTGAAGGGAATATGCCCGAGAGGCAATAATAAAGTGGTTATTATCGTATTCCTTATTTATGATAAATGTTTATTTTGCATGCTATAATTGTATTAATACGGAAACGTTAATACATGTGTTTTTAATAAACAAAAAGGAAGTTCCTAGTTATGCCTCTCTTATAAACTAGCTCGTTGATTAACAAGATGATCAAAGTTTCCTGATCATGGACATTGGATGTTGTTAATAACGAGGTCACAACATTAGTGTAATGATGTGATGAACATTCATCCGAAGTATAACATTACGATCAAAGTCATTGAGTTTATATTGCTATAACAACTTATGAAGTGATCCTAATCCTTAGACCATGAGATCATGTCTATCACTAACACCGGAAGAGTTTCTCGATGACATCAAACGTCGCACCATAACTGGGTGATTATAAAGATGGCTTCAGAACTACTAAAGTGTTATGTTGATACCCATGGATCGAGAGTGGAATTTGTTCATCCCGATGACGGATAGATATGCTCTGGTCCCTCTCGGTGATATCACATTGATTAGCTTGCAAGCAAGTGATTTGATCACTAGAATGTTATATCACGGGAACGAGAAAAGAGTGCATGTCGGTAACGAGATCAAACAAGGTATGGAGATACCGATGATCGAATCTCGGGCATGTAATATATCGTGAAACAAAGGGATTAAAATACTAGCGTAAAAGGTTCACACGATCACAGAAGTCATCGTTGAATGTGTGGGAGTCAGTATGGATCTCTAGGTCCCGCTACTGATTATTGATCGGAGAAGGGTCTCGATCATGTCCACATTATTCGTGAACCGTAGGGTGACACACTTAAGGGATACCGACACCATTCGGAGCAAATGATATGCCAGAACAAGAAAAGGAAAGCGCGGGAATTTATTTCACTAGACACTGGAACTGTTTCGGTTGAAATTGTTGAAACTGGTTCTGCATGTGAATTGAAATGTTGTAAGGGGTTTTATGTGAATGTTTGTTAATTAAAGTAATTAACAAAATTCTGAATAAATAAATAAAAGAGTTTTATTTAAATGAGAGCTTGCATTAAATTTGGTGGAAATTTAATGCATGTGAGTGGATTTTTGAGTGGAGGCTTTTTAATGGGAGTGGAGGCTTTTCATTTTGAGTGGGAGCTCCACCCACATGAATGTGGAAGAGGTGGGGGCAGCCCCATGGCTGGGCGCCATGCCCCTTGGGTGCCCCCACTCTCCCCTATAAAAGGCCCCCCTCTCCTCCTCTCAAAGCACACCTCCTCGCGAAGGATCTCTCTCCCCCCTTTAGAATTCCCCATGGTCTCGGATCAGCGAGATACATGTTCCCGGTGGCTTTTTCTGGAAGGATTTGTTGCTTCCTCTGCTTCGCTGGAGCGAGGGCGTGGAGATTGTCGGGGTACCCGTACGTGTGTGCGATCACGGATGCACCACTGCTTTGAGGTGCTGGACTTGATCGTGCTGGACCGGCTGGACCAGATGGACTTCATCACGATCTTGAGATCGGCAAGCGTTCATATACATCATCCACGAGTACAACCTCGTTAACGCTATTCGGTCTTCGAGGGTATGTATTCTATGGATGTATATCCACCCGTTGCTTGTATCTAGTAGATAGATCTTGGTACATAGATGTTCCCATCGTAGGAATTTTTTTGTTTTCTATGCTGCGAACCCTACAGTGGTATCAGAGCCGGATCTATGCGTAGATACTTTGCACGGGTAGTACACATATGAGTATGTGTGCGATGATGATCATTTTATTGATTCTTAGTTGTACTTTGGATATTGGTGGCATAGTGGGATGAAGCAGCCCGGACAAACTTTACATGTCCTCGCACATGAGACCTGTTCCACGCTTGACATGCAACTAGTTTTGCATAAGTGGCTAGCGGGTGTCTGTCTCTACTACTATAGTCAATATCTAATTTGCAACGAGTTGTCAACAATTTGGTTATCCTCGTTGTGGTTCATGTTCGTAGGTAAGAACGGTTCTATCTTCGAAAGCCCTAAACCACGTAAAACTTGCAATGGATAAAATAGAGGCGTCTAGTTTAGATTGTTGCTGGGCTAGTGTTATGATATGGTGATGTTGTAAGTAGAAGTATGAGATGATACTCTTAAAACACACATAGCGTGTAAGTTCCATAGACCTTGGCCTTACACCTAAAGGTATGATAGTGATCATACCACGATGCACATGATGGAGATCATATGCGGGAACCATATCATTTCACTTTTTAACATGTGATGTTAGATTGCATCTTATATTGCTTGTTTGGCGTTTTATTAGCATAATAAGATGATCCCTCATTTAGATATCAAGATAAAAATATGTTATTCCTTAAGTATGCACCGACAATGTTTCATCGCTTCAAGGCATCACGTGATGATCAGGTGTACTTGAATCCACGAGCATATCTCGGGTGTAAGACAGTTACACACATGAATACTAAGGTTCTTACTTGGCGAGCCTAGCATGTACATACATGGCCTCGGAACACGGACCGAAAGGTTAAGCATGAGTCATATGTTTTGATATGATGACCATATGGATGCTCGCCTTTGAAGCTACGCCGACTCACGTGATGATCGGACTTGGTATAGTGGATTTGGTTCATGTAATCACCAAAAAGACACGAGGGATGTCGTTTTTGAGTGGGAGTTCATTTCTAATTTGGATTGGAGAACTCAATTTATCATAAATTAAATCAAAGTGAATTTGCATAATTTGTTGTAGTCATTGGCATTCGTTCACCACCTTATGCATAGTTGTAATTGAGATAATAGAACTATAGAATTCTGGATATATACTTCTGTTGGTATCGTATTGTGTTGAGTGTCAATCTAAAGTTTAAAGTCCTATTGCAAACTTTCAGCAAAATTCTATTTACTTCGTGAAATTTAATAATTGGTATTAAATCGAGAGTAACAATTCCAGTGTTAGTATCTTAAGTATCATGTTTGCCTCCATGATTCTTGATTGTTTTAATATCAAGTTTATCTAGGAGCTGAAAGAATTTTTTCAGAAACCATCATGTGTGGCAGATATAACGATATCTGAAACAATGTTTTGGTTGCAATATGATAGAGTATAATATATGTTCTCATATTGGATGAGAATTTGCAAAGGTTGGAGATGCTAGACATCCTAATCATCCAAAAAGGGTTTTGGAAAGTAATGTTATACTCACGATTCTCCTTATAAGCTACATTAGCTTGATCATGAAAGTCTTCATGATAAGGATGAATAGAAGATGTATGTAAAGTGTTTACTACACTAAAAGATTACTAAATAATGGATTTTAAAAGAATACCGATCATTTTGATGATGGTGATCTACTTCAAATTGCAAGTCCAAAGGTATTATTATTTGAATATACATGCTTTAGACTATGTGTCATGTATATGGCGCCACTTTTGATGTTGATAGATTCTTTTAAAAAGGAAAAGGAAATGCTGAAAGAGAATCTATAAAATATATTTGGCAGAAAAGAAAAGATTGGAAATATCCAATTTAGGTATATGGATGATATGCATGTTATGGTTGTATTCTTTGCTTGTTAAACAATGTGGTTCTTGGGTATTGGATACCGAATTGGTTGGTATGAAATTTCATATGGAACGATGCAATTCATGAACCACAATGGCCTAAGTAACTAGCAAGAGAATATGTGATGATGATCATCGAAAACAAACAAACCATTGTTTGTATTTCTCGTTGACATCAAAGCTTGACTTCAAGATTTGTTTTAATAATTGTTATTTAAATCAGGTATTATGAGAACAAAGGTTGTTCAAATAATTACCATATTCCATATTAGATGGATGATTTACAAATCTCACATCCATAAAGCTAATGCTAAAATGTCGCAAGACAAATGATTGGAATATCACTTACGAAGTGACATCGCTGTTTAAATTATATTGGAAATAAAACATGAAGAAACTCCATTTTCATGGATTTTTGGAGTCTTTGATTTGATCAAGTGACGCTTCTGAGACTTTCCTCGGGATAATTAAAACTTCGTTCAAAGGCCAAAGAAGAACGAACGACTAAAATATTGGAATTTATACATATCGATGTATGTAGTCCATTATGTGTAGTCGTAAGCGATGGGTTTCAACTTCATATACTTTCTCCGGAAATTTGAGTGAATATTCACTTAATCAGAAAGAAGTGTGAAATATTTGAAAATGTTCAAAGACTTTCAAGATGAAGTGAAAATCATTGTAACAAGAAAATAAATGGTTTATGATTTTATCATAAGGGATTTATTTGAGTTACAAGTGTAACAAGAAAATAAATGAATTATGATTTTATCATAAAGGGATTTATTTGAGTTGCAAGTTTAGAAAAACACCTAGATTTACATTTCCCGAAACACCATAGGAGTATGGAGTGTTTGAGATTTGTAATGAAACCTTGTTTGACATGGTTGGATCAAAGATGTTATTTATAAAACTGCCATTATGTTTTAAAAGATTAAAGCTTTAGAGACTTTCGCTTTTACACTGAAAAGAGCTCCATCTTGATCCGTTGAAATGACACCATATGAGTTATGGTTTGGGGTAAAACCCAAGTTGTCATTTCTTAAAATTTGGTATGCTAAACATAAGTAAGATGTTTACAACCAAAGTCGGATGAGCATGTCTTTGTAGGTTATTTCGAATAACAATTGGTTATTCCTCCATAACACCGAGGACAAAAGGGTTTGTCGCTTGAAATGTGAAGTTTCTTGAAGAAGGATTTTTTCATAAATGTTAAGTGACAATAGAACTTTGATAAGGTTAACGAACCTTAGCTAAATGTGCTGAGTTGCGCAGCGCCGGAAATGGTTCTGGAGGCTGCCATAATGCTCATAGCTTATTGTTGGAGATATGCCCGAGAGGCAATAATAAAGTGGTTATTATCATATCTTCACACTTATGATAAATGTTTACATACCATGCTATAATTGTATTAACCGGAAACATTAATACTTGTGTGATTTGTAAACATAAAAGAGTCCCTAGTAAAGTCTCTTATTAAACTAGCTTGTTGGTTAATATATGATCATGGTTTCCTGATCATGAACATTGAGATGTTATTAACAACAGGGTCATATCATTAGGAGAATGATGTGATGGACATACTCCTGTAGATAAGCGTAGCATAAATATCAAGTCATTTTAAATAGTTCAATTGTTATATGCTTTCTGATACATAGTAACCTAATTCCTTCGACCATGAGATCATGCATATCACCTTTGCCGGATGGATGCTTTGATGACATCAAACACCACACGTGAATCGGGTGGCTATAAAGGTGGCATTGAGTGTTCGGAAAGTATTGGTTGAGACACATGGATCAAGAGTGGGATTTGTCCATCCATATGAGATAGATATACTCGGGCCCTCTCGGTGGAATGTCATCCAATTATCTTGCAAGCATGTGACGGCTCACAAGGGATCACATATCACGAAGCGAAAAGAGTACTTATCGGTAACGAGGTTGAACTAGGTATGCAGAGATACCGACGATCATAACCTCGGATAAGTAAACTATCGTGAGACAAAGGGAAATTGGTATCGTATGTAAGTGGTTCATTCGATCGCAAAGTAATCGTAGAAATATGTGGGAGCCATATGAATTTCCAGATTCCTCTATTGGTTATTGATCGGAGAAGTGTCTCGATCATGTCCGCATAATTCACGAACCGTAGGGAGACACACTTAAGGATTCGACATTGTTTGAGTAGTTATGGTATTATGAGAAAGAGACCGAATGTTGTTAGGAGTCTCGGATGGGATCCGGGATATCACGAGGTGATCCGGAATGGTCCGGAGAATAAGATTCATATAAGGAAAGTCCCGTTTGAGTTCGGGAATGATTTGGTGTTTTCATGGGAATGTTCTAGAAGGTTCCGGATTGTCCGCACTCGGGAGGGTACATGAATGTGTCATTACATATTGAATGATTGCATCATGTACTAAGTGTTCTTGCTGTTCCAAAACTGAAAAGTCAAACCGCCGGTTTGAAAGTCAAACGGCTAAAACAGAAACTGGAAACAGAAACTGTGGGAAACAAGCAAGAGGAGGTTGAAACCAACCCGGAGGAGGAGTCCCTCTCCTCAGGGCGGCCAGCCTAGGCCGAGTTGGGGAGGACTCCTCCTCCCCTGCCAGCCCTCCACCTATAAAAGGAGGCGGGGCCTCCTCCTCTAGACACACAAGTTCATATCCTCTAATCTCCTGTTTAGAGCCGTTTTGGTTTAGAGCTTCTAATTGCTCTAGCCTGCGGTTTAGAGCCTTCTAATTGGTGTGTCTAATCCCTAGACCACTAATAGCTCTCTCTCATACTCCACCATACTCGCTCCGGATTAAGGCGAAGCCCTGCGGGATCTCCCCTCTACTTTCGGTACCACGCCGTTGTGCTGCCGGAATCGCGAGGAGAGTGCTACAACCTCCATTTCTTTGGAACAAGGAGAGGAAGGTCTTCGTCAGTCCGAACGTGTGACCGATTGGAAGCGCTGCTGGAACGCTTGGAAGGATCGTCTACACGATCTTGAGATCGGAAGAGTACGACTACATCACCCACGAGAATCGCTCGTTAACCGCTTTGGAATCTTCGAGGGTAAGTTATTCCATCGACTCGTTGCTACAATCTAATAGATAGATCTTGGCTTGTTTGTTTGTATGCGATAGAAATTTTTTGTTTTCCATGCTACGAACCCCTACAGTGGTATCAGAGCCGTGTCTATATGTAGATTTGTTGCACGAGTAGAACACAATGGTCATTGTGGGCGTTGATGATTTTATTGTCGATTGCTTATTGTGTACTTTGCATCTTGCGGTATGTTGGGATGAAGCGGCCTGGGCTAACCTTACATGACATCGTTCATGAGACTTGCTCCACGCTTGACATGCAACTTGTATTGCATAAGTGGCTTTGCGGGTGCCTGTTTCTCCTAGCATAGTTAAGATCCAATTTACAACGGGTGATTGACAATACTAGTATCAATGTTGTGGTTCTTGTTCGTAAGTTAGAACGACACTTACTGAAAGCCCCAAACCACGTAAAACATGCAAAAAAAATTAGAGGCGTCTAACTTTGTTTTGCAGGGGTGTGCTGTGATGTGATATGGCCATGATTGTGATTATATATGATGTATGCAATGTTCCTTATTGTAAGTTGGCAACAATTTGGAGCCATATGGTTGTCTTTAAATTATTAAGACCCGTGTCTATTCAAAGTAGTTGTAATAGTTGAAGCGGTGGGCGACAACCATGGAGCAGCGTCATTGACCTTGATGCTATGCCGGTAATGATGGAGATCATGTTCGTGCTAGAAGATGGAGATCGGAAGCACAAAGAAGAAAGGCCATATCATATCACATATTATGAATTGCATGTGATGTTAATCCTTTATGCATCTTGTATTGCTTAGTAGACGGTAGCATTATAAGATGATCCCTCATGCACATGAATTTCAAGTCATAAAGTGTTCACCCTTAGTTAGCACCGTTGCTAAAGCTTGTTGTTTCGAAGCACCACGTGATGATCGGGTGTGTTAGATTCTACAAGTGTATACAACGTGAGCAAGCCAGATTTGCTCATGCGAAACTAAGGTTTGATCTTGACGAGCCTAGCATGCAGACATGGCCTCAGGAACACGGATTACCGAAAGGTAGAGCATGAGTCATATAGTAGATATGATGAACATGTTGATTGTTCGCCATTGAAGCTATATCAACTCTCGTGATGATCGGTTTTGATGTGGTGGATTTGGTTCGTGTGATCACTAAAACAATGTGAGGGATATTGTTTTGAGTGGGAGTTCACCTAGATTAATTTAATTATTAATTAGAACTCTATTTATCATAAACTAAATCAAAGTGAATTTGCATAGTTGTTGTAGTCATTGGCATCCGTTTACCACCTTGCGCTTAGTTATAATTGAGATGATAGAACTATAGAATTCTGGTTTGTTACTTTACGAACTGGTATCGTATTGTTTTGAAGTGTTAATCTAAAGTTTAAAAGTCCTATTGCAAACTTTCAGTAAGTTCCGGTTACTCCATGAAGTTTAATAATTAGTATTAAATCAAGAGTAACAATTCCAAGTATTAGTATATAAGTATCATGTTTGTCTCCATGATTGTTGATATTCAAAGGATTCTCCTAATATCAAGGTTATCTAAGGATCTGAAAGAGTTGTTTCAGAAACCATGATTTGTGGAAGATATTGTGATATCTGAAACGAAGTTTTGGTTGCAACATGATAGAGTATAATATGGCTAAAGTCATGTTCTCATATTTGATGAGAATTTGCAAAAGGTTGGAGACACTAGTTGTCCTAAACCTCCAAAAGTTTTTGGGAGAGCAACATTATACTCACGATTCACCGTTACAAGCTAAAACTAGCTTGATCATGGATAATTCCATGATAAGGGTGAATATTTGATGTAGGTAAAATATTTACTACACCAAGAGATTACTAAAGAAAGGAATTTGGAAGAACACCAAACATTTGATGATGGTGATCTGCTTCAAAGTGCAAGTCCAAAGACATTGGTATTTAATTATACATGCTTTGGATTATGTGTCATATGTATGACTCCACTATTGATGTTGATAGATTCTTTCAAACAGAAAAGGAAATCGAAGAGAATCTCATAAATATATGGCAGAAAGGAAAAGACTAGAATTGTTCAGCTTAAGTATATAGATGATATACATGTTATGGCTATATTCTTTGCTTATTAAACAATGTGGTTCTCAAGTATTTGATACTGAATTTGTTGGTGTGAATCGTCATACGAAACAACACAATTCATGAACCACAATGGCCTAAGTAACTAGCAAAAGAATATGTGATGATGTTCATCGAGAACAAATAAAGGGTTATTATATTGCTCGTTAAACATCAAAGCTTGCCTTCAAGATTTGTTTTATCAGGTATTATAAGAACAAAAGGGTTGTTCAAATAATTGCCGTAATCCATAAAAGATGGATGATTCACAAATCTCGTTGGAGAAATCACATCCATAAAACTAGTGCTAAAAATGTCGAAAGACAAATTGATTGAAAGATCACTTAGGAAGTGACATCATTGTTAAATTATATTGGAAAGAAAACATGAAGAAAATCCATATGGATGGAATTTTGGAGTCTATTTGATTTTGATCAAATGACGCTTGTGAAACTTTCCTAGAGATAATTAAAACTTCGTTCATAGGCCAAAAGGGAACGAAAGACTAGCTTATTGGAATTTGTACATATTGTTGTACGAAGTCCATCATGTGTAGTCAAGAGCGATGGATTTTAGCTTCATTTGCTTTTTCCGAAATTTTGAGTGAATATATGAATATTTAATTAATAAGGATGAAGTATGAAACATTTGAAAAGTTCAAAGACTTTCAAGATGAAGTGCAAAATCATTGTAACAAGAATATAAACAGTTTATGATAAATATCATAAAGGAAGATATTTGAGTTACAGAGTTTAGCATAATACCTAAAATTTAAGGAATCGCTCCGTGGATTTACATTTTCCCGAAACACCATAAGAGTATGGAGCATTCGAGATATGTAATTAAACCTTGTTTGACATGGTAAGATCGAAGGTGTAATTCATAAAACTGCCATTGTATTTTAAAGATTAAAAGCTTTAGAGATTACCGTTTTCCACTGAAAAGAGCTCCATCATAATCCGTTGAAATGACACCATATAAAGTTATGGTTTGGGATAAAACCCAAGTTGTCCTTTCTTAAACATTGGTATGCTATGCATAAGAAAGATGTTTGCAACCAAAGTCGGATGAACCTGTCTTTGTATGTTATTTTGAATAACTGTTAAGTATTCCTCCATAAACACCGGAGACAAATGTGTTTGTCGCTTAGAACGTCAAGTTTCTTTGAGAAGGAATTTTTTCGTGAAAAGATAAGTGGGAGGACAATAGAACTTTGATAAGGTTAAAAGAACCTTAGCTATATGTGCAGAGTCAGCGAAGTCGTTTAAAAGTGTTCCTGAGGCAAAGAATAATGCTCATGGCTCACGTGCCTCAAAGGTTGTGGTCACGAAGATCTAAGTTCCTATTGAAACAAGTAGGTCGAGTAAACAATCAAATACCAAGATTTGAGGGTTGAATCATTATTTGAGAATAATGAACGGACTACATGCAAAGAAGTGATGATGGGCCCTGACTCCGTCAAATGGCTTGAAGCCATAAAATCCGTGATAGTTCCATACACGAGAAATCAAGTTTTGAACTTGAAAGACCCTCGAGAAAGGTGTAAGACCTTACAGTTATGTTTGGATCTATAAAATAAATAGACATGGATGTTGCACATCTATGAAATAGTCGACATGTTGGGAAAGAGTTCACAACAATGTTCAAAGGTTGAATATGACAAGATCTGATCTTTCATAGCAATATTTAGTCTAGACGGATTAGTATAGCAACCACTACATATAATTTTATTATATGGTAGTTGAATAAACAAAACAAGTTCTTCTATTAGAAGGGTTACCTAGGACGTGTGCATGACACAGTCCAAAGGGTTTTGTTAAAATTCAAGGGATGCTAAAAACATATGCAAACTTCAATGGTTGAAGTAAGCATAGCGGAGTTGGAATCTTCACTATGATGAAACTGTTAAAAGAGTTTAAATTCATCAGAGATAATGAAGATGCTTGCATTTGCAAGAAATTAAGTGGGAGCGCTAAGACATGTTTCTAATACATTATGTGGAAGACATACTGTTGATTGGAAATAATGTATCTTTTATTAACACATATTAAGAATTTCATCCCGATGAAAGACTTAGGCAAAACCCAAATATTTGGCATCAATAGACGCTAATATGGTTGTGCCAGAAGTACATAGACAAGATATTGAATGAGTTCAATATAGAAACTACAAGAGAGGTTCTTGTCGCACAGAAAGGATTGAATGAGTTCAATGTTGATGATATATTCAAGTGTATTGACATTTGGTAAAGTGAAATAAATAATCAAGTATAGATTGATATTTGATGTATGAAATCACAAAGAGTATTTATATCAATCATATTGTGATATGTACAAATCCAGATATGTCCTATGCTCTAAATGTTGTGAGCAAATACCAGAATGATTCATAAGATGATCATTGGACAATAGTAAGGATATTCTTATGATCTTTTGAAAGAACTAAGAGTATAATATTTGTAGAAGTGACAAATAGATGGTTAGTTCATTGTAAAAGTACTACATTGATACTAGCTTTGTCACAAAGTACAAATTAAGTTTATCTCAATCTAAAACTAAGGGTGGCACAATATAATGGAAAGTGAGTTCCATAATGGATTTGGATGAGTTCCAAAGTTAAATACATTGTGACAGATACTACAACAAAAGGCTAAGTATATGACTGCTATTTTAGCAGCAAAAGAGGGCATTTGTGTCAAGTAGTTTGTTATCAAACTAGGTGTAGTTCACAGTGGGATAATACTATGAAGATATATTGTGCGACAATATTATCAACATGTTTTAACCCCAAAGAGCTAAAGGTCACACCGAAAGACCAAATTTATACAAAGCCATCTCATTAGAGAATGAGTGATGCGTAGAGACGCAAAGACATGCAATTACACACGGACCTGGAAGTGTCAGATCCGGAGATCAGTTGACCACTAGCAATCGTGTACATACAACACTGGAAAGCCATAGGTGTTGAATACACAAAGGTTTGAAACTAGATTATTGACTCTAGTGCAAGTGGGAGACTGTTGGAGATATGCCCAAGAGGCAATAATAAAGTGGTTATTATCATATCTTCACACTTATGATAAATGTTTACATACCATGCTATAATTGTATTAACCGGAAACATTAATACTTGTGTGATTTGTAAACATAAAAGAGTCCCTAGTAAAGCCTCTTGTTAAACTAGCTTGTTGGTTAATATATGATCATGGTTTCGATCATGAACATTGAGATGTTATTAACAATGTGGTCATATCATTAGGAGAATGATGTGATGGACATACTCCTATAGATAAGCGTAGCATAAAGATCAAGTCATTTTAAATAGTTCAATTGCTATATGCTTTCTGATACATAGTAACCTAATTCCTTCGACCATGAGATCATGCATATCACCTTTGCCGGATGGATGCTTTGATGACATCAAACACCACACCGTAACTGGGTGGCTATAAAGGTGGCATTGAGTGTTCGGAAAGTATTGGTTGAGACACATGGATCAAGAGTGGGATTTGTCCATCCATATGACGGATAGATATACTCTCGGACCTCTCGGTGGAATGTCATCCAATTAGCTTGCAAGCATGTGACTGGCTCACAAGGGATCACATATCACGGGAACGAGAAAATAGTACTTATCGGTAACGAGGTTAAACTAGGTATGCAGAGATACCGACGATCATAACCTCGGATAAATAAACTATCGTGAGACAAAGGGAAATTGGTATCGTATGTAAGTGGTTCATTCGATCGCAAAGTAATCGTAGAAATATGTGGGAGCCATATGAATTTCCAGATTCCTCTATTGGTTATTGTTCGGAGAAGTGTCTCGATCATGTCCGCATAATTCACGAACCGTAGGGAGACACACTTAAGGATTCGACGTTGTTTGAGTAGTTATGGTATTATGAGAAAGAGACCGAATGTTGTTCGGAGTCTCGGATGGGATCCGGGATATCACGAGGTGATCCGTAATGGTCCGGAGAATAAGATTCATATAAGGAAAGTCCCGTTTGAGTTCGGGAATGATTAGGTGTTTTCATCGGGAATGTTCTAGAAGGTTCGGATTGTCCGCACTCGGGGTACATGAATGTGTCATTACATATTGAATGGTTGCATAATGTACTAAGTGTTCTTGCTGTTCCAAAACTGAAAAGTCAAATGCCGTTTGAAAGTCAACGGCTAAAACATGAAATCGTGGAAAACAGAAACTGTGGGAAACAAGCAAGAGGAGGTTGAAACCAACTTGGAGGAGGAGTCCCTCTCCAATCCGGCGTCGACCTAGGCCGAGTTGGGGAGGGACTCCCCTCCCTCCTGGCCGCCATTTCTCCACCTATAAAAGGAGGCGGGGCCTCCTCCTCTAGACACACAAGTTCCTATCCTCTAATCTCCGGTTTAGAGCCGTTTTGGTTTAGAGCTTCTAATTGCTCTAGCCTGCGGTTTAGAGCCTTCTAATTGGTGTGTATAAACCCTAGACCACTAATAGCTCTCTCATACTCCACCATACTCGCTCCGGCTTAAGGCGAAGCCTCGGGATCTCCCTCTACTTAGGTACCACGCCGTTGTCGCGGAATCGAGGGAGAGTGCTACAACCTCCATTTCTTTGGAACAAGGAGAGGAAGGTCTTCGTCGAATGCAGGCGTGTGACCGATTGGAAGCGCTGCTGGACGCTACTTGGGAAGGATCGTCTACGATCTTGAGATCGGAAGAGTACTACATCACCCACGAGAATCTGCTCTCGTTAACCGCTTTGGAATCTTCGAGGGTAAGTTATTCCATCGACTCGTTGCTACAATCTAATAGATAGATCTTGGCTTGTTTGTTTGTATGCGATAGAATTTTTTTGTTTTCCATGCTACGAACCCCTACACTTATGTGCCTCAAAGGTTGCAGTCACAGAGGTCTAAAGTTCCTATTGAACCAAGAAGGTCGAATAAACAATCAAATACTAAGATTTGAGAGTAAACCATTATTGTTTGACAATGATGAACCGAATACATACAAAGAAGCGATGATGGGCCCTGACTCCGTCAAATGGCTTGAAGCCATAAAATCCGTGATAGTTCCATACACGAGAAATCATGTTTTAAACTTGGAAGACCCTCCGGAAAGGTGTAAAAACCTATCGGTCGTATTTGGATCTATAAAGAAATAGACATGGATGTTTTACATCTATGAAATAGTCGACATATCGGTAAAGTATTTTACGACAATGTTCAAGGAGTTGACTATGACAAGATTTGATCTTTCATAGCGATATTTAGTCTGGACGGATTAAAGTAGCAACCACTACATATAATTTGTTATATGGTAGATGAATAAACAAAACAAAGTTCTTCTAATAGAATGGTTACCTAGGACGTGTACATGACACGATCCAAAGGGTTTTGTTAATTCAAAGGATGCTAAAAAGGGCATGCAAACTTCAATGGTTGAAGTAAGCATCGCCGAGTTGGAATCTTCACTGTGATGAAAAGGAGTTTTCATCGGGAGACGATGAAGATACTTGCATTTGCAAGAAATTAAGTGGGAGCGCTGAGACATATTTCTAATACATTATGTGGATGACATCTTGTTTATTAGAAATGATGTATCTTTTATTGACAAAGGTTAAGAATTTCATTTCGATGAAATACTTAGGCAAAACCCGAATATTTAGCGTGAATGTCTATAGTTGATAGACTGTGACGCCAATATGGTTGTGCCAAACGTACATATATGAGATATTGAAGGAGTTCAATATAGAAAGGACAAGAAACAGTTCTTGTCGCATGGAAAGGAATTGTATCAAGATTCAAGTGTATCGACACTTGATAAGTGAAACAAGATTCAAGTGCTTTGACACTTGATGAGTGAAATCACGAGAATGTTTTGATCAATCATACCATGATATGTACACATCCAGATATTTCCTATACTCTAAGTGTTATGAGCATATACCAGAATGAATCATAAAATGATCATTGGACGATAGTGAGGATATTCTTATGATCTTTTTGAAAGAACTAAGAATATATTTGTGTAGAGGTGACAAACAATTACAAATAGTTCATTGTAAAGAGTTATATTGATACTAGTTTTGTCACAAGATACAAATTAAGTTTATCTCAATTTAAACTATGAGTGGCACAATGAAATGGAAAGGAGTTTTCATGATGGATTTGGATGTATTCCAAAGTTAAGACATTGTGACGAATACTACAACAAAAGGCTAAGTATATGACTGCTATAGTAGCAGCAAAGGAGGGAATTTGTGTCAAGTAGTTTAAATTCAAACTAAGGTGTGGTTCGCAACGGGCTAACACTAAACATATATTGTACGACAATAGTATCGACGTGTTTTAAACCCCAAGGAACTAAAGGTCTCAACGAAATACCAAATTTATACAATGCCATCTCATTGGAGAATGAGTGATGCGTGAAGACGCAAAGACATGCAAATACACACGGACCTGAAAGCATCAGATCCGTAGATTATGTTAACCACTTGCAGTTGCGTATATGGAACACCAGAAAGCCATAGGTGTTCAAGACACAAAGTTTTTCAAACTAGATTATTGTCTCTAGTGCAAGTGGGAGACTGAAGGGAATATGCCCGAGAGGCAATAATAAAGTGGTTATTATCGTATTTCTTATTTATGATAAATGTTTATTTTGCATGCTATAATTGTATTAATACGGAAACGTTAATACATGTGTGTTTAATAAACAAAAAGTAAGTTCCTAGTTATGCCTCTCTTATAAACTAGCTCGTTGATTAACAAGATGATCAAAGTTTCCTGATCATGGACATTGGATGTTGTTAATAACGAGGTCACAACATTAGTGTAATGATGTGATGAACATTCATCCAAAGTATAGCATTACGATCAAAGTCATTGAGTTTATATTGCTATAACAACTTACGAAGTGATCCTAATCCTTAGACCATGAGATCATGTCTATCACTAACACCGGAAGAGTTTCTCGATGACATCAAACGTCACACCGAATCGGGTGATTATAAAGATGGCTTCGAACTACTAAAGTGTTATGTTGAGACCCATGGATCGAGAGTGGAATTTGTTCATCCCGATGACGGATAGATATGCTGGGCCTCTCGGTGATATCACATTGATTAGCTTGCAAGCAAGTGATTTGATCACTAGAATGTTATATCAGGAACGAGAAAGAGTGCATGTCGATGTGAGATCAAACTAGGTATGGAGATACCGATGATAGAATCTCGGACATGTAATATATCGTGAAACAAAGGGATTAAGATACTAGCGTAAAAGGTTCACACGATCACAGAAGTCATCGTTGAATGTGTGGGAGTCAGTATGGATCTCCAGGTCCCGCTACTGATTATTGATCGGAGAAGGGTCTCGATCCTGTCCGCATTATTCTCGAACCGTAGGGTGACAAACTTAATGGATACCGACACCATTAGGAGCAAATGATATGCCAGAAAAATAAAAGGAAAGCGCAGGAATTTATTTCACTAGACACCGGAACTGTTTCGGTTGAAATTGCTGAAACTGGTTCTACATATGAAATTGAAATGTTGTAAGGGGTTTTATGTGAATGTTTGTTAATTAAAGTAATTAACAAAATTCTGAATAAATAAATAAAAGAGTTTTATTTAAATAAGAGCTTGTATTAAATTTGGTGGAAATTTAATGCATGTGAGTGGATTTTTGAGTGGAGGCTTTTTAATGGGAGTGGAGGCTTTTCATTTTGAGTGGGAGCTCCACCCACATGAATGTGGAAGAGGTGGGGGCAGCCCCATGGCTGGGCGCCATGCCCCTTGGGTGCCCCCACTCTCCCCTATAAAAGGCCCCCCTCTCCTCCTCTCAAAGCACACCTCCTCGTGAAGGATCTCTCTCCCCCCTTTAGAATTCCCCATGGTCTCGGATTAGCGAGATACATGTTCCCGGTGGCTTTTTATGGAAGGATTTGTTGCTTCCGCTGCTTTGCTGGAGCGAGGGCGTGGAGGTTGTCGGGGTACCCGTACGTGTGTGCGATCACGGATGCACCACTGCTTTGAGGTGCTGGACTTGATCGTGCTGGACCGGCTGGACCAGATGGACTTCATCACGATCTTGAGATCGGCAAGCGTTCGTCTACATCATCCACGAGTACAACCTCGTTAACGCTATTCCGTCTTCGAGGGTATGTATTCTATGGATGTATATCCACCCGTTGCTTGTATCTAGTAGATAGATCTTGGTACATAGATGTTCTCATCGTAGGTAATTTTTTGTTTTCTATGCTGCGAACCCTACACCTTCCCCCTCCTGCCAGATCTCTTGGTGTAGGGGTTCGTAGCATGGAAAACAAAAAATTTATACCGCATACAAACAAACAAGCCAATATCCATCTACTAGATTGTAGCAACGAGTCGATAGAAGAAATCACCCTCGAAGATTCCAAAGTGTTTAACGAGAGCAGATTCTCGTGGGTGATGTAGTCGTACTCTTGCCGATCTCAAGATCGTGTAGACGATCCTTCCGGCGCTGCGTTCCGACAGCGCTTCCGCAGTTGGTCACACGTTCGGTACTCGATGAAGACCTTCCTCTCCCTTGTTCCAGCAGGCAGCGGAGGTTGTAGCACTCTCCTCGCGATTCCGGCAGCACGACGGTGTGGTACCGGAAGTAGAGGGGAGATCTCCCAGGGCTTCGCCTTAAGCCAGAGCGAGTATGGTGGACTATGAGAGAGGCCTTGGTGATCTAGGGTTTAGAGGCACCAAGGAGAGAGGGCTAGGCTGGCGGCTAGGGTTTGGGGAGGGCCCCAACTCGGCGTCTAGGGCAAACCCTATGGCGGCGGCGACGACTTGGTGGCCGGCGGATAGTGTTAGGGTTTTGGTGGAGAGAGGTGTAGGTCTAGAGGGGCACCCTTGCCCCTCCTTTTATAGGTGGGAGGGCGCGGCCAAGGGGGAGGGAGTCCTCCCCCAAGTCGGCCTCCTTGGCCGGCGGTGGAGGGAGGAGGACTTCCTCCCCAAGTAGGTTTCCTACTCTCCCTCCAACAAGCAAACTTGCCGTTTGACTTTTCAAACTATGATTTGATTTATCCCTTTATTTTTCTCAGCGATGATACCTAGTACATGATGCAACCATTCCACATTTTTATGACACATTCATGTACCCTTCCCCTCCGGAGTGCCGGACCTTCTGGAACCTTCTAGAACATTCCCGATGAAAACACCGGAATCATTCCCCAACTCCGAAACAGGACTTTCCTTATATGAATCTTATTCTCCGGACCATTACGGATCTCCTCGTGATATCCCGGCTCCCATCCGAGACTCCAAACAACATTCGGTATCTTAATCATCATTCCATAACTACTCAACAAAATCGAATCCTTAAGTGTGTCTCCCTACGATTCGTGAATTATGCGGACATGATCGAGACACTTCTCCGAACAATAACCAATAGAGGAATATGAAAATTCATATGGCTCCCACATATTTCTACGATTACTTTGCGATCGAATGAACCACTTACATATGATACCAATTTCCCTTTGTCTCACGATAGTTTACTTATCCGAGGTTTTGATCGTCGGTATCTCTGCATACCTAGTTCAACCTCGTTACTGATAAGTACTCTTTTCTTGTTCCCGTGGTATGTGATCCCTTGTGAGCCAGTCACATGCTTGCAAGATAATTGGATGACATTCCATCGAGAGGGTCCAAGTATATCTATCTGTCATATGGATGGACAAATCCCACTCTTGATCCATGTGTCTCAACTCATACTTTCCGAACACTCAATGTCACCTTTATAGCCACCCAGTTACGGTGTGGTGTTTGATGTCATCAAAGCATCCTTCCAGTGATGGTGATAAGCATGATCTCATGGTCGAAGGAATTAGGTTATTATGTATCAGAAAGCTTATAGCAATTGAACTATTAAAATGACTTGATCTTTATGCTACGCTTATCTATAGGAGTATGTCCTTCATAGCATTCTCCTAATGATATGATCTTGTTGTTAATAACATCTCAATGTTCATGATAGGGAAACCACAATCATTTATTAACCAACAAGCTAGTATTATGAAGAGGCTTTACTAGGGACTCTTATTTAGTTTACAAATCACACAAGTATTAATGTTTCCTTGTTAATACTGTTATAGCATGAATGTAAACATTTATCATAAACACAAAGATATAATAATAACTACATTTATTATTGCCTCTAGGGCATATCTCCAACAGTCTCCCACTTGCACTAGAGTCAACTAATCTAGATTACATGGTAATATACCGAACACCCATGGCAGTTTGGTGCTGGTCATGTTTTGCCCTCGGGAGAGGTTTAGTCAACGGATCCGCCACATTCAGATCTGTGTGTACTTTGCAAATCTTTATGTCACTATCTTGGACATGTTCTCGAATAGCGTGAAAACATACCTTGATGTGCTTCAGCTTCTTGTGTGACCTTGGTTCTTGCGCATTGGCTATGGCGCCCATGTTATCATAGTAGATAGACATGGGGTCCAGCGCACTTGGAACCACACCGAGCTCTGTAATGAACTCCTTCATCCATATCGCTTCTTGTGAAGCTTCCGAAGCAGCTATGTAATACGATTCAGTTGAAGATCTTGCCACAACGCTTTGCTTTGCACTCCTCCAGCTAACTGCTGCACCATTCAATGTAAATACGTATCCAGATTGAGATTTAGAATCATCCGGATCGGTGTTCCAACTAGCATCGGTGTAACCATTAATAAAGAGTTGTTCATCACCTCCATAAGAAAGAACCATATCCTTAGTTCTTATCAAGTACTTAAGGATGTTTTTGACCGTTGTCCAATGATCCACTCCTGGATCACTTTGATATCTGCTAGTCAAACTAACAGCATATGCGATGTCGGGTCTAGTACATAGCATGGCATACATTAGAGATCATATGGCTGAGGCATAGGGAGTCTTACTCATCCTTTCTCTATCTTCTACCGTTGCTGGACTTTGAGTTTTACTCAAGGTCGTACTGGGCAACATGGGCAAGAACCCTTTCTTGCTATCTTCCATTCCAAACCTCTTTAGAACTTAGTCCAAATATGTACTTTGTGACAATGATATTAGGTGTCTCGATCTATCTCTATAAATCTTTATGTCTAATATGTAAGCTGCTTCGCCAAGATCTTTCATTGAAAAACTATTATTCAAATATTACTTGACACTATTAAGAAGGTCTACATCATTCCCAATCAACAATATGTCATCTACATATAGTATTAAGAATGCTACAGAGCTCCCACTCACTTTCTTGTAAATACAAGCTTCTCCATAAGTTTGTACAAAACCAAAACTTTTGATTACCTTATCAAAACGTTGATTCTAACTTCGGGATGCTTGCTTCAACCCATATATGGATCGTTGAAGTTTGCATACCTTGTTAGAATCTTTAGGATCGACAAAACCTTTGGGTTGCATCATATACAACTCTTCATCAATTTCTCCATTGAGGAACGCTGTTTTGACATCCATCTGCCATATTTCATAATCGTAATATGCAGCGATTGCTAACATAATCCTCACAGTTTTTAACTTTGCTACTGGCGAGAAAGTCTCATCGTAGTCAACTCCTTGAATTTGTCGAAACCCTTTTGCGACAAGTCGAGCTTTATAGACAGTAACATTACCATCAGCATCTTTTTTCTTCTTAAAAATCCATTTGTTCTCGACAGCCTTCCGGCCATCCGGTAAGTCCACCAAAGTCCGTACTTGGTTTTCGTACATGGATCCAATTTCGGATTTCATGGCCTCTTGCCATTTATTGGAATCTGGGCGCATCATCGCTTCCTCATATGTCGCAGGGTCATCGGTGTTGTCCACCAACATGACACTCATAACGGGATCATACTAATCAGGAGTGGTACGAGTTATCATTGACCTGCGAGGTTCTGTAGCAACTTCAACCGAAGTTTCATGATCATCATCATTAGCTTCCTCTCTTATTGGTGTAGGTGCCACAGGAACTTCTTCCGGTGCTGCGCTACTCGCAAGTTCGAGAGAAGGTTCAACAACCTCGTCGAGTTCTACCTTCCTTCCAGTCACTTCTTTCGAGAGAAATTCCTTCTCTAGAAAGGATCCATTCTTGGCAACGAAGATTTTTCCCTCGGATCTATGATAGAATGTATACCCAATAGTTTCCTTCGGGTATCCTATGAAGACGCATTTTTCCGCTTTGGGTTCAAGCTTGTCCGGTTGTAACTTCTTTACATAGGCTTCGCAACCCCAAACTTTAAGGAACGACAATTTAGGTTTCTTCCCAAACCATAATTCATACGGTGTTATTTCAACGGATTTAGATGGTGCCCTATTTAAAGTGAATGCGGTTGTTTCTAATGCATAACCCCAAAATGATAGCGGTAAATCTGTAAGTGACGTCATAGAACGAACCATATCTAAGAGAGTTCGATTACGACGTTCGGACACACCATTACGATGTGGTGTTCCCGGCGGTGTCAATTGTGAAAGTATTCCGCATTTCTTCAAATGCTCGCCAAACTCGTAACTTAGATATTCACCTCCACGATCAGAACGTAGAAATTTAATCTTCTTGTTACGTTGATTCTCTACCTCACTTTGAAATTCCTTAAACTTATCGAAAGTTTTGGACTTATGTTTCATGAAATATATATACCCATATCTACTCAAGTCATCTGTGAAGGTAAGAACATAACGATAACCACCGCGTGATGCTACACTCATTGGACCACACACATCGGTATGTATGATTTCCAACAAGTCCGTAGCTCGCTCCATCATACCAAAAAATGGAGTCTTAGTCATTTTACCCATCAGACATGCTTCGCATCTTTCAAGTGATTCGAAATCAAGTGATTCAAGAAGTCCATCGGAATGGAGTTTCTTCATACGCTTCACTCCAATATGACCAAGACGACAGTGCCACATATAGGTCGAGTTATCGCTCAATTTCAAACGTTTAGCTTCAATGTTATTAATATGTGTATTTCCACTATCGAGATTCAATAAGAATAGACCATCTATCAAAGGTGCATGTGCATAAAACATATTACTCATATAAATTGAACAACCATTATTCTCGGACTTAAACAAGTAACCGTCTCGCAATAAACAATATCCCGATATAATGTTCATGCTTAACGCATGCACCAAATAACTATTATTTAAGTATAAAACTAATCCCGATGGTAGATGAAGAGGTAGCGTGCCGACCACGATCACATCAACCTTTGATCCATTTCCAACGTGCATCGTCACCTCGTTCTTCGCTAGCTTCCGTTTATTCTGCATCACCTGTTTCGAGTTACAAATATGAGCAACCGAACCAGTATCAAATACCCAGGCACTACTACGAGTACTAGTGAGATACACATCAATAACATGTATATCGGATATACCTTTCTTCTTGATGTTGCCGTTCTTCAAATCTGCCAAGTACTATGGGCAATTCTGCTTCCAGTGACCTTCTCCCTTGTAGTAAAAGCACTCAGTATCAGGCTTAGGTCCAGCCTTGGTCTTCTTCGCCGGTGCGGCAACTTTCTTACCACCCTTCTTGAAGTTACACTTTTGCTTAGACTTGCCTTTCTTGAATTTGGTGGTATTATTGACCATCAACACTTGGTGCTCTTTCTTGATCTCCACTTCTGCAGATTTCAACATGGAGAAGAGTTCTGGCAACTGCTTGTTCATGCTTTGCATATTGTAGTTCATCACAAAGTTCTTGTAACTTGGTGGTAGTGATTGGAGGACACGGTAAATCCCCAAAGCATTAGGAATCACTATACCCAAGCTTTGGAGTTTGTTTGCGTGCCCAGACATCTTAAGCACATGCTCACTGACGGATCTGCCCTCTTCCATCTTGTAGTTAAAGAACTTTTCAAAAGCCTCATAACTCTCAACTGCCGCGTGATTCTCAAATATCAATTTGAGTTCACGGAAAATATCATGTGGGTCATGGTTCTCAAACCTTTTCTGAAGCTCCGATACCAAACAATATAAGATAGCACACTGAACTGTGGAGTACTGATTCTTCCGAGCGAGGTAAACATTCTTTACTTCATCGGTAGCATTAGCTGCAAAGGGTCACCAATGGTGCATCCAGCACATAGGTCAAATTACCAGCATTGAGGACAATCCTCAAATTGCTGAACCAATCCGCGAAGTTGCTTCCATTGTTTTTCAACTTTTCTTTATCTAGGAACGCATTGAAATTCATGGTAGGGACCGCCATTTATCTACAACATATTTGCAATAGTTTAGACTAAGTTTATGACAAATTGAGTTCTAATTAATAGTTAAATTAATATAGGTGAACTCCCACTCAAAACAATATACCTCACATTGTTTTAGTGATCACACGAACCAAATCCACCACATCAAAACCGATCATCACGAGAGTTGATGTAGCTTCAATGGCGAATAATCAACATGTTCATCATATCTACTATATGACTCATGCTTTACCTTTCGGTGATCCGTGTTCCGAGACCATGTCTGTACATGCTAGGCTCGTCAAGATCAAACCTTAGCTTCCGCATGAGAAAATCTGGCTTGCTCACGTTGTATACACTTGTAGAATCTAACACACCCGATCATCACGTGGTGCTTCGAAACAACAAGCTTTAGCAACGGTGCTTACTAAGGATGAACACTTTAAAACTTGAAATTTATGTGCATGAGGGATCATCTTATAATGCTACCGTCGTTAACTAAGCAATACAAGATGCATAAAGGATTAACATCACATGCAATTCATAATATGTGATATGATATGGCCTTTCTTCTTGTGCTTCCGATCTCCATCTTCAATCACGAACATGATCTCCATCATCACCGGCATAGCGTCAAGGTCAATGGTGTTGCTTCATGGTTGTCGTCCACCAGCTCCAACTATTACAACTACTTTGAATAGACAAGCGAGTCTTAACAGAATTTAAAGACAACCATATGGCTCCTGCCGGTTGCCAACTTACAATAAGGAACATTGCATCCATCAAATATAATCACAATCATGGCCATATCACATCACAGCACACCCCTGCAAAACAAAGTTAGACGCCTCTAATTTTCTTTGCATATTTTACGTGGTTTGGGGCTTTCAATAAGTGTCGCTCTAACTTACGAACAAGCGTTGATGTTTGAACTATCAAGTGCCTGTTGTAAATTGGATCTATACTATAATGGGAGAGACAGACACCCGCAAAGCCACTTATGATGGGGATACGCCTACTGGGGTATACTCAGCGGGACGTTTCCGACTGGCCCAAGGGCTGGCGAGTGGGCCTGCATAACGGCGAGTGGATCAAAGCCCAACGAGGTATCAGGCGACTGGAAGTTGAAGGCCCAGGCGAGCAGATAGGCCCAGTCGGACTAGGTTAAATGATTACCGAAGTTGTAACCAAATCGGTTGAGATATGTAAACCCTAGGGGAGGTGAGCTTATATAAACCTCCCTATGGGGTGAGTAGAGACGTTCCTCATACACCCAAGCAACTCGCCGCCTAGTCGCGAAGTTCGCCCATTATAAACACCTCCATAATACAATCTAGCAGAGTAGGTCTTTACCCTCGGGGCGAACCTGGGTAAAACCGTGTCTTTGCCTCATCTCGCACCGCAGATGGCTGGCCGCCTTGCCCCTTGTTCTACTACTCCGCCGATTGCAAGATTCGCCGTGGTCATTCCCACGATAGTGGCGCCCACCGTGGGCCTGGCCGGTCGGCGGTGTTCTGGCGAGATCCAATCTGCCCATCAACGAGGCAGTCGCCGGCCGCATGATAGCGATCGGCGAGATGCTCCAGATCTTGCCGAGCTACGTCCGGGCGCGACCGTCACCTAAGCGTGATCCCGCCATCGGCACGATCAGCCTCTTCGTCGGCCTCACCGACGCCATCGCCTCGGAGGACTCGGCTCGCATCCGCGAAGTCGCCACCACGCGATCGGCTCTCGAGAGCCGATCCGCACGATCCACCGCCTCGCCTCGAGTACAACTCGCCCACGCAACGTGGCCGAGAACTCGGCCGCGCAGAAGACGGCCCTCACCGACGACGGCGACCCCGGCGTCACTCGCCGGATCCATCACCGCGGCCTCATCCGCGGGCTCCATCGTCCAGGTCTCCAACGCGGGAGATTTCGAGGACCCCTCCATCCTCGGGATCTTCGAATTCGACTCCGGGTCGGAAAATTCCGCCGACCTCCACGACGGAGCCAGTCGCCATGCCGCGACCTACATGGCCACCGGCACCGATCCGCCAGAGGACCCTTTCTCCACCCCGATCCCTCCTAACGCCACGGCGGTCGAGGAACTCCGCTGAAGTTGGCGGAGGCGACGCGAAGATCGAGCCGCGAAAAATTTCGCCTCGATCGGGTATCAGTGAGGCATCACGCTACCACCAAAGCGGATCAGTCACGCTGAACCCCCACCGTTCAGGGCGCCACGAACTTCGACGATGAAAACGACCCGCGCCAAGATAGCCGAGCGCGCGATCTGCGAGAACGCGCCACCAGGAGAAGCAACCGCCCCGCCAGATCGGCGATGGGTGCCCCACCACCCAACCGCACCCTCCTGAGGACCAGCCGCGGATAGTCGTCTCCTCACGGGAGCGAGACGCTAACGGCCTCCCACTGTTCTCCACCCCGATGGACAACCTCGTGGCAGGCCGAGCAGCAGCCGATAGCATCACGGCCACCGGCGACGGCGCCTTACAAATCCAGTAAGTCAGGGCCCTACTCGCGAAGGCCGTGGAACAGCAAAGAGCAGGCGCCGACTCGCAAGGCCGAGTATACTCGCGCTCCTCGGGAAGCAGGGCGGCCTCAAGCGGCCGTCCAGCGGTGGCAAACACCCTCAATTGCCCGCCACCAGAGCCACTGCAGCTCCAACGCCGACCCGCGAATGCGGCACTCTCCTGCGATCCCAGCCAGCGACCAACTTCGCAGCTAACGGAGAACCAATCGACGCCGCACTCACTCACATCATCAACAACCAAACTGGCGCGACGCCGCCCGACGACTGCGGCACACCCTAACTACTACCGCGATGGCGAGCCTATGGGGTCGCCATCGACTAGGGCCTAAGTGCTTCGGACCAATGATCCGAGGCGAAAAGTACCCACCAAACTTCAAGGCGCCAAGGAGATCGAAAAATCGACTCCTCGTACAACCCCTGATGCGGCTCGACACATACCTCATGGCAATGGGGATCGGTCACATCGTGACCTACTCGCCCGTTACCTCCCGCGATGATGGAGGGGCGTGCGGGCAATGGATCAACACGCTCCCCGGGGCGATATCGACTCACGGAGGAAATGCGAGACGCCGTCGAGCACTTCGAGTGCTCCTACACCGCCACCACCATCGAGGACCGAACGATGCGTCCAGGGACCGCGAAGTCGACCATAGCGGGTCCAACGGTGGCAAGAGCTCTGGTAACGCGGTCGGCATCCACCGGACACCGCGATCCATTGCTTCAAGACCTCGTGCGCTCGAGCCTCTAGTCGCCAAGCTCAAGCGACACGCCCGCTCGACAACATCCCGACCTCCTCGAGATCGCCAAACGGTACGCCGAGGAGGATCCCAACCAAGACGTCGACGACGAGTCCGAGGACAACGCCGCCGGGCGGCAACGACGGCGCCGAACCGACCTACGCTACGGCACTTTCGCCTCACGGCAAGCGCCGCAACGACGGCGAAGTCGACTTGCCGCCAACGCTGGGCACGATAACGCGACCCAAGAGCTACCGCCGTGACGGAGGGCAACGACGCGATGGCGGGAACTACAAGAACAAGCCAAGGTTCGATCCGCGCCCTCCTTAACCAACCATGCGTTTCACAGCGGGGAAGGAAAGCCCGCCACGCACACCACCGCCGCCACACCCTCGGGAGATCGAGAAGGCACGCACGCGGAAGACACCGACAACGACCGCCAAATGGCAGAAAATTCGGCAAAGTAGCCGGCTCGCTCCATACCTTCACAGGCTTCAACACGGCGCGAAGAAGAAGGTCATCGCCCGCTGCCGTCAACGCGGTGGCCCAAACAGACGCCCCCGTTCCTCAACTGGTCGGAACAGCCATCACAGCCGGCAAGACCACTCGCCACGCATCGAGTACCTGTGACGAGTCGCCTTGGTGGTCAAGCCCAAGGTTGGCGACTCGGCTCCCCAAGACACCGATGGGCGGCGGCTCCATCAACATCCTCTACCTCGACACCTTGGTAGCGGCTCCCGCGATCGATGATCGAACCACCACACCACGTTCCACGGCATCGTGCAGCCGGGGTTAACCTCGGTAGGTCGAGACGGGAAAGACAGAGGTCGTCCCGTCAAGTTGCCGAAACTACGGCCTAGGTCGGCCGAATCATGGATATGTCGGCCGATGAATGGAGGCAAGAAGCTCATGTACGGTATCAAGTGGTTACTGGCGAGTTAATGAAACTCGGCGGGTTACCCAAATGATCTTCATGCGGTAAGGAGCAGGCGAATAACATGAGGTAAGGCGAATTAACGAAGCTTGCGGAGAAGGAGAAGCCTGGTCAAACCATAGCTGCAGCTAGAAGGAATCAAACAGGGCCAAGCACAAGAGACAAGGGTGCACGTCGGAGGAGCGAAGGAGGTCACGGAGGTGACAGTCCTGGAGCCCGAGGCACGCAGGAGGGACCACTGGACCTTTTAGTCATTAGAAGGGCGACAGGGAAAGGAGGCCGCAACTACCATTTTGGGACAAGCATATTCCACGAATATGCCCCCGTCGACCTAAGGGCACCCAAGGACCCCTTTATAAGGGAGGTTTGGACCACGAGGGAAGAGAGTCTTTGAGCAACGTTAGGTGGGGAGATTCACATTGTACCCTAAACAGCTCAAGGAGCACTTGTAACCCATCAAGAGAGAAATAAAGTTCATCACTTTGGCGCTTGAGTGTAAAGACAGTTGCATCTTCCCTCCCAGATCCCACTAGCATCCATCGGTCCCATACTTTAGCCTACCCATGGCATACGCGTGCGCCACCACGGTTGCGCCATCATGGGCCAGCAGCGGTGCTAGCTGGAGTTGTGATCCGGACGGAAACTTCATCAACACCGGGTAGCGTTGTTTCGGCTTGGTCCAGATTTGGTCTCGTGACTATGTCGGAGACAATGCAGGAGCTTCAGGGAAAACCCCCACGCAACGGGATCTTCATCGGCTGGCGAGCACAGTCTCGTCGGCGTCGACATCACCGACGCTTATCCTCACCAGTTATTGTTGCAGGAACCACCTCGGGCGAGAGCTGTCCATCGAGAGCATCGGCAGCAGCGTCGGTGATGGTCGCGCAGGACACAAGCGAGCAGCTTTAGCGGGTCAAGCAGAGAACTTGCAAGCAAGACAGGGACGCCAAGCATCGCACTGCAAACCGCCGAGGTAATTCCGCGGTGACAAACCTGGCCGAGCTAAATGACACCACCCCAAAGGCACCTAGAGTGAGGGACCACCTGGAGAGACCAGAGAACATTCTTGAGCAACTATAGAGAACTTAACCACACCTGTGGCGCCGATACTTGATCCGCAAATGCTCAGCAGAGTTGGAGGAAACCGGGCAAAGGTCTGGTAGAGGCCAAAAAAGTATCAGCCCTGCGGGAATCCTTGAACAGGACCCTGAGAGAATATGCAAAAGCTAATAAGCTTGATATCGCACCCGAGCGGGTGGACGAGCTGAGATTAAGAGGAAAGAACCTCATGAATGACATTAACAAAGAGCATGAAGCTCACAGAGCCGAATCAGGCGATTTGGGTTTGCCGAGTGCACTGCCGGCGAAAACCTAAGCGGCAAATGCCGCAGCATTGGAACTAGAGGGGTTAACAGGGGAAGCTCGGCAGAAGCAACAAGAAAGAGTAAATGAGCTGGTGCGCATCGCGAACCAGCAAAATGAGGAAATGCTCAGAGCTAACCCGGCAAGACCAGGGGCTTCACGGATGGTTCATTCGGCAGGGGCAGCACCTGCTTTATCTGCGGCAGCAGCATCTTCACCCGGAAACAACGCTAGAAAAGAAAAAGCAGTAACCTCAGGGAAGAGGAACAAACAAATTGTTCCATATGACCCAGCAATAGCTGGAAAGGCAAATGAGAACAGAGGCAATGCAAGCCGAGGTAATAGTGGGGAGAGAAACCACGGCCGTATGGAAAGGGACGGCGGCGGCCGAGGTAATGGGGAACTGTAGCATCCCAGTTGTCTAACCACTGTAATGCTACTAAGTTTAATAATAAAATGGGCCACTTCCAACATATAATTGTTGCATCATCATCATATCATGCTCATGTCATCATGTCCCCTTGCATTGGAGCATCATATAAAACCTTTTTCTTGTTTGGTTCTTATCTCATGTGCATTATTAATTGTAGTTGCTTCTTGATATTGTATTTGGTTCTTACTAAATTGTTAAATGCCCAAGTTGAGTTGGGGGCATCTCTCTTTTGACTCCACCACCTTATCTTTCACCACCTTATAATTCCACCATCCAATAATATGGGCTTGGCTTTTATTGAGTTTCTCTAGCCCATGTTGTTGGTTGGATCCACTCATAATCTATTTGCTTGGCCTTTGCCACCTTTTGTGCATGCAAGGATTAAAGCCACATGAACTCATGTTGTTTTCACAATATAACCATTTGGCATTAATTGTCTTGCATGGGCCATGCAAGTACCCTTTTTCCTGGATTTGGTTTTTGTTGGAATTCTAAATGAATCACTCCTTCCTTGCTTAATCTTGTTTGGTTAGTTCAAGACCCTAGCTCTTTCCCTCTTTGGTCCTTGCTTGGCTTGTTGGAATCATGCATGGACCAAATTTAACCACCCCTTCTTTTGTTCTTGCTTGATCTATGTTGGATCATGCATGAACCCAAAACCCCATCACCAACCTTGGCCATCTCTCTCCTTTTCCCCTCTTTTCTTGTTTTTCTTGTTAGTGCATGCTTATAGTTGGCTTGACCTAGATTAGTACCCTCCACCTTCTTGCCTTTAAGCAAAGACCCTAATTCAATCTATTCTAAAAACCAAAAAACCTAAACCCTATTTTATAACTATCCTAAAACTAAACACTATTTTACATATACCAAAATAAATCCTATTCTACCCCTACCTCTAAACAAAACCCCAACTAAACCTACCCTCCCTTCTATCTAGCTTGCCCCCTTGTCCCTCTCACCCTAGCCACCCATGCCATGCGCCTACCCAGCTCCCTGCAGGCCCCACCCGACCAGGGACCCACCTAGCTACCCCCACACCCGACCATGCCCATCCCTCTAAACCCTAGCCGAGTGGCCCCTTCCCCCTCTTATCTTTCCTCTCTACCACCTGCCCTCCTTGGCCGCTTCACAGCCTGCGCCAGGCCACACCAGCCTCCCTCTCACCTCCCCGGCTCGGCCACGCCACCCTGGCCCCCCCATGCGATCACGTGAGAGGAGAGGGTGACCAAAGCCACACCCCCGCAGCTACCCTTCCCCCACGCAACCTGCAGGCCTCCTCCTTCTTATCCTCCCACCACCCTCTCGCCTCTCCGAAACCCCCAGATCCACCCCGAGCAGCCTGCATCTCCCCTTCCTTCCCTCGCCACCACGGCGTCGCCGTCTACCACCACCTTTGCGCTAGCCGGAGAAGGGCAGGCTGTCGAGGAGGACAGGCAGCGCCCAAAGCCGCCCAGTACCCGCCAGCGAGGAGGAGCGCCAGCACGCACACCAGCGACGCCGCCAAACCCTAGATCGACGGAGCGCCAGCCCTGGGAGATCGCCACGCCCTGCCGTTTCGAGCACACCGTCACGCTCATGACGCCTGAACCCCGGACAAGGTCCCGTCGCGTTCGTTTCCTGGTTGCTCGAGCGTTCGTCGAGCGGCTTCCGTGCGGCCGTGGCGTGCTCGAGTGCAAGCTTCGGTCGCGACAACGCCTTAGCTAGGCAGCGACCACCCTTCCTAGCACCTAGCCTAGCCCGGTAGCCTCCGCGTCACGCCGCGCGCCCGCCGCCCAGTTCGAGCCCGCTGCGCTGCGCTGCAGCGCCGGCGTCGACATGCTGTGATTCGGAGAAAGAGGAAGATCCACAGTGCGCCCCGCACTTTTGCGTAAACCCCCTCTCGTTTTCGTTTTGCTCAACCCGCAGACCTCGAGGCCCCACCCGCCAGCGACCGTGCAATATTTGCAAAAAGGCTCCCGCAAGATCCCGCGCTAAACCCGCAGTCCACCCCACGGCGTGTGCGTTTTGCGATAACCCCGACGTTTATTTCGCTCAACCATGGTTCACACGGCCCCTGATCGGCCTCTCCGAAGTTTGCTAAAAGGGACTGCGGTTTTGTTCATTCAACCCAGTCAGGATGCTCAGGCGCTGCCCTGTGGGCCAGAGCTGACCCCTGGCCCACCTGTCAGCGGCTCAGGCTAGCTGAGTCTGAGTGTTAAACAGTTCAGAGTTGATTTCAAATTCAAAATATGATTCAAATTCAAATTAATTTCAGATTTTAAATAACTTTGCCATGCTAATTCCAAATTGGGCAAATAATATATGTTTTTGATTCAGAAAAATGAGAGGAATCCAAATATGCCATCTGTTTAGTGTTTTGCACAAGTTAAATTCCAAGTTTGTTTAAATTACTTCAATTGCCACTAGGATTTCAAAATTAAATAACTTTTGTTTGGAAAATCCAAATTAAGCAAATGAGTAGTCTAAAATGATCAGCTCGACGAGACCTTTCTGTTTATGCTATCCTTGACTTCAATTGCAGCATGCATCATATAAATATATTGAGAACAACAATTGTTATGACAACAAAACATGACTGAAACCCACTTAATGGTTATTATTCTTGTTCACCACACCTCACCATGCCATGCTACCTTCCTTGCCATGTAAATTGTGCATCATTCATCATGGCATGATTGTTTGTTTGACGCATCTTATTCTTATGCTTGTGCTCTATATTCATGTTGGCCTTGTTTGTTTGGTTTTTCTCGGATAGACACTGAGCAGGGGTTGTATCAAGAGCACCAGGAGCACTACCCAGTACCGTCCCTTGCTTCAACAGAGATACCAGGCAAGCACTACCACATGCTTGCATACATACAGTACCTATTGCCTCTATCTTATTCTTGCATCATTGAGTCGCGATTGCATTAAATTGAATCCCAAGTATGCATAGCCTTTACTTTCAAACTCCACCAAGCTTGTATCCTCCATCCCATGAGCCACTACTATAGGAGTTGCTTGAGCCATGCGAGTCGTAGAACAGCATGTGTAGGGTTTGTGAGTGTCTGTTGAATAACGAGGTACTTAAACAACTTAACCTGAGTAGTTCTGGGATAACTAAAGAAAGTGGCACCGGTGAGCAATATCTGCTATTTGGTTTTTCCTGCTCACTTGTGTCCCGTAAGACCCAGTACTTGATTCTGTTCCTTGACTTATCGCTATCCACATCCGGAGGTATATGGGACCCCCGGGCCGAGCTTGATTCCGCTTTATTTCTTGGGGCCACAAACTAGTTTGAGGTTTTATTTCCGATCTGTACTTATGCCATGCTCTCGCTTTAATTACGATTGTGCGAGGTGCACCTGTCTGCTTAGGTAAGCGGAGTGATTACGCTGGTATCGGCGGTCCCGTTTGGGGCATCTGTCGCTTGTACCATTGGCGCAACCTTGAGTCCGTCTCGAGCTTGCTTGCTATGGGTGTACTCTAAGGGGTGGCCCCCTGAAATATTTCTGAATCCTGTGATTGTTCAGTCGTGAAAGCCTCGTTGGGTTTTGATTTGGTTTTTCCGAGGTTGAACGAGTGTGTGTTGCTATTGGTGCACCCCGGCCGGGTAAAACTTTCTGAAAGCCGTGTCCGCGGTTATGGACGACTTGGAGCACAGTTTCTTGATCATAGACAAGCATAACTAAAGTACCGCCTTAATTTGACTAAGTAACTTGACTAGTAAATAGTGCAATACTCACGGAATGGTTAATAAAATTGCCAACGGAAGGGGGGTTGTTCGTCCGCTTCCTTGTTGGTGAGCAGGGAGGAGGATGGATCGGATGAGATTACCACTATAACTGTTGTACTTAATTCACGGACATCCGTCTATCATTGGTTAGGCGGATGGTTAGCGCTTATTCTGTAGAATTGTTAGGGTTTATCTTTTGCTGCAATTGCGTCACCCCAGGTTGTGTCCCCTTTAGAGGCATTAAGTCTTGCTGAGTACCCTTAGGGTCTCACACGATAAATTCTTGATTCAGATGAACAGGTACCTTCTCAGGACGACATCGGGTGGAAGAAGCCGATGATGGAGGCAACGACCGTATGGTGTAGAGATTCCGGGCACGGGGATCCGTGAGACCTGTAGTTGGGATGTGCTTATTTTTCTCTGGCATCTTATGCCTATTTGCTTCTTATCCGTACTCGGATCTTGTTTGCCGCTTCCGCATGATACTCTGATGTGTGCTGTATGAGGAGTTATCCTAAATTATAGTTGTATCTAGGTCATTTGAATCTTGCCGTATGGCGTTGGTATATTTCCTTTCTTTCTAGATGGTGTGGCTCTGATGTACTTTTGTATGGTGGCTTGCGTACATACCCACTTGTGTACGTAGTTGATCCCTTCGCCGACCACGCCTGACAGTCCCGTTGAGAGGTTAGCGGTTGGGACGTCTGAAAGGACTACCAGTGAGTGGCTTTTGGGGCCCCGCCGTACTATTTCAACCGCTATCTCTCATCCAGGCTTGTATCTAGGAGCGTAGTTCACCGAGGTAGTTACAATTGGTATCAGAGCCATCCCGACCTTCAGGGTTTCAGCCAAACGGTCGTTGTCAGTCTAGCAAATATTTTGAGTAGTTATGTATATTAGGGAAAAACAAAACGCGAGAGTAGGACTGCTTCCATTTTTCTTCTTACCCTCCCACCCACCCTTTTCTGGTAAGGAAGTGTAACGTTTTCAATCCTCTTCTCAAGTTCAAACTAGGATTCACGTGTTCTGGGTTTCCGTAGTACCATAGGTTGTGTGTGTGTGTGTGTGTGTGTGTGTGTAGTCCCTTGTCTATCTGTTGCATCCAAGTTGTTATCTTATCTGCCTTTGGCTATCCTTTGGTACATTCCATACCGATGTGCTTTTGTAAACCGACGCGATCTATCTTCCTTTTGTATCCGACGCTATCTTGTTTGGGGTGTTCGTTCGTAGTACCAATCTTTAGGTTTCGTGTGAGAAGAAGGGGTTAGGATATGTGTTCCACTTGTTCATGTGCGGAGTAATGATTTGAGTGCGGATGGAGTCGCGACCATACCACTACTTGTATCATTTGCTTTTGTATATTGGATCGGTAGAGTCACTAATCTTGATTCGTTAAGTAATTTTGCATCTATTGGTATTTTAATGCGAAATTTGTGGAAAATTTTCTTTGATATGTTTGTGTACCACACTCCTTTTCGATCGTGTGCGATATGCTTAATATCTTTGAGGTGCTATGAACTTTGTTGATATTTTCATATCATCTCAAGAATTGTATCCTTTAATCTTGGTTAATTCCATTTTGGTACTATTTTGGATTATTATCATTCTCCATTATAGTCTTGACTTGAGTTTTACATCAATGACAGATGGCTCCCCACGCCGGATGAGGAGGACATTCCTCCGAACTGGGCTCGTTGTCAAGCATAGCTCTTTCTGGCAGCCATGCAAGAGAACCATTGCGCTTTGAGGAGAGCGTCCAAGGAACGAGTTCACTCCACTCCTCCACCTCCCAAGCGTGGTGACATCAAGAGCTTCCTCAAGTTCAACCCGCGCCCGATGTGTCGTGACCGACCTCTTGATGCGATGACTGGTTGCTTGAGATCTCAAGGCTGCTAGAGACTGATGTGCGTAGCAGAATGGGTAAAGTGTGCTACTCACTTGCTCAAGGGAGATGCGGCTCTATGGTGGGAAAACTATTTGAAGGCTAGCTGCACTGGGCCCCAGCCTACTTGGGAGAGGTTCGGAGCTTTCAAGGAACAGTTCCTCTCAGAGATTGTGATGGAACGGATGAAAGATGCTTTCCTCAACTTGAAGGTGGCAATGATAACGCCAACACCTACATCAGAATTTCATGAACTTGTCTCGCTATGGAGGTGATGAGGTATCGATGACAAGAAAAGAAGCGATTGTGCAAGGGCTCAACGCGTCGATCAAGTATGCACTCACGCATGCAAGACCGCAACCTTCTGAACTGCAGCATATGGCACTACAAGAGGAGGCTAGTAGGCGATGTTCGAGGAGTCCAAGAAACATAGCAGGATGCATCAAGTTCGGCAGCAATGGCAACTCCTTCTAAGCGCGGTTCGGGTTCCTAACACCCCACCGTCGCCCTCCCACCAAGACCTGCGAGCTTCACGCCAAGGCCATCAAACTTCACCATCTGCGGCTCCTGTGGGCTACAACAACTTACCTGGAGCGCTGGCGGAGTCCCGCTTCTGCTCCACGTCCTCGGTGCTTGCTACACGTGGAGATCTGGACATCCCCAATCGAACTGCCCATTGAAGAACAAAGCTCTCCTCAACCCCGCCAAGATCGCAACAAGCTCTCCTTCAAGATGCACCACCGCCTCGGGCTCTCAACATCAACACTAAGCCCGGTCTGCGGTTGTTCGAGCTAATCGGCTAACGCCTCAAGCCGAGCTCGCACTGGAGTTGTCATGGGTATGCTCTCGCTAACTCGGTCCCCTGACGAGTTCTCTTTGATTCGTGCATCGCATTCTTTTGTGTCTCGAAGTTTGCAGGAGAGAATGAGTTAATCTTGGTTCCTCCCTCTAAGCGGGTGGTGGTACAATCACTTGGTTCAAACATGCGGGCCGAGCTTATCAGTCATGGAAATCAAGTTGAGATTGGGGGCTCTTCATTCTTGGCTTCTTTGATTGTTCTGGGCAACTCTGACATTGATGTCATCACAGGCATGGATTGGTTGAAAGAAATGCACTGTGATCGATTGTCAACGCTCGGTATCTCTGAAGATCCTGAAGGCCACATAGTCTTCTCCAAGTCCGACTCGATGTCCAGCTCTATTCCTTGGCTACTCGAATGATGACGCTATGGAAGCTATTCGAAAGGTACGATGGTCCGTGAGTTTCGGATGTTTTCTGAAGAGTTGCGGTATGCCTCCGGATCGCGAGGTTGAATTCGTGATCGAGCTTGAACTCGAACGGCTCCTATCTCCAAGAGGCCATATAAAATGGGTCCTTCGAGTGGCTGAACTCAAACGACAACTTGATGAACAAGAGAAGTTGGGTTTCATTCACATAGCACTTCTTCTTGGGGTAGTCCAACAATCTTCGTGAAGAAGCGTGAGAACCGATAGGCTATGTGTTGATTATCGGGCTCTCAATGCTAAAACCATCAAGAACAAATATCCTCTTCCTCGGATAAATGATCATTTGATCGCCTAGGTGAGCTGTGGTATTCTCTAAGCTGGACTTGAGAAGTGGTTATCACCAAATCAAAATTCGCAAAGAAGATGTGCCCAAAACAGCTTTCACCACTCGCTATGGCCTGTATGAGTACACGGTCATGTCTTTCGGCCTCACCAACGCACCTGCTACCTTCTCGAGGCTGATGAACTCCGTTTTCATGGAGTACCTGGACAAGTTTGTGGTGGTATATCTGGATGATATTCTCGTCTATTCCAAGTCCAAGGAGGAGCATGAAGAGCACCTGAGGTGTGTCCTGAACAAGCTTCGTGAGAACCGCTTGTATGCCAAGTTCTCAAAGTGTGAGTTACGGTTGCTGAAGTAACCTATCTGGGCATGTTATCTCGCCAAGGGCATTGCAACCCGAAACCGTGAAGACAATAGTTGAATGGCTTCCTCCGCTAATGTCAAGGAAGTGCGGAGTTTTCTCGGCTTGGCTAGCTATTGTCGCTGCTTGTGCGTAACTTCTCGAAGATAGCAAAGCCTCTTACCGATCTCCTCAAGAAAGGCAAGAAGTACTGTGGACACCCTTGCCAAGAGAGTTTTGAGACACTCAAAGCGAAGCTCACTTCCACACCAGTCTTGGTTCCTCCGGATACATCCAAGCCTTTCCAGATCTTCTGCGATGCCTCTTTGCAAGGATTGGGTGCGGTCCTTATGCAAGAGAGACAGTGGTTGCTTATGCCTCTCGTCTTGAAGACGCATGAGGTCAACTATCCCACACATGACCTGGAGCTAGCAGCAGTGGTCTTTGCCTTGAAGCTGGAGGCACTACTTGCGGTAACCGCTAGAGATCTTCTCGGACCACAAGAGTTTGAAGTATATCTTCACTCAACCGGATCTCAATCTTCGCAAAGGAGATGGATTGAAGCCATCAATGACTTTGATGTGACCATCAACTACACCTGGAAAAGCAAATGTCATGGCGGATGCGCTTAGTCAGAAGCTTATGTCAACAACCTCATGGTAGAAGAGCGTGACCTCTCTTGTGCGAGGAATTTCGTCACTCAACACGAGATTGTGGAACAAGGGCACCTTCCGAACCTTCCGCTACTCCTCTCTTGGAAGAACAGATTGCTCGTCGGCAGGTGATCCGCACACCAAGAAGCTCATCGCTAAGCTTGGCACTCAAGTATGAATCCTTCCATGTTGATGATCGGCACGCTCTTCTTTGATCACGGATGTTTGTTCCAAACTACCCGGTCCGAGAGATCAATTGCTCAAGGAGGCACATGATTCGGTCCTTTCTATCCATCTGGCAGCACAAAGATGTATATGGACTTGAAAACACAATCTTGGTGGCACAGGTTGAAAAGGTATTGTGCCAAGCACGTCTCGAATGTGATGTTCCGCAGAGTCAAGGCCATTCATCGAAACCATTTGGTCTTCTACAGCCATTGCAACCTCCGAATGGAAATGGGAGAAAGTTGAGATGGACTTCATCACGGGCTTTCCTAGGTCGCGAAGGGCAACAATGCAATTTTTGTTGTCATCGATGAGCTTTCCAAAGTGGCACACTTCTTCCCATCAAAGAAACAATTTACGGGCTTCATTATCGAGCTCTATATCAACAGGATTGTCTCTTTGTATGGGGTTCCACTTGAAATCAGTTGACCGTGGAGCATCTTCACCTCAAAGTTCGGGAGAGTTTCCAAAAGCTTTGGGAACGGTTGAACTTCAAGACTGCTACCACCCTCAGTCTCAAGGACAAGTGGAGAGGATCAATCAGATTCTCGAGGACATGCTTAGAGCTTGCGTCATCTCGTTTGGCATGAAGTGGGAGGAATGCCTTCCATATGCTGAATTCTCCTACAACAACAGCTTCCAGAAGAGTCTGAAGATGGCACCATTCGAGGCTCTCTATGGTCGCAAGTGCAGGACTCCCATTGGTTGGTCAGGTGCAGGAGAAAGAATCTGGTTTGGTCCTGACATAGTGACTCAGGCAGAGGAGAAGGTGCATATCATTCTGGAGAACCTGAAGATTGCTCAAAGTCGTCAGAAGAGCAACTATGACAGGAAGCACACAGATATGGTATATGCCCCTGGGGATCTCGTCTACCTTCGTGTCACTCCCATGAGAGGAACACACCGCTTCGGTATCAAAGGAAAGTTGGCGCCTAGATACATCGGTCCTTTCAAGATACGTGGTAGAAGAGGAGAAGTTGCTTATGCACTCGAGCTTCCGGAAAAACTCAAAGTCCATGATGTTTTCCACATCTCTCAGCTCAAGAAGTGCTTCAAAGACCCCGGCAAGACCGTGGACCATGAGCTAATCGACCTCCAAGAAGATCTCTCTTATCAAGAGCACCCCACCAAAATTCTCGAGATCAGAAGCGAAGGACTCGCAACAAGTCCATCAAATTCTGCAAGGTGCAGTGGTCACACCATTCTGTTGATGAAGCAACTTGGGAGCGTGAAGATGAACTCCGTGTCAACCATCCTTCTCTCTTTGTGTCTTCTCCTTTTTCTTCCTAGAATATCGGGGCGAGATTCCTGTTTAGTGGGGGAGAGTTGTAGCATCCCAGTTGTCTAACCACTGTAATGCTACTAAGTTTAATAATAAAATGGGCCACTTCCAACATATAATTGTTGCATCATCATCATATCATGCTCATGTCATCATGTCCCCTTGCATTGGAGCATCATATAAAACCTTTTTCTTGTTTGGTTCTTATCTCATGTGCATTATTAATTGTAGTTGCTTCTTGATATTGTATTTGGTTCTTACTAAATTGTTAAATGCCCAAGTTGAGTTGGGGGCATCTCTTTGACTCCACCACCTTATCTTTCACCACCTTATAATTCCACCATCCAATAATATGGGCTTGGCTTTTATTGAGTTTCTCTAGCCCATGTTGTTGGTTGGATCCACTCATAATCTATTTGCTTGGCCTTTGCCACCTTTTGTGCATGCAAGGATTAAAGCCACATGAACTCATGTTGTTTTCACAATATAACCATTTGGCATTAATTGTCTTGCATGGGCCATGCAAGTACCCTTTTTCCTGGATTTGGTTTTTGTTGGAATTCTAAATGAATCACTCCTTCCTTGCTTAATCTTGTTTGGTTAGTTCAAGACCCTAGCTCTTTCCCTCTTTGGTCCTTGCTTGGCTTGTTGGAATCATGCATGGACCAAATTTAACCACCCCTTCTTTTGTTCTTGCTTGATCTATGTTGGATCATGCATGAACCCAAAACCCCATCACCAACCTTGGCCATCTCTCTCCTTTTCCCCTCTTTTCTTGTTTTTCTTGTTAGTGCATGCTTATAGTTGGCTTGACCTAGATTAGTACCCTCCACCTTCTTGCCTTTAAGCAAAGACCCTAATTCAATCTATTCTAAAAACCAAAAAACCTAAACCCTATTTTATAACTATCCTAAAACTAAACACTATTTTACATATACCAAAATAAATCCTATTCTACCCCTACCTCTAAACAAAACCCCAACTAAACCTACCCTCCCTTCTATCTAGCTTGCCCCCTTGTCCCTCTCACCCTAGCCACCCATGCCATGCGCCTACTCCTCGCAGCCCCACCAGGGACCCACCTAGCTACCCCCACACCCGACCATGCCCATCCCTCTAAACCCTAGCCGAGTGGCCCCTTCCCCCTCTTATCTTTCCTCTCTACCACCTGCCCTCCTTGGCCGCTTCCTGGCCACAAGCTGCCCAGGGCCACCTGCCAGCCTCCCCCTCTCACCTCCCCGGCTCGGCCACGCCACCCTGGCCCCCCCATGCGATCACGTGAGAGGAGAGGGTGACCAAAGCCACACCCCCGCAGCTACCCTTCCCCCACGCAACCCTGCCGTGCCTCCCTCCTTCTTATCCTCCCCACCACCCTCTCTGCCTCTCCAGAAACCCCCCAGATCCACCCCGAGCAGCCCTGCATCTCCCTTCCTTCCTCGCCACCACGCCGACGCCGCTGCTCACCACTGCCCTGCGCTAGCCGAGAAGGAGCGAGGCTGTCGAGGAGGACCAGCCGCCCAAAGATCGCCAAGACCGCCAGGAGGAGACGCGCCAAGCACGCCTGCACCAGCGACGCCGCCGCCAAACCCTAGATCGACGGAGCGCCAGCCTCGCCGGAGATCGCCTACGCCCCTGCCCGTTTCGAGCACACCGTCACGCTCGCGGTACGCCTCTGAACCCCCCAGACAAGGTCCCGTCGCCGTTCGTTTCCTGGTTGCTCGAGCGTTAACGGCTTCGAGCTGGCGTGGCGTGCTCGAGTCTGCAAGCTTCGATCGCGACAACGCCTTAGCTAGACGCAGCCCACCCTTCCTAGCACCTAGCCTAGCCAGCATAGCGGCCGCACGCGCCCAAGAACGCCTCTGTTCGAGCCCGCTGCGCAAGGCCATGAAGGCGTCGACATGCGCGATTCGAGAAGAGGAAGATCCACGGCGCCCCGCTTTTGCGTAAACCCCTCGTTTCGTTTTGCTCAACCCAGACCTCGAGGCCCCACCGCCGGACTGCAATATTTGCAAAAGGCTCCGCAAGATCCCGCTAAACCCGCAGTCCTCCCCTGGCCGTGTGCGTTTGGCCGATAACCCGGCGTTTTCGCTCGCTCAACCAGCGGTTCACTGGCCCCCATCGGCCTCTCCGAAGTTTGCTAAAAGGGACTGCGGTTTTGTTCATTCAACCCGCAGTCCAGATGCTCTCAGGCGCTGCCTCAGGCCGAGCTGACTGCCCACTGTCATGGCTCGGGCTAGTAGTCACGAGTGTTAAACAGTCAGAGTTGATTTCAAATTCAAAATATGATTCAAATTCAAATTAATTTCAGATTTTAAATAACTTTGCCATGCTAATTCCAAATTGGGCAAATAATATATGTTTTGATTCAGAAAATGAGAGGAATCCAAATATGCCATCTGTTTAGTGTTTTGCACAAGTTAAATTCCAAGTTTGTTTAAATTACTTCAATTGCCACTAGGATTTCAAAATTAAATAACTTTTGTTTGGAAAATCCAAATTAAGCAAATGAGTAGTCTAAAATGATCAGCTCGACGAGACCTTTCTGTTTATGCTATCCTTGACTTCAATTGCAGCATGCATCATATAAATATATTGAGAACAACAATTGTTATGACAACAAAACATGGTGAAACCCACTTAATGGTTATTATTCTTGTTCACCACACCTCACCATGCCATGCTACCTTCCTTGCCATGTAAATTGTGCATCATTCATCATGGCATGATTGTTTGTTTGACGCATCTTATTCTTATGCTTGTGCTCTATATTCATGTTGGCCTTGTTTGTTTGGTTTTTCTCGGATAGACACTGAGCAGGGGTTGTATCAAGAGCACCAGGAGCACTACCCAGTACCGTCCCTTGCTTCAACAGAGATACCAGGCAAGCACTACCACATGCTTGCATACATACAGTACCTATTGCCTCTATCTTATTCTTGCATCATTGAGTCGCGATTGCATTAAATTGAATCCCAAGTATGCATAGCCTTTACTTTCAAACTCCACCAAGCTTGTATCCTCCATCCCATGAGCCACTACTATAGGAGTTGCTTGAGCCATGCGAGTAGTAGCCAAGCATGTGTAGGGTTTGTGTGTGTATGTTGAATAACGAGGTACTTAAACAACTTAACCCGAGTAGTTCTGGGATAACTAAAGAAAGTGGCACCGGTGAGCAATATCTGCTATTTGGTTTTTCCTGCTCACTTGTGTCCCGTAAGACCCCGAGTACTTGATTCCTGTTCCTTGACTTATCGCGCTATCCACATCCGGGAGGTATATGGGACCCCCAGGCCGAGCTTGATTCCGTCTTATTTCTTGGGGCCACAAACTAGTTTGAGGTTTTATTTCCGATCTGTACTTATGCCATGCTCTTGCTTTAATTACGATTGTGCGAGGTGCACCTGTCTCGCTTTAGGTAAGCGGAGTGATTACGCTGCATCGGCAGCCCCGCTTGGGGGCATACTGTCGCTTCTGACCATTGGCGCAACCTTGAGTCCGTCTCAAGCTTGCTTACCGTTGCGGGTGTACTCTAAGGGTGGCCCCTGAAATATTTCTGAATCTGTGATTGTTCATCGTGAAAGCCTCGTTGGGTTTTGATTTGGTTTTTCCGAGGTTGATCGAGTGTGTGTTGCTATTGGTGCACCCCGGCCGGGTAAAACTTTCTGAAAGCCGTGTCCGCGGTTATGGACGACTTGGAGCACAGTTTCTTGATCATAGACAAGCATAACTAAAGTACCGCTTTAATTTGACTAAGTAACTTGACTAGTAAATAGTGCAATACTCACGGAATGGTTAATAAAACTGCCAACGGAAGGGGGGTTGTTCGTCCGCTTCCTTGTTGGTAAGCAGGGAGGAGGATGGATCGGATGAGATTACCATTATAACTGTTGTACTTAAATTCACGGACATCCGTCTATCATTGGTTAGGCGGATGGTTAGCGTTTATCTGTAGAATTGCTAGGGTTTATCTTTTGCTGCAATCGCGTCACCCTGTGTTGTGTCCCTTTAGAGGCATTAAGTCTTGCCGAGTACCCTTAGGGTCTCACACGATAAATTCTTGATTCGATGAGCAGTACCTTCTCGTGACGGATCTTTGGGTGGAAGAAGCCGATGATGGAGGCAACGACCGTATGGTGTAGAGATTCCGAACGGGATCCGTGAGACCTGTAGTTGGGATGTGCTTATTTTTCTCGGCATCTTATGCCTATTTGCTTCTTATCCGTATCGGATCTTGTTTGCCGCCCGCATGATACCGATGTGTCTTGTATGAGGAGTTATCCTAAATTATAGTTGTATCTAGGTCATTTGAATCTTGCCGTATGGCGTTGGTATATTTCCTTTCTTTCTAGATGGTGTGGCTCTGATGTACTTTTGTATGGTGGCTTGCGTACATACCCACTTGTGTACGTAGTTGATCCTTCGCGCCGACTCACGCCCGTCTGACAGTCCCGTTGAGAGGTTAGCGGTTGGGACGTCTGAAAGGACTACCAGTGAGTGGCTTTTGGGGCCCCGCCGTACTATTTCAACCGCTATCTCTCATCCAGGCTTGTATCTAGGAGCGTAGTTCACCGAGGTAGTTACAGGAACACGGCAGGAAAGAACCCGCAAGAGACAATCATGAAAACCAAACCCCAGCCGAAGTAAGGAGAGAAGTGCCGCTCAACCCACAACCAAGACCTGAGCCTCGGCAAGAAAGAGAAGTGAGGCCAGCTCGCTACAATCAGGTGAATGAAAGGTATAATGATGGATATTCCGAGCTAGAATACGTAAACCAAGGTGGAGACAATCACTATGGGATGCAGGATAGAATCTGCAGAGAGACTTGCCAAAGTGATGCAAGAGTAAATTGGATCGGTTATACCGATCCGAGCTATTGGAAGAGCAAGGTCCACCAGGTCCGCATGTTTTGGGCCACGGATCATGGGCGAACCACCGTGCCAAATTTTCAGTTGGCAAGAGGCACAAAACTTACAACGGAAGTACCAAGCCACAAGATCGGGTTGATTGATTATGCCACCGCAGAAGATAGCGGGTGGCAACCTAAGATGGGTCTGCGGTATGTCCCACGATGTTGGAAGGACCAGCCAGTATGGTTGAATAATCAACCAGCAGCAAGATCAACCGCTGGTTAGATTCGAAGAGATGTTCAAAGCAACTTTACCGGCACATACAAGAGACCGAATATACCACAAAGAACTAGCCATGTGCAAGCAGGCGAATGAAACAGATAGAGAGTTTTTAACTCGATGGTGTAACCTGAGAAACTCATGTGAAGGAGTTATTGAATCACAAGCAATCGCTTGGTTCGCGCAAGGCTGCCGTTACGACAGTGTGCTGTGGCAGCGCCTGCAGAGAGATATGCCAACCACACTGGCAGAAACTATCAGAATAGCGGACTCCTATGCATTGGGTGACCCAACCCAACCGGAGTTAATGTCGGCAGATCATCGTGAGCAACAAGACCAGTACACGAGAGAATTGGCCGGGTCATCTAGGCGGATTTGAGAGGAAGAAGAAGAGAAGAGAGGCGGATTATAGGTGTAATTCGCCCGGTGGCGGCGTAGCAAGATCAGCCGAGTCACGGGCAACTCAACGATGTAAAATGGACCTCAACGGTGGACCGCAAGAAATGATGGAAAGAGGCAATGGACCCTGAGCAAAAGAAGCAATGGCAAGAGAGGTCAAGTATACGTTTGAATCCATGTTGGATCAGCCGTGTAAGTTTCACACATCAAACCCATCTAAACCAGCCAATCATACAACCCGGCAATGCGCCTGGATGAAAAATGCGATGGGGAACCCGGCAGGAGTTCAGGCTCCCCATCAGATGCAACAGCAGCATCAGCCGCAGTTAACTGGAGCAAATTCACAACAACTGATGCTACCGCCCCCTCCCCCGAGGTACGATAACTCGGATCGGAGAGATGCAGTGCATCAAGTAATGAACCAGGGGCAGGACGGAAGGATAAATCCGGCAAATGCTGGACGTAATGATTACAGGAACATCACGGTCTTATTGTGTGTTCACAACGAGCATGAGGACAAGCGAGAGTGTGCGGCGCCGACATATGGAAGTGAAGCGATTGTACCTGATGCCAAGAAGGTACCAGCCATGGTCTGATCAGGAGATGACTTGGAGCATGAAAGATCACCCCAGAATAATGCCGAGTCCAGGATCATACGCACTTGTGTTGGATCCGACATTTGTGGGACCAAGTATCAATGTGAAATTCTCAAAAGTACTCATCGACAATGGAAGCAGTATAAACATCATGTACAAAGATACCATGCACAAACTCGGCATATCACAGAACATGCTACAGTCCACGAGGACAACTTTCCATGGGATCGTGCCAGGGCTTTCATGTGAGCCCATCGGTAAAGTCCGAGTGGACGTGTTATTCGGTACAAGAGATAACTGCAGAGCAGAAAATTTGGAATTTGAAGTGGTCGATCTGGAAAGTTGTTATCATGCTCTACTCGGACGGCCCGCGCTGGCCAAATTCATGAGTAGCTGTCATATAGGTTATCTAAAGATGAAGTTACCCGGACCACAAGGGGTGATAACAGTCACAGGGGATTACAAGAAGTCAATGGAGTGTGCCTCGGCCGGGTCAAATCTGGCCGAGTCATTGGTTATAGCAAGAGAAAAGAAAAGGATTCAGGAGGTAGCAGCCCTCGCACAGTCAGCACAATTAAGCATGCCGGCACTGGCCAACCCACATGGCAGTGTTTCTTTTCAACCGACCAAAGAGACGAAGAAATTTCAGATTGATGAGCAATTCCCAGAGCGCACCGTTACTATTGGTGCAGGTCTTGACGCTAAATAGGAAGGCGAGCTCACCAACTTTCTCCGTGAGAATCGGGACATATTTGCATGGTCAACTCAAGACCTGCAAGGTGTGCCGAGGGAGTTGGCTGAGCACTCTTTGAACGTCAGGCCAGGAGCACGGCCGGTGAAGCAACCTCTCCGCCGCTTCGCCGAAGACAGGAGAAAAGTAATAGGGGATGAGATAGCTCGGCTTCTCGCCACCGGGTTTATCATGGAGGTGCTTTACCCGGATTGGTTATCAAATCCGGTGCTAGTAGAAAAGAAAAAAGATGATCCTAATGTAGCCATTGTGTGGCGAATGTGTATCGACTACACTAACCTAAACAAGGCGTGTCCGAAAGATCCTTTTCCATTGCCTAGAATAGACCAAGTCATTGACTCGACCGTGGTGTGAGTTGTTATCATTTGTAGACGCGTATTCGGTTTCCACCAGATACCGTTAAATCCGCCGATCAAATAAAGATCGCATTTATTACCCTGCACGGGCTTATTGTTATCGCACAATGCCATTCGCCCGAGAAATGCGAGCAACGTATCAAAGGTGCATGCAAAAATGCTTACATGATCGAGATAGGAAAAATGTACAAGTATATGTGGATGACGTAGTCATCAAAACTAAGGAAAGCGTAACCTGCTAGAAGATATCTGACAAACTTTCGCGAACACGAGAAGGTTCGAATGAAACAATCGAGAAATGCACGTTTGGCGTCTTGCAGGAAAACTACTCGGGTTCCTTGTGTCCACCGAGGTATCGAGGCTAATCAAGAAGATAAGAGCAATAGAAAAATGGAATTGCCGAGATGTTTGAATGATGTACAAAAATTCACGGGCTTCCTCGCCGCTTAGTCGATTTGTATGTCGGCTAGAGAGAAGGCACTGCCACTTTATCACTAATGAGAAAGTCGGACAAATTCATTTGGACTCCGGGCCGACCTTATGCGTTCACGAGTTGAAAAGATGCTAGTTACGGCACCCATTTTAGCTTCTCCATTATCGAAAGAACCTATGCTACTTTATATAGCGGCTACCAATCGAGTAGTTAATCTTGTGGTTGTAGTGGAGCGACTTGAAGAGGGTAAGTCGTTCGGAGGCCAAGATATTATTTAAGTGAAGTATTATCCACTTCAAAGCGAATTATCCGCATTATCGAAGATGGCCTATGGAGTATATATGTCGGCAAAAAGCTTAAGCATTACTTTGAAGAGCATCCCATCGAGTAATATGTGAGGCACCCATAATGACATATTGAACAACAAAGATGCGAGTGGCGAATAGCAAAATGGGCGATCGAGTTATCACCGTATGCTCCACAATTTGATAGAAGAGATGCAATCAAATCAGTCATCGCTGATTTTCTCGTAGATTGGGCCGAGTGCAAGATGAGCCACCCTTGCGGATCCAAATCTTGGACAATGCATTTTGATGGTTCCAAACTAAGGAACGGTTTGGGCGCAGGAATAGTGCTGACCTCGCCTAAAAAAGATCAATTGAAGTATGTACTGCAAATACATTTTGCCGCGTCCAACAATGTAGCTGAATATGAAGCACTAGTCCATGGATTAAAAGTGGCAAAAGAAATTGGAATACGCCGAATCCTATGCTACGGTGACTCGGATCTGGTAGTACAGCAAGTGTCGGGCACTTGGGACGCATTAGATGCTAATATGGCTTTATACAGATTCCATGTGCAGAAGATCAGTGGATATTTTGAAGGATGTGAATTCCACCACATACCACGAGCAGAAAATGACGCTGCTGACACATTGTCAAAATTAGGATCAACCCGGCAATCGATTCCGCCAGGTATAGCCCTGGAGCACCTCAGGAAACCGTCAATAAACCCATCACCAGAATCCGAATCAATCTTTATCCCAGAAAGTTCTGCAGAGAATCATACGCCAATGGAGATAGATCCGCAGAAGATTCGGAACCCTAAAGAGGGGACAGCGAGGTAATAGCAATCATGGAAAGAGCCGAGGTATGTATGTCGGCAGAGAACATGGAGATGACAAAGGAAATCACTGCAGAAAGAGCAACGCCGATATGGGCGCAACCCATATTTTCGTACTAAAAGACGCAGATCGCCGAGTAATGAAGTATTAGCCGACAAACCGTCGAAGAGCAAAGGCCTATACAATCATAAACAATGAGTTATATAAGAGAAGCGTAACAAACATATTGCGTAAAATGCGTGAGTCCATGTAAGGTCGGAAATCCTTCTAGATATACACCAAGGAGAATGTGGGCACCATGCCTCATCTCGCTTTAGTAGCCAAGGCATTCGGGCATGGATTTTCTTCACAACGCGTTAAAAGAGGCGTAAGAATTAGTTAAGAAGTGCAATGGGTGTCGAGATATGCAACCAGAATACATATCTACGTCGGCCGAGTTAAAAACAATACCCATCACATGGCCATTTTCTGTATGGGGTTTAGACATGGTAGGACCTTTCGCCAAGAAGAGGAGGAATGACCCACATCTTGGTTATGGTAGACAAGTTCACGAAATGGATTGAAGTAAAACCAATCAAAAGTGTGATGGGCACACAGTTGAAATTCCTCAAGGATATCATCTTGAGATACGGATACCCACATAGCATTATTACGGATAATGGCACGAACTTTGCGTAAGGAGCCTCAGATTTTGCCAAGAGAAGCACATAAGACTAGATGTTGCCTCGTGGCACACCCAAAGATCCAATGGACAAGTTGAAAGATCTAATGGACTGGTGTTATCAGGAATAAAACCACGACTTGTTGAACCTTTGCAACGGTCGGCAGGATGTTGGATCGAAGAAATCCCAGCCGTATTATGGAGCCTTCGAACTACTCCGAATAGGTCAACAGGTTAGAACTCCATTCTTTCTGGTATACGGGGCAGAGGCCGTACTCCCAGCCGACATAATATATGACTCGCCAAGAGTCGCTTAGTACACAACCTCTGAAACAAATGAAATAGCTCGGCAAGATGCCGTAGACCTGTTGGAAGAAGCCAGAGAGTTGACATTATCACGATCGGCCATTTATCAACAGAACTTACGGCGGTATCACAGCAGGAAAGTGAATCCAAGGGTATTCAAAGAAGGAGATTTAGTCCTCCGGCTGGTGCAACGCATAAGCATGCACAAATTATCACCCCATGGAAGGACCATTTATCGTAAGCATTGCACAACGATGCATATTATCTGATTGATGCTCAATCCCCTGGAGAAGGCAAGGCAAACAAAGCTGGTGAAGAAACGAAGCGCCCCTGGAATGTGGCGTTACTTCGGCCATTTTACTCATAGGATTGTATCTCAAGGTCAAAAAACCAATGATGTATTTGAACCTCGGCACCCAGAGCAGTGACTCGGGGACAGCCGTAGGTTATATTTATTTCATATCATGTATTCAAACCTCGGCACCCAGAGCAGTTACTCGGGGACTGCCATATGTGATGTTGTTTCATGTTTGATATTTGAACCTCGGCACCCAGAGCAGTTACTCGGGGACTGCCATATGTGATGTTGTTTCATGTTTGATATTTGAACCTCGGCACCCAGAGCAATAGCTCGGGGACTGCCATATGTGATGTTGTTTCATGTTTGATATTTGAAACCCGGCACCCAGAGCAGTTACTCGGGGACTGCCATATGTGATGTTATTTCATGTTTGATATTAGAACCTCGGCACCCAGAGCAGTTACTCGGGGACTGCCATATGCAATGATTATTTGGTGTTATATGTTCAGACCTCGGCATCCAGAGCAATAGCTCGGGACCATATGGTATATCTATCTCTTTCATACATACTTGAACATTGGCGACAGAGGTGACTTCGGCGAATGCCATATGTTGTGTTTCTTTCATGTTACGAATATGCACCCAGGTACCCAAAGCATTGACTCAGGGATTATCATAGGATATGTCAAATTCGTAGACATGTAAACTTCGGCATTTAAGCCAGCGACTCGGAGACTACCGTATGATACATCAAACCTATGCTAAACGCAATCATATCCGAAACTTAATTTATAAAAGGAAGTTCTGCACGGTAAACGACGATCCAGCGATTGTTGCTTACCTCCACAACGGAGTAATTATCTTATGTTGAAAACAGGTCAACAACTTAGATATTCAGCGACAATGCCTGAATAAGATCATCAAAATAACGGCAAAAATTGAACCCTGAAAGATGAAGAAATTACGAGCCAACGAGGCAAGAATTCGGACAAGCATCCATTTAACCAAGAATCTCAACGACATATAGCAAAAGAGCCTCGAATCATACGAGTTGACAAATTTTTCGTCTACATTGTGCGCCCGGCATACCAGGGATAGCGAATAATCTAGGCGTTGTTCGTTGGAGGGGCAACCACTTGCTCAGATGCGGGGCACTCAGAAGAAGGAGGGACTTCGACTGAGGTCGCCTCGCCCTCCGCCGACCCAGGTGTAACTTCGGCGGTATCGCGGGGTTGTTCAGGAGCGTCAATACGCGCGGTAGAATGCCCGGTGCCTTTGGAGGAAGATCGTGCATCGCCGTTGCTATCTGAGCTTGAGCTGGAGCTATCGGATGTGGCCGAATCATCCTCACCTTCCCCGTGCTCAGCTGAATCATCACCCGAAGCACCTTCAGCTGCGACCTCCTGATCCGGATCTGGGAGAAAACTCGGCCCTTCATTCCAAGTGTGCACGTCGGCATACTCGACGAGCTGGAAAGCCCGAGCTTGCCGAAGAGCAACAAAGGTCGGATCTTCAACCCAGCGGGAGCCAGTGCGCAGATTCATCAGAATGTCAAGAGAGATGTCTTCATACCATGACATGATTACAGTAAGGGCCATGTCGGCACCGGCACGCGCAGCAGATTCCCTCCAGAGACTCAATCGTCTCTCAGATGCCTTCAGCCTGGTCACCAATAACTTGACCTCGTCGATATCAGGAGACCCTGAGGTATTCGGCCAGAGTGCATGGTAAGCTTTGATAGCGGCCTGCACCAAGTCCCGGCCCATGATTTTCATCGGACCAACTGCAGCACCAACGGCAACCAAGAAATCCTCCATCGAATATTCAAAGTCAACAGCATCAGGTTCACCTCGACGAGCGCGAGCTGCAAGAACAGCTTTAGAACTCACGGGTTTGGCCTCGGGGAAGTGATCTGCGCAAAACATGAACATGTCAAAGGATAGCAGCGAAGACAAAGAAATTTTTAGCTGCCGGGCCAAATAACTTACGATGAATATAGCTCATCATTATCTGAAGGTCTTTGGCCCAAGCAGTTTTACTCTTCTCGAAACGAGCAAGCTCCTCGCTCAAACCACGAGTTTTAAGTTCGGCAGCTTCGAGGAGCTCTTTGCTCTTCTGTACATCCAGAGTCAGCCGATTCTTCTCCTCGGCAAATTCTTGGTCAACCTTTTCTAGCTCAGATTTCTGAGAGAGCTTGAGTGTATTCACCTCGGATTTCAGACGAGCTATCTCATCATCTTTCTCTTGTAGTTGCGCCGAGTGAACTGCGGTTTGTTCTAAAAAATGAAGCATCACGTCAGGCATGGGCATGCAATCTTGTTGCGACACTGCAAAGTCTTGCAACTCGGCTTTGCCACAGCCCAACGCAATAAGGAAACTTAGTTTAGATACTAAAAAGAGAAGAAAGGAAGTAGAAAGGAAACTAACCTTCCAAGGTCTTGATCTTCTTTTCAAGGCGGATATTGAGGTTATTGATATTACCTATTCAACAAGAGGTGAGCCGACATTCCGCGGACGAGTAAGGAGGAAATAAGGAAAACGAATTATTGACTTACCGGCCTTCTTTGCCACGGGAAGAACTTTCTCGTACTTCTCTTCCAGCTTACGGTGCGAAAAAAGCAACCTCTGGAACTCGGCGGTCCGTCGGTCATGTGCAACCTGAGCAATGAAGCAAAGTTATAAAACAACAAGTAGAAGCTAAATTAGATCCGAATCAAGCAAAGCTTAATTCGGATCTAGGGGGCTGGATATTCAAAGCTAAGCTAGATCCGAATCAAGCAAAGCTCAATTCAGATCTAGGTGGCTGGATATTCAAAGCTAAGCTAGATCCGAATCAAGCAAAGCTCAATTCGGCTCTAGGTGGCTGGATATTCAAAGCTAAGCTAGATCCGAATCAAGCAAAGCTTAATTCAGATCTAGGTGGCTGGATATTCAAAGCTAAGCTAGATCCGAATCAAGCAAAGCTCAATTCGGCTCTAGGTGGCTGGATATTCAAAGCTAAGCTAGATCCGAATCAAGCAAAGCTCAATTCGGCTCTAGGTGGCTGGATATTCAAAGCAATACCAGATCTGAAATAAGCAAAGCTTAATTCAGATCTAGGTGGCTGGATATTCAAAGCTAAGCTAGATCCGAATCAAGCAAAGCTCAATTCGGCTCTAGGTGGCTGGATATTCAAAGCTAAGCTAGATCCGAATCAAGCAAAGCTCAACTCAGATCTAGGTGGCCGGATATTCAAAGCTATACTAGATCCAAATCAAGCAAAGCTTAATTCGGCTCTAGGTGGTCGGATATTCAAAGTTAACTACATCCAAATCAAGCAAAGCTTGATTTGGCTACAGGTGGCTGGATATTCAAAGCTATGCCAGATCCGAGTCAAGAAGGACTTAACTCGACTCTAGGGGAACGGATATTCAAAGCTACATCACGTCCGAATAAACTACGACTAGATGGCCGGACTAACAAACCTTAGAAATAGAAATAAGTCAAACTTCCAAGCATACAACAAGTTATTTCCTTGCAAGTTTCAGGGACTAGAGAGTATGATAACATCTGGAAAATAATTTAAGACTCGGAGATAAAACAATTACCGCATTCATCTTGTTCGTATCAATGATAAACTGGGCAGCATGGTCAAAGCGGCCGCTGATGTCAGAAAGCTGGAAAGGTTGGTTGGCTGGATTACCCTCGAACTGGTCAGCAGCATTCCAGTTATTGGCAAACTCAACCAGCGCTCCAAGGCTGTTCCCGCTAGCTGTCCGAGTTAAAACTTTACCCCGGGCGGGCGGCCCGACCACGGCAGTCGCAGGACTCTTATGAAGAGCAAGCTGGCTGCCAGTGGCCGAGGTAACAGTGACTTTGGCAGATGCAGCTCCTTTGCGCAGCGCCTCTGCAATACTCGGCTGAGAAGTGCCGGCAAGACCTTTTTGAGAAGAAGTCTTGACGGCAATAACGCGTTTCTCCTTAGAAGAGGCACCAGAAGGAAGTTGCGCCTCCGAAGTAGGGACGGAGTCCTTAGGATCAATGGAGGTTAAGCTCGCAGAGGGCGCCGGGGCAACGACCTTCTCGGCAGAGGTCGGGATGACCGTAGGAACTGCAGGAGTAGATGGAGGCTCAATGGTAACGCTGGGACCCATAGAAGGGACAGCTGGCTCGACGAAAACGTCGGAGGGCCGGATCGGATCCAGATCAATGGGAGGAGTCTCAGGGGCATCACGACGAGCAGGCGACGTATTTACAGCAGGGGGAGAAGCAGGACGAATAGGACTAGGAATTCGATTATCATCAGCAGGAGGAGGAGATGACGGCCGAATCGGACGGCTAGTCATGCTAGGACCGCGGGTTTAATGCAGAGGAGCACCGCCAAAATAAGAAAGAAGATTCATCAAGATGGGAAATGAAAGAGAAACAAGAAATATAGGCAAAAGAACTTACCCAAAGAACCCGGGCATAGTCTTGCGCTGGGAGGATTCGGGCGGATTTCTTTATTCGCTTCTAGGAGCCGCCCGAGGCACTAGCAGGAGCCCCGCTTCCCGAGGTAACGGAGGCCGGGAAGCAATAGGTTCGGCGTTGAACCTGACCGGCCGGATTAGCTGGGAAAGTAGAAGCCGGAAATGCATAAGAAATAGGCATGGCGGCAACTACCTCAAGAACTTGGACCTCGTCCGAATCACCTTCCTCTTCTTGCGCTGGAGTTTTGCCGCGAGCTCGAGCCGGAGCAGGATCCGACTTAGGGACGAACTCCTCGGAGTCCGGCTCACCAGTATCCGGGGCACTCCTGTCTGCGGGCCAAGGGAGCTGCAGAACCTCGGCGTCCTCGTCCTTCTGCTCTGCAAACCTCTGCAGGACGGGGAGAAAGAAAATCATGTAAACCAGTCTCTAGGAATTAAGGAGAAATAGAGTAATGAGGATTAGGCATACCTCGGGAGGCGGATTGTCGCGGGTAAATGGTTTTAACCCCCAGGACCAATCCTCAGGCATCTCGGTCTTGAAGATAGCTCGGACGCGCTTATGAATAAGATAGTTGTCCAACTCCACGGTCGAGACTCGGTTCGGATCAAGAGGACCACTCATGTAGCAAAGCTTGTGGGTCATTCTTTGGAAGGGCAGATCCGCTCTCGATAAAGGTTGCCATCGTCTTCGCCGATGCCCGCCCGGATCAACTCTTTAGCGAATCTCAAAGCCTCGGCCAAGGCATGAGTTTTTCTCGGATTATATAGCCAGTTCACTTTGGAAGGGGGGACGATTGAGAACGGTGGGAGCCGAATCTTGTCTTCCGCCCCTCTGTTTTTGACGTAGAAGAATGACTTGTGCCATTTCTTGCACGACTCCAACCCGGTGACGCGGGGGAACACGGATTTCCTCCGAGGTGTAATAGATGCCGCCCACATTGGGTGAGCAACTTCCGGAAGGATGCGAGATTTGTCGAACAACGTTGAGCGGATCTGGAAGAACCGACCAGACATGTACCGATGGCCACAGTCAAGTAACCCTCGAAGCTGAGATGAAAGGAAAGAGAAGCTATGGCGTCGCAGGAAGGTGATGCGGTGAAGGCGAAGTAATCGAGAATTCTCTAGCGAAATCGCTAAGAGGGAGACAAGCATGGCGCGAGTGGGACATGAAAACCACATACTCACCCTCTCTCGAGAACCGGAGAGGATTCGCTGCCGTAACGACAGAAACCTCGGCAGAATCCGCCGAGTTCGGATGAGCCATTCAATCTCGCGGCGTGTGACTGAAGAGCCCTGCCACGATCCACGCTCAGGCACGGAGCCAGCGTCATCGTCCTCAACAAGAGCACCGCTAAACGAACTAGACATAGTTCCGCCGGAGAGATCGCGGAGGAAAATCTGGCGCGGAGGAGAGCTTAGAGCTACAGGCCCCGTCGAACTTAGCACGAAAACAATGGCGAAAGAGGAGAAACCGTCGCTGAGTAATGGAAACCGTGGATCGATCTAGAGCAAGGACAGGGCAAGATGGCTGAAGGACTCACCGTGGCGGGGCCACACCAGAGCGGGCAAAAAAAAAGGCCGAACGACGCCGTGGAATCTCGCCGGCGGAAGCTCTGGTGAGCGGCGCGGAGCGCAAGAGAGCACATGAAAGGGAAGAAGGAGAGCGGACTTGGCGATAAGGGAAAAGTGAACCCAACGGGCGCGCTTCCCACTTTATAGGCAAGCAATGAACAGGGAAGTGGGATCGTGGGTGTGGCAGTTACCCGTGTGGATCGTGGGGTAGCACAAACGCACGACGGTGAATGGAGCCACACCAACGGCCACATACAAAGAAAAGTTGTTACGATCCCAAGCGGAGCGGAACACGAGGCGTCGTAACGGCGGCGCAGCAGGTACAGGGTTCACTGTGGCTTGTCAGTAAATACTGTAAAAGGACCTAAAACTAGGAAAGCAATGATGGGGTGACACGTAGGACGTAGCGTATGATGGAAGGAACGAGGAAACTTGGACGAGGCCATAGCTCGAACAAGACTAAAGAAGATGAAGCGATATACCGGCCAAAGTAATGGACAGGCCACACCACCGGGGACTAATGTCGGGGGGTTAACCTCGGGTAGGTCAGAGACGGGGAAAGACAGAGGTACTGTCCCCGTCAAGTTGCCGAGCTACGGCCTAGGTCGGCCGAATCATGGATATGTCGGCCGATGAATGGAGGCAAGAAGCTCATGTACAGGTATCAAGTGGTTACCTGGCCGAGTTAATGAGAAACTCGGCCGGGTTACCCAAATGATCTTCATGCAGGTAAGGAACGAGCCGAATAACATGAGGTAAGGCCGAATTAAACGAAGCTTGCAGGAGAAGGAGAAGCCCAGGGTCAAACCATAGCTGCAGGCTAGAAGGAATCTGAACAGGGCCAAGCACAAGAGACAAGGGTGCACGGCGTCAGAGGAGCAGAAGGAGGTCACGGAGGTGACAGTCCTGGAGCCCGAGGCACGCAGGAGGGGACCACTGGACCTTTGCCGTCATTAGAAGGGCGACAGGGAAAGGAGGCCGCCGAACTACCATTTTGGGACAAGCATATTCCACGAATATGCTTGCCCCGTCAGCCCTAAGGGCACCCAAGGCACCCCTTTATAAGGGGAGGTTTGGACCCTGAGGGAAGAGAGAGTCTTTTGAGCAACGTTAGGCTGGGGAGATTCACATTGTACCCCTGTAAACAGCTCAAGGAGCACTTGTAACCCATCAAGAGAGAAATAAAGTTCATCACTTTGGCAGCTTGAGTGTAAAGACAGTTGCATCTTCCCTCCCCAGATCCCACTAGCATCCATCGGTCCCATACTTTAGCCTACCCATGGCATCTGCCGTGCCGCCACCACGACATCGTCCCCGGTCGGAAGGCGTACCCGATCGGCAAGGTCACGCTACCCGTCACCTTCGGTACTCCAGCGAACTTCCGCACCGAGCGGATCGTCTTCGAGCTGGTGCCATTCGACAGCCCTTACCACTGCGTCCTAGGGCGCCAGGCGTTCGCCAAATTCATGGCGGCGCTTCACCACGCTGCATAACGCGATGAAGCTCCCGGCCATGCGGAGTCATCACCATCAACGGCGACCCGACATGGCCGCCGAACGCGAGGCCAAAGGAGCCGAACTTCGCCGACGCCATCGCGCGTAAACTAATCACGCCGACGAGCTCGCCAAATACGCGGCGGGTTAAAACGACGACCACGATACTCAAGAAGCCAAACTCGAGGGCGCAAACACCTCAACCTTTGAGGCTACGACGCACACGCACCGCTGAGCTGGTCCTAGGCGACTCCAGCAGACGGTGACGATCGGACAGCATGAGCCCGGCATAGGAAGGCGCCATCGAAGTTCCTCCGTGAGAACAGGGACATCTTCGCATGGAAACCCTCCGACATGCACGGTGTCCCTAGGGAGCTCCGAGCACAAATTAAACGCCGACCCCAAAGTGCGACCAGTCAGCCGCCACGGCCCTTCAACGAAGAACGCTGCCGGGCAATCGCCGAGGAAGTGCAGTCTACCGCTGCCGGCTTCATCCGCCAATTAAATACTCAAGTGGTGGCAAACCCGTCTTGGTCGAGAAGAAGAACGGGACACGGAGAATGTGTATCGACTACACAAACCTGAGCGCCGCCCAAAGGAGCATTCGTCCTCCCGCGGATCGATCAAATAATCGATTCCACCGCTGGTTCGAGTCGTATGTTTCCTCGGCGCCTACCGGGTATAACCAGATCAAAATGGCTGTCGAGGACGAGGAGAAGACGGCGTTCATCACGCCATTCGAGCCTTCGCTACACCGCCATGACCTTCGCCTCAAGAACGCCGGAGCAACCTACCAGCGGTGCATGCAAGAATGCCTCGCGAGCCAAATTGGCCGCAACATCCACGTCTACATCGACGACGTGGTCGTGAAATCCGCCGCCAAGGCGACCTACCGCCGACCTAGCGAGACCTTCGCCAATCTGCGAAGGTACAAGATAAAGCTCAATCCAGCAAGTGCACCTTGGTACCCGCCGGCAATTATCTGGGATACGCTGCTCCAAACGAGGGATCGAGGCAACCCAACGAAGATCGACACGACGCTCGCTCGGCAAACCCGAGTGCTCGCGACGCCCGAGCTGGCGCGAGTAGCGGCTCTCGCCGTTTCATCCCCTCACGAAAAGGCGATGCCCTATACCGCCTGACAAGAAGAACCCCACCTTCTGGGACAAGGAGGCGGACGACGCTCGCGACCTCAAAAAGGTGCTACTCGCACCACTACTCGCACCAGCTGACCAAGAGGCCATGCTGGTTTACGTCGCGGCGTCCGAGCGCGTCGTCAGCGCTGTAATGGTCGTCGAACGACCAGAGGAAGGAAAGGAGCGCCCGGTCCAGCGGCCGGTGTACTACATCAGCGAGGTCCTCACCGAGTCGCGCCAGCGATACCCACAGTACCAAAAACTGGTATACGCGGTCTTCAGGGCTCAGCGGCGCCTGCCGCACTACTTCCAGGAGCACCCGATCACGGTCGTCTCCTCGGCACCACTACAAGATATCATCCGCAATCGCGAGGCGACCGGGCGGGTCGCCAAGTGGGCCGTCGAGATCGGCGTCCACAACATTAAATACGAGCCACGGAGGGCGATTAAGTCGCAGGCACTGGCAGACTTCCTCGCCGACTGGGAGGAGGCCCAGCCGAGAAGCCGCCGTACCTCCATTCTGGAGCCGCACTTCGACGGGTCCAAGAACGACGGCGAGGCGGGATAGTCTTGACCTCACCAAAGGCGACAAGCTCCGCTACATCCTCCGCCTCGAATTCGCCTGCACCAACAACATGGCTGAACACGAGGCCCTACTCCACGGCATGCGAGCCGCAAGGAGATGAGCATCAATCGCCTTGATGCTACGGAGACTCCGACCTCGTTGCGGGCAAGTTGCCGGCACTGCGACGCCGTCTCCCCCACCATGGCGGCATCGCCAAGAGGTGGACAAGGTGGGCGGCCACTTCACGGCTACTGTCGAGTGGATGGACGGAGAAAACGAGGAGGCCGACGCCCTCGCATTGGGTCGGCTCGACTCGCACCACCGCCCGGCGTGTTCCTCGACACAATCTTCACGCCATCAGTCTCGCCCCCGGAAGAGATCGACATCGAGTCCCGCTCCAACCAGATGCAGCCTTGGTCGCACTCATCACCGAGCCAGACGATTGGACCAAGCCCTACATCGCCTACACGAAGCGGCACCCGGCGGACAAAAAAATGCTCGAATGATCGCCGCCGATGCAAGTCTTACACCATCATCGACGGCGAGCTACACAAGCGGCGTCACGAGTGTTCAACGTTGCGTCCAACCGGTGAAGGACGCAAAATCCTCCACGACATCCACTCAGTATCGCGGCCATCACGCCGCCGCTTCCCTGTTCGCCAAGGCCATGCGACACGGCTTCTATTGGCCCCGCTGCACACGCCGACGCCGACATCGTCAGCGATGCGCCGGATGCCGGCACGCCAATCGACGACGCATCGCGAGCTCGGCGCTCAAAACAATCCCCATCACCTGGCCATTCGCTGTGTGGGGCATGGACATGGTAGGCCCCTTCAAGAAGGCCCCTCGTTACACCCACCGCTGGTCGCCGTCGACAAATTCACGAAGTGGGTAGAGGCCAAGCCGGTCGAAATGCGACGGGAAGACCGCCACTAAGTTCCTCTGGAGCTCATATACCGCCACGGGTTCCCCAACAGCATCATCACGGACAACGGCACAAACTTCGCCAAGGGAGCAATGGCGAATTTTGCGAAGAGCACCACATCCGCTCGACCTCGCGTCGATCGCACCCGAATCCAATGGCCAGGTGGAACGAGCCAACAAAGCATCCTCCACGGCAAGCCGCGACTCCAAGTACCACTCGGCGCATTTTGGATGCTGGGTTGACGAGCTCCCCTCCGTCATCCGGGAATCCACCTCGGTCAACAGTCGACGGGATTCCTCCTTCTTCATGGTCTACGGCGCAAGCAGTCATGCCCACCGACCTCGAACACGACTTCGCTGGTCGTCCACTATACGGAGGCAGCGAGCTGGCCCGCCAAGACGGGCTCGATCAACTCGGCAGCGCGACCTCGCCCGATCGCGCACCGCCATCTATCGGAGGACTCCGCGCTACCACAGCCGACGGTGAAAACCGCACCTTCCAGAAGGCGACACGGTGCTCGCCTCATCCAGGACAAGAAGGGCATGCACAAGCTCTCCCCTCCGCGGGAAGGCCCGTTCGCTATTGGGCGCGTACTCGGCAACGATGCCTACTACCTCGTCGACGTCCGCGGGGACGGCGAACTCGGCGTCAAGCGGCCATGGAATGTAAATCTCCTCCGGAAGTTCTATTCCTAGAACCCCACATATGTACTCTCCAGTCGCTATGAATAAAAGAAACGGTTACCGCAAAATTCGTCTACTCTCCATGCCTTGTGCCACTACTTTTCGTAATTAACGTCATGCTAAAATCTGAAGTCAACCCTTGGTACAGCGACACGGCTAAGTAGTGCGATGTAAGAGCACTGTGTCATTTCGGTCTCGCATCGTCCTTAAAAACGCCAATCGAGCCCCATCGAGTCGCTTAGCACGGTAGTTTCTGAACCAAGACAACTGTCCTCGCTTCTCGCGACCACGGTCCTCCGCATCCTCGGCATAGCGACTCGAGCGGCTAAGTACCACGCCGGGACTGAATACCGTTCGTCTCGATCGGTGGAAAACGCCAAGTAAGAGAGCATGCCTAGGACTCGCACGCGACTAACCCACCGGGCAGAGTGACGCGCCACACCAACGCGCTCAGTCCTCAACCACCTCGAGTCGCGCCTTGAACTACCAAGTACCACGCCGGGGACTCGGCCACCCGGCCCGTTCGCGTCACGGAAAAACGGTAAATCTGAGCACTCAAGGGAGTCGCTTGCGGTGGCTCTCCGAGCAGGCGGTCGACTAAACCAACAACACACATGATAAACAACAAAACATCATATATGAGGTGAACCCCACAAAAGGCGGACGCTCGGGACTCACCCAAAATCAATCCAAAACACGCAAACAAATAGCAAAATAACACAACGTTCCATTCAATCGCATATCGCATTGTCTTACATTACAAAATATGCCTACTTGGCAGAACTGCTGCTAACACATCTAGGAAAACTACACTACTCTGCAGGCTTCGACGACGAGGCGCCAAAGATCCGCGCCTACGGATGAACGCGGTACGGGTTTGACGGATACGTCGTCACCGCCCGCCATCGCCGAGCTGAAAGGCTGCTCAACCTTGAAGTCGCGATGCGGCTCGGTCGTTTCGCGACGACCGCTTCTGGTAGGGAAGGAGGTCGCCATCGCCCAGACGCGCTCTGAGTACGCGGCGCACGTTCTTGCAGCTTGAGAACCTCGGACAGATCCACCGCGCCAGTCGACGAAGGGTACCCACTCGTCACGTCGTCGAGATCGAAGTCCTCGGGGAAGTGGGCGAGTCCAAGGCTCAACGCTGTCGACGCTCATGACGAAACGCCGACCGCGTCATGAACTCTACAACCGGGCGCCTTCTCCAAGTACTCCCACCTCAACGAGGTCACTGAATAACCTCGTGGCGACATCTCTTGAGGTAGGCGCGGATGCAGTCGCCGACAAGCGTCGCCGAAGTCGACGAGCATGCTTACGCACTCCCTCGTCAAGAGAGTTCGCTTCTTGGCAGCCAATAACACGACCTACGAGAAGAAGACAAGTATGAGTACCATGGAAACCACAAACAATACAATCAAAAGGCGAAGACGCACTCACCAAGCAATGGGCGGGCGAGTCCGTGATGAAACTTTGAAGCGATGTATGATCGTCCCGAAGCCCAACAATGAGGGCTTGACGCCTTCGATCATCCTCCGCGCAATGGCGGCCTTCGCCGCCTGCTCGCCGAGCTTGCTTCTTCTTTTGCCTCCCGATTCAAGGCCGAGGTCGGCAATCTTACGCTCGGCGGTGCCTAACGCAGACCGCACCGCCTCAGTTCTCCGGGGACAAGCTCTGGCGAGCCACCTCCGCTGCAGCAACAACCTCAAGCTCCTTGTTTGCTTCCGGAGAGCGGCGATTCCTTCTCGCATCGCTTAGCCAATCGCTCTGCCGACTCCTTTGCAGACCTGACATCTTCAAAGTCGGCACACGAAAATTCCTCGGTGCCACCCGCTAAAATTTAGCGGGTGCGCACTCGAGGAAGCGATCACGAAATTTCTCGGTGCCCACCGCTAAAATTTAGCGGAGTGCGCACTCGAGGACTGGCGATCACGAAAATTCGAAGGCTCACCCGCTAAAATTTAGCGGGTGCGCTCGGGGCTGGCGATCACGAAAATTCTCGGTGCCCACCCGCTAAAATTTAGCGGTGCGCACTTTCGGGCGATCACGAAAATTCCTCGCCCACCGCTAAAATTTAGCGGTGCGCACTCGGGACCGGCGATCACGAAAATTCCTCGGTGCCCACCGCTAAAATTTAGCGGGTGCGCACTCGAGGCTGCGACCAAAATTCCTCGGTGCATACCGCTAAAATTTAGCGCATATGCACTCGGGATTTGAAAGTACAAAACAAGTAATTATAAGAATCAAGCCGCTAAGCACCGACCTGATCCTCGGGGACCGGAGGTACCGGATGGCCGCAAGCATGCCGTGAAGTTGTACCGCGTCCACAGACGCAGCGCCGGCGTGTGCCGCGACGTTGGTCGGTTTCAGCGTCGGTGGTCCTGGGCGGGGCTCGGGTCGCAGCCCACTCGCCGTGGACGCCTTGGTCACAACGGGGAAGGTAGCAACCGAGGCGCCCGCCCAAAGGAAGTCGCTTCCTCGTGCAGGCAACGCCTCCCGAGACGGTTGCCTCCATCGGTCCAGGCGCCACCCGCGTCATCGAGACGGCGATATGTCGCCCTTTGGCCTTCTTGCTGCCTTCCGTTGAGGCGGCGACCTCGCCACTTTTCCTCTTGCGGAAGGGTCTTCCTGCCAACGGCGGAGATACCTTAGCCCGGTCGGGTGACCCTCTTTTTCACTCCGGTCCGCATTGAATCAAATCAATAAAAGACAATCAAAGTACTAAAGGAAAATAAGGAATGCGAATGCACTCACTTGGCGATTGGAATGAAGCGCGCAGCCTGTCGAAGGCCGGTTTTCAGATTCAGGCCTAATCGGACTAAGCCCCAGCTCGGGCGTCGGGGCCCGGGATCTGACGGCTTCTTTGATGTTGACGTAGCGGCGGTTGGCGCCCGGCGCAAGCGAGGCCTCCTCGTGAGTTGGGGCCACCGCGTCGAACTTCCTTGCGAGGCCACCGCTCGGGACCTCCTTGCGAGGCAAGTCGCCACGACCGAGCCTTCCCTAGCCGGAAACCGGCGAATGGCGGAGGCATTGAGGCCACGGAGCTTACAGAGGGCGCATCTAGCGCGGTTGTCGCCGGGCTGGCACCGGCGAGCTCGAGCATCGAGCTGCTTTGAGTGTGTGGTGAAGCCACCTTCGGCGGATTCATCTTCCTTCTCAGGGGGGCCCTCGCCTCCTTCTTCTTCTTCGCGGGAGTGGCCTGACGGCGCGAGGTGGTCTCTGGGAGTTCGTCGTCATCGTCATGACGCTCGAGGCTCCTGCTCGCCTCGATCTCGCGCTGACGTTGCCCGCGGGTCTTTCGGACCAGTGGGGCAATCTCCTCTTCGGACTCGTCCTCGTCGTCCTCGTTACCCTTGGCGGGTGGCGACTCGCTTGTGTCCTGGGCGGATGGCTCGGGGCTCTCGTCGTCGGCGGGTGGTAACCACCCTTCCACCACTTGGAACAACTGCGTCAAACACGAAACAGAGTTAGAGTTACCGCGACTGCACATGCTGCGACTGCGAACAAGATAAAAGGATTACCGTCGGAGCCGGACGCTTGGCGGTAGGAGGCACCACTGCGCGTCGCGATGTCGCTTGGGTGATCTTCTTCAGCCGAGAGGTAGTCCTCCGCTTCCACTCGGCGAGGCAGGCTTTCGTCGGGTCTCCCCGATGTCTTGGTACATGTAATGGTCGCGTTAGGCGGAACGACCGTCGCCGCCAAGCCAACAATTGTACAGGTTTACCGTCTGGAGCCCCTTGTTCTTGATCGCGGATGGTCTGGAGCATCTCGTCGACGACCATCCGCCGGTCGTCGGGGAGCTTGCCGACCGGAGATGGCGTGGCTCGAACGATTAGCCGAAAATACCGGGATCGCCACTCGCCCTCGAGTCGCCTCGGTCACGTAGAACCATGACTTTTTCGATCGCTTCGCTTTGGCGGCATCAGGTCGAAGGAGGCTTTGGATTTGAGTTGGAAGTCAAGCCGCCAGCGGCTAGCATTGGGCCGCCCGCCTCGCGCTGATCCGTCCATGGAACAAATCTTGCCAAGGGAAAATAGGGCGGCAGCCCAAGTAGCACTCATGAGCCACGAAGATGGCGGTGCTCGATACTATGGGGACCAGATCCGAGGCTGGATCCGTGGTAAGGCGCAGGAAGAACAAGGATGTGGGAAACCCTAACCCCGCCGAGGTGGCTAGTGAAGCGGCATTTAACTCTCTCTCTCATGGGTTGGGGTGGTTTCCTGCCGCGGGATACGCCACAGCCGGCCAGATTCCTCCTCGAAGGAGGCCAGCTGCGCCCTGGTGCATTTGGATCTACCCCAAGGTTCGGTGGAGAGGGCCATGGCTGAGGATCTGTTCGGAGGTCGGAAGATTGCGGGTCGATTGGATCGCGGAATCAAAGGAAGGAAGATGTGCGTACTCGGAGAAAATGGTGGGCGGTTGGCTTTACGATAGCCTACCATTCCTCTTATATAGTGGGAGTTGCCCGCCAAGTCAGGGGGCCGTTACCGCGCGATGATTACGCCAGAAGTTACCGTTGAGTTACCTTAACGGCTAGTTTGACCACGCCTGACGGTCCAACTCTAGCCACTCGGCTCGTTAAGTCACTCGCCGAAACCGCGTCCCGTTGGCTCGACTCGCCCGGGACGCGACTCGGTTTACCGGATTTTTTCCTTTATACAGGAGCCCGCCGACGATTCGACTGGATGCCAACTTGAAGCCGTATACTCCGTGCCGGCCCACTCACGCCTAATCAACGATGGCCTCGGGGACTCTTGATGGGGATACGCCTCTGGGGTATACTCGGTGGACGTTCCGAGCCCCAAGGCTGGCGAGTGGGCCTGCATAACGGCGAGTGGATCAAAGCCCATGAGGTATCAGCATGGAAGTTGAAGGCCCAGCGAGATAGGCCCGATCGGACTAGGTTAAATGATTACCGAAGTTGTAACCAAATCGGTTGAGATATGTAAACCCTAGGGGAGGTGAGCTTATATAAACCTCCCTATGGGGTGAGTAGAGACACGTTCCCTCATACACCCAAGCAACTCGCCGCCTAGTCGCCGAGTTCGCCCATTGTAAACACCTCCATAATACAATCTAGCAGGAGTAGGTCTTTACCCTCCGGGGGGCCGAACCTGGGTAAAACCCTGTGTCTTTGCCCTCATCTCGCACCGCAGATGGCTGGCCGCCCTTGCCCCTCGTTCTACTACTCGCTGCCGATTGCAGCATCTGCCGTGGTCATTCCCACGACAACTTATGCAATACAAGTTACATGTTGAGCGTGGAGCAAGTCTCATGAACGATGTCATGTAAGGTTAGCCTGGGCCGCTTCATCCCATCATACCGCAAGATGCAAAGTACACAAGAAGCAATTGATAATAAAAACACCACCGCCCATAATGACCATTGTGTTGTACTTGTGCAACAGATCTACATATAGACACGGCTCTGATACCACTGTAGGGGTTCGTAGCATGGAAAACAAAAAAATTCTACCGAATACAAACAAACAAGCCAAGATAAGAACTCACCCTCGAAGATTCCAAAGTGTTTAACGAGAGCAGATTCTCATGGGTGATGTAGTCGTACTCTTGCCGATCTCAAGATCGTGACGATCCTTCCGGCGCTGCGTTCTGGCAGCGCTTCCGCAGTCGGTCACACGTTCGATACTCGATGAAGACCTTCCTCTCCCTTGTTCCAGCAGGCAGCGGAGGTTGTAGCACTCTCCTCGCGATTCCGGCAGCACGACGGTGTGGTACCGGAAGTAGAGGGGAGATCTCGCAGGGTTCGCCTTTAGCCAGAGCGAGTATGGTGGACTATGAGAGAGGCCTTGGTGATCTAGGGTTTAGAGGCACCAAGGAGAGAGGGCTAGGCCAGCGGCTAGGGCTTGGGGAGGGCCCCCAACTCGGCGGCTAGGGCAAACCCTAGGGCGGCGGCGGCGACTTGGTGGCCGACGGCTAGGGTTAGGGTTTTGGTGGAGAGAGGTGTAGGTCTAGAGGGGCACCCTTGCCCCTCCTTTTATAGGTGGGAGGGCGCGGTCAAGGGGTAGGGAGTCCTCACCCAAGTCGGCCTCCTTGGCCGGCGGTGGAGGGAGGAGGACTTCCTCCCCAAGTAGGTTTCCTACTCTTCCTCCACCAAGCAAACTTGCCGTTTGACTTTTCAAATTGGCGTTTGACTTTTCAAAATAGGATTTGATTTATCCCTTTATTTTGCTCAGCGATGATACCTAGTACATGATGCAACCATTCCACATTGTTATGACACATTCATGTACCCTTTCCCTCCGGAGTGCCGGACCTCTCGGAACCTTCTAGAACATTCCCGATGAAAACACCGGAATCATTCCCCAACTCCGAAACATGACTTTCCTTATATGAATCTTATTCTCCGGACCATTCCGGATCTCCTCGTGATATACCGGATCCCATCCGAGACTCCAAACAACATTCGATCTCTTACTCATCATTCCATAACTACTCAACAACATCGAATCCTTAAGTGTGTCTCCCTACGGTTCGTGAATTATGCGGACATGATCGAGAGACTTCTTCGAACAATAACCAATAGAGTAATCTGGAAATTCATATGTCTCCCACATATTTCTACGATTACTTTGCAATCGAATGAACCACTTACATACGATACCAATTTCCCTTTGTCTCACGATAGTTTACTTATCCGAGGTTTTGATCGTCGGTATCTCTGCATACCTAGTTCAACCTCGTTACTGATAAGTACTCTTTTCTCGTTCCCGTGGTATGTGATACCTTGTGAGCCAGTCACATGCTTGCAAGATAATTGGATGACATTCCACTGAGAGGGCCCAGAGTATATCTATCTGTCATATGGATGGACAAATCCCACTCTTGATCCATGTGTCTCAACTCATACTTTCCGAACACTCAATGCCACCTTTATAGCCACCCAGTTACGGTGTGGGGTTTGATGTCATCAAAGCATCCTTCCAGTGATGGTGATAAGCATGATATCATGGTCGAAGGAATTAGGTTACTATGTATCAAAAAGCTTATAGCAATTGAACTATTAAAATGACTTGATCTTTATGCTACGCTTATCTATAGGAGTATGTCCTTCATACCATTCTCCTAATGATATGATCTTGTTGTTAATAACATCTCAATGTTCATGATAAGGAAACCACAATCATTTATTAACCAACAAGCTAGTATTATGAAGAGGCTTTACTAGGGACTCTTATTTAGTTTACAAATCACACAAGTATTAATGTTTCCTTGTTAATACTGTTATAGCATGAATGTAAACATTTATCATAAACACAAAGATATAATAATAACTACATTTATTATTGCCTCTAGGGCATATCTCCAACACTTGGTTCATTCGAAAAAGTCAAGATCTGATCTGTAACCTTCATCCAAGAGAGCTCCACCTAGATCCACCCAAAGGCCCCATCCCTTGGGGAATCGAAGGAGAAGAACTCGATCTTCATCATCAGCAATCAAGCGCTTCATCTCCTCTCCATTCATTTGGAGAATCACCGATCTAGTATTTCTTGCAAATACCTAGATCCTTGTTTTGTTTATATTGATAAACCTTGTTCTTGTGACAGCTTGTTGTCATCTCGGGAGCCCCCAATTCAGTTGTGGGTGTGTGCCCTGGTAGCATTGTAAAAGGCACTGGTTCCCGCCTTGAAGGGTACCAATAGTGGAGAAGGTGGATCGGGCCTCTCGTGGCGAGATCCATCGGAGAATAAGGTGAGGCCTATTGTGACGTGGTGGTCTTAGAACCGCCCACCCCTCCAATGCAGATGTACTTTCCTTAACAAGGAAGGAACTGCGGTAAAGCAAATCCCTGTGTCTCCGCGTGCTCCACTACGGTTCCCTCGCTCCTCTCTTTACGTGCTTAGTAGCTAGGGTTGCATATAGGGAAATTCTTATAGTTACATATCTAGAGAATTTACTTTGTGTCAAGCCTAAAATTGAAAAAGTACTGAAAATTGGGTAGCACCTATTCACCCCCCCTCTAGGTGCCCATACGATCCATTTCAAAAGTGTCCACTATAAACTCCTATGCATGGTGTGTTACACCATTCCAAGTATATTCTTGTTTTCAACTATATTCCAATTAAAAACTATTATGTTATGTGAAAACTTAGTAATTAAAGCCTTCACGAACTTGATGGCACACTTTATATTCTTTGCCCCTAATAAACATGAACCATTGTGACAATTTTGTTGTATATGCTTGCACTTAGAAGTTCGAATTAGCAGAACCATGTTGTCGCGGGGAACATTTTCAGCATTGCATTTGTACTTTGTACTCAGTTGATATCATGCTCTTTTGTCTATGGATGTCACCGGTTTGAAATAAAGAGGGAACTTGTAAGTCCATGGAGTTTGTATCCTGTGTTAGAGAAACGCCTAGGCCGTTAGCCTAAGTCATGCCTAATCATGGTGGAAACTTGCAGCATGACCATAATGAGCTATCTATGAAGCACCCTCAATAAAAAGCTATGCATATGGTAAACAAAAAGATTGCTGAGATGCTCATTGTCTGCTTGCCTTGTCATTTTGGTTATGGGAAAGCTCTTGTACCATGTGCAAGGGGTACCCCATTGGCAATTCTCAATGATATGCAAATACTTACAATGACAAGAACTTACTTGGACCCAAAGTTGAGTATGCATGAGGTGTGGCCCTCGTATTCAAGGGACTTGAGATTGCCAACTTATACTTCGTCAAGCATATACTCCATCTTTGCCACTTTAACCTTAATCACTTCAAGATGCTTATGATAGGGGCAATGAGGGCTGAAAGCTAACAAGTACCATAATTTTTGGAAGCTCTTTTTGAAACTTGTAATCCCTGCTTCCTTTACAAAAAGGCCTTTCTTCCACCATTATTGAGTCTCCACCTTCTACCTTTAGGCACCATTAAGAGAGCATAGTTGTCATTCTGTGTGCGGTGTTCCAAAGCTTATTAATTGATGCATATTGTGATATTACTTGTTCTTGTGTTGTTTCTAGTCACCCTTGTGAACTTTGAAGGTGTCCTATGCATCTATATTGCTACTCTATGAGGGACAAGCTGATTGCCACGATGTTATATTTTCTGTATGTGAAACAAATAAACGTTTTTCATGTTATTCATGATCTTTGTTTGTAGCTTATCATGTTGCATGCATAGTTACTTTTTCCTATTGTTAGAACTCCATCTTTCATGCACATGTTTAGGGTTCTTTGATCCCAGCTTTCAATGCTTGCAAATGGTTTGATCTTTATTGTGAAGGTGCATGTCACCTCAAAAATTATTCTTTTATCACTTACCTACTCGAGGACGAGCAGGAGTTAAGCTTGGGGATGTTGATACCTTGGAAATGTATCTATAATTTTTGATGCTCCATGCTTGTTTAGTATCTACTTTGCTTTAGTTGTCCACACTTTGAGGTGCTTTTTACATGTTTTCTGGTACTAACCTATTAACAAGTTGCAACAGTGCCAGATGCCTGTTTTATACAGTTTTTGGTTTCAGAAAAGTTAGTAAAGAAATATTCTCGGAATTGGACGGGACAAACATCAAAGTCAATTACTTTCCGTGGGGAACATGAAGTCCAGAGGGGAGAAGAGGAGGCGTGCCAGGGCGGCTAAACCCAACTAGGCGCAGGTGAGCCATACCCCACGCCTGGGTAGGGTTTGCCCCCTCTGGCCACCGCCTCGGCTTCCCCTTCGCCTATAAGAAGCCCCTGATGCAGAAACCCTAAGCACCTGATCAGATCTCCATGAAACCGTCTATAGCCGCCGCCACCATCGTCCCTAGATCGGGGGGATCTGAAGTTCTTCCCGGCACCCTTCCGGAGGGGAGATCATCCCGGAGGCCTTCTCTTGGTATGATGCGTGAGTAGTTCCACCTTGGACTATGGGTCCATGTGGTAGCTATATGATTGTATCTCCTCCTTTGTGCTTTCATGTATAGATCTTGTGAGCTCCATTCATGATCAAGATCTAATATATTTGTAATCATGCATGTTGTGTTTGCGGGGATCCCATGGATATTGAGATTAATATGTTGGTTTGATTAATGGTTTTGTCTTTATGATTCTATCATGTCTGTGTTGTTTGTGATCTTGCATGGTCTCTGTTGTTAGTAGCTATCTTGGCCAAGTAGTTGCTAGTGACTCCAAGAGGGGGTATTTATGCTCGATAGTGGGTTCATGCCTATAGTTTCCAAGGGAAGTGATAGAAATCTCTTCGGTTGTTGTTGCCACTAGGGAGAAAACAACGCTCTCTTGTTCATGGAACATGTGGACTGTTTACCTTACACACTTTGCTTAAAGCAGTTGTCTGTTGCTTGCAACTTAATACTGGAGGGGGTTTAGATGATAAACTGAAGGTGGACTTCTAGTCATAGATGTAGTTGGATGGCGGTCTATGTATCTTGTTGTATTGCCCAATCGAATATCATAGGATCTTTCTCACTAGTAATTGCATTATTATGCCTTGCTCAGTTCCTATCAATTGCCCTGCTGTAATTTTTTTACCCTTCATTCCATGTTGTTTATCTAAGGAGAGCACCTCTAGTGAACTATGGACCCAGGTCCAATCTTTACCATTGATGCATCTTCCACTGTTACTTGTTTACTTGCCGCAAACCATTACCTTCCACACTATTCGTTTAATCCTTTGTTACAGCAAACCGGTGAGCTTGACAACCTCACTGATTCATTGGGACAAAGTCTTGAGTTTGTGTTGTGCAGGTCTCCGCGTTGCTTGCAACACCTGTGTGACGTTTCCTTCCTCCTTCTGGTTCGATAGCCTCAGTCTCAACTGAGGGAAAACTTGTTGCTTGCTCTTCACAGCCTACGCTTGGGGTTACCAACAAAGTGCCACGTCGAGCATCCTCAACCTATTAAGATCATACATTTTTCTTGAGCATTTCACTTGAGCTTGATGTAGACGATTTTGTTGTCCTCAATATGGAACTTCTTTCTTGATTGCTCTTGCTCGCACTTGCTTGATGAAGACTTGCGAATTGCTTCCCCATACACCATGGGGAAACTACTTCTTTGAACTTGTCTTCATCAATCTATGATCATCGAGGATGGCAAGCTCCAAGCATGTGATCTCCTAGAGATGGCGCATCTTGATCTTGCACTTCGTTTCTTCCAACTCCATTAGGATGTTGTCTTGAAGATACACATGAGGAACTCTATCTTCTTCTTCAAAACACTTTTGATCTTATTTTATTTATTCTTATTCTTTTTATTCTACTGCTACTTCTTCTTAAACATGATTCCAATAGGCCCAAATCTCTTGGACATTATTGTCCTTATTTTCTTCACCTTTCAACGTTGAAGCCAACACATGGTTCAAGCGATACCAATGGACAACTCCTACAAGTTTAACTCAATGCTAACATTAGTCCATAGAGATTATAATTAATTACCAAAATCACACATGGAGGCACACATGCCATTTCAATTGGAAAAAAAATGAATGTTGTAAGAGTACATTGATCCAAATCTAGTGTACCACAAAAGTAACTGAGCAAGCACAAGTACCAGCGCAAACACGGTCTACAGTATTTCTAAAATAAATGTATAGTACAGAAAATATTAGAGAAAAGCACATATATTAGGATCAAGCAAAGTACATTGATTTCTCAAAGCAAAGTTAAACCGATTTGTAAAAGCAAAGTATCATACAAGCTCTTCCAAACTACATTACATACTACCACTACCATAAACAGTACTACAGAAGCTCCCTAATCATCTTCTTCCTCTTCTTCTCTCTACCTTATTATTCTACAACTTCTTCTTCATTTTCCATTTTTTCTACCACCATCTATGTAATTGTCTTGTGTCAAATCCAAGGATGAGGGTTATTTTATGTTTATTTTGTTTTTTATTGCAATGTCCGATGAGTTTACTTGATGTTTGTTAGGTTTAACTTCTCATTACACTGGTCAATGATTATATTATGACACTATCTAATGAGAACAGGTGTCCATAAGAACTTTTCATATGTGCATAAATATCTTGCACATTTGATTTGGTCTTATAGACACTCCTTTTCCTCGTGTTTCTTTATATGAGACTTTACAGATATAGATACTTGAACATTTTTAATATATTACATGAACATGCAACAAATATATCCATGCGTCAACTGTGGCTATGAAAGTTGTCAAGGTAAAAAGTTTATCATAGTGCTTCCGAAGACTTTGAGACTATGACAGTATGTTTAACTTAATTATGATTTATAGCTTTGCATGCATTTTTATTTGAACTAACTACTATTTTCATATAATGTTTTTTCAGATCATCCCTTGCCACGCAAAAAAGAGCTTCCTGACCATATAAGCAGACGTGACAATTACTAGGGACAAATTGAGGTCACCTTGGTGGAAGAGACAATACCCGACAAGACCTATAAAATTCTAGTCATCAACATGACGAACTAAACTTACTTTACAAGACGACTTTCGAAAAAATTGGTACAAAGATATGTGATGGATGCCGAAATGAGGTTGAGAATCAACCTCACAATACTTGTAGAGTCGTCTATTTCTCATACGCGGTCCCTGACTTAGGGTCTTTTAACTTTGAAGATCATTCCTTAGGTAGAACTAGTATTCTAACTTTGAATACCATTTCCTGGTAGAACTAGCTAGATAGATTAAGTATCTTTTGTTAGTTGTTGTATCATGTTGTTGTATTCTAAATAAAATCCAACAGTGTTGTATCCTGTTGTATTATGAATGATGTCTATTATTGTTGTATCTTGTTATTTGACATTGTTGCTATAATCAAGATTTCTAATATTTTTAAATTTTCGAATTAAAGTTAGTGGCGTTCACACAAGTAACACCACTATTAACTAACTGGCGGCGTTCGAAAACTCCACTACTAAGCATATTACTGGTGGCATTCATGATGTGCGCCACTAGTGTCTAATTTACTGGTGGCGTTCCAGCTATGCGCCATCGGTACCTATTACTAGTGACGTGAAGTTAGTGGTGTGTGGGTTCAACGTCACTAACCCTTTTTTACGAACGCCACCAATATGCTTTTTTCTACTAGTGCATGTCAGTACAGGGAAGAGTTATACTCCCTCCGGTCCGGTTTATTAGACACGCACGTAGTTTAATAAAATCTTTGACCATCAATTTTGACCAATAAAATATGCAATATATGTCTAAAAAATACCATTGGAAACTACTTTTCAAGATGAATCCAATGGTATATTTTTTGTGATATATTATATAAAATTTGTAGACTAAAATTATATGTCAAAGTTATTCATAAACTACGTACGTGTCTAATAAACCGGACCGGAGGGAGTACGAGTAATGTACATACTAAATCAGGTTTGGTAATGCAATGCCACACTATGAAATTGCACATCCAGGATAAGGTTCTATACTAACTGTGCAATTTCCTCGTGTTTATATAACTAATGAGATATAGATCTTAACATGTGCATCGTTGACACTAATTGCTAAGTATTGCATAGATGCGTAAATCCTTTATTTTTTCTTTCTTGTAGAAATAAAGACTTTTATGGTGAAATCTAGAGTAATTAATAAAGATTTGTGATTTGCTATTTTTCCCAATTCAAAGATGCCACGAAGAGGCATTCAGTTTTAAAGACTGTCGCTACGGCTGGAGCCCCACCATACTGCCCAGCAGTACCAAGAGGCGTCGCCTTTGTCGAGTCAAATCGAGCAAATTTATTAAAGGCAAATATATATATATATATATATATATATATATATATAATTCACATGAGAGCCACTGCAAACCCTAACACATCAAAAGACATTCGCAAAAAACACATCTGAGGAGAGGAGATCCACCGCAGAGCCTCCATCATCGCCATCACCATAGTCATCCTACCATCTCCATTCCCCTCCATAGCCATAGTCATATACTTGTAATATTGATCTCATCACTGTTACAAACATTATAAGACTATCCGTACCTCTCTTAAGAATTTCTATACAATGTTCATAATTGTTGATTATATCATGAGTGAGTAGTCCTCACGGGATGCAGGATGAGACCTAACCTAATAGCAATCTGTGCATCTTTTCACATGGGAATATTATGTTGTGATTGAATAGTGGATTTTGTATTTGTATCATTGTCTCTTCCCTCGATCTAAGGACTTGTCAGCTACACAAGACCCCGAGAATTGATAAAGGTAAGGAGGCGATATGGATGTTAATCTGCAGCTACGTGTGAAACCTAGTGGCAACAAGGAGAGTAAAGTAGTTGTTTTAGATCCATTTAGGAATCATGGTGACGTCGTTGTTCATAAAGTTCTGGTATGTTTTTCTTAGTAAATTTGTAACCCCGTGCGATGGTGGTATAGTGGTTGGATCAGAGTCTATAATATTTTATGACAGGCAAAGACTATAGTAGTTATGGACAAATCCCCACATTCTCTATCTAGATTAGATCATAATTCATGAATGAGCTTTATCATTATCTTTATCCCATATGTATGCGTAACTATAGGTGAATCCTTAGTCCTGGCCTATCTCCATCCTTTGACTGTCAAAACATAAAAGTAAATGTGAAATGTCATGTAAACGAAGATTCTATTAGTTCTCAAGGTCTTGTTCAACATAATCTTACACTAAGCAAATAATTTCCAAGGTTTGATAAACCTAGGTTTTTTAGGAAAAAACAAGTTATAATACATCCGTAATCACGATCGAAGGTATTACTAGGTCACTGCGGAGAGATAAAGCTTTAACATATGCAATATGAATGGTTGAACTAACACTTCAAGGAGGAAGATCAAGGGAGAAAACAAGCTATTTGGGATTTCCCTGCGAGTCTTCTGGTCTTAAGTCGGTGAAAGCGACTCCACCACCTTAGCTAATGTTACTCGCCGAGATCACCCATTTTAATAGTGTGGTGTTTCCTATTGAGATCAAGGAAAAAACAAGTGGAACATCGACACTTTTCTCTTGTAAGGAATGGGCTCTCTCCAACCGTCCTCCACCATCAACCTTGACTAAAATCTGTATATGCAACTTGTATGTAAAATTATTCCATCTCCAGATCCAGTGTCATCATTGGCCAATAACATGATTAAGGCTAAAATACCCTTACAAGCATGTCTGCCCAGACTTCTTGAAGTTTCTAAGTCTGTCACCATGAATAAGAACCAATTACATATCAAAACTATTCTTAAGATAACGATGAAGAAGATTCGTTCATTTGTAGACAGTGAGAGTGTACCAGTTAGTAAGGACACTAGAGAGGAGTGAGAGTTTGTAGAACATAGAAAGAATGCTTAACAATTTAATCAGAAAATGTGAAAGCTTCTCACATATGGGTTTGGTGTTAAGGATACTAAATTTGATTCCTCAAATTAAAATTATTCTATAGCTTACACGCTAGGGAATATCAGCCGATGAGCACCGGCTCACGCCCTCCGCTACAGTAAATAGTTAAAAAAAAGCGAACCAGCCACTAGCGAGGAAACGTCCCAAACCCCCGATAGAAAAAAAAACCGCTCTCAACCCTAGGTTGCTGCCGCTCTGCACCCCCACGCCGTCGTCGCTCCAACCCCCGGCCACTACGCCACGACCACCTCTCCCGCCAGACCGGGTGTTGCACCTCCTCCTGACTCAGCCCCCCACGACCGCGACCCCGCTAGGCTTAATATAAAATGAAAGCATATTGATATAAAATGTAGACAAGTGCTTGAAGGGAGCAACATAGAGGATAAATTTGATTCATCAAATGGGGATTATATTCTCATGATGAGCAAAAAAAAATGGAAAGCCATGTTGTAAGTAAAAAGTTATGTGTGGGATGTGAAGTATAATCCAAACACTAAATTTCCACACTTCAGTTTGGAAATGGTGTTTATTAGCCCCCCCCCCCCTCCCCTCTGTTTGGAGAGATCCTAGCCACACCATGTGCTCGATCTCTTTGGCCTTGCTACTCAAATCTAGTCCTTAGGCCAGGAAGAGACAATCTTCGGTGAACAACTAGCTTAATTTACCTTCTATTGTTGAATCTAACCAGGAGTTCATACCCTTGCGAATCTATTCACTTAAATAAGTTCGATGGGTTTGCTTGAACCGATAGAAGAGGAACACATGTGTCACCTTGTTGTCATTTCTAGAGTGCTAGTGAATTCTAACATTACAATCCGTGGTCAACTATCCCATCTTGTTCGTTTCATCTTCAAATCCTTCTCAGAAAAAATTACTACTGGCGCTTGGCCGTAGATCAGGAAGAAATATGTATAGGCTACACTAATGCAACATAAAAAAATGTACCAAACAGATTAGGAATTATTACAACAATAGATTATAGTTTGAGGGATTGGCAATTCATTGTTCGATATCGTCCTCCTCATTGAGTTGAATGTTTAAAACATATATATGTTATTAGAGCATCTCGAGCGGATCCCGTGAAAGCTTGTACCGTGAAAGTGCTATCTAGTTACCAAAAAATGTTTTTGGAGTATCAAATTCGTTACTGGATAAATTGGACCGGAAACTAGAGATAATAAGGAGTACTACTTTGTGTTGAATTTCGAGGGAGCTGGATTTTATTTCCAGGTTTAGCCGATTCTGCAGGATCTGGTCTGAAACGTTTTTCGCCGAGATATGCAGAATAAGGGCTATTTAGCCTAGCTCGAAACACTCGGAGAAAACCATATGGATTACGATGTACGGAGTATTTCAGGTGTTCATCTGGTATATATGGATTGGTCGCGCGTCGTTGCAGGCAAAACAGTGGTGGTACGGGCCAATCAGGTTCACCGTACAAACAAGCGCTGCATACCGGCCGGCGGGCCGAGCCGACCCCGTGCGTGCCGTTCCTTCTTCGGGGTTCACACGGGACGGGAGCGGCCGGCCGGTGCGCGAAGTTGACGCGCGGTACGTCTCGTTTCGTTCGTACCACCAGACATGCGTACCGCGTCCTTGTGCCGCGCGCGCGCACTAGCTGCCCGCCCCGTCTCCTCATCACCAGCGCGTCAAGCTCGAGTGGAGGGCGCTGTTTCGATCGGTGGATAGTACTGGAGCGGGAGAACGGCCAGGCCAGGCCGGACGCGCACCTGGGGCTGCCGCGCTGCTCTCCGCGAGGCCGGCAGCCGCACCGCGCGCGCACGCGACGCGCCCGCCCACCACCACCAGTCACCTCGCCCATCAGCCATCAACCTCCACTGCTCCGCCGGTGTGGCCGGCCGTGCTACGGCGTACTAGTGCCAATCGGCTCTGAACACCGCCCTGCACTCGCATCGCATTGCCCACGGCACACCACTCGCTTCAGGCATGGAGATTCAAATCCGCCCTCCATCAGGTAGTAACTAAGCAGAACGGATTACAGTGGCCTGGGCCAGTAAGACCGACGCCGGCCGCACTGTCGCCGTAACAGCCTAGCCATGCCAGCCCGCGTGCATTGAATCGCGTACATACTACATGCACGCGAAGGGGGGGGGGAGGGGAGGGGAGGGGAGACACAATGCCGCTGCAGGCGATCGACGCGAACAGGAGCTACGACGGAGGGAGGGCGCTACAGCGGCAGGTTGGACTAAACCATGCTACGAGCACGCACATGCCTCCACCACGCCCTCCTGTTTCAGAAGTAGAAACAGGAACAGTTGCCCGAAGACCTGTGACGCAGCTGCGATGTACGCAGGGCTCGGCGAGGGCGAGGGGTGGTGGTCTGGTGGTGGGGGACCGTCCCGTGGGCCCCGTTTCCTGATGCGTCTGTGTGTATACGGCGGTAGGTGTTCGAAGGTCTGGCTGCGACTAGCTGTAGGTTGCCACAATTGTAGTACTAGTAGGTTACAGCAGGCAAACAGTGTGGTTTAGAGGAACTGCCTAGGCAATTCGGTCTGTATCACATTCATTGTGACCAGACATACTCCTCTGAAACAGAATTCTTTATACCGGGCATACTGCTAGCTTCCTGTTCACATGACCTCTCTTCTTTTCTACAGCAGCTTCATTTTCTAGAGAAATTTTCTATAGAACAACTTCAGCTGTAATTCCTTTTACCCACAAACTTACAAACCACTTTCCAACCGAAATGCTTCAATACTACATTTTCCAGTGAAATGCTTGAGATCGGCTTTGTAGACCGGCATATTTTTGTTTTGTTGGAGAGCACCGATCCAGGAGCAGCAAACGATGTTCTGACACCGAGAAGAGGTCATGCTTGCTCAGATACACACACATTCCAGACCCGATCGCCATGAATGCTCCGCTCAGAGATCTCATCTACGCCGGCCAGCTCTGGATCCAAAGGAATCAAACCTGCGTAGGTGTATTATATTGCCGGCAGAAGCAGCGGCAGAGGTAGCTGTAGTAAAGGAAGGATCTTTTCTGCTACTACTACATTTGAAATCGATGGCCTCATTATTTCTCCTGCCACGCAGAGGGTATTTCCAAGGCCTCCTTCTTCTTCCTCATCCACCACCTTCCTTCACCATCTCTCTGCAATTCTGCTGCGGCCACTCTGGCTGCCGCACAAGGAACACAGCTCAACAAAGCCCACAATGTCAATGTGTGCCCACAAACTTGTTTCTCCATAAACATACGGTACACGTATATGTCCCCATCAAGATCCACAGACCTTAAACATGTTGATCCAAACACCAATATGGCTAGTAGCTTGCCATATGGACACTGCACTAGTGCACCCCCTATTCTTACCATAGTGTGCAGCATCCAGGATGGCTAGCGAGTTGGACATGCATGTATTGTCCAATGATAGATCCTAGAGTACATTGGGCTCTCTAGCTAGCTAGCACCGTGAGCTAGCAGTTACATGTCCTTATCCTAGAGTATTTACTGGCATGCCTCTTCTTCTCATCTACTAGTATGCGAAATGCATTTACTGTCTCCTCATGATAGAGTGCCCCATATGTATGGGTCTCCATTGTCCGTTGCTGGATACTCCTGTCATTTCTGGTCTCAAGCCGAGGCGCCATGCCCTAGTGGGCTACTCTGAGATGCTAATGGCTAGCTAGCCAAAGAGGTTTTTGGGAGCAAGTAGTTGTTGATACGGAAACAGCACCATAGGTACGTACCAAATTTCAAATCTTTGTGTGGTACTACTACACTTTATTCTTGTTAAAGCCTTCATTATTGTGGATTCATGCTTGACTATTTGAGTACAGTGTCTGTCTTTGTCCCACAAAACAGGATCGCGCTTGATTCGAACAGTCTCAGCAATTAATCTAGTCAATGAGCACTTCACTTCCAACAGGTAACTTCAGCAGTAGCATAGCGTATGCATGTGGACAAGACAAAGGCTCGGCTCGTCCGGGCTTCATTGGAGGCGCACGCTGCTTGCTTCTGTAGATTTTTTCCCCTGAATGATCGTCGTGCCTGTTGAGCTTTGAATTCATGAGAAGGACTGTGCGTGCCTTTTTCCCCCTAATTGTTATATACGCGCATTTCTCGCCAACATCAAATCACCTGCAACCCTGTTGGCACCTTTTGCCTCTGTAGTCCCTTCAGACTCTTTATCCTGAACAGCATGGAACTGTAGTGGCTCGCGAGTCGCGATCTCTCTCACAGGTCACATGCATGCACGGCCTTTTTCCCGTTACGCCAAGTGGAAAAAGGATGGGTTTCCTCGATCGGAGAGACATTCTGTACTAGTATGTTTGTAAGATGAAGGATCTCGTGGCGATGAGCAATCGTATATGCATGAACTTGCACATTCCACGTAGTACTACAAGCTTTGCATACATTCTGGTGGCAAAATATTACTTGCACATCCCACGTACTACAAGATTGGAACTCTCATGCATGCATGGCTAGCTGCTAGATATATATATATCTTGGCCGCTCGTGATGGAAACAGTGCTGCATGCAATGCAGGAGCTGAGTTGACGTAAGGTGTGCGAGAGAGATCATGCTTTTGTAGTGGTACAAAACACTACATGAATGGGAAGCCACGCCGACGGCCAAACATCGGGCCGTCGGCGTAGCCATCGTCTAGGCCAGCTCCGCCATGCAGCCGTCGGCGTAGAATTGCCCTCGGCATATCCTATGCTACGCCGACGGCTGCCCTCGGCGTAGCTATTTTTTATTTTATCTCATTAAACTTTGAAAAATCATAACTAAATCATTCTAATTCGGAAAAATACAAATAATATATCAAAAATTGCAGAAAAATAAGACCTATCTATCTACACTCAAATATTATACATTTGTAAATAAAAATTAAGTAAAACATAAGACATTATATATAGTTTAAAACGGGCATAAAAAATTCAAAAATGATCGAAACAATGCGAAACCTTGGCGTGGTGTTATATTATGTGACATAGTTAGAAGGAAAAATATCAAACTTGGTATATTGATTATGTCTCAAAGAAACCTTCACAAAATGACCTATCTCATTCGAGGTTTCTTGGCTTTCGGGTCAAATGACCAATGTTATGGCTAGAATCAAGGCATAGTTTGTGATAATGTGCCTATATTGTGCATACACATGCATCATGGGATGGCGAACAATGTTGCAGGAGGAATTTTTCCTTTTCGTCGCACCAAAAAGCCATTTCCCATTTTCCGAGCACAAAAAACGGACGATTTTGTAAAGCAACCACCAAATGGCTAATTCAAAATGGTACCACCATATTTTACAAAAATACTATACCACCTTATACAGAAAATGTCCCAATATGGGAATCCGAAACCTTTCCGTCCACCTCACGGTGAAAAATTCTCGCCGAATCGCGGGGAAGTGGGTCGAATATGAACTACAAGTACATGATCCAATGCTCATGTTTTTTACAAAAATCATTTTTGGTTCACAATATGCTATTTTATCAAAGATCCAATGCAAGTTTAGCGAGGCTCGGCCCGAGGTAAGAATCTTCATGCCCGCTGCTCGACAAAGTTTGACGATAGTTTAAAACGGGCATAAAAATTCAAAATGATCGAAACAATGCGAAACCTTCGCGTGGTGTCATATTATGTGACATAGTTATAAGTAAAAATATTAAACTTGATATATTGATTATGTCTCAAAAAAACCTTCACAAAATGACCTATCTCATTCGAGGTTTTTTGGCTTTCGAGTCAAATGACCAATGTTATGGCTAGAATCAAGGCATAGTTTGTGATAATGTGCCCATATTATTCATACACATGCATCATGGGATGGCGAACAATGTTGCAGGAGGAAGTTTTCCTTTTCGTCACACCAAAACGCTATTTCTCATTTTCCGAGCACAAAAAACGGACGATTTGTAAAGCAACCACCAAATGGCTAATTCAAAATGGTACCACCACATTTTACAAAAAATACTATACCAACTTATATAGACAATGTCCCAACAGGGGAATCCGAAACCTTTCCGTCCACCTCTGGTGAAAAAGACAAATTCTTAGAATCGGCGGGGAAGTGGTCGAATATGAACTACATGTACATGATACGATGCTCATGTTTTTTTACAAAAATCATTTTTAGGTTCACAATATGCTATTTTATCAAAGATTCAATGCAAGTTTTCCTTTTCATCGCACCAAAAAGCCATTTTTCATTATCCGAGCGCAAAAAGGGAATTTTCTAAAGCAACCACCAAATAGATAATTTAAAAACGGAGGGTTTGTGATTAGTTGATATGGATATCATATTTGGATTCCTCTCATTTTTCTGATCAATTTAGACATATTATTTGTTAAATTCCGATTTATAGATTTAAAGATATTAATTATTCCATATTAAATAGAAAAATAAAAAAAGTAAAAATTATTATATTTTTATTTGAATTCAATAATATTTTTACTTATTCATTAATGTTTATTTAAATTATTGTTTGTAATTTCAAAAAATACAAACATGTGACATGTTGATATAAGGGTTAATAGGATTGATATCATAGTATTGACAACAATGTATGAATTACTTTGCGGAAACAGATTCTGAAGGAACGAGGAAGTTAAGCGTGCTGGAGCTGGAGTAGTATTAGGATGGGTGACCTTCCGGGAAGTTCGACCAAGACTGCAATTTAATTAAATATTAAGTGTAATTAGTGTTAAAAATGTTCAAAGTGAGAGATTAACGAGTTAAACAATTCAAAGATTCAAAAATTGAGAAAAAAAATAAAATAAAAAATTTAACTTTTTTTTAAAAAATATTTTTGCAAGCTATAGACAAGCTATGCCGACGGCCGCTACGCCGAGGGCAATGCCCTCGGCGTAGCATACGCCGACGGCATTTTGATACGCCGACGGCCTCTATGTGCTCCGCCGAGGGAGCCCTTTGCCGAGAAGGCTACGCCGAGGGCAGCCGTCGGCGTAGCATACGCCGAGGGCATTTTAGCCTACGCCGACGGCTTTTTGCCCTCGACGTAGCGCGCGCGTCCTGTAGTGAAACATGGGTGCAGTGCCAGTACACGAGTCGCTATGCATGCATGGGAGATTGGAGCGTACGTAGTACCGCTGAATAATTTGACGGATCGACGATCCTGCTGCTGCATGGAGCGGTCAGTGATCGATCACCTGCTGCGTGTGTGTCCTATGGATCGATCGACTTCGTAAAGCCGAACCACGTACTACGTGGATCCTGCAGCACGTACTGGCCTCGGCGGCCGATCGATCGTGGCAACAGTTGGCCCCACCTTCCTTGTCACGCCAACAGTGCGGGCCGGTCCGGTCCAGCCCCCATGCATGCATATGTGTACACCAAAAGAATACTGTGTACAGACCAGGCCGGGTATAGTACTGCTACCTTATTTTGCCTCCCATGCGTATGCATCTCCCACTCACATGCGTCCCATGCACACATGTGTTGGAATAAATTATGTCGTGTATTTACAAAACGTACTACTCCCTCCGTCCTAATATAGATGTCTTAGATTTGTCAAAATTTAAATAAATCTAGATACAGGTTTGTCTAAATTTTGACAAATCTGAGACATCTATTTTGGGACTGAGGGAGTACTAACATTGTGGTCTCGTGGATGTACTGTGTACCCCAACAATGCCTTTGCGTGCATGGCCATTTTCAAAAAAGTTGTGTATGGATTGGACGCGAGCAGGATCTAGCAGAGCTGACGACGATTCGGCGGTACCAGCTAGGAAAGCATTATGAAATGGGAGGGACAGGTCCACACGCACCACACGGGCGCGCCTCGGCGGGGCGAATTTACTGGTGTGGTGCCGCTTGGAGCTACTCGCGTTCGATTCCTCCGAGCAGCCACTCGCGCCAACAGGCATCCGCATCAGATTCCGCGAACTACGTGGAATCTTGCACCCGGCCGCTACTCTACCCCGGTCCGCCTTCCCATGCCGCCGTGCACCTCCATTTCAAACAAGATCGTACTAGACACTCCTTTGCAAAAAGAGAGAGAGAGAGAGAGAGAGAGAGAGAGAGAGAGAGAGAGAGAGAGAGAGAGAGAGAGAGAGAATCAAACAAGTTTGAAACGGCCGGTGCAAGGGTTAGCATTCTGGCGTCTCTGGTAGGCTAGCTGATCGCTAAGCAAACAAGGTAGTGGTTGCACGTACGCCTCGTACGTACTGTACTTGATAGTTGGCTCATATCGATAAATCATAAATCGCATCAGGAAATATGTGAATTGTCATTTAGCTTTTGATGATCATCCATGCATGCATCCTACTCCTAGTCGTAGCTACGTGCTGTGTTGTAGCGAGGGGGCAGAAGTACGTGCGCCTGACGTTGTCGCGTGTTGGCGTTTTGCACTGCACTGCACGAACGTGGCGCCATGCACGATGCATGCGCGTGTCAGAGCGTCACCGCCCAATATGGAGCTAGCGGCGCCAAGCGCATGCAGCCGGCCGGGATCAATAGATGCATGCTATAGCTTCAACGCTAGGGATCGAGGGCAAGTCCACCGGAAATTGAGTGGTGCAAAGGACAAAAGAAAACGTACCAGATGAATGCATACGATCAATAATGTTTCAGACGGTAACATGCATGCATCTGGGGGCGACATACTGGCTGGGCCGCTGGGGCTGACTACGTACGCACGTGGTGCGGGTATGTTTTCAATCGTGGGGAGGATATCCGTATGTGTACTCTTGACGAATTGTAATGTTGAATATGAATATATTGTCTAGTTTTTTTTATTACATCGGTCTTTTGGAATAATTATAGTGCATAAATGTTTTATAATATTAGGGCCAAGAGGTCTTGAGTTTAAGACACTGTTTACAACCTAGTTGCAACTCATATAAAAGTCTCATATTGCACGAATCGCGAGATAAATCTAATAACGAGAAAGATGACTAAAAACTAAGACGTACGAGAACTAGCAAAACCGTAAATTCTACGGAGAGAATAAATAAGGCTACACGATGATGGGTCTAGAAGATAAACCACATGGGACTAGACCGATCATCGTCTCTTTCAGATGCACACATAATCCGAGGTGAGATCGATGTCGTACGACAGGGATGTAACCTAGCCATCTACTGGAGATCAGCAGCATGGCACGGCAAGCACCCAGAAAAAAAAAAGTTCGCAAGAAAATTAAGGGAAAGGACCAATCGCCTGCACGATCGGACGGGTCTGGACCATCCCGGCCGGCCACCACCGCACCGACCGCCTTTGCTTTGCATCGATAATCCGGCCGACGACTCGCCCTGTCTTACCTCATGGGCTCGCTAAACCATCCTCTCGGCCAGGCGCCAAGCAGAAGAAGGTTTTCCCCCTTTCTGCTGATCTGATCTGCTCTCGCATAACGGCGGCATGCAGGAGCAGACGGCGATATCGCCATCATCTCCCCAGCTTTTGCGTCATGTGAACCTTCTCTTGTCCTGCGTCGGCGCAACCTAGCGAACGTCGTCGTTCGTCTCTGCTAGATATAGTCTACCCCTGCTAGCTGCGCTGTGCGTGGAATAATCATGACGTACGTACGGCAGTCATAAGGGATCAGAGGTTCGGATGTCTGAAGTGCTAACCACTAACCACACGCTGCCTAGCTCGATCGATCCACGGCTGGAAGATGCTATGATGGTCATCTGACGAACATTCAGTGGGAGCTAGAGCACACTCGTTGGTCTCAGGCCAAAATCGGAACGTAATTATCGCCAGACGAAACTAGTTTTCGGTATGTTAACGTCAAGTTTTCCACTTGGGTTCCGAAACCAAGTTCGCACGTTTGGTCAAAATTCTATCAAACTTGGCAAATTTTAGACGAATATAGACGGTTTTCATTAATAAAGGATAAATTTATAAATATTATATCAAATTCGGACGAACGCCCGAATTCTAACTGCATTTAGGCTAATAATAACTAAAAAAACTTAAAAAGGCCTATGCCGAGGCCGATGCCAATGCCGCCGGATGCCGCTTCACATGCCGAAGTTGCTATAGAAGCAGGTGTAGGTGGCGTCGGCCTTGTCGTCGTCGTCGCTCAACGGTTGCGGTGGGCGGGAGCTGCCCTGGCCGGCATCGCCATACCTCCACGGCTGGTACGACGGGTTGGCGTTTTCATCGTCGTCGTCGAGGACAACAAACGGCACGCCCTGGTAGGAGAGCTCGCGGCGGGCCCTGGCCTGGCGCTCGGCCTTCTCTTGCTGGCGCTGGACACGGCTTTGCTCCGCCAACTCCCAGTCCGTCGTGGACCAGGCGAGGATGTCCGGCTCCAGCATCGGCGGCGGCGGAACCGTGTCTTGGAGGGAGCGCTCCATCGCCATCTTCATGGCGAAGGCGTCCTCGTCGACGGGCACCGCCTAGTCCGCCGGCTCCGGCTTCGGCTGGCGAAGGAGGAAACGACCAATGGGCGGCGAGCAGACCAGCGTGTCGGCTTCCCGCTTGACGGGACAAAGAGGCGGCTACTGCGTCGGAGCAGACCCGGACAAGAGGGAGGCCGAGGAGGCAGAGGAGGCGGAGCGGAGGCTGGCCATCCTCCTGAGCAGCCATCTCGCTGGAGTATGGCGCCTCACCCTGGCCGCGGGCGCCAGCGATCGCGGGAAGCCGAGCCTGGGGCTGTTGCCGGCGTGGATGTGCTCCAGGACGATGGTGAGGGTCCGTCCTGCGCACTCCACCATCGCCGGGCCCCGTCGAGTTGTTACGCTTCGGCGACGTGCCGGGCGGCCCTTCATGGTGGCTGAGCTCCTGGAGCCGGCGCTCGGCGAAGTGCTACTCCTAGTAGGTGAGGTTGGCGGGGTCCTAAGCGAGGTTCAGGTAGTCCATCGCCGAGATGGTGGCCTGGATCTCCTCCACCATATCTTCGTCGACGACGACCGGCGACACCGGAATGCCGTCGGCGCTGAGCTTCCTGCCGGGCGGGCATCGGAAGTACGATGATGCCATGTACCCGACGTCGTGGAGCATTCGGGCCTCCCAGGACTGGAGCGAGCACCGGCCGAAGCTGTTCGTTGCCGCAGGGTCGCCGGGGTACCTCTCGGCCATGGATTTCTTCTCGCCGGGGTTGGAGTTCGCGGTGGAGGGGGAATGGAGAAGCTATGAGAGAGTGTGTGCTATGAACCGGCGATGGCGCCGACTTATATAGGCCGAAGTGGGCGGCGAAGGTGGGAGGTAGGGGCGGACCTAGGTTAAGCTAGCATGGGTCACAAGACACCGGTACAAACCCATTTTCTTTGAGATACTAGATGTATTTCAAGTGAGTGACACCCCAAACTTAAATAAAGAATCATGTATGCTCTACTAGAGGACACCGGGTCATTTTCGGTCTAGGTCCGCCCCTGGTGGGAGGGGTGTAGCGTCGTGGGCGGAAAAAGGGGGATACAACGAAAAGTTATTGTCCGGCGGTTCGTCGCGGGAGCCGAGGCGGCGGTGGCGCGTCATTACGGCGCCGCGTGGTTGACGAGACAAGCAGTTATTGCCCGGCGGTCCATCGCAGGCGCCGTGGCGGAAGGATGACGACGACTCGGCTTCAGTCGGTGACAGGACGGGTCCACGCGTAAAGGTTTTTTCGCTGAATTCGCTTTGTCCGACGTTTTCGGGACGTTTCCGGCGCTCCGGGATTGGGCTACAAAGTCCGAACCAAAATTAGCCAATCCGAATAAAACCGATGTCGTGTAAACACGACTAAACCAATGTTCGACGTTCGAATAAAAACACGCGGTGGGATCGGAGAAATGGATCGGCTTCGCCTCACTGCCTGCGCTGCGCTGTCAAAAAAATTATTGCTCCATCAAGGGAGGGACAGTCAGGACATGCGCTACGGGTTGGGTGATCCAGCTGCCCGCCAGAGCAAGACGTACGTACGAACACAACGCGTCAAACCTGAAATTGATCTCAGCGGCATCCCGAATGGAGAAAAACCTAAACACGACAGGCTTCCAATTATATATGATCTGAAGGTGCTAGCTGTACAAACTGTTTTGGGGAGGAGAGCCAGCATGGATCGATGACGACACACGCAAATAATTCTTCCCATAGATATACAGAAATCCTAAAACTAATTTGTGTCGTACGACATATGTAAACCTATTTTATGATACTTTCTCCGACCTATATTAGTTGATTTGAATTTGTCTACATATAATAAATTTAGACATTATTTAATATATAGGTTTATTTAAATTTTGACAAATTCAAGTCAAGTAATATGGGTCAAAGAGAGTACTATTATTATCCATATAAATTTTATTGCACTTATAAACAAGTGTTCGTGTCAGTTGAACATTTTCACGCATTCCATGCACAATTTCATAACAAAGGTTTTATCTACAAAGCAAGTATCAGATGAAGTATAAAAATATAGTGAAGTCTAACCTAAACCTTATTTGGCTGGGCAAGTGCCAACGGAGTGTTCCGTCACGGGCCTGAAGTCTAACGGCTGCTCATAATTTGGCCAGGAAAGACTGCATACCAGGCCCATCCAATCATGCATGCTTGGTACAGAAGCTCCTATTGACCGCTCAATGCGGCGCGCGTGGCGAGGCTCGCGTGAGCGATTCGCTCCCGCCTAAAGTGTTTTCCTTTGTACGCTGCTGCGCTCCAATAAACGTATCTTTTCTTTTACGAGGAGGCTTGCAAGACTAATATACAATGATTCTGTTTTTTAATATTTCTTTCGTCTCAAAATAGATGTCACGGATTTATCAAAATTTTAATCAATATATATACTAAATAGTGTTTAAATTTATTTAAATTTTAACAAATTTACGACAACATCTATTTTGAGACGGAGGGAATAGCAAGTTTAGAATGAAAAAATGTTCAAAGTATGAAAAACAATCAAAACTGACCAACGTTCGAAATTGAAAAAAATGAATATTAGAAAATATTTGAACTAAATTAACTTTTTGAAATTAATAATAATAAGATTTGATAAATGTTTAGATTAAAAAAACAATTTAAAAATGTTAATATTTGAGAAATGTTGAAATTTTAATTTTTTTCAAATCTTGAAAATGTTCAGATTCATAAACTATTCGTATTTAAGGAAAAAAAGATTGTAACTGAAAAAAAAAGGAGAAAACCAGACTAAAAGAACTTGAAAAAGAAACAAAAAAAGAAAAAAGGAAAGGGAAACCCGCCTGCAAGGAGGGTGCGCGGAGCGCATTCCCTCCCTGAGCGGAAAATAGGAATTCCTGTGGGTGGCTCGAGGGGAAGATAGTAGTATATAGCTTCTTGCGAGTTATAATACGGCTCGCCCGTGTAAGATTTCTTCTTGGGCCGGCCCTTTTTGTTGGCCATTAAAACACCTTCGCTCGTTCGGTGTTTTCAGTACTAATTTCGACACTAGAACCGAACGGATGTAACATTTAGTTTGAAAACGGTCAACTTTTCAGTCACGTTTCTCAGCCAAGTTTTCGCGTTTGGCTGAAATTCGAACAAATTCAGTGAATTTTGGACTACTATAGACGATTTCATTAAAATACAGGCGAGTTCGTACATATTATCTCAAATTCGGATATATATAACCAAATTTTGACTACATTAGGCTAAACTAAAACTAAAAAAAACATAGAAATAACTAATACTACGCTGATGCCGATGCCGACGCCGCCGGGCGCGCCGTGCCGTTTACATGCCGAAGTGGCGATAGAATTACGTGTAGTCAGCGTCCCTTGTCCCGCCGTCGTCGTTGCTTGGCGACTGCGGTGGACAAGAGTTGCCTTGGGCCGACGTCAACGTAGCACCATGGCTGCGATGAAGGTATGGCCTCGTCTTCGTCGTCGTCGAGGATGATAAGCGGCAAGCCCTAGTAGGCACGCTGCCGGCGAGCACCGCGCGCGGCCTGACGCATGGCCTGCTCATGCAGACGTCGGACGCGTTCGGCCTCCTCCCGCTCCCGAGCATTCCCTGACCAGGCACAGGCGTCGGGTCCTGCATAGGCGGCACGTCGTTTAGGAAGCGCTCCAGTGGTAACTTCATAAAGAACTCGTCCTCGTTGACTGGCACGGCCTAGTCCGCTGGCTCGAGCTTCGGCATGCGCAAACGAAGCCGGTCGGTCGGTGGTGAGGGCACGCGGGCTTCGTTGATGACGATGTCGCGTGAGCGTGTCCTTGGCGGCAAGCACATAGTCGACTCCACCTCCCGAGCTCCTGAAATTGAAGCTTGTCGGTGGGGAATGGGAGTAGAGTGTGTGTGATCTAGGAGACGGCGAGGGCGTTGGCATTTATATCCGAAAGAGGAAAGAACTGAGAAGTCGGGAGAGGTGTAGCGACTTGGGCGAAAAAGAGGAAACGACGGCTGGGCTGGTGATGCGTGGCCGATGAGACGGGCGATTTTTGCCTGGTGGTCCGTCACGGAAGCTGAGGCGACGGGATGAGGACGGACTCGATTTCACACGCTGACATGGCAAGGCCACCGACGGTTTTTTTCCTGCCCATTTCACTTCATCCGACGTTTCTAGGCGGTTTCCAGCGCCCCGGGTTCGGTCTTGAAACGCCGGATGAAATATGAACCACATACGACAAAAGTTAGATACCTGGAAACACGACTAAACGAATTTTCACGGTCCGAATGAAAAAATCGGCATTGGAAGGACTTTATGATAATCAGCATAGGAAGGACTTTATGATAATGCCCCGGGTCTTGTAGCATTTTATTTTTCTACTTTTTCGATTTCTTTTTCCCCCTTTTTATTTTTTTCATGTTTACTTTATATTTTATTTTTCTTTCTTTTTAAAATTTTGGACTTTGATGACACTTTTTTTTTCAAAATTTGGTTAATGCTTTTTTTTGGAATTTTTCATGGTTTTTGAATTTGGTTCATGATTTTAATTTTTTTTCATGGATTTCGAAATCCCCCCCCGCTGCCTGAAGGAATGAATAGTTCGGCCGCATTCCCACAGCCCATTAACAGGTAACATTCTTGTTTCGCAAAATCTTAATTTTTGAACAAAACCGATTATGAGTAAAAAAAATTAGAGCCAACCTGCATTTGTTATTGATTTCATTGTATACTTTTGTTATGAGTAAAAACAATTCAGAACCATCTTGCATTTGTTTTTGAATTCGTTGTATACTTTTGAAAACAAGTGGGTATGTTCTTAAGTCGTGAAAGTAAACATTTTGTTTGGGCATCTCCAATATCGCGTCGTTGCGAAGCTATATAGGTGGGAAAGAAATCAATTTGTCACCATGGACGGTACCTGGTCTGTAACAAACGAGTCACTGGCGTGTGAACGTCTCTGTAATACTACAAACTGGCATTTTCTCCATGTCCCGAGTTAGATGTCGCGGGATCCGTTTAGTTTCACATGTATCACGGTACTACTTCTAAGAACATCTCCACTTGTTGGCTGAATTCAGACAGAAATCCGGATAATTTTCTGGCCGACGGCGCAAATTTTTGGCCTAGATACGCCCAGTTTCCCATTCGCGTACCCAGACTGAGTACCCAGTAAAACACAAAACAACGATACATTTGAATCTGTATCGTTCCCGCGGGCGAGTGCCCGGCCAAAGGTGTTCGACTGGTACGCCATAAGTTCAGCGACAGATTTTTATTACATAACAAGGGGAACAACTCTCAGTTGTCGATGAGGATGGGCTCCTGCGGCGTGGCCGACGCGGCGTTGTCGTCCATCTCGCCGGTGAAGGCCGCCGGGTTGAAGGAAGTCGAAGCAGAGCTCGACGTGGGAGCGTTCGGCGCAGACACGTTCGGCGCAGAGGAAGGGGAAGCCGTGATCATGCCATGCAGGATGGCCTAACGTTGCGCCATGTACCATGCCTTGACCGGCGAGCTCATCTTCGACGTGTCCTCGCCGCCCATGAGGAACTTGAGGTCCGTGTTGCGCTTTCTATCAGTATCCGGATTTTTCAATCCTAGATGCCTGTTATGCCATACATCACAATCCCAGGATTACCATTTTTGCGAGACATAACAGAATTGAATACCATAGTACATCATCCATTACAAATGATACATAAGTTCTTACATAAATAGGGATCTCATGATCCAGTTCTTAATACAACATCAAACAGCGGAATACGTAATAATAACGGTAGCGTAGGCGAAGCTCCATCTTCGGGGTCACAGGCAATGCTGACGATGGGAGATGATCCTAGTTGTCGTAACCTTCCTGGGGTCCATCCTCCAGGTACTCCTCTTCATAGTCTGGCCATGGGAATAACCAGGGACAAAGCCATGAGTACTCTTTAAGTACTCGCAAACTAATACTAACAAGTAAAGGGAGTTTTTTTTGGATAATAGGACACTAGGCTCTAGGGTTGTTTTTGCAAAAGCCAGATTTATCTCTACTAAGTTCCAAGGCTAGTCACAATTTTATAATTTTTAAGTGGGAACTTGTATTTCATATCACAACGCTGTTGTGGTCAAGTCAAAGTCTCAATTTATTTCACAAGTCATTTTGAAAAGTCGGCGGGACAAGATGGCCACTCAACTGTCCATAATCATGACGCGGCTATTCGAATAGTTTGACACTCTGCAGAGATTGTAAACTTTCACCACAACATTCGATACATCCGTCAGAAACAAATCCTAAATTCACCATACTCAGTATGCGGATAATCAATCCTAACCTTTCAATTACACGCCCTAGTATAAGCACCTCTTCTATGAGTTTGGCCTCCTAACCATGACCAACTGTCATCTTGGGTACTGCACAGGTGGACAATCTTCACAAGGTAGCCTCAGCTCAGACCTTGGCCGTGAGGGAACTAATACTAAGGAATATAAGTTTCCAGTCAAACCCTACCCAATATTCGGGTATTGTGGTTATACGATAAAATTGGAATGGTATCGCATCCAGACAACCATCAATTTTATAAAGGGCTAAGGCTCATGCCTCAACATTTTTATCACCAAAATCCTCAAGTGTTTGGAAACACATGCCCAAAACATTTCAATAGAATGATCCATCATTCCAAGGTTTTCATAACCATTTTTCCACCAAGTATTCTCATCTAAAAGTTGATCAAGTTTTATGCTTAGCACTAGCATCTACAGGTGGGGGTAAGCAATAATGAGGGATGGTAACTAGTGGAGTTTCAACTAAGTACAACCTGATGTCTCAGGCTGAGGTCAAGGTTTCTAACTTAGGGCCAAATTTTATGCTCTTTATGCAACCTTCAGCATCTTTCCAATATCTACCAGTCACTTAAGTAAACTCTAGGTAAGCTTTGATAAAGAAATAAAGTAAGAAGCTTGCACATAAAACTAGGATTGGTTTATCAAGTGGGTATGATCACATATACTTAAGTCATATAGTAATCATAGAACAAGTAGGGGTTTGTTGTATTAGTAGGGTATCTTGCAAGGGTTAACTTGCATCAATATCAGTATAAGCTTGCTAAATTGCAAGTGTTAGCTTGCCTTGTGCAGAGCAGTGGTTGAAGTTCTCCTCGGCTTCTTCTTCGTAGTATCCTCCTTCATCCTCGTATCCTTGGTCGGTACTAGCGTCTATGAATAAATACGAGGTACACAATCACCAAACAATACTTAAATACTTGCAATCATCACACACAAGGGTCCTATGGATGATATAGCATCATCCCTAACATTACAAGGTTAAGGCTTGATTTAATTCCTTTTTTTAGAAAAGTAATTTCTACTCATTGAAAAAATACTTAAGATTTAATATTCTCCAAACCAAATATGGGATCATGTTGACACATGTCATCACCACATATTGTAGTCCATGCGAATGTGATTTAAAGTAGTGTCACAATTTAATAAGGTTTTACCCTTTATTTTAATTAATTAAAGTGGCTAGAAATGCTTATGTAGCATTCTTTTATTACTTGAACAATATTTCTGCAAGTAAACCTATATATTTTTATATATTCTGAAAGGTATGGTTAAATGTGATGTTTGAGAGTTCGAATCAACTCAAAAGCTATTATGGTTTAAATTTGAAAAATGTTTGAATGCAGAAAATATTCTGTCTTGTTATTTTTATCATGGGTGATCTATAGATCCAAATGACTTGAATCCAACGGGCTTGGATTCACCATTCACAGACCTTTCCAACAAAATTGGTTTCATTCAATTTGATGCACTGAATAGATATGGGTTGATTTTTTAAGTTGGGTACAGAAGTGTGTTTGAATTGAAATAGAAAAAGTTTTAATTTGAATAACTGGGCTGCGCGGGAAAAGTTACTGGGCCGGCCTGCTAAGCGCAGTGCTCCCGCGGGCTGCTTAAGTGGGTGTCCCCACTCGTCAGTGACACGGGGCTGGGCGAAGCGGTATGGGGCAACGTGGATCGTTCGATCTAGTTCTAATCTAACGGTGGGGTCATCGTCGGCGAGACAACGCCCGAGAACGAAACCTAGCGTGGCCAGTGAGGGTTCTGGGGGCTCACCGGGTCTTGGCGGTCGGCGAGGCGCTTAACGACGAAGTCGACGGCGAATCTCCGGCACCGGTGGCTTCTCAGGCGGCTCAATCGGCTCCTTCTCTAGAGGCGGTGGGCTCCGGTGAAATTCCGGCGGGGTGGTGCTTGCCTTGCTCTGAGAACGGTGTGGCACGATCAGTGAGGAGAGGGGAGTGAGATGGTGTGAAGAAATCGTGTGGGGGTGGCCTCTATTTATAGTCGAGCGAGGGTACCGTCGGGGCGCACGGTGAGCTCGTCGGGGGCTATGGTACAGGCGGCTATTGGCATGGGCGAAGGTAGGGGACGGTGCTGTGTCTCCTGGCGATGCTCAACGACATGGTCTCGAGGCATGGGGCGGTGTGGTTTGTGCAGAACAGCGGTGCTCTCTGGCAGAGGCGGCGTCTTCGACGGGCGGTGGGCTGCGGCACGGGCGGCAAACGGGATGTCTGGAGGTCTCTGGTCGGTGGGGATTGTGTATGCACGGTGAGGCGGCCTGCTGTGGACGCTGGTCGAGGTGGTGCTCGGCGCGCATGCTCGGCATGGTCTCTGGCGTCTGGCGGCTTGTGCGTGGTCGAGGCTTGGCAACGCCGCGGCTAGGACAGGTAGTGGCGGTGGACGGTGGGCTGCCTCCCGGACAAGGTTGGCGACTAGTTCTTCCTCTAGCCCGATGTCCACAATGGGGTGACAAGGGGGTTTTCACTGTTCACCATTGATGGCAATGGCAAGCTCACAGGGGTGCTAGTCCTTAGCTAATCTTCCTAGATGATCTACTGAGCTGTGTGTGAGCTAACTAGAGAACAAGTTAGGCCAATTTTACTGCACACTATAGTGTTTGATGTTTGTTTTATTTGTGTGTGCAACCTGTTTGATGAAATGGCCGCATGAACTCAAGTTTTGAATTTTGAAAAGATTTTTGGTGGGTTTGCTAGATTGGTGCTGGTGAGTCTGCAGATGTTTGGGTTTTGCAAGTTGAGCTTGTTTGAGTGGTTTTTCGAAAAAGTGGGATCTTCCCATATGATAAAGATTCAATTTTGAATTGTCATTTAAACTATGCATTTGAAAGTTTCTGGATGATCACAAAGTGGGCCTTGATACCTTTTTATGAGTACATTTAAGGGGTGCAAAGATCCAGAGAAGTTTCTGTTAGGATCTGAAAGTTTGAGACAGCCAAAGTAGGCATGGAAGTTAAATTGGCCAAAATGACCATTCATTTCATATATGTGTTTTGATTTACTTGTCTTTAGGAAAAGTGTGGGAAATGTTTTAGATGATGTTTATTTCACCTAAGAAACATTTTACAAGCAATGAAGCAAACAAACAAGGTGGTTTTAAAGGAATTCAAAATCCCTGCATACACATATGCATGCATTCATAATTTTATTTAACAAAGTTTTTGTTAACCCTAATTTTGATGATTTGAATTTGATGATCCAAGCTTAGTATTTTTGGGATGTTACACTTTCTTGGCGGCGTCGTTGGCCTTCTTCTTGGCGAGGTTGGCCTTCTTCTCGGCGAGGTTCGCCTTGATGAGGACCACATTTTCCCCTTGTGTCTCGATCAGCTTCTTCCAGCTCTCCTCGCTCTTCTCAGCCTCTTCTCGGCATGCGCCCTCGTGTAGGCGAGGCATTTATCGATCAAGCCTGGAGACGCTCGGTTGGAGGTCCGGCGGCCTTGAGCATCTTCGCCTTCTTCTGGCCGAGCTTAGGTCTTCCTTCGCTGGCAGCAGCGGCGCGCCGGGGCCTCGGGGTTGTAGACGCCGTCCTTGCTCTTGGAGAGACTCAGGTGAGTGTCCCGCCACTTCTTGCAATGCTCGATTTTCTCGAAGACATGATGGAACTTAAACTCCATCTTCATGTCCTCTCGAAACAGAGCAAGTGCACGACGGAGCTACAAAATAGAAGTGTGTCAAGTTTGTCAAAATGAAAGAGAGTGCACGACAAAGCTAGTGTTCGCGAGTACCTTGTTGTCCATGTTTTCTACACTGGCTTGTGTGCGGTCGACCTCTTCCACGCAGTTGTGCCACTTGCTACAGACAGTTTGGATGATCGCCTAGTGATTGGTAATAGCCTTTTTCCCTCGCTCCATATGGATCTTGCGATACTTTGGGTCGCACATGCTTCGCTCGTCGAATGCTGCCTTCACGCGTCGCCAATAGTTGTCTGAATTCTGGTTAGCACCGGTGATCGGATTCATGCTCACCGTTTTCCAAGCTTCGGCGAGGCAAGTGTCCTCGGCCACGGTCCACTTGATCCGAGCGTCCGCCGAAGTGCCCGGCTTCTTCTTCCCCTTCTTGCCTTTCGCCTCAGCCTCGGCGTCCTCTGGCTACGTCTGCTCAGCCTGCGTCTCCTCGGCGGCGGTGTCGGCGAGGTCCTGTGACTCGATGTCGTGCTCGGCGTTGGCCCGGGTCTGCTCTTCCGTGAAGAAGAAGGGATGGTTCGTCGCCGAGCCTGTTGCGATCAGGTCCTCCATGTACGCCTCGGCATGTCATGCGGCGGCGCCAAAGATTCCGCCGAACAGTTGCGGCGTCGGCCTCGGCGCCAAGCTTCGCCGAAGGCGGTCCGCTGCGGGCAGAATTGCGTACGCCATAGAGGCGGAGTAGGGGAGGTTGATGTCCACGCCGAAGGCCGAAGGAGGGCGCGTCGCCGGGCAGGGGAAGATCACATTGGGGTTGAAGTCGTCGTCGAACTCGGGCGACGAGGAGTACCACTGCCGAGCAGTCGCCTGGCTCTCCTGGAAGCTGGCCGGAGATATCAGCGAGAATCAGGCAAGTGAGCCGACGCTCGCCTGGCTTCCCCAGTGTGGTGGGTACGGCGCGGCCATCAACGCCGAACGCATCGTCGCCGCTTGCTTCGCCTTCACTATCGCCTGCTCTTCCGCCGCCGCCTTCACCATCGCCTTCTCCTCCTCCGCTTGTTGTTGCCGGAGCTTCGCCCTCTCCTTCCGCCGCCGACGAGATCCGCTGGCGGTTCTTCTTCTCCCACTCGGCCGAGGACATGCCTCCCGGCTTGGTCGGCGGTTTCGCTTCTCGCTTCTTCTCGCCGGACCCGAGGGTCGATCTGCTGGACGAAGCTCTTGGGCGGCATGTCGGGCGGGAGCTCGGCGGAGTGGGAAGAAAGGCGGGAGGAAAGAAAGGCGGGAGCTGGCGGAGTGGGCGCCTTCTTCGCCGAGCTGCCCCACTCCGTGCTGAGTCCGCGTTCCCTGGCGCATTCGGAGTGCACGGCCAGGTAGCGGACCAAAACACAGGTCCCTAGATACGCGACTGGGCCGATTTTCAACGTCCGGACCAAAAGTCGGCGTCCGGATCAACGTCCTGGGTAGGCGAGTGGAGATGCTCTAAATACATGTGACCGGTTAACACGGGACCGGTGACTCTATTTCCTCGTATTTACCACTTAGGTGCAGATAGATGCATCCGTTTTAGCCGCAGTACGAGAAGAAGGCCGAAGACCAGCATCGGTTGCGTACAAGCCATCAAACATCGCGCGCGCCAACTACAGCTAGGCGTTGAGTGCACGCTTAACCGCGACTAGCGCGCTAGCTCCAAACCAGCCAATCAGTCAGGCGGTAGTGTACGATAGATAGATTGTCAAATTAGGCATAGTTGAGCCGAACTCTCGTCACTGGCCAGCCCGCGCAACAGTCCAGAACCAGAACCAGAACCAGAACCAGAACCAGAATCACACCGACCGACCGGCCACGGATTCACGACGATTGGTTTTGCCTTGCCAACCGTCGGGCCGAGTCAGCGCCGGCCGGTTCAGGGGTCACCGAGAATGTCCGGCCCTGGAACTGTTGCCGTCGGAGCCACGCGCGCCTCGCAGGAAGTTCCGTGCACGTTGCCACGTACGTGCTCGATCGGTGCCCATGTGCCCATGTGGGAGTAGACATCTGCACGGCTGAAACACATGGAGCTACATGGCGCCTGTGCTCGCACGACACGCGTGAAAATCTTTACGACTGAAACTAACCTCGTCTCTGTGCTAGGAATAGTCGGTTAAATTTTTTGGGCCATGTATCAGATCGATCTTTCCTAGACAGCTCACGTATGGCAAAATTACTGGAAAGTAAATTCAGGAGAAGGGTTACGCCACGGTATAAAGTGGAGTCTTTCGTCACTTGGTAAGTGTGTCAGAGCTGAAATGATACTTGCACGCTAGCTCCTCCTCGGGCGTCCGCGTGCTCGTCTCGGTTCTGTTCACTTGCATATAATGCAGGGGATCCGCCCTTGGATTTGGTGGTGCGTCCTACGGCAAGGCAAAAGCGTGTCTGTCCGGACGGCGACGCCATTTCTTGCTTCCATATCGAATTGGTCCCAACATGGGATATTTCTGCCACCGATATCTTATAGGTCCAAAAGGCCAGGTCGAACATGCAGATACTTCTAGATCTTGCCAAAAGCCCCAAAAGGCATAATATCGTCTCCATAGCCAGAGCCGCCTGCCCTGTGAAGATCGACCTCCAATTCTCAGAAGAGGTAAATACTCTTTACCCCACAACTCAGAACCCGAAAGTTAGCTTTTTTCACAAGTGAAGAAACTAGTACACAACTCAGAATATAGCAACAGTTTAGTCCAATTTAACCAAATTTCAGCAAGTTTGACTGCCTTTGACCGAATTCGTTCACATTTGCATTGTATGGATCATAGTTTAAAAAATTGACCTGAACCAAGATTTATTTTACGCATTAAACCATCACCACCGGCTTAATCAGATAGACATTGTTAAAAAATATTTGGCTAAGGTGGGATTCGAACTCCTCCTAACGAGGAGACCAGGTGGGAGAACGTGCCACTGAGTTGTGCGTTGGTTTATGCAAAAAGCAAGGGACACATATATTATGTACATACTATGTGCAACAATATTTAGAATTAAATAAACATAAAAACTAACACCTTGCTGTCCTGCAACTAGTACTATGGTACCTTTTGGAAGGCAAATTGCAGCCCGTTATCTCAATTATTAAGCCAAACAAACACAAAAACCATTGCAAGATCCAAAACTGTGTTAGAGACGACGGTGTTCCTCTGTGCGGCAGTATGCAGAGTTGGGTACGCCAGGGCGGCGACCCTTGGTGGTGGGAGTCATGTTGGATGGCGGGCGTACCATGGACTCCAGTGCTGGCTGGAGACTACAATCATGATCACGGTGTGGTGTCCGACGAGTTGAATGTTGTGGTCGTGGTCCGGGTGTCTTTCGCGACAGTCTAGTTTCCAATGTAGTTGGCGAAGATTTTATGTTGAGGTAAAACCCTTGCCCCTTTGGGCCACGGCGACGAAGTCCGCAGACGTCGTTCCCTTTCTGAAGGCGTCATTGGGGCAGTGATGGTCGATTCCTAGTGGTTGTTGGGTTCTATTCTGGTGCTTCAGGTTGGTGGTGGCAAATGATGGTCGATTCTGGTGGTGGTCGGCTTAGGTGGCGTTGCCTACACGGCTGAAATTGCCTCGACGGTGTAGCTTGTTTGTTGGTTCGTTTTGATGAACTTCGCCCGACTCAAAGACTCGTCGCTTGTACTCTTCTTTTTTAGCTAATATAATGGTCGTACCTGCTTGCATTTTTTTGGACATAGCCTCTTTGGTAGGCATGTTTCTATAAGACTATGTGGTTTTACTTTGTAAGCTGGATATATCATCTTGCATCTCTAATGCCAGTCAGAGCGCTATTAATTCCACATGTTTTCTAAAAATTTATTATGCCAAACCGTAATTTAATTTTTTTTGCATAGACAATTATTTACTAATTGTATGTTTTATAAGTAAAAATTATTTCATAAATTAAAAACAAACAATCCGACCGGTAAAAACTTGACCCAACGGCCTCAATGGTTCAATCACTAGTCTGGTTTCTAAATTATGGTCTAGATGTGTGATTTCCAGAAAAGGCCCTCATGAACCTACTCAATAACTCTCACCTCCACTCTGGTTAACATCATCTGTCTTGACGCGCAGCGAGCGACAATCCTCGCGTGCTTGTGGTAGTGCATTGCTAGCTGGATCAAGCCTGAAGTAACGACACAGACGATTGTGTGGTCATCCTTGCGTGACTGATATACATTTTTACCGTGTCTGGTTTTTAAAGATATAAAGTATTATATTTTTACATATAATAATGCAATAAGTAAATAATTGTCTATACAAAATATTTCAAAATCACAGGTTGACATAATAATTTCTTTTGATGATCGTTTAACATAATAATTGAGATAATGAGCTGCACGTTGGTTTTTTTGTTTGTTTAATTTTAATACTGCTGTACATGGTATGTACAAATAATATCTGTCTCTTGTTTTAGCATGAAAGAATTGCAGCGTAGCTGGTCATGGCTAGACGTGGATAGCATTTTAGATTTAGGTACAGGTTCGAACCCACTCCACCGTATATTCTTTTAACAATGCTAAAATGATTGAGACGGTCTGGTAAGATCTACGTTTCTGGTTTTTTTGGTAGTACCAGTTCGGTTTTTAAACTATGGTCTAGTTAGTGAAACGTGGATAAATTCGATCAAACTTGTTAAACTTTGGTTAAATTGGACTAAACTGTTTTTGAGTTGCAAGTTGTGGGACCATTTTCTTTCGGTTTAGAATTGTGACTAAACTGTTCGAGAGGTAAAGTTGTGGGACTAAAACTGTATATACCTCTTCTCAGAAAAAAAAAAAGGTTTAAAGATCGATCCCCGGCTAGCTAGCTCGTGGTCGCAGCGCGCGCGCCGCGGTGGCGGTAGCAGCAGCGCTAGCCCAGCCGATTCGGCTGACCGCCCGGTGACAAGGAGAGTGTGATCCGCAAAAGCAATCGACCACGAGGGCGGACCCCTCCGCGTCTACGTGGAGCCTAGCCCCGCGGAGATGAGGTTGCTTCAACGTGTGGCCGTCTCGCTGCTCTCGCTTGCTGGCCTGCGCCAACTTGTTAGATATTTTCTCCTGTCTTTTTGCCTTTTTTTTTTCATTTCAATTTCCGGGTGGTATCATTTCAACGTATGGGCGTCCTTTTGTCCCGTTGCGGCGTAGCTGCTGTGCCGTAGGGGCCACGATCTTTTACTCGGAAGATCGAACATGGTACCAGTCGACCATCATTGCTTTTCTGCCACGAAGTGAATCCGGTATCTCTTTCTTCCTTTTTTTTTTGTCATGTAAACCCACTGTAAAGGGTGTCATTACATCGGGGTACATCTTCTTCTCATAATGTTATTTTCCTTCGCAAATAATCCGTTCTATTTAGATATTCAAAGTCGCCCGCTTGAAAAGACTCTCTCTCATACATTATGAATTTTTCTCTGACAAAACTGTACGCTATGACTATATGACACCTAATGATCTCCATTGTGAAAGTATCATGACAAACAACAAATGTTCCACACTAGCCAAAATTATTTTCAAGAAACAAAAGTGTCGCGTATGAGTCCGTGAATAAATTCATATATATAGAGTACATCCCAATGCCACTCGGTAATATATATTTTCTTTTCACCATTGAGAGCTTGTACATAAGGCACAAAGCCTCGGAAACACTTGAAGATTAGAAACGTATCTTCTTTCAAGATGTCAATGTTTTTCATCTAGTTATATAGAGTGTTAAAAGTTTCTAAGATACACACGAGCACCTGATAAACGTTGATTACGCAACCTCCGCGTTGTTCATATGTCAAATGCAAAAACGATAAGGATGTTTGCCTACAATATAAAACATGACTAGTTTTCGTTTGCTAGAAACCAAAGATGTGTTGAGAATGAGTTTGTACTGCATTAAAATAACAAACTTAGGAAAATGAGCATGGTCACTTAGTTTTAAGGGAGTGCAGTTTGAAATTCAACTAACACTCTGTTTCTGGTACACTCTTTTGTTTAAAACATGGAATTATACTGCTTAAAACAGGCTTTCATCCCGTTTTATAAATAAAGCAAAACATAGTATGAAACTATACTCTTCAGCAAAAAGATGAATATGTTGAGCCTAAGCAATCTCGAATTGATTCAAATCTATTCAAGAATGGATCACATTTTTCTCTTAAAATGAACACTATTTGTTCACCGGAAGCAGAGGATTACTCCCTCCGTTTGGAAATATAAGATGTTTTAGGTTATTGTATGAGATATATATCTAGACATCTTTTAGTGTCTAGATTCATTTGAACCTATACACTAAAAGATGTCTAAATACATCTCCTTCACAAATCTAAAACATCTTATATTTCTAAACAGAGGGAGTACTTGTTTTCTAAACAAAAGAGTCTTTTGGACCTAGGCATAGTTTCAAACTAAGCCAAGGCTGTATCCGTGAATCGAGCACATTTTTCCTCTTCGCAAATTCTAGAACATTATTTATTCACTGGTGAAGTGCTGGGCACACGCCCCTCCATAAATTAAGGAACGAAACGATCCCCACACAAAAAGGAGCGCACGCGGCACGCACACACACAGTAGCGGCGGAAGTGAGAAGAGCCGAGAGAGGAGAACGTGGAAGAGCGCAAAATCCTTATCTCCTGCCGGGGAAGCGCGCCATGGCCGCCGCGGTCGTCCACCTCTCCGTCCACGGCCGCCTCCGCCGCTCCCCGGAGATCGTGCCCCAGACGTGCTACCGCCCTTCCCTCCTCCGCTGCCGCGCGTTCAAGCAGGAAGCCGGCGGCGACGATGAGAACAAGCCGTCGTCGCCACCGCCGAAGCGCAGGAAGGGGCCGCTGTACAAGCTGAAGGCGGCGATGCAGGGGCTCGCGGGGTCCCGATCGGCGGCCGCGGAGGTGTATGGCGGGCAGCACGAGTACGAGCGCGCGGTCGAGAAGGCCGAGGAGATCTTCTTCTCGGTGAGCTCCGGTCGCCAACCATCGATCCCCCGGGATTTTTTTAATTGATTGGTTAACTTATATTACACCTTTAGCATAGGCAGGAGCATCGAAATTAAGTTGCGTGCTGAGAATTGCTCCATACGCTGAAAGCGATAGCTCATCTGTTTCAGGGCCTAAATTCTAGTTGATCGTCTGTTCTAACTTGGTGGGGATTAGGATTCCAACCCACCAGCAGTGGCACAACCCATGTGTTCGACGCTGATCAGCTTGTTCTGAATACACGCTTGCTATTATAGAGTCTGGCTTTGCTAAATTCTCGGTTGCCTTTTTTTTTGCAAAAACTGCAAAATATGAGCCTACAATTGCGGTATGAAAGGTGTGCGGTTTAGCTAAGCATTAGTGTGGATTTTAGTTTTGAGAGTTCATATAGGGTGAGGTGGGGATGATGATGGTCTGATATTGCTATTGTCATTTTTCTTCTCTATTAGCTACTTCTGAGTTCTGACTGTTAACAAAATGTCCAGTATCAGATGATACTAACCTTATCGCATCTTTCACTATCTACTTACCACAAGGTTTGTTCAAATCTTTTGGGTTTTAGAGTGGTTCATCGTATCTACTCGTGTATTATTCAGTCCAGTCATGTGGTATAAACTTACAACAGGACATGTCGACTGTTTGTATGCTCAACAATAAAGTTTTTTTTTGTCTGAAACAGATCAGACATATGTACGCCTTTTCTAAAACATAGATGACTTGTATTTACTAATTTCCTTCTCCTCCCAGGTTGCTACTCAGGTAGGCAGATACGTTATCACTATGATAAGCAGTGGTGTTGTACTTGCAGTTGGATTTCAGTTATCAGGTCAGCCATCTACCACATTCCTTTGTATTCTTCATTTTTCTTTGTTTCATATAAATCCTTCGTAGGGTTTCAGTTAATAATGCAGCTAACTTTGTATTAGGTGGAGACAGCCAAACGGATGCGCTAATTTGGTATAGCTGGCTTGGTGGAGTAATTATTGGCACAATGATAGGTGCAAACAGTGTCCTAGAGGAACACTGCAAAGCTGGACCTCGCAATGTTGTCATAACGGGAAGGTAGCTCATTTTACATTCTTCTTGTAACATGCCATGTGAATCGTTTGCCAGGAAGCAGTGTGCATACCCTTGAATATAGAGCAAAACAAATAATCAAAGCTAATGAATTTTTCTCCTAGATAAGTTGACATGAAACTCCGGAGTAATTATATATAACAACCCCTAAAGTAGTTTCCTTATAAACATGTTGAAATATAAAATGATGGATGTTTTTTCATGGATCTGATTACTGGTTGCATCATTGGGAGCTGGTTTATCATTGGTATCCATGTTTACAATGAACATTGACCCCTGTAGTTTGATTTTGACAGCACAAGAGGGTTAGGGAAAGCACTTGCTCGGGAGTTTCTTCTTTCTGGAGATCGTGTTGTAGTTGCTTCCCGCAGGTGGTAGTCATCAACATAATGCTCAAAGCTTTTCAGTGCTTTGTCTTATTTCTCTTTTCTTAGCTATCTTCGGGTTTATTTGGCAGCCCTGACTCAGTTCTTCAGACCATTGACGAGCTTGAAGCGAACATACAGGAGGGCTTGTCAGTTGCCAAAAAGAAACAGAGAGAAACTTTATTACAAGCTAAGGTTGTTGGTACGTCTTGTGATGTTTGCAAACCTGAAGATGTAAAAAAGCTGGTAAATTTTGCTGTTGAAGAGCTGGGTTCAATTGACATTTGGGTAGGTAATTCGTTACATATGTATGTTGTTAAGCATCTTTCTGTATTTCACATGAGGAATCACTTACTGAAAACTTTGCCTACTTGCACCCTTTCATTTTATTCTGTATTGTTGCATTGTATACTGCTCTAATTTTTTATCCTTTCTAATTTATCTACAGATAAATAATGCTGGCACAAATAAAGGTTTCAGGCCACTCGTAAATTTTTCTGATGAAGATATTACCCAGGTTTGTTAGTCGATATCTTCAACCTGCTCATATTTCTTCCTTTTTAATAACAGGAATGATATAACTAGATTGATCGTGCTCGATCATCCAATCTGATTTCACTATTCCTTAAACTGTTTTTCTGTCTTTATTTGCAGATTGTTTCAACAAACCTAGTTGGTTCTTTGCTCTGCACCAGAGAAGCTATGGATGTCATGCAATACCAAGAAAAGGGTGGTCATGTATTCAACATGGATGGTGCAGGATCTGGAGGATCAAGCACGCCATTGACAGCTGTGTAAGCACCTAGTCTTATTCTCCACTATTTCTCTTGACTCATACTCCCTCCGTTTCAGGGCTTAAGGCGTTCTCGTTTTGCGTGTTTTTTCTTTGACTAAGAATTACTCTAAATACGTAAAGAGTTTTGATGTAAAACTAGTATCACTGGAAAGTATTTTTCAATACGAATCCAACGGTACTAATTATGTATAATATAATCAAGATTTTGTTGCTCAATTCTTTCGGTCAAACTTTGCTTTGGAAAGCGTGTGCGCCTTAAGCCCTGAAACGGAGGTAGTACATTGCAGAGACACTGTGTCCTGCTTTTCTCGTTTTCTAGAGCATGGTGATACATTGTATTTCATGCTTATTCTTTTGCAATGAAACTAAATCTGATGCTGATTTGTAATTTTATAGTTATGGTTCAACTAAATGTGGACTAAGGCAGTTCCAAGCATCACTTATGAAGGAAAGCAGAAGATCAAAAGTTGGAGTTCACACTGCCTCTCCTGGAATGGTCCTTACAGATCTCCTTCTAAGGTAACCTCTAAGTTACTCGACTTCTTCAGATACCAGGAGCCCAGGATTCGATTGTTAAAGATCATTCTGATGAACTTTACGCACTTGCAACAAACCTTATTGGGTATTGGGTCAAGTGTTCATGATGTCCAAACCACATATTTCTGTGTAACACATATTAGTAACAGTTATGCTTTTGTACTATTTGGTAAAAATCTACACATTTCAAAGCAGATAAATGCTGGCGATTCACAGGTGTTTCTGTTAAAGTTTGTTCTGAACATTAGTAATGCCATTAATGTGTGACATTTTGAAGTATATAATAAGCCAATTCATTTCCGTACACATACAATCAAATTGTGTGATATATTAGAGTTGTTAGTATCACAAATTCGTAAAGCAACGGAGAGTTCAAACATGGCCATTTTCACTAGCCATGCTGTATAGACTAAATTAAATGTGCTTCTACTTCTCTGTAAATGATGATTGCCATCCGTCGTCACATGCTTGAGTGTTTGAAATACCGTTTCTAACCTACAGTTTATTCCTTGCAGTGGTTCATCTCTCCAAAACAAACAGATGTTCAATATAATATGTGAGCTTCCAGAAACAGTAGCAAGGACATTGGTTCCTAGAATGCGAGTTGTGAAAGGAAGTGGAAAGGCAGTAAACTACTTGACACCACCAAGAATCTTGCTTGCGCTGGTTACTGCATGGGTTCGCCGGGGCCGATGGTTTGACGAAGAGGTAGCCTGCTTCTCTCTATCATACCCCCTCCATTTTGCATTATGTGTCTGAGCACACAGATGAAGGAGGCACCAAAATTAATAACAATAGTGCACCATACATATCCTTATTAAATGACGGGAACATATCAGCTGCACATGGTCAGCAACTTAGCATATTTCTTCAAGACAAACATTGTGAAACAGTACTTCCTGGTTAAATGGTCAAATTTTGTGAAATGGAGGAACTATTTACTTGGCTTGATTCCAGCAAAGGCCCCATTTGCAAACATAGTTATGGATAAATATTGGGGACCACTCTTTATTGCATATAGTGAAACTGAGTGCCATCATTTGATTATCCAAATTGTGTGTGTACGATAAATAAGATTTGTTCGTTCCAAAAAAAAGATTTGTTCGTTCCAACTTCCAAGACTAGACCGAGATGGTAGGCCAGATCATATTGACGCTTTAGACCAATGTTCACAGTATGCCAGGTTGCTGTAATAGATACATAAAATGGGTCCTTAATGGTACGATTTGCAGGTTCATAATAACCAGCTCAGTCCAATAGTCCATCACCCCAATTGCTATTTTATTGGTCAGTTTGGTCAGATTCCTCTATGAAGACCTCACTGTCGGTAGTTTGGCATCCTTTAGTCTCATTGTTATACTGTGTACTGTGTGCTAAATATAGCACAATTAATTCTGTTGAAATTGGGTTGCATTTGCATGTGCTCTTGTTATCCTATACTACTATAAGGTAGTACTGGGCAGTGTTGCAATCTATACATTTGCATTGGGCTATTGTAAGAATGAGTAACATGTGCATTCGGAGTGTACGAGAGACAGAGCAACCGACTTTGTGTATCTACCACACGTTTGCTTTCAGTTCTGCTGATCTATTTCAGGCAGACTGTGACCCCGACCATTTACCTTTTGCAGGGGAGAGCAGTATATGCAGCGGAGGCTGATAGAATTCGCAACTGGGCTGAAAGCCGAGCCCGCTTCTCCTTCACGGATGCCATGGAGATGTACACTGAGAATACCTGGGTTTCCGTGTTCTCACTCTCTGTCGTCTGTGCATTCATAATGCTTTCCAGTTCAGGTGGACCTTTCCCTGGCTGATCCTCCCCGGAGTCGTCGCGGAACCAGAGAATTCTTTTTTCACCAGAGGAGTTCTATCATCTAATGAACATATGACCTGACAGTTGGGAATGGGGCAAAGGTGAGCCCAGGCGCGCGATTAAGCGCAAAGTGGATCAGCATCAGCCGCCTCACGTTAAAAGATAATCTAACCATGCCCTCAGATTCAGAAAGGGGTAAATAACATTTGTTATGTGGGCATTCCACTTACACCGCTGTGAACTAGTCTGTAAGCTGTCTCGTAAGAACATGTGTCTGAAGTAATCAGAGCACGGACAGAATCGGCGGGCGTTCCTGTCTCTTGTACATGGATGTAGTTATGATCTTTGTAAATTCCTTATAGTCGCTTTGTACTCTTCAAACAAGTATAGCAAGTTTGCAACACAGTGCAGAACTCGAAGAAGGGATGCAAGTCGTCACACATGGTTCACCATCTATTCTAGTAGATGGGTAAAGTGTAAAGTTCAGGATACACGTATCCCTTTCTTATAGATTTGTTATACCAGGGAAAGACAAAAGGTTTGTATATAAAAGCAAGGTTGCAATGAAGTGTGCATTTGTACTGTAGAGTAATAATTCTACACTTGCCCTTTTTATTTTTGAAAAGGAGCGAAAACAACACTTAACCTCGTATGATCGAGGCACTAAGGTGTTGGGATGCTACAGTCTATGGACTATGGCAAGCAAGAAATATCATGAAAATGCATATCAACCTCGTATACATGAATTTACACTGCTGCAGAGCAGTCATGGAGTAGAGTATGGGAGCGTACTACAACGAGTTGGCAACTTTCCTGAACGAAAGTGATGAGGACACAGGCCATCTTTTTCCCAAGTATTTGATAATGGCAGGCACTTGGCAGTTAGACGTCAAATTCCTAACCTTTTTATGCGCACTCTCAAGGCCCTTTTGCTGTAGGCCGCCAGCAAGAATCCTACTCGGACACTCCAAGCTCATCCATTACCCCTATAGAAATAATCACATACTCCTACCATTCTTTCACCAAAAAAAGAAAGAGATGAAAACCAAAACTGAACACCTACAAAATATGTGTCGGATAGTTTTGCCTTGTGTTTCCTGATGGGGATCCTTCCTGGATTCAACATTCACATCACCATGGACATGCCACTGCTTGAGACAAGGGCAAGACAGGCAGCCCTTCCCACTCCTTATCCTGAATATAGTGGCCGTTGAGCCACGCCTCGTGTTTTGGTTCACGGGTCTATATGCTTCCATTATAAAAAAATAATTTTAACATATTTCAAAATATTCGTAAAAAATTCTAGATGCACATCCGAGGACATTTTGTGTTCTCACATAAAGTTTGGCAAAAGAAATATATTTTATGTGGCGGTGTAAAAAAAGACAAAAAATGTCTCGTGAAAAATAATGTCCGAACATCGAAATTTATCATTTTATACTGGACACAGAATTTTTTTTTTAAAAAAAATCTGTGTGCCAACATAGAAAATCTAGATATAAATAAGAATACTTTTCCTGTATTTTTTTGATATTTTAAAATATATTTACAAACAATAGGTTCATACGCACCCGTGAGCCGAATCGAATTTCCGTCGTCAAGCCTTAGATCAATGCCTTTGGAGGCATTGTACAATCGGAAAGACACCTGTTCTCTCACCGCTCCGAAGGAAAAGGGTTCTGCGCGATCCTGTTTGCCCCCAACTACACACCAAGCCGCCCCCTTCCCCGCCTCCTCCATCGACCGCTCCGGCGACGGAGGAGGGTGAGACTCCGGTGCTTTGGCTCTGGTCTGTAGTTAGGGTTAGCCTGGTGTTTCCTCGGGGCACTGCTTCTATGGAGGAGATGGCGCTGCATTGGAATAACTTTGCCTCTGGTTTTTCCTCCATCTCAGCATCGCTCTAACCGGTGGCATCGAGGTGCAGGTGGCCCGATCGTCTTGTCGATCTCTAGATCAGGCGAGATTCATGCGTGGTGATCAGCGGTCGGCACTCGCATGGGTGGTGGTCATGTTGGTTGCATCGGAGAAGTTGACGTCGTCGTGATCTGGTGACCATGTGGAAGATCATGTCCAACGTGCCACAAAGTCTCGGTCTGGTCGTCTTTGAGAACCCGGTTCATCGGCTCGAAAAGCATCGTTGTATGCGAAGATGCTCTCCCAGATCTTGTTATGGCGGTTGTTCGTCGCTTTTTTTCGGTCGCTGCCATGGTGACGGCGGAGGACACTGGTGGATGACGTTCCGGCGGAGACACAAGTTTCTCCAAGGATGGAATTATAATTTTGTTCTTGCGGAGTATTTTATGCAAAATTATGTAACACACTATGTTTGTCTCTTGTGGTGACTATTCGTGTAATCGCCGTAAACAGATTGTCTAGGAAAATATATGCAGAAAAGGTGCCTTTGGAGGCGAGGTGACCAAAGCAATAGCTTAGACGCTCCACACCAAGATATGTGGGCGCTCCCAACCAAGACTGAACTCGATCGCCGAGTCCACGTCCACGAAGAGCTTTTGTAACATCATCAGGGCTCTAGTTGTGAGCGCACATGGAGCCCCGAGGAGAGCATTATTGGAGAATATGTGCCCGTTTTGATGACCATGGTAGTACCATTACCACCCATGCTATACGGTGAAAAAAGGTATACTATGTGGCTATGATCACTTTTTTTTCTACTACCAATGATCACATACGCAGCGGGCGGCAGGACGGGATGTGGACAGAACCGGCCAAGATACGCACACGAGACGAGACCGAATAGAATTTTGGACGCGCGCGCGTGTGGGTTGCTCGACGGGGATAGGCCACTACCAGCCACTCGCGTGCATGTGCATTGGTGGATCTGGGGGTGTGTGGGCATGGCGAAGGCGACGGCCACCATACATCGGACGACAGGAAGGGTGAACGGAATCGGCGCGTCCTCTCTCTCCCTTTCACCTTTGCATAATGTTGTAAGATCTTCCCTCATCTTGTCCTGATGATGTGCTCTTTGCATGCCTTATCTCGCCCATCTTGTCCTGCAAGCCAAAGAGCTGGGTGGGATTAATTTGACAGTTAGAACTTAGAAAGATCACTAGATCATCAGGAATTGGTCTCACAAAAAAAGATGATACACCGTACCAGGGGTGATTGGGCGCCATCAGAATTCACCTGCTTGCGGTGTTTTCCTGCAGGCTGAATTTATAGTCAGACAAGATAAGATGGCCTTCCTACAATGGAACAGATATTTCAGCTGACGATTCCCAAGAGAGAATCATTCGCTGGAAAAGACGATTTCCAAGAATATCACGAATCGCTGCGGGGAACCGAACAGCTTGCGGAAAAGGGTGATGATGCTACCAACGAGGCTGAATTGATGTGAATTGGGGATTCGATTCCAGCCGGGCTCATGTTCGCCGGGGAGATTGGATGCGCGTTCTGCGTTGGTTGTAGATTGATTCGCACATGTCTTCCTCTCTCGTGATGTATGTTCAAAAAATCTGCAAAAGCGAAGAACCAAACGGCCGGTGTGCACTGACTCTACACATCTTCATCATTTTAAAAAGAAGCAAGACTACTCAAGTAGTACTAACAGCCAAACGGGCGTATAGTGCCTGCACTAATTTGGTCAACACGCATGTGGCAAGTTTCACGTAGAGCTTACTAAACCATAAACCATGTGAATGGACGTAGAGTACACTACTTTGACAGTTGAGTCGGCATTTTTGTGATGGCGGATGTACTCCATATGACTCCGCATATTAGGTTTAGTCGGAGTCAAATATTATCGAGTTTGATCAACTATAAATTTAAAATTATAATCATGTACACAGTACTATTGGAAACATAATGAAACATACTTTCATAGCATACATATATGTTTGATATTGTAGAAATGTCATACTTGCTTGAACATATACAAAGATTGAATTTAACTTGGTCAAAGGTGGGGAGTAATATGAAACCGATGGAGTACTCCGCTGCTCTCCAAGTCCACGACTTATATAAATTAAGCCGACCGTATCTACTAATACTCCCCGCGACTTACATGCAAACATAGAAAAGTCTCCGACATCTATTACATGTAAATATAGATAAATCTTCGACATCTATTTCGAGACGAATGGAGTAATACTCTTTTTAGTTTGTACCATCATACCTATTGTGTTTTGGAAGGACATGAGTTATCACACAATATACCCTACCCACCGACCGTATTTTTGAACTAATACAAAAGTAGCACGGCTTAATTTTAGCTAATTTTCTTTAAATAATACATTTTTAATAATTTCCTTGAATAATATCCGAATTGAAAGATTTGCAATTCTAGCGCGATGTCGGCATTTGATTAGCCGACCAGTCCTGTCGGCATTTGAAAAGCCATTTAGTCCTGTCCCGCCTATTCTTCACACTGCCCCTATAACCTGTCGGCATTTTAAATGCAAACAGGACTGGTCGGCTTTTCAAAAGCAGACGAGTCCCGGCCGGCATTTCAAAAGCCGACACCGCGCTAGAATTGCAAATTTTTTAATTCGTGTATTATTTGTGAAAATAATTAGCCTTAATTTTATGCACGGAAATTTTGAAAGCAAAGGATCTGACCTGCACTTGTTGTTGTTGATTGACCGCCCGTTCTATATATGCATTCTTCTTTAGTTTAGTCAATCCTGCACGTCATGCGACATATCCCTGATCGGCGATGGAAATCCGGTGGATGGATGACCAATGCTTCCGTACCCATCGGCCTCAGCTTGATCGAGATCACGAGTAAAGATCAAGATATCAATGAAGGAAACATCAAGCAATCATGCTGTAAACTCGAAATGTTAAAAGTCTAGCTCCGTCAACATCATTTGATTGATCATACGTACCAGTCATGTCATCATAAATTTTGTCGACATCAAGCAATATTGTAGAAAATGGCTCGACTTGGCCCGAGTTTAGGCCTATAGATGCTAAAAAAAAAGATTGCAAAACGTTCTACTCCCTTCATTTTAAAATATAATATGTTTTAGGTTTATGAAGGTAATGTATTTAGACATCTTTTAGTGTTTAAATTCAGAGTGAACCTCTCTAAACCTACACACTAAAAAACGTCTAAATACATTATCTTTACAAAGCTAAAGCATCCTATTATGAAATAGAGGGAGTAGGTGTTATCTAGTTTAAGTTTTTAGCACGTCTACAAAAACATTCTTAGTCTTGCCATATAGGATGTCTTCTTATGTGGAGGAGAGACAACTCGTTATGATAGACTCCTAATAAGAGTAGTGCTAAGAGCCAACTAATTTCAGAATCTTATATATTCAACTACAGTTTTGATCATTTTCTATTAAAAAGAAACAAAATCAGAGTCTCAATTCAAACAAAAACCACTCAATTTGGAGTTAAAATCAGTGAGTTGCGATTTTCATGATGTAATTAGTTCATTTAATCATTTTCAATACTATTGATAAATTTCAAACAGCTTGATATTGAACAATGAATAAGTATAGACTAGAATATCTCTCACAATGATTACATTTTCTTTGATAATTCATGTTGTCTTGAGAGTAAAAGGTGGAATTTCCCCCTTTCAAGTAGAAAAAGGGCATGCTAGGCATTGGTGGGTTATATTATTGCACATTAAACTCCCGCATGCAATATATATTTTCGTGCTTATGCTAGTTTGTTGTAACATCTTCCCCGCAACCCGACAAAACTCAGTCCAAAATGTTGCTGAATTTTAGTCGGTTCCAAGAGAAAAACTCTTGCCCGCAATAAATCCTCATACACAACAAAAAAATATGGAAAATTTGTCGCAACACACATAACATAAAAACACAATAAAATAACACACGAAACAAGACATGAAGAAACATACCAATCACAACATGAAAAACAAATCACATTATCATGTATCCAAAATCATTGCAAAGGAAAGCCGATGTGTGAGTAGCAAACAACATACATTATATGAAAATCTGAAATTCACTAATCAAGTTGAAGCTAACTGCATAGCGATCAATGATTTTAAAACTCCATAGCTCTTCACACACGAAACATTTTTCTCGAGGGCTATCGCGAGAGAGGCGACATGAGGCGATCTGATATGCCTCAGCCGTCGACGCTGCCGCCGGTTCCCCTGCCCTCCACTGGCCGCTACGACAACTGCAGGTTGCGGGAACCTCGTATTTGTTGACCGGCCCCCTAACTAGGGTCTTTGAGTTCTTCGCTACCGGTGTAGGTGCATCAACTTTGATGAAAATAAAGGTCCTTCGGCCTTCCCCAAATCTGTGTTCTTCTCCGAAGGAGTGTCGACGGGCTAGAGTTTGGATTCGATCTGGCGTGATAAAGGTTTATCTGCACAACGTTCTGCAGTGGAGGGAATGATGTTGCAGCATATTGATGTCCTTAAGTTCTGCCTCCACATGTTGACGCTCAGCCGGTACGGCTTTGTCGAGGAACTTGCTGAGTTCTGTTTGGTCGGAGCTGCGATTATATCCCGATCCTTCTCGGCACTAGCTTCTCCGGGACCAAGATCTCTCGAGCTCGTGGTCACGGATATCTTATGGTCTACGTCAATGCCTTCCTGACCGCTGCTTCTACAAACGCGCTTGAGTTTTTTTATGTTTTTTTTACATGATCTTTGCTACCCAGAGGCCAGCACGGTGCGCCCTCGAGGCATGCAGAAGAAAGATGGTGGTGAACTTTTTAAAGACTTATGGTTTATTTTTTTAAAGTATGTTTTTGTTAGGATTGGTTCTGGATAATATATGGCTTACACCTTCTCCATATAAAAAACTGCATACGAGCAACAATAAAAATATATTTTGCCTCAGAACAAAACAGATTCGGCAACCGCTTCTCGAAATCTAGTTCTAGAAACTGTCATTTATACTAGTAGGAGAAAAAAAACAAGGGAGGGAGCTACGGTACCTGTACGGCCCACAAGTCATTCTCCTCACATGCATCTTTCGACACCCCGTGACGAACATGGCGCGTGACACCTGTCGCTTCCAGAACTGCTCTTCCGCCAATGACAAGGTGGGTCCATGTCGAAGCAAACGGCCTTCACCAGTCTCGTACGTAGCCGTCGCGGTGCAAACGCGAGTCCTGAGCGTGGAAAGTGGGATCCACCGTCCGGAGCCGGATCACTGACTCGCGGCCCCAACTCTGCAGAATCTATACCCCTACAACTGACATGCGGGATCATCCAGACTATGACCCGCCTGTCGGGGCCGCGGGGTGAGTTCATGGCGGTGGAGGAGAGACACAACACAAGCGTCGGGAAATGGGGGTTCGCGGAACCGAAAAGCGCGGGTAGGCCGGGGCGCGTGGGAGGTAGCCTAGCACGTTTACCGGACGCGGCCGCGCTGTCGCTCGCCGTGTCTCCAATCCTCCCCTCGCGCTTTTATTCCGCCGTCGCGTCAGCCTGCCTCCCCGCACCATTAGCCTCCACCTCCACTACTCCCCAACTCGCCGCCTAGCTAGCTAGCTACTTCCCCGACGACGTCGCGGTCCGATCTTCCCCTTCGGAAGAATTCCCCCCACCACCTCCCGTCCCGAGAGTGAAAAGCGTCCCCTTCTTCCTTTTCGGCGTTTCCGCTTATCTTTCGCTCCCCCGGTTTCTTCCCCAAGTTGGTGCAGTAGGACTAGTGCTGCACTGCAGTAGCAAGGAAGCAAAGCGAGCGGAGAAGGCGGCGGCGGGGTTTCTTTCTGACGCCGCCTGCGCGCGCGCCGCGAACGCGATGTCGTCGTCGTCCCCGCCCGCGGCGTCGGGGCCGGCGTCGCCACAGCCGAGCAACCGCACGGCGCCTCCGCCAGCGGCATCCGCGCCACCCCCTGCGAACAACTCCTCCTCCCCTTCCCCGCCCGCGCCACCGGCATCCGCGCCGCCCCCTTCTTCTCCCCTGCCACCGCCAGCCACGCCCACGCCCTCCGCGCCGGCGCCGTCGTCGGGCGGCACTCCCTCGACCCCCTCCATCCCGCCTCCCGCGACGCCGGGGACGCCTTCGCCCCCGTCGAACACGCCTTCTCCCCCGTCGAACACGCCTTCTCCCCCGACGAACACGCCGTCGCCGCCGAGCTCGGGGCTGACGACGCCCGTGGTGGCGGGGATCGCAGTGGGAGGGCTGATCGCGCTGCTGCTCGCAAGCCTCCTCTGCTTCTGCTTGCTCAGGAAGAAGAAGCGCCACCACCCGCACCACCCGCCGCCGCCGCCGCCCCACCACCTGCACTACTACGGCCACCCGCCGCCGCCACCACCGCCACCATTCAAAGGTGAGAATCGGCCTTGACTCTCTCTCCGAGCTGATACAGATCTCTTCTGAGCTATTTGTCTCACTACCAAGTCACATCGCTGTCGCTCGCAATTCTTTGCTGTTCCTGGCAAATAATGTGCCGTGACCTCTGACGTACAAGTATGGCTTACGCTCCAGTGTTTGGTGCCTTCAAGAGAGAAATTCTCTTATTTAATCATGTTTTTTTCGAGAATGATTTAAATTCTCCCTTTTAATGACTCTATGGCGATAACAATACCGAGAAATTCATGTGTCTTATTTTGCGTGTCCAAGGATATTGCTAATTTTATTTTAGTATACGGTAGTGATCGTGTAGATCTTCATCCGTGTTTGGGATAATTCAATCCAAATGGACATTAAAAAAAGAACACAGTACAGTATAAACACTAAGTCAGCATGTTGTTTCATTCTTTTCTTGGGCACGTGGAATTTGCTTCGTTTAAGCCAAATCTATGAGGGAAATTAGCAGTATCAGCAGTTGTAAATGTGTTTATTTCAGTTTTAAACTTTGTGCAATCATTTCTTCTTCATTAGATTTTGCAGCAGGGGAATTTCTTTGTACGTACTAGCTATTGTCAACGGGAATCACCCACAACTTTAAGTACAATTATTGTTCTGCTGCAGGGGATCAATACGGTGGGGCGTACCAAAATTGGCAGCATAATGCCCCTCCTCCACCACCACCTGATCATGTGGTCAAGATGCATTCTCATCCTTCCCCCAAACCGCCCCCTCCTCCTGTCAATGTAAACAGCAGCGGTTCTGGTTCAAATTACTCAGGTGGTGGTGGTGAGAATCCACCCCCGCATTCGCCACTTGGCAATGCCCTCAGCTTCTCAAGATCCACTTTCACTTATGAAGACTTGGCGACGGCGACCAGTGGATTCTCTGATGCTAACCTTCTCGGACAAGGTGGTTTTGGATTTGTGCACAAAGGAGTACTTACGGATGGCACAGAAGTTGCCGTGAAGCAGTTAAGAGATGGAAGTGGCCAAGGAGAGCGTGAATTCCAGGCAGAGGTTGAGATTATCAGTCGAGTACATCATAAACATCTTGTCACATTGGTCGGTTATTGCATTTCGGAAGACAAGAGATTGCTTGTCTATGAGTTTGTTCCCAACAATACATTAGAGTTCCACTTACATGGTATGGTTTCTTTCTGTGTTTCAATCATTCTTCTGTGTTCTCTTTCAAACTGCTTTTTAATCTTCTCAGTAAAAGTAAACTAGGACATCTTTTATATTTATTGTTCTATATTTGTACACTTAAAATTCCTAGTTATTGCCTTCTTATCATTAACAACTGCCTAATGAACTGTCGGCTAGTAAATATCCAGGTGATTTACAAAGCTAAATCCGTGATGCTAAATGATTTTAATTTTGTTTTTGCTATGAAAAAGAAACCTTGTTTGAGTAAAATTACAATTTCAACAGTTGCATTGTTCAGAGAATAAAATACAATGGATTGCTACAGTACAAATAATTAGCAGGCAGCACAACCAAACCCATTCAGAAGATATCGGCTTTAGTGCACCTTTCTTCAGTCTACCTTTTCTCAGATTTTGTCAAACTGGGAAGATACAACTTTTTTTAATGGTAAAGATACAACTTTTTCAAAAAGTATGGTGCTTTTTTAGGTTCATTGGTTATCTTTTCATGTAGAGTCAGAAATCATTGCTCTGAAGCTCCTGTTGGAATGATCTGCAATACCTGTGCACATAACACCTGTCATGCGAAACATCTGCTATACTCATGTGGTATGTATTCTCTTGAGTATCTGTTCAGGCCTTAAGGATTGCTGTCACCTTCTTTTCAGGTAGACGTGGACCGACCTTGGATTGGCCTTCAAGACTGCGTATTGCTTTGGGTTCTGCAAAGGGATTGGCGTATCTTCATGAAGACTGTGAGCTCACACCCAACCTACTTGTTATGGTTTTAGTTTTCTTTTCACCAAGAAGCTATGTACCTGTTTGTCTTATGGTTTTATTTTATTATTTAACAGGCCATCCTAAGATCATTCATCGTGACATAAAAGCATCAAATATTCTTCTGGATTACAGATTTGAAGCTAAGGTACTATACGCATTCCTTTTTGTTCTATTCCTCTGTAAAATTACAAGCCTTCTTTTTTCCCCGTTCCCAACTAAGCAGCTGGTAGTGGCGTGTTCCCAGAGTGGAAAACTAGTTGATATGAGCAAATTCAGAAACTAATTACAGTTGCGATAAACTGATGTCTAAGCTATCGTCATAAACAGGGTAAATATCAGCCTATTAATGGAAACTGTTGGATGCGTAATTCACCAAGTAAACCTTCATCTTACAGGTTGCAGATTTTGGACTTGCGAAGTTAACTCCTGATAATGACACTCACGTTTCCACCAGAGTAATGGGCACATTTGGGTAAGTTTGATCTTGTGAAACATTATCTGTTTTTTGTGGTGGTGGTGTGGACAGTGAAATATTATCTCAAATGCTTGAAAATATGCTCAATAAAGATGATACATGCAGTAAGCAACCGATATGTTGTAGTAACTAACATGCAAGATTTGCTGTATGAAAATTACTGCCCTGACAATCTTTGCCTTGCCCTTAGGTACCTTGCACCAGAGTATGCTTCTTCTGGCAAGCTCACTGAGAAATCAGATGTCTTTTCTTTTGGAGTAATGCTTCTTGAGCTAATAACTGGGCGCCGTCCTGTAAGTTCAAAACACGCGCATATGGATGACAGCTTGGTTGACTGGGTAAGTTAAATTGTAGTCCACCGTGCTGTTACTGGCAGGATAATCTAATTTCCTGTCGTATTTCTACTCCTTTTAGATTTACTGTAAATCTTCAGCATTTAGTTCAAATTTGACTATAATTACCAAAACTTTGCTAAGAGGTGCCATTTTTCCAAGCATCCTCTTAAGGTTTTTTTTACTGAAATTTTACCTGGTAACATTGATTGTAATCTTGTGGTTAAATTCCAATCATCCTTGAGGGCTTCTTGGCTTCTTATGTAACAACCATGGGTTTTACTCTAATAACTTGATAAATTACTTGCTATTTCTCGGTAAAATAGTCTCTCTATAAGATCAGGTGTCTTCGCCGTTGTACTTGATATGCTTTTTGTATCTATTCTTGTCAGTGTTTACCATCTTGAACTTTTCGATACTGCGCAGTCCACACCTCTTCCACAGGCAGATGTTCTTTTATTTGTGTATAACTTTATTACATATCTATTTGAATTGGATCATGTTCCTTTTTCCCCTCAGGCAAGGCCTATGATGACACGAGCACTTGAGGACGGTAATCACGATGCCTTAGTGGATCCACACTTGGGAACCGAATTCAACGATAACGAGATGGTAAGGATGATAGCCTGTGCAGCTGCATGTGTGCGCCATTCTGCACGGCGACGTCCACGCATGAGCCAGGTAACATTTCTATACCGCTTTTCTCTTCTCTCGTGTCCTAGTCACAAATTCATCGCTCTCTACTTCGACCTCATCGCTCTTATATCCTAGCGTGGAGCTAACTTTTGATGTAACGAACAGGTTGTCCGGGCCTTGGAAGGCGACGTATCACTGGACGATCTGAACGAAGGCGTGCGCCCTGGCCACAGCCGGTTCATGGGCTCGCACACCAGCTCCGAGTACGACACCAGCCAGTACAATGAGGACCTGAAGAAGTTCAGAAAGATGGCGCTCGGGACCAGCAGCTTCGAGAGCAGCAGCCAGCAGACGCCGTCCAGCAGCGAGCACGGCCACCAGAACCCTTCCGCCGCCACCGCGAGCAGCGATAGCCATCTTCAGATGCCGCCGGAGATGGAGATGGGGGCTCGGAAGAGAGAGGAGGACGGCGACACGGAAGCATCCATGACATGACCTTTTTTCTTTGTTGTTGGGATGTTTGTTTCACTGACAGGAGATTTGTAAATCCGCACCGTAGCCGAGTTCTCACATAAGCCACCAGCTGACTTGCTCGCATCGAACACACGAAAAATGGTCTGAGATATATATAGTTTCTTTTTTGGTAGCCGCATCTACCTGTTCCTTTCTCTTCACCAATTCCCTGCAACTCTGTTTTCATTGGCGTCGCATTTTTCTCTAGACTAGATGTATGGTCTCACATTGGCTGGCTCTAGTCTAAGTAAAAAATAGTGTTATGCTTGTTGGAAAGCTGACTGCTAACTAGACGCCGTTGGGTTCATAGAAATAGTCGGAGGCATGGATTCGTTGGACCAGCCTGTATGCTTCCCTATTCTCTATGATCTTTTTGTTTTCTGGTGTTGCCAAGGTATCCCAATGGTTCTGCTCTGGATCGCTGCAATCATTTTTTTTAGATCGAAAGGGACTTTGTCCCCTGTTCCATTATGAAATAATAAAACAACCAGTTCCAAAGTAACAGGAAAGATAAAACGACAGTAAGAGCTTTTAACGCTTAAAAACTAACAATCTGAAAAAAGTTTCGGCTCAGAACAAAGCCAGCTGCTCTACACGCTACCCTTAAACGCAGCCAAAAAGACACATGGAACAGATCAAAGGATAGACTAGAACACCACATGAACATTCTCCTCCTCATCAGGGTGATGTTGGAGATATTTCAGCGATGCCCTCCCCCCATAGCTCGATGATGCAGTAGTCTTCCATGTGAAAATCCACTCGAAGCCAGCGCAGATCATCTCGCCGTGAGCGTCAGAGGTTTTCTCAGTCTGTTGATCATCTTCTCCATGAAAAGGGCGATCTCCCCCCCCCCTCCAGGTCCTTGAATGGTTTTTGCCATGTCTTTAGGAAGGAAAGGACCAGACGCCAGAACTGTTTCATATTAATCCAAGATGTCTTATTAAAGACAAGGCTATTTCTATTGTTCCAAATGCTCCAAAGAACGGCAGAAGAAACCACATTCAAATGAAGATTTTTCTTATTAGCAATCCATTTGGAAGCAAGGGATTCAAAATCTACAATACTAACACCAAATATATCTTGAACATCTCTCCAAAGTAAGCTAGAGACTAAGCATTCAAAAAATAAATGATGAACAGATTCTATTTTTTTGCAAAGATTACATTCCAAAGGTTTTGGAATCCCCCTGGCTCTAAGATTATCTCTAGTCAGAATCTTATTTTGAGAAAATAACCAAAGGAAAATCTGGACCCTGGGTGGAATAAGTAGTTTCCAGACAGCAGGAAGATAAACCTGAGAGATACCTCTAAAATTAACCAGAGAGTACATAGAACTTGAGGAATATTTACCCTTAGATTTATACTGCCAAATTAACTGATCATCTTCTTCAGAGAATCTAATTGACTGGACAATGCCCAAAAGCTCATGCCATTGCAGCATTAAATCCTCAGTAAAGGTTCTTCTAAAGTCACATCTAGGATGTGTACCATCCCATAACTCAGCTAACGTTTTAGTCTGCTGATTAGAGATCAAATAAATTTCCTAGAATTGGGTAGCTAAATTAGAATTTCCAAACCAGATATCTTTCCAAAATCTAATAGTTTTACCATTCCCTACATGCCATTTAAATCCAATCTCAACCGCCCTAGATGCCCACATGATCCCTTTCCAAAAGGTAGATGGATGAACATCATGAAAACAGAGGATATTAGGCGACTTAGTCTTATATTTAGCATCTATCACCTTTTTCCATAGAGCCCCCTCTCCCTGAATATATCTTTTAACCCAGGATCCAAGAAGACATAAATTCAAGTCATGTAGGTTTGGGATACCCAAACCTCCAAACTCTTTCTTCATGCAAACTGAAGACCAATTAGCTAGATGCAACTTATGATTACCTTCTTCATCATTCCAGAAGAAGTTGGCTAAATGTGAATCTAGGAGTTTCAAAGCCCATTTGGGAAACTTGAAGAAAGAAAGCAAATAAATAGGAATACTAGAAAGACAGGCTTGAATAAGCACCTTCTTAGCAGCATAAGATAGAAGTTTACCCCTCCAACCTGTGATTCTATTCAACAGGTTTTCTATCAGAGGCTACAAGTCTTCTCTCTTCAGCTTCTCAAAGTGAAGAGGAATCCCCAAATATTTAACAGGGAAATTACCCATAATGCATTCAAAAATGTCTAGAAAAGGTCTAGTATCTGACTCAGACATGTTAATGGGAATAAGCTCACTCTTATGGTAATTAATGCGCATCCTAGAAATCTGCTCAAAGCAGGTGAGAATCTATTTTAGATTAACAGCTATTGATTCACTAGGCTCCAAGAAGAGGAGTGTGTCGTCTGCATATTGCAAACAAACAATCCCTCATAGAATGAAATTAGGACAGAGACCTTTAATGGCTCCACAACTAGTCCCCTTAATTAACATCCTAGAAAAAAACATCAATCATAAGATTGAACAACAGAGGGGCAATGGGATCCCCTTGCCTAAGGCCTTTACCAGTCAAGAAAAAATCACTCTCAAAATCATTGATTTTAACCCCTAGAGACCCCCCCCCAAAGTAATCTGCTTAATAAATCTAATAAAGATAGGACAAAAACCTCTTAATTCTAAAATCTCAAACAAAAAGTCTAAATTAACTCTATCATAAGCTTTCTCATAATATATTTTGAGAACTAGGCCCTGCTTCTTATTCCTATGCACCTCATGCACAACCTCATGTGCAGTGACCACACTCTCCAAAATAAACCTACCCCTAATAAATGCAGACTGACTAGGAGAGATTAATCTACCAATCACAGTAGCAAGTCTGTTAGTCAGAACCTTGGTAAAGATTTTAAGGAACAATTCAAAAGACTAATTGGCCTGAATTTTTTCATTGTCCTAGCCTCATTTTCTTTAGGAATCAGAGTAATCATAGCAAAATTAAGCCTAAAAATATTAAACTGATCTTCATGCCAGGACTGGAACATAGCAACAAGATCATGTTTCAAGATATCCTAGAAAGATTGATAAAACATAAATGAAAGACCATCAGGACCAGGGGCCCCATCAGCATAAGAAGTAAAAACAGCTACTCTAATTTCTTCTTCAGAAAAACTTGCACCTAGATTTAAGTTTTCAGCCTCATTGACCTTCTCTTCCTCAGAGAAAAAATCCTGCTTCAACTGAATGTTGGGCCTAGGTTCCCAAGCAAAAAGCTCTCTATAATAATCAGTTGTCACCTTAATCATATCTTTAATGTCAGTAACAGGCCCACTAGGACCATCAAGAACATTGATAATTTTTTTTCTCCTACGCTGGTTGGCCACTGCATGAAAATAAGCAGTGTTCCTATCTCCTTCCAGCACATTCCTATCTCTAGATCTTTGTCTTGCCTTACTCTCCTCTAAAATCCAATAATTATGGAGCTCAGTATATATAAAATCTAGTCTACCTCGTTCCTCCTCAGACAAAGGTTGAGTCTCGGACTTAATGTCTAAAGTATCATATTCCTCCATCAATTCTCTCCTATTTTTCCTAACAGCCGCCTCTATATTGATGTTCCAACCTTTGGCCAATTTCCTAAAGAATCTAACTTTGTTTTGCCAAACCTCTACTGGATCATCACTTTCTATTTTTAGAGACCAAGCTTTAATGACAATCTGTTTAAAGTCAGACCTACTAAGCCACCATTTTTCAAACTTAAATCTATTAGGCTTCAGCAAAATTATTTCTCATGAATCCCAAACAATTGGAGTGTGATCACTCCCAATTCTAGTCAAAGCTCTAGCACTAGCTAAAGGAAATTGGTTGTCAAAGCCAGTAGTGCAGAAAATCCTATCTAGTTTAAGAGGTGAGATATTCCTGGAAACCAATATAGTCTACTTTAAGAGGTGAGATATTCTCAGAAATAAATTTTTGTCTACCAGGAGCACTAAGACTCCTACTATTCCAAAAGAGACTAATCATAACTTCTTTTCCTGGGGTGCTTGCCCCGAGATTTATTTAAGACTTCTATCCACCCCTCTGCCACATCCTCTTCAGTAGAAGAGCTTGTGCACAGAGGAGAACTATGTAAAACATCACTAGAGCTACCAGATTCATCAGAAGAAATATCAACCCCTATACTATCAGATAAATTTTCTATAGTAGTGACAGAGAGCACAGAGAAAGGATTTGTAGACATTATACCTTTCATGCTCTTGGGTACTTCCAAATTAGTAACCTTCTTCAGATTCATGGCCTTCTCAAGAATAGTCTTGGATCTATCCACCCTGGAGCTCTGCATTGTTGGTTGCACAGGCCCCCATTGTTTCTATTTCTTGGCAGCTTTCTGGAAAACAGTCAAGTCCTCCTTTTCCCTTACTACCATCTCCTTAAAACTTGGCATGATGTCACCAGGGAGAGCACCCACTTGATCAACCACCATCTGTGATGATTCCATAGCTTCCTCCTGAGAGAACTCCAACTCTTTAGACTGACCATCTAGCCAGAATCTCTGGGCTTCTTCTTCAGATCCAGGAGCCAGAGGTGATCTATCCCAGATGAAATTACCTTCAGCATCCACTAGTCCTCTTTGCACCAGCAGTTGGAAAACAACACTAGAGCTATTAGGAGAGTCAATAGCCATTCTGACCCTGTTAGAAGACTGACCACCCTCTCTAACAGGAAGGTTACCACTTGCAGATGAAGTAGCACCAGTTCTAGACAGACCCACATGACCACCATTACTAGTCTATCCAGAGGAATCATCCTCATTGTTTTTGTCTTGTCCCCCTTGATCATCAACCCCTAAGTTCCCAGTCACTTCAACTAATGGAGCAGCAACATCTAAAGTGAATCCTAACTGAAAAAGTGTAGGTCCGTAGCATGGAAAACAAAAAATTTCTACCGCATGAACACACAATCAAGATCTAATCTATGATCAAGCCAAGATCTATCTACTAGATTGTAGCAACGAGTCGATAGAATACTAACCCTCGAAGATCCAAAGCGGTTAAAGAGAGCAGATTCTTGTGGGTGATGTAGTCGTACTCTTTCCGATCTCAAGATCGCGTAGACGATCCTTCCGGCAAGGCTCCTTGATCGGTCACACGTTAGATTTTCGATGAAGACCTTCCTCTCCTTGTTCCAAGAGCGGAGGTTGTAGTACTCTCGCGATTCAAAGACGACGGCGTGGTACCGGAAGTAGAGGGGAGATCTCGCAGGGCTTCGCCTTAAGCCGGAGCGAGTATGGTGGACTATGAGAGATCCCTTGGCGATCTAGGGTTTTAGAGGCACTAAGGAGAGAGGGCTAGGCCGGCGGCTAGGGCAAGGGGAGAGCCCCAACTCGGCGGCTAGGCAAACCCTAGGGGCGGCAGCGACTTGATGGAAGCCGACGGCTAGGGCTAGGGTTTAGAGGAGAGAGGTGTGTAGAAGAGGGGGCACCCCTGCCCCTTCTTTTATAGGTGGGAGGGAGGCGCGGTTGGGAGGAGGGAGTCCTCCTCCAACTCCTCCTCCTTGGCCGGCGGGTGGAGGGAGTAGGACTTCCTCCCTAAGTAGGTTTCCTACTCTCCCTCCACCAAGCAAACTTGCCGTTTGACTTTTCAAATTGGCGTTTGACTTTTCAAACTAGGATTTGATTTATCACTTTATTTTGCCCAGCCATGATACCTAGTACATGATGCAACCATTCCAACTTGTTATGACACATTCATGTACCCCTCTCCAGTCTTGGGACCTTAGGACCTTCTAGAACATTCGGTGAACACCGAATCATTCCCCAACTCAAACATGGACTCTACTTCATTACTCATCATATCAACAACAAACAACATCCGAATCCTTGTGTGTCTCTCGGTTTAAGTGAATTTATGCGGACATGATCGAGACACTTCTCACCAATAATAACCAATAGAGAATCAAAATTCATGGCTCCCACATATATTTCTGATTTTTTTTTTGCGATCGAATGAACCACTTACATACGATACCAATTTCCCTTTGTCTCGCGATAGTTTACTTATCCGAGGTTTTGATCGTCATCTCCTTACCTAGTTCAACCTCGTTATAGATAAGTACTCTCTTTCGTTCCGTGATATGTGATCCTTGTGAGCAGTCCATCCTTGCAAGCTAATTGGATGACATTCCACCGAGAGGGTATATAGTATCTATAGTCATATGGATGGACAAATCCCACTCTTGATCCATGTGCCTCAACCCATACTTTTTCAATACTCACCACCTTATAGCCATCCTGTTATGGTGTGGTGTTTGATGTCATCAAAGCATCCTTCCGGTGATGGTGATTAACATGATCTCATGGTCGAAGGAATTAGGTTACTATGTATCAGAAAGCTTATAGCAAATGAACTATATTAAATGACTTGATCTTTATGCTACGCTTAACTATAGGAGTATGTCCATCACATCATTCTGTTGGAGATATGCCCTAGAGGCAATAATAAATGTAGTTATTATTATATCTTTGTGTTTATGATAAATGTTTACATTCATGCTATAATAGTATTAACAAGGAAACATTGATACTTGTGTGATTTGTAAACTTAATTTGAAGTCCCTAGTATAGCCTCTATACATCACTAGCTTGTTGGTTGATAAATGATTGTGGTTTCCCTATCATGAACATTGAGATGTTATCAACAACAAGATCATATCGTTAGGAGAATGATATGATGGACATACTCCTATAGATAAGCGTAGCATAAAGATCAAGTCATTTCAATAGTTCAATTGCTATATGCTTTCTAATACATAGTAACCTAATTCCTTCGACCATGAGATCATGCATATCACCTTTACCGATGGATGCTTTGATGACATGAAATACCACACCGTGAATCGGGTGGCTATAAAGGTGGCATTGAGTGTTCGGAAAGTATTGGTTGAGACACATGGATCAAGAGTGGATTTGTCCATCCATATGATGATAGATATACTCTGGGCCCTCTCGGTGAAATGTCATCCAATTAGCTTGCAAGCATGTGACTGGCTCACAAGGGATCACATATCACGAACGAGAAAAGAGTACTTATCGGTAACGAGGTTGAACTAGGTATGCATATACCGACGATCATAACCTCGGATAAGTAAACTATCGTGAGACAAAGGGAAATTGGTATCGTATGTAAGTGGTTCATTCGATCGCAAAGTAATCGAGAAATATGTGGAGCCATATGAATTTCCAGATTCCTCTATTGGTTATTGTTGAGAAGTGTCTCGATCATGTCCGCATAATTCACGAACCGTAGGAGACACACTTAAGGATTCGACGTTGTTTGAGTAGTTATGGTATGATGAGAAAGAGACCGAATGTTGTTCGAGTCTCGGATGGGATCCGGATATCACGAGGAGATCCGAATGGTTCGAGAATAAGATTCATATAAGGAAAGTCCCGCTTCGGAGTTCGGGAATGATTCCGTGTTTTCATCGGAATGTTCTAGAAGGTTCGAATGTCCCAAGACTCGGAGGGGAAGGGGTACATGAATGTGTCATTGCAAGTTGGAATGATTGCATCATGTACTAAGTGTCATCGTTGTTCCAAATAAGGGATTAATTCAAATCCTAGTTTGAAAAGTCAAATAGCTAAATTGAAAAGTCAAACGGCTAAATTTGGAAAGAGGAAAAGAGGAGGAAGTGGGAAACCGAGTTGGGGAGGGAATCCCTCCTCCAACCGGCGGCGCCCCCTCCAAGCCAAGTTGGGGAGGGACTCCCCTCCCCCCTTGGCCGCCCGGCCCCTCCACCTATATAAGGAGGGGCAGGGATCCCTCCTAGCACACACAAGTCCCTCTCCTCAAACCCTAGCTTGGCGCCACCACCATAGCCGCCGCCCCCTAGGGTTTTGCCCTAGCCGCCGACTTGGGGGTCCCTAGAACCCTAGCCGCCGGCTCTAGCATCCCCTCCTTGGTGTGTCTAAACCCTAGAACACCGAGGACTCTCTTATACTCCACCATACTCGCTCCGGCTTAAGGCGGCTCATGAGATCTCCCTATACTTCCTTACGCCACAGCCTTGGGAATCGCGAGGAGAGTGCTACAACCTCCGCCGCCTTTGGAACAAGGGAGAGGAAGGTCTTCGCCGAGTATCGAACGTGTGACCGATCATGGAGCGCCGAACGCATGGCGGGAAGGATCGTCTCACGCGATCTTGAGATCGGAAGAGTACGACTACATCACCCACGAATCCGCTCTCGTTAAACACTTTGGAATCTTCGAGGTAAGTTATTCCATCGACTCGTTGCTACAATATAATAGATAGATCTTGGCTTGTTTGTTTGTATGCGATAGAATTTTTTGTTTTCCATGCTAAAAACCCTACAATGTATCGAGCCGTGTCTATATGTAGATCTGTTGCACGAGTAGAACACAATGGTCATTGTGGGCGTTGATGCTTTTATTGTCGATTGCTTCTTGTGTACTTTGTATCTTGCGGTATGTTGGGATGAAGCGGCCCGAGCTAACCTTACATGACATCGTTCATGAGACTTGCTCCACGCTTGACATGCAACTTGTATTGCATAAGTGGCTCTGCGGGTGCCTGTTTCTCCTAGCATAGTTAAGATCCAATTTACAACGGGTGATTAACAATACTAGTATCAATGTTGTGGTTCATGTTCGTAAGTTAGAACGACACTTATTGAAAGCCCCAAGCCACGTAAAACATGCAAATAAAGTAGAGGCGTCTAACTTTGTTTTGCAGGGGTGTGCAGTGATGTGATATGGCCATGATTGTGATTATATTTGATGTATGCAATGTTCCTTATTGTAAGTTGGCAACCGGCAGGAGACATATGATTGTCTTTAATTTATGTTAAGACCCGCGTGTCTATTCAAAGTAGTTGTAATAGTTGAAGCCGGTGGACGGCAACCATGGAGAAGCGTCATTGACCTTGATGCAATGCCGGTGATGATGGAGATCATGTTCGTGCTAGAATATGGAGATCGGAAGCACAAAGAAGAAAGGCCATATCATATCACATATTTTGAATTGCATGTGATGTTAATCCTTTATGCATATTGTATTGCTTAGTAGACGGCGGTAGCATTATAAGATGATCCCTCATGCACATGAATTTCAAGTCATAAAGTGTTCACCCTTAGTTAGCACCGTTGCTAAAGCTTGTTGTTTCGAAGTACCACGTGATGATCGGGTGTGTTAGATTCCGCAAGTGTATACAACGTGAGCAAGCCAGATTTGCTCATGCGGAAACTAAGGTTTGATCTTGACGAGCCTAGCATGTACAGACATGGTCTCGGAACACGGATCACCGAAAGGTAAAGCATGAATCATATAGTAGATATGATGAACATGTTGATTGTTCGCCATTGAAACTATGTTAACTCTCATGATGATTTGTCATAAACTATGTTAGAACTCAATTTGTCATAAACTTAGTCTAAACTGTTGCAAATATGTTGTAGATCAATGGCAGCCCCTACCATCAATTTTAATGTGTTCCTAGAGAAAGAAAAGTTGAAAAACAATGGAAGCAACTTCGCGGATTGGTTCCGCAATTTGAGGATTGTCCTCACAGCTGGTAATTTGACCTATGTGTTGGATGCACTGGTGACCCACCGGAAATGATGCTACCGATGAAGTAAAGAATGTTTACCTCGCTCGGAAGAATCAAGACTCCATAGTTCAAAGGTGCTATCTTGTATGGTTTAGAATCGAGCTTGTAAAAGGTTTGAGAATTCAGACCCATATGATATTGTCGAGGATCTCAAATTGATTTTTGAGACTCATGCGGCAATTGAAAGCTATGAGGCTTCTGAAAAGTTCTTTAACTGCAAGATGGAAGAGGGCAGCTCTGTCAGTGAGCATGTGCTTAAGATGTCTGGGCACGCAAACAAACTTCAAAGCTTGGGTATAGTGATTCCTAATGCTTTGGGGATTTACCGTGTCCTCCAATCACTACCACCAAGTTACAAGAACTTTGTGATGAACTACAACATGCAGAACATGAACAAGCAGTTCCCAGAACTTTTTGCTATGTTAAAGTTTGCAGAAGTGGAGATCAAGAAAGATCACCAAGTGTTGTTGGTCAATAAGACCACCAAATTCAAGAAAGGCAAGTCTAAGCAGAAGGGACACTTCAAGAAGGGTGGTAAGAAAGTTGCCACGCCGGCGAAGAAGACCAAGGCTGGACCTAAGCACGACATCGAGTGCTTTACCGCAAGGGAGAAGGTCCTCGAAGCGGAATTTCCCAAAGTACTTGGCGGATTTGAAGAACGGCAACATCAAGAAGAAAGGTATATCCGATATACATGTTATTGATGTGTATCTCACTAGTACTCGTAGTAGTGCACGGTATTTGATCTTCGGTTGCTCATATTTGTAACTCAAACAAAGTGCAGAATAAACGGAAGCTAGCGAAGAAAGAGGTGACGATGCGCGTGGGAAACGGATCAAAGGTTGATGTGATCGCGGTCGGCACGCTACCCCTTCATCTACCATCGGGATTAGTTTTATACTTAAATAATTGTTATTTGGTGCCTGCGTTGAGTATGAACATTATATAGGGATCTTGTTTATTGCGAGACGGTTACTTGTTTAAGTCCCAGAATAATGGTTGTTCGATTTATATGAGTAATATGTTTTATGCACATGCACCTTTGATAGATGGTCTATTCTTATTGAATCTCGATAGTGGAAATACACATATCAACAACATTGAGGCTAAACGTTTGAAATCAAGCGATAATTCGACCTATATGTGGCACTGTCGTCTTGGTCACATTGGAGTGAAACATATGAAGAAACTCCATTCCGATGGACTTCTTGAATCACTTGATTTTGAATCACTTGAAAGATGCGAAGCATGTCTGATGGGTAAATTGACTAAGACTCCATTTTCTGGTATGATGGAGCGAGCTACAGACTTATTGGAAATCATACATACCGATGTGTGTGGTCCAATGAGTGTAGCATCGCTGTGGTTATCAAGTTATGTTCTTACCTTCACGGATGACTTGAGTAGATATGGGTATATCTATTTCATGAAACATAAGTCCGAAACTTTCGAGAAGTTTAAGGAGTTTCAAAGTGAGGTAGAGAATCAACGTAACAAGAATATTAAATTTCTACGTTACGATCGTGGAGGTGAATATCTAAGTTACGAGTTTGGCGAGCATTTGAAGAAATGCGAATACTTTCACAATTGACACCGGAAAACCACAGCGTAATGGTGTGTCCGAACGTCAATCGAACTCTCTTAGATATGGTTCGTTCTATGATGTCACTTATGATTTACCGCTATCATTTTGGGGTTATGCATTAGAAACAGCCGCATTCACTTTAAATAGGGCACCATCTAAATCCGTTGAAACGACACCGTATGAATTATGGTTTGGGAAGAAACCTAGATTGTCGTTCCTTAAAGTTTGGGGATGCGAAGCCTATGTAAAGAAGTTACAGCCGGACAAGCTTGAACCCAAAGCGGAAAAATGCGTCTTCATAGGATACCCGAAGGAAACTATTGGGTATACCTTCTATCACAGATCCGAAGGCAAAGTCTTCGTTGCTAAGAATGGATCCTTTCTAGAGAAGGAATTTCTCTCGAAAGAAGTGACTGGAAGGAAAGTAGAACTCGACGAGGTTGTCGAACCTTCTCTCAAAATTGCGAGTAGCACAGCACCGGAAGAAGTTCCTGTGGTGCCTGCACCAATTAGAGAGGAAGCTAATGATGATGATCATGAAACTTCGGTTGAAGTTGATATAGAGCCTCGGAGGTCAACGAGAACTCGTACCACTCCAGATTGGTATGATCCCGTTATGAGTGTCATGTAGGTGGACAACACCGATGACCCTGAGACATATGAGGAAGCGATGATGAGCCCAGATTCCAATAAATGGCAAGAAGCCATGAAATCCGAGATTGGATCCATGTACGAAAACCAAGTATGGACTTTGGTGGATTTACCAGATGGCCGGAAGGCTGTCGAGAACAAATGGATCTTCAAGAAGAAAACAGATGCTGATTGTAATGTTACTGTCTATAAAGCTCGACTTGTCGTAAAAGGGTTTCGACAAATTCAAGGAGTTGACTACAATGAGACTTTCTCACCGGTAGCGAAGCTAAAGTCTGTGAGGATTATGTTAGCAATCGCTGCATATTATGATTATGAGATATGGCAGATGGATGTCAAACAAGATTACTCAATGGAGACATTGATGAAGAGTTGTATATGATGCAACCCAAAGGTTTTGTCGATCCTAAAGATGCTAACAAGGTATGCAAACTTCAACGGTCCATCTATGGATTGAAGCAATCATCCAGAAGTTGGAATCAACGTTTTGATAAGGTGATCAAAAGTTTTGGTTTTATACAAACTTATGGAGAAGCTTGTATTTACAAGAAAGTGAGTGGGAGCTCTGTAGCATTCTTAATACTATATGTGGATGACATATTATTGATTGGGAATGATGTAGACCTTCTTAATAGTGTTAAGGAATATTTGAATAAATAGTTTTTCAATGAAGGATCTTGGCGAAGCAGCTTACATATTAGGCATAAAGATTTACAGAGATAGATCGAAACGCCAAATATCATTGTCACAGAGTACATATTTGGACAAAGTTCTAAAGAGGTTTGGAATGGAAGATAGCAAGAAAGGGTTCTTGCCCATGTTGCCCAATACGACCTTGAGTAAAACTCAAAGTCCGACATCGGCAGAAGATAGAGAAAGGATGAGTAAGACTCCTATGCCTCACCATAGGATCTCTAATGTATGCCATGCTATGTACTAGACCCGACATTGCATATGTTGTTAGTTTAACTAGCAGATATCAAAGTGATCCAGAGTGGATCATTGGACATGATCAAAACATCCTTAAGTACTTGAGAAGAACTAAGGATATGGTTCTTTCTTATGGAGGTGATGAACAACTCGTTGTTAATGGTTACACCGATGCTAGTTGGAACACCGATCCGGATGATTCTAAATCACAACTGGATACGTATTTATTTTGAATGGTGCAATGATTAATGGAGGAGTGCAAAGCAAAGCGTTGTGGCGAGATCTTCAACGAATCGAATACATGGCTGCTTCGGAGGCTTCACAAGAAGCGATATGGATGAAAGAGTTCATTACAGAGCTGGGTGTGGTTCCTAGTGCGCTGGACCCAATGTCTATCTACTGTGATAACATGGGCGCCATAGCCAATGCGCAAGAACCAAGGTCACACAAGAAGCTGAAGCATATCAAGCTACGTTTTCACGCTATTCGAGAACATATCCAGGATGGGGATATAAAGATTTGCAAAGTACACACAGATCTGAATGTGGCGGATCCGTTGACTAAACCTCTCCCAAGGGCAAAACATGACCAGCACCAAACTGCCATGGGTGTTCGGTATATTACCATGTAATCTAGATTAGATGACTCTAGTGCAAGTGGGAGACTGTTGGAGATATGCCCTAGAGGCAATAATAAATGTAGTTATTATTATATCTTTGTGTTTATGATAAATGTTTACATTCATGCTATAATAGTATTAACAAGGAAACATTGATACTTGTGTGATTTGTAAACTTAATTTGAAGTCCCTAGTATAGCCTCTATACATCACTAGCTTGTTGGTTGATAAATGATTGTGGTTTCCCTATCATGAACATTGAGATGTTATCAACAACAAGATCATATCGTTAGGAGAATGATATGATGGACATACTCCTATAGATAAGCGTAGCATAAAGATTAAGTCATTTCAATAGTTCAATTGCTATATGCTTTCTAATACATAGTAACCTAATTCCTTCGACCATGAGATCATGCATATCACCTTTACCGGATGGATGCTTTGATGACATCAAACACCACACCGTAACTGGGTGGCTATAAAGGTGGCATTGAGTGTTCGGAAAGTATTGGTTGAGACACATGGATCAAGAGTGGGATTTGTCCATCCATATGACGGATAGATATACTCTGGGCCCTCTCGGTGAAATGTCATCCAATTAGCTTGCAAGCATGTGACTGGCTCACAAGGGATCGCATATCACGGGAACGAGAAAAGAGTACTTATCGGTAACGAGGTTGAACTAGGTAAGCAGAGATACCGACGATCATAACCTCGGATAAGTAAACTATCGTGAGACAAAGGGAAATTGGTATCGTATGTAAGTGCTTCATTCGATCGCAAAGTAATCGTAGAAATATGTGGGAGCCATATGAATTTCCAGATTCCTCTATTGGTTATTGTTCGGAGAAGTGTCTCGATCATATCCGCATAATTCACGAACCGTAGGGAGACACACTTAAGGATTCGACGTTGTTTGAGTAGTTATGGTATGATGAGAAAGAGACCGAATGTTGTTCGGAGTCTCGGATGGGATCCGGGATATCACGAGGAGATCCGGAATGGTCCGGAGAATAAGATTCATATAAGGAAAGTCCCGTTTCAGAGTTCGGGAATGATTAGGTGTTTTCATCGGGAATGTTCTAGAAGGTTCCGGAATGTCCGGCACTCCGGAGGGGAAGGGGTACATGAATGTGTCATTGCAAGTTGGAATGATTGCATCATGTACTAAGTGTCATCGTTGTTCCAAATAAGGGATTAATTCAAATCCTAGTTTGAAAAGTCAAATAGCTAAATTGAAAAGTCAAACGGCTAAATTTGGAAAGAGGAAAAGAGGAGGAAGGAACCGAGTTTGAGGGAATCCCTCCTCCAACCGGCGGCGCCCCTCCAAGCCGAGTTGGGGAGGGACTCCCCTCCCTCCCCCTTGGCCGCCGGCCCCTCCACCTATATAAGGAGGGGCAGGGCTCCCTCCTAGCACACACACAAGTCCCTCTCCTCAAACCCTAGCTTGGCGCCACCACCATAGCCGCCGCCCCCCTAGGGTTTTGCCCTAGCCGCCGACTTGGGGGTCCCCGGAACCCTAGCCACCAGCTCTAGCATCCCCTCCTTGGTGTGTCTAAACCCTAGAACACCGAGGACTCTCTCATACTACACCATACTCGCTCCGGCTTAAGGCAAAGCCCTGCGAGATCTCCCCTCTACTTCCGGTACCACGCCGTTGTGCTGCCGGAATCGCGAGGAGAGTGCTACAACCTCCGCTTTGGAACAAGGGAGAGGAAGGTCTTCGTCGAGTACCAACGCAGACTGATCATGGGAGCGCCAGGAACCTGGGAAGGATCGTCTACGCGATCTTGAGATCGGGAAGAGTACGACTACATCACCCACGAGAATCCGCTCTCGTTAAACACTTTGGAATCTTCGAGGGTAAGTTATTCCATTGACTCGTTGCTACAATCTAATAGATAGATCTTGGATTGTTTGGTTGTATGCGATAGAAATTTTTTGTTTTCCATGCTACGAAACCCTACACATTCTCCTAATGATATGACCCTGTTGTTAATAACATCTCTATGTTCATGATCAGGAAACCATGATCATATATTAACCAACAAGCTAGTTTAACAAGAGGCTTTACTAGGGACTCTTTCTATGTTTACAAATCACACAAGTATTAATGTTTCCTGTTAATACAATTATAGCATGGTATATAAACATTTATCATAAGTATGAAGATATGATAATAACCACTTTATTATTGCCTCTTGGGCATATCTCCAACAGTCTCCCACTTGCACTAGAGTCTATAATCTAGTTTCAAACCTTTGTGTATTCAACACCTATGTCTTTCTGGTGTCGTATGTACACGATTGCTAGTGGTCAACTGATCTCCGGATCTGACACTTCCAGGTCCGTGTGTAATTACATGTCTTTGCGTCTCTACGCATCACTCATTCTCTAATGAGATGGCTTTGTACAAATTTGTTCCTTTGGTGTGACCTTTAGTTCTTTGGGGTTAAAACATGTTGAAAATATTGTCGTACAATATATCTTCATAGTATTATCCCTGCTGTGAACTACACCTAGTTTGATTACAAACTTGTTGACACAAATGCCCTCTTTTGCTGCTATAATAGCAGTTATATACTTAGCCCTTTTGTTGTAGTATCTGTCACAATATCTTAACTTTAGAACTCATCCAAATTCATTATGGAACTCTTATTCCATCATATTGTGCCACCCTTAGTTTAGATTGAGATAAACTTAATTTGTACTTTGTGACAAAACTAGTATCAATGTAATTCATTTACAATGAACTAACCATCTATTTGTCACTTCTACAAAATAATATATTCTTAGTTCTTTTACAAGATCATAAGAATATCTTTACTATCGTCAAATAATCATCTTATGAATCATTCTGGTATATGCTCATAACATTTAGAGCATAGGACATATCTGGATTTGTACATATCACAACATGATTGATATAAATACTCTTTGTGATTTCATACATCAAGTATCAATCTATACTTGAATCTTTGTTTCACTTACCAAGTGTCAATACACTTGAATATATCATCAATATTGAACTCATTCAATCCTTTCTGTGCGACAAGAACCTTTCTTGTAGTTTATATATTGAACTCATTCAATATATCATCTATGTACTTTTGGCACAACCATATTAGCATCTATTGATGCCAAATATTTGGGTTTTGCCTAAGTCTTTCATCGATATGAAATTCTTATCCTGTGTTAATAAAAGATACATCATTTCCAATCAACAATATGTCTTCCACATAATGTATTAGAAACATGTCTTAGCGCTCCCACTTAATTTCTTGCAAATGCAAGCATCTTCATCGTCTCCAATGAAATTAAACTTTTTTAATAGTTTCATCATAGTGAAGATTCCAACTCCGCGATGCTTACTTCAACCATTGAAGTTTGCATATGTTTTTTAGCATCCTTTGAATTAACAAAACCCTTTGAACCGTGTCATGCACATGTCCTTGGTAACCATTCTTTTAGAAGAACTTGTTTTGTTTATTCATAACAAAATTATATGTCGTAGTTGCTACATTAATCCTTCTAGACTAAATATCGCTATGAAAGATCAGATCTTGTCATAGTCAACCTTTGAACATTGTTGTGAACTCTTTCCCAATATGTCGACTATTTCATAGATGTGAAACATCCATGTCTATTTCTTTATATATCCAAATACGACTGTAAGGTCTTATACCTTTCCAGAGGGTCTTTCAAGCTCAAAGCTTGATTTCTTGTATATGGAACTATCACGGATTCTATGGCTTCAAGCCATTTGACGGAGTCAGGGCCCATCATCGCTTCTTTGCATGTAGTCGGATCATTATTGTCAAATAATGATTTAACTCTCAAATCTTGGTATTTGATTGTTTATCCGACCTACTTGTTTCAATAGGAACTTAGATCTCCGTGACCACAACCTTTGAGGCACGTGAGCCATGAGCATTGTTGCTACCTCCGGAACACTTTTTGGTGTTGCGCAACTTTGCACATATAGCTAAGGTTATTTTAACCTTATCAAAGTTCTATTGTCCTCCCACTTAACTTTTCACGAAAAATTCCTTCTCTAAGAAACTTGACGTTCTAAGCGACAAACATTTTTGTCTTTGATGTTTATGCAGGAATAGTTATTCGAAATAACATACAAAGATAGGTTCATCCGACTTTGGTTGCAAACATCTTTATTATGCATAGCATACCAATGTTTAAGAAAGGACAACTTGAGTTTTATCCCAAACCATAACTTTATATGGTGTCAATTCAACGGATTATGATGGAGCTATTTTTAGTGGAAAAAACGGTAGTCTCTAAAGCTTTTAATCTTTAAAATATAATGACAGTTTTATAAATTACACCTTTGATATTACCATGTCAAACAAGGTTTAATTACATATCTCGAACGCTCCATACTCTTATGGTGTTTCAGGAAATGCAAATCTACGGAACGATTCCTTAAATATTAGGTATTATGCTAAACTTGTAACTCAAATATCTTTCTTTATGATCTTATCATAAACTATTTATATTCTTGTTACAATGAGTTTGCACTTCATCTTGAGAATCTTTGAACTTTTCAAATGTTTCATACTTCATCCTTATTAAGTAAATATTCATATATTCACTCAAATTTCCGGAGAAAGCATATGAAGTTGAAATCCATCGCTCTTGACTACACATAATGGACTTCGTACAACAATATGTACAAGTTCCAATAAGCTAGTCATTCGTTCCCTTTTGGCCTATGAACGAAGTTTTAATTATCACTAGGAAAGTTTCACAAGCGTTATTTGATCAAAATTCAAAAGGACTCCAAAATTCCATCCACATGGAGTTTCTTCATGTTTTCTTTCCAATATAATTTAAATGGCGATGTCACTTCCTAAGTGATCTTACAATCAATTTGTCTTTCGACATATTTAGCACTAGTTTTATGGATGTGATTTCTCCAACGAGATTTGTGAATCATCCATCTTTTATGGATTACGGCAATTATTTGAACAACCCTTTTGTTCTCATAATACCTGATAAAACAAATCTTGAAGGCAAACTTTGATGTTTCACGAGCAACACAATAACCCTTTATTTGTTCTCGATGAACATCATCACTTATTCTTCTGCTAGTTACTTAGGCCATTGTTGTTCATGAATTCTGTTGTTTCGTATGACGATTCATACCAACAAATTCAGTATCCAATACTTAAGAACCACATTATTTAATAAGCAAAGAATACAGCCATAACACGTATATCCTCTATATACCCAAGCTGAACAATTCTAGTCTTTTCTTTTCTGCCATATATTTCTGAGATTCTCTTTCAGTATTTCCTTTTCTGTATGAAAGAATCTATCAACATTAATAGTGGAGTCATACATATGACACATAGTCCAAAGCATGTATAATTAAATACCAATGTCTTTGGACTCGCACTTTGAAGTAGATCACCATCATCAAATGTTTGGTGTGCTTTCAAATTCCATTCTTTAGTAATCTCTTGGTGTAGTAAATATTTTACCTACATCAAATATTCACCCTTCTCATGGATTATTCATGATCAAGCTACTTTAGCTTATAACGGTGAATTGCGAGTATAATGTTGCTATCCAAAACCTTTTTGGAGGATTAGGACAACTAGTGTCTCCAACCTTTTGCAAATTCTCATCAAATATGAGAACATGACTTTTGCCATATTATACTCTATCGTGTTGCAACCAAAACTTCGTTTCAGATATCACAATATCTTCCACACATCATGGTTTCTAAAACAACTCTTTCAGATCCTAGATAACCTTGATATTAAGACAATCCTTTGAATATCAAGAATCATGGAGACAAACATGATACTCATACACTCACTTGGAATTGTCACTCTTGATTTAATACCAATTATTAAACTTCATGGAGTAACCGGAACTTACTGAAAGTTTGCAATAGGACTTTTAAACTTTAGATTAACACTTCAAAACAATACGATACCAGTTCATAAAGTAACTAACCAGAATTCTATAGTTCTATCATCTCAATTATAACTAAGCGCAAGGTGGTAAACGGATGCCAATGACTACAACAACTATGCAAATTTACTTTGATTTAATTTATGATAAATAGTGTTCAACTTTTAATCATATTGCCGTTGAACTCCCACTCAAAACAATATCCCTCACATTGTTTTAGTGATCACATGAACCAAATCCACCACATCAAAACCGATCATCACGAGAGTTGATGTAGCTTCAATGGCAAACAATCAACATGTTCATCATATCTACTATATGACTCATGCTTTACCTTTCGGAGTTCCGTGTTCCGAGACCATGTCTGTACATGCTAGGCTCGTCAAGATCAAACCTTAGCTTCCGCATGAGCAAATCTGGCTTGATCACGTTGTATACACTCGCAGAATCTAACACACCCAATCATCACGTGGTGCATCGAAACAACGAGCTTTAGCAACGGTGCTTACTAAGGATGAACACTTTAAAACCTAAATTGTGTGCTTGAGGGATCATCTTATAATGATACCGTCGTTAACTAAGCAATACAAGATGCATAAAGGATTAACATCACATGCAATTCATAATATGTGATATGATATGGCATTTCTTCTTCGTGCTTACGATCTCCATCTTCAAGCACGAACATGATCTCCATCATCACCGACATTGCATCAAGGTCAATGATGCCGCTCCATGGTTGTCGTCCACCAGCTTCAACTATTACAACTACTTTGAATAGACACGCGGGCCTTAACAGAATTTAAAGACAACCATATGGCTCCTGCCGGTTGCCAACTTACAATAAGGAACATTGCATACATCAAATATAATCACAATCATGGCCATATCACATCACAGCACACCCCTGCAAAACAAAGTTAGACGCCTCTAATTTTCTTTGCATGTTTTACGTGGTTTGGGGCTTTCAATAAGTGTCGTTCTAACTTACGAACAAGAACCACAACATTGATACTAGTATTGTCAATCACCCATTGTAAATTGAATCTTAACTATGTTGGTAGAAACAGGCACCCGCAAAGCCACTTATGCAATACAAGTTGCATGTCAAGCGTGGATCAAGTCTCATGAACGATGTCATGTAAGGTTAGCCTGGGCCGCTTCATCCCACCATCCCGCAATATGAAAAGTACACAAGAAGCAATTGACAACAAAAGCATCAATGCCCATAATGACCATTGTGTTCTACTCGTGCAATAGATCTACGTATAGACACGGCTTTGATACCACTGTAAGGGTTCGTAGCATGAAAAACAAAAAATTTCTACCGCATGAACACACAATCAAGATCTAATCTATGATCAAGCCAAGATCTATCTACTAGATTGTAGCAACGAGTCGATAGAATACTAACCCTCGAAGATCCAAAGCGGTTAACGAGAGCAGATTCTCGTGGGTGATGTAGTCGTACTCTTTTCGATCTCAAGATCGCGTAGACGATCCTTCCGGCGCTGCGTTCCGGCAGCGCTCCCGCAGTCAGTCACACGTTCGGTACTCGATGAAGACCTTCCTCTCCCTTGTTCCAGCAGGCAGCGGAGGTTGTAGCACTCTCCTCGCGATTCCGGCAGCACGACGGCGTGGTACCGGAAGTAGAGGGGAGATCTCGCAGGGCTTCGCCTTAAGCCGGAGCGAGTATGGTGGACTATGAGAGATCCCTTGGCGATCTAGGGTTTTAGAGGCACCAAGGAGAGAGGGCTAGGCCAGCGGCTAGGGCAAGGGGAGAGCCCAACTCGGCGGCTAGGCAAACCCTAGGGGCGGCGGCGACTTGGTGGAAGCCGGCGGCTAGGGCTAGGGTTTAGAGGAGAGAGGTGTGTAGAAGAGGGGGCACCCTTGCCCCTTATTTTATAGGTGGGAGGGAGGCGCGGTTGGGAGGAGGGAGTCCTCCTCCAACTCCTCCTCCTTGGACGGCGGGTGGAGGGAGTAGGACTTCCTCCCTAAGTAGGTTTCCTACTCTCCCTCCACCAAGCAAACTTGCCGTTTGACTTTTCAAATTGGCGTTTGACTTTTCAAACTAGGATTTGATTTATCACTTTATTTTGCCCAGCCATGATACCTAGTACATGATGCAACCATTCCATCTTGTTATGACACATTCATGTACCCTTCCTCCAGTCTTGGGACCTTCCGGACCCTTCTAGAACATTCCCGGTGAAAACACCGGAATCATTCCCCAACTCCGAAACAGGACTTTCCTTATATGAATCTTATTCTACGGACCATTCCGGATCTCCTCGTGATATCCCGGATCCCATACGAGGCTCCGAACAACATTCAGTCTCTTACTCATCATTCCATAACTACTCAACAACATCGAATCCTTAAGTGTGTCTCCCTACGGTTCGTGAATTATGCGGACATGATCGAGACACTTCTCCGATCAATAACCAATAGAGGAATCTGGAAATTCATATGGCTCCCACATATTTCTATGATTACTTTTGCGATCGAATGAACCACTTACATACGATACCAATTTCCCTTTGTCTCGCGATAGTTTACTTATCCGAGGTTTTGATCGTCGGTATCTGTGCTTACCTAGTTCAACCTCGTTACAGATAAGTACTCTTTTCTCGTTCCCGTGATATGTGATCCCTTGTGAGCCAGTCACATGCTTGCAAGCTAATTGGATGACATTCCACCGAGAGGGCCCAGAGTATATCTATCCGTCATATGGATGGACAAATCCCACTCTTGATCCATGTGCCTCAACCCATACTTTCTGAATACTTAATGTCACCTTTATAGCCACCCTGTTACGGTGTGGTGTTTGATGTCATCAAAGCATCCTTCCGATGATGGTGATTAACATGATCTCATGGTCGAAGTAATTAGGTTACTATGTATCAGAAAGCTTATAGCAAATGAACTATATTAAATGACTTGATCTTTATGCTACGCTTAACTATAGGAGTATGTCCATCACATCATTCTCCTAATGATATGACCCTGTTGTTAATAACATCTCTATGTTCATGATCAGGAAACCATGATCATATATTAACCAACAAGCTAGTTTAACAAGAGGCTTTACTAGGGACTCTTTCTATGTTTACGAATCACACAAGTATTAATGTTTCCTGTTAATACAATTATAGCATGGTATGTAAACATTTATCATAAGTATGAAGATATGATAATAACCACTTTATTATTGCCTCTTGGGCATATCTCCAACAAAAAGTTGATCCTGGAAATTGAAGAGCCTACTAGCAGGGAGCTTAGTTGGATCTTTGCATTTGTTACATACCCTAACTTCTTTAGCATTATTCCTGAAAATACTGAGCCAGTCAACTTCCTCTAAAATGCCACATGTGGAAACAGCCTGATCTAAAGCATTCCACTCACACCACTTAGTCTGCAAACCAGTGATTATCACCCAAGTCTTCTTCAAAACTTCAACTGGTTCAGGGTCATCACTCCAAGCTTCCACTTTGAACCAAACCCCTGGTTTAGAAACCCCAAACTTTGGGTACCCAATCACTTGTTCCACCACAATGTGTGGGGGGAATTTTACCAGGAAAGTGTTCTCAGAGCCTAGTTCTCTAATTTGCCAGGGCCAGTTGGTCTTGTAAATCTTGGAAAACTCAGCAGCTAATTCTTGCTCAGACAAAGAGCCTTCTTCCACCAGAACAATCCCACAGTTCTTAGTAGAGGCAATGGGATTCACCACATTATCAGGCATTTCAATGTGATAAAATCCCAGGCTAGGAGCACCACTACCTACATACTTAGACACCTGATGTGGCCTCTTCCTCACTGGACACTTATCCACAAGATGGGCAGAACTTTTACAAATGAAACAAAACAGAGTTTTCTCACAGCTAGCCTGCACATGACCAGGTTCTCCACAACACAAGCAAATAGCATTGACATAATTCCACTGAGCACTAGCATTTTGGGATGAAACACTTTCCTTCTGGCCAATAGGCAGTTTCTTCTTACTTTTCTGTTGACCCTGATTCTTAGTTTTCTCACCCTGCTCATTACTCTGAGGGTTTTGCTGTTGAGGAGGAGCAATCCACTTTTTTGACTGCACCCCAAATTGCTGTTGAGGTGGGAAAGGAGGAAAAGGATTGCCGAATCCCCAAGGAGGTGGCATGTTACCTGGTGGAAAACCAAAAGGAGCCTGGTGGGGGAAGAACTGTGGATTGAAATTCCCAAAATTAATAAGGATTACTCGCAGACGTTCTGCTGCTTGCATCCGAGGCCGTAACTTCTTTGCATCTCGCCGTTTTCCACTGTTTCCTCCCCTCCCTTTTCCTTTGCCTCCTCTACCTCGATCTCCCATCTCCAAAACACCTAAAGCTTCAATAGCAGTAGAATCTACAAGGCCTAGACACTGCAGTCTAGAGGTAAGCTCAACCACCGCCGCCACAAAGAGGGGAGGGGAATGATCTCTAGGGTTTGCACTCCCCAGGTTCTTATAAGCAGGGACAGGTGGCCTTTTCTGGGTGAGTGGTTGCTGTTTCTTCTGGTGGCACATGGGCTGCAAAGGGGGAATCGATAGCTGAGAAAAGAAGCCCCCCATGCCTCCTTCTGTAAAGCAATCCTCCAGCCCATCCACCTCAACCACCTGACTTTTCCATAAGCTGAATTTTCTACCCTGTCCTTTTCTGACCCTAGGAATTTTCGGCTCCCGCCAACCTTCAGACTCCATTAACTGCACTGAACTTGCTGCAACAATTCCAGAACCTGACTGAAGAGGGTTAGTTGCAGGTTTAGATCCAAAGAACCCACACCGCCTATTTCCTTCCTCGAGAATTCTGCACCATAGAGACGGGTTGCAAAGCTTCAAGAGAGGATCACAAGTTTTGCTCCAATCTCGAGAATGGGGAAGATGCTCTTCTCGGCCTTCCTCGCCTCATCCCCTTCCTCTCCACTCTCTTCAACCGCGCAAACTGTGTTGGTGCTGATTCGATGTTCAGGCCGAGCTCGCTCAGAGTTTTGGACTTCCGCATCACCCTGACCCTCCTCTTCACAACTGACTTCCCTTCCCCTTTCAATGGTGATGGGAGCAAAGGAGCCAATACATAGGTCGAAGCGACTAGAATTTGATGGCCAGGAGGATTCCTTACCGAGCGACGTTGTCGAGTTCCCCAAACAGGGCCGGGAACCCTGCTCCCCGAACAACCCATCTGCTCCTTGTTCAAGCTCGCTTCTCGTCCGCTCCGCACTCTGATTCGTTCCGCCGCCCTTCTCATCGGAGCATCCATCCACGGAGATCGCCAGGGTCAAACGCCGAGCAACCCCAGATCGGATTTCGAGGTGAGGGGTTATCGGCAGGATACTCGAGAGCTCACCGGAGACGCGAACAGGCGAGGTGGGTGGAGTGGGGTAGGGTGGTCGAACATCCGGCACGCGCTCCCTGGGTAAGGGCTCTCGGGGCCCGCCATGAGGGGGAGGGTGTAGGGTTCGCAGCATAGAAAAAAAAATTCCTACGATGTGAACTTTATACCAAGATCTATCTACTAGATACAAACAACGGGCAGATGTATATCCGTAGAGAACATACCCTTGAAGACCGACAAAGCTTAACGAGTTCAACTCGTGGTTGATGTAGATGATCTCTTGCCGATCTCAAGATCGAGAGGAAGTCCTAGCGCCGCAAATCAGCAGCGCATCCGTGCTCACACACACGTTCGAGGCACCGAGCAACCTCCGCCTCGCTCGGCGATGCGTGAAGCACAACTCTTTCTTGCCGAATAGCCACCGGTAACATGTATCTCGCTAGTCCGAGACCATGGGGGATAAATTCTAGAGGGGGAGAGAGATCCTTCACGAGGAGGTGTGTGAGACAAGTGAGGAGGGGGGCTCCTTTTATAGGAGGGGGGGGCACCCAAGGGGGTGTCTGCCGGCCATGGGGGCTGCCCCCTCCCCTCATTCATTCATGTGGGTGGACACTCCACTCACAAAATGCCCTTTAAATTCCCTCCACTCAAAAGTCCACTCAAATTCCCATTAAATTTCCACCAAATTTAATGCAAACTCTCATTAAATAAAACTCTTTTATTTTATTCAGAATTTTGTCAATTACTTTAATGACAAACATTCACAAATAACCCCTTGCTAGAATTCTATTTCACATGCATAACCACTTTATGCAATTTCACCAAAACTGTTTTGTATCTAGTGAAATAAATTCCTGCGCTTGTTCATTCTTTCGGCATGAAACATTTGCTCCAATTGGATGTCGGTGTCTCTTAAGTGTGTCACCCTACGGTTCGTGAATAATGCGGACATGATCGAGACCCCTCTCGGATCAATAATCAGAAGCGGGATCTGGAGACCCATACTGACTCCCACACATTCAACGATGACTTTCTTGTGATCGTCGGAACCTTTTACGCTAGTATCTTAATCCCTTTGTTTCACGATATATTACATGTCTGTAACTACCTCGGTGAACTACGCTCCTAGATACAAGCCTGGATGAGAGATAGGGTTGAAATAGTACGGTGGGGCCCCAAAAGCCACTCACTGGTAGTCCTTTCAGACGTCCCAACCGCTAACCTCTCAACGGGACACAGACGGGCGTGAGTCGCGAGCGAAGGATAAACTACGTACACAAGTGGGTATGTATGCAAGCCACCATACAAGAGTACATCACAGCCATCCCATCTAGAAAGAAATGAAATATATAGCAACGCCATACGGCAAGATTCAAATGACCTAGATAGATCTATATTTTAGGATAACTCCTCATACAACACACATCGAGTATCATGCTAAGCGGCAAATGTAATCCGAGTACGGATAAGAAGCAAATCGGCATAAGATGCCATAGAAATAAGCACATCCCAACTACAGGTCTCACGGATCCCCGTTCCCGGAATCTCTACACCAAACGTTCGTTGCCCACATCATCGGCTTCCTCCACCCAGTATCCGTCCTGAGAAGGTACCTGTTCATCTGAATCAAGAATTTATCGTGTGAGACCCTAAGCGCACTCAAGTCTTAATGCCTCTAAAGGGACACAACCAGGGTGACGAATCGCAAGAAAAGATAAACCCTAGCAATTCTACAGATAACGCTAACCATCCGCCTAACCAATGATAGGCGGATGTCCGTGAATTTAGGTACAATGATTATAATGGTAATCTCATCCGATCCATCCTCCTCCTTACCAACAAGGAAGCGGACGAACAACCCCCATCCGTTGGCAATTTTATTAACCATTCCATGAGTATTGCACTATTTACTAGTCAAGTTACTTTAGTCGATTAAAGGCGGTACTTTAGTTATGCTTGTCTATGATCAAGAACCGTGCTCCAAGTCGTCCATATCCGTGGACACGGCTTTAGAAAGTTTTACCCGGGGTGCACCAATAGCAACACACGCTCGATCGGCCTCGGAAAAACCAAATCAAAACCAACGAGGCTTTCATGGTGAACAATCACGATTCAGAAATATTTGAGGGGCCACCCCATTAAGCTACCATAGCAGTAAGCAAGCTCGAGACGGACTCAAGGTGCGCGTCGATGGTCAGAACAATGAGAGTCCCCAATCGGGATCGATCTGAAAACATCCCGCTTACCTAAGCGATGCAGTGCACCTCGCTGTTAAATAAATAAAGCGGTAAACATGGCATAAGTACAGATAGTAAAACACACCTCAAACTAGTTTGTGGCCCCAAGAAATAAGACGGAATCAAGCTCTGGCTGAGGGGGGTCCCATATACCTCCCGGATGTGGATAGCGCGATAAATCAAGGAACAGGAATCAAGTACTCGGGGTCTTACGGGACACAAGTGAGCAGGAAAAACCAAATAACAGATATTGCTCACCGGTGCCACTTTCTTTAGTTATCCCAGAACTACTCAGGTTAAGTTGTTTAAGTACCTCGTTATTCATCAGACTCTCACAAACCCTACACATCTTTGTTCTCGACTCGCATGGCTCAAACAACTCCTATAGTAGTGGCTCATGGGATGGAGGAAACAAGCTTGGTGGGGTTTAAAAGTAAAGGCTATGCATACTTGGGATTCAATTTAATGCAATCGCGACTCAATGATGCAAGAATAAGATAGAGGCAATAGGTCTTGTGTATGCAAGCATGTGGTAGTGCTTGCCTGGTATGTCTGTTGAAGCAAAGGCGGTTACAGGTAGTGCTCACGGTTCTCTTGATACAACCCACGGTGTCTATCCGAGAAAAACCAAACAAACAAGGCCAACATGAATATAGAGCACAAGCATATGAATAAGATGCGTCAAGCAAACAATCATGCCATGATGAATGATGCACAATTTACATGGCAAGTAAAGTAGCATGGCATGGGTGAGGTGTGGAGGACAAGAAAATAACATTTAGGTGGGTTTTAGAATCACATTTGTTGCCATAACATTTGTTGTTCAACATATATTTATATGATGCATGCTGCAATTGAAGTCATGGATAGCATAAACAGAAAGGTCTCGTCGAGCTGATCAATTTAGACATATCATTTGTTTAATTTGGAGTTTTAAAACAAAAGTTATTTAATTATTAAATTCTAGTGGCAATTGGTGTAATTAACTAAACTTGGAATTTTACTTGTGCAAAAGTCAAAATAGATGGCATATTTGAACTCCTCTCATTTTTCTGATTTGAAAACATGTATTACTTGTATTATTTGGAATTTGGAATTAAAATTTATTTTTAGTCAAATTAATTAATTATGGTCAAAGTCAAAGGTTTGACTTGATAGGGTCAAACTTGGTCAAACTCAGACACATGGTTGAATTCATATTTGAAAAACATTCACTTTTCATTTTAAAAGTTTTATCAAATTCGAATTATTTCTAAAGATATGAATTTAATTTGATTTATACATTTTCTGAATTTAATTGATTCCAGAAAACACATCATCTTTTCTCACTCGGGGCTACCTACCCTTCGACAGCAGGTGGGGAGAGAAACAGCCACAGGCCGGGCGGACTTCTACCCAGGCTCGGCCAGCCCAGTGACTGCCGTCAGGCGAAGGTGCCATTGGTCCCACGTGAGGCCGGGGTGGACCGTGGTGCGCTGTGAGGAGAGGCGGGTTGAGGCTGGCTCGATCAGGGGGGTGCAAAAACAACAGGCGGTGACTGGGAGCCTTTGGTTGCTAGGGGATCAGGCGTGCTCGACCGAAAAACTTGAGGGTAACCGCAAAGCTGCGCGGGCTCTGTCGGACGCGTCGCTCTGAAGCTTTGCACCACAGCGACGCGCGATTCGCCGGCGAGGAAGGCGAAACAAGCAGTGCCGATCTCGAAGCCGCAAAACCAGCTGAGAGGATCTACGGCTACGTTTCTTGAGGTCCATCGACGAGGGAGTAGCGGCAGACGGGCGTTGCGAAAACGAGCCGTGGCGTCTGCGTCTGCTTGCCGTGTATGGCAGCAGCGCGGCGTCTTGAGCGGCCGATGGCGAGGCAGGCGGTGCTAGCTAGAGAGAGGGTGGGCGACAGCTCACGAAGGATCTTGGCGGCGACGACGGCGAGGAGGATGAACATGACGAAGCGCGGCGGCGGCGGCACTCTCAGCGCGACGATCGGCAGCAGCTTGGCGGCAGGCTCCTCTGCAGCGATCCGTCGATCTGGCGGTACCGCTCCTCTCCGAGCTTCCTTCACGGACTCACGGGTGGGAGCAGAGCGAGGCGGAAGGTTGGTGGCGCGGCTCGGAGAAGGGAAAAGGAGGATCGAGGAGTTAGGGTTTTCGGTGCGGCGCTTTCGGGATAAGAAGAGGTCCGGGCCAGCGTCTGTGGAGACGGCCACTGCATTGCTTTCCGTCGAGCCTTGAGGAAAAGGCGACGGGAAGAACTTCTGATGACGGCGCCGTGAGAGGAGGGTTATCGGCCAGGCGAGTTGGGCGGGGAAAGCTGCTGGATGGGCTCTCATGCCTTTGGGTCTTTCTTGTTGGATGGGCTGCGAGTTCTCTCTCTCTTTTTATCTACCTTTTCTTTTATTTGTTTGATTTGTTTGTGTCAATTTTATTTCAAATACAAGCCATTTCTTGATTCAAAACCTTTTGAACTGGTCACCGGAAGTTTGAGAGGGGAGGCTGTCTAAGAGGAGAGAAAGAGGGCCACTTGGGTTGAGAAAGGAATGGGTGGGGTGTAGATGAGCAAGCAAGGTAGAGGAAGAGGAGGGTAGGTTTAGGGTTTTAGTTAGGATATATGTAAAATTATGGTTTTGGTTTAGGGTAGAAAAGAAAGAAGCATGGGGTGGTTTGTAGAGGTTGCTAAGAGGGTTAAGAAAAGAGGTGGTACTACTTGGTCATGCAAGCTTCATATTAACCCTAGCAAGATCAAACAAGAAAAGAGGAAGAGGGGTCCATTTAGAAAACAAGCAAAAACTAAATACTAGGAAAAAGGGTGGCACTTGCATGGCCCATGCAAGATGATTAATGCCAAGTTATCCTTGTGAAAACAATGTTATAATCATGGCATTATCCATCTGCATTCCAAAGTGTGGACAAGGCCAAGCAAAGATCAAGGGTGGATCCAACCAACAACATGGGCTAGAGATAACTCAATAAAAGGCCAAGCCCATATTATTGGATGGTGGAATTATAAGGTGGTGAAAGATAAGGTGGTGGAGTCAAAAGAGAGATGCCCCAAACTCAACTTGGGCATTTAACAATTTAGTAAGAACCAAATACAATATCAAGAGGCAACTACAATTAATCATGCACATGAGATAAGAACCAAACAAGAAAAAGGTTTTATATGATGCTCAAATGCAAGGGGACATGATGACATGAGCATGATGTGATGATGATGCAACAATTATATGTTGGAAGTGGCCCATTTTATTATTATGACATGTAGCATTACAGGGGTTAGACAACTGGGATGCTACAATGTCCTAGATTCGATCATCGGTATCTCCATACCTAGTTTGATCTCGTTACCGACATGCACTCTTTTCTCGTTCCTGTGATATAACATTCTAGTGATCAAATCACTTGCTTGCAAGCTAATCAATGTGATATCACCGAGATGGCCCAGAGTATATCTATCCGTCATCGGGATGAACAAATTCCACTCTCGATCCATGAGCCTCAACATAACACTTTATTAGTTCTGAATCCATCTTTATAATCACCCTGTTACGGTGTGACGTTTGATGTTATCAAGAAACTCTTCCGGTGTTAGTGATTGACATGATCTCATGGTCTAAGGATTAGGATCACTTCGTAGGTTGTTATAGCAATATAAACTCAATGACTTTGATCGTAATGCTATACTTCGGATGAATGTTCATCACACCATTACACTAATGTTGTGATCCCGTTATTAACAACATCCAATGTCCATGATCAGGAAACCTTGATCATCTTGTTAATCAACGAGCTAGTTTATGAGAGAGGCATAACTAGGAACTTTCTGTTTTTTATTAAACACACATGTATTAACGTTTCCGTATTAATACAATTATAGCATGCAAAATAAACATCTATCATATACTTGGAATACACATAATAAACACTTTATTATTGCCTCTCAGGGCATATTCCCTTCAGTCTCCCACTTGCACTAGAGACAATAATCTAGTTACATAGTGATAAATCTAACACCCATTGAGTTCTGGTGTTGATCATGTTTTGCTCTAGGGAGAGTTTTAGTCAACGGATCTGCTACATTGAGGTCCGTATGTACTTTACAAATCTTTATATCTCCATCCTTGACATGCTCGCGGATGGAGTGAAACCGGCGCTTAATATGCTTGGAATGCTTGTGAGACCTTATCTCTTTGGCATTGGCAATGGCACCATTGTTGTCACAATAGATCACCATTGGGTCCAACGCGTTTGCCACCACTCCTAGTTCGGATATGAACTCCTTCATCCAAACTGCTTCCTGAGCCGCTTCTGAAGCAGCAACATATTCAGCCTCCGTTGTTGATCCCACTACCACAGGTTGTTTGGAGCTCCTCCAACTAACCGCTCCACCATTCATGGGAAATACGTATCCGGATTGAGACTTAGAGTCATCCGGATCGGTGTCAAAACTAGCATCAACATAACACTTAGCGACGAGCTCTTCTTCACCTCCGTATACAAGAAACATATCCTTAGTTCTTCGTAAGTACTTAAGGATATTCTTGACCGCTATCCAGTGTTCCGAACCTGGATCCGATTGGTACCTACTAGTCAAACTAATAGCATGTGCCACATCTGGTCTTGTACATAGCATGGCATACATTATAGAGCCTATGGCTGAAGCATAGGGGACTTTGTCCATTATCTCTCTTTCTTCCGCCGAAGCCGGACTTTGAGTCTTACTCAATGTCTTGCCTTGCAACATAGGTAAGAACTGTTGGAATTATGCCCTAGAGGCAATAATAAAGATGTTATTATTATAATTCTTGTTCATGATAAAGTTTATATTCCATGCTAGAATTGTATTAAGCGGAAACATTAATACTTGTGTGGTTTGTGAACAACACCGTGTCCTGATCGCCTCTAAGGACTAGCTCATTGATCAATGATGGTTAAGGTTTCCTAACCATAGACATGAGTTGTCAATTGATAATGAGATCATATCATTGGGAGAATGATATGATGGATGGACCCAAACTAAGCGAAGCAATTAGATCGTTTCATCGTGTTCATCTTTTGAAGCTTTTCCTATGTCAAATATTGTATTCCTTAGACCATGAGATAATGCAACTCCACGGTATCGGAAGAAAGCTTTGAGGTCATCAAACGTCATCCTATGAGAGGGTGATCATAAAGGTGTCTCTCGGTGATCGTAAAGTATCATTGGGTTGTATGTATCGAGATGGAATTTGTCCTCCCAAGTCGGAGAGATATACTTAGGGGCCCACTCGTGTCGATATCAACACCGCTTGCAAGCATGTGGTTAAGGAGTTAATCACAAAGTGATATCGGATTACGGAACGAGTAAAGTACTTCTGTGAGCGAGATTGAACTAGGTATGATGATGCAAGCGATCGAATCTCGGGCAAGTAAAATATCGCGAGACAGAAGGAATATATATATGGGATTGATTGAATCTCGCATCGTGGTTCATCCGATATGATCATCGATGAATGTGTGGGAGTCAATATGGGTGCCCACACCCCGCTGTTGATTATTGATAGAAGATCATGCGCATATTCTCGAACCGCGGTCACACACTTAACGTATCTCGACGCTAGGATAGATTGGATAATTGGTTTATGAATTTTTGTTCGAGTCTCGGATGGGATCCGGGATATCATGAGGTTCGGAATGGTGCGGAGAATAAGATTCATATAAGGCAGTGCAGTTTTTGGAGTTCGGAATTGTTCCGGGTTAATCGGTATTGTACCGGAAGCTTCTAGAACCTTCCGGAAGGGGACCAACGTGGCCCCACCTTCCGGGAGGGGGCATGGGCCTATGAGGGAGTGTCCTGGCCGCATTGGTCCAGGGGCACAAGGCCCCATAGGGCCCAGCCGATCCCAGATAAGTTTAAACTCGTTTAAACTAGAGATAGAACTTCTAGATAAGGGAGAGTTTAAATCGTTTAAACTAGAGATATGATTTCTAGATAAGGGAGAGTTTAAATTGTTTAAACTAGAGATAGCCTTGGAGGAGGGGCAAGGGCTGGCCGCCCCCCTCTATATATAGAGGGGTGGTGCGCCCCCTCCCCCCCAACACACACCTTCCTCCAAGCCCTAGCAGCCTTGCTACCTTCCTCTCCCCCTCCCGACTGTTTGTAGGCGAAGCCCTGCAGCAGAAATTCTCCACCATATACACCACGCCGTCGTGTTGTAGATCCAATCCATCTCTCCACCATACTTGCTGGTCCGAGGAAGGAGGAGACGTCGAGTCTTTGCCGTGTGCATCTCACGAGGCACCGCCACTTGTGGTGCTAGATCGGATCGGATCGCGAGGAGGAGAAGCGAGTACGACTACATCACCCACGTTAACGAGCGTTCCGCTGTCGAATCTTCAAGGGTATGAATATCTAATCCAATCTCTCGTTGTTTGCATCTCCTAGATTAGATCTTGGCTTTCCTCTGTTCGCATCCGTAGAAAATTTTGATTTACTATGCCGCGAAACCCTTCAGTGGTATCAGAGCTAGATCTATGCGTAGATGTGTTTCACGAGTAGAACGCAACATGGTTGTTGCGGGTGTTGATGTTTTCTATTGCAAGCCTCTTGTTTGTGTTCTTCTTATGACGCGGGATAGTGAGATTGAAGCGGTCCAGGCCAACCTTACGCGACATCGTTCGCGAGACCGGCTCCGCACTTGACGTGTGGCTTGTTCCACACATGCGGCTGGTGGATGTCAGTTTCTCTCACTATAGTTGTCATGGGATTAACACCGGAGTTTGGCAACCATAATATCACCGTTGTGGCTTTCCGTAGGTAAGAATCGTTCTTAGCATCTACTCCCATAAGCCACGTAAAACATGCAACAACAAAGTAGAGGCGTCTAACTTGTTTTTGCAGATGTGATGTGTATATTGTATGCGATGATCATTTTTTGTAATGTTTCACGACTTGCATGTCGATGAGTACACAACCGGCAGGAGCCATATGGTTGTCTTTATAATTGTGTATGGCCTGCGAGTCAACTTCTTATACGCCATGTAATAGCTTTACTTTATCGCTAAGTAGTTAGCAATAGTTGTAGTTGCTATTCGTGGTGGAGGCAATCATGGTGGAGTGATGGAGATCATGTCGGAACGCACAAGATGGAGATCATTGCGAATATTGGCTATACCATGTCACATAAAGTTATATGCATGTGATGTTTATCCTTTTATGTATCTTATTATGCTTAGATCGACGGTAGCATTATAAGATGATTCCTCATAAAGATCAAGATAAAATTGTGTTCTCCCCAAGTATGCACCGTTGCGAAAGTTCATCGTGTCCAAGCATCACGTGATGATCGGGTGCTATAGACTCTCGCTCACATACAGGTGCAAGCAGTTTGCACACACGAAATACTTGGGTCTAACAGCGAGCCTAGCATGTACAGACATGGCCTCGGAACACAAGAACCGAAAGGTTAAGCATGAGTCATATGAATGATATGATCGACACTTCGTTGTCCACCATTGACACCACATCTCTTCTCGTGATGATCGGATTAGATGTGGTGAATTTGGATCGTGTTCACTAAACAACTTGAGGGATGTTGAATTTAGTGGGAGTTCATCTAGTAATTTGATTAAGTTGAACTATTTATCATGAACATAGTCTAAATTGTACTTGCAAATACTGTAGATCCAATGGCCAAGTCCAACTTCAACTTCAACGTTTTCTTTGAGAAAGAAAAGCTTAGAAACAATGGGTCTAACTTCACCAACTGGTTCCATAATCTAAGAATCATTCATCGGCGGACAAAAGGACTATGTCCTTGAAAGCGTTAGGTAACCCCCTGCCGTAGATGCGCATGGTGATGAAAAAATGTTTATCGGCGCGCAAGGATGATTATGATTTGATTAATATCGTCATGTTGTATGCTATGGAATCGGATCTTCAAAATCGTTTTGAAGAGTTCAAGCCCTTTGAGATTCTCGAGGAGCTGAAAACATGTTTCATACTCAAGCCCGCTCGAGATATGAGATCTCTAAGAAATTCTTTAACTACAAGATGGAGGAAGGAGTTCCGTTAGTGAGCACGCCATTAAGATGTCGGGCTACACTCAACGCCTTGAGCAAGCTGGACTACATGATTCGAGGAGCTCAAGATTGACACTCCTAGCTACAAAGTTTTGTAGTTGATCACAATCAGTTGGTTCCAGATATGATCATGAGCTCTTTGCTAAGATGAAAGTAGCGGTGAACATCAAAATAATAATCATGTGTTGATGGTCAACAAGCCCCCCTTTAAGAAAGGTAAGGGTGCAAGGAAGCCCTTCAAGAAAGGCGGTGACAAGCGTTGCCCTCCGAGAAGAAGCTCAAGTCTGGTCCTAAGCCGGACCTTGAGTGCTTCTATTGCAAGGACAAGGGTCCTTTGGAAGCATATGTCCGAAGTACTTAGCGGGCAAGAAGGCTGGCACCATCAAAGGTATATTTGATATACATGTTATTAATGTTTTCCTTACTATCCCTCTTTGTAGTGCCTGGGTATTTGATACTGGTTCAGTTGCTAATATTTGTAACTCGAAACATGAGCTACGGAATGAGCGGCTTGCGAGGATGAGGTGACGATCTTGGCGTTGCAGCGGATCAAGAGTTGATGTGATGGCCGTCGACACGCTCTCCTTAGTTTTACCTTGGGATTAGTTTTAAACCTTAATAAATGTTATTATGTACTGCGTTGAGCATGAACATTATTTCCGGATCATGTTTATTGCAAGACGGTTATTCATTTAAATCGGAGAATAATGGTTGTTCTATTTATATGAGTAACATCTTTTATGGTCATGCACCTCTTGTGAATGGTTTATTTCTTTTAAATCTCGAAAGGGATGAAACACACATCCATAACATTGAGGCTAAGAGATGCAAAGTAGATAGTGATAATACTACTTATTTGTGGCACTGTCGTCTAGGTCATATTGGTGTAAAGCGCATGAAGAAACTCCATTCTGATGGACTTTTGGAGTCTCTTGATTTTGAATCATTTGACACATGCGAACCATGCCTCATGGGCAAGATGATCAAAACCCCGTTCTCCGGTATGATGGAGCGAGCAACGGACTTGTTGGAAATCATACATACCGATGTATGCGGTACATACCGATGTATGCGGACCGATGAGTGTTTCGACGCGCGGTGGATATCGCTATTTTCTCACTTTTACCGATGACTTAAGTAGATATGGGTATATCTATTTAATGAAACATAAATCTGAAACATTTGAAAAGTTCAAAGAATTTCAGAATGAAGTGGAGAACCATCGTAACAGAAAGATTAAGTTTGTACGATCCGATCGTGGAGGTGAATATTTGAGTTATGATTTTCTCACGCATCTTAAAGCAAGTGGAATTGTTTCACAACTCACGCCACCCGGAACACCACAGCGCAATGGTGTGTTCGAGCGGAATCGAACCCTATTAGATATGGTCCGATCAATGATGTCTCTTCTTGATTTGCGTTATCATTTTGGGGTTATGCATTAGAAACCGCATTCACTTTAAATAGGGCTCCATCTAAATCCGTTGAGACGACACCGTATGAGCGTGGTTTGGTGCTAAACCTAAGTTGTCGTTTCTTAAAGTTTGGGGATGCGAAGCTTCGTCAAGAAGTTGATGCGGACAAGCTCGAACCCAAAGCGAGAAATGCGTCTTCATAGGATACCCTAAGGAAACTATTGGGTATACCTTCTATCACGAGAACCGAAGGCAAAGTGTTTGTGTGAAGAACGGTTCCTTTCTTGAGAAGGAGTTTCTCTCGAAAGAAGTGAGTGGGAGGAAAGTAGAGCTTGACGAGGTTATTGAACCTTCTCTTGAATTGGAGAGTAGCGAAGACCCTGAAATTGTTCCATGCTTTGCACCAACAATAGAGGAAGCTAATGACAAGGATCATGAAGTTTGGACGATCTTGCTCTTGAACGTCGCGGTCAACAAGGTCGCGTGCCCTCCCGAGTGGTAATGCAACCTGTCTTGACTGTCTTGTTAGTAGAAGACGGTGAACCTCGAACTATGAGGAAGCGATGATGAGCCGGACTCGAGAAATGGCTAGAAGCCATGAAATCCAATTGGGATCCATGAGCGAAAACCAAGTATGGACTTTGGTGGACCCTCCTAGCGACCGAAAGGCCGTTGAGTGCAAATGGATCTTCAAGAAGAAAGCGACGCGGATGGTAATGTTACCGTCTATAAAGCACGGCTTGTCGCAAAGGTTTTCGACAAGTTCAAGGTGTTGACTACGATGAGACTTTCTCTCCGTAGCGATGTTTAAGTCCATTCGGATTTTATTAGCAATTGCTGCGTTTCATGATTATGAAATAGGGCGGATGGATGTCAAGATCTGCGTTCCTCAATGGCAACATTGATGAAGAGTTGTATATGATGCAACCGAAGGTTTTGTCGATCCTAAGGATGCGATAAAGTATGCAAACTTCACGTTCCATTTATGGTGAAGCAAGCATCTCGGAGTTGGAACCTTCGTTTTGATCAAGTGATCAAGAGCTTTGGATTTGTTCCAAATTGCTCTGAAGCTTGTATCTACAAGAAAGTGAGTGGGAGCTCGGTGGCGTTTACAGTGCTGTATGTGGATGACATATTGATTATCGGAAATGACATCAACATGCTTAACGATGTGAAGAGTTATTTGAACAAGTGTTTTTCAATGAAAGACCTAGGTGAAGCTGCTTATATATTGGGCATCAAAATCTATAGAGATAGATAAAGACGCCTGATAGCTTTAAGCCAGAGTACATACCTAGACAAAGTTCTGAAAAGGTTCAGAATGGATAAGGCAAAGAAAGGTTCAGTGCCTATGTTGTCAGGTAAGATATTGAGCAAGTCTCAGTGTCCAGCTACGGTAAATGATAGGGAAGCTATGAGCAAAGTGCCTTATGCCTCGGCCATAGTTTCCATCATGTATGCCATGCTGTGTACTAGACCGGATGTGTCCAATGCTCTTAGTTTGTGACGAGATATCAAAGTGATCCAGATGGAACCTTTGGACAGCCGTGAAGAACATCCTAAAGTACCTAAATAGAACTAAAGAAATGTTCTTAGTCTATGGGGTGATGAGCGACTTGTCGTAAAGGTTACGTCGATGCTAGTTTTGACACCGACAAGGATGATTCCAAATCTCGACGGGATACGTTTATATTTTGAATGGAGGAGCCGAGTGGAGAAGTCGCAAGCAAAGCGTGATCGCGGTATCTCTGATGAGAAGCGGAATACATGGCTCTGCGAGCGTCAAGTGAAGGAGTTTGGATCAGAAACTTCATCACTGAGCTTGGCGTGGTTCCAAGTGCATTGGACCCACTGGAGATATTGTGTGACAACACTGGCGCCATAGCACTCGCTAAGGAACCAAGATATCATCCAAAGACCAAGCATATCAACCGCAAGTTTCATATAATCCGAGATTATATAGCCGATGGATATCTGAAAATTAGCAAAGTACATACGGATCTGAATGTCGCAGATCCACTGACTAAACCTCTTCCACGTGTAAAACATGATCAACACCTCAGTGCCATGGGTGTGAGATTGTTGCCAGATGTAAACTAGATTATTGACTCTAGTGCAAGTGGGAGACTGTTGGAATTATGCCCTAGAGGCAATAATAAAGATGTTATTATTATAATTCTTGTTCATGATAAAGTTTATATTCCATGCTAGAATTGTATTAAGCGGAAACATTAATACTTGTGTGGTTTGTGAACAACACCGTGTCCCTGGTACGCCTCTAAGGACTAGCTCATTGATCAATGATGGTTAAGGTTTCCTAACCATAGACATGAGTTGTCAATTGATAATGAGATCATATCATTGGGAGAATGATATGATGGGAGACCAAACTAAGCGAAGCAATTAGATCGTTCATCGTGTTCATCTTTGCGAAGCTTTTCCTATGTCAAATATTGTATTCCTTAGACCATGAGATAATGCAACTCCACGGTATCGGAAAGCTTTGAGGTCATCAAACGTCATCCTATGAGAGGGTGATCATAAAGGTGTCTCTCGGTGATCGTAAAGTATCATTGGGTTGTATGTATCGAGATGGAATTTGTCCCTCCCAAGTCGGAGAGATATACTTGGGCCCACTCGGTAATCGATATCAACACCGCTTGCAAGCATGTGGTTAAGGAGTTAATCACAAAGTGATATCGGATTACGAGTAAAGTACTTGCGTGAACGAGATTGAACTAGGTATGGATGCACGACGATCGAATCTCGGGCAAGTAAAATATCGCGAGACGAAGGGAATATATATATGGGATTGATTGAATCACGGCATCGTGGTTCATCCGATATGATCATCGATGAATGTGTGGAGTCAATATGGGTGCCTGACCCGCTGTTGATTATTGATAGAAGATCATGTACGCATATTCTCGAACCCCGGTCACACATAACGATCTCGACGCTAGGATAGATTGGATAATTGGTTTATGAATTTTTGTTGAGTCTCGGGTGGGATCCGGGATATCACGAGAGGTTCGGAATGGTCCGGAGAATAAGATTCATATAAGGCGTGCAGTTTTGGAGTTCGGAATTGTTCGGGTTAACGGTATTGTGCGGAAGCTTCTAGAACCTTCGGAAGGGACCAACGTGGCCCCACCTTCCGGGAGGGGGCATGGGCCTATGAGGGAGTGTCCTGGCCGCATTGGGCCAGGGGCACAAGGCCCCATAGGGCGCTACCGATCTTAGATAAGTTTAAACTCGTTTAAACTAGAGATAGGATTTCTAGATAAGGGAGAGTTTAAATCGTTTAAACTAGAGATAGGATTTCTAGATAAGGGAGAGTTTAAATTGTTTAAACTAGAGATAGGCTTGGAGGAGGGCAGGGCTGGCCTCTATATATAGAGGGTGGTGCGCCTCCCCCACACACACACCTTCTTCCAAGCCCTAGTAGCCTTGCTACCTTCCTCTCCCCTCCCGATTGTTTGTGGCGAAGCCTGCGCAGAAATTCTCCACCATATACACCACGCCGTCGTGTTGTAGATCCAATCTATCTCTCCACCATACTCGCTGGTCCGAGGAAGGAGGAGACGTCGAGTCTTTGCGTGTGCATCTCACGGAGGCACCGCCACTTGTGGTGCTAGATCGGATCGGATCGCGAGGAGAAGCGAGTGCGACTACATCACCCACGTTAAATGAGCGTTCACTGTCGAATCTTCAAGGGTATGAATATCTAATCCAATCTCTCTCGTTGATTGCATCTCCTAGATTAGATCTTGGCTTTCCCTCTGTTCGCATCCGTAGAAAATTTTGATTTACTATGCCGCGAAACCCTTCAAGAACCCCTTCTTACTTCCGTCCATTTTAAACTTATTTAAAATCTTATCAAGGTATGTACTTTGCGATAGCCCTATTAGGCGCCTAGATCTATCTCTATAGATCTTTATGCCTAATATGTATGACGCTTCACCTAGGTCCTTCATTGAAAATTTGCTGTTTAGATAACTTTTAACACTGTTTAAAAGACCTATATCATTTCCGATCAATAATATGTCATCCACACATACTATCAGAAATGCCACATTGCTCCCACTCACTTTCTTGTAAATACAAGCTTCTCCATAAGTTTGGACAAATCCAAACTCTTTGATCACCTCATCAAAGCGGAGATTCCAACTTCGTGATGCTTGCTTCAATCCATAGATGGATCGCTGAAGCTTGCACACCTTGTTAGCATCCTTAGGATCGACAAAACCCTTTGGTTGTATCATATACAACTCTTCTTCAATATTACCATTGAGAAAGCGGTTTGACATCCATCGCCATATCTCATAATCAAAATATGCAGAATTGCTAACATAATCCTAATCGACTTTAGCATCGCTACGGGAGAAAGTCTCATCGTAGTCAACTCCTTGAATTTGTCTAAACCCCTTTGCGACAAGTCGAGCTTTATAGACGGTCACATTACCATCAGCATCAGTTTTCCTTTTGAAAATCCATTTGTTCTCCACGGCCTTTCGGTCGTGAGGTAATTCCACCAAGTTCCAAACTTGATTTTCATACATGGATTCCGTCTCGGATTTCATGGCTTCTAACCATTTGTTGGAATCCGGGCTCATCATCGCTTCTTCATACGTCGCAGGGTCATCATTTTCATCAACCATGAAATTCATGACATGATTTCCGTACAGCTCGGGAGCTGCACGCGTCCTGTTTGACCTGCGAGGTTAGGTAGTACTATCTTTCGGAGTTTCATGATCATTATCATTAGTTCCCTCTTCAACAGGTGGAGCCAACTCCGGAACAACTTCTGGCGCTGCGCAACTCGCCATACTTTGAAGATAAGGTTCCACAACCTCTTCGAGTTCTACCTTCCGACTACTCACACCTTTCGCGAGAAACTCTTTCTCTAGAAAGGATCCATTCTTGGCAACAAAAACCTTGCCCTCGCATCTGTGATAGAAGGAATACCCAATTGTTTCTTTAGGGTATCCTATGAAGACGCATTTTTCCGCTTTGGGTTCGAGTTTATCCGGTTGAAGTTTCTTCACATAAACATCGCATCCCCAAACTTTAAGAAATGACAGCTTAGGTTTGTTTCCAAACCAAAATTCATACGGTGTCTTTTCAACGGATTTAGATGGTGCCCGATTTAAAGTGAATGCAGCAGTTTCTAGTGCATAACCCCAAAATGACAACGGCAAGTCCGTCAGAGACATCATAGATCGAACCATATCTAATAAAGTACGATTCTGACGTTCGACACACCATTTATTTGTGGTGTTCCAGTGTGAGTTGTGAAACAATTCCACACTCTTTCATGTGAGTGCTAAACTCGTAACTTAGATACTCACCTCCACGGTCGGACCGTAGAAATTTGATCTTTCTATTACGATGATTTTCCACTTCATTCTGAAATTCCTTGAACTTTTCAAAGGTTTCAGACTTGTGTTTCATCAAGTAGATATAACCGTATCTACTCGAATCATCCATGAAAGTAACAAAATAACGATATCCACCTCATGGCACACTCATTGGACCACATACATCGAATGTATGATTTCCAATAAATCATGCCCGTTCCATTGAACCGGAAAACGACGTTCTAGTCATCTTGCCCATAAGGCATGGCTCACATGTATCAAATGATTCATAATCAAGTGATTCCAAAAGTCCATCCGAATGGAGCTTCTTCATGCGTTTAACGCCAATATGACCTAGACGGCAGTGCCACATATATGCGGATATATCATCATTAAGTTTAATCCTTTTAGCATCAACATTATGAATATGTGTAATATTATCATCGAGATCTAATAGAAATAAACCATTCATTATCGGTGCATGACCATAAAAGATTTCATTCATATAAATGGAACAACCATTGTTCTCGGATTTAAATGAATAACCACTTCGCATCAAACACGATCCAGATATAATGTTCATGCTCGGTCGGGCACCGATAACATTTATTCAAGTTTATAACTAATCCGGCGGCAAGTGGAGAGGCAGCGTTAAACGGCGATCACATCAACGCTTGATCCGGTCTTGACACGCATCTTGACCTCGCCCTTGCTAGCGGTCGCATGTTCCGCAATTTCGATTCGAGTTACAAATATTAGCACGAACCGGTATCAAATACCCGGGTGCTCTGCGAGCACTAGTCAAGTACACATCAATAACATGTATATCATATATACCTTTGTTTGCCTTGCCGGCCTTCTTGTCGCGGATACTTGGGGATTGCTTCGATGGCGGTCCCTTACAATAGTAGCACTCGGGATCGGACTTAGGTCCAACTCGGGGTTTCTTTTCAGTAGCGGCAAGGGCTTGCCACCCTTACTTCCTTCCGTTTTCCTTCTTGTCTTTCTTGAAACCAGTGTTCCTATTGATCATCAACACTTGATGTTCCTTTTGATCTCCACTTCGCAGTTTTAAGCATTGTGAGCTCGGGAAGACTTCTTCATGCCTTGCATATTATAGTTCATCACGAAGCTCTTATAGCCGGTGGCGTAGAACACGATGGATGCCTAAGTCAATGGGAATCGATATTCCCAAGGACACAAGCTTATCGGTAACCCGACATCTTGATTACATGCTCACTAACGGAGTTGTGCTCTTCCATCATGCAGCTAAAGAACTTTTACAAGCGTTGTAGCTCTCTGACATGTGTGTCGAAAATCATTTTCAACTCACCCATTGTATCAAATGCATTGCCGTTTTGAAAGCTTTGAAGTTCGGCTCTAGCCCATACAATATGCCGCAATGAACTAAGTTGTGGTCCTCTGACGAGTCGATAGACATTCTTCTCCTCGTCGGGGCATCATCAAAAGGTGGGGGCCTAGCAGACTTCTAGCACATATTGCTTTTGTGCGTGAGAGGAGAATCCTCAAATTCATGGCCCAATCGGTAAAGTTGCTACCGTTCGTTGCTAGTTTCTCTTTCTCCATGAACACATTGAAATTAAAAGCAGGTGGTGCCATCTACAACAGAATTTGTAAAGTTTAGACTAAGTGTATGATAGCTTGAGTTCAACTAATCTATATTACGAGGGGGAGGGTGTAGGGTTCGCAGCATAGAAATTTTTTTTCCTACGATGTGAACTATATACCAAGATCTATCTACTAGATACAAACAACGGGCGGATGTATATCCGTAGAGAACATACCCTTGAAGACCGACAAAGCTTAACGAGTTCAACTCGTGGTTGATGTAGATGATCTCTTGCCGATCTCAAGATCGAGAGGAAGTCCTAGCGCCGCAAATCAGCAGCGCATCCGTGCTCGCACACACGTTCGAGGCACCGAGCAACCTCCGCCTCCTCGCTCTAGCGATGCGGTGAAGCACAACTCTTTCTTGCCGAATAGCCACGGTAACATGTATCTCGCTAGTCGAGACCATGGGGATAAATTCTAGAGGGAGAGATCCTTCACGAGGAGGTGTGTGAGACAAGTGAGGAGGGGCTCCTTTTATAGGAGGGGGCACCCAAGGGGTGGCCGCCGGCCATGGCTGCCCCTCCTCATTCATTCATGTGGGTGGACACTCCACTCACAAAATGCCCTTTAAATTCCCTCCACTCAAAAGTCCACTCAAATTCCCATTAAATTTCCACCAAATTTAATGCAAACTCTCATTAAATAAAACTCTTTTATTTTATTCAGAATTTTGTCAATTACTTTAATGACAAACATTCACAAATAACCCCTTGCTAGAATTCTATTTCACATGCATAACCACTTTATGCAATTTCACCCAAAACTTTGTTGGTATCTAGTGAAATAAATTCTCGCTTGTTCATTCTTTCGGCATGAAACATTTGCTCCAATTGGATGTCGGTGTCTCTTAAGTGTGTCACCCTACGGTTCGTGAATAATGCAGACATGATCGAGACCCTCTCGGATCAATAATCGAGCGGGATCTAGAGACCCATCGACTCCCACATTCAACGATGACTTTCTTGTGATCGTCGGAACCTTTACGCTAGTATCTTAATCCCTTTGTTTCACGATATATTACATGTCCTAGATTCGATCATCGGTATCTCCATACCTAGTTTGATCTCGTTCGACATGCACTCTTTCTCGTTCTGTGATATAACATTCTAGTGATCAAATCACTTGCTTGCAAGCTAATCAATGTGATATCACCGAGATGGCCCAGTATATCTATCCGTCATCGGGATGAACAAATTCCACTCTCGATCCATGAGCCTCAACATAACACTTTATTAGTTACGAATCCATCTTTATAATCACCTCATACGGTGTGACGTTTGATGTTATCAAGAAACTCTTCCGGTGTTAGTGATTGACATGATCTCATGGTCTAAGGATTAGGATCACTTCGTAGGTTGTTATAGCAATATAAACTCAATGACTTTGATCGTAATGCTATACTTCGGATGAATGTTCATCACACCATTACACTAATGTTGTGATCCCGTTATTAACAACATCCAATGTCCATGATCAGGAAACCTTGATCATCTTGTTAATCAACGAGCTAGTTTATGAGAGAGGCATAACTAGGAACTTTCTGTTTGTTTATTAAACACACATGTATTAACGTTTCCGTATTAATACAATTATAGCATGGAAAATAAACATCTATCATATACTTGGAATACGCATAATAAACACTTTATTATTGCCTCTCAGGACATATTCCCTTCAGTGGAGGCCCCGCCATGAACAGGACCTTCGCGCACCGCGGGAGGGAACGTGTCGGAACGCGTCATCTCCGCTATCGCTGCAATCATGCATCTGCAGATTGCAGTTGCGTTCCAGTTAGTTAGCATATGAAAAAACAAAAGAAAATATCAAGTAATATTCAATACTTGCTTGACAAAAGGTGTGGTCTGTCTGTGCAACACCTTTCAGTTTGGACGGTGTTTCCATTGATTATATGCCGAACTTTTTCATTGAACTAACTTCAGTTGTGGCTTAATCAAGAAATTTGTAGGAGATTCCCAGGTAGGTTCGTCTTACCAGATTTTCCGTCCGCTTTTAAGTTGGACGCCTTTGCCCCTGCTATTTTAGACATATTACATGCCCTACCACCGCTAAGTGCAACCCTCAGTTCCCCTCCTCCCGTCCGCCGCCCGTGACCCAGCCCGCATCGCCTCCACCCATGTCCTATCCTCCCCGTGAACGCCGCCTCTTGTCCTGTTCAGCGGGAGCGGATGCAGAGGAGGAGCTCGAAGTCTCCAACAGGGCCCCCTATGTCCTTCCCTCCTGCTGCGGTGGCCTACACGCCCAGAGGCAGGGATCGAAGCGGCACGTTGATACTGAAGGTCGCGTCGAGGAGGGCGGTCTGGGCGATGAGTCGGTTGTCTTGGCGCAGAGGAGCCGCTAGGAGCAGGGAGACGCGCGCGAAGCTTGGGACGGGCGAGGTGGTGCGCAGGGTCAACCGCCGTGGAGGCGCTGGGACGGTCGCGAGTGGAGTGAGGAGGCGAGCCAGACGTCCTGCAAGCCCTCGCCGCCTTCCCCATCCTGCCGAGCTCGTCGGTGCGGACCCTACCTAAGGTCTCGCCCGTGGCCGTCCGCCTCCCCATCCTCCAGAGCTCGCTGCCCCGGACCCTACCTCAAGGTCCCGCATCTCAGACATATGCACGCGCCCGCCCGCCTCCTCATCCCCGCCGAGCTCGTCGGACCCTACCAAGGTCACGGTCCTCTCTCTTCTGGCCGCCTACAAACCCCACAAAAGCGCCGGTGGTACTTCTTGGGTGTCTTTGACCGACCGAGTGTCTTCTGGTTTGATCGCTTGGATAGATGGATGGATCTTTGGATGACGATTCTTGTATGTTCTACGACTTGTGCTAAGGTGCTTGCAGCATTGGTTGATACTTCCTGATGCTTCTCTCTGTGTCGTTGGATCAACTCGATGTGCATGCTTTTGATGCTTCTCTGTGTGTTGTTTAATCGACTGATACTTCATATTTCGTCAAGGAGGGGAATTTTGGCAGCGCGAGGGGGACACTGAGTTCTTGAACAAGTATACATTTTTGTAAACAAGAGGATGAAGATTGAGGAGAAGCTTGTTCAGAGGTTTCATCGGCGTATGTGTAGTGCCTTTGTGGATGCGGCATTTTTGGGTGGATATAGAACAGTCTTGATGGCAGTTGTGACGATGATAGTGAACTTCGTGAAAATGCATCTCCATAAAAGGCTATACATGAGAAATTGGATCAGGTGTATACCAGGCAAACCTAATTATTTTTTTCTATATGAGCAAACCCAATGCTTTGTAAGCTTTTATTAGTTGGGGAACTGGCTTAGACTGTCCGGTTCACTAGGATAGGATTTTTAATCCGTGTAACATATCCTATTGAAAATATAAAGCTGAGAGGCTTTTATTTGTTAATGATTTGGGTTAATAATTTGATAGGCATATTTTTCTAGATGTTAATGATTTTGGTTTCAAGAATTTTGGGCAAAGCTTTTACATTGGAACGGATTAGCAGAAGCCGAGAAAAATATGGATTGAAGCTGCTAGGTGTCGAATCGATTAAATTGGTTTGGTTCCTGCTGCTCATACTGCAAATGCAATTGATTCACGGTCTGCTCTGTGACATTAAGATGTCTGCGCACCACAAAAAGTATCAGGAAAAAGCAAGGGATCATATCAATACAAAGGATTGTTGGAGTTGCATGTCTTCAGTGAATAAATGAAGACAGATGAAACCTTGCCGATGCTGCATCTTCACTCTTCAGTATTTGATTTCTGACTTGGTTCCTAAACATAGGTTCTCCTTATTCTATATTGGGCATAGTTTTTGATAGAGAAATTCCGCGCTGTTTGCATTTTTCTGAAGTTCAGTCAAGTTGTTCCAGGAAATAGCACATTGTGATGTGGAAATGCTAACACACGGTAAGCCTTTTGTTTTTGTACCGGTGATTCTGGTGGAGTGTGCGATGAGGGTATGGTCAAATTGGCTCATGTGGGGAGATATAAATTTATGTTCATTTTGACATTTGAGCTTTTTAAAATGTAACTTTTATTTAAAAACATCTACCAGAAGAACGCACTTTCAGTAATGTCAGTAATATTCAATACTTGCTTGACAAGGTGTGGTCTGTCTGTGCAACACCTTTCAGTTTGGACGGTGTTTCCATTGATTATATGCCGAACTTTTTCATTGAACTAACTTCAGTTGTGGCTTAATCAAGAAATTTGTAGGAGAATCATTTATAGAGAGATGACAGTTAGACAGCAGTTCATCACTCCCTCCTGTCAGTAAGAAAAAAGATAGTTGGCACTCTGCTCAATCATGTCCCACTTAGACGCGGATGAACCGCGTTACAATAATTATTTTAGGTAGAACGTAGCCATCATTTGGAATAAATTTTGCATATCCCTATCTATTCATTCATAACATAATCATAATCATAACAAAAAAAACAGTGTCTCCTAATTGCCAGGAGGAGGACGGCTGTCAGAGTTAGACTAGAAAACGTCCCGGAATAATCCGTGTCCCGGCAGACGGCAGCGCATCCAACCAAACATACAGGTGGAACGACGAGGAGAACCTTCCAACAAAACGGCCTTCTCCTTTCCGTGAGACAACGGACGGCTGCCGCACACACCAATCCCAGAGCGCAAACTCTTCCGATCTCTTCTTCCTCATCAGCGCCCCCCACATCGCCCGGCGTCCCAGATCCGCGGGGCCATGGCGTCGCGCAGGCGGATGCTCCTCAAGGTCATCATCCTCGGCGACAGCGGGTGCGCACCGGCCACACTTTTTTCCCCCCGCTTTTTTTTCTTTTCTTCCGGCCTGATTTGGCCACTGTTTTTCTGACCCCCTCCTGCGGTTTTTGTTTGTTGCTAGGGTCGGGAAGACGTCGCTGATGAACCAGTAAGGCAGAACCCCAATCCCGCCTCATCCGATTCGTCTAATTTCTAGTCTATCGGAGGTTGAGTTCGCGGGTCTGAACGATTCTGCGGTTGGTTGGTGTTTTGCAGGTACGTGAACAACAAGTTCAGCAACCAGTACAAGGCCACAATCGGCGCGGACTTCCTCACCAAGGAGGTGCAGATCGACGACCGGCTCTTCACCTTGCAGGTCTGGCCGTACTCTTCGTACTAGTACCTCAATCATTGCTGCTGCTCTCTCTCCAAGGTGTAGTTGCTGCTGTTAGATCTTGATATGTTGTTTGAGATGTGATGAACTTGCGCCCCTGCCAATGCTCTGAATTTTAGATAGGTCTATGAGTGTAGTGGTACTAAATTACAACCCCGAGTAGTTTGTTTTTGGCAGATTGAGAAGGCTGTGCCACATGAGTTAGTTTGGTCACATTATTAGTGTCAGTTTGGGTTTGTTTTGATTTTTATTAAGGTTAGTACTACAGTTAAAACCCTATTGGCTTGCTTAATGGAGAGGCCAATGTAATTACAGATGATTAAAAGTCAGAGTTCAGGCCACCTTATAGCTGATTTCTACGAGGAAGGTCGAGATCAAAATTGTTAAGAGGGATCAGAGTAGGGCTGCTCATGAGCTCATTAGGTTGGGCTCTGGAGCAGGTTGCCAGTTTTTAGCTTCTTCAGGTTGGGGTCTATTCCGTTCGCATTTAGTGGGTGCCAGTTGTACCTCTTCCTGATTCAGTATAGATCTCACCTATCATCGCAATTTAGTATTTGGTTCTCTTGGTTTTCTGGAAGATTCTATGTCACTTCGCCTTGTCAATTTTGAAAGGAACATGGCGTGATAAGTCCTGTGAATACGCTGCATAGACATTTGGCACGACATAAGAAATCACATCAATTCAGCTCTAGTCTGCACTACCTATTAGTATAGTACAGTTTCTCAAGGATGAGTACTGAGACCTAATTCCCCAGAGGGAAAAAGATAGAGACCTTGCAGGGGAATTACAAGTCAATGTATTAAGATAGAAAGAAAGCTGGCAAATGCTGCCAAAGAAAATTAATAGCTGTTCAAGCCCACATGGAACATGACTAAGGTGACTCTTTGCATGACCAAAGAAAACACATAGGTAACTAAGTCTATGGACCATGTACTGGGTACTGACACTTTATTTAAGACTAAGAGATTTGAGATTTTTATGACTGGGCATGAACGATTATGTAGAGTTGTTATTTTCTAGCAAATCCTACCTTACTTTAAATCCGAACTGGGCTATTGATATTAAACATTCAGACCATGGCATCTTTTCTATTGAACCGAACGGTTAATGAAGGAGCCTGTTCGTGTCCATTGTCAATGGTTTCATCACTCATTCTGTTATTCATCATATTCAAATCAAGGATATGGCCATATGGGATAATTAAATTATTCCCTTATTACATGTACCTGAGGCATACATCTACTTTTGAGCTCTGCCTGATAGTTCATTTAAATAAACAAACAAGTGCAGTTTGTTTTTGGGTCCAGTCTATTAGTTGTGCCTGGTATGCTGCCTGATTCCATTGTAGCTGGATGACCTGATGTACCACTTACTGGATGATTGTGGGTACTGGTTCAGTCATGATAATGCTTTTCTGAAATGAGCTGAACCGTACTACGCGGAATAATCTTTAGTACAAGTAAAAAACACTTGTACTCTTTCTCCTCTTTAAGGAAAGATGGAAAGATATTGCATATCGTGTTGTTAGGTTTTTGTTAATATTTGTGCAATGATGCTATAACTTAAATTCCGTTTTCACATGATTCAGCGAAGCAACTTGAAATATTTACTGCTCTAACTAATTAATCATTACTTATATCTGTAGCATGTTTAATTTTCGTAATTTGCAAGAAAAACAATGTAATGTACGGCTATCAACTTGCTTCCTTGTGAAAAAATATTTTCACTCACCCACACTTGTATTTCCCTGAAACTTAGATATGGGACACAGCAGGACAGGAACGTTTTCAGAGTCTTGGCGTGGCATTTTATCGGGGAGCTGACTGTTGCGTTCTTGTATATGATGTCAATGTAACCAAGTCGTTTGAAAAACTTAACAACTGGCGTGAGGAGTTCCTAATCCAAGTAAGTAACTTGCTTAATTATTGGTCATTCAGGTGTACTGCATCATGTTATATTGAAAGTTTCACCGTTCTTATTACAGGCTAGCCCATCAGATCCAGAGAATTTCCCTTTTGTTTTACTTGGAAATAAGATTGACGTTGATGGTGGCAATAGCAGGACTGTAAGTATTTCTCACGATTCTTCTGTTACTTAGTATCCACTCTTGGTTTACTTAATATGTTATAGTACTCATTTTGAAATAATTTTTGTTTTTCAGGTCTCTGAGAAGAAGGCCAAAGCATGGTGTGCTTCCAAGGGAAACATGCCTTATTTCGAGACGTCTGCTAAAGAAGGCTTCAATGTGGAAGCGGCTTTCGAGTGTATAGCAAGGAATGCTATCAAGAATGAACCTGAAGAAGACGTGTACGTTTACTTCTTGCAGTACATGTACTGTTTAGACAAAAAATACTTGCTCAATTATTTCCTTGAAGGGAGGGAATTTGGAAATAGTAATGAAGAAATGCACTAATGCTATTCTTGGCAGCTAGACTGATGCTCTGCTAAATTTTGTAGATATCTTCCTGATACAATTGACATGGGAGGCACTGGAAGGCAACAACGCTCATCAGGCTGTGAATGCTAGAAGATACGTATCAGCTGATTACCTCTGTCGGTTCTTCATTTTCTGAGCTTGGTATATCTAGTTTGAAAGCTGCTATTTGTATCGGTTGCTATATATGTGGCTGTTTAGTCTCCAATGAAATTGGATAATTCGTCGATAACTTATGATTCTTTGTACGAGCGCTAGATGGTAGAGAGTTGGCATTCTTTTTAGTCTTTTGCGAGCTTTTGATTGTTGTGGTGCATATATATCTCGGAGATCGGTATTTTTTATGGAGATTGTAAATGAACAGGAAAAGGATCCAATGCTATGCTACCCATTTTGATGGTAGTCACTCAGATGTTATCTAAGTATATGGTTTGCCTGTTACATATTCTTTGCTTTTTCATTCATCTGTTTTACTGATGCGCAGGGTTAAGCCAGTACGTTTCATGTCTGTATACCTGCAATTCCTTGCTACACTGATGTGGTTCAGTTTGAGACCCAACACTTGCTCGCTGTGTAGTACCCCGAACCAATTTTTTTTTTTTTTTTTTTTGCATCGATCATGCTTACTTTTGACATTTTTCTGACATGCAAATTATCTAGTCAAAAATCGAAAATTACAAAGTTTGACCACATATACTTTTACATATATAATGTTAGATGAATATATTATGAAAATGTATTCTGATGGACATATTGATATTGATTTGGTGCTCTAGATGCCCAACTGCTAATAGTCACATGCACGCTGTTACCTGAGAGCTGTACGACTTGTGCCTGCAAAGCAAGTGGCCCGCTGTTACACCGAGAAATGAGCACAGACAAGTGGGACAGTGTGGAGTACTTTCCTTCGTCCATTTTCTTGTCGGTTTGTTTTGTCCCGAGAAATCCCCATCCCATACTATCTCGTGCTCTACTCGATGGTTCCGCCGTGAAGATGGCAGGAAAGTCTGCATGTGACAAGGCGATCGCGGTCCAGAGCAACAGGATCGACAGATCCATCAAGAAGGTGAGTTTTCCCAATACTGGATGGTTTCCCGGGGCTGTGAAACTCCCCTGAAAGTGTAAGATGGTTAACCTAGAGGAGATGAATAGATTTTTTAAAAAAAATTATAATCTTTTGTAAGTTTTAGGCTTTACAGAATATAGCCTAAATGTAAACTTGGTGAGGCAACCTAGATGATGAACAAAATACTTCAAGCTCGAAGGCTATCACAAGGTAAACAATACAAGTAAGAGATCGATTAAGGAATAACCGAAGCACGCGAAGACGAAGATGTATTTCCGTGTTTACCATCTTTGGGAAGGGGGCTGCGTCACGTTGGAGAGGTGTGAGGTTCCACGAAGAATTCCTCATGCCATAAAGGCTCACCTTCTTCTCCGAGCCTATCCCACAAAGGAATAGCTCACTTACTTATGGTAGACTTTAAGGTAGTCTCCAAACCCTTACAAACTTTCTACGGAGCAAATCACAAGCCAAATGCCTTCGGGCGACCCTAGCCGCCTAGGGTTTCCCACAAACCCAAGAGTAACAAGCTAACTCGATAAACTCAAGGGGGAATGAACTTTGGCTTAGTGGAAACGTAGATCGGGACCTCCTCTTCCTTTCTACCAAAGAGATTTGGATTTGGTTGGGTAGAATGGGAGATCCTCAAGCTTTTATGTTTCAACAATGAAGGAGAGAGAGAGAGCGCTTCAAGAAATGAATGTTTGCTGAAATGCCTAACCTCTCAGTGGAGAAGAAATGGATATATATAGTATGGGGAGAAAAAAAGCCGTTTGGGGTTCCTGCGACAGAACCTGCAATAAGTTCGGTCGGACCGAATTGCTCGCAGAAAATTCCGGCGACAGCTCCGACGGACCGGACCACACGCCGGAAATTTCGGTGACGGAGTTCTCGGCGTAGAAAGTGCTGCGAGAAGCCATTTCGGTGCTTCGAGAATTTCGGCGATAACACCGCGATCTTGATTTGCCGATTTCACAGTAGCCCCTTTGGACTCATTTTTCATGGCTATTTTTCTCTCTCTCTTCGAACGAGTGTGTGTCGGTGGATAATGAGAAGTATATTTGGTGTAGAACAACCCCAAAAAGCGCATCGAGATCATCCTTTTTAATAGTGCGGTGTTTCCTAATTGACTCAAGAGTAAATAAGAGAGAATAATAAATAACACCACCGGCTCTTTGTATAGAAATGAATGGGGGGGTCACACGTCGCCTTTCACCAACAACCTGTGGACTCTCACGTGTAGAGAAGCTAGTATAAACATTAGTCCGCTCTCTAGTTTCGATGTCATAGTTAATCAAAACACTAGATAATGGCTATTTGCCCTTTCACCCCCAACTTCTACGGTCCGCTTACCGAGGAATAGATGCGGGAGGACCCAGGGCCAGAGCAAGTTGGGTTGGGGTATAGAAAACCACTTGATGATGAACCGTCTCTAGAACCAGAGCCCCAATCCTTTGCTCTCGCTCGCGCATTCCCTTTGTTCTAAACCAATCCAGAATCGAATTTCATTCTGTATAATAAAAAAAGAACACTTGGATCTCGTCTTGCTTGCTGGGAGAGAGGAAGCTCCCGAACCACCTTTTAAAGACAGATAGCTAGACTCTACAATGATACCAGCGGATGAAATACCTATCCCTGTTTTCCGTTCTATTGAAATCCCGCGTTGAGCCGATGTTTCATTGATCGATACCGGGCACATCCATCACATCAACTATTGCACTTTTCATACACATTTATTGACAGACCGGTAAACTAGACCCGAAAAACTCCTATTTTGAAAACGAAAGACCCATCTAAAATGGCGCAACGCTATGACGAGCGTTCTCACAAGCCGGCACCTCGATGCATCCGTCTCTAGAGTTGTACACCTCTTTATTTCATAGGATGGCCGAGGCCCTTTTCAGAACTAGCCCATGATAGCAGGATCCTGACCTAACCCGAAGCCTGAAGGTCCAATGACCCACACAAAATGGCTGATCAAAAAGCGGATTGGCCGTCTCTTGAAAAGAGGCTCACTTTTTCCCTATATCTAGAATGGAAAGAACTACTATTTTAGAGACAAGCAATGACTGGACTCTTAGGCTCAACAGGAGAGAGGCGGGGGTGTGGAGGTGGAAGCACTCACCACCATAAATAGGCCCATAAATAGGCATGAATATGGAACAAAGAAATGTCAATGCTATCGGTTTCGATCTTGACTTCTTTCTCTGGCAAGTGAAGTAAAGTAGTAAAAGAAAAGTAGAGCCTGGTTGATGTCAAACGTTTTAAAATCTTACCCACCATATCAATTCATGCACGTTACTGGATGAAAAGTCCAAAAGAAAGCAATGATGGTTTTGATCTTTATAACCGACTTAACAACTTCTTCATGCCCCTACTAACGAAACCATGACCCGTGTGCGTTTCCCAATTGCTCATCCAAACCATCATTTTGATGTTTACAATCAGAATAGCGATTGGGGGGAGGGGGTGATGTGTGACAATGTAGTTTTCCCGGGAGTGCGCATGGGACAACGCTTGATACTTTGAAATTCGCATGTTGTAGTAGTTTCTTAACTCAGCTGAAAATTCACATATTAATGCGCTGGAGTGGGTCTGTCCCTGCAACAACTCTTGATTGATATAATGATCATTCGACATATGTCGCCGTCCAAAAGAGGAGCAAATCGAAGCAACCGTTCACAACTAAGTTGTTCTTTACTTTCTTGGCCTGGGGAAGCGCGCGTTTCTCTTGTGGCACCATTTGGGTCTTTTCCATTGCCAACAGCCGTTAGCAGAAAGGTCATACTACATTGTACAGAGCCCAGGTCACGATCATTTTGGCATATATTCCATGCTGGCAGTGTGGTACAGCTACATTTTGGAGTACCACATGTAGTACAGCAACATATTATTCCATGCTAGCCCATCCACTCGCAAGTTCTAAATGGGAAGTAGTCTTTGCTGCTAGATGCATGCATTCTACCGAGGCGGGTCACGATCATTTTTGGCATCACTAGCTGCCGGCCAGCAGCCCCTTATAAGAAGATATAGGGTTGTTGCTCGTACTACTTTGATATGACGATGAACAAACCGCTAGCTTGACTGCATATAGAAAGTGCAGCAATCCAAACCCCCACACAAATCTGTAACTGTACGTATAGTGTCAACGAAATCCTAAATATGTGTTAAGATCGAATAATGATCGATGGTGAGCTCTAGAGATTGATGATGATGGTGGATCAGATTCAGTTCGTGCCGTAGCGCGCGGCAAAGACGACGATGCACAAGCTAAGTTTCAGGTGCCCGGCCGACTGCCTGCTGTAAGGGAAAGAAGCTAGTTGTCAGGGGTTAATAAGTTTCAGCGCGTGAAACTGAAACTGAAACTGCATGTCGCGCGCTCTTCTTCAGAGTAACACAAAATCAGTTCATTATTATAGGAATTTAGCGGGAGGCCAGGTTTAGTTAATCATGGATCGTACAGTGTGCACGTACTACCAGTCCATTTCATGTGTATGTCACTGATGACTGATAGAGTCCTACGTCAGTCTAGTGACGAACTGACGATGGTTCAGCACAGGCAGGACGGCCGCAATAGTCCGACTCAGGACTTTCATGTAATCGTCGAGTCGTCTTTTTTAAGATTCGTTATAGATATGTTAGCTTGATGCATGTGTGGGTCTAGTTTAACGATACAACTGCCTTGGTCTAAATAAACAAACCTCTCCATCCTCTTGGTGCTTCCGCAAGTTGCACTACTAGCTACTGTTAGCTTTGTTAGCACATCAGGCTAATCAACAGTAGGATTTAATGATCTTATAATTAGAACACCTCTTTACGCAGTAGATAGATTGGACACTTACCAGAATCAGTAGATGAAATCATTAGGGGGTAGCTCATGGTGATGACCGTAGGCTTGTGGTGCTGTTTGGGTAAGACTAGCAACAGGTCGACGTGCAGAGGGGTAGGACCGTAGGAGTGCTGCTCCCACTACCCTCCTGGTGGCCGGGGCATGGAAAAAAGCCTTCCATTCCAATCACTCATCAACTCTATAGGATCCTTAGCTAGGGGCGTGACCTCCTTACAATGTTAGATCATTCTCATATCCTAATATATCTACCATGTACTACTCTAAATATAGATTAAACGAGATCCGATTATACAAGGCCGTAGAGGACTTATCGTCCTACCTAGGGATGACCATTGGTTGGGGTGCACTCACTCTCCTAAGTCATAGCCATCCAAGATTGCTGAAGTCAATGTCACATCTCACTGAAAGGTTAACGAGGAAAACATGGCATGAGATTTATGTTCCCTTAAATAAGATGTCCCAAAACATGATATCAACGTCTCTTCCTTTCTTGGCCTTTTCAAGTAAACACAAAGTTAGGCCTTGATGCATGGATATAAATATATAATATAATTAAAAAGCATAGGTTTATCTCCAAACAACCGGCTACTCAATACAACATCACGACCAATAGACACAATACATACATTGCAACCGATGCATCCGACAAGCCCCGACCTAAATGTTCCTCGGACCGACGGCAGTCCGGTTGGCCCGGGTGAGCACGGTGTCGATGGTGCTTCTCCTTGGCAGCGGGGATCTGCGGCGGCAGCGGATCCACTAGTGGACGGAGGGGTAGAGACTAGCGCTAGGGCTGGCGGTGTCAGTGACACCCTTGCCGCAGTGTGGCGGCGGGGCTTCACGAGTCCATTTGGACTCGGCCGGGCCAGGGAGGGTTTGGTTTGCCCATGTTGCTGCATCCGGTCGGCTATCGCCATTCGGCGGTGGAGGTAGTTCCCTCCTGCGGGGTCACTGTACCGCTAACCTCGCCGAAGTTTCTTCCTTTTTGGTCATACCACCTATAGCGTGGGTCACGGTGAGGCGACAAGTGGCGTCACAGCGGTGGCGTGTGTAGGTGGGCGGAGCGTGGGATGGAGCCAGTCGAAGCGTCCGAGGGCGTGGTTTTTTGAGAGATAGGGAGAAATCCTTGTCGTCCGACACCGACGCGGTGATTCCTGCGGGTGTCGCCGACCTTCTTGAAGGGCGTCGGGAGTATCTCTTCCCCACCCCTCGTAGCGTACCGGGGGAAACCCCCAGATCAGTCTGGGCAGTAGCGTCGTTGCCGTCGCTTCCCTTCTTAGAGGTGCTGCTTGGTACGCGACATTTCGGAGTGCTAGTAGCGTGGTGGATCTATCCGGAGAGCGCAGCGGTTGCGGGTCATCCTTGTTTTCGTCAAGCCACCGTTGCCGGCCTTGTTTTCTTTTCTTGTTCTTCTTCTTTTCTTTGTTTTTCTTTTGAGCATTGTGCTGTCTGGTCCAACAACTGTCTTAAACGGTTGCTATATTTATATAGCTGGGCGAAAGCCTATTTCAAGGAAGTGCACAAGAAGCAATCCATCGCGCGGATCACCATCCTCACACATATTTCGATGATGTCCTGTCCGCACCAAGGCAATACGCTTCACTCTCCACCCCATCGACCAGATCCAACATGACCTAATTAGCTAGAAGAAACAATGGCAGGTGCATCGATGATGGCCCGTCGGAGGTGTTCGAAAGTATCCACCAACTATGCAGAAAAATGCTAAATTCCGCTCCGTGCGGCGTGACGTCCAATTTGTGGGAGTCAACTTTTTTCTTTTCTATAATATTTTCCTTTTCTATTTTTATTCATTTGAAGTTCTGATTTTGAAGATTTATTTACGATTTTTTGAAATATGTTCATGTTTTTCAAAAAAATGTTCAGTATTTTTTAATAATTTTTCAAGATTTTTGAATTGTTAACGACATTTATAAAAAAATTGATCAATTAAAATGTTTTTTTTACGATTTTCAAAAATTAGTACATGATTTTTAAAAGGCTCACAATTTTTAAAAATATTTATTTTAAATTTTATAATTAAAAAATGTTTGATTTGATAAAATAAAAAATAAAAAAGAAACATAAAAAAATAAAAAAAAGGAAAAAAGCAATCCTTTAATGGGACAAGGCCCAACCAGCACAGGACACGTGTTGACCGGTAGCCACCGTTCAAAGCATGTATATCATGTACCGCTAGAAAAAGGGAAACATTCATGCGTGTTGTGCTTCTAACAAACCAGTTTCTGGTCTATACGAGCGTGGTGTGACCTTTCTAGTTTAATTAGCGTGTATGTGTGTTTCTTTTTTCTTTTTTTTCTACGTGTTCTATAAGTCGGCTTCGCCTCGAATAAAGGTGCCTATGTCGCATCAAATTTTTATAAATATCTTGGAGGGGTGCATTGGTCGTAGCTTCTATTTGTGGTTACCCCAATTTATCGTAGCACGTTCTACGACTTGGCTTCGCCTCGAATCAAGGCGTCTACGGCGCATCAAAAAATAGAAGTACAAGATGCAAAGTACACAAAAGTACAAGTATATGCAGATCCAAACTACATGAAAGTATAATTATGCTCACAGACAAAGGACATCAAAGTATAATAGTACTCTAAAAGCCAAAGTACATGAAAGTAAAAGTTTATTCACAGCCAAAATACACGAAAATACAACAGTACCCATAGCCAAGTACATCAAAGTACTACTATAGTAAGAGTCAAAGTACAGAAAAATACAAATATACTTAGAATTACAAGTGTGTAGTAAACCCAAGTACTATAAATTACACTAAAAATCTGAAGTACAAAAAATATAGAACTGCAATAGTCTAAAGTAAGAACGACAGCGGTTTGGAAAGTACAATTTTTTTTGCTCAAAACCTATCAACAAGGGATCTAGTTTTGAAGCTCTCGACACGAGGAGCTAAAAATTGAAAACGGTTCGTAATATGGACAAACGGTTCTTAAAATATTTTATTTTAAATCATCGGATTTGAAAAATAAAAGGGAAAATCTGTACTTTCGCTCTCCTTTATCTCCCCTCTCTTATCTTAATCACACTTCACTTCTTGTTGCGACCCTTGTCAAGCATGCAGAGCATCACTGGGAGGACCGCGCGAAGAAGAAGCCGCCACTTGGTATGATGACAACACGCGAGATGGACCTTTGAGAAGGTCGCATATTTTTAGGATTTCGAGTGCATATCACCTCGCAGAGGCGAGTAAATTGTAAAAGAACAAAAGTTATGAACCCTTTAAAAAAACACCGGAAAATATGCATTATGGTGCGTGTTTGATTACTTTGCCCATTTGTGATGTTTTTTGCAATTCACCATGCAGTAGAGGCCGACAAGTCGTGGTTACTTGGTTTGAAGATTGATTTTCCTTTCGAAATTTACCGTTGGGAAGCAATGACGAAAGGGATGGAGCTAGGCTTTTGAAACGATAAGGTTAGAGCGGACAAGTACAACCTGACGAGCGGCCACGGAAGAAACAACCTAGTGTGATTGGCTACCCATTAGGGTACACGCACATCGCACGTAAGTTCAAAAGATGCCCATGCGCGCATCAATCAAGTAGAGTACATAAACACGAGCAGAGCGGCGGCACTTGCATCTATCATCACTGCTATGCAAACAATGGATGTGTCGTACTCTCTCGCGTTCTTGCATTCCCCGTTCCTCGTCCTTACCTTGTTTGTGCCTATCTTCTTCCTCCTCTTCTTCACCAAGAAGTCCCGTCCATTCAGCAGCAATGGCGGCAAACGGTTGCCTCCGTCGCCGTGGGGTCTTCCCATCCTCGGCCACCTCCCGCTTCTTGGATCTCTGCCGCATAGGAAGCTCCGGTCCCTGGCGCAGGAGCACGGTCCGGTCATGCTCCTTCGCCTCGGCGGCGTGCCCACCGTCGTGGCCTCCTCGGCGGCCGCGGCGCAGGAGGCCATGAAGACCCGCGACCTGGCCTTCGCGAGCCGTGCCCCGGTGCGCATGGCGGAGCTCCTTTTCTACGGCCGCGACATCGCCTTCGCACCCTACGGGGAGCACTGGCGCCAGGGCCGCCGCGTGTGCGTGCTCCACCTCCTCAGCGCTCGCCGGGTCGACTCGTTCCGCCGCGTCCGTGAGCAGGAGGTCGCCGCGCTGCTCGACCGCGTCCGACGTGTCGCATGCGCCTCGCGGCCTGATGTGGTGAACCTAACCCACGAGCTCATATGCTACACCAACGCCATCATCTCGCGGGCCACCTTCGGCGACAGTAATGGCGGGCACGGCATCGGCGACGGCCTGTCGGAGGTGTTCGCCGACTTCGAGGAGCTGCTGGGGACGGTCTCGGTGGGGCAGTTCGTGCCGTGGCTGGCGTGGGTGGACACGCTGATGGGGCTAGACGCCAAGGCGGCGCGGACGTCCAGGGTAATGGACGAGATGCTCGAGCGGGTCATCGCAGACCACCGCCAGCGGCGGCGCCTCCTCCGCGGAGGAGGGCCTGTTGGCGACGGCGAGGACGATCACCGGGACTTCGTGGACGTGCTGCTGGACGTCAGCGAGGCGGGAGACGACACCGGAGGTGTCGAGTTCGACACGATCGCCATCAAGGCCATTGTCCTGGTACGTAACCTTGGCACACACGCCCCTTTTTTGATGTTTTGCTTGTTTGGATGACAATCCGTCACGGTCAATGAAACCAGGTGCTCTTAAATGAAGTACTCCGTAATGATTGCTACTAGTAGAAGTCGTCATGTTCTCGATGGAAAACGACTAAGATTATGCCTAATCGTTAGTCAGCTGCTTCCGAACGCCGACGTCAACATCCCGATGCCGCCGTGACAGTAGATATATACTGCCTTCGTCTTAAAATAACTGATTTGGATTTGTTTATATTCGTATATGTCTATATACTAAAACGTGTCTTAATACATGTAAATTTAGATATATCCATCTCACTTATTTTAAAACGAAGGGAGTATCTTTTTAGCGCGCAATGTTTCACCAAGTTTCACCGTTTTGAATCAGTCCAATTCTTTCTAGTACAATTTACAAAAACATGATGAAACTTGGCATGAATCTGAAGCACTAAATTGAGATACTATATAAAAATAGAAGGTAGAAATGCGGCGTTGACCGAATCTGCTACACGTAATCTCCGACTCCGTGTACGAGAGCATGACGGCTAACAATAATGATGGCGAAATGCTAATTAGTGTACTTGATTCAACTATGTCGAACACACTTTACCGGCAGATTAGGTCCATATCGGCCCAAAGTAGTATGAAAATTCAGTTGTGATAGCACGATGTCTTGGGTCCGTCACTGTTTGTGCATATTCTTGTTTGCTCGTGACTTCTTTGTAGAAGACATGTAGTGATCTAGGTGTGAACGATGAAATTAGAGAGGACAATTTCACTTGACTTTGATGTAACTTCCAACTTTTCAAATAGCCTTTATTTGTTTTTATCGTTCTAATTTTTCATATGTTATACTCTCGCGATGATCAATAAAGAGAAAATATTGGTCAAAACAAAAGAGAGGTAACTTCAATGACTATACTCCACACGATTATGCGTGTAGAAGACCCAATAGATACTATTTCACTACAGACCAAACTATTCCAGTGAACTCTTAACTTTATGGCTTCTTTTCGAGAACTATGTTACTTCATGTCTTTATACGTGTGCATGATGTAACAGGACATGTTCGCAGCTGCGACCGACACGACCTACACGACTCTGGTATGGGCCATGGCGGAGCTCATCAACCACCCAACCAAAATGCGCAAGCTCCAGGACGAGATCCGAGCGACCTTCATCGGAAGTGGCGGCAGCCCTGTCAACGAGGACCACATCGACAAGCTGCACTACCTTAGGGCCGTGATCAAGGAGACCCTTCGGCTGCACGCGCCTCTTCCACTCCTCCTACCCCGTGAGACACTCGAGGACACGGAGCTGCTCGGCTACCGTGTCCCGGCGCGGACGCGTGTGGTGATCAACGCATGGGCCATTGGCCGCAATGCGGAGACGTGGGAGCGCGCCGAGGAGTTCGTGCCGGAGCGGTTCATGGACAAGATGGATGACGCGACAGAATATGGGGTGAGGCATGACGATTTCAGGTCGGTGCCATTCGGTGCTGGGAGGAGGGGGTGCCCCGGGGTTGGATTCGCGACACCGTCGATCGAGCTGGCCCTCGCAAGCCTGTTGTACCATTTCGACTGGGAGTTGTGGACGGCGGCCGGGGCGTCCAAGTTGGACATGAGCGAGCTGTATGGGCTATCTGTGCGTCTCAAGGCCACGCTTCATCTGGTTGCCAAGCCGTGGTCTCCTTGATCGAGTTGCTCGTGGTCTTGGAAGTTGGGATTGCTCTAAGAGCATGTACAATGCAAGGTGTTTAGGATGGTTTTTAGAAAAATAAACCGTTTTTTCTATTAGCACTGGTGCTTATTTATAGTAGATAGATGTCTAACTAAACACCTCTTCTATAAAAATAAGTACCAATGCTTAGCAAAATGGTTGGTTTATTTTTGTAAGCACTGATCTAAGCATCTTCCATTATACATGTTCTAATACGGTTGCTAGCTTCCATAGCTCTACTGTAGTGATTTACTGCTTGAAACTTGACGGTTGTTGTACACTTGTACTTGTAGACTTGTACCTTTTTTTCGAGAGAGATGTAGTCTTGTGCCTTGTTATATATGGGGTACATCTTGTGTATAATACAAATACAAGTGTGTATATATGTACATGTTACATATATACAGAGTCTAACACCCTCTCTCAATCTTAATTGTGTCCCAAGGTATCTAGCAGGTAGTGACAATAACTTCGTGAAGACCGTGCTCTCTGAAAGAGATAAACTTGATTTAAAGTAGCTTTTGTGCAACCAATTCCCTCACAAAATAATAGTCAACTTTGATATGAAATACATGATTTGATGAAAGGTATGTGACACCGATGTTATCACACCAAAGAACTGGATGCTCATCATGTAATATTTCCAACTATGTATGCAAAGACTATACCAAATGAGATTGTATGTGGCATCGGCAACTGCTTTGTACTTAGGTTTAGTACTACTACGAGACACTGTCGCTTTCTTGCACGCATTCTAGGCGATCAAGTTGAGATCAAAGAACACTACATAACCCCGTGGGTCGATGATCATCTAAAGTACCGGTCCAGTCTGCATCAGAAATAGGCGAGAGCAAACCCGAAGGCGAAGGCTGAAGATGCAAAACATAAGAGGTAGTTCGTCAGACATAGCGAAAAATACGCTTGACAACTGACATGTGTAAGTCACGAGGCGGATGAAGCAACTGATAGACACGGTTGACTGCATATGAGATGTCAGACTGAGTGGTAGTTAGATACTAAAGACCACCGACAATGTTGCGGTACTCAGTAGCATCATCAGATGTGAAAGGCGTACCATCAAAAGAAGATAATCGATCAGTAGATGATATAGGAGTGGATGTGGTCTTACACTTCAGCATACCTGCACGATGTAAGAGATTCAATGAATACTTCGGTTGAGTATCTTTAGCCTGGCTGGCAGCATATTAGTCGACTATAGGATACCTAGTAGTTTTTATTTTTCGCTGGTTGATTCATGTTTCAACTTTGAGAGATGATTTATTTGATAATGTCGCGGGATGATAAAACTGTGTGCATCAACCAATGCAGAGGCTATGTTATACTCCCCTTTCGGATTTTTTTTAAAGAAGAACTTTGATAACAAACATACACATCATATTGATAATATTGTAATCATGTTGAAGACATATTCACGATTCATATCTTCATACCAACACCTATGATTAAAATTCACTATTCATACATGACCGTAGTTCATTATCAATAGCACGCTCCTAAATAATTTTTCCAAGATTCCGAGTTACAAAGGAAAATTAAACCATCATGGTTATGTTTCCGTCATCGCGATCAATTATATCTAGTCAATTTTCTTGATCTTCTTATGGGGTAAATGAAGAGGTGGCCAACGAACAATGATGTTAGAGCATGTGTTTTCTCAAAAAAAAATTGAGTGAGATATAAACACAAAACAAGCTAAATTGGACAAATCTAGTTTGAATAAGTATACTATAGAAAGCAGAGGACGGGAATGACCTCATTTCCCTTCTGATGTCAATCCTTTTTTCTTTGCGAAAATGAGTACAAACATAGACGCTAACAAATACTTATATATACTTATCCCTATGAACACACGTACGCACATCCTACCCTATGAGCACCTCCGAAATACTTAGTCTGAGAGACTTATTCGGCGGGTCTTGAGATTAACAAAGTCAGCCTCGCTGTTGACAGTAACGTCGCCTCCCACTGAATAATATTCCGCCTTTTATGTGAGATTTAAACTCTAGTGAGCTGGGAGCACCACTGTCCTCCTAACAATCCAACCACAGGTTGGTTCTTCTTCTGATGTTAATTCTGAACTCTATCTATTTAATATTTCAACTTCATTGGAAGCATAAACAACAAGTCATATAAGATCTTTGTACTAACTCCAGGTGTTAAGCTTGAATCATGAGATCTTTTGTGTAGAGTCACTAAAATTATGATTTGTCACTTTATAGGAATAAAATCATGGAAATATCAATACTGGTGAGTGTACTGGGAGGAGCACTTTAATTTGTTTGGTCCTAAAGACGCTCAATTTTTTTAGGATCAAACAAATTAATAGAGTAGTCATATCGTTTCGTCCCGGCTTTGCATCTAAAGTTTATATTTAGGACCAAACAAATTGAGCGTCTTTGGATGCAAAGCACTTTAACAGAGTAGTCATCTCGTTTGGTCTACGACCTCAGGGTTAGCATGTGTTTCCTAGATGTATTAGCTTTTGGACGGTTCCTTATTAGATGGTTAGTTATCTTTCTTATTAATGAAAATGTGAAAATAATGTTGTTTCTCGAAATAAATTATCATTAGATGTATCGGTTTTGGCTAGGCTTTTTTATTAATTGGTCAATTATCTTTCTTCTTAATGAAAAATTAGATCTATCCGTTGGCTGCTAAAGAAATAGTATTCCCAAAACAAATATTCAAATATGTAACCTTCTCACATCAATCGACCAGATTAGATGTTAGTTTAAAAAGTTAGGAGTTTAAATGCATTAGAAACTATAGAGTACTTTCATCAAGTGTCATGAAGTTGGAAAAAATTGCAGATTGCAAATTTTTTCTAAAAGTTAGTAGGTTTCAATGCTTGTCTTATTATTGAATGCAAAGCTTCAAGTATGGAGAAAGTTATGATCAAAATGTTCAACAATTTTCCATGTATTGAAATGTTTAGGTGGATTTTAAGGTTCAACAATATTTTAAGATAACATGTTGAAAAAATTGTCATGGCTTAGTATGTGTCAAGAAGTTTCATAGAAGCTTAATGCCCTCTTTGGTCACATGATTTAAAAATATATGAAAAGGAAAATCATAGAGATAGAATACCATCGCAATGTGGAAACATATGGGAATAAAACACACGTGAATGTGTGACATTATTATTTTTGGTTGCACCATTGGAAAATGTAGAAAATTTCTATGGACATTGAGTACATGTCATATTTTCCGAACACGTAGAAACTTTTGCAAGAGGTCTAACCTAATGCTAGATATCATATGGACAGGCAACCACAAGAGTATTGGAGAATTTATTTCTTTGAATAAATACACTCTTAAGAGACAATTCTTATGGATTCATATCCCACAAAATTCTTCGATAATCCATTGGACTAAAGAGTCCCTCAGGGCATCCCAATGACAACGCACATTTCAGACATGCCTTTTAACCGGTTTGATCCGTTTACGGGTTGGGGAGGACAGGCCCCGGACCTCGTCCACGCAGGCCTGGCTGGTGCTCCCAACGGTGTCCCCATTTGTCTGGCTATATTTTTTAAAATATAAGTTGATACAATTCGAAGTTGACATCAAATTTGCACCAAATTCAGTCTGGAGGCCTCTGCCCCAGTGACACATAGTTCATACATACACATAAAACATGATGAATATAGTTCATACATACACATAAAATATGATGAATATCGAGTGATCATGCATATCACTCTAAGATCATCTTCCTCTTCTTCTTGAACCAAACACTCTGAATTGGCTCCATGTCGGTGAAATCCGCGGTCATGATCTGATACAAGTGTACAATAATACAAGTGTGTACATGTTACATATATACAGAGTCATAACACCCTCTATCAATCTTAACCATGTCCTAAGGTATCTAGCAGGTTAAGAAGCGTCGACGTCACTCAAATTTAGGTAGTGACAATAACTTGTTGAAGATTGTGCTCTCTGAGAGAGATAAACTTGATTTAAAGTAGCTTTTATGCAACATGTTCCCTCACAAAATAATAGTCAACTTTGATGTGTTTCGTTTGGTTCGGGTATGGAAAACATGATTTGATGAAAGGGTACGTGACACCGATGTTATCACACCAAATAACTAGAGGATCATTATGAAATATCACCAACTATGTAAGCAAAGACTATACCCAAATATGATCTATGGCATGGGAAACTGCTTTGTACTCAAGTTCAGTACAACTACGAGACACATTCATTGTCTTGTGGGCATTCTAGGCGATCAAGTTGAAACCAAATAACACTGCATAACCCCGTGTGTCGTCAATCATATGAAGTACCAGTCCAGTCTGCATCAGAAATGGGCGACAACAAACCTGAAGTAAAAGGCTAAAGATGTAAACCATAAGAGGTAGTTAGTCGGACATAGTAAAAAATGCGCTTGACAACTGACATGTGAGAATCCCGAGGCGCATGAAGGTACTCATCTACATGGTTGACTGCATATGAGATGTCAGACCAGTGGTAGTTAGATAATAATCACTCCATCCCAAATTTTAAGGCTTATATTTTGTAAAGACCACCAACAATGTTGCGGTAATCAGTAGCATCATCAGATTTAAGAGGAGTACCATCAAAAGTAGATAATCAGTCAGGAGCTGATATAGGAGTGGATGTGTTCTTACACTTCAGCATACCTGCACATCGTAATAGATCCCACGAATATTTCGGTTGAGTATCTTTAGCCAGGCTAGCAGGACAGCATATTAGATGACTATATGATGCCTAGTAGTCACATGTTTTTATTTTTCGCTGGTTGATTCATGTTTCAAATTTGAGAGATCCTTGATTTGATAATAACGCGGGATAATAAAGCTATGTGCATAAAACAATGTAGAGGATGTATACTCCTCTTTCCAAAAAAATCAATGAAGAATTTTCATACCAACATACACATCCAATTGATAATATTATAATCATGTTGAAGACATATTCACGAGTCATATCTTCACACCAAAAATACATGATTAAAGTTCATTATCCATAGCATGTTTCTAAATACTTTTTTCCCCAACTTTCCAAGTTACAAAGGAAAATAAAATCATTATGGTTATGTTTCTGTCATCGCGATCAATTATATCTAGTCAATTTTCTTGCCTCTTCTTATGGTACAAATAAAGAGGTGGACAACGAATAATGATGCTAGATCATGTGTTTCCACGAAAAAATATTGAGTGATATATAAACATAAAACAATCTAAATTGGACAAATCTTGTTTGAATAAGTATACCATAGAAAGAAGATGACGGGAATGACCTCATTTCCCTTATGATGTTAATTATTTTTTCTTTGCGAAACTGAGTACAAACATAGACCCTCACAAATACATACATACAGTTATCCCTATAAACACACGTGCGCATATTCTACCGTATGAGCACCTCTGAAATACTTAGTCTGAGAGGCTTATCCAGGGGTCTTGAGATTGACGAAGTCATCATAGGCGCCTCGTTGTTGACGGAAATGTCTCCTCCCACTGAAGAATATTCTGTGTTTTATGAGACATGAAAACGCCAAACCTGAGCTTTAAACTCTAGTGGGCTAGCAGTACCACTATCTTTCTAACCATCCAACCACGGGTTGATTCTTCTTCTGATGTTAATTCTAAACTCTATCTATTTATTCTTTCAACTTCATTGGAAGCACAAACATTGATGTTAATTCTAAACTCTATCTATTTATTCTTTCAACTTCATTGGAAGCACAAACATCATGTCATATAAGATCTTTGTACTAACTCCAAGTGTGAAGCTTGAATCATGATATCTTTTGTGTAGAGTCACTAAAATTATGATTTTTCACTGTCCAGGAATGAAATCATGGAAATATCAATACTTGGCGAGTGTACTGGTTGGAGCAGTTTACTTTGTTTGGTCCTAGAGACGCTCATTTTTTTCAAAATGGGGAGCGGAGCCCCAACTTTGCGTCCATTGATGCATACAACCTTATCAAAGTCTCTCAAAATCCATTACACAGATCATACAAACAAAAGACCGCCAAATCAACACCACCAAGCATGACAATGGTAGTCCATCGCCAGCTCCGCGACAAAATCTTGAAAACACCCAACCGCACATGCAAGCACCCAAATCACCCAACATATATTACATGGGTTGAATTTTACCCAAATTTGGTGTCGGTGGAAACGGTATTCCTTGGACATATGTTTCCTCCTTTGAGGCGTTGTCATGGAGCCCCTTTACATCCCTTGTTATTTCCATATTGGGCTTTCTAGGTGAAAACCTAAGCTTCGGTCTTGTCTAGAGTGGGGATGTTAATATCGTACTCACCGCTTCACCCTTGGGTGTGTTGTCTTGGAGGTTTGGTGTCAACACCCGAATTTTTAATCCCAGATGCCTGTTATCCCACACATCGCAATCCTAGGATTACCATTTTTGCGAGACATAAAAGATTTGGATATCACAGTACATCATCCATTACAAACCATACATAAGGTCTTACACAAATAAGGATCTCATGATCCAGTTATTAATACAACTCAAGCAGCGGAATAACGTAAAGATAACGATAGCATGGGCGAAGCTCCATCTTCAGGGTCATAGGCAATGCTGACGATGGGAGATGATCCTAGTTGTCGTAACCTTCCTACGGTCCGTCATCCTGATACTCCTCTTCATAGTCTGGACACGAGAATAGCCAGGGACAAAGCCATGAGTACTCTTTAAGTACTCGCAAACTAATACTAACAAGTGAAGGGTTTTTGAATAGGATATACTAAGCTCTAGGGTTGTTTTGCAAAAAGCCAGATTTACCTCTACTAAGTTCAAAAGCAAAGAAAGCTAGTTGAAAGTTTTATAACACCTAAGTGGGAACTTGAAGTTCATATCACAACTCTGTTGTGGTCAAGTCAAAGTCATAAACCATTTCATAAGTCATTTTGAAAACATCTGACGATAGAACAGTATGGCCACTCCAACTATCCATAACCGCGGACGCGGCTATTCGAATAGTTTGACACTCTGTAGAGATTGTACACTTTCACCACAACATTCAATACATTCGTTAGGAACAATCCTGAATTCACCATACTCAGTATGCGGAATATCAATCGTAACCTTTCAATTACACGCCCTAGTATAGGCACCTCTCTTGTGAGTTTGGCCTCCCAACCATGACCAACTGTCATCTTGGGAACTGCACAGGTGGACAATCTTCACAAGGTAGCCTCAACTCAGACCTTGGCCGCAAGGGAACCCATACTAAGGTATATAAATTTCTAGTCAAGCCCTACCCAAATTTCAGGTATTGTGGTTGTACGGTAAAATTGGAATGGTATCGCATCTAGACAACCATCAGTTTTATAAAGGGCTAAGGCTCATGCCTTATCATTTTTATCATCAAAATCATATGGTGTTCAGAAACACATGTCAAAACATTTCAGTAGAATGACTCATCATTCTAAGGTTTTCATAACCATTTTCACCAAGTATTCCCATCTAAAGTTGATCAAGTTTTATGCTTTGCACTAGCATCTACAAGTGGGGGTAAATACTAATGAGGGGTGGTAAACAAGTGTATCTTATCTAAGTAAATCTCATGCCTCAGGATGACATCAAGATTATCTAACTTAGGCCAAGTTTTATGCTCTTTATGCTACCTTTAATTATCTTTCTAGAATCTACAAGTCACTAAGTAAACTCTGAGAGAAAGCTTTGATAAATAAGATCAAGTATTAAGTTTGCAAGTAAAACTAGGATTGGGTATCAAGTGGGTATAATCACATATGCTTAAGGTATATAGTTAGCATAGTAACAAGCAAGTAGTATCTTGCATAAGTAGGTTATCTTGAAAGTGTTAGCTTGCCTTGTGTAGAGCAGTGGTTGAAGTTCTTCTCGGCTTCTTCCTCCTAGTATCCTCCTTCCTCCTCGTATCCTTGGTCGGTACTAGCGTCTATAAATAAATACGAGGTACACAATCACCAAAGAATACTTAACTATTTCTAATCATCACACAAAGGTTCACACTAGGTGATCTAGCATCATCACTAACATTACAAGATTAAAGCACTTGTCCTATTTATTTTATTTGAGAAAAGTAATTTCTACTCGTTGAAAAACTACTTAAGATTTAATATTTTCCAACTCAAACATGGGATCATGTTGACACATGTCATCACCACATATTTGATTTAAAGTGGTGTCACAATTTAATAAGGTTTAACCTTTTTATTTTATTTTATTAAAGTGACTAGAAATGCCTATGTGGCCTTCTTTTATTACTAGATCATTATTTCGTAAACCTATATGTTTTTATATATTATGAATGGTATGGTCAAATGTGATTTTTTAGAGTTGGAATCAACTCAAAAGCTTTTATGGTTGAATTTTGAAAAATGTTTGAATGCAGAAAAGCTTCTGCCTTGTTATTTTTACCATGGGTCATCTACAATTCTAAATGGTTTGAATCCAACGAGCTTGGATTAAGAATTCCAATACCTTTCTAACAAAATTGCTTTCATGCATTTTGGTGTAGTGAATCGAGCTGGGTTGATTTTTGAATCTAGGTATAGAACTTTGTTTGAAATTAAATGAATAAACTTAAGTTTGAATTGTTGGGTCGCGCGGGAGGTTTAACTAGGCCGGCCCACTAAGCACAGCGCACACGCGGGATGGTTAAGTGGCTGTCCCCACGCGTTAGTGAGACAGTTAGGGACGAAGCGGTACGGGGTGATCTAGGCCACGCGATACAGCTCTACTTGAATGACTCTGGTTCATCGTCCACGTGGGGAAGCGCCGACGAGACAGAAACCTAGCGCGGCAGGTGGGGGTCGTGGGAGGCTCACTGGGGCTCAGGCGATGGTCGGCTACGGGGGCGAACAAAGAATTCGACGACGGCGGTTCTCCTGGTAAAGGCAGCTTCTCCTAGGGAGGCTCCAATCGACGGCGCCTCTCCTCCTCTACAATGGCGAAGTCCGGTGAAATTGCGGCCACCTGGTGCTCGCCTTGCTCCAGGAGTGAGTGGGTGTGATCAGTGAGAGGTGGGGAGTAAACTGGTGTGAAGAAAACGAGCGGGGGAGGTCTCCTTTTATAATGGCTGAAGGGGACCGACGGGCGCGGCTGAGCTCGTCGTGGTCGACGGCACAGAGGGCTAATGGCATGGGCTGGTAGGGGGCGGTGCTGTGCTCCCTGGAAAATCTCAACGGCATGGTGGCGAGGCGTGGGGCGGTGCTGATCGGTCGGAACGCATCGATGCTCTGGACGGGTCCGACGGCAAATTTAATGGCGCACAGGTGCTCCTGGTCGCGCGGCGGTGAACGAGGTTGTCTGGCGGGGTGCTGGAGTGTTGGCGATCACGCACGCAAGCGGCAAGGACGACGTGCGGTCTGTGGGTGCTGGTCGAGTGTGGCGCACTAGGGTGCTCTCGGCTCGCACGCAGAGAGGCTTGGCATGATTGGGCAGTGTGGTCCAGGGGCTGGCTGTGCTCAAGGATGGGACAGGGATTGGCGGTGGACAGTGCTGCGTGTTCCAGACAAGGTTGGCGGGGATAGTTCTTCCTCTAGCTCGCTGGCGACATTGGGGTTGGCAAATGGGCTCGGCATGGTCACCATTAATGGCTATTACAAGCTCACAGTGGTGCTAAGGCTTGTTAATTGGGCTAGATCATCTAATGAGAGTGTAGTGAGAGCTAGAGAGGGAACAAGGTTGGCCAAATTCACTGCTCACTACAGTGTTTGTTTTTTGTTTGTTTGTTTGCTGATGATAATGTATTTGATGAAATGGCCGAAAGAAATTCAAATTTGAATTTTGGATTCAAACTTGGTGGGTTTGCTAGGCACATACTAGGGAGTCTCTGGTTAGTTGGATTAGTCAAGGGGCACTGGTTTGGTTGGGTTTTGAAAATGTGTGATCTTCACATATGATAAAGATTCAATTTTGAATTATCATTTGAGTGAGGTTGTCAAATGTTTCTGCAAGTTTGAAAGGTGGGATTTGCTTCAATTTTACTTGGTATAGCAAGGGGTTAAAAGAATTGGAAAAGTTCCCGTTTGAAATCTTGGACTAGAAACACTCAAGGTGACCTAGTGAGCAAGATTGGCAAAAATGACCATTTGCCTTAATTGATTTGTTTTTTATTTTACCTTTATTTGTTTCTGCTTGGAAATTTTTTATATGATGTTATTATCATCTTTACACCATTTCTTGCTATTTAGGTTAATCACACATGATCATTCATGCATTTATCAAATCATCACATACACACATGCATTCATATGATTTTAATTACTCAAAGTTTTTGTTAACCCTAATTTTAGTGATTAGAGTTTGATGATCATTGTTTTATATTTTTGGTACGTTACAAACCTTCCCCCCTTAAACAAAATCTCGTCCCGAGATTCAAAAAAGTAAGAAACAAAAGATTACCTAGGATTTAAAAAGATCGGGAAACTCCGTACTAATGTGATATTCGCGCTCCCAGGTAGCTTCTTCTTCAGTGTGGTTGCTCCACTGAATCTTGAGAAACTTGATGCTTCGGTTCCTGGTGGTTCTGAAAGCTTCTTCCAAAATACGGATGGGTACCTCGGTATACGTCAGGTCATCGTTGATCTCTATGATCCGCTGGTCAATGTTCTTGAAAACTTCGGTCTTCTCCGGAACTTCAAGGAATTTGCGAAGTAACGATATATGGAACACATTGTGCACTACTGACATTTCCTATGGTAGTTCCAATTGATATGATACTTCTCCTCGATGATTCAGAATCTTGAAGGGTCCGATATACATGGGGGCTAACTTTCCTTTGAGCTGGAAACGCTGCATTCCCTTCAAAGGCTACACTTTGATATACACAAAATCTCCGATATTGAAAGCAAGATCTCGACGTCTCTTGTCGGCGTAACTCTTCTGTCTTGACTGGGCAGTCTTGAGGTGCTCACGAATCTTGTGAACTTTCTCTTCTGCTTCTCGTAGGATGTTGGGTCCAAAAATCTGACTCTCTCCTACTTCCGACCAATTTAAAGGGGTGCGACAGTTCCTTCCATACATGAACTCAAATGGGGCCATTTGCAGACTAGCTTGATAACTGTTATTGTACGAAAATTCTGCGAAAGGCAGACAGTCTTCCCATTTAGATCCATACTCTAGCACACATGCTCTCAACATATCTTCGAGTATTTGATTTACTCGCTTTGTTTGTCCATCGGTCTGAGGGTGATACGCTGTGCTGAAATCCAGCCGGGTTCCTAAACCTTCTTGGACTTTCTTCCAGAATCTCGAGGTAAACTGGGTTCCTCGATCCGATACGATGTTCTTGGGGACTCCGTGCAAACTGACGATTCTAGCGATGTATAACTCTGCTAGCTTCGAACTCTGGTATGTGGTCTTGACTGGTAAGAAATGGGCGACTTTGGACAATCTGTCAACTATGACCCAGATATAGTCATTTCCCTTACTAAAAGTAGGCAATCCGGTGATAAAGTCCATTCCAACTGAATCCCATTTCCATTCCGGAATCTATAAGGGTTGCAACAGTCCTGTGGGTATTTGATGTCCCGCCTTGACTCTCTGACAGATATCACATTTGGCGATATAGCTTCCGATTACTCTCTTCATCTTATGCCACCAAAATTGTTCCTTCAAATCCTGATACATCTTCGTTCCTCCGGGGTGGATAGAATAAAGAGTATCATGAGCTTCCTTCAAAATAACTTCTTTCAACTCCGAATCTGCTGGTACACAGAGACGCCCTTTGTACCACAAAACTCCTTCTTCGTCTTTGGTGAATCCGGGTACCTTGCCTGTACTGATACGACGTTTGATTCCGTCGATACTAGCATTTACTTTTTGCGCCTCCTTGATCTGACTGATCAAAGTGGGTTGAAGTTCTATGCTAGCCAAAAATCCTTCACTCACTAATTCCATTCGGAAATCTTCCATCTCTTTGTGCAAACTTGGTTGCTCCTTCAAAATCATGGAGTTCAAGCGACACTGCAATATGCTAAGGGCATATGCTACCACATTGGCTTTACCGGGGTGATAGTGAATGTCCAGATCATAGTCCTTGATTAGCTCAATCCATCTTCTCTGCCTCATATTCAGCTCCTTCTGAGTGAATATATATTTCAGGCTCTTGTGTTCCGAATAAATCTCACAACGGTTTCCCATTAGTTAATGCCTCATGTATTCAAGGCTAGAACTACGGCTGCTAGTTCAAGGTCATGGGTTGGATAGTTCTGTTCATGTTGTTTCAGTTGTCGGGATAGATAAGATATAACTTTGCCTTCTTGCATTAGTACACATCCGAGACCGATCTTGGATGCGTCACAATACACATCAAAGGGCTTTGTGATATCCGGCATGATCAAGATTGGGGCTGAAATCAATCTTCTCTTGAGTTCTTGAAAACTCGCTTCACATTTGTCTGTCCATTCAAACTTCTTGTCCTTCTTCAGCAATTGGGTCATGGGTTTCGTGATACTCGAGAATCCTTCTACGAACTTGCGGTAGTATCACGCTAATCCAAGAAATGCATGAACTTGGGTTTGAGTGGTTGGGGCTTACCAATCTTCAACATCCTTCACCTTCGTAGGGTCAACGGCAATTCCTTCGGCTGATACAATATGTCCGAGGAATCCTACCTCCTGTAACCAGAATTCACATTTGCTAAACTTGGCATATAGCTGATGCTCTCTAAGGGTTCCAAGAATGGTCCTTAGGTGTAGCTCATGTTCTTCTTCTGATTTGGAATAATCAGAATGTCATCAATGAAAAAAATGACAAACTTATCCAGGCAGTCCATAAAAATCTTATTCATGAGATTCATAAAATAAGCGGGGGCATTGGTTAATCCAAAAGACATGACAGTATACTCGTATAATCCATATCGGGTGGTAAAGGCAGTCTTTGGAATATCCTCTGCGCGAATCTTGAGTTTATGATAGCCAGTTCTAAGATCAATCTTAGAGAACACTTTGGCACCAGTCAACTGGTCAAACAGGTCTTGTATTTTCGGCAGTGGGTACTTGTTCTTGATGGTAACATCATTCAACTTCCGATAATCCGCACACAAACGGTTACCCCCATCTTTCTTGTGCATGAACAAAACAGGTGATCTCCATGGTGACGCACTTGGTTGAATCAGTCCAATTCCCAGCATGGCATCCAGTTGCTTCTTCAGTTCTGCTAGTTCAGACGGGTTCATACTATATGGTCTCTAGGCTATGGGTCCGGTTCCAGGTATTAGTTCAATGATAAACTCGATATCCTGATCCGGGGGCATACTGGGCAAAACATCTAGAAATACATCAGGGTATTCACATACTATCCGGACTTGGTCAACGGTTGGTTGGGATATACTCTTGTTGCACTTGAATTGACGGGGCAAGGTTTCAGATACATGCTCGACTGATATTCCGGCTGTACTGGTCATGGTCATGGCTTTCTTGGCACAGTCAATTAATCCTTTGTGTTTGGACATCCAATCTATTCCTAGTACTACTTCCAAAACTTTAGATCCGAGTACTATTAGATTAGCATAAAAATCTATCCCATGGATTCGGATAGGGACGACTTTGCAAATTTTCCTAGCTTTGGTAGTTGAACCAAGTATTTGAACAATCATAACATGCTTCAATTTGGTTGGTTGAATCTTACTAGTGCATGCAAATTCTTCAGTAACAAATGAGTGTGATGCTCCAGAATCAAACAACACTCTTGCAAGTACTGAGTTAACAGAAAACATACCCAACACGACATCTGGCGCTTTCTAGGCTTCTTTAGCATGCATGAGAAAGAGACGGTCGTTGTGGTTGAGCGAGTTCCCTGGGGCAAACCTTCTTCCGGGCTGAACACGACGCTGCTGCTGAGCTAGGGCATTTGAATTGGGGGCTGAGGCAATCTTCTTGGGGAACTCATTGGAGTAGTGACCTTTGGTTCCACATTCATAACAAGTCACTTGCGACTTGTCCTTTGCTGCAACAGGCACAACATTGTTTCCAGTCCTTGGGGCAGTGTTGGTGTTGGTGGCGGCATTGTTGGTGTTGAACTTGGGTGGTGCACGGTTGAAATTGCTGGAGTTGCCGGGGTTGTTGTGATTTCCTTCGGGCCTTGGGTTTCCAAAGTTGGGATAGGTCGGACGGTTCATCAGGGGTCTGTTGTTCCTTGGGGCAAATCCTGGAGATGGGTTGGGGCGATACTTGGGTGTATGGTGGGTTCCTGGTTGATGCATCACGCGACGCTTGCGTTTCTCATTTGCTTGGTTGATATTTCCTTCCATCTGAATGGCAGAGTCAACTAAGGATTCAATATCTGCAAAGGGGATATTGACTAACACTGTCTGCATTTCATCATGCAGACCATTTAGGAATCTCTCTTTCTTGTTGGCTTCAGTGTCGATCTCATCCGGTGCATACCTAGCCAGTGATAAGAATTTGTCACGGTATTCCACTACTGTCATTCTCCCTTGTTTCAGTTCCCTGAATTCATCTCTCATCCTCTTGACCAAACCCGGTGGAACATGGGTTCTGGTGAACTGGACTTTGAACTCTTGCCAAGTCATCATCTGACCTCCTGTCATTGCGCGGACGTTGTTCCACCATGCTCTTGCATCACCGGCCAGATAGTGGGTGGCAAACAACACTTTCTCGTTAGCTTCCACCCCTGCGACTTCCAGATTGTTCTCCATGGTTTGCAACTAGTCATCTGCATCTTGGGGCTCTTCTGACTTAGTGAAAACAGGTGGATTGGTGTTCTGGAAATTCTTGAGCTTAGATCATGGTTGTCCTTATTTCCATGGCCTTGATTGTTGTTGGCCATCTGTGCTATCTGTTGAAGGGTGGCTAAGTTGGCTTGACGTTCGACTCTTTCGGCTTCGCAGTCAGAAACCAACATTTGCAAGAGTTGCAATATCGGGTCCGGGGCTGAGTTGCTTCCTCCGCGAGGCATCTGAAGATTGAGGTAGATCATGAGAAAATAGGGAAATTTCTAAGGTTCATGTTTTTTTGAAAAGTTTTTAAAGTTTGACTCAGATTTTTTTCTAGCAACTTGCTTTTTATTCCTTCATTCATAGCACACAATACAAACACACACCACAACAAAGAAAAACAGATGGTTTTAAGAACCATTCTAGGAAACTACGATACAGTGGGACCGACTACAACTCACTAACGCTAGTGCTCAAGTGCTACTACTCCTCGGAGTCAGTGTCCTCATCATCCTCATCATCATCATTGATGAAGGCGAAGTCATCCTCATCGGTGAAGAAGTCCATAGCCAGATCCTCTAGAAAGTCATCATCATCGCTGAGATAGGAGTAGGGGTCTCCACGAAGGTCTTCCCGTGCATTCTCCCTCTCCTCCAACTGCATGTCTCTCTCGTGGATGGTCTCCTCCAAATCCGTAATCCGGTGGCGAAGACGAGCAATGATGCACTCCTTCTTGTCGAGCTGATGACGACGAGACTTGCGATCCTTCACTAGCATGACGATGGTCTGATCCTTCTTGGCGGCGATGGAGTACTTGTGGTTGGCGTAGGAACGGGAATTGTCCAGCTCCTTCTAACGGTCATACATCATGAAGCTGAGGTGTTCCAATTGACTCTTCGGCTCGTGGTGATATGGGGCCTCTAGTGGCTGTCCCATAACATCATGCCTTGGGTAGAACTCAAAACGGGTACCCTTGATTTGATTGATACTCTGCCCACACAGACGGGCAAGAGCTTCCTGCATTGCCCTAGCCAGTCCATTGAGCCAGTTGTTCTCTCTTAAGGTGAACTGAATTCCCTCTGTAGTGGGAGGTTCAATCTTTCCTCGGAGACTTGCAACAACTATCCACTGCAGATCTTCTCCTTCCTGATCATTGAGCTGAGCTCCGAAGAACTTGGGGTGCGGACGCTCCAGCATCTCCGACAGTTGGTCCAAGTCACGCTCAAAGATGAGGTCTCCTCCATTCCCCAACTGATAAAACTTTTTGTACTTCACGTCCTCTATAAGAATATAGGATGAGTAAGTTAGTAGAGTGATCAAGTGTGTCAAATTTTATGTACTTTGCAAGAATTTTTGAGGAACATGAGTTTTCATGAAAGAATCGAAGTGATAAGAATGAGAATAAGTTTTTGTAAATACTCACTTCCTTTGGTTTTGAAACTAAGTTTTTGATTCAAACGTCCATTCTAACTAGGGTCTCCTATGGTCAACCTGGCTCTGATAACAACTTGTCAACACTCGGATTTTTAATCCCAGATGCCAGTTATGCCATACATCGCAATCCCAGGATTACCATTTTTGCGAGACATAATAGATTTGGATATCAGAGTACATCATCCATTACAAACCATACATAAGGTCTTACACAAATAAGGATCTCATGATCCAGTTCTTAATACAACTCAAGCAACGGAATAACGTAAAGATAACGATAGCATGGGCAAAGCTCCATCTTCGGGGTCACAGGCAATGCTGACGATGGGAGATGATCCTAGTTGTCGTAACCTTCCTGCGGCCCGTCATCCTGATACTCCTATTCATAGTCTGGCCACGATAATAGCTAGGGACAAAGCCATGAGTACTCTTTAAGTACTCGCAAACTAATACTAACAAGTGAAGGGTTTTTGAATAGGATATACTAAGCTCTAGGGTTGTTTTGCAAAAAGCCAGATTTACCTCTACTAAGTTCAAAAGCAAAGAAAGCTAGTTGAAAGTTTTATAACACCTAAGTGGGAACTTGAAGTTCATATCACAACTCTGTTGTGGTCAAGTCAAAGTCATAAAACATTTCATAAGTCATTTTGAAAACATCTGACGATAGAACGGTATGGCCACTCCAAATGTCCATAACCGCGGACGCGGCTATTCGAATAGTTTGACACTCTACAGAGATTGTACACTTTCACCACAACATTCGATACATCAACAATCCTGAATTCACCATACTCAGTATGCGGATAATCAATCCTAACCTTTCAATTACACGCCCTAGTATAGGCACCTCTCCTGTGAGTTTGGCCTCCCAACCATGAACAACTGTCATCTTGGGAACTACACAGGTGGACAATCTTCACAAGGTAGCCTTAGCTCAGACCTTGGCCGCAAGGGAACCCATACTAAGGTATATAAATTTCTAGTCAAGCCCTACCCAAATTTCGGCTATTGTGGTTGTACGGTAAAATTAGAATGGTATCGCATCTAGACAACCATCAGTTTTATAAAGGGCTAAGACTCATGCCTTATCATTTTCATCATCAAAATCATCTGGTGTTCAGAAACAAATGTTAAAACATTTCAGTAGAATGACTCATCATTCTAAGGTTTTCATAACCATTTTCACCAAGTATTCCCATTTAAAGTTGATCAAGTTTTATGCTTAGCATTAGCAGCTACAAGTGCGGGTAAATACTAATGAGGGGTGGTAAACAAGTGTATCTTATCTAAGTAAATCTCATGCCTCAGGATGACATCAAGATTATCTAACTTAGGCCAAGTTTTATGCTCTTTATTCTACCTTTAATTATCTTTCTAGAATCTACAAGTCACTAAGTAAACTCTGAGAGAAAGCTTTGATAAATAAGATCAAGTATTAAGTTTGCAAGTAAAACGAGGATTGGGTATCAAGTGGGTATAATCACATATGCTTAAGGCATATAGTTGGCATAGTAACAAGCAAGTAGTAGCTTGCATAAGTAGGATATCTTGCAAGTGTTAGCTTTCCTTGTGCAGAGCAGTGGTTGAAGTTCTCCTCGGCTTCTTCCTCGTAGTATCCTCCTTCCTCCTCGTATCCTTGGTCGGTACTAGCGTCTATAAATAAATACGAGGTACACAATCATCAAAGTATACTTAACTATTTATAATCATCACACAAAGGTTCACACTAGGTGATCTAGCATCATCACTAACATTACAAGATTAAAGCACTTGTCCCATTTATTTTATTTGAGAAAAGTAATTTCTACTCATTGAAAAACTACTTAAGATTTAATATTCTCCAACTCAAACATGGGATCATGTTGACACATGTCATCACCACATATTTCAGTACATGGGAATGTGATTTAAAGTGGTGTCACAATTTAATAAGGTTTAACCTTTTTATTTTATTTAATTAAAGTGACTAGAAATGCCTATGTGGCCTTTTTTTATTACTTGATCATTATTTCTGTAAGTAAAACTATTGTTTTTATATATTCTAAAATGTATGGTAAAATGTGATTTTCGAGAGTTGGAATCAACTCAACAACTTTTATGGTTGAATTTTGAAAAATGTTTGAATGCAGAAAAGCTTCTACCTTGTTATTTTTACCATGGGTGATCTACAATTCTAAATGGTTTGAATCCAACGGGCTTGGATTAAGCATTCCAATACCTTTCTATCAAAATTGGTTTCATGCATTTTGGTTCAGTGAAACAAGCTAGGTTGATTTTTGAATCTAGGTACAGAACTGTGTTTGAAATTAAATGAATAAACTTAAGTTTGAATTGTTGGGTCGCGCAGGAGGTTTAACTGGGCCGGCACACTACGCACAGCGCACACGCGGGCTGGTTAAGTGGTTGTCCCCACGCGTCAGTGAGACAGTGAGGGGCGAAGCGGTACAGGGTGATCAAGGCCGCACGATCTAATCGAACGGCTCTGGTTCATCATCCACGTCGGGCAGCGCCGGCGAGACAGAACCCTAGCGCGGTAGGTGGGAGTCGTGGGAGGCTCACTAGGGCTCAATCGACGGTTGGCGACGGGGGCGAACGACGAAGTCGATGACGGTGGTTCTCCTGGTAAAGGCAGCTTCTCCTAGGGCGGCTCCAATCAACGGCGCCTCTCCTCCTCTACAACGGCAAAGTCGGGTGAAATTCCGGCCACCTGGTGCTCGCCTTGCTCCGGGAGTGAGTGGGTGTGATCAGTGAGAGGTGGGGAGTAAACTGCTGTGAAGAAAACGAGCGGGGGAGGTCTCCTTTTATAATGGCTGAAGGGGACCGACGGGCACGACTGAGCTCGTCGTGGTCGACGGCACAGAGAGCTAATGGCATGGGCGATGGTAGGGGGCGGTGATGTGCTCCCTGGAAAAACTCAACGACATGGTGGCGAGGCGTGGGGCGGTGCTGATCGGTCGGAACGCGTCGATGCTCTGGACGGGTCCGACGGCAAATTTAATGGCACACGGGTGCTCCTGGTCGCGCGACGGCGAACGAGGTTGTCTGGCAGGGTGCTGGAGTGTTGGTAATCACGCACGCAAGCAGCAAAGGTGGCGTGCGGTCTGTGGGTGCTGGTCGAGTGTGGCGCACTGGGGCGCTCTCGGCTCGCACGCAGAGAGGCATGGCATGCTTGGGCAGTGTGGTCCAGGGGCTGGCTGTGCTCGAGGCTAGGACATGGATTGGCGGCGGACAATGCTGCGTGTTCCAGACAAGGTTGGCGGGGATAGTTCTTCCTCTAGCTCGCTGGCAACATTGGGGTTGGCAAATGGGCTCAGCATGGTCACCATTAATGGCTATTCCAAGCTCACAGTGGTGCTAAGGCTTGTTAATTGGGCTAGATCATCTAATGAGAGTGTAGTGAGAGCTAGAGAGGGAACAAGGTTGGCCAAATTCACTGCTCACTACAGTGTTTGTTGTTTGTTTGTTTGTTTGTTTGCTGCTGATAATGTATTTGATGAAATGGCCGAAAGAAATTCAAATTTGAATTTTGGATTCAAACTTGGTGGGTTTGCTAGGCACATACTAGGGAGTCTCTGGTTAGTTGGATTAGTCAAGGGGCACTGGTTTGGTTGGGTTTTGAAAATGTGTGATCTTCACATATGATAAAGATTCAATTTTGAATTATCATTTGAGTGAGGTTGTCAAATGTTTCTGCAAGTTTGAAAGGTGGGATTTGCTTCAGTTTTACTTGGTCTAGCAAGGGGTTAAAAGAATTGGAAAAGTTCCCGTTTGAAATCTTGGACTAGAAACACTCAAAGTGACCTAGTGAGCAAGATTGGCAAAAATGACCATTTGCCTTAATTGATTTGTTTTTTATTTTATCTTTATTTGTTTCTGCTTGGAAATGTTTTATATGATGTTATTATCATCTTTACACCATTTCTTGCTATTTAGGTTAATCACACAAGATCATTCATGCATTTATCAAATCATCACATACACACATGCATTCATATGATTTTAATTACTCAAAGTTTTTGTTAACCCTAATTTTAGTTATTAGAGTTTGATGATCATTTTTTTATATTTTTGGGATGTTACATTTGGTCTTGAAGTGATAGCACCTTGAGATACCATGCTATCTCATCATAAGTTAGGTGGGGCGCAGCCTTGGGGCCTATCAAGAATCCGGATCAGTGGATCAGGAAATCATCTTTGTTATATTAAGTGTTGACTTTTTGGTGGTTTGGGATTCAAATCCTTCGGCTTGGCTAGTGCACAACCTCAGGGCTTCGTATGGAGGTAGGAACAACAACTCCAACTAATCATTGTCATGGTGTAGGGTGATGATTCCTTCGACTAGGGTACCAGAGTCGTCATCTCATTTGGTCTATGGCCTCAGGGTTAGCATGTGTTTCCCAGATGTATTAGCTTTTGGCCGGTTCCTTATTAGATGGTTAGTTCTATTTCTTACTAATGAAAATGTGGAAATAATGTTGTTTCCCGAAATAAATTATCATTAGATGTATCGATTTTGGATAGGCTTTTTATTAATTGGTCAATTCTCTTTATTCTTAATGAAAAAGTAGATCTATCGGCCGGCTGCTAAAAATATATTCCCAAAAAAAATATTCAAATATGTAACCTTCTCACATCGATCAGATTAGATGTCTCTTTAAAAATTGAAGATTTTTTGCGGGGAAAAAATTGAATAGTTTAAATGCATTACAAACTCTAGAGTACTTTCATCAAGTATCATGAAGTTGGAAAAAATTGCAGATTGCAAGAATTTTGTAAAAGTTAGTAGGTTTCAATGCTCGTCTTATTATGGAATGCAAAGCTTCAATTATGGAGAAAGTTATGATCAAAATGTTCAACAAATTTCCATATATTGAAATGTTTAGGTAGGTTTTAAGTTCAACAATATTTTAAGATAACATGTTTAAAAAAATGTTATGGCTTAGTACGTGTCAAGTTTCATAGAAGATTAATGCCCTCTTTGGTCACATGATTTAAAAATACATGAAAAGGAAACTACGTAGAAATAGAATGCCATCGCAATGTGGAAACCTATGGGAATAAAACACACGTGAATGCATGACATTATTATTTTTAGTTGCACCACTGAAAAATGTAGAAAATTTCTATGAACGCTGAGTACATGTCATATTTTCCAGACACATAGAAACTTTCACAAGAGGTCTAACTTGATGCTAGATATCATATGTAAAAGCAACCCCAAGAGTATTGGAGAATTTATTTCTTTGAATAAATTCATTCTTTAGAGACAATCCTTATGGATTCAGATCGTTAAAAAATATTCGATAATCCATTGGACTAAAGAGTCCCTAAGGGCATCCCAACCACAACACACATTTTGGACATGCCTTTAGTCGGTTTGGTCTGTTTACGAGTTGGGAGGACAGGCCTCGGGCCGTTGTTCGTGCAGGCCAGTCCAGTGCACCCAACGGTGCCCCCATTAGTTCGGCCGGTATTTTTTAAATATAAGTTGACACAATTTGAAATTGACATAAAATTTGCACCAAATTTGATGACCACTTGATACCATTCTGGAGGCCTCTGTCCCAAAGATACACATAGTTCATACATACACATAAAACATGATGAATATCGAGCTATCATGCATCTCTCTCTCTAAGATCATCTTCCTCTTCTTCTCGAACCAAGCGCGCTGAATTGGCCCCATGTCGGTGAGATCCGCGGTCATGATCTGATTTTCTTTGGCGAGTATGGAGAGCTCAACTTCCTTTTTCTTGAGATCTAGCTTCCTTGCTCTTGACCGACCATTTATCTCTTCTATCTCGAGGCTCTTTGTTTGCATCGCATAGAAGTTTTTGGCTGCATCCTCCCTTTCCTTGTGTTTCCTCTTATCCGAGGACACCTCTTTGTTGGCTATCAACTCTTTCAACATCTCTTGGATAGCAAGTGACTAAGCCTCATGCTTAGCATCTAGCTTGTTGTTTGTCCTTCCCCTCGTCCTTAGCATTTTGCTACCCCCCTTCAGGTTGGAGCTTCAACGTCGATGATGATTCCGAAGTCACCTCCCTTTGCACTTTCCGCATAGAGCTCCTTCCATTTCTTTTAATCTTTGAGCTTTGTCCAACAATGAGACAATGTGAAAGCTTCTTTATCGTGGCATGTCTTGAAGTGTTGCAAAGCTTGCCACACCTACACAACAAGTTTGATATTTGAACAGTGCAAAGGTATGAATGAATTGGAAAAAACGGTTTAAATAACATGCCAAGTCTTGGAAACCAATGCCACTTAGGGCCTTACCTTGACATGGTCATATGAAGAACAAAATTTGGTGCATTGTTCGGAGAGGAATGCCCATATTTTCATAAGAGAGTTATCATTATGATCACTCTCAAATGGATGCTCACCGAAATGTCTATGCTCATGGAAGAGCTTCCACACTCGGTTCCAAAAAGGCCATCCCTTTTGCTCGACACCGGTTATTGGATCTTGCCAAATTTCCATCCATGCCTCACAAAGCATCTTGTCCTCGAGGTCTATGTAAGTGATGGTCCTTCCACCGCTGCCTTGAGTTTGTCGAGCTAGTCCATCGTCAAACAAAGGCTCTAGATCGATTGAGATGCCATATTGGTCTTGTTGGGCACCTTGTTCGGTGCTTCTTGTGTTTCTTATGGGCAAGGTTTTTCACACACGATACATCGAGGACATGACCAGGGACTAGAATCATACCTAGGTAGCCACAGTTGGGGCCAGCATTTCACTGAACAGGTCGCGGGGAGCGGGCAGGCACCGTCCTTGAGGTTTTGCTGCTGGATGAGGAGCCTCCGCCAGCTAACGCAACATTCAGATCAAGGCCAGCAAAGATTCTGATCACAGGGAAGGACTACCCAATCTCTTCAAGGAAATATGCCCTAGAAGAAATCATAGAGATGATTATATTCTTATGTATCCTTGAATATTCATATCAGACAACTTGTATTGATTGTCAATTATGTGAATTGTTTGTGAAACTCTATACTTGTATGGTTATCTAATAGTTGTCCTTAGTGAGAGTTCATGTGAGGACACACGTGAATATTAGACTAGCACATCGATTGATTGATGACTATGTTTCACAAGTCATAGACATAGAGATGTCAAACTAATAATGTGGACACATGTTATAAACATGGGGTTGGACTGATCCAACTTCTAGACCAAGGCCCTCGAGAGTGTAGACCAGATCCACCATCGCTCAATCAGGGAGGAAAGAAGGCCGTGAATGGCATGAAAAGATACACAAGACATTCACCGACCGTGCGAGAGGCCAACCAAAAAAGGTATAATTGATTTTGTTTCTGAAACTTACTTATTCGGGAGGGAGATTGTGAAAGGGATGTAGGCGTTTGAAGCGATAAGGTGAGAGTGGACGAGAACGAATGAAATGATCGTCCACATCGAAGGAGCAACCCTACCGTGATTCTGGTTGATTACCCATGCGTCCCATTTTCGAATACACGCACGTCACGTAAGTTTCGGAAGAAGCTTAAAAACACGTGACAAAGAAAGCAAGATACGCTCGTACTTACATAAACACGAGCAGAGTGCACCTGCATTTGCATTATTGCCGTGGTGACAATGGACGCGTCGTCGCCTTTTGCATTCTTGCATCCAGATCCAACCCTCCTCCTCATCACCTTGTTTGTGCCTATCATCTTCTCCTTCCTCCTCTTCTTCACCAAGAAGCCTCATCCCTCAAGCAGCAATGGCGGCAGACGGTTGCCTCCTTCACCGTGGGGTCTTCCTGTCCTCCGCCACCTCCCACTTCTTGGTCCCCTGCCGCACCGGAAGCTCCGGTCTCTGGCCGAGGCACACGGCCCTGTCATGCTCCTACGCCTCGGCGGCGTGCCTACAGTCGTGGCATCCTCGGCGGCCGCAGCGCAGGAGGTCCTGAAGACCCGCGACCTGGCCTTCGCGAGCCGCGCGACGGTGCGCATGGCGGAGCGCCTGCTGTACGGCCGCGACCTGGCCTTCGCCCCCTACGGCGAGTACTGGCGCCAGGCGCGCCGCGTGTGCGTGATCCACCTCCTCAGCGCTCGCCGCGTCGCCTCGTTCCGCCGCGTCCGTGAGCAGGAGGCCGCCGCGCTGCTCGACCGCGTCCGACGCGTCGCGTGCGCCTCGGCTGATGATCACGGCGTGGTGAACCTGACGGACGAGCTCATCTCCTACACCAACGCGGTGATCTCGCGGGCCACGTTCGGCGACGCGGGGAGCTACGGGATCAACGACGGCCTGACTGAGGTGTTCGCGGACTTCGAGGAGCTGCTGGGGACGGCCACGATGGGGGAGTTCGTGCCGTGGCTGGCGTGGGTGGACACGCTGATGGGGCTAGACGCAAAGGCGGCGCGGATGTCCAAGGTAATGGACGAGTTGCTCGAGCTGGTCATCGCGGACCACCGCCAGCGGCGTCTCGGCGGAGGACGGCTTGCTGGCGACGGCGAGGACGATCACCGGGACTTTGTGGACGTGATGCTGGACGTGAGCGAGGCGGGAGTGGACGCCGGAGGTGTCGAGTTCGACACGGTCGCCATCAAAGCCATTGTCCTGGTATGTAATGTTGGCACGCATGACGATTTGCTGTTTTTTGCTTGGATCCATGCCGATCCTTCACGTTCAATGAAAAAAGGTGCTCTCAAACCAACAAGAGGTTGCTAGAAGCGTCATGTTCTCGACGGAAAAAGACGAAGATATGACTAACCGTTAGTCAGCTGCTTCCCAATTTAGGCTCGACGTCAACACCGCGCTTACGTGCGTGCCGTTGTCAGAATTTTTTTTTTTATCGCCGCCGTGTCTTCCAATCGCGTATACCAATTCACAAACAAGTCGTGAAACTTCATAGGTTATAGAATAGTTCATCATCAAAGTATAGCCGTTGTTGATAGATAATCTACACACGAGAAGACATAATGTTATTAAAAATCTTGTCATTTCTGTATAGCCAAAGCGACCAAATAATGACAAGCGCTCCCACCTAAATAAAGTCTCGTATTTATTCTCAATCTCATGCAACCAATTACCAAATACATTGGCTACCGAACAATAGGTTGATTAACCAGAGGCTATTTGAATGATTGACCATATAACACGAGCAAATTTGCACTAGAAGAATAAATGTCGAATTGTCTCATTATGATGACAATGAACACATTGTGTACTTCCATGTCAATTCCTTTTAACAAGATTATTTTTTGTAAGAATGACCCCCTTACGAAGATATCAAGCGAATATCTTCATTTTAAGAGGTATTTTCATCTTTCAAATTTTACTATTATCATGGACTGAGATATCAGGTTGGATCGGAGCTCTATATAAAGAATAAACAAAAAATTGACCATTTTGTGCTAATTTCTATTTGAATTCGTCCACACCCTCCGACAACTATATCATATCTAACCTCACTAAAAGATTGTTCCAAGATACTAGTCTAGGACCTATGAGACTTTTTCTAAAAGACAAATTAGGAGGATTAGATTCTATTACTTTGGAAAGTGTATCCTCTTTGTGTCTAACAATCGAATATAGAGCTGGATATTGTTTACGAAGAAAAGTTTGGCCCAGCCATTTATCTTTTCAGAACCTAATCTGCGATCCATCTTTAATATTAAAAACACCAAAATAGAAAAAATATTTTTTATTCGCCATTAAACCAACCCAAAAATATGAATCCCCAGGTTTTCAAACCATTTGAGACACAGCTTTGGAACCAACATACTTTCTCCAGAGAATGGTTAGCCAAACACCCTATTCTGTAAGCAGCTTGAAAAGTCATTAACAAGAAGCGCGGTGTTTTTGATTTGTAAATCGTGTATGTCTAGAGAATGAGACTTTGCATGATAACACACATATGTTATTTTTTACTCTGAATATAGTAACTTAGACTAGTAACAAATACATGTTACTACTCAAATTACTCCCCACTATGACCAGCCTAACTCTACAATACTCCGCGATGGCGGAGTATCTAACATGCGTTTTTCAAAGCCATATTAAAGGCTAGTATATAATTATTTTGCATACTTAATACTACCTCCGTTCTGGTTTATTACGCAAACACATATACCAATAAAATTATTTTGACTATAAATTTGATCAATAAAATACAAATTATATTTAGCAAAAATTATACCATTAGATTCGTATTCGTATACCTTAGTATCTATGGTGTATACATTTGCAGTAATTAATTGTTTACATTTCTCAAGATTAGCGAGGGAGATAATCCCCTCCGCTATTAATTGCTTACATTCATAAAAATTTAGTTTAAGTTATTTATACCTAAAGTAATTATCTCTAACGGCTGCCGTATAATAGGACACCATATTTTGATTATAGTGCTGCTGTTTTTGGAATATAGGGCACAAAAATGAGCCATCGCGTTACCAGGTGATGCATTTTGCAGCATGGCTGCCGCACCACTAGCTCTATTTCTTATCCATTTTTTGCATACATATGAATATAAACTTGAACTCAAATGAAAGTAAACGAATAAAGCTTAAATAGTACTCCTTCCACCCAAAAAGGTGACGTAACCTTGCTTACATCTATATACATGTATATCTAGATAAGGTTGTGTCGATTATTTTGGCACAAAGGGAGTACTTAACTATTATATGACAACATAAATAGTTTATCAAATGGTTCATCAAGTAGCACACAAATCATCAATCAAACAACATGGAGTTCATCACAAACAACAACAAGAATATTGTAGATGGACAAAGAACTAGCAGCCTTGGCGGACATTCCACTTACTCCATTTCTTGATAGGGTCCATTTGAAACTCCTCGTGCACATCCAAGTAACTAATGTTATGCTAAGCATTGACAAAACATGCAACGCGATCTCCATTCCTATGTGGATGTACATGTCGCCTCATCAAGTCATAAATACCACAGACCTCATTTTTTCATGCTCATCTTGATTGGTCATGTTATACATGATCACGCAAGCAGTCATGATGTACCATAGTATCTCTTGACCCTAAAACCGAGCCAAACATCTAACAATAGCAAATTGGACTTGCAAAATTCCAAATGACCTTTGTACATCTTTCCTAACTGCCGCTTCAGCATTGTGAAAGTGAAGTTCTCATCATCGGAGGAAGAATACATGATTGAAACAAAATATTAAAAAAAGAACATGTCTTTTGGAATTTGTTTGAGCATGTTGTTTGCGGCGATCCAGTGGATGCAGAGAGATCGTCAGTGTGCAGCAGCTGGTCGCCGTGTGGTCGTTGGAGAGGGCCAGCTGGTCTTCGGAGAGGGGGCAGCTGGTAGTAGCGAGGAACCGTAGCTCCCTGGCGGAACCCTAACCACTCAAAGCTTTGCGGTCGGGCTTGAGCCGAGAATGGGCCGCCTGACACCTCCGCAGTGCTAGAACCGACGGTCAATGTGAAAACATACTAAAAAAGCACCAAAAGTTCATATGAAAATTCAGTATTGCCCTACCATAGGCCAATATCGTCGGCCCCGCCATTTGCACATATTCTCCCCTTGTGACTTTAGTGGGAGATATCTACGAACATGAGACATGAATGATGACACTAGAGAGGGCAATTTCACTTGATTTTGATGATATTTCCAACTTTTCGAATAGTTTTTCTTGTTGTTAGCATTCTATTGTTTTTCATATGCCCGCCTCCACTGACCAATAAAGCCAAACTAATTTTCATACTAACAAAAGAGAGGAACTGCGCTCCACACGCGCTACGTAACCCAATAGATATACTTCACTACAACAAACTACTTCCAGATGCATGTAACTTTCATGTTGACTTACATGTGTGCATGATGGGGCAGGACATGTTCACCGCTGCCACCGACACGACCTACACGACTCTGGTATGGGCTATGGCGGAACTCATCAACCACCCAACCGAAATGCGCAAGCTCCAGGAGGAGATCCGAGCGACCGTCATCGACAGTGGTGTCAGCAACGTCACCGAGGACCACATCGACAAGCTGCACTACCTCAGGGCTGCGATCAAGGAGACGCTCCGGCTGCACGCGCCCCTGCCGCTCCTCTTGCCCAGGGAGACACTCGAGGACACGGAGCTGCTAGGCTACCACGTCCCGGCACAGACCCGCGTGGTGATCAACGCCTGGGCCATTGGGCGCGACCCCGAAACGTGGAAGCGCGCCGAGGAGTTCGTCCCGGAGCGGTTCGGGACTGGCGAGGCAGAGTATGATGGGGTCAGGCATGATGACTTCGGGTCGGTGCCGTTCGGCGCCGGGAGGAGGGGGTGCCCCGGGGTTGGGTTCGCTGCGCCGTCGATCGAGCTGGTCCTCGCCGGCCTACTGTACCATTTTGAGTGGGAGCTGCCTGCCACGGCGGGCGCGTCGAAGCTGGACATGAGCGAGCTGTACGGGCTCTCTGTGCGTCTCAAGGCTATGCTGCACCTGGTTGCCAAGCCGTGGTCTCCTTGTTGATCGAGGTGCTCGTGGACTTGGAAGCTGGGATTGCTTGGAGAGTGCTACCTTCCACGGCTCTACCGTAGTGATGTACTACTATGTGAAACTTTGTAGTTGTTGTACACTTCTAATTGTACCTTTAATTTGTTCGTGCATGTATGTAAGAGGGCGACGTGTTGTAACCCTCGCATAAAGTTACAGTAGTGAATAATTGCATCCCCAGCTTTCCAATATTTTAACTCCGTAAAATCTTGATAGATAGTTTCATTTCAGTTTTTTTACGGTTTTATATTTGTAAAAACCTCGTGTACACTTGTAATATATGCAAAAGATGAATAAAGTATATGCAGTAGAATCCAAACTATTTTCCTTAAAAAAAATGTTATAGGAAGTGGAGAGAGAAAGATTCTAAGATATAGGGGAGGCTTTATGCAGCAGAGTTTCTAAATCATGATTACTAAGGGCATTTCCACCGGCAATACCAAAATGGTTCGAGTCAGTCCGATACTTTATGCACGGACAGGAGGACAGGACTAGCGCGCGACTAAAACGGACCGACCGATCAACCGCTATTTTTTTTTATTAAATTTGGGCCACGAATGTGTCTTGCACACGTGTCCGAGCGTCGGCTGCTGGAGCCTGTGTGTTAGCATCCCCCGACCATAGGGCCATGAAGGCTGGCTGACGGAGACTATCCTAGACATCATTGTCGTCGCTGACCGCTTGTGACGCCGCTTGGACTCATGTGCCGGCTTCGATGCCGCTGCCGCTTGGACTCCTCGCAGCCTCTAACGATGATGATGGCACTTCGTCGTGAAGCAAGAGGACGAGGACACGCCACCCCTCCTGCCTCCAGACTACGACGAGGAGGACGCCACCCGACATGTCTTGGAGATCTCCCAGGATGGAGGAAGAGGTGCTCTAGACAGGGATGCAGGAGACTGTCTAGCTCTCTGTGATGGTTGCGGTACACACAACGTAGCTACCACCTCCACCACAGGTTCTGCCGCACACAACGCCGCATGCTACGTGGCTTGGGCAGGAGATTACGCCGCCTACACAACATGCCGTGTGGCACGTGTCGCTTGGGCAGGAAATGCCGCAACCACCCTTCATAGACCTCTCCGAAGACGAGGAGGCGGCACCGGCGTCGCCGCAGGCACGCGAAGCGTTGATAGCCATAGCAGTAGCTAGGGTATCATTTTCTTATACTTTTTTCCTATATGTAAATTATGACGTGTCAAAGAATACGCGTCTCTCCAACGGGCCATCTTGGACCATTTGGGTATGGCCGCTGGGCGCACTCGACTGGCCAGCCGGACATCGACACATTTCCTAGCCGTGGACCAATCCAAACGAACCATTCCGGACACATTGGCGTCCCGGAATGGGTTGCGCTACTGAAAATCCCTAAAATCTGTTTGTGCTCTTCTTTCTCCACCTACGACTTTCTAAATCAGGATCACTAGAATCTTTTTAATAAAGGGTAACATGCATCGATTGATGTAGAAGATGGTGATGAGGCGTGTGCCGCTGTGTTTATAAGCGCCAGGGCATCCAACCCGTCTTGTGGTGAACATCAAGAAATAAAACTAATACATATTCATGAACAAAACTATGGATTATCTGTATTTCATTCATCACCATGCTAGGGTTTCTCCATGTCCCCAAAAACAAAATAAACTACTCACACATGGAGGCAATCAATATTATCATAATAATATGTATGGAATAAAAATGGATTGGTAAATACTCGTGCAAATCCACAACAAAGTCTAGGAAATACATCAAGGTGAATGTAATGGAGATGAGAGGGTCGATGGTGATGCTGGAGTTGTAGCGGTTGATAGAGATGGTGATGGATATGATGCCCAAGCCTTCAAGGATGTTCGTAGCGGTGAGGATAAAAGACCCAAGGTGAATTCCCCCTCTTGATCCCTCCCGATGGTGAGGTTTCTGCGAACCGTGGTGTCTCTAAATGTCGGATCCGAGATCTTTCTACACGGGGTGAAAGTATTTGAAGAGGTGGCTCCGACGCCACACCGTAAGGGCGGGTTATGCATGTATTGGTGGTCGTCAAAGCATATGATCGTCGCAAATGCAAGGGTGTTTGCTTCCCCTTCTCCCCAAGTCTGTGGATATTTATTTATGGGGCTTTAGTGGCTTCCAAATTGTATCACCCTCGCCTGACAAGGCTGAGTTCCTATGTATAGTGCCAATCCCTGGATCGGTTCACTGGCACACACAGTACACTTGAATACCAAAGAATTTAACTATGCATCATTATTACATCGAATGATCTGAAATTTGCAATTATTACATAACGCTTAGCTCGAAGCTATCTCAAATATTCAAGCACCATACATAAGCATAAATAAGTAATAGGCTCCATCTTCAATTGTGCAACAGGTCGAACAACTATTGAGTAGAGGTCCGCAACCTATAAGATCACTCAGAGCAATCGAAACAATAACCTGCAACATGATAGGTTGCAGCCAACGAGTGGCCAATACTTTGAATGTATTGGCAAGTGGAACTATGAGAAGAACAACAAGTCTAAACATTACATGCATATCAGGCTTGTGGGGTTTCAGGCTTAGTTGCAGTAGTAAAATAGATCCTTCCTATCATTTGTAAACCATTTGATTATAATCACACAACCCAATTTAGTGCAACCACAAGTTTTAGCAAATTACCAAGTTGGAATGAACGAGAACATGTAATAGCTTCTATGATTCAACAACTCAATCATTCATAACCGGGGACATAGCTAAGCACTTAGATTTACCCTGCAGGGGTTTGTACATTTTACCCATGCGACCTGGCTAACACAGCTCGTACCCTCACACTCATATTATGTTATGATAGGGAGAAGTCTAAGAAGAGACAATTCGGTAAGTAGATCTCCAAGGCCATCCATGCACCGTACCAACCTATCAATTCACAATATCTCTGCATACAAAGAGATCAGTTCACCACGACATACTAAGTCCATCCATCCACCCATTTCTTACTGGCACACGGTTGCACACGTAAGCTACCAAACAAAGACACTAAGCAATTTTCAGAGGCATGGATGCCTTTCCACAATAAAACCAGCCAACAAATATCAATCACATCACGTCCAGGTGATTCATTAATTGACTTGTTTTAGTTTCCACAAAACAATTGCTTTCAAAAATATAGTTCATCATGGTGTAATCCCAACCTCATCTAAGTAAGCACATCTAAACACAACTAGCATACGGTGGCTCATCTAACAAGGAATACTACGACAATAGTGGGATATAGCATAGCAATAATAGTCCTACACATGCAACTACAAAACAAAGCTACAATGCATACGGAAAATAAACAGGACATTTATGTATCACCACTTGCCTTGATAGTTGTTGGAGTTTTTCAAACACTCGAAACAGTCAAACATGAAACACTCCAGATAATCTACACGAAATCGATACAACAAGATAAACGACGGCACATGGAAATCAAAAAAATGCAACAAATTCATGCATGACAAGTTAATAAAAGTTTCAGTAGTACATTTATGTTCTTTGATCATTATACCTACTGATGGTAAGCATGTAAAACTTTTAATGTATCAAAACCATTTACTGTATTAGTTAGATTAATTTAATAGGCTTTTGTTCATAATAATTTAGCTTCTATTATAAATAGTATTGTTAAATCTTTACAAAACTTCTACTGGATAGAGGCTTCCATTTAGAGCTAGTATCAAAAGGATCCATGTCAAAAGGTCTAAAGATGATTTTATAGAATTAAAATACTACAATATGCATTTTAATGTACTTAAAAATTTCTATAATGTAAACTTGCAACTTTATTCAAGACTCATGTTCTACACAATTTTGTGATTCCAGGGGTATATCATTTGTATTTTTATGATCAGCAGATTATTTTTTGTGAATTTATTGCTCCAAAAAAGGCATTAAAACAATTTAAATGGTTACGACAAAAACCTATAGTAATTGCCTTAACCAAATACATATTCATAATCTACACTACATTATCTTTCCAACCATATAGTATTTGCTATTTTTGGACATGTAGATATTTTCCTATGATTTTTACAAGGTTAAAGCATTTTCTGGCTATTTTAAATATTAATTACACAGTCATTCGACAAGTTGTCCACGCGACGCGCTTGGATTGGTTGCGCCGCTATTTGTCACTGACCCAACGCATGCTAATACGGAGAGCCACATGGTGCGTTGCTAGTGGGCGATACCCCTTCGTGGGCTCCTTCTAATCTGAGTTGTACGTTGTTGATTGGGTGGTTCGGGCGAGCTTGACATGCTCTTACCTGGCTATGACGCCGACGACGGTGGTGGGCGGTGGTGGTTGTTGCGTGCACCCAATGTTGACGTGGAGCACTTCGTTGGTAACCCCAAGAGCAAGGTATGAAGAGCACAGCAGCAAGTTTTCCCTCGGTAGAGACCGAGGTTATTGAACCAGAATGACGAAGGAAACGTCACACAGGTGTTAGAATTAACGTGGAGACCTGCACAACACAAACTCAAGACTTTGCCCCAACGAATCAGTGAGGTTGTCAAGCTCACCGGTTTGCTGTTACAAAGGATTAAATATATGGTGTGGAAGGTAATGGTTTGCAGCAAGTAATAAGTAACAGTGGAAGATGTATCAATGGTAAAGATTGGACCGGAGTTCATAGTTCAATAGAGGTGCTCTCCTTAGATAAACAACATGGCATGAAGGGTAAAAAATTTACAGCGGGACAATTAACAGGAACTGAGCAAGGCATAACAATGCAATTACTAGCCAGAAAGATCCTATGAGGTTGATTGGGCAATACAACAATATACATAGACTATAATCTAACTACATATATGACTATAAGTCCACCTTCAGGTTATCATCCGAACCCCCTCCAGTATTAAGTTGCAAGCAACAGATAACTGCTTTAAGCAAAGTGTGTAAGGTAAACAGTTCACATGTTTCATGAACAAGAGATCGTTGTTTTCTCCCTAGTAGCAACATCACATCTACAACCGAATAGATTATTGTCACTTCCCTTAGAAACTAGAGGCATAAACCCACTATCGAGCATAAATACTCCCTCTTGGAGTCACTAGCGACTACTTGGCCAATATAACCACTAGCAACGGAGAGCATGCAAGATCACAAACAACACAAACATGATAGAATCGTAAAGATATAACCATTAATCAAACCAACATAATAATCTCAATATCCATCGGATCCCCGCAAACACAACATGCATGATTACAAATAGATTATATCTTGATCATGAACGGAGCTCACAATATCTATACATGAAAGCGCAAAGGAGGAGATACAAACATCTAGCTACTACATGGACCCATAGTCCAAGGTGGAACTACTCACGAATCATACCGGAGAGAAGGCCTCCGAGATGATCTCCCCTCCGGAAGGGTGCCGAGAAGAGCTTCTGACATGGTTATACCCTACGGGTACACGACATCAGCATACCTAGTCCATCCCAAGGAAGGCCCACGAGAATATACGCGGCCCATGAAGATTTTCGGGTGGCCCAAACCCATGACGTCTTTGGATCCTTGGAGAGAAAGACTAGAACAGATAGAATATTCAAAAAGGGTAAACCCTAAACGTGTAACCTACTCGATCTATGTCTGGAACCTGTCTATCTCTATATAAAGGCTAGGAGGGCATGATCTAAATCTCTCGAACACTCACCGCATACACACCTCCATGCCAGATTGCATCTGCGCACCCCTGTAACTTTCGGTTCCGCCGTAATCAAGAGCAGACAAGCAGGAGTAGGGTTTTCCCTTCGGGGGCCTGAACCTGGGTAAATCTCGTGTCTCCTGGTTGCTTGTCTATTAACCTTTCCGCGATCTCCAGCACCCCCATCTTCTCCAAAACCCAAGCTCATAGCAATGGGCATTGACGAGATTAAACCTCGTCAGCTTCAGGCCGCCCCGATCTAGGGACGATGGTGGCGGCGGCTACAGACGGTTTCGTGGATTTCTGATCAGGTACCGAGAGTTTCTGCATCGGGGGGCTTCTTATAGGCGAAGGAGGAGACCGAGGCGGCCGCCAGGCGCGGCCTAGGGCCCACCTGTGCCTGGGGGTAGGGGGGTCTGGCCCCTCTGGCCGGCCCCTCGGGCTCTCCTATGGACTTCTTATTCCCCACGTAAAGTTATTGACTTTGTCTTTCATCCCGTCCAATTCCGAGAATATTTCTGTGCTAACTTTTCTGAAACCAAAAACAGCAGAAAATAGGCATCTGACACTGTTGCAACTTGTTAATAGGTTAGTACCAGAAAACATATAAAAACACCTCAAAGTGTAGACAAGTAAGGAAAAGTAGATACTAAACAAGCATGGAGCATAAAAAATTATAGATACATTTCCAACATATCAGTGGCACAGACGGTGATGGTGGTCGGCGTTCCAACATTCTTCGGCGACTGCTAAGGTGTGGAAGTGGTGCGGGAGGCTATGGCGGTTATCCTTGTGACCTTAGCACGTTGTGTTGCTTCCCCGGGCGACGATAGGGGCGGTTGGAGCTGCTCGATAGCGGCAACACTCTAGAAATCTTGTGCGGAAGTTCTGGTGATCCGGCGGAGAGATAAACGGATGAGGACGACGCGGTCTAGAACTAGGGAGAGGATGCATGGGAAAGGAGGGGTCGGGGGCGATGGAACCCTGGTGCTCTGAAGCTCTGTTAATGATGGCGGCGGCGGAACGGAAGCTTCGATGGAGGGATGATAGGGTTTGAAAAAGAGGAAAAAATGATGAGAGGTGGAGGAGGGATTTTATATGGGCTCTGACGACAGATGAGGGCAAACAATCGAACGATTGATGCAGATTTGGTACGGGAGTTTGTCCCGTGTGGAACGCAAACTCTGTCACGAGGTTGAAGGAGGCGGGGTGGGGTCGAACTGTCAGCATGAGAGGCGAAAGGAGTGGGTTGCGTTGGCTTGCTCTGGGTCGTTTCTTTGGGCTGCGCGCTGCTCGCACGGTACGGATAGATCAGGCCGGCTGGACTGGCTTGCTAGGTAGGATTATGTTTTTGTTTTTCATTTCATTTCCTAAATTTATGTTTAGTATTTCTTTTCTTGTTTTTGTTTTATAGCTCCAGATTCCCTCAAATTTGTTTCAGAAATTTTGTAAATTCAAAACACGCCTGATAAACTTTATATAGGAAATAGTTTGGTCAAAACATAAATACAACTATGCCACTTGCATATAGTGTAACATATGGCTAGTTTTAGAAATTTAAGAGTAGGGTTTTGCGTATCAAGTATTAATGGAATAATTCCATATTCGTTTTTGGACACTACGGGCAACTCATTCCTGTCTAGCAAAATATCAAGGAGTAGGTTTCATTTGGAAACCCTAATAGATGTATAAAGGATTTTCAAATATAAATTTTGCAAAAAGGATTTTGGTAAATAATTTTTGCATGAATGCCATGATGCAATGCCATAAATGCAAAATAATTCCCATATCTAAAATCTGGGATGCGAAACAAATAGCATATTTATGTCCACAGTTGACTTCTCCAATTGATTTATTCATCCACACCTTCGATTCTAGATCATGGTGAAATAAGCATAAAAGGGGGCGCGAGCGCAGTAAAATATCAAAATCCTGTCACTACTCATGCAAAAACATAAGGTAAACATGCTACAAAAATGCACTCATCAATGGTCAAGAAGGAAAGATGTGTATGTTAGTGAAGTCTTTGTATGGTATTAAGAAAGCTCCTAAATACTAGCATGAGAAGTTTGAATGAACTTTAACCGCTAAAGGATTTGTTGTAAATGAACTTGATAAGTGTGTGTACTATATCCATGGTGGGAGCAAGGTTATTCTATGTCTCTATGTCGATGATATATTGATATTTGGGACCAACCTCACTGTTATTGTGGAGGTCAACGAGTTTCTTTCTCACCGCTTTGAGTTGAAGGACTTGGGAGTACGTGATGTAATCTCAAACATCAAGATTTTGAAAGATGACAGTGGTGGGATTACACTTCTTCAGTCCCAGTATGAGAGATGATATATATTGAGTCGTTTCGGATACAGAGACTTCAAGCCTTCTACAACGCCTTACGATCCTAGTGTGCTACTTTGAAAGAATTGAACGAATGCTAGTGATCAATTGGTATACTCTCAAATCACTAGCTCTCTTATGTATTTAGTCAGCGCTACAATGACTGACATCTCATTTATTGTAAGCAAACTTAGTCGATTTGTGTCAAATCCTAAAGATGATCATTAGCATGCTCTTGAGAGAGTTATGCGCTATTCGAAAGGCATTGCGAGTTATGGTATTAACTATATTTGATATACACTCGTGGCCTTCTATTGTTGACTTTGTTAAGGTGGTATGCTTGTCTGCTCTTGATTACGGCGGAAACGAAGGTTATATGGGTGCGCAGATGCAATCTGGCGTGGGGGTGTGTATGCGATGGTGGAATAGATCCTTCTCGTCATACCCTCTCGATCTTTATATAGATAGGCAGGTCCAGGGCTTAGGTCGAGTCGGTTACAAATTAGGTTTGTACCCTTTAAAATTCTATCTAATCTTGACTTGTCCTCCAAGGAGTCAAAAATGTCATGGGCTTGCGCCACCCGAAGTCTTCATGGGCCGCATGTCTTGACGTAGGCCTTCCTTGGACTGGACCAGGTATACCAATGTTGTGTACCCGTGGGGTATATCCATGTCAGTTGGGTTATATCCAAACATCTAAAGACTTGAAAGATCCCTTCATGAAAGGTTATCACGTAATGTGATATATAATGCATCAAGAGAGATAGGTTTGAGACCCACGCTATGAGTTATCCACAATGGTAAACCACTTTATATGATTAGAAATCCCATGAATTAGAGTTGAGAGACAAGCTATTTGACACCTGGGAGGAGAGTCCCTATATTGAATTTACCTCTCTGTGAGGATGCTATGCTCTCCTATTATGCATTGTAGGTTGATATTTATCTTAATATGTTATAAATGTCTTATCTAAACAGAGATGTTGTCCTGCAGAACATATCTTGATTAGACACACCTATGTGAGTATGAATGTCAAGCGGAGTTGGGTGCTCTCTAATAAACTTATGAAGGCCCTGAACTTTTTATTTTAGATTTTGCTAAAGTTTCTTGTACTAGCTTTTTTGTGAGAAAATGACATTCCATTAATTAGTAGACACCATTACAATCCTCCCTACAGAGTTTAAGAATATTATTCGGACATGATCGAAGCCATACTGATGTTCTGACTTTCGACCGCCCTAAGTTGGCAAGAGCATCGCTAACCAAGTTTTGCTCACGTCCAATATGCACTACATTAAACTCTACCAACACATTAATAAGTCTCCTAATCTCCTTCAGCAAAAAGATTCTAGGCGATCTGTCCTCAATGTTGTCGTTGATCATAGCCACCAAATTTAGACAATCCAATTCAATGATGCATGGAAGGTCACTCCATTGCGTCGTGAGCGCACATCCTTCCATGCATGCCATGGGTTCAGCCTCCAGCGGTGATGAGCAGGAGAAAATATGCCTGCACGAAGAGAAGATAATATCGCCTCTATCATCTCTGATCACCATGCCCTGGCCTCCTATGCGCGACTCGGGATGGAACGAGCCGTCAACATTTAGTTTAGTCCAGCCCACCGGCGGTAGAGACCAACGTTTCACCAACGCAGGATCAACATCAGCTTGTCGTTGTTTCCCGTCTTCTTGCAAAGTCATTGGCTCCTTCCCCTTGACGTGGTCTGCTTGCGGGAAGCACTTGATCGTACTTGTCGAGTCGATGTAGTTACAGAGAAAACACCGTGAAGCATCCACCGGCGGAGCAGATTTGATGTGGACAACTTCATTTCTCACGTGCCAAATTCTCCATAGAAGCTTGATGATCCTCGTCTGCTCCAGCTCCGGTCTTCCATCTAGCAAGTGTAGCAACCAATTCACGCCGGTGTTGATAATCGACGAGATAGGCGGCAGATGCCAGACTTCCTTCATTGCTTCCCAGAGTAGAATAGCCAGAGGGAACCTGCAGAAAACGTGAAAGTTGTCCTCGCGTTCAACACCATAGAATGAACATATATCAGAAACTTCTAAATTTCTCTTGTATCTGTTATCCCAAGTGGCAAGACCATTAGTAGCTAACTTCCACGCAAAAATGCGTACCTTTTGGGGGGGGGGGGGTAGGGCACCCCGATATTATCTTCGAGATGACACGATGGCCATCCGGTGCCCTTCTCCTGGCGCCCATAGAGGGCCGTTGGCTTTCGTTCGTCGCCAACCAGCACGCACTCTTGACCGTGAAGATGCCATTCGTCGTTGGTGCCCAAGCCAGTGTTGGAATTTTGGCCCAAATAGTCTAGCCCATTTTCTATTTCAATAATTCCTGAAAATCCTAGAGGCCCATGTGGCCCATTCATGCAAGACAAGAGGTGGGACAAATGTTTAGTCCCACATTGCTAGTTGAGTGGAAGTTGGATCAGCTTATAAGGTGAGCTCTCCTACCACTTGGTAAAAGGATGAGAAGGAGAAGGAAAGAGTTCCACACGCGCGCTCCTCCTCCTCCTCGCTCGCCTCGCCACGCCTCGCCTCGCCTCGCCTATATGAACAGATGTACAGAAGGTGAAACGTTTGCTTTGAATGGACTTTTAATACGAGTTAAATGAATTAAATGAATACGAATTGAGTGAAGGCTGTCCGTTGGGTTGCCGCCTGTTCGCTTCATCTTCCGTCCATTCGTTTCATCTTCCGCACTGTCTGCCTTCCCCTCTGCGCCTATAATAGAGAGAGAGGTCGCGCCTCCTCTCAGACACGCTGCTACACATCCCTTGCGCCTCCAGTTCCAGAGCACTGTGCTATCTCCATCTTCCCCATCCCGTCTTGCGGCGTGCACCGCGAGCCGGGACAATAGGCCTCCGAGACCCCGCTTGCCGAGTCACATGCGGGAGAAGGGCGATAAGGTTTTTGGGGAGCGCTATCAGCGCGACTACTGGCTTCGTCACGGACTCCCTCACAGATAGCGACGTCTTCCCCGACGAGGACTTCTTCCCCGACATCAGCACCCTCTTCCTCGATGACATGGCCAATGACGGTTCCAACGCCGGCGGTTCTACTTCTGCTACTACCCTGTACATCTTCTGTCTTAATCTTGTTCTGATCCTATCCAAAGTTTTATGCCTTGCAGTTTGCTTGGCTATATGCCTTAATTTGTATTCGCTATTTAGCATGATTAGTATATTGCCTATTATTCTAGTCATGTTTTATCTAGCGTTTATTTTGGATAATTCGCTTGGTAAATTGCTCTATTTCTCAACAGCCAGTACATCGTCAAGAAACCGAGGGGAGGTTTTAATCTTGATATCTCCTGGACGTCCGCCTGCATAAAATGACGATGGAGAAGTTCCATGCTCCTTGGTCATCCAGCAGGTCCGAAACACGGCGCAATCGATAGTCTCCTTGTCTTGAAATTGGTCTATATGAATCAGGCCTAGAAATCCATGGGTCTCTCCATATCCTGACTTGCCTCCCATTACCGATCCTCCAAACTAGGCCTTTCTTCGGAAGTTCCATGCCATACTGAATAGCTTTCCAGGTAGAGGATGCGTTACCCGTAAAAACTGTCTCTTGCAGCTGCCCATTAGGATTGTATTTCACTTTGAGAACACGGGCACACAAACTTTTAGGATTTGATAGTAATCTCCAAGCTTGCTATTGTATAATCATGTTTTATCTTGTACTAGTGTTGGAGTAGGTGTGATCGGATGTGATCGGTTTATCTTATTGGATACAATCTGTTTGTCCAGTGCAGTTAGTTTGCATGTTCCGTTTAAGTGCTATTGTATAATCATGTTTATTAATTATTTATTCAGATTAAATCATATAGATATTTGATTATATTTTCAACACATGGAACCCAAAAACCCAGACCGTTAGATTTTACATTATCTACCACCCAACATCATTATGTAGACCAATGCACAAATACTAGCTCAAAAGCTATTTGTAAATCACTGGCGGAAACGAGGTCTCTAACACCGGTTCTTAGAGGCCTCTAACACCGGTTCTGGAACCGCTGTTGGGGGTTCGGTGTTAGACCCCCCCCTTTAATAGCGGTTCTTATACGAACACGAACCAGTGTTAAAGGTTCCGTGCCGCGGCAGGAAAAAGAGATAAATCTCTGCCGCGGAAAGCAGCCTAAATCTTCGCCTGGCAGAGTTCTTGATCGCCTGCTCGGGCGTATTTCTGCGGCGCGACGGGGACGGGGAGGGGGGAGGGGGATCGATCGGGAGAGGTATACACATACATCGTTGTCGGTACATACGAGTACATGAATAATTAAGCAACTATTATTATACACAAATATCGTTATTGTGTGGTATTCTCTGTAAACGTTGAAGCATCAAGTACAAGACAAACACGTTCAAGCATATATACAACATTCATTTTTTTTGGATATTTAAAGAGTTCTCCGTCAGACGTGATGGCCTCATCAAGTATGAACCCCGCCAATTCCTCTTGAATGTCTCGTATGCGGTCAAATGGTAGGAGTTGGTCCCGCATCTATTCGATCTAAATATATTTGAAGAATGGGGTCAATATATATATAAGAATAAAACTCAACACAATTGATGGTAATAAAATAATGTTGTATAATTTGTTTACTTACTCTAAGTTGTTCTAGTGCCGCTTGGCCCGTCGTACATATCGTGTTGCGAATGAACTCGCAAACATAGTATCCACATAAGTTTTTGCCGGGTCCCTGATGCGCGCACTTTATGAGAATAGAGAGTTCAATCAACATAATAATCAATAAAGCATGATATAATGGAATTGGAAGCAGAATCAAAGAGATACACAGACCTAGCTAGCTAGTATTACTTACATTTTGGTCTACAAATTTTAGTTCTTCTGACCATTCACCCACGGCCCTGCCCGTGAACCTTTTCAAACCACAATAAAAGAAAATGGATAAAGGAGTAATTATTACTTGTCACGAAAGTTGCCGATCTAGTGCGATAATATGATTGAAATTACCTCTGGAGCATCTCTTTAAAGTCTGCCCATAGCTCTTGGTCTTTTCGTAACGAGTCCATGACAAGGACTTTTCCTGAGTCAGGTTGAATGACTAGCAGTATAAAGTGGCACCTGCACAAGCATAACTCATCATCAGTTACACTTAACATCGAGTAAGCCGAAACAGAATGTGTACAAGAGAGGGTAACAGTACTCACGAGAAGTTGTAAGACAATAGTATTTCCCTTTTGTTTGTTGTCTCAGTAAAGACTTTAGCAAGAAGTCTTCTGTTTGTCCGGGTCTGTGTTGTACCACTTGTTCATGAACTCTATTTAGGTCAACGAACCCAATGTCAAAAGGGCCTCCTTTCATGCATTCCATAACCTTTTTCCTGCATAATAGTATATACATATATGGTGAGCATAGATATATACATGCAATTAATGAATTGAATGAGATGGGATAGAAATTATAGAAATAGTACTTACACACAATAAAGGCTGATGACAGCTTTGTCGAGTTCCTTCTGATTGAATAGAAAATGCAAGTCTTAAATGTTGAAGGCGATCTCGTCGTCTCCGCACAAGAAAATTTGATCTCTTATATGCACCGTGATCCATTCTTCATTTCTCGTCTTGCAGAAATCAAGGTACCACTTGTGCAATCTTCACATCTTTGTTGGTAGATTCTTGAGCTCCTCTTTCTTGACGAGATTATTTCCATACTTCCATGGTTGTATGGGGTTGACATCGCCTATGGGCAAGTTGTCCCATGATATTCAATTATGCAATGTAAGTCATCCCCATCTCATTGGCCTTTCTTTGTAGCTCTGCCTCGTAATCATTTACAGGAGGAGCGTTCTATGTGTCGAACACTTGGAGCGGGGCGCATGATTTGTTTTCCTGCTCTCCGAGCATGGGAACTGTTTTCTGGGGTGTCGCATGACTGCTATTTTCAGACTCCCTCCGCCTTGCATCCTCCTTCATAATCTGGCGCTCGTAATCCGGCACAAGTGGGGTTTCAGGTTTCAAAAGATTATTGTAAAACTTCTCCACCACCACAGGATCTAGTTTCTCCTTTGGCTCGGCCCGTCTAGGTGCAAAGAATTTCTTGACCTCTTCGTCCGAGATCCTATTGGTCTTCTCGTCGTTGCGATTCCACGGTAAAACCGGCAATGGCTTGGCGGAAGGCTACGGGACGTAGTTTCTTGAACTCTTTGGCGTACGATTTCCTGTGGATTTCTTCGTGGCAGTGCTAGTGATGCTCTTCGTGGCAGTGATCTTCCGCTTACGCTGAGGAGATGGCTGAAGTGCCGGAGATGGTTGACGCGAAGGAGATGGCTGGCGCGCCGGAGATGGCTGATTGACGCGTAGGAGATGGCTGGCGCGCCGGAGATGGCTGCCGCGCAGGAGATGGCTGAAGCTCCGGAGATAACAAGGGAGTATTCTGATGACTTGGAGACGGCTGTGGCGGCTCAAACTGCTGATGCTGCAGAGACGGCAGGGGTGCCAGTGGCCTCCAATTTGGAAGCACGATGTGTTCCTTCTTCCAAAGAATGGTTGTTTTCACTGCAAATTTGAGTTGAGTTTTCCCTTCACCTGTAGCATGGTCAAGCTGTGCTTCCTCATATTCAGGGAAGGGGGGACGAGCAGGGGCGAGGCCCCCCTGATGATTCTCTCGTTCCTTGTAACAATTAACAAGATTGCTAATTATTTTCCCGTCCAAACTACTTCACCCCCCCTGTTCGTTTGTAAGACACGTGAAGGAGTCCCGTAATCCTCTATTCCAGGCCCATTTAGTACTATAAGTCAACGTATAATATAGTAACTAGCTGAGCGACTAGAAGCCCATGAGGAAGACAAGGAATTAGGGATCAGCAGGCACGTACGCACGATCAACGGGTCGTTTCGTTTTTGGCTTTCTACTGCCCTTGCCCCTTGCGTTGTCCCTGTTTGGCGGCCGCCACCAAATGCTCCAATCCAGAAGAGACCAATATTCCAGATAGATAGATAATTGAGAACTAGAGGGCGCAATTACTAACAAGGAATTAGAGCGATTGGCGAATAGTTTAGGGTTAGTTCCGCTGGTACCACCGCCCCGGCGATGGCAATTCGGAGACGCCGATACAACGCTCAGGTATGTCGTTGACCAAAGCCCCTTCTCCATCCAGCCTCTAGTTTTCTTTGATGTTGCTTGATTAACTGATTGCTTCCATTGTTGCATGTTTGTGTATTTTGGGTTTCTGACTATTCAGATTGTATTGAACAATCCGTGAGAACAAATTCAATAAAGAAAACTGAACCAAATTGTATAGAAGAGAATACAAATAATTTAATATTGTTTCTTCCTTGCTAGTGTAATCTTTCATGTAGGATCATATCTTTTCGATCATTTATCCTTACTGCACTAGTAAGATCAAATTCATTCGATCAAATGTTCCTACTCCGCTAGTATTATTATAATGTTATTCACCAAAAATAATTTACCTATTGTATAGAAGACAATACAAAAACTTTCCGCGTGTTTGGTTCGGGGGTATTAGTACCGGGGAATGGGAATTAGAGGAGAATGAGACATAAAATCTCTTGTATGATTCGGGGGAATGGGAATTGAGAAGGAAAAGAGCAAGGGAATTAAATGGGAAAACTACCGCACTTCTCTTCCCAAGGGGACCCCTGGTAATTCAATCGGGATTGGGAGTTTAGGAAGAAACAATATCGCTATATTTGTTGCGCAGGTCTCATGACCGATGGCCGCTAACAAACTGTGTACATATCTATTCCTCTCTTTTCTTAATTTCCCAATGATAATTCCCAATACACACCAAACAGGGGAATGGAACTAAAAATCAATTTCCCTTGTCTAATCCTATAACAAACTCCCATCGATACAATCCCATTCCTCCTCCCTCATCTAACCAAACACGATGTTTGTGTAGTAAGAGAAGGCATAAGACTTCGCCCCCCCTATACCGAAATCCTGGCTCCGTCCCTGCTCATATTCCTTCACAACCTCATCCACCCCGACAATAGCATAGCCATCTGGAATCGGTCGACAGTGGTAAGTTCCACCAGCTACAGAAGGTAAGGCATAGCCGACAACAACCTTAATGGATAAGCCCATTAATCTCACATGCAGCTAAGCGTGTTTGCTCTCTGTGATCTCATCCACGGGGTATCGAGGACCCGCGATTTCAACCGTGGGATGCACGTTCTCCGTGGAAGCCATGCTGCTTTTTCGCGCAGAGTCTAGGCCGTCGACAGCTTCCAATGCAGGCTCTTCGTGCCGCTGAGATGGGCCGGTAGCTTGCTGGCTCTTTTGTGCATTCACTTGCACATGCAGCGCCACAAATGCATGTTCTATCTGTGTCATCCGCTCTGTACGCTCTTTTTTATTTCTGTCGCGCCATCTGTAAGATTCGCCCCACTCAGCAAACCCATCCTTCCACGTCATACCGCTTGTGCCTCGTGCAAGTCCAGGGTGTTATTTTTTACCGATGGCGCGTGTGAGCTTGTCATTCTCTCTGTCGGGATGGAAGGTCCTGGCGGCTGTTTCCTCGTGTGCCGTGATGAGTTCAGTGACGGGTTTGGCAAGGAGGGTTGGGAAGATACACAATCCGTTTCTGGGTCCAACCTTGCCCCGATTCCATAGAACCAAGTCTTTGCACGTAGGTTTCATCCATGTGTCTGGGGTGTGATCCCTCTATCGCGCAGGGCCTTCTCAGCTTCCTCCCACTTAGGCCTCTAAGATATATAGCCACCTGACCTCGTCCTTTGGTGATATTCCTTCTTCTGGGCATTTAGAGTATTGGTTTCTGACCTCTTTGTAGCCATAGCATCTTCCTTGTATGCCACAAATTCGGGCCAGTGAGGTCTTATCTTCGCATAATATGCGTCTTCGAAATCTAGAGTCTCGCGAGTTTTGACAAATTTGTTTAATTTTGTCTTCCAGTTGTGGAAAGCGTCAACCATCTTTTTTAGAGTCCACTCTTTAACCTTTTCCTTTATAATCGGTTTGTTTTCATCCTCCTCTGGCGGAAGGGTGAAATTTACCAACAGCGAATTCCAAAGCGTTTCTTTGGATCTTTCATCGACAAAGGTACCGTCACCCTTCTTTGTCTTATTCCAATATTCAATTATGATTGGTATTTGGTCCCTAACAAGAACTCCAGCCTAACGTACAAATTTGTCTGCGGCCTTCTTGGGCTCCATCGGCCTACCATCAACACAGACTGCTTCGATCGTGAACTTTGCACGATCTTTCAACCGTTGGCTCGCGCCTCGCTTGCTCTTTTTCGTAGAGGAAGATTGTTGATGGTTGGTCGATCCGGAGGGCTAAAAGAAGAAAGAAGCGTTAACTAAAACATATACATACATATACAAATCAATAGGTGCAAGTCAGCAGAGGCTTAATCCATGCATATACCTCGACGGACTTTGCAATCACTAAAGTGCGTTCACCGGAGTCGTCATCTTCTCCATGACTACTTGAGCTGTCATCATATCCCTCCAAGTTCAGATATTGTGAGGTGTCCTCATGGATCATGTTCTCCATTATTTCTTCCTCTTCAAGGTTTCTACTGAGTGGATCCATAGTTTCTAAAACAATAATATTATCACACAAATATCAGTAATACATCTATTGAAATGCTCGAGCAAAAAACCCTAAAGCATACACATACACATACAAAAAATATATACATGAAAACCCTAAAGCATGCTCGACAACTTAATCGGGGTTCCAAGGGGTGAAAACCCTAACTCGGGGAAACTCCGGATGTATATGAGAGGGGTTACTATGTTCTCTAATTAAACTTGTCTTGAAAGTTCTTCAACAATGCATGATTATAGCTTAAATAGTTAGATCTCATTTTTCTGAACATTTTGATATATTATACATATTTTTATGACTTATAAATCATTAGATATTGAATTTACAAGTTTTATTCATTTTCTGAAATTGTTTACTCAATTTAAATTGAATCATTACATCACTGTGATGTCAGCTGGACGGTTTAACCTATTACCCTGCTACTGGTCCTAGCCATTGTGGATGACTGTGGGCCAGGGGCCATGTCACTGCTACCTAAGCGGGCGCTGCTGGCCATGTCACTGCCACCTCAGGCGGGGATCGCCGGCGACGATAGAGGCCACGCCAGCACGCGGAACTGAGCTCGTTCGAACATGCGCGATGTGGGGATCCTAAAACTGGCGGCGCTGCTGGATTAAGGTCATCGGAACAGCTACTCTGGCGAGCGGTGGCGGCGCTCACAGATGGACATGGGGAAAGCGGACTAGAGGGAGAGAGGGAAGACGCATGAGCACCATTTGCTCACCAGGAGGCGATTGAGGGGGTCGGCGAAGCGAACGGCGGCCGGAATCAAAGGCGATAGCGACGGCCGGAGCTCGGGAAGAGGCGGTTGATTGCGTCTAGTGGGGCTCCTCGTCTCGATTCCTTCGGCGAGGAGGCTCAGTACATCGAGGCGAAGGCGAGGGCGTGGACGGCGACGGCGAGGGAGTGGACGGCTATGCGGTGCGGCAGCCTCTGCTGTTCTTCCTCTGCACGCGTTTGATCTGGCTGGGGGAGGAAGAAGGAAGTGGCGCGTGTTATAAATCCCCCCTTTAACACCGGTTCGTGGCTGGAACATGTGTTAAAGGGGGGAATTCGTTTCGCGCCCGCACCCCCCTTTAACACTGGTTCTAGCCACGAACCAGTGTTAGAGGGGGGTGCACGCGCGAAATGAAATAAATGCCCCCTTTAACACCGATTCGTGGATGGAACCGGTGTTAAAGGGGGGCATTTATTTCGTACATTAACGGGGTGGGGGAATTTTTAATTCAAAAAATAGGATAGAATTTAGAAAATTTATATCTTTTTCATTTCAACTCAGAAAAATATGAATAATATATCATAATTTTAGAAAAATAAGATCTATCCATTCATATAAAAACATTTTATAGTTACTGTAGATGAAAATTTTCAAAATGATTAAAACACTTACATATAAATTTTGATTATTCAATTAAAAAAAATAGTCAAACCCTAAAAATTTGAACCTAAGAAATATTAAGCATCTAAAAAGGAATCTAACCCTATTTTATTAGAGAAATCATATTTTATTTTGTATTAACATTTTTGAATTATTTGGATATTTAAATGCCGCATCTTTTGTATACTTTGGAATCTGACAAAACCTCGCTAAAATTGCATTGGGTTTTTGATAAAATAGCATATTGTGAACCTAAAAATGATTTTTGTAAAAAAACATGAGCATCGTATCATGTACCTGTAGTTCATATCTGACTCACTTCCTATCGATTCAGCAGGAATTTGTCTTTTCACCAGAGATGGACGGAAAGGTTTCAGATCCCCCTGTTGGTACATTGTCCATATAAGGTGGTCTAGTATTTTTGTAAAATGTGGTGGTAGTTTTTTGAATTAGCCATTTGGTGGTTGCTTCACAAAACTGCCCGTTTTTTATGCTCGGAAAATGGAAAATGCCTTTTTGGTGCGACAAAAAGGAAAACTTACTCTTGCAACATTGTTTGCCATCCCATGATACACATGTATGCATAATATGGCCACATTATCATAAATTATGCCTTGATTCTAGCCATAACATTGGTCATTTGACCCGAAAGCCACGAAACCTCGAATGAGATAGGTCATTTTGTGAAGGTTTTTTTTGAGACATAATCAATATACCAAGTTTGATATTTTTCCTTCTAACTATGTCACATAATATAACACCACACGAAGGTTTCGCATTGTTTCGATTGCTTTTTAATTTTTTATCCCCGTTTTAAACTATGGTCAAACTTTGTCAAACAATGGGCATGAAGATTCTTAGCTCGGGGCCAAGCCTCGCTAAAATTGCATTGGATTTTTGATAACATAGCATTTTGTGAACCTAAAAATGATTTAAAAAAAACATGAGCATCGTATCATGTACCTGTAGTTCGTATCTGACCCACTTCCTATCGATTCGGCAGGAATTTGTCTTTTTCACCAGAGGTGGACGGAAAGGTTTCAGATCCCCCTGTTGGTACATTGTCCATATAAGGTGGTCTAGAATTTTTGTAAAATGTGGTGGTAGTTGTTTGAATTAGCCATTTTGTCGTTGCTTCACAAAACCGTCCGTTTTTTATGCTCGGAAAATGGAAAATGCCTTTTTGGTGAGACAAAAAGAAAACTTCCTCTTGCAACATTGTTTGCCATCCCATGATGCACATGTATGCACAACATGGCCACATTATCACAAACTATGCCTTGATTCTAGCCATAGCATTGGTCATTTGACCCGAAAGCCAAGAAACCTTGAATGAGATAGGTCATTTTGTGAAGGTTTTTGAGACATAATCAATATACCAAGTTTGATATTTTTTTATGATAGAACTGGAGTTAAAGTACATAATTCAACTAACAGTAAGTTACATAAAGCACGACTAAAAATTAAGATACATAAAAGAACTGAAAATTAAGATACATGGCCAGATTAAGTCACAATCGGCCGAACTTGTTTTGGAATGTTGAAGTGATTCAGTCATGCTCCTGCCTACACCTATAATACTCTCCACTATAGTCGTCTTACTCCCCGCGACCGTCGTCGTTGTCGTCGTTCGGGTCACCGTAATTGAACCTTGAAGGCTGAGTACACGTGGGCTGGACTTGAGGGTAGCGCAAACGAGGGTTAGAGTCGGCGGCAGTGTCGTAGGCCATGACGCTCTGGAGAGTCCGACCGCGCCACCACAGCCGACGGCCGGCCTCGTTGAAGTTGGAGGAGGTGGGCCGTCCTCGTGCTGGCGGCGCCTCTCACGCCGATCCTCAAGAAGGCTTCCCAAGTCAGAAATAGTCGGAATGCCATCTGGATTCCTCCGCTGCCGGCGTAAGCTCAAGTAGTAGTGGTTCATGATGGCCATCCGCCACGCCACCTAGAGGGACAGAGGAACTGCACGCCTCAAGGCCAAAGATCAGCCGATGGGGACACGAGTTGGCGGGAAGGGGTAGTTCGAGGCGCAAAGCGCCCCCGCCTCCCTGGGGGTTAGTGCTACGGTGGAAGACATGTGAAAGAGTGATGAGGTTGCAGATATGAGTCTAGAGATGTGCAATGACAATGGAGGCCAACCCTACATAACAGGAAGATAACTGGAGGGAATAACTGGCGGGAAAAACTGGCGGGAAGAAATGGCGGGAAGAAATGGCGGGAAAAAATGGCAGGAAGAAAAATGACGGGAAGAAATGGCAGGAAGAAAAATGGCTCATTTAATACATATACTGTTAACAGAAGAAATATGACATTCATTTCCATGTTGAGATACATATGTGTGCCAAAAATGGCTCAATTAATACATATAGTCAATCTTATGATCGCATCGGTCGTAATCATGGAGTATCAGCACCGTTTAAGAGGATGGTTGGGTCAGTCTTCACTCTTAAGGGCGGAATTTTATCAAACTTATTATAATCTTCTAACATGTCTGTCTTGTCCTCCACTCCCACGATGTTTCTTTTCCCTGAAATAACTATGTGACGCTTTGGCTCATCGTGTGATGTATCTGTTTGCTTCTTTTTTCTTTTTTTTTGGTTTGGTAGACATGTCCTTCACATAGAAAACCTGATCGACATTATTGGCTAGGACGAATGGTTCGTCTAAGTTCTTGTGTACCTTCATAAGATTGTTGAGATCCACTGTTGTCATTTCGTACTTCTTGTCTACCTTAACCCCTCCTCCTGTTAGCTTGACCCATTTGCACCGAAACAAGGGGACCTTAAAATTAGGTCCATAGTCAAGTTCTCATATCTCCTCTATGAACCCATAATACGTGGTCTTTTGCCCATTGTCTTCTGCTGCATCGAAGCGGACACCACTGTTTTGGTTGGTGCTCTTTTTATCTTGGCCTATCGTGTAAAATGTATTCCCATTTATCTCGTACCCTTGGAAAGTACATACAGTCGAAGATGGTGTCCTGGCCAACAAGTACAGCTGATCCCCAACAGTGGTGTTATTCGTGAGAAGTATTTGCAGCCAGCCGCCAAAACTCGCCATGTGTTCACTTATAATCTATTCATCAGACTGCCCCGGGTGTTTAAGGCATATTAAATTCTTGTGTTCATTGATATACGGGACAACCAAGATAGATCTTTGTAAAACCGTGTAGTGTGCTTGACATATCAATTCTTTACATCCTAGGGTGCCTTTTCCACGCAGTCTCCCCTCATGTCGTGATTCTAAAACACCAATCGCCTTAAGGTCAGCAATAAAATCAACACAGAACTCAATGACCTCCTCTGTTACATAGCCCTTGGAGATGCTTCCTTCTGGCCTAGCACGATTATAAACATAATTCTTTAAGACTCCCATGTATCTCTCAAAGGGGAACATATTGTGTAGAAATACAGGACCGAGAATGGAAATATCTTCTACTAGGTGAACCAGGAGATGCGTCATAATATTGAAGAAGGATGGTGGGAACACCAACTCAAAGCTGACAAGACATTGGGTCACATCTGCGTCAGAACCTCGTAGGCTTTCGGATCGATTACCTTCGAGATATTGCATTGAGGAATGCACATAGCTTCACAATGGGTACTCGAACATTTTCGGTGAAGCCCCTCAATGAAATCGGAAGCAATTGTGTCATAATCACGTGGCGTCATGAGACTTCAGGTTTTGGAATTTTTTCTCGCCATATTTATTATTCCCTTTATATTCGACGAGAAGCACGGAACCTTGATACCGCTTTCGGACATTCAAAAAGATTTCCTTCTCGCTTTGGTAAGAGCGTACCTGGCAGGAGTTAAGTGGCATCGTTTACCCTTCTCGTTCTCAGGATGCATAGGCTCTTTAGGGTCTTTCATACGTTGCTGGTCCTGCCGTGCTTCCAGTGTATCTTTTGTCTTCCCATACACTCCTAGGAAGCCTAGCAGGTTCACGCAAACATTCTTCGTCACGTGCATCACGTCGATTGAAGAGCGGACCTCTAAGACTTTCCAATAGGATAGGTCCCAAAATATAGATTGCTTCTTCCACATGGGCGCGTGTTCGGCATCGTCATTCGGAACAGATAGACTGCCAGGACCTTTTCCAAAGATTACTTCTAGGTCCTTGACCATACCAAATACCTCCTCACCGGTATGGAGGACAGGCTTCCTCCGGGGTTCTGCCAGACATTTGAAATGCTTGCCTTTCTTTCTTACTGGATGCAGGTTCGGAAGAAATCGACGATACCCTAGGTATACAACCTTCTTACATTTATCCAAATATATACTTTCAGTCTCATCTAAACAGTGTGTGCATGCATTGTATTCCTTGTTTGTCTGCCCTAAAATGTTACTAAGAGCAAGCCAATCATTGATGGTTACGAAAAACAACGGTCGTAGGTCAAATGGCTCCCTTTTGTTCTCATCCCACATGCGTACACCTGGTTTGGCCCACAGCTGTAAAAGTTCTTCAACTAATGGCCTTAGGTACACATCAATGTCGTTGTCGGGTTGCCTCGGGCCTTGGATGAGCACCGGCATCATAATGAACTTCCTCTTCATGCACAACCAAGGAGGAAGGTTATAGATACATAGAGTCATAGGCCAGGTGCTATGACTGTAGCTCTGCTCACCAAAAGGATTCATGCCATCTGTACTTAGACCAAACCTTAAGTTCCTTGCGTCACGTGCGAAGTCCAGGTACTCTCCCTCGACTTTTATCCACTATGACCCATCAGCGGGGTGTCTCAACATCGCGTCTTTCTTACGGTCTTCCATGTGCCATCGCAACAACTTGGCATGCTCTTTATTTTAGAAGAGACGTTTTAACCATGGTATTATAGGAGCATACCACATAACCTTGGCAGGGACCTTCTTCCTAGGGGCCTCACCCTCAACATCGCAAGGATCGTCTCGTCTGATCTTATACCGCAGTGTAGTGCATACCGGACATGCATCCAAATTCTCGTACTTCTCACTGCGGTAGAGGATGCAGTAATTAATGCAGGCATGTATCTTCTGCACGTCTAATCCTAGAGGGCGGACAACCTTCTTTGCTTGGTATGTACTGTCGGGCAACTTATTATTTCTTGGAAGCAAATTCTTCATTTTTACCAACAACTTTGAAAATGCGCTGTCAGTCACAACATTCTCTGTCTTCCATTGCAGCAAATCCAGTGTGGTACCTAGCTTTTTGTGGCTATCTTCGCAAGTTGGGTATAACAATGTTTTGTGATCCTTTAACATCTGCTCCATCTTCTCCTTCTCCTTTTCAGTTTCACATTCTTCCTTTGCATCAGTAATGGCCCGACCAAGATCGTCATCAGCGGACCCATTTGCTGCCTCTTGATCTTCATTATCTACCCCCCGTTACAGTATCATCATATTCAGGATACATATTATGATAGTTGTCATTATCCTCTTCTTCTTCGTTGTCTTCCATCACAACCCCTTTTTCTTCGTGCTTGGTCCAACAATTATAGCTGGGCATGAAACCGGATCGAAGCAGGTGGGCGTGAATGGTTCTGGTATTTGAGTAGTCTTTCTTGTTCTGAGAGTGAACACACGGACAACACATAAAATCATTGTGACCACGGTTTGTATTAACCACAACGATGAAATTTTGGAGGCCCGTAATGTACTCAGAAGTGCGTCGGTCACCGTACATCCATTGCCGGTTCATCTGCATTAATATATAGTATATCAAAAATTAATAGGGAGATGACCATTTATATATAGTACATCAATGACACATGAAATGATAAAGTTGCCGACCTCGACCGAGAAGGAAAGAGCAACGAGAAAACTTATTTCGAGCTCTCGGGCATTTCATCGAACACCTCTTGTGCATAGGAAAAAAACACAAACTAGCACACCTCTCACCCTCTTGCTAGGCTCCAAAATGAGAGAGTGAAAAAATAAAAGAGAGGGGTGTGGGCTGCGGTGTGTTATATAGCCCCCCTTTAACACCGGTTCAAGCCACGAACCGGTGTTAAAGGGGGGCTGCGCGGGCCACTGGTACGGGCACCACCTTTAACACCGGTTCGTCCATTTTCGACCTCAACCAAAGGCCTCGTTTCCACTAGTGAATGTTAAACATCACCATCTTAAGATCTTATTTTTATTCAGGTTCATTTAGCGTGTAGTACTCATGAACTTTTAAAGGTCGTGGTCATGTCTAGCCTATAATATCATGTACAGTTCAGTCAGGTGGGCCCAAACAACTGGTGCTAATTTGACAATTTGTGAATTCTCTAGAAAGGGATCATGATCACTTTCAAGTTTGAACTTTGTCTAGCATGGATTCAGCTTCTTTATTGCCATTTTCAGTGATAAATTAAGATATGCTCCCTTTTGTTTGAGAATGTAGTAACTTCTGGCAAACGAACCCATACTACATTATTGAACATAGATATTAATAGATTAAGGAGTGAATAATTTGGGACTCCTCAATGGGCCACAGCGTGCGGCACTGTTCACGAGCACACGTAGTGTAGATAGCTATTTTGTTCCCCTCATCTCGTTGACACGTCGACTACTGCGAATAGCAACAATAATAGTAAACAGTAAGAGTAACAGTGAACGGTACATGACGATGGTAGTAACAGAACAGTGAAACAATCACGGTGATGGTACCGGTGCCGTAAATGGTAACAACAACAGCACAATACAAAAACAACATAACAATATAACAATAGAATTGCCCGTAAAAGTGCCAAAAACAATAATTTCTTCTTTTTCTTTCCTCTCTCTTTAGTAATTTTTTGATGCAAACTTTTGACACCTCGAGATAACTTGATGTCCTTAACTTCCCGCTACATTTGTCGTATATTTGGCGTCAATTTCTAAACTCTCTTGACGGTAATTTCTAGCCACAGATCTTCAAACTCGGCTGTGATAATTCGAAAATAATCCTTCTTCACCGGCGCGTTTTGAAGGTAATTGTTCGGTGTGGCTCTTAGACCTCAACACTTCATGTCCCAATGGTATTTCCCTGCTACTACTTCATGTCGCGGCTACTCTGTGATTAGAATCCTTGAGCGAGCATTCGCCGTTTCCACGACCGTGAGCGCCCGTGCACGTGTCCAAATGCCCAACCGACTTTCTCATGGAAGCAATCCATATATAGTAACCCAGCAGCGACATCTCACCTTTTTAATTCATCTGCATTTGGCGTGTGGTATTCGTCAACTTCCAGGTCCCCCGATCTTGTCTACAGAACCGTCCACATCCGCGTGTATAGCGTGTTATTATGTGCAATTATAATTTTGGAGTTATTAACTGCGGGAATTCGATCAATGGAAGCAAAACAGTGGGATCAACTATAAACGGAAGCAGAGCGCACCTGCGTTTGCATATGCTTGCGACACAGGCATGGACGTCTCGCCACTCTTTGCTCTCTGGCGCTCGCCCGTCCTCCTCCTCGTCACCCTGCTCGTGCCTGCAATCTTCTCCCTCCTGATCCTCTTCTCCACCAAGAAGAACAGGCATCCTCCATCCTGCAGCAATGGCGGCCAGCTGCTGCCACCGTCGCCGCCGGGCCTTCCCATCCTCGGCCACCTCCATCTTCTTGGGTCCCTGCCGCACCGGAACCTCCGGTCGCTGGCCGAGGCGCACGGTCCGGTCATGCTCCTGCGCCTCGGCCGCGTGCCCACCGTCGTGGCATCCTCCGCCGCCGCGGCGCAGGAAGTCATGAAGACCCGTGACCTGGCCTTCGCGAGTCGTCCCCAGATGCGCATGGCACAGAAGCTCCTCTACGGCCGGGACATGGTGCTGGCGCCCTACGGCGAGTACTGGCGCCAGGCGCGCCGCGTGTGCGTGGTGCACCTCCTCAGCCCGCGCCGCATCCTCTCCTTCCGCCGCGTCCGGGAGCAGGAGGTCGCCGCCCTGCTCGGCCTCGTCCACCACCGCTTGCAGTCGCAGGGCGGCGTCGTGAACCTGGCCGACACGATCACCTCCTACTCCAACGCCGTCATCATCCGCGCCGCGTTCGGCGACGGGGACTACGGGATCGACGGCGACGTTGGCGGAGGGAAGCTGAGGAAGGTGCTCGACGACTTCGAGCACCTGCTGGGGACGGCCACGGTGGGGGAGTTCGTGCCGTGGCTGGCATGGCTGGACACCTTGACGGGGCTGAACGCCAAGGCGACGCGCACGTTCCAGGCGCTGGACGAGTTGCTCGTGCGGGTCATCGCGGGCCACCGCCAGCGGCGTCTCGCTGGCCGGCACCTGGTGGGCGACGGCGAGGACGATCACCGGGACTTCGTCGACGTGCTGTTGGACGTGAACGAGACCGGAGAGGAGGCCGGCGGAGTTCTGTTCGACGAGGTCCGCATCAAGGCTATTATGCTGGTAAGTACCTTCGTTAATTCCTGCAATCCAGCGTGTATTTTTCTAAAGACACACAAATATACATACACAAACAACAGTCAGCTCGATCATGCACGTACGCACTTAATTTATTTGGTAGTTTACTCCCACAAAATAATTCTTGTTCTCGTCCCTTTTTTCATAAGGGGAGTGTATCTGGATCCACTCACAATTAACTTTGATCCCAGTTTGGTGAAGTCCTCACTAGCTTGTAACCTATGTGTACACCCACTTGAACATTATTTGCAACTGAAAATATCACTTTCAACCCTTGTATTATAAAAATCTTGGTTCAACTAAATTAAGATGCAAATCTAAGGACTGTGCTACTTTCAGACACATCTCCAGATTGCAAATCCCGGTGGGCATTTGAGCCGGCACCATGCAATCGCTGCGGCCGCGCATGTTGTGGCCAAAACTAGAAAGTGTTTAGTGTTAAACATAAAAAAACAAAATAGAGGATTTTATCGAAATATCGAAATTCAATACGAAATCTGAAAATTTAAAATGGTTTGTAGGTCAAATCGTTTATCCGATTTATGATCCTTTTTATCGTTGGGCTAGCCATGACAAGATCTTCGAAACTAGATATCATATTGATATGTTTCGGCAGCTTTTTTTATCCAAAAGTTATCCATCCGTAAAATTTTGAGTTATCTAGGCTTTAACTTACACACTCTGTAAATACGTTGTAAAAATTTAAGTAAACCCATCCCTACAAAGGGTGGTGTGCAGACTCTTTTGCATTCATGGAGAAAAGACAAAGAAAATTCACATCATCCGTATTAAATTCAAAATTCGAAACATCTAATAGTCGTGTTTAAATCGTTTATCTGACCTACAATCTTTTTTTTACCATTGTACTAGTGACGACTAAATCATCGGAACTATATCCAGCTTGATATGTTCGGATGACCTTTTTCGAACCCAAAAATACCCACAAGTAACCCGTGAGTTATATCAACTTTATTAGCAATGAATGCATAACTTTTATCTGAAGTGTAGGGTAACTACGCTCGAGGGATGATAGTTATATACTGTGAACACCTAGCCGGATATACCTATAAGTAATGGATGGATAACTATTACCTAGAGAACATGAAAACTATATTGATCTAGCTTATACGATAAGCACATGGGTAACTTAACACTTGGATAATTTCGTATGAAATCTGAATCAGTTGATAACTATACCCTGATTAGGTGGGTAACTCTATAAACAATGGATGAATAACTTTTATATAGAGGATAGAATAACTACGTCGAATCGATGATGATATCTATAAATAATAGATGGATAACCAATATATCAACACACCATAGTAACTATATCGATCGGGTGATGTAGCTATACGAGCGGAGTAGTTACCAAGGCTTCACGCCATAGTTATCCATTGAGAAACTAAAAAAATATCCACGTATATACATCTTTATTGCATAAGGATATAAAATATTAAGATTAAATACATCACCCTAACCCCACCAAGACTAATTTATATTGTACACACATAACAATTTTTTTACAAATTAATCCACTAGTCTAGCGGCTTGATTTCGTCGCCCGTCGTCGTTCTCGCGGCATTCGTGCTACTCAACCTAGACTAACGCATCAACAGCGACAAAGTATCGGTATCTTAACACGTTATATACTTCCAGGATGCTCTTAATGTATTCTTGTTCAAGCAAAAGTGTCCCTGCACGGTCTGTTTATAGTGTGGATAACTTGTGTGTTATAACATGGATAACTTACATACTATGACATGGATAACTCACGTGTTAGATGTGGTTCACTTTTTGGTCCAAAAAAATTACCCACTAAGAAACTAAAAATTATCCACCTACATACACCTTTATTACAAAAGGATATAATATGTTAAGATTAATTACATCACCCTAACCCCACCAAGACTAAGTTATATTGTACACACATAATAAAATTTCTGTAAATTAAACCACTAGTCTATCGGCTCAACTTCGTCGTCTAGCGGCGTTCAAGCCTCTCCCATGATCTACCGTGGTACCCCTTTTTGGAATGTCAACGTCAGATTTTTATCTATATGGCGCAAGAAATAGGAAGAAAGGACGTGATCGTTTCTTATATTTGATACCGTCTTTTTACGGAATCTTGTGTACACATCATTATATCTTCTATTATCGTTCAATTTTTTTTTCGAAAAGGGGAGTATCCCCGGCCTCTGTATCGGTTGATGCACACAACCTTTATTAAAAACATCCACCAATATTCATTATCCTACAACTGTTACAACTCATGGATCGCTTAAAGTTGATGCATAGATCAACCATCGAAACAAAAGGAGGAAAAAAAGATTACACATCCCGTAATCTATTACGCTGCAGCCAAAACGATTGGCTGAACATATGGTGCGCGACCATCAGCAAATGGCTGCACCTAGTAGCCATAATAACCCGCTGATCTTGGGGTAGTAAGAACGCCTAAAGCTGAACACAATGCGCCATCATATGGATAACTTGCAAAATGTTAAAAGTTTTTGTTTTGTTAAAGATAATTTCATTTCTACACCTCCAAATAGACCAACATAAGGCAGAAACACCAATGCGAAATCTAGCCTTAGATGATTTATCTACTCCATCCAACCAACTTCCAAACATATGTGAGATATTATTTGGAGGTGATAGATCATACGCAAAAGGAAATGATATAAACAAATGTTCTATGGTTTCATGATCTCCACAGAAACAACATTTGGTACATCCTACTCAATTTCTTTTAACAAGATTATCCTTAGTAAGAAGCACATTGTTATGAAGGAACCACATGAAAATTTTAATCTTAAGTGGGATTTTTATTTACCAAAGATATTTCTAAAGGAAGACCGTATAATCATTCATAAGATCTTCATACATTGATTTAACCGAAAACACTTTAGACGAGCTTAAGTTTCATACAAACTTATCTTGTTCATCTGACAGCTGAACCATCATAAGTCTAATTATCGTTCAATTAGACTCAAGAAATCTTAATAAAACGTCGACTATAATAGATAGCAACATGTAAAAGAGACGATGTTAAGTTATCGTGCGTTGTCAGTAGCCTTAGCAATCGTGGAACAGTGGCATGTTGTTCAGTAATTTGGTTAAAAAAAAAGCGATTTCTGATTTGGGACAGATTAGACATGTTGGTCTCCAATAAAACTATTAGCATGACTATGGCACGACGACCTTTGGAGCAACATGTGTGTTATCTGTATGATGCTACCTCTGTTTTCCAACGCCATCCCCAATATGGAAGCACGGTGCAAAGCTCGTCGTGTCGCAAGACATATTTTTTGTGTTAGATGTATATATTTATATATTATAGTTTTTTTATATATTAAATTTTTTTTTTTGCATATTTGCACCTGTGCCTGTATTATATATTGTGGCATTTGACCCCAAGATAATACAAGTTGCATATTCCTAACATGATATCAGAGCTATAGGTTCTTTTATTTCGCACGCGAAAGTCGTGCTCCGATCCAATCTCACTGGCGCCGTCGCCATCGTTTTCCGGCGGTTGTCGCTGCCGTTTTTCTTACTGATTTCTTCCGATCGGCAGCCCTCGTCGATCGCTTATGTCAGCCTCGAACGGCTGCTCCTGCCGAGATCGGCCTCCTACCTAGATCGGCCTCCAGCTCGTGGCCTCCGTCTTGTACATCGGATCGGATCGATCCACCTCCGACGCCCGCCGCCTCCCGTCCCGTCATCTGCCTCGACCAGGAGACCTGCGAGCAGCGGCCCGACCACCTGCCAGCAGCGGCCAGGTCCTCGCTCCCCTCGTCCATGATCCCGCCCGGTAACAGCCCGCTGCCAGAGACCCTGCAGGCGAAGATCGCCACACGTCCCCTCCCAGATCGCGTCCCCGCCTGGATCGCGTCCCCGCCTGCCGGAGTTCGGTCTCCGTCGACCGCCGCCGCGCCTGCCGGAGTTCGGCCGCCGTCGACCGCCGCCACCGGGAATTGGTCCCCGGCGGTCTGAATTGGCCGTGCTCGGCTCTTAGGCGGCGTCTTGCAGACCTGCTGGCCGGAATTCGGCCGCCGTCTGCTCGTAGGTGTGCATTGACTGAGATCTAAAAAAGAAATGTCAGCTCCACGGTTTATTGCGGATGATTCTTCCGCTGCTCCCGTCTTGCACTCGGGCCTTTCTTCGGTCCTTGGTGCTTGTCCATCGACACCGTGTATGTCGACCTGCCGCTCTACATCGACTTTCGCGGCCTCTTCACGTGGTTATGGCCGCGCTTTGCCGACTCCGTCTCTGTCGGACTGCCGCTCTACATCGACCTTCGCGGCCTCTTCACGCGGCTACGGCCGCCCTTCGCCGACTTCGTCTACGTCGGCCTGCCGTTCTACATCGTTTTTTGCGGCCTCTTCACGTGGTTATGGCCACGCTTCGCCGACCCCGTCTATGTCGGCTCGCCGCTCGACATCGACTCTTGCGGCTTGTTCAGACGGTTGTGACCGTCCTTCGTCGACTCCGTCTTCATCGTCGTGTTGCTCTCCGTCGCCACCTTCGGCGGCCTCTGTGTGTGTGGGTGACAGCTCCTCGTCGACACCTGATTGTATCTCGACCTCTCCAGTCGTGCCCCTTTCTACGCATGAGATAGCGCAACTTCGATACCTGCTTGCTGCTTGGGATTCTTCACCGACAGGTTCTGCTGGTTCTGCGACTGAGTTTTCTGGCACTGAGCGACCACCTCCTCCTTCTCCAGGTACATCCCCATGGCTTCTTGATACTGGAGCTTCTTTTCATATGACTCCTTATTCTTCTTTGTTGCATTATGTTCGACCTGTCGATCCTCCTGTTCGTGTTCTTACTGCCGATGGTACCCCTCACCTAGTCATTAGTCGAGGCATTCTTAGTACTTCCTCGTTTCATGTTCCTTCTATTGCGCATGTTCCTCAACTTAACATGCAACTCTTTGCTGGTAGTCAGATCGTTGACTCTCGTTGTAGCATCACTCTCGACTTTGATTCTTGTTCTGTTCAGGATCGTCACACCGGCACTATGCTTGGTGCTGGCCCCCGCCTCCATGATGGCCTCTGGGAGCTTCACTTGCTTCGTCTTCCTTCTGATGCCACCGTCGCCAGTTCCTCGGCATCTGTAGCCGTCGCTACTAGCTCTTTTCAGCAGTGGCATCATCGTCTTGGATATTTATGTGGTTCTCGACTCTCGTCTTTAGTTCATCGTGGTGTTCTGGGGCCTGTCTCCGGAAACGCTTATTTGGATTGTTAGGGTTGTCGCCTTGGTAAGAAAATTCATCTACAGTATCCTCACAGTGAGTTTGTGTCCGAGCATCCTTTTAATCTTGTTCACTCTGATGTTTGGGTCCAGCTCCCTTCCCGTCGAAAGGAGGTCATCGCTACTATGTTCTCTTTATAGATGATTTTTCTCGTCACACTTGGATATATTTCATGTCTTCTCGTAGCGAGGTCTTATCTATCTATAAGAAATTTTCTGCCATGGTTCGTACCCAGTTCTCCACTCCTATTCGTGTGTTTCGTGCAGATTCTGCTGGCGAGTATATCTCTCATTCACTGCATGCTTTTCTTGCTGAGGAGGGTACTCTTGCTCAGTTTTCTTGTCCTGGTGCTCATGCTTAGAATGGTGTGGCTGAGTGCAACCATCGTAACCTTCTTGAGACGACTCGTGCATTGATGATTGTCGCTTCTCTTCCGCCCCACTTTTGGGCTGAGGCTGTTTCCACTGCCACCTATCTCGTCAATATTCAACCCACTGCTGCTCTGCAGGGTGGTATTCCTCTAGAGCGCCTCTCTGGTCATCCTCCTGATTACTCGGCGCTTCGTTCGTTTGGTTGCGTTTGTTATGTTCTTCTTCCCCCTCGTGAACGCACCAAACTGACCGCTCAGTCTGTTGAGTGTGTCTTTTTTGGATACAGTGATGAGCATAAGGGCTATCGGTGTTGGGACCCCGTTGGTCGTCGGATGCGCATTTCTCATGATGTCACGTTTGATGAGACGCGTCCTTTCTATCCTCACCCACCTCCTTGACCTATCCGATGGAGGATATCTCCTTTCTACTTTTTCCTGACACACCTCCCTCTATTCCTATTGCTCCTCCTTCGGAACCTATTATTGCTGATGTCTCACCTTCGACCCCGTTGTCCCCCTCCCCACCTAGTTCTCCTACTTCTTCTCCTGATCCTCCACCCACCTCACCATTGTCTCCTTTTCCCTTTCATTATTCTCGTCGCTCTCATGCTCCAGATCCTCCTCCCGATGTCCCTTCTTCTTCTTCTTCTTCTTCTTCTTCTTCTTCTTCTTCTTCTTCTTCTTCTTCTTCTTCTTCTTCTTCTTCTTCTGATATGTCTTCTTCTTCTGACGAGCTTCCCTCTCCTATTCCAGTGACTCGTCTTCGTCGTCCACCTGATCGTTACTCTCCTAGTCAGTACGGTCTCTCTGTTCGTCCCATCACGTGCAAGTGGGTCTATAAAATTAAGACCCGCTCGGATGGATCTCTTGAGCGCTATAAAGCGCGTCTTGTGGCTCGTGGTTTCCAGCAGGAGCACGACCATTACTATGATGAGACCTTTGCCCCTGTGGCTCATATGACCACTGTGTGCACTCTTCTTGTTGTTGCTTCTGTTCGACACTAGTCTGTGTCTCAGCTTGATGTTCAGAACGCTTTTCTCAATGGAGAATTGAGTGAGGAGGTTTACATGCAGCCTCCTCCTGGGTATTCTGTCCCCGATGAGATGGTTTGTCGTCTTCGGCGTTCTCTTTATGGCCTGAAACAGGCCCCTCATGTCTGGTTTGAGCGCTTTGCCTCTATGGTGACTGCTGCTGGTTTCTCTCCCAGTGCTCATGATCCAGCGATGTTTGTTCACACTTCTCCTCATGGACGCACTCTTCTCCTTCTCTATGTTGATGATATGATCATTACTGGTGATGATCCTGAGTATATTGCCTTTGTTAAGGCTCGTCTTCGTGATCAGTTTCTTATGACTGACCTTGGCCCTCTCCGCTACTTTCTTGGGATTGAGATCTCCTCCACTTCTGATGGCTTTTCTATCTCTCAGAAAAAGTATATTCAGGATTTTCTTGCTCGTGCTGCTCTTGGAGATGAGCACACTGTTGAGACTCCTATGGAGCTTAATATTAAGCTTCGTCTTACTGATGGTGATCCTCTTCCCGACCCGACGCGTTATCGCCATCTTGTTGGGAGTCTTGTTTATCTTGCTGTCACTCGTCCTGACATATCTTATCCTGTTCATATTCTGAGTCAGTTTGTCTCAGCTCCTACCACTGTTTACTATAGTCATCTCCTCCGTGTTCTTCGCTATCTTCGTGGCACGATCACTCGTCGCCTTTTCTTTCCTCGTTCCAGCTCCCTCCAGTGCTACTTTCGGATGTTATTGCATGCAGTGATCCCACGGATCATCGTTCCCTTCGCCATCGTGTGTGTTTCTTGGTGGTTCGCTCATTGCTTGGAAGACGAAGAAATAGACAGCGGTTTCCCGTTCGAGTGTTGAGGCTGAGTTGCGAGCTATGGCCTTATTGACTGCTGAGGTGACTTGGTTATGGTGGTTGCTTGTGGATTTTGGGGTCTCTGTTACGACACCCACTCCGGTTTTGTCTGATAGTACATGTGCTATCAGTATTGCACGTGATCCGATCAAGCATGAGCTTACCAAGCATATTGGTGTTGATGCTTTTTATACACGTGCTCAGGTGCAGACTCAGGTTATTACGCTTCAGTATGTGCCTTCAGAGTTACAGTTGGCGGACTTTTTTACGAAGACACAGACTAGAGCGCAGCATGATTTCTTAGTCTCCAAACTCAATGTTGTGGATCCATCATAAGTTTGAGGAGAGTATAACTCGGCGTCTGCGTCGATTGATGCACATAGCGTTTTATTAAAAGTTTATTATCCAAAATTATTATAAAATCAAGAATAACTCAAAGATAAAACATGAATCAACCGACAACATCCTCTGGTCGACTATTGTAGCCTGTTTGGCTCAAGGTATCCTGAGTAAAGCTGGCAATGCTTGGGAATCTGAGTTGTACTTAAACTGAAACCAGGTGCTGGATTCATGCAAACTAAACCAAAAAAAAAACTTGTAATTACACCCAACCCAAACTGAACCATATGATTTCTCGACCCAAACCGAACTAAATTGATAGGAGGAACCGTAGTTTTAGATTATGGGTGTACATCAGGTACCCAGCCGTGTTGCCATGACGACTCAAAACAGGTTCACGTACATATGCTCGCCTGATAGATGAACCCAATTGTTAGCTGAACGAGGCCTGTTAGCTGAACTCAAGTGCTAGCTTATACTCCCTCCGTTTCAAAATATAAGATGTTTTAGGTTTGTGGAGAAAATGTATCTAGACTTGCTTTAGTGTTTGGATTCACTCTAAACCTTAGTGAACATAAATACTAAAAATAGTTTAGATACATTTGTTTCATAAATCTGAAACATCTTATATTTTGAAACGGAGGGAGTAATAGCAAGGAACTGCATTTTTTCGGCTTAATTAATCGATCAAAACCCAAGTACGTACGCCCGTGTGTGCAACGATAGCATGAACCGCGGTGTTTGTTGGCGCAGAGTACTGGCTGATCAAACAGCGCGCACTCGCCGAAGACGTATGAGGACGTTGGCTTGGCACGGCGGCAACGGCGCCGAAGGACCACGTGGTGAGGCACTGCCTACGCAGGTTCACCAAAAACTGCAGCGCGCCCGTGCCGTCGACGAGCCGGAGGAGGGGAGCCGTTGTGGACAGCGGCAAAGACGGAAGGGAGAGATGTCGTCGGGGACGCTCCGGCGACCTGCCGTGTTGGTGCCGCCCGAGCTGAAGGCCTACACCGCTAGATCGTCGTGGTCACCGAATTCGGGAGCGAAGATGGTGAAGTGACGGCAAGGCCGGCTACGTTGCCGTCGCCGACTGTGGCGGATGGATGGCGCGGCCTTTTTCTCATCTCAATTGAGACTGGGACTGGCCAGCCGCGGTGGATGCTGCTCCTGTGGAAGCAAGGAAGGAGACGACACACACGTAAGAAAATAATGTTGGCTCAGACTGCTTGCTTGGAAGAGACTAACCCAATCGAGCAAACCAGTTCATAACCATAATTCCTAACTGTTAGGGACCAAACTTTTTAAGCCCAACCCAAACCACACCCAACTCCTTTTCCGTATAATCAAACTAAGCCCAGCTCTTAACACGCTTGACCCGTAACAACTTGAACCATTTAAACCCCATGGTTGTTCTCCAAAAAAAAAAATTAACCCCATGGTAAGAAACCAAATCATTTGAACCGGTTGATACAAAACCATTTCCAGATTTAATCCTAAGCGACCATCAGGTGACAGTTGCATCAACAATTAGACTCCTGCTGGACCTCTGGTAGTAGAAGTATCCGTAGCTGCACGGCTTCATATGAATAACCTACAAAAGATTAAAAAGTTCTCGCCTTGTTAAAGATTATGGTTTTGCTAGTTCTCACGCGCCTGAAAATTTCTTAGATCTCAGTCGCCTCTTTCACTGTTCGATTTACCTCGTGATTCGTGCAAAGTGAAAGTTACACATGATTTACAACTAGGATGTAACTGAGAATTTAATGAGTTGCAACTAGGTTGTAACTGAGAATTAGTATAAATATTATGAGTTGCAACGAGGTTGTAACTGAGATTGATGACATCAGCGACTTAGTCATAACTAGTTCTCAGGCGCCTGAGATCTAGGCACTCCCTAAAGATTATTTGTTCATGTATCTCCGAATAAACCAACATAAAACAGAAACACTAGTGTGCATTCTAGCTTTAGATGCAGTGTCAACTCCATCCAACTAATTTCCAAACATATTTATTATATTAGTTGGAGGAAGAAGATTATAAGTAAAGTTGACAATGTACCATAAAAAAGCACAAAAAAGACAAGATATAAAAAATTTCTGTGGTTTCCTCTGACCAACAAAAACAATATTTAGTACATCCCACCCGATTCTAGCTTTCAAAATTATCTTTTGTGAGAAGAAGTTTATTATTAAGGAATGAAAAAGGATTGATTTCTCGACCCCATGGGAATCTCAGTCCGAAGATCTGAACAGAGTTTATTTTTTTGATAAGGGCTCGGGCCAACAGGTAATGGTCGATGACGATGAACACGCAGAAGAACATAGATTTATCCAGGTTTGGACCCCCTGATGGTGGGTAAAATTCCTACTCCTACCTTCTCCACTATATCATGAGCATCAAGGAGTACAATATGAGGGAGAAAGAGAGCTCAGAGGGATTTATAACATGATCCCGGCGAGGTTATGGTGTACGAGCTAAGGCGTAAGAACCCTAAATCCGTTAGTACATGGCATCTATGTATGCTGAATCAGTTGTCCTTTGTGAAGGTTTGGGTATTCTTTATATATGAGTTAGAGGAGCCTTCTGGCCTTGCCCTCCAAGTCTTCTAGGATTACTTCCTTGTAAAGTCTTCATCATCTAGGATCCCATGCACCGCACACCAAGGAGGTTGGTGCAGCCCCGTAGCGGGCTCCTAGGTTTTGATCTCCGCGTGGATAAGATGGGGGTATCCACCGTATACTGTTGTTATACGGGCCGATTCCACCTATCATCGACAAGGAACCACTTAAAATTTATCTTGTGGGATTTTCAATTCCCATAAGTATTTTTGAAAGAAAATCGTATGGTCATTCATAAGATCTTTGTACATATACGTTACTGAGAAGATACATGAATAAGTTAGATTCCACACAAATTTATCTGGATCATCATATAAATGCACCATCATAAGAGTTGGCATAACTGTAGTCATGTTGTACACTTGGTGCCAATTAGTACTCCCTGAAACCAATATTCAGCGGTATTTGAGCTAATACATCGATAATGGTAATATTTTAACATTCCACAATCTTTTATAAAGATGGATATTGTTATGCCAATGTTGTTTCTCCCATCCATACATCCTTCCAAAATCTAGTAGTAGAACCGTCCCTAACTTTAACATGACCTCTAGCAAAGTAGAATCGGCCGGTTTCGCTTGGACATCATAAAATGTTTTTTTTTGGCTTATGTTCTTGTTATGTAACAACTCTTGTCATACCCCTTCTTTGTTAATTAGTTTTAAAAGCCGCTTTGAAGGCAATACTAGTTTATTGTATTGCTAGATTGATATTGGGTATTGTGTGATTACATTGTGAGCCCTTGGGTTGTTTATATAGTACTAGAATACCCGGGAACTAAGAAGCTTAGTAGTGATAGAATCCTAAACTACCAAAATATAGAAATTCGTGGTCAACTCTAATACCTAACCATGGTGTACACTAACACCCCTCCCCCGCAGTCGGTAGTAGTGACACAAACAACATGAGCGCAGCGAACGATACGATTAGAGCATAAGACAAAGGCGCCGACTGGAGAGGATGTCGGCGGATGATATCCCTTGATGCCGATGTCAATGTAGCCAAGAGTGAGGGCGTCATAGTCGTGGTAGATGGTGTTTGTTGGAGTGTTTGTGATTTAGTCGCCGTTGATGAAGTCATTGAGGTTGGTGTAGTTGTGGTCTGTGTCGTTGTTGAGCCCAGGAAAATTCACCAAAGTAATAGAATAGTAAAAGGCGGTCGCAGCGGTAGTCAACTCGAGGTAGACGTAGCTAGAGTTGTGGTAGTAGAGGTAGGCGACACGTCGTGCCGAGATTGCAAACTCGGGAGCACGCAGGGGACAAAGGCACGCGTCGGTATTGACAATACCAGACGTGCGAAGACAAGGACTATCACGAATCATGCATGCTAGAATTGGAGTGAGTAGCAGAAAAGACCTCTGTGTGCGGTCAGTTGCACGCAGTATGTGCTGAAGTAGACGAAGTGGTTGCAAGGATAAAACTAAGAAAAAGGGGTGCAAATAAAAATTAGAGTGCAACTCTAGCAGCGAGGTCGTGGTGGATGAAGACGGAAAGGTGGTTGTCAATGGCGACTGAACTGTAGCGGTAGTAGATGTCGACGATCGAACCTATTTTATTCATACACATGTAGGAGATCTTTCACGTTTGTTGGAGGAGAGGTTTTAGATATCGGAGATCAAACCCGTTTTATTTATCTACAGACATGAGCGTGCGACACAGAACCCGTTGGTGGTGACAAAGACCTTGCTTGGTGGTGGCGGTGATGATGCGGTAAGCGCATCAGATTTGTTAGTGTACTTGACTAGCGATGATGCAGATGCCCTTTGTTCATGGTGGGGAGAATACTCGGGCACGATTGTCCCATTTCATGTCAGCGAAGATGAGCCGCCGAGATGACATGTGCGGATGGAGAAGCCGGCAACGACACGTGAAGGCGTCCCTTGGGTGCTGTGCATAGCGTCCCTGGCACGATCATTGGTGACGGTTTGCTAGAGATGAGTCGATGTCGAGGTTGGAGTAGAGGCGCGTGATGACGATATGCGGTGGTGGACGCCCCAATCCAATCTATGATCGGCGAAATAAGAAAAAACATCAATCAAGCGACCAACGATAAAATTTTGACGATTTCTATTGGATCTAATCTTTGAGTTGTGCGGCCTCCGGTGGAGATTGTTCTCCCCGGGGGCGGCGTGGAGGAAGCGGTGAGCTAAACCCTGGGTCGGGAACCAAGGCTCTAATACCATGAAGGCAATAATAGCTAATTGTATTGCTAGATTGATATTGGGTATTACATGATTATATTATGAACCCTTGAGCTGTTTATATCGTACTAGAAAATTTGGGGAAGCTTAGTAGAGATAGAATTCTAAACTACCAAATATAGCAATCTATGGTCTCTTTAATAACTAACTGTGGTGTATTCTTAACACATTTGCTAGTAAACATTTATTTCTAAGCTCTAGTACCTTAATATCAAGACTACCTTGTCCTTTGGTCTACAAATTATATTCTTGTTTGTTAGTTTATACTTTTTTTTATTCTCATCACTTTGCTAAAAAACGAATATCAGTAGAGAACAACATAAATCAAGTCGCTTTCTTATCCCCTTAGATATTTGCAGAAAGAACAATATGAATATCAGTAGGCTTGTTAAACCAGAATTGATTAAGACTAAGCAATCACCATATGATAGTAGCTTGCTCTTTCAACAACCCAATTTTCCTAAACGAGTCTTGACTATGTACCCATCTAAACTTTTTCTATAATGGATAGGTACTTCTAAGTACCAAAAAGTCAAGGACCCTTCTTCATATCCAAAAATTTATGAACAAAAACTACTTTACACAAAACGCCAAGTTTGAGACGCATATGTATAAAGATTATTTGTAGTGAGGTCGGGATTTTTTTTGGAAATGAGCATATATTAATATCACACGGATATCAATTATATCCAGCCTCTGCAACAACCATACCCCATTGGCAATACGGATGCACATAGCTGAAAAAAAGAAGAATTACAAAAAATAAAAGTCTTGCTACAGCGATTAGATCCTTAGTAGCAGCAACACTAACCCCACCAGAACAACACCAGAAGTCCAACATCTCCAATAGTGACGTCTTCAAGAAGTAAACATAGCACAAACACCGCCATTGCTCGATCAAAGATCATAGGTTTTCACCCTAGAGAAAGTCCTCGCTAACAAAATAATGCCTTTAACAAGGTCATTGCCAGGCACAACCAATTAAGGCTAGACCTTGGATTTTCACCATGTAAGATAAGACTATGAACTCTTCCTGTGCTGCGCCCCACTTTCCGATGCCGCTGCTATAATTCACAAATCATCAAGCCAATTCCTCATCGTCATGAGGACTCAAGCCACCATAGCTAGTCCACAAATCTTGTCTTCCATGACATTCTTCGCACACTGACTTCACCATGGAACTAAAGACATGTTCCACGATAGGAACAGACTATAGAGCTTCGCCTCGCTCCCTCCGAAACCAAACAGTCAGAAAAACAATGGTTGTGCGCGACCGAATCCCATCCATTCCAGCAATCTCCAGGCATGAATCGCCCATGGGAGTCCGCCGACGGAGCCTTTTGAAACACAACACTGCCACCAGATCAATGAAAACAGGCTGAAGGCAGATCTTCGTCTTGGCGTGAGAGAAACCCTAGGACCGCGCCCCTGCCAGCAGATGTGACCCGCGCCACCATCCGCCAAGGGAGAACCGCCATCAAAGCACAAGGCCGTCGCCCTGGCTTCCAGACCCAGCCGCCATCAGATCGCTATCGGGGCTAAGTTCAGTTACTTAAACTTCACTTGTATGTGTTATTCGTACTTCAAAATGGAACAATGCAAGTCCCGTGATTTTTTGACTACTGGTCATGTGATATTTTTACCTATTTACAACTGGATTTCGGACGGTGTCCTCGAAAGAGATCTGATGGCATGGGAACAATGACGATGATGGAGCTGAGGATGACACATTGTCATTGTTTATAGCCTTGTGAGATGGAACTTATCAACAGCGTGGCAAGAGCGGCCGAAGCAATTGCTGGAGGATATGAGAATGAAGAGACGATAAATTTGCACTTCATTTAAAAATATAAGATGTTTTATCTTTTATCTTTTGTGAAGTGAATATATCTATAAATCTTTTAGTGTGTAGGTTCACTCTGAATTACACATGAAAATATGTCTAGATACATTCGTTTCAAAAAATCCAAAACATCTTATATTATGAAATGGAGGGAGTAGTTTGGAGTGGTGGATGGACACCTGCACAAAAGAACACCTTCCTCACAAACCTATATGGATGTATGGGGTCAACGGCCAGACCTTGAGTGATTTGGGATCAAGCCTAAGGGGGCAAAATGACACGACAACACCACCGGCCTCCAACCAGGGAGGAAAACGGTGAACGACATCAGACAGTGGGGCTGGCAAGTTAGTTTTGTCGACGAGCTTTACACAGACTAAAATAGCGGAGGCGTGACAAGGAGTGATACACATAGAGTGTAGGGTATTGGGTGTTTATGTACGGGGATGGGCGGATGGCTTTTGTGGCTTTGGGCTATCGGATCTAAACCTAGTGTGTCTACAATATTGGCCAAGATACCACTATACAGATTTACACCTGTCCACACTTCTAACACATTTACACATTACCATCTAAGACCTTGTCCAAAGTCTTCACCTTGTTGTTGAAAACTCTATTATTCCTCTCTCGCCTATCAGACTAGAACAAGTAGAAGGATCGCTCGGACTTCATGTTTCTTTTTGAAGACGATCGAGAGGAATATCTAAGGAAAAGTGCATATACAAAACTGAGATATAAATATCACGAAGTGTAAACTGACCAATTCCACATGATTACACAGGATATGTTCGCCGCTGCCACCGACACGACATACTCGATTATGGAAAGGGCCATGGCGGAGCTCATGAACCACCCATCGAAAATGCACAAGCTCCAGGACAAGATCCGCGCGGCCGTCAACGGTGCCAGCCGCGTCACCGAGGGCCACCTCGAGCAGCTGCACTATCTCAGGGCAGTGATCAAGGAGACGCTCCGGCTGCACGCGCCTCTGACGCTCCTGTTGCCTCGGGAGACACTCGAGGACACGGAGCTGCTAGGATACCACATCCCGGCGAGGACGCGCGTGGTGATCAACGCGTGGGCCATTGGCCGCGACCCCGCTACGTGGGAGCGCGCCGACGAGTTCGTCCCGGAGCGGTTCGGGGATGGCCAGGTAGAGTACGTGCCAGGGCAGGATTTTAGCTTTGTGCCGTTCGGTGCCGGGAGGAGGGGGTGCCCAGGGGTTGGGTTCGCCACGCCGTCGATGGAGCTGGCGCTAGCGAGCCTGCTGTACCATTTCGACTGGGAGCTGCCGAACGGGGCGTCGAAGGTGGACATGAGCGAGCAGTTTGGGATCTCTATGCGGCTCAAGGTGCCGCTGCATCTTGTTGCTAAGCCGTGGTCTACTTGAACGGCGCGCGTGGATTGCTGAAGACGTAGTGCTGCCTTCCGTAGCTGATCGATGGTTGTATTGTATAGTACTGTGGTACCACCTTTATACTGTTGTTCGTGCATGTACTTACTACGGATACGACGTGAACTCTCACGTGAAGTTACTTCTACAAAACAAACATTACAGATGTGTATAAAATTATAAGCTTTATTTTCATCATAAATGGCAAAAGCGAAAAGCATCTATAGCCCCTAATTGTATTATATACCAAAAGCAATATATGGATAAAAAGTAGGAGAAATTCTCATAAAGAAAAGAAAAACAACTGTCCACTTATTTGACAACTAAAAACTTGTGACCGTTAGATTTAAGTAAAAGAATATGGGGAGCACTACGCGTTTCCCGGTGGATATTTGACTTCGATCCCCGGATCCTCGTGCTGACACGCGTTCACCTAAACCCGCTTTTGCTACACTTAGACCCGCTTTTGCTACATAGTGCCCGTTTTTCTACACTGTAGCAGAAAACGGTTTGGTCTAGAAATAGAAAAACAGATTGGACCTCATCGGAGATTTCGCTGGAATCCTCGCCGGAGACCGTGTAGCAAAAAAGTTGGGATAACGTAGCATATTCGACCTTGCCGGAGACTCGCCGGAGGCTTTCGCCGGTAAACCTCGCCGGAGATCGTGTAGCAAAAACTCAACGCTATTGTAGCGCAAAACGATGGTAGCAAAAAAGTTGTGTTAATGTAGCAGATCCGACCTCGCCGGAGACTTAGACCTCGCCGAAGATCGTGTAGCAAAAACTCAACGCTATTGTAGCAAAATCACAAAACGGATGTAGCAAAATCACAAAATCACAATGCCGAACCTCGCAGCAACACCGGCGGCCCAAGGTAGCAGAGCCGTCCGCCGTATATAGCAGAACTGGCCTCCGTCGGTAGCAAAACCAGCCAACGTCGTGGTAGCACCGCCGCTGGCCCTATGTACCATCACTCGTGACCTGTGGTAGCATCACCGGTGGCCCTGGGTAGCAGTAGCACCCATGGCGGCCGCTCGTCGCATCTTCGGCCAACTTTCAGGACGACGCCGGCTAGTAGCGTCCTCCGTCGTCGCCTGTAGCGACGTCCGCCAATGCATGTAGCAGCCGCCGACGCCTCGTGTAGCAGCCACCGTTGTCTCCTGTAGCAACAACCACCGGCGTATGTAGCAGCCACCGTCGCCCCGTGCAGCAAGCCCTCCCGCCCCTTGTAGAAAGCCCAGGGGACCTCACAGACAGAGGCGCCCTGTGTAGCCCCAGGGCCGAGCCGGGTGTAGGAGCAGCGCGAACGCTGACTTCTCCATGGCCGCCGCGTCACAAGCACGGGCACCACATGCCTTCTACTGGCTGGGCTGCGGCTCCACCGTGGGGATCCTCAGCTGACTACGATGAGTAGCGGGGCGGCGTAGGCGTGATGGGGAGCGGGGTAGTGGCTGGGCAGCCATGGCCTATGTTCGCAGAGGAGATGGGAAGAAGATTGGACGGGAGAGACAGAGAGAAGTTCACGAGCAGAGGACAGACGGGAAGATAAGTCTATATGGGTGGGACCCAACCCCATCGCTGTCTCCCACACGGAGGAACACGGAGGGACGCGTGGCGCGTAGACAGACCAGGACGATGCGAGGGATGCGATCCCCCGGGGGGATTGTATCGTTTTCCAAAGAATATTGCCCACCTTCGCCATTACGAAAAAACCATATCCCCCATTGACGTTAGGTTAATTTTCTTTCACTAGTACGGTACATACCGTGCCTTTTAAGTCCCCTAGTCACAAATGGTTTTCCAAAACCCTACGGGAAATTAGAAATCATATATTCTTTGGAAAATCCGTTTGCAATGTAAGACACTCACATACCCTTCGAAAAAAATCGTATGCAATGGAGCGCGCACTTTTTTTCTTCTAAAAACTAGACCATATTATATGGATAATGCATAATATGAATTTTTTAATAATTTTATTTATGATCACTTATTTAAATAACTTTATGCATATTTCAGTCACACACACACGGTTTTTCTTGAAAATATGTGTGATATAGAAGACAATCACACACGGTTTTAAAACTCAAATGATACAACAAAAATAATATGCATGATAGTGGGCCCATTTTGCACAAAGGTGTATATTTAAGACTTGAGACACGGTTTGTATCAATCTTCGTTCATCCCTCCTCCTAGCAACCTACAATGGTGATAACCTTTTGCATTCTCCAACATATGTGTGAACTCATATATCAGTACATAAGACCATCATAGAAGATAGCATATACTTCTATGCAACTAACAATGAACTATTTCACAATTGCCATGAACCTATCATTAGTCAAACATAGACAAAGAGATACAATAAGTCATGAAAAACAAAAGATTGCATCACACATCATGTTTGCCAAGAGATTATAGTAGAAGGATGGAGAGGATCTTACCGTAGATGTTGATGATGACCATGCCGAAGGGGGTGGAGGCAACCAGAGGCGATTTCGGTAGCGGTTTTCCTCTCAGATCTTTGGGATGCAGACTATCTGTTTATGTGTTTTCAATCTCGCCTAGGTATGTTCGGAGATCGCATCAGGGGACCTTTTTACAGAAGGTTTTAGTTCAAGACGAATAGGATGGCAGTGGAATTGACGACATTTGATAAATGAGGCCCGAACGACGGGTGCTCGCGCGGCCACTATAGGTCCCCACGCCAGTGGGCCTCTTTTCCACCTTGTTAGGATTTTGTTGTTGTTGACGATGGAGACAGAGAGAGAGGTCCTAGGGTCTTCGGTTTTCACCAGTAGCTATGCAAAACATCTGATGGGAATAATAGATAATAATAAAGTATGCATATAATTGTTAGAGCAAGATAATTATATCTGGGAAGTGCATCCATAATTGTTATCGCCTTCGCAACCTCTTATAGAAATAACCTACTAGTCTCATCCATAGAAGAAAGAGAACTAATGATATGCATAGTGATGTCACCGTTAGTCCCAAGTAAATTCTTCACATACAACCATACTGCCTCTTCTGTCACTGGGGTTCCCATCATGCAGATTAGTCATTACTCACACTCCCTTTACCTGGATCAATCCTCGGGGTCTTGGGTTCCTGACAAGTCCTTAGATTGAGGCAAGAGAGGGTACTACAATCATCATGTCATACAAACTAATACATGATCCCATCTATGATAAATAACATGCACAAAAAGCTACATGGCTAGGCCGAAGCCCTTAGCCCAAGGAGAATTACTCACACATAGAGATGAAATCAATAATCATAAACATTGTAATAGAGATCATAAGGTTGATAGCAAATAGTCTTACAATGTCGCCAATTGAAGAAGAGATCTACTATTACAAGTGGTGGAAGATGGCTATGGTGGTGGAGAAGGATTTAGAGGTTTAGATCTAGATCTATTCCTCCGGCGTGGCGGCTTCTGGTGGCAGGGAGAGTTGAGGTCGAAAAAAAGCGTTGTTTCTTGTTGCCCGAAGCCTCTTTATATAGGGCCACGAAAGTTGTTCTGTTTGACCTAATGAAATCGATGACAACTATACGGCCGAAATAAATTTCCCGTTGTATAGTTGGTCGTTAAGGCTTCTACCTCCACTTCATGGCTCCTGGTTTCTTTGACGTGTTGGAAATCTCGTATCTTTGGCATTTACGTTGTGATTCCCATCATTATACATCATTATATGTGCAGGGAAAAATAGCAAGAAAGGATTGCATACCCCTTTGATCATTAGGCATTAGTTGCAGGGTTTAGAGAGATATTTCATAAAATAGATGAATAATATCTAGTTTAAATGCGGATGTGGATGGCTATATTTCACAACCATCAACCTCCCCAAGCTTAAACTTGATCGTCCTCGAGCAAGAAAACCAAAATCATAAGGGAACTCAGCATTTAAACTGAAATAACGAGATGATGATCTTACTCATGATTGGTAGTCTCATGTTTCCTCCACTTTATTAATCTGAAAAACTTCGGCATAGATAGAGCAATGGCAAGCATATCATACGTGTTTCATGAATCTTATAGCGCAGCAAAATTATTGTAAGCATGGATGATTCAAAAGAGTAAAATTTATTCCATGTCACATAATCAACTCATAAGATTGCCTTTAAACAATAAAGTATAATTATGTAAAATTAAGAGTGTGACAGTTTGTCATGAAAAGCATATACACTAAAGTATCTCAATTCTCCCATATCAATAAATCAAGACTTTTCAAGCACTATATTTCTATTCATTGTCCTTCAAGAATTTCAGTTTTTAAGTAATTGAGAGCATGCCAAAAAAAATTATTAGTTTATCGGGCTGTGATGGACACTCGTGGCATCGCTAAGGTTTTTGTTCTTTTTGCATAATGATTACTCATATCAGCCAGAGGAGTGATTCCATCATGTTTACAGCTACCCGGGAGTGCCAAGAATCTTACCCATTATAGTATTGCTGCTATATATGTTTAATCAACTCATAGCTAAAATCTAGGAGTTTTCTCCACGAAGATCGTTCGTAGGCTAGCGGAGTTGTTGGCATCCCATGAAGTTTGACACGCATAAAGCTATATCATTCTTATGATTTACAAGTCAAACTTTGGCATGCTCACAAAAACCTCTAAACATTAATTCAATTGGACAAATCTTTTCAAAGAGAGCTATCAAGTCAATCATTATTTTCTATGGTGTTGAGTGTCTCTAGGAATAAGCTTTCAAGACTAAACACTACAACACCCAAGCCTTCAATTGTGAGACTTTTTCTTATTTTAATTGTTTAGCAAATTTTTAGGCAAGACTTGGTTAACTAAAAGAGCTGGAGCAAAACATACTCAATTAAATGCCCATGCAAACAAAACTTTACTACACTGATATAACATCTTAACATTACTACTAACTAGCATGGGTTTCTCAAACTTCAAAAGTAGGGAGTCATAAGGCATACCTCTCATGTTTGGTTCCACTTCTCTCTTCCCTTTTTATTTGTTTCTTGGAAACTCGAATTCAATCACTCTTCTGCAAATATATGAGAACTTCGAGGCGAAAAGAAAAGAAAGAGGGAAAATAAAGATAAACGAAGAAATCTTTTTGTGGTTTTTGAGAAGGGGAATTAAAGAATAGAAAATTGACGACAAATCTTGGCTTGAAAATCTCAAAAAAATAACTAAAGATAAAGTGTTGGGGAAACTAACAGGAGTGCTTATAAACTCAAATAAAAGCATAATCTCGAAAATAAAATAAGGAAAATGAAATCAAAATAAAAATAGATAGAAAAGCTCCCCAAGTTTAGGCTTCTACAAGCCCTTCAAATTATTGTGGTGGGAGGAAAATGTTCTAACTCCAGTCTGCAAATTGAGTTGATAAGTTACTTTTTGTTTCTCGGAGGTTTAGGATGAGATTATGCATTCCCTCCATAGTTCCTCCAAGTTCTTGGAAATCTTGATATATAGCGAACCGGTTTGGTGGCTGCTCCTCCTGATGAGGGACTTATTGCTCGTCCTCTTGGTCCTCATCCTCTTCCGAAATCTCCTCCTGGGGTTGGTGTTTCTCAACCTGCAGGTCATAAAGCACGCGTCCTTCCTCGATAGAAAAGACCATTAGGAAAATGAGCGGGGTAGAGATGCCCAGCTCCAGCAATATGCAGATAATAAGTACCACCTCTCCTAGTGAGCATTCCACAAGCCCTCAAAGTAGAGAAACCAACACGTCGCTCACCTAGTACCGGATGTAACACACCTAGGTCGATGCACAGGGCATTGGCGAGCACGGTGATAACGCCTCCACAAGTGATTGGTCCTTGGCTTTGGGAGGATTGGTACTCCAAGTAGCGCACAATAATTGCGCCCAAGTGGAGTGACAAGTTTTCATAGTTGAAAGATGTCCTCCTCATTGAGTCTTGTAAACTCATTACACGCCTGCAAGGTGTTAGCAATAACACAGAACAAATAGTGAATAACAGGATGTTGAATATTTTTCCCTTTGCTGACTCTAGAAGTAAAGCTCATTCTATTATAGCACGGTTCAGGGGAAGGTTCTATGCTGGTAAAAGATACGCGTAGAGCATTAGGATCATTGTTGGGTAAACCAAAACAATTTCACCATTCATCAAGTGATAATGAATAATTGTTATTCATGAGTTGGAAAGAAATTATATCCTCCCCATGCCATGTCTTAATGGTGCTTTTCAAAGAACTAAGAAATTCAATGGTTAACTGGTGATAGGTTGGTGCATCACGAAATACAAAGTTTTGCAGGCCAATCCTATTGCAAAGTAAATTAAAGTCATCATAAATACCGAGTTGGTTCAATATGACGGGGCAAGCCCACTTGATTGCCTTGACTTCTCAGTTTTTGATCATGTCGAAACGATCACGGTGGGACTCGTTCTTGAATCGAATCCCCATGCGCTCGTGAGCTGCAGCCCGAGAAGAACTAGCGGCAGCAAGAGCACGCGTCTGGCTCCTCGTGTTCATCTTCTAAAAATAAATAAGAAAGACAAAAATAAAACTTTTTGATCCAACAATAATAGTCATAGCATATTCCTCATCATAGCACAATAAATAATCTCCTCAACATAATAATCTAGGCAAGAGAATCATGGAAAATAGTTCAAAATAAGTCTCATCCTAGATTGATAATGACAATAGATCATAGATGAATTTGCGGAAAGTAATTGGAGGATCGGAGGAGAAACATACCATAGATCACTTGTGTGCGAGGAAATCGAATGAAATTAAGTAGAGATGAAGATCCCTTGAGGTTTTGAGAGAGTTTGGAGGTAGAAGAGAGAAAAAGAATTGATATTTAGATGTTTTGGGTACCTTCCCATGCGCTTAAGTGGTCGTACGCAACTATACGGTCGCAACTATACAGCCGGAATACTTGTTCCCGCCGTATAGTTGGTCTGACGGAAAAAAATTAGGTTTTCTAGGGTTTATTTCCTGGCGTCTATAACTATACGGCTGGAACTATACAGCCAGAACTTTTGTTCCCGTCGTATAGTTGGTCGTCAAACCTTCTGTATCCTGAGATGAAAAAATTTCGATGGGTCAAATAACTATACGACCGGAGCTATATGGCGGGAATTTTTATTCCCGTCGTATATTTGGTCGTTAAAGCTTCAGTACACATCAAAAAAATTCTATTTCTTCAACAATTACTTTTTAGACTGAAACTTAGAGAAACACCTTGTTTTGATAAAAAAATGACAGACTAAATTGTTGACCAACTTTGGCATGTATAAAACAAGATTTTTTAGTTCCACAGAATCTCTCCTTCTCACCGGAGTTTTCTAGCACTCTTTATTCAACACAAAACTTAAACTAAAACTTAAAAAACTTTACTCAAACCTTTATTTCACATGGGTTTCCCCCATGCATAACTCTTTTATGGTCAATAGCTTAACTTTGATGTTGCTCACTTGGGCCATATGAATGGAACACCCACTCCAAAGTAGTTGGCCTTCAAAATTATGGCTCCTTATCATCTTGCTTGGCTTTTTTTTCCTGGGAAAATGAATAACAAAAGGATCCTGCGAAGGCAACTGGAGCTTCATGTTCCTTTCTTGCAAATTAATCAAAGCCTTAATAGTTCTTAAGAAAGGACGGCCTAATATAATAGGAGCAGTAGCATCTTTAGGCATGTCAACAATAACAAAATCAATAAGAGCAGGACATCCTTTAATGTACACTAAGGTATTATTTTTAATGCCTACTGCTTTTTTGTAAGTAGAATCTGCTAGATGCAATTTTAGTTCGGTGATTTCAAAAGAGCCAAGATTTAACTTATTAAAAAGACTCTTTGGAATTTTTGAAACACTTGCACCTAGATCATAGAGTGTAGTTATTTCATTAGTCCCAATTTTAATCTTAATAGTAGGCTCAAATATATCATCTAGCTTAATAGGTAATTTTTCAGCAATTTTCTTATATTATTCCTCAAGATCATGTACCTTTATTGCTACTTGATTAACGAAGTGTTGATACATGGATTCCTCATTTCCTTCACTTACCTGATTAACAAGATCTTCAACTATGTAGTTCGATGAAGGAGCATTGCCATAATCAAGTTTTTCAGTCTCCTCCCTTTGGATTCTTATCATCTTGAGGTCTTCAACTGGATTAGGCTCAGCTTTACCTGCAAATTTAGCTAGAATGAGAGTTTGACTCTCGGTTATCTTACCTAGTTGTGCCTCAAAAATCCTTGTTCTTTCTTGGAGGGCCTGCAAATCATTTCTCAAACTAACAGCTTGGTTAGATAATTTATCAAGCATAGCATCATGGTTCTCCGTTATTTTAACTAGGATATTATTTTGCTCATTTTGTGAGTCCATAAAAGATTTAAGAGTTTCTTGGAGACTACTTTACTTGATGCAACATTATTACTAGTGTTACCTGCAGGACTAGAATAATGTTTCTGAAAATTTGGATTATAATTCTTCTTCCAAGGAGGGTTTTAATCATTACAAGCTATGAAGTTTATTTCTTCAATAGTTGGTTCGGGAGTAGCTCTTACCCGGATTTCCTTACCTTTGACGGCTAATATGAGCTCATCCAACTTAGCATCGAGTTCTTCATTTTCTTGAGGTGTGACAGAGTTCAGCTTCTTTGTGTTTGATCTTTCCACATGCCATTGGGGATGGTTGTCTTGCATATTGTCTAGCATCTACTTTGCTTCGGTAATTTGCTTACCCATAAATGTTCCTCCAGCTGAAATATCAAGCATAGACTTAGACATAGGGTTAAGAGAATTATAAAATAAATAGAGAATTAACAAATCTTCCATCCCATGGCTGGGACAATTTCTCAAGCATTCTTTCATTCTCTCCCATGCAAGCGCTAGTGGCTCACACTCTTGCTGTCTAAAACCAGTAATATTATATCTTAGTTGTATAGTATTTGCAGGTGGAAAGAATTTAGTCATAAATAAAGAAGTACATTCCACCCATGATGCAATAGTATTTCTAGGCAAAGATAGAAACCATTCTTTTGCTCGTCCTCTAAGAGAAAAAGGAAATAAGCGTAACTTGACCGCATCGAGGTCAACATCTTTAATGCGCATCATAACACATATTTTAGTGAAAGTATTTAAATACATACATGCATCTTCAACAACAGATCCTTCAAATTGATTCTGATGAACCAAACTTAAATAGTGGGGCTTAATTTCATAATCTTCAGCAGCAATTGCTGGCTGAGTAATAGGAGTATGCAAATAATCATTGTTGGGAGTTACAAACTCCCCTAGCTTCTTTTTATCCATACTTCCTATGTTTTTGGATTTCTTAAACAAATACTAGTGATGATAAAAACAATAATTAAAAGACTAACTATTTTTTTGGATTTAAAAAAAAAACTAAAAGAGAACTAACAAAATTAAAAACAAGAATTAAAACTAGCAAGGTTCCTACTAACCTCACCAGGGTATCTAATGCTTCCCCAACAACGGCGCCAGAAAAAGGGTTGATACCTTCGATCCGGATTACAGATGTAGTATAGCTCTTTTTCCCTAGTAGACTTAGGTTTATCGAATCCTCGGGAAGAGGAAAGCAAAGTGAGATTACTTAAACGGACCATCGAGAGTTTTAGAATTCCTTTTGTGTTTTCACCGGACCAAGAGTTTGTGATCTTTTTGTTGTTGTTGACGATGGAGAGAGAGAGGGCATAGGGTCTTCGATCTTCACCAGTAGCTGTGCAAAACATTTGATGGGAATAATAGATAATGATAAAGTATGCATGCAATCATTAAAGCAATATAATTATATGTGGGTAGTGCACCCATAATTGTTATTGCCTCTGCAACCGCTTATAGCAATAACCTATTAGTATCATCTATATAAGAAAGAGAACTAATGATATGCATAGTGATGCCACTGTTAGTTTCAAGTAAATTCTTCACATACAGCTATACTACCCCTTATGTCACTGGGGTTCCCATCCTGCAGATCAGTCATTATTCACACTCCCTTTACCTAGATCAATCCTCGGGGTCTTGGGTACCTGACAAGTCCTTAGATTGAGGCAAGAGAGGGTAATATAATCATTATGTCATACAAACTAATACATGATCCCATCTATGATAAATAACATGCACAAAAAGCTACATGGCTAGGCCCAAGCCCTTAGCTCAAGGAGAATTACTCACACATAGAGATGAAATCGAAAATCATAAATATTGGAATAGAGATCATAATGTCACCAATTGGAGAAGAGATCATAAATATTGGAATAGAGATCATAATCCCATCTATTACAAGTGGTGGAAGATGGCTATGGTGGTGGAGAAGGGTTTAGAGGTTTATATCTAGATCTATTCCTCCAACGTGGCGGCTTCTAGTGGCAGGGAGAGTTGACGTAAAAAAGAAGTGTTGTTTATCGTTGCCCGAAGCTTCTTTATATAGGGGTCCCTTCATGAAAGTTGCTTTGTTCGACCTAATGAAGTCGATGGCAACTATACGGCCAGAACTATACAGTCGGAATAAATTTCCCACCATATAGTGAAGGGTTTCGCAGCATAGTAAATCAAAAAAATTCTACGGATGCGAACGGGAAAGCCAAGATCTAATCTAGGAGATGCAAACAATGAGGGAGAATATATGAGATCTTCATACCCTTGAAGATTCGCACAACGGAACGTTCGACGGAACGTGGGTGATGTAGTCGTACTCGCTTCTCCTCCTCGTGATCCGATCCGATCTTACAGTGCAAGTGGCGATGCCTCCGAGAGATGCACACGTGCGGCACCTCGACGTCTCCTCCTTCCTCGGTCCATAAAGTAGGGTGGAGAGATGGATTGGATCTACAACGCGACAACGCGGTGCAAGCAGTGGAGTTTCATGGCAGGCTTCACGCTGTGATCGGGAGGGAGAGAGAGAGGAGGGACAGCAGGGCGGCTAGGGTTGAGGAGGAGGTGTAGGGTAGGGGTGCGCCCCCATACCTCTTTATATAGAGGGGTGGGCGGCCAGCCCTAGCCCCTCCCCCAAGCCCTAGGCCGGCGGCGAAGGAGGGAGGAGTGGGGGGCAAGTTCCCCCACCCCTCCCTTCTAGAAGCTCCCCTAGGGTTTCCTAGGTGTTTGGCCGGCTGGGCCCTATGGGGCATTGTGCCCCTAGCCCAATGCGGCCAGGGCACTCCCTCGTAGGCCCATGCCCCCTCCCGGCAGGTGGGGCCACGTTGGTCCCCCTCCGGAAGGTTCTATAAGCTTCCGGTACAATACCGATTAACCCGAAACAATTCCGAACTCCAAAATCTGCTTTTCCTTATATGAATATTATTCTCCGGACCATTCCGGAACCTCTCGTGATGTCCTGGATCTCATCCGAGACTCTGAAAAAAAACTCATAAACCAATTATCCAATCTATCCCAGCGTCGAGACACGTTAAGTGTGTGACCCTTCGGGTTCGAGAATATGTAGACATGATCTTATATCAATAATCAACAGCGGGGTCTGGAAAACCATATTGACTCCCACACATTCATCGATGATAATATCGGATAAACCATGATGCCAGGATTCAATCAATCCCATATATATATATTCCCTTCGTCGCGCGATATTTTACTTGCCCGAGATTTGATCGTCATTACCATCATACCTAGTTCAATCTCGTTCATAGCAAGTACTTTACTCGTTCTGTAATCCGATATCACTTTGTGATTAACTCCTTAACCACATGCTTGCAAGCGGTGTTGATATTGATTACCGAGTGGGCCCGAAGTATATCTCTCCGACTTGGGAGGGATAAATCCCATCTCGATACATACAACCCAACAGGTACTTTCTGATCACCTGAGAGACACCTTTATGATCACCCTCTCATAGGATGACGTTTGATGACCTCAAAGCTTTCTTCCGATACCAGGAAGTTGTATTATCTCATGGTCTAAGGAATACAATATTTGACATAAGAAAAGCTTCGCAAAGATGAACACGATGACACGATCTAATTGCTCCGCTTAGTTTGGGTTTGTCCATCATATCATTCTCCCAATGATATGATCTCATTATTAATCGACAACTCATGTCTATGGTTAGGAAACCTTAACCATCATTAATCAATGAACTAGTCCATAGAGGCGTACTAGGGACACGGTGTTGTTCACAAACCACACAAGTATTAAAGTTTCCGCTTAATACAATTCTAGCATGGAATATAAACTTTATCATGAATAAGAATTATAATAATAACATCTTTATTATTGCCTCTAGGGCATAATTCCAACAGTCTCCCACTTTCATTAGAGTCAATAATCTAGTTTACATCTGACAACAATCTAACACCCATGGCACTAAGGTGTTGATCATGTTTTGGACGTGGAAGAGGTTTAGTCAATGGATCTGCGACATTCAGATCTGTATGTACTTTGCTAATCTTCAGATCTCCATCTGCTATATAATCTCGGATTATATGAAACTTGCGGTTGATATGCTTGGTCTTTGGATGATATCTTGGTTCCTTAGCTAGTGCTATGGCGCCAGTGTTGTCACACAATATCTCTAGTGGTCCAAGGCACTTGGAACCACACCAAGCTCAGTGATGAAGTTCCTGATCCAAACTCCTTCACTTGACGCTTCTGCAGCAGCCATGTATTCCGCTTCTACTGTAGATCCCGCGATCATGCTTTGCTTGCAGTTTCTCCAGCTCACAGCTCCTCCATTCAAAATATAAACGTATCCTGTCTGAGATTTAGAATCATCCTTGTCGGCGTCGAAACTAGCGTCGACGTAACCTTTTACGACGAGCTGATCATCACCTCCATAGACTAAGAACATTTCTTTAGTCCTATTTAGGTAATTTAGGATGGTCTTCACGGCTGTCCAGTGTTCCACTCCTAGATCACTTTGGTATCTGCTCGTCAAACTAAGAGCATTGGACACATCCGGTCTAGTACACAACATGGCATACATGATAGAACCTATGGCCGAGGCATAAGGCACTTTGCTCATATCTTCTCTATCATTTACCGTAGCTGGACACTGAGCCTTGCTCAATATCTTACCTGACAACATAGGCACTGAACCTTTCTTTGCCTTACCCATTCTGAACCTTTTCAGAACTTTGTCTAGGTATGTACTCTGGCTTAAAGCTATCATGTGTCTTTGTCTATCTCTATAGATTTTGATGCCCAATATATAAGCAGCTTCCCCTAGGTCTTTCATTGAAAAACATTTGTTAAAATAACTCTTCACATCGTTAAGCATGTCAATGTCATTTCCAATAATCAATATGTCATCCACATATAGTACCAGAAATGTCACTGAGCTCCCACTCACTTTCTTGTAGATACAAGCTTCGTAGAAATTTGGAACAAATCCAAAGCTCTTGATCACTTGATCAAAACGAAGGTTCCAACTCCGAGATGCTTGCTTCAGTCCATAAATGGAACACTGAAGTTTGCACACTTTATCAACATCCTTAGGATCGACAAAACCTTCGGGTTGCATCATATACAACTCTTCATCAATGTTGCCATTGAGGAACGCAGTCTTGACATCCATCTGCCATATTTCATAATCATGAAACGTAGCAATTGCTAATAAAATCCGAATGGACTTAAACATCGCTACGGGAGAGAAAGTCTCATCGTAGTCAACACCTTGAACTTGTCGAAAACCTTTCGTGACAAGTCGTGCTTTATAGACGGTGACATTTCCATCCGCGTCTGTTTTCTTCTTGAAGATCCATTTGCACTCAACGGCCTTTCGGTCGCTAGGAGGGTCCACCAAAGTCCATACTTGGTTTTCGCTCATGGATCCCAATTCGGATTTCATGGCCTCTAGCCATTTCTCAGAGTCTGGGCTCATGATCGCTTCCTCATAGTTCGCAGGTTCACTGTCGTCCACTAACAAGACAGTTAAGACAAGGTTGTCATACCACTCAGGAGGGGCACGCGACCTTGTCGACCTGCGACGTTCAGTAGTAGCATCGTCCGAAGCTTCATGATCCTTGTCATTATCTTCCTCTATTGTTGGTGCAGGCGGCACTGGAACAATTTCAGGTGCTGCACTACTCTCCAATTCAAGAGAAAGTTCAACAACCTCGTCTAGCTCTACTTTTCTCCCACTCACTTCTTTCGAGAGAAACTCCTTCTCAAGAAAGGATTCGTTCTTTGCGATAAACACTTTGCCTTCGGTTATGTGATAGAAGGCATATCCAATAGTTTCCTTACGGTATCCTATGAAGACGCATTTCTCTGCTTTGGGTTCAAGCTTGTCCGGCATCAACTTCTTGACGTAAGCTTCGCATCCCCAAACTTTAAGAAACGACAACTTAGGTTTAGCACCAAACCACAGTTCATACGGTGTCGTCTCAACGGATTTAGATGGAGCCCTATTTAAAGTGAATGCAGCGGTTTCTAATGCATAACCCCAAAATGATAACGGCAAATCAGTAAGAGACATCATTGATCGGACCATATCTAATAGGGTTCGATTCCGGCGTTCAGACACACCATTGCGCTGTGGTGTTCCGGGTGGCGTGAGTTGCGAAATGATTCCGCTTGATTTAAGATGCGTGAGAAAATCATAACTCAAATATTCACCTCCACGATCGGATCGTAGAAACTTAATCTTTCTGTTACGATGGTTCTCCACTTCATTCTGAAATTCTTTGAACTTTTCAAACGTTTCAGATTTATGTTTCATTAAATAGATATACCCATATCTACTTAAGTCATCGGTAAAAGTGAGAAAATAGCGATATCCACCGCGCGTCGAAACACTCATCGGTCCGCATACATCGGTATGTATGATTTCCAACAAGTTCGTTGCTCGCCCCATCATTCCGGAGAACGGGGTTTTGATCATCTTGCCCATGAGGCATGGTTCGCATGTGTCAAATGATTTGAAATCATCAGACTCCAAAAGTCCATCAGAATGGAGTTTATTCATGCGTTTTACACCAATATTACCTAGACGACAGTGCCACAAATAGGTAGTATTATCACTATCTACCTTGCATCTCTTAGCCTCAATGTTATGGATGTGTGTTTCATCCCTTTCGAGATCCAGAAGAAATAAACCATTCACCGCAGGTGCATGACCATAAAATATGTTACTCATAAATAGAACAACCATTATTCTCAGATTTAAATGAATAACCGTCTTGCAATAAACACGATCCATATATGATGTTCATGCTCAACGCAGGCACATAATAACACTTATTGAAGTTTAAAACTAATCCCGAAGGTAAAACTAAGGAGAGCGTGCCGACGACCATCACATCAACTCTTGATCCGTTGCCAACGCGCATCGTCACCTCATCCCTCGCCAGCCGCCATCTATTCCGTAGCTCCTGTTTCGAGTTACAAATATTAGCAACTGAAACAGTATCAAATACGCAGGCACTACAACGAGGGCTAGTAAGGAAAACATCAATAACGTGTATATCAAATATACCTTTGATGGTTCCAGTCTTCTTGTCCGCTAAGTACTTCGGACGATTCTTCGATGACCCTTGTCCTTGCAATAGAAGCACTCAGTGTCCGGCTTAGGTCCAGACTTGAGCTTCTTCTCAACAGGGGCAACGCGCTTGCCGCTGCCTTTCTTGAAGGGCTTCTTTGCACCCTTACCTTTCTTAAAGTTTTGATGTCCACCTCCGCAGCTTTCAGCTTAGCGAAGAGCTCGGTGATCGTATCAGTGGAACCAATCTGATTATGAGTCACTACAAAACTTTTGTAGCTAGGAGGGAGTGATTGCAGAACCCTGTCAATCTTGAGCTCCTCTAGAATCTTGCAGTCCAGTTGCTCAAGGCGTTGAGTGTAGCCCGACATCTTTATGGTGTGATCACTAACGGAACTCCCTTCCTCCATCTTGCAGTTAAAGAATTTCTCAGAGATCTCATATCTCTCAGAACGGGCCTGAGTCTGAAACATAGTTTTCAGTTCCTCAAGAATCTCAAAGGGCCCGCGGTAATCTTCAAAATGATTTTGAAGGTCCGATTCCATAGAAAACAACATGGTGCTCTTAATCACACCATAATCATATTTGCGCAACTGATAAACAGCTCTCTCATCAGCCGGCGCATCTACAACAGGGGCGTCACCTAGCGCATTCTCAAGGACATAGTCCTTTTGTCCGCCAACGAGAATGATTCTCAGATTGCGGAACCAGTTGGTGAAGTTAGACCCATTGTTCTGTAACACCCTCAGAATCGTCCCTATGTAAGTTTTAGCGCTTCCCGCCAAAACCCGCATAGAAACGATTCAAAGGTGCCCACCAGGCACTTTCGTGCGGGTGGAAAACGAAGTAATACCATTACACAACAGTCCTCGATGGGACCCACAGAACAGATATATATACAACACGACTCCATGAGTCAAGAATACAGATATACAGATCAAAGATCCAAATCACCTTGAAAACGATAGAGCGTCCAACTACGGACAAGATGCAAATGGGGCTAAGAGCCCTGAAGAATAACCAATGGCGTCCATAACCCTGCTCAGGCCAAGCTGGAAGGGTAACCCTGCTAACGACGTCGATCTCAAAACCTGCTTAAACAAAAGGGGTGCCGACAAAGGGCAAAGGAAAAAGAGAGTGCGGTCAGTACTGAGGCCAGTACACGACAAGGCTAGAATTCGGCGGTCCTCGCCTACATAGGTATGGTGTACTGAAGCGGCAGCGCAACATGCACCAAACAACCTATAGAGACTCGGGATAACTGTCGGCTATCAGAGAGGGATAAGAAAGACCTATCCGGAACCATCCTGATACTACCACCAAACATACCCATCCTGGTATTTCCCCCTCGAGACCAGATGAGGAAGTCAACCGAGGAACTCACACCGTTGGCAGTTTTATTTATTCAGTTATTGTTGCAGCAATTACTAGTCAGGTATAGATAGTCATCCTGATATAATAAGCAGTGGGCAGTTTTAGGTAACCATTCCGTTGTAGTTGCAACACTTACTAGTCAGATACAATTAGCATGAGATATCCCCGAACCGAGCAGTTGTTGGTACTTTTATTTAGACATTCTGTTACAGTGAAGCTGATTACTAGTCAGATCGGATACAAGTCAATTTATAACAGTAAACTTTAGTTATAGTTGTCTATGATCGAGACCTGTGCTCCAAGTCGTCCATAACCGCGGACACGGCTTCTCGAAAAGATTTTACCCTGCAGGGGTGCACCAAAGTATCCACACGCACTTCGACCCTTTTTGCCAGATCAATTAACATACACCCATCGGTATGTCGGTGGGGCCTAAGTCATGACGTTTCCCAGACCCAAAGCAATCACGGGGGGGGGCACCCCACTAAGTACACCCGCAACGAAGTCGACCGGGCTCCGACACGGACTCAGGGTTTGCGCCAGTGGCTGTAAACGATGGGGAACCCAAAAACTAGGCTTGTCGATACCGCGAAAACACTCCGCTTTCCTAACAAAGACAAAGCAAGACTCGCACAATTTAAATAAAGCAAGAAAAGCATGGCATAAGTACATGATAGTAATAAAGCCCCAAACTACTTGTGGCCCCAAGACAAAGATTGGAATCAGGTACTAAATCGATGGGGTGCCCATACATCCCACATGTGGTTAGCGCGCTCGATCTCGGAACAGGTGTCAAGAACTCGGGGTCCTACGGGACACAAGTGGACGGTTAACAACCAAATAACATCTATTGCCCACATGTGCCTCTGCATTACCTACTTCAATTTTAGTTATTAAACAGTAATTAAAGTTATGATCATCTCCAACAATACACATGCGGCAATACTCCAACAATTGTGGTACTTGACGACACGCAACGGCACTTGAGCAAGCGACTACGACTCGCGGTCCAACTATCTACCAAACAATAGGTAATAGGATGTGTCCAAGGTAATATAAGGCTGCAAGGGATATCACGGGTACGAAAACTAGAGCAACGCAACACAGATAACAATAGATCAACAGGAGGGAAATAAATACTATAAAAGTAAGATAGGTAGAAAGAGGGAGGTGCTCGCCTGAAAAACATTGCCGAAGATTCAACCGACGATCGGGTCGACACTCGCATCAACTCATCGGCCTAATCCGTGAAGAAGCAAAGCACTAGCAGAAACACCGGATGCACTATTTAATACTATGACAGAAGATCGGGCATGATGCATGTATGATGTATGGCATGGCAAAGATGCGATGCAATTAGATCATATTAAGCGGAACCGAGGTCCCGACAATTAATTAAATGGTTCATGTTGTTTAGCTACCCCACAATTTAAATGTTGTCGTAACAAGGCAAAATTATATCACCGGTTCGCTACACAAATTTAAATGGAACCAATATGAGACTAGATTTGCCCGCATATGGATCCCATATTTAATTATAAGGTGAATCGGCATAGTGCCCCCAACCCACATGACAAATATGCATGCATGAACAATTTAATATGCACCAGTTGATAATGTCATATTATAAAATAATGGGGGGTCTTGAATAGGTAATCACATTAGGGTTCGGCGAACTTGGCTCCGAGGGGTTCGGGTCGGGTCACAGGGTCCGGATCTGGGATTCGGTCTCGGCGGGATCGTTCTCGGATAACAGAGTAGATCTTGGCGTTCCGGTGAAGAAGGACTTGGCGCGGCGACGCCGGCATCGGCAAGGGAAGGAGGTCTTGCCGTTCCATGTCGGTGACCTTGGCATCCGGGTGCTCGGCGAGCTCGGTGTCCGGGAAGGAGTACTTGTCGCACCGGGGTCTCGGTGTCCTCGGATCCGATTGAAGATCTTGGCGTTCGGCGGGATCGGTCTTCGGGTCTCCAAAACTGGATCTTGAGGTTTCCGTGATGGAGGTCTTGGCGTGCCAAAAGGGATCTCTTGGGTTCCAACAATCATCGGTTCCATGACGGCGATCTTGTTTCGATTGTCTGCGATGGAGAACTTGTCTTCGACGTTGCGGTAGTAGCGTAGCATCAACATTGCCGTGCAATCTACTCATGGTCAGGGTCGTCGGCTTCTAAGCGGCATAGGGATCGTGGGGATCTTGTTGTAGTCTCTGTACAACGAGTAGCACCAGCACCAAAATTCATGAGCCGCTTCTCTCGGCAGTAACTCTACACGCAGAAGGACACCGGCGGGGACAGGGCCATGGCATCAACGCTAGGACAAAGAAGGAACGGGCTCCGTATGCAGTGGAGCACGCGGGGAGATGCCCAGAGCAGAGTCGAGGCATGAGGGCGGCGCCGGCGGTGGCCTCGGAGCCTGACGGAGGTGCGGGCGGCGTTCGGAGGCGGCACCACCGGAAGGATCTAGGGCCGGCAGCGGTGGAGGGCTCTGCGGGCGTGCAGAAGGAGGGCTCGGGGAGGCGGCCTTGGTGGGGGCGAGATGGCGGTGGAGCCCGGGGGTCGGGGAAGGCGCGCGGAGGCCGACGAAGCAAGGAGGGAGGAGCGGCGGCTCGGGAGAGGTGGCGGTCCGGCCAGCTTGGGAGGAGGGCGGCTGGGGCGGGGCGGGGAGGCCGACGGGGAGGGCGCGCGGGCGGGAGCTCATGCGAGGAGGCGGAGGAAGTGCTTGGCCGAGGCATAGGGCGACCAACGGGGTTTCTGGGGGCTGGCGCTTGGAGGTTGGAGAGGATGCGGCGGCGCTCGCGCAGAAGAGGGAGAAGGTGAGCGCGTCGGGAGAGAGAGGGTGGGCGAGCAACGCGTGGGGAGGTGGGGCCGGGGTGGCTACCGCGGGATGGGAGCGAGACGTCGTGGTGGGGCGAGGGTGGGGTGGGGCTGTGGCGTGCGTGGGTGTGAGGGAGTGGGAGTGGGGCCAGAGGTTGTTGACCAGGGGGGGTGGGGTGGAGGCTGGGATTGGTGAGGTGGCTGTGTGGAGTGATGAGGTGGAGGGAACGGTGAGGTGGCAAGCTGTGGTTGGTCGGGGTGAGGTGGAGGGGGCTGGGTAGACTAGGTTTAGGTAGAAAAGGGTTTAGGGTTTCTTTAGATGGGCCGGGTGGTAGGTAGTCTGGTCAGGTTGGGCCTCTGGCCTGACTGATCGGACTGCCTTCCCGGACAAAATATGTTATTATTTATTTTATTTGTAAAACATTTTTGTAAATACTTTTTAGACAAATAAAAGATCTGAACAGACCGATGTTTTAATTTGAAATAAAGACGGGGGTTATTTAGAAAACAAAACTAGGCGTTTCGAAATAGTTTCAGACAAACAATGCATGATGATGACGATGCAATGCACAAAAACAACGCGATTTTCTAGTAGCGGTTTTGCGGGGCGCCACAATTCGACACCACTAACAATGGATCTCGCCCTCGAGATCCGCCTCATGGTACAGGGAAGAAGGCCGACGATCTGATCCTTCGCACTTCGTGTAGATCCTCGCGACACCACTAACAAGGATTGTTCCCCATTCGTCGAGAGAACACTCCGGAGAAACAAAGATGAAGGTATAGGTCTCAAAAGGGTAAAGCCACCTCTAACTTTCACGGAAGGAGTATAACTGCAATGATTCACCATTCAATGTGCAAGAGCGAATGATAAGAGTAGTCGGATGGTGATCAGTCCATCGCGCACCCAAAGCATTACTCTGCACATGAATAGGAAATTATGCAACCAACTCTCAGAATTCAGATTGTAGATCTCGACAAGCGAGGTTCGGAAACAGAGGAGTGATGCAGACTCTGCATCGGATCTGGCGTAGATGATGCCGTCGCGTCGGAAAACACCGTAAGACACGAGGAGGAGCAAAGAGAAGTCCACCAGATGAAGGATTCCTCGGATAGCATGAAGACCAGATGTAGAAGCATCGTTACCAAAGGAGGAAGCGAAACCCTGAAGGTACGACGAAAACCCAACCACGAGAATTCCTGGACTCGAAGAAAGAGAAGAGAGCGGATTCAAAACACGCAAAGGTGAGAGGAGAGCAGCAGGGGTAAGGAGTAAAATTAGACCTAATCAGAACTATCCAACCGATTTTGCAAAAATAGTTTTGACACTCTACTTCGGCCGTTAGCTAGGTTATCCTACAGGCTGGACTTGTGGGGTATCGCAACTGCTGAGCTCTGATACCACTCTGTAACACCCTCAGAATCGGCCCTATGCAAGTTTTAGCGCTACCCGCCAAAACCCGCATAGAAACGATTCAAAGGTGCCCACCAGGCACTTTCGTGCGGGTGGAAAACGAAGTAATACCATTACACAACAGTCCTCGATGGGACCCACAGAACAGATATATATATACAACACGACTCCATGAGTCAAGAATACAGATATACAGATCAAAGATCCAAATCACCTTGAAAACGATAGAGCGTGCAACTACGGACAAGATGAAAATGGGGCTAAGAGCCCTAAAGAATAACCAATGGCGTCCATAACCCTGCCCAGGCCAAGCCGGAAGGGTAACCCTGCTAACGACGTCGATCTCAAAACCTGCTTAAACAAAAGGGGTGCCGACAAAGGTCAAAGGAAAAAGAGAGAGCGGTCAGTACTGAGGCCAGTACACGGCAAGGCTAGAATTCGGCGGTCCTCGCCTACATAGGTATGGTGGACTGAAGCGGCAGCGCAGCATGCACCAAACAACCTATAGAGACTCGGGATAACTGTCGGCTATCAGAGAGGGATAAGAAAGACCTATCCGGAACCATCCTGATACTACCACCAAACATACCCATCCTGGTATTTTCCCGTCGAGACCAGACGAGGAAGTCAACCGAGGAACTCACACCGTTGGCAGTTTTATTTATTCAGTTATTGTTGCAGCAATTACTAGTCAGGTATAGATAGTCATCCTGATATAATAAGCAGTGGGCAGTTTTAGGTAACCATTCCGTTGTAGTTGCAACACTTACTAGTCAGATACAATTAGCATGAGATATCCCCGAACCGAGCAGTTGTTGGTACTTTTATTTATCCATTCTGTTACAGTGAAGCTGATTACTAGTCAGATCGGATACAAGTCAATTTATAACAGTAAACTTTAGTTATAGTTGTCTATGATCGAGACCTGTGCTCCAAGTCGTCCATAACCGCGGACACGGCTTCTCGAAAAGATTTTACCCTGCAGGGGTGCACCAAAGTATCCACACGCACTTCGACCCTTTTTGCCAGATCAATTAACATACACCCATCGGTATGTCGGCGGGGCCTAAGTCATGACGCTTCCCGGACCCAAAGCAAGCACGGGGCCACCCCACTAAGTACACCATAGCGAAGTCGGCGGGCTCCAAGACGGACTCGGGGTTTGCGCCAATGGTCGTAAACGACGGGAACCCAAAACTGGGCTTGTCGATACCGCGAAACACTCCGCTTTCCTAAACAAAGACAAAGGTACGACTCGCACAATTTAAATAAAGCATAAAGCATGGCATAAGCAGTAATAAAGCCCCAAACTACTTGTGGCCCCCAATACAAGATTTGGAATCAGTACTAAATCGATGGGGTGCCCATACATCCCACATGTGGTTAGCGCTTTCGATCTCAAACAGTGTCAAGAACTCGGGTCCTACGGACACAAGTGGAATGATTAACAACCAAATAACATCTATTGCCCACCTGTGCCTCTGCATTACCTACTTCAATTTTAGTTATTAAACAGTAATTAAAGTTATGATCATCTCCAACAATAAACATGCGGCAATACTCCAACAACTGTGGTACTTGACGACACGCAACGGCACTTGAGCAAGCGACTACGACGCGCGGTCCAACTATCTACCAAACAACAGGTAATAGGATGTGTCCAAGGTAATATAAGGCTGCAAGGGATATCACGGGTATGAAAACTAGAGCAACGCAACACAGATAGCAATAGATCAACAGGAGGGAAATAAATACTATAAAAGTAAGATAGGTAGAAAGGGGGAGGTGCTCGCCTGAAAAACATTGCCGAAGATTCAACCGACGATCGGGTTGACACTCACATCAACTCATCGGCCTAATCCGTGAAGAAGCAAAGCACTAGCAGAAACACCGGATGCACTATTTAATACTATGACAGAAGATCGGGCATGATGCATGTATGATGTATGGCATGGCAAAGATGCGATGCAATTAGATCATATTAAGCGGAACCGAGGTCCCGACAATTAATTAAATGGTTCATGTTGTTTAGCTACCCCACAATTTAAATGTTGTCGTAACAAGGCAAAATTATATCACCGGTTCGCTATACAAATTTAAATGGAACCAATATGAGACTAGATTTGCCCGCATATGGATCCCATATTTAATTATAAGGTGAATCGGCATAGTGCCCCCAACCCACATGACAAATATGCATGCATGAACAATTTAATATGCACCAGTTGATAATGTCATATTATAAAATAATGGGGGGTCTTGAATAGGTAATCACATTAGGGTTCGGCGAACTTGGCTCCGAGGGGTTCGGGTCGGGTCACAGGGTCCGGATCTGGGATTCGGTCTCGGCGGGATCGTTCTCGGATAACAGAGTAGATCTTGGCGTTCCGGTGAAGAAGGACTTGGCGTGCGACATCGTCGGCATCGGTGCGGGAAGGAGGTCTTGTCGTTCCGTGTCGGTGACCTTGGCATCCGGGTGCTCGGCGAGCTCGGTGTCCGGGAAGGAGTACTTGTCGCACCGGGGTCTCGATGTCCTCGGATCCGATTGAAGATCTTGGCGTTCGGCGGGATCGGTCTTCGGGTCTCCAAAAGTGGATCTTGAGGTTTCCGTGATGGAGGTCTTGGCGTGCCGAAAGGGATCTCTTGGGTTCCAACAATCATCGGTTCCATGACGGCGATCTTGTTTCGATTGTCTGCGATGGAGAACTTGTCGTCGAGGTTGCGGTAGTAGCGTAGCATCAACATTGCCGTGCAATCTACTCATGGTCGGGGTCGTCGGCTTCTAAGCGGCATAGGGATCGTGGGGATCTTGTTGTAGTCTCTGTACAACGCGTAGCACCAGCACCAAAATTCATGAGCCGCTTCTCTCGGCGGTAACTCCACACGCAGAAGGACACCGGCGGGGACAGGGCCATGGCATCAATGCTAGCACAGCAAGGCGAACGGGGGCTCCATGCGACAGGGAGCACGCGGGGAGATGCCCAGAGTAGAGTCGAGGCATGAGGGCGGCGCCGGCGGTGGCCTCGGAGCCTGACGGAGGTGCGGGCGGCGTTCGGAGGCGGCACCACCGGAAGGAGCTAGGGCCGGCGGCGGTGGAGGGCTCTGCGGGCGTGCAGGAGGAGGGCTCGGGGAGGCGGCCTGGTGGGGGCGAGATGGCGGTGGAGCCCGGGGTGGGAAAGGCGCTTGAGGCCAAGGGCAAGGAGGAAGGAGGCGGCTCGGGAGAGGTGGCGGTCCATGAGCTTGGGAGGAGGGCGGCCGGGCCAGGGAGGCCGACAGGGGCTGCGGCGAGCTCTGCAGCTCGGCGGAGGAAGTGCTGGCGGCGGCTTCTTGGCGAGGCATAGGGCGACCGTGACGGGTTTCCTGGCGGCGCTTGAGGTTGGAGAGGATGCTTGGCGCCACGAAGAGGGAGAAGGTGAGCGCGTCGGGAGAGAGAGGGTGGGCGAGCGACGCGTGGGGAGGTGGGGCCGGGGTGGCTACCGCGGGATGGGAGCGAGACGTCGTGGTGGGGCCGCGGGGTCGGTGGGGTGGGGCTGTGGCGTGCGTGGGTGTGAGGGAGTGGGAGTGGGGCCAGAGGTTGTTGACCAGGGGGGGTGGGGTGGAGGCTGGGATTGGTGAGGTGGCTGTGTGGAGTGATGAGGTGGAGGAGCGGTGGTGTGGCATGTGGTTGGTCGGGGTGAGGTGGAGGCTGGGTAGACTAGGTTTAGGTAGAAAAGGGTTTAGGTTTCTTTAGATGGTGGGTGGTAGTAGGTCAGTCGGGTTGGGCCTCTCCTCGATTGATCGGACCGCCTCCCTGACAAAATATTTTATTATTTAATTTATTTGTAAAACATTTTTGTAAATACTTTTAGACAAATAAAGAGATCCGAAACGAACCGATGTTTTAATTTGAAATAAAAGGAGGGTTTTTTAGAAACAAAACTAGGCGCGGGGTATTTAGAAAACAAAACTAGGCGTTTCGAAATAGTTTCAGACAAACAATGCATGATGATGACGATGCAATGCACAAAAACAACGCGATTTTCTAGTAGCGGTTTTGCGGGGCGCCACATGTTCTTAAGCTTTTCTTTCTCAGCAAAAACGTTGAAGTTGAAGTTAGACTTAGCCATTTGATCTATAAAATTTGCAAGTACAATTTATACTATGTTCATGATAACTAGTTCAACTTAATCAAATTACTAGATGAACTCCCACTAAATTCAACATCCCTCAAGTTGTTTAGTGAACATGATCCAAATTCACCACACCTAATCCGATCTTCACGAGAAGAGATGTTGTTTCAATGGTGGACAACAAAGTGTCGATCATATCATTCATATGACTCATGCTTAACCTTTCGGTTCGTGTGTTTGAGGCCATGTCTGTGTTGGAGATATGCCCTAGAGGCAATAATAAATGTAGTTATTATTATATCTTTGTGTTTATGATAAATGTTTACATTCATGCTATAATAGTATTAACAAGGAAACATTAATACTTGTGTGATTTGTAAACTTAAATTGAAGTCCCTAGTAAAGCCTCTTTATAATACTAGCTTGTTGGTTAATAAATGATTATGGTTTCCCTATCATGAACATTGAGATGTTATTAACAACAAGATCATATCATTAGGAGAATGATATGGTGGACATACTCCTATAGATAAGCGTAGCATAAAGATCAAGTCATTTTAATAGTTCAATTGCTATATGCTTTCTGATACAAAGTAACCTAATTCCTTCGACCATGAGATAATGCATATCACCTTCACCGGAAGGATGCTTTGATGACATCAAACACCACACCGTAACTGGGTGGCTATAAAGGTGGCATTGATTGTTCGGAAGGTATTGGTTGAGACACATGGATCAAGAGTGGGATTTGTCCATCCATATGACGGATAGATATACTCTGGGCCCTCTCGGTGAAATGTCATCCAATTAGCTTGCAAGCATGTGACTGGCTCACAAGGGATCACATATCACGGAGCGAAAGAGTACTTATCGATGTGAGGTTGAACTAGATATGCGAGATACCGACGATCATAACCTCGGATAAGTAAACTATCGTGAGACAAAGGGAAATTGGTATCGTATGTAAGTTGTTCATTCGATGCAGTAATAAATAGTCATATGTGGGAGCCATATGAATTTCCAGATTCCTCTATTGGTTATTGTTCGGAGAAGTGTCTCGATCATGTCTGCATAATTCACGAACCGTAGGGAGACACACTTAAGGATTCGACGTTGTTTGAGTAGTTATGGAATGATGAGTAAGAGACCGAATGTTGTTCGGAGTCTCGGATGGGATCCGGGATATCACGAGGAGATCCGGAATGGTCCGGAGAATAAGATTCATATAAGGAAAGTCCTGTTTCGGGGTTGGATAATGGTTCCGGTGTTTTCATCGGGAATGTCCTAGAAGGTTCCGGAATGTCCGGCACTCCGGAGGGGAAGGGTACATGAATGTGTCATAACAAGTTGGAATGATTGCATCATGTACTAGGTGTCATCGCTGAACAAAATAAAGGGTTTAATCAAATCCTAGTTTGAAAAGTCAAACGCCATTGAAAAGTCAAACGGCTATTTTGGAAGGTGGAGGGGAAGTAGGAAACCTACTTGGGGAGGAGTTCCTCCCCTCCACCGCCGGCCCACTTGGGATCTGAGTTGGGGAGGGACTCCCCTCCCCTGGCGCGCCCCCTCCACCTATATAAGGAGGGGCAAGGATGCCCCTCCAAGTACACAACACCTCCACCCAAAACCCTAGCTCCTAGCCGCCACCGCCCTCCATAGCCGCCGCCGGCCTAGGGAAACTCGCCGCCACCGCCTAGGTCAAAACCTAGCCGCCGGCCTTGCCCCCTCCTTGGTGTGTCTAAACCCTAGATCACCGAGGGCTCTCTCATAGTCCACCATACTCGTTCCGGCTTAAGGCGAAGCCCTTCGAGATCTCCCCTCTACTTCCGGTACCACGCCGTTGTGCTGCCGGAATCGCGAGGAGAGTGCTACAACCTCCGCTGCCTGCTGGAACAAGGGAGAGGAAGGTCTTCGTCGAGTACCGAACGTGTGACCGACTGGAAGCGCTCTGGAGCCTTGTAGGAAGGATCGTCACGCGATCTTGAGATCGGAGAAATCGACTACATCACCCACGAGAATCCGCTCTCGTTAAACACTTTGGAATCTTCGAGGGTGAGTTATTCCATCGACTCGTTGCTACAATCTAGTAGATAGATCTTGGCTTGTTTGTTTGTATGCGGTAGAATTTTTTTTGTTTTCCATGCTACCAAACCCTACAGTCTGTACATGCTAGGCTCGTCAAGTCAAACCCAAGTATTTCCGCGTGTGCAAAACTGGCTTGCACCCGTTGTATGTCAACGTAGAGTTTATAGCACCCGATCATCACGTGATGCTTGAACACGACGAACTTTCGCAACGGTGCATACATGGGGAGAACACAGTTTTATCTTGATCTTTAAGTGAGGAATCATCTTATAATGCTACCGTCGCGATTTAAGCATAATAAGATACATAAACGGATAAACATCACATGCATATAACTTTATGTGACATGGTATAGCCAATCTTCGCGCAATGATCTCCATCTTGTGCGTGCCGGCATGATCTCCATCACTCCACCATGATTGCCTCTACCACGAATAGCAACTACAACTATTGCTAACTACTTAGCGATAAAGTAAAGCTATTACATGGCGTATAAGAAGTTGACACACAGGTCATACACAATTATAAAGACAACCATATGGCTCCTGCCGATTGTGTACTCATCGACATGCAAGTCGTGAAACATTACAAAACATGATCATCGCATACAACATACACATCACATCTTGGGCCATACCATATCACAGAAAACACTCCCTGCAAAAACAAGTTAGACGCCTCTACTTTGTTGTTGCATGTTTTACGTGGCTTATGGGAGTAGCAAGCTAAGAACGATTCTTACCTACGGAAAGCCACAACGGTGATATTATGGTTGCCAAACTCCGGTGTAAATCCCATGACAACTATAGTGAGAAAGCGGCATCCACCAGCCGCATGTGTGGAACAAGCCACACGTCAAGTGCGGAGCCGGTCTCGCGAACGAGGTCGCGTAAGGTTGGCCTGGACCGCTTCGATCTCACTATCCCGCGTCATAAGAAGTACACAAATAAGAGGCTTGCAACAGAAAACAATAACGCCCGCAACAACCATGTTGCGTTCTACTCGTGAAACACATCTACGCATAGATCTAGCTCTGATACCACTGAACGGTTTCGCAGCATAGTATCAAAAAAATTCTACGGATGCGAACGGGAAAGCCAAGATCTAATCTAGGAGATGCAAATAACGAGGGGGAATAGATGAGATCTTCATACCCTTGAAGATTCGTACAGCGGAACGTTCGACGGAACGTTGGTGATGTAGTCGTACTCGCTTCTCCTCCTCGCGATCCGATCTGATCTAACACCGCAAGTGGCGATGCCTCCGAGAGATGCACACATGCGGCACCTAGACGTCTCCTCCTTCCTCAGTCCAGCAAGTAGAGTGGAGAGATGTATTGGATCTACAACGCGACGACGCGGTGCAAGCGGTGGAGAGTTTCTGCGGCAGGGCTTCACCTACGCGCAGTCGGGAGGGAGAGAGAGAGGAGGGGCAGCAGGGCGGCTAGGGTTGAGGAGGAGGTGTAGGGGAGGGGTGCGCCCCAGCCCTCTTTATATAGAGGGGTGGGCGGCCAGCCCTAGCCCCTCCCCCAAGCCCTAGGCCGGCGGCCAAGGAGGGAGGAGTGGGGGGCAAGTTTCCCCCCTCCCTTCTAGAAGCTCCCCTAGGGTTTCCTAGGTGTTTGGCCGGCTGGGACCTATGGGGCCTTGTGCCCCTGGCCCAATGCGGCCAGGGCACTCCCTCATAGGCCCATGCCCCCTCCCGGCAGGTGGGGCCACGTTGGTCCCCCTCCGGAAAGTTCTAGAAGCTTCCGGTACAATATCGATTAACCCGAAACAATTCCGAACTCCAAAATCTGCTTTGCCTTATATGAATCTTATTCTCCAGACCATTACGGAACCTCTCGTGATGTCCGGGATCTCATCCGAGACTCCGAACAAAAACTCATAAACCAATTATCCAATCTATCCTAGCGTCGAGACACGTTAAGTGTGTGACCCTTCGGGTTCGAGAATATGCAGACATGATCTTATATCAATAATCAACAGCGGGGTCTAGAAACCCATATTAACTCCCACACATTCATCGATGATCATATCGGATGAACCACGATGCCAGAATTCAATCAATCCCATATATATATTCCCTTCGTCGCGCGATATTTTACTTGCCCGAGATTTGATCGTCGTTACCGTCATACCTAGTTCAATCTCGTTCACAGCAAGTACTTTACTCGTTCCGTAATCCGATATCACTTTGTGATTAACTCCTTAACCACATGCTTGCAAGCGGTGCTGATAGTGGGCCCGAAGTATATCTCTCCGACTTGGGAGGGACAAATCCCATCTCGATACATACAACCCAACAGGTACTTTCCGATCACCTGAGAGACACCTTTATGATCACCCTCTCATAGGATGACGTTTGATGACCTCAAAGCTTTCTTCCGATACTAGAAAGTTGTATTATCTCATGGTCTAAGGAATACAATATTTGACATAAGAAAAGCTTCGCAAAGATGAACACGATGACACGATCTAATTGCTCCGCTTAGTTTGGGTCTGTCCATCATATCATTCTCCCAATGATATGATCTTATTATTAATCGACAACTCATGTCTATGGTTAGGAAACTTTAACCATCATTAATCAATGAACTAGTCCATAGAGGCGTACTAGGGACACGGTGTTGTTCACAAACCACACAAGTATTAAAGTTTCCGCTTAATACAATTCTAGCATGGAATATAAACTTTATCATGAATAAGAATTATAATAATAACATCTTTATTATTGCCTCTAGGGCATAATTCCAACATATAGTTGGTCGTTAAGGCTTCTGCCTCCACTTCACGGCTCCTGGTTTCTTTGACGTGTTGGAAATCTCGTATTTTTGGCATTTATGTTGTGATTCCCATCATTATACGTCATTATTTGCGCAAGGAAAAACAACAAGAAATGATTGCATACCCCTTTGATCATTAGGCATTAGTGGCAGGATTTAGAGAGATATTTCATTAAATATATGAATAATATATAGTTTAAATGCAAACGTGGATGGCTATATTTCACAGCCATCAGCCGGGTCTCAGGAACAAGATTATCCTAAGAATCAAGGAGGGACTGGCTGAACACATCTTGTGTCATATCCTACATTAGTCAGGGTTAAAACTAAAAAAAAACTCAATATTTCACTACACATGAACGCAAGAACCTATAACGCATGGTTTATATTCAGATCTACTTCATTTACAACCATTATCAACATCATTACTGTTGCATAAATCAGGACTTAAACAAAACAAGCTGCACATGAATATAATAGCATTGACAAACACTAGCAAGCAACCTAAACATGCAATACAGCCACAAATACAACAATCTATAAGTACATCACGCAATTAACTAGGTATATTGCAATAGATCCGCTGCAATCTACATCCAAATCTACTAGGTGCTACAAGATCGAAGCTACCGGCTCTAGGGTTTGAAGAAACTCACCGGCATCGAAGGATCGAAGTAGATAGCCGGTGAAGATCTCGAAGTACACCGCCTGCCGTTGTCGTCCTATAGCCACCGACGTCGATGTCGCCGCTTACCTGCTTGTCTGTGAAGATCTTGGCGGGACAGAGAGCTCCAAATGGGGGAAATGGTGGTGTGGCATTTGCGGTGAGCCAAGCGGTGATAAATATGCTCCGAATCGGCGGGAGGTGACGAAATTTCTGCTAACACTTTGGGGAAAGCGGGATCTCGAACCATCACCGAGCTTGCGTGCGCGGAGAGAAGATTCCCCCTGTTTGCACGTGTAGGGCTTGTTCCAGTGGAAACAGCCGATTTCCGCGTTCCCCACGCATGAAAAAATGTGCTTTAACGACCGCGCAGGCCACAAATTTAAGATGGGCTGAACTACCAATCGGTTTTATTTGTTCTCGCTGGATGCGAGAATAGTCTCCTTGAAGAAGCAAACACGTCTTTAGTGTTCCTCCATTTAGTTTAGTTTAGTTTTTACAACCATTGTATTCCTAGTGATACTGGTCTAAAAATGAGGCTGACGAAGAGCGGCGAGGCGGGGGGAAAACGATCTGACCGTGGGAAGTAGTAGGGACAAAGCGTTGAGGTCACTCTTGAGGAAGTTACTAGCACTGTTCATAGATGCACTCATCAGTCATCCATATCCATTTCCATTTATATCGAACACGCCAGTGCCGCCACATGTTTTCGTGCACGTCTTGAGTTCCAGAATCCACTTCGACATATCTATTGGGCCTTGTCGTAACAGCAACACGGTCGGACTATTTGGGTTTTAGAACAGAACACTGGTGAAGTACCGTTTTAACAAATTTTATAAAATTTAGGCAACGTGTAAAGATTCAGACAGCGCAAGATAGAGACTGAACGGTGATGGCGCGCAAACCAACTCGATGTACTTGGACCCGGCAGTTGGCTCTGCATGCATGATACTAGTAGTCGAGTTCATTTTTGTTATGATGACAACCTCGGTAGAAGATGCGTCTGCGCAATTTACTCTTTTTTCTACGCACGCCACTCCAGTCCAAACACCTGATGCATGCAGTAAACGTGACTATCGGCAGTAGCTAGGTGGTGCTGCACATATAGCTGGTCCATGCAGGCCGTCAGCACTCGCCAGGGCGTCACGAGTATGCCAGAGGAACGCTCGTGCATGCCGGCGACATGGCTTTCGTCTCGAATCTTTGCACTCGTGCTCCTCCTCCTTGCCTTCATCGTATCTCTCCTGTACCTCCTTTGTAGGCAAGCTCCTCCGCGCAGCGGCAGCGATGGAACGCAGAGGCAGCTGCCGCCGTCGCCGCGGTACCTCCCGGTCCTCGGACACCTCCATATTCTCGGCTCATTAGAGCATTCCAGCGGCGGCCCGTATTTAAGACATAAATTGTGTCTGTTTTTATTCATTTGGGGCGCGTCCCAGACACGTTATCCTCTCATGCATGTCCGCTGCCGTGCCTAACGGGAAGTAAATTTTTCTTCCATATTAAATAATTATACAAAGTAGTTTTATATAGAAGGAAACTAAAATATAACTGCAAATAGACTACGGCGGCGTATACACTTCGTCCCCCTAGTACTCCCCCCATCTACTCGTCATCATCGTCCCGTGTGAGGTCGACCAGGGTGTCGTGCTAGGAGGAAAATGCGCAGGGCAGAGGAGGTAAGAGGTGTGTGCGGTCTCCCGCAGCGACGTGGTCCATGACGGCGGTCACCGTGTGGCCCGGCACGCTCCACCAGAACCTACTCCCTTCATTGTCGTGGTCTGCCGGTAGGGTACAACCATTGTAGTAATAGACAAGCTTCCTCTTCCAACCCCTTCAGAAGGTTAGATTGTTAGGATCACACTCCCCATCTGACTGTTGTGCCGTAGTGAACCGCACCGCCCACTCGCGTCGAATGGCGACATGCAGCTCCTCACCGTGTGGCACCGGTGGAATCGGGATGCCACCTCTACTCAGCGGCCACTCTGGCAGTGGAAAATCTAGGATGAAAATGGAGGGTGGGCTCAAAATAAGTGATAAGCAAAACAGAAAAAAAACTTAATACTGGAAGAAAATTCAAGCATAGATTGTGCAACAGAAGTATTTGACTATGAGATAACTTTCTATATCTGGGTGCGTGTGTTCGAGAAAACAACGACGTGACTTGCCAATGAAAAACACAACTATAAAATAGATTGCTGGATCGGAAGGTATTCGGTCGTGCGTACCTTGTTTTTCTGGCCGTTTGGTTCCAGCGGGAGTGTTGCGAAGCTCTGCTGTTTGTTCCCACCAAGTGCCATTCTTAGTGCCATGGTGAAGTCAGATGCGGAGAATGTCAGTAAAGCGGAATATGAGGGTAGCAATGGTGATTTTTGTTATTGTGGCGACGGCGATCTGGCTGCGTGATCTGGGACTCGTTGCGGTATGATCAAGTGAAAGACAACACATGGGGAGTTTCATCTTATCTTGCGGTGAAAATCCAAGTCGGCCTTAACTGGTTGTGCCTAGCAATGACCTTGTTGAAGACATTGTTTTGTGAGCAAGGACTTTCTCCAGGGTGAAAACCTATGATCTTTGATCGGGCAACGACGGCGCTTGGGCACTGTTTCCTTCTTGAAGGCGTTGTTACTGGAGTGGGGACTACTGGTGTTGTTCTGATGTGTCACTGTTGTTGCTTTGAGGATTAGTTCTCTGTAGCGAGACTTTTTTTTTGTAATTCTTCTTTCTTTTTTATGGGCTGTGTGCATCCGTAGAGCCGCTAGGGCATGCGTTGTTGCAGAGGTCGGGTATAATTGGTATCCTGTGTTATTAATATATGCTCTTTTTCAAAAAAAAATGAAAATCCGTCAACCTCAAGTTAGTTGAGGTAATCAAGATTATCAACTCTACATTAAACAGTTACTTACTGTTTTGGATATAAAAACTGAAAAAACCACCACAACTATGTTGCTCTTGTGCATCAATTAAACAATAGACATGATATTCAAAATATCAGATTGGCTAGTGTAATAGTCATAGGTCGACCAGTAGGAAGAAAAACATCGAAGACTAATAATGGAACCAAGAGCAGAACTAGTACACGTTTTGAGAATATAATAATGATAGGCATGGACCCATTAGGCTGAAGTCGTTGTATACCCCTTCGCCTGGGTTTAAGGCCCATCATGATCACAGCCCATGCTAGTCTTGTCGTTTTCTTCTCCACACGACCATGAGGGTACGGACGACATCTCTAATGACGCGATTTTTTTACAAATATAATCCTCTGCAATTTGTCATCGCCAAAAATACCCTCCTCGCGCCGCAAAATCCAAAAATGCCCTGGCGGGAGGCTGAAAAGGCAACACGTGTCACCTCCCCCACGGCGTCATTCCGCCACCGCCAAAGGCGGAAGGAACATTCCGCCACCCCCTGTGGCGGGAGGAACATCCCGCCACCCCCCGTGGCAGGAGGTGACACGTGTCGCCTTTTTAGCATCCCGCCAGGGCATTTTTGGCTTTTGCGGTGCGAGGAGGGTATTTTTGGCGATGGTGAATTGCAGAGGGTCATATTTGTAAAAAAATCCTAATGACGCTGCCACTGGTTGGCACGTATGTGATACCTAGCTGGGGATATTTCGTGAAAACGGAGGGTAGACTCGAGCCTGTCAAAGTCTACCTGATAGATTTGGTAGACGCGCTACAGAGGAGCTGGATATTTCGTCTCGTACAAGGTGCACATCTTCCATTAATGGAGGCAGCGTCGGCCGGTATACATGATGCTGGGTGGGTGCGGCAGAAAAATCGGTGGTAATGGTGAGGCGAGAAGAAGCCCGTCTTCATATAGCCGGCGCCAAACGGAGAGGGAAAGACGCGTGAAATCGGTAGAAGGAGCGGGAAAGACGCGGTCAACAAGGAGTAGCGGCATCAACAAGCAAGAGGCAGACGGTCGGCGCAGGATGCAGGTGTAGGTGGGTGCCATGTGGGCCAGGGCGATCGGATGGAGTACATGTGGGGGTGTTCGCGCAAAACGCCCCATAATTGGGCCGTGAATGCGCTGGTCCAGGGCTTGCGGACCATTCCCTTCCTCCTCCCACACGGAGCTTTTTTTTGGCCACGTTGCTCGTGGACAGCAAAACGGACATGAACAATGCATATGCGGCCCGCCGCTGGGATGCTCTCACCGCACCATGCACTCCGGTCCCTGACCATGCTTCACGGCCTAGTCCTGCTGTTCCAGCTCGGCCGTGTGCTAGTCGTGCTCATGTCCTCGGCAGCCGCCGCGGAGGAGGTGATGAGGACCCGCGACCTGGCCTTCGCAAGCCGGCCGCGGAGCGCCATGGCCGAGCGGATCCTCTACGCCCTACGATGAGTACCGGGGCGCGCCGCGTGTGCGTGGTCCACCTCTTCAGCCTGCTCCCCTACATATCCCTGTTCTCACGCTATACCCATGATTTCTACCACGAATCCATGAAGATCTGTCCAACCCAAGAGGCTAACCTTCATAAAAAACCGTCGTTGCAACCATGATTTTAAAGTTGAAATTGGCTCCAACAACTAATTTGAGAGAGGAAAGCATTTTTCTGATTATGATGATAAATTGAATGATCCTTCGTATGTTCCAATATTTTCAAAGTTGCATCATTCTAGTGGTTGGCTTATGCGGAAATTATGACATTCCTGCAAAATTGTAATCGAGGGTTTTGCCAATCTCCATTCGTCGTCTATTGGTGATCCTTCTCTCCCAATGAAATAGGTTTTCAGGCTTTGTGATTGGCTTATGCCGGCGTGGAAATGATGGTCTTCAATCCGTGATGGAGCTCGGTGTTGCTTAGTGTTCCTCTGTATAGTTTATTTTTTTCACGGCCATTGCATTCCTGACGGTACTTGTCTAAAAATGAGGCTGACAAGAGCATCGAGGCAGGGAAAACGATCCGAGCGAGAGAAGTGGTAGGGATAGCGCGTTGAGGTCACTCTTGAAGAAGTGATTTTTTGAGCTGGTGACCATCGGTCTCAGACAACAGGCACCTTCGCAGTGCATACATGCACCACTCATCGGTCATCTGTATCCATTTCCATTTATATCCAGCACGTCAATGCCACCACATATTTCCGTAGACATCTTGAGTTTCAGAATCCACTTTGACAATCCATCAACAGATCGATTGAAAACGACGCCAGTTGTCTTGTCTCTATGAGTAAATTTCACCAACACATATCTATTGGCCTTGTCGTAATACAAACACAGACTATTTGGGTTTTGTAACAAAACATCGGCTGTCAATCAGGTGCTTTTGTAACAAATTTTACAAAATTTAAGCAACATAGGGCATATGCACAATGGTACAGAAGACAGATCTTCACTTAGCCCTCCACATAATCTAGAAAGAGCAATAAAAATAAATCATATAATGGGACATCCCTTATTATCGTCCCATAAGAATTAATGTGAATTGATTAATTATAGCAAAAATTGTGTCGATAAGGGATGCCAAAAGTTATAATAAAAAAATAGTCTTCTCTTATTTTTTAGGGACCATCATTTGACTAAGGGAAGACAATTTTCTCTTTTTAATTTTCTCTCATGCAACTAAGTGAAAATCTGACGTGATAACGTTAAGAGAAGGCTGACATCACCGCGTTGTAGATATGACGGTTACAACGCCAACAACTCTACTTTTTCGAATTTTGATATTTGTCACTACGGTATTCAATAGCGCGTGTTTTTAGGGAAATGATTGGGCTCCTCGGGGATCGCTAACTTCTATCCCCGGGTCGCACCGCTCGGCTGTGTCGCGCACGCACAACGAGTGGTGGGCCAATCCTTATCTCTTCGCTGTCTCCTGCCTTTCTCCTACCGAACATCTCCGTCGCCCACCCGCGACAGTGCTGTTAGGAATATGCTAAATGGGTATCACCATTGCATGTCTCTAATCCGGATAACCCGGGTGACCCACAGTTGGTAGCAACACCCATGGCATGTTGGACGGCCCAGTTAGATGGATCCAGAAGTGAGGCCCATGACGGATGAAGGAAGGCTACGGTGGAGTCATCGACGTACCCGGAGCCTTCGAGTGCAAGACATGTTAGGCTAGTCATATACCGTGTAGGACTCTGTAACCTGTCCGGCTAGAACTTTCCCTATAACCCTAGGATCTGGAGACTATATAAACTGGACCCAGAGGAGCCTTTAGGGAACATAACAACACAACTCGCTCCCAGCGAACCGATTCCTGTAACCCGGCTTATTGTCGTTATAGTGATTTATAGCAGGAGTAGGATTCCGCCACCGTCGTGGGATCTGTGAAGGGAATATGTCCTGAGAGGCAATAATAAAGTGTTTATTATGTGTATTCCAAGTATATGATAGATGTTTATTTTACAGGCTATAATTGTATTAATACGGAAACATTAATACATGTGTGTTTAATAAACAAACAGAAAGTTCCTAGTTATGCCTCTCTCATAAACTAGCTCGTTGATTAACAAGATGATCAAGGTTTCATGATCATGGACATTGGATGTTGTTAATAACGGGATCACAACATTAGTGTAATGGTGTGATGAACATTCATCCGAAGTATAGCATTACGATCAAATTCATTGAGTTTATATTGCTATAACAACTTACGAAGTGATCCTAATCCTTAGACCATGAGATCATGTCAATCACTAACACCGGAAGAGTTTCTTGATAACATCAAACGTCACCGTAATGTGGGTGATTATAAAGATGGATTCAGAACTAATAAAGTGTTATGTTGAGGCTCATGGATCGAGAGTGGAATTTGTTCATCCCGATGACGGATAGATATACTCTGGGCCCTCTCGGTGATATCACATTGATTAGCTTGCAAGCAAGTGATTTGATCACTAGAATGTTATATCACAGGAACGAGAAAAGAGTGCATGTCGGTAAAGATATCAAAATAGGTATGGAGATACCGATGATCGAATCTCGGACATGTAATATATCGTGAAACAAAGGGATTAAGATACTAGCGTAAAAGGTTCTGACGATCACAAGAAAGTCATCGTTGAATGTGTGGGAGTCAGTATGGGTCTCCAGATCCCGCTTCTTATTATTGATCTGAGAGGGGTCTCGATCATGTCCGCATTATTCACGAACCGTAGGTTGACACACTTAAGAGACACCGACATCCAATTGGAGCAAATGTTTCATGCCGAAAGAATGAACAAGCGCAGGAATTTATTTCACTAGATACCGAAACAGGTTTTCGGGTGAAATTGCATAAAGTGGTTATGCATGTGAAATAGAATTCTAGCAAGGGGTTATTTGTGAATGTTTGTCACTAAATTAATTGACAAAATTCTGAATAAAATAAAAGAGTTTTATTTAATGAGAGTTTGCATTAAATTTGGTGGAAATTTAATGGGAATTTGAGTGGACTTTTGAGTGGAGGGAATTTAAAGGAGATCTGTGAGTGGAGTGTCCACCCACATGAAGAGGGGAGGGCAAGGGGGCAGCCCCCATGTGCAGCCACCTTGGGGTTCCCCTCCTCCTATAAAGGCCCCTCCTCACTTGTCTCTCACACCTCCTCGTGAAGGATCTCTCTCCCCCTCTAGAATTTATCCCCCATGGTCTCGGACTAGCGAGATACATGTTCCCGGTGGCTATTCGGCAAGAAAGAGTTGTGCTTCCGCTGCATCGCTGGAGCGAGGAGGTGGAGGTTGCTCTGTGCCTTGAACGTGTGTGCGAGCACGGATGCGCTGCTGATTTGCGGCGCTAGGAATTCCTCTCGATCTTGAGATCGGCAAGAGATCGTCTACATCAACCACGAGTTGAACTCGTTAAGCTTTGTCGGTCTTCAAGGGTATGTTCTCTACGGATATACATCCGCCCGTTGTTTGTATCTAGTAGATAGATCTTGGTACATAGTTCACATCGTAGGAAAATTTTTGTTTTCTATGCTGCGAACCCTACAGTGGTATCAGAGCCGGATCTATGCGTAGATGCTTTACACGGGTAGTACACATATGAGTATGTGGGCGATGATGATCATGTTGTTGCTCCTTTGTTGTAATTTTGGATATTGGTGGCATAATGGGATGAAGCGGCCCGAACAAACTTTACATGTCCTCGCACATGAGACCTGTTCCACGCTTGACATGCAACTAGTTTGCATAAGTGGCTAGCGGGTGTCTGTCTCTCCTACTATAGTCAATATCTATTTTGCAAGCGAGTTGTCAAAAATTTGATTATCCTCGTTGTGGTTCATGTTAGTAGGTAAGAAAGGTTCTATCTCGAAAGCCCTAAGCCACGTAAAACTTGCAATGGATAAATTAGAGGCGTCTAGTTTAGATTGTTGTTGGGCTAGTGTTATGATATGGTAGTGTTGTAAGTAGAAGTATGAGATGATACTCTTACAACACACATAGCGTGTAAACTCCATAGACCTTGAATTTACACATATAGGTATGATAGTGATCATACCACGATGTACATGATAGAGATCATCTTCGGGAACCATATCATTTTACTAATAAACATGTGATGTTTGATAGCATCTTATATTGCTTGTTTAGCGCTTTGTTAGCATAATAAGATGATCCCTCTTTTAAATATCAAGATAAGAATGTGTTCTTCCTTTAGTATGCACCGATAATGTCTTCGTCGCTCCAAGACATCACGTGATGATCGGGTGTTCTTGGATCCACGACCATATTTCGGGTGTAAAACAGTTACACACGTGAATACTAAGGTTCTAACTTGGCGAGCCTAGCATGTACAGACATGGCCTCGGAACACGGACCGAAAGGTTAAGCATGAGTCATATAGTTGATATGATGCCCATTTGATGCTCGCCATTGAAGCTATACCGACTCACGTGATGATCGGACTTGGTATAGTGGATTTGGTTCATGTAATCACCAAAAAGGCACAAGGGATGTCGTTTTTGAGTGGGAGTTCATTCGTAATATGGATTAGTTGAACTCAATCTATCATACACTTAGTCTAAACTTTACAAATTCTGTTGTAGGTGGCACCACCTGCTTTTAATTTCAATGTGTTCATGGAGAAAGAGAAACTAGCATCGAACGGTAGCAACTTTACCGAATGGGCCATGAATTTGAGGATTCTCCTCTCTGCTGCACAAAAGCAATATGTGCTAGAAGCGCCGTTAGGCCCCCCACCTTTAGATGATGCCCCTGGCGAGGAGAAGAATGTCTATCAGACTCGTCAGGAGGACCACAACTTAGTTCATTGCGGCATATTGTATGGGCTAGAGCCGGAACTTCAAAAGCATTTCGAAAATGGCAATGCTTTTGATACAATGGGTGAGTTGAAAATGATTTTTGACACACATGCTGTTGTAGAGAGCTACAACGCTTCAGAAAAGTTCTTTAGCTGCATGATGGAAGAGCACAGCTCCGTTAGTGAGCATGTACTCAAGATGTCGGGCTACGCCGATAAGCTTGTGTCCTTGGGAATATCGATTCCCATTGACTTAGGCATCCATCGTGTTCTGCAAAGATTCGCCACCTAGCTATAAGAGCTTCGTGATGAACTATAATATGCAAGGCATGAAGAAATCTCTCCCGAGCTTACCAATGCTTAAAAGCTGCAGTGGAGATCAAAAGGAACATCAAGTGTTGATGATCAATAGGAACACTGGTTTCAAGAAAGACAAGAAGGAAAAGCGGAAGGAAGTAAGGCGGCAAGCCTTGCCGTGCTGAAAAGAAACCGGTTGGACCTAAGTCCGATACCGAGTGCTACTATTGTAAGGGAGCCACTAGAAACACAATCGCCCCAAGTATCTGGCGCATAAGAAGGCCGCAAGGCAAACAAAGGTATATATGATATACATGTTATTGATGTGTACTTGACTAGTGCTCGCAGAGCACACGGGTATTTGATACGGTTGATTGCTAATATTTGTAACTCGAATCGTGGCTGCGGAACAAGCAACCGCTAGCAAGGGTGAGGTCAAGATGTGTCGGCAATGGATCAAGCGTTGATGTGATCGCCGTCGACGCTGCCTCTCCACTTGCCGTCGGGATTAGTTATAAACTTGAATAATTGTTATCCGGTGCTGACCGAGCATGAACATTGTATCTGGATCGTGTTTGATGCGAAGTGGTTATTCATTTAAATCCGAGAACAATGGTTGTTCCATTTATATGAATGAAATCTTTTATGGTCATGCACCGATGATGAATGGTTTATTTCTATTAGATCTTGATGATAATGTTACACAAATTCATAATGTTGATGCTAAAAGGATTAAACTTAATGATGATATATCCGCATATATGTGGCACTGCCGTCTAGGTCATATTGGCGTTAAACGCATGAAGAAGCTCCATTCGGATGGACTTTTGGAATCACTTGATTTTGAATCATTTTGATACAGGTGAGCCATGCCTTATGGGCAAGATGACTAGAACGCCGTTTTCCGGTTCAATGGAACGGGCGACAGATTTATTGGAAATCATACATTCTGATGTATGTGGTCCAATGAGTGTGTCGGCGCGAGGTGGATATCGTTATTTTGTTACTTTCACTGATGATTTAAGTAGATACGGTTATATCTACTTGATGAAACACAAGTCTGAAACCTTTGAAAAGTTCAAGAAATTTCAGAATGAAGTGGAAAATCATCGTAATGGAAAGATCAAATTTCTACGGTCCGACCGTGGAGGTGAGTATCTAAGTTACGAGTTTAGCACTCACATGAAAGAGTGTGGAATTGTTTCACAACTCACGCCTGCCGGAACACCACAGCGAAATGGTGTGTCGGAACGTCGTAATCGTACTTTATTAGATATGGTTCAATCCATGATGTCTCTGACGGACTTGCCGTTGTCATTTTGGGGTTATGCACTAGAAACTGCTGCATTCACTTTAAATGGGGCACCATCTAAATCCGTTGAAAAGACGCCGTATGAATTGTGGTTTGGAAACAAACCTAAGCTGTCTTTTATTAAAGTTTGGGGATGCGATGTTTATGTGAAGAAGCTTCAACCGGATAAACTCGAACCCAAAGCGGAAAAATGCGTCTTCGTAGGATACCCTAAGGAAACTATTGGGTATTCCTTCTATCACAGATCCGAGGGCAAGGTTTTTGTTGCCAGGAATGGATCCTTTCTAGAGAAAGAGTTTCTCGCGAAAGGTGTGAGTAGTCGGAAGGTAGAACTCGAAGAGGTTATTGAACCTTCTCTTCAAAGTATGGCGAGTAGCGATGCGGAAGTTGTTCGAGTTGGCTCCACACATTGAAGAGGGAACTAATGATAATGATCATGAAACTCCGAAAAGAGTACTAGAACCTCGCAGTCAAGCGGTGACGCGTGCGGCTCCGAGATGTACGGAAATCTGTCATGAATTTCATGGTTGATGAAAATGATGACCTGCGACGTATGAAGAAGCGATGATGAGCCGGATTCCAACAAATGGTTAGAAGCCATGAAATCGAGATGGAATCCATGTATGAAAATCAAGTTTGGAACTTGGTGGAATTACCTCACGACCGAAAGGCCGTGGAGAACAAATGGATTTTCAAAAGGAAAAGCGATCGATGGTAATGTGACCGTCTATAAAGCTCGACTTGTCGCAAAGGGTTTTGACAAATTCAAGGAGTTGACTACGATGAGACATTCTCTCCCATAGCGATGCTAAAGTCGATTAGGATTATGTTAGCAATTCTGCATATTTCGATTATGAGATATGGCGGATGGATGTCAAAAGCGTTTCTCAATGGTAATATTGAAGAAGAGTTGTATATGATACAACCAAAGGGTTTTGTCGATCCTAAGGATGCTAACAAAGTGTGCAAGCTTCACGATCCATCTATGGATTGAAGCAAGCATCACAGTTGGAATCTCCGCTTTGATGAGGTGATCAAAGAGTTTGGATTTGTCCAAACTTATGGAGAAGCTTGTATTTACAAGAAAGTGAGTGGGAGCAATGTGGCAATTCGATATTATATGTGGATGACATATTATTGATCGGAAATGATATAGATCTTTTAAACAGTGTTAAAAGTTATCTAAACAACAAATTTTCAATGAAGGACCTAGGTGAGCGTCATACATATTAGGCATAAAGATCTATAGAGATAGATCTAGGCGCCTAATAGGGCTATCATAAAGTACATACCTTGATAAGATTTTAAAGAAGTTTAAAATGGACGGAAGTAAGAAGGGTTCTTACCTATGTTGCAAGGCAAGACATTGAGTAAGACTCAAAGTCGGCCGGAAGAAGAAAGAGATAATGGACAAAGTCCCCTATGCTTCAGCCATAGGCTCTATAATGTACGCCATGCTATGTACAAGACCGGATGTGGCACATGCTATTAGTTTGACTAGTAGGTACCAATCGGATCAAGGTTCGGAACACTGGATAGCGGTCAAGAATATCCTTAAGTACTTACGAAGAACTAAGGATATGTTTCTTGTATACGGAGGTGAAGAAGAGCTCATTGCTAAGTGTTATGTTGACGCTAGCTTTGACACCGATCCGGATGACTCTAAGTCTCAATCCGGATACGTATATCTCATGAATGACGGAGCGGTTAGTTGGAGGAGCTCCAAACAACCTGTGGTAGCGGGATCAACAACGGAGGCCGAATATGTTACTGCTTCAGAAGCGGCTCAAGAAGCAGTTTGGATGAAGGAGTTCATATCCGAATTAGGAGTGGTTGCAAACGCGTTGGACCCAATGGTGATCTATTGTGACAACAATGGTGCCATTGCCAATGCCAAAGAACCAAGGTCTCACAAGCATTCCAAGCATATTAAGCGCCGGTTTCACTCCATCCACGAGCATGTCAAGGATGGAGATATAAAGATTTGTAAAGTATATACGGATCTCAATGTAGCAGATCCGTTGACTAAAACTCTTCCTAGAGCAAAACATGATCAACACCAGAACTCAATGAGTGTTAGATTTATCACTATGTAAGTAGATTATTGTCTCTAGTGCAAGTGGGAGACTGAAGGGAATATGCCCTGAGAGGCAATAATAAAGTGGTTATTATGTGTATTCCAAGTATATGATAGATGTTTATTTTACATGCTATAATTGTATTAATACGGAAACATTAATACATGTGTGTTTAATAAACAAACAGAAAGTTCCTAGTTATGCCTCTCTCATAAACTAGCTCGTTGATTAACAAGATGATCAAGGTTTCCTGATCATGGACATTGGATGTTGTTAATAACGGGATCACAACATTAGTGTAATGGTGTGATGAACATTCATCCGAAGTATAGCATTACGATCAAAGTCATTGAGTTTATATTGCTATAACAACTTACGAAGTGATCCTAATCCTTAGACCATGAGATCATGTCAATCACTATCACCGGAAGAGTTTCTTGATAACATCAAACGTCACACCGTAACAGGATGATTATAAAGATGGATTCATAACTAATAAAGTGTTATGTTGAGGCTCATGGATCGAGAGTGGAATTTGTTCATCCCTATGACGGATAGATATACTCTGGGCCCTCTCGGTGATATCACATTGGTTAGCTTGCAAGCAAGTGATTTGATCACTAGAATGTTATATCACGGGAACGAGAAAAGAGTGCATGTCGATAACGAGATCAAACTAGGTATGGAGATACCGATGATCGAATCTCGGACATGTAATATATCGTGAAACAAAGGGATTAAGATACTAGCATAAAAGGTTCCGACGATCACAAGAAAGTCATCGTTGAATGTGTGGGAGTTAGTATGGGTCTCCAGATCCCGCTTCTGATTATTGATCCGAGAGGGGTCTCGATCATGTCCGCACTATTCACGAACCGTAGGATGACACACTTAAGAGACACCGACATCCAATTGGAGCAAATGTTTCATGCCGAAAGAATGAACAAGCGCAGGAATTTATTTCACTAGATACCGAAACAGGTTTTCGGGTGAAATTGCATAAAGTGGTTATGCATGTGAAATAGAATTCTAGCAAGAGGTTATTTGTGAATGTTTGTCATTAAAGTAATTGACAAAATTCTGAATAAAATAAAAGAGTTTTATTTAATGAGAGTTTGCATTAATTTGGTGGAAATTTAATGGGAATTTGAGTGGACTTTTGAGTGGAGGGAATTTAAAGGAGATTTGTGAGTGGAGTGTCCACCCACATGAAGAGGGGAGGGCAAGGGGCAGCCCCCATGCGCTGGCCACCCCCTTGGGGTTCGCCCTCCTCCTATAAAAGGATCCTCCCTCCTCACTTGTCTCTCACACCTCCTCGTGAAGGATCTCTCTCCCCCTCTAGAATTTATCCCCCATGGTCTCGGACTAGCGAGATACATGTTCCCGGTGGCTATTCGGCAAGAAAGAGTTGTGCTTCCGCTGCGTCGCTGGAGCGAGGAGGCGGAGGTTGCTCGGTGCCTCGAACGTGTGTGCGAGCACGGATGCGCTGCTGATTTGACGCGCTAGGACTTCCTCTCGATCTTGAGATCGGCAAGAGATCGTCTACATCAACCACGAGTTGAACTCGTTAAGCTTTTTTCGGTCTTCAAGGGTATGTTCTCTACGGATATATATCCGCCCGTTGTTTGTATCTAGTAGATAGATCTTGGTACATAGTTCACATCGTAGGAAATTTTTTGTTTTCTATGCTGCGAACCCTACAATCTGAACCTGGGTAAGCTGTGTCACCTCGCATCCACCAATCGTCCGTCTTACCCCACGTCTCTAAACACGCTCTATGAGGACCCTCCATGGCGTACTCGTCGGCAATACCACGACAACTGCCATTTGCGCCGCCTCGCTACTCCGCCTTGCAGCCCATCCGCCTCGCAGCGCCGCCGTCACACAGCCCCGCCGCCTCGCTGCGCCATAGTGGTGCCGCTGTGCATCTCACCGTACATAGCCGTGTGCCTCGCCCTCGCCATGGGGGCTCGACCTTGCGCCCTATGAGCTCCGCAGCAGAGCAGTAGCCAGGGGGACTCGCCGGAGCGGCTGGCTCAGCAAGATGGTCCTCCCAGCAACGTGTCGATGGGGTATTCGCTGCGAGCTTCTCGCCGGCGAGCCCATCCTCCCTTGACAAGGAAGCTCCTCCCTTCCATGGTACCTGCGAGTTCCTCACCGGCGAGCTCTCCTGCCCGATTAGCCCCTCACCGTTGAGGCATGTGTTGTCACCCTCCTCCGCCCGCCCTTTTTACAGGGTTGTAGATTTTTATTTTTATTTTTTGCTACTTTCGTATTTTTTTACCTCCATACTCGTATTAGTATTGCTACTTTTTTATTATTTGAGTGGTACACTGTATTTTTACCATGGACAAAATTCTTCAACAATGCTAGAATGACACAATGTTTTTGCTACAACCGTTTTGTGGTCTTCCTACCATAGCGCAATTTTTTTGCTATAACATCTTCGGCAAGGTCCTGGCGAAAGTCGGGGCGATGTGTGTGCTACAATAGTACAACCTTTTTGAAAGTGCAATGGACGTCGCCTAGAGGGGAAGTGAATAGGATTTTAAAAAAATTATGGTTTAGGCTCAAGTAAATGTGGAATAAAACTAACGTTTAATTTATTGAGCACAACACCTAACCACTATGGCTATCACAAGCAACAACCTGTGCTAAGCAATACAAGCAACAAGGTGATAGCAAGAAATAAATACTTCAAGCACGATGGCTATAACAAAGTAAAGGCATAAGTAAAAGGGATTGGTAGAGAGATAACCGATGAACGCGGAGACGAAGATTTGTTTCCCGAAGTTCACTTCCAAAGAAGATACGTCTCCGTTGGAGAGGTGCGATGGCGCAATGCTCTCTGAATGCCACAAATGGCTCACCTCGAGGTGTGGTGGCTCAATGCTCACCCAACGTCACACAAGGACTCACCCCGGATGCGGAAGCATGCAACTCACTGACGCCACAAAAGTCTCACCCTATTCTCCCGAGTGCGCACCATAAAAGGTGGGCACTCGCTCCACTATGGGACGCTTGAGGGCGGTCACCGAACCCGTACAAGATTGGGGCTAACTCCACAGCTCAAATGGAGGCTCCCAACAACAAAGCCACAAAAGGCTACAGCGCCACGAAAGGCCAACAAAGCCACAAAAGGTTACAAGACCACAAAAGGGTAACAATCCAACCATATAACCGTCTAGGGTTCTAAGAACCCAAGAGTAACAATCCCACAAGCTTGTACTCGCCGAATCTCCGAGGAAACCTCAAATCTATGCAACAAATGCAAGAGGTAAGTCCTTCTCTCTCAAATTCCACCAAAGCTACAAAATCTATTGGGGGAATAAGAGAGGAAGAACACTAGAGGAGAACACAAAACTCTCCAAGATCTAGATCCCAATGATTCCTTCACAAAGAAGAGATTTGGCTTGGGGGATTCTAGATCTAGATCTCCTCTCTCAAATCCCTCAAAAAGATGCAAAAATCATAGAAGGGGAAAGGGAGAGGAACAAGCTCTTCAAGGTCAACAATGAAGGAGAGAGAGAAAGCCAAGAACCAAGAAAAGAGCAAGTACCCACGAAGGAGAAGGGGAGCCCCTTTTAAAGGGCTCCCAGATCTGCCCGTTATGGGCAAACACGACCCTGGCCGGAACTTCCGGTGGGAGGCCAGAAGTTCCGGTGGCACACAGCCAACGGTCATAAAACTGCGATGCGAGAGACTAAAAACGTGAGCCTGGTCGGAACTTCCGGTGGGAGCGGAACTTCCGATGGAAATTTCGACTGAAGTTCCGTCAAATAGATTACTCAAAAATAGAGAGGTTACTGAACGTGAGCGGAACGAGAGCCGGATATTCAACCGGAACTTCCGGTGGCAACTAGGCCCGAGCGGAACTTTCGGTCCCTGACCGGAACTTTCGACTGGGACGGTATTACCGCCAAAACTTCCGACCCAAATTCCATCAAATACAATTAACCAGATAGAGAGAATACAGTACGTGAGAGGAAGAAGAATCAGAACTTCCACCGGAACTTCCGGCGGCAAAATGCCCTAGCGGAACTTCCGATGGGTAGCCGGAACTTCCGGTCAGGGAAATTCCAGAAACCAAAACTGCAATAACTTTCGCATCCGAACTCCAAACGAGATGAAACCAATTTTGTCAAATATTGGGTATCACCTAGGGAGAAAATACCATGAATATATATGTGATGTATCTCCCAAGGTGTGGAGCCGGAAAACTCGCAAGATCAAAAACCGTAATAAGATATGCAAGTGAAATCCTTATTTGATGAACTAGAGCTTGTTATGATGATGACCACAAGCTCTAGATCCTCTCATGGACAAGAACCAAATAACAACCAAGAAGCATGATGCTATGAATGCAAATGTTTGAGCTCTCTCCGAACAATGCGATCGAGACACCCGCTTGAGAGCCCCTCTTGATAGTATGACTATCTATCATAAACCCGGTCTCCCAACTAACAACACGATACCGGCAAAAGAGAAGCCATGTCAAGAACATACCTTTGCCTTGAGCATTCTACTTAAACTTGATGTAGACCGTCTTGTTCTTCTAAAGTGGGAACACCTTTCTTTTTTGCTCTTGCTCCTCTTGCTTGATGAAGACTTGCAAATTTCTCCCCCATACTCCATGGGGAAACCTCTTCTTTGAACTTGTCTTCATCACTCCATGATCACGAGGATGGCAAGCTTCAAGCATGAGATCTTCTAGAGATGGCGTATCTTGAGCTTGCCCTTCTTCATCCCTTCTTGAGGTTGATCCATCTTGATGCAACTCTTTGCACTTGTCTTGATCAACCTTCAAGCTCCTTCTTTCTTCATGATTCCAATGGCACAAAGCCCTTAGACATTTCATCATCTTTCAACCTTGAGACCAACACATGGCCCAAGGATGCCAATGGACAAACCTACAAGTGAAACTCAATTTATATATTAGTTCATAAATATTGTCATTAATTACCAAAACCACACATGGAGGCATACATGCCCTTTCACTTTTTTCTACAACATTTGTATAGGTTTGCTATAATAACATCCAGATTTTGTTGTATTGTTTCCGACGAGATCTCCGTGTTTGCTACACTATCACAACTTTTTCGCGGGTTTGCTACAATAGCATAATTTTTTTTGCTACGTAGTCACCGGTGAGGTTTTTCGACGGAAGTCTCCGGCGGCGTCATCGGTGAAATCGGGTTTGCTATATTAGCACAAAATATTTGCTACATAGCCTCCGGCAAAACTCCAGTGAGATCTGTCTTTTTAATTTTGTGTCTCATGAAAGAACCATTTTTTGGGACTATTTATAACAAAAGCTGCCCCCGCGTCGCCGCCGCTCGTCCCCACACACGCCCCGGCGCCGCCTCCCGTCGCCGGATATGGAGTCCACGGCATGGAGGTTCTCTTGTGAAGGAGCTACCTAAGGGTGGGCCTACTTTCGCGGCCGTGCTCCGCCGGCCTGGTTCGGCCGGTTCTGCCATGACCGCCACCTCCCCTTGACGCGGAAACACGCAACCATAACCCCTAGCGACGGAAGTGCTATGTAAGTCTCTGGCGTTGCTAACACAGTTTAGAGCGTTTGCTACTCTAGTTGGTCGGTGTTGCTAGTTTTATGTCGATCATTGCTACGAGCGTTTTGCTACCTTAGCATATTATTTTTGCTATGCATTCATATATATATTTTGCTACTTTCGCATAATTATTTTGCTACAACTAATCTCTATGTTTTGCTACGAGGTCTCTGACAAAAGTCTTCGGCGATGTTTCCTTTGCTACATTAGGAAACACATTTTACTACAATCGTTTTGTGGTTCTTCTACAATAGCGTATTTTTTTGCTACGAGGTTTCGGCGAGGTTTTTCCGGCGAGTCTTCGGTTATATTTTTCGGCGAGGTCGGTTTTGCTACCTTTTTTTCTACAAAGTCTGCAGCGAGTTCTTCGGCAAGGATTGTTTTCTTGTTCTGTTTTTCCGCGAATCTTTTTTGCACAGTGTAGCAAAACGGCTATTATATAGCAAAAGCAAGATTTGAAAGAACACGTGTCGTAAGTTTTGATCTCTGGGGACGCGTAGCAATATCCTTTTTCTTATGACAACCTGATGGTTAGGGTTTTCTTTGTTACGACAGCCTCGATAGACGTGCTCTACACACGACACTCCACCGTCTACAGAGACCTGATACATGCAGTAAACGTGACTATCGGCAGTAGCTAGATGGTGCTGCACTTATATAGCTGGTCCATTCAGGTTCAGGCCGTCAGCACTCACCAGCGAGTCACGAGTACGCCAGAGGAACGCTCGTGCCGGCGACATGGCTTTCGTCTCGCATCTTGCACTCGTGCTCCTCTTCCTTGCCTTCATCGTACCTCTCCTGTATCTCCTTCGTAGGCCCGCTCCTCCGCGCAGCGGCAGCGATGGAACGCGGAGGCAGCTGCCGCCGTCGCCACGGGGCCTCCCGGTCCTCGGACACCTCCATGTCCTGGGATCCCTGCCGCACCATGCGCTCCGGTCCCTGGCCGCGGCTCACGGCCCGGTCCTGCTGCTCCGGCTCGGCCGCGTCCCCACGGTGCTCGTGTCCTCGGCGGCCGCCGCGGAGGAGGTGATGAGGACCCGCGACCTGGCGTTCGCGAGCCGGCCGCGGAGCGCCATGGCCGAGCGGCTCCTCTACGGGCGGGACGTGGCGTTCGCGCCCTACGGCGAGTACTGGCGCCAAGCGCGCCGCGTGTGCGTGGTCCACCTTCTGAGCCCGCTCCGCACCCTCTCGTTCCGCCGCGTCCGGGAAGAGGAGGCCGCCGCGCTTGTCGAGCGCGTCCGCGCCGCGGGAGCAGGCGGCGCCGTCTTCGACCTGTGCGATCTTCTCATCGTCTACGCCAACATGGTGGTCTCGCGGGCCGCATTCGGCGACGACAGCGCGCGCGGCTTGTACGGCGGCGGTGACAAGGGACGCGCGCTGAGGAAGGTGTTCGCGGATTTCACGGGTCTGCTCGGTACGGCGCCTGTGGGGGAGCTCGTGCCGTGGCTGGGGTGGTTGGATGCCGTGAGGGGGACGGAGGGGAAGATCAGACGAACTTTCGAGGCGCTCGACGGTTTGCTCGAGAAGGTGATCGACGACCACCGCCGCCGTCGTCAAGCCAGCAGCCGGCAGACGGGAGACGATGGTGTCAACGTCGACGGTCATAGGGATTTCGTGGATGTGTTGTTGGAAGTGAACGAGACCGACAAAGATGCTGGCATTCGGCTCGACGCGATAGAAATCAAGGCCATTATCCTGGTACGTTTTCTTCATCAATTACTCGTTACTCGGCAGTAGTAATTTAGCAGTTGACATGTTTCTTGTACGTTCCGTGGACCTGAGCAGGACATGTTCGCGGCGGGGACGGACACCACGAGCACGGCGATGGAGTGGGCCATTGCGGAGCTCGTCACGCACCCGAACAGCATGCGGACGCTCCAGGACGAGATCCGGGCGCTCGTCGGCGTCACCGAGCACGCCGTCACCGAGGACCACCTGGACAGGCTGCGGTATCTCAAGGCCGTGGTCAAGGAGACGCTACGGCTGCACCCTCCGGTCCCGCTCCTCGTGCCGCGGGAGCCCCCCAACGACGCCGAGATACTCGGCCACCACGTCCCGGCGCGCACACAGGTCGTGATCAACGCGTGGGCCATTGGTCGGGACCCCGTGACATGGGATCGCGCGGAGGAGTTCGTGCCGGAGAGGTTTCTCGGTACTGCCGTGGACTACAGGGGGCAGGACTTCGAGCTGATACCGTTCGGCGCCGGACGCAGGGGCTGCCCCGGCGTTGGGTTCGCCGTGCCGACCGTGGAGATGGCGCTCGCGAGCTTGTTGTACCATTTCGACTTGGCGCCAGCCACCGGGGCGTCGCTGGACATGCGCGAGCTGAACGGGCTCACCGTGCGGCTCAAGTCCGGCCTGCCGCTCCTCGCCAAACCACGATTTCCTTGAATGAAATGTTGTACGTGTTGGGATTGTATGCTTACGTTATTTTCTGTGTTATAAGTTTGTCGTAGGATTGTGACCAGCTGTACTTATTCACATTTCATCGGTCGGATTTTAAGTAAGGGATCTGGGTTTAAATAATTACTCCTTCCGTTTTAAAATATAAAATGTTTTAGCTTTGTGAAACAAATGTATTTAGACTCTTTTTATATATAGGTTCACTCAGATTTGAAATGAATTTATACAATAAAAGAAGTATAGGTATATTTTATTCATAAACCTAATATATCTTATATTTTGAAACGGAGGGAGTACCTTTTTATTTTTTATCGGGGATCGGTCCTGAGGACCGAGACATTGCATTATCTTTTAGTAGTGATAGTGCATTTTACAAAAAGGACCCATGAAAATTGAAAATTACAACTATGCCTTTACAATATGCATCTAGGACCCTAGATCCAGTGCAAGAAGCACGATTAGGTCATGCTCCATTTCCACCGCGCTGAGGGAGCTCGCTTTGGTCAACCACGGTGACACCGGAGACTAAAGTACTTTAGTCGCCGCAATGGGAGCCAAGCAAGATGGAACAGGAAGGCCTCCAGAGCAGGAGGTTGGTTTCACCCTTGGTCTGGCCATCAGAAGCCAGCAGACAAGGATGGAGTGGTCACCCTTTGGACGAAGAAATCGACGGCCTGCCAAAGGTTGCGCCGCTCTAGGAGCAGCTACTGAAAGTTGCACCAGAACCCCATATTCGATAGTTCGTTGTAGTCCTAGTAGAATCCCCGCCAGCTCCAGATCTAGGCAGATCAAAAAAGTCCCGACACCAACAGCTCATCCCGCCACCTTGAGAACAAGATCTGGCACCAAAACCTTTCGATCTTACAGAACTAGAGCAACCATGGGATTATTTTTCATGGAGAGAGAAGAAGATGAATGCTCACCTTCGTCTTTTCCCACCAAAGCACGATTAACAAGAGAAGTTGCACTGCAAGCTGCCGAGCACTACCCGATAGCATCGGCCACCCAAACTCCATCGACATGATGCTAGACTAGGACGGGAAGGTGAGGTGAACTAACAATTCCTTCTGTCGTGTATCCTCGATTGATGCGGCCTCATATGATTCAATTATAGATTTGAATATTGAGCGAAAGGTTATACCTACATGGTAGGTTATGGATTACAGGCCAACTCTACCCTATTAGTACCAGTAGGAAGCATAAGGGAGAAAAGCACTACACCTAGAAATAGGAAAGGAATCAACACGAGAAAAACTTTGTTAGAAATTAGCCCTTTCTTGGTCCAAAACCCTAATCCTACATGACCTACCACTACGCCTATCTGCAAGGGGTCCCGGCCTCCCCTTTCCCATTCCCTCTAGTCGGCGAGGCCACTAGAGAAGAAGGGGCAATGGGCGAGAGAGAAGGAGACTCTCAACGGGTGAGGGGAGGAGAGAGAAAGAGAGGGGAGAAATGAGAGCAATTAATTAATTGATTGGAGGCTAAAAAATTTGGGGGCCCAAAATTTTGTGTTCAACTTGTTGGTTCGATTAGATATAAACAAAAACTTTTCTACGCGGAACTCCCAAGATCTACCTGAGATAGAAGGCTACGAGGATTACCACTAGATGCGCAAGTGTGGATTATCATTGAAGCACGTCAAAGCAGTGCCGTCCCATGATCTGATCAATCCCACGATCGTCGAAGTGCTTAACAAATGGCACCTTTGCCAGTATCCACACATACGAGAAGGAGCACTGATGGTGGACTGCTAGGTCCGGTACGGCGGCTGGACTGAATTGGGATTGGGTTTTGAATGCATGGAAGTGTCTAACCATGGCTCTTGGACATCCTGTGCCCCACTCTATATGGGGAGTGTTAGTCGGCTACAGGGACCATTCACTAAAGCCCTATTATGGTCACTATGATACCAACTCACTCAGTTTGTGTCTGGTTCGGGTCCAACCCAAATGACATAATTCTTAGTCGGATTCACATCCGACTAGCTCCCGCTTTTAAGTGTGATCCATCATGATCATGGTGACTTGAACACAATTAGAGTCTGATTCACAATTGAGCAATCGATAGATGCTCCTAACAGCACGTGCCGACTCCTAAGTATCATAGAGTTATGATGACATACGTTTCAATGTGACTTACATCCAAGTCCATTTTCCCTTATGATATACCTTGTCGAGCTATAGGCAATTTGTTGTCATCCATTTAATATCTCAACTCTCTTCTCGATCCATAATTTATGATTCATCCGACTAACTCTTAGTCGATCTCCATGGTTAACACTTAAATGAGTCGCGCATGTTCATGATTTCCGAATCATATCACCTAAGAGGCAAATTCTCATCTCATTTATCCACATCACGCAGCTTGATTCTCATCCGACCCAAACACTATCTTTATAACTGCCCTATGACGAAACAATGTGTGAAAGAACCTAAGTCGGTTGATCCACAACTCAGATTGTGAGACAACCTCATGTCTAAGGATTACATTGATTGAGACATACAAATGATGACTTACTAGTTGTATCTCAATATGGGTCAGTTCGAATTGCAAAACTATTTAGTCGAATTTGTGTAAGTCGTATTAGCAGCATCATGCTCATGACAATTTGAACCGAGTCATCAACTGACTTTCACAATAGACCAAGTTGCGTGACCAGCACAATCTCGACGATTAAAGACAAGCTAGTATGAACAACATGAATATATAGTTTCATAACTGAATCACATATTCAATGATACATATCATATGTTTCTACAAGGAAAACTTAATAACATTATAAATGCATTAAGAATTACATCATACATGATTGCCTCCAGGAAATATTTCCAACAGTCTTCCGCTTGCTCCAGAGTCAATCATCCCGATATCATATGTGTAGGCATTTAATGACGGCAGCTCTTGTGTGCACCTCATGCTTTGGCAGTGGTAGCAGTTTTATCAATGGATCTGTAACATTTGCATCCATGTGTACCTTGAATAACTTGATATCATATTGTTTTATAAACCGACGACTAAGGTAGTAACTCATGAGTATATATTTGTTCTTCTGGTGTTGTCTAGATTCTTTATATTGTGCAATAGCATCATTATTGTTACAATACACGTCTAACAGATTAGATGCACCTTGAACCACACCAAGATCTATTAGAAAGTTTTGATCCAAACGACTTCCTTTGCTGTCTCTGAGGCAACAATATACTCAGCCTCTGTCGTAGATGCAGACACAGTATCTTATTTAAAACTCTTCTACCTCATAGCCCCTATGTTCATAACAAATATGTATCTAGATTGTGAACATGAATCATCTTAGTGTAACCTTTTACACCAAGTTTATCGTCACCTCCATAAACTAGAAACATATACTTAGTCATTCTCAAGTATTTAAGTATGGTTTTAACTGCTGCCTAGTGGCTTTCGCGCCAGGGCCGCAAGTAGGCCCCGGCCCAAGCAACAGAGCCCTCCCTGCCGACATGCGAGGACCGGGAGTCCAGATCCCTGCGGCCCCCACTGGTATCGTGGCCTTTGACTGACGTCCCTTCGGGGGCGACGAGAAGGGGGAAAGCAGGAGGGTGGGAGGTGGCGGCAGGGGTTTAAGGTTTCCGCCCCCTCGGTCACCCAAAGGGGAAGACGCAAGGGGAATGGGGATCGTTGTGCATCTAACTCTGGATTGACTCACAATAAACTTAAATATCGGTCTAGTGATGCAACCTCACTTTAATTTACCAATAATTCTAGACTTAGTGGCTTTTTTCACCGAAAATATTTACGGGACTCGGGTGGAATGAATGGGTTGTTTAAATTCTGGCATCTTTACGTGAATTTAGTGGCGTGATCACTATGATTTCTCTTCACGTAATCATGTACATTGATCCCGTAAAAATCACCCCGTAGACGTAGTATTACAGGTAACCTACATGCACAGATGGCGGCGGGGAAGACGCATAGCCGCTGGGCTATGGTTGTGACGTCGCCCTAATCTTGGACAGTTGTACCCTGCAAGCCTAGACCTAGGCCCTTTTTAGGACCCAAATCTAGATTACGGCAGGCTGGATCAGGCTCGATGTGGGGCCTCCGATTGGCCTAAGGGCAGCTCAGATGGGGTGGCGGACAATGCCACATCTATTGTAGCACGGTGGTCGTAGCTTCACGGACCTGGCCAGGCCTATGTTGGCTTGGTGTGCTCTTACTGTCATGTCTGATCTACTACTATCTATGGTGATGGAGGTTGTTCCCTTGAACGTGGTTGCGGTACTACCGCCCATTGTCTATGGCGGTGTTCTCGGTCCGGCCAGTCTTGCAGTGTTTGCCATTGTGAGATTCGATGATGACTGCAAATCCATGGTGCCAAATGTTGGTGGGCGTGGAGCGCGAAGGATTTTTCTAGGTTGGGGTTTTCTGGGGGTTGCGAGAAATCCTTGTAGGCTCGGCCGACACCGACGCGGTAACGTCTCTGGACACCATAGTTCCTTTTCGAAGTTCGCCAGGTGTTTCCCTCCCCACTTTCTTGCGTGTACCAGGAGAAATCCTATGATTACTTCGGACAACAACTTCGTCGTTGTCCCATTCCTTTTTGAAGGTGATGTTTGGTACACGGCGATTCGGAGCCATAGTGAGTGTGGTGGGACTTCTCTGGACTGTTGTTGTAGGTTACCTCCGCTTTCGTCGATCCGGTGCTGTTGGAATCTGCTTCTCTTTCTTTCTCTTGTTTTTTCTCTTAGTCTTGCTTGTGCTGCTTATCCTAGCTGTGATGTCAACGTTGTATCATGTTGTTACTGTAATAATATGCAGGTGAAACTGTTTCGAGTCAGAGCTACATGCAGCGCTGACTCTGATCATGTTGTTACTGTATTAATATCACTACAGGATGCGCGCTACGCCGAGGGCAAAAAGCCGTCGGCATAGGCCAAAATGCCCTCGGCGTATGGTACGCCGACGGCTGCCCTCGGCAAAGGTCTCCCTCGGCGGAGCACATAGAGGCCGTCGGCGTATCAAAATACCGTCGGCGTATGCTACGCCGAGGGCGCCGTTGGCATAGCTTGTCGACAGGTTGCAAAAACATTTAAAAAAAAAATATTTTTGTTTTAATTTTTTTTCGCAATTTTTGAATCTTTGAATTATTTGACTCGTTAATCTCTCACTTTGAACATTTTAACACTAATTACACTTAATATTTAATTAAATTGCAATGTCGACACGTTGCAAAAACATTTAAAAAATATATTTTTGTTCTATTTTTTTCACAATTTTTGAATCTTTGAATTGTTTGACTCGTTATTCTCTCACTTTGAACATTTTTAACACTAATTACACTTAATATTTAATTAAATTGCAATCTTTGTCAAACTTTCTGGTCGGTCACCCATCCTAATATTGCTTCAGCTCCTAACTTCCTTGTTCCTTCAGAATCTGTTTCCGCAAAGTAATTCATACATTGTTGTCAATACTATGATATCAATCATATTAACTCTTATATCATCATGTAACGTGTTTGTATTTTTTGAAATTGCAAACTATTATTTAAGTAAACATTAATAAATAAGTAAAAGTATTATTGAATTCAAATAAAAATATAATAATTTTACTCTTTTGTATTTTTATATTTAATATGGAATAATTAATATCTTTAAATCCGTAAATCGGAATTCGACAAATAACATGTCTAAATTGATCAGAAAAATAAGAGGAATCCAAATATGATATCCATATCAACTAATCACAAACCCTCCGTTTTTGTATTAGCTATTTGGTGGTTGCTTCAAAAAATCCCTTTTTTGCGCTCGGAAAATAAAAAATGTCTTTTGTGTGCTATGAAAAGGAAAACTTGCATTGGATCTTTGAGAAAATATAATATTGTGAACCTAAAAATGATTTTTATAAAAAAACATGAGCATCGGATCATGTACCTATAGTTCATATCTAAGCCACTTCCTACCGATTCGGTAGGAATTCATCTTTTTTACCAGAGGTGGACAGAAAGGTTTCGGATCCCCCTGTTGGGACATTATCCATATAAGGTGGTCTAATATTTTTGTAAAATATGGTGGTAGCATTTTGAATTAGCCATTTGGTGGTTGCTTCACAAAACCGTCCGTTTTTTATGCTCAGAAAATGAAAAATGGTTTTTTGGTGCGACGAAAAGAAAACTTCCTCCTGCAACATTGTGCACCATCGCATGATGCACATGTATGCACAATATGGTAACATTATCACAAACTATGACTTGATTCTAGCCATAACATTAGTCATTTGACCCGAAATCCAAGAAACCTCGAATGAGATAGGTCATTTTGTGAAGGTTTTTTTGAGACATAATCAATATACCAAGTTTGATATTTTTCCTTCTAACTATGTCACATAATATGACACCACATGAAGGTTTCGCATTATTTCGATCATTTTTGAATTTTTTATGCCCGTTTTAAACTATCGTCAAACTTTGTCAAACGACGGGCATTAAGGTTCTTAGCTCGGGCCGAGACTCGCTAAACTTACATTGTATCTTTTATAAAATAGAATATTATGAACCTAAAAATGATTTTTGTAAAAAAAACATGGGCATCTGATCATGTACCTGCAGTTCATATCTGACCCACTTCCTACCAATTCGGTAGAAATTTATCCTTTTCACCAGAGTTAGACGAAAAGGTTTCAAATCCCCCTGTTGGGACATTGTCCATATAAGGTGGTCTAGTATTTTTGTAAAATGTGATGGTAGTGTTTTGAATTAGCTATTTGGTGGTTGCTTCACAAAACCGTCCGTTTTTTGTGCTTAGAAAATGGAAAATGCCTTTTTGGTGCGACAAAAAGGAAAACTTCCTCCTGCAAAATTGTCCGCCATCCCATTATGCACTCGTATGCACAATATGGGAACATTATCACAAATTATCCCTTGATTCTAGCTATAACATTGGTCATTTGACCCGAAAGCCAAGAAACCTCGAATGAGATAGGTCATTTTGTGAAGGTTTTTTGAGACATAATCAATATACCAAGTTTGATATTTTTCCTTCTAACTATGTCACATAATATAACACCACGTGAAGGTTTCGCATTGTTTTGATCGTTTTTGAATTTTTTATGCCCGTTTTAAACTATCGTCAAACTTTGTCGAACGACTGGCATGAAGATTCTTAGCTCGGGGCAGAGCTCGCTAAAATTGCATTGGATATTTGATAAAATAGCATATTATGAACGTAAAAATTATTTTTATAAAAAAACATGGGCACCGGATCATGTACCTGTAGTTCATATCTGACCCACTTCCTGCCGATTCGGCAAAAAATTGCCTTTTTCACCAGAGGTGGACGAAAAGGTTTCAGATCCCCCTGTTGGGACATTGTCCATATAAGGTGGTCTAGTATTTTTTGCAAAATGTGGTGGTAGTATTTTGAATTAGCCATTTGGTGGTTGCTTCATAAAACCGTTCGTTTTTTTGTGTTCGGAAAATGAAAAATGGCTTTTTGGTGCGATAAAAAGGAAAACTTCCTCCTGTAATATTGTTCGCCATCCCATGATGCACATGTATGCACAATATGGGGAGATTATCACAAACTATGCCTTGATTCTAGCTATAACATTGGTCATTTGACCCGAAAGCCAAGAAACCTCGAATGAGATAGGTCATTTTGTGAATTTTTTTGAGACATAATCAGTATACCAAGTTTGATATTTTTGCTTCTAACTATGTCACATAATATAACACCACGCGAAGGTTTCGCATTGTTTCGATCGTTTTTGAATTTTTATGCCCGCTTTAAACTATATATAACGTTTTATGTTTCACTTAATTTTTATTTACAAATGTGTAATATTTGAGTGTAGATAGATAGATCTTATTTTTCTGCAATTTTTGATATATTATTTGTATTTTTCCAAATTAGAATGATTTAGTTATGATTTTTCAATGTTTAATGAGGTAAATTAAAAAATAGCTACGCCGAGGACAACAGCCGTCGCATAAGAAATATCGAGGACAATTCTACGCCGACGGCTGCTTGGCGAGGCTGGCCTAAACGATGGCTACGCCAACAGTCCCGACGTGGCCGTCGGCGTAGCGACCGGCCATGCACGTAGCACCCTATTCCTGTAGTGTAATCTTCTGGTTCCCGGTGATGCTTGTCTATAAGCTAGCATCCACCCGGCCCCTACAGTGTTGTTTGATGGCTCACTTGCTAATCATCATTTTCAGGTCTACTAATGCGTGTTATCGAAATAAAAAGGTCTACTAGTGCGTGTCAGTAGTGTTCAAGCCTCCAATGATCTATCTTGGTACCGTTTCTTGGATGTCCCGTCAGATCTTTGTCTATATAGCGCACAAGAAATAGGAAGAGAAGATGTGATCGTTTCTTATCTTTGTTACCCTTTTCACGGAATCTTGTGTATACATCATTAGATCTTCTATTATCGTTCAATTGGACTCGGAGCAATCTTAATAAAAATGACGTCCACTATAATAAATACCATCATGTATATTTAAAAAAAAAGTATATTAATATAATGAAGATATCAATTTAGACCTCTGCAACAACGAGTGCACTAAAGCCCATTACGATGCAGATCGGCCGGAAAAAAACCATAAAGTTCCGCTATAGCAGCAGTATCCATTCTTTATACCAGCAATACAAATACCATCAAGACAACATCTGAAATTCAAATTTTTCAAAAGCGAAGTCTTCAGGAAATTAAACAGTACCCAAACGTTATTGGCTTCCAATAATAGATCATAGTTTTTCATCCTGAAGAAAGTCCGCTCTCAAAATAATCTCTTCACCAAAACTATTGCACTAGTGGAAAAAGGGTTATTCGTTCGCGACCCTCAGAGCATTTGTCCCGGTTGCGCCACCAACCGGGACTAATGCTGGCACGCGTCCCGGTTGGAGCGGGCACGGGGCCAGGGGGCATGCGTCCCGGTTGGTAAGGGGAATACGTCCTGGTTGGAGCCAGCAACCGGGACTAAAGATTGCGTCCACAGCCACGTGGCGTGGCACGCACCTTTAGTCCCGGTTGCTGGCTCCAACCGGGACTAAAGACCCCTACCCTCTATAAATGCAACGCCCCAGCCCCCTCTGCCTCCACTCTGTTTTTTCGAATGGTGGAAGGTGTGAGGGGGTGTGTTATTCTTTTCTCATGCATGCATTGAAGGTGTTTGTTGAAATGTTTGAGTGAATAATCCCATTGAATTTCTCATCGAACAAAAATATAGAAGGTGTCCGAGACGCACTTGAGCTTTCTCCTCTTTATTTCCCTCGATCGAGGTTAGCAATCTTATCTTTTCTAGGTCATTGATACAATTCATGTGTCGGTGTGAATTGGTTATTTCACTATTTATGATGTCCCGTTTTTTGATAAACTTACTTATATGATGCAGATGAACGGTCGGGAATGGATGTACGGTGACCGGCGCGTAGCCAGGTATATCAAAGGCGTGGATAAATTTATCGATGTGGCTACGGCAAACAAAGAGAATGGATTTATACGTTGTCCATGTGTTCAATGTCGGAACAACAAGGAGTACTCTTCCTCGAAAATCATTCGCGCCACCGATTATGAAAGGTTTCATGCCCAACTATAATTGCTGGACCAAGCACGGGAAAGAGGGGTTATGATGGAAGATGGTGAAGAAGAAGATGTTAATAACAACTATCATCATATGTTTCCTGAATACGGATATCGCAATGGAAGACAATGGAGAGGAAAGAGGTGAAGAACGGGCATCGGATGAGCCGGTGATGAACTTGGTAGGGTCATTTCGATGCAAAGCGAGACTGTGAAAGAAAATGAGAAGTTGAAGTTAGAGGGCATGTTAGAAGATCACAAGAAATTGTTGTACCCAAATTGTGAAGATGGCAGCACAAAGCTCGGTACCACATCTGGAATTGTTGCGATGGAAGGCAGAGTGTGGTCTAACCGACTCCTCATTTGAAAAGATGTCAAAAATAATGAAGAAGTTTCCAAAACATAACGAACTTCCCGAGAGTACCTACGAAGCAAAGAAGACTCTCGTCCTCGGGATTAGATGTGCAAAAGATACATGCATGCATTAATGATCGCATCCTCTACCGCGTAAGGAGTATGAGAATTTAGATAAATGCCCGGTATGCAAGCGTTGCGGTATAAGATCGACGAGATGACCTGGTGATGTTGAGGAGAGCCTCGGAAGAGGGTTCCTGCTAAGGTTATGTGGTATGCTCCTATAATACCAAAGTTGAAACGCATGTTCAGAAACAAAGAGCATGCCAGGTTGTTGCGATGGCACAAAGAAGACCGTAAGAAAGACGGGAAGTTGAGACACCCTGCTGATGGGTCACAGTGGAGAAAAATCGAGAGAGACTTCCCAGACTTTGCAGGTGACGCAAGGAACTTATGGTTTGGTCTAAGTACGGATGGCATGAATCCTTTTGGGGAGCAGAGCTTCAGTCACAACACCTGGCCCGTGACTCTATGTATCTACAACCTGCCTCCTTGGTTGTGCATGAAGCGTAAGTTCATTATGATGCCAGTGCTCATCCAAGGTCCGAAGCAACCGAGCAACGACATTGATGTGTACCTTAGGCCATTAGTTGAAGAACTCTTACAGTTGTGGGGCAAACCCTTTTTGTCGCACGGAAAAGCCCTTTTCCATTTTCCGAGCGCAAAAAACGGGTCGTTTTGTGAAGTAACCACCAAAATGCCATTTTAGAATGCTACCGTCCCATTTTCCTAAAATACTAGACCACCTTACATGGACTATCTCCCAACCGGTACATCTCAAACCTTTTCGTCCATCCCGGGTAAAAAGGACAAATGTCTGCCGAATCGGCAGGAAGTGGGTCCGGTTTGTACTACAGGTACATGATCTATCGCCCGTGATTTTTGAAAAATCATTTTAGACTCGCAATATGTGGTTTCTTTAGATATCAATGCAAGTTCTAACGATGCTCGCCCCTATCTTCATGCACACCGGTTCGACCATAGTTAGAAATTGGATAATTCAAAACGGGCATAATAAATTCAAAAAAAATCCGAACAATGAAAATCCTTCGCGTGGTGTCATATTTTGTTACATAGTTGAAAGGAAAAATACCAGACTTGGTATATTGATCATGTTTCAAAAAACCTTCACAAAATGACCTATCATGTTCGAGGTTTCATGGCTTTCGGTCCAAATGACCGATGTTATGTGCTGAATCACGGCATAGTTTGTGATGTTGTGCCCATATTATGCATGTGTGTGGACATTGGTATGGAGAACAATGTTGCAGGAGGAAGTTTTCCTTTTTGTCGCACGGAAAAGCCCTTTTCCATTTTCCGAGCGCAAAAAACGGGTCGTTTTGTGAAGTAACCACCAAAATGCCGTTTCAGAATGCTACCGTACCATTTTCCTAAAATACTAGACCACCTTACATGGACTATCTCCCAACCGGTACATCTCAAACCTTTTCGTCCATCCCGGGTAAAAAGGACAAATGTCTGCCGAATCGGTAGGAAGTGGGTCCGGTTTGTACTACAGGTACATGATCTATCGCCCGTGATTTTTTGAAAAAATCATTTTTAGACTCGCAATATGTGGTTTCTTCAGAGATCCAATGCAAGTTCTAACGATGCTCGTCCCCTATCTTCATGCACACCGGTTCGACCATAGTTAGAAATTCAGATAATTCAAAACGGGCATAATAAATTCAAAAAAAACCGAACAATGAAAATCCTTCGCGTGGTGTCATATTTTGTTACATAGTTGAAAGGAAAAATACCAGACTTGGTATATTGATCATGTTTCGAAAAAACCTTCACAAAATGACCTATCATGTTCGAGGTTTCATGGCTTTCGGTCCAAATGACCGATGTTATGTGCTGAATCACGGCATAGTTTGTGATGTTGTGCCCATATTATGCATGTGTGTGGACATTGGTATGGAGAACAATGTTGCAGGAGGAAGTTTTCCTTTTTGTCGCACGAAAAAGCCCTTTTCCATTTTCCGAGCGCAAAAAAAGGGTCGTTTTGTGAAGTAACCACCAAATGCCGTTTCAGAATGCTAACGTCCCATTTTCCTACAATACTAGACCACCTTACATGGACTACCTCCCAACCGGTACATCTCAAACCTTTTCGTCCATCCCGGGTAAAAAGGACAAATGTCTGCCGAATCGGTAGGAAGTGGGTCCGGTTTGTACTACAGGTACATGATCTATCGCCCGTGATTTTTTGAAAAAATCATTTTTAGACTCGCAATATGTGGTTTCTTCAGAGATCCAATGCAAGTTCTAACGATGCTCGTCCCCTACCTTCATGCACACCGGTTCGACCATAGTTAGAAATTCAGATAATTCAAAACGGGCATAATAAATTCAAAAAAAATCCGAACAATGAAAATCCTTCGCGTGGTGTCATATTTGAAGGGAATATGCCCTGAGAGGCAATAATAAAGTGTTTATTATGTGTATTCCAAGTATATGATAGATGTTTATTTTGCATGCTATAATTGTATTGATACGGAAATGTTAACACATGTGTGTTTAATAAAAAAACAGAAAGTTCCTAGTTATGCCTCTCTCATAAACTAGCTCGTTGATTAACAAGATGATCAAGGTTTCCTGATCATGGACATTGGATGTTGTTAATAACGGGATCACAACATTAGTGTAATGGTGTGATGAACATTCATCCGAAGTATAGCATTACGATCGAAGTCATTGAGTTTATATTGCTATAACAACTTACGAAGTGATCCTAATCCTTAGACCATGAGATCATGTCAATCACTAACACCGGAAGAGTTTCTTGATAACATCAAACGTCACACCGTAATGGTGATTATAAAGATGGATTCAGAACTAATAAAGTGTTATGTTGAGGCTCATGGATCGAGAGTGGAATTTGTTCATCCCGATGACGGATAGATATACTCTGGGCCCTCTCGGTGATATCACATTGATTAGCTTGCAAGCAAGTGATTTGATCACTAGAATGTTATATCACAGGAACGAGAAAAGAGTGCATGTCGGTAACGAGATCAAACTAGGTATGGAGATACCGATGATCGAATCTCGGACATGTAATATATCGTGAAACAAAGGGATTAAATTACTAGCGTAAAAGGTTCCGACGATCACAAGAAAGTCATCGTTGAATGTGTGGGAGTCAGTATGGGTCTCCAGATCCCGCTTTTGATTATTGATCTGAGAGGGGTCGATCATGTCCGCATTATTCACGAACGGTAGGGTGACACACTTAAGAGACACCGACATCCAATTGGAGCAAATGTTTCATGCCGAAAGAATGAACAAGCGCAGGAATTTATTTCACTAGATACCGAAACAGGTTTTCGGGTGAAATTGCATAAAGTGGTTATGCATGTGAAATAGAATTATAGCAAGGGGTTATTTGTGAATGTTTGTCATTAAAGTAATTGACAAAATTCTGAATAAAATAAAAGAGTTTTATTTAATGAGAGTTTGCATTAAATTTGGTGGAAATTTAATGGGAATTTGAGTGGACTTTTGAGTGGAGGGAATTTAAAGGAGATTTGTGAGTGGAGTGTCCACCCACATGAAGAGAGGAGGGCAAGGGCAGCCCCATGCGCCGCCACCCCTTGGGGTTCCCTCCTCCTATAAAAGGAGCCCTCCTCACTTGTCTCTCACACCTCCTCGTGAAGGATCTCTCTCCCCCTCTAGAATTTATCCCCCATGGTCTCGGACTAGCGAGATACATGTTCCCGGTGGCTATTCGGCAAGAAAGAGTTGTGCTTCCACTGCATCGCTGGAGCGAGGAGGCGGAGGTTGCTCGGTGCCTCGAACGTGTGTGCGAGCACGGATGCGCTGCTGATTTGCGGCTCTAGGACTTCCTCTCGATCTTGAGATCGGCAAGAGATCGTCTACATCAACCACGAGTTGAACTCGTTAAGCTTTGTCGGTCTTCAAGGGTATGTTCTCTACGGATATACATCCGCCCGTTGTTTGTATCTAGTAGATAGATCTTGGTATATAGTTCACATCGTAGGAAAAATTTTGTTTTCTATGCTGCGAACCCTATAGTGGTATCAGAGTCGGATCTATGCGTAGATACTTTACACGGGTAGTACACATATGAGTATGTGGGCGATGATGATCATGTTGTTGCTCCTTTGTTGTAATTTTGGATATTGGTGGCATAGTTGGATGAAGCGGCCCGGACAAACTTTACATGTCCTCGCACATGAGACCTGTTCCACGCTTGACATGCAACTAGTTTGCATAAGTGGCTAGCGGGTGTCTGTCTCTCCTACTATAGTCAATATCTATTTTGCAAGCGAGTTGTCAAAAATTTGATTATCCTCGTTGTGGTTCATGTTCGTAGGTAAGAACGGTTCTATCTCAAAAGCCCTAAGCCACGTAAAACTTGCAATGGATAAATTAGAGGCGTCTAGTTTAGATTGTTGCTGGGCTAGTGTTATGATATGGTAGTGTTGTAAGTAGAAGTATGAGATTATACTCTTACAACACACATAGTGTGTAAAATCCATAGACCTTGGATTTACACATATAGGTATGATAGTGATCATACCACGATGCACATGATAGAGATCATCTGCGGGAACCATATCATTTCACTAATAAACATATGATGTTTTGATAGCATCTTATATTGCTTGTTTAGCGCTTTGTTAGCATAATAAAATGATCCCTCATTTAAATATCAAGATAAGAATGTGTTCTTCCTTTAGTATGCACCGATTATGTTTTCGTCGCTCCAAGACATCACGTGATGATCGGGTGTTCTTGGATCCACGACCACATTTCGGGTGTAAAACAGTTACACATGCGAATACTAAGGTTCTAACTTGGCGAGCCTAGCATGTACAGACATGGCCTCGTAACACGGACCGAAAGGTTAAACATGAGTCATATAGTTGATATGATGCCCATTTGATGCTCGCCTTTGAAGCTATACCGACTCACGTGATGATCGGACTTGGTGTAGTGGATTTGGTTCATGTAATCACCAAAAAGGCACGAGGGATGTCGTTTTTGAGTGGGAGTTCATTCGTAATATAGATTAGTTGAACTCAATCTATCATACACTTAGTATAAACTTTACAAATTCTGTTGTAGATGGCACCACCTGCTTTTAATTTCAATGTGTTCATGGAGAAAGAGAAACTAGCAACGAACGGTAGCAACTTTACCGAATGGGCCATGAATTTGAGGATTCTCCTCTCTGCTGCACAAAAGCAATATGTGCTAGAAGCGCCGTTAGGCCCCCCACCTTTTGATGATGCCCCTGACGAGGAGAAGAATGTCTATCAGACTCATCAGGAGGACCACAACTTAGTTCATTGCGACATATTGTATGGGCTAGAGCCGGAACTTCGAAAGCGTTTCGAAAACGACAATGCATTTGATACAATGGGTGAGTTGAAAATGATTTTCGACACACATGCTGTTGTAGAGAGCTACAACGCTTCATAAAAGTTCTTTAGCTGCATGATGGAAGAGCACATCTCCGTTAGTGAGCATGTACTCAAGATGTCGGGTTACGCCGATAAGCTTGTGTCCTTGGGAATATCGATTCCCATTGACTTAGGCATCCATCGTGTTCTGCAGTCTCTGCCACCTAGCTATAAGAGCTTCGTGATGAACTATAATATGCAAGGCATGAAGAAGTCTTCCCGAGCTTACAATGCTTAAAACTGCTAAGTGGAGATAAAAAGGAACATCAAGTGTTGATGATCAATAGGAACACCGGTTTTAAGAAAGACAAGAAGGAAAATGGAAGGAAGTAAGGCGGCAAGCACTGTTGCGCTACAAAAAGAAACCTTGAGTTGGACCTAAGTCGATTCCGAGTGCTACTATTGTAAGGGGATGCCATCGAAGCCAGAATCGCCCCAAGTATCTGCGCACAAGAAGGCCGGCAAGGCAAACAAAGGTATATATGATATACATGTTATTGATGTGTACTTGACTAGTGCTCGCAGTAGCACCTGGGTATTTGATACCGGTTCAGTTTCTAATATTTGTAAATCGAATCAGGGGTTGCGGAACAAGCGATCGCTAGCAAGGGGTGAGGTCAAGATGCGTGTCGGCAATGGATCAAGCGTTGATGTGATCGCCGTCGGAACGCTGCCTCTCCACTTGCCGTCGGGATTAGTTATAAACTTGAATAAATGTTATCTGGTGCCTGCACTGAGAATGAACATTGTATCTGGATCGTGTTTGATGTGAAGTGGTTATTCATTTAAATCCGAGAACAATGGTTGTTCCATTTATATGAATGAAATCTTTTATGGTCATGCACCGATGATGAATGGTTTATTTCTATTAGATCTCGATGATAATGTTACACATATTTATAATGTTGATGCTAAAAGGATTAAACTTAATGATGATATATCTGCATATATGTGGCACTACCGTCTAGGTCATATTGGCGTTAAACGCATGAAGAAGCTCCATTCGGATGGACTTTTGGAATCACTTGATTATGAATCATTTGATACATGTGAGCCATGCCTTATGGGCAAGATGACTAGAACGCCGTTTTCCGGTTCAATGGAATGGGCGATTTATTGGAAATCATACATTACGATGTATGTGGTCCAATGAGTGTGTCGGCCGAGGTGGATATCGTTATTTTGTTACTTTCACGGATGATTTGAGTAGATACGGTTATATCTACTTGATGAAACACAAGTCTGAAACCTTTGAAAAGTTCAAGGAATTTCAGAATGAAGTGGAAAATCATCGTAATAGAAAGATCAAATTTCTACGGTCCGACCGTGGAGGTGAGTATCTAAGTTACGAGTTTAGCACTCACATGAAAGAGTGTGGAATTGTTTCACAACTCACACCTTCCGGAACACCACAGCGAAATGGTGTGTCGGAACGTCGTAATCGTACTTTATTAGATATGGTTCGATCTATGATGTCTCTGACGAACTTGCCGTTGTCATTTTGGGGTTATGCACTAGAAACTGCTGCATCCACTTTAAATCGGGCACCATCTAAATCCGTTGAAAAGACACCGTATGAATTGTAGATTGGAAACAAACCTAAGCTGTCATTTCTTAAAGTTTGGGGATGCGATGTTTATGCGAAGAAACTTCAACCGGATAAACTCGAACCCAAAGCGGAAAAATGCGTCTTCATAGGATACCCTAAAGAAACTATTGGGTATTCCTTCTATCACAGATCCGAGGGCAAGGTTTTTGTTGCCAAGAATGGATCCTTTCTAGAGAAAGAGTTTCTCGCGAAAGGTGTGAGTAGTCGGAAGGTAGAACTCGAAGAGGTTGTGGAACCTTCTCTTCAAAGTATGGCAAGTAGCAGTAGCGGAAGTTGTTCGGAGTTGGCTCCACATTGAAGAGGAACTAATGATAATGATCATGAAACTCGAAAGAGAGTACTACCAAACCTCGCAGTCAACAGACGCGTACAACTCCGAGCAGACGGAAATCTCATGAATTTCATGGTTGATGAAAATGATGACCCTGCGACGTATGAAGAAGCGATGATGAGCCCGGATTCCAACAAATGGTTAGAAGCCATGAAATCCGAGATGGAATCCATGTATGAAAATCAAGTTTGGAACTTGGTGGAATTACCTCACGACCGAAAGGCCGTGGAGAACAAATGGATTTTCAAAAGGAACTTGCTTCTTCAGAAGCGGCTCAGGAAGCAGTTTGGATGAAGGAGTTTATTTCCGAAGTAGGAGTGGTGGCAAACGCGTTGGACCCAATGGTGATCTATTGTGACAACAATGGTGCCATTGCCAATGCCAAAGAGCCAAGGTCTCACAAGCATTCCAAGCATATTAAGCGCCGGTTTCACTCCATCCGCGAGCATGTCAAGGATGGAGATATAAAGATTTGTAAAGTACATACGGATCTCAATGTAGCAGATCCGTTGACTAAAACTCTCCCTAGAGCAAAACATGATCAACACCAGAACTCAATGGGTGTTAGATTTATCACTATGTAACTAGATTATTGTCTCTAGTGCAAGTGGGATCAAGGAATATGCCCTGAGAGGCAATAATAAAGTGTTTATTATGTGTATTCCAAGTATATGATAGATGTTTATTTTGCATGCTATAATTGTATTAATACGGAAACGTTAATACATGTGTGTTTAATAAACAAACAGAAAGTTCCTAGTTATGCCTCTATCATACACTAGCTTGTTGATTAACAAGATGATCAAGGTTTCCTGATCATGGACATTGGATGTTGTTAATAACGGGATCACAACATTAGTGTAATGGTGTGATGAACATTCATCCGAAGTATAGCATTACGATCAAAGTCATTGAGTTTATATTGCTATAACAACTTACGAAGTGATCCTAATCCTTAGACCATAAGATCATGTCAATCACTAACACCGGAAGAGTTTCTTGATAACATCAAACGTCACACCGTAACAGGGTGATTATAAAGATGGATTCAGAACTAATAAAGTGTTATGTTGAGGCTCATGGATCGAGAGTGGAATTTGTTCATCCCGATGACGGATAGATATACTCTGGGACCTCTCGGTGATATCACATTGCTTAGCTTGCAAGCAAGTGATTTGATCACTAGAATGTTATATCACAGGAACGAGAAAAGAGTGCATGTCGGTAACGAGATCAAACTAGGTATGGAGATACCGATGATCGAATCTCGGACATGTAATATATCGTGAAACAAAGGGATTAAGATACTAGCATAAAAGGTTCTGACGATCACAAGAAAGTCATCGTTGAATGTGTGGGAGTCAGTATGGGTCTCCAGATCCCGCTTCTGATTATTGATCCGAGAGGGGTCTCGATCATCTACGCATTATTCACGAACCGTAGGTTGACACACTTAAGAGACACCGACATCCAATTGGAGCAAATGTTTCATGCCGAAAGAATGAACAAGCGCAGGAATTTATTTCACTAGATACCGAAACAGGTTTTCGGGTGAAATTGCACAAAGTGGTTATGCATGTGAAATAGAATTCTAGCAAGGGGTTATTTGTGAATGTTTGTCATTAAAGTAATTGACAAAATTCTGAATAAAATAAAAGATTTTTATTTAATGAGAGTTTGCATTAAATTTGGTGGAAATTTAATGGGAATTTGAGTGGACTTTTGAGTGGAGGGAATTTAAAGGAGATTTGTGAGTGGATTGTCCACCCACATGAAGAGGGGAGGGCAAGGGGGCAGCCCCCATGCGCCGGCCACCCCTTGGGGTTCCCCCTCCTCCTATAAAAGGAGCCCCCCTCCTCACTTGTCTCTCACACCTCCTCGTGAAGGATCTCTCTCCCCCTCTAGAATTTATCCCCCATGGTCTCGGACTAGCGAGATACATGTTTCCGGTGGCTATTCGGCAAGAAAGAGTTGTGCTTCCGCTGCATCGCTGGAGCGAGGAGGCGGAGGTTGCTCGGTGCCTTGAACGTGTGTACGAGCACGGATGCGCTGCTGATTTGCGGCGCTAGGACTTCCTCTCGATCTTGAGATCGGCAAGAGATCGTCTACATCAACCACGAGTTGAACTCGTTAAGCTTTGTCGGTCTTCAAGGGTATGTTCTCTACGGATATACATCCGCCCATTGTTTGTATCTAGTAGATAGATCTTGGTATATAGTTCACATCGTAGGAAAATTTTGTTTTCTATGCTGCGAACCCTACAATATTTTGTTACATAGTTGAAAGGAAAAATACCAGACTTGGTATATTGATCATGTTTCGAAAAAACCTTCACAAAATGACCTATCATGTTCGAGGTTTCATGGCTTTCGGTCCAAATGACCGATGTTATGTGCTGAATCAAGGCATAGTTTGTGATGTTGTGCCCATATTATGCATGTGTGTGGACATTGGTATGGAGAACAATGTTGCAGGAGGAAGTTTTCCTTTTTGTCGCACGGAAAAGCCCTTTTCCATTTTCCGAGCGCAAAAAACGGGTCGTTTTGTGAAGTAACCACCAAAATGCCGTTTCAGAATGCTACCGTCCCATTTTCCTAAAATACTAGACCACCTTTCATGAACTATCTCCCAACCGGTACATCTCAAACCTTTTCGTCCATCCCGGGTAAAAAGGACAAATGACTGCCGAATAGGCAGGAAGTGGATCCGGTTTGTACTACAGGTACATGATCTATCGCCCATGATTTTTTGAAAAAAAACATTTTTAGACTCGCAATATGTGGTTTCTTCAGAGATCCAATGCAAGTTCTAACGATGCTCGTCCCCTATCTTCATGTACACCGGTTCGACCATAGTTAGAAATTCAGATAATTCAAAACGGGCATAATAAATTGAAAAAAATCCGAACAATGAAAATCCTTCGCGTGGTGTCATATTTTGTTACATAGTTGAAAGGAAAAATACCATACTTGGTATATTGATCATGTTTCGAAAAAACCTTCACAAAATGACCTATCATGTTCGAGGTTTCATGGCTTTCGGTCCAAATGACCGATGTTATGTGCTGAATCACGGCATAGTTTGTGATGTTGTGCCCATATTATGCATGTGTGTGGACATTGGTATGAAGAACAATGTTGCAGGAGGAAGTTTTCCTTTTTGTCGCACGGAAAAGCCCTTTTCCATTTTCCGAGCGCAAAAAACGGGTCGTTTTGTGAAGTAACCACCAAAATGCCGTTTCAGAATGCTACCGTACCATTTTCCTAAAATACTAGACCACCTTACATGTACTATCTCCCAACCGGTACATATCAAACCTTTTCGTCCATCCCGGGTAAAAAGGACAAATGTCTGCCGAATCGGTAGGAAGTGGGTCCGATTTGTACTACAGGTACGTGATCTATCGCGCGTGATTTTTTGAAAAAATCATTTTTAGACTCGCAATATGTGGTTTCTTCAGAGATCCAATGCATGTTCTAACGATGCTCGTCCCCTATCTTCATGTACACCGGTTCGACCATAGTTAGAAATTCAGATAATTCAAAACGGGCATAATAAATTCAAAAAAAATCCGAACAATGAAAATCCTTCGCGTGGTGTCATATTTTGTTACATAGTTGAAAGGAAAAATACCATACTTGGTATATTGATCATGTTTCGAAAAAACCTTCACAAAATGACCTATCATGTTCGAGGTTTCATGGCTTTCGGTCCAAATGACCGATGTTATGTGCTGAATCACGGCATAGTTTGTGATGTTGTGCCCATATTATGTATGTGTGTGGACATTGGTATGGAGAACAATGTTGCAGGAGGAAGTTTTCCTTTTTGTCGCACGGAAAAGCCCTTTTCCATTTTCCGAGCGCAAAAAACGGGTCGTTTTGTGAAGTAACCACCAAAATGCCGTTTCAGAATGCTACCGTACCATTTTTCTAAAATACTAGACCACCTTACATGTACTATATCCCAACCGGTACATCTCAAACCTTTTCGTCCATCCCGGGTAAAAAGGACAAATGTCTGCCGAATCGGTAGGAAGTGGGTCCGGTTTGTACTACAGGTACGTGATCTATCGCGCGTGATTTTTTGAAAAAATCATTTTTAGACTCGCAATATGTGGTTTCTTCAGAGATCCAATGCAACTTCTAACGATGCTCGTCCCCTATCTTCATTTTAAAAGGTTACATTAATTATTTTTTAAAAATAGAAAATGGTTTTGGATTATTTATTCAAATCCATACACTTCTTATGTTTAAAGTTTTTCTAAATTCCAAATTGATATTAAAAAAATATAAGTTAATTCATTTTTAATTGTAAATGGTTCATATTTTAAATGGTTACATTAATTATTTTTTAAAACAGAAAATGGTTTTGAATTATTTATTCAAATCCAAACACTTTTTATGTTTAAAGTTTTTCTAAATTCCAAATTAATATTCAAAAATATAAGTTAATTCATTTTAAAAGGTTACATTAATTATTTTTTAAAAATAGAAAATGGTTTTGGATTATTTATTCAAATCCATACACTTCTTATGTTTAAAGTTTTTCTAAATTTCAAATTGATATTAAAAAAATATAAGTTAATTCATTTTTAATTGTAAATGGTTCATATTTTAAATGGTTACATTAATTGTTTTTTAAAACAGAAAATGGTTTTGAATTATTTATTCAAATCCAAACACTTTTTATGTTTAAAGTTTTTCTAAATTCCAAATTAATATTCAAAAATATAAGTTAATTCATTTTAAAAGGTTACATTAATTATTTTTTAAAAATAGAAAATGGATTTGGATTATTTATTCAAATCCATACACTTCTTATGTTTAAAGTTTTTCTAAATTCAAAATTGATATTAAAAAATATAAGTTAATTCATTTTTAATTGTAAATGGTTCATATTTTAAATGGTTACATTAATTATTTTTTAAAAACAGAAAATGGTTTTGAATTATTTATTCAAATCCAAACACTTGTTATGTTTAAAGTTTTTCTAAATTCCAAATTAATTATCATTTAAAAAACAATACAAATTTAAACCCCAAAATTAAAAATAAGGCGGGAACAGAGAGAAAATACCTGAAAAAATTTGAAATCAGGGGAATATGTCCCGGTTGGATCCACCAACCGGGACTAAAGACCCCTGCGCGCCAACCCTTGTTCTGCTGAAAATATTGGAGTATACGTCCCGGTTGGTGGCTCCAACCGGGACGTATGCCCCTTTAGTTCTGGTTGGAGCCACCAACCGGGACTAAAGGCCCTTCGTTTATAACTGACGCGCCTCCTCTTCTTCTTCCCCATCTCACTTCTCTGCTTCTCACCGACGCACAGACTTCGACGCCGCAGTCGCCCGAGCTGCGTCGCTACCCACGCTGCTCGCCCGCCACCGCCGCCTCCGCCCACGCGCCTGCTACTTTTCCTCTCGCGTGACCTCGCCGCTGGATTGGAAGCTCCGTCCGCGTCGCCTCCGTCGATTCCGGCGGCTCCCGAGCTCGCCCTCGCCACCACCTCCGTGTTTCGGTGAGCTTGATCCTCACGGTGTTCTTCTTTCTCTCCTCTCTCATGTACTACTTCCTCACAGCCGACGACGCCGCCGCTTTCGACGGAGGCGACGCCCGGTGACCGACAAGGAGCGGAGCCGCCCTTTCTCCCGCATCGCTCTCTAACGCCCATCCGCGGCCTGTGGTGCCTGCTATCGCCACGCTGCTCGAGCTCATCACAAGATGACGTCGTCTTGGCGTCACTCGCTTTCGTGGCGGTGATGTGGCCTAGGCCCACCGACCTCGATGGGTAGGCCACTCTGTGGTATAAAAATGATTTGTACGCGTGGAGGCTGAGTTGGCACTGGGCCCTTCTGTCAGTCTCACTGGCTAGGGGGCGCCCCAGTGTAAAAACTATTTGCCTTTTTTTAATTCCAGAAAATGATTTAATATTGTAAAATCAATAACTTATTGTTTATAAGTCAGAAAAATACAAATAATATACCAAATTGTTCAGAAAAATGAAACTTATCTATCTAAACTATAATCATGCATTGTTCAACAACTTAAATGACAAGTATAATTAGAAGAACAAATGCACCCCTCTCATATGTTCCGGAGCTTCCCCGAGTTAGGGTTTTCACCCCTCGGAACCCCGATTAAATCGTCGAGCATGTCTTAGGGTTACATTCCAATGCAAATTAACTTGTCATATCATCATACTTGCTTGAGCATTGCATCTATGCCATGTGTTGATTGTTTCCCTTTATTTTCGGTGTTTCGATTATTAGGTTTATTATTAGTTAGGTATTATTAGGTTTATTAATTACTTTGGTATTATTGCTCTTACCTAATCGGGTCACTTGGGTAGCCCTGCACCGATTCACATTGTTAAGCAACTTAGGTGCATGTGGGTTCGACGATGTGCGTATCTACTACACAGTTTCCTTTTTGTAGCTAGGTTTAGGGTTTAGGGTTTCTCGTCATTTTTATTATTGTGTATGTATATATTAGGGTTTCTCTGAATTAGGGTTTATATCTCTCAACATCGTACTTAACTTTCTCCTTTAGCCGCTTTGACTTATTCGTTTTTGCACCTATGCAGAAAATATGGACCCACACGTCAGAGACGAAGAAAAGGAAGAGTTGATCCAAGGTGTGATCCGTGGGGAAGATAATTTAGACGTATCAACGTTTCTGAACAACTCCGGTGAGGGTGATCCTCTTTTTACCGGAATAGACAACTTGTTTGAGGTTGAAGGTGCTGCCTTCCGTGAGGGAGAAGGCGATGCCTTGTGTAATCGAGAAGACGACTGCTCCGGCGAGGTGCATGTAATATAAATCAATTCATTAATTAATCATCTGCTATCTATATAGAAATAGTAACGATGATCTTTCTTCTTTTAGCCCTCCGGATCGAAGGAATCTACTGAAAAGAGCAGACGAGGCCCAACCAAAAAGTTGCAAGACCATGAGAGGTTCAGGATCGAAGATGTCGCTGAAGACGGCAAACCGACGGCTCCCGAAGTTGTCGCAACCAAATTTGTGGCACAATGCGGAGTAATCGTTAGGGACTTAATCCCGATCACCATTAGAAATTGGAATAGGCATGCTAATGCGGATGAAGAGGTAACATGTTTATTTGTCCCTATCCACGCCAAAGATTTACTGTGGAAGAGGCTCATGGTTAATTTCAAACTACCGAAGATAGAGCTGGATCCAAATGCGGAGGATCCAGTTGAGGACGCCTTACAACATGGGAGAGCCATGGAGGCTAAGGTCAGGGAGTGGGCTTTGAATAAGATGGCCCAGTGTTTCACCAACTGGAAGAAAAGATTGCACCTTGACTATGTAGTGAAAAACAAGACTCCCGATTTCAAGAATATTCAGTTTGAGAAAATAAAAACATTCTGGGCTGAGTTTGTGGAATATAAGAAATCAGAAAAAACTAAGAAAATGTCTGAAACGAATAAGCTGAATGCTGCTAACAAGAAGTGTCACCATACTATGGGGCAAGGTGGCTACAGGGCTGGCATTCCTAAGTGGGAGAAACTTGAGAATGAACTGCGTGATAAAAAGATCACCCCAGAGACAGACAATTGGGTAGAACGTGCAAGGAATTGGTTTTACGGGTATGGGGGCACGTTGGACTCGGAAGGGAGGTGTATATATAACATACGACATAAAGAAAACCCCTTGCCAATCGAGAGGATCAGAAAAGCAGTAAAGGCTGTTAAAGATGGGGACTTCATTCCCGATAGAGAGAATGATGAGCTCACACTCGCCCTTGGAAATAAGGAACATGATGGACGAACATGAGGCACAAGTGGCTCCCAACCATGGAGGACTGGGTTTCCCGAAGAGAGGAAGAAATATCCTGATAGAAGCCGTCAGAGGAGAAAGGACAGGGCGGAAGTTGAGGCAGATAGTCAGAAAGAGCGAATGCGTTTAATTGAAGAACGATTAAAGCAACAACAAGATGAAATTAACGCACTTAAAGAGCAAAGTACTACCGGCCCATCTCAGCAGCACACTGCATTCGATGCTACTGGCCTATCGAATAATCGAAAAAGTAGTGTGGCTTCCACTAAGGTCCCGGGTGATGACAATGGCGATGACGATGATGCACCGACGATGGCTCCTGTTGGCTACCCAGTGGATGATATCACAGAGATGACACACTGCGAGCTACATGTCAAAGTTGTGAACATATCAATGAAGGTGGCGGTCGGCTATGCCTTACCAATTGGACCCACACCAACTTACCACTGTCGTCCGGTTCCAGAGGGCTACGCTGTTGTCGGCGTGGATGAAATCATGCCCACCTTTGAGGTTTTGGATCTTCACTACCCTGCTGGTGAAGGGGATGTGACTGTGCTAGGTGACGCAAAAAACGTCACCATTATATGGACGAAGGAATGTATCGTGCTTCGAAATCACACGCCAAGGCCATCTTCGCCGCCGCCTCACCCGTCTCCGAGGTCGCCGCCTTGCCGGCCGTCTTCGTCGCCTCACCCGCCCGTTGCCTCACCAATCTCCGGTGCAGCCATCGCCATGGAGACATCGCCGCGCTAAGGATAAAAGAGTAAGCGCCATCGTGGCGTAAGAGATCGCGAAGCGTAAACAAGAGCCTCTTCCAAAAGTACCAAAGGTTCCTTCCAAGAGAGCTTATGACTGTATCAAGAGGAGATCGCGCGATCGTTGATGCGAAACGACAATGTTTTCTCTAGCCGAGGCGGCCGAAAGAGCCGAGTTCCCACCAAAAGAAGAAAAAGCCAAATTGTTTAAAATGCGAAAGAATCTTCATCAACCCGAGCCAAAGCTGTCATCGACTATGACCGTTCTATTCTCAAGTCACATGCGCACAAAAGCCTCAAGATCGAAGATGATGCAAGCGGGAAATCTGTTGCCCAGCTCGGAGAACAATCAAAACAGACTTGCGCCCCTCTCAAGGTGATTTCTCAAACCAATGGGGGTCGAGCAAATATGGGGCCGAAGAGCAGTATGATCCAGAGGTAGTTGCATAATACGGAGAAGCTGCTGCTGCTGCTCAAGGTATGAGTATTGTCCAGTACTTATTCCAGTTAGAGTTCTTCCCCGTGAGTGAAGTAGCATACAAATACCAGTACGAAAAACCTCTCGTCAAACCTGAGGAGGTAAACAATCTTTCAACAAAAATGAGAAGATTGCATAACTGGTACATGCATGCCACGTCCGCCGGGGCTAACTGGATAGTGTTGAGGGTTACAAAAAAGCATCATGGGAAAGAAAAGGATGACATGATATCCATTGAATTTGATGAACTATTTCAATTATTCAATCAAGACGCCTTGGACAAATCGATCATCAGTGCCTATTGTCTGTAAGTACTAATTCTATAATTAATTTAGTCTCCAGCTATATTATTTTGTTTATTGCATGTATATAATCATACTGTAATATGCAGAATGAAGATTCTCGAATGCAGCAGAGGACAAATCTATGACATTGGCTTCATTGACCCATATTGGGTTCATGAAGCTAATCTCAAAATAAGCCCCGTGATACGGAGGATAATATAGTACACGCGTTAAGGTTTCAAGAAACCAAAAAGGAAATACTATTTCCTTACAACTTCCAGTGAGTGTTATTGTCTTGTATACACTTTCTATTTCGCTTACTCGATGTTAAGTATATAATTGATTAGTTATGCATTCGCATACCACTATATTCTGTTAATCATTCAACTTGACAAAGGGCGTGTACTAGTAATGGAGACGAAACATAAACCCCTTGAGACGTGAAAGTACATGCAGATAATTCTCCAGCGGTAATTCTAATCATTACGACACTATATCGGCAATGTTCGTGAATTTTATGATATCAAGTACTTAATAACTTATTTTATTCGTTTTCTATGCCGGGCAGCGCTTGGAAACGGTTCACCAACAAGGCTAGGGGTGTTTGGAAAGAGGAGCTTACATTTTAACCACTAAATGTAAGCACCACTAGCTATATCCGCGCATATCTTTGATTCTAGTTTTGATACAGTTATTATCATGCTTGATTATTATTTTGATTGAACTCTGTTCTCGTAAAGTGCCTGACGCAGGGACCAGGTAACAATTTATGTGGATACTATGTTTGCGAGTTCATCCGACAGACGTGCGATGAGAAGGGCAGAAATTTAGAGCAACTCCACGTACGTAAACAATTTCTATAGTTTTTAATTTCAAACAAATTGTGTTTAGTTTCATTCATATAGGCTGACTCCTTTTTTAAATCAGATCGAACGTCTACGGGACGGTCTTCTGCCAAAGGATCGCGTACGAGCAATTCAGGAGGAATTGGCGGGATTCTTGGATGCAGAAGTCCTAGACCCGAAAGGGGAATACTATTCTGCTGTGTATAGACAATAGGGATTGTAAAAATAGCAACTTTGAAGGAATTGGCCGGTAGCATCGAATAGCAACTTTTGTATGTAGTGCATGAACTCGATCCGTGTATTGAATGTAATATTGTCATGATGATCTTGTGTAATATAAGGTTCCTTCATTGATAAGTGCAAAACACTAAATAAACAATAAAACAACCTAAATGAATTCTCTGTCGCGGCACAAAAAGTGGCGAAAATGCTGCCGCGGCAACAAAATGTGCCAAAATGAATTCTCTGCCGCGGCAGAGAAATGGGCCAAATATCTGCCGCGGCAGCAGGTTATTAGTCTCGGTTCGTGTTACGAACCGGGACTAATGCTCCACCCCCGCCCCCCTCGCGCTCTGATGCCGCCACGTGTGCCCCCATTTGTCCTGGTTGGTGGGGCAACCGGGACTAAAGGTTAGAGCTTTAGTCCCGATTGCCCCGTCCTGGTTGGGCAACCGGGACTAAAGCCCCGTACCAACCGGGACCTATAGCCCCGTTTCCACCAGTGTTGCCAGACACACCAAATTAATGTCGGACTTGAATTTTTACCTAAAAGATAAGACTTCCTATTTGTTCCGTGCTATCACCCCCGCTTTCTGAAACCGATGCTACGAGTCACAAATCACCAAACAAATTCTTCACTGCCCAAAGACTCAAACCATCATTACTAATCCCCATATCTCAACCTTCATGACATTCTCCGCCTCTAACTTCACCATGGAACGCAAAATACATGTCCCATGATGGAAACAGACACATAAGCTTCCAAACGTTCCCTCCTATAACCAAACGGTCAGAAAAACAAGGGTGTGCACGATAAAATTCAAGCTAATCTAGCAATCTTCAGACATGAGGCGTCGAAGGGATCTCGCAGGCGGAGCCTTCAAAAACTTGTCACCGGCCAGATACATGAGGGCAGGCATCCAGCAGACCAATGTCGTCTTGTTGAGAGGAGAACCCTGGGACCGTCTCCTTTATTAGGCAGAACGACGGCCCCACGCCGCCACCCGCCGGCTCGGGCCGGAGATCTCAGCGGGCACCACTGCTATCACCCGCACCATGCGGATAAGGGGAGCTTAGCCGCGCCGAGTCCCCCCAAACTAGGCGCCATGCCACACACCAAGGTCGTCGAAAAAATGCGGGGCCACCGCCACGACATCTGTCTCCGTCACGTGCATCTCGTCATCCAAGGCTTCCAACCTATAGCAGCCAGAGATCAAGTCGCGTGGGGATGAAAGGCACACGCCGCCATCGGCCCCGTGAGAAGATGAAAGGCCCGCTGCTTCCGTCAGCCACACAAGCTTGGCCTGGCGGCTTCCTCCGGCAGGAAGGAGGCAGAGGGGGTGGGGCGGCGATTAGGTCAGGGGTCGCCAGAGTCAGCCTCTGGAGCCGGGCGAACGCAACGTCTCTCTAGCACGGGAAAGCGCCTGGGCTTCCGGCTAGCCAGGTCAAGCTATTTTAATTGAAATTTGGCTGAAAATTATATGTTTGGACTTCAAATAAAGCTACAGTTTGCCTGAGCTTCAAAATCATCTTGGGTCCGCTGCTGCCCAGGAACGACGCTAGCGCCAACAACATGCAGTGCATTCTGAGTAGCCTTAGCAATCGTCAGACAATGGCATGTGGTTCAGTAGTTTGACCAATGAAAAGGGCTTTCAGATTTGGATTTTGGAACAGATTAGACGTGCTGGTCCAAGAAGCAACATGTGTGATACCTGCATGATGCTACCTCTGTTTCCACACGTCCTCCCCATCACAGAAGCACGGTGCGAAGCTCATCGTGTGGTAAGACGCGTGATGAATGATCACACGCGCAAGATATCTAATCTAGAAGACTATCTGAACGGAAACAAGCTTAGGAAGCTCTGCGTGATCCATAGGCCGTCAAATTTGGAACAGATTAGACGTGCTTCAGTAGTCTTCCGCTCCTCTTGCCTCGTGAGACACTTGAGGACATGGAGCTGCCTGGCTACCGCGTCCCGGCGAGGACGCGCGTGGTGATCAACACGTGGGCCATTGGCCGAGACCCCGGGATGTGTGAGCGCGCCGAGGAGTTCACCCCGGAGAGCTTCGGGGATGACCAGACAGAGTACATGCTGGGGCAGGATTTTAGCTTCGTATGTGATGGAGTGCACACATTTTTTCTTTAAAATGAGTGTGGGTGATGTAGGAGGAAATCACACACGGTTTTAAAAGTGAAATGGCGTGCGATGCAAACTTTGATGATAATGGGTTCATTTTTTGTGTAGAGATATATATTGGCATGGCAAACAACATTACCAAAGTGATTTCCAAGTATATAAAAGATTATTTTCTATTTTCTTAGTGCCAAAAAATGGGGAGTTTTGTGAAGCAAACATAAATAAATGGTGCCAGAAATTATTTTCCGCTCCAATCTTCAAAAAACAACTAGACAATATTAGATGGATTACGCATATATAATATGATTGTTGTACTATTTTTATTTATGCTCACTCATTTAAATAATGTTATGCCTATTTCAGTCACACACGGTTTTGCTTGAATAAGATGTGTGATATATGTGATGACCTGAAGAATAGGAGTGTTTAGAGGATTGAATTTGAATAAAATGAGCGTTTTTTCATAGCATGCATTTGTAGAAGTGTGAAAACTTTAAAACTTTGTTTTAATAGTTGCAAGTGATTGAAATTGAACTCTAGTGTTGAAGTTTGACATAGGTCAACACTAGGATTCTAATTCAAATTTCAAAGTGAACTTGTAATTTCCAAAATTTTATGAATTTAAAGTGACTTTGCATAATACATTGAGTTAAACACTCAAAAACACACATACACATAGATCATGTTCACTAAAGAAATAATTGTGGCTATTGAGCTCAAATTGGATGTTTGAATAATTCAAACTTGAATTCATATATTCACAAGTTAATTAAAAGAACTCATAACAATACAAAGTAAATGAGACAATGTTTATAAAAGAAGTCTTTATTGATTTCAATAATGAAACAAGGTTCTTTACATTGCATTTACAAACAAAAATACAGAGGGGAATTGATCCTATTACAAACTACAAAATAAAAAGGAAAGGGAAAAACCTAAACTAAAACCCTAAACTATACCTTTTGCTCTTCTTGATTTTCTAGCCCATCTTGACCTGCAAAACAAACACATAAAAAACCAAGTTTGGTTTAAAATGTTGGATCCACCAAGTGGTGAACCATTTGATGTAGAATCCATGGACAAGGAACAACAACTTGTCGTGAACTTCACCAATTTGAGGGTTTTAGCAAAATAAACATAGCAACAACAGTAGATCATAATCCATTAGTAACGGGAAAGAAATAATAGATAAATAGATACAGGGGGAGCGGTAGTTCACAGTAGCTGAGAAAAAACATACAAATCAGTATCTAGCCAGCAAGGCAACAACCATAATGTCCATAAATTGAAGCCAGTACAAACCACGAGCAGATTAAGTTGTGAAGCCAGGGAACAATAATAAGAACAAATGGACATAATAGAAATCATATCTAGTAAGAATTACACCTAAAAATTAGGATTCTTTTAAAAGAATCAAATGACACCTAATGAACACTTGAAGTTCATCAAGCTACATAAGTAAAACTTGTAAGAAAATCATTAAGCAACAAATTCAAGATCATTGTTAGTATAAATAAAATAACAAAAATCTCAACTTAAATAGAATTTTTTTCCCCAAATTGTCAAAGGCAAAATTACCAAAATTTCCCTTAACTAACGTGCCACATTTAGCATATGACATAAGCTGATTAGAACACTAAAATTTAAACTAGAGAGGAGGTATAAGAAGCTTACTCACTGTTGCTAGAAGTGAGGTGTCAACACTAGATGAATCCTAGAGTACTATAATAGCACCCCAGACCCAACCCCAAAGCAAATAATCCTCAGATCACAACTCATAAGAAACACTCTCAAACCAGAGTTTGATGGAGAGGAAAAATAACTTTTGATAATCACTAGAGAGGGAGAGAGATCTAGAGAGGAGAAAGGAGCAACAACAAGAGAAAGGAGAGGGAAGAACTGCAACAGATCTTCCTGAGTCTCACTTTTGAATCGTCAAAGGTTTATAGCTAAACTTTAGCATAAGATCAAGCAGAGAGAGTGAATTAGTATGGTAGCACCTAGACTAGCAAGGTCTAGCATCTGTGCATCTCCATTGTTGGATAACACCATAGTGCCATTTCACTAAACTAGTTTGGTATAGCCTAATAAGTATTAGGAAACCATTTAAGAACTTAAACCTTACATATACATTTCCTTCCCTAGATAAGATCATATGATCACCTAATGAAGAAAACGTAGCGGAAGGGAAGAAGATCTAAATATATTAAACATACATAAGAAAAATAAACCACATCTAATCAACATACTTACAATAACACTGAACCAAAGGTTTAGAATCAACAAGTAAACAATAGTAGTATTCCCTAATGCAAACACAACTTAGGATGCAACCTATGATCAGTGTAACCACCACAGACACTATAAGTAACCAACTAGCAAATGATATTAAGGAAACACAACTTAACCTAAACAGACTGCTTGAGTTTTGGATTTTGACCACTTTAGTAACCACAACACAATTACATGCTTAGTACATACCAAGAAGCATTGATAGCAACATCAGAAGTTCCAGGACAGTAGATAAATAACTATAAATAGACAAGCATATGTAGTATTTAACATAAACATGTATGTATCAGTACCTAAGTAAACCTAGAAGGAAGCTAACGACATACTAAACATAAAATAGTTCAAGATCATCACTACTGAAACTATAAAACACTTAATTGACAGAGTGTTAACTGTAACTAAAGCAAGTGTCACATTCATAGAAATTCAGTAAAGTACATACAAAGACCAACTACTTAGTAATAGTAACCATGTCGAGCAGTCAGAACCTAACTAACTACCTAGAACACCCTAGAATGATCTAGAGCCTTCTACAAGACCTAGAACTAACCATGAATGGAGTAGACAGAGTAGAAACCCTAGAACAGGTATACTATCAGTAGAGATAGTTGTAGAAAGGGAGGATGAGTAGAGAGAGAAGGGGGAGAACAACACCTATTGTAGTCGCACAGGAGCTTAGCTCACCGGAGACGGAGATGAAGAAGACGAACCTAGGTGGAACAGGGAGCACCCAGTGGTAGGGTAACTCAACCTGTGCTAGCCCAACCGCGTAAGGGAGGACACCGCGGAGGCGTCCATCACCATCTCCACGGCGAGGGAGCACCGTAGGAGAGTCAGAGCACGACGGCGCCATGGAGCCAAAACCCTAGGGTTAAGGTTAGGGTTGCGCGAGGCTGCGAGAAGTAGTTCTAGGGAAATATGAGAGGTAGAAAGGAGGACAGAGAGTCTTGGTTCGATTATGAGCCATGACATCGGCGGAGGTGGCCAGGAACGGCAGGAATCTATCAGCGAGACAACGACGGCGCGGGATCACCAAATAGGGGGTGAAAGCATGGAGGAGAGGTAGCACGTGAGAGGGAGGGAGCGAGCGGGCCAGTTCGGTTCAACCAAACCAGGTCAGCTAGTTTTGATCATTTGGTCTGACTAGTGGGCCCTGATACGTCGTAAACGTATCTATATTTTTTGATGCTCCATGCTTGTTTAGTATCTACTTTTCTTTCCTTGTCTACACTTTGAGGTGATTTTTACATGTTTTCTGGTACTAACCTACTAACAAGTTGCAATAGTGCCAGATGCCCGTTTTCTGCTGTTTTTGGTTTCAGAAAAGTTAGTAAATAAATATGCTCAGAATTGGACGGGACAAACGTCAAAGTAAATTACCTTTCATGGGGAACAAGAAGTCCAGAGGAGGCGAGGCGTGCATGGCCAACCCCCTAGGCGCGCCAAGGTGGGCCCAGCTGGTAGGGTTTGACCGCTCGCCTCCTCGGCCTCCCCTTTCGCCTATAAGAAGCCCATGATGCAGAAACCCTAAGCACCCGATCAAATCTCCACGAAACCGTCTATAGCCGCTGCCACCATCGTCCCTAGATTGGGGGGATCTGAAGTTCTTCCCGGCACCCTGCCGGAGGGGAGATCATCCTGGAGGCCTTCTCAGTGGTATGATGCGTGAGTAGTTCCACCTTGGACTATGGGTCCATGTAGTAGCTAGATGGTTGTATCTCCTCCTTTGTGCTTTCATGTATAGATCTTGTGAGCTCCATTCATGATCAAGATCTAATCTATTTGTAATCATGCATGTTGTGTTTGCGGGGATCAGATGGATATTGAGATTATTATGTTGGTTTGATTAATGGTTTTATCTTTATGATTCTATTATGTCTGTGTTGTTTGTGATCTTGCATGCTCTCCATTGTTAGTAACTATCTTGGCCAAGTAGTTGCTAGTGACTCCAAGAGGGGTTATTTATGCTCGATAGTGGGTTCATGCCTCTAGTTTCCAAGGGAAGTGACAGAAATCTCTTCGGTTGTAGAAGTGTTGTTGCCACTATGGAGAAAACAATGGTCTCTTGTTCATGGAACATGTGGACTGTTTACCTTACACACTTTGCTTAAAGCAGTTGTCTGTTGCTTGCAACTTAATACTGGAGCGGGTCGGATGATAACCTGAAGGTGGACTTCTAGTCATAGATGCAGTTGGATGGTGGTCTATGTATCTTGTTGTATTGCCCAATCAAATCTCATAAGATCTTTCTGACTAGTAATTGCATTGTTATGCCTTGCTCAATTCCTGTCAATTGCCCTACTGTAATTTGTTTACCCTTCATGCCATGTTGTTTATCTAAGGAGAGCACCTCTAGTGAACTATGGACCCCGGTCCAATCTTTGCCATTGATACATCTTCCACTGTTACTTATTACTTACTACAAACCATTACCTTCCACACCATACGTTTAATCCTTTGTTACAGCAAACCGGTGAGCTTGACAACCTCATTGATTCGCTGGGGCAAAGTCTTGAGTTTGTTTTGTGCAGGTCTTCGTGTTGCTTGCAACACCTGTGTGACGTTTCCTTCCTCCTTCTGGTTCGATAACCTCGGTCTCAACTGAGGGAAAACTTGTTGCTTGCTCTTCACTCCTTGCTCTTGGGGTTCCCAACAAACTCCACATCAAGCACCAAGTTCTCTAGCGCCATCAAAGAGTCATCAACAAGTTTTCTGGCGCCGTTGCCAGGGAGGCTAAAGACGTCTTCACAAGAGGAGTCCTTCACTTCCTTTATCTTTACTTTGTTTTTAGTTTTCTTTGTTTCTTTTGCTTGGTTTTGTTTGCCTCTTTTCAAAAAAACCCAAAAAATTAGTCTAGTTTGGTTTGCTTCCTTTATTCAAAAACACAAAAAATTAGTTCATACTCTAGTTGGTGGTCCGTTATTGCCTTGCTTGGTCATGCTTTCTATCAATGGATGGTTTCTTTGAAACTAGTTCTTATTGGCAAGGTGGGTTTACGGAAGAACAACAGTATTATTATAAGGAACACCGTTTGTCACAAAAATGGAAACACTTATGGGAACAAATTGATAAGTTGAATACTATTGCTAGAGACGTGTGCTCTACTTATAATGTTACTTATTGCTTTGATAAAGATTGTTGCTGTAGGAGGTATAAACACCTTACTTTTCAGTGTGAGTATAATGATAATGTTACCATATATTCTTATGTTAAGGGAAATTATGAATTTTATGATGTGGAACAAATTGAAGAATTTATTGCCTTCAAGGGTGCATTTGAACTTGCTAGTTTGCTTGAAAATATTGATGATGCACCATATGAATATGAGGTGTATGAGGTACTTAAATTCTGCTTTGATAATTACAAGGAAGCAAATGGCTATATTCTTGAATATTTTAATAGATGTTTTCCACAAATGGAAGAGAATAATGCCTTGAAGGAGCCTACGGAAGAAGAAATTGTTGAAATTGGAAGCTCATTAGATGAAAAAGAGGACGAGAGTGATGAACAAAAGGAGGAAGAATGGATTATCTACCCATGCCTACCTTCTAATGAGAGTAACTCTTTATCTATTACATTATTTGATTGTCCCCCATGCTTACCAAAGGAGGATGAATGCTATGTTCCTGTGGATCTTTTTGAAATATCTACTTTGGGTAAAACCTGTGAAGGTTTTAATCCCACTATTTCTGAGCTTGATAGAAGTTATGTGTTTGTAGATCATGAAAAGAATGCTTTATGTGATAGCTATATTGTTGAGTTATTCATGATGCTACTGAAAATTATTATGAGAGAGGAAAGTATGGTTGTAGAATTTTTTATGGTACTGAAACACCTCTCTATGTGCTGAAAGTTTTGAAGTTACTCTTGTTTTATCTTACTATGCTTGTCACTTTGTTCTTTGTGAATTTATTTGTGTACAAGATTCCAATGCATAGGAAGAGGGTTAGACTTAAATGTGTTTTTAATTTGCTTCTTGATTCTCTCTTTGACTTCAATTCATATTTCTTATGTGAGCATCTTCTCAAGCTTCTTGTGCCTAACTTAAAGGCGTTAAAGAAAAGTACTTATTGGGAGATAACCCAAGAGTTTCCTTGAGTCTTGGAAGTTATTACTTCAGTAATGACCGCTCCTTATCCTTTTGTTTGCTTTTTGTGCCAAGAATGACCTTTAATAAGAGGAAAGTAAGATTTGGGGAGTTGTTGTCCCGAAATAGATTTTTTTCCTCCACCAAAAACATTCGTGAGGAGTCTCTGAAACTCGGATTGAGCTCAAAATTTACGAATGAATCCTCCAGTATGTTAGATAACTTTGATTAGCTCAACACTTTTTGATTTGAGCAATATAAGATGTTCGAAAAATCGATTTCTACCTGCTGGTCTGTTTTGACAGATTTCTGCCATTATTTGCATTTTCTTCTTATTGATTCCTTTTTGAATTCTCTTTAGGTGAATTGAGATTTTTGAAGGAGTTACTACAGTATCTTGTGTTTTTAGTGAAAAGCCTTGCTGTTCCAAAGCTTTTCCAGAGGTCTAATATCTTTTGAATACACTAATGTTGCTAATGAAGATTGTGTGAAGTTTTGTATGAAGGAAAACTTTTAGGTGTAAAGAGAGAATGATGCAATGAGATGAAGAATGGACAAATGATCAAGCTTGGGGATGCCACCATGGTGTTACCCCAAGAAATATCCAAGAGGTACAAGCGTCAAAGCTTGGGGATGCCCAAGGCATCCCCTTCTTCATCAATAAAAAGCTCAGGTCTGTCTAGACACTTCGTTTTTATTGTTTCATGCACAATTGTGTTGTTCTTGGAGCGTCTTAGTTTTCGTTTGCTTTTCTTAGGTTGTTTAGTTTGCTTGAATAAAGAAGTTTGGACCTCCGTTCTCTCTTTGTTGTTTTGCAAATAAGTTGCTTGGTGTTGGAAAGTGTAGGGGTTCGTAGCATGGAAAACAAAAAATTTCTACCGCATACAAACAAACAAGCCAAGATCTATCTACTAGATTGTAGCAACGAGTCAATGGAATAACTCACCCTCGAATATTCCAAAGTTTTTAACGAGAGTGGATTCTCGTGGGTGATGTAGTCGTACTCTTCCCGATCTCAAGATCGTGTAGACGATCCTTCCGGCGCTGCGTTCCGGCAGCGCTTCCGCAGCCGGTCACACGTTCGGTACTCGACGAAGACCTTCCTCTCCCTTGTTACACCAGGCAGCAGAGGTTGTAGCACTCTCCTCGTGATTCCGGCAGCAAGACGGCGTGGTACCGGAAGTAGAGGGGAGATCTCGCAGGGCTTCGCCTTAAGCTAGAGCGAGTATGGTGGACTATGAGAGAGACCTCAGTGATCTAGGGTTTAGACACACCAAGTAGAGGGAGCTAGGCCGGCGGCTAGGGAAAGTAGAAGCCCCAACTCGGCGGCTTGGGAGAAACCCTAGGGCGGCGGCTATGGTGGGCGGTGGCTAGGGTTAGGGTTTAGAGGGGCAAGGGGTGTGCCTTGGAGGGGCAGCCCTGCCCCTCCTTATATAGGTGGAGGGGGCGCGCCAAGGGGAGGGGAGTCCCTCCCCAACTCGGTCTCCAAGGGCCGGCGGTGGAGGGAGAGGACTCCTCCCCAAGTAGGTTTCCTACTCTCCCTCCACCAAGCAAAATAGTCGTTTGACTTTTTCAAATTGGCGTTTGACTTTTCAAACTAGGATTTGATTTATCCCTTTATTTCGGTCAGCGATGACACCTAGTAGATGATGCAACCATTCCAACTTGATATGACACATTCATGTACCCTTCCCTTTCGGAGTTCCGGACATTCCGGAACCTTCTAGAACATTCCCAATGAAAACACCGGAACCATTCTCCAACCCCGAAACAGGACTTTCCTTATATGAATCTTATTCTCCGGACCATTCCGGATCTCCTCGTGATATCCCGGATCCCATCCGAGACTTCGAACAACATTCGGTCTCTTATTCATCATTCCATAACTACTCAACAACGTCGAATCCTTAAGTGTGTCTCCCTACGGTTCGTGAATTATGCGGACATGATCGAGACACTTCTCCGAACAATAACCAATAGAGGAATCTAGAAATTCATATGGCTCCCACATATTTATACGATTACTTTGCGATCGAATGAACCACTTACATACGATACCAATTTCCCTTTGTCTCACGATAGTTTACTTATCCGAGGTTTTGATCGTCGGTATCTCTGCATACCTAGTTCAACCTCACATCGATAAGTACTCTTTTCTCGTTCCCGTGATATGTGATCCCTTGTGATCCAGTCACATGCTTGCAAGCCAATTGGATGACATTCCACCGAGAGGGCCCAGAGTATATCTATCCGTCATATGGATGGAGAAATCCCACTCTTGATCCATGTGTCTCAACCAATACTTTCCGAACACTCAATGCCACCTTTATAGCCACCCAGTTACGGTGTGGTGTTTGATGTTATCACTTCCGGTGATGGTGATATGCATGATCTCATGGTCGAAGGAATTAGGTTACTATGTATCAGAAAGCATATAGCAATTGAAATATTAAAATGACTTGATCTTTATGCTACGCTTATCTATAGGAGTATGTCGATCATATCATTCTCCTAACGATATGATCTTGTTGTTAATAACATCTCAATGTTCATGATAAGGAAAGCACAATCATTTATTAACCAACAAGCTAGTATTATAAAGAGGCTTTACTAGGGACTCAAATTTAGTTTACAAATCACACAAGTATTAATGTTTCCTTGTTAATACTATTATAGCATGAATGTAAACATTTATCATAAACACAAAGATATAATAATAACTACATTTATTATTGCCTCTAGGGCATATCTCCAATAGAAAGGAGTAGTAAGTTCTTTCTTGAAGTGCAAGTGGAGCTTGAATTGACTGTGACTTAGACTTTAGCATGAAATTCTAGGTGTTGTTTTGACCTTATGCTTAGTGATTATTTCTGTAGCATGTCTTGTTCCAAACAATTAGGATTGCTTAGTGTGCCTTGAAGAAATTATGCGTTGTTTTAGCATGCAAAAGCATAGTATTGTGGTATTCTCCTTTGATGCTTTTCTTGGGTTGACTTGGCACATTCTCACACCATGTTATGACTATGACAAGTCACCATTAGCCTCTATGATCATTTAGTCATTGACTTGTAGTACCACTCTTTGCTTTGATTAGTATGCTTTGTTGCACTTCATGATTATGGCCATTATACTCTCTTAGTTGGTTGCTCCCATTATTTTGCTAGCCTCCACTTGTATGAGTAAGCTCTACTCATGCTTCCAACTCCCAAGAAACCAAGTTATTCCAAAGTGTCCACTATAAACTCCTATGCATGGTGTGTTACACCATTCCAAGTATATTCTTGTTTTCAACTTATCTTCCAATTAAAAACCATTTTGTTATGTGAAAACTTAGTGATTAAAGACTTCACGAACTTGATGACACACTTTATATTCTTTGCCCCTAATAAACTTGAACCATTGTGACAACTTTGTTATATATGCTTGCACTTATAAGTTGGAATTAGCAGAACCGTGCTGTCACAGGGAATGTTTTCAACATTGCACTTGTACTTTGTACTCATTTGATATCATGCTCTTTTGTCTATGGATGTCACTGGTGTGAAATAAAGAGGGAACTTGTAAGTCCATGGATTTTGTATCCTGTGTTAGATAAACGCCTGGGCCGCTAGCCTAAGCCATTCCTAATCATGGTGGAAACTTGCAACATCACCATAATGAGCTATCTATGAAGCATCCTTAATAAAAAGCTATGCATTTGGTAAATAAAAATATTGCTGAGATGCTCATTGTTTGCTTGCCTTGTCATTTTGGTTATGGAAAAGCTCCTATACCATGTGCAAGGGATACCCCGTTGGCGGTTCTCAATGATATGCAAATACTTACAATGACAAGAACTTACCTGGACCCAAAGTTGAGTATGCATGAGGTGTGGCCCTCGTATTCAAGGGACTTGAGATTGCCAACTTATACTTCATCAAGCATATACTCCATCTTTGCCACTTTAACCTTAACCACTTCAAGATGCTTATGATAGGGGAAATGAGGGCTGAAAGCTAACAAGTACCATAATTTTTGGAAGATCTTGTTGAAACTTGTAATCCCTGCTTCCTTTACAAAAAAAGGCCTTTATTCCACCATTATTGAGTCTCCACCTTCTACCTTTAGGCACCATTAAGAGAGCATAGTTGTCATTCTATGTGCAGTGTTCCAAAGATTATTAATTGATGCATATTGTGATATTACTTGTTCTTGTGCTATTTGTTTCTAGTCATCCTTGTGAACTTTGAAGGTGTCCTATGCATCTATATTGCTACTCTATGAGGGACAAGCTGATTGCCACTATGCCATGTTTTCTGCATGTGAAACAAACAAATGTTTTTCAATGCATGTTATTCATGATCTTTGTTTGTAGCTTGACATGTTGCATGCATAGTTACTATGTCCTATTGTTAGAACTCCATCTTTCATGCACATGTTTAGAGTTCTTTGATCCCAGCTTTTAATGCTTGCAAATGGTTGGATCTTTGTTGTGAGGGTGCATGTCACCTCAAAAAATATTCTTTTATCACTTACCTACTCAAGGACGAGCAGGAGTTAAGCTTGGGGTTGTTGATACGTCGGAAACGTATCTATAATTTTTTATGCTCCATGCTTGTTTAGTATCTATTTTGCTTTGCTTGTCTACACTTTGAGGTGCTTTTTACATGTTTTATGGTACTAACCTACTAACAAGTTGCAATAGTGTCAGATGCCTGTTTTCTTCTGTTTTTGGTTTCAGAAAAGTTAGTAAAGAAATACTCTCGGAATTGGACGGGACAAACGTCAAAGTCAATTACTTTCCGTGGGGAACAAGAAGTCCATAGGGGAGACGAGGAAGCGTGCCAGGGCGGCCAAACCCCCCTAGGCGTGGCTAGGGGTGGGCCCGCGCCTGGGTAGGGTTTGACCCCCCTGGTCGCCTCCTAGGCCTCCCCCTTCGCCTATAAGAAGCCCCCGATGCAGAAACCCTAAGCACCCGATCAAATCTCCACACAACTGTCTGTAGCCGCCGCCACCATCGTCCCTAGATCGGGGGGATCTGAAGTTCTTCCCGGCACCCTGCCGGAGGGGAGATCATCCCGGAGGCCTTCTCTCCGGTATGATGCGTGAGTAGTTCCACCTTGGACTATGGGTCCATATAGTAGCTAGATGGTTGTATCTCCTCCTTTGTGCTTTCATGTATAGATCTTGTGAGCTCCGTTCATGATCAAGATCTAATCTATCTGTAATCATGCATGTTGTGTTTGCGGGGATCCGATGGATATTGAGATTATTATGTTGGTTTGATTAATGGTTTTATCTTTATGTTTGTATCATGTCTGTGTTGTTTGTGATCTTCCATGCTCTCTGTTGTTAGTAACTATCTTGGCCAAGTAGTTGCTAGTGACTCCAAGGGGTGGTATTTGTGCTCGATAGTGGGTTCATGCCTCTAGTTTCCAAGGGAAGTGACAGAAATCTCTTCGGTTGTAGATGTGTTGTTGCCACTAGGAGAAAACAATGGTCTCTTGTTCATGGAACATGTGGACTGTTTACCTTACACACTTTGCTTAAAGCAGTTGTCTGTTGCTTGCAACTTAATACTGGAGGGGGTTCGGATGATAACCTGAAGGTGGACTTCTAGTCATAGATGAAGTTGGATGGCGGTCTATGTATCTTGTTGTATTGCCCAATCGAATCTCATAGGATCTTTCTGACTAGTAATTGCATTGTTATGCCTTGCTCATTTCCTATCAATTGCTCTGTTGTAATTTGTTTATCCTTCATGCCATGTTGTTTATCTAAGGAGAGCACCTCCAGTAAACTATGGACCCTGGTCCAATCTTTACCATTGATACGTCTTCCACTGTTACTTGTTAATTGCTGCAAACCATTACCTTCCACACCATACGTTTAATCTTTTGTTACAGCAAAACGGTGAGCTTGACAACCTCACTGATTCGTTGGGGCAAAATCTTGAGTTTGTGTTGTGCAGGTCTCCACGTTGCTTGCAACACCTGTGTGACGTTTCCTTCCTCCTTTTGGTTCGATAATCTCGGTCTCAACTGAGGGAAAACTTGTTGCTTTCTCTTCACACATTGCTCTTGGGGTTTCCAACAGACTCCACATCAAGCACCAAGTTCTCTGGCGCCATCAAGGAGTCATCAGGCCTAGGGGAAAATGGCCATTTCTCATTTATTTAAAAGACCAATTAACCAAAAAAGGACCCTAGGCATTTTCTAAAAATAAACTAAAGTAGTTCCAAAGAGTGAAATAAAAGGATTCTAATTCCTATTTTTCTAGAATTATTAAAAATATTTTTGATAGGATAAAAATTCCAAGCGAGTTATTTGACTTAAATAAATGCTTAATAATACGTAAAAATGCTCTAAAATCCTATATGCCTAAATAATATTATTTAAAATGGGGGAATATTATTTATTCCAAAAATCCATATAATTAAATTTGAATAATTATATATACTTAAAATATATGAAAATTCTATAGTGATATTCAAAAAAACCCTAAAAAGGGAAATTAATCTAAAATTCACAAAAATTCAAATCGAAGGAAATGAAAGCAATTAGGTGAACACGTTGCATAGCTTATAGTTGCATTAAATAATATATTGGTTTTTCAAAACATTTTCTTTATTGGACAAGGATTGATTTTTATAGAACCTCGGGTTAAGGGTCAAATCGAACCTTCAAACTACATTATCTCGCAGTTACCAGGGAAGTTCAACCTTGCATAGAAGTGAAAAATTAAACCTTGCACAATTCTTGCAAGTAATATTTTGCAAATACTTTTGCAAAAGTATCACAAATGTTCCTACGAAATCAAAAAATTGTTTTATGAATGAAATGTCTCTATGAGTAGAAGTTAAATGGATACCATAATATGAGATGGTGTGTGAATTGATTCCATTGTACCAAGAGAACGTAGGAGTAAACAACAACTGAAGTTGGTTATTCCAAGGCGCCGTACAAACCGTGTTAACCACAAATCTTATAATGGGACGAGTAAGTGAGAAGTTTTGCTTTGTTTCGTGTAACTTCAGATGACTAAGTTGAGTTGTACTCCCAAGAGGAATTATAGTGGGTGAGAGCCCTTAACGTCTTCATCTTGTGCTGAAAGATGACAACTTTAGTATCTTCAAAAGGTATCATTTGAGCAACGATCGTTGACCGGGTTCAGTGCAAAGGAAGGACTACAAAATTAGGTAGAGCTCGGCATGACTTAGTGAAACTTGGTAAAAACCCACACACCTATGAAAATATGTTATGACAATAAGGCTAGGGATTTTTGTGGGAAAAGTATTTCACCTCTCGAGAGTGTATAAAACATTTGATGATACTCCCTATCCAGTGAACAGATTGGAACGCAGCATGGAAAAGAACTTAAAAAGTTATAACAACCCGTAAAAACTAAGGAACATAGATTTTCTATATTAAAATAAACCTTTGATAAGAAATCACTTTGAAAACCAAAATGGGAACCTAGATGTTTAATCCATGGTTACACAACCAACTATACAAACTTGCTGAGTATGCTTGGACTCAAATTATCTTCTTAAATCCTTGCTAGACTGTGAGAATATTGAGACAAAGGAAAACAGTACACAGTGATGATGGAGAGGTCTATTACAAGGAACCAGATCTTTCTAGAGGCATTCAAGTAGTAGATTATGGTATAGAATATAGAGCAAACCTTGAAGACATGGAAACAAAATAGTAGTCTTTAGGAGTGTAAATGAGCAGAGCAACATAAACTTCCTTAAATAAGTTGCCGAGCTCTAGTGGCATTTCCACCAGTAATGCCATTGCTACCAAAGGTAGTTAGTTTGAATTTCAACATTTGAAGAAGTCCTCAATAGATCGAAGAGGATTTCAGAACTTTTGTATAATTTTTAAAATATAATAAACATGTAAAAGTTGCGGAACAACAATGTTTCTATTGTACTACTCCGAGGGATGTGATATTTATAAAATGGTACTTCGTGAATATTATGTCTAGTACTTATGCACTACATCATGCAGTGGTTGTTGGAGATATGCCCTAGAGGCAATAATAAATATAGTTATTATTATATCTTTGTGTTTATGATAAATGTTTACATTCATGCTATAATAGTATTAACAAGGAAACATTAATACTTGTGTGATTTGTAGACTAAAATAAGAGTCCCTAGTAAAGCCTCTATATAATACTAGCTTGTTGGTTAATAGATGATTGTGGTTTCCCTATCATGAACATTGAGATGTTATTAACAACAAGATCATATCGTTAGGAGAATGATATGGTGTACATACTCCTATAGATAAGCGTAGCATAAAGATCAAGTCATTTTAATAGTTCAATTGCTATATGCTTTCTGATACATAGTAATCTAATTTCTTCGACCATGAGATCATGCATATCACCTTTACCGGATGGATGCTTTGATGACATCAAACACCACACCGTAACTGGGTGGCTATAAAGGTTACATTGAGTGTTCGGAAAGTATTGGTTGAGACACATGGATCAAGAGTGGGATTTGTCCATCCATATGACGGATAGATATACTCTGGGCCCTCTCGGTGAAATGTCATCCAATTAGCTTGCAAGCATGTGACTGGCTCACAAGGTGTGGCATCCCGCAAAACCACTACTAGAAAATCGCGTTGAATTTGTGCATAGCATCGTCATCATCATGCATTTTTGGTCTGCATTATTTGAAAAGCCTAGTTTTGAATTGTACAAAAACCCCTCTTATTTTCGAACACAAAACCCCGATCGCATCGGAGATTTTATTTGTCTAAAAACTGTTTGCAAAAGGGCCTAGTTTTAAATTAGACAGGACAAAACAAGCACACTAACTAAAACAGCCCCCCTAAATCCTACTCCCACCCAATCCTATCCTACCCACCAACCACAGGCCGCCACCTCACCCTCTCACCCTTTTCTTACCCACCTGCCACCTCATCGATCCATGCCTTTTTCCCTCTCCCTTTTCTCACCCAGCTCTTCCCCACCCCTCTCTCTCTAGCACCCGGGCCCCACTCCCTCACACAGCCACCTCACCTCTCAGCTCCCCTCTCCCTGACCGCCGGGTCCCACCCGGCAGCACACACACGCGGCCACCGCGCACGCCCCAGACCGACCCACCAGCCCTACCCACGCGGGCAACACCCCTATGACGCGCGGGACCCACCTAACCCACTCCCCACCTGCCTCTCTCCCCTCCCCTGGTCAACACCCGCCCCACACACGCCGCGCGCGCGCCTGCCCCTGACCCCACCAGCGCCCACGCCCCGCGCCCCTCTCTCTCTCGTCCCCATCCCCTTCCCTCGTCTCTCCCTCAGGCCGTCACCGCCACCAACCACCGCCTGACCTGCCTCCTCCCGGAAGGCCAGACCGCCAGCGCCACCGTCCACCTCCGCTCCGCTCCCCACGTCACCTTGGCATGAGCCTCGACCACCGCTGCCCCCCCACCGCCTCCGCTGCCTCCGCCTGGCCACGCCTGAAGCCACCTCCGACCTGGTCCTATGCCCTCCTCCGGTGGCTCCTCTAGCCGAGCCAGCGTCGCCGTCGGCCTCGTCCTCCGCCCGGCCACACCCCAACCTCGACCCGCCTCGCCGCCTTGCCCTCCGCCACAGCGTGCTCCTCCAAGACCGGCGCTCCTCGGCGCTTTCCCGTCGGCGAGCCTCATCACAAGACGCCACCGCTGCTCGCCGTCGCCACCTCGCTAACCCCGCCGCCTTCCTCTGGGTTCTCGCCTCGGGGAGACCGGCGTCGCCGCCAGCTTCCCGTGGGTGGCTCCGCCACCGTGGGTCCCAACCCGTCGCCGGGCTTGCCTGCCTACCATGCTTGCCGCCGCCGGGCCCACCCCTCTGCAACCACGCCGGCCCTGAACCCTGCTGCCGCATCCCTCTGTTGGTCACATCGGCGGCGACGACGTCGCGTCTTGGAGTCGCCTCCCACCCGTGGTGTGCTAGTGCTGATGAACATTGGGATTGCAGCAATCACCGTGGCACTTGATGACCAATGTTGAACGGAAGACCACGTCGCCCGAACCAAGTCCGACCTCGAATGATGAAGCCGGAACGCCAAGGCCTACGTCACGGATCCGAAAGCCCCGAACTCGAGGATCCGCAGCCCGAGTCATGATCGCCTTCCCGGAACGCCAAGACCCGAACCCTGTCGAATCCCTCGAAGTGTCCCGCCAAGATCGTCATCGACAATGGAACCAAGACCGGACCCACGGGATGACATGTTCTTCACCCAAGGGCGGCAAGGCTCTCTTCATGGATTTCGGACCCCGACATCGAACGACAAGATCATCGTCATAGAACCCGAAGGCCACATGTGCGACAAGTACTCCGACCCGGAACCAAGTTCGCCACCGACTAAAGACGGACTACGAGTTCTACTTCGCGGTTGCCCAGCGACAAGATCTACTACCTCGATCCGAGACCCTAAATCCGGAGTTCGAGAACGACCCCGTCAGAACCCTGGACCCCGAGACCGGACCCTGGACCCTGTCGAACCCCGAACCCCGGAAACCCAAGATCTGCCGAACCCTAAATGTGTGACCCTTTTCCTCGATACCCTATTTTTATAACATAACACAACTTGTCGCACATTAATTGGTCATGCATGCATACATTCATGTGGTTTGGGGGCCTTATGCCGATTCACCTAATAATTAAATATGGGGCCCATATGCGGGCAAATCTAGTCTCATATCGGCCTCATTTAAATTTGCGTAGCGAACCGGTACTATCTTTTGTCTAGATAATACCACATTTAAAATGCGGGGAATTCCTAAACAACATGAACCACCTAACTAATTGTCGAGACCCCGGTTCCACTTAACATGACCTCATTGCATCGCACCTTTGACATGTCATCCATCATACATGCAACATGCCGATCTTCCGTTTTATTAAATATTGCATCCGTGTGTCTTCTAGTGTTTTGCTTCTTCGGATAAGGCCGTTGAGTTGATGTGAGCTTACCGATCTTGGTTGAACCTTCGACAATGTTTTCAAAGAGCATCTCCCCCTTTCTACCTATCTTACCTTTATAGTATTTATTTCCCTCCTGTTGATCTATTGCTATCTGTGTTGCGATGCTCTAGATTCCGTACCCTTGATATCCCTTGCAGCCATATATTGCCTTGGACACCTCCTATTACTTGTTGATTGGTAGATAGTTGGACTTGCGCGTCGTAGTGGCTTGCTCAAGTGCTGATGTGTGTCATATGCCACGATTCTTTGATGTATTGCCGCATGTTGATGTTGGAGATGATTCTAGTTTACTTATCGTCACTTTAATTTCTGTTTAACAACTAAAATTGAAATAAGCAGAGGCATCGGTGGGTGATAGAAAATATTTGGTTTCCGAACGCCCACTTGTGTCCCGTAAGACCCCGAGTACTTGATACATGTTCCTTGATTTATCGCGCTATCCACATCCGGGAGGTATATGGGACCCCCCTGAGCCAGAGCTTGACTCCGTCTTATTTCTTGGGGCCACAAACTAGTTTGAGGTTTTATTTACTATCCTGTACTTATGCCATGCTACTTATGTATTTACGTTTGTGCGAGGAGCACACTGTACTGTTTAGGAATTGTGACCCGTTTACGTGGTATCGACAAGCCCAGCCACACTTTCGGGTTCCCAGTCGTTTACCGCCGGCCCCACAAACCTTGAGGCCGTCTCGGAGTCAGCTAGCTTCTATGAATCTACTTAAGGGTGGCCCTGAAATATTTCTGAATCCTGTGATTGTTCAGTCGTGAAAGCCTCGTTGGGTTTTGATTTGGTTTTTCCGAGGTTGATCGAGCGTGTGTTGCTATTGGTGCACCCCGGCCGGGTAAAACTTTCTGAAAGCCGTGTCCGCGGATATGGACGACTTGGAGCACAGTATCTCGATCATAGACAAGAATAACTAAAGTTACTGCTATAAATTTGACTTATAATGACTAGTAATCAACTTCACTATAATGGAATGGCTAATTAATACTGCCCACAATTGCTTGTTTGGTTGTCGCTTGCGACAATTGTATCTGACTAGTAAGTATTGCAACTACAACGGAATGGCTGAATAAAAGTACCAACAACTGCTGGGTTTCGGGTTTATCTCATGCTAATTGTATCTGATTAGTAATTGCTGCAACTACAACGGAATGAATAACTAAAAGTGCCCACTGCTTACTTGATCAGGATGATTATGTATACCTGACTAGTAATTGCTGCAACGATAACCGAATAAATAAAATTGCCAACGGTGTGAGTTCCTCGGTTGACTTCCTCGTTTGGTCTCGAGTGGGAAACGCCAGGATGGGTTTGTTTGATGGTAGCATCAGGTTGGTTCTGACTAGGACTTTCTTACCCCTCTCTAATTGCCGCCAGTTGTATCGAGTCTCTATAGGTTGTTTAGTGCATCTTTGCCGCCAGATCCACCATACCTATGTAGGCGAGGACCGCCGAATTCTAGCCTCGCCGTGTACTGGCCTCAGTACTGACGCTCCTCTTTTTCCCTTGCCCTTTGTCGGCACCCCTTTGTTTAAGGTGTTTTTGAGATGCGCCGTTAGCGTGGTTACCCTTCCTGGCACTGGCAGGTTATGGACGCCATTGGTTATTCTTCAGGGCTCTTAGCCCCATTTGCATCTTGTCCGTAGTCGGACGCCCCGTCTTTTCAAGGTGATTTGGATCTTTGTACCGTATATCTGTATTCTTGACTCATTGAGTCGCTGTTATATATATATCTGTTCTGTGGGTCCCATCGAGGACTGTTGTGTAATGTTATTACTTCATTTTCCCACCCGCACGAAAGTGCCTGGTGGGCACCTTCGAATCGTTTCTATGCGGGTTTGGCGAGTTCTGCTAAAACTTGCATAGGTCCGATTCTGAGGGTGTTACAGAGTGGTATCAGAGCCCAGCAGTTACGATACCCCACAAGTCCAGCCTGTAGGATAACCTAGCTAACGGCCGAAGTAGAGTGTCAAAACTATTTTTGAAAATAGGTTGGATAGTTCTGATTAGGTCTGATTTTACTCCTTACCCCTCTGCTATTCTCCTCTTATCTCGACGTGTTTTGAACCTACTCTCTTATCTTTTCTTCGAGTCCAGGTTTTCTCGTGGTTGGGTTTCCGTCGTACCTTCAGGGTTTCGCTTTCTTCCTTTTGTAACGGAGGTGCCACGATCATCAATCTGCAACTTGTCTGTTGTACCCTTTATCCAATCTTTTGTTCTTGACCTCTTTATCCATATGTGTTCCTTGCTGGATATCAGTGTCGTTGAAAGACATATGAGAAGGACGAGCATTGGTGAAGTTGGAGTATACCTTGAGCATGTGTTGTTCATGCCAACGGAACCATCGCGAAACCTAATCAGTGTGTCTTTCATACGATTTCTGTTGTATCTTCCGGTGTTTCCCGATGTCATGACATCATCTACGCCAGATCCGATGAAGAGTCTGCATCACTCCGTTGTTCCGAGCCTCGCTTGTCGAGATCTTCAGTCTGACTCCGAGAGTTGGTTGCATAATCCGCCTATTCGTGTGCAGAGTAATGGTTTGAGTGCGGGATGGAGTAGCTACCATACCACTACTCTTATCATTCGCTCTTGTACGCCGAATCAGTGGATCCAGCAGTTTTACTCCGTCCACGGAAGTTAGGGGTGGCTTATTTGTTGATACCTCTACCTTCGACCTTTTGTTTCCGGAGTGTTCTCTCGACGATCACGGACAACGACCTCTTGTTAGTGGTGTCGCGAGGATCTACACGAAGCGCGAAGGATCAGATCGCCGACCTTCCTTCCGGTACCATGAGGCGGATCTCGAGGGCGAGATCCTTTGTTAGTGGTGTCGAATTGTGGCATCCCGCAAAACCACTACTAGAAAATCGCGTTGAATTTGTGCATAGCATCGTCATCATCATGCATTGTTGGTCTGCATTATTTGAAAAGCCTAGTTTTGAATTGTACAAAAACCCCTCTTATTTTCGAACACAAAACCCCGATCGCATCGGAGATTTTATTTGTCTAAAAACTGTTTGCAAAAGGGCCTAGTTTTAAATTAGACAGGACAAAACAAGCACACAAACTAAAACAGCCCCCCTAAATCCTACTCCCACCCAATCCTATCCTACCCACCAACCACAGGCCGCCACCTCACCCTCTCACCCTTTTCTTACCCACCTGCCACCTCATCGATCCATGCCTTTTTCCCTCTCCCTTTTCTCACCCAGCTCTTCCCCACCTCCCTCTCTCTCTAGCACCCGGGCCCCACTCCCTCACACAGCCACCTCACCTCTCAGCTCCCCTCTCCCTGACCGCCGGGTCCCACCCGGCAGCACACACACGCGGCCACGCGCACGCCCCAGACCGACCCACCAGCCCTACCCACTGGCAACACCCTATGACGGGACCCACCTAACCCACTCCCCACCGCCTCTCCTCCCCTGGTCAACACCCCCTTTGACCCCACCAGCGCCCGCCCTCTCTCTCGTCCCCATCCCCTCTCTCCTCAGCCGCCACCAACCACCGCCTGGACCTGTCGCCCGCCTCCTCCGTGGCCTCAAGACGCTGCTCATAGCTGGCCGACCACCAAGGCTCCCCACCCGCCTCCGTCTCCGCCTCACTGAAGCCACCTCCGGCCGCCTGACCTGGTCCTCCGCCCCTCCTCCGGTGGCTCCTCCGGAGCCAGCGTCGCCGCCGGCCTCGTCCTCCGCCCCGGCCACACCCCAACCTCGACCCGCCTCGCCGGAGCCTCGCTGCCCGCACCGCCGTCCTCCGCGTGCTCCGGCACCAAGGCTCCTCCGGCGCCTTCCCGCCGGGCGAGCCTCCATCACAAGACGCCACCGCTCGCCGCCGTCGTCACCTCGCTAACCCCCGCCGCCTTCCTCTGGGTTCCCCGCTGCCTCGGCCTCCAGGGAGACCGGCGTCGCCGCCGCGCTTCCCCGTGGGTGGCTCCCACCACCGTGGGTCCCAACCCCGTCGCCGGCGCTTGCCTCGCCTACCATGCCGCTGCCGCCCGCCCACCCTCTGCAACCACGCCACTGAACCTCGCCCGCATCCCTCTGTTGGTCACATCGGCGACGACGTCGCGTCTTGGAGTCGCCTCCCACCCGTGGTGTGCTAGTGCTGATGAACATTGGGATTGCAGCAGTCACCGTGGCACTTGATGACCAATGTTGAACGGAAGACCACGTCGCCCGAACCAAGTCCGACCTCGAATGATGAAGCCGGAACGCCAAGGCCTACGTCACGGATCCGAAAGCCCCGAACTCGAGGATCCGCAGCCCGAGTCATGATCGCCTTCCCGGAACGCCAAGACCCGAACCCTGTCGAATCCCTCGAAGTGTCCCGCCAAGATCGTCATCGACAATGGAACCAAGACCGGACCCACGGGATGACATGTTCTTCACCCAAGGGCGGCAAGGCTCTCTTCATGGATTTCGGACCCCGACATCGAACGACAAGATCATCGTCATAGAACCCGAAGGCCACATGTGCGACAAGTACTCCGACCCGGAACCAAGTTCGCCACCGACTAAAGACGGACTACGAGTTCTACTTCACGGTTGCCCAGCGACAAGATCTACTACCCCGATCCGAGACCCTAACTCCGGAGTTCGAGAACGACCCCGTCAGAACCCTGGACCCCGAGACCGGACCCTGGACCCTGTCGAACCCCGAACCCCCGGAAACCCAAGATCTGCCGAACCCTAAATGTGTGACCCTTTTCCTCGATACCCTATTTTTATAACATAACACAACTTGTCGCACATTAATTGGTCATCCATGCATACATTCATGTGGTTTGGGGGCCTTATGCCGATTCACCTAATAATTAAATATGGGGCCCATATGCGGGCAAATCTAGTCTCATATCGGCCTCATTTAAATTTGCGTAGCGAACCGGTACTATCTTTTGTCTAGATAATACCACATTTAAAATGCGGGGAATTCCTAAACAACATGAACCACCTAACTAATTGTCGAGACCCCGGTTCCACTTAACATGACCTAATTGCATCGCACCTTTGCCATGTCATCCATCATACATGCAACATGCCGATCTTCTGCCGTTTTATTAAATATTGCATCCGGTGTGTCTTCTAGTGTTTTGCTTCTTCGCGGATAAGGCCGTTGAGTTGATGTGAGCTTCGCCCGATCTTCGGTTGAACCTTCGACAATGTTTTCAGGCGAGCATCTCCCCCTTTCTACCTATCTTACCTTTATAGTATTTATTTCCCTCTTGTTGATCTATTGCTATCTGTGTTGCGATGCTCTAGATTCCGTACCCTTGATATCCCTTGCAGCCATATATTGCCTTGGACACCTCCTATTACTTGTTGATTGGTAGATAGTTGGACTTGCGCGTCGTAGTGGCTTGCTCAAGTGCTGATGTGTGTCGTCATATGCCACAGTTGCTGATGTATTGCCGCATGTTGATGTTGGAGATGATTCTAGTTTACTTATCGTCACTTTAATTTCTGTTTAACAACTAAAATTGAAATAAGCAGAGGCATCGGTGGGTGATAGAAAATATTTGGTTTCCGAACGCCCACTTGTGTCCCAGAAGACCCAGTACTTGATACTGTTCCTTGATTTATCGCGCTATCCCCATCCGGGAGGTATATGGGACCCCCCTTAGCCAGAGCTTGATTCCGTCTTATTTCTTGGGCCCGCAAACTAGTTTGAGGTTTTATTTACTATCCTGTACTTATGCCATGCTACTTCTGTATTTACGTTTGTGCGAGGAGCACACTGTACTGTTAGGAATTGTGACCCGTTACGTGGTATCGACAAGCCCAGCCACACTTCGGGTTCCCGTGCCATGCCGCCCCACAAACCTTGAGGCCGTCTCGAGTCGGCTAGCTTCGTTGCGGAATCTACTTAAGGGTGGCCTCAAATATTTCTGAATCCTGTGATTGTTCAATGTGAAAGCCTCGTTGGGTTTTGATTTGGTTTTTCCGAGGTTGATCGGCGTGTGTTGCTATTGGTGCACCCGCCGGGTAAAACTTTCGAAAGCCGTGTCCGCGGATATGGACGACTTGGAGCATGATCTCGATCATAGACAAGCATAACTAAAGTTACTGCTATAAATTTGACTTATAATGACTAGTAATCAGCTTCACTATAATGGAATGGCTAATTAATACTGCCCACAATTGCTTGTTTGGTTGTCGCTTGCGACAATTGTATCTGACTAGTAAGTATTGCAACTACAACGGAATGGCTGAATAAAAGTACCAACAACTGCTGGGTTTCGGGTTTATCTCATGCTAATTGTATCTGATTAGTAATTGCTGCAACTACAACGGAATGAATAACTAAAAGTGCCCACTGCTTACTTTATCAGGATGATTATCTATACCTGACTAGTAATTGCTGCAACGATAACCGAATAAATAAAATTGCCAACGGTGTGAGTTCCTCGGTTGACTTCCTCGTTTGGTCTTGAGGGGGAAACGCCAGGATGGGTTTGTTTGATGGTAGCATCAGGTTGGTTCTGACTAGGACTTTCTTACCCCTCTCTAATTGCCGCCAGTTGTATCGAGTCTCTATAGGTTGTTTAGTGCATGCTGCCGCTGCCGCTCAGTCCACCATACCTATGTAGGCGAGGACCGCCGAATTCTAGCCTCGCTGCATCGGCCTCAAGATCGACGCTCCTCTTTTTCCCTTGCCCTTTGTCGGCACCCCTTTTGTTTAAGCAGGTTTTTGAGATGCGACGCCGTTAGCAGGGTTACCCTTCCGGCTTGGCCTGGGCAGGGTTATGGACGCCATTGGTTATTCTTCAGGGCTCTTAGCCCCATTTGCATCTTGTCCGTAGTCGGACGCCCCGTCTTTTCAAGGTGATTTGGATCTTTGTACCGTATATCTGTATTCTTGACTCATTGAGTCGCTGTTATATATATATATCTGTTCTGTGGGTCCCATCGAGGACTGTTGTGTAATGTTATTACTTCGTTTTCCCACCCGCACGAAAGTGCCTGGTGGGCACCTTCGAATCGTTTCTATGCGGGTTTGGCGAGTTCTGCTAAAACTTGCATAGGTCCGATTCTGAGGGTGTTACACAAGGGATCACATATCACGGGAACAAGAAAAGAGTACTTATCAGTAACGAGGTTGAACTGGGTATGCAGAGATACCGACGATCATAACCTCGGATAAGTAAACTATCGTGAGACAAAGGGAAATTGATATCGTATGTAAGTGGTTCATTCGATCGCAAAGTAATCGTAGAAATATGTGGGAGCCATATGAATTTCCATATTCCTCTATTGGTTATTGTTCGGAGAAGTGTCTCGATCATGTCCGCATAATTCACGAACCGTAGGGAGACACACTTAAGGATTCGACATTGTTTGAGTAGTTATGGAATGATGAGAAAGAGACCGAATGTTGTTCGGAGTCTCGAATGGGATTCGGGATATCACGAGGAGATCCGAAATGGTCCGGAGAATAAGATTCATATAAGGAAAGTCCCGTTTCGGAGTTGGAGAATGGTTCCGGTGTTTTCATCGGGAATGTTCTAGAAGGTTCCGGAATGTCCGGCACTCCGGAGGGGAAGGGTACATGAATGTGTTATATCAAGTTGGTATGATTGCATCATGTACTAAGTGTCATCGCTGAACAAAATAGAGGATTAAATCAAATCCTTGTTTGAAAAGTCAAACGCCAAGTTTGAAAGTCAAACGACTATTTTTGGGAAGTGGAAAAGGAGGAGGAAACCGAGTTGGGGAGGAGTCCATCCCACCGCCGGGCGCACCACTGTCGAGTTGGGAGGGACTCCTCCCTTGGCGGACCCCTCCACCTATAAAAGGAGGGGCAGGGCTCCCCTCCTAGACACACAAGTTCCTACCTCTAAACCCTAGTACCAAGCCGCCGCCGCCTCCATAGCCGCCGCCGGCCCTAGGGCAAACCACCGCCGCCGCCTAGCTAAACCCTAGCCGCCGGCTTGCCCCTCCTCAGCGTGTCTAAACCCTAGATCATCTAGGGACTCTCTCATACTCCACCATACTCGCTCCGGGTTAAGGCGAAGCCCTGCGAGATCTCCCCTCTACTTCCGGTACCACGCCGTTGTGCTGCCGGAATCGCGAGGAGAGTGCTACAACCTCCGCTGCCTACTGGAACAATGGAGAGGAAGGTCTTCGTCGAGTACCGAACGTGTGACCGACTGCGGGAGCGCTTCCGGAACGCAGCGCCGGAAGGATCGTCTACGCGATCTTGAGATCGGGAAGAGTACGACTACATCACCCACGAGAATCCGCTCTCGTTAAACACTTTGGAATCTTCGAGGGTGAGTTATTCCATCAACTCGTTGCTACAATCTATTAGATAGATCTTGGCTTGTTTGTTTGTATGCGATAGAAATTTTTTGTTTTCCATGCTACGAATCCCTACAGTGGTATCAGAGCCGTGTCTATATGTAGATCTGTTGCACGAGTAGAACACAATGGTCATTGTGGGCGTTGATGCTTTTATTGTCGATTGCTTCTTGTGTACTTTGCATCTTGCGGGATGTTGGGATGAAGCGGCCCGGGCTAACCTTACATGACATCGATCATGAGACTTGCTCCACGCTTGACATGCAACTTGTATTGCATAAGTGGCTTTGCGGGTGCCTGTTTCTCCTAGCATAGTTAAGATCCAATTTACAACGGGTGATTAACAATACTAGTATCAATGTTGTGGTTCATGTTCGTAAGTTAGAACGACACTTATTGAAAGCCCCAAACCACGTAAAATATGTAAAGAAAGTAGAGGCGTCTAACTTCGTTTTGCAGGGGTGTGTAGTGATGTGATATGGCCATGATTGTGATTATATTTGATGTATGCAATGTTCCTTATTGTAAGTTGGAAACCGGCAGGAGCCATATGGTTGTCTTTAATTTATGTTAAGACCCGCGTGTCTATTCAAAGTAGTTGTAATAGTTGAAGCCGGTGGACGACAACCATGGAGAAGCGTCATTGACCTTGATGCAATGCCGGTGATGATGGAGATCATGTTCGTGCTAGAAGATGGAGATCAGAAGCACAAAGAAGAAAGGCCATATCATATCACATATTATGAATTGCATGTGATGTTAATCCTTTATGCATCTTGTATTGCTTAGTAGATGACGGTAGCATTATAAGATGATCCCTCATGCACATGAATTTCAAGTCATAAAGTATTCACCCTTAGTTAGCACCGTTGCTAAAGCTTGTTGTTTCGAAGAACCACGTGATGATCGGGTGTGTTAGATTCCGCAAGTGTATACAACGTGAGCAAGCCAGATTTTCTCATGCGAAAACTAAGGTTTGATCTTGACGATCCTAGCATGTACAGACATGGTCTCCGAACACGGATCTCCGAAAGGTAAAGCATGAATCATATAGTAGATATGATGAACATGTCGATTGTTCGCCATTGAAACTATATCAGCTCTCGTGATGATCGGTGTTGATGTGGTGGATTTGGTTCGTGTGATCACTAAAACAATGTGAGGGATATTGTTTTGAGTGGGAGTTCACCTAGATTAATTTTATTATTAATTTGAACTCAATTTGTCATAAACTTATTCTAAACTATTGCAAATATGTTGTAGATCAATGGCAGCCCCTACCATCAATTTTAATGCGTTCCTAGAGAAAGAAAAGTTGAAAAACAATGGAATCAACTTCGCGGATTGGTTCCGCAATTTGAGGATTGTCCTCACAGCTGGTAATTTGACCTATGTCTTTGGATGCACATTGGGTGACCCACTGCGGTGATCTTTGATGAAGTAAAGAACGTTTACCTCACTCGGAAGACTCGGTACTCCTGATTCGATGTGCTATCTTGTATGGTTTAGAATCGAGCTTGAAAGGTTTGAGAATTCAGACCCATATGATATTGTCGAGGATCTCAAATTGATCTTTGAGACTCATGCAGCAATTGAAAGCTATGAGGCTTCTGAAAAGTTCTTTAACTGCAAGATGGAAGAGGGCAGCTCCGTTAGTGAGCATGTGCGTAAGATGTCTGGGCACGCAAACAAACTTCAAATCTTGGGTATAGTGATTCCTAATGCTTTGGGGATTTACCGCGTCCTCCAATCACTACCACCAAGTTACAAGAACTTTGTGATGAACTATAACATGCAGAACATGAACAAGACGTTGCCAGAACTCTTTGCCATGTTGAAATCTGCAGAAGTGGAGATCAAGAAAGAGCACCAAGTGTTGTTGGTCAATAAGACCACCAAATTCAAGAAAGGCAAGTCTAAGCAGAAGGGACACTTCAAGAAGGGTGGTAATAAAGTTACCACGCCGACGAAGAAGACCAAGGCTGGACCTAAGCACGAATCTTGAGTGCTTTTCTTGCAAGGGAGAAGGTCCTTTGGGCGGAATTGGCCAAAGTACTTGGCGGATTTGAAGAACGGCAACATCAAGAAGAAAGGTATATCCGATATACATGTTATTGATGTGTATCTCACTAGTACTCGTAGTAGTGCCTGGGTATTTGATACTGGTTCGGTTGCTCATATTTGTAACTCGAAACAGGTGCTGCAGAATAAACGGAAGCTAGCGAAGAACGAGGTGACGATGCATGTGGGAAATGGATCAAAGGTTGATGTGATCGCGGTCGGCACGCTACCCCTTCATCTACCATCGGGATTAGTTTTATACTTAAATAATTGTTATTTGGTTCCTGCGTTAAGCATGAACATTATATCGGGATCTTGTTTATTGCGAGACAGTTACTTGTTTAAGTCCGAGAATAATGGTTGTTCGATTTATATGAGTAATATGTTTTATGCACACGCACCTTTGATAGATGGTCTATTCTTGTTGAATCTCGATAATGGAAATACACATATTAATAACATTGAGGCTAAACGTTTGAAATCGAGCGATAACTCGACATATATGTGGCACTGTCGTCTTGGTCACATTGGAGTGAAGCGTATGAAGAAACTCCATTCTGATGGACTTCTTGAATCACTTGTTTTCGAATCACTTGAAAGATGCGAAGCATGTCTGATGGGTAAAATGACTAAGACTCCATTTTCTGGTATGATGGAGCGAGCTACGGACTTATTGGAAATCATACATACCGATATGTGTGGTCCAATGAGTGTAGCATCGCGCGGTGGTTATCGTTATGTTCTTACCTTCACGGATGACTTGAGTAGATATGGGTATATCTATTTCATGAAACATAAGTCCAAAACTTTCGAGAAGTTTAAGGAATTTCAAAGTGAGGTAGAGAATCAACGTAACAAGAAGATTAAATTTCTACGTTCTGATCGTGGAGGTGAATATCTAAGTTACGAGTTTGGCGAGCATTTGAAGAAATGCGGAATACTTTCACAATTGACACCGCCGGGAACACCACAGCGTAATGGTGTGTCCGAACATCGTAATCGAACTCTCTTAGATATGGTTCGTTCTATGATGTCACTTACAGATTTACCGCTATCATTTTGGGGTTATGCATTAGAAACAACCGCATTCACTTTAAATAGGGAACCATCTAAATCCGTTGAAACGACACCCTATGAATTATGGTTTGGGAAGAAACCTAGATTGTCGTTCCTTAAAGTTTGGGGTTGCGAAGCCTATGTAAAGAAGTTCTGAGGACAAGCTTGAACCCAAAAGCGGAAAAATGCGTCTTCATAGGATACCGAAGGAAACTATTGGGTATACCTTCTATCATAGATCCGAAGGCAAAATCTTCGTTGCCAAGAATGGATCCTTTCTAGAGAAGGAATTTCTCTCGAAGAAGTATGGAAGGAAAGTAGAACTCGACGAGGTTGTCGAACCTTCTCTCGAAATTGCGAGTAGCGCAAAGACCTTGGAAGAAGTTCATGTGGTGCACCGGTTAGAGGAAGCTAATGATGATGATCATGAAACTTGTTGAAGTTGCTACTGAGCCTCGCAGGTCAACGAGAACCCGTACCACTCCAGATTGGTATGATTTCGTTATGAGTGTCATGTTGGTGGACAACACCGATGACCCTGAGACATATGAGGAAGCAATGATGAGCCCAGATTCCAATAAATGGCAAGAAGCCATGAAATCCGAGATTGGATCCATGTACGAAAACCAAGTATGGACTTTGGTGGACTTACGGATGGCGGAAGGTCGAGAACAAATGGATTTTCAAGAAGAAAAGATCTCGATGGTAATGTTCTGTCTATAAAGCTCGACTTGTCGCAAAGGGGTTTCGAAAAATTCAAGGAGTTGACTACGATGAGACTTTCTCACCAAGATGCGAAGCTAAAGTCTGTGAGGATTATGTTAGAAATCTGCATATTATGATTATGAGATATGGCGATGGATGTCAAAAGCATTCCTCAATGGAGACATTGATGAAGAGTTGTATATGATGCAACCCAAAGGTTTTGTCGATCCTAAAGATGCTAACAAGGTATGCAAACTTCAACGGTCCATCTATGGATTGAAGCAAGCATCCCGAAGTTGGAATCAACGTTTTGATAAGGTGATCAAAAGTTTTGGTTTTATACAAACTTATGGAGAATCTTGTATTTACAAGAAAGTGAGTGGGAGCTATGTAACATTCTTAATACTATATGTAGATGACATATTGTTGATTGGGAATGATGTAGACCTTCTTAATAGTATCAAGGAATATTTGAATAATAGTTTTTCAATGAAGGATCTTGGCGAAGCAGCTTACATATTAGGCATAAAGATTTATAGAGATAGATCGAGACGCCAAATATCATTGTCACAAAGTACATATTTGGACAAAGTTATAAAGAGGTTTGGAATGGAAGATAGCAAGAAAGGGTTCTTGCCCATGTTGCCCAATACGACCTTGAGTAAAACTCAAAGTCCGACATCGGCAGAAGATAGAGAAAGGATGAGTAAGACTCCCTATGCCTCAGCCATAGGATCTCTAATGTATGCCATGCTATGTACTAGACCCGACATTGCATATGATGTTAGTTTAACTAGCAGATATCAAAGTGATCCAGGAGTGGATCATTGGACAGCGATCAAAAACATCCTTAAGTACTTGAGAAGAACTAAGGATATGGTTCTTTCTTATGGAGGTGATGAACAACTCGTTGTTAATGGTTACACCGATGCTAGTTGGAACACCGATCCGGATGATTCTAAATCACAATCTGGATACATATTTATTTTGAATGGTGCGTGATTAGCTGGAGGAGTGCAAAGCAAAGCATTGTGGCGAGATCTTCAATGAATCGGAATACATGGTCGCCGGAGGCTTCACAAGAAGCGATATGGATGAAAGAGTTCATTACAGAGCTGGGTGTGGTTCCTAGTGCGCTGGACCCAATGTCTATCTACTGTGATAACATGGGCGCCATAGCCAATGCGCAAGAACCAAGGTCACATAAGAAGCTGAAGCACATCAAGCTACGTTTTCACGCTATTCGAGAACATATCCAAGATGGGGATATAAAGATTTGCAAAGTACACACAGATCTGAATGTGGCGGATCCGTTGACTAAACCTCTCCCGAGGGCAAAACATGACCAGCACCAAACTACCATGGGTGTTCGGTATATTACCATGTAATCTAGATTAGATGACTCTAGTGCAAGTGGGAGACTATTGGAGATATGCCCTAGAGGCAATAATAAATATAGTTATTATTATATCTTTGTGTTTATGTTAAATGTTTACATTCATGCTATAATAGTATTAACAAGGAAACATTAATACTTGTGTGATTTGTAGACTAAAATAAGAGTCCCTAGTAAAGCCTCTATATAATACTAGCTTGTTGGTTAATGGATGATTGTGGTTTCCCTATCATGAACATTGAGATGTTATTAACAACAAGATCATATCATTAGGAGAATGATATGGTGGACATACTCCTATAGATAAGCGTAGCATAAAGATCAAGTCATTTTAATAGTTCAATTGCTATATGCTTTCTGATACATAGTAATCTAATTCCTTCGACCATGAGATCATGCATATCACCTTTACCGGATGGATGCTTTGATGACATCAAACACCACACCGTAACTGGGTGGCTATAAAGGTGACATTGAGTGTTCGGAAAGTATTGGTTGAGACACATGGATCAAGAGTGGGATTTGTCCATCCATATGACGGATAGATATACTCTGGGCCCTCTCGGTGAAATGTCATCCAATTAGCTTGCAAGCATGTGACTGGCTCACAAGGGATCACATATCACGAACGAGAAAGAGTACTTATCAAGATGAGGTTGAACTAGGTATGCAGAGATACCGACGATCATAACCTGGGATAAGTAAACTATCGTGAGACAAAGGGAAATTGACATCGTATGTAAGTGGTTCATTCGATCGCAAAGTAATCGTAGAAATATGTGGGAGCCATATGAATTTCCAGATTCCTCTATTGGTTATTGTTCGGAGAAGTGTCTCAATCATGTCCGCATAATTCACGAACCGTAGGGAGACACACTTAAGGATTCGACATTGTTTGAGTAGTTATGGAATGATGAGAAAGAGACCGAATGTTGTTCGGAGTCTCGAATGGGATTAGGGATATCACGAGGAGATCCGTAATGGTCTGGAGAATAAGATTCATATAAGGAAAGTCCCGTTTCGGAGTTGGAGAATGGTTCCGGTGTTTTCATCGGGAATGTTCTAGAAGGTTCCGGAATGTCCGGCACTCCGGAGGGGAAGGGTACATGAATGTGTTATATCAAGTTGGTATGATTGCATCATGTACTAAGTGTCATCGCTGAACAAAATAGAGGATTAAATCAAATCCTTGTTTGAAAAGTCAAACGCCAAGTTTGAAAGTCAAACGGCTATTTTTGGGAAGTGGAAAAGGAGGAGGAAACCGAGTTGGGGAGGAGTCCCTCTCCCCACCACCGGCGCACCACCAAGCCGAGTTGGGGAGGGACTCCCTCCTTGGCCGCCCTCCACCTATAAAAGGAGGCGGGCTCCTCCCAGACACACTGCGTTCCTCTAAACCCTAGTACCAAGCCGCCGCCGCCGGCCCTAGGGCAAACCGCCGCCGCCGCCTAGCTAAACCCTAGCCGTCGGCTTGCCCCTCCTCGGCGTGTCTAAACCCTAGATCGTTGAGGGACTCTCTCATACTCCACCATACTCGCTCCGGCTTAAGGCAAAGCCCTGCGAGATCTCCCCTCTACTTCCGGTACCACGTCGTTGTGCTGCCGGAATCGCGGGGAGAGTGCTACAACCTCCGCTGCCTGCTGGAACAAGGGAGAGGAAGGTCTTCGTCGAGTACCTAACGTGTGACCGACTGCGGGAGCGCTGCCGGAACGCAGCGCTGGAAGGATCGTCTACGCGATCTTGAGATCGGGAAGAGTACGACTACATCACCCACGAGAATCCGCTCTCGTTAAACACTTTGGAATCTTCGAGGGTGAGTTATTCCATCAACTCATTGCTACAATCTAGTAGATAGATCTTGGCTTGTTTGTTTGTATGCGATAGAAATTTTTTGTTTTCCATGCTACGAATCCCTACAGTGGTGTGCTGGGTCACCGTAATATAGGACATAATCACACACTGTTTTAAAACTGAAACGATGCAACACAAATATTTTGCATGATAGTGGGCCCATTTTTCACATAGGTGTATATTTTCATGGAAATAATTTTGCCAAGTGAAATTTCTAAATTATTGTTCAAACAATTATTTTTAATTTTGCTAGTGCCAAAAATGTATTTTTATGAAGAATGCAATAAAAGATATGATGCAAATGGCACCACTTATTTTTTCACAAAAAGTAGACCATACTTTATGCATAACTCCCATATATTATGAGTTTCCAAGCTTTCTAACTACTTACTGCCATTAAGAAGACTATGTTGATTTCCTAAAAGTAATTCAGATTTGAACTGCACGCGCGTAATTGTTTGCTCCAAAAAGTTGATAAAAATCATTTTAAGGTACAAAAGAATTCATTATATCAAGTAACTACTAATAGTTAATATATTCAACCTGTTTCTATTAATAGCCATGCCAACCATTTTGACCATGTTTTAATATACCAAAGAAAATAAAAAATGCAATCTTTTCGCATGGAGTCATTTTATGTGTAATATAGTTGCCACAAAGAATAGAAAAATGTAATATGGCAAAGTGTTTGAAAAAGGTCTTCATAAAATTCACTATCATATATGGAGATCAATGTGCCTCAAGCCAAATGACCAAGTTCATGGCCATGTTAATGGCATAGTTTATGACAATGTGTCCATATTGATAAAACCTCTCTTGATAGTGTGCTTATCTCTTCAATAACTCGGTCTCCCAACAAACATCTTGAGACCTATAAAAACCAAGATCTGGCAAAGGTTATACATTTGCCTTGCCCATCCTACTTGATCTTTATGACGACGCTTTATGCTTCACATAAGGTTGAATGCTTTACTTGATGATTGTTTCTTTGTGAAGACTCACAATTTGCTCCCCATAAACCAATATGGGATAGCTTCATTAAATCACATATTCACATGTCCATTCTCACCAAAGGAACTAAAGGAGATATGCCCTAGAGGCAAATAATAAGTAGGTTTATTATCATATTTCAATTAGTTCATAATAGTTTCATATTGTGCTATAACTATGAGGAGGAAACATTGATACATGTGTGGTATATAAACAAACCAAGTCCCTAGTAGCCTCTATACAACTAGTTTATTAGTCAACCTTGTATCTTATCATACTCTATAACAACCTCTTGAGGTACATAAATAATTATCCACTTGGTTGCATGATCTAAGTCTTGGTCAACCATAGATCAACTCATGAGTCTATCATGACATCGACTTAGAGCCATATCTTGAATTCTTATCTTGGAGTCAAACTCTCAAGATCTTAATCCTCCATGGCTTAAGACATTCTAGCAAGCATGTCTTACTTTGAGTTCCACTCAATAACTCCATCTTATTTAACTTCTTATTGATCATATTGAATTAATATATTCAAATGGATGATCTGCATGCCAATACTCAACATCTTCATGGCATCCACCCTTGAATCCAACACATGGTGTTCAAGCATTATTTATGGAAGATTCCTTCTTATAAATATCAATGAAAACATTAGTCCATAGGAATTTTCATTAATTACCAAAATCACACACAGGGCTCCCATGCACTTTCATCACTTGATTCCAAATGGGAGATCTAAGCCTGATTGTCTTTCTATGAGTTTTTCCTGCTAATGCATTTCCTAATAGAAATACAGCATCTTCCATGAATGGCCTCTTCCCCAGAAATAGCATCTAACATAACATCATCTTGAACCGTTCCCTCTATTGTCATCTCTGGTGTCTTTGTGCTCCCCGCTTTGCCATACATACATGTCCTGGGTAAAAATTTCTCCATAGTTGTAGCACAAGCCATTAGCTCGCATGTACTCTTTTAACTGCTTGGCCCTCCATACTGCACATACATAATATTTTTGTTTGGGAGTATCTTCCAATATTTTTGTTTTTAGAAATTTCCTTATTCTTGTCTGGTTCTAGCTAGTATTGCTTCTTGTACAAGTGCATATTCAGAAACCATGTGTATATAATTTGGTAACTAAATTTCTATAGCATATTTAATTTCCCGCTAGGTTAGAGATGCGTGTATGATATGAAGTGCACAAGAAGTGAAGGTAGACGAGTGTGGAATTCACATGAGAGGCAACTATTTTTGTACCGAGAGTGTAGGGCGTGCGATGTGTTCTGTCCCTACTTGCTGCTCTTGCTGAGCATACTGTGGGGATTCATATCTAGTAGTACTTTCGGTGCATGAGTTCTCATAGCACCGCGTGATTTAATTTAAGTTCTAGGGCCAACATACGGTTCCAACTTGGAGGAACTCTTCGGTGAACAAGTAAGATAGAATAGTAAGAGGGAGACAAAGGAGTGGAAAATGGGGCGAGTTGTGTCACGTGTTCATGAAAGACGCGTCGTTTTCGACTTTCTCCACAACCACGTAAGCATGTATTACTAGCATGTCAGGATAAGAGGTACCTTATGGTCCATGCACACCTAGCCCAATCTCTACTATAGGCATCTAATCAACCCAAATTTGCATCCCGCGTGCTAGGTTTTGAACTCATGTGGTAAACCAAACAATACTTGAGTGACAATCATAGTTTTATTTCTCGGATGACAAACGAGAACACAACTCTAGTATGCACACGAACCGTTCATATGTCGTTTAGATCTGGATCTCACTCTCTCTATATATATACTCCCATGACTGACACATGGATGCAAGAACCTTTGCTCCTGCCACTTTCTACTACTCTATTTTTCTTTATAGTGTTGGTTTTAAAAAGAAAATATGTTTCAGAATAATTACCAGAGTTAACAATCCGTTTAAACATGTGTATTTATTTTGACAACATGTTTTAACAATCTCAAAACAGGTTTTGTTTCGACAAAATATCAAAACAGAGTGAAAATAATGATGTATTTTAAAACTAATGACACTCAATGAAACAACATCAAAAAATTATGTCTCTAAGTTGTGGTCACTAAAAACCATTACATGTTTTCTTTATGATTTGAACTCTAAATTTGGTGTTGTTTTACATTAATAAATTTTATTGTTTGAACTCTAAGAAAATTGCAAATTATTTTCTAGTTATGATGAACAAAGTTTGAAACACAATGAAGCATATTGTTTCAAACAAAAACTTTTACCATGTTTCATCAAGTCTTTTAAAGTTTCACTAAGTTTCAAAATTAGATTTTTAAATATTGTCAAATATATTCAATATTAGTCTTGTTTTGGGATCTCTTCACCAGAAACTCAGATATTCAAACGGTTCTCAAATTAGTATTCTTGTTGAAAATATATAAATGTTTTAAATTTTACAATGAGCGTGAAAGACATGAATATATTTGATCATCTTTCCATATAAGAGGAGAGAGTGTGGGACCGTGCGTGTGGACCACGGTGAAAATGCCACTTTCGATTACAAGCACCTTAGCACTATCCATGGAGCACTCATCGGTCCTATCAATCCATTTGTATCTTTGTCCAACATGTCTCATGCCACCACTCTTTTTTCATGGACATCCTTATTACATTGTACCTACACCCACTTTGATCTTCTATCAACAGATCTATTGAGCATGGCGTCATCTGTCCTTTTTCTACATATACCACACTCTAGTTCACAATCTACACAAGTGATACATGCATGTAGTAACGTGAATTTTTGTTGTCTCTAGATGGGGCTGCACTTAGCTGATGCGTTCACTGGTCGCCCGCCTCGTCAGAACGAAAACGCTCGTCGAGACGATATGGCCTTCATCTTGCCTCTTGTGCTCATGGTCCTCTCCATTCCCTTCATCGTATCTCTCTTGTACGTCTTTCGAAGGTCCATACTGCCACGCAGCGGCAACGATTGAACGTGGAGGCAGCACTATCGTGGACGTGCAGCCTCTTGATGAAGCTGGCATATATCGTGTTGTGCTTGCATAAAGTTCATCGTGTTTATTCTATGGTGTGTATTCGCTTTTGCTACCTCTTTCTCTTTTCATGCTATTCCTACGATTTCTACCACGAATTTGTAAATATCGGACTAACCCTAGAGGCTAGCCCTTATAAAAAACCCTTGTTGCGGCCATGATGTTAAGGTTGAAATTGATTCCACAAACTAATGTGGGAGAGAAAATCATATTTTTTGATTCTTATGATAAATTGAAGTATATTCCAGTATTTTTAAAGTTGTATCATTCTAGTGGTTGGCTTATGCGGAAATTATGACATTCGTGTAAAACTGTGAACGAGAGCTGCGAGGCAGGGGAAAACGGCCGAGCGCGAGAAGAGTGGTACAGATAGAGCGTTGAGGTCGCTCTTGAGGACGACGGAGTGATTTTTTGAGCTAGTGACCATCGGTCTCAGACGGCACCTTAGCAGTTGGCACCGTTCATACATGGACCACTCATCAGTCATCTATATCCATTTTCATTTATATCCAATCACATATTTCCGTGGACAGCTTGAGTTCTAGAATCCACTTCTACAATCCGTCAACAGATCGCGTTGGTTGTCCTTTTTCTATGATATATATATATTGCACAAACACATACCTATTGGCCTTGTCGTAACATAAACACGGTCGGACTATTTGGGTTTTAGAACAGAACACCGGGTGAAGCGCCGTTTTAACAAATTTTACAAAATTTAGGCAACGTGTAAAGATTCAGACAAAGCAAGATGGAGACCGAATGGTGATGGCGCCAACCAACTCGATGTACGTACCTGTCTATGGTTGATCCAATTGGACCCGGCAGTTGGCTCTGCATGATAGTCGAGTTCCTTTTTGTTACGAGAACATCTCCACTTGTTGGGTGTTATCAGGCCGAAATTTGGACCTAACTAGCGTCGGTCGAAGCTAGTTATCGTCCTAAAAATGTCAATTTTTCTACTCGCATTCTCAGACCGAATTTTCAGGTCGGCTTTTTTTCGCTCAAACTCGGCTCAAATTTGACCATTTTTCTGCATAGTTTGGCATAATATGAATACAGGTAATGTTCGGCCTAGTTCGGCATGAATTTAAACATAGTTCGGCATACAATGACAATACAACATATTTCCCTAGTTTGACCAATTCATACTCGCATCTACGTGTTGCCTCTGCGTATCCATAGATGCTCAACTAAATCATCCTGCAGCTGTTGACGCACTACCAAATCTCACATCTCCTGACGTATTGCTCGACCAAACTCACTAGGTCCTTCCTCTCATCATCAATGATCATGTTGTGCAAGGTCGCACAACAATTCATTATTTCCTATATTTGATCTTTCGACCAGGTCAGAGCAGGAAACCATACAACTGCAAATCTTTATTGGAGCACACCAAATGCCCGTTCTACGTCCTTCCTGCAAGCTTCCTATTTTTTGGCAAACTAAGCATGTTTGGAGAGCATTGGATTTGAGATAGTCTTTACAAATGTTGACCATCTTGGATAGATGCCATAAGATAGTATCCCTTGTTGTAGTGATGCCCGTTGATCTTAAAGTTCATAGGGAGAGCATGACCATCAACAAGCTTTGCAAAGACATTTGAGGAGTTGAAGACGTTGATGTTGTTGTTCGATCCTGCCATGTCAAAGAAAGAGTGTCAGATCCAAAGATCATGTGTAACAACTGCCTCGAGTATCACAGTGCAACCTCCTTTGTGGCCTTTGTATATTCTTTGCCATGCAAATGGATAGTTCTTCAAGTGCCAATGCATGCAGTCTATGCTTCTAAGCATCCTAGGAAATCCTCTATTTTCATTGACTGCGAGGATCCGAGCAGTGTCTTCAGCAGTGGGTGTTCTCAAGTACTGTTTCCCAAACAGTGCAATCACTGCCCTGCAGAACCTGTACAAGCAATCGATGGCGATGGACTCGGCCATGCGGAGATAGTCATCGGCACTGTCACCAGACGCTCTATATGCAAGCAACCTCATTGCCACTGTGCACTTCTGCAGTGAGAAAAACCCAACCATGCCGGTACAGTCCTTCTTGCACACGAAATAGATGTCGAACTCCCGGATGGCATGCACGATCTTGAGGAAGAGCTTACGGTTCATCCTGAAACGGCGCCGAAATACGGCCTCTTCGTGCAGCGGCTCGTCGGCGAAGTAGTCGGCATACAGCATGCAATAGCCCTCCATCCTCTGGCTTGCTTTGCACTTCCGGCGACCCTTCGCCGAGCCTCCATGCTTCGACGTTGTCGTCTCCACGTACAGCCGGGCTAGGGAGGTGACTATCTGCATGTGCTCTGCATCTTTGGCGGCAGCGGCGTTTTCCTCCTCCGGAAAGACGGCGAACATCTCCTCGTCGACGGAGTCCATGGCCAAACCGGCAAAACGCCGAACACTTGGCGGACGAGGTAGCGGGAGCCCAGAGCGAAGCCGAGCTACGACGAAGCTTGGGCGGCGAAAGATGGCCTAGGCCAAGGGGAAATGGGAGGCGACGACGGCGGGCCTATCTAGAGGTGTGGATACGGCTCGGCGTGGTGGAGCTTCGCCGACAAAGGAATGGCGACAGGGCAGCTGGGGAGATCTTCGGAGCAGAGGAGGCGAGTGAAAGTGGGGAATGGGATTGTCTCGTCGACAGGGTTGGCCCACACCCGTTTTCGCTTCGTCCGGCGTTTTCGGGGTATTTCTGGCGCCCCGGGATCGGCCTAGGAACTTCGGACGAATGTTGATTCAAATTCAGACGAAACCGGGGTGTGATAACACGATTAGGCCAATTTTCGACATTCGAACGAAAAAATCACCCTAGGAAAAGCGTGTAAAACCGAGTGGGGATGCTCTGACGACCTCAGAAGAGGATGGGCAAACGTGAATATCGGCAGTAGCTAGATGGTGCTGCACTTATAGCTGGTCCATTCAGGCTGCCAGTACTCTCACCAGAGGAAGGCTCGTGCCGACGACATGGCTTTCGTCTCGCCTCTTGCACTCGTACTCCTCCTCCTTGCGTTCATCGTATCTCTCCTGTACCTCCTTCGTAGGCCAACTCCTCCGCGCAGCGGCAGCGATGGAACGCGGAGGCAGCTGCCACCGTCGCCGCGGGGCCTCCCGGTCCTCGGACACCTCCATCTCCTGGGTTCCCTGCCGCACCGTGCTCTCCGGTCCCTGGCCGCGGCGCACGGCCCGGTCCTGCTGCTCCGGCTCGGCCGCGTGCCCGCCGTGCTCGTGTCCTCGGCGGCCGCCGCGGAGGAGGTGATGAGGACCCGCGACCTGGCCTTCGCGAGCCGGCCGCGGAGCGCCATGGCCGAGCGGCTCCTCTACGGGCGGGACGTGGCGTTTGCGCCCTACGGCGAGTACTGGCGCCAGGCGCGCCGCGTGTGCGTGGTGCACCTCCTCAGCCCGCTCCGCATCCTCTCCTTCCGCCGCGTACGGGAGGAGGAGGCCGCCGCGCTGGTCGAGCGCGTCCGCGCAGCGGGGGCTGGCGGCGTCGTCGTCGACCTGTGCGAGCCTCTCATCGTCTACGCCAACACGGTGGTCTCGCGCGCCGCGTTCGGCGACGACAGCGCGCGCGGCTTGTACGGCGACGGTGACAAGGGACGCGCGCTGAGGAAGGTGTTCGTGGACTTCGAGGAGTTGCTGGGCACCGTGCCCGTCGGGGAGCTCGTGCCGTGGCTGGGGTGGTTGGACGCCGCGAGGGGGACGGAGAGGAAGATCAGACGGACTTTCGAGGCGCTCGACGGTCTGCTCGAGAAGGTGATCGACGACCACCGCCGTCGGCGTCAAGCCAGTAGGCTGACGGGAGACGATGGTGATGACCGGAGGGATTTCGTGGACGTGCTGTTGGACGTGAACGAGAACGACAAAGACGCTGGCATTCGGCTCGACACGATCGAAATCAAGGCCATTATCCTGGTACAGCTCTTCATCAGTCGTTACGTGCCGTGGGAGATGCAAGTAGTAGTAGTTGAACTTGACATGTTTCTTGGACCTGAGCAGGACATGTTCGCGGCTGGCACGGACACCACGAGCACGGCGATGGAGTGGGCCATTGCGGAGCTCGTCACGCACCCGAACAGCATGCGCAAGCTCCAGGACGACATCCAGGCGGTCGTCGGCGTCGCCGAGCACGTCGTCACCGAGGACCACCTGGACAGGCTGCGATATCTCAAGGCCGTGGTCAAGGAGACGCTACGGCTGCACCCTCCGATCCCGCTCCTCGTGCCCCGGGAGCCGCCCAACGACGCCGAGTTACTCGGCCACCATGTCCCGGCGCGCACGCGGGTCGTGATCAACGCATGGGCCATCGGTCGGGATCCTGCGACGTGGGATCACGCGGAGGAGTTCATGCCGGAGAGGTTTCTCGGTAGCGCCGTGGACTACAAGGGGCAGGACTTTGAGTTGATACCATTTGGCTCCGGGAGGAGGGGCTGCCCCGGCGTTGGGTTTGCCGTGCCGACCATGGAGATGGCGCTCGCGAGCTTACTGTACCATTTCGACTTGGCGCCCGCCGTCGGCGCGTCGCTGGACATGCGCGAGGTGAACGGGCTCTCCGTGCGGCTCAAGTCCGGCCTGCCGCTCGTCGCCAAACCGCGGTTTCCCTGAATAAATTTGTTGTGCCTGTTGAGCTTGTTTACTTCCGTTTTCTTTTCTGTGTTCAGTTTCTCGTAGGATTGTCACCATCAGTACTAGCTTATTAACATTTCATCATTCGGGTTTTAAGTACTCCCTCTATTTTAAAATAGATGTCTTAGGTTTTTTAAAATTTAGATGAATCTACTCTCTCCGTTTAGAAATATAAGATGTTTTAGGTTTGTGATTGAGATGTATCTAGACACCTTTTAGTGTCTAGATTGTCTAGATACATCTCATTCACAAACCTAAAACATCTTATATTTTTAAACGGAGGGAGTATATACTAAACAGTGTTAGATTCATTCAAATTTTGATAAATTTGAGACATCTATTTGGAGACCGAGGGACTAATTTAATTAAACGTGGATCGGCCCGAGGGAACCAGAGATTGCATTAACTTCTAGTGGTGGCGGTACATTTTATAAAAAGGACCATGTAGAAATTGAAAATTACAACTAGGCCCTTACATTATGCATCTACGACCCTAAATCAAGCGCAAGAAGCGCGATCAAGTCCGGCTCCACTTCCACCATGCCGATGGAGCTCGCCTTGCTCAACCACAGTAACACTAGGGACTAAACCACTTGGGTCGCCATAGCGAGAGCCAAGCAAGACAGAATTGGAAGGACTCGAGAGCATGAGGTTGATTTCTCCCTTGATTTGGCCATCAGAATCGAGCAGATAAGGAGGGAGTGGGCGCCCTTCGGCCGAACAAATAGAAAGCTTGTTCACCGCCGAGAGAGCACTCCTAGGGACTGTGCCGCTCTAGGGGCGGCTGCTAAAAGCTGGATCAGAACCCCACGTTCAACAACTCGATGTAGTCCTAGCAGAATATCCGCCAGCTCTAGATCTAGGAAGATCAAAAAAGATCCCAACACCAGTAGCTCTCCTCGCCACCATGACAGCAAGATACGACGCCAAGAGCTTTAGATCATCAACAACTGGGGCAACCATGGACTTATTCTTCATGGAGGAAGAACAAGACTCCCTACTCACCTTCATCTCTCCCACCAGAGCACCATGAACAAGAGCTTCTTAACTCCGAGCTATTGAGCATCGTCTGATAGCCTTGGCCACCAAAACTCCATCAGCATGACGCTAGACTAGGGCACATCCCAAACCCCAACCCTACATGACCTACCACTACGCCTATCTACAAGGGTCCTAGCCTCCCCTCCCCATCCCCTTCATCCGGCGTGGCCACCGGAGAAGAAGGGGGAGGAGAGGTGCGGTGACCTAGCGTTCCACTACATGTTGTAGAGCGCGAGTCATTGACATGACACTCACGGAACAGAAGTCCCCATCCATGAATATCACATCCCTCAGAGTGGTACAACATAAACATTACGGGTCCAACTACTTTATTTATTCATACCAAGAGCCAAAAGTGTACAAAAGCTTCAAGATCCTCCTCAGTCCAATGAAGATTCACAATACGATAAAAGTTCAAATGCAGATGGAATAGCTTCCTAATCAATGGTAATACTAAGCTTAAAACCATTAGAGCTGGCAACTTAATGGAGAAGCTATACTATTTCTAGCTCGTCTACCTATGCATGCCTTAATGGATCCTATATCTACATCATGTCTTATTTCTATTAATCTGACACTGTGTTGATTCTAGTCTTCGTTTCGGTCTTCGTGTCTTCAGAACCTAAGAATGGGTAAGTATAGATTGAGTACGAGCGTATTCAACAAGTTCTATGGTGGTTATTTGATGTTTGTTTGAAAGTCATTGATCAAATATCTAAGACTTGTGCAAGTTTTAAAAAAAGGTTTTTATAAAAGGTAAGTCTTATGTTTTATAAACTCTAAAGTTTTCAGTCTTCACGGGTTATCTGAACTTCGGGGAGTTCCTTTCCACGCTCGATTATAATACTTTCCAGGGATAAGGAGTAACATCTCACGTTTTATACACTCTCGAGAGGTGCGCTACTTTTCCTTCCCACGAACATCCTTGGCCTTATTACTCATTCCATATTTCCTTAGATATGGGTTCTTGATACCAAGTTTCACTGAGTCATGCATTTGTATTTGGATGATTGCTCACAATATCCATTTCTGTAAAGTTTGATGGGTTTATATTTCTTATTGATCATGTTTTGGATTCCTACGTTTCTAGGGTTCTTGGCAGCATCTAATGTCTGGGTAAATCCTTTGGTGTATTCATGTTTAATGATTACTGTTACTTTTGTTGGTTTACAATTTTCATAGCTCTTGATTTAGATTTATTGAATTTTTGCTTGTTCTTACTAAAATCCCGAGTCTAGGAATTTCCTTTGGTTAAAAGCTTTGTAATCAAGTTTCTATCAATCCTATTGGTTTAGTTTATCTATTGGTTCTGTTTTGAAAGTCTATGCTACTGGCTATCTGTTAGATTCTACTTGGTTCTCCGTGAAGATTTTACTTAACTAATTCTGCTTTTGGTATGTTTGGTTGATGGTTGGATAAGTGTTGTGTGGGTGAACCTATGCTAATGTACCGGCCTTACTTGGACTATACATACTTGTGATTATACCTCTTGCAAGCATCCGCAACTAAAAGAAAGTAATTAAGATAAAAACCTAACCACATCATTAAACTCTGGGATCCTACACTCCTTTGTGCAAAGGTTTCCTAACAGGGGTTTAGGTTTCTGTCACTCCGGCAACCCCATAATTAGTAGCCAAATACACAATGCATTCCCCTAGGCCCATAAATGGTGAAGTATCATGTAGTCGACGTTCACATGACACCACTAGAAGAATAACACCATAACTTAAATATCAAACCATTGAATATTTCTCAACACAATTCCACTACTAACAACATGACTTCTCTCATGTCCTCAAGAACTAAACGAACTACTCACGAGACAGCATATGGATCAAGATAAGAGATGAAATAATGATAAGTAACAATCTGAACATAAACAATAATTCAATGTTTCCACTCAATAGCATCAACTACAATAAGTAATCAACACCGGGAAAGTTTCCCCTAAGAACTATGCAAGATTCAACCCAACTGTTACAGTGGGATGGAGTGGTGATGATGGTGCTGGTGGAGATGGTGGTGAGGATGATGATGATGATATCGATGAAGTCTAGCTTGATGACGGTGTTGATGGCGACGATCTCCCCTCTCCGGGAAGGAATTTCCCTGGGAGAATTCTACCTGCCGGAGAGCTCTTTCTCTCTCTGTAGTTTCCGCCCGTAGAGGCGGCGGAATCTTTCTGTCGTCGCTCCCCAAGTCTTTGGGTTTCGGGGGGATGTTATAGACGATAGGGCGACGTTAGAGGTGGGCCAGGGTGGCCACACCACCTGGTAGCGCGGCCTAGGGGGCCCCACGCCAGGGGGTGGTGTGGTCCCCCTGTGGCCCATCTCCACTTCCCCTTCTGGCTTCCTTCGTCTTCTGGAAAAATAGGGATTTCCATATATTTTTTGGAATTTTCTGATCTTCGCTAAAATTGCATCTGGACACCGCTTTTTCCATCAGAATCCTAACTCTGGCAGTTCATCCTCCAAAGGTCATCCAACATGCAAAAATAGATGAAATAACATAAGTATCACCTCTTAATATGAAATATATTAATGAATAGTAGTAAATTATGATATAAAATAGTGATGAAAAATGGACGTATCAACTCCCCCCAAGCTTAGACCTCGCTTGTACCCAAGCGAAAGCTGAACTCGGTAAACATGACCACAGGTTTATGGAGTGAAGTGTCGATAAAAAGAATACGGACAAGAAGCATCACATTTACCAATACATGGATCATAATAGAAAGCAACTCATTATTATATAACTTAACTTGCAATGAGTATGGGAGTCACAATAAAATGCATAAAGACAATCATAATTGGTAATGGCAAACTTTGTTCTTGGTTAGAGAAAAGTTGACAAATCATACTTAGTTTTAAGCAAAGCTTTTATAATGAAGTTTATAAAGCTGGAATCTCTTGTTCAAACATAATGGGCTTTTTACAAAGATAGCTTTCAAAGTAATATTCATTTAGATAAGAGAAATATGCAAAACAAGGAACATAAGAAATAAGATTGAATAAATCATCATATGAATGATTAAATCACAACAACTCAAATGCTTGCTGGAGATACAAAGGGATAGGTTTACTGACTCAACACAAAAGTAAAAGATAGGCCCTTCGTAGAGGGAAGTAGGGATTTCAAGTTTCATAAAGAGCTTCCAAAATATTATTGTACTTACTAGCAGTGGCGGAGCCACCTCCCGGTGGCCCCGGGCAGCTGCCCGGGCTCTGCCCATGAATCTTTATGTAAACTATGCTTGCAATCAAGAAAATGATTAGTATTGCATGGGAAAATGCCCGTCGTCTAGCTTCCTTTCGTTGCTCTGCCCAGGCTCCATGTAAGGGCTAGCTCCACCACTAGTTACTAGCTTTGAGCTATCATTGCCCCTATCATAAGCATCTTGAGGCGATTAAGGTTAAAGTGAACAAATATGGAGTATATGCTTGACAAATCATAAGTTGGCAATCTCATGTCCCTTGAGTACGAGGGTCGTTCCTCATGCTACTCAACTTTAGTCACCGGTAATTTCTTGTCATTGTAAGTATATGTGTATCATAGAGAACAGCCAAAAGGGTACCCCTTGCCCCATGATACATGAGCTATCCCATATCAAAATTACAAGGCAACAGACAGTGAGCATCTCAGCGATCTTTTTATTTGCTATTTGCATAGGTTTTTATTGACGATGCTTCACAGATTGCTCATTATGGTTATGCTGCAAGTTTCCACCATGATTAGGCATGGCTTAGGCTAGCCGCCCATGCGTTTCTCTAACACATATACATAACTCCATGGACTTACAAGCTCCCCGTTTATTTCACATCGCCGACATCCGTAAACAAAAGATCATGATATCAACTGGGTAATATATACATGTGTTGAAAGCTTTCCCCATTACAGCATGGTTCTACCAATTCCCAACTTATAAGTGCAAGCATATACAACATAGATGACACAATGGTTCAGGTTTATTAAGGGCAAGAAAATAAGGTGTGCCATCAAGTTCGTGAGAGCTTTAATCACTAGTTTTCACATAACAAAAATGTTTTTTTAATTTGGAAGATAGATAAAACTCGAGAATTTACTTAGAATAGCAATAATGCTAATAGGTAGATATGGTGGAAACAAATGGCATAGGTTTTTGTTCAAGGATTGGATGCATGAGAAGCATTCCCTCTTAGTACAGGTTCTTGGCTAGCAAGGCTAGGTAGCAAGCAAAAGAGTTAAAGGAAACAAGCAAACATACAAGTGATAGAAACAATCGTGCAATCTTTCTTGAAAACACTGTTGGAGATATGCCCAAGAGGCAATAATAAAGTGAGTTATTATCATATCTTCACACTTATGATAAATGTTTACATACCATGCTATAATTGTATTAACCGGAAACATTAATACTTGTGTGATTTGTAAACTAAAATAAGAGTCCCTAGTATAGCCTCTTGTTAAACTAGCTTGTTGGTTAATATATGATCATGGTTTCCTGATCATGAACATAGAGATGTTATTAACAACAGGATCATATCATTAGGAGAATGATGTGATGGACATACTCCTATAGATAAGCGTAGCATAAAGATCAAGTCATTTAAATAGTTCAATTGCTATATGCTTTCTGATACATAGTAACCTAATTCCTTCGACCATGAGATCATGCATATCACCTTTAGGATGGATGCTTTGATGACATCAAACACCACACCGTGCTCGGGTGGCTATAAAAGTGGCATTGAGTGTTGAAAGTATTGGTTGAAACACATGGATCAAGAGTGGGATTTGTCCATCCACATGACGGATAGATATACTCTGGGCCCTCTCGGTGGAATGTCATCCAATTAGCTTGCAAGCATGTGACTTGGTCACAAGGGATCACATATCACGGGAACGAGAAAAGAGTACTTATCGGTAATGAGGTTGAACTAGGTATGCAGAGATACCGACGATCATAACCTCGGATAAGTAACATATCGTGAGACAAAGGGAAATTGGTATCGTATGTAAGTGGTTCATTCGATCGCAAAGTAATCGTAGAAATATGTGGGAGCCATATGAATTTCCAGATTCCTCTATTGGTTATTGTTCGGAGAAGTGTCTCGATCATGTCCGCATAATTCACGAACCGTAGGGAGACACACTTAAGGATTCGACGTTGTTTTGAGTAGTTATGGTATTATGAGAAAGAGACCGAATGTTGTTCGGAGTCTCGGATGGGATCCGGGATATCACGAGGTGATCCGGAATGGTCCGGAGAATAAGATTCATATAAGGAAAGTCCCGTTTTGGAGTTCGGGAATGATCGGTGTTTTCATCGAATGTTCTAGAAGGTTCGGATTGTCCGGCACTCGGGGAAGGTACATGAATGTGTCATTACTCATTGAATGATTGCATCATGTACTAAGTGTTATTGCTGTCCCAAATAAAGGATTAAATTGAATCCTAAAACAGAAAAGTCAAATGTCCGGTTTGAAAGTCAAGCGCCAAAAACAAGAAACTGTGGGAAACAAGCAAGAGGAGTTGGAATCAACACGGAGGAGTAGGACTCCTCGGGCCGCCAACTCAAGCCGAGTTGGGAGGGACTCCTCCCTCCTGGCGCCATGACCCCCCCATAAAAGGAGGCAGGGCTCCTCCAATTGACACACATAACTTTCTACTCTAGATCTCGGTTTAGAGCTGTTTTGGTTTAGAGCTTCTAATTGCTTTAGCCAACAGTTTAGAGCCTTCTAATTGGTTTAGAGCCTTCTAATTGGTGTGTCTAATTACTAGACCACTAATAGCCTCTCTCATAAGCTCCACCATACTGCACTTGGCTTAAGCGAAGCCTGCGGATCTCCCTCTACTTAGGTACCACGCCGTTGTCTTCGGAATCGCGAGGAGAGTGCTACAACCTCCATTTTCTGGAACAAGGGAGAGGAAGGTCTTCGTCGAGTAATCGAACGTGTGACCGATCAAGGAGCGCTAACGGAGCGTGGCGGAAGGATCGTCTGCGATCTTGAGATCGGAAGTGTCGACTACATCACCCACGAGAATGCTCTCGTTAACCACTTTGGAATCTTCGAGGTGAGTTCCTCTATCGACTCGTTGCTACAATCTAGTAGATAGATCTTGGCTTGTTTGTTTGTATGCGATAGAAAATTTTTGTTTTCCATGCTACGAACCCCTGATGGTATCGAGCCGTGTCTATATGTAGATCATTGCACGAGTAGAACACAATGGTCATTGTGGGCGTTGATGCTTTTATTGTCGATTGCTTCTTGTGTACTTTGTATCTTGCGGTATGTTGGGATGAAGCGGCCCGGGCTAACCTTACATGACATCGTTCATGAGACTTGCTCCACGCTTGACATGTAACTTGTATTGCATAAGTGGCTTTATGGTGCATGTTTCTCCTAGCATAGTTAAGATCCAATTTACAACGGGTGATCAACAATGCTAGTATCAATGTTGTGGTTCTTGTTCGTAAGTTAGAACGACACTTATTGAAAGCCCCAAACCACGTAAAATATGCAAAGAAAGTAGAAGCGTCTAACTTTGTTTTGCAGGGGTGTGCAGTGATGTGATATGGCCATGATTGTGATTATATATGATGTATGCAATGTTCCTTATTGTAAGTCGGCAACCGGCAGGAGCCATATGGTTGTCTTTAATTTATGTTAAGACCTGCGTGTCTATTCAAAGTAGTTGTAATAGTTGAAGCCGGTGGACGACAACCATGGAGTAGCGTCATTGACCTTGATGCAATGCCGGTGATGATGGAGATCATGTTCGTGCTTGAAGATGGAGATCGGAAGCACAAGAAGAAAGGCCATATCATATCACATATTATGAATTGCATGTGATGTTAATCCTTTATGCATCTTGTATTGCTTAGTAGACGACGGTAGCATTATAAGATGATCCCTCATGCACATGAATTTCAAATCATAAAGTGTTCACCCTTAGTTAGCACCGTTGCTAAAGCTTGTTGTTTCGAAACACCACGTGATGATCGGGTGTGCTAGATTCTGCAAGTGTATACAACGTGAGCAAGCCAGATTTGCTCATGCAGAAACTAAGGTTTGATCTTAAAGAGCCTAGCATGTACAGACATAGCATCAGGAACACGGATTACGGAAAGTTAGAGCATGAGTCATATAGTAGATATGATGAACATGTTGATTGTTCGCCATTGAAGCTATATCAACTCTCGTGATGATCGGTTTTGATGTGGTGGATTTGGTTCGTGTGATCACTAAAACAATGTGAGGGATATTGTTTTGAGTGGGAGTTCACCTAGATTAATTTAATTATTAATTAGAACTCAATTTATCATAAACTAAATCAAAGTGAATTTGCATAGTTGTTGTAGTCATTGGCATCCGTTTACCACCTTGCGCTTAGTTATAATTGAGATAATAGAACTATAGAATTCTGGTTAGTTACTTTCTAACTGGTATCGTATTGTTTTGAAGTGTTAATCTAAAGTGTAAAAGTCCTATTGCAAACTTTCAGTAAGTTCCGGTTACTCCAAGAAGTTTAATAATTAGTATTAAATCAAGAGTAACAATTCCAAGTGTTAGTATATAAGTATCATGTTTGTCTCCATGATTCTTGATATTCAAAGGATTCTCCTAAATATCAAGGTTATCTAAGGATCTGAAAGAGTTGTTTCAGAAACCATGATGTGTTGAAGATATTGTGATATCTGAAACGAAGTTTTGGTTGCAACATGATAGAGTATAATATGGCTAAAGTCATGTTCTCATATTTGATGAGAATTTGCGAAAGGTTGTGGACACTTGTTGTCCTAATCCTCCAAAAGATTTTGGATAGCAACATTATACTCATAATTCATCGTTATAAGCTAAAAGTAGCTTGATCATGGACGATTCCATGATAAGGATGAATATTTGATGTAGGTAAAATGTTTACTACACCAAGAGATTACTAAATAAAGGAATTTGAAAGAACACCAAACATTTGATGATGGTGATCTACTTCAAGGTGCAAGTCCAAAGACATTGGTATTTAACTATACACGCTTTGGACTATGTGTCATATGTATGACTCCACTATTGATATTGATAGATTCTTTCAAGTAGAAGGAAATCTTGAAGAATCTCATAAATATATGGCAGAAAAGAAAAGATTAGAATTGTTCAATTCAAGTATATAGATGATATACATGTTATGGCTATATTCTTTGCTTATTAAACAATGTGGTTCTTAAGTATTTGATCTTGAATTTGTTGGTATGAATTGTCATACAAAACAACGAATTCATGAACTACGATGGCCTAAGTAATTAGCAAAAGAATATGTGATGATGTTCATCGAGAACAAATAAAGGGTTATTGTGTTGCTCGTTAAACATCAAAGCTTGCCTTCAAGATTTGTTTTATCGGTATTATGAGAACAAAGGGTTGTTCAAATAATTGCCGTAATCCATAAAAGATGGATGATTCACAAAATCTCGTTGGAGAAATCACGTCCATAAAACTAGTGCTAAAAATGTCGAAAGACAAATTGATTGAAAGGTCACTTAGGAAGTGACATCGTTTAAATTATATTGGAAAGAAAACATGAAGAAACTCCATATGTATGGAATTTTGGAGTCTTTTGATTTTGATCAAATGGCTTGTGAAACTTTCTAGAGATAATTAAAACTTCGTTCATAGGCCAAAAGGAGCGAAAGACTAGCTTATTGGAATTTGTACATATTGTTATACGAAGTCCATTATGTGTAGTCAAGAGCGATGGATTTCAACTTCATATGCTTTCTCCGAAAATTTGAGTGAATATATGAATATTTACTTAATAAGGATGAAGTGTGAAACATTTGAAAAGTTCAAGGACTTTCAAGATGAAGTGCAAAATCATTGTAACAAGAATATAAATAGTTTATGATAAGATCATAAAGGAAGATATTTGAGTTACAAGTTTAGCATAATACCTAAGATTAAAGGAATCGTTCCGTGGATTTGCATTTTCCCGAAACACCATAAGAGTATGGAGCGTTCGAGATATGTAATTAGACCTTGTTTGACATGGTAAGATCGAAGGTGTAATTCATAAAACTGCTATTATATTTTAAAGATTAAAAGCTTTAGAGATTACCGTTTTTCCACTGAAAAGAGCTTCATCATAATCCGTTGAAATGACACCATATAAGGTTATGGTTTGGGATTAAACCCAAGTTGTCCTTTCTTAAACATTGGTATGCTATGCATAAGAAAGATGTGTGCAACCAAAGTCGGATAAACCTGTCTTTGTATAAACTGTTAAGTATTCCTCCATAAACACCGGAGACAAAAGTGTTTGTTGCTTAGAACGTCAAGTTTCTTTGAGAAGGAATTTTTCGTGAAAAGTTAAGTGGGAGGACAATAGAACTTTGATAAGGTTAAAAGAACCTTAGCTATATGTGCGAGTTCTTGCGCGAAAAGTGTTTCTGAGGCGACAACAATGCTCATGGCTCACGTGCCTCAAAGGTTGTGGTCACGGAGATCCAAGTTCCTATTGAAACAAGTAGGTCGGATAAACAATCAAATACCAAGATTTGAGGTTGGATCATTATTTGAGAATAATGAACCGATTACATGCAAAGAAGCGATGATGGGCCGACTCGATCAAATGGCTTGAAGCCATAAAATCCGTGATAGTTCCATACACGAGAAATCAAGTTTTGAACTTGAAGGACCCTCGAGAAAGGTGTAAGACCTTACAGTTGTGTTTGGATCTATAAATAAATAGACATGGATGTTGTACATCTATGAAATAGTCGACATGTTGGGAAAGAGTTCACAACAATGTTCAAAAGTTGACTATGACAAGATCTGATCTTTCATAGCGATATTTAGTCTAGACGGATTAATGTAGCAACCACTACATATAATTTGTTATATGGTAGTTGAATAAACAAAACAAGTTCTTCTAATAGAATCGTTACCTAGGACGTGTGCATGACACGGTCCATAGGGTTTTGTTAATTCAAAGGATGCTAAAAGCATATGCAAACTTCAATGGTTGAAGTAAGCATAGCGGAGTTGGAATCTTCACTATGATGAAACTGTTAAAGGAGTTTAAAAAGGTTCATTAGAGACAATGAAGATGCTTGCATTTGCAAGAAATTAAGTGGGAGCGCTAAGACATGTTTCTAATACATTATGTGGAAGACATATTGTTGATTGGAAATAATGTATCTTTTATTAACACATATTAAGAATTTCATCCTGATGAAAGACTTAGGCAAAACCCAAATATTTGGCATGATTAGACGCTAATATGGTTATGCCAGAAGTACATAGACAAGATATTGAATGAGTTCAATATAGAAACTACAAGAAAGTTTCTTGTCGCACAGAAAGGATTGAATGAGTTCAATGTTGATGATATATTCAAGTGTATTGACATTTGGTAAAGTGAAACAAATAATCAAGTATAGATTGATACTTGATGTATGAAATCACAAAGAGTATTTATATCAATCATACTGTGATATGTACAAATCCAGATATGTCCTATGCTCTAAATATTATGAGCATATACCAGAATGATTCGGAAGATGATCATTGGACAATAGTAAGGATATTCTTATGATCTTTTGGAAGAACTAAGAATATATTGTTTGTAGAAGTGACAAATAGATGGTTAGTTCATTGTAAGAGTACTACATTGATACTAGCTTTGTCACAAAGTACAAATTAAGTTTATCTCAATCTAAACTAAGGGTGGCACAATATAATGGAAGGTGAGTTCCATAATGGATTTGGATAAGTTCCAAAGTTAAGACATTGTGACAGATACTACAACAAAAGGCTAAGTATATGACTGCTATTATAGCAGCAAAAGAGGGCATTTGTGTCAAGTAGTTTGTTGTCAAACTAGGTGTAGTTCACAGAGGGATAATACTATGAAGATATATTGTGCGACAATATTATCAACATGTTTTAACCCCAAAGAGCTAAAGGTCACACCGAAAGACCAAATTTATACAAAGCCATCTCATTAGAGAATGAGTGATGCGTAGAGACGCAAAGACATGCAATTACACACGGACCTGGAAGTGTCAGATCCGGAGATTAGTTGACCACTAGCAAAAGTGTACATACAACACCGGAAAGCCATAGGTGTTATATACACAAAGGTTTGAAACTAGATTATTGACTCTAGTGCAAGTGGGAGACTGTTGGAGATATGCCCAAGAGGCAATAATAAAGTGAGTTATTATCATATCTTCACACTTATGATAAATGTTTACATACCATGCTATAATTGTATTAACCGGAAACATTAATACTTGTGTGATTTGTAAACTAAAATAAGAGTCCCTAGTATAGCCTCTTGTTAAACTAGCTTGTTGGTTAATATATGATCATGGTTTCGATCATGAACATAGAGATGTTATTAACAACAGGATCATATCATTAGGAGAATGATGTGATGGACATACTCCTATAGATAAGCGTAGCATAAAGATCAAGTCATTTAAATAGTTCAATTGCTATATGCTTTCGATACATAGTAACCTAATTCCTTCGACCATGAGATCATGCATATCACCTTTACGGATGGATGCTTTGATGACATCAAACACCACACCGTGGCGGGTGGCTATAAAAGTGGCATTGAGTGTTGGAAAGTATTGGTTGAAACACATGGATCAAGAGTGGGATTTGTCCATCCACATGACGGATAGATATACTCTGGGCCCTCTCGGTGGAATGTCATCCAATTAGCTTGCAAGCATGTGACTTGGTCACAAGGGATCACATATCACGGGAGCGAGAAAAGAGTACTTATCGATGTGAGGTTGAACTAGGTATGCGGAGATACAAGCGATCATAACCTCGGATAAAGTAACATATCGTGAGACAAAGGAAATTGGTATCGTATGTAAGTGGTTCATTCGATCGCAAAGTAATCGTAGAAATATGTGGGAGCCATATGAATTTCCAGATTCCTCTATTGGTTATTGTTCGGAGAAGTGTCTCGATCATGTCCGCATAATTCACGAACCGTGAGGAGACACACTTAAGGATTGACGTTGTTTTGAGTAGTTATGGTATTATGAGAAAGAGACCGAATGTTGTTCGAGTCTCGGATGGGATCCGGGATATCACGAGGTGATCCGGAATGGTCCGGAGAATAAGATTCATATAAGGAAAGTCCGTTTGAGTTCGGGAATGATTAGTGTTTTCATCGGGAATGTTCTAGAAGGTTCGGATTGTCCAAGACTCCGGGGAAGGGTACATGAATGTGTCATTACTCATTGAATGATTGCATCATGTACTAAGTGTTATTGCTGTCCCAAATAAAGGATTAAATTGAATCCTAAAACAGAAAAGTCAAATGTCCAGTTTGAAAGTCAAACTGCCAAAAACAAGAAACTGTGGGAAACAAGCAAGAGGAGTTGGAATCAACCTGGAGGAGGAGTAGGACTCCTCCAGGCCGGCGCCCAGCTCAAGCCGAGTTGGGGAGGGACTCCCTCCCTCCCCTGGCGCGCCATGACCCCCCTCCCATAAAAGGAGGGGCAGGGCTCCTCCAATTGACACACATAACTTTCTACTCTAGATCTCCGGTTTAGAGCTGTTTTGGTTTAGAGCTTCTAATTGCTTTAGCCAACAGTTTAGAGCCTTCTAATTGGTTTAGAGCCTTCTAATTGGTGTGTCTAATTACTAGACCACTAATAGCCTCTCTCATAAGCTCCACCATACTCGCACCGGCTTAAGGCGAAGCCTGCGGATCTCCCTCTACTTAGGTACCACGCCGTTGTCTTTAGGAATCGAGGAGAGTGCTACAACCTCCATTTTCTTTGGAACAAGGGAGAGGAAGGTCTTCGTCGAGTCGAACGTGTGACCGACATGGAGGCGCTCTTGGAGCGTGGCGCCGGAAGGATCGTCTACGCGATCTTGAGATCGGAAGTGTACGACTACATCACCCACGAGAATCTGCTCTCGTTAACCACTTTGGAATCTTCGAGGGTGAGTTCCTCTATCGACTCGTTGCTACAATCTAGTAGATAGATCTTGGCTTGTTTGTTTGTATGCGATAGAAAATTTTTGTTTTCCATGCTACGAACCCCTACAAACACAAAAGATCTTAACTAAAGAATACTAAGCTTATGAGCCAATCAAGAAGGAAAATTAAATAATATATACTAGTACTTTTCTCTTTTCCTTTCAATCCTCAAATAGTGTTGCTACTGACCAAATATAGGTTTGCCAAAACCAACTAAATTCACTTGATGCTCCCAAAGTGATACTAATACTAACAACAAGATCAATCATATAATAGAAATTGCAAACTAAAATAAGATGTGCAAAAAGTAAATGATGAAACTTCTCATTAATATTCCATAACGGCACTCACACCAAGGGATACATAGATAACCAACTAGAGGACAGATACTTCCACAATGCAAACCATCCTATATGATAACTTCTCTATTCATGATATGACTCTACTAAAAAGGTAAAAAGATGAAAAATAATGATGTGATACCGCGACACTCCCCAAGCTTGGAACAAACCAAGGGGATGCCAAAACCTGATGACGAATTACTCCTTCGGTGCTGGTGGTGTTCCCTTATCATCATCAGACTTCCAAGGTAATGGCTCCATATCCACAAAGGATGTCTTGGTTTCCAATATCCTAAAACTAGCAGCATAACTTATGCGTTTAAACCTAGCCTCATACTCATAGTTTTGATTTTGCATGTCGTAGAGCTGTGCTTGTAATTGGTTGGTGGTCTGATGGAGCGAGAGGTTATCATCCCGAAGCTTGGCAGTCTCCTTCTTGTGCTCAGCGATGAGTTATGAACTTACCTTATGGATGACGTCCACTTCGCGTTCCGCCATCTTCTTGTACCTAAACACTTCTTGCTCCAATGCTTCCATCCTATCTTCTAGACTGCCTTCTCATTTATGGCCCTAAACTTCTTTTATATGTACCTTCCCATCCTTGAGTAACAACTCCTTGGGGTGAATCTTCAACTCATATATATACGGGTTGATGATGTCCGTGGAGGAATCCTCCTTGGGTGATCCAGAGGAAGACATTGTGCTCCAAAACTGAGAATCTGCCTAACAGGAATAGATTGAAACAAAAACACGACGAGAACACGATATACAGACCTCAGGGGATTCGAGGGATTATATATTACAAAGTTTTACGACATAAGGAAGGTACTGGGCGAAAACGGGACGGAGACGGGCTCCGAGGTGGTCACACCCCCTGGTGGCGCGGCCAGGTGGGCCCGTGCCACGGGGTGGTCTGAGGCACCCGGGATCTGTTTCCTTTCCTCTTTCGACTCGTTATCTTCCATATGAAATAAAAATTGCAAAAATATAAATTGAAAGTTTTTTGCGAACTTTTTCTTACCAGAACTATTACCTATTCTAAAACAGACTCTGCAGATTCCTGAATTTGTTCTTTAATAAATTCTTCCGGTGTCACCACTTGAATAATATCAATATCTTCATTATAAGAATCTCTAGAAATATGATGTTTGAGCCTTTGACCATTCACCACTTGCGTAGTGTTGTCTCTTAATGAAGAGATTTTGATTGCACCTGAAAGATACACCTCTTCAATAATGAAGGGCCCTTCCCATTTGGAGAGTAGTTTTCCTACAAAAATTCTGAGACGAGACCTATACAATAGAACTTTCTCACCAACATGGAACTCTCTCTTAAGAATTATACTATCATGCCATCTTTTTACTTTTTCTTTAAAGAGTCTAGCATTTTCATAAGCTTCACTTCTCCACTCATCTAAAGAACTCAAGACAAGCAATATTTTCTTACCAGCAAGTTTAAAATCTCTATTCAATTCTTTCACTGCCCAATAAGCTTTGTGTTCTAATTCTAAAGGAAAGTGACAAGCTTTCCCATAAACCATTTTGTAAGGAGACATTCCCATAGGATTTTTATAAGCAGTTCTATAAGCCCATAAAGCATCATTCAACTTTTTAGCCCAATTTTTCCTAGATATATTAACAGTCTTTTGCAAGATAGATTTGATTTCTCTACTTGACAGTTCTACTTGCCCACTGGTTTGGGGATGATAAGCTGAAGCAATTCTATGATTAACATCATACTTAGCAAGGGTCTTCCTAAAACCACCATGAATAAAATGAGAACCTCCATCAATCATGAGATATCTAGGCACACCAAACCTAGGAAAAATAACATCTTTAAGCATTTTTAAAGAGGTCACACCGTCAGCACTTTTCGTAGGTATGGCTTCTACCCACTTAGTAACATAATCAACCGCAACAAGAATATGAGTATAACCTTTTGAAGGAGGAAAAGGACCCATAAAGTCAAAACCCCAACAGTCAAATGGTTCAATAACAAGAGAGTAATTCATAGGCATTTCATTGCGTCTAGAAATATTACCAACTCTTTGACATTCATCACATGATAAAATAAACTTTCTTGCATCTTTAAAAAGAGTAGGCCAATAGAAACATGATTGTAGAACCTTTTGTGTGGTTCTATCTCCAGCATGATGTCCTCCATAGGCACTACCATGACATTTTCTAAATATCTCTTGTTGTTCATAATCTGGAACACATCTTCGCATATACCATCCACTCCTTTATATAAATGTGGTTCATCCCAAAAATAATGCCTCAAATCATAAAAGAATTTCCTTCTTTGTTGGGCTGTAAAGGTTGGAGGCAAATACTTGGAAACAATAAAGTTAGCATAATCAGCATACCAAGGACTCTCTCGCGAGCTTACCTTTATTGCAGCTAACTGTTTATTTGGAAAACTATCATTAACAGGCATAAGATCAAAATAAATATTTTCTAATCAAGATAAATTATCAGCTACAGGATTTTCAGCACCTTTCCTATCTACAATATGGAGATCAAATTCTTGTAAAATAACACCCATCTAATAAGCCTAGGCTTAGCATCCTTCTTTGTCATAAGATATTTAATAGCAGCATAATTAGTATGAATGGTAACTTTTGAATCAACTATATAAGGTCTAAACTTATCATAAGCAAAGACTACAGCTAAGAAGTCCTTTTCAGTAGTAGGATAATTCTTTTGAGCAGCATCAAGAGTCTTACTAGCATAATGGATAACATTCGACTTCTTATCTATTCGTTGCCCAAGAACATCACCTACAGCAAAATCACTAGCATCACCCATAATTTCAAAGGGTAAATTCCAATCAGGTGGTTGGACAATAGGATCAATAGTTAAAGTTTTCTTTAGAGTTTTAAAAGCTTCCTTACAATCATCATCAAAAACAAAAGGTACATCTTTTTGGAGAAGATTAGTAAGGGGTTTTGATATCTTGGAGAAATCTTTAATAAACCTTATATAGAATCGAGCATGACCAAGGATACTATGAATACCTTTAACATCCCTAGGGCAAGGAATTTTCTCAATTGCTTCAACTTTGGATCTGTCAACTTCAATGCCTCTTTCAGAAATTTTATGCCCAAGAACAATTCCTTCATTAACCATGAAGTGACATTTCTCCCAATTAATAACAAGACTAGTTTAATGCCCGTGTGTTGCTATGGTCCTCAAGTTCTTTTCATCATCGTCATTGTGCTTTGTAGTCACCCCATTGTAATAGTACCCGTCACTCTCATTGTATGCCGGTGTCCTATCAAACTGTGGTAAACCGTTGCAGTCTTTTCCATTGCAATGACTTTAGAATTATTATAAGATCACACAAGGAAATATAGAAGCAATATTGATAAAAAGATCCATTATGCATGAAAAAGTAACTATTTTAGAAAGAAAAACATTTTTAACGTGTCATGTGCACCCCCACAAGGCCACAGGCAACAAGTGGATCCGTCGCTGATTGTTTGTCTACTCCAGCATCCATGAACTTTTGCGAGTCATACAAACCTTGCATACTTGCTGTATTTATCTCACCTTATATATTATAATTTGGACATGCAACTATGGCAATATTGTTTTCTCTATAGTCAACACAATGTCTATGATGTATGATGTATCTAACAAAACAAATGTGGCAGGTCATATGAAATCAGACTCACCATCCTATGAAAAGATAACTTGAAAAAACCGCCTCAATGAAAATTGTCAAAAATAAAATGAAACAACCAGCCTCGTTGATTTCCATTAAGAAATCGCCATATACAAAGTTCTGGGGAAATTAAAAACAACAAGTAAAAAATAAGTATAAAACTTTTTAGAGCACGGGAAATCATGCATAATAAAATACAGTTCACTCGTTAGGATAGCAAAAGCATTAACAATCCTTCTGAAACATGGCTTCATCCTATTTAGTTGGTGGTCCTTGATGCTAGTATCTGCCCATTGTCTTCACGTGTATGCCTCCCCAATCACCTTCTTGAACATCTACATAAATGTTTTTCAACTATCTCAAGAAATGTCTATATATATGCTCATGCAATCTCCACATTGTTGACCATATGAAGTGTTTCAGCGATCTTCATTCTGCACTTCTTGTACATCCACTACTATAAGATACTGTGCCATCTAGCTTGGCTAACCATCTTCAGTGCAATGAAGAACTTTTTCCCTCGAAAATTGAGTTCAAATTTTGTTGGGAGATTTAAGGTTGCAACTTGTCATTTGTTGTAAGAAAACAAAATATCTACACATGACTATATTCAATAGATACATAATCTTAAAAACAGTGGGCTACATTGGGAAAATTTGTTTTGGCACAATAATTACTTTACATGACGAGCTAAAATATAATCTACCAATCTACTCCATATTCTATATTTTTAACAACCTCTTCTCTAATTGTAGTGACATTTTCCATTGCGTGTGGTAAAGGTTGGTAGCCCTTTAGTTTCAACATAACAATAATATAGGAGGGCACCGAACCACTTGAGAATTTAGATGGTCTTATTATTACCCAAACAAATAAATAATTCCACAAGTCAGGTTGCTACTTGCATAGTGCAAGATATCCATCCACACACAAGCATATCCACATCACAAATTCACAACCCAAAAGATTCCCAATTCGTATTGATGTCTATGATAGCCGTAATATTACCTTGTTGTACTGTATGTTGCTTGCATCTAGCGTGGTCAGGGAGAGACGGGAAATCGTTGCTTGAGGTAGAGAAAAATGTCATCGGCCATGCTTGTGAGCATCATGCTCTTGTATGAATCCATCAGGTTCATGAGGGCGCTCTAGGTAGATCGTGGTGCCCACACTTGCCCTCCAACGCTACACATTGAGAAGTCAGAATCAATAGCTTCTTCCGACCCGGAAATTAAAATAAAGTTTTAGAGCACGAGATTTGTTGTTACCTTGGAAAGTTTCTGCGTGCACAACTTGTAAATATTTATTTCTATGAAATGGCCACGGTGGCCTTGTGGATCTGGTTTGTGCAGCCATGCTTCTGTCGCCGGTCTCTCCGCTGACTCCATCAGCCCCTAGCTTCGTGAGGCTATGTACGGGAAGCCACCACCTCTCCTCGCAGTGGTGGATCACTGGACGGCAGGGTGCCAATTAGTTAAGTTCATTTGATTTTCCATGTTGCAACTTTGATTATAAGTTATCCACCTCGTCCTCTCTATCAAGATGGAGGTGAGGACCCTGAGTTCTATCACCTCACGATCAGTGCGGTGAGTGAGGAGGGCCAGTGTTGTTGAAAATTAAGCGAGAACGAGTGGCGCGACTCTGTTAGGATCCTGCAAGAGAATCTACATCAAAAAAATTAAAATCACACATTAATTTTGAGATCCTCACTATACTCGTTATACCCAATAATATTTCAAAGCATGCCATACCACTCAAGAAATTTGGAGATCTTACAGGTAAACTGATGTTCTTTAGTGCCAATGACACTTCTTTAGACTGTAGTGCATTCTAAGAAAACTAAAATGAAACCAAGAAAATACATGTTGTCTATTCAGTTCATTGTTCCCGCAAGACCGTGCAAAACTTATGAACATCATACTTTAATTTTTCATACGGCAGCCATCGAGTTTGCTCCCTGTTTAAGAACCCACTTATGAAGGATGCCACAAATTTGATTAGAGTAAATTGGTTATGCAAATAGGATCCATCATACTATGTTATGCAAATAGGAACCTTAAAAATTGGCAATCAGATCGGACAGAGTAATCCTATGTTATAGAAGTACACAACAAATAGGATCCATCATCCTTACAGAAAAAATGGTTATGCAAAATGAAAAAAACGCTTGTAGGCATTTTACCAAACACATCACATGAACTTAACTGTAGGTTGTTTGAGTGGACGAATATGGAACATTCTTTTGTCTTTTTCAGAAGGCCAGAAACCAATTCTTTTAAACCAGCTGTAAATGAATTTTTAGGTGAAAGGCAATCTTTATGAAGAGACTATTAAACAATCATCCCTCAAGTCAACTTCATCAATCTGAATAGAACACAAATGGAATATGGGTTGGCCTAGTGCATCCAATAACCAAATTTAGCATGCTTGCAACTTCTAAGTCAAGTCATTCCAATTTAATTATGGATACTAAAATTTGAGGGTATGCATTTCCGCAATTTGAAAAGTAATGTAGAGATCACAAGAATACAGAAGTAATCGCAACTTGACAAGTCTCTCAACTAATCATTGGCATGATGTGCTAATATGAAATACGACTTTCTTCCCTCAATCTTTACACAATGAATGCTCTAGTCTCTTCTCCTTGCCTAGGATATCATGTGTATTCAAGAATACGAAGGAACATTGATTAGTGATCATCAATTAGTATACCGAAGAACCACACACTAATAATCCATGCCTATTGAATACTTTAACCACTGACACTAGCCCAATCCTACTAACAAGATATGAACAAAATATTTCAGCGCATAGCTTTCAAAGTAGCAAAAAGTGACACGGTAATTCAGAAAAAAGAATGTATGAACCATGTTTAGTCCTGGCGGGCTGGGAGCTATCCCTAGTAAAACTAAAAGAACTTCTGAAACTCAAACTGCATTCAGATTCCTGGACAAAGTTAAACAGGGGAAGCTCACCTTCTTTTCTGAAATGGAGCATCTTGTTTTATCTCCCACCTCCAACTTGCGTACATCTAAAATGGAATGCGTGAACTGTAACCAAAATCAATAGTCAGCTATGTAGTAACTTCCATGCTTGAAAGAACATCTGAATTAGCGACGTACTACAAGATCCATTAGAAAAAAACAACCAATATAGCAGCAGGATATATACTTGTGTGCAAAAAGAAAAAATCGTTAAGAAATTGGTGGGTCTTCCAGATTAGATTGGCGTGTGAAAACATGAAACAGTTTTAGAAACAGTGAAAGAGACCGCAGAGAGAGCCGCTAGAGCAATAGGTTCCTCTGATGAAAACCACAAAGAGGAATAGCCGCACAAACTCCAGATCAGATGATAGAGGTACAAATCAATGAGAAACCAGACCGGGAAATTGTATCCGAGCTGCAAAACAAAGTTTTAATCAAGTAAAAAAGGGGATAAAAGAAGGGTGTGGCCGGCAGGCTGTGACGGCCCCGAGATGGATGCGCCATACCACCGCCTGCCGCGTCGAAGAGCCGGATTTGGGGCCGGCACGTGTGCTGGGGCCGCTCGACCTACGTACTGTCACCTCCTCCTATTGCCCGAGTCATTCTTCGACCCCCTTCGCCTACTACACGTCGACCATGGTGCCCTGAGCTCCGCCCTAGCCTTGTCGTCGCCGCCCCTGTGCCTCTTGCCCTTGGTCGCACCCCTCTCGGTCTGCGCCTCCCATCTTCGCTCTCTCCCCTCAAGCGCCTGCTCGCCCCCGCCTCCGCACGCAAGCTCCGCCGCCGACAAGCAACGCTGCTCAGGCCTCGCCCCTCTCATTACGTCTCTCGCCCGTCCGAGACCACCTCCTTCTCTTCTCCAGCACGAGGCCACCTCTCCTTCCCCGCACATAGCCATGTGCAGCCTCCTGCAATTGTTCGCACTGCTCCTCCTCGCCCCGCAGGTCGGCTCCTCCCTGTGCGGAAGGAGACGGCGAGACTCTCACTATTTTGGGCTACAATTCCATGGATCTGGTAGCGTGATTGATGCTAATAAGTGCGACGATATGGTAGCGAAACTGGCTTTATAGGAATTAATAGCAGGAGCTCGTACCGCATCAAATACTTGATTAATATCAGCATCATGCTTTGTCATGATCGTGGCGATTGTTAATTGTTCATTACCGCAGCTTGACGCGCACACAGAAGGGACTGATTGGGCGGTGCGGATGTATCTAAATGTTTGGTGGATGTGTTGGATGGTTCAGATTTTTCCAATGTTTGATGTCAAAGTGAGCCACCAACTCCCATTTAATAGTAAAGATTAGTTTCTTCACATCTCTGCAGAACTTTAACAAGTTTGTGCAAACAATTAACAAAGGAGGTTCCATAGACAAAAAAATCATCCATGAATACTTCCACAATTTCTTCATAAAAACCATGAAAGATAGCAGACATACATCTCTGAAAAGTAGCAGGAGCATTACACAAACCAAAAGGCATATGCCTATAAGCATAAGTTCCATAAGGACACATAAAAGTGGTTTTCTCTTGGTCTTGCTCTTTAACAGCAATTTGAGAAAACCCAGAATAACCATCAAGAAAACAAAAGTGAGTCTTCTTAGACAACCTTTCTATCATTTGATCAATAAAAGGTAGAGGATAATGATATTTCTTAGTAACTTTATTCACCTTTCTAAAATCAATGCACATCCTATTGTTAGATGTATATATCTGTATATTGTATTTCTCCCATATGTTAGGGGGCTTCCTGCATATTTGCCCTGTACCTGTACTATATATTGTGGCCTTTGGCCCCAGAGGAATACATGTTGCATATTCCTGACATGGTATCAGAGCTAGGTTAGAAAAAAAATTTGCAACATCGTCACAGCCGTCACCGTCCCTGTCGTCGACGGTCTTGCCGTCGTAGCCGTCGTCGGTTGCCGCCTTGTTCCTGTCCGTCGTTGCCGGTTTTGTTTCGAGATCGGTCTGCACCAGCCCATCCTCGTTTCGTCTCCAGATCGGATCGATATTGCTTTATAGATCGGATCGATCTCCACCTCCTTGCTGTTCCATCGGTCTGCAGTCAACGTCGACGGGCTTCTCCAGGTCCTGCCTGCTCCACGCGGGACCGCTGCACGCAGGACGCCTGTCTCCACGCGGGACCGCCCGCCCACGCGTGTGCCACCGCCCACCCCCGACACGAGAAGCCGCCCGACGCGAGAAGCATCCCGCCGCGTTATCCCAGACGCCCGCACGTGGGCATGCCTGCTGATCTCCACGCGAGGACTGCATCACCGTCGCCCGTCTGCACGCCGCCTGCACGCGGGCCGCCTGTCTCCACGCGGGACCGCTGCCCCCAACGCCTCCCTGTCGCCTGTGCCGCCAGCAGGCCTGTTCAAGCCGCCTTCTCTTCCGGTTTCAATTTCCGTCGGAATAGGTTCGCGCCGCCCCGATCTACCTTGTTCTAGTGTCCAGATCATCGGTGGTGTCCTGTTCTAGGCGGAATTGGCTGGAGATTACTGATTTGCGAGCGTTGACTTCCAGTCAGATCTAGTCTAAATAAATCGAAAAAAAGGAGAGAGATGTCTTCTTCATTGGGTTATGTTGCGATTCCTCGCTGCCCGGTGATTTTCAATGGCGCGAATTATCCTGATTTTGCTGCCTTTATGCGCGTTCACATGCGCGGTCTCCGTCTTTGGGGTGTGCTCTCCGGCGAGGTCTCCTGTCCGCCGTGCCCCCCTGCTCCTGTGGCTCCTCTTCCGCCGACGCCGATTGTTCTCGGTGCTGATGATTCTCAGGAGGCCAAGGATGCTTTTCGAGTCTTGATAATCTGCTGTTGCTTATGACCTGAAGTTCAAGCACTCTTCCGATCTCGAGGCCTATCGACACGCCTCGACGCTTACACTCGGTGGGTTGATGAGGATGCTCGTCTTCGCTGTTCTCACCTCGAGTGTTACGCCCAAAGATGTCTTTGAGTTCATGAGTCTCCCTACTGTTGCCGCTCAGTGGGACCATCTTCGTCAGCGCTATCAGCCGTCTGGGGATGCTCTTTACCTGACTGTGGTTCGCCAGGAGCATGCTCTCCAGCAGGGTGATTCTACTATTGATAAGTTCTATACTCAGAGTGCTGCTATCTGGCGTCAGCTTGATTCTCTCTGTACTGCTGTTTGTGGAACATGCTCGTTCTGCTAGATTGTGTGCTCGGACTTGGAGTTTCACCGCATCTATGAGTTTCTGTCTCGGCTTCGCCAGGAGTTTGAGCCCCGGCGTGCTCAACTGAATGCTCGTGGTCGTGTTCCGCTCTCTGAGGTGTTGTTTGAGCTTCGGGCTGAGGAGACCCGTCTCCGTGGTGCTGGTCTTCTTGCGGTTCCATCTGCGCTTGCTACTCGTGGTGCTCCTTTGCCGTCTGCTCCCTCGACTCAGCCGCGGTCCCCTATGTCGCCGCCGATACTACCCACTCCTCCAGGTCAGGGTCAGGTTCAGCTTCAGCACCAGCAGCCTCAGGGTTAGAGTCAGCATCAGCAGGCTCGTGGTCAGGGTCGCCGTGGTTCTCTTTGTCACTGCTCTTACTGCAACAGGGATGGTCACACTTGGGCCACCTGTTATACACGGGACCCCAGTTTACGTCAGCAGCACCAGGCTCGTGGGCAGTCGGCTTCTTCCGGATCTTCAGCAGTTGCTCTCTCTGATCAGGACATTATCAGGAGTCTTCGCGGTCTGCTTGCTGCTACAGGCTCTTCTTCGACGGGCACTGCTGGTTCTGTGACTGACTCTTCAGGCACTGTGCGACCACCACCTTCTACACAGTCAGGTACGTCTCCGTGGTATCTGGATTCTGGAGCTTCTTTTCATATGACCTCTGAGTCTTCTTTTCTGTCCGCTCTTCGTTCTCTCCCTTCTCATGTCCGTGTTTTTACGGCTGATGGTACCTCTCTCCCTGTTTCTAGTCGGGGCACCCTTTCTACTTCTTTTTTTGTTCCTGATATTTCTCATGTCCCTCTTCTTAAGATGAATCTGTTCTCTGCTAGCCAGCTTCGACTCTGGTTGTCGCGTCATTCTTGATCTTGATTCTTGTGTTGTTCAGACCGCTGTCGCCCAGTTGAGCTGGCCTCGCATCGTGACTCTTGGTCTTTGAGAGTTAGGCGGCTTCGTGTTCCTTCCATGCTACTTCATCGCAGTTCTTCTCCGGTTGTCGCCTCTACTAGCTCTTTTCAGAAGTGTCATCATCGTCTTGGTCGCCTCTGACTCTTACCGTCGTCATTAGTTCATCGTGGTCTTCGGGGTGCATCTCAGGAGATGGGTCTTTGCATTGTCAGGGTTGTAGGTTGGGTAAACAGATTCAGCTTCCCTATCCTACTAGCGCGTCTGTATCTCAGCGACCTTTTGATTTAGTTCATTCCGATGTTTGGGGTCCGGCTCCCTTCGCTTCAAAAGGGGGCCATCGCTACTATATTTTATTCATCGATGATTTTTCTCGGTACACTTGGTTGTATTTTATGCGCTCTCGTAGTGAGGTTCTCTCCATATATTAGCGTTTTGCGGCCATGGTTCGTACTCAATATTCTACCCCCATTTGTGTGTTTCATGTTGATTCTGCTGGTGAGTATATCTCCCAGATGTTGCGAGGTGTTCTTGCTGAGCAGGGCACTCATGCTCAGTTCTCCTGTCCTGGCGCACATGCCCAGAATGGCGTTGCAGCGTAAGCATCGCCATCTTCTTGAGACCACTCGCGCTATGATGATTGCTTCTTCTCTCCCGCTGCATTTCTGGGCTGAGGCTGTCGCTACGCCGGCTTACCTCATCAATATTCAGCCTTCTGTTGCCTTGCAGGGTGGTATCCCTCTTGAGCGCCTCTCTGGAAAGTCTCCAGACTACTCCATGCTTCACTTGTTTGGTTGTGTTTGCTATGTTCTCCTTGCTCCTCGCGAACGCACCAAACTGACCGCTCAGTCTGCTGAGCGTGTCTTCCTCGGATACAATGATGAGCATAAGGGCTATCGCTGTTGGGACCCTGTTGGTCGTCGGATGCGTATCTCTGGTGATGTTACTTTTGATGGGACGCGTCCTTTCTATCCTCGTCCCACCGCTGGTACTTACCCGGTGGAAGATATCTCTTTTCTTCTCTTCCCTAACACACCTCCTTCAACCCCTATTGTGTCTTCTTCAGGATCTCCTCCCCCTGATGTCTCTTCTTCGACACCGTCCTCTTCTGCTCCGTCTAGTTCTCCTAGTTCTCCTCGTTCTCCGGAGTCTTCCTCTCCTATTTCCTCTTCTTCATCATCGTCTCCTGCGTCATCTTCCTCTGATGATCTTCCCTCTACTCGTCTGTTAAATGCGTCGTGCCCCAACCGTTACTCTCCTAGTCAAGATGGTCTTCATTGCCTCCGACCCGACCTCTTATCGGGATCTTGAGCATCATCTGAATGGCGGTGGCCATGGCTGAGGAGATTGTTGCGCTTGAGCGCACTGGCACCTGGGATCTTGTTTCTCCTCCTCCTGGTGTTCGTCCTATCACGTGTAAGTGGGTCTATAAGATTAAGACTCGCTCTGATGGATCTCTTGAGCGCTATAAAGCGCGTCTTGTGGCTCGTGGTTTTCAGCAGGAGCATGGTCGTGACTATGATGAGACCTTTGCTCCTGTCGCTCATATGACCACGTGCGTACTCTTCTTCTTTGTTATACATTGCGTCAGCAGTGCGTGTCCCAGCTTGATGTTTAGAATGCCTTTCTCAATGGTGAGTTGAGTGAGGAGGTTTATATGCAGCCTCCTCCTGGGTACTCTGTTCCTGAGGGGATGGTTTGTCGTCTCCGACGTTTTCTTTATGGCCTCAAACAGGCTCCTCGTGCCTGGTTTGAGCGCTTTGCTTCTGTAGTGACAGCTGCTGGTTTATCCCCTAGTGCTCATGATCCAGCGTTGTTTGTTCACACTTCTCCTCGTGGACGCACTCTTCTTCTTCTCTATGTTGATGATATGATCATTACCGGTGATGATCCTGAGTATATAGCCTTTGTTAAGGCTCGTCTTCGTGATCGATTTCTTATGGTGATCTTGGTCCTCTTCGATACTTTCTTGGGATTGAGGTTTCCTCCACTGATGGCTTTTACATCTCTCGTGAAAAGTATATTTAGGATCTTCTTGCTTGTCTGCTCTTGGGGATGAGCGCCGTTGAGACCCCTATGGAGCTTAATGTTAAGCTTCAACTTCGATGGTGATCCTCTTTACGATCCGACGCGTTATCGCCATCTTGTTGGGAGCCTTGTTTACCTTCTTGTCACTCGTCCGACATCTCTTATCCTATTCATATTAAAGTCGGTTTGTTTCGCTCCTACCACTGTTCATTATAGTCATCTTCTTCGTGTTCTTCGTTATCTTCGTGTACGATCACTCGTCGCCTTTTCTTTCCTCGTTCCAGTCCCTCTAGCTCGGTGCTATATTCGGACGCCACGTGGGCGAGTGATCCTTCGGATCGTCGTTCACTTTCTGCTTACTGTGTGTTTCTTGGTGGTTCGCTCATTGCTTGGAAGACGAAGAAATAGACGGCGGTTTCCCGTTCGAGTGTTGAGGCTGAGTTGCGTGATATGGCCTTGTTGACTGCTGAGGTGACCTGGTTACGGTGGTTACTTGCGGATTTTGGGGTCTCTATTACCACACCCAGTCTGGTTTTATCTGACAGTACAGGTGCTATTAGTGTTGCACGTGATCTGGTCAAGCATGATCTTACCAAGCATATTGGTGTTGATGCTTTCTATACACGTGCTCAGGTGCAGGCTCAGGTTGTTGCGCTTCAGTATGTGCCTTCAGATTTACAGTTGGCGGATTTCTTCACGAAGGCCCAGACCAGAGCGCAGCATGATTTCTTACTCTCCAAACTCAGTGTTGTGGATCCACCATGAGTTTGTGTGGGGGGGTGTTAGATGTATATATCTGTATATTGTATTTCCCCCATATGTTAGGGGGCTTCCTGCATATTTGCCCTGTACCTGTACTATATATTGTGGCCTTTGGCCCCCAGAGGAATACATGTTGTATATTCCTGACACCTATAACCAGCTACTACTCTTTGAGATATAAGCTCATTATTTTCATTTGGTACAACTATAATTCCTCCTTTCTTAGGGACACAATGAACAGGACTAACCCAATTACTATCAGCAATAGGAAAAATAATACCAGCATCAAGAAGTTTTAATACCTCATTTCTTACCACTTCCTTCGTCTTAGGATTTAATCGGCATTGATGTTCAACAACCGGCTTTGCATCAGGTTCTATATTAATAGCATGATGACAAATAGTACGAGAAATCCCTTTTAAATCATCAAGAGTATAACTCATAGATCCTCGGTGTTTCTTCAATACTTCCAATAATCATTCCTCTTCCTTTCCTGAAAGTTTAGAACTAATAATAATAGGATATATTTTCTTATCATCTAGATAAGCATATTTAAGATCATCGGGTAAAGGTTTTAGATCGAAGACAGGATCCTCTTTGGGTGGTAATGTGGTACCCAAATCTTCCACAGGTAGGTTATGTTTAAGCATCTCGGGTTGACGAAGAAAAATATCATTGATCTCATTTCTTTCTGTAGGGTTCGCAACATAGAAAACAAAAATTTCCTACGATGGGAACAATTATGTACCAAGATCTATCTACTAGATACAAGCAACGGGTGGATATACATCCATAGAATACATACCCTCGAAGACCGAATAGCGTTAACGAGGTTGTACTCGTGTATGATGTAGTTGAACGCTTGCCGATCTCAAGATCGAGAAGAAGTCCATCTAGTCCAGCAGGTCCAGCACCATCTAGTCCAGCACCGCAAAGCAGTGGTGAATCCGTGATTGCACACACGTTCGGGTACCCCGACAACCTCCGCGCCCTCGCTCCAGCAAAGCAAGGGAAGCAACAAATCCTTTCAGAAAAAGCCATCGGGAACATGTATCTCGCTGATCCGAGACCATGGGGAATTTCTAAAGGGGGGAGAGAAATCCTTCACGAGGAGGTGTAAAGTGGAGGAGGACGGGAATCCCAAGGGTGCATGGCCGCCGGCCATGGAGGGTGCCCCCACCTCTCCCTCATTCATATGGTGGAAGCTCCACTCACATAAAGATGACCCTTCATTTTCTCCACTCAAAATCCCATTAAAGTTCCACCAAATTTAATGTAATCTCTCTTAAAATAAAACTCCTTTTATTTATTTATTCAGAATTTTGTTAATTACTTTAATTAACAAACATTCACATAAAACCCCTTGCTAGTATTCAATTTCACATGCAGAACCAGTTTTACAAATTTCAACCGAAATGATTCTGGTGTCTAGTGAAATAAATTCCTACGCTTTCCTTTTTCTTTCTCTGGCATATTATTTGCTACAAATGGTGTAGGTACACCTTAAGTGTGTCACCCTATGGTTCGCGAATAATGCAGACATGATCGAGACCCCTCTCCGATTAATAATCAGCAGCGGGACCTGGAGATCCGTACTGACTCCCACACATTCAACGATGACTTCTGTGATTGTGTGAACCTTATACGCATGTAACTCAATCCCTTTGTCTCGCGATATATTACATGTCCAAGATTCGATCATCGATATCTTCATACCAAGTTTGATCTTGTTACCGACATGTACTCTTTTCTTGTTCCCGTGATATAACATTCTAGTGATCAAATCACTTGATTGCAAGCTAACTAATGTGATATCACCGAGAGGGCCAGAGTATATCTATCCGTCATCGGGATGAACAAATTCCACTCTTGATCAATGAGCCTCAACATAACACCTTTGTAGTATTGAATCCATCTTTATAGTCACCCTGTTACGATGTGACGTTTGATGTTATCAAGATACTCTTTCGGTGTTAGTGATTGACATGATTTCATGGTCTAAGGACTAAGATTACTTCGTATGATGTTATAGCAATATAAACACAATGACCTTGATCGTAATGCTATACTTTGGATGAATGTTCATCGCATCATTCCAACAACGTTGTGACCTTGTCATTAACGACATCCAATGTCCATGATCAGGAAACCTTTGATCATCTTGTTAATAAACGAGTGAGTTTATAAGAGAGGCATAACTAGGAACTATCTTTTTGTTTATGAAACACAAATGTATTAACATTTCTGTATTAATACAATTATAGCATGCAAAATAAACATTTATCATAAATAAGAAATATGATAATAACCACTTTATTATTGCCTCTCGGGCATATTCCCTTCAGTCTCCCACTTGCACTAGAGACAATAATATAGTTTGAAAACTTTGCGCATTGAACACCTATGGCTTTCTGGTGTTCCATATATGCGATTGCAAGTGGTTAACATAATCTACGGACTGACGCTTTCAGGTTCGCGTGTATTTGCATGTCTTTGCATCTTTACGCATCACTCATTCTCTAATGAGATGGCATTGTATAAATTTGGTCTTTTGGTGAGACCTTTAGTTTCTTGGGGTTAAATCATGTCGATACTATTGTCGTACATTATATCTTTAGTGTTAGCCCATTGTGAACCACACCTTAGTTTGATAACAAACTACTTGACACAAATTCCCTACTTTGCTGCTACTATAGCAGTCATATATTTAGCCTTTTGTTGTAGTATCCGTCATATTATCTTAACTTTGGAAATCATCCAAATCCGTCATGGAAACTTCTTTCCATTATATTGTGCCACCCATAGTTTAAATTGAGATAAACTTAATTTTTATCTTGTGACAGAACTAGTATCATTTTACAATGAACTATTCGTCTCTTATACAAATATAATATATTCTTAATTCTTCCAAATGATTATAAGAATATTCTTACTATCGTCCAATGATCATTTTATAATTCATTTTGGTATATGCTCATAACACTTAGAGCATAGGACATATCTGGATGTGTACATATTATGGTAATCAAAACATTCTTGTGATTTCACTCATCAAGTGTCAAAGCACTTGAATCTTGTTTCACTTATCAAGTGTCGATACACTTCAATATTGATTCAATTCTTTTCCATGCGACAAGAACCTTTTATCGTCGTTTCTATATTGAACTCCTTCAATATCTCATATATGTATGTTTGGCACGACCATATTAGTGTCACAGTCTATCCATGTAGATATTCATGCTAAATATTCGGGTTTTTCCTAAGTCTTTCATCGAAATGAAATTCTCAACCTTTGTCAATAAAATATACAACATTTCCAATCAACAAGATGTCCTCCACATAATGTATTAGAAATATGTCTCAGTGCTCCCACTTAATTTCTTGTAAATGCAAGCATCTTCATCGTCTCCTGATGAAAACTCCTTTAACAGTCTCATCACGGTGAAGATTCCAACTCCGCGATGCTTACTTCAACCGTTGAAGTTTGCATGCCATTTTTAGCATCCTTTGAATTAACAAAACCCTTTCGACCTTGTCAGGTACACGTCCTAGGTAACCATTCTATTAGAAGAACATTGTTTTGTTTGTTCAACTATCATATACCAAATTATATGTAGTGGTTGATACATTAATCCGTCCAGACTAAATATCTCTATGAAAGATCAAATCTTGTCATAGTCAACTCCTTTAAAATTGTTGTAAAAACTTTACGACATGTCGACTATTTCATAGATGTGAAACATCTATGTCTGTTTCTTTATAGATCCAAATACGACCGATAGGTTTTTGCACCTTTCCGGAGGGTCTTCCAAGTTCAAAAAAAAACTTTATTTCTCGTGTATGGAACTATCACGGATTTTATGGCTTCAAGCCATTTGACGGAGTCAGAGCCCATCATCGCTTCTTTGCATGTAGTCGGTTCATCATTGTCAAACAAAAATGATTTACTCTCAAATCTCAGCATTTGATTGTTTATCCGACCTACTTGGTTCAATAGGAACTTAGATCTCCGTGACCGCAACCTTTGAGGCACATAAGCTACGAGCATTATGGATACCTCCGGATCGATTTCCGGCACTGCACAACTCAGCACATATAGCTAAGGTTCGTTAACCTTATTAAAGTTCTATTATCCTCCCACTTAACTTTTACGAAAAAATCCTTTTTCAAGAAACTTGACGTTCTAAGTGACAAACGCTTTTGTCTTTGGTGTTATGGAGGAATACCCAACGGTTATTCGAAATAACCTACAAAGACATGCTCATCCAACTTTGGTTGTAAACATCTTACTTATGCTTAGCATACCAAAATTTAAGAAAGGACAACTTGGGTTTTACCCCAAACCATAACTTACATGGTGTCATTTCAACGGATCAAGATGGAGCTCTTTTCAGTGTAAAAATGGTAGTCTCTAAAGCTTTAATCTTTTAAACATAATGGCAGTTTTATAAATAACACCTTTGATCCAACCATATCAAACAAGGTTTCATTACAAATCTCAAACACTCCATATTCCTTTGGTGTTTTTGGAGATGCAAATCTAGGTGTTTTGCTAAACTTGTAACTCAAATAAATCTCTTTATGATAAAATCATAAATTATTTATTTTCTTGTTACAATGATTTTCCACTTCATCTTGAAAGTCTTTGAATGTTTTCAAATATTTCATACTTCTTTCTCATTAAGTGAATATTCACTCAAATTCCGGAGAAAGCATATGAAGTTGAAATCCATCGCTTATGACTACACACAATGGACTACATACATCGATATGTATTAATTCCAATAATTTAGTCGATCATTCTTCTTTGGCCTTTGAACAAAGTTTTAATTATCCTGAGGAAAGTCTCACAGCGTCACTTGATCAAATCAAAGACTCCAAAATCCATGAATATGGAGTTTCTACATGTTTTCTTTCCAAAATAATTTAAACAGCGATGTCACTTCGTAAGTGATCTTTCAATCATTTGTCTTGCGACATTTTAGCATTAGTTTTTATGGATGTTATTTCTCCAACTAGATTTGTAAACCATCCATCTTATATGGAATACAGTAATTATTTGAACAATCTTTGTTCTCATAATACCTGATTAAAACAAATCTTGAAGGCATGCTTTGATGTCAACGAGAAATACAAACAACAACTTGTTTGTTTTCGATGAACATCATCGCATATGCTCTTGCTAGTTACTTAGGCCATTGTAGTTCATGACTTGTGTTGTTCTGTATGAAATTTCATACCAACCAATTCGATATTCAATACCTAAGAACCACATTGTTTAACAAGCAAAGAATACAACCATAACATGTATATCATCTATATACCTAAACTGGATATTTCTAGTCTTTTCTTTTCTGTCAAATATATTTTATAGATTCTCTTTCAGCATTTCCTTTTATTTTTTAAAATAATCTATCAACATCAAAAGTGGCGCCATATACATGACACATAGTCCAAAGCGTGTATATTCAAATACTAATACCTTTGGACTTGCACTTTAAAGTAGATCACCATCATCAAATGATTGGTGTTCTTTCAAAATCCATTCTTTGGTAATCTTTTAGTATAGTAAACCCTTTACATACATCTTGTATTTATCCTTATCATGATGACTTTTATGATCAAGCTAATGTAGCTTATAAAGGCGAATCGTGAGTATAATGTTACTTTCCAAAAACTTTTTGGATGATTAGGATGTCTAGCATCTCCAAACTTTGCAAATTCTCATCCAATTATGAGAATGTACATTATACTCTTTCATATTTCAACCAAAATATTGTTTCAGATATCGTTATATCTGCCACAAATTATGGTTTCTAAAACAATTCTTTCAGCTCCTAGATAACCTTGATATTTAAAAACAATGAAGAATCATGGAGGCAAACATGATACTCTAGATTCTAACACTGGAATTGTCTCTCTCAATTTAATACTAATTATTAAATTTCACGGAGTAAACGGAGTTTGCTAAAAGTTTGCAATTGGACTTTAAACTTTAGATTGACGCTCAACATAATATGATATCAGTTCGTAAAGTAAATATCCAGAATTCTATAGTTATATTATCTCAATTACAACTAATCATAAGGTGGTGAACGAATGCAATGACTACAACAAATTATGCAAATTCACTTTGATTTAGTTTATGATAAATTGAGTTCTACTAATCTAAATTATAAATGAACTCCCACTCAAAAATGACACTCCTCGTGTCTTTTTGGTGATTACATGAACCAAATCCACTACATCAAGTCTGATCATCACTGAGACAGTGTAGCTTCAAAGGCGAGCATCTATATGGTCATCATATCAAGCATATGACTCATGCTTAAACTTTTGGTCCGTGTTCCTAGGCCATGTCTGTACATTCTAGGCTCGCCAAGTAAGAACCTTAGTATTCGCATGTGTAAAACTGTCTTACACCTGAGATATGTTCGTGGATTCAAGTACACCCGATAATCACGTGATGTCTTGAAGCAGCGAAACATAGTCGGTGCATACTTAAGGAAGAACACGTTTTTATCTTGATATCTAAATGAGGGATCATCTTATAATGCTAATAAAAACTCCAAACAAGCAATATAATATGCAAACAAACATCATATGCTATAGTGATATGATATGGTTCTTGCACTTGATCTCTATCTTGTGCATCGTGGAATGATCTTTATCATTCCTATATGTGTAAGGCCAAGGTCTATGGAACTTACACTTTGACATATTATAATTTTCAATAGTATCAATCCACACTACAAATTATAACACTGTCATATCATGACACTAGCCCAGCAACAATCTAAACTAGACGCTTCTAATTTATCCATTGCAAGTTTTACGTGGCTAAGGGCTTTCAGAGATAGAACCGTTCTTACCAACAAACATGGAGCCACAATGAGGATAATCAAATTATTAACAACTCGTTGTAAATTAGATATTGACTATAGTAGGAGAGACAGACACCCGCTAGCCACTTATGCAAAACTAGTTGCATGTCAATCGTGGAACAGGTCTCATGTGCGAGGACATGTAAAGTTTGTCTGGGCCGCTTCATCCCACTATGCCACCAATATCCAAAGTACAAACAAGAATAAATAACATGATCATCATCGCCCACATACTCATATGTGTACTATCCGTGCAAAGCATCTACGCATAGATCCGTCTCTAATACCATTGCAGGGTTCGCAGCATAGAAAACAAAATTTTCCTACGATGGGAACAACTATGTACCAAGATCTATCTACTAGATACAAGCAATGGGTGGATATACATCCATATAATACATACCCTTGAAGACCGAATAGCGTTAATAAGGTTGTACTCATGGATGATCTAGTCGAAAGCTTGTTGATCTCAAGATCGAGAAGAAGTTCATTCGGTCCAGCAGGTCTAGCACCATCTAGTCCAGCACCGCAAAGCAGTGGTGCATCCATGATCGCACACGCGTTCGGGTACCCCGATAACCTCTGCGTCCTCACTCCAGCGAAGCAGCGAAAGCAACAAATCCTTTCAGAAAAAGCCACCGAGAACATGTATCTCGTTGATCCGAGACCATGGGGAATTTCTAAAGGGGGAGAGAGATCCTTCACGATGAGGTGTGAGAGTGGAGGAGGAGGAGGGGCTCTTTATATATGGGAGGGGGCAGCCTAAGGGGGCATGTCCGCCAGCCATGGAGGGTGCCCCCACCTCTCCCTCATTCATGTGGTGGAAGCTCCACTCACATAAAGATGAATCTTCATTTTCTCCACTCAAATTCCCATTAAATTTCCACCAAATTTAATGTAATCTCTCTTTAAATAAAACTCCTTTTATTCATTTATTCAGAATTTTGTTAATTACTTTAATTAACAAACATTCACATAAAACCCCTTGCTAGTATTCAATTTCACATGCAAAACCAGTTTCAGCAATTTCAACCAAAATGATTCCGGTGTCTAGTGAAATAAATTCCTGCGCTTTCCTTTTTTTTCTCTGGCATATTATTTGCTCCAAATGGCGTCGGTATCCCTTAAGTGTGTCACCCTACGGTTCACGAATAATGCAGACATGATCGAGACCCCTCTCCGATCAATAATCAGCGGGGAGACCTGGAGATCCGTACTGACTCCCACACATTCAACAATGACTTCTGTGATCGTGTGAACCTTATACGCATGTAACTCAATCCCTTTGTCTCACGATATATTACATGTCTGAGATTCGATCATCGGTATCTTCATACCTAGTTTGATCTCGTTACCGAGATGTACTCTTTTCTCGTTCCCGTGATATAACATTCTAGTGATCAAATCACTTGCTTGCAAGCTAACTAATGTGATATCACCGAGAGGGCGCAGAGTATATCTATCCGTCATCGGGATGGAAAAATTCCACTCTTGATCCACGAGCCTCAACATAACACCTTTGTAACACTGAACCCATCTTTATAGTCACCTTGTTACGGTGTGACGTTTGATGTTATCAAGATACTCTTATGGTGTTAGTGATTGACATCATCTCATGGTCTAAGAACTAAGATTACTTCGTATGATTTTATAGCAATATAAACACAATGACCTTGATCGTAATGCTATACTTCGGATGAATGTTCATCACATCATTCCAACAATGTTGTGACCTCGTCATTAACGACATCCAATGTCCATGATCAGGAAACCTTTGATAATCTTGTTAATCAACGAGCTAGTTTATAAGAGAGGCATAACTAGGAACTTTCTTTTTTTTATTAAAAACACATGTATTAACGTTTCCGTATTAATACAATTATAGCATGCAAAATAAACATTTATCATAAATAAGGAATACTATAATAACCACTTTATTATTGCCTCTCGGGAATATTCCCTTCACTTTCTTCCATGAAGATCTTACTTTCATGATCTTCCATAAATTGTTGCAAAGCATTGTTAGGAGCAAAAGAAATAGAAGAAAGTTGTTCAACTCTGAAATCCTAATTAGGTAAATCATTTTCGTAAGGTGTTTTAGCAAACTTGGAAAAATTAAACTCATAAAATTCCCCATCAAATTTAGTTAAAAGTTTCTCCTTCCTGCAATCTATAATAGCTCCACAAGTGTTCAAGAAAGGTCTACCAAAAATGATAGGAAAAGTTATACTAGCTGCTGAACCAAGTACTAGAAAATCAGCAGGATATTTAGTCTTACTACAAAGAACTTCCACATCTCTTACAATACCAACTGGAGAGATGGTCTCTCTATTAGCCAGGTGAATAACCACATCAATGTCTTCAAGTTCACAAGGACCAATTTCATGCATAATTTCTTTGTAAAGCTCATAAGGAATAACACTTGAACTTGCACCAATATCACATAAACCATAATAGCAATGATCACCAATTCTAATAGAAAGCACATGGACACTAGCTTTTCTAGCTTTACTAGGATGCGAGACAATAATAGAGGCATCCTCACAAAAGATAATGTGCCCATCTTCTACATTTTTAGTGACAAGGTCTTTAACAATTGCCACTACAGGTTCAATATTTATTTGTTCATCAGGTTCTATGGCTTTCTTTGTACTTTTGTTCACCACACTAGCTATCATAGAATGTTCCTTTGTCTTAGCAGGGAAATGTATTTTCTCCATATAAGGTTCAGGCAAAATATGATCAACAGTATAAACTTCAGTATTTCTAGCAGGAACATGATTAACAATATATTTATAAGGTGCATGGTACTTATTCAACTCCTTTTTAGGAATTAAAATGTAAGAGGCAAAGGCCTTAAAACAATTTTCAAGAACTTGAGGATCAAGACCATACGCAGTACTAATATTATGAAAACCATCAGTTTCCATAAAATATTTTATGCATTCATAATCATAATTTATACCTGACTTTCTTCCTTTGTCATTCTCCCATGCTTCAGTATTTTCTTGAATATGGTCTAGAAGATCCCATTTAGCTTCTTCTTTCATACGTGTAAATGATCCAGCACAAGAAGCATCTAGTAAATCTTTATCATAAAGAGAAAGCTTTGCATAAAAGTTAATAATAATAATATTGTTAGGGAGCTCATGAATAGGACATTTGAGCATTAGTAACTTCAATCTCCCCCAAGATTGGGCTATACTCACTTCATCACGAGGCCAAAAGTTATATATTTGATATCGTTCTTTATGAATCTCACTAGGAGGATAGAATTTAGAATAAAAGAGAGGTACAATTTCCTGCCATTCCATAGATTATCCATTCTTCAGCGGCTTATACCATTCTTCAGCTCTACCTTTCAATGATATAGAGAATAACTTTTTCTTAACTTGTTCCATTGTGATCACTGCACACTTGAACAACCCACATAATTCATGTATAAAGAGCAAATGATCACCAGGATGGACAGTTCCATCTCCAAAATAGTAGTTATCCATAACACAATCAACAATTTTTGTAGGTATTTTAAAAGGATCTATCCCAGCAGGTGGTGGTTCATCTACTACCTCAGCAGTGGTAGTAGTTTTCCCAAATAGGAAACTAAGTGAGTTATCCATATTAGAAACAATAACAAACAGAAATAAAATAGTAGAAAATTCCTTTACCAGTTCCACTCTTCAATAGCGCTTCACTCCCCGGCAACGGAGCCAGAAAATAGTCTTGATGACCCACAAGTATAGGGGGTGTATCATAGCACTTTCAATAAATAGGAGTGTCGATCCCAACGAGGAGCAGAAGGTGATGAATAGTGGTTTGGATCAGGAATTCTCTGTAAATACTTAGCAAACAAATTTTTAGGGGTTTTTGATAATGCAAAGAAATAAAGTGAAAGTAAATAAAATACAATAATAATAATTGCAGCAAGTGGCCCAATCCTTTCTTCAGCAAAGGACAAGTCGGTTGTATTACTTATGAGGACCAAACTTTCTCGAGAACACATGGGAATACTGTCAAGTGATTTCGCTTCATATAGTTGATTAATCTTCTTTGGTTGGATATGTGTCGTGTGGGTGAACCTATGTTAATGTACCGACCTTACTTGGACTAATTGACGAGGTTTGATCTCATCAATGCCCATTTTTATGGACTTGGGTTTTGGATAAGATGGGGATGCTGGAGATCGTGGAACGGTTAGCAAACAAGCAACACGGGGACACAAGGTTTACCCAGGTTCAGGCCCCCGGAGGGAAAACCCTACTCCTGCTTGTCTGCTCTTGATTATGGCAGAACCGAAGGTTCTGAGGTGCCAGATCTGCTGGCGTGGAGGAGTGTATGTGAAAGTATGAGGAGGAGATCTAGGTCGTGCCCTCCTAGCCTTTATATAGACTCAGGCAGGTCCCGGGCATAGACCTAGTCGGTTACAGGTTCTAGGGTTTAACCCCTTTGAATTTCCTATCTACTCTAGTCTCGCTCTCCAAGGATCCGAAAGCGTCATGGGCCTTGGCCACCCGAAAATCTTCATGGGCCGGCGTATAATTGCCGTGGGCCTTCCTTGGGCTGGACCAGGTATGCTGAGATCATGTACCCGTGGGGTATAACCATGTCAGTAGCCCCCGAGTGTTCAGGTAGATTCGGCTGAGGACTCTGCAATCTTTCGGGTGCAACTATGTATTTCAATAGTTCATGTGCAGGGATTGCTGATGCGTGTGTCTGACTCACCCGACGGATCAGGGTCAGTTAACTGTCTTAGGACGAAACAACACGATCTTCTTCAGGTTGGAGTCCCTCAACTCGAACCCGGAACATATGCTGGCATAATTCGACTCAGGCCGCGGAGGACTTACAGGAGTGGAATTCCAGTGAATTTAATTGATGTACCCAACGCGTCCGTCGAGATTTTTCATTGCACCTATTAGCACGGGTTTTTACTAGCAGAGCGCAGTCGTGTGCGTTGCCAGGCCATCAAATGATATATGTAGGTCTTATCTTTGTGTTGCAGACACAGCATCCGAATTTTTATCACGGCGGAGGTGTTTTCGGGTGGTCAAGGAGAACGTTGCTCACTTAACGTTTAGTTGGGGCAGAGTTGCCGAAAAGTTTTTTGCATGCTGATCCGAAGGATAACAGTCGAAGAATTCATAGGGTGCGCGACCAGCGCTCCCTATGGAAGTATCCCCCGAGTGTCTGTTCGAGTCGCAGACTCGAGCGGAGACTTTAATTCAGACGTTGTTCAGTTATAAGTCCGTAGGACACAAAAAATTTCGGATGATTAAATCCGTCCTCCCTATGGGAGTAGCCCCCGAGTCCATAGTGGAGTCGTAGACTCGACGAAGGCCTCGAAGTAACATCTTGCTTCTATGCATCTTTCGGGTGCGCGGCCAGCGCTCCTGATAGGAGTAGCCCCCGAGTAATTGGTCGAATCGTAGATTCGAGTGAGTACTCTTAACTTCGTAGCCGGAAAAATTGAAGCCGTTGCTAGTGTAGCTTTTGATGACGTCAGTGCTGACGCTCGATGACCTCAAGCGTCTGCTGCGCCAGAGATGACTTGACTGGACGAACATAGGTCCCACTGTCTGACCTTGAATTGACCGGTCACGCGCGGCGTGGAGATAATTACGGCGTCGCCTCGATTTCCACGCGTAGTGGACGGTGTGTTAGCGACGGTTTGTTGTGATGCTGACACGTGTATGGCCAGATCCTGGCGTTGGCGTTAGGTCTTCTTGATGGACGGCTGCCGTGCGTTGTCCTCGTCGTTATAATCCTTGGGGAAAATTTTAGTTTTTTTTCACCGCATCTGTTCTTGCTTTCACTGCTTCCTTGCGTTCTGAGAGCTCTTGCTGCGCGCTGGAATATCCTTGCACATTTCCTTCTTCCCTTCTGCGCTCTCGCCGCCGGCGCCGCCGTACCGCGATGGGGAAGCCGAAGAAGTCGTCGTCTGCGGTTGGCACCAGCGCCGCCGGAGGGAAGAAAAGTGTCACCGCTACCCGTGTCACCAACGGTGGCTGGCGGCGATCGGAGACGCGGGAGAGTGATCTCCACAGGCTTCGCGAGCGGGGCCTGATCCCGCAGGATAGGGAGGCCGTTAAACTCCCAGGCAATGAGGTAATCCCCCGTCCCCCCGTTGGGTATCGGGTTATGTTCCTTGCCTTTGTCTTGCGCGGATTTTCCTTCCCAGTCCACGACTTCCTTCGTGGACTGATTTTTCTATACGGTGTCCAATTGCACCATCTTTCCCCCAATTCTCTACTTCACATCGCTTGTTTTATCACTTTCTGCGAGTGCTGGCTCGGTATTAAGCCGCACTTTGGCCTCTTCCAGAAACTTTATTCTGTGAAGAGGCAATCTGGTTCGGATGGTGTTTATCCCATTGGGGGTTGCATCATCTCCCTCAGGCCCAATCTGCTTTTCTTTTCTTTTTCCATGTCCGAATCTGTCCAGTACTGGTGGAGGCGATGGTTTTATATCCGCGACTCCGTAGTACCTGGGCAAGATTTTGGTCTTGTTCCTTTCGACCCCTCCCAGGAGATTGAGCCAAAAATGTCTTGGAAAAACAAGGTCTTGGATGGCGAGGTGGCAGAGATAGAGGCTCTATATCGTCGGGTGGAGGATCTCCAGTTGATTCCGGAGAAGGAAGTGAACGGTGTGGATATCATCCGCACCTTTATCGAGCGTCGAGTGCAGCCACTCCAGGCTAGGGTGCACCCGATGTTCCTTTATGCTGGCCGGCGTGATCCGACGAGGGTTTCGGCTGAGAAAATCTCTCAGGGAGATCTTGACAGGGCCCTTCGCTTGCTGCTGAAGTTCAAGGCCGGAGAGGATATCCCGGTGAAGTCGCTGACTCCTCCGTTTTCTTCTTCGCTTCCTGTTCCACAGGTGTAGATCCGTGCGCGTAGCGCTATTTTTCGGCTGCATTGTTTTGTGCTTGTTTGCTAACAAATTGTTCTTCTCCTGTGCAGAGCTTCAAAGTGCCGGGTATGTCGCCTCCATTACCCGAAGTGTATCCGAATGCTCTGGATAATGATTTAGTGGATTCCATGTCCGAGCTGCCATCGGCGCGATCTCCGGCTGAAGATGCCAACGAGTCGAGTGAGGACCACACTCGCAAACGATCGCGGAGCTCCAGCGAGTCTTCAGATGCTTCGACTCCTCCGACTCCTAGGAATCCTCTGTGTCTTGAGCGCCATAGTCATGGGTATGGAGGCTCTTCCTCCCCTATTCCTGCTCTTCATGTGCAGGCTGTAGCGTCGCACCCGCCAGCGAAGCGGAAGAAGGAAGAAAATAAGGAAGAGAAGAAGGAAGAGAAGAAAGAGGAGAAGAGGGTCCGAAGGACCCCTCCTGTCTTCAACCTAAGCGAGCTTGACTCGTAAGTTTCCTCTGTACTGCGCTTTCTTTTCTTTTTACTTTGTTCTTGTACTAATTTGTTCGTGTTCAGGCACTCTTCCAATGGCTCCTCTAGCGACGGTGCTCGGGAGATGATGGGGGAGTCGAAAGTCATGTCTCCTCCTCAGACGGTGGCAACTTCTGAGGGCGCTGCTCCGAACCCTCCTCCATCGGAGGTGCAGATGGTTGCGCCTCAGAATTTCGCCAGCGTACCTTCGATGTCGCCATTGGATCATGTAAGTCTCCTGCCACGGGGGAAGCCCCCGCGCGTTTGTAAAAGATTTTTCTTGTTTTGTTCTTCGAGTGTGGGGAGCCCCGGCGTTTTCGTGTCGTCTTTTGGTTCTTCTTTTTTTTGGGATTAGCCCCCGAGTCCTTTTTCTGACTGGTAGGTTTTCTTCCTGCAGCCTTTTGTACAGGATGCCAAGCGTCGTGCAGAGCACACAGTCTTGGAGGCCACCTCAAACAGCTTCAAGGTATTGTTATGCCTTTGATGTTTGCTTCTTCGTATTCTTGTCTGTTATCGACACTTGTATTTTTTGGATGCGAGGAGCATAACACCTCCTTCGTGAGATCGATGCTCTCAAAAGAGTCTTGGTCAGCGGAGAAGAAGGTCGAGGTCGCCGTTGGTGAAGGCGCCTTGGAGGCGCTCTGCGGCCGAGGCTAAGGAGCGCCTACAGCAGGAGGCCACGGACCGCGAGGAGCAGCTTGCCACTGCTGCGGCTATGCGTGAAAGAGAAATGGCTGGCAAGCTCATGGCTACTGCCAAGGCTGTTTCGGGTGAGTATCTTCTTTTTACCCTTTTGTTTTTCTTGTCTTTCTTCTGGGTGCTTTCTTCATTCCTTTTCTTTATTGTCTCAGATGCCGCAGGCATCGAGTTTGACCGCAGCGCTCTGGAGCATGGGAGTGCTCTAGATGATGCTACTGCAGCGGTCGAAGATCGCTGCAGCACCGTCGTCAGCTCACTTGCCAAGGCCAAGGAGGTCCTTGGCCGCTTCTACAAGGAGCTTGTCCCCAAGGGCAAGGCTCTTGATGATGTTGACGCCTTGGCGGAGGCATTGTCAGCCGAAGCGCCTGCGGCGTACAAGCACAAGCAGAAGGGCATTGGCGCGTCCGTCGGGCTGGCGATGGCCTTGGCGGCTGGAGCGGAGCTGGACCTTCCCCAGATCACCTCCCGGATGCCGACGACCACGGATGGATCCGAGGTAGCCTTTGCTACCTATTCTGCTCGCTGCAAGCGATATGGGCCCAAGATGATTGATCTGCTGGCCGAGTACGCTTCGACAGCAGGAAGCTGTATGAGGCAATCCGGATCTAAGGCGACTCAGGGCGCCGCGTCTTAGGCGCTGTAGCTGTAGGAATAGTTTGTAATTTTCTTTTGTTGTAATTATGTTGAGGAAACAAAATCCATGTGCCACGTAGTGGCATTTATCCACTTAATGAATTTTGTTGAGTTGTGCTCTTCGCCGTCTAAGTGTTTATGTCCTTTTCTTTTCTGCTGCTCTAGGTTCCTTCGGGTGCTGATCCTGTTGACACCTCGCCTGCAGCGCGGCTACGGCCATCTTTGGATGATTCGTCACAACTTGCTTTTCTTCGAGACCGTGTTCGTAGTCTTGAGAAGGAGTTGCTTGGGGTGCGTGGTCACGCCGATGTTTGGAAGTCCAAGGCAGATCGCGGTGCAGCCAGAGAGGAGTATTTGATGGCGGAACTGCTTCTACTGTCTGAGCAGCTGCAATGTAAGTTGTTCTTTGTTTTCGGGCTGCAGCTCATTTCTTCGGATGCGTACGCTTGGCCTGCTTCTTACTTTTGTGCGAGTATCGCAGGTGCTAACCTTGCTCCAAGGGAGGAGAAAGAGCGTGTTGCTGTTCGGGTCAATTGTTTGACTCAACAGGACATGGAAGCTGACGGGTTCTTCTGGATGGATCGCGACCGTGCCATGGCTCTGACAACGGTGTAGGATCGCGTTCACCAAGTATCGCGGGTGCTTCGTCAAGTGCAGACTTCACTCTCGTCGATTCTGCATGTGATGTTTCCCCTGGATGTTGTGCTAACAACCCTGTCCGGTCTTCTGTCTAGAGTTCGGAGTGTGACTCGTGTCCAGGAATTGTGAGGCAGCAGCTCGTCGCAGGGGTGAAGGCTGCGTTGTCCCTTGTTAGGCTGCATCGTCCTGATGTAGATCTGTCTGCTGTTGCGGCTGGGCCACCTCTTCGGCCGGATGGTGGCGAGTGGGATATGCGTCCGCATTATGCGGCTATAAGGCAGTATGCCGAACAGGTCGTAGATTTGTTTGAGCAGCGTGCTCAAGTTATTCTTCAGAATAGGTAGTACCTGTAAAAGAGATAGATGTAAAATTTGTATATTTCGACTGGGCATGTTGTGCCCTTAGTTATAAGGGTTTGTTTGAGCACGCAGTGCTTTTATTTGAGTACGTGTCCTTTTCGTTAGCCTGACGCTATCAGCTACTCGGGTGTACACGTGTTATCCTCAGTCCATGAAATCGTGAGGTGGGGGGAAGCCCCCGAGTGCGTGTGTAGCATGAAGTAAAGTTGCAAATAGTAAAACGAAATTTTTGGGGCGAGACACTTAGCTTTATTTATATCGTAATGGAGGAAGTACATTGTTCGGCTGAGTAGCCTTGGCTGAATAGCTTTATTGAAAGTAAAGGGGTAGATAGCTAGGGGTAGAATCATCGCAAGTGCGCGATGTTCCATGGGTTGGAGTATGCGACCCTAGACTCCACGTGCTTGAGGCGATAGGCGCCACCTGGGATGACTTCGGTGATGATGTAGGGTCCTTCCCATGGTGACTCAATTTCTTCGGTCGTTCTTGCTTGAGTTGCAAGACGAGGTCTCCTTCGACGAAGGACCTTGGGCGCAGCCGGCGGCTATGGTAGTTGCGGAGACTCTGCTGGTACACCGCTGATCGAGCTACTGCTACGTCTCTTGCCTCGTAAAGTGTGTCGACGGCGTCTTCGAGTGCAGTCGTGGATTCGGCTTCGCTGTAAGCGACGACCCGGGGGGCCTGGTGGCGTACTTCGACTGGTAGCACGGCTTCGGCTCCATGCACCATGAAGAACGGTGTGTAGCCGGTGGAGATGTTTGGCTTGGTGCGCAAACTCATAGGACGTATGGTAGCTCTTTCGTCCAGGCTCCGGCCTTTCGTTCGAGTGGGCTCATGAGGCGCTTCTTGATGCCAGCGCTGATTAGGCCGTTGGCCTTTTCGACCTGCCCCTTCGTTTGCTGGTGAGCCACTGAGGCGTATGTGATGTTGATCCCGAGGCCTTCACAGAAGTCTTGGAATTCTTTGGAGATGAAGTTCAATCCGTTGTCGGTGATGATGCGGTGCAGTACGCCGAACCTGTAGACAATGGATTCGAAGAACTTCACGGCGGTCTTGCCCTTTTGGTTGGTAACCGGCATGGCTTCGACCCACTTGGTGAATTTATCGACTGCGACCAGGAGGTAAACGTGCCCCCCTTTCGAGGATTTTGGCAGTTTTCCGATCATGTCGAGGCCCCATTGAGCAAAGGGCCAGGCTATAGGTATGGGCCTGAGTTCTGACCCGGGTGTGTGTGGTTTGTCGGCGAACCTTTGGCACCCGTTGCATCTTCGGACTATGTCCTTTGCATCGCTCATGGCCATTGGCCAGTAGAATCCAGCTCGTAGAGCTTTGGCGACAAGGGAGCGGCTGCCTGCGTGATGGCCGCAGATGCCCTCGTGGATGTCTTGGAGGATGGTTTTCCCGTCACCGATGGTGACGCACCTTTGTAGTACACCCGTAATACTGCGCTTGTATAGCTCGCCATTGATGATGGTGAAAGCTTTTGACCGGCGAGATATGCGCCGGGCATCCGTCGGGCTGTCAGGCAGTTCTCCGTTTATCAAGAACTGGAGGTACGGTCGCGTCCAAGTTTCTTCGACTGCCATGACCTGCATCAGGTTGACCATAGCGACCTCTCTGTCCAGCTTCTCGGGTCCTTCGTTTCCTTCGGGCAGCGTAGCCCCCGAGTGTTCTGTTTCTTCCGGTGATCCCTTGGGGAATTTCCGCTTGATGGATGGCATGCACATCTGTTCGAGGAACACACCCGGTGGCACCTTTGCGCAAGTGAAGCCGATGTTGATGAGTCTGTTGACTTCTTCGTTGCTTTCTCTTCCAACGTGCTGAAGCTCGCAGCCGTCGAATTCTCCTTCGAGTGCATTATAGAGTGCGCGGTACGCAATCATGTTTTCGGCGTGTGCGTCGCACTCGTTCATCATTTGCTGGACGATAAGGTTGGAGTCACCGTAGATGACCAGGCACGTTGCGCCGCAGATCTTTTCCATCCTCATGTCGTGGATGAGGGCTTCGTATTCAGCCTCGTTGTTGGAAGCTCGGAATTTCATCCGGAGGACGTACTTCATTTGGTCGCCCTGCGGGGAGGTCAGTATGACCCCGGCTCCTGCTCTAGCTTCACGCTTGGAGCCGTCGAAGTGCACTGTCCATGACTGCGACATGTCTGGGGTGTCTGGCAGCTGCAGCTCCATCCAATGTACAAGGAAGTCTGGGAGGACTTGAGATTTGATTGTGAGTCGCTTCTCGTAGACGATGTCCAGGGGTGACAGCTCTATTCCCCACAGGGCCACACGTCCTGTGGCCTCTGGGTTATTCAGGATGCTGTTCAGGGGCGCCTCGTTGACGACCATCACCTGGTGCTCCTGGAAGTAATGGCTCAGCCGTCGAGCCACCATGAACACGCCGTAGGCGAGTTTTTGGTAGTGAGGGTACCTCTGTTTTGTTGGCGTCAATACCTCGCTGAGGTAGTAGATTGGGCGTTGGACTCCATGGGTCTTGACTTCTTCGGGTCGTTCGACCACTAGCACGGTGCTAACCACCTGGTGTGTTGCTGCTATGTACATCAATAGAGGCTCGCGCTCCTTTGGCGTGACCAAAACGGGCGAGGTGGAAAGTAGCTGTTTGAAGCTTTTGAACGCATCGTCGGCTTCGGGCGTCCACTCGAATTTATCTGCCTTGCGTAGCAGCTGGTAGAAAGGCAGGGCCTTCTCGCCCATGCGGCTGATGAATCTGCTCAACGCCGCTATTCGTCTTGCGAGCTGCTGGACACCCTTGAGGTTTTTCGGCTTCTCCATTGCCATGATGGCCCTGATTTTCTTCGGGTTCGCCTCGATCCCTCGCTGAGAGATGAAGTACCCAAGCAGCTAACCCGATGGGACGCCGAAGGCGTACTTTTCGGGGTTGAGCTTGATCCTGTAGCGATCGAGGTTGTCGAACGTCTCGCGGAGATCGTCGATGAGTGTTCTTGCCTCCCTGGTTTTGATGACTATGTCGTCGACATAGACTTGGACGTTGCGACCGATCTGGTCCTTGAGGCATGCCTGCATGCATCGCTGGTACGTGGCACCTGCGTTCTTTAGCCCGAAGGGCATTGTGTTGTAGCAGAACACTCCGAACGGTGTGATAAACGCCGTTTTCTCTTGATCTTCGACCTTGAGCCGAATCTGGTTGTAGCCTGAGTAGGCATCGAGGAAGGAGAGTTTCTCACATCCTGCGGTCGAATCGATGGTCTGGTCGATCCGAGGAAGAGGGAAGTGGTCCTTTGGGCAGTGCTTGTTCAGCGACGTGAACTATACGCACATCCGCAGGATATCCGTGTCCTTCTTGGGGACCATCACTGTATTTGCGAGCCACTCGCTTTCTTTGATCTCCCTGATGAAGTCTGCGGCAAGTAACCTGTTTATTTCCTTCCCGATGGCTTCGGCCCGTGGCTCAGACAGTCTCCGGATGGACTGCTTGACGGGCTTGGTGTCTGGAAAGACGTTGAGTGCGTACTCGGCGAATTCCCTGGGAACTCCTGGCATGTCCGCAGGACACCAGGTAATTTCCAGTGCTCACGGAGGAATTCGACGAGCGCGCTTTCCTATGCGGGGCTGAGGTCGTTGGCGATCAGCGCCGTCTTGGAGGCATCCGTCGGATGGACCTACACCTTCTTTGTGTTGACGGTGGAGTTGAAGGACATGTCAGGTGCGTTTTGTCGTGCGACTGGGGGTGCCCCATTGTCCGTCACCTCGCGGAGCCTTACGAGTTCCTCCTGCATGCCGAATGATTGGGAGATTCTGTTGAAATCCCTGTCGCATTGGTCCGATCGGGTGAAGCTCCCGTGGATTGTGATGACGCCCTTCGGCCCTGGCATCTTGAGTAGCAGGTATGCATAGTGTGGGACAGCCAAGAACCTTGCGAATGCTACACGCCCGAGGATGGCGTGGTACTGTGATGGCCAGTCCACCACTTCGAATTCGAGCCGTTCCAGTCGGAAATTGTCCGGCTTGCCGAAGATGACGTCGAGCCATATTTTGCCCAGGGGGAATATGCCCTTTCCTGGGACAATGTCGTGGAACGTTGTATCTGATCGTCCAGTTGCATCGCGGATCCGTGATTGCTAGAGTACTTGCGAACATCAGGGTTGATGCCGCCGCCATCCATGAAGACGCGGCTCATCTCAAACCTCCGATCTGCGCCCAAAGACTGTGGCAGCATGACCGGGCAAGGATCCGCAAGGGTGATCCGAACGATCGAACGTAATGCATGACTCAATCCTTGAGGTACTCGGATGGCGGTGGAGTTGCCACGCCAGTTGATCCGTCAGTGATTTTCTTCGCACCCTATTCGGGCGCCTTCCGATCATCAGTGCTCCTTTCGGTAGGGGATACCCGTTCCCAGCGTTGTTCTGTGCTGGCGCGACTGTTTGGTTCGGGCCTCCTACAGGTGGCAGTGGAGGATCTCCATGCGCTATCTCACCTGGCGCGGGTGCGTTCCCGAATCCAGGAAGTAGGGCTTGCTGCCTCATCTAGACCATGCTTTCGCTGAGTTTCTGGAACTCGCGGCAGTCCTTGAGCATGTGGCTTGCCTTCTTCTTGCCATCCTGCTTGTCGATGTAGAAGTGTATGGTGCATGGACCCGAAAGTTTTTCGTATGCTGAGGGTCCGTTATCGCGGTCACGGCGCTGCCACGACTGTGCTGGGCGTCCTCCGTCGCGGAACTTTCCTCCGCGGTATCCTCCGCTGTTGCGGTTGGCATCGTTACGGCGATCGGCGTAGCCGGCCACGACCATGTCCGGTCCATCGCGATCGTCATAGACGCGCGATCTTCTCTTGCTACGGCGCTCTCGTCGTCGGCCGTAGTCGTCATGTTCTTCCGATTGTGCTCGGTGGATGGAATCTTCGCCGTCAGCCCACCTGTTAGCGATGTCCATGAGGTGGTCGAGTGTTTTGGTCTTGACGCGCCCGAGTTCCTCTGTGAAGTCTTGGCGCTTGACGCCGTCCCTGAAAGCGTCGATAGCCCCCTCTTCGGAGATGTGCTCTGCGGAGTTCTTGGTGTTGGACCAGTGTAGTATGTACGAGCGAATGGACGCCCGTTCGTTGAGTGCAGGCCCGCAACTCTTCGATTGAGGCGGGGCTCTTGCTGGTGCCCTTGAAGTTTCGGATGAAGCTATAAGCTAACTCATCCCAACTTCGGATGGATCCTGAAGATAGGTTGCTGAGCCAGATCCGGGCCGCTCCTGTCAGCTGCAGCTAAAGGCATTGCATGGCGGTTTCTTTGTTTCCGCCGTGCAATTTGACGGATGATAGCTGGTCGCTGAGCCATGCCTTTGGGTCTTGTGTGCCGTCGAACTTTGGAGTATCCGAAGGAAGCTTGAAATTGCGTGGCATCCTTGTTCGTCGAACAGATCTGCTGAAGCATCAGGCTCTGCAGAGTTCTCCTTCGTCTTCGTCCATCTCGGATTCAGACGAGCATGCGCGCTTGGCTCGCGCTTTGTCGATTTTGCGCTGTGTGAGCGCCCCAAGGCGTCAGAATCGCGGTGACGCGAACTCTTGTTCCTTCGAGGAAGGTCGTGGTCCTCTTCTTCGGATGAAGGGGTAGGGCTGCGGTCGAACCTGACCGGAGTTTTCTTCTTCGGCTCCGTAGGAGCTTCTTGGTGGAGCGCAGCTCCGACGAGTCCGAGCCCGGTAAGTGCGGACTTGTGCATGGCTCTTTTCGGGTCCCCCTCTGGAGGTGGGTGGGCCGCAAGGTACGCTGTAGCTGCCATGATCGCAGCCTGCGGCATTTTCGGGATGACGTTGACGTCGGCGTCCATCTCCATGAAGGATGAGTGGAGGGTTCAGGTCACCTCACGGCGCTCCTTGGGATCGATGTTCTCCATCCGAGAGCGGTGCTTGTTTCCTTGGTTGTCGTTCGAGCTGGAGCCGATTCCCATGGCGGAGAGCGCGGCTCGTCGCGCGCTGGACTCTGAGGCTTCTTGCTTGCGTTTGTCAAGCACCTCCTGCATCTTGACCTGCTTCTTGTGCTCCTCGATCAGGAGCAGATGGTAGGCCATCAGCAGATCCCGGGAGGAGTCTGCAGGCAGGACTATGTTGCCTGCCACGGCGTTGCGTGCCTGGGCCCATCCTTCTTTGCTAAGGCGGATGACGTGGTCGTTGTTGTCCCCTTCGGGTGGGGGGACTGGCTTCTTCTGTTCCCGCCGTTGCGCTCTGGCGGGTTGGGTGTTTGCTGATCCCCGTCAGCCTGTATGACTACGACGCATTGGTAGCGCTCGTAGATTGGTCCGTTGCTACCGCAGCTTTCAGATCCGGAACCGTAGGTCCCTTCATCCGATGGCGGATCGCACAGATCGGAGTTGCAGTTGCTGCTGTCGTAGGAATCATCTGTTGATGATGTTGTGCGTAGCACAGGGTGTGGGGTCCACGAAGCGGGCCTGATTGATGGTAGAGGCACCCTCTCAGGGAGACGGAGGGTGCCAGTTTGCCCCACCTGGAAGCAGAAGCTCCCGAATAGGATTTCGAGTCTGTCGCCTACGGGCTCGAAGTCCTTCATGGTGGCCGGTGAGTGGGCGGTGAAGTCGAAAGCGCCGAAGAGGAGGTGACTCTCCATCGCCGCAGAGTTGTAGATCGATCGGGTTGGGACCGTCACGATCGCACAATCAGCATCCCCAGTTCCCACAGACGGCGCCAATTGACGAGGTTTGATCTCATCAATGCCCATTGTTATGGACTTGGGTTTTGGAGAAGATGGGGATGCTGGAGATCGTGGAACGGTTAGCAAACAAGCAACACGGGGACACAAGGTTTACCCAGGTTCAGGCCCCCGGAGGGAAAACCCTACTCCTGCTTGTCTGCTCTTGATTATGGCGGAACCGAAGGTTACAGGGGTGCGCAGATGCAATCTGGCGTGGAGGTGTGTATGCGAAAGTATGAGGAGGAGATCTAGGTCGTGCCCTCCTAGCCTTTATATAGACTCAGGCAGGTCCCGGGCATAGACCTAGTCGGTTACAGGTTCTAGGGTTTTACCCCTTTGAATTTCCTATCTACTCTAGTCTTGCTCTCCAAGGATCCGAAAGCGTCATGGGCCTTGGCCACCCGAAAATCTTCATGGGACGGCGTATAATTGCCGTGGGCCTTCCTTGGGCTGGACCAGGTATGCTGAGATCATGTACCCGCGGGGTATAACCATTTCACTAATAGATACTTGTGATTATACCCCTTGCAAGCATCCGCAACTACAAGAAAGTAATTAAGATAAAAACCTAACCACAGCATTAAACTCTGGGATCCTACACTCCCTTGTGCAAAGGTTTCCTAATGGGGGTTTAGGTTTCTATCACTCCGGCAACCCCATAATTAGTAGCCAAATACACAATGCATTCCCCTAGGCCCATAAATGGTGAAGTATCATATAGTCGACGTTCACATGACACCACTATAAGAATAACACCACAACTTAAATATCAAATTGTTGAATATTTCTCAACACATTCCACTACTAACAACATGACTTCTTCCATGTCCTCAAGAACTAAATGAACTACTCACGAGACATCATATGGATCAAGATCAGAGATGAAATAATTATAAGTAACAATTTGAACATAAACAATAATTCAATGGTTCCACTCAATAGCATCAACTACAATAATTAATCAACACCGGGAAAGTTTCCCCTAGGAAGTATGCAAGATTCAACCCAATTGTTACAGCGGGATGGAGTGGTGATGATGGTGCTGGTGAAAATGGTGGTGAGGATGATGATGATCCCGATGAAGTCTATCTTGATAACGGTGTTGATGGCGATGATCTCCCCTCTCTGGGAAGGAATTTCCCCGGCAGAATTCTGCCTGCCGGAGAGCTCTTTCTCTCTCTGTAGTTTCCTCCCCGCAGATGCAGCGGAATCTTTCTGTCATCTCTCCCCGAGTCTTAGGGTTTCGGGGGGATGTTATAGGCGAAAGGGCGACGCCACAGGTGGGCCAGGGTGGCCACACCACCTGGTGGCGCGACCTAGGGGGCGCGCCAAGGGGTGGTGTGGGCCCCCTGTGGCCCATCTCCACTTCCCCTTCTGGCTTCCTTCGTCTTCTGGAAAAATAGGGATTTCCATATATTTTCTGGAATTTTCTGATCTTCGCGAAAATTGCATCTAGACACCGCTTTTTCCATCAGAATCATGACTCCGGCAGTTCATCCTCCAAAGGTCATCCAACATGCAAAAATAGATGAAATAACATAACTATCACCTCTTAATATAAAATATATCAATGAATAGCAGTAAATTATGATATAAAATAGTGATGAAAAATGGATGTATCAGTTGATTACTCAGGTTCAGAGTTTAGGGTTTATTCCTAGACCCTTATAAATGGATTCTGACATTAAAAGGTTTTGTCTTAGGGAAAACCCAACATTTTAAGACTAACTTGTCTGTTTTCCCATGTGGTTTTTATTTAACGGGTTGAAGATCATTGGATTGGAAGCAAGGATAAGAGATAGATAGGTTTAGTGTAGGTTTTCATGTAGTTTGTATTTATGTTTTTACTTTATTTTTTGTATCAAATGTAATTCTAGATCATGTACCCATGTTTATATATGAATAAAGATCTGATTACTTTCATACACTTGTGATTATGGTTGAATTTACATTATTTAAAATTTGTGTGATTGTTGGATTCTAATGGAATGTTTATATTCCATGACTTGTGATTTAAATGTGAATATGTAGGATTTGAATTTGAGTTCAAGTCTGACTTAGGTCAAACCTCAATTTTGAATTCATTCAAACCATATATGTTTAATTTTGAACTTGACCTCAATTCCTAGTGAACCTCACTAGAATCAAATTCAAACAATTTTTGAGATTTTCAAATTGACCCTAAAATTCTATATGCATGCAATGCAAATCATCAAATCACACTTCTATCGTTCCTATATTTTAAATCCCTGGGTCGTTACAAGAGGAGACTCTCAATGGGGAAGGGAAGGAAAGAGAAATAGAGGGGGAAATGAGAGCAGTTAATTAGTTGGTAGTAAGTGTATCGTGCACTGCAATAAGTGATAGCGATACTAGTAACTTACACAAATACTTGGGCTTAGTTTGGTTGCAAATTAGAAGTTGGGCCTTATAACATAAAAAAAGAAAAGGTCGGTGTTGTTTCATAATTTTTCTTTTCATTCTTTTGGGTTTCATGTCTTTTGAACTTCTAATTTTTTTTCTAGCTGACTTTGTGGATAAAAAATTATCTTTTATGTCTCTTCCGTGTGTGTCGAAATATTATGAAAAAATATTATCTTTCCAACAACTTTTATTCTCCAAACTTGATCTAGGTATCTATGCCTTCACTTTTTTCACGTCTTTTCTTACTTTCATAATGGTTACAAGCATCCTATGACTTGTCGGTCTCTGAACTACACACATGTGCAAATGCAAACACAGCCCTTACTGGCATATCACATGAGCATTGTCTATGCCACCTACTTCTCTCGTATCCCAAGTGAAGTTGACGATACAATCGTAGAAAACGCAAACCCTAGTAGTGCAAGAGATGCAACTCTAAAGGGAGACACACCCTAGTTACACATGAGATGCAAAAACACAAACTTTAGTTACACATAAATTGCAACTGCACATGGAGATAAAATCCTAGTTGAACCTAAGATGCAACTACAAATGAGATAATCCATAGTTACATACAAGGCGAAACCGCAAAATAGACAAAAACTAGTTACACATGAGTGACCGTTTGATACTTATGTAACAACTTTGTTTGTGGTCATCTCTTTGATATTGTTGCGGTCCACTTCAAATGTTTTCTTTGCTGAAAGTAATAGTACTTCTGAGATGATGTGTTCCATTGGACCTTTCATAGAGTACACGTGAATGATAAAAGAAATAATAGAAAATGAGGGTACAGGCATCAAATGTTTACCACTCTATAATGGTATTGTTATGTTGGTTAATTGGACTCAGTGTATTCTTTTAATATTTAAAAAATATCTGGTTGTGGCAACAACCCTATGTTGGGCTTTGTGGTTGTGCGGGAATGACGGTGTACTTGAAAAAATCCATTATTGTAGGTTATTTACTCATGTCCGCATTGTTCTAAAAAAAACTTATGTACGCATCGAAGTGGACCAGACAACCAAGGAGGTATTACCCAACATGGATGGGGGTATAATCTTCGCCGGTCCTACATCACTATAGACCATTTTTCTTATTTTCTCACTTGAGTTTGTTAGCTTTACAAAAAATCTGGTTACTTGTTGGTTTTGATGTGTCATCTTAGATATGAGAGTCCGAATATGACTCTTTTACTCATATCAGTTTGACCATGGGTTTTAGTTGATAAACAACTCCATTTATATAAGAAAATGGGTTTATATAAATTGAAATATTTTGTTCTTTGGTTTTGCTATTCCTCATGTGTGTCATTGATTAGAACCATCGATAAAAATCATTCGACATGGACACTAGGCTTCACACAAGTGCAAATTAATGAGAATATCTAGGCTTCGTACACGAAGCTTAGGGCATCTCTAACCGATATCCTAAAGTTTAGCGGATTAAACGGATGACAAAAAATTAGAGGAATAAAAATACTCCACTAAAGCTTGGCGGTTCCTAACCGCACCCCTATATTTAGAGGAGTAAAATTGTTTTTCCTTATTTGCAATATAATAGGTCAATAAAAACGTATATATTATCATTTATTAGTAGTTATTACATACCGATACAACCCGATACACGTAATAAATAGTGATACAACCTGATACAATTGATACATAGAGAATACATACTTCTCTAACCCGATACAAACCGACACAAACCAAAGTATTCGAGTTATGCATTCGAACGCATAACAAGAATGTGCCATCTATTCAAGATCGAGTTAATCGATCTACATTTTCCTCTTGTATTTTCATTAAAATTCTCATGAATCTTTTCCCAAAATTGTTGAAATGGTGAATCAAACACCACTCTCTTTGTATAATGCATCATCTACAAGAGTTTGATGGTGCCATGCAAAATACAACTCATTGTCTTCGTCCTCGGTCCATGTAGAATTTCTTTTACTTCATCTATAACAAAAATTAAGGAAGTCAAGATTTTTTTTACTTCATTTTACATAAAGAAAAAGAGAAAGTCACCCTTTTCCCCAAATACATTGGTTGTGGCCGGCGGTGCCGGCGATCCATCTCTGGCCGGAGCTTCCATAGAGACCGGCCCTTACCCAACTCCGGCCAGAGATCCCGCACACACCCAACTTGTTGTGGGCAGCGATACTGGCGGTGCCAACCCTAGGCCGCGCGAGACCTACGGTGGGCGAGGAGAAGGGGCAAGATTTGATGCAACATCGGTGGTGGTTGGCCTTCGGCGAGCAGCTGGCGGGTTGCCCTGGTCACCAGAGGTGACGCTGGCTCCGCGTTGCGATGAATCGAGCCTGATGGTGGCCGATTTGGAACAAATTGAGGCAGTAGCCGACAAAAACTCGATCCCCTCGTCTATTCCGATGACAGCGAGAAGTGGGTTGGAGGGCGGCGCGGGGACCGGGTGGGGACGGCGGGGTATGGTGTGGTCACTAACGGCAACGGCGGCGGGGGAGGAGGCGGCAATTTTTCTCTAGGGTGGTGACCAACTCTTAAATGTACTCCTCCGCTACCGGTTTTACTCATCCGAATACTAAATTTTTTCTCCCCTGTCCCTTTTGGGATCGGTTAGGTGCGTTTCTTACTAATTTTTACTACTCTAACCGTTTTTTTGGGATCGGTTAGTAATGTCCTTAGTGTGCAGAATTCGATCTAAAATGGTTCTTAACTATGATTCTTATCAATATTCACCATATTGCAAATTAATAAGAGAACATCATTGTTCAAAAAAAGAATATCTTTCGAGTTAGATCAGTTTTGTTTTTAGGAGTTGTTGGTTGTACTCTATTCATCAGCCATTAGAGGGTTGTTTAGTTCAGAGGATGTCATTTAGGGGATGAGGATATCCCCAACCACCAGCTATTTAGGGGGTAGCCATTTTTTCTGTTTGGCTAAAGTGGGATAAAAAGTGATTCGGGATAGCCATTCAAAATCTTTGAGCCTTCTTGCCCATAAGAAAGCGCTTCGGAGGAGCTATCCAAAAATGGTTGAGCTCGTCCAGCTCTTTTTGTGGGATATGCTCGACCACCATTTTAAGCCAAAAATGATTATCCATATCCCCTCCACCCTCTAAACAAAACACTGGATAACCACAAAAAAAGTGAATATCCATTGTCATCCAGTGGATAGCCACCGAACCAAACAGCCCCTAGTTTTGGTTCGAAAGGATCTAACTCCAGATTATTTTCTATCTTTGGGAAAGAGATATGCATCAGACGTGCACAATGCTAAATATTGTGGTCTCTTATTACACATTAATCCTTGACATTTAAATCTCAACAGGAAAATAAACTGGAGGACGGGAAGACAAGAACATGAACGAATAAACGCTAACGGTGGCCATCTCCTCGGGCGCTGGCGACATCACTCCGCCGGCTCGCAGCTAGCTGTAACAATCCTCTCAATCCTGATCCTCGGTGTGTGGGGGCTTTTTTTTTCATGGCGTCTCTGGTGCGTCCCTGAGGTCGTAGGCCTGGAGGATCCCGCCGCACTCCTTGAGCGGCTGCTTGCGGAAGAATGCGATGGGGTTGGCGTACCGGATGCCCTGCTGCTTGATGCCGTTGTTGCTGGTGAGCGGGACGCGCGCGCGGTCGCGGAACTCCTCGATCTCGGAGCAGGACGCGTCGGGGCTCTTGGCCAGCACCACCTCGCAGATCTCCTCCTGGTGGTCCTGGTCGATCTCGATCTTGTACCACCCCAGCTTGTCCGTGGTCGCCTCCGCCTTCAGCTTGCTCTCGCCGCCGTTGAACGGCCGGCAGTCCACCGCCACCGTCGCCCCTGCGAAAGCAATGGCACTTTTTGTTAGTTACGCACCGCGTACTAACACGGCTGGCAAGCACGTCGGGTCGATCAGTGGCGTGCGTACCTTCGATGCTGTGGGAGACGTTGGTCTCGAAGCCGGCGCGGCAGGGGTCGCAGTAGACGCGGCCGGTGACGACGAAGCCGGGGCCCTTGTCGGCGGAGGCTACGCCGGCGAGGGCCAACAGCAGCAGGGCGGCGGCCACGAGGGGCGTGGCGAGGGCGGGCATGCACCGCGTCATGGTTCTCGGACGATCGGGTGATCAAATTGCAAGGGGACGGGGGAGGTGTTCGGTCGGGAGGGGTGAGGCCGGGAACGAGAATTTATGGTCGATGAGTGCGCTACGACTGGGGAGTCGGGAGGCCGAGCTTGTCTGTAGGCGCGGGAAGAGCGCAGAGCCGATCGATTCCATTTCATTTCATTTTCAGCTCGCCAGAAATAGTCTTGATCAACTGATTCAGCCTTCAGCGTCCGTGCACGCATCTGGACAAGTTCTGCAGGAGCCTACGTGCGATGCTGCATTGCATTTGGAGTCAAGGCTGATAGCCATTGTCGTGCGAGTTACTTTAGGATCCTGAATAGATTTATGAGGTATCCTCTCTCTGTCTTTTGTTAGCTTTAACAATTGTCTTTTTACATACAACCCCTCAAAAAACAGGGGCTGAGTTGCACTATCAATAAGATAACGGAAAAAAATACAGAAACTTCTGAGGTTCAAAGCTACAGAAAAGTAACCTCATCACCGCATAACAGCTAGTGTTCAAATGAGGGACCTGAGCGGGAGAACAGGAAGTAAAAAACGACCGAGCATAGGATCGCAGCCAGGCCGGGCAAAAGAACTCTCCTCGAAATGGATGTTATCTGGACATTCCTGCTCACAGGAAGATATTGGGGAGTCCACCAGAAATACTGTGAAAAATATCCCGGATGGTTGTGTGCCCCCCAATAGATTTGTCAAACACACTACACAAACATATTTGGCCGCTACATATGTGAACAAAAAAAGTGATGAATAGTTTCATCCTGCTAACGGAAGGAACATTTTGAATTCCCAACCCATTTCCTCTTGATCATATTGTCTTTTAGCAATGGTGTTGTGCTAGATAAGCCAGAGCCAAACTTTGATCTTAAGTGGGATCTTAGATATCCGTAGGTGTTTAAAGGATCTATCTATTTCATTGCTAGATACTAGATGCTTATATACAGATGTGACAGTGGAAATTCCCTGATTTGGTCCACCTCCACCTTGGTCTATCTTCAGCATCAGATAAAGTCACTACACTCATTGCCAATTGCAACTCTCTCACTTGTATCTGTAATATTAAAGACGGCCATCTTCTAAGAGGGAACTGCCGGTTAGTGGCTGCCACTTTAGCAACATAATCTCCTAGATTGTTGCAAACTTCAGACAAGTCAGGATGACTATCTTTCAGAGGCATCTGTCTAAACCAAGCATCTCCCCAGAAATCATTCTTTTTGCCATTGCCAATAACCATAAATCTCCCTTTCAAATAAATGCCGTTTACCAACAGCATATCACACCAGCTAGAAGAATCTCTTGCTTTTTCCTTGCTGCAAAAATACATTTCTCTCCTAAGTATTTTTTTCCTCATAAAATCTTGCCAGGGACCTCCCTATGCTTCCATTCTCCACCACCATTTGCACATCAAACTTATATTGAATTTATAGAGATCTTTCATTCCCAAGCCACCTTTCTTTTTGGGTCTCTGCACACATACTTCCAAACCATATGATATCTTTTTTTATTAGCACCACTATACGAGAAGAAAGATCTGGTTGGTTTATCCGACTCATTTGTATTAGTTTTGTATAGAAGCATCAGAGACGTAGGATAAACGGCCACACTCTGAGATGCAAGTAGAAACTCTAATCAACCTGCCACCAATTGAGAGGGAACCTCATATCCATCCATCCATTTTATTTTTTATTTTTTCACCTAGGAAAGCCATTTCTGCAACTGCACATCTCCTGTGACAAACTAGGACCCTGAGATATTTGATAGGCCAAGTTCCTTTTTTGACAGTTAAAAAGTTCATTTTATTTAAAGAGTTTCACTGCATCTTCTAACACCATCGTAACTTCACTTTTCTCAAAGTTTATTTTCAAACCTGACAAGGACTCAAAAATGTATAGCAAATGTCAGATTTCTGGCTCCATCCACATCATCTTTAATGAACATGATGGTGTCATTAGCATACTATAGGAATTCATTTCCTTTACCACAAAGATTATCAACTAGCCCAGTAAACTAGTTATTGGTTTGAGCATTTTTTACCATTTTTGCCAGGTAGTCACCTATCAAATTAAACAGAAAGGGGGAGAAACGATCTCCTTTCCTGGAACCTTAATAGTTTCCAAAGAAATTTCCCACTTCCTCATTAATTTTCACACCAAAAGTCCCCTGACACTTTTCAGCCAAGTTAACTAGTCGTCACTGAACCCCTTCTGTCGACAACAGTCAAACAAAAAATCCCAGTTCACTTTATCATATGCTCTCTCAAAATCCAGCTTGAGCACAATCCCTTGTTGCTTCTGGAATGTGGATTTTTTGAAAATTTCATGCAACAGATTAACCCCATTTGATAAAGGTATTCTCACGGGGACTAATGAGCTTGTGCATAATAAGCTCGGCTCTAATTGTCATGCATTTGGTAAAAAAAAATTGAACAGAACTTGCAAAAGGCAGATGTGCCTATACTTCTGTATGATATCTGCCCCCTCATTTTTAGAAATCAAAGCAATGATTCCATAACTGATCCTGGACAGGTCAAATATATGTGCATGGAAATCATTGAACGTCCCTAACATCTTTGGTAGAACTCCACCGGGATACCCTAGGGCTAGGAGCTTTGTTCTTCTCCATCTGGTCAACCTTCTTCTTCTTCAGTGAAAGGTCTATCCATATCAGTTCTGTCTACATCATTAAGTTTCTCCTCGGCTAACCAAACATCGCCCCTCAGTCTTATAGAACAAGCAGCCACAGGACCAAATAACGGTTTGTAGTAATCAGTGGCATGTTTCAAAAGATATGGGGTCCCCTGAATAATATCACGATTATCTTTCAAGGAAAACACCATTTTCTTTCTTTTTCTTCCATTTGTGATTCTGTGAAAAAATTCGCTGTTATTATCTACTTTAAGTAGCCAATTCTCCCTGGATCTCTTCTGCCAAAACTGCTCTTCTTTCTCATAGAACCCCATTAGATCATGCTGGATTTAGTTTTTTCTGAGCAATTGATCTCTGATCAAACTACCAACTTCCTCTCTTTAAAGTCTTGCAATTCTGCTGACAATTGCTTTTTCAGCTGAATGTCTCTGCCCCTTACATTGATTCCCCAATCTTTCAGGTTTCTCTTCACATTCTTCAATCTAGTTTGCATTTTTTTTCCAGGGCAATTTTTGCTCCACACCTTCTGCACTCTTTCCAGGAAATTTTGCTCTTTCAAGCAACTTTCCTCAAATCTGAATTCTCTGCTTCTATTGCTTTGTCCCCCCATGGTGTCAATGATTAAAGGACTATGATCAAAAACTTCTCCTGTCAGTTTGTGCATTATCATCAAAGGAAACATGATTTCCCAATCTTTACTTTCAAGTATCCTATCAAGCTTCTCGAGTAGGAACAACATGGTTATTGGACCATGTATTTGACCGCCTGACATTTCCAATTGCTTCATGCCACTAGCATTTATAATGGAATTAAACATATCACTCCACCTGTTGGATCTGAAACTGAGGCAAATCTTTCTAATTATAATGAGAGAAAGTCCATATAAAGATGGAAAGTCATCATCGTCCCCTTTATCGCTTACTCCACACATGATTTTGTTTTCTCATTGACAACTGTATCAGACGAAGACGGACTTGCATTTGTTGAATAAAAGAAAAGAGTTCAATCTATGAGGAGCTTTCGGCAGCCATACTTTCTTCACAAAAGAAAAATATAAGAAACAAGATTTGGTCTTGTACGCCTGCTAAGTTCGTTCCCTCTCAACAAAAAAAACAACGGAATTGCAATGGATCTGGATAAGGTGTTAAATGGGATCCCACCAAAGTCCCATTGGCAAATGATAATGGTGGGTTGCCAATGGGACTTTGGTGGGATCCCACCTCACACCCTAGATCCAGAGATACAACAGGAAGAAAGCACAGGAGCATTACTTCCACACCAATGCAAATCATTGTGAGCATCAAACTGAAAGAGGCAGCTCGGTCACACAGTTGCAGAGGATGCTTATGTTGGTTCAGCACATCACACGCACTGAACAAAAAGGCCTAATAGTACACAATTTTCACCATCGTTCTCGATATCTAAAGAGCATGTCCACACCACTGAGGAATACGGTGAATATTTGTTAAAATCACTTTCCCTATGGTAAAATCAATGGCGTAAACAGACGCTCGATTCATGAAACTGAAGTTAAACAAGAGCATGATCAATCTTTGCCTTCCCATTAAAGATGTAATAAAAAAATCATCTCTACATGACAGTGCTGACGCCCAGTTTCGCTGGCCAGCGGAATACCAGATAAACAGAAGCAAGTGAATTTCTTTTTAAGTTCTCTTTTCTTGGATCAACAAAAGGCATGTTCGGTCAGCATGACAGAAGCTAACTTCTCTGGGCAGGGCGGCACAAAATCATGGTTTAGATCAAGCACTGCTCTTCTGGTCTTCGATTTTCTTCTGGAAGGACGTGAACCATTGCTTCCAAGCTGCGTCTCCTTGCTGCTCGATCCACGACAAGAAACAGCTGTCTAGCAGGCAGAACAGGTTCACGTAAAGCAGTTGGTATCGCACGGGGATGAAGCGGAAGTTTGCAATCTGCACGGCTGGCCAGATGGCTCCCCCTAGAACTAGAGCAGGGATGATATCCCGTTTCACGTCTTCCTTCACTTGCTGTATACTCCTTCCTGAAGCAAGACCCACGTAGGAGAAGAACAGGGCAAGATCTAGTGGTCCAAAGAGGAGACCATCCGCTGCAACTTTTGAGGCGACAAATTTGAACGAACTAGGCCGATATCTCCGTCGGACAAAACGATCCAAGTATTCATACCTGGTGAAAAAAATGAGTACAAGTCATACGAGAGCTTTCTTTAATATATCATCAGGAGAATTTTGTTCAAAAAGTAGTGAACCTACATGATTCTTGACTATGTGAGGCGTTAGAACATCAAGTGAGACAAGAATGCAAAATCACCATTCATAACCAAACGCCTTAAGGTGGATTGACAAAAGATGTTTGTGAGGAGTCAAGGGATGCCACACACACCAATATCATTTCCAGTTCAAACATTGTAGCTAGATGGAAATATAGAACATTAAGCACAAGCCCAATCACGTCAACTGCTAACTGATTCCCCAGTAAATATGTATTTTGATACATGTGTAGCAGGAGCAGTAACAAGAATGAACAAACAGAAAACTGAGAGACAAGGTAAAAAAAAACAAGTTAATGTTGAAGTGGTCCACTAGGCACAAAAACAAATATAGAAGGATGCAGAGCTGCAAAGTGCAGTCCAAGCTACTTTAGCTCAAACAGTCAATGTGAAAACCAAGTAATGGTTAGATGCACAGATTAACAGTAGGCAATATTCAGTAAAGCCACCGCCATTAATGAATTTGTAGTAAGTGCCTATAATTGATAATACACTATTTATGTTTATTGTGCTGAAACAAATATTGGCATCCATCATCTCCAATTACAATCACACCAGTAATCAACAACCATGAAGTATCCAAAATTCTAATGAGTTTATCAACTGAAAATGACTACAATCAAAACATATGTTATGTATATGTGTTTGATTTTCCATAAGTAGTTCATTATCTATTAATCTAGTAGTAAACTATCATCTGTATCAATATGTCATCATCTAGGTTAGATAGCCTAAAAGGATAAAATAAGTGCATAATGGAGATGACAAAATATGTCCTTCCTCCGTGTGGTGACTATCTGTGTGGGTCTGGTAGGATGGAGCATGCAGTCACATTTTCCGTTGCTAATCTTAATAGTACTCTACCAATGAATAGACAGAACAAACCGCAAAAAAGTTGAACATATCAACTGCTCATGCGCGATATAGAACTGTGAGATAACTAACCAGTAATGCCCAACTGGTCCAACAAAAGCAAACCCAAATGAACTTGTGATTCCAACCCTCTTCCAATCAATTTTGAACTCTTTATCTTTATCCTGAAAAGGTTACAAACTCTGTTAAGTGGATAACAATGAAATTGCAGAATGGGGAAACTTTTCAGCAGACAAGCAGAAATACTAAACTATAATTCAACAAATCTATGGACCATCCATAAGGGAATCCAAAGTTCATAAACTTTGATCTGAATACCTCATATTCGAATTGAAAGATAGGTCTACTGATTACTTGATTAGAAACAAACAATGTCGAACATTAGAGAAATGATTAACCACAGAGGCCCCGATTCTTAGAAGAAATAGAAGTCAAATAGCTCTCCAAGCTGGCCGGTCTTAAATCTGAAGTAAATACATCAAAAGCTAAACATCGGACAATTGGGTATCCTTTGACATTTAAGGCGATGAAAACTGGAAGTAGGTTTTAAAGAATGCTTAGAACATAAAATTTGCAGAAAAAATCAAGAATATTTGACCCGCTTTCTCTTTTGTTAGATACAACAAATGCAGAGAAAACTGCCTGTGCCAAGGTCAATAACGATCAAAAGGTCAACAGGTAATTCACATGTTCAGAAAATTATTGATAAAGCAACCTTCAGCAAACTAAACGTCCATTTCAGAGGAAAAACAGAGAAATCAACATTTCATTCTATAACATTTACACGTCTAATATCAGTAAGGTATCTGGGACAAACAAAACAAAAGCTCCAAAATAAATCATCCAACAATACATTATTACCCCAAAAGGAGTGAAGGACCATAGGAACCCAAGTAATTCAGTGATGTCATTAACCAATCCAATATCCTACACCAGTTTGAGCAACAAATTTCCTATGTAACAGTATTAGATTGCTAAATCTCATCCCAACATCATGGATATGAGGAGACAGCGACAGGGCTAGATTTGATAAACAGTAGGCTTTAGCCGTTCCAAACAAGAAAATATCAGACATCGACGTCCAATCTTACCTCAATCATCAAATTGTTATATGATTAAACAGCCATTACTCACGGAAATTCCACATCAGACACTAATATTTGCCGGAAAGCTCAACAAAGAAATGAACCACGAGTCCGGCCACATTGGATATCGACCTTGTTAACCAATCAAATATCGACCTGATTAAGCATGAAGACTTAAAATTACCCCATTTGTTAGACAGCCTAGGTATATATATCCCAGGAAAGTCCTAACTCCCTAGAAATACTGGAAGAGGATTAGCTGATAAATCTTTGCGCGACGGTATCCCACGACCATCGAATCCAGGGATCCCTAGCTGGAACGGAATAAGAGATAGGTGCGGTTGACTGGCTACCTCAGGGTCCTTTGAGTGGTGGTGGGAGCTGACGGAGTTGTGGGTGACGGCTTGGGCGCCGATGTCGCCGAGGGCCCAGAGGATGCCGGAGCTCACCACCTGGGTTCGCACCGGGTAGGAAGACAGGGACTGTTGGTACCATCGCCATAGCCGCCGCATCCTCAGCGAACGAGGTCGAAAGAATTGACGGGGGAGGGGAGAAGAGGAAAGGAAGGAAGTGTGTGTGAGCGGCCTTCTCTCTCCTTTATTTCCTCTGATTTGTTCTTTGGAATTTTTCTTCTCCCCTCGATAATTTGAGCTAGGGTTCGGTGGACAGAAGGAATAGTGGGCGCCTCAGGCTAATCAGACTTTTGACAGTTTTCTAACAAAAATAGGGCATCTCTAAGAGATCCGTCAAAATTTCTCAAACTCGCGAAAACAGATTTTCAGAGATAGCAGATACTAGTGACATCTCCCGACGCAATATAAACTAAGACAGACGAAAACTCGGTCTAAATTTGTCTCTATTGTCCATCCCTGCCCTAAATTTGGACTTGGAATGCGTCTGGTCGGACACGCAGTAGACTGCGCATATGTCCTCCCGCATCTGTTCCAGGGCCACTTGATAGTGACCCTACCCGTTGGCCTTCTACCCTAGCCCTAATGTCGCAGTTTGGCCACTACGAAGACAACTGCTTGGACCCCTGCGCCGACATGGATGCTAGTCGGTGGGCTCATGAGCTGCCATCGATGTCATGGCCTCTACAACATTGATGGCCAGGGATTCTTAAGAAGGGCCATAGGCACCACAATCTTCCATGCTACTTGCGACATTGTCACTTTGAGGAAAGTTTGCCCCTCCATAGCTTGCGGCCATGTCGTCCTGGTGGAACAAGCCGACGAGGAACGACCACAAGGCTAGATCTTTTTTGGGTCGGCGTCGGCGCCGATCACTGATGCCGCCACACGTCTCTTGTGCACCGCTTTCACCATCGTTGCCACGTGCGCACGATTTTGTTGCACCAGGGCCGGCGTGACCGTCGATATGTGCTCATGGAGGAGGCACATATGGGGAGCCATGCGAGTACCACGACGTCAACCTCCCACGCGGCTGGCACCACAATAGGATCAGGGTGTCGGTGTTGCCCTGCCACTGGAAAGTATGCTTCTCGACAACGAGATCTAGCGCCGCCAACCTCGTACGGCATCTCTAGAACAACCGTGTGTTTCACCTTCGCACGCCATTCTGGGTGTCCTTTCCTAGAGTGGGAGCACGAGGTGTGGTAGTGTCGCAGTGGTCATCGTTCCAAGGAAATTTTCAACCAAACATGGCACACAGCCAGCTGACGGCGTTCGACAACGACATCGATGACATTGCCAGTAATGACATGGACTGGGAGCTCTCATCGCCGTGGGGCGACGACGACATTCCTAGCAACGAGACTTGCGACAACATGTCAGATTACGAGAGACACCAAGCCTACCTGGCGGTCGTTGACATGGATATACCTTACGGGTGCCTCACATTGGTATATCCGGTCCAGCCCAGGGAAGGCCCACGTAAAGACTTTCTGTCCAAGAAGATTCCGGGTGGCCCAAGCCCATTACAAGTTTGACTCCTTGAAGGACACGGCTAGTTGTAGATAGAATTTCAAAGGGTCCAACCCTAGCTTGTAACCGACTCGACCTACCCCCGGGACCTGTCCCATATATATAAAGGCCAGGAGGGCACGGCGAGAAGGCTCTCTCCCAACTCATACGCACACCTCACGCCAGATTGCATATGCGCACCCATGTAACCTTCAGTTCCGTCGTAATCAAGAACAGACAAGCAGGAGTAGGGTTTTCCCTTCGGGGACCTGAACCTGGGTAAACCTCATGTCCCTTGTTGCTTGCATGTTAACCGTCTTACAACTTACAGCATCCCCATCTTCTCCAAAACCCAAGTCCATAACAATGGGCATTGACGAGTCGAACCCTCGTCAGTCTTCGAACAAAAGGAGGAGGCCCTCATCATGTCGCTGGACCTAGACCCAGAGGAGCCATCCGCCTCGCCGTCGAGGCCTCTCATCTCGAGGAGGAGGCGCGCTGGGACGAGTTGGCCATGACGTTACACGACTTGGGGATGACTAGCAACCACCACCAGCTCCACAGGCGCCTGCATGGCTTGACCAGGTTTCCCTGATACCTTTAATCCAGATTACGGATGCAGTATAGTAGCTTTTTCCCTAAAAGACCTAGGTTTAATAAAACCTTGGAAAACAATTATGGTACATTGAGGAGAGTTTGCAAGACTTGTTAGTTTGCTTCAATATTCTTTTATTGGACCTTTCCAGTTTGCTTCTGTTATCGGAGTTGTATCAACGGATGGAGATATGCTAGGGTTGAGGTTTCACCTGCAGCTATGCATACATATGGGATAAAGATAATAATAAGCATATCCATGTGTAATTGATCTATCATAGATAGGATTTGTCGGCGGCACATCCATAAATACTATAGCCCCAGCGAGCCACAGGCATAGCATATAAGTTCGGTCCAACCGTTATACCACGAAGTATCAAGCTATGAATGATTGTTAAATAAAATATAGAACAAAGCATTAAGATCTTGTTGCCTGTCAAAACTCACCGGCGGGCAGCGACGAGCAACACGAAGAGCCGGGAGGCTCCCAGAGCGGCTGGTGGGCCCTGGTCCCTCGGTCAACGGCCCGCAAATCTTAAAGACGCACGCGTCTGTCTTGGTTCGAGATGCCACGACCTATACCGTCGAAGGTGATGGATTGTTCCGATTGGTTTCTGCACGGTAAACAAGTATCGTAAAATTCGAGCCGTGATCGGCTCCTAGGTTTCCAGAAATCGGCTTTGAGCCGATTATCCCCATGGCTCGCATTGGATCTATGATAACATGGGGTTTGCTTAATTACTACAAGCTAAATCGATCTCGATAGTTTGGTGTTTTCACCACGCAACCGAACGTCCAGCGTAGTTGAGCCTAATAGATACGAAAATAGTAGAAAACCGATCCTAGAGAAGGCCTAAAAACCAACATAACGTCAATTCCCGGAACGTCCCCTCTAAGATCAATAAACCATACCTTACGTATTACCGGATCGTTCAACCCGTTTGTGAGGCCTAATCACGTAGATATTAAACTAAACCTTGATGAACAAGGCACAACTATAACAGATCAAATCGACTAAGCAGAAATCAAGCAAGATGCCACCTTCACACCCGGGAGAAGGTGCAAAGGCGGCGAGATAGCTAGAGGTAGCATAAATAAGCAATCATAATAAAAGTATCGATGCTAGCTCTAACAAATCTGTGGTAAAGGTGTTACTCGCCATCAACAAGGCTTCAGTACGAGTAACACCGGATAACGATAGTAAATCGCCTAGATCGCAAGATGCGATCTAGGCGACATGGCACTACGAGAAAAACCCTAGAAACAAGGGGTGGCGATACCTTGAGATTGTGTTTGTTGTGAACGTGATTGTCCTCCTCTTTCAATAACCCTAGGTACATATTTATAGTCCGGAGACTCTCTACTTTTGGAATAACTCTACAACTCTATCTTTATCTAAACATAAACGGAACCTAAACAAATACGAATCCTACTAAGATACAAGATACACGGGCAATTCAGCCCAAATCTACGCACTAGGCCGATCCAACAACACGTTGAATATATGTATCTTCTAAGCCCATCTTGATCACGGCCCATCCCTTCAGAGGCCAAAATATGGCGATAACACATGCCCCTGGTTTTGGCAATGATAATTCCAAAACCACTGCGTGTGTTTTCTTCTCTGGGTTTTCCTCTTTTTTTTCTCTATCGGGTTACGCTTCATCATGATGCACAGATCGCCACGCCACCCCTTCATGCATGATTTGTGATTTTGGCAAGGCATGAATCGATGCAGGTGCCGGGAAACTATTCCATGCTTTATTCACTATCTTTTTTATTTAACCCAACAGCTTCACAGCCCCCATCTTCCTCCCGTAGCTGAAAACCTCTTTCTCCACCGGAAAACCCTTTCGCCATGGCCTCCTCTCGCCTCATCTCCTCCGCCTCCCTCCACAACACCGGGTGAGCAACACCGAGCACCCGCCGACCACCTCCGCCCCACAATGGGGGGAGAGAGGGGGTTAGTTTTCTTCGTCTTCAGTGGGAAAGGATCGTCCCCTCGACGACAGACGAAGAAAGATCGGGTTCTCCCGCCCCAGGGAGCTGGAGGCGGACAGCGGCATGACGCCATGTCACGGGATGGCGTCGACTCCTCAAGAAGAGGAAGAAGAAGAGGAGGAGGACACCTCCTCAGGAGTACCAGCAGTGAAGTACTTCCGTGTCGGGTCCAAGAGGCGGCGATGACGAAGACGAGGACGAGGAGGCCTCTGGCTTCCTCGATAGCGGCAAGGCCAGCGGTAGCGGCCAGAAAGGCGAGAGGGGAGGCGGCGGCGGCAGCGGCAGCGACCTCGGCTTCGATTAGGATTTAGTAGCGTAGCATTAGTAGTAGCAGGACTCCTTTTGTAATCGACCATCCTTTTGCAATCGATCATCTTCAAATGAATGAGAATCCGTTCCCAAAGCTTCTCCTTGCTTGTTTGCCCCTAATTTCGCCGATAGCCAAAATAGGTCGCTGCCCAAAGAGTCGATGACACCGTATCGGCTCTCATCATACTACACGTATTAAGTCCAACAGGTTCAATCGCAAAGAGCTGATGACCACCCATCGGCTTCTCCGAAAACCAAAACGTTGACACCGTATGGTTTCATTGCACGCCCATCCTTAGCGTCACGAACGTTGGTGAAAATCTGGTCGCATCTTTAGGCACATCAAAACGGCCACTTCTCGGTCTGAAACGGTAACCTGCGACCCTTTTTCAAAATAGGCGACCTGTGTCCTTCTTTTTTTTTTCAAAACGGGCGATCCAAACCTCAATTGCCCATCGAAAAATGTGCCCTGAACGAACAACTATTGACCAGCAAGGATGATGATGATGAAGCTGAAATAACTGAGTTCCGTGCTGATGCTCTCCACGCCCTCAAGGCATTTCCTCAGTAGCTTGCATGTGCAGGCTGGCAACTGTTGGTAACTTATGCCGATGTTTTTTTTTTTTATTCGGCCGATTTTCAACGTCGGCCCCCATATTTTACTGCCAATCGACTTAGCCGATCTCACGTATCGGCCCCTCAAGTTTTTATTGTCCCATATCCCACATGCTTGGAAAATACTTCTTGAGATCTTTGGCCATTGACGCCATCGGAAATTTTTCACCGTCCATTGCTCAAGCATGTACGCGTTCCCTCTTAAAACTTGGTCGACCTTATGCGGCCGTGCCAATTTGGAGACCATTTACCATATCTGCGTCCTTAGTACCCAAGGGCAACCGACTTCCCATACCGGATCTCCAACGTGGAACTCCTTTGGCTTCACCTTCTTGTTGTAGGCACGAGCTACTTTAGCCTTGTTCTCTTTTATTTTCTCAGCGACCATAGCCTAAGCTCGGTCACATCTTCCACATTGTCACTCATCAAAGCTGCATATTCTTCACCGTTAGCTCATTCGAAAAGTAACACGTCTCGATCCAGTAGTAATTTCCCAAGGCAATACGGCTTGCCCATAGACCCGGATGGTACGGAGAGGTTTTTATCGCCCATGGCACGACATGCGATAAGCCCATAAAGCCTCGATAAAACCTCATGCCAACACCTAGGGTGCTCATCGATTTTCCTCTTGATCGACTTGATAAGACTCGGTTGGACGCCTCGGCTTGCCCATTTGCTTGAGCGTAGTACGGAGATGACCGTATCGCTTAATCCTGTCCTCGCAGAACTTTACGAACTCGTGAGAAATAAAACCGAACCTCCATCGGTTGTGATAGTGCGGGGAATCCCAAACCTATGAATGACGTGCTCTCTCACGAAATCGATGACGTCTTTTGAACTTACTGACTTCATAGGGACGGCTTCCACCCACTTGGTAAAATAATCTGTGATGGCCAAGATCCACATGTGGCCCTTGCTTGACGGAGGATTGATCTTGCCGATCATGTCCATGCCCCAACCTCGGAATGGCCAAGGCTTGATGATGGGATTCATTGCTGATGCGGGTACCATCTGGATTTTTCCAAATATCTGACATGCTTGACACCCTTTGTAGTACTTAAAACAGTCCTCGAGCATGGTAGGCCAATAAAACCCTGATCGCCTGATCAACCACTTCATCTTATGAGCCGACTGGTGAGTCCCACAGGCGCCTTCATGTACCTCGTGTAGGAGTCGATTAGCCTCGGCTGTTCCCAGACATTTGAGCAATAATCCTTCCAGGGTCCTGTAAAACATTTCGTCCCCAATAAGCACATACTTCATGGCTCTGTACCTTATCCGTTTAGGTGCCCCCCGAGCCGAATCCTTCAAGTAATTGAAGATATCGGCTCTCCGATCGTCGCTTCGAGGCTGTGCAGAATATCGGCTCCCTCACGCCTCTTTATAGCTGAAGCCATCTGCAAGATCATTTGCCTCTATATTCGCGACCGCGGGATCCAAATGAAGTTTACGTATCGAATCGTGCCATCAACTCACGGCGGTGCAACCATAATGGGAAGAGGGACTCGCTCTCGCACTTGTACTCCCTCGTGAGTTGGGAAATCACCAACCGAGTCACCAAAAATTTCCACCGCCTCCGCTCCGGCCGAGTAACTCCATCCCCTTGCGTATTGCCTCGTACTCGGCTTCATTGTTGGTGCGAAGGGTAGACAACCGATGGAGAAGGAAAATGTTGCCCAGGCGACACGAGCAAAATGCCTATGCCGACCATCGTCACAAAGCGATCCGTCGAAAAACATCGCCCACGCTTTTATGGGCGGTCTTGCTATGTTAGTGTTGATCCTCTCATAATAAGATCAGCGCTTTGTCCATAACTTTTCGCGGGTTGATACGGATGTCAAACTCGATAATGCAAACATCCATTTGCCCAATCGGCCTTTTAACATAGGAGCCGATAGCATGTGCTTTATGACGTCCGACTTGCATATGATGATGACCTCTGCGATAGCAAGATGTGGCGCGACTTGGTGCATGTAAAAAAAGCGAGGCACAACTTGTCGATATGGATACCTCGTCTCTGCGTCCGGCATCCTACGCTTATGTAGAATACGACTCGCTCTAGCCCATCATGCACTTGTACCACCACCGAGGCGATGGGCGTGTCGACCAGCGACAAGTAAATATAGAACGGTTTGTCGGCCGGGTGGAACTAACACCGGCGGCTTTGTCGATATTCTTTGATCTCGTCAAGGCCCGTTGTTGTTCTCGCCCCGGAATTCCTCGTCACTTTAATTTTCACGAGCCCCATGAACGGCTCTATCCTTCCCGAGGTTAGAGATGAATCGTCGACGGTTGATCTTGCCGATGAGAGATCGCAGCTCTTTCTTTGTAGTGGGTGGCTTCATTGTTCGTGACCGCCTCCTTACTCTTCAGCCGATCTCAATCCCGTTCATGGACCAAGAAACCCAGAACCGACCGCCATTCAAGGCACACTTCTTTGGATTCATCCTCGGCGAACTTTCTTGTTCGGTCCAGACGCGTGTAGATCGCCCAAGTGCCCTTGGCGAAGGACTTGACCACCACGTCGTCAATGTAGATTTCCACCGGTGGCCGATCGGTCGTGGAAAATATAATTCATGGCCCTCGGTATGTGGCGCCAGATTCTTTAGTCCAAACGTCATGACCACATACCGAATAACCCCACGAACCTGGTACTCGAATGCGGTTTTGTGTATGTCTTCGGAGCCATAAAATTTGGTTGTAACCAGCATTGCCATCCATGAAACTTAAGATCTTGTGACCAGCGGCTGCGTTGATTAACGTCTACGCTAGCAGATCGGATACTCATCCTTTGGGGTAGCCCTGTTGAGATCCCGAAAATCGATGGCGACCCGCCATTGGCCATCCTTCTTCTCTACAGGCACTATACTAGAAATCCATTCAGCATACCTGCATGGCCTGATTAACTTGGCTGTCAACATTTTCTCGACCTCCTTCTTGACTTCTTTCGAATTTCGCCTTCATTTGCCGTGCTGTCTTTGAAATGGCCGGAATCCTTTTTTCAGTGGGAGCCGATGCTCAATGATGCTCCTGTCTAACCCAGGCATTTCTGTGTAGTCCCAGGCGAAGCAGTCTGGGTATCGTTTCAACAGGGCGATCATTGGGCCTCGCAGACCCGGATCTAACTTTTTGCTGATAAATGTTGGTCGTGGCTTATCCCGGGACCAATGTCAATCTCTTCAGTTCATCGGGATGTGAACCCATACCCAAGCTTTCCACACTGTCGGTCGATGCTAAACACAGGCAAGTTAGGTAAGGACAACAAAAATAATTTGGGCCGATTGCGAATCGCCCCTTGATGCGTTAGTCGAGGGTGGCGTACACCTCATGGTTTTACAATGGCGGGCGTCTCGCCACGACTACATGATCCGCTTGTCGATGATCGTTGCTTTTATTTTTTTTGTGGCGATCGCGAGGATCGGCCGTATACGTATGATCGTGGATCTTTCTACTCTGTCGGGCCGATGGATAAGACCAGCCTCACCCGCTTTTTGACGCTTCAATGCGCTCACAGGCCGTCAAACTGATTCCAGATCGGCTCTTGGTCTTCGCTTCCGATGTTCATGCCAGAATGGAAACCTCGATAGAATCGCTCGCATGGACGACCTCCACTTCATCCCGTCCCATCAGACAGGCTTCGGTGCATCGTGGATGGAATGCAGATTAGCGTGGATCCAATCCCTTCCTAGCAAGACGGCGAGGTACTTTTGCTGTTCACGACGAAAATGACGTGGGTATGGTTTTCCTGCCCCGCCGATCCACGCTCGTAACGCCTTGCGTCAAGATCGCCGTTGAAGTCGCTTAACGTGACGTTGGTTTTGATCAGGTCCGCATGGAGCGTCCCCAAACGTCGTAGCATGGAGTATGGCATGATATTAATCGCCGCTCCGGTGTCCACCAACATCTTGCCGACGGGTTGTCCATTGATGTAGCCCGCAGTAGCGCTTCGATGCTTGTAACCCTTCTCTCGTGGCTTCTCAAAGATAATCGCCGTGGCCGCAGCCAAACCGTACATCGGTAGCATATTGGTTCGTGGGCGCGAGAACTCCGGTAGTCTGAACACCATAAAGTTTGTGCCGATGCCGTGCATCGCTTTTATTGGCTTAGGGCGCCACTCTTTCCTTGTCGCGCGCCCTCCGTCTCCGTAGTCCGCTTACTTTGACGGCGATCGGTAGTGCTTTCTTTAGCGCGTGGAGATCTGCGCTTGACTTCTTCTAAGTTACGCAGTGCTGCACTCTACGCCTGGGTGTGTCCGAGTCCATCGGGCACCACCTTGGGCGGTGAAACCTGTCTTCTTCTTTGTCACCTCTGTGCCTCGCAAGGCCCTTCGCTCGAGCGGACTCCTTAGGACGGCTCTGAGGTTGGAGAGGTCCTAGACGTTCGAACACCGATACTGGCCTCGTGCCCTTCTTTTGTTGTCCACATTCGGGCGGTTGTATTGTAGGCAATCGGCTCATTCCACGTCCCCAGAATGCTTGAAAAGGGCAATCCCAATGTTTGTCTGCGCCTTCCTTCTCTTTGGGTGGTCTCTGGCGAGGTGCCCATGTCCTTCATTGCTCCACGTCTTTGGCGCGCTTGATCATCTTGGCCGACGCTCATACTTATTAAGGAGATGCGTGGAATGTGGCTTCCGATACCGCACTCTCCTCACCTGTTCCTCTGTTAAGTATCTCCCATTATCGCATTTGGGCGGTCGCGTGGACCAGCCTTCTCTCTTTCTTTGCCCCGAGTGATCACCTCCTTCCTTGTACGCGTGCCATGGTGGTACCTGACCCAGCCATGTTGACACCGAACGAAAAGTCGATTGACGTCTCATGAGCGATCGAGCTCTATCATGTTGACACCGGGAACGGGTTCGTGTCCACTTTCATGGCGAATCGCCGAGGATCAGCGGCCTTGTTCTATTGCCATCTGGATTTGGCGACGTAGCTCTTTGCAATCATTGGTGGTGTGGGTGAGCGAATGATGCCACTTGCGGTATGGTCTCCGTTCATCTCCGAGCGGTAGGGATTTTGTGGCCTCGGGTAACCTCACTGCTTTCTCTTTCGAAGAATCGAATATCGCCGGCTTTGCTCACGTCAAGTCAAACCCTTTCAAAGGCCCTCATGCTTTCACCCACTTGCAGGACAGTGGTCCCTCGAGCCCACTCGCCACGGCCACCTCTGGTCTTGTGTAGGATCATCTTCTTCAGAACGACTTCGACGCTTGAACTGTCTTGGTATAACTTCGGGGTGGCGCTGTTCATACATCGCCGTCGGGCCATGTGTGCGATGAGTTGTACTCCACCGAAAGCCATATCCTTGATGGGTGCTAAGAGTCCCAACACCGCCACTCGATTGCTTCCTTCTCGGTTAGACGAGCCGAGTAACATCTGTTCTTGATGGTCAAGCGCCGGATGTATTCGCTCTGATTTCTCCCCGCTGTCGTACTGCGCCAGTCCGCAATGCCAGCCTCGGTAGCCTCCGAATGGTACCGGATGTGGAACTGTTCTTCTAGTTGCTTCCAGTGCGAATTGAATCGGTGGCGTGAGGTGTACCACCCAAAGGCTGGTCTGTTAGAGATTGTGCAAAAAATCTCACGCGCATTTGATCCGATGTCAAATCATGCCTAGCTGTGCGTATCGGCCACGTGCTCGATCGAGCTTGACCCTCGACCCGCTGAATCTTGAGAACTCGGGAGCTTATATTTGGGCGGTAGTGGAATCAGTCAAACTCGTTAGTACGGCTTTGAGTAGCCGATTGTGCGCCTTTTCAAGACGGTTTAACCGATCTCTCAGATGGTAGTGATTTGGTCCACGTTTGAGCTGCGGGGCTAGACTCTCATGGCTTGTTCGATGGCATACTTGGCTAGCTACGCCTGTTGTCGGCGTCCATCCCGGACATCGTTGCTCGAACGCCGCTCTCGAAGATCCGGCAGGGAACCCCGCCATGGAGACTCCTGCGGTTGATCCGTCGGTGCGCGCCAAGTTGTTGCTGATCCGCACGTAGGCACATATGTACCCATGGGATCTCCTTGGGTGGCTCAACAGAATTGGCAATCACTGGATCGCCTCCGGCCTTGTAGACAATGTATGCCGATCTGGCGGCTCTGGAGCCGCGAGTGTGAATGGCGATTCTGGCTGGTGTGGAGCGGTCTTTCTCCTTGGTGGGTTCCTAAAGTGGCCCCGACGGAGAGTCTCGATGTTTCATGATCTCTGGACCACGCGAACATGACCGCTCGAAAGCGTTCACGGCTCGTGAGTGGCGGTGTAGAGAATGAGCCACCATGTAGTTGACCTCTGTCAGAGAGCCTGAGCGTTCCTCCGAAGGAACAGAGATCTACTTCATCGAGAGCACCCTCGGGAGAATCCTTCCACTTGATGCCACGCGACGGGTCCTCTCGAAAGAGCCGATGAGGTCGGCTTGAAGAGCCCTTTGATCTCGTCATACTTCGCTTTGTGCTCGCAGAAGCTCGTCGACGTGACCGCCTGTTCTCCATCGCAGCGTCGGACATTGATGTAGACGTTGTTGAATGTCCCACCGGGCGTGCGAATGTGTTGCTGTCAAAACTCACCGGCAGCGACGAGCAACACGAAGAGCCGGGAGGCTCCCGAGGCCGGTGGGCCTGGTCCCTCGGTCAACGGCCCAAGAATCTTCCGACGCACGCGTCTGTCTTGGTTCGAGATGCCACCGACCTATACCGGTCGAAGGTGATGGATTGTTCCGATTGGTTTCCTGCACGGTAAACAAGTATACGTAAAATTCGAGCCGTGATCGGCTCCCAGGTTTCCCTGTAAATCGGCTTTCAGAGCCGATTATCCCCATGGCTCTGCATTGGATCTATGATAACATGGGGTTTTGCTTAATTACTACAAGCTAAATCGATCTACGATAGTTTGGTGTTTTCACCACGCAACCGGAACGTCCCCCGCGTAGTTGAGCCTAATAGATACGAAAAATAGTAGAAAACCGATCCTAGAGAAGGCCTAAAAACCAACATAACGTCAATTCCCGGAACGTCCCCTCTAAGATCAATAAACCATACCTTACGTATTACCGGATCGTTCAACCCGTTTGTGAGGCCTAATCACGTAGATATTAAACTAAACCTTGATGAACAAGGCACAACTATAACAGATCAAATCGACTAAGCAGAAATCAAGCAAGATGCCACCTTCACACCCGGGAGAGGGTGCAAAGAGCGTAGATAGCTAGAGGTAGCATAAATAAGCAATCATAGTAAAAGTATCGATGCTAGCTCTAACAAATCGTGGTAAGGTGTTACTCGCCATCAACAAGGCTTCAGACGAGTAACACCGGATAACGATAGTAAATCGCCTAGATCGCAAGATGCGATCTAGGCAGCATGGCACTTACCCGAGAAAAACCCTAGAAACAAGGGGTGGCGATGCGCCGAGATTGTGTTTGTTGTGAACGTGATTGTCCTCCTCTTTCAATAACCCTAGGTACATATTTATAGTCCGGAGACTCTCTACTTTTGTAATAACTCTACAACTCTATCTTTATCTAAACATAAACGGAACCTAAACAAATACGAATCCTACTAAGATACAAGATACACGGGCAATTCAGCCCAAATCTACGCACTAGGCCGATCCAACAACACGTTGAATATATGTATCTTCTAAGCCCATCTTGATCACGGCCCATCCCCTTCGTAGGCCAAAATATGGAGATAACAGATCTGTTATATTGGATAGTCTTCAAGTATTTTTTGTCGGTGGGTTGAAAATATTGAGAAGAGGAAAAAACGCTCCCGTCCGCTCCTGCGAGCTGACGCGGGCGAAACCCTAACTCGTGCCACCACAGCCCCTCCTCACCTCTCCTCCTCCCCTTGCCGCCGCCGGAGGGCGGCGCCGGGTGAAGCCCCGATGGCATCGGCGGTGACGGAGTCCCTCTCACTACCTCGTCAGGCGGCGGCTTTGCGAGAAGCTCCGGTGGTCAAGGGCACGGTGCTAGGAGAGGGCGTGGCGGCATGGTCGCTCGACAGTGGTGTGGTGGCTCCCTGGTTGTGCGTGCAGGTGGCGGGGGACGTGGGCGGGGCTCGGCGTCGAAGCGGGTGGAGGAGGCTCGGGGCACGGCGCCTCTCTACGGCGGCGCCTCGCGGGCTGGTAGGGGCTGGCCTGGCCGTGGGGGAGGTGGTGTGGCGGCTGCGTGCCGTGTCCTGGCCCTCTCCCCGGCGAGCTCGAGCGGTCCTCCTCGAGCGCTGGTCGCATGATGACCCACAAGTATAGGGGTGCATCGCAGTACTTTCGATAAATAGGAGTGCTGATCCCAACGACGAGCGGAAGGTGCTGAACACTGGTGTGGAGCAGGAAATCCCTGTGAATACTTAGCAAACGGATTTTTAGTGGAAAACAAAGAGCAAGTAATAACGACAATGAACAAACGGAGCAAGTGGCCCAATCCTTCCTTAGCAAAGGACAAGCCGGTGGAAATACTTATAAGGACCAAACATTCTCGAGGACACATGGGAATTCTGTCAAGTGCTTTCGCTTCAAATAGCTGAGTAATCTTCTCTGGTATTGTAAGTGTTGTGTGGGTGAACCTGTGCTAACATACTGACCTTACTTGGACTAATACATACTTGTGATTAAACCCCCTACAAACATCTATAACTACAGGAAAGTAATTAAGATATAAATCTAACCACATCCTTAAACTCTGAGATCCTACTCTCCCTTGTGCAAAGGTGTCCTAACGGGGGTTCAGGTTTCTGTCACTCCGGCAACCCCCCAATTAGTAGCCAAATACACAATGCATTCCCCTAGGCCCATAAATGGTGAAGTATCATGTAGTCGACGTTCACATGACACCACTAGAAGAATAGCACCACAACTTAAATACTAAACCATTGAATAATAACGCACCACAGATTCACTACTAACAACATGACTTCTCCCATGTCCTCAAGAACTAACGAACTACTCACAAGACATCATATAGATCAAGATCAAATATGATATGGTAATGGATAACAATCTGAACATAAACAATAATCCAATGGTTCCACTCACAAGCATCAACTACAATAGTAATTAACACCGGGAAAGTTTTCCCTAATGAACTAAGCAATATCCAACACAACTGTTACAGCGGGATGGAGTGGTGATGATGGTGCTGGTGGAGATGATGGTGTGGATGATGATGATCCCGATGAAGCCTAGCTTCACGATGGTGTTGATGGCGACGGTCTCCCCACTTCGGAAAGGAATTCCCCCGGCAGAAATCTGTATGCCGGAGAGATCTTTCTCTCTTGGTGTTTTCCGCCCCCTAGAGGCGGCGGAAATCTATCTGTGGTCGCACCCTAGGCTTAGGGTTCCGTAGGGAAGATATAGGTGAAGGGGCGGAGTTGGAGGCCGGGCAGGTGGGCCACACCTGCCCTAGGCGCGGCCCAGGAGGACCCACGCCTAGGGGGTGTGGGCCCCCTGCGGCCCCTCTTCGCTCCTCCTTCTAGCTTCCTTCGTCTTCTAGTAAAATAATATGTTTCCATATTTTTCTGGTATTTTTCTGATCTTCGCGAAATTGCACCGAAACACCTTCTTTCCCATCAAAAATCAGACTCCGGCAGTCCATCCTCCAAGAATCATCCAACATGCATATACAGATGAAAAGCCATAAGTAATACCTCATAATAAGACATATATACCAATGAATAGATGTAAATTATGATATAGAAAGGTGATGCAAATTGGGCGTATCACTGCATGGGGTAGCGGGCGTGATGCGGGCCTAGATCTGGGCTGATAGGCCCGATCTGTGCAGTGGGGCCTAGGGATGTGGCTGCGCATTCTCTAGGTGACAACCGTCGCCCCATGGCTCGGCCGTGGTCTGTGGAAGCTTCTTCGCCGGAGTCACGGGTGGAAGATGGTGGCTTGGTGCGCCAGGGCGGCGGCCCTGGGTAGTGGGAGCCCTTTTGGCGTGCGGGCGAGCCAGGGGCCCAGGTGCTGGCTAGTGACCACGGTCCGTGTGGGCAGCGTGGTGGCCGGAGAGTTGTTCGCCGTGGCGGTGGTGCGGTTGCCGTCCCGATGGTGGTTCGACCCTCGTGGTGGAGGCCGAAGGCTTGGTCGAGGGCAAACTCTGCCCTTTGGGCCGCGACGGCGGCGTCCACGGACGTCGTCCCCTTGTTGAAGGCGTAGCTGTGGTGTTTTTGGTCCCCCTCGTGCTTCGGGTGAAAACCCTGATCCTCGGATCGGACGGTGTCGGCGCTTTGGCATCGTGATCTTCTTGAAGATGCCGCCTTGGAGCTCTCGACGTGTGGCTCTCCGACAGAGGTTTGGTGGGGCTGTGATGTCTTTGGACAGTTGAAGCTTCAGCATGTCTCCCTCGGCAAGGCTTGACGCGGATCTGCATCCACGGTCTCCTTGGGGCTCCCTCGGCATTGCTTGGGGTTTGTGGGCAGCTTGGTTGGTTCCTGGGGGGTGGTCGACTTCTGGTGGCGTTGCTGCAGCGGTGGCGGGATCTCGACGACGCACGTGAAAATGGCTCATCCTCTGGAGGAGCTCCGGACAGACATTATAGATATATTGCGCTTGCCTACCGCTTTTGTAGTAACCGTAATGGCCTCTTAGGCTGCTCACGCTCCCTGTTGTTGCTTCGTTGGTAGTCTTATTGTGTGGGTGGTTTTCTCTTCTATGTAAGCTGGGTGCAGCTCCATGTATCCTTTTGTCGTTTGGCGTTATCAATTTAACGTCGGGCCTTTGGCTTATTATATCTAAAAAAACTATGATATTGTTGTTGTTTCCAAGTGGATTATATCATCTCCACTCGCCTACCCAGGACGCCGAAAATCGGCCCAGTCGCGTACCTAAGAACCTGTTTTCGTCCGGATTTGGGCGAACTTTGGTCCGGGCTTCCTAGGCCTAACCCAGGTTTCCGGGTACGCCCTGGGAACGCCGGACGAAGCGAAAAAGGGCGTGGTCTAGCTCTGTCGGCGAGAGAAGGCTGAACTCCCGCTGCTTCGCCGAGCTCTCTCCCTTTTCTTTCTCCCCCTCCCGCCTTTCTTCCACAGTCCCCACTCCCGCCACTCAGCCGAGCTCCCTCCCACCATGCCGCCCAAGAGCTTCGTCCAACCCAGATCGATCCTCGACGAGGGTCCGACGGAGAAGAAGACGAGGAAGCCGAGAGCGCCGCCGAAGAAGCCGGAGGGCATGTCCGACGCCATGTGGGCGTCCAAGGAGAAGTCCAGGAAGATCGTGTCGGACGAACGGAAGGGCAAAAGGGAGAGGGTGAAGCTCCGGCAAGCACAAGAGCAAGCAGCGACGGAAGAGCAGGCGATCTTGAAGGCGAAACAGGCGGCGGCGACGACGAGGTCGGCCTTGATGGCGGCGCCATACCCACCTCACTAGGGAAGCCAGGAAAGCGTCGGCTCGCCGGTCGGATTCTCGCCGATCTCTTCGGCCGGCTTCCAGGAGAGCCAGGCGATTGCTCGACAGAGATACTCCTCGTCCCCGAGTTTGACGGCGGGTTCAACCCCAACATGGTCTTCCCCTGCACGGCGCCGCGCCCTCCTTCGGGCTTCAACGTGGACATCAACATCCCCTACTCCACCTCTCCGGTGTACGCAGGCCCCGCTCTGCGCCGCGGACCACTGCCTTTCGGCGCCAACTCAGCACAAGCAACCTTCGGCGAGTCCAACGCGCGTAACATGTTCGGCGGAATGCCGGTTGCCCTGTCGGCCGGCATGTCGGCCCGAGACGTACATGGAGGACATGATCGCAATAGGCTCGGCCTCCAATCATCTGTCCTTCTTCACGGAAGAATATTCCAGGGCCGACGCCGAGCACGACATCGAGTCTCAGGATTTTGCCGACCTCGACGCCGAGGAGACGCAGGACGAGCCGACGCAGGCAGAGGACGCCGAGGGTGAAGCCGTGCTGCTGGCGAAAGGCAAGCAGGGGAAGAAGAAGCCAGGCACTACGGCGTCGGACGCGCGGATCAAGTGGACCGTGGCCGAGGACACCTGTCTCGCCGAGGCATGGAAAACGATGAGCATGGATCCGATCACCGGTGCCAACCAGAACTCGGACAACTATTGGAGGCGTGTGAAGCTAGCATTCGACGAGCCAACCCTGCTGCGTCAACCACGCCGCAGGAGCCCTTCGCCATTGACGACTGAGAGAAGGCCGAGTCATTTTTCCTGTTCTGTAATAATCTGTCGCCGAACATTTGGACATTAATTCTGTCGAACATCTTTTGGCCGAGCTCTCGCCGGCGGGAACATTTAAAATTCAAATTTGTCGTCATTTCCCTTTCGCGCCAAAATCAAGTTCCGTCCGACCAAAAAAAGGTCTTGATTTCGGCCTGGGTTCAATCCAAGGAGAGTGGAGATGCTCTTACCTTGTTATCACTGGGTTTTAACGTGTAGGCGCCTTTCTCGACGGTAAACGCCTGTGGGGTGAGTCCTGGGCGTTGGCCCACCAAGTCCAAGCTGTCACCGGCGCCCGCCTCCGCCTATCGTTTCGTCCCCCGTCCACTGCGGATAATAAACTCAGAAAAAAAAGGGTAGGGCGACTCAACGCCACGCCTTCGTCTCTCCCCATTCGTATGCTAGTCTCTTCTCCTCCTCCGGCCATATACTGGCCACGAGCAAACGAGAACGGGGAGGCACGCTGGGATACGGCGTCGTCTGGCGCAGCGAATGAGGTACCTACCCATGCCTGGTTCGTTTCCCTGGGTGTCTGCTGCTTGGAGTGTATGTCCATAGAATATCTACTTGCGTTTTGCTCAATTGCGCCGTGGAGTCATCGGAGGACGAGCTCGGAGCACGCCGCGAAGCTCTCCGAGTCTCCTGCTTAGGACATGGCGAACCTCTCGAGCTCCTCGGCCCTCGCTGAAGCCTTCCGGCCGAAGAACGGACTAGGGGAACGATAGGAACAACAGAGAGTAGGGAGGGATGCGCGTATTATTGGTCGGATCCATGCGGGGTTGCGCGCTTACCTGCCGATTATAAAGTTGATTAAGCAAATTCGACAGCAGTTCATGTCTTTCTCATCTTCCCCCGTTCCGGAAATGTTCTGACGAAAATACTCTGTTCTGAACTTCTGCATTCCTTCCATAAGTACAGCAACACTGAATGTAGAGCAAGTCGTGTGCTCGTGTTCAGTTTTCTTGATCGCTTGCCACAATGGTCTTTGGAATTATTGTGTCTGAATCCTGACACCAGTGGCCAGGTTGAGGAGCAGCCTTGTATGTAGATAGAAGCATACTGGTGCTACAATGGTAAAAAATGGTGTACAGCTGATACCAACCTCCACTTCGAAGAACACAGGCAGAACAAGAAACGATGGAGAAGGGATGAACGGATCTGCTGCTTCCATGGTAAGCACCCAAATGCACACAAATCGGCTCATAATACTTGTGTAATCATAAGAGAGATCGAGTTGATCTTCCCATGACTTCTGTAGGAAGTGATCTCAAACAAGTCAAAGAGTCCCTTTGTGTGTTTCAGGAGGAGAAGCAGGAAGCTGACGGCGGCGCTCTCGCGCAACCGGCACCACCAGGCGCGTGCACGACGTGCGCAAAGGGGCGAGCGTGCCAGGCCGTGGTGAGCCGGACGCAGGAGATGCGGGCGCTGATCGACGCGAAGAAGCCCCACCAGGCGCAGTCCCTGTTCGAGCACCTCGCCGACGAGGGCCACCGCCCGTCCCTGGTGACCTACACCACCTTACTCTCCGCGGTGACGAGCCAGCGCGCGTTCGAGGCGATCCCTTCGCTGCTCGCCGACATCGACGCGGCCGGGCTGCGTCCGGACTCCATCTTCTTCAACGCGCTCATCAACGCCTTCGTGGAGGCCGGCCGGATGGGCGAGGCCACCAGCACCTTCTGGAAGATGAGCCGGCACCACCCGGGCTGCCGCCCCACCATCAGCACCTTCAACACGCTCGTCAAGGGCTTCGGCATCGCCGGGCGGCCCGAGGAGTCGCAGCGCATCTTCGACGTGATGGCCGGCGGCGCGTACTCGACGGTGCGGCCCAACCTGACGACGTACAACATCCTGGTGAAGGCGTGGTGCGACCAGCGGAGGCTGGAGGAGGCGTGGGGCGTGGTGGGCAGGATGCGCGCGCGCGGCGTCGACCCCGACGTCGTCACCTACAACACCGTGGCCAGCGCCTACGCCAAGAACGACGAGACGTGGCGCGCGGAGGAGCTCGTGGGGGAGATGGTGCGCGCCAGGCTGCGCACCAGCGAGCGCACCTGGGGCATCATCGTCGCCGGGTACTGCAGGGAGGGCAGGCTGGAGGAGGCGCTCCGCTGCGTCCGCCAGATGAAAGAGGCCGGCGTCCTCCCCAACGTCATCGTCTTCAACACCCTCCTCAGGGGCTTCCTCGACGCCAACGACATGGCCGCCGCCGACGACGTACGTACGCGTCTCCCTCCTCAGAGAGCTCCATTTTAAAAAAAAAACTGAATCAATCGACTCCGTTAGTTACACGCTTGATTGATGAGTCGCTTGCAGGTCCTCGGGCTGATGGATCAGTTCGGCATCAAGCCGGACATCGTGACCTACAGCCACCAGCTGAACGCGTTGAGCTCGCTGGGGCACATGGCGAAATGCAACAAGGTGTTCGACAAGATGGTGGAGGCCGGGATCGAGCCGGACCCGCAGGTGTACAGCATCCTCGCCAAGGGCTACGTCCGCGCGCAGCTGCCGGGCAAGGCGGAGGAGCTCCTGCAGCGGATGTGCCGCATCGGCATCCGCCCCAACGTCGTCACCTTCACCACCGTCATCAGCGGTTGGTGCAGCGTCGCCGACATGGGCAACGCCACCAGAGTCTACCGGAGGATGCGCGACGCCGGCGTGCGCCCCAACCTCAGGACCTTCGAGACGCTCATCTGGGGTTACAGCGAGCAGAAGCTGCCGTGGAAGGCCCAGGAGGTGCTCCAGATGATGCAGGAGGCCGGCGTCAGGCCGAAGCAGAGCACCTACAGCCTCGTCGCCGATGCGTGGAAGGCCGTCGGCCTGGTCCAGAACGCTAACAGCGCGCTCGGTTCCCCTTCCCCCGATGACGGGCGCCGCGGCAGCGCCAACGAGCCTGACCACCGTTCGGATGACGACGACGACGACGACGACGACAAGCTGCAGAGATTGGGAAGAACTAGTGATCATCCATCACATTCCAGTTTCGTGCAGGTGACACGCGCGCTAGGGACAGGCAAGGCCGGACAGTTCGCGTCACCGTCGCCAACGTCGACGCTCCGACGATCATGCCAGCTCCGAATGCGATCCTCGGGTTTTTGCAGGAATCTATGGCAGAAGCAGGGCGGGTTGTACAGTCAGGGCATCAGCTCATTCAAGATCATGGTGTTCCTCAGTTAAGAGCTGGCCATGTTCTGTTGTTCAGCACATGTACACACACAATTCTTTCCCCAATCTCCTGACCGTAGATGCTGGTCATTTTTGTATGATGATTCTGCAGATACATTGGTCTTCTGCTTAGGCAGGCACTCGCTTCAGATGTCTTGCCATTTTCTGACAGCAGGGTCAGATTATGTAATGTATGCTATCAATCAGATGTTGATGTTAAACAGTTATTAATCAGATGTTTGCCATGGCCATGAACCACTTCAATGTCTACATACACGATCACAAACATTATTTATCACTAGGAGAACATCTGAAGCAACCACATCAGGTGTAAGTGCAAGCACTCTCGGCGAACCTGATGGGCCTATCGCTACGAGCGCTCAAGACCACCGGGCACTTCGCACGCTTCGCATGTGTGACCCTGACAAGCATACCGATGACATACCCTCGGGTCCTCACCGCCAAGTCCAGCGTCAGCGGCACCGCGCCGCCGGTGTCGTCGGAGAACGTAGCCCCGGCGCCGTAGAGAGGGGTCTTCTCGCCGTGCAGGATCACCGTGGCGGTGTGCCGGCTCGCCTTCGGCTGGTAGAACTTCTCCAGCTGCAGAGCAGCACGATCATACAGTTTGGAAAAATTTCAGAAAGGGGAAATTCTGATGTTCTTGGGGTGATATGCTACACTACCTGACCGTTGGCGATGGGTATCTGCGAGTAGATGAGCTGGATGGAGGTGGAGGAGACGTGGATGCCGAACATGGTGGAAGGGTTGTGGACGTCGATCCTGAGCGAGCAGTTCACCGTCACCAGCTTCGTCGGTACCCCGGTGTAGTCCGCGCCTTCGCCGGCGTAGAAGTTCTCCACCGCCAGGCTCTGGTAGAGAAGAACACGGGAGCAAGACGTTACAGGAGTTCAGTGATCAGAGAGGCCAGCCGAGGTGTACCTTGACGAGGACGGTGGGCTGGTAGCGCCGGGCAGCGCCCCAGACGGCGAGGCAAACGAGGGCGAAGGCCAGGACGAGGACCGAGAACCAGAAGGCGACGACGCAGCCCCTGGAGAGCTCCTGCTCCCCGTCGCCGTACTCGCCGTCGTCCTCGTCGATCACGTCCACCTCGTGCCACCCCTTGCCGTGGCCGCGCGGCCGCTTCCGGGTGGCCGCCTTGCCGCCGGACGGCGACCTGAGGAGGGTCCCCGAGAAGCGGCTGGCGGAGGACGCCCTGGAGTGCGGGCCCAGGGGGGACTCCAGCGGGCTGTTGTACACGGGCGTCGCCTGCGTCGAGGACGACTTGTCGCCGTCGTCCCGGGAGTCGCGCGACGGGCTCACCACGTAGTAGGCGGACCGCTTCGGGGACCGGGACGGCGACGTCGTCGCCAGGCTCGTCTCGTCGGAGTCCGACGTCGTGTGCTTCATCATCGTCGCCGCCGCCGGACCTGGAGTTGGACTGGGATCGGGATTCGGTTATTGCTGAAACTGGACTGAAATGAGAGTAAGCGATGAGAGTAGGAAATCGTCTGAAGATTGGCAAGCAACTTTTTTTTCTACGGGCAACATTGCAAAGCAACTTTGCACAGGAAAGGAACGGGAAACGCTTATGGAAACCATTGGAATAATGGAAGGCAAATTAAGGGTTCACATTGATTGAGGAGCGGACCAAAATCCCAGCAGACCGAAATTATTTGGGAATTAATTAACACAAGCACACTGAAATCTTAAAAACGGCACAATTACATCAGCATATCAGGACCGAAGAACAGAAAGGGTGAGTTTTTTTTTTTGTAAAAGTACTCAAACTTCTACATTGGCTGTTACTCCACGATCAAGTACCCAAACTTCTAGACAAGTACCCAAATCAAGAGGTTTTTGGTGCTCCTCCATTTTGGCTGCTGCACAGACAGAAGATCAAGAGCAGAGTGTTGCACCTTGCATCAAAATCATTTCAGCAGAGAAGCTATGTGGCCATGTGTAATTCCGGCTAGAGAGTAGAGACATGTGGTGTCCTGCTAAATGTCATCACGAATACCCATTCTAGCAGGAAGGTACTGAATTTTCAGGCCTAAGTTCAGAAAGAGGGAGAAATAAAAACGAGTTCGAAGACATAGGCAGCAGGGCATGATCATCCATGGCGTTGTATAAATCACAGCGAACTAATCGTGCGAAGAATCGATCAGGTCTTCCGCCGCGATCTCAGCCGCGATCGAATCAAACGATGGAGACATTTTTTTCATCAGAAAAAAAAACGAGACGCGGACAGGACGGACGATCTCATGGTCTGATCTCTGACCGGAAAAACTAAACCGCCGCGCGCTTCGACGACGCAGAAAGAAACGGCGCCACGGGGTCGAATCGAGACGAAGGAGATCAATGCGCCCTCCCGGCAGAAGCCAAGCCAAGGAGAAGGAAATTCGTAGAAACCAAGAGGAAAAGCGCCTTGGGTTATTGATTGTCGGAATACTCGCCTGTTGTTCGCGGTAGAAGCGGCGGCGCGCGGAAGCTGCAGCGAGTGACTGCCGGTGGGAGCAGCAATGGGTGGGAGGGGGAGGCCGGAGGAGAGAGAACTCGGGCTCGGCTCTCATGCAAGTCCCGCCGCGTCGTCCACCTTGAACCGGCTCTCGCGGGCCCGCTTGACCACGCAGCTAGCGCGCGGACCCTTACACGTGGGCCCACCCGAGTGCTCGCACCTGTAGTAGACTGTAGAGTAGCGCTCTTTTGTACTACAGTGGTTTGTACTGCAACCAGTGGGTGTGATTCTTGGCAACAATCAAAATAATTGGAGATCCCTAAGGCCTTGTTTTGAACTAGCGTTTATGGAAGGATTAGTAGGGATTATCCTCACATGGATTGGGTGAAACCATTTCCCCTCACCCAATTCCCTCGAAACACTTCAATCATAATCCCTACAACCCTCTCTCGGAATCCGAAGAACATAGTAGGACCAGGGACTCATCGCTGCCTTGTTGGGATGGAGTGGCCTGGGTGGCGGCGCATCGGCCGGACGGGACAAACGCGTTGACATCTATGAGGCTGCGAGGCTAGCTGCGCTGGAGCCGCGTCCGGGCGAGATCGACCAAAACGCGATGGTCGACTTGCTTTTCAATTTATCCGGGAATCAGAGTGTTTTCGTGGGGATATTTGGGGTGAACCGTTCAAAACCCGTGCTACAAAACAAGCTAGCTGTGTATGTCGGGAATCCAACAGTGGGTCGGCGGAACACACCAGAACCCTGTCAAAACCGGCCTGCAAAACGGGGCCTAATGTGTTTTCCGGCGGCTGCCTTTAGAAGAGTATACACGTATTGTATCTTTGAAGAATAAAGAGTTTGAAAAGCTTGATGATTTGCTCATTTATATTGTGTCATTGATTGTCAAAAGGAAGTGGCAATGGGCGATTCTAAAAAAAATGAGTGCCATTGGTTCCTATAATGGAACAACAGTCCGTCTCATGGAAAAGAGCATGTAATTCTTAGTCTACATTCTTCTAGAAAATGGACAAGTGGGTCTAGATCAGAAGTTTGATCCAGAGCATTCGATCAAGCAACCTGTGTGTCTTGAGCCGTAGTCTTTGGCCCGAAGCAATGGTCTAATCTAGTCGATGTGTTTGGCGATATCGTCTTGTGCTATAGGTGATAGGACAAAGGGAGACGAGGTTGCTCATAGGCCATCCTAATCATGAGGCGTAACAACACCCTACCTTGATTTTTGGATAACAATACTATACATGTATACACTTGCGGGCCGTAAGCGAGACCATATAGGGCCTTGGCCCGGTCTTTGCACCCCACATTTCTGTTACACGCCATCAATTCATGCTTGGTTTCAGACTCATGTAAACTACCTGCATGTATAGATAATTTCTTACGTGCATATAATTTTTTGCTATTTTCTACTAAGTAAAGCAGAGTCTCTAACCGCATAAGAATTCGAATTTAAACTATAAATAAAAAATGTGCACTTTTACAACTATTAATATGTCGGTCTTAATAAATATAATAAAATTTATCAAATATTTGACAATAAAATAACAAGCTTCTCAAGATACCAATATAGGGGAGGGGGCATCTCCCCCCCCCCCCCCCACTACCACCACCACCCCAACCCCTATGGTTCTAGTTAAAAACTTAAAATGATAAGTCTATGGTTCTATTTAAAATAATATGTCTATGATTTGGTCCTACCAAACTTTTAGACCGTCTTCCGCAACTTAGAAGCATGGCTCTCGCAATGCAAGACAACAAGCTTCCAGCTTAGTGTAGCAAAGAAAACAGGAACATTGTTAGATCTCGCCATACAAGCACTACATCGACCCTTGACATGATTCATGTTCTGACATTTCTGGCTCAATTCGCAGTCACAATATGTTGGGGGTGTCTTTGGGGTGAGTTGACTTGGAAAGTGGTGTAAATTTTTTGATATAATACATAATGTTAATTTAGGATAGGGAGATGATAGGATGGCCTGGAAAATGGAGGAAAATGCTTTAAAGTGAAAGAAATGTATAATGCCCTGCGAACTAAGCCCTCTCTAATGGTTTTCACGCAGCTTTGGACTTCAAAGCTCCCTGCCAAAAAAATATGACTTGTTATGTGGGTAATTGTTTTAACTAAATATAACATGAAAAGGAGAAGAACGGGTGGAGTTACACGATGCATGTTTTGTGCCTCTAATGAGGCTAGGTCAGCCCTGTTGCTTGACACTCTCCAATGCAGCTAAAATCTGTTGCAGAATTGGGGGATTGGTTACTCAAGTTTCATGGATCAAAAAATAGCTGTGAAAAATTGACTAGATTTTTTGGTCTTTATTAACTAGGAACAAAGCCCCTTTTAATGTGGGAACGTGAATAGTGATATATTGTACCAGATATGTCTCCGGATTGACTATTGGGGTGAATTGTAGAAATATAGGTGCATAAGGTGCTACGGCGAGGTAGCCAACATGTCGAAGGCTAGACAGTATATAATGTTCGTGTCAGGAACGAGTACATTTGTGCCTTGCTTAGATTAGGGAGTAGCAGAAGCTGGGTCTGTTCACTAGCTAGCTCGACCGTTTGTAATTTTTGCTTCCTCCTTCATGATATTCCCTGTGTCTCAAATAAATTGACTTAATTTTTTCTGTATACACTAAAATGTGTCTAGTTACATGTATATATAGAGAAGAATGAGTCAATTAATTTAGGACGGAGAGAGTACCAATTTTTTTTGCGCGTCTGAGATGACTACGCTCTAAAACTTTGTAGCCAAAACTTAACTAAGCTAGAGAAACCCCTTTCCTTAAAAGAAAATGATACAGTGCCTCCGGAGGATCCGATCCCCCGGGTCGTCTCCTTTCCGCACGCCCGTGAGGGAACATAGTACGTGGGTGGGTCCTCAGGACACGCCTTATCTCTTCATCATTTTCGTTTCTGTTCTCTGCCTCACTCTCGCGCTGCTACTCGCGCCGCCGCTCGCGCCACCGTGCTTTCCCGCAGCTCGCGTCGTGTCGCCGGAACCCCTACATGTTGCAACACGCGCCCATACAGATGTGCTCGCCTCAGCCGCCACACCTCCTTGCCACCGCGCGATGCCCTGCCGGTAGCGCCGCAGCCGCCACTGCCGGTCGCTGCCACGCTGCTTGCTAGCCAGTCACGCCCGCCATGCCACAGAGGCGCCGCCCGACAGGTCGCCGCTGCTCCTCGCCCTCCCAACGCCGTTCGTGCCTGCATTTCTCGCCACAACATCCTCCATCGGCTAGTAGCGATGATGCTACTTTGACCGTGTGGCGGTGCTACAAACGGTCACTTGTTTTGCTACATGCGGCTGGCGACGGTGCTACAAGCGTGTCTTGAATTTTGCTACAAGGTCTCTGGCGAGATCTCCGACGAGATCGGATTTGCTACATTAGTTTATTTTTGTTGCTATTTATGTTCTATGTTTTTGCTACAATAGCACAAAATATTTGCTACAATATTTTCGACGAAAATGCTCAGCAAAATTGTTTTGCTATAGCAGCCACCACCGACGATATCTCCGGCGAGGTCGTTCTTTTTGCTACGTTAGAACAATTTTCTTGCTACCACCGTTTTGCGATTTTGCTACAATAGCGTAAAGTTTTTGCTACACTCTCTCCGGTGAGGTCTACCGGCAAAAACCTCCGGCGATATCGGATATGCTACATTAACACAACTTTTTTGCTACACGCTCGCCGGCGAGGTCTCCGGCGAGTTCTCCGGCGAGGCTTGTCTTTTTTATTCTATTTTTTCCCGAACCGTTTTTGCTACGGTGTAGCAAAACCGGGTATTATGTAGCAAAAACAGGATTTATTGTAGCAAAAGTGGGATTGAAAGGACACGTGTCAGCAGGAGGACCCGGGGATCAGAAGTTTTGATCCTGGGGACGACGTAGTACTGTCCTTCCTTCAAATAAAAAGAACAAATAAACCCCTAACGTTGTCATGCTTAATAAGATAACCATCTCTCCTCAAGACATGGCTCTGCATTAAACGGACTAGGGGAAGCCGCGACATGAGCAACTTTGAGTATACGGAACACTCTGCAATATGTACATTCTTAGCCCTCGCGACGTGCCCGTTAGATCGATCTGCCGGCGCAGACTTCGTTCGCACTCCCCTTGTACACCATGCGTGGATCCTTGTATGTATCGTGGAGTGCATAACGCGTGCTGGGCGGTACACTGCGGTAGGGATGGCGACCTATCAAAGGATCCGACGGCAGGTCGGACAGCTGAGGTGAGGATAGAACAGTACAGCCAGATCCTAAAATGTGAGATGGGCAGTTCCGACTCGACCATCGTGGACGGATGATCAGGAAGAGCCACACCGTGCTCTGTCTGGGCGTTTACTGTCCGAGCACTCTGAGCAGCTGTGTGCATAACAACAATTCTCTATCAGATCACAAGATGCCAGTAACCCGTTGCTGAAGCCCGAAATCGAGACGATCCCAAAAATATGAGAAACTTTATTAATTAACAGGTCTCACAAACCGTATTCCCACAACATACTTCAAGTACATGAGATCTCGAAACAGAAAATGTCTTGTAAACATACACTGATATACAACGAACTGTGATCAGACAACGGGAGTCAGCAGCGGCTTCTTCAGGACATGCGCCTCCAGGTTACCGAGGACCAGGTCGGCCATCGCTTTGCGAGTCTCGTGCGTCCCGCTCCCCACATGCGGCACCAGGACGACATTATCGAGCGTGAAGAGCGCCTCGGGCACGTTGGGCTCGTCCTCAAACACGTCAAGGCCTGCCCCGCCAAGGCGCCCCTCCACGAGCGCGGAGACGAGCTCAGGCTCGTCGACATGAGGGCCACGCCCGATGTTTATGAGCACGCCCTTGGGACCCAGCGCCTCGATCACCTCACGGTTGACAATGTGGCGGGTCTGCTCATTCAGCGGGCAAGCCACCACGAGGACGTCGCTGTTCGCCGCCAGTTCAAGCACGCTAGGGTAATAGGTATAGTTGGGGTATTCTTTCTTTGTTCTCTGGTAGTAGTTGACTGGGCAATCAAAGGCCTCCACCCTTGTGGCAATAGCAAGCCCTATCCTGCCCAGCCCAATGATGCCCACTCTTTTCCCACTGAACTGCAAAAGTATATACAAGTAACTATGAGAAATTAAGCAAAAGATGTTTTTTTATGTCACAACATGGAAACCGTGATAGAGGAAGATAAGAAAGAAACCGTCCAAAGAGAAATGGCAAGACTGCATATTTCGACACACAAAATAGTAGCAATAACCAACTTAAACAGATGCAAATATCTCTGTAAATATGTAACTGTAAACTTTTGGAACCGATACTCTTATTTATCATGATTGATTGCATAACAACCATAACATGATGTCTTACAGAAAGAATAACATGCCGAGATGGTGCTCCATTGATAAACTAGACAAGCAAACTCAGAGTTTGGAGTACAGAATGTGGATGCTCTACACATCTGCGAGTACCAGAAGCAATCAGATGACTGGAGTGAGCAAGGGCTTGTTCAAAGCATGTGCCTCTAAATTCTTTAGAACCAGATCAGCCATTGCCATGCATGTTTCAACTGTATCACTTCCTACATGAGGGACCAAAACAACATTATCTAAACCAAGAAGTTGCTCTGGAACAAAGGGCTCGTGTTCAAACACATCAAGGCCTGCTGCTCCCAAGCGTTTCTCAAGAAGAGCAGACACAAGCTCAGGTTCATCCACATGTGCTCCACGGCCAATGTTTATGAGCACACCCTCTGGTCCTAGTGCATCGATGACTTCACGACTAACAATGTGATGGGTCTCTGGGTTAAGCGAACACGCTACAATAAGCACGTCACAATTGGCTGCCAGGTCAACAACATTTGTAAAGAACCTGTACTTTGGAAATGGCTTCTGTGATCTTGAATGATAACTGATCGAACAATCAAATGCCTCGGCTCGTTTTGCTACAGCTAAGCCTATCCTGCCAAGCCCGAGAATAGCAACTCTTTTACCACTGAACTGCAGAAAAATTATAAGAGTCGATTATGTTTTGTCTTTGGAAAACCAAATAAAATCTTAGGATTACATGCACCCAAACCTTTATATCCACCACTAAACCATTACCCTCAACTACTTCATGCTTTTATATGAGTTATTATACTGATAACTCATCACTATAATCAGTAGCAGATCACTTTTGCTAAGTACATTATGTTTTTGACATAGTGCAGCTGAACTTTTTTTTTTTCAAAATGCAGGTGCTATTTCCAGTCTCTGCAGTCTGCATCACTTGATGCATGCAGCCAAAGGTGCACCTGAACACTTTGCATAGTTTAACAGGATGCCACTCATATGGAGAATGTCCTTCGACGTCTCAGGAAAGAGGCACTGCTGACATAAGCACATTGCATCATACAATTCGGTACTACCAGCCTACCCCTTGGTTGCTACAATGAAAATCTACGAGCCATGCTAAATCACAATCCCCGCTTGACCCCTAGAAAAATCCCTGTGACGACAGCACTATAATTATGTGATCCTCTACATCTTATATTTCAGTTTTCGCACACAAGCATACAGGTCGCATAAGCCATGAAGAACATAAAAATTTTCCAGGCAGGTAGTCTAAAATTTAGTTAAACAAGTTGCATTGCACTGTCGAGACAACTCCACCAGGGCCGGGTTGTTTTTTAAGAGTCTGCTATAGATCACAACCTAAGCTTGTGCAGATGCATTTCAACAACCAGTGCTACCTCAGTTATATGGTTCACATGGTATAAAAAGAAAAGTCAAATGTACTAACTACCAACCAAATTTCAGGAAGATAACCAATGATGTGCCAAAATAGCTGTCATGTGTTCAATAAAGTTAAACTATTTTTCCTTTCCAGCTCTTCTAGATTTTGCTCTCAAATTTATCCTCTGTATTGCATCTTTCCTTTCACGTAGTCATTTTCTCTGAAATGACCACCGCTCTGCTGTCTAATTAATCCTCAATCAAATTACTGTGACATTTCGTTTTGACTGAACCTAAGTAGATACCCAAGTGTACAGAAATTGCAATAGTCCTAAGAAGCGAGAGTAATATGCAGCACGAGCAACTACTATTATACAGTCCTACGAAGCTAAACTGTTTCTCCTTTCCACCTCTGCTAGATTTCGTTCCCAAGTATATCCTCTGTATTGCATATATTCCTTTCATGTAGCCATTTCCCCTGAAATGCCCACAGCTCTACCGTCTAGTTAATCCTTAACCAAGATATTGCCACATTCGTTTTGACTGAACAAGTGTACAGTACTATGAAGTGCCACATTCGTTTTGACTGAACTGAAGTAAAACACCGAAGTGTACAGTACTATGAAGTGAAGCTCCTAGTATCGTTCCAATTTTATCGGATGTCCCCGAAGGCATGGACAAGTGAAGATCGTAGTAGAAATTAATCAAGTATGACTAAGCAGTACTACGTTACTGAACTGAAGAATATAAACGGCAGCAGGCATCGGAAACGAAACAAACCCGTGTGGTCAGTGTATAATCGCCCTTGGACTTCCACAATCCGGCGCGCACATAGCGGTCGGCCTGCGGGATCTTCCGTAGCGCGGCGATGGCGAGGCCGACCGCGAGGTCGGCGACGTCGTCGGTGAGGACGTCGGGGGTGTTGGTGACGCGAATGCCCCGCTCGCGGCACTTGGCGAGGTCGACGCGGTCGATCCCCACGGAGAAGGACGCGACGATCTCGAGGGACGGGAGGGCGTCAATGAGCGCGGCATCGGCGTTGTAGCCGGCGTTGCCGACGACGGCGCGGATGGCGGGGGCGTTGGAGCGGAGGAAGTCGGCGCGGGCGTCGGGCGGGGAGTCCCAGAGGCGGATGAGGCGGAAGCGGCGGTCGAGCTCCTGCTCCAGGTAGGAGTTCATGGGGTGCAGCAGCAGCACGCCGAGGGACTCCATCCCCGTCGCCGCCGCGAGAATCGAGAGCGGCAGGTGGGGTGTGGTTGGTACGAGGCGGAAGCGGCTGGTCGTTGTGTGGTGGATGGGCTTAGCCCTCCACGTGGTAAAAGTACTGGTGCGGGAATGCTTACGTCGTTGTGGGCCTCAAGTTGCCTACGAGCAGGCGGAAGGCATCACGGCCTGCTCTCTTCTTGGGCCACGCTCCCTGCTGGCCGGCTGACAAGGTAATAAAATCTCGCTGTATTTTTTTCTTGCTACTAGTATACCTCGTTACAATCATGCAAATCCGTCGTAACATTTACAGAAAAATCCTGATTATGCAACAAATCCTTAGTAACTACTAGTAGTACAACATTGAAAAATGTGCCACAACCCATGCAACAGAAAAAAGACCAACGGATGAACAACAAAGAGAACAAATCCGCGACATGAGAAACTTTCCTTGAAAAATACTCCCTCCGTTTCAAAATATAAGATGTTTTAGGTTTGTGAAGAAAATAAATCTAGACTTGTTTTAATATGTAGGTTCATTCAATTTTAAAATGAATCTACACACTAAAAGAAGTCTAAATTTATTTTCTTAACAAACCTAAAACATCTTATATTTTGAAACGGAGGGAGTACTCCTACATCCGGAATCTTTCCAGCACGTAACGTACGTTGCACATGGCCACATGGGTAGTAACAAACAAAAATAACACACACTTGACACTTGCAGCGCATCAAAGCACCAAAACAATTTGGTCAGTATTAACAATAAAGCTAAATTGTACAAAAACAAGGCAATGGTATGCCAGAAATTGGCAACCAAACCATACCCAGTGACTGAGAGACCTGTGAAAAAAATATCAATTTTGCATCGCTATTCGATGTAGTACATCCCTTAGTCCAAGAGGGGACGTATGTAACTCGCACATGATCTCCGGTGGTGTCAGGGTGACACATATGAGCTAGTAATGTAAATCCTCCAAGAAATATACACTTATAATTGTGTCATTTGTAGAAATGGCACATTGCTGCTGCCATAAGATTTTTTTTCAGCTTCGTACATGAGGTGAAGCGGCATATGCTTCTGTGGAAAACTTTTTTTTGTAATATAGTGCTTCTGTTGGGAGTATGATTAGGTGAGCGTCGCTAGCAGGCGACGGACACAGCAACCCTCGCACGATCTCTCCCAACCAGGACAGCCTGACGTCCGTATGAACTCGCGCGTGCGTCGTGTCTCAAAAAAAAAAAAACAATTTGCTCACGGTCATTTGTTTCCACTACCGAAGCTGGCTGGATCATGGACGAAACTTGTGGCGACACAAAATCCAGAAATAATTTGTGCAAAGTTCGCATATAAATTAAAATAACTAACTAACCCGCGTGGTGAGCGTGTAGTCGCCCTTGGCCTTCCAGGAGCCGGCGCGCACGTAGCGGTCGGCCTGCGGGATCTTCCGCAGCGCGGCGATGGCGAGGCCGACGGCGAGGTCGGCGACGTCGTCGGTGAGGACGTCGGGGGTGTGGGTGACGCGGACCCCGCGCTGGCGGCACAAGGCGAGGTCCACGTGGTCGATCCCCACGGAGAAGGACGAGAAGATCTCGAGGCACGGCAGGGCGTCCAGGAGCGCCGCGTTGACCTTGTGGCCAGGGTACCCCACGACGGCGCGGATCGTGGATCCGTGGGCGCGGAAGAGGGAGTCCGGCGGGGAGTGCTCCCAGAGGCGGAGGAGGGTGAAGCGCCGGTCCAGCTCCTGCTCCAGGTAGGCGTTCACGGGGTACAGCAGTAGCACGACGAGGGAGTCCATCGCCGGCAGGCCGTTGTTATGGCGACGACTGCGAGGTGGCAGCGGCAGACTGCTGTGTGTGGTTGTGGCCTTCTGGGTAACTTTGGTGGACTAGTCCTCGAAATGAGTAAGGGCATCTCCGAGGGAGACCTGCAAATCGGACACACAAAATATCCGATTTGATCCGTTTATTTTACGCCTAAAATTATGACCTTGAAAAGTGCACAGCTATAATACAATTTGTTTATTTCTATATGGTTTGCCCGCAACTTGGTTGGGATGACGATGGTTTGGGTGTGGATACAAATGCTCCAACTGCCTGCTACACTCAAGAAACTTTAGGCAACTAAGAAATAGACAGCCCCTTTTGACTTATCATGACATATGCAGTTAGGCATACACAACAATTATTTCACACTGGATGTAGACATCCACTAGGCAACTCTAGTAGTAGAAAACTTAATAACTAAGAGCACGAGCTGTGCCAATGATGTACACACTACAGGCTAACACTAAATCTCCAAGGCTTACAATGCGAGAACCTCCACTACTTCATCTTTCTCTGGCCAGTTCACCATACCAGCATGTCCAGAGCAACCTCCTCAATGAGCGAGGAAAGAACGCCCTCCCCGGCGTCTCTTACCCAGAACTCGGTCTCCTCCATGCAGATCCAGTCCTGCCACCCCATGTCCCACGCGCTGTTGATCGACGGGTCCGTGCACCCGACGTCCCTCTCCAGCTTAACGGTCAGGCTATCTTTCGAGCCGCTGCCATGGCTTTCATCCTCCGTGTAGCTCTTCAGCTTCCGAGTCCCGGTGCTGATATCGCCTACCAGTGCCTCCAGGGAGAAGTATGGTGTTGATCTGCATTTCTGGTTCCCAAATCCAGTGCCACACCGACTACTCTGCTGACGGTGTTTTCGTTCTAGTTGCTCTAGTCCTATGTCCACGTAGAGCTGACGGTCTTTCACTTCGGTGTCGGGGGTACCTTTGTATTGCTCTATCAGATGATCGTAGGCGTGGATGCCTACAAGCTGTGCTGCTCGGGTAAGGAATGATTTGTCGCTTAGGAGAAGCAAACTCATCTCGTCCTTTATTTCAGCTTCCTTTGTTGGTGCTGCTCTGTTTATTGGCGGGTGAAAACCATTGTCATCGGTTGAAATTGTTCTTTCAGCAGAGCTGGAAGATGAAGCTTCATTAGATCCGCCAAAATCTTCCTGAATGTCTGCCATGAAAAGGAATTGTTAGCGTCATTAACCTTTTGTTTCTTTTGAGGGAGATAATCTAGGATTTGAAGTGATGAAATTCGCAGTCAAAGTCTTGTGAAATTGTTTTGTAACCAGATCTTAAGGTTAAATATTTAACCCTGTAACAAAAATGGAACTAATGACTAGCAAATAGAGTATCATATCATCGTGCAGTCAAATATTCTTAAAATTAACCCCCAAAAATACACAGATTGCCTACATGAATTTGGCATATCCAGATATGCTACGTGCATTTCTTCTATATATCACATAATAATATGAATAGCAGTTGGAGTAGAATTTTGTGAGCCATGTCAATGTAAAACTATATATATTCAATGACTGAGACTTGAGAATGAGTGGGTATCTGGAAACAAACTGCAACTTCCTCACTGTCCAATTCATTCATTATATCAGAAGTTGATTGCGGTAAAATATTCTTACTGCACCAACTTTTATAACAGTAACACAAGAAATGGAACTGATACAAAGGTGTTTATATGGATAAAAATATCGGCATTTATTACCGTAGGTAGAAGGCTCTGTGTCCCAATCAGCGCTCTGGTAGCTTTCATCACTAGGTGTGGCACTGTGTTCTGTGGACGGACCATCGGCTTGGATGAAATCTCTGTGCACCTCGTATGCCTGCATTTGGAGAAAAAAAATTGAGGATACCATTTTAATAAATTATTTGAACAAACCGTTCCAAATCATGGTCTGTTTGATTTAACTGAAACATCTAAAAAAGAATACTAATATATAAATCGTAGAATACAAGCATTGGTTTCAATTTAAGGTTCTTGGTTTGTGGTCATTCTTTTACCAACTCAGAGTAGGTTAATTTCCCAGATTGCATAAAACATTTTCAGGCTATGCTATACAGAAGGATGCTTACCACAATGTCATCAATAATCGAGTTCTTGACATTTCTGCTTGACACTGTGTTCACTCTGGAATTACCAAGTGTTCTCCGAGAGACCGGCTTCACTGCACGGCATGTTGAAGGACTGTTACTTGACGAATCTAATTTTTTATCGGGGATTTTCACCTGTTTAGAATTAGTGCGAGGTGCTGATGCTGTTTTAGCCTTCGTATCCTTCCTCCCTTCTCCCTTCCTATCAGTCAAACGATGCTTCTGTGTATTGTTGCTTCTCCTGTTAGTCTCAGTGTTCTGTTTTATGTGCTGATTTCGAACTACATGAGGTACAACCCTCACATCCTCAGGTGCTTTAGTTCGAGATTGTGCAGTCCTCTGTTCTCTCTTGATCGATCTCACTGAGCCAAGCTCAGTTAGCGCTGAGGTATCATGCAAAGGAAGGATGTCCCTTCGCAAATAAGGATAATTCGTCTGAATATTCTGTTGCTGGACCTTGTGCTCATCAGAAGTCGTGGTCTTTAAAATCCTTTTGACTTGTATTGTCTTCATGACCTCCTGTCCTGCCTTCCCCTTGCTTTCAGAGTCCCTTCCTAATAACCGTCTTGGTAGCTTTTCTGACGATGGAGTTTTTGACTTAGGCATCTCAATATCAAACTGTGCCCTTGGTGAACTTACTGTCTTCAGTGTCTCGTCTTTCTTGGCAGTAACGCCCTTGTGTGTGGGCAATCCTTCAAGGCCCATGAGCCTCGCTACCAAGCTTGGCGATTTGGACCTGTCAGGTTGCACAGGTGTGCAGGATAATGATCTTGGCACCACCTTCTTCTGCTTAGTAGACTTGGATACGACAGAACTATCAGGCGCGTACCGTGCTGACTGACTCAACAAGGCCTGCTCATCATTGGTAGACACTGGCGAGAGGTTCATCCTGTAAAGGCTATCCTTGATCACTCTCTTCAGCTCATCAGTAGAATTCCTTAACTGCCCATCAAATCTACTGCTGACACTTCCAGTGACTACCTTCTTGGCAACTGATGCTTCCAAGAGGGCTTCACGGATGCCGGTCACATCCAGTGATTCACCAGCCTCGGGCACTCTCTTCTTGTTTGATTGCCTCATGCTCCGTGACACGGTCTGGAACTTCTCAAGCATCACAAGGGACTCCTGGAGGTCCATGGCGCCTCTCAGGAGGTCTTCGGCGAAATGCCTAGAGAGTGAGGATCGCATCACATGATCTCTTTGCGATAAGATGGACCTCTCCTCCCGGTTACTCTGTGTGGGGCTCCAGTCCTGGCCTTGGCAGCTTCGGCAGACTGCAGGTTGCAGTGTGACAACGTAAGGGGGAGCGCATTGAGCTTTTTCAGGGGAGCTATCATGTTTACTCCTGGAGGGAAGATTCTTCGAAAGGGATCTGCAAACCACTGATCTGAAACTGTCTTGATTCATGTTCTATCTTCTGAAACAAGCAGAGACACACTGAAATGGTCAGACAACGTATAATTGAACGAATTCGAGTGATCAAACATGACCTTCTGGTCAAAATGAGAAAGGAAGCAACTTACATTATCTTGATATACTGTATAGCTTATGAAAGAGACGCCAATTTAAGAAATTATTTCCTTCAGGAATTTGATGTCCGCCTGGACCCAAGAGCCTGGATAAGAACAAAATGAGAATCTGGGAATTAGCACAACTAACAAGAACGCTATTCCTCCCCTACAGAAGGACAAAAGCTCTTAAACAAATTGGACCTATATACTATGATGATATCCTCCCAGCTTCTGTCTTTTGCAAGAAACAGCGACGGCTGACTTATTAATAAATCGCCAAGGACAAGCAGTTGAAGAAATTAGTTAAGCGAGAAAGCTACAGGGGCTTCTTTCTTTTCTCTACTCGCCCACGGAATCTCTGCCCCTTGACCAACCAACCACCACCGGGCCTCTCCTTGGTACTAATAAATCGGTGCTCGGATTTCACAGGGATCGTGTCAAAAAAATGAAAGAATTCACAGGCGGTGGCCTGCTTTTCACTCACCCACAGCGAGGCGGAAAGGGAAAAAAGGTAGGTAAAGCAAATGAAGGTGGACGTTGGAAGCTGGAACAGGCCGCTGGTCAGTTTTAAGTCCCCTGGAATAATATTGAACGAAATTGTGGTGAACCCTAAGAAATGATACCCTAGCTAGCCGCCGCCACACACGACAAGGAAATCACAACCGAGGCGAGCAACACATTTCTCAGACGAACTATCCCACTCGCATTTTTTCTTTTCCTTACCCTAACTGAACATGAACAACCTCAGAGCCCGGGATGACGGAATCCCCAGAGTTCTCCGGCCGCCGTCCCCGGCACCCGGTAACAGAATGAGGAACCAGGACGAGAGAGGGAGAAGGAGAAGAAGAGGAAATGGCACCTTGAATGAAGGCTGGGCGCCCCCCCTCTCTGGCTCTGCCTCCGGCTGCCTTCCCTCGGAGGTTGCCGCGACCGCGAGTGGGGTGTGCGGGGATCCTCCTCAAGATCTGTACTGGTACTACCACTACCACACGAAGCAATAAAACTGCAGGGAGCGACCGCGACTAGGGCGCCCCACTGCAACTGCGGCAGCATGTGGGCTTCTGCAGCGACGCATTTTACTAGTGGCCATGAAAGCTCAGCGAGCCTTGTCTTTTGAGGTGGGAACGGGGGCAGGTAGCCAGCCAGCCGGCGTGGTGGGCTCATTTACTTTGACCAGGAAACCGCTTCCGAGCATGCCACCGCCGCGTCGAGGCCTGTATGTGGGGCCGTGATGTCAGACGTGTGTACATGATACGAGCTCGTCGGTGTAGATTTGTCCGTGCTGCAATTGCACTGACCGGCAGCTTGGGATTTGGTATCCGTGCCTTGAGTCGTCGCCGAACTAAATGGAACGTCGGATCAGTTGGATAGGTGTCCCCATTGCCGCATTGCAATGCATTGCATTGCAGGACCGTTTTTGTCCTCGTGTGGGTGATGTGAACCAAGACAATTGTGCAATGAAATCAACAAGGACACAAGCAGAGGGTCTCTTTGTTCAGACGAGTTTTAAGAGGATTTTGTCGGTTGGGGATTATTATTTGTTCCAAGTTTGTTTTGGTTTGACAAGTTAGAAACAATTTCACATGAAGTTTCAAATGGATATTTTTCACAGATCCATACTCAACATTTTTCATGAAAAGATTTCTGAGGTTCAACTGCCATGCAAATAACATGTACTCCAAATTCACATGTTTCCTATTAATGTACGATGCAACATGCCATGACATCCAATCCTTAATTAATTTTTAATTTCTACATTCTTAAACTTCCATTTACCAAAAAATACCTTAACGGTGTCTTTGATTCGATAACAAATTTCATAATTTTAATCCTAAGGATTTTTTTATAGAGGTCTTTTGATCGCAAAATTCTATAATCCTTAGACAATTTTTGTAAGGATTCCGTTGTGTTTATTTTACAAAAGATCCATCCGCTCAAACGTCTTTGTAGCCCTGCCAAAAGAATCCGTTGCAGAATTCTTTTGGTTTCTTGTGGTGTTCAAACATCTTTGATGTTATTTTTTTGTAGTATTGTGGTCTTATAGGATTCAAGAGTTGCATGCCATTTTAGTCTTGCATTTTGAATATTCATGTGTTTCAAAAACCTACAAATCAAATAATCCATGTAACTTTTTTGCCGGCTTCCCGTAATAAACCAGGGAATTCTCTCTTCTTAACTAATAGATTGGGACAAAACTTTTGTCTCCTCTAAAAAAAAATCTACGTGGTATATTATATTCCTCCAAATTTTGGCAAAGAATTTTTGTTGCAGCTTGGTTCGATTTTCTTGGTATGACTCCTTGCACTATATTGCATAGGAGTTTTTCCATTCAACAAATATCTTGCAAGGAAAATCCCTCAAGAGGTATGTGGTGTGATCAAGCAAACTTTAGTGCAAGTAAATCATTAGGGTTCAAGAGCGAGGCTCAGTTGTCCCCTCCCTCCCGCTACAATATAGAGAGAGATTGTTGGAACCTCCCGGTCGATCCACCTCTTTCACCGCGGGATCCGGGATTTCTCGCCCTCCGCCAGCCGCTCCGGCGGCGGGAAGGTAGAGAAAATCACCGACTCTCGGGTGTATATAGCGTAGGTTCTTCTGGGTTTCCGCTCGTCAGCGCTGAGGAGGTGGTGGTGGCGGCGATGCGGTTTTTGGTCACGGTGCTTTTCTTCTCCGGCGGTGGTGGTCTTCGGAGCTCCACCGTCCTGCACGCGCCTTCCTCGAGCTCGACGGCCTGCAGTTCGTTCGAGTTCTTCTTTCCCCATCCAGATCGGGAGCAGTCGATCTGGTTCTTGTTGATGCTGAAGGAGATGGTGATCAAGAGCTTCACAAAGGTGACGACGGCGCTGGGTGTAGGTCCTCAGGGACCGCTGTCCGGTGACTTCCCGGATGCCAGGGGTGGCTTCCAATCCAAGCAAGAAGTGGAGCTGCGACGGATCCGGCGCGCCGCCGGCTCGTCCTCGCCGGCGTTGACTTCGGTTTACAGAAGTTTGTAATTTCTAGTTTCATGTTGTTCCTTTCTATAATTTGGAGGCTCTAGTATCACTTTTCTTTCCCGCAAAAAAAATCATTAGGATTCCAGTGGAATGCCATTGCAATCGTGCTCTTTCTGAATCCTATGTATATCAAATGTGACATATTATATGGTTCTCGCTTCGCAACCATAGAAATGGACATAAATAGTCAAATATTATCTCTGTTTCTCAATATAAGATGTTTTGGTAGGTTAAAGTAGTCTACCAAAATGTCGGAAATCCGTTTTGGTTTGTAGGTGTAGATGCACCCATTGTTAAAAATACATTTTTCAAAATGTTAAAAATTTGGAAAAAAAAATCTGAGTGTACATATTGACATTCTCTTCTCGTACACCAAGTTTTATGAAAAAAAAGATATTTTATATGGATTGTGTAAAAAAGACAATTTTTGGTGTTGCAAACTAGTTTTTCACAAGATATTTTTTTGCCTTTTTTGTACATACCTAAAAAAAATGTTTTCTCACTATAAAACTTTGTGTGAGGATATAGCATGTTCGGATGCACATCCAGAATTTTGTTTCGAATTTTTTTAATATTTTAAATTCATATAAAATACATTTTTTATAATAGGTGTATCTAGACCTGGGAGCCAAATCGCTATGTCCACCAAAATGTTTTATATCTGTAACGGATGTAGTACAATGCAAGGTGTTCATAGAGATAGAATAAACCGGCTGTTAAAAAACTGTAATTGGTGCGTATGTCTACGTTATCAATATCCAGTCGTAAACACATGGGATAAAATGTCAATATGTGTATGCTCGTAGATACTCCCTCCGTTTTAAAATATAAGATGTTTTAAATTTGTAAAGAAAATATGTCTAGACGTCTTTTAATATATAGATTCACTCCAAACCTGAGTGAACCTACATATTAAAAAAAAGTATTGATAAATTTACTTCACAAAAGCTAAAATATTCTATATTTTAAAATAAAAGGAGTATATCCGAACTAGTTATGTCCCCTGAACAAGACAGTAATTTCGAGTGATCGAGGGACAGCCAATTAACCCCACATATGGTTAACAAAATCACGGGTGCTAATAAGACACCACTAGAGGAATGGCCAGATGCGCCGACGGCCGCCTGCTACGCCGACGGCCAAAGGTTGGGACCGTCAGCGTAGGACCGGGCCAGGACAGCCCACGTCGCCAGCCCTCGGCGTATCCAAGCCGTCGGCGTAAGCGTCGCTACGCCGACGGTCACCCTCGGCATAGCGAGACCCTCGGCGTAGGCTCAATACGCGTGGCACATACCGGCCAGGACGGACGGCGCTCTAACGGTGTCTGCTAGTACGCCGAGGGCCACCCTCGGCATAGCGTGCCTGCCAGTACACCGACGGTCACCCTCGGCGTACCAACCATGTACGCCGATGGTGACCCTCGGCGTAGCCTCTGCATTTTTTCCTATTTACAAACTTATTTTATATTTGTATCAATTATTTATGTTCTATTTTTATCAATTGGATGATTTCGTATCCTCTGAATATCAGTCTCCATGCCCACATGAAATGTCGTTGCGAATCTTATTACACCCCGAGAAATTTCCATAAGTTTATATTTGTATCAATTATTTATGTTCTATTTTTATCAATTGAATGATTTCGTACTCTCTGAATAGCAGTCTCCACGCCCACATGAAATGTCATTGCGAATCTTCTCACACCCCAAGAAATTTCCATATGTTTGTAAGTGTTATTATCGCATGTGTGTGAATTTTATGTATCACACATTTTGGAGAAGTTGTTCAAAGATTCAATGCTTTTATCGCAAGTGGTTCTGTCAACCCTCCTGAGGAGCGGACGATAGTTTCTCTTGTAGATATAGCATGTACTAGCTCTTTATAAGGATTGAGACCATGGAAGTGTGAACTTTGTACTAGACCATAAGCTTCTGGAGGATGCTGAACTTCATGACCTAAACAAACACAAAACAAGAGAGAGCTACGCCGGGCTACCCCTGTCAGAGGAACGTCTAGGGGGTAGACAATTCGAGTGTGCACAGATCAGAGTTTCACCGAAGGAAGACCACGAGAACGTCGAAATCAGATGAAAACTTGCATGTGTCCCTAGCATATGTGTGTGAGTGTGGTGCAAGGTTGGTATAGGTGCTTGCATGTGTCCCCCCCCCCTCACATGCATGCGCTCTAACCTAGAAGCGAAGGTTCTGGACCTGTATAAGGGAGAATCTCCCCGTTTAGGTGAAACCGGGTAGGATAGTGCCCCAACTTGTGACCAACATGGTTTTACATCATCCTATAACCTAAACAAACACAAAACAAGAGAGAGTTACGCCGGGCTACCCCTGTCAGAGAAACGTCTAAGGGGGTAGACGATCTGAGTGTGCACAGATCAGGGTTTCGCCGGAGGAAGACCACGAGAACGTCGGAAACAGATGAAAACTTGCATGTGTCCCTAGCATATGTGTGTGAGTGTGGTGAAAGGTTGGTATAGGTGCTTGAATGTGTCCCCCCTCGCATGCATGCGCTCTAACCTAGAAGCGAAGGTTCTGGACCCATATAAGGGGGAATCTCCCCGTTTAGGTGAAACCGGGTAGGATAGTGCCCTAACTTGTGAACCAATATGGTTTTACGTTATCCTATGACCTAAACAAACACAAAACAAGAGAGAGATACGCCGGGTTATCCCTGTCAGAGGAACGTCTAGGGGGGTAGACGATCCGAGTGTGCACAGATCAGGGTTTCGCCGGAGGAAGACCACGAGAACGTCGGAAACAGATGAAAACTTGCATGTGTCCCTAGCATATGTGTGTGAGTGTGGTGAAAGGTTGGTATAGGTGCTTGAATGTGTCCCCCCTCGCATGCATGCGCTCTAACCTAGAAGCGAAGGTTCTGGACCCGTATAAGGGGGAATCTCCCTGTTTAGGTGAAACCGGGTAGGATAGTGCCCTAACTTGTGAACCAATATGGTTTTACATTATCCTATGACCTAAACAAACACAAAACAAGAGAGAGATACGCCGGGTTACCCCTGTCAGAGGAACGTCTAGGGGGTAGACGATCTGAGTATGCATAGATCAGGGTTTCGCCGGAGGAAGACCACGAGAACGTCGGAAACAGATGAAAACGTGCATGTGTCTCTAGCATATGTGTGAGTGTGGTGAAAGGTTGGTATAGGCCCAGCCCACGTCCCGGGGAGGCCCAGCAGCTGCCACGTGCACGACTTACGTCTGGCCCTACACCGAGGGCCGCAGCCGTCGGCCCAGCCCACTTCCTGGGGAGGCCCAGCAGGTGCCACGTGCATGGCTACGCCGAGGGTCCGGCCGTTGGCGTACGTGCCACGCCGTTAGGCGGCCGTGTAACGACGATGATGCCGTTCGCCGACGGCTAATACGCCGATGGGCCGGTCATGGCCGTCGGCAAAGCACTACGCCGACGATCGGACCATACGCCGACGGCTATTTTTCCTCCGCCGAGGGGGCTACGCCGATGGCAGTCCTCGGCGTAGCGTATGCCGACGACGAAACTGGCTACACCGAGGACTTTTTGCCATGGGCCTAGCCTTCGCATCCTGTAGTGCACGAGTGTAAGTCATCTAACAAATTAGACAGTATATATAAAATCTCTTTTGGCAACGCTGCTCATATCGTTTAGTCCCTCCGTTTTAAAATAGATGTTTTAAATTTATCAAAATTTAAATAAATCTAGACACTATTTAATATATAGATTTATCTAAATTTTAGAAAACCTAACATCTATTTTGAGATGGAGGGAGTATATCAAATACCTCCATTGGCATAGGCACACATGAGCGCAGTTCGAGGGTACCAATAGACAGTGCATTATATCGTACTTACGTGACAGCAAAGCTTAACAGTACCAGCTTCTTTTTTAGCTGTTTTTTCTTCTTCTTTTGAGCTGTTAACAGTGCTGAATTCATGTAAAACAGAACTATACATACGGACTTGAACACAAGACAAGAGAGTGGTGATACGAGAAAAAAAACACAATCATTTTAGGCGCGAGAGACGCGTCGTCGTGAATCACGCATACAGACACACACTCGTCGTGGTTCCCTTGTTCTCGTTACGAACATGAATAGCACGCTGTCGTGCCGTGGGTCCTGGTCAAACGGACACACGAGGAATGCATGCACGTGCCGCTAGATTCGAAAAGATACAACGCATGTGCCGCGCAAACATCTACAGGGCTCGGCACTCGTTTTTGTTTTTCTTTGATGAAGACGGAGCTCGGATCGAAGCAGCGCAAATCATAGTTTTAAGGCCTTCCACAGCGTACAAATTTATCGGTGCGCAAAACAAGTTTGAGGCATCGAGTGCCGGTGCCCCACGCTGCACAGCGATGCCCAGAAATTTTTTCAGGGAATCGGTTACTCTAGTTGCTCCGATGCCCAGTTTTTTCATGCAATAAAATAACAGTATATTTGTATTAGTGCAAACAGAAGTTGTCCTCCCCAATCAACTACTAGCAAGGTAGATTGGCTCATAGATGAGACCCGCTTTACTGTACAGGCATCAACCACACTGTGGAGACGGTGCCCAAATTTAGTGTCAGAACTTTACATCAGCCACACTGTGGAGGGCCTAAAAGAACCGGACCAGTTCATGAAAAAAACAGAGTCTAGAACAGTTTTTTAAGCGCACTTGACCATCTGCGCCAGTAAAAACCGGCCAAAATCGCGGTCCACAACCTAAACCCCACACCAGGTTCGATCGGCTCAATGTATGGCCGCTCGAAAATTTGGTTTGTGTTACAATTGCACTGAACGGCAACTTAAGATTCACTATCCGTGCCTTGAGCTAATAAATGTACACGGCCTCATCAAATAGAACGTCGGATCAGTCGGGTAGGTGTCCACATTGCAGGACCATCTTTTGTCCTCATGTGGGTGATGTGAACCAATACAATGTGCAATAAAATCAACAAGGGCACGAGCAAAAAGGGTCTCTTTGTTCAGACGAGTCTTAGAAGATTTTGTCGCTTGGGGATAATTTGTTTGGTTTTGTCAAGTTAGAAACTTTTTAGATGCATTTACAAATGGAGATTATTCGCAGGTCTAAACTCATACGTTTTTTTCTTTCTTTGTTACACTCATAAAATATGCATCCACCGTTTTATAAAAAATATCCGTGCTTTAGCTACCATTCAAATATCATGCACATGTTTCCTGTTAATGTATGATGCAACGTCCAATGACATCCAACCCTTATTTATTTTTTAGTTTCTACGTTTTTAAACTTCCATTTACCCAAAAAAAAACATTAACGATGTCTTTGATTCAAACAATTTCATAAGGTTTTTGCATAATTTTTGAATCCTAGAGATTTTTTTGGTGAGGTCTTTTGATTCGCAAAATCTTATAATCCGTATACAAATTATCCAAGGATTGCTTTTTTTTATTATAGAAAAAATCCATCCACTCAAATCACACACTTTGTTGCCCCGCCAAAAAGAATTTTTTTGGTTTCTTGTGGAGCTCAAACATCTTTGATGTTTTTTTGTAGTATTGTGGTACTATATAGGATTCAAGAGTGCATGCCATCATAGTATTGCCTTTCTCATATTCATGTGTATCAAAATCCTACAGATCAAACAATTCATGTAGGAACATTTTCTAAGATATATTCTATTCCTCCAAAAAATGGATTCAAAGAATATTCTTTGAGTTTATTGGTTGATATGATTGAATCCAATAGAATTTTCTCTGAACGGTTCCTTGCGCTATATTGCGTAGGAGTTTTTCCATCCAACAGATATCTTGCAAAGAAAATCTCTTGTCTTGTATGTGGTGTGATGAAACAAACTTTACTAGAGGTAAATCGTGTATAGGATTCGAATGAAAGTGACATTGCAGCCCTGTGTCTTTGAATCCTAGATGAAATCTGAACTATTGTGTACTGCTGGCTTCACAGATGCTTCAAAATAAACTGATTTTTAATAGGGCACTACTGTGCTTACATATAGTACAGGACATGCTTAACTAGGAACCCCTCCGTTAGGGATAAGCATTGGTGCTTTAAGTCTTCTTGGTTTATTTAAGTAAGTATACCTCTCTAAACACATTACGGTGTACATGACCTAATGAAGGGTGCTTAATTGCCCTTTGTTTCATCGTCTTTACCAGTAAACTACTGTGCACTGGTATTACCATTGTCGTGGCCCTATGATGATGCACCATTGATATAGTGCTATAAGCTATTCTTCACTAATGCACGCCAATGTTCAAGAAAAATAAGAATTCAGATTTGCGCAACCGATTCGTATGATCCAAAGAAGCACGCCGGCCGCGTCGTGACGACAAAGCTTACAATGCAAGTACCCAAGTTTATTTGTGTAACCGTGAACAGTACCAAGTACTAGTACCCAAGTTTTTTGCTCGTTACGGACACAGGCCAGCGAACGCACCGTGTCTCCGGCCCTCGCTCGCATCGTGGCCATGGAGTCTCCGGTCAACCAGGCACACGAGGAACGCACACTACAGGAATGGCGTTGTGTGCCGACGGCAGGGAGCTACGCCGACGGTCAAAGGTCGGGGCCGTCGGCGTAGAACCGGGCCAGGCCAGCCCAGCTTCCGAGCCCTCGGCGTACCGCAGCCGTCGGCGTAGCGGCACGTACGCCGAGGGTGACCGTCGGCGTAAACTTAGCCCTCGGCGTACGGGGTGGCCGCGTGGCACTAGTCAGGCCAGGCCGGGACATGCCCTAACGGCGTCAGCATTACGCCGAGAGCCACTGTCGGCATAGGCTACGCCGACGGTCACCCTCGGCGTCACGTGCCTCGCCCGACGGTGACCCTCGGCGTATCTATGCACTTTTTTTTCCTTACCAAATTATTTGTATTTATTTATTAGTATTAATTATTTAGGTTCTATTTTATCAATTGGATGGATTCGTAGCCTCCGAATAATAGTCTTCACGCCCACATAAAATGTCGAATCTTCTCATAAGTTGAGAAATTTGCATGTTTGTGTGTTATTATCACATGTGCATGAAATTTATATTTCACAAATTTTTGTGAAGTTGTTCAAAGATTCAATCACATGTGCTGTCCTCGCATGCATGCGGAAGCGTAGGTTCCGGACCCGTATAAGGGGGAATCTCCCCGTTGAGGCGAAGCTAATATGGTTTTACATCACCCTATGACCTAAACAAACACAAAACATATGTGTGTGAGTGTGGTGAGAGGTTGGTATATATAGGTGCTTGCATGTGTCCTCCCTCGCATGCATGCGCTCTAACCTAGAGGCGAAGGTTCCGGGCCCGTATAAGGGTGGAATCTCCCCGTCGGGGTGAAACCGGGTAGGATAGTGCCCCAACTTGTGAGCCAACATGATTTGACATCACCCTATGACCTAAACAAACACAAAACAAGAGAGAGCTACGCCGGGCTACCCCTGTCACAGGAACGTCTAGGGGGGTAGACGATCCGAGTGTGCACAGAGATCAGGGTTTCGCCGGAGGAAGACCACGAGAACATCGGAATGAGATGAAAACTTGCATGTGCCCCTAGCATATGTGTGTGTGGGTGTGGTTAGAGGTTGGTATATATAGGTGCTTGCATGTGTCCCCCCTCGCATGCATGCGCTCTAACCTAGAGCGAAGGTTAGGGCGTATAAGGGTGGAATCTCCCGTCGGGTGAAAGGGTAGGATAGTGCCCCAACTTGTGAGCCAACATGGTTTGACATCACCCTATGACCTAAACAAACACAAAACAAGAGAGAGCTACTGGCTACCTGGGAGGAACGTCTAGGGGGTAGGCGATCCGAGTGCCACAGAGATCGTGGTTTCATGGGAGGAAGACCACGAGAACATCGGAATGAGATGAAAACTTGCATGTGCCCCTAGCATATGTGTGTGTGGGTGTGGTTAGAGGTTGGTATATAGGTGCTTGCATGTGTCCCCCCTCGCATGCATGCGATCTAACCTAGAGGCGAAGGTTCCGGACCCGTATAAGGGTGGAATCTCCCCGTCGGGGTGAAACCGGGTAGGATAGTGCCCCAACTTGTGAGCCAACATGGTTTGACATCACCCTATGACCTAAACAAACACAAAACAAGAGAGCTACGCGGGCTACCCCTGTCGGGAACGTCTAGGGGGTAGGCGATCCGAGTGTGCAGAGAGATCGTGGTTTCACGGGAGGAAGACCACGAGAACATCGGAATGAGATGAAAACTTGCATGTGCCACTAGAATATGTGTGTGTGGGTGTGGTTAGAGGTTGGTATATATAGGTGCTTGCATGTGTCCCCCCTCGCATGCATGCGCTCTAACCTAGAGGCGAAGGTTCCGGGCCCGTATGAGGGTGGAATCTCCCCGTCGAGGGGAAACCGAGTAGGATAGTGCCCCAACTTGTGAGCCAACATGGTTTGACATCACCCTATGACCTAAACAAACACAAATCAAGAGAGAGCTACGCCGGGCTACCCCTGACAGAGGAACGTCTAGGGGGTAGACGATCCGAGTGTGCACAGAGATCAGGGTTTCGCCGGAGGAAGACCACGAGAACAACGGAATGAGATGAAAACTTGCATGTGCCCCTAGCATATGTGTGTGTGGGTGTGGTTAGAGGTTGGTATATATAGGTGCTTGCATGTGTCCCCCCTCGCATGCATGCGCTCTAACCTAGAGGCGAAGGTTCCGGGCCCGTATAAGGGTGGAATCTCCCCGTCGGGGTGAAACCGGGTAGGATAGTGCCCCAACTTGTTAGCCAACATGGTTTGACATCACCCTATGACCTAAACAAACACAAAACAAGAGAGAACTACGCCGGGCTACCCCTGAGGAGGCGTCTAGGGGGTAGACGATCCGAGTGTGCACAGAGATCGTGGTTTCATGGGAGGAAGACCACGAGAACATCGGAATGAGATGAAAACTTGCATGTGCCCCTAGAATATGTGTGTGTGGGTGTGGTTAGAGGTTGGTATATATAGGTGCTTGCATGTGTCCCCCCTCGCATGCATGCGCTCTAACCTAGAGGCGAAGGTTCCGGGCCCGTATGAGGGTGGAATCTCCCCGTCGAGGTGAAACCGGGTAGGATAGTGCCCCAACTTGTGAGCCAACATGGTTTGACATCACCCTATGACCTAAACAAACACAAAACAAGAGAGAGATACGCCGGGCTACCCCTGACAGAGGAACGTCTAGGGGCGTAGACGATCCGAGTGTGCACAGAGATCAGGGTTTCGCCGGAGGAAGACCACGAGAACATCGGAATGAGATGAAAACTTGCATGTGCCCCTAGCATATGTGTGTGTGGGTGTGGTTAGAGGTTGGTATATATAGGTGCTTGCATGTGTCCCCCCTCGCATGCATGCGCTCTAACCTAGAGGCGAAGGTTCCGGGCCCGTATGAGGGTGGAATCTCCCCGTCGAGGTGAAACCGGGTAGGATAGTGCCCCAACTTGTGAGGCAACATGGTTTGACATCACCCTATGACCTAAACAAACACAAAACAAGAGAGAGCTACGCCGGGCTCCCCCTGTCAGGGGAACGTCTAGGGGCGTAGACGATCCGAGAGTGCACAGAGATCAGGGTTTCGCCGGAGGAAGACCACGAGAACATCAGAATGAGATGAAAACTTGCATGTGCCCCTAGCATATGTGTGTGTGGGTGTGGTTAGAGGTTGGTATATATAGGTGCTTGCATGTGTCCCCCCTCGCATCCATGCGCTCTAACCTAGAGGCGAAGGTTCCGGGCCCGTATGAGGGTGGAATCTCCCCGTCGAGGTGAAACCGGGTAGGATAGTGCCCCAACTTGTGAGGCAACATGGTTTGACATCACCCTATGACCTAAACAAACACAAAACAAGAGAGAGCTACGCCGGGCTACCCCTGTCAGAGGAACGTCTAGGGGTGACGATCCGAGTGTGCACAGAGATCGTGGTTTCACGAGGAAGACCACGAGAACATCGGAATGAGATGAAAACTTGCATGTGCCCCTAGCATATGTGTGTGTGGGTGTGGTTAGAGGTTGGTATATATAGGTGCTTGCATGTGTCCCCATCGCATGCATGCGCTCTAACCTAGAGGCGAAGGTTAGGCCCGTAGAGAGGTGGAATCTCCCGTCGAGGTGAAACCGCAGGATAGTGCCCCAACTTGTGAGCCAACATGGTTTGACATCACCCTATGACCTAAACAAACACAAATCAAGAGAGAGCTACGGGCTACCTCGACAGAGGAACGTCTAGGGGGGTAGACGATCCGAGTATGCACAGAGATCAGGGTTTCGCCGGAGGAAGACCACGAGAACAACGGAATGAGATGAAAACTTGCATGTGCCCCTAGCATATGTGTGTGTGGGTGTGGTTAGAGGTTGGTATATAGGTGCTTGCATGTGTCCCCCTCGCATGCATGCGCTCTAACCTAGAGGCGAAGGTTAGGGCCAGTATGAGGGTGGAATCTCCCGTCGAGGTGAAACCGTAGGATAGTGCCCCAACTTGTGAGCCAACATGGTTTGACATCACCCTATGACCTAAACAAACACAAAACAAGAGAGAACTACGCCGGCTACCTGGGAGGAACGTCTAGGGGTAGACGATCCGAGTGCAGAGATCGTGGTTTCATGGAGGAAGACCACGAGAACATCGGAATGAGATGAAAACTTGCATGTGCCCCTAGCATATGTGTGTGTGGGTGTGGTTAGAGGTTGGTATATATAGGTTCTTGCATGTGTCCCCCCTCGCATGCATGCGCTCTAACCTAGAGGCGAAGGTTCCGGGCCCGTATGAGGGTGGAATCTCCCCGTCGAGGGGAAACCGAGTAGGATAGTGCCCCAACTTGTGAGCCAACATGGTTTGACATCACCCTATGACCTAAAAAAACACAAAACAAGAGAGAGATACGCCGGGCTACCCCTGTCAGAGGAACGTCTAGGGGGGTAGACGATCCGAGTGTGCATAGAGATCAGGGTTTCGCCGGAGGAAGACCACGAGAACATCGGAATGAGATGAAAACTTGCATGTGCCCCTAGCATATGTGTGTGTGGGTGTGGTTAGAGGTTGGTATATATAGGTGCTTGCATGTGTCCCCCCTCGCATGCATGCGCTCTAACCTAGAGGCGAAGGTTCCGGGCCCGTATGAGGGTGGAATCTCCCCGTCGAGGTGAAACCGGGTAGGATAGTGACCCAACTTGTGAGCCAACATGGTTTGACATCACCCTATGACCTAAACAAACACAAAACAAGAGAGAGCTACTGGCTACCTCGCCGAGGAACGTCTAGGGGGGTAGACGATCCGAGTGTGCACGGAGATCAGGGTTCCGCCGGAGGAAGACCACGAGAACATCGGAATGAGATGAAAACTTGCATGTGCCTATAGCATATGTGTGTGTGGGTGTGGTTAGAGGTTGGTATATATAGGTGCTTTCATGTGTCCCCCCTCGCATGCATGCGCTCTAACCTAGAGGCGAAGGTTCCGGGCCCGTATGAGGGTGGAATCTCCCCGTCGAGGTGAAACCGGGTAGGATAGTGCCCCAACTTGTGATCCAACATGGTTTGACATCACCCTATGACCTAAACAAACACAAAACAAGAGAGAGCTACGCCGGGCTACCCCTGTCAGAGGAATGTCTAGGGGGGTAGACGATCCGAGTGTGCACAGAGATCAGGGTTTCGCCGGAGGAAGACCACGAGAACATCGGAATGAGATGAAAACTTGCATGTGCCCCTAGCATATGTGTGTGTGGGTGTGGTGAGAGGTTGGTATATATAGGTGATTGCATGTGTCCCTCCTCGCATGCATGCGCTCTAACCTAGAGGCGAAGGTTCCGGGCCCGTATGAGGGTGGAATCTCCCCGTCGAGGTGAAACCGGGTAGGATAGTGCCCCAACTTGTGAGCCAACATGGTTTGACATCACCCTATGACCTAAACAAACACAAAACAAGAGAGAGCTACGCTGGCTACCTGTCGGAGGAACGTCTAGGGGTAGACGATCCGAGTGTGCACAGAGATCGTGGTTTCACGAGGAAGACCACGAACATCGGAATCAGATGAAAACTTGCATGTGTCCCTAGCATATGTGTGTGTGAGTGTGGTGAGATGTTGGTATAGGTGCTTGCATGTGTCCCCCCTCGCATGCATGCGCTCTAACCTAGAGGCGAAGGTTCTGTACCCGTATAAGGGGGGAATCTCCCCGTTGAGGTGAAACCGGGTAGGATAGTGCCCCAACTTGTGAACAAACATGGTTTTACATCACCCTATGACCTAAACAAACACAAAACAAGAGAGAGCTATGCCGGGCTACCCATGTGAGAGGAACGTCTAGGGGGTAGACGATCCGAGTGTGCACAGAGATCAGGGTTTCGCCGGAGGAAGACCACGAGAACATCGGAATCAGATGAAAACTTGCATGCGTCCCTAGCATATGTGTGTGAGTGTGGTGAGAGGTTGGTATAGGTGCTTTCATGTGTCCCCCCTCGCATGCATGCGCTCTAACCTAGAGGCGAAGGTTCCGTACCCGTATAAGGGGGGAATCTCCCCGTTGAGGTGAAACCGGGTAGGATAGTGCCCCAACTTGTGACCCAACATGGTTTTACATGACCCTATGACCTAAACAAACACAAAACAAGAGAGAGCTACGCCGGCTACCCCGTCGAGGAACGTCTAGGGGTAGACGATCCGAGTGCACAGAGATCGTGGTTCCACGAGGAAGACCACGAGAACATCGGAATGAGATGAAAACTTGCATGTGCCCCTAGCATATGTGTGTGTGGTGTGGTTAGAGGTTGGTATATATAGGTTCTTGCATGTGTCCCCCTCGCATGCATGCGCTCTAACCTAGAGGCGAAGGTTAGGGCAGTATGAGGGTGGAATCTCCCGTCGAGGTGAAACCGGTAGGATAGTGCCCCAACTTGTGAGCCAACATGGTTTGACATCACCCTATGACCTAAACAAACACAAAACAAGAGAGAGCTACGCGGGCTACCCTGTCGAGAGGAACGCCTAGGGGGTAGCGATCCGAGTGCACAGAGATCGTGGTTTCACGAGGAAGACCACGAGAACATCGGAATGAGATGAAAACTTGCATGTGCCCCTAGCATATGTGTGTGTGGGTGTGGTGAGAGGTTGGTATATATAGGTGCTTGCATGTGTCCCCTCGCATGCATGCGCTCTAACCTAGAGGCGAAGGTTAGGGCAGTATGAGGGTGGAATCTCCCGTCGAGGTGAAACCGCAGGATAGTGCCCCAACTTGTGAGCCAACATGGTTTGACATCACCCTATGACCTAAAAAACACAAAACAAGAGAGAGCTACTGGCAACCTCCGAGGAACGTCTAGGGGGTAGGCGATCCGAGTGTGCACAGAGATCGTGGTTCACGAGGAAGACCACGAGAACATCGGAATGAGATGAAAACTTGCATGTGCCCCTAGCATATGTGTGTGTGGGTGTGGTTAGAGGTTGGTATATATAGGTGCTTGCATGTGTCCCCCTCGCATGCATGCGCTCTAACCTAGAGGCGAAGGTTCGGGCCCGTATGAGGTGGAATCTCCCGTCGAGGTGAAACCGGTAGGATAGTGCCCCAACTTGTGAGCCAACATGGTTTGACATCACCCTATGACCTAAACAAACACAAAACAAGAGAGAGCTACGCTGGCTACCCTGTCGAGGAACGTCTAGGGGGTAGACGATCCGAGTGTGCGAGAGATCGTGGTTTCACGAGGAAGACCACGAGAACATCGGAATGAGATGAAAACTTGCATGTGCCCCTAGCATATGTGTGTGTGGGTGTGGTTAGAGGTTGGTATATATAGGTGCTTGCATGTGTCCCCCTCGCATGCATGCGCTCTAACCTAGAGGCGAAGGTTCGGGCCCAGATGAGGGTGGAATCTCCCGTCGAGGTGAAACCGGTAGGATAGTGCCCCAACTTGTGAGGCAACATGGTTTGACATCACCCTATGACCTAAACAAACACAAAACAAGAGAGAGCTACGCCTGGCTACCCCTCGGAGGAACGTCTAGGGGGTAGACGATCCGAGTGTGCACAGATCGTGGTTTCACGGAGGAAGACCACGAGAACATCGGAATGAGATGAAAACTTGCATGTGCCCCTAGCATATGTGTGTGTGTGGGTGTGGTTAGAGGTTGGTATATAGGTGCTTGCATGTGTCCCCTCCCATGCATGCGCTCTAACCTAGAGGCGAAGGTTCCGGCCCAGTATGAGGGTGGAATCTCCCGTCGAGGTGAAACCGGTAGGATAGTGCCCCAACTTGTGAGCCAACATGGTTTGACATCACCCTATGACCTAAACAAACACAAAACAAGAGAGATCTCACGGGCTACCCTGCCGGAGGAACGTCTAGGGGTAGACGATCCGAGTGTGCACAGAGATCGTGGTTTCACGGAGGAAGACCACGAGAACATCGGAATGATATGAAAACTTGCATGTGCCCCTAGCATATGTGTGTGTGGGTGTGGTTAGAGGTTGGTATATATAGGTGCTTGCATGTTTCCCTCGCATGCATGCGCTCTAACCTAGAGGCGAAGGTTCGGGCCGTATGAGGTGGAATCTCCCGTCGAGGTGAAACCGGTAGGATAGTGCCCCAACTTGTGAGCCAACATGGTTTGACATCACCCTATGACCTAAACAAACACAAAACAAGAGAGAGCTACGCCTGGCTACCTCGGAGGAACGTCTAGGGGGTAGACGATCCGAGTGTGCAGAGATCGTGGTTTCACGGAGGAAGACCACGAGAACATCGGAATGAGATGAAAACTTGCATGTGCCCCTAGCATATGTGTGTGTGGGTGTGGTTAGAGGTTGGTATATATAGGTGCTTGCATGTGTCCCCCCTCGCATGCATGCGCTCTAACCTAGAGGCGAATGTTCCGTACCCGTACAAGGGGGTAATCTCCCCGTCGAGGTGAAACCGGGTAAGATATTGCCCCAACTTGTGAACCAACATGGTTTTACATCACCCTATGACCTATACAAACACAAAACAAGAGAGAGCTACGCCGGGCTACCCCTGTCAGAGGAACGTCTAGGGGGTAGACGATCCGAGCACACGACGAAATAAAAAAAGTATACATAGTAACAATATATTATAGTTTCTTCTATAATAATAGACACAAAATAATATATTATGATTTATTATATTACTAGACACCAAATAAAGTTTCTTGTATAATTTGTTATTAATAAGGAAAATGAAAAAATCGCCCTAGCTACTGGACGGCCGCTACAGTATGCCCGTCGGCGTGAAGGCGTCATCCGTTTTTGACCAGCTGACCTGGCCACTGCTTCCCAACCTCTCTATCCCCAACCCCTCCCCACCTCCTTCCTCCCAACCCTCCCCACCCCGACCCGCCACCTCACCACCGGCCTCACAGCCCGCCAGCCTCCCTCCCCGCCCGCCGCCTCCCCATCGCCTCCCCCACCGCCCCACCCCTGCCCCCACTTCCCCACCCCACCGCCTGCCACCCCCCCTCCCATAGCCCCTGCCACCACCCCGCCGCCTCCCACTGCCTCATCCTGCCCTCCCCACTTCCCCATCGCCACCACCCCGCCACCACGACCTCGGCCACCCCACTTCCCACCCGCCTCCCGCCTCCGCCACCACCCCACTACCCCGCCACCAAGACTCCCCACCTCCGCCCAGCCCCAACCCCACTGCCCCGCCACCTCCCCCACTGTGCTGTGCACACCCACGTCTATCTCCGGCCCCGTCGCATCGTCTCGGTGAGTAGCCCATCTCACATCTTCTCTTATTTTCGTTTGGTTGCAACACACCAATTGTCTCTGTATTGAGCTTGTGTAGCCGTGCTCCACCGATTTTAGGAAAGCTAGAAAATGCATCTTGATGAATTATGAGAAGATGTAATACTTCTGAAATTTTAAAGATATATTTCTTAGTGGAGGCTCACATGATAGTTAGTGAATTTTTGTTTAAGTTCCATACACTAGAACCGTAGCTTCTAGTAATTTTCTTATATCATGTACTTAAATAGCCAAAGCAAAAATACATCGCTAATGCACTTCCATAGTTTATTAAGGAGTTCCTATGCTTAGATAGCTAGCGATAGTTTGTACTAATTGTAGATTGTGGTTAGTTTGTAGTAGTAGTTTATAGTCTGTAGTATGTAGTTTTCTTATGTACTAGTAGTTTGTAGTAGTAGGTTGTAGTATCTAGATGAAATAGATGAAATTTGCAGTAGTAGGTTGTGGTATCTAGTAGTAGGTTGTAGTATCTAGTAGTAGGTTGTAGTAGTAGTTTATAGTTTGTATGTAGTTTTTCTTATGTACAATAGTTCATGTTTAGTAAAATAGATGAAATTTGATAAATATATGTTGTATATTGTATGTTGTTTATAGTTACCGGAGGGTGAGCGTGGGGAGTGTTTCGACGACTGGTCCCGGATCATCTTCTACGATTTGATCACGCTTCGAGGGTGAGAATCTGTTCGTCTCTCTTGTACCTAGGTTTTATTTTTGTGTCTAGATCACCAAGTCTGTCGCGTCACCTAGGCGTCATCCCGACCGTAAGCGTTACGCGACTTAATATGCATTAGTGGTCTCGCATATTTTGGACCGTAACGCTATGGCTTTTATCGGGCAGTCGGCGGATTCAGAGTTGTTTGGTTCTCCTGGCTCTACCTCGATTCGAGACAGATTTTGGCGCCTCGTTGTTCTCCGGATGCACATCCTCTTGGCTTTTGTCGAGACGTATCGGAGAGCAGGGAGGTGCTGCCAAATTTGCTGGATCGGGTAGAACCAGGAGAACTTACCCAATCTACGGATCCGCTGGTTAGGACCCTCTTTCCTATTGGACATGTAGGTTGATGAATGCGTAAAAATATGAAGCATTTAATCTCGTTTGATATAAAATGTTATATTTGTTGTTTGTCTCCCAACAAAGCGTAAGAGGATGGCGATAATGGGTGGATGTAAAGGGCCGTATTAGTGCGACTAATAAAGCAGACGATTGGGTACGGAACACTCATTTGTTAGTGAATGAGTTAGCGCGTGGTTCAAGGCAATGGTTCGCACTTTGTCCTGCGCTCATTGCACTAAGCGTCATCGTCAGGAAAGGATGACATGTACAAACACCTTCGCAATATGGGTACATGTCTAACTATGTCACGCAAGTCGACTTTGCTCGCATTTAACGTGAGAGGTGAGGTGATGCGTCGGCTCAATGGCAATGAGCACGATGGGATTAGAAACATGCTAGATGATCTTATCGATGCCGACCAGCCGAATTCGCCACCTCCACGGGAGGAATCACGAACCGGAGGAACTGCTAGAACCGGAGGAACCGAGCCAACCGCGAAGGCCTTCCTTGATATGATGGCCGCGCTAAGAGGCCTCTGACGAGGGTGCAAAGATTTCTCACCGATGCCATCTCTCAAAGGTGTCTAGCCGACAAGTGCGATTCGCCACGTTCTCACTTTGAAGCTAATCGAGAACATGTGGTAACATGTTGCCGAAGGGCATTGTACGCCCAAAACCTTTCACGAAACGAAGAAACTCATGAAGGAGCTCAACATGGATTATGAAAAGATAGATTGTTGTCCAAAAGGCTGCCTTTTGTTTTGGAAACAGTTTGAGGGTGACAAGTATCGCTCCATTTGTAAGGCCTCTAGATATGAAGAGACAAAGGGAAGGATGGTCGGTGAGGCGTAAGGTCGCTAAGAAGATACTTGGTATCTCCCATTCATAAAAAGAATCCATGGCTTTACTTGAGCGAGGAGACGCCAAATGATGACGTGGCACAAGAAGGGGAAAAGATACGGACGGGCACGACGGAAGAAGATGGGACATCCATCGATGGTAAGGCATGGAAGAACTTCGATGACAAATACCTTTGCAAGCGTAAGAGGCTCGGAATGTTAGAATTGCGATAGCAACAGATGGCTTCAACCCATATGGTATGTCGACGGCCTCGACATACCGCCGGTGTATGTTATTCCGCTCAATCTCCTCTCCGAGTATTAATGCAACGGAAGACCATGTTTTTGTCGTGATAATTTCGGGACTGAGTATCCGGGAAGAACTTGAGTGTCTACATGCACCGATTGTGGATGATTTGAACCACTCTTGGATACACGGACGTTGACATACGACCGAGCATCAAAGAGAAACTTTTGATGAAAGTTTGGTTACAATATACTATGCATGACATGCGTGCACGCCCTAACGTGCGGATGGTGTACAATCTGGTAAGTGGCCATGCCCGGTGTGCACCGACTTGAGTTCCTTTGGCTAAAGTCGGGTCGCAAATATGTTGCGTTTGACGAATCGACAGTACCTCAAAAGAAATCATTCGTTCGAGAAGATAGAAAGAACTTCAAGAAGGGCAAAGTTGTGCATGAAGTAAAAGAGGTACCAAAGTTCGAGGGTGCAGTTGTTGATGCCGAGATACGTGCTCGTTCGCGCCGAACTCGCCATCAATTTGCGGATATGGTGTAACGATAATTGACTCACGTGGCACCTTTAACGAATCTCGTATTACAAGGACCTCGAACTTCCCCATAACATCGATGTGATGCACACCGAAAAGAATGTCGGGAGTCCTTTTTCACAGTCCTAAACATTCTGGAAGTCAAAGGATAATGTCAAGGCTAGAGTTGATGTTGAGAAGCTTTGTGATAGGAAGAGATTACACATGCAGCCCTACCGTCTGGTCGAAAGAATTGGTTCAAGTCGCATGCCTACTACGCCTTGATAATGTCCAAAAGAAGGAGTCATTTAGGTGGCTCAAATACGTCGTGATGTTCCTGACGGTTATTGTTCGAATATAAGTAAGGAGTCAATCTTTGACGGACAAGTCAACGGCTCAAGAGTCACGACTATCATATATGGATTGAGCCGATGCCGTGATGGTTCGAGGTATCTCCCGAAAAAGTATGGCGAGTGCTTGCGGAGTTGAGCCATTTCTTCCGCACCTACGTAAGCAGATATGTCCTCCGGTGATTGAGAAGCGCAAGTTCAGGTGCCGGAGTTGCTATGCAATTTGGATATGATCTTTCCGCTGCTTCTTTACTCCGATGGCACATCTCATTGTGCACCTCATGAACGAGGCACTATTGGGGACCGTGCAATTTCGTTGGCAATTTTGTATTGAGAGACAGTTTAAGTATATTCGAAAGATAATCGGAAACAAAGCCAAGATTGAAGCATGCATAGTGAAGCAACATGCCTTCGGAGATGGCGACGCGCGACAACCCATCTGGCCCGATGATGTTCCCACTATGCATAACCCGGTCTCTCGTTACAATGTCGACCTGCCCAAGAATGACCCCAATCTCGAACTATTCCAATTTCCCGGTGGCAAGGCCGGTAAAGGACTAAAATATAGGTTGCCGAAGGAAGAGAAGGATTGCATAATGCTCTATGTGCTTATGAACATGAAGGAAGTGGTCGATTTCATTAGGTAAAATGGTGAGCACCCTATTTCTCTATGCAGCTAGTAACTCGGTCTCCGTCTAATGCTTATTTTCTCCTTCTTAGCGATTTCACGGATGAACAGTGGTCGGGATCGACTGATCCCTCTCCCATGGAGTTGGACACTCTACTGAAAAAGGGTGCTCCCGGAAATAAAAAAACTTTGTGTCCTGGTTTATGGAAAAAGTAATTTCTAACCTGTCCCTCTTACCTTGCAATATGTGACTTGTCGCTCTTATTCCACGTAATCATCGAACGCAACAAATTCCTCTTGTACTGTGAGGGAGCGATCCCAACGTTGAGATGTCGATGAGCTGAAATGTGTTTCCCAAGGTTGTAACAAAGGTCGTCATGAAGTATGAGAAGTATGATGTGAATGGGTTTCGCTTCCATACGAGACGCACGAAAAGGGCGAATCGAATGCAAAACGGTAAATCTGGGTGTTCACCAAAGGAGCCGATTCCCTTGATTACTACGGAAGGTTAGAGAATGTATACGGTGACCTTCAATCGCATTTAATGTCGAACTCAATCTTGTTGTGTTCAAGTGCCACGGTTTGACCCAAGGGTAGATCGAGAAGTACCCTTCCATTGGGTTAGTTGAAGTTAGGCCTTTAACCACCTATAGCGGAGCCGACGTCTTTGTTGTTGCTCACCAAGCCAACCAAGTTTATTATTTGCCCTACCCATGCCGTAAAGCGGAACTCTGTGGGAAGTCGTGTTCGTGTATCGCCACATGGTAACCTACCGATTCCTCCGAGGACGACAACAACATTAACCCTTAACGACGAGGAATTTTCTATCAAGAGCAAGAGGACTTGGACACTTTGATTTAGAACCGGTTGATCTTGAGGATCTTGGGAATGATGTAGAAACTCGGGGTGGTGAGTCGGTGAATCTACATGACATAAGTATGCTCGAGAAGCTCCATACCGAGAATGACAACGATGATGAGCCTACACCCTTCGATGAGAATCCAGATTTCTACTCAAAAGATAGTGATAGTGAGAATGAGAATGAGAATGTGAATGAGAATGAGAATGAGAATGAAAATGATAGTGAGTATTTATTTTTTAATGCATTTTATTTTGTCTTTGTGCTTAACTGCTTTTCTTAATTGCATTATGCCTTTATTCTTTGTATACATTTTATTATGTCTTTGTGCTTAACTGCTTTTCTCTTACTTAATGCGGTGATTGAACAATATGAGCAGCGGCAAGGCAACCAGTTCGTCCTTGCTTAATGCTGAAGCAACAGAAGAAAAGTGCTACACGGAGTGGAGACACCAAATCCCAATCCACGTTACCCGATCTTGCTCCTGGCCGGCGGAGGACGGGTCGAGGCCGAGGTCGAGGAGGACGAGGACGAGGTGCCACGGAGGAGGCGTGGACTTTGACCCACCACCCTCGCTTGGCGACGTGGCTCTGAGTTGTTCTGACAGAGCCTTTCAGGCCGAGAGGAGGCAGAGTCCGAGAGGGAGGAGTCCGAGAGGGAGGCGAGGACCGAGAGGGAGGGGGACCGATACGGAGGCGAACACTAGCCACGAGTTGGTGGGGCCAAAGAAATTGCGGAATCGTGGAGAATCGGGAGTCCCTGACGAGAAGTTTGAGCCTAGGACTCAGGAGGCGAAAGCCCTTATTATTCGAGATGGCCTTGAGTAAGTTTACTAATTTGGCAATTTAAAACATTTTATTTCATGTTGGTCATAAATAATTATTGTGTACTAATGTTTATTTTGTGCAAAGAATTGGACATTTCTCCGGGACCAAGGCTCGCCTTCCTAACAGCCTCGTTGGAGCTCGATTAGGAAGTTCGGCGGCTATCACATTACCCCGAGGGTGACAGGAAGCTAGCTACTACTTGGGCGACTACGGACTACCCGTGTCCCGGCTTTCCGACACCGATGCCGTCATCACCAAGTTTTGGGTAAGGCATATTTCTCGAGTTATGTTCATACTTGATGACCCCACCGTGCTAACTCATGACTCTTATGCATGATTGAAGTGCTTTTACCGTGTGGCCGAGGAGGACCGTGAGAGAAGGCGCAGAGGACTTTGCTTGGGGCTTGTGTGAAGTTGACCCCTGTGTGGTACAACCGGAAGGTCACGGCCGCTAGCCACTTCAATGACAGGGCGTGAGGGTCAGGAAGGAAGACATTGTCGGTAGGAACCCTAATCCCGAGTACTCGATGACGCCAGAAGAGTACATGTCGGTGAGTAAAATGTCAATGAGATTCTACATTGCTTCTAAGTTGCCATTGCATTGTCTCGAGTTGAGTATTGCATTTTCAGGTTATCCTCGATTGGGCCGAGCCGCATCAACTCGCATGGGAGGAGCTGGTTAGGACGAGGTGGCTCAGAGAAGACGAGGAGTTTGCAGCCTTGTCGAGGCGGAACGCGGATAACCGAGGCGATGGTGGAACGACCGCTGGAAACCGCAACTTTGACCGCTTCAAGGGAAGGTGGTACGATATACATGGAACGACCTGCGTGCATTTCGCTTATGTTTGTACTTCATATGCATAATATTTTCTTTTCGCGATCTGTGGCCGAGGCACAACCCGGGAGGTGATTCATGACGTCGCCGTCTATGAGATGATGCGCGAAAGAAGCCCAATTACTCGGAGCCTCAACCCTCGCGTTGCCCGTGTACTTAAGACTTTGCCGAACGACTTGGGGAACTACAAAGACGATGGTGAAGGCTCGTCACCCCCATGTGGATGACCCCATTCACGCGAGATCGACGAGGAGTCGTTGGTCTGTCGGGGCACGGATTGCAGCATGGACGCCTCAAGATTCTGAATAAGAAGGTCAAGCCTACCTCAAGACGAGCTTGGCCGTCTCAAGGCTACCTACCTCACCGACGGCCCCTATCCCGCCTCGTGGCCAGCCTCGCCGAGGATGTAAGTTTTTCGCTTTCATCATCTTTATGAGTTTTGTTCTGCATGGCTAACCGACGAGATTCCTTGTATTTGAAATTGTAGCTCGAGTTAGACGCGCCACGAAGCCGCTTATGAGGAATATCGGTGGCCTTCGCAAGATCGGGAGGCGATCGCGATCTACATGCAATACGTAAATGTAAGTCCGAACCTTTATTTTTGCAAAAGATACAAGTCCCACTTCCCCGTTTGTTGTACTACGGCACGACTTCTAAACTATCTTGCGAGCCATGATGATGAATATTCAAACTGGCGAATAGAGATTTAGGCCCGTGCCTCCCATGCCAGTCCGATGCCATTTTGGCAATCGAAGGAAAGCTTCGCTAGGACCTACTACGCATCGACACGGTAAGTTCTTTGCGAACCCACCGGTTATCGCTTTACTTTGCCTCGCAAGTTGCTAACATGTAGGCAACATGTAGGAACGGAGCTTCGGGAACCGCACTTTGGCCACGCCGCCGGATGGGCGTCGATCACACCGCTTCATGACGATGGTCCATCTCCAGCCATTCTGCAGTGGTTCTCCAGCTTCACACTTCTCCTACTCCTCGCCAGTGGCTCTTCCGTTGCTTTCATCGACGCAACCCTCGACATAGGTCGCCACTTTTCACCAGGGGAGATCTCGGGTACACCCCCTCTCCTCCAGAGTTGTAGGCATGTGTGATGATGTCGATGATCTTGTATGACTAATGTATGGATGATCTTGTATGACTGATGTTGATACATGTATGGCATATGTGATCTTGTTTCAATTGGTGTGGAATATATATTGCATGGATGCATGGATGATGTATGGATGTATGGATGATGTATGGATGATGATGTATGGCTGCTGTGAGTCTTCGCCGCAATAAAATTCAAAAAAATCATGCATTTGATACGCCGACGGCCTTGCCCGCGTAGGAGGTAAGCGTGATCAAATGGTCAAGGCTACGCCGACGGCAAGGCCCTCGGCGTAGGGGCCAGCCATTGTCTTTGCCTCCACGTGGTGAGTACGCAGGGGAGGCCGTCGAGCATCCGCGCCAGTCATTGCTACCGCTTCCACGCGGGCAGCGACGAGGGGAGGCCGTCGGCGCCAAGCCGGGCCGCCCACCAGCCTTCACGTGGATTAGTACGCCGAGTGAGGCCGTCGAGCCGACGCCAGCCGTTAATGGCCGTGTGACGCGCGGTCGACGTTCGCCGACGGTCTATATCGACGGGCGCCGTCAGCCGCGGGCTCACGCCGACGGTCTTGTTCTACGCCGACGGCCGCGCCTGCTCCGCCGAGGGAGAGGTCCGCCGAGGACGATACGCCGAGGGCAGCCGTCGGCGTAGCGTACGCCGAGGGTTTTCCTGGCTACGCCGACGGCAATATGCCCTCGGCATACCGAGCTTCTCCTGTAGTGGCATGCACGTGCCCTAGTAGATTCGAAAAGATACAAGGCATGTGCCGCGCAAACCATCTACTCCTACTACAGGGCTCGGCTATCCCCTTTCTGTTTTTCTTTGACGACGACGAAGACGGGGCTCGATCGGGATCGAACATCGAAGCTGCACACACAAATGCCTACTCCTCCTCCCCCACTCGCGTCTGCACCGCACCGCACATGTGTCTTGTTGGTTTGCGGAGTCGGCCCGCGCGTGCGACCTGCCAGTTGCCACCTAGTACCACGGCTCCACGTACCGCTGCTCTGCTTGTCCACCTCGTGCCTTGATTCGTGTCATGGTGGCACTGTCTGTACGTACGAATTGTACCGATCAGGCGTTCAATTTCTGGTTCCGCTAGTGGAGAAGTAGTGCTCAGTCCCGGAGTGTGTCCTCACAGTTTTAAAATATCAGTTCGGTGCGGCGAGGGAGGCCAATTGGCCAAGCAATCCAGATGCTAGTAGTACACGAGTACCGCAAAGATCTTTCTTTTCTTTTTTGACGGGGAGATGCAAAAAAAAATAGATTTCGTGACATGTGAGTCTGACATCATCTCGTCTGCCGATGTCTCTCGAATATTAATAAGATAGTACTAATAAAAGTGAAATTGCAAAATGCAAAGAGCAAGACGAGGGAGAGGGGCGAAAATTAACCTCTGCTACTAGTAGACATCTACACCGAGTACCGACCGAACGCTAAACCAGAAGCATCTTGATTTGGCTGATGTACTAGTACACTCACACGTCGTCCTTGCGATTCTGTGTGGATTGCAGCATCGGTTACCGTGCAGGCGGCAACGGACAGGGAGAGGATGCAACGCATTTATCATTTCGTGTACAGTAGGTTTGAAGCGAGTTTATGGCCGCATTTGTGTGCGGCAAGTACTCCTCTGCAAGTTGGATAGGGAGTTCCGTAGCAGACATCTGCCACTTGCGTGGCAGTACATATACCAGCCAGTTGGAGTGGAGCCTCGGTGCGTACGGAGATTCCGTGGTGCGCGCGCATTCGCTCATCATTCGGCACGGGCATGGTAGTACTGTACTTACGATCTCTATTCACTACGCATATATAGTAGGGCACGAAGCCGGATGAGCAGATCTCATCTGAACCATGCATCGGACAAGATTGAAACGGAGCAGCTTCGAACTCTGCGCTCGTCATATTGCCGATCGGGCCTCCACACGAGCTTGGGGAGGACACGAGTCTGATCTTTTTCAAAACCATATATATGCTGGTCTAATAAGCTGCTGCTAGAGATCACAGGCCACGCGTGACGTACGGAGTTTTACCGGGAACAGACCTCGTGAGAGGTTCTCCGGCCGATCTCATGCTGCCGAAATGGCGTAGCCGTGCATTAACGCATGGAGCAAGTAGGCACGCACGACAGGACGCGGCGTCGTGGTCCACGGAATGGAATCGCCGTGCATTTTTAACGCATGGAACTATAGCATAGTTTATTTTTACTACTACTTCTCTCGGGCTTTCGTCGACTGGTTCTGCTCGCAACGCTCGCGAGTGACCCGGCCGGCGGCCGGCCCCAACGCTTGCCGCAGCTGCCACGCGCGACCGATGTCAGTGAGCGCCGCTAGTCTCTAGGGCACGACACGTATGCAGTATCGACCTAGCAGAGGCAACTATCTTATAAGTAGCGTTTTTCTACTTCCTCTATTCCATAAATTTTATAAAATGGAAAGAGAGTTTTTTTGTTTTCAGTTTTAGAAGGTCAACCCCTCCCTATCAGCTCTAGATTCTGTCCCAATGCTCTACGTAATACTAGTACAAGTACTAACATGGCCCATATGAAACTCGCAAGGGCTTTTTTCTTTAAAGACGATTAAAAAAAAACCTAGAAATCTCTTAGGTACATAACTTATACGAACCAAAGTTCAGATATGGACCTCGAATAACTATGTCTAGCGTAGACGACTGGGCATACCTAGGCCGAAAACGCGATTCACGGTCTGCACGCATAGGACACGAAACCGGATGAGCAGATCCGAACCACCAAAACGGAGCAGCTTCAAACTCTGCGCTCATACTACTATTACCGATCGAGCCTTCAGGCGTGTCGAGGACGTGTCTGGTTACGCGCTGACTGATATTTCAAAATCATGTGGTCTACGTACGAAGGGGCATCTCTATCCGGCCATCCATACGGTCGTCCGAGAGTGTCCAAACGATCCACGCAGACGCGCTAGTCGTGCACGATGTCTTAGCCGGACGACCCATTCGCAGAAACGCGTTTGGTCCGATGTGTCCATACATCTAATCTGGGACTCTGTTGCGTCGGGCAGAACACGTGCGGACAGCGCAGACGTCGTTTTCACGTGTGCTACTAGCGCAGACGTCGTTTCCACGTGTGCTACTAGCCCACCCGTTAGCCATCTTTACCCGCGGCATTGATTTCAGACGCAGTCAGCGACAGATACAGACACAACCGCGTCAGCGATTCAGAGGCGCTGGCGGAAGGCTGACCTGCGGCAGCCTGCTCCATCAATGGCGACGCGACGGCACGCTGACCCACTGGGCGCTGCCTGCGTTCTCGCGCCGACATTGATGGCGAAGGAGCAGGAAGCTACGCGTGTTCGCGGGTGACATGGTTCGCGGCTATTTAGCCCTGCGCCCGTCGATGTCGCACTCCTCACATCTCGCCATCTCAAACCCTAGCCATCGCCACCACCACCACCGCGAACGATGAAGACACCGTCGTGGCTGAAGAAGGGGAAGGGCAAGAATGACCACGAGACGTCTGACTCTAGCAGTCAACGCCCCCGGCTGCCGGTCTTCCTCCGCGGCACATCCCTGCCGCCTCCGGCGTGGTCGAAGGATTTCCGGGGCCGCCTCGTGGAGGTTCGCCCTGTTGGAATTATGCCCAAGAGGCAATAATAAAGATGTTATTATTATAATTCTTGTTCATGATAATGTTTATATTCCATGCTAGAATTGTATTAAGCGGAAACTTTAATACTTGTATGGTTTGTGAACAACACCATGTCCCTAGTACGCCTCTATGGACTAGCTCATTGATTGATGATGGTTAAGGTTTCCTAACCATGGACATGAGTTTTTAATTAATAATGAGATCATATTATTAGGAGAATGATATGATGGACAGACCCAAACTAAGCGAAGCAATTAGATCGTGTTATCGTGTTCATCTTTGCGAAGCTTTTCTTATATCAAATATTGTATTCCTTAGACCATGAGATAATACAACTCCCTGGTATCGGAAGAAAGCTTTGAGGTCATCAAACGTTATCCTATGAGAGGGTGATCATAAAGGTGTCTCTCAGGTGATCGGAAAGTATCTGTTGGATTGTATGTATCGAGATGGGATTTGTCCCTCCCAAGCCGGAGAGATATACTTGGCCCACTCGTGTCGATATCAACACCGCTTGCAAGCATGTGGTTAAGGAGTTAATCACAAAGTGATATCGGATTACGAAGTAAAGTACTTCTTGTGAGCGAGATTGAACTAGGTATGATGCAGACGATCAAATCTCGGGCAAGTAAAATATCGCGAGACGAAGGAATATATATATATGGGATTGATTGAATCACGGCATCGTGGTTCATCCGATATGATCATCGATGAATGTGGGAGTCAATATGGGTTTCAGACCCTGTTGATTATTGATAGAAGATCATGTCCGCATATTCTCGAACCGAAGGGTCACACATAACGTGTCTCGACGCTAGGATAGATTGGATAATTGGTTTATGAGTTTTTTGTTGAGTCTCGGATGGGATCCGAGACATCACGAGAGGTTCGGATAATAAGATTCATATAAGGCGGCAGTTTTTGGAGTTTGGAATTGTTAAAGGTTAATCGGTATTGTCTGGGAAGCTTCTAGAACCTTCCGGAAGGGGACTAACGTGGCCCCACCTTCCGGGAGGGGGCATGGGCCTATGAGGGAGTGCCCTGGCCGCATTGGGCCGGGGGCACAAGGCCCCATAGGGCCTAGCCGGCCAAACAAGGGATAAACCCTAATTGGAGCTTCTAGAAGGGGGGGTTCCTTGCCCCCCACTCCTCCCTCCTTGGCCGCCGGCCTTGGGCTTGGGGGAGGGGTTAGGGCTGGCGCCCACCCCTCCATATATAGAGGGTTGGGGCGCACCACCCCCACACACCTTCCCCTCAAGCCTAGTCGCCCTGCTGCCCTCCTCTCTCTCTCTCCTCCCGACTGTGTGTAGGCGAAGCCCTGCTGCAGAAACTCTCCACCAATTGCACCGCGTCATCGCGTTGTAGATCCAACCCATCTCTCCACCATACTTGCTGGACCAAGGAAGGAGGATACGTCGAGGTGCTGCATGTGTGCATCTCACGGAGGCATCGCCACTTGCGGTGCTAGATCGGATCGGATCGCGAGGAGGAGAAGCGACTACGACTACATCACCCATGTTCCGACGAACGTTTCGCTGTGCGAATCTTCAAGGGTATGAAGATCTAATCCAATCTCTCTCGTTGTTTGCATCTCCTAGATTAGATCTTGGCTTCCCTCTCGTTCGCATCCGTAGAAAATTTTGATTTACTATGCCGCGAAACCCTTCAGTGGTATCAGAGCTAGATCTATGCGTAGATGTGTTTCACGAGTAGAACGCAACATGGTTGTTGCGGACGTTGATGTTTTCTGTTGCAAGCCTCTTGTTTGTGTTCTTCTTATGACGCGGGATAGTGAGATCTAAGCGGTCTAGGCCAACCTTACGCGACGTTGTTCGCGAGACCGGCTCCGCAGTTGACGTGTGGCTTGTTCCACACATGCGGCTGGTGGATGTCAGTTTCTCGCACTATAGTTGTCATGGGATTTACACCGGAGTTTGGCAACCATAATATCACCGTTGTGGCTTTCCGTAGGTAAGAATCGTTCTTAGCATGCTACTCCCATAAGCCACGTAAAACATGCAACAACAAAGTAGAGGCGTCTAACTTGTTTTTGCAGGGAGTGTTTTTCTGTGATATGGTATGGCCCAAGATGTGATGTGTATGTTGTATGCAATGATCATATTTTGTAATGTTTCACGACTTGCATGTCGATGAGTACACAACCTGCAGGAGCCATATGGTTGTCTTTATAATTGTGTATGTGTAGGGTTCGCAGCATAGAAAACAAAAAAAATTCCTACGATGTGAACTATATACCAAGATCTATCTACTAGATACAAACAACGGGCGGATGTATATCCGTAGAGAACATACCCTTGAAGACCGACAAAGCTTAACGAGTTCAACTCGTGGTTGATGTAGACGATCTCTTGCCGATCTCAAGATCGAGAGGAAGTCCTAGCGCCGCAAATCAGCAGCGCATCCGTGCTCGCACACGCTTCGAGGCACGAGCAACCTCCGCCTCGCCTCGGCGATGCAGCGGAAGCACAACTCTTTCTTGCCGAATAGCCACTCGGAACATGTATCTCGCTAGTCCGAGACCATGGGGGATAAATTCTAGAGGGGGAGAGAGATCCTTCACGAGGAGGTGTGAGAGACAAGTGAGGAGGGGGGCTCCTTTTATAGGAGGAGGGGGGGCACCCAAGGGGGTGGCCACCGGCCATGGGGGCTTCCCCCTGTAACTACCTCGGTGAATTACGCTCCTAGTTACAAGCCTGGATGAGCGGAAATGGTTGAAATAGTACGGTGGGGCCCAAATGCCACTCACAGGTAGACCTTTCGGCCGTCCCAACCATTTCCAATTCATCGGGACAAGAATGGGCGGCGTAATCCCAGCGTGAAGGGATCAACTACATACACAAATGAGTATGTATGCAAGCCACCATACAACGATTACATCGAGCCATTCCATCTAAAAGAAAGGAAATATAGCAACGCATCTGGCAAGATTCAAATGTCCTAGATAGATATAATAGTTTAGGATATCTCCTCATGCATCAAACATCAGTATCAGGTGAGCGGCAAACAATATCCAGTACGGATAAGAAGCAAATCGGCATAAGATGCCCCATAAATAAGCACATCCCGCACAGATCTCACGGATCCCGTTCGGAATCTCTACACCAAATGATCGTTGCCCACATCATCCGTCCTCCACCCGATCCATCTCGTGAGTGTACTTGTTCATCTGAATCAAATAATTTATCGTGTGAGACCCTAGGGTACTCGAAGTCTTTATGCCTCTAAAGGGGACACAACACAGGGTGACGAATTGACAAAAGATAAACCCTAATTCTATAGATACTCGCTAACCATCCGCCTAACCAAAGATAGACGGACGTCCGTGAATTAATGACAACAGTTATAACAGTAATATCATCAGATCCATCCTCCTCCTCGCTTACCAACGAGGAAGCGAATGAACAATCCCCCATCCGTTGGCAGTTTTATTATCCATTCCATGATTGTTACACTATTTACTAGTCAGTTACTTAGTCAAATTAAAAGCGGTACTTTAGTTATGCTTGTCTATGATCGAGAAACTGTGCTCCAAGTCGTCCATAAGCGCGGACACGGCTTTCAGAAAGTTTTACCCTGCAGGGGTGCACAAATAGCAACACACACTCGATCAACCTCGGAAAAACCAAATCAAAACCCAACGAGGCTTTCACGACAAGGCAATCACAGGATTCAGAAATATTTCAGGGGGCCACCCCATTAAGCTACCCGCAACGAAGTTAGTTGACTTCGAAACGGACTCAAGGTTTGCGTCAGTGGCTGTAAACGACTGGGAACCCGAAAATGTGAGTAGGCTTGTCGATACCGCGGAAACACTCCGCTTACCTAAACAGTACAGGTGCTCCTCGCACAATCGTAAATTAAGCAGTATAGCATGGCATAAGTACAGGATAGTAAATAAAACCTCAAACTAGTTTGTGGCCCCAAGAAATAAGAATGAATCAAGCTCTGGCTCAGGGGGGTCCCATAAGCCTCCCGGATGTGGATAGCGCGAATATTCAAGGAACAGGAATCAAGTACTCGGGGTCCTACGGGACACAAGTGAGCAGGAAAAACCAAATAGCAGATATTGCTCACCGGTGCCACTTTCATTAGTTATCCCGTTACTACTCAGGTTAAGTTGTTTAGGTACCTCGGTATCCATCAGACAATCACATACCCTACACATGCTGTTCTAGGACTCGCATGGCTCAAACAACTCCTGTAGTAATGGCTCATGGGATGGAGGAACAAGCTTCGGTGGGGTTTAAAAGTAAAGGCTATGCAATACTTGGGATTCAGTTTAATGCAATCGCGACTCAATGATGCAAGAATAAGATAGAGGCAATAGGTACTGTATGTATGCAAGCATGTGGTAGTGCTTGCCTGGCAACTCAGTTGAAGCGAGAGAAGGATCTGGGTAGTGCTCCTGGGTCTCTTGATATATCCCCTGCTCAGCGTCTATTCGAAGAAGAACCAAACAAACAAGGGCCAACATAAATACAGTGCACAAGCATATGAATAAAATGCGACAAGCAAACAATCATGCCATGATGAATGATGCACAAGTTGCATGGCAATAATGTAGCATGGCATGGGTGAGGTGTAGAATACAAGAAATAAACATTTCATTGAGTTTTAGTCATATTTTATCCTCATATTAGTTGCTGTTTACATTATATTTATATGATGCATGCTGCAAAACAGAACATGGAATGCATAAACAGAAAGGTCTCGTCGAGCTGATCATTTTAGACATATCATTTGTTAAATTTGAAGTTATAAAACAAAAGTTATTAATTAATTAAGAAAAGGGCAATTTTATTGTAATTTAATTCAACTTGAAATTTTAAGTGCCCAAAATATATTTTGGATGGCATATTTGAAATCCTCACATTTTTCTGATTCAAAAACATATATTATTTGTATTGTTTGAATTCATATTTTAAAAGTTATTTAAACTCTCATTTGAATTTGAATTTAAATCAATTTGAAAAGATTTGAATTAAAACAGACTAACAGAAAACCTTTTGTCACACAGGCAGTCCTAGCCACAGACGCTGACGGGTGGGGCCGGTGCTGGCTGGACGATCTGGCGCGGTAAAAGCTTTCCTCACCGCGAGCTGATCCAGCCGCAGCAGCTGACCATAGGGGTGGGCATTTGGTTTTTTCGGTTAATTCGGTTCGGTTTTTCGGGTTTTTTTATTATTCGGTTTCTACAAAATAAGCACCGAAATTATTTCGGTTTTCTAATTAATCGATAGTTCGGTTAGTGGACAATTCGGTTCGGTGTTCGGTTTTTAACCGAACTTCTGAAAATAACAACATTGTGTCATAATTTATGTCAGATCCATACGAGCTAAACCACTCATCGACGCACCGGAAGCAACCTCTAGGTCGGCGAGTACCTGAAGCAATACATTGCTAGCTGATGTCTTGAACGCATGCATAGAAAAAGAACATAATAAGCATGATGTCTATCTTGCTTGTTCAAAAAAATGATGTCTATATTCCAAGCCGTATACATTCAACAAATTGTATGTATTGAGAGTTTAGCTAAAATACATGATTATATCTGAAACACGAAAACAATTGGAAGTCTTTCAACAAAATTGTCGGGGGGTTAACCTCGGGTAGGTCAGAGACGGGGAAAGACAGATGTACTGCCCCCGTCAAGTTGCCGAGCTACGGCCTAGGTCGGCCGAATCATGGATATGCCAGCCGATGAATGGAGGCAAGAAGCTCATGTCTGGTGTCAAGTGGTTACCCGAGTTAATGAGAAACTCGGCGGGTTACCCAAATGATCTTCATGCGTGAGGAACAGGCGAATAACATGAGGTAAGGCCGAGTTAAGCAAGCTTGCGAGAAGGAGAGGCCCAGAGTCAAACCATAGGCTGCAGTGGAAGGAATCTGAGCAGGGCCAAGCACAAGAGACAAGGGTGCAGGCGTCGAGGAGGAGAAGGAGGTCACGGAGGTGACAGTCCGGAGCCCGAGGCACGCAGAAGGAGACCACTGGACCTTTGCCGTCGTTAGAAGGGCGACAGGGAAAGGAGGCCGCCGAACTACCATTTTGGGACAAGCATATTCCACGAATATGCTTGCCTCGTCAGCCCTAAGGGCACCCCAGGCACCCCTTTATAAGGGGAGGTTTGGACCCTGAGGGAGGAGAGAGTCTTTTGAGCAACGTTAGGCTGGGGAAATTCATATTGTTCCCCTGTAAACAGCTCAAGGAGCCCTTGTAACCCATCAAGAGAGAAATAAAGTTCTTCACTTTGGTATAATGATGGATATTCCGAGCTAGAATACGTAAACCAAGGTGGAGACAATCACTATGGGATGCAGGATAGAATCCTGTACAGAGACTTGCCAGCAAGTGATGCGAGAGTAAAATTGGATCGGTTATACAGGTCCGAGTTATTGGAAGAGCAAGGTCCACCAGGTCCGGCATGTTTTGGGCCACGGATCATGGGCGAACCACCAGTGCCAATTTTTCAGTTGGCAAGAGGCACAAAAACTTACAACGGAAGTACCAAGCCACAAGACTGGCTGATTGATTATGCCACCGCAGTGAAGATAGCGGGTGGCAACCTAAGATGGGCTGTGCGATATGTCCCACAAATGTTGGAAGGACCAGCCAGGGTATGGTTGAATAATCAACCAGCAGGCAATATCAACTGCTGGTTAGATTTCGAAGAAATGTTAAATCGACAACTTTACCAAAGACATACAAGAGACCGAATAGACAAAGAACTAGCCATGTGCAAGCAAAGGCCGAATGAAACAGATAGAGAGTTTTTAACTCGATGGTGTAACCTGAGAAACTCATGTGAAGGAGTTATTGAATCACAAGCAATCGCTTGGTTCGCGCAAGGCTGCCATTACGGCAGTGTGCTGTGGCAGCGCCTGCAGAGAGATATGCCAACCACACTGGCAGAAACTATCAGAATAGCGGACTCCTATGCGTTGGGTGACCCAACCCAACCGGAGTTAATGTCGGCAGATCATCGTGAGCAACAAGACCAGTACACGAGAGAATTGGCCGGGTCATCTAGGCGTGATTTCGAGGAAGGAGAAGAGAAGAGAGGCCGGATTATAGGTATAGTTCGCCGGTGGCACCAGAAGCGCAAGATCACCGAGTCCAGGGCAACTCAACGACGAAAAATGGACCTCAACGGTGGACCGCAAGAAATGATGGGAAGAGGCAATGGACCCCGAGCAAAAGAAGCAATGGCAAGAGAAGCCAAGTATACGTTTGAATCCATGTTGGATCACCGTGTAAATTTCACGTCAAACCCGTCTAGACCAGCCAATCACACAACCCGGCAATGCGCTGGATGAAAAATGCGGGGAACCCGCAGAGTTCAGCTCCTCATCGGGCAACAGAAGATCACCGCAGATTAATCGGAGCAAATGCAAGAATCGATACCGCCCCCGAGGTACGATAACTCGGATCGGAGGGATGCAAAGGCATCAAGTAATGAACGAGGGGACGGAAGGATAAATCCGCAAATCTTTGGGACGTAATGATTACAGGGAACATCACCAGTCTTATTGTGTGTTCACGATGTAATGAGACAAGCGAGTGTGCGCCGACATATGGAAGTGAATGCAGTTGTACCAGCAGTGCCAAGATACCAGCCATGGTCAGATCAGGAGGTAACTTGGAGCATGAAAGATCACCCCAGAGTAATGCCGAGTCCAGGATCATACGCACTCGTGTTGGATCCGACATTTGTGACCAAGCATCAATGTGAAATTCTCAAAGGTACTCATCGACAATGGAAGCGATAACATCATGTACAAAGATACCATGCATAAGCTCGGTATATCACATAACATCTGCAGTCCACGAGGACAACTTTCCATGGGATAGTGCAGGGCTTTCATGTGAGCCCATCGGTAAAGTCCGAGTGGGCGTATTATTGAGTACAAGAGATAAGAGCAGAGAAAATTTGGAATTTGAGGTGGTCGATCTAGAAAGCTGTTATCATGCTCTACTCGGACGGCCCGACCGCCAAATTCATGAGCATTGTCATATAGGTTATCTAAAGATGAAGTTACCGGACCACAAGGGGTGATAACGGTCATGAGGGATTACAAGAAGTCAATGGAGTGTGCCTCGGCCGGATCAAATTTGGCGAGTCATTGGTTATAGCAAGAGAAAAGAAAAGGATTCAAGAGGTAGCAGCCAACAAGACAGATTAAGCATGCTTAAGACCGGCCAACCTCATGGCGTGTTTCTTTTCAACCAACCAAAGAGACGAAGAAATTTCAGATTGATGAGCAATTCCCGAGCGCGTTACTATTGGTGCAGGTCTTGACGCTAAATAGGAAGGCGAGCTCACCAACTTCCTCCGTGAGAATCGGGACATATTTGCATGGTCAACTCAAGACACGCAAGGTGTGCCGAGGAGTTAGTGAGCACTCTTTAAACGTCAGGCCAGGAGCACGGCCGGTGAAGCAACCTCTCCACCGCTTCGCTGAAGACAGGAGAAAAGTAATAGGGGATGAGATAGCTCGGCTTCTCGCCGCCGGGTTTATCATGGAGGTGCTTTATCCGGATTGGTTATCAAATCCGGTGCTAGTAGAAAAGAAAAAAGATGATCCTAATGTAGCCATTGTGTGGCGAATGTGTATCGACTACACTAACCTAAACAAGGCGTGTCCGAAAGATCCTTTTCCATTGCCTAGAATAGACCAAGTCATTGACTCGACCGCTGGCTGTGAATTGTTGTCATTTGTGGACGCGTATTCTGGTTTCCACCAGATACCGTTAAATCCGGCCGATCAAATAAAGACTGCATTTATTACCCCGTACGGGGCTTATTGTTATCGCACAATGCCATTCGGCCTGAGAAATGCGGGAGCAACGTATCAAAGGTGCATGCAAAAATGCTTACATGATCAGATAGGAAAAAATGTACAAGTATATGTGGATGACGTAGTCATCAAAACTAAGGAAAGCAGAACTTTGCTAGAAGATATACGTCAAACTTTCGCGAACCTGAGGAGGTTCCGAATGAAACTTAATCCAGAGAAATGCACGTTTGGCGTGCCGGCAGGAAAACTACTCGGGTTCCTTGTGTCCAGCCGAGGTATCGAGGCTAATCCGACGAAGATAAGAGCAATAGAAAAAATGGAATTGCCGAGATGTTTGAATGATGTACAAAAATTCATGGGCTGCCTTGCCTCGCTTAGTCGATTTGTATGTCGGCTAGGAGAAAAGGCACTGCCACTTTATCAGCTAATGAGAAAGTCGGACAAATTCGGCTGGACTCCCCAGGCCAACCTTGCGTTTCACGAGTTGAAAAAGATGCTAGTTACGGCACCCATTTTAGCTTCTCCATTATCGAAAGAACCTATGCTACTTTATATAGCAGCTACCAATCGAGTAGTTAGTACTGTGGTTGTAGTGGAACGACTTGAAGAGGGTAAGTCAGTTCAGAGGCCAGTATATTATTTAAGTGAAGTATTATCCACTTCAAAGCAGAATTATCCGCATTATCAGAAGATGGCCTATGGAGTATATATGTCGGCAAAAAAGCTTAAGCATTACTTTGAAGAGCATCCCATCGAGTAATATGTGAGGCACCCATAGCCGACATATTGAACAACAAAGATGCGAGTGGCCGAATAGCAAAATGGGCGATCGAGTTATCACCGTATGCTCCACAATTTGATAGAAGAGATGCAATCAAATCTAAGGCTGTCGCCGATTTTCTCTTAGATTGGGCCGAGGTGCAGTATGAGCCACCCTTGCGGACCCAAATTCTTGGACAATGCATTTTGATGGTTCCAAACTAAGGAGCGGTTTGGGCGAGGAATAGTCTTGACCTCGCCTAAAAAGATCAATTGAAGTATGTCTTGCGCAAATACATTTTGCCGTCCAACAATGTAGCTGAATATGAAGCACTAGTCCATGGATTAAAAGTGGCAAAAGAAATTGGAATACATGAATCCTATGCTACGGTGACTCGGATCTGGTAGTCTGACAAGTGTCGGGCACTTGGGACGCATTAGATGCTAATATGGCTTTATCTGATTCCATGTGCGGAAGATCGGTGGATATTTTGAAGGATGTGAATTCCACCACATACCACGAGCAGAAAATGACTGGCGACACATTGTCAAAATTAGGATCAACCCAATCGATTCCGCTGTATAGCCTGGAGCACCTCGAGAAACCGTCAATAAACCCATCACGAATCCGAATCAATCTTTATCGAGAAAGTTCTGCAGAGAATCATACACCAATGGAGATAGATCCGCAGAAAGATTGAACGCCTAAAGAGGGGACAATGAGGTAATAGCGATCATGGAAAGGGCGAGGTATGTATGTCGGCAGAGAACATGGAGATGAGCAGTGAAATCACTGCAGAAGAGCAACACCGATATGGGCGCAACCCATATTTTCGTACCTAAAAGACGCAAAGATCGCCGAGTAATGAAGTATTAGCCAGACAAACCGTCAGAAGAGCAAAGGCCTATACAATCATAAACAATGAGTTATATAAGAGAAGCGTAACGAACATATTGCAGAAATGTGTGAGTCCCGCAGAAGGTCAGGAGATCCTTCTAGATATACACCAAGGAGAATGTGGGCACCATGCCTCATCTCGCGCTTTAGTAGCCAAGGCATTCAGGCATGGATTTTACTGGCCAACGGCGTTAAAAGAGGCAGAAGAATTAGTCAATAAGTGCAATGGGTGTCAGAGATATGCAACCAGAATACATATGCCATCGGCCGAGTTAAAAACAATACCCATCACATGGCCATTTTCTGTATGGGGTTTAGACATGGTAGGACCTTTCAGGCCGGCAAGAGGAGGAATGACCCACATCTTGGTTATGGTAGACAAGTTCACGAAATGGATTGAAGTAAAACCAATCAAAAAATGTGATGGGCACACAGCTGTGAAATTCCTCAAGGATATCATCTTGAGATACGGATACCCACATAGCATTATTACGGATAATGGCACGAACTTTGCGAAGGAGCTCGCGATTTTGCCAAGAGAAGCACATAAGACTAGATGTTGCCTCGGTGGCACACCCAAAGATCAACGGACAAGTTGAAAGATCTAATGGACTGGTGTTATCAGGAATAAAACCACGACTTGTTGAACCTTTGCAACGGTCGGCAGGATGTTGGATCGAAGAAATCCCAGCCGTATTATGGAGCCTTCGAACTACTCCGAATAGGTCAACAGGTTACACTCCATTTTTTCTGGTATACGGGGCAGAGGCCGTACTCCCAGCCGACATAATATATGACTCGCCAAGAGTCGCTCAGTACACAACCTCTGAAACAAATGAAATAGCTCGGCAAGATGCCGTAGACCTGTTGGAAGAAGCCAGAGAGTTGACATTATCACGATCGGCCATTTATCAACAGAACTTACGGCGGTATCACAGCAGGAAAGTGAATCCAAGGGTATTCAAAGAAGGAGATTTAGTCCTCCGGCTGGTGCAACGCACGGCCGGCATGCACAAATTATCACCCCCATGGGAAGGACCATTTATCGTAAGCAAAGCATTGCACAACGATGCATATTATCTGATTGATGCTCAATCCCCTGGAGAAGGCAAGGCAGACAAAGCTGGTGAAGAAACGAAGCGCCCCTGGAATGTGGCGTTACTTCGGCCGTTTTTCTCATAGGATTGTATCTCAAGGTCAAAAACCAATGATGTATTTGAACCTCGGCACCCAGGCGGTGACTCGGGACGGTAGTAGGTTATATTTATTTCATATCATGTATTCAAACCTCGGCACCGGCAGCGATTACTCGGGAGCGCCATATGAGATGTTGTTTCATGTTTGATATTTGAACCTTGGCACTCAGAGCAGTTACTCGGGGAATGCCATATGTGATGTTGTTTCATGTTTGATATTTGAACCTCGGCACCCAGGGCAATAGCTCGGGGACTGCCATATGTGATGTTGTTTCATGTTTGATATTTGAAACCCGCACCAGGCGATTACTGGGGCGCCATATGTGATGTTATTTCATGTTTGATATTAGAACCTCGACCCAGAGGCGATTACTCGGGGACGCCATATGCAATGATTATTTGGTCTTACATGTTCGGACCTCGGCATCGAGCAATAGCTCGGGGCGCCATATGGTATATCTATCTCTTCGCGTTACATACTTGAACATTGGCGACGAGGCGGTGACTTCGGCGAATGCCATATGTTGTGTTTCTCTCATGTTACGAATATGCACCCGGTACCCAAAGCATTGACTCGGGGACTATCATAGGATATGACAAATTCAGACATGTAAACTTGACATTTAAGCCCGACTCGGAGACTACCGTATGATACATCAAACCTATGCTAAACGCAGTCATGTCAAAACTTAATTTATAAAAGGAAGTTCCATGCAGTGGCAACGATCCAGATCGTTGCTTACCTCCACAGCGGAGTAATTGTCTTATGTTGAAAAACAGGTCAACAACTTAGATATTCAGCGACAATGCGAATAAGATCATCAAAATAACGGCAAAAATTGAACCACGAAGATGAAGAAATTACGAGCCAACGAGGCAAGAATTCGGACAAGCATCCATTTAACCAAGAATCTCAACGGCATATAGCAAAAGAGCCTCGAATCATACGAGTTGACAAATTTTTCGTCTACATTGTGCGCCCGGCATACCGGGGATAGCGAATAACCTAAGCGTTGTTCGTTGGAGGGGCAACCACTTGCTTTCAAAAGGGCACTCGAAGAAGGAGGGACTTCGACTGACGTCGCCCTCCGCCGACCCAGGTGTAACTTCGGCGGTATCATGGGGTTGTTCAGGAGCGTCAGTACGCGCGGTGGAATGCCCAGTGCCTTTGGAGGAAGATCGTGCATCGCCGTTGCTATCTGAGCTTGAGCTGGAGCTATCGGATGTGGCGAATCATCCTCACCTTCCCGTGCTCACCTGAATCATCACCGAAGCACCTTCACCGCGACCTCGATCCGGATCTGGGAGAAAACTTCGGCCCTTCATTCCAAGTGTGCACGTCGGCATACTCGACGAGCTGGAAAGCCCGAGCTTGCGAAGAGCAACAAAGGTCGGATCTTCAACCCGGGGAGCCGGTCGCAGATTCATCGAATGTCAAGAGAGATGTCTTCATACCATGACATGATTACGAAGGGCCATGTCGGCACCGGACGCAGCCAGATTCCCTCCAAAGACTCAATCGCCTCTCGGATGCCTTGACTGGTCACCAATAACTTGACCTCGTCGATATCGGGAGACCACGAGGTATTCGCCAGAGTGCATGGTAAGCTTTGATAGCGACCTCCACCAAGTCGGCCCATGATTTTCATCGGACCAACTGCGGCACCAACGGCAACCAAGAAAGAAATCCTCCATCGAATATTCAAGTCAACGATCAGGAGTTCACCTCGTGACAGCGGCGGCAAGAACAGCTCTAGAACTCACGGGTTTGGACTCGGGAAGTGATCTGCATAAAACATGAACATGTCAAAGGATAGCGAAGACAAAGAAAATTTTTAGCTCGGCCAAATAACTACGATGAATATAGCTCATCATTATCGAAGGTCTTTGGCCCAAGCGGTTTTACTCTTCTCGAACGAGCAAGTTCCTCGCTCAAACTACGAGTTTTAAGTTCGTGACTTGAGGAGCTCCTTGCTCTTCTGTAAATCCAGAGTCAGCCGATTCTTCTCCTCGGCAAATTCTTGGTCAACCTTTTCTAGCTCGGATTTCTGAGAAAGCTTGAGTGTATTCACCTCGGATTTCAGACGAGCTATCTCATCGTCTTTCTCTTGTAGTTGCGCCGAGTGAACTGCGCTTTGTTCTAAAAAATGAAGCATCACGTCAGGCATGGGCATGCAATCTTGTTGCGACGCTGCAAAGTCTTGCAACTCGGCTTTGCCACAGCCCAACGCAATAAGGAAACTTAGTTTAGATACTAAAAGGAGAAGAAAGGAAGTAGAAAGGAAACTAACCTTCCAAGGTCTTGATCTTCTTTTCAAGGCGGATATTGAGGTTATTGATATTACCTATTCAACAAGAGGTGAGCGGCATTCATGGACGAGTATATGAGTGAGGAGGAAATGAGGAAAGCAATTCTTGACTTACACCTTTTTACCACAGGCGAACTTTCTCGTACTTCTCTTCCGACTACGGTGCAGAAAAAGCAACCTCTGGAACTCGGCGGTCCGTCGGTCATGTGCAACCTAAGCAATGAAGCAAAGTTATAAAACAACAATTAAAAGCTAAACTAGATCCAAATCAAGCAAAGCTTAATTCGGCTCTAGGTGGCTGGATATTCAAAACAATACCAGATCTGAAATAAGCAAAGCTTAATTCAGATCTAGGTGGCTGGATATTCAAAGCTAAGCTAGATCCGAATCAAGCAAAGCTTAATTCGGCTCTAGGTGGCTGGATATTCAAAACAATACCAGATCTGAAATAAGCAAAGCTTAATTCAGATCTAGGTGGCTGGATATTCAAAACTATACGAGATCCAAATCAAGCAAAGCTTAATTCGGCTCTAGGTAGCTGGGTATTCGAAGCTATACCAAATCCGAATCAAGCTAAGCTTAATTCGGCTCTAGGTGGCTGGATATTCAAAGCTATACTAGATCCAAATCAAGCAAAGCTTAATTCGGCTCTAGGTGGCTGGATATTCAAAACAATACCAGATCTGAAATAAGCAAAGCTTAACTCCGATCCAGGTGGCTGGATATTCAAAGCTAAACTACATCCAAATCAAGCAAGGTTTGATTCAGCTAAAGGTGGCTGGATATTCAAAGCTATGCCAGATCCAAGTCAAGAAGGACTTAACTCGACTCTAGGGGAACGGATATTCAAAGCTACATCAAGTCCGAATAAACTACGAACTAGACGGCCGGACTAACAAACCTTAGAAATAGAAATAAGTTAAACTTTCAAGCATACAACAAGTTATTTCCTTGCAAGTTTCGGGGACTAGAGAGTATGATAACATCTGGAAAATAATTTAAGACTCGGAGATAAAACAATTACCGCATTCATCTTGTTCGTATCAATGATAAACTGGGCAGCATGGTCAAAGCGGCCGCTGATGTCAGAAAGCTGGAAAGGTTGGTTGACTGGATTACCCTCGAACTGATCAGCAGCATTCCAGTTGTTGGCAAACTCAACCAGCGCTCCAAGATCGTTCCGCTATTTGTCCGAGTTAAAACTTTACCTCGGGCGGTGAACCACGGCGCAGGACTCTTATGAAGAGCAAGGCTGCTGCCAATGGCCGAGGTAATGATGACTTTGTGATGCAGCTCTTCTTGGCGCCTCTGCAATACTCGGTTGAGAAGTGCAAGCAAGACCTTTTGAGAAGAAGTCTTGGCGCAATGACACGCTTCTCCTTAGAAGAGGAACCGAAGGAAGTTGCGCCTCCAGTAGGGACGGAGTCCTTAGGTTCGATGGAGGTCAAGCTTGCGAGGGCGCCGGGCAACGACCTTCTCGGCAGAGGTCGGGATGACCGTAGGGCTGCAGGAGTAGATGGAGGCTCAATGGTAACACTGGGACCCATAAGGGATAGCTGGCTCAAAAGCGTCGGAGGGCGGATCGGATCGGATCGATGGGAGAAGTCTCGGGGCATCACGACGAAGTGACGTATTTAGAGCGGGGAGAAGCAGACGAATAGGACTAGGAACTCGACTATCATCGAGGAGGAGGAGATGGCGGCCGAATCGGACGGCTAGTCATACTAGGACCGCCGGGTTTAACAGACAGAGGAACACTGCAAAAATAAGAAAGAGGATTCGTCAGTATGGGAAACAGAAAGAGAGAAGCAAGAAATATAGGCAAAAGAACTTACCCAGCAACCCGGGCATAGTCTTGCGCTGGGAGGATTCGGGCGGATTTCTTTATTCGCTTCTTAGGAGCCGCCCGAGGCACTAGCAGAGCCCCCGCTTCCCGAGGTAACGGAGGCCGGAAGCAATAGGTTCGGCGTTGTGAACCTGACCGGCCGGATTAGCTGGGAAAGTAGAAGCCGGAAATGCATAAGAAATAGGCATGGCGGCAACTACCTCAAGAACTTGGACCTCGTCCGAATCACCTTCCTCTTCTTGCGCTGGAGTTTTGCTGCGAGCTCAGGCCGGAGCAGGATCCGACTTAGGGACGAACTCCTCGGAGTCCGGCTCACCAGTATCCGGGGCAATCCTGTCTGCGGGCCAAGGGAGCTGCAGAACCTCGGCGTCCTCGTTCTTCTGCTCTGCAAACCTCTGCAGGACGAGGAGAAAGAAAATCATGTAAACCAGTCTCTAAGAATTAAGGAGAAATAGAGTAATGAGGGTTAGGCATACCTCGGGAGGCGGATTGTCGCGGGTAAATGGTTTTAACCCCCAGGACCAATCCTCAGGCATCTCGGTCTTGAAGATAGCTCGGACGCGCTTGTGAATAAGATAGTTGTCCAACTCCACGGTCGAGACTCGGTTCGGATCAAGAGGACCACTCATGTAGCAAAGCTTGTGGGTCCATCTGGAAGGGCAGATCCGACTCTTGATAAAGGTTGCCATCGGTCTTCGCCAGACGTACCGCCCGGATCAACTCTTTTAGCCGAATCTCAAAAGCCTCGGCCAAGGAATGAGTTTTTCTCGGATTATATAGCCAATTCACTTTGGAAGGGGGCCGATTGAGAACGGTGGGAGCCGAATCTTGTCTTCCGCCCCTCTGTTCTTGACGTAGAAAAATGACTTGTGCCATTTCTTGCACGATTCCAATCCGGTGACACGGGGGAACACGGATTTCCTCCGAGGTGTAATAGATGCCGCCCCACATTGGGTGAGCAACTTCTCGGAAGGATGCAGAGATTTGTCGGGAACAACGTTGGAGCGGATTTGGAAGAACTTCGACCAGACATGTACTGATGGCCACAGGCCGAAGTAACCCTCCGAAGCTGAGATAAAAGCGGAAAGAGAAGCTATGGCGTTCGCAGGAAGATGATGCGGCTGAAGGCCGAAGTAATCGAGAAATTCTCTAGCGAAATCGCTAAGAGGAAGACCGAAGCCTTGGCGAAGTGGGACATGAAGACCACATACTCACCTCTCTCGAGAACTGGAGAGGATTCTTGCCGGTAACGACAGAAACCTCGGCGAGAATCCGCCGAGTTCGGATGAGCCATTCAATCCGCGGCGTGGTGAAGAGCCTGCCACGATCCACGCTCAGGCCCGGAGCCAGCGTCATCGTCCTCAACTAAAGCACCGCTAAACGAACTAGACATAGTTCCGCCGGAGAGATCGCCGGAGGAAAAACTGGCGGCGGAGGAGGGCTTAGAGCTACAGGGCCCCGTCGGAACTTAGCAAAACAATGGCGAAAAGAGGAGAAACGTCGCTTTAGTACGGAAGCTATGGATCGATCTAGAGCAAGAGCAGGGAAGATGGCCAAAAAGGACTCACCGGCGGCGGGGCCACAGCCGTAGAGCGCGGGCGGAAAGGGCCGAACGACGTCGTGGAATCCTCGCCGGAAGCTCTGGTGGCGGGCGGCAGCGCAAGAGAGCACATGAAGGGAAGAAGGAGAGCGGACGCGAGCGATAAGGGGAAAAGTGAACCCAACGGGCGCGCTTCCCCACTTTATAGGCAAGCAAGGAACAGGGGAGTGGGATCGTGGGTGTGGCAGTTACCCGTGTGGATCGTGGGGTAGCACAAACGCACGACGGTGAATGGAGCCACACCAACGGCCACATACAAGGAAAAGTTGTTACGATCCCAAGAGGAGCGGAACACGAGGCGTCGTAACGGGCTTGGCAGTCTGAGGTTCAACGTGTGGCTTGTCGATGCATCTGATAAAAGGATCTAAAAACTAGGAGAGCAATGATGGGGTAACACGTAGGACGAAGCGTATGATGGAAGAAACGAGGGAACTTCGGACGAGGCCATAGCTCGGGAACAAGACTAAAGAAACTAATGAAGCTGATATACCCCGGCCAAAGCAATGGGCGAGGCCACACACCGGGGACTAATGTCGGGGTTAACCTCGGGTAGGTCGAGACGGGAAAGCGGATGTCTTGCCCCGTCAAGTTGCCGAATTCTGCTACGGCCTAGGTCGGCGAATCATGGATATGCGGCCGATGAATGGAGGCAAGAAGCTCATGTATAGGTGTCAAGTGGTTACCCGAGTTAATGAGAAACTCGGCGGGTTACCCAAATGATCTTCATGCGAGGTAACGAGGCGAATAACATGAGGTAAGGCCGAGTTAAGCGAAGCTTGCAGGAGAAGGAGAGCCCAGAGTCAAACCATAGCTGCAGTGGAAGGAATCTGAGCAGGGCCAAGCACAAGAGACAAGGGTGCAGGCGTCGGAGGAGGCGAAGGAGGTCACGGAGGTGGCAGTCACGAGCCCGAGGCACGCAAAGGAGACCACCGGACCTTCTTGCCGTTAGAAGGGCGACAGGGAAAGGAGGCCGAACTACCATTTTGGGACAAGCATATTCCACGAATATGCTTGCCTCGTCAGCCCTAAGGGCACCCCAGGCACCCCTTTATAAGGGGAGGTTTGGACCCTGAGGGAGGAGAGAGTCTTTTGAGCAACGTTAGGCTGGGGAAATTCATATTGTTCCCCTGTAAACAGCTCAAGGAGCCCTTGTAACCCATCAAGAGAGAAATAAAGTTCTTCACTTTGGCAGCTTGAGTGTAAAAACAGTTGCATCTTCCCTCCCCGGATCCCACTAGTATCCATTGGCCCCATACTTTAGCCTACCCATGGCATCTGCCGTACCACCACCACGACAAAAATTCATAAACACAATTGATAGTTAAACCATGAACATGTACGTGCATGTGGCTGGAGACATACGTACATGCATGGGCTGCATGTCAGCTTTTGCATTCTTGTCTTTTTGTGGCATGAGAGCCTGTGACAGAATCACAAATATATTTAGCTCTGTCACGTATAATTTTCGGTTTGTACGGTTATTTCGGTTAACAGAGAGTCAAAACCGAATTAATATTTATAAATTCGGTTAATCATATTTAGTAACCAAAATTAGTTTCGGCTAATTCGGGTTCGGTGTATTCGATTTCGGTTCCGATTAATTCGGTTTCGGTGTTCGGTTTCGGTTTTTAATGCCCACCCCTAGCTGACCAGTAGGCCCAACGCGCGAGCGGACCCACGCGTCAGTGGTTGGCCGCGTCTGTGACACGCGGCGGACCCAGGGACTGCGGGTTAATTACCGCAAAGTCGCGGAGCCTTTTTATAAAACGCATGAGGCGGGTGGGGTCGGAGGGAGCCTTGGTTGACGGATAAAAAGGTTGGGGGGCTAAGTGCAAAAAGGCCGCTGGTCTGTTTTCTTCTGCCTCGACGGCCAGACGGCGCACAGCTGGCAAGCGCCTTGGCGAGAATCGATCTCGCGACCGGCAAGGCGTGACGCTGTGACCAAGCGGGGTAGTTGTTAGGGGAGGAGGAGGGCCTAGGTAGGTTTTGTGGCGTGGAAGCTAGCAGAGCCAGCTCGTCAGCGCACCGAGTGCTCGACGCAATGATCGGCGTGTCCAGGAAACAACGGCGAGGCGGATCTTGTCAGGGAGGGGGAGAGGCTCACCGCGGGCTCGATGGCGGGCCCGGATCGGGCAGGCGTCTGTGGATCGGCGGTGGAGTGGAGGACCGAGCTAGGGTTTGCGCTGGGCGCCGACGTGCCAGATCAACACAGGGCTCCTCCTTCACGCCGGCGTCTGACGGGCGCTGCAGGACCTCCTCGTCCTCGACCACCTCCACGACAAGCTTGGCGCCGGAGCGACGAGAACGACGTGGTCTTGGCGGCCGCGATGGGGTAGATGGTGGCGTGGAAGAAGAGGGAGGAAGGGCAAAGCCACAGGCAGATCTGGGAGGTGCGGGCATGGGCGGAGACGGCACCCGGCAGGCATTGCCCGGGGCTCGTTCCTTCATGGACGTTGACAAATACATCTGAGTCACCGAGTTTCCAACTTGTTTGAGGTAATTTGCGGGCAAATAGTAATTAGGCCTTTATTAGTACGTCCTGCCCAGAGCAGCTAGTTAATTAATCTAGATAGCTAGCTTAGATCCGTTCCTAGGTTAATCGTGGGTTCCTAGGCAGACTCCCAAACCGCCAAGGCGTGAACCACGCGAGTCGTCGCACTCGAGGCGGTACCGTCTTGTTCGTTATCATCTGAGACTCTCATCTAAATCGGCCATCGCGCCCGATTCGAGCGGCAACTCGCGAGTCGCAGGCGCGCACGCAGATCCTCCCGACGAAGCATGGCACTTCCTCCTGCCGGTTCGTTCAATCGTGTCAAGCTTTTTTTCTTAGATAATTAGCTCATTTCGATGTAGTTCTTAGGGTTGTTGACATTGGTTTGCATCACAGGTTCATAAACAAATAGGAAAGTAGATTTGGGGATTTCGGTAGCATTGGTTAAAGAAAATTGATCCTAATCATCCGAAGGTATTATTTATCCGATGACTCCTCTAATTGAACACCATTAATTTATCTAAGTTTCAAATCAATGCATTTTACTTTTAGTTATTTCCCAATTTCAGATATGAGGAGGTTTTGGTCCCAAGAGCAAGTATCCGGATACTAATGTTGTGCGACGGAGCAAGAGCCCATAGTTGATGTTCCAAGCAGAAAGAGTTTGATCCGGCTGAAATTTTGTGTGATCCGCTCTTAGAAAACAAGTTCTTTGAATATGCTCGAAATTCAAGACCAAGTTAGAAGGGCATACATATTGAAAGGTCCAAACCAACCAATATTGAAATTTCCGCGTCTGATTCACGAGCATTTTCTCAATCATGGTACTCTAGGTATAACTGGATAGAATATAGTGAGTCCATGGATGCGACTTATTGTTTCTCTTGTTTCCTATTTAAGAAACCTGGAAGGGCCGAACACTTTGGCTTTGATGTCTTCACTAAGACAGGTTTTAGGGATTGGAAGCATGCATATAGAGCTTTACCCGAGCATGTTGGTGGTTTGGATAGTAGCCACAATAATTGTGTTAGGCATTGTGATGCTTTCAAAAATCAAAGACAAAGTGTGGCAAATAATTTGGCGCGTGCAACCGAGGAATCAAAAGAATTATACAAAATTCGCTTGACTTCTTCTCTAGAGTGTTCAAGATATCTCATAGCACAAGGTTTATCATTTCGTGGCCATGATGAATCTTCTACTTCATTGAACAAGGGAAATTTTCTAGAGATGATAGATTGGTACAAGGATAGCAACGAAGAAGTGAGAAATGCTTTTGATCGTGGTGGGAGAAATTGCCAGATGACTTCCGGTGAAATACAAAAGGAACTTGCAAAGTGTTGTGCGGAAGAAGTAACTGAAGTAATTATGGGAGAGCTTGGTGATAAAAAGTTCTCCGTGCTTATCGACGAATCACGAGATATATCCATTAAAGAACAAATGGCAGTGATGTTGAGGTTAGTAGTACTTTGCTGGCGTTTTGGTTAAATTTTCTTATTTTCTGTTCTCAACGGGGCCGTGCTTTATTTAATCATTATCTATATTGTTTTGTAGGTATGTAAGCAATGAGGGGAAGGTCGTGGAACGATTTCTTCGTCTATACCACGTAAAAGATACCACATCTGAGGCACTAAAGTTAGCTCTTTTTAAGATTCTTGACAATCATAAATTATCTATTTCAAGGCTACGAGGGCAAGGTTACGATGGAGCTTCAAACATGAGAGGTGAATTTAATGGCTTGCAAAGAAAAATTCTTGATGAGAACCCTTATGCTTTCTATGTTCATTGTTTTGCCCATCGTTTGCAACTGGTTGTTGTCGCTGTTGCTACTTCATCTTGCTCATATATTCATGACTTTTTTGAGTATGTATCCTTGATTGTGACAACAACAACTTCATCTTGCAAAAAGATGGAAGTGTTGGTGGAAGAAAGTCACAAAGAATTATTGGATAGACTTGAAAAAGGTGAATTATCTACAGGAAGAGGCTTGAATCAACAAACTGGTCTTGCTAGACCTGGAGATACTAGATGGGGATCACATCATAAAACTTTGCTTCGTTTGGATGAAATGTGGACCCGAGTGATAAAAGTTCTTAGCACCGTTGATGCAAATGGACGTAATCCGAGTCATGCGGCGGGTTGCGTTGAAAAGATGCAGTGTTTTGCATTTGCTCTTGTTTTGAAGCTTATGCTAAAGTTGCTTGGTATTACGAATGAGCTCTCACGACTTCTGCAGAAAAAAGATATGAATATTGTGCATGCTATGGAGTTAGTTCATGATGTCAAATTCAGGTTGGCCACCATGAGAGATAGTGGTTGGGATAGTCTTTTTGGAGAAGTACAACAATTCTGCAGCTCTAAAGGTATTCCGGTGCCTAATATGGATGATGAAATACCAGTTCGAGGTCGCTCAAGGCTAGAGGGAAGGACCATCACCAATCTTCATTATTATCGGGCTGAAATTTTCTATGTTGTTATTGACAAAATATGTGTTGAGATGAATCACCGCTTCGGTGACTCAAATGAGGAGGTACTTGCTTGTTTCTCATGTCTTGATCCCAATAATTCTTTCTCCAAGTTCAATGTAGAGAAGATTTCTCGTCTTGCTGAAATTTATAGTGCGGATTTCTCTAATGGTGATCGTGCAATATTGAGGGATCAACTTGAGACTTATGTTCTTCATTTGAGAAATCATGTTGCCTTTTCTTCTTGCAAAGATGTTGAAAGTTTGGCTGCAAAAATGGTTGAAACAGAGAAGCACTTAGTATTTCCATTGGTTTACAAGCTTATTGAGTTGGCTTTGTTACTACCGGTGTCAACGGCATCTGTTGAGAGAGCTTTCTCGGCAATGAAAATTATAAAGTCTAAATTGCGTAACAAGATAAATGATGATTGGTTTAATCACTTGATGATATGTTACACGGAGCGGGAGATATTTAAATCACTTGATGATGCTGTTATTACTCGACGGTTTCATGCCTTCAAGAGTCGTAAAGGGGTTTTGCCATGGCGTCCTTAGTATTTTAATGGTATGTGGTATGCTTCCTAGTGTGAATAAGTTTTTATAACTCTATGAGTTAGTACTTCTTAATCTCTTTTTAATTTTGTAGGTTCTATTTTGGGTGTCTCGACACGCATTTGGATATATCAATCTATGTTTATGACTCCTTTTGTCTAGTGAGCTATTGTTATCATATTTAATCACATATTACGGCTATTCAAAACTATCATGAATATATGGTGTTTCAAGTTAGTACTTATATTTGCAATATATATATATATAATATTGTATTGCGGTTCTCAATTTTTTGCGTAGCTTACGGCCCGCCCCGGCTCCTATTTTTTCCTGGCTCCGCCAGGAGGCCATGGGGAGTAGATAAGGACGGCAGGGAGAGGGGTAGATGGCGTGGGGGAGGTGGTGGTGATAAAGGTGGCTTCGGCCACCTTTTGCTTCTCCCTCCCTCACGTGCACGAGCAGGCTCGGTCTGGGGCTGGTAGGGAAGCTGGCAGGTGGGGACGGCAGGGACAGGGAGGAAGGCTAGGTGTGGGGTCGACCTGGCAGGGATGGAGAGAGAGAGAGAGAGGTAGAGGGCATGGGGTTCGGCTAGCTAGAGAGAGGAGAGATGGGGCATGCATGGGGGAGGCTCGGGTTAGCTGGGTAGGCTCGGGTTAGGGTAGAGGGGGTGGTGTGGTAGATGGTGATAGTAGTTAGGTGATTAGGGTTAGGGTTTTGGTAGCTTCAGGTGGGGTTGGTGTAGGGAGTGGAGAGGGGAAGTGGTAGGGTTTAGAGATAGCAATAAAGAGAGGGGTAGCTTAGATTGAATCCAAATGCAAATACAAGCTCAAGGTTTTTGAATCAAGCATAAAAAGAGACAAGACAAGAAGTGAGAATGGGAATGGTTATGGAGTAAGCATGTGGCATGCACAATTGCACACATGCATGTGGTGATTCAATAGGGGATATGTATGATCTTGATTAAGTGTGGAGTGAAACCATACCAAGTGCATGTGGGATAGAGTTAAAATCCAAAGAGAGTACAAAACCCACTCACATGATAGATGGTAGGATTAAGATGAGATTAAATGGAAGTTGATCTTACCAAGTTAATAGGTGGAAGGATTTTTAAAAGAGATGCCCTCAAGTCAACTTGGGCATTAAACATTATATCAAAAGCCAACTACAATATCAAGAGGCAGAAACAATTGACAATGCATATGGGAGAAGAACCAAAACAAAAGGGTTTTATATGATGCTCAAATGCAAGGTGGCATGATGGCATGAGCATGATATAATGATGATGCAACAATTATATATATGAAGTAGACATTATATTACTAGACCAAGTAGCATTACAATTGTTAGACAAATGGGATGCTACAACTCTCCCCCACTAAACAGGAATCTCGCCCCGAGATTCTAGTAAGAAGAAGAAGACTCAAAGAGGGTAGGATAGTTGGCACAGAGCTCCTCTTCACGCTCCCAAGTGGCTTCATCAACAGAATGGTGCGACCACTACACCTTGCAGAACTTGATGGACTTGTTGCGAGTCCTTCTTTCTGCGGTCTCAAGGATTTTTGTGGGGTGTTCTTGATAAGAGAGGTCTTCTTGGAGATTGATTAGCTCATGATCCACGGTCCTGCCGGGATCCTTGAAGCACTTTTTGAGTTGAGAGATGTGGAAAACATCATGGACTTTGAGTTTTTCCGGGAGCTCAAGAGCATAAGCAACTTCTCCTCTTCTACCACGAATTTTGAAAGGACCGATGTATCTAGGAGCCAGCTTTCCTTTGATACCAAAACGGTGTGTGCCTTTCATGGGAGTGACACGAAGGTAAACGAGGTCACCAGGGACATACATCATGTCCAGGTGTGTCATAATTGCTCTTCTGCGACTTTGAGCAATCTTGATTTTGAAGAATGATATGCACCTTCTCCTCCGCTTGAGTTACAATGTCGGGCCAAACCATATTCTTTCTCACACCTGACCAACCAATTGGAGTTCTTGCGGCGCCATAGAGAGCCTCAAATGGTGCCATCTTCAGATCGCTCGAAGTCGTTGTTGTAAGAGAATTCAGCATAAGGAAGACATTCCTCCCACTTCATGCCAAAAGAGATGACGCAAGCACGAAGCATATCCTCCGTAATCGATTGATCCTTTCAACTTGTCCTTGCGATCGAGGGTGGTAAGCTTGAAGTTCAACTTTGTTCCCAAAGCATTTTGGAAACTTTTCGAACTTGGAAGTGAAGATGCTTCCACGGTGCGAATCGATCTCAAGCGGAACCCCATACGGAGAGACAATTACATTGATATAGAGCTCACCAACGAATTCCGTAAATTGTTTCCTTGACGGGAAGAAGTGAGCCACTTTAGAAAGCACGTCGATGACAACAAAGATTGCATTGTTGCCCTTCTGCGACTGGAAAACCGTGATGAAGTCCATCTCTACTTTCTCCCATTTCCATTCCGGGTTTCAATGGCTGTAGAAGACCGAAGGTTTCGATGGACAGCTTTCACTCTGCGAGACATCACACTCGAGACATACTTGGCACAATATCGTTTCAATCCCGGCCACCAATATTGTGTTTTCAAGTCCATGTACATCTTTGTCTTGCCGTGGTGGATAGAAAGAACAGAATCGTCGCCTCCTTGAGAACTTGCTCTCTCAAACCCGGTAGTTCGAACAAACATCCGGTGTTCAAAGAAAAGCGTGCCTTGATCATCGACATGGAAGGACTCATACTTTGGAAGCTGAAGTTTGAGATGATCTTTTGGTGTGCGGATCACCAAGTCGACGAGCGAACCTTTTCTTCCAAGAGAGGGGTTGCTAGAAGGTTCGGAGAAACCCTTGTTCCACAATTTCAAGGTTGGTGACGAATTCCTCGCAAGAGAGTTGCATTGTTCTTCCATCATGAGGTTGTTGACATAAGCTTTGCGGTGAGAGCATCGGCCATGACATTAGCTTTGCGGAGTGTAGTTGATGGTCAAATCAAAATCATTGATTGCTTCAATCCATCTCCTCTGCGCCGAAGGTTGAGATCAGCTGAGTGAAGATATACTTGACTCTTGTGATCGAAAAGATCTCACAACGGTTGCCAAGCAAGTAGTGCCTCCATAGTTTCAAAGCAAAGACAAGCTGCATGAGCTCGAGGTCATGTGTAGGATAGTTGATCTCATGCGTCTTCAACTGTCGAGAGGCATAAGCAACAACTTGTTTTTCTTGCATAAGGACCGCACCCAATCCTTGCCAAGAGGCGTTACAGAATATCTGGAAAGGCTTAGAGGTGTCTGGAGTAACCAAGGCTGGTGTGGAAGTGAGCTTCTCTTTGAGTTTCTCAAAGCTTGCTTGACATGCAGGGGTCCAAAGGTATTTCTTGCCTTTCTTGAGGAGATCGGTAAGAGGCTTCGCTATCTTGAAAAGTTACGAACGAGCGGCGACAATAACTAGCCAAACCAAGGAAACTCCACACTTCTTTGACATTAACGGAGGAAGCCATTCAACAATTGTCTTCACGGTTTCGGGTTGATTGCAATGCCCTTGGCAGAGATGACTTGACCAAGATAGGTTACTTGAGGCAGCCAAAACTCACACTTTGAGAACTTTGCATACAAGCGGTTCTCACGAAGCTTGTTTAGAACACACCGAAGGTGTTCTTCATGCTCTTCCTTTGACTTAGAATATACTAGGATGTCATCCGGATAGACCACGAACTTATCAAGATACTCCATGAAAACCGAGTTCATGAGTCTCGAGAAGGTGGCAGTGCGGTGAGACCGAAAGACATGACCGTGTACTCATACAGGGCCATAGCGGGTGGTGAAAGCTGTTTTAGGAACATCTTCCTTGCGAATCTTGATTTGGTGATAACCACTTCTCAAGTCAAGCTTAGAGAACACCACAGCTCGACTAGGCGATTGAAGAGATCATTAATCCGCGGAAGGGATATTTATTCTTGATGGTTTTAGCATTGAGAGCCCGATAGTCAACACAAAGTCTATCACCATGTCCCGCTTCTTCACAAAGATTGTTGGGCTACCCCAAGAAGAGGTCTTGTGTTGAATGAAACCCAACTTCTCTTGTTCATCAAGTTGTCGTTTGAGTTCACCAACTCAGAGACCCATTTTATAAGGCCGCTTGGAGATAGGAGACATTCCAAGTTCAAGCTCAATTACAAACTCAACCTCACGATCCGAGGCATACCCGCAACTCTTGGGAAAGACATCCGGGAACTCACAGACCACGGAACACTCGAATAGCTTCCATAGCATCATCATTCGAGCCGCCAAAGAGAAAAGCTGGATATCGGAGTCGACTTGGAGAAAAGACTATATGGCCTTCAGAATCTTGAGAGAAACCGAGCGTCAAAGACAATCAATCACATTGCATTTGTTTGTCAACCAATCCATGCCCAAGATGACATCAATGTCGAATTGCCCGAACAATTAAGGACGCCGAGAACGAAGAGCCACCAATCTCAATTTGATTGCCATGGCTGATTTTAGAAGCCATCTTTGCTCCAGGAGAAAGGACCATTAACCGCTTAAGGAGAGGATCCAACGCTAACTCATTTTCATTTGCAAACTTGTGAGAAACGAAAGAATGCGATGCACCAGAATCAAACAAAACTCGTGCAGGGACTGAGTTAACGGATAGCATACCCATCACAACTCCAGGTGCATGCTCAGCTTGAGCGGCGTTGACACGATTAGCAACGAGACCGGGCGGCTTGGTGTTGATGTTGAGAGCCCGAGGTGGTGGTGCACGAACCAAAGGAGAGCTTGCCGCAGATCTTGGAGGGGGTGGAGGAAGAGCTTTGTTTTTCATCGGACATTTCCAGCTTAGATGTCCAGAGTCTCCACACGTGAAACAACCACCAGGTGGACGTGGAGCAACGTAGCCAGGGACTCCGCCAGGCGCTCCAGGGTAGTGGTGGTTGTAGCCCCTGGGAGCAGCAGTGAGGAAGTTTGGTGGCCTTGCCGCGTAGCTTGAATGTCTTGGTGGAGCCGGGAGCGACGGTGGGGTGTTAGGAACCCAGACACGACGCTTAGAAGGAGCTGACATAGCTGAAGAGCTTGGTGCATCACGGTTGTGTTTCTTTGACTCCTCAAACACCTGCCTACTTGTTTCCTCCTGCAGAGCTGTATGCTGAAGTTCCAGAAAAGATGCCGGCCTTGCATGTGTGATTGCATATTTAATCGATGCATTGAGCCCTTGCCGGAACCTCTTTTGCTTCTTCTTGTCATCAGATATCTCATCGCCACCATAACGAGAAAGGTTCATGAAGTTCCTGATGTAGGTATTGACATTGTCATTTCCCTGCTTGAGGTTGAGAAACACTTCCTTCATCCTTTCCATGACAATTTCTGACAGATACTGCTCTTTGAAGGCTCCAGAGAACTGTTCCCAAGTAGGCTGAAAATCAGTGCGGTTTGCCTTCAAGTAATTCTCCCACCAGAGAGCTGCATCTCCCTTCAGAAGGTGAGTGGCACACTTTACCCATTCTTGCTCAGGAACATCAGCAGTCCCCAGTAGCCTTGACGTCTCACGCAACCAATCATCAACATCAAGTGGTTGATCAGAAACATCAAATTGGCGAGGGTGGAACTTCAGGAAGCTTTTGATGTCTCCTCGCTTGGGAGGTGGAGGTAGCGGAGCAAACTCATTCCTCCTGACACTTTCCTCAAAACGCTGGTTCTCTTTGCATTGCTGCCAAGGCATTGGCAATGTTTGACAACGCGGACCCCAGTTCAGGTGGTATGTCCTCATCAGAACGGCGTGGTGGAGCCATCCTGTGATTGATATAAAACACAAGTCAGTACTATAATGGAGAATAATAATAATCCAAAATAGTACCAAGATGGAATTACTCAAGATTAAAGGATACAATTTACTAAGATGATATTAAAATATCAACAAAGTTCAAAGCACCTAGAAGATATTAAGCATATCGCACACGACTGAAAAGGAATGTGGTACACAAATATATCAAAGAAAAATTTTCCGCAAATTTCGGCATTAAAATACCAATAGGTGCGCAAAATCACTTAACGAATCAAGATTAGTGACTCTACCAAATCAATATACAAAAGCGAATGATAAGAGTAGTGGTATGGTCGCGACTCCATCCCGCAATCAAATCATTACTCCGCACATGAATAAGTAGAACACATATCCTAACCCCTTCTTCTCACGTTGAACCTAAAGATTAGTAACTACGGAAACGAACACCCCAAACAAGATAACGTCGGATAACAAAGGGTAAGACAGATCGCGGCGGTATACAACGAATCAGATAGATCACGTCGGTTTGCAATAGCCTGTCAGTATGGAATGTACCAACAGTTGATAACCAAAAGGCCGATTGTGATAACAACTTGGATGCAACAGATAGACAAGGAATTACACACACACACACACACACACACACACACACACACACACACACAACCTATGGTACTACGGAAACCCAGAACACGTGAATCCTAGTTTGAACTTTTAAGAAGAGGATTGAAAACGTTACACTTCCTTACCAGAAAAGGGTGGTGGGTGGGTAAGAAGAAAAGTGGAAGCAGTCCTACTCTCGCATTTTGTTTTTCCCTAGTATACATAGCTACCAAAAATATTTGCTAGACTGACAACGACCATATGGCTGAGACCACGAAGGGCGGATGGCTCGATACCAATTGTAACTACCTCGGTGAATTACGCTCCTAGTTACAAGCCTGGATGAGCGGAAATGGTTGAAATAGTGCAGTAGGGCCCAAATGCCACTCACAGGTAGACCTTTGGCCGTCCCAACCATTTCCAATTCATCGGGACAAGAACGGGCGCGAATCGGCAGCGAAGGGATCAACTACATACACAAATGAGTATGTATGCAAGCCACCATACAACAATACATCAGAGCCATTCCATCTAAAAGAAAGGAAATATAGCAACGCCATACGACAAGATTCAAATGTCCTAGATAGATATAATAGTTTAGGATATCTCCTCATACATCAAACATCAGAGTATCAGGCGGAAGCGGCAAACAAGATCCGAGTACGGATAAGAAGCAAATCGGCATAAGATGCCCCATAAATAAGCACATCCGCCTACAGATCTCACGGATCCCGTTCGGAATCTCTACACCGAATGATCGTTGCCCACATCATCCGTCTCCTCCACCCAAGATCCATCTCGTGAGTGTACTGCTCATCCGAATCAAATAATTTATCGTGAGACCCTAGGGTACAAAGTCTTTATGCCTCTAAAGGGACACAACTGGGTGACGAATTGCAAAAGATAAACCCTAACAATTCTATAGATACTCGCTAACCATCCGCCTAACCAAAGATAGACGGATGTCCGTGAATTAATGACAACAGTTATAACAGTAATATCAACAGATCCATCCTCCTCCTCGCTTACCAACGAGGAAGCAGACGAACAACCCCCATCCGTTGGCAGTTTTATTATCAATTCCATGAGTGTTGCACTATTTACTAGTCAGTTACTTAGGCAAATTAAAAGCGGTACTTTAGTTATGCTTGTCTATGATCGAGAAACTGTGCTCCAAGTCGTCCATAACCGCGACACGACTTTGAAAGTTTTACCTGCAGGTGCACAAATAGCAACACACACTCGATCAACCTCGAAAAACCAAATCAAAACCCAACGAGGCTTTCATGACAAAGCAATCACAGGATTCAGAAATATTTGAGGGGCCACCCATTAAGCTACCCGAAGTTAATGACTTCGAAACGGACTCAAGGTTTGCGTCAGTGGCTGTAAACGACTGGGAACCCGAAAATGTGACTAGGCTTGTCGATACCGCGAAAACACTCCGCTTACCTAAACAGTACAGGTGCTCCTCGCACAATCGTAAATTAAGCAGTATATCATGGCATAAGTACAGGATAGTAAATAAAACCTCAAACTAGTTTGTGGCCCCAAGAAATAAGAATGAATCAAGCTCTGGCTCAGGGGGGTCCCATAAGCCTCCCGGATGTGGATAGCGCGAATTTCAAGGAACAGGAATCAAGTACTCGGGGTCCTACGGGACACAAGTGAGCAGGAAAAACCAAATAGCAGATATTGCTCACCGGTGCCACTTTCATTAGTTATCCCATTACTACTCAGGTTAAGTTGTTTAGGTACCTCGTTATCCATCAGACAATCACATACCCTACCCATGCTGTTCTAGGACTCGCATGGCTCAAACAACTCCTGTAGTAATGGCTCATGGGATGGAGGAACAAGCTTCGGTGGGGTTTAAAAGTAAAGGCTATGCAATACTTGGGATTCAGTTTAATGCAATCGCGACTCAATGATGCAAGAATAAGATAGAGGCAATAGGTATTGTATGTATGCAAGCATGTGGTAGTGCTTTCCTGGCAACTCAGTTGAAGCGAGAGAAGGATCTGGGTAGTGCTCCTGGGTCTCTTGATATATCCCCTGCTCAGCGTCTATTCGAAGAAGAACCAAACAAACAAGGGCCAACATAAATACAGTGCACAAGCATATGAATAAAATGCGACAAGTAAACAATCATGCCATAATGAATGATGCACAAGTTGCATGGCAATAATGTAGCATGTCATGGGTGAGGTGTAGAATACAAGAAATAAACATTTCATTGAGTTTTAGCCATATTTTATCCTCATATTAGTTGCTGTTTACATTATATTTATATGATGCATGCTGCAAAACAGAACATGGAATGCATAAACAGAAAGGTCTCGTCAAGCTGATCATTTTAGACATATCATTTGTTAAATTTGAAGTTATAAAACAAAAGTTATTAATTAATTAAGAAAAGGGCAATTTTATTGTAATTTAATTCAACTTGAAATTTTAAGTGCCCAAAATATATTTTGGATGGCATATTTGAAATCCTCACATTTTTCTGATTCAAAAACATATATTATTTGTATTGTTTGAATTCATATTTTAAAAGTTATCTAAACTCTGATTTGAATTTGAATTTAAATCAATTTGAAAAGATTTGAATTAAAACAGACTAACAGAAAACCTTTTGTCACAGGCAGTCCTAGCCACTGACAGGGGCGGTGCTGGCTGGACGATCTGGCGTGGTAAAAGCTTTCCTCATCATGGTGATCCACCGCAAATGACCAAGAGGGCTAACGCATGAGCGAACCCACGTCGCTGGTTGGCAGCGTCTGTGACCTGCGGACCCAGACCTGGGTTAATTACCGCAAAGTCGCGGAGCCTTTTTATAAAACGCATAGAGGCAGACAGGTGGGGTCGGAGGGGAGCGCGGGTTGACGGGATAAAAAGGTTGGGGGGCTAAGTGCAAAAAGGCCGTGGTTACTGTTTTTCTTCCTCTGCCGGACGGAATCGAGCCAGCGGCGCCTGGCGCGACGCTGAAGCGGAATCGATCTCATGGGCGCGCTGTGCGACGCGTGACCATGAGGCTAAGCGGGGTAGTTGTTAGGGGCTGACGGGCCTAGGTAGGTTTCGCGGGCGTGGAAGCTAGCAGACGCGGCGCTGCCACGGCGGTGCAAGTGCTTGACGCAATGATCGACGTGTCCAGGAAACGACGGCGAGGCGGATCTTGTCAGGGAGGGGGAGAGGCTCACCGCGGGCTCGATGGCGGGCTCGGATCGGGCAGGCGTGCAGCGGATCGACGATGGAGCTAGAGGACAGCGAGCTAGGGTTTGCGCGGGCGCCGTCGACGCGCAGATCAACCTGGGGCTCCTCCTTCACGTCGGCGCGTACGGGGCCGCTGCAGGGGACCTCCTCGTCCTCCTCGACCACCTCCACGACAAGCTTGGCGGCCGGAGCGACGAGAACGACGTGGTGCTGGCGGCGGCCGGCGATGGGGTAGATGGTGGCGTGGGGAAGAGAGGGAGGAAGGGCAAAGCCCTGGGCAGATCTGGGAGGTGCAGGGGAGGCCATGGGGAGTAGATAAGGACGGCAGGGAGAGGGGTAGATGGCGTGGGGGAGGTGGTGGTGATAAAGGTGGCTTCGGCCACCTTTTGCTTCTCCCTCCCTCACGTGCACGAGCAGGCTCGGTCTGGGGCTGGTAGGGAAGCTGGCAGGTGGGGACGGCAGGGACAGGGAGGAAGGCTAGGTGTGGGGTCGACCTGGCAGGGATGGAGAGAGAGAGAGAGAGGTAGAGGGCATGGGGTTCGGTCTAGGGTTAGGGTAGGGTGGTGGCTCGACTAGCTAGAGAGAGGAGAGATGGGGCATGCATGGGGGAGGCTCGGGTTAGCTGGGTAGGCTCGGGTTAGGGTAGAGGGGGTGGTGTGGTAGATGGTGATAGTAGTTAGGTGATTAGGGTTAGGGTTTTGGTAGCTTCGGGTGGGGTTGGTGTAGGGAGTGGAGAGGGGAGGTGGTAGGGTTTAGAGATAGCAATAAATAGAGGGGTAGCTTAGATTGAATCCAAATGCAAATACAAGCTCAAGGGTTTTGAATCAAGCATAAAAAGAGACAAGACAAGAAGTGAGAATGGGAATGGTTATGGAGTAAGCATGTGGCATGCACAATTGCACACATGCATGTGGTGATTCAATAGGGGATATGTATGATCTTGATTAAGTGTGGAGTGAAACCATACCAAGTGCATGTGGGATAGAGTTAAAATCCAAAGAGAGTACCAAACCCACTCACATGATAGATGGTAGGATTAAGATGAGATTAAATGGAAGTTGATCTTACCAAGTTAATAGGTGGAAGGATTTTTAAAAGAGATGCCCTCAAGTCAACTTGGGCATTAAACATTATATCAAAAGCCAACTACAATATCAAGAGGCAAAAACAATTGACAATGCATATGGGAGAAGAACCAAAACAAAAGGGTTTTATATGATGCTCAAATGCAAGGTGGCATGATGGCATGAGCATGATATAATGATGATGCAACAATTATATATATGAAGTAGACATTATATTACTAGACCAAGTAGCATTACAATTGTTAGACAAATGGGATGCTACACCCCCTCCCCTCCTTCATTCATGTGGGTGGACACTCCACTCACAAAATGCCCTTTAAAATCCCTCCACTCAAAAGTCCACTCAAATTCCCATTAAATTTCCACCAAATTTAATGCAAACTCTCATTAAATAAAACTCTTTTATTTTATTCAGAATTTTGTCAATTACTTTAATGACAAACATTCACAATAACCTTGCTAGAATTCTATTTCACATGCATAACCACTTTATGCAATTTCACCAAAAACTGTTTCGGTTTCTAGTGAAATAAATTCGCGCTTGTTCATTCTTTTCGCATGAAACATTTGCTCCAATTGGATGTCGGTGTCTCTTAAGTGTGTCACCCTACGGTTCGTGAATAATGCGGACATGATCGAGACCCCTCGGATCAATAATCGAAGCGGATCGGGAGACCCATACTGACTCCCACACATTCAACGGTGACTTTCTTATGATCGCCGGAACCTTTACGCTAGTATCTTAATCCCTTTGTTTCACGATATATTATATGTCCGAGATTCGATCATCGGTATCTCCATACCTAGTTTGATCTAGATCGACATGCACTCTTTTCTCGTTCCTGTGATATAACATTCTAGTGATCAAATCACTTGCTTGCAAGCTAATCAATGTGATATCACCGAGAGGGCCCAGAGTATATCTATCCGTCATCGGATGAACAAATTCCACTCTCGATCCATGAGCCTCAACATAACACTTTATTAGTTATGAATTCATCTTTATAATCACCACATTACGGTGTGACGTTTGATGTTATCAAGAAACTCTTAGGTTAGTGATTGACATGATCTCATGGTCTAAGGATTAGGATCACTTCGTAAGTTGTTATAGCAATATAAACTCAATGACTTTGATCGTAATGCTATACTTCGGATGAATGTTCATCACACCATTACACTAATGTTGTGATCCCGTTATTAACAACATCCAATGTCCATGATCAGGAAACCTTGATCATCTTGTTAATCAACGAGCTAGTTTATGAGAGAGGCATAACTAGGAATTTTCTGTTTGTTTATTAAACACACATGTATTAACGTTTCCGTATCAATACAATTATAGCATGCAAAATAAACATCTATCATATACTTGGAATACACATAATAAACACTTTATTATTGCCTCTCAGGGCATATTCCCTTCAGTATGACCTGTGTGTCAACTTCTTATACGCCATGTAATAGTTTCACTTTATCGCTAAGTAGTTAGCAATAGTTGTAGTTGCTATTCCTAGTGGAGGCAATCATGGTGGAGTGATGGAGATCATGCCGGCACGCACAATATGGAGATCATTGCGCGAAGATTGGCTATACCATGTCACATAAAGTTATATGCATGTGATGTTTATCCTTTTATGTATCTTATTATGCTTAGATCGCGACGGTAGCATTATAAGATGATTCCTCACTTAAAAATCAAGATAAAACTGTGTTCTCCCCAAGTATGCACCATTAAGAAAGTTCGTCGTGTCCAAGCATCACGTGATGATCGGGTGTTATAGACTCTACGTTCACATACAACGGGTGCAAGCCAGTTTTGCACACGCGGAAATACTTGGGTCTAACTTGACGAGCCTAGCATGTACAGACATGGCCTCGGAACACATGAACCGAAAGGTTAAGCATGAGTCATATGAATGATATGATCGACACTTCGTTGTCCACCATTGAAACCACATCTCTTCTCGTGAATATCGGATTAGGTGTGGTGAATTTGGATCGTGTTCACTAAACAACTTGATGGATGTTGAATTTAGTGGGAGTTCATCTAGTAATTTGATTAAAAGTTGAACTAGTTATCATGAACATAGTCTAATTTGTACTTGCAAATATTGTAGATCAAATGGCTAAGTCCAACTTCAACTTCAACGTTTTCGCTGAGAAGTTAAAGCTTAAAAACAATGGGTCTAACTTCACCAACTGGTTCCGCAATCTGAGAATCATTCTCTCTGGCGGTCAAAAGGACTATGTCCTTGAGAATGCGTTAGGTGACGCCCTATTGCCATCGCTACCGGTGATGAGAAAGCTGTCTATCAGTCGCGCAAAGATGATTATGGTGTGATTAAGAGCACCATGTTGTTTGCTATGGAATCGAAACTTCAAAATCGTTTTGAAGACTATCCCGGGCCCTTTGAGATTCTCGAGGAGCTGAAAACCATGTTTCAGACTCAGGCCCGTTCTGAGAGATATGAGATCTTTGAGAAGTTCTTTAACTACAAGATGGAGGAAGGGAGTTCCGTTAGTGAGCACGCCATTAAGATGTCGGGCTACACTCAACGCCTTGAGCAACTGGACTGCAAGATTCCAGAGGAGCTCAAGATTGACAGGGTTCTGCAATCACTCCCTCCCAGCTACAAAAGTTTTGTAGTGACTCACAATCAGATTGGTTCCATCGACGATCACCGAGCTCTTCGCAAAGCTAAAGGTGCGGAGGTGGACATCAAAAGGATAATCATGTGTTGATGGTCAACAAGCCCCCACCTTCAAGAAAGGTAAGGTGCAAAGAAGCCCTTCAAGAAAGGCGCGGCAAGCGCGTTGCCCTCTTGAGAAGAAGCTCAGTCCGGTCCTAAGCCGGACATCGAGTGCTTATTGCAAGGACAAGGGTCCTGAAGCAATCGTCCAAGTACTTAGCGGACAAGAAGGTGGCACCATCAAAGGTATATTTGATATACATGTTATTGATGTTTTCCTTACTAGCCCTCGTTGTAGTGCTGGGTATTTGATCTTTGGTTCGTTGCTAATATTTGTAACTCAAACAGAGCTACGAAATAGACGGCGGCTTTAGGGATGAGGTGACGGCGCTGCTGGCAACGGATCAAGAGTTGATGTGATGGTCGTCGACGCTCTCCTTAGTTTTACCTTCGGATTAGTTTTAAACCTCAATAAATGTTATTATGTGCTGCGTTGAGCATGAACATTATTTCGGATCTTGTTTATTGCAAGACGGTTATTCATTTAAATCGGAGAATAATGGTTCTTCTATTTATATGAGTAACATCTTTATGGTCATGCACCTACTATGAATGGTTTATTTCTTCTAAATCTCGAAGGGATGAAACACACATCCATAACATTGAGGCTAAGAGATGCAAAGTAGAGCGGTGATAATACTACTTATTTGTGGCAATCGTCGCTCAGGTCATATTGGTGTAAAGCGCATGAAGAAACTCCATTCTGATGGACTTTTGGAGTCTCTTGATTTTGAATCATTTGACACATGCGAACCATGCCTCATGGGAAAGATGATCAAAACCCCGTTCTTCGGTATGATGGAGCGAGCAACGGACTTGTTGGAAATCATACATACCGATGTATGCGGACCGATGAGTGTTTCGACGCGCGGTGGATATCGCTATTTTCTCACTTTTACCGATAACTTAAGTAGATATGGGTATATCTATTTAATGAAACATAAATCTGAAACATTTGAAAAGTTCAAAGAATTTCAGAATGAAGTGGAGAACCATAATGTAAAGATTAAGTTTCTACGATCCGATCGTGGAGGTGAATATTTGAGTTATGATTTTCTCACGCATCTTAAAGCAAGCGGAATCGTTTCGCAACTCACGCCACCCGGAACACCATAGCGCAATGGTGTGTCTGAACGCTAGAATCGAACCCTATTATATATGGTCCGATCGATGATGTCTCTTACTGATTTGCCGTTATCATTTTAGGGTTATGCATTAGAAACCGCTACATTCACTTTAAATAGGGCACCATCTAAATCCGTTGAGATGACACCGTATGAACTGTGGTTTGGTGCTAAACCTAAGTTGTCGTTTCTTAAAGTTTGGGGATGCGAAGCTTACGTCAAGAAGTTGATGCCGGACAAGCTCGAACCCAAATCGGAGAAATGCGTCTTCATAGGATACCCTAAGGAATATATTGGGTATACCTTCTATCATAAAACCGAAGGCAAAGTGTTTGTCGCAAAGAACGGTTCCTTTCTTGAGAAGGAGTTTCTCTCGAAAGAAGTGAGTGGGAGGAAAGTAGAGCTAGACGAGGTTGTTGAACCTTCTCTTGAATTGGAGAGTAGCAAAGACCTGAAATTGTTCCAGTGCCTGCACCAACAATAGAGGAAGCTAATGACAAGGATCATGAAGCTTGGACGATGTCGCATCGAACGTCAGGGTCGACAAGGTCGCGTGCCCTCCTAAGTGGTACGACAACCTGCTTGTTGTCTTGTTAGTAGAAGACAGTGAACCTACAAACTATGAGGAAGCGATGAGGAGCCCAGACTCTGAGAAATGGCTAGAAGCCATGAAATCCGAATTGGGATCCATGAGCGAAAACCAAGTATGGACTTTGGTGGACCCTCCTAGCGACCGAAAGGCCGTTGAGTGCAAATGGATCTTCAAGAAGAAAACGGACGCGGATGGTAATGTTACCGTCTATAAAGCACGGCTTGTCGCGAAAGGTTTTCGACAAGTTCAAGGTGTTGACTACGATGAGACTTTCTCTCCCGTAGCGATGTTTAAGTCCATTCGGATTTTATTAGCAATTGCTGCGTTTCATTATTATGAAATACGGCAGATGGATGTCAAGACTGCGTTCCTCAATGGCAACATTGATGAAGAGTTTTATATGATGCAACCCGAAGGTTTTGTCGATCCTAAGGATGCTGATAAAGTATGCAAACTTCAACGTTCTATTTATGGATTGAAGCAAGCATCTCGGAGTTGGAACCTTCGTTTTGATCAAGTGATCAAGAGCTTTGGATTTGTTCCAAATTGCTACGAAGCTTGTATCTACAAGAAAGTGAGTGGGAGCTCGGTGACATTTCTGGTACTATATGTGGATGACATATTGATTATTGGAAATGACATTAACATGCTTAACGATGTGAAGAGTTATTTGAACAAGTGTTTTTCAATGAAAGACCTCGGTGAAGCTGCTTATATATTGGGCATCAAAATCTATGGAGATAGACAAAGACGCCTGATAGCTTTAAGCCAGAGTACATACCTAGACAAAGTTCTGAAAATGTTCAGAATGGATAAGGCAAAGAAAGGTTCAATGCCTATGTTGTCAGGTAAGATATTGAGCAAGGCTTAGTGTCTAGCTACGGTAAATGATAGGGAAGCTATGAGCAAAGTGCCTTATGCCTTGGCCATATGTTCTATCATGTATGCCATGCTGTGTATTAGACCGGATGTGTCCAATGCTCTTAGTTTGACGAGCAGATATCAAAGTGATCTAGGAGTGGAACACTGGACAGCCGTGAAGAACATCCTAAAGTACCTAAATAGGACTAAAGAAATGTTCTTAGTCTATGGGGGTGATGAACATCTCATCGTAAAAGGTTACGTCGACGCTAGTTTTGACACTGACAAGGATGATTCTAAATCTCAGACATGATACGTGTATATTTTGAATGGAGGAGCTGTGAGCTGGAGAAGCTGCAAGCAAAGCGTGATCGAGGGATCTACAGTAGAAGCGGAATACATGGTTGCTGCAGAAGCGTCAAGTGAAGGAGTTTGGATCAGGAACTTCATCACTGAGCTTGGCGTGGTTCCAAGTGCATTGGACCCACTGGAGATATTGTGTGACAACACTGGCGCCATAACACTCGCTAAGGAACCAAGATATCATCCAAAGACCAAGCATATCAACCGCAAGTTTCATATAATCCGAGATTATATAGCAGATGGAGATCTGAAGATTAGCAAAGTACATACAGATCTGAATGTCGCAGATCCATTGACTAAACCTCTTCCACGTGTAAAACATGATCAGCACCTTAGTGCCATGGGTGTGAGATTGTTGCCAAATGTAAACTAGATTATTGACTCTAGTGCAAGTGGGAGACTGTTGGAATTATGCCCTAGAGGCAATAATAAAGATGTTATTATTATAATTCTTATTCATGATAATGTTTATATTCCATGCTAGAATTGTATTAAGCGGAAACTTTAATACTTGTGTGGTTTGTGAACAACACCATGTCCCTAGTACGCCTCTATGGACTAGCTCATTGATTGATGATGGTTAAGGTTTCCTAACCATGGACATGAATGATATGATGGACAAACCCAAACTAAGCGAAGCAATTAGATCGTGTCATCGTGTTCATCTTTGCGAAGCTTTTCTTATGTCAAATATTGTATTCCTTAGACCATGAGATAATACAACTCCCTGGTATCGGAAGAAAGCTTTGAGGTCATCAAACGTCATCCTATGAGAGGGTGATCATAAAGGTGTCTCTCAGGTGATCGAAAGTATCTCATTGGGTTGTATGTATCGAGATGGGATTTGTCCTCTCAAGTCGGAGAGATATACTGCCCACTCGATAATCGATATCAACACCGCTTGCAAGCATGTGGTTAAGGAGTTAATCACAAAGTGATATCGGATTACGAGTAAAGTACTTGCTATGAGCGAGATTGAACTAGGTATGATGATGCACCGATCAAATCTCGGGCAAGTAAAATATCGCGAGACGAAGGGAATATATATATGGGATTTGATTGAATCCTGGCATCGTGGTTCATCCGATATGATCATCGATGAATGTGTGGGAGTCAATATGGGTTTCCAGACCCCGCTGTTGATTATTGATAGAAGATCATGTCCGCATATTCTCGAACCTGAAGGGTCACACACTTAACGTGTCTCGACGCTAGGATATATTGGATAATTGGTTTATGAGTTTTTTGTTAGGAGTCTCGGATGGGATCCGAGACATCACGAGAGGTTCCGGAATGGTCCGGAGAATAAGATTCATATAAGGCAGTGCAGTTTTTGGAGTTTGCAATTGTTCCGGGTTAATCGGTATTGTACCGGAAGCTTCTAGAACCTTCCGGAAGGGGACCAACGTGGCCCCACCTTCCGGAAGGGGGCATGGGCTTATGAGGGAGTGCCCTGGCCGCATTGGGCCAGGGGAACAAGGCCCCATAGGGCCCAGCTGGCCAAACAAGGGATAAACCCTAATTGGAGCTTCTAGAAGGGGGGGTTTCCTTGCCCCCCACTCCTCCCTCCTTGGCCGACGACCTTGGGCTTGGGGGAGGGGTTAGGGTTGGCGCCCACCCCTCTATATATAGAGGGTTGGGGCGCACCCCCCCACACACACCTTCCCCTCAAGCCTAGTCGCCTCCGCCTCCCGACTGTGTGTAGGCGAAGCCCTGCTGCAGAAACTCTCCACCAATTGCACCGCGTCGTCGCGTTGTAGATCCAACCCATCTCTCCACCATACTTGCTGGACCAAGGAAGGAGACGTCGAGGTGTTGCACGTGTGCATCTCACGGAGGCATCGCCACTTGCGGTGCTAGATCGGATCGGATCGCAAGGAGGAGAAGCGACTACGACTACATCACCCATGTTCCGACGAACGTTCCGTTGTGCGAATCTTCAAGGGTATGAAGATCTAATCCAATCTCTCTCGTTGTTTGCATCTCCTAGATTAGATCTTGGCCTCCCTCTCGTTCGCATCCGTAGAAAATTTTGATTTACTATGCCGCGAAACCCTTCACGCCCGCCACCGCGGCCGGAGGGAGAGTGCCGCGAGCGGCAGTACTTCCGCATCACGGAGTGCGAGCGCCACTGGAGGGAGGGACGGGGCATCAAACACAACGGCGTGTTCCTCCCCACCGACTGGCACCTCAACCGGGACCGTGTCTCGGTGCCGCCCGTGCCTAAGGAGGGCAAATGACTGGAGGAGGAGATCCGCCATCGGATCAGGAGCCTCTCGCCGGCCCAACGGTGGGATGCCTCCTACCAGAATGAGGCCTACTGGAAGGAGTTCCTCGACTGGGAGCACAAGGTGCATCACGCCACCACCATCCTGTTGGAGATATGCCCAAGAGGCAATAATAAAGTGGTTATTATCATATCTTCATACTTATGATAAATGTTTACATACCATGCTATAATTGTATTAACAGGGAACATTAATACTTGTGTGATTTGTAAACATAAGAGAGTCCCTAGTAAAGCCTCTTGTTAAACTAGCTTGTTGGTTAATATATGATCATGGTTTCCTGATCATGAACATAGAGATGTTATTAACGACAGGGTCATATCATTAGGAGAATGATGTGATGGACATACTCCTATAGTTAAAGCATAGCATAAAGATCAAATCATTTAATATAGTTCATTTGCTATAAGCTTTCTGATACATAGTAACCTAATTCCTTCGACCATGAGATCATGTTAATCACCATCACCGAAAGGATGCTATGATGACATCAAACAACACACCGTAATAGGATGGCTATAAAGGTGGCATTGAGTATTCAGAAAGTATGGGTTGAGGCACATGGATCAAGAGTGGGATTTGTCCATCCATATGACGGATAGATATACTCTGGGCCCTCTCGGTGGAATGTTATCCAATTAGCTTCCAAGCATGTGACTGGTTCACAAGGGATCACATGCCACGGAAACGAGAAAAGAGTATTTATCGGTAACGAGGTTGAACTAGGTATGCAGAGATACCGACGATCAAAACCTCGGATAAGTAAAATATCGTGAGACAAAGGGAAATTGGTATCATATGTAAGTGGTTCATTCGATCGCAAAGTAATCGTAGAAATATGTGGGATCCATATGAATTTCCAGATTCCTCTATTGGTTATTGATCGGAGAAGTGTCTCGATCATGTCCGCATAATTCACGAACAGTAGGGAGACACACTTAAGGATTCAATGTTGTTGAGTAGTTATGAAATGATGAGTAAGAGACCGAATGTTGTTTAGAGTCTCGGATGGGATCCGGGATATCACGAGGAGATCCGGAATGGTCCGGAGAATAAGATTTATATAAGGAAAGTCCTGTTTTGGAGTTGGGGAATGATTCCGGTGTTTTCACCGGGAATGTTCTAGAAGGGTCCGGAAGGTCCGGCACTCCGGAGGAAAAGGGTACATGAATGTGTCATAACAAGTTGGAATGGTTGCATCATGTACTAGGTGTCATCGCTGAGCAAAATAAAGGGATAAATCAAATCCTAGTTTGAAAAGTCAAACGCCAATTTGAAAAGTCAAACGGCAAGTTTGCTTGGTGGAGGGAGAGTAGGAAACCTACTTGGGGAGGAAGTCCTACTCCCTCCACCCGCCGGCCAAGGAGGAGGAGTTGGAGGAGGACTCCCTCCTCCCAACCGCGCCTCCCTCCCACCTATAAAAGGAGGGGCAGGGGTGCCCCTCTTCCCTACACCTCTCACACCCCAAACCCTAGCCTCCTAGCCGCCGGCCTCCTCCAAGTCGCCGCCACCTAGAGCTCCTCTAACTCGGTGAGTTAGGGTTTCCCCAAACCCTAGCCGCCGGCCAAGCCCTCCCATCGGTGCCCTCTAAACCCTAGATCACCAAGGTCTCTCTCATACTCCACCATACTCACTCCAGCTTAAGGCGAAGCCCTGCGAGATCTCCCCTCTACTTCCGGTACCACGCCGTCGTGCTGTCGGAATCGCGAGGAGAGTACTACAACCTCCGCTGCCTGCTGGAACAAGGGAGAGGAAGGTCTTCATCGAAATTCAACGCGACGATCATGAAGCGCCGCTAACGCAATACTGGGAAGGATCGTCTACACGATCTTGAGATCGGCAAGAGTACGACTACATCACCCACGAGAATCTGCTCTCGTTAAACACTTTGGAATCTTCGAGGGTGAGTTATTCCATCGACTCGTTGCTACAATCTAGTAGATAAATCTTGGCTTGTTTGTTTGTATGCGGTAGAAATTTTTTGTTTTCCATGCTACGAACCCCTACACATCCGCCATGACCTTCAACCCGACATCGACTCGGACAAGGAGGGCGTCATCAACCACTCTGACGCCGAGCTCAACAACGAGGACGGTAACGACGAGGGTGGCGACGACGACATCGTCGTCAAGCAAGAGGCGATGGACGATGTCGCCGCGAACCTGCCCCGGGAGTACCGTGAGGTACTGGCGCGGGGCTACGACAAGGATGCCTTCACCGAGCAGGCCATCACGTCCAGTGTGCAGGAGGAGAAATCCCAATGGCGTGGCTACGAGGAGGCCCTCGAGCTCACCGGCATGGTGGCTGGGACGAACCCCCAGCCGCCTCCGCCACCGCCGTTGTCGGTTTGGGCGCCTCCGATCACGCCGGGATGGGGATAGCCGACGACTCAAAGACGCCGTGGCTGTCTTGCGGCGATCAACCCGCTGCGTTCGGCCTCCGCCGCCGCCGTCGCCCAACATCTGGACGCCGCTGGAGTACATCGACCTCGACCTGTAGATGGACGACGAGGCGCCGACGCGCGAAGATCGGTAGTTAGGGCTAGGATTAGGTTAAATTATGTTTTCTATATTTTAAATATAAATTAAGTATAAACTTTGCTAATTTTTAGTGCGAACTATTTGTGTTTAAATCTGGAGAAAAAATTACCTCGCCTAGCGCGGACAAATGGGTCACGCCGCTGGACGCGAGTGGCTGGACCCCTATCCATATCGACCGCGGTCCGATCAAACAGATAGAAACGGATAGCTTGGAATGAGGCGTTTGGATCAGACCGATGAAGACGGCCTAGTTGCTAGAGATCACAGGCCACGCGTGACGGAGTACCGGGAACAGACATGAGGTTCTCCGGAACTCATGCTGGCGCGATGGAATCGCCCCGTGCATTAACGCATGGAACAAGTGGGCGCGAGTGACGCGACAGGACGCGTCGTGGTCCACCAGCCAAATCGGGGAACAGGGGGGCACTGGTTTACTTTTACCTCTCTCGGGCTTTCGTCAACTGGTTCTGCTCGCAACGTTCGCGAGTGACCGGCCCCAAACGCTTGCCGCAGCTGCCACTGGTGATCGTGCCATGCGCGACCGATGTGCGTGAGTGCCGCTGGTCTGTAGGGCTAGACACGACGACACGTATACATCTACCTAGCAGAGGAAACTATTTCGCTTATTTTCCTTTATTTTTTAGTTCCAAAAGGGTTAACTTCTTTTGCAAAGGGAATTACAAAAGGCTTATTTTACAAGCTAACTAGTAATCGAGCACGTGCACATGCACGTTATATACGTATATAGTAACAGTGCACGTGTGATTTTGAGAATCCTGGTTATCTTGAAAATCTCGCATGTAATAAAAATGGCTATAGTATTATACTGTCTTTATTTGCAAGCCTTTTGAATCCCGCCCTTTCTCAGTGAGTTTCACTTCAAAAAATTTCTTTCTTCTATGTCTATTTAACTTGAAAAGCTAAAATTTGAGCCTAAAAAAACCATTCATCATTCGGTCTTCTATGCAAACATGTAGGGTAACTTTTAAAGCAAGGGTGAGAGAGACGAGTAATCTACAGAGTTTAATAATGAACTTTTTAGAATTCGCTGAAATTGGTAAACATATGTACTTTTTGAAGAAGGTAGTAATCTGAATCCAGGCACATTCACCTTATTTGAAATTCTGCATAGAGCTATCCTAAAACAATATCCTATGTTTCCGCCTCCCAAAAAATAAACAAAGTTTTCTATTTACACGAACAGGCTTAACAAAAGCGACTCTCAAGAACTCAAATCAAAAGTAACGTACGTTGATATCTAGTTCAATTGTATATCTAGTTTACCTTGTCTTCAATAGAGCTTCAGCTATAGCATGCTAGCGGGCTTCAACCATATATCAATGTAGACAAGGCAGCTCTTTCCATTTCTCCAAAACAGTATCTTACATATATGGTTCAAAAACTCCGAGCATAACCTGAAATATTTGCAATGACCAACAAAAACATGTACTTAGTAAACAATGATTAAATCTGAAGTATCAAAGTATGTGAAGTATCAAATTCAGAAAGCAATCAGGCATATGCAAATACACGCTATTTCAGGTTGGCATGTGAACTAACCTTCTAAAAAATGGCAATCAACAACCGAGTATTTTTATTTAGGCCATATCAAGCCTACCATGATGTTGTGGGTTTCATTCATGCGAATGAAACACTGTTATAGATCTTCAAACAAAGCTACCAGAAGAATTCCAACCAAAACCCGTCGACCACTCCCGATTTTTCTCAAAACTGGGATCTTATTTTGAGCTTGTAAGCACCACATCAACCATTTAGTGAAGAGCAGAAGATAGCCTAACCTGCATGTCAAGAGCTGTATAATTTACACCTTTCTGTGTGCTTCTTCTCCAGCCTCTTCCAAGCACGCTCAAGCTATTCCTCCGTAGGTTTTGAACTGCTCGCGATGGCCTCGTGCTTGTACAATATAGTTGAGAGCACCGAGTTAAAACGCTTCTTCCACGGCTCCCTGGGTTGTTAGAACGCCATGATGAGGTCACTCACCTAGTGCCTTCTTCCTATATTAGCCTTAGAGAAAAAATAGTTAGTTTAGGAGAAAAAATAGTAGTTAATTAAACCATATGAACGGAAGCCTCCAGACATAGGTTGACAGTATCTTAATGTAGGCGCTAGCTGTGTCCAAAAAACACGGGAGAAGCTTCCTAGGGTGCTATCATCTGATATGAATAAGGCAAGGTAATATCTACTGCATGGGCGTTAATTTAAAATTATGCTAAGCAGAAACGGTAGAAGCTATGGCGTGCTGGGAGGGTATACAACATGCTCTGACAGTTATCAACTCCAAATTGGTTGTGGAATGTGACTGTACCAACCAAGTTGCAAAGCTAGCTAGGTGTGAAGATGATCGATCTCATGTTCCAAGTCTCGTTTCTGATATCCAACACCTATGTAATTTTTTCAAAGAGATAAAGTTCAGGAAGATTAGTAGAGAAGATAATAGAGTGGCTCATGAAGTAGCAAAATTTAGTCGTGTGAAAATATGTAATTGGGTGTTGTTAGGACCAGCTCCTTCCTGTGCATTGGACCTGGTTCTGAAAGAAAGTGTAACCTGAAGAAATTATCTTTCTGTGCGTTGGACCTGTTTCTGAAGAAAGTATAACCTTCCTGTGCGTTGGACCATCATTCATAAAGAAAGTATCTGTTCCAATACGGGTTAATAAGCAGAGGAAGATAATCGCATGAAGAAGTATATAACCTGAAGAAATTGCGGCGGGCTCACTGCTGTCACAACGGCATCTCGTCTCGTCGCGAAGTACGGCTGCACGTGCCCGCGGTTGGTGTCGTGTGCGGCGGGGGCGGAGGCGGTCTCGTCGGAGGCGGGGGCAGGGGCGGTGGTGGTGTCGTGCAATGGGGAATAGCGGTGGCTTATGCGGTGATCTCCCGTAGGGGTCGTGAGTGGCGTCGTCTTGGCGGATGGAGGAGTGGCGACGGAGGATTGCACGGCGGGGCCAAAGGCGAGACGGCGGAGGCGGGGAGGCTGTTGCGGTGGTTTCCTGGCTTGCAACCGCGTCGGGGATGAAGTGGTTCGCGAGGTGAAAAAGAAAATGAGTTAAATCCATCGTTAGTCATCGAACTTGTTTAGCAAAGTCAATACGACCATTGTACAACAGGAATACGAGTTTACGGTCACTGAAGACGTGTCGGAGCGTCACTCACGGTCACCGCTCGCGTTGTAGAGATGTATTTGATGAAGTGGCAAGCTAAGGACCCACTCTTAGGTAATTTAATAAATAGGTAAAAAATAAGCACTTATACAAGGGTCATTTTGCAAACCGTTGTCCCTTCACTGAGTGACTGGGTCACGTCTCTTCTCCACCCACGACGTGTCTTTGACCAAAAAAAAAAAAATCCAGCGCCGTACCCTTCTCCACACGCACGCACGCACGCACGCACACGCACGCGCGCGCACACACATGGGCTAGCCTTAAACGCATGCCGCGTCGCCCTCTACATGGAGCCTAAAAAAAGAGAGGACTTGATTGATCACCAGCTACAGCAAGAACAAACAAATCAGATCTCATTCTGAGCTCACTAATACGTCTGAGATCCCGATGTATGTGCAACTGTTATACATGCCCATGCATGGCCTGCTGCTACTTGTACTCGATCGATCAACCGTCGTTGATGCTGGAACAGAGGCGGCGGATCTCGTCGTCGGAGCCGGTCTTGACCCCGAGGCTGGTGAGCCTCGCGAACGAGCCGGCCCAGCTGCTGAAGAAGCTTTGCTTGCTCTGCGTGAACACCGCCACCGTGGCCCGCGTCGTGGCGTTCTGCGCCAGTACCGCGTCCGAGCGCAGCAGGCGGCGCCTGTCCAGCAGGTTGCCGAAGTACCGGTTGTTGAACGTCGCCGCCGACCCTTCGTTGCAGTCCACCTCGCGCCGGTGTGGGGAGGTGGGGGGCACAACGTGTTCCATCGAGGCGGCGGAGGTGCTGGATTTTTTTGGGGGCCAAGACATGTCCTGGGGCGGACCGGCGGAGAAGAGACGTGACCCATGGAAGAGATGACGATTTTGCAAAAAGGACCTTATATAAGTGGTTATTCTTTAATTATATATTAAATTAGCTGACAGTGGGTCCTCAGCTCGCCACATCATCAAATACATCTCTACGGTGCGAGTGGTGACCACGAGTGAAGCTCCGACGCGTCTTCAGTGACCACAAACTCGTATTTTCGTTGTACAATGACCGTATTGACTTTGCTAAGCAAGTTCAGTGACTAATGATGGATTTAACTCAAAGAAAATCTTAGCGAGATGCGGGATTGTTCGCTCGCGTGATGAGCCGATAAAGACGGGCTAATTTTTAGGCCTTGGATATTTGCATCCTACGGTCTCAATTGCTGGGATTTGACCCTCTGGGTCTTTTAATATTAGTCTAGATAGTAACGTGGGCCCATCTGAAATGCAAAGGGAATTTTCATTAAACGCGATTAAGACAACCGAGAAATCAATCTCATAGTACGTGACTTATGAATCAAAGTTTCAGCTATGGACCTTGAACAACCATATATGTTCTGGCTCAACTTGGACCCTTTAGTTGTGAAGCCGTTTAGACTGAAACATTTACATTCCAAAGCCGTTTGGAATGAATCCTCTACCGGCTTTCAGAGTGGTTTCCTATTTTCGAGGCTTTATTAGACAAAACATGAACGAGAACCTTAAAACATGGAACAAACCCTCGAGAATCTTAACCCAGGTTTTTAAGGTGCTTTTACCACATGTTTTTCTTAATAGAAATATTATGAAGGTTTTTCCCAACACCGGCTTTAGGTTTTGTGATAAAAACACTAATACAAAATAGCATGCCCGTCTAATTTAAAAAGGTAAACCTTGAGAAAAAAAACTTACAAGATCGATTTCTAGATATAAAGTACCTAGGACAATTATGTTTGGTCTAGCTTGAACCCCCAAGGTATGAAAATATTTATGTCAAAACATGTACTTTCAAAAAACCTTTCAACGTGAAAGCATAGACCGATTTCAGAAGTCTTCAAAGAAACGTGAAACCACCATGGATGTAGGGCACACTATAAATGATAATCCACAAAAAATCACAAGAATATATATCTATGGTTTCTTGGGCAGAAATGACATTTGTAAATTCAGTTATATGTGTGCTATATGTATGGAAGAAATATGATCATATTGGTTTACAACCATTTTCCAGTTATTACTTGGTAACATTCCACGTCGTGCGGTTTGGTTTAGAAATTCGAGAACCTTGAAAGGCAAAAGCACCATTGAAATCTTATACTAGTTTATAGCGAAATTTTGCATATACGAAATAAAAGGAGCATTATGGTGAAAACAAAGATGCGATAGATCGGCAAGCCTGCAAGAAATCATGACAAATTTCTTTTGTAAAGAAAGAAGATAAACAAATTTATCTTAATTTACTCTTTTCTACCTCTCCCTCTCTCTGGTTTCCATATGCTTTTGTGTGGTTTCATATCTATCCTACCCCGTTGCTTGGGACAAAAGGCTTTGTTGTTTTTTCACACATGATACAAATGGTCATATGGCTTCCTTTTACGACTTTTACAGATTATAAACTCCTAGCATCTAGGAATTTTAGTTCGCACTTTTGGGAGACCTCATGATGAAGAATCTCTATCTGATTTGACTTAATTAAGGTAAAATTAAATGGCGTTAGAGATTTTGTAATTTAACATGGTCATGGTACAAGATATAAATTAGACATGATATCATCATATGCAACGTACTTAAAGATTTAAAATGCACTTTCTCATTTACAAACATTCATGAAATTCACCAAATCTATTATATATGGTTAACACTTAAATCATAATATTATTCTTAGAGTATTTGTTTATAAGCCTGAAACATTTTATATTTTAACCTCACTATTTTTCATTAACACTTCCTTTTCTTAGTTTCCAAATATAGGATCTTACTCCATCTTTTTGTTCCTTGATTTTTCAGTGAGCCATTTTAGTACTCTCTATGTCCATATCTACATTTTTTATTTATTTGCTTTTTAATTATATGTTCTTGTATATGTGGGCAAGATTAGATTGTGCTAAAACCATTGCAATATCATAAAGTGCCATGTCTTGATATAACTGAGTATTTTTTTAAAAGAATGTAGATGCAAATTTTGCATGTCAAAGGATGGATTAGAGAAACTCGTGGAATTAGATAGATAACTGAGGGATCAAAATAGAAATTTTATCTTATTTGAGGAAATATTTTACATTTACTGAGTACCTCTTATTATATAGACACATACTCAAAGCTGTACTATGTCAGTTTTGTCGTGTGGTTAGAAACCACGCGCTTAGGTGTGCATCATGTTTTTAAATCTGTGTTATCTTGTATTGAAAAATACTTTAGTATGTTTGATACATGATTCAAGGGCTCACAAATAATTTTCAAGATTCTAGAAAACACCAAAATAAAAAAAACACTATCAAAGGTGGGGTAGGGTTAAAATAAATGACTTCATAGAGTTTTTTTGCATGTAAAACCAGATCATATTAAGCTGGGCATATTACAAGCTGTTTAAGTTCACGCTCTCGGAGAGCAATCTTCGGAGCCGACCCAAACCAGACCAAACTACGACGTTCTGCCCTTTCCCAATTGTCAAGGCAGTGGCTAACCCTAACATGCCCTTGATCCACTTTTACGAAATTACATAATCTACCATTATTGGCTAAACTCTTAACCAGCGTAATTAAATGAGTAAACTATGAACGGTCTTGTGAGTCCTCCATAACTTCTGAGATCAGCAGTGAACAGTCAGTGTCAATGATGATCGGCAGTAGACTATGGCGAATAGAAAGCTCTAGGCCCTCAAGGCAAGCGCGTATCTCCGCTTCGAGCGCCTCCTTGTAAGACTCCAGGAATCGGCATGCCGAAAAGATGATTTCACTAGCAGTGTCACGTAATATCATACCAGCTCCAGCCATGCCATTCTTGAACGAGTCGTCGATAGTAAGTTTCACCCATCCTTGCGGCGGAGAAGCCCATGGTTTATCAGGTGGTTTAATTTGTTGCTTCACTCCCTGTTGAACACCAGCAAGTACCATAGGCTGCTTGCCTTTCAGAATAAGATCAACCGAGACCTCCTGAACCTCCTGAAGTGTTTTTCGATAGCTTAGCAAGAAACGCCTAGAGACTTCCACAAATGGCATAAGCTTATCATGAGTAATTTCATTCCTTACGTACCATGACCTCTACGCAACATAAAGCAGGTTATCAACAATTTGCTCTGACACATTCAGTAATAAGGATCTGAAGCCATTCGGTAGTTGTGTCTGCAACTCATCCTGCGATGGTAGTAACCACACTTCACGCATCACATGCCACAGCTGACGCGTGTGTGGACATTTAGCTATGGTATGCAGTACGACTTCCATCTCATGCAGACAAATTTGGCACATACTAGTTACCTTCATGTTTCTGTGTAACTTGTTCTCCTCTATCGCCAACGCGTTTGAAGTCGCCCGCCATGCGAAATTCTTGACTTTTGGAGGGACTGATGAATTCCAAATTCTAGACCAGCAAGGGTCTCCATCATCCTTCCATGAACTATCGGACTCATAAGAACACTCGATAGGGAGTTCATTATAGGCCAACTTATATACCGATCGCAACGAGAAGCACTTCGTTCTCTCTGGTTGCCAAGCAACAATATCATCATGCACCAAAGATGGTTTGATTTTTAAGATGGCCTCCACATCTATTGGCAAGAATGTGTGAAGTACTAACTGCCTCTTCCAATTGCCATGTTCATCTAACAATTCTGAAACCTTCCGTATACGGCGATTGCCCTTTGCCGACAGGGTTTTGTTGTACCACAAGCGTGGAAGCCAGCTATCCCTCCACACTCGGATGGTTTTACCATTGGCAACTCTCCATATGATATATTTCTTCAATAGCTCCTGACCATAAGAAATAGTCGTCCAGGTCGAGGACGGATTACCAGTAAAAACCGTATCGAGTAAGTTACCATTGGGGTAATATCGAGCTTTGAGCACACGTGCACATAGACTATCTGGGGTAGTAAGCAACCTCCAAGCTTGGCGAGCTAATAAGGCCTGGTTAAGTAGTCGCATGTCGCGAAACCCCATGCCTTCTTTGGATTTAGGCCTTGTCATAGTATCCCACTTGATCCAATGCATCTTCCTTTTTCCATTTTCAACACCCCACCAGTAATCACGGATAAGCTTCATAATATTATCACATATCAAAAATGGTAATTTGAAGACACCCATCATGTACGCTGGAATAGCTTGTGCCACAATTTAATAAAGACTTCTCTTTCACATTGAGCTAGCAAGCTTTCCAATAATGCCATGAAGCGCTGGCACAACCTTGACTGGAGATTAATAAAACGCCCTTTGTGCATCCGGTCATTTGGAGTGGGAAGACCCAAGTATTTCTTCTCAAAGCCTTGACTCTCCACTTGGAGAATATTACGAACATTATCTTGGACAATCTGAGGACACACTTCGCTAAACATAATTGGACACTTTGCTTGATTAACCAGATGGCCAGTGGCATGAGCAAAGGTACCCAATACAGCCCTCACACGTGATGCCTCTCCCACATCATCACGAAAGAATAAGAGTGTATCATCTGAAAATAGAAGATGGGAAATTCCTGGTGCACGATGACACACTTTAATTGGGGAGATCCCATTAGTTTCAACTTCTCTTTTGAGTAAAGTAGAAAGACATCAACCACATACAAGAATATAAATTATCACCCTGCCATAGAGTTTGAAGTTTATTATGGTTAAAGTTCAAGATATACAATAGATTATCATTGTTGGAGGAATCTCACACTCAAAGGTTTAGAATTTCAACAATACATGAAAGCTACTAAATATGTTAGATAGGGTTAACACTCAAATGCATAATACTATCCCTAGATTTTATCTTTTAAATCCCCAAATCATTTTGTATTTCAATATTACTATTTTTTTCTTAATGTCTATTATTCTTATTTTCCAAATATATGATTGTCTTCCATCTCATTGTCATTTGATTCTCTGGGGAGTTGTATTAGTAGTCAATGTGTTCATGTACACATTGTTTCTTTTCATTGGTTATTTCCTTGAGTTTGTTCATATTTGAAATTATTATTGTTGCATAAAACCCACCACTGAATCATATAAAATTACCTTTAATTGGTATAAGGGAACAAATTTAAACAATTTTAAGAAAGTAGTGGTATTTTTTGTCCGTAAAGGGATAACTTAGTAACAAACCCTAAATTAGATAGCTAAATGAGGGTTCACGACAAAAAAATCATTTTTTAGCAAACATTATATATTTATTGAGTACCTCTTATTACGTGGAAAGATGCTAGTAGGTAAGTTTTGGCATGTGGTTAGAAGTCGCAGACACGTGCTTATCGTCTTTTCAATTTTGTGTTATTCTTGTAATGACAAAAGCTTCATTATGTTTGTTGATATGTGATCTAGAGGGTGAGGAAAGAAATTTAAGGATATGAAAACCCTAAATAGAGAACCACAATCAAAGCTAGGTTAGTGCTAAAAAAATGATGTTAGAGAGTTTGCAAATGATTATAGCCAAAATACAAATTAGTTTTTCCATCATTGTAGGCATCATATTCAAATATTTAGAATTACAAAAAATCATGAAAGTCACTAAATATCTTAGTAACGATTATGCACAATATTGTCCCTAGAGTTTATCCATATAGGCCAAAAGAGTTTTATATTTCAATTTTATTGTTTTTTCTAAACTTTACTACTCTTAGATTTATTCTAATGGTGAGTTGTTTTAGTGATTAACGTGTTCATATCTACATTATTTCTTTCTATCGATTATTTCTTTATGTTCATTGGATTTGAAATTCTTATTGTTATACATGCTGTGTGCAAAAAAACCGTCGTATCATAGAGAACTGTCTTGAAATAGTATCAGGGAGTAAATCAATCAACTTTAGAAATGGAGCTAAATTCTACTCGCTAAAGGATAACTTATTGATAAACCTTGAATTAGACATAAATTGAGGGTTTAAAATAGAAAATTTGTCGTTTTCAAGTAAACATTCGACATTTATTGAGTACCTTTTATTACGTCGACACATACTCGAAACGGTCCACGTCATTTTTGGCATGCGGTTACACTCGCGCGTCGTGTTTTCAAATATGTGTTATTCTTGTAATGAAAAAAAGACTTCGGTATGTTCGTCGATTCGATATCCAAGGGCTAGGATGAAATTTCCAGATTCTCCAAGGACCTGATATGTTCCCCCTCTCGCCATTTCAAAAACCGAACTGCCCTCTGCGAGCGCCTCGCTGCGGCCTGTCCCCCTCCTCCGCCCTCACCCCTTTCGAGACCGCTCTTCCCCGGCGGCGACCTCATTCCCTGTTAGCCTGGCAGGAGGGACACCGCCCCTCGCTACCGATCGACGCCCTCTCTTCCTCCTGGTTCCTCTTCTCGGGCGCCGGCAGATCTGTGCGGCGGCGGCCGTCTCCGTCGGCGGCGCGTCCGGCCGGCGGTCGTCCCTTGCCTGGTAAGTTACCTGTACTCTCCTTCCTGTAGATCTTATCCTTCCCGGTACACCATCTTCACCGAATTCGGGAGGCTACTGATTCTGTGAGTAGGCCAAACTGGAAAAGGAGCCCCCTTTTGAAATTTGAACGCTAAGGTTGTTCTGTTGTAGCCTGTAGATTTAGCCAGAGGGCCTCCTTTTGAAGGTTAATTTTTTTTCGTTGTACATTGCTATTCCCGCACGATCATTTGACAAGCACCATGGTTGGGTACCGTTGGTTCTGAGACTAGAGAACGTTTAGTGTTAGTTTTGGGTGGAAATATTGTTCAGTTTCAGTTGTATGCAAGGAAACCTATGGCTGTGAAATATGCTTAGAGATTTAGAGTACACCGACACCATAAGTTGCTGGTAGGGGTAAGTTTGGTGGACATTCGTGCGGGGGACTGAAACCTGGATTTGAAACTGTTTGGACTGGATCTGCAATGCTGTTCAATTTCATTGCGAAAATTAGAGGCATCTTCCTCATTTGATTTTTGTTTGTCTGCTATTTTAATTTACAGCGTAAGGTAAATTTCCCTCTATCTAGTTTAGCATTGAAAATATGTCTGACTGGCTGTGCAACATAGCTTGAAGCAACTCCTCAAATGCTTTATTGAGGCTTGCTAGTATAGTGATTCTGATTCCTGAGTAAAATGATTCCTTGAAGGCTTCTGCTATAGAGTGGGGGTTGAGCACTCAGTCCTCACCGGTGATGACAAGTGATAAAGGAAAGGCTTCGAAGAAGGCTGGAGATGCTTCCGGACAACCATCTACTCCTCACGAAGGGAAAGTCAGCAATGAGCCACAGAGGCAACGGTCGCTCAACGGGTAGATACTAACAGATCTCTCCATAGACATGTTAACTGTATACCTGTTTGCTTATGTTTCTCTGCCCCTGTACCGCAGGAGGACTACCGGCCCGACACGACGCTCAACCAAAGGAAACTGGACTCCTGAAGAGGTATGCTTGGAGTCCAACATTGTGTTTTTACTGACAAATGGATATTTACTGTCCAAATGGTTGTATGTGACTGAACATCTGAGAAGGATCTACCATAAAATTTGCATTATATTGAAAACGATTATATGGAACACCCTGGCCCTTGTGTGGAGGCTTGAGTTAGCTCATTGTGTGGTTTTAATCCCACAGCTACAGTTCAGTGTGAAAATTGCTTGAATCACATGGTCACATGGGAGCCTAGCAAAGCTGCACAACTTGGATTAACCCATATACAAGACAGTTGATACATTTTAAAGTCTCGTGACAGGGGTTTTGCAGTTAAGTGTGAGAATTTCTTGCATATGAACCCACAGGAGCCTAGCACAACTGACCAACTTGGATTCATCGACATATAAAACAATTGCAGTTCTTGATACAATTAATGAGAATTTCTCGATACACTTCAAAGTCTTAGAGCATGGGTTTTGCAGAAAGAGACTTGTAATGGGATTTTCATGCTTTATTCTGTCATATACGCAATTGCAATTCTGTTCCATGCTATGTTGTCAGCAGTGTTCCAGTCATGTTCTTGTGGGGACATATCGTATATGTCTCTTAGTGCCTCACTGATGTGCAGGTGCCATTTATTCAGCATCCCATTGCAAAAGTCATGATATAAATCTGTGGCATATACAAAAAATCTTAGTTTGTTTGGTGACACTGTCTAACATTCCACATACATACTGTTCAAATGCAGGATGACATATTGTCCAGAGCAGTTCAGACATACAATGGAAAAAATTGGAAAAAAATAGGTACATCCTATGATTGATCATATGTGTATATGATTATGTAGCAGTGCTATTAGTTTACTCTTCATGCGGCTATTATTGTAGCATCTATTACTTTTTACCTTTGTTGAGTATATTTATCACTATTGCTATAATTTGAAGTACATAATCTAAACAGGTATAAAAAAATTCATGTTTTGTGTCATCTTAAAGTGTTATTTTGATGGGGAAATAGTAGGTAAGAACCACACAGCTTACAAATGAGTAAGCCAAAAGCGTGGAATCAGGGTATGAACCCAAACATGTTAAACAGACACATCCCCAGATAGTTCAGTGAGCCATCTGTTTCCGTTATTTCTGTATCATGTTTCGAATGTGGTCTATGTGCTTTTTATTTAACATTTTGATATCTATGAGCACTGCATTTTTTACCATGAACCTAACTTCCTTTGCTCTTTTTTGTTCTTCTATTGTCTTGTACATATTTGCTTTATAATTACAGACATTTATTTGTCTGAGTCCCACAATGATGATTCTTCCATTATCAAAAGAAAAGACATTGATTTGTTTCATTTGTTTTTGCTTTCACTCATGCTTCTCTAGTCAACATTCTTTTATCCCTAAGCATTGACATAATATGTTCTACTTTCCAGCGGAGTGTTTTCCCGATAGGACCGATGTACAATGCCTACACAGGTGGCAAAAGGTTCTAAATCCTGAGTTGATCAAAGGGCCATGGTCCAAAGAGGTAAGTCCCCCTATTTGATTTGTTTCTGTTTTCAGGTTGATTTTGTAAACTTTGGCTGGGTGTCCTTATATGTGAATATCAAATGGCCCTTTCACCTTTGTAGGAAGATGACATCATCGTTGAGATGGTACAAAAATATGGTCCAAAGAAATGGTCAACAATTGCTCAGGCTTTGCCGGGACGAATAGGAAAGCAATGTCGTGAACGGTATGGCACGGTCCTTTAATTTCATCAATCTTGCACCTAAGAACTTTTCTCTTTGCAACTGTAATATATATGAATTGATGTTGAAAAACTGAATTTGAACAGTAGGTTCATGGTGCATCGCGTTTCCCTGTTGATTTTGCACACCAGTACTGTGATTATATAAGACACATGGATAATGTAATTCCTGATGCAAGTGATACACAGTTCTCCTATAAATCCCAGTTAAAGAACACAGTAATCTCAATAATCACTAATCAAGGTTAATTTTTGCAGAACCACAGAGTGTTAGTTTTCCTCTTTTCATTGTCCCGGTGATTCTCCAGTTAACCCATAACTCGAGTTCTGCATTTTTTAATTAAACAGTTACAAAAAAATAATGTCCTAACCTAGTGATGCTAGAACCAAGATATTAGCTAGTAATACCAGAATTCAGGAGACCCGATGTTATAATTTCTGACTCACCAGCCTTGTGGTAAAACCAGTAAAAGCAAAAAAGTATTAGCATATTTTGTTGCAATTTAACATAATATGTCGATTAATCTCTTACCATTTTAATTTTTAGTGGAAGTTTCTATTTTGGGGCTTAACAGAACTAAAACTTTAATATGCTAGCAACAACATGCTTTATTTTGGGGTATTTTCTCCAATGTCCTTCGTTGTAGGCATAAATCAATGCATGACATGCCATCTGTTAGATTGTTACCGAAGCTTTGATAGTTTAACAATGTAGTTTCTTTGTTATATAAGTAAAGTTTGGTTATTTTAACGATGCATGCGAATTGACTTTAATTGGTAGCCATGAGTAATTCACTATGGAGTATGGATCCTTTAATGATGGACTATCTTATCTGTAATTAGGTGGCACAATCACCTTAACCCTGGAATAAACAAGGAGGCATGGACTCAAGAAGAGGAAATTACTCTCATACATGCCCATCGAATGTATGGAAACAAATGGGCTGAATTGACAAAGTTCTTACCCGGAAGGTAACTAAAAAATGGTTCTTTTTTATCTATGAGCTGCTGGGAAATATCTATGTATGCTGTCATGATGAGTCCTGTTCTGCGAAATGAGCTTTTCTTCTCATTCCAGGGTCTATTTTTCACCACCCTGTATGAGTTCATGAACTTTTGGGTTCAGCATCCATTCCCCGTTTTGTATTAGCCATCATTTGGAAGCTATGCTGTCATATTTGGGGAAATATTGTTACCTCAAAGGGGAACTGAATCTTTTTTTTGTTTTGGAGGGCATAGGTTCCATTAAAATGTGAAACTGTTGCCACTGCATTAGCTCTCTTTTATTTTCTATTAATAAAATTTGGAAATTTGGAATTAGGACATAGGTTCCATCAAGTATAGCGGTTAGTATTACAGGAAGCAGAGAGATGTACAATATGTTAGGAGTATCCTAACATATCATTAGACTCGTTATTTGCATATAATTAGACTCGTTAGTCTAGACAGGCCCAAGGCCATGTAACTTCTTGTATATTGTTCTGGTCACTCAATAGAGAAAATGATTTGGCCATCTCCCCGAAACATTGAGACACACTATGCTGCTAAGCCAATTGTGACCTCAAGATAGCTTTTGAGCTATAACGTCCTTGCATTCTCTCATGGTCTAAGAAAAAAAGTGGCTGAGATATAAGTTACTGAGATGCTATTGAAATACTAATGCTTAATAATGCCCTCTTTGACTGCTGTAATGACTGCACTTCTAAAATTTGTGTTTCCCTTACCAGGACGGACAATTCGATTAAAAACCACTGGAACAGTTCTGTAAAGAAGAAAATCGATTCATATATGTCAGCTGGTTTACTTGCTCAAGTCTCGTGTCTCCCACTTATTGAACACCCTGCACAGTTTAATTCCTCGCCGGCAATGACCCAACAAAACAGTGAAGACAGTGGCTGCAATGCTGTCAGGGAGGTTGAAGATTCATCAGGGTGTAGTCAATCGTCATTGGCCATGGTTTCTTGCTCGCAAGGACAGAATACTAATTTGTCCTTGAGCTGTGATTTACAAGTCAATGTGGAACCCAGCAACACAGAAGCACATGATTCTCAATCTTCTGTGCGCGAGGAAGGATGCTATACTTCCACCGAGGGTGCTGCATCTGTATTTCCTGAGGTTCATTGCCATGTTTCTTCCTCAGGATTTGATCCAGATAAACACTTGCAACAGGAGATTGCTCAAGGAATGAATTTGCAGATGGACATTGATGAAGCACCAAGTAACTCTGTGTTTGCAGACAGCCAGGCTATTTGTAGTACATCGAACCATGAAAGATCTATGCTACAATACGAGATAGCACCAGATATGCCTATCTCAATGCTAACAAGCATTTCTGGAGCTGAGCAAAAACAGCATTACATGTCTGAGGCTGACTTCAGCAGTCCTAATTGTTTAAAACCAGAAATTTGGCAAGATATCTCATTCCAGAGTCTTCTTTCTGCACCTGACGTAGTTGATGCGGATTCTTTTTCAAGACTAGGTCACCAGTCAGATGCATATTCCTCTAAAGCGGAAACCAATTTTGCGGCACCACTTGACCCATCACATGCATCAAATCCATCCAGTATGATGGTAAATGCGTATGGCCAGGATCCAATGATGTCATTACCACAATCTCTTATCTGTTCAAATGATTTGTCTGATGCACCTGATGAAGAGTCGAGAGAAATACCAGTTTCTGGGTCAGAGGTGGTCATATACACACATGATTCTTTTGGCGATTCCGAGCAGTCTGCTAACCCTGACCACAGTGATGGTGGACATGGTGCTTCTCCAGTTATAGAAAGAATGCCGGAATATGGGGACCAGCAGTTAACTGATGCTGAAGAACCTGCGGCCAGCATAGCAAAAGAACCATCATTGGCACAGAGTGAGGCTGCACCAGATGGAAAGCAAGATAAGGGAGCCCTATTCTACGAACCTCCTCGCTTCCCAAGCATGGATGTTCCATTTGTCAGTTGTGATCTTGTAACTTCTGGCGATCTCCAGGAATATAGCCCCCTTGGCATACGACAGTTGATGCGCTCAACAATGAATGTAACGACTCCACTGAGATTGTGGGGCTCCCCTACGCGTGATGAAAGTCCTGGTGTTGTGCTGAAGAGTGCCGCCAAAAGCTTCGTATGCACACCATCAATATTAAAGAAACGGTCGAGAGATCTCTCATCTCCGACTCCAGATAAAAGAGTTCAGAAGAAAATTGGGATTGAAAAAGATGACACAATTGTTACCGAATCCCTTTTTGGCACTGATCGATCTGCATCTTTTCAATCTCTAGAGAAGAAACTTGAATTCTCTTATGAAATAAAGGACTATTTTGGTGAAACAAGTGAGATGGCTAAAGATGGACAAAATGCATGGAACAACCTTCCTGTCGATGAGCATACAAGAGGGGAAGAATGCTCCACATCAAATATGGTCAATACTAAAGACGATCTTCCAGAAAATTTTGTAAGTACTTCAAATCAGTTCCTTAGTTGTACTTACCCAGTTGATAGTACATGCCGTATAACAGGTAGTGGTTATATAGTTATTCTGACATGGCAATAGGAGTGGACAAAGTTACTCCTGTAAATTTAGATTTAAGTGTCTTCAAAGAAATGTGATTTATATTAGCAAGTACTCTAATGATATCATCATGTATGGCATATGTTCGGTTGGATATAAAGACTGGGGCAAAAATGGCATACAGGTTTCCCCCTTGACCAGTTGACCTTATTCTTACTTATATTCTTGTTCTGTGCAGCAACCTTCAGGTGTTCTTGTTGAGCACAACAAGGGCAATGCCATCCCTGATCATGGCACAAATTCCTTGGATCAGAAAATGAATGCAAATCCTGAAGCTTTATCCGCCTGTAAGGAAAGAACATGCGGTGATTCAAAGTCCACAGAACTCACCGCTGAGAAATCTTCACCATGCATTCATATGGATTATGAATATGTGAACATGTAAGATTTCACACTAGTTCCATCTCTGATGATTTTTGTGGTTTTCAGATCAGTCTGTTTCGGTTGTACTCATATTATGTGAGAGTTAAGATGTAGCAGGTCTAATGGCAACTGATTGTTGGTGGAATGATTGTTTTGTCCTGATTTGGTTACTAGCAAGCATCAATGCTGAATGTACAACCCTGCATAATTTGGCAGAGTTGTGAAATCCACTAAATATAAATTTTGAAACTGGTAGCTGGCAAGTTTTCATCATTTTGTGTTAAGCTTTGTACGTTACTAGATAACTTCATTTGTCTTAAGATTTAGAAAATAGAAAATTCATTTGTCTTTGAAAATAGAAAAATCCATCTTTACTGTGAACCTGCATATCATTTGCCAGAGATTTTGATTTATCTAGATTACGACGATAATATGTTATTTATCAACTAACAACCCTACTTGGATTAGCATTTGGAAGTTGATACCAACTGTCAAAGAACACATGGATCTTTCTAATGAAGAACAGAATTATGGTAGCAAATCACCAGTCAGTTTTTTGTTTTTTTTAATTCTGAATCGCTTGTCTTGTCAGATTGGCTGATACCCCTGGTGTCAAAAGAGGATTGGAGTCGCCTTCCGCTTGGAAGTCTCCTTGGTTCATAGATATGCAATATAAGGTACACTTAGCCTTGGCATTAGTTTTCTTACATCCATTCCGTTTCATATCTGGATGACCCTTTATGATCAGCATGTAAGTTTATGGCTCAGATTCTTAATCCTTAATTGAATCAACAGGGATGGGAACCATTATCTTACATTTGTAGCTTTACATCTTGAGTTGGTGCATTAAAATGGGCTTTGTTTGCCATGTATTACTCCTGAGAAGCATACTGTTTCTTTCCATTTGTTGATATCTTTACCTGTGCCCATATGTTTGTCACAGGGGTCATACTTCGTGAGTCCAGCAGAAACAACCTACGATGCTTTAGGATTGATGAAACGGATAAATGTGCAGAGCGCTTCTGCTTTGGCGGATGCCCGTGAAGTCCTGGCAAGTCGCGGTCGGTCTGACAACAGAAATTCTGATGAAGAAAACAAGGAAAACGTAGACGCTGAGAACGAAACAGGAACTAGCAAGCCACAGACTAAAATCATGGTGCGTATTTCTCAACTTCTCTATTCAGTAATCGGGATAGTGGAGTTAAATTCCTAGGAAACTAGAATTTAATTGTTTTCTTTCACAAGCTACTAGAATTTGATTGTTTGTCAATTCTTACATGGTTTGCCTTCGTCCAAGTCTTCCTAGATATATACTCCCTCCGTTCCATACTACTAGTATGGAAGGTAGCGACAACTAATATGGAACGGAGGGAGTAGCAATGATAAATCTTATGTGGGAAAATTATGGGTAGTATGATTGATGTACTTGGTCTTAGGTGACGGTTTTGGCCAGTTTTAGACGAACTAGATTGAGCATTGACTACAAACACCAGTCTGTACATTACAAGTAAAACCTGCAATAATCATCAGTATCTCTAACTTGAATCAACATTGCAGGCCGAGGCAAGAGTCCTTGACTTCAACGAGTGCGCCACACCGGTAAGAACAGCGAGCAACAGCGTGAGCAGCGGCCTGGGAAGATCGCTCAGCTCGCCCATCCCTTCCTCCCACCTCCTGAAAAGCCTGCGATAGGGGTAGAGTTCCGAGGAAATACAACAGAGACAATTCTTTGATAGCGCGTCACCAGCATGTACATGCCTTTCTCGTAAATCCTTAACACCCAAATTGCTCTCTCATACTATTTGTTGCCTCCGCCACATTGTAATCCGTGGCCGGACTGCTGCGGTCCGGCGCACAATTTCAGCCTGGAAAGGAATCCTTGGACTGTTGAAAGTTGTATGATCAAATTTGTTCTGTTAATATGTCACAACCCCCTGACCCCAGGCTCTCACTGTCTTAGTGAGTCTGGCGAACGGGACAGTTTTGAGCTGGTCCAGCTATATAATTTGCGACTCTGTTTACCTTTTCATGGAGACTGGAATTTGCTTTTTGGAGTACAATGTTTATGTGCAGTTTTGTCTTGTCATGTTAGACATGAGAAGCCTCCTCTTGGAGCATGTATGCTTGGCAGGTAGGCAACACTCGGGATCTGAATGTGCTACCCTGCGTCATACTTCTGCCTTGTACATTGCGATGCAAGTAGTGACGATTCCTGGCAATTGATTGCAACACAATGTGCGTGGCATTTTAGAGAGGAATCGACGTACATTACAGGATTAGCCTGTTGATGTTTTTCTTTTTTGAATAGGTTCGGCCGTATGGTCCGATTGGAGCTGATCAGATGGAGGTGTCACTAAGTGGCCATAAATTTGGATTTGGATTTGGTTTTGGTATATCCGTCCAAACCCGCTCCATTGCCATCCTTAATTTAGCTGATCACTGGATACATTTCATAGAAACAACACAATAAATGTGACATAATGCTAGTTGCGGTGTGCATGATGATCTTGTAGCAAAGGGCGTCGTACAAGAACAAGATTCAACGTTAGGCGAGCATCTAGGGAAGAGGCTCAATGAGTGAAACCGGGGCCATGCCGGTTCCCAAACGTCCCTCTGAAGCTCCTTCTTTCTCGGTGTCGATCCGAGCCATGCTAGACTCCTTGGAGCTCTAGCCCTCTCTTATTGAGTTTTATTCAAGTAAGAGTGAATGGTTACATGTCTCGCAGAGAATATTTATAGGCTTGGGATCTTCGCAAATGATCAAGGACACCCTTGACATGGTAGGTGACCAGTCCTGAAATTTTAAGGGCCTTAGACAAGACAAGAATCATGTGCCCTTAATATAAACATTAAATAATATAAAAATGTTGCCAGTAATCAATTAGAATGTAAACAAAAAATATTTATGTCAAAATATTTATAATATTATCTTCAAAAAAATTATAGTTTTTACCTTAACAACATTTACTTGCCCCAAACGAGCCCAATCGTCTCTCCTTCGACAACAAGTTTTGCTTCTAGAAGAAATTCAACAAGAGCAAACTAAGTACGATAGAAGTGTGTATCTCTGTTCAAGTAGTTATCTCCCAATTCTGATATCATATATTTGACCAACAGTTGTTTCCTCGTGGTAGTATGAACTCCCTTAGTTCCAAATTAATTAGTTGGAAGTTTTCATTTTATTTCCGAAGTCAAAATTGTTTTAGCTTCGTTGGGTCTATCAATAATGGCCACCGTCTACAACATAGAACATATACAATAACACAAAAATATATTTATGATGAATGCAGTAAAACAATTTCATTCTATATACGTTGAGATAAAATTGTTGATCAGTGTGGATAAGTTGGAGCTTTTGCATGAAAGAGAGGGAACTGGAGCAAGAGGAGTGGGATTATGTTCATTACTGATTTTATTTATATAAACTTTGACCAAACATAAAAATCAATCTTATGATAATTGGTAACTAGTTGTGTGGTTAACATAGAGTTACCTCCTATTCTTGGCCCTAAAACCTGGACAAAGCACATGTTGACTATGCAAAAGCTCAACATTGTTTTATCACGATCCTCTGTAGTATTAACATTAGTTGTTAGACCCCATGCAGTACAATATTCTACCGAGATATTAGATATCTAGACGCCTCTATATATAAAAGTATATCATATATTAAGTGGCGCACCTTAATTTATCAATGAATATGATCTTCTTAATTTTCTAATATTCATTGAAAAAGGTCAGCTTAATGTCCCAAACTAAACTCACAACTAAAAAATAGGTTTTGCGTTTACTGTACAAAAAGAGTAGATGCAATGATAAATATAATAGTACAAAAAATTCATGTATTTTACCAAGAATTCCCTTAATTCATCTAGTCATGATAAACATTGCTCAGTAAAGTGTTGACCTATAATAGTTATTAGTCACTTGTTTAGTAAAACTTATTTGAAAAGTAATAAAATAAAATAAAGTTTGTACCGGTAAGCAAAATGGCATATAATTCGTGGAAAACAAGTAAGATGTAAACGTAAACGAGTTTGATATAAAGAAAAAAACACGGATGGCTCGATAGAGAATAGGGTACCATTTCAAGGTTTACATTATTTGTTTTGATAGCTAGTTTTTACTACGTAGGGACTGGACTGATGGAAAGAGGAAGGAAATAGTTGCATAGAAGATCCACCTAGTTATTTATTAGCTTTTACCCTTTTGTACATGTATTAAGAATCTTAAAGTGGATAGTGCTTAACGCTAAGGTAGAATTGTTATTGCAAAACTATCATTTTACCGACAAATGAGGAAATGCTAACGGTAAACAAGTTATGATCCAACCAGAATCCTACCATGTTTTGGCAATTGCTGAGTTTATTCGGTAGAGGCTCTAATAAGTTATTCCACAATAAGTCAAACAGTGAAATATGCGTCAGGACATCGATTTCAGATGGAAGTGGACCATCAAAGTAACTGTGTGACAAATCTAGGGAATTTGAAAAGATATATAGGTTAAAGTTCTCAATAGGCAACAAACCCATGAAGTAATTATCTGAAAAATATGTTGTAATTAGCTCCTGAAGGTTACCTAGGCTCCTTGAAAAAGGCCCCTCAAATTTTCTTCCATAGATGTAAAGAGATAGCAACTATGTCAAGTTTCGGATGGAGGGTGGCATGAATCCTAAGAGTAGGTTATTATTAAAGTTCGGCACTCTTTTTTTAACGAATGTAATATATTAATATTGCAAAGATACGAATTATATCCAATCTCTGCAACAACGAAATGTCTTAATGACATTACATATGCACATAACTCTATTAAAAAAGAAGAAGAAAAAGAAAAAGAAAAAGAAAAAAGATCATGCTACGATGATCAAAACATTATAGTTGAAACACAAGCCACCGCCAAGAAAACATCCGAAGTCTGGGCTCACAAAACAATGCATTCAACAGGGACATTGATAGACACAACCAATTAAGGTCAGACCTTGGATTTTTACCTTGGAGCAAGTTCGCCCTCTCAAAACAATATATTTAATAAGGTCATTGCCAGACACAACCAATTAAGACCATACCTTGAATTTTCACTGAAAGATAAGACAATGTACTTCTCCTGTGTTGCCGCCCCACTTACCGATGTCACTGCTGCAACTCAAGATCCACCAAGCAAGGTTCTCATCACCACAAAGACACCGTCTGCCGTTACTAGTCCTGACATCCTTCGTCATTGTTTTCTCCATGGAAATTAAAAAACCGACATGTTTCATGATGGCAACAAACAATGAAGCTTCACAGTACTCCCTACTGAAGCCGCACGAACTAGGAATATGGGTGCCTACGACCGAATTTCATCTAATCTAGAACACAACCAGCGAAGCTTTTTGGAACTCGTCACCGGCCAGATCAAAGATAGCCGGCATCAAGCGGAATATCGTCCTGGCGCGAGAAAAACCTAAGGATCACCCCCTTTATTAGACCGACCTGTTGGAGATATACCCAAGAGGCAATAATAAAGAGGTTATTATCATATCTTCATGCTTATGATAAATGTTTACATATCATGCTATAATTGTATTAACCGGAAACATTAATACTTGTGTGATTTGTAAACATAAAGGAGTCCCTAGTAAAGCCTCTTGTTAAACTAGCTTGTTGGTTAATATATGATCATGGTTTCCTGATCATGAACATTGAGATGTTATTAAAAACAAGATCATATCATTAGGAGAATGGTGTGATGGACATACTCCTATATTTAAGCGTAGTTTAATATAGTTTAGTTGCTATAAGCTTTCAGATACATAGTAACATAAATCCTTCGACCATGAGATCATGCTAATCACCATTATCGGATGGATGCTTTGATGATATCAAACACTACACTGTAACTGGGTGGCTATAAAGGTGGCATTGAGTGTTCGAAAAGTATGTGTTGAGGCACATGGATCAAGAGTGGGATTTTTCCATCCATAAGCAGATAGATATACTTTGGGCCCTCTCGGTGGAATGTCCTCCAATTAGATTGCAAGCATGTGACTGGATCACAAGGGATCACATATCATAGGAACAAGAAAAGAGTACTTATCGGTAACGAGGTTGAACTACGTATGCAGAGATACCGACGATCAAACCTCAGATAAGTAAAGTATCATGAGACAAAGGGAAATTGGTATTTTATGTAAGTGGTTCATTTGATCGCAAAGTAATCGTAGAAATATGTGGGAGCCATATGAATTTCCAGATTCCTCTATTGGTTATTGATCGGAGAAGTGTCTCGATCATGTCTACGTAATTCACGAACCGTGGGAGACACACTTAAGGATTCGATGTTGTTTAGTAGATATGGAATGTAAGTAGGGAGACCGAATGTTGTTCGGAATCTCGGATGTGATCCGGGATATCACGAGGAGATCCATAATGGTCTGGAGAATAAGATTCATATAAGGAAAGTCCAAATCCGGAGTTCGGGAATGATTCCGGTGATTTCATCGGAGAGGTTCTAAAAGGGTCTAGAAGGTTCACCGGACCGGAATGGAAAGGGAACATGAATGTGTCATGGATAAGTGGAATGATTGGATCATGTCCTAGGTTACTTGGTTGGGAATTAGCAAGAAAGAAATCAATCTCCAAATTGAAAGCCAAAAGGCAAGTTTGAAAAGTCAAACTGGGACAATGTGTCCTGGTGGAGGAAGGAAAGAATCCTTCTTTCCCTCCACCACAAGTCAACAAGGATAGGGAGTTGGGGAAGGATTCAAACTCCCCTCTCCCAATCTGCCCTCCCTCTCATAAATAGAGAGGAGTGGGTGCCCCAAGGCCACACAACACTAGCCCCTCCCCACCTAGCCGCGCCGCCGCCCCCTAGCGCCACCGCCGCGTCTCCGCCTCGCGCCGCCGCCGGACACGCCTCCTCCTCTCCGGACACGCCTCCTCTCCGGAAACCCTAGATCCACCATAACCTGCTCTGGCTTAGGCGAAGCCCTGCAGGATTTTCCCTCTACTTCTGACACCACATCGTCGTGCTGCCGGAATTGCGAGGGGAGAACTACAACCTCCGCTGCCTGCGGGAACAAGGGATATGATGGTCTTCATCGAGTACCAAACATGTGATCGACTGCGGAAGCGCTTCCGGAACGCAATGCCGGAAGGATCGTCTACGCGATCTTGAGATTGGCAAGTGTACGACTACATCACCCACGAGAATCTGCTCTCGTTAACCGCTTTGGAATCTTCGAGGGTGAGTACTCTAACCAAATCGTTGCTATAATCTAGTAGATAGATCTTGGCTTGTTTGTGTGCATGTGGTAGATTTTTTTTTATTTTCCATGGTACGAACCCCAACAGTGGTATCAGAGCCGTGTCTATATGTAGATTTGTTGCACGAGTAGAACACAATGATCATTGTGGACGTTGATGCTTTTGTTGTCGATTGCTTAGTTTGCATCTTGCGGGATGGTGGGATGAAGCGGCCCGGGCTAACCTTACATGACATCATTCATGAGACTTGCTCCACGCTTGACATGCAACTTGTATTGCATAAGTGGCTTTGCGGGTGCCTGTTTCTCCCAACATAGTGAAGATTCAATTTACAACGGGTGATTGACAATACTAGTATCAACGTTGTGGTTCTTGTTCATAAGTTAGAACGACACTTGATGAAAGCCCCAAACCACGTAAAACATGCAAAAAAAATTAGAGGCGTCTAACTTTGTTTTGCAGGGGTGTGCTGTGATGTGATATGGCCACGATTGTGATTATATATGATGTATGAAATGTTCCTTATTGTAAGTCGGCAACCGGCAGGAGCCATATGGTTGTCTTTTAATTTTATCTAGACTTTCGTGTCTATTATTCAAAGTAGTTGTAATAGTTGATGCTGGTGGACGACAACCATGGAGCGGCGCCATTGACCTTGACGCCGCGCCGGTGATGATGGAGATCATGTTCGTGCTTGAAGATGGAGATCGGAAGCACAAGAAGAAAGGCGATATCATATCACATATTTTGAATTGCATGTGATGTTAATCCTTTTATGCATCTTGTATTGCTTAGTTCGCGACGGTAGAATTATAAGATGATCCCTCTCACAAAATATCAAGTTATAGAGTGTTCGTCCTTAGTAGGCAGTGTTGCCAAAACTCGTTGTTTTGAAGCATCACGTGATGATCGGGTGTGTTAGATTCTGTGAGTGTGTACAATGGGAGCAAGCCAGATTTTCTCATGCGGAAGCTAAGGTTTGGTCTTGACGAGCCTAGCATATACAGACATGGTCTCGGAACACGGAATACCGAAAGGTAAAGCATGTGTCATATAGATGATATGATGAACATGATGATTGTTTGCCTTTGAAACTATATCATGATGAACACCACGCTGTCGTGTTGCCGGAATCGCGAGGAGAGAACTACAACCTTCGCTGTCTGCTGGAACAAGGGAGAGGACGGTCTTCATCGAGTACCGAATGTGTGACCGACTGCGAAAGCGCTGCCGAACGTAGCGCCGGAAGGATCGTCTACGCGATCTTGAGATCGGCAAGTGTACGACTACATCACCCACGAGAATCTGCTCTCGTTAACCGCTTTGGAATCTTCGAGGGTGAGTACTCTAATCAACTCGTTGCTACAATCTAGTAGATAGACATTGGCTTGTTTGTTTGCATGCGGTAGATTTTTTTTTGTTTTCCATGCTACGAACCCCAACACGATCGACATGCCCCCACGTCGCCGCCCATCGGCCGACCCCCTCTGGAGGAAGAGGAGGCAAGCCTATGCAAGAACAACGCACACCCGCCTGCCCGCTTCGGTCCGAGAAAGATGCACCGCGCTACCTTCCCACGCACCTCTAGGCAACTGACGGCCGCACCGATGGCAGATCTGGACAGGATCCGAGACCTGCGACCGCAGCCTCCATCCCATGTGCGGATGCCCAAGGGAAAATCGCCGCTGCTGCACGACCAGGCCAACGCCGCACACAGACGAAACCCATCCCATCGAAAGCCATGCCCAAGGGAAAGTTGGCGCCACCACACGATCAGAGGCGCCGCCCCACCGCACTCAACCAATCACCATTAGTGTCATCCCCAGTCGCCACCAGGGATCCGGTGCCACGAACTCCACCCCTGGCCCCTTCGATGCCGGGCCTGCTACCACCGCGGCCATCGCCGACGGCAACGGCGGAAGGGAAGGCCACCAGGGGGCGGCGGGACTTTGGTGACGCTAGGGTTTTCGCCCTGGTGCCACCAGTGGGGGATGAGGATCCTCAAGTTTAGCACTCTTAGTGAAGTTAGCATCCCGATGCTGTCAGGATAGGGAGCAGTAAAGTGGTTATTAGACAGTTGCGATTGATTTAGCTCAAGAAGATTGCTTATGCCAAATGGTAACTTTCCAGAAATCTGATTAGATCCAACTAATAGTTCTTGAAGTTATGTTCATAGGTTGGCAACAGAGCTTGGCAGCATACCTCAACACACGGAGGCGCGTGCAGTTTGTCAACGGTGTCATGAACTCGCAATCCTGCACATCAGTTGCCGTAAACTGATTATTGGCAAGGCTGATTACACTAGGGCAGAGAGTACCTATGTCAGAAGGCACTATTCCGATGAAGTTCTTGACAATTGGAGGCGTCTAATAAATGTAAGTAATGGTGGGATTACCCAGTGAAGTTGTTCATCTGCATACGTATGAACCTGAGATCTGACAAGCCTCCAAGCCAAGCAGGAATTTCTCCCGTGAACTGGTTTCTGTTAAGATTGATATGCTCTCAAGACTAGTGCAGTTCTTCGGGTCAGCATTTACATCGCTATGAAAGCGAATTGCTGGATAGGTTAAGATGTGGCAACCGAGACAAACGGCCAATCCATGAAGGTATTCCGCCATGGAAATTGGTTTGGCTGAGGTCTAGAATTTTCAAAAACGTGAGGTTTCCAAGTGATGGTGGGATTATGCCGGCAAGGCCCTCCGAAGTGAGAGGTTAAGCATTGCAACCCTGTGCAGCTGTGCTTATGCTTAAGGCTGCAACTGGCAACTGGCCATAAGCAGATATCAGTAGTTGTGTTCCACACAGCTAGGACACCTGGCTGGTTGCTTAGGCTTTCCTTGAACGCAAGCAAGGTATCCACATCAGCTAGGAGGCAGTACGGCGGCTATCGGGCCGGGGCGCTGGGCGCTGGGCGACGGCAGTGCGAGTTCCTGCGGCCGGCGGCGCCGTTGCCTCCGGCAAGAGGCCGGGCGGTGCGTGCGGCATTAGGATGGGCGCCATGCGCGTCGAGGCTGCCTGGTGTGGTGCAGCGTGGTGGTGTGGCTGGGGGGCAAATCTGGGCCTTGGCATTGGCAAGCTGGTGTGGGTGGTGGCCGGCGAGGTGCAGCACGGTGAGCCTGGCTATGACGATCTACTGTTGGCTCGCCGAACTCCGGCTGCCCTGGAAGTAAGGGATGGCCTGCTCGGCTGGCCTTGATGGGTGCGGGTGGAGCTCCGAGTGAAAACTCAGCCCGGACTCCGGTCGGTGCCTCTCTTGCCATCAAGGTCCCGTGCTCTCCGGGTGAAAACTCAAGTTCTAGATTCTCTCCTTGGAGGCGTCATCTTGGAGAGCATGCCCTTTGTGGGGCAACGGTGGTCCGCTTGTCGTGCAATGTCGTCATGCCGGTGGGCTGGTGGAAGTCGAGGCGGTGGCCCCGAGCAGGATGCGGTGAGCCAGCGGCAGCTCCGGAAGGCGATGCGGGAGAAACTCTATGGTCCAGGGATGCGTCTTGTCATAGCTTGGATGGACACCTTGGCCTTGGTCGTGAGGGCGGCAAGGGAGTCGGCTCGATCGGACTCGGACACGTCCTAGAGGGAACGATCGGGTTTTATGTCGGAGCAGCGGCCCCGGATGAGTGGGTGCGATGGTCGTGGTCTGCGGTCGATGACCCTGTGAAGCTTGGGCTGCGACTGCGAGTTGTTGGTTTGTGCAGCATTCCAGCTCGAGAACGAGCGGTGGTATGTCGAGGCAGCGGCCCCGGAAGGTGGTGTTCGCGCAGGGCATGGCGGAGCAACAACGGAATGTCGAAGCAGCGGCTTCGAGTGTTCAACAACTTTGAGGGTGCTCTTGTCCTTGTGTCGTGTGGTCGACGAGGTGGCTCTTGAAGTTGGTCGTCGGCATGTCGCTACTTCTGGCGCTTGGTTTGTCCCGGTTTGCTCCTCCCAATAGTAGGCGGCTTCTAGTGGTAGGATTTCTCGGCTGGCTCGACAAAGCGGGTCACCATTGGTTGGGTTAGTCTGGCCCTTTTGTGGTCATGTGTTGTCTGGTTGTCGCCCTTTTGTGGTCTTCTATGTGTTGGTTGGCGAGGGTGGGTATGGCCCTATTGTGTCTTTGTTCAGGTAGGTTTGTCCCGGTTTGCATTAGATTCCATCCGGTTTCCCTCTAATTAATTGGGAACTTAATTAATGGATAAGGCGAAGCTTTTGCCTTCGTTTGGGAAAAAAAACTCGAGATCAGAGCAAACCCTCATTCAATCTTTTGGAATCATTTGCTACTTGCTGCTATAATAAGTGGCAAAACTACTAGCAAGAGAGGATATAACATGGAATATCTCAACTACTAACCGGATCAAAGGCTCAAATTACTAGCAACCGGGATTAACAAGAAATACATCAATAGCCAAATCTTCACTGGAGTCAAAAGGTGTACCGGGAAGCACAAATAATGCTCAGCTAAACTTAGTCATTACAGGTGCCACTCCTTATAATAGGGCAAAAGAAGAAGAAAAAGGTAGAATCCTGGGATATTTCTCTTCAACATGATATCTGCCATGCTCAGTCAAGCTGCACCTTTTCCAACTCAGCCATCGTTTCTTCAAACTGTAGGAATATAACAAAGAAATTTAGGCCATGGTTTCCTCAAGGAAAGGTTGGCAAGCTATCATCATCAGGTTGGTAAAACGTCAAGTGAGATCTCTATACCTTCAAGATTTGTCTCAAAAAGTAGTCACCGTGGCGCTTTGCCGATTTGGACTCCACAACATGAATAACATCCTGCATGATTGCAAATAATTTATATGGAATTATACAAGCAAACTGTATCATTATTTGGGCAGATAGTCTAAACTATCAGTCCAGTCATTGCAGGAACACATGGTGTATGCTGAGAAAAGTTAAAGACTAAAAGAACCACAAGATCAAGCAACTCCTGATGAGCAAGATATCATGCTTGATTCCCATTCCAGAAAAAAGGTTTGATCTTTCAAAATCAACAAGTTCATTTTAAGGAAAAAAAAGTTTATCTTTCATTCCAGGAAAAAAGCTTGTGATTATCTACAGCAGCTAGATCACATAGCTCAACAGGTTTATCTTCCATTCCACGAAAAAAGCTTGTGATTATCTACAGCAGCTAGATCACATAGCTCAACAGGTTTATCTTCCATTCCACGAAAAAAGCTTGTGATTATCTACAGCAGCTAGATGACATAGCTCAACTGAGTACTGGCTAATGGTTCATGAAGATATTAACTTCTAATTGAACAATAAAATACATTAGAACAGACTTGTCTTTCATTCCAAGAAAGAAGCTTGCGATTATCTACAGCAGCTAGATGACATAGCTCAACTGAGTACTGGCAAATGATTCATGAAGATATTAACTTTGAACAATAAAATACATCAGAACAGACTTAACTAAAAGAGGGGAAAATGCATCATTATGAACACAAAGTATGCATCCGAAGTGTTAGAAAAGAGAACAATTGCAGCGCATTACCTCGTTGATGTAGAAATCAAAGTCTGCGCTGGAAACAATTTTTCCATTATTGTCAACAGCATGCATTTTGTGCTTGTACGTCAGAAGGATAGACCTGTACAAATATTTGCTTAAGTATTTATCCACAAGCCACTAAAAATAAGCAAATAAAGTACTCCCTCCGATTCAAATTAATTACTCAGATTTGTCTAGATTCAGATGTATCTAGACCTGGTTTAGTGCTAGATATATCCAAATCTAGACAAACTTGAATCAATTAATTTGGATCGGAGGGAGTAATTTAATTATCAAACAGACCTAAGTGTTGCCTCATCCATTTCCATATATTGGGCAAGTTTCGTTATGGTTATTGCTGAATATAATTTTAGATAACTCCGGATCCCAGAAAGCAACTGTTGTTGCTTCACTTCATAAAGGAACAGCTTCAACTGAAGACGATAGGCATCCTGTTGAATAACAGTAAAAATAATAATTAACAACTTCTGTATGTCTGCTTCACACAAATGAATATAAAGATATATATAGATAAGTGTGCAATCAAACCTATCTACCCAAGGTGTTACTAATCAAGATTCACCAACTCATATTCTTATACAACATAAGAAATGGTAAGCCTATACAATAATGCATACAAAACAATCATAAAGAACATCACCATCATGGATCAACAAGCACAATATTGCCCTACAGCCGGTCATTTTCAACGGATGGTCTACCAGTCTAAGTTATACAAAAACTAGCCTACTTATCTGTCCACCTAGAACATTTGAATGATAGAACATGGGAATTTTTGACAAAACCACACCAGAAGTGTTTGATTACAGGAGAAGTTATTTGCTGGTTGGGACGGAAAGTTGGAAACAGCTTCATCTTCTTATGGATGAGTGAAAGGCTAAAATGTAGATTTCCAACTAAGGGGCATGTTATTTCGCCAATTTTTTTTAATGGTGACTGAATCAGCAGGCACTACTTTCCAAACTTCACCTCATGGTTTAATATGACCCCAGCAACATAGAAGACAAGCCATAAGTGTAGTAAGTGAAAAGAAATAGCATCATTATACTCTTCAAGAAGAAGCCTTACCTGGTTATAATTGGTAAGTGGCTGGTCCAGGACTGGAGGTGATGGAGTAATGAACTTTGGGCATGCATACGAAAATAGTTCATCATAAGCAGCATAAGCTTCTTCATCAAACCTTTGCATCTTTGTCATTTTGTCATTGTACTTCTCTTTCAGCTGGGTGCTAACATTTTCATCTATGAGTCTGTTCTGTGGGCATAGAGAGAGGGAAATTGCCAACAGTGCATACATCTGCTCATTTTTCTTCAGAATCTGATCATACTGAGGAGATTTTTGGTGGTACTGCTTATACTTCAGAATATAAAGCAGAATTTTGTTGAATTCCTTGGTGGCATCAACATACCTAGGTTTATAGAAGAATATAATGTATTAGCTAAAAGATGGCAGAATGAAAGGAACCCTTAAATCTTTGAACAAGTTGCATGACATGATTCAATCTACCTGGATATATGTAAAGATGCATTTCATATTTCTTAGATATGCATGGAGCAGTAGAAAGTAAATCAAACAAATCCATGGGTAGTAAAAAGATAGAAGACAGTAGGTTTTTGCACCTGCGCATCATAAGGTTTGCGAAGCCATAATGATAGATGGTTGAGATGTGACTCCCAATCACAATGGTGTAGACCCCCTGCTGGTTAAGGTTGATTGGTGCCAAGCACTTGAGGCCAGTGTGGTAATCCCCAAGCAGACAGTGTATCCTGAGCAGCCCAATCATGCTGTAGTAACCCAGGACCTTGAGCACATTGCTGCCACCCTGGTAGTCATACCCATCGGTGGCAGTGAACTGCTCCAGCCCCTCCTTCTCCCTCTCCAGGATCTGTGCGATCATGGACTTCTCCACAAGCGCTTGGAGGTAATTGAGAACCCCATAAACATTCCATGCCTGCGCAAATTCAGCAAGGGAGACTACATTGTCAGCTGAACAATAGAGAAAAAATAAAGATGAATCTAGCAAGAAAAAAAAAGACGAAGCTGTAATTGCCTTGTCGAACTGCTTGAGCTGCTGGAGCTCGTCCTCTGTCTTGTTCTTGAGCTTGGCCCGGTACTGGCAGAAGCTCTGGAACTGGTAGACGAACTCGTCGACCATGTCCCAGAGCCACTGGTTGGGCAGCTGCATGTTGACGACGCCGTGGAGGACGACGCTGAAGAGGTCGCAGTAGTTGTTCCAGGACTCGGAGCGGTGGCTGGCGGTGAGCGGGGAGAGGCGCGCGTAGGCGTGGCGGTACCATAGCTCGCGGTAGAGGAGGAGGAAGACGTGGTCGCCGTCGCAGTAGGGCGCCACGGCCTCCGCGGAGGGCCAGGGCGAGTCGCGGAAGAGGCGGTCGGAGAGGCGCTGGAAGCCGCCCTCGTACATCTGGTTGATCTCGTAGACGTTCTTGTCGCGGATGTGGCGGTACAGGTGCACCACGAACGTCTTCACCGAGTCCGGGACGTAGTTGGGGTCGTACGCGTCGGCCGGGCCGCCGCCGTGCGGCTGGGGCGGCGCGAGGCCGTCCTCCCGGTCGTAGGCGGACGCCATGGTGTGGCGAGGGGAAGAGTTTGGTTAGGGTTTCGGGGTTGCGGCGGCGGCGTGAGGGGTGGGAGGAGGCTTTGGAGGGGCACCGATTTGTCGTGTGGCTTTGTTTTGCTTGGATCTCGCTGATGTTCTGGGCTTTTTGCTGGTTTTGTGGGTTGCGAGATTACAAAGAACTGTGTCCCTTTCAGCCCGTCTATTTTTTTTCCTTCCGTGATTCTAGGAACAGAAGACCGACCCATGATCCCCACGTCTCCCCCGTAACCCAAATCCCGTAAAAACATCCCGTAAGTGTAGCATTGTTGCTTTCAGCCCGTGGCGTATCTCGAGCGAACGTATGGTTTTCGCTGCGGGCGCGAGCGGGCGCTCCGGCTGAAGCGCTCCTTCACGAGCCACCCAATGCGGCCCAGTAATAGGCATGATTTCTTTTTCATTTTTATTTTATGTTTTCTTTTTTCTGTTTTACAGTAGTTTAAAAAAGCTCAGATTTCGAATAAGTTTAAATCTGAAAAATATTAACTTTGAAAAGTGTACAAATTTAATAAAGTTCAAACTTGAAATATTAAAATTTTGAATAACGTTCAAATTAAAGGAATTCAAAATTTAAAATTCAAACAATTGATTTTCAGAATTTATTTTATTTTGAATTTTGTTCGGATCTAAAAATGTTTGAATTTTAAAATTGTTCAGCTGATAAAAGGAAAAATAAAACAAATAAGAAGAGAAAAGAAAAAAGAAAAAAAATATCATATCTATAAATGGGTTGGCCTAGGAAGAAAACCTTCAATGGAGGGAGTGGTAGTTCTTTAGTTAGTGCTGAAGTCCACAGCATTGTTCAATCTTGTTAGCCGTTTCATCATCAAGTGGTTTTGTCAAGGTGTCGGACGCGGTGCAGGGTGACAAGAGGTCGGCTTCTCTCAAGGCTTAGCGAATAGAACTAGCTTGGCCTTTGTGTTTGGATTTAGGTTTAGTAGGTGTGGTGATAAAACCCAGAAATCTATCCACCTGCTTTTGCACCCGAGACGGAGAATTGGAATCGTCGACAAGACCAACTGTTCGGGCTAGTCCAGTTCAACATTTTTTCTCTTTTTCTAATTCTTCTCTTTTTAGTTTTTAGTTTTTTTACTTCACGTTTTTAAATTTTTAAAGAAAGTTCACATTTGGAGTTTTGAAAGTGTTTAGATTGTAAATTTTATTCAGATTTCAAATTTTCAATTTGTTCATATTTCGGATTTGTTTAGTTTTGAAAAAGTTTTGATTTTCAAAAAAAATAGATTATAAATATTCAAACTAAAAAGTTTAAATTTAAAATGTTTAGATTTTAAGGGTTGCTCAAACTCTAAAAAATTAAAAATTAAAAAACTATTCAGATTATTATTTAGAAAATATGGATTTTAAAAATACAAAAAATAAAACAAAAGAGAAACAACATAAAAATGAGAGGGCGGTGCAAGTCATTCTTGTTTGGGATGGCCGCACATGTCAATGTATTGGAGCTCCCCACTAGTGGGCGCTATACATCGTGTTCAAAGGGGATGCTTTTCTATCCCCTTATAGAACTTCTTCATGGGTCATCTACAATACGGCCCAAAACAACTTGTATTCTGTCATTCTCTTCTTTTTTTTTAAGTTTTGTTATCTTTTATTTAATTTAAATTGTTTTTATTTTAAAAACTTTAGATTTTGAAACTTTAAATTTTAAAATACATAAATTTCGAAAATTGCTTAGATTTGAAAATGACTTTTATTTTAAATAAACTATTTGAAAAAATGACTTTGTTCAAATTTAAAAATTATTCAAAACTAAAATTTGTTCAGAATTGAAAAATGTTTAAAATAGAAATTTGCTTAGATTTAAAAATTATTAATTTTTTCAAAATCAAAAAACCTAAAAGAATGAAAGGAACAGAAAAGAAAACAAACAAAATAAAGAATATGTAAAACCATAAAACACAGCAAAGCCAAACCAAAATAAGAAGAAAAATCGCGAATAGAAAATGGTTGTATGACCTATCTAATCAGAAAAACTCCTAATGGACCGGCTCATACCACGAACGAGTGTGAACGGAGCGCCTTTAGCGCCCACATTGAGCGGGATAGAGGTTTTACCGCCGAACTCACCCACGACATAAAAGCCTATCTTATGGGCCAGTCTTATTTTTTTCCATCTATACGCTAGTTTGGATTTTTTTTGTCACGTGCGACTCAAATCGGCTTGGTGGCCCCGGTTTTGTACTAGTTTCTTATTACCATATTCTTGGTTATTTTAGTTTTTTCTTATTCTTTTCTTTATCTTATTAATAAAAATAAAAAATGAATAGTTCTTAATTAAATGATTAAAAGATCTAGATCATTTTCAAAAATCATAAACCAAAATTCTTAATTCGTGAATAGTTTTTACAATGTGATGACCAACTTTTTAAAATCACGAAACACATTCTAAAATCATGAACAATTCTTCCCAATGTTTTGAAAAATAGTGTACATGTTCTAAAAAACATAAAATAATTTCATAAATAAGAGCTTAAAATGGAAAAGAAGAAAAAAAAATCAAGAATAGAAAAATAAAACGCTGAAAAATGGGTCATCCCACAAGTGGACGCCTTTGTGCTGCACCAGTAGCCTGTGCCATGCAGACCTGAGTGGCATGTACGAGGTGCCACACCCCTAAGGCTGGTCATAGTGGAGGTAACTTCACTAGTAACAAAGAATCCAACTCAATATTTTTGCTTATGTGGCAATGAGTTAATAAAGAAAGAGATAGATAGAGTAACTAGCTATGTTAGTGTAACATCACACATATCAAGGCAAAGTGAGTCTACAACTTAATTAATATGATATTGCATGTTACCACACTTAAGTTATTTTACACTATGAAGATAGTAACTTAGACTCATGTTACTAGTCTAAGTTACTATGCATTATGACCAGCCTAAGTGGGTTCACTAGGCGATCCCAATATCTTGTTTTGTTATTTTGTTTTTATTGTTTTCTTACTTTTTTATTTTTAAATATTTGGAAAAACTAAAAAAATGAAAAATATTTGAACATTTTTAAATTTAAATTTGTATGAATATGAATATTTTCCAAATTAAACTTTTTAGAATTTGAATATTTTTAGTTTAACCTTTTAAATATGAATATTTTTAAGATCTAAACATTTTATTTCAATATGAACAAAAATGAAAAAGGGAAAAGCAGCAAAAACAAAAAACAAAATAGAAAAAGAAAAACAAAAAACCAAGCCATGAAGAAAATCGAACATGAAAACCTAAATAGAAATAGAACTGAAAACCGACCCGATATATAGGTATGGCCTAAAAGGCGGACCCACGTGTGTCGTGTCCCATAGGCATCGAACTGGTTGGCATAAAGGATTTTTCAAAAAGTAGTCGTTTAATGGTTTTCTTGGTGGGCTCAATCCATTTAACGTTTTCCTCGGCCTTCTTTCGATGGTGGTTTTTCTTTTTTTTCTTTTTTTTTGCAAAAATTTCGTCGATCTATTCATAATCATCAACAACATCGCTAGATGTATGGTGCACCTAGCTCATGTCCGCTTAATGAAGTAACAAACAATCATACACTACCGAGTAACATCCGATGGAAAAGGTTGTATTCTGGAATTGTCGAACTAATTTTCTATAATAAGAGGAACAAACCTTTCTGAATAAAGAAACTAATAGTTATACATATGTTATAAAATGTAAAAACAGATACTTAAAAAAGGGAGATAGGTAAAGAAAAGGGAAATTGGAAAGAAAAGCGAGTGAATGGAACGTATGAAAGAAAAAATCGGATGATATGAACTGAATCCTACCTGTTGGTCTAATAGCCATATTTGTGGACATTCATTTTATTAGATGACTAAAGTTGTTTCCGCACAAGCCATATGCTATTTATCATAATAGTTGTGGTGGCCATAAATCCATATTATTTCAAACAACATAAACAAATCTAGGAAAACATTAATTTTATATCTAAAATAAATTCTACGCACTATCTTCACATTTGCAAGGGCCACTTCGTTGAGCACATTGAAGGCAATTAACTGTAATAAGCTATGATCATTTAAATGACCTTGGTTTCATATATTTTTGGGGAATTGAAAGTTAGGCCACCATTGCCACGCTTCTATGTTAAATTGTTCAACAAGGCCCTCTCTAAGGCTTTCTGACTTGTGTATCAACCATTTCAAGTTTTGAAATGCACAAAGATCACATAATCACACTCGCGATCATCACATCAACATTCATACTTAGCAAAGGCAAACAAAATATGAGAACTATGGGGAAGGACCACTAATCTAATAGTTTTCTAGCAAAATGAAATATGATGTTTAATGAAATTGATGATATCACAAGACTTTGAAGTTCTAAACCTCACCAAAACTAGAAAAGAGAATCCTTTTGAGGTCTCAGATCCTCAATCTTATGTCCAGAGTCCAAAAACCTAAAGAAAGAACATAATATTTTGAAATCATACCATAAAGGTAACGCAAAAATTGAGACTCTTTCGCTCCATAAAAAAAGTTCGGTTCTCTGCCCAATCCAATAATAACTAATGTAATCTTGCTCCTCCTCCGAGGTTATTTGTTTTCCACCACTAAACTGGGCATGCAATCGATTGAACTGCTTTCATCTCCTACCTTTTTAATACTAGAATGAAATGTTACCTCATGCACGAGAGCCCTAACACACATGAGAGCATCCATTTTGTCAAGAAAGCAATTTTCACCTATTTTGGAATTCTTCGATCATCAGCGACAACTGAAGTCTATTTTCCAGTGTAGAGTTTATTTGATACTATGAACACTTTGGCACTAAGATGTATTTATCCTCTGTTGAGCATTTTGTAATCAATAAGGAGGAAGAGCAAGATACTGACTTGGTCTTTTAGGAATCAAGACTCACATCATCAACCAGTTGGAACATGTTAAAAGTACTTGGGTGTTTGAGTTGTCGTAGTATTCTAGCACCCCCGAACCACACCAAGCAAGGCAAAATACAACACTCTCTTCTATTTCCCACTAAACAAAACAACAAGCACTTAATCCAGGAGCCGCAACTAGAAGATTTGACCTCTCTTGAATAAAGGTTATCTCGGGTATTGCTCAAGGTAGCATAGAATATGGAATATCTACACCAAAATTAGTATAAACATATGTGGAAGTAATCTCTCTAGGTTTGTGATATAGTCATACATATTGATATAATCATATCGGAAAACTAACCCCAAAGTGGAAGGACTGAGAAGGATCACCGAAGAAATCAAGTTTGGGATGGTAAAGATCGCCATGGAAGATGTTGAAGTTTATAAATGCACTTGAAATATGGATCAACTTCGAAAGTTGTATGTGTAATGATTCTCTCCAATATTAATAAAATTTTCCATTTTGCAAATATCCATGGACCCCTTTGATAAGTAGAGGTGAGAGAATGTGTTTACATATAGTGAGTAGCTCGAGGTAATGGGAAAGTCTTCTGAAGGTTCTGATCTCCTTGCCCATGGAAAAGGTTTATATGAATTTCGATCTTAAATAAGAGGGTTGGTGGTTGTTCTGAAAGAACATATGACCATCCCATGCGTCCGTATATAATTTAAACATTAAGGTTTCCAAAATAGCAGTTCCCACTTACTAAGTCATGTCTATTACATAAAAAAGAGAATCTAAGAAATGAGGCCTTAGACTTGGCTTTTGATATCAATGACCTGAGTTAATGACAATAGGGGGAGGGAGGTTGCTCCATGGTGTCGTGGTATATGGTCTCTTTAACAGTGAAAACATGACATTAAGGTCTTGTTTACTTCTCTCGTATTTCCTGCTAGTGTATTTACGGGAATCAGAGGGGATTATTGTTGGAGATATGCCCAAGAGGCAATAATAAAGTGGTTATTATCATATCTTCATGCTTATGATAAATGTTTACATACCATGCTATAATTGTATTAACCGGAAACATTAATACTTATGTGATTTGTAAACATAAAAGGGTCCCTAGTAAAGCCTCTTGTTAAACTATCTTGTTGGTTAATATATGATCATGGTTTAATGATCATGAACATAGAAGATGTTATTAAACAACAGGGTCATATCATTAGGAGAATGATGTGATGGACATACTCCTATAATTAAGCATAGCATAAAGATCAAGTCATTTAATATAGTTCATTTGCTATATGCTTTCTGATACATAGTAACCTAATTCCTTCGACCATGAGATCATGCTAATCACCATCACCGGAAGGATGCTTTGATGACATCAAACACCACACCGTAACTGGGTGTCTATAAAGGTGGGATTGAGTGTTCGGAAAGTATGTGTTGAGGCACATGGATCAAGAGTGGGATTTGTCCATCCATATGACGGATAGATATACTCTGGGCCCTCTCAGTGGAATGTCATCCAGTTAGCTTGCAAGCATGTGACTGGCTCACAAGGGATCACATATCACGGGAACGAGAAAAGAGTACTTATCGGTAACGAGGTTGAACTAGGTATGCAGAGATACCGACGATCAATACCTCGGATAAGTAAACTATCGTGAGACAAAGGGAAATTGGTATCGTATATAAGTGGTTTATTCGATCGCAAAGTAATCGTTGGAATATGTGGGAGCCATATGAATTTCCAGATTCCTCTATTGGTTATTGATCAGAGAAGTGTCTCGATCATGTACGCATAATTCACGAACCGTAGGGAGACACACTTAAGGATTCGATGTTGTTGTGTAGTTATGGAATGATGAGTAAGAGACCGAATGTTGTTCGGAGTCTCGGATGGGATCTGGGATATCACGAGGTGATCCAGAATGGTCCGAAGAATAAGATTCATATAAGGAAAGTCTTGTTTCGGAGTTCGGAAATGATTCCAGTGTTTTCACCAGGAATGTTCTAGAAGGGTCTGAAAGGTCCGGCACTCCAGAGGGGAAGGGTACATGGATGTGTCATGACAATGTGGAATGGTTGCATCATGTACTAGGTCACTTGGCTGGGCAATATGGAAAGAGAAATCAAATCCAAGTTTGAAAGTCAAATGCCAATTTGAAAAAGTCAAATCCGAAGTTTGCTTGGTGGAGGGAGAGTAGGAAACCTACTTGGCGAGGAAGTCCCACTCCCTCCACCTGCCGGCCATGAGGAGGAGTTGGAGGAGGACTCCCTCCTCCCAAACCGCCCCTCCCACCTATATAAGGAGGGGTAGGGCGCCCCCCTACCCCTCACACCTAAACCCTAGCTACAAGGCGCCACCACCCTCCAAGTGTTGCCGCCGCCTAGGGCACCTCCCAAGTTGCCGAGTTGGGGTATCCCAAACCCTAGCTGTCGGCTACACCTCTACCCTTGGTGCCTCTAAACTCTATATCGCCAAGGCCTCTCTCATACTCCACCATACTCGCTCCGGCTTAAGGCGAAGCCCTGCGAGATCTCCCCTCTACTTGAGCACGCCGCCGTCGTCTTTGGAATCACGAGGAGAGTGCTACAACCTCTGCTCTTTGGAATAAGGGAGAGGAAGGTCTTCATCGAGTACAACGTGTGACCGATCATGGAGCCGCCGGAACGTAGCGTCGGAAGGATCGTCTACGCGATCTTGAGATCGGCAAGTGTACGACTACATCACCCACGAGAATCTGCTCTCGTTAACCGCTTTGGAATCTTCGAGGGTGAGTTCCTCTATCGACTCGTTGCTACAATCTAGTAGATAGATCTTGGCTTGTTTGTGTGCATGCGGTAGAATTTTTTTGTTTTACATTCTACGAACCCCTACAGTGGTATCAGAGCCGTGTCTATATGTAGATCTGTTGCATGAGTAGAACATAATGGTCATTGTGGGCGTTGATGTTTTTGTTGTCGATTGCTTCTTGTGTACTTTGCATCTTGCGGGATGGTGGGATGAAGCGGCCCGGTCTAACCTTACATGACATGACATCGCTCATGAGACTTGCTCCACGCTTGACATACAACTTGTATTGCATAAGTGTCTTTGCGGGTGCATGTTTCTCCCAACATAGTTAAGATTCAATTTACAACGGGTGATTGAAAATACTAGTATCAACGTTGTGGTTCTTGTTAGGAAGTTAGAACGACACTTATTAAAAGCCCCAAACCATGTAAAATATGCAAAGAAAATTAGAGGCGTCTAACTTTGTTTTGCAGGGGTGTGATGTGATGTGATATGGCCATGATTGTGATTATATATGATGTATGCAATGTTCCTTATTGTAAGTCGGCAACCGGCAGGAGCTATATGGTTGTCTTTTAATTCCTTTAAGTCCTGCGTGTCTATTATTCAAAGTAGTTGTAATAGTCGATGCTGGTGGAAGACAACCATGAAGCGGCGCCATTGACCTTGATGCCACACCGGTGATGATGGAGATCATGTTCGTGCTTGAAGATGGAGATCGGAAGCACGAGAAGAAAGGCCATATCATATCACATATTATGAATTGCATGTGATGTTAATCCTTTTATGCATCTTGTATTGCTTAGTTCACGATGGTAGCATTATAAGATGATCCCTCAAGCACACAATTTCAAGTTTTAAAGTGGTCATCCTTTGTAAGCACCGTTGCTAAAGCTCGTTGTTTCGAAGCATCACGTGATGATCGGGTGTGTTAGATTCTGCGAGTGTATACAACGTGAGCAAGCCAGATTTGCTCATGCGGAATCTAAAGTTTGATCTTGACGAGCCTAGCATGTACAGACATGGTCTCGGAACACGGATCACCGAAATGTAAAGCATGACTCATATAGTAGATATGATGAACATGTTAATTGTTCGCCTTTGAAGCTACAACATCTCTCATGATGATCGGTTTTGATATGGTCGATTTGGTTCATGTAATCACTAATACAATGTGAGGGATATTGTTTTGAATGGGAGTTCAACGACAATATGATTAAAAGTTGAACACTATTATCATAAATTAAATCGAAGTGAATTTGCATAGTTGTTGTAGTCATTGGCATCCGTTTACCATCTTGCGCTTAGTTATAATTGAGATAATAGAACTATAGAATTCTGGTTAGTTACTTTTACGAACTGGTATCGTATTGTTTTGAAGTGTTAATCTAAAGTTTAAAAGTCCCATTGCAAACTTTCAGTAAGTTTCGATTACTCCGTGAAGTTTAATAGTTGGTATTAAATCAAGAGTAACAATTCCAGTGTTAGTATATAAGTATCATGTTTATCTCCATGATTCTTGATATTCGAAAGATAGTTTCAATATCAAGGTAATCTAGGAGTTGAAAGAGTTGTTTTAGAAACCATCATGTATTGAAGATATTGCGATATCTGAAATGATGTTTTGGTTACAACATGATAGAGTATAATATGTCAAAGTTTATGTTCTCATATTTGATGAGAATTTACAAAAGTTTGGAGACACTAGTTGTCCTAATCCTCCAAAAGGTTTTGAAGAGCAGCATTATACTCGTGATTCACTGTTATAAGCTAAAGTAGCTTGATCATGAATAATTCCATGATAAGGGTGAATATTTGATATAGGTAAAATGTTTACTACACCAAGATATTACTAAAGAAAGGAATTTGAAAGAACACCAAACATTTGATGATGGTGATCTACTTCAAAGTGCAAGACCAAATACATTGGTATTTAACTATACATGCTTTGGACTATGTGCCATTTATATGGCTCCACTATTGATGTTGATAGATTCTTTCAAACAGAAAAAGAAATACTGAAAGAGAATCTCATAAATATATGGAAAAAAAGAAAAGACTAGAATTGTTCAGCTTAGGTATATAGAGGATATACGCGTTATGGCTGTATTCTTTGCTTGTTAAATAATGTGGTTCTTAAGTATTGGATACTGAATTTGTTGGTATGAATTGTCATACGAAACAATAGAATTCATGAAATATAATGGCCTAAGTAACTAGCAAAAGAATATGTGATGATGTTCATCGAGAACAAATAAAGGGTTATTGTGTTGCTCGTTAAAACATCAAAGCTTGCCTTCAAGATTTGTTTTATCAGGTATTATGAGAACAAAAGGGTTGTTCAAATAATTGCCGTAATCCATAAAAGATGGATGATTTACAAATATCGTTGGAGAAATCACATCCATAAAACTAGAGCTAAAAATGTTGAAAGACAAATTGATTGAAAGATCACTTAGGAAGTGACATCGCTGTTTAAATTATGTTGGAAAGAAAACATGAAGAAACTCCATGTGGATGGAATTTTGGAGTCTTTTGATTTTGATCAAATAACGCTTCTGAAACTTTCCTAAAGATAATTAAAACTTCGTTCATAGGTCAAAAGGGAACGAATGACTAGCTTATTGGAACTTGTACATATTGTTGTATGAAGTCCATTATGTGTAGTCAGGAGCGATGGATTTCAACTTCATATGCTTTCTCCAAAATTTGAGTGAATATATAAATATTTACTTGATAAGGATTAAGTGTGAAACACTTGAAGAAGTTCAAAGACTTTCAAGATGAAGTACAAAATCAATGTAACAAGAAAATAAAGAATTTATGATAGGATCATAAAGGAAGATTTTTGAGTTACAAGTTTAGCATAACACCTAAGATTTAAGGAATCGTTCCGTGGATTTGCATTTTCCGAAACACCATAAGAGTATGGAGCATTCGAGATATGTAATTAAACCTTGTTTGAAATGGTAAGATCAAAGGTGTAATTCATAAAACTGCCATTATATTTTAAAGATTAAAAGCTTTAGAGACTACCGTTTTTCCACTGAAAAGAGCTCCATCATAATCCGTTGAAATGACACCATATAAAGTTATGGTTTGGGATTAAACCCAAGTTGTCCTTTCTTAAACATTGGTATGCTATGCATAAGAAAGATGTTTGCAACCAAAGTCGGATGAACCTGTCTTTGTATGTTATTTCGAATAACTGTTCCTCCATAACATCAGAGAGAAAAGTGTTTGTCGCTTAGAACGTCAAGTTTCTTTGAGAAGGAATTTTTCGTGAAAATATAAGTGGGAAGACAATAGAACTTTGATAAGGTTAAAAGGACCTTATCTATATGTGCAAAGTTGTGCAGCACCGAAAAGTGTTCCGGAGGCAGCAACAATGCTCATGGCTCACGTGCCTCCAAGGTTGTGGTTATGGAGGTCAAAGCTTCTATTGAACCAAGTAGGTCGGGTCGGGTGAACAATCAAATACCAAGATTTGAGGGTTGAATCATTATTTGAGAATAATGAACGGATTACATGCAAAGAAGCGATGATGGGCCCTCACTCCGTAAAATGGCTTGAAGCCATAAAATCCGTGATAGTTCCATACACGAGAAATCAAGCTTTGAACTTGAAGGACCCTCGATAAAGGTGTAATACCTTACAGTCGTGTTTGGATCTATAAATAAATAGACATGGATGTTTCACATCTATGAAATAGTCGACAACAATGTTCAAAGGTTGACTATGACAAGATTTGATCTTTCATAGCGATATTTAGTCTAGACGGATTAATGTAGCAACCACTACATATAATTTGTTATGTGGTAGTTGAATAAACAAAACAAGTTCTTCTAATAGAATTGTTACCTAGGACGTGTGCATAACACGGTACAAAGGGTTTTGTTAATTCAAAGGATGCTAAAAGCATATGCAAACTTCAATGGTTGAAGTAAGCATCACGGAGTTGGAATCTTCACTATGATGAAACTGTTAAAAGAATTTAATTTCATCAGAGACAATGAAGATGCTTGCATTTGCAAGAAATTAAGTGGGAGCGCTAAGACATATTTCTAATACATTATGTGGAGGACATATTGTTGATTGGAAATGATGTATCTTTTATTTACACATATTAAGAATTTCATCCCGATGAAATACTTAGGCCAAACCCAAATATTTGGCATCAATAGACACTAATATGGTTGTGCCAAAAGTACATAGATGATGTATTGAATGAGTTCAATATAGAAACTACAAGAAAGATTCTTGTCGCACAGAAAGGATTGAATGAAGTTCAATATTAATGATATATTCAAGTGTATTAACACTTGGTAAGTGAAACAAAGATTCAAGTATAGATTGATACTTGATGTATGATATCACAAAAGGTATTTATACCAATCATACTGTGATATGTACAAATCCAGATATGTCCTATGCTCTAAATGTTATGAGCATATACCAGAATGATTCATAAGATGATCATTGGACAATAGTAAGGATATTCTTATGAATCTTTTAGAAGAACTAAGAATATATTGTTTTGTAGAAGTGACAAATAGATGGTTAGTTCATTGTGAAAGTATTACGTTGATACGAGTTTTGTCACAAAGTACAAATTAAGTTTATCTCAATCTAAACTAAGGGTGGCACAATATGATGGAAAGTAAGTTCCATAATGGATTTGGATGAGTTCCAAAGTTAAGACATTATGACAGATATTACAACAAAAGGCTAAGTATATGACTGCTATTATAGCAGCTAAAGAGGGCATTTGTGTCAAGTAGGGTGTAGTTCACAGCGGGATAATACTATGAAGATATATTATATGACAATATTATCAACATGTTTTAACCCCAAAGAACTAAAGGTCTCACCAAAGGACCAAATTTATACAAAGCCATCTCATTAGAGAATGAGTGATGCGTAGAGACGCAAAGACATGCAATTACACACGGACCTGTAAGTGTCAGATCCGAAGATCAGTTGACCACTAGCAATCGTGTACATACAACACCAGAAAGCCATAGGTGTTGAATACACAAAGGTTTGAAACTAGATTATTGACTCTAGTGCAAGTGGGAGACTGTTGGAGATATGCCCAAGAGGCAATAATAAAGTGGTTATTATCATATCTTCATGCTTATGATAAATGTTTACATACCATGCTATAATTGTATTAACCGGAAACATTAATACTTATGTGATTTGTAAACATAAAAGGGTCCCTAGTAAAGCCTTTTGTTAAACTAGCTTGTTGGTTAATATATGATCATGGTTTCCTGATCATGAACATAGAAGATGTTATTAAACAACAGGGTCATATCATTAGGAGAATGATGTGATGGACATACTCCTATAATTAAGCATAGCATAAAGATCAAGTCATTTAATATAGTTCATTTGCTATATGCTTTCTGATACATAATAACCTAATTCCTTCGACCATGAGATCATGCTAATCACCATCACCGGAAGGATGCTTTGATGACATCAAACACCACACCGTAACTGGGTGGCTATAAAGGTGGCATTGAGTGTTCAGAAAGTATGTGTTGAGGCACATGGATCAAGAGTGGGATTTGTCCATCCATATGACAGATAGATATACTCTGGGCCCTCTCGGTGGAATGTCATCCAATTAGCTTGCAAGCATGTGACTGGACCACAAGGGATCACATATCACGGGAACGAGAAAAGAGTACTTATCGGTAACGAGGTTGAACTAGGTATGCAGAGATACCGACGATCAAAACCTCGGATAAGTAAACTATCGTGAGACAAAGGGAAATTGGTATCGTATGTAAGTGGTTCATTCGATCGCAGAGTAATCGTAGAAATATGTGGGAGCCATATGGATTTCCAGATTCCTCTATTGGTTATTGATCGGAAAAGTGTCTCGATCATGTCCGCATAATTCACGAACCGTAGGGAGACACACTTAAGGATTCGATGTTGTTGTGTAGTTATGGAATGATGAGTAAGAGACCGAATGTTGTTCGGAGTCTCGGATGGGATCCAGGATATCAATAGGAGATCCGGAATGGTCCGGAGAATAAGGTTCATATAAGGAAAGTCTTGTTTCGGAGTTTGGAAATGATTCCGGTGTTTTCACCAGGAATGTTCTAGAAGGGTCTGGAAGGTCCGGCACTCCGGAGGGGAAGGGTACATGGATGTGTCATGACAATGTGGAATGGTTGCATCATGTACTAGGTCACTTGGCCGGGCAATATGGAAAGAGAAATCAAATCCAAGTTTGAAAGTCAAACGCCAATTTGAAAAAGTCAAATCCGAAGTTTGCTTGGTGGAGGAGAGTAGGAAACCTACTTGGGGAGGAAGTCCCACTCCCTCCACCCGCCGGCCATGAGGAGGAGTTGGAGGAGGACTCCTTCCTCCCAAACCGCCCCTCCCACCTATATAAGGAGGGGTAGGGCGCCCCTACCCCTCACACCTAAACCCTAGCTACAAGGCGCCACCACCCTCCAAGTGCTGCCGCCGCCTCGGGCACATCCCAAGTCGCCGAGTTGGGGTATCCCAAACCCTAGACGCCAGCTACACCTCTCCCCTTGGTGCCTCTAAACCCTAGATCGCCAAGGCCTCTCTCATACTCCACCATACTCGCTCCGGCTTAAGGCGAAGCCCTGCGAGATCTCCCCTCTACTTCCGACACCACGTCGTCGTGCTGCCGTAATCACGAGGAGAGTGCTACAACCTCCGCTGCCTGCTGGAACAAGGGAGAGGAAGGTCTTCATCGAGTACCGAACGTGTGACCGACTGCGGAAGCGCTGCCGGAACTCAGCGCCGGAAGGATCGTCTACGCGATCTTGAGATCGGCAAGTGTACGACTACATCACCCACGAGAATCTGCTCTCGTTAACCGCTTTGGAATCTTCGAGGGTGAGTTCCTCTATCGACTCGTTGCTACAATCTAATAGATAGATCTTGGCTTGTTTGTGTGCATGCGGTAGATTTTTTTTGTTTTCCATGCTATGAACCCCTACAATTATCCGAAATACGCAAAATTTATGTAGTCTATTTATCACGTCGGGTTTGGATAGGATAATACCGAGATATACCCCAATTCCTCTTAGTTTTTCCTAGATTAAAAACTCTACACCATACTAGTGAATTTTTGGGTAAGAGTATTTGAGGGGGTTGTAGAGGAATGGGTGAACACCAAATCCCCGACCATCCACAAACTTCTCGAGGATAAAAATACGAGAGAAGTAAACACGAAAAAAGTGTGATAAGGGGATAATAAAAGCACTTTCATGCAAACTCCTCGTAATAGTTAATCAATTTAGTGAATTAGCTCAACATTTTATGATGATTCTATTTTACACCCATCTTTTCCTAAGTTTTATCTTGATATTTTATGTTTGATCATATATCCCTATAGTGCCCACAAATCACAACCTGTGCAATCTTCATGTTTTTGCTATTTTGTTGCACGATTAATGGGAAACGAGAAATGAGCTCAACAAGTGGAAACCACTCCTCAATTGGTGTGTTCCCATAGGTGGCACTCGCATATCACCGTGCTTGACTCCAAAATTTAAGGAAGTTGATCATCTATACACGTGAAGCCATCTAATACATCCAAAATGTATCTATGCATATTATATCTTATTTGATTAGCATGTTATTTCTTAATATGTTTCATGTACTGTTTGTATTGATTTACATGATTTTTCCCCAAATTCCATTATTTTGCTATTTAAAACTTGAAAGCATGAAATCCTCGTTTACATATTCTGACGTTTGAGGAAACCTTCTGGAATGTAAATTTATCATAATCAAAGAGGACAAGCGCAACATCTACCCTGTAGAAAAATGGGGGGGGGGGGTGGCCCACTGACTCGATCATATAGTTCTAAAACAATGATACATTGGTATTTTTTATCAAGATACTGGCACAAACTCATAGTCTGGGGTTCAGTACTACCTATTTATCATGGAGGTGACGAGTCAATGGTGAAGGTGGACATGTTACCGGGAGAGGTTCTGATGGTAGCTCCCTCCAAACTTCAGCGGTGACCTTTTGCCTCACGATATATACCTTGTCAAGCTTTAGGCGAGTTACCCTAGGCGCATAAAGGTTACGGCCAATGAAGCCCAAAGAAGTCCAAGTTGCACCCGACAAGTAAAAGCCTATCTTGATCGTTAAGGAAGAAGTACGAACCTACATAGAGTTTGTATTGTAATTATAAACCTGTAACCTCTTCGAATACGGCTCTAGGACCCAACCTCTCATATAAAGGCTGGGAGGACCCAATGGAGAGGCCACCTTAGTCTTTCAATAATCCGTTGTGAGCTAGATCGCAACTAGCGAACCGATGACTTTGTAATCGTGTTTCCACCAAAACCAGACTGCATCAACTCCCTTGTTTGTCTGATCAGCCGATGAAAATCCCAACATTCTCTTTCCACGAAAACCTAAGTTCATAACCATGGTCATTGCCAAAGTTACCCCTTGTTAGTCCATGACTATGATTCTCTCATATAACACTTAAGCGGATAACTCTATGGTTAACTCTTAGCCAGATTATGCATAGCCATGCTTTATGAATCAAATCACTAAGAGGGACCGCAGAATATCTTTCCAAGAAGGAGGGGAATCCAGTCTTAGCATTCCATGTCACATAAATTGCTTCATAGAAGGCATGAACTCTACATTTATAACTGCACTGTCACGAAACAACATTTGGCAGAACCTAAGCCGGTTGATCCACAACTCAGATCGTGTGATTACCTCAGGTCTAAGGATTCCATTGATTGAGACATCCAAATGAAAACTTGCTCGTTGTATCTCAATATGGGTTAGTCTGGATCGCTAAACAATTTAGCCGAGCCGGTGTAAATCGGATTGGCATCACCATTCCCATGACAAGTGGAATCGAGTCATCAGTCTTCTTGCACATTAGTCTAAGCTATGTGTCCAACATAACTTCGCAACTAAGGACAATTTAGTATGAACAATATGAATACATAGTTCCACAACCAAATCTCATATTCGATAATATAAATGTTCATACAAGGACGTATTTAACTTATGAATGCACTTGAGAAATATATCATACATGATTGCCTCTAAGGTATATTTCCAACATGTGGAGGTGCAAAAAGATTTGTGTAGGTGATAAAAAATCCCCATACCTCTCAGATAGGGGACCCCCTTTTGATAATACGGGGTTCCTAAACTCAAACCCAAAAGGAAAAGCTTTGAAACTCCGTCTTCAATTTAATAACAAACGAGGGTCATCACATCCTCCACGTGTCATCATGAAAACAACCTACACATCTCAAACACACAATTAGCTCAACCTTCGTGTGGTCATCAACACCAAAATCACTTAGAGAGCAAAATTATCTTTAACATCTACTGCTCTGGTCAGCGGGGGATGAGCAGGGTGGCGGGACGGTGTCTCTTGTAGGCGGATGGTGACCTCCCCTGCAATAGGGGGCACAGAAGCTCACGACAACGCATCATTGTGGCGTGGAGGCGAGAAGGGAGAGCTGGTACTCCCCTGCCCTAGCTTCTACATCCCAACGCTGCAAGTTTATGTGTCCTATGTGTTAACCAATATTTCCAACTAGAAGCATGTTGTCGGGTATTTCCATCTCTACTAGGAAGTATTGTGAAACACCTTGAGTGAAGCTAATTCACGTGGTCCTTTCTCAACTAGAAGCATGTAGTTAAGCTCTTATTCCTGACAGGCTAGGACATATTTGATTGATTTGTGTGCGATGGCATTGTTTACATGCTTGATTGAATATAGTGTGAAGTATAGAAATGATTTGGTTAATTGAACCATATTTACTTTGATAGAAGATAGAAGGCATTTGCATATTTTCTCGTGAGTAGTAGCTAACTACGCGGTAGCGGCTCATATAGAAGTTTATGATATTTGCAACATTGCCAAGCATAATTAATGCCAACCCTTTGGCCATGTTAATTCATGATTTTATAGGAACACAAATTCTAATGATCTATGTTCAAATTCAAAGAGAATTCGGATCAGGGACACCATCTTCAGGTTGTGTAGATATATAGGCTGAACTAGAATAATCAAGTTGTAGTCCTAATGCTCTTACACCAAGACATTTGCTAATTAATTAAATTTTTACATGTAAATGAAGAGTGCTAGAAAAGATGGCTCAGATTTAAATTAATTAATGTGATTGCTCCTAAAATAATAATCATCTAAGTGTGGCAATCGAGGGTATTTAGCGATTGTGTTCTTTTTGTCTCTGAAAACATGATAGTCCGATACCATATACACATGTGTATACAACTTTGCCTAAAATTAAATAAGAACTCATACTGCACTTGGACTTGGTTCAAAATTGAAGTGCTTAATCATGTGCCTCTCCTTTATCACCCGCTACTTGATCTTTACTAGGAAGTGATCGATAAAGTTTTCATATATGTTTTTGTTCCAAACTGACAAGAACATATGGTATACGTTGTTGCCTAACAAAAACATCATCATAAACTAAGTTACGGCGGCTTTAGTTCTGTTCTTCTATCCGTGAGTTTTGAACATTTCATGTACAACGCATGGCTCCCTGTCTAACCAAATCATGAGCCGTTACATACAATGACAATTGGTACGTGTTTCTAATTATCACGCGATGATATCTAATAAAACACTCAATACTTCTGATTCTACATTTGAAAAGTTAGCACCGAACTATTGGATGAACTGTATTTTTTTCGGATAACTATATATACATATTACATGAATGGATGAAATACTTAAATAACTTTTAATTATGCACAAAATAGTTAGTGGTGAAGTAAGAGTGCACATTACTTGCATGGCTAGTGGCGGGTAGAATGAAACCAAGCCACCAGTACTAATGTTAATAGTGGCATGTGGGGATGCCACTAGTAATTTGTTACCAGTGTAAATAGTGTCATATGTGGCGCACATACTATTGGAGATATGCCCAAGAGGCAATAATAAAGTGGTTATTATCATATCTTCATACTTACGATAAATTTTTACATACCATGCTATAATTGTATTAACCGGAAACATTAATACTTGTGTGATTTGTAAACATAAAAGAGTCCCTAGTAAAGCCTCTTGTTAAACTAGCTTGTTGGTTAATATATGATCATGGTTTCCTGATCATGAACATAGAAGATGTTATTAGCAACAGGGTCATATCATTAGGAGAATGATGTGATGGACATACTCCTATAGTTAAGCGTAGCATAAAGATCAAGTCACTTAATATAGTTCATTTGCTATATGCTTTCTGATACATAGTAACCTAATTCCTTCGACCATGAGATCATGCTAATCACCATCACCGGAAGGATGCTTTGATGACAACAAACACCACAGCGTAACTGGGTGGCTATAAAGGTGGCATTGAGTGTTCGGAAAGTATGTGTTGAGGCACATGGATCAAGAGTGGGATTTGTCCATCCATATGACAGATAGTTATACTCATGGGCCCTCTCGGTGGAATGTCATCCAATTGGCTTGCAAGCATGTGACTGGCTCAAAAGGGATCACATATCACGGGAACGAGAAAAGAGTACTTATCGGTAACGAGGTTGAACTAGGTATGCAGAGATACCGACGATCAAAACCTCGGATAAGTAAACTATCGTGAGACAAAGGGAAATTGGTATCGTATGTAAGTGGTTCATTCGATCGCAAAGTAATCGTAGAAATATGTGGGAGCCATATGAATTTACAGATTCCTTTATTGGTTATTGTTCGGAGAAGTGTCTCGATCATGTCCGCATAATTCACGAACCGTAGGGAGACACACTTACGGATTCGATGTTGTTGAGTAGTTATGGAATGATGAGTAAGAGACTAAATGTTGTTCGGAGTCACGGATGGGATCCAGGATATCACGAGGAGATCCGGAATGGTCCGGAGAATAAGATTCATATAAGGAAAGTCCTGTTTCGGAGTTGGGGAATGATTCCGGTGTTTTCATCGGGAATGTTCTAGGAGGTTCTGGAAGGTCCGGCACTCCGGAGGGGAAGGGTACATGAATGTGTCATGACAATGTGGAATGGTTTCATCATGTACTAGGTATCATGGCTGAATAAAGGGAGAAATCAAATCCTAGTTTGAAAAGTCAAACGCCAATTTAAAAAGTCAAACGGCAAGTTTGCTTGGTGGAGGGAGAGTAGGAAACCTACTTGGGGAGGAAGTCCTCCTCCCTCCACCCGCCGGCCAAGGAGGCCGAGTTGGGGGGGACTTCCTCCTCCCAACCGGCGCCCTCCCTCCTATATAAGGAGGGGCAGGTGTGCCCCTCTAGCCTACACCTCTCACGCCTCGAAACCCTAACCCTAAGCCGCCGGTGCCACCACCCCTGCTGCTGCCGCCGCCTAGGGCACCACCAACTCGCCGAGTTAGGGGTGATACCAAACCCTAGCCGCCGGCTACACTCTACCCTTGGTGCCTTCTAAACCCTAGATCGCCAAGGCCTCTCTCATAGTCCACCATACTCGCTCCGGCTTAAGGCGAAGCCCTGCGAGATCTCCCTTCTACTTTCGGTACCACGCCGTCATGCTGCCGGAATCGTGAAGAGAGTGCTACAACCTCCGCTGCCTGCTGGAACAAGGGAGAGGAAGGTCTTCATCGAGTATCGAACGTGTGACCGACTGCGGAAGCGCTGCCGGAACGCAGCGCTGGAAGGACCGTCTACACGATCTTGAGATCGGCAAGAGTACGACTACATCACCCATGAGAATCTGCTCTCGTTAACCGCTTTGGAATCTTCGAGGGTGAGTTCCTCTATCGACTCGTTGCTACAATCTAGTAGATAGATCTTGGCTTGTTTGTTTGCATGCGGTAGAATTTTTTTGTTTTCCATGCTACGAACCCCTACAGTGGTATTAGAGCCGTGTCTATATGTAGATCTGTTGCACGAGTAGAACACAATGGTAATTGTGGGCGTTGATGCTTTTGTTGTTGATTGCTTCTTGTGTACCTTGCATCTTGCAGGATGGTGGGATGAAGCAGCCCAGGCTAACCTTACATGACATCGTTCATGAGAATTGCTCCATGCTTGACATGCAACTTGTATTGCATAAGTGGCTTTGCGGGTGCTTGTTTCTCCCAACATAGTTAAGATTCGATTTACAACGGGTGATTGACAATACTAGTATCAACGTTGTGGTTCTTGTTCGTAAGTTAGAACGTCACTTATTGAAAGCCCCAAACCACGTAAAACATGCAAAGAAAATTAGAGGCGTCTAACTTTGTTTTGCAGGGGTGTGCTATGATGTGATATGGCCATGATTGTGATTATATATGATGTATGCAATGTTCCTTATTGTAAGTTGGCAACCGGCAGGAGCCATATGGTTGTCTTTTAATTCTGTTAAGACCTGCAAGTAGTTGTAATAGTTGATGCTGGTGGATGACAACCATGAAACGGCGCCATTGACCTTGACGCCACACCGGTGATGATGGAGATCATGTTCGTGCTTGAAGATGGAGATCAGAAGCACAAGAAGAAATGCCATATCATATCACATATTATGAATTGCATGTGATGTTAATCCTTTTATGCATCTTGTATTGCTTAGTTCACGACGGTAGCATTATAAGATGATCCCTCAAGCACACAATTTCAAGTTTTAAAGTGTTCATCCTTAGTAAGCACCGTTGCTAAAGCTCGTTGTTTCGAAGCATCACGTGATGATCGGGTGTGTTAGATTCTGCGAGTGTATACAACGTGAGCAAGCCAGATTTGCTCATGCGAAAGCTAAGGTTTTATCTTGACGAGCCTAGCATGTATAGACATGGTCTTGGAACATGGATCACTGAAAGGTAAAGCATGAGTCATATAGTAGATATGATGAACATGTTGATTGTTCGCCATTGAAGCTACATCAACTCTCGTGATGATCAGTTTTGATGTGGTGGATTTGGTTCGTGTGATCACTAAAACAATGTGAGGGATATTGTTTTAAGTGGGAGTTCAACGGCAATATGATTAAAAGTTGAACACTATTTATCATAAATTAAATCAAAGTGAATTTTGCATAATTGTTATAGTCATTGGCATCTGTTTACCACCTTGCGCTTAGTTTTTATTGAGATGATAGAACTATAGAATTCTGGTTAGTTACTTTACGAACTGGTATCGTATTGTTTTGAAGTATTAATCTAAAGTTTAAAAGTCCTATTGCAAACTTTCAGTAAGTTCTGGTTACTCCATGAAGTTTAATAATTGGTATTAAATCAAGAGTGACAATTCCAAGTGTTAGTGTATGAGTATCATGTTTGTCTCCATGATTCTTGATATTCAAAGGATTGTTTTAATATCAAGGTTATCTAGGATTTGAAAGAGTTGTTTCAGAAACCATGAAGTGTGGAAGATATTGTGATATCTGAAACGAAGTTTTGGTTGCAACATGAGAGAGTATAATATGGCAAAAGTCATGTTCTCATATTTGATGAGAATTTACAAAAGGTTGGAGACACTAGTTGTCCTAATCCTCCAAAAGGTTTTGGAGAGCAACATTATACTCGCGATTCACCGTTATAAGCTAAAAGTAGCTTGATCATGGATAATTCCATGATAAGGGTGAATATCTGATGTAGGTAAAATGTTTACTACACCAAGAGATTACTAAAGAAAGGAATTTGAAAGAAAACCAAACACTTGATGATGATGATCTACTTCAAAGTGCAAGTCCAAAGACATTGGTATTTAACTATACACGCTTTGGACTATGTGTCATGTGTATGACTCCACTATTGATGTTGATAGATTCTTTCAAAACAGAAAAGGAAATACTGAAAGAGAATCTCATAAATATATGGCAGGAAAGAAAAACTAGAATTGTTCAGCTTAGGTATATAGAGGATATACGTGTTATGGTTGTATTCTTTGCTTGTTAAATAATGTGGTTCTTTGTCAACACCCGGATTTTTAATCCCAGATGCCTGTTATGCCATACATCGCAATCCCAGATTACCATTTTTGCGAGACATAACAGAATTGGATACCACAGTACATCATCCATTACAAACCATACATAAGGTTTTACACAAATAAGGATCTCATGATCCAGTTCTTAATACAACTTCAAGCAGCGGAATACGTAATAATAACGATAGCGTAGGCGAAGCTCCATCTTCGGGTTCACAGGCAATACTGACGATGGGAGATGATCCTAGTTGTCGTAACCTTCCTGGGGTCCATCCTCCAGGTACTCCTCTTCATAGTCTGGCCACGGGAATAGCCAGGGACAAAGACATGAGTACTCTTTAAGTACTCGCAAACTAATACTAACAAGTGAAAGGGGTTTTTGGTAATAGGACACTAGGCTCTACGGTTATTTTGCAAAAGCTAGATTTATCTCTACTAAGTTTAGAAGCAACGAATGCTAGTTGAAAATTTATAACACCTAAGTGGGAACTTGTATCTCATATCACAACCCTGTTGTGGTCAAGTCAAAGTCTCAATTCATTTCACAAGTCTTTTGAAAACATCTGACGGGGGAACAGTATGGCCACTCCAACTGTCCATAACCGCGGACGCGGCTATTCGAATAGTTTGACACTCTGCAGAGATTGTACACTTTCACCACAACATTCGATACATCCGTCAGGAACAAATCCTGAATTCACCATACTTAGTATGCGGATAATCAATCCTAACCTTTCAATTACACGCCCTAGTATAAGCACCTCTCCTGTGAGTTTGGCCTCCCAACCATGACCAACTGTCATCTTGGGTACTGCACAGGTGGACAATCTTCACAAGGTAGCCTCAGCTCAGACCTTGGCCGTGAGGGAACTAATACTAAGGTATATAAGTTTCCAGTCAAGCCCTACCTAATCTTCGGGTATTCTGCTTATAAGATAAAATTGGAATGGTATCGCATCCAGACAACCATCAGTTTTATAAAGGGCTAAGGCTCATGCCTCATCATTTTCATCACCAAAATCATCAAGTGTTCAGAAACACATGTCCAAAACATTTCAATAGAATGATCCATCATTCCAAGGTTTTCATAACCATTTTTCCACCAAGTATTCCCATCTAAAGTTGATCAAGTTTTATGCTTAGCACTAGCATCTACAAGTGGGGGTAAGCACTAATGAGGGGTGGTAAACCAGTGGAGTTTTAACTAAGTTCAATATCATGCCTTAGGATGACATCAAGATTATCTAGCTTAGGCCAAATTTTATGCTCTTTATGCAACCTTCAAGTATCCTTCTAGTATCTACCATTTATTCCAGTAAACTCTAAGTAAGAGCTTTGATAAAGAAATAAAGTAATAAACTTGCAAATAAAACTAGGATTGGTTTATCAAGTGTTTATGATCATATATGCTTTAAGGCATATAGTGGCATGGTAGCAAGCAAGTAGTAGCTTGCATAGGTCAACTTGATTAGTAAGGCTTGCAAGTATTGGCTTGCATAATATCAGTATAAGCTTGCTAAATTGCAAGTTTTAGCTTGCACATTCAACTGGTAGTATTAGGCTTGCCTTGTGCAGGGCAGTGGTTGAAGTTCTCCTCGGCTTCTTCTTCGTAGAATCCTCCTTCCTCCTCGTATCCTTGGTCGATACTAGCGTCTATGAATAAATACGAGGTACACAATCACCAAACAATACTTAACTACTTGCAATCATCACACAAAAGGGTCCTATAGATGATCTAGCATCATCACTAACATTACAAGATTAAAGCTTGGTTTAATTCCTTTTATTTTTAGAAAAGTAATTTCTACTCATTGAAAAACTACTTAAGATTTAATATTCTCCAAACCAAACATGGGATCATGTTGACACATGTCATCACCACATATTTTAGTTCATGGGAATGTTATTTAAAGTGGTGTCACAATTTAATAAGGTTTTACCTTTTTATTTTAATTAAATAAAGTGACTAGAAATGCCTATGTAGCATTCTTTTATTACTTGAACATTATTTTGTAAGTAAACCTATATATTTTTATATATTATGAAAGGTATGGTTAAATGTGATTTTTGAGAGTTGAAATCAACTCAAAAGCTATTATGGTTTTAATTTGAAAAATGTTTGAATGCAGAAAAGCTTCTGTCTTGTTATTTTTACCAAGGATGATCTACAGATCCAAATGATTTGAATCCAACGGGCTTGGATTCAGCATTCCCAGACCTTTTTAACAAAATTGGTTTCATACAATTTGGTTCACTGAATCGACCTGGGTTGATTTTTGAAACTGGGTACAGAAGTGTGTTTGAACTAAAAAGGAAAAGGTTAAATTCAAATAACTGGGCTGCGCGGGAAAGGTTAACGGGCCGGCCTGCTAAGCGCAGCGCTTCCGCGGGCTGTTTAAGTGGCTGTCCCCACGCGTCAGTGAGACAGGGGGGGTGCGAAGCGGTATGGGGTGATGTGGTGCGTTCGATCTGGTTCTAATCCAACGACTGAGAGTCATCGTCGACGTTGGGCAACGCGTGAGCGAAACCTAAGCGCGGCGGTGGGGGTCGGTGGGGGCTCACGGGGAGTTCGAGCGGTCGAGTCGACGACGACGGTTCTCCTGGTACCGCTAAAACCACTACTAGAAAATCGCGTTGTTTTTGTGCATTGCATCACCATGACCGCATGCTCATGTCATCATGCCACATTGCATTTGAGCATCGTCATCATCTTGCATTTGCTTGCATAAAACTATTTGCGGAAAAACCTGTTCCTGTTTTCTAAACGCCCCGTCTATGTTCCAAACGCAAAACCCGGGTCTCCGGATTATTTTGTTTTGTCTGCTATCGGTTTGCAAAATCCCGGTTTTAATTGAATAAAACATTTAATTATTTTTAGGGGGCAGCCGAACCGGGCCGATCCGACCCAGTCGGCCACCCCCAGAATAAAACGGTCCACCTAAACCTATTCCCACCCAATCCTAGTCTACCCACCAACCAATGCCCTCCACCTCACCTTCCCTCCACCTCATCACACCCACCGCCACCTCACCAATCCACAGCCCCACCCACACCCCTCTCTCTCTGTCACCTAGCCCCCACCTACCCCTCTCCCTTACAACCTGGACCCACCCTCTCTGGCCCACCACTTCCTCACTCTACCCCCCCACACCGACCCACCCCCGGGTCCCACCGACCCCGCGCGGCCCCACGCCCTGGACCCACCACCCAGCCATCCGTCCGCCCCGGCCTCGTACCCCCAGACCCCCACCTGTCGGCCTCCCACCCCCACCGACGCGCCCTCCCCGCTCCTGCCAGCTCCCTGTTCCTCTTCCCCGACACCTCCCTCTCCCTTCGCACCCGTCACCGCCTCCTTCCAGGCCTTGGCCGCCCGGCTGCCTCGCTCCTCGCCCGCCTCTCCCATCCAGCAGCGTCGCTCGCCATCCCTCGCCACCGACCGTGACCTCTGCCTCCTTCCCTCCGCCGTCCCCGCCTGGCGCTCCTCTCAAGCAACCTCTCCACCGCCTCCCGACGCCTCTCCGCCTTCGTCCTTCCCACCGACGCCTACCCCACGCGCCCACCCGCCTCAAGCCCTTTGCTCGGTCCCGCCTCTCGCCGCCCGGCGATGCACGCCACCCCTTCGCCCCGTGAGCGGCGCCGCCACGCGGAGTTTTCCCGGCCTCGCCCTCTGACGCCGCCAGAGCTCCTTCCCACCATCGCCCGTCCGTTGGCCTCCCCTGCTCGGCTCCCGTCCTCCCGAGCCGGCCGTCATCCGCCGCTGCGGTGCTCCCCCGCAGCCTCCTCCCTCCGCCGCCCCTGCGTCGACCTCCCCGTTGGACCCGAGCCTCCTCCCCGTCGGCCGTCCTCCGGCGTCGCCAGCGCTGCCTCTCGCCGACCAGGCCCCTCTCCGAGCCTGGCGCTCCCGTGCGAACCTCTCTCCTCTCGCCGGCAGTCGCGCTTCGCAACCGGCCAGGACCCGAACGCCTCTGCTCTGTCGCTGTGACGTCTCCCTTGCCGCTTGCCGAGGCGCCGCGTCCGCACCAAGTTCGTCCACCGTTGACGCCACTCGAGACCGGCAACGACAACGGCCGTCGGAACCCCAAGCTAATCTAGACAAGGCTGTCAACACCGACCCAAGTTCCACCTTCGATGCATCCCCGACACGGACACAAGTTCACCATCGACCCAACCCGAGAACCATCGGTGCGGATATAAGTACGCCTTTGCCGACAAGTTCGCCTACCCGGACACCGTGCGACAAGATCTTCCTGGAACCAAGGACCATCAAGACTTCCGCTCGGCAACGACAAGTGCTTCTTCCCGGACCCGAAGACCATCGGCCAAGTTCACCACCGACAAGAGACGGACGACAAGTTCTACTTCACAGGCATCGAGCGTCAAGATCGCCTTCACGGGAAACCGCAAGACATCCTTCCCGGGATTTGAAGACCGAACCCACGGCACGCCAAGACCTCCTCCTCGGGACGCCATGATCTCCTTCACAGATCCGAAGACCTAAATCCCGGAGTCCGAACCTCGTTTTCCGTCGAACCCTGAACCCTGAGACCGACCCCGAACCCCCCGGAACCCCAAGTTCGCCGAACCCTAATGTGTGCACATTTTTTCCGAGCCCTATTTTATAAATGCTATATATCAAATTGTTGCATATTAAATTGTTCATGCATGCATACTTGTCTGTGGTTTGGGGGCCTTATGTCGATTCACCATATAATTAAATATGGGGCCATATGCGGGCAAATCTAGTCTTATATTGGCCCCATTTAAATTGGTGTAGCAAACCGGTGCTATCTTTTGCCATGTTAAGTCAACATTTAAATTGCGGGTTATCTAAACAACCAGAACCATATATTTAATTGTCGGGACCCTGGTTCCGCTTAATATTGCCTAATTGCATCGCATCTTTGCCATGTCATACATCATACATGCATCATGCCCGATCTTTTGCCGTAGTATTAAATAGTGCATCCGGTGTTTATTCTAGTGTTTTGCTTCTTCGCGGATAAGGCCGTTGAGTTGATGTGAGCTTCGCCCCGATCTTCGGATGAACCTTCGGCAATGTTTTTCAGGCGAGCATCTCCCCCTTTCTACCTATCTTACTTTTATAGTATTTATTCCCTCCTGTTGATCTATTGCTATCTGTGTTGCGATGCTCTAGTTTCCGTATCCGTGATATCCCTTGCAGCCTTATATTGCCTTGGACACATCCTATTACCTGTTGTTTGGTAGATAGTTGGACCTGCGCGTCATAGTCGCTTGCTCAAGTGCTGTTGCGTGTCGCCAAGTACCACAGTTGTTGGAATATTGCCGTGTGTTTATTGTTGGAGTTGATCATAACTTTACTTACTGTTTAACAACTAAAATTGAAGTAAGTAAGCAGAGGCACAGGTGGGCAATAGATGTTATTTGGTTGTTAACCGTCCACTTGTGTCCCGTAGGACCCCGAGTACTTGATACCTGTTCCTTGAATATTCGCGCTATCCACATCCGGGAGGATTATGGGACCCCACAGGCGAGCTTGATTCACTCTTATTTCTTGGGGCCACAAACTAGTTTGAGGTTTTATTTACTATCCTGTACTTATGCCATGCTTTATCGCTTTATTACGATTGTGCGAGAGCACTGTCTTGTTAGGCAAGCGGAGTGTTTTCGCGGTATCGACAAGCCCAGTTTTGGGTTCCCGATCGTTCTGACCAGCGACGCAAACCTTGAGTCCGTCTCGAGTCAGCTAGCTTCGTTGGGTGTACTCAATGGGGTGGCCCTGAAATATTTACGAATCTGTGATTGCTTTGTCGTGAAGGCCTCGTTGGGTTTTGATTTGGTTTTTCCGAGGTTGATCGAGTGTGTGTTGCTATTTGTGCACCCCTGCAGGGTAAAACTTTCTGAAAGTCGTGTCCGCGGTTATGGACGACTTGGAGCACAGTATCTCGATCATAGACAACTATAACTAAAGTAGTGCTATACATTTGACTTTATAATGACTAGTAATTAGCTTCATTATAATGGAATGGCTAAATAAAACTGCCAACAATTGCTTGCCTGGTTTGTCGCTTGCGACAATTGTATCTGACTAGTAAGTATTGCAACTACAACGGAATGGCTAAATAAAAGTACCAACAACTGCTGGGTTTTGGGTTATCTCATGCTAATTGTATCTAACTAGTAAGTGTTGCAACCACAATGGAATGGTCAAATAAAAGTGCCCACTGCTTATTTTATCAGGATGACTATCTATATTTGACTAGTAATTGCTGCAATGATAACTGAATAAATAAAACTGCCAACTGTGTGAGTCCCTCGGTTGACTTCCTCGTTTGGTCTCGAGGGGGAAACACCAGGATGGGTTTGTTTGGTGGTAGTATCAGGATGGTTCCGAATAGGTCTTTCTTATCCCTCTCTGATAGCCGACAGTTATCTCGAGTCTCTATAGGTTGTCTAGTGCATGCCGCGCTGCCGCTCAGTCCACCATACCTATGTAGGCGAGGACCGCCGAATTCTAGTCTCGCGTGTCTGGCCTCAAGATCTTGGCTCCTCTTTTCCTTTGCCCTTTGTCGGCACCCCTTTTGTTTAAGCAGGTTTTGAGATCGACGTCGTTAGCAGGGTTACCCTTCCGGCTTGGCCTGGGCAGGGTTATGGACGCCACTGGTTATTCTTCAGGGCTCTTAGCCCCATTTGCATCTTGTCCGTGGCCGGAGAGGGTGGAGGCGGGGCGTGGCCGACGCTGGAGGGGAGGTGAGGCGCGACGGGGAGCAGCTCGGGGTTGGGGAGGAGGACGCGGGGAACGAACGGGAGGAGAGGCAGGTGGTGGGGCCGGTGGGGCCGGGTCCAGGGGGGAGTGGGTCGGTGCACAGGTGGGGGTGGGGTGTGGGCAGGGACAGGGGAGAGAGAGAGGGACCCGCGGGGCAGGTGGGCCAGCAGGGTGGGGCCAGGGAGTGTGGTGGTGGCTGGGGATTGGTGAGGTGGCTGAGCTGAGGATGAGGTGGAGGGAACGGTGAGGTGGCAAGCTATGGTTGGTCGGGGTGAGGTGGAGGGGGCTGGGTAGACTAGGTTTAGGTAGAAAAGGGTTTAGGGTTAGATATTTTAGCCTAGGGTTTTATTTTATTTAAAATAAATTTTGTAATTAGTCTTAGATGAATAAAAGATCCGGCTGGACCGACGGTTTGGTTTGAACAAAGGGGGAGGATATAAATATAGAAAACAAAGTAGGTCTTTTAGCAAAAATAGTTTTAATCAATTAGTTGCATGCTGATGTCATGATGATGCAATGCACAAAAAACAACGCGATTTTCTAGTAGTGGTTTTGCGGGATGCCACATGTAGCAACCACGACATATAATTTTGTTATGTGTTTAATAAACAAAACAAGTTCTTCTAATAGAATGGTTACCTAGGACGTGTGCATGACACGGTCCAAAGGGTTTTGTTAATTCAAAGGATGCTAAAAGCATATGCAAACTTCAATGGTTTAAGTAAGCATCGCGGAGTTGGAATCTTCACTATGATGAAACTGTTAAAAGAGTTTAAATTCATCAGAGACGATGAAGATGCTTGCATTTGCAAGAAATTAAGTGGGAGCGCTAAGACATGTTTCTAATACATTATATGGAAGACATATTGTTGATTGGAAATGATGTATCCTTTTATTAACGTAAGATAAGAATTTCATCTACATGAAAGGCTTAGGCAGAACCCGAATATTTGGCATCAATGTCTATAAGGATAAATTGTGACGCCAATATGGTTGTGCCAGAAGTACATAAATGAGATATTGAATGAGTTCAATATAGAAACTACAAGAAAGGTTCTTGTTGCATAGGAAGGATTCAATAAAGATTTAAGTATTTTTGATACTTAATAAATACAATCACAAAGAGTATTTTATCAATCATGCTGTAATGTGTACAAATCCAGATATGTCCTATGCTCTGAATGTTATGAGCGTATATCAGAATGATTCATAAGATGATTATTGAACGATAGTAAAGATATTCTTATGATCTTGTAAAAGAACTAAGAATATATTATTTTGTAGACGTGATAAATAGATGGTTAGTTCATTATAAAAGTACTACATTGATACTAGTTTTGTCAAAAAGTACAAATTAAGTTTATCTCAATCTAAACTAAGGGTGGCACAATATGATGGAAAGTAAGTTCCATAATGAATTTGGATGAGTTCCAAAGTTAAGACATTGTGACAGATACTACAACAAAAGGCTAAGTATATAACTGCTATTATAGCAGCAAAAGAGGGCATTTGTGTCAAGTAGTTTGTTAACAAACTGGGTATAGTTCACAGCAGGGATAATACTATGAAGATATATTGTACGACAATATTATTAACATGTTTTAACCCCAAAGAACTAAAGGTCACACCAAAGGACCAAATTTGTATAAAGCCATCTCATCAGAGAATGAGTGATGCGTAGAGACGCAAAGACATGTAATTACACACGAACCTGGAAGTGTCAGATCCGGAGATCAGTTGACCACTAGCAATCGTGTACATACGACACCAGAAAGCCATAGGTGTTGAATACACAAAGGTTTGAAACTAGATTATTGACTCTAGTGCAAGTGGGAGACTATTGGAGATATGCCCAAGAGGCAATAATAAAGTGGTTATTATCATATCTTCATACTTATGATAAATGTTTACATACCATGCTATAATTTTATTAACCGGAAACATTAATACTTGTGTGATTTGTAAACATAAAAGAGTCCCTAGTAAAGCCTCTTGTTAAATTAGCTTGTTGGTTAATATATGATCATGGTTTCCTGATCATGAACATAGAAGATGTTATTAATAACAGGGTCATATCATTAGGAGAATGATGTGATGGACATACTCCTATAGTTAAGCGTAGCATAAAGATCAAGTCATTTAATATAGTTCATTTGCTATATGCTTTGTGATACATAGTAACCTAATTCCTTTGACCATGAGATCATGGTAATCACCATCACCGGAAGGATGCTTTGATGACATCAAACACCACACCATAACTGGGTGGCTATAAATGTGGCATTGAGTGTTCGAAAAGTATGTGTTGAGGCACATGGATCAAGAGTGGGATTTGTCCATCCATACGACGTATAGATATACTCTGGGCCCTCTCGGTGGAATTTCATCCAATTGGCTTGCAAGCATGTGACTGGCTCACAAGGGATCACATATCACGGGAACGAGAAAAGAGTACTTATCGGTAACGAGGTTGAACTAGGTATGCAGAGATACCGACGATCAAAACCTCACATAAGTAAACTATCGTGACACAAAGGGAAATTGGTATCATATGTAAGTGGTTCATTAGATCGCAAAGTAATCATAGAAATATGTGGGAGCCATATGAATTTCCATATTCCTCTATTGGTTATTGTTCGGAGAAGTGTCTCGATCATGTCCGCATAATTCACGAACCGTAGGGAGACACACTTAAGGATTCGATGTTGTTGAGTAGTTATGGAATGATGAGTAATAGACTGAATGTTGTTCGGAGTCTCGGATGGGATCCGGGATATCACGAGGAGATCCGGAATGGTCCGGAGAATAGGATTCATATAAGGAAAGTCCTGTTTCGGAGTTGGGGAATGATTCCGGTGTTTTCATCGGGAATGTTCTAGAAGGTTCCGGAAGGTCCGACACTCCGGAGGGGAAGGGTACATGAATGTTTCATGACAATGTGGAATGGTTGCATCATGTACTAGGTTTCATGGCTGGGCAAAATAAAGGGAGAAATCAAATCCTAGTTTGAAAAGTCAAACGCCAATTTGAAAAGTCAAACGACAAGTTTGCTTGGTGGAGGGAGAGTAGGAAACCTACTTGGGGAAGAAGTCCTCCTCCCTCCACCCGCCGGCCAAGGAGGCCGAGTTGGGGAGGACTCCCTCCTACCAACCGTCGCCCTCCCTCCTATATAAGGAGGGGCAGGGGTGCCCCTCTAGCCTACACCTCTCACGCCCCGAAACCCTAACCCTAAGCCGCCGGCGCCACCACCCCTGCTGCTGCCGCCGCCTAGGGCACCACCAACTCGCCGAGTTAGGGGTGATCCCAAACCCTAGTCGCCGGCTACACTCTCCCCTTGGTGCCTTCTAAACCCTAGATCGCCAAAGCCTATCTCATAGTCCACCATACTCGCTCCGGCTTAAGGCGAAGCCCTGCGAGATCTCCCTTCTACTTCCGGTACCACGCCGTCGTGCTGCCGGAATCGTGAAGAGAGTGCTACAATCTCCGCTGCCTGCTAGAACAAGGGAGAGGAAGGTCTTCATTGAGTATCGAACGTGTGACCAACTACGGAAGCGCTGCCGGAACGCAGCGCCGGAAGGATCGTCTACGCGATCTTGAGATCGGTGTAGCGGGAGTGTCCCAACCTTAATACAACATAAGGTGGTGTCCCCTGTGTTTACAATGCTAGTCCCTGGATCAATAGCTAGCATCCACAGTTTAGATGTAATATCAAGAAACAAAGGTCATAATATAACTTCATAACCAGAAACAACATAATTTTATTACATCAAACATAGCTCACTTGGCTATTACATTACATTGCAACGGAATAACTATAGTCATGGGGTTCTTCATATTCAAAGTGCCACAGGCAAATGCTGGTTGTAGGCTTTGTAATCCTATTCAATCAATCTTCACTAAAACAATCAAACCTGCAACATTACAAGTTATAGCCACAAGGGTCAATACATTTGAATTGTATTGGCAAGTTTCACCACTATGTATAATGTGAGTGGATCCTATCAATACATGCTTATTTGGCTAAGTAGAGTTATAGGCTCATTTTCTTAAAGCAATAATTTATCCTATCTTTTCAAAATGGTTTTGATCCTTTGTCAAATCTCTTTTCCAAGTTCCTTGAACTCCTTGGTAGAAACTCAAGTGTCCAAGTCCTTGTCAAAATCTCTTGATCTACTTGGTAACCCCAAGTGCAACAAGCTTTAAGCAAAATCTCTTGAGTACCTTGGTAACCCCAAGTACATCAAGCTTTAACAAAATCTCTTTGAATTCCTTGGTACCCCCAAGTGCATCAAGTTTTTATTTAAGAAGTTGGAATGTCGAGATCTCCCGTAGTTCAAACTTTAGTTGCTCAGTATTGTCCATAACCGGGGACACGGCTAAGTACTTAGATTTTATTATCTTCTGCAGAAGGAGTACACTTTACCCACATGTCACAATCCCATCCTTTTGCCACCAGTGGCCTACTGGATTAGTGCTCACCAAGATGGAATCTTGCAGATTGAGAATGTGACGAAGTCTTTCAAAGGGTCCTCCCATACACCATTGCTAGCTTGCCTTCAAAGACCCATGTAGGATTCAGGTCCCCATGTCCGATTAACTGAGGACAGTGCATGAGTCTTCCCAATGTAGTTGACTAAGCCAGAGCCATAATAGCATGTGGTTGCACACGAAAGCCACAATTGGAGAAACATGTTCAATCTCTAAGTTTCCTAGGTGGTTTTCTTTTGGAGCACAACACAAAGTGATTCCCATAGACATGGTTCCTTTTGTTGCCACCCTCTCCAGAACTTAAAGTATCCTCCACCTAGGTGGTTCATTGAGTCCTTGTTTTATTATGTAAAACACAAGTCCTTTTCTCAACATTTGTAAAATCTCAACATGTATCTCTTTTCAAAATATAGCATGGCTAAGTATGTAACAACTACATTATTCTCTCTAAGGAATGTATAGAGAATCCTATTAGGATTTAGCATAGCATAAGTATAAAATTTGTTTTCATGCATGTTTCAAAATCCACTAAGTAGAATGAAAATAGTAGGACTTTAGATGATAGTGTAACTTGCCTTTTGGAAGGGAATGGTGGTTCACTCCTTGATCTTGCTAGTCTCACTCTTTTCTAATTTCACTACAATCAATCAAGCAAGCATAGTATCAACTAGCATTCCAATTAATCAATCAAACAATTCACACACACAAAACAATGGGATCTAAGCTAGTCATGCATGTAAGCATGCAAAGGATGGTTCTATTTGTAAAGATGGTCTTCACTAGGCTTCTAAACTTTGTAAGTTCCAAATTGGTCATTTTCCAAAGTGGCAAAGTCATTGCAAAAGGGTTTTGTCCCAAAATCCATTTTTAAATCCAATCATCATTTTATGTAGTGGAAAATATTTTTATCAAAGCAAAAAACTTTTAAGTTTCTCACCAATGAGTTGCTAATTTGCATAACTTGGTGTTTTGGGTCAGTAGGTTTGGTCCAAAACATTTTCCCAAAGTTTTCTTTATAAAAGTATTTTCATAACCAAAATCTTTATTTCCATTTGGCTAGAAATGGGCTAAATCAATTAATCTATCCTAAATTTCACCAAATTCATTTCTAACTCCATGGGTTGGTTCCTAGGGTCAGTAAGTTCACCAGAAACCATTTTGCCAAGGTTTCAAACTCAAAAACATTTTTGAATTATTTTTCTAGTCTTAACAAGCATTCAAAAGTTTCTGCAAAAACCAACATGCTAATAGATACTATTTACTAAACCAAAGGCATGGTTGGCTAGGGTTTGTTCCACTTATTCCAACGGTATCAGATTTGTAAATTTTGGACGTGTGGATCGAAAGTTACAAAGGTTTGAAATTGCATCTTAAATCTGATTTCCAAATTCTGTTTTAAACAGACCTGGCCACGCGTCGTGTTCTGGTTGGACGGTACCGGTTCGGCCGGATCGGTGTTGCGGTGCGTTGGATCTAATAAATCGTGCGGCATAGGACTCGTACCCCTTCGCAGTTAAATGATCTAATCCTGCTCGCTCAATCTAGATCCTACGGTACTGATTCGCTTGACAAAAAGTGAGCGGCGCCAACAGTGGCTAGCGGCGACGCACGGCCAGGCGGTGGTGTTACAGCGGCTACAGGAAGCAAAGAGGGGAGGGAAAGTGCTCACCAGAATCGCAGGGCTGTGGTGATGCTCGACGTGCTGTTGGCTTGACAAGGGGCGCTCGGGTACTGCAACAATTGCTCGCCGGAGTTTGCACGGTCGTCGGAGCGGCGGTTGACGGGAGATCTGCGATTCACCCAGGGCAGATGGCTGGTACGGTTAGACGCGGACTGAGCTGGAGATGATGTGAGCATCCATGGAAAAGCTAGGGGTGGTCGAGGCTTACCGGGGGAGTTCGACGGGGACGAGACAGAAAACGACGTTGTCAGAGCTTGTCGAAGACGGTGCTCCGGGGCGCCCGCGGTTGAACGAAGAGCACATGGAGATGTGTCTGGGAGTGGGGAATCTGCTAGCGTGCTCAGGGAGGCAAGGGGCGGCGAAGCTCGGCTGGAATTCGACGAGGAGGGTCGTCGGAGACATAGGATCTTGGGGAAGAATTGGGGCGTCTGGGAGCGCGTTGAGATGGGGCGACAGAGGGGAAGTGGAGAGGAGACATGAGCGTTTAAGCCTGCGTGATCAAAGCGGGTAACGGTGGTCGCGTTAAGGCGAATTAAGGCCGCGAAATCATCGGCAGGAACGGTGTCGAGGGGAGGGAGAAGGAGTCGCGCAGGTGAGAAGGAAGAACAGGAGGAGTGGGGTCTACCTGGCAGTGGAAAAAGAAAGGAGGGGAGGGTCCATCAGTCAGTTTCTCCGGGGGTTTGCGAGTTGGTGCGAACCGTTTTCTTTTGGGGAGGGGAGCTGGGCTGTTTTGCTGGGCTTATTGGGCTTGGCCGGCTGGGCTGGTCCAGATTCTATTTTTTTCTTCCTGGAACCTTTTTCCTTTTCTAATTCTTTTTCTGTTTTTGAAATTCAAACAATCAAACAACATTCAAACCAATTCAAACAATCACTAAACCTTGTACTTTGAATTTGGTTCTGTTTATCAACATAATCCAAATTCCAAAATAAAATAATAATTTTTATTCTTTTTAGGATCCATTCTTTAATTAAATTAAATGGATCTTTAGTTATTTAATAAAATAGGGTTTGATTTAATTAATAAAATCTCCATTTGAAATCCAAATATTTTCAAAACCAATTCAGTAGGTTTTATTTGGAAATAATGAATACTTGGAAACTTGTTTAAAACAAAATAACCTTTTATTTTAGGGTCCATTATTAATTAAATACAATAGACTTTCATTATTAAATCAAATAGGATTTTTTTATTAAAATATTTATTTTGAAATCTAAAATAAAGCCAAAACACTTCAGTAGGTTTTATTTGAGAATATAAAATATTTGGAAAACTTATTTAAAATAATTTAATAAGTTTTGATGTTTCAATTAAAATGGTAAAACCTTTTTATTTAAATAAAATTGGATATTAAATCCTTATTAATTTATTTAAATAAACCTTTGCTATTTTTATTCAAAACAAAATGTTTTAATTCCAAAGCTTGGCCAAGGTTTAATTTGGCTTTATAAAATAATCTTTATTTATGAATCCACCTTTTCTTTTGAAAACCAAATCTTTTATTAAAAGATCCAAAATAGTAATTCCAAAATATTTTAATTTCCTTTAATAAATGTTTATCCTTATAAATCCCTTTAGGATTTATTTGATTCAAATTGGTTTGAAGTTCCAATTAAATTCAAAAAGTTTCTTCTGGCCCTGAAAATCAAACAAAGTTTTATTTTATTCATTTATTTTCACATTACAAGATTTGGAAAATCTTGGGATGTGACAGTTCACTTAAAATAAATCTCGTCCCGAGATTTGGGAAGGCTAGGGTTACAAGCCGGTTCAAAACAACTAGGGTACTACCACCCTTAAAATTTTCAAACAAAAATTACATATTGTCCTTCTTGGGATCCTGGGAAAACTTCTCTAAGCAAACTTTTGCATTGTGTCCTTGGTTTCCATTCTTGACTCATGGGCCAAGGTTGAGTTTCTCCATAGGCTTGTTCAACTTGTTCTTCATCTTTTCTGGACAGTTGCTTGCATAATGTCACGGTTTTCTGATTGAAACAATGGATTTCCTTGAGTTCTTTACGTGGCTCTTGTGGACAAGTTGCTACATAGTGGCCTAACTCTTTGCAGTTGTTGCACATCACTTGGACAATCTCTTTATTCTTCTTGTTCTCTGGGCATCCACTGGAGTAGTGTCCCATTTCCTTACATTTACGACATTGTACAAGGCTCATGTCCTGCTTTTGTTTCTTGGGTTTCTTTAGTCCTTTGAATTGGGTTTTCTTGTTTGGAGGTATAAGTGGTCCTTTTCCTTTCTCGGTAGACTTGGATCCTTCTTGTTTCCTTTGTTCCACCATGGAGTAGATGGGGCATTGGATAGGGACATGGTCGTTTCCTTCACAAAGGTAACAAGTAGCTTGAGAGGTGGGACATTGTCCAACGGGATGATTTTCTTCACAGTTAGGGCATTGATCTTCATGCTCCTTGGAAGTATGATCCTTGTCTCCACAAATAATGCAAGCTGGTGCTCCATCTAGAATAATATTTCTGTCATCCTTGTTGTCAAAGACTCTTTTGGGATAGCTTTCTTCCATGTTGATCATTTGATTAGTCACCTTAAGCATCAGTTGGGTTTGTTCCTCCAAAAACTTTTGCAGTGCTGGATCTTTATCACTAGTGTTGGCTATGAACTGAGCTGTCAGTTGGTTTAACTAGTGTTGAGTTGCTATGAGCTCTTTCATGCTGTCCTCTTGGTTGGTGTTGGTGTCATCAACCTTGGAGTCTTTTGGAGTATTCATCTGTTTGGGTTGAATGGAAATTAGAATAGACAAGATATTTCTATGGAAATATTTCTAATCACACACATCACAATTCACACCAGCAATGTGCATGCAAACACAGACCAAACATTTCACTCAAACAAAGTTCAAGCACACACTTAGGCAACAAAATATTTTTGTTACACCACATAGGTTGGTGTGTTTTTGACTTATCTAAATATGGTGGTCCATCTATATGGTTCACTTGTGATCTTTCCATCCTTCTTGGTTGTTTCTTCTTACATGAGATCATGGTTCCTTGAGAAAAACTCCTTGGTCACAAAACTTCAAGTGATGTAAGCTCTTTCTAACTTTTGCATTCCCTCAGTATCTAACTCTTGAGCAAGATTTCCTTGTCTTACTTGTAGTCCTTAGTGATATCCAAGTTGGAGGCCCTTGGTGAATATGTTGAAGATGTTGAAGTCATTAGAGTTGAAGAAGTTGAAGTGTTCTTTGCACATGGTGTAGTCTTTGGCCATGGGTAGGTTTTTCCATCAAGTTGAAATAGAAGAGTTGTAGAGTTGAAACCAAACATGGTTAAGGAAAGAGTTTACAAGTGTTTTTATAAATAAGTTTTGGAACAAATACACTCCTATTTTTTTCTAAGGGTTTTTGTCCAATCCTAGGTTTACAAATCCTACAGGCAACACAATGCTCTGATACCATCTGTAGCGGGAGTGTCCCAACCTTAATACAACATAAGGTGGTGTCCCCTGTGTTTACAATGCTAGTCCCTGGATCAATAGCTAGCATCCACAGTTTAGATGTAATATCAAGAAACAAAGGTCATAATATAACTTCATAATCAGAAACAACATAATTTTATTACATCAAACATAGCTCATTTGGCTATTACATTACATTGCAGCGGAATAACTATAGTCATGGGGTTCTTCATCTTCAAAGTGCCACAGGCAAATGCTGGTTGTAGGCTTTGTAATCCTATTCAATCAATCTTCACTAAAAAAATCAAACCTGCAACATTAAAAGTTACAGCCACAAGGGTCAATACATTTGAATTGTATTGGCAAGTTTCACTACTATGTATAATGTGAGTGGATCCTATCAATACATGCTTATTTGGCTAAGTAGAGTTATAGGCTCATTTGCTTAAAGCAATAATTTATCCTATCTTTTCAAAATGGTTTTGGTCCTTTGTCAAATCTCTTTTCCAAGTTCCTTGAACTCCTTGGTAGAAACTCAAGTGTCCAAGTCCTTGTCAAAATCTCTTGAGCTACTTGGTAACCCCAAGTGCAACAAGCTTTAAGCAAAATCTCTTGAGTACCTTGGTAACCCCAAGTACATCAAGCTTTAACAAAATCTCTTTGAATTCCTTGGTACCCCCAAGTGCATCAAGTTTTTATTTAAGAAGTTGGAATGTAGAGATCTCCCATAGTTCAAACTTTAGTTGCTCAGTATTGTCCATAACCGGGGACACGGCTAAGTACTTAGATTTTATTATCTTCTGCAGAAGGAGTACACTTTACCCACATGTCACAATCCCATCCTTTTGCCACCAGTGGCCTACTGGATTAGTGCTCACCAAGATGGAGTACTGGCAGATTGAGAATGTGACGAAGTCTTTCCAAAGGGTCCTCCCATACACCATTGCTAGCTTGCCTTCAGCACCCATGTAGGATTCCAGGCCCCCATGTCCAGTTAACTGAGGACAGTGCATGAGTCTTCCCAATGTAGTTGACTAAGCCAGAGCCATAATAGCATGTGGTTGCACACGAAAGCCACAATTGGAGAAACATGTTCAATCTCTAAGTTTCCTAGGTGGTTTTCTTTTGGAGCACAACACAAAGTGATTCCCATAGACATGGTTCCTTTTGTTGCCACCCTCTCCAAAACTTAAAGTATCCTCCACCTAGGTGGTTCATTGAGTCCTTTTTTTATTATGTAAAACACAAGTCCTTTTCTCAACCTTTATAAAATCTCAACATGTATCTCTTTTCAAAATATAGCATGGCTAAGTATGTAACAACTACATTATTCTCTCTAAGGAATGTATAGAGAATCCTATTAGGATTTAGCATAGCATAAGTATAATTTTTTTTTCATGCATGTTTCAAAATCCACTAAGTAGAATGGAAATAGTAGGACTTTAGATGATAGTGTAACTTTCCTTTTGGAAGGGAATGGTGGTTCACTCCTTGATCTTGCTAGTCTCACTCTTTTCTAATTTCACTACAATCAATCAAGCAAGCATAGTATCAACTAGCATTCCAATTAATCAATCAAACAATTCACACACACAAAACAATGGGATCTAAGTCATGCATGTAAGCATGCAAAGGATGGTTCTATTTGTAAAGATGGTCTGCACTAGGCTTCTAAACTTTGTAAGTTCCAAATTGGTCATTTTCCAAAGTGGCAAAGTCATTGCAAAAGGGTTTTGTCCCAAAATCCATTTTTAAATCCAATCATCATTTTATGTAGTGGAAAATATTTTTATCAAAGCAAAAACTTTTAAGTTTCTCACCAATGAGTTGCTAATTTGCAAAACTTGGTGTTTTGGGTCAGTAGGTTTGGTCCAAAACATTTTCCCAAAGTTTTATTTCTAAAAGTATTTTCATAACCAAAATCTTTATTTCCATTTGGCTAGAAATGGGCTAAATCAATTAATCTATCCTAAATTTCACCAAATTCATTTCTAACTCCATGGGTTGGTTCCTAGGGTCAGTAAGTTCACCAGAAACCATTTTTGCCAAGGTTTCAAACTCAAAAACATTTTTGAATTATTTTTCTAGTCTTAACAAGCATTCAAAAGTTTCTGCAAAAACCAGCAAGCTAACAGATACTATTTACTAAACCAAATGCATGGCTGGCTAGGGTTTGTTCCACTTATTCCAACGGTATCAAATTTGTAAATTTTGGACGTGTGGATCGAAAGTTACAAAGGTTTGAAATTGCATCTTAAATCTGATTTCCAAATTCTGTTTTAAACAGACCTGGCCACGCGTCGTGTTCTGGTTGGACGGTACCGGTTCGGCCGGATCGGTGTTGCGGTGCGTTGAATCTAATAAATCGTGCGGCACAGGACTCGTACCCCTTCGCGGTTAAATGATCTAATCCTGCTCGCTCAATCTAGATCCTACGGTACTGATTCGCTTGACCAAAAGTGAGCGGCGCCAACAGTGGCTAGCGGCGGCGCACGGCCAGGCGGTGGTGTTACAGCGGCTATAGGAAGCAAAGAGGGGAGGGAAAGTGCTCACCAGAATCGCAGGGCTGTGGTGATGCTCGACGTGCTGTTGGCTTGACAAGGGCGCCGGCATCGCAATTGCTCGCGGAGTTTGCCGCCGTCGTCGACGGCTCTGGTTGACGACGGGGAGATGCTGCAATTCACCCCATGGCAGATGGCTGGTACGGTTAGACGCGGACTGAGCTGGTGATGATGTGAGCATCCATGGAAAAGCTAGGGGTGGTCGAGGCTTACCGGGGGAGTTCGACGGGGACGAGACAGACGACGACGTTGTCAGAGCTTGTCGAAGACGGTGCTCCGGGGCGCCCGCGGTTGAACGAAGAGCACAGGGAGATGTGTCTGGGAGTGGGGAATCTGCTAGTGTGCTCAGGGAGGCAAGGGGCGGCGAAGCTCGGCTGGAATTCGACGAGGAGGGTCGTCGGAGACAGAGGAGCTTGGGGAAGAATTGGGGCGTCTGGGAGCGCGTTGAGATGGGGCCAGAGGGAAGTGGAGAGGAGACATGAGCGTTTAAGCTGCGTGATCAAAGCGGGTAACGGTGGTCGCGTTAAAGCGAATTAAGGCGCGAAATCATCGCGAGGAACGTGTCGAGGGAGGGATAAGGAGTCGCATGGTGAGAAGGAAGAACAGGAGGAGGGGTCTACACTGGCGGTGGAAAAGAAAGGAGGAGGGTCCATCACCGGTTTCCCGGGTTTGCGAGTTGGTGCGAACCGTTTTCTTTCGGGGAGGGAAGCTGGGCTGTTTTGCTGGGCTTATTAGGCTTGGCCGGCTGGGCTGGTCCAGATTCTATTTTTTTCTTCCTGGAACCTTTTTTCCTTTTCTAATTCTTTTTCTGTTTTTGAAATTCAAACAATCAAACAACATTCAAACCAATTCAAACAATCACTAAACCTTGTACTTTGAATTTGGTTCTGTTTATCAACATAATCCAAATTCCAAAATAAAATAATAATTTTTATTCTTTTTAGGATCTATTCTTTAATTAAATTAAATGGATCTTTAGTTATTTAATAAAATAGGGTTTGATTTAATTAATAAAATCTCCATTTGAAATCCAAATATTTTCAAAACCAATTCAGTAGGTTTTATTTGGAAATAATGAATACTTGGAAACTTGTTTAAAACAAAATAACCTTTTATTTTAGGGTCCATTATTAATTAAATACAATAGACTTTCATTATTAAATCAAACAGGATTTGTTTTATTAAAATATTTATTTTGAAATCTAAAATAAAGCCAAAACACTTCAGTAGGTTTTATTTGAGAATATAAAATATTTGGAAAACTTATTTAAAATAATTTAATAAGTTTTGATGTTTCAATTAAAATGGTAAAACCTTTTTATTTAAATAAAATTGGATATTAAATCCTTATTAATTTATTTAAATAAACCTTTGCTATTTTTATTCAAAAAAATGTTTTAATTCAAAAGCTTGGACAAGGTTTAATTTGGCTTTATAAAATAATCTTTATTTATGAATCCACCTTTTCTTTTGAAAACCAAATCTTTTATTAAAAGATCCAAAATAGTAATTCCAAAATATTTTAATTTCCTTTAATAAATGTTTATCCTTATAAATCCCTTTAGGATTTATTTGATTCAAATTGGTTTGAAGTTCCAATTAAATTCAAAAAGTTTCTTCTGGCCTTGAAAATCAAACAAAGTTTTATTTTATTCATTTATTTTCACATTACAAGATTTGGAAAATCTTGGGATGTGACAATCGGCAAGAGTACGACTACATCACCCAGCTCTCGTTAACTGCTTTGGAATCTTCAAGGGTGAGTTCCTCTATCGACTCGTTGCCACAATCTAGTAGATAGATCTTGGCTTGTTTGTTTGCATGCGGTAGAATTTTTTTGTTTTCCATGCTATAAACCCCTACACATGCCAGTCACTAGCGCACACACGTTCTTTGTCGTGTGGCCATCCAGAACACGGCAAAATCCACACAACAACGATTGTCACGGTAAAAGGTCTTTGCCGTGTGTATACTAAATAAGATACAACAAAGCTTTTGCCGTGTGTATTCTACGTCTACACGGCAAATAAAAGCGACTTGACGCTTCCGTCCGTTTAACGGAGCCAGCGGGTCTTTGCCGTGTCCTAACTTTGTCGTGTTTTTTAGTTTTTTGTCGTGTCTAGTTGCTTTGCCGTGTGTCCTATAGTTGTCGTGTGTCCTCTGGTAGGAAACACACGACAACATAGCCCCCTTTTCCGTGTGCCCGCGGTACGTGCCACATGACAACGTACCCCCTTTGTTGTGTGCCACTGCTAAACGACACACAGCAAAGGCCATGTGCCCCATCGCAGCAACACATAGCCGTGTGCCACGTGCCTCCTTTGCCGTGTGTATACACACAATAAAGTGACCATTTGGCACTTTGTGTATACACACGGTAGAGGACCCAGGTTTTTTCAAAAAAAATATCTGTTTTCTCTCATTTTTTGCAATTCAAAACATAGAATATATATATGATCATACAGGTCATCATCAACATGGAATACATGTATATGATCATAAAGATCATCACCAACATCAAAATGCATAATGAACAACAATAATATGATCATAATATCATCACAAACACTACCAAATATCATATCATCACCACACAAGCAACAAACTTTACAAATATAACAATTCAATCACCAAGTGCATAACCAATAAGTGCACAAGCCATAAACTACACAAATATTACAAGTTTATTCTTCCCACCCACACGACCATCACCGCCGAGTGCTCCACAAGCTCATGCTCTGAATCCATCGTGAGATCCTACAAGTTCAAGACAAGTACGTCAATATGACAAGTAAAATCATGAATATGTACAAGTTTCTAGGCAAGTCGATGGCAATGGCAATTACATGGGATTTTGACAAGTCTCATGGCAAAGTACATCAATATAACAAGTAAAATCATGAATATCTATAAGTCTCATGGCAAGTTGATGAAAATGTCACTTACATGTGATTTTGACAAGTCTCATGGCAAGTTGATGAAAATGACAAGAAAATTTTGACAATGGCATAGAATTATCTACAAGTGTCATCGCAAGGCTAAATTTTCTATAAGTGTCATGACAAGGTTAAATTTGACAAGTATAAGAGAACTAACCGTGATGCACACATGATGGCCACAACCTCAAAGCCCTCCTACAAGGTCAGAAGCACATTCATGAGACCCTCACATGCGATTTCCAAGTGTACCGAGTACCGACATCGAGTGATGAACAAGGTCAAATGTAGGAGATCTAACCTGGAGAACTCTGATCCAGCCTCCGGACAACCGACGGATTATTGACGGTGAAAGATGGCGGCGCCTGATTGTTCGATCCACCCGCGGACCCACCAGACGGCATCACATTGCCCATCTACAACATGGTAAATTGTGAGCATTAGACAATAAGGCAAGATTGAAAATTGCGACCATTGGACAATAAGACACTTGATCACTTACCCATGAGAAGGCGAAAGGAGGAGTAGGAAGAATCCCTGGTTCAGAATTCATGAGCATTTGCTGTGTCATCCACTGCATCATCTGCCCCTGTTGCTCCAGCATTCCCTGCTAATGGACCATCTGCTGCTCCAGCTGCTGCTGCCGCTGCTCGGCCGCCTCTCTGCGTGCCCTATCAGCGTCCAACTCCTCCTATGTCGTGTCACCGCGATATGATGAACATTGCAACGCAAAATATGTAGTAAAACAAAGATGACCGAGGAATAACATACCCGTAACTGGTCAAGAGATACAACTGAAGGCCATAGGAGGGTCTCTACAGAAGGCTGGTCGCTCGTCCTACCACGTCGGATCTAGCGCATAGATGGAATGGCCCTAGGGTAGATGGACCCGTCAACAATCCATAAGCGACCATTCCTCTGGCTTTGTCCCGCCAACACGACAACCTCGGGGTCAAAGAGGGCGGTCTCAGGGTTGGAATCTTCGTCGTGCATCTCCTTGTACTTCTGAGGGTACTTCGTACCCCGAAGCTTGGCTCCCTCGATGATCCACTGGGACCCGTTCACATGCTCGTCCAAGGTGCGTGTCTTCTTCCAAATGGCAAACACGGACGGCTCCTCACCTATCTTTACTTTCCGCACAAGAGAGCACGAAGATAAGTGAATGGGGACTCTGTTGCGGAGTAAAGAATAACATTACAAGCAAGAACAAATAAAGCATTTGCTCACCTCTTTTTGCCTGAGAAGGGTGAGGGGGATGCTACCTTGGCGGTATGATCCACCCCCCATCTCCTCTTGCCGCTTCTTTGCGTCCACGTGTTTTTTGAGGTACACGGCATGTGTCCACCACTACCATCGCCGTGAAGCACCGCGTGTCATTACCCACGAACTGAGAAGGGTTATACATCCACAAGATACACGTATTAATACAACAGAAAATAGAATGAGGTCAAGAAATCAGTAAAACAGAAATGCAACTACCTGCAGGTACTGCCACGGCTCGGAGAGCATGTCCCGGGCTTATTTCTTGTTCATCCAAATCTTGTGATCGCCAAACCAGTTGCGGACACAGTTCATGTGTGCCTCGTAGTGCATGTCTTGCACCTTCCTCTTGGCAAGCTCGTCAACGATCGCCAAGCACTCCCTTTTGTTGTCCCTGTCCATGTCGAAGAACTTCTACAAGTATGCACATAGGAAAAAAAGGGGTCAAAGCCATGAGTGCAAAAATATTTTCAACCTTGAGGTGATTGAATTATGACAAGCGAAACAAACTTACCCAGAACAGAATTTGAATCTTCTCTTGTCATGTTTCTGTACTTTCTGTCTGGATCCTTGGCAAAGTGGCAATGCTTCCAAGTCCAAACAACATCCTGGAGACCATTTGGGAGAGTGACAATCCCAGGAAAATACGCTCTAACCAGGGCTCCAAGGGTGCTTGAGTAGTCACGATACGACTTCATTCCATCCTGATATAGAAAGACACTGCACAATGAAAAGTCAATCAGTATGTGATGAAAATTCCAATGTATGGTTAGCGGGTCAAATCATGTACGTCTTCCTAGCGGGCACGAGAACACGATCCGCATAGGCATAAGGTAGCAGGGGGAGTCTCAGAACCCCATGCCGATATAGAGCCCTGGCCCGTGGCGTCAGTCTCGGGTCCAAGGCCGCGTACGCCTCAAGGTATAGCGCCTCATCCTACGGAGGCTCCCACCTCAAGGACATGTCAACCTCGTAGGGTAAAGACCCCAACCCTTCATCCTCCTCCCGCTGCAAGTGCTCCTCCTCATCATCCGAGTGCGTCTCCTCATCCTCCTGACGAACTGGCTCCTCCTCCGCTCCTCCCAGCGGGTGCACCTGTGGGGCCGCAGGTCCCATGTCGTTGCCGTGGACTGACCTTTGCCGTGTGTCCTTAGGGCTTTTGCTGTGTGATTTTTCTTTGCCGTGTGCCCCTGTTTGTCCATTGCCATGTTCAAATATTTGCCATGTATTCTTACAGGAATCTGCCGTGCACGTTTTCTTTGTCGTGTGCTTTTAGATGCCCACACGGCAGAAATCATCTTTACCGTGTTCCGGGCCTGTTGGCACACGGCAAAGGACGGGGACGACGGCAGCAAACATTTTCCCCGTAGTGAGTATATGTTATCGGCGGTGCAATACCACTTGCGTGTATATACATAACAAATAGAAAAAAAATAGCACACCACTAATAGGCCTATCAGTGGGTGCATCGTCCGCTTGTAGTGGTTCACCTGGGATCAAGGATGATGGATCCACTTGAGTTGATGAAATGCTCACCTTGACTTCCACGAAATTGATTTCTCCAATGATCATTTTTATGGCATTTGACAGCTCCTCACTAAACCTAAAACCCTTGCCAATTTCTTGACTTGGGAGGTGTTTATTTTCATCAAACTCCACATCCATCACGGGTGGTAGAGTTGTTCGTCCTACCACCATGGACCTCCCTCTCTCATCTTTGATGTCATCCTCAATCAATGGGGAGCTCTCCTTCCGGATAGATCATCGGTAGTCTGATTATACCCAATCACACTACCGGGTGCACATCTGCTTCTATGCCTTCCTTCATCATGCAAACGAGCTCCGTCCTACCAGATCATCAACAGAAGGTAAGTATAATCACATTACCGGGTGTCTTCATTTTTTCACGGCGCACCATGCCTGTTCTATTATCAACGTTTGTTACAATTGCTTGAAAAAATAAACGGTGGTTGTAATATCTAATGAATTAAGGCTGTAGGTGTTGACAGATTGAATTCTAGGCCGCCATTGCGCCTGGCCTGGCTTCATCTGTCGATCTAAGTGCGTTTCCATCCTTCCTTGCCAATCATTTTAAAAAAATATTCAAACCGCAAAGATCATAATGATGATTCTTTAGCGTAAACAAACGAATAGCAATAGGGGACTGACGATGTTATCGTGTACATGATAAAATTAAAGCAATATTCAACCTAGAGGTTTTTTCTTTCGAATGTGAGCAATCGCGTGAAGGTTATAAACTGTAATAGGCTATGCACATTCAAACGGCAATAATCTTTATTGTACTACTTATTCTTCAAAGACGTTGACAAATTGAAATCTAGCCACTGTGGCCGGCTTCTGGCTTGTGTATCAACCATGCATTCAGCCTTTCCAAGTACACAAAGATCATAGTATTATGACAGTCTCCATCATATTATATCATGATTTCGTACTACTCCAAGTATGAGAACATAAGGAAACGAGCAATAGTCTGATATGGTTTGCCAGACGAAATATGATGTTTAACAAAACTTTCCATGATAATATTATTATTAGGAGTACAAGATTACCCAGGTGAAAACTTCACGAAACATGAAACCACAATACAATCTTGTGTCCAGACTCCAGACTCTAGAGATATGGAACTGAAAAAGAACAAACTGTTCCAAAATTTCTGCGACGAAGCTAATGCAAAAAAGGAGACTCATACGGAAAACTGCTGGCTCGCTGTTCGCCAATCAGCCAAAACAACCAATTTAATCTTGCTTCTCAACTCCTCTGACCCAGCCATGAAAACGCTCGAGACTGCTTGCATCTGCTTACTGACTGCTAGTTGTTGAGGAGGCTCTGGGCGATCTCGTCGCGCACCTGCTCGGCGGCGGCAGAGCGCACAAGGTTATCGACGACAATCTCATCGTCTTCCAGGTTGAACCCGTTCAGCTCGTCGCCGAGTTTGTCGCCGCTGTGCTCGCAGAGGTTGTGGAGCACGCAGCATGCTGTCATCACAGATTTCAAGTCATCCATCACCCCCCAACTGGCGCGCTTCCGCAGGATGCCCCAGCGCGCCTTGAGCCTCCGGAAGGCGTCCAGGGCCACGCCGCGTGCCAGCGCCACCTTCCTGTTGAAGGTTTCCTGCGGCGGCGTGAGGTCGCCATGGGTGTAGGGCACCAGCGTCCAGTCCGTGAGCGGGTACGCCGCGCCGCCCACGAGACGCTTGCCCTGGGCCACCATCTCATCCGCGCGCTTCCTGCTCATCGACATGGAGAAGACCTCCTCGTCGGACGTGGTTTCAGGGTTGCCGACGCAGAGGCTGGTGAAGGCGCCGTCGGCGTCCACGGCCGCACGGAGGGCGACGCTGTAGCTGTCGTAGGAGATCTTGCCTTTGCGCCGCTCCGTGAGGCAACGGCTGTGGTATTTTAAGGCGTTGTTGTCGGGCGCGTTGATGGGAACGTGGGTGGTGTAGACAGCGCCGATGACGCCCGGGATGCCCCCCGTCAGGTCTTGGAACTTCCCAGCGGCGGCTTCCATGGCGGTGGCGCCGTCCGGCCACAGGGCGGAGACGGTGCCGGGCTGGAAGGTAGTGTTGATGGCAGCGACGACCTCACGAAGGATCTTGTGGCAGGCGGAGTGGCTGATGCCGAAGCGCTCGTGGAGGTCGCGGAACTTCTCACCCGTGGCCAGGCGGAAGACGCAGACGGCGACGCGCTCGGGGACGGGGACGGCGGCGCGGAAGGGCATGTCCTCCTTGGCCACGGAGGACGCCAGCATGCGGCAGAGGGTGTCGAAGGTGGAGCGCGACATGTGGAAGTCGCGCTTGAAGTCCGCGTCGGGATACCCCGGGCTGCTCACCTTGTGCCACCAAGCGCTCTTCCTCCGCCTGCGAATACGTCTCCCCGACGCCGCCAACCCACCCGAGGCCTCGCTCCCCATTGCTCCGACGTTGCTCCCGCCGCCGGTCTCAATCGATCCCGACGCCGAGCGCTGCCTCTTGGACCCACGAGCCCCTGGCGGCGCAGCGCCCATCCATTCTGCACCCCTCTTGTTCCCCAGGTTCACGTTCACCATGCCTTGCGCCTGCGGCGCCTCAACCCCCACCACTAAGGCCGACTCCGCCATCGGAAAATTGCCATTGCCCACAGTACCCTGCTCCCTCAACCCGGACGGCGAGCGGTGACCATTATTGGATCCCGCCGCCGCCCCTACCATCAACTCACCCCCCGTCTTCCCCACTATCAAATCGTTGTTCCATATGCCCTCCTCCACCAACTCCGCCATCAGAAACTTGCCATTGCCCACAGTACCCTGCTCCCTCAACCCGGACGGCGAGCGGTGACCATTATTGGATCCCGCCGCCGCCCCTACCATGAACTCGGCCCCCTTCTTCCCCACTACCCAATCGTTGTTCCATATGCCCTCCCCCACTACCCAATTGTTGCCCCACAAGCCCTCCCCCAGTACCCCATAATTAACCGCCTCCAGCACCAGCGCAAACTGCGAAATATATTCCGAGAAATAATACTTGATCCAATCATAGGTTGATAGGACGGCACCGGTCATGTTGGTGATGGTGGAGGACTACTTGGAAGCGACCTGGATCAGGTTCTTCGTCTAACTACAGTTGTGTGGAATGGGATCAGTGGTGGTGGCGGAGAAGGAGAGATGAGATGGGGGGGAGGCTATAGGATGAGTCGGCGGTGGTCGGAGATGAGCGGGGAGGGTTGGTGAGGCCCCGAGGAAAAGGGAAAGAGGAAGGGGGGGATATATATAGGTCCATGGGGGAATGTCCTGGGGGTGGGCGCACGCGGTATTTTTCGGTAGATGGAAGGCGGGCAGTGGCGGCGCGGCTCACGCGGGTGGATATCGATAGAGTGTCAGAATTCAGAAACCCTAGTGAGTGTGGTAGTAGTACTTCTTTGGTGGGCCGGGATTTGCGCCATGGGTCGCGTCCGAAACTACGGACATTCGGCGTCGGGTTCCGTTTCCGGTCTAGTACGTATTTCCAAAAAACAAATACAGTATGTGCCTACGTCTAAAGACACGAAATGGATTGGCCGGCCCGTTGATGCTATGGTCCTTCAGCGCAAAATTCTTTTGTGTACGAGCATGTACATAATTCTCTTGCACAAAGTCCAACGTCACTAGCTCAGTTTCGGCCCATCAATCTTTGTGTAACATAACCTAAAAATTGTTTCAAAGGCACATGCAAATAGACTTGAGAAATTTTGCAAGGCGGAAGCAATAACAATCTTCTTTTGGTTCCAGGTCGTTTGATCACAGATAATATCATTACAGTTTATGAGTGCCTCCCCTTTATGAAAGTCAAACGACCTCCTCCAAAGCGATAGTGTGCTCTTAAGCTGGATATGATGAAAGCTTATGAGCGAGTCGAGTGGTCTTATTTTGTGGGAGATCATGTTAAAGTTGGGTGTTACTGGTGATGGACATTATCACCTCAGTCTCTTTTTCAGTTTCTTTCAACAGAGCTCGGTTGGAAGAATTTCGGCCTATGAGGGGTATCCGTCAAGGCGACCCTATTTCTCAGCAAATATGGAGGCACCGATAAAAAGAAATTCAATTATGTAGTTATATTGTAATGCTTCTGGGCAAGAGGCTAACATGGGGAAGTCATCGATACATTTCCGTAAAGGATGCACTGAAAATATCAAAATTGCTACTCCCTCCAATCAAAATTAATGGACTTGGATTTTTCTAGATTCAGGTATATCTAGTTATAATTTAGTGCTAGATACATATGAATCTAGACCATTAATTTGAATCGGAGTGAGTATTAGGGATGCCCTTCGTGTGTAAATAAAATATCTCATTGATATGTATTTGGGATGCCCACAGATGTTGGGAAATCAACAAATGGATCTTGCAAATACTTGAGAGAGGGTCTGAAATTTTGTTCAAGGGTGGCTTGAGAAACTCTGGTCCCTAGGTGCAAAAGAGGTATATCTAAGAAATTCTTATCTATACTCCATGGCATGTTTGAAATTACCCATGGAACTATGTGAACATACCAACATGTTGATTAGGAATTTCTAGTGGGGAAGTAAAATTCGTAAGAGGAAGCCAAATTGGATCGCTTTGAAACAAATGCCATGTCCTAAATTTGCGGGGGGCAGCTTTAGAGATATGGAATTATTCAATCTATCCTTGTTGGCACAACAAGCCTGGAGAATGCTTCAAGGCCCTAATTTTTTGAGTGCCCGGGTTAATGTGGATCACTCCCCCACTACCTTTGCCAAAGTTAATGTGGATGCAACAATAGTAAAACAGTCATTCGAGGGGGTGCCGGTGCCTCATGATGCTCATAGTTCTATCCTAGGAGCTTATTCTTTGGTTATTGAGGACATCATCGACCCGATAACTCCTGAAGCAATGGCTATCTTAGAGGGTTTTGAGCTGGTTCTGGACCTCTATACCCAGCAAGTTTGAGTCACATCAGATTGCCTTGGAGTGGTTCAATATCAAGGAGGGAAACTCGACGAGCTATATTTAAATCATAAGAGTGATTGGACAACATTGTTCTAGTTTCCAAGATTCAGAGATAGTCCATGAGCTTAGATGCCAAAATGTGGAAGCGCATAATCTAGCTAGAATTCGTATCAATTATGATGTTGGATGTTATGTCAGCTGGCTAGTACCCCGGATTCTACTATTGTACCATTCTCTATTGTTGATTAATAAAGTAGAAGGTTTTCTCCTAAAAAATGTACATGATTATTTTGGTGGAGAAAGACTTCCATTGATCAAATTTCAGTTACATGACAGTAATCAAAGCATCAACATCAAATCAACATGACTACCTTTTCATATTGAAAGGTAATCCAAGACAATGGAGATGTAGGACGAGTTAATTGAATTTGCATACATAATATGGTTCTTTCCTAGGTACTACGGTACTGCCGTTCTATGGTGAACACATGGTTGACCTGGGGAGAATCAATAATGGATGTAATATAGATGGTGCACTGGCTCCCATAGTAAAGAATGATTTATGGTAGTAATATAAAGATGCAACCATAAGACTGACGAGAACTCGATATAAATTCTTTTTAGATGGTGTCACACATGTGTATAAAATCTATGTGTGCATTTATGTGCACGATCAAGGTTCATAACAAGGGCGAGAGATGTGAATATAGGTGTAATTGTTTGTTGTCTATAGGGCGTAACTATTTATTGTGCTAAACTTATATAGTGCATGTGGTTGATTGCGCACAGGTAATTTCGTAAGAAGCTCACACACACACACACATTATGGATACACATATATGTCCATGTGAATATCATAATTAACCAGTTGCATTACAGATGCATTAACGCACAAAATTTTACGCTTCATGGGGAGTTATAACATAAACGTAGTTAGAAAATTGTTAATAGAGCTCTCAGTTGTATCAAATCCAAAGTTCTAAATACTAGAGGGGATCAACAACTCTAACAACCATGGTTACTGAATTTAGTCATTGAATATCACTGTCTTCTACTTTTTTTAAAATATGTCACTCCATATAGTAGTATTCCTTTTTTGTATAGATTGGCTTACAAACATGGTAACCTGAAAAAACCAACTAGTAAAATGATGGATCACTATTCTCTTATCTTAAAGATGGTGCCACCACTGTTGTAGATCCTTGCAAAAATATGACTCTTCAATGAAAACATATTAAAGAAGGATGTGCCTAATCATTCCAACCACCACAGATAATTTCAACCAATTAATCTTTTTTGTTAGAACAACTATTTTTCCTCCAAATAGCAGGGTTACCCACATGTTTCAACGCCTAGATTTGTGTACTTTCTTTGTGACTATGTTTGTAAAAATGTAAATGATGACATCACAAGGAAAAATGTGATAATAAAGTTTTACCCCTATTTTTTGCTTTATAAGTAATCTAAAAAAATATATACTGACCATCACTATTAGAAAGGTTTGAGTGTACACATTCTTCTAGGCTAGTGCTTTTTTCCATGGTTAGATAGACAATAAAAGATAAACATCTCATTGATGTCCATTTTAAATATCTTCTTGCACCAAGACTTGAATCCGAAAGTTGAGTTTTCTTCCTCCACAAGCCTCGACATTAAATAATTAACATGATTTTATGAATCTAACTCCTTCCACACGTGACTAACTTAATCTAATGCATGATATGTTGATATCATCTACATCTAACATAGTGTATTCATTTGTGCATGCTAACGGAAATTTTCTAGATCGTTATATCTCATCGCATGTGTTTGTTTTTCTAACTCTTTTTATGGAACAGAGCAAGTACTTAATATTTATTGTGCTTCTAACTCTTTTTAATGCTGACACAACTTCATCCTACTTTGTTCGCATGACATGATATCTTGCGCACACTGCACATTAGCATTAGATTGGTCCATTCTTCTTACTTAATGCTATATCTGAACTCCAAGTGTGATATGTTGGCCGTTCTATACGTAGCATGTCTGGGTCGCTTCTAGTCATCATGAATGCTTTCACCCATCTGCATTCTACTCATGAATTGTTTTTTTGCAGAAAAGTTGTTGTAACTTGTTGATTCCTGTCACTGGTCACAGAATTAAGAATTTATGGGATGCAAACCTTCCACTACCAAGAATGTGATAGCATAAATTGTTCCATAGGTACCTTTTGGTTTCAATCTTAGATGTTGATATGTAAATAAGATAGATATATGTATAGTTATATATTGGTACATGAGAGTCATTTGTATATACTATATATATACATATAGACTTTACTCTCTTTTTTCTAAACTTAGTTGTAGATATGTAAATTAAATACTTGCATGTATATCAGTCTATTTTAGTATTTTCATACGTTTCTTCAGCCCAGCCAACTTAAGCATTAGTTTGTTGCAGTGACATCTTTTACCATGTTGTTTTCTCGTGAAAAATGCTCTGTGTCTAACCAGCGGAACATATTCTTTTCATGGTAAAAAATTTCTCCTTTGTTTCGTTTCCTCAAGGAGGCGGTGAATAACTACACCATTGAAGCCACCCCTAGATGATAGGCCAATCATCTTGCACAACTTAAATCATTTACCTCGAAGAACTATTTAACACCATCATCTAATTAAGCTTAGTTATAATTTTAGTTTATGGATTCCCATTTTTTTATATGTGTTAGGAGAGTTGTTTGAGTTCAAATGAAAAGAACTATTATACGCAAGGAAATAACAGGGGGCCATGTCTGTTTAGATTATTTCCTTTACCTCTATTGTAAAGTTCCTTCCTGTGACATGAGTTTGACACATTCATGTGGTATCATCATAAGTACACCACTTTTTTGAGGACTTCTTTTCTACATAAATAGTATTTTAAATTCCCTTTGGTAGCCTATGCATAGTACAAATAAATGTAGTGGAGTACTTACGCCTCACAATTTCTAGAATCTCCAAGATCCACTTTGGTTTAATGGTACAAATGTGTCAATCAGGCACTAGCCTAGATGAAGAACCCTTTGGTTTAGTTGCACTGCATGCATGATTTATTGGATTGAATTTTATAAATGGATTAACAGGATCTCTTGTAGTGCACCATCTATTTTACTTCTAGGTAGAATATTATATTTTGGTGGCAATATAGTTTGTGGAGCTATATTTACTAATTGAGTATCTAATTCATTTTTTTATCACCACTAAGAAAATCAGAGTGGTAGTATATATACATATTTCAATGAAGTAGTGCTGACAACTATAAGGTAGATCATCATGTCCGCATAATTTATTGTGTATGATTATGTGGATCATTTACTGTTGGTACTAAAATTAATGATTGTCGTAGTCATATCTTGTGCTTTTGGTAGCCCTGGAACTAAAAAAGAATGGAGGAGACTTCTGGTGCACTTGAGAGCTTCATGTCATCCCATAGAATTAATATTATTGGTGTTTGTCATATGAAAATTTAGTTAATTCCTCACATTCTTAGGCCATTGAATTGTCGATTCATGATTCTTGGTCGATGTGTGTATGTCATGATGTATTGTTGTATGCATAAACATGATTTCACACTGAAGCCTTAAGTTCTAGATAGTGGGTTTGTTCTCGCTAAGCTATTTTGGATGTCGTTGTTTGAAAAGGTATTTCATGTTTTGTACCTTCAATTTAAGTTCATGACGAAACTTATTCTGAACACCACACCACCTAAGCCGAGATACCACATTGTTCAAATTTCTTAGAAGTTTGTACACTATAGATTTCCTTAGATACTTTCTTTGTTCTTTTTCAAGATGGGTGTACGCGCACCTCTATATTCTATGAGAGTGGTGTCATTTTGCACCATATTCTTTGAACTGGCTTATAAAACAAATTTCTCGCACCTAGTAAACGAAAATGATTTTTGTATGAAAAAATGCAAACTTTCATTGGCAATTTTTTTCGTGTCAAGATGCACAAATGCATCCAATTTGGGCATATGTCACAAGCTATGCAATGTATATGGCCATGATCTTAGTCATTTGTATTGAAATTCATGAATCTCCATTAGTTATTTTCTAGAAGACTTTCTTAAAAAACTATCATGTTTAAGGTACCCGATGCACAAGTTTCTATACTTTTGATTTTATTTATATTCTTCTATTGTTTTCAACATTGTTGTCACGATCCGGGATCAGGGCTAGACAAATACCAGATCCTCATATGATATAAGCCTAACCTAGATTCCGAAGCGCGCAGTGAAAGATCGGTAACATTACAGAACATACAAACCATACAATAATAAGGTAAACTCTTAAGAGAGTTACAAACCAGTCATACAAGCCAGGGGTCACAGACCCATCATTACAACAAACAACGGAAGCAAACAAGTTGTTCTAAACAACAAACTTAGCAAAGGGCCTAAGAGGCCTTAAACAGAAGTAGCGACCCTTCCATAGATCCTAGGCTGCTGCCCGGGAACCCCGACTACTCGTCGACTTCGACATAGAAACCACCTTTAGTTGGAGTAGCTTCATCTGTAGAAAAATATCAATGAAGCAAGGCTGAGTACAGGGTGCACTCCCAAGACTTATGGCTAGTGGAGTTATTTCGCATAAAGCCATCTTTTGTTTTCAAAACAAGAGGAAGAAGAAACTCGTCTAGTCAGATCATTTTCAAAAGGGGATAAGAAGACTACAACTCTAGCTTCTAGAATCATCTTGTTACCCACCAAGTACCATCATCAACTGAACCTCTCTTCCCGGACTACCCCCTCAAACTACCCCGAGGAAGTATTCCGGATCTCACGTTAGTTGACAAGTTTCATCATTCGGTTATAGTTCTCTATGATCTTCACGTCCGTTTGCAAGTCGTCCATAACCGTGGACACGGCTTTTCGAAAGATTAATAACTCTGTAGGGGTGCACAACTTTACCCACACGTACCAACCGATTCTTAATACCAATATATTATCCCTCTTCCTTGGAAGGCCGACAGAGAGTGGTTGACCATGACCTTTACCTTGCTTTCGCCGAGACCATGAGTCACGCACTAAGGAGATGCCGCCGTAATGGGTCGAGTCCCGAAGTCGGTCCCTAGCGATGTGAACAGGGTTTGAGATTACAGATGCCGAGCATCTCCCATTCCCTGCCACGCTTACCTACCTGTATGAATGCACCTCCTTCACCTCCATTCAAGAACAACCAAGATGCGTATGTCAAATGGAAAGCCCGAACTATGTGTGTCGTGGTGGTGGCACGGCAGATGCCATGGATAGGCTTAAGTTGGGGGCCGAATGAGTGCTTGTGGTCACCGGGGAGGGAGTGCACGGTCGAGCCATGCACGAAGAACAAGAAGAACTGTCCACACTTGACAATTTGATTGATACCCCAAAGATTACAGGTGCTCCTTGAGCTGTATTGGCTTGAGTACACAACACTTGTTCTCTACTTCATCCAACCTCCCTCTACTACTGCTATGCTCCCCCTTATATAGGCAGTGCTAGCTAGCTTATACCTCTTTGGGTTCTAGGGTTTACTGTTTGGATCTTGGTCCCTACAATATGGGCCGGGTCATGGGCTTGCCCTAAGCCCAGAGGCCCGCTCCATAAAGCTTGACAGCTAACGGTCTTCTGGTACGCTGCTTCTTGTTATTTTTGGTGTCACGCTGTTACTTTGTACGTCAGTGTATGCTTTGGGCGTCACCCGGCTCCTTTTGTGTCACCCGGCGTCGCCCTTCTCTTTTGACCATGCTTTACCATGGTCCCTCCTGAACCTTACTCGGAAAGGTGCCTCGTGTCCTTCTTGACTCGGCCCTTCCTCGGTTGAATCGGCTCGTTGGTACCTGCAAGGGTTACAACTTTGTCCTATATGGGCCGAGATAGTTTGTATCTCGGCTCTCATGCTTATCTTACCCGACCGTTCTTACCCGGCCTGGTTCTTTCTTTACTCGGAGTCAATCCAGCTGCGCTATGTTTCCCCTCTCGTGACCCTATCGGGGGTTATGCCCCCGACATTAGTCCTCGAAGCTGGTGAGGTCTCGCAGTTCAAGCTGTTAGGCGTCTCCAGGTTCCTTTTGTGTGAATGTAACTTAGTTTTTATCTTTATCCGTAGCAATTTCGCACTTTGCCAGGTTAGTCTGACAATTTTGGGTCAATTCTTTGACTTCTTATCTCATTCTTGCCTCGAGCCGAGTTACTTTGGCCAATTCTGAGTCATTTTCGGCGCCCTTCAGTCACTGACAGCTGTTAATCATGATTACTTGCCTCAATTTTTGTTCCAAGTTTGGTGGCACAGTGACGTCTACGCAGTTATTCCCCGTCACTGTGGCAGTCCCATCGGTCTGTGCCTCTTGTCCTTCCAGCCGTGACGTGGCACTGGATTTTTCGTGTATCCTTGGCTACGTGGCTCTCGCTGACTGGCTCACCCGGCCTGGTACATGGCACACGCTGGCCGCACGGCACAGTTAGATCCCACTACGGGGTTTTTTACTGCCCTTAAGTAGGGGTTGGGGGTTTCCACTTACCCCACGCCCGTTCAGTTTCCTTAGCCTTTCTTCCTACTCGCGCCTTCAAGATCGAACTGCCTCCCTTGCGGTTCCTTCTTCCTTCTGCTCTTGTGTTGCGATTGCCCTTGTCTTCTTTCCATTTCATCACGGGTCGTCGCTGTTCCAAGCCTCTTCCAACCGCTGAGGAGACCGACTCTGCTGATCCCATGGATGCTCGGGACGGTGCTAAGGGTGCAGAGGAGCAGGAGATTCTCGCCGGCGAGCGCTGCGGCTGGGAAGGCTCGGAGGTCTCCATCGAGGAAGTGGAGTGGCTCCGGTCCACCAGACGCATTCCACTGCAAGTGGATTGCCGCCTCCCTTCTGGTGAGATCTCTCCCAAACCTCAATATGGCGAGCGGGTAGTTTTCCTTTCCCACTTTGAACGCGGTTTCGCTGTTCACATGAGCACCTTCTTCTCATCTTTTCTTTCTACCTTTCATCTGCAAACCCATCATCTTCCTGCCAATGCGATTGGCTCTCTCTCTTGTTTCATCTCTGCCTGCGAGGCCTATCTTGGAATTTGGCCCACAGTTGCTTTGTGGGCCAAATACTTTGGCTTCAAAGTTCAGGTTGTTGCTCAGCCCGGAGCTCCTCGATCCGAGAAGAGGCCGACCCGGTGTGGTGCATCTAGCATCACACCCAGGAGAGATTTGATCTTTCCTCGGGTTACTCGTATTGACTCCTGCAAGAAGTGGCATAGAACCTTTTTCTATGTCAAAAACAGCGGGTCCACCGATAACATCCGGACCCCCCTTTCTCGGATGAGGTTCCCCACAAGAAACACTGGCAGCTTGACCCACGCGACCAAGACGCTGCAGTAAACGAGGCTAATGCAATCCTAGAAAGGTTGCTTTCGCCGGATGAGAACTTCCATCTCGCCGACTTTGACCTCATGTGCACCTTTGTTTCTCGCCGGGTTAGCCCCATCCAAGCGAGGAGCCACAAGATGTGCTTCATGAGTGGCTCTCACGATCCCACTCGATACTCCACCAAGGAGCTCACCCACGACTCCATTTCCCGCCGGGTAAGCTCAATCTTCAAATTGAACTTGGCGGATGATTGGGCTTGGAGCTGCCCACCGTTCAGCCGGGTCAGGCCTGTTCCCTGGGTAAGTTTTCCGAATCTCTTTCTTGTCGAGTTGGCTTTAGCTCTTTTGCCACTCTCATTTTAGTTCTTGTTTCTCATTCTGTTTGTCTTTCGCAGAATCTCCTTCACCAGGTTGATGACAGTACTGTCCCTCCTGCTGGTTATCATGGGGACCGCTCCGACTCGGATGAGGTCGAGTACGACCTGGAGTGCTTCATGCCGATCCCGCACACTGTAGCTGCTTCAGCTTTGGGTAAGAGTCGATCTCGCAACCCCTTACAAGATTGGTCTGACGATGATGATTGTATGCTTTTGGAGGTATATGCCTTGTAACCTTAATATCTTTGCTTATCCGAGTAAGCTTGTTATTTACTTATGCAGCTGGTCAGGTACATGACACTCCTCCTCTCGTCGTGGGTGGAGTCGGCAAGATTCCCGTTGCTAAGCCGAAGCGACGCGGGGCCTCCTCCAGCACTCAGGCGGCCGAGAAGAACAAGCCCACTCCGGCAGCTCCTGCTGCCTCTACTGCTGCCACCCTGGCTGAGACCCGCCAAGCTGCTCGGCGCCGAGTCACACGCCGAGTCACCCATGACCCGGTTGTCACTGGGTAAGCTTTTTTTACTCGACTTGCTTCATTCTTTTCTTTCTCATCTCTGATGTTCTCTGATACGTGTCTTGTTGTTTTCAGCGTCGCACCTTTGACGACGAATCAGGCTGCTCCTAGCATTGCCTCGCCGCTTAGGTCTGCACCTCCTGCTGCTGACTCGGCGGCACCGAGTCCCGTCCGGGTTGAGGCTCGCACTGTTGAGGATCACGCTTCTCAGTGTCAGTCAGACCCGGTGGGTCACTCGTCTAGCGCCTCTGGCGGCGTGAAAAACTTCACGATCTTGGTGCCCATGTCCGCGCCGAAACCCTCTGCCACCAGTTCCTCTGGCATCAGCCCCCAAGCTGATGTGAATGAACAACTTACTGATCTTGGAGCCAGCAAAACTGCTGAGCCCAGTCAGGAGGCTCCACGATCTTCTCCAAATCCTCCTGCTCGCTCTCAAACTCTGTCAAAGGGCCAGACCCAGCCCAAGGCTTCTGGTTCTACTCGCCCCTCTTCTGGCAGATCCACCTCTTCCAAGCAAACAACTTTAGTTTGCACTCCGGGTTCTGCTCCTCAGATCTGGCCTCCGACGTCGGCGTCAAAACTCACTTCAACGGGTAAGGGGGATGAATCTGCCGCTACCTGGTCAGGTGATGACTCCAGGGCTGTTTCCCTCCATACCTTTGCCGCTGCGACCCGTGCCACTGTGAAAACCGCCCTAAAAACGGGTCGAGTTCTTACTCGGGCGCTTAGTGGCAAGAGACTTGGTTCGGCTGAGCCTTACGCCATGGCATGGAATGCAGCAGGCGAGCAGGAGGTCAGCACTCGTGCCGGCAAGAAGCTCAAGCTGGGCCCCAAGGCCGTCTCCGACATGACCCAGTAGGCCATTACTCTGATGGCCCGCGCTGACGAAGTAAACAAGGTAAAGTAATTCCTTACTCTTTTGTATTGTTGAGTATTTCCTTTATACATATCACCTAGTCCCCGAGGTTGCAGCCGAGTAAGGAACTTACTCGGCTGTAAGCTCTTAAGCTCTTTCATTTCTTTTAAGCCAAACTCATGTTAGAGCTTCAATCCCTAGACCTCGAGTTTATTGTCGAGTAAGGAACTTACTCGGCTGTAAACTCTTAATATTTTCGATTCGGCAGATTGCTTGACTTGACTCTTTCTTATTGTCTGTCTTCTTTGAACAGCTTACGCATCACGAGCGCACCAAAGTGCACCAAGATCTCGTCCTGGCGCATCGCAAGCTCGAACTTGCGTATGAGAAGCTACGAACTGACACCTACGGCCAAGGTAATATCTTTTGCTCTTCCTATTTTTCATTTGGTGTAATTTTTCTTAGTCCATCTTCTCATTTTTTCTCTCACTCTTGTTCCACAACCACTACTCAGTCTACCATCAATGATCTTCACGCGCAAATCAGCGAGGCCGAGAGTAAATTTCTTGCCTTCCTGAGTTAATAGCTGAAACTGTTCTGTTGGTATTGATAAACATCTGTTCTGAATAAGCAGAGAAGCACCAAGCCGAACTCCAGAAGGAGCGCGATGAGGTGACTCGGCTGAAGAAATTGATGGCCGAGTCGGAGCAGAAGCATTTGGCCGAGGTGAAGGGGCTGAGGGAGGAACTTGCCGAGAAGGGCGAGCAACAGGCTGCCAGCACCGAGAAGACCAAGAAACTGCTCGACGAGGCCGAATCAATGGTCGAGTTGGCAAATCTGAACCTGGATGCCCTTCAGGCCAATGCCAAGACTTGGCATAGCAAACTCGCCGTCATCAAATTTTTCCTCGGTAGTGAGTTCTTACTCTTTACGCACTGTATAAGTCCTTTTCCATCTGCCCTTGCTATTTGCTAACTTTCTCTTTTTGCTTGCAGAGAATTTTCCTGAGGCCAACATGTTTGCCATCCGAATGAAGAAGGTGAGAGCCGAAGCTGGTGCTGCCGCTGACGGTGAGGTGTCCATGGAGGAGCTCCTTGCAGCGGTGTCTGAACGGGTTAAGACCCTCAGATATTGCGGTGTGGACTTGCTCAAGTCAGCTATCCATGCGTTTCGCATGCTCTGGCCGGATGAAGACCCACCCGAACTCATCGAGCCACTGGCCGAGACACTGCTTCTTACTGAAGACCGGCTGTATAAATGGCGTGAGTCGGTCGTCCGAGCTGCAGCGGATAAAGCTCTCTCCTCCGTGCTTTCCTGGTATGAGGACATCAACCTTGATGTTCTTGCTCGCATAAGGGGGGATGGAAAATGGCTGAATGACCCAGAGCTGATCAAGAAGCGCCAGGAGCGTGCTTATGCTGTGATCGAGTACATCATGGTACACGCTTGGTGCGAAGGCCCTAGATTTCTCGATCTTGGCGACACGCTCGTCGAAGTTGCTGATGAAGAGGGTGGCGACAACAAAGCGACCGAGTCAGATGATCCAGATGACCCGGCCACAGATGCCCCTCACCCGGCTGATGCTCCAAGCACTGCTCCTGGCTCTAAGAGTGCTCCTCCAAGTTCTTCTGCTCCTTAGGCCAACAAATACTTGAACTTTTATTAGATCCCCTGTATGTCGGGTACATATGTAACATACATTGCACTTTTAAGTTTGATTTCGCACCAGACGATGGGCTTTATATATTTTGTGTTGTGCTCTGAGTGCGCACCACTTAAGGACAAGTCCCCGAGTTTCATTTTGCCGTGTCACTTGTCCTTGCCTTTGGCCCTTGTCTACCTTTTTCGGTGTTCGACATTAGGATCTCAAAGTACGAAGGATATAGTTAGCGGGTATGAAACTTGGATAACTTGGCCGAGATTACTCGACAGACAGTATAACACGACCTGCAGAGAGTTAGGCAAAAACTAAGGCCAACTCGCGTTTCTCCCTTTTGCTTATCCGGCGTTCATGTTTACCCGTCTTAGATCTTTTTCTCTTGCTTGCCATGAAGCCGTGTTTTCAGACAACAGCATAGTCGAAGAGTTTATTTCTTCCGAGTAAACACTACTTGTTCTGAGATAAACTTCGGGTTTCACGCCAGCCAACGTAAAATAATTGAAATGGAAAGCCTAAGGGGTAGTCCCCGAGTGAGTTTTTCGAATCATACCATTTTATTATTAGCACATAGCCGGCAAACACGTCCGACATATGAGAGTTTGAGTGATACATGCACTTCTTCTCCTAAGTATAGAAGGGACGAAGCAGTGCCACATTCCACGGCCTTTTGGTTTCATCTCCTGACCTGTCCGCCTTGTTCTTTTGCGCTTCACGAGCATCTATGAGATAGTAGGAATCATTGTGCAATGCTTTTCTTACAATGAAAGGTCCTTCCCATGGAGGTGATAATTTGTGCATTCCTGTTGTGCGCTGCACCAGCCTTAGCACCATATCTCCTTCTCGGAAAACACGAGGTTGCACTTTCCGGCTATGGTAGCGTCGGAGATTTTGTTGATATATAGCGGATCTGGAGAATGCCAGTTCCCTTGCTTCTTTGAGTAAATCTACTCCATCTTCTCGGGCCTCTTTTACCTCGGCTTCCGAGTATTGCCTTATCCTTGGCGAGTCATATTCTATGTTGGCCGGCAAAACTGCTTCAGCCCCATATACAAGGAAAAATGGCGTATAGCCATTTGATCGATTCGGAGTCGTTCTTAGGCTCCACGGTACTGAGGGTAGTTACTCTATCCAACAACCAGGTGATCTCTGGAGTGGCTCCATTAAGCAGGGTTTTATCCTAGATAGAACTAAGCCATTAGCATGTTCAACTTGTCCATTTGATTCTGGATGGGCGACTGATGCTACATCAAGTATTATTCGGTGTTTCCCATAGTAACGAGCAAAAGCTCCTTCGGCAAAGTTCGTGCCATTGTCAGTGATCACACTGTGCGGGTAACCGTATCTGAGGATTATATCCCTTAGGAATGTGACAGCTATTTTACCGTCCAATTTCTTGATTGGCTTCACTTCTATCCACTTGGTGAACTTATCGATCATGACCAAGATATGAGTCATGCCTACCCTTGCCAGTTTGAATGGTCCTACCATATCCAGGCACCATACCGCAAAAGGCCAAGTGATTGGTATAGTCTTCAATTCAGACGCTGGTAGATGTGACTTGGACGCATAGTGTTGACAACCACTGCATTTCCGGACTAACTCTTGCGCTTGTGCCAATGCGCTTGGCCAGTAGAATCCATGTCGGAATGCCTTGGATACCAATGCTCTTGATGACGTATGGTGCCCGCACTCTCCCTGATGGATATCTAATAAGATCTCCTGGCCTTGCTCTGAGCTGATGCAACGCTGCAGTACACTTGTCACACTTCGCTTGTAGAGTTCCTTGTTGATTATGGTGTATGATTTTGCCCTTCATGCCGTTTGCCTTGCCAGTGTTTCATCACTCGGCAAGGTTCCATCTTTCAAATAACTGAATATTGGCTGTGCCCACGTTGGTATTAGTGGTTCCGGGTCTGCTTCAACATCAATGTCCATTGGTTCCGCCGAGATATGTTCTGCCGACATAACCTGAGGAGTGTCCGAGTGTGATTCGGTGACCCCTGAATTGAACGGATCAGTCCCCGAGTGACTCGAACCTACCCCTGAGTCGATGTCCATTGGCACTGCCTCTGATTCCTGACTCGCCGGGATGATCCTGATTGATTCGGACTCTGGTGATGGCTTGATCGATGGCTTCCTGAGATGCTCCAATGCTACCCCTGGTGGTATTGCTTGCCTAGATGACCCTAGTTTGGATAATACATCTGCTGCCTCATTTTCTTCTCTAGGAATGTGATGAAATTCACAACCGTCAAAATATCCTGAAATTTGTTATACGTGGAAGCGATATAATGCCATGTTTGCATCCAGTGCATCCCAATGTCCGGACACTTGCTGAATCACCAAATCCAAATGGCCAAAACACATGATCCTTTTGATACCAATTTCCTTGGCTACTTTAATTCCATGGACAAGTGATTCATACTCGGCAACATTGTTAGAAGCAGCAAAATGAATCTGCAACACATACCTCAGTTGATCCCTCTTTGGAGATGAAAGAACTATCCCGGCGCCCAGACTCATTCTCGTATTGGACCCGTCAAAATGCATTTTCCAGTAATTTGGATCTCGCATTGGTGGTTCGTATTGCATCTCCATCCATTCTACAAAGAAATCTGCAACGGCTTGAGATTTTATTGCATCCCACCTATCATATTGTAGAGTGTATGGTGCCAGTTCAATGGCCCACTTGGCTACTTCACCGGCATCTTTGCCCAATATATCCGAGATAGGTGCCTCGCATATTACCCGGATTGGGTGTTCTTGAAAATAATGTTTTAGCTTCTTTGCTGCCATATATACCCCATATGTCATCTTCTGATAATGCGGGTAATTCTGTTTCAAGATAGAGAGCACTTCGCTCAAGTAATATACTGGTCTTTGGACTGATTTGCCCCCTTCTTCACGTTCAACCACTATTACCGCACTTACAACTCTGTTGGTTGCGGCGACAAAGAGCAACATTGGCTCCTTGGATAGTGGTGATGCTAATATTGGTGTTGTTGCCAACATTTTCTTTAATTCATGGAAAACGCTATCAGCTTGCCGTGTCCATCTGAATTTGTCTGATTTTTTCATCAGCTGATATAGTGGTAGGGATTTTTCGCCTAGCCGACTAACAAACCTGCTCAATGAAGCCAGGCATCCAGTAAACTTCTGGACATCATTTAGGGTTTTTGGCAATTCCATTCTTTCGATGGCCCTGATCTTTGTCGGGTTAGCTTCAATTCCTCGGCTGGATACAAGGAATCCAAGTAACTTGCCAGCCAAGACACCAATTGTACATTTTTCTGGGTTAAGTTTCATCTGGAATCTTCTCAAGTTTGCGAATGTTTGACGCAAGTCCTCAATTAGAGTATGACTTTGTTTGGTTTTTATTACCACGTCATCGACGTATACTTGAACATTTTTGTCCAATTGATCTTGTAAGCATTTTTGCATGCATCTTTGGTATGTTGCGCCTGCGTTTATCAATCCGAATGGCATGGTGCGATAGCAATAAACCCCATACGGGGTGATAAAAGCTATCTTTATATGATTATTTGGATTCAGCGGAATCTAATGGAACCCTGAATATGCATCCACAAATGACAACAACTCACACCCAGCAGTAGAATCTATGACTTGATCGATCCGAGGCAGAGGAAATGGATCTTTCGGACATGCCTTATTGAGGTTTGTGTAATCAATACACATGCGCCATACCACTGCCACGTCCGGGTCATCTTTCTTCTTCTCGACCAGGACTGGATTTGACAACCAGTCTGGGTGCAACACTTCCATGATGAATCCAGCAGCTAAAAGTCTCGCAATCTCGGCCGCTATTACCTTCCTCCTTTCTTGGGCGAAGCGGCGGAGGGGTTGCTTCACCGGCCTTGCATATGGTCTTACATGAAGAGAGTGCTCAGCCAGCTCCCTCGGAACTCCTTGCAGATCTTGAGTGGACCATTCAAAGATGTCCCGATTCTCATGGAGGAAGCTGGTGAGCTCGCTTTCCTATTTATCTGTAAGGCCAGCCCCCCAATGGTCACTGTGCGCTCTGGGAAAGTTTCATCCACCTGCGCCTTCTTGGTTTCCTTGGTAGCTTGAAATGACACATTGCCATGCGGGTTGGTGAGTGTCGGCATGGACATTTGTGCCACTTTGGCCAATGCTGCCACCTCCAACATCTGACTTTTCTCTTGTGCTATGACGAGTGACTCGTCCAGTGAAGATCCGGCTGAAGCACAAGCAATAGATCTCTTGTAATATCCTTCCACTGTGATCACCCCACATGGGCCTGGCAGCTTCATCTTTAAGTATGCCATATGAGTAGTAGCCATGAATCTTGCCATAGCCGGCCTGCCGAGTAAGGCGTGATATGAGCTGACCAGATCTACCACCTCGAACTCTATAGCTTCAGTGCGACAATTTTCCCTATTGCCGAATAAGACGTCGACCCAGATCTTGCCAATTGGCTCACAGGACAGTCCCGGCACAATCCCATGGAAAGTGGTCTTAGTCGGCTCCAGCATGTTCATGGTAATGCCTAACTTGAGCATTGTATCCTTATACATGATGTTGATGCTATTGCCACCGTCAATCAGTACTTTTGAAAACTTCACGTTGATATCTGGGCCCATGAATGTTGGATCCAAGACCAGAGTGTATCCTCCATGGGTTGGCATGATCTTGGGGTGATCTTTTATACTCCAACTTATCTCTTGATCAGACCAATGCATGTACTTGTGAATTGCCGGCATCATGGCATTCACTTCCACATTCGTTGCTGCTGGCTCTTCTTGTCATTTGGCTCTGTGACAAAGACAACATAGCTCTGGTGATGTTCTTTATACTCATTTCTGGTTCCGTGGCCGATATAAGCATCGTCACCTCTTGTATTGTGCACCTGGTGCATGCTTCTTCTTTCTCGATTACGATATCGCGGTACTGCTTTCATATCTGTATCCGCCTCCTCGCTTGAGCATTTCCTCTTGTAAGTGGTGGAGGGGGAGGTGGTGGAAGCTGCTTATTCGGCGAGTCCACTCTGTCTCTTTTCTGAAACCATGTGCATTGCCTTGTTGAGTGATTTGCCGGCTTACTCGGACTAGGCGTGTGAATCTTACACGGCTGATCCAGCATCATATCATTGGTGTATTTTTGTCGGTCCTAATACTGTTTCCTCTGATCGTATGGCCTTTTGCCGTCATTCTTTGGCACCCATTGCTGTTGACCATTTGTCCTTTGATGCTTACTGCTTCCATCATCGGATGATCCTGACTCACTGCCGCAACCTGAGTCGAACCGTACCTGTAATCTGGCCTCTCGTCTCTTCTCTTGCTTCTGTATTCGGATCTCTCCTGGCGCCTTTGCGACCCGGCAGCGTCATAGATCTGAGTCTCAGTCATCCCGTCTGCCGATGTGAGCAGCGACTGAGTTGGATCTCCTAACGCATATGAGTCGACGATTCTTATCATCTCTGCCAGGCTTGCCGGTATATCTCTTTGTAACCTTTGCCACAGCACACTCCCATTTCTACATGCTTGCACAACCATGCGATTGCTTGTGACTCAATTACCCCTTCACAAGAATTACGCATCGTACACCACCTTGTGAGGAACTCCTTGTCTGTCTCATTCGGTCTTTGCTTGCACATTGCTAGTTGCTGTGGGCGATTCGGCCTCTTGTAAGTGCTCGTGAAATTGCTCACGAAAGCGTCGTAAAAATCAATCCAACTGTTGATGCTTCCGGGTGGCAAATTGTTTAACCATACCCGAGCTGGTCCTTCCAGCATCTGGGGTACGTAACATACTGCCCATCTCAAGTTTCCCTGCACGATCTTCACAGCGGTTCCATAATCTATGAGCATTCCTCTGGCTTTGTACTTCCATCATATGTTTTTATCCCTCTGGCCAGCTGGAAATTTGGCACCGGTGGCTCCTTCATGATCCTTGGGCCAAAGCATGGTGGACCCTGCGGACCTTGTGATTCGATTATCTCTGCCATTTTTATGCGGTCAAGCTTCAGCCTGGCATCATCCGGCTGAAGGTTCCTACCTCCGTATCTTGCTCCCATTGCTTGATATGCATGATCCGGCATCTCATACCCGTCATTTACCATGGCTGAGTAACCATCATTATACTTATTCGTGTTCGGGTCAGCTGGCTATTGAACTGCTTTTCCGGCGCTCTGCTGTCTTCTATCCGGCTGAGCTAGTGCGTTATTCGGAGCTGGATTTCCTCCTCCTGCCGAGTGAGTTGCACGTCGAGTATGAGGCGCAAAATTTTGCCCTCCGTTGTCATTTCTCTGTCCAAATTTTTCCTGGTTTTCATTTTCTCGGGGATTATTTCTTTTTGCCCCTTGCGCTTGTATCGGATTTCCTTGAACTACTGCCGGATCATAGGCGACCATTTGCTTGTTTCTTCCTGAATCCACACTTTTTTCTTTTCTCGGCCTGGGTGCCGCTCCGGGTGAGGATGCCGTGTGCCCAGCCGATCTTGCCGGGACAGGAGTCGCCGAGTGAACCAGCTATCATCTCCCTGCTATACCGGATTTGCTATGTAATATGCCTCATTCAGCATGCTGGCTGCTTTTACTAACTCATTGACTCGTTCTTGCTGCCTTTTCTTTGCTTCTCCCTCCAAGTGGGGCAATTCTGCCATCGTTGCTTCTGCCGCTCGCAGATTAGCTGCTGCTGTGTTGTATGTTGGACGCATGGTCGTCTCATTGCTGTTCTCTGGTTTTATCTTTGATGTCGCATCTACCAGTTCTTCGTTGAGGTTCCTTCCTCTCAATCTCGTTGCATCAAGCCGGGTCTTTGCGCCCTTGACTCGATTCGGCGAGTTAAGCTCTCGGATAGTGATATCCACATCCAGCTATAATTATGCTAGCTCCTTTTCTTTCTCCAGGACTTTTATCCTGGTTTCTTCCAACTCAGCTTTCACATGCGCCGGGTCAGTTGCTTGTGCCACTGGCTCAGCCAACTTGTCTATCGCTTCCTGCAGCTCCTTAGCTCTTTTGCTCCTAGCTATGTTCTCTGGTTTTTCTAGCGGCGCCTTTGCTGTTCTTGCAGCCCTTGGCGTTTCCTCGTGATTTACTTCCTCTGCGTTTTCATTCACCACTAGGACTACCGGAGGAGCTACGGGTTTTGGGGCTGTCATCATTACCTCCATGGAGACGATTTGGAGAGGTTTCCCCGCGATAGGAGCCGCTGGAGGATCCGGTGCCAGGACGACGTGCTCAGGATATGCGCGCTCCACGCGCACCGTGACGTAGACCTGGTGTCGTGGGAATCGTCACGGCAGATGCTGCGATCGGCAGCGAGTAGTAGAACGAGGGGAAAGGGCGGCCAGCCATCTGCGGTGCGAGATGAGGGCAAAGACGCAGGGTTTTACCCAGGTTCGCCCCCCCGGAGGGTAAAGACCTACTCCTGCTAGATTGTATTATGGAGGTGTTACAATGGGCGAGCTCGGCGGCTAGGCGGCGAGTCGCTTGGGTGTATGAGGGAACGTGTCTCTACTCGCCCTATTGGGAGGTTTATATAGGCTCACCTCCCCTAGGGTTTACATATCTCAACCGATTCGGTTACAGCTTCAATGGTCGTTTAACCTAGTCCGACTGGGCCTATCTACTCGCCTGGGCCTTCAGCTTCCAGTCGCTCGACTCCTGGTTGGGCTTTGATCCACTCGCTGCTCGCCAGCCCACTCGCGGTCTTGGGCGGTCGGAAGCCCCTGGGTATACCCCGGTAGGCATATCCCCATCAGTAGTCCCCGAGGCCGTCGTCGATTAGGCGTAGGTGGCTGCTGGCAGTCGGAGTATACGGCTTCAGAGTAGGCATCCAGTCGAATCGTCGGCGGGCTCCTGTATAAAGGAAACAACCAATGACCCAGGTCACAGCTTTGGCGAGTCGAGTCGGCGGAAACACTGTCTTAGTGATTGGGTCGGCGAGCCGAGTGGCCGCAGTTGGACCGTCAGGCGTGGTCAAACTAGCCGTTGGGTAATCCAACGGTAACTTTTGGCGTAATCACCACGCGGCAACGGCTCCCTGATTTGGCGGGTAACTCCCGCTATATAAGGGGAATGGCAGGCAGTCGTAGAGCCAACTCCTCACCACTTCTTCCGAGTGCGCGCATTTTCTTTCCTTCGCTCCGAGATCCAGCCTACCCGAAATCTTCCGATCTCCAACCAATCTCTCGGCCATGGCCCTTTCCACCGAGTCGTGGGGTAGATCCAAGTGCACAAGGGCACAGCTGGCCTCCTTGGAGGAGGCCGGGGTCCTGCGAGCCGGTTGTTGGCGTATCCCCGCAGTCGGAGAAACGACCCCAAACCCGCGAGAGAGGGAATTCATCTGTTTCACCAGTCATCTCGAGCGGGGGCTAGGGTTTCCTACATCCCTATTCTTCCGGCGCTTCTGCGCCTACTACGGGATCCAGCCTCGATCGGGTCCCCATAGCATCGAGCAGCTCGCCATCTTCGTGGCGTTCTGCGAATGCTACTTGGGCTACCGGCCCTACTTCCCCTTGTGGCAAGATCTGTTCCACGGACGGATCAGCCGCGAGGAGGCAGGCGGCCCAATGCTTGCCGCGGGCGGCCTGACATTCCAGCTCAAGTCCAAAGCCTCTTTCTTTGACCTGATGCTACCCGCCAAGGCAGCGAGCGACTGGACGAAGTCGTGGTTCTACGTGGTCGAGGCGACCCCGGAGGGCGAGGCGGCGATCCCGCGATACTCCACTAGTCGCTCCGAGCCGCGCAATCTTCAAGTCGGCAAGCTCCCCGGCGACCAGCGGATGGTCGTTGACGAGATGCTCCAGACCATCCGCGGTCTGAAAAAGAAGGGCCTTCAAACGATAAACTTGTACAATTGTTGGCTCGGGCGGCGGCTCGTCCCACTCGCCCACTGCGACCACTACATGTACCAGTACACAGGCCGGGGAGACTCGGCGAAGGCCTGTCTCGACGAGTGGAAGCTGGAGGATTATCTCCCAGCGTTGAAGAAGATTACCCAGGCGGTGTACCTGGACGCGCAGGGTCGCCTATACCGCAAGCGTCCACCCACGGTAATTTCTTTACCTTGCTCGCAGTCGCTGTAAAAGCAGTCGCGGTAATTCTGATTTTGTCTTGTATTTGTTGCAGCTATTCCAAGTGGTAGAAGGGTGGCTCCCACCCTCGGATGATGAGAGCTCGGGCCCGGACATAGGCGAATCGCCGCCTACCAAGGGCAACGAAGACGACGAGGACGAGTCCGAAGAGGAGGTCGCCCCACTGGTCCGAAAGACCCGCGGGCAACGACAGCGCGAGATCGAGGCAAGCAGAAGCCTCGAACGTCATGACGATGACGACGAGCTCCCAGAGACCACCTCGCACCGTCAAGACACCCCATCAAAGAAGAAGAAGAAGAAGAAGGAAAGGGAGGCAAGGGCCTCCCCGAAGAAGAAAACGAGGCCATCGAGGACGGCCTCACCGCCACACTCGGCGAGCAGCTCTGATGCTCCCAGCCCAGCCGGTGACGACGCGCCTCCAGCGACAACCGCTGACGCGGCGATGTGGAGGTGCCGCTGGCCTCAATGCCCCGCCACTCGCCCCGCCTCTAGGCGGAGGCTCCACGGTGACTTCCGCCTCGCAAGGGGCTCATGGCGCGGCCGCCGCAAGGAGGCTCCGGCCTGGCCCCAACTCGCGAGGAGGCTCCGCCGAGGATGTCCTGAGCGCCGCCGCCCTCAACGACGAAGAAGCTGTCCGTGTCTTGGGCACGCGACGTCCTGGAACTGGGGATCAGTCACCGACTGGGCCCTGAACTGGAAAAACCGACGGGCCTTCGTCACGATTTTTGACGACGCGACGGTCGCACCGGCCGGGCCCGCGGTGGAGGCAGCCGCGTCTACGAAGGAGGGTGCTTCCTTGCCTGCAGCGGCGGAGGCGACCTCCCTTGGAGCGGGTGCCTCTATCGCTACCTTCCCCCGCTTCGTGACCAAGGCAGCCACGGCGAGTGAGGCTACGCCCTCGAGCCACGCTCCTGGGACCGCCGAAGCTGAAGTCGACCAACGTCGTGGGCATACGCCGGCGTTACTCGCGTCCGTGGACGCGATACAACTCCATGGCATGCTTGGCGCGGCCATCCAGGTACATCCAGTCCCCGAGGATCAGGTCGGTGCTTTGCAGCGGCTTGATTCTTATAATTTCTCGTTTTTTTTTATTTTTTATTTTTTTTATTTTCGCATCCAGTCCCCGAGTGCGCACTCGCTGAATTTCAACGAGTGGGCACTTAGGAATTTCTTGATCGCCAGTCCCCGAGTGCGCACTCGCTGAATTTCAGCGAGTGGGCACTTAGGAATTTCTTGATTGCCAGTCCCCGAGTGTGCACTCGCTGAATTTCAGCGGGTGGGCACTTAGGAATTTCTTGATTGCCAGTCCCCGAGTGCGCACTCGCTGAATTTCAGCGAGTGGGCACTTAGGAATTTCTTGATAGCCAGTCCCCGAGTGCGCACTCGCTGAATTTCAGCGAGTGGGAACTTAGGAATTTCTTGATTGCCTGACTTTTTTGGTGATGTGCAGGGTCTGCAGCTGGAGTCGGCGGATCGATTGGCCATGAAGCAGCGCGCGGAGAAGGAGCTGGCCATCATCTAGGAGGCGAACAAGGGGCTTCAGGCTGCTGCTATGAAGGCAGAGGAAGCTCGCCAGGGGCTTGTCCCCGCTGGTGAGTTGGTGGCGGCACGATCTGCTCTAGGTGCCGCTGAACAGCGGATCGCCGACCTTGAGCGCGAACTGCGAGAAGCGAGAGAAGAAGCGAGCTCGGCGGACGGGCGAGCTAAGGCCGCCATTGCGGCCACTGAAGAGGATCGCAAGGTGTCGGAAGTCCTTATTCGGGCTTCGTGGCGACCACACGTCGCTTCAGTGCTTCATCACGGGACTCTCCCGCCCGTTGCTTGGTGAGTGCATCTCCCCTTTATAATAGTTGTGGTTTTTGTGGTGTCCGTCATACTTATCATTGTCTTCTACTCGCAGGTCGCATCCTTGATAGCGAAGAAGAGGCGAGCTCGCTCGACGCAAGGCAGTGCGTAAGCATGCTCGTCGATTCGGCGATGTTGTCCGTGCCTACCTCCAAGAAATATCGCCCACGGAAGTGATTCCTAGCGACCTCGTTGAGGTGTGGAGGTACTTGGATAAGGCGCCCGCAGTCGTTGAGTTCATGACGCGGTCGGCGTTTCGGCGTGGAGCGTCGACGGCACTGAGCCTTGGACTCGCCCACTTCCCCGAGGATTTCGACATTGACGATGTGACGAGTGGGTATCCATCGTCGACTGGCGCGGTGGAGCTGTCCGAGGTCCTCAAGTTGCAAACGCGGTCGCCACATACCGAACGTGTTCGATGGGCGACCCTGCCGTCAGAAGCGGTTGTCGCCAAACAACCCGAGCCGCCGATCGTGACTTCAAGGTCGAGCAGCCTTTTCGCGGCGGCGATGGCGGTGAACTGACGACGTATCCATCCAACCCAGACACGGCGTTCATCTGCCGCCGGATCTGGCAAGTAGTCGTCTCAAGCCCGCAGTAGGGTAGTTTGCCTTGTGGCGTTAGCAGCGATTCGCCACGGGCATATTTTGTAACATGAAACAATGCAACGTGTGATTGAATGAGACGTCGTGTCTATTTTGATATTTGTTTGTGTGCTTTTGATTGATTTTGACGAGTCCCCGAGCGTCCGCCTTTTGTGGGGTTTACCTCGTATATGATGTATGTGTTGTTGTTATGTGTTTTGATGTTTTAGTCGACTCGCCCGAGCTCGTAGAGCCAGTTGCTAGGCGACTCCCTTGAGTGCTCTGTACTTTACCGTTTTCCCGTGCGCGAACGAGGTCGGGTGGCCGAGTCCCCGAGCGTGGTACTTGGTGGTTCTAGGCGCGACTCGAGGGTGGTTGAGGACTAAGCGCGCTGGTGTGAGCGTCACTCCCTGCAGCCCGTGGGGTCGCCAGCCGTAGTCTGGGATGCTCTCTTACTTGGCTTTCGTTTCATGATTTGACGAACTGGTCTTGATCCCGAGAGTGGTACTTAGCCGTTCGAGTCGCTATGCCGAGGATGCAGAGGACCAGGGTCGCTGTGAGAAGCGAGGGCAGTTGTCTTGGCTCGTAGAACCAGTCGAGCTAGGCGACTCCAATGGGGGCTCCGGGTTGGCGTTATTCGTGGACGATGCAAGACCTGAAGTGATTCAGTGCTCTTACACCGCACTACTTATCCGCGCCGATCGCTGTACCAAAGGTTGACTTCTGCGTTTAGCATAACGCTGTTTTTACGAGTGCGAGTGGCACAAGTCATGGAGAGTAAGCGCGAGTTGCGGTAACCATTTATTTTTATTTCATAGCGACTGGAGAGTACATGTGTGGGGTTCTAGGAGTAGAACTTCCGGAGGAGGTTTACATTCCATGGTCGCTTGACGTCGAGTTCACCGTCCCCGCGGACGTCGATGAGGTAGTAGGCGTAGCACCAGGTAGCGAATGGGCCTTCCCACGGAGGGGAAAGCTTGTGCATCCCCTTCTTGTCCTGGATGAGGCGTAGCACCAGGTCGCCTTCCTGGAAGGTGCGAGCTTTCACCCGCCAGCTGTGGTAGCGGCGAAGTCCTTGCTGGTAGATGGCGGTGCGTGACCGAGCGAGGTCGCGTGCTTCGCCGAGCTGGTCGACCCCATCTTGGCGGGCCAGCTCGTTTGCAGCCTCCGTATAGTGGACGACTCGCGGCGAGTCGTGTTCGAGGTCGGTGGGCATGACTGCTTCGGCACCGTAGACCATGAAGAAGGGGGTGAATCCCCCGATCCGTTGACGGAGGTCCGGATCCCCAGATGATGAGGGCAACTCTCGACCCAGCACCGGTGCGCTCGAGTGGTACTTGAGTCGCGCTTCAGCCGTGGAGGATGCTTTGGTTGGCTCGTTCGCCTGGCCGTTGGATTCGGGTGGGTGGTACGCGAGGTCGAGCCGGATATGGTGCTCTTCGCAGAATTCGGCCATGGCTCCCTTGGCGAAGTTGGTGCCGTTGTCCGTGATGATGCTGTTGGGGAACCCGTAGCGATATATGAGCTCACGTAGGAATTTAGTGGCGGTCTTCCCGTTGCATTTCTGGACTGGCTTGGCCTCCACCCACTTTGTGAATTTGTCGACGGCGACCAGCAGGTGGGTGTAGCCAGAGGGGGCCTTCTTGAATGGGCCTACCATGTCCATGCCCCACACAGCGAATGGCCAGGTGATGGGGATTGTTTTGAGTGCCGAGCTCGACGCGTGCGTCGATTGGCGTGCACGGCGCGCATCGATGGACGATGTCGGCCGTCGGCGCAGCGGTGGGCGATGAGAAGCCGTGTCGCATAGCCTTGGCGACCAGGGAGCGAGCGGCGGCGTGGTGGCCGCAGTCACCTGAGTGAATGTCGTGGAGGATTTTGCGTCCTTCAGCCGGTTGGACGCAGCGTTGGAACACGCCGGTGATGCTGCGCTTGTGGAGCTCGCCGTCGATGATGGTGTAGGACTTGCATCGACGAGTGATCATTCGAGCGTCTGTCACCGTCTGGCAGGTGCGGCTTGTGTAGGCGATGTAGGGCTTGGTCCAGTCGTTTGGCTCGGTGACGAGTGCGACCAAGGCTGCCTCTGGTTGGAGTGGGACTCCGATGTCGATCTCCCTCGGGGGGAGACTGATGGCTTGGAGATTGTGTCGAGGAACACGCCGGCGGGTGGTGCGAGTCGAGCCGACCCGATGCGATATAGGGCGTCCGCCTCCCGTTTTTCCGCCTGTCGATCCACTCGACGGAGTAGCCGGCGAAGTGGCGTAACTTATCCACCTTGGCGATGCGCCGCCATGGTAGGGGAGATGGCGTCGCGGTGCGGCGACTTGCCCCGCGACAAGGTCGGAATCTCCGTAGCGGAGGCAATTGACGTTCATCTCCTTGGCGGCTCGCATGTCAGAGTAGGGCCTCGATTCAGCCATGTTGTTGGTGCAGGCGTGAAGTCGAGGCAGGATGTAGCGGAGCTTGTCGCCTTTGGTGAAGTCAACACTATCCTGCGCTGCGCCCGCGTTCTTGGAGCCGTCAAAGTGCAGGCTCCAGAGTGGAGGTACGGGCTTCTCGGCCTTGGGCCTCCTCCTCGGCGATGAAGTCGGCGGTGCTCGTGACTTGATCACCTTCGTGGCTCATACTTGATGTTGTGGACGCCGATCTCGACGGCCCACTTGGCGACTTCGTCCGGTCGCCTCGCGATTGGATGATGTCTTGAAGTGGTGCCGAGGAGACGACCGTGATCGGGTGTTCTGGAAGTAGTGCGGCGACGCCGAGCCCGAAGACCGCGTATACTAGATTTTGGTATGGGTACACCGGCGATTCGGTGAGGACCTCGCTGATGTAGTACACCGCCGCTGAACCGGTCGCCTTTCTTCCTTCCTCGTCGCTCGACGACCATCACGGCGCTGACGACGCGCTCGGGCGCCGCGACGTAAACCAACATGGGTTCTTTGTCGGCGGGGGCGGCGAGTAGTGGTGCGGCGAGTAGCACCTTTTTGAGGTCGCGGAGCGCGTCGTCCGCCTCCTTGTCCCACTGGAAGGTGGGGTTCTTGCGCATCAGGCGGTATAGGGGCATCGCCTTTTCGCCCAGGCGGGGGATGAAGCGACTGAGAGCCGCTACTCGCCCGGCTAGCTTCTGGACGTCGCGCAGGAACTCGGGTTTGCCGAGCCGGGCGATCGTGTCGATCTTTGTGGGGTTCGCCTCGATCCCTCGTTTGGAGACGACGTACCCGAGTAGTTGTCCGGCGGGTACACCGAAGGTGCACTTGCCTGGGTTGAGCTTTATCTTGTATCTTCGCAGGTTGGCGAAAGTTTCCGCCAGGTCGCCGAGTAGGTCGCCTTGGCGAGTGGACTTCACGACTACGTCGTCGATGTAGACGTGGATGTTGCGGCCAATTTGGCTCGCGAGGCATTCTTGCATGCACCGCTGGTAGGTCGCCCCGGCGTTCTTGAGGCCGAAGGTCATGGCGGTGTAGCAGAAGGCTCGGAATGGCGTGATGAACGCCGTCTTCTCCTCGTCTTCGACGGCCATTTTGATCTGGTTGTACCCAGAGTAGGCGTCGAGGAAACAGAGCGACTCCGAGCCCGCGGTCGAATCGATTATCTGGTCGATCCGCGGGAGGACGAACTTCTCCTTTGGGCGCGCTCAGGTTTGTGTAGGCGATACACATTCTCCGGTCCTGCTTTTTCTTCTCGACCAGGACTGGGTTTGCCAGCCACTTGAGTACTTGATTGGCGGATGAAGCCGGCGAGTAGACGCTGCACTTCCTCGGCGATTGCTCGACGGCGTTCTTCATTGAAGGGCCGCAGACGCTTGGCAGGTCGCACTTTGGGGTCGGCGTTTAGCTTGTGCTCAGCGAGCTCCCTAGGGACACCGGGCATGTTGGAGGGTTTCCATGCGAAGATGTCCCTGTTCTCACGGAGGAACTCGATGAGCGCGCCTTCCTATGCTGGGCTCATGCCCGTCCCGATCGTCACCGTCTGGCTGGAGTCGCCTGGTACCAGCTCGACGGTGCGCGTGTGTGTCGTGGCCTCAAAGGTTGAGGTGCCTGCGCCCTCTGAGTTGGGCTTCTTGAGTATGGTGGGGTCGTCGTTGTTGACCCCGCTCGCGTACTTGGCGAGCTCGTCGGCGTGGTTGGTCTCCGCCGCGATGACACCTGGTGCTCACCGAACTTGATGAAGCGACCGCCCCTAGGGAACGGCTTTGTCCCGAAGCAGCCCGCATTGTCGCTGACGAAGTTGAGCACTCCAAACCTCTGGATGAGGCCGGATTAGACGCACTCGCCAGTATTGGCGATGATGTTGCCCGTCCGAATGAAGACTCCATCAAGCACTTGCTTCAGCCCACGGTGGGCGCCAACTGTCGTGGTGGTGGCATGGCAGATGCCATGGGTAGGCTTAAGTTGGGGGCCGAATGAGTGCTTGTGGTCACCGGGGAGGGAGTGCACGGTCGAGCCATGCACGAAGAACAAGAAGAACTCTCCACACTTGACGATTTGATTGATACCCCAAAGATTACAAGTGCTCCTTGAGCTGTATTGGCTTGAGTACACATCACTTGTTCTCTACTTCGTCCAACCTCCCTCTACTACTGCAATGCTCCCCCTTATATAGGCAGTGCTAGCTATCTTATACCCCTTTGGGTTCTAGGGTTTACTATTTGGATCTTGGTCCCTACCATATGGGCCGGGTCATGGGCTTGCCCTAAGCCCAAAGGCCCGGTCCATAAATCTTGACAGCTAACGGTCTTCTGGTACACTGCTTCTTGTTCTTTTTGGCGTCACACTGTTACTTTGTATGTCAGCGTATTCTTTGGGCGTCACCCGGCTCCTTTTGTGTCACCCGACGTCGCCCTTCTCTTTTGACCATGCTTTACCATGGTCCCTCCTGAACCTTACCCGGAAAGGTGCCTCGTGTCCTTCTTGACTCGGCCCTTCCTCGGTTGACTCGGCTCGTTGGTACCTGCAAGGGTTACAACTTTGTCCTATATGGGCCGAGATAGTTTGTATCTCGGCTCTCACGCTTATCTTACCCGGCCTAGTTCTTTCTTTACTCGGAGCCAAACCAGTTGCGCATGTTTCCCCTCTCGTGACCCTACCGGGGGTTATCCCCCCGACAATGTGACTCATGGAATCTACTAGGCAAGTTAGTTGATCGAGGGGGTTTCCAGGCCCCCGTGTGGTTGCACGCTCGTCTTGGTTCAAGAGGCAAGAACATCGGGTCCTAGGGGTGGCAAGTATGGGACTACAAAAACCACAACCCACGTGGCCTCCCATACAAGCCTTAGCATGTTTAGTATTCATCTCTGGTCACATCACACATCCTACCATACTATATTCATTCGCATCTCTAGTGAATCACCTGAATGATCAACATCGGAACACTAAGCATGGCTAAGCTTGACTGAACTATGGCACTAGCAATGCTCATAAGTCAAACCCTAGTTATGCTAGGTGCGGTGGATCAGGTATTTAGTTCACAAGGGGAAACATGCATCAAATAGGATTACTCTATCTACTGATAAAAGATTGTTGAACCGAATGCATATGACAAGAATGAAATACTTTGTAAACATAGGAATCATATGTATGAGTGGCGCTTCGCTTGCCTTGTCCATTGTTGGACTGGTACTACTCTTCAGTAGCGTTGACTTCGGCTTCGGGTTCGGTTCCTATTCGCGAAGAACCAATCACCGGAAAAGAGAAAACAACATTCAACACATGGCATGTGCAATTATCATACAATATGAATGATATGACAAGTTAAATAGTGTTGAAAGGAACCCTAGAACATGCTTGCTCATTTTAAACAGGGTCTGAGAGGTCTAAACCCTAGAACAGGGGGATCCTCGGAATCACCTGTGGGGTTCAATTGGTTCTTCTAATTAAACTTGCCATCAAAGTTGGTTAACAATGTATGATTATAGCTTAGTTAGATAGGTTTCATTTTTCTGAACATTTTGGTATATTATTTGTATTTTTATAATTTAAAATGAATTAATTATGAATTTCTCCAATTTTAATTCATTTTAAATCATTTTTTTGGAATATTAAAAATAATTTTCAACTTGGGCCCACATGTCAGACTTTTATTAATTTCAGAAAACATTTACAGAAAAGATTAAAACCCTGACAGGCAGGGCCCACCTGTCATATATTTCTTATTTACAGAAATAATTAAAAAGGAGAAAAAGAGATATGACATCAGCATGACATCATGCTGATATCATCAGGAGCTTGATCCTCAGATCGATGCTTGATCTGTTGACCGAGCACGCGCGGGGATGCGAGGCTAGCTGCGGTGGACTCAAGATCGCTACCGAGCTAGAAAGTGGCGTGGCGCGAGGTCACCGGAGGCACAAGAATGGCGCAATGGCCAAGGCTCTCGCAGGGAGGAAGATACAAAGGGAGAGGGGAGCAACAGAGGGCACCGTGACAACAAGGAGCTCACCATGAAGCGAACGGAGGCGACAACGAGGCACGGGGTGGCCGGAATCGATGGCGAGAGCGGCGGCCGGAGCTCGGGAAGGAGACTTCGATTGGGGCTTTTGGGAGCACGTCGGCTCAAGCCAATGGGGGCAATCGACCGAGTCGATGAAGGCGGTCATCCCCGCAAGCTCAGAACAACGGGAGGAGGCGAGGAACAACGACGATGGAAGGCTCTGGCCAGAGCTAGGGTTCGGCTTCTTCTCGCGAGCGGCAAAGGGCGAGAGAGAAAGGGATAAGGGTATGGGGAGAAAGAGGGGAGCGTCGGCGTTCTTATCCTCGACTCCAGGGGCGGCGGCGGGCATCACAACACGCGCGGGACCGACGGCCGGCGACAAGGCACGCAGGAGCTTCAGGTCTGTCCTTCTGGCGGAGGAAGAAGAAAGGGAAAAGGAGCAAAGGGGTATCGGGCCGGTTTGGCCGACGGCTGGGCCAAGGTGGGCTGCGCTATGCGGCAGAGAGAAGGAGGAAGAGAGATGGACTCGACCCAGAGAGCTAGGGAAACTGTTTTTTTTTTCAGAAATTGTTTTTCTTTTCCTGTTTTTCTGATTTCCCTTTTGTATTTTGAATTCAAATCTGTTTTGAATATTTTCAAATTACAGAAACTTTTATATAATATCTGAAAACACTAAGGGGCCCTCAACACTATTTGGGCTCCATTGTTTTGATTATTTTCAAAATATAGAATCCATTTGAATGGTTTTGAGAGGGAAAATTTTAGGGTTTTGTTTGTGTTTATTTGGTTAAACCAAATTGCAAGTATTATGCATGCATGCAATGCTCAAACATTTCTTTATTATATTACACAAAAGGGTGGTATGTTACAGATATACCCCACTTACAAGAATCTCTACCCGAGATTCCTAGGTTTTAGAAAAGAAGGCAGGGTACTCAGATCAAAGACGATCTTCGCGTTCCCAGGTTGCTTCTGACTAAGAGTGATGAGACCATTGAACTTTCAGGAACTTGATGGTTTGACGACGAGTCTTGCACTTGGTTTCATCAAGAATACGAATAGGATATTCTCGGTAGGTTAGATCATCTTGAAGATCCAAAGTTTCATGATCCACACCACGAATAGGATCTTTGAAGCAACGCTTGAGTTGAGACACATGGAAGACATCATGTACCTCTGGAAAATTTGATGGTAGATCCAATTTGTAGGCAAGCTCACCCCGCTTGGATAAAATGCAAAAGGGACCAACGTAGGGAGGTGCCAATTTTCCCTTGATACCGAATCGATGGACACCATTCAGAGGAGTGACCCGGAGATAAACTTGATCACCAACTTCATAATGAACATCGAGATGATGACGATCGTAGTTGGTATTCTGAGGAGATTGAGCAGCCTTCAGATGCTCTCGAATTGTGCGAACTTGATCTTCTGCTTCTTGGATCATGTCCGGACCAAAGAATTGTCTTTCGCCGATTTCTGTCCAGTTCAGCAGTGTTCGACATGTTCGCCCATACAGGAATTGGAAAGGTGCCATGCCCAAACTGGATTGAAAACTGTTGTTATAGGAGAACTCTGCAAAAGGAAGACATTTCTCCCAGTTCTTTCCAAAGGATATGACATACGCTCTGAGCATGTCTTCAAGCATTTGATTCACTCTTTCAGTTTGACCATCGGTTTTAGGATGATAGGCTGTGCTGAAGGAGACATGAGTTCCCATTGCTTCTTGGAAACTTTGCCAGAATTTGGAAGTAAACAAACTTCCACGATCAGAGATGATCTTCTTGGGAACACCATGAAGAACAATGATCCGAGAGATGTATAGGTTAGCCATTTGACTAGCATGGATAGTTTCTCGAACCGGAAGGAAATGAGCAACTTTGGATAACCGATCAACTATTACCCAGATGACATCATTTCCTGTTTGTGTCTTTGGGAGTCCAGTAATGAAATCCATACCAATTTCATCCCATTTCCACTCAGGAATTTTCAATGGCTGCAGAAGTCCAGCAGGCCTTAGGTGTTCAGCCTTCACACGACGACAAACATCGCACTCTTCAACAAAGCGAGCGGTTTCTGGTTTCATTCCACTCCACCAGAATCTTTGACGGAGATCTCGGTACATCTTGGTACCACCAGGATGGATAGACAGAGGAGATTCATGAGCTTCCAATAGGATTAGATCTTTGATTTTCCGACTGTTTGGAACCACTAGCGGGTTACCAAAATAGAGAGTACCTTGATCATTGATGGAGAAACATTTAGCTTCACCACTTGCAACACGTTCTTTGATCTTGGTAACTTCATCATCTTGCTTTTGAGCTTCCTTGATTTGGTCCTCGAGAGAAGATTTTATTTCAAGTTTAGCAAGGAACCCACAAGGAACTACTTCAAGGTTAAGACGCTTGATTTCCTCGTAGAGAGCAGGTTGGTCTTGTGAAATCATCAGATTATTGCAATAAGACTTCCGACTTAGCGCATCAGCAATGACACTGGCTTTGCAGGGTTGATAGTTGAGACCCAAATCATAATCTTTGATGAGTTCCAACCATTGTCTTTTCCTGAGATTCATATCTGGTTGGGTAAAGAGGTACTTCAGGCTTTGATGATCCGAGTAAAGTTTGCAACGGTTACCAATGAGGTAATGTCGCCAATGCTTAAGAGCATGAACAACAACAGCGAGTTCGAGATCATGGGTTGGATAATTGTTCTCATGTGGCTTCAACTGCCGAGAGGCATAGACCACTACATGACCATCTTGCATCAACACACAGCCTAGCCCTTCGAGAGAAGCGTCACAATAGAGGACGAAATCCTTGCTTGTATCCGGGAGGACAAGCACAGGAGTGGTGGTTAGCTTAGTTTTCAAGGCTTGGAAGCTTTCTTCTGCCTTTTCTGACCATTCAAACTTCTTATCTTTCTTAAGAAGATCAGTCATAGGCTTGGCTATCTTGGAGAAGTTCTCGATGAATCTGCGGTAATATCCAGCCATTCCAAGAAAACTTTGGACTTCCTTGACTGAAGTAGGTGACTTCCATTCCAGAATGGTCTGAACCTTATCCGGTATGACAACAACACCACTTGCAGACACAACATGACCAAGGAAGACGAGCTCTTGTAACCAGAACTCAAATTTGGAAAACTTGGCATAGAGACAGTGTTCACTAAGTTTAGTCAACACCAAACGTAGATGTTCAGCATGCTCTTCTTCGGTTTTGGAGTAGATTAGAATATCATCAATGTATACCACGACAAACTTGTTGAGATATTCCATGAAGACGGAGTTCATGAGCCTCATATATGTGGCAGGGGCATTGGTTAACCCGAAGGACATCACTATATACTCATAAAGACCATAACGAGTTGTGAATGCTGTCTTTGGGATATCCTCCTTTCTGATTTTGATTTGATGATATCCTGATCTTAAGTACATTTTGGAGAAGACAGTGGCACCACTTAATTGATCAAAGAGGTCATTTGTCTGGGGAAGTGGGTACTTATTCTTGATTGTCACCGCGTTGAGTGGACGGTAATCAAACACCAATCTTGGAATATTTGTATCCTGCTTCTTGACAAAGATGGTAGAGCAACCCCAAGAGCATGTGCTAGGTTGGATGTATCCTAGACCCTCTAACTCTTCAAGTTGCTTCTTCAACTCAACCAACTCACGAGGAGGCATGCAGTAAGGTCTTTTGGAGATAGGAGCAGTTCCAGGAACTAGCTCTATGACAAACTCCATAATTCGATCAGGTGGCATGCCAGGCAACTCTTCAAGGAAGACATCCAGGAAATCACAGACTACATGGACATCTTGGACCTCGAGAATAGGTAGGACATCCATGGCATACAACTCCGAGAAAGGTTTAAGGACTGCTGACGAAGACTTTGAACCACCACCAATACTTGACAGTTATGCCAACAGGAGAGGTCACAATAACGGTTCCAAGTGCACAGTCAATGACAGCTTGATACTTGGTTAACCAGTCCATGCCTAGAATGACATCAATGTCACATGACTTGAGTGCAATGAAAAAAGTGGGAAACTTCTGGTAGGCTATATCAATCTCATTTTCGTGACTAACCATAGTGGTGAACCAGCTAGAACCCGGGGAATGGATGGTCAAAGGGGTGGACAGGGGTTCAAAATTTATCCCATGCTCTTGAGCAAACAAATTTGACATTAATGTATGCGATGCTCCAGAATCAAACAAGACGGTTGCGAGAATTGAATTGACATGGAGCATACCCAGAATGACGCGCGGATCTTCCTGAGCTTCCTCAGCGGTGACATGGGTCAGATGACCACGTCCAGCACCTTGAGATTTATCATTTTTCTTTGCCTGCTGATCATTGCATCCGACAGCCCTTTGAGAACACTCCCTTGAGTAGTGACCAGGCTGACCACAGGAGTAGCAGGTAACTCCAGTGTGAGAACCAGCAGGAGGATGGTAGTTTGCTCCACCAGTATTTGACTGTGGCTGACGAGAAGCATTGCCAGATGACTTGGGTGCATAAGGAGCACGAGGCACAACACTGTATGGAACAAAGACACGACGCTTATTGTTACCAGAGGATGAAGCACGAGAATTTCCTTCTTCACGCTTCTGAGAGACTTCCATATCCTTCCTTCCATGCTCCAATGTAAGAGCCTGATTTTGCAAGTCCTGGAAAGACTGGAACTTGAAGGGAAGCAACTCATAGCGAAGTGCAGGGTTAAGTCCCTTACGGAACAACTCTTGCTTATCTTCATCATTGGTCACATCCCTGGTTGCATAGTGAGCCAGGCAAGTAAACTCACGCCCATATGTTTCAATATCCCTGCGCCCCTGAGTCAGATCCAGAAACTCCCTCCTTTTGAGATCCATGACGGGCTTAGGGATATAAGAGGCACGGAAGGCTGCAACAAACTATTCCCAGGTAACAACATGTCCTTGAGCTTGCAGATTCAGAAAACCTTCCCACCAAACACCAGCCTCACCTTCCAATTGATAGGTGGCAAAGTTGACACGGTCAGCGGGACGGACATGGAGAACACTGAACTTGCGCTCTATGGTGCGGAGCCAATCATCAGCTTCAAGGGGCTCCTTGGAGTGGGTGAAGATTGGAGGAAAAGAGCGTATGAAATCTCCAAGTATGACACGGTCGTCAGGACGACGTTCAGTGTTCTACGCCACACGCTCCAGAAGGCGTTCATTCCTCAGACGGTTGGTCTCAATGTTGTTGAGAACCTCGGCCATTATGGGAGGTGGCAGAAGTTCCTGTTCAGCATTGTTGTTTCCTCGACGGCCAACAGAACCACGAGTACCAGACGACATCCTGAGGAGAAAAGAAAAACCATGAGAATGGATTCTACAAAAAGGTACATCAAAGGATGACGAAAACCATATCAAAATATCATGGTAGTGGTGAACATGTGGATGAAAATTATATCAATGCATTAAGTATGGCAGTAGAATAAGCATACAAAATGTATACACTACCAACTTAGATACAAACCATAACAATGGAATGCAAGCATGATATGATACCAACAAGTCACGAAAGAATAGAGAGCAGAATTACAGGCATCCTTAGCAAAGTTGAAAAACGATGCTCAGGTGCACAAATATATCTTGGAAACTCTGAGCCTTGCAACCAAGTACGGAGTACTAGGAAAAACAACCCAAACCCGTATATCCTAAAAGTTTGAAATGATAGACGATAAGTGAAAACTTTGCAAAGCAAACGAGGTAAGATATCTCAGCAATAGAACAACCTTGGATAAGGAGTAAAAAGAGTACTATTCAGAGTTTTGCAAATAGTTATTATCTTTCAAATAGTTTTCTCAAACTCTAGACTCAACAACGACCAGCTAGAAGGGTTTCCTACATGCAGTCCTGCTCTGATACCAAAATCTGTCACGACCCGGGATCAGGGCTAGATAAATACCAGATCCTCATCTGATATAAGCCTAACCTAGATTCCGAAGCGCGCATGGAAAGATCGGTAACATTACAGAACATACAAACCATACATTAATAAGGTAAACTCTTAAGAGAGTTACAAACCAGTCATACAAGCCAGGGGTCACAGACCCATAATTACAAAAAACAACAGAAGCAAACAAGTTGTTCTAAACAACAAACTTAGCAAAGGGCCTAAGAGGCCTTAAACATAAGTAGCGACCCTTCTATAGATCCTAGGATGCTGCCCGGGAACCCCGACTACTCGTCGACTTCGACGTAGAAACCACCTGTAGTTGGAGTAGCTTCATCTATAGAAAAACATCAACGAAGCAAGGCTGAGGACAAGGTGTACCTCGCAAGACTTATGGCTAGTGGAGTTATTTCGCATAAATCCATCTTTTGTTTTCAAAAAAAGAGGGAGAAGAAACTCGTCTAGTCAAATCATTTTCAAAAGGGGATAAGAAGACTACAACTCTAGCTTCCAGAATCATCTTGTTATCCACAAAGTACCATCATCATCTGAACCCCTCTTCCCGGACTACCCCCTCAAACAACCCCGAGGAAGTATTCCGGATCTCACCTTAGTTGACAAGTTTTATCATTCGGTTATAGTTCTCTATGATCTTCACGTCCGTTCCCAAGTCGTCCATAACCGTGGACATGGCTTTTCGAAAGATTAATAACCCTGCAGGGGTGCACAACTTTACCCACACATACCAACTGATTCTTAATGCCAATATATTAGCCCTCTTCCTTGGAAGGCCGACAGAGAGTGGTTGACGATGACCTTTACCTTGCTTTCGACGAGACCATGAGTCACGCACTAAGGAGATGCCGCCGTAACGGGTCGAGTCTCGAAGTCGGTCCCTAGCGATGTGAACAGGGTTTGAGATTACGGATGCTGGGCATCTCCCATGCCCTGCCACGCTTACCTACCTGTATGAATGCACCTCCTTCACCCCCATTCAAGAACAACCAAGATGCGTATGTCGAATGGAAAGCCTGAACTATGTGACTCATGGAATCTACTAGGCAAGTTAGTTGATCGAGGGGGTTTCCAGGCCCCCGTGTGGTTGCACGCTCATCTTGGTTCAAGAGGCAAGAACATCGGGTCCTAGGGGTGGCAAGTATGGGACTACAAAAACCACAACCCATGTGGCCTCCCATACAAGCCTTAGAATGTTTAGTATTCATCTCTGATCACATCACACATCCCGCCATACTAGATTCATTCGCATCTCCGGTGCATCACCTGAATGATCATCATCGGACCACTAAGCATGGCTAAGCTTGACTGAACTGTGGCACTAGCGATGCTCATAAGCCAAACCCTATTTATGCTAGGAGCGGTGGATCAGGTATTTAGTTCACAAGAGGAAACATGCATCATATAGGATTACTCTATCTACTAATAAAAAACTGTTGAACCAAATGCATATGACGAGAATGAAATATTTTGTAAACATAGGATTCATATGTATGAGTGGGGCTTCGCTTTCCTTGTCCGTTGTTGGACTGGTACTGCTCTTCAGTAGCGTTGAGTTCGGCTTCAGGTTCGGTTCCTATTCCCAAAGAACCAATCACCGGAAAAGAGAAAACAACATTCAACACATGGCATGTGCAATTCTCATACAATATGAATGATATGACAAGTTAAATAGTGTTGAAAGGAACCCTAGAACATGCTTGCTCATTTTAAACGTGGTCCGAGAGGTCCAAACCCTAGAACAGGGGGATCCTCGGAATCACCTGTGGGGTTCAATTGGTTCTTCTAATTAAACTTGCCATCAAAGTTGGTTAACACTCTATGATTATAGCTTAGTTAGATAGGTTTCATTTTTCTGAACATTTTGGTATATTATTTGTATTTTTCTGATTTAAAATGAATTAGTTATGAATTTCTCCAATTTTAATTCATTTTAAATCATTTTTTGGAATATTAAAAATAATTTTCAACTTGGGCCCACATGTCATACTTTTATTAATTTTAGAAAACATTTGCAGAAAAGATTAAAACCCTGACAGGCAGGGCCCACCTGTCATATATTTCTTATTTACAGAAATAATTAAAAGAAAAAGAAAAAGAGATATGACATCATCATGGCATCATGCTGATGTCATCAGGAGCTTGATCCTCAGACCGATGCTTGATCTGTTGATTGAGCACGCGCGAGGATGCGAGGCTAGCTGCCTGAGCCAGAAAGTGGCGGCGTGGCGTGCAGGGGGTCACCGGAGACGGCGGCACGACGACGAACAGCGGCGGCGGCGTCAGGCTCTCATGGGGAGGAAGATACAGAGGGAGAGGGGAGCAATGGAGGGCACCGTGACGACGAGGAGCTCATCGTGAAGCGAACGGAGGCGACAGCTAGGCTCGGGGTGGCTGGAATCAATGGCGAGAGCGACGGCCGGAGCTCGAGAAGGACACTTCGATTGGGGCTTCTGGGAGCACACCGGCTCAAGTTAGTGGGGGCAATCGACCGAGTTGACGAAGGCGGTCATCCCTGCAAGCTCAGAACAACGGGAGGAGGTGAGGAACGATGGCGATGGAAGGCTCTGGCCGGAGCTAGGGTTCGTCTTCCTCTCACGAGCGGCACAGGGCGAGAGATAAAGGGATAAGGGTATGGGGAGAGAGAGGGGAGCGTCGGCATTCTTATCATCGACTCCAGGGGCGGCGGCGAGCATCACAACGCGCGCGGGATCGACGGCCGGCAGCAGGGCACGCAGGAGCTTCGGCTCTGTCCTTCTGGCAAAGGAAGAAGAAAAGGAAAAGGAGCGAAGGGGTATCAGGCCAGTTGGGCCGGCTGCTGGGCCAAGGTGGGCTGTGCTGTGCGGCAGAGAGAAGGAGGAAGAGAGATGGGCTCGGCCCAGAGAGCTAGGGAAACTGTTTTTTTTTTCAGAAACTGTTTTTCTTTTCCTATTTTTCTGATTTCCCTTTTGTATTTTGAATTCAAATCTGTTTTGAATATTTCCAAATTACAGAAACTTTTATATAATATCTGAAAACACTAAGGGGCCCTCAACAGTATTTGGGCTCCATTGTTTTGATAATTGTCAAAATATAGAATCCATTTGAATGGTTTTCAAAGGGAACATTTTAGGGTTTTGTTTGTGTTTATTTGGTTAAACCAAATTGCAAGTATTATGCATGCATGCAATGCTCAAACATGTCTTTATTATATTACACAAAAGAGTGGTATGTTAAAATTGTCGGCTTGACCATTTGTACCAAGGGTTTCAATCTAGCCAAACTCTTCATGCATTTCCATGTAATGACTACTAGTGTACCTTAAAATATTTTTGCAGGAAAAATATATCATATTATCATGCTTACCCTAGTTTCTATAAATCGACATAAACTCTTTAAATAGGAAAAATTGCTAGAAAGGTTGGAAATTCATAAAATAATGAATTATACATCAAATTGGTCTAGTGTGAGTGAAAATTAGGGTGTTGCCATTTTGCACCTTTTTTGCCTGCTTGGTTTAGTGAAAACAATTTTTGACACTTAGAAAGTGGGAAATTATTTTTTGTACAAACAAAATGGAAACTTTCTTTGGAAAATTGTTTTCACGCCAAGATGCACACATGAACCTAAACTTGTGTGCATTATCACAAATGAACGAACAAGATGTCTCATAGAGGGGGATGAGTAGAAATTTTAAAAAAATTCAGATTTAGCATGAAAGAATGCATAATTAAACTAACGTCTATTATACAAGGACAAAACCTAAATAAGCTAGACTCATCTAAGTGTACCAACAACTTAAGATAATCAACAAGAGCAGAAGATAGATTTCACAAGTGATAAACAAGATATAAGTAGTTCAAACTCGATGGCTATCACAAGGAAATAAACTCGAATATATAGATACGCGTGGATATAGAGATTTATCCTAATGTTCACTTTCACGAAGTAAAATACTCACCTTGGAGAGGTGCGGGTTACCACGAAATATCCCCCAAACGCCATGAAAGGTCACTTTCTTTGCCGTGGTGTGGAACACGGCAGTACCAACGGGGATGGCTTAAGAGGGACACTCAAGATGCAATCGGTGGCTCATGCAACGGGTTGGATACAAGAGACTGCAAACAAAGCGATGTACCTAGGTTCGGGCCCCTCTCCTTGAGGTAACACCCCTACTCCTACAAGATCTACTATACGAGGTGCAAACGGCTAGTACAAGTGTTCCTGGAGCTGTTTCCTTAGCAACTATCAAGATCTAGAGGAAGAAGTTGAACTAAAGGGAAACTCTACTCAATCTGAATCTACCTAGAACCCTAGATCTAACCTCCCTTATATACTGTCCGGGAGAGGTAGGTTACAATGTGGGCTCTAGGTTTTACTGTTTGGGCTTTGGGTTCACAAAGCGGGCCGGATACAGGGTCTAGCCGGTGGACCAGGACCCAGTCAGCCGCTTAGTATAAGGGGGATAGTGCTACCGTGTCCTAGCGCCACCCTTTGGGCGTCATCCTTCGCTTTAACGGTCAGCCAAGGCTTTAGCGGTCACCCTACAACGATGTGCTCAGTTGTCTGCTTTATCCTTGTCTGGTAGCGCTGACAGGGCGGTGCACCAACCTGTCTGGTGAGGGGAGATCCAGAGGCATGCCCCGCAAGGAGCTTCACCCCCTCCATATATCCCCATCGAATCCGAGATGGGCCGGGTGGAAACGGCCACCCAGCTGGTTCTTTTGGCTACCCGGCTAGACGTGCCAGTCGGGAAATCTTGAGCTCTAGCTGGGTGGGATGATCCATCCGGCTGGGGATCTCTTGTATTGCGGCCATCCAGCCAGTTACTTCTGGAGCCGGCCTGTTTAGGCCTGGCTTGCCCCATACAGGGGTCATCCCCCTGACACTAGTCCCTGAGCGCGTTAGGACTTTGCCTGTGGGGAAGCTCTTGCATGCTCCTTTGGTTGAGTTGAAGTGGCCCCTGGAGAATTACAACTGCAGCTTCTATATGTTACGTTTAATGCTTTCCTACTGGATTCAACCGGCTACGGAGTCGGTGGCCTCCACTAGGTGTAGACGGTGAAGGAAGCGACCGACATACGCAGATGGATATGAAACGCCTGGGTGATGAGGTCAGCGCCTACACTAGCCACAACCAGTGGTTCTGACGCACGTCGCGTCAGTTTGACTCCACGCGACGCGGCGCAACTTTTTGATAACCGCGTGCACGTCTTCCCGCTGCGGTTTCTTGGGGGGGCGTGCGCACGCTTCGCCTCCCGTAGTAACGCCTGCAGATCTTCTATGCGGGGTCGCGTGGTCATATAGAATCCGCAACCGAACCGTCATGTGGAGGAGTAGCGTTGCCTGCCACATGGCGGAGGGGTGGGGGGAGGAGATGTTCCTTCCCTACAGCGATAAATAGGGCCACGGGGGCCGTGGATTTATCACTTCGTCTTCCTCCTTGCCCCTGACTTTTTGCCTCCTCGCTCCCTTGCTCATCACGTTCTCATCTTCCCTTAGTGCTGCTGATTTTTGGTTGTCGGAGCTGCCGCGTTTTCTTTGCAAGGAAGCTAGGACCTCACTTCTCCGCCATGTCTTCCCCGCCTTTCGAGATGCTCCCATAGCAGCGAGGCGGGTGGTGCGGCTTGTTCGTCACCGACGATCTCATATACAAGTACCAACGGGGGAAATTCCTCTCCTCGTCGCAGTTGGTGAAGCATCGGCTAGCACCAGAGGGGGAATTAGTCCCGCAACCCCGGGAGGGGGAGGCCGTTGTCTTCCTTGCCCACTTCGCCGCGGCTTCGGCCTCCTAGTGAGACACTTATCCTAGAGTTGTGCAGCTTCTTCGACCTCAGCTTCATCATATAGGGGCTAACGCCATTGCGCAGCTATTGCATCATGCGGCCTGCTGCGAATCTTACTTGGGGGTTCGCCCTGATGCGGCAAACTTCCTCAAGTTCTTGAATTTCAAGGAGCAGACATTGAGCCAGGGTGGGCCGCTGGTGGATACCGGCTCCTGTGCCATCTACCTGCGGGGCACTTGCGTGAAGCCGCGATTTGAGTTTCCCGACATGGTGAAGCTGTGGCATCACTCATACTTCTATATGAGCAACGCCACCAACGTTGACTAGATCTGGCTCCCCGTTTTCGCCAACATGTCATCGACATGAAAATGTTGGACCTCCAAGAACATGGGTGCCCATGAGGACTTAGACCAGATGGAGACCCGGGAGGAGGCGATGGTGGAGACGGAGCGGCTCACTGCTCGGGACATAACGTTTTCCTGGATGGCCTGTCGGGTGCTCCCGCTTCAGAAGCGGTCACACAAGATGTGCCACCTCTCTATAGCGGCCGACCTGACCTGGACGTCTCGGCTCGACGTACCGTACGAGGCCCCGCGAGACTGGCTTTCCATGGTCTCGAAGTTCTGTCTGGAGGTTTATTGGCACTACTCCTGTCTGCCGTATCACCGCGGCCGGCTGCCGCCTCGGGTAAGTTATCTATTTTCTGTCGGATGGATTTTTTCCTAAAGGGTTGCTTCATGCTTATTATGTTCCCCCATTTGAGTAGCTTTTTACGGTGCAGCAAGATGCATATGGAATGGGGGACCATGCTCTCCCCAACTTCACCGTCGACAGGCCTCCACCAAAGTACCCATAGACGGAGGCGGATCTCTTCCTCATCCGGTCTGATGATGGACCCTCATACCCGCATGGTAATGATATGTTGTTTCTTGTTTTCATCCGTCTTGCCGCCTTGGTCGACACCTGACACTTCTGCGCTTGCTGCTACAATCGCGGATGGGGATGATGGCCCTCGTGTTGTCGGTGTTGCGACAAAGGCGAGGGGAAGAGGCTGTTGGAGATATGCCCAAGAGGCAATAATAAAATGGTTATTATTATATCTTTGTGTTTATGATAAATGTTTGCATAACATGCTATAATTGTATTAACCGGAAACATTAATACTTGTGTGTTTTGTAAACATAAAAGATACCCTAGTAAGCCTCTTGTTAAACTAGCTTATTGATTTATAGATGATCATGGTTTCCTGATCATGGACATTAGATGTTATTAATAACAAGATCATATCATTAGTAGAATGATGTGATGGACACACTCGTATAGTTATCATAACATAAGATCAAGTCATTTAGAGTTCATTTGCTATAATCTTTCAAATACATAGTAACCTAATCCTTCGACCATGAGATCATGTTAATCACCATCACTAGACGGATACTTTGGTGACATAAAACACCACTTCCATAACTGGGTGGTTATAAAGGTGGCATTAGGTATTCTAAAAGTATGTGGTGAAGCACATGGATCAAGAGTGGGATTTGTCCATCCATATGGCACATAGATATACTCTGCCCCCTCGGTGGAATGTCGTCCAATTGGCTTGCAAGCATGTGACTAGGTCACAAGGGATGTCATATCACGAAACAAGTAAAGAGTACTTGTTGGTAAAGAGGTTTGATGTCTGCGCACTTCTATTCTTGTAGACAGTTGTTGGGCCTCCAAGTGTAGAGGTTTGTAGAACAGCAACACGTTTCCCTTAAGTGTATTACCCAAGCTTTATGGAACTCAGGAAGGAAGTGGTCAAAGGTATCCCTCTCAAGCAACCCTGCAATCAAGATACAAGAAGTCTCTTGTGTCCCCAACACACCTAATACACTTTTCAGATGTATAGGTACACTAGTTCGGTGAAGAGATAGTGAAATACAAGTGATATGGATGATTATAAGACAACGCTGCCTGAAAAGAGTTTTTGACGGGGAGGAAAAGGTTGAAGCCGTCCTGTATATCCCTGAAAACGGCCCCAGAAAAGACTTTGGTGGCGTGGAAGAGACTAAAGGCAAACTGAAATAAAGATGGCAGCAAGCAAACATATAACCGATCTAGTTATAAACGGTGCTTCAATGCTTACAAACAAGGCCTAGGGATCATACTTTCACTAGTGAACACTCTCATATAAATATCTTCTCTTCATGATACTACTCTGAACTATTCTTCGGTTGGACAAATCTAATCCACGGTAGGGCTATAACAGCACACCTCAAAGTTTGCAATCCCCATCTAGGTAACCCCACACTGTCACCTTGAGCGCTATATGGTTCCTTCAAACACCACAATTTCATAGAGACAACCAACTCAAAATATACTCATGATAAGTATTTATGTAATCTATAGCCTAAGTGCCACACGGTGTGCATGCTGTCACTTTCACACACGTGGGGAGAGACGAAGATCTATTAAAGCACTTGAGTAGCAGAGTAGATCTACTTGATTACAAAGCTCATGATCACAATATGATCATGCATAGAGAGAGAGATGAACACATAGCTACCGGTAGAGCCCTTAGCCTTGAGGAAGAACTACTCCCTCCTCATCATGGGAATCAGCAACAGTGACATAGATGGTGGTCGAGATCGATGGAGATGGCTCCGGGGGCAATTCCCCGTCCCGGCAGGGTGCCGGAACAGAGACTTCTATCCCCCGAATCTCCCCTTCAGTGGCAGCAGTGCTGCGGAACCTTTTGTGGAGATATGCCGATTCCTCTAGGGTTTTCTCATCGAGGGATTTATATAGGCAGAAGGGCAAGGTTGGTGGAGGTCCAGGCGAACCACACCCCTGATGGCGCCACCAGGGGCCACCCGCGCCACCATAGGGTGTGGCCGCCCTGGAGTCCCCCTCCGTCTCTGCTTCGTGTTTCCGTGTTTCTCCGGGAAAAATAGGCAGATTGGTTTTGTCCCGTCCAATTCCGAGAATATTCATTTTTTAGCTTTTCTAAAACCAAAAACAGCAAAAAACAGGCAACGGGCACTGCGGCATCTTTTCAATAGGTTAGTTCCAGAAAGTGTATAAAAATACCTCAAAGTGTAGACAAAACATAAGACAAATGATATAAAATAAGCATGGAGCATCAAAAATTGTAGATACGTTTACGACGTATCAAGCATCCCCAAGCTCAACTCCTGCTCATCCTCGAGTAGGTAAGTGATAAAAGAATAATTTTGAGGTAACATGCACCATCACAATCTTGATCAAAATATTTGCAAAGCATTGAAAGCTGGGATCAGAGTACTCTAAACTTGAGCATGAAATATGAAGTTCTAACAATAAGACATAACAACTATGCTGCAACATGAAAGGATACAAACAAAGATCATGAATAACAATGCATTGAAAGATGTTTTTTTGTTTGTTTCACATATAGAAAACATAGCATAGTGGTATTCAACTTTGTCAACACCCAGAATTTTAATCACAGATGCCTGTTATGCCATACATCGCAATCCCAGGATTACCATTTTTGCGAGACATAACAGATTTGGATATCACAGTACATCATCCATTACAAACCATACATAAGGTCTTACACAAATAAGGATCTCATGATCCAGTTCTTAATACAACTCAAGCAGCGGGATAACATAAAGATAATGATAGCGTGGGCGAAGCTCCATCTTCACGGTCACGGGCAATGCTGACGATGGGAGATGATCCTAGTTGTCGTAACCTTCCTGCGGTCTATCATCCTGATACTCCTCTTCATAGTCTGGCCACGGGAATATCCAGGTACAAAGCCATGAGTACTCTTTAAGTATTCGCAAACTAATACTAACAAGTGAAGTGGTTTTGAATAGGATATACTAAGCTCTAGGGTTGTTTTGCAAAAAGCCAGATTTACCTCTACTAGGTTCAAAAGCAAAGAAAACTAGTTGACAGTTTTATAACACCTAAGTGGGAACTTGAATTTCATATCAAAACTCTGTTGTGGTCAAGTCAAAGTCATAAATAATTTCATAAGTCATTTTGAAAACATATGACGACGGAACAGTATGGCCACTCCAACTGTCCATAACCGCGGACGCGGCTATTCGAATAGTTTGACACTCTGCAGAGATTGTACACTTTCACCACAACATTCGATACATCCATCAGGAACAAATCCTGAATTCACCATACTCAGTATGTGGATAATCAATCCTAACCTTTCGGTTACAAGCCCTAGTATAGGCACCTCTCCTTTGAGTTTGGCCTCCCAACCATGACCAACTGTCATCTTGGGTACTACACAGGTGGACAATCTTCACAAGGTAGCCTTAGATCAGACCTTGGCCGCGAGGGAACCCATACTAAGGTATATAAATTTCTAGTCAGACCCTACCCAAATTTCGGGTATTGTGGTTGTACGATAAAATTGGAATGGTATCGCATCCAGACAACCATCAGTTTTATAAAGGGGCTAAGACTCCCTACCCTAAGGCTTGTTATTTGGGCTAGATCATCTACTGAGAGTGTAGTGATAGCTAGAGAGGGAACAAGGTTGGACAAATTACTGCCCAGTATAGTGTTTGTTGTTTGTTTGCTGCCAGCAAGGTGTTTGATGAAATGGCCGCAAGAGATTCAAATTTGAATTTTGGATTCAAACTTGGTGGGTTTGCTAGGCACATACTAGGGAGTCTCTGGTTAATTGGATTACTCAAGGGGCACTGGTTTGGTTAGGTTTTGAAAATGGGTGATCTTCACATATGATAAAGATTCAATTTTGAATTGTGATTTGAATGGGGTTGATAAATATTTCTGCAAGTTTGAAAGGTGGGCTTTGATTCACTTTTACTTGGTCTTCAAGGGGTTAAAATAATTGGAAAAGTTTCTGTTTGAAATCTTGGACTAGAAACACTCAAAGTGACCTAGTGAGCAAGATTGGCAAAAATGACCATTTGCTTTATTTGATTTGTTTTTCTCTTGATTTGTTTCTGCATGGAATTGTTTTAGACGATGTTATTTATATATTTAAACCATTTCTTTCTATTTAGGTTAATCACACAAGTCCATTCATGCATTTATCAAATCATCACATCCACACATGCATTCATATGATTTTAATTAATCAAAGTTTTTGTTAACCCTAAGTTTAGTGATTAGAGTTGATGATCACTGTTTCCTATTTTTTGGGATGTTACAAACCTTCCCTCCTTAAACGAAATCTCGTCCTGAGATTTGAAAACTAGTAAGAAGATTACCTAAGATTTAAAGATATCGGGAAACTCCGTCCTGATGTGATCTTCTCGCTCCTAGGTAGCTTCTTCTTCGGTGTGGTTGCTCCACTGAATCTTGAGAAACTTGATGCTTCGGGTTCTGGTGGTTCTGAAAGCTTCTTCCAAAATACGGATGGGTACTTCGGGATACGTCAGGTCATTGTTGATCTCTATGGTCTGGTGATCGATGTTCTTGAAAACTTCAGTCTTCTCCGGAACTTCAAGGCATTTGCGAAGTAACGATATATGGAACACATTGTGCACTACTGACATTTCCTCTAGCAGTTCAATTGATATGATACTTCTCCTCGACGATTCAGAATCTTGAAGGGTCTGATATATCTGGGGGCTAACTTTCCTTTGAGCTGGAAACGTTGCATTCCCTTCAAAGGTGACACTTTAAGATACACAAAATCTTCGATATTGAAAGCGAGGTCTCGACGTCTCTTGTTGGTATAACTCTTCTGTCTTGACTGGGCGGTCTTGAGGTGCTCACGAATCTTGTGAACTTTCTCTTCTGCTTCTCGTAGGATGTCGGGGACCAAAAATCCGAATCTCTCCTACTTCCAACCAATTCAAAGGGGCGCGACACTTCCTTCCATACATGAATTCAAATGGGGCCATTTGTAGACTAGCTTGATAACTGTTGTTGTAAGAAAATTCTGTGAAAGGCAGACAGTCTTCCCATTTAGATCCATACTCTAGCACACATGCTCTCAACATATCTTCGAGTATTTGATTTACTCGTTCCATTTGTCCATCGGCCTGAGGGTGATACGTGGTGCTGAAATCCAGTCGGGTTCCTGTCACATCCCAAGATTTTCCAAAACTTGTAATGTGAAAATAAATTAATAAAATAAAACTTTGTTTGATTTTCAGAGCCAGAAGAAACTTTTTGAATTCAATTGGAACTTCAAACCCATTTGAATTAAATAAAACCTAAAGGGATCTAAATCTAATAAAAAGGAAAATAAAAAATATTTTGGAAATACTATTCTAGATCTTTTAAATAAAAAGATTTGGTTCTCAATTGAAATAAAAGTTTTATAGATAAAGATTATTTTATAGAGTTCAATTAAACCTTGGCCAAGCTTTGGGAATTAAAACATTTTATTTTAAATAAAATAGCAAAAGTTTGTTTAAAAATAATAAAGGACTGCTTAATAAAATAATAAGGAATTAATATCCAAATTTTATTCAAATAAAAGGTTTAACCATTTTAATTAAAACATCAAAACTTATTAAATTGTTTTAAATAGGTTTTCCAAGTATTTTATATTCCCTAATAAAACCTACGAAAGTGTTTTGGCTTTATTTTAGATTTCAAAATAAATATCTCAATAAAACAAATCCTATTTGATTTAATAATGAAAAGTCTATTATATTTGATTAATAATGAACTCTAAAATAAAAGGTTATTTGTTTTAAACAAATCTCCAAGTATTCTATATTTCCCAAATAAAACCCACTGATTTGGTTTTGAAAATATTTAGGTTTCAAATAAAGATTTTATTAATAAAATCAAACTCTATTTGATTTAATAACTAAGGCCCATTTTATTTAATTATTAATGGACCCTAAAGTAAAAGGTTATCTTGTTTTAAACAAGTTTTCCAAATATTCTTTATTTCCAAATAAACTACTGATTGGTTTTGAAAGTATTTGGATTTCAAATGAAGATTTTATTAAATAAACCAAACCCTATTTTATTAATAAACCATGGTCCATTTTATTTAAATATAAATGGAACCTTTAACAAAATTGTTATTTATTTTAAACAAGCTTTCTAAATATACCTTATTTCAAATACAACCCACTATTTTGGTTTCGGAAAATATATGGATTTAAATAGAGTTTGAAATAAATCAAATCCTAATTTGATTAATTAGCAATGGACAACTATTTAATTAATAATGGACTTTATTATTTAAAAATTATGGATTTTAGATTTAGGTTCAGGCTACTGAACAGAACCAAGTCAAACTTACAAATTTTGGGTGTTATTTGAATTGATGTGAACATTGTTTGTTTGTTTGAAAACCAAAACAGGAAAAATAGAAATAGGAAAAGAAAAGGAATCAGAAAACAGAAAAAAAAGTAAACCAACCCAACCCAGCAGCCCACGAAGCCCATCAGTAGCCCACCTGTTTCCACGCCGGAATCGTTTTTCCTCACTCAGGAACTTACCCGCACAGAGGATGACAATTGGACCCCACCTTCACTCCCTTTCTTCACTGCCAAGCGGATCCCACGCCTCCTGTTCATCGTTCTAACCGCAACGGCTCGTTCATCCCCGCCTCTGCCGTTGAATCCTTGGGCTTAATTCGTTTTAATACGGCCACAATTACTCACAGCGATCACGCGTGATAAATCCCCTCTCCCTCCTCTCTGTTTTCCCTCTGTTTTCTTCCCCGAGCACGCCTCCAGGCCGCCACAATCTCTCCTCGACTGCCTCGGCTCCGACCACCGTCTCCGGCTAATTCAGGCCAGTACACGCCACCCCCTGCCTTCTCGAGCACCCTAGCAGCTTCCCCACTCCCAGACGCTTCTCCCCGTGTCCTCCACTCGACCGCGGGCGCCCCAGAGCTTTGGCTTGGACTAGCTCTAACAGCGCCGCCGCCTGTTTCTTCTCCGACGACGATCCCCGGTAAGCACTGACCGCCCTGCATCTTCTCGATCAAGCAAACATCTTTGCCATGGCCTTGCGCAGCTAACCCAGTCCTCCGTTTGTCTTCTCATGAACCACAGTGTCGTCTTCGACCTCGACCGCGCGCGTCCGTCGCCAGAACCAACTCCGGCGAGAAATCCTGCCCGCCCCCGTGCTCCCCTTGCCACGACGACCACACGAACAACATCGCCTCATCCTCGCGACCTCGGTGAGCTTGCTCCCTCCCTGTTTCACTTCCTGCCTCGCCAGCGCCGCCGCCAACTGGCCGCTCCGCCGCTCGCCGATGACCTCGCGCCGCCAGTTCATGGCTATTAGATAGGAGCCGTCCGATATCAATCGAGTGGATGTGATAGAATAACTTAAACGCGAAGGGGTACGTGATTTGGGCCATCCAATCTGCTTAGATCCGACGGTCTGCACCGTGATCCACCCCGAAACGGTACTGGCGAATTAGAATATGACGCGTGGCATCAGATGATCCGAAATAGAATTTGAAATCAGAATTTGATGCCATTTTCAAACCCTTATAACTTTTGATCCACACGTCCAAATTTGGCAAACTTTATGTCGTTGGATTCAGGAGAACAAGCCCTATCCAACTGTGGACTTAGTTTAGCCAATAGTATCTGTTAATTTGCTTGATTTTGCAGATTCATTTGTATGCTTATTTGAATTAGAAAAAATTGTTTAAAAATGATTTTTGGATTAAAACCTTTGCAAAATGGTTTTATGTGATCTTACTAACCCTAGGAACCAACCCTTGGTGTTAAAAATGATTTTTGAAAGATTTAGGTTGGATTACTTGACTTAGCCATTTTCTAGCCAAATAAAAAGAATGGTTTTGTTATAAAAATGTTTATGGAAAGGAAACTTTAAGAAAATGGTTTGATCAAACCCACTGACCCAAAACACCAAGTTTTGCAAATTAGCAACTCATTTGGTGAACAACTTAATAGTTTTGCCTTGATAAAAACAATTTTCACCACATGAAATGATGAATGGAATTAAAAATAGTTTTTGGGCAAAACCCTCTAACTAATAACTTTGCCACTTTGGTAAATGACCAATTTGGATCTTACAAAGTTTAGAAACCCCATAGATACCCTATTTTCAAAATAAAAACTATCTTGTGCATGCTCCCATGCATGAATTGGTTTCCATTGTCTTGTGTGTGTGAATTTGTTTGAGTGATTATTGGTTTGGAATGTAAATTGAATTGGTGTTTGCTTGATTGACTTGTAGTGAAGTGTGGGACTAGCAAGATCAAGGAGTGAACTACCATTCCCTACCAAAAAGGCAAGTGATGCTTCATACTTTTTGTCCCATTACTTTCACTATGCATTAGTGATTTTCTCTAAGTAAAACTTGCATGGATTTTGCTAAGTATAGACCTTGCTATAGGAAAACCTAGTAGATGAAACCTTAGTGGAAATCTTCCTAAGTTAAGATTCCTATTACTATCAAGCTTAGCCTAGCTACTAGAAAACATGGGTGGAATATATATTCACACTATGGAAAAATATTCTAAGTCTGAGGACTTGGTTTTTGTTTAATAAAACAACTAAGTTAATGAATCACCTGGGTGGAATGGTAATTGCTTGGTGGTTTTTGGTTGAGTGGTTACACAAGGCCAGGGGACTGGTGAACCTTGTGTATCTCACTTGTGGATGGCCACCCAGGAACAAAGATATTTGAGATGTCAAATGTTGAGAAGCTTCAAGTGCAACCACTTGGCAATATGGGCTCTGCCATGATCATATAGGTTGCAAGAACTTAGCCATATGGACAGTGGGTGGTAGTGTTTGATAGGTTGGAGCGCGTCCATTTTGGTCTAAGGGAAGGCTTCTGAAAGATCTTGTCTTGGGAAACCAAGTCTTGTGGGGAAAGTGCACCACCTCTGCAGAGTGTAAAATCTAAGTACTTAGCCGTGTCCCTGGTAAAGTACAAATTGAGCATCAAGACATGGAAGCAATCAAGAATCTCATCATTCAAATTTCTAAAGTTAAAACTTGTGGATTGAACAAGGGTTGTTTGAATTCTTCAATCATTGATGGAGAGATGGCTTGGTACAAGGATCTTGAAATCTTTGATTGAGGGAAATGATTTTGTCAAGCAAAAACTTGGTATTTTCAAATGCTAAGGAAAAATCTATTTTGAGCAATGCAAGCCTCAACTCCACTTAGCCAAATGCATATAGATGATAGACTCCACTATACTACCATAGTATCACTTGCCAATACAATTCAAATGTATTGACCCTTGTGGCTGTAACTTGTAATGTTGCAGGTTTGATTGATTTTAGTGAAGATTGTTTGATTAGGATTACAAAGTCTACAACCAACATCTGCCTGTGGCACTTTGAAGATGAAGGACCCATGACTATAGTTATTCCACTGCAATGTAATGTAATAGCCAAATGAGCTATGTTTGATGTAATAAACTTATGTTATTCCTGGTTATAAAGTTATATTATGACCTTTGTTTCTTGATATTACATCTTAACTGTGGATGCTAGCTATTGATCCAGGGACTAGCATTGTAAAACACAGGAGGAATCTACCTTATTAGGTTGAGACCTCTTACAGTTCCTAAACATTCTTGGACTTTCTTCCAGAATCTCGAGGTAAACTGGGTTCCTCGATTCTATACTATGTTCTTGGGGACTCCGTGCAAACTGACGATTCTAGTGATATACAACTCTTCTAGCTTTGAACTCTGGTATGTGGTCTTGACTGGTAAGAAATGGGCTACCTTGGACAATCTGTCAACTATGACCCAAATAGAGTCATTTCCCCTACTCGAAGTAGGCAATCTGGTGATAAAGTCCATTCCAACTGAATCCCATTTCCATTCCAGAATCTGTAATGGTTGCAACAGTCCTGCGGGTCTTTAATGTCCCGCCTTGACTCTCTGACAAATATCACACTTGGCGATATAGCTTCCGATTTCTCTCTTCATCTTATGCCACCAAAATTGCTCCTTCAAATCCTGATACATCTTTGTTCCTTCGGGGTGGATAGAATAAAGAGTATCATGGGCTTCCTTTAGAATAACTTCTTTCAACTCTGAATCTGCTGGTACACAAAGTCGTCCTTTGTACCACATAACTCCTTCTTCATCTTTGGTGAAGCCGGGTACTTTTCCAGTACCAATGAGACGTTTGATTCCGTCGATACTAGTATTTCCTTTCTGAGCCTCCTTGATCTGGCTGATCAAAGTGGGTTGAAGTTCTATGCTATACAAACATCCTTCAATCACTAATTCCATTCAGAAATCTTCCATCTCTTTGTGCAAACTTGGTTGCTCCTTCAAAATCATGGAGTTCAAGCGGCACGGCAATCTGCTATGGGCATCTGCTACCACATTGGCTTTACCAGGGTGATAGTGAATGTCCAGATCATAGTCCTTGATTAGCTCAATCCATCTTCTCTGTCTCATATTCAGCTCCTTCTGAGTGAATATATACTTCAGGCTCTTGTGATCCGAATAAATCTCACAATGATTTCCCATGAGGTAATGCCTCCATGTCTTCAGGGCTAGAACTACGGCTGCGAGTTCAAGATCATGGGTTGGATAATTCTGTTCATGCTACTTCAGTTGTCGAGATAGATAAGATATAACTTTGCCTTCTTGCATTAGCACACATCCAAGAACGATCTTGGATGCGTCACAATACACATCAAAGGGCTTTGTGATATCCGGCATGATCAAGATTGGGGCTGAAATCAATCTCCTCTTGAGTTCTTGAAAACTCGCTTCACATTTGTCTGTCCATTCAAACTTCTTGTCCTTCTTCAGCAATTGGTTCATGGGTCTGGCAATACTCGAGAATCCTTCTACAAACTTGTGGTAGTATCCCGCTAATCCGAGAAATGCACGAACTTGGGTTTGAGTGGTCGGGGCTTGCCAATCTTCAACATGTTTCACCTTCGTAGGGTCAACGGCAATTCCTCCGGCTGATACAATGTGTCCGAGAAATCCTACCTCCTATAACCAGAATTCACATTTGATAAACTTGGCATACAACTGATGCTCTCTAAGGGTTCCAAGATGGTCCTTAGGTGTAGCTCATGTTCTTCTTCTTATTTGGAATAAATCAGAATGTCATCAATGAAAACAATGACAAACTTATCCAGGAAGTCCATAAAAATCTTATTCATGAGGTTCATGAAATAAGCGGTGGCATTGGTTAATCCAAAAGACATGACAGTATACTCATATAATCCATATCTGGTGGTGAAGGCAGTCTTTAGAATATCCTCTGTGTGAATCTTGAGTTGATGATAGCCAGTTCTAAGATCAATCTTAGAAAACACTTTGGCCCCAGTCAACTGGTCAAACAGGTCTTCTATATTTGGCAATGGGTACTTGTTCTTGATGGTGACATCGTACAACTTCCGATAATCCGTACACAAACGGTTACCTCCATCTTTCTTGTCTACAAACAAAACATGTGATCTCCATGGTGACACACTTGGTTGAATCAATCCAATTTCCAGCATGGCATCCAGTTCCTTATTCAGTTCCGCTAGTTCAGACGGGTTCATACTATAGGGTCTCTAGGCTATGGGTCCGGTTCCAGGTATTAGTTCAATGATAAACTCGATATCCCGATCTGGGGGCATACCGGGCAAAACATCTGGAAATACATCGGGGTATTCATAGACTATCCGAACTTGGTCAATGGTAGGTTGGGCTATACTCTTGTTGCACTTGAATTGACGGGGCAAGGTTTCAGATACATGCTCGACTGATATTCCGGCTGTACTGGTCATGGTTATGGCTTTCTTGGCACAGTCAATTAATCCTTTATGTTTGGACATCCAAACCATTCCTAGTATTACTTCCAAACCTTTAGTTCCGAGTACTATTATATTAGCATAGAAATCTATGCCCTGGATTCGGATAGGGACAGCTTTTCAAATTTGAATATCTTTGGTGGTTGAACCAGGTATTTGAATAATAATAACATGCTTCAATTTGGTTGGTTGAATCTTACTAGTGCATGCAAATTCTTCAGTAATAAATGAGTGCGATGCTCCAGAATCAAACAACACACTTGCATGTACTGAGTTAATAGAAAACATACCCAGCACGACATCTAGCGCTTCTTGGGCTTCTTCAGCATGCCTGAGAAAGAGACGGTCGTTGCAGTTGAGCGAATTCCCTGGGGCGAACCTTCTTCCAGGCTGAACACGATGCTGCTGCTGAGCTGGGGCATTGGCATTGGGGGATGTGGCAATCTTCTTGGGGTACTCATTGGAATAGTGACCCTTGGTTCCACACTCATAACAAGTCACTTGCGACTTGTCCTTTGCTGCAACATGCACATCATTGCTTCCAGTCCTTGGGGCAGTGTTGATGTTGGTGGCGGCATTGTTGTTGTTGAACTTGGGTGGTGCACGGTTGAAATTTTTGGATTTGTCGGGGTTGTTGTGGTTTCCTCCGGGCCTTGGGTTTCCACGGTTGGGATAGGTCGGACGGTTCGTCGTGGGTCTGTTGGTTCTTGGGGCAAATCTTGGAGATGGGTTAGGACGATACTTTGGTGTATGATGGGTTCCTGGTTGATGCATCATGAGACGATTGTGGTTCTCATTAGCTTGATTGATCTTTTCTTCCATCTGAATGGCAGAGTCAACTAAGGCTTCAATATCATCAAAGGGGATATTGACAAACACCGTTTGCATCTCATCGTGCAAACCATTTAGGAATCTCTCCTTCTTCTTGGCTTCAGTGTCTATCTCATCCGGTGCATACCTAGCCAACGACAAGAATTTGTCACGATATTCCACTACTATCATCCTTCCTTGCTTCAGTTCCCTGAATTCATCTCTCATCCTCTTGATCAAACCCGGTGGCACATGGGTTCTGCTGAACTTTACTTTGAACTCTTCCCAAGTCATCAGCTGACCTCCTGTGTGGCGCCCCGCTAAAACCACTACTAGAAAATCGCGTTGTTTTTGTGCATTGCATCATCATGACCGCATGCTCATGTCATCATGCCACATTACATTTGAGCATCGTCATCATCATGCATTTGTTTGTCTGAAACTATTTTCGAAAAGCATATTTTGTTTTCTAAATACCCCGCCTTTATTTCAAATCCAAAACCCGGGTCTCCGGAATATTTTGTTTCGTCTACCAACGGTTTTCAAAAGCCCCATTTTAAATATTAAAATATTTATTTTATTTTTAGGGGCAGCCGTACCGGGCCGATCCGACCCAGTCGGCCACCCCCAGTACAAAACCAGACTACCCAGATCTTTTACTACCTAATCCTAATCCACCCATCCCCAGCCACCTCACCCCGGCCAACCCCGTCCCGCCACCTCACCTCTCCCTTTCCTCCCTCCAATCCCCTGCCGCCACATCAGCCCTGGACCCACCTCCTCTCTCACCCTACCTCTCACCCGCAGCCTCCCCTGGCTCTACACGCACACAAGCACGCGACCCACGCGCGCGCAGCCACTCACGCTACAACCCCCGCTCCCCGCCTCGGGATCTCCGCCCGCACGGCCCCACTACCCCGCACGCCACCTGCTTCCGATCCCACCTCCCCCGACCCGGCCCCATCTCCGCGTCTCCTCCACGCCAACCACCCCCACCTCCCGTTCGATCCCCTCCCTCGTCTCCTCGCTCGATTCCCCCCGCAAGCGCAAGTCCTGCTCGCCTCTCTCCGGAGCACCTCCGCATGTGCCCGCGTCTCCCTCCTCTCTGGCCGGCCACCGCCGCTCGGACCCGACGCCGCCCCGGCGCCTTGGCCCCGTCCGCCGCCGAGCCTCCCTCTCCCCGCGCTCGCCCGCTTCCTCCTGAAGTCCCGAGCTCTGCTGCCCTCTGCACAGCAGCGCCGCGCACCCGACCGTCGCCCCTGGCCGTTGCCCCGACGCCGGCCGGCGCCCTCGCTCACCGTTGGTGCTTCCCCGCCTTGCCTGCTTCGCCGAGCCGCCAATCGAGCGCTGCTGCCAGCGCCTTCCTCTGCCTGTGGCGCCACCGCCTCCTCCTGCGCCCGCCGTCGCCGTGGGACCCCGTCATCGGCCACCTCCTCCGCCATGCCGCCGCCTGGACCCGAAGCCCACGAACCTCGCCGCGAAAGCGTTCCCCCTTCCAGCTCTGGTCGCCGCCATCTCCCCTTACCCCGCAGTAACCGCTGACCGCCTCACCTCTGCATGCTTTGCCGGCTGCTCTCCCTTCAATCTCCACGGCCGGCCTCCGCCTCTTTCCAGCGTGTAGGTGCCGCTGACTGCCCCTGCTGCCGTTTCTCCCATGTTGTTCCTGGTGTCTTGGTGGGCCTGTGATGCTGGTGCTGTGCGGAAACTGTTGGCATTGGTACGAGCCCCGAGTGCATGAGTGACCAAGTCTGGCACGACTAGGTTCCGTGAAGTGAAGAGGTCTCTACGAGTGTGTTCTATTCAAGATCTTCGTTCTATCGGTGTTCCCGTTTCGTCAAAATCTTCATGCGTGATACCAAGATCTTCGTCGACCAAGGAAGTCGAAAACCGTAGAGCTACATCACGGAACCAGAAGAATTTACGACATTCGTTAAGTTCTCCATCGGCCACCACGATGTCAAGGTCGTCTACACGGAACGACAAGATCGCCCCCACGGACTCGAGTACCCCGATGCCCCGATCCGAAGACCAATCCTGGCGAGACCGAACCGGAACCACATCGAACCAAGATCTTCGGTCCGAGATGTGTGATTCCCTTCCCGAGCCCTATTTTATAAAATGAAATATAAACTTGTTGCATATAAAATTGCCATACTTGCATGCATACTTGTCTGTGGTTTGGGGGCATTATGCCAATTCACCTAAGTTAAATATGGAGACCATATGCGGACATTTCTAGTCTCATATTGGTTCCATTTAAATTTGTGTAGCGAACCGAAGCCATGTTTGGTCTTGCTAATCCAACATTTAATTTGCGGGGTAGATAAATAACTTGAACCGTTTAATTAAATGTCGGGACCCTGGTTCCGCTTAATATGACCTAATTATAGCGCACCTTTGCCATGTCATACATCATACATGCATCATGCTCGATCTTCTGCCGTAGTAATAAATATTGCATCCGGTGTTTCTTCTAGTGCTTTGCTTCTTCGCGGATTAGGCCGATGAGTTGATGCGAGTGTCGATCCGACCTTCGGATGAACCCTCGGCAATGTTTTCAGGCGAGCATCTCCCCCTTTCTATCTATCTTACTTTTATAGTATTTATTCCCTCCTGTCGATCTTTTGCTATCTGTGTTGCGATGCTCTAGTTTTCGTACCCGCGATATCCCTTGCAGCCTTATATTGCCTTGGACACATCCTATTACCTGTTGTTTGGTAGATAGTTGGACTTGTGCGTCGTAGTCGCTTGCTCTAGTACTGTTGCGTCTCGTCCAGAACCACAGTTGTTGGAGTTTTGCCGTGTGTTTAATGTTGGAGCTGATCAAGACTTTAATTACTGTTTAATAACTAAAATTGAAGTAGGTAAATGCAGAGGCACAGGTGGGCAATAGATGTTATTTGGTTTTTGACCGTCCACTTGTGTCCCGTAGGACCCCGAGTACTTGATACCTGTTCCTTGAATATTCGCGCTATCCACATCCGGGAGGATTATGGGACCCCCCTGAGCCAGAGCTTGATTCATTCTTATTTCTTGGAGCCACAAACTAGTTTGAGGTTTTATTTACTATCCTGTACTTATGCCATGCTTTACTGCTTTATTTAAATTGTGCGATGTCTTTGTCTTGTTTAGGATCGGGACACGATTTCGGTGTCGACAAGCCTAGTCACACTTTCGGGTTCCCGATCGTTTCTGACCCACCCAAACCTTGAGTCCGTTTTGGAGTCATTAAGTTCTATTGGGTAGCTTAATGGGGTGGCCCCCTGAAATATTTCTGAATCCTGTGATTGCTTTGTCGTGAAAGCCTCGTTGGGTTTTGATTTGGTTTTTCCGAGGTTGATCGAGTGTGTGTTTCTATTTGTGCACTCCTGCAGGGTAAAACTTTCTGAAAGCCGTGTCCGCGGTTATGGACGACTTGGAGCACAGTATCTCGATCATAGACAACTATAACTAAAGTAGTGCTATAAATTTGACTTTATAATGACTAGTAATCAGCTTCACTATAATGGAATGGCTAAATAAAATTGCCAACAATTGCTTGTTTGGGTTGTCACTTGCCACCATTGTACCTGACTAGTAAGTATTGCAACTATAACGGAATGGCTAAATAAAAGTACCAACAACTGCTGGGTTTGGGATATCTCATGCTAATTGTATTTGACTAGTAAGTGTCGCAACTACAACGGAATGGTTAACTAAAATTGCCCACTGCTTATTATATCAGGATGATTATCTATACTTGACTAGTAATTGCTGCAACGATAACTGAATAAATAAAACTGCCAACTGTGTGAGTTCCTCGGTTGACTTCCTCGTTTGGTCTCGAGGGGGAAACACCAGGATGGGTTTGTTTGATGGTAGCATCAGTTGGGTCCGAATAGGTCTTTCTTATCCCTCTCTGATAGCCGACAGTTATATCGAGTCTCTATAGGTTGTTTAGTGCATGCTGCGCTGCCGCTTCAGTCCACCATACCTATGTAGGCGAGGACCACCGAATTCTAGCATCGCCGTGTACTGGCCTCAGTACTGACCGCTCTCTCTTTTTCCTTTGCCCTTTGTCGGCACCCCTTTTGTTAAGCAGGTTTTGAGATCGACGTCGTTACCAGGGTTACCCTTCCGGCTTGGCCTGGGCAGGGTTATGGACGCCATTGGTTATTCTTCAGGGCTCTTAGCTCAATTTGCATCTTGTCCGTACTCAGACGCTATATCGTTTTAAAGGTGATTTGGATCTTTGAATTGTATATCTGTATTCTTGACTCTTTGAGTCGTTGTTGTATATATCTGTTCTGTGGGTTCCATCGTGGACTATTGTGTAATGGTATTACTTCGTTTTCCACCCGCACGAAAGTGCCTGGTGGGCACCTTTGAATCGTTTCTATGCGGGTTTGGCGGGAATCGCTAAAACTTGCATAGGGCCGATTCTGAGGGTGTTACATCCTGTCATTGCGCGAACGCTGCTCCACCATGCTCTTTCATCTCTGACCAGATAGTGGGTAGCAAACAACACTTTCTCGTTAGCTTCTACTCCTACAACTTCCAGATTGTTCTCCATGGTTTGCAGCCAATCATCTGCATCTAGGGGCTCTTCTGACTTAGTGAAAACGGGTGGATTGGTGTTCTGGAAATTCTTGAGCTTAGGTCCATGGTTGTCCTGATTTCCATCGCCTTGATTGTTGTTGGCCATCTGGGCGATGTGTTGAAGGGTGGCTAAGTTGGCTTGACGTTCGGTTCTTTCAGCTTCACGGTCAGAAACCAACATTTGCAAGATCTGCAACATCGGGTCCGGGGATGAACTGCTTCCTCCGCGAGGCATCTGAAGATTGAGGTAGATCATGAGAAAAGAGGGAAATTTCTAAGGTTTAGGGGTTTTGAAAAGTTTTTGAATTTTGACTCAGATTTTTCTAGCAAATTTCTTTTTGTTCATTCATTCATAGCACACGATACAACACACACCACAACAAAGGAAAACAGATGGTTTTAAGAACCATTCTGGGAAACTATGATACAATGGGACCAGATACAACTCACTAACACTAGTGCTCAAGTGCTACTACTCCTTGAAGTCAGTGTCCTCATCATCCTCATCGTCGTCATCGATGAAGGAGAAGTCATCCTCATCGGTGAAGAAGTCCACGGCCTGATCCTCCAGAAAGTCGTCATCATCACTGAGATAGGAGTAGGGGTCTCCACGAATGTCTTCCCCTGCATTCTCCCTCTGCTCCAGTTGCATATCTCTCTCGTGGATAGTCTCCTCCAACTCTATGATCCGGTGGCGAAGGCGGGCAATGATGCGCTCCTTTTATTCGAGCTGACAGCGACGAGACTTGTGATCCTTCACTAGCATGGCGATGGTCTGATCCTTCTTGGAGGCAATGTCGTACTTGTGGTTGGCGTAGGAACGGGCATTGTCCAACTCATTCTGATGGTCATACATCATGAAGCTGAGGTGGTCTAACTTAGTCTTCAGCTCATGGTGGTATGGGGCCTCCAGTGGCTGTCCCATAGCATCACGCCTTGGGTAGAACTCAAAGCGGTTACCCTTGATTTGATTGATACTCTGAACAGACAGACGGGCAAGAGCTTCCTGCATGGCCCTGGCAAGTCCATCGAGCCAGTTGTTCTCTCTTAAGGTGAACTGAATTCCCTATGCAGTGGGGGGTTCAATCTTTCCTCGGAGACTTTCAACAACTAGCCAATGCAGATCTTCTCCTTCCTGATCATTGAGCTGAGCTCCGAAGAACTTGGGGTGTGGACGCTCCAGCATTTCTGCCAGCTGGTCCAAGTCACTCTCAAAGATGATGTCTCCTCCATTCCCCAACTGATAAAACTTGCTGTACTTCACGTCCATCTATAAGAATATAGGATGAGTAATTTAGTAGAGTGATCAGGTGTGTCAAATTTTATGTAAGTCTGCAAGAATTTTTGAGGAACATGAATTTTCAAGAAAGAATCAAAGTGATAAGAATAAGAATAAGTTTTTGGTCAATACTCAATTCCTTTGGTTTTGAAACTAAGTTTTTGATTCGAACGTCCATTCTAACTAGAGTCTCCTATGGTCAGGATGGCTATGATACCAACTTGTCAACAACTGGATTTTTAATCACAGATGCCTGTTATGCCATACATCACAATCCCAGGATTACCATTTTTGCAAGACATAACAGATTTGGATATCACAGTACATCATCCATTACAAACCATACATAAGGTCTTACACAAATAAGGATCTCATGATCCAGTTCTTAATACAAAAAAGTAGCGGAATAACATAAAGATAACAATAGCATGGGAAAAGCTCCATCTTCACGGTCACAGGCAATGCTGACGATGGGAGATGATCCTAGTTGTCGTAACCTTCCTGCGGTCCGTCATCCTGGTACTCCTCTTCATAGTATGTCCATGGGAATAGCCAGGGAAAAATCCATGAGTACTCTTTAAGTACTCGCAAACTAATACTAACAAGTGAAGTGGTTTTGAATAGGATATACTAAGCTCTAGGGTTGTTTTGAAAAAAGCCAGATTTACCTCTACTAAGTTCAGAAGCAAAGAAAACTAGTTGATAGTTTTATAACACCTAAGTGGGAACTTGAATTTCACATCACAACTCTGTTGCGGTCAAGTCAAAGTCATAAATCATTTCATAAGTCATTTTGAAAACATCTGACGACGGAACAGTATGGCCACTCCAACTGTCCATAATCGCGGACGCGTCTATTCGAATAGTTTGACACTCTGCAGATATTGTACACTTTCACCACAACATTCGATACATCCGTCAGGAACAAATCCTGAATTCACCATACTTAGTATGCGGATAATCAATCCTAACCTTTCGGTTACACGCCCTAGTATAGGCACCTCTCCTATGAGTTTGGCCTCCCAACCATGACCAACTGTCATCTTGGGTACTACACAGGTGGACAATCTTCACAAGGTGGCCTCAGCTCAGACCTTGGCCGCGAGGGAACCCATACTAAGGTATATAAATTTCCAGTCAAGCCCTACCCAAATTTCGGGTATTGTGGTTGTACGGTAAAATTTGAATGGTATCGCATCCAGACAACCATCAATTTTATAAAGGGGCTAAGGCTCATGCCTTAACATTTTCATCATCAAAATCATCTGGTGTTCGGAAACACATGTCAAAACATTTCAGTAGAATGACTCATCATTCTAAGGTTTTCATAACCATTTTGACCAAGTATTCCCATCTAAGGTTGATCAAGTTTTAATCTTAGCACTAGCATCTACAAGTGGGGTAAATACAAATGATGGATCATAGTTAAGTGGGGATTATCTAAGTTCAATCTCATGCCTCAGGATGACATCAAGATTAGCTAACTTAGGCCAAATTTTATGCTCTTTATGCTCCCTTACAATATCCTTCTAATATCTACAACTAGCTAAGTAAACTCTAAGAGAAAGCTTTGATGAAGAATTAAAATACTTAATCTTGCAAGTAAAACTAGGATTGGGTATCATCAAATGTATCTAACCAAGCATGCTTAATGCATTGCATAGGTTATCTAACTTTCATAGTTGCAAGTGTTAGCTTGCAAGGTTGCAAGTATAGGCTTGCTAAGATATCAGTATAAGCTTGATAAGTCAACTTGTATAGTGATGCTTGCCTTGTGCAGAGCAGTGGTTGAAGTTCTCCTCGGCTTCTTCCTCGTAGTATCCTCCTTCCTCCTCGTATACTTGGTCGATACTAGCGTCTATAAATAAATATGAGGTACACAAACACCAAACAATACTTAACTATTTCTAATCATCACACAAAGGTTCACACTAGGTGATCTAGCATCATCACTAACATTACAAGATTAAAGCACTTGTCTTATTGATTTTATTCTCCAACTCAAACATGGGATCATGTTGACACATGTCATCACCACATATTTCAGTACATGGGAATATGATTTAAAGTGGTGTCACAATTTAATAAGGTTTAACCTTTTTTATTTTATTTTATTAAAGTGACTAGAAATGCCTATGTGGCATTCTTTTATTGCTTGAACATTATTTCAATAAGTAAACCTATATTTTTTATATATTCTGAAAGGTATAGTTAATGTGATTTTTGAGAGTTGGAATCAACTCAAAAGCTCTTATGGTTGAATTTTGAAAAATGTTTGAATGCAGAAAAGCTTCTACCATGTTATTTTTACCATGGTTGATCTACAAATCCAATTGGTTTGAATCCAACGGTCTTGGATTAAGCATTCCGGTACCTTCCTAACAAAATTGGTTTCATGCATTTTGGTTCAGTGAATCGAGCTGGGTTGATTTTTGAATCTAGGTACATAACTGTGTTTGAAATTAAATGAATAAACTTAAGTTTGAACTGTTGGGTCGCGCGGGACGTTTAACTGGGCCGGCCCACTACGCACAGCGTACGCGCGGGCGGTTTAAGTGGTTGTCCCCACGCGTTAGTGAGATAGTGAGTGGCGAAGTCGTACAGGGTGATCTAGGCCGCACGATAACTCTAATCGAACGGCTCTGGTTCATCGTCCAGGTCGGCAGGACACGACAAGCACGAACCCTAGTGCGGCCAGTGGGGGTCGTGGGAGGCTCACCGGGGCTCAGGCGATGATCAGCGATGGGGTCGAACTACGAAGTCAATGACGACGATTCTCCTGGTACCGACAGCTTCTCGTGGGGCGGCTCCAATCGACGGCGCCTCTCCTCCTCTGCAGCAGCGAACTCCGGTGAAATTCTGGCCACCTGGTGCTCGCATTGCAACGGGAATGAGTGGGTGTGATCAGTGAGAGGTGGGGAGTGAACTGGTGTGAAGAAATCAAGCGGGGTAGGCCTCCTTTTATAGTGGCTGAAGGGGACCGACAGGCGCGGGATGAGCTTGTGGTGGTCGACGACACAGAGGGCTAATGGCATGGGCGACGATAGGGGGCGGTGTTGTGCTCCCTGGCGAAGCTCAACGACGTGGTGGCGAGGCGTGGGGCGATGCTGATCGGTCGGAACGCGTCGACGCTCTGGGCAGGTCCGATGGCAAATTTAATGGCGCACTGTAAGGTTCCCAACCTTTAATAAGGTAGAGATCCCTGTGTTTACAATGCTAGTCCCTGGATCAATATCTAGCATCCACAGTTAATATGTAATATCAAGAAACAAAGGTCATATTACAACTTTATAACCAGGAATAAAATAAATCATTACATCTTACATAGCTCATTTGGCTATCACAATACATTGCAGCAGAATATCTATAAGCATGGGGTCCTTCATCTTCAAAGTGCCACAGGCAGTCATGTTGGTTGTAGACTTGTAATCCTATTCAATAAACTTCACTAACTTCAAAAAAACCTGCAACATAATAACTTGCAGCCACAAGGGTCAATACATTTGAATTGTATTGGCAAGTTTCACTACTAAGTAGAAATATGTGGATCCTATCATTACATGCATATTTGGCTAAGTGGGGTTTAGGCTCATTTGTAGAAAGCAATATAGTTTTATCCTATTTTTTTCCAAAATAGTTTTTGATCTTTGTCAAATCTTTCTGAACTTCTTGGTAAACTCCTAAGTGCTTCTAATCCCTTGTTTTCACCCTCAAGTTTTAACTTTGAGAAATTGGAATGTCGAGATCTTCCATAGCTTCAGGCCTTAGTTGCTCAGTATTGTCCATAACCGGGGACACGGCTAAGTACTTAGACTTTTGATCTTCTGCAGAAGTTGTACACTTTACCCACATGACACAATCTCATCTTGATGCCACCAGTGGCCGCTGGATAAGTACTCACCAAGATGGAGTACTGGCAGATTGAGAATGTGACAAAGTCTTTCCATAGGAGTCCTCCCAATACACTAACTTGTCTTCCAGGCACCAATGTAGGGTTTCAAGTTCCCTAGCACAAATCTAGTTAACCTGAAGATGCCAATGCATGGGTATTCCACTATGTAGTTGACTAAGCCAGATCCCATTTAGCATGTGGCTATACACGGAAGCCACTGTACGAGAAACATGTTCAATCTCTAAGTTCCTGGGTGGTTTTCTTCTAGTGCACAACAAAAAGAGATTGCCATATAAACATGGTTCCTTTTGTTGCCACCTTGTCCAACCTTGAGTATCCTTGTCCACCCAGATGGTTCATTGAGTACTTGTTTTATTATATAAAACATAAGTCTTTTCAATACATCATATAATCATAACATGTATCCCATCCCAAATATATAGTTGGGCTAAGCATACTATAACTATAATGTTTCCACTAAGGAATATATAGGGGTATCCTATTAGGATTTAGCATAGCATAAAATATAGTAAACCTTATCATGCATGTTTCGAAAATCCACTAAGTATAATGAAAATAGTAGGACTTGGACGATAGTGTCACTTGCCTTTTTGGTAGAGAATGTTGGTTCACTTCTTGATCTTGCTAATATCACACTCTTCTAACCTCACTACAATTCAATCAAGCAAACCCATATTCAACACAACATTCAAACAATAAGTCACACATAAAATAACACAAACAAAGTCATGCATGCAAGCATGCAAAAGGTAGTTTTATTTGCAAAGGTGGTTTCTACTAGGCTCTAAACATTATAAAGTTCAAAGTGGTCCTTTTACTAAAGTGGTAAAACCATTTGCAAAAGGTTTTATCTATAAACCATTTCTAAACCAATTCATTATTTTATGTGTTTGAAAATGCTTTTATCAAAGCAATAATATTTTATTGTTCATCAAATAAGTTGTTAATTCACAAAACTTGGTGTTTAGGGTCAGAAGGTTTGAATCAAATCATTTCCCAAAGGTTTTACTCAAAAATCATTTCCATAACAAAATCAATATTTTTATTTGACTAGAAATGAGCTAATTCAAGTATCTAATCCTAAACTTCAAAAAATACATTTTTAAATCCATATATTGGTTCCTAGGGTCATTAGGTTCACAACAAACCATTTTGCAAATATTTCACGTTAAAATTTTATCTAGAACAATTTTTATATTCAAAATAAGCCTACACAAGTTTCTGCAATTTCAACCAATTTTCCAGAAGCAAAACATTAAAAAAAGTGCATGGTTGCAAGGTACATGTTCTGCTGATTCCATTGATATAAAATTTGCAAAATTTGGACGTGTAGATTTAAAGTTATGAATTTTACAAGTTTGCATATCAATCTGATTCAAAATTCTGTTTTAAATCAAAACCAGCACACATGGCGCAATCTAATTGGCCGGTACCGCTTCGGGTGGATCGGACTCTCTGGACCGCTGGATTTCATTTAAATCATACGGCGCAGATCAAATCGTATCCTTTCGTCTAGTTCTAATCTCAGCCATCAGATCCTGATCTAACGGACATAGTCACGTGGTCAAACTCTGGCGGCGCTGCGCGGCGACAGACGGTGGAGCACGCATGCTCGCGGTGGAGCAGGCGATACAGGAAGCGAGGAAGAGGGGGAGAGGGCTCACCGTGCTCGCGAGGTCGAGGTGAAGCTCAAGGTGGAGCTGGCTTAGCGAGGGGCGCTGAGGAACGGTGGGAATCTCTCCCCGAAGTTGGTGGCGGCGTCGGGCACGCTCAGTTGTCGTCGGGGATGGGGCTGCAGGTCGCGCCGAGGCATGCCAGGGGCAGAGTTAGATGCGGGCTGAACTGGGGATGATGTGAGCATCAATAGGAAGGTTCGGGGTGGTCGAGGCTTACCAGGAGGAGTCGCCGGAGAAATGGCAGACGACGGCGCACGCTCGGTGTCGACGAAGCCGAGGCTACGGGGCACTCGTGGGCGAACGGGAGGCACTGGCAGGTGTGCCTGGAGGTGGAGAACAGGCTAGTGTGCAGTGGGAGTCGAGGCGAGGCTGGACGGCGCCGGAATCGGTCGCGAAGCTCGTCGGAGTCCGCGGCGGTGTAGGGAAAAATCTGGGCAGCACTGGGGCCGAGAAGGAGGGGCGTGTGAGGGGAAAGAGAGGGGAGGGAGAGGCGTTTATGCAGGCGTTGTTACTGGAGATTTTACTCCGGCCATCAACGTGTAATCAAAGAAATTTAATCGCGGCAGAACCCCGTTGAGCAAAGGGAAAACGGCCGGCGAGGTGTTGATGACAATGACAAGGCAGTGGGGCCTGCCTGTCAGTGAGGGAGAGAGAGGGAAGAATGGGGCCACTTGTCTGCGTTTCTGCGGGTTGATTTTTCCGTGGAAAACGATTCGCATAGAGGGGGGTGAGTTGGGCTGTGAGTTGGGCTGCTGGGCTTGTTGGGTTGGGCTGTGTTGTTTCACCTTTTTTTTATTCTGTAGCTTTTTCTTTTTCTATTTGATTTTCTGTTTTGATTTTCAATCAAACAATTCAAACAACAAATGAATTCAAACTTCCACCAAACTTTGTATAATTTTTAGTTCTCTTTATCAACACAATTCAAAGTCCAAAATAAAATAATACTTTTATTCTTTTAGGATCTATTTAATAATTAAATAAAATAGTCCTTAGTTATTAATTCAAATAGGATTTGATTTATTAAAATCTCCATTTGAAATCTAAATAATACCAAAATCATTTCAGTAGGTTTTATTTGAAAATATAAAACACTTGGAAAACTTATTTAAAATAAATTAATAAGTTTTAGTGTTTATTTAAAATGGAAAAGCCTTTACTTAAATAAAATTGGATATTAAATCCTTATTATTTTATTTAATTAAACCTTTACTCTTTTTATCAAATAGGAATGTTTTATTTCAAAAGCTTGGCCAAGATTTTAATTTGGCTTTAAGAAATAATTTTTATTTATAATTCTACCTTTTGCTTTTGAAAATTAAATCTTTTTATTAAAAGATCTAAAATAGTAATTCCAACTATCAAAACTTTCTTTATTAATTGTTTATCTTTTTAAATCCCTTTAGGATTTATTTGATCAAAATAGGTTTGAAAGTTTCCAATTGGATTCAAAAAGTTTCTTCTCACCCTAATTTTCAACAAAGTTTTATTTTGTTTATTTATTTTTCACATTTCAAAATTTGGGAAATTTTGGGATGTGACAGGCTACCACCCTTAAAATAAATCTCGTCCTGAGATTTGGGAAGGCTAGAGGTTACAAGTTGGCTTCAAGGCAACGAGGGTACTACCACCCTTAAAATAAAGTTTCATAGGGTTACACGGATGGTTCACTTGACTATGGGTTCAACACTTAATATCCAGACAAGGAATCCTTATTTGACTTCTTCTGAGTTAACTAGTTTTTGACATCCACTTCTTCTATCTCTTAAAAGTTTCCATCCATGTCAATGTGGTTCACATGTCCTTTTTGGGTCACATTGGAGTCATTTCCATTGGCTCTTCTAGCATCCTTATTCTTTTTCTTCTCAGGACAGTCTGATGCATAGTGTCCAAGTTCTTTACAGTTATAGCACTGCAACTGGCTAATGTCTTTCTTTCTGAAAGTGTCTTGTTGATTCTGACCAAGGTCATTTCTATTGTCAATATTATTTCCATTATTCTCACTTCCATTGTTGTTGTGGTGATCTTGATGTGGTTCAGAATCTTCATTGATCTTTTTGAATGAATGCTTCTTCTTTGATGATCCTGAGTGATTCTTGAGTTTATGCTTCCTCTTCCTGTTCTCAACTTGATTCATCTTGTTTTCCAATATTGTGGCTTTGTCACAGAGTGATTGATAAGTTGGGACATAGGCAACAGCTAGCTGCAGGTTCAACTCATCATTAAGTCCTTCAAGAAATTTTTCTTTTCTCTTAGCATCTGTATCAACTTCATATGATGCATAGCGTGCCATATTGTTGAATTCTTCAATATACTCAGCCACACTGAGGTGACGTTGTTTCAGATTGTGAAATTCCTTTTTCTTCAAGTACATCACTCCCGGTGAGATGTGAGTTGTTCTGAATCCATCCTCAAAAATAGCCCAAGTTACATCTTCAAGGGGAGTGGTGATCTGAAAGTTGTCCCACCATGTTGCTGCTGGTCCTTCAAGAAGAAATGCTGCAAACCTTACTTTTTCTTCATCGGTGCAGCCAACAGTCACTAGGTCTTTGTTCACTGAATTTAACCAATCATCGGCCTCCATTGGATCAGTTGTTCCAGAGAACCTTGTAGGCCTAAGTTTCAGAAACTTGGTGAGCATGTCAAGTGCTGGAGGGTTATTCTGATTGTTGTTGTTGTTGTTGTTGTTGTTGTTGTTGTTGTTGTTGTTGTTGTTGTTCTGATTCTGTATATATGTGGTCATCTGTTGCATCAACTGCGTCTGAGCTGCCATCATCTGCTGCATCTCAGGGGTGATGTTGTTGTTTTGGTTGGGGTTGGATCAACGAGGAGGCATCTGTTGGTTTGATAGGGATAAGTATTGGTGGATAGGTTTTTAAGAAGTTCTAACACACAACTCAAAACAACCAAGTTCAATCAAACAATCAAACAAACAACAAGCAACTATTCACTTAACAACTTATGAGATTAACTCATGGGTTGAAGGAAACAACAAGTTTTCTTGAAATAATTAACTTAGTATAGTCATACCTCATAGGTCAATATGATCCATACTCTAACTTGGTATCAATGTCTTTGGTAGGCATTTTAGTGTCTCTTGGTTTCACTTGTAGTCCTTAGTGAATATCCAAGGTTGAGGTCCTTGGTGAAAATGTTGAAGATGTTAAAGTCATTAGAGTTGAAGATGTTGAAGTCATTAGAGTTGATGAAGTCCTTTGCTCATGGTGAAGTCTTTGGCCATGGGGTAGGCTTGTCCATCAAGTTTGAAATAGAAGAGATGTAGAATCAAAACCAAAATGGTTGAGGAAAGAGTTTACAAGATTGTTTGTAAATAAGTTTTTGGAACAAATACAACTCCTATTTTTCTAAGGGGTTTTGTCCAATCATAGGGTTTACAAATCTTACAAGCAACACAATGCTCTGATACCATATGTAAGGTTCCCAACCTTTAATAAGGTAGAGATCCCTGTGTTTACAATGCTAGTCCCTGGATCAATAGCTAGCATCCACAGTTAAGATGTAATATCAAGAAACAAAGGTCATACTACAACTTTATAACCAGGAATAAAATAAATCATTACATCTTACATAGCTCATTTGGCTATCACAATACATTGCAGCAGAATATCTATAAGCATGGGGTCCTTCATATTCAAAGTGCCACAGGCAGTCATGTTGGTTGTAGACTTGTAATCCTATTCGATAAACTTCACTAACTTCAAACAAACCTGCAACATAATAAGTTGCAGCCACAAGGGTCAATACATTTGAATTGTATTGGCACGTTTCACTACTAAGTAGAAATATGTGGATCCTATCATTACATGCATATTTGGCTAAGTGGGGTTTAGGCTCATTTGTAGAAAGCAATATAGTTTTACCCTATTTTTTTTCCAAAATAGTTTTTGATCTTTGTCAAATCTTTCTGAACTTCTTGGAAAACTCCTAAGTGCTTCTAATCCCTTGTTGTCACCCTCAAGTTTTAACTTTGAGAAATTGGAATGTCGAGATCTTCCATAGCTTCAGGCCTTAGTTGCTCAGTATTGTCCATAACCGGGGACACGGCTAAGTACTTAGAATTTTGATCTTCTGTAGAAGTTCTACACTTTATCCACATGACACAATCTCATCTTGATGCCACCAGTGGCCGCTGGATAAGTACTCACCAAGATGGAGTACTGGCAGATTGAGAATGTGACAAAGTCTTTCCATAAGAGTCCTCCCAATACACAATGCTAGCTTGTCTTCCAAGCACCAATGTAGGGTTTCAAGTTCCCTAGCACAAATCTAGTTAACCTGAAGATGCCAATGCATGGGTCTTCCACTATGTAGTTGACTAAGCCAGAGCCCATTTAGCATGTGGTTGTACACGGAAGCCACTGTACGAGAAACATGTTCAATCTCTAAGTTCCTGGGTGGTTTTCTTCTAGTGCACAACAAAAAGAGATTGCCATATAAACATGGTTCCTTTTGTTGCCACCTTGTCCAACCTTGAGTATCCTTGTCCACCCAGGTGGTTCATTGAGTACTTGTTTTATTATATAAAACATAAGTCTTTTCAATACTTCATATAATCATAACATGTATCCCATCCCAAATATATAACTGGGCTAAGCATACTACAACTACAATGTTTCCACTAAGGAATATATAGGGGTATCCTATTAGGATTTAGGATAGCATAAAATATAGTAAACCTTATCATGCATGTTTCAAAAATCCACTAAGTATAATGAAAATAGTAGGACTTGGATGATAGTGTCACTTGCCTTTTTGGTAGAGAATGTTGGTTCACTTCTTGATCTTGCTAATATCACACTCTTCTAACCTCACTACAATTCAATCAAGCAAACCCATATTCAACACAACATTCAAACAATAAGTCACACATAAAATAACACAAACAAAGTCATGCATGCAAGCATGCAAAAGGTAGTTTTATTTGCCAAGGTGGTTTCTACTAGTCTCTAAACATTATAAAGTTCAAAGTGGTCCTTTTACTAAAGTGGTAAAACCATTTGCAAAAGGTTTTATCTATAAACCATTTCTAAACCAATTCATTATTTTATGTGTTTGAAAATGCTTTTATCAAAGCAATAATTTTGTATTGTTCATCAAATAAGTTGTTAATTCACAAAACTTGGTGTTTAGGGTCAGAAGGTTTGAATCAAATCATTTCCCAAAGGTTTTACTCAAAAATCATTTCCATAACAAAATCAATATTTTTATTTGACTAGAAATGAGCTAATTCAAGTATCTATTCCTAAACTTCACAAAATACATTTTTAAATCCATATATTGGTTCCTAGGGTCAGTAGGTTCACAACAAACCATTTTGCAAAGATTTCACATTAAAATTTTATCTAGAACAATTTTTATATTCAAAATAAGCCTACACAAGTTTCTGCAATTTCAACCAATTTTCCAGAATCAAAACATTAAACAAAGTGCATGGTTGCAAGGTACATGTTCTGCTGATTCCATTGATATAAAATTTGCAAAATTTGGACGTGTAGATTTAAAGTTATGAATTTTACAAGTTTGCATATCAATCTGATTCAAAATTCTGTTTTAAATCAAAACCAGCACACGTGGCGCAACCTAATTGGCCGGTACCGCTTCGGGTGGATCGGGCTCTCTGGACCGCTGGATTTCATTTAAATCATATGACGCAGATCAAATCGTACCCTTTCGTCTAGTTCTAATCTCAGCCATCAGATCCTGATCTAACGGACACAATCACGTGGTCAAACTCTCGCGGCGTTGCGCGGCGGCAGACGGTGGAGCACGCTTGCTCGCGGCGGAGCAGGCGATACAGGAAGCGAGGAAGAGGGGGAGAGGGCTCACCGTGCTCGCGAGGTCGAGGTGAAGCTCAAGGTGGAGCTGGCTTAGCGAGGGGCGCTCAGGAACGGTGGGAATCTCTCGCCGGAGTTGGTGGCGGCGTCGGGCACGCTCAGTTGTCGTCGTGGATGGGGCTGCAGGTCGCGCCGAGGCATGACAGGGGCATAGTTAGATGCGGGATGAACTAGGGATGATGTGAGCATCAATAGGAAGGCTCGGGGTGGTCGAGGCTTACCAGGAGGAGTCGCCGGAGCAATGGCAGACGGCGGCGCACGCTCGGTGTCGACGAAGCCGAGGCTACGGGGCACTCGTGAGCGAACAGGAGGCACTGACAGGTGCGCCTGGAGGTGGAGAACAGGATAGTGGTCGCGAGGCTGGACGGCGCCGGAATTGGTCATGGCTCGTGAGTCATGGCGGTGCAGGAAAAATCTGGCGACAGGGCGAGAGGGCGTGTGAGGGGAAAGAGAGGGGAGGGAGAGGCGTTTATGCAGGCGTGGTTACTGGCGATTTTACTCCGGCTATCAACGCGTAATCAAAGAAATTTAATCGCGGCAGAACGCCGTTGAGCAAAGGGAAAACGGCCGGCGAGGTGTTGATGACAATGACAAGGCAGTGGGGCATGCCTGTCAGTGAGGGAGAGAGAGGGAAGAATGGGGCCACTTGTCTGCGTCTCTGCGGGTTGATTTTTCAGTGGAAAACGATTCGCAGAGAGGGGGGTGAGTTGGGCTGCTGGGCTTGTTGGGTTGGGCTGTGTTGTTTCACCTTTTTTTTTATTCTGTAGCCTTTTCTTTTTCTATTTGATTTTCTGTTTTGATTTTCAATCAAACAATTCAAACAACAAATGAATTCAAACTTCCACCAAACTTTGTATAATATTTAGTTCTGTTTATCAACACAATTCAAAGTCCAAAATAAAATAATACTTTTATTCTTTTAGGATCTATTTAATAATTAAATAAAATAGTCCTTAGTTATTAATTCAAATAGGATTTGATTTATTAAAATCTCCATTTGAAATCTAAATAATACCAAAATCATTTCAGTAGGTTTTATTTGAAAATATAAAACACTTGGAAAACTTATTTAAAATAAATTAATAATTTTTAGTGTTTATTTAAAATGGAAAAGCCTTTACTTAAATAAAATTGGATATTAAATCCTTATTATTTTATTTAATTAAACCTTTACTCTTTTTATCAAATAGGAATGTTTTATTTCAAAAGCTTGGCCAAGATTTTAATTTGGCTTGAAGAAATAATTTTTATTTATAATTCTACCTTTTGCTTTTGAAAATCAAATCTTTTTATTAAAAGATCTAAAATAGTAATTCCAACTATCAAAACTTTCTTTATTAATTGTTTATATTTTTAAATCCCTTTAGGATTTATTTGATCAAAATAGGTTTGAAAGTTTCCAATTGGATTCAAAAAGTTTCTTCTCACCCTAATTTTCAACAAAGTTTTATTTTGTTTATTTATTTTTCACATTTCAAAATTTGGGAAATTTTGGGATGTGACACGCACGGGTGCTCGTGGTCGCGCGGCGGCGAACGAGGTTGTCTAGCGAGGTGATGGAGTGTTGGCGATCATGCACGCAAGAGGCAAGGGCGGCGCGCGGTCTGTGGGCGCTGGTCGGGTGTGGCGCACTGGCGCGCTCTTGGCTCGCACACAAAGAGGTTTGGCATGAGCTTGCCGTGTGGTCCAGGGGCTGGCAGTGCTCGAGGGTAGGACAGGGAGTGCCGATGGATAGTGGTCAGTGCTCCAGACATGCTTTCTAGGCTTGGTGCTTCTCCTAGCTCGTTGTCGACATGAGGGTGGCAAGTTAGGCTCGGCATGGTCACCATTAATGGCTATGCCAAGCTCACAATGGTGCTAAGGCTTGTTAATTGGGCTAGATCATCTACTGAGAGTGTAGTGAGAGCTAGAGAGGGAACAAGGTTGGCCAAAATTACTGCTCACTATAGTGTTTGTTGTTTGTTTGCTGCCAGCAAGGTGTTTGATGAAATGGCCACAAGAGATTCAAATTTGAATTTTGGATTCAAACTTGGTGGGTTTGCTAGGCACATACTAGGGAGTCTCTGGTTAATTGGATTAGTCAAGGGGCACTGGTTTGGTTAGGTTTTGAAAATGGGTGATCTTCACATATGATAAAGATTCAATTTTGAATTGTGATTTGAATGGGGTTGATAAATATTTCTGCAAGTTTGAAAGGTGGGCTGTGATTCACTTTTACTTGGTATTGCAAGGGGTGAAAAGAATTGGAAAAGTTTCTGTTTGAAATCTTGGACTAGAAACACTCAAAGTGACCTAGTGAGCAAGATTGGCAAAAATGACCATTTGCTTTATTTGATTTGTTTTTTATTTCCTCTTGATTTGTTCCTGCATGGAATTGTTTTAGATTATGTTATTTTTATATTTAAACCATTTCTTGCTATTTAGGTTAATCACACAAGTCCATTCATGCATTTATCAAATCATCACATCCACACATGCATTCATATGATTTTAATTAATCAAAGTTTTTGTTAACCCTAAGTTTAGTGATTAGAGTTTGATGATCATTATTTCCTATTTTTTGGGATGTTACAAACTTGTACCTCATGGAGTATCAAAACATAAATGCATAGGACACCTTCAAATTTTATAAGGGTGACTAGATACAAATTATAGTTCAAGAACAAGCAATATCAACATTATGAATCAATCAACAAGTTTTGGGACAATGCACATACAACTAAGAATGAAAACTATGCTCTCTTAATTGGTGCATAAAGATAGAAGGTGGAGACTCAATATTAAAGTAGGAAGAAATGCCCTTCACAAAGGGAAGCAGATATTTCAAGTTTCATAAAGAGCTTCCAAAAATTATGGTACTTGTTAAATTTCAGCTCTCATTGCCCCTATCATAATCATATTGAAATGATTAAGGTTAAAGTGAAAAAAATATGAAGTATATTCTTGACAAATCATAAGTTGGCAATCTCATATACCTTGAGTATGAGGGTCGTTCCACATGCTACTCAACTTTAGTCACAAGCAAGTTCTTGTCATTGTAAGTATATGTGTATCATAGATAACCACCAACGGGGTACCCCTTGCCCCATGACACATGAGCTATCCCATATCAAAATGACAAGGCAACAGACAATGAGCATCTCAGCAATCTTCTTATTTACCATGGGAAAATGGTGCTTTTTTTCTCTTCTTTCCTCTTTTTTTTCCTTTTTCTCTTATCTTTTTTATAAGAAAAATGTTCATAGATTGCTCACTATGGTGATGCTGCAAGTTTCCACCATGATTAGGCATGGCTTAGGCTAGCGGCCCAAGTGTTTCTCTAACACACATACATAACTCCATGAACTTACAAGCTCCCCTTTTATTTCACACCGTCGACATCCGCAAACAAAAGATTATGATATCAACTGGGTAACATGTACATGTGCAATGTTGAAAGCGTTCCCCATGACAGCATGGTTTTGCTAATTCCCAACTTATAAGTGCAAGCATATACAACATAGATGACACAATGGTTCAAGTTTATTAGGGGCAAGAAAAATAAAGTGTGCCATCAAGAATGTGAGAGCTTTAATCACTAACTTTCACATAACAAGTTTAATTTGGAAGATAGATAAAACAAGAATATACTTGGATTGGTGTAACACACCATGCATATGAATTTATAGTGGACAGTTTGGAATTGCTTGGTTTATTAGGAGTTGGATGCATGAATAGAGCTTACTCAATACAATTGGAGGCTAGCAAAAGACTGGGAGCGACCAACTAAGAGAGCAATGGTGGCCATAATCATGCAGAGCAACAAAAAATTATCAATTAAAGCATAAAGTGGTACCACAAGTCAAAAACTAAATGATCATAAAGGCTAAGGTGATTGGTTCATAGTCATAACATGGTGTAAGCATGTGCCAAGTCAACCCAAACAAAACATCAAATGAGAATACCACAATATTATGCTTTTGTATGCTAAAACAACGCATGATTCTTTCAAGGCACATTAAGCAATCTCAATTGTCTGGAACAAGTCATGCTACAACAATAATCACTAAGCATAAGGTCAAAACAACATCTAGCATGACATGATAAAGTCTAAGCCACAGTCAAAACAAGCTTGCTTTTGTACCACTATAAGAATGAAACTTTCTACTCTTTTCCAACACCAATCGACTTATTTGAAACAACTCACAAAGATAATCAATAAATATCAGTGAGCATGTCTCACAAACCCATAAGTTTTTTAATTTTCTCTTCAAACACTTCATGTCCTAGCTCAAGATAAACACTATAAAGCTCTCTAATTTTGTTGTTGTTTTCCATCAAGCCTAACTAGTTAAAACAAGAAAAAAAAATACAAAATTGTAGAATCTAAAGGAAATAACTTCGAGCACTCACACCGGAGGATGTGAGTACCTTTTACCTTACCTCCCTGGAAATGGTGCAAGAAAATAGCTTGATGTCTACGTACTTCTATTCTTGTAGGAAGTTGTTGGGCCTCCAAGTGCAGAGGTTTGTAGAATAACAACAATTTTCCCTTAAGTGGATTACCCAAGGTTTATCCAACTCAGGGAGGAAGTGGTCAAAGGTATCTCTCTCAAGCAACCCTGCAATCAAGATACAAGAAGTCTCTTGTGTCCCCATCACACCTAATACACTTGCCAGGTGTAAAGGTGCACTAGTTTGGCGAAGAGATAGTGAAATACAAGTGATATGGATGATTATAAGACAATGGTGCCTGAAAAGAGATTTTGACGGGGAGGAAAAGGTTGAAGCCGTCTTGTATATCCCCGACAACGGCCCTAGGAAAGACTTTGGTGGTGTGGAAGAGACTAAAGGAAAACTGAAATAAAGATGGCAACAATCAAACATGTAACATATCTAATTGTAAACACTGTTTCAATGCTTAGAAACAAGGCCTAGGGATCATACTTTCACTAGTGAACACTCTCATATAAATATCTTCTCTTCATGATACTACTCTGAACTACTCTCTGGTTGGACAACTCTAATCCATCGTAGGGCTATAACAGCACACCTCAAAGTTTTCAATCCCCGCCTAGGTTACCCCACACTGTCACCTTGAGCGCTAGATGGTTCCTTCAAACACAACAATTTCATAGACATAACCAACTCAAAATATACTCATGATAAGTATTTATGTTATCTATAGCCTAAGTGCCACACGGTGTGCACGCTGTCACTTTCACACACGTGGGGAGATCCGGATATCTATTAAAGCACTTGAGTAGCAGAGTAGATCTACTTGATTACAAAGCTCATGATCACAATATGATCATGCATAGAGAGAGATGAACACATAGCCACCGGTAGAGCCCTTAGCCTCGAGGAAGAACTACTCCCTCCTTATCATGGGAATCAGCAACGGTGACAGAGATGGTGGTGGATATTGATGGAGATGGCTCCGGGGGAAATTCCCCGTCCCGTCAGGGTGCCAGAACAGAGACATCTGTCCCCCGAATCTCCCCTTCGGTGGCTGCGGTGCTGCGGAACTTTTTGTGGAGATATGTCGACTCCTTCCGCCAGGGGGCCCACACCCCTGGTGGTGCCACCAGGGGCCACCCATGCCACCATAGGGTGTGGCCACCCTGGTGTCCCCCTCCATCTCTGCTTCATGTTTCCGTGTTGCTCCGGGGAAAATAGGCAGATTGGCTTCTGTCCCGTCAAATTTCGAGAATTTTCATTTTTTAGCTTTTCTAAAACCAAAAATAGCAGAAAATACGCAACTGGCGCTTAGGCATCTTGTCAATAGGTTAGTTCCAGAAAGTGTCTAAAAATACCTCAAAGTGTAGACAAAACATAAGACAAATGATATAAAACAAGCATGGAGCATCAAAAATTATAGATACGTTTATGATGTATCAAGTTTGAACTATGTATAGAGATACTGATGATCAAACCTCGAATAAGTAAAGTATCACGTGACAAAGGGAATTAGTATCGTATGTAAATGGTTCATTCGATCATGAAGTCATCGTAGAAACATGTGGGGGCCATTATGGATTTCCAGATCCCACTATTGGTTATTGATCGGAGAGGTGTCTCGATCATGTCTGCATAGTTCACGAACCATAGGGAGACACACTTAAGGATTCAATGTTGTTTTAGTAGATATGGAATGTGAGTTTGAGACCGAATGTTGTTTGGAGTCTCGGATTGGATCCAGGACATCACGAGGATATCCAGAATGGTCCGGAGAATAGGATTCATATAAGGAAAGTCAATTTCCGGGAATCAGAAATGTTTTCTGTGTTTTGATCAGAAGTTTCTAGAATGTTCTGGAAGGTCCACAACCCCGACAGGGGGTACTTGGAATGGACCATGCCCTGATGGGCTAGGCGCATCATACCCCAGGCAAACTTGTTGGGGGGATGACCCCAGGTAGGGCCAAGGTAAGTAAAAAGAGAGGAAGATTCATGGTCAAGGCTGGATCTAGATATGATCCGGCCGAGTCATGTAAGAGTCGGTCGGATAAGGTCTGACTAACCCCGAATCAAGTGGTTAAGACTTGATTCGACCGACATATGAGAATGTCGGTGTAACACGGTGACGCATCTTAAAGTGCAGGGTGAGGTCGAGCCGAGTCATGCGAGGCAAGGCCGGGTCAAGGGAAGCTTGTACAAGAAGGAGGAGGCAAGCCCCAAAGTCAAACCGTAGCAATTGTCTTTCTCTAGAATCTACACAGTGCCAAGCGCTAGAGACAAGAAGCAGAGCATCAGAGGAGCAGAAGGAGGTCACGGAGGTGATAGTCCTCAGGCCCAAGGCTCACATGTGGTGGACTCTGGGTCTTTGCCATCGATAGAAGGGGGACACGGAAAGAGGTCCGCCGAGTACCACTTTGGGACAAGCATATTCCATGAATATGCTGGTCCACGTCAACCCTAGAAGGCACCAGGTCATTCCTTTATAAGGAGGGGCTTGGAGTCTGGAGGAAGGGGGATTTCATTTTTCTTCTCATTGGGCACTAGTAGTAGCATCTTCTTCCTCTCACTCAGACAGCTCGAGGAGCAAATGTAACTCCATTGGTGTTAAATAAAGATTGCGAACAAGCTTTCTATGTGTAGAAACCACTGCATCTTCCCCCTGGATCCCACTAGCATCCATCGGCCCCCAACTTAAGCCTACCCATGGCATCTGCCGTGCCACCACCATGATAGTTGGCGCCCACTGTTGGGCCAGCATCAGGTGCTAGCTAGAGTCAAGATCCAGACGGGAAACTTCATCGACACTGGCGAGCGCGTCGTCTCTGGCCTAGTCCAGAGATTCAACTTCCAGAGACAGCACTGGCAGCTTCGGAGCGATTCCACCCCCGCGCAATGATGTCTTCATCAACTTGGGCGCTCACAATATCTACGTCAGCGTCGACACATCTCGCGTCTATCCGCGCCGAGTCTTCCTCGCGGGAGACCCTCCCCTTAGCGCTGCAAGCAGTCTGTGTAACGCTCGCCCCATGGGCAGCGTTGAGGTGATGATGACGGCACCAGCGCCAACAGAAGGAGACGGACCAAGCAAGAACCCGGCAACGGCAGAACAGACAGCGGTCAAGCCGGTAGCCTCAAAGCTGGCAGTAGCAGATCCGTCAACAGCAAAAGCACCTGAGGTGCAAGAGGTAACTCCCAAGGCACTGTTGGGAATATGCCCTAGAGGCAATCATGTATGATGAGATTTCCCATTGTATTCATAAATATATTAAGTTGTCCTTGTATAAACATCTGATGTGTATCATTGAATATGTGATTCGGTTGTGGAACTATACATTCATGTTGTTTGTACTAAATATCCTTGGTCATTGAGGTTGTGCTGGACACACAACTTAGACCAATGTGAAAGTTGGCTTGATGACTCGGTTCCACTTGTCATGGGCATGGAGATGCTATTCCAACTTACACAGATTCGGCTAAAGAGTTTAGCGAGTCGGATTGACCCATATTGAGGTACAACGAACAAGTTCTCATTTGTATATCTCAATCAATGTAATCCTTAGACCTGAGGTTATTGCATAGTCCGAGTTGAGGATCAACGACTTAGGTTTTGTCAAACGCTGATCCGTAACTGGGCAGTTATAAAGGCAGAGTTCGGCTCGACTGAGAATCAAGATGCGTGATGTGAATAACCAAGATGGGATTTTGCCCCTCCACTTGGAGAGATATTCGCTGGGCCCTCTCGTGAGATATGATTCGGAAAGCATGGCCATGCACGACTCAGTTAAGTGTTAACCGAGGCGATCGACTAAGAGTTATTCCGGTGAATCACTTATCTCGGATCGAGAAGAGAGTCGGACTATTTAAGGGATGACAATTATTCGTCTATAGTCTGACAAGGTATATCATGAGGCAAAAGGGACTCGGACATAAGTCGCATTGGAAAGGCAAGTTGTCATGACTCTTTGGTACTTGGGAGTCGGCACGTTCTGCTAGGAGCCACTACCGACTGATCGATTAAGAGTCAGACTTCAATCGTGTCCAAGTAGCCATGAGACTGCGGAGTCACAGACTTAAGAGCGGGAGCAAGTTCGGATTGGATCTGAACCTGTAATCTGGTTGGGTTGGACCTAAACCGGATTAGGACTGAGTTAGTGAGTTGGACTCACGGTGACTAGTGTTATATGGGCTTTAGTGAATGGGTCACGCGAGCAGAGCCCACGTTCACTCCCTATATATATTGGAGCACCTTAACCCAGAAAGGTTAATCATTGTTCGGTTAGGTCATTCCATGTGTTGGAAACCCTAGCTCCACAGCATTCCTGTCGCCGTAACGAACCTAGCAGTTCGCCGTCGGTGCTCCTCCTTGTACGTGTGGATACCAGCAGAGGTGTTGTGTGATCAGCACCAGGACGATCGGATCGTGAGGACTGCACTGCATCAAGCCGACGCTTCATCGGAATCCGCAATGGCGTATAGTGGTAAACCTCGTGGCCTTCTACCTCAGCTAGATCTTGGGATCACCACGTTAGAGGAATTTTTTGTTTTATCTCTGCATGGCCCAACAGTGGTATCAGAGCGATAGCTTCTAGTTTTAGGCTCGAGATCTCGCATATGTGATATGCGGTTGGCTATAGATGAGATCTATGTGCTATTTTGGTGGTCGATCTATGAGATAGATCGGTTGTGTACGAAGTTGATTGGATCAACTGTACTCGGGGAATGGTAGATCTGATTTCCGTGATCATACTGCTGAGGTCGTGGAACGACATACCCCTACCGGTCGGCTTCCGCCATCGGGGTAGACTATGACACGTAAATCCAGAAGCGGTGATCAAAGATCAAAGAGTTTGATCGAATCGAAACGATGGTCGGAATACATGTTCGGATCGTAGATGAGATCTGCGTTTTTGGAAAAATCGTCGGGCGCTGCCCGCACCCGCGAAGGGCGCTGCCCCTTCGATCCCCGCCCGCTATCCGGCTAGCGGGACCGCTATTCGCCCTGTCGTAGCGCCTTAGATGTTGTTGCGAGTTTCACAACGCCAGTAGATATTGTATCTATGCATAACTTGTTCTTGCAGGAAGTTGTGAATGGTATGGTTCATGTGCATGTGATGTATGTGTGTAATCCATACGTGATCTGCGAATCACGGTTTTTGTCAGCCGGCTGGAGCCTAGGTGCTGTCATTTTATTGTATAACGACCTGCGTGTCGGATTCTCTATGTAATTTACTTTACTAAGCTAGTGTCGGTGTTTGGAGAACCCGGAAGGCATGCAAGGCGTTGTACATGTCGGCGACATGGAGTAAGACGACAAGTGACAAGAGTTGGCACAAGTCGGATTACAGGCTTTGTGGAGATGGAGATCGCCATGAAGAGAGCCATACCATTTCACATTATAAAGGCTTTATTTTGTGTTATTGTTATGTCTCAGTTTTACCTCTATTAGATAGTCGGTAAAATTTAATCCCTCAAAGAAGGTCTAGTCGGTTTTCCCGCCAGTGTTTGCACCATCACAAGTCGGACATTTTTGGTAGTGGGCTCATAAAATTGAGGTGCTGCCAATTCTTTCCGACTAGGTGGGTTCGAGTCGGACTCTTACTGCAGAAACACTCGGTAAGCTAGACGGGTCTATCACAACGGTTGTGGGACTCGGGGAAAAGTCAGATGGGAGCCGGGGCATGTGATGCCACCCGTCGAACAGGAGTCGTATGAGATGCGATTGACAAGGAGTTGTCTACCTAGATCACTTGGCGGCTAGCGGTGATGCTAAAGCTCACTAGCCGACTTGCTTATTTAGGATCCTGAATCACTAAGTGTAACATCCCTAAAATCATGTTTCAGACTCATGCATATCATCCATGCATCCATGATCATTTAGAATTTCATTTCAAAAATCATTTCAAAAACAGGAGCATTATTGCTCAATATTTTATGTAAGTTTACTCAAGCCCTTATGATACTTGTTTTTGAAAAGGTGCTGTTAACCATTCAGTATTGTTTAGAATCCAAACCCAAGTGATTTCAAAATTTTGAGCAAAGTCTCAAAGCAAAATATGAAATAAAACCAATTCTATGCCTATTATCACACCTCATAAAGGCATGGTTTTATTTTATTTTCAAAAGACCCAAGTGTGTTTGAGTGAACAGATGTGTTTGACACTTATTTGAGTACAAGATTTATTGTACAAAAATCCTGAAAAGTTTTGGAATCAAACAGATTTGAATTGAAGTTTGAAAACCATTTTAGAAAAGCAAACAGAAAAAGAAAAGGCTTAAAAGAGGAAAAAATAAGCCTCAGCTGAATCTGGTACTTGGGAGTCGGCACGTTGTGACATCCCAAAAAATAATGATTTCAAATATTGCATATCATTCATGCATGCATATAGAATTGAGATCAAATTTCAAAACTCATTTCAGAAAAACAGAAGCACATAGTGCTATCATTTTATGTGAGCAAACTTATATCAAATGGCCATCCCCATTTGAGAGTTTGAATGTTTTAAACCAAGATTGTTTGTCTTCCTTGTTGAATGGTTTGAGTGTGGAATTTGAACCAAGCCATACAAAATGGAATTGGATTCAAAAAACATTTTTGCAAACATTTGCAAATCAAGTACAAAGCTCCTGTAATTTTGATTCTCCAAAGTGACCAAGCCTTTTCAAAGTAACCACATGGTTTCATGCCTAGATTTGAGAATATTGCACACTGCAAAAATCTCAAATTGATTTGAATTCAAATGAAACTTGAATTCATTTGAAAACCATTTCTGAAAAATCAAAACAGAAAAAGAAAAGGGTAAAAGAAAAGAAAAAGGCCAGGCGCCCTAATCTAGCCCAGCAGCGGAACCGGCCCAACTAGCCCACCCGGGCCACCTTCCTCTCTCTCGCACGCGCGGACACACCTAACGAGTCGCTGACCACTAGACCCCACTCCCCCTCTACTTGTTTGTTGTGGCGGGCCTCCACGTCGTCCTCCCTGGTTTCAGACGCCGCTCCGCCGTTACCACCGTGCAGTGACGCCGCGATTAAACTCGCTTAAATTCCATTGATTCAGCGCGTGATCCTTGCCCCACTTCAGCCTACTTAAACCCCTCGCCGCCGCGGTCATTTTCCCCTACTCTCCTCGCTCACTCCGAAACCAGGCTGCGCGCATTTGACCTCGAGACCCCGCAGCACCGACGACCTCCGGCAACCGATTCCGGTGAGCCTCGACCGCCCCCCTCTCTCTGGTTCAAACGATGATGCTCAGCATGATCTCGCGCATCTTCTGACACTAGCCGCATGCCTGCTCATGACCCAGGACACCGTCCCCGTTCAAGCCCGCAACTGACTGAGCCGCCGCCCAACTCCGGCGACCAATTGTGGTAAGTCCCGAGCGCCCCTTGCCCCCTCTTGCATACTAGGTTGTTCGACTTCATCTTGCGTGTCTCCTAATACCTCTGGTGTGTGCTAGGGCGTCGCGAAACCTCGGCAACCACATCGTCTGCAACCTCCCCACGCCGTGCGCGACTTCGACGAGCTCCAGCAGCCCCTGTCGTGCGCCCCTGTCCAAGCAAAGACCACGTTGAGCTTCCTTGTGACCGTGCGAGTCTGGTAAGCCATGCCACACACCCCAGCCCTTCCTGTATTCGCCGGACCATCGCCGCCAGTAGCGCCGCCGCCGCCAGCAACCATTTGCGCCGCCCGTCCTTGGTCACACGCTCAGCAACCGTAGGATCTAGATCCGGCGCTCCAGATTAGATCTGCATCGAAGGGGTAAGTGACAATCTGAGCCGTGCGTGTTTAGTTAGATCTGACGGTCCACGCTGGTCGATCCACGCGAAGCGGTACCGACAAATCAGAGCACGACGCGTGGCTAGGGTTTGAATTAAAACAGAATTTGAAAACAGATTTAGATTCAATTTTGAAATGGCTATAACTTTTGATTCCCATGTTAGAATTTTGCAAATTTTATGTCGTTGGAATCAGGGAAACAAGCTCTTTCTGTTTACGCAATGTGTTTAGTAAAAAGTTTCTGTTAAAATGACTTTTTATGCAGAAACTTGTTTAGGACTAGTTTTGAGTATAGAATATGTTTAGTAATTGTTTTAGTGCTAAATAAGTTTGGTTTAGCAAGTTTTTGACTTAGTTGTGTTTCAGTATCATGCACTTGCTTGGTTGGACTTTAAAATCATCACTTAGCATTCTTGCATGCATGCATACATATTTTTGTTTGTATATAAATTGTATGTGATTGTGTTTATAATCTTTGTGTAGATTTTGGTGCTAGTGATTGTGAATGTGAAGAGTGCTACTCTCCCCATTACCAAGGCAAGTGGTACTTCATGAATATTTCCATCCCTATATTTTGTACAAGCATTAGAAATATTTTGCTAAATATTGCATGTTGTTATTTTTTGCCAAATGCTATGTTGGGAAATCCTAAGTAGTTGTAGAATTGTAGAATTGCTAGGAAATTCCCTAAGTTAAGTTACTATGCCATGCTTAGCCTAGCTAGTAGCAAACAAGGGTTGGTAAAGTATCTACATGCTATGATGAAAATATTTCTAAGTCTTTGGACTTATGTTTTTTTCTTAATAAAACAACTAAGTCAATGAACCTCCTGGGTGGAATGGGACTTGAATGGTGGTTTTTGGTTGAGTGGTTACACAAGGCCCATGGACATGTTTTACCTTGTGTATCTCACTTGTGGTATGCCACCCAGGCACAAAGGGATTTTAGAGGCCAAGTGTTGAGAAGCTTATAGTGCAGCCACTTGGCAATATGGGCTCTGCCTTGATCATATAGGTTGCTAGAACTTAGTCATTTGGACAGTTGGTGGTAGTGGGATGATAGGTTGAACGTCCATTTGGCTAAGGAAGGCTTCTGAAAGGTCCTGTCTTGGGAAACCAAGTCTGGTGGGGAAAGTGCACAACCTCTGCAGATGGAAAATCTAAGTACTTAGCCAAGTCCATGGCAATGGACAACTTGAGCATCAAGACATGGAAGCTATCAAGAATCTCATCACTCCAACTTCTAAATAAAACTTGTGGGTGAACAAGGGTGAAGGACCCCAATGTCTATTGGTGGTATCTTGGGAAATGTTTTGACAAAGAAAAACTTAGTGATTTCAACTAATAGGAAAAACCTATTTTGAGCAAAGCAAGCCAAGCTACACTTAGCCAAAATGCATATAGTAGTATAGTCCACTTAAAATTCAATAAGGTATCACTTGCCAATAATATTCCAAAGTATTGACCCACTGTGGCTGTAACTTGTGATGTTGCAGGTTACTCCGATGATGATTAGGTGTCATGAGTCTACACTCAACATGCTTGCCTGTGGCACATGAAGATGAAGACTTATGTTTATTTTCTTATTCCAAAACACTTGTATTAGGCCTGTGGCCTTGAGTTGTAAAAGACTATGTTTTATCTCTGGAATGGATGTAATAAATGACATATGTATCTGTGTACTTCATCTTAAACTGTGGATGATAGCAATGATCCAGGGACTAGCATTGCATTCACAGGGATCCTTTTCCTTTACAAAGGAGGGATCTTACAGATGGTATCAGAGAACTGTGTTGCCTATAGGATTATGACCCTAGGATTGGAAACCACTAAGGAAAAAATTTCAACTACTTCTACACTTGTCTATTCTTCTCGTAAACTTTTCTAATCTTCTCATTCTCATCTCTATTTGTAGATGAACTCCATCAACGAAGCCGTAAAGAAAGGACCACTCATGACCATGACCTTGGAGTGTGAGACTGAGTTTCCCAAAATTCTCAAGGACCTCATGGTGGCAATGGAAATACATGGTGCAAATTGTACAAAGGCTTTCCAGTGATGGATGAAGGAGTTGAGTACTGGTGGGTGCAACTTCACTTGTACAAAAGCAAGGAAGACAACCACAAAGAAAGAGGATTCTGCATGTACACCAACACTGTGGTGCATACCACATTCTTTGAGTCAGCAAGAGAAGCAGCTTGGAGGACTATCAAAGAGCTTAGTGCTAGAGTCAAGTGCAGAATGCTCAACCTCCAAAAAGACTTAGAGAAAGAGAAGGAACATACCAAAGAGTTGGAAGCCACCAACCAAACCTTAAGAGGAGATATTATATACTTAGTGATGGAATCATGTGAGCAAGATAGGCTGATTGCCTCTAGGAACATTGTGTTAGCCAACAGATCCAGTGAGATAGGATTGTAAACGTACTTCGTTAGTTGGACCACCACCTATCACCTTATTTTCCAAAATGATACCTTAAATAAGTTTGGACCCTGGCTGATGTAATGGATTCATGTATGCATGACTTGTGTGATTTGTGTTCCAAGGATATGTATGTGATGTTTGTCTTTGTTTTATCTTAATTTGTGTTGTTCTAACTTTTGTATCTTATAAATATATGCCTATTACCATCAGCACTGTTGAGGAGTTCCAGGTTACCCGCTTTGGTCCTCGTATCGTTGAGCTTACCACCTTGCTCAATCTCCCTCTTCCCACCATTATGGTGCATCCACTCACCAAGTTCGAGAGGAAGGACCTCTGGGGCTTCAAGGTGAACCAGCCGCACGCCATGAGCCTACTATGGAGGCCATCGTCTTCAAGCTTATGCACGATGACGAGAGAGGCATGGAGGTAGTTATGCAGACACGATAGGACGTCTAGGGGCGGCACTCTTGACATGTTAGAGGCACCCACTTCCACGTCTTCGGAAGACGTGATGAGGATGGAGAGTCCATCGACTTCGAGGACGACTCGAGGGACGCAGCAGAGCCGATACGTCTGTATCTCCAGGACTTAGAGTCTCTCATTAGGCACGTGGACACGGACAGGACCAATGTCATGCTCAGTAATGATGAGCTCCAGGTGCAGCTTCGTGAGAAGGACAAGCTTTTTGCACAGCAGGACGAGATAGTCAAGGGAATGGAGGCGAAGTTCGAGACCCAGGACCGGAGGTTCAAGAGTCAGGAGAAACGTGTCCAAGATAGGAACAAGAAGATCCGGGACATGACTGAAGAACTGAAGTCCAAGGACTTCGAGCTAGAGCAGCAACAGATGGTGATAGAGAGGCTTCGCTCCCAGAAGAGGGCTCTCAAGGCCAAGATTGAGTCCTTGACCACTACTATTGAGGATAACAAGATCGCGATGGAGAACGCAGGTCTTACCTTTGTCGAGGAGGAGATTGATGCTGATGAGTAGATTTGACTACTCGTTTATCTTTTATTACCGTACTTGTTATTGTGAACTTGTTATTGGACCATCCGACATGTGGATGGCTTGCCACCTGTGTGTTTTACTTTGAGAACTTGTTATCTGGTTGTTGAACTTTTATCTTCTGTTGCATGCTTGTGTTTGTTTATGTGATGTAATGTGCATAAAAACATCTATGGGTATCTCATTCTTATATCTATTTGAACAAACCACAGATGCCTCCCCGTCGCGCAAACCCCAACAACAACAATAACATCACCCCCGAAATGCAGCAAATGATGAATGCTCAAACACAGCTCATGCAGATGATGACAACATTCATTCAGAACCAAAACAACAACAACAACCCCAATAACAACAACAATAACAACAATAACAACAACAACAATCCTCCGGGCTTTGATATGCTCACCAGATTTCTGCGATTGAGGCCAGCTAAGTTCTCGGGGACAACTGATCCCATGGTGGCCAATGATTGGCTACGTTCTGTAAACAAAGACTTAGTAACCGTGCATTTGGATGCTAAAAGGTCGATTGCGAAAGACATATCTTTGGAAGGTCCAGCCGCCACTTGGTGGGACAACTTCCAAATCACCACTCCTATAGATGAGGTGACTTGGGCTATCTTTGAGGATGGCTTTCGCACTGATCATATCTCATCAGGAATAATGAGCCTAAAAAATAAAGAGTTCCACAATCTGAAGCAGCGCCACCGCAGCGTGGCTGAAAACATTGAAGAGTTCAACAATCTGGCGCGTTATGCACCAAATGAGGTTGACACAGATGCCAAGAGAAAGGAAAATTTTCTGGAAGGCTTGAACGATGAGCTGAATCTGTAGCTGGCTGTGGCATATGTTCCCACTTATCAGTCGCTCTGTGACAAGGCTGCTATATTGGAGAACAAAATGAAACAAGTCGAGAGTAGAAAGAGAAAGCACTCCGACAAGCACAGCTCGGGATCGTCTCACAAACGATCTCACTATGATGACAGTGGAAGCTCATGATCCCACAAACATGGGAAATTCAACAAGCACCACAACCACAACCGTCATGACAACAAGCATCACCGCAGTCATGCCAATGACAAGTACAAGAACCACAAGGGTGGACATAAGCCACCACAGTGGAAATGGTAGTGGGAGTGGAAGTCAGCCTACTAAGAGAGACATCAGTCAGGTTGAATGCTTCAAATGCAAGAAGATGGGACACTATGCAAATGAGTGCCCCGAAAAGAAAGTTGAAGGACCTGTCAAGCCCAATCCTTTCCAGAAAGGACAGGTGAACCACATCAATGTGGAGGAGGTCTATGAGGAGCCTGATGCTGTTGTTGGTAAGTTCAGACTCAATTCCATTCCAGCATTTGTACTCTTTGATACTGGTGCATCTCATTCATTCATATCAAGATCATTTGTTGAAAGAAATGAACTACCGGTAGAAACTATTGGGTGTCCTATAAAAGTAAGTTCTCCTGGTGGAGAAATGATAGTGAATTCAGGATGCCATGACCTAGTCATAGAATTCGGGAAGTATAAGTTTTCCGTTAACTTGATAATACTAAACTCCCAAGGATTGGACGTCATTCTGGGAATGGACTGGATGACTAAGTACAAAGGAGTGATAGATTGTGCCAGCCATACTGTCTCACTCACAACTCCGGAAAATAAAAGGATCAGATTCAAGACCAGCTTTGAAGCAAAAAGGAGTATGCTTAATTCTCTTAAGGGGGTTAGCATGGACAGTGTGCCAATTGTGAGTGAGTATCCGGATGTGTTTCCGGAAGAATTGTCGGGAATGCCACCAGATAGAGATGTGGAGTTTCTGATAGATTTGGTACCAGGTTCTGGACCAATAGCAAAGAGGCCGTATAAAATGTCAGTGGATGAACTGAGAGAACTCAAGAAACAACTAGGAGAACAGTTGCAGAAAGGATATATTCAACCCAGTTCTTCATCTTGGGGAGCCCCAGTCTTGTTTGTGGAGAAGAAAGACAGAAGTCAAAGGTTATGCATAGATTACCGTTCACTCAACGAGGTAACTATCAAGAACAAATATCCTTTGCCTAGAATCAATGACTTATTTGATCAGCTTGAAGGAGCATGTGTGTTCTGAAAGATTGATCTAAGGTCAGGTTCTTTTCAACTCAAGATAAGAGAGCAAGACATACCTAAAACAGCATTCACCACAAGGTATGGATTGTATGAGTTAACCGTAATGCCTTTTGGCTTGACCAATGCCCCAGCCTACTTCATGAATATGATGAACAAAGTGTTTATGGAATTCCTTGACAAGTTTGTTGTCGTTTTCATCGATGACATCTTAGTCTATTCCAAGAGCAAAGAAGAACATGAAGGACATTTGCGTTTGATACTTGAGAAGTTAAGAGAGCATAAACTTTATGCCAAATTCAGCAAGTGTGAGTTCTGGTTAGAGGAAGTTGGTTTTCTTGGTCATGTTATGACAAAAGATGGTGTAGCCGTTGATCCTGCTAAGGTTTCAGCTGTGACAGAATGGGAATCTCCCAAGAACGTGAAAGAAGTTCGTAGTTTCCTTGGCTTAGTAGGTTACTACAGAAGATTCATTGAGAATTTCTCAAAGGTTGCTAAACCTATGACTGAGTTGTTAAAGAAAGACAAAAAGTTTTCTTGGTCTGAAGGTTGTGAAGTCAGCTTTCAAGAATTGAAGAAGAGACTTGTGACGGCACCAGTTCTATGTCTTCCAGATTTGGAAAAGGATTTCCAAGTATATTGTGATGCATCTCATCAAGGTTTGGGTGCAGTACTTATGCAAGACGGTAAAGTTGTACCTTATGCCTCGAGACAACTCAAAACTCATGAAGTAAACTACCCTACTCATGATTTGGAGTTAGCATCTATCGTCCATGCACTCAAAACATGGAGACATTACCTTTTGGGAAAGCGTTGTGAAGTGTTCACGGATCATAAAAGTTTGAAGTATATTTTCACCCAAAAGGAAATCAATATGAGACAAATAAGATGGTTAGAGCTTATCAAGGATTATGACTTAAGTTTGCAATACCACCCTGGTAAAGCAAATGTTGTAGCAGATGCTCTAAGTCGTAAGGTATTTGTAAATGGCCTTACCAAAGGAGAATTGCCAGATGATTTGTGTACCCAATTCAGAAAACTCAGATTGGAGATTGTGCCTGAAGGACATCTCATGTCTTTGGATGTTCAACCCACTTTGTTGGACAAGATCCAAGAAGCTCAGAAGACCGATAAGGAAATTGAAGAGATTAAGGAAAAGATTGGCCAAGGGGAAGCTAAAAATTTCCATGAAGACGAACAGGGTACTTTATGGCATGGGAAACGTATCTGTGTTCCACAAGATCCGGAATTACGGAAACTGATTTTGCAGGAAGCACACAACTGTCCGTATTCTATTCATCCGGGGAACACCAAAATGTACCTGGACTTGAAAGAAAGATTTTGGTGGAACAATCTCAAGAGAGACATCGCCGAACATATTGCTTTGTGTGATGTGTGTAGTAGGGTAAAAGCGGAGCATCAAAAACCAGCAGGTTTGCTTCAACCACTACCTATTCCTGATTGGAAGTGGGATAAGATTGGTATGGATTTCATTACCGGATTACCAAGGACCAGATCAGGATATGATTCCATATGGGTAGTAGTGGATCGCCTAACTAAAGTGGCTCATTTCATACCCGTGAAGACAACTTATACAAGTGCCAAGTTAGCCAAGATCTACATGAGTAGAATTGTATGTCTTCATGGTGTGCCCAAGAGTATTGTGTCTGATAGGGGAACTCAATTCACTTCCCATTTTTGGAGACAGCTACATGAGTCATTGGGAACGAGGTTGGAATTCAGTACTTCTTTTCATCCTCAAACCGATGGACAAACAGAAAGGACTAATCAAATTTTGGAAGACATGTTGAGGGCATGTGCCCTAGACTATGGAGCCAGTTGGGATTAAAGTCTGCCTTACGCAGAATTTTCTTATAACAACAGCTATCAAGCCAACATTGAGATGGCACCGTTTGAATTTCTCTACGGAAGAAAATGTACCACCCCATTGTTATGGAATGGTGTGGGAGAAAGAAGTTTATTCGGGCCAGACCTTATCAAAGAAGCCGAAGAGAAGGCAAATTGGTTAAGGACAGGTTGAAGATAGCACAGTCCCGACAGAAAAGCTACGCAGATCCTAAGCGTAGAGAAGTCACCTACGAAGTTGGTGATAGAGCTTATCTTAGAGTATCACCACTCCGTGGAGTGAAAATATTCGGAGTCAAAGGAAAGTTGGCACCAAGATATGTTGGGCCATTCAAGGTTCTGAGTCGCAAAGGAGAAGTTGCTTATGAAATTGAACTGCCAGAATCTTTGTCAGCAGTCCATAATGTATTTCATGTGAGTCAGCTTAAGAAATGTCACCCAGAAATGGAAGAAACTTCTTTGAAGGATACCATACCTTTGGAAGAAGTGCAACTAGAAAGTGACCTCACATATGAAGAGAAACCTATCAAGATTCTTGAGACTGCAGAAAGGGTCACAAGGACAAAGACTATCAAGTTCTGCAAAGTACAGTGGAATCATCATTCCGAAGAGGAAGCAACATGGGAAAGAGAAGATGATCTTCGGAAAGACCACCCTCACCTATTTGCTAGCCAATCCGAATCTCGAGGGCGAGATTCACCTTAAGGGGGTTAGATTTGTGACATCCCAAAAAATCATGATTTCAAATATTGCATATCATTCATGCATGCATATAGAATTGAGATCAAATTTCAAAACTCATTTCAGAAAAACAGAAGCACATAGTGCTATCATTTTATGTGAGCAAACTTATATCAAATGGCCATCCCCATTTGAGAGTTTGAATGTTTTAAACCAAGATTGTTTGTCTTCCTTGTTGAATGGTTTGAGTGTGGAATTTGAACCAAGCCTTACAAAATGGAATTGGATTCAAAAACCATTTTTGCAAACATTTGCAAATCAAGTACAAAGCTCCTGTAATTTTTATTCTACAAAGTGACCAAGCCTTTGCAAAGTAACCACATGGTTTCATGCGTAGATTTGAGACTATTGCACACTGCAAAAATCTCAAATTGATTTGAATTCAAATGAAACTTGAATTCATTTGAAAACCATTTCTGAAAAATCAAAACAGAAAAAGAAAAGGGTAAAAGAAAAAAAAGGCCAGGCGCCCTAATCTAGCCCAGCAGCGGAACCGGCCCAACTAGCCCACCCGGGCCACCTCCCTCTCTCTCGCACGCGCAGACACACCCAACGAGTCGCTGACCACTAGACCCCACTCCCCCTCTACTTATTTCGCTGACGAGCGGGCCCTCTCCATGTCAGTGTCGTCCTCCCGGCCACAGATGCTCTCCGCTCATTACCAGCAGTGTGACGCCGCAATTAAACTCGCTTAAATTGCATTGATTCAGCGCGTGATCCTCGCCCCGCTTTAGCCTACTTAAACCCCTCGCCGCCGTGGTCATTTTCCCCCACTCTCCTCGCTCACTCCGCCACCAGGCTGCGTGCATTTGACCTCGAGACCCCGCAGCACCAACGACCTCCGGCGACCGATTCCGGTGAGCCTCGACCGCCCCCTCTCTCTGGTTCAAACGATGATGCTCAGCATGATCTCGCGCATCTTCTGACACTAGCCGCATGCCTGCTCGTGACCCAGGACACCGTCCCCGTTCAAGCCCGCAACCGACTGAGCCGCCGCCCAACTCCGGCGAACAATTGTGGTAAGTCCCGAGCGCCCCTTGCCCCCTCTTGCATACTAGGTTGTTCACCTTCATCTTGCGCGTCTCCTAATCCCTCTGGTGTGTGCTAGGGCGACGCGAAACCTCGGCAACCACATCTTCTGCAACCTCCCGACGCCGTGCGCGACTCCGACGAGCTCCAGCAGCCAGGCGCTCGCCCAAGCAAAGACCACGTTGAGCTTCCTCGTGACCGTGCGAGTCTGGTAAGCCATGCCACACACCCCAGCCCTTCATGTATTCGCCGGACCATCGCTGCCAGTAGCGCTGCTGCCGCCAGCAACCATTTGCGCCGCCCGTCCTTGGTCACACGCTCAGCAACCGTAGGATCTAGATCCGGCGCTCCAGATTAGATCTGCATCGAAGGGGTAAGTGACAATCTGAGCCGTGCGTGTTTAGTTAGATCTGACGGTCCACACTGGTCGATCCACGCGAAGCCGTACCGACGAATCAGAGCGCGACGCGTGGCTAGGGTTTGAATTAAAACATAATTCGAAAACAGATTTAGATTCAATTTTGAAATGTCTATAACTTTTGATTCCCACGTTAGATTTTTGCAAATTTTATGTCGTTGGAATCAGGGAAACAAGCTCTTTCTGTTTATGCAATGTGTTTAGTAAAAAGCTTTTTATGCAGAAACTTGTTTAGGACTAGTTTTGAGTATAGAATATGTTTAGTAATTGTTTTAGTGCTAAATAAGTTTGGTTTAGCAAGTTTTTGACTTAGTTGTGTTTCAGTATCATGCACTTGCTTGGTTGGACTTTAAAATCATCACTTAGAATTCTTGCATGCATGCATACATATTTTTTTTGTATATAAATTGTATGTGATTGTGTTTATAATCTTTGTGTAGATATTGGTGCTAGTGATTGTGAATGTGAATAGTGCTACTCTCCCCATTACCAAGGCAAGTGGTAATTCATGAATATTTCTATCCCTATATTTTGTACAAGCATTAGAAATATTTTGCTAAATATTGCATGTTGTTATTTTTTGCCAAATGCTATGTTGGGAAATCCTAAGTAGTTGTAGAATTGTAGAATTGCTAGGAAATTCCCTAAGTTAAGTTACTATGCCATGCTTAGCCTAGCTAGTAGCAAACAAGGGTTGGTAAAGTATCTACATGCTATGATGAAAATATTTCTAAGTCTTTGGACTTATGTTTTTTTCTTAATAAAACAACTAAGTCAATGAACCTCCTGGGTGGAATGGGACTTGAATGGTGGTTTTTGGTTGAGTGGTTACACAAGGACCATGGACATGGTTTACCTTGTGTATCTCACTTGTGGTATGCCACCCAGGCACAAAGGGATTTTAGAGGCCAAGTGTTGAGAAGCTTATAGTGCAGCCACTTGGCAATATGGGCTCTGCCTTGATCATATAGGTTGCTAGAACTTAGTCATTCGGACAGTTGGTGGTAGTGGGATGATAGGTTGGAACGCGTCCATTTGGCTAAGGGAAGGCTTCTGAAAGGTCCTGTCTTGGGAAACCAAGTCTGGTGGGGAAAGTGCACAACCTCTGCAGATGGAAAATCTAAGTACTTAGCCAAGTCCATGGCAATGGACAACTTGAGCATCAAGACATGGAAGCTATCAAGAATCTCATCACTCCAACTTCTAAATAAAACTTGTGGGTGAACAAGGGTGAAGGACCCCAATGTCTATTGGTGGTATCTTGGGAAATGTTTTGACAAAGAAAAACTTAGTGATTTCAACTAATAGGAAAAACCTATTTTGAGCAAAGCAAGCCAAGGTACACTTAGCCAAAATGCATATAGTAGTATAGTCCACTTAAAATTCAATAAGGTATCACTTGCCAATACTATTCCAAAGTATTGACCCACTGTGGCTGTAACTTGTGATGTTGCAGGTTACTCCGATGATGATTAGGTGTCATGAGTCTACACTCAACATGCTTGCCTGTGGCACATGAAGATGAAGACTTATGTTTATTTTCTTATTCCAAAACTCTTGTATTAGGCCTGTGGCCTTGAGTTGTAAAAGACTATGTTTTATCTCTGGAATGGATGTAATAAATGACATTTGTATCTGTGTACTTCATCTTAAACTGTGGATGCTAGCAATGATCCAGGGACTAGCATTGCAATCACAGGGATCTTTTTCCTTTACAAAGGAGGGATCTTACACACGTCCTGCTAGGAGCCGCTACCGACTGATCGATTAAGAGTCAGACTTCAATCGTGTCCAAGTAGCCATGAGCCTGCGGAGTCACAGACTTAAGAGCGGGAGCGAGTTCGGATTGGATCTGAACCTATAATCCGGTTGGGTTGGACCTAAACCGGATTAGGACTGAGTTAGTGAGTTGGACTCACGGTGACTAGTGTTATATGGGCTTTAGTGAATGGGTCGCGCGAGCAGAGCCCACGTTCACTCCCAATATATAGTGGAGCACCTTAACCTAGAAAGGTTAATCGTTGTTCGGTTAGTTTATTCCATGTGTTGGAAACCCTAGCTCCACAATGTCCTGCCAGAACGAACCTAGCAGCTGGCCACGCGCCTCCTTGTACGTGGATACCAAAGAGGTGTTGTGCGATCAAGACCAGGACAATCAGATCGTGAGGATCATCGCATCAATCGACGCTTCATCAGTAATCCGCAACCGCGCGTCTAGTGGTAAAACTCGTGGCCTTCTACCTCAGCTAGATCTTGGGATCACCACGTTAGAGGAATTTTTTTGTTTTATCTCTGCGTGGCCCAACAGGCACCAAGGATAAGGTGGCCACCACTGGAAAGGCCGGAGAATATCTTGCAAGTGTCTATAGATAACCTGACAACACCTGTAGCAGCGAATGCACAAGACGAACTAGAAGAAACTAGATTGAAGATGTTGGAAGAGGCTAGGAAAGTATCTGCACTGCAGGAGTCCTTTAACAGGACCTTGCGAGAGTATTCTAGGGCGAACAAGCTAGATACAGATCATACGCGAATAGATGACCTGAGAATAAAAGGAAAGAATCTCCTTAGTGATATTAACAAGGAACACGAGTCTCAGCTAGGTGATTCGTCTAACCCTGGGCTACCGAGGTATAATACACCGACAAAGAATCTCAGGGCAGTGAATGCAGCAGCCACATAGTTGCAGGGATTAACCGAGGAAGCCCGGTAGAAGCAGCAAGAAAGAGTAAATGAGCTGGTACGCATTGCGAACTAGCAAAATGAGGAGATACTCAGAGCTAACCCAGCGAAGCCAGGAGCTTCGCGCATGGTTCATTCGGTTGGGTCTACCCCGACATTATCAGCTGCCGCAGCATCCTCAACCGTAAAGGGTACGCGAAAAGATAAAGAAGTAACTTCGGGAAAAAGAAACAAACAGATTGTCCCATATGACCCAGCGGTGGCCGGAAAGATTAATGAGAATAAAGGCAATGGAAGCCGAGGTAACAGCGGTGAAAGAAAACCCGCCCGCGACAATAGAGAGCATGGGAATCTCGGAAGGGGGAACCCCAAGAATAATAACCCAGCCGAAGGGAGACGATACCACCCACAAGATCATCAGCCGAGGCATGAACCTCGGTAGGAGAGAGAGGCAGGACATGTTCCACATAACCAGGCACATGACAGGTATAATGATGGTTATTCAGAAATGGAAAATGTCGGGTACGTTGGGAAAAACCACTATGGGGTGGAAGAAAGAGCTGTGCACAGAAATTTGTCGTCGAATGACGCAAGACTAAAGCTTGATAGACTATATCGGTTCGAGTTACTGGAAGAGCAAGGCCCTCCTGGTCCGGCGTGTTTTGGACCCCAGATTATGGGCGAGCCAGCTGTCCCGAACTTCTAGTTGTCAAGAGGCACAAAAACATATAATGGAAGTACTAAGACACAAGATTGGTTGATTGACTATGCCACTGAAGTGAAGATAGAAGGAGGAAACTTGATATGGGCAGTGAGATATGTGCCCCAGATGTTGGAAGGGCCGTCAAGGGTCTGGATGAATAACTTACCAGCTGGCAATATCAATTGCTGGTTGGACTTTAAGGAGATGTTCATCAATAACTTCACCATTATTTACAAGAGGCCAAACAGGCCCCAACAGCTGGCCATGTGCAAGCATAAACTGAATGAGACTGATAGAGAATTCTTAACACGATGGTGCAACCTCAGAAACTATTGTGAAGGAGTAATTGAATCACAAGCTATTGCTTGGTTTGCACAAGGGTGTAGATATGGAAGTGTATTGTGGCAAAGGCTACAAAGAGATATACCAACTATGTTGGCAGAGATAATCAGAATAGCCGATTCGTATGCACTGGGTGACCCAACTCAACCTGAGCTTATGTCCGCAGAACATCATGAGCAACATGATCATTACGCTCGTGATGGCGCAGGATCATCTGGGCGGAATAAATTCCAAGGTATAAGAAGAGATGAAAGGCCGGATTACAGATACAACTCGAATCAGGTTGTCGCAGTTACTCAGGACCAGTCGGGTATGGGAAGTAATCAGCGCCAGAAAAATGGTCCTCATCAATGGACGCCGAGGAATGATGGGAAGAAACAGTGGAATCCAGAACAGAAGAAGCAATGGAAGGAGAGGCCAAAGTACACGTTTGAATCAATGTTGGATCAACCGTGTAAGTTCCACACGCCTAACCCGAAAAACCCCGCCAACCACACGACTCGTCAGTGTGCATGGATGAAGAGTGCAATGGGAAACCCGGCAGCAATGAATATGCCACAGCAGCAACCACATCACACACAATAGCCACATCTTATGGGAGTGAATGCGCAACAATTGATGTTACCTCCACCACCTTCGAGGTATGAGAATCAGGACCGGAGGGATGCAGTTCATCATGTGGTAAATCAAAGCCAAGATAGCAGAGGAAACCTCAGAAATAATGGACGCAATGATTATAGGGAACACCGCCAATCTTATTGTGTATTCACCATGGAACAGGAAGACAGGCAGAGCGTACAACACCGACACATGGAAGTAAATGCGTATATGCGAGCAATTCTAAGGTATATGCCATGGTCAGATCAAGAGATAACTTGGGGCATTAGAGATCATCCCAAGATCATGCCGAACCCCGGGTCATATGCCTTGGTGCTAGACCCAACATTTGTCGGGCCCAGTATTAATGTGAAATTCTCAAAGGTACTGATAGATAATGGAAGCAGCATCAACATTATGTACAAGGATAAAATGCACAAGCCCGACATATCTCCGAATATGCTGCAGTCGACAAAGACAACCTTTCATGGAATAGTGCCTGGACTGTCCTGCGAGCCCATTGGTAAGGTCCGAGTAGATGTCTTATTCGGCACAAGGGAAAATTGCAGAGCAGAGAATTTGGAATTCGAGGTGGTGGATATAGAAAGCTGCTATCATGCATTAGTCGGATGGCTGGCATTAGCTAAGTTTATGAGCAGTTGTCACATTGGATACTTAAAAATGAAGATGCCAGGACCACATGGGGTAATAACAATAACATGAGACTACAGGAAGTCGATGGAATGTGCTTCGGCCGGATCAAATCTGGCCAAATATTTGGTAATCGCAAGGGAGAAAAGGAGAATCCAGGAGATCACAGCTTTAGATCAGTTGCCACAGCTTAACATGCCGAAATTTGCTAACCCACATGGAAGTGTGTCCTTCTAGCCTACTAAGGAGACAAAGAAAATTCAGATTGATGATCAGTTCCTAGAGTGCACCATCACCATTGGTGTCGTCCTGAATGATAAATAGGAAAGCGAGCTCACCAACTTCCTCTGTGAGAATCGGGACATATTTGCATGGTCAACACAAGATCTGCAAGGAGTACCGAGGGATTTGGCTAAGCACTCTTTTCATGTAAGGCCAGGAGCAAGGCCGGTGAAGCAACCTCTCCGCTGCTTCGCCGAAGACAGGAGAAAAATCATAGGGGATGAGATAGCTCGGCTCCTTGCAGCCGGGTTTATTATGGAAGTACTTCATCCGGACTAGCTGTCTAACCCGGTGTTGGTGGAAAAGAAAAATGATGACCCAAATGTAGCCATCATTTGGCGCATGTGCATCGATTACACGAACCTTAACAAGGCGTGTCCCAAAGATCCTTTTCCCTTACCTAGGATAGACCAGGTTATTGATTCAACCGCAGGTTGTGAACTGTTATCATTTGTAGATGGTATTCTGGTTTCCACCAGATACCTTTAAACCCGGCTAATCAAATAAAAACTGCGTTTATCACCCCGTGTGGGGATTATTGCTATCGCACCATGCCATTTGGCCTGCGTAATGCAGGAGCCATGTACCAAAGGTGTATGCAAACATGTTTGCCTGATCATATTGGGAAAAATGTTCAAGTATATGTTGATGATGTGGTTATAAAGACCAAAGAGAGCCATACGCTCTTGGAAGATATCCCACAAACATTCGCGAATCTAAGAAGATTCCGAATGAAGCTTAACCCGGAAAAATGCACCTTCGGTGTACCAGCCGGAAAATTACTCGGTTTCCTTATGTCTAGCCGAGGTATAGAGGCAAATCCGAATAAAATTCACACAGTTGAAAGGATGGAACTACCGAAGTGCCTCAATGATGTTTAGAAGTTTACAGGATGTCTGGCATCTTTAACTTGATTCGTGAGTTGGCTAGGTGAAAAAGCATTGCCTTTGTATCAGTTGATGAAAAAATCCGATAAGTTCACCTGGACACCTCAGGCTGATAACGCTTTTCATGAGTTAAAAAAGATGCTGGCCACAACGCCAATTTTAGCTTTGCCACTATCAAAAGAGCCTATGCTGCTCTATGTAGCGGCAACGAACCGAGTTGTGAGCGCTGCGATAGTTGTAGAGCAAAATGAGGAAGGCAAGTCGGTACAAAGGCCGGTTTATTACCTAAGTGGTTGTTAGGTTAGCGAAAATTAGCGACGCGCTTTATCAAACCATGTTTTAGAAAGATTTTTTACTAGAACGAGTTTTGCTCGGAAATCCGTTGTGAACGAGTCGATCGAAAAACTTGTTTGGCTACTCCTTATCTCCCTCTTCCCTCGAACGTCTCCGTTTCTTCCTCAAAATACTTGTTGTGCTGCTATGTACGTATCTCGTCCAGGTCCGGCTGAACTCCTCCGGCATCATGCGTGAATTCGCCGGCGAGCCCGTCACAACGCTGTGAACTCCTTTGACATCATGCGTGAATTCGCCGGTGAGCCCGGCACAACACCGTGAACTCCTCCGACATCATGCATGAATTCGTCGGAGAGCCTGGCACAACGTCGTGAACTCCTCGGATGACCCTTCGCCACCATAATTGTGTCGCGTCCATGACAGACGTTCCCGCTGTATGCAGGACGAGGAGGAGCGTGAGCACCCTCTAGCTAGCCGGGTAGCGCCGAAGAGCATGGAGAGGCAGACACGGCGGAGGCAGTGCCAGTGCGTGCCGTAGTTCGACCAGAGCATGCCCATGTGTTCATACTTCATAGGTAGTCACCTTCAGAGTCGCCCAAAGTGAGGGTCTGTAAGCTGATTGTGTCAGTCCAAGGATCAAAATGGCTATCTCCGGCGGCGAGCGCACCACCATAAAGAAGGACTGTCACCTCCCAAAATTTTCCAAATTTTGAAATGTGAAAAATAAATAAACAAAAGAAACAATTGTTGAAATTTAGGGTGAAAAGAAACTTTTTTGCTTCTAAATAGAAACTACAAAACCCTTCTTGAACAAACTTAAATAAAAGGGAATCCAACAAATTTCAATCAAGTGAAATGCATTCATCAATGAATGTATCTTGAAATCTGAACACTTGGAAAAGTTAAACCAAAACCTTAAAACCCTAATGGAAGAAAATCATTTCGAAGATCTCTCTAAAGACTATGGATTTGATCCATATAAAAATTTAGCAACAAACATTCATAAATGATCAAAAATGATAAACAAGAATATTATAAAACCATAGAAATTGGTTTCATTTAATTTGGAGCCATGGATAAAAACTTATGATTTTAATAAGATAAAAGGAAAATAATTTCCAAGGCTAATAAAGCTCCTAACTAAATCCATGCTAATTTGTGAGCAAAATAATATTAAAAGAATTTAAAAGGATAAACAAATATGAAATAAAATCATACAAATTGGAATCACCAATTTTGGATCTATAAATAAAAAATATGGATTTTATAAAGTAAAGAAAGAAAGAAATAAATAAGGAATATTTAAAAGCCAAATTAAATCTTGGCCATGTCCATAAACAAATGAAAGTATTGAATAATGAAAAGGAGTAAAATATTATTAAATAAAATCATAAGGATTGAACACTATCCAATTTTATTTAAATAAATACAAATTGACTTAACTAAATAATAAATACCAATAAAATTATTTAGAAGACAATTTAAAACTTGAGTTAAATCCATAAGCAAAGGGAATGAAGATAATCCAAGTAAAATAAAGGGATAAAGAATATTCAAATAAAATTATATGGCATTAACCAAATTCAATTCTATTTGAATGAAGATAAAATTCCTAATAAAAAAGGATTAATTAAATCATGGAAAAAATAATGGAAAGTACCAAAGTGAATTAAAAGTTATCTAACTGACTTAAAAGGAATAAAATAATTATTTGAATAAAATTTATATGGGTTTAAAACCATGTTTGATTTTATTTGAATTAAGACAAATGCCAATTTAAATGAATATTAAATCATGTTAAAATATTATAAATAATTCAAAGTGAATTATTTAACACACTAATGAATAAATAAAACCTAAAGAAAAAGGTTTGGTAAAATTTGGAATTCAAATAGAAGTTTGGAAACATATTTAAAATCTTAATAAAGACAAGTGTCTATTTTAAATAAATATTTAAACCCTAAGAGAATGTAAGAAATATTCTAATTAGATTATTTAAACACACTATATAAACAGTAGTAACCTACTGAAAAGATTTGATAAATATTTGAATACAAACAGGTATTTGAATCATTTGAATAAATTCAAAACATAAAATAGAAACAGGAAAAAGAAAAAGAAAACAGAGAGAAAAAATGAGAAATCAATCCAGCCCAGAAAACCCAGCCCAACTTGGCCCAGCGAAGCCCACCTCTCTCTGCCGCTCGCGAATCGTTTTCTCACCCGCGGTCTAACCCTCTCACTCACTGACCTCGCTGCCCCATGCCACGCTGGCACATTCTTCCTCGCACGCGACCCGTTCTTCCCCATTTCACTCGCCCGTTTCTGCCTTGATTCAGCGCGTCAATTCGCATCAATGCCGTGAGTAATCCTCGCCAGTGTCCACACCCTGTTAAACACCATCGTCCCCTCTCTCTTTCCTCCCAGACGCCATTCCCTCTCCGCCACCAGGCTGTTCCAATTCGAGCTCAAAATCCCCACTGCTCCGATGATCTCTAGCTCGAATTCCGGCGAGCCCAGACCTCGCCCCTTCACCTAGCTCCCGTCGATTTGCTCGCCAGCACCTCGCGCACCTACCAGCACCCTCTGCTTGCACGCGCACGTCCCAGAACGTCGGCAACGTCTTCACCCGTGTGCCACCGACGACCCCCACAACTCCGGTGCTCGCCAATCACTCGCGCATGACCTACAGCCTCGTCTCCGACGACTGCCGAACGTGCTGACGCCAGGAGCATCTCCTGCGAGGAATTCCCGTCGCGTCCCGTGCGCCCCTTAGCCAGCGACTGCCACCTTGAGCACCGCAGCGACTCCAAAAACCTGGTGAGCATCTCCTCCCTCTCTCTCGCTTCCTGGAATAGCCAGAACGACTCAGCCTGAGCGCCGCCTCCGCCCACCGTTGCGCCAACTGCCAGTTCTTGGCAACGTGTTGTGAACCGTTAGATGATGATCCAGCGGATGTGATAGATCATTTAATCGAAAGGGTATGTTTGATTCTGTGCCGTGCGATGCCCTTTAGATCCAACAGCCCACGATGCTCGATCCAGACGAAGCGGTATAGACCAATAGGATTACGCCACGTGGCCTGTCTTGTGTTTTAAAAACAGAAACTTTTCTATTAGATGAATGATTTTGTAAAATTCATAACTATTGTTCTGCTTGGTCATATTTTGGAAATTTTATATCAATGGATTCACAAAAATGTGAAATTTGCAACCATGCCCTTAGTTTAGTATTTTTCTTCTGGAAAATTGAATGTTTTTGCAGAAACATTATTAGGTCTATTTTGAGTATAAAAATTATTCTAAAAATGATTTTAGGGTAAAATCTTTTAAAAATGGTTTGTTTTCAACCTACTGACCATAAAAACCAACTTTTGGATTTAAAAGTATATTTTGTGACAGTAAGGAATTATTCCTTAAATAAAAGCGTTTCTAGTAAAACAAAAATTGTTGATTATGTTTTAAAAATATTTTTTGAGTAAAACCTTTTGCAAATGGTTTGATTCAAACTATCTGATCCTAAACACTAAGTTTTGGATTTAAAAATGTATTTTATGAAACCTAGAGAATTTTTTTTCTCTTTGATAAAAGGCATTTTAGTAAAATAAAATGTTGCTTTGATTTAAAAATGATTTTTGGGTGAAACCTCTTGTAAATGGATTTTCTTTAAACACTTTGACCATAAACATTAATATTTGTGTTTAAAAACATTTTTGGCTAACACTAGAAATTATTCCTTTGATTAAAATCATTTCTAGCAAAACAAAAATTATTTAAATGGCCTATTTTCACTAACTTGATTTTAAATGATTTTGCCACAATTATAAATGACCAATATGTGTTTTAAAATGTTTATAGCCTATTATAAACCACCTTTCCAAATAAAACAATCTTTTCCATGCTTGCATGTATTGTTTTATTTTCTTTATTTTATGTGATGAATTGTTTGAATGCTAGTTTTGAATCGTGCCTTGCTTGATTGAATTGTAGTGAACCTTGAGGAGTGTGACCATTGCAAGATCAAGGAGTGAACCTATATTCTCTAAAAAAAATCAAGTGGTGCTTCATACATTTTGTCCTAATATTTTCACTATGCATTAGTGATATTTTGAGTAGGACTTGCATGGAAATTTTACTAAGTATACTAAGCCTTGGGAAATCCTAGTAGATGATGACTTAGTAGAATTTTCCCTAAGTTAAGATTCTTGCTACTATTATGCTTATCCTAGCTAGTAGAAAACAAGGGTGGATTATATTCATTCTATGAAATATTTCTAAGTCAATGACTTGTGTTTTGTTTAATAAAACAACTATGTGAATGAATCACCTAGGTGGAATGGTGTGAATGGTTTGTGTTGAGTGGTTACCTAGGTCCCATATTCATGGCCTAACCTAGTGTATCTCACTTGTGGAAAGCCACCCAGGAACAAAGAGATTTGAGATGTCAAGTGTTGAGAAGCTTCAAGTGCAGCCACATGGCATTATGGGCTCTGCCTGGATCATATAGGTTGCAATAACTTAGTCGGATGGACAGAAGGTGGTAGGGTGTGATAGGTTTGTAATGCGTCCATTTGGTCTAAGGGAAGGCTTCTGAAAGATCTTGTCTCGATGCATGTCGAGTCTTGTGGGGAAAGTGCACCACCTCTCGAGAGAGTAAAATCTAAGTACTTAGCCGTGTCCCCGGCAATGGACAATTTGAGCCTCAAGACATGGAAGCTATCAAGGATCTCCTCATCCCAATTTCTAAGTTAAAAACTTGTGGTTAAACAAGGGTTAAAGGATCACCAATATCTATTGGTAGATGCCTTGGGTGATTTTTGACAAACAAAAACTTAGTGTTTTCAAATGATAAGGAAAATCTATTTTGGGCAAAGCAAGCCTAAGCTCCACTTAGCCAAATGCATATAGATGATAGATACCACTATTCTACCATAGTATCACTTGCTAATACAATTCAAATGTATTAACCCTTGTGGCGGTAACTTATTATGTTGTAGGTTTGTTTGATGTTAGTGAAGTGTGTTGAATAGGATTACAAGTCTACAACCAACATGATTGCCTGTGGCACTTTGAAGATGAAGGACTCCATGCTACTTAGTTATATTTCCTGCATTATAATGAGATAGCCAAATGAGCTATGTAAGATGTTATGAAATATTTTATTCCTGGTTATAAAGTTGTAATATGACCTTTGTTTCTTGATATTACATCTTAAACTGTGGATGCTAGTTATTGATCCAGGGACTAGCATTGTAAACACAGGGATCTCTACCTTATCAGGTTAGGACCTCTACAAGGACGTGAACCAAAGCTGCATCATAGGGCCAGCACGCGGATGGGCGGTGCTGCATATTTCTGATGGTGGCGAAGGAAGCCGTTGACTGGCCATGGCTTGGGCCCTGGCAGAAGATGCTACCAGCTCCCATCGATGGCCTGCTGGACCCAGGAGGTCTACAACAAAGGCTGCCTATTCCGCGGGCTTTTGGCGTCGCACAGACGCCGGGATCTTCTAGGGGTCGTCCGAGCTCGGCGGTCGCCGCCCAAGGCACGAGGAGACGAGCTCGACGGTGTGTTTTCTTCCTGCGGGATCCCGTCCGAGCGTCTGCCAAAGGTTGCAGAGGGAGACGAGCAGGGTGCAAAGTCGCTTCCGGAGGCACTACTCCGGTTTTTCCTAACCGCGTTTTCATGAAAACGACTAATAGTGGTTTTTCTCAACATGCACTTTCCTAGCTTTGTGGAAACTCAGTTTTGCTTATCAGCGTTTTAGTTGCTGCACCCAAACAAGTTTTTGGTTTGTTATACGGTTATCCCAGGTTACGGAAAACTCGTTCGGCCAAAATCCCATATCCAAACAAGGCCTAAGCAAGGTATTATCAGCCTCAAAACAAAATTATCCACATTACCAAAAAATGGCTTATGGAGTGTATATGTCGGCAAAAAAGCTCAGGCATTATTTTGAGGAACACCCCATAAAGGTGATTTGCGAGGCACCAATAGCCGAGATAATGAGCAACAGAGATGCAAGCGGCTGAATAGCAAAATGGGCAATTGAGTTATCCCCTTATGCCCCACAATTTGATAGACGAGATGCAATCAAATCTCAGGCAGTGGCCAACTTTTTTGTTGATTGGGCCGAGATACAGTATAAACCCCCATTACCTGATCCAAACTATTGGACGATGCATTTTGATGGATCCAAATTAAGGAATGGGTTAGGAGCAGGAATAGTATTAACCTCTCCAAAGAAGGATCAACTAAAATATGTATTGCAGATACACTTTGCTGCATCACATAATGTAGCCAAGTATGAGGCACTTGTCAATGGCCTAAAGATGGCAAAAGAGATTGGAATACATCGGATTCTATGCTTTGGAGATTCGGACCTTGTAATGCAGCAAGTATCAGGAAATTGGGACGCATTGGATGCAAACATGTCCCTATATCGGTTTCATGTACAGAAAATTAGTGGCTATTTTGACGGGTGTGAATTTCATCACATACCTCGGGCAGAAAACGATGCTGCAGATATCATGTCAAAGCTCGGATCAACCAGACAGTCGATTCCACCTGGTATCGCCTTAGAACACTTGAGAAAGCCATCAGTCATACCTTCCCGAGAGTCTGAATCAATTCGCCTCTCATCATATCAGAAATTTGAATGTGTCACAATGGAACTTGATAAGGGACATATGCCGAATAACCCTGGGACCGATTCAGCAAACCAGAGTGATGATTAGGAAAGTTCACCAAATGTTACGTCGGAAGAAGTAATGGAAATTGCTAAAACAGTCACCCCGGAGAAGGACATACCAGAATGGGCACAGCCAATATTTTTATTCCTCAAAAATGAGACCCTACCGGATAATGAGGTCCTTTCCAGGCAGACAGTAAGAAGGGAGAAGGCTTACACAATAATAAATAATGAGCTTTATAAGAGAAGCATAACAAACATGTTGCCACGATGTGTTAACCCGGCAAAATGACAAGAGATCCTCTTGGGCGTACATCAAAGAGAATGTGAGCACCACGCCTCGTCCAGAGCCCTTGTGGCCAAAGCATTCTGACACGAGTTTTATTGGCCAAGTGCGCTAAAGGAAGCAAAAATATTGGTAACAAGGTGCAATGGCTGCCAGAGATACGCCAACAAGATACACATGCCTTCATGCGAGTTAAAAACAATACCAATCACTTGGCCATTCTCAGTATGGTGCCTGGATATGGTAGGTCCATTTAAGCCGGCTCGCGGAGGCATGACTCACATTTTGGTCATGGTGGACAAGTTCACAAAATGGATAGAGGTAAAGCCAATAACAAAATGTGACGGGCACACAACAGTAAAATTTCTCAAAGATATCATTCTGAGATATGGTTACCCACACAGTATCATTACGGATAATGGCACAAATTTTGCTGAAGGATCCTTTGCTCGATTCTGCTAAGAAAAGCACATAAGACTCGATGTTGCTTCGGTAGCACACCCAACATCAAATGGGCAAGTGGAATGATCGAATGGACTCGTGTTATCTGGAATAAAACCTCGGCTGATAGAACCACTCTAGAGGTTGGAAGGTTATTGGATTGAGGAACTCCCAGCAGTGCTATGGAGTTTAAGAACTACCCCGAATAGATAAACGGGGTACACCCCATTGTTTCTCGTATATGGGGCAGAAGCTATGCTACCAGCCGATATAGTGCATGATTCTCCTAGAGTCACCCAATACATGAACACCGAGGTAAATGAAATATCTTGGCAAGATGATGTGGATCTACTAGAGGAAGCAAGAGAATTAGCATTGTCCAGGTCAACTGTTTATCAACAAGACCTCGGACGCTACCATAACAAGAAGGTAAATCCTAGAGTATTCAAGGAAGGGGATCTGGTCCTTCGGCTAGTGCAACGCACGGTCGGCATGCATAAGATATCGCCCCCATGGGAAGGCTCATTCATCGTAAGCAAAGCACTACACAACGATGCATATTACCTCATAGATTCTCAAGCACCAGAAAGGAACAAGACGGATAGATCCGGAGATGAGTCAAAAAGACCATGGAATGTAGAATTACTTCGTCCATTTTACACTTAGAGGAAGTGTATTGTATCCAGTATTATTGTGTATCGGTTTATTGTGTCAGGAATGAATTAATGAAACCTCGGCAACTCGAGTGGTGACTCGGGGACTGTCCCATGGTGTTTATCACTATGATTATGTATTTGATATGAATGAAACTTCGGCAACTCGAGCGGTGACTCTAGGACCGCCCCATGTTGTTTATCACCATGATTATGTATTTGATATGAATGAAACTTCAGCAACTCGAGCGGTGACTGAGGGACTGCCCCATGTTGTTTATCACTATGATTATGTATTCGGTGTGAATGAGACTTTGGAAACTCGAGCGGTGACTCGGGGACTGCCCCATGTTAATTATGTATTTGATTTATCAAAAATAAATCGACAAATGAAACCTGAGCAACACGGGAGGTAACTCGGGGACTGCCCCGTGTCATTTATCCTGCTATTGTATATTTGATATGGCAGATGATTTATATGTCCATCAATTCGAATTAGTAATATATGGGCATCGGAAGCAACATCCCTAGCCTGTCACGGTCTGAAGAGAGATCTTATGGTAAATAAGACAAGAGCCAACCAAGAATCAAACACACAAAAAGCGACTAAGGAATGAACTATACACAAGTCAACACACGTTATATTATCTTTGTTATGACCGTTGTGGTATGCTAACCAAAGAGCGCGTCTTCAAGCATATCTCATAATCTCTAAGAAAGCACATGAATGATCAAACATGTTCAATTCGAACTTACGGATTGAAGTTCATGAACGATAATACACGCAGAATAACTCAACCAGCACGGTAGCAACTTAACAATTACCATAGCATATGAAAAATTCCGAACTTATACATATTAAACGGTACCAAATGAGGCAGATTGTCTTAAAACAGCATACACCCGGCATACCGGAGACTTAGCAAATGAAAGTTTTGCAGCTCAGGCATTAACCGCAACCGAATCATCGGCAGGAGGGGCGATGGTATTGGCAGGGGCTTCCGAAGTAGGTACCTCGGCTACCACTGAAGGCACCTCGGCTTCTGTAGAAGAAATAGTTTCAGGAGCAGGAATATCCGAAGTTGCCTGAGCCTCCACGGAAGTTACCTCAGCATCGACCGAAGTAACCGGAGAATATTGAGCATTGACCATTTGACGTGAAGTTCCACCTTGGGCATGGGAGGCTTCAGCCCCTTGGAGGAAGACCAGGCTTCAGCATTTCTTCCCGAACTGCCACTTGACTCATCAGAACTTCCAAAGTTTTCATCTGAATCATGTTCATCACCAGAATCCTCGGCAAACTCATCGTCATCAACGGCCTCAACATTCTCTTTAGCCTCGTCTAGGAGAAAACTCGGCCCCTCATTCCATTGATGCACATTTGCATACTTGATAAGCTGATAGGAACGGGCTTGGCGGCGGGAAACGAAATCCGGATTCTCGACCCAAGGAGAGCTGGTGCGCAAATTCATTAATGTGTCGAGGGAGATGTCCTCGTACCATGATAGAATGGCAGCAAGCGTCATGTCATCACCGGCTCACTCGCAGATTCTCTCTAGAGGTTCAGCTGAGTTTGAGAATCCATTAATTTCGCCACAAGTACCTCCACCTTGCTAATTTTTGGTTCATTCGGCCAGAGCACATTGAAGGCTCGAATTGCTGCTTTCACCAAATATCTTCCCATGATTTTCATCGGCTCAATGGCAGCAACGAAAGCAACCAAGAGATCATCAATAGAATATTCTTGATCCGGGAGATTGGGGACACCTCGGCGGGCACATGCAGCAACCATGGCTTTAGTACTCACGGGATCGGCTTCTAGAAAGTGATCTATAAAGCAAAACATCATATAAATCAAGAGGAGCAACACGCAAAGAATGACTCGATCAGTGACCAAGAGGAAAAACTTGGCAAATAAGCTTACGATGGATATATCGCAACATTTCCTGAAGATCCACGGCCCAGCCAACTTGTTTCGTCTCAAACCGAGTAATCTCCTCAGTCATCGTCTGATTTTTTAGCTCGGCCGCATCAAGGAGTTCTTTGTCCTTCTGAAGCTGCAGACTTAACCAATTCTTTTCCTCAGAAAATTCCTAGTCAATTTTCTCCATCTCGGACCTCTGAGATGATTTCAAGGACTCAACCTCGGCACGCAGCCGAGCTATCTCGTCATCCCTCTCCTTTAGCTAGGCCGAATGAGTCCCTGCTTGCTCTAAAAAATGCAGCATCATATCAGGCATGGGTATGCACTCTTGATGCGACGCTGCAAATCTTTGTAACTTGGCTGAGCCGAAGATGGAGCTCTATAATATACTCAGAATTTATCTAGAAGAGAAATAGACGAGTACAGAGAGGATGGACGACTAACCTTCAAGACTAGCAATCTTTTTTATCAGCAGATTATTTTGATTATTAATATTACCTGAGTAAGGACAAATAACAAATTTATTAGGAATAAAAGGCTTGAACGGAGGACTTGAGTGCAAACGCCGAATAATTTACTTGTCTTCTTCAGAATGGGAACCATCTTGTCATACTTGACCTGAAGCTTCCTATGCGAAAAGAGCAGCTTATGGAATTCGGCTGTATGTCGATTGTGAGCAACCTAAAATAACAGCGAGTTATATAGGGAAAAATACGCAAAAGATCCGAATCAAGAAAAACGTGACTCGAATCTAGGTAGATGGATATTCAAAGCTAAAACTTAAAAGATCCGAATCAAGCAAAACTTGACTCGGATCTAGGTGGCTAGATATTCAAAACTAAAACTTAAAGATCCGAATCAAGCAAAAATTGACTCGGATCTAGGTAGCTGGATATTCAAATCTAAAACTTAAAAGATTCGAATCAAGCAAAACTTGACTCGGATCTAGGTGGCTGGATATTCAAAGCTAAAACTTAAAAGATCCGAATCAAGGAAAACTTGACTCGGATCTAGGTGGCTGGATATTCAAAGCTAGAAATTAAAAGATCTGAATCAAGGAAAACTTGACTCGGATCTAGGTGGCTGGATATTCAAAGCTAAAACTTAAAAGATCCGAATCAAGAAAAAATTGCCTCGGATCTAGGTGGCCGGATATTTAAAGCTAAAACTTAAAAAGATCCGAATCAAGTAAAACTTGACTCAAATCTAGGTGGCTGGATATTCGAAGCTAAAACTCAAAAAGATCCGAATCAAGAAAAACTTCACCCGGATCTAGGTGGCTGGATATTGAAAACAAGAAATCAAAAAGATCCAAATCCAGAAAAAGGTGATACGAAGTTAGTGGCTAGGGGTATTTTAAGCCGAAACATGCACAGAAAAATTATTTATTATGCATGCATGTAACTATATTCTAAGCAAGGGAAGCTTCCAAATGAATAACAAGTTATTCGGTTGCAAGCTTGGGGACTAGCGGACATATAGTATATTGTGCGCAAAAGATAAAGTGTAGATTTAAGCACATACCTCGTTCATCTTGTCACTTTCAAGTAAAACTTTAGCAGCCATATTCAAACGGCTGCGAATGTCATAAAGCAGGAAGGATTGATTACTTGTATTGCCCTCAATCTGGTCGGCAGCATTCCAGTTATTGGCATATTCTACCAACGACCCGAGGCTTCCTCCGCTCTCTGTGCACATCAAAACCTTGCCCTTGGCCTCTCGTGCCTGTTGTGCAGCTATCCCTGCTGTCGGGCTCTTATGAAGAATGAGTTGCGTGTCGGCGGCATAGGCAGACCCAGGCTTAGAAACAGAAAATCCTTTGTGGAGCATGTCGGTGACGCTCGGCTGAGAGGAACCAGGTTTACCTTTCTGAGCTGGTTTGGATTTGGCAGTGACATCTTTATTGGTCTTGACAGGAACCTCGGTAACAGGCAAGGACTTGGGGCAATCAACCGTACTCTGAGCAATAACCTGTGCGGCAGAAGGGGCGGTTGCCTCAATAGGAGCCGAGGTAGCGGCAACTTCGACAGTAACCAAAGTAGCAGGAACTTCGGCAGAGAGGGGCTCGACGGGGGGAAATTTAGAGACCTTGGAAGAAATTACCGAATCAATTGAGCAATCCGGCATAATCACATCAGCACCAGCTCCAGGGGAACTTCGTCCTCGTCAAGTCAAGGAGGGCTGTTAGTCAGCATGATAGGAGAATTATCGCGAGGAGGGCTCAGAACTCGAATATCCGCTTGAGGAGATGGTGAGGGTGGCCGAGTAACATGCAATGTCATGATCGGACCACTAGGCTTAGCAAAAAGAGGAGCACTGCCAAGATAAAGGGAAAGATCAATTCAGAAACAGAAAGAGAGAAACAAGAAATACAAGTTAAAATAAGCAAGGAAACTTACCCAGAGACTTCGGGCATAGTTTTGCTCTTTGGAACATGCTGGGAGGATCTCTTGGTTCGCTTCTCGGGACCCGCGTCCGAAGGATCGTTCGAAGCAGCACGCTTCTTCGATTGAGCGGGAGCTTCAGAAGCAATCAGTTTGACCTCGTGCACCTGGCCAGCCGGATTAGCTAGGAAAGGAGGAGCCAGAAACGTGTAAGAGATAGGCACCACGGCAACTACCTCGAGAATTTGGACGTCGTCCGAGTCACCTTCATCGGCACGGGAAAAATATTTACCCCGAGTACGGGTGTTTGGGGATAAACTCCTCCGGGTCTGGCTCCCCATTGTCCGAGGTGCCGCGGTCGTCACTCCAAGGAAGAGCAAGAACCTCGGCGTCTTCCGAAGCTTGTTCGTCGAATCTCTGCAGAGAGAGTAGACGAAAAATAGAAAAATAATCAACAAAAAATAACTCGGATAGGGAAATTCACATCCAAATTACTTGAGGAAGGGGGATTATCGCGTGAAAAGGGCTTCATTCCACACGTCCAATCCTCGGGCATCTTAGTTTTGAACATAGCTTGGACACGTTTCTGAATCTGAACGTCATCAAGCTCAACCGGGGAGACTCGGTTGGGATCCAAAGGACCGCTCATGAAGCAAAGTTGGAAAGGGCAGATCCGTCTACTGATGAATGCAGCCATCAAATCTTTGACATGAAGCCCCGCCCGAATCAACTCCTTCAGACGAAGCTCAAACGCCTCAGCAATAGCATGCGTCTTCTTCAGATTATAAATCCAGTTCTCCTTAGAAGGAGGACCAATAGAGAAGGAAGGGAGCCAAATATTATCCTCCTTGCATGTGTTTATGACATAGAAAAATGACCTATGCCACTTCTTGCAAGACTCTAGGCATGTAACTCGGGGGAACAAATAATTCTTCCGGGGTGTAATAGAAGCGGCCCCACACTGAGTAAGAGATTTCTCGGAGGGATGGAGAGATTTATCCGGCACAATGTTAGCTCAGATCTAGAAAAACTTCGACCAGATATCTATAGAAGGCCATAGGCTGAAGTATCCCTCTAAGACCGAGATAAAAGCCGACAGAGAAGCAATGGAATTAGCCAACAGTTGATGAGGCTGGAGGCCAAAGAATTCAAGGAAGCTCTTGACGAAGTCGCTAAGAGGGAGGCCGAATCCTCTGGCAAAATGCGACATGAAAACTACATACTTGTCATCCTCAACTACGGGGGCAGACTCCTTGTCAGGTAAGCGACACTTTACCTCGGCAGGAACACGACGATTCTTAAGGGTCCACTCGATTTCTCGATGAGTGACGGTGGACCCTTGCCATGAACCACGCTCTGGACCCACCATGAGGTCTTCTTCTCCCATGACGGCGCTGCTGTGCGAGCTCAACATGGGCTCATCAGAGGAGCCAACAGAGGAGGAATCACTAGCGGCAAGGAGCGGCCTCGAAATCCAATGCCCCATCGCAATGATGATGAGCACGGTGGTGGCAGAAGAAGAGAACCGCCGCAGAGGCCTGATGCGGAGGCGAAGCACGGTGAGGAAGGACCAAACAACGGCGACGCGTCGTGTGAGGAGGAGCGCGGCGGAATGGTCACGGGAATAGAAGCACAGCGGCGGAGGCGCAGGAAGGAAGACGAGGAGAGTGAGAATGGGAAAGTAAACCAACCCCTTCCCCACTCCCCTATTTATAACCACGCATGGTGAGAGTTAGTGGGATCGGGAGTGTGCCACGGTAACCGCAAAAAGGCGTGCATCGTGCATTCTCGATCGATGATTGGAGCCACAGGTAGGATCACATGGCGCAGGAGGAGATCCAGCCACCATGACCGTTGAAGTGATCGAAGAGTCACTGCGCCGATAAGACTACCGCAGTAATTATTGTAGCAATGTCAGGATACACTATAGCGGTACAAAAAATGAGACAAAAGGTAATGATTTGTACACATAGGATGAAGCTTACTAGAGAAGCTAAGAGGATACCTCGGACAAAGGAGAATGACTCAGAAAACGAGTCACACCTCTGAAAAAGAGGGTGAGCAAAGAGGAGAAAAATGAGAAAGGCGCGGACTAAATAATAAGTCGGAAAGAAAAGTATAAAAAACTGAGTATCTTGAAACTGATGTGGTCCGGCAAAAGTAGTCGGCAAGACCACACCAGCTTCAGGGACTAATGTTGGGGGGATGACCCCAGGTAGGGTCAAGGTAAGTAAAAAGAGAGGAAGATTCATGGTCAAGGCTGGATCTAGATATGATCTGGCTGAGTCATGTAAGAGTCGGTCGGATAAGGTCCGACTAACCCCGAATCAAGTGGTTAAGACTTGAGTCGACCGACATATGAGATATGTCGGTGTAACACGGTCACGCATCTTAAAGTGCAGGCTGAGGTCGACCTGAGTCATGCGAGGCAAGACCGGGTAAAGGGAAGCTTGTACAAGATGGAGGAGGCAAGCCCCAAAGTCAAACCATAGCAATTGTCTTTCTCTGGAATCTGCACACTGCCAAGCGCTAGAGACAAGAAGGAGAGCATTAGATTAGCAGAAGGAGGTCACGGAGGTGACAGTCCTCAGGCCCAAGGCTCACATGTGGTGGACTCTGGGTCTTTGCCATCGATAGAAGGGGGACACGGAAAGAGGTCCGTCGAGTTACCACTTTGGGACAAGCATATTCCATGAATATGCTGGTCCACGTCAGCCCTAGAAGGCACCAGGTCATTCCTTTATAATGAGGGGTTGGGCGTCTGGAGGAAGGGGGATTTCATTTTTCTTCTCATTGGGCACTAGTAGTAGCATCTTCTTCCTCTCACTCAGACAGCTCGAGGAGCAAGTGTAACTCCATTGGTGTTGAATAAAGATTGTGAACAAGCTTTATGTGTGTAGAAACCACTACATCTTCCCTCCCTGGATCCCACTAGCATCCATCGCCCCCCAACTTAAGCCTACCCATGGCATCTTCCGTGCCACCACCACGACAAAAATAGACCAAGGACTAGGAAGAGAGAAATAAACTCTAGTTTGAAAAGTCAAATCCTATTTTGAAAAGTCAAATCCTAGTTAGGGAAGGAAAGGGAAACCTTTAGGGACAAGCTCTACCTCTCCCCTTCCTTGCCTTCGGCCTAGAGGAATTGGGGAAGGACTCGACCAGGGGTGGGAACCCTGGCCATAGCCCCCCACCCATATAAGGAGTGGTGAGGGCGCCCATAGCACCTCACCCCAAACCCTAGCCGCCGGCACCTCCCCTCTCTCCTCCATACACTTATCCGGCTTAAGCAAAGCCCTGGAGTAATCTCTTCTCCTCTACCACCACCACACCATCGTGTTGTTGGGATTCCAAGGAGATCTACGACCTCTGCCTCTCTGCTGGAACAAGGGAGAGGAAGGCCTTCATCGACTACCGTTTGATCGACTACGGAAGCGCTGCCGGAATGCGGTGCTGGAAGGATCATCTACACGATCTTGAGATAGGCAAGTGATCGACTACATCAACCACAAGAATCCGATGTTGTTAAACATTTTGGATCTATGAGGGTTAGTTCTCTATAATCTCGTCGCACTGATCTCATAGATTAGATCTTGGCTTTGCCATAGATTAGATCTTGGTTTTGTGTATTCATGCAATAGAATTTTTTGTTTTCCATGAACCCTATAGAGGACGACAACCAGCACTGATCCCGCCGCTGGAGGCCCGAAGAAGGTGCGCCGGGTGTGGGCGGCAGGCGTTATGCCCTCTGTTGCCGGGTACATGCCTTGTTGTGCTGTTGTTATTGTTGTTTGTCAACTTTGCTTTGTTTTGTTGAGTTTTGCCTCTTCTCTTTTAGCGGTGAGATGTCGTTGGGCGGCTCTGGCACTGGCACCGCTACCCCTTCCTTGGCTCCGTCTAGAGAACCGGTTGCGCCCACTCCGGCTGCCCTGGCCCCGGCTACGCCGACCGCCTCGCCTCCTCCTACACCCTCTCTAACCTCACCGGCCGCAGCGATGCTGCTGCACCTCTCTCCCGCGACCTCGCGGATTGCACAGCTATTCGCGGCCGGTCATGGCTTCGCTACTCCTCTAGTCCGTCCAACGGCCGGCATGAACCCGGCTTGGAGCAATTCTCCAGACGGTTATGTCTTGCCCCTTGTCGAGGAGCCGGTGGAGCCAATGCCAGATGCCTCGGTGTAGGCGGCTGCAGGTGGCAACGGTGGAGTAGGATATTCCAGCTCTACTGGAGCCAATCTGGTGGTGGCGACAAACCTCGCGCGTTGCCGCTGATGGTGACGAGGTGTTGGTGACCGGTTACAGGATAGCTCCGGCTGTGCTTACGCTGGGCGCCATCCTTTCCCAACTCTCCATCTCGGCACCCGTCTCTCTCGACCAGGCTCGCCACCTGGTGGAGACGATGGAGCAGGGGTTCGGGGAAGTGAAGAACCTATCTGTTTCTTTGGAGGTAGGTTTCTCTCTCTGTTCTGTGGTTGTCTTTTACAGTTGGTTTATTTCCGCTATTTTTCTTCCTTACTTATTTATTTTCGCAGAAAGCGTTTACTGAAGCTATGAAGAGTATTCAAGATCTGGGGCGTAAGATTGCTTCCTCAGAAATGTCTTGGGGATTATCCCCCTTTTGTCGATTTTTGTTGACTATCGGGTACCCTCCTACAGCCATGATAGTGGACACGGAGAAGGAGGTGGAGGTGGAGAGGCCAAAGGCGAAGGTCGATAGGCTGGAAAATTCCAACAGGACCCGCCAAGGTCAGATTGACCAATTGGTGGCGCTGAAGGATAAGCTAGAGACCTCGACCGAGAAGGGCAAGAAGGTCGTTGAGGTCCGTGCTGAAGCGTTCAAGAACATGGAAGATGCCTATGCCAAATAGGAGGAGCTGCTCAAACCGTTCCAGTCCCGCAAGAAGGAGGTTGCAGCGCATTGCCGAGCTGGTCGTCAGTAAGTTTTCTTGGCATTCCCCTTTCTGCCTGGAGTGTTCTTTTTTTCTGCCTCAGACGGTCTTGACTTTCCTTTGTTTTCTGGCTACAACTCATTATCCTGAGTCGACCGACTAGGCTAATGCTTGCCTGCCTATGGAGGAAGCCGAGCGCAACCTCACCCCAGAGGACTTGGTGATGGTTATCGCTGAAGAAGCTGACCGGCGCCGTGAGGCTAGCGTGGACATCTATACGTACCTCTGGCCACTCGTCGGCGAACCCGCCAACATCGATGAGTTGACAACTGGACTCAAGGCGGCCATCAAATCTATGGATACCTCGCAAGAGTGGTCCGCGTGTGGTGGTGTCGAGTTGACACTGGTGCTGCTGAAGTCTTGTTACCCAAACACGGATCTCCACAGCCTTGTTTGGATTCCGCACCATGACCAGCTATGAGACCCTCCGCTAGGTTTTCCCGCAGATCTGCGCGTATGGCGTCAATATCGGAAGCTGCATTTAGTTGGACCGTGACTACAGTGACCCGTCTGGGGGTGAGGCGTATGGATGGGTCTCGGTGCCTCCGGAGGTGTAGCTGCGGCCTCAGGCCGATCTTGACGCTGCATCTGCCACCACTGACATTGCCTCCTCCAGCCGTGCTATGATTGATGCTCCTTATTCCTTCGCTGGGCCCCAAGCTTAACTCCTCAGGATGCCGAGTGTACTTGTGTTGCCAAAAACTTATTTTGCTGCTCTATTCTAACGACTGACATGATGCAAACTGCTGTGGAAGCTTCATCTTCCTTAATCTTATGATATGCCTCTTTTTCTATTCGGCTTGCCTTGGACTCTGCATTCCAGGGGCGCTCGGTTTCTTCATTAGAGCGGTCAATCTTGTTCTTTGCCAGCTGTTGGGCATCGACGAGGTAGTATGAGTTGTTGTGCAGTGCTCGGCTAATGATGAACGGTCCTTCCCATGGAGGAGACAACTTGTGCATTCCCTTGGTGTTTTATATCATCCGTAGTACCATGTCACCCTCTTGGAACGAGGCGGGTCGAATCTGATTGGCATGATAGCGACACATGTTTTGCTGGTAGATGGCGGATCTGGATAAGGTTAGCTCGCGTGCTTCTTTGAGTAGATCAAGGCTGTCTTCACATGCCTCTTTAGCCTGTTGTTCCGTGTATAATATCTTGCAGGGCGCATCGAACTGGATGTCAATTGGGAGGACCGCCTTTTCACCGTAGACGAGGAAGAATGGCGGGAAGCCAGACGACCGATTGGACGTGGTGTGCAGGCTCCACAACACATCCAGCAGTTCTTCTATCCAGCATCCAGGAGATCTTATCAATGTCTCGATCAATCTTGGTTTGATTCTGTCTAGGACCTGACTGTTTGCCCGCTAGCACTGCCCGTTTGACCAAGGGTGTGTGACGGATGCCAATTCCATGTGGATGCCCTTTTCTTTGTAAAATCGCGCGAAGGCCCCCTTGGCGAAGTTTGTGCCATTGTCTATGATGGTCCTATGGAGGTAGCCAAAACTTGTGATGATGTCTGTGAAGAACTTGATCATTGTTTCCCCATCCAGCTTCTTGATAGGCTTTGCCTCGATCCACTTGGTGAACTTGTCAACCACCACCAGCAGGTGTGTCTTGCCGGATCGAGCTGTCTTGAAGGGGCCGACCATGTCCAGCCCCTAGACTGAGAACGTCCAGGTGATTGGTATTGTTTTAAGTGTTGCAGATGGTGTATGCTTTTGCTAGCTTAAATGCTGGCATCCATTGCATTCTTTGACCATTTCCTCAACGTCCTGTAGCGCAGTCGGCCAATAAAACCATGGCGAAGCGCCTTGGACGCTATGGCCCTTGATGATGCATGGTGACCACATTAACCTTGATGGATTTCCACCAGGAGCTGAATTCCTCCATCTTGGTTGATGCATCACTGGTAAATGCCTCCGACACTACACTTGTACAACTCGTTGTTGATGATTGTGTATGCACTTGCTCTGCGCCTGACTTGTCGCACTGCCACTTCCTCTTCGGGGAGCTCGCCCTTGATCAAGAAGTCCATGAAGGGCTTGGACCAAGCCGGGGTTTCCCGGATGGTATATATTTTTTGCATGATGAGCTTGATTTCCTCATGGACTATCGGGTCTGTCTCTTCTAGGGGCCTGTCGGGTGGGAGCTCGGAGCCGGCAGTCCCCGAGACTGGTTTAGCAGTCCCCGGGTTTGCGCGACAGTCCCTGGGTTTGACGCGGAAGTCCTCGGGTTTGATGTGGTAGTCCCCTGGTGGGCGGAGCCGACAGCCCCTGGGTCCGCGTCCAAGACTATGGAGTCGGATTCCAGAGACGGCGTAATGGATGGCTTATGCAGGTGCTCGAGGGAGACTCCAGGAGGTATTGCTTGTCTTGTTGAGCCGACTTAGGCGAATGTGTCAGCGGCCTCGTTGTTGGCTCGAGAGACGTGGTGGAATTTTCATCCTTCAAAGTAGGCTCATAGCTACTAGACGAAGAAGCGGTACAATGCCATGTTCGTGTCCTTGGTGTCCCAATCGCCTGAAACTTGTTGCACCACCAGGTCTAAGTCGCCAAAGTAGAGGACCCTTTGAATGCCTATTTCCTTCGCCATATTGAGGCCATGAATGAGCTCTTTGTACTCGGCGATGTTGTTCGATGCCTTGAAATGGATCTGCAGCACGTATTTCAGCCAGTCTCCCTTGGGGGAGGTGATGATGATGCCGACTCCAAGTCCTCCATGCATCTTGGAGCCATCGAAGTGTAATTTCCAATGCATGGAGTCGGGAGCCGATAGCATGTATTGTGTTTCTGTCCAATCGATGATGAAGTCGGCCAACGCCTGGGATTTTATTACAGTTCTTGGCTCATACTGGATGTTGTGAGCGACGAGTTCTATTAACCATTTCGCCACCCATCTGATGGCGTCCTTGTTGTCGATGATCTCTACAAGCAGTGCCAACGCCACCACCCAAATGGAGTGCTCTTGGAAGTTGTGCTTGAACTTCTTAGTGGCCATGTATACACCGTATACTAGCTTCTGGTAGTGGGGGTAGTTCTTCTTCGAGAGCAAGAGTACCTCACCCAGGTAATACATAGGGATTTGGACTGGATGCACCTTCCCTTCTTATGGTCTCTCTACCACGAGCACCTTCCCTTCTTATGGCCGCGATGTACATCAACATGGGATCCTTTGTAGCCGGGGCCGCCATGATAGGTGGGGAGGAAAGCATGCACTTGATGTCGCGGAATGCTTCATCCGCCTGGGCCGTCCAGACGAACTTTTCCATTTTCTTCATGAGCTGGTATAAAGGGAGTGCCTTTTCGCCTAGCCGATTGACAAACCGACTAAGGGAGGCCATGCACCTGGTGAACTTCTACACGTCACACAAGTTTTGCGGCAAATCCATGCGCTTGATTGCGCCTATCTTCTCTGGGTTTGCCTTGATTTGTTGTTTTGAGACAAGGAAACCGAGGAGTTTGCCGGCTAGGACGCTGAAGACGCATTTTTCTGGGTTCGGCTTGATTTGGAAGCGGGGAGGTTGTCGAATGTTTCCTTCAGGTCTTCTAGAAGCATGCACTGCTCCTTGGACTTGACCGCCACATCGTAGATGTAGGCGTGTATGTTTTTACCAATTTACGTTTGGAAGCATTTCTGCATGCAACGCTAGTAAGTTGCCTCTATATTTTTAATCCGAATGGCATGGTGGTATAGCAGTAAGGCCCATATGGTACAGGGTTATGAATGATATCTCTATTTGGTTTGTTACATTCAGCTTGATCTAGTGGTAGCCCGAGTAGGTGTCCAAAAAATACAACAGGTCGCAGTCGGCTGTGGAATCGATCACTTGATCTATCTGTGGCAGGGCGAAGGGATCTTTAGGGCAGGCCTTATTGAGGCTAGTATAGTCCATGCACATGCGCCATGTCTTGTTCTTCTTCAGTACCAGCATCGGGTTCATCGGCCATTCCGGGTGGTATACTTCCATGTTGAAGCCGGCTGCAAGGAGGCAGGTGATTTCTTCATCGATCATTTTCCTCTTTTCCTCTGCGAAGCGTCATAGAGATTTCTTGACCGGATTCGCATCCAGTCGGACATGAAGAGAGTGCTCAGCGAGTTCCCTCGGGACAGCTGGCATGTATTTGGGGCACCATGCAAAAATTTCCTGATTCTCACAGAGGAAATCGACAAGCGCGCTTTCCTATTTGTTGTCAGGGCCATCTCTGACTAGGACGAACTTTATTGGGCCAGCTTCGTTGAGCAGGATCTTCTTCGTGCCCTTGGACGGCTTGAACTGTGACTCTCCGGATGGATTTGGATCTCCATCCGGCATGTCCGCCTGCAGGGCCTCCATGTTCTGCATTATAATGCTCTTCTCTCTTGCAATGATCATGGCATCGGCTAGCTTGGAGCCATCTGAGGCGCATTCTATCGACTGCTTGTAATAAACGGCAATGGTGATCACTCCCTTGGGTCCTGGAAGCTCCATATTGAAGTAAGTGTAATGTGGCACCGCCATGAACTTGGTGATAGCCGGCCGCCCGAGTATGGTGTGGTATGTGCTGGAGAGGTTAACCACCTCGAACCAGATTGGCTTGCGGCGGAAGTTTCTCTCTGTGCTAAAGATGACGTCCAGCCGGATCTTACTGATTGGCGAGTGCGATGGACCCGGAATGGCCCCGTAGAATGAAGTGCTGGAGGGTTGAAGATGAGAATCGCTGATGCCGAGCCGGTCGAGGGTGCTGCGGTACATGAGGTTGATGCTGATTCCTCCGTCGACGAGGACACGTGAAAATCTGCAGGAGTGATTCTTGGAGATGATGCGGTGACCCAGCATACCACTGCATGATGTAGTACACTATAGTCGTTGACATAACACCAACGAAACACCGTTCACTAGTATTACATCCCTCAGAGTGGTACAACAGAAACATAGCAGGTCCAATACATAACTATAGGTTACAACTTGACTCTTTACAAAATGTCCAAAGAACATTCTAGGTTATAGAGAAAGAAAGCAACTTCTTACAAAGAATTATCAGAAATAAGAACTCAAAACTACCATACTAATATACTAGTATCTAAACTATTTGGCTTGCAAATGCCGCTATTGCAATGCTCTACAGAAGTAGGTTCTATGGCTAGATATTAAACTCCCAGCTAATCATCAACTTTGTCTTCACTTTAGTTGATGTATATGTTGACTTCCTTGACTTTATTGAAGGATTTGAGCTTCTGATGACGATCCCCTAGAGAATAAGTTGATGTAGACATCATATTTATTGGATTCAGAATCTAGCAAGGTTTAAGAAGATACGTTGAGTACGAGCATACTCAGCAAGTTCACTAAAAGGAGTGTCTGATGCACTAACTATAGCCATAGACCATAGGTCGTAGGCTATGCAGGTTTTCATAAACATTTTTTCAAAGGTTGCTTTTATTTTGAAAGGTTATGTCCATCAGCCTTCACAGGTTGATTAGAACTTCATGGAGTTCCTTTCCTACAGCGTTCGCAGCTCCTTCCCGGAATAGTGAGTAACAAGTTACAGTTCGTATACTCTGCAGAGGTGCTTTACTTTACCCATGAGAGATCTTAACTTTGTTTCACATCCGGGCACGAACCCATTCACACTTCCTTGGTATGAGGCCCGGACCAAGATCCAAGCCAATCACTTCCCTTTTTCGTGACCCCGCATGTCTCCTTGGTTTACACCATGCCTACATATCGAATTACGGCAATGGTTAGTACAGACCATTCAGATGCCAGAACTACCGTGGGAAGTTGAGGGTTCCCACCCATATGATGCATATCCTCTACGAATTACCAATCATGCTACAAGGATAACAGCCACGGCCTGCGCATTCAGCCACATGCGGAAGGAAGAAGATCCAGCTAACTTCTCCGTCTCATTCCAAATCTCATGGTTAACTCATAATATATAGCGCAAGAATCACTAGCGACATTGGTTGTTAAGTCCTAGATATTATGTTCCTTTACCACCAAAACTTTCATAGTAGGCTATTACCTCTTGGTAAATAAGCCATAATCATATTATTATGAAAATAGTGTTTTTGGACCTTTTTGAAATGCAGGTGATGACAACACTAGATTTGCAAAATATTTGATAGAAAATAACCAAAGGACATGATCAAGTGTGAACTTGCCTTTGTGCTCACAAGATTATGCAATCACGATCTTAGAGACAATAGAAGATCCAATATCTAAAAACAACATCATTTGTCTGATAAGGACTAATGTTTAAAGAAGCAATATGCTATTATACATAAGTAATGCTATGCATTTTATAAAAATCCCCAAGTGAATCCCCAATATTAAAAGTGAATCGAACTTAGATGATTTTTTAAAGATTTGGTTTATCTTCAATTTTACTTCACAAGCAAATATATATTAATAAAGAATTAAAGTCTTAGCATACAAGATATAAAAGTAGAGTACAAGTCAATCTAAAATTGAGGCTAATTACTATTTGTTAACTAGGATGAATTTTATGTGTTAGTGGTTAAGAGTTGAAAGAGATTATTACCGAGTGGTTGTTTGAAGTGACAAAAAGAATAACCTTTGAAGAAAAGTTTTATTTAATAAGGTTTAAATAATCTTTATGGTTTATAGAATGTGATCAATGTCATTTGTTTCTGCTCTGATAGTTTGTATTTGGAATGTTTTATGTCTTAATTTCAATAGACCAAAGTTAACTAAAAAATTATACAAATAGTCTTTAGACATGGTATACATAAGCTTTAAGACTAAAGTTAACTTTTAAAACATAAATAAACTTAAGGTGTAATATGTTTTAATTAATACTAGGTTTTACGTTTATGATATGCATGATTAAGGTTGTTGGTTTGAATTTGACATAGGGTTTCAAAGGAGTATTATAAAGTTAATGATTTGCACTTAAATTTTATTATGAATTATAATTGTGGATTTGGATTTACTACCAAAATTTAAAGGATTCAATGTTTATAAGGAGATGTGATTATTTCTTCCTTAGGAAATGATGTTAAGGAATTACCAGAATAGTTATCTCATTTTTAATAAGATGGTAAATGGAATTTTATTATTTGGGAACCTTAAAATGTCTTGGAATAATATATCTAGTATTTTTCAAGTAAAATATACTTATTTAAGATCTTAAAAATGAATTTCATTTATTTTTAACTATTATATTTATTTTCATAAATTTCTAAAAATATTAAATATTCTTAAATATTTTCTTTAATTTTTATTTGTAAATTTTTTTAAGTTAATATTTTTTATAAAATAGTAGATTTATTTATATATATATATGATTTTTATTTATTTTTAGGATTTTCCTTATTTTATTAAATTTCATTTAGGATTTTAATAGCTTTAATATTTAGTTTTATTTTCTAGCATAAATGGGTAAGGTTATATTTTTCTTAAGTAGAGATTATTTTTGTGAACAATTTGATGTATCATATGTATTAAGATTTTATATGAATTTATATATTATTTTATAGTTTGGAACTATTTTTATAGAGTTTATTAAATAGAAAATTTACGTTGTGGTGGCAAATAGTTGGGTTGTGGCCCACCTGGTCTGGCTGAACCAGACCTGGTGGGTCAGCCCACTAGGGCCAAGTTTGGTCGGGTCAAACTGGCCTAAACCCACCACCACTCTCGCTCACATGGTAGACACTCGCATGATCCTCACCTCTCTCGTTCCCCTTCCATGCTCGACCGCCACCGCCACCTATCGTCGTCTCGGTTGTCGCCGGCCGTCTCCACCTCCACCGATAGTGAGCTCCGCCTCACCAAGGTCTTCTCCGCCAGTTTCCCCCATCCTTGACTCTAGCCAGATCCCGCATAGGCCCCCATCCCAGCTAACCCTAGCTATGAGGTATAGGTGTGTCGGCGTGGTAGCAACCCTGCTTCTTGAGCTTCGGCAATTCTCCTCTGCCTCTTAGGCTTCCTTGCGTCAACCACGGCCCGTTTCTGCTGCCCTTCCCGGGCTGGTGGGATACGGCGACTGCTACTGCTTACGCCATGGTTGGCCACGACCTCCTGGTGCTCTCTGTCGACCTATACCTCACCTTCTTCCACTCGACATCGGCGGAAACGTGCACCAGGCGCAACCCCGGCGTCTTTTTCTCCTGATAACCGCGGGACGATGCTGACAGCGCAACCTCGCCGTCTCCGGTGCTTCCTCTACTGCGGTGATGGAATTGGATAGGAGATGTTCCATGACTCTGTCAAGCCTATTCTCCACGTTCTCGGCACCCTCGGTAAGCTTTGACCCTCTATGACCAGCCTTCGTGCTAATGTACCGTGCCATGTGTAAAATTAGGGTGGTGGTTTGGTGGTTGTGAGCTTGGTTTACTAGCAGTGTTTTGTTATTGGTTAGTGATTTGGCCAGCATTACGAATATTTGGTATCTCTAGTAGTGCATTAATCTTCATATATTGTAGGTTTATCTAGTTTCTTAACATGCTGCCCTGGTCTTTCAGTACACTTTTGGACTGTGTACATAAATAAATACACAATGACTTAATTAAACTTATGTGTATGTGGCGTGCCAAAATAATATTGTTGCCGACTTGATTACTAGATCTTTTAGATGCTAAAGTTGGTAAATAGTTTTCTGCTTACGCCCTTGTTGGTTCTATGATGAATTCTATGCTAGGTTGTGGTCTTTGTAGATTATGGTCTCTATGATGTGTAGGTTGTGGTATTGTGTAATTTAGAGGAGTACCTACTGTTTTCATTACATTTCATGTGTAGATGTTATGCAAGAGTGTGTATAATCGTATCTAGAACCAATATTCTACATATTTTTTGATTCAAACTTTGAACCAAAACATGAAAAGGCATAACATATGCATTTAGTTTCCTTGTTTCTTTAGTGAGTTTTTGCTGACTAGAGATAGATTTTTTGAGATATATATAACACTAATGAGTTTCTATCAAATAAGGTTGCCGAGTATATATGTATCACATAAGAATGATTGTTTGGTGTGTAATGAAATAGATGACAACAAAGCTTTATTTCAATCTAGTTTTAGAAGTAAAAAATGTGTGAGATACTTGTCTGATGGTAATTTTATAGTTTTCTTGCTAAAATTATTGGTTGTATTATGGAGTTCTTTTAGTGATCTTATCTTCTACAGATTTGTGTGGACAATTGTACTGTGTGCTTACTAGTTATTTTAAATTTGTATGTGTCATGCTTCAAGGAATATGCTTCTCTTTATTATGGAACATGTTGTATGCATGTTGTGCATCCGAGTTGTTCTCTATACTTCATCTTATTGTTCTCTGTTTATATGGTTAGGGTGTGAGCTCCTGGTTACACTAGGGATCACCAGCTCAACTGGTTAATCAAGCTCCCCTCTCTGCTTGACTTCCTTCCTCCCTCTCTTTATAAACTGATAAGAGCGTGTATTATGCTTGATGTCTTGGCCTGGCTTATGATGCAAAGGCTGAGGCCAATATTTAATTAAAAACATATTTGGTACTGGATGTTTTGTGTTTAAAAACTTAGTGGCTTCTGATGCTATGCGATCTGCTGTTGTGGTGCCTCCCATGTGGAGTGTGCACAATAGTAGATCTAAACAGCATGATCTGTTGCTATATGTCCCTGCCAAGGATGCATGGACTAAGGCCCAAGTTTAATCATCTATAAATGGGTATTTGCCTATGCTCTAACTCCTGTTGAGGATTTGATACTCCATTCGAGTATAAATCTGAGGATATATCTATATTACTCTAAATCATGCCTAGAAATTGATAAGAACAGATGCTATGCATGATTAGTGATATAGCAACCTGTTGTTGTTGCTGCTGCTGAAGCTTGACCATGTCTTGTGGTTGCTTGTTGATCTTGTTCCTGCTTGCTGCTTGCTTGGCTTGTTGCTAAACTGGATCAGTTCTTGATGGTACCTTATTCTCCTGGTACTATTAGCTGGATCTTACTTGAGCTGATGTGGGTCTGTTTTTCCTTGAACTGTTGGCCTTGATCTGCTCTTGGATAGCTTCTCTAATCAACCAGGTGTTAAGTGATGGGTTGGTGAGATTATCTGGTGTTGTTGTTGATGGTAGCAAGCAAGAACAAATGGTGTTTTGGGTGTACAGAGGAAGGAATGGTAAATTAGCATTTGTGCTATGGCTGCTCCGTCTTATCTACTTCATGTTGTTGTTCATGTGTCGATAACTCACACCATTGCATGAATGTGTGAGAAGCTTGCAAGTGGGACCTACTGGCTCTAATTTCTAGGCCTAGAAGCTGTTCCCTTAAGGATGTGCTCGCCTGTGAGGGGATTATCACTACTTGGAGTATTTATCTCAGTTTCCAGATGTTAACTTGCCCGAGCCTGTGATGCATAGTCTAAGGCAAATTCTAATAAGAATAGATACCACTTAATTATTTGGGGAAACTTGCCCCTCTTTCTAAAAGTACTCAGTGATGAGATCAGCAATTCATTTCATTGGAAATCTGAGAGTTCAACTAACACTAACCCATTCTTTTATTTGTTTTCTTTTTATCTCATTATTATGTAGGAATTAAAGTGAACAGGAAGAAAATATTCAAGATAAGAATATTTAATTTAGGATTTCCTTTATATTCTTTTACCACTTTCTTTTATTCTTAAACATTGTAAATAATATTGTATTATTATTTTAATGTAATAAAGTTCATTTTTCTTTTTGTTAGGTTAAACTTGTAAATATTTGTATCTTATTAAATAAAGTTAAGTTTTCTTTCTTTTTGTAATTTCAATTTCTCTTGTAATATATCTTATTAATTGAGATTTGTAAAACAATAAGACTTTTTGTTTGTAATAGTAATATTTATTATCCTTAATTGTATTCTCTAAATTATTGAATTGTTTGTGTTTTGTATCATCAATTCAAATACTCTTGAATTATATCAATTTTTTATTGAATTCGAATTTGTTTCCCTTTAATCAAACAAATCAGCAAAAGTCATGTCGAAATTCATCGCACTTATCTCGATGTTTCCACCAGAATAAGAGAGACCTCAATCCCTCTATAGCTCTTTTAGTTTTGCGTGAAAATTCCCTGGATTTTCTATGCATAAATGCAATGCACACACCTATGGACTCACTATTACTATGTGCTAATCTTGTGATGTGATAGATGATGATGGGATCCATGACTCTACCAGGGCTAGGAAACACAACCGGCTGGTCCTCCTTCCTCCACGTGATCTCTTGCTCAGACCAGTGCATGTACTATGGGACGGGGGAACAATAGCGTCCATCTCCGCCTCGCGCTGTCTCTTGCTATGCTTGGTTTTCGGCTCGGTGAGGAAAATTTGGTAGTTACCCACTTGGCAAAGGTACCCATCATCGTCATCGTCCCAGCGGTTCTGGAATTCGTGGTAATCTAGCGGTGCACTGGCTAGAGGAGGAGGGGTGGTGGTGGTAATCCACCGACTTCGACCATCTTTTTCGTCTAGCTAAACTAGCGCGTCGTGTGGTTGGCTGCCTTGTTACCACCGTTGTGAAATTTGCATGGCCCATAAAGAATTTACTCCATCGTGTACTTGGGCCGCGAGGCCTGTCAACCGGCTTCTGCCTACGGCTGCCTCCTGCAGCCGGATCCTCGTGGACTACTGCCACTTGCTTGGTGTCATATCAATTATCTGGATGGTCTTCCTTAATTTTGTCGTGATGGTTGTCATGGCCATGCCGTCTGTAATGGTGATGTTCACCCGAATGGCGCCTTTGCGCCTGCTCGTCCATGACGATTTGTCCCTGGTCATCCACCACGATGGGATTCTTCATTTCCACGTCCGTGGTGGCGTACTTGTCCGCAATCTCCATGACCTGAGCAATGGTTTGTTGATCAGCCCAATGATGATTGCAAGTGCACAGATCATTTGTAGCTAGTTTCGAGAGATAAAGATATCGATCCCGCAAGGAGCAGTAGGCGAAAGACTAAAATGCTTTTAACTAAAACTAAACGAAGTACTTAAGGAATAATTATAAGATGCAAGAAAAGTAGAATTGTTTTTGGGTTTTTGATTGAGCAAAACAATAAAGTAAAGTGAAGTAAACTTCCTGCAGAATATAAGAATCGCGTTTGTAAGAAAGCTTGGAACTACAATAGGGAAAAGGAGTTCTCAGTGAATGGTGGATACATCGCTAGCAGTTTAGAAAGAATGGTCAAAATTATTATAACAAATATTCTCATTACATGTATGTATGTGGGAGGAGCTCCATATATGGACGAATAGGAAGCAACCACTGCTCACATCTTCCGTCATAACCACAGCTGATAGATAAATGACATCAATCATATTACCTCGCTATTAAGGGATTTCTCTCGTGGCATGGACATGGCTTAATGAGTTCTCATTGATTCCCTAAGTTAGTACGTAAAGAATGACAACTACTTTATATTCACAATAAGTGTTATCATCCTTCCGTCTACCAACAAGTAATCCCCTTCATCAAGCCCACGTAAGAGGTAAATATTAAGGAGGTGCACAAATCCCAACATCAAGATGAAGACAATTAACACATACACATAATGATGTATAACATAATAATCTCTATCTCATCTCAATCATATGCTAGGGTTTCTCCATATCCCCAATAACTAATGATCTACTCAGACATGGAGGAAAGCAGCATCATGGCAATGGTAATGGAAACAATTATAGATGAATATTTCTTGTATAAATCCACAACTAGTGCTAGAATTACAACAAGATCTAGATAGGATGGATGGAGATGGTGGTGGTGTAGAGGTTGATGAAGATGGAGATCGATGCCTTGGCCTCCCAGATCTGCGTATGGTGAAGATGTTTCCCTAGGGAAATTTCCCCCTCTAGATTCCTTCCGGAGGTGAGGTTTTCGGCAATTTCTGGGTGTTCTGTATGTCGTCTCTCCCATCCAGTTGCACGGGGTGAAACTATTTGAGGAGGCGGAGGCGACGCCAACTATACGGTGGGAACTATATGGCCGGAAAAGTCCTCCCGCCGTATAGTTGGTCGTTAAACCTTCTGTATCCTTCAATCGCTTCGAGTTTTCTTCCGGTGTTATTAGTATTTTCCAAATAAGCGATTTACGTTGTTTTTGACTCCTTTTCGCTCCAATATAGCTGGTCCAAGAGTTGTGTCCATTGTATCCATCATATGTCCTGATCCTGGTGAAAATAAACATAAAATATGTGTGCGAACACTGTAAAATACCATGATCCTACAACTACAATGCAAAATAGTAATATAAAACATGATGCAAATATGCACTCATCAACTTCCCCAATCTTAGACTCTTGCTCGCCCCGAGCAAGGCTGACTTAATGAATGTGATCCTCATATTCATGAAGCTGAGTGGATAAAATAAATGAGGCAGTTGCAGCATGTGTTTACCCTATAAGATACATAGGAATAAGTTCATAAATAGTACCTTACTCGAACCATTTGAATAATATTAGAAGGCTTCCACACCTTAGTGATCAACAGTTCATAAAAGATGAATCTCAATATGATTTCAAGTGCTTCGGTTCGACCGAATGAGTTATCGAGGTAGTCCCAAGCGTTTTTAGGATAAACATATTCACTTGGGATTCAGATCTCAAACGTTTCTTCGTTTTACTATAAGACAATGGTGTATGCCTATTTGCTCTTTGCACATTCACTCTTTTTCCTCTTTCTTTTCTTTGTTTTTATATATATGCTCACACTTTTGTTTAAGTGTTGTGCAAATGAGCTAGCCATACATTCCACTTCATGTAGGAATTCAGAATTTAACGGTCTCAATTACCAAATTCCAATTGTATATGAAGCATCTTTATGGCTTGAAGACTCTACCTCGACTTGTTCTCACTCTAGTTTGATAGCACTTTTAGTTTTCCTATGTTCAAGGTTTCTTTCTCAACTTGACTAATTAGATCATTTTCCTTTTGTAAATCAAACCATCAACTTACAACATATTGACTAAATTATATTTATATGTTCCATTGATACCAATGGTGTAGAAGACTCCTATTGCTATCATCAAGTGCAAGTAAAATTATACTCAAGCCATTCACATATCCAATAAGACAAGCATAAATTCAATAGTGCTCCATATATAATAATAAACTTGGAATTTCATAAATGGGTTCGACTATTCCTTAAGGGAATATAAACGATTCAAATTTTATTTCTAAACTCGAACTAGTGCAAAACTAAAATAATAATATAGAACTTATAAGATAGATTACAAGGTCTTAAAGATCTTCCCAAGCTTGGAATCAAGCCATGTGGGATCGAATAACTCCTTGTTGGTACCAATTCCTCCTCATGGTTGAGAAGAGTATTACCTTCTTCCCCTATGTTGCAAACTTTAACTATGCTTGTTACGCGGATGTTGAGCTCGGCCATGTCGTATTGAAGCTTCAAAATTTTCTTCTGGAGGAATTTCCTCTCATCTGTCAACTCAAAAACAGTTTTAATCAAGAAACCAACTCTACCATCGATGTCATTGACCTTTTTCTCAAGGTCTTTGCTCATCATCCAGTAGGAGTCAATCCCCTCTCCTATTGTTTCAACACATGCCTTGGAAGATTTTTCCAATTGATAGATCTTATCATGAATCTCATCCTGCTGCACCTTCTTAGTTTTAAGAGGCGACAGATCAAGAGGAGGTTTATAATAAGATCCTATGTTGTGACGGTAAGGATTAGGGAGATACTCGTACTTTCTCCTTTTCTGTTCCTCTTGCCTCATCATCTCCATCCATTGCGGGAACATGTCCTGCCAATTTGGGAGAGGCTTGATCTCCGATCTGGATGATGATGATGATGCTTCTTTAGGTTCTGCTTCCTCGATCCTCTTCACGGGCTTCTCTTCTTTCTTCCTCCAAATCTTGTTGACATGGAAGGGTTGCATGCCTTCACAGCACGGATATTGTTAGAAGGGGCTTGTATAGGGATGGCGAGGATTTTTTGAGGCTGGAGGCTATAGCTCTGTGAAAACTTAATGAAAAAGGTTAGATGCAATCGTCTTTAAAAGGGGAGGCCTAAAACCCTAGTCGTCGCTTGTAACGAGCAACTTCTTTATTAACTTGAAACTTAATGAAATACCAAGTTTTGACATAAAAATAGCAACTTAAATTTTCGACCAACATTAACATCCATTGAACGAGATTTTAGCATCATCAAACTTCTTCTACTTCACTAGACCTTAAGTGTTCCCTATTTAACACAACTAAATCTTAATTGAAAGTTTAAAATTTTACTCAAACCTTTTATTTCACATGGGTTGCCTCCCATGCAGCGCTCTTTTATGGTCAATAGCTTGACCCTGATGTTGCTCATTTAGTCTCAGTTTTATCCTTCTTCCAGTTGCCATTCCTTCCATACTTTTGCTCAATCATTTGTTTTGGGGTAATCACTCATATTGTGACTGCACTTATATCTTCTTTTGCTCGACAATGCTTCAAACGTTGTCCATTTACCATCCATGAAAGATAGGGTGTTTTCCCCTAGAGCATCACTTCTCCTGGTGCATAATCTTCTTCAAGTATATAGGGGCCTTCCCACTTTGATCTGAGCTTTCATAGAAACAACTTAAGACAAGAATTATAGAGAAAAACCTTGTATCCACTCTTAAAAATCTTATTTTCTATTTTTCTATCATGCCATCTTTTTACTTTTTCTTTAAACAATCTAGCATTTTCATAAGCCTCACTTATATACTCATCTAAAGCATGAATATCTAATAAATATTTTTCTCCTGCTCTTTAAAATCATAGTTTAAGTTCTTGCTTGCCCAAAAGGCTTTATGTTCTAATTCTAAAGGTAAATGGCACGCCTTACCATAAACCATCTTATATGGTGTCATACCCATTGGATTTTTAAATGCAATTCGGTATGCCCAAAGAGTGTCATTTAGCTTGTATGACCAATCTTTTCTTGATTTATCCACCGTCTTCTCGAGTATGGTCTTTAGTTCTCTATTAGAGAGTTCCACTTGACCACTCGTTTGAGGATGATATGGTGAAGGAACACGGTGAGTTACTCCATATTTGTAGAGGATCTTTTTGAAAGTTCCCTTCATAAAATGAGAACCACCGTCAGTGATTAAAAAATTAGGAACTCTAAACCTAGGGAATATGACATCCTTGATCATCTTCATTGAAGTAGATGCATCTGCATGGCTTCTCGGAATAGCTTCAACCCATTTAGTAACATAATCGACATCAACAAGAATATGAGTGTAGCGATTTGATTCTATAAAGGGTCCCATGTAATCCATTCCCCCACACATCAAATGGTTCAATCATAAGACTATAATTCATTGCCATCCCTTGTCTTCTGCCTATATTACCTCTTTTCTGGCAAGCATCACAATGTTCTACATACCTGTGTGCATCCTTGAACAAGGTGGGCCAATAGAATCCAGATTGAAGTACCTTTGTTGCAGTTTGTTTGCCTGCATGATGTCCTCCATACGGGTTGTCATGACAAGCTTGCAAAATTGCATTCATTTCATGTTTAGGAACACACTTTCAAATCATTCCATCAGGTCCATGACGATACAAAAACGGATCATCCCAGAAGTAATATTTAAGATCATTAAAGAATTTCATTCTTTTATTTCTTGTCATATCAGGAGGTACAAATTTTTCTGCAAGATAATTAACATAATCTGCAAACCAAGGATTAGCGATTTCAACATTTGCTAAATATTCTCCCGGAAATGACTCATTTATAGGTACGGGGTCAGTAATTATTCCCTCCATACTAGAGAGATGATCTGCTATCGGATTATCCTTGTCCCTCCTATCTACTATTTGCAAATCATATTCTTGCAGTAATAAAACCATCTAATCAACCTGGGCTTCGCATACTTTTTCACAAGGAGGTGACGCAAAGCTTGGTGATGTGTATGAACTATTACCTTAGAATTAATGATATAAGATCTAAATTTGTCACAAGCAAAAATTATAGCTAGGAACTCTTTTTCTGTAGTAGCATATTTTTTCTGAATTTTATTAAGAGTTCTACTAGCGTAATGAATAACATTTAAATTGTTCCCGTCTCGTTGTCCTAATACAGCTCCTAGAGCATAGTTACTAGCATCACACATGATTTCAAAAGGTTCATCCTATTTTGGCGATTGCATGATAGGTGGTGAAACTAATTTGTTTTTAAGGTTTTCAAAGGCTGCAATTTCTTTTATAAAATGCTATTTTAGCAAAATCTTTTATAAAATGCTTGTAAAAAATGCATGTCCTAGAAATATTTTCAAGTTTTTTATGTCCTGAGGTATTGGAAGATTTTCTATAGCATTTATATTAGTCTTATCTATTTCTATACCTTTCTTTGAAACCTTATGTCCAAAAACTTTACCTTCTCTTTCCATGAAACGACATTGCTCCCAATTCAAAACCAGATTTGATTGCCTGCATCTCTGCAAAACTTTGGTTAAAGTATAAAGGCAATTATCAAATGTTGTTCCAGAACCAACGAAATCACTTATTAGTGTTGGGCCACGTAGAGATAAAACAAAAACTTTTCCTCTAACGTGGTGATCCCAAGATCTAGCTGAGGTAGAAGGCCACGAGGTTTACCACTAGACGCGCGGTTGCGGATTACTGATGAAGCGTCGATTGATGCAGTCCTCACGATCCGATCATCCCGGTGCGATCGACAAAGACCTCTGGTATCCACACGTACAAGGAGGAGCACCGGCGGCGAACTGCTAGGTTCGTTACGGCGGCAGGACTGCTGTGGAGCTAGGGTTTCCAACACATGGAATAACCTAACCAAAAAACGATTCACCCTTCTGGGTTACTGTGCTCCACTATATATAGGGAGTGAACGTGGGCTCTGCTCGCGCGACCCATTCACTAAAGCCCATATAACATTAGTCACCGTGAGTCCAACTCACTAACTCAGTCCTAATCTGGTTTAGGTCCAACCCAACCAGATTACAGATTCGGATCCAATCCGAACTTGCTCCCGCTCTTAAGTGTGTGACCCCGCAGGCTCATGGTTACTTGGACACGATTAGAGTCCAACTCACAATCGATCAATCGGCATCGGCTCCTAGCAGAACGTACCGATTCCCAAGTACCAAAGAGTCATGACGACTTGCCTTTCCAATGCGACTTACGTCCGAGTCCCTTTTGCCTCACGATATACCTTGTCGGACTATAGGCGAATATATGTCATCCCTTAAATAGTCCGACTCTCTTCTCGATCCGAGATAAGTGATTCACCCGACTAACACTTAGCCGATCGCCTCGGTTAACACTTAACCGAGTCGTGCATGGCCATGCTTTCCGAATCATATCTCACGAGAGGGCCGGAGAATATCTCTCCGAGTGGAGGGCAAAATCCCATCTTGGTTATTCACATCACGCAGCTTGATTCTCGATCGACCAACCGCCTTTATAACGCCTAGTTACGGATCAGCTTGATGTAACCTAAGTCGGTGATCCTCAACTCGGACTATGCAACAACCTCAGGTCTAAGGATTACATTGATTGAGATATACAAATGACAACTTAGTTCGTTGTACCTCAATATGGGTCAATCCGACTCGCTAAAATCTTTAGCCTAGTCTGTGTAAGTTTGGAATAGCATCTCCATGCCCATGACAAGTGGAACCGAGTCATCAAGCCAACTTTCACATTGGTCTAAGTTGTGTGTCCAGCACAACCTCAATGACCAAGGATATTTAGTATAAACAACATGAATGCATAGTTCCACAACTGAATCACATATTCAATGATACACATCAGATGTTTATACAAGGACTACTTAATAACTTTATGAATACAATGGGAAATCTCATCATCCATGATTGCCTCTAGGGCATATTCCCAACAGTCTCCCACTTGCACTAGATTCAATCTTCCGACATCACATGTCTAAGCATCTAATGCCCATGGTTTCAGTGCGCCTCATGCTTGGCCGGGTAACGGTTTTGTCAACGGATCCGCAATATTTGCATCCGTGTGTACCTTGCATAACTTGATATCACCGATCCACTTAACTGGCGAATCGGTGGTACCGCATGAGTATGTGCTTGTTCTTACGGTGTTGTCTAGGTTCCTTGGCTTGTGCAATAGCACCATTGTTGTCACAATACACGCCCAACGGATTGGACAAGCCCTGAACCACACCAAGATCCATGAGGAAATTCCTCATCCAAACAGCCTTTGTTGCCTCCGAGGCAAAGAATATACTCAACCTCTGTTGTAGACGCATACGCCTCTTGCTTGGAACTTTTCCAGCTCACGACCTCCGCTTATAATAAACACGATCCGGATTGCGAACGAGAATCATCGAGTCGGTGAGATAACTCGCATCCGTAACCCTTTACACGAGTTCATCTTCACCACCATAAACCAAGAACATATCCTTAGTCCTTCTCAAGTACTTTAGGATATTTTTAGCATTGTCGATGGATCTCTCCAGATCATCTGTATCTCGCCACAACACTTAGAGCATAGGAAACATCCGGCCTAGTACAAATCATGGCGTACATGATGGATCCAACTGCAGAAGCATATGGAATCGCACTCATCCTACTTCGCTCATCAGTTGTCGAAGGACACTGAGTCTTGCTAAGTTTTACACCATGGGACATTGGTAAGAACCCCTTCTTAGACGATTCCATGTTGAACTTTTTCAACACTTTGTCCAAATAAGTACTCTGACTCAATCCAATGAGCCTCCTTGATCTATCTCTATAGATCCGGATTCCTAGGATGTATGTTGCCTCACCCAAGTCTTTCATTGAGAAACTCCTTTCCAATGATTCCTTGGTTTCTTGCAACATCTGGACATCATTTCCAATCAGTAATATGTCATCCACATATAAGATTAGAAAATTTACTTTGTTCCCACTAAACTTCTTGTATAAACAAGAATCATGATCACTCTTGATGAAGCCAAACGATTTGACTACCTCATCAAAGCGAATATTCCAACTCCGAGATGCTTGCTTCAACCCATAAATGGATTTCAGAAGTTTGCATACCTTGTCGATTAGTCGGATCGACAAAACCCTCGGGATGTATCATATACACGCCCTCGGTTAAATTTCCGTTAAGGAAAGCCGTTTTGACATCCATCCGCCATATCTCATAGTCGAAATAGGCCGCTATAGCTAACATGATCCGAACTGATTTAAGCATCGCTACTGGCAGAAAGTCTCGTCATAATCAACTCCTTGAACTTGTCGGAACCCCTTCACGACAAGGCGTGCTTTATAGATTGAAACATTTCCATCCATATCAGTTTTCTTCTTAAAGACCCATTTGCACTCGACTGGTCTTGCACCGTCTGGCAGATCAACCAAGTTCCAAATTTGATTTTCATCCATGGACTTTATCTCGGATCTCATGGCTCCAAGCCATGACTCGAATCGATCCCACCATGGCTTCCGAATAATTTGCCGGCTCATCATCATCTAACAAGAACACATCACGAACACTTCGTAATCTTGCCGATCTTCGTAGTACTGTTGTCGGCTGTTTTGCCACGATCGGCTCATCCTCCAAGGTTTTTGCCGATTCGCTATAAGCCGATTCCTCTCGAATTTCCTCGAGCTGCACCGTGCTCCCACTTACTCCCCGACTGAGAAACTCTTTCTCAAGGAAGACACCGTTCCGAGCGACAAACACTTTGCCCTCTTCTCGGTTGTAGAAGTAGTAACCCAAGGTTTCCCTCGGATACCCCACGAAAATACATTTATCCGACTTGGTCGTAAGCTTGTCCGACTGAAGTCGCTTGACAAAATCTTCACAACCCCAAATCTTAAGAAAAGACAAACTCGGCTTTTTGCCTGTCCACATCTCATGCGGTGTCTTCTCTACCGATTTTGATGGTACTTTGTTTAGTGTGAACGCCGCTGTTTCTAGACAATAACCCCAAAATGATAAAGGCAGATCTGTCCGACTCATCATTGATCGTACCATGTCCAACAAGGTCCGATTCCGCCTTTTCGAAACACCATTCCTTTGTGGCGTTCCTGGCGGAGTAAGTTGAGGAACTATTCCACAACTTTTCAGCTGGTACCAAAACTAATGGCACACATACTCACCTACTCGGTCCGAACGAACAACCTTTATTTTCTTGCCGAGTTGATTACAGGCTTCATTCGGAATTCTTTGAACTTTTCAAAGGCTTCCGACTTATGTTTCATCAAGTAGATATATCCATACCTACTCAAATCATCAGTGAAGGTAATGAAGTACTCATAACCACCCCTGGCTGTCGTGCTCATTGGTCCACATACATCACTATGTACTAGTCCCAACAAGTCGGACGCCCTTTCGCAACTCTTTGCAAAAGGTGTCTTGGTCATTTTGCCGAGTAGGCAAGATTCGCATGTCTCGAACGACTCCAAGTCGAACGAAGTTAGGAGTCCATCATCATGGAGCTTCTTCATGCGTTTCCAACTTATATGACCAAGCCGACAGTGCCAAAAGTAAGTCATATTCAGATCATTTGGTTTCAACCTTTTAACATTTATGTTATAAACCGACTCACCATCAAGATTCAATATAAATAACCCGTCCTGGACGGGTGCAAAGCCGTGAAACATATCATTCAAATACAAAGAACAACCATTATTCTTGATATTCGACTCATAGCCTTGCCTCATCAAACATGAAGCAGAAATAATGTTTCGACTGAGCACTGGAACATAATAACAATTATTTAGTTCCATAATGAATCCGGAAGGTAAATGAAGTTGCATCGCGTCGACTTCCAACACAAAGAACTCTTGCTTTGTTGCCGACTCGAATATCAACCTCGCCTCTTGCTACGCTCCTAGTTCTTACTAGTCCTCGCAACGAGTTGAGATGTGAATAATCGATCCGGTATCATATACCCAAGAACTATTATGTGCATCAGAAGAAATATGTCTATAACATTGCAAACAAGTGTACCGAGTCGGAAGTCATACCTCCACTCTTGGCTTTGTCGGCCAAGTACTTGCCGCAGTTCCTCTTCCAATGGCCATCCGCCTTGCAAGAGAAGCAAGTGGATCCGGTGAAGGAGATGGCTTAGTCCACGAGGAAGCGCTTGGGACCTGGTCCCGAGCCCGCTTTCCTCGACTTAGCCTTCTTCTTAGCCCAAGAACTCTTCTTGAACTTAGCCTTATTCGCACCATCAACACTTGACTGGTGCCCTTCTTGAGATCCGCCTCTGCTTGAGCATCCCATGCAATTCAGTGAGCTTCTTATCCATACCATGCATGTGGTAGTTCAAATGAACTGCCCATATGCACTAGGAAGAGAGTTCGAATTATATCCGTAGCGAACTCTTCGCTTATGGGGTAGCCAAGTCTCTCGAGACTGCACGTAACCAACCATTTTGATCACATGCGACTCGGGATCACCATCCTTAAGCTTGCAACTCAGAAGCACGAGAGACTTGATACCTCTCGGTCTTACTTTGAGCTCGAACATACTTTTGAGGCTTTCGATCATATCGTAGGCCTCAACATGCTCGAACCGCTTTTGCAAGTCCGGTTCCATGTGAGCAAGCATAAGGCCGGTGATATCCGTGGACTCATCCTTAGCCCGACGGTAGGCATTGGTGGTTGCGAAAGTCGCATTCTCATTCGGCTCATCCGGAAGTGGGTTGTCTAGGACATGGTCCTTCTTTTCTTGTTTGAGAACAATTCTATTTCGATACCGCTTGGTAAAATTAGTGTCGTTTATCTTTCTCAAGAATGGTTCTCAATGCAAAACCGGATAACCGAGAGTGACTGCTACTTGGTGCCATGATCTACAATGAAAATATGCAAAACACTTAAGACATGTATTCATAAAAGAGCAAGCATATTAAATTTTTTAATATTTTATGCTCCCACTAGAACCAACACCCCTCCGATGGTTGCTTAGTGATTCAGGATCCTAAATAAGCAAGTTGGCTAGTGAGCTTTAGCATCACCGCTAGCCGCCAAGTGATCTAGGTAGACAACTCCTTGTCAATCGCATCTCATGCGACTCCTGTTGGACGGGTGGCATCACATTCCCCGGCTCCCATCCGACCTTTCCCCGAGCCCCACAACCGTTGTGATAGACCCGTCTAGCTTACCGAGTGTTTCTGCAGTAAGAGTCCGACTCGAACCCACCTAGTCGGAAAGAATTGGCAGCACCTCAATTTTATGAGCCCACTACCAAAAATGTCCGACTTGTGATGGTGCAAACATCATGGAAAACCGACTAGACCTTCTTTGAGGGATTAAATTTTACCGACTATCTAATAGAGGTAAAAGCGAGACATAACAATAACACAAAATAAAGCAATTATAATGTGAAATGGTATGGCTCTCTTCATGGCGATCTCCATCTCCACAAAGCCTGTAATCCGACTCGTGCCAACTCTTGTCACTTGCCGTCTTACTCCATGTCGCCGACATGTACAACGCCTTGCATGCCTTCCGGGTTCTCCAAACAGCTACACTAGCTTAGTAAAGTAAATTACATAGAGAATCCGACACGCAGGTCGTTATACAATAAAATGACAGCACCTAGGCTCCAGCCGGCTGACAAAAAACCGTGATTCGCAGATCACGTATGGATTACACACATACATCACATGCACATGAACCATACCATTCACAACTTCCTGCAAAAACAAGTTATGCATAGATACAATATCTACCGGCGTTGTGAAACTCGCAACGACATCTAAGGCGCTACGACAGGGCGAAGCCGGCGGTCCGGACATGGATTCCGATCATCATTCCGATTCGATCAAACTTTTTGATCTTCGATCACCGCTTCTGGATTTACGTGTCACAGTCTACCCCGATGGCGGAAGCCGACCGGTAGGGGTATGTCGTTTCACGACCTCAGCAGTATGATCACGGAAATCTGATCTACCATTCCCCGAGTACAGTTGATCCAATCAACTTCATACAAAACCGATCTATCTCATAGATCGACCACCAAAACAGGACATAGATCTCATCTATAGCCTACCGCATATCACATATGCGAGATCTCGAGCCTAAAACCAGAAGCTATCGCCTCGATACCTTTGTTGGACCACGAGAGATAAAACAAAACTTTTCCTCTAACGTGGTGATCCCAAGATCTAGCGAGGTAGAAGGCCACGAGGTTTACCACTAGACGCCGGTTGCGGATTACCGATGAAGCGCGTCGGTTGATGCGGCGATCCTCACGATCCGATCCCCGGTGCCGATCAGACGGCACCTCTGCTGGTATCCACACGTACAAGGAGGAGCACCGGCGGCGAACTGCTAGGTTCGTTACGGCGGCAGGACTGCTGTGGAGCTAGGGTTTCCAACACATGGAATAACCTAACCAAAAAACGATTCACCCTTCTGGGTTACTGTGCTCCACTATATATAGGGAGTGAACGTGGGCTCTGCTCGCGCGACCCATTCACTAAAGCCCATATAACATTAGTCACCGTGAGTCCAACTCACTAACTCAGTCCTAATCTGGTTTAGGTCCAACCCAACCAGATTCCAGGTTCAGATCCACTCCGAACTTGCTCCCGCTCTTAAGTGTGTGACCTTGAGGCTCATGGTTACTTGGACACGATTAGAGTCCAACTCACAATCGATCAATCGGCATCGGCTCCTAGCGTAACGCAGATTCCCAAGTACCAAAGAGTCATGACGACTTGCCTTTCCAATGCGACTTACGTCTGAGTCCCTTTTGCCTCACGATATACCTTGTCAGACTATAGGCGAATATATGTCATCCCTTAAATAGTCCGACTCTCTTCTCGATCCGAGATAAGTGATTCACCCGACTAACACTTAGCCGATCGCCTCGGTTAACACTTAACCGAGTCGTGCATGGCCATGCTTTCCGAATCATATCTCACGAGAGGGCCCAGAGAATATCTCCGAGTGGAGGGCAAAATCCCATCTTGGTTATTCACATCACGCAGCTTGATTCTCGATCGACCCGAACCCCGCCTTTATAATCGCCCGCACGGATCAGCTTGATGTAACCTAAGTCGGTGATCCTCAACTCGGACTATGCAACAACCTCAGGTCTAAGGATTACATTGATTGAGATATACAAATGACAACTTAGTTCGTTGTACCTCAATATGGGTCAATCCGACTCGCTAAACTCTTTAGCCTAGTCTGTGTAAGTTTGGAATAGCATCTCCATGCCCATGACAAGTGGAACCGAGTCATCAAGCCAACTTTCACATTGGTCTAAGTTGTGTGTCCAGCACAACCTCAATGACCAAGGATATTTAGTATAAACAACATGAATGCATAGTTCCACAACTGAATCACATATTCAATGATACACATCAGATGTTTATACAAGGACTACTTAATAACTTTATGAATACAATGGGAAATCTCATCATCCATGATTGCCTCTAGGGCATATTCCCAACAGTTAGAACTTCCATAGTCTTCTCAATAAGATCATCAAAGATTTTTAAGACACATTCTTAAAAAGTTGCAGCTGCATTACATAAGACAAACAAAATTAATCTATAAGCATATGTGCCATAAGGACAAGTGACAGTTGTTTTCTCTTGATCTTCTGGTTGAATAGCAATTTGAGAATATCCGAAATAACCATCCAGAAAACAGAAATAAGAGTTATTACTTAGTCTTTCCAAAATTTTATCCATAAATGGTATAGGTTTATGATTTTTCTATGTCTCACGGTTTAGTTTCCTAAAAACGATGCACACATGCGATACCCAACAATAGGTCTTACAAGAACTAGCTCACCATCCTCATTCATAGCAACATCAAGACCACCATGTCTTGGTATGCAATGAGCTGGGCTAACCCATTTACTATCAGAAATAGGATATATTATGACGGCATCTAATAAGCGTATAACTTCTTTTCTTACTACTTCTTTCATTTTCGGATTAAGCCTTCTTTGTGTGTCCACTATACGTACATCATCTTCAAGCATGGTAATCTTATGTGTCACAATAGATGGATCTATTCCTTTAATATCAGTTAGAGTATATCCAAATGCTTCACGATGCTTGATCAAGACCGAAATGAGTTTATTTGTTTCATTTTCTGATAAAATTTTACTAATAATAACAGGACATTTATTTTCATTATCTAAAAACTCATACCTCATATTGTCTGGAAGTCATTTTAACTCAATTGGCGGAGGTTATTTGTCTCCTTTTCTTACCTTTTCTTCATAGTCATGTGGATTTTGTGCTTCCGTAATGGAACCAAGGTAATCATCCATGTCTTCTCTTTCCTCATCATCTGGTGCCTCTTCCCAATTAATTAAGCTCCTCTCTAATTCATCTTGCGGAGTGCTAAAATGAATTGCGGATAGTTCGGCAATCATTTTCCCTTCCTTGATATCTTCCACTTCATATAGCATGTTCTTTAGTTTGGCAAAGTGGAATGTCATTTCCTCTTCTCCAAACATCATTTAAATAGTCTCCTTTTTATTATCAATTCGAGCTTTGGTTATAGAGACAAAAGGTCTGCCTAAAATAATAGGACAAAAAGTATCTCGAGGCATATCAACAATATGAAAATCAAGGGGGTACATGACTGATCCAATAAATACATAGACATTTCTAATAACACCTTCCAATTTTATATTAGATCTATTTGATAGTTTAATAGTAGTGTCTACTAGTTCCACATCTGGATTATTTAAATTGTAGCGAAGTTCCTCATAAAGTGATGAAGGCATAATGTTCATAGTGGATATTGGCTCACAAAATCCTTATAAGAAGGCTTCTCCACAATATATAGGAGTCATAGTCTTAGAAGTTTTGTTACCTCATATCTTAACTTCGATAAATTCTGCAGTTTCAAAGTCTATCATAACCACTTAATTATCCATAGTTCGTGCTTCCATAAGATCCTTAAATATAACAATATTTGCATTGGTAGCTTCGGGGTTCTTTCCTAGTTTCTTTAATCTTCTCCTTATGTGCTCTTCCTCCTTGCATTTTTTCTTGATATTCTCTTGAATAGGTTCAGAGTAATACTCTACCATGGATGCACTTTCTCTTGCACGCTTCTTTTCTTCGAGGGGTTTCTAAGGTTCCCATTCTGTAGGTACCTGTAGATGCCCTGCATAACTCTCAATAATTTTATTTACTGAATAAGAATCAATACCGAGGGTTTTAATCATTGCATAAGTCCTTTCATCTGCTAGAAAATCGTTAACACAAGCATATTCAGAAGAACTATTTATAATGTTCTGCTCATCTTTAAGATTTTCTGTTGTCTCCCTCATTTTCATTATTAATTTTTAGGCTTCATCATAGGTATAAGATAGAAAACTACCATTAGAAGCGGTATCTAGGCTAGTTATATTTTTATTATTAAGCCCTCCATAGAAAGTATGAGTGATTAACCAATCAGGCAAACGGTGATGGGGCAATTATCTATATAGCTTTTATACCTTAGATAGCCTTCATATAAACTCTCATCAAGATTATTTTTAAAAATGATAATAATACCTCTCATCCTGTGAGCTTTTCTTTATGAGTAATATTTTGATAGGAAATTGGTTGTCAATTCTGTCCACGTCCTTGATGCTTCTACATAAAAAGATCTATACCAGTTGCAAACATTATTGGAGAGAGTTTGTCTAAACAACTGGATTTTAATATTATCAAGGTCACAGTCATCAAATATAAAGGAACCAAAAACATCTTCAAAGAATTGTAAGTGTCCATATGGACTCTCTTCATTGGTTCCTGCAAACTTCTTAGAGTTAAGTAATTCAAATAATAAGGGATGGATCTCAATACCATCGGGGTTTATGCTTTTATTGACAGTTATAAAAGCGTCCATGGGCGAACCCATTTTACTTACTACCTCAAGCTGGATTAAATGTTGAGTGTTGTCCATTGTTATGGTCCTGCAACTTAAATAAAAAATTAGTACAACAAAAGTAAATAACTATAAGTAAAGTGACTTATAGCGCTAAGCTCCCCAGCAACAGCGCCAGAAAATAACTTGATGACTACCAGTGCACAGATCGTTTGTGGCTAGTTTCGAAATAAAGATATCGATCCCATAGGGAGCAGTAGGCGAAAGACTAAAATGCTTTTAACTAAAACTAAACAAAGTACTTAAGGAATAATTATAAGATGCAAAAAAGTAGAATTGTTTTTGGGTTTTTGATTGATCAAAACAATAAAGTAAAGTGAAGTAAACTTAATGCAAAAAATAAGAATCACGTTTGTAAGAAAGCTTGGAACTGCAATAGGGGAAACGGCATTCTCGAGGAGTGGTGCATACACCGCTAGAAGTTTAGAAAGAATGGTAAAAAATATTATAACAAATATTCTCAGTACATGTATGTATGTGGGAGGAGCTCCATATATGGACGAAAAGGCAGCAACCACTGCTCACATCTTCCTTCATAACCACAGCTGACAGATAAACGGCATCAACTGTATTACCTCACTATTAAGATATTTCTCCCGTGTCATGGACATGGCTTAATGAGTTCTTCTTGATTCCACAAGTTAGTACGTAAAGAATGACAACTACTTTATAGTCACAATAAGTGTTATCATCCTTCTGTCTATAAACAAGTAATCCCCTTCATCAAGTCCCCGTAAGAGGTAAATATTAAGGAGGTGCACAACTCCCAACATCAAAATGAAGACAATTAACACATATACATAATGATGTATAACATAATAATATCTATCTCATCTCAATCATATGCTAGGGTTTCTCCATCTCCCCAAGAACTAATGATCTACTCAGACATGGAGGCAAGCAGCATCATGGAAATGGTAATGGAAACAATTATAGATGAATAGTTCTTGCACAAATCCACAACTAGTGCTACAATTACAACAAGATCTAGATGGGATGGATGGAGATGATGGTGTTGCAGCGGTTGATGAAGATGGAGATCGATGCCTTGGCCTCCCAGATCTGCATAGCGCGAAGATGGCTCCCTTGGGAAAGTTCCCCCTCCAGATCCCTTCCGGAGGTGAGGTTTTCGGCGATTTCTGGGTGTTCTGTATGTCGTCTCTCTGATACAGTTGCACGGGGTGAAACTATTTGAGGAGGCGGAGGCAGCGCCAACTATACGGTGGGAACTATATGGCCAGAAAAGTTCTTCTCGCTGTATAGTTGATCATTAAACCTTCTGTATCCTCCAATTGATTCGGGTTTTCTTCTGGTGTTATTAATATATCCCAAATAAGCAATTTATGTTGTTTTTTACTACTTTTCGCTCCAGTACAGTTGGTCCAAGAGTTGTGTCCATTGTATCCATCATCTGTCCTGATCCTGGTGAAAATAAACATAAAAGATGCATGTGAACGCCGTAAAATACCATGATCCTACAACTACAATGCAAAATAGTAATATAAAACATGATGCAAATATGCACTCATCACCCGACTAAGTTTGTGCTTCAGCATGGTGCCATCTCGGCAACCATTGGTGAATAAGTCGATCACCTGGTGTTCACGCACCCCTTTGTAGAAGTTGTGCATGCTCGTCCATCGGGTGAGGTAGGAGCTGTTAGATTCGTCCTTGCCTTGGATGCACATGGCGAGATCACGAGGCCGGCCGGGTAGCTTGTAGGTGCTGGTGAAGTTGCGAACAAATGCCTCCTCAAAGTACATCTAGGCGTTGATGTTGTTATCGGGGAGGCTGTTGAGCCATGTTCATGCCGAGTGGAGGAGCATGAGTGGAACGTAGCGCACGGCCACACGGCGGTTGCCATTTGCGATGCCTACCACGGTGACATAGTCCACCAGCCACTCCTCTGGCTTGACGGTGTTGTTATACTTTGGTGTGTCTCTGGGGAGCAAAAATCCCTTTAGAAACGGTTCATTCTGGATGTGTGGGCCAAAGAATTTTGGGCAGGCCAGACATTCTTCTTCCACTCTCGACTGGACCAGGAGGCCAATGGGTTCGCGTGCGTCTGTCGGCTCGTGGGGGACGAGCCGTTTTGATAGGAGAGACACCGGAGGAGCTTTACACCCACCGGCTTCATTGTTGGGGCCGCAGTTTCATCTTCCATGTCCGCCTCCGCCAGCCAGGGCGCGACTTTCGCTGGTGACTGCCGCCTCCGAGGGATGTTGGTCGCGGCTGCCCGATCCGCCACGTGGATGGCTGTTCTGCCTCGTTCTAGGCAGCGAAGAAGCTTGCTAGTGCCTGCTTCCACCCGGGTCTACCTGATTCGGCACGTGGCGGGGGACTATGTACCTACTGTTGCCTCCTTGGCTCAAAGCTCCCTCGGCATGTTGCTTGTTCGTGGTGGCAACGAGGATCTAGACGCGCTCTTATTGGAGACGAAGTTCTTCTCCCTCGAGGTGCCTCAGTTCTGTGGCAGCCGCCTACGCCGCCCTCATGTTCTTGGCAGGAGTGTTGTAGACCAGCTGAACCACATTTGCACGTGAGTTCGTGGCACGGTCTACATCCGAGGCGAGGTTGCAACCCTGGTGCTGGATCTACTGGTTGAAGCCATGAGTGGTGTTGTACTCGCACACAGTGGCGTTGAGTCGGCACTGGGCAGCGGCGACCTTGTTGGCCTCCTCCAAGAGATTTTGGCGGGTAGCCTCCAGCGTAGCTGCTGCCGCCACCAGATCTGTATCTAGGATGACAGGGGCGTGAAGGTGTTGGATGGAGGCGATGAGTGGATTTTGGTCCTGATCGTGCATGGTGTCATTGCCCTCTGCTCGATGCTCCTGAGGCGGGCAGTGGTTCTCGTGGGATCCAGCCATCATGATGTCGATGTAGCTTCCAGTCGTGGCAGCGTGGGTGGTGGCTAAGCCAAGTGGAGCGTCTGATACAATGATGACCTCGCTGGGGAAGGCCTCCATGATCGTGGCAACGTAGATGCGGTGATCTACAAAGTGGAGGATAGAGCCGTCGACGCGAATCGTGTCCCTGACGAAGCACGATGAATTATCGATGATGAAGTCGAAGGCGCCGAGAGTGAGAACTAGGCCAGAGTCCACACGCTAACCGGCGTTAAGTGGAAGTCCCATGCGGAAGATGATCCCAGCCGAAGCTTTGAGCCCCACGGTGGGCACCAACTATCATGGTGTGGAACACAGAAGTGCCATCGAGTATGGCTTAATAGGGACACTCAAGATGCAATCGGTGGCTCACGCAACAGGTTGGATACAAGAGACTGCAAACATAGCGACACACCCAGGTTCAGGGCCCTCTCCTTGAGGTAACACCCCTACTCCTGCAAGATCTACTATACGAGGGGTGAACGCCCAGTACAAGTGCTCCTGGAGCTATTTCCTTAGCAACTATCGGGATCTAGAGGAAGAAGGTGAACTAAAGGGAAACTTTGCTCAATCTGAATCTACCCAGAACCCTAGATCCACCCTCCCTTATATACTGGGCGAGAGAGGTAGGTTACAATATGGGCTCTAGGGTTTACTATTTGGGCTTTGGCTTTACAAAGTGGGGCAGATGCAAGGTCCAGCCAGTGGACCAGGACCCAGTCAATCGCTCATTACAAGGGGGATAGTGCTACAGTGTCCCAGCGCCACCCTTTGGGCATCATCCTTCGCTTTAATGGTCAGCCGGGGCTTTAGCGGTCACCCGACAATGCCGCGCCCAGCTGTCTACTTTATCCTTGTCTGGTAGCGCCGGCAGGGTGGCGTCTCGGCCTGTTTTGTGAGGAGAGAACCAGAGGCATGTCGTGCAAGGAGCGTCACCCCCTCCGTATCTCCCCATCGAATCTGAGGCGGGCTGGGTGGAAACGGCCACCCAATCGGTTCTTCTGGCTACCCGTCTAGACGGGCCAGCCGAGAAAGTTTGAGCTCCAGCCGGGTGGGATGATCCATCCGACTAGGGCTCTCTTGTCTTGCTGCCATACAAATAGTTACTTATGGATACGACCTGTTTAGGTCTGGCTTGCCCCATCCAGGGGTCATCCCCTCGACATTCTTCTTAAAGCCCCTCAATAAGTTAGGGGATCCTTCTTATGGCTACCTTTTTCTCCACTCTAGAGATGGCAAGCTCCACAATCGCTTCACAGGGTCCATGACGGATATGCCCAGGCCTATTCACAATATTTCACGAACAGGATACCTTGCACCAACCACCAAGCCAACTAGAAGGTCACCCTCCAAGAGTATTAAGCTCACGGTATCTCACTCGAACAAATTATACTCAATATCTCAACCCTATACAAGAATTGAAAGCAATAAAACTAAGCAATGTGCCCAAATATTTCACTCTCAAATCCCACTAAGGAAACAAGATCTAGGGAGGAATTAGATGACAATGGTGGAGGTTAACCAATGACTCCAAGATCTAGATCCAATGGGTTCCCTCACTTAGAGAAGGAATTGATTAGTCGATATAATAGATCTTGATCTCCTCTTCCAAAGCCTTCAAAAAGATTCAAGAATCATAGGAGATATGGAGGAGGAACAAAGCTTTTGAAGGTCAAGAATTATGGCCAAATTCATGCTCAAGGACCCTAAAGATATTCAGGAAGAATGCCCTTTTATAATAAACACAAAATATGGCCATTGGAGGCAAAGCTCGACCTTACAGTTTTAAGTTAGTCACTATGTCGGTCAGACCGGACCATCCTTGTTGATGTGACCAAGTACTGGAGATGAACTAAACAACCCTTGGGAATTGGGACATAGGTAACCAAACCGGGAAAGCCTCATTCGGTTCTAGCTTTGGTGAACCTAATCGAGAACCGGCAAAAATTGCACTCACGAAAAAGGTGTTATCTTTTGCATCCAGAATCCGATTTAACAAACTTGGACTTTTTGAAAAGGTAATAATAATTTCTATCCAATAAAGGATATAAATTCCAACAAGTAGCAAGACATAAACCACCAAGAATTGAGAGGCATGATACCTTCAAAAATGAAGAACATGTAAAATCTCGAAACTTGAAAACGCATACAAGATGTATACAAGTTTGATTTTTGATGAAGTTAAACTTGTTGAGAATATAGCAACAAGATAAATAGCCTCACATAGAGAAAAACCAATAAGCAAAATAATAGTGAGATGCTAAGTATGCATAGGATTGATATCCCTATGACAATGTGATAAAGTTCACATGACTGAAAGCCCCTCTTGGTAGTGACGACATCTATCCTATAATCTCGTGTACCAAAAAAACACCTTGAGACCGGTAGAAATCTAGCAAAGTTATACTTTTCCTTGCGCATCCCACTTGATCTTGATGCCAAAGTTTTATGCCTCCTTCAAGACAAAATGCTTCACTTGATCATTGTTTCTTAGTGAAGACTCACAATTTTATCCCACATAAACCACTATGAGATAGCTTCAGTAAAGCACATCTTCACATGCCAATTATTACCAACTAATAGAAAGCTTCAACCATATGATCTCCTTAAGATGCTCATCTCGATCTTGCACTTCTCAAACTTAATGACTAACAACACTTGATGTCATCCTTTCATGGGCTCTAATAAATCTTCCTTTCATTGAACACCCATGGAAAGATACCTAATGATAATAGAAACACAAAACACACAGATCACGATTTATCTCACAAAGAACAATTTATACATTCTTACCATACCATGAGATCAGTAATCCCATGTGGTACATCATTTATGTTTTGTGTGTTGACCAACTTAAATCCATACTTTGATCTTTCCATTGATCAACCTTGTATCTTCTCATGGTATATCACAATCTCTTGAGGTATATAAAAAATTATTGAGTCATTGCATGATCTATGTTTTGGTCAACCCCAACTCATGAGTCTATAATGACATTTACCTAGAGCCATATTTGTAATTCTTCTCTTGGAATCAAACTCTCAAAATCTTGATCCTCCATGGCTTAAAACATAAGGTAGAGCTTGGCTTCCTTTGATTTCAACACAAGAAATCCATCTTTATTTTTATTCTTATCGATCATATCATATTCATCTCTTCATGTCAATGATCTTGATGCCAATACTTAGGTATATCTTTAACTTCATGGCATCCAACATATGATCTTAAAACATTACCTATGGAATATTTCTTTATATAAATCTCAATAAAAACATTAGTCCATAAGGATTATCATTAATTACAAAACCACAATTAGGGAAATACACCATTACAATAAAGTATACCATGAATATGGCCATGACCTTGGTAATTTGGCTTGGAAGTCATGAATCTTGGTACTTGGTAGCTTTATTTGAGAATACTTCATTAAAAATGCATATTCTAACCTTTTATTTTTTTCATGCAAGGTCACATAAAGTGAGAAATGCGCAACAAGTTCTAATTTTTTTATTTTTTACTTTCTTCTGTTGTTTGTAAAATGTGGTAAAAATCGTCAGCAAGACCATTCTTAGGAGGGATGAATCTTGCAACATTCTTAGTGGGTCTCTCATGTAATGAATTTTTGAAAAACTATCGCTAATATTATTTTTTAAAAACTTAGAGCAAACAGTCACACACTTGTAGTATAAATTTGACCCACTTCTAATAAAATTGGTTTAATTGGGAAAAGGTAGCTAGAAATCTTGTAAATTCTTAAAAGTTGGGAATTATCCATCAAATCTGGTCTAGTTTGAGTGAAAATTGAAGTGCTACCATTTTGCACCACCTTTTCACTTGTTTCATAAGAAAACTATTTTTGACACTTAGAAAACATGAAATGATTTTTTAGTGCAAACATGGAGACTTCATTTGGAAACAGTTTTTGTCATTCCAAAATGCACATATGTAACCAATTTAGGCATATTATAATTTTTTTGTCACGGATATGGCCATGCCCTTGGTCATTTCGCTTAAAAGTCATAAATCTTCGTACATAATTGTTAATTTATTAGAAGAGATTTCATAAAAAACTATCATATTCAAAATTTGTTCATTTTTCTAACAACTAGATCACATAAAAGACCTAATGTGCATGTTTTACATTTTTTGTTTATTTTTATTTTGTTCTCTTGTTTTCAAAATGTGGTCAGGATTTTGACATGGCCATTCGTAGCAAGGGGTTAAGTCTTGCGTAACTCTTAGTGGATATCCTATATAATGGCTACTTGTGTACCTTAAAATGATTTTTAACAAAAAAATTAATGCAAACTATCACACACATGTAGTTCAAATTTGACATACTTTCTATAAAATTGGCACAAATTAGTTAAATTTTCAAGAGTAGCTAGAAAGCTTGGAAATTCATAATATTTGGGAATTATCCATGAAATGTGGTCTAGTCTTGGAGAAAATTGGAGTGAAAACATTTTGCACCATAATCCATGTAATTTCTTCACAAAAAAACTCATTTTTTGCACTTAGAAAGTGGGAAATGATTCTTTTAAAAAAAGTTGTGAACTCCTTTTGCACTGTTGAAAATTAAAAATTCAAAAGTTTGCTCTTCAAAATTCAAATACATACTATTTGAGTTTACCTCTTTAACAAGTGTTTTCAAAAAACAATCGACACAATTAATTATGTTGCTCGACTGTTGTTAGTCACATTTAAAATGGACTATTAGGGATGTACTTTCCGAGTATAGTCACAGTACTCACTGACCAGGGTGGCCCACTAATGGGTTAGAGCTTTGCTCCACGGCGGCCCAGTCAGGGAAAGAAGATGGAGTCAATTCTGTCTACACGAACTCCTAGAAGACTTACCGACTTAGGCATATAGTATTACTTGTAGTCCAAGATGTACTTAGTACCGACTCTATATCGTAGCCGGATAGGTCTCTCCTATAACCTTAGGTCCTGGCACCATTATAAGCTGGTCTATGGAATCCTTTAGGGCACAACCACAATCTACTCGCACAGGCGAACCTCTCTTGTAATCTGTTGTAACATCCGGCTCTGCCAATATATTACTGGGTTGCTAGCAGAATAGGATCTGATCACCGCTGTCAGATCTAAACCTGGGTAAACGTGTGTGCTCGTCGTCGCTGGAACACTGTACGGCTCACACCCCATCTTTCTCAACGCTCTTAGGACCTCATATAGCGTACTTGTCATCAATCCGACGACAGTTGGCGCCCATCGTGGGGTAGGTGACCTTTGGACCTTCGTTCCGGTCAGACTCTGCATGTGCAGGAATCGGCAAAACAATCGCCATCGGCCGTGTCCTCTATTCTAGTGACGTCCCTATCGTTCTTCTCGACGTGACCCGGATTCTGTCTAAGTATCCTGTGATGACCTACACCATCATTCCAATCGGCGAGATCGATATCTATCTCAGTTTTGCTAAACCCGCCCACCCCACCCCTGAGGTGATGATCGTGCCAGAAGAACAATCCGGATCTACTCTGTCTCAAGAAGCGGAAGAGTTCAAGATCCCGGAAAACCCTAAGCCCACCCAACCCACCCCTGAAGTGGAAGTAGAGGTGGAGGAAAAATCTAAATCCGTTCTGTCTAATTAAATAAGATACATAGACGAGGACTACTACCTCTCTAGATCCAGTTTTACTGATCCTGGGGCAGGAAAATCCCTACCGAGGAACATGATAAATCAGAAGATGAAGCGCCCACACATCAACTTTTGGGAAATCTCAGACATGATCCAGAGTTATGAGGAGGCCGACGCTGAGATCCATCTACTCCATTACCTCAAATCTATCAAGAAGAAGAATCATTGCTTTGTGGGTTACGTTGATTTTGGATCTAACTTCGTCGATGCTGGAGCCGAAAATGACTCAGTCCTCGACGCGATTAGAGAAAACACCGACCTACCTGCTTCCCCTCAAGAATCATTAACATTAGAAGAACTTCGAGAGTTTGGGGTATGGTGAGTAATACACCTCCAAAACATTGCAAGGTGAGAGGAGACACCTCCAAGTCCGTATGATAGCATTGATGAAGATTACGCCTTGCAAGATGATATGGACACCAGAGACTCTTCTAAGTTCCAAAAGTACGAGCCAATCTTGATAGAAAGTACCGATGGAAGTTTATCTCCCGGTACCGGACCTAAAGCCATCTTTGACACTGTTACGCAGGTAAAAGCTCCTGGTCGTGCAAGGAAGACAAAGGACAAGAAAATATTGTCGAAGAAGAAGTCGACGAAGAAATCGAATTGGATTAATCGGGCGGATCTCCGGCCAATCCCAACTCAAACGATCCTCCGCTTGATGGTCACATAGTTACTCAAGGTGCTCATTAGCTTTATGGAGAAGCATTAACAACACCAATCCCAACTGCTTCGGATCTTACACCGGAGGAGCTGGAGAAAAGGGCTGACGAAGTAGATAAGCAATGTTTGATCTTGCTCGAAGAATCCACTCGCATTGTGGAAGTGAAACAATGCATCGACAGAAATCCTGCCTAGTACAAGTCATATTACAAGTGACTACCATATAACAAAACTAGAGGTGGTCCGGTTCTGGCCAACAGAAATCCAGAAGTCCACAAATCTCTCTTCGACAGAAATGTTGGGGACAGTTCCGGATAGATGGAAATGGAAACCAGGTCTACAACACTCCGGTGGAGAGCACAGCGGCCGCTCGAGATATCCTTGCCAATAATCCGTCTCCTGAGCAGGTCCAGCAGTGCGTCGCATTACTTGATAAGGGCTTGGAGCAACATAAAACAGATGCATCCGTCAGCGGAAAGCTTGCCTCGAAATCCAAACAATGCAGCACTAATGTGAAAGGAAACGCTGATATAAGGCCCTAAAGGAATCCCGAACAACATTATCACTCCAAACATAGGGATGATCTGTGGTGACCCAGCATACCACTGCATGTGTAGTACACTATAGTCGTTGACAAGACATCCACAGAACATCGTCCTGTAAATATCACATCCCTCAGAGTGGTACAACAGAAACATTGCGGGTCCATATTACAAACATTCACACATTATTATTATTACAATACCAGAAGTCCAAGACTTCAAAAGGTTTCAACTTACAAACCAAAATATAAAGTTTTTTAGCCGAATTTAAAAGTAGCAACTCCGACTAGGAGTTGATCTCAGCAGCTTATTTTATAGAGTTCATGCTGCTCGGCTCCGTTGGTTACTACTAACTAGGATACTTAGTTGGAATCGTTATCATCAACACCATAGTGAATTTCGTAATCCACTCTTTCAACACCTCCTGACAGATCAGGCTCCTCGTAGAACACATCTTCTTGACATTCGGCTGCATACATTGGCACGTCCTCGGAATCTTCAGAGTATAAGAAAGGGATCAAAGGAAAGGATGAGTAACAGTGTTACCCAACAAGTTCATTATATGAAAGGTGGGAAGTTTGATGCTCTAACTACCACCTCGGACTATAAGTCCTTGGCACTATGCAGTTTTTGTAAATCTTTCTTCAAAGATTGATTTTATTATGAAAATCTATGACCATCAGCCTTCACAGGTTAACCAGAACTTTCATGGATTCCTTTCCTGCCGCGTCAGACTCCTTCCTAATGAGGAGTAACAAGTTACAATTCTTACACTCTGCAGAGGTGCGTTACTTTACCCATGAGAGATCAACTCCTTGTTGCACAACAGGGCGTACTTTCCCATCCACAATTCCATGATGTTGGTCCTAGTAGTTAGTCCAAGCCAATCACTACCCCCTTCGCGACCTCGCATGCCTCCTTGGTGTACACCATGCCCACATAATGAATTACGACAATGGTTCGTACAAACCGTTAGATGCCAGAACTATCGTGGGACGATGAGGGTTCCCACCCATATGCTGTATATCCTCTACAAATTAGCAATTAATATGCATGCTACGAGGATAACAGCCACGACTTGCACATCTGGCTACATGCGAGAGGAAGAAGATGCAGCTGACTTTTTGTCCCATTCCAAATCTCATGGCTAACGCGTAATATACGGCTCTAGAATCACTGATGTCAGGGGTTATTAAGTCCCTAATTGATCATTATTATTGCAATTAGAACCCTAAGTTCTATTTCTCCATCATATCATCACTTAGGATGATATCTAGGATTTCTTTATTTGTGAAAATAATATTTTCTTTCTTTAGAATATATATGATAACACACCATTTGTAAATACTTTGATAAAGACTCTTCAAAGGATATGATCAAGTGATGAACTTGCCTTGTGATGGCAAGGTAGTGAAGTTTGATGCTTGCATTGGACCTTGAGCTTCTATGTCTACAAAAACATCATTATTGCCCGGTAAGGACAATATTTAAAGAAGCAAAATGATTATGCAAAGTAATGTAATGCATCATTTAACTTGATATGCATTCTCCCCATTATTAATAAAATTCTTTTTTAATAATAAAGGAGTTATAAATATTATTTTTTAATATTTATAATAGAATATTGTATTCTTTTATTTTATTTTCCTTTTATTTGACTTTCATTGATTTAATAATTATTTTAGGAATTATCACTTAAATATCAAAAATTGTTATTGAATATTTATTTAGTATTTTTCAAAAATACTAGAATATTAATATATAATGAAAGTGATTTTTATTTATTTTTATCATCTTTCAATAATTTTGTAAAATTCCATAAGGAATATATAATTACAAAATTCTTAATAAAATGTAAATGTCTAAAATTTTATATCTTAATTTATTTGGATAACTTGGATTTTTTTAATCCTAAAATATTTTATTTATAATTTCTGGACTTTTATATAATTTTCTAGAATTTAATTAAGTTCGGGGGCATTTTGGTCTTTTCCTATTTATTAAAACATGCCTTAAAGGTTTTTGGGCTGGCTTATTCTTATTGGGCCCTTGTGGCCCATGAGGCATAGTAAAAACAGGCACCCCGAAGGGTTCTGGCCCAACTCAGCCCACTCACTCGCTGCCTCTCACCCTCGAGCTCACTCCTCTCCACCTCCATCCCCGACCTCATGGTCGGTGATGTCGCCGCCAACGATTTTCGCCGTTGTGGACCGCCATGGCCACCACCGTGGTGCAGGAAGGGGTTGCCGACTCTGCTCTTCCCTCCTGTCCAACTAGATTTGGACATAGATCTCTCCTACAACAAATCGATGTCATCCCGGACCCTAAGGTTTGGGATTGGCGTTGATCCTGGCGCCGTCGTTGTTGTCGCGCTCTGTGGTGATTCACCTCGCCCCTAGGCGTGACTATGGTCATCGTCGTGGCGTTGTATGGGTTGCAGAACCCCCTGGGGGTGCTCCCCGTGTAGCCATGGTCGTCAGCCCATCTGCTTCCTCTTCTATTCTTCAGCGAGGACCTTTGGTGAGTGCTCCCTCTCCTCTCGTGCTGCTCTGTGTTAAGTCATCCTCTACTAGATGTTTGGTGGTGATCTTTCTGGTCACTGTCTTGTTCTGATTAGGGTTCTTGGTTCTGTTTAGGGTTCATACCCTGCTGTTGATTAGATACTGATGAATTAGATCATGTGTTGATGATACCTGAATCAGTTAAGTGGTGATTAGCTGTGGCTTATGGCTGATGATTATCTGTGGTGATGCTAGTGGCTTACTGCTGATGATTCCATGGTTAAATATCATATTATTTAGAGGATAAAATTGTACTTGAAACACTACTTGGTAAAGCTAGTGGTTTGGATAACTTATCACTGTCATTACTTGGTTAATGAAAGTGGGTATGGTGTGATGAAGTTACTGTCTTTGTGCTGTTGGCTTGAGAATTCATGTGTGGTTTGAGATCATAATTGTCGTGGTTTTGTCGACACGTACGCCATAGGGGTATCCCAACGGCGAGTTTAGAGACGTGGGGGGAAGACAGAGAGCGTCCGGGTCAGCGTGACACAGTTTACCCAAGTTCAGATCTCACGATGGTGGCGAGATCCTACTCCTGCTATAAATCACTATAATGGCAATACGCCGAGTTACAGTATGTGGGGGGTTCGCTGTGTGCGGGTATATGTAAAACGATGTTATGTTGTGCCCTAAAGGCTCCCATAGGCCCGGCTTATATAGTCGTCAGGACCTAGGGTTACATGGAGAGTCCTAGTCGGATATGGTTACAGAGTCCTAGACTAACACTAACTAGTCTTCGTGTCCTCCAAGGCTTCGGCTTCCATCTTAGGCGGTGGCACGTCGCCTTCCTTCATCCCTGCTGGACCTCCGTCTTGTCTATCAGCAACTGGGCCGCCCGGTTATGCCATAGGCCTAACCACACACTGTGGGCCACCCAGGCTTGCCAGTATGAGACTATGCCGTAGGTACACCCATTTGGTGTATCCACAACAGTAGCCCCGGAGTTCTTCAAGATCCTCGCGTTCCTCCATCTAGCTTTTAGCGTAAGTATCACGTCGTCTTCAATTTGTAGGCGTGCTTCGCGAAGAATCTTGGAGAGCTCCCATATCATATTCTCATCCGAATAAGCCTAGCTAGAGAGTTGCTTGTATGCTTCTGCAAACGAATCGAAGGCGGAGAACTCTCTAACAAATTGTTAGTGATTCTTCCAAGCTCTAGGAAAGTCTTTAATATCACCATCCATGCAGGACGATAGGTAAGACAGAAAAAATCACGGCTACCGGGCCACGATCGTAAAGGCTGCCAAACTGCCGACTTAGAGCCAGCAAAGTCACAGACATAAGAGCTTGCCGAATTAAGGTCTTAGAGCCTCTCATGTCACGGACGTTTAGGCCATCGAGCTGTGTAACCCACGAAACTTCCGTGAAGGCAAAGTTAACGTCAAGCCCCCAAGTTTCGCTAGCCGGATTCTCCACCGTCTTGAAAGTTTTGTTGACATAACCATATGTATCCCCCGAGCATTGAGTCGGCTTCGTCGAAGGTGGCTTGATGCTCAAAAGAACATACATAATTGGACATCAAACTATTGTATCCCCCGAGCGCCAAGTCGGAATTTCAAAGGAAAATCGTCTTGGTGCTCTCAGAGTAGCTTCAGCAAAATTGTAAATGGTGTAGCCCCCCGAGCGCCAAGACGGAAATTATTTCGGCTTGGTGTTTTAGAGAGAACTTCACAAAAATTCAATATCGGTGTAGCCCCCGAGCGTCAAGGTGGAAATCACTTGAATTTTCTAACTTGATGCTCAAAGAGAACTTTCACCATATCTTGGATATCAACGTACTGTAGCCCCCAAGGTTTGTTCCGGCTTGGACACAAGGCGGGACAAAGCTCTTAAATTAGAGATGTCAAGCCCCCGAGCGCCGATCGGACATCCTCAAAGGCGGCTCAAGTCTTGATCAACAATTGCAATTGCAGCCCCCGAGGTGTCAAGCCTAGTGAAAATCCGGCTTAAAACACCTTAATCCAAGGAACGTGGCAATGTCCAAGCGTTACGTACCTGAAACATAAACATAAAAATACAAATGTATTAAATTGTTCATTTAATTGTGTCCAACAAACAAATGTAAGGCGGAACAAACGTAGCCTTTGAACAAATGCTTTAAAGCTGAAACTATGCATCAAACGGACACATAAAACTGTTTAGGAGAGAAAAACTCAACTAATTTAAACAGTTTATGTAAAATTTTGTTTAAGCAAGTGCTGGCCTATCCATTATTCTGGTTTTTACGCTTGACCTTTCGTGAGACGGAAGACTCGCAGCACAGAACCATGTTCTTAGGTGATGATGCCTAATGACACCGTCCAGAACCCAAGGCCAAAACGCCGACTTTGAGTGCCGAAAAGTCACTACTCCGGAATTCACATAAAAACAACAGAAAACGTGTATCCAAAAAACTTAAGCTAACGCCCGAAGGCGGGTTTTTTGCATGGTACTAGGGCCTTAAAACGGCAAGCCAGTAAAAAGTTAATACTCACGAGCGCAAGGCAAATCATGGAAAAGGTATGACCAAAACGAAAGCGATAAAAGACTCAGAATATGAGTGAACCAATCTTAATCTGATGATTATAAACAATTAAAAAAATAAATATTAATAGACACTTAGCTGTTTGAGCGAAGTCGGTGTTATTCACGGCGAAGACGAATCCATCCGAACAGAAACCGAAGCAGCGATGTTGTCCGCCTTCCGTGATGAAGCAGGAGAAGTCTGCATCGGTCGTATTGCAAAACCGAAGATGAATCCGACAAGATAATATCGCTTGCGGTATCGGCCAGGAAAAGCTTGCATGCCCAATCGATTCTATATACCGATATATGCAAACGTAAGATGTTTATAAAGCCAGGTTGTTTTAATTGCGTGAAGGAGTAGCTAAGATGCACACTCCACAATGCCTTGATTACTCAAATCGCGTAATCCCGTGAAGGATTTTTTGGTTGGACCGTGGCCACGACGCACTGCAACGGAGACACGACTGATTGGATCATCCAGTTTGAGTTTGCTTCAATCTTCCTTCCGTCATGAAATAGCAGACTGATTTTTACCCGTACGTTTACTGAATAAGCCTAATCGGAACTTATGCCGGCAACGTTAACGCGTATGCGTACGTGCAGAAACACATCCAAGATTTGGATCCACCGGCTCACTGGTAGAAAACGCCCCATGCGTCCCGGTTGGTAAGGGCCATTAGTCCCGGTTGCCCAACCGGGACGGGGCAATCGGGACTAAAGCTCCAACCATTAGTCCCACCAACCGACAAATAGGGGCATACGTGGCGACATCGAGCGAGGTGGAGATTAGTCGGTTCGTAACACGAACCGACTAATAACCTGCTGCCGCAGAGATTTGGCCCATTTACGTGCAGCGAGAATTCATTTTGGCACATTTTGTTGCCGGCAGCATTTTCGCCACTTTTATGCCGCGCAGAATTCATTTAGGTTGTTTTATTGTTTATTTAGTGTTTTGCACTTATCAATGAAGGAACCTTATATTACACAAGATCATCATAACAACATTACATTCAATACACAGATCGAGTTCATGCACTACATACAAAAGTTGCTATTCGATGCTACCGCCAATTTCTTGAAAGTTGCTATTTTTACAATTCCTATTGTCTATACACAGCCGAGTAGTATTCCCTTGTGTGTTTAGGACTTCGCATCCAAGAATCCCGCCAATTCCTCCTGTATTGCTCGTGCGATCCTTTGGCGAAGACCGTCCGTAGACGCTCGATCTGATTTAAAAAGGAATCAGCCTATATGAATATGAAACTAAACACAATTTGATTGTAATTAAAAACTATAGAAATTGTTTACGACGTGGAGTTGCTCTAAATTCCTGCCCTTCTCATCGACGTCGCCGGATGAACTCGCATACATAGTATCCACATAGATTGTTACCGTCCTCGCCGGGCACTTTACGACAACAGAATTCAATCAAAATAATAATCAAGCATGATAATAACTGTATCAAAACTAGAATCAAAGAGATGCGCGGATATAGCTAGTGGTGCTTACATCTAGTGGTTGAAATGTAAGCTCCTATTTCCAAACACCCCTAGCCTTCTTGGTGAACCGTTTCCAAGCGCTGCCCGGTGTAGAAAACGAATAAAATAAGTTATTAAGTACTTGATATCATAAAATTCACGAACGTTGCCGATATAGTGTCGTAATGATTAGAATTACCGTTGGAGAAGTATCTGCATGTCCTTCCACGTCTTAAGGGGTTTATGTTTCGAGTCCATGACTAGTACACGCCCTTTGTCAAGTTGAATGATTAACAGAATATAGTGGTACCTGCGAATGCAGAACTAATCAATTATATACTTAACATCGAGTAAGCGAAATAGAAAGTGTATACAAGACAATAACACTCACTAGAAGTTGTAAGGAAATAGTATTTCCCTTTTGGTTTCTTGAAACCTTAACGCGTGTACTATATTATCCTCCGTATCCTGGGGGCTTATTTTGAGATTAGCTTCATGAACCCAATATGGGTCAATGAAGCCAATGTCATAGATTTGTCCTCTGCTGCATTCGAGAATCTTCATTCTGCATATTAAAGTATGATTATATACATGCAATAAACAAAATATTATAGATGGAGACTAAATTAATTACAGAATTAGTACTTATACACAATAGGCACTCATGATCGATTTGTCCAAGGCGTCTTGATTGAATAATTGAAATAGTTCATCAAATTCAATGGATATCATGTCATCGCTTTCTTTCCATGATGCTTTTTGTAACCCTCGGCACTATCCGCTTAGCCCGCCCTTGTGGCATGCATGTACCAGTTATGCAATCTTCGCATTTTGTTGGAATATTGTTTACCTCCTCAGGTTTGACGAGAGGTTTTCCGTACTGGTATTGGTATGCTACTTCACTCACGGGAAGAACTCTAATCGGATAAGTCTGGGCAATACTCATACCTTGAGCAGCGGCTTCTCCAGACAGTGCACCACCGTGGATCATACTTCTTCGCCCCATATTTGCTCGACCCACATTGGTTTGAGAAATCACCTTGAGAGGGAGCAAGTCTGTTTTGCTTGTTCTCCGAGCTGGGCAACAGATTTCCGCTTGCATCAAGATCGCTTCGAGGCTTTTTGTGCATGTGACTTGAGAATAGAACGCTCATAGTCCGATGACAGCTTTGGCTCGGGTTGATGAAGAGTCTTTAGCATTTTCATCACTTTGGCTTTTTCTTCTTTGGTCTTGGAGAACTCGCTCTTCCGGCCGCCTCAGCTTAAAAAACGTTGTCGTTTCCGCATCAACGATCGCAGATCTCCTCTTCAAGATCATAAGCTCTCTTGGGAGGAACTGTTGGTACTTTTGGAAGAGGCTCTTGTTTACGTTTGGCGATCGCCACGACGACAAGAGCGGTACGCCACGCTTTTATCCCGAGGCGGCGATGGCTCCCGCGGCGATGGCTGCGCCGGAGATTGGTGAGGCGACGTAGCCGGGTGAGGCGACGAAGACGGCTGCCGTGGCGGCGACCTCATTGGAGACGGTGAGGCGGCGAAGATAGCCTTGGCGTGTGATTTGAAGCACGATACAATCCTTCGCCATAGAATGGTGACGTTTTTGCGTCACCCAAAGATCACATCCCTTCACCAGCAGGGTAGTGAAGATCCAAAACCTCAAAGGTGGGCATGATTTCATCCACGCCGACAACAGCGTAGCCCTCCGGAACCGGACGATCGTGGTAAGTTGGTGTGGGTCCAATTGGTAAGGCATAGCCGACCGCCACCTTCATTGATATGTTCACAACTTTGACATGTAGCTCGCAGTGTGTCATCTCTGTGATATCATCCACTGGGTAGCCAACAGGAGCCATCGTCGGTGCATCATCGGCATCGCCATTGTCATCACCCGGGACCTCGGTGGAAGCCACACTACTTTTTCGATTATTCGATAGGCCGGTAGCATCGAATGCAGTGTGCTGCTGAGATGGGGCGCCGGTAGTACTTTGCTTTTTAAGTGAGTTAATTTCATCTTGTTGTTGCTTTAATCGTTCTTCAATTAAACGCATTCGCTCTTTCTGACTTTCTGCTTCAACTGCCGCCCTGTCCTTACTACTCTGACGGCTTTTATCAGGATATTTCTTCCTCTCTTCGGGAAACCCAGTCCTCCATGATTGGGAGCCTATTGTGCCTCGTGTTCGTCCATCATGTTCCTTATTTCCAAGGGCGAGTGTGAGCTCATCATTCTCTCTATCGGGAATGAAGTCCCCATCTTTAACAGCCTTTTATCGCTTTTCTCATCCTCTCGATTGGCAAGGGTCTTATTTATGTCGTATGGTATATATACACCTCCTTCCGAGTCCAACGTGCCCCATGCCCGTAAAACCAATTCCTTGCACTCTACCCAATCGCCTGCCTCTGGGTGATATTTTATCACGCAGTTCTCGCTCAAGTTTCTCCCACTTAGGAATGCCACCAGAGCCACCTTGCCCCATAGTATGGTGATACTTCTTGTTAGCAACATTCACTTATTCTTTTCAGACATTTTCTTAGCTTTTTCGATTTCTTGTATTCCACAAACTCATCCCGAATGGTTTTATCTTCTCAAACTGAATATTCTTGAAATCGAGTCTTCTTTTCACGACATAGTCAAGGTGCAATCTTTTCTTCCAGTTGGTGAAACACTGGGCCATCTTATTCATAGCCCATTCCCTGACCTTAGCCTCCATGGCTCTCCCATGTTCTAAAGCGTCCTCAACTGGATCCTCCGCATTTGGATCCAGTTCTATCTTCGGTAGTTTGAAATTAACCATGAGCCTCTTCCACAAGAAATCTTTGGCGTGGTTGGGACAAATAAACATGTTCCTCTTCATCCGCATTAGCAGGCCTATTCCAATTTCTAACGGTGATCGGGATTAAGTCCCTAACGACATTACGCATTGTGCCACAAATTTGGTTGCGACAACTTCGAGTCAGTTGGCCGATGCTGGCGACATCTTCGATCTGAACCTCTCATGGTCTTGCAACTTTTTGGTTGGGCCTCGCTTTTTCAGAGATTCCTTCGATCCGGAGGGCTAAAAGAAGAAAGATCGCCACATTATTTCTATATAGATAGCGATGATTAATTAATGAATTGATTTATATTACATGCACCTTGCCGAGCGGTCTTCTCGATTACACAAGGCATCGCTTTCTCTCAAGGAAGGCAACACCTTCAACCTCAAACAAGTTGTCTATTCCGGTAAAAAGAGGATCACCCTCACCGGAGTTGTTCAGAAACGTTGATACGCCTAAATTATCTTCCCCACGGATCACACCTTGGATCAACTCTTCCTTTTCTTTGTCTCACGGTGGGTCCATATTTTACGCATAGGTGGAAAACGAATAAGTCAAAGCGGCTAAAGGAGAAAGTTAAGTACGGTGTTGAGAGATATAAACCCTAATTCAGAGAAACCCTAATATATACATACACAATAATAAAAATGAAGAGAAAGGGAAACCGTGTAGTAGATAGGCACATCGTCGAACCCACATGCACCTAAGTTGCTTGACAATGTGAATCGGGTCTGGGGCTACCCACAGTGACTGACCAGTGGGGCCGAAGACCAATAATACCAAAGTAATTAATAAACCTAATAATACCTAACTAATAATAAACCTAATAATCGAAACACCGAAAAGAAAGGGAAACAATCAACACATGGCATCGATGCAATGCTCAAGCAAGTATGATGATATGACAAGTTAATTTGCATTGGAATGTAACCCTAAGACATGCTCGATGATTTAATCGGGGTTCCGAGGGGTGAAAACCCTAACTCGGAGAAACTCCGGAACATATGAGAGGGGTGCATTTGTTCTTCTAATTATACTTGTCATTTAAGTTGTTTAACAATGCATGATTATATGTTAAATATATAGGTTTCATTTTTCTGAACAATTTGATATATTATTTGTATTTTTCTGACTTATAAACAATAAGTTATTGATTTTACAATATTAAATCATTTTCTGGAATTAAAAAAAAGGCAAATAGTTTTACACTGGCGACCTAGCCGCTGAGATCGACAGATGGGCCCTAGTGCCAACTCAGCCTCCACGCATAGCAAGGCCCCACCCAAAGATAGTCACATAGCCGGTGAGCACATGCGGTGGCGGCGACGTTGCTAGAGGGCTCGGGAGGCGTGCGTGGTTTGTTCGAAAGAGGGCCGAGGCGAACCTAACTAGTAGGGCACCGCCTGATTTGGTCACCGAATAGGGCACACGACGACATGCAATGACGGATGGCGGCGGGACGGCGTGAGAAGGACAGAGCGCTAGGGAAAGAAGGGTCCCAGAGTTACAAGCTCACCTCGACGCGTGTGTAGCCTTGGCGGGGACGGAGGAGATCGGCAGCAACGGTGATGGCAAGGCGGAGCTCGTCGGTGATGGGGAAGACGCGGTCGGTTCCATTCGCGGCTTCGATTCCTTCGGCGAGGAGGATAAGCACAATGAGGCAAGCGTGGAGGCCGGCGAGGCGATGGTTGGGCTGACGGCGTCCGGCGGTTGTCCTGGCGGCGATCTGCTATGGGTGAGTGAGAAAGAGGAACGGGAAGAAGGAGAAGGGCATGGTTAACTAGTAGGGGATTTTAGTCGGTTGGTGGCTCCAACCGACTAAAGGCATACGCCCGGTTGGAGCCACCAACCGGGACCTATACTCCAATATTTTCAAAGCAGCGTTGGCATGTTAGGTCTTTAGTCCGGTTGGTGGCTCCAACCGACATATTCCCGATTTCAAATTTTTTCAGGTATTTTCTCTTTGTTCCCGCCTTATTTTTTATTTTGGGGTTTAAATTTGTATTGTTTTTTAAATGATAATTAATTTGGAATTTAGAAAAACTTTAAACATAAGAAGTGTTTGGATTTGAATAAACAATTCAAAAACATTTTCTGTTTTAAAAAATAATTAATGTAACCATTTAAAATATGAACCATTTACAATTAAAAATGAATTAACTTATATTTTTTAATATCAATTTGGAATTTAGAAAAACTTTAAACATAAGAAGTGTTTGGATTTGAATAAATAATTCAAAAACATATTCTATTTTTAAAAAATAATTAATGTAACCTTTTAAAATGAATTAACTTATATTTTTGAATATTAATTTGGAATTTAGAAAAAATTTAAACATAAAAAGTGTTTGGATTTAAATAAATAATTCAAAAACATTTTCTGTTTTAAAAAATAATTAATGTAACCATTTAAAATATGAACCATTTATAATTAAAAATGAATTAACTTATATTTTTTAATATCAATTTGGAATTTAGAAAAAATTTAAACATAAAAAGTGTTTGGATTTAAATAAATAATTCAAAAACATTTTCTGTTTTAAAAAATAATTAATGTAACCATTTAAAATATGAACCATTTACAATTAAAAATGAATTAACTTATTTTTTTTAATATCAATTTGGAATTTAGAAAAACTTTAAACATAAGAAGTGTATGGATTTGAATAAATAATTCAAAAACATATTCTATTTTTAAAAAATAATTAATGTAACCTTTTAAAATGAATTAACTTATATTTTTGAATATTAATTTGGAATTTAGAAAAAATTTAAACATAAAAAGTGTTTGGATTTAAATAAATAATTCAAAAAAAATTTCTGTTTTAAAAAATAATTAATGTAACCATTTAAAATATGAACCATTTACAATTAAAAATGAATTAACTTATATTTTTTTAATATCAATTTGGAATTAGAAAAACTTTAAACATAAAAGTGTTTCGATTTAAATAAATAATTGAAAACAAAGGTTTGGACCACTTCGCCGATTAACAGACATTTGTCCTTTTACCCGGATGGACGAAAAGGTTTGAGATGTACCGTTGGGAGATAGTCCATGTAAGGTGGTCTAGTATTTTAGGAAAATGGGACGGTAGCATTGTGAAACGGCATTTTGGTGGTTACTTCACAAAGCGACCCATTTTTTGCTTCGGAAAATGGAAAAGGGCTTTTCCGTATGCGACAAAAGGAAAACTTCCTCCTGTAACATTGTTCTCCATACCAATGTCCACACACATGCATAATATGGGCACAACATCACAAACTATGCCGTGATTCAGGACATAACATCGGTCATTTGGACCGAAAGCCATGAAACCTCGAACATGATAGGTCATTTTGTGAAGGTTTTTGAAACATGATCAATATACCAAGTCTGGTATTTTTCCTTTCAACTATGTAACATAATATGACACCACGAAGGATTTTCATTGTTCGGATTTTTTTGAATTTATTATGCCCGCTTTGAATTATCTGAATTTCTAACTATGGTCGAACCGGTGTGCATGAAGATAGGGGACGCATCGTTAGAACTTGCATTGGATCTCTGAAGAAACCACATATTGCGAGTATAAAATGATTTTTCAAAAATCACGGGCGATAGATCATGTACTGTAGTACAAACCGACCCACTTCTGCCGATTCTGGGACATTTGTCCTTTTACCCGGATGGACGAAAAGGTTTGAGATGTACCGGTTGGGAGATAGTACATGTAAGGTGGTCTAGTATTTTAGGAAAATGACGGTAGCATTGTGAAACGGCATTTTGGTGGTTACTTCACAAAACGACCCGCTTTTTGCGCCGGAAAATGGAAAAGGGCTTTTACGTGCGAAAAAGGAAAACTTCCTCCTGCAACATTGTTCTCCATACCAATGTCCACACACATGCATAATATGGGCACAACATCACAAACTATGTCGTGATTCAGCACATAACATCGGTCATTTGGACCGAAAGCCATGAAACCTCGAACATGATAGGTCATTTTGTGAAGGTTTTTTCGAAACATGATCAATATACCAAGTCTGGTATTTTTCCTTTCAACTATGTAACATAATATGCGTGATGGCCCGCCAGGTACGAGGGTGATGGCCCGCCACCGGTGAACCACAACGAAGTCGGCCGTCGTCTGTGGTGGGAGAACCGTACTATCATCGAAGTGATGCGCTACATCGCCGGGGGAGACCATCCTCGCCTACGGTGCCCACGAGTCCACCCGCACATGCCCCACATCGTCCGGCGAAGCGCATCGTCTTCCAGAGACCCTCTCCCACCGCCGTGAACCCGAGGCTGGAATGGCCCTGGTATATGCCATGGATGGGCCGAGGATCCTGAGTGGCGGTGACGATGGCGATGATGATGACGACGACGATGAAGACCACAAGCTGTACTATAGGACTAGGCATGATTATGACTAAAGGGGCGCTTTAGGCACGAGTGTTAGCTAGTCCCGATTTGTCGGTTTTAATATTAATAAATGTCTTAAGTGTTACCTAATAAATAGAGGGAAATGCCTATATAAAGAGAGGGTTCATATTTAGTCTCGGTTGGAGAAACCAAACGCGACTGAAGGGATTGCGGCAGAGTGGGCCAGACAACACTAATAATAGGGGTGAGTGTCGACATTATGTCGTGCGGCTTGTACCTTGTCCCGGATGGTGTCACCAACCGGGACTAAAGATGAATTTTAGTCGGTTGGAGACACCAACCGACTAAAGATGAGTCAGCACTAATAATAGGGGTGAGTGTCGACATTATGTCGTGAGTGTCGACATTATGCCGAGTTGCTTGTACTATAAATATGCATCCTTGTGAGTCCAGTCCTCCAGCCAGTTTGAGGCATCTCCAAGATGGTTTTAGAGAGCAGGGACACCACTACGGCCAGTTTCAGGGAGATGCCGACGGAGCCCGGTAATCCGGCATCACGGAGAAACTGGTCATAGAGGCACTCCCTAATATGTGAAATTAGTTAGCTCGAGGTATTGATCTAGTTAGTGAAGTTACAAGCTGCAAGATGGTTTTCGAGCGAGGACACCACTGCGGCAGTTTTAGGGAGATGCCGACGAGCCCAGTCCTCCGCATCTCCGAGAAATCGTCAGAGGCACTCCCTAATATGTGAAATTAGTTAGCTCAGGCGTATTGATCTAGTTAGTGAAGTTACAAGCTGCAAGATGGTTTTCGAGAGGGACACCACTGCGGCCAGTTGAGGAGATGCCGATGGAGCCAGCCTCCGCATCTCCGAGAAATCGGTCATAGAGGCACTCCCTAATATGTGAAATTAGTTAGCTCGAGGCGTATTGATCTAGTTAGTGAAGTTACAAGCTGCAAGATGGTTTTCGAGAGGGACACCATGCGGCCAGTTCGAGGAGATGCCGAGCCCAGTCCTCCGCATCTCCGAGAAATCGGTCATAGAGGCACTCCTAATATGTGAAATTAGTTAGCCCGAGGCGTATTGATCTAGTTAGTGAAGTTACAAGCTGCAAGATGGTTTTCGAGCAGGGACACCATCGCGCTGGGCCAGGAGATGTCGACGGAGCCCGATCCTCCGCATCTCCGAGAAACTGGTCATAGAGGCACTCCTAATATGTGAAATTAGTTAGCTGAGGCGATTGATCTAGTTAGTGAAGTTACAAGCTGCAAGATGGTTTCGAGAGCAGGACACCACTAAGGCCAGTTTGAGGAGATGCCGACGGAGCCCAGTCCTCCGCATCTCCAGAAACTGGTCATAGAGGCACTCCGGTCCAGCCACAAATGGGACTAACACTCAAGACATTTATTAATATTAAAACTGAGACTACAAAACCGGGACTAAAGGCCACAAACCGAAAAGATATCCTTGGTCAAGCCACAAATAGCGAAAGACATGAACTAGAGTTACATAATATGAGCATGAACTTCTTGGCATATGTCATTCCTTATGACCGCTTCACGTAACCATGGAGCATCTTCTTTACTTAACGGAATGCTTGGGTCGTTTTCACCGTGAAGGGCGGAATTTCATCAAACTTATTATTATCTTGACATGTCCATCTTGTCCTCGATTCCCATGATGTTTCTTTTCCCCGAAAGAACTATGTGACGCTTTGGCTCATCATATGATGTATTCGTTTGAATATTTTTCTTTTTTTTCCGGAGGACATGTCCTTCACATAGAAAACCCGAGACACATCATTGGCTAGGACGAATGGTTCATCTCTATAACCAAGATTGTTGAGATCCACTGTTGTCATTCCGCATAACCGGTCTATCTTTACCCTTCCCCATTCAAAGTTGACCCATTTGCGGTGAAACAAAGGGACCTTAAAAGAGACTCCATAGTCTAGTTCCCATATCTCCTCTATGTAACCATAATATGTGTCCTTTTGTCCATTCTCGTCTATTGCATCAAAGCGGACACCACTATTTTGGTTGGTGCTCTTTTATCTTGGGCGATCGTGTAGAATGTATTCCCATTTATTTCGTACCCTTGGAAATTCAATACAGAGAAGATGGTGACGTGGCCAACAAGTATAGCTGATCTCCAACGGTGGTGTCATTCAAGAGATGTGTCCGCATCCAACCACGAAATACTTCATGTGTTCATCGTAATCCATGATTCGAGCTTCCCGGGTTTTGAGTGTACAATATTCTTGTGTTCCTCCATATCTGGAGCCAAGGTGGAATTATGTAGAAGCTGTGTAGTGTGCTTTAGTGAAAGAATCCCGTCCCTACATATCATTGCTTTCTTTCCCATCGTGCCTTTTCCACTTAGTCTTCCCTCATGCGAGTCGAAACACCAATCGGCTTAAGGTCGGGAATAAAGTCAACACAAAACTCAATGACCTCCTCTGTTCCATATCCCTTGGAGATGCTTCCTTACAGTCTAGCGGTTATGAACATATTTCTTTAAGACTCCCATGAACCTCTCAAAGGGAACATATTGTGCGAAATCGGACCGAGAATGGCAATCTCTTCCACTAGATGAACCAGGAGATGCGTCATAATATTGAAGAAGGATGGTGGGAACACCAATTCAAAACTAACAAGACATTGTACCACATCCTTACGTAACCTTGGCGAATATCTGGATTGATTACCTTACGAGATATTGCATTGAGGAATGCACACAGCTTCATAATGGGTACTCGAACATTTTACGGTAGAAGCCCCTCAATGCAATCGGAAGCAATCTGCGTCATAATAACGTGTGATCATGAGACTTCAGGTTTTGGAACTTTTCTCTGCCATATTTATTATCCCTTTATATTAGATGAGAAGCCCGGCACCTTGATACCGTAAGGACTTCAAAAAGATTTCCTTCTACCTTTGGTAAGAGCATAGGTACGACTTAAGTGACGCCCTTTATCCGTCTTGTTATCTGTATGCATGTTCTTTGGGTCTTTCATAATTTGTTGGTCCTCCGTGCTTGGTGTATCTTTTGTCTTCCCATACACGCCTAGGAATCCTAGCAGGTTCACGCAGAGATTCTTATCACGTCCACGCATCACGTCGATTGAAGAGTGGACACGCAGGACTTTCCAATATGGCAGCTCCCAAAATATAGATTTCTTCTTCCACATGGGTGCGTGTCCTGAGCGACGTCGTTCGAACTGATTGACCGGGACCCTTTCCAAAGATTACTTCTATGTCCTTGACCATACCAAATACATCATCACCGGTGGGAGTTCGGGCTTCTTCCGGTGCCTCACCTTTGAAATGCTTGCCTTTCTTTCTTACGGATGATTGGTGGAAGAAATCGTCGATTCGCTAGGTACACAACCTTCTTGCATTTATGCAAATATGTACCTTCGGTCTTATCTAAACAGTGGGTGCATGCCTTATATCCTTTGTTTGTGCATCACGAAGGTTACTAAGAGCGCCAATCATTGATGGTTACGAATAACAACCCTCGTAGATTAAATGGCTCTGTTTGTTCTCATCCCATACGTACACCTGGTTTGCCCCACAACCGTAAGAGTTCTTCAACTAATGGCCTAAGGTACACATCAATGTCGTTGCCGGTTGCTTGGGCCTTGGATGAGCTCTTGGCATCATAATGAACTTACGCTTCATGCACAACCAAGGAGGCAGGTTGTAGATACATAGAGTCACGGGCCAGGTGTTGTGACTGCAGCTCTGCTCCCCAAAAGGATTCATGCCATCCGTACTTAGACCAAACCATAAGTTCCTTGCGTCACCTGCAAAGTCTGGGAAGTCTCTCTCGATTTTTCTCCACTGTGACCCATCGCCAGGTGTCTCAACTCCCGTCTTTCTTACGGTCTTCTTTGTGCCATCGCAACAACTGGCATGCTCTTTGTTTCGAACATGCGTTTCAACCTTGGTATTATAGGAGCATACCACATAACCTTAGCAGAACCCTCTTAGTAGGGGCTCTCCCTCAACATCACCAGGGTCATCTCGTCGATCTTATACCGCAACGCGTTGCATACCGGCATTTATCTAAATTCTCATACTCCTTACATGTAGAGGATGCGATCATTAATGCATGCATGTATCTTTTGCACATCTAATCCCGGAGGCGAGAGTCTTCTTTGCTTCGTAGGTACTCTCGGGAAGTTCGTTATGTTTTGGAAACTTGGCTTCATTATTTTCAGCATATTTTCAAATGAGGAGTCAGTTAGACCACACTCGCCTTCCATCGCAACAATTCCGATGTAATCGAGCTTTGTGCTGCCATCTTCACAATTTGGGTACAACAATTTCTTGTGATCTTCTAACATGCCCTCTAACTTCAACTTCTCATTTTACATTTCACAGTCTCGCTTTGCATCGAAATGACCCTACCAAGTTCATCGGCTCATCCGATGCCCGTTCTTCACCTTTTTCCTCTCCATTATCTTCCATTGGGTATCCGTATTCAGAAACATATGATGATAGTTTTATCATCATCTTCTTCTTCACCATCTTCCATCATAACCCCTCTTTCCCGTGCTTGGTCCAGCAATTATAGTTGGGCATGAAACCTTTCATAATCGGTGGCGAATGATTTTCGAGGAAGAGTACTCCTTGTTGTTCGACATTGAACACATGGACAACGTATAAATCCATTCTCTTTGTTTGCCGTAGCCACATCGATAAATTTATCCACGCCTTTGATATACCTGCCACCCGGTCACCATACATCCATTCCCGACCGTTCATCCGCATCATATAAGTAAGTTTATCAAAAACAGGACATCATAAATAGTGAAATAACCAATTCACACCGACACATGAATTGTATCAATGACCTAGAAAAGATAAGATTGCTAACCTCGATCGAGGAAATAAAGAGGAGAAAGCTCAAGTCGTCTCGAACACCTTCTATATTTTTGTTCTATGAGAAATTCAACGGGATTTTTCACTCAAACATTTCAACAAACACCTTCAATGCATGCATGAAAAAACTAGCACACACCCTCACACCTTACACCATTCGAAAAAAGCAGTGGAGGCAGAGGGCGTTGCATTTATAGAGGCAAGGGTCTTGTCCCGGTTGAAGCCGACAGGGGACTAAAGGTGCGTGCCAGCCACGTGGCTGTGGCCAAACCTTTAGTCGGTTGGTGGCTCCAACCGGACGCATCTACTACCACCGGGACCCATGCCCCCTGGCCCCGTGCCCGCTCCAACCGGGACGCGTGCCAGCATTAGTCCCGGTTGGTGGCGCAACCGGGACTAATGCTCCGAGGGGTCACGAACGGATGGCCCTTTTTCCTCTAGTGGCTACTTCCGATCAGGCCATATAATCAGACGGAAAAAATCACCGCTACTTCTAGATCAGATGTGGTTTGACGAAGAATTTCCACGATGCCGTCGACTAGGCCACACGCTCGAGCGGAGAGACAATGAATCCTCCGAAGACTCAAGAGCGATGACAAAGCCGACGCGTCAATGAAGATGCGATTTGGCCGCCTTCGAAGACGGCGAGGGATCCCGCCCGGATCCGTGTTGTAAGCGCCTCTTGCCCTATGGTGGGCGCCAACTGTCGTGGTTTTGTCGACACGTACGCCTTACGGGTATCCCAACGGCGAGTTTAGAGATGTGGGGGGAAGACGGAGAGCGTCCGGGTCGGCGTGACACGGTTTACCCAGGTTCAGATCTCACGACGGTGGCGAGATCCTACTCCTACTATAAATCACTATAATGGCAATACACCGATTTACAGGATTTGGGGGGTTCGCTGTGTGCGGGTATATGTAAAACGATGCTATGCTATGCCCTAAAGGCTCCCATAGGCCCGACTTATATAGTCGTCAGGACCTAGGGTTACATGGAGAGTCCTAGCCGGATATGGTTACAGAGTCCTAGACTAACACTAACTAGTCTTCGTGTCCTCCAAGGCTCCGGCTTCCATCTTAGGCGGTGACACGTCGCCTTACTTCATCCCTGTTGGACCTCCGTCTTGTCTATCAGCAACTGGGCCGCCCGGTTATGCCATAGGCCTAACCACCAACTGTGGGCCACCCGGGCTTGCCGGTATGAGACTATGCCGGAGGTATACCCATTTGGTATATCCACAACAATAATGATCTCAAACAGTGAAGATATACATAGGGATTTCCTATTTATGATTCCTGTAATGATAGGAAAATGATTGGTAGTTGATTGATTGAACTTGTGAAGATTGAATGCTTATTCTGACTCATGTAGAATTGTTCTTGTGACACCATCTTTGTATGGCACACTAGATTGATTCTAATCCATTGTTTGGGTTGGTTTAAGCTTAAGACAAGTTTGGCATTAAAAGATAAGTAGAAATGTTCCTTTCTGAAATCCCTAAGACCAATGATGTTGTCTGAGGCTTAGGGATTAAGCTTTATCTAGTTGATTCATATGGATGGTTCTTGTAGTGGTACCAGCTACTGTTTCTTGAATCAAAGCTTGGAAAAAATTGATAGTAGGCTTGATCATTTATATGGATCCAAAAGATTAACTTCTAAGGTGCTACTCTTATCTTAGAGATGTGCCTAGAAGTTAAATCTTAGCTATATTTATTCTTGAATTGAAATATAGCTTGATAGCCAAATCAATGATGTTGTTCTAAGTTTTGGTTGGATCCCTATACTTTGCTATTTGCTTTTAGAGTTTAAAACCTCAGTGATGGATTCACCCCACTTGGGTGCTTTCTGAGAGTTTGAATGAGTGACAGATCATGTATGCTTGTCTAATCTTAGACAGATAGGTTATTTGATGATCTATTCACTTACCACTGTCACTTGATGATATGGTTGTTAGTAATTGATCTTGTGGTAGCTTGATCTGGTGGTTGATCTTGTACTTCCCTGGTATATCCAGCTCCTGGCTTGTCCTTGATCTAGACCATCATATCCTGATCCTGATGGCTTGACCTTGGTCTTGCTATCCACCCAATCTTCCCCCTCCTTATGTCACCATCCTAGTGATGTGATCCTAGGCTTTGGTTGGTTTGGCTACTGGTTGCTGTGCTTGGTTTAGCTGCTGGCTGTTGTGCTTGGTTTGTAAGAACAAGGGAATGATGTGGGGATTGGTTTCACTACCGTGTTGAGCTTTGTTTGGTTTTGTCATTTGTGGTGTTGACGACACACCATGCAGTTTGGTGTGTGTGCTGCTTGTATGATTGCTGCATAGATGTGGATATGTTTAGAATTTTGGAAGTTACTTTTATCTGATTACTTTTACTTGGCTGGTGAAACTTGCCCATCCTTGCTGTCATTTGACCTCTGGCTTAAAATTATGAAAGATACATTCTTTCATATTGGTGAAACTTGCCCCTTTTATAAGTTTACTCCATGATGAACCTTGATCAGTGCACTTCATTGACAAGTCTGAGAGTAAAACAATGCTAATCCTAACTTTCCTTTTTCTATTCAGTTTCTGTTTATTTTGCAGGTACAGATTTGAAGATGAAGATTTTAGTTTATTTTTTCTTTATAGAATAATCCAATGTAATCTTCTTCATTCTTTTTTAATTTTAGTTCTATTCTTTTGTAATCTTCATTTTATTATTTTGTAATAAAGATTATACTATTATCAATAAATAAATATTATTCTTCATTTATTTACTATTGTAAAAACTGTGGATGATTTTTATAAGTTACATTTTTGTAACTTATTTATTGAATGAAAAGATTAAATAGATATTCATATTCTTAATTGCTTTCTTTAGATAAAGTTTGAGTTATATTGGTTAACTCTTAATTAAATCAAGATTCAAACATTATTCAAAAATCCTTTTGAATTATAATTCAAACACTCAATTTTTTAAATTCAAATTTCATTTCCCAAAACACATAATTCCACAAAGATCATATCAAACTCTATAGCAATCATCCTTTAAGACTAAACCTAATCTCAAAGTATGATAGAACCTTGATCACTTTAGGTTTTTATTTGGCGAAAAATTTACCCACATTTTCACAGATGAATGCATGCAACATCTTAAATTCCTAAATCTACCCTTCGTGAGTTCCTAAATGCTGGGATGTTGCAGACTTCCCCCCTTAAATTAAAATTCATCCCGAAGTTTGTGGAGATGTACCTGAATAGTTCTGGATAGGTTTTTCTTAAGTCCTCTTCTTTCTCCCACGTGGCTTCTCTTTCAGGGTGATGTTCCCATTGTACTTTGCAATATTTGATTGCTCTGTTCCTCAACCTTTTCCAGTTTTATTCTAGAATCTTATAGGGATTTTCAATATAGGTCAAGTCTGCTTGTAGTTCTATCTCTTGATGTGTAATTGCATCATCTGGAACTTTCAAACATTTACGAAGTTGTGACACATGTAAAACATTGTGCACTTGAGCCAATCTTGATGGTAACTCTAAAGCATAAGCTATAGTTCTGTTCTGACTCAATATCTTTAATGGTCCGATGTATCTTGGACTCAGTTTTCCTTTAACTCCGAACCTTTTCACCCCTTTCATTGGACTTACTTTCAAGTATACCATGTCTCCTACTTCTGGATGCCATGATCTTCGACTTTGATCAGCATAACTTTTCTGCCTACTCTGAGCTATTTTCAGTCTATCCCTGATCTTATCAATGATATCTTATTTTTCCTTAATATAATCTGGCGCAAATTCTTTGCTGCTTCTAGGCTCATACCAACATATTGGTGATTTACACTTCCTTCCATACAGAACCTGATATGGAGCTGCCTTCAGACTACTCTGATAGCTATTATTATAAGAAAATTCTGCCAATGGTAGATGATCTTCCCATGTACCTCCAAAATCTAATGCACACGCTCTTAGCATGTCTTCTAGTATTTGATTTGTTCTCTCTGTTTGACCTCCTATCTCGGGATGATAGGCTGTGCTGAAATCTAACTTTGAACCGAGTGCTTCATGCAATTTCTTCCAAAATGCTGAAGTAAACACTGATCCCCTATCAGTTATGATCTTTTTGGGTACTCCATGCTTACTTACTATCTCTTTGACGTAAACTTCAACTAACTTCTCGGCATTATCTTTCTGATTTACCGGAATAAAATGTGCACTCTTAGTGAGTCTGTCCACAATTACCCATATCATATCCTTCCTTTTTGGTGTCATGGGCAATCCTGTGATGAAGTCCATACCTATTTCTTCCCACTTCCATTCGGGAATTTCCAAAGGTTGTAATGGTCCTGCTGGGCTTTGATGTTCAGCCTTCACCCTTTGGCAATTATGACATTCTGATACATATTTAGCAATGTCCCTTTTCATGTTATTCCACCAGAATAGTTCTTTCAAATCCATATACATCTTAGTACTTCCTGGATGTATAGAATACGGTGTTTCATGTGCTTCTCTAAGTATAACATTTCGAGTCTCAGACACATCTTGAACACAAAGGCGGTCTTGAAACCATAAGGACTCATATTCTCCAAGTGAAAAACTGATTTTTTCCCTTGAGATATCCTCCGAATTTCCTCAACAATAAAAGGATCTTCTGCTTGATGTCTGAAAATTTCGTGCTTAAGATCACTGTCCTGCTCCGCAACTACCTGCATAGTAGCTAATCCTCCAAGAACCTCTGTTTTGATGAATTGAAGCTCTAATCTTTCCAAGTCCATTTGTAATTCTTTTGGTAACTCCCGATTACTAGGCTGAATATCTACACTCTTTCTGCTTAAAGCATCAGCTACAACATTTGCTTTCCCTGGAGTATAGTTGATTGTTAAATCATAATCCTTGATTAGTTCCAACCAACGTTTTTGTCTCATATTCAATTCCTTTTGAGTGAAGAAATATTTGAGACTTTTATGCTCAGTGTATAACTCACATCTGGCTCCATATAGAAAATGCCTCCATCCTTTCAGCGCAAAAACTACTGCTGCTAACTCTAAATCATGAGTTGGATAATTGACTTCATGTGGTTTCAGTTGTCTTGAACCATAAGCAATCACTTTCCAATCTTGCATTAACACACAACCCAAACCTTCTTTAGATGCATCACAGTATACTGTGAAGTCTTTTCCTGTTTCTGGAACTGCTAGAATTGGAGCTGTGGTTAACCTGGTCTTCAACTCCTGAAAACTTGCGTCACAATTCTCATCCCAATTGAATGGTGTATTCTTTCTTAGCAATTTGGTCATTGGTACAGCTATTTTGGAGAAACCCTCAATGAATCTCCGGTAATAACCAAACATTCCTAAGAAACCTCGAATTTGCTTCACATTGGTCGGTGCTGTCCACTCTAGTACTAATTGAACCTTAGATGGATTTACAGCAATTCCATCTTTACTGATCACATGACCGAGGAATTATACCTCATCTAGCCAAAATTCACACTTACTAAACTTAGCATAAAGTTTGTGTTCCCTTAGAGTCTGCAATGCTATTCTCAAATGATCAGCATGCTCTTCCTTATCCTTGGAATATATCAGAATTTCATCAATAAAGACTATGACAAACTTGTCCAAATATGGCATGAAGATCTTGTTCATCAGATTCATGAATATTGTTGGTGCATTGGTCAAACCAAATGGTACTACCAGATACTCATGGTGTCCATATCTTAAGACAAATGCTATTTTTGGAACATCTTCCAGTTTGATTTTTATTTGATGGTATCTAGATATTAAATCGATCTTTGAGAATACTCTGGCTCCTTTCACTTAATCAAAAAAATCTTGAATTCTTGGTAAAGGATACTTATTCTTGATAGTAACGTTGTTCAGATTTCTATAATCTCCACACATCCTTCTTCCACCATCTCTCTTATCCACAAATATTACTGGTGTTCCCCATGGAGATACACTTTCCTGAATAAATCCTTTTCTGGCTAACTCATCAATTTTCTCTTTGAGTTATTTTAACTCTTTGGGTCCCATCTTATATGGTGCTTGAGCTATTGGTGCTGTACCAGGAATTAGGTCAATAGTGAACTCTATCTCCCGGTCTGGTGGCATTCCCGGTAGCTCTGTTGGAAAAACATCTTGAAATTCATTTACTATAGGAATATCTTCCAATTTGACCTCTTTCATCGAGTTCAATTGCAGATCCACTATGATATGACTGTGCTTATATGCTTGGTAAACTATCCTTGCTCCACTTGGAGTTTTGATTGCGACAGTTTTCTCCTCACAATTTATCTGAGCTTCGTGTTCCATCATCCAATCCATTCGCAGCACTACTGCAATTCCCTTCAAAGGAATCACATAAAGGTCTGCGAAATATGTACAACCACAGATCAAGATAACCTGATCTTGTTTTATGTGGCGTACAATCACATTTCCTCCTGCCGTAACTACGGTCATAGGGCTTTCTAACGTTGCCCTTCTAATCCTGAACTTATCAAAAAATTCTTCAGAAATGAATGAAGTAGTTGCACCAGTATCAACTAGAACTTTGTCGGGATTGGTAAGGATATTGAGCGTACTTATCACTGCATGCTCCGAATTATCCACCTCCTCGAGAGTTGCACAGTTCAGTTTCTCGGTAGGTCGGTTCCTCTTGCCATTGTTGTTCTTGCCATTATTTCCTCCTTTATTGAGTTGTCCATTTCCTCCATTGGCTTGTCCTCCTCCCTTCGTAGGCCAACCTCCTGGTGGTTTGCTCGGACAATCGGGCTTGATATGCCCCTTCTAACCACAACTGTAACAGATCACTATAGGATTTTTGCTTTCCCTCTGGAAATTCCCTAGAATTCCATAATTGTTAAAAACAACATTCCTTCTCGGATTGCACTGCCCTTGTTATTGTTATTTTTGCCATAGTTCCTGTTTCGAGGTTTGAACTCCAGGTTGGGTTTAGGTTTGCTTTCCTGAATTCTCTTGGTTTCCTTCTTGGCTCTCTTCCTCCTATCCTCTTGGGCATTCTTATAATCATCTTCAAAAGTAATGGCTGCATCCAGCAACTGCTGATAAGTTTGTTTATTAGCTAACCTTAGCTGCATTTTCACAAATGGGTTTAACCCACGCAGAAAATGTTTCTTCCGCTTATCTTCAGTGTTAACGTCCTCCTCAGCATAGCGAGACAGTTGACTAAACTCTCGGATGTACTTCATGACACTAGTATATCCCTGCTGAAGCTCCTCAAATTCTCTCCACTTCAACTCCATAACACTTTCCGGAACATGATATTCACGGAATCTCTGCTTGAACTCCTCCCAGGTGAACTCCCTTCCTGGTTGTTGCATGGCCAACTGATTCTCCCACCATGATGCTACAGGTCCAGTCAGAAGATGAGTTGCATACCTCAATTTCTCCTCATCATTGCAACCTACAGTTTTCAGCTTCCTTTCAGTATCTGCTAGCCAATCTTCTGCATCCATTGGTTCAGGAGCTGATGCAAAAGGTAACGGCCTTGCATTCTGGAAGTCGGATAGACTTACTCCTCCACCTTCAGGTGCCCTCTGATTTGCTCGTCCCAGCAGCTCTTCCATGAACTTGTTCTGGGTCTCTTGCATCATTTGCATGCACTGCATAAAGTTCTGCTCCATTAACGGTCTCATTGGTGGTGGTGGTGGTGGTGGTGGTAATGCTCCCTGATTTGTTGCATCTGCATCGGCCTTCTCCTTGGCCTCTCGCTCCATCCACTGCTGCTTAGTTTCGATTTCTACACCCGTATCGATGACCCTCTAGTCCTGCAACATAAATCGAATACTCATAATTACATCATGCACATGTGTTTTGAGCTCGACTTTATGCACAGAACCAGTCACACAATGAAGATCCAAAGAAAATCCAAATATGCATTTCACATGTTATACATAATATCTTAATAATACAAAGTCATTACAACATATACCATATAGGTATAATCACAAAACTACCTTATTCATCTAACTACCTTATTACTTGGAGTACAATACACGGTACTTGATATCACTAACTAGTTACCTCCTTCTAGTAGTAACTACGCTCATCTTACATGCATGATGTCCAACCGTGATGACGTGTTGTTCGTCGCACAGTTTGTGGAACAAATGGCCTTCCAGAAGGAACATACTCTGTATCTGAGGTGTCAGGACTTGAGTCATTACTCAACCTGAGCGCATTGACTCCCTCCAGCTCAGCTGAAAAGTCTTCAAAAACATATTCAACATTATCTCCCGCCTGTATCTCCTGAGCTTCATTCCTTGAGTTGTCAACAGGATACGCAGATCCTGCTGCTTCCCAGGTGCTCCTTTGGGCAAGAAGTTAAACAATGGATAGTTTATATTCCCTGGGTTTTGAGAAGATGTTGATGATTCAAACACTCTCTCCTCAGGATATTCTTCTTCATTCTGATTATCTATTGACATGGTATTTCTACTACTGTTACTAGGGTTAATTCTTGCACCCATCCAGCTAGATTATCCAACATTTCTGTCAGAACCATCTGTGGACATCTGGTGTTCATGAGATACTTCATATGATCCCCTTCTCCAACCATTAGAATTCTCAATAGGAAGTTCTGAGTCAGAACCATCTTCTGAGCCCTGTGGTACTACATACCTCATATCCATAGTAGGTTCATATCTAGGTTCAGGTCTTGGTGAATAAGGGTATGGTATAAAAGATTCAAGATCTATAGGTATATCCTTAAAGATAGGTGTTGCACTACTACCTGCTTTCTTCTCTAGCTGGAATGCTAACTGCTTCCTCCTTTCTGAATCAGTTAGATCCTCTAACATGTCATTTTTATCTTCAACAATCACTTGATGTGTCTTGTAAAAAGACGCAATGAGTGTTCGGCATTTATCCATAAACTTGGAAGCTAACTTAGGATACTTCTTAACCAAAGTAAGATGATCTGGTATAGGCTCCGAGTCTATAGAATCATGAGGTATCGCAGAGAATGTGCTACCTTATAACTCCTTGGTTTTATGCTCCCGGATATTAACTATCGCCTCCACAACCGCAACATGATATACTGCTAAATGACTCCTACCTTCACCTATAGGTAGATAGTGATATAATCCAAGCTCCTCTGGAAGTTGGATACTCACTCAATACTTGGATAACATCCGGCCATCAAGGTAAGTTGTAGTGTTCACTGGAATTCTAGTTGGACAACTAAAGATCTTTAAAAGTTGACGAAGTTGGTCGGTGAATGATCCTTGATAATCGTCAAGAGTCTCCTCTTTCCTTACCAAAGTCTGTTTTGGAAACTTTGGTGCCATAGCTCTGTATATGAGGAAAATAATTTTTGATTAGTAACCAATAATATATTGCATCATAACAAAGAATTATCGCACTAAAAATATATAACGGAATATTCTCAATTGAATACCCATTATATTAATTTTAGAGAATTCTTTATCATTGCTACACTTTCCTACAGGTAATACCCTTTACTAGGTTTAACCTAAGGTCAAAGAAATTTGCTCTGATACCAACTATGGTGACCCAGCATACCACTCCATGTGTAGTACACTATAGTCGTTGACATGACATCCACAGAACACCGTCCTGTAAATATCACATCCCTCAAAGTGGTACAATAGAAACATTGCGGGTCCATATTACAAACATTCACACATTATTATTATTACAATACCAGAAGTCCAAGACTTCAAAAGGTTTCAACTTACAAACCAAAATATAAAGTGTTTCACTGGAATTTAAAAGTAGAAACTCTGACTAGGAGTTGAGCTTAGCAGCTTATTTTATAGAGTTCATGCTGCTCGGCTCCGTTGGTTACTACTAACTTGGATACTTAGTTGGACTCGTTATCATCAACACCATAGCGGATTTCGTAATCCACTCCTTCAACACCTCCTGACAGATCAGGCTCCTCGTAGAACACATCTTCTTCACATTCGGCTGCATACATTGGCACGTCCTCGGAATCTTCAGAGTCTAAGCAAGGGATCAAAGGAAAGGATGAGTAACGGCGTTACCCAACAAGTTCATTATATGCAAGGTGGGAAGTTTGATGCTCTAACTACCACCTCGGACTTTAAGTCCTAGGCACTATGTAGTTTTTGTAAATCTTTCTTCAAAGATTGATTTTATAATTAAAATCTATGACCATCAGCTTTCACAGGTTGACTAGAACTTTCATGGAGTTCCTTTCCTGCCATGTTCGTAGCTCCTTCCCGGAAAAGGGAGTAACAAGTTACAATTCTTACACTCTGCAGAGGTGCGTTACTTTACACAGGAGAGATCAACTCCTTGTTGCACAACCGGGCATACTTTCCCGTCCACAATTCCATGATGTGGGGCCCAGTAGTTGGTCCAAGCCAATCACTGCCCCTTCGCGACCTCGCATGCCTCCTTGGTGTACACCATGCCCACATAATGAATTACGGCAATGGTTCGTACAAGACGTTAGATGCCAGAACTATCGTGGGACGATGATGGTTCCCACCCATATGCTGCATATCCTCTACGAATTACCAATTAATATGCATGCTACGAGGATAACAGCCACGACCTGCACATCCGACTTCATGCGAGAGGAAGAAGATACAGCTGACTTCTCTATCCCATTCCAAATCTCATGGCTAACGCGTAATATACGGCGCTAGAATCACTGATGTCAGGGGTTATTAAGTCCCTAATTGATCATTATTATTGCAATTAGAACCCTAAGTTCTATTTCTCCATCATATCATCACTTAGGATGATATCTAGGATTTCTTTATTTGTGAAAATAATATTTTCTTTCTTTAGAATATATATGATAACACACCATTTGTAAATACTTTGATAAAGACTCTTCAAAGGATATGAGCAAGTGATGAACTTGCCTTGTGATGGAAAGGTAGTGAAGTCTGATGCTTGCACTGGACCTTGAGCTTCTATGTCTACAAAAACATCATTATTGCCCGGTAAGGACAATATTTAAAGAAGCAAAATGATTATGCAAAGTAATGTAATGCATCATTTAACTTGATATGCATTCTCCCCATTATTAATAAAATTATTTTTTAATAATAAAGGAGTTATAAATATTATTTTTTAATATTTATAATAGAATATTGTATTCTTTTATTTTATTTTCCTTTTATTTGACTTTTATTGATTTAATAATTCTTTTAGGAATTATCACTTAAATATCAAAAATTGTTATTGAATATTTATTTAGTATTTTTCAAAAATACTACAATATTAATATATAATGAAAGTGATTTTTATTTATTTTTATCATCTTTCAATAATTTTGTAAAATTCCAAAAGGAATATATGATCACAAAATTCTTAATAAAATTTAAATATATAAAATTTATATCTTAATTTATTTGGATAACTTGGATTTTTGTGAATCCAAAAATATTTTATTTATAATTTTTGGACTTTTATATTATTTTCTAGAATTTAATTAAGTTTAGGGGCATTTTGGTCTTTTCCTATTTATTAAAACAGGCCTTAAAGGTTTTTGGGCTGGCTTATTCTTATTGGGCCCTTGTGGCCCATGAGGCATAGTCAAAATAGCCACCTCGAAGGGTTCTGGCCCAACTCAGCCCACTCACTCGCTGCCTCTCACCCTTGAGCTCACTCCTCTCCTTCTCCATCCCCGACCTCGTGGTCGGTGATGTCGCCACCGATGATTCCCGCCGTCTTGGACCGCCATGGCCGCCACCGTGGTGCAGGAAGGGGTTGTCGACTCCACTCTTCCCTCCTGTCCAACTGGATTTGGACATAGAGCTCTCCTGCGACAAATTGATGTCGTCCCGAACCCTAAGGTTTGGGATTGGTGTTGATCCTGGCGCCGCCATTGCTGTCGCGCTATGTGGTGATTCACCTCGCCCCTAGGCGTGACTATGGTCGCCGTCGTGGCGCTGTATGGGTTGCAGCGTCCCCCTGGGGGGTGCTCCATGTGCCGCCATGGTCGTCGGCCCATCTGCTTCCTCTTCTATTCTTTAGCGAGGAACTTTGATGAGTGCTCCCTCTCCGCTTGTGCTGCTCTATGTTAATTCATCCTCTGCTGGATGTTTGGCGGTGATCTTTCTGGTCACTGTCTTGTTTTGATTAGGGTTCTTGGTTCTGTTTAGGGTTCATACCCTGCTGTTGATTAGATACTGATGAATTAGATCATGTGTTGATGATCTCTAAATCTGTTAAGTGGTGATTAGCTGCTTATGGTTGATGATTATCTATGGTGATGCTAGTGGCTTACTGCTGATGATTCCGTGGTTAAATATCATATTATTTAGAGGGTAAAATTGTACTGGAAACACTACTTGGTAAAGCTATTGGTTTGGATAATTTACCATTGTCATTACTTGGTTAATGACACTGGGTATGGTGTGATGAAGTTACTGTCTTTGTGTTGTTGGCTTGAGAATTCATGTGTGGTTCAGTGAAGATATACATAGGGATTTCCTAGTTATGATTCCTGTAATGACAGGAAAATGATTGGTAGTTGATTGATTGAATTTGTGAAGATTGAATGCTTATTCTGACTCATGTAGAATTGTTCTTGTGACACCATCTTTGTATGGCACACTAGAATGATTCTAATCCATTGTTTGGGTTGGTTTGAGCTTAAGACAAGTTTGGCATTAAAAGATAAGTAGAAATGTTCCTTTTTGAAATCCCTAAGACCAATGATGTTGGTCTGAGGCTTAGGGATTAAGCTTTATCTAGTTGATTCATATGGATGGTTCTATTAGTGGTACCAGCTACTGTTTCTTGAATCAAAGCTTGGAAAAAATTGATAGTAGGCTTGATCATTTATATGGATCCAAAAGATTAACTTCTAAGGTGTTACTCTTATCTTAGAGATGTGCCTAGAAGTTAAATCTTAGCTATATTTATTCTTGAATTGAAATATAGCTTGATAGCCAAATCAATGATGTTGTTCTGAGTTTTGGTTGGATCCCTGTACTTTGCTGTTTGCTTTTAGAGTTTAAAACCTCAGTAATGGATTCAACCCACTTGGGTGCTTTCTGAGAGTTTGAATGAGTGACAGATCATGTATGCTTATCTAATCTTAGACAAATAGTTTATTTGATGATCTATTTACTTACCACTGTCACTTGATGATATGGTTGTTAGTAATTGATCTTGTGGTAGCTTGATCTGGTGGTTGATCTTGTGCTTCCCTGGTATATCCATCTCCTGGCTTGTCCTTGATCTAGCCCTTCAACTCCTGATCCTGACGGCTTGACCTTGGTCTTGCTATCCACCTGATCTTCCCCCTCCTTATGTCACCATCCTAGTGATGTGATCCTGGGCTTTGGTTGGTTTGGCTACTGGCTCCTGTGCTTGGTTTAGCTGCTGGTTGTTGTTCTTGGTGTGTAAGAACAAGGGAATGATGTGGGGATTGGTTTCCCACGGCTGTGTTAACAGTTTTGTTTGGTTGTCTTTGTGGTGTTGACAAAGACACACCATGCGATTTGGTGTGTGTGTCTTTGCTTGTGTGCACAGATGTGGATATGTTCGAATTTTGAAAGTTACTTTTATCGATTATTACTTTTACTTGGTGAAACTTGCCCTCCTTGTCATCATTTGACTTCTGGCTTAAAATTATGAAAGATACATTCTTTCATATTGGTGAAACTTGCCCCTTTTATAAGTTTACTCCATGATGAACCTTGATCAGTGCACTTCACTGACAAGTCTGAGAGTAAAACAATGCTAATCCTAACTTTCCTTTTTCTATTCAGTTTCTGTTTATTTTGCAGGTACAGATTTGAAGATGAAGATTTTAGTTTATTTTTTTCTTTATAGAATAGTCCAATGTAATCTTCTTCATTCTTTTGTAATTTTAGTTCTATTCTTTTGTAATCTTCATTTTATTATTTTGAAATAAAGATTATACTATTATCAATAAATAAATATTATTCTTCATTTATTTACTATTGTAAAAATTGTGGATGATTTTTATAAGTTACATTTTTGTAACTTATTTATTGAATGAAAATATGAAATAGATATTATTCTTAATTTCTTTCTTTAGATAAAGTTTGAGTTATATTGGTTAACTCTTAATTAAATCAAGATTCAAACATTATTCAAAAATCCTTTTGAATTATAATTCAAACACTCAATGTTTTAAATTTCATTTTCCAAAACACATAATTCCACAAAGATCATATCAAAGTCTATAGCAATCATCCTTTAAGACTAAACCTAATCTCTAAGTATGAAAGAACCTTGATCACTAGGTTTTTATTTGGCGAAAAATTTACCCATATTTTCACAGATAAATGCATGCAACATCTTAAATTCCTAAATCCACCCTTCGTGAGTTCCTAAATGTTGGGATGTTACATGATCATAATTCAAGAACTGGCTCTTCAGGCCATAACTGCGGGGCTGCGTGAGGCGGGGCAGAAGTTCTTCCGGTTGCATGGCGTGATGCCATGATGGAACTGGTTCCTCATAAACCCCATCGTCTTCAAAATAGAGGCCACAAGGATGAAGCAGAAGCACAGCGCTGGCGAGACCGGGACAAGCAGAAAATGCCGCCTCCTAGACACACCAGTCGTTCGTCTGAACCCTATCGCATGACGATAACACCGGACTAATAAACAACAAAGACCGCCCAACCAAGTCGGCATAGTAGCGGGCGTCATGAAGATCCACCTCGGAGCCAACATCACGAAGCTCCGGAAGGCAGCCACCGCTCAGCCGAAAATAGCCCACCAGAACCACCATCCCCACCTAGCAGTAACCACAATGGATCTCATCACAGCCCTGGTAGCCGCCAGGGCGGAGAGGGCAATGAAAGGAGAAGAAGTCGAAATCCGACTCCAGCACCCCGCATGAACAACGAACAACCAAGGCAAAGATCACTATCGCCAAACGACGCTCGCCATCACATTGAATCTAACATCTAATCACAATGCTATGAGAAGGAAGAAGTGTATGTGGGACCCAAATGCTTTGGTCCATGCATCCGCAGAACAAAATTTCCGGGTGACTTAGGTATCGCAAAGAAAATTCAACCCTATGACGGTATGGCCCAGGCAGATACTTGGATTCAATATTTTTTCCATGCCTATTGCATCGCCCAAGAAGGAAACAGACTGGTCGCAGTCTGGTATCTCCCACTTATGCTATGGAAGATGGCTCGATCATGTCTCAATGAGTTGCCAGAAAACTCGATAAACAACTGGTATGATATGCAAAGTTCGTTATTTTGGAATTTCGAGGGTACATACAGGAGGCCCTGCACAGTTGGAGACCTGCAGTGTTGCACTCAAAAACCTAGAGAAACTTGCCGGGATTACCTCGGACGATGGATTGACACGAAAAACTCCTATGAAGGAGTAAACGACCAAACTGCGATCGAAGATTTCATTGCAGGTATCCCAATCAGATTAATACATCATCGACTGAAATGCCACAAAGTTACTGATTTGGGAGAGATGATAGAAACGGCAAGCAAGTATGCAGATGTCGACGATGATTCAGAGGGGCTGCTGAACGCTCTAGTCGTTCCACAGTCGGCTAAGCAACCAAAGCAAAAGCAGAACTAGAAGCACAAGAACACCTTGGAAGATAAACCCAATCCGGAAAATACAACTGTCAATGCTACTTTCGGATCTAGAGGACGAGGAGTGCGTGAAAGCGGCCGGGGATGAGGCCGCGGAACTTTCCGAGTCCATGGTAGAGGCGACCAGCAGCCCAAAAAGACATATTTCTGGGCCGACATTGCCAACAACCCTTGTGTACATCACTCATATGGGAACGAGGGTTCTTCCCTCACAAACGATGAGTGTCATTTCAATGACGATATTAAAAGAGGTGAATCCGCTGGCTACAGGGCTAAGCGACGAAAAGGAAAGAAAAATTCTAAGAAAGGCAAGGAGGCCAAGAAAGATTTCGACATGGAAAAAGCGAAAGCAGCACATCCCAAGTTGGATGGAAATAAGGATTATCCTACCAAAAAATACACTTACGATATGCTTCCTTGGAACCTCAATCATATCCGGCCTATGGGAGCCTTTAGGTCACAACCACAATCTACTCACACAGGCGAACCTCTCTTGTAATCCCTTGTAACATCTAGCTCTGCCGATATATTACTGGGTTGCTTGCAGGAGTAGGATCCGATCACCGCTGTCGGATCTGAACCTGGGTAAACTTGTGTGCTCACTATCCCCGAAACACCGTACGGCTCACATCCCATCTTTCTCAACGTTCTTAGGACCTCCTGTGACGTACTTGTCATTAATCCGACGACATGGACACATGTTCGGTGTAATATGCTGAGTGCTTATATTTGCAAGTTTAAACACTCAGCAAACAAATATGCCAAGTGTCATATCTAAGCCGAGTGTTTTTTGATGATGTTCGGTAACATCACATGTTTGTCTAAATGCACTCTGCAACAAGCTCGATTACAGCAGGAGAGATCTCTATAGTGTTTGGTCACTAGAATGATGCTTTGTACCAAAATATGTGGTGCCTAAGGATTAGCCAAAAGTCAACATTTTTTTAATGTGATCAAGTTTAAACACAAAATGTAAACATTTACAATACTAAAAAAATATTAGAGGATTCACCATAAAGTATATTTATTAATGTATCCATTCAATATTATAGATATAGATATTTTCCTAAACATTTGATCAAATTTAATAAGATTTGAGTTTTGGCTAATCCTTAGGTGCCTTATATTTTGGGACGGAGGGAAAATATCTTGCCAACAATTTGTTAAGAGATTTTCATTGTTGTACCGGTATGACTAATTTGCAGTTTTAGTACACATATTAGTACTACTATGTCCCACGCGACTCCTGCTTTATTTTCATTTCAATAGTAAAGAAAAATAGAATGAAAAAGTTATGTCAGGAAATTCCGTTTAACAGCCAGGCCCAGGAGAAAACGAAAGGAGACGCAAACCATATTCGGTTGGAGCAAGGCCAGCGGCACAGAAGTGGTAGCTAGCTATTCCGGCAACGGTAATATGCCTCTTCTGAAGTCAGAGATTGTGTTTTCCGCATGTGGGAGAATTGGTCGAAGGAATAATATGGCAATAAGCTATGAGCGTCTAATACAGTTCTGATCATGGTTGTACTTGTATCCATCAAAAGGAAATCTTGGCTGGGTTATTTAAGGCCGCAATTAACCTTAGACAGGTTTTGGAAGGTGGTCCACCTTTTGCCATGCTGTAAAATGAAATGGGCATGGCTTCATCTGTGTTCCATTTCCTTATTTAGCCAATGATTTTGGGAAAGTTCGAATAGTACATGGACGAATTCATAAAAATGATTATTGCTGCCACCTAATATTTCACCATGCATCATTTCCAGAACTGGATAGATTCCCTCTAAATCTTCGTACTTACCCATCGACCGTTGAAAGTTTTCAAGTACACAGCACAGAGATCATAGCACATCGCCCTTGCACAATCGAATACATACATTACTAAAGGAAGACCACCAAGGACAGACCAACAAAGTATGAGAACATATGGAGAACGAGAGAGAATCTGACTCTTGTATGACAAAACAAAATTGGGATATATAGGATTAAACAAAACTGATGACGATCTCTGGGGTATACAAGATTATAATCTCACCTAGTACAATCTTTTGTGTCCAGGCATACACAGAGAATAAATCAGTCGGAAAATCCTACAGCGAAGCTGATGAAAAACGGGAAGCTTTATTCTTGATGACTCCCTCCTGAGTCCTGACTCCTGACTCCTGAGACCTGACCGACGAGACGAAAACTTGTTCGCTCTTCCCATTCCGACAAAAAAAAAAAAACCAAGTGAATCTTGCTGCTCCGTGCTCCCTACGGCCTTGTTCCATTTTTCCTCCGGTGATCCGTCCAGGAAATCGAACTGTGCGTCCGCATGGTTGTCTGCTTCCTTCTTTCCAAGCTAGTAGACGAAGTTGTTGGCCATGGCGTCGCGCACCTGTGCGGCGGCAGTGGAGCCCACGGGGTTAGGGGCGACCACGTCGTCTTCTAGGAGCTCGAAGTTGGGCAGCTCGGGGTCGAGCTCGTCGCCGTGGCTCTGGCAGAAGTTGTGGAGGACGCAGCACGCGCTGACTATGGCGGGGAGGTCATGCACCTTGATCTCGGTGCGCTTCTGGAGGCAGGCCCAGCGCGTCTTGAGCCTCTGGAACGCGTCCACGGCCACGCCGCGCGCGGCGGCCACCTTCAGGTTGAACCCGTGCTGCGTGTGCGTCAGGTTCTGGTGGGAGTAGGGCACCAGCATCCAGTCCATGAGCGGGTAGCCGACGCCGCCGACCAGCTGCTTGCCCTCGCCCAGGATGTCAACGGTACGCGTCTTCAGCGACGACTTGAGGAGCACTTCCTCGTCGAGCATGGCGCCCGGGTGGTCGACGCAGACGTCGGTGAAGGCGCCGTCCGCGTCCACGGACGCCTGCAGGCTCACGCTGTAGGAGACCTTGCCGTTGCGCTCCGTGAGGCCGGCGTTGACGTAGTTGCTGACGTTGTGCGTGGGCGCGATGATGGGGATCTGGGCGGTGTAGACGGCGCCGACGACGTCCGGGATGCCGCCCGTCAAGGCCTTGAACTTGGCGGCGACGGAGGCCGCGACGGTGGCGTCCGGCCAGATGACGACCTGTGGCAGGACGACGGCGTTGATGGCGGCGCAGACCTCGTGCAGGAGCTTGCTGCAGGTGGCGACCCCGATGCCGAAGCGCTGGCCGATCGCGCGGAGGCGCTCGCCCGTGGAGAGGCGAAACACGCAGACGGCGACGCGCTTGTCGACCGGGATGGCGCTGCGCATCTGGGTGTCCTCCTTCCCCACGGTGGACGCAAGCAGCTCGCACAGCGCCACGAAGGTGGAGCGGGACATGTGGAAGGCGCGCTTGAAGTCCGCCTCAGGGTACCACGGCCTGCTCACCGTGTCCCACCACTCGCCGTCCTTCTCCATCGCCCACAGCCGCTTCCGGCCGCCCTCGACAGAGACATGGCTGCCTCCGCCGACGCCGTTGCTCCCGCCGCTGGCCATCTCGACCGATCCCCACGCCGAGCGCTGCCTCTTGGCCCCACGCGCCGCCGCCGCCACCGCGCCACCCATCCAATCTGCACCCCTCTTGTTCACCATGCCCTGCGGCGGCGCCTCAACCCCCACCGTCTGAAACACGAACATACTGCTGCCTTCACCGCTCCCGCCGCTGGCAAACCCCGGCGGCGCCCCTGATCCGGCGATCCATTCCGCCCCGCCGGTCTGCTGGGACATTTCAAACCCAACGGTCGGCTGCAACAACACATGAGAATCGAACCCACCGTACTCCCCATTGCTCCCTCTTGGATCCCACCTCCAATCCTCCCCCTCTACGGCCGCCGCCGCCCCTACCATCGACTCCGCCCCATTATTTTCCGTGCCGCCGCCTTCCACTACTGCACCATCATTATTCTCCACGCCGTTGAACACCTGAGCATCCGTCTCCACCACCGGCAAAGACCCGTCGTAAGCGCCGAAATAATAGGCGAACAGGTCGTCAGCGTCATCGGTCATGTTAGTGGTGGTGGTGGTGGTGGTGGTGGAGGAGGAGTAGTAATTCGAACCGACGTGGGACAGGTTCTTCATCTTGGCTCTAGCTACGGTGGTGGTGGTGGAAGTGGAACGGGATCAATACTAGCTAGGAGAATGGAGAGGGCCGGCGGCTGTGGGAGGGGGAGAAGGGTAGAAGAGGAGGAAGAGAGGATGCTGACCAGCCCTCGCTGCGAGGGGTTGGTGAGGAAGTAGGGGGAGGGAGGGGGCATATATATAGGTACCTGGGGGTGGGCTCGCGGTACGTCTCGGGAGAAGGGAAGGCGGGTGGTGGCGGCGGATCTCGCGGCCGCGCAGGGAGAATGTCGAAAACCCTAGTGGCTGTGGTCTTTTGCGCGCGGCGGGTCGCGTTCGAAAATTTGGCCTTTCTTTCTTTTTGGAGAGAGGCGCGCCGTTCGATTTGGTACACGGGCGTCACCCACACGACGGGCGGGCGTGATCGGGCTGACTGGGTGTGCAGCCCGTCCGTACGTGGTGGGCTGCCGTGGCAGGTGAAAAAAAATGTTATGCCGTGGGGATTTGGTTCGACCGAATTACTATGTCTACGGAAATGAAGTGGATTGACCGTTGGTCCTACGGTCCATCAGCGGACAAATTCTTCAGTAGCATCTACGGACTGCAGTACTTTCTTGCGGCAGAACAAGCTTTCACTGACCAAATCTCAGATACATACGGTAGACCAAAGCATCATGACTACTGTCTAGCCTAATCAAGGATGACAGAGATGCCCTCATCCGTACGGTATATAATTGCAGTTTTTGTTGTAGAATATGGTCTTTGTCACCTCCCTAGGATTTTATCTGCACCAATTTTCTCCTTCAATCGCCCATATATATACAAGACTTTAAGATAAAGTAAATATCCCTTTTCATGTGAAAAATGACAATTTCTCGACCCACTCGTATACTATAGTATGAGCTCACTTAGGTCTTCTTTCCCATATTCCCCCGCGTATTCCACGATTCTCTAGTATTTCTATCTAACAACGGGTGGTAACTTATGTGTCATGTCATTATTCATTGGGCCATCCACCCGCATCAAATGTCGGCCATTTTCGTCTCCGCTACAATCCCAAACCCCGTAGACACGTGTTGTCGTTGACGAGGTTTAATCTCGTCAATGCCCTTTGTTATGGACTTGGATTTTGGAGAAGATGGGGATGCTGGAGATCGTGGCACGGTTAACAGACAAGCAACCAGGGGACACGAGATTTACCCAGGTTCAGGCCCCCGGAGGGAAAACCCTACTCCTGCTTGTCTGCTCTTTGATTACGGCGGAACCGAAGGTTACAGGGTGCGCAGATTCGATCTGGCGTGGATGCGTGTGCGAAAGTATGAGTCGAGAGATCTAGGACGTGCCCTCCTGGCCTTTATATAGACTTAGGCAGGTCCCGGGCATAGTCCTAGTCGGTTACAAGTTCTAGGGTTTTACCCCTTTGAATTTCCTATCTATGCTAGTCTTGCTCTCCAAGGATCCGAAGGTGTCATGGGCTTTGGCCACCCGAAAATCGTCATGGGCCAGTGTATATCTACTGTAGGCCTTCCTTGGGCTGGACCAGGTATGCTGAAGTTACGTACCCGTAGGGTATAACGATGTCAGTCGTATCGTCATATCGCCATTCTATCAGGAGGCCCACACATGCTAGCTTAGGTCTTCTTTAGGTCGTGTTGACCTAGTATAGTATGAGCTCACTTAGGTCTTATTTCCCATATACCCCTTGTGTATTCCACGATTCTCTCGTATTCCTATATTATCTAACAACGGGTGGTAACTTATGTGTCATGTCAGTCATCCGTTGGGCCACCCACCCGCATAAATGTCACTTATTTTCGTCCATGATACAATCACAAGCCCCATAGACCCATGTTGTCGTATCGTCATACTGTCAGGAGGCCCACAAATGCTAGATTGGTAGGGTAGATGTGTTGTTTGGGTCGCTAGCTCGTTCTTATCCCGCAAGTTCCATGCATACTATAAGTTTGTGTGTCTCTGCTCTTTTGAAGATATCACATGCTTCATCTTCAAGAGCTTCACACATGACCAGGACACTCCCACTCATGCGATGCCCTATATGCGGAGTACTTCTCCTACATGGGGTAAATAATATAGATGGTGACGCGTACACCGTGCAGTGAAGAATGGTTTTACAACTAATATGTCGGCTACAAGGGATAATAAATAGGTGACCATACTATGGCCGCGGTTATGTTAAGGGACCTCAAAGTAAATGTTTTCTAATGATTGCCGTTCGTGTGTAAAGAAACTCCATAGACATTTGTGTATGGGGACTAGGTTTTTGCAAGAATGAATGCAATGCCGTTGTAATTGTCGATAGGTTCTAGGCTTAACTATTTATTGCACATAAATTATATGGTGAGATCCAGGGGTGGATCTAGGAACCAACAAAACCCCTGGCTGGCGAAAGAAGTTTGACAAATATATATATATGTTAAATATGGAAAAACTTTTGGCTAAATTATAGGTCAATAACCACAATTGACCGTGTTTCGTGTATGTTTTCATCATTTGGCGACCACCTTACAAATGATACCTTTAGGAAAGTAAAGATATTATTTGGAATATATATGCCTAGACCCTAGGCTACTAGAAATATGGTCAAACAATTGTTCTAACTTTTCTAGCCGATGATGCCTCGTGTGTGAGGGATGGTTGTTGGATCATATGAAGTTTGCTTCTTTTGTTTTTATTTCCTTTTCATCCTTGACTAAACCAGAGACTAATGTTCCTACCTCTCCGAAGAGGCAAGCATCTCAAACCCTAGTGTTTAGAACCGTCAAAACTATCATCACACAATAAGTAACGTCAAATGTGCAAGGCCTAAAATCTACAGCAAGCCCATATGTACATAACATATGATGTGCATGGTCAAGGTTTCTTCATCAGAGGGATACTCATGTGCAGTGTTCCAAAAAAACACATGCATAGCAAACACTTTCGGCAGGTGACTCAATAGACCTTGACGCAATGCAAGCAAGATTTCTTAACTTACATAAAGCAGAAAAATCCACAACATGCACATTAGTTAGATTCTTAGCATACTAGCTTACCAAGATCACGAAACACTATACTGCACTCCACAGGAATCTAGTTGTACGTAAGAAAAACAAGTGATGAATCGACTCCACTTCATCATAAAAATGACATTTCAGATCACCCTGCCAACCTTTCCTAGTGATATTTATCTTTAGTCGCAATAGAGTTAGGCTAAATCAACCAAAACCGGTTTGAATTTTTTATGGAAATTTAACTTTCCAAAGGTGTTTAAAATTTCTATATGGCAAAATTTTAGTTTGTGTGTATAAAGATTTTACCCAAAAAATCCCAGATTTACAGAACGTCCACACTGGTTGATCCCCCTCGCCTACAGGATTAGTCAATACAAAATCCCTCATTCAATTCACTCGGAGTTGTTGAATATCATGAAGCCATCTTTTTTAGCAGCATAATTGCCATTGTACATGCAATAGCAATTTTCTGAACTAAGCAGATTCCATATAATTTAGGAAAAATAGATATACAAATTTGAGAGGAACACCAAGCACCATCCAAAAAGCTTGTCCGATTCCCAGACTCCACCTTAATATTTCTTCCATAGAGATATGAATTCTTTACTTTAAAAAATGGCATACAAATATATACCAAGTTTATATGTCTATGTTTAGGTAAAGCAATTGGTTTACCATGGACATGTTTTCAATAAATATTATCAATGTATGCATCAACGGATACATGTGTTGGGAGACATCCTCCATATAAAATAAAAGTGTCCACATAAACTAGTGAAACTCAAAAGTAAAGAACATTAAACCACTTGTCAAACTGGAGTCTTACTCCATGCATCAAAGATTCAGAATCCTGTGAAAACTAAAAACACTCTAGTGACAAGCAGATGTTAATTGGCTACTCCATGGTCTCATGATTGTATATCTCCTTTCATAATATGTGTATGTATCTGCTTGGGATCATGGGACCCATACAAGGAGGTCTGGAGGTGATGCCTCCACTTATCTATAGTAAGGCCTCCCGCTATCGTTAAGAATTAGTCTATATCGTCTTGACTTAGTTGCTACATCTGATATACTCCCTCCATTCCTTAAAATAGAGTGTAGATTTCCCACTACAGCTACCAAGGAGAGCTCACATGAGAGTTTTTCCATATTACCCTTGGGTGAATGTCCCAAGTCCCATGTCACTATCTCTATCCTCTATTTTTATCGCTCCTTTATCCTTCCTCGATTCCCAACTGAACAACCAACGTTAGACGTATCCCTACCAATGCCATCATCTCACATGAACCATGCAATGGAAAGAATCCATTGTCTAGCACCATCGTGAGCAGATCTATCAGATGAATTGTGCCACCTTGTACCAATCAATCTTAAAACCAATACATTCTTGTGATGCTACTCATAATTTTTTGGAAGAGAGTGCAAATCAAAATTTGGTCCCACCCATTAGAATTTTTTCTTGTTCAAACTCACCTCATCTTATGCCTTTGCATTTGACGGGGAGGATCCCTTTTGATGCACGCATAGTAACGCCTACATAGACAATGTTATGTTTCTTGTGTTCATCTCTATACCAAGATTTGATGCCAAAGGAAACAATACTTTGATTAAAGGATTGGCATCTTTCTGGTAGTGGTTGAGAAGCCCGCCGAAAGGTGGAGCCATAATCAGGATAGAGGAACTTTAGGGCACCCACAACATTGTGCCAAAAGTGGTTCCATATTTCCTTTTTGGCTTTTGAAACTAGCTCCCTACAATGTGGTCATAGTTCCAAAACAAGCAAAAGAGGGAACCAGAGCAAGTAGTTGCTCCGATGCCAAATTCTCTCCTCCCAATATAATATCCTTTCTTACTCATCTGGATGTGCTTTCATGTATTCACCTTATACCCAAATTCAATTTTTTCACAGGTTTAGCTATGACAACATTGTGGTTTCCCTTAGAGACCAAGAATTGCGGCTATGACCAAGAGTGTTAGTCGTGATTTCGTAATTCAGAGAGTTTTTTCGATTATCAAGGAAAAGTGGCAGCTATAGGTATTGGTAGCACTATCTTTATTCGGCAAGATAATGTGAAGAGTCATGTTGCACTTAATGTCCCTGATTGGCTAGCGGCGGTCTCCAACTGGATTAGACATTTGCCTCACATGACAAACACCCAACTCTCTATACAATAACATTTTAGAGTTGGGATTATCTATTGTACTTCAGTCGAGCTTCAGTCGGGGACATACTTACAAAGATAGCCTAAGCATGGGAAGAATCTCGAGTAGAAAGGGTGTGTGTGTGTATTGACTCATGAATCATGGATGCAAGAGATCATTAGGCTCGGAGGAAAACATCGGTAGAAGATACCACACATGACATATGGTGTTTGGGAAATCCATGGTATTCTTCCTGCTATTGCGGGGCTGCTGCCTTTTCTGGTCGAAGGGCGACCATGATGCGCCATGGATGCGCTTTTTCAAACCTCTAGTGCGGAGGCCCTGTCTGGAGCACCTCGCAAGAGTTCCCCCCTAAGCGATGCCAAGTGGTTCGTCCCCGGAGTCGCTCTGGTGGACGACGCAAGGAGCTCTTTGTCGGCTGCAGTGGAGAAGATACCCAAGGACTCGATTGCTTTTCGATTTTTAGTTCTAGGGTGTTCTTTACAAAAGTTGTTATTCTGCTTTCACTATCCCCCTCTTTTAGGGGCTTTCTTGTAATATGTACCCACCGCCTGGTTTATTGAAGCAGCTTCTCGGGTCTTCGGACCCTTTCCCGTTCAGAAAAAACTCGATGCACCCTAACATAGTGGTTAACTGCATGTAGTAACTAGTTGAAACCTCGTGTGTTGTTGCTATAATGATAGATGATTTTTAGATATAGAATAAATAACACGAACATACTAATTCATAGGACAATAAGAGATGTCTAGTATATGATGAAGTGATTAATATGGGATCCTCACATTAGGAACAACTAAATGCATCCGGTGTAATGATTTTAGAACAATACAATGAACTAATATGTTGTTGGTTAGTTGAACTGGTATATTGATGGTACTTGGACTATAACTTTGCTTCAAATTGACTATTTTTAATGGTAATTAATTGATTTACATTTATATTTTAGTTGCAGTGTTTTGATGATCTGTGATGATGTATGTGGTAATTTACGGTTGAGTCTGGACTTAGATTTTGGTAATTGGAGCTATCGCAGTTTTCGAGTTTGCTATGGTGCTTATAGTTTAGGGAATCAGATCCTAAAGGTTCACATCTCTCGCCCCATAAATTAGGTTGGGAATAGAACCTATACGGCGGTCGTCGCCAACAATAGGCCACTGCGGATGAACATCAGAGGGATGACGATCCCCACAAATTGCAGCTTCAGGTGGATCGAGTTGTGAGAGTAGTTTGGGAAAGAAGGGACAAAACTCGTATGTGTATCTTCTTTTCTCGAAAAGTTCAAAATAATGTGTGCCCTCTTTCAAGGAACAAATGGAGGTTTAAATAGGAGGGTCTCTCACATGTTTTAAAAACCATTCAAGATATATACTTCTGATAAGGAAAAACCCTGCAATTATGATATTCTATGTTTCAGCGCAAGCTATCCGTGCTATCGGGTTTTTCCAGTTGAATTCATCCTAACTATGACTTTAACTAGTTTACATCCAAGGACCATTAATTAGTAAAACACACAATCATTTCAGCCGGTACATACTTATCAATCATGCATGCAAGAGATCATTCGGCTCATCAATCATAGAAAGGGCCAATCGTGTCTTTTTGACTCATCAATCATGCATGCAAGAGCTCATTCGGCTCGGAGCAAATCATAGGTACAAGATACCACACATGAGAAATGGTGTTTGGGAAAGACTTAGTATTCTTCATGTTATTCTAAGTTCTGATCCCATTACGAGGTGAGAGAGGTCAACCTTTAGAAGTTGATGTAATGTAATGATGATATAATGGCGACTTTTGATATGTGAAATGAATCCATGTTTTGTTATCATCGACAACTCTAATTTACATAATCTATGTATTTGCAAATATAAATCCGTTCTCTAAAACTTCTTAGGATAATTAGGTCTTAAAACAAATAGTATTGTACTCGTAAACTATAAGCACCATAGCAAACTCGAAAAATGAAAATTACCATCATCGGAGTCCATAATTAAGCATACATCACCAAATACATCATCATGGATCATTTAAACACTACAACTAAAACATAAATAACAATCTAATTATCGTGAAAAATAGTCAATTTCTAGCAAAGTTATAGCCCAAATACCATCAATATACCAATTCAATTAACCAACATCCTTCTAAATATCATTAGGGCATATGATGCTCCTAAACTAAATAGTTATTCTATTCAAAAATTCTAAACATCAGTACTTTACCATTGCTTCATCTGTCAGCATGTCTTCGCCTAGCATGCCTCCTTTTTCCCTTTAAAGGCGGGAACACCACCATGTGCCCCTCCTCGCGGGAGGATCGATGATCACCATTCCATCTTCCCCCACAAAACCCATGAGGCAGCATCCACATCAGAGGGTAGAAAAGATTGATGTCCAAGACTACATATTCATTGCTCTAGTGCTCATACAATAAAAGGGAGAAGAAGCCGATCTTGCGATCACTACAACATGTCCAGCAGACCCTCATGGTTATAAACTCCGAGTCACACTACTAATCACCTGTTGCTAGCCTATTGAAAAGGTCAAAATGGATATATGCGTCACGGAAAGTGCATAAGCGGTGCTTTTTTGCTCGGCGCATGGTTATCTGCCTAGCTAGCATTTTCACGGCACCACATAGGATGCAGATTGGTATGTTACAAATGATGGAGGTATTTTAGTGTCGTGTCACCTATTATGCTTGCCATGCTTTATGCACCATCAACGATACAAAAAATTAATTACAATAATAGTAATCAAATTTGGTTGCTAATTCCACTCAAATAGAAGAATTCCATGACATTGAAATATGATTTTGTTTGAATTAGAGTATTTGAACCCCTCTGTATTCATTACATTAAATTGGAGTCTCGTTCAACTCTAAAACAAAATAAAATTAAAACTAATTAAATTTAATCTAAGAATAAGTGGGAAAATGTTTTTCCACTTATCCCAAGGATACATCACTACAACATGCAGGTCGGGAGCTGGTTCTTATAGACGACGATGCACAACCCTAGTCACCGCACTCGCGCTGATGCAACAAAAAAAGCTGAAGCCCTAGAGGCAAATAATAATGTTGATTATTAGCATATTTTATAAAGTTTATGATTAAGTTTATATCATGTTAAAATTGTATTGAAAGGAAACGTCAATACACGTGTCATATATAACAACCAGGAGTTCCCAATGAAACTCTAGTCACTGGTTCATGGTCAAAGGATGATCAAGGTTTCCTGATCATATTTGTGCCTCGGCCCCTATTGACAATGGAGTCATCTTATTGGAGAATGAGATGGTGAATATACCCTATCTATAGCATCGTATCATGATCGTATCACAGAGTTAAGGTTACGATTATTAGGAAACGTAGTGACTCTTTCCTTAGACCATGAGACCATATTTAATCACTGTCTCCCAAGGATACTTTGATGACACTTAATGTCACTCGGTGGAACGGTGATCGTAACGGTGACATTGGATATCTAGAGCAACAGGTTGAGGTGTATACGTCAAATGCGTGATTTGTCCATCCACATGACGGAAGATACTCAGGGCCCACTCGGATAAGTTATATCCATAAGCTGCGCACATGTGACTAGGTCACGAGGGATATCACTTATCGGATCGAGTAAATAAGCTATTGTCGGTAACGAGGTTGAACCTGACATGATGATGTCATTTGATCAAGGCTTGGACAATATAAGTATCGTAGAGACAAAAGGAATAAAATACAGTGTTTACGGTTCAATGACAAATTTTGTGGAATGTATAGTTGGTCATCATGGGCATCCAGGTCCCTCTAATGATCATTGATCAGAGAGGAGTCTTGACCATGTCCGGAGTGTTCTTGAAATGTTGGATAGCACGCTTAAGAGCTTGACGAAGCTTGGAGATTATTAATGGCTTGTTCAGAACCACTGAAGAAATAAAAAGAGAGAAACCAAAAAAGTTCTGAAGAGATCCGAAGGTGTTCGAAGAAAGAATCAAGAAAAAGGGACCGAAAGGAGTTTCAGATAAATGATAATTTAAAAAAAATATTTATTATATTTTAATTGTAAAATAATATATTATAAATAAATATTTGAATAAGGATTTATAAATGCATATTTATTATTAGGCAAAGGTTTGGAGGGATTTTACCTGAAAAGAAACAAATGAAAAAGGCAAAAGAAAACAGCAAAGGGGCTGGTTTTGAACCAGCCCAAGTGGGTGACGGATACTGCGGGCCATGCGGGGGCACCAGCTGCTACCCATCGCTCCCGCAGTCACTCGACCCTGACCCACTTGAGCTCGCGAGGGAGCTGCCGGGCGGGCCAGCTCATGGCCCACGTGGGCCCCATCACTGCCGCTTCTTCCCGTGCGGGCGACGCGCGCTAGCGGGCCGACCCACCCAGGCCAGCGCTCGTAGCCACCGTCGCCGCTTGCTGGCGGGCCGCGGGGGTGAGCAGGCGGCCCACCCGACCACCTCCTTTCGTGTTGCTGCTGTTTTCGGCCACGCGGTGGGGATTTGGACTACCTGGTTGGCTGCTAGAATTTTGACCCTTTTCCTATTTGTTTTAGTTCCACATGGGGCACCTAAGGTGGAGGGAGCCCCTCCCTCCGTCTATATAAAGGGGTGCACGTAGGAGGATTAAAGAACATACAAAATACACGGGAAAATACAGAAAAGGCCTCTGTAGCCTATCTCTTCTCTCCCTCTCTCTTGTGAATGTGGCCCCCTTGTCAGGGTTGTGCGAGCGAGGAGTTTTTCACCATGGAGTGTCATCGCACTTCGGAATTTGGAGCTAGGAGATCTACTTCCGCAATCTCGGCTGGATCGGGGAGAAGCGGGAGTCGTCGTCAAGCATCATACGTGTGTGACTCCATCTAATGGTATCGTGCTTTCGTTGCAAGGAGTTGTCGGAGCCGTTAGACTTCGTGACCTCGAGGTCAGAGTCGAGGCGTCTTATTCAACCACGTTCCTCGCGGTACATTAACAGCGCTCGGTCTTCAAAGGTATGAATACTGTAACCCCTCTCGTTTCTGCATTACTCGTAGATAGATCCTGCCATTAGGGTTTCGTTCGTCGGAAATTTTTAGTTTTCTGCCCTCGAACCCCAACAAAAGTCGTCATGGATAACTACGTCAGGGATTGTGAAACAGTGGCATATTTTTTGGCGTAGCACAACATGATTCACCGATCTAGCGCTTCCGCGACGCGACAAAGGATGCGCCTCGTTACGTTATGTAAGACGGCGGAACTATAGTGACGTGTAACCGCAAGGAGAGGCGCATTACTCTACCATGTTTGGTACCTTCCAGCGGTAAAACACTTAATGGCAATTAGTGATTAACAAATATGATTTCTCACTAAATTTGAAATGTACTAAATACTCATTCAGATATAAAACTAAATTTATTTACACAATAACGCAGATTACATACATTTACATGATCCTAAATTAACTATCACAATTGCTACTAATATTACAATGCAAAAGGTTGCATGTTGCATACCGATTACCTTTTCTGGAGCAAATTTTCTAATATTAAAATTCAATCGCTTGTTTTCCTTTTATAGAACGAGCTTCATGTCTTCGATATTACTCAAATGAAGCTATAAATAAGGTAAATAGATCGAATCAGTAAAAAAATCACTCAAATCCCAATCGATCAGACTGCAAAAATAGATTAGTGGAAGGATCCTAACCATATTTTCCATCGAGGACGGACAAATCCGGCTCCAGGTCTTATGGTAGGCGAGACGGATAGATCCGACTCGAGATCTCACGGGAAGGCGCACGAGGAAGAGATCCGGCTCAGGATCTCATGGGGAGTGGGATGAAGGACAGATCTGGCTCCATATCTCACGGGGAGTAGCACGAGGGACAAGTCTATTTAAGTGCAAGTGTGTGTTGGCTGGACGTTGGCGGCTCAACGAGAGTGAGGCTCATCTACTAATATATGTTAGGGTTGTGGGTGAACTGGAAGTGGGGATATATCAAGTGTATTGGTGGATTTGGTGGGATTTTTTAGCCTTATAAACAAAAAGGAAACATTAAACAACACATATATTAGTTATTACATATTTGGTAAAGCAGTCGATGCAAAGCAACATTCAATTTTTGGTAGGAACCACAAATATACATACATAGTAAATGACACTGGTATTACTTATTATATATGCTCTGAAGGGAATATGACCGAGAGGCAATAATAAAGTGGTTATTATCATATTCCTTATTTATGATAAATGTTTATTTGCATGCTATAATTGTATTAATACGGAAACGTTAATACATGTGTGTTTAATAAACAAAAAGGAAGTTCCTAGTTATGTCTCTCTTATAAACTAGCTCGTTGATTAACAAGATGATCAAAGGTTTCCTGATCATGGACATTGGATGTTGTTAATAACGAGGTCACAACATTAATGGAATGGTGTGATGAACATTCATCCGAAGTATAGCATTACGATCAAAGTCATTGAGTTTATATTGCTATAACAACTTACGAAGTGATCCTAATCCTTAGACCATGAGATCATATCAATCACTAACACCGGAAGAGTTTCTTGATAACATCAAACGTCACACCGTAACTGGGTGATTATAAAGATGGGTTCAGAACTACTATAGTGTTATGTTGAGGCCCATGGATCGAGAATAAAATTTGTTCATCCCGATAACGGATAGATATGCTCTGGGCTCACTCGGTGATATCACATTGATTAGCTTGCAAGCAAGTGATTTGATCACTAGAATATTATATCACGGGAACGAGAAAAGAGTGCATGTAAGTAACGAGATCAAACTATGTATGGAGATACCGATGATCGAATCTCGGACATGTAATATATCGCGAAACAAAAGGATTAAGATACTAGCATAAAAGTTTCCGATGATCACAAGAAATTCATCGTTGAATGTGTGGGAGTCAATATGGGTCTCTAGATCCCGCTTCTGATTATTGATCGGAGAAGGTTCTCGATCATGTCCGCATTATTCGCGAACCATAGGGTGGCAGACTTAAGAGACATCGACATCCAATTGGAGCAAAAGTTTCATGCCGGAAAGAATAACAAGCGCAGGAATTTATTTCACTAGATACCGAAACAGGTTTTCAGGTGAAATTGCAGAAAGTGTTTTTGCATGTGAAATAAAATACTAGCAAGGGGTTATATGTGAATGTTTGTCATTAAAGTAATTGGCAAAATTCTAAATAAATTAGAGGAGTTTTATGTAATGAGAGTTTGCATTAAATTTGGTGGAAATTTAATGGGAATTTGAGTGGGATTTTGAGTGGAGGAAATTGAAAGGCATTTGAGTGAGTGGAGTTTCCACCCACATGAATGTGGAAGAGGTGGGGGCATCCCCCATGGCTGGGCGCCATGCCCCTTGGGTGCCCCCCTCTCCTCTATAAAAGGCCCCCCTCTCATCATCTCAAAGTACACCTCCTCGTGAAGGATCTCTCCCCCCTCTAGAATTTATCCCCCATGGTCTCGGACTAGCGAGATACATGTTCCCGGTGGCTATTAGGTAAGAAAGAGTTGTGCTTCCGCTGCATCATTGGAGCGAGGAGGCGGAGGTTGCTCGGTGTCTTGTATGTGTGTGCGAGCACGGATGTACTGTTGTTTTGCGGCGCTAGGACTTCCTCTCGATCTTGAGATCGGCAAGAGATCGTTTACATCAACCACGAGTTTGGACTTGTTAAGCTTTGTCGGTCTTCAAGGGTATGTTCTCTACGGATGTATATCCGCTCGTTGCTTGTATCTAGTAGATAGATCTTGGTACATAGTAGTTTCCATCGTAGGAATTTTTTTGTTTTCTATGCTGCGAACCCTACAGTGGTATCAGAGCCGGATCTATGCGTAGATGCTTTTCACGGGTAGTACACATATGAGTATTTGGGCGATGATGATCATTTTATTGCTTCTTAGTTTTACTTTGGATATTGGTGGCATAGTGGGATGAAGCGGCCCGGACAAACTTTACATGTCCTCGCACATGAGACCTGTTCCACGCTTGACATGCAACTAGTTTTGCAAAGTGGCTAGCGGGTGTCTGTCTCTCCTACTATAGTCAATATATAATTTGCAACGAGTTATCAACAATTTGATTATCCTCGTTGTGGTTCATGTTCATAGGTAAGAATGGTTCTATCTTCGAAAGCCCTAAGCCATGTAGAACTTGCCATGAATAAATTAGAGGCGTCTAGTTTAGATTGTTGCTAGGCTAGTGTTATGATATGGTGATGTTGTAAGTAGAGGTATAAGATGATACTCTTACAACACACATAACGTATAGATTCCATAGACCTTGGCCTTACATATAGAGGTATGATAGAGATCATACCACGGTGCACATGATGGAGATCATATACGGGAACCATATCATTTTACTTACAAACATGTGATATTTGATTGCATCTTATATTGCTTGTTTGGCGTTTTATTAGCATAATAAGATGATCCCTCATTTAAATATCAAGATAAGAATGCGTTCTTCCTTAAGTATGCACCAATTATGTTTTGTCGCTCCAAGACATCACGTGATGATCGGGTGTTCTTGGATCCACGACCATATTACGGGTGTAAGACAGTTACACACGCGAATACTAAGGTTCTCACTTGGCGAGCCTAGCATGTACATACATGGACTCGGAACATGGACCGAAAGGTTAAGCATGAGTCATATGTTATATATGATGCCCATTTGATGCTCACCTTTGAAGCTACACCGACTCACGTGATGATCGGACTTGGTATAGTGGATTTGGTTCATGTAATCACCAAAAATACACGAGGGATGTCGTTTTTGAGTGGGAGTTCATTTATAATTTTGATTAGTAGAACTCAATTTATCATAAATTAAATCAAAGTGAACTTGCATAATTTGTTGTAGTCATTGGCATTCGTTCATCACCTTATGCATAGTTGTAATTGAGATAATAGAACTATAGAATTCTGGATATTTACTTTACGAACTGATATCGTATTGTATTGAGTGTCAATCTAAAGTTTAAAGTCCTATAGAAAACTGTAGCACCCCTCGGGGTCAGGGTTAAACTAACCTCAGATCACCATCTAAGATAAGTTCAACTCCTGAACACGGAAGATCACAGTATGATTCGGTAATATTACAGAACACAGGGATTCAACAACATAAGTTTAAACTCTTAGCAGAGTGAGATATTAGAATTATTACAAACCAGAGGTCATAGACCCAACATTACATCACACAGCGAAAGCAAATTATGTTGTTCTACACAACAACTTAGCAAAAGGCCTAAGAGGCCATAAACAAAAGCGACGTCCATCCCTTAGTCCTCAGGCTGCTACCTGGGACCCCCAACTACTCGTCGATGTCAATGTAGAAGCCACATTCAGTTGCAACCAGATTCTGTGTAGAAAAACAACAATGGCGTAAGGCTGAGTACGAGAATGTACTCTGCAAGACTTAGATAACCTAGTATCTACATGCTCTGGCTAGAAAGGCTTTCTCTGGATTTACTTTTGCGGAAAGCAATCTTTATTTGTAAACAAGAGAGGGAAGAGGCTCCTCTATTCAGAATCTTTTAAAAGGGATAAGATAGCGACTTCTTCATCTTGTTAATCACATCTCGATAACCACCAGCTTCACCAGAACCTCCTATCTAGGATCACCCCCTCGACCCGGAGGAAGCATCCTTAAGCACACGTGGATCAGCAAGTTTTATAGTGGTTAATGTTATCTATGATCTTAAGTCCGGTCGCCAAGTTGTTCATAACCGTGAACACGGCTTTTCGAAAAGATTTAACCCTGCAGGGGTGTACAACTTTACCCACACGTACCAATCGACTCTTAATGCCAAATTATTAGCCCTCTTCCTTGGAAGGCCGGCAGAGGATGGTTGACCACGACCTTTACCTTGCTTTCGCCGAGACCATGAGTCACGCAATAAGTATGATTCCGCCATAACGGGTCAAATCCCGAAACCGGTACTTAAAAATGTGAGGCGAGGTTGGTTTACCAGGGGCGCTATCTACCCCAAGCAACCTCGGCCACGCTTACCTACTTGTTATGAATGCACCAACTTCACCCGGCAAATCTTTCAAAAGATTTTCTATGCATATGTCGAATGGAACGCCCGAACTATGTGACTCATGGAATCTACTAGGCAAGTTAGTCAATCATGAGGTTGTCCAGGCCCCGTGTGGTTGCACGCTCGTCTTGGTTCCAAAGGTAAGAACTCAGTTCCTAGTAGTGGGGAGCATGGGACTACAAAAACCACACCCAACGTGGCCTCCCATACAAGCCTTAGCATATTTAGTTAACTCCTTCGAGGATGTCATCAACTCCTACCTTTCTAGATTCTCCGGCATATCTGATTCATTGTTCGGATAGATCAGACATTGATACTATGCATGGCTAAGTCACGATCTCGTAAGCTCTAGCAACGCCGATGCCAAACCTAGGTATGCTAGGAGCAAAGGGATCGAGTATAAGGCTACAACATGGAAACTATGCAGCAGATAGGTAACCCTAACTACTGACAAAAGACCACATTGGAATTGTGTGCATCATAGCGAGAAAGTAATATACTTTGTCAAAGTAGGTTCAGAATGAGAGGCTACGCTTGCCTTGTCCGTCAGTAGACAAGTATTGATCTTCGGTGTTGTTGGCTTCAGCTTCGGGCTCGGATCCTATCGCGAAGAACCAACACCAGAAAGAAAGGCAACAATCAAGACATGGCATCGATGCAATGCTCAAACAAGGATGATGATATGACAAGTTATATTGCATTGAAATGAAATCCTAAGGCATGCTTGACAGCTTAAACGGGGTTCCGAGGGGTGAAAACCCTAACTCGGGGAAATTCCGGGATCACCTATGAGGGGTTACTATGTTCTTCTAATTAAACTTGTCATGTAAGTTGCTTAACAATGCATGATTATAGCTCTATTAGATAGCTCTCATTTTTCTAAACATTTTGATATATTATTTGTATTTTTCTGATTTAAAATGAATTAGTTATGAGTTTCTCAACTTTTAATTCATTTTAAAATATTTTTGGAATAATTAAATTATTTTCTAACTTGGGCCCACATGTCAGACTTTTATTAATTTCAGAATTGATTTTAAAAAATGTTAAAACCCTGACAGACAGGGCCCACCTTTCAGCATTTTATCTATTACAGAAATGATTTACAGAAAATAACAAAAAGAAAAGAAATATGACGCCAGCATGACGCCTGGCTGTCGTCATTAATGGGGAAGCCCCCAGGTCGAGCACGGATCTCTCGATCCCGTGCGTGCCTGGATGCGTGCTTGGCTGCGTTCGAAAGAGGAGGCCGAGGCGGTCGTTATAGTGGCGGTGCCGCCTCGGTATGGTCAACGAAGCTACGCCGGCGACAAGAAACAGCGGCGGTGGCATCGGTTGCTCATCGGGCCAGCGGCACGGCGCGATAGGGGAGGAACGGAGAGGTCCAGGAGGACCTCTAGCTCACCACGGTCACGTCGGTGAGGTCGATGAAGTAAGGGGGGCCGAAGGGGGAAGAATCGATGGCTTGACTACGGCGGCCGACGTTGAGGTCGAGCTCGATTTCGGCTAGAAGACTTCGTTCCGGCTTGCGTGGCTTGGCAAAGACGATGATGGTGACGTTGCGCTTTGCACGGGGCGGCCGGAGACGGTGGGACGCGGCGGATACCGAGAGCTAGGGTTTGGCCGGAGGAGAAATTTGGGGAAAAGAAGAGGATAGGGTTCGTCCTGGCGGCAACAGGGGATCTTGTAGACGCGAATATGGTCGGTAGCATGGATCCTGGAGCGGGCATCGCGGGCGACGTGACAATGACAAGGCCAGCTAGGCTTGTTTCGTCGCCGTCGAAGACGACGACGAAGAACAGAGCCGAACTGCAGGGCTGCGGAGGGCTTGGGCCTAGCTGGGCCGCGAGAGAGGGAGAGAGGGGAGAGAGTTGGCTGGGCTGCGGCCTGGCTACATTTTTTTTAACAAATCCTTTTCCTTTTCTGTTTTTCTATTTCTGTTTGAAATTTTCATTTCAAATCTGTTTTGAGTGATTTGAAAAATACCAGAGGGGTTTTGGCAAACATTCAAAATACTGTGGGGCCCTTTAGTCCAATTGGGCTCCAAACATTTTGTAACTTTTCAAATTCAAATCCTTTTGAATTTTTTCAACGAAGAGGGGAAGTTAGGGTTTTGGATTTGCATTCTTAAACCAGACACTTGATCACATTCAATCATTTTATTGATTTAAACAAATGCATGCCATGCTTAAATACTGAGTACATATATTACAAACTGGGGCTGTTACAGCTCTACCCCCTTACAAGAATCTCGACCCGAGATTCCTAAGTTTTAGAAAAGAAGGCAGGGTACTCAGATCTAAGACGATCATCTCGTTCCCAGGTTGCTTCATCCTCGGAGTGATGAGACCACTGAAATTTCAAGAACTTGATGTTTTTATGACGAGTTTTGCGCTTGGTTTCGTCAAGGATACGAACAGGATACTCACGATAAGTCAGATCCTTCTGGAGATTAAGAGTTTGGTGATCAACACCACAGATAGGATCTTTGAAGAACCACTTGAGTTGAGACACATGAAAGACGTCATGCACCTCAGGGAATCTTGCAGGCAACTCCAACTTGTATGCGAGGTTACCTTGCCTGGATAGAACACGAAAAGGACCAACATAGCGAGGAGCTAGTTTGCCTTTGATACCGAAACGATGGACACCCTTTAGAGGAGTGACCCGAAGATAAGCTTGATCACCAACTTCATATTCAACATGTTGATGGTGACAATCATGATAGCTTTTCTGCCGAGACTGAGCAGTTTTCAAATGATCTCGAATGATACGAACTTGATCTTCTGCTTCCTGAATCATACCCGGACCAAAGAACTTTCTTTCGCCGGTTTCTGACCACTTCAAAGGAGTATGACAGGTTCTTCCATATAGATACTGGAATGGTGCCATACCAATACTGGATTGAAAACTGTTGTTGTAGGAGAATTCAGCAAAAGGTAGGCATTTCTCCCAGTTCTTGCCAAAACATATGACACATGCTCTTAGCATGTCTTCAAGAATTTGATTCACTCTTTCGGTCTGGCCACCGGTGCTAGGATGATAGGCCGTACTGAAAGACGAACGAGTTCCCATAGCATCTTGGAAGGTTGTCCAAAACCTTGAGGTGAACCAACTCCCTCGGTCAGAGACGATTTTCTTTGGAATCCCATGAAGAACAACTATTCGAGAGATGTATAGATCTGCTAACTGACTAGCATTGATACTCTCACGAACAGGTAGAAAGTGAGCAACCTTGGACAGATAGTCAACGATTACCCAGATGGCATCATTTCCTTTCTGAGTCTTAGGAAGGCCAGTGATGAAATCCATACGAACTTCATCCCATTTCCACTCAGGTATCTTATGTGGTTGCAGAAGACCAGCGGGTCTTTGGTGCTCAGCTTTTTACGCGCCGACAAACGTCACATTCAGTAACGAAACGAGCGATATCCTTCTTCATACCAGACCACCAGAATCATTGACGAAGATCCCAATACATCTTGGTACTTGATGGTAATATGCCTACCGGGGTATACCTAGAAGGACGTTTCCTACTGGCCCAAGTCGTTAGCGAATGGGCCTGCAGGACGGCGACTGGATCAAGATTTGGCGTGGACTCAGGCGACTGGAAGCTTAAGGCCCAGAAGCGTAGCTAGGCCCAGTCGGACTAGGTCATAGAATCTCCGAATCCTTAACTAATTTGGTTATGATCTGTAAACCCTAGCGAGGTGAGTCTATATAAACCTCCCTAGGGGACGCATAGAGGATAGGTTCCATCATACACCCAAGCGACTCACCGCCTAGTCGTCGAGCTCGCCCCATTGTACTCTCACCATAATACAATCTAGCAGGAGTAGGTCTTTACCCTCCGGGGGGCCGAACCTGGGTAAACCCTTGTGTCTCCGCCCTCATCTCGCACCACAGATGGATGGCCGCCATTGCCCCATGTTCTACTACTCGCTGCCGATTGCAGCGTCTGTCGTGGTCATTCCCACGACAGTGGCGCCCACCGTGGGGCCTGGCTGGTCAGGCCGATGTTCTGCGGCGAGATCCAATCTTCCCATCAACGAGTCGATCGCCACCGGCCGCATGATCGCGATCGGCGAGATGCTCCAGATCTTGCCGAGCAGCTACGTCCCGGCGGCGCGACCCGTCACACACAACGTGATTCTTCCGGTCGGCACGATCAGCCTCTTCGTCGGCCTCACCGACGTCATCGTCTCGGAGGACTCGGCTCGCATCCGCGAGTCGTCGCCCCGCGACCGGCTCTCTGAGATCAAGGTCTGCACGATCCACTTCCTTGCCTCCGAGTACAACTCGGCCCATGGCAATGTGGCCGAAACCATCGCGGCCGTGGACGACACGGCCCTCAACGACGACGCTGATTCGGCGACCCCGGCGTCGGTCGCCGGATCCATTGTTGCGGCATCGCCCGCGGGCTCCATCACCCAGGTCTCCAACGTCGGAGACTTCGAAGACCCCTCCATCCTTGGGATCTTCGACTTCGACTCCGGATCGGAGAACTCCGCCGACCTCCACGACGGAACCGGTCGCCACGCCGCGGCCTACATGGCGACCGGCGCCGACCCGCCGGAAGACCCCTTCTCCACGCCGATCCCACCAAACACGATGGCAATGGAGGTCAAGGAACTCCGCCTGAAGTTGGCGGGCGATCGCAAAGCAAGCGGCGAAAATTTCGCCTCGAGCAGGCGACAGCATAGGAGCTGTCGCGATACCACCAACTTCGAATTAGGTCGCACCTGAACCGCGCCATCCAGGGGCGCTCCCTGAACTTCGACGATGAGAATGACCCGACTCGCATAGCCGAGCGCGCGATCTGCAACAACACGCCGCCAGGAGGAAGCACTCGACCCCTAGCAGGGGCGACGGCCAACGGCGCACCACCACCACCCAACCGCGCGCCCCCCAGGGACCAACCAAGGATCGTGGTCTCCTCAAGAGAGCGAGACGTGAATGGCCTTCTGTTGTTCTCCACCCCAATGCACAACGTCGTCGCAAGCCGAGCTGCAGTCGACAACATCCAAGTAACCGGTGAAGGCGCCTTGCAGATACAGTACGCCAAGGCTCTACTCGCCAAAGCAGTTGAGCAACAAAATGCGGGCGCCGACTCACAGGGTCGGATGTATTCGCGTTCATCGGGCAGTAGGGCGGCCTCGAGCGGCCGCCCCGTGGTGGCGAATACCCTCAACTACCCTCCACCCGAGCCCCTGCAGCTCCAACACCGACAGACGAACGCGGCACTCTCCACCAACAACCCGCGGCCGGCGAACAACTTCGTCGCAGCCAACGGGCAGCCCGTCGACGCACGCACCCACATCATCAACAACCAGAGTTGGCGCGCGCGCCAGCCTGACGATCTGCAGCACACCCTCACCAACCGCCGCGACGGCGAACCAAGGGGATCGCTGAGCCGAGTCGGACCCCAGTGCTTTGGACCGATGATTCGAGGCGAAAGATACCCGGCGAACTTCAAAGTGCTAAAGTAAATAGAGAAGTACGACCCCTCGTACGATCCCTTCGTGTGGCTGGATACCTACCTCATGGCGATGGGGATTGCTGGCCACACCGATCTACTCGCCGCCCGCTACCTCCCCCTGATGATGGAGGGGGCGTGCATGCAGTGGATTAACACCCTCCCCGCAGATAGCATCGACTCCTGGGAGGAGATGCGCGATGCCTTCGTCAGGCACTTTGAGGGCTCGTACACCTGCGCCACCACCATCGAGGACCTGGAGCGGTGCGTCCAGGGACCCCGCGATTCGACCCGCAGCTGGGTCCAACGATGGCAAGATCTGTGGTATAACGCGGCCGGAATCCACCCGGACACCGCAATCCACTTCTTCAAGACCTCGTGCCGCTACGAGCCCCTGGTTGCCAAGCTCAAACGAGTGTACCGCACACTCGAAAACATACCGGACCTCCTAGAGATCGCAAAGAAGTACGCGGAGGAGGACCCAAACCAAGAAACCGACGACGAGTCGGGAGGACATCGCCGCACGAGCGGCCACGACAACGGGAGGCGGCCCGAGCTACGCTACAGCAACACTTGCCTCACCGGCAAGCGTCGCGGTGACGGGTGAGTCGACTTTGTCGCCTACACCGGATATGCGCAGTGCGAGACCAAGAGCTTCCGCCGCGATGGAGGACAGCGCCGCGACGGTGGCAACTACAAGGCAAAGCCAAGGTTCGATCCCACGGCCCTTCTCAACCAACCCTGTGTGTTTCATAGCAGAGAGGGAAAGCCCGCCACGCACACAACCGCCAACTGCCACTCTCTCAAAGAGATCGAGAAGGCACGGCGCGCGCGGGAAGACCCCGACAACAACCCGCCAAACGGCGGAAAATTCGGCAACATCGCCGGCTCGCTCCACACCTTCACAGGCTTCAACACGAAGCGCGAGAAGAAGGTCATCGCCCGCGCCGTCGCCGTCAACGCGGTGGCCCAGATAGACATCCCCTAGTTCCTCAACTGGTCTGAGAAACCAATCATATGGAGCCGCGAGGACCACTCGCCACGGATCGAGTATCCGGGCCGAGTCGCCCTATCAAGCCCAAGGTGGGAGACTACTGGCTCCCCAAAACACTGATGGATGGCGGCAGCTCCATCAACATCCTATACCTGGACACCTTCAGGCGGCTGCGGCTCCCACAGTCGATGATCGAGACGACCTACACCACGTTCCACGACATCGTCCCCGGTCGGAAGGCGTACCCGATCGGCAAGGTGACGCTGCCAGTCACCTTTGGCACACCAGCAAACTTCTGCACCGAGTGGATCGTCTTCGAGATGGTGCCCTTCGACAGCCCCTACCACTGCGTCCTGGGGCGCCAAGCGTTCGCCAAGTTCATGGCAGCACCCCACTTCGCGTACAACGCGATGAAGCTACCCGGGCCGTGCGGCATCATCACCATCCATGGCGACCCCGACATGGCTGCAGAATGCGAGGCCAAAGGGGCCGAACTCGCCGACGCCGTCATCGTGGCAGAGGCCAACCACACCGAGGAGCTCGCCAAGTACGCGAGCGGGGTCAACAGCGATGACCCCACCATACTCAAGAAGCCCAATTCGGAGGGCGGCAACTCCAATGCCTTCGAGGCAACGACGCATACCCGCACCGTCGAGCTGGTCCCAAGCGACTCCAGCCAGACGGTGACGATCGGGACGGGCATGAGCCCAGCATAGGAAGGCGTGCTCATCGAGTTCCTCCATGAGAACAGGGACATCTTCACATGGAAGCCATCCGACATGCCTGGTGTCCCGAGGGAACTCGCTGAGCATAAACTCAACGCCGACCCCAAAGTGCGACCTGTCAAGCAGTCGCTGCAGCCCTTCAATGAAGAGCGTCGCCGATCCATCGCCGAGGAGGTGTAGCGTCTACTCGCTGCAGGATTCATCTGGCCAATCAAGTACTCCAAGTGGCTGGCAAACCCAGTCCTGGTCGAGAAGAAAAACGGGACCTGGAGAATGTGTATCGACTACACAAACTTAAGCAGCGCCTGCCCGAAGGAGCAATTCATCCTCTCACGGATCGACCAAATCATCGATTCCACCGTGGGCTCGGAGGCGCTATGCTTCCTCGACGCCTACTCTGAGTACAACCAGATCAAAATGGTCGTCGAGGACGAAGAGAAGACGACGTTCATCACGCCATTTGGAGCCTTCTGCTACACTGCCATGACCTTCGGCCTCAAAAACGCCGGGGTGACCTACCAGAGGTGAATGCGGGAGTGCCTTGCGAGCCAGATTGGCCGCAATATCCACGTCTACATCGACGATGTGGTGGTGAAATCCGCTCGCCAGGACGATCTACTCGCCGACCTGGCGGAAAAGTTTGCCAACCTGCGGAAGTACAAGATAAAGCTAAACCCGGGAAAGTGCACCTTTGGTGTGCCAACTAGATACCATCGGGATACTGCGTCTCCAAGCGGGATCGAGGCGAACCGCCAAGATCAACACGATCGCCGAATCGGCACCGAGTGCTCGCGGACGTCCGAAGCTAGCCGGCGAGTCGGCTCTCGATCGCTTCATCCCCGGTTAGCGATGCCCCTCTACCACCTAATGCGCAAGAACCCCACCTTCCAGTGGGACAAGGAGGCAGACGACGCGCTCCATGTCCTCAAGGAGGTGCTACTCGCAACACTGCTACTCGCCGCCCCCGTCGACAAGGAACCCATATTGGTCTATGTCGCGGCTTCCGAACGCGTCGTCAGCGCCGTCATGGTCGTCGAACGGCCAGAGGAAGGAAAGGAGCGCCCGGTGCAGCGACCAGTGTACTACATCAGCGAAGTCCTCACCGAGTCGCCCAGCGCTACCCGCAATACCAGAAATTGGTATACGCGGTCTTCAGAGCACAGCGGCGACTGCCGCACTACTTCCAGGAGCACCCAATAACGGTCGTCTCCTCAGCACCGTTGCAGGACATCATCCGCAAACGCAAGGCGACCGGGCGAGTCGCCAAGTGGGCCGTCGAGATCGGCGTCCACAACATCAAGTACGAGCCGCGAAAGGCGATCAAATCGCAGGCTCTCGCAGACTTCCTCGCCGATTGGGAGGAGGCCCAGCAGCCAGAGAAGCTGCCATACTTCCACTACTGGAACATACACTTCGACGGCTCCAAGAACACGGACGGCGCAGGGGCGGGGATCGTGCTAACATCTCCGAAGGGCAACAAGCTCCGATACGTCCTCTACCTCGACTTCACCCCCTGCACTAACAACATGGCCGAGTATGAGGCGCTACTCCATGCCATGCGAGCTGCCAAGGAGATGAACGTCAATCGCATGCGCCACTACGAAGACTCCGACCTCGTCGCCGGGTAATTAGCCGGCACCTGCGACACCGTCTCCCCCACCATGGCGGCATACCGCCAAGCAGTGGACAAGCTGTGTGGACACTTCGCAGGCTACTCCGTCGAGTGGATTGACAAGCGGAAGAACGAGGAAGCCGACGCACTCTCTCGCATCGGCTCGGCCCGACTCGCACCACCCGCCGGCATCTTCCTCGACACCATCACCAAGCCTTCCGTCTCTCCCCCAACAGAAATCGACATCGGAATCCCGCTGCAACCAGAAGCAGCCCTGGTCGCACTAATCGCCGAGCCAAACGACTGGACCGCGCCATACGTCGCCTACCTGGAGGGGGGGCACCCTGCCCATGGATGAAACGGAGGCCCAGATGATAACACGCCGCTGCAAATCCTTCGTCATCATTAACGGCGAGCTCCACAAGCGCAGCGTGACCGGCGTGTTTCAACGCTGCGTTCAACCCGCTGAAGGACGCAAAATCCTCCAAGACATCCACTCCGGCGACTACGGCCACCACGCCAGCGCCCGCTCTCTGGTCGCAAAGGATATGCGACACGGATTCTACTGGCTCACCGCACACACAGACGATGTCGACATTGTCCAGTGGTGCGTCGGATGCCAGAAATACGCCAATCAGACCCACGTGCCGAGCTCGGCGCTCAAGACAATCCCCATCACCTGGCCGTTTGCCGTATGGGGCATGGACATGGTAGGCCCCTTCAAGAAGGCCCCCTCCGGCTTCACCCACCTCCTAGGCGCAGTCGACAAATTCACAAAATGGGTGGAGGCCAAGCCAGTCCGCAAGTGCGACGGGAAGACTGCCACCAAGTTCCTACCCGAGCTCATCTATCGCTACGGGTTCCCAAACAGCACATCACGGACAACGGCACCAACTTCGCCAAAGGATCCATGGCCGAGTTCTGTGAGGAACACCACATTCGACTCGACCTCGCCACAGTCGCTCACCCAGAGTCCAATGGCCAGGCGGAACACATCAATCAGAGAATCCTCCATGGCCTGAAGCCACGGCTACAAGTCCCACTTGAGCGCACCGTCGGGTGTTGGGTCGAGGAGCTACCCTCCATCACCTGGGGCATCCGCACCTCCGTCAATAGGTCGACATGATTCACCCCTTCTTCATGGTTTATGGTGCCGAGGAAGTCATGCCAGCCGACCTCGAGCACGACTCACCAAGGGTGGTCAACTATACGGAGGCCGCAAACGAACTCGCACGCCAAGACGGAGCCGACCAGCTCGACGAGGCACGCGACCTAGCTCGCTCCCACACCGCCATCTACCAGCAAGGGCTCCGCCGCTACCATAGCCGGCGAGTAAGGACTCGCACTTTCCAGGAAGGCGACCTGGTACTGCGCCTAATCCAGGACAAGAAAGGCATGCACAAGCTCTCCCCCCTTGGGAGGGACCATTCGCCATCGAGCGAGTCCTGGGAAACGATGCCTACTACCTCACCGACGTCCGAGGAGATGGAAAACTCGACGTCAAGCGGCCATGGAATGTAAACCTCCTATGGAAGTTCTACTCCTAGAACTCCATAGATGTACTCCCCACCCGCTACAAAATAAAACAGATTGGTTATCGAAAATTGTGTCTACTCACCGTGTCTTGTGCCACTCGCACTCGTAATAACAGCGTTACGCTATTCGCAGAAGTCAACCTCTAGTAAAGCGACCGACACGGCCAAGTAGTGCGGTACGAGGGCACTGGGAAACCCCAGGCCTCGTAACGTCCACGAAAAACGCTAACCCGGAGCCCCATTGGAGTCGCCTAGCTCGACTGGCTCCCCGAGCCAAGACAACTGCATTCGCTCCTCACAGCGACCAAGTCCTCCGCATCCTTGGCGCAGTGACTCGAACGGCCAAGTACCACGCTCGGGGACTGACACCCAGCCAAATACGAGCGACTAGGGGAAAACGCCAAGTATGAGAGCATGCCCAGGACTCGCCACGCGATTGATCCTCCGGTTCAGGCAGGAGCGATGTGCTTACAATGACGCGCTTAGTCCTCACCTACCTTGGTCCTGCGACTAGAACCACCAAGTACCACGCTCGAGGACTCGGCAACCCGACCTCGTTCGCGCCCGGGAAAACGGTCAAGTAAAGAGCACCCCTGGGAGTCGCCATGCGACTGGCTCTTCGAGCTATGGAGAGTCGACCTTAACTCATTAAAAGTTAACAAACATATAACAACAAGGTAAACCCCATAAAAAGGGCGGACGCGCTCGGGGACTCGCTCAATCAACATCCAAAATAGCAAAACGAATGACAAAATAACACGATTTTCCTTTATAGCAGCACAAATTGTTCCACATACAAGGAAAGTTACATAGTTATTCCGTACTAATGCCCAAGGGCACAACACTTCTACTCCGCAGGTTTTGATGCAGACGCGCCACCGTCCCTGCGGCTGCGGATGAAGGGCACGTACGGGTTTGACGGGTATGTCGTCATCTCGCTCGCCATCGCCGCACGGAACGGCTGCTCGACCTTGAAGTCCCGATGCTTCGGTTCAGGATCATTGGGATCAACAATCGTCTCCTGGTAGGGGATGAGGTCGCCCATCGCCCAAACGCGATCGGAGTACACCGCGGCCCGGTCCGTCAGCTTTAGCACCTCGGCAATCTCCACCGAGCTTGTTGATGAGGGGTAGCCGCTCGTGACATGTCGAGGTCGAAATCCTCCGGGAAGTGGGCAAGCCCAAGGCTGAGCGCCGTCGCTGCCCCGCGCCGGAAGGCCGACCGCGTCATGAACTCGACGACCAATAGAGCCTTTTCCAGGTAGCGCCATACCTCGACAAGGTCGCTGGGGATCACCTCCGTGGGCGATATCTCCTGAAGACAAGGTCGCTGGGGATCACAACGCGGCTGAGTCGACCAGGGTGGTCACACATTGTCGCGCGTCGTATGACCGCGCCTCTTCCGCGTCATCAATGATCCGACCTGCAGCACAGAAGCAAGCAGTGAGCAAACCATCGACATCACAATACAGTTAATGCAGTCGGAAGGAAGAAGAAGGAAGGTTTACCAATTAGCGGTCGGCAGAGGTCCATGATGAAGCTTTGAAGAGAAGAAAGGTCGTTCTGCAGCCCAGCAACGAGCGCAGCAGACACTTTCCGCTCTTCAGCGGCAGAAGTAACAGCAGCTTTCGCTCGCCCCTCCGCTGAGCTCGCTTCCACCCTCGCCTCCTTGAGCTCACGCTCCAGGTCAGCGACTCGCTTTTCGGCCGTGCTCAAAGCGGACTGAGCCGCCGTCAAGTCACCCACCGGGACAAGGCCTCGGCGGGCCTCCTTCACCTCGGTCGCAACTACTTGAAGCCCCTTGTTCGTCTCCTGGACGGCAACGAGCTCCTTCTCCAAGCGACACTTCGCAGCAAGCCGTTCGGCTGACTCGCGCTGCAGGCCCTGCGCTCAAACTACAGCGTCAACAACAAACAGTTCATAAGTGCCCACTCGCTGAAATTCAGCGACTAGGCACTCGGGGGCTGGACAATGAAATTCCTCAGTGCCCACCCGCTAAGATTCAGCGACTAGGCACTCGGAGACCGGATGATATAAAAACATTAAGAATACGACCACTGAAATTCAGTGGCACGATCCACGGGGACTGGACATACCTATATGGCAGCGCCTAGCATGTCGTGAAGCTCCAGCGCATCCACCGACACAAGCACGACCGGAGTATGGCCGCGACGCTGCTCAACTTCCGCCTCGGCGGCCCCAGGCATCTGGCTTGCCGGCGCCGAGGCACTCGCTGCGGCCGCCTTCGCCATGAAGCGAGGGAAGGTCGCTGCAGATGCAACCGCGCCACTCGGAGTCGGCTCGGCCACATCGGGTGAGTCTGCAATTACCATATGCTGTGACCCAACACCCTCCTTGGTCTTCGACGCCACTTCCGCTGCAGTCGGAGGATCGCTCGGAGCAATCGCCGGATCATCAGAGACCGTTACGACTTTGTCGCCTTTCATCCTCTTGACGCCTTCGGCGGGAGCAGCGACCTCGTCGGCTTTCCTCTTCCACGAGGAATCTGCTGACACCTCGGTGGCGACTGGCGGAACCTTGGCCACAGAAGGATTGACGATCTTTTTAACACCAGTCCTATGAAACAGTTTTATGAATAAGACTATCCGATTAAAACGAAAAATAAGCAGATGAGTAAAGGACAGAGCAGCACTCACTTGGCGACTGGTAGGAACCGTAGACCGGTGCGGATGCTGGACGGCTTCTCCAGTTCGGTCCCCAACTTCCGAGTGAGGCCCGTCTCAAACACATCGTGTGCCCAAGACACTGACGGCTTCTTCGAAGATGAAGCTGCGGCAGGAGCCTCCGTGGTAATTGTTGCGGGAGCCCCCCTTGGTGGCGAGGCCCCTGCGGCTGGAGCGGCCCCCAAGCTAACGACTGGGGTGAATGGCGGTGGTAACGACGCCAGCGGCGCCTCGTCCCTGGGGGCGGCAGCGCCTGTCGCCGCGGTCGCGTGTGTCGTTGTGTCCTCAGTCGAGCTGGTGGCGTTGGAGCTGTTCACAGATCAGGGCAGAGATATCGGCTTTGTTGGCTTCGTCTTCTTCTTTGGCAGAGCTTTCTTCTTCTTCGACGGCATGGCCTCGCGATGTGAGGTGTGCTCGGGAAGCTCACCGTCGTCATCGTCGTGGGGCTCGAGGCTCTTGCTCGCTTCGAGCTCGCACTGGTGTTGCCCGCGAGTTTTGCGAACCGTGGGGGGAGCAACCTCCGTCGCTCTCGGCGTTACCTTTGGCGGGCGATGACTCGCTCCCGTCCTGGACGGACGAGCTCGAGTTCTCGTCATATGCGGGTGGAAGCCACCCTTCCACCACTTGGAACAACTGCAACAAGAACAAACAATGTTAGCACGACCGCAAATGCACAAGCTACGACTGCGAGTGTTGATGGAATGACAGCTTACCGTTGGAGCTGGGCGCCTTGCAGTATAAGGGGCGACCCCGGCCTTTGCGTCGAGGTACACGGCCTGGGTAATCTTCTTCAGGGCCTGCGTATAATCGTTGAGTCTCCACTCAACGAGGCAGGACTTCGTCGGGTCGTCCTTACCTGTATACTCATACATGTAGTGGTCGCGGCTAGACAGGGGCACGAGCCGCCGCCCGAGCCAACAGTTGTAGAGGTTGATGGTCTGGAGGCCTTTCTTCTTCAGGCTGCGGATGGTTTGTAACATTTCGTCAACAACCATCCGCTGCTCCAGCGGGAGTTTGACGACCTGGAGCCGGCGCGGCTCGGGCCGGTCGACGTAGTACCTTGGAAGCGCCACTTCATCGCCTGGAGTCGACTCGGTGACGTAGAACCAGTACTTTTTCCACTCGTTCGCCGCCTTGGCGGGTAGCATCAGATTGAAGAACGATGCCTTCGACTTCTGAACGCCAGCCGCTGGCAGCTAGCATCGGGCCGCCTGTCTCTTCGCGGCTGATTCTCCCGTGGAACAGGTCTTGCCACAGGGGAAAGTAGGGCCTGTAGCACAGATAGCACTCGCAGGACGCCACGAAAATGGCGAGCTGCTCGATACTATGCGGACCCAGATCCGATGGTTGGATTCCGTAGTAGGCATAGAAACGCCGGAAGAAGAGGGAAGTTGGGAAGCCCAGCCCCCGCTCCAGGTGTCTGGTGAAGCAGATGAACTCCCCCTCGCGCGGATCCGGAATCACTTCTCCGTCCGCGGGGATGCGCCATCTACCGACGCGGAGGATCCCTGCCTCCTCGAAAGATGCTAGCAGCGCCTTAGTGCACTTGGATTTTCCCCATGGCTCGGTGGAGGGGGCCATCAGATGGAAGTTCGTGGAGGTCAGAGCTCTCTGGATTGTTCTGATCGCTGCGCGGAATGGGGAAACAGAGATATGCGAGATCGGAGGAAATGAAGGAAGCGTTTTCCGGTCCGCCCTTCGTCCTCCTTATATAGCGGTTGCTACCCGCCATTTTCGGGAGCCGTTACTACGCGGTAATTACGCCAAAGTTACCGTTGGATTACCTAACGGCTAGTTTGACCCTAATTGACGGTCCAACGTCCTCCATTTGACTCGTCGCTACCAGCGACTCGATGACTCGCCGACCCGATCACTATAACATTGACTAAGTATTCGCCGACCCGTTCGCCGAGCTGCGACCCGATTGGTCGCCGTTATTGTGACTAAATGACTAGTTCTTTCCTTTGTTCAGGAGTCTGCCGGCGATTCGACTAGGCGTCCGCATTGGACCCGCATACTTCGACTGCCAGCAAACACCTGCGACAAATCAACGATGGCCTCAGGGACTACTGATGGGGATATGCCTACCGGAGTATACCTGGCAGGACGTTTCCTACTGGCCCAAGCCGTTAGCGAATGGGCCTACAGGACGGCGACTGGATCAAGATTTGGCGCGGAGCGATCGAAGTCAAGGCCTGGTTTAGCTAGGCCCAGTCGGACTAGGTCATAGAATCTCCGAATCCTTAACTAATTTGGTTGTGATCTGTAAACCCTAGCGAGGTGAGTCTATATAAACCTCCCTAGGGGACGCATAGAGGATAGGTTCCATCATACACCCAAGCGACTCGCTGCCTAGTCGTCGAGCTCGCCCCATTGTACTCTCACCATAATGCAATCTAGCAGGAGTAGGTCTTTACCCTCCGGGGGGCCGAACCTGGGTAAAACCTTGTGTATCCGCCCTCATCTCGCACCGCAGATGGCTGGCCGCCCTTGCCCCATGTTCTACTACTCGCTGCCGATTGCAGCGTCTGCCGTGGTCAGTCCCACGACAGTACCTCCAGGGTGGATAGAAATAGGTGATTCATGAGCCTCTTGGAGAATTAAATCCCTCAATTTTGTTCTCTTTGGCACTACCAGACGGGTACCAAAGTAGACAATACCTTGATTATCAACAGAGAAACACTTAGCAACTCCGCTAGCAATGTTCCCTTTGATCTCAGCAATTTCAGAGTCATTCTTCTAAGTGAGCTTGATTTCATCCTCTATAGAAGATTTCACTTCAAGAGTAGAAAGGAATCCAAGAGGAACTACTTCAAGATTCAATCGAGCAAATTCCTCATGAAGAGAAAGTTGAGATTGTATGATCGTCAAATTGTTGCAATAAGACTTACGACTTAACGCATCAGCAACGACATTGGCTTTCCCAGGTTGATAGTTGAGACCCAAATCATAGTCCTTGATGAGTTCCAACCATCTTCTTTGCCTGAGATTCAGATCAGGTTGTGTGAAAAGATACTTCAGACTCTGATGATCCGAGTATAACTCGCAACGACTACCGAGAAGGTAATGTCGCCATTGCTTAAGAGCATGAACAACAGCTGCAAGCTCAATATCATGGGTTGGGTAGTTGTTCTCATGTGGTTTTAGTTGACGGGAGGCATAAGCCACCACATGCCCATCTTGCATCAACACACATCCGAGACCTTGGTGAGAAGCATCACAGAAGACAACGAAATATTTGCTGGTGTCTGGGAGAACCAGCACTGGTGCAGTGGTTAACTTGGTTTTTAGCATCTGGAAGCTTTCTTCAGCCTTATCAGACCAATCAAACTTATTATCCTTCTTAAGAAGATCAGTCATTGGATTTGCTATCCTGGAGAAGTTCTCGATGAATCGACGGTAATAACCAGCCATCCCGAGAAAACTTCGGACATCCTTGACGGATTTAGGAGACTCCCAGTCGAGGATGGTTTGGACCTTATCGGGAATTACAGCAACCCCTTTGGCGGAAACAACATGACCTAGGAATACGAGCTCTTGTAACCAGAACTCACATTTGGAAAACTTGGCATAGAGACGATGTTCTCGCAGTTTGGTTAACACCAAACGAAGATGTTCAGCGTGCTCTTCTTCAGTCTTGGAATAGACCAGAATATCATCGATGTAAACCACGATGAACTTGTCAAGATACTCCATGAAGACAGAGCTCATGAGTCGCATGAAAGTGGCTGGAGCATTGGTAAGACCAAAGGACATGACTGTGTACTCGTAAAGACCATAACGAGTGGTGAAAGCAGTCTTTGGAATATCTTCCTTACGGACTTTATCTGGTGGTACCCTGAACTCAAATCCATTTTGGAAAAGACAGTGGCACCACTTAACTGATCAAATAGATCGTTGATCCTAGGGAGAGGATACTTATTCTTGATATTCGCAGCATTGAGTGGGCGGTAATCCACAACCAGACGTGGTATATTGGTATCCCGCTTCTTGACAAAGATGGTAGGACATCCCCAAGAAGATGTGCTGGGTTGAATGTATTCCTTTCCTTCTAACTCCTCTAATTGCTTCTTCAACTCCACAAGCTCATGAGGAGGCATACGATAGGGTCTTTTAGAAACAAGAGCAGTTCCAGGAACTAACTCTATGACAAACTCCACACTTCGATCAGGTGGCATGCCAGGCAACTCCTCAGGAAAGACATCCGGGAAGTCACAGACCACGGAAACATCTTGGATCTCTAACGGAGGTAGGACTTCAAGAGCATACAACTCTGCTTTAGGAATAGAAACAGCTAAAGGAGATAGTGACCCTACGGTCCAATACTTGACTGTTATGCCAGCAAGACTAGTCAGAGTCACAGAATTGGTTGTACAATCGAGAATGGCTTGATAATGGGTCAACCAGCCCATGCCCAAAATGATGTCAATGTCATTTGACTTGAGGGCGATCAAAGAAGTGGGGAAAAGTTGAAATGCAACTTCGATTAGATTCCCATGACTAACCATGGTGGAACGCCAACTAAAACCAGGAGACTGAACTAGCAGAGGAACAGATAACCCCTCAAAATTTATCCCATGCATTTGAGCAAAAGCTTGTGACAGGAATGAATGCGATGCTCCAGAATCAAACAAAATTTTAGCTGGAATTTGATTGATATGGAGCGTACCCATGATGACACTTGGATCTTCCTGAGCCTCCTCAGCAGAGATGTGGTTCAGGCGTCCTTTTCCAGCACCTGGATACTTATCATTCTTCTTTGGGGGTTGTGCCTTCTCAGCAGCACTCTTTTGAGGACAGTCTCTTGCATAGTGACTAGGCTGGCGACAATTTAAACATATGAGGCCTGACCCAGTACCAACATCAGGATAATTTGATCCACCAGCATTGCTTGGAGTAGCATTCGGATGAGGTGCATATCCAGAAGTCCTTGGAGTATAAGGAGAACGTGGCACAACACTGTAAGGCACGAAGACACGACGCTTCTTATTACCAGAACCAGCCTTGGTTTACCCCTCCTGAGGATGCTTACGGGTTTCTTCATACTCCACCTTTCCACTCTTGGCTTTCATAGCCTTATTAACAAGACCTTGGAAGTTAACAAAGTCCATGAGATGGAGATCACGACGAACCTCAGGATCCAGTCCCTTGCAGAACAGAGCTTGCTTCTTAACATCAGTGGAGACATCTTCAGTAGCATAGCAGGCAAGACGATTGAAGTTGCGCTGGTAATCACACACGAAACCAGTGCCCTGCTTAAGCTTGAGGAACTCCTCCCTCTTCTGATCCATCAAACCCTCCGGAATATGATAAGCTCAAAAGGCTTCAGTAAACTCTTGCTGTGTAACAACATGTTGAGCTTCTTGCATATCCAAGAAATTTTCCCACCAGGAGTTAGCTGCTCCCTCCAGATGGTAGGCAGCAAAAGTCACCCAATCAGCTTGAGCAACATGACCAACCTGAAGTTTGCGTTCCATGGTGCGAAGCTAGTAGTCCGCATCAAGTGGCTCAGTGGAATAGCTGAAAACTGGCGGAGTGAGACGTGTGAAGTCCTTGATTCCAACTTGATTGTTCTGGCGTTGAGCGGTGTTACGCTCAATCCTTTCAAGAAGCCTCATGTTGTCAGCACGGTTGGTTTCGTACATGGACATGAGTTGAACCATGGACGGCGGTGGAGGAAGGTTGGAAGATTCACCCTCATTTGCAGCACCTCGTGCATGAGCACGGGTACGGGCACGAGAAGTGTCACCCATCCTGAAAGAACAAGAGGAAGGTTAGGCAAGGGATCCAAAGGAACAAGACGGAAAGATGAACAAAGAGTACTTGATATAAAGGTATCATCTTATCAAGCATGGTAGTACCAAATCATACTAAAGTATACACTAACCAGCTGACATACAAACCATGACAATGGAATGCTAAGATGTTACATACCAAGCAAAACTGAGATATCTTGGAACTCTGAGATTAGCAACCAAGTACGGAGTACTTTAGAAAAACAACCCCAAAACCACGATCCTAGAAGTTTTGAGATATAAGATAAGGGATGAAAACCTTTTCAAACCAAATAAGGTAAGGGAAACTCCAGCATCAGAAATACACCAGAGAAGGAGTAAAAAGAATCCTAGTCAGAGTTTCTGCAAATAGTTTTTAGCTTTCAAGTAGTTTTGTCAACTTCTAGACTCAACATCGACCAATAAAAGGGTTTCCTACAGGCAGTCCTGCTCTAATACCAAAACCTATAGCACCCCCCGGGGTCAGGGTTAAACTAACCTCAGATCACCATCAAAGATAAGTTCAACTCCTGAACACGGAAGATCACAGTATGATTCGGTAACATTACAGAACACAGGGATTCAACAGCATAAGTTTAAACTCTTAGCAGAGTGAGATATTAGAATTATTACAAACCAGAGGTCATAGACCCAACATTACATCACACAGCGAAAGCAAATTATGTTGTTCTACACAACAACTTAGCAAAAGGCCTAAGAGGCCATAAACAAAAGCGACGTCCATCACTTAGTCCTCAGGCTTCTACCTGGGACCCCCAACTACTCGTCGATGTCAACGTAGAAGCCACCTTCAATTGCAACCAGATCCTCTATAGAAAAACAACAATGGCGCAAGGCTGAGTACGAGAATGTACTCCGCAAGACTTAGATAACCTAGTATCTACATTCTCTGGCTAGAAAGGCTTTCTCTGGATTTACTTTTGCGGAAAGCAATCTTTACTTGTAAGCAAGAGAGGAAAGAGGCTCGTCTATTCAGAATATTTTAAAAGGGATAAGATAGCGACATCTTCATCTTGTTCATCACATCTCGATAACCACCAGCTTCACCAAAACCTCCTATCTAGGATCACCCCCTCGACCCGGAGGAAGCATCCTTAAGCACACGTGGATCAACAAGTTTTATAGTGGTTAATGTTATCTATGATCTTAAGTCCGGTCGCCAAGTCGTTCATAACCGTGAAAACGACTTTTTGAAAAGATTTAACCCTGCAGGGGTGTACAACTTTACCCAAACGTACCAACCGACTCTTAATGCCAAATTATTAGCCCTCTTCCTTGGAAAGCCGGCAGAGGGTGGTTGACCACGACCTTTACCTTGCTTTCGCTGAGACCATGAGTCACACAATAAGTATGATTCCGCCGTAACGGGTCAAATCCCGAAGTCGATACTTAAAGATGTGAGGCGAGGTTGGTTTACCAGGGGCGCTCTCTACCCTAAGAAACCTCGGCCACGCTTACCTACCTGTTATGAATGCACCAACTTCACCCGGCAAATCTTTCAAAAGATTTTCTATGCATATGTCGAATGGAATGCCCGAACTATGTGACTCATGGAATCTACTAGGCAATTTAGTCAATCATGAGGTTGTCCAGGCCCCGTGTGGTTGCACGCTCGTCTTGGTTCCAAAGGTAAGAACTCAGTTCCTAGTAGTGGCGAGCATGGGACTACAAAAACCACACCCAACGTGGCCTCCCATACAAGCCTTAGCATATTTAGTTAACTCCTTCGAGGATGTCATCAACTCCTACCTTTCTAGATTCTCCGGCATCTCTGATTCATCGTTCGGATAGATCAGACATTGATACTATGCATGGCTAAGCTGTCGATCTCAGAAGCTCTAGCAACGCTCAGATGCCAAACCTAGGTATGCTAGGAGCAGTGGATCAGGAGTATAAGGCTACAACATGGAAACTATGCAGCAGATAGGTAACCCTAACTACTGACAAAAGACCACATTGGAATCGTGTGCATCATAGCGAGAAAGTAATATACTTTGTCAAAGTAGGTTCAGAATGAGAGGCTACGCTTGCCTTGTCCGTCAGTAGACAAGTATTGATCTTCGGTGTTGTTGGCTTCAGCTTCGGGCTCGGATCCTATCGCGAAGAACCAACACCAGAAAGAAAGGCAACAATCAAGACATGGCATCGATGCAATGCTCAAACAAGGATGATGATATGACAAGTTATATTGCATTGAAATGAAACCCTAAGGCATGCTTGACAGCTTAAACGGGGTTCCGAGGGGTGAAAACCCTAACTCGGGGAAATTCCGGGATCACCTATGAGGGGTTACTATGTTCTTATAATTAAACTTGTCATGTAAGTTGCTTAACAATGCATGATTATAGCTCTATTAGATAGCTCTCATTTTTCTAAATATTTTGATATATTATTTGTATTTTTCTGATTTAAAATGAATTAGTTATGAGTTTCTCAACTTTTAATTCATTTTAAAATATTTTTGGAATAATTAAATTATTTTCTAACTTGGGCCCACATGTCAGACTTTTATTAATTTCAGAATTGATTTTCAAAAATGTTAAAACCCTGACAGACAGGGCCCACCTGTCAGCATTTTATCTATTATAGAAATGATTACAGAAAATAACAAAAACAAAAGAAAATAAATATGACGCTAGCATGACGTCTGGCTGTCGTCATCAATGGGGAAGCCCCCAGGTCGAGCACGGATCTCTCGATCCCGTGCGCGCCTAGATGCGTGCTTGGCTGCGTTCTAAAGAGGAGGCCGAGGCGGTCGTTATAGTGGCGGCGGCGCCTCGGTATGGTCAACGGAGCTACGCCGGCGACAAGAAACAGCGGCGGTGGTGTCGGTTGCTCGTCGGGCCAGCGGCACAACGCGAGAGGGGAGGAACGGAGAGGTCCAGGAGGACCGCTAGCTCACCACAGTAACGTCGGTGTGGTCGATGAAGCAAGGGGAGGCCGGAGGGGGAAGAATCGATGGCTTGACTACGGTGGTCGGCGTTGAGGTCGAGCTCGATTCCGGCCAGACGACTTCGTTCCGGCTTGCGTGGCTTGGCGAAGACGACGATGGCGACGCTGCGCTTCTCCCAAGCCACTCCACGGTGCATGGGGGGCCGGAGACGGCGGGACGCAACGTAGCCCGAGAGCTAGGGTTTGGCCGAAGGAGAAATTTGGCGAAAATAAGAGGATAGGGTTCGTCCTGGCGGCAACCGAGGATCTTGTAGACGCGGAGATGGTCGGTAGCGTGGATCCTGGAGCGGGCGGGCATCACGACGACGGCGGACGGCGCCAAGGCCCGAAAGCTTGTTTGCCGTCACGAAGACGACGCGAAAGAATGCACCGAACCCAGACTGGGCACGGAGGGCAAGGCTTGGGACTAGCTGGGCCGCGAAAGAGGGAGAGAGGGGAGAGAGTTGGCTGGGCTGCGGCCTGGCTACATTTTTTTAACAAATCCTTTTACTTTTCTATTTTTCTATTTATGTTTGAAATTTTCATTTCAAATCTGTTTTGAGTGATTTGAAAAATACCAGAGGGGTTTTGGCAAACATTCAAAATACTGTGGGGCCCTTTAGTCCAATTGGGCTCCAAACATTTTGTAACTTTTCAAATTGAAATCCTTTTGAATTACTTTTCAAAGAAGAGGGGAAGTTAGGGTTTTGGATTTGCATTCTTAAACCACACACTTGATCACATGCAATCATATTATTGATTTAAACAGATGCATTCCATGTTTAAATACTGAGTACATATATTACAAACTTGGGTTGTTACACAAACTTTCAGTAAACTCTGTTTACTCCGTGAAATTTAATAATTGGTATTAAATCGAGAGAAACAATTCCAGTGTTAGTATCTTAAGTATCATGTTTGCCATGATTCTTGATTGTTTTAATATCAAGTTTATCTAGGAGCTGAAAGAATTGTTTCAGAAACCATCATGTGTGGTAGATATAACGATATCTGAAATAATGTTTTGGTTGCAATATGATAGAGTATAATATATGTTCTCATATTGGATGATAATTTGCAAATGTTGGAGATGCTAGACATCCTAATCATCCAAAAGGGTTTTGGAAAGTAACATTATACTCACGATTCGTCTTCATAAGCTACATTAGCTTGATCATGACAGTCTTCATGATAAGGATGAATAGAAGATGTATGTAAATTGTTTACTACACTAAAAAATATTACTAAAGAATGGATTTTGAAAGAATACCGATCATTTGATGATGGTGATCTACTTCAAAGTGCAAGTACAAAGGTATTATTATTTCAATATACACGCGTTGGACTATGTTTCATGTATATGGTGCCACTGTTGATGTTGATAGATTCTTTCAAAAAGAAAAAGGAAATGTTGAAAGAGAATCTATAAAATATACTTGGCATAAAAGAAAAGGTTGGAAATATCTAATTTAGGTATATAGATGATATACATGTCATGGTTGTATTCTTTGCTTGTTAACCAATGTGGTTCTTGGGTATTGGATACCGAATTGGTTGGTATGAAATTTCATACAGAACGACGCAATTAATAAACCACAATGGCCTAAATAACTAGCAAGAGAATATGTGATGATGTTCATCAAAAACAAACAAACCGTTGTTTGTATTTCTCGTTGACATCAAAGCTTGACTTCAAGATTTGTTTTAATAATTGTTATTTAAATCAGGTATTATGAGAACAAAGGTTGTTCAAATAATTACCGTATTCCATATAAGATGGATGATTTACAAATCTAGTCGGAGAGATCACATCCATAAAAACTAATGCTAAAATGTTGCAAGACATATGATTGAAAGATCACTTACGAAGTGACATCGCCGTTTATATTATATTAGAAAGAAAACATGAAGAATATCCATATTTATGGATTTTTGGAGTCTTTGATTTGATCAAATGACGCTTGTGAAACTTTCCTCGGGATAATTAAAACTTCGTTCAAAGGCGAAATAAGAATGATCGACTAAATTATTTGAATTTATACATATCGATGTATGTAGTCCATTATGTGTAGTCGTAAGCGATGGACTTCAACTTCATATGCTTTCTCCGGAAATTTGAGTGAATATTCACTTAATGAGAAAGAAGTATGAAATATTTGAAAAACGTTTCAACGACTTTCAAGATAAAGTGGAAAATCATTGTAACAAGAAAATAAATGATTTATGATTTTATCATAAAGGGATTTATTTGAGTTACAAGTGTAACAAGAAAAATAAATGAATTATGATTTATCATAAAGGGATTTATTTGAGTTACAAGTTTAGCAAAACACCTAGATTTACATCTCCTGAAACACCATAGGAATATGGAGTGTTTGATATTTGTAGTAAAACCTTGTGTGACATGGTTGGATCAAACGTATTATTTATAAAACTATCATTATGTTTTAAAAAGATTAATGCTTTAGAGACTACCGCTTTTACACTGAAAAGAGCTCCATCTTGATCCGTTGAAATGACACCATATGAGTTATGGTTTGGGGTAAAACCCAAGTTGTCATTTCTTAAATTTTGGTATGCTAAACATAAGTAAGATGTTTACAACTGAAGTCGGATGGGCATGTCTTTGTAGGTTATTTCGAATAACAATTGTGTATTCCTCCATAACACCAAGGACAAAAGGGTTTGTCGCTTGAAACGTGAAGTTTCTTGAAAAAGAAGTTTTTCATAAAAGGTTAAGTGGGAGGACAATAGAACTTTAATAACGTTAACGAACATTAGCTATATGTGCTGAGTTGCGCAGCGCCGGAAAATGTTCCGGAGGCAGCCAGAATGCTCATGGATCATGTGCCTCAAAGGTTGCGGTCACATAGGTCTAAAGTTCCTATTGAACCAAGAAGGTCGGATAAACAATCAAATGATTGAGATTTGAGAGTAAATCATTATTGTTTAACAATGATGAACCGACTACAAAGAAGCGATCATGGGACCTGACTCCGTCAAATGGCTTGAAGCCATAAAATCCGTGATAGTTCCATACACGAGAAATCAAGTTTTGAACTTGGAAGACCCTCCGAAAAGGTGTAAAAACCTATCGGTCGTATTTGGATCTATAAAGAAACATACATGGATGTTTCACATCTATGAAATAGTCGACATGTCGGTAACATATTTTACGACAATGTTCAATGAGTTGACTATGAAAAGATTTGATCTTTTATAGCGATATTTATTCTGGACAGATTAATATAGCAACCACTATATTTAATTTGGTATATGGTAGAAGAATAAACAAAACAAAGTTCTTCTAATAGAATGATTACCTAGGACGTGTGCATGACACGGTCCAAAAGGGTTTTATTATTTCAAAGGATGCTAAAAAGGCATGCAAACTTCAATGGTTGAAGTAAGCATCGCGGAGTTGGAATCTTCACCGTGAAACTGTTAAAGAAGTTTAATTTCATCAGGAGACGATGAAGATGCTCGCATTTGCAAGAAATTAAGTGGGAGCGCTAAGTCACATTTCTAATATATTATGTGGATGACATCTTGTTGATTAGAAATGATGTATCTTTTATTGACAAGGATTAAAATTTCATTTCGATGAAAGACATAGGAAAAACCCAAATATTTAACATGAATGTCTATAGTGGATAGACTGTGACGCTAATATGGTTGTGCCAAACGTACATATATGAGATATTGAAGAAGTTCAATATAGAAAAGACAAGAAACGGTTCTTGTCGCATGGAAAGGAATTGAATCAAGATTCAAGTTCTTTGAAACTTGATGAGTGAAATCACGAGAATGTTTTGATCAATCATACCATGATATGTATACATCCAGATATGTCCAATGCTCTAAGTGTTATAAGCATATACCAGAATGAATCATAAAATGATTATTGGACGATAGTTAGGATATTCTTATGATCTTTTGGAAGAACTAAGAATATATTTGTATAGAGGTGACAAACAATTACAAATAGTTCATTGTAAAGCGTTACATTGATACTAGTTTTGTCACTAGATACAAATTAAGTTTATCTCAATTTAAACTATGGGTGGCACAATGTAATGGAAAGGAGATTCCATGACGGATTTGGATGAATTCCAAAGTTAAGACATTGTGACAGATACTACAACAAAAGGGCTAAGTATATGACTGCTATAGTAGTAGAAAAAGAGGGCATTTGTGTCAAGTAGTTTGTTATCAAACTAAGGTGTGGTTCTCAATGGACTAACACTAAAGATATATTGTACAACAATAGTATCGACATGATTTAACCCCAAGGAACTAACAAAATTATACAAAGTCATCTCATTAGAGAATAAGTGATGCGTGGAGACGCAAAGACACACAAATACACACGGACCTGAAAGCGTCAGATCCGTAGATTATGTTAACCACCTGCAATTGCGTATATGGAACACAAGAAAGCCATAGGTGTTCAATACGCAAAGTTTTCAAACTAGATTATTGTCTCTAGTGCAAGTGGGAGACTGAAGGGAATATGCCCGAGAGGCAATGATAATTGGTTATTATCATATTCCTTATTTATGATAAATGTTTATTTTGCATGCTATAATTGTATTAATACGAAAACGTTAATACATGTGTGTTTAATAAACAAAAAGGAAGTTCCTAGTTATGCCTCTCTTATAAACTAGCTCGTTGATTAGCAAGATGATCAAATGTTTTCTGATCATGGACATTGGATGTTGTTAATAATAAGGTCACAACATTAATGGAATGGTGTGATAAACGTTCATCCGAAGTATAGCATTACGATCAAAGTCATTGACTTTATATTGCTATAACAACTTACGAAGTGATCCTAATCCTTAGACCATGAGATCATGTTAATCACTAACACCGGAAGAGTTTCTTGATAACATCAAACGTCACACCGCAACTGGGTGATTATAAAGATGGGTTCAGAATTACTAAAGTGTTATGTTGAGGCCCATGGATCGAGAATGGAATTTGTTCATCCCGATGACGGATAGATATGCTATGGGACCTCTCAGTGATATCACATTGATTAGCTTGCAAGCAAGTGATTTGATCACTAGAATGTTATGTCACGGAAACGAGAAAAGAGTGCATGTCAGTAACGAGATCAAACTAGGTATGGAGATATCGATGATCGAATCTCGGACATGTAATATATCGTGAAACAAAAGGATTAAGATACTAGCATAAAAGGTTCCGACGATCACAAGAAAGTCATCGTTGAATGTGTGGGAGTCAGTATGGGTCTCCAGATCCCGCTTCTAATTATTGATCGGAGAAGGTTCTCGATCATGTCCGCATTATTCGCGAACCGTAGGGTGGCACACTTAAGAGACACCGACATCCAATTGGAGCAAAAGTTTCATGCCGAAAAGAATAACAAACGCATGAATTTATTTCACTAGATACCGAAACAGGTTTTCGGGTGAAATTGCAGAAAATGTTTTTGCATGTGAAATGAAATACTAGCAAGGGGTTATATATGAATGTTTGTCATTAAAGTAATTGACAAAATTCTGAATAAATAAAAGGATTTTTATTTAATGAGAGTTTGCATTATATTTGGTGGAAATTTAATGGAAATTTGAGTGGAGGAAATTGAAAGGCATTTGAGTGAGTGGAGTGTCCACCCACATGAATATAAAAGAGGTGGGGGCAGCCCCCATGGTTGGGCGCCATGCCCCTTGGGTGCCTCCTTCTCCCCTATAAAAGGCCTCCCTCTCATCCTCTCAAAGTACACCTCCTCGTGAAGGATCTCTCTCCCCCTCTAGAATTTATCCCCCATGGTCTCGGACTAGCGATATACATGTTCCCGGTGGCTATTCGGCAAGAAAGAGTTGTGCTTCCGCTGCATCGCTGAAGCGAGGAGGCGGAGGTTGCTCGGTGTCTTGTACGTGTGTGCGAGCACGGATGCGCTGTTGTTTTGCGGCGCTAGGACTTCCTCTCGATCTTGAGATCGGCAAAAGATCGTCTACATCAACCACGAGTTTGGACTCGTTAAGTTTTGTCGGTCTTCAAGGGTATGTATACATCCGTCCGTTGCTTGTATCTAGTAGATAGATCTTGGTACATAGTTTTTCCCATCATAGGAATTTTTTTGTTTTCTATGCTGCGAACCCTACATGCTCAACAAAGTCGGTTAGTTCACTCATAATCGACAATATATCTTTTACAATATAGTGCTGCACTCCTTCTTAATCAAGCTTAGATCTTTCTTCTCGGTACATCTTTTTTGCATACTTTTTCTCGTGCGTGTTTAAATCTTCGTTCGCTTTAACCTCGCACCACAGATGAATTAAAGTGCAATGAAGTACTATCGATTCGTGCTCTTTATCAACCCATGCCACAAAATCGCATGCCGTTTTCTCATGGCCGCATGGGTAGACACTTGCGGCCGGTATCCTTCGGCCTTGTCATGTCGCACACCATATAGAGATTAGGTGGTAAACCACACTTGCAACTCCGGTCTGGCTACAAGTTGACTCTGTTCTAATCCGGGTCATAGATATCAGCATGTACATTAGGATGGATCTTAAAAAGGAAAACAACCATGTGTGAGATCGAAAAATCGCTATATCAGATCTTGATCAAACAAACAACAAGCATGGTGCAATCTAATTGTAAACGGAAGGAGTATAATTGACGGATGTACCGACATCTTGCAGTCGAGCTCTCTACCCGACGTCCTCTGAAGCTATCACCGGGCGCCTCCACTATCTTCGTTGTTGCCGCTCGCAAGCTGAAGATTCGTCCCGAGGGAGGTTTCAGAGAGGAGAGCCAGATATGAAGACCATGCTCACCTCGGTGGTGGGCCATCCAAGTCAGCGACAGAGACCAAACTAGTCAACAGGATGTGCTTGACCGTTTTCCACTATTAGACTGACAATTAACGACATTGCACTGGGCGGCGCATATCGCAATGCATCCATCTATCTACTGCAACATTAAAATGCGACGGCCAATTCAGACACCAACCACGACACCAAAATCCGCCAGTACCCTGCTTGCCACGGTGTCTAATTGGCCTTCGCGATAAAATGGTGTCGTGATAGCTCATCCGCCGCATAACTAACTTTTACCGGTTAGTTTTGCTTATGCCGTCCCAAAATTCCGTCAGAGATGGCGGTATTTTTGTAGTGCATGGAGATATCTACCTAGACCCATTTTTGAGCGTCTCTCTAGTCTGCTCGCACGCTACTGTGGTGTTTGCAAGGACATGCCCATCATTTCCGAGCGTGCTACTGTGATGGACCCAACCATACACTCATCATCCTCCGAGCATGGTACTGTGACGGCTTGAGCGATGCGTCGACCATCCTCCGAGCATGGTAGTATGATGGCTTGAGCGACTCGTCGACCATCCTCCGTGCACGGTTTTTAGATAGCCACAATGACACGACCACTACACTCCACGTGCCTTTCCCTGACTATGTTGGTGAGATTTATGATATTTTTGAGCTTGCCGAGTGGGAGTCACTAAATAGGGGAGTGCGACATCATACAGAGAGATGAGTGGGGATTCCTATAAGACCAATCGGGAAAACATACACACCGACCTGGGTCCGGGCACCGCACCCCCATCCCCACGCACGGGTTGAGCCTGGCCCATTCTTCGTTGTTCTTTATTTTGTTTTTCGTTTTTCCATTTTTTCTTTTTCTATTTTCTTCTTTTAACTTACCTTTTTTATAGAGAAAAGTTTAGATTTTATAGAACATTTGGATTTTGAAAAAATGTTATATTTTAAAAATATTCAGTTTTCAAATATATAAATTAAAAAAGTAGTTTTACAAAAATGTTCAAATTTCTAAAAAATATTTTAAGAATTCTTCAAAATTTGGTAAAAGATAAGAAACTTTTAAAAAAAATCGAATTTAAAATTTATTAAAATTTAAAAATCTGCTTAAATTTCAAACAGTGTTTAGATTTTAAAACATCAAAGTTTGAAAATTTTCAAAAAGAAATAAAAGAAAAATAGAAAAAAAAGTAAAGGAAAAAAGGAAAGAGAGAAAATAACTGATCTGATTGGGCCACAACCCAACTAGCTGATGCGCATTGAATGGGTGTGCGGCGAGCCCTTCATATGCCGCTTTATGCGGTATATAGGGAAAATATTCTATTGGACCCAGTCCGCAGAATTTTAGACGTGACCATCCTGTTTGGTTGACATGTGGCAGCCCAGATCTATTTTTTCCCCTCAAATTCGCATACCCATTTTCTCTCGAGAACACGTGTTGTCTTTCGAACTTGGTCCACACTGCTGATTCCATGGACCGGGTCCGATAGAAATTTTTTCCGGTATGTAGAAGGCCCAAACCACTCCACATCCTATTGGTAATGCTAGAATTAGGCTTCATAACTGCCACGGCCAATTGGGCCTGTACGATATCAGTTAACGTGGAATTGGCCTACTGGCTCCTCTATACTCTCAGTTTGCTTCGTTTGCTCCTGAAATCAATTCCCTTCCTGCAGGCTGGCAAGTACGCTGTTAATTTCTCGTCGGGCTGAAGCAAATTGGCACACAACAGCAAGTACGTGTTAATTTCTCGGCTGACTGAAGCAAATCGGCGCGCAACAGCTACATCAGGCGAGCGATGAAGATGGACAGGCTTGGCGACGTCTCGTTTCCTTGTCCGAGCAGAAGCTAGCACCCATGCTCGTCCTCCCAGACAACCCCTTGAATACTTGAAACTATGCACAAGAAATACCACTTAAGCTCATTAATTAGCTCATTGACTTCATTTTGACATGAAACTAGGCGTTGTTCAGATTGGCACAGCATCCTGTAGTTGGATCAGAGAAGCGTAGTAGCCGTTGAGGTTGGCCATCCGCTGCTCGTGCGTATCTGTTTCAACGATCATGCCGCCGTCCACCACAACGATGGTGATGGTGGACTACCGGTGCATCATCACCGCCATTAGCACCTGGGGATAATTTACCCGGTTTTAGATACTTGTTGGGGTTAAATGACCCACTTCATACTTAAGGCGTTATATAGACTTATTTCTCTGAATTTTTAAAAATGTTTAGATTAAAAAATCAGTTTTAAATTATTTAAATTTTTAAAAAAATAGTTTTACAAAAATGTTCAGATTTTGAAAAAAAAATAGATTTTAAAAATTCTTCAAAATTTGGTAAAAGATAGGAAACTTTTGAATTTTAAAATTTGTTCAGATTTAAAAAGCTGCTAATAGTGTTCAGATTTTACAATATCAGAGGTTGAAAATTTGCAAAAGGAAACAAAAGAAAAAACAGAAAACAAAAAAAGAGAGAAAATATCTGATCTAGTTGGGCCACAGTCCAACCTGCTGGCGCGCATTGACTGGGTGTGCGGCGACCAATTCATATGCCGCTTTAAGCGGTACATTGGAGGCCAAGACCAATCCACATTCTAGTGGTACGGCCACAATTAGGCCTCATAAACTCCCCCCGCCAATTGGGCCTGACTAAGCCTGTAAATGACATCATTTAACGTGCAATTGGCCTACTAGGCTCCTCTGATACTCTCAGCTTGCTTCATCATTTGCTACTGTATAAGCGATTTTTTCCTGGCAAGGTGTAACGATAGTGATATTTCGTTCCGGTGAACTGGATTTAGTCACCAGCCAGCGTTCTCTTTCTAATCACGTTTGCTCGGTGAGCTGAACGTACGCACCGCCGCCGTAGCCGATCAAGTGAGGAACAGCTGAGCGCTAGCTAGTCCGTTACTGTCGCGGTTCAGCAGCAAGTAACGCACGCCAGCAACGCGACGGTCGACGGCGACACCGTGACTTCCTCCTCTCCTCCGATCAAAGCACAGCACATCACAGGGCCCTTCGATCACCGTCGCAGCAAGGAGGCAGATCACCATTTCACCAGCAACGCTTCCAATTAACTCCCCGGCCGGCGTATATGTACGCCGATGCGCGCGCGGCCGGCCACCTTACAGCTCATGCCGACATACGTTACCAATGACATATACCACCACCACCATGTCCCGAGTCCCGACAAGGGGTAATAGAAAAGTAGAGTATAATTAAACACGTTGGATGTCACCCTGTAAGTGGAAACGGCTGCCCACGGCGCCGCCAGCCCAAGGCCACTTAAACTGCTTAGTGGACACCCATGGGCATAGATAGAACTGTGGCGACCACTCACGGGGCACCCGCTACTGCCGCCACGCCGTATCTAGGTCGTCGGGCGCCATGGCTGGAGAAATCTCCCCCTCCCCCCTCCGCATCGAAGCTGGAGAAAGCTCCCCCCTCCCCCCTCCGCATCGAGGCTCCATGGCGCTGGCGCGGGGATCCATCACTCCGCCCTTCCCCTCCGGTATACTTCTCCGTCCACGCCTATCCCATCTCTGGAGCAGCAGAGATCCGGCGAGAGCAGCTGCGGCCGGCGAGTTCCTTGGTTTCCGCGCGTGTCCAGTGAGGTCCTTGGGGTTCCACACGCGGCCGACGAGGTCCGTGGGGAGCCACACGGCTCCGGCGAGGTCCCCGCGGATGTCCGGCAAGGTCCACGGGGAGACGCAGAGCGGCAACAAGTTCCGGCGAAAGAAGAGCCGCAAGAAGGTAAATTGAGGCCATGACCCTACCCTGCCCAACATAGAATTACTGAATAAGCTGCTAAATTACATAAGATCCATGGATCTCAGGGCGGATGGAGGGCCTCCGCGGTGAATGCTGGCAGCGAAGTCTTTTCCTGGCCACGTAGTGAGGAATGTGTCATGGTCTTGGACTAGCTTCAATGTAAAATAGTAGTTTAGGACCATCATTAGACTAGTAAAACTCAATCGCAGTAAGTCAATTTCGTTTCAGCGATGCTAGTTTACTGTCCTTAGAATTGGAACCGTTCTCTGTATGCAGATTTTTTCCGATAATTTTGACTGATTTGGGTGCAGTAGTTTGTTCCAGACCACCTTAATCTGGTAATTACTAACCATAGTTTGCACTTCTAATTTCTCATCTGGCTTGTGTCCTCGGTCAGCTACGATGCTCTGTGACTACTTCAACTGCTTCAAGAGCTCCACCCGGCTGCTCCAAATGAGGGGATCCAGGTCGACATTCCCCAACATCTGTGCCAGCATTTAGATGCTTTCGGATGTAAGTCTTGTGTCTTGAATTTTTATGATTTCTGTGTGCACATCTTGTATCCTGGAAACTTGGGATGTGCAGTGTTAAACTAGCGAGTGTAGATATAAATATAATCAAGGCAACAGTAGCAAAAACATGAGTAGAGTTAATTCCCAAGGTTATGAATTTCTTGCATATGGTTCTGAATTTGCACTGTGATTGGAACCAATATACCATCTTTGATGACAGAGCAAACTTTGTACAAAACTTATCAGATTTTGAAGATATAACATCTTTGACGTGTATGTACCATTGCTTTTGATTGAATTTTGAGCTTTTGATAATGCCATTCCAGCTGTAGTGGGTTCATGTCTGAATGTGACAACACATAGGTGTAAAGAAATGAAGATTCTATGTGTATGTGTAGTGAGATTATACCAGATTGAGTTTAGCATCTAGTTATGCAGTAGCACAATTAGAAAAAAAAGGAGTACAATAAGACAAAATGTTAGTACTATAGCTTCCTTTTCCAAGATATATGTTGTAGGTAATAACCGAGAAGATACAAACCAGGAATGCACCAAATGCCGGTATATAAAAGATGCTTGGTAGTTCAGTTGCTACGAAGATACGAGTCTGAAGCTTGTTCAGATGTTTTTCCGAGGTCCCAATCTGAATATCTCTTTCAAGTTTGAGTGTAGTCTGGATTCTAAACATATTCCTCTGGTTGGCTTCATGTCTTCTACCATCCTGTCCGATGATCTTTCTTTGTTATTTTTGAAGAGCTTTGTATCTTAATAAGGTCTGAATACTGCATATTTTTATCGTCTCAACCTACATAGGGAGCCGCAGGAGTCCGCAAAGCCTTTGGGGAGCCACAGTGGTCCGGCGATGCCCATGGAGAGCGACAAGTTACCAGTGAGGTCCTTGAGGAGCAGCTGGTGTCCGGGAGTAAAAGGCCACTTTCAGAGGCTAGTGTGGTAGCATGTGCAGATTTAAACACACTTTTTCCTGTATGTTAAATTCCCAAACGGTTGAACTATTAGATGCTAACGGTGTACTGGTGTCGACTATCTCAATGTGTGCCTCTACTATTCATGTGTATTAGTGCAGTTGGCCAAACGAGTCTGCATGTACTATTCCTGTGTACTGCAGTAGTTAATTTGGTGGGTATAAAGTGGGCAGATGGACGCCGCTAAATCTAAAACAATTAAATGGCCAGAAGCGGATGTCCTGTTTAGTCAAGCGGCCAGAAGTCATCAACTAGTGGACACCCACGGACATGTCCACTTACAGGCATAGTTGGATGGGTCGGATTGGAATCCAAGAGAGGGGCGAGGCCAGGCAGGCCAGGTGCACCCACGCCGAGATCTGCCAGCACCGGCACCGGCACGGGAGGGATCGGAGGCCGCCCGCCTGCCTGCCTGCCGCGGGGGATAAAGAAATGGCCTGCGCGCCTGGCATCCGAGCTGGGCGTGCCTGCCGCGCGCATATGCAGCTTACAGTGAGACCCAGATCAGATGTCGATCCGTTCATGCATGCATGCATATTCCCACGGCTGCCGCGCCAGCCTGGACTGGACGCGCGCCCACATTATTTTTGGGTCTCTGGTTCCAGCGCACCACAACATGCCCACGCCGATCGATCGTCTTTGCCAGTAGTCACCGGCAGATCGCCCCGAGATATTTAGCAAAATGCCCTAGTTTTCTTCGTCAACTAGCTGTAACTAGCTAGACTAGACTAGCTGGTGGGGAGAAAGTACTAGTACGTCTGCTGACCTGTCATGGCGTGCTTAGTTTGCTGTGAGATGTCTGCTCGTATAGCTACGATGCGATCGATTGGACGGACGGAGATCGACGACGTCGGATCTTCCCTACGTACGGGGCGTGTGCATACGCGTTAGTCTCATCGAAGAAAATATACGGTAAATTACGAATCCATCTATCTAGCAAAGTACTAGTACTACTTACTACCATCTCGATCTGTTCTCAGGGTCAACGCCTTGTACCCAGCCAGTAGTAGCTACAAGGCCGGAAATGCTGAACCGGAACTCTCTCCGCGAAGGGGACTATAGATGAAACCTTTTTTCTGGTCTGTCTGACCGCGACGTCTTTCAGAGTTTGGAAGTCCAGTCTGCAGGTACGGTCACAGCCTAACACAGTGATCTGATCGTCAGACCCAGACTCATGACTCAGACAGGTCCGAGTCAAACTCAGTCGATCCAGCGTACGGAACGGAACACGTCGATCCATGAATGACGAAGCTGCCGCGCGAGTCCAACAGTGACCACTCGCCACCTCACCCGACCCATGCGCGCCACGTGGAGCCGACCGGTCTGACTGGGACCCTCCTGTAGGCTGTAGCGTGGGCTTTCTCGCGTGGACCTAGTGCGGATCGATCCACCTACCCTGCCAGCTGACCCATGCATGACTCCGTGACTAGGACTGCCGTTCAACCGTGTGTGTATGCCTGCCCAGAAATAGGAAAAGTAATGAAGCTTCTATAGCCTCTTTGACAGTGGACATCATCATCGATCGCCTCTCCATGCACAATCACCGGTCGATGTGCTGTGTACCATCATCGGAGCAGATGCTTCTGCGTACCATTCTCGATTTATTTATTTACTTTCCCCAAAGATGATTCCACCATTATTTACACACTCAAGGCATATTATCTGTCCGTCCATCCATCCATCATGAGATCATCATAGCAGCATGCAAAACCAGAGGCCACAGTAATTCGCCCCACACCCCACTTTTTTTTACTACTACTACTGGGCTTTTGACCATTTGCAGGTGCTGAAAATAAAGCGAAACGTATTTCCCTTTGTAGAGTGTATACAGCTATGTACGCAGATACACTGCATAGTAGTTGCATACACCACGCGAGCGGAGACAAAACCGAAGGAAAAAGTAGCAAAATGAAAAGAGGGGGAGGGGGAGGGGGAGGGGATCCGAGCTGTTTCCATCCATGCGCAGCTGTCTGTCTGTCTGTTCCTTCCGCCAGAGCGACGACCTTCCGCTCCGCCATAAGGCCCCTAATCTCCCTCACTGTATACGGACCCTGCTTATTGATTAACTTAATTAACCCCGGGAGACAGCCGGCCGTATGTATATATACTCGCCGCGCACAGCGACAAGCGCCCGCACAGACGGAGGACAGGGACCAAGGGCAGAAAAGGGAAGCGAGGTAAAAAAAAGGCCCCAGCGAGAAGAGAGAGGGAGACAGCGAGAGGTGTAGGGGTCTAGCGAGCGGGGTGGTGTTGGTGTGGGAGGGGGACTAACTATGGAGAGCGAGATGTCGGACGCGCCGGCGGCGGCGGCCGCGGTCGCCGAGCCGCTCCCCGCGGTGGCGGAGGAGGCGGAGGGGGAAGGGGAGGCGTCCACCCTCACCATGGAGCGCGTCGCCGCCGCCAAGAAGTTCATCGAGAACCACTACCGCTCCCACATGAAGAACATCCAGGAGCGCAAGGAGAGGTAACCGATCCGATCCCGCCCTCCGCCGCTTTCCCACTCGAATTCCAGCTGCCGCTGCTCCCCACACGCTAGATCTCGCGTGCGGGAGCTCGATCGAGGGGGTTTGAGCTCGGTTCGAGCTTGGGGTTCTAGAGCTACTAGGCGCTCGTAGCTGCTAGATTTGGGGTGGAATTTCAGGGTGGGTGGGTGCTTGCGATGAAGCCGGATGTCCGTAGCTGTACTAGCCATGGCTCTGAGGACTTCTGGTGTAGCATGACGTCAGGCGTTGCTTTAGATTCTCGAATTGTTTTATCTAGATAATATGAGATTCTGGAATTAGCAAAGCTCGTCACGCGATTTGGGGCTGGACTGCCCTGAGTTGGATAAGTTGGAATGGACGTCATGTGGTTCTGTTAGGCGTTTGGAATTTCTCAGATTCTGCTCAATGCACCAAGCAGAAATGGTTCCAGTCGCTAGGTGTTGTTGAGCGGTTATATTGTTTTGTTCTGCTTTTGGCGCGAAAAGCCGCTAAGTTGACCTCGTGGTACTAGCTACTGCCTTGCTTTAGTTGGATAGAGGATTTTGGAATGTTGTTGCTGTGATGATGGTTCTTGGAGGATATATGTCCAAGGGTGATGCGTGGATTCCTCCATCGAGTGTATGTTTTGAGGTTGTAAAGTGGTGTGGATGTTTGTCGCATGTGGTATTTTGTTCTTACGTGTATAACTAGAACTTATTGTTTGTTGGGTCACGAGCCGACAAATGCTTGCCTGTAATTAGGGCGTGTAATGTCATGGTATTGAATTGTCAACTTGCTATTACAGATTCTTATGATTATTTAGTGAATGGGCAGTGGATATATGGTCGATGACATACCGTGTGCACATGATATATTGATTATGCTATTACTAATTTAGTTTGCTTGGAGTCATATATGGACGTAATAACCTTTTCAGGTTTATTATACATTTTCTCGAGGCTGCATCAAACAACCCTGTTTCCCTTTATAATAGGTTTGGGTGAAATTTTGGCGAGGAAGCTTGATGTGTGTAGCGTAGCTGTACTAGCCATGGCCTTGAGGATCTATGGTGTAGTATGGCGTCAGATGTTGCTTTAGATTCTTCAATTATCTTTCTAGAGAATGAGATTCTGGAATTAGTGAAGCTTGGTACACAATTTGTGGCTGGAGTGGCCTGATCTGGCTCTAATGGATAAGTTGGGATGAGTAGCATTTGATTCCGTTAGGTGTTTGTAATTCACGGGTTCTGCTCAATGCACCAAGCAGAAATTGTTCCAATCGCTAGGTGTGGAGGGGTTATTGTTTTGTTCTGCTTTTGGCGCAAAAAGCCATTAAGTCGACCTTGTGGTACTAGCTGTTGCTTTGCTTAGTTGGATAGCGGATTTGGAATGTTATTTGTTGTGATGGTTCTCGGTGGATAAATGTCCAAAAATGATTTGTGGATTCCACTATAGTGTATGCTTTGAGGTTGTAAAGTGGTGTGGATATTTGTCGCATGTGGTATTTTGTTCTTACGTGTATCATTATAGCTTATAGTTTGTCGGATTGCAAGCGGATAAATGGTTGCCTGTAGCTAGGGCATGTTATGTCATGGTATTGAATTGTCGACGTACTATTACAGATTCCTAGACTCTAGCGAATGGGCGGTGGGCACGTGGTCGATGCCGTACCTTAAGCATGTGATGTACTGATTATGCTATTACTAATTTTGCTTGCTTGGAATCATATATGGATGTAATAACCTTTTCTGTTTTAGTATTTGTTTTCTTGAGGCTGGATCAAAGAACCCTGTTTCCCAATTACCATATGTTGTTTGGGGATGGACATCATTTGATCCTGCTAGATGTTTGGAATACTTAGTTTCTTACTCGGTGCACCAAATTGCTGGTGTGGAGTAGTTATGTTTTTTTTGTGTGCGCCAAACTGTTGAAGCTAAGCTCATAGTACTGGCTAGTGGCTACAGCCATGCTTAGTTTCGTAGCAGGATTTAGAGTGTTTCTGTAGAATTTCTCTTGGATGATAACTGTACAAAATTCACACGAGGAAACGCAGTGGGGTTTTTCTGCAGCTAAATCTCTTAGTAAGTCACACGTTGGATATATAATCACCAGCTAGTTCTTGCGTTAACTGAATCTGCAGATTGCATTTGTTGAGCCATCAATATATTTCATGTTTAAAGTTTACATACTTTATACCATCGCATAAGTTTCAGCTATGAAAGCATTCTACTGATGTGTGATTTGTGTCATATTTATATTCCACCTCACCCATCTCTTGGTTTTACATTTTCATTTAAAACAGATATACAATCCAATGTATTGCAGGCGTTTTAGATTGGAGCGGCAGCTAGCTACATCTGAAGTTCCCAGGGAGCAGCAAATCAATTTAATTAAAGACCTGGAGAGAAAGGAAACCGAGTACATGAGACTTAAAAGGCACAAAATCTGTGTGGATGATTTTGAGCTGCTCACTATTATTGGGAGGGGCGCTTTTGGAGAGGTTTGCTTTTGTGCATTTTGTTTCTGCTTTTTGCATGTACTTCCATCTGTGGCATGACTGCTAAATGACATCTGCGTTTTTGCCAAGGAACATGTCATGGTACCATACATGTTGTTATTGGTGGTATATTTACTTAATACTCCCTCCGTTCCTAAATATAAGATTTTTTGGCAAGCCAAATTGATTTGCCAAACGTCTTATATTTAGGAACATAGGAAGTAGTAGTTTCATACGTTGAGAAAGATTTTGACTCTAGAGGAAGTAACAATTTTTTGCAAAGATAAACTCTGTTGTTGTTGCTTTGGACCCCTTACTGACCTTTTTGCTGTTTATAATTTATATAATAGGTTCGACTGTGTCGGGAGAAGACCTCTGGCAACATATATGCAATGAAGAAGCTGAAGAAGTCTGATATGGTTATCAGGGGTCAAGTAAGATAACTCTCATTTCTGGCTGTTTCATATTTTCTTCTTTGTAGTTTGTTCTAATGAAGAGAAAATCTGTATGTTTAATGTCCTTAGATAGGTTTAAGTATTAATATTTAGCATGGTGCTTTATATCCTGTTGACTTTTTTTTTCAACAAACCCTTGGCATCTATGAGTGTGTGTGACACTTTTGCAACTGTTGTTTTATTTTTTTTCTCAGAATATGCAGCACAGCGCAGTGCAGATTTTCTCTGTTTCATATATTGGCCTTTCATTGCTGCTTTTGTCACATGAGTACAGAAAGCCTAAATTAAACAATGCCATTAGTTGGTTTAATCATTCTAAGTAACTCATGCATATTCTTTCCTCCACAGTTTAATCATTAGTTGGTTTATACTTTTAGCCGTTGCCAAGTGCATTTGTTATAATTGATCATAAGTTAAGGAAATCAGAGCTAATCTATTTCGCTGCAAGAAGTTTGCCCCGCGCCTAGGTCAAAATGGCCTAGGTCTGAACTGTAAATATGTATTTCCCATTTGCCTTCTAATATATACTCCCTCCGTCTCACAGCTTAAGGCGTAAAAAACTGGCACGTTGATTAGCGAGGTCCACGGAGATAAATTAGTTTCCAAGATTACCCCCATAAATCGCTAACTTGCTCCTTAATTTCTTTCCCTTTTACCTGGTAACTGCAATATACTGTGGAATTAACCACCCACATCCGCGTGCATGCCCCCTCGTTATTCCTGGGAATTAACTCCGCGCGTGCTGTGGATGCATGCATAGCCAATTGGAGTTGCATGCATTCTGTTCTAAAACAAAAGGCTACATGCACGGAGCCAGCTAAGCTGCATGCTGGAGTAAATAGCCCAGGGGTACACCGGGAAGAATCATACCAATTCACACCCGCGCCTTGTTCTTTGATGAAAATTGCAAAAAAAAATTACGCCCTAAGTAGGAGCCTCTTCTGCTGTAATTTGGCCAAAAAATGTATTTCTTAATGTGTCGGAGCTTTTGCATAAGCTGGCCTTCTTTCCATAATTGAAAGAAAGCCCACAAATGTTCCACTGATTTTGTCACGTCTTGTTACTTTATCCTGGTCATATGATGATATCTTCAAAATAGTTGTATTTTTACTGTTAAAATCACATAGTAAATGGTGTATTGTAGTTTTTAAATTCTCATTCACTGAATAATTAAATGGCTTCACAGGGCTTCTGCAAAATAAATAACTAGATTGTGATAAAGATGATTCTTACCAGGATTTCTATTTACTATTGAAATTTTCACATCTTTTTCAGTTGAAAGTGCATTTTTATTTGCTATCTTTGTTGGATTCACGAGTTCTGTTATATCTCTGTTAGGTGGAGCATGTTAGAGCTGAAAGAAACTTGTTGGCTGAAGTTGCTAGCCACTGCATTGTGAAGCTTTACTATTCTTTCCAAGATACAGAGTATCTTTACCTTATTATGGAGTACCTCCCTGGTGGTGATATCATGACCCTTCTCATGAGAGAAGATACCTTAACTGAACATGTGGCTCGATTCTACATTGCTGAGACCATTCTTGCTATTGAATCTATTCATAGGCACAACTACATCCACAGGTTACAAATCTTTGATTTTAAAGGCATGTAGGTTATTCTATTTCTACCATCTTTCTGATATTTATATATTTTGTTTGCTATAATATGCAGAGATATCAAGCCGGACAATCTTCTTCTAGACAAGAATGGTCACATGAAACTGTCAGATTTTGGGCTGTGCAAGCCAATTGATTGTTCAAAGCTCTCAACCTTGAGCGAAGATGAACCCATGGGCGATGACAACGTGAAGGAGTCAATGGATGTTGACAGTTCTCTCTCTGAAACTACAAACGGTAGAAGGTGGAGAAGTCAACATGAACAACTTCAGCACTGGCAGATGAACAGACGAAAACTGGTATGTCTCATTTACAGTTACAAATCTACCATATCATAACTCCTGTACAATTCTGTTGCTTTCACGGTACGTTACATGGTACGGGGATACAGATACGGGGATACGGATACGGCGATACGGGAAAACGGCATTTCTTGAAAATAGACTTACGGGGATACGCCAAGTATATGCATAAATACATTATAAAAAATTAAAACCAATAACAAATATTATAGAGGATGAGAAAATTGATGTCAATGAAATAACCTGATCTTTTTCATTCATGGTGATCTGAAGGAGTCGATGCCTTTTCAAGTCCCAACTGAGTTGTATTCAGTCATCATGTTCCTTGCACCTGCGCTGTATCTTTTAACATGAACCCATAGGGGGTATTTTGGATTGGTATACTGGTTGTCCTCAGATTCATCTGCGTTACTCCCAGAACCAGTCCCCCCTGAACGAACCAAAGACGATTGACTGTTCGACCTAGACGCCATTCCTAACAATTGAAAGAAAAGGATAAATAGATACCCTACGTACTCCCCTAAATCCTAATCCATAGCACTAATGTAAAGAACGGAGAGCTTGGATTGGAGCAATGGATTTAGACTTACTTGGCTACAGAGTTGACTTGAAGACGAGCAGCAAGGGGCTGCCGGCGCCGCCGAGACAGAGCTTCCAGTTTCAGATGCGCCGCCAAGACTTCGATGGACCTCGCTCGCGATGTGGCAACTGCCAGGTGACGGCGAGAGTATTTCAGGAGATTATTAGGTTAAGTAATCCATCAATGAGGCCTTTCGATGGGCTCTCGATGATGAAGTGGAAACAGGCCTGTACGTATCCTTGCGTGTCCCAGCCGTTTTCCCATTTTTTTAATTTCTTTTATTCGAAAAAATGGGATACTTTGGGATACGAGTATCCCTCACGTATCTGTGCGTATCCCCGTTCGCGTGCAGTATCTTGCACCGATTCGGCACCTCGGTGCCGTATCCCTGCAACATAGATTGCTTCCATGCCTTTGTTTGAAAAAAATAATGTCATATGTGTGTCAATCTTTCATGGCAGCCTTTTCTTAATTCAAATGTAAATTGATATGCAGGCCTTCTCAACTGTTGGGACCCCAGACTATATTGCTCCAGAAGTTCTGCTAAAGAAGGGATATGGAATGGAGTGCGATTGGTACGCATGTTCAGACACTTTTTGTGTGTGTATTTAGTTAAAAATTGATGTCTCATTGTATTTGTTTTAATCTATATAGGTGGTCTTTGGGTGCAATAATGTACGAGATGCTTGTTGGGTATCCACCATTTTATTCTGATGATCCAATAACCACATGCAGAAAGGTTTGTTTCACTCAGTACATTTAACTGCAAGTGTCCAATTCATTGGTGGGGCTCATCTTTTTATTTGTAACAAATATTAGTTCATTGAGTGACCTGTTTGGATTAGCTTCAGTTTAGGCTTATCACCAAAACAGTTAGTACTGAATAACTGATTTGTTCTTAGTATAATTTAAACCTCAAGTTGCAAGAACCTGAAGAAAGCTGGGGGCAGCTATATGGCTTATAGACTTTGATCTACCAAAGTTTATCTTATCTTTAACATTATTATTTAAAAAAAACTTGCTCGTGACACAACCCCCACTTTCTGATTATGGTTTACTGTTTTAGTAAGTTTTAAGGATGATCTTTCTGCTGTGATGATGTGTATATCTAGATTGCCTTATGAGTGTAATCAAGTATGGTTGGACTTGCATGTGTTCTCTCCATTCTAGGGATATGTGATTAACAAGTTATTCATGTATGGCCACCTGAAACCATTTTATTCTCACACTGCCAAATGTTTGCCATGTTCTAGATTGTGCACTGGAGAAACCATGTGAAATTTCCAGAGGATTCAAGGTTGTCTATGGAAGCAAGAGATCTCATTTGCCGATTATTATGTGATGTTGACCATAGGATTGGTGGTGCAGGGGCAGATCAAATAAAGGTAGATCCCTTGACACACAAAAGAAATAATTAGTTAAGTATGGTTCTTGTTTTGCTTAGTCCTTATATATTTAATATTTTCTTTTCTTTATTATTAGGCTCATCCTTGGTTCCATGGAGTTGCATGGGATAAACTTTATGAAATGGAAGCAGCATTTAAGCCTCAAGTCAATGATGAATTGGATACACAGAATTTCATGAAGTTTGATGAGGTATGTGAATTCTCTTTTCCCTTGCTGACAGTCGTCTCCTGTGGTCCTGCCTGTGAAATTCTTCAAAATTCAAACCTTGCCAATCCCCAACCAACATAAGTATTGCCTTTAGAATTACATGATAGAAGACATTTGTTTAATAGTCCACCAACATTATTTGGTTTAATTTTCTGCTCTTTGTATGATAACTTGCAAGTTTAAGGGACATTGACACGTGTATATATCAGGTAAAAAGAAGTAAACTGCTGTTAGAAATTTTCTTGATAAGTTTGGGTGAATAACTTCATGCTCAATGTGCATTCTGCATTGGACTGCAGTTATTTCTTTCCATGTATTTTCACTCTGTGAATTAGATTCCTATGACTTACTTCTTGGTTCTTCGCTGCAGATGGATAATCCTCCAGCAAGAACAGGTTCTGGGCCATCAAGAAAGGTAAGCACATTGAGGCTCATAAACTGATGCAAAAACATTTCTAAATTGTAATGTTTGCATAGGATTTTGCATGCTAATTTACTATGCACTGTGATGTATTTTTGGTAGTTTACATTTCCAACAAATTGTAATCATCTCACAGCCTTCCACTGTCTGATAGAACCAGCTACCATGAGAAGAGTTATGTTCTAGATAGGACCAACCTTGTTTCTGTGTAATTAAATTACAGAGCATAATACTATTTCAGTAAAAGAAGATAAAAACATGTGTTTCCCCATACGAATGCGGCGATAAAGGTCACCTATGAGTAGCTACAGCCTACCGGTATTTAGAAGTGTTTGGAATAATTGTTCAAACTGCTTGACCTTATTGTTGATTAATTGTTTATCTTATGGACGCACACCTATATCCCTCGTTGCACTCCTGGAGTTCTTATGTATATCTTTGTGGTTCGATTTTATAGGCGAAGCTGAATTCAAAGGATCTGAGCTTTGTGGGGTATACATACAAAAACTTTGATGCAGTGAAAGGATTAAAACATGCAGGTTTGTGCCTTCTTGTGACATCATTTAGTATGTTGTGAAATCTGCTTGGAGTTTAAGTACAGGTTTCTTTTGTAGTGTTACATGACATTTAATCATAGCATAGAGTCATGTTAGGAAGCTTCATCATTTCTTGAAAATGGCCAGTATAGAAAAATATATGAACATATATGCAATACCCAATAAGTATATGCAAAATAGTGGGCTGCCCACGGTGGTAGCTGTGGACACCCATCTTGTCATTAGATCGGCCTATAGGGCATTTTCCACCCTACATCTGATCTAACGCTGTTATGGACCGAGCCATCCCTTGTTTTTTCTTTTGCTCACACAGAGCGCCAAATCCACCTGCATGCACCTTCTCTGCTGCCTTTCCCCCCATCTCCCACAATTCCCCACCTTGCTTTGCCTTGCCCGGCTCCAACTCCCTCAAGACGGTGAGGCTCGAAGTCAGCAGGACTGGTTCCTAGGCCCCAGGGCACCACAATGCGGCAGCTGGGCTGGGTGTGTTGGTGCTGGTGGTCGACGGTGCTGGTGGTCGACGGAGCGGGGGCGTCGATGTCCACTGAGGCTTCATGCCGTCCATCCATTGGTCTACTTTAATGAAATCCAAGCTGCCGTTTCTCTCGCCACTGCATCAATGTTGCTTCCTAGCCTTCCCAGGTGCATCAAAATGGAGGACTAAGTAACTTCATAATCGTAGTTTATTTGTCGATCTGTTTTCTGGTGGATCTGGAGCTCTGGTTATCAGTAATAATAACTAGATTGATTAGTATTTTGGAAGAGATCTCTCTGGTATGTTGGTGCTGGTGGTCGATGGAGCGGGGGCATCAATGTCCACTTGAGGCTTCATGCTGTCCATCCATTGGTCTACTTCTTTAATGTAATCCGAGTTGCTGTTTCTCTTGCCACTACATCAATGTCACTTCGAGGACTAAGTAACTTCATAATCGTAGTTTATTTGTCGATATGTTTTCCAGTGGATCTGGAGCTGGTTATTCGTAATACTAAAGATCGATTAGTATTTTGGAAGAGATCTCTCTCTGTGACCCGATTGATTACGCCATTGAACGAGGCAACACCACTTTCTTCTGGTCTGGATCCTCCTAATCTGGATTTGCCTTGTCCTTTTTTCTCTATTTTCTCTGATTTTTGTTCAAGTAAGCTCGAAATAAAACATGCTCCGATCCCAAGCTGTCACCACGCGCTTCTCAGCCCTGCCCATCTCTTTCCGCAACGCTGCCTGCCGCAGAAGAAAATCCGCGTTGGAGATGCAAAATAACACGTTGCTGGTCCCGCATGGGTCGCAGACACGGGGTACCCTTCTTTTCTGCAGATTTTTTTTCTGAGATAAACAGGGCATGGATTGGTAGGCATGGGTGGGTTTTCTTTGAGTAACTTCCGTTGAAATTTTTGCTGAAATGAACGGGCACAGTTGCTTTTTCCATTGACACTGCCAACGGACTTCAACGGCAGCATGAATCACGGAACCACATCGAAGTATCGAACAAGTCTAAGGGCGTGGGTAGCTATATCCCCGCAGGTAGAAAATCCGCATTGTATATAATGAAAACATGCTTCATGATAGATCTAGTGATATTGATTTGGTAGTGTAGATGTTAGTGTTTTTTGGTAAACTTGGTCAAACTTAGCACTGTTTGACTTAAAACAAGATTAAGTGGCCTTACATACCTGGGTGGAGGGGGTAGGTTCTATTTTGTATAGTGATGAATGACACCTTTCATAGCAAAACCATGTTGTTAGGAAGCGTCACTTAATAAACATGGCCCGTATCCACAATGACATGCATACATACATACAGATTAAAGTCTTTTTTGTTTCTGAAACTACAAATGCATGCAGATATGCAAAGGAGCTCATCGCTAACAAGGCCCTCCATTGGTGCTATATTTGGTAACTGATTCTGCCAAAGTCTTGTATTCCATTGTGATACTGCCCTCTCTATGCCCCATCTTATTCGTGAATTTCTGATTTCAGGTTCAAATGGCATGGACACATCTAGAGAACCAAATGGAAAGGACACACACATGCACACAATTTCTTCTGGGGATGCGATGAGTCCATAACCGGGCATGGTCTGTTTGTTCCTGAGAGTTTTCTGAGCTAAATTAGCATGCAAACGACTGAATGATGTGGCTTCATCCGGACAACCTGCTTGTTTTTAGCCAGGTTTCTGCCCTGTTAAATCGTTGGCGAGCATTTTGTAGAAATCCAACAAAGCTTCTAGCTGTAAAATAGTATGCTAAGGACTTGACAAATAGCCCATCTACTGGGAAGGCTCGTTGTGTTTGGTGTAGCGTGTTCCGACCAAGTGGAGATGGGCATGTTTGGGAGTATTTGCACCTTGGGGCTGGCTGCCCAGGTTGGCAGAGCAAATTGCTGCCTTCTCTTGTGGCAGTTCCTGGTCCGCTAACATTTGATCCTGGAAACAAAATAAGGTGGTAATTGTGGCAGGCTAAGCTATTCTTGTTGGTGGTGTTTGATACATGTGTACCAGATGATTTCCATTCAGACGCTTGGCCATTGATCTGTGGTCTCCTGTTGCAGAAATGCCTAATTTTTTTACTGTACTGTTCAGCCCTTATGTCACATGATATATTGAAACCCTGAACTCTATTTTGGTGGATATGCCCCCTTTCTATCTTCGTGGTAGAACTGGATGCGATTGGGCTGATATATTGAAACCCTGAACTCTATTTTGGTGGATATGCCCCTTTCTTTCTTTGTGGTAGAACTGGATGTGATTGGGCTGATTTATTCATATCTTTCATATCTTATGTTGCATGAATGCTATTGCTTTGGGAGATGTTTTGTCTCACGGGGTAGATGCTCTTGTTTTGTAGACATGTTTAAGAAATGGTTAAAATATTTTTTAAAAAAATATTTTTGTTGCGGATGTACAACTTTGTGTCTTATACATGTAAATCTCATAGTAGTAAAGTTGATTTTTGACAGTTCTGTGCACAGTGTGGGTGTTATCTCCTCTCTGAACTCACGGGCGATGATGGGAACTTTCAGTTATTATTGTCCTCCAGACTAGGTTCAGGTGGCCGTCCTCTTAGAGCATCTCTGCTTTTGTGGTTTTGGACCGAAAAATGTATCAAACATAAAACATATCTGGTAAAAAGGCTTGACCCGGAGTATTTTTTTTGTGGGAAACCTTAGTTGTTTTGTCGTTTTGGGCCAAAAATGTATCTAACATAGAAAATACCCTGCAAAAAGACTTGAACTGGAGTATATTGGGTATCACTATACGAAGGGAGATGGGCGACCCTCAAAAAAAAAAACGAAGGGAGATAGGCGCTTGGAGATGAGCTCCACCACCAGTGGCACATCCGTTTTTTCACTTTTGCCTTTTCGTGATGCACGTTCTACAGCTTGGCTTCGTCTTGAATTGAGATCGCCTACAACGCATCAAATTTTAATAAATATCTTAAAAGTGGATGCATTGGTTATAGCGTCCATTTATCGTTTTTCCAATTTGTTGTAGTGCATCCTATGACTTGGCTTAGCCTTGAATCAAGGCGCCTAGGGGTGCATCAAAGTATAGAAGTACGAGTGTACTAAGAGGCAAAGTATACAAAAGTACTAGTATATGGAGATCCAAAGTACATAGAAGTATAATTATTCTCACAGGCAAAGTATATTGAAAGTACAATTGTACTCAAAGTCGAAATACATGAAAGTACAACTCTACTCAAAGCCAAAGTAAGTAAAAGTATAAACATACTAAAGGGTCGAAGTACATGGAACAATAACTGTACTAATAGGCAAAGTATACGAAAAGTACAAATATATGTAGATCCAAAGTACGTGGAAGTACAATTATGCTCACATGTACAGTAAAAGCATAACTGTACTTAAAGTCGAAATACACGAAAATACAACTCTTTTAGAACCAAAGCATGCGAAAATATAAAATGTACTAAAAGTCAAAGTGCGCGGAATAACAACTATACCAAGAGCCAAAGTACATATAAGTACAAGTGTACTCACAGATATATAAACGTACTTAGAGCCAAATACATGAAAGTATTAATGTACTAAGAGCCAAAATACCAAAAATTACAAGTATACTCACTGTCAAAATACGTGCAGGTACAAGTTTATAGTAACCCAAGTATAAAGTATACTAAGAACCCAAAGTAAAAAAAATATAGAACTGAATTAATCTTAAGTATGAGCGCAAAGTATAAAAAAGTTGTTTAAAACCTATCAACATGAGATCTAGTTTTAAAGATATCGGCACGAGGAGCGCAAAAGTGAAAACGGTTCGTAATTTGGACAAATGGTTCTTAAGATATTTTATGGTTCTCAAGATATTTTGTTTTAAATCATCGGATTTGAAAAATAAAAGGTAAAATTTATACTCTCATCGGTATCTTCCTCTCTCTCATCCTAATCTCACTTTGTTTCTGGTTGCGATACTTAACAAACATGGGTGACCTAGATTGGACACAAAGAGGGCTGCCATAGTTTTGGCTTTCCTCGGCATCCACGCAGTTATGCACGATATAGCTGGCCGCAAGCACCACTTGCCTGTGTGGTCCCTCGCGAAAAAACCCGCACCTCTAGGGTGGTTGGAGTTAAGGAAATAGCCGTATGTATTGAGTTTGATCCATCCGGGAGTGGGTGATCGCAGATTTGGAGCTGATAGACGGTCGAACAAAGGAGGTAGAATCTACTGTACCCTTTCATTTTCTGTTAATGTGTACTCCCTGTTTCAAAATATAAGATATTTTACCTTTGTGAAACGAATATATCTAGACTATTTTTATTATATAGGTTCACCCACACACTAAAAATAGTCTAGATATATATTTTTTATAAACCTAAAACATCTTATATTTTGAAACGGAGGGAGTAACTCGCTTTGCTAAGAGTGCTCGTTCAGGTATGATTGCATGAACATAATGGAGACTGCAATGGTAGCTTTTCCCTCTTGATGAGTGATGTCGTTCCTTAGGTAGGTGCCAGGCTAACAACAACAGCATAAGGACCTTTGATCATGTTAGTTCATCTACTTTCGGATTTAGAGGGAAGGATTGGTTACAACAACTGACATGGTTATACCCCGCGGGTGCATGACCTTAGCATACCTAGTCCAGCCCAAGGAAGGCCCACGGCAAAAGTACGTCGGCCCATGAAGACTTTCGGGTGGCCCAGGCCCATGGTGCCTTCGGATCCTTGGAGAGCAAGACTGGAGTAGATAGGAAATTCAAAGGGGTAAAACCCTAGAACCTGTAACCGACTAGGTCTATGCCCGGGACTTGCCTAAGTCTATATAAAGGCCAGGAGGGCACGACCTAGATCTCTCGACTCATACTTTCGCATACACACCTCCCCGCCAGATTACATCTGCGCACCCCTGTAACCTTCGGTTCCGCCATAATCAAGAGCAGACAAGCAGGAGTAGGGTTTTCCCTCCGGGGGCCTGAACCTGGGTAAACCTTGTGTCCCCGTGTTGCTTATTTGCTAACCGTTCCACGATCTTCCGCATCCCCATCTTCTCCAAAACCCAAGTCCATAACAATGGGCATTGACGAGTCGAAACCTCGTCAATTGGCGCCGTCTGTGGGATCTGGGGGCGCTGATTGTGCGATCGTGACGGTCCCAACCCGATCGATCTACAACTCTGCAGCAACGGAGAGTCATCTCCTCTTCGACGCTTTCGACTTCACCGCCCACTCGCCGGCCACCATGAAGGACTTCGAGCCCGTAGGCGACGGACTCGAAATCCTGTTCGGGAGCTTCGCCCGGGGCAACCGGCACCTCCGCCTCGAGCGGGTGCCTACCATCAATCATGCCCGCTTCATGGGCCCCACATCCCGTGCTACGCACAACATCATCAGCAGATGACTCCTACGACGAAGCATTTGCAACTCCGATATGTGCGATCCGCCATCGGATGAGGACCTACGCTCGATCCGAAGCTGCGGCGAGCGGCCAATCTACGAGCGCTACCAATGTGCCGCTATCATCCAAAGCGCCGTGGATCAGCAAACACCCAACCCGCCGCCTAACCCGCGTAACAAAGCGGTGGGAACAAGAAGCCAATCTCCCCACCCGGTGGGAAAACAACGCGCCACGTCATCCGCCTTAGCAAAGAATGATGGACCCAGTCCGCGAAGCCGTGGCAGCAACATAGTATCGCCGCAGACGCCATGGGATATGCTGATGGCCTACCACCTGCTCCTGATCGAGGAGCACAAGAAGCAGGTCAAGATGCAAGAGGTGCTTGACAAACGCAAGCAAGCAGCCTCAGAGTCCAGCGCGCGACGAGCCTCGCTCTCCGCCATGGGCATCGGCTCCAGCTCGAACGCCAACCCAGGAAACAAGCACCGCTCTCGGATGGAGAACATGGATCCCCAGGAGCGCCGCGAGTTGACGCGAACTCTCCACACATCCTTCATGGAGATGGACGCCGACGACAACGTCATCCCGAAAACGCCGCAGGCTGCGATCATGGCAGCCACTGCATATATTGCGGCCCACCCACCTCCCAAGGGGGACCCGAAGAGGGCCATGCACAAGTCCGCACTTACCGGACTCGGACTCGTTGGAGCCGCGCTCCACCAGGAAGCTCCCAAGGAGCCGAAGAAGAAAGCTCCGGTCAGGTTCGACCGCAGCCCCACCCCTTCATCCGAAGAGGAGGAACATGACCTTCCCCGAAGGAAGAAGAGTTCGCGACGTCGCGACCGCGACTACGACGCCAGAGACGCGCTCACACAGCGCAAAATCGACAAAGCGCGAGCTAAGCGCGCATGCTCGTCTGAATCCGAGATGGACGAAGACGAAGGAGAACTCTGCGGAGCCCGATGCTTCAGCAGATCCGTCCGGCGGACACGGATGCCGCGAAATTTCAAGCTTCCTTTGGATACTCCGAAGTTTGACGGCACTCAAGACCCAAAGGCTTGGCTTAGCGATCACTTATCATCCGTCAAACTGCACGGTGGAAACAAGGAGACCGCCATGCAATGCCTTCAGCTGCAGCTGACAGGCGCAACCCGGATCTAGCTCACCAGCCTATCCTCAGGGTCCATTCGAAGCTGGGATGAGCTAGCTTATAGCTTCATCCGAAACTTCAAGGGTACCAGCAAAAGGCCCACCTCAATCGAAGAATTGCGAGCCTGCACCCAGCGAACGGGTGAATCCATTCGCTCGTACATACTACGCTGGTCCAACACAAAGAATTCCGCGGCCCACATCTCCGAAGAGAGGGCCATCGACGCGTTCCGGGACGGTGTCAAGCGCCAAGACTTCAAGGAGGAACTTGGGCGCGTCAAACCCAAAACGCTCGATCACCTCATGGACATCGCCAACAGGTGGGCTAACGGAGAAGACTCCATTCACCGAGCACAATTGGAAGAAGAGGACGACTATGGTCGACGGCGAGAGCGCCGTAGCAAGAGAAGATCGCGCGCCTACGACGATCGCGACGGACCCGACATGGTCGCGGCTGGCTACGCCGGTCGCCGCAACGACGCCAGCCGCAACAGCGGAGGATACCGCGGAGGAAACTTCCACGATGGAGGACGCCAGTAGCTGCGGCAACGCCGCGATAACGGACCCTCAGCATACGAAAAACTTTCGGGTCCATGCACCATCCATTTCTAAATCGACAAGCAGGATGGCAAAAAGAAGGCGAGCCACATGCTCAAGGATTGCCGCGAGTTCCGAGCTCGCCGAAAGCATGGTGCGATGAGGCGAAGCTCCAATCCTGCTCAAACGCACCCGCGCCAGGAGAGATAGCGCATGAAGCTCCTCCACCGCCACCTGTAGGAGGCCCGAACCAACCGGTCGCACCAGCACAGAACAACGTTGGGAACGGGTATCCCCCGCCGAAAGGAGCACTGATGATCCAGTAGGGGCGCCCTAAGAATAGGTTACAGAAGAAAATCACTCGACAGATCAACCTGGCCGTGGCAACTCCACCCGCCATCCCTGAGTACCTCAGCGGATCGGAGTCCTGCATCACATTCACTCGTTTGGATCACCCTTGTCAGATCCCTCGCCCAGGTCATGCTGCCTTGGTGCTGGAGGCGCAGATCGAAGGTTTCGAGATGAGTCGCGTCTTCATGGACGGCGGCAGCGGCATCAACCTGATGTTCGCAAGCACTCTAGCAGCAATGCGGATCCCGCAGTGCAGCCTGGAACAATCAGACACAACGTTCCATGGCATCGTTCCAGGGAAGGGCATATTTCCCCTGGGCAAGATATGGCTCGACGACATCTTCGGCAAGCCGGACAACTTCCGACTGGAACGGCTCGAATTCGAAGTGGTGGTCTGGCCATCACAGTACCACGCCATCCTCGGGCGTGTAGCATTCGCAAGGTTCCTGGCTGTCCCACATTATGTAGAATCGGACCTATGCAAGTTTTAGCGAAACCCGCCAAACCCGCATAGAAACGATTCAAAGGTGCCCACCAGGCACTTTCGTGCGGGTGGAAAACGAAGTAATAACATTACACAACAGTCCTCGATGGGACCCACAGAACAGATATATATATATATAACAGCGACTCCATGAGTCAAGAATACAGATATAATATACAAAGATCCAAATCACCTTGAAAACGATAGAGCGTCCAGCTACGGACAAGATGCAAATGGGGCTAAGAGCCCTGAAGAATAACCAATGGCGTCCATAACCCTTGTGCCAAGCCGGAAGGGTAACCCTGCTAACGGCGTCGATCTCAAAACCTTCTTAAACAAAAGGGGTGCCGACAAAGGGCAAAGGAAAAAGAGGAGCGTCAGTACTGAGGCCAGTACACGGCGAGGCTAGAATTCGGCGGTCCTCGCCTACATAGGTATGGTGGACTGAAGCGGCAGCGACGGCATGCACTGAACAACCTATAGAGACTCGATTCAACCGGTGGCTATCAGAGAGGGGTAAGAAAGACCTATTCAGAACCAACCTGATGCTACCATCAAACAAACCCATCCTGGTGTTTCCCCCTCGAGACCAAACGAGGAAGTCAACCGAGGAACTCACACAGTTGGCAGTTTTATTTATTCAGTTATCGTTGTAGTATTTACTAGTCAAATATAGATAGTCATCCTGATAAAATAAGCAGTGGGCACTTTTAGTTAACCATTCTGTTATAGTTGCAACAATTACTAATCAGATACAGATAGCATGAGATAAACCCAAAACCCAGCAGTTGTTGGTACTTTTATTTAGCCATTCCGTTGTAGTTGCAATACTTACTAGTCAGGTACAATGGTCGCAAGCGACACTCCAAACAAGCAATTGTGGGTAGTATTATTTAGCCATTCCATTATAGTGAAGCTGATTACTAGTCATTATAAAGTCAAATTTATAGCAATAAACTTTAGTTATGCTTGTCTATGGTCGAATCAGTGCTCCAAGTCGTCCATATCCGCGGACACGGCTTGAGAAAGTTTTACCCGGGGGTGCACCAATAGCAACACACGCTCGATCAACCTCGGAAAAACCAAATCAAAACCCAACGAGGCTTTCACGACTAAGCAATCACAGGATTCAGAAATATTTCAGGGGGCCACCCCTTGTAGTCTTACCCGCAACGAAGTAAGCTAGCTTTTGAGACGGACTCAAGGTTTGTGGGGCGGTCAGAAGCATCGGGAACCCAAAACTGGCTTGTCGATACCGTAAACGGGTCACAATTCCTAACAAAGACAAGGTGCTCCTCGCACAAACGTAAATACAGAAGTAGCATGGCATAAGTACAAGATAGTAAATAAAACCTCAAACTAGTTTGTGGCCCCAAGAAATAAGACTGAATCAAGCTCTGGCTCAGGGGGGTCCCATATACCTCCCGGATGTGGATAGCGCGATAAATCAAGGAACAGGTATCAAGTACTCGGGGTCCTACGGGACACAAGTGGGCGTTCGGAAACCAAATGTTATCTATCACCCACTGATGCCTCTGCTTACTTCAATTTTAGTTGTTAAACAGGAATTAAAGTGAACGATAAGTAAAGCCATGATAATCTCCAACATCAACATGCGGCAATACATCAACAACTGAGGCACTTGACGACACGCAACAACACTTGAGCAAGCGACTACGACGCGCAAGTCCAACTATCTAACAAACAACAGGTAATAGGATGTGTCCAAGGCAATATAGGGCTGCAAGGGATATCACGGGTACGAAAACTAGAGCACCGCAACACAGATAGCAATAGATCAACAGGAAGGAGTAAAACACTATAAAAGTAAGATAGGTAGAAAGGGGGAGATGCTCGCCTGAAAACATTGCCGAGGGTTCAACCGAAGATCGGGTCGACACTCGCATCAACTCAACGGCCTTATCCGCGAAGAAGCAAAACGCTAGAAGAAACACCGGATGCAATATTTAATACTACGGCGAAAGATCGGGCATGATGCATGAATGATGCATGGCATGGCAAGGTGCGATGCAATTAGGTCATATTAAGCGGAACCGGGGTCCCGATAATTAATTAGGTGATTCAAGTTATTTATCTACCCCGCAAATTAAATGTTGTATTAACATGGCAAGATATGGTACCGGTTCGATGCACAAATTTAAATGAGGCCGATATGAGACTAGATTTGCCCGCATATGGGCCCCATATTTAATTATTAGGTAAATCGGCGTAAGGCCCCCAAACCACACAAATATGCATGCGAAATGAAAAATTAAGTATGCAACAGGTTTTATGTTTAACATTTATAAAAATAGGGGTTCGGATAAGGGTCACACATTAGGGTTCGGCAGATCTTGGGGTTCCGGGGTTCGGGGTTCGGTCTCAGGGTCCAGGGTTCGACGGTTTCGGGATCCGGTCTCGGCGGCTCGTTCTCGGATACAGAGGTAGGTCTTGTCGCATCCAGGGTGAAGCACTCGGCGTCCTCGAGGGAGTACTTGTCGCACATGTGGCCTTCGGATTCTATGACGATGATCTTGTCGTTTCGATGTCGGGGTCTCGACATCCGTGAAGAGAACCTTGTCGCCCTTGGGCGAAGAACATGTCATCCCGTGGGTCCGTGTAGAAGTGCTCGATGATCCATGACGGAGGTCTCCGGTTCGGCTTCGTTTTCCATGAAGGAGATCTTGTCGCTTGGTATCCGTGTGAGAGAACTCGAGGTCGATGGCGAACTCGTCCAGAACGGGTTTCGGAGATCTTGGCGCGACACGTTACGGATGTCGCGGCTTGGTCTTCGCATGCATGTCGGCGTTCTTCGGACTCAGAAGAAGTCCTTGAGGTTCTGTCGTCGACTCCTTCCGGGAGTGACAAGTCCGTGTTGGAGAGCTTGGTACTTGGTCATGAACACCACATATCTAGTACCACGTCAACCTCACTTCTCCGTATCGCATCGGGCCACATAGCTCATCCAGAGCTCCAAAGGGCATAGGTGAGACGCTGGCGGCCCGGGCGCGCTGGCCGGGCGGAGGACGACAATGAGGTGGTTGGGGCTCAGCGGCGAGGGATCGGAGGGTCACGGAGAGGTGCATCGCGAGGAGGTGGAGACTGCGGGCGCGCGGGTTGAGGCGGGGCGCCGAGGAGGCACGGAGGCGGGCCGAGGTCGGGCCGAGCACGCGGGGCCGCAGGCGCGGGCAGTGAGGTCGGCGGGCGAGAGAGGACGAGGTCGAGGACGCAGCCATGAGGAGGCGGGCGCCATGGGCGAGGAGGTGACGGCGGCCGCCGCGCAGGAGGAGGGCGAGGCCGCGAGCCGCTGCCGGGAGATGGCCGGCGAGGCGGGCGGAGGGAGACGGTGCAGTGGCGCGCGGGAGGGCTCGCGGCCGGAGCGGACGGAGGGGAGAGGTTGGGCGGCGAAGCGGCGGAGGGCGGGCGGGCAGGCGGGCGAAGGAGGAGGAGAGGAGGTCATGGGACGTGAGTCGAGCTCAGGCGGACAGCGGCGTCGGGCGCCATGGCCATGTGAGTGGTGTGATGGCGGGAGGAAGGAGGCAGAGAGGAGGAGGGGAGGGCGAGGCGGCGGCGAAGCAGCGGAGGGCGGGCGAGAGCTCGGGCGGGCGGGCGCGGAGGAGGAGGAGAAGAGAAAGGGAGGCGGGGCGGCAATGGGGACCGAGGTCGGGGTGGCGTGGCGGTTGATGAGGCAGGGGTGGTGGACGAGCAAGGAGGGAGAGGGAAGGAAGGACACGGGTGGTTGGGGAAGGCGTGCGGGGAAAAGGGAGCGGGGTGGGGCCGCACGGGAGTGCGTGCAGATGGCGGGGTGGGAGCGTGCATGCGTGTGAGTGCGTGCGTGCGTGGCGTGTGGGGTGGGGTGTGTGTGTGCTGGTGAGGGAGTGGGGGTGGGTTGGTCTAGGTGGCAGCGTGTGAGTGGGTGGGGCTTTGGGGAGAGGTGAGGTGTCACGAGGGGATTGGGTGGGGTGAGGTGGAGAGGAGGGCTGGGTAGGTAGGTTGGTAGCTGTAAGATTAAGGGGTGGACCGATTTATTTTCTGGGGTGGTCGTTCGGGTCAATTCGGCCCGTTCGACTGCCCCACTAAAAATAATGCAATATTTTATTTATTTAAACGGATCGTTTGCAAAACATATTTAGTCAAAACAAAATATTCCGGCGACCCGGGTTTGTGTTTGAATAAAGACGGGGCGTTTAGAAAACAGGAACCGGTTTTTCCGAAAATAGTTTTATGCAAACAAATGCAAGATGATGACATGAGCATGCGGTCATGGCGATGCAATGCACAAAAACAACGCGATTTTCTAGTAGTGGTTTTGCGGGATGCCACAATTCGACACCACTAACAATGGATCTCGCCCTCGAGATCCGCCTCATGGTACCGGAAAGGAGGTCGGTGATCTGCGTCTTCTCGCTTCGTGTAGATCCTCGCGACACCACTAACGAGGGTTCCTTCTTCATCTTGAAATCGGCGACACCACCAACAAAGGTTCGTTGTCCCTGATCGTCGAGAGAACACTCCGGAGAAACAAAGGACGAAGATAGAGGTATCAAACGATAAGGCCACCTCTAACTTCCATTAGAAGAGGGAAAAGTTACATTGATCCACCAGTTCGATGTACAGAGCGAACAATAAGAGTCGGGTAGGGTGATCAGTCCATCCCGTACCCACACTATCAACTCTATACATGAGTAGGAGAATCAGGCAACTCAACTCTCGAGATTTAGAATGAAGATCTTCATAAGCGGTATCCGGAACAAAGGAATGATGCCAGCTCTGCCTTGGATCTGATGTAGATGAGGTCATCACATCAGAAAACACCGGAAGATACAACAGAACTCGTATGAAAGACACAATGATTAGGTTCCGCGATGGTTCCATTGGCATGAACAACACATGCTCAAGGTATACTCCAACTTCACCAATGCTCGTCCTTCTCATGTGTTTTTCAACGACACGGATATCCAGCAAGGAACACATATGGATAAAGAGCTCAAGAACAAAAGATTGGAGGAAGGGTACAACAGACAAGTTGCAGATTGATGATCGTAGCACCTCCGTTACAAAAGGGAGAAAGCGAAACCCTGAAGGTACAACGGAAACCCAACCACGAGAAATCCTGGACTCGAAGAGAGAGAAGAGAGCGGATTCAAAACACGTAGAGGTAAGGGAGGAATAGCAAGGGGTAAGGAATAAAAATCAGACCTAATCAGAACTATCCAACCAGTTTTCCAAAAAATAGTTTTGACACTCTACTTCGGCCGTTAGCTAGGTTATCCTACAGTCGGACTCAGGGGTATCGCAACCGCCGAGCTCGATACCACTCGTAACACCTCGAATCGGACCTATGCAAGTTTTAGCGAAACCCGCCAAACCCGCATAGAAACGATTCAAAGGTGCCCACCAGCACTTTCGTGCGGGTGGAAAACGTAATAACATTACACAACAGTCCTCGATGGGACCCACGTATATATATATATAACAGCGACTCCATGAGTCAAGAATACGAATATAATATACAAAGATCCAAATCACCTTGAAAACGATAGCGCCCATTCTGCAGACAAGATGCAAATGGGGCTAAGAGCCCCAAGAATAACCAATGGCGTCCATAACCCTGCCCAAAGCCGAAGGGTAACCTCGCTAACGCCGATCTCAAAACCTGCTTAAACAAAAGGGGTGCCGACAAAGGGCAAAGGAAAAAGAGGAGCGTCATTACTGAGGCCAGTACACGGCGAGGCTAGAATTCGGCGGTCCTCGCCTACATAGGTATGGTGGATCAAGGCGGCAAAGATGCACTGAACAACCTATAGAGACTCGATTCAACCGGTGGCTATCAGAGAGGGGTAAGAAAGACCTATTCAGAACCAACCTGATGCTACCATCAAACAAACCCATCCTGGTGTTTCCCCCTCGAGACCAAACGAGGAAGTCAACCGAGGAACTCACACAGTTGGCAGTTTTATTTATTCAGTTATCGTTGTATTATTTACTAGTCAAATATAGATAGTCATCCTGATAAAATAAGCAGTGGGCACTTTTAGTTAACCATTCTGTTATAGTTGCAACAATTACTAATCAGATACAGATAGCATGAGATAAACCCAAAACCCAGCAGTTGTTGGTACTTTTATTTAGCCATTCCGTTGTAGTTGCAATACTTACTAGTCAGGTACAATGGTCGCAAGCGACACTCCAAACAAGCAATTGTGGGTAGTATTATTTAGCCATTCCATTATAGTGAAGCTGATTACTAGTCATTATAAAGTCAAATTTATAGCAATAAACTTTAGTTATGCTTGTCTATGGTCGAGATACTGTGCTCCAAGTCGTCCATATCCGCGGACACGGCTTTCAGAAAGTTTTACCCGGCCGGGGTGCACCAATAGCAACACACGCTCGATCAACCTCGGAAAAACCAAATCAAAACCCAACGAGGCTTTCACGACTAAGCAATCACAGGATTCAGAAATATTTCAGGGGGCCACCCCTTGTAGTCTTACCCGCAACGAAGTAAGCTAGCTTTTGAGACGGACTCAAGGTTTGTGGGGCCGGCTGTAAGCGACTGGGAACCCAAAACTGGGCTTGTCGATACCGCGTAAACGGGTCACAATTCCTAAACAGTACAGTGTGCTCCTCGCACAAACGTAAATACAGAAGTAGCATGGCATAAGTACAAGATAGTAAATAAAACCTCAAACTAGTTTGTGGCCCCAAGAAATAAGACTGAATCAAGCTCTGGCTCAGGGGGGTCCCATATACCTCCCGGATGTGGATAGCGCGATAAATCAAGGAACAGGTATCAAGTACTCGGGGTCCTACGGGACACAAGTGGGCTCGAAACCAAATGTTATCTATCACCCATCGATGCCTCGCTTACTTCAATTTTAGTTGTTAAACAGAATTAAAGTGAACGATAAGTAAAGCCATGATAATCTCCAACATCAACATGCGGCAATACATCAACAACTGAGGCACTTGACGACACGCAACAACACTTGAGCAAGCGACTACGACGCGCAAGTCCAACTATCTAACAAACAACAGGTAATAGGATGTGTCCAAGGCAATATAGGGCTGCAAGGGATATCACGGGTACGAAAACTAGAGCACCGCAACACAGATAGCAATAGATCAACAGGAAGGAGTAAAACACTATAAAAGTAAGATAGGTAGAAAGGGGGAGATGCTCGCCTGAAAACATTGCCGAGGGTTCAACCGAAGATCGGGTCGACACTCGCATCAACTCAACGGCCTTATCCGCGAAGAAGCAAAACGCTAGAAGAAACACCGGATGCAATATTTAATACTACGACGAAAGATCGGGCATGATGCATGAATGATGCATGGCATGGCAAGGTGCGATGCAATTAGGTCATATTAAGCGGAACCGGGGTCCCGATAATTAATTAGGTGATTCAAGTTATTTATCTACCCCGCAAATTAAATGTTGTATTAACATGGCAAGATATGGTACCGGTTCGATGCACAAATTTAAATGAGGCCGATATGAGACTAGATTTGCCCGCATATGGGCCCCATATTTAATTATTAGGTGAATCGGCGTAAGGCCCCCAAACCACACAAATATGCATGCGAAATGAACAATTAAGTATGCAACAGGTTTTATGTTTAACATTTATAAAAATAGGGGTTCGGATAAGGGTCACACATTAGGGTTCGGCAGATCTTGGGGTTCCGGGGTTCGGGGTCGGTCTCGTGGTCCGTGGTTCGACGGTTCGATCCGGTCTCGGCTCGCTCGGATCTGAGGTAGGTCTTGTCGCATCCAGGGTGAAGCACTCGGCGTCCTCGAGGTAGTACTTGTCGCACATGTGGCCTTCGGGTTCTATGACGATGATCTTGTCGTTTCGATGTCGGGGTCTCGACATCCGTGAAGAGAACCTTGTCGCCCTTGGGCGAAGAACATGTCATCCCGTGGGTCCGTGTAGAAGTGCTCGATGATCCATGACGGAGGTCTCCGGTTCGGCTTCGTTTTCCATGAAGGAGATCTTGTCGCTTGGTATCCGTGTGGGAGAACTCGAGGTCGATGGCGAACTCATCCGATAACGGGGTTTTCGGAGATCTTGGCGCGACACCGGTTACGGGATGTCGCGGCTTGGTCTTCGCATGCATGTCGGCGTTCTTCGGACTCCAGGAAGAAGTCCTTGAGGTTTCCTGTCGTCGACTCCTTCGGGAGTGACAAGTCCGTGTTGGAGAGCTTGGTACTTGGTCATCGAACACCACATATCTAGTACCACGTCAACCTCACTTCTCCGTATCAGGCATCGGGCCACACATAGCTCATCCAGGAGCTCCAAAGGGCATAGGCCAGGGAGACGCTGCATGGTCCCGGGCGCGCTGGCCGGCGGCGGGAGGACGACAGCGAGGTGGTTGGGGCTCAGGCCGGCGACGGGGGATCGGAGGGTCGCCGGAGAGGTGCATCGCGAGGAGGTGTGGTGGAGACTGCGGCGGCGCAGGGGAGAGGCGAAGCGCCTCGGAGGAGGCACCTGAGGCGGCGGCCGGGTCGGGCCGAGCACGCTGGGCCGGGCGCGGGCGAGCAGAGCCGCGACGCGACGGGACGAGGTCGGAGGCAGACGGCCCGCGAGGAGGAGGCGCGCGGGCGAAGGTGACGACGGGCGGCGGCCGCGGAGGAGGGGCGAGGCGCTGCTGCTACTCGGGGGAGGTGGTCGAGGGCGGGCGGAGGAGACGGTGCGCCAGCGCGTGGAGGGCTCTGCTGGAGCGGACGGAGGGAGGTTGGCGCGGGCGGCAGGGCGAAGCGGCGGGAAGGGCGCGGTGGTGCAGTGGGCGAGCATGGAGGAGAGGAGGGAGGCGAGGGCGGAGGGCTCGGGCGCTGGGCGCCGGGCGGGCTGATGAGCAGTGGAGAGGTGGGAGGAAGGAGGCGGGCGAGGAGGCGGAGGGTGGGCGAGGCGGCGGCGGGCGAGCCAGCGGAGGGCGGCTCGGCTTCTGGGCGGGCGGAGGAGAGAAGAGAAGGAGGGCGGGCAAGGGGACCGAGGTCGGGCGGGCGTGGGCGATTGATGAGGTGGTGGGACGAGCGAGGAGGGAGAGGGAAGGAAGGAGACGCGTGGTTGGGGAAGGCGTGCGGGGACAGGGGAGCGGGGTGGGGCCGCACGGGAGTGCGTGCAGGTGGCGGGGTGGGAGCGTGCATGCGTGTGAGTGCGTGCGTGCGTGGCGTGTGGGGTGTGTGTGTGCTGGTGAGGGAGTGGGGGTGGGTTGGTCTAGGTGGCAGCGTGTGAGTGGGTGGGGCTTTGGGGAGAGGTGAGGTGTCACGAGGGGATTGGGTGGGGTGAGGTGGAGAGGAGGGCTGGGTAGGTAGGTTGGTAGCTGTAAGCTTAAGGGGTGGACCGATTTATTTTCTGGGGTGGTCGTTCGGGTCAATTCGGCCCGTTCGACTGCCCCACTAAAAATAATGCAATATTTTATTTATTTAAACGGATCGTTTGCAAAACATATTTAGTCAAAACAAAATATTCCGGCGACCCGGGTTTGTGTTTGAATAAAGACGGGGCGTTTAGAAAACAGGAACCGGTTTTTCCAAAAATAGTTTTATGCAAACAAATGCAAGATGATGACGATGCTCAAATGCAATGCGGCATGATGACATGAGCATGCGGTCATGGCGATGCAATGCACAAAAACAACGCGATTTTCTAGTAGTGGTTTTGCGGGATGCCACAGGTACTGACACCAACCAAGCAGAGGTACCCTCACTACCAGAAGCTCGCCTACGGCGTGTTCATGACGGCTCGACGGCTGAGCCATTACTTCCAGGAGCACCAGGTGATGGTCGTCAACGAGGCACCCCAACAAAGATCTGAATAACCCGAAGCCACAGACGCGTGGCCCTATGGGGCATCGAGTCACCACCGGACATCATCTACGAGAAGCGACTCGCAATCAAGTCTCAAGTCCTCCCGGACTTCCTCGTACATTGGATGGAGCTGCAGCTGCCAGACACCCCAGACATGTCGCAGTCATGGACCATGCACTTCGACGGCTCCAAGCGCGAAGCTGGGGCAGGAGCCGGGGTCATACTGACCTCCCCACAGGGCGACCAGATGAAGTACGTCCTTCGGATAAAATTCCGAGCCTCCAACAATGAGGCCAAATACGAAGCCCTCATCCACGACATGAGAATGGCAAAGATCTGCGGCGCAACGCGCCTGGTCATCTACGCTGACTCCAACCTCGTCGTCCAGCAGACGATGAACGAGTGCGACGCACACGCCGAAAACATGATCGCGTACCGCGCACTCTACAACGCACTCGAAGGAGAATTCGACGGCGAGCCGCACGTTGGAAGAGAAAACAACGAGGAGGCCGACAGACTCGCCAACATCGGCTCCACCTGCGCAAAGGTGCCACCGGGTGTGTTCCTCGAACAGATCTGCGTGCCATCCATCAAGCGGAAATTCCTCAAGGGATCACCCGAAGAAGCAGAACACTCGGGGGCTACGCTACCCGAAGGACATGATGGACCCGAGAAACTGGACACAGAGGTCGCCATGGTCAACCTAATGCAGGTCATGGCAGTCGAAGAAACTTGGACGCGACCATACCTCCAGTTCTTGATAAACGGAGAACGCCGACAGCCGATGATGCCCGGCGATATCTCGTCGGTCAAAAGCCTTCAACATCATCAATGGCGAGCTGTACAAGCGCAGTATTACGGGTGTACTACAAAGGTGCGTCACCATCGGTGACGGGAAAGCCATCCTCCAAGACATCCACGAGGGCATCTGCGGCCATCACGCAGGCAAGCGCTCCCTTGTCGCCAAAGCTCTACGAGCCGGATTCTACTGGCCAACGGCCATGAGCGACGCAAAGGACATCGTCCGAAGATGCAACGGGTGCCAACGGTTCGCCGACAAACCGCACGCACCCGAGTCAGAGCTCAGACCCATACCTATAGCCTGGCCCTTTGCTCAATGGGGCCTCGACATGATTGGCAAACTGCCAAAGTCCTCGAAAGGGGGACACGTTTACCTCATGGTCGCAGTCGACAAATTCACCAAGTGGGTCGAGGCCATGCCCGTCACCAACCAAAAGGGCAAAACTGCCGTCAAGTTCTTCGAGTCCATTGTCTACAGGTTCGGCGTACCGCACAGCATAATCACCGACAATGGATCGAACTTTATCTCCAAGGAGTTCCAGGACTTCTGCGAAGGCCTCGGGATCAACATCACGTACGCCTCAGTGGCACACCCACAAACAAACGGGCAAGTGGAAAAGGCCAACGGCCTAATCGGCGCTGGTATCAAGAAGCGCCTCATGAGTCCACTCGAACGGAAAGCTGGAGCCTGGACAAAAGAGCTACCATCCGTACTGTGAAGCTTACGGACTACGTCAAACAGCTCCACCGGCTACACGTCGTTCTTCATGGTACACGGAGCCGAGGCCGTGCTACCATCCTAAGTACGCCACCAGGCTCCCGGTCGCCGCCACGCCGAAGCCGAATCCACTACCGCATCAAGATGCCGCCGACACACTCGACGAAGCAAGAGACGTGGAAAGCTCGATCGGCGGTACCAGCCAGAGTCTCCGCAACTACCATAGCCGCCTTACGCCCAAGGTCCTTCGTCGAAGGAGACCTCGTCTTGCGACTCAAGCAAGAGCGACCGAAGAAATTCGAGTCGCCATGGGAAGGACCCTACATCATCACCGAAGTCATCCCAGGTGGCGCCTATCGCCTCAAGCATGTGGAGTCTGGAGTCGCATACTCCAACCCATGGAACATCGCACACTTACGGCGATTCTACCCATAGTTACCTACCACTTTACTTTCAATAAGGCTTTTCAGCCAAGGCTATTCAGCCGAACAATGTACTTCCTCCATTACGATATAAATAAAGCTAAGTGTCTTGCCCAAAAATTTCGTTTTGTTATTTGCAACTTTACTTTATGCTACAAACGCACTCGGGGGCTCCCCCCACCTCACGATTTTCATCAACTGAGAATCACACGTGTACACCCTGAGTAGCTGACAACGTCAGGCAAACGAAAAGGACATGTACTCAAACAAAGCACTGCGTGCTCGCAATAAACATAAACCTTTATAACACAGGGCACAACACGCCCAGTCAAAATATACAAATTTTACATCTACCTCTTTTACAGGTACTACCTATTATGAAGAATAACTTGAGCACGCCGCTCAAACAAATCTACTACCTGTTCGGCGTACTGCCTTACAGCCGCATAATGCGGACGCATATCCCACTCGCCACCATCCGGCCGAAGAGGTGGGCCCAGCTGCTACAACAGACAAATCTACATCAGGCCGGTGCAGCCTCACAAGGGATAAAGCAGCCTTCACGCCCGCAACGAGCTGTTGCTGCACCAACTCCTTGACATTGCTCACACTTCGAAACTTCGACAGAAGACCCGCAAGGCTTGTTGGTACAACATCCAATGGAAACATGACATGCAAAACTGAGGCAAGCGACGTCTGCACCTGACGAAGCACCCGCGAAACCTGGTGCACACGATCTTGCACCGTCGCCAGCGCCATGGCGCGGTCACGATCCATTCAGAAGAAGCCGCCAGCCTCCATGTCCTGTTGAGTCAAGCAATTGACCCGAACAGCGACACGCTCCTTCTCTTCCCTCGGAGCAAGGTTAGCACCTGCGACAATTGCACAAAATAAGAGGCAAGGCCAGCAGGCTCATTTGAAGAACTGAGCTGCAGCTCGAAACAAAGAACAACTTACATTGAAGCTGCTCAGACAGCCGAAGCAGTTCCGCCATCAAGTACTCCTCTCTGGCTGCACCGCGATCCGCCTTGGACTTCCAAACATCGGCGTGACCTCGCAACCCAAGCAACTCCCTCTCAAGACTACGAACACGATCCCGAAGAAAAGCGGGTTGCGAGGAATCATCCAAAGATGGACGCAGCTGCGCTGCAGGCGAGGTGTCAACGGGGTCAGCACCCGAAGGAACCTAGCACAGCAGAAAAGCAAAAGACATAAACATTCAGACAGAGAAGAGCACAACTCAGAAGAATTCATTAAGCATATAAAGGCCACTACGTGGCACAATGATTGTGTTCCTCACAAATATTTACAACAAAAGAAGACTACAAACTATCCTACATCTACAACGCCTAAGACGCGGCACCCTGAGTAGCCTCGGAGCCGGATTGCCTCGTCCTGGCCTCCCCCTATTGCCGCAGTGCATACTCAGACAGCAGATCAATGAGCTCTGGCCCATATCGCTTACATCGAGCAGAATAGGCAGCAAAAGCTACCTCGGATCCATCCGCGGTCGTCGGCATCCGGGAGGTGATCTGGGGAAGGTCCAGCTCCGCTCCTGCCGCCAAACCCATCGCCAGCCCGACGGACGCGCCGATGCCCTTCTGCTTGCGCTTGTACGCCGCAGGCGCTTCGGCTGAAAGGGCCTCTGCCAGGGCGTCAACATCATCAAGGGCCGTGCCCTTAGGGACAAGCTCCTTGTATAAGCGGCCAAGGACTTCCTTCGCCTAGGCAAGGGAGCCGACGACGGTGCTGCAATGATCTTTGACCGCTGCAGTAGCATCATCTAGAGCACTCCCGTGCTCCAGAGCGCCGCGGTCAAACTCGATGCCTGCGGCATATGAGGCAAAACAAAAAGAGAAGACTAAGGACAGCAAAGAAGAAAGGCAAGAAAACAAAAATACATAAGCAAAAATAAGGCACTCACCCGAAACAGCCTTGGCAGCGGCCATGAGCTTGTCGACCACCTCTCTTTCACGCGCAGTCGCAGCCATGGTAAGCTGCTCCTCGCGGTCCGTAGCCTCCTTCTGCAGACGCTCCTTCGCTTCGGCTGCCTTGGCCAGCTCTAGCTCAAGGCGCTCCTTCGCATCAGCGGCGTCCTCAACCTTCTTCTCCGATTGACCAAGGCTCTTCTTGAGAGCGTCGATCTCACGGAGAGAAGTATTATGCTCCTCTGCATCCAAAACAATCAAACATCAAAAAGCAGGACAGAAATAAAGGAAATAAGCACCCAAAGTATACGGGTACCTTGAAGCTGTTGGAGGTTGGCCTCCAGCACCAGGCGCTCCTGCACCAGCCGCTTGGCTTCCTGCACAAAAGGCTGCAGGAAGAAGAACCACCATTCAGAAAAAGGACTCGGGGGCTACGCCCAACAGGAGAAAGCAGAAGAAAACAACTCACACGAAAACACTCGGGGGCTCCCCCAGTGATAGACGACTTACATGATCCAACGGTGATGCTGAAGGCCCGCTGGCAAAATTCTGAGGCGCAACCACCTGCACCTCCTGCATAGGAGGGTTCGGAGCAGCGCCCCCCGACGTTGACACCGTCTAAGGAGGAGGAGACGCAACCTTCGACTCTCCCATCATCTCCCGAGCACCATCGCTGGAGGAGTCGTGGGAGGAGTGCCTGCACACGAAATATTTAGCACAAGAACAAAAAGTCAACAGCAGAAAGACAACAGTATATAGGAAACTTACGAGTCCAGCGAGCTCAGGTAGAAGACAGGAGGAGTCCTTCGGGCTCTCTTCTCCACCTTCTCTTCCTTCTTCTCCTCCTTCTTTTCTTCCTTCTTCCGCTTCGCTGGCGGGTGCGGTGCTACAGCCCACACAGGAATGGCAGGAATGGGAGAAGAAGAGCCTCCATGCCCATCACTGTGACGCTCAAGGCACAGAGGGTTTCTGGGAGTCGGAGGAGTCGAGGCATCCGAAGACTCGCTGGAGCTCCGTGATCGTTTGCGCGTATGGTCCTCGCTCGACTCGTCGGCATCTTCCGCCGGAGATCGCGCCGACGGCAGCTCGGACACGGAATCCACCACGTCATTATCCGGGGCATTCGGATATTTTTCAGGCAATGGCGGTACCATGCCCGGCACCTTGAAGCTCTGCAAAACCAGAAGGGACTTTGTTAGCAAACAAAGGAAAATAAATACGCAGTCGACGAAAAGCGCTACGCGCACAAATCTACACCTGTGGAACAGCCAACGCCGAAGAAAACGGCGGAGTCAGCGACTTCCCCGGGATTTCCTCTCCGGCCTTGAACTTCAGCAGCGAGCGAAGGGTCCTGTCAAGATCCCCCTCGGAGATTTTCTCAGCCGAAACCCTCGTCGGATCACGGCGCCCAGAATAAAGAAACATCGGGTGCGCCCTAGCCTGGAGAGGCTGCACCCGACGCTCGAGAAACGTGCGGATGATATCCACGCCGTTCACTTCCTTCTCCGAAATCAACTGGAGATCCTCCACCCGACGGTAAAGGGCCTCTATCTCTGCCACCTCGCCATCCAAGATCTTGTTTTTCCAAGACCTTGTCGGCTCAATCTTTTGGGAGGGGTCAAAAGGAACAAGACCAAAATCTTGCCCAGGCACTACGAAGTCGCGGATATAAAACCATCGCCTCCGCCAAGATCTTGGATGATTCAGACATGGAAAAGGAAAAGAAAAGCAGATTGGGACTGAGGGAGATGATGCAACCCCCAATGGGATAAACACCATCTGAACCAGACTGCCTCTTCACGGAATAAAGTTTTCGGAAGAGGCCAAAGTGCGGCTCAATGCCGAGCCAGCACTCGCAGAAAGTGATGAAACAAGCAATGTGAAGAAGAGAATTGGGCGAAAGATGATGAAGCTGGATGCCATTGAGAAAGAGCAGTCCACGGAGGAAGTTGTGGACTGGAAAGGAAAACCCACGCATAACGAAGGCGAGAAACATAACCCGATACCCAGTTGGGGGACGGGGGATTACCTCGTTGCCGGGGAGTCTGACGGCCTCCCTATCCTGCGGGATCAAGCCCCGCTCGTGAAGTTTGCGGAGATCACTCTCCCGCGTCTCTGATCGCCGCCAACCACCATCGGTGACACGGGTAGCAGTGGCGCTTTTCTTTCCTCCGGTGGTGCTGGTACCAACCGCAGATGATGACTTCTTTGATTTCCCCATCGTGCTACGGCGACGCCGGCGGTGAGAGCGCAGAAGGGAAGATGGAGATGTGGAAGGAAATTCTAGTGCGCAGCAAGAATCGATGGAGCACAAGGAGGCAGTGAAAACAAGAACTGACGGGGTGAAAACAAACTGCAACTTTCCCCAATGATTATAACGACGAGGACGATGCACGGCAGCCGTCCATCCGGAAGACCTAACGCCAACGGCAGATCTGACCATACACGTGTCAGCATCACAACGAACCGTCGTTACCACGTCGTCCACTACGCGTGGAAATCGAGGCGACGCCGTAATTATCTCCACGCCGCGCATGACCGGTCAATTCAAGGTCAGCAAGTGGGACCGACGTTCGTCCATTCAAGTCATCTCTGGCGCAGCAGACGCTTGAGGTCATTTGATCGTCAGCACTGATGTCATCAAAAGCTATACTAGCAGCAACTACAATTTCTTCGGCTACAAAGCTAAGAGTACTCACTCGAATCTACGATTCGACTAAATACTCGGGGGATACTCCTATTAGGAGCGCTGGCCGCGCACCCGAAGGATGAATACTAATTGTTTCTTCGAGTCCTACGTCGAGTCTGCGACTCCACTACGTACTCGGGGACTACTCCCATAGGGAGGACAGATTTAAGCATCCTAAATTTTTTGTGTCCTACGGACTTAACAACTGAACGATGTTTGAACTAAAGTCTCCGCTCGAGTCTACGACTCGAACATACACTTGGGGGCTACTCCCATAGGGAGCGCTGGTCGCGCACCCTATGAATTCTTCGACTGCGATCTTTCGGATCCGCATGCAAAAACTTTTCAGCCATTCTGCCCCAACAAAACGCTGATTGATCAACGATCTCCTGGGCCACCCGAAACACCTCCGCGGTGACAAACATTCAGATGTTGTGTCTGCGACACAAAGATAAGACCTACAGATATTATCTGATGGCCTGGCAACACACACGACTGCGCTCTGCTAAGTATGAACCCGTGCCAACAGGCGCGATGAAAAATTCCGACGGACGCGTTGGGTACATAAATTAAATTCACTGGAATTCAACTCCTGTAAGTCCTCCGCGGCCTGAGTCGAATTACGCCAGCATATGTTCCAGTTTCGAGTTGAGGGACTCGAACCTGAGGAAGATCGTGTTGTTTCGTTCTAAGACAGTTAACTGACCCTGATCCGTCGGGTGAGTCAGGCACACGCATCAACAATCCCTACACACGAATTATTGAAATACATAGTTGCACCCGAAAGATTGAAGAGTCCTCAGCTGAACCTACGATTCGACTGATCACTCGGGGGCTACTGACATGGTTATACCCCGCGGGTGCATGACCTCAGCATACCTAGTCCAGCCCAAGGAAGGCCCACGACAAAAGTACGTCGGCCCATGAAGACTTTCGGGTGGCCCAGGCCCATGGTGCCTTCGGATCCTTGGAGAGCAAGACTAGAGTAGATAGGAAATTTAAAGGGGTAAAACCCTAGAACCTGTAACCGACCAGGTCTATGCCCGGGACCTGCCTAAGTCTATATAAAGGCCAGGAGGGCACGACCTAGATCTCTCGACTCATACTTTCGCATACACACCTCCATGCCAGATTGCATCTGCGCACCCCTGTAACCTTCGGTTCCGCCGTAATCAAGAGCAGACAAGCAGGAGTAGGGTTTTCCCTCCGGGGGCCTGAACCTGGGTAAACCTTGTGTCCCCGTGTTGCTTGTTTGCTAACCGTTCCACGATCTCCAGCATCCCCATCTTCTTCAAAACCCAAGTCCATAACAATGTGCATTGACGAGTCGAAACCTCGTCAGCAACTTCTCGAAATAGGCTTCAGCCAGCTATATAAATATAGAAACCGTTTGAGACTGCTGCTGGGCCAGACAACACAACACCCAAAAGACAAAATAAAAAGAACAAAAAAAAAGAAAAAAGAATAGAAAACAAAGCCTATAACAGTGGCTTGACGAAAACAAGGATGACCCGCAACCGTTGCGCCCTCCGGAAGATTACCACCACGCTCCTAGCGCTCTGAAGCGTCGCGTACCAAGCAACACCTTCAAGAAGGAAAACGATGACAACGACGCTGCTGCCCGGACTGGTCCTATGATTTCCCCGATACGCTATGGGAGGTGGGGAAGAGATACACCCGATGCCCTTCAGGAAGGATGGCGACACCCGCAGGAGTCACCGCATCGGTGTCTAGACGACAAGGATTTATCCTGACCTCTCAAAAAACCACACTCCCAGACACTTCGAATTGCTCCACCACGCAGGCCGCCCACCAACACACGCCACCACGGTCTTGCAGTCACCCCGCCGTCTCACCGTGAGCCACAGTGTGAGACTAGTACAACCGAAAGGGGGGAACTTCGGCGAGAGTTAGCGGTACAGTCACACGCGGGAGGGGAATACCTCCACCGCCGGAGGGCGATAGCCGACCGGATGCAGCAGCAGGGGCAAACCAGGCCCTCACTGGCCCGGCCTCGCCCAAGAGGGCTCGTGAAGCCCCGTCGCCACACTGCAGCAAGGGTGTCACCGTTGCCGCCAACCCGAGCGTCAGTTCCTACTTCTCCGTCCACTAGTGAATCTGCTGCCACCGCAGATCCCCGCCGCCAAGCAGCAACATCATCGCCACCGAGTTCACCCGGACTTGTCGGACCGCCACTGGTCTAAGGCACACCCCCTAGGTAAGCAGGGCCAGACACCACCTTGACGAGCAACGACTCAGGCCAGGACAACCAAAAACATGCATCACAAAGGAGTAGATGACCGACGCCCCCAGTAAACACGGCCCCTCCGTGTCGCCGGAGGATGAAGGGGACCGGCCTGGGGCGGACAAGTGAGACAGACACGACAACCTTGGTACCGTCTACATGCCAAACCCAGCACGCGGTAGTAGCTGAAGGTAGGCCCGCCTGGCCTACCCCTTGCCTCTGGCCGTCCAGTAGTCGAAAGAGAGGACCAAGGCCACCTCCTAGACTGCCATCCCAGCCCCGAGGTGCCACCACCCGTGACGGCTGAAGCCCTCCAAGCCCAGATCAGACCTAGATCTGGCCCGTCTGGCCAGATCGGAACCAAATCTGGTCCATAGAGCTTCAGCCAGGCCTTGGTGCCGTTGAGCCCAGATCGAGCCCACATGGGCCTAGATCTGGGCCGAACAACCCTGCCATGGAAACCAGCGTGGCAACTGCCGCAGGCACCCACTGCCGCCGTCCCCGCCGTTGACGTCGTGGAGCCGCCGTCGCGTTGAACTACCGCCATGCCCAGCAGAGGCCACCACCGACCAGGACCCGTCGCCGATACTGCCCATGGCCCGCGCCGCCCAGACGCGCACCACCAACCCGATGCCCGTCACGCCGGCACCAGACCGAGGCCAAGCACCGCCGCCATGGCTCCCGCCGGAAGATCCAAGCTCCAGCCCGGAGCGCCCCGACAATGCCCCGGCGAGGGGCGAAGACCTCGCCGCCGCGGTTTAGCGCAAGCCGGGCGGCGGCGTGAGGGGGCGGAGGAGGGCCCGGGCGCGGAGATTAGGGTTCCTCCCCGTCGCCTCGCGGGGGCGACCCGGGAGGGAGAGACTAATCCTTCGCCATGCGAAACAGATTTTGGACGGTGGGTCGGTCAAAAAAGAGGTTACAGCAACTTCTCGCCGGATTAGTGCATCTAATAGTTGTGTTGTACTAGGTGTTTTCTATCTCTTTTGTACAGATGGAGCATCGGTAGTTTTGTTCTATCTAGTGTCCCTCTGCACTTGTTCTCCTTTTTTTGCGAGCGTGTCCGCTACAACTATCAATCCAGAATTTGGGAGGCACATTAGCTTTCCAAATAAGATTCCAAATCGATCTATGACCACTCGGTGCGCTGCTGCTGCCAATGTTCTGATTTTGATGTTTCAGTTCCAAGACCAGAAGGTATGCACTCTTCACTGTGGATGTACTATTCTTCTCTTAGTTCCATGCGACTTGATGCTTGACCAAGATTTGTGGGATTGATTTTTTTACAAAAATTTTCCATTGTCAAAACTACCCTCATGCAAATTCAATTGTCAAAAGTACCCAGACGGAAGGTAGAAAAGCCAACACGTGGCACCTCCCGCCACTCAATCCCGCGCAGGTGATATCCCGCCATGGGTACTGGCGGAAGGGTCTTCCAGCCTTTGACATTGGCGGGATGTGGTGGGACTGGGTGGCAGGGCTGGCGGGAGGAACTTATCGCCTTGTCAGTTGGCGGGAGGAAAGCTTGGAGTTTTTTTTTTGCTGCAACGTCCCATTGCTGCTGTCCCGTTACTTTAATAAAGAGAGCAGAAGCATACGTTGCGTCGAAGTAGCAAGAGCAGCTCCACTGTTTTGTGTTTTCAGTCTAATTCCGGAGCTGACGATATTCGGCCTCGTAATGTCCAATTTGTACTCGTGTTTTTGGCTGAGTTTTCAATTTTGGCCCAATTTTAAACAAACTCGACGAAATTTAAATAGATATAGACGATTTTATTAATATTCAGGTGAGTTCGTATATATTATTGTCAAATTCGGACATACACCCGGATTTTGACTACGGTTGGCGAAAGAAAAATAAAAAAACATAGATAAAACTACTAGGATATGCCGAAGTTGCGGTCATCGTCGTTGTCGCTTGACGATTGCGGGAGACGTGAGCTACCCTAGCCGGCATCGCCGTAGCGCCACAGCTGAAACGAGGGACCGGCATCGTCGTCGTCGAGGACGATAAGCTGCGCTCATGTGAGCACTGCATGCGGCCTCGAGCTCCGCCGCCGAACACGGTTGGCCTCCTCGCGCACCCAGTCTGCCCTGGACCAGGCGTAGTGCGAGGAAGCCAACCGCGTTCGGCGTTATCATGAGCAGACTGAGCTCGAGGCCGCACGCAGTGCTTGCAAGATCGCAGCTTATTGTCCTCGACGACGATGAGGCTGGTCCCTCGTCTCGGCCGTGGCGCTGTGGCTACGCCGGCCAAGGCAGCTCGTTTCTTCTGCAGCCGCCGAGCAACGACGACAATGACGATGATCGCAACTTTGGCATGTGAACGGCGCGCCCGATGGCATGAGGTTCGGCATCAGCATATCCTAGTAGTTTTATCTATGTTTTTTATTTTTCTTTCGCCTACTGTAGTCAAAATCCGGGTGTATGTCCGAATTTGGCAATAATATGTACGAACTCATCTAAATATTAATAAAATCGTATATATTCATTTAAATTTTGCCGAGTTTGCTTAAATTATCCCAAATTAAAAACTTGGTCTAAAAACACAAACGAAAACTGGACGTTACGAGGCCGAATATCGTGCGCCAGAATTAGACCGAAAACGCAGAACAGTAGAGCTGCTCTTGCTACTTCAGGCCGCAACGTACACTTCTGCTCAATAGCGAGTAGAACCATGGTGTGGTCGACTCCTCTCCTCTCTCTCTCTCTCTCTCTCTCTCTCTCTCTCTCTCTCTCCTGTGAACAGTACACCGAAAGGAGCCCAGTGGTTCCGGGCCGATCCCGAGCCCCTCCGGCGGCGATGCCGGCCGGAGGTGGCGGAGGAGAGGTTCCGGCGTAGTTAGGGTTAGGTTGTAGGATGTTTGCGGCGGCCTCGTCGCGGGTTTGGGCGCTTTTTCCCGGAGTTGTCTCCAGGTCGTCGGCCAGATCTGGAGCGGGTCGAGGTGGATCTCGCTTCTTCCAGTGCTCTGGTGGTCGGAGTCTATTGAGGTGAGTGGATCCACCGTTGGCGACTCGAAATAAGGCCTAGACTTGGCATCAGATGAGGGATTTGATGCTGCGGCCCTTTCTTGGCCGACCGTGGTGGCGGGGAAGGAAGGTGCGGTGGTGACGGTTGATGCGGGTGCTTCTTCTTCCCGGCCGGCCGTGGAGGCGAGGGGGATCTGCAGCGTTGCATCGTCGTCTTCTTCTTCCTTGTTTGGTTGTTGGGGTGGTACTTGTCGCGGCGGTGTCTCCCCTCCTTCCTATTCAAGCCGCCATGGTGGTGGCTCTGTTGGTGGAAGGATTGGGTGCCTGCGGCGGCGGTTCGGTTTTGGAGCTTCTCTCCGGCGTCTTTTGGCGGCAGTTGCTCCGTCAGCACGTCGGACCCAATGGCAGTAGGGATGCCGCTCCTTTTGCTGCTCGGCCCGTGCGTTGTCCGCTGTGAATCGCTGGATTTCGCCGGAGTTTCGCCGTCGATCTGGAGGTGGATGAGGATGAAGGACTTGATTGCTTTTTCAAGTTTTCCTCAGGGTCCTTAGTGCTTATTTATGGGCCTCGATGTAATTTTTATTTTTATTGGGCCTTTTTATAACCCAGTGTATCAAAGCAGCAATATATTTCGGATGCTCTTGCACCCGTTCCCCGTTCAAAAAAAAAGTACACTTCTGCTCTCTTTTTTAAAGTAACATGAAATACGTAGCTTTAAGAACTCTTGTTCAGAGGATTGTAGGATTCTGGATTTCGACGCGCTTTTACTCCTAAGCTTAGTTGACCGCTTATAGCTCCTATGCGACGTCTTTACGTGGAATTGGAAGGAAAGCGACATCGTTGAAAAGAATAGCTCGCATGCGACGGATGTGAGGCAACTAATATCCCAGGGCCACACGGGCCTTAAATCGGTCGTAAGGACACATTTAACTTTGTTCCAATATTAGGGTTAAGCCAAACCGGTTGGTTGGGACAGCCAGTCAAACCAACCGCTTCCGACCGAGAGCGCGTAACTGATCGTAGCTTTCCGACGGTGGCGGCGGACCTCACCCATCGTTCTCGGCGCGGCCATGCAACAATTAATTTAGGCGGCGGCGCTTTCGTTCGGCGAAGGTGGTGAGTGCCATTTGAAAGCTAATTCTCTCCCATTCTTCTCAATTCGAGATCTGGCGTGCCCATTGATGCTAGATTGTGGAGGCGAGGTGTCTTTGAGCAGGCGAGGAGCGATATGGAGCATGGAGGGACTTCTAATCGGTATATCCGTATCTGCACTTAATTTCTCTAAGGTTGAGCTCTCTGTTCGCTTCGCTAGCTCACAAGTGCCCGCCAAAAGCAGGGGGACGATGTTGCGCGCCAAACCTTGAATTTCGCATCAATTTCTTTCCCTCTAGGGCTGTTTTAGTTGATGGCAGACGCAGATCATTGAGAGACACGGTTGTTAAATGGGAGGTGGAATTAGAACATGTTGATCCCCAAGAGCTAATAAACATGGGAGAGGAGGCGAAGGAAAATGGTGGAAAAATTGGGGATAGTGTGGTTTGGGGCGAGCAAGAAGTTTCTTTGTTACGATTTGATGATTGCAAATGTGACTATGTTAGGGTTGAGACAGGGGAACATATAGTTGATGAAATCGATGAGAAAGCGGTTGGACAAGCAAAACTATTCTGTTTTTAGCGAGCTCATTGATCTAAAACCTGATTCGAGGGTTGGATATGTGGCCTCGAAGCTGGGCTCGAGATGGTCGAGGATGATTGGGCTGCACAAAGGCAAGTAATGCCTATACTTACGAGTTGGAAGTGTTAAGTGGAGGATGATGATGCTAATGCACAAGGGAGGCTGCAGATGGTAATGAACAAAGGATTGTAATCGTTGATTGAATTCGGTTGAGATACATGACCGCTGATTTGGTCATTGCACCAATAGATGACATTGAAATGGCAAAGCTTTTGGCATTCCTATAGATGATGAGACAAGGAGAAGAAGAGGATGAAGCTGCAAATGATGGTGACAACCATTTAAGAGATGAAGAGGGATATAGATCTAGAGTTGTTGGAAAATGCTGCAGTTCATGTAGATGATGCACATGATGATGAGCTAGTAATGCTTTATGACAAAGAGGACCCGATTATTGAAGTTGGGAGATTGTTTCCAAGCATGGATGAATTCAGGATGTGTTTAGGACATATGCGATCAACGTGAGTTTGCTACCAAGACTATGTGGTGATAAAAGAAGTTCTATGCAAAATGCATAGGTTATGATGGTGGTGCCAAGCCTTGCAAGTGGTATATATGCTAGACGCCAACCTGATGGAAGGACAATAAGAGTGAATCAAATTCCAAAACCTCATACTTTCATTACAAGTTCTCAAACAGTTACAAAGATGACATCACAATTATGGGTTGCGAGAAAAGATCAAGCCCATTTTAGCCACAACACCAAACAAAGACTGCAAAGAGACTGAAAATAGACTTGGAAAAGCAAGACCCCATTAAGCTGAATTATACTACATGTGGAAGGCAAAGCAAAGGGCAATGAAAGAGCTATATGGTGATTGGGCAAATACCTTTCGAATGCTTTATAACTTCAAAGCGAAGAGAAGAGGTCACTGGCAATGTTGTGGAGATAGAATCTTGAGGTAACGGTGATGGGAAAGTCTTCTTCTCTAAATTCTTCATGGCTTTAAAGCCTTGCATCGATGGCTTCAAAGCGGGGTGCCGTCCATATTTGAGTATAGACTCATCTTTCTTGACTGGAAAATGGAATGGTCAACTAGCAGCATGCAATGCTTTAGATGGACACAATTGGATGTTCCTGTAGCTATTGACATGTTTGATGCCTGAGATGAGGCATCATGGACATGGTTCATGATGCATTGAAAAGATGCATAGGGCAGTCTCTCCATTGGCGGTGCACACAGATGCATGTAAAGGTTTAGAAAATGCATGAAGATTGTTTTCCCTCATCTTGAGGAGTGCTTGACCATATGTGGATGAATTTGATCAAAAATTGGAGGAGATGATTTTGGACGCATGTGGCCGTGACAAGATCTTACACCGAGTGCACACATTCATATCACCTTGAGAAGATTAAGGCGGCATGCTCGAGGAGGATAGGGTCAAGTTTTGTACATGGTTGGGAACCTACCATTCTCTTTTATGGTACAGGTCTGGTTTTAACACTGCCATCAAATGTGATCATATCAACAATAATTTGGCAGAAAGTTTCAACAACAAAGTGAAGGAGTTAAAAGACTTTTGTCCATGACATGGTTGACGGATCAGGATCATGATCATGAGGTTGTGGGAATTGAGAAGAAGGCTTGGTGATGTTCTTCAAGGAGATAAGCTTCACGATGTTGTGCAGTGGTGGTCAACAGGCGAAATCTTGCACATTTGCGTGTTGAGAAATCCTCATTGTGGTCTTTGAAGTCGAGATACAAAGACTGGCAGAGGCATGTTGTTGACACTCAATTGCATGAATGCACATGCCTTGAGTGGCAACACACTGGGAAGCCTTGTGAGCATGCCATACTTTTCTTGGCCTCCAAACACAAGCTAAATATGCACCCATATTTGCATGAGTATTATTCTGTAGCAAAATTCAAGGCTGCATATGGAACACCAATTCCAGCACTTACAGATCAGTCTTAGTGGCCTGAAGTGGACATTCAGTTCTCCTTGTGTCCTCCTTTGATGAAAAGAAAGGCTGGCAGGCCCAAGCAGAGTAGATTCAAGGCTTGGTTTGAGAAAGGTGGGAGCAGCAAGAAGGGAAAGAAAGATGAAAAGAAAGATGCCAAGCCAAAAAGGGCCCAAAAAGGTAACAAGAATAGATGCAAACTCTGTGAAGAACTTGGACACCGAGCTGGCTCTACCAAGTGCAGATACACTGCTGAAAAGCCAAAGTATGTTCATCCAAAATCTATCCCATTTCTTGTTGATGATTTTTCTCCCCCAACTAACTTGCTTGTTTTCAGGAGGAAGCGTGGAGAAAAAGGCCCACCTCTTGTTGTTGACGAATGCTGGCCAGTGAAAAGGGCAAGAATCAATGGCCAAAGAAAGAAGAGAACTAACCAGATCATGTTTGGTCTTCTTGAGGTGCAATCTGAACTTGTTTTGGAGGATGATGCAAACTGTTGAGGCTTTAGGGCACACCGTTCTGATTTGGAAGCTACGGTGCAAAATGAGGGGCAAAATGAGCACATTGTTGAGGCTCTAGTGCAAAATGAGCCTGTTGTTGAGGCTCTGGTGCAAAATGAGCCTGTTGTTGAGGCTCTGTGCAAAATGAGCATGTTGTTGAGGCTCGGTGCAAAATGAGCCATTGTTGAGGCTCTGGTGCAACCGACCAAGTTGTTGAGGCTCGGATCATGATCATGAGGTTGTTGAGGAGGTGCAGGAGGTGAAGGAGACTCTTGGACGTGTTGTGGGGAGGCCGGATGGTAATGGTAAGAAAAGAAGAGCATAAACCTATTGTGTGGTGTGAAACTTGTGAAGGAGAAGAAAAGCGAGGTAAGAAGAGCCAAAAGAAATAGACATTTGTTATTGTAAACATTTGTTATTGTTGTAAACATTTGACACTTGTTGTTGTAATAATTTGGCACTTGTTGTTGTAAACATTTGTTATTATAATAATTTGTCACTTGTTGATAATTTGGACAAAATTCAAATATGATGGTAAATTTGAATTTCAACATATGTAGCTATGTCACTTTTCTATGTTTGTATGAGCTTCCAACGTTTTCTCATATGTACAATACAACTCATCCTCACCCTGATCCCTTTTGTGAAGTACAACTCACCCTCACCCAACATGGGGTAGAAATGGGCTCCAAAGCTAGGGTAAACCACCCCATTTCTAAGCAAGTTTTTTCGACCATTTCTAAAACCAAGTTAGATATTTTTCCTCGAACTATGTCACATAACATGACACCATGCGAAGGTTTTGTATTTTTTTGATTTTTTTTGAATTAGTTATGCACATTTGAATGTCTGGTCAAACTTGAAGGGTTTTCATAAATATTCTTAGCTAGGGGCTGAGGCTAGCAAAACTACCATTGGATCTCTGATGAAATAGCATGTTGTGAACCTAAAAATTATTTTTACAAAAAATCATCAGCATGGAATCATGTACTTGTAGTTCATATCTTACCCACTTCCAGCCGATTCGGCAGGATTTGTCTTTTTCACCAGGGATGGAATAAAAGGTTTGAGATACTCAAGTTGGGAAATTGTACATTCTAGGTGGTCTAGTATTTTTGAAAAATAGGATGTTACCATTTTGAAACTTCAATTTGGTGGTTGCTTCACAAATCCCCCCCTCTTTCTAACTCGAGAAAATAGAAAATGATTTTTCGTAAATCGAAAAGGAAAACTTTGTGCTACAACATTGTTAGTCATCCCATTATAGACATGCATGCCAAATATGGGCACATTATCACAAACTATGCCTTGATTCTAGCCATATCATTGGTCATTTGACCCGAAAGCCAGAAAACCTCGGAGGAGATAGGTCATTTTGTGAAGGGTTTTTTGAAATATGATCAATAGACCAAGTTTTATATTTTCCTCACAACTATGTGACATAACATGACACCATGCGAAGGTTTTGTATTTTTTGATTTTTTGAATTAGTTATGCACATTTGAATGTTTGGTCAAACTTGTGAAACCCGTTGATCGCATCCTAAACCCGCTAACCCTAAGGCGAAATGAGGACCGTAGATCTAACCCTAGCGCGACATCGTGGCCGTCCGATTCCGTGGTGGCTCGGGCGATCCGTGGAAGGGCTTGTTCGCAACCCGATTGGTTGGCGCCTCTTAGAAGGATTTCGTGGCTAGCTCTTGGCGATCCGTGAGATGGATGATTCGGAATCGATTGGCTTCATCGCTTTTACGGCAACAGCGTGGCATGCGGCGTGGCATGCGAGGGCGGGCGGGCTGCACCATGCGGGCATGCGCCTAGCCGCATTTCAGCTATTTTACGTCCAACAGCGCATCAGATTTACTCCTCCGTCGCATTAAATAAGTTTACGTGTAACAACTTTGTGGATAGCCTTAGGCTGGTCATAGTGCTAAGTAACTAAGACTAGTAACTTGCACATGTTACTAGTTGATGTTACTACCTTCATAGTGGGTGATAACATATGTATGGTGTCATGCAAGAGCTAATTAATTAGATTGTAGACTCATATGATCTTGGTTATGTGTGATGTTATGGTAACTAGCTAAGTTACTACCTCTCTCTCTTTCTTCATTAATTGTCATGCCATGTCACCAATTTGCCTAATTGGCATTGCATGTACATGCATGTTACTACCTAAGGGCATCCACTATGTGCAAAAAACCACATCTTAAGTCCTATGTGACAATGCTTGTAGTCTACTTTATACATAGTGGAAGAAATAAGAGTTGTCCATAAGCTTGTAGGTGACCTTAAGCTTATGGGTTGTCCACAAGCAATAGAAAATAATTTACTCTCTCTTCCCTCTCATGCATGAGTATGTAGGATGAGACATGTGGGTCCCAGCTTATAGCTAAAGTTCACCTTATACATAGTGGAAGATTTTACAAGGAAGATGGGTCCCACCTTATGGCTAAAGTTTACCTTATACATAGGTGCTGCCCGGTTACTCCCACTATGACTAGTCTTAGGGCAGTCTTATGGACTACTTTTTGGCTTGTGGATAGCCTTATGGACTACATAGTGGATGCCCAAGTGCATTGGAAAGGTAGAAGTACATTTTTTGTGGACAAATTTTGAAGCCAAACGTACACTTATTTGAGGACAGAGGGAGTATGCATGTCACTATGACCAGCAGAAAAAATATCAAAATCTAAAATATGTAATAAATATAACGTACAGCGTTGGCACACTCGAGACCGTTGGACCGAGCGTGGCATGCGAGGGGCGCTGGGCGGGGCGGGCTGCACCATGCATGCAGCATGCAATGCAGGGTCGGGGGCGGCAGGGGTTACAGTACGTCGCATCGTAGCTATTTTTTTTCTCTTCGCATTGATCACGCCCGCTTCCCACACGCAACGCAGCGCACGCGGCCTCGTCTCGGCTGGGCGGCTGCACCATGCATGCAGCAGCTGCCTCTAGCCGCAGATCTAGCTATATTTTACGCGGCAACTGCCTCTAGCTGCCTCTCGCCTTAAATAAGTGTACGTCGAACAACTTTCTTGATCAAATTTACTTCCATCCGGTTCATGCGCCATACAAAAAGTCAATATTACTCCCACCGATTTTTCTTGCGTGCCAATGAACAACGACCTTGGACGTTTTTCTCTTCGAATTAATGCACATGCTTGCATGCGGCCCCTTGCATGCAGGGCGTCGCATCCTAGCTATTTTTTCTCTCTTCGCATTGATCACGCCCGCTGCCCGCTTCCGCCTCTTTCGCATTGATCATGCATGCGCACGCGTCTCGTCTCGGCGTCTGCGCCAACGCGACGCTGGATTCCCACGCCGCCTTCACGCCCCGCCCTCAGTAAATAGGCAAAACGCCTTTGCCTCCTCATCTCATCTTGCCCCTCATCTCTTCAACCTCGAGCCCGTCCCTTTGCCTCCTCCCAGCCGCCCCCCAAACACTCCGACCATGGCGACCTCCCCCTTCCGCCTCCCTTCCGACGAAGAACTCAGCGACGAGGACAACCACCCGGACCACAAGCAGTGGTGGGAGCAGCCCACGCACCGCCCCGCCCAAGCGTGGCAAGAAGGAGAAGTCCCGCCCGCCTCAAGGGCGGACCAGGCCCCATCGCCCAACCCGTCCCCAACCTCCCGGCGGCGACTCCCTCAAGCCCTCTGGGCTAAGGCGGCAGGAGGAGGCAAGGGAGGAGGCTCGCATGGCCAAGTGGGAGGAGAAAGGCCAACAGCCTTGAAGAAAAGGCGCAGTGGGGAGGAGGAGCAACGGAGGCCAATGGCCGGGCCTTCCGGGAGGAGCAATGGAAGGAACAATGGGAGAGGCGGGCGGGGACGCGGCCGGAATGCGGCTGCACTGCACCGCCTCCACCGCCGATGGAGTAGGGGGTTAGGGTTTAGGGGCTAGCCCAGGGTTTAGGCGGGGCGCCTATTCCGCCCCTTCCCCTATATTATTGTACTTTTTTATTTTTATTGTAATGTTATCTATCTAATATAAGTAATGTTATCCCAATATTATCGGCCCCCAATATTATCTATCCCTTGTTTCATTGCAATCTGTGTTTTATTTTTATTGTATTGTCATTTGTCAAAACACCCAAAACAACAAGTGTATAAAACAAAAGACACAAAAACAAGTTCATATAATATTTATATATTTACAAGTGTATAAAACAAAAGACACAAAAACAAGTTCATATAATACTCGTGCAATATTTATATATTTACAAGTGTATAAAACAAAAGACACAAAACAAGTTCATACAACACATGGTTCATTTTCAAATAAGACATTTACATATTTACATAAGTTAAAGGAGCCCAAGTTATGTTAGTTAAATGGATATCTTTGGACTTCATTTATATATGTACTTTTGCAAAAAAAGATTGCAACCTGAGCACGAGTATCTGCAGATTCACACGTTCCTATTTAGATTGTAACGCGAGTACTTTTTTTTTGCCCGATCAACATATAGTTACTATTGGGCCTGGATACGTCCATTTTGGCATGGCTAGGTTGTATTTGGGCCTTTTTCAATCCTCACAATTGTTTTTTACTTTTCAACCCTCCTCCCCTCACACGGGCCCTCGCACACCGATAAAAGGAACACCGATTTAAACCGATTAAACTGACGAATCGAAGAAACACTTTCGAAAACAGAGCAGCTCAAAATTAGCCCGAATTTGTGTTGCATTTTATTCAAGCCAAAGACATAGACCATTACATCCATTACAAAGCATCACTCGAACACTGACTGCGCTGTCTAATGACTAACAATGAGGAGATAAACTAATCCGAGAGAAATTACACAAAAATAAAAAAACCGGCCATCAGATTGTCCTGCTTCTTCAATTCGATGATTTGCCTTAGCTGCTTGTTCATCTTCTTTAGCTCGGCCTTCACTTCCGCATCCACCGTAGTACCAGCGGAAATGGGGTTGCCACATCCCAATTGCTCCACCACGGACGGGTTTTCGAACTCCTGGGATGCTACCTCCACCCCAGTTCGCTCGATGTACTCATCAAGCCACTCAAAATGCCCACATTTTGGCAGTTCCAAATCGCAGAGATGAACCCTAAATCCCAAATTCGATGAAATGCATGAAATTTCCAAAGAAAAGCGAAATTGGCGCCGGAACACTCAGATCTCACCTTTCCTCGGGCTTGCTCTCACACTTCACAAATTCCCGACCAATGTTGCCGTTCTTGTCGGTGGATGTGACAAGCCGCCCAGGGGGCTGCACGGGGCAATCGGGCACCTCCTCATCGGCACCGCACCATACCGAGGCCATGAGCAGTGGAGGAAGCGAGCTCGACATCCTCGCCGTTGCCGCACTTGCTCGCCGGAGAAGAAAACAGAAGGGGATGAGATGCTTGGAACGGTGGCGGAGTGCTCGGGACGGATCGGGGCCAACGGCTCTCTTCAACCACAGGGTGGGTCCCACGATATGAGGTGGACATCAGGTGAGTTCCGCCGTGACGTGGAGAGGCTGTGGGTCCTACTGTGCTCAGCTGATTCGAACTCGTTGACGGTCTCGTGGGGTTAAGTGGAAGTGTCGCACGGAAGCTATTTGCCGCTTCAGAAGTGTCGCGTGCGAGCTATTCTTTTCAACGATGTCGTGTTCCTTCCAATTCCATGTAAAGACGTCGCATAGGAGCTATAAGCCCAAGCTTAGTTAGGTTTCTCCAGGCGGCCCTCCAGCAAGAACCGGTTCTTCTATGCAGATGGATAATCCTCTAGCAAGAACATGTTCTGGGCCATCAAGAAAGGTAAGCACATTGAGGCTCGTAAACTGGTGCAAAAGAATTTCTAAATTGTAATGTTTGCATAGGATTTTGTATGCTGATTTACTATGCGCAGTGTTGTATTATTTCTGTTAGTTTACATTTCCAACAAAGGGTAATTATCTCATAGACTTCCACCGTCTATCGGCTGGCAAAATGAAGTATGGTTTGTAGCCCAAAAGACCAAGATGGACTAGGTATTCGTGACCTGAAGGTCAAAAATACTGCTCGACTAGGTAAATGATTGTTTAAGCTACTTACTGAAGATGGTGTATGGCAAACTTTCCTGCGAAGAAAATATGTTGGCTCGAAGACGTTACCTCAAGTGCTTTGGAAGCTTGAAGATTCACATTTTTGGACTAGGATGATGAGTACGAAAAAATATTTCTTCAAATTCAGCACCTTCTTTATTAAGGATGGATCGGAGGTAAGGTTTTGGGAGGATAAGTGGCTAGAAAATGCTACACTTCGAGAACAATAGCCGGCTCTGTATAATATTATTCGACATAAAGGGGACACCATTGCCCCTCGCACCCCCCCAACCAATGTGTTGTTCAGGCAAAAAATATTCGAACCCAGACTTGCATCGTGGAACGCTTGCTCGGAAATAAAGTTGTCATATTTCTAAACAGAGGAAGGTAAATCTCGAAAACGCTCGAAACACCATGTACTCGAGTTATTCTGCCGGCTTTCCGAGCCGGTGCCGCCCATCCACGGGTGATCGGATTGCCAAGCTCTCATCGGAGCTGAAAGTGCCTAGGTTTTTCTCGTCGTAATTTCGATGGCGGGTGAAATTTTCCCCTTTCGTTCGTAACTTTGGGAATGGACAAACTATACTTTTTTTGTCCTAAAATAAGTGACATAGGTCTATCTAAATTCGCATGCATCTAAACACTAAAATACGTCATAGCATACAAATCTAGCAAATCCAAGTCAATTTTTTTAGAACAGAGAAAATATAAAACGTGGTCAAATACGGTGAAATAGAAGAGCCGGAATTCTCATTTGGTCAAACATGGGCGAAGTTGGAAACAATTTCGGTGATCTGCCGTACGGGAATTTCGCCAATTGTCTCGGCTGGGACTGGACGCGCAGGGCTCTCTGCATTCCTAAACAGCAAATGACGATGAAGCCTAAGAGCAAAGGTGATTATACAACATCCCCGCCCTCCGCGTCATTATCAGACCGGCACACCGAGAACGACGACCCGCGGCACGCATCGGCTCGGCGGAACGCCAAAACCAACGGCCCCACGCGCACCTCCATGGTCGCCGCCGCCGGCTGGCGCGTCCTGCAGCGGTTGGTGCGCGCCTCCGGCGAACGGCCTCCAGATGAAATCAGCGCGCGCTCACGCTCATGCTCCTCCACCTCCGTCGAGCGAGCGCCGTACAAGTGCCTCAACAGAGCGGCGAAAAAGAACACAGCGATGAAGATGGCGACGAAGATCACGAATGCACTAGCATCGCCGGAGCTGATATCCGCCATGGAGGACTTCTCTTGAAGCTGTTGCTCCTCCCTCTGGTGCTCAGCTTCACCTGCTGTTAGTTAGTGTGCACCTGATGATTAAACATGGAACTGTGATTATGATTAGTAAGTACTTAAGGAAGCTGGGGCGATGTTTCCCAGACGTGGTTACTTGTTATTATGGTCGACGCGACAAAGAAATGGCTTCGGTCTCTCCGTTTCTTGGCTCATCTGCGCCAGATTTTGCATTTCGTGTATGTCGTTTGTAGAAGTATTGGTGCGTCTTTATCAATTTGATCCCTAGCTAGCGATCCCGGTGAGGCATAAGTTACTTTGAAAGCTTTGAATAAATTTTAAATAATCCTTTTTTAATAAGAAACAGGAAAGTGCAAAGGCTGTAGTTTTTGCTTGTGTGAGGAAACTATACATCTTTTTTTTTCTAAATGCAGCAGGCGGCCCATGATAGAGCGGGCAAGTATTGTTTTTTTTCCTCAGCAATTCGCTTGACGCGTGCGTCCTGAAGTAGTGCATACAAATACACACCGGCAGCACCGCGACGGCATTGCCGTCCTCCATGTCAGGCATGTTAGAATACATCGTACGACACAATTTAGTGATCATCTTGTATTTCAAATCATGGATAGTAGTTGAGATGACACATCCCAAGGTTCCGAGGAAGCACTACATGAAACGTCTAAGACGCCGACGGACGAGCCAGGCGGACCATCAAAAGAGCCGTCGGTCCAAAAAAGTCGTCGGCGTAGAAGCAGGCGGGCCGTGGGCGCATTCTAGCCATCGACATAGCTAGTAGTGGGCTGCCGGACCCGTCGGCATACTTTAGCAGTTGGCGTAAGGTCGCCTCGCGTGGGCCCAATTTCCCAGACCGTGACGGCGCGGAAACGACGTCTTGTCCAAGCCATAGCTATTTTCTATTATTTCCACAATAAACCTAAAGAAAATCATAACTAAATTATTATAAATCAGAAAAATATATATAATATATCAAAATTTATAGAAAAATAAGATCTATCTATCTAAATTCAATTATTATATATTTTTGTTGAATAAAATAAACTTGTAGAGAAAGCTAGGGCATAGACCCGCGGACCCTTTGATTAGGGTTTCGGCGGAAAAGGACCGTTAGAGCGCGTTAGAGCGCCAGGATGGCAGGAGAACACGCGTGTGGCCCTAGCATACATGCACAAGTGTGGTGGATTGCTCCTAAATCAAAAACCTAGCCCTCGGGTGTGACCGTCTACGACGCATGCGATAATAGAGAGGTGTGCTGGACCTGCACGAGGAAACCTTTTCTTTCATGTATATTTGCACTTGTGTTGTTTTTGTAATGGTAAGGGGGAGCCTTCTTATGTTTTTTTTCGAAATGGGGAGCGAAGCCCCGACCTCTGCATCAATTGATGCATATAGCCTCATTTATTGCAACGTTCAGAACAAGATTCAAAGTATTACATTCACGGATCAGAGAGAGTTGAGACATGTATCAACCATCTAAAAAAGAATAGAAATATAAAGCTATCCATTATGTAGTCGACTAGTGTGACGTCACCTAGTAGCCTGAAAATAGAAGTCCTGTGCAACCATTAACAACCGGTTGCGTCCAGTATCCATAGGCTCCCGCTGATCCACCGGGAGAATATAGGACCATAGTTGTATCCAATGTGCCGCCAATCTTATAACCTGCAAAAAAGTGGTATCCGTTTGTTTATTAAAGACAATGTTATTTCTGGATGTCTATATGGATCAACATAAAGCAGATACCCCAATACGTATTATGGCTTTATTCTTTTTATCAACCCCATTTAGCCAATTTCCAAACATATTTGTAATATTGGATGGTGGAGGTATATTATAAGTGAAAAAATAATTCGCCAAATAATAGAAGCAAATGGGCATGAAAGAAACAAATGCTCTATAAACTCCACTGAATCACAAAAGCAACACTTCTGACAGCCATTCCACTTGCGCTTAGCCAAGTTAGCTTTAGTTAGTAGCACTTTGTTCTTAAAAAACCACATGAATATTTTGATTTTAAGTGGGATTTTTAATTTCCAAAGATACTTATGTAAGAATCTTGTATGACCATTCATTTGATCTAAATACATAGACTTTACAGTGAATATACCCGTTGTGGTTAATTTCCAAATATATTGATCAAGGTGGTCTGTAAGATAAACCGTCATTAGACATTAGCATAAGTGCAACCACCGTGTCCACTTATTACCAGTCAAACCTCTCCTGAAAACAATATTAAGAGGTGTTTGTGCAAGAACATTTGCCACCAGGATGTTTTTCCTTTGAACAATATTGTATAAGGACGGATATTGTTGTGCTAGTTATGTATCACCTAGCCAAACATATTCCCAAAAACGGACTATTTCACCATTTCCTACTCTAAAAAGTCCATTAGCAAAGAACATTTCCTTCATCCGCATGAGACCTTTCCAAAAGGGAGAATATGTAGGTTTTTCTTCTACCTGAGACAAAGTTTTATTCTAAATGTACTTGTTATGTAATAATTGTTGCCACATTCCCTCCTCAGTTCGTAATTTAAATAGCTATTTTCTAAGTAAACACTTATTCTTTATCTCAAGAACCTCTATACCTAAACCCCCCTGATCTTTAGGGCGACAAACAATATTCCACTTTGATAACCTATATTTCTTCTTAGTGTCCGTACTTTGCCAAAAAAATCTGGACCGGAAGAAATCCAGGCGTTTTCTTACACCCTTAGATATCTCTAAGAAAGAGAGCATAAACATTGGTAAACTAGTCAAAACCGAGTTAATCAAAACCAGACGATCCCCATAGGATAGCAATTTTCCTTGCTAGCAACTTAGCTTTGAGAGAAAACGACTCTCCACATGTACAACAGAAACATTGCGGGTCCATATTACAAACATACACACATTATTATTATAATACCAGAAGTTCAAGACTTCCTAAGATTCAAATTACAAACCACATATAAAATGTTTTAGCAGAAGTTTTAAAGTAACAACTTCATCTCAGAGTTGATCTCAACAACTTATTATATAAGGTTCATGTTGCTCGGCTCAGTTGGTTACTAATAACTAAGGCAACTAATCTGACTCGTTGTCGTTCACTCAATATCGGATCTCGTAGTCCACTCCTTCAACACCGCCCGACAGGTCAGGCTCCTCATAGAAGACATCATCTTGACATTCTATTGCATACATTGGAGTATCTTATGGATGCTCAGAGTCTAAGCAGGGGATCAAAGGAAAGGGTGAGTAACAGCGTTACCCAGCAAGTTCATTATATGCAAGGTAGGAAGTTTGATGCTCTATCTACCGCCTTGGACTATAAGTCCTTAGCACTATGCAGTTTTCCTAAATCTTTCTTCAAATATTGATTTTATTGTAAAAATCTATGCCCATCAGCCTTCATAGGTTTACCAGAACTTTCATAGAGTTCCTTTCCTACCGCGTTCGTAACTCCTCCCCGGAACAGGGAGTAACAAGTTACAGTTCTTACACTCTGCAGAGGTGCGTTACTTTACCCATGAGATATCAACTCCTTGTTGCACAACCGGGTGTACTTTACCGTCCACAATTCCATGATGTGGGGCCCAGTAGGTGATCCAAGCCTATCACTGCCCCCTTCGCGACCCCGCATGCCTCCTTGGTGTACACCATGCCCACCCATTGAATTATGGCAATAGTTTGTACAGACCGTTAGATGCCAGAACTGTCGTGGGACGATGAGGGTCCCCACCCATATGTTGCATATCCTCTACGAATTACCAATTAATGCATGCTACGAGGATAACAGCCATGACCTGCACATCTGGCTACATGCGAGAGGAAGAAGATACAGCTGACTTCTCTGTCCCATTCCAAATCTCATGGTTAACACGTAATATACGGCGCTAGAATCACTGATGTCAGGGGTTGTCAAATTCCTAGATGATTATCATTGTTTCCAATAGAACCCTAAGTTCTATTGCTTCTCTATATCATCACTTAGGATGATATCATCAATTTATTTATTTGAGAAAATAATATTTTCTTTCCTTGAAACATAGATGATAACACACAATTTATAAATACTTTGGTAAAGACTCTTCAAAGGACATGAGCAAGTGATGAACTTGCCTTGTGATTGCAAGGTAGTGAAGTCGGATGCTTGCACTGGACCTTGAGCTTCTATGTCTACAAAACATCATCATTGCCCGGTAAGGACAATATTTAAAGAAGCAAAATGAATATGCATAGTAATGTAACGCATTATTTATTATTTATCTTCTTTGTGTGTTTTACCCAATATTTTAGTTTCTGGAATTTCTTTAAGTAATAAAGAAATTCATTTTAAAGAATAATCTTTAATATTTTATAAATATTGCATTCACTATTTTTATCATGTAATATATTATTAATAGAGTTAAAAGCTAAGATTTTTATTTAGTATCAACTCTTGTATTTATCTGTTTAATAATTCTTTTAAGACTTGGTATTTGGATAAAAGAGAATTTATTTTTGGAAACTCTAAATATTTATTTAGTATTTTTCTAAAATACTATAATAACAAGATATAATAAAAATATTTTATTTATTTTTATCCTTTTTCTTTAATTTTATAAAATTCCACAAGGAATATATATATTATAAAATTCTTGACCAAAAAAATTGTTTATTAAAAATAGTTTCTTATTTTAACTAAATAAGTTGGATTATTATGAACCTGAAAATATATTATTTGTATTTTTAGACTTATATTTTATTTTCTAGAATTTATTGAGTTCTAGGGGTATTTTGGTCTTTTATAAATTATTAGAATTTCTTTTAGGATTTTAGGCCAACCATTGGGCTTATTGGGCCAGTCTTGGCCCAAATAGCCTAGTCAAAAATCCTTCCCGAAGAGGTAATGTCCTTATCGGCTCATTCCTCTCCCTCTCCTTCTCTCGTCCTCATGCTTTTCTCCTCCTTGACCCTATGGTCGCTGGTGCCATCGCCGTGCGATTCCCGCAGCCGTGGTCCTCCCTGGCTGTCGTCGTGGTATATGGCGAGGTTGTTGACCATGATCCTCATCTGCTCCAACTCGATTTGGTTCTGGGGCACTCCTGCGGCCAGGCTAGCCCGTCCCGGACCCTAGGGTTTGAGGTGGTGCTGGTGATGCCTCCGTCGATGATCTCGTGGTGGGGTGAGGTGTTCGTGTGTTGCTATGGTGGCGCTGTTCGTGCTCCTGTGATGATGTGGCCGCCGCCTCGGCCTTTGGGGTGCTCCCCGTGCCGTCGTGCGCTCGTCGGCCCCTGATGACCCACAAGTATAGGAGATCACAACAGTCTTCGCGGGTAGTATTACCCAATTTATTGATTCGACACAAGGGTAGCCAAAGAATACTTTCAAGCCTTAACAACTGAGTTGTCAGTTCATCTGCACCTAGAAATAGTTCTTGCTCATAGAAGTTTATCAGTAGCAACAATTTGGTAGTAGCAACAGTAAAGCAACAGCAACAGTGAAACAGTAGCAATAGTAACAGTAACGGTAACAGTAGGATTCGAGTGCGGTAGGCATAGAGATGGATGGACGGGCGTTGCATGGACGAGTCTAAACATGTAACTTCAAGATCTAGGGCATTGCAGATAAATAATAACAAGCATCCAAGTACTAAACAATCCTAGGCAGGTGCTCCAAATATAGTCATACGTGCTCGCAATGAGAACTTGCACAATATCTGTTGTCCTGCCAGCCCGTGGCAGCGGGGCCTCTAGGGAACTACTGGCAATTAAGGTGCTCCTTTTAATAGATCATCTAAGCAAAGCATTAGAACTCCGTGGCACATGTGATCCTCACACCATAGCCATCCCCTCCAGTTGTCCCAATTATTGTCACTTTGGGGCCTTTGGATCCGGACAATGATATGTGTACACAACTTGCCGATAAGATCACAAACAATACTATCATAATGATTCAATAATAAGTTCAGATCTGAGATCATGGCACTCGGGCCCTAGTGACAAGCATTAAGCACAACAAGTTGCAACAAAGTCAAATAGCACTAATAGAGATACTAGGCACTATGGCCTAACAGATCTTATTTGATTACATGATAGAACTCATCCAATACCTACCATCCCCAAGCCTACAGCGGGGTATTACTCACTCATGGATGAGGGAAACATTGATGGTTGATGGAGAGGCGTTGGTGATGACGATGGCGATGATCCTCTCTAGATTCCTTGTCCCGGCAGGGTGCCAGAACGGATTTTGTGGATTCGAATATTGGTTTCTGGTGGCGGCGGCGGAGCGGAACTCTTTCTGGAAAACTATCAACCCCCCTCTGTTTTTAGGTCGAAAGGCAACTTATAGGCGCAGAGGGAGGCCGAGGGGGTGCCTGGGTGGCTGCACCCCCTCCAGGCGCGGGCCTACGGGTGGGTGTGGGCCCCCCAGGCCTCCTCTCTGTCTCGTCTTCTGGCTCCGTGGATCTTCTGGTGAAATATAATTTTTGGCATATTTTTCGGGATTTTTCCTGATAGTTGATTTTATGCACAAAAACAAGACACCAAGGTATTCTGCTGAAAACAACGTCAGTCCGTGTTAGTTTTATCCAAATCACACAAGATTAGAGAATAAACAATAGCAAAGTGTTCGAGAAAGTAGATACGTTTTGGACGTATCAACTCCCCACAAGCTTAGCTTATTGCTTGTCATCAAGCAATTTAGTTGAAAACTGAGTGCGATAAAATAATTTTCACGAACACATTGCTTCATATGATGTATATATTTTTAGCACAGGAGTAGATGCTTAGACAGTTCATAATAAGAAGTATGCAACTAAGTCTACTCAATAGTCATTGCAAGCTATGAAGAGAAACCAACTCAGTAATATTAAGTAGCATGATACATAAACATAAGCAACATTGCAATGCTAAAGTAAGGTATGATAGAGTGGTATCTCACTTGCCTTTGTTTGTAGAGCACAATATGAATGCCAAGGCACATCTGAAGTTCTAGTGAAGACTAGAGGTAAAGATATCAGAGATACAAGCATCAAAGTCATGACATAATTAACCAAGTTTTGGAACAAACACAAGAATGGAAATTATGCTCTCAAGAAGGTGCTCATAGAATAAGTGGTGACTCAACAAATTTGTGAAAATGGTTTTATGAAGGTTTGAAAGGCTTCCAAAGGCTGAAAGGGAGGTACTCATTAGCTTTAAGATCTCATTGCCCCTATCATAGGCATCTTCATGTGGTTAAGGTGAAAGTAAGGTACACTCCGAATCATATGCTTGACAGACCATAAACTGGAAATCCCAAGTCCCTTGAGTACGAGGGTCGCTCCACATGCTACTCAACTTTGGTCACCTGAAAGTTCTTGTCATTGTAAATACATGCATATCATCGAGAACCGCCAACGGGGTACCCCTTGCACATAGTACAGGAGCTTTCACATAACCAAAATGACAAGGCAAGCAGACAATGAGCATCTCAGCAATCTTTTTATTTACCATATGCATAGCTTTTTATTGGGGATGCTTCATAGATGCTCATTATGGTGATGCTGCAAGTTTCCACCATGATTAGGCATGGCTTAGGCTAGCGGCTCACGCGTTTCTCTAATACAATGTATAAACTCCATGAACTCACAATTCCCCTTTTATTTCACATCGTCGACATCCGTAAACAAAAGAGCAAAGTATCAACTGGATGAGATATCCAAAAAGTGTTGAAAGCGTTCCCCATGAAAACACGGTTCTGCTGACTCCCAGCATATAATTAGCAAGCATATAACTTTCATGGACAAGTTACAATGGTTCGGGATTATTAAGCGCAAAGAATAAAGTGTGCCATCAAGTTCGTGAGAGCTTTACTAACTAACTTTCTCAAAACAGACAAATATTTTATTTTGGAAGAAAACACGGCATATATAAAATACGTACTGAAGTAGCAAATGATGCTAATAGGTAGGTATGGTGGACACAGCTGGCAATATTGGTTTTGGGGGGTTGGAAGCACAGGTAGAGCACATACTCAGTGCAACTGAAGGCTAGCAATAGAGAGGGATCAAGAAACGAGAGAGCAATAACTGTCATAATCATGCTTGCAACAAAACAGGACTAATTATGGCATGAAAGCGATACTAGAACTCTGAGGCAAAATAAATCATCGAGGCTTACTGACTATTGATTAGTTATATGCATGCGTGAGCATGTGCCAAGTTGATTCACATGAACAGTAAGAGGAGGATACCACAATATCATACCAAAGTATGAATAAAACAATGCAAGCAAACATTCATATGACATGTTACAAACTATTAGCAAGCTGGAGCTAATCATAGACAAGCAAGAACTACTAAGCATCGATAATGACATACACCTTACACAAACAGGGTAAGCATGCTCACAATGATGAGTATATGTACAAAAATGAAACAAATAGAGTCCGTTACCAGCCTCTTACCAAGTCTCAAGTTGTCTTAATCTTCATTATTGCCCTTCACTTGTGTGACTTGAATAATAACATGAAACCAAAATCCACGGAGGACTACTGAACCCTGCAAAGAACACACAAAACCAAAGAAGACCAACAAATATTTTTGGTGTTTTCGAATTTTTAGAAACAAGCAAACAAAGAAAAACCAAACAAAAACAAAGAAAACCAAACAAAGAAAGGCAAACCAAAGCAAAGAAACAAACTAAGAGAAACAACGAAAATATTTTTGGTATTTTTGGGTTTTTAGAAAGAAGCAACAAGAACCAAAAAGAAAGCAAAACAATTGATATACAAAGAACCGACCGAACATGATATATATATATGAGTGTGATGTCGGTGTACCTACCCCCAAGCTTAGGCTTTTGGCCTAAGTGGGTCTCAAAAGCGCGGGTAGTAACCCCATGCTGGTGGGTCATCATAGGAATGATCATAATCAGGCGCTTGCGATGAAGAAGAAGACGCGCCCCAATCAAATGAGGGTTGCTGGTATGAAGACTCTCCCAAGTTGGAGGGCTGAACCGAATTATCTTCGACATCCTCTTCAACATTCTCCTCTTGCTGGGAGAGTTCCCCCACATATGTGTCAACCTCCTCCTCCGTAAGCGACCATCCTTGCCTGTTATCAAAATTAAACAAAGCAGGTGCAGGAAAATAAACGATTTTCTCAGTCCTACCCTTTCTCCGACCTTGCTGGGCAAAAGATAATTCATACGGTAAACTTCTCACATTAGCCCCCAAGGAAACAAAACCATACTGAATCATGGATTCAATATCAAGCCTCTCTATGGGGAACTGAAAATCTAAATAATGAGGCTCTGAACCATGGAAAGCTAGCAACCTAGAAGCAATGAGACCTCTACAAATTCCACCCTTCTCGCGGTTGGTGGTGAGACGGTGAGCTATCAGTGAACCCAGGCTATAAGATCTATTCCTATTCAGAGCAGCTGCGATAAAAGCTAGATCAAAAGAAGATAACTTTCTAGCAATCTTTCTAGCAAGAACACACTTGGTAATGAAATTGCAAAGTATCTAATAGCTGGAAGTTGAATGTTCCAAATTTTACCACTTTCCTTTGAGAAGTCTAAACCTTGGAAAATCTCAGCATATAAATCCATAAGTGACTTGGGCCTCTCCTTGATCTTCTCACAAGATCCCCACTGAGGCACTCTAATTGCTGCACAGAAATCAGCAAATGGCAGGTCGACAGGTATATTATATATTTTGTAATGGACCATGGGATTAGAAGTAGACCAAGTGAACCAGAAGTCCTGCACAAAAGCCATGGTTAGCTTAACATATTGGAATGGTTCACCTTCAACAAAGTGTTCCAACCCTGCATTTGTAACCATAGTTTGGAAATCTTGGAGGATCCCCGCAGCTCTCATAAATTCATAGCATTGATATATGGAAGGAAAAACTGCCTCCTCACGATGAACCTTCATTGGCTCATGCACCATCAAGTCATACTGATTCAGTGGATAAGCACTCATCTTCCTTGCTGAAATTTTTAGACAACCATCAAACCAAGTGATTTCTAAGTTGATAAATGATGAACAACTACTATAGGAACTTGCTAGAGGACTACACATGCATCAAAACAAAGTTTATAAGCATAGAACAAGCATGCAAGCTCAAACAACATGTCACCTATAGTAGCAAAATACTCAAGATACAATCTACCAATCACAAATCTAATTGGACAAGTGGAGGAGGCACATACCAAGAAGCAAACCCTACAAAAATCAGCACTTGAGATGGGCTGAATAAGGAGATCGAAAATCACGAGCAAGAACAACAAGAACTCGAGCTTGAGAAAAATTTCCGGTGTTTTTCGGGAGAGAGAAAGAAGGTGGCTTTGAGGAGGCAGCCTGGAGGGGCCCAAGTGGGCCAGGCGCCGCCACCTGGTAGGCCGGGCCTACCATGGGTGTGGTGGCTTGGGGTGGCCCCCTGGATCACTTCAGGTGCCTCTCTGCCCCTTTTTCGAGGAAAAAATTATTTTGAATTTTCTGGGATTTTTCGGAAAACTTTATTTTTGGCCAATTTTCACGGTATGAAAATTGATTTTCTCGCAGAAACAGTTTTTTTAGAAGAAGCAAAAACAAACCAAAATCCAAACTACTAGAGCTCTAAGAAACTCAAACAAGCAAACAACTAGCAAAACTAAAGCTAAAGCAAAGACTAGGAAGGATAAAAGCGAAAGAAAGCAAGTATAACCACAGTGAAAACATTACTTTGTTCATTAAAATTCTTTTGTTAACAAGATTGATCAAGTCTTGTTACCAAAACAATATTATATGAAGCAAAACTTTGCATTCCACAAGGTGATTATGTTACCTCATACTTGATAGCAATAGTCCCAATCATAATAGTTTCAGAATTTTCTTGTGGAATGGGACAATATATTTCTCCAACCTTGATGCTCTCATTATTTTCAATGGAATTCAGGCAATAGCTCTTAACAACCTTCTTGGGGAAATAGACAGTGTGCTCTTTGTCATTAATATTGAATGTTACTTTTCCTTGATTGCAATTGATGACAGCACCTGCATTATTAAGAAAAGGTCTCCCAAGAATAATAGACATATTATCATCTTCAGGCATTTCAAGCACAACAAAATCAGTTCAAACCATGCAATTATGAGCAACTTGAACAGGAACGTCCTCACATATACCAACAGGGATATTACTTGACTTATCAGCCATTTGCAAAGATATATCAGTTGGTATCAACTTTTCTATCTGGAGTCTCTTGTAGAGAGAAAAAGGCATAACACTAACTCCGGCTCCCAAATCACATAAATCAGTTCAAACATAATTATTCTTAATAGAGCAAGGAATAGTTGGTATACCTGGATCGCCAAGTTTCTTTGGAACCTTACCATTGAAGGAGTAATTAGCAAGCAAAGTAGAAATCTCCTCATTAGGAATCTTCCTTTTATTAGAGACAATATCCTTCATATACTTTGAATAAGGAGGCAACTTAATAGCACCAGTCAAAGGAATTTGCAAGAATAAAGGTTTAATCCACTCACAAAACTTGTTGTAGTGTTCTTCCTCCTTTGACTTGTGTTTCTTACCTGGAAAAGGCATAGGTTTCTGCACCCAAGGTTCTCTCTCTTTACCATGTTTATTAGCAATGAAATATTCCTTTGTGTACCTAGTGTTCTTAGTGTGCTTCTTAGGTTCTTCCTCACCTTCCTCCTTATCAGGAGACTCATTTTTATCATTACCACTCTCAGTTTGAGCATCAGAGACAGATATACTATTAGGATCTACAACAGGTTCAAGTGGTTCCACAACTATCTTATGTTTCTTTTTCTTCCTCTTACGAGGACTACCACTATCTTCACCTTGTTGGGAATCCTGCTTTATTCTTTTAGGGTGTCCTTCAGGATATAAAGGATCTTGAGTAGCTATACCACTCCAAGTTCTAATTCCATAAGCATGTTTATCTCTTGAAGCATTAACTAGCATATCCTTTTGTACTTTAGCAAGTTGATCAAGTTGAGTTTGAACCATATCTAATTATAATTAGACTTCAACTGAGATAAATACACCTGAGCCTATTACTCCTGAACCAGTTGTGCCTGAACCAGATCCAATACCAACACCAAAGAAGAGGGGAGTTATTGCATTAAATGATGAAGTGATGAAAGAATCTAAGAAATGTCTAAAGGAGAAAGGTATTATAGCTGAAGATGTGAAGAATCTACCTCCTGTAGAAGAATTATGTAAGCCAATTCCCCACTCATCTACTATTGAGGTACACTCTCTCCACTTTAATGAAGGTGATATTCCCTATGGTAAGCCTCCTGATCAATGTTTAGAGGAACTTGACACATTTTTGTTAAACAATGTAATTTTAATAAACAAGTTCAGAATCATTTATTGGAAAACTCTAGAGCTATCCATGAGTTGAAATATATTGTGGAAAGAACTTCTAATGATATTAAAATGCTTTGTAAACACTTTCAAATGGTTCAAACCCAACTTGATCAACTTGCTAAGGTACAAAAGGATATGCTAGTTAATGCCTCAGGAGATAAGCATGCTTATGGAATTAGAACTAGGAGTGGTATATCTACTCAAGATCCTTTATATCCTGAAGGACGCCCTAAAACAATTGAGCAGGATTCTCAACAAGGTGAAAGTAGTGGTAGTCCTCGTAAGAGAAAGAAAAAGAAACATAAGGTAGTTGGGGAACCACTTGAACCTGCTGCAGATCCTAATAGTATATTTGTCTTTGATGCTGAAACTGAGAGTGGTAATGGTAATAATGATACTCCTGACAAGGAGGAAGTTGAGGAAGAACCTGAGAAGCACACTAAGAACACTAGGTAACTAAGTAAGATTTTATTGCTAATAAACATGGTAAAGAGAGAGAACCTTGGGTGCTAAAACCTATGCCTTTTCCAGGTAAGAAACACAAGTCAATGGAGGAAGAACACTAAAACAAGTTTTGTGAGTGGATGAAACCTTTATTTTGCAAATTCCTTTGACTATGATATTAAATTGCCTCCTTATTCAGAGTATATGAAGGATATTGTCTCTAATAAAAGGAAGATTCCTGATGAGGAAATTTCTACTTTGCTTGTCAATTATTCCTTCAATGGTAAGGTTCCAAAGAAACTTGGTGATCCAGGTATACCAAATATTCCTTGCTCTATTAAGAATAATTATGTTAGAACTGCTTTATGTGATTTAGGAGTTGGAGTTAGTGTTATGCCTTTTTTCTCTCTACAAGAGACTCCAGCTAGAAAAGTTGATACCAACTGATATATCTTTGCAAATGGCTGATAAGTCAACTACTATTACTGTTGGTATATGTGAGGATGTTCCTATTAAATTAGCTCATAATTGCTTGGCTTTAACGGATTTTGTTGTGCTTGAAATGCCTGAAGATGATAATATGTCTATTATTCTTGGGAGACCTTTTCTTAATACTGCAGGTGCTGTTATTAATTGCAATCAAGGAAAAGTAATATTAAATATTAATGACAAAGAGCATACTATTTATTTACCCAAGAAGGTTGCTAGAAGCTATTGCCTGAATTCCATTGAAAATATTGAGAGCATCAAGGTTGGAGAAATATATTGTCCCATTCCACAAGAAAATTTTGAAACTATTATGATTGGGACCATTGCTATCAAGTATGAGGTAACATAATCACCTTGTGGAATGCAAAGTTTTGTTTCATATAAGATTGTTTTGGTAACAATACTTGATCAACCTTGTTAACAAAAGGATTTAAATGAACAAAATAATGTTTTCACTGTGGTTATACTTGCTTTCTTTTACTTTTCTCCTTCCTAGTCTTTGCCTTTTCTTTTGCTAGCTTTGGTTTTGCTAGTTGCTTGTTTGTTAGAGTGTCTTAGAGGTTCTGTAGTTTGGCTTTTGGTTTGATTTTGATTCTTCTAAAAAAACTGTTCCTGCGAGAAAATCAATTTTCATACCCTGAAAATTGGCCAAAAATAAAGTTTCCCGAAAAATCCCTGAAAATTTAAAATAAATTTTCCTTGAAAAAAGGGGCAGAGGGACACCTGGAGTGACCTAGGGGGCCACCCCAGGCACCCACACCCCTGGTAGGCGTGGCCTCCCTACAGGTGGCGCCTTGGTGGGGTGTGGCCCACTTAGGCCCCTCCAAAGTGTCTCCTCCCAGCCATCTTATTTCTCTCTCTTGAAAAACACCGAAAAACTTGCTCAAGCTCAAGTTCCTGCTATTCTTGCTCGCGATTTTTGATCTCCTTGCTCAGCCCCTCTTTGCTGCTTATTTTTGGAGGGGTTGCTCCTTGGTATGTGCCTCCTCAACTTGTCTAGTTAGATTTCTGATTGGTAGATTGTATCTTGAGTATTTTTCATCTATAGGTGACAAGTTGTGTGAGGTTGCATGCTTGTTCTATGCTTAGAGATTTCATTTTGATGCATGTGTATCCCTCTAGCAAGTTCCTATTGTAGTTTCTCATCATTTATCATTTGGAAATCACTTGGTTTGATGTTTGTTCAAAAATTTCAGAAAAGAAGATGAGTGCATTCCCACTATATCAATATGACTTGGTGGTGCCTGAGCCAATGAAAGTTCATCGTGAGGAAGGAGTTTTTCCTTCAATATATCCATGCCATGAATTTATGAGAACTGCGGGAATCTTCTAGGATTTCCAAACTATGATTGCCAATGCAGGGTTGGAACACTTTGTTGAAGGTGGAACATTTCAATATGTTAAGCTAACCATGGCTGTTGTGCAGGACTTCTGGTTTACTTGGTCTTCATCTAACCCCATGGTCCATTATAAGATATACAATATAGCTGTCGACCTGCCTTTTGTTGATTTCTGTGCAGCAATTAGAGTACCTTAGTGGGGATCTTGTGAGAAGATCAAGGAGAGGCCCAAGTCACTTATGGATTTATATGCTGAGATTTGCCAAGGTTTTGACTTCTCAAAGGAAAGTGGTAAAATTCGGAACATTCAGTTCCCAGCCATTAGATATTTTGCCTATTTCATTACCAAGTATGTTCTTGCTAGGAAGTTATCTTCTTTTGATCTAGCTTTTATTGCAGCTGCTTTGAATAGGAATAAATCTTATAACATGGGTGCTTTGATAGCTTACGGTCTCACCACCAACCGCGAGAAGGGTGGAATTTGTGGAGGTCTCATTGCTTCTAGGTTGCTAGCTTTCCATGGTTTAGAGCCTCACCATTCAGATTATCGGTTCCCTATAGAGAGGCTTGATATTGAATCCATAATTCAACATGGTTTTGTTTCCTTGTGGGCTAATGTGAGAAGTTTACCATTTGAACTATCTTTTGCCCAGCAAGGTTGGAGAGGGGGTAGCACTGAGAAAATAGTTTATTTGCCTGCACCTGCTTTGTTTAACTTCGATAACGGGCAAGGATGGTCGCTCACGGAGGAGGAGGTTGACACATATGTTTTTGGCGGAGCTCTCCTAGCAAGAGGAGAATGTTGGAGAGGATGCCGAAGATGATTCGGTTCATCCCTCCAACTTGGGAGAGTCTTCATACCAGCAGCCCTCATTTGATTGGGGCGCGTCTTCTTCATCGCAAGGGCTTGACTATGATCATTCCTATGATGACCCACCAGCTTGGGGTTACTACCTGCGCTATTGACCCCCACTTAGGCCAAAATCCTAAGCTTGGGGGGAGGTATACCGACATCACACTCATCTTTATATCATGTTCGGTCAGTTCTTTGTATATCCATTGTTTCGCTTTGGTTTTTGTTTCCGCTTTCTCAAAAACACAAAAATACCAAAAATATTTTCGAAGTCTCTCTTGGTTTGTTTCTTTGCTTTTAGCTTTGGTTTGCCTTAAAGAAAAATCCAAAAATATTTTGCGTTGCTTGTTTTTGCTTTGTTGGCTTGTTTGAAAAAATCAAAAACACCAAAAATATTTGTTGTTCTTCTTTGGTTTTGTGAGTTCTTTGCAGGGTTCAGCCGTCCTTAGTGGATTTTGGTTTCATGTTATTATTCAAGTCACACAAGTGAAGGGAAATAATGAAGATTAAGACAACTTGAGGTGTGGTAAGAGGCTGCTAACAAACTCTATTTGTTTTCATTTTTGTACATATACTCATCATTGTGAGCATGCTTAGTCTGTTCATTGTAAGGAGTATGTTACTGATGGGTGCTTAGTAGTTTTTGTTTTTCTATGATTAGCTCCAGCTTGCTAATAGTTTGTAGCATGTCATATGAATGTTTGCTTGCATTGTTTTATTCATATTTTGGTATGATATTGTGGTATCCTCCTCTGAATGTTTGATGTGAATCGACTTGGCACATGCTCACGCATGCATATGACTAAACAATAGTTAGTAAGCCTCGATGATTTATTTTGCCTCAAAGTTCTTGTATCACTTTCATGCCATAATTAATCCTAATTTGTTGCAAGCATGATTATGACAGTTATTGCTCTCTCGTTTGTCACTCCCTCTCTATTGCTAGCCTTCACTTGCACTGAGTATGAGCTCTACTTGTGCTTCCAACTCCCCAAAACCAATATTGCCAACAGTGTTCACCATACCTACCTATTAGCATCATTTGCTATTTTAGTGCATATTTAATATGCCTTGTTTTCTTCCAAATAAAATGTTTGTCTGTTTTGAGAAAGTTAGTTAGTAAAGCTCTCACGAACTTGATGGCACACTTTATTCCTTGCACTTAATAATCTTGAACCATTGTGACCTGTCCATGAAAGTTATATGATTGCAAATTATATGCTGGGAGTTAGCAGAACCGTGTTGTCATGGGGAACGCTTTCAACACTTATCGATACCTATCCAGTTGATACCTTGCTCATTTGTTTGCGGATGTCGACTGTGTGAAATAAAAGGGGGGCTTGTGAGTTCATGGAATATATATATGTGTTAGAGAAACTCCTGGGCCGCTAGCCTAATACATGCCTAATCATGGTGGAAACTTGCAGCATCACCATAATGAGCATTCTGTGAAGCATCCTCAATAAAAAGCTATGCACATGCTAAATAAAAAGATTGCTGAGATGCTCATTGTCTGCTTGCCTTGGAATTTTTATCACGGGATAGCTCTTGTATCATGTGCAAGGGGTACCCCGTTGGCGGTTCTCTATGATATACATGTATGTACAATGATAAGAACTTGCAGGTAACCAAATTTAAGTAGCATGCGAGCAGCCCTCGTACTCAAGGGACTTGGGATTTCTAGTTTATAGTCTGTCAAGCATAAAACTCATATTGGACCTCACTTTCACCTTAACCATATGAAGATGCCTATGATAAGGGCAATGAGATCTCAAAGCTAGTGATTACCTTACTTTTAGCGTTTGGAAGCCTTTCAAACTTTTCAAAACCTTTTCACTTCCTTGTTGAGTCACCACTTATTCTATGAGCACCTTCTTGAGAGCATAGTTGTAATTCTTGTGTTTGTCTCAAAACTTGGTTAATTATGCCATGACTTGGATGCTTGTATCTTTGATACCTTTACTTTTAGTCTTCATGTGAACTTCAGAGGTGCCTTGGCATTTATATTGTGCTCTACAAACAAAGGCAAGCGAGATACCACTCTATCATACCTTACTATGAGCATTGCAATGTTGCTTATGTTTATGTTCCATGTTACTTATTATTATTGAGTTGGTTTATCTTCATAGCTTGAATTGACTATTGAGTAGACTTTCTTGCATGCTTCTTATTATGAATGGTTTAAGTATCTACTCCTGTGCTAAGAATATATACATCATACGAAGCAAATGTGTTCATGAAAGTTCTTTTATCGCACTCAGTTTTCAACTGAATTGCTTGAGGACAAGCAATAAGCTAAGCTTGGGGGAGTTGATATGTCCAAAATGTATCTACTTTCCTGAACACTTTTGCTATTGTTTCTCCTCTAAACTTGTGTGATTTGGATACAACTAACACGGACTGGTGCTGTTTTCAGCAGAATTACCTTGGTGTCTAGTTTTTGTGCAGAAAATCAACTATCAGGAAAAATGCCGGAAAATATGCCAAAAATTATATTTCGCCAGAAGATCCACGGAGCTAGAATACGAAACAGAGTGGAGGCCTGGGGGGCACACCCCTGCTAGGCGCGGGTGGGCCCAGCCCACGCCTAGGGGGTGCGGCTGCCACATGCTCCCTCTTCACCTGTAAGTTACCCCTTGACCTAAAAACCAACAGGGGTTCGAAGTTTTTCTAGAGAGAGAGTTATGCTCTGCCTCCACCATTAGAAACCAAGATTCGGATCCAGAAACTCCGTTATGGCACCCTGCCAGGACGGGGAATTTGGAGAGGATCATCGCCATCATTATCACCAAGGCCTCTCCATCAACCATCAATGTTTCCCTCATCCATGCGTGAGTAATCCCCCGCTGTAGGCTATGGGGATGGTAGGGATTGGATGAGTTCTATCATGTAATCGAATAAGATTGTTAGGGCATAGTGACTAGTATCTCTATTAGTGCTATTTGACTTTGTTGCAACTTGTTGTGCTTAATGCTTGTCACTAGGGCCCGAGTGCCATGATATCAGATCTGAACTTATTATTGAATCATTATGATAGTATTGTTTGTGATCTTATCTGCAAGTTATGTACACATATCATTGTCTAGGTCCAAAGGCCCCGAAGTGACAGAAATTGGGACAACCGGAGGGGATGGTTGTGGTGTGAGGATCACATGTATTCACGGATTGTTAATGCTTTGCTCCGGAGCTCTATTAAAAGGAGCACCTTAATTGCCAGTAGTTTCCTAGAGGCCCCGCTGCCATGGGCTGGCAGGACAAAAGATGTTGTGCAAGTTCTCATTGCGAGCACGCATGACTATATATGGAGCACATGCCTAGAATTGTTTAGTACTTGGATGCTTATTCTTATTTATCTGCAATGCCCTAGATCTTGAAGTTACATGTTTAGACTCGTCCATGCAACGCCCGTCCATCCATCCCTATGTCTCATCGCGTCAGATCCATCGTTTAATGTTATCACATTATTGCTCATGTTTCACTGCTGCAGTTGCTACTACAAACTGTTGCTACTGATAAACTTCTATGAGCAAGAACTATTTCAAGGTGCAGCTGAATTGACAACTCAGTTGTTAAGGCTTGCAAGTATTCTTTGGCTTCCCTTGTGTCGAATCAATAAATTGGGTAATACTACCCACGAAGACTGTTGCGATCCCCTATACTTGTGGGTCATCACCTGGTTCTAGGGTTCATCCTCTGTGTGCTTGTAAGATGATGATTTTATCTGGTAGTGATGCCTAGTAAGGATTTTGCTCACTGCACTTTAGTGATTACTGTCATGATTTGATTATTTGATGCTATTGTTGATCTGATGCTAGTGGTTCTATAGTGTTGCCTCTAATTGGTAATTAAGCTTGGTTAATCTGATGGCATAACTGTGAAAGCTGGATGGTTGTGTTACTGCTTAGTGTGTTCATCTACTGTCAGTACTTTAGTACTTTAGTACTGACAATTGTATCAGTAGATGTTGGCTTGTGTATTCATGTGCAGATTGAGATTAATTTATTTCTTATAGTGATGCTTTGTATACATTAACTTGATCATGATTCCTGGTAATTGTTTCCAAGAAAATGATAGTTATTTGCTTACTGGTTTATTTATGAAAGCTAAGTAATTGTTTGGCCTGGTTTTAGGATTTGTTCTTGTGACACCATCTTAGAATGGCACACAAGTTGATTCTACTATTGTGCTTTAATATGGTCAGTGCTTAAGATTGGGTAGATGCCAAAAATAAGTTGAAAGCTTCTCTTAATAACTATGCTTATGATGTTGGTCTGAGGCTTAGGAACTAGGTTCCTATCTTGATGTCCCTTATAGATATGCTTAAGTATCATGGTTACTTACTAGATCTTGGATCCTAGTTGGTTAAGATGATTGGTTTGTTTGTAGCTTAATGTTAGTGCATATAGTTTATGAAATCTGAGGTGCTACTCCATTAGGAGACGTGCCCAGATTTATAAGCTATATGATCTCATGTTGGAATTTATAAGTGGTTTTGTTATCACCAGAATCCATGATGCTGGCCTGAGATCCTGGTTGGTTAGATAGATTTACTGTTGGCCTTTATATTTCAAAACCTCTATGATAGATGCACCCCACTTGGGTGATTACTGAGAGGTTAGTTCTAAAACAACACATACTTTTCTATTTATTTAAGATGAACAGATTTTGTGGATGTTTTTAAGATACTCACCACAACAGTTGATGATTGTGGTGGCTTGATCTTGCTGGTGGTGTTGCTGGCCTGATCTGGTCCTTCACCTCCCGTGTTCTCATTTCGGTTCTGTGCTTGGCCTTGATCAGTCCTGCACCTCCTAGCTCCTGCAACTTGACCTTGCTATCCACCTGATCCACCCCCTCCTTATGTCACCATCTGGTGATTCTTAGAGTGATTTGGAGTGTGGTTTGGCTAGTGGTTTGCTAAGCTTTGCTAAGGTGAGTGTGTTCTTGGTGTGGTGTTTGAGATGCAAAGATGAACTAGTGGGCTGCCCACGGATGTGCTTGCTCCTTTTACTTGGGTGATCTGTTGTTGCTGTGTCGACAACACTCACCATGCATTTGGTGATTGTGCTGCCTATGTGCCTGGTACATGGTTGTGGATCAGATCAGTGAGGTGTCTCACCTGTTGATCTTTTACTATTCACTTTCCTGGTGAAACTTGCCCCTCTTACTTGTTGTGATTATTTGACTTGTGGCTGATTTATTATGAAAGATACAATTCTTTCATATTGGTGAAACTTGCCCCTATAAAAATTACTCAATGATTTAATTTTGAGCAGTGCAACTCACTGATCTCTACTGAGAGTAAAATTAACAATTAAACTTTTATTTTCTTTTGTTTGTTTTAAATTTTTGCAGGTACAAGATCTGGAAATTCAAGATTTAGTTTTAGGATTACTTAGATAAATAGATTCCTTTGTAATCTTTATTTCTTTATTTTGTAAAATTTTTTCTAATAGTTTATTCATATATGAATTTATCTTCTTGTAATATCTTTACTGTAATGAACCTTTATTGACTCATTGAGTAAATCTTTGTAATTTATTTATGGAATAAATATAATGAGTAAAGATTCATTTCTTATTTGAATTTCTTTATATTGAATTCTTATTATCTCTTGATTAAATGAGATAATATTATTAAATCATCTTGGAATTCATTATAAAATACCAAAGCCTAACTTTAAAAATATAAGTTCAAATTTCAAATTTGAATTCAAATTCTTTCCCCCAAAACACATTAATTCAAAAATATCATGTCAAAATTTATAACAATCACTCTCTAGAGCTATTCCTACACCTAGAGAGTGAAAGAAACTTTGATCACTTTAGGTTTTTATTTGGCGAAAAACTTACCCACATTTTACAGATGAATGCATGCATATGCACAAATTCCTAAATCTACCCTTCGTTGGTTCCTAAATGTTGGGATGTTACATTACAATGACAAGAACTTACCGGTAACTAAAGTTGAGTAGCATGAGGAGCGGCCCTCGTACTCAAGGGACATGATATTGCCAACTTATATTTCATCAAGCATATACTCCATCTTTGTTCACTTTAACCTTAATCACCTCAAGATGCTTATTGATGACCCACAAGTATAGGGGGTGTATCGTAGTACTTTTGATAAATAGGAGTGTCGATCCCAACGAGGAGCAAAAGGTGCTGAACAGTGGTATGGAGCGGGAAATCCCTGTGAATACTTAGCAGACAGATTTTTAGTGGTTTTGTAACAAGGCAACAAAACAAGGAGCAAGTAACAAAAGTAACAAACAAAAGGAGCAAGTGGCCCAATCCTTTCTTAGCAAAGGACAAGCCGGTGTAAATACTTATAAGTACCAAACATTCTCGAGGACACATGGGAATTCTATCAAGTGATTTCGCTTCAAAATAGCTGAGCACTCTTCTCTGGTGTTCGTAAGTGTTGTGTGGGTGAACCTGTGCTAACATACCGCCCTTCCTAGGACTAATACATACTTGTGATTAAACCCCCTGCAAACATCCGTAACTATAGGTAAGTAATTAAGATATAAATCTAACCATAACCTTAAACTCTGAGATCCTACACTCCCTTGTGCAAAGGTGTCCTAATGGGGGTTCAGGTTTCTGTCACTCTGGCAACCCCACGATTAGTAGCCAAATACACAATGCATCCCCCTAGGCCCATAAATGGTGAAGTGTCATGTAGTCGACGTTCACATGACACCACTAGAAGAATAGCACCACAACTTAAATACTAAACCATTGATATAACTCATCACAGATTCACTACTAACAACATGACTTCTCCCATGTCCTCAAGAACTAAACGAACTACTCACAAGACATCATATGGATCAAGATCAAAGATGATATGATAATGGATAACAATCTAAACATAAACAATAATCCAATGGTTCCACTCACAAGCATCAACTACAATAGTAATCAACACCGGGAAGGTTTCCCCTAATGAACTAAGCAATATCCAACACAATTGTTACAGCGGGACGGAGTGGTGGTGATGGTGCTGGTGGAGATGATGGTGTGGGTGATGATGATGATGATCCCGATGAAGCCTAGCTTGATGACGGTGTTGATGGCGATGGTCTCCCCTCTCCGGGAAGGAATTCCCCTGCAGAAATCAGTCTGCCGCAGAGATCTTTCTCTCTCGGTGTTTTCCGCCCCCTAGAGGTGGCAGAAATCTATCTGTGGTCGCTATCCAAACCTTAGGGTTTCGTAGGGAAGATATATGCGAAGGGGCGGAGTCGTAGGCCGGACAGGTGGGCCACACCTGCTCTAGGCGCGGGGTCAGGTAGGCCCGCGCTTAGGGGGTGGGGCCCCTGAGGCCCCACTTCGTCCCTCCTTCTGGCTTCCTTCGTCTTCTGGTAAAATAATATGTTTCCATATTTTTCTGGTATTTTTCTGATCTTCGCGAAATTGCACCGAAACGCCTTCTTTTCCATCAGAATCCAGACTCCGGCAGTCCATCCTCCAGGAATCATCCAACATGCATAAGCAGATGAAAAGCCATAAGTAATACCTCATAATAAGACAAATATCAATGAATAGAGGTAAATTATGATATAGAATGGTGATGCAAATTGGGCGTATCAACTCCCACATGTTAGAGATATGCCCAAGAGGCAATAATAAAGTGGTTATTATCATATCTTCATGCTTATGATAAATGTTTACATACCATGCTATAATTGTATTAACCGAAAACATTAATACTTGTGTGATTTGTAAACATAAAAGAGTCCCTAGTAAAGCCTCTTGTTAAAGTAGCTTGTTGGTTAATATATGATCATGGTTTCCTCATCATGAACATAGAGATGTTATTAACAACAGGTTCATATCATTATGAGAATGATATGATGGACATACTCCTGTAGATAAGCGTAGCATAAAGATCAAGTCATTTAATATAGTTCATTTGCTATATGCTTTCTGATACATAGTAACCTAATTCCTTCGACCATGGGATCATGCTAATCACCATCACTGGAAGGATGCTTTAATGACATCAAACACCACACCGTAACTGGGTGGCTATACAGGTGGCATTGAGTGTTCAGAAAGTATGTGTTGAGGCACATGGATCAAGAGTGGGATTTGTCCATCCATATGATGGATAGATATACAGTGGGCCCTCTTGGTGGAATGTCATCCAATTGGCTTGCAAGCATGTGACTGGCTCACAAGGGATCACATATCACGGGAACGAGAAAAGAGTACTTATCGGTAACGAGGTTGAACTAGGTATGCAGAGATACCGATGATCAGAACCTCGGATAAGTAAACTATCGTGAGACAAAGGGAAATTGGTATCGTATGTAAGTGGTTCATTTGATCACAAAGTAATCGTAGAAATATCTGGGAGCCATATGAATTTCCAGATTCCTCTATTGGTTATTGATCGGAGAAGTGTCTCGGTCATGTCCGCATAATTCACGAACCGTAGGGAGACACACTTAAGGATTCGATATTGTTGAGTAGTTATGGAATGATGAGTAAGAGATCGAATGTTGTTCGGAGTCTCGGATGGGATCTGGGATATCACGAGGAGATCCAGAATGGTCCGGAGAATAAGATTCATATAAGGAAAGTCCTGTTTCGGAGTTCGGAAATGATTTTGGTGTTTTCACCGGGAATGTTCTAGAAGGGTCTGGAAGGTCCGGCACTCCGGAGGGTAAGGGTACATGGATGTGTCATTACAATGTGGAACGGTTGCATCTTGTACTAGTTCACTTGGCTGGGCAATATGGAGAGAGAAATCAAATCCAAGTTTGAAAGTCAAACGCCAATTTGAAAAGTCAAATCTGAAGTTTGCTTGGTGGAGGGAGAGTAGGAAACCTACTTAGGGAGGAAGTGCTACTCCCTCCACCCGCCTGCCAAGGAGGAAGAGTTGGAGGAGGACTCCCTCCTCCCAAACCGCCACCCTCCACCTATATAAGGAGGGTTATGGCGCCCCCTACCCCTCACACCAAAACCCTAGCTCCCAAGTGCCACCACCTCCAAGTGCTGCCACCGCCTAGGGCTCCTCCAACTCGCTGAGTTAGGGTTTCCCCAAACCCTAGCCACATGCCACACCCTCCCCTTGGTGTCCTCTAAACCGTAGATCGCCAAGTCCCTCTCTCATACTCCACCATACTCGCTCCGGCTTAAGGCGAAGCCCTGCGGGATCTCCCCTCTACTTCCGACACCACGCCGTCGTGCTGCCGGATTCACGAGGAGAGTACTACAACCTCCGCTGCCTGCTGGAACAAGGTAGAGGAAGGTCTTCATCGAGTACCGAACGTGTGAACGACTGTGGAAGCGCTTCCGAAACGCAGCGCCGGAAGGATCATCTACGCGATCTTGAGATCGGCAAGAGTACGACTACATCACCCACGAGAATCTGCTCTCGTTAACCGCTTTGGAATCTTCGAGGGTGAGTTCCTCTATCGACTCGTTGCTACAATCTAGTATATAGATCTTCGCTTGTTTGTGTGCATGCGGTAGAAATTTTTTGTTTTCCATGCTACGAACCCCTAAAGTGGTATCATAGCCGTGTCTATATGTAGATCTGTTGCACGAGTAGAACACAATGGTCATTATGGTCGTTAATGTTTTTATTGTCGATTGCTTCTTGTGTGCTTTGCATCTTGCGGGATGGTGGGATGAAGCGGCCCGGGATAACCTTACATAACATCGTTCATGAGACTTGCTCCACGCTTCACATGCAACTTGTATTGCATAAGTGGATTTGCGGGTGCCTGTTTCTCCCAACATAGTTAAGATTCAATTTACAACGGGTGATTGACAATACTAGTATCAACGTTGTGGTTCTTGTTCGTAAGTTAGAACGACACTTATTGAAAGCCCCAAACCACGTAAAACATGCAAAGAAAATTAGAGGCGTCTAACTTTGTTTTGCAGGGGTGTGCTGTGATGTGATATGGCCATGATTGTGATTATATATGATGTATGCAATGTTCCTTATTGTAAGTCGGCAACCGGCAGGAGACATATGGTTGTCTTTTAAATTTGTTAAGACCTGCGTATCTATTATTCAAAGTAGTTGTAATAGTTGATGCTGGTGGAAGACAACCATGAAGCGACGCCATTGACCTTGACGCCACACCGGTGATGATGGAGATCATGTTCGTGCTTGAAGATGGAGATCGGAAGCACAAGAAGAAAGGCCATATCGTATCACATATTATGAATTGCATGTGATGTTAATCCTTTTATGCATCTTGTATTGCTTAGTTCACGGCGGTAGAATTATAAGATGATCCCTCAAGCACACAATTTCAAGTTTTAAAGTGTTCATCCTTAGTAAGCACCGTTGCTAAAGCTCGTTGTTTCGAAGCATCACGTGATGATCGGGTGTGTTAGATTATGTGAGTGTATACAACGTGAGCAAGCCAGATTTGCTCATGTAGAAGCTAAGGTTTGATCTTGACGATCCTAGCATGTATAGACATGGTCTCGGAACACGGATCACCAAAAGATAAAGCATGAGTCATATAGTAGATATGATGAACATGTTGGTTGTTCGCCATTGAAGCTACATCAACTCTCGTGATGATCGGTTTTGATGTGGTGGATTTGGTTCGTGTGATCACTAAAACAATTTGATGGATATTGTTTTGAGTGGGAGTTCAATTGCAATATGATTTAGAGTTAAACACTATTTATCATAAATTAAATCAAAGTGAATTTGCATAGTTGTTGTAGTCATTGGCATCCGTTTACCACCTTGCGCTTAGTTTTAATTGAGATGAGAGAACTATAGAATTCTGGTTAGTTACTTTACGAACTAGTATCGTATTATTTTGAAGTGTTAATTTAAAGTTTAAAAGTCCCATTGCAAACTTTCAGTAAGTTTCGATTACTCCGTGAAGTTTAATAGTTGGTATTAAATCAAGAGTAACAATTCCAGTGTTAGTATATGAGTATCATGTTTATCTCAATGATTCTAATTTTCGAAAGATAGTTTCAATATCAAGGTAATCTAGGAGTTGAAAGAGTTATTTCAGAAACCATCATGTATGGAAGATATTGTGATATCTGAAATGATGTTTTGGTTACAACATGATAGAGTATAATATGGCAAAGTTTATGTTCTCATATTTGATGAGAATTTACAAAGTGTTGGAAACACTAGTTGTCCTAATCCTCCAAAAGGTTTTGGAGAGCAACATTATACTCGCGATTCACCGTTATAAGCTAAAGTAGCTTGATCATGAATAATTCCATGAGTGGGGTGAATATTTGATGTAGGTAAAATGTTTACTACACCAAGAGATTACTAAAGAATGGAATTTGAAAGAACACCAAACATTTGATGATGGTGATCTACTTCAAAGTGCAAGTCCAAAAACATAGGTATTTAACTATACATGATTTGGACTATGTGTCATGTATATGGCTCCACTATTGATGTTGATAGATTCTTTCAAACAGAAAAAGGAAATACTGAAAGAGAATCTCATAAATATATGGCAGAAAAGAAAAGACTAGAATTGTTTAGCTTAAGTATATAGAGGATATACGTGTTATGGCTATATTCTTTGCTTGTTAAATAATGTGGTTGTTAAGTATTGGATACTGAATTTTTTGGTATGAATCGTCATACGAAACAACAAAATTCATGAACTACAATGGCCTAAGTAACTAGCAAAAGAATATGTGATGATGTTCATAGAGAACAAATAAAGGGTTATTGTGTTGCTCGTTAAACATCAAAGCTTGCCTTCAAGATTTGTTTTATCAGGTATTATGAGAACAAAAGGGTTGTTCAAATAATTTCCGTAATCCATAAAATATGGATGATTTAGAAATCTCGTTGGAGAAATCACATCCATAAAACTAGTGCTAAAAATGTCGAAAGACAAATTGATTAAAAGATCACTTAGTAAGTGACATCGCCGTTTAAATTATATTGGAAAGAAAACATGAAGAAACTCCATGTGGATGGAATTTTGGAGTCTTTTGATTTTTGATCAAATGATGCTTGTGAAACTTTCCTAAAGATAATTAAAACTTTGTTCATAGGCCAAAAGGGAATGAATGACTAGCTTATTGGAACTTATACATATTGTTGTATGAAGTCCATTATGTGTAGTCAAGAGCGATGGATTTCAACTTCATATGCTTTCTCCGAAAATTTGAGTGAATATATGAGTATTTACTTAATAAGGATGAAGTATGAAACATTTGAAAAGTTCAAAGACTTTCAAGATGAAGTGCAAAATCATTGTAACAAGAATATAAATAGTTTATGATAAGATCATAAAGGAAGATATTTGAGTTACAATTTTAGCATAATACCTGAGATTTAAGGAATCGTTCCGTGGATTTGCATTTCCCGAAACACCATAAGAGTATGGAGCGTTCGAGATATGTAATTAAACCTTGTTTGGCATGGTAAGATCAAAGGTGTAATTCATAAAACTGCCATTATACTTTAAAGATTAAAAGCTTTAGAGACTACCGTTTTCCACTGAGAAGAGCTCCATCATAATCCGTTGAAATGACACCATATAAAGTTATGGTTTGGGATAAAACCCAAGTTGTCCTTTCTTAAACATTGGTATGCTATGCATAAGAAAGATGTTTGCAACCAAAGTCGGATGAACCTGTCTTTGTATGTTATTTCGAATAACTGTTCCTCCATAACATCAGAGACAAAAATGTTTGTCGCTTAGAACGTCAAGTTTCTTTGAGAAGGAATTTTCCATGAAAAGATAAGTGGGAGGACAATAGAACTTTGATAAGGTTAAAAGAACCTTAGCTATATGTGCAAAGTTGCGCAGCGCCGAAAAGTGTTCCGGAGGCAGCAACAATGCTCATGGCTCACATGCCTCAAAGGTTGTGGTTACGGAGGTCAAAGTTTCTGTTGAACCAAGTAGGACGGGTAAACAATTAAATACCAAGATTTGAGGGTTGAATCATTATTTGAGAATAATGAATGGACTACATACAAAGAAGTAATGATGAGCCATAACTCCGCAAATGGATTGAAGCCATAAAATTTGTGATAGTTCCATACACAAGAAATCAAGCTTTGAACTTGAAGGACCCTCGAGAAAGGTGTAAGACCTTACATTCGTGTTTGGATCTATAAAGAAATAGACATGGATGTTTCACATCTATGAAATAGTCAATATGTTGGGAAAGAGTTCACAACAATGTTCAAAGGTTGACTATAACAAGATTTGATCTTTCATAGCGATATTTAGTCTAGACGGATTAATGTAGCAACAACTACATATAATTTTGTTATGTGGTAGTTGAATAAACAAAACAAGTTCTTCTAATAGAATTGTTGCCTAGGACGTGTGCATAACACGGTCCAAACGGGTTTGTTAATTCAAAGGATTCTAAAAGCATATGCAAACTTCAATGGTTGAAGTGAGCATCGCAGAGTTGGAATCTTCACCATGATGAAATTGTTAAAAGAGTTTAAATTCATCACAGACGATGAAGATGCTTGCATTTGCAAGAAATTAAGTGGGAGCGCTAAGACATATTTATAATACATTATGTGGAAGACATATTGTTGATTGGAAATGATGTATCTTTTATTAACACATATTAAGAATTTCATCCCGATGAAATACTTAGGCAAAACCCAAATATTTGGCATCAATAGACGCTAATATGGTTGTGCCGAAAGTACATAAATGATGTATTAAATGAGTTCAATATAGAAACTACAAGAAAGGTTCTTGTCGCACAGAAAGGATTGAATCAGTTCAATATTGATGATATATTCAAGTGTATTGACACTTGATAAGTGAAACAAACATTCAAGTATAGATTGATACTTGATGTATGAAATCACAAAGAATATTTATATCAATCATATTGCGATATGTACAAATCCAGATATGTCCTATGCTCTAAATGTTATGAGCATATACCAGAATGATTCATAAGATGATCATTGGACGATAGTAAGGATATTCTTATGATTTTTGGGAAGAACTAAGAATATATTATTTTGTAGAAATGACAAATAGATGGTTAGTTCATTGTAAAAGTACTACACTGATACTAGTTTTGTCACAAAGTACAAATTAAGTTTATCTCAATCTAAACTAAGGGTGGCACAATATGATGGAAAGTGAGTTCCATAATGAATTTGGATGAGTTCCAAAGTTAAGACATTGTGACAGATACTACAACAAAAGGCTAAGTATATAACTGCTATAATAGCAGCAAAAGAGGGCATTTGTGTCAAGTAGTTTGTTATCAAACTAGGTATAGTTCACAGCAGGGATAATACTATGAAGATATATTGTACGACAATATTATCAGCATGTTTTAACCCCAAAGAACTAAAGGTCTCACCAAAGTACCAAATTTATACAAAGCTATCTCATTAGAGAATGAGTGATGCGTAGAGACGCAAAAACATGCAATTACACACGGACCTGGAAGTGTCAGATCCGGAGATCAGTTGACCACTAGCAATCGTGTACATACAACACCGGAAAGCCATAGGTGTTGAATACACAAAGGTTTGAAACTAGATTATTGACTCTAGTGCAAGTGGGAGACTGTTGGAGATATGCCCAAGAGGCAATAATAAAGTGGTTATTATCATATTTTCATGCTTAAGATAAATGTTTACATACCATGATATAATTGTATTAACCGGAAACATTAATACTTGTGTGATTTGTAAACATAAAAGAGTCCCTAGTAAAGCCTCTTGTTAAACTAGCTTGTTGGTTAATATATGATCATGGTTTCCTGATCATGAACATAGAGATGTTATTAACAACAGGGTCATATCATTAGGAGAATGATATGATGGACATACTCCTGTAGATAAGCATAGCATAAAGATCAAGTCATTTAATATAGTTCATTTGCTATATGCTTTCTGATACATAGTAACCTAATTCCTTCGACCATGAGATCATACTAATCACCATCACTGGAAGGATGCTTTAATGACATCAAACACCACACCGTAACTGGGTGGCTATAAAGGTGGCATTGAGAGTTCAGAAAGTATGTGTTGAGGCACATGGATCAAGAGTGGGATTTGTCCATCCATATGACGGATAGATATACTCTGGGCCCTCTCGGTGGAATGTCATCCAATTGGCTTGCAAGCATGTGACTGGCTCACAAGGGATCACATATAACGGTAACGATAAAAGATTACTTATCGGTAACGAGGTTGAACTAGGTATACAGAGATACCGACGATCAGAACCTCGGATAAGTAAACTATCGTGAGACAAAGGGAAGTTGGTATCATATGTAAGTGGTTCATTCGATCGCAAAGTAATCGTAGAAATATGTGGGAGCCATATGAATTTCCATATTCCTCTATTGGTTATTGATCGGAGAAGTGTCTCGGTCATGTCCGCATAATTCACGAACCGTAGGGAGACACACTTAAGGATTCAATGTTGTTGAGTAGTTATGGAATGATGAGTAAGAGATCGAATGTTGTTCGGAGTCTCGGATGGGATCCGGGATATCACGAGGAGATACAGAATGGTCCGGAGAATAAGATTCATATAAGGAAAGTCCTGTTTTGGAGTTCGGAAATGATTTCGGTGTTTTCACCGGGAATGTTCTAGAAGGGTCTGGAAGGTCCGGCACTCCGGAGGGGAAGGGTACATGGATGTGTCATGACAATGTGGAATGGTTGCATCATGTACTAGGTCACTTGGCTGGGAAATATGGAGAGAGAAATCAAATCCAAGTTTGAAAGTCAAACGCCAATTTGAAAAGTCAAATCTGAAGTTTGCTTGGTGGAGGGAGAGTAGGAAACCTACTTAGGGAGGAAGTCCTACTCCCTCCACCCGCCGGCCAAGGAGGAAGAGTTGGAGGAGGACTCCCTCCTCCCAAACCGCCACCCTCCACCTATATAAGGAGGGGTAGGGCGCCCCCTACCCCTCACACCAAAACCCTAGCTCCCAAGCGCCACCACCTCCAAGTGCTGCCGCCGCCTAGGGATCCTCCAACTCGCCGAGTTAGGGTTTCCCCAAACCCTAGCCGCCGGCCACACCCTCCCCTTGGTGCCCTCTAAATCGTAGATCGCCAAGGCCCTCTCTCATACTCCACCATACTCGCTCCGGCTTAAGGCGGAGCCCTACGGGATCTCCCCTCTACTTCCGACACCATGCCGTCGTGCTGCCGGAATCACGAGGAGAGTACTAAAACCTCCGCTGCCTGCTGGAACAAGGGAGAGGAAGGTCTTCATCGAGTACCGAACAAGTGACCTGTTGGAGATATGCCCTAGAGGCAATAATAAATGTAGTCATTATTATATCTTTGTGTTTATGATAAATGTTTACATTCATGCTATAATAGTATTAACAAGGAAACATTAATACTTGTGTGATTTGTAAACTTAAATTGAAGTCCCTAGTAAAGCCTCTATACATCACTAGCTTGTTGGTTAATAAATGATTGTGGTTTCCCTATCATAAACATTGAGATGTTATTAACAACAAGATCATATCGTTAGGATAATGATATGGTGGACATACTCCTATAGATAAGCGTAGCATAAAGATCAAGTCATTTTAATAGTTCAATTGCTATATGCTTTCTGATACATAGTAACCTAATTCCTTCGACCATGAGATCATGCATATCACCTTTACTGGATGAATGCTTTGATGACATCAAACACCACACCGTAACTGGGTGGCTATAAAGGTGGCATTGAGTGTTCGGAAAGTATTGGTTGAGACACATGGATCAAGAGTGGGATTTGTCCATCCATATGACGGATAGATATACTCTGGGCCCTCTCGGTGAAATGTCATCCAATTAGCTTGCAAGCATGTGACTAGCTCACAAGGGATCACATATCACGGGAACGATAAAAGAGTACTTATCGGTAATGAGGTTGAACTAGGTATGTAGAGATACCGACGATCATAACCTCGGATAAGTAAACTATCATGAGACAAAGAGAAATTGGTATCGTATGTAAGTGGTTCATTCGATCGCAAAGTAATCGTAGAAATATGTGGGAGCCATATGAATTTCCAGATTCCTCTATTGGTTATTGTTCGGAGAAGTGTCTCGATCATGTCCGCATAATTCACGAACCGTAGGGAGACACACTTAAGGATTCGACGTTGTTTGAGTAGTTATGGAATGATGAGAAAGAAACCGAATGTTGTTCGGAGTCTCGGATGGGATTCGGGATATCACGAGGAGATCCGGAATGGTCCGGAGAATAAGATTCATATAAGGAAAGTCCTATTTCGGAGTTGGGGAATGGTTCCGGTGTTTTCATCAGGAATGTTCTAGAAGGTTCCGGAATGTCCGGCACTCCGGAGGGGAAGGGTACATGAATGTGTTATATCAAGTTGATATGATTGCATCATGTACTAGGTGTCATCACTGAACAAAATAGAGGGTTTATTCAAATCCTAGTTTAAAAAGTCAAACGCCAAGTTTGAAAGTCAAACGGCTAATTTTGGGAAGTGGAGAGGGAGGTGGAAACCGACTTGGGGGAGGAGTTCCTCCTCCCACCGCCTGCGCACCACCAAGCCGAGTTGGGGAGGGACTCCCCTCCCCTTGGCCGGCCCCCTCCACCTATATAAGAAGGGGCAGGGCTCCCCTCCTAGACACACAAGTTCCTACCTCTAAACCCTAGCCCCAAGCCGCCGCCGCCTCCATAGCCGTCGCGGGCCCTAGGGCACTCGCCGCCGCCGCCTAGGTGAAACCCTAGCTGCCGGCCTAGCCCCCTCCTCGGCGTGTCTAATCCCTAGATCGTCGAGGGACTCTCTCATGCTCCACCATACTCGCTCCGGCTTAAGGCGAAGCCCTGCGAGATCTCCCCTCTACTTCCGGTACCACGCCGTTGTGCTGCCGGAATCACGAGGAGAGTGCTACAACCTCCATTTTCTTTGGAACAAGGAGAGGAAGGTCTTTGTCAATCTGGGAACATGTGACCGATGCGGGAGCGCTTGGAGCAGCCTGGGAAGGATCGTCTACGCGATCTTGAGATCGGGAAGAGTACGACTACATCACCCACGAGAATCCGCTCTCGTTAAAAACTTTGGAATCTTCGAGGGTGAGTTATTCCATCGACTCATTGCTACAATCTAGTAGATAGATCTTAGCTTGTTTGTTTGTATGCGATAGAAATTTTTTGTTTTCCATGCTACGAAAACCTACAGTTGTATCAGAGCCGTGTATATATGTAGATCTGTTGCACGAGTAGAACACAATGTTCATTGTGGGCGTTGATGCTTTTATTGTCGATTGCTTCTTGTGTAATTTGCATCTTGCGGGATGTTGGGATGAAGCGGCCCGGGCTAACCTTACATGACATCGTTCATGAGACTTGCTCCACGCTTGACATGCAACTTGTATTGCATAAGTGGCTTTGCGGGTGCCTGTTTCTCCTAGCATAGTTAAGATCCAATTTACAACGGGTGATTAACAATAATAGTATCAATGTTGTGGTTCATGTTCGTAAGTTAGAACGACACTTATTGAAAGACCCAAACCACGTAAAACATGCAAAGAAAATAGAGGCGTCTAACTTTGTTTTGCAGGGGTGTGCAGTGATGTGATATGGCCATGATTGTGATTATATTTGATGTATGCAATGTTCCTTATTGTAAGTTGGCAACCGGCAGGAGCCATATGGTTGTCTTTAATTTATGTTAAGACCCGCGTGTCTATTCAAAGTAGTTTCAATAGTTGAAGCCAGTGGACGACAACCATGGAGAAGCGTCATTGACCTTGATGCAATGTCGGTGATGATGGAGATCATGTTCGTGCTTGAAGATGGAGATCGAAAGCACAAGAAGAAAGGCCATATCATATCACATATTATGAATTGCATGTGATGTTAATCCTTTATGCATCTTGTATTGCTTAGTAGACGACGGTAGCACTATAAGATGATCCCTCATGCACATGAATTTCAAGTCATAAAGTGTTCACCCTTAGTTAGCACCGTTGCTAAAGCTTGTCGTTCCGAAGCACCACGTGATGATCGGGTGTGTTAGATTCCGCAAGTGTATACAACGTGAGCAAGACAGATTTGCTCATGCGGAAACTAAGGTTTGATTTTGACGAGCCTAGCATGTACAGACATGGTCTCGGAACACGGATGACCGAAAGGTAAAACATGAATCATATAGTAGATATGATGAACATGTCGATTGTTCGCCATTGAAACTATATCAATTCTCGTGATGATCGGTGTTGATGTGGTGGATTTGGTTCGTGTGATCACTAAAACAATGTGAGGGATATTGTTTTGAGTGGGAGTTCACCTAGATTAATTTTATTATTAATTTGAACTAAATTTGTCATAAACTTAGTCTAAACTATTGCAAATATGTTGTAGATCAATGGCAGCCCCTACCATCACTTTTAATGCGTTCCTAGAGAAAGAAAAGTTGAAAAACAATGGAAGCAACTTCGCGGATTGGTTCCGCAATTTTAGGATTGTCCTCATAGCTGGTAATTTGACCTATGTCTTTGGATGCATTGGGTGACCCACTGCGGTGATGTTGCCGATGAAGTAAAGAATGTTTACCTCACTCGGAAGACTCAGTACTCCACAGTTCAGTGTGCTATCTTGTATGGTTTAGAATCGGAGCTTCAGAAAAGGTTTCAGAATTCAGACCCATGTGATATTGTCGAGGACCTCAAATTGATCTTTGAGACTCATGCGGCAATTGAAAGCTATGAGGCTTCTGAAAAGTTCTTTAACTGCAAGATTGAAGAGGGCAGCTCCGTCAGTGAGCATGTGCTTAAGATGTCTGGGCACGCAAACAAACTTCAAAGCTTGGGTATAGTGATTCCTAATGCTTTGGGGATTTACCGCGTCCTCTAATCACTACCACCAAGTTACAAGAACTTTGTGATGAACTACAATATGCAAAACATGAACAAGACGTTGCCAGAACTCTTTGCCATGTTGAAATCTGCAGAAGTGGAGATCAATAATGAGCACCAAGTGTTGTTGGTCAATAAGACCATTCAAGAAAGGCAAGTCTAAGCAGAAGGGACACTTCAAGAAGGGTGGTAAGAAAGTTACCACGCCAACGAAGAAGACCAAGGCTGGACCTAAGCACGATCGAGTGCTTTTACGCAGGAGAAGGTCACTGGAAGCGGAATTGCCCAAAGTACTCGGCGGATTTGAAGAACGGAAACATCAAGAAGAAAGGTATATCTGATATACATGTTATTGATGTGTACCTCACTAGTACTCGTAGTAGTGCCTGGATATTTGATACTGGTTTGGTTGCTCATATTTGTAACTCGAAACAGGTGTTGCAGAATAAACGGAAGCTAGCGAAGAACGAGGTGACGATGCGCGTGGGAAATGGATATGTCACATCCCAAGATTTTCCAAATCTTGTAATGTGAAAATAAATGAATAAAATAAAAACTTTGTTTGATTTTCAAAGCCAGAAGAAACTTTTTGAATTCAATTGGAACTTCAAACCCATTTGAATTAAATAAAACCTAAAGGGATTTAAAAAGATAAACATTTAATAAAAGGAAAAATAAAAACATTTGGAAATACTATTTTGAAACAATTAAATGAAAAGATTGTTTTCAAATGGAATAGAAGTTTATAAATAAAGAATATTTTATAAAGCCAAATTAAACCTTGGCCAAGCTTTGGGAATTAAAACATTTTATTTTAATAAAAATTAGCAAAGGTTTATTTAAATAAATTAATAAGGATTTAATATCCAACTTTATTTAAATAAAAGGTTTTACCATTTTAATTAAAACATCAAAACTTATTAAATTATTTTAAATAAGTTTTCTAAGTATTTTATTTTCTTAATTAAAACCTACTGAAGTGTTTTGGCTTTATTTTTAGATTTCAAAATAAATATCTTAAATAAAATAAATCCTAGTTGATTTAATAATGAAGGTCTATTGTATTTAATTGTTAATGGACCAAAAATAAAATGTTATTTTATTTTAAACAAGTATTTCAAGTATCTTATATTTTCAAATAAAACCTACTGATTTGGTTTTGCAAGTGCTTGGATTTCAAATGAAGATTTTATTAAATAAAACAAATCCTATTTGATTTAATAACCCAGGTCCAATTTTATTTAACTATTAATAGACTCTATAACAAAAATGTTATTTTATTTCAAAAACAAGCTTTCCAAGTATTCTTTATCCTCAAATAAAATATACTGATTTGGTTTTGAAAATATTTAGGTTTCAAATAAAGATTTTATTAATAAAATCAAACTCTATTTGATTTAATAACTAAGGCCCATTTTATTTAATTATTAATGGACCCTAAAATAAAAGGTTATTTTGTTTTGAACAAGATTTCCAAATGAATTTTATTTTCAAATAAAACCTACTGATTTGATTTTGAAAATATTTGGATTTCAAATGGGGATTTTATTAATTATATCAAACCCTATTTGATTAATAAACCATGGTCCATTTTATTTAATTAATAAATGGAATCTAAAAAGATTTAAAAATATTATTTTATTTTGGACTTTAGTTTATGATTGATAAACATAACCAAAAACTTATTACAAGTGTGGTGATTGTTTGAATTATTTGAATGATTATCTTGTTGTTTGAATTGTGAAATGAATTTCAAATCAGTAAATAGAAATAGAAAAGGAAAATGTTTCTGTATAAAAAAAAAGAGAAACAACAGCAGCCCAACAGCCCAGCTCCTTCCCCCCCCCCCCCGAACCGTTTTTTTTTGTTCACCGCAGAGGCAACCCGCTAAGTCACTGACTGGTGGACCTTATTCCCTCTCTCTCTATCTCACTGACAAAGAGGACCCACAGCCACGTTGGCGTCGTCTTCAAACCGCGCGACCAATTCTTTCCCCTCACTCCGGCCGTTTCCAGCGATGATTGCTCGTGTTCAATTCGCCTAAATGACGCACTAATTCTGCCCAGTGATGATGCTCGTAAACTCGCCTCCCTCCCCTCTCCCTTTCCTTCCAGTCATCACACCACTGGAGCCCCAGGGTGTCCACAATTTATGCTCGAAGCCTCACTGCCACCGACGAGTTCCATGTCAAATTCCGGCGAGCCCTGACCCTCTCCTACCTCCTAGCTCACACCATCTTGATCCCCATCATCTCACGCACCTGCCCATGGCCTCCGTTCGCCCACGCATGCCCCACAGCCTCGCCTCCGTCTTTGTCTGAGCGCCACCGACGGCTAGGTCAACTCCGACGAGCTCCTCTGGTAATCCCTGACCGCCCCCTCCTCTCTAGTTGACACTACCATACTCCCCTTCCCCGTACGTGTCTAATGCTCCCTCTGTTATGCACCGGCGTGCCTTGTAGCCTCGTTCCCGACAACGACCGAGCGTGCCTGACGGAAGCAGGAACTCCGGCGAGCGATTAGTACCGCCCCAGTGCGCCCCTCGCCTCCTCGAAACCACGTCGAGCTTCCCCACGACCCTGCGATCACGGTGAGCCTCTCCTCCTCTTCTCTCGCTTCCTAGAACGGCCAGACCACCTCGGACAGAGCGTGCGCCGCCAGCTATTGGTCAACCTCCTGTGAACCGTTAGATCGTCATCCAGCGGCTAGGAAAGAAAGTGAGCGAAGGGGTACCGAACGATCTGCGCCGTGCGATCTACCTAGATCCTGCGGTCCACGTTGGTCGATCCACGCGAACCGTTTTCGGCCAATTAAAACGTGACGCTTGGCCAGCTCTATTTTAAAACAGATTTTTGAATCAGAATTATTTGCAAACTTCAAACCCTTGTAACTTTCAAACCACACGTCCAAATTTTACAAATTTTATGTCGTTGGATTCAGGAGAGCAAGCCCTAGCCAACTGTGGAATTAGTTTAGCAAATAGTATCTGTTAGCTTGTTTGAATTTACAGAGACATTTGTATGCTTGTTAAGGATGTAAAAATTGTTTAAAATTGAATTTGGGGTTAAAATCTTTGGAAATCGGATTGATTTGAACCTACTGACCCTAGGAAACACTTGGTGGACTCAAAAATGTATTTGGTGAAATAAAGAAATGATTCTTTGATTTAAAACCATTTCTAGTCAAATAGAAATGTAATTTATTTATTGAAAATGATTTTGAAGGAAAACTTTTGCAAAATGGTTTGATGTGACCTTACTGACCCTAGGAACCAACCCTTGGTGTTAAAAATGATTTTGGTAAAATTTAGGTTGAATTATTTGACTTAGCCAATTTCTAGCCAAATGAAATTATTGATTTTATTATGAAAATGTTTATGGAAATAAAACCTTGAGAAAATAGTTTGGACCAAACCTACTGAACCAAAACACTAAATTTTGCAAATTAGCAACTCATTTGGTGAACAACTTAAGAGTTTTGCCTTGATAAAAACATTTTTCACCACATGAAATGATGAATGGATTTAAAAATGGTTTTGGATAAAACCCATTTGCAAATGACTTTGCCATTTTGGTAAAAGACCAATTTGGACCTTACAAAATTTAGAAGCCTAGTGGAGACCATCCTTACAAATAGAACCATCTTTTGCATGCTTACATGCATAACTTAGATCCCATTGTTTTTTGTGTGTTAAATTGTTTGATTGATTTATTGGTTTGGAATGCTAGTTGATTTTGTGTCTACTTGATTGACTTGTAGTGAAGTTAGAAAGTGTGAGACTAGCAAGATCAAGGAGTGAACCACCATTCCCTACCAAAAAGGCAAGTGATGCTTCATACTTTTTGTCCCATTACTTTCTCTATGCATTAGTGATTTTGCTAAGTAAACTTGCATGGATTTTGCTAAGTATAGACCTTGCTATAGTAAAACCTAGTAGATGAATCCTTAGTGGGATTTTCCTAAGTTAAAGATTCCTACTACTATCAAGCTTAGCCTAGCTAATAGAAAACATGGGTGGAATATATATTCACACTATGGAAAAATATTCTAAGTCTGAGGACTTGTGATTTTGTCTAATAAAACAACTAAGTTAATGAATCACCTGGGTGGAATGGGATGGCTTGGTGGTGTTTGGTTGAGTGGTTACACAAGGCCAGGGGACTGGTGAACCTTGTGTATCTCACTTGTGGATGGCCACCCAGGAAACAAAGAGATTTGAGATGTCAAATGTTGAGAAGCTTCAAGTGCAACCACTTGGCAATATGGGCTCTGCCATGATCATATAGGTTGCAAGAACTTAGCCATATGGACAGTGGGAGGTAGTGTTTGATAGGTTGGAACGCGTCCATTATGGTCTAAGGGAAGGCTTCTGAAAGATCTTGTCTTGGGAAACCAAGTCTTGTGGGGAAAGTGCACCACCTCTGCAGAGTGTAAAATCTAAGTACTTAGCCATGTCCCTGGTAAAGGACAATTTGAGCATCAAGACATGGAAGCAATCAAGAATCTCGTCATTCAAATTTCTAAGTTAAAATCTTGTGGATTTGAACAAGGGTTGTTTGAAATCTTCAATCTTTGGTTGGTAGATGCCTTGGAAAGGATCTTCAATCTTTGATTGAGAAAAAATGATTTTGACAAGCAAAAACTTAGTATTTTCAAAATGTTAAGGAAAATCTATTTTGAGCAATGCAAGCCTCAACCCCACTTAGCCAAATGCATATAGATGATAGACTCCACTATACTAATATAGTATCACTTGCCAATACAATTCAAATGTATTGACCCTTTGTGGCTGTAACTTGTATGTTGTAGGTTTGATTGATTTTAGTGAAGATTGATTGTTAGGATTACAAAGTCTACAACCAACATCTGCCTGTGGCACTTTGAAGATGAAGGACCCATGCTTATAGTTATTCCGCTGCAATGTAATGTAATAGCCAAATGAGCTATGTAAGATGTAATAAAATTATGTTATTCCTAGTTATAAAGTTATATTATGACCTTTGTTTCTTGATATTACATCTTAACTGTGGATGCTAGCTATTGATCCAGGGACTAGCATTGTAAACACAGGGGGCTCTATCATATTAAATATTTGGGACCCCTACAGGATCAAAGGTTGATGTGATCGCGGTCGGCACGCTACCCCTTCATCTACCATCGGGATTAGTTTTATACTTAAATAATTGTTATTTGGTGCCTGCGTTAAGCATGAACATTATATCGGGATCTTGTTTATTGCGAGACGGTTACTTGTTTAAATCCGAGAATAATGGTTGTTCGATTTATATGAGTAATATGTTTTATGCACATGCACCTTTGATAGATGGTCTATTCTTGTTGAATCTCGATAGTGGAAATACACATATCAATAACATTGAGGCTAAACGTTTGAAATCAAGCGATAACTCGACCTATATGTGTCGCAATCTTGGTCACATTGGAGTGAAGCGTATGAAGAAACTCCATTCCGATGGACTTCTTGAATCACTTGATTTCGAATCACTTGAAAGATGTGAAGCATGTGTGATGGGTAAAATGACTAAGACTCCATTTTCTGGTATGATGGAGCGAGCTACGGACTTATTGGAAATCATACATACCGATGTGTGTGGTCCAATGAGTGTAGCATCGCGAGGTGGTTATCGTTATGTTCTTACCTTCACGGATGACTTGAGTAGATATGGGTATATCTATTTCATGAAACATAAGTCCGAAACTTTTGAGAAGTTTAAGGAATTTCAAAGTGAGGTAGAAAATCAACGTAACAAGAAGATTAAATTTCTACGTTCTGATCGTGGAGGTGAATATCTAAGTTACGAGTTTGGCGAGCATTTGAAGAAATGCGGAATACTTTCACAATTGACACCGCCGAACACCACAACAGTAATGGTGTGTCCGAACATAATGTCGAACTCTCTTAGATATGGTTCGTTCTATGATGTCACTTACAGATTTACCGCTATCATTTTGGGGTTATGCATTAGAAACAGCCGCATTCACTTTAAATAGGGCACCATCTAAATCCGTTGAAACGACACCGTATGAATTATGGTTTGGGAAGAAACCTAGATTGACGTTCCTTAAAGTTTGGGGTTGCGAAGCCTATGTAAAGAAGTTACAGCCGGACAAGCTTGAGCCCAAAGCGGAAAAATGCGTCTTCATAGGATACCCGAAGGAAACTATTGGGTATACCTTTTATCATAGATCCGAAGGCAAAATCTTCGTTGCCAAGAATGGATCCTTTCTAGAGAAGGAATTTCTCTCGAAAGAAGTGACTGGAAGGAAAGTAGAACTCGATGAGGTTGTCGAACCTTCTCTCGAAATTGCGAGTAGCGCAGCGCCGGAAGAATTTCCTGTGGTGCCTGCACCAATAAGAGAGGAAGCTAATGATGATGATCATGAAACTTCGATTGTAGTTGCTACAGAGCCTCGCAGGTCAACGAGAACTCGTACCACTCCAGATTGGTATGATCCCGTTATGAATGTCATGTTGGTGGACAACACCGATGACCCTGAGACATATGAGGAAGCGATGATGATCCCAGATTCCAATAAATGGAAAGAAGCCATGAAATCCGAGATTGAATCCATGTAAGAAAACCAAGTATGGACTTTGGTAGACTTACCGGATGGCCGGAAGGTTATCGAGAACAAATGGATTTTCAAGAAGAAAACAGATGTTGATGGTAATGTTACTGTCTATAAAGCTCGACTTGTCGCAAAGGGGTTTCGACAAATTCAAGGAGTTGACTACGATGAGACTTTCTCACCAGTAGCGAAGCTAAAGTCTGTTAGGATTATGTTAGCAATCGCTGCATATTATGATTATGAGATATGGCAGATGGATGTCAAAACAGCATTCCTCAATGGAGACATTGATGAAGAGTTGTATATGATGCAACCCAAAGGTTTTGTCGATCCTAAAGATGCTAACAAGGTATGCAAACTTCAACGGTCCATCTATGGATTGAAGCAAGCATCCCGAAGTTGGAATCAACGTTTTGATAAAGTAATCAAAAGTTTTGGTTTTGTACAAACTTATGGAGAAGCTTGTATTTACAAGAAAGTGAGTGGGATCTCTGTAGCATTCTTAATACTATATGTAGATGCCATATTGTTGATTGGGAATGATGTAGACCTTCTTAATAGTGTCAAGGAATATTTGAATAATAGTTTTTCAATGAAGGATCTTGGCGAAGCAGCTTACATATTAGGCATAAAGATTTATAGAGATAGATCGAGATGCCTAATATCATTGTCACAAAGTACATATTTGGACAAAGTTCTAAAGAGGTTTGGAATGGAGGATAGCAAGAAAGGGTTCTTGCCCATGTTGCCCAATACGACCTTGAGTAAAACTCAAAGTCCGACATCGGCAGAAGATAGAGAAAGGATGAGTAAGACTCCATATGCCTCAGCCATAGGATCTCTAATGTATGCCATGATATGTACTAGACCCGACATTGCATATGTTGTTAGTTTAACTAGCAGATATCAAAGTGATCCAGGAGTGGATCATTGAATGATCAAAAACATCCTTAAGTACTTGAGAATAACTAAGGATATGGTTCTTTCTTATGGAGGTGATGAACAACTCGTTGTTAATGGTTACACCAATGCTAGTTGGAACACTGATCCGGATGATTCTAAATCACAATCTGGATACGTATTTATTTTGAATGGTGCAGCAGTTAGCTGGAGGAGTGCAAAGCAAAGTGTTGTGGCGAGATCTTCAACTAAATCGGAATACATGGCTTGCCGGGCTTCACAAGAAGCAATATGGATGAAAGAGTTCATTACAGAGCTGGGTGTGGTTCCTAGTGCGCTGGACCCAATGTCTATCTACTGTGATAACATGGGTGCCATAGCCAATGCGCAAGAACCAAGGTCACACAAGAAGCTGAAGCACATCAAGCTACGTTTTCACGCTATTTGAGAACATGTCCAAGATGGGGACATAAAGATTTGCAAAGTACACACAGATCTGAATGTGGCGGATCCGTTGACTAAACCTCTCCCGAGGGCAAAACATTACCAGCACCAAACTGCCATGGGTGTTCGGTATATTACCATGTAATCTAGATTAGATGACTCTAGTGCAAGTGGGAGACCGTTGGAGATATGCCCTAGAGGCAATAATAAATGTAGTTATTATTATATCTTTGTGTTTATGATAAATGTTTACATTCATGCTATAATAGTATTAACAAGGAAACATTAATACTTGTGTGATTTGTAAACTTAAATTGAAGTCCCTAGTAAATCCTCTATACATCACTAGCTTGTTGGTTAATAAATGATTGTGGTTTCCCTATCATGAACATTGAGATGTTATTAACAACAAGATCATATCGTTAGGAGAATGATATGGTGGACATACTCCTATAGATAAGCGTAGCATAAAGATCAAGTCATTTTAATAGTTCAATTGCTATATGCTTTCTGATACATAGTAACCTAATTCCTTCGACCATGAGATAATGCATATCACCTTTACCGGATGGATGCTTTGATGACATCAAACACCACACCGTAATTGGGTGTCTATAAAGGTGGCATTGAGTGTTCGGAAAGTATTGGTTGAGACACATGGATCAAGAGTGGGATTTGTCCATCCATATGACGGATAGATATACTCTGGGCCCTCTTGGTGAAATGTCATCCAATTATCTTCAAGCATGTGACTGGCTCACAAGGGATAACATATCACGGGAATGAGAAAAGAGTACTTATCGGTAACGAGGTTGAACTAGGTATGCAGAGATACCGACGATCATAACCTCGGATAAGTAAACTATCATGAGACAAAGGGAAATTGGTAACGTATGTAAGTGGTTCATTCGATCGAAAAGTAATCGTAGAAATATGTGGGAGCCATATGAATTTCCAGATTCCTCTATTGTTTATTGTTCGGAGAAGTGTCTCGATCATGTCCGCATAATTCACGAACCGTAGGGAGACACACTTAAGGATTCGACGTTGTTTGAGTAGTTATGGAATGATGAGAAAGAGACCGAATGTTGTTCGGAGTCTCGGATGGGATCCGGGATATCACGAGGAGATCCGGAATGGTCCGGAGAATAAGATTCATATAAGGAAAGTCCTATTTCGGAGTTGGGGAATGGTTCCGGTGTTTTCATCGGGAATGTTCTAGAAGGTTCCGGAATGTCCGGCACTCCGGAGGGGAAGGGTACATGAATGTGTTATATCAAGTTGATATGATTGCATCATGTACTAGGTGTCATCGCTGAACAAAATAGAGGGTTTATTCAAATCCTAGTTTGAAAAGTCAAACGCCAAGTTTGAAAGTCAAACGGCTAATTTTGGGAAGTGGAGAGGGAGGTGGAAACCGACTTGGGGGAGGAGTTCCTCCTCCCACCGCCGGCGCACCACCAAGCCGAGTTGGGGAGGGACTCCCCTCCCCTTGGCCGGCCCCCTCCACCTATATAAGGAGGGGCAGGGCTCCCCTCCTAGACACACAAGTTCCTACCTCTAAACCCTAGCCCCAAGCCGCCGCCGGCCCTAGGGCACTCGCCGCCGCCGCCTAGGTGAAACCCTAGCCACCGGCCTAGCCCCCTCCTCGGCGTGTCTAAACCCTAGATCGTCGAGGGACTCTCTCATACTCCACCATACTCGCTCCGGCTTAAGGCGAAGCCCTGCGAGATCTCCCCTCTACTTCTGGTACCACGCGTTGTCTTTGGGAATCACGAGGAAAGTGCTACAACCTTTCCTCTTTGGAACAAGGGATAGGAAGGTCTTCGTCGAGTACCGAACGTGTGACCGATGGAGAGGGAGCCGGAACGCAGCTCCGGAAGGATCGTCTACGCGATCTTGAGATCGGGAAGAGTACGACTACATCACCCACGAGAATCCGCTCTCGTTAAACACTTTGGAATCTTCGAGGGTGAGTTATTCCATCGACTCGTTGCTACACTCTAGTAGATAGATCTTGGCTTGTTTGTTTGTATGCGATAGAAATTTTTTGTTTTCCATGCTACGAAACCCTACATGACCGATCATGGCGCTGCTTAACGCAGCGGAAGGATCGCTCACGCGATCTTGAGATCGGCAAGAGTATGACTACATCACCCACGAGAATCTTCTCTCGTTAACCGCTTTGGAATCTTCGAGGGTGAGTTTCTCTATCGACTCGTTGCTACAATCTAGTAGATAGATCTTGGCTTGTTTGTGTGCATGCGGTAGAAATTTTTTCTTTTCCATGCTACGAACCCCTACACCCCAAGCTTAGACTTCGCTTGTCCCCAAGCGAATACTGAGCTCAGTAAACATGTCCATAGGTTTATGGAGTGAAGTGTCGATAAAAGAATACAAACAAGAAGCATCACACTTACCGTTGCACAACTCATAGAAGAAAGCAACTGACCATTATATAACTTTAGCTTGCATCCAAGTACAACAGTCACAATAGAGATGCATAAAGATAAATCATAATTGGAATTGGCAAACTTGTTCTTGGTCAGAGAACACATGGCAAACAGTTCCACAAAAGCTTTTCTTTGTAGAAGTTTCAAAACAGGAGCACTCTTTGCTCAAAAAGTTTTTTCACAAGTGAAGGCTTTCAAAGTAATACTCAATAGATAAGAGTTTTGTGCAAACAAGGAAGATAAGGAACATGATTGAATAAATAACCATATGAATTCTTGAAACACAACAACTCAAATGCTTGCTGGAGAAAGAGAGGAAGTAGGTTTACTGACTCAACTGGTAACTAGGAGAAAGGTCCCTTCTTAAAGGGTAGCAAGGATTACAAGTCATAAAGAGCTTCCAAAAGATTATGGTACTTACTAGCTTTGAGCCCTCATTGCCCCTATCATAAGCATCTTGAGATGATTAAGGTTAAAGTGAACAAAGATGGAGTATATGCTTGACGAAATATAAGTTAGCAATCTCATGTCCCTTGAATATGAGGGCCACTCCTCATGCGTACTCAACTTTGGGTCCAGGTAAGTTCTTGTCATTGTAAGTATTTGCATATCATTGAGAACCGCCAACGGGGTACCCCTTGCACATGGTACAGTAGCTTTCCCATAACCAAAATGACAAGGCAAGCACACAATGAGCATCTCGGCAATCTTTTTATTTACTATGTGTATAGCTTTTTATTGAGGATGCTTCATAGATGACTCACTATGGTGATGCTGCAAGTTTCCACCATGATTTAGCATGGCTTAGGCTAGCGGCCCAGGCATTTCTCTAACACAGAATACAAACTCCATGGACTTACAAGTTCCCTTTTTATTTTACACCGTTGACATCCATAGACAAAAGAGCACGATATCAACTATGTACAGAGTACAAGTGCAATGTTGAAAACATTCCCCGTGATAGCACGGTTCTGCTAATTCTAACGTATAGATGCAAGCATATACAATTTCGATGTTCACAATGGGTCAAGTCTATTAGGGGCAAGTAAATAAGGTGTGCCATCAAGTTCGTGAGAGCTTTACTAACTAGTTTTCACATAACAAAATACTTTTTAATTCAAAAGGTAGATGAAGGTTGAGAATTTGCTTGGAATAGCAAAAGCCACTAGGTAGATATGGTGGACACAAATGGCAAAAGTTTTTGGTTCAAAGGATTTTGGAAACATGAGAAGTATGCCTTCTCAAAACAGGTTTTTGGCTAGCAAGGCTGGGTAGCAAGAAAAAGAGTTGAAAGAAACAAGCAAACATACAAGTAATAGATGCAAACATGCAATCTTCCTAGAAGACACAAAAGGATCTTAAATAAAGAATACTAAGCTTATGAGCCAACAAGAAAGAAAAAAAATGATACAAAATACCTGTAAGATTTTTTTCTTTCTTTTCTTTTTCTTTCAAACTAATGCCACTGACCAGAACTCGGTTTGCCAAAACCAATTTAGATCCACTTGATGATCCCAAAGTGGTGCCAATACTGATCAACAAGATCCATCATATAATAGAGATTGCAAACTAAAATAATAAGTGCAAAACGTAAAATATGAGACTTCTCATTAATATTCAAATAAAGGCTCACACCAAGGGATACATAGATAATAAACTAAAGGAGAGATACTTCCACATGAAAACCAAACTATAAGATAACTTCTCTACCACATATATGAATCCACTAAAAAGGTAAAAGATAAAATATAATGGTAGTGATACCGCGGCACTCCCCCAAGCTTGGAACAAGCCAAGGGGATGCCAAACCTGATGACGTAATACTCCCTTGGTGGTGGTGGTGTTGCCTTGTCATCATCAAACTTCCAAGGCAATGGTTCCCCATCCAAAAAGGATGTCCTTGTTTCCGCAATCCTGAAACTAGCAGCAGAGCTCATGCGATCAAATCTAGCCTCATACTCACAATTTTGGTTTTGTATGTCATAGAGTTGTGCTTGCAATTGGTTGGTGGTCTGATAGAGTGAAAAGATCTCTTCTCGGAGCTCAGCAAGTTCTCCCTCATGCTTGGTGATGAGTTCTAAACTTATCTTGTGAATAACATCCACTTCGTGTTCTGCCATCTTCTTGTACCTAAAAACTTCTTGTTCCAATGCTTCCATCCTGTCTTATAGGTTGCCTTCTCCTTTAGGGCCTTGAACTTCTTTCATCTGGACCTTCCCCTCTTTGAGGATCAACTCTTTGGGATGAATCCTCAACTCATACATGTACGGATTGAGGACATCCGCAGAGGAATCCTCCGTGGGTGATCCAGAGGAAGACATTGAGGCTCCAAATATGAGAATTTTACTGACAGAAACAGATCGAAACGAAAACACGACGAGAACATGATACAAGAATCTCGGGGAACCCGGGGGGTTATATATTACGAAGTTTCAATGCATAAGGAAGGTTTTGACATGGAAACGAAGCGAAGACGGAGTTCGAGGGTGGCAAACCCCCTCCAGGCGTGGCCAGGCTGGGCCCGCGCTTGGGGTGGGTTTGTCCACCCCGGCCTCCGTTTCATCTTCAGTTACGTTTCGCAACTTACCTTATGTATTAAAAACATAAAAAATATAAAAAGATTAGAGTTTCACGAACCTTCTGTTTTCTCCACTTTTACCTATTCAAGGACGAACTCTGCAGTTTCTGATGTTTGGCTTCTGATAAATTCTTCTGGAGTCACCATTCGAATAACATACACATCTTCATTATAAGAATCTCCAGAAATATAATGTTTTAGTCTTTGACCATTAACCACTTGTGTCGTGTCATCCTTCAGAGAAGAAATTTTGATGGCACCTGAACGGTACACTTCCTTGATAACAAAAGGTCCTTCCCATTTGGAAAGTAGTTTCCCTACAAAAAATCTCAGACGAGACCTATACAGAAGAACTTTCTCACCAACATGGAACTCCCTTTTGAGAATTCTCCTATCATGCCATCTTTTTACTTTTTCCTTAAAGATCCTAGCATTTTCGCAAGCTTCACTTCTCCACTCATATAGATTACTTAAGTCGAGCAGTCTTTTCTCACCAGCAAGTCTAAAGTCTCTATTCAACTCTTTCACTGCCTAATACGCTTTGTGTTCTAATTCTAAAGTCAGGTGACAAGCCTTCCCATAGACCATTTTGTAAGGACACATCCCCATAGGATTTTTATAAGCAGTTCTATAAGCCCACAAAGCATCGTTCTACTTTTTAGCCCAATTTTTCCTAGATCTATTGACAGTCTTCTGCAAGATAGATTTGATTTCCCTATTGGAAAGTTCTACTTGCCCACTAGTTTGGGGGTGATAAGCTGAAGCTATTCCGTGGTTCACATCATACTTAGTGAGAGTTTTTCTAAAACCCCCATGAATAAAATGAGAGCAGTCATGAGATATCTAGGCACACCGAACATAGGAAAAATAACATCTTTGATCATCTTCAAAGAGGTCTTACCATCAGCACTGCTTGTAGGTATGGCTTCTACCCACTTTGTAACATAGTCAACAACAACAAGAATATGATTATACCCTTTTGAAGAGGGAAAAGGCCCCATAAAGTCAAATCCCCAACAATCCAAGTGTTCAATAACAAGAGAATTCATAGGCATTTCATTGCGTCTAGAGATGTTACCTACTCGTTGGCATTCAACACAGGATACGATAAACTTCCTTGCATCTTTAAAAAGAGTAGGCCATTAAAATATAGATTGTAAAACCTTTTGTGCAGTCCCTCCCCAGCATGATGTCCTCCATAAGCACTGTCATGACATTTTCTCAATATCTCTTGTTGTTCAAATTCTGGAACACATCTTATCATAATGCCATCTACTCCTTATTTATATAAGTGTGGGTCATCCCAAAATAATGCCTTAGGTCATAAAAGAATTTCCTCCTTTGCTGAGCTGTAAAGGTTGGATGCAAATACTTGGAAACAATAAAATTAGCATAATCAGCATACCAAGGACTCTCATGTGGACTTACCCCTATTGCAGCTAACTGCTCATTTGGAAAACTATCATTAACAGGCAAAGGGTCAAAAGAAATGTTTTCCAAACGAGATAAATTATCAACAACAGGATTATCAACACATTTCCTATCCACAATATGTAGATCAAACTCTTGCAAAAGCAACACCCACCTTTTAAGCCTAGGTTTAGCGTCCTTCTTTGTCATAAGGTACTTAATAGCTGCATGATCAGTATGAATAGTGACCTTGGAATCAACAATATAAGGTCTAAACTTATCACAAGCAAAGATTACAGCTAAGAACTCCTTTTCAGTAGTAGCATAATTCTTTTGAGCAGCATCCAAGGTCTTGCTAGCATAATGAATGGCATTTAATTTCTTGTCAACACGTTGTCCCAAGACAGCACCCACAACAAAATCACTAGCATCACACATGATTTCAAAAGGTAAACTCCAATCAGGTGGTTGGACAATAGGAGCAGTTGTCAAAGCTTTCTTCAAAGTTTCAAAAGCTTCCTTACATTCATCATCAAAAACGAAAGGACCATCTTTTTGAAGAAGATTAGTAAGGGGCTTTGAAATTCTGGAGAAATCTTTAATAAATCTCCTATAAAAACCAGCATGACCAAGGATACTACGAATACCTTTGATATCAATAGGACAAGGCATCTTCTCAATTGCTTCAATTTTGGCTCTGTCAACTTCAATGTCTCTTTCAGAGATCTTGTGTCCAAGAACAATCCCTTCATTAACCATGAAATGGCATTTCTCCCAGTTAAGAACAAGGTTGGTTTCCTCACATCTCTGCAAAACTTTGTCAAGGTTGTGTAAACAGTTATCAAAAGAGGTTCCATAGATGGAAAAATCGTCCATGAAAACCTCCATAATTTCTTCACAAAAACCATGAAAGATAGCATACATACATCTCTAAAAGGTAGCAGGAGCATTACATAAACCAAAAGGCATACGCCTATAAGCATAAGTACCATAAGGACAAGTGAAAGTGGTTCTCTCTTGATCCTGTGCTTTCACAGCAATTTGAGAAAACCCAGAATAACCATCAAGAAATAAAAAGTGAGTCTTTTTGGACAACCTCTCAAGCATTTGATCAATAAAGGGCAAAGGATAATGATCTTTCTTAGTGACTTTATTAATCTTTCTAAAATCAATGCACATTCTATACCCAACCACTACTCTTTGGGGTATAAGCTCATTATCCTCATTAGGTACAACAGTTATTCCCCCTTTCTTGGGAACACAATGAACATGGCTAACCCATTGACTATCAGCAATAGGAAAAATAATACCACCATCAAGGAGTTTTAATACCTCATTTATTACCACATCCTTCATCTTAGGATTTAGACGGCGTTGGTGATCAACAACTGGCTTTACATCAAGCTCAATATTAATAGCATGCTGACATATAGTAGGAGAAATTCCTTTTAAATCATCAAGAGTATACCCCATAGCTCCCCAGTGCTTCTTCAATACCTCCAATAACCTTTATTATTCCTTCCCTGAAAGTTTAGAGCTAATAATAACAGCGAAAAGGATACAGATGCCGCCTAGAGGGGGGGTGATGTAGAGGTCCCACCCAATAATAAGGTAGAGTCCTCCTGTGTTTTACAATGCTAGTCCCTGGATCAATAGCTAGCATCCACAGTACGATGTAATATCAAGATACAAAGGTCATATTATAACTTTATATCCAGGAATAACATAATTTTATTACATCACTACATAGCTCATTTGGCTATTACAATACATTGCAGCGGAATAATTATAATCATGGGGTCCTTCATCTTCAAAGTGCCACAGGCAGATGTTGGTTGTAGACTTTGTAATCCTAATCAAACAATCTTCACTAAAATCAATCAAACCTGCAACATACAAGTTACAGCCACCAGGGTCAATACATTTGAATTGTATTGGCAAGTTTCACTACTCTGTATATTGTGAATGAATCCTATCATTATATGCATATTTGGCTAAGTAGAGTTTTAAGGTTTATTTGCATAAAGCATTGTTTTTATCCTATCTTTTCAAAAAGGGGTTTTAAGTCCTTTGTCAAATTTCTTTTCCAATTCCTTGAACTCCTTGGTAGAAACTCAAGTGTTCAAGTCCTTGTCAAAACTCCTTGAGCACCTTGGTACCCCCAAGTGCAACAAGTTTTATCAAACTCATGAGTTCCTTGGTAACCCCAAGTACATCATGCTCTTGAGCACCTTGGTTGTAGGGGTTCGTAGCATGGAAAACAAAAATTTTCTATCGCATACAAACAAACAAGCCAAGATCTATCTACTAGATTGTAGCAACGAGTCGTTTGGAATAACTTACCCTCGAAGATTCCAAAGCGGTTAACGAGAGCAGATTCTCGTGGGTGATGTAGTCGTACACTTCCGATCTCAAGATCGCGTAGACGATCCTTCCGGCGCCACGTTCCGGAAGCGCTCCCGCAGTCGGTCACACGTTCGGTACTCGACGAAGACCTTCCTCTCCCTTGTTCCAAAGAAAATGGAGGTTGTAGCACTCTCCTCGCGATTCGGCAAGACAACGTGGTACCGGAAGTAGAGGGGAAATCCCGCAGGGCTTCGCCTTAAGCCGGTGCGAGTATGGTGGAGCTTATGAGAGAGGCTATTAGTGGTCTAGTAATTAGACACACCAATTAGAAGGCTCTAAACCAATTAGAAGGCTCTAAACCGCAGGCTAAAGCAATTAGAAGCTCTAAACCAAAACGGCTCTAAACCAGAGGTAGAAGATAGGAACTTGTGTGTTTCAAGGAGGAGCCCTGCCCCTCCTTTTATGGGTGGAGGGGCCTTGGCGCGCCAGGGAGGGAGGGAGTCCCTCCCCAACTCGGCCTAGGGCTTGGGCGCCGGCCTGGAGGAGTGGGACTCCTCCTCCAAGTTGGTTCCAACTCCTCTTGCTTGTTTCCCACAGTTTCCTGTTTCCCACAGTTTCCTGTTTTAGCCGTTTGACTTTCAAACTGGCAATTTGAGTTTCATGTTTTTGGAACAGCAAGAACACTTAGTACATGATGCAATCATTCAATGACACACTCATGTACCCTTCCCCCGGTCTTGGGACAATCCGGAACCTTCTAGAACATTCCGATGAAAACACCTAATCATTCCCGAACTCAAACGGGACTTTCCTTATATGAATCTTATTCTCGGACCATTCCGGATCACCTCGTGATATCCGGATCCCATCCGAGACTCGAACAACATTCGGTCTCTTTCTCATAATACCATAACTACTCAAACAACGTCGAATCCTTAAGTGTGTCTCCCTACGGTTCGTGAATTATGCGGACATGATCGAGACACTTCTCGAACAATAACCAATAGAGGAATCTGGAAATTCATATGGCTCCCACATATTTCTACGATTACTTTGCGATCGAATGAACCACTTACATACGATACCAATTTCCCTTTGTCTCACGATATGTTACTTATCCGAGGTTATGATCGTCGGTATCTCTGCATACCTAGTTCAACCTCGTTACTGATAAGTACTCTTTTCTCGTTCGTGATATGTGATCCCTTGACCAAGTCACATGCTTGCAAGCTAATTGGATGACATTCCACCGAGAGGGCCCAGAGTATATCTATCCGTCATGTGGATGGACAAATCCCACTCTTGATCCATGTGTCTCAACCAATACTTTCCGAACACTCAATGCCACCTTTATAACCACCCAGTTACGGTGTGGTGTTTGATGTCATCAAAGCATCCATCCGGTAAAGGTGATATGCATGATCTCATGGTCGAAGGAATTAGGTTACTATGTATCAGAAAGCATATAGCAATTGAACTATTTAAATGACTTGATCTTTATGCTACGCTTATTTATAGGAGTATGTCCATCACATCATTCTCCTAATGATATGATCCTGTTGTTAATAACATCTCTATGTTCATGATCAGGAAACCATGATCATATATTAACCAACAAGCTAGTTTAACAAGAGGCTATACTAGGGACTCTTATTTTAGTTTACAAATCACACAAGTATTAATGTTTCCGGTTAATACAATTATAGCATGGTATGTAAACATTTATCATAAGTGTGAAGATATGATAATAACCACTTTATTATTGCCTCTTGGGCATATCTCCAACAGTCTCCCACTTGCACTAGAGTCAATAATCTAGTTTCAAACCTTTGTGTATATAACACCTATGGCTTTCCGGTGTTGTATGTACACGATTGCTAGTGGTCAACTGATCTTCGGATCTTGACACTTCCAGGTCCGTGTGTAATTGCATGTCTTTGCGTCTCTACGCATCACTCATTCTCTAATGAGATGGCTTTGTATGAATTTGGTCATTCGGTGTGACCTTTAGTTCTTTGGGGTTAAAACATGTTGATAATATTGTCGCACAATATATCTTCATAGTATTATCCCTCTGTGAACTACACCTAGTTTGATAACAAACTACTTGACACAAATGCCCTCTTTTGCTGCTATAATAGCAGTCATATACTTAGCCTTTTGTTGTAGTATCTGTCACAATGTCTTAACTTTGGAACTCATCCAAATCCATTATGGAACTCACATTCCATTATATTGTGCCACCCTTAGTTTAGATTGAGATAAACTTAATTTGTACTTTGTGACAAAGATAGTATCAATGTAGTACTTTTACAATGAACTAACCATCTATTTGTCACTTCTACAAATATTATACTCTTAGTTCTTCCAAAAGATCATAAGAATATCCTTACTATTGTCCAATGATCATCTTACGAATCATTCTGGTATATGCTCACAACATTTAGAGCATAGGACATATCTGGATTTGTACATATCACAGTATGATTGATATAAATACTCTTTGTGATTTCATACATCAAGTATCAATCTATACTTGATTATTTGTTTCACTTTACCAAATGTCAATACACTTGAATATATCATCAACATTGAACTTATTCAATCCTTTCTGTGTGACAAGAACCTCTCTTGTAGTTTCTATATTGAACTCATTCAATATCTTGTCTATGTACTTCTGGCACATGCATATTAGCGTCTATTGATGCCAAATATTTGGGTTTTGCCCAAGTCTTTCATCGGGATGAAATTCTTAATATGTGTTAATAAAAGATACATTATTTCCAATTAACAATATGTCTTCCACATAATGTATTAGAAACATGTCTTAGCGCTCCCACTTAATTTCTTGCAAATGCAAGCATCTTCTTTGTCTCTAATGAACTTTTAAACTCCTTTAACAGTTTCATCATAGTGAAGATTCCAACTCCGCGATGCTCACTTTAACCATTGAAGTTTGCATATGCTTTTAGCATCCTTTGAATTAACAAAACCCTATGGACCGTGTTATGCACATGTCCTAGGTAACGATTCTATTAGAAGAACTTGTTTTGTTTATTCAACTACCATATAACAAATTATATGTAGTGGTTGCTACATTAATCCGTCTAGACTAAATATCACTATGAGATCAAATCTTGTCATAGTCAACCTTTGAACATTGTTGTGAACTCTTTCCCAACATGTCGACTATTTCATAGATGTGAAACATCCATGTCTATTTCTTTATAGATCCGACACAACTATAAGGTCTTACACCTTTCTCTAGGGTCCTTCAAGTTCAAAACTTGATTTTCTCGTATGGAACTATCACGGATTTTATGGCTTCAAGCCATTTTACTGAGTCAGGCCCATCATCGCTTCTTTGCATGTAGTCGGTTCATTATTCTCAAATAATGATTCAACCCTCAAATCTTGGTATTTGATTGTTTATCCGACCTACTTGTTTCAATAGGAACTTGGATCTCCGTGACCACAACCTTTGAGGTACGTGAGCCATGAGCTTTGTTCTCGTCTCCTAACATTTTTCGGTGCTGCGCAACTCTGCACATATAGCTAAGGTTCTTTTAACCTTATCAAAATTCTATTGTCCTCCTACTTAACTTTTCATGAAAAATTCCTTCTCAAAGAAACTTGACGTTTTAAGTGACAAACACTTTTGTCTCCGATGTTATGGAGGATTACTTAATAGTTATTCAAAATAACATACAAAGACAGGTTCATCCGACTTTGGTTGCACACATCTTTCTTATGCATAGCATACCAATGTTTAAGAAAGGACAACTTGGGTTTTATCCCAAACCATAACCTTATATGGTGTCATTTCAACGGATTATGATGGAGCTCTTTTCAGTGGAAAAACGGTAATCTCTAAAGCTTTTAATCTTTAAAATATAATGGCAGTTTTATGAATTATACCTTTGATCTTACCATGTCAAACAAGGTTTAATTACATACCTCGAACGCCCCATACCCTTATGGTGTTTCGGGAAATGCAAATCCACGGAACAATTCCTTAAATCTTAGGTATTATGCTAAACTCTGTAACTCAAATATCTCCCTTTATGATCTTTATCATAAACTATTTATATTCTTGTTACTATGATTTTGCACTTCATCTTGAAAGTCTTTGAAATTTTCAAGTGTTTCATACTTTATCCTTATTAAGTAAATATTCATATATTCACTCAAATTCTCGGAGAAAGCATATGAAGTTGAAATCCATCGCTTTTGACTACACATGATGGTCTTTGTACAACAATATGTACAATTTCCAATAAGCTAGTCATTCGTTCCCTTTTGGCCTATGAACGAAGTTTTAATTATCTCTAGGAAAGTTTCACAAGCGTCATGTGATCAAAAATCAAAAGACTCCAAAATTCCATCCACATGGAGTTTCTTCATGTGTTCTTTCCAATATAATTAAAGGGCGATGTCACTTCCTAAGTGACCTTTCAATCAATTTGTCTTTCGACATTTTTAGCACTAGTTTTATGGATGTGATTTCTCCAACGAGATTTTGTGAATCATCCATCTTTTATGGATTACGGCAATTATTTGAACAACCCTTTTGTTCTCATAATACCTGATAAAACAAATCTTGAAGGCAAGCTTTGATGTTTAACGAGCAACACAATAACCCTTTATTTGTTCTCGATGAACATCATCACATATTCTTTTGCTAGTTACTTAGGCCATTGTAGTTCATGAATTCTGTTGTTTCGTATGACGATTCATACCAACAAATTCAGTATTAAATACTTAAGAACCACATTGTTTAATAAGCAAAGAATATAGCCATAACATGTATATCATCTATATACTTAAACTGAACAATTCTAGTCTTTTCCTTTACGCCATATATTTATGAGATTTTCTTTCAAGATTTCCTATTCATTTGAAAGAATCTATCAACATCAACAGTGGAGTCATACATATGACATATAGTCCAAAGCGTGTATAGTTAAATACCAATGTCTTTGGACTTGCACTTTGAAGTAGATCACCATCATCAAATGTTTGGTGTTCTTTCAAATTCCTTTCTTTAGTAATCTCTTGGTGTAGTAAACATTTTACCTACATCAAATATTCACCCTTAACATGGAATCGTCCATGATCAAGCTACTTTTAGCTTATAACGATGAATTATGAGTATAATGTTGCTATCCAAAACCTTTTGGAGGATCAGGACAACAAGCGTCTCCAACCTTTTGCAAATTCTCATCAAATATGAGAACATGACTTTTGCCATATTATACTCTATCATGTTGCAACCAAAACTTTGTTTCAGATATCACAATATCTTCCACACATCATGGTTTCTGAAATAACTCTTTCAGATCCTAGATAACCTTGATATTAAGAGAATTCTTTGAATACCAAGAATCATGGAGACAAACATGATACTCATATACTAACTCTTGAAATTGTCACTCTTGATTTAATACCAATTATTAAACTTCATGGAGTAACCGGAACTTACTGAAAGTTTGCAATAGGACTTTTAAACTTTATATTAACACTTCAAAACAATACGATACCAGTTCGTAAAGTAAATTAACCAGAATTATATAGTTCTATCATCTCAATTATAACTAAGCGTACGGTGGTAAACGGATGCCAATGACTACAACAACTATGCAAATTCACTTTGATTTAGTTTATGATAAATTGAGTCCTAATTAATAATCAAATTAATCTAGGTGAACTCCCACTCAAAACAATATCCCTCACATTGTTTTAGTGATCACACGAACCAAATCCACCACATCAAAACCGATCATCACGAGAGTTGATATAGCTTCAATGGCGAACAATCGACATGTTCATCATATCTACTATATGACTCATGCTCTACCTTTCGGTAATCCGTGTTCCTGAGGCCATGTCTGTACATGCTAGGCTCGTCAAGATCAAACCTTAGTTTCTGCATGAGCAAATATGGCTTGCTCACGTTGTATACACTTGCAGAATCTAGCACACCCGATCATCACGTGGTGTTTCGAAACAACAAGCTTTAGCAACGGTGCTAACTAAGGGTGAACACTTTATGACTTGAAATTCATGTGCTTGAGGGATCATCTTATAATGCTACTGTCGTCTACTAAGCAATACAAGATGCATAAAGGATTAACATCACATGCAATTCATAATATGTGATATGATATGGCCTTTCTTCTTTTGTGCTTCCGATCTCCATCTTCTAGCACGAACATGATCTCCATCATCACCGGCATTGCATCAAGGTCAATGACGCTGCTCCATGGTTGTCGTCCACCGGCTTCAACTATTACAACTACTTTGAATAGACACGCGGTCTTAACAGTAAATTAAAGACAACCATATGGCTCCTGGCCGTTGCCGACTTACAATAAGGAACATTGCATACATCATATATAATCACAATCATGGCCATATCACATCATCGCACACCGCAAAAACAAAGCTAGACGCCTCTACTTTCTTTGCATATTTTACGTGGTTTGGGGCTTTCAATAAGTGTCGTTCTAACTTACGAACAAGAACCACAACATTGATACTAGTATTGTTAATCACCCGTTGTAAATTGGATCTTAACTATGCTAGGATAAACAGGCACCCGCAAAGCCACTTATGCAATACAAGTTGCATGTCAAGCGTGGAGCAAGTCTCATGAACGATGTCATGTAAGGTTAGCCCGGGCCGCTTCATCCCAACATACCGCAAGATGCAAAGTACACAAGAAGCAATCGACAATAAAAGCATCAACGCCCACAATGACCATTGTGTTCTACTCGTGCAACAGATCTACATATAGACACGGCTCTGATACCACTGTAGGGGTTCGTAGCATGGAAAACAAAAATTTTCTATCGCATACAAACAAACAAGCCAAGATCTATCTACTAGATTGTAGCAACGAGTCGTTGGAATAACTTACCCTCGAAGATTCCGAAGTGTTTAACGAGCAGATTCTCGTGGGTGATGTAGTCGTACACTTCCGATCTCAAGATCGCAGAGACGATCCTTCCGCCACGTTAAGCGCTCCCGCAATCGGTCACACATTCGGTACTGACGAAGACCTTCCTCTCCCTTGTTCCAAAGGGCGGAGGTTGTAGCACTCTCCTCGCGATTCCAAGAAGACAACGTGGCGTGGTCTTGGAAGTAGAGGGAAATCCCGCAGGCTTAAGCCAAATGCGAGTATGGTGGAGCTTATGAGAGAGGCTATTAGTGGTCTAGTAACTATACACACCAATTAGAAGGCTCTAAACCAATTAGAAGGCTCTAAACCGCAGGCTAAAGCAATTAGAAGCTCTAAACCAAAACGGCTCTAAACCGGAGGTAGAAGATAGGAACTTGTGTGTTTCAAGGAGGAGCCCTGCCCCTCCTTTTATGGGTGGAGGGCCTTGGCCAGGAGGGAGGGAGTCCTCCCCAACTCGGCCTAGGGCTTGGCGCCCGGAGGAGTGGGACTCCTCCTCCAAGTTGGTTCCAACTCCTCTTGTTTCCCACAGTTTCGCTTTCCCACGCTTTCTGTTTTAGCCGTTTGACTTTCAAACCGCAATTTGACTTTCATATTTTGGAACAGCAAGAACACTTAGTACATGATGCAATCATTCAATGACACACTCATGTACCCTTCCCCGGAGTCTTGGGACAATCCGAACCTTCTAGAACATTCCCGATGAAAACGGAATCATTCCCGAACTCAAACGGGGACTTTCCTTATATGAATCTTATTCTCGGACCATTCCGGATCACCTCGTGATATCCGGATCCCATCCGAGACTCCGAACAACATTCGGTCTCTTTCTCATAATACCATAACTACTCAAACAACGTCGAATCCTTAAGTGTGTCTCCCTACGGTTCGTGAATTATGCGGACATGATCGAGACACTTCTCGAACAATAACCAATAGAGGAATCTGAAATTCATATGGCTCCCACATATTTCTACGATTACTTTGCGATCGAATGAACCACTTACATACGATACCAATTTCCCTTTGTCTCACGATATGTTACTTATCCGAGGTTATGATCGCAGGTATCTCGCATACCTAGTTCAACCTCGTTCTCGATAAGTACTCTTTTCTCGTTCCCGTGATATGTGATCCCTTGTGACCAAGTCACATGCTTGCAAGCTAATTGGATGACATTCCACCGAGAGGGCCCAGAGTATATCTATCCGTCATGTGGATGGACAAATCCCACTCTTGATCCATGTGTCTCAACCAATACTTTCCGAACACTCAATGCCACCTTTATAACCACCCGCCACGGTGTGGTGTTTGATGTCATCAAAGCATCCATCCGGTAAAGGTGATATGCATGATCTCATGGTCGAAGGAATTAGGTTACTATGTATCAGAAAGCATATAGCAATTGAACTATTGAAATGACTTGATCTTTATGCTACGCTTATTTATAGGAGTATGTCCATCACATCATTCTCCTAATGATATGATCCTGTTGTTAATAACATCTCTATGTTCATGATCAGGAAACCATGATCATATATTAACCAACAAGCTAGTTTAACAAGAGGCTATACTAGGGACTCTTATTTTAGTTTACAAATCACACAAGTATTAATGTTTCCGGTTAATACAATTATAGCATGGTATGTAAACATTTATCATAAGTGTGAAGATATGATAATAACCACTTTATTATTGCCTCTTGGGCATATCTCCAACATTGGTAACTCCCCAAGTGCAACAAGCTTAACAAATCTCTTTGAATTCCTTGGTACCCCCAAGTGCATCAAGTTTTTATATTAGAAGTTAGAATGTCGAGATCTCCCATAGTTCAAACTTTAGTTGCTCAGTATTGTCCATAACCGGGGACACGGCTAAGTACTTAGATTTTATTAACTTCTGCAGAAGTAGTACACTTTACCCACATGACACAATCCCATCTTGTTGCCACCAGTGGCCTACTGGATTAGTGCTCACCAATATGGAGTACCGGCAGACTGAGAGTGTGACGAAGTCTTTCCAAAAGGTCCTCCCATACATCAATGCTAGCTTGCCTTCAGCCCCCATGAAGCATTCCAGATCCCCATGTCCGGTAACTAAAGACAATGTATGGGTCTTCCTAATGTAGTTGACTAAGCCAGAGCCATAATAGCATGTGGTTGCACACGGAAGCCACAATTGGAGAAACATGTTCAATCTCTAAGTTTCCTAGGTGGTTTTCATTTGGAGCACAACACAAAGTGAATTCCATAGACATGGTTCCTCTTGTTGCCACCCTCTCCAAAACTTAAAGTGTCCACCACCTAGGTGGTTCATTGAGTCCTTGTTTTATTATGTAAAACATAAGTCCTTTTCTCAATCCTTTGTAAAATCTCAACATGTATCTCTTTTCAAAATAAAGCATGGCTAAGCATGTACAACTTCAATATTTTCTCTAAGGAGTGTATAGGGAATCCTATGTAGGATTTTAGCATAGCATAAGTATAAAGAAATCTTTTCATGCATGTTTTCATAATCCACTAAGTATAATGAAAAATAGTAGGGCATTTGTATGATAGTGTAACTTGCCTTTTTGTTAGGGAATGAGAGTTACTCCTTGATCTTGCTAGTCTCAAACTTTGCTAATTTCACTACAATCAATCAAACAAGCATAGTATCAAGTAGCATTCCAAATCAATATTCAAACAATATTTCACACACACAAAGCAATGGATTCTAAGTCATGCATGGGAACATGCTTAAGATGGTTCTATTCACAAGGGAGGTCTCCACTAGGCTTATAACTTTGTAAGGTCCAAATTGGTCATTTACCAAAATGGCAAAGTCATTAGTTAGAGGGTTTTGCTCAAAATCTATTTTAAAATCCATTCAACATTTTATGTGGTGGAAAAATAGTTTTATTAAATCTAAAACCTTTAAGTTTTCACCAAAATTTTCTAACTCTCATGATTTGTTGTTTTGGGTCAGTAGCTTTGAATCAAAATATTTTCCCAAAGTTTTCCTTGCAAAAACATTTCCATAGTGAAATCAATGAGTTTATTTGGCTAGAAAATGGCTAAGTTAAATAATTCAACCTATATTTTACCAAAATCATTTTTAACACTAGGGGTTGGTTCCTAGGGTCAGTATGGTCACATAAATCCATTTTGCAAAGGTTTTAATCCTAAAATCAATTTTAAACAATTTTTCTAATCTAAACAAGCTCACAAAAGGATCTGCAATTTCAAACAAGCTAACAGATACTATTTTCTATACTAAGGCCACAGTTGGCTAGGGCTTGTCCTCCTGAATCCAACGACATAAAATTTATAATTTTTGGACGTGTGGTTTGAAAGTTACAAGGGTTTGAAGTTTGCAATTAAATCAGATTCAAATCTTAGTTTAAAACCTGGCCACGCGTCGTGTTCTTATTGGTCCATACCGTTTCGGTTGGATCGCGGCTGTGGGGCGTTGGATCTAGTTAGATCGAGCGGTGCAGAGAGCGTACCCATTCGAGTTTAAGTGATTCTATCTAATGCGTACGATCCAGATCGAACGGTTGTGGGGTGCTCGACCACAGACGGCGATAGCTGGCTACCGGGCGGCGATCGGTCGACGACGGTGCCGGTGATTCAGGAAGCAGGAGAGGAAAAGGGGAGGCTCACCGAGTTCGCAGACGCTTGGGGAAGCTCAACGTGCTGATGGGGGGGCGCTTCGGACGGGTTGGCAATCTCGCCGGAGTTGTCTTGCGGAGCTTCGCCGACAACGGGTATGGGGCTGTTGTCCACCAGAGGGCAAGAAACCGATGTGGTTAGATGCGCAAGGACACAGCGAATGTGCGTGCGTGAATGAGAAGGCGGGTGGTCGATACACCTGGGCTTCGCCAAGATGAAGCGAGCGGTGGCGGCGGTGGTCGTTGTCGGCGAGGTTACTGTGGTACCAGGTCGAGTTTGATGCACTAGCAGATGCGCTGAGTGGGAAGCTGAGCTTGGTCGAGGAGAGGCGGTGAGGGCTCGAATTGGCTTGGGAAGTCGTCGGATGGCGGTATAGAGGGAATTGGAGGCCTAGGGCAGAGTGGAGGCGACGTCTGGGGAAATGACAGAGGAGAGGGAGGCTTTTAAGGGAGCGTGGTCGCTAGTTAAGGTGGCCGTGTTAGCGAATTGATGCCGAAGTTACAGCAGAAACGGCGACGAGGAGGAGGAACTGGTGGGGAAGGAGAACATGGAAAAGGGGTCCAATGGATGGGAAAGGGAAGAGGGAGGTCCACATGTCGCTTGCTGTGGGTTTAAAAGGAGTGAAACGCTTTTCTTCGGGGAGGAGCTGCTAGATGGGCTGTCAGTTAGAAGGCAGATTGGTGGGCTGTTCTATTTTTTCTGTCTAATTCTTTTTCTTTTTCTATTTCTATTTCCTGATTTGTTATTTCAAACAATTCTCAAGCATTCATAACAATTCAAATTTTTACCAAACATTGTAACTAAGAATTTGGTTCTGTTTAGTAACGAGAACCAAAATCCTAAATAAAATAATTAATACTTTAATCCTTTTAGGTTCCATCCTTAATTAAATAAGTAGGCCATGGTTTATTAATTAAATAGAGTTTTTGTTGTTTATTAACAAAATCTTCATTTGAAATCCAAATATTTTCAAAATCAATTCAGTAGGTTTTATTTGAAAATAAAAATTTATTTGGAAATCTTGTTCAAAACAAAATACCCTTTTATTTTAGGGTCAATTATTAATTAAATATAATAGACTTTCATTATTATTTCAAATAGGATTTATTTTATTTGAGATATTTATTTTGAATCTAAAATAAAGCCAAAACTCTTTAGTAGGTTTTATTAGAGAATATAAAATACTTGGAAAACCTATTTAAAACAATTTAATAAGTTTTGATGTTTTAATTAAAATGGTAAAACCTTTTATTTGCATAAAATTTGATATTAATTCCTTATTATTAATAAAACCTTTGTTTATTTTTATTCAAACTAAATGTTTTAATTTCCAAAGCTTGGTCAAAGTTTAATTTGGCTTTATTAAATAATCTTTATTTATAATTCCACCTTTTCTTTTGAAAACCAAATCTTCTATCAAAGGATCCAATATTAGTAATTCCAAAACATTTTTAATTTCCTTTATTAAATGTTTATCTTTTTAATCCCTTTAGGTTTTATTTAATTCAAATGAGTTTGGAGTTCCAATTGAATTCAAAAAGTTCCTTCTGGCTCTGAAAATCAAACAAAGTTTTATTTTACTCATTTATTTTTCACATTACAAGATTTGGAAAATCTTGGGATGTGACAGGTGAATAGGAGGTTTAAAACTTTTACGAGATGGGCTTAACAAAGGCGGAATAAAACTAGTGTTTACTTTGTCAAGCACAAAACCTATATAAACTATGGTTCACCTATGTGCACCAACAACTTATGCTAAGCAAAACAAGCAACTATGTGATAGCTAGATATAAGAATTCAAGAACGAAGGCTATCACAAAGTAAAGTGCATAAGTAAATAGCTCGGGTATAAAGATAACCGAGGCACGCAGAGACGATGATTTATTAATGAGTTCCTCCCATAAAGAGAGTACGTCTCATTGGAGGGGTGGGCGGTACTAAGACCACCATGCCACAAAAGGACTCACCCTATTCTCCCGTAAACCTTGCCACAAGAGGCCTGGTTCACTTCTTCACTATTGGTGCACTTGTTGGTGGCAATCCGTAACCTCTCACAAAGGTTGGGGAACTTCTCCACAACTCAATTGGAGGCTCCCAGCAAACAAGATTGGGGAAAGCTCCCAACTTAATTTGAGGCCCCAAGTAATCCACAAACCTGCAAAACAACTAAACCGTCTAGGGTTCCAAGAACCCAAGAGTAAAAAGCTTCTCGCCTTTCACCCAATCAAATCCTCACCGAGAACTCAAACCGATGCACCAAATGCAATGGCAAGAACACACGAAGTGCTCAAGTCCTTCTCTCCCAAATTCCACCAAAGCTACAAAATCTAGTGGGAGAATAAGAGAGGAAGAACACAAGAGGAAATCCACAAAATAAACCCCAAAATCTAGATCCCAATATGTTCCCCTCATATATAGGACAGATGGATTGGTGGAGTTATAGATCTAGATCTCCCCTTTCAAATCCCCCCAAAAGATTCAAGAAATATGGGAGGGATTGAGAGTATTTGCAACCTCTTGAAGGTCAAAGCAATGGAGGAGAGAGAGAATGCAATCTACCAGCCTAAGGAGGAAGAAGGGGTCTATTTATACCTCTCCCCAATGAAATATGACCGTTTGGGACCTCCCAGGCCGGAAAATCCGCCCCTCCCCCGGATATTCCGGGTTCCCTAGGCCAAAATATGGCTAAGGACTTCGCGGCGCAACCCTCTATATAGGGGGTGAATATTTGGGGGGGATTATCCGCCCGGATTTTTGGCCGGACAATCCGCCCCTCCAAAAACTGGCAGGAATAGCAAAACTAAAACCATCATAACTTTTTCATTCAGACTCCGATTTTGATGATCTTGGGCTCGTTTATAAGATAGTAACGAGCTCTACAAGATAATTCAGGAAACCATCATAGTCCAGCAAAGTAGGATAGAACCAAATGATGAAAGGTTTAACCTATCTATAAAAGACAAACCGATAAAATCTCCAATATCGAAAACACAATAGAGAATGCATATGAAATCCGTTTTCGATGAACTTAAGCTAGTCATAGAGATTGAAACAATATCTAAAAACTCTCATGGATAAGAACCAAATAAGAACCAAGAAATATGATGCCAAGTATACAAAGGTTTGAGGTCTCACCGAGGGATATGATCAAGTTACTCACTCGAGAGCCCCTCTTGATAGTACGACTATCTATCCTATAAACTGGTCTCTCCAACTAACACCACGAGACCAGTAATAAAGAAAGCCTATCAATGTCAGACCTTGTATATTCCACACTGTTGGAATTATGCCCTAGAGGCAATAATAAAGATGTTATTATTATAATTCTTGTTCATGATAATGTTTATATTCCATGCTAGAATTGTATTAAGCGGAAACTTTAATACTTGTGTGGTTTGTGAACAACACCGTGTACCTAGTACGCCTCTATGGACTAGCTCATTGATCAATGATGGTTAAGGTTTCCTAACCATAGACATGAGTTGTCAATTGATAATGAGATCATATCATTGGGAGAATGATATGATGGACAGACCCAAACTAAGCGAAGCAATTAGATCGTGTCATCGTGTTCATCTTTGCGAAGCTTTTCCTATGTCAAATATTGTATTCCTTAGACCATGAGATAATACAACTCCCTGGTATCGGAAGAAAGATTTGAGGTCATCAAACGTCATCCTATGAGAGGGTGATCATAAAGGTGTCTCTCAGGTGATCGGAAAGTATCTGTTGGGTTGTATGTATCGAGATGGGATTTGTCCCTCCCAAGTCGGAGAGATATACTTCGGGCCCACTCGGTAATCGATATCAACACCGCTTGCAAGCATGTGGTTAAGGAGTTAATCACAAAGTGATATCGGATTATGGAATGAGTAAAGTACTTGCTGTGAACGAGATTGAACTAGGTATGACGGTACCGACGATCAAATCTCGGGCAAGTAAAAATATCGCGAGACAAAGGGAATATATATATGGGATTGATTGAATCCTGGCATCGTGGTTCATCAGATATGATCATCGATGAATGTGTGGGAGTCAATATGGGTTTCAGACCATTGTTGATTATTGATAGAAGATCATGTACGATATTCTCGAACCCGCAGGTCACACACTTAACGTGTCTCGATGCTAGGATAGATTGGATAATTGGTTTATAATTTTTGTTCGGAGTCTCGGATGGGATCCGGACATCACGAGAGGTTCGAATGGTCCGAGAATAAGATTCATATAAGGCGTGCAGTTTTGGAGTTGAATTGTTCCGGGTTAATCGGTATTGTACCGGAAGCTTCTAGAACCTTCCGGAAGGGGACCAACGTGGCCCCACCTTCCGGGAGGGGGCATGGGCCTATGAGGGAGTGCCCTGGCCGCATTGGGCCAGGGGCACAAGGCCCCATAGGGCCCAGCCGGCCAAGAGAGGTTTAAACTCTAGATAGAGCTTCTAGAAGGGGGGGTTCCTTGCCCCCCACTCTTCCTCCTTGGGGACGCCGGCCTTGGCTTGGGGGAGGGGCTAGGGCTGCGCCTACCCCTCTATATATAGAGGGCTGGGGACGCACCAAACCCCTACACCTTCCCCTCCAACCCTAGCCACCCTGCTGCCCTCCTCTCTCCCTCCCGACTGCTTGTAGGAGAAGCCCTGCTGCAGAAATTATCCACCAATTGCACCGCGCTGTCGCGTTGTAGATCCAACTCATCTCTCCACCATACTTGCTGGACCAAGGAAGGAGGATACGTCGAGGTGCCGCACGTGTGCATCTCACGGAGGCATCGCCACTTGTGGTGCTAGATCGGATCGGATCGCGAGGAGGAGAAGCGAGTACGACTACATCACCCACCTTCCGACGAACTGTCACATCCCAAGATTTTCCAAATCTTGTAATGTGAAAAATAAATGAACAAAATAAAACTTGTTTGATTTTCAGGGCCAGAAGAAACTTTTTGAATTCAATTGGAACTTCAAACCAAATTGGATCAAATAAATCCTAAAGGGATTTATAAGATAAACATTTAATAAAGGAAAATGAAATGTTTTGGGAATTACTATTTTGGATCTTCAAATAAAAGGTTTTGGTTTTCAAAAGAAATAGAAGTTTTATAAATAAAGATTATTCCATAGAGCCAAATTAAACCTTGGCCAAACTTTTGAAATAAAACATTTTGTTTTGATAAAAATAGTAAAGGTTTATTTAAATAAATTAATAAGGATTTAATATCCAAATATTATTAATAAAGGTTTTACTATTTCCAAAAACCTCCAAAACTTATTTATGTATTTATAATGAGTTTTCCAAGCATTTTTTATTTTCAAATAAAACCTACTATTTTGGTTTTGAAAATAATTAGATTTCAAAAGGACTATTTAATTAAAACAAATCCTATTTGATTTTAATAACAAGGGTCTATTTATTTAATTAATAATGGATCTAAAAATAAAAATATTATTTCATTTTGGATTTTGGTTTATGTTAAATGTAACCAATTTCAAAAGTTCCAAAGTGTGGTGTTTGTTTGAATTGAGTTGAATGTTGATTTGTTTGTTTGAATTTCAAAACAGAAAAAGAATTAGAAAAAGAAAAAGTTTCAGGAAGAAAAAAATAGAAACCAGACTCAACCCAACCCAGAAGCCCAACTAGGCCCAGCAAACAGCCCAGCTTCCCTCTCCCACGACGAAATGTTTTCCACTCACTTCTAGACCCGCAAAGAGACTGACTGGTGGACCCTTTCCTCACTCCTTTCCTCACGACAACAGGACCCACATGCCAACTCACCCCTCTTCTTCCTCGCGACGACCACGCCAAGCGTTCGCCAGTGATTCCGCGTTAATTCCACGAGTAATGGCGCGTTAATCTCGCCCCGACCATGCGCATAAGCATCTCTCCTCCTCTGATTTCTCAAACGCCAACCCCTCTTCGCCACCAGTGTCGAAATCAGCTCCAAACCGCTGCTCCGTCGAGCTTCCTTCTCCAATTTCGGCCGTGTCTTGCCACCCCGTGCCTCCTCGACCTAGCTCACACCTTCCCCACCTCCTGACGCATCTGTCCGTGCCCCTCGTTTGACCGGGGCGTCGAAAGGCCGACTCGACTAAGCTCGAGCGCCGTCTATCTTCAATCGCGACGACGACTCCTGTGTAAACCAGACGCCCCGCACCTCGCTTCACGCTTCCTCACTCGCCTCGGCCATGCGCGTCGACCACACCTCTGTGCCTCCGTGATCTACGCCTTTCGATCATGACAGAACCACCCGACGCCGACGACGTCTCCGACGAGCAATCGCCACCGTTCCTGCGCCACGCCGACCACACTTTGAGCATCACCACATCCTCGATTTTGGTAAGCTCACCTCCTGCTTCGCTCGCTTCAGCGCCGCCATCATCTGCCGCTTCGCCGTTGTCCTAGCGCCGCCTTTTGGCAGTCAAGAGGAGCCGTCCGATCTAGATCCGATACACACGACTGATTGACTTATCGAAAGGGTAAGATCGATCCTGCGCCGCATGTCTCACTTTAGATCCTGCGGTCCACGTTGCCGATCTGGCCGAACCGGTACCGTCCAATTAGACAGTGCCGCGTTTCACCATTTCTGTTTAAAAACAGAATTGAAATCAGAATAGAATGTGAATTTCAAACCTTTGTAACTTTTGATCCACACGTCCTAAAATTACAAATTTTATACCGTTGGAATCAGTAGAACAAACCCTAGCCAACTATGGAATTTGTTTAGCAAATAGTATCTGTTAGTTTGTTTGTTTTTGCAGAAACTTTTGTATGCTTGTTAAGACTAGAAAAATGATTCAAAAATGTTATTGAGTTTGAAACCTTGGAAAAATAGTTTATGGTGAACTTACTGACCCTAGGAACCAACCCATAGTTTGGAAAATGGATTTGGTAAAGTTTAGGATAGAAAACTTGATTTAGTCATATCTAGCCAAATGAAAATAATGGTTTTGAAAATGTTTTTGGAGTAAAAACTTTGGGAAAATGTTTTGGATCAAACCTACTGACCCTAAACACCAAGTTTTGGGAAACAACAACTTATTTGGTGAACAACATAAAGTTGTTGCTTTTATAAAAATATTTTCACCACATAAAATGATGAATGGATTTAAAAATGGTTTATGGACAAAACCCTTTTGCAAATAACTTTGCCACTTTGGTAAATGACCACTTTGGACTTTACAAAGTTTAGAAGCCTAGTGGAGACCATCTTTGCAAATAGAACCATCTCTTGCATGCTTACATGCATGATTTAGATCCCATAGTTTTATGTGTGTGTGAATTGTTGTTTGATTGATTATTTGGAATGCTAGTTGATTTGGTGTTTGCTTGATTGATTGTAGTGAAATTAGCAAAGTGTGAGACTAGCAAGATCAAGGAGTGAACCACCATTCCCTACCAAAAAGGCAAGTTACACTATCATCTAAAGTCCTACTATTTTCATTATACTTAGTGGATTTTGAAACATGCATGAAAAGACATTTTTATACCTATGCTATGCTAAATCCTAATAGGATTCCCTATACCTTCCTTAGTGAAAACAGTGTATTTGTGACATGCTTAGCCATGCTATGTTTTGAAAAGAGATACATGTTGAGATTTTATGAAGTTGAGAAAAGGACTTGTGATTTTATATAATAAAACAAGGACTCAATGAACCACCTGGGTGGCCAAGGATACTTTGAGTATTGGAGAAGGTGGCAACAAAAGGAACCATGTCTATGGCAATATCTTTGTGTTGTTCTCCAAGGGAAACCACCCAGGAAACTTAGAGATTGAACATATTTCTCCAATTGTGGCTTTCGTGTGCAACCACATGCTATTATGGCTCTGGCTTAGTCAACTACATTGGGAAGACCCATGCATTGTCTTCAGTTTACTGGACATCGGGATCTGGAATGCTTCATGGGTGCTGAAGACAAGCTAGCAATGGTGTATGGGAGGACCCTTTGGAAAGACTTCGTCACATTCTCAATCTGCTAGTACTCCATCTTGGTGAGTGTTAATCCAGTGGCCACTGGTGGCAACAAGATGGGATTGTGACATGTGGGTAAAGTGTACTCCTTCTGCAGAAGATAATAAAATCTAAGTACTTAGCCGTGTCCCCGGTTATGGACAATACTAAGCAACTAAAGTTTGAAGCTATGGTAGATCTCGACATTCTAATTTCTAAAAGAAAACTTTTAAAAACTTGATGCACTTGGGGTTACCAAGGGTCTCAAGAGACTTTGACAAAACTTGATGTACTTGGGGTTACCAAGGAACTCAAGAGATTTTGGAAAACATGAACACTTGGGGTTACCAAGGAACTCATGAGATTTTTATAAAACTTGATGCACTTGGGGTTACCAAGGAGCTCAAGGGATTTTGACAAGGACTTGAACACTTGAGTTTCTACCAAGGAGTTCAAGGAACTTGGAAAAAAGAGATTTGTCAGAGGACCAAAACCATTTTGAAAAGATAGGATAAATTATTGCTTTATGAAAATGAGCCTAAAACTCTACTTAGCCAAATAAGCATGTAATGTTAGGATCCACTTATATTCCACATAGTAATGAAACTTGCCAATACAATTCAAATGTATTGACCCTTGTGGCTGTAACTTGTAATGTTGCAGGTTTGATTGATTTTAGTGAAGATTAATTGATTAGGTTTACAAAGTCTACAACCAACATCTGCTTGTGGCACTTTGAAGATGAAGGACCCATACTTATAGTTATTCCGCTGCAATGTAATGTAATAGCCAAATGAGCTATGTATGATGTAATAAAATTATGTTATTCCTGGTTATAAAGTTATGTTATGACCTTTGTTTCTTGATATTACATCTTAACTGTGGATGCTAGCTATTGATCCAGGGACTAGCATTGTAAACACAGGGGACACCACCTTATGTTGTGTAAAGGTTGGGACACTCCCTCTACAGATGGTATCAGAGCATTGTGTTGCCTGTAGGATTTGTAAACCTAGGTTTGGACAAAAACCCTTAGAAAAATAGGAGTTGTACTTGTTCCAAAAACTTATTTACAAAAACACTTGTAAACTCTTTCCTCAACCATTTTGGTTTCAACTCTACCTCTCTTCTATTTCAACTTGATGGAAAAACCTGCCCATGACCAAAGACTACACCATGTGCAAAGGACTTCTTCAGCATCTTCAACTCTAATGACTTCAACTTCTTCAACTCTAATGACTTCAACTCACTACTAGGAAAATGGTCGTTTGTGGCGCACCTGAAAGGCCCATCCGTGGCGCACCAGTAGTGCGCCACGGGCCTTGCGCTACGGCTATCTCTCAGCCGTGGCGCACTGCCTAGTGCGCCACGCCAGTGTAGAGATAGGCGAGCGCACCATCTAGTGCGCCAGAAGTTTGGCATGGTGCGCTACCTTTTATCTTACGTGGCACTACCCGGCGCCACTAAACATCCATGGTGCGCTTTAGGGTAGTGCGCCATGTAGGTAAAACATGTGCGCCACAGATGTATTTTTTGTTTTTTTAATTTCCATGCCGATTATATGCAATACATATTATATACAATATTACAGCAGATATACACACAGATACAAGATATACAATTATATATATAAATACTGATATGAAAAACAAGATTGAAACAAATACATATAGATAAGTCTCATACATGAATACATAGTCCAAGTTACATTGTTTTGATCATGTTACAAAGTAGTAGTTGGTGACATGCGAATACATGTGTCGATCGAACAAGTTAGAGCTCTAAGCTCGCTAGACATCTAAACTAGCTAGCTAGACACAAACGCGGATAAATACCCAAAGAAGATAAGCATGATCACCGCCATGACGAAGGTGTAGGTCTTCATCCGGTTCCTTGTCCTAACTCCCGCTAGATAGCGCGTGTATCTATCTTCCGCCCGCCATAGTGTTGTACCTTTGTAGCTATTTCATTGAAACGGCACTTTGTCTCCGGCAGTCTTCCCAATCATCGAGACTCAGGAACCCGTCCCTTGTACACGACGTACCACGTCATCTACAAGTTGACAATAATAACTAACCGGTGATTGAAAAACATGTATAATTAAAGTCGCATATGAAGATACACTTATAGAAAGTACTCTTAAATCAAAAAGAGCAAACTCAAAAACATGCCTCATATATAACTAGCTAGGTCGTTGGACACAGAATTGCTTATGACGGACCGTTAGCCAAGTAGGATGCACAATTCGGACTTGTGCATATCACAAGGCTAACAATCCCGTCATAGCACATTCACATATATATTGTGCCACGACATTTCAATCATCGGCATATTCTCAAAAAGACAAAATAACTCAAAAGCATGCCTCATATATAACTAGCTAGGTCGTTGGACACAGATTGCTTATGACGGACCGCTAGCCAAGTAGGATGCACAATTCACGGACTTGTGCATATCACAAGGCTAACAATCCGCCATAGCACATTCACATATATATTGTGCCACGACATTTCAATCATCGGCATATTCTCGAAAAGACAAAAATAACTCAAAAGCATGCCTCATATATAACTAGCTAGCTAGGTCGTGATTGGGAATTGCTTATGACGGACCGTGAGCCAAGTAGGATGCACAATTCACGAACTTGTGCATATCACAAGGCTCACAATCCCGTCATAGCACATTCACATATATATTGTGCCACGACATTTCAATCATCGGCATATTCTCGAAAAGACAAAAATAACTCAAAAGCATGCCTCATATATAACTAGCTAGGTCGTTGGACAGAATTGCTTATGACGAGACTGTAGCCAAGTAGGATGCACAATTCCGGACTTGTGCATATCACAAGGCTAACAATCCCGTCATAGCACATTCACATATATATTGTGCCACGACATTTCAATCATCGGCATATTCTCAAAAGACAAAATAACTCAAAAGCATGCCTCATATATAACTAGCTAGCTAGGTCGTTGGACACAGGAATTGCTTATGACGGACCGTGAGCCAAGTAGGATGCACAATTCACGGACTTGTGCATATCACAAGGCTCACAATCCCGCCATAGCACATTCACATATATATTGTGCCACGACATTTCAATCATCGGCATATTCTCGAAAAAGACAAAAATAACTCAAAAGCATGCCTCATATATAACTAGCTAGCTAGGTCGTTGGACACAGATTGCTTATGACGGACCGTGAGCCAAGTAGGATGCACAATTCCCGGACTTGTGCATATCACAAGGCTCACAATCCCGTCATAGCACATTCACATATATATTGTGCCACGACATTTCAATCATCGGCATATTCTCGAAAAAGACAAAATAACTCAAAAGCATGCCTCATATATAACTAGCTAGGTCGTTGGACAGAATTGCTTATGACGGAATTTGTCACCAAGTAGGATGCACATTCCGGACTTGTGCATATCACAAGGTCGACAATCCCGTCATAGCACATTCACATATATATTGTGCCACGACATTTCAATCATCGGCATATTCTCGAAAAAGACAAAAATAACTCACACTTGTCGTCCGAGAACCAAAGAGTAAGCAAAAATACCAAAGAGTAAGCAAAAAAACCAAAGAGTAAGCAAAAACCAAGCATTGATTGATATATAATAATAATAAGCAAAATAAGTAAGCGGTGATACATAAACCTAATAAGATAAGTACACTTGTCGTCCATGTACACACACACAAAGGTCATCTATAGTTTGCAACTACAACTAGGCCAACATCAAGCCTTCCGCTCGGCTTAGGGAACGGAGGACGCCTCGTCATGAACTTCCTATAGTCACCCCGCATCTCTAGGCGATCTTCTATGTCACGGTTATTCGGGATATTTCCTCCGAGAAGATCCCCGAAGTCATGACATCACGAAGATGATTGCCCCAAATCTGCCTGGATGCGATACATCTCTTGTCTAATATCCGAATCATTGATCTTGGCCTTTGCTTCGCCCACGCTTGAGATGATCCGGCAGCAGAATTCTGCTGGTCATAGGAACGCCTCATGTGATGGAGTGCGAGTAGGCTTCCTTCATCGTTTTTACCGCTTCACGCAGGGGAACTCGTTACGTGGTTGAAGACGTGCCGAACTTGACCTTCTTACGCACGAAGTCGGTGCCTTCCGTCGAGGCAAAGCCGGTGAGAGCATCATCCGTAACTTCCTTGATCTTGTCGTAGTTTTTCTTCTTTTCTAGACTCCCGAGTCGAAATACGTGGGAATGCTTCGATAAGGAGATGAGCGCAGTGTTCATCTCTCGCAAAAAATTCAAATGGAATGTGTTGAAAAAGAATGATGATGATCTAATAAAGCCAATCGACGGTGGCGATCGAATAACGACTTACTCGGGAAAGTAAGGCACGAGAATGTATTCCTTTGTCTTGTTCGCCACGAGGATTCTTTTTTAGGTACGAGGCCACGATACGTCGTTCATGGGGAACCCAAGCAGTCACGCATGTAGTAGGGGTCCACTATAGCGATGCCCGTGTGTTCTCTCTAATGATCTGCGTGCCGAGAGAAAAGAGACGGACCATGGTATAGTGTGCGGTATAGGTGGAACATATTGAAGATGTCCTCGAACCGCAGGAAGAACAGATCTGCGGGGAAGTGTCGAAGCCCAAGCTCGGTGGCACCTTAACCACGAATACCGGTGCGAGGGATCTTTCTCCGATAGAAGGCGTCTCTATCGTCAAGACGTCATGCACACTCTGCAGTTCCGAATCGGCGAAGCTTCCGCAAATTTAGGTAGCATGGGCTCACCCGCCACATGAATCCTCCACATAATACCCTCGGGTCTTGGCCCGGCCCCAAACCTGATCGGATTCGCTTGTTGACGCCACCTATGGCTCGAGCTGCTAGATTTTCTTTTCCGCCTTTTTCCTTTTGGAGAGCGGGCAGCACCAACTGAGCACCGCCGCCCTATGTAGTGTGTCAGGGCTTAGAATAAAGGGCGGTTGGTTGTATCGGTGGCTCAGTAAAGGCGCAAGCCGGAGGCGCTCCCGAGAACCAAACAGACGCTTGGTGATAGTGGCTTTCCTGTGGGGCCACCAGCTAGGTCTTCTTCGTTGCCAAACCGAGTCTTGAAGAAGTGATCATTCCGATCTTCAAGTCCTCGGCCGGATCTCGCGCCATGTGCATATCATCAACATGATCATCCGACCCACCGCGGAGGTGACGGCGAGGGCGGTAGGTTTTGCCACCGCTTGTCGCCGCACGACAGCGGTGCTTTTGTTGCGGGCGTGATGGCCCCGCCGTCCCCAAACGGATCATGCTCTTGGCCATAGCATGAACAAGCCAAGCAACTTCGAGGACAGACGACTCTTCTTCATCCGCCTCGGGGTTGAATGGGAGGTTCTGTCGTCGCAGCCCCTTAGCACCGACTAATTTTAACCCTGTGCACGCTTATCCGCATCGGCTTTGAGTGGAACGCGCCGCAAGGGTTGAACGATGGTACCTTGGCAACATCCTCACTCGTTGTTCACGTAGCATAAGAGAGTGCAAGGAACATCCGTCTGCGGAAAACATGTACGGCGTCGTCGAGCGAGATGCCACAAGAGTAATATATAGATGGCATGAAAGGCGGTAATTAAAGCAATTTGTTTACCGTGATGGCGTCGAGATCGGCTAATGTCGACGCACCGTGACACGGCGACGTGCAAGAGACGGGGGCGCTTGATGGCGCGGTCGGGCCGCCGGTATTCTCCTACCGACGGGTGCTTGAGCTCCGGTGCCGCCGACGATGGCGGGGGCACCAACATGTACTCCGCCGCGGTGATGGCGTGGGGAGTCACCAACACTTGCGGCGCCAAGAAGCTGGCGGAGTCACGAACACGTAGTTCGCCTCGATTCGTCGCCGCGTTGTTCGAGTGGTCACGACCATGCTTGGAATCGGCACGGCCCTACTCGACCACCCGCACTCCAGATTCGCTATTGACTCCACCAAGGTAGGCGAAGGACGTAAGGGTGATTGCCAGTTGTCTTGACGATCTGCGGGATCCGCGCCACTTGTGCCTTAAGTTCTTGAACCTCTCGCTTTTCCTCCTCGCTCCTTCCCGACGGCGCCACATGCGTTCTCGGTGGACCAAAATGATCCACCCAATTCTTACCCGAGGTCGCCAGACGGCTGACGACGGCTTCTTCAGAATCGCTCTATTTTCTTGGCCCGTTCATCGCCTGTTAAAAGGGTTATCCCACCGGTGGTCAGCCGACCCACGGGATGAGGAACCACGATCCATGACTAGCAACAATTTCCTCCTCTGCGGAAGAAGTAATAGTGAATCATTTAGATCATCGATTAGATTGCAATCGTGTTGATCACCGTAATTAGATTATACTTACCACAATTTCTCGAATTCCTTCACCGCAGGATCCGCGGTGAGTTGTTTGGTTTTGGGTCCACATGGTAACGGGCCTCGATGAAGTTTCGAACCTGCCGGGTTCGAATTTAGCAAAGGGTTTTCTATCCTTGGATCTATACTCTTCGCCCTCCTTATTCCATTTGGCCTCCATGATTCAGATCCACGGATCCGAGATGGTGATGACCTATATTCATCGCTGCAAGACCTTTCCCGATTACTATTGGCCCCTTTGCTAACACTAGCTGCCTTACCCCTTGGTTCCGCCTAATCTGGTCTATTCTAAACTGTTAGCACCTGTGTTCAATCTGGTGCCCACATTTTTTATTTTATTTTAAAATACTTTTAAATATTCCAAAAATGCCCAAAAGTGGTGATATATGCTACAAAAGTTTTGTTTTGTTTTAAAATACTTTTATATATTCCAAAATGCCCAAAAGTGATAATATATGTCATAAAAGTGGTACAAATTAAATATGCTTCAAATATGTCATAATAATTTGTCCATAAATATTACAATCTTTTTTTGACCACGTTTTACAATATTTTTGAGCTAGCGTTTTACAATATTTTTTGAGCTAGCGTTTACAATCTTTTTCCCTTCTTTGTCGCGGTTGAATAATTTAGCCCCAGACTTTAATGTTTCTTCTTTCGAATGGGCTACCTTTTTGGGTAGGGTTGTCCTTTTTCTTCTTGTGATGTATGTTGTCGCATCGTAGTCGTCATCTTCAATCTTTGGATCGCGTCTTGGTCAAGTCTTGCTCATTGGCGACTCCATCCATTCCGATGATGTTCCTTTTTCCTCTCCTCACGACAACACGGCTAGGCTTTGTCGTCGGTAATGAAAAACATTGGTCCACTTTGGTAGCCGCACTCCACGGTTCATTTTTTCGCGCCACGTTTGCACCGTGCCTTGGATTTGGCTGCCGGGTATAACCATGGTTGTGAAATACGGTCTTCTCTTCGACGTTCTTTGCCCATCCGACACGGAACATCGGCACCTTTTCTCCACGATAGTCGAGCTCCCAGATCTCCTCGATTCTTAGTAGAATCTTTCCTTCACGTTGTCATCGGTGTAGAATTCGACGTTACGCTGAGTTCGATAATCACACTTGTTGTCCTTTTCCTCCGTGTAGAATGTGTAGCCGTTGATATCATACGCACGATAGGTCACCAGGTTTTGCATCGGTCCCTGCGACAAGGTGAATATGATCTTTTCCGTGTCGGAAGAATGCGAGCTGGGATTATCAAGGGCGTCCGCCTAAACCAACGCGTGAAATCTGAGTTGTGCTCTTTGATTATTTCTCCTGCGTCCTCTGTATGCCCGGTCATCGTACTTCTTCTCGATTAACCTTTTGTGCTTCGTACCCAAGGATCGACCAGTTCTAAATCTTTGTAGCGCGAGGTTTGCTCGATCAAAGTCTGCGTCGAAAATCGAAGTCGCATGCAAGATGCGACCCTCTCGGTGACCAGATCCGTCGAGCTTGCCAAGGTGTCTGCTGACGGAAGACCGGAGTTCTCGATGTCTAGATAATTCGCGAAAGAGATGCACTCTTCGCCGAAAGCCCTTGGCTATGCTTCCATCCGGGGACCATTGCGACGTATCCTTTGATGTGTCCGTTCATCCTTTCGAATGCCATCATCCTGCGGAGAAACATCGGCCCGAGTTACGATGTCCTCCGACATGGACCAGCAGATGCACCATAATGTCGAAGAATGCGGGTGGGAAGTAGACCTCAAGCTCACATAGTATCACCACGATCTCCTCCGTAGCCTTCCGAGCTGATTCAAGCCAATCGACTTCCTAGAGATGACGTCGAAAAACTTGCATAGGCCAAATAACGTTTCACGGACGTGCTCGTCCATTATCCCTCTTAGTGCGACGGAAGTACTGCGTCATTAGCACGGCGCATCGTGAGACTTCATGCCATCGAACCTCTCCGCCTCGCCTAGGTATCTCGCTTATCTTGCCAGCGTGGCCGTGAAATTTGACTCCTAGAAGGCACTTGAAAACTGTTTGATCTCATCACGGCTTAGAGTGAAGCAAGAAGGAGGCGTAATATTCGTTCTTCTTGAACTTTTTACCCTTCCGACGACCTTGTGTCGTCTCCGACTCATGATCATCGTCATCTTCCCGATCATCGAGTAGTCGTCCTTCGTGAAGCTCCTTCCGGATACCCAAGCATATCAGGTCGTGCCTTTCGGACCATCTTTCGTCCTATCGGCATGTTGATTATGGTGGCGACGGACTCTCGCAAGTTTTCGTGATATGCATGATGTCGAGGCTATGAGGCGTGCGGAGAAACTTCCAAGATGGCAACTCCCGAAAGCAGACCTTGTTTTCCATACCTTCATCGGCTTGTCTTGTTCTGCCTCTTCGCTTCTTTCCGTGCTTAGGACAATCTTTCCAGTTTTCACAACTCTTCCACTTCTTCGCTGCTCCTACGCTCTGGGATTCCTCGGGTCTCGGATTTGCCATCGAACAGGTCTCCACGTTTTCTCCATGGATCATTCTTGCCGAGCCACCTCCGGTGCGCCATGAACACGGTTTTCGATGACCCTGGATCTTTCTCTAGTTGGAGATAGCTTGTGTTATCCATGCACCTAACGCATGCGTGGAATCCTTGGATAACCTGCCCCGAGATATACCCGCAACTTGGATAGTCTTGCACCGTAGTGACCAACGCGGCTCTCATAGTGAAATAATCTTGTGCGACGGCGTCGTAAGTATTGGCTCCAGATTCCCATAACGTGGCTAGCTCCTCTTTCAACAGCCCGAGATACAGATTGATGTCGGTACCAGGTTGTTTCGGCCCTTGAATTAGCATACTCATTTGTATGTACTTCTTCTTCATGCACAACCATGGAGGGAGGTTGTACATCCATACAAACACAGGCCAAGTGCTGTGCGTCTTGCTCGCTACCGAACGGATTGAGTCCATCGGTGCTCGCACCAAGCCCGATGTTCCTCGAATCTCCACGAATTCGAATTCGAGGTTCAATCTTTCCACCGGCTAGCATCCGAAGGTGCGTCGGCAGCTCATCCTTTTCGGTCATCATCATCTCGGCTTCTTCCTTTCCGCATGCCATCGCATGAGCTTCTTCCTTAGGGTCCGCGAAATAACGCTGCAGACGAGGGTGATAGGAAAGTACCATACCACTTTTCGAGGTGCTTTCTTCCCTTTCTTGTATCGACTCACGCCGCTTTACGGACATGTGGTTTTCTCCGTCCTCGCCCGATAAATGATGCAATCGTTGATGCATACGTGATATCTAACGTCGGTAGATCGAGAGGAGACGATTTTCTTGGCATCCTCGATACTAGTTGGACATGTGTTCCCCTCCGGGAGACGATCGTGCGAATGCCATCATATCGTGAAGCTTGCGTCGCTCAATTTGTGCTTTGCCTTCATCTCCATAGCCTTGAGCGTTACATTCAACCGGGTATCATCGGGCCTGCATCCTTCATACAATGGAGTAACCGCGTCTTTCTCAAGTTGCGCAAGCTTGGCTTTCTCTCTAGCGGCAGCCCTGGCGTTACTCGTCTGCTTGAGAAGCAGCTCTTGCACATAAGGGTCCCGCACCCAGCCTGACGTTGTTCCATCGTCGTCTGCTCCTCCGCCATCTAGATCATCATCATCCCGGTCTGCTTCCGTACCTTCACCATCTCCAGGAGCCTCTTCATCATCTCGCCCGTTCTCGCCGTGATGATGATCACCGCATCCATCATCCACGCCATCGCTTATCCAACGAGTGTATCCATCCATGAAACCATGGCGGAGCAGGTGCGCCTGCAGATTCCCGGAATCTGGGTCGATCACCCAGTTGAGTTTGCATCTTCTGCACGGACATCTTATATCTGTCTTGTTATTTCATATCATGTCGGCCGTCGCACATTTCAAAAATCTAGCCACAATGCCTTCGCTAATTATGCGGACCATTTTTGCTCGCACGATGTACACGGTACAATTTTGAAGTCTATTAGAACCACATAATGAATGCATGCATGCAATGGTCGATAGAAAATTTCGGCATGACCTATCCTAAAATTAGGACCTTATGAATGCCAAAGTCTTGCCAAAATGGAAATGAATCAACATTTTGGCAAAACAATGGCAACTTGTTCACATACAAACACAAGAGAGAGAGACCGATCCATACACACATCAACATATCATTATCCTCTCCATACACACATGCATGAGCATCATCGATACTCTCCATATACACACATATGACCATCGATCCTAGCTCTCCACACATACACACATCATGACATGAGCATCGATCATCTACATACATATGAGCACATGCATCATCCATATACACATGAACACATCCTTACATGGACAACTTACCGAGATGAGAGACCGATCGCGAGAAAGATGGAAAGGAGAGGTGCGTCGGCCGACCGGAGACGGATAGATGAGAGACCGAGACCACCTCTATTACTTATGTAACATCCAAAGCAAGTTTTACATGCTAAAAATGGTGAATGTGTGGAGAAATTGAGGTGGGAAGGAGAAGATCCCGACTAGATCTAAGGAGGAAGAAGAAGGGCAAAGTGAAGTGTGGGGTGGTGGATGTGGTCACACATGTGCACATAAAGTCTTGTCTTAAAAAATCGACATCCGTGGCGCACTAGGCGAGTGCGCCACAGATGTTTTAGTCCTGTGGCGCACTAGGCGGAGTGCCATGGGTTAGTGGCCGTCTTAGAGCAGGTGGGCATGCGCTGTCGTGGCGCACCATGCACATGTGCGCCATGATGACCCTAACAACCGTGGGCGCACGTGTGCATGGTGCGCTCTGAAGTTTGGTGTGTGGCCACAGGCCTGGCCCACACATATCTGTGGCGCACTAGGGTCATGTGCGCCACGGATGTTCTAGTTATTAGTAGGGCACGCTGTGTGAGCCACTGCTTTTAGCCGTGGGGCACTTCAACCATGTGAGCCACGGATGTGCTGATTACCTATAGCCGTTTTCCTAGTAGTGACTTCTTCAACTCTAATGACTTCAACATCTTCAGCATATTCCCCAAGGACTTCCAACTTGGATGACACTAAGGACTACAAGTGAGACAAGGAAATCTTGCTCAAGATTTAGAGACTGAGGGAATGCAAAAGTTAGAAGGAGCCCACATCACTTGAGGTATTGTAACCAAGAGTTTTTCTCAAGGAAACCATGATCTCATGCTAGAGGAAGAAACCAAGAAGGATGGAAAGATCACAAGTGAACCCTATAGATGGACCACCATATTTTAGTTAAGACAAAACCACCAACTTATGTGGTGTAACAAAAATATTTTTTGTTGCCTAAGTATGTGCTTGAACTTTGTTGTTTGAGTGAAATGTTTGGCTTGTGATTGCATGCACATTGCTTGTGTGAATTGTGATGTGTGTGATTAGAATTGATTCCTTAGAAATATCTTGCCTATTCTAATCTCCCTTCAACCCAAACAGATGACTACTCCAAAAGACTCCAACATCAAGGTTGATGACACCAACACCAACCAAGAGGACAGCATGAAAGAGCTCATAGCAACCCAGAACCAGTTGAACCAAGTGAGAGCTCAATTCATAGCCAACTCCAGTGGAGAAGATCCAATACTACAAGGATTTTTGGAAACTCAAGGCCAATTGATGCTTAAGGTGACTGATCAAATGATCAAAATGGAAGAAAGCTATCCCAAAAGAGTCTTTGACAACAAGGATGACAGAAACATTATTCTAGATGGAGCCCCATCTTGCATTATTTGTGGGGACAAGGATCATACTTCCAAGGAGCATGGAGATCAATGCCCCAACTGTGAAGAGAAACATCCTGTTGGACAATGCCCCACTTCTCAAGCCACTTGCTACCTATGTGAAGGAAACAACCATGTTCCTATCCAATGTCCCATCTATTCCATGGTGGAACAAAGGAAACAAGAAGGATCCAAGTATACCAAGAAGGCTGATGACAAAGGAAAAGGATCACTTATACCTCCAAACAAAACAACCCAATTCAAAGGATCAAAGAAACCCAAGAAGCAAAAGATAGACAAAAGCCATGTGCAATGTTATAAATGTAAGGAAATGGGACACTATTCTGGTGAATGCCCAGAGAACCCGAAGAATAAAGAAATTGGCCAAGTAGTGTGCAACAACTGCAAAGATCTAGGCCACTATGTAGCAACTTGTCCACAAGAGCCACGTAAAGAACTCAAGGACATCCACTGTTTCAATTGCAAGAACCCAGGACATTATGCAAGCAACTATCCAGAAAAGATGAAGAACAAGTTGAACAAGCCTATGGAGAAACTCAACCTTGGCCCATGAGTCAAGTATGGAAACAAAGGACACAATCCAAATGTTTGCTTAGAGAAGTTTCCCCAGGATCCCAAGAAGGACAATATGTAATTTTTGTTTGAAAAATTTTAAGGGTGGTAGTACCCTAGTGTTTTGAGCCTACTTGTAACCCTAGCCTTCCCAAATCTCGGGACGAGATTTATTTTAAGGGTGGTAGCCTGTCACATCCCAAGATTTTCCAAATCTTGTAATATGAAAAATAAATGAATAAAATAAAACTTGTTTGATTTTCAGGGACAGAAGAAACTTTTTGAATTCAATTGGAACTTCAAACCAAATTGGATCAAATAAATCCTAAAGGGATTTATAAAGATAAACATTTAATAAAGGAAAATAAAATGTTTTGGGAATTACTATTTTGGATCTTCAAATAAAAGGTTTTGGTTTTCAAAAGAAATAGAAGTTTTATAAATAAAGATTATTCCATAGAGCCAAATTAAACCTTGGCCAAACTTTTGAAATAAAACATTTTGTTTTGATAAAAATAGTAAAGGTTTATTTAAATAAATTAATAAGGATTTAATATCCAAATATTATTAATAAAGGTTTTACTATTTCCAAAAACCTCTAAAACTTATTTATGTATTTATAATGAGTTTTCCAAGCATTTTGTATTTTCAAATAAAACCTACTGTTTTGGTTTTGAAAATAATTAGATTTCAAAAGGACTATTTAATTAAAACAAATCCTATTTGATTTTAATAACAAGGGTCTACTTATTTAATTAATAATGGATCTAAAAATAAAAATATTATTTTATTTTGGATTTTGGTTTATGTTACTGAACAGAACCAATTTCAAAATTTCCAAAGTGTGGTGTTTGTTTGAATTGAGTTGAATGTTGATTTGTTTGTTTGAATTTCAAAACAGAAAAAGAATTAGAAAAAGAAAAAAGTTTCAGGAAGAAAAAAATAGAAACCAGACTCAACCCAACCCAGAAGCCCAACTAGGCCCAGCAAACAGCCCAGCTTCCCTCTCCCATGACGAAACGTTTTCCACTCACTTCCAGACCCGCAAAGAGACTGACTGGTGGACCCTTTCCCTCACTCCCTTTCCTCGCTGACAACAGGGACCCACACATGCCAACTCACCCCTCTTCTTCCTCGCGACGACCACGCCGGCCATTTCGCGGTGATTCCGCGTTAATTCACAGTAATGGCGCGTTAATCTCGCCCCGACCATGCGTGCATATAAGCATCTCTCCTCCTCTGTTTCCCTCAAACGCCAACCCTCTTCGCCACTGGGTTGCTCGAAATCAGCTCCAAACCGCCGCTGTCCGCCGAGCTTCCTTCTCCACCCGCCGTGTCCCGCCACCCGTGCCTCCTCGACCTAGCTCACACCTTCCCCACCTCCTAACGCATCCGTCTGCGTTCTCGTTTGACCTGGCGCCCCGGGCCGACTCACCAAGCTCGAGCGCCGCTCATCTTCAATCGCGACGACGACTCCTGTGTAAACCAGACCGCCCGCACTCCTCGTTCACGCTCCCTCACTCGCCTCGGCCATGCGCGTCTGACCACACCCTCTGTTGCCTCCGCGTGATCTACAGCGCCGCCTTCGACCGCGGACAGAACCACCCGACGCCGACGACGTCTCCGACGAGCAATCACCACCATTCCCGTGCGCCCCCTGCCACGTCGACCACACTTTGAGCATCACCACATCCTCGCGATTCTGGTAAGCTTACTCCCTCCCTTTCTCGCTTCCTGCCTTGCTAGCGCCACCATCATCTGGCCGCTCCGCCGCTCGCCGTTGTCCTAGCGCCGCCAGCCTTTGGCAAGTCAGTAGGAGCCGTCCGATCTAGATCCGATACACACGACTGATTGACTTATCGAAAGGGTAAGATCGATCCTGCGCCGCACGTCTCACTTTAGATCCTGCGGTCCACGTTGCCGATCTGGCCGAACCGGTACCGTCTAATTAGACAGTGCCGCGTGTCACCATTTCTGTTTAAAAATAGAATTGAAATCAGAATAGAATGTGAATTTCAAACCTTTGTAACTTTTGATCCACACGTCCAAAAATTACAGATTTTATACCGTTGGAATCAGTAGAACAAACCCTAGCCAACTATGGAATTTGTTTCGCAAATAGTATCTGTTAGTTTGTTTGTTTTTGCAGAAACTTTTGTATGCTTGTTAAGACTAGAAAAATGATTCAAAAATGTTATTGAGAGGCAATAATAAAGTGTTTATTATGTGTATTCCAAGTATATGATAGATGTTTATTTTGCATGCTATAATTGTATTAATACGGAAACGTTAATACATGTGTGTTTAATAAACAAACAGAAAGTTCCTAGTTATGCCTCTCTCATAAACTAGCTCGTTGATTAACAAGATGATCAAGGTTTCCTGATCATGGACATTGGATGTTGTTAATAATGGGATCACAACATTAGTGTAATGGTGTGATGAACATTCATCCGAAGTATAGCATTACGATCAAAGTCATTGAGTTTATATTGCTATAACAACTTACGAAGTGATCCTAATCCTTAGACCATGAGATCATGTCAATCACTAACACCGGAAGAGTTTCTTGATAACATCAAACGTCACACCGTAACAGGGTGATTATAAAGATGGATTCATAACTAATAAAGTGTTATGTTGAGGCTCATGGATAGAGAGTGGAATATGTTAATCACGATGACGGATAGATATACTGGGGCCCTCTTGGTGATATCACATTGATTAGCTTGCAAGCAAGTGATTTGATCACTAGAATGTTATATCACAGGAACGAGAAAAGAGTGCATGTCAGTAACGATCAAACTAGGTATGGAGATACCGATGATCGAATCTCGGACATGTAATATATCGTGAAACAAAGGGATTAAGATACTAGCATAAAAGGTTCCGACGATCACAAGAAAGTCATCGTTGAATGTGTGGGAGTCAGTATGGGTCTCCAGATCCCGCTTCTGATTATTGATCCGAGAGGGGTCTCGATCATGTCCGCATTATTCACGAACCGTAGGGTGACACACTTAAGAGACACCGACATCCAATTGGAGCAAATGTTTCATGCCGAAAGAATGAACAAGCGCAGGAATTTATTTCACTAGATACCGAAACAGGTTTTCGGGTGAAATTGCATAAAGTGGTTATGCATGTGAAATAGAATTCTAGCAAGGGGTTATTTGTGAATGTTTGTCATTAAAGTAATTGACAAAATTCTGAATAAAATAAAAGAGTTTTATTTAATGAGAGTTTGCATTAAATTTGGTGGAAATTTAATGGGACTTTGAGTGGACTTTTGAGTGGAAGGATTTTAAAGGGAATTTTGTGAGTGGAGTGTCCACCCACATGAATGAAGGAGGGGAGGGGGCAGCTCCCATGGCCGGCGGCCACCCCCTTGGGTGCCCCCCTCCTCCTATAAAAGGAGCCCCCCTCCTCACTTGTCTCACACACCTCCTCGTGAAGGATCTCTCTACCCCTCTAGAATTTATCGCCCATGGTCTCGGACTAGCGAGATACATGTTCCCGGTGTCTATTCGGCAAGAAAGAGTTGTGCTTCCGCTGCATGGCTGGAGCGAGGAGGCGGAGGTTGCTCGGTGCCTCGAACGTGTGTGCGAGCACGGATGCGTCATGCGGCGCTAGGACTTCCTCTCGATCTTGAGATCGGCAAGAGATCGTCTACATCAACCACGAGTTGAACTCGTTAAGCTTTGTCGGTCTTCAAGGGTATGTTCTCTACGGATATACATCCGCCCGTTGTTTGTATCTAGTATATAGATCTTGGTATATAGTTCACATCGTAGGAAAAATTTTGTTTTCTATCTTGCGAACCCTACAAAGGGTATCGAGCGGATCTATGCGTAGATACTTTACACGGGTAGTACACATATGAGTATGTGGGCGATGATGATCATGTTCTTGCTCCTTTGTTGTAATTTTGGATATTGGTGGCATAGTGGGATGAAGCGGCCCAGACAAACTTTACATGTCCTCGCACATGAGACCTGTTCCACGCTTGACATGCAACTAGTTTGCATAAGTGGCTAGCGGGTGTCTTTCTCTCCTACTATAGTCAATATCTATTTTGCAAGCGAGTTGTTAACAATTTGATTATCCTCGTTGTGGTTCATGTTCGTAGGTAAGAACGGTTCTATATCGAAAGCCCTAAGCCACGTAAAACTTGCAATGGATAAATTAGAGGCGTCTAGTTTAGATTGTTGCTGGGCTAGTGTTATGATATGGTAGTGTTGTAAGTAGAAGTATGAGATGATACTCTTACAACACACATAGCGTGTAAAATCCATAGACCTTGGATTTACACATATAGGTATGATAGTGATCATACCACGATGCACATGATAGAGATCATCTGCGGGAACCATATCATTTCACTAATAAACATATGATGTTTTGATAGCATATTATATTGCTTGTTTAGCGCTTTGTTAGAATAATAAGATGATCCCTCATTTAAATATCAAGATAAGAATGTGTTCTTCCTTTAGTATGCACCGATTATGTTTTCTTCGCTCCAAGACATCACGTGATGATCGGGTGTTCTTGGATCCACGACCATATTTCGGGTGTAAAACAGTTACACACGCGAATACTAAGGTTCTAACTTGGCGAGCCTAGCATGTACAGACATGGCCTCGGAACACGGACTGAAAGGTTAAGCATGAGTCATATAGTTGATATGATGCCCATTTAATGCTCGCCTTTGAAGCTATACCGACTCACGTGATGATCGGACTTGGTGTAGTGGATTTGGTTCATGTAATCACCAAAAAGGCACGAGGGATGTCGTTTTTGAGTGGGAGTTCATTCGTAATATAGATTAGTTGAACTCAATCTATCATACACTTAGTCTAAACTTTACAAATTCATTGTAGATGGCACCACCGCTTTTAATTTCAATGTGTTCATGGAGAAAGAGAAACTAGCAACGAACGGTAGCAACTTTACCGAATGGGCCATGAATTTGAGGATTCTCCTCTGTTGCACACAAAAGCAATATGTGCTAGAAGCGCCGTTAGGCCCCCACCTTTTGATGATGCCCTGACGAGGAGAAGAATGTCTATCGACTCGCGGGAGGACCACAACTTAGTTCATTGCGGCATATTGTATGGGCTAGAGCCGAACTCAAAGCGTTTCAAACGGCAATGCATTTGATACAATGGGTGAGTTGAAAATGATTTTCGACACATGTTGTAGAGAGCTACAACGCTCGTAAAAGTTCTTTAGCTACATGATGGAAGAGCACATCGTTAGTGAGCATGTACTCAAGATGTCGGTTACACCGATAAACTTGTGTCCTTGGGAATATCGATTCCCATTGACTTAGGCATCCATCGTGTTCGGTCTACGCCACCTAGCTATAAGAGCCGTGATGAACTATAATATGCAAGGCATGAAGAAGTCTCTCCAAGATTACGCCAATGCTTAAAACCAGAAGTGGAGATCAAAAGGAACATCAAGTGTTGATGATCAATAGGAACACCGGTTTCAAGAAAGACAAGAAGGGAAACGAAAGGGAAGAAAGGCGACAAGCTGTTGTTGCCGAAAAGAAACCCGAGTTGGACCTAAGTCCGATTCTGAGTGCTACTATTGTAAGGGGATCCATCGAAGCGCAATCGCCCCAAGTATCTGGCGACAAGAAGGCCGGCAAGGCAAACAAAGGTATATATGATATACATGTTATTGATGTGTACTTGACTAGTGCTCGCAGAGCACCGGGTATTTGATACGGTTTAGTTGCTAATATTTGTAACTCGAATCGGGGCTGCGGAACAAGCGACCGCTAGCAAGGTGAGGTCAAGATGCGTTGGCAATGGATCAAGCGTTGATGTGATCGCCGTTTAACGCCGCCTCCACTTGCCGTCGGATTAGTTATAAACTTGAATAAATGTTATCCGTGCTCGACCGAGCATGAACATTGTATCTGGATCGTGTTTGATGCGAAGTGGTTATTCATTTAAATCCGAGAACAATGGTTGTTCCATTTATATGAATGAAATCTTTTATGGTCATGCACCGATGATGAATGGTCTATTTCTATTAGATCTCGATGATAATGTTACACATATTCATAATGTTGATGCTAAAAGGATTAAACTTAATGATGATATATCCGCATATATGTGGTAATCGCCGCTAGGTCATATTGGCGTTAAACGCATGAAGAAGCTCCATTCGGATGGACTTTTGGAATCACTTGATTATGAATCATTTGATACATGTGAGCCATGCCTTATGGGCAAGATGACTAGAACGCCCGCTTCAATGGAACGGGCTGATTTATTGGAGATCATACATTCGATGTATGTGGTCCAATGAGTGTGTCGCTTGAGGTGGATATCGTTATTTTGTTACTTTCACGGATGATTTGAGTAGATACGGTTATATCTACTTGATGAAACACAAGTCCGAAACCTTTGAAAAGTTCAAGGAATTTCAGAATGAAGTGGAAAATCATCGTAATAGAAAGATCAAATTTCTACGGTCCGACCGTGGAGGTGAGTATCTAAGTTACGAGTTTAGCACTCACATGAAAGAGTGTGGAATTGTTTCACAACTCACACTGCCGAACACCACAATGAAATGGTGTGCCTGAACGTCGTAATCGCATTTTATTAGATATGGTTCGATCTATGATGTCTCCGATGACTTGCCGTTGTCATTTTGGGGTTATGCACTAGAAGCTGCTGCATTCACTTTAAATCGCACCATCTAAATCCGTTGAAAAGACACCAGATGATTTGTGGTTTGGAAACAAACCTAAGATGTCATTTCTTAAAGTTTGGGGATGCGATGTTTATGTGAAGAAACTTCAACCGGATAAACTCGAACCCAAAGCGGAAAAATGCGTCTTCATAGGATACCCTAAAGAAACTATTGGGTATTCCTTCTATCACAGATCTGAGGGCAAGGTTTTTGTTAAGAATGGATCCTTTCTAGAGAAAGAGTTTCTGCGAAAGGTGTGAGTAGTCGGAAGGTAGAACTCAAGAGGTTGTGGAACCTTCTCTTCAAAGTATGGCGAGTAGCCAGCACTGGAAGTTGTTCAAGTTGGCTCCACCTGTTGAAGAGGGAACTAATGATAATGATCATGAAACTCCAAAGAGAGTACTACCAACCTCGCAGTCAAACAGACGCTGCAACTCCGAGTCAGACGGAAATCCTGTCATGAATTTCATGGTTGATGAAAATGATGACCCTGCGACGTATGAAGAAGCGATGATGAGCCCGGATTCCAACAAATGGTTAGAAGCCATGAAATCCGAGATGGAATCCATGTATGAAAATCAAGTTTGGAACTTGGTGGAATTACCTCACGACCGAAAGGCCGTGGAGAACAAATGGATTTTCAAAAGGAAAACTGATGCTGATGGTAATGTGACCATCTATAAAGCTCGACTTGTCGCAAAGGGGTTTCGACAAATTCAAGGAGTTGACTATGATGAGACTTTCTCTCCCGTAGCGATGCTAAAGTCAGTTAGGATTATGTTAGCAATTGCTGCATATTTAGATTATGAGATATGGCAGATGGATGTCAAAACCGCGTTTCTCAATGGTAATATTAAAGAAGAGTTGTATATGATACAACCAAAGGGTTTTGTCGATCCTAAGGATGCTAACAAGGTGTGCAAGCTTCAGCGATCCATCTATGGATTGAAGCAAGCATCACGAAGTTGGAATCTCCGCTTTGATGAGGTGATCAAAGAGTTTGGATTTGTCCAAACTTATGGATAAGCTTGTATTTACAAGAAAGTGAGTGGGAGCAATGTGGCATTTCTGATATTATATGTGGATGACATATTATTGATCAGAAATTATATAGATCTTTTAAACAGTGTTAAAAGTTATCTAAACAGAAAATTTTCAATGAAGGACCTAGGTGAAGCGTCATACATATTAGGAATAAAGATCTATAGAGATAGATCTAGACGCCTAATAGGGCTATCGCAAAGTACATACCTTGATAAGATTTTAAAGAAGTTTAAAATGGACGGAAGTAAGAAGGGGTTCTTACCTATGTTGCAAGGCAAGACATTGAGTAAGACTCAAAGTCCAGCTTCGGCGGAAGAAAGAGAGATAATGGACAAAGTCCCCTATGCTTCAGCCATAGGCTCTATAATGTACGCCATGCTATGTACAAGACCGGATGTGGCACATGCTATTAGTTTGACTAGTAGGTACCAATCGGATCCAGGTTCGGAACACTAGATATCGGTCAAGAATATCCTTAAGTACTTACGAAGAACTAAGGATATGTTTCTTGTATATGGAGGTGAAGAAGAGCTCGTCGCTAAGTGTTATGTCGACGCTAGCTTTGACACCGATCCGGATGACTCTAAGTCTCAATCCGGATACGTATTTCTCATGAATGGCGGAGTGGTTAGTTGGAGGAGCTCCAAACAACCTGTGGTAGTGGGATCAACAACGGAGGCCGAATATGTTCTCGCCGAAGCGGCTCGAAGCGCTTTGGATGAAGGAGTTCATATCCGAACTAGGAGTGGTGGCAAACGTTGGACCCAATGGTGATCTATTGTGACAACAATGGTGCCATTTCCAATGCCAAAGAGCCAAGGTCTCACAAGCATTCCAAGCATATTAAGCGCGGTTTCACTCCATCCGCGAGCATGTCAAGGATGGAGATATAAAGATTTAGAAGTACATACGGATCTCAATGTAGCAGATCCGTTGACTAAAACTCTCCCTAGAGCAAAACATGATCAACACCGAACTCAATGGGTGTTAGATTTATCACTATGTAACTAGATTATTGTCTCTAGTGCAAGTGGGAGATCAAGGAATATGCCCCGAGAGGCGATAAGAAAGTGTTTATTATGTGTATTCCAAGTATATGATAGATGTTTATTTTGCATGCTATAATTGTATTAATACGGAAACGTTAATACATGTGTGTTTAATAAACAAACAGAAAGTTCCTAGTTATGCCTCTCTCATAAACTAGCTCGTTGATTAACAAGATGATCAAGGTTTCCCGATCATGGACATTGGATGTTGTTAATAACGGATCACAACATTAGTGTAATGGTGTGATGAACATTCATTCAAGTATAGCATTACGATCAAAGTCATTGAGTTTATATTGCTATAACAACTTACGAAGTGATCCTAATCCTTAGACCATGAGATCATGTCAATCACTAACACCTAAGAGTTTCTTGATAACATCAAACGTCACACCGTAATGTGGTGATTATAAAGATGGATTCGTAAACTAATAAAGTGTTATGTTGAGGCTCATGGATCGAGAGTGGAATTTGTTCATCCCGATGACGGATAGATATACTCTGGGCCCTCTCGGTGATATCACATTGATTAGCTTGCAAGCAAGTGATTTGATCACTAGAATGTTATATCACAGGAACGAGAAAAGAGTGCATGTCGAATCTAGATCAAACTAGGTATGGAGATACCGATGATCGAATCTCGGACATGTAATATATCGTGAAACAAAGGGATTAAGATACTAGCGTAAAAGGTTCCGACGATCACAAGAAAGTCATCGTTGAATGTGTGGGAGTCAGTATGGGTCTACAGATCCCGCTTCTGATTATTGATCCGAGAGGGGTCTCGATCATGTCCGCATTATTCACGAACCGTAGGGTGACACACTTAAGAGACACCGACATCCAATTGGAGCAAATGTTTCATGCCGAAGAATGAATGAAGCGAGGAATTTATTTCACTAGATACCAAACAGTTTTCGTGAAATTGAATAAAGTGGTTATGCATGTGAAATAGAATTCTAGCAAGGGGTTATTTGTGAATGTTTGTCATTAAAGTAATTGACAAAATTCTGAATAAAATAAAAGAGTTTTATTTAATGAGAGTTTGCATTAAATTTGGTGGAAATTTAATGGGAATTTGAGTGGACTTTTGAGTGGAGGAAATTTAAAGGGCATTTTGTGAGTGGAGTGTCCACCCACATGAATGAAGGAGGGGAGGGGGCTGCCCCCCATGGCCGGCGGCCACCCCTTGGGTGCTCCCCCCTCCTCCTATAAAAGGAGCCCCCCTCCTCACTTGTCTCACACACCTCCTCGTGAAGGATCTCTCTCCCCCTCTAGAATTTATCCCCCATGGTCTCGGACTAGCGAGATACATGTTCCCGGTGGCTATTCGGCAAGAAAGAGTTGTGCTTCCGCTGCATCACTGGAGCGAGGAGGCGGAGGTTGCTCGGTGCCTCGAACGTGTGTGCGAGCACGGATGCGCTGCTGATTTGCGGCGCTAGGACTTCCTCTCGATCTTGAGATCGGCAAGAGATCGTCTACATCAACCACGAGTTGAACTCGTTAAGCTTTGTTGGTCTTCAAGGGTATGTTCTCTACGGATATACATCCTCCCGTTGTTTGTATCTAGTAGATAGATCTTGGTATATAGTTCACATCGTAGGAAATTTTTTGTTTTCTATGCTGCGAACCCTACAAGGATCCACTTATATTCCACATAGTAATGAAACTTGCCAATACAATTCAAATGTATTGACCTTTGTGGCTGTAACTTGTAATGTTGCAGGTTTTATTGATTTTAGTGAAGATTGATTGATTAGGTTTACAAAGTCTACAACCAATATCTGCCTGTGGCACTTTGAAGATGAAGGACCCATACTTATAGTTATTCCGCTGCAATGTAATGTAATAGCCAAATGAGTTATGTATGATGTAATAAAATTATGTTATTCCTGGTTATAAAGTTATGTTATGACCTTTGTTTCTTGATATTACATCTTAACTGTGGATGCTAGCTATTGATCCAGGGACTAGCATTGTAAACACAGGGGACACCACCTTATGTTGTGTAAAGGTTGGGACACTCCCTCTACACGAACGTTCCGCTGTGCGAATCTTCAAGGGTATGAAGATCTAATCCAATCTCTCTTGTTGTTTGCATCTCCTAGATTAGATCTTGGCTTCCCTCTGTTCGCATCCGTAGAAAATTTTGATTTACTATGCCGCGAAACCCTTCAGTGGTATCAGAGCTAGATCTATGCGTAGATGTGTTTCACGAGTAGAACGCAACATGGTTGTTGCGGGCGTTGATGTTTTCTGTTGCAAGACTCTTGTTTGTGTTCTTCTTATGACGCGGGGTAGTGATATTGAAGCGGTCTAGGCCAACCTTACGCGACGTCGTTCGCGAGACCGGCTCCGCACTTGACGTGTGGCTTGTTCCACACATGCGGCTGGTGGATGTCAGTTTCTCTCACTATAGTTGTCATGGGATTAACACCGGAGTTTGGCAACCATAATATCACCGTTGTGGCTTTCCGTAGGTAATAATCGTTCTTAGCATCTACTCCCATAAGCCACGTAAAACATGCAACAACAAAGTAGAGGCGTCTAACTTGTTTTTGCAGGGAGTGTTTTCAGTGATATGGTATGGCCCAAGATGTGATGTCTATGGACAAATCCTTCTTCACTTGATATATCTTCTTATCATCAAGATAAACATATTTAAGATCATCAGGTAAAGGTTTTAATTTGAAAACAGGATCCCCTTTAGGTGGTAGTGTGGTACCCAAATCTTCCACAGGTAGATTATGCTTAAGCTGTTCCGGCTGACAAAGAAAAACTTTGTCAATCTCATTTCTTTCCTTCATGAAGACATCACTTTCATGGTCTTCCATGAACTGCCGCAAAGCATTGTTAGGAGCAAGAGAAATAGCAGACATTTGTTTAACCCTGAAATCCTCATCAGGTAATTCATTTTCATAAGGAGTTTTGGAAAATTTGGAAAAATTAAACTCATAAGATTCTCCAGCAAACTTAGTCAAAACTTTTTCCTTCCTACAATCTATGATAGCCCCACAAGTATTAAGGAAGGGTCTACCAAAGATGATAGGATAGGTCTTACTAGCTCCTTTACCAAGTACTATAAAATCAGCAAGATATTTAATCTTACCACAAAGTACCTCCACATCTCTTACAATACCAATGGGGCAAACTTTCTCTCTATTATCAAGGTGAATAACCACATCAATGTCCTTGAGATCACAAGGACCAATCTCATGCATTATTTCCCTATAAAGCTCATAAGGAATAGCACTAGATCTAGCACCAATATCACATAAACCATAATAGCTATGGCTACCAATTTTAACATAAAGCACATGAACACTAGATTTTCTAACTTTCTTAGGATGAGAAACAATATTAGTAGCGTCTTCACAAAAGACAATATGCTCATCCTCTATATTTCTAGTGACAATATCAATAAGCTCATCAGACCCTATAGTTTTCTTTGTACTTTTGCTAACCACAATATCCATAATACAATGCTCCTTCACCTTGGAAGGAAAAGGAGTTTTCTCAATATAAGGTTTAGGCAAAATAGGATCAACAGTACAAACCTCTGTACTAGCAGGAACATGGGTGACAGTGTCTTTATAAGGAGCGTGGTACTTGTCCCACTCTTTCTTGGGAAGTTCAATATAAGAGGCAAAGGCATTAAAACATTTTGCAAGAACTTGGGGATAAGGGCCAAACTTATTGTAGATATCCCAGAAGTTATCAGTTCCCATAAAAGATTTAATGCATTCATAATCATAGTTTATACCTGACTTTCTTCCTTTGTCATTATCCCAAGCCTCGGTATTATCTTGGATATGGTCTAAGAGATCCCATCTAGCTTCTTCTTTCATACGTGTGAATGATCCAGCACAAGAAGCATCTAGTAAATCTTTATCATGAAGAGAAAGCCTAGCATAAAAGTTATTGAGAATAATATTGTTAGGGAGTTCATGAATAGGACATTTAAGCATTAGTAACTTCAATCTCCCCCAAGCTTGAGTTGTACTATATCCATCAAGAGGACAAAAGTTATATATAAGACTTTTATCCTTATGGATTTCACTGGGAGGATAAAATTTAGAGTAAGAGAGAGATGACATCTCCTCCCATTCCATGGATTGTCCATTCTTCAGCAGCTTATACCATGCTTCAGCTCTCCCTTTCAAGGATATGGAGAGTAACTTCCTCTTCACCTATTTAGTTGTGATACCTGCACACTTAAACAACCCGCACAATTCATGGATAAAAAGCAAGTGATCACCAAGATGGACAGTTCCATCCCCAAAATAATAACTATCCATGACACGATTAACAATACTTGTAGGTATCTTAAAAGGATCTATCTCAGCAGGAGGTGGTTCATCTACTACCGTAGCAGTGGTAGTAGTTTTCCCAAACAGAAAACCAAGTGGGTTATCCATATTGGAAACAAAGTAACAAGCAGTAACAAAAGCAATACTCACAGTGAAAGTTTTCCTTACCAGTTCCACTCTTCAATAACGCCTCACTCCCCGGCAACGACGCCAGAAAATAGTCTTGATGACCCACAAGTATAGGGGGTGTATCGTAGTACTTTTGATAAATAGGAGTGTCGATCCAACGAGGAGCAGAAGGTGCTGAACAGTGGTATGGAGCAGGAAATCCCTATGAATATTTAGCAGACGGATTTTTAGTGGTTTTCTGACAAGGCAACAAAACAAGGATCAAGTAACAAAAGTAATGAACAAAAGGAGCAAGTGGCCCAATCCTTTCTTAGCAAAGGACAAGCCGGTGGAAATACTTATAAGGACCAAACGTTCTCGAGGACACATGGGAATTCTGTCAAGTGCTTTCGCTTCAAATAGCTGAGTACTCTTCTCTGGTGTTCGTAAGTGTTGTGTGGGTGAACCTGTGCTAACATACCTCCCTTCCTAGGACTAATACATACTTGTGATTAAACCCCCTGCAAACATCCATAACTACAGGAAAGTAATTAAGATATAAATCTAACCACAGCCTTAAACTCTGAGATCCTACACTCCCTTGTGCAAAGGTGTCCTAATGGGGGTTCATGTTTATATCACTCCGACAACCCCACGATTAGTATCCAAATACACAATGCATCCCCCTAGGCCCATAAATGGTGAAGTGTCATGTAGTCGACGTTCACATGACACCACTAGAAGAATAGCACCACAACTTAAATACTAAACCATTGAATAATAACCCATCACACATTCACTACTAACAACATGACTTCTCCCATGTACTCAAGAACTAAACAAACTACTCACAAGACATCAGATGGATCAAGATCAAAGATGATATGATAATGGATAACAATCTGAACATAAACAATAATCCAATGGTTCCACTCACAAGCATCAACTACAATAGTAATCAACACCGAAAAGGTTTCCCCTAATGAACTAAGCAATATCCAACACAATTGTTACAGCGGGACGAAGTGGTGGTGATGGTGCTGGTGGAGATGATGGTGTGGATGATGATGATGATGATCCCGATGAAGCCTAGCTTGATGACGGTGTTAATGGCGATGGTCTCCCCTCTCCGGGAAGGAATTCCCCCGACAGAAATCTGTCTGCCAAAGAGATATTTCTCTCTCGGTGTTTTCCGCCCCCAGAGGCGGCGGAAATCTATCTGTGGTCGCTCTTCGAACCTTAGGGTTTCGTAGGGAAGATATAGGCAAATGGGCGAAGTCAGAGGCCGGGCAGGTGGGCCACACCTGCCCTAGGCGCGGGGTCAGGTGGGCCCGCTTAGTGTGGGCCCCCGAGGCCACTCCCCTCCTTCGCTTCCTTCAGATTCGTAAAATAATATGTTTCCATATTTTTCTGGTATTTTTCTGATCTTCGTGAAATTGCACCGAAACGCCTTTTTTCCATCAGAATTCAGACTCCGACAGTCCATCCTCCAGGAATCATCCAACATGCATAAGCATATGAAAAGCCATAAGTAATACCTCATAATAAGACAAATATCAATGAGAGGTAAATTATGATATAGAATGGTGATGCAAATTGGGCGTATCACTTATGATAGGGGCAATGAGAGCTCAAAGCTAGTAAGTACCATATTATTTTGAAAGCTCTTCATGAACTTGAAATCTCTGCTTCCCTATATGAAGGGCCCTTTCTCCTACTTCTAAGTTGAGTCAGTAAACCTATTCCTCTCTATCTCTAGCAAGCATTTGAGTTGTGTTTCAAGCATTCATATGATGATTTATTTAATCATGTTCCCCATCTTCCTTGTTTGCACAAGACTCTTATCTAAATGAGTATTACTTTGAAAGCCATTATTGAAAAACCTTTTGTGTTTGAGCAAAGAGTACTTTTTGTTGTAAACTTCTTAACAAACTTTATTTAAAAACTGTTTACCAATTGTTCTTTGACCAAGAACAAAGTTTGCCAATTCCAATTATGATTTATCTTTATGTATCTCTATTGTGACTCCCATACTTGTTGCAAGCTAAGTTATATAATGGTGAGTTGCTTTCTTCTATTAGTTGTGCATTGGTAAGTGTGATGCTTCTTGTCCGTATTTCTTTTATCGACACTTCACTCCATAAACCTGTGGAAATGTTTACTGAGCTCAGTTTTCGCTTGGGGACAAGCTGTAAGGTCCCTCCTTTATAAAGGAAAAAGGATCCCTGTGTTTACAATGCTAGTCCCTGGATCAATAGCTAGCATCCATAGTTAAGATGTAATATCAAGAAACAAAGGTCATAATATAACTTTATAACCAGGAATAACATAATTTTATTACATCTTTCATAGCTCATTTGGCTATTACATTACATTGCAGTAGAAGATCTATAAGCATGGGGTCCTTCATCTTCAAAGTGCCACAGGCAAACATGTTGGTTGTAGACTTGTAATCCTAATCAATCAACTTCACTAATATCAAACAAACCTGCAACATAACAAGTTACAGCCACAAGGGTCAATACATTTGAATTGTATTGGCAAGTGATACTATGGTAGTATAGTGGAGTCTATCATCTATATGCATTTGCCTAAGTGGAGCTTAGGCTTGCTTTGCTCAAAATAGATTTTCCTTATCATTTGAAAATACTAAGTTTTGCTTTGACGAAATAATCTTTCCCAAGGCATCTCCCAATCAAAGATTGAAGATCCTTTATCCCTTTTTCAACCACAAGTTTTTAACTTAGAAATTTGGATGATGAGATTCTTGATTGCTTCCATGTCTTGATGCTCAATTTGTCCTTTACCAGGGACATGTCTAAGTACTTAGATTTTACACTCTGCAGAGGTGGTGCACTTTCCCCACAAGACTTGGTTTCACCAAGACAAGATCTTTCAAAAGCCTTTCCTTAGACCAAGTGGACGCGTTCCAACCTATCATACCACTACCACCAACTGCCCAAATGGCTAAGTTCTAGCAACCTATATGATCCAGGCAGAGCCCATAATGCCAAGTGGTTGCACTTGAAGCTTCTCAACATTTGACATCTCAAATCTCTTTGTTCCTGGGTGGCCATCCACAAGTGAGATACACAAGGTTCACCGGTCCCCTGGCCTTGTGTAACCACTCAACCAAAAACCACCAAGCAATTACCATTCCACCCAGGTGATTCATTAACTTAGTTGTTTTATTAAACAAAAACACAAGTCCTCAGACTTCGAAAATTTTCCATAGTATGAATGTATATTCCACCCTTGTTTTCTATTAGCTAAGCTAATCTTGATAGTAGTAGGAATCTTAACTTAGGAAATTTCTACTAAGGTTTCATCTACTAGGATTTCCCATAGCAAGGTTTATACTTAGCAAAATTCCATGCAAGTTTTACTTAGAAAAATCACTAATGCATAGTGAAAGTAATTGGGACAAAAGTATGAAGCATCACTTGCCTTTTTGGTAGAGGGTATAATTTCACTCCTTGTCCTTGCAACAATCACACTCTTCAAGTCACTACAATTCAATCATGCAAGGCACAATCTCAATCTACCAATCAAGCAAAACATCACATAAAATGATAAAGTCAAAGTAATGCATGCAAGCATGCCAAGTTTTGTTTTATTTGAAAAAGTGGTTCCTAATGGTCATAAACATTTGAAAACACCTAATGGTCATTTTGCAAAGTGGCAAATTCATTTGCAAAAGGTTTTCACTTCATAAACCATTTTCAAAACAAGGTATCATTTTATGTGGTGTAGAAATGTTTTTACTAAGGCATTAATCTATAGGATTCACAAAATATGTTTTCAAACCATAAAACTTTGTGTTTAGGGTCAGAGAGTTTAAAACAAAACATTTCCCAAAGGTTTTCCTTCAAAATCATTTTTAATGAATAAACCATATTTTTATTTGACTAGAATTGGTTTTAAATCAAACAATCATTCTTTTTCTTCACCAAATACATTTTTGAAACCACAATTTGTTTCCTAGGGTCAGTAGGTTCAAAACAAACCATTTGCCAAAGATTTTATCCCCAAAATCATTTTTGAATAATTTTTATAACCTAAACAAGCATACAAATGTTTCTGCAAAAACAAACAATTTAACAGAAACTTTTTACTAAACAAAAGGCATGGTTGGATAATGCTTGTTCCACTGATTCCATTTATATAAAGTTTGCAAATTTTGGACGTGTGGATCAAAAGTTACAAGGGTTTCAAATCTGCATCTAAATCTGATTCAAACTTTGTTTTAAATCACAGACTGGCCACGCGTCGTGTTCTTATTGGGCGGTACCGCTTCGTGCGGATTAGCCTCTCTGGTGCGTTGGATCTTAGTTCAATCGCATGGCTCAGGTCCACTCGTACCCTTTCGCTCAGGTTCTATCATTAGCCATAGGATCGAGATCTAACGGTGTGAATCTATTCGACCATACTCGAGCGGCGCTGACGGCGGTGAGCGGCGGCGCACGGTCGGACGAGGTGCTAGCAGCGGCTACAGGAAGCAAAGATGGCAGAGGGAGGTCTCACCATGATCGCAATGATGTGGGGATGCTCAACGTGGTTGCGAGGAGGCGAGGGGCGCTCTGGTTCCAGCGGGATTGCTCGCCGGAGTGGGGGACGGCGTCGGGCGGCTCTGGTCGTGGTCGGGGGCGACGCTGTGGTTCACTTCGAAGCAAAACGAGGACACGGTTAGATGCGGACAGACCTGGGGTTCACGTGAGTATGGTAGAGAGAGCTCGGGGTGGTCGGGCTTACCAGGGGAAAGTCGCCGGAGAATGTAGCAGACGCGGCGACGCTCAGTCGAGGTGGTTGCCGATGTTCTGGGGCGCCCGCGGTTGAACGAAAGGCACAGACAGATGCGCCTGGTAGTGGGGATCACGACGGTGTGCTTAGGAGGGCAAGGGGCGGCGCGGGGTCGCCGGAATCGGCAGTGAAAGCCGTCGGTGGCAGTGAGGTTCGGAGAGGAATCAGGGCGGCCTGGGGGCGTGCTAATGTGGGGTGACAGAGGGGAACGAGAGAGGAGGGAGAGACGTTTTAACGTGCGTGGTCGCAGGGGGTAAAGGCATCATCAATGCCGCGAATTTAAGCGTGCATTCATCGTCGGTAACAGCCGGCGTGGTCAGTGGCGGGTGAGGACGATGAACAGGAGGGGTGGGGTCGGTTGGTCAGCGAGAGAGAGGAGAGGGAACGATGGTCCACATGTCTGCGTCTGTGTGTGTCGTTTCGTGAGTGAGAAAAATGTTTCCAGGGGAGGAATTAGGTGGGCTTGCTGGGCCTAGTTGGGCTGGTCGGCTGGGCTGTGTCCATTTCTATTTTTTTCTTCCTGATTGCTTTTTCTTTTTCTAATTCTATTTTCTGTTTTAAATTTCAAACAACAATTCAAACAACCAAAACAATCCAAACTTCCACCAAACTTTTGCATTGAGTTTGGTTTTGTTTAATCAACACAAACCAAAGTCCCAAAATAAAATAATATTTTTATTTTAGGATCTATTTAATAACTAATTAAAATAGACCTTAGTTAATAATTCAAATAGGTTTTGATTTATTTAATAAAATCTCTATTTGAAAACTAAATATTATCAAAACCAAATCAGTAGGTTTTATTTGAAAATATAAGATACTTGGAAAACTTGTTTAAAATAAAATAACATTTTTATTTTAGGGTCCATTAATAATTAAATAAAATGGACCTTAGTCATTTAAATCAAATAGGATTTGTTTTATTAAAATCTTTATTTTGAAATCTAAAATAAAACCAAAAACACTTCAGTAGGTTTTAATTGAGAATATAAAATATTTGGAAAGCTTGTTTAAAATAAAATAATAAGTTTTGATGTTTAATTAAAATAGTAAAACCTTTTTATTTTTAATAAACTTTGGATATTAAATCCTTATTATTTTATTTAAATAAACCTTTACTCTTTTAATCAAAGAAAAACATTTTAATTCAAAAGATTGGCCAAGGTTTAATTTGGCTCTATAAAATAATCTTTATTTATAAATCTACCTTTTCTTTTGAAAACCAAATCTTTTATTAAAAGATCCAAAATAGTAATTTTAAATATTTTGAAGTTTATTGTTTATTTATCTTTTTAAATCCCTTTAGGATTTTATTTGATCCAAATAGGTTTTTAAAGTTTCCAATTGGTTTCAAAAGTTTCTTCTCACCCTAAAAATCAATCAAAGTTTTATTTTATTCATTTATTTTTCACATTACAAGATTTGGAAAATCTTGGGATGTGACAGGCTACCACCCTTAAAATAAATCTCGTCCTGAGATTTGGGAAGGCTAGGGGTTACAAGTTGGCTCAAAGCATCTAGGGTACTACCACCCTTAAAAATTTTCCAACTAGATTACATCTTATCTTACTTGGGATCTTGATGTAACTTTCCTGTACAGAAGTTTGCATAGTGGCCTAGTTCCTTGCATTTAAAACATGTGATAAGGTTGAGGTCTTGAGGTGGCTTCTCTGGACAATATGATGCATAATGTCCTAGCTCTTTGCAGTGGTTGCACATCACTTGGCTAATATTCTTTCTCATCTTGGGTTTCACTAGCTTTTGTTTGTCTTCTTGGCTCTTCTTCTTTTCTGGGCATTCACTGGCATAGTGTCCCATCTCTTTGCAATTGTAACATTTGTCTTTTGTCTTTCTTCTTCTTTTTGGGTCTCTCCAAAGTTAGGAGTTCTTCTAGTTCATGCTCTTCATATCTCACCTCAAAGGTGGGAAATCTTTCTCTCTTCTTGGGGCAGTTACTAGAGATATGACCTTCTTCTTCACAATTAGGGCATTGATCTTCATGCTCCTTGGATGTAGGATCCTTGTCTCCACAAATATTGCAAGCTTTGGTTCCTTCTAAAATAACATCTTTGTCATCCTTGTTGTCATTAGCTCTTTGGGAAAAGTTTTCTCCCATGTTGATCATTTGAGTAACCAATCCTTTCAACAATTGGGATTGAAGTTTCAAAATCCTTTGTATGGCTGGGTCTAGTCCATTGTTGTTGGCTAAAAGCTGAGTTGTCTTTTGGCTCAACTGGTTTTGGGTTGTTGTTGTTGTTGTTGTTGTTGTTGTTGTTGGGGTCATTGTTGTTGTTGTTGTTGTTGTTGTTGTTGTTGTTGTTGTTGTTGTTGTTGTTGTTGTTGTTGTTGTTGTTGTTGTTGTTGTTGTTGTTGTTGTTGTTGTTGTTGTTGTTGTTGTTGTTGTTGTTGTTGTTGTTGTTGTTGTTGTTGTCATTGTTGTTGTCATTGTCATTGTTGTTGTTGTTGTTGTTGTCATTGTTGTTGTTGTTGTTGTTGTTGTCATTGTTGTCATTGTTGTCATTGTCATTGTTGTCATTGTTGTTGTCATTATTGTTGTCATTGTTGTTGTCATTGTTGTTGTTGTTGTTGTTGTTGTCATTATTGTTGTCGTTGTTGTTGTCGTTGTTGTTGTTGTTGTTGTTGTTGTTGTTGTTGTTGTTGTGGTTGTCGTTGTCGTTGTCGTTGTCGTTGTCGTTGTCGTTGTTGTTGTTGTTGTTGTCGTTGTTGTTGTCGGTTGTTGTTGTCGTCGTCGTCATTGTTGTCATTGTTGTTGTTGTTGTTGTTGTTGTCGTTCTTGTTGTTGTTGTCGTGGTTGTTGTTGTTGTTGTCGTTGTTGTTGTTGTTGTTGTCGTTGTTGTTGTTGTTGTTGATGTTGTTGTTGTCGTTGTTGTCCTTGTTGTCGTTGTTGTTGTCGTCGTCGTCAACCTTGATGTTGGAGTCTCTTGGAGAAGTCATCTGTGTGGGTTGGATTGGGATTAGAATAGGCTAAAATATTTCTAAGGGAATAGTTCTAATCACACACATTACAATTCACTCAAGCAATGTGCAAGCAATCACAAACCAACATTCCACTCAACAACAAGTTTCAACATATTTTTAGGCAACCAAAAATATTTTTGTTACACCACACAAGTTGGTGGGTTTGTCTTAAACTAAATATGGTGGTCCATCTATATGGTTCACTTGCATTCTTTTCTTCTTTCTTGGTTGATTCTTCTTTGCATGAGATCATGGTTTCCTTGGGAAAACTCTTGGTCTCAAATCCTCAAAGGTGGTCATGGTTCTTTCTAAGTGGTGTTTCCTTAGTCTCCAAATCTTGAGCAAGGGATATATAGTCCAAATCTTGGGCATACCATTTTCGCTTCCTATATATAGTACAAATACACGGATTATGTATGGGCCTATGGTCTACGATATATACACATATCTATGCAACACAATGTTTATCACTCTATACTAAAAATATATCATCTGATAGTTCTTTGAAATGTGTATCCGAGTATTTTTTTAGATGTCATGTAATTCATATTTATCATACTTCATTAACTAAATTATTAGTCAAAGTTTTCTCGAAAAATAAAGTTGTCATATTTCTAAACAGAGGAAAATAAATCTCAAAAACGCTCCGAACACCATGTTCCCAAATTATTCCGCCAGCTTTACGAGCCGGTGCTGCCCATCCACGGGTGACCAGATTGCGGATTGCCAAGCAAGGTGCATGGGTTTTTTCTCGGCGCAATTTGGATGACGGGTGAATATTTTCCATTTCGCTCCGAACTTTGGGAATGGACAAAATCCCGTTTCCAAATTTATGTTATACTGGTTAAATACCCGTGCTTCGCAATAGAGTTTAAATATGTTTATCAAATCATCATCTTCTTACCCCTCTTTTCATGTGTTTAGCGTAGTCTTATTGCTAGCATACGAGTGACTAAAGAGATCGTCGTCCTTCACACTCGTTCCCTTATTGTATAGCCACTCACACCCCTTTTCATAGATCATGGTTCACGTACCGCATGTCACTTCTTAGTTATCTTAAGCATGTAACCCCTCTCTTTGATTGCCCCTGGCTATAATTCTATACATATCTCTCTCAACTTTGTCTATAAGCTTTCTTGCTACTTCATTTCCCCATAGCTGGTTGACTCTCTCCCTTTCCAGATGCGGTAATAAAATATAGCATCTTCATTTTAACCTATGTTCGCCCACGTCGACCACATCCTCAAGAGCGAAACTTTCGTGCTCAACATTGAGTTGGCCCTTGAGAGCAACACCACCAGTCTATACACTATAGACTCGTTAGACCATGTTACCCCTATCGATATCTACCTCACTATCGGTCTATACATTGAGGACCCATTCGACAGGTGATGAAGCTGATGTGACAAGGACAACGCCTATTTAAACTTGGCAGCAGTTTACATGGAGTAATATTTGAAAAATCTAAAGTGCTCCAACATCAACATGAAACAATATGCTACTATCGATGATAAAGTAAAAAAAATACGTGTACATTTTCCTCTCATAAGTGCAAATTAAAACTAATTCGATAAAGTGTTCATCATCCTACAAGCATAATAAAAATCCAAAAACAAAATCTAAACTACCTATGGAACAATAAAAGTATCTTCTGATATAGACACTCCCACAAAGAAAATCAATAAGGTTTTCTACTCGTTCTAAATTATTTTTTTATTAATCTACTTGTACTATATCTATTGTTTTCCTAGCTACTCAGACGTGTTTTTCACCACAACTTGTTTTCCTAAATCTGTTCTCCGTCTTCCTGGTGGACCGGTTTCTCGACGAGCATTGTTCCTCGCTGGCGGCACGAGATGCTCACGTCATTCTTTTTATGCTATCATGGTCGTGAAGCTGGGGAATGATGGAAGAATGAGCAAGGTCTTAGCGGGGACGCTCATCTTCCTAATCTTCGTGTACGTTACCATGGTCTCGGTCCAAGTTTGCATCCATGAAATAGTTTCTCCAGTTGTCATATCTATATTCATACATAACTTGAAATTGATCTTTATGTATTAGTGTATGTTCTTGGTGCATTGGGAAGAAGAGATAAGGTTTTCATTTATTGGCACCTCAATGTAACCACGACTATTAGGGTTCATCTCTTTCGGGATAAGCAAGGTATAGCCTTATAGGTCATTGCATGTTTCTGCGACCTGTCAATCTTGTTTGTTGAGATGCTGCGGGCTGTGGTCCGCCACGCCTCCAAGGCCCTAAGACCACCGAAGACGGGACAGACCGGTGGCGTCGCCGACGGAGGGAAAAAACTCTAGATGGGTTTGCCGCCGCCTCCTAGGAGAGCCTCTCTCTCTTCTTGGTCCCGTACCGGTTCGACACACTTTTGAAATTAATAGTAAAGATCTGTTCTAAAATAAGTGATTTAGGTTAGTCTAAATTAGTATGCATCTAAACGCTAGCCATCTAAACACTAAAATACATCATACATACAAATCCAGCAAATCCAAGTCATTTTTTTTTAGAGCAGAGGAAGTATAAAACGTGGTCAAATACGGTCAAATAGAAGAGTCGGGATTCTTATTTGCTCAAACATAGGCGAAGTTGGAAACAATTTTGGTGATCTGCCGTGCCGGAATTTCGCCAATTGTCTGGGCTGGGACTGGACACGCACGGCTCTCTACATTCTTGGAAGCAAATTAACTAGCCCAATTTCTATTTCGTGACTGACCACAAACTCGTCTTCTAGAGTGGTCGCGTCGCGCACCGGGAGATCTTCATCGTGCGGTCCAGGGCGGGTCACGGAGACATAGCAGGATTTGTCGCCTTGCGTCCGGGAGGCTTCGCCTTGTTTCATCTCCTCCCCCAAATCCTCCCCTATCCTTTGCGTCTCCGGCGCGACTCCATTGACGGTGTCCTCGCGCGGCAATCCAGTGCCGCGTGCCGTCGGCGGGAAGTTGGAATCCACTCCCACCGGACACGGTATTCATCGTCGTTGTCCTCCCCGTCTCCATTTCTGCTATAGCCGAAGCTCCACGAGATCTGGTGGCGCCTGGCGCGCAATACTCGGTGAATTCCCGTGGCTCGTTTCTATCAGGTACACGCATGTCGTCGTAGCTCTAGTCCCCGTCCTCCTCTACTTGTTAGGGTTAGCGCCGGCGCCGACCTCCATGCTGGCCGCCGGCCTGCCGCCCCCGTATACGTCTCCCATACCCATGGCTCTCCCTTTTCCCCATAAGCCGGACAGCTCGTGTCTGGACCCGGACCCCTCCGATACATGCGGCTTCGCACGTCTACTATCTCCCGCCTACACTCCCATTGCGGACTACCTCGACAGAGATAGGACGGTGGTCGTGCGCATCTCAGAGCAGGTGCTCGTCTGCATCACTAGCTTGAAACGTGAGGAATATATGCCCGTGTCCGTGTGCAACAGCGCCATGAGGTTCCTATTGCTGGCCTAGGCCTAGCTTGGTGGCTAAAAGCTAGGTAGGGATTTCCAGGCGACCTCATGTCATTCATCCCGGTTTTAGTTGCAGACTAGAGTAGATATATCAAATTGATCCTTTGTAACTACTAGCCTTTTCCGTGTTGTTGATAGCATTGGCTGAAGACTAATAGCAGTAACTTGTGATATCCATAGCTTGTTGCAGCCTAACATATGGAGGAAGTATACTTAAATTGAGTCAAAGCAAGCATATCAGAATATAGCCTTCACTGTATAGATGTTTTCTTGATAAAATTATTGCAACATGTAGGAGCAATGAATTGCAACCTGCAGCCTTCACTGTATAAATAATATGATTATTTTGGATGTATCTATATACTAAATAGTGTCTAGATACATTCATATTTAGACAAATTTGCGACATCTATTTTGAGACGGAGGGAGTAGTTTATATCTAGATGTACATTACTTTATATCTAGATGTACATTAGTTTTGTATCTAGATGTCTGTTGTTTTAGTCTATGTCTAGGTGTACATAAGTTTATATCTAGATGTATATTAGCTGCTAGGTCGATGTATGTTTTACTTTCCTGTTTATCTAGATGTATATTAGCTTTATCTTGATGTATGCTAGATTGTATATGGATGCATATTAGAAATTATGCGAAGGTATTCTTTCTTTCCTATATATCTGGATGTATATTAGCTTGTATTTAGATGTATATTAGGCTACAACTAGATGTACACCTTTTTTTCTTACATAGTTTTTTTAGTGAGTGCCTGGATATATATTAGTTACCACATGTACTCTTTCTTTCCATGTCATATCTTATGATTGTTGACGACATAGGAATTTTGTAGCTGTCTTAATATTTTTCACGTAATATGTTTTTTGACCCTAAATTGTGTTCAATATCAGCATCAAAATGTTCTGGAGGCGGTTCGTTAAGATCAACATCCATCTGTTACGACAAATGCAAACATAGTCAAATATAGTTGTTGTTAGCATGTTCATATACTAGAAAAATAAGACCTATATTACTTCTTGCTTATTTTATCATGATTTCTTATGCAGCTGGCCAGCTACACATCTGCATGTTAATTTGCATCAAACAATCTAAGCTTTTTCCCTATTTCGTATGCAGGCACACATTCTTACAAAGAGACAAATCTGAAGTAAGAACTGGGTCAGATGTAAGTTCATCTATACGGATCAATCACCAAGTTCATCAATTCGTTTGAGAGAACCTACATTCTGTGTAGTATTCAAGTTCATCAATTCGTCAGAAGGAAACAATCTGTTGTCGGTTCTACATCCTGATTAGTTTGCACTACTTCTTTGTTTGCACTTTCTCATTAGTTGGCAGAAAATTCATCATCAAACTAGGTGTTCTCCAGTTGTTACAGATTGAATTATAGTACTATATGTTCTCCAATTTGCACAAGCACTTTTATAGAACTTTGTGACAAGGTTATAGTTTAATTTCAAAAGTTACTTTTAACTCAATATTTTCCACCATCTTGTTCCATTGCCGGTCAAAAAATTCTCATTTGTGGATCTATTCTCAAAGATTTCTATTTTGTACTGCTTCTGTTAGAACTACATGTATATTCCTTAAGTCATAAGCTATCTGCTTCACGAAGTAAGAGCATCTCCACTTGTTGTGGCATTTCCAGGCCCAAATGGAGCTAAAGTGATCTGGATGGACGAACTTTTTTGGCCTGGGAATGGACCTTTTCCAGCCGTGTTCCCAGCTTGCGCTGACCACGCCTCGAGCCCAGCTTGCCGTCCGCCGGCCGCGCCCGTCCCGCCCGACACCGGCCACTGCTGGGACGCCATGTGCGAACTGGCATTTGTAGCCGTAGGGGCACGCACCCGTCTCCTCGCACCGACCAAACTCTAGAGGGCTGCAGCTTGCCGTCTCCTCCTGCTGCCCTTTGCTTCGCCATTGTCGTCGCGCTGCAGCTCGCCGTCCACGGCGCGGGGGGCGCGGGCGCCGCTGCTAGGACGCCGCCCTGGAGGAGCACGCTGGAGACCTCCTCCCGGCCACGAAGGATGAAGAGAAGGCGTGTGGCTGGCGGTGACGCGTGTGAAGCGGTCGCGGTCGTCGCGCCGCTGCTCGCCGTCGGGCTCCGGCTTGGCCGCCAAGGGGAGGTGGGCTCGTGGCAGTGGAGACGTGGGGGAGAGGTGGGCTCGTGGCTCGGCGACGGCCAGGTGAGGAGAGAGATGAGACGTGGGGGAGAGGGAGTGGTGGACGGTTTCATCCGCCATTCCCAGCAGGTTCCCGGCTACCTGGGATCGGCCTGGAACGCCGGGTATAAACCGTTCTGAGAGCGCGGTCCTCTTGGTCTGCCGGCTTGTTCACCTCCTCTTGCGCCGTCTCGGTGGTGGCCGGTGGAACTGGCGCGTGAAAATAACACAGATGTGCCACCTCTGATCCCCCTTGTGGCCTGCATCGATCATGGCTTCCTCCGCTCTGCAGCTCCGACCAAGGTGAGAGTACACTGGTGCTACACGCCTCGCCTCTCGCACTACTCCCTAACGAGCCCTTTTGGTGCCGCCGCGATCCGCCGTTATCTTTGGTGCCCACCTCCTCCCGCGCCACAGGATTCGGCACCAGCCATGTCATCTTCAGGCTGTTCTTGCCGCTACAGAAGTGGATCCATCGCCGTGTCGATACTTCCGTCGTTCTGGTTGTGCCTGATTGTGTTGAGCTGCTTATACAGGTTCATGTCATCCCCATAGGGCTGGTGTACTGCCTTTTTTATTCTCCTTTTTTTATCCAATATATAATGTAGGATTTAGGAACTGAGGGTGGAGAATATCCATATCACAGGTTGTGCTCTATCTGGTAATGTCATCTCTTTTCTTGGCTTTGCATATTTCTTTTCCTCCCCATTTGGACCTTTCGTTTGCTTATTGTGGTAGATTCATTAGATGATTTGGTATTCGTTGATGTTACATTTTTTGACGGGAAATTAGTGTGAATATACAACTGATCATATTGTTATAAATCAAATACCAGGTGTGCTTTGTTGTTGCCTGTTTGGGCTAATTTTTTTAACTATATCCAATTATGAGGCCAGTTGATATATACTGAGACTGATTTGACATATTATACTAGGCCTACTGGATGCATTAAAATCAGGTGATTTATTGTATGTCCTTCTGGTGGGATTTGAGGAGAGCTCCAAACGGATATAGGACATCTTCTTCTCTGACAGATTCTTCCTTCGGTTGTTGATCCCGTCTGGGTTTCTGATCTGGAATTCGGTTCCCCTGGTGAGTTTTTCTCGATCCTTCACATTATTTCGATGTTTCTGTTGGAATAAATCGGTGGGGATTTCGTTTCGGGTATCGGCCTTCGTTCGAATTAGTGTTTGAGATGTTGCGACGCGTCTCGGGGCACTTGCACGAACTTTGGTAGGGGTCTATTTGATTTGTGGGGCTCGATTTGGCAGAAACTTTGGAGTATAACCACATTTTTTGTTGAATTGGTGCATGTTTTCTTGGTTCCACCGAATAGCCTGGGAATCTTGATACTCCTTTGCCGTTTTGATTATATTTTCTTTCTGTAATTTGAGGCTAAATGTGAATTCTTTGGGTCCATATGCCCAATGCTTTCTACCTGTTGAAACTATCATTTGACTCGAGGAATATCTGTTTCTTTCATTTAATGCGGTGGCTTATTTGTCTGTAACTAGACTGGAGAACATATGCCTCGGATGGAGAGGGGCGACGAAGAGATGATCCCGACTGATTCAGACCCTCTCCTTGAGAGGAAGGATGAGGCAGAACCAATTCCCCAGCTCTTGCCGCCACAGCCTGCAACCGTGAATACGCTGGAGATTGATGAGGAGACCGATGGTTCTTCTGCCGCGTGCTGCCGCATTTGCCTCGAGGCTGAGTCAGAGATAGGTGATGATCTTATGTATTGGAGATACTACTTTTTTGTGTCAGTGATGATCCTATGTACTGGACATACATGTTTGCTGTGTCAACTGGGAGGCGGCAATTCGGCTCATAGGTGCAAATGCACCCATTATGAGAAACCATATTTCGAAATGTCAAAAAATTTGAAAAAAAATTCTACATGTACATTCGAACATTTTATTTTGGTTCACAAGTTTTCAGGATGGAAGAACATTTTATGTGTTGTTTATAAAAAAGACAAAAAATGTCATGTGAATAGTCGTGTGACACATTTTGTCTTTTTATACACGACACATAAAATATTCTTTCATCCCAAAAACTTGTGAACCAACATAACATGTTCTAATGTATGTGCAAAAGTTCTTTTGAATTTTTTGACATTTCGAAATATGTTTTCTCATAATGGATGCATTTGCACCTGCGAGCTGAAGTGAATATCCGGTGTCAACTGAACTACTTTAGTTAAGTTTGGGAATGCTTTTGTTTCCTCTCTGACTACAGCAAGTAGAACTAAGTGTGTGCATTGTTGATTACATGCGTAGAGTGGGTTGGCAACTTCAACTGATAGTCCAGAATCTCTGTGGTGATGTACGTTCTATTTGCTATGTACCATAACCCAGTAGGCAAAGTTTAAGAATAGGGTAGCATTGACTAACTTGCAGAAAGTCAGTATAAGTGATCTCATTACAAACTGAAATCTGGCTTTACACCCTCCTGGTCTCTTACATGATACAACTGTACATCGACTGTCCTGGAGTCTGCAGAATATCCATGATGACGTTGCAGTGTCTGATGCCTAAAGCTAACACTAAATTAACTAGTAGAAGTTCTAGCATGAATATGTATCATTTCACGCATGTTTATTTCGACTTAACCGAGTAGTGCTAATTCATTTTAACTCTTTACTCCTCCAGATGTACATCGGGCAATGCCACTCTTTATAATTAGGGTGTAATCATTATTTGGATAGCACATGCTGGTTGTGTGCTTTAGTTTGTTCTTTACCTGTCCAACCAATTCTAATATTTTTTATTCATATGATTTTTTTTTTGCAGGTGATGAACTGATATCACCTTGCATGTGCAAGGGAACCCAGCAGTTTGTTCACCGGTCATGCCTTGACCATTGGAGGTCTGTGAAGGTACCGTGTCTCCTAGTGTCATTTTGGATATCATATTTTTAAATGAATTGCGATAGTTACTGTCTTACAGGTCATTTTAACGTACATATGTGTATCTTAAATTATGCGCCACAAGGTGCTAATCTGAAACAATCACTTGATGTGTGTTGCTTTCCATTGCAAATACTACGCTATATCTTGTTAGGAGTTAGAACTAACACATCTAGACACAAGTTGGGATATAGGAAGGTATTACCTCTACATGCAAAAATGTATAAGGCAGTAGCACATTGGTACACAGAGTAATGTAATTAGTTAACTGGTCCTGTGTATTGTACAAAGAACAGAAAATGGTAATCCAGAGTTTTTTCTCTGGTGATAGTAATGTCACAGAAGAACATGTCACAGTTCCTCATAAACCTTGTGTTTTCAAATGGCAGATTCTGAGATTGCAAAGATACTATCAAACTTAGACTTGTCTCCATCACGAGTCAAGCTGCATCTCTCCAAGCTATCACCATTCAGCTTGATTTGGAGGGTACAGTTTAGACATTAGGCTGCAAAATTTGTGTCGCTTGAATGCACCATTATAGCAACATCACTGTTGGAACATTCAATTACAATATAGGTTGAACTTGTGCTTCACTCCCGAGCTTTATGATTCTTCTGTTATTAAGGATATTCTTACATTACTAGTGCCATATCGTCTAAATTTTTTTTCCTGTTGATATATTCATTCGAACTGGAATAAGTGTTGCTTCTGTTTTTTGTGCCTACCTATAGGAAGGATTTGCTTTCTCACACTGCACAACATGCAAAGCTCAATTCCATTTTCGAGTGGAAACTTTGGAAGATAACTCGTGGCGTAAGATAAAGTTCCGGCTCTTTGTCGCAAGAGATGTTATACTTGGTTTTCTTGCTGTTCAAATTGTAAGCTCTTGCATTTGAAAGTATTTCTTCTGATGTCTTCTCTTTCATGAAATGGCATGCATCATCTTTGTTGTAGAGATGTTAGGATTATTGCCGCACAACTTACAGACTTCAACATGTTGCTCTCAACTTACTAAATCTTGAGCAAATTTCGCTATATTGCAGGTTTAATATACTAATTAGCAAAAAATACAAAATAATTTGTAAACACAAAGATTAATCTCCGTGATATTTATTTTTCACCTGTTAGATAGGTACTGATCTGACAAACATTTGCAGATGAGTCTCCATGTAGTACTAGTGCACTATTTGATTTCTGAGAATGCGGATATGCTATCAATATATTATGTCATTTTTTTCATTCCAAATTTAGGCGGGTCAACCAATTTTTCACATCGCTTTCATTTTGTGCAGACTATTGTTATCATCAGTGCTATTGCATACTTCCTAGACAGGGATGGAAGTTTCCGGAACAGTTTCAGTGATGGTTGGGATCGCATCTTGTCAAAGCATCCAATACCATTCTACTACTGCATAGGTATTCGAATACCATCGTTCATTATAATGATGCATCCTAGATGTTTATTTTTGAACATTTGGTTGATACAGCATAGAGTTATTGAGCCATCATCATGTCTTAATGTTTGGGGACTTTATGTTCCAGGTGTTGTGGTTTTCTTTGTACTGCTTGGGTTTTTCGGGTTGATAGTGCACTGCTCGTCCTTCAATGACAACCAAGATCCGTGCCTAGCTGGGTGCCGAAACTGCTGCTATGGCTGGGGAATCTTGGACTGCCTCCCTGCTTCTTTGGAGGCGTGCTTTGCACTGGTGGTGGTTTTTATCGTCGTCTTTGCTATCCTTGGGATTGCCTACGGATTCCTGGCGACAACTATGGCTGTCCAGAGGATCTGGCAGAGGCACTATCACATCCTGACCAAAAGAGAACTCACCAAGGCAATTACTCCTCAAATCGATGTAGCTATTTCCGAGCAGCAGCACTCGTTCAGATTTTGGAGCCTGTTAATAAATTATCTTCCACATGCAGGAATACGTAGTGGAAGATCTGCACGGCAGCTACACGGCACCGAAGCTTGAGCCGGAGCATGAAGAGCGGCTTAAAATGCTGAAGCTCATGTAGCCTTTGTGCAAATCCACAAGAAATGGTCATCTCGACCACTGAAAAATTCCGGCTGTATCGCCTTGTGCCAAAAGGATTTGCTGGTAGTGTTGCTGCCTTTTTTTTTTGAAACAAGGCAAAAGACTTGCCAATCTAATTGATAAAGAAGTTTAAGAGATGTCATTACAAACCAAAGCCTGGATAAAGGCCAGTCATATCACACAAGGCTACTCTCGTGGCATCAAAATACTAAGCGCTTTAGCTCCGGCGAGATCCCACGTCACCGCCTCCTCTTTGATTTTGGACGTGAGCATCCTGGTAGTAGTTGATTGATTTTGGAACACCCTCGCGCTCCTATATCTCCCAAGAAATCAACATTGCCAATGAAGCCATGGCTTTTCTTTGGTATACTCGCTTGTTGATTGCTTCATTCCACTATTCGCTGAACAAACGGCATTGGAATAGAAGATGGGCGGCTGATTCATGCACTTGATTGCATAGCTTGCAATTGGCACAATTTTGCCATCCTCTTTTTAGAAGTCCATCCATCGTTCAAACTCTATTTTGGATCACCAACCAAGACATAAGGTTTCCAAACCAATGAAGAAAAATTGGATGTGGCGAGCCCTAAGAATTGCATTTTGTAGACTGAGCTAGACGAATATCATCCATCATTTGTGAACTTCCAGTTGTTGTGTTGTTGAGTTCAGTTCTTGATGAAAAATTATGCTGATATCATCCCCCAAACATTGTGTTCTCGGAATTCAAATCCTGCAATCTCTTTTTTACATAACATCTGAATGAATAAAAAAAATGCTCAATGCATTTGATTCTGACGTGGTAAAAGTTTTGCTGATATTATTGTCTTATTCCACTCCTTCGAAGCTACATCACGGATTAACATTATTATGCTTCGTATATGTGCTGAGCACATGATGCTATTTCACATAAATAAACTATCGGTTAGCCGGCGCCAGTGACACCGAAGTCGGGTTTTCCCTCTTCTCCACCGGTGTCGAACACCGGACCGCCCTTCCCAGCGGTGTCCCCCACCTTGTCCTCAAGCCTCTTCATAGGCATCCTTGGCAGCTTCTGCCGATGCTCCTCCTCGGCCGCCACCGCCGAGTTGTACATCGTCGCCGTGAAAGTGCCCTTGGGCTGTGCGCCTTGCGCTCCGGACATGACGATCTATGGTGCTCTCGGCTATGGATTTGTAGTAGTTTTCATCTTCGAGTTGGGACCTTTTCTTTTATAAGTAGTGCGCCATCCTAGCTAGTACGTGTCGTTAGTTGTGTGCTATGTGACACCCTGATGCGTGATACGCCCAATTTGCATCACTATTCTATATCATAATTTACCTCTATTTATTGATATATGTCTTATTATGAGGTATTACTTATGGCTTTTCATCTGTTTATGTATGTTGGATGATTTTTGGAGGATGGACTGTCGGAGTCTGGATTCTGATGGAAAAGAAGGCGTTTCGGTACAATTTCGCGAAGATCAGAAAAATACCAGAAAAATATGGGAAAATATTATTTTCCAGAAGAATGAGGAAGACAGAAGGAGGAGCAAAGAGGGGCCACATGGGGCCCACCCCTAGGCGCGGGCCCACCCTAGGTCGCGCCTAGGGCAGGTGTGGCCCACCTGCCCAGCTCCCGACTCCGCCCCTTCATCTATATCTTTCCTACGGAACCCTAAGCCTTGGGGGGACCACGGATAGATTTCCGCCGCCTCTAGGGGGCGGAAAACACCGAGAGAGAAAGATCTCTCTGGCAGACAGATTTCTGCCGGAGGAATTCCTTCCCGGAGGGGAGACCGTCGCCATCAACACCATCGTCAAGCTAGGCTTCATTGGGATCATCATCATCATCCACACCATCATCTCCACCAGCACCATCATCACCACTCCGTCCCGCTGTAACAATTGTGTTGGATATTGCTTTAGTTCTTAGGGGAAACTTTTCCGGTGTTGATTACTATTGTAGTTGATGCTTGTGAGTGGAACCATTGGATTATTGTTTATGTTTAGATTGTTATCCATCATCATATCATCTTTGATCTTGATCCATATGATGTCTTGTGAGTAGTTCGTTTAGTTTTTGAGGACATGGGAGAAGTCATGTTGTTATTAGTGGATTTGTGTTGAGTTATTATTCAATGGTTTAGTATTTAAGTTGTGGTGCTATTCTTCTAGTGGTGTCATGTGAACGTCGACTACATGATACTTCACCATTTATGGGCCTAGGGGAATGCATTGTGTATTTGGCTACTAATCATGGGGTTGCCGGAGTGACAGAAACCTGAACCCCCGTTAGGACACCTTTGCACAAGGGAGTGTAGGATATCAGAGTTTAAGGCTATGGTTAGATTTATATCTTAATTACTTTCCTGTAGTTACAGATGTTTGCATGGGGTTTAATCACAAGTATGTATTGGTCCAAGTAAGGTCGGTAAATTAGCACAGGTTCACCCACACAACACTTACAACACCAAAGAAGAGTACTCAGCTATATGAAGCGAAAGCACTTGACATAATTCCCATGTGTCCTCGAGAACATTTGGTCTTTATAAGTATTTCACCGGCTTGTCCTTTGCTAAGAAAGGATTGGGCCACTTGCTGCGTTTGTTTCTTTGTTACTTGCACTTTCTTTTGTTGCCTAATCAGAAAACCACTAAAAATCTTTTTGCTAAGTATTTGCAGAGAGTTCCTGTCCACACCACTATTCAGCACCTTATGCTCCTCGTTGGGATCGACACTCCTATTTATCGAAAGTACTATAATACACCTCCTATACTTGTGGGTCATCAAGACTATTTTCTGGCGCCGTTGCCGGGGAGTGAAGCGCTATTGAAGAGTGGAACTGATAAAGGAAACTTCTACTATGAGTATTGCTTTTGTTACTACTTGTTACTTTGTTTCCAATATGGATAACCCACTTGGTTTTTTGTTTGGTAAAACTACTACCACTGCTAGGGTAGTAGATGAACCACCGCCTGTTGAGATAGATCCTTTTAAGATACCTACAAGTATTGTTATTCGTGTTATGGATAATTATTATTTAGGGGATGGAACTGTCCATCCCAGTGATCACTTGCTTTTTATCCATGAATTATACAGGTTGTTTAAGTGTGCAGGTATCACAACTGAATAGGTGAAGAAGAAGTTACTCTCTGTATCCTTGAAAGGGAGAGCTGAAGAATGGTATAAGCTGCTGAAGAATGGACAATCCATGAAATGGGAGGAGAAGGCATCTCTCTTTTACTCTAAATTTTATCCTCCCAGTGAGATTCATAAGGATAGAAATCTTATATATAACTTTTGGCCTCTTGATGGAGAAAGTACAGCTCAAGCTTGGGGGAGATTAAAGTTACTAATGCTTAAATGTCCTATTCATGAACTCCCTAACAATATTATTCTCAATAACTTTTATGCTAGGCTTTCTCTTCATGATAAAGATTTACTAGATGCTTCTTGTGCTGGATCATTCACACGTATGAAGGAAGAAGCTAAATGGGATCTCTTAGACCGTATTCAAAAAAACTCTGAAGTTTGGGAGAATGACAAAGGAAGAATGTCAGGTATAAACTATGATTATGAATGCATTAAATCTTTTATGGGAACTGATGACTTCCGTGATATTAGTAATGCGTTTGGTCTTTATCCTCAAATTCTTGCAAAATGTTTTAATGCCTTTGCCTCTTATATTGAAATTTCCAAGAAAGAGTGGGACAAATACCATGCTCCTTATAAAGACATTGTCACCCATGTTCCTGCTAGCACGGAGGTTTGTACTGTTGATCCTATTTTGCTTGAACCTTATGTGGAGAAAATCCCTTTTCCTGCTAAGGTAAGGGAACATTCCATTATAGCTAATGTGGTTAGCAAAAGCGCAAAGAAAACTGTGGGGTCCGATGAGATTATTGATATTGAGCCTGTGGTAGCTATTGTGAAAGATCTTGTCACTAGAAATATAAAGGATGAGCATATTGTATTCTGTGAAGACGCCACTAATATTGTTTCTCATCCTAAGAAAGTTAGAAAAGCTAGTGTCCCTATGCTTTCTGTTAGAATTGGTAGTCATAGCTATTATGGTTTATGTGATATTGGTGCTAGTTCTAGTGCTATTCCTTATGAGCTTTACAGGGAAATTATGCATGAAATTGGTCCTTGTGATCTTGAGGACATTGATGTGGTTATTCACCTTGCCAATAGAGAGCAAGTTTGCCCCATTGGCATTGTAAGAGATGTGGAGGTCCTTTGTGGTAAGATTAAATATCCTGCTAATTTTCTAGTACTTGGTAAAGAAGCTAGTAAAACCTATCCTATTATCTTTGGTAGACCCTTCCTGAATACTTGTGGGGCTATTATAGATTGTAGGAAGGAAAACGTTTTGACTAAGTTTGATTGAGAGTCCTATGAGTTTAATTTTTCCAAATTTGCCAAAACTCCTTATGAAAATGAACTGCCTAATGATGATTTCAGGGTTGAACAACTTTCTGCTATTTCTCTTGCTCCTAACAATGCCTTGCAACAGTTCATGAAAGATCATGAAAGTGATGTCTTCATAAAGGACAGAAATGAGATTGACGAGGTTTTCCTTCGTCAATCTGAGTTACTTAAGCATAATCTACCCGTGGAATATTTGGGTACCACACTACCACCTAAAGAGGACCCTGTTTTCAAATTAAAACCTTTACCTAATGATCTTAAATATGCTTATATTGATAATAAGAAAGCGTATCATGTTATTATCAGTTCTAAACTTTCAGGAAAGGAAGAAGAAAGGTTATTGGAAGTATTGAAGAAACACCGAGGAGCTATGGGTTATACTCTTGATGATTTAAAAGGAATTTCTCCTACTATATTTCAGCATGCTATTAATATTGAGCCTAATGCAAAACCAGTTGTTGAGCACCAATGCCATCTAAATCCTAAGATGAAGGATGTGGTAAGAAATGAGGTATTAAAACTCCTTGATGCTGGTATTATTTATCCTATTGCTGACAGTCAATGGGTTAGCCCTGTTCATTGTGTTCCCAAGAAAGGGGGGATAACTGTTGGAGATATGCCCAAGAGGCAATAATAAAGTGGTTATTATCATATCTTCACACTTATGATAAATGTTTACATACCATGCTATAATTGTATTAACCGGAAACATTAATACTTGTGTGATTTGTAAACTAAAATAAGAGTCCCTGGTAAAGCCTCTTGTTAAACTAGCTTGTTGGTTAATATATGATCATGGTTTCCTGATCATGAACATAGAGATGTTATTAACAACAGGATCATATCATTAGGAGAATGATGTGATGGACATACTCGTATAGATAAGCGTAGCATAAAGATCAAGTCATTTCAATAGTTCAATTGCTATATGCTTTCTGATACATAGTAACCTAATTCCTTCGACCATGAGATCATGCATATCACATTTTCCGGATGGATGCTTTGATGTCATCAAACACCACACCGTAACAGGGTGGCTATAAAGGTGGCATTGAGTGTTCAGAAAGTATTGGTTGAAACACATGGATCAAGAGTGGGATTTGTCCATCCATATGACGAATAGATATACTCTGGGCCCTCTCGGTGAAATGTCATCCAATTAGCTTGCAAGCATGTGACCGGCTCAAGGGATCACATATCACGGAACGAAAAGAGTACTTATCGAACGAGGTTGAACTAGGTATGCAGAGATACTGACGATCATAACCTCGGATAAGTAAACTATCGTGAGACAAAGGGAAATTGGTATCGTATGTAAGTGGTTCATTCGATCGCAAAAGTAATCGAGAAATATGTGGAGCCATATGAATTTCCAGATTCCTCTATTGGTTATTGTTAGGAGAAGTGTCTCGATCATGTCCGCATAATTCACGAACCGTAGGGAGACACACTTAAGGATTCGACGTTGTTTGAGTAGTTATGGTATTATGAGAAAGAGACCGAATGTTGTTCGAGACTCGGATGGGATCCGGATATCACGAGGTGATCCGGAATGGTCCGGAGAATAATATTCATATAAGGAAAGTCCTGTTTGAGTTCGGAAATGATTCCGTGTTTTCATGAATGTTCTAGAAGGTTGCGGAATGTCCGGCACTCCGGAGGGGAAGGGGTACATGAATGTGTCATTGCATATTGGAATGATTGCATCATGTACTAAGTGTTCTCGCTGTTCCAAATAAAGGATTAAATTGAATCCCAAACTGAAAAGTCAAACGGCCAGTTTAAAAGTCAAACGCTAAAACAGAAAGTGAGGAAAGAGGAAGGAGGAGGTTGAAACCGACTTGGGGAGGAGTCCTCCTCCAAGCAGCGCACCACCCAAGGCCGAGTTGGGGAGGGACTCCCTCCCCTTGGCCGCACCTCCCACCTATAAAAGGAGGGGCAGGGCCCCCTCCTCTAGACACACAAGTTCCTATCCTCTAAATCTAAACCCTAGCCACAGCCTCCGGTTTAGAGCCGTTTTGGTTTAGAGCTTCTAATTGCCCTAGCCTTCGGTTTAGAGCCTTCTAATTGGTGTGTCTAATCCCTAGACCACTAAAGCCTCTCTCATACTCCACCATACTCGCTCCGGCTTAAGGCGAAGCCCTGCGAGATATCCCCTCTACTTCCGGTACCACGCCGTCGTGCTGCCGGAATCGCGAGGAGAGTGCTACAACCTCCGCTGCCTGCTGGAACAAGGGAGAGGAAGGTCTTCGTCGAGTACCGAACGTGTGACCGACTACGGAAGCGCTGCCGGAACACAGCGCCGGAAGGATCGTCTACGCGATCTTGTGATCGGAAAGAGTACGACTACATCACCCACGAGAATCTGCTCTCGTTAACCGCTTTGGAATCTTCGAGGGTAAGTTATTCCATCGACTCGTTGCTACAATCTAGTAGATAGATCTTGGCTTGTTTGTTTGTATGCGATAGAAAATTTTGATTTCCATGCTACGAACCCTACAAAGGGTATCGAGCCGTGTATATATGTAGATCTGTCACGAGTAGAACACAATGGTCATTGTGGCGTTGATGCTTTTATTGTCGATTGCTTCTTGTGTACTTTGCATCTTGCGGTATGTTGGGATGAAGGCCCGGGCTAACCTTACATGACATCGTTCATGAGACTTGCTCCATGCTTGACATGCAACTTGTATTGCATAAGTGGCTTTATGGGTGCCTGCTTTCTCCTAGCATAGTTAAGATCCAATTTACAACGGTGATTGACAATACTAGTATCAATGTTGTGGTTCTTGTTCGTAAGTTAGAACGACACTTATTGAAAGCCCCAAACCACGTAAAACATTCAAAGAAAATTAGAGGCGCTAACTTTGTTTTGCGGGGTCTTTGTGATGTGATATGGCCATGATTGTGATTATATATGATGTATGCAATGTTCCTTATTGTAAGTTGGCAACCGGCAGGAGCCATATGGTTGTCTTTAAATTCTGTTAAGACCCGCGTGTCTATTCAAAGTAGTTGTAATAGTTGAAGCTGGTGGACGACAACCATGGAGCGGCGTCATTGACCTTGATGCAATGCCGGTGATGATGGAGATCATGTTCGTGCTTGAAGATGGAGATCAGAAGCACAAAGAAGAAAGGCCATATCATATCACATATTATGAATTGCATGTGATGTTAATCCTTTATGCATCTTGTATTGCTTAGTAGACATTGTAGCATTATAAGATGATCCCTCATGCACATGAATTTCAAGTCATAAAGTGTTCACCCTTAGTTAGCACGTTGCTAAAGCTTGTTGTTTCAAGCACCACGTGATGATCGTGTGTTAGATTCTACAAGTGTATACAACGTGAGCAAGCCAGATTTGCTCATGCGGAAACTAAGGTTTGATCTTGACGAGCCTAGCATGTACGGACATGGCCTCGTGAACACGGATTACCGAAAGGTAGAGCATGATTCATATAGTAGATATGATGAACATGTTGATTGTTCGCCATTGAAGCTATATCAACTCTCGTGATGATCGGTTTTGATGTGGTGGATTTGGTTCGTGATCACTAAAACAATGTGAGGGATATTGTTTTGAGTGGAGTTCACCTAGATTAATTTAATTATTAATTAGAACTCAATTTATCATAAACTAAATCAAAGTGAATTTGCATAGTTGTTGTAGTCATTGGCATCCGTTTACCACCTTGCGCTTAGTTATAATTGAGATGATAGAACTATAGAATTCTGGTTAGTTACTTTAACTGGTATCGTATTGTTTTGAAGTGTTAATCTAAAGTTTAAAAGTCCTATTGCAAACTTTCAAGAAGTTCCATTACTCCATGAAGTTTAATAATTAGTATTAAATCAAGAGTAACAATTCCAAGTGTTAGTATATAAGAATCATGTTTGTCTCCATGATTCTTGATATTCAAAGGATTCTCTTAATATCAAGGTTATCTAGGATCTGAAAGAGTTGTTTCAGAAACCATGATGTGTGGAAGATATTGTGATATCTGAAACGAAGTATTGGTTACAACATGATATAGTATAATATGGCAAAAGTCATGTTCTCATATTTGATGAGAATTTGCAAAAGGTTGGAGACACTAGTTGTCCTAATCGTCCAAAAGGATTTGGAGAGCAACATTATACTCATGATTCACCGTTATAAGCTAAAAGTAGCTTGATCATGGATAATTCAATGATGAGGGTGAATATTTGATGTAGGTGAAATGTTTACTACACCAAGAGATTACTAAAGAAAGGAATTTGAAAGAACACCAAACATTTGATAATGGTGATCTAATTCAAAGTGCAAGTCCAAAGACATTGGTATTTAACTATACACGCTTTGGACTATGTGTCATATGTATGACTCCACTATTGATGTTGATAGATTCTTTCAAACAGAAAAGGAAATACTGAAAGAGAATCTCATAAATATATGGCAGAAAAGAAAAGACTAGAATTGTTCAGTTTAAGTATATAGATGATATACATGTTATGGCTATATTCTTTGCTTATTAAACAATGTGGTTCTTAAGTATTTGATACTGAATTTGTTGGTGTGAATCGTCATAAGAAACCATAGAATTCATGAACTACAATGGCCTAAGTAACTAGCAAAAGAATATGTGATGATGTTCATCGAGAACAAATAAAGGGTTATTGTGTTGCTCGTTAAACATCAAAGCTTGCCTTCAAGATTTGTTTTATCAGGTATTATGAGAACAAAAGGGTTGTTCAAATAATTGCCGTAATCCATAAAAGATGGATGATTCACAAATCTCGTTGGAGAAATCACATCCATAAAACTAGTTCTAAAAATGTCGAAAGACAAATTGATTGAAAGATCACTTAGGAAGTGACATCGCCGTTTAAATTATATTGGAAAGAAAACATGAAGAAACTCCATGTGGATGGAATTTTGGAGTCTTTTGATTTTGATCACATGACGCTTGTGAAACTTTCCTAGAGATAATTGAAACTTCGTTCATAGGCCAAAAGGGAACGAATGACTAGCTTATTGGAACTTGTACATATTGTTGTACGAAGTCCATTATGTGTAGTCAAGAGCGATGGATTTCAACTTCATATGCTTTCTCCGAAAATTTGAGTGAATATATGAATATTTACTTAATAAGGATGAAGTGTGAAATATTTGAAAAGTTCAAAGACTTTCAAGATGAAGTGCAAAATCATTGTAACAAGAATATAAATAGTTTATGATAAGATCATAAAGGAAGATATTTGAGTTACAAGTTTAGCATAATACCTAAGATTTAAGGAATCGTTCCGTGGATTTGCATATCCTGAAACACCATAAGGGTATGGAGCGTTCGAGATATGTAATTAAACCTTGTTTGTCATGGTAAGATCAAAGGTATAATTCATAAAACTGCCATTGTATTTTAAAGATTAAAAGCTTTAGAGATTACCGTTTTCCACTGAAAAGAGCTCCATCATAATCCGCTGAAATGACACCATATAAAGTTATGGTTTGGGATTAAACCCAAGTAGTCCTTTCTTAAACGTTGGTATGTTATGCATAAGAAAGATGTTTTGCAACCAAAGTCGGATGAACCTGTCTTTGTATAACTGTTTAGTATTCCTCCATAACACAGGAGACAAAAGTGTTTGTCGCTTAGAACGTCAAGTTTCTTTGAGAAGGAATTTTTCGTGAAAAGTTTAGTGGGAGGACAATAGAACTTTGATAAGGTTAAAAGAACCTTAGCTATATGTGCAGAGTTGCGCAGCACCGAAAAGTGTTCCGGAGGCAGCAACAATGCTCATGGCTCACGTACCTCAAGGGTTATGGTCACGGAAATCTAAATTTCTATTGAACCAAGTAGGTCGAGTAAACAATCAAATACCAAGATTTGAGGGTTGAATCATTATTTGAGAATAATGAACGTACTGCATGCAAAGAAGCGATGATGAGCCACGACTGTTAAATGGCTTGAAGCCATAAAATCCGTGATAGTTCCATACACGTGAAATCAAGTTTTGAACTTGAAGGACCCTCGAGAAAGGTGTAAGACCTTACTTGTGTTTGGATCTATAAAGAAATAGACATGGATGTTTCACATCTATGAAATAGTCGACATGTTGGGAAGGAGTTCGCAAAATGTTCAAAGGTTGACTATGACAAGATTTGATCTTTCATAGTGATATTTAGTCTAGACGGATTAATGTAGCAACTACTACATATAATTTTGTTATATGGTAGTTGAATAAACAAAACAAGTTCTTCTAATAGAATTGTTACCTCGGACATGTGCATAACACGGTCCAGAGGGTTTTGTAAATTCAGAGGATGCTAAAAGTATATGCAAACTTCAATGGTTGAAGTGAGCATTGCGGAGTTGGAATCTTCACTATGATGAAATTGTTAAAAGAGTTTTAATTCATCAGAGACAATGAAGATGCTTGCGTTTGCAAGAAATTAAGTGGGAGCGCTAAGACATGTTTCTAATACATTATGTGGAAGACATATTGTTGATTGGAAATAATGTATCTTTTATTAACACATATTAAGAATTTCATCCTGATGAAAGACTTAGGAAAAACCCAAATAATTGGCATTAATAGACGCCAATATGGTTGTGCCTGAAGTACATAGATGAGATATTGAATGAGTTCAATATAGAAACTACAAGAAAGGTTCTTGTCGCACAGAAAGGATTGAATGAGTTCAATATTGATGATATATTCAAGTGTATTGACACAGGGTAAGTGAAACAAAGATTCAAGTATAGATTGATACTTGATGTATGAAATCACAAAGAATATTTATATCAATCATCCTGTGATATGTACAAATCCAGATATGTCCTATGCTATGAGCATATACCAGAATGATTCATAAGAAGATCATTGGACAATAGTAAGGATATTCTTATGATCTTTTGGAAGAACTAAGAGTATATTATTTGTAGAAGTGACAAATAGATGGTTAGTTCATTGTAAAAGTACTACATTGATACTAGTTTTGTCACAAAATACAAATTAAGTTTATCTCAATCTAAACTAAGGGTGGCACAATATAATGGAAAGTAAGTTCCATAATGGATTTGGATGAGTTCCAAAGTTAAGACATTGTGACAGATACTACAAAAAAAGGCTAAGTATATGACTGCTACTATAGCAGCTAAAGAGGGCATTTGTGTCAAGTAGTTTGTTATCAAACTAGGTGTAGTTCACATGGGATAATACTATGAAGATATATTGTGACAATATTATCAACATGTTTTAACCCTAAAGAACTAAAGGTCTCACCAAAGGACCAAATTTATACAAAGCCATCTCATTAGAGAATGAGTGATGCGAGACGCAAAGACATGCAATTACACACGGACCGGAAGTGTCGATCCGAGATCATTGACCACTAGCAATCGTGTACATACAACACCGGAAAGCCATAGGTGTTGAATACACAAAGGTTTGAAACTAGATTATTGACTCTAGTGCAAGTGGGAGATCGTTGGAGATATGCCCAAGAGGCAATAATAAAGTGGTTATTATCATATCTTCACACTTATGATAAATGTTTACATACCATGCTATAATTGTATTAACCTAAAACATTAATACTTGTGTGATTTGTAAACTAAAATAAGAGTCCCCGTAAAGCCTCTTGTTAAACTAGCTTGTTGGTTAATATATGATCATGGTTTCCTGATCATGAACATAGAGATGTTATTAACAACAGGATCATATCATTAGGAAAATGATGTGATGGACATACTCCTATAGATAAGCGTAGCATAAAGATCAAGTCATTTCAATAGTTCAATTGCTATATGCTTTCTGATACATAGTAACCTAATTCCTTCGACCATGAGATCATGCATATCACCTTTTCCGGATGGATGCTTTGATGTCATCAAACACCACACCGTAACAGGGTGGCTATAAAGGTGGAATTGAGTGTTCAGAAAGTATTGGTTGAAACACATGGATCAAGAGTGGGATTTGTCCATCCATATGACGGATAGATATACTCTGGGCCCTCTCGGTGAAATGTCATACAATTAGCTTACAAGCATGTGACTGGCTCACAAGGGATCACATATCACGGGAACGAGAAAAGAGTACTTATCAGTAACGAGGTTGAACTAGGTATGCAGAGATACCGACGATCATAACCTCGGATAAGTAAACTATCGTGAGACAAAGGGAAATTGGTATCGTATGTAAGTGGTTCATTCGATCGCAAAAGTAATCGTAGAAATATGTGGGAGCCATATGAATTTCTAGATTCCTCTATTGGTTATTGTTCGGAGAAGTGTCTCGATCATGTCCGCATAATTCACGAACCGTAGGGAGACACACTTAAGGATTCGACGTTGTTTGAGTAGTTATGGTATTATAAGAAAGAGACCGAATGTTGTTCGGAGACTCGGATGGGATACGGGATATCACGAGGTGATCCGGAATGGTCCGGAGAATAAGATTCATATAAGGAAAGTCCCGTTTCGGAGTTCGGAAATGATTCCGGTGTTTTCATCGGGAATGTTCTAGAAGGTTCCGGAATGTCCCAAGACTCCGGAGGGAAGGTACATGAATGTGTCATTGCATCTTGGAATGATTGCATCATGTACTAAGTGTTCTCGCTGTTCCAAATAAAGGATTAAATTGAATCCCAAACTGAAAAGTCAAACGCCGCTTTGAAAGTCAAACGGCTAAAACAGAAAGTGAGGGAAAGAGGAAGGAGGAGGTTGAAACCGACTTGGGGAGGAGTCCTCCTCCAAGCCGGCGACCACCCAAGGCCGAGTTGGGAGGGAATCACTCCCTTGGCCGCACCTCCCACCTATAAAAGGAGGGCAGGGCCTCCTCCTAGACACACAAGTTCCTATCCTCTAAATCTAAACCCTAGCCACACCTCCGGTTTAGAGCCGCTTTTGGTTTAGAGCTTCTAATTGCCCTAGCCTTGGTTTAGAGCCTTCTAATTGGTGTGTCTAATCCCTAGACCACTAAAGCCTCTCTCATACTCCACCATACTCGCTCGGCTTAAGGCGAAGCCTGCGAGATCTCCCTCTACTTAGGTACCACGCCGTCTTGTCGGAATCGCGAGGAGAGTGCTACAACCTCCGTTTTCTTTGGAACAAGGGAGAGGAAGGTCTTCGTCGACTACCGAACGTGTGACCGACTACGGAAGCGCTGCCGGAACGCAGCGCCGGAAGGATCGTCTACGCGATCTTGAGATCGGAAAGAGTACGACTACATCACCCACGAGAATCTGTTCTCGTTAACCGCTTTGGAATCTTCGAGGGTAAGTTATTCCATCGACTCGTTGCTATAATCTAGTAGATAGATCTTGGCTTGTTTGTTTGTATGCGATAGAAAATTTTGTTTTCCATGCTACGAACCCCTACAATAACTATTTTGCCTAATGAAGATAATGAGCTTATTCCCCAAAGAGTAGTGGTTGGGTATATAATGTGCATCGATTTTAGAAAGATCAATAAAGTTACTAAGAAAGATCATTATCATTTGCCCTTTATTGATCAAATGCTTGAAAGGTTGTCAAAAAAGACTCACTTTTGATTTCTTGATGGTTATTCTGGGTTTTCTCAAATTGTTGTGAAAGCACAAGGCCAAGAGAAAACTACTTTCACTTGTCCTTATGGTACTTATGCTTATAGGCATATGCCTTTTGGTTTATGTAATGCTCCTGCTACCTTTCAGAGATGTATGTCTGCTATCTTTCATGGTTTTTGTGAAGAAATTGTGGAGGTTTTCATGGATGATTTTTCCGTCTATGGAACTTCTTTTGGTAACTGTTTGCACAACCTTGATAAAGTTTTGTAGAGAGGTGAAGAAACCAACCTTGTTCTTAATTGAAAGAAATGCCATTTCATGGTTAATGAAGGGATTGTTCTTGGACACAAGATCTCTGAAAGAGGCATTGAAGTTGAAAGAGCCAAAATTGAAGCAATTGAGAAGATGCCTTGTCCTAGAGATATCAAAGGTATTCGTAGTATCCTTGGTCATGCTGGTTTCTATAGGAGGTTTATTAAAGATTTCTCCAAAATTTTGAAGCCCCTTACTAATCTTCTTCAAAAAGATGTACCTTTTGTTTTTGATGATGATTGTAAGGAAGCTTTTGAAACTTTGAAGAAATCTTTGACAACTGCTCCTATTGTTCAACCACCTGATTGGAGTTTACCTTTTGAAATTATGTGTGATGCTAGTGATTTCGTTGTGGGTGATGTCCTTGGACAACATGTTGATAAGAAGTTGAATGTTATTCATTATGCTAGCAAGACTCTAGATGCTTCTCAAAATAATTATGCTACTACTGAAAAAGAGTTCTTAGCTGTAATATTTGCTTGTGATAAGTTTAGACCTTATATTGTTGATTCAAAGGTTACTATTCATACTGATCATGCTGCTATCAAGTACCTTATGACAAATAAGGACGCCAAACCTAGACTTATCAGGTTGGTTTTGCTTTTACAAGAGTTTGATCTGCATATTGTAGATAGGAAAGGTGCTGAAAATCCTGTTGCTGACAATTTATCTCGTTTGGAAAACATTTCTTTTGACCCATTGCCTGTTAATGATAGTTTTCCAAATGAGCAGTTGGCTGCGATAAGGGTAAGTCCGCATGAGAGTCCTTGGTATGTTGATTATGCTAACTTTATTGTTTCCAAGTATTTGCCTCCAACCTTTACAGCTCAGCAGAGAAGGAAATTATTTTATGATCTAAGGAATTACTTTTGGGATGACCCACACTTATATAAATAAGGAGTAGTTGGCATCATGCGAAGATGTGTTCCGGAATTTGAACAAAAAGAGATATTGAGAAAATGTCATGACAATGCTTATGGAGGACATCATGCAGGGGATAGGACTGCACAGAAGGTTTTACAATCTGGATTCTATCGTCCTACCCTTTTCAAAGATGCAAGGAAGTTTTTCTTATCATGTGATGAATGTCAACGAGTAGGTAACATTTCTAGACGCAATGAAATGCCTATGAATTATTCTCTTGTTATTGAATCTTTTGATTGTTGGAGATTTGACTTTATGGGGCCTTTCCCCCTTCAAAAGGGTACACTCATATTCTTGTTGCTGTCGACTATGTTACAAAGTGGGTAGAAGCCATACCTACAAATAGTGCTGATGGTAAGACCTCTTTGAAAATGCTTAAGGATGTCATCTTTCCTAGGTTCGGTGTGCCTAGATATCTCATGACTGAAGGAGGCTCTCATTTTATTCATGGTTTTTTTAGAAAAACTCTCGCTAAGTATGATGTAAACCATAGAATTGCTTCAGCTTATCACCCCCAAACTAGTGGGCAAGTAGAACTTTCCAATAGGAAAATTAAATCTATCTTGCAGAAGACTGTCAATAGATCTAGAAAAAATTGGGCTAAAAAGTTGAATGACGCTTTGTGGGCTTATAGAACTGCTTATAAAAATCCTATGGGGATGTATCCTTACAAAATGGTCTATGGGAAAGCTTGTCACTTGCCTTTAGAATTAGAACACAAAGCTTACTGGGCAGTGAAAGAGTTGAATAGAGATTTTAGACTTGCAGGTGAGAAAAGACTGCTCAACTTAAGTAATCTAGATGAGTGGAGAGGTGAAGGTTATGAAAATGCTAGGCTTTTTAAGGAAAAAGTAAAAAAGATGGCATGATAGGAGAATTCTCAAAAGGGAGTTCCATGTTGGTGAGAAAGTTCTTTTGTATAGGTATCGTCTCAGATTTTTTGCAGGGAAACTACTCTCAAAATGGGAAGGACCTTTTCTTATCAAGGAAGTATACCGTTCAGGTGCCATCAAAATTTCTTCTCTGAAGGATGACACAACACAGGTGGTTAATGGGCAAAGACTAAAACATTATATTTCTAGAGATTCTTATAATGAAGATGTGGATGTTATTCGAATGGTGACTCCGGAAGAATTTATCAGAAGACAAACACCAAAAAATTGCAGAGTTCGTCATTGACTAGGTAAGAGTGGTGAAAATAGAAGGTTCGTGAAACCCCAATATTTTTATATTTTTGATGTTTTTAATACATAAGGGAAGTTACGAGACGGAACAGAGGAGGAACTGGAGTCCGGGGTGGACAAACCCACCCCAGGCGCGGGCCCCTGCCTGGTCGCCTAGAGGGGGTTTGACTCCCTCGAACTCCGTCTCCGCCTCGTTTCCGTGTCAGTACCTTCCTTATGCTTTGAAACTTCGTAATATATAACCCCCCGGATCCCCCGAGGTTCTTGCATCGAGTTCTCATCGTGTTTTGTTTTAATCTGTTTCTGGCAGGAAAATTTCTCAGTTTTGGAGCTACAATGTCTTCCACTAGATCACCCATGGAGGATTCCTCTGTGGATGTCCTCAACCCATACATGTATGAGTTGAAGATCCATCCCAAAGAGCTGATTCTCAAAGAGGGGAGATGAAAGAAGTTCAAGGCCCCAAGGGAGAAGGAAGTCTAGAAGACAGGATGGAAGCATTGGAGTAGGAGGTTTTTAGGTACAAGAAGATGGCAGAATGCTAAGTGGATGTTATTCACAAGATAAGTTCAGAACTCATCACCAAGCACGAGGAAGAGGTGGTTGATCTCCGAGAAGAAATCTTCTCGCTCCGTCAGACCACCAACCAATTACAAGAACAACTCTACTTCATACAAAATCAAAACTGTGAGTATGAGGCTAGGTTTGATCGCATAAGCTTTGCTGCTAGTTTTAGGATTGCAGAGACAAGGGCATCCTTTTTGGATGGGGAACCTTTGCCTTGGAAGTTTTGTGATGACAAGATAATACCACCACCACCACCGAAGGAGTAATTCATCATCAGGTTTGGCATCCCCTTGGCTTGTTCCAAGCTTGGGGGAGTGCCGCAGTATCACCACCATCATCTTTTATCTTTTACCTTTTTAGTGGATTCATATCTTTGGTAGAGGGGTTATCTTATAGTTTGGTTTGCATGTGGAAGTATCTCTCCTTTAGTTGATTATCTTTGTATCCCTTGGTGTGAGTGCCTTTATTGGAATATTAATGAGAAGTCTCATCTTTTACTTTTTGCACTTCTTATTTTAGTTTGCAATCTCTATTATATGATGGATCTTGTTGATTAGTATTGGCATCACTTTGGGATCATCAAGTGGATCTAAATTGGTTTTGGCAAACCGAGTTCTGGTCAGTAGCATTACTTTGAAAGAGAAAAGGAGAAAAAGCTTACAGGTATTTTGTATCATTTGTTTTCTTTCTTGTTGGCTCATAAGCTTTGTATTCTTTATTTAAGATCTTTTGTGTCTTCAAGGAAGATTGCATGTTTGGCTTTATTACTTGTATGTTTGCTTGTTTCTTTCAACTCTCTTGCTTGCTACCCAGCCTTGCTAGCCAAAAACCTGTTTTGAGAAGGTATACTTCTCATGTTTCCAAATCCCTTTGAACCAAAACCTTTGCCACCTGTGTCCACCATATCTACCTAGTAGCATTTTTGATATTCCTAGCAAATTCTGAAGTTTCATCTACCTTTTGAATTAAAAATTATTTTGTTATGAGAAAACTAGTTAGTAAAGCTATCACGAACTTGATGGCACACCATATTTTATTGCCCCTAATAGACTTGAACCATTGTGCCATCGAAGTTTATATGCTTGCATCTATACGTTGGAATTAGCAGAACCGTGCTGTCACGGGGAACGTTTTCAACATTGCACTTGTACCTTGTACTTAGTTGATATCATGCTCTTTTGTCTATGGATGTCAACGGTGTGAAATAAAGAGGGAACTTGTAAGTCCATGGAGTCTGTATTTTGTGTTAGAGAAACGCCTGGGCCGCTAGCCTAAGCCATGCCTAATCATGGTGGAAACCTGCAGCATCACCATAGTGATCTATCTATGAAGCATCCTCAACAAAAAACTATGCACATAGTAAATAAAAAGCTCGCTGAGATGGTCATTGTCTGCTTGCCTTGTCATTTTGGTTATGGGATAGCTCTTGTACCATGTGCAAGGGGTACCCTGTTGGCGGTTCTCTATGATATGCAAATACCTACAATGATAAGAACTTACCTGTGACCAAAGTTGACTAGCATGAGGAGTGGCCCTCATATTCAAGGGACATGGGATTTCCAACTTATATTTCGTCAAGCATATACTCCATATTTGTGCAATTTAACCTTAATCATCTCAAGATGCCTATGATAGGGGCAATGAGGGCTCAAAGCTAGTAAGTACCATAATATTTTGGAAGCTCTTTATGACTAGTAATCCCTGCTACCCTCTATGAAGGGACCTCTCTCCTACTTCCAAGTTGAGTCAGTAAACCTACTTCCTCTCTATCTCCAACAAGAATTTGAGTTGTTGTGTTCCAAGCATTCATATGGTGATTTATTCAATCATGTTCTTTATCTTCCTTGTTTACACAAAACTCTTATCTATTGAGTATTACTTTGAAAGCCTTCATTGAAAAACCTTTTTGAGCAAAGAGTGCTCCTGTTGTAAAACTTATACAAAAAGATTTTTGAGAAACTGTTTGCCAGGTGTTCTCTGACCAAGAACAAGTTTGCCAATTCCAATTATGATTTATCTTTATGCATCTCTTTTGTGACTGCTGTACTTGGTTGCAAGCTAAGTTATATAATGGTGAGTTGCTTTCTTCTATGAGTTGTGCCATGGTAAGTGTGATGCTTCTTGTTCGTATTCTTTTATCGACACTTCACTCCATAAACTTGTGGACATGTTTACTGAGCTCGGTTTTCGCTTGGGGACAAGCGAAGGTGGGGGAGTTGATACGCCCAATTTGCGTCACCATTCTATATCATAATTTACCTCTATTCATTGATATATGTCTTATTATGAGGTATTACTTATGGCTTTTCATCTGTTTATGCATGTTGGATGATTCTTGGAGGATGGACTGTTGGAGTCTGGATTCTGATGGAAAAGAAGGTGTTTCGGCGTAATTTCACGAAGATCAGAAAAATACCAGAAAAATATTATTTTTCCATAAGAATGAGGAAGCTAGAAGGAGGAGCAAAGAGGGGCCACAGGGGGCCCACACACCCCTAGGCGCGGGCCCACCCTGGTTCGCGCCTAGGGCAGGTGTGGCCCATCTGCCCAGATCCCGACTCCGCCCCTTCGCCTATATCTTCCCTACAGAAGCCTAAGCCTCGGGGTAACCACAGATAGATTTCCTCCACCTCTGGGGGGCGGAAAACACCGAGAGAGAAAGATCTCTCTGGCAGACAGATTTCTATCGGGGGAATTCCTTCCCGGAGAGAGGAGACCATCGCCATCAACACCATCGTCAAGCTAGGCTTCATCGGGATCATCATCATCATCATCATCATCATCCACCAGCACCATCATCACCACTCCGTACCGCTGTAACAATTGTGTTGGATATTGCTTTAGTTCTTAGGGGAAACTTTACCAGTGTTGATTACTATTGTAGTTGATGCTTATGAGTGGAACCATTGTATTATTGTTTATGTTTATATTGTTATCCATCATCATATCATCTTTGATCTTGATCCATATGATGTCTTATGAGTAGCTCGTTTAGTTCTTGAGGACATGGGAGAAGTCATGTTGTTATTAGTGGATTTGTGTTAAGTTATTATTCAATGGTTTAGTATTTAAGTTGTGGTGCTATTCTTCTAGTGGTGTCATGTGAACGTCGACTACATGATACTTCACCATTTATGGGCCTAGGGGAATGCATTGTGTATTTGGCTACTAATCATGGGGTTGCCGGAGTGACAGAAACCCGAACCCCCGGTAGGACACCTTTGCAAAAGGGAGTGTAGGATCTCATAGTTTAAGGTTGTGGTTAGATTTATATCTTAATTACTTTCCTGTAGTTACGGATGTTTGCAGGGGTTTTAATCACAAGTATGTATTAGTCCAAGTAAGGTTGGTACATTAGCACAAGTTCACCCACAGAACACTTACAACACCAAAAAAGAGTACTCAGCTATATGAAGCGAAAGCACTTGATAGAATTCCCATGTGTCCTCGAGAACGTTTGGTCTTTATAAGTATTTTACCGGCTTGTCCTTTGCTAAGAAAGGATTGGGCCACTTGCTGCGTTTGTTCTTTGTTACTTGCACTTTGTTTTGTTTCCTTATCAGAAAACCACTGAAAATCCGTTTGCTAAGTATTTGCAGAGAGTTCCTGCTCCACACCACTGTTTAGCACCTTCTTCTCCTCGTTGGGATCGACACTCCTATTTATCGAAAGTACTACGATACACCCCCTATACTTGTGGGTCATCATTGTGCGGGCACTTATGCACGTGGATTATTCATGGAACTCGAGGAAAGAGTCCGTTCATCAAACAACTAAAAACAAGAAAACATGAATCAACCCATCTATCTGTTGTTTGGTTTCAAACTCTGATTCAAATAGGAGAAGCATGCCATGCTATGTCTGTTGGATGATCCACATCTTTAGATCAAGCGCTGATGAGCACATTGAACTATCCATGTGGTTGAGAGCCCAAGCCCTGTCTCCAGGATTTGGAGGCTCACTACTAGGGAAAACACTAGAGTCGAGCGCCGCGACTCTAATATTTTTTATGCGAGGTGTATATCTTGTTGGAATTTTTGTCTAAATAGGCCTAGCTCATTTATTATATGCCAATAAATCCCTGAAATCCTAGAGGCCCATTTGGCCCATTCATGAAAGGAAAGGGTTGGGACAAATGTTTAGTCCCACATTGCTAGTTGAGTGAAAGTTGGACCAGCTTATAGGAGAGCTCTTGCACCAGTTGTACGAGCTTGATAAGAGAAGACATATACACGCGCGCTCCTCCTCCTCCTCGCTCGCCTCGCCACGCCTCGCCTCGCCTCGTCACGACGCACGCCGCGGGTTGTGGGAATCTCGCTGAGCCGACATTTATTTTGCCACGCATGAATGATATATGTATAGTTGTACATAAGCTAAAACGTTTTGCTCGAGTGGACGTTTAATACGAGCTAAGTGGAAATGAATACGAACTGAGCGCATGTTGTGATACGTCCAAAACGTATCTACTTTCCTGAACACTTTTGCTATTGTTTCTACTCTAAACTTGTGTGATTTGGATATAACTAACACGGATTGATGCTGTTTTCAACAGAATTACCTCGGTGTCTAGTTTTTGTGTTGGAATTATGCCCTAGAGGCAATAATAAAGATGTTATTATTATAATTCTTGTTCATGATAAAGTTTATATTCCATGCTAGAATTGTATTAAGCGGAAACTTTAATACTTGTGTGGTTTGTGAACAACACCGTGTCCCTAGTACGCCTCTATGGACTAGCTCATTGATCAATGATGGTTAAGGTTTTCTAACCATAGACATGAGTTGTCAATTGATAATGAGATCATATCATTGGAGAATGATATGATGGACAGACCCAAACTAAGCGAAGCAATTAGATCGTATCATCGTGTTCATCTTTGCGAAGCTTTTCCTATGTCAAATATTGTATTCCTTAGACCATGAGATAATACAACTCCCCGGTATCGGAAGAAAGCTTTGAGGTCATCAAACGTCATCTTATGAGAGGGTGATCATAAAGGTGTCTCTCAGGTGATCGGAAAGTATCTGTTGGGTTGTATGTATCAAGATGGAATTTGTCCCTCCCAAGTCGGAGAGATATACTTCGGGCCAACTCGGTAATCGATATCAACACCGCTTGCAAGAATGTGGTTAAGGAGTTAATCACAAAGTGATATCAGATTACGGAACGAGTAAAGTACTTGCTGTGAACGAGATTGAACTAGGTATGACGGTACCGACGATCGAATCTCGGGCAAGTAAAATATCGCGAGACGAAGGGAATATATATATGGGATTGATTGAATCCTGGCATCTTGGTTCATCCGATATGATCATCGATGAATGTGTGGGAGTCAATATGGGTGCCCAGACCCCGCTGTTGATTATTGATAGAGGATCATGTACGCATATTCTCGAACTCAGGTCACACACTTAACGTGTCTTACGCTAGGATAGATTGGATAATTGGTTTATGAATTTTTGTTCGAGTCTCGGATGGGATCCGGGACATCACGAGAGGTTCGGAATGGTCCGAGAATAAGATTCATATAAGGCAATGCAGTTTTTGGAGTTCGGAATTGTTAAGGTTAATCGGTATTGTCTAAGCTTCTAGAACCTTCCGGAAGGGGACCAACGTGGCCCCACATTTCGGGAGGGGGCATGGGCCTATGAGGGAGTGTCCTGTCCGCATTGGGCCAGGGGCACAAGGCCCCATAGGGCCCAGCCGATCCTAGAGAGTTTAAATCGTTTAAACTAGAGATAGGGTTTCTAGAAGAGGGGAGAGTCCATGCCCCCACTCCTTATCCTTTGGGCTTGGGGGAGGGGATAGGGCTGCGCCCCCCTCTATATAAAGAGGGTGGGGCGCACCAACCCCTACACCTCTCCTCCAAACCCTAGCCTTGCTAGCTTTCCTCTCTCCTCCCGATTGTTAGGCGAAGCCCCCGCAGAAATTCTCCACCATATACACCACGCCGTGTTGTAGATCCAATCTATCTCTCCACCATACTTGCTGGTCCGAGGAAGGAGGAGACGTCGAGGTGTTGCACGTGTGCATCTCACGGAGGCACCGCCACTTGTGGTGCTAGATCGGATCGGATCGCGAGGAGGAGAAGCGAGTACGACTACATCACCCACGTTCGAACGCTCATTGCTTGAATCTTCAAGGGTATGAAGATCTAATCCAATATCTCTCGTTGATTGCATCTCCTAGATTAGATCTTGGCTTTCCCTCTGTTCGCATCCGTAGAAAATTTTGATTTACTATGCCGTGAAACCCTTCAGTGGTATCTGTCACATCCCAAGATTTTCCAAATCTTGTAATGTGAAAATAAATTAATAAAATAAAACTTTGTTAATTTTCAGAGCCAGAAGAAACTTTTTGAACTTAATTGGAACTTAAAACCCATTTGAATTAAATAAAATCCTAAAGGGAATCTTAAAGATAAACATTTAATAAAGGGAAATTAAAATGTTTTGGAATTACTATTTTGAATCTTTTAATAAAAGGATTTGATATTCAAAAGAAAAGATGGATTTACAAATAAGGATTATTTTATAAAAACAAATTAAAACTTGGGCAAGCTTTGGAATTAAAACATTTATTCTAAATAAATTTAGCAAAGGTTTATTAATAAAGATTTAATATCCAACTTTATTTAATAAAAGGCTTTACCATTTTAATTAAAACATCAAAACTTATTAAAATTATTTTAAATAGGTTTTCCAAATATTTTATATTCTCTAATAAAACCTACTAAAGTGTTTTGGTTTTATTTTTCAAAATAAATATATCAAATAAAATAAATCCTATTTGAAATAATAATGAAGGTCTATTATATTAATTAATAATGAACCCTAAAATAAAATGTTATTATATTCTTAAACAAATCTCCAAGTATTCTATATTTCCCAAATAAAACCCATTAATTTAGTTTTGAAGATATTTAGTTTCAAATAAAGATTTTATTAATAAAATTAAACTCTATTTGATTTAATAACTAAGGCCCATTTTATAAATTATTATTGGACCCTAAAGCAAAATAATATTTTGTTTTAAACAAGTATCCAAGTATTATTTATTTCCAAATAAAACCTACTGATTGGGTTTTGAAAATATTTGGATTTTAAATGAAGTTTTTATTAAATAAAAACAAACCCTATTTTATTAAATAACTAATGGTCCATATATTTAATTAATAAATGGAACCTAAAAAGATTTAAAATAATATTTTATTTTAGAATGTGAATTATGATGATAAACAGAACCAAAAACTCATTACAATAGTTTGAATTACTTGAATGATTGTCTTGTTGTTTGAATTGTGAAATGGAATTCAAATCAGTAAATAAAATGGAAAAAGGAAAATGTTTCAGTACAAAAAAAAAGGGAAACAACAGCAACCCAACTACCCAGCCCACGAAGCCCATCAGTCCAGCCCAGCTCCCTCTCCTCCCGAACTGCTTTTCCTTCACCACTCAAACCACCCGAGAAGCCGGCAAGTGGACCCTCCTCCTTTCTTTTCCCACTGATCAAAGGACCCCACCACCACACCCTTCTTCCTCACCCGCCTCGACCGTTCTTTCCCCCCCGCCCTGCAATCAATTCCTCGGCTTAATTTGCTTTGATGCCTCGAGTAAAAGCCGCAGTGAACACGAGTGTTAAATCGCTGCACCCTCCTCTCCGCTTTCCTCCGTTCCAGTTCTTCTCCGCCCGAGGCTGCCACAATTCGACCAGAGCTCCCTCCCGACGAGTTACATTACCGATTCCGGCTGCCACACGCCGCCCCTTGCCTCGTCAACCTAGCACACATACTTCACGCATCCAGACGCATCTTTTCATACCACCCATTCACCTGCGGGCGCTCCAAAACGACGACAGCAACTCCACCTACGCCGCCGTGCGTTATTACTTTTCCTGAGTCCTCCGTAAATGCCGACCACCCCATTCGTCTCATTGAAGCACACACGATCACCAACCCTAACGCATCTAACGCAACGGTTATCTTGCTTTTCCGTGGCTTGTGTCGCCGTCTCGACGAAGAACGAGAAGCCCGACGCCGAACTCCGAAAGCAATTGGTATCGCCCAAGACACCCTCGCCTCCTCGAAACCTCGTTGAGCATCAGCGTCGCGCCACGAACTCGGTGAGCTTCTTCTCTCTCTTCCTCGCTTCCTAGAACCACCGCGAGCATCACGTCTGGCCGTCGCCGCCGTGCACCACCGGCGCCTACTTTTTGGTCCGAGTGATTGCAATGCTCGATCCAGAGTGAGCGAGCAGGATTAGTTGACTTAAGTCGCGAAGGGGTACTCGATCTGAGCCACACGATTTAACTAGATCCAACGCATCAGAACGTGATCCGCAGCGAACCGTTTTCGGCGAATTAGATTGCGACGCGTGTCAGTAGTTTAGTTAAAACAGATTTTGAATCGATTTATTTGCAAACTTTGAACCCTTGTAACTTTCAAACCACACGTCCAAATTTGACAAATTTTATATCAAAAGATTCAGGAGAACAAGACCTAGCCAACCATGGCCTTAGTTTGTCAAATAGTATTTATTAGCTTGTTTGAATTTGCAGATTATTTTGTGTACTTGCTAACATTAGAAAAATCATTTAAAAATGAATTTTGAGATCAAACCTTTGCCAATTGGTTTGTTGTGACCCTATTGACCCTAGGAACCAACCCATAGTGTTAAAAATGATTTTTGTGAAATTTAAGTTGAATTATTTAACTAAGTCATTTTCTAGCCAAATAAAAGGAATAGTTTTTATTATAAAAATGTTTATGGAAAAGAAACTTTGAGAAAATAGTTGGACCAAACCTACTGACCCAAAAACACCAAGTTTTGCAATAGCAACTCATTTGGTGAACCCTATGGGCTAATGCCTTAGTAAAAATATTTCTACACCACATAAAAATAACACTTTGTTTTGAAAATGGTTTTTGAGTGAAACCTTTTGCAAATGACTTAGCCACTTTAGGAAATGACCATTAGATGTACCCAAATGGCTATGACCCACTAGGAACCTCTTTTTCAAACAAAACAAAACTTGGCATGCTTGCATGCATTTCTTTGACTTTGTTATTTATGTGTGTTGTTTTGCTTGATTGGTAGATTGAGTTTGTGCCTTGCTTGATTGATTTGTAGTGACTTGAAGAGTGTGATTGTTGCAAAGATCAAGAAGTGAACCTATACTCTACCAAAAAGGCAAGTGATGCTTCATACTTTTATCCTATTACTTTCACTATGCATTAGTGATTTTGTTAAGTAAAACTTGCATGGATTTTGCTAAGTATAGATCTTGCTATAAGAAAACATAGTAGTGAATCCTTAGTAGGATTTTCCTAAGTTAGAGATTCCTACTACTACCAAGCTTAGCCTAGCTAATAGAAAACATGGGTGGAAAATATATTCACACTATGGAAAAATATTCTAAGTCTGAAGACTTATGTTTTTGTTTAATAAAACAACTAAGTTAATAAATCACCTGGGTGGAATGGAAGGATTGGGTTATGTTGAGTGGTTACACAAGGCCAGAAACCTTGTGTATCTCACTTGTGGAATGCCACCCAGGAAACAAAGGGATTTGAGATGTCAAATGTTGAGAAGCTTCAAGTGCAACCACTTGGCAATATGGGCTCTGCCATGATCATATAGGTTGCAAGAACTTAGCCAAATGGACAGTGGGTGGTAGTGATTTGATAGGTTGGAACGCGTCCATTTGACTAAGGGAAGGCTTCTGAAAGATTTTGTCTTGGGAAACCAAGTCTTGTGGGTAAAGTGCACCACCTCTGCAGAGTGTAAAACCTAAGTACTTAGCCATGTCCCTGGTAAAGGACAATTTGAGCATCAAGACATGGAAACAATCAAGAATCTCATCATTCCAATTTCTAAATAAAAACTTGTGGGTGAACAAGGGATTGTGTGTATTCTTCAATCTTTGATGGAAAGATGGCTTGAGACAAGGATCTTGAAATCTTAGATTGAAGAAAATTGTTTTGCCAAGCAAATCTTCAGTCTTTGATTGGTAGATGCCCTGAGTGGATCTCCAGTCTTTGATTAGTAGATGTCTTGGAAAGTTTTTGCCAAACAAAAACTTAGTATTTTCAAAATGATAAGAAAAATCTATTTTGAGCAATGCAAGCCTCAATTCCACTTAGCCAAATGCATATAGGTGATAGACTCCACCATACTACCATAGTATCACTTGCCAATACAATTCAAATGTATTGACCTTTGTGGCTGTAACTTGTATGTTGCAGGTTTGATTGTTTTAAGTGAAGATTGATTGTTTAGGATTACAAAGTCTACAACCAACATCGCACTGGCATTTTGAAGATGATGGACTCATACCTATTGTTATCCCGCTGCAATATAATGTAATAGCCTAATGAGCTAAGTTTGATGTAATAAAATTATGTTATTCCTGGTTATAAAGTTATATTATGACCTTTGTTTCTTGATATTACATCTTACTGTGGATGCTAGCTATTGATCCAGGGACTAGCATTGTAAAACACAGGAGGACTCTACCTTATCAGGTTGAGAACCCTAACAGATGGTATCAGAGCATTGTGTTGCCTGTAGGATTTGTAAACTCTAGGATTGGACAAAAACCCTTAGAAAAATAGGAGTGATATTTTGTTCCAAAAACTTATTTACAAAAACTCTTGTAAACTCTTTCCTCAACCATTTTGGTTTCAACTCTACTTCTCTTCTATTTCAACTTGATGGAAAAACCTACCCCATGGCCAAAGACTACACTATGTGCAAAGGACTTCTACAACTTCTTCAACTCTAATGACTTCAACATCTTCGGCATATTCACCAAGGACTTCCAACTTGGAAACTACTAAGGATTACAAGTGAAACAAGGAACTCTTACTCAAGATTTGGAGACTAAGGGAATGCAAAATAAGGAGAAGCCATTAACAACTTTGATGTATAGTGACCAAGGGCTTTTCTCAAGGAAACCAAGATCTCCTACAAGAAGAATCATGAAGGAAGGAAAGATCACAAGAGAACCATATAGATGGACCACCATATTTTAGCTAAGACAAAACACACCAACTTATGTGGTGTAACAAAAATATTTTGTTGTATGTGCTTGAACCTTGTTTGAGTGAAATGTTTGTTGTGATTGCATGCATATTGCTTGTGTGAATTGTGATGTGTGTAATTAGAATTGATTCCTTAAAAATATCTTTCCTATTCTAATCCCAATTCAAACCCAAACAGATGACTTCTCCAAGAAACTCCAACATCAAAGTTGATGACAACAACAACCAAGTGGACAGCATGAAAGATATTATAGCAACCCAAAACCAATTGAGCCAAGAGACAACTCAGCTTTTAGCCAACAACAATGGACTAGACCCAGCTATACAAAGGATTTTCAAACTTCAATCCCAATTGTTGCAAGGAATAGTTACTCAAATGATCAACATGAGAGAAAACTTTTCCCAAGGAGCTAATGACAACAAGGATGACAAAGATGTTATACTAGAAGGAACCAAAACTAGCAATATTTTTAGAAATAATGATCATTCATCCAAGGAACATGAAGATCAATGCCTCAAGAAGAGAGAAAGATCTCCCACCTATGAAGAACATGAACTAGAAGAACTCCTAGCTTTGGAGAGACCCAAGAAGAAAAAGAAATTTCCCAACACTAGCAAGAAGGATATTACTCAAGAGCAATGTTACACTTGCAAAGAGATGGGACACTATGCCAATGAATGCCCAGAAAAGAAGAAGAACCAAAGAAACAAACAAAAGGTAATGATACCAAAGGAAAAGAAAGATATCAGCCAAGTGATGTGTTTCAAATGCAAGGAACTAGGACACTATGCAAGCAACTGTCCAGAAAAGATGAAGAACAAGTTGATCAAGCCTATGGAGAAACTCAACCTTGGACCATAAGTCAATTATGGAAACAATGGACACTATGCAAAAGTTTTCCAAGAGGAAGTTTTCCCAGGATCCCAAGAAGGACAATGTGTAATTTTTGTTTGAAAATATTTTAAGGGTGGTAGTACCCTAGTTGTTTTGAACTTGCTTGTAACCCCAGCCTCCCCAAATCTCGGGACGAGATTTATTTTAAGGGTGGTAGCCTGTCACATCCCAAGATTTTCCAAATCTTGTAATGTGAAAATAAATTAATAAAATAAAACTTTGTTAATTTTCAGAGCCAGAAGAAACTTTTTGAACTTAATTGGAACTTAAAACCCATTTGAATTAAATAAAATCCTAAAGGGAATCTTAAAGATAAACATTTAATAAAGGGAAATTAAAATGTTTTGGAATTACTATTTTGAATCTTTTAATAAAAGGATTTGATATTCAAAAGAAAAGATGGATTTACAAATAAGGATTATTTTATAAAAACAAATTAAAACTTGGGCAAGCTTTGGAATTAAAACATTTATTCTAAATAAATTTAGCAAAGGTTTATTAATAAAGATTTAATATCCAACTTTATTTAATAAAAGGCTTTACCATTTTAATTAAAACATCAAAACTTATTAAAATTATTTTAAATAGGTTTTCCAAATATTTTATATTCTCTAATAAAACCTACTAAAGTGTTTTGGTTTTATTTTTCAAAATAAATATATCAAATAAAATAAATCCTATTTGAAATAATAATGAAGGTCTATTATATTAATTAATAATGAACCCTAAAATAAAATGTTATTATATTCTTAAACAAATCTCCAAGTATTCTATATTTCCCAAATAAAACCCATTAATTTAGTTTTGAAGATATTTAGTTTCAAATAAAGATTTTATTAATAAAATTAAACTCTATTTGATTTAATAACTAAGGCCCATTTTATAAATTATTATTGGACCCTAAAGCAAAATAATATTTTGTTTTAAACAAGTATCCAAGTATTATTTATTTCCAAATAAAACCTACTGATTGGGTTTTGAAAATATTTGGATTTTAAATGAAGTTTTTATTAAATAAAAACAAACCCTATTTTATTAAATAACTAATGGTCCATATATTTAATTAATAAATGGAACCTAAAAAGATTTAAAATAATATTTTATTTTAGAATGTGAATTATGATGATAAACAGAACCAAAAACTCATTACAATAGTTTGAATTACTTGAATGATTGTCTTGTTGTTTGAATTGTGAAATGGAATTCAAATCAGTAAATAAAATGGAAAAAGGAAAATGTTTCAGTACAAAAAAAACAACAAAGAACCCAACTACCCAGCCCACGAAGCCCATCAGTCCAGCCCAGCTCCCTCTCCCCTCCCCGAACCGTTTTCCTTCACCACTCAAACCACCCGCCGAGAAGCTGGCAAGTGGACCCCTCCCTCCTTTCTTTTCCCACTGATCAAAGGACCCCACCACCACACCCTTCTTCCTCACCCGCCTCGACCGTTCTTTCCCCCCCGCCCTGCAATCAATTCCTCGGCTTAATTTGCTTTGATGCCTCGAGTAAAAGCCGCAGTGAACACGAGTGTTAAATCGCCAGACCCTCCTCTCCGTTTCCCCTCTGGTTCCAGTTCTTCTCCGCCCCGAGGCTGCCACAATTCGACCAGAGCTCCCTCTGCCTCCGACGAGTTACATTACCGATTCCGGCTGCCACACGCCGCCCCTTGCCTCGTCAACCTAGCACACATACTTCACGCATCCAGACGCATCTTTTCATACCACCCATTCACCTGCGGGCGCTCCAAAACGACGACAGCAACTCCACCTACACGCCGGTAAATGCATTACTTTTCCCATGAGTCCTCCGTAAATCGACCACCCCATTCTGTCTCATTGAAGCACACACGATCACCAACCCTGTACGCATCTAACGCAACGGTTATCTTGCTTTTCCGTGGCTTGTGTCGTCGTCTCCGACGAAGAACAGAGAAGCCCGACGCCGAGCGAGCAATTGGTATCGCCCAAGACACCCTCGCCTCCTCGAAACCTCGTTGAGCATCGGCGCGCCACGAACTCGGTGAGCTTCTTCTCTCTCTTCCTCGCTTCCTAGAACCACCGCGAGCATCACGTCTGGCCGTCGCCGCCGTGCACCACCGCGCCGCGCCGCCTTTGGTCTGAGTGATTGCAGCCGTTCGATCCAGAGTGAGCGAGCAGGATTAGTTGACTTAAGTCGCGAAAGGGTACTCGATCTGAGCCACACGATTTAACTAGATCCAACGCATCAAAACGTGATCCGCAGCGAACCGTTTTCGGCGAATTAGAATACGACGCGTGTCAGTGTTGAGTTAAAAACAGATTTTTGAATCAGATTTATTTGCAAACTTTGAACCCTTGTAACTTTCAAACCACACGTCCAAATTTGACAAATTTTATATCAAAAGATTCAGGAGAACAAGACCTAGCCAACCATGGCCTTAGTTTGTCAAATAGTATTTATTAGCTTGTTTGAATTTGCAGATTATTTTGTGTACTTGCTAACATTAGAAAAATCATTTAAAAATGAATTTTGAGATCAAACCTTTGCCAATTGGTTTGTTGTGACCCTATTGACCCTAGGAACCAACCCATAGTGTTAAAAATGATTTTTGTGAAATTTAAGTTGAATTATTTAACTAAGTCATTTTCTAGCCAAATAAAAGGAATAGTTTTTATTATAAAAATGTTTATGGAAAAGAAACTTTGAGAAAATAGTTGGACCAAACCTACTGACCCAAAAACACCAAGTTTTGCAATAGCAACTCATTTGGTGAACCCTATGGACTAATGCCTTAGTAAAAATATTTCTACACCACATAAAAATAACACTTTGTTTTGAAAATGGTTTTTGAGTGAAATTTTTGCAAATGACTTGAACACTTTAGGAAATGACCATTAGATGTACCCAAATGACTATGACCCACTAGGAACCACTTTTTCAAACAAAACAAAGCTTGGCATGCTTACATGCATTTCTTTGACATTGTTATTTATGTGTGTTGTTTTGCTTGATTGGTAGATTGAGTTGTGCCTTGCTTGATTAATTTGTAGTGACTTGAAGAGTGTGATTATTGCAAAGATCAAGAAGTGAACCTATACTCTACCAAAAAGGCAAGTGATGCTACATACTTTTATCCTATTACTTTCACTATGCATTAGTGATTTTGTTAAGTAAAACTTGCATGGATTTTGCTAAGTATAGATCTTGCTATAAGAAAACATAGTAGTGAATCCTTAGTAGGATTTTCCTAAGTTAGAGATTCCTACTACTACCAAGCTTAGCCTAGCTAATAGAAAACATGGGTGGAAAATATATTCACACTATGGAAAAATATTCTAAGTCTGAAGACTTATGTTTTTGTTTAATAAAACAACTAAGTTAATAAATCACCTGGGTGGAATGGAAGGATTGGGTTATGTTGAGTGGTTACACAAGGCCAGGAAACCTTGTGTATCACACTTGTGGAATGCCACCCAGGAAACAAAGGGATTTGAGATGTCAAATGTTGAGAAGCTTCAAGTGCAACCACTTGGCAATATGGGCTCTGCCATGATCATATAGGTTGCAAGAACTTAGCCAAATGGACAGTGGGTGGTAGTGATTTGATAGGTTGGAACGCGTCCATTTGACTAAGGGAAGGCTTCTGAAAGATTTTGTCTTGGGAAACCAAGTCTTGTGGGTAAAGTGCACCACCTCTGCAGAGTGTAAAACCTAAGTACTTAGCCATGTCCCTGGTAAAGGACAATTTGAGCATCAAGACATGGAAACAATCAAGAATCTCATCATTCCAATTTCTAAATAAAAACTTGTGGGTGAACAAGGGATTGTGTGTATTCTTCAATCTTTGATGGAAAGATGGCTTGAGACAAGGATCTTGAAATCTTAGATTGAAGAAAATTGTTTTGCCAAGCAAATCTTCAGTCTTTGATTGGTAGATGCCCTGAGTGGATCTCCAGTCTTTGATTAGTAGATGTCTTGGAAAGTTTTTGCCAAACAAAAACTTAGTATTTTCAAAATGATAAGAAAAATCTATTTTGAGCAATGCAAGCCTCAATTCCACTTAGCCAAATGCATATAGGTGATAGACTCCACCATACTACCATAGTATCACTTGCCAATACAATTCAAATGTATTGACCTTTGTGGCTGTAACTTGTATGTTGCAGGTTTGATTGTTTTAAGTGAAGATTGATTGTTTAGGATTACAAAGTCTACAACCAACATCTGCCTGTGGCATTTTGAAGATGATGGACTCATACCTATTGTTATCCCGCTGCAATATAATGTAATAGCCTAATGAGCTAAGTTTGATGTAATAAAATTATGTTATTCCTGGTTATAAAGTTATATTATGACCTTTGTTTCTTGATATTACATCTTACTGTGGATGCTAGCTATTGATCCAGGGACTAGCATTGTAAAACACAGGAGGACTCTACCTTATCAGGTTGAGAACCCTAACAGTATCAGAGCTAGATCTATGCGTAGATGTGTTTCACAAGTAGAACGCAACATGGTTGTTGCGGGCGTTGATGTTTTCTGTTGCAAGCCTCTTGTTTGTGTTCTTCTTATGACGCGGGATAGTGAGATTGAAGCGGTCCAGGCCAACCTTACGCGACGTCGTTCGCGAGACCGGCTCCGCACTTGACGTGTGTCTTGTTCCACAAATGCGGCTGGTGGATGTCAGTTTCTCTCACTATAGTTGTCATGGGATTAACACCGGAGTTTGGCAACCATAATATCACCGTTGTGGCTTTCCGTAGGTAAGAATCGTTCTTAGCATCTACTCCCATAAGCCACGTAAAACATGCAACAACAAAGTAGAGGCGTCTAACTTGTTCTTGCAGTGTTTTTGTGATATGGTATGGCCCAAGATGTGATGTGTATATTGTATGCAATGATCATGTTTTGTAATGTTTCACGACTTGCATGTCGATGAGTACACAACGGCAGGAATATATGGTTGTCTTTATAATTGTGTATGACCTGCGAGTCAACTTCTTATACGCCATGTAATAGCTTTACTTTATCGCTAAGTAGTTAGCAATAGTTGTAGTTACTATTCGTGGTGGAGGCAATCATGGTGGAGTGATGGAGATCATGCGAGCACAAGATGGAGAACATTGCCGAGGATTGGCTATACCATGTCACATAAAGTTATATGCATGTGATGTTTATCCTTTATGTATCTTATTATGCTTAGATCGTGACGGTAGCATTATAAGATGATTCCTCACTTAAAGATCAAGATAAAAACTGTGTTCTCCCCAAGTATGCACCGTTGCGAAAGTTCGTCGTGTCCAAGCATCACGTGATGATCGGGTGCTATAGACTCTACGCTCACATACAACGGGTGCAAGCCAGTTTTGCACACGCAGAAATACTTGGGTCTAGCTTGACGAGCCTAGCATGTAGAGACATGGCCTCGGAACACAAGAACCAAAAGTTTAAGCATGAGTCATATGAGTGATATGATCGACACTTTGTTGTCCACCATTGAAACCACATCTCTTCTCGTGATGATCGGATTAGGTGTGGTGAATTTGGATCGTGTTCACTAAACAACTTGAGGGATGTTGAATTTAGTGGGAGTTCATCTAGTAATTTGATTAAATTGAACTATTTATCATGAACATAGTCTAAATTGTACTTGCAAATACTGTAGATCACATGGCCAAGTCCAACTTCAACTTCAACGTTTTTGCTGAGAAGGAAAAAGCTTAGAAACAATGGGTCTAACTTCACCAATTGGTTCCGTAATCTAAGAATCATTCTGTCTGGCGGACAAAAGGACTATGTCCTTGGGAAAGCGTTAGGTGACCCCCCTGCTGCAACAGCGCCGGATGATGAGAAAGTCTATCGATCCAAGCAAAGATGATTATGGTGTGATTAAGAGCACCATGTTGTTTTCTATGGAACCGAGCTTCAAAATCGTTTTGAAGAGTATCCGCCCTTCGAGATTCTCGAGGAGCCGAAACCATGTTTCGACTCAGGCCGCTCGAGAGATATGAGATCTCGAGAAGTTCTTTAAGCGCAAGATGGAGGAAGGAGTTCCGTTAGTGAGCACGCCATAAAGATGTCGGGCTACACTCAACGCCTTGAGCAACTGGAATGCACGATTCCGGAGGAGCTCAAGATTGTCGGTTGCAATCACTCCTCCCAGCTACAAAAGTTTTGTAGTGACTCATAATCATTGGTTCCATCGACGATCACCGAGCTCTTCGCAAAGTGAAGGCTGCAGGTGGACATCAAGAAGGATAATCATGTGTTGATGGTCAACAAGCCCTCCTTTAAGAAAGGTAAGGAGCAAAGAAACCCTTCAAGAAGGGCGGCGCAATGCCCTCGCGAGAAGAAGCTCAAGTCGGTCCAAAGCCCGACATCGAGTGCTTCTATTGCAAGGACAAGGGTCATTTGGAAGCATAATCGTCCGAAATACTTAGCGGACAAGAAGGCTGGCACCATCAAAGGTATATTTGATATACATGTTATTGATGTTTTCCTTACTAGCCCTCGTTGTAGTGCACGGGTATTTGATACGGTTCGATTGCTAATATTTGTAACTCAAAGTGAGCTACGGAATAGACGGCGGCTTGCGAGGGATGAGGTGACGATGTGCGTTGGCAACGGATCAAGAGTTGATGTGATGGACGTCGGCACGCTCTCCTTAGTTTTACCTTCGGGATTAATTTTAAACCTTAATAAGTGTTATTATGTGCCTGCGTTGAGCATGAACATTATTTCTGGATCGTGTTTATTGCAAGACGGTTATTCATTTAAATCGGAGAATAATGGTTGTTCTATTTATATGAGTAACATCTTTTATGGTCATGCACCTCTTGTGAATGGTTTATTTCTTCTAAATCTCGAAAAGGGATGAAACACACATCCATAACATTGAGGCTAAGAGATGCAAAGTAGATAGTGATAATACTACTTATTTGTGGCACTGTCGTCTAGGTCATATTGGTGTAAAGCGCATGAAGAAACTCCATTCTGATGGACTTTTGGAGTCTCTTGATTTTGAATCATTTGACACATGCGAACCATGCCTCATGGGCAAGATGATCAAAATCCCGTTCTCCGGTATGATGGAGCGAGCAACGGACTTGTTGGAAATCATACATACCGATGTATGCGGACCGATGAGTGTTTCGACGCGCGGTGGATATCGCTATTTCCTCACTTTTACCAATGACTTAAGTAGATATGGGTATATCTATTTAATGAAACATAAATCTGAAACATTTGAAAAGTTCAAGGAATTTCAGAATGAAATGGAGAACCATCGTAATGAAGATTAAGTTTCTACGATCCGATCGTGGAGGTGAATATTTGAGTTATGATTTTCTCACGCATCTTAAAGCAAGTGGAATCGTTTCACAACTCACGCCACCGGAACACCACAACGCAATGGTGTGTTCGAGCAGGAATCGAACCCTATTAGATATGGTTCGATCAATGATGTCTCTTACTGATTTGCCGTTATCATTTTGGGGTTATGCATTAGAAACCGCTGCATTCACTTTAAATAGGGCTCCATCTAAATCCGTTGAGACGACACCGTATGAACTGTGGTTTGGTGCTAAACCTAAGTTGTCGTTTCTTAAAGTTTGGGGATGCGAAGCTTACGTCAAGAAGTTGATGCCGGACAAGCTCGAACCCAAAGCGGAGAAATGCGTCTTCATAGGATACCCTAAGGAAACCATTGGGTATACCTTCTATCACAGAACCGAAGGCAAAGTGTTTGTCGCAAAGAACGGTTCCTTTCTTGAGAAGGAGTTTCTCTCGAAAGAAGTGAGTGCGAGGAAAGTAGAGCTAGACGAGGTTATTGAACCTTCTCTTGAATTGGAGAGTAGCGCACACTGAAATTGTTCCAGTGCCTTTGCACCAACAATAGAGGAAGCTAATGACAAGGATCATGAAGCTTGGACGATGTGCTCATCGAGCGTCGCGGTCGACAAGGTCGCGTGCCCTCCCGAGTGTGCAGCAACCTGTCTTGACTGTCTTGTTAGTAGAAGACGGTGAACCTACGAACTATGAGGAAGCGATGATGAGCCGGACTCGAGAAATGGTGGAAGCCATGAAATCAATTGGGATCCATGAGAAAACCAAGTATGGACTTTGGTGGATCCTCCTAGCGACCGAAAGGCCGTTGAGTGCAAATGGATATTCAAGAAGAAAGCAGGCGGATGGTAATGTTACCGTCTATAAACGGCGGCTTGTCGCAAAGGTTTTCGACAAGTTCAAGGTGTTGACTACGATGAGACTTTCTATCTCGTAGCGATGTTTAAGTCCATTCGGATTTTATTAGCAATTGCTGCGTTTCATGATTATGAAATATGGCGAGATGGATGTCAAGATCGCTTTCCTCAATGGGAACATTGATGAAGAGTTGTATATGATGCAACCCGAAGGTTTTGTCGATCCTAAGGATGCTAGTAAAGTATGCAAACTTCAGCGTTCCATTTATGGACTGAAGCAAGCATCTCGGAGTTGGAACCTTCATTTTGATCAAGTGATCAAGAGCTTTGGATTTGTTCCAAATTGCTCTGAGCTTGTATCTACAAGAAAGTGAGTGGGAGCTCGGTGGCGTTTACGGCATTGTATGGGGATGACATATTGATTATCGGAAATGACATCAACATGCTTAACGATGTGAAGAGTTATTTGAACAAGTTTTTTTCAATGAAAGACCTAGGTGAAGCTGCTTATATATTGGGCATCAAAATCTATAGAGATAGACAAAGACGTCTGATAGATTTAAGTCAGAGTACATACCTAGACAAAGTTCTGAAAAGGTTCAGAATGGATAAGGCAAAGAAAGGTTCAGTGCCTATGTTGTCAGGTAAGATATTGAGCAAGGCTCAGTGTCCAGCTACGGGAAATGATAGGGAAGCTATGAGCAAAGTGCCTTATGCCTCGGCCATAGGTTCCATCATGTATGGCATGCTGTGTACTAGACCGGATGTGTCCAATGCTCTTAGTTTGACGAGCAGATATCAAAGTGATCCAGGAGTGGAACACTGGACAGCCGTGAAGAACATCCTAAAGTACCTAAACATGACTAAAGAAATGTTCTTAGTCTATGGGGGTGATGAACAGCTTGTCGTAAAAGGTTACGTCGACGCTAGTTTTGACACCGACAAGGATGATTCCAAATCTCAGACAGGATACGTTTATATTTTGAATGGAGGAGCTGTGAGCTGGAGAAGCTGCAAGCAAAGCGTGATCGCGGGATCTATAGTGGAAGCGGAATACATGGCTGCTGCATAAGCGTCAAGTGAAGGAGTTTGGATCAGAAACTTCATCGCTGAGCTTGGCGTGGTTCCAAGTGCATTGGACCCACTAGAGATATTGTGTGACAATACTGGCGCCATAGCACTCGCTAAGGAACCAAGATATCATCCAAAGACCAAGCATATCAACCGCAAGTTTCATATAATCCGAGATTATATAGCAGATGGAGATCTGAAGATTAGCAAAGTACATACGGATCCGAATGTCGCAGATCCATTGACTAAACCTCTTCCACGTGTAAAACATGATCAACACCTCAGTGCCATGGGTGTAAGATTGTTGCCAGATGTAAACTAGATTATTGACTCTAGTGCAAGTGGGAGACTGTTGGAATTATGCCCTAGAGGCAATAATAAAGATGTTATTATTATAATTCTTGTTCATGATAAAGTTTATATTCCATGCTAGAATTGTATTAAGCGGAAACTTTAATACTTGTGTGGTTTGTGAACAACACCGTGTCCCTAGTACGCCTCTATGGACTAGCTCATTGATCAATGATGGTTAAGGTTTCCTAACCATAGACATGAGTTGTCAATTGATAATGAGATCATATCATTGGAGAATAATATGATGGACAGACCCAAACTAAGCGAAGCAATTAGATCGTATCATCGTGTTCATCTTTGCGAAGCTTTTCCTATGTCAAATATTGTATTCCTTAGACCATGAGATAATACAACTCCCTGGTATCGGAAGAAAGCTTTGAGGTCATCAAATGTCATCCTATGAGAGGGTGATCATAAAGGTGTCTCTCAGGTGATCGTAAAGTATCTGTTGGGTTGTATGTATCAAGATGGAATTTGTCCCTCCCAAGTCGGAGAGATATACTTCGGGCCCACTCGGTAATCGATATCAACACCGCTTGCAAGCATGTGGTTAAGGAGTTAATCACAAAGTGATATCGGATTACGGAACGAGTAAAGTACTTGATGTGAACGAGATTGAACTAGGTATGGCATGCGACGATCGAATCTCGCAAGTAAAATATCGCGAGACGAGGGAATATATATATGGGATTGATTGAATCCTGGCATCGTGGTTCATCCGATATGATCATCGATGAATGTGTGGGAGTCAATATGGGTGCCTGACCCCTCATTGATTATTGATAGAAGATCATGCGCATATTCTCGAACCCGTAGGGTCACACACTTAACGTGTCTTGACGCTAGGATAGATTGGATAATTGGTTTATGAATTTTTGTTCGGAGTCTCGGATGGGATCCGGGACATCACGAGAGGTTCCGGAATGGTCCGGAGAATAAGATTCATATAAGGCAATGCAGTTTTTGGAGTTCGGAATTGTTCCGGGTTAATCGGTATTGTACCGGAAGCTTCTAGAACCTTCCGGAAGGGGACCAACGTGGCCCCACCTTCCGGGAGGGGGCATGGGCCTATGAGGGAGTGTCCTGGACGCATTGGTCCAGGGGCACAAGGCCCCATAGGGCCCAGCCGATCCTAGAGAGTTTAAATCGTTTAAACTAGAGATAGGGTTTCTAGAAGAGGGGAGAGTCCATGCCCCCCACTCCTTATCCTTTGGGCTTGGTGGAGGGGATAGGGCTGCGCCCCCCTCTATATAAAGAGGGGTGGGGGCGCACCAACCCCCTACACCTCTCCTCCAAACCCTAGCCGCCTTGCTAGCTTTCCTCTCTACCTCCCGACTGTTTGTAGGCGAAGCCCTGCTGCAGAAATTCTCCACCATATACACCACGCCGTTGTGTTGTAGATCCAATCTATCTCTTGCTGGTCCGAGGAAGGAGGAGACGTCGAGGTGCTGCACGTGTGCATCTCACGGAGGCACCGCCACTTGTGGTGCTAGATCGGATCGGATCGCGAGGAGGAGAAGCGAGTACGACTACATCACCCACGTTCCGCTGTGCGAATCTTCAAGGGTATGAAGATCTAATCCAATCTCTCTCGTTGATTGCATCTCCTAGATTAGATCTTGGATTTCCCTCTGTTCGCATCCGTAGAAAATTTTGATTTACTATGCCGCGAAACCCTTCATTTTGTGCAGAAAATCAACTATCAGGAAAAATCCCGGAAAATATGCCAAAAATCCTATTTCACCAGAAGACTCGTGGAGCCAGAACACGAGACGGAGTGGAGGCCTGAGGGCCCACACCCCTTGCCGCGCGGGTGGGCCCAGGCCGCGCTTGGAGGGAGTGTGACCGCCTCAGGCGCCCCCTCGGCCTCTCTATTCGTCTATAAGTTGTCTCTTGACCTAAAAACTCATGGGGGGTTAGACGTTTTTTCAGAAAGAGTTCTGTTGTGCCGCCACCACCAGAAACCGTGATTCGGAACTAGAAACTCCGTTCTGGCACCCTGTCGGGACGAGGAATTTGGAGAGGATCATCGCCATTGATACGTCCAAAACGTATCTACTTTCTCGAACACTTTGCTATTGTTTCTCCTCTAAACTTGTGTGATTTGGATACAACTAACACGGACAGACACTTTTTTCAGCAGAATTACCTTGGTGTCTTGTTTTGTGCAGAAAATGAACTATTAGGAAAAATCCCGGAAAATATGCCAAAAATTATATTTCACCAGAAGATCCATGGATCCAGAAGAAGAGACAGAGGGGAGGCCTGGGGGGCCCAAACCCACCCCAGGCACGGGCCCACTTGACCCCGAGCCTGGAGGGGTTGCAGCCTCCCCATGCACCTCCTCGGCCTCCCTCCGCGTCTATAAGTTGCCTTTCGACCTAAAAACCGGGGGGTAGATAGTTTTCTAGAAAGAGTTCCGTTCCGCCACCGCCACCAAAAACCAAGATTCGGATCCAGCAACTCCGTTCGGGCACCCTGCCGGGACGGGTAATTTGGAGAGGATCGTCGCCATCATCATCACCAACACATCTCCATCAACCACCGATGTTTCCCTCATCCATGAGTGAGTAATCCCCCGCTGTAGGCTTGGGGATGGTAGGGATTGGATGAGTTCTATCATGTAATCGAATAAGATCTGTTAGGGCATAGTGCCTAGTATCTCTATTTGTGCTATTTGACTTTGTTGCAACTTGTTATGCTTAATGCTTGTCACTAGGGCCTGAGTGCCATGATCTCAGATCTGAACATACTATTGAATCATTATGATAGTATTGTTTGTGATCTTATCTACAAGTTGTGTACACATATCATTGTCCAGATCCAAAGGTCCCAAAGTGACAATAATTGGGACAACCGAAGGGGATGGTTGTAGCGTGAGGATCACATGTGTTCACGGAGTGTTAATGCTTTGCTCTGATGCTCTATTAAACGGAGCACCTTAATTGCCAGTAGTTCCCTAGAGGCCCCACTGCCATGGGCTGGCTGGACAGAAGATGTTGTGCAAGTTCTCATTGCGAGCACGTATGACTATATTTGGAGCATATGCCTAGGATTGTTTAGTACTTGGATGCTTGTTATTATTTATCTGCAATGTTATTAAAAAGAGCACCTTAATTGCCAGTAGTTCCCTAGAGGCCCCGCTGCCATGGGCTGGCTGGACAGAAGATGTTGTGCAAGTTCTCATTGCGAGCACGTATGACTATATTTGGAGCACATGCCTAGGATTGTTTAGTACTTGGATGCTTTTTATTATTTATCTGTAATGCCCTAGATCTTGAAGTTACATGTTTAGACTCGTCCATGCAACGCCCGTCCATCCATCCCTATGACTACCGCACTCGAATCCTACTGTTACCATTACTGTTACTATTGCTCTTATTTCACTGTTGCTGTTGTTGTTGCTTTGCCGTTGCTACTGATAAACTTCTGTGAGCAAGAACTATTTCCAGATGCAGCTGAACTAAAAACTCAGTTGTTAAGGCTTGCAAGTATTTTTTGGCTCCCCTTGTGTCGTATCAATAAATTGGGTAATACTACCCGCAAAGACTGTTGTGATCCCCTATACTTGTGGGTCATCAAGACTATTTTCTGGCATCGTTGCCGGGGAGCATAGCTTTATTTGTAAGTTCACTTGGATCTATTATTGTTCACTGCTACTCCTTTCATCATGGAGAAGTCTCGTGATGGAAAGTTCCCTATTTTACCATCCACTACAATAAGAGGTACAGTCCTAAACACCTCTGCTGCTCTTGATTCACCGTTTTTTATAAGTAAGCTTGTCACACCCCCACCACATACACATGCTACACACACTTCTACTACTGCTGAGTCTGAAACTGCTTTTGATACTCATGATGTTACTTCTACTGTTCTTGATGCGAGTGGTTCATTATGTCCTTTTCTAGATGCTACTATGGTTGTCTAGGAAATACTGAAACTCCTAGTGAAGACACTGTTACACCTGTTAGCTCACCTGAGGATAGTGAGAGTTATGATATTAATGATGGTTACATTGAGTTCACTGATGATTTTGTTGAAGAGTGCCGAAACACACATGGTACTAGTGCTATTAAGAGTCTCCTTGCTAGACGTACTATTATGTCTAAGATGTCCTCTGATCCTAAGTTTGCCACTTCTCCCATAGATATTAAAGATAAAGATTATGATTTCTCTCTTGATTTATCTTATTTGGATATTGTTGATAAAGAACCTTTTTGTGGGACTGAAAATGAGAGTGTTGTGGCTCATATGAATGAGCTTTCTACTATGAGTGCTTTGTTCTCTGATGATTTTAAGATGCGCAAATACTTTGTTGCTAAGATCTTCCCCTTTTCACTAAAAGGAGAAGCTAGGGCTTGGTTTAATAGATTACATCCTGGTTCCATTGATAGCCCTGATTGCTTGATTGCTTCTTTCCTCCAGAAATATTTTCCTCCTAGTGCTAGACATGCTGCTTTGCAGAAACTTTTTGATTTTAAACAGGGAGAAGAAGAGAAATTGCCTAAGTCATGGACAAGGTTCTGTGCCTTTATTCATGCACATCCTGGATGTCCATTACCCAAAATGAGCTTCTTGATATTTATTATAATGGACTAACTGATGATTCTAGGACCTACCTAGATAGTTTTGCTGATTGTGTTTTCAGGAAAAGGACTCCTACAGATGCTGAAGAATTAATGACTAAGATAAGCAAGAATTATGATGATTGAACTTCAACTGAGCTAAATACACCCGAGCCTATTACTCCTGAACCATATGTTCCTGAACCAATTCCAGTACCAACAACAAAGAAGAGGGGAGTTATTACATTAAATGATGAAGTGATGAAGGAATCTAAGAAGTGTCTAAAGGAGAAAGGCATTAGAGTTGAAGATGTGAAGAATCTACCTCCTATAGAAGAATTATGTAAGCCAATTCCCCACTCATCTACTATTGAGGTACACTCTCTCCAACACTTTGATGAAGGAGATATTCCTTATGGTAAGCCTCCTGATCAATGTTTAGAGGAACTTGACACTTTTATTGTTAAACAAGGGTATTTTAATAAACAAGTTCAGAATCATTTATTGGAAAACTCTAGAGCCATCCATGAGTTGAAAGATATTGTGGAAAGAACTTCTAATGATATTAAAATGCTTTGTAAACACTTTCAAATGGTTCAAACTCAACTTGGTCAACTTGCTAAGGTACAAACGGATATGCTAGTTAATGCTTCAGGAGATAAACATGCTTATGGAATTAGAACTAGGAGTGGTATAGCTACTCAAGATCCTTTATATCCTAAAGGACACCCTAAAATAATAGAGAAATATTCTCAACAAGGTGAAGATAGTGGTAGTCCTCGTAAGAGAAAGAAAAAGAAACATAAGATAGTTGAGGAACCACTTGAACCTTTTATAGATCCTAATAGCATATCTGTCTCTGATGCTGAAACTGAGAGTGGTAATGATAAAAATGAGTCTCCTGATAAGGAGGAAGGTGAGGAAGAACCTGAGAAGCACACTAAGAACACTAGGTACACAAAGGAAGATTTTATTGCTAATAAACATGGTAAAGAGAGAGAACCTTGGGTGCAGAAACCTATGCCTTTTCCAGGTAAGAAACACAAGTAAAAGGAGGAAGAACTCTACAACAAGTTTTGTGAGTGGATGAAACCTTTATTCTTGCAAATTCCTTTGAATGATGCTATTAAGTTGCCTCCTTATTCAAAGTATGTGAAGGATATTGTCTCTAATAAAAGGAAGATTCCTAATGAGGAGATTTCTACTTTGCATGCTAATTATTCCTTCAATGGTAAGGTTCCAAAGAAACTTGGTGATCCAGGTATACCAACTATTCCTTGCTCCATTAAGAATAATTATGTTAGAACTGCTTTATGTGATTTGGGAGCTGGAGTTAGTGTTATGCCCTTTTCTCTCTATAAGAGACTCCATCTAGAAAAGTTGATACCAACTGATATTTCTTTGCAAATAGCTGATAAGTCAACTACTATTCCTGTTGGTATATGTGAGGATGTTCATGTTCAAGCTGCTCATAATTGCATGGTTTTAACTGATTTTGTTGTGCTTGAAATGCCTGAAGATGATAATATGTCTATTATTCTTGGGAGACCTTTTATTAATACTGCAGGTGCTGTCATCAATTGCAATCAAGAAAAAGTAGCATTCAATATTAATGACAAAGAGCACACTGTCTATTTCCCCAAGAAGGTTGTTAAGAGATATTGCCTGAATTCCATTGAAAATATTGAGGGCATCAAGGTTGGAGAAATATATTGTCCCATTCCACAAGAAAATTTTGAAACTATTATGATTGGGACCATTGCTATCAAGTATGAGGTAACATAATCACCTTTTGGAATGCAAAGTTTTGTTCATATAAGATTGTTTTGGTAACAAGACTTGATCAACCTTGTTAACAAAAGTATTTTAATGAACAAAATAATGTTTTCACTGTGGTTATACTTGCTCACTTTTATTTTTCTCCTTTCCAATCTTTGCTCTTCGTCGTGCCTAACTTAAACGCGTTAAAGAAAAGTACTTGTTGGGAGATAACCCAAGTTTTTCCTTGAGTCTTGGAAGTTATTACTTCGGTAATGACCTCTCCTTATCCTTTTTGTTTGCTTTTTGTGCCAAGAATGACCTCTAATAAGAGAGAAGTAAGATTTGGGGAGTTGCTGTCCTGAAACAGATTTCTGTCCTCCACCATAAAAATTCGTGAGGAGTCTATGTATGTCGGATTGAGCTGACAATTTACGAATAAAACCCCTAGTATGTTAGCTAACTTTCGTTAGTTCAACACTTTTTGATTTGAGCAACATAAGGTCTTATAAAAAATTGGTTTCTACCTGCTGGTCTGTTTTGACAGATTTCTGCCATTATTTGCATTTGCTTCTTATTGATTCCTTTTCGTTTTTTTTGGGAAATTGAGATTTTAGAAGGATTTGCTACAGTATCTTGTGTTTTTAATGAAAAGTCTTGTTTTTCCAAAGTTTTGCCAGAGGTCTAATATCTTTTGAATAAACTAATGTTGCTAATGAAGATTGTGTGAAGTTTTGTATGAAGGAAAAATTTCAGGTGTAGAGAGAGGATGATGTAATGAGATGAATAATGAACAAAAGCTCAAGCTTGGGGGAGCCACTCCATGTCACCCCAAGAATTATTCAAGAGGTACAAGCGTCAAAACTTGGGGGTGCCCAAGTGAAAGGGCATGTATGCCCCATGTGTGGTTTTGGTAATTAATGACAATCTCTATGGACTAATGTGTAAATTGAGTTTCACTTGTAGGTTTGTACATTTGCATCTCTTGGGCCATGTGTTGGTCTGAAGGTTGGAAGATGAAGAAATGTCCAAGGGCTTTGTGCCCATTGGAATCATGAAGAAAGAAGGAGCTTGAAGGTTGATCAAGACAAGTGCAAAGAGTTGCATCAAGATGGATCAACCTCAAGAAGGGATGAATAAGGGCAAGCTCAAGATGCACCATCCTCTAGTAGATCTCATGCTTGAAGCTTGCCATCCTCGTGATCATCGAGTGATGAAGACAAGTTCAAGAAGAGGTTTCCCCATGGAGTATGGGGGAGCAATTTGCAAGTCTTCATCAAGCAAGAGCGAGCAAGAGCAAACAAGAAAGGTGTTCCCACTTGAGAAGAACAAGACGGTCTACATAAATTTCAAGTGTAATGCTCAAGGCAAAGGTATGATCTTGATAGGGCTTCTCTTTTGCCGGTCTCGTGTTGTTAGTTGGGAGACCGGGTTTAGGATAGATAGTCGTTCTATCAAGAGGGGATCTCAAGCGGGTGTCTCGATCGCATCGTTCAGAGAGATCTCAAACCTTTGCATTCATAGCATCATCTTTCTTGGTTGTTATTTGGTTATTGTCCATGAGAGTATTTAGAGCTTGTGGTCATCATCATAACAAGCTCTAGTTCATCAAATAAGGATTTCACTTGCATATCTTATTGCGGTTTTTGATCTTGCGAGTTTTCCGGCTCCACACCTTGGGAGATACATCACATATATATACTTTATATTTTCTCCCTTGGTGGTATCCAATATTTCACATTTTGTTGGGTTCTACTTGGTTTTATCTTTCCAACAAAATTGGTTTCATCCCAATCGGAGTTTCCAAGCTCAACTTCTTGTGTTTTGGGTTTTGGAGGTTTTACCGGTTCATCGCTTCTAGAGAGGTCATATCTTTCTCAATTTGGTTTTATACTTCCATGCTGTACTATTATGTTTCTTTGCATAATCTTGTAAAACTTTTTGTTCTTTTCAAAACGAGCCCAAGATCATCAAAAACGGAGTCCGGGATCAAAAGTTATTGAAGTTTTCGTGCAATGTTGTCCTGTGTTTTTGCTTGAGCGGAAGTTCCGGCCCAATTTCCGACCCAAGTTCCGGCCCAAGTTCCGACCCAAGTTCCGGTCAGGTTCAGTAAATTGTGTTTCTATTTTCCGGAAGTTTCGGTGGGAGGCCGGAAGTTCCGGTGGGGGCGCGAATCTGGCCCAAACGGTCAGTTTTCCTTGTCCTATTTAAGGGGGGATTCTTCCCCAATGGTTCCCTATCTTTTGAGCTCGTTTTTGCCCACAATTGTTGACCTATTTGAGCTCTCTTACTACCCCTCCCTCCAATGATTCTTACATCTTTTTGAGGGAAAAGTGAGAGGAGATCTAGATCTACAATCCCCCCAAGTCAAATCCCTTCTTTGTGAAGGAATCATTGGGATCTAGATCTTGGAGAGTTTTGTGTTCTCCTCTTGTGTTATTCCTCCCTTATTCCCCTAATAGCTTTTGTAGCTTTGTTGGAATTTGGGAGAGAAGGAATTGCCCTTGCATTTGGTGCATAGGTTTGAGTTCTCCTCTTGTGTTCTTCCTCCCTTATTCCCCCAATAGCTTTTGTAGCTTTGTTGGAATTTGGGAGAGAAAGACTTGCCCTTGCATTTGGTGCATAGGTTTGAGTTCTCCTCGGAGATTCGGCGAGTTCAAGCTTGTGGGCTTGTTTCTCTTGGGTTCCTTGGAACCCTAGACGGTTGTGTGATTGGGTTGTTGACCTTTTTGTGGTATTGTTGACCTTTTGTGGTCTTGTAGCCTTTTGTGGCTTTGTTGGCCTTTTGTGGCATTGTAGCCTTTTGTGACTTTGTTGTTGGGAGCCTCCAATTGAGTTGTGGAGTTAGCCCCAATATTATACGGGTTTTGTGACCGCCCTCAAGCGTCCCATAGTGGAGCAAGTGCCCGCCTTTTGTGGTGCGCACTCGGGAGAATAGGGTGAGCCTTTTGTGGCGTCGTTGAGTTGCGTGCTTCCGCATCCGGGGTGAGGCCTTGTGTGGCGTTGAGTGAGCATCGAGCCACCACACCTCGAGGTGAGCCATTTGTGACGTTCGGAGAGCATTGCGCCATCGCACCTCTCCAACGGAGACATAGCTTCTTTGGAAGTGAACTTCGGAAAACAAATCTTCGTCTCCGCGTCCATCGGTTATCTCTCAACCGAGCCCTTTACTTATGCACTTTACATTGTGATAGCCATCGTGCTTGAAGTATTTATATCTTGATATCACCTTGTTGCTTGTATTGCTTATCATAGGTTGTTGGTGCACTTAGGTGAACTTAGTGGCTAGGTTTTGTGCTCAATAAATTAAACGTTAGTTTTATTCCGCATTTACTTGAGCCTAAACCATAATATTTTAAAAATGCCTATTCACCCCCCTCTAGGCGACTTCCTTTGTACTTTCAATTGGTATCAGAGCAAGGTCTCTCGCTTTTAGGCTTCACTGCCTCGAGAGTAAAGATGTCTCCTAGGGGTTTAGTGCACTCTCACATATTTATATTTGATGGCACACATTATGATGTTTGGCGTACTCGCATGCTTAGTCATTTCTGGGCCATTGACCCAAACATTGAGCGAATTATAGATATGTGCTTGTCTCCTCCTAAGGATGCCCAAAATCTATCTTTGGAGGAGAAGACAAACTCTTATCTCGAAGCTCAAGCATCTAACGTGCTTATTAATGTTGTGAGCTTTGTAGTTCTTTCCTCAATCATGCCTTTCCGGAATGCTCATGATATTTGGACCAAGCTTCAAGCAAAATATGATGTGTCCAAGCTTAATGAGGATGATTGTGTTCCTTCCACCTCCGGTCGCGATGAGTTCTCATCTTCTTCCACTACACCAACATGTGAATTGTCACAAGGTAATGATATGGTGAGTGGTGATAGAACTTGCAATGTAGATAGTGAGATTTCCATTCATGATCCTTTGACTCTATCTCATTGCAATGTCGTATCTTTGGGCATGAACACTTGTAGGACCATATGTGATTTACATCCTAGTGTTGATTGCCCTTGCATATCATGTAGAAATGTATTGAATATATCGCATGATGATATGCTTGCTTTGCCTTGTTGCCATGATAAATGTGCTTCCATTTCCTCTAGTACTTGTTTTGCTAACCATGTAGAGGTAATCGGAGAATGTGTGGGCCAAGGCAAGGTTGAGATTTGAGCTTCATGTGTTCCCCCATCATCATCTTCTCCCAATGTTCACTTGTGCCTCATGGCTAAGGGTTCAAAGGTAACCTCTCCTTTGGATCCCAATATATCTCATGATGATGTGAATGTTGTTCATGATGAAGTAGATGATGATGTTGCTTCTTTAAAAGAGAAGGGGGGATAGTCCTTCGTGCTCTTCATACTAATAAAAATGCTTGCTCTACTTTCATTGAGATATTAACTTTTTCTATAGAAAGTAGGCAACTTATTGATGAGCACGAGGATACTATTGACAAAATGGGTTGTCTTGAGCATGAGTATGCTAATGGCATTGCAAACCTAAATGAAGCTCTTGAAGAGGAACAAACCACTGAGGAATCTCTTGAGGATACCTTTGCTCTAGAGCTATCTAGAGTGAAGAAATCTCATGATAGAGATCTCGAGGTGGCACGTTCCCTTCAAATTAAAAATGATGAACTTGAAGTTGCTTATGCTAAACTTCTAGAGGATTTTGAGCACCTCAACAATGTCTCTAGGGTCATCAAGGGTGATCTAATCAAACTCACCGAGTCACATGAGCAACTTAAAGCTTCTTATTCTAAAGAGCTCTCCAAGTTGACCTCACCTCTTGCCTTAAATGATGATGCTTGTGCTACTAACTCTATTTCTTGTGAAGCATCTATCTTGAAGGAGAATGTTGAGCTAAAGGCTCAACTTGCTTTTCTAACAAGCAACTATGGGAGATTAAAAGAAAGTCATGCCAAGCTCTCAAGCTCGCATGAGGATCTTCTACTCTCCCATGGTAGGCTAGAGTTAGCTCATGAGGCCATTGTGTCAAAGGTAACATCTAGTGGGCCTCATGTGGACATTAACACTATATCTACTCCCAATGTTATATTTCCATGTGCTAGTCCTTGTGATTCATCCACTCATAACCATGTTATATCTTGTGATGAATTGCATTCCTTGCCTTGTTGCTCTAACAAAGCTTCTACTTCCTCTAGTGTTGTTATTGATACTAACCATGTAGAGGAAGTCAAAGAGCTCAAGGCTCAAGTCACTTATTTGAAGAATGACTTGAAAGGGTTTCATGAAGGGAAGACCACACTCAAGAAGATGTTGAGTGTGAGACGTCCCCCAAGTGACAAGAGTGGGCTTGGATTCAACTCCAACACCAAGAACAAGCCCACTAACTCATTGAAGCACAAGGGCAACAAGAAGAAGGGCCAAGCACAAGTGAAGAATCTGGCCAACATTGTGTGCTTCAAGTGCAAGGAAGTAGGGAATCATGTGAGGGATTTCCCATTGAAGAAGAAGCCTCTTAGTGGGAAGCAACGAGGGAAGCGGCCTCAAGCTCCTCCACAAGCTCAAGATGGGCCACTTCCCAAGAAGCCTCAAGCTCTTCTTCATGGTGCAGCTCCTCCCAAGAAGAAAGATGGCAAGAGAAGAACTTGCTACATATGCCATGAGAAGGGGCACCTTTCTTCCTCATGCACCATGGGTATCTCCTCATCTCATCCTATCTTGATTGATGATGCTTATTTTCTTCGTAAGGATGAGATGGGCAATGTGTTTGCCAAATTTTTTGGTGCCCAAAGTGGTGTCAAGAGAAGAACCATTTGGGTGGCCAAGCCTATTGTGACTAACTTCTTAGGACCCAACTTGGTTGGGGACCAACAAGCTAAAACTTGATCAATAGGTGTTTTTGGAGGGCATTGGAGACTTGGCTACCTTATGAAGAATTGAGGGATCTTCGTTATATTCTTGTTGTCAAAGTCAAGTCATTTGTTATCATGCTTCTATTCCTTATCCAATGTTCCTCCTTCCGGTAACTTGTGCTAAAATCCTTTACATTTATAGTTACTTGCTCCCTTGTGCATGTGTTGGTTTTGTACATTGCATGTGTTTGTACATGTTGTGCTTCCCACTTACTTATATTGACCTATGAATTATATTTGTGTATGTTGGTTGGCACACCATGTATTTGTGTTTCTTGGTTTTGAGCCTTTATTGTTTCTAGTAGGTATCTTATTTGGCTCTTGTGAGGGATTAATGGACTATTCCCTTTTGGGGGAGTGTCATGCTTGGGCATTCAACAATCCTAAAATGTGTGTACATGAGAAAAACCACTTAGTAGTCATTTCGTTGTCTCTATGTGGTTTGTCTCTCTCATGAGAAACTCAAGTTTCCATAATGTCCATTAATACCTCTATTTTGAACTTTTTGCCTCTTGTTGAGATTTCTTGGTTTATCACATTATGGGGGAGTCATATGCTTTGTGTATATTACAAACCTAGAAAATGTGGACATTTGAGGTAGTGCCACTTAGATTTGATATTGAGAATTATCTAGTTCCTATGTGGCACATTTGCTCATACAAGTTCCAATTTACTTAAATGTTTTTATTACTCATCTTTTGGATCTTGTTTGTGAGAGTGATTCTTGGTATGTGTTTCCTCGATCTACATATCCTCATGGGAACCACTTGCTTCTATTTAATCCAATCACTAGTGATTGTGTGACTATTTGAAGCAATCAAGAATCTCTTTCGAAGCATCAAGCTTAATTCCTATCTTGTTATATGCTTCTTTGTGTGAATATGATCTTGGATATCCTTGCAAACTACCTCGGGAAAATTATCCCTTTTACTTCTTGTCCTTGGACAATTAGTATTTAATATATGGTAGAATTAATTGATCATATTTGTTTTGGCCTTTTCTTATTTATCTTATCTTTTGTCGTGGGAATGGTCACGGCAGATGCTGCAATCGGCAGCGAGTAGTAGAACGAGGGGCAAGGGCGGCCAGCCATCTGCGGTGCGAGATGAGGGCAAAGACACAGGGTTTTACCTGTTCGCCCCTGAGGGTAAAGACCTACTCTGCTAGATTGTATTATGGAGGTGTTTACAATAGGCGAGCTCGGGCTAGGCGGCGAGTCGCTTGGGTGTATGAGGAACGTGTCTCTACTCACCCCATAGGGAGGTTTATATAGGCTCACCTCATCTATGGTTTACATATCTCAACCGATTCGGTTACAGCCTCGGTAATCGTTTAACCTAGTCCGACTGGGCCTATCTACTCGCTTGGGCCTTCAACTTCCAGTCGCTTGGTACCTTGCTGGGCTTTGATCCACTCGCATTCTGTGCCCACTCGCCAGCCCTTGGGCGATCGGAACGTCCACCGAGTATACCCCAGTAGGCGTATCCCCATCAGTAGTCCCCGAGGCCGTCGTTGATTAGGCGTAAGTGGCTGCTGGCAGTCGGAGTATACGGCTTCAAAGTAGGCATCCAGTCGAATCGTCGGCGGGCTCCTGTATGAGGGAGAAAATCCGGTGAACCGAGTCGCGTCTTGGGCGAGTCGAGCCAACGGGACGCGGTCGCGGCGAGTAACCTAGCGAGCCGAGTGGCTGGAGTTGGACCGTCAGGCGTGGTCAAACTAGCCGTTAAGGTAACTCAACGGTAACTTTTGGCGTAATCATCGCGCGGTAACGGCCCCCCTGATTTGGAGGGTAACTCCCGCTATATAAGAGGAATGGCAGGCAATCGTAGAGCCAACTGCCCACCACTTCTTCCGAAAAGCGCATTCTCTTTCCTTTGCTCCTTGATCCAATCGACCGAAATCCTCCGACCTCCAACCAACCTCTCGGCTATGGCCCTTCTCACCGAACCATGGGCAGGTCCAAGTGCACGAGGGCAGCTGGCCTCCTTCGAGGAGGCCGGAATCTCGCGAGCCGGTTGTTGGCATCCCCGCAATGAGAAACGACCCCAAACCCGCGAGAGGGAGTTCGTCTGTTCACCATCACCTCGAGCGGGTTAGGGTTTCCACGTCTTTGTTCTTCCGGGCGTTTTTGCCTTACTACGGATCCAGCCCTCGACCGGGTCCCCACAGATCGAGCAGCTCGCCATCTTCGTGGCGTTCTGCGAGTGCTACTTGGGCTGCCGCCCTACTTTCCCTTGTGGCAAGATCTGCTCCACAGACGGATCACCGCGAGGCGGGCGGCCCAATGCTAGCCGCGGCCCGACGTTCCAGCTCAAGTCCAAAGCTTCCTTCTTCGATCCGATGCTGCCGCCAAAGCGAGCGATCGGAAGAAGTCATGGTTCTACGTGACCGAGGCGACTCGAGGACGAGGCGGCGATCCCGGTACTCGCCAACCGCTCCGAGCCACGCCATCTCGGTCGGCAAGCTTCCCGACCAGCGGATGGTCGTCGACGAGATGCTCCAGCCATCCGTGGTCCAAGAAGAAGGGCTCAGACGATAAACTTGTACAATTGTTGGCTTGGGCGGCTCGTTCCGCTCGCCCAACGCGACCATTACATGTATCAGTACACGGGCCGGGGAGACTCGACGAAAGCCTGCCTCGACGAGTGGAAGCTGGAGGACTATCTCCCAGCGTTGAAGAAGATCACCCAGGCGGTGTACACGGATGCGCAGGCCGGGGTCTCCCCCTACACCGCGAAGCGTCCGGCTCCGACGGTAATTTCTTTATCTTGTTCGCAGTCGCAGCGTATGCAGTCGCGGTAATTCTAACTCTGTTTCGTATTCATCGCAGCTGTTCCAAGTGGTGGAAGGGTGGCTCCCACCCGCCGATGACGAGAACCCGGGGCCATCCGCCCAGGATACAAGCGAATCGCCACCCGCGAAGGGCAACGAGGACGACGAGGACGAGTCCGAAGAGGAAATTGCCCCGCTGGTCCGAAAGACCCGCGGGCAACGTCACAAAATCGAGCGAGCAGAGCCTCGGGCCATGATGATGACGACGAGCTCCCGAGACCACCTCGGCCACTCCTTCGAAGAAGAAGAAGAAGGAAAAGGAGGCGAGGCCCCCCCCGAGGAGGAAAACGAAGCCGCCGAAGATGGCCTCGCCGCCGCACTCGACGAGCAGCTCTGATGCTCACAGCTCGGCCGGTGACGGCGCGGCCCCGGCGACAACCACGCTAGATGCGCCATCTATGGAAGTGCCGCTGGCCTCGATGCCCCCGCCATTCGCGTCAGCCTCTGGGCTAGGGAAGGCTCCAGCCGCGGCGACTTCGCCTCGCAAGGAGGTTCCGATTGGGGCGGCTTCGCCCCGCAAGGAGGCTCCGGCCGTAGCGGCTCTAGTTCGCGAAGAAGCCCCTGCCGAAGGTATCCCAGAGGCGCCAGCCGCAGCCTCGACGACGAAGAAGCCGTCCGTGTCTTGGGCACGCGACGTCATGGAACTAGGGCTCAGTCGCCAACTGGGCCCCGAGCTGGAAACCGCCGGCCTTTTGCAGTGGCTACGCTTCATCCCAGTTGCCAAGTGAGTGCATTCGGCCTTCTCTATTTTCTATAGCTGTTTCGATTGTCTTTACTGATTCGACTGATGTATAGGACCGGAGTGAAAAGGATGGGCCACCCGACCGTGGCCCAGGTACCCTCCACCGCTAGCGAGGAGGATCCTTCCCGTAAGGGGAAGGCGGACGAGGTCGTTGCCTCGGCGGATGGCAGTAAGAAGGCCAAGGGCGACATCGCCATCGCTCTCGACGACACAATGGTCGCGCCGCCGCCCGTGGTGGAGGCAGCCGCTCACGGCTGAGGGCGCTTGCTCGAACGGCGGAGGCGACTTCCTTTGGAGCGGGTGCCTCTATCGCCACCTTCCCTCGCTTCGTGACCAAGGCGGCCGCGGCGAGCGGGGCTGCATCCCCGAGCCTCGCTCCAGGGACCGTCGATGCTGAAGTCGACCAGCGTCGTGGGCACACGCCAGCGTTACTCGCATCCGTGGACGCAATGCAACTTCATGGCATGCTTGGCGCAGCCATCCAGGTATACCCAGTCCCCGAGGATCAGGTCGGTGCTTTGCAGCGGCTTGATTCTTATTATTTTCTCGTCTTTTACTTTCTTATCCAGTCCCCGAGTGCGCACGCGCTAAATTTTAGCGGGGTGGGCACTTGGGAATTTCTTGATCGCCAGTCCCCGAGTGCGCACTCGCTGAATTTCACCGGGTGGGCACTTAGGAGGTTCATTATTACTGACTTTTGTTTGTTGATGATATGCAGGGTCTGCAGCTCGAGTCAGCGGACCGATTGGCCGCGCAACAGCGTGCTGAGAAGGAACTGACCACCATCCAGGAGGCGAACAAAGAGCTTCAGGCTGTTGCTGCGAAGGCAGAGGAAGCTCGCCAGGAGCTTGTCCCGGCCGCGCGATCTGCTCTGGGCGCTGCTGAATAGCGGGTCGCTGACCTCGAGCGCGAGCTGCGGGAGGCGAGGGAAGAAGCTAGCTCGGCGGACGGGCGGGCTAAGGCCGCCATTGCAGCCGCGGAGGAGGATCGCAAGGTGTCGGAAGTCCTTATTGCTGGGCTTCAGGACGACCACACGTCGCTTCAGTGCTTCATCACGGGCTCGCCTACCGCTGCTTGGTGAGTGCATCTTCCCTTTCCGTTAGTTGGGGTGTTGCGGTGTCCGTCGCACTCATCATTGTCTCCTTCTCGCAGGTCGCGTTATTGGTAGCCAAGAAGAAGCGAGCTCGCTCGACGCGAGGCAGTGCGTAAGCATGCTCGTCGACTCGGCTACGCTATCGGCGACGTGCATCCGCGCCTACCTTCAAGAAATGTCGCCCACGGAGGTTATTCCCAGTGACCTCGTTGAGGTGTGGGAGTATTTGGAGAAGGCGCCCGCGGTCGTTGAGTTCATGACGCGGTCGGCGTTTCGGCGTGGAGCGTCGACAGCGCTGAGCCTTGGACTCGCCCACTTCCCCGAGGATTTCGACCTCGACGATGTGACGAGGGTATCCTTCGTCGTGGCGCAGATGGACCTGTCCGAGGTTCTCAAGTTGCGTGAGCGCGTGCCGCGTACTCGGAGCGTGTGCGGCGATGGGCGACCTCCTTCCCTACTAGAAACGGTCCGCGTCCGAACGACCCCGAGCCGCCGATCGTGACTTCAAGGTCGAGCAACCTTTTCGCCGGCGATGGCGGGTGAGTGACGACGTATCCATCAAACCCGTACACCGCGTTCATCCGTAGGGCGCCGGATTCTCGCGAGTCGTCGCCAAAGCCTGCAGAATAGGGTAGTTTGCCCGGATGTGTTAGCAGCAGCTTCGCCACGGGCATAATTTGTAATATAAGACAATGCAATATCGCGCGATTGAATGGGACGTCGTGTCCATTTTGCTATTTGTTTGTGTGTTTTGATTGATTTTGACGAGTCCCCGAGCGCCCGCCTTTTGTGGGGTTCACCTCGTATATGATGTTTGTTGTTATCATGTGTTTTGTTAGTTTAGTCGACTACCGAGCTCGGAGAGCCAGTCGCAAGGCGACTCCCTTGAGTGCTCAGATTTTACCGCTTTCCCAGACGAAACGGGTCGGGTGGCCGAGTCCCCGGCGTGGTACTTGGTAGTTCTAGGCGCGACTCGAGGGTGGTTGAGGACTTAGCGTTGGTGTGAGCGCCACTCCCCGCCTGGCCCGGAGGGTCACCGCGGGCGAGTCTGGGCATGCTCTCTTACTTGGCGTTTTCACGACCGCCGCGATTTAACTGGTTTTCAGTCCCGAGCGTGGTACTTAGCCGCTCGAGTCGCTATGCCGAGGATGCGGGACCAAGGTCGCTGTGAGAAGCGAGGCGCTTGTCTTGGTTCAGTAAAACCGGTGGGGCTAGGCGACTCCAATGGGGCTCCGGTTGGCGTTTTGTGGACGATGCAAGACCAGAGTGATTCAAGGTTCTTACACCGCACTACTTAGCCGTGCCGATCGCTGTACCAAAGGTTGACTTCGCATTTAGCGCATCTGTTATTACGAAAAGCGAGTGGCACAAGTCATGGAGAGTAGGCGCAATTTGCGGTAACCGCTTTTTTATTTCATAGCGATCGGAGAGTACATGTGGGGTTCTAGGAGTAGAACTTCCGGAGGAGGTTTACATTCCATGGTCGCTGACGCCGAGCTCGCCGTCCCCGCGAACGTCGATGAGGTAGTAGGCGCTGCCGTTTAGCACGCTCGATAGCCAACGGGCCTTCCCACGGAGGGGAGAGCTTGTGCATGCCCTTCTTGTCCTGGATGAGGCGTAACACCAGGTCGCCTTCCTGGAAGGTGCGGGTTTTCACCCGTCGGCTGTGGTAGCGGCGGAGTCCTTGCTGGTAAATGGCGGTGCACGATCGAGCGAGGTCGCGTGCTTCGTCGAGCTGGTCGAGCCCATCTTGGCAGGCCAGCTCGCTTGGCCTCAGATAGTGGACGACCCGCGAGTCGTGTTCGAGGTCGATGGGCATGACCGCTTGCCGCCAGAGACCATGAAGAAGGGAGTGAATCCCGTCGACCTGTTAACCGAGGTGCGGATTACCCAGATGACGGAGGGCAGCTCTTCGACCCAGCATCCAGCGATGCGCTCGAGTGGTACTTGGAGTCGCGGCTTTAGGCCGTGGAGGATGCTTTGGTTGGCTCGTTCCGCCTGGCCGTTGGATTCCGGTGGCGATCGACGCGAGATCGAGCCGGATGTGGTGCTCGCAAAATTCGCCATTGCTCCTTGGCGAAGTTTGTGCCGTTGTCCGTGATGATCTTGTTTGGGAACCCGTAGCGATATATGAGCTCGCGAGGAATTTAGTGGCGGTCTTCCCCGCATTTCGACTGGCTTGGCCTCCACCCACTTGGTGAATTTGTCGACGGCGACTAGCAGGTGGGTGTAGCCGAGGGGCTTTCTTGAAGGGCCTACCATGTCCATGCCCCATACGGCGAATGGCCAAGTGATGGGAATCGTTTTGAGCGCTGAGCTTGGTACGCGCGTCTGATTGGCGTACTTCTGGCACCCGGCGCATCGCTGGACGTTGTCGACGGCGTCGGCGTGCGGGCCAAGAGAAGCCGTGTCGCATAGCCTTGGCGACCAGGAGCGGCGGGCGTGATGGCCGCGATACCGAGTGGATGTCGTGGAGGATTTTCCGTCCTTCACCGGCTGGACGCAACGTTGAACACGCCGGTGACGCTGCGCTTGTGTAGTTCGCCGTCGATGATGGTGTAAGACTTGCATCGCGGGCGATCATTCGAGCGTTGTCTCGTCTGGCAGGTGGTGCGGTTTCCGTGTAGGCGATGTAGGGCTTGGTCCGCCGTTCGGCTCGGTGATGAGTGCGACCAAGGCTGCCTCTGGTTGAGTGGGACTCGATGTCGATCTCCTCGGGAGAGACTGATGGCTTGAGATTGTGTCGAGGAACACGCGGCGGTGGTGCGAGTCGAGCTGACCCGATGCGAGAGAGGGCGTCGGCCTCGTTTTTCCGCTGTCGATCCACTCGGCGAGTAGCCGTGAAGTGGCCGCCAACTTATCCACCTCTTGGCGACGCCGCCATGGTAGGGGAGATGGCGTCGCAGGTGCCGCGACTTGTCCCGAACGAGGTCGGAGTCCCGTAGCATCGGAGGCGATTGACGCCATCTCCTTGGCGGCTCGCATGTCGTGGAGTAGGGCCTCGATTCGCCATGTTGTTGGTGCAGGCGTGAATTGAGGCGGAGGATGTAGCGGAGCTTGTCGCCCTTTGGTGAAGTCGGCACTATCCCCGCTCTGCACCGTCCGCGTTCTTGGACCCGTCGAAGTGCGAGCTCGAGAATGGAGGTACGGCAGCTTCTCGGCTCTTGGGCCTCCTCGATCGGCGATGAAGTCTGCCGGTGCAGGACTTAATCGCCCTTTCGTGGCTCGTATTTAATGTTGTGGACGCCGATCTCGACGGCCCTTGGCGACTCCGTCGCCTCGCGATTGCGGATGATGTCTTGTAGTGGCGAGAGGCGACCGTGATCGGGTGCTCTGGAAGTAGTCTGGCAGCGCCACGAGCCCTGAAGACCGCGTATACTAGCTTTTGGTACTGTGGGTATCGCTGGCGCGACTCGGTGAGGACCTCGCTGATGTAGTACACCGGCCGCTGGACCGGGCGCTCCTTTCCTTCCTCTGGTCGTTCGACAACCATTACGGCACTGACGACGCGCTCGGACGCCACGACGTAAACCAGCATAGGCTCTTTGTCAGCGGGTGCTGCGAGTAGTGGTGCGGCGAGTAGCACCTTTTTAAGGTCGCGGAGCGCGTTGTCCGCCTCCTTGTCCCACTGGAAGGTGGGGTTCTTGCGCATCAGGCGGTATAGGGGCATCGCCTTTTCGCCCGCGGGGATGAAGCGGCGAGCTTACACGCCCGGCCAGCTCGGGCGCCACGCAGGCACTCGGGTTTGCCGAGCCGGGCGATCGTGTCGATCTTCGTTGGGTTCGCCTCGATCCCTCGTTTGGAGACGACGTACCCCAGTAGTTGTCCGGCGGGTACACCGAAGGTGCACTTGCCTGGGTTGAGCTTTATCTTGTACCTCCGCAGCTTGGCGAAGGTCTCCGCTAGGTCGGCGAGTAGGTCGCCTTGGCGAGCGGATTTCACGACCACGTCGTCGATGTAGACGTGGATGTTGCGGCCAATTTGGCTTGCGAGGCATTCTTGCATGCACCGCTGGTAGGTTGCCCCGGCGTTTTTGAGGCCGAAGGTCATGGCGGTGTAGCAGAAGGATCCGAATGGCGTGATGAACGCCGTCTTCTCCTCATCCTCGACAGCCATTTTGATCTGGTTGTACCCGGAGTAGGCGTCGAGGAAACATAGCGACTCCGAACCCGCGGTTGAATCGATTATCTGATCGATCCGCGGGAGGACGAATCTCCTTTGGGCGGTATTCAGGTTTGTGTAGTCGATACACATTCTCCAGTCCGTTTTCTTCTCGACCAGGACTGGGTTTGCCAGCCACTTGGAGTATTTGATTGGCCGGATGAAGCCGGAAGGGAGTAGACGCTGCACTTCCTCGGCGATTGCTCGACGGCGTTCTTCATTGAAGGGTCAGAGCGTCGCTGACAGTCGCACTTTGGGGTCGGCGTTTAGTTTGTGCTCGGCGAGCTCCTAGGGACACCTGGCATGTCGGAGGGTTTCCATGCGAAGATGTCCCTATTCTCACGAAGGAACTCGCGAGCGCCTTCCTATGCTGGGCTCATGCCTGTCCCGATCGTCACCGTCTGGCTTGAGTCTCCTGGGACCAGCTCGACGGTGCGGGTGTGCGTCGTGGCCTCAAAGGTTGAGGTGTTTGTGCCCTCTGAGTTGGGCTTCTTGAGTATTGTGGGATCGTCATTGTTGACCCCGCTCGCGTATTTGGCGAGCTCGTCGGCGTGATTAGTTTCTGCCGCGATGACAGCGTCGGCGAGTTCGGCTCCTTTGGCCTCGCATTCGGCGGCCATGTCGGGGTCGCCGTTGATGGTGATGACGCCGCACGGCCCGGGGAGCTTCATTGCGTTGTACGCGTAGTGGGGCGCTGCCATGAATTTAGCAAACGCCTGGCGCCCGGGGAGCGATGGTAAGCTGTCGAAGGGCACCAGCTCGAAGACGATCCGCTCGGTGCGGAAGTTTGCCGGACTGCCGAAAGTGACTGGCAGCGTGACTTTGCCGATCGGATACGCCTTCCGACCGGGGACGATGCCGTGGAACGTGGTGTGGGTTGTCTCGATCATCATTGCGGGAGCCGCCGCTGAAGGTGTCGAGGTAGAGGATGTTGATGGAGCTGCCGTCCATCGGTGTCTTGGGGAGCGAGTCGCCAACCTTGGGCTTGACCACCAGGCAACTCGTCCCGGGTACTCGATGCGTGGCGAGTGGTCTTGCCGGCTCCAGGTGATGGGCTGTTCCGACCAGTTCTGGAACTGGGGGACGTCTGTTTGGGCCACCGCGTTGACGGCGACGGCGCGGGCGATGACCTTCTTCTCGCGCTTCGTGTTGAAGCCTGTGAAGGTGTGGAGCGAGCCGGCTACTTTGCCGAATTTTCCGCCATTTGGTGGGTCGTTGTCGGTGTCCTCCCGCGCGTGCCGTGCCTTCTCGATTTCCCTGAGGGTGTGGCAGTCGGCGGTGGTGTGCGTTGCGGGCTTTCCTTCCCTGCTGTGGAACGCACATGGTTAGTTAAGCAGGGCCGCGGGATCGAACCTTGGCTTGTTCTTGTAATTGCCGCCATCGCGCCGTTGCCCTCCGTCGTGGCGGTAGCTCTTGGGCTCGCGTTGTGCGTGCCCAGCGTTGGCGACGAAGTCGACTCGCCCGTCGCTGCGGCGCTTGCCAGTGAGGCGGGTGCCGCTGTAGCGTAGGTCGGTTCGGAGTCCGCTGTCGTTGCCGCCCGTGCGGCGTTGCCCTCCTGACTCGTCGTCAGTTTCCTGGTTTGGATCTTCCTCGGCGTACCGTTTGGCGATCTCGAGGAGGTCGGGGATGTTGTCGAGTGTGCGGGAGTGTCGCTTGAGCTTGGCGACTAGAGGCTCGTAACGGCACGAGGTTTTGAAGCAATGGATCGCGGTGTCCGGGTGGATGCCGACCGCGTTGTACCAAAGCTCTTGCCACCGTTGGACCCAGTTGCGGGTCGACTCGCGGGGTCCCTGGACGCATCGTTCCAGGTCCTCAATGGTGGTGGCGCGGGTGTAGGAGCACTCGAAGTGCCTGACGAAGGCGTCGCGCATTTCCTCCCAGGAGTCGATACTATCCTGGGGGAGAGTGTTGATCCACTGCCTGCACGTCCCCTCCATCATCAGTGGGAGGTAGCGGGCGGCGAGTAAGTCGGTGTGACCTGCGATCCCCATTGCCATGAGGTATGTGTCGAGCCAGACTGCGGGGTCGTACGAGGAGTCGTATTTTTCTATCTCCTTTGGCGCCTTGAAGTTTGGCGGGTACTTCTCGCCTCGGATCATTGGTCCGAAGCACTTAGGCCCGAGTCGACTGAGCGACCCCATAGGTTCGCCATCGCGGCGATTAGTTAGGGTGTGCCGCAAGTCGTCGTGCTGGCGTGCGCGCCAGCTTTGGTTGTTGATGATGTGGGTGCGGGCGTCGATGGGTTGTCCGTTAGCGGCGACGAAGTTGGTCGCCGGCCGGGGATCGTTGGTGGAGAGTGCCGCGTTCGCGGGTCGGTGTTGGAGCTGCAGTGGCTCTGGTGGCGGGCAGTTGAGGGTGTTTGCCGCCGCTGGGCGGCCGCTAGAGGCCGCTCTGCTTCCCGAGGAACGCGAGTATACTCGACCTTGCGAGTCGGCGCCCGCTCTTTGCTGCTCCACGGCCTTCGCGAAAGGTGGCCTTGACGTCATCGGATCTAAGGCGCCGTCGCGGTGGCCGTGATGCTATCGGCTGCCGCCGCCGCCACGAGGTTATCCATCGGGTGGAGAAGCGTGGGAGGCCGTTTGCGTCGCTCCGTGAGGAGACAACTATCATGGCTGGTCACAGGAGGGTGCGGTTGGGTGGTGGTGGGGCACCCATCGCCGTCGATCTGGCGGGGCGGGCGCTTCCTGGTGGCGCGCGTTCGCAGATCGCGCTTCGGCTATCGGCGGGTCATTTTTGTCGTCAAAGTTCAGGGCACGCCCTTGAACGGTGGGGTTCAAACGTGACCTGATCCGCTGCTGGTGGTAGCGTGACAGCTCCTGCGCCGTCACCTGCTCGAGGCGGAATTTTTCGCGCTCGGCCTGCTCCTTGCGTACCGCCTCCGCCAGTTTCAAGCGGAGTTCCTCGACCTCCGTTGCCGTGGCGTTAGGAGGGATTGGGGTGGAGAAAGGATCCTCCGGCGGATCGGTGCCGGTGGCCATGTAAGCATGGCGTGGCGGTGGCTCCTTCGCGGAGGTCGGCGGAATTCTCCGACCCGGAGTCGAATTCGAAGATTCCGAGGATGGAGGGGTCCTCGAAGTCTTCCGCGTTGGAGACCTGGGCGATGGAGCCCGCGGAAGAAGCCGCGGCGATGGATCCGGTGAGTGACGCCGGGGTCGCCGAGTCGGCGTCGTCGGTGAGGGCCGCATCTTCTGCGGCCGCTGAGTTCCCGGCCACGTTGCTGTGGGCCGAGTTGTACTCGGAGGCGAGGCGGTGGATCGTGCGAACCTGGCTCTCGGAGAGCCGATCGCGTGGTGGCGACTCGCGGATGCGAGCCGAGTCCTCCGAGACGATGACGTCGGTGAGGCCGACGAAGAGGCTGATCGTGCCGATTGGCAGGATCACGCTGTGCGTGACGGGTCGCGCCGCCGGGACGTAGCTGCTCGGCAAGATCTGGAGCATCTCGCTGATCGCTATCATGCGACCGGTGGCGACCGTCTCGTTGATGGGCAGATTGGATCTCGCCCGGAACACCGGCAGACCGCCAGGCCCCGGTGGGCGCCACTGCCGTGGGAATGGTCACGGCGAATCTGTCGGCAGCGAGTAGTAGAAACGAGGGCAAGGACGGCCAGCCATCTGCGGTGCGAAATGAGGGCAGAGACACAAGGTTTTACCCAGGTTCGGCCCCCCGGAGGGTAAAGACCTACTCCTGCTAGATTGTATTATGGAGGTGTTTACAATGGGCGAGCTCGGCTGCGGCGAGTCGCTTGGGTGTATGAGGGAACGTGTCTCTACTCACCCCATAGGGAGGTTTATAGGCTCACCTCCCTAGGGTTTACATATCTCAACCGATTCGATTCTGACTTGATGTCGTTTAACCTAGTCCGACTGGGCCTATCTACTCGCCTGGGCCTTCAGCTTCCAGTAGCTTGGTACCTTGCTGGGCTTTGATCCACTCGCCGTTCTGCAGGCCCACTCGCCAGCCCTTGGGCCAGTCGGAAACGTCCCGCTGAGTATACCCCAGTAGGTGTATCCCCATCATCTTTGGCCAATAAAATGTTTGTCTAGTTGCTCCCAAGCTTTCCTTGCCTCTTGTGGATGTTCTTATTCTATTTATTTCCCCTTGTGTTTTACTTAGTGTAGGTAGTAGTGATGATCTCATTTGTGGGCATTTTGCATTCAAAGGCAAAATTATACATAATGCTCTACTTATGGGGGAGCTCTCCTATATTATCTAGAACATTGTTTTATGCTTCTTAATTTGATCCGTTTTTTGCTTGGAAGCTCGATCCTTTTTGTGTTGGTACTTTGTGTGCCATCATGAAAAGTGTGAAGAGTTTGTTTTGGTTATTATTTCCTTGCTCTCGTTGGGAGTTGTCTTTATCTCATTCCATTTCACTTGTTTTGTTCTTTTAGGATGAGATAAATCCTTGAGCCTTGGTATTTTTCTTATCCTTTTTCTTTGGCTATTTCGAGTTCATTTGTTGAACTTGTGTTCTTTCATGTGTTGATTTTGCTCTTCGATACAATTTGGACACCTTTTGTCAAGTCACACTTTTGTGTGTGTCTTATTGGTTTACTTGGTGTTTTTGTTCAAATTGTTTCTCCTTTTGGTTCTTGAAAGCCTATGCATGCATATTTACTTCTTGTATATATTATGGCATGCTTGCTTTCTTTGATCCAATATATAGGGGAAACTCCACCAAATCCTAATGGGCTAAGATGTGCATGAAATTCAATTTCATATCAATATGCACATATTTGTTTGGGGGCTCTCCTATGTATTGTAGTTTCACTAACTACTTTGGACCCAGTTTGTTTGGGGACCGTAGTGTACTTATTTGTGTTTTAGGTACATTGGGATATATATTGGGTGCTTGTATATTGAACAAGGAAGAAGTGGCATCTACATGTCAATTGGATGCAAGCTAGGACAATCAACGAATTCATATCTTCTTCATCCTACCAATTATATATCGGTAACAAGTATCTCTCACTCATGCATACATATCTTGTTCCCAACCTTGTGTAGGTTGCTTGTTGGCATGAGTTTGTGTTCTTCCATATGTTGGATTTCTTGCGTTGGATTTGAAGAGGTATTTCTATTGCAAATGTGTGTATGTTGAGATGAGTGCATATAATGGGGATTATACTAAATCATGCTCATGATTCACTAATCCCAAATATGTCAATCTAGCAATTTTGTTGCATATCGTTTACTCAATATCTCTCATGTGCAATAGTGAGTATTTTTATACTTGTTGATTTCTATCTTGCCAAGTTGATTTCTATGTTGTGATACTTGTTGCCTTTCTCCATATATTCCTTCTACCCCCTTCTTCCCTTGAGAATAGTTGTATTATATGGAGTTTGTTGGTGTTTGAAGCTCATCGATGTATAATAAGATATATTTGAGCCCTTGGGCATGCTTTCAAGCAAAACATCTTATTGGTATATTCTATGACTTCCTATTTGCCTTTCAATGTGCTTTATTGAGCATCTATCTTGTTTGTGCATATTTCTTTGTGTTCATATGTCTTTGTGATATTTTCCACCTAGAAATTTATACACATAAGAGAAGATCAATATTTGGTTGTTTTTGCATTTCTTGGAAATCACCTCTTACTTCATTTTGATTCTTCGGTGGCTTCCAAATTATTGTATTTTGTGTGCATTGTTAAATGGTTTTGGAGGAGTGAGGATTCCATGGTTGTGCACGTTGTTTCAAAATAAAATTACTATAATTGGTGCACAATCTTTGGGGAGCTTCTCTAATTCATTTAATAATGCACATTTTCCTTCCTTCTCATTTCTTGTGGTTTAAATGCTTATGGGAGAGCGAGGATTCCATATTTGTGCATATTGTATTCAAATACAAGTACTCTAATCTTTGCACAGAGTTTTGGGAGCTTCTCTATTTTCATTTAAACACTCTTTTTGTTGATTGTTTCCATTTGACATCATGTGTTGGTGTTTCAATTGTTTCGTTTGGATCTTTTGATTGCTCGCTTCATTTGTTGAAGCTTATTTCTCTTTATTTTCTTTTTGATTTCTTTGGGTCCTTAATATAGTTTTACTTCCTCCCAAGTTCTCATCATTTGACTTGTGCATATGCACACCTTTGGAGGAATTCTCACTATGTTGGTCGTCTAGAACTTTTCACCCATTTTGGCAATCGATGCCAATGGGGGAGAAGTTTTGGAGGGTTTAAGGGAACTCGGCCTTTGCTTTGGGTGTGTTCTTATGCATTTGCCTCTCATGCTCTTGCATCTTTGTGGTTGCTTTGCATGTTGAATATATAGAGGAAACTCAACCAATGGTAACGGTTGGAAATCTATGCAATGAAATTCTAGTTCATCACACATGCATAGATTGTGGGGGAAATCTATGCAATGAAATTCTAGTTCATCACACATGGGAGTTTGCTCTATGCAATGAAATTCTAGTTCATCACACATACTTGTGTAGTATTTGATGTTGGGGCAACCTCTTTGGTCGTTAATTGTCATATTTAAACCCTCGCTAATGGATTGTCATCAATTACCAAAATGGGGGAGATTGAAAGGGCATGTATGCCCCCATGTGTGGTTTTGGTAATTAATGACAATCTCTATGGACTAATGTGTAAATTGAGTTTCACTTGTAGGTTTCTCCATCGGCATCTCTTGGGCCATGTGTTGGTCTGAAGGTTGGAAGATGAAGAAATGTCCAAGGGCTTTGTGCCCATTGGAATCATGAAGAAAGAAGGAGCTTGAAGGTTGATCAAGACAAGTGCAAAGAGTTGCATCAATATGGATCAACCTCAAGAAGGGATGAAGAAGGGCAAGCTCAAGATGCGCCATTCTCTAGTAGATCTCATGCTTGAAGCTTGCCATCCTCGTGATCATCGAGTGATGAAGACAAGTTCAAGAAGAGGTTTCCCCATGGAGTATGGGGGAGCAATTTGCAAGTCTTCATCAAGAAAGAGCGAGCAAGAGCAAACAAGAAAGGTGTTCCCACTTGAGAAGAACAAGACGGTCCACATCAAGTTCAAGTGGAATGCTCAAGGCAAAGGTACGATCTTGATAGGGCTTCTCTTTTGCTGGTCTCGTGTTGTTAGTTGGGAGACCGGGTTTAGGATAGATAGCCGTTCTATCAAGAGGGGCTCTCAAGCGGGTGTCTCGATCGTATCGTTCAGAGAGAGCTCAAACCTTTGCATTCATAGCATCATCTTTCTTGGTTTTTATTTGGTTCTTGTCCATGAGAGTATTTAGAGCTTGTGGTCATCATCATAACAAGCTCTAGTTCATCAAATAAGGATTTCACTTGCATATCTTATTGCGGTTTTTTATCTTGCGAGTTTTCCGGCTCCACACCTTGGGAGATACATCACATATATATACTTGATATTTTATCCCTTAGTGGTATCCAATATTTCACATTTTGTTGGGTTCTACTTGGTTTTATCTTTCCAACAAAATTGGTTTCATCCCAATCGGAGTTTCCAAGCTCAACTTCTTCTGTTTTGGGTTTTGGAGGTTTTACCGGTTCATCGCTTCTAGACAGGTCATATCTTTCTCAATTTGGTTTTATATTTCCATGCTGGACTATTATGTTTCTTTGCATAAACTTGTAAAACTTTTCGTTCTCTTCAAAACGAGCCCAAGATCATCAAAAACGGAGTCCGGGATCAAAAGTTATTGAAGTTTTCGTGCAATGTTGTCCTGTGTTTTTGCTTGAGCGGAATGTAACATCCCAAAAATACTAATCTTGGATCATCACACTCTAATCATCAAAATTAGGGTTAACAACAACTTTTCTAAATAAAATTATGAAAGCATGCATGTGAGTATGCATTTCATTTTGAATTCTTTTGAACCAACTTGTTTGTGTGTTCCTTTGCTTGTAAAATGTTTCTTAGGTGAAATAAACATCATCTAAAACATTTCCCAAACTTTTCCTAAAGACAAGTAAATCAAAACAAATAAAATAAGGGAATGGTCATTTTGACCAATTTAACTCCCATGCCTACTTTAGCTGTCTCAAACTTTCAGAACCTAAAAGAAACTTTTCTGGATCTTTGCACCCCTTGAATGTACTCATATCAGAGTATCAAGGACCACTTTGTGATCATCCAGAAACTTTCAAATGCATAGTTTAAATGACAATTCAAAATTGAATCTTTATCATATGGTAAGATCCCACTTTTTCAAAAACTACTCAAACAAGCTCAACTTTCAAAACCCAAGCATCTGCAGACTCACCAGCACCACTCTAGCACACTAACCAAAAATCTTTTCAAAATTCAAAACTTGAATTCATGCGGACATTTCATCAAACACTTGGCAGACACAAATCAAACAAAATCAAAGCACTATAGTGTGCAGTGTTTTGAGCCTAACTGGTTCCCTATCTAGCTCACAACCAGCTCAGTAGATCATCTAGAAAGATTAACTAAGCACTAGCACCACTGTGAGCTTGCCAAAACCATCAATGGTGAACAACCGAAGCCACCCTTGCCAACCCAGTGTAGACAGCAAGCTAGGAAGAAATCTACCCATGCCAACCTTGTCTGGGAGATCACCCATACCTCACCGCCTCCTCTCGACTAGCCCTGCCTCAAAGACACCGACCAGAGCGCCCAAGAACGCCACGCCCGTGCCTCTGCCAACCGTGCCGAGCATGCGCCAGAGCGCCACCCTCGACCGAAACCCACAGACCGCGCGCTGCCCTCGACGCATGCATACACGATCACCACCGACCCAGGAGACCGCCAGACATCCCTGTTCGCCACCCCATGCCACACAACCACCGCTCGTCATCGAAGACGCCGCCTCTGCCGCGCAGAGCGTCGCATGTTCCAGACCAAACCGCACCGCCCCACGCCTCGAAACCATGTCGTTGAGCATCGCCAGGGAACACCGCACCGTCCCCTACCGTCGCCCATGCCAATAGCCGCCTGTAACATCGCCCCCGACGAGCTCACCTTGCGCCCCGTCGGTCCCCTCGCTCGACTATAAATAGAGGCCACCCCCGCTCGATTTCTTCACACCATCTCACTCCCCTCTCGTCACTGATCGTGCCACACCGTTCCCGGAGCAAGGCGAGCACCATCTCGCCGGAATTTCACCGAAGCCCGCCGCTTCTGGAGAAGAAGGGAGCCAACGATTTCGTCCACCCCAAGAGCTGCCGCGACCACCCCTGAGTTCGCCGTCGTCTACTTCGTCGTTCGCCCGCCTCGCTGACCCTCGCCAGCACCCCGGTGAGCCCCCAGCAACCCTCACTGGCCACGCTAGGTTTCTTTCTCGCCGGCGTTGTCTCGCGTCGACGATGACTCCTAGCCGTTGGATTAGAATCAGATCGAGCGACCCACGTTGCCCCGTACTGCTTCGCCCCTCCCTGTCTCACTGGCAAGTGGGGACACCCACTTAAGCAGCCCGCGGGAGAACTGCGCTTAGCAGGCCGGCCCAGTAACTTTTCCCGCGCAGCCCAGTTATTCAAATTAAACCTTTTTCTTTTTAATTCAAACACACTTCTATACCCATTTTCAAAAATCAACCCAGGTCGACTCAGTGCGCCAATTTGAATGAAACCAGTTTTGTTAGAAAGGTCTGGGAATGCTGAATCCAAGCCCATTGGATTCAAGTCATTTTGATCTATATATCACCCATGGTAAAAATAACAAGGTAGAAGCTTTTGTGCATTCAAAAAAATTTCAAATTTAAACCATAATAGCTTTTGAGTTGATTCCAACTCTCAAAAATCACATTTAACCATACCTTTCAGAATATATAAAAATATATAGGTTTACTTGCAGAAATAATGTTCAAATAATAAAAGAATGCCCCATAGGCATTTCTAGTCACTTTATTAAAATAAAAGGGTAAAACCTTATTAAATTGTGACACCACTTTAAATCATATTCCCATGGACTAAAATATGTGGTTATGACATGTGTCAACATGATCCCATGTTTGGTTTGGAGAATATTAAATCTTAAGTAGTTTTTCAATGAGTAAAAATTACTTTTCTAAAAATAAAAGGAATTAAACCAAGCCTTAATCTTGTAATGTTAGAGATGATGTTAAATCATCTATAGGACCCTTGTGTGTGATGATTGCAAGTAGTTAAGTATTGTTTGGTGATTGTGTACCTCGTATTTATTCATAGACGCTAGTACCGACCAAGGATACGAGGAGTGATGGGGATATGCCTACCGGGGTATACCCAAAGGGGCGTTCCGACCGCCCAAGATCCGCGAGGGGCCTGAACGGCAGTGGATCGAAGCCCATCATCTAGGCCTGGCGCGAAGAAGGCCCAGACGAGTAGATAGGCCCAGTCGGGTAGGGATTAAACGGCTATTGAAGCTTTAACCGAATCGGTTGAGATATGTAAACCCTAGGGGAGGTGAGCCTATATAAACCTCCCTATAGGGTAAGTAGAGACACGTTCCCTCATACACCAAGCGACTCGCCGCCTAGCCCGAGCTCGCCCATTGTAACACCTCCATAATACAATCTAGCGAGTAGGTCTTTACCCTCCGGGCGAACTGGGTAAAACCTGTGTCTTTGCCCTCATCTCGCACCGCAGATGGCTGGCCGCCTTGCCCTTGTTCTACTACTCGCTGCCGATTGCAGCATCTGCCGTGACCATTACCACGACAGTGGCGCCCACCGTAGGGCCTGGCCGGTCTGGCCGGTGTTCTGCGGCGAGATCCAATCTGCCCATCAACGAGACGGTCGCCACCGGCCGCATGATAGCGATCGGCGAGATGCTCCAAGTCTTGCCGAGCAGCTACGTCCCGGCGGCGCGACCCGTCACGCACAGCGTGATCCTGCCTATCGGCACGATCAGCCTCTTCGTCGGCCTCACCGACGTCATCGACTCGGAGGATTCGGCTCGCATCCGCGAGTCGCCGCCACGCGATCGGCTCTCCGAGAGCCAGATCCGCACGATCCACCGCCTCGCCTCCGAGTACAACTCGGCCCATAGCAACGTGGCCGGGAATTCAGCGGCCGCAGAGGATGCGGCCCTCACCGATGACGCCGACTAGGCGGCCCCGGCGTCACTCGCCGGGTCCATCATCGCGGCCTCATCCGCGGGCTCCATCGCCCAGGTCTCCAACGCGGGAGATTTCGAGGACCCCTCCATCCTCGGGATCTTCGAATTCGACTCCGGGTCGGAGAACTCCGCCGATCTCCGCGACAAAACCGATCCGCCGGAGGACCCGTTCTCCACCCCAATCCCTCCTAACGCCACGGCAACGGAGGTCGAGGAACTCCTTTGGCTGGCGGGCGATGCATGAAAGAGCAAGCCGGCGAAAAATTTCGCCTCGAGCGGTGACGCGGCAGAGGTCACGCTACCACCACCAGCGGATCAGGTCACGCTGAACCCCACGTTCAGTGGCGCCACGAACTTCGGCGACAAAACGACCGGCCAGCGTGGCCGGCGCGATCTGCGAACGCCGCCACAGAGGAAGCGCCCGCCCCGCCAGATCGGCGGCGCCTCTCCACCCAACCGCACCTCCTGTGGACCAGCGCGGATAGTAGTCTCCTCACGGAGCGAGATAAACGGCCTCCCACCGTTCTCCACCCCAATGGACAACCTCGTGGCAGGCGAGCAGGCGACAAGCATCACAGCCACGGCGATGGCACCCTTCGCGAAGGCCGTCGAGCAGCAAAGAGCGGGCGCCGACCGGCAGGTCGAGTATACTCGCGTTCCTCGGGAAGCGGCGCGCCGCGGCAAACACCCTCAACTGCCCGCCACGGATCCACCGCAGCTCAATACCGACCCTTAACGCGGCACTCTCCATTAACGACCCGGGCCGGCAACCAACCTTGTCGCCGCCAACGGGCAACCCATCGACACCCGCACCCACATCATCAACAACCAAAGCTGGCGCGCACGCCAGCCCGACGACCTGCGACATACCCTAACCAATCGCCGCGACGGCGAGCCCATGGGGTCGCTCAGCCGACTCGGGCCAAAGTGCTTCGGACCAATGATCCGAGGCGAGAAGTATCCGCCAAACTTCAAGGCGCCAAAAGAAATAGAAAAGTACGACTCCTCGTACGACCCCGCCGTGTGGCTCGACACATACCTCATGGCGATGGGGATCGCGGGTCACACTGACCTGCTCGCCGCCCGTTACCTCCCCCTGATGATGGAGGGGACGTGCAGACATGTTGGAGATATGCCCAAGAGGCAATAATAAAGTGGTTATTATCATATCTTCACACTTATGATAAATGTTTACATACCATGCTATAATTGTATTAACCGGAAACATTAATACTTGTGTGATTTGTAAACTAAAATAAGAGTCCCTAGTATAGCCTCTTGTTAAACTAGCTTGTTGGTTAATATATGATCATGGTTTCCTGATCATGAACATAGAGATGTTATTAACAACAGGATCATATCATTAGGAGAATGATGTGATGGACATACTCCTATAAATAAAGCGTAGCATAAAGATCAAGTCATTTCAATAGTTCAATTGCTATATGCTTTCTGATACATAGTAACCTAATTCCTTCGACCATGAGATCATGCATATCACCTTTACCGGATGGATGCTTTGATGACATCAAACACCACACCGTAACTGGGTGGTTATAAAGGTGGCATTGGGTGTTCGGAAAGTATTGGTTGAGACACATGGATCAAGAGTGGGATTTGTCCATCCATATGACGGATAGATATACTCTGGGCCCTCTCGGTGTAATGTCATCCAATTAGCTTGCAAGCATGTGACTGGCTCACAAGGGATCACATATCACGGGAACGAGAAAAGAGTACTTATTGGTAACGAGGTTGAACTAGGTATGCAGAGATACCGACGATCATAACCTCGGATAAGTAAACTATCGTGAGACAAAGGGAAATTGGTATCGTATGTAAGTGGTTCATTCGATCGCAAAGTAATCGTAGAAATATGTGGGAGCCATATGAATTTCCAGATTCCTCTATTGGTTATTGTTCGGAGAAGTGTCTCGATCATGTCCGCATAATTCACGAACCGTAGGGAGACACACTTAAGGATTCGACGTTGTTTGAGTAGTTATGGTATTATGAGAAAGAGACCGAATGTTGTTCGGATTCTCGGATGGGATCCGGGATATCACGAGGTGATCCGGAATGGTCCGGAGAATAAGATTCATATAAGGAAAGTCCCGTTTCGGAGTTCGGGAATGATTCCGATGTTTTCATCGGGAATGTTCGAGAAGGTTCCGGATTGTCCGGCACTCCGGGGGGGAGGGGTACATGAATGTGTCATTACATATTGGAATGATTGCATCATGTACTAAAGTGTTCTTGCTGTTCCAAATAAAGGATTAAATTGAATCCTAAAACAGAAAAGTCAAATGTCCAGTTTGAAAGTCAAACGGCTAAAACAAGAAACTGTGGGAAACAAGCAAGAGGAGTTGGAACCGACTTGGAGGAGGAGTTTCTCTCCTCCAAGCCGGCGGCCAGCCCTAGGCCGAGTTGGGGAGGGACTCCCTCCCTCCCTGGCGCGCCAAGGCCCCTCCACCCATAAAAGGAGGGGCAGGGCTCCTCCTTGAAACACACAAGTTCCTATCTTCTACCTCCGGTTTAGAGCCGTTTTGGTTTAGAGCTTCTAATTGCTTTAGCCTGCGGTTTAGAGCCTTCTAATTGGTGTGTCTAATTACTAGACCACTAATAGCCTCTCTCATAAGCTCCACCATACTCGCACCGGCTTAAGGCGAAGCCCTGCGGGATTTCCCCTCTACTTCCGGTACCACGTTGTCTTTGCGGAATCGAGAGAGTGCTACAACCTCCATTTTCTTTGGAACAAGGAGAGGAAGGTCTTCGTCAGTGAACGTGTGACCGATTGCGGGGCGCTTAGGAGCGTGGCGGAAGGATCGTCTGCGATCTTGAGATCGGAAGAGTACGACTACATCACCCACGAGAATCTGCTCTCGTTAACCGCTTTGGAATCTTCGAGGGTAAGTTATTCCATCGACTCGTTGCTACAATCTAGTAGATAGATCTTGGCTTGTTTGTTTGTATGCGATAGAAAATTTTTGTTTTCCATGCTACGAACCCCTACAGTGGTATCAGAGCCGTGTCTATATGTAGATCTGTTGCACGAGTAGAACACAATGGTCATTGTGGGCGTTGATGCTTTTATTGTCGATTGCTTCTTGTGTACTTTGTATCTTGCGGTATGTTGGGATGAAGCGGCCCGGGCTAACCTTACATGACATCGTTCATGAGACTTGCTCCACGCTTGACATGCAACTTGTATTGCATAAGTGGCTTTGCGGTGCCTGTTTCTCCTAGCATAGTTAAGATCCAATTTACAACGGGTGATTGACAATACTAGTATCAATGTTGTGGTTCTTGTTCGTAAGTTAGAACGACACTTATTGAAAGCCCCAAACCACGTAAAATATGCAAAGAAAGTAGAGGCGTCTAACTTTGTTTTGCAGGGGTGTGCTGTGATGTGATATGGCCATGATTGTGATTATATATGATGTATGCAATGTTCCTTATTGTAAGTTGGCAACCGGCAGGAGCCATATGGTTGTCTTTAATTTATGTTAAGACCCGCGTGTCTATTCAAAGTAGTTGTAATAGTTGAAGTCGGTGGACGACAACCATGGAGAGGCGTCATTGACCTTGATGCAATGCCGGTGATGATGGAGATCATGTTCGTGCTGGAAGATGGAGATCGGAAGCAGAAAGAAGAAAGGCCATATCATATCACATATTATGAATTGCATGTGATGTTAATCCTTTATGCATCTTGTATTGCTTAGTAGACGACGGTAGCATTATAAGATGATCCCTCATGCACATGAATTTCAAGTCTTAAAGTGTTCACCCTTAGTTAGCACCGTTGCTAAAGCTTGTTGTTTCGAAGCACCACGTGATGATTGGGTGTGTTAGATTCTGCAAGTGTATACAACGTGAGCAAGCCAGATTTGCTCATGCGGAAACTAAGGTTTGATCTTGACGAGCCTAGCATGTACAGACATGGCCTCAGGAACACGGATTACCGAAAGGTAGAGCATGAGTCATATAGTAGATATGATGAACATGTTGATTGTTCGCCATTGAAGCTACATCAACTCTCGTGATGATCGGTTTTGATGTGGTGGATTTGGTTCGTGTGATCACTAAAACAATGTGAGGGATATTGTTTTGAGTGGGAGTTCACCTAGATTAATTTAATTATTAATTAGAACTCAATTTATCATAAACTAAATCAAAGTGAATTTGCATAGTTGTTGTAGTCATTGGCATCCGTTTACCACCTTGCGCTTAGTTATAATTGAGATGATAGAGCTATAGAATTCTGGTTACTTACTTAACTGGTATCGTATTGTTTTGAAGTGTTAATATAAAGTTTAAAAGTCCTATTGCAAACTTTCAAGAAGTTAAGTTACTCCATGAAGTTTAATAATTGGTATTAAATCAAGAGTGACAATTTCAAGAGTTAGTATATGAGTATCATGTTTGTCTCCATGATTCTTGATATTCAAAGAATTCTCTTAATATCAAGGTTATCTACGATCTGAAAGAGTTATTTCAGAAACCATGATGTGTGGAAGATATTGTGATATCTGAAACAAAGTTTTGGTTGCAACATGATAGAGTATAATATGGCAAAAGTCATGTTCTCATATTTGATGAGAATTTGCAAAAGGTTGGAGACACTTGTTGTCCTGATCCTCCAAAAGGTTTTGGATAGCAACATTATACTCATAATTCATCGTTATAAGCTAAAAGTAGCTCGATCATGGACGATTCCATGTTAAGGGTGAATATTTGATGTAGGTAAAATGTTTACTACACCAAGAGATTACTAAAGAAAGGAATTTGAAAGAACACCAAACATTTGATGATGGTGATCTACTTCAAAGTGCAAGTCCAAAGACATTGGTATTTAACTATACACGCTTTGGACTATATGTCATATGTATGACTCCACTGTTGATGTTGATAGATTCTTTCAAACAGAATAGGAAATACTGAAAGAGAATCTCATAAATATATGGCAGAAAGGAAAAGACTAGAATTGTTCGGTTTAAGTATATAGATGATATACATGTTATGGCTATATTCTTTGCTTATTAAACAATGTGGTTCTTAAGTATTTAATACTGAATTTGTTGGTATGAATCGTCATACGAAACAACAGAATTCATGAACTACAATGGCCTAAGTAACTAGCAAAAGAATATGTGATGATGTTCATCGAGAACAAATAAAGGGTTATTGTGTTGCTCGTTAAACATCAAAGCTTGCCTTCAAGATTTGTTTTATCAGGTATTATGAGAACAAAAGGTTGTTCAAATAATTGCCGTAATCCATAAAAGATGGATGATTCACAAAATCTCGTTGGAGAAATCACGTCCATAAAACTAGTGCTAAAAATGTCGAAAGACAAATTGATTGAAAGGTCACTTAGGAAGTGACATCGCCGCTTAAATTATATTGGAAAGAACACATGAAGAAACTCCATGTGGATGGAATTTTGGAGTCTTTTGATTTTTGATCACATGGCTTGTGAAACTTTCCTAGAGATAATTAAAACTTCGTTCATAGGCCAAAAGGAACGAATGACTAGCTTATTGGAAATTGTACATATTGTTGTACAAAGACCATCATGTGTAGTCAAAAGCGATGGATTTCAACTTCATATGCTTTCTCCGAGAATTTGAGTGAATATATGAATATTTACTTAATAAGGATAAAGTATGAAACACTTGAAAAGTTCAAAGACTTTCAAGATGAAATGCAAAATCATAGTAACAAGAATATAAATAGTTTATGATAAAGATCATAAAGGGAGATATTTGAGTTACAGAGTTTAGCATAATACCTAAGATTTAAGGAATTGTTCCGTGGATTTGCATTTCTCGAAACACCATAAGGGTATGGGGCGTTCGAGGTATGTAATTAAACCTTGTTTGACATGGTAAGATCAAAGGTATAATTCATAAAAACTGCCATTATATTTTAAAGATTAAAAGCTTTAGAGATTACCGTTTTTCCACTGAAAAGAGCTCCATCATAATCCGTTGAAATGACACCATATAAAGTTATGGTTTGGGATAAAACCCAAGTTGTCCTTTCTTAAACATTGGTATGCTTTGCATAAGAAAGATGTTTTGCAACCAAAGTCGGATAAACCTGTCTTTGTATGTTATTTCGAATAACTGTTAAGTATTCCTCCATAACACCAGAGACAAAAGTATTTTGTCACTTAAAACGTCAAGTTTCTTTGAGAAGGAATTTTTCGTGAAAAGTTAAGTGGGAGGACAATAGAACTTTGATAAGGTTAAAAGAACCTTAGCTATATGTGCAGAGTTGCGCAGCGCCGAAAAGTGTTCAAGAAGGCAACAAAGCTCATGGCTCACGTACCTCAAAGGTTGTGGTCACGAAGATCTAAGTTCCTATTGAAACAAGTAGATCGGGTAAACAATCAAATACCAAGATTTGAGGGTTGAATCATTATTTGAGAATAATGAACCGACTACATGCAAAGAAGCGATGATGGGCCCTGACTCCGTCAAATGGCTTGAAGCCATAAAATCCGTGATAGTTCCATACACGAGAAATCAAGTTTTGAACTTGAAGGACCCTCGAGAAAGGTGTAAGACCTTACAGTTGTGTTTGGATCTATAAAGAAATAGACATGTATGTTTCACATCTATGAAATAGTCGACATGTTGGGAAAGAGTTCACAACAATGTTCAAAGGTTGTATATGACAAGATTTGATCTTTCATAGCGATGTTGGAATCTTCACTATGATGAAACTGTTAAAGGAGTTTTAAAAGTTCATTAGAGACAATGAAGATGCTTGCATTTGCAAGAAATTAAGTGGGAGCGCTAAGACATATTTCTAATACATTATGTGGAGGACATATTGTTGATTAGAAAAGATGTATATTTTATTAACACATATTAAGAATTTCATCCCGATGAAAGACTTGGGCAAAACCCAAATATTTGGCATCAATAGACGCTAATATGGTTGTGCCAGAAGTACATAGACAAGATATTGAATGAGTTCAATATAGAAACTACAAGAGAGGTTCTTGTCACACAGAAAGGATTGAATAAGTTCAATGTTGATGATATATTCAAGTGTATTGACATTTGGTAAAGTGAAACAAATAATCAAGTATAGATTGATACTTGATGTATGAAATCACAAAGAGTATTTATATCAATCATACTGTGATATGTACAAATCCAGATATGTCCTATGCTCTAAATGTTGTGAGCATATACCAGAGTGATTCGTAAGATGATCATTGGACAATAGTAAGGATATTCTTATGATCTTTTGGAAGAACTAAGAGTATAATATTTGTAGAAGTGACAAATAGATGGTTAGTTCATTGTAAAAGTACTACATTGATACTATCTTTGTCACAAAGTACAAATTAAGTTTATCTCAATCTAAACTAAGGGTGGCACAATATAATGGAATGTGAGTTCCATAATGGATTTGGATGAGTTCCAAAGTTAAGACATTGTGAGATACTACAACAAAAGGCTAAGTATATGGCTATTATAGCAGCAAAGAGGGCATTTGTGTCAAGTAGTTTGTTATCAAACTAGGTGTAGTTCACAGAGGATAATACTATGAAGATATATTGTGCGACAATATTATCAACATGTTTTAACCCCAAAGAACTAAAGGTCACACGAATGACCAAATTCATACAAAGCCATCTCATTAGAGAATGAGTGATGCGAGAGGCATAAAGACATGCAATTACACACGGACCTGGAAGTGTCAAGATCCGAAGATCAGTTGACCACTAGCAATCGTGTACATACAACACCAGAAAGCCATAGGTGTTGAATACACAAAGGTTTGAAACTAGATTATTGACTCTAGTGCAAGTGGGAGACTGTTGGAGATATGCCCAAGAGGCAATAATAAAGTGATTATTATCATATCTTCACACTTATGATAAATGTTTACATACCATGCTATAATTGTATTAACCGGAAACATTAATACTTGTGTGATTTGTAAACTAAAATAAGAGTCCCTAGTATAGCCTCTTGTTAAACTAGCTTGTTGGTTAATATATGATCATGAACATAGAGATGTTATTAACAACAGGATCATATCATTAGGAGAATGATGTGATGGACATACTCCTATAAATAAAGCGTAGCATAAAGATCAAGTCATTTCAATAGTTCAATTGCTATATGCTTTCTGATACATAGTAACCTAATTCCTTCGACCATGAGATCATGCATATCACCTTTACCGGATGGATGCTTTGATGACATCAAACACCACACCGTAACTGGGTGGTTATAAAGGTGGCATTGGGTGTTCGGAAAGTATTGGTTGAGACACATGGATCAAGAGTGGGATTTGTCCATCCATATGACGGATAGATATACTCTGGGCCCTCTCGGTGTAATGTCATCCAATTAGCTTGCAAGCATGTGACTGGCTCACAAGGGATCACATATCACGGGAACGAGTAAAGAGTACTTATCGGTAACGAGGTTGAACTAGGTATGCAGAGATACCGACGATCATAACCTCGGATAAGTAAACTATCGTGAGACAAAGGGAAATTGGTATCGTATGTAAGTGGTTCATTCGATCGCAAAGTAATCGTAGAAATATGTGGGAGCCATATGAATTTCCAGATTCCTCTATTGGTTATTGTTCGGAGAAGTGTCTCGATCATGTCCGCATAATTCACGAACCGTAGGGAGACACACTTAAGGATTCGACGTTGTTTGAGTAGTTATGGTATTATGAGAAAGAGACCGAATGTTGTTCGAGTCTCGGATGGGATCCGGGATATCACGAGGTGCTCCGAATGAATGGGAGAATAAGATTCATATAAGGAAAGTCCGTTTGAGTTCGGGAATGATTCCGGTGTTTTCATCGGGAATGTTCTAGAAGGTTCCGGATTGTCCGGCACTCCGGGGGGGAGGGGTACATGAATGTGTCATTACATATTGGAATGATTGCATCATGTACTAAAGTGTTCTTGCTGTTCCAAATAAAGGATTAAATTGAATCCTAAAACAGAAAAGTCAAATGTCCAGTTTGAAAGTCAAACGGCTAAAACAAGAAACTGTGGGAAACAAGCAAGAGGAGTTGGAACCGACTTGGAGGAGGAGTTTCTCTCCTCCAAGCCGGCGGCCAGCCCTAGGCCGAGTTGGGGAGGGACTCCCTCCCTCCCTGGCGCGCCAAGGCCCCTCCACCCATAAAAGGAGGGGCAGGGCTCCTCCTTGAAACACACAAGTTCCTATCTTCTACCTCCGGTTTAGAGCCGTTTTGGTTTAGAGCTTCTAATTGCTTTAGCCTGGTTTAGAGCCTTCTAATTGGTGTGTCTAATTACTAGACCACTAATAGCCTCTCTCATAAGCTCCACCATACTACACCGGCTTAAGGCGAAGCCTGGGATTTCCCTCTACTTGGTACCACGCCGTTTGCCGGAATCGCGAGGAGAGTGCTACAACCTCCACCGCCTTTGGAACAAGGGAGAGGAAGGTCTTCGTCAAGTACCGAACGTGTGACCGATCAAGGGAGCGCTGCGGAACGTGGCGCGGAAGGATCGCTTCACGCGATCTTGAGATCGGAAAGAGTACGACTACATCACCCACGAGAATCTGCTCTCGTTAACCGCTTTGGAATCTTCGAGGGTAAGTTATTCCATCGACTCGTTGCTACAATCTAGTAGATAGATCTTGGCTTGTTTGTTTGTATGCGATAGAAATTTTTTGTTTTCCATGCTACGAACCCCTACAAGACAGTGGATCAACACTCTTCCCCAGGACAGTATCGACTCCTGGGAGGAAATGCGCGACGCCTTCGTCAGGCACTTCGAGTGCTCCTACACCCGCGCCACCACTATTGAGGACCTGGAACGCTGTGTCCAGGGACCCCGCGAGTCGACCCGCAAATGGGTCCAACGGTGGCAAGAGCTTTGGTACAACGCAGTCGGCATCCACCCGGACACCGCGATCCATTGCTTCAAGACCTCGTGCCGCTACGAGCCCCTAGTCGCCAAGCTCAAGCGACACTCCCGCACACTCGACAACATCCCCGACCTCCTCGAGATCGCCAAACGGTACGCCGAGGAAGATCCAAACCAGGAAACTGACGACGAGTCAGGAGGTCAACGCCGCACGGGCGGCAACGACGGCGGACGCCGAACCGACCTACGCTACAGCGGCACTCGCCTCACTGGCAAGCGCCGCAGTGACGGGCGAGTCGACTTCGTCGCCAACGCCGGGCACGCGCAGCGCGAGCCCAAGAGCTACCGCCACGACGGAGGGAAATGCCGCGACGGCGACAACTACAAGAACAAGCCAAGGTTCGATCCCGCGGCCCTCCTTAACCAACCATGTGTGTTCCATAGCAGGGAAGGAAAGCCCGCAACGCACACCACCGCCGACTGCCACACCCTCAGGGAAATCGAGAAGGCACGGCAAGCGCGGGAGGACCCCGACAACGACCCGCCAAACGGCGGAAAATTCGGCAAAGTAGCCGGCTCGCTCCACACCTTCACAGGCTTCAACACGAAGCGCGAAAAGAAGGTCATCGCCGCGCCGCCGTCAATGCGGTGGCCCAAATAGACGTCCCCCAGTTCCTGAACTGGTCGGAGCAGCCCATCACCTGGAGCCGGCAAGACCACTCGCCGCGCATCGAGTACCCAGGACGAGTCGCCTTGGTGGTCAAGCCCAAGGTTGGCGACTACTGGCTCCCCAAGACACTGATGGACGGCGGCAGCTCCATCAACATCCTCTACCTCGACACCTTCAGGCGGCTGCGGCTCCCGCAGTCGATGATCGAGACGACCCACACCACATTCCACGGCATCGTCCCCGGTCGGAAGGCGTACCCGATCGGCAAGGTCACGCTGCCAGTCACCTTCGGCACACCGGCAAACTTCCGCACCGAGCGGATCGTCTTCGAGCTGGTGCCCTTCGACAGCCCCTACCACTACGCCCCGGCGTTCGCTAAATTCATGGCAGCGCCACTACGCTGCATAACGCGATGAAGCTCCCCGTGCGGCGTCATCACCATCAACGGCGACCCGACATGGCCGCCGAGTGCGAGGCCAAAGGAGCCGAGCCGACGCCGTCATCGCGGAGACCAACCACGCCGACGAGCTCGCCAGCACGCGAGCGGGTCAACAACGACGACCCCACCATACTCAAGAAGCCCAACTCGAGGGCGCAGCATGTCAACCTTTGAGGCCACGACGACACGCCGCACCGCCGAGCTGGTACCAGCGACTCCAGCGACGGTGACGATCGGACGGGCATGAGCCCAGCGAGGAAGGCGCGCCATCAAGTTCCTCCGTGAGAACAGGGACATCTTCGCATGGAAACCCTCCGACATGCCCGGTGTCCCTAGGGAGCTCGCGAGCACAAGCTAAACGCCGAACCCAAAGTGCGACTGTCATCAGCCGCTGCCCTTCAATGAAGAACGCCACGAGCAATCGCCGAGGAAGTGCAGCATCTACCGCCGGCTTCATCCGCCAATCAAGTACTCAAGTGGCTGGCAAACCCAGTCCTGGTCGAGAAGAAAAGGACTGGAGAATGTGTATCGACTACACAAACCTGAAAGGCTCGCCCAAAGGAGCAGTTCGTCCTCCCGCGGATCGACCAGATAATCGATTCAACCGCGGGCTCGGAGTCGCTATGTTTCCTCGACGCCTACTCTGGGTACAACCAGATCAAAATGGTTGTCGAAGACGAGGAGAAGACGGCGTTCATCACGCCATTCGGAGCCTTCTGCTACACCGCCATGACCTTCGGCCTCAAGAACGTCGGGGCGACCTACCAGCGGTGCATGCAAGAATGCCTCGCGAGCCAAATTGGCCGCAACATCCACGTCTACATCGACGACGTGGTCATGAAGTCCGCTCGCCAAGGCGACCTACTCACCGACCTGGCGGAAACTATTGCCAACCTGCGAAGGTACAAGATAAAGCTCAACCCAGGCAAGTGCACCTTCGGTGTACCACGGACAACCATCGGGTATGCCGTCCAAACGAGGGATCGAGGCGAACCCCACAAAGATCGACACGATCGCCCGACTCGGCAAACCCGAGTGCTCGCGCGACGTCCGAGCTGGCGGGCGAGTAGCGGCTCTCCGCTTCATCCCCGTCTGGCGAAAAGGCGATGCCCTATACCGCCTGCGCAAGAACCCCACCTTCCAAAGGGGACAAGGAGGCGAACGACGACCGCGACCTCAAAAAGGTGCTACTCCGCACCACTACTCGCCGCCGACAAAGAACCCATGCTGGTTTACGTCTCGGTCCGAAGGCGCGTCGTCGGCCGTGATGGTCGCCGAGCGACTGAGAGGAAGGAAAGGAGCGCGGTTCAGCCGGTGTACTACATCAGTGAGGTCCGGACCGAATCACGCCAGCGGTACCCGCAGTACCAAAAGCTAGTATACGCGGTCTTCCGGGCCCCGCGGCGCCTGCCGCACTACTTCCAGGAGCACCCGATCACGGTCGTCTCTCAAAGACCACCGCAAGACATCATCCGCAATCGCGAGGCGACCGGGCGAGTCGCCAAGTGGGCCGTCGAGATCGGCGTCCACAACATCAAATACGAGCCACGAAAGGCGATCAAGTCACAGGCACTGGCAGACTTCATCGCCGATTGGGAGGAGGCCCAGCAGCCAGAGAAGCTGTCGTACCTCCACTACTGGAGCCTGCACTTTGACGGCTCCAAGAACGCGGACGGCGCAGGCGCAGGGATAGTATTAACTTCACCAAAGGGCGACAAGCTCCGCTACACCCTCTGCCTCGACTTCACGCCCTGCACCAACAACATGGCTGAATACGAGGCCCTACTCCATGGCATGCGAGCCGCCAAGGAGATGAACGTCAATCGCCTCCGCTGCTACGGAGATTCCGACCTTGTCGCGGGGCAAGTCGCCGGCACTTGCGACGCCGTCTCCCCTACCATGGCGGCGTACCGCCAAGCGGTGGACAAGTTGGGCGGCCACTTCACCGGCTACTCTGTCGAGTGGATCGACAGGCGGAAAAACGAGAAGGCCGACGCCCTCTCTCGCATCGGGTCGGCTCGACTCGCACCACCCGCCGGCGTGTTCCTCGACACAATCTCAAGCCATCAGTCTCCCCGAGGAGATCGACATCGAGTCCCACTCAACCAGAGGCAGCCCTGGTCGCACTTCGTCACCAAGCCGACGATCGACCAAGCCCTACATCGCCACCCGAAGCACCCTGCCAGCAGACGAGACAGACGCTCGAATGATCGCTCGTCGATGCAAGTCCTACACCATCATCAACGGCGAGCTCCACAAGCGCAGCGTCACCGGCGTGTTCCAACGCTGCGTCCAACCGGCTGAAGGACGCAAAATCCTCCACGACATTCACTCAGGTGACTGCGGCCACCACGCCGACGCTCGCTCCCTGGTCGCCAAGGCTATGCGACACGGCTTCTACTGGCCCACCGCACACGCCGACGCTGTCGACATCGTCCATCGATGCGCTGGGTGCCAGAAGTATGCCAATCAGACGCACGTACCGAGCTCGGTGCTCAAAACAATCCCCATCACCTGGCCATTCGCTGTGTGGGGCATGGACATGGTAGGCCCCTTCAAGAAGGCCCCCTCTGGCTACACCCACCTGCTAGTCGCCGTCGACAAATTCACGAAGTGGGTGGAGGCCAAGCCAGTCCGGAAATGCGACGGGAAGACCGCCACTAAATTCTTACGCGAGCTCATATATCGCTACGGGTTCCCAACAGCATCATCACGGACAACGGCACCAACTTTGCCAAGGGAGCCATGGCCGAATTCTGCGAAGAGCACCATATCCGGCTCGACCTCGCGTCAGTCGCCCACCCGGAATCCAACGGCCAGGCGGAACGGGCCAACCAAAGCATCCTCCACGGCCTGAAGCCGCGACTCCAAGTACCACTCGAGCGCACCGCCGGGTGCTGGGTCAAGGAGTTGCCCTCTGTCATCTGGGGGATCCGCACCTCCATCAACAGATCGACGGGATTCACTCCCTTCTTCATGGTCTACGGTGCCGAAGCAGTCATGCCCACCGACCTCGAACACGACTCGTCGCGAGTCGTCCACTATACGGAGGCTGCAAACGAGCTGGCCCGCCAAGATGGGGTCGACCAGCTCGACGAAGCACGCGACCTCGCTCGGTCACGCACCGCCATCTACCAGCAAGGACTCCGCCGCTACCACAGCCGGGTGAAAGCGCACCTTCCATGAAGGTGACCGGTGTTACGCCTCATCCAGACAAGAAGGGCATGCACAAGCTTTCCTCCGTGGAAGGCCCATTATTCGCCAGACTGAAACGACGCCTACTACCTCATCGACGTCCGCGGGAACGGCGAACTCGACGTCAAGCGACCATGGAATGTAAACCTCCTCCGGAAGTTCTACTCCTAGAACCCCATACATGTACTCTCCAGTCGCTATGAAATAAAAAGAAATGGTTACCGCAAATTGCGCCTACTCTCCATGACTTGTGCCACTCGCACTCGTAAAAACAGCGTTATGCTAAATGCAGAAGTCAACCTTTGGTACAACGATCGGCACGGCTAAGTAGTGCGGTGTAAGAGCACTGAATCACTTCAGGTCTTGCATCGTCCACGAAAAACGCCAACCCGGAGCCCCACTGGAGTCGCCTATCTCGACTGGTTATACGAGCCAAGACAACTGCCCTCGCTTCACAGCGACCTTGGTCCTCCACATCCTCGGCATAGCGACTCGAACGGCTAAGTACCACGCTCGGGGACTGAAGCCCAGGTCGTCGCGAGCGGTCAGGGAAAACGCCAAGTAAGAGAGCATGCCCAGGACTCGCCACGCGACTGACCCAACGGGCCAGGCAAGAGCGACGCGCTCACACCAACGCGCTAAATCCTCAACCACCCTCGAGTCGCGACTAGAACAACCAAGTACCACGCTCGGGGACTCGGCCACCCGACCTCGTTCGCGCAAGGGAAAACGGTAAAGTATAGAGCACTCAAGGGAGTCGACATGCGACTGGCTCTCCGAGCTCGGGCGAGTCGACCAAATCAACAAAACACATGATAACAATACACACATCATATACGAGGTAAACCCCACAAAAGGGCGGACGCGCTCGGGGACTCGTCCAAAATCAATCAAAAGCACACAAACAAATATCAAAATAGACACGACGTCTCATTCAATCACATGTTGCATTGTTTCATGTTACAAAATATGCCCGCGGCGTAAGCTGCTAACGCCACAAGGCAAACTACCCTACTCGCAGGCTTCGATGATGAATCGCCAACATCCCGCGATCGCGATGAACGCCGTACGGTTGGATGGATACGTCGCAGTTCACCCACCATCGCCGCCGCAAAAGGCTGCTCGACCTTGAAGTCACGATGCGGCTCGGGTCGCTTACGCGACAACCGTCTCCTGGTACGGCAGGAGGTCGCCCATTGCCCAGACACGTTCCGAGTACGTGGCGGCACGTTCTTGCAACTTGAGGACCTCGGACAGCTCCACCGCGCCAGTCGACGATGGATACCCACTCGTCACATCGTCAATGTCGAAATCTTCGGGGAAGTGGGCGAGTCCAAGGCTCAGTGCCGTCGATGCTCCACGCCGAAACGCCGACCGCGTCATGAACTCAACGACCGCGGGCGCCTTCTCCAAGTACCTCCACACCTCAACGAGGTCGCTGGGAATCACCTCCGTGGGCGATATTTCTTGGAGGTAGGCACGGATGCACGTCGCCAACAACGTCGCCGAATCGACGAGCATGCTTACGCACTGCCTCGTGTCGAGCGAGCCCGCCTCTTCTTCGCTATCAATGATGCGACCTGCGAGTAGAAGACAATGATAAGTATGACGGACACCATAAAAACCACAACTATTAAAAAAGGGAGATGCACTCACCAAGCAACGGGCGGGCGAGTCCCGTGATGAAGCACTGAAGCGACGTGTGGTCGTCCTGAAGCCCAGCAATAAGGACTTCCGACACCTTGCGATCCTCTTCAGCGGCCGCAATGGCGGCCTTAGCTCGCCCGTCCGCCGAGCTCACTTCTTCTCTCGCCTCTCGCAGTTCGCGCTCGAGGTCGGCGATCCGCTGTTCAGCGGCACCCAGAGCAGATTGCGCCGCCACCAACTCACCAGCGGTGACAAGCCCCTGGCGAGCTTCCTCTGCCTTCACAGCAACAGCTTAAAGTCCTTTGTTTGCCTCCTGGACGATGGCCAGCTCCTTCCCCGCGCGCTGTTTCGCGGACAATCGGTCCGCTGACTCAAGCTGCAGACCCTGCACATCACCAAAAAGGGTTAGTCAAATCAAAAAATTCCTAAGTGCCCACCCGCTGAAATTCAGCGAGTGCGCACTCGGGGACTGGCGATCAAACAATTCCTAAGTGCCCACCCGCTGAAATTCAGCGAGTGCGCACTCGGGGACTGGCGATCAAAAAATTCCTAAGTGCCCACCCGCTGAAATTCAGCGAGTGCGCACTCGGGGACTGGCGATCAAAAAATTCCTAAGTGCCCACCCGCTAAAATTTAGCGCGCGCACTCGGGGACTGGATGCGACAAACAAAAAGATGTGAAATTATAAGAATCAGGCCGCTGCAAAGCACTGACCTGATCCTCGGGGACTGGATGTACCTGGATGGCCGCGCCAAGCATGCTGTGAAGTTGTACCGCGTCCACGGATGCGAGAAGTGTCGGCATGTGCCCGCAGCATTGGTCGACTTCAGCGTCGGCGGTCCCAGGAGCGTGGCTCGAGGGTGCAGGCCCACTCGCCGTGGCCGCCTTGGTCACGAAGCGCGGGAAGGTAGCGATAGAGGTACCTGCTCCGAGAGAGGTCGCCTCCGCCGTCCCAGGCAATGAAGCACCTTCCTTCGTAGACGCGGCTGCTTCCATCACGGGCCCGGCTGGTGCGACCGCTGTATCGTCAGAGATAGTGATGGTGTCGTCGCCCTTGGCCTTCTTACTGCCATCCGCCGAGGCGACGACCTCGTCCACCTTCCTCTTGCGGGAAGGATCTTCCTCGCTAGCGGCGGAGGGCACCTTGGCCACGGTCGGGTGGCCCATCCTCTTCACCCCGGTCCTACGCATCAATCGAATCAACAAAAACAATCGAAATAGTTATGAAAAATAAGGAAAGGTGAGCGAACTCACTTGGCGATCGGATGAAACGATCTGCACGGAGGCGCCGGTTTCTCCGCTTAGGTCCCAGACGGCGAGTGAGCCCCAACTCGAACGTCGCGCCCAAGACACGGACGGCTTCTTCGTTGAGGCCGCGGTGGCGCCTCTGGAACATCCTCGCCGGAGCCTCCTTGCGAGGCCGCCGCAATGGGCCTCCTTGCGTGGCGGCCCGAGCCGAGCTCCCCAGCCCAGAGACTGGGGCGAATGGTGGAGGCATTGAAGCTAGCGGCACTTCCACGGTCGCCGCGTCCAGCACGGTTGTCGCTGGTGGCGCGCCGTCGCCGGCTAGGCTGGGAGCGTCTGAGCCGCTCGCCGAGTGCGACGGCGAGGCCGACTTCGACGGCCTCGTCTTCTTTTTCGAGGGGGCCCTCGCCTCCCTTTCCTTCCTCTTCTTCTTTGACGGGGTGGCTTGACGGCGCGAGGTGGTCTCTGGGAGCTCGTCGTCATCGTCATGACGTTCGAGGCTTCTGCTTGCCTCGATCTCGCGCTGTCGTTGCCCGCGGGTCTTTCGGACCAGTGGGGCGACCTCTTCTTCGGACTCGTCCTCGTCGTCCTTGTTGCCCTTGGTAGGCGGCGATTCGCCTATGTCCTGGGCGCATGGGCCCGAGCTTTCATCATCCGAGGGTGGGAGCCACCCTTCCACCACTTGGAATAGCTGCAACAAATACAAAACGGAATCAGAATTACCGCGACTGCATTTACTGCGACTGCGAGCAAGGTAAAGAAATTACCGTTGGAGTCGGACGCTTCGCGGTATAGGGGGCGACCCCAGCCTGCGCATCCAGGTACACCGCCTGGGTAATCTTCTTCAACGCTGGGAGATAATCCTCCAGCATCCACTCGTCGAGACAGGCCTTCGTCGAGTCTCCCGCCCGTACTTTGGTACATGTAGTGGTCGCGGTGGGCGAGTGGAACGAGCCGCCGCCCGAGCCAGCAATTGTACAAGTTTATCGTTTGAAGGCCCTTCTTTTTCAGACCACGGATGTTCTGGAGCATCTCGTCGACAACCATCCGCTGATCGCCGGGGAGCTTGCCGACTTGGAGATTGCGCGGCTCGGAGCGACTAGCGGAGTACCGCGGGATCGCCACCTCGCTCTCCGGGGTCGCCTCGGCCATGTAGAACCACGACTTCTTCCAGTCGCTCGCTGCCTTGGCGGGTAGCATCAGATCAAAGAAAGAAGCTTTGGGCTTGAGCTGAAACGCTGCCGCCGCAGCATTGGGCCGCCTGCCTCCTCGCGGCTGATCCGTCCGTGGAACAGATCTTGCCACAAGGGGAAGTAGGGCCGGCAGCCCAAGTAGCATTCGCAGAACGCCACGAAGATGGCGAGCTGCTCGATGCTATGGGGGCCCAGATCTGAAGGCTGGATCCCGTAGTAGGCGCAGAAGCGCCGGAAGAATACGGACGTAGGAAACCCTAGCCCCCGCTCGAGATGACTGGTGAAACAGACGAATTCCCTCTCTCGCGGGTTTGGGTTCGTTTCTCCGCCTGCGGGGATACGCCAACAGCCGGCTCGCAGGATCCCGGCCTCCTCGAAGGAGGCCATCTGTGCCCTTGTGCACTTGGACCTACCCCACGGCTCGGTGGAAAGGGCCATGGCCGAGAGGTTGGTTGGAGATCGGAGAATTTCGGGTCGACTGGATCGCGGGGCGAAGGAAGGAAAATGCGCGCACTCGGAAGAAGTGGTGAGGAGTTGGATCTACGGTTGCCTGCCATTCCCCTTATATAGCGGGAGTTACCCGCCAAATCAGGGAGCTGTTACCACGCGGTGATTACGCCGAAAGTTACCGTTGGATTACCCCAACGGCTAGTTTGACCATGCCTGACGGTCCAACTACGGCCACTCGGCTCGCCAACCCAATCACTAGGACGGTGTTTTCGCCGACTCGACTCGCCAAAGCTGCGACCTGGATCATTGTTTGTTTCCTTTATACAGGAGCCCGCCGACGATTCGACTGGATGCCTACTCTGAAGCCGTATACTCGATCGCCAGCCACCTACGCCTAATCGACGGCCTCGGGACTCTCGATGGGGATATGCCTACCGGGGTATACCCAGCAGGACGTTTCCGACTGGCCCAAGACCCGGCGAGTGGGCCTGCAGAACGGCGAGTGGATCGAAGCCCATCTAGGAGCTGAGCGACTGGAAGCTGAAGGCCCAGGCGAGTAGATAGGCCCAGGCGAGTAGATAGGCCCAGTCGGGTAGGGATTAAACGGCTATTGAAGCTTTAACCGAATCGGTTGAGATATGTAAACCCTAGGGGAGGTGAGCCTATATAAACCTCCCTATAGGGTAAGTAGAGACACGTTCCCTCATACACCCAAGCGACTCGCCGCCTAGCCGCCGAGCTCGCCCATTGTAACACCTCCATAATACAATCTAGCAGGAGTACGTCTTTACCCTCCGGGGGGCCGAACCTGGGTAAAACCCTGTAGCATCCCAGTTGTCTAACCCCTGTAATGCTACATGTTATAATAATAAAAAGGGCCACTTCCAACAGATAATTGTTGCATCATCATCATATCATGCTCATGTCATCATGTCACCTTGCATTTGAGCATCATATAAAACCCTTTCTTGTTTGGTTCTTCTCTCATGTGCATGATTAATTGTATTTGCCTCTTGTTATTGTATTTGGCTCTTGATATATTGTTAAATGCCCAAGTTGAGTTGAGGGCATCTCTCTTATTGACTCCACCACCTTTTCTTTCACCACCTTATAATTCCACCATCCAACTAATCTGAGCTTGGCATTTTGTTGATTTATCTCTAGCTCATGATTGGTTGTTGGATTGCACCCATAGCCTTTGCTTGGCCTTGCCCATCTTTTGGGAATGCATATGAATAATGCCATATTAATCTTATTGTTTTCACAAGGATAAATTGGGCATTAATTATTTTTGCATGGGCCATGCAAGTGTCACCTTTTCTAGCATTTGGTTTTTACTTGAAATTCTAAGTGGATCATCTGTCCTGTGCTCAAAACTTTTGTTGGCTTGTAGCTTTTCCTTCATCATATCATCTATCCCTATCCTTCCTAGCTTTACCCTATCCCCATCTCCATGCTTACACATGTGGTCATGTGTGAGCATAAGAACCATCCCATCATCTTAATCATCTCTCTCTCCCTCTTCCTCTTTTTCTTGCTTTGATCTTGTTTAGGTTGTTTGGAGTTTTCTTAGACAACTTAAGTGCCACCATCTCTTTCTCAACCCCTTAGCAAACCCTAAATCTACCCCCATGCCCCATAACCTTCCTACCTAAAAATCTAAACCCCACCCATTCTAAACTTCCCCCAAGGTGCCCTCTTTCTTTCCTCTTAGTCAAGCCCTTTTTCCAAACCTCCTGGTGACCAAGTTCAGTCGGTTTTGAAATCAGTACCTGGTTTGGTTTTGAAATGGTTTTAAAACAAGCAAAACAGATAAAAAGAAAAGAGAAAGGAATAAAAAAAAGGGAAAGAGAAGCAGCCGCAGCAGCCCAGAGCAGGCAGCAGCCCGTCATACCCAGCTTCCCGGCCCAACTCGCCTTTCCCGGCCCAGTACCCTCCAGCTGTCGCGCGCCCTGTTCTTCTTCTCCCTCCGTCTGTCGCCGTCTCGCCACCTTTCTCTCTCTTTGCCGCGACGGAAAGCAAACGGCGGGAGCAGGTGGCCGTCTTTCCGCCGTCAGCCGCGTCACCCGCCCCTCCCCTTCTTATCTCCAGCACGCCACCAACCAACCAGGCACAGATCCCCTTCTCCCTTCCTTCTCTCCCCCAAGCGAACAGCCTCACCCCCGCCCCATGGCGTCGCCATCCATCGCACCTCGCCGCTGATCTCCACGAACGTCAGGACCACGCGGGGACGGGGGAAAGCTACAACAGCTACCTGGAACTCTCCGTCGCTGCTCAAGCGCCAGGACACGAGAAGCCTGGACGCCAAGGTTCGGCCGTGGTCACCGCCGTCGCCGCGCTCTCCGTCCCCGTCAACCGCGAGCCCCGCCAACGGTACCGCTGTGAGCCACGCCTTCCCCTTCTCCCCACGCACGCTCTTTCCTTGCACGCTTAGCTACCTCACGCCGAGGCCGACGCCAGGCGCACTACGCCCGTCCGCCGACACCGTCTGAACGTCGACAAGACCGCTGCGGCGTCTTTGGACTGTTCCGCTGTAGATCCCGAACAGCCCAGCCCTCCTTGGCCAAAACTTCCTTAAGCAAAGTTCGAGATCTATCAACCCTCTACGTTTTTCGTTTTTGCATCATCTCCGTTATCGCAGTGGAACTCTCGCCATCGTCCTCGCAAGATCGACCGATCCAACTAGTTTCTGTTGCAGTAAAATTCAGTTTCGCGACCGCGTTTTTGCTTCTGTTCATCCCCTTGCCCCATCCGCTGCAATCCTCCGTTGGCTTAACTCCCAACAGGGAACTTGAAGCCTGTAGTTTCCTCTCTAGCTTTGGTTTTTACGCTTTGGCGAAACTCGCAGCCGTTCGCTCGCAATCTTCTCCCGATCATCGGCTTCAGCTAGCAGATTTGCGAAGAAAGTGCAGTTTCGTCAGATCCGACCCTCCTGGAAGTTTTCTGTTTGGGCCCTCCTTCTTTCTGGAAGCTCAACCCGCGGTCCCCCTTAGTTCGGGCTTCTTGCAATTAGGCACCCCATTTAATTCTGGCCTCAACCCGCGGCCCCAACCACCTACCCTGCCCAGTCAGCATTCTGGCCCCACCTGTCAATGACGGTGGCTAGCAATGCCTGAGTAGAAAAAGTCTTTTGCTGCATCTGTTTTGAATTCAATTCAAATTTAAAATTACAAATATGTTTCAAACTAAATAAATTCATAACTAATTAAATATTTCGAATTTGAATTCAAACCTTAAATGAAAAATGTTTAGTTTTTGAATTATAATTCAAATCTTTATTCAAATATTTTCAAAATTAATTTAATTAATCAACCTTTGACTTTGACCTAATTTGACTAATTTTGACTAAAAATAAAATTAAATTCATAATTCCAAATAATACAAACAATACATGTTTTTGAGTCAGAAAAATGCCAGGATTTCAAATATGCCAGCCTTATTGTCTTTTGCACAATTAAAATTCCAAGTTTAATTAAATTACAACTAATGCCACTAGAATTTAAATAATTAATAACTTTTGTTTTATAATTCCAAATTAAGCAAATGATATGTCTAAAATGATCAGCTCGACGAGACCTTTCTGTTTATGATATCCATGACTTCAATTGCAGCATGCATCATATAAAAATATAATGAACAGCAACTATTATGGCAACAAATGTGATCCAAATCCCCATTAAAATGTTATTTACTTGTCCTCCACACCTCACCCATGCCATGCTACCTTAATGCCATGCAACTTGTGCATCATTCATCATGGCATGATTGTTTGCTTGACGCATTTAATTCCAATGCTTGTGCTCTATATTCATGTTGGCCTTGTTTGTTTGGTTTTTCTCGGATAGACACTGCGCAGGGGTTGTATCAAGAGCACCAGGAGCACTACCCAGATCCGTCCCTCGCTTCAACTGAGATACCAGGCAAGCACTTCCACATGCTTGCATACATACAGTACCTATTGCCTCTATCTTATTCTTGCATCATTGAGTCGCGATTGCATTAAATTGAATCCCAAGTATGCATAGCCTTTACTTTCAAACTCCACCAAGCTTGTTCCCCATCCCATGAGCCATTACTATAGGAGTTGTTTGAGCCATGCGAGTCGTAGAACAGCATGTGTAGGGTATGTGAGTGTCTGTTGGACAATGAGGTACCTAAACAACTTAACCTGAGTAGTTCTGGGATAACTAAAGAAAGTGGCACCGGTGAGCAACATCTGCTATTTGGTTTTTCCTGCTCACTTGTGTCCCGTAAGACCCCGAGTACTTGATTCCTGTTCCTTGATTTATCGCGCTATCCACATCCGGGAGGTATATGGGACCCCCCTGGGCCAGAGCTTGATTCCGTCTTATTTCTTGGGGCCACAAACTAGTTTGAGGTTTTATTTACGATCCTGTACATATGCCATGCTACTTTCTGTATTTTAATTGGTGCGAGGAGCACGCTGTACTGTTTAGGTAAGCGGAATGTTTACGCGGTATCGACACCCCGAGTTTTCGGGTTCCCGCCATCTGACCATTGTCGCAAACCTTGAGTCCGTCTCGAGCTTGCTTACTTGCGGTAGACTCAAGGGTGGCCCTGAAATATTTCGAATCTGTGATTGTTCATCGTGAAAGCCTCGTTGGGTTTTGATTTGGTTTTTCCGAGGTTGATCGAGCGTGTGTTGCTATTGGTGCACCCCGGCCGGGTAAAACTTTCTGAAAGCCGTGTCCGCGGATATGGACGACTTGGAGCACAGTTTCTTGATCATAGACAAGCATAACTAAAGTACCGCTTTTAATCTGACTAAAGTAACTTGACTAGTAAATAGTGCAATACTCATGGAATGGTTAATAAAATTGCCAACGGATGGGGGGTTGTTCGTCCGCTTCCTTGTTGGTAAGCAGGGAGGAGGATGGATCGGATGAAATTACCATAATAACTGTTGCACTTAATTCACGGACATCCGTCTATCATTGGTTAGGCGGATGGTTAGCGTTTATCTGTAGAATTGCTAGGGTTTATCTTTCGCTGCAATTGCGTCACCCCAGGTTGTGTCCCCTTTAGAGGCATTAAGACTTGCTGAGTACCCTTAGGGTCTCACACGATAAATTCTTGATTCAGATGAGCAGTACCTTCTCGTGACGGATCTTGGGTGGAAGAAGCCGAAGATGTGGGCAACGATCGTTCGGTGTAGAGATTCCGGGAACGGGGATCCGTGAGACCTGTAGTTGGGATGTGCTTATTTTCTCTGGCATCTTATGCCGATTTGCTTCTTATCCGTACTCGGATCTTGTTTGCCGCTTCCGCATGATACTCTGATGTGTGTTGTATGAGGAGTTATCCTAAAATATAGATTTATCCAAGTCATTTGAATCTTGCCGTATGGCGTTGGTATATTTCCTTTCTTTCTAGATGGTGTGGCTCTGATGTACTCTTGTATGGTGGCTTGCGTACATACCCACTTGTGTACGTAGTTGATCCCTTCGCCGACTCACGCCCGACAGTCCCGTTGAGAGGGTAGTGGTTGGGACGTCTGAAAGGACTACCAGTGAGTGGCTTTTGGGGCCCCACCGTACTATTTCAACCACTATCACTCAGCCAGGCTTGTATCTAGGAGCGTAGTTCACCGAGGTAGTTACAATTGGTATCAGAGCCATCCCGACCTTCAGGTTTCAGCCAAACGGTCGTTGTCAGTCTAGCAAATATTTTGGTAGTTATGTATATTAGGGAAAAACAAAACGCGAGAGTAGGACTTCTTCCACTTTTCTTCTTACCCTCCCACCCACCCTTTTCTGGTAAGGAAGTGTAACGTTTTCAATCCTCTTCTCAAAGTTCAAACTAGGATTCACGTGTTCTGGGTTTCCGTAGTACCATAGGTTGTGTGTGTGTGTGTGTAATCCCTTGTCTATCTGTTGCATCCAAGTTGTTATCTTATACGCTTTGGTTATCAACTGTTGGTACATTCCATACCGACAGGCTTTTGTAAACCGACGCAATCTATCTTCCTCTTGTATCCGACGCTATCTTGTTTGGGGTGTTCGTTTCCGTAGTTACCAATCTTTAGGTTTCGTCGTGAGAAGAAGGGGTTAGGATATGTGTTCCACTTGTTCATGTGCGGAGTAATGATTTGAGTGCGGGATGGAGTCGCGACCATACCACTACTTGTATCATTCGCTTTTGTATATTGAATTGGTAGAGTCACTAATCTTGATTCGTTAAGTAATTTTTCGCATCTATTGGTATTCTAATGCCGAAATTTGTGGAAAAAATTTTCTTTGATATGTTTGTGTACCACACTCCTTTTCAGTCGTGTGCGATATGCTTAATATCTTTGAGGTGCTATGAACTTTGTTGATATTTTTATATCATCTCAGTAAATTGTATCCTTTAATCTTGGTTAATTCCATCTTGGTACTATTTTGGATTATTATCATCTTCCATTATAGTACTGACTTGAGTTTTATATCAATGACAGGATGGCTCCCCACGGGATGAAGAGGACATTCCTCCGAACTGGGCTCATTTGTCAAGCATAGCTAATGCTTTGGCGGCAATGCAAGAGAACCAGCAGCGCTTTGAGGAGAGCGTCAGAAGGAACGAGTTTGCTCCACTTCCTCCACCTCCCAAGCGTGGTGACATCAAGAGCTTCCTCAAGTTCAACCCTCGTCAGTTTGATGTGTCTGACCGACCTCTTGACGCGGATGATTGGCTGCGCGAGATCTCAAGGTTGCTCGAGACTGCTGATGTTCCAGAACAGGAGTGGGTCAAGTGTGCTACCCACCTTCTCAAGGGAGATGCGGCTCTTTGGTGGGAAAACTACTTGAAGGCAAGATGCACTGGGTTCTAGCCAACTTGGGAGAGGTTCACTGCAGCTTTCAAAGAACAGTTTCTCTCAGAGATTGTGATGGAAAGGATGAAGGAGGCTTTCCTCAACCTGAAGCAGGGAAATGATAACGTCAACACCTACATCAGGAACTTCATGAACCTGTCTCGCTATGGTGGTGATGAGGTATCTGATGACAAGAAAAGCGTAAAAGATTCAGGCAAGGGCTAAATCGTCGATCAAGTATGCAATCACGCATGCAAGACCGCAACCTTCTGAACTACAGACACAAAGACTGCAAGAGGAGGCAAGGCAAATGTTCGAGGAGTCCAAGAAACATAACAGGATGCATCAAGCTCTGCAGTTATGGCAGCTCCTTCTAAGGCGTGTCCGGGTTCCTAACACCCCACCGTCGCTCCGGCTCCACCAAGACTGCGAGTTTCACGTCAAGGCCACCAAACTTCACCACCGCTCTGTGGCTACAACCACCACTACCACAGAGCGCTGGCGGAGTCCCCGCTACTCGCTCCACGTCCGGCTAGTGCACGCTTCACGTGTGGAGATCTGGACATCTCAAATTGAACTGCCCAATGAAGAACAAAGCTCTCCTCAACCCCGCCAAGATCTGCAACAAGCTCTCCTTCGGTTCGTGCACCACCGCCGGGCTCTCAACATCAACACTAAGCCCGGTTGCGGTTGTTCGCGCGTCAACGCCTCTCAAGCCGAGCTCGCACTTTGGAGTTGTCATGGGTATGCTTTGATTAACTCGCCTCGCACGAGTTCTCTTTGATTCTGGTGCATCGCATTCTTTTGTTTCTATAAAGTTTGCAAGTGAAAATGGGTTAGCATCGGATCCTCTTCAAAAGAAGTTAATGGTTCTTTCTCCTGGAGCAAATATGATGGCAACTAAGATCAGCCATGGCAACCAAGTTGAGATTGGTGGCTCTTCATTCTTGGCTTCTTTGATTGTTCTGGGCAACTCTGACATTGATGTCATTTTGGGCATGGATTGGTTGACAGCAAATGCAGCTGTCATTGATTGTGCTGAACGCTCAGTGTCTCTGAAGATTCCTGAAGGCCACGTAGTCTTTTCTCCAAGTCTGACTCCTGCTGTCCAGCTCTATTCCTTGGCTACTCTGAATAATGATGCTATGGAAGCTATTCAGAGGGTACCAGTGGTCTGTGAGTTCCCGGATGTCTTTCCTGAAGAGTTGCCAGGTATGCCTCCGGATCGCGAGGTTGAATTCGTGATTGAACTTGAACCTGGAACGGCTCCTATCTCCAAGAGGCCATACAAAATGGGTCCTTATGAGTTGGCTGAACTCAAACGACAACTTGATGAACAAGAGAAATTGGGTTTCATTCAACACAGCACTTCTTCTTGGGGTAGCCCAACAATCTTTGTGAAGAAGCGTGACAGAACCGATAGGCTATGTGTTGACTACCGGGCTCTAAATGCTAAAACCATCAAGAACAAATATCCTCTCCCTCGGATAAATGATCTATTTGATCAGCTGGCAGGAGCTGTGGTGTTCTCTAAGCTGGACTTGAGAAGTGGGTATCACCAAATCAAAATTCGCAAAGAGGATGTGCCCAAGACAGCTTTCACCACCCGCTATGGCCTGTATGAGTACACGGTCATGTCTTTCGGTCTCACCAACGCACCTGCTACCTTCTCGAGGCTGATGAACTCCGTTTTCATGGAGTACCTGGACAAGTTTGTTGTGGTATATCTGGATGACATTCTGGTCTATTCCAAGTCCAAGGAGGAGCATGAAGAGCACCTGCGGTGTGTCCTGAACAAGCTTCGCGAGAACCGCTTGTATGCAAAGTTCTCTAAGTGTGAGTTTTGGCTGCCTGAAGTAACATATCTGGGTCATGTTATCTCTGCCAAGGGCATTGCAGTCAACCCGGAAACCGTGAAGACAATAGTTGAATGGCTTCCTCCTGCTAATGTCAAGGAAGTGCGGAGTTTTCTCGGTTTGGCTAGTTATTGTCGTCGCTTTATTCAGAACTTCTCAAAGATAGCAAAGCCTCTTACCGATCTCCTCAAGAAAGGCAAGAAGTACCTGTGGACTCCTGCTTGTCAAGAAAGTTTTGAGACACTCAAAGAGAAGCTCACTTCCACACCAGTCTTGGTTCCTCCAGATACATCTAAGCCTTTCTAGATCTTCTGTGATGCCTCTTTGCAAGGATTGGGTGCGGTCCTTATGCAAGAAAGACAGGTGGTTGCTTATGCCTCTCGTCAGTTGAAGACGCATGAAATCAACTATCCCACACATGACCTTGATCTAGCAGCAGTGGTCTTTGCTTTGAAGCTATGGAGGCACTACTTGCTTGGTAACCGTTGTGAGATCTTCTCGGACCACAAGAGTTTGAAGTATATCTTCACTCAACCGGATCTCAACCTTCGGCAGAGGAGATGGATTGAAGCAATCAATGACTTTGATGTGACCATCAACTACACTCGTGCAAAGCAAATGTCATGGCGTATGCGCTTAGCGAAAAGCTTATGTCAACAACCTCATGGTGGAAGAGCGTGACCTCTCTTGTGCGAGGAATTCCGTCACCGAACTGGAAATTGTGGAACAAGGGCATCTCTGAACCTTCCGCTACTCCTCTCTTGGAAGAACAGATTCGCTCGACCAGGTGATCCGCACACCAAAAGCTCATCGCTAAGCTTGACCTTCCGAAGTATGAGTCCTTTCATGTTGATGATCAAGGAACGCTCTTCTTTGAACACCGGATGTTTGTTCCAAACTACCCGGGTCTGAGAGACCAAGTTCTCAAGGAGGCACATGAATCGGTTCTTTCTATCCATCCTGGCAGCACAAAGATGTACATGGACCTGAAAACAATATCTTGGTGGCCTGGGTTGAAGCGGTATTGTGCCAAGTATGTCTCGAATGTGATGTGCATCGCAGAGTCAAGGCTGTCCATCAGAAACCATTTGGTCTTCTACAGCCATTGAAACCTCCGGAATGGAAATGGGAGAAAGTAGAGATGGACTTCATCACTGGTTTTCCAAGGTCGCAGAAGGGCAACAATGCAATTTTTGTTGTCATCGACAGGCTTTCTAAAGTGGCTCATTTCTTCCCATCAAAGAAACAATTTACGAATTCAGGTTATCGAGCTCTACATCAACAGGATTGTCTCTTTGTATGGGGTTCCACTTGAAATCAGCCTGCACCGTGGGAGCATCTTCACCTCAAAGTTCGGGAGAGTTTCCAAAAGCTTTGGGAACAAAGTTGAACTTCAGACTGCTTACCACCCTCGCAAGGACAAGTGGAGAGGATCAATCGATTCTGGAGGATATGCTTGAGCTTGCGTCATCTCGTTTGGCATGAAGTGGAGGAATGCCTTCCATATGCTGAATTCTCCTACAACAACAGCTTCCGGAAGAGTCTCAAGATGGCACCATTCGAGGCTCTCTATGGTCGCAAGTGCGTAACTCCAATTGGTTGGTCGTGCAGGAGAAAGGATCTGGTTTGGCCTGACATTGTAACCCAAGCAGGAGAAGGTGCATATCATTCGAGAACTCAAGATTGCTCGAGTCGTCGGAAGAGCAACTATGACAGAAACACACAGATATGGTATATGCCCCGAGATCTCGTCTACCTTCGTGTCACTCCCATGAGAGGAACACACCGCTCGGTATCAAAGGAAAGTTGGCTCCTAGATACATCGGTCCTTTCAAGATACGTGGTAGAAGAGGAGAAGTTGCTTATGCACTGAGCTTAGAAAAACTCAAAGTCCATGATGTTTTCCACATCTCTCAGCTCAAGAAGTGCTTCAAAGACCCCGGCAAGACCGTGGACCATGAGCTAATCGACCTCCAAGAAGATCTGTCTTATCAAGAGCACCCCACCAAAATCCTTGAGACCGCAGAACGAAGGACTCGCAACAAGTCCATCAAGTTTTGCAAGGTGCAGTGGTCACACCATTCTGTTGATGAAGCCACATGGGAGCGTGAAGATGAACTCCGTGCCAACCATCCTTCTCTCTTTGTATCTTCTTCTTCTTCCTAGAATCTCGGGGCGAGATTCCTGTTTAGTGGGGGAGAGTTGTAGCATCCCAGTTGTCTAACCCCTGTAATGCTACATGTTATAATAATAAAAAGGGCCACTTCCAACAGATAATTGTTGCATCATCATCATATCATGCTCATGTCATCATGTCACCTTGCATTTGAGCATCATATAAAACCCTTTCTTGATTGGTTCTTCTCTCATGTGCATGATTAATTGTATTTGCCTCTTGTTATTGTATTTGGCTCTTGATATATTGTTAAATGCCCAAGTTGAGTTGAGGGCATCTCTCTTATTGACTCCACCACCTTTTCTTTCACCACCTTATAATTCCACCATCCAACTAATCTGAGCTTGGCATTTTGTTGATTTATCTCTAGCTCATGATTGGTTGTTGGATTGCACCCATAGCCTTTGCTTGGCCTTGCCCATCTTTTGGGAATGCATATGAATAATGCCATATTAATCTTATTGTTTTCACAAGGATAAATTGGGCATTAATTATTTTTGCATGGGCCATGCAAGTGTCACCTTTTCTAGCATTTGGTTTTTACTTGAAATTCTAAGTGGGTCATCTATCCTGTGCTCAAAACTTTTGTTGGCTTGTAGCTTTTCCTTCATCATATCATCTATCCCTATCCTTCCTAGCTTTACCCTATCCCCATCTCCATGCTTACACATGTGGTCATGTGTGAGCATAAGAACCATCCCATCATCTTAATCATCTCTCTCTCCCTCTTCCTCTTTTTCTTGCTTTGATCTTGTTTAGGTTGTTTGGAGTTTTCTTGGACAACTTAAGTGCCACCATCTCTTTCTCAACCCCTTAGCAAACCCTAAATCTACCCCCATGCCCCATAACCTTCCTACCTAAAAATCTAAACCCCACCCATTCTAAACTTCCCCCAAGGTGCCCTCTTTCTTTCCTCTTAGTCAAGCCCTTTTTCCAAACCTCCTGGTGACCAAGTTCAGTCGGTTTTGAAATCAGTACCTGGTTTGGTTTTGAAATGGAATTAAAACAATCAAAACAGTTAAAAATAAAAGAGAAAGGAATAAAAAAAAGGGGAAAGAGAAGCAGCCGCAGCAGCCCAGAGCAGGCAGCAGCCCGTCCTGCCCAGCTTCCCCGGCCCAACTCGCTTTTCCCGGCCCAGTACCCCTCCAGCCGTCGCGCGCCCTGTTCTTCTTCTCCCTCCGTCTGTCGCCGTCTCGCTTCCTTCTCTCTCTCTGCGTGCGACGGAAAGCAAACGGCGGGAGCAGGTGGCCGTCTTTCCGCCGTCAGCCGCGTCACCCTCCCCTCCTCTTCTTATCCCCAGCACGCCACCAAACCAACCAGGCACAGATCCCCTTCTCCCTTCCTTCTCTCCCCCAAGCGAACAGCCTCACCCCCGCCCCATGGCGTCGCCATCCATCGCACCTCGCCGCTGATCTCCACGAACGTCAGGACCACGCGGGGACGGGGGAAAGCTACAACAGCTAGCTGGAACTCTCCGTCGCTGCTCAAGCGCCAGACACGAAGCTCAGGCCAAAGGTTCGGCCGTGGTCACCGCCGTCGCCGCGCTCTCCGTCCCCGTCAACCGCGAGCCCCGCCAACGGTACCGCTGTGAGCCACGCCTTCCCCTTCTCCCCCTGGCACGCCTTCGCTCTTCCTTGCACGCGCTAGCTACCCTCACGCGCCGGAGGCCGACGCCGCGCCACTACCGTCCGGCGCACACCGCTCGAACGTCGACAAGACCGCCGCAGCTGGGCTGATCGCTTCCAGATCCCGAACCCCAGCCCTCCTTGGCCAAAACTTCCTTAAGCAAAGTTCGAGATCTATCAACCCTCACGTTTTCGCTTTTGCATCATCTCCGTTATCGCGGTGGAACTCTCGCCATCGTCCTCGCAAGATCGACCGATCCAACTAGTTTCATTGCAAAGAAAAATTCAGTTTCGCGACCGCTTTGCTTCTGTTCATCCCTTGCCCCATCCATGCAATCCTCCGCTGGCTTAACTCCCAGGGGAACTTGAAGCTGTAGTTTCCTCTCTAGCTTTGGTTTTACGCTTGGCGAAACTCGCATGCTCGCCGCAATCTTCTCCCGATCATCGGCTTCAGCCAGATTTGCGAAGAAAGTGCAGTCAGATCCGACCCTCCCGAAGTTTTCTGTTTGGGCCTCCTTCTTCTCGGAAGCTCAACCCGCGGTCCCCTTAGTTCGCTTCTTGCAATTAGGCACCCCATTTAATTCTGGCCTCAACCCATGCCCCAACCACCTACTCCTGCCCAACAAGATTCGCCCCACCACAATGACGGTGGCTAATGCCTGAGTAGAAAAAGTCTTTTCTTTGCATCATTTTGAATTCAATTCAAATTTAAAATTACAAATATGTTTCAAACTAAATAAATTCATAACTAATTAAATATTTCGAATTTGAATTCAAACCTTAAATGAAAAATGTTTAGTTTTTGAATTATAATTCAAATCTTTATTCAAATATTTTCAAAATTAATTTAATTAATCAACCTTTGACTTTTACATAATTTCACTAATTTTGAGTAAAATAAAATTAAATTCATAATTCCAAATAATACAAACAATACATGTTTTTGAGTCAGAAAAATGCCAGGATTTCAAATATGCCAGCCTTATTGTCTTTTGCACAATTAAAATTCCAAGTTTAATTAAATTACAACTAATGCCACTAGAATTTAAATAATTAATAACTTTTGTTTTATAATTCCAAATTAAGCAAATGATATGTCTAAAATGATCAGCTCGACGAGACCTTTCTGTTTATGATATCCATGACTTCAATTGCAGCATGCATCATATAAAAATATAATGAACAGCAACTATTATGGCAACAAATGTGATCCAAATCCCCATTAAAATGTTATTTACTTGTCCTCCACACCTCACCCATGCCATGCTACCTTAATGCCATGCAACTTGTGCATCATTCATCATGGCATGATTGTTTGCTTGACGATTTAATTCCAATGCTTGTGCTCTATATTCATGTTGGCCTTGTTTGTTTGGTTTTTCTCGGATAGACACCGCTTGAGGGTTGTATCAAGAGCACCGTGAGCACTACCCATCCGTCCTCGCTTCATCGAGATACTGGGCAAGCACTTCCACATGCTTGCATACATCTGATACCTATTGCCTCTATATTATTCTTGCATCATTGAGTCGCGATTGCATTAAATTGAATCCCAAGTATGCATAGCCTTTACTTTCAAACTCCACCAAGCTTGTTCCCCATCCCATGAGCCATTACTATAGGAGTTGTTTGAGCCATGCGAGTCGAGAACAAACATGTGTAGGGTATGTGAGTGTCTGTGGACAATGAGGTACCTAAACAACTTAACCTGAGTAGTTCTGGGATAACTAAAGAAAGTGGCACCGGTGAGCAACATATGCTATTTGGTTTTTCCTGCTCACTTGTGTCCCGTAAGACCCCGAGTACTTGATTCATGTTCCTTGATTTGTCGCGCTATCCACATCCGGAGGTATATGGGACCCCCGGCCGAGCTTGATTCCGTCTTATTTCTTGGGGCCACAAACTAGTTTGAGGTTTTATTTACGATCTGTATATGCCATGCTACTTTGTATTTTAATTGTGCGAGGAGCACCATCGCTTAGGTAAGCGGAATGTTTACGGTATCGACACCCGAGTTTCGGGTTCCTACGCTCTGACCATTGTCGCAAACCTTGAGTCCGTCTCGAGCTTGCTTACTGCTATGGTAGACTCCAAGGGTGGCCCCTGAAATATTTCTGAATCCTGTGATTGTTCAGTGAAAGCCTCGTTGGGTTTTGATTTGGTTTTTCCGAGGTTGATCGAGCGTGTGTTGCTATTGGTGCACCCCGGGTAAAACTTTCAAAGCCGTGTCCGCGGATATGGACGACTTGGAGCACGATTTCTTGATCATAGACAAGCATAACTAAAGTACCGCTTTTAATCGACTAAAGTAACTTGACTAGTAAATAGTGCAATACTCATGGAATGGTTAATAAAATTGCCAACGGATGGGGGTTGTTCGTCCGCCTTGTTGGTAAGGTGAGGAGGATGGATCGGATGAAATTACCATAATAACTGTTGCACTTAATTCACGGACATCCGTCTATCATTGGTTAGGCGGATGGTTAGCGTTTATCTGTAGAATTGCTAGGGTTTATCTTTCGCTGCAATTGCGTCACCCTAGGTTGTGTCCCCTTTAGAGGCATTAAGACTTGCTGAGTACCCTTAGGGTCTCACACGATAAATTCTTGATTCAGATGAACAGGTACCTTCTCGGACGGATCTTTGGGTGGAAGAAGTCAAGATGTGGGCAACGATCGCTCGGTGTAGAGATTCCGAACGGGATCCGTGAGACCTGTAGTTGGGATGTGCTTATTTTCTCCGGCATCTTATGCCGATTTGCTTCTTATCCGTACTCGGATCTTGTTTGCCGCCCGCATGATACTCGATGTGTGTTGTATGAGGAGTTATCCTAAAATATAGATTTATCCAGGTCATTTGAATCTTGCCGTATGGCGTTGGTATATTCCTTTCTTTCTAGATGGTGTGGCTCGATGTACTCTTGTATGGTGGCTTGCGTACATACCCACTTGTGTACGTAGTTGATCCCTTCGCCGCCGACCACGCCGCCTGCAGGTCCCGTTGAGAGGGTAGTGGTTGGGACGTCTGAAAGGACTACCAGTGAGTGGCTTTTGGGGCCCCACCGTACTATTTCAACCACTATCACTCAGCCAGGCTTGTATCTAGGAGCGTAGTTCACCGAGGTAGTTACAAACCCTGTGTCTTTGCCCTCATCTCGCCGCATGAGATGGCGCCGCCTTGCCCTCGTTTCTACTACTCACTGCCGATTAAGATCTCTGGGGACAATTCCCACGACAAGGAGGAAGGAGGATACTACGAAGAAGAAGAAGCCGAGGAGAACTTCAACCACTGCTCTGCACAAGGCAAGCCTAATACTACTAGTTGAATGTGCAAGCCCATACTTGCAAGCTATTAACCTTGCAAGCTAACACTTGCAATTTAGCAAGCTTATACTGATATTGTGCAAGCCAATACTTGCTTGTTACCATATCAACTATATGCCTTAAGCATATGTGATTATACTCACTTGATAAACCAATCCTAGTTTTACTTGTGTAACACCCTCAGAATCGGACCTATGCAAGTTTGGGCAAAATTCACCAAACCCGCATAGAAACGATTCAAAGGTGCCCACCAGGCACTTTCGTGCGGGTGGAAAACGAAGTAATAACATTACACAACAGTCCTCGATGGGACCCACAGAACAGATATATATAACAGCGACTCAGAGAGTCAAGAATACAGATATAATATACAAAGATCCAAATCACCTTGAAATAATCGAGCGTCCGACTACGGACAAGATGCAAATGGGGCTAAGAGCCCTGAAGAATAACCAATGGCGTCCATAACCCTGCCCAGGCCAAGCCGGAAGGGTAACCCTGCTAACGACGTCGATCGCAAAACCTGCTTAAACAAAAGGGGTGCCGACAAAGGGCAAAGCAGAAAACAAAGAAGGAGCGTCAGTACTGAGGCCAGTACACGGCGAGGCTAGAATTCGGCGGTCCTCGCCTACATAGGTATGGTGGACTGAGCGGCAGCATGCACTAAACAACCTATAGAGACTCGATACAACTGGCGGTTATCAGAGAGGGGTGAGAATGACCTAACCGGATCCAACCTGAAGCTAACACCAAACAAACCCATCCTGGTGTTTCCCCCTCGAGACCAGACGAGGAAGTCAACCGAGGAACTCACACGGTTGGCAGTTTTACTTATTCAGTTATAGTGGTGGCACTTTACTAGTCAGATTTAGATAATCGTCCTGATAAAGTAAGCAGTGGGCACTTTTATTTAATCATTCCGTTGTAGTTGCAACAATTACTAATCAGATACAGATAGCATGAGATAAACCCAAAACCCAGCAGTTGTTGGTACTTTTATTCAGCCATTTCGTTGTAGTTGCAATACTTACTAGTCAGGTACAATGGTCGCAAGCGACACTCCAATCAAGCAATTGTAAGTATTATTTAGCCATCCCATTATAGTGAAGCTAATTACTAGTCATTATAAGTCAAATTTATAGCAATAAACTTTAGTTATGCTTGTCTATGATCAAGAAACTGCTCCAAGTCGTCCATATCCATGGACACGGCTTTGAAAGTTTTACCCGGTCGGTGCACCAATAGCAACACACGCTCGATCAACCTCGAAAACCAAATCAAAACCCAACGAGGCTTTCACATTGAACAATCACAGATTCGAAATATTTCAGGGGCCACCCTTGAAGTACACCGCAACGTAAGTAAGCAAGCTTGAGACGGACCCAAGGTTTGCGACAATGGTACAGAACGACAGAGTCCCCAATCGGGACTGTCGATACACAAAACATTACGCTTACCTAACAAGATGCAGTTCCTCGCACAATTTAAATATAGAAAGTAGCATGGCATAAGTACAGGATCGTAAATAAAACCTCAAACTAGTTTGTGGCCCCAAGAAATAAGACGGAATCAAGCTCGCTGGGGGTCCCATATACCCGGATGTGGATAGCGATAAATCAAGGAACAGGTATCAAGTACTCGGGGTCTTACGGGACACAAGTGGGCGTTCGGAAACCAAATATTATCTATCACCCACCGATGCCTCTGCTTATTCAATTTTAGTTGTTAAGCAGAAATTAAAGTGACGATAAGTAAAACTAGAACCATCTCCAACATCAACATGCGGCAACACATCAAGAATCGTGGCATTTGGACACACATCAGCACTTGAGCAAGCAACTACGACGCGCAAGTCCAACTATCTACCAAACAACAGGTAATAGGATGTGTCCAAGGCAATATAGGGCTGCAAGGGATTTCACGGGTACGAAAACTAGAGCATCGCAACACAGATAGCAATAGATCAACAGGAAGGAGTAAATTACTATAAAAGTAAGATAGGTAGAAAGAGGGAGATGCTCGCCTGAAAAACATTGCCGAAGGTTCGACAGAAGATCGGGGCGAAGCTCACATCAACTCAACGGCCTTATCCGCGAAGAAGCAAAACACTAGAATGAACACCGGATGCAATATTTAATTCAACGGCAGAAGATCGGCATGATGCATGTATGATGCATGGCATGGCAAAGGTGCGATGCAATTAGGTCAAGATTAAGCGGAACCGGGGTCCCGACAATTGATTATATGGTTCAAGTTATTTAATTACCCCGCCAATTAAATGTTGTTTAACATGGTAGAAGATAACACCGGGTTCGCTACACAAATTTAAATGAGGCCAATATGAGACTAGATTTGCCCGCATATGGGCCCCATATTTAATTATTAGGTGAATCGGCATAAGGCCCCCAAAACACATGATATGCATGCGAGATGACAATTAAATATGCAACAAGTTGATGTCATTTACAAAATAGGGTATCGAGGAAAAGGGTCACACATTGAGGGGTCTCGACGATCTTGTTAGGGTTCCGGGGTTCGGGTCGGCCTCGTGGTCCGTGGTTCGACGGAGCGGTCTCGAGGAACGTTCGCTACGGGTAGTTCTCGTCGCTCGTGGCCTCGGGTCATCTCGACGTCTGGCGTTCGCCCCTTCGTCCGTGTTCTCGAGCATCGCATCCGGAAGGAGTACTGCCGCCGGGGCCTCGATGTCCGGGAAGTACTTGTTGTTCCATTGCGAAGTGCTTGGCGCCGGATCGGGGCATCGGGTCTTGGGTTCCACCTTGATTATCGGGACGTACTTGGGGCTCGCGCCGGGTCCGTGGTTTCTGTCGAAGTGCTAGAAGGTCCGTGATGGAGTTCTTGTCGGAGATTCTTGGACACCTTCGCTTGGTACGGTCTTGGCGTCGCGCCGTGGTCTTGTGGGTCCTTCGGTCTCGGGCGCCGGGTACGCGAGTCGCGGGACCGGCCGCCGGTTTTCTCGACGATCTTGGGTCACGAAGGTTGGGTAAAACTTGAGGTTCGCTCTTCAGTGGCGGGACGAGGTTGTGCGGAGGGTGCTGTCGTCGATGTAGGCCTTGTCGCTTGTCAGGGTTTTCCACGTCCGGTTGCCCTTGGCAGAGGTTCGTCCTTCGGCCTCCGTCTTGATGGCTTGGCACACCGACGTCCACGGCAGCGGCACGGAGAGGCAGGGATCGCTTGCGGGGTGGCTTGCGGGACCGCGCTCGAGGGAGAGGCCGGAGACGGACGCGAACGGCGGTTGCTGGCCGGGGACGAGCACCGGCCGGGGGAGCCCCACGGCGGAGGACGGTTCCTGGCGGGGCGGGCTGGCGGCAGACGACGCCCGGCTCGGGCGGGAGCGGGTCGCTGGGCGGCGGCGAGCACCGCGGGAGCGGAGGTCGCTGAAGGGGGCGGCGAAGCGCCAGGAGCGGCGGCGGGACTTCGCGATGGAGGGCTGAGGGCGGCGGGTAGCGGAGGCGGTCGAGGCGGAGCTCGCGAGGCGCAAGCGGCGGGCGAGCGGCGCGCACGGGAGCGAGGAGGAGCGGCGAGGGGGGAGCGCAGGCACGCAGCGGCGGCTTGGGGAAGAGGAGCTGCCGGGCAAGCGGGCGCCAGGGAAGAAGACGAGAGGAGGGAGGAGAGCGGCACGCGTGGCGGGCTCGGGCAAGTGAGCGAGGTTGCAGCGGGAGGCGAGCGAGACCGTGACGGAGAGGTCCTCCGAGGGCGGTGACGAGGAGGGGGGCCCGGGAGCGGCGAGGGAGGGTCAAGGCTGGGCCGAGCTAGAGGGAGGAGCACGCGGGTAGGTGCGGGGTTCCTGGCGAGGCTAGAGGAGGGAGAGGAACAGGGAAGGGAGCGGCGTGGGGCGAGGGTGGGGCCCAGGGTTGGTGGCTGAGGCGTGAGTGTGTGAGTGCGAGGCGGCCAGCGTGGGGCCCACGGGCAGCGAGCCAGGCGTGTGGACGGACTGCGTCGTCAGTGTAGTGTGTGGACCAGGGGTGTGGGGTGTGAGGCAGGGTTGAGGGAGCTGGCCACGTGGCAGAATTGATTGGGTGGGAGGAGAGGAGGGTGAGGTGTCGGTTGATTGGGTGGAGTGATGTGGCTGCTAGGTGTGGGTAGTTTTCGGTAGGTCTAGGATTTTATAGGGCGTTAGGACCGCTTGTAATCTCCTGGGTGGTCGTTCGGTCGAAACGGCCTGCTCGATCGCCCCGCTAAAATAACTGAATATTTTATTTACTTTGATTGGGTCGCTTATGAACCCGATAGCAACAAAACAAAATAATCCGGAGTCCCGGGGTTTTGCGTTTGAATAAAGATGGGCGTTTGGAAAACAAATCGGGGTTTGCAAACATAGTTTTGGCAAACAATGCTTGATGATGACGATGCAATGCATAAATTCAACGCGATTTTCTAGTAGTGGTTTTGCGGGATGCCACAATTCGACACCACTAACAAGGGATCTCGCCCTCGAGATCCGCCTCATGGTACCGGAAGGAAGGTCGGTGGTCTGCATCCTCTCGCTTCGCGTAGATCCTTGCGACACCACTAACGAGGGTTCATCCTCCATCTTGAAATCGGCGACACCACCAACAAAGGGTCGTTGTTCCTGATCGTCGAGGGAACACTCCGGAGAAACAAAGGACGAAGATAGAGGCATCAAACGATAAGGCCACCCCTAACTTCCGTTAGAAGAGGAAAAGGTTACATTGATCCACCAGTTCGATGTACAGAGCGAACAGTAAGAGTCGGGTAGGGTGATCAGTCCATCCCGGACCCAACTATCAACTCTATACATGGGTAGGAGAATCAGACAACTCAACTCTCGAGATTTAGACTGAAGACCTTCTTAGGCGGTATCCGGAACAAAAGGATGATGCCAGCAGAAATCGTATGAAAGACACAGTGATTAGGTTTCGCGATGGTTTGATTGGCATGAACAACACATGCTCAAGGTTAACCCCAACTTCACCAATGCTCGTCCTTCTCATATGTTTTTCAACGACTAGGATATCCGCAAGGAACACATATGGATAAAGAGCTCAAGAACAAGAGATTGGAGGAAGGGTACAACAGACAAGTTGCGATTGATGATCGTAGCACCTCCGTTACAAAAGGGAGAAAGCGAAGCCTCAAGGTACGATTGAAACCCAACCACGAAATCGGACTCGAAGAAAGGGAAGAGAGCGGATTCAAAACACGAGAGGTAAGAGGAGAACAACAGAGGGTAAGGAGTAAACCAGACCTATTCGTAACTATCCAACCGATTTTCAAAATAGTTTTGACACTCTACTTGCCGTTAGCTAGGTTATCCTACAGGTTGGACTTAGGGGTATCGCAAGCTGAGCTCGATACCACTCAGAACACCCTCAGAATCGGACCTATGCAAGTTTGGGCAAAATTCACCAAGCCCGCATAGAAACGATTCAAAGGTGCCCACCAGGCACTTTCGTATGGGTGGAAAACGGTAATAACATTACACAACAGTCCTCGATGGGACCCACGTAATGAGATATATACAATGACTCGGAGAGTCAAGAATACGATATAATATACAAAGATCCAAATCACCTTGAATAATCGAGCGTCCGACTACGGACAAGATGCAAATGGGGCTAAGAGCCTCAAGAATAACCAATGGCGTCCATAACCCTGCCTGTGCCAAGCCGGAAGGGTAACCCTGCTAACGACGCCGATCGCAAAACCTGCTTAAACAAAAGGGTGCCGACAAAGGGCAAAGGAAAACAAAGAAGGAGCGCCAAGATCGAGGCCAAGACACGGCGAGGCTAGAATTCGCGGTCCTCGCCTACATAGGTATGGTGGATCGAGCGGCAAAGCATGCACTAAACAACCTATAGAGACTCGATACAACCGGCGGTTATCGAGAGGGTGAGAATGACCTAACCGGATCCAACTGAAGCTAACACCAAACAAACCCATCCCGTGTTTCCTCGAGACCAGACGAGGAAGTCAACCGAGGAACTCACACGGTTGGCAGTTTTACTTATTCAGTTATAGTGGTGGCACTTTACTAGTCAGATTTAGATAATCGTCCTGATAAAGTAAGTAGTGGGCACTTTTATTTAATCATTCCGTTGTAGTTGCAACAATTACTAATCAGATACAGATAGCATGAGATAAACCCAAAACCCAGCAGTTGTTGGTACTTTTATTCAGCCATTTCGTTGTAGTTGCAATACTTACTAGTCAGGTACAATGGTCGCAAGCGACACTCCAATCAAGCAATTGTGGGCAGTATTATTTAGCCATTCCATTATAGTGAAGCTAATTACTAGTCATTATAAGTCAAATTTATAGCAATAAACTTTAGTTATGCTTGTCTATGATCGAGATACTGTGCTCCAAGTCGTCCATATCCGCGGACACGGCTTTCGAAAGTTTTACCCGGTGCACCAATAGCAACACACGCCGATCAACCTCGAAAACCAAATCAAAACCCAACGAGGCTTTCACGATTGAACAATCACAGGATTCAGAATATTTCAGGGGCCACCCTTGAAGTACACCAAGAACAGTAAGCAAGCTTGAGACGGACCAAGGTTTGCGACAATGGTCAGAATGACAAGAGGTCCCCAATCGGGATCTGTCGATACCGAAAACATTACGCTTACCTAACAAAGACAAAGGTGCTCCTCGCACAATTTAAATACGTAAAGTAGCATGGCATAAGTATAGGATCGTAAATAAAACCTCAAACTAGTTTGTGGCCCCAAGAAATAAGACGGAATCAAGCTCGCTCAGAGGGTCCCATATACCTCCGGATGTGGATAGCGATAAATCAAGGAATGTATCAAGTACTCGGGGTCTTACGGGACAAGTGGGCTCGAAACCAAATATTATCTATCACCCACCGATGCCTCTCGCTTATTCAATTTTAGTTGTTACAGAAATTAAAGTGACGATAAGTAAAACTAGAACCATCTCCAACATCAACATGCGGCAACACATCAAGAATCGTGTGGCATTTGACGACACATCAGACTTGAGCAAGCAACTACGACGCGCAAGTCCAACTATCTACCAAACAATGGTAATAGGATGTGTCCAAGGCAATATAGGGCTGCAAGGATTTCACGGCACGAAAACTAGAGCATCGCAAATACGTATAGCAATAGATCAACAGGAGGAAATAAAGCACTATAAAAGTAAGATAGGTAGAAAGGGGGAGATGCTCGCCTGAAAAACGTTGCCGAAGGTTCGACAGAAGATCGGGGCGAAGCTCACATCAACTCAACGGCCTTATCCGCGAAGAAGCAAAACACTAGAATGAACACCGGATGCAATATTTAATTCAACGGCAGAAGGTCAGCATGATGCATGTATGATGCATGGCATGGCAAAGGTGCGATGCAATTAGGTCAAGATTAAGCGGAACCGGGGTCCCGACAATTGATTATATGGTTCAAGTTATTTAATTACCCCGCCAATTAAATGTTGTTTAACATGGTAGAAGATAACACCGGGTTCGCTACACAAATTTAAATGAGGCCAATATGAGACTAGATTTGCCCGCATATGGGCCCCATATTTAATTATTAGGTGAATCGGCATAAGGCCCCCAAACCACATGATATGCATGCGAGATGACAATTAAATATGCAACAAGTTGATGTCATTTACAAAATAGGGTATCGAGGAAAAGGGTCACACATTGAGGGGTCTCGACGATCTTGTTAGGGTTCCGGGGTTCGGGGTCGGCCTCAGGGTCCAGGGTTCGACGGAGCGGTCTCGCGGGAACGTTCTCGGCTACCGGGGTAGTTCTCGTCGCGTTCGTGGCCTCCGGGTCATCTCGACGGTCCTGGCGTTCGGCGTCCTTACCGTCCGTGTTCTCGAGCATCGCATCCGGGAAGGAGTACTCGTCGCTCAGGGCCTCGATGTCCGGGGGAAGTACTTGTTGTTCCATTGCGAAGTGCTTGGCGCTTCGGATCGGGGCATCGGGGTCTTGGGGTTCCACCTTGATTATCGGGGACGTACTTGGGGCTCGGCGCCGGGGTCCAGGGTTTCCTGTCGAAGTGCTAGAAGGTCCGTGATGGAGTTCTTGTCGGAGATTCTTCGGACACCTTCGGCTTGGTACGGTCTTGGCGTCTCGCGCCCGTGGTCTTGTGGGTCCTTCGGTCTCGGGCCGGGTACGAAGTCTGCATGGACCGGGCCGCCGTTTTCTCGACGATCTTGGGTCACGAAGGTTGGGTAAAACTTGAGGTTCGCTCTTGATGGCGGGACGAGGTTGTGCGGAGGGTGCCGTCCGATGTAGGCCTTGTCGCTGTCGGGTTTTCACGTCCGGTTGCCCTTGGCGAGGTTCGCCCTTCGCCTCCGTCTTGATGGCTTGGCACACCGACGCCCACGGCAGCGCACGGAGAGGCAGGGATCGCTGCTGCGGGTGGCTTGCGGGACCGCGCCGAGGGGAGAGGCCGAGACGACGCGAACGGCGGCCGGGGCGAGCACCGGGGAGCCCCACGGCGGAGGACAGTTCTGGCGGGCGGGCCAGGCGGGCGCAGACGCCCGCTCCGGCGGGAGCGAGCGCCGGAGCGAGCGCCGGGAGCGGGTCGGGCGGCGGGCGAGCACCGGCGGAGCGGAGGTCGCTGCGGGCGGCGAGCGCCGGCGAGCGGAGGCTGGCGCGGCGGACTGCTGGCGGAGGGCCGGGCGGAGGCGGCGAGCGAGGCCGAGGCGAGCGGGCCGGGCGGGCGAGCGGGCGTGCGTGGGAGCGAGGAGGAGGGGGAGCGGGCGGCACGCAGTGGCGGGCTTGGGTGGAAGGGAGCTGGGGCGAGGGGCGCCAGGAAGAAGACGAGAGGAGGAGGAGAGGCACGCGTGGCGGGCTCAGCGGCGTGAGCGAGGTTGCAGGGCGAGACCGGGCGATGGAGAGGTCCGCGAGGGCGGTGACGCGAGAGGGGGACCGGGAGCGCGAAGGAGGGTCAGGCAGGGGCCGAGCTAGAGGGAGGAGCACGCGGGTAGGTGCGGGGTTCCTGGCGAGGCTAGAGGAGGAGAACAGGAAGGGAGGCGGCGTGGGCGAGGGGCGGTGGGGCCATGCGGGCGCAGTTAGTGGCTGGGAGGCGTGAGTGTGAGTGCAGGGGCGGCCAGGCGGTGGGGGGCAGCGAGCCAGGCGCGTGTGGGGTGGACTGGAAGGCGTCGAGTGCGTGTGTAGTGTGTGGACCCGGGGTGGGGTGTGAGGCAGGGTTGAGGGAGCTGGGCCATGTGGCAGCAATTGATTGGGTGGGAGGAGAGGAGGGGTGAGGTGTCAGCGGTTGATTGGGTGGAGTGATGTGGCTGCTAGGTGTGGGGAGTTTTCTGGGTAGGTCTAGGATTTTATAGGGCGGTTAGCTGGACCGTTTGTAATCTCCAGGGTGGTCGTCGGTCGAAACGCCTGCTCGATCGCCCGCTAAAATAACTGAATATTTTATTTACTTTGATTGGGCCGTTTGCGAACCCGATAGCAACAAAACAAAATAATCCGGAGTCCCGGGGTTTTGCGTTTGAATAAAGATGGGCGTTTGGAAAACAAATCGGGGTTTGCAAACATAGTTTTGGCAAACAATGCTTGATGATGACGATGCAATGCATAAATTCAACGCGATTTTCTAGTAGTGGTTTTGCGGGATGCCACAACTTGCAAGCGTCTTACTTTATTTCTGTATCAAAGCTCTTACCTAGATGTTACCTAAGTAAATGGTAGATACTAGAAAGATATGTGAAGGTTGCATAAAGAGCATAAAATTTGGCCTAAGCTAGATAACCTTGATGTCATCCTAAGGCATGAGATTGAACTTAGTTAAAACCCCACTAGTTTACCACCCCTCATCAGTGCTTACCCCCACCTGTAGATGCTAGTGCTAAGCATAAAACTTGATCAACTTTAGATGGGAATACTTGGAGGAAAAATGGTTATGAAAACCTTGGAATGATGGAGCATTCTATTGAAATGTTTTGGACATGTGTTTCCTAACACTGGATGATTTGGGTGATGAAAATGTTGAGGCATTAGCCTTAGCCCTTTATAAAACTGATGGTTGTCTGGATGCGATACCATTCCATTTTTATCGTACAACCACAATACCCGAAGATTGGGTAGGGCTTGACTGGAAACTTATGTACCTTAGTATTAGTTCCCTCACGGCCAAGGTCTGAGCTGAGGCTACCTTGTGAAGATTGTCCACCTGTGTAGTACCCAAGATGACGGTTGGTCATGGTTGGGTGGCCAAACTCACAGGAGAGGTGCTTATACTAGGGCGTGTAATTGAAAGGTTAGGATTGATTATCCGCATACTGAGTATGGTGAATTCAGGATTTGTTCCTGACAGATGTATCGAATATTGTGGTGAAAGTGTATAATCTCTGCAGAGTGTCAAACTATTCGAATAGCGCGTCATGATTATGGACAGATTAGTGGCCATACTGTTCCCCGTCGACTTTTCAAAATGACTTGTGAAATGAATTGAGACTTTGACTTGACCACAACAGAGTTGTGACCGGAGTTACAAGATCCCACTTAGGAGTTATAAAATTGTGACTAGCTTTAGAACTTAGTAGAGATAAATCTGGCTTTTGCAAAACAACCCTAGAGCCTAGTGTCCTATTATCCAAAAACCCCTTTACCTGTTAGTAGTAGTTTGCAGTACTTAAAGAGTACTCATGGCTTTGTCCTGGCTATTCCCATGGCGGACTATGAAGAGGAGTACCGGAAGATGGACCCAGGAAGATTACGACAACTAGGATCATCTCCCATCACAAGATTGCTGTGACCCGAAGATGGAGCTTCGCCTATGCTACCATTATTATTATGTATTCCGCTGCTTGATGTTGTATTAAGAACTAGATCATGAGATCCTTATTTGTGTAAGACCGTATGTACGGTTGTAATGAATGATGTACTGTGGTATCCAATTCTGTTATGTCTCGCAAAAATGGTAATCCTGGGATTGCGATGTATGGCATAACAGGCATCTAGGATTAAAAATCCGGGTGTTGACAAGTTGGTATCAGAGCCATCCTGACCATAGGAGACCCTAGTTAGATTGGACGTTTGAATCAAAAACTTAGTTTCAAAACCAAAGGAAGCAAATATTTACAAAAACTTATTCTCATTCTTACCTCTTGGACTCCTTCATAAAAATTCACGCTACTCCAAAATTATTTCAAAGCTTACATCAAATTTTGCACCTTAGATCACTTTTAGTAAAACTCACAACCACGCTAGTGCACAAACGTAGTGGGTAGTATTCGGTCCCACTGTATCGTAGTTCTCAGAATGGTTCTTAAAACCATCTGTTTTTCTTTGTTGTGGTGTGTGTTGTACTGGGTGCTATGAATGAATGAATGAATGAATGAATGAATGAATGAATGAAAACGCAAGTTGCTAGAAAATCTGAGTCAAACTTTAATTTTTTTTCAGACCCAAAACTTTAGAAATTTCCCTCTTTTCTCATGATCTATCTCAATCTTCAGATGCCACGTGGAGGAAGTGGTTCATCCCCGAACCCGATGTTGCAGATTCTGCAAATGTTGACTTCTGACCGTGAAGCTGAAAGAGCGGAACGTCAAGCCAACCTAGCCACACTTCAGCAAATAGCCCAGCTAGCCCATAACAACCAAGGCCACGGAAATCAGGACAACCATGGATCTAAGCTCAAGAATTTCCAGAATACCAACCCACCTGTTTTCACTAAGTACGAAGAGCCCCTAGACGCCGATGATTGGCTGCAAACCATGGAAAATAACCTAGAAGTCGCTGGAGTGGAAGCCAACGAGAAAGTCCTGTTCGCCACCCACTATCTAGCCGGAGATGCCCGAGCATGGTGGAACAGTGTTCGCGCAATGACCGGAGGCCATATGATGACCTGGGAGGCATTCAAGGTCAAGTTTAGCAGAACCCATGTGCCACCAGGTTTGATCAAGAGAATGAGAGACGAGTTCAGAGAGCTGAAGCAAGGAAGGATGACTGTAGTGGAATACCGTGACAAATTTTTGTCATTAGATAGGTATGCCCCGGATGAGATCGACACCGAAGCCAAGAAGAAAGAAAGATTCATGAATGGTCTGCATGACGAAATGCAGACAGTGTTAGTCAATATCCCCTTTGCTGATATTGAAGCCCTTGTGGACTCAGCTATACAGATGGAAGGAAAGATCAACCAAGCCAATGAGAACCGCAAGCGTTGCATGATGCATCAACCAGGAACCCATCAGACCCCAAAGTATCGCCCCAACCCATCTCTAGGATTTGCCCCAAGAACCAACAGACCCCCGATGAACCGTCCGACCTATCCCAACCGTGGAAACCCTAGACCCAGAGGAAATCACAACAACCCCGGAAACTCTAGCAATTTCAATCATGCCCCACCCAAATTCAACAACAACAATGCTACCGCCAACACCAACACTACCCCTAGGACTGGAAGCAATGCTGTGCATGTCGAAGCCAAGGACAAGTCGCAAGTGAATTGTTATGACTGTGGAAATAAAGGCCACTATTCCAACGAGTGCCCCAACAAGAAGAGTGCTACATCCCCCAATGCCAATGCCCCAGCTCAGCAGCAACGTCGTGTTCAGCCCGGAAGAAGATTTGCCCCAGGGAATTCACTCAACCGCAATGGTCGTCTTTTTCTCATGCATGCTGAAGAAGCTCAGGAAGCGCTAGACGTCGTGCTGGGTATGTTTTCTGTTAATTCAATACTTGCACGAGTGTTGTTTGACTCTGGTGCATCGCATTCATTTGTCACCGAAGAATTTGTATGCACTAGTAAAATTCAACCAACCAAATTAAAGCATGTGATGATTGTGCAAATTCCCGGATCAACCACCAAGGCTAGGAAAATTTGCAAAGCCGTCCCTATCCAAATACATGGCATATATTTTTATGCAAATCTGATAGTACTCGGAACTAAAGGTTTGGAAGTAGTACTAGGAATGGATTGGATGTCCAAACATAGAGGATTGATTGACAGTGCCAAGAAAGCCATCACTATGACCAGTACCACCGGAATATCAGTCGAGCATATATCTGAAACCTTACCTCGTCAATTCAAATGCAACAAGAGTATAGCCCAACCTACCATTGATGTGTATTGTGACGCATCCAAGATTGGTCTCGGATGTGTGCTAATGCAAGAAGGCAAGGTTATATCTTATCTATCCCAACAATTGAAGCAACATGAGAAAAATTACCCAACCCATGACCTCGAACTCGCAGCCGTAGTTCTAGCCCTGAAAACAGGGAGACATTACCTGATGGGAAATCGTTGTGAGATTTATTCGGATCACAAGAGCCTAAAGTATATATTCACTCAGAAGGAGCTGAATATGAGGCAGAGAAGATGGATTGAGCTAATCAAGGATTATGACCTGGATATTCACTATCACCCTGGTAAAGCCAATGTGGTAGAAGATGCCCTTAGCAGATTGCCGTTCCGCTTGAACTCCATGATTTTGAAGGAGCAACCAAGTTTGCACAAAGAGATGGAAGATTTTTGAATAGAATTAGTAAGTGAAGGATTTTTGGATAGTATAGAACTTCAGCCCACTTTGATGAGTCAGATTAAAGAGGCGCAAAAGGAAAATTCTAGTATTGAAGGAATCAAGCGTCGTATCGGTACAGGCAAAGTACCCGGATTCACCGAAGACGAAGAAGGAGTTCTGTGGTACAAAGGAAGCCTTTGTGTACCATCATATTCTGAGTTGAAAGAAGTTATTTTGAAGGAGGCTCATGATACTCTTTATTCTATCCATCCCGGAGGAACTAAGATGTATCAAGATTTGAAAGAGCAATTTTGGTGGCATAAGATGAAGAGAGAAATTGGAAGCTATATCGCCAAGTGTGATATTTGTCAGCAAGTCAAGGCAGGACATCAAAGACCCGCTGGATTGTTGCAACCCTTGCAGATTCCGGAATGGAAATGGGATTCTGTAGGAATGGACTTTATCAGTGGACTACCTACTTCTAGTAGGGGAAAAGACTATTTGGGTCATAGTGGACAGATTGTCCAAAGTCGCCCATTTCCTGCCCGTCAAGACCACATATCAGAGTTCGAAACTACGGAGTTATACATTGCTAGAATCGACAGTTTGCATGGAGTCCCCAAGAACATTGTATCGGATCGAGGAACGCAGTTTACCTCGAGATTCTAGAAGAAAGTTCAAGAAGGTTTGGGAACCCGCTTAGATTTCAGTATCGCATATCACCCTCAGACCGATGGACAAACGGAGCGAGTAAATCAAATACTCGAAGATATGCTGAGAGCATGCGTGTTAGAATATGGATCCAAGTGGGAAGACTGTCTGCCGTTCGCAGAATTTTCTTACAACAATAATTATCAAGCCATTTTGCAAATGGCCCCCTTTGAATTCATGTACGGAAGGAAGTGTCGCACCCCTTTGAACTAGTCGGAAGTAGGAGACAGTCAGATTTTTGGACCCGACATCCTACGAGAAGCAGAAGAGAAGGTTCAAAAGATTCGTGAGCACCTCAAGACCGCCCAATCCAGACAGAAGAGTTACGCCGACAAGAGACTTAGAGACCTCGCATTCAACATAGGAGATTTTGTTTATCTGAAAGTGTCGCCATTGAAGGGAATGCAACGTTTCCAACTCAAAGGAAAGTTAGCCCCCAGATATATTGGACCTTTCAAAGTTCTGAACCGACGAGGAGAAGTATCGTATCAATTGGAGCTACCCGAAGAGATGTCAGTAGTGCACAATGTGTTCCATATCTTGTTACTTTGCAAGTGTCTCGAAGTCCGTGAGAAGACCGAAGTGTTCAAGAATATCGACCATCAGACCATAGAGATCAACGAGGACCTGACCTATCCCGAAGTACCCATCCGTATTTTGGAAGAAGCTTTTAGAACTACCCTAACCCGAAGCATCAAGTTTCTCAAGATTCAGTGGAGCAACCACACAGAAGAGGAAGCTACCAGGGAGCGCGAAGATCACATCAGGACGGAGTTTCCCGATCTCTTCAAATCCTAGGTAATCTTTTCGTCCTTTTTCAAATCTCGGGACGAGATTTTGTTTAAGGGGGGAAGGTTTGTAACATCCCAAAAATACTAATCTTGGATCATCACACTCTAATCATCAAAATTAGGGTTAACAACAACTTTTCTAAATAAAATTATGAAAGCATGCATGTGAGTATGCATTTCATTTCGAATTCTTTTGAACCAACTTGTTTGTGTGCTCCTTTGCTTGTAAAATGTTTCTTAGGTGAAATAAACATCATCTAAAACATTTCCCAAACTTTTCCTAAAGACAAGTAAATCAAAACAAATAAAATAAGGGAATGGTCATTTTGACCAATTTAACTCCCATGCCTACTTTAGATGTTTCAAACTTTAAGAACCTAAAAGAAACTTTTCTGGATCTTTGCACCCCTTGAATGTACTCATAACAGAGTATTAAGGCCCACTTTGTGATCATCCAGAAACTTTCAAATGCATAGTTTAAATGACAATTCAAAATTGAATCTTTATCATATGGTAAGATCCCACTTTTTCAAAAACCACTCAAACAAGCTCAACTTTCAAAACCCAAGCATCTGCAGACTCACCAGCACCACTCTAGCGCACTAACCAAAAATCTTTTCAAAATTCAAAACTTGAATTCATGCGGCCATTTCATCAAACACTTGGCAGACACAAATCAAACAAAATCAAAGCACTATAGTGTGCAGTGTTTTGAGCCTAACTGGTTCCCTATCTAGCTCACAACCAGCTCAGTAGATCATCTAGAAAGATTAACTAAGCACTAGCACCACTGTGAGCTTGCCAAAACCATCAATGGTGAACAGCCGAAGCCACCCTTGCCACCCCAGTGTAGACAGCAAGCTAGGAAGAAAGCAACCCATGCCAACCTTGTCTGGGAGATCACCCATGCCTCACCGCCCCCTCTCGACTAGCCCTGCCTCAAAGACACCAACCAGAGCGCCCAAGAACGCCGCGCCCGTGCCTCTGCCAACCGTGCCGAGCATGCGCCAAAGCGCCACCCTCGACCGAAGCCCACAGACCGCGCGCCGCCCTCGACGTGTGCATACACGATCACCACCGACCCAGGAGACCGCCAGACATCCCGTCGCCGCCCATGCCGCCTACCACCGCCGCCAAAGACGTCGCCTGCCGCAGAGGCCGCATGTTCCGCACCAAACCGCACCGCCCACGCCGAAACCATGTCGTTGATCATCGCCAGGAACACCGTGATCGCCCTCATACGCCATGCCAATAGCCGCCTGTAACATCGCCCCCGACGAGCTCACCTTGCGCCTCGTCGGTCCCCTCGCTCGACTATAAATAGAGGCCACCCCCGCTCGATTTCATCACACCATCTCACTCCCCTCTCGTCACTGATCGTGCCACACCGTTCCCGGAGCAAGGCGAGCACCACCTCGCCAGAATTTCACCGGAGCCCGCCGCTTCTGGAGAAGAAGGGAGCCATCGATTTCGTCCACCCCAAGAGCTGTCGCGACCACCCCTGAGTTCGTCGTCGTCGACTTCGTCGTTTGCCCGCCACGCCGACCCTCGCCACCACCCCGGTGATCCCCCAGCAACCCTCACTGTCCGCTCTAGGTTTCTTTCTCGCCGGCGTTGTCTCGCGTCGACGATGACTCCCAGCCGTTGGATTAGAATCAGATCGAACGACCCACGACACGTTCTGCATCGCTTAGCCTCCCTGTCTCACTGGAAAGTGGGGACACCCACTTAAGCAGCCCACGGGAGCACTGCGCTTAGCAGGCCGGCCCAGTAACTTTTCCCGCGTAGCCCAGTTATTCAAATTAAACCTTTTTCTTTTTAATTCAAACACACTTCTGTACCCATTTTCAAAAATCAACCCAGGTCAACTCAGTGCGCCAATTTGAATGAAACCAATTTTGTTAGAAAGGTGTGGGAATGCTGAATCCAAGCCCGTTGGATTCAAGTCATTTGGATCTATATATCATCCATGGTAAAAATAACAAGGCAGAAGCTTTTCTGCATTCAAACATTTTTCAAATTTAAACCATAATATATTTTGAGTTGATTCCAACTCTCAAAAATCACATTTAACCATACCTTTCAGAATATATAAAAATATATAGGTTTACTTGCAGAAATAATGTTCAAATAATAAAAGAATGCCCCCATAGGCATTTCTAGTCACTTTATTAAAATAAAAGGGTAAAACCTTATTAAATTGTGACACCACTTTAAATCATATTCCCATGGACTAAAATATGTGGTTATGACATGTGTCAACATGATCCCATGTTTGGTTTGGAGAATATTAAATCTTATGTAGTTTTTCAATTAGTAGAAATTACTTTCTAAAAATAAAAGGAACTAAACCAAGCCTTAATCTTGTAATGTTAGAGATGATGTTAAATCATCTATAGGACCCTTGTGTGTGATGATTGCAAGTAGTTAAGTATTGTTTGGTAATTGTGTACCTCGTATTTATTCATAGACGCTAGTACCAACCAAGGATACGAGGAGGAAGGAGGATACTACGAAGAAGAAGCCGAGGAGAACTTCAACCACTGCTCTGCACAAGGCAAGCCTAATACTACTAGTTGAATGTGCAAGCCCATACTTGCAAGCTATTAAACTTGCAAGCTAACACTTGCAATTTAGCAAGCTTATACTGATATTGTGCAAGCCAATACTTGCTTGTTACCATGTCAACTATATGCCTTAAGCATATGTGATTATACTCACTTGATAAACCAATCCTAGTTTTACTTGCAAGCTTCTTACTTTATTTCTGTATCAAAGCTCTTACCTAGATGTTACCTAAGTAAATGGTAGATACTAGAAAGATATGTGAAGGTTGCATAAAGAGCATAAAATTTGGCCTAAGATAGATAACCTTGATGTCATCCTAAGGCATGAGATTGAACTTAGTTAAAACCCCACTAGTTTACCACCCCTCATCAGTGCTTACCCCCACCTGTAGATGCTAGTGCTAAGCATAAAACTTGATCAACTTTAGATGGGAATACTTGGAGGAAAAATGGTTATGAAAACCTTGGAATGATGGATCATTCTATTGAAATGTTTTGGACATGTGTTTCCGAACACTGGATGATTTTGGTGATGAAATTTTGAGGCATTAGCCTTAGCCCTTTATAAAACTGATGTTTGTCTGGATGCCATACCATTCCAGTTTTATCGTACAACCACAATACTCGAAGATTGGGTAGGGCTTGACTGGAAACTTATGTACCTTAGTATTAGTTCCCTCACGGCCAAGGTCTGAGCTGAGGCTACCTTGTGAAGATTGTCCACCTGTGCAGTACCCAAGATGACGGTTGGTCATGGTTGGGTGGCCAAACTCACAGGAGAGGTTCTTATACTAGGGCATGTAATTGAAAGGTTCGGATTGATTATCCGCATACTGAGTATGGTGAATTCAGGATTTGTTCCTAACGGATGTATCGAATGTTGTGGTGAAAGTGTACAATCTCTGCAGAGTGTCAAACTATTCGAATAGCCGCGTCCGCGGTTATGGACAGTTGGAGTGGCCATACTGTTCCCCCGTCAGACTTTTCAAAATGACTTGTGAAATGAATTGAGACTTTGACTTGACCACAACAGAGTTGTGACCGGAGTTACAAGATCCCACTTAGGAGTTATAAAATTGTGACTAGCTTTAGAACTTAGTAGAGATAAATCTGGATTTTGCAAAACAACCCTAGAGCCTAGTGTCCTATTATCCAAAAACCCCTTTACCTGTTAGTACTAGTTTGCGAGTACTTAAAGAGTACTCATGGCTTTGTCCCTGGCTATTCCCATGGCCAGACTATGAAGAGGAGTACCTGGAAGATGGACCCCAGGAAGGTTACGACAACTAGGATCATCTCCCATCGTCAGCATTGCCTGTGACCCCGAAGATGGAGCTTCGCCTACGCTACCGTTATTATTACGTATTCCACTGCTTGATGTTGTATTAAGAACTGGATCATGATATCCTTATTTGTGTAAGACCGTATGTATGGTTGTAATGAATGATGTACTGTGGTATCAAATTCTGTTATGTCTCGCAAAAATGGTAATCCTGGGATTGCGATGTATGGCATAACAGGCATCTGGGATTAAAAATCCGGGTGTTCACACGGAAGTTCCGGCCCAAGTTCCGACCCAAGTTCCGGCCCAAGTTCCGACCCAAGTTCCGGTCAGGTTCAGTAACTTGTGTTTCTATTTGCCGGAAGTTCCGGTGGGAGGCCGGAAGTTCCGGTGGGGGCGCGAATCTGGCCCAAACGGTCAGTTTTCCTAGTCCTATTTAAGGGGGGATTCTTCCCCAATGGTTCCCTATCTTTTGAGCTCGTTTTTGCCCACCATTTTTGACCTATTTGAGCTCTCTTACTACCTCTCCCTCCAATGATTTTTTCATCTTTTTGAGGGAAAAGTGAGAGGAGATCTAGATCTACAATCCCCCCAAGTCAAATCCCTTCTTTGTGAAGGAATCATTGGGATCTAGATCTTGGATAGTTTTGTGTTCTCCTCTTGTGTTCTCCCTCCCTTATTCCCCTAATAGCTTTTGTAGCTTTGTTGGAATTTGGGAGAGAAGGACTTGCCCTTGCATTTGGTGCATAGGTTTGAGTTCTCCTCTTGTGTTCTTCCTCCCTTATTCCCCCAATAGCTTTTGTAGCTTTGTTGGAATTTGGGAGAGAATGACTTGCCCTTGCATTTGGTGCATAGGTTTGAGTTCTCCTCGGAGATTCGGCGAGTTCAAGCTTGTGGGCTTGTTTCTCTTGGGTTCCTTGGAACCCTAGACGGTTGTGTGATTGGGTTGTTGACCTTTTGTGGTATTGTTGACCTTTTGTGGTCTTGTAGCCTTTTGTGGCTTTGTTGGCCTTTTGTGGCATTGCATCCTTTTGTGGCTTTGTTGTTGGGAGCCTCCAATTGAGTTGTGGAGTTAGCCCCAATCTTGTACGGGTTCGGTGATCGCCCTCAAGCGTCCCATAGTGGAGCAAGTGCCCGCCTTTTGTGGTGTGCACTCGGGAGAATAGGGTGAGCCTTTTGTGGCATCGGTGAGTTGCGTGCTTCCGCATCCGGGGTGAGGCCTTGTGTGGCGTTGGGTGAGCATCGAGCCACCACACCTCGAGGCGAGGCATTTGTGGCGTTCGGAGAGCATTGCGCCATCGCACCTCTCCAACGGAGACGTAGCTTCTTTGGAAATGAACTTCGGGAAACAAATCTTCGTCTCCGCGTCCATCGGTTATCTCTCAACCGAGCCCTTTACTTATGCACTTTACATTGTGATAGCCATCGTGCTTGAAGTATTTATATCTTGATATCACCTTGTTGCTTGTATTGCTTAGCATAGGTTGTTGGTGCACTTAGGTGAACTTAGTGGCTAGGTTTTGTGCTCAATAAATTAAACGTTAGTTTTACTCCGCATTTACTTGAGCCTAAACCATAATATTTTAAAAATGCCTATTCACCCCTCTCTAGGCGACTTACTTTGTACTTTCACCAAGGCATCCCCTTCTTCATCAATAAAAATCTCAGGTCTTTCTAGACACTTCGTTTTTATTGTTTCATGTATAGTTGTGTTGTTCTTGGAGCGTCTTAGTTTTTGTTTTTGGTTTTATTTTGCTTCGTTTGGTTTTGTTTTGTTTTCCTTCTAAAAAATCGAAAGCACCAAAAATATTTGCTGTTCTTCTTTGGTTTTGTGAGTTCTTTGCAGGGTTCAGCCATCCTCAGTGGATTTTGGTTTCATGTTAATTATTCAAGTCACACAAGTGAAGGGCAATAATGAAGATTAAGACAACTCGAGGTGTGGTAAGAGGCTAGTAACGAACTCTATGTGTTTCATTTTTGTACATATACTCATCATTGTGAGCATGCATAGCCTGTTTGTGTAAGGTGTATGTCATTATGGATGGTTAGTAGTTCTTGCTTGTCTATGATTAGCTCCAGCTTGCTAATAGTTTGTAGCATGTCATATGAATGTTTGCTTGCATTGTTTTATTCATACTTTGGTTTGACATTGTGGTATCCTCCTCTGACTGTTCATGTGAATCGACTTGGCACATGCTCACGCATGCATATGACTAATCAATAGTTAGTAAGCCTCGATGATTTATTTTGCTTCAGAGTTCTTGTATCACTTTCATGCCATAATTAGTCCTGTTTTGTTGCAAGCATGATTATGACAACTATTGCTCTCTTGTTTGTTGCTCCCTCTCTACTGCTAGCGTTCACTTGCACTGAGTATGTGCTCTACATGTGCTTCCAACTCCCCACAACTAATATTGCCAGTTGTGTCCACCATACCTACCTATTAGCATCATTTGCTATTTTAGTGCATATTCCATATGCCGTGTTTTCTTCCAAAATAAAATGATTGTCTGTTTTGAGAAAATTAGTTAGTAAAGCTCTCACGAACTTGATGGCACACTTTATTCCTTGCGCTTAATAATTCTGGACCATTGTGACTAGTCCATGAAAGTTATATGCTTGCTAATTGTATGCTGGGAGTCAGCAGAACCGTGCTGTCACGGGGAACGCTTTCAACACTTTTTGGATATCTCATCCAGTTGATTCCTTGATCTTTTGTTTACGGATGTCGATGATGTGAAATAGAAGGGGAGGTTGTGAGTTCATGGAGTTTATACATTGTGTTAGAGAAACACCTGGGCCGCTAGCCTAAGCCATGCTTAATCATGGTGGAAACTTGCAGCATCACCATAATGAGCATCTATGAAGCGTCCTCAATAAAAAGCTATGCATATGGTAAATAAAAATATTGCTGAGATGCTCATTGTCTGCTTGCCTTGTCATTTTGGTTATGGGAAAGCTCATGTACCATGTGCAAGGGGTACCCCGTTGGCGGTTATCGATAATATGCATGTATTTACAATGACAAGGACTTTCAGGTGACCAAAGTTGAGTATCATGTGGAGCGACCCTCGTACTCAAGGGACTTGGGATTTCTAGTCTATGGTCTGTCAAGCATATGATTTAGAGTGGACCTCACTTTCACCTTAACCACATGAAGATGCCTATGATAGGGGCAATGAGAGCTCAAATCTAATGAGTACCTTCCTTTCAGCATTGGAAAGCCTTTCAAACCTTCACAAAACCGTTTTCACAACTTTGTTGAGTCACCACTTATTCTACGATCACTTTCTTGAGAGCATAGTTGCCATTCTTGTGTTTGTTCCAAAACTTGGTTAATTATGTCATGACTTTGATGCTTGTATCTCTGATATCTTTATCTCTAGTATTCATGTGAACTTCAGAGGTCCCTTGGCATTACATTGTGCTCTTCAAACAAAGGCAAGCGAGATACCACTCTATCATACCTTATTATGAGCATTGCAATGTTGCTTATGTTTATGTTTCATGGTACTTATTATTATTTAGTTGGTTTCTCTTCATAGCTTGCAATGACTATTGAGTAGACTTAGTTGCATACTTCCTATTATGAATTGTCTAAGCATCTACTCATGTGCTAAGAATATATACATCATATGAAGCAAAGTGTTCGTGAAAGTTCTTTTATCGCACTCAGTTTTCAACTGAATTGCTTGAGGACAAGCAATAAGCTAAGCTTGGGGGGAGTTGATACGTCCAAAACGTATCTACTTTATCGAACACTTTGCTATTGTTTCTCCTCTCAACTTGTGTGGTTTGGATACAACTAACACGGACTGACGCTTTTTTCAGCAGAATTACCTTGGTGTCTTGTTTTTGTGCAGAAAATGAACTATCAGGAAAAATCCCGGAAAATATGCCAAAAATTATATTTCGCCAGAAGATCCACGGAGCTAGAAGAATAGACGGAGGATAGGCCTGGGGGGCCAGACCCACCCCAGGTGCGGGCCCACGTGACCCCGCGCCTAGAGGGGGTGCAGCCTTCCCAGGCACCTCCTCAGCCTCCCACTGCGCCTATAAGTTGCGTTTCGACCTAAAAACCGGGGGAGGGGGCGATAGTTTTCCAGAAAGATTTCCGCTCCGCCACCAGAAACCAAGATTCGAATCCATAAACTCCGTTCTGGCACCCTGCCGGGACGAGGAATTTGGAGAGGATCATCGCCATCGTCATCACCAACGCATCTCCATCAACCACCAATGTTTCCCTCATCCATGAGTGAGTAATCCCCCGCTGTAGGCTTGGGGATGGTAGGGATTGGATGAGTTCTATCATGCAATCGAATAAGATCTATTAGGGCATAGTGCCTAGTATATCTATTTGTGCTATTTGACTTTGTTGAAACTTGTTGTGCTTAATGCTTGTCACTAGGGCCCAAGTGCCATGATCTCAGATTTGAACTTATTATTGAATCATCATGGTAGTATTGTTTGTGATCTTATCTGCAAGTTGTGTACACATATCATTGTCTGGATCTGAAGGCCCCAAAGTGAAAATAATTGGGACAACCAGAGGGGATGGCTGTGGTGTGAGGATCACATGTGTTCATGGAGTGTTAATGCTTTGCTCCGGTGCTCTATTAAAAGGAGCACCTTAATTGCCAGTAGTTCCCTAGAGGCCTCGTTGCCACGGGCTAGCTGGACAGAAGATGTTGTGCAAGTTCTCATTGCGAGCACATATGACTATATTTGGAGCACATGCCTAGGATTGTTTAGTACTTGGATGCTTGTTATTATTTATCCGCAATGTCCTAGATCTTGAAGTTATATGTTTAGACTCGTCCATGCAACGTCCGTCCATCCATCCCTATGCCTACCGCACTCGAATCCTACTGTTACTGATACTGTTACTATTGCTCCTGTTTCACTATTGTTGTTATTGTTGTTGCTTTGTTGTTGCTACCGATAAACTTATGTGAGCAAGAACTATTTCCAGGTGCAGCTAAACTAACAACTCAGTTTTTAAGGCTTGCAAGTATTCTTTGGCTCCCCTTGTGTCGAATCAATAAATTGGGTAATGCTACCCGCGAAGACTGTTGCGATCCCCTATACTTGTGGGTTATCAGCCATCATCATCAACAACGCCTCTCCATCAACCATCCATGTTTCCCTCATCCATGAGTGATTAATCCCCCGTTGTAGGTTATGGGGATGGTAGGGATTGGATGAGTTCTATCATGTAATCGAATAAGATTGATAGGGCATAGTGCCTAGTATCTCTATTAGTGCTATTTGACTTTGTTGCAACTTGTTATGCTTAATGCTTGTCACTAGGGCCTGAGTGCCATGATCTCAGATCTGAACTTATTATTGATTCATTATGATAGTATTGTTTGTGATCTTATCTGCAAGTTGTGTACACATATTATTGTCCGGATCCAAAGGCCCCGAAGTGACAGAAATTGGGACAACCTGAGGGGATGGATGTGATGTGAGGATCACGGAGTGTTAATGCTTTGATCCAGTGCTCTATTAAAAGGAGTATCTTAATTGCCAGTAGTTCCCTTGAGGCCCTGCTACAACGGGGCTGGTATGACAAAAGATGTTGTGCAAGTTTTCATTGCGAGCACGCATGACTATATATGGAGCACATGCCTATGATTTAGTACTTGGGTCCTTTATCTTATTTATCTGCAATTGCCCTAGATCTTGAAGTTACATGTTTAGACTCGTCCATGCAACGCCCGTCCATCCATCCCCATTCCTACCGTGCTCATATCCTATTGTTTGCTACTACTGTTACTATTGCTCTTGTTCTATTGTTGCTATTACTTTGCCTTTGCTACTACAAAACTATTGCTATTGATAAAGTTCTGTGAGCAAGAACTATTTCCAGGTGCATCTGAATTGACAACTCAGTTGTTAAGGCTTATAAGTATTCTTTGTCTCCCCTTGTGTCGAATCAATAAATTGGGTAATACTACCCTCGAAGACTATTGCGATCCCCTATACTTGTGGGTCATCAAGACTATTTTAAAGCGATTCTTGCGGAGCATAGCTTTATTTTAAGTTCACTTCGATCTATTATTGTTCACTGCTATTCCTTTCATCATGGGGAAGTCTCGTGATGGAAAGTTTCCTATTTTACCATCCACTACAAGAAGAGGTACAGTCCTAAACACCTCTGCGGCTCTTGATTCACCGTCTGTTATAAGTAAGCTTGTTATACCACCACCATATACACATGCTACACACACTGCTACTACTGCTGAATCTGAAACTTCTTCTGATACTCATGATGTTACTTCTACTGTGCTTGATGCGAGTGGTTCATTAGGTCCTTTCCTAGAAGATACTATTGCTAGAACTATTTTGGGAAACACTGAAACTCCTAGTGAATACACTGTTACACCTGTTATCTCACCTGAGTCTAGAGAGAGATATGATATTAGTGATGGTTACATTGAAATGACTGGTGAATTTATTGAAGAGTACCAAAACACACATGATGCTAGTGCTATTAGGAGTCTCCTTGAGATACGTATCATTATTCCTAAATTGTCTTCTAATCCTAAGTTTGCCACTTCTCCCATAGATATTAAAGATAAATATTATGATTTCTCTTGATTTATCCTATTTAGATATTGTTGATAAAGAACCTTTTTGTGGGACTGAGAATGAGAGTGTTGTGGCACATATGAATGAGCTTTCCACTATGAGTGCCTTATTATCTAATGATTTTAAGATGCGCAAGTACTTTGTTACAAAGATCTTACCTTTTCACTAAAAGAGGAAGCTAAAGCTTGGTTTAATAGATTACCTCCTGGATCCATTGATATCCCTGATTGCTTCCTTCTTTCATAAATATTTTCCTCCTAGTGCTAGACATGCTGCTTTGCAGAAACTTTTTGATTTTAAACAGGGAGAAGAAGAGAAATTGCCTAAGTCATGGACAAGGTTCTGTGCCTTGATTCATGCACATCCTGGATGTCCATTACCCAAAATGAGCTTCTTGATATTTATTATAATGGAATAACTGATGATTCTAGGACATACCTAGATAGTTTTGTTGATTGTGTTTTCAGGAAAAGAACTCCTACAGATGCTGAAGAATTAATGGCTAAAATAAGCAAGAATTATGATGTTTGGATTTCAGCTGAGCTAAATACACCTGAGCCTATTACTCCTAAACCAATTGTGCCTGAACCAGTCCCAACACCAACACCAAAGAAGAGGGGATTGATTGCATTAAATGATGAAGTGATGAAGGAAGCTAAGAAATGTCTTAAGGAGAAAGGCATTAGAGCTGAAGATGTGAAGAATCTACCTCCTATAGAAGAATTATGTAAGCCAATTCCCCACTCATCTACTATTGAGGTACACTCTCTCCACTTTAATGAAGGTGATATTCCCTATGGTAAACCGCCTGATCAATGCTTAGAGGAACTTGACACTTTTATTGTTAAACAAGGTAATTTTAATAAACAAGTTCAGAATCATTTATTGGAAAACTCTAGAGGTATTAATGAGTTGAAATATATTGTGAAAAGAACTGCTAATGATGTTAAAATGCTTTGTAAACACTTTCAAATGGTTCAAACTCAAATTGATCAACTTGCTAAGGTACAAAAGGATATGTTAGTTAATGCCTCGGGAGATAAACATGCTTATGGAATTAGAACTAGGAGTGGTATAGCCACTCAAGATCCTTTATATCCGTAAGGACACCCTAAAATAATTGATCAGGATCCCCAACAAGTTGAAAGTAGTGGTAGTCCTCATAATAGAAAGAAAAATAAACACAAAATAGTTGAGGAACCACCTGAACCTGCAGTAGATCCTAATAGTATATCTGTCTCTGATGGTGAAACTGAGAGTGGTAATGATAAAAATGATGCTCCTGATAAGGAGGAAGTTGAGGAAGAACCTGAGAAGAACACTAAGAACACTAGGTACACTAAGGAAGATTTTATTGCTAATAAACATGGTAGTGAAAGAGAACCTTGGGTGCAGAAACCTATTCCTTTTTCCAATAAGAAACACAAGTCAAAGGAAGAAGAACGCTATAATAAGTTTGGTGAGTGGATGAAACCTTTATTTTTGAAAATTCCTTTGACCAATGCTATTAAGTTGCCTCCTTATTCAAAGTATATGAAGGATATTGTCTCTAATAAAAGGAAGATTCCTAATGAGTAAATTTCTACTTTGCTTGCTAATTATTCCTTCAATGGTAAGGTTCCAAAGTAACTTGGTGATACAAGTATACCAACTATTCCTTGCTCTATTAAGAATAATTATGTTAGAACTGCTTTATATGATTTGGGAGCTGGAGTTAGTGTTATGCTTTTTTCTCTCTACAAGAGACTCCAGCTAGAAAAGTTGATACCAACTGATATATCTTTGCAAATGGATGATAAGTCAACTACTATTCCTATTGGTATATGTGAGGATGTTCCTATTGAAGTGGCTCATAATTGCTTGGTTTTAATTGATTTTGTTGTTCTTGAGATGCCTAAAGATGATAATATGTCCATTATTCTTGGGAGACCTTTTCTTAATACTGCAGGTGCTGTCATCAATTGTAATCAAGGAAAAGTAACTTTTAATATTAATGATAAAGAGCATACTGTCTATTTCCCCAAGAAGATTGATAAGATCTATTGCATGAATTCCATTGAAAATATTGAGAGCATCAAAGTTGGGGAAATATATTGTCCCATTCCACAAGAAAGTTTTTAAAATATTATGATTGGGACTATTGCTATCAAGTTTGAGGTAACATAATCACTTTGTGGAATGCAAAGTTTTGCTTCATATAAGATTGTTTTGGTAACAAGACTTGATCAACCTTGTTAACAAAGGGATTTTAATGGACAAAACAATGCTTTCACAATGATTATTCTTGCTCACTTTTACTTTTTTCCTTCCTAGTCTTTACTCTTTCTCTTGTTAGCTTTAGTTATGCTAGTTGTTTGGTTGTTGGAGTGTCTTAAAACTTCTGTAGTTTTGGTGTTTGTTTGATTTTGCTTCTTCTAAAAAAGCTTTTTCTGCGAGAAAATCAATTTTTATAACCTGAAAATTGGCCAAAAATAAAGTTTCCTTAAAAATCCCTAAAAATTCATATTAAATTTTTCCTCGAAAAAAGGGGCAAAGGGACACTGGAGTGGCCCAGGGGGACCCACCAGGCTAGCACACCCCCTGGTGGCGCGGCCAGCCCCACGTGGCGCCTGGCCTGGGTAGGGCCCACTTGTGGCCCTCCAAGTTTCCTCCTTCTAGACACTTTTTTATCTCTCTTGAAAAACACCGGAAAACTTTCTCAGGCTCGAGTTCCTGTTTCTTGCTTCCGATTTTTTATCTCCTTGCTCAGCTCATCTTTGCTGCTGATTTTTGGAGGGATTGCTCCTTGGTATGTGCCTCCTCTGCTTGTCCAATTAGATTTGTGATTGGTAGATTGTATCTTGAGTATTTTTCTGCTATAGGTGTCAGGTTGTGTAAGCTTGCATGCTTGTTCTATGCTTATATATTTCATTTTGATGCATGTTTAGCCCTCTAGCAAGTTCCTATAGTAGTTCCTCATCATTTATCAACTTGGAAATTACTTGGTTTGATGTTTGTCTAAAAATTTCAGAAAAAAGGGTCATGGACAACCATACCTTTGGAGAAGTATTTGAGAGTGATGCACCTAGGAGGACAAGGCCTTCAAGATCATCCTCCCGAGCTAGGCCATCATACAATGAAGATCTCATTACACCATGTTTTGGCGACGAGGGGGATGCGCACCCTTCTACTTTCCCTTGTCCTACCATTTTGCAGGCTACAGGGATTCTCAATGATTTCCTAACCTTGGTTCAGAGGGTTGGACTAACTAGTTATACGCAGGATGAGAGTGTGCAGTATGCTATGCTCACTAAAACTTTTGTGGAGAGTTTCTCTTTTACCAATAACCCTTTCAGGTCAGAGGTGTCATTCAAAATCTATAATAGGCCCTTCACCATGAAAATGAAGAAATTTTGTGAAATCTTGGGTATTGACACGACTCAGACGGTGAAGTAGATTCTAGCTCAACCCGCTGATTTGTTGGAGCTTGGGATAACCAATGATGATAACCGCAGAGCCCAGCGCGGAAAGATAAGAAATATTCAACTCCCAGCTATCAGATATTTTGCTTATTATCTTGACACTAGTATTCTTGGTAGGAAGAACACTAGTAACATTTACAACTATCATTTGGCCTTCCTAGCTGCTGCACTCAACAATAAAACCAGGTACAATCTTAGTTCTCTCATTGCTCGTCGCTTAGCTGCTAAGGGACCCATTTATGGGGGTATTATTGCTACACGTGATGTTGCTGCCTTAGACCTTTCTGTTGATCCAAATGATACAATTTGGCTCCTCAGAGGCTTGATTTAGCTGCCATGAAAGCGCATCACTTTGTCACTTCTAGCTCTACCCTTGAGAGTTTGGTTTACAGGATGATGTTTACCGATGGGGAAGAAAGAGAAATTCCTTTGCCATAAACCACTTTGTTCAGTATTTGCCAGGGACCTTGGTCACGCTCCAAGGAGGAGATGGACGAGCAGCTACGCATTCATGGTTTCCATAGACACTACCATGGGGACGCGCCCTCTTATGACCACTCGGTGCACTACACGGGGGCGTCCTCGAGATCGTACCAGGACGAAGGGGCCTCTTCGTCGTATTATGGAGGTGCACCTTCTTGGTCACCATGGGGTTGAGCCCCACTTAGGCCGAAAGCCTAAGCTTGGGGGGGGGTATACCGACATCACACTCATCTGTATATCATGTTTCGTCGGTTCTTTGTATATCCATATTTCTCTTTCTTTTTGGTTTTTGTTTCTGCTTTCCCAAAACACAAAAATACCAATATTATTTTCGTTGTTTCTCTTGGTTTGTTTCTTTGCTTTTTATCTTTGTTTTGCCTTAAGAAAAATCCAAAAAGATTTTGCTTTGTTTGTTTTTGCTTTGTTAGCTTTCTTTAAAAAATCGAAAACACCAAAAATATTTGTTGTTCCTCTTTGGTTTTGTGAAGTTCTTTGCAGGGTTCAGCAGTCCTCAGTGGAGTTTGGTTTCATATTATTATTCAAGCCACACAAGTGAAGGATAATAATGAAGATTAAGACAACTTGAGGTATGGTAAGAGGCTGGTAACAAACTCTATTTATTTTCATTTTTATACATATACTCATCATTGTGCTGGGGGCCACAAACTAGTTTGAAGTTTTCATGCCACGTTATGCCATGTTATGCCATATTTATTACCTGTTGCTCGATGAGCATTTATTACTGTTGCATAGGTGCGGTACTCTGTCATGGGAATATTTTGTCTATGATCTCTGCTTCGGTGCAAGTGTACGCAACCCTAGAGTTCGTACGAGGAGGATTAGCTATACCTAGTACGGGTAGCTCTTTCGGGTGGCCCCCATGTGCTTACTTTGGGTATGTGAAAGCATCGTGTCCTAGGCCCCGCCGACATACCAATGGAAGTATGTTAATTAATCTGGCAACAAGGATCGAACTGCGTGTGCAAACTTTGGTGCACCCCTGCATGGTTAAATCTTTTCGAAAATTCGTGTCTGCGGTTATGGACGACTTGGAACACAGTATCTAGATCATAGATAACTATAACTAAAGTTTATTGTTATAATTTGACTTGTATCTGATATGAGTAGTAAGTTGGATAACCACCATGGAAAGAATAAATAAAACAATCAACCATGTGAGTTTCCTCGGCCTCACTTCCTCGTTTGGTATCGAGGAGGAAATACTAGGATGGTTATGTTTGGAGGTAGTATCGGGTTGGATCTAAATAGGTCTTTCTCATCTCTCTCTGATAGCCGACAGTTGTACCGAGTCTCTATAGGTTGTTTAGTGCATGTTGCGCTGCCGCTTTAGTCCACCATATTTATGTAGGCGAGGACCGCCGAATTCTAAGACTCGTCATGTACTGACCTCAGTACTGACCGCTCTTTTTTTTTCTTTGCCCTTTTTCGGCACCCCTTTTGTTTTAGCAGGTTTTAAGATCGACGTCGTTAGCAGGGTTACCCTTCCGGCTTGGCCTGGGCAGGGTTATGGACATCATTGGTTATTTTCAGGGCTCTTAGCCCAATTTGTATCTTGTCCGTACTCGGACGCTGTATCGTTTTTAAGGTGATTTGGATCTTTGTACTGTATATCTGTATATCTATATATATATATATATAGAAACCCTATTCAACACCCAGGGTGCAGAAAAGTTATTTTGCATCCAACATATCTTTATGCTGTTAGACTAAAAAATTATGTTGTGTATATGAATAATTATGTTCATATAATCACCACAACAACAAAAATTGACACAAAAATAAAATTTTGAGAGTCATTATAGTGTAAAAAACACCAAAAATATGTCTTTTACGTCGAATTTTTTTACGGCATGTAAACAAAAAAAATTATGCCATTTTTAAATTTTATTATGTTCTTCTCAACTTACGAAGTAATACAAAATTTACGTGACGTAAAAATAATATACGGTTCTAAAGATAGAGGGTGGGTGTATTCTACACCCTATTCAACACCCAGGGTGCAGAAAAGTTATTTTGCACCCAACATATCTTTACGCTGTTAGACACAAAAAATTATGTTGTGTATATGAATAATTATGTTCATATAATCACCACAACAAAAAAAATTGACACAAAAATAAATTTTTTTGAGTCATTATAGTGTAAAAAACACAAAAAATATGTCTTTTACGTAGAATTTTTTTACGGCATGTAAACAAAAAAAGTTATGTCATTTTTAAATTTTATTATGTTCTTCTCAACTTACGAAGTAATACAAAATTTACGTGACGTAAAAATAATATACGGTTCTAAAGATAGAGGGTGGGTGTAGAATAACTATTCTACACCCTGGGTGTCAAATCGGCCCTATTTTTAAATTTTATTATGTGGGTTTTATCGTGGACTATTGTGTAATGATATTACTTTATTTTCCACCCGCACGAAAATGTCTGGTGGACACCTTTGAATCGTTTTTATGCGGGTTTTGGAGAAATCGCTAAAACTTGCATAGGGCCGATTCGAATATGTTACACAACCCTTGGGCAGGGGTTCCTATACTGACTGGCGAGGCCATCGGGAGAGGAGGCCAATGGCTAAGGATGGTGAGCTCAAAGATACAACGTCCAGTCCTTCCAAAATAAAAAATCGGCATATGTTTGGTCACGAAAAAAGTGCAAGGAAATGAATTGCTTTGGAGCAAGAAACTGCACATGATACGTGTACGTTAGCCTTGACAAATGCCATGCATGTGGATGGTGATCTGCCACCGATCCAAGTAGTAGTTGATGATCAAGCGGACAAGGACAAAAAGAGATATAAGAAAGATGATGGCAGGTCAGTCTCATGTCAATCTAGTTCATTGGCGGTGTCCCTGGAAGACGACCGCCAGGTCCAATGAATTAGTGTAGCCTGAGCTGTTAGGTATCGGAAATTCCCTGAAAGTTCGAGAGGTCTGTGTTCTCCAACGGACACACAGTTTCCAGGTTTTGTTCCTATGCGAGACTAGACATGCTAAAGATCGTGCACGGCGCATCCGCGGTCGTCTCGGTCTAAAGGGGTTTGCAGGAACTGACAATACTGGTATGAGCAGAGGCTTGGCTCCGTTCTGGCATGAGTTACTTTGTAGACATAAAAGAGGTTACTGACCGGTTTATTGACGCTCATACTAGAGTTGCTCCGTATGAACCACTAATCCATGTAACCTTTGTATATGGTGAGCCTAGTACAGAGCATTGTCATCGGATGTGGTCTCATCTCGGAGCCCTTTGTGCTGCATCATCTCTGCCTTAGGTACTCATGGGGGACTTTAATGGAGCCCTTTGGCAGTACGGACATTTCTTAGCCACTCTTCGGACATAACCGTAGATGGCTGCTTTTTTGTGACTGCCTGCAGGTATGCGAGCTAAATGATCTGGGTTTCTCAAGATTGTTGTTCACATATGATAATGGATGCTCTGGTGCTCGCAATGTCAAGGTTTGGCTAGATCACGCCTTGGATGATGATGCATGGCGTGACATTTATCCAGATGCCTCGGTGGTGCATTTGGTGACACCATGTTCTGACCATTGCTCGGTCCTCCTATCGCTGAAGCGGGAGACTCGGGCTCAGGGGGGATGTCGAGTTATGCAGTATGAGATCTACTGGGAAAGAGACCCAGGCTTCAAAGAATTGCTTGATCGTGAGTGGCGTGGTTTAGGCTCGAAAGCGAATTTGGGTGAGATGGCATTGGCTCTATGATGAAGAGCCTCCACCATTGGGATAAAGCCAGGTTTGGTAATATCACAAGGGAGCTTGCGGTTGCGTGATAAGTTAGAACACAACTTCACGCTGACAATGCACCACGGGAAGAGATCTGTGCAACAATGGACCTAATGAATGAGATGCTCTACAGAGAGAGGAAATGTTGTGGATCCAATGATCTAGAATAGATTGGTTGAAAGAGGGTGATCATAATACAAAATTATTTCATCACCGTGCGGTGTGGAGGGCACGAAGAAACAAAATTGTGAAGTTGAAGGATGACAATGGTGTAGTACAAATAGTACCAACGGACATGCATCGCATGGCTGTATCTTACTTCAAATCCTTATACACGAGGGATCCATCCTTTAATTGTGAAGCTATTAATAACCTTACTCCAGTGTAGATCATGGAGAAAATGAATGTGGGTTTATGTAAGGAGTTTAGTGATGAGGAGATTTCTAATGCCTTATTCCAGATAGGACCTATCAAGGCCCCTGGTCCAGACGGTTTTCATGCAAGATTTTATCAGCACAACTAGGAGCTACTACGTGAAGAAGTGATTACAGTGGTACATCACTTCTTTATCACTGATAGTATGCCGGATGGTATTAATGGAACGTATATTGTTCTTATTCCCAAGATTGAAAATCCTTTGGAGCTTAAGGATTACAGACCAATTGGGCTATGCAATGTTTTGTATAAGGTGGTATCTAAATGCTTAGTTAATAGACTGCGTCCTCAATTGGGAGATATTATTTCGGAAAATCAGAGCGCTTTGTGCCTAGAAGGATGATTACAGACAATGCACTTCTGACCTTCGAGTGCACGCATTATATGGAACATGGTACTTCGGTTGACTCTACTTTCTGTTCATACTAGCAAAATACCCGCACGTTGCAGCGGAAAGAAAATAATATACTTATATACCTTTTCTCTGAGTAAGCACATATTCATTAATTTATATATCTTTTCTCTGAGTAAACACATATTCGTTATGGCCAAAGAGACCTAAAAATGTGCGGTAGATCTATCTCGAATAGCCTCTTAATGACCTTTAGATCACCATTGCTATCCCATGGCCAAAAAATATACAAACAAACAACCAAAATATAACCAGTTGCGTTAGGAGTAAAAATATACAAACAAACAACCAAAATATAAAATTAAGCTATGACGGCTTTCTTAAAAATAGAGTTGGCCGATGCCTCGGTCACCGCCAAGGAGCCATGTACTACCTCCCAAATTCATCATGAATCCACCCCGAAAATCATACTCCCTCCGTCCAAGAATAGATTTCTTAGGTTTTTTAAATTTTGGATGAATCTATATACTTAATAGTGTCTAGGTTCATCCAAATCTTTACTATTAATTTCAAAAGCGTGGTGAATGCCTGGTGTCACGATTTCAGGCGACTTCTCCATGCCCTCGATGTCACGAGGCACGGTCTCCGTCGAGCTCCAGGACGCGCGGCTACCCCAGAATCAGAGCGCCAATGAAGTGCCGGCAGGAGGTGCGTGATTTCGGGCGACTTCTCCACGCCCTCGTAGTCCTCCCGCCGTCTCCGTCGAGCTCCAGGAGGTGCGCCGCCCCAGGATCAGAGCGCCAATGGAGTGAGAGTGGGTGGTGCACAAGAACGTCCTGCAACGATGAGATCAAGACCATCTTTGTGGTGGTCGTCGTGTCTGAGGCGATCATCTTTGCGGACGGATGCCATAAGTGTGCAACCAAGGTTTGTGGCGACAAGATCGATACAGCAACCGTCGCCTGAAATCGTGCACCTCCCACCGGCACTCCATTGGTGTTATGATCCTGGAGCGGCCGCGCGTCTTGGAGCTCGATAGAGACTGCAGCCGGGACAACAAGGGCGTGGATCGCTCCTGCTACGCGGGTGAAGCCGAACTCCATTGTTTTAGAGACGGTCGACATCCCAACGATGAAGGGAAATCGGCGCCGTCGGAAGGAGAGATCCCCTCTGCGGCGGCAGAGGTGGGGAGGACTGGGCAGGGTGGAAGATCGGGTGGACTGGGCAGGGTGTCTGATGTTGGGCTTAGCCATTAGGTGCGTCTTGAACGGAGCAGACGACAGCGACAAAAGAATTGACGTAGTGCGGAACGGCAGTAAACATAACACCTTCTTTTTAGATAATAGATATAGATAAGATAAAGTTTGTTAGTCTGGTTAGATAAGGTTTGTTAGTCTTGTTAGATAAGGTTTGTTAGTCCTTTTTATGGAGGTTAGGCAATTTGTTAGCGGTGGCATTTTCTGTAATTTTTGCATGTGTGACACCAGGCATTCACCACGCTTTTGAAATTAATAGTCTGTTCATATAAACTTGATTTGTCAAAAGCATATGGTATGGTGGACTAACACTTTTTGGAGAGTACAATGCTAAAGATGGGGTTCTCTCACCGATGGGTAGATGGATTATGGCATGTGTTACCACGGTGAAATATTTGAAATTCAATGGAACTCTTTTGTAGGCTTTTTCTCCCTCTCGTGGCCTTAGAGAAGGGGACCCCCTGTCTCCTTTCCTCTTCCTATTCGTGGCTGATGGCTTGTCAACGTTGTTGAAGAATGATGTGGATCATGATAGAATTACGCCTATTAAGGTGTGTCGGAGGGCCCTGGGAATTTCACACTTATTGTTTGTTGATAACACTTTGCTGCTCTTCTGCGCTATAGAGGAGCAAGCTCGTTGTGTGTGGAAGACCTTGGAGTTGTATGCTACATGTACGGGTCAGGTAATAAATCCTTCCAAGTGCTCTATTCTCTTCGGCGACTCATGTCCTGAGACGACACAAGTTGCGATACGCTCCATATTGTGTGGAGCAACTGAACTTTGAGCCTAAGTACCTCGGCTTGCCCACACTGGCGGGGCGTATGCATAGAGGTAAATTTGATAATCTGAAGTCCAGATTTGTGAAGATGTTTATGGAATAAGGTGATGGTATGCTGGCCCAAAGTGCTAAGGATATACTTATAAAGTCAGTGGCACATGCCATCCCATCTAATATTATAGGGGTTTTCAATCTATCATCATCCTTATGTGATGATTGTTGTGTTTGCAACATAGAAAACAAAAAATTCCTACGATGTGAACAACTAAACACCAAGATCTATCTATCTAGATATAACCAACAGGTGGATATACATCCATAGAGAACTTATCCTCGAAGACCGACAAAGTGTTACGAGATTGGTTCTCAGGGATGATGTAGTCGTTCCCTTGTCGATCTCAAGATCGTGATAAAGTCCAGCAAGTCCAGCAGGTCCAACAACAACAAGTCCAGCACCGCAAACCACCAGCGCATCCGTGATTGCACGCACGTCTGGTACCCCGACAACCTCCGAGTCCTCGCTCCAGCGAAGCAGCGGAAGCAACAAATCTTTGCTTCATAAAAAGCGACCGGGAAACATGTATCTCGCTAAGCCGAGACCATGGGGAATATTCTAAAGGGGGAGAGAGATCCTTCACGAGGAGGTGGGAGTGAGATGGAGGGAGGGGTGCCTTTTATAGGTGAGGGGGAAGCCCCAAGGCCATGGCGTGGTGGCCATGGTGGGTTCCCCCACCTCTTCCTCATTCATGTGGGTGGAGCACCCACTCATATTAACACACCTCCACTCAAAATCCCACTCACATGCATTAATTTCCACCAAAATTAATGTATCTCTCAATTAATAAAACCATTTTATTTATTTTATTCAGAATTTTTCTAATTACTTTAATGAACAAACATTCACATAAAACCCCTTGCAACATTTCAATATCACATGCAGAACAAATTTCAGCAATTTCACCCGAAACAATTCCGGTGTCCATTGAAATAATTTTAGCGCTTTCATATTCTTTCTATAGTATCTTATTTGCTCCAGATGGTTTCTATATCTCTTAAGTGTGTCACCCTAAGGTTAGCAAATAATGCAGACATGATCGAGACCCCTCTTCGATCAATAATCAGTAGCGAGACCTAGAGATCCGTACCGACTCCCACACATTCAACAATGAATCTTGTGATCATGTGAACCTTTAACATTGTAACTAAATCTCTTTGTATCGCAATATATTACATGTATGAGATTCGATCATTGGTATCCCCATACATAGTTTGATATTGTTACCAACATGTACTCTTTTATTGTTCCCATGATATAACATTCTAGTGATCTCATCACTTGCTCGCAAGCTATGTCAATGTGATATCACCGAGAGGTCACAGAGTATATCTCTCTGTCATCGGGATGGACAAATCCCACTTTTGATCCATGAGCCTCTACATAACACTATCGGAGTATCTGAACCCACTTTTATAGTCACCCTATTACGGTGTGACGTTTGATGTTATCAAGCTACTCTTCCGGTGTTAGTGATTGACATGATCTCATGGTTTAAGGACTAAAGCTAGTTTGTATGATGTTATAGTAATTTAAACATAATGACTTTGATCGTATTACTATACTTCGGATGAATGTTCATCACATCATTCCACCAATGTTGTGACCCTGTTATTAACAACATCCAATGTCCATGATCAGGAACCTTTGATCATCTTGTTAAGCAACGAACTAGTTTATATGAGAGGCATAACTAGGAACCCTTATTTTTTTATTGAACACACACGTATTAACGTTTCCCATTAATACAATTATAGCATGAGAAATAAACATTTGTCATAAACAAGGAGTAAGATAATAACCATTTTATTATTGCTTCTCGGACATATTCCCTTCAATGATCTCACTAAGATAGTGAGGGACTATTGGTGGGGAGTTCAAAACGGTAAACGCAAAGCTCCTTGGATTAGTTGGACTCAACTTAACAGGCCAAAAAATCAAGGTGGCTTAGGCTTCAGAGACATGCGGGTTTTCAACCAAGCTCTTCTCTCTAGGCAAGCCTGACGATTGCTGGCATTCCCTAACAGTTTGTGTGCGCAAGTGTTGAAGGCTCTCTATGACCCCAATGGGGAATTAGTTGACATGGTTTTCACAGGTAACCCGTCAACTACTTGGACAACAATTACTCATAGTTTGGAGCTTCTGAAAAAATGTCTCATTTGGCGGGTGGGCGATGGACATAATATCCGTATTTGAGGGATAGTTGGCTTCCGAGGAATTCGTACTACAAAGTTCTAACCCCGCAGCCTAATAGGTGCTATTGGAAAGTAACGGCATTGATGCACGACGATGATACATGGAAAATTGATCTGATACATACCATGTTTGTGCCCGCCGATACTGAACCTATTCTCAGCATTAAGCTGCACCAACGTCGAGGCCCAGATGTCCTTGCTTAGCAACCAGAGACAAATGGTATTTTTCTATCCGCGGTGCATATAAACTTGGTCTAGCAGAATTACCTGAACAACATGCTCTCGCTACCTTAAGTGATGGTACTAATGGTACTGATCAGTGCTGGTCAAAGATTTGACGATCATCAGTTCCCCCTAAGGTCAAGATGTTCACATGGAAAGCTGTTGCCCATGGCTTAGCCACTGAATATAGTAAGTTGAGGCCGAATATGAAAGTTATGGGTACGTGTAAAATATGTGGGGTCTAGCCTGAGACAGATGAGCATGCGCTCACTAGATGCCCACATGCACGTAGACTTTGGGATGAGATGAGTTCGATCTGGAGTGTTCCATCTCCTCAAGATTTTTATAAACCAAGTCTTAATTGGTTTCAATGTGTACTTGCTGATCTACCGGCTCACCAGGTAGACAACACCTTATTGGTTGCTTGGCGAGTTTGGTACGCGCGTAATGAGGTTACTCATGACAAGATCTTGCCTTCCGTGGAAAGTTCGAAGAGGTTTCTCTGCAGCTATCTTCAGTTGATCCAGGATTGTGCAGACAAATCTACTAACGCCATCATTAAGGGGAAATTGCCTATGTTTATTCCTAGTTCCCTGCCCTCTCCCGGTCTAGTGAAGAAAGGTCCGGATAAACCCTGGGGTGCTCCTCCTTTAGGATGGGTGAAGCTCACCATTGATGGTTCTTTTATGGCGAAGGATCGCATAGCTGGTCTTGGTATGTGTAACACCCTCAGAATCGGACCTATGCAAGTTTGAGCAAAATCCGCCAAACCCGTATAGAAACGATTCAAAGGTGCCCACCAGGCACTTTCGTGCGGGTGGAAAACGAAGCAATAACATTACACAACAGTCCTCGATGGGACCCACAGAACAGATATATATAACAGTGACTCAAAGAGTCAAGAATACAGATATAATATACAAAGATCCAAATCACCTTGAAAACGGTGGAGCGTCCGTCTACGGACAAGAAGCAAATGGGGCTAAGAGCCCTGAAGAATAACCAATGGCGTCCATAACCCTGCCCAGGCCAAGCCGGAAGGGTAACCACCTAACGCGTCGATCTCAAAACCTGCTTAAACAAAAGGGGTGCCGACAAAGGGCAAAGGAAAAGAGGGCGTCGATCACGAGGCCAGTACACGGCGAGGCTAGAATTCGGCGGTCCTCGCCTACATAGGTATGGTGGACTGAGCGGCAGCGGCAGCATGCACTAAACAACCTATAGAGACTCGATACAAAAGGCGGTTATCAGAGAGGGGTAAGAATGACCTATTCGGATCCAACCTGATACTATCCTCAACCAAACCCATCCTGGCGTTTCCCCCTCGAGACCAAACAAGGAAGTCAACCGAGGAACTCACACCGTTGACAGTTTTACTTATTCGGTTATCGTTGCAGCAATTACTAGTCAGATTTAGTTAATCGTCCTGATAAAGTAAGCAGTGGGCACTTTTACTCAACCATTCCGTTATAGTTGCGTCAATTACTAATCAGATACAGGTAGCATGAGATAAACCCATAACCCAGCAGTTGTTGGTACTTTTATTCAGCCATTTTGTTGTAGTTGCAAAACTTACTAGTCAGGTACAATGGTCGCAAGCGACACTTCAAACAAGCAGTTGTGGGCAGTATTAATTAGCCATTCCATTATAGTGAAGCTGATTACTAGTCATTATAAGTCAAATTTATAGCAATAAACTTTAGTTATGCTTGTCTATGATCGAGATACTGTGCTCCAAGTTGTCCATATCCGCGGACACGGCTTTCAGAAAGTTTTACCCGGCCGGGGTGCACCAATAGCAACACACGCTCGATCAACCTCGGAAAAACCAAATCAAAACCCAACGAGGCTTTCACATTGAACAATCACAGATTCAGAAATATTTCAGGCCACCCTTAAGTAGATTCATAGCGAAGCTAGCTGACTCGAGACGGCCTCAAGGTTTGGGTGGACGGATGGCATTTGGGAACCCGAAAGTGTGGCTGGGCTTGTCGATACAGCGTAAGCGTGTCCCGATCCTAAGCGATCAGTGTGCTCCTCGCACAATTTAAATACTAAAGTAGCATGGCATAAGTACAGGATAGTAAAAACACCTCAAACTAGTTTGTGGCCCCAAGAAATAAGAATGAATCAAGCTCTGGCTCAGGGGGGTCCCATATACCTCCCGGATGTGGATAGCGCGATAAATCAAGGAACAGGTATCAAGTACTCGGGGTCTTACGGGACACAAGTGGGCGTTCGGAAACCAAATATTTTCTATCACCCACCGATGCCTCTACTTATTTCAATTTTAGTTGTTAAACAGGAATGTAAAGTGAATGATAAGTAAAACTAGAATCATCTCCATCATCAACATGCGGCAATACATCAGCAACTGTGGCATATGACGACACACAACAGCACTTGAGCAAGCGACTACGACGCGCAAGTCCAACTATCTACCAAACAACAGGTAATAGGATGTGTCCAAGGCAATATAGGGATGCACGGTATATCACAGGTACGGAAACTAAAGCATCGCAACACAGATAGCAATAGATCAACAGGAGGGAATAAAGACTATAAAAGTAAGATAGGTAGAAAGGGGGAGATGCTCGCCTGAAAACATTGTCGAAGGGTTCATCCGAAGATCGGGGCGAAGCTCACATCAACTCAACGGCCTTATCCGCGAAGAAGCAAAACACTAGAATAAACACCGGATGCAATATTTAATACACGGCGGAAGATCGGCATGATGCATGTATGATGCATGACATGGCAAAGGTGCAATGCAATTAGATCATATTAAGCGGAACCGGGGTCCCGACAATTAATTAGAAGGTTCAAGTTATTTAGGTACCCCGCAAATTAAATGTTGTTTAACATGGCAGAAGGTAGTACCAGGTTCGCTACACCAATTTAAATGAGGCCAATATAAGGCTAAATTTGCCCGCATATGGGCCCCATATTTAATTATTAGGTGATTCGGCATAAGGCCCCCAAACCACATGATATGCATGCGAGATGACAATTAAATATGCAACAAGTTGTTATTATATTATGAAATAGGGTTCGAGGAAAAGGGTTCACACATAGAGGGGGCCCGACGATCTTGGGGTTCCGGGGTTCGGGGTTGGTCTCGGGGTTTAGGGTTCGACGGATCGTCTCGGCGGTATGTTCTCAAACATCGGGTAGATCTTGTCGCATCCGGGTTCTCAGCGGTCTCGGCGTTCGGAAAGGAGTACTCGGTTCGGTGCTGGGGGTTGCATCGGATTCTTCGGGGTTGTTCTTGTCGCATGCAGATCTTGTCGGGTCCCACAGGGTCGGTCTTGCCGTTGCGAGGGTCTTGTCGAGGCCCGCGCCATCGAGTCGGTCTTGGCTTCGGGGTGAAGTACTTGGCGTCCGGGGTGCGGTACTTGTGGCACAGGTGGCGATCTTGGCGTCCTTCCGGTTCGGGTTTGGCGTTCGAGGGAGGTACTTGTCGTTCTCGGGGCGTTCTTGGTGGTCATCGGGTCCGAGTGGCTGATCTTGTCAGTTTCATAACGGAGGCCTTGACGTCCCATGTCGAAGATGTTCCGCGACGGTTGTCGATGTCGGGATTGGGACGGCCTCGATGGTATTGTGGGGTCCTTCGTGCTCGGCGTGGTACTCGAGTCCGAGGACGGGCCACCGGTGGTTCATTGAGGTTGGCGCCCGTGGCAGCAGAAGACGGGCGGAGCTCACGCGGCGAGGCGGCGCATCAGCGGCGACGGCAGCGATGGCGAGGTTGGCGGAGGGCCGCGGCACCGGAAGGCGGAAAGCGGCGGCGGCAGCGCTGGGCTTAGTGGCGGCAGGGCTCGGCGAGGCGAGCGGAGGCGGGCGTAAACCTGGCGGCGTGCTTTCGCCGGCGGCGTCTGCGGAGGAGGCAGCGAGGCTAGAGGCGTCGCCGCAGCAATGTGAGCAGGCTCGCGAGCGGCGGGCCAGGTGGCAGGGCGGGCCTGACGCAGTGGAGGCTGCCGGCTAGGGCGGTGCTCGCATGCGGAGGCGGCCGCAGACGGTGGCGTGGTGGGGAAGCGGCCCGCAGAACGGCGCGTCGAGGAGAGGAGGAGGCGAGGTGGGTCGGCGAGGGACCGCGGAGGGTGGGAGGGGCTCGGGTCCATGTGAGCAAGGAGGAGGCTGCAGTGAGGGTGGAGAGAGGCGGAAGGCGCTGCAGGGGGCGGCGAGCAGAGCCGGGAGGAGGACGAAGAGCAGACTGCAGGGTAGGGTGGGAGGCGGGGGAGCCTGCGGGGTGGGGGCCACGCGGGGCCAGCGAGGAGAGAGGCAGGGGCTGTGCTGGCGGTGTGGGGGTGGGCTGGGGGAGTGGGGACTGGGGTTGGTCTGCAGGTGGGCCAGGGGCGGTGAGGGTCCCAGCGGCAGAGAGAGATGGGTAGGGGCGGCTGGGTGAGGGTTAGGTGGGCCGGGGCCACGTGGCGGGTGGGCCAGGCGGGTAGGAGGGGAGAGAGAGGGGGTTAGCTGGTGGGGTCCCTGTGTCGGTGGGGTAGAGGGAGAGAGGGTAGAATGGCTAGGGTGAGAAAAGAGAGAGAGAGGGAGCTGGATGGATGAGGTGGCAGGTGGGTATGTTTGGGGTGAGAGGGGGAGGTGGCAGCCTGGGGTTGGTGGGTAGGAATAGATTGGGTGGGACTAGGATTTAGAGGGAGCCGTTTTCAAAAGTGTGTTTGTTTGGTCCTCTTTAATTTAAAACAGAACCACTTTGCAAATAGTTTTTAAGTGAAACAAAATATCCGATACCTTCGGGGTTTTGCCTTTTATAATAAAGAGGGGTATTTGTATAATCAAAATTGGCTTTTCAAATAATGCAGTCAAACAATGCATGAAGATGACGATGCAATGCACAAATTCAACGCGATTTTCTGGTAGTGGTTTTGCGGGATGCCACAATTCGACACCACTAACAATGGATCTCGCCCTCGAGATCCGCCTCATGCTACCGGAAAAAAAAAGGTCGGCGATCTGCGTCTTCTCACTTTGTGTAGATCCTCGCGACACCACTAACAAGAGGTCGGTGTCCGTGATCGTCGAGAGAACACTCCGGGAACAACAGGTCGAAGGTAGAGGTATCAACAAATAAAGCCACCTCTAGCTTCGATGGAGAGAGGGAACCGATGCATTCTCGTCCACTTCAATGTACAAAAGCGAATAGAAGGGGTAGTCGGCATGGGGGCCAATCCATCACGCACCCAAACTATTACTCCGCACAATCAGTAGAAGAGCGTTCAACCATTCTCGGATTCAGACTGAAGATCTCGACAAGCGAGGTTCGGAAACAAAGGAGTGATGCAGACTCTGCATCGGATCCGGCGTAGATGATGTCGTCGCGTCGGAAGACACCGGAAGGCACAAACAAATAACAAAGGACGGCACCACAGACGAAGGTTTTCCTCGGATAGCATGGAGACCAGATGTAGCAACACCGTTATCGAAGAAGGAGGCGAAACCCTAAAGGTACGACGGAAACCCAATCACGAGAATTCCTGGACTCGAAGAAAGGGACGAGAGCGGATTCAAAACACGTAGAGGTAAGAGGAGAACAGCAGAGGGTAAGGAGTAAAATCAGACCTAGTTAGAGCTATCCAACCGATTTTGCAAAATAGTTTTGACACTCTACTTCGGCCGTTAGCTAGGTTATCCTACAGGCTGGACTTGTGGGGTATCGTAACTGCTGAGCTCTGATACCACTCTGTAACACCCTCAGAATCGGACTTATGCAAGTTTGAGCAAAATCCGCCAAACCCGCATAGAAACGATTCAAAGGTGCCCACCAGGCACTTTCGTGCGGGTGGAAAACGAAGCAATAACATTACACAACAGTCCTCGATGGGACCCACAGAACAGATATATATAACAGCGACTCAAAGAGTCAAGAATACAGATATAATATACAAGGATCCAAATCACCTTGAAAACGGTGGAGCGTCCGTCTACGGACAAGAAGCAAATGGGGCTAAGAGCCACGAAGAATAACCAATGGCGTCCATAACCCTGCCAAGCCGGAAGGGTAACCACCCGCTAACGGCGTCGATCTCAAAACCCGCTTAAACAAAAGGGTGCCGACAAAGGGCAAAGGAAAAGAGGAGGCGTCAAGATCGAGGCCGACACAGCGAGGCTAGAATTCCGGTCCTCGCCTACATAGGTATGGTGGATCGAGCGGCAGCATGCACTAAACAACCTATAGAGACTCGATACAAAAGGCGGTTATCAGAGAGGGGTAAGAATGACCTATTCGGATCCAACCTGATACTATCCTCAACCAAACCCATCCTGGCGTTTCCCCCTCGAGACCAAACGAGGAAGTCAACCGAGGAACTCACACCGTTGACAGTTTTACTTATTCGGTTATCGTTGCAGCAATTACTAGTCAGATTTAGTTAATCGTCCTGATAAAGTAAGCAGTGGGCACTTTTACTCAACCATTCCGTTATAGTTGCGTCAATTACTAATCAGATACAGGTAGCATGAGATAAACCCATAACCCAGCAGTTGTTGGTACTTTTATTCAGCCATTTTGTTGTAGTTGCAAAACTTACTAGTCAGGTACAATGGTCGCAAGCGACACTCCAAACAAGCAGTTGTGGGCAGTATTAATTAGCCATTCCATTATAGTGAAGCTGATTACTAGTCATTATAAGTCAAATTTATAGCAATAAACTTTAGTTATGCTTGTCTATGATCGAGATACTGTGCTCCAAGTCGTCCATATCCGCGGACACGGCTTTCAGAAAGTTCTACCCGGCCGGGGTGCACCAATAGCAACACACGCTCGATCAACCTCGGAAAAACCAAATCAAAACCCAACGAGGCTTTCACATTGAACAATCACAGATTCAGAAATATTTCAGGCCACCCTTAAGTAGATTCCATAGCGAAGCTAGCTGACTTGAGACGGCCTCAAGGTTTGGGTGGACGCGGTAATTTGGGAACCCGAAAGTGTGGCTGGGCTTGTCGATGCAGCGTAACGTGTCCCGATCCTAACAGATGCATGTGCTCCTCGCACAATTTAAATACAGAAATTAGCATGGCATAAGTACAGGATAGTAAAAACACCTCAAACTAGTTTGTGGCCCCAAGAAATAAGAATGAATCAAGCTCTGGCTCAGGGGGGTCCCATATACCTCCCGGATGTGGATAGCGCGATAAATCAAGGAACAGGTATCAAGTACTCGGGGTCTTACGGGACACAAGTGGGCGTTCGGAAACCAAATATTTTCTATCACCCACCGATGCCTCTGCTTATTTCAATTTTAGTTGTTAAACAGAAATTAAAGTGACGATAAGTAAAACTAAGATCATCTCCATCATCAACATGCGGCAATACATCAACAACTGTGGCATATGACGACACACAACAGCACTTGAGCAAGCGACTACGACGCGCAAGTCCAACTATCTAACAAGCAACAGGTAATAGGATGTGTCCAAGGCAATATAAGGCTGCAAGGGATATCACGGGTACGAAAACTAGAGCATCGCAACACCGATAGCAATAGATCAACAGGAGGAAGTAAAGACTATAAAAGTAAGATAGGTAGAAAGGGGAGATGCTGCTTTGAAAACATTGTCGAAGGGTTCATCCAAGATCGGGCGAAGCTCACATCAACTCAACGGCCTTATCCGAAGAAGCAAAACACTAGAATAAACACCGGATGCAATATTTAATACACGGCGGAAGATCGGCATGATGCATGTATGATGCATGACATGGCAAAGGTGCAATGCAATTAGGTCATATTAAGCGGAACCGGGGTCCCGACAATTAATTAGAAGGTTCAAGTTATTTAGGTACCCGCAAATTAAATGTTGTTTAACATGGCGAGAAGGTAGTACTGGTTCGCTACACCAATTTAAATGAGGCCAATATAAGGCTAAATTTGCCCATATGGGCCCCATATTTAATTATTAGGTGATTCGCATAAGGCCCCAAACCACATGATATGCATGCGAGATGACAATTAAATATGCAACAAGTTGTTATTATATTATGAAATAGGGTTCGAGGAAAAGGGTTCACACATAGGGGCCCGACGATCTTGGGGTTCCGGTTCGGGTTGGTCTCGGGTTTAGGGTTCGACAGATCGTCTCGGCGGTATGTTCTCAAACATCGGGTAGATCTTGTCGCATCCGGTTCTCAGGTCTCGGCGTTCGGAAGGAGTACTCGGTTCGGTCGGGGTTGCATCGGATTCTTGAGGTTGTTCTTGTCGCATGCGATCTTGTCGGGTCCCATGTGGTCGGTCTTGCCGTTCAGGGTCTTGTCGAGGCCCGCCATCGAGTCGATCTTGGCTTCGGGGTGAAGTACTTGGCGTCTGGGGTGCGGTACTTGTGGCACAGGTGGCGATCTTGGCGTCCTTCCGGTTCGGGTTTGGCGTTCGAGGGAGGTACTTGTCGTTCTCGGGGCGTTCTTGGTGGTCATCGGGTCCGAGTGGCTGATCTTGTCAGATTCATAACGGAGGCCTTGACGTCCCATGTCGAAGATGTTCCGCGACGGTTGTCGATGTCGGGATTGGGACGGCCTCGATGGTCTTGTGGGGTCCTTCGTGCTTTCGGCGTACTCGAGTCCGCGGGACCGCCACCGGTGGTTCAGGGTTGCGCCCGTGGCAGCGGCGACGGCGGAGCTCACCGGGGGCGGCGGCATCGCGGCGGCAGCGAGCGGCGATGGCGAGGTTGGCGGAGGGGCCGCGCCGGAAGGCGGAAGCGGCGGCAGCGAGGGCTTGGTGGCGACGGGCTCGGCGAGGGAGCGAGGTGCGGGCGAGGCCCGGGCGGCGTGCTCGCCCGGCGACGGCGTCTGCGGAGGAGGCAGCGAGCTAGAGGGAGCGTCGCCGGCAGCACCTGGAGGCGCAGGCGGGCCGTGGCCAGGTGAGCGAGGCTCATGAGGCGGCAGGCGGGCTGTGGCGGCAGCAGTGGAGGCCGGCTAGGGGCGGGTGTCGCATGCGAGGGCGGCAGCGGGACGGTGGCGTGGTGGGAAGGCGCGGCCATGGGCGAACGGCGTCGGCCGAGGAGAGAGGAGCGAGGTGGGTGGCGAGGGGGACCGCCGGAGGTGGGGAGGGCTCGGGTCGCGAGGAGGAGGCCAGCCGGCGGGTGAGGCGAGGAGGGCGTGAGGGGAGGGTGGAGAGAAGGCGGCAGCTTGCACAGGCGAGAGCAGAGCTGGGAGGAGGAGGCAGACGCACGGGTGGGTGGGAGGCTGGGAGCCTGGGGTGGGGGCCATGAGGAGAGAGGCAGGGCTGTCTTGGCGGTGTGGGGTGGGCTGGGAGTGGGGACGGGGTTGGTCTGGTGGGCCAGGGCGGTGAGGTCCCAAGGCAGAGAGATGGGTAGGCGGTGGGTGAGGGTTAGGTGGGTCGGGGCCACGTGGCGGGTGGGCCAGGCGGGTAGGAGGGGAGAGAGAGGGGTTAGCTGGTGGGGTCCCCTGTGGGGTGGGGTAGAGGGAGAGAGGGTGGGGTGGCTAGGGTGAGAAAAGAGGGAGGGAGGGGGCTGGATGGATGAGGTGGCAGGGTGGGTATGTTTGGGGTGAGAGGGGGAGGTGGCAGCCTGGGGTTGGTGGGTAGGATTAGATTGGGTGGGACTAGGATTTAGAGGGAGCCGTTTTCAAAAGTGTGTTTGTTTGGTCCTCTTTAATTTAAAACAGAACCACTTTGCAAATAGTTTTTAAGTGAAACAAAATATCCGATACCTTCGGGGTTTTGCCTTTTATAATAAAGAGGGGTATTTGTATAATCAAAATTGGCTTTTCAAATAATGCAGTCAAACAATGCATGAAGATGACGATGCAATGCACAAATTCAACGTGATTTTCTGGTAGTGGTTTTGCGGGATGCCACAGTATGGCATTGTGGGATGCAGATGGGCTCCCGATCTTTACATCCTGCAGATTTATTGAGGAGTGTATGGCTCCATTGGAGGCGGAACTAAGGGCATGCATAGAAGGTTTGGATCTAGCTCTTCACCGTTCCAACCTTCTCGTTATTATCAAATCTGACTGCTCCCAGCTGGTGCTCATTGCTAATTCTTCTACTAAGGATACATCTTCAAATTGCTTCCTGTTTGAAGAACTTCATGCTTTAGCTAATCAAGGTAGAATTTGTACCTTTGTAAAAGTGGAACTATCCCAGGTTAGGGTTAGCCACACCCTTGCAAATATTGCGAGGGTGGAACGATGAACTGCAACTTGGTTAGGGTCAGAACCTAAAGCTATTCTTCCTTTGCTCAATCATGACCGTCATGTAATCCTTCCTATTTGAATAAAGTTCCTACTTTACCCACAAAGAACACAAAACGAAGTATTTATGATTTACCGGATTTTTTTCAAATCTTTCTGAATTGTTTAAACTTTTTAGCATAAATCTGAGCAAATCTAGTGCATTGCATCCAAAATGGAGGATGGATAAATAGGCAAAGTCGCTCGGACTTAGCCTCACCAAGTCACCGAAGGTGCATCTCATAAGATGATGCCAAATGCATTAACTTTAGCTTTAAAATGTTATAACTTTTGTAGCACCTTGTGACGGAACTACAATATGTTTTTACATTTAGATTCCCACATCGAGCTCCACAAAACAAGGTCTCACTTGCATATATTGGAATGAACTTTATAGAAGGAAACTTTAGCATGTGAGAGCGTGTCAAAACAACTTTCATGCGCGACGAGAAAACTAGATCTACAACTATGGGTAAGCAACTTTATAACGACTAAAAGCAACCTTACAATAACAACTACCGGTGATGCATCAGAAATAATGCCATGGGAAGCTCTAGGGGCGTGTTTGGTTGCTTGTTTCCCTGTTTCTCGCATGGAGCGAGAAGAAATAAGGGTGTTTGGTTCCGCGCGACGGATGGAATCTTTGCATCGCACGAGTCTTAAAGCGCCCCTCAGCCAGGCCCTGGAGGAACACCAAAATAGGGCGTTTCCATGGAGCCAAGTTATTCTCGCGCTCGCGGGGGAAGAAGTTGCACGCGCTCGTGCAATGGAGAGATGGCGGGAGCTTGCAAAATCTGGAGGGAGAAATTGGGGTTACCGCCCGCCGATTTGCCACCGCTATTTACACCGCCCCTCCGCCGGTTCCAAAATCCCTGCCTCCATTTCCCCCAATTTCGAGCTCTCCCTCCAAACCCTCTTCCTCACCGACGAGCAGGTAAGCGGCGCCTCCTATTCCGGTGGGTCTAGCTCATCTCCGGCAAGTCTTCCTCCTTGGATATGTCGGACATGTTGTCCTCGTCAGGCGAGATTAAGGTCGTGGTTAGAAACACCTAACCCTAGCTCTCGCACCTTAGATATGTTGCCATGTTCTAGCTCACAGTTCTAAGCTATGAGCTGGTGTTCTTGATCTAAACCTGAGCATGTTGTCCTGTGAGGATTTCCATGTGCTGTAGGTAGGATTAGTATTATAAATATAGTTCTTTCGCTAGAACTGAATACATTATTATTCCTGCTGCCGTAGGAGAAGGTTGTGTCCCCTGATGTAACACCCTCAGAATCGGACCTATGCAAGTTTGAGCAAAATTCGCCAAACCCGCATAGAAACGATTCAAAGGTGCCCACCAGGCACTTTCGTGCGGGTGGAAAACGAAGTAATAACATTACACAACAGTCCTCGATGGGACCCACCGAACAGATATATATAACAGCGACTCCGAGAGTCAAGAATACAAATATAATGTACAAGATCCAAATCACCTTGCAAAAAGTAGAGCGTCCGGCTACGGACAAGATGCAAATGGGGCTAAGAGCCCTGAAGAATAACCAATGGCGTCCATAACCCTGCCCAGCCGGAAGGGTAACCCTAACGGCGTCGATCTCAAAACCGCTTAAACAAAAGGGTGCCGACAAAGGGCAAAGGAAAAAGAAGGAGGCGTCGATCGAGGCCAAGACACGGCGAGGCTAGAATTCGGCCTCGCCTACATAGGTATGGTGGATGGCGTGGCGGCAAAGATGCACTAAACATCCTATAGAGACTCGATACAACTGACGGTTATTAGAGAGGGGTAAGAATGACCTATTCGGGACCAACCTGATACTATCATCAAACAAACCCATCCTGGCGTTTCCCCCTCGAGACCAATCGAGGAAGTCAACCGAGGACTCACACGGTTGGCAGTTTTACTTATTTAGTTATAGTTGCGACTTTACTAGTCGGGTTTTGGATAATCGTCGATAAAATAAGCAGTGGGCACTTTTAGTTAACCATTCCGTGATAGTGGCAACACTTACTAGTCAGATACATTTATCATGAGATAACCCAAAAACCCAGCAGTTGTTGGTACTTTTATTCAGCCATTCGGTTGTAGTTGCAAGATTTACTAATCAGGTACAATTGTCGCAAACGACAACCAAACAAGCAATTGTGGGCAGTATTAATTAGCCATTCCGTTAAAGTGAAGCTGATTACTAGTCATTATAAGTCAAATTTATAGCAGTAAACTTTAGTTATGCTTGTCTATGATCGAGATACTGTGCTCCAAGTCGTCCATATCCGCGGACACGGCTTTCAGAAAGTTTTACCCGGCCGGGGTGCACCAATAGCAACACACGCTCGATCAACCTCGGAAAAACCAAAAACAAAACCCAACGAGGCTTTCACGACTGAACAATCACAGGATTCAGAAATATTTCAGGGGGCCACCCCTTAAGTAGAATCCGAATAGAGTAAGCAAGCTCGAGACGGCCTCAAGGTTATGGGGGCCGTGAACGATCGGGAACCCGAAGTGTGGCTGGGCTTGTCGACACCGGAATCGGGCCATGATCCTAACAAGACAGTGTGCTCCTCGCACGCTTTAAATACGAAGTAGCATGGCATAAGTACAGATCGTAAATAAAACCTCAAACTAGTTTGTGGCCCCAAGAAATAAGATCGAATCAAGCTCGCTCGGGGGTCCCATATACCTCCCGGATGTGGATAGCGCAAAATCAAGGACAGTATCAAGTACTCGGGGTCTTACGGACACAAGTGGGCGTCGAAACCAAATATTTTCTATCACCCACCGATGCCTCGCTTATTTCAGTTTTAGTTGTTAAACAGAAATTAAGTGACGATAAGTAAAACTAGAATCATCTCCAACATCAACATGCGGCAATACATCAACAATCGTGGCATTTGACAACACGCGACAACACTTGAGCAAGCGACTACGACATAAGTCCAACTATCTACCAAACAATGGTAATAGGATGTGTCCAAGGCGATATACTACTGTAGGGATATCAAAGGGTACAAAACTAGAGCATCGCGACACGTATAGCAATAGATCAACAGAGGAATAAAGACTATAAAAGTAAGATAGGTAGAAAGAGGAGATGCTCTTTGAAAACATTGCCGAAGGGTTCAACCAAGATCGGGCGAAGCTCACATCAACTCAACGGCCTTATCCGCGAAGAAGCAAAACACTAGAACAACACCGGATGCAATATTTAATACGGCGGAAGATCGGCATGATGCATGCATGATGGATGACATGGCCAAGTACAGCGATGCAATTAGGTCAATATTAAGCGGGGTCCCGACAATTACTTAGATGGTTCAAGTTGTTTAGATCCCCCGCAAATTAAATGTTGTTATAGTATGGTAAAAGATGGCACCGGTTCGTTACACGAGTTTAAATGAGGCCAAGATAAGGCTAGATTTGCCCGCATATGGGCCCCATATTTAATTATTAGGTGAATCGGCATAAGGCCCCCAAACCAATGCTATGCATGCGGGAATGACAATTTAATATGCAATCAAGTTGTTATTATGCATTTATAAAATAGGGTATTGAGGAAAAGGTCACACATTTAGGGTTCGACGATCTTGTTAGGGTTCCGGTTCGAATTCGGGTCCGTGGTTCGACGGGTCAGGTTCGGGGTTCACGGATGCGTTCTCGGCTCGGGGTTAGGGTCTTGGCGCATCCGGGGTCTCGTGTCCGGATGAAGCACTCGGCGTCCTCGAGGGAGTCCTTGTCGCCCATGTGTCCTTCGGGTTCTATGTCGATGATCTTGTCGTCGAGAAGAACTTGCCGGGTCCCATGGGGTCGATCTTGCCGTTGCGAGGGTCTTGGCGGGTCCGCGCTTCGGATTCCGTGAGGGAGATCATGGCGTCGGTGAGGTCGATCCTGTCGGTTCCACGGTGTTAGTTGTCGGTGTCGGACTTGGCGTCCGGGGGTTCGGGTCCGCGATGAAGATCTTGGGTGGCACCATGTACATGTACATCCTTCGCAAACCTCGGCATCGAGCCGGTCTTGCCGGTGAGCTACCGTGCACGAAGACCTTGATCTTCCCGATTGGGCTTGAGCAGCTCCAACACACGCGGTGGGGGACATACGAGCTCCACTTGGCCAACTCTGGATCAGGAGCTCATCGACGACGTTTTACCATCTGGGCATCGGCTCCCTCTGACTTGTAGCAGCCAAGCTGAAAACACCGTGTGGCATGGACGCTGCGTACGGGTTCGTGCATGACGGCGGGCGATCCACAAGGGCGGTCGGGGCACGGCTCACGTCACGGTCGAGGCGGACGACGTCCTTGTGAACGACGAATGGCGCCGGCTTGTCGGAGAGGCAGCAGAGGTGGGAGCTTCCGTGCTGGGGACGCAGGCGACGAGGCCGGCTCGCTGGAGGAGGAGAGGCTCCGCGCGCGGACGACGCGTCGCTGCGGTGCAGCGAGGTGGCGACGGCCAGCGCCGACGCAGCGAGGTGGGGCAGCGCCTTGGCGCCGCGTCCGGGCGAGGTGGAAGCGGCGCCGGAGGCGCGAGTGGCGCTCGGCGGGCAGGCGCTCGACGGAGGCGGGTTGCGGCCGCTGGCCGGGAGCCCTGGCGAGGCAAGGCGGAGCGGAGGGGGAGAAAGCGCGGCGCGGGCGATGGAGGCGACGGGACGCCTTGGGCGACTCAGCGGCGCGGCCGCCAGAAGGAGGCGCGCGAGGGAGAGAAGGGAGGCGGGAGGAGGCTGCAGGCGACGGAGATGGTGGACGAGGAGCTCATGGCCGGGCAGCGTGGCTGGCGGGCCAGGCCTTGGCCAGGGCAGGTAGCGGCAGTGAGCGTGGCCTGGGCGAGCTAAGCGCGGAGGGAGGTGGGGCGGTGGCTGGCGTGGTTGGAGGAGGCGGCGGGGTCTGGCGAGGCGCAGAGCGGGGCCGGCTGAGGCGCTGGGGAGAGGAGCGTCGGGCGTGAGGAGGAGCAGGGAGGAAGAGTGCAGTGGGTGGGGGCAGGTGGGATGAGCTGGGTAGTGGGGCGGGGCCCACGGGATAGGGACTAGAGGTGGTTCTGGGACGGTGCAGGCTGGCGTGGCGTGTGCGCCGAAGGTGGGGCGGGGGTGGGGGGCCGGCGTGAGTGGCTGTGTGTGCTGGCGCGGGGTGGAGTGTGATGGGGTTGGTGGGTCGTGTGTGGAGGGAGAGAGAGAGCTGAGAGAGAGGGAGAGAGAGGGACAAGTGGCAGGGAGGGATTGGGGGGAGGAGAGGGAGAGGGTGAGGTGGCATGGTGGGATTGGTGGGAGTGATGTGGCAGGTAGGGGGTGGGTAGATTAGTTAGTAGGTTTAGGATTTGTTGGGACGGACCGGTTGGACCGATTTAATTTCTGGGGCGGTCGTCCGGGTCGCTTCGGCCCGTTCGACTGCCCCACTAAAATAATTTAAACGTTTGTTTGTTTTGAACGGGCCGTCTGCAAACCGATAGCGGTCAAAACAAAATATTCCGGGGACCCGGTTTTGGCGTTTGAATAAAAGACGGGGCGTTTTAGAAAACAAAACGGGCTTTGCGAAAATAGTTTTGGCAAACAATGCATGATGATGACGATGCAATGCACAAATTCAACGCGATTTTCTAGTAGTGGTTTTGCGGGATGCCACAATTCGACACCACTAACAATGGATCTCGCCCTCGAGATCCGCCTCATGGTACCGGAAGGAAGGTCGGCGGTCTGCGTCTTCTCGCTTCGTGTAGATCCTCGCGACACCACTAACGAGGGTTCCTTCTTCATCTGGAAATCGGCGATACCACCAACAAAGGGTCGTTGTCCCCGGTCGTCGAGAGAACACTCCGGAGAAACAAAGGACGAAGATAGAGGTATCAAACGAGAAGGCCACCTCTAACTTCCATTAGACGAGGGGGAAGTTACATTGATCCACCAGTTCGATGTACAGAGCGAACAGTAAGAGTCGGGTAGGGTGATCAGTCCATCCCGGAACCAACTATCAACTCTATACATGGGCAGGAGAATCAGGCAACTCAACTCTCGAGATTTAGACTGAAGACCTTCTTAGGCGGTGTTCGGAACAAAGGAATGTTGCCAGCAGAAATCGTATGAAAGACACAATGATTAGGTTTCGCGATGGTTCCATTGGCATGAACAGCACATGCTCAAGGTCGACTCCAACTTCACCAAGGCTCGTCCTTCTCATATGTTTTTCAACGACACAGACATCCGGCAAGGAACACAGATGGATAAAGATCTCAAGAACAAAAGATCGGACGAAGGCACAACAGAACAGCTGCAGATTGACGATCGTAGCACCTCCGTTACAAAAGGGAGAAATCGAAACCCTGAAGGTACGACGGAAACCCAACCACGAGAAATCCTGGACTCGAAGAGAGAGAAGAGACCGGATTCAAAACACGTAGAGGTAAGAGGAGAACAGCAGAGGGTAAGGAGTAAAATCAGACCTAATCAGAACTATCCAACCGATTTTGCAAGAATAGTTTTGACACTCTACTTCGGCCGTTAGCTAAGGTTATCCTGATTTGGACTTGTGGGGTATCGCAAGCTGAGCTCGATACCACTGTAACACCCTCAGAATCGGACCTATGCAAGTTTGAGCAAAATTCGCCAAACCCGCATAGAAACGATTCAAAGGTGCCCACCAGGCACTTTCGTGCGGGTGGAAAACGAAGTAATAACATTACACAACAGTCCTCGATGGGACCCACCGAACAGATATATATAACAGCGACTCCGAGAGTCAAGAATACAAATATAATGTACAAGATCCAAATCACCTTGCAAAAAGTAGAGCGTCCGGCTACGGACAAGATGCAAATGGGGCTAAGAGCCCTGAAGAATAACCAATGGCGTCCATAACCCTGCCCAGGCCAAGCCGGAAGGGTAACCCTGCTAACGGCGTCGATCTCAAAACCTGCTTAAACAAAAGGGGTGCCGACAAAGGGCAAAGGAAAAAGAAGGAGCGTCGATCGAGGCCAGTACACGGCGAGGCTAGAATTCGGCGGTCCTCGCCTACATAGGTATGGTGGACTGAGCGGCAGCGGCAGCATGCACTAAACATCCTATAGAGACTCGATACAACTGACGGTTATTAGAGAGGGGTAAGAATGACCTATTCGGGACCAACCTGATACTATCATCAAACAAACCCATCCTGGCGTTTCCCCCTCGAGACCAATCGAGGAAGTCAACCGAGGGACTCACACGGTTGGCAGTTTTACTTATTTAGTTATAGTTGCGGCACTTTACTAGTCAGGTTTTGGATAACCGTCCTGATAAAATAAGCAGTGGGCACTTTTAGTTAACCATTCCGTGATAGTGGCAACACTTACTAGTCAGATACATTTATCATGAGATAACCCAAAAACCCAGCAGTTGTTGGTACTTTTATTCAGCCATTCCGTTGTAGTTGCAAGATTTACTAATCAGGTACAATTGTCGCAAACGACAACCAAACAAGCAATTGTGGGCAATATTAATTAGCCATTCCGTTAAAGTGAAGCTGATTACTAGTCATTATAAGTCAAATTTATAGCAGTAAACTTTAGTTATGCTTGTCTATGATCGAGATACTGTGCTCCAAGTAGTCCATATCCGCGGACACGGCTTTCAGAAAGTTTTACCCGGCCGGGGTGCACCAATAGCAACACACGCTCGATCAACCTCGGAAAAATCAAAAACAAAACCCAACGAGGCTTTCACGACTGAACAATCACAGGATTCAGAAATATTTCAGGGGGCCACCCCTTAAGTAGAATCCGCAACGGAGTAAGCAAGCTCTGAGACGGCCTCAAGGTTATGGGGACGGCTGTGAACGACTGGGAACCCGAAAGTGTGGCTGGGCTTGTCGACACCGCGGAATCGGGCCATGATCCTAACAAGCAAAGGTGCTCCTCGCACAATTTAAATACAGAAAGTAGCATGGCATAAGTACAGGATCGTAAATAAAACCTCAAACTAGTTTGTGGCCCCAAGAAATAAGACTGAATCAAGCTCTGGCTCAGGGGAGTCCCATATACCTCCCGGATGTGGATAGCGCGCAAAATCAAGGAACAGGTATCAAGTACTCGGGGTCTTACGGGACACAAGTGGGCGTTCGGAAACCAAATATTTTCTATCACCCATCGATGCCTCTGCTTATTTCAGTTTTAGTTGTTAAACAGAAATTAAGTGACGATAAGTAAAACTAGAATCATCTCCAACATCAACATGCGGCAATACATCAACAACTGTGGCATTTGACAACACGCGACAACACTTGAGCAAGCGACTACGACACGCAAGTCCAACTATCTACCAAACAACAGGTAATAGGATGTGTCCAAGGCGATATACGGCTGCAGGGGATATCAAAGGGTACGAAAACTAGAGCATCGCGACACAGATAGCAATAGATCAACAGGAGGAATAAAGACTATAAAAGTAAGATAGGTAGAAAGAGGGAGATGCTCGCCTGAAAACATTGCCGAAGGGTTCAACCGAAGATCGGGGCGAAGCTCACATCAACTCAACGGCCTTATCCGCGAAGAAGCAAAACACTAGAACAACACCGGATGCAATATTTAATACAACGGCAGAAGATCGGCATGATGCATGCATGATGGATGACATGGCCAAGGTGCGATGCAATTAGGTCAATATTAAGCGGAACCGGGGTCCCGACAATTACTTAGATGGTTCAAGTTGTTTAGATCCCCCGCAAATTAAATGTTGTTATAGTATGGTAAAAGATGGCACCGGTTCGTTACACGAGTTTAAATGAGGCCAAGATAAGGCTAAATTTGCCCGCATATGGGCCCCATATTTAATTATTAGGTGAATCGGCATAAGGCCCCCAAACCAATGCTATGCATGCGGGAATGACAATTTAATATGCAATCAAGTTGTTATTATGCATTTATAAAATAGGGTATTGAGGAAAAAGGGTCACACATTTAGGGTTCGACGATCTTGTTAGGGTTCCGGGGTTCGGGGTCCGTGGTTCGACGGTCCTGGGGTTCGGGTTCGACGGATGCGTTCTCGGCTCGGTTAGGGTCTTGCACATCCGGTCTCGGTGTCCGGATGAAGCACTCGGCGTCCTCGAGGGAGTCCTTGTCGCCCATGTGTCCTTCGGGTTCTATGTCGATGATCTTGTCGTCGAGAAGAACTTGCCGGGTCCCACGGGGTCGATCTTGCCGTTGCGAGGGTCTTGGCGGGTCCGCGCTTCGGATTCCGTGAGGGAGATCATGGCGTCGGTGGTCGATCCCGTCGGTTCCACGGTGTTAGTTGTCGGTGTCGGACTTGGCGTCCGGGGGTTCGGGTCCGCGATGAAGATCTTGGGTGGCACCCTGTACATGTACATCCTTCGCAAACCTCGGCATCGAGCCGGTCTTGCCGGTGAGCTACCGTGCACGAAGACCTTGATCTTCCCGATTGGGCTTGAGCAGCTCCAACACACGCGGTGGGGACATACGAGCTCCACTTGGCCAACTCGATCGTGAACTCGACGACGTTTTACCATCTGGGCATCGGCTCCCTCTGACTTGTAGCAGCCAAGCTGAAAACACCGCGCGGCATGGACGCGTGGTACGGGGTTCAGGCATGACGGCGGGCGATCCACAAGGGCGGTCGGGGCACGGCTCACGTCACGGTCGAGGCGGACGACGTCCTTGTGAACGACGAATGGCGCCGGCTTGTCGGAGAGGCAGCAGAGGTGGGAGCTTCCGTCGGGGCATGCGACGAGGCTGGCTCATTGGAGGAGGAGAGGCTCATGACGACGCGCTGCGGTGGCTGCAGGTGGCGACGCGGATGGCCGGACGCCGGCGAGTGGGGCAGCGTGGCGCTTCGCGGCTGGGCGAGTGGCAGCAGCGACGCCGGGAGGCGCAGTGGCGGCTCCGGAGGCGAGCAGCGAGGGCTCGACGGGCGGGTGCGGCCCGGCGGGCGGAGGAGCCCAGCGAGGACGGGCGAGGCGGAGGGAGAAAGGCGCAGCGGCCCGGCGATGGAGGCGACGCAGGGCGACATGTGGCGGCGCCAGAGGAGGAGCGCGGCGCAGAGGAGAGTGGGAGGAGGAGGCGCAGGCGGCGGAGATGGTGGACGGAGCGAGCTCGCCATGGCGGCGTGGCTCGGCCGCGGGCGCGTGGCAGGGCGGGGAAGCGGCGGCGGTGGCTGGCTGGGCAGGAGCTAAGCGGCGGAGGAGTGAGGCGGTGGGCTGGCGTGGTTGGAGGGCGGCGGGTCTGGCGAGGCGCAGAGCGTTCTGGCGGAGGCGGGACGCCATAGGCCGGGAGGCGCTGGGAGGAGGCGTCGGGCGTGAGGGGAGAGGGGAGGAAGAGAGACGGTCGTGGGGCAGTGGGATGAGCTGGGTAGTGGGGCGGGCCCACGGGACGAGACAGAGGTGGTTGCGAGGGCAGTCTGGTGCGCGTGGCGTGCGTGTGTGCGCCAGGGGGGGTGGGGCTGCTGGGGTGTGGGGCCGGCGTGAGTGGCTGTGTGTGCTGGCGCGGGGTGGAGTGTGATGGGGTTGGTGGGTCGTGTGTGGAGGGAGAGAGAGAGCTGAGAGAGAGGGAGAGAGAGGGACAAGTGGCAGGGAGGGATTGGGGGGAGGAGAGGGAGAGGGTGAGGTGGCATGGTGGGATTGGTGGGAGTGATGTGGCAGGTAGGGGGTGGGTAGATTAGTTAGTAGGTTTAGGATTTGTTGGGACGGACTGGTTGGACCGATTTAATTTCTGGGGCGGTCGTCCGGGTCGCTTCGGCCCACTAAAATAATTTAAACGTTTGTTTGTTTTGAACGGGCCGTCTGCAAACCGATAGCGGTCAAAACAAAATATTCCGGGGACCCGGTTTTGGCGTTTGAATAAAAGACGGGGCGTTTTAGAAAACAAAACGGGCTTTGCGAAAATAGTTTTGGCAAACAATGCATGATGATGACGATGCAATGCACAAATTCAACGCGATTTTCTAGTAGTGGTTTTGCGGGATGCCACACCTGATCTGTCCGCAACCTTTGTGCTACCTTTGCGTTATGTGCCGAGGTATGATGCGGTGGCCAGGAGGAAGTTGGCCATGTCATGGCCAACATCTCTGTCCGCCTTCGTCATGAATCAGGTCGTCCAGTTGATTGAGAAAGGGGGTTTAGTAGTGCAGGGATTCAAAAAGGCGGACATGCGCCTGATTGTAGAGGACGTCTTCAAGTTCGGTGGCCGGACAGTCACTCCGAACCAGGTGTACAACCACATGAGGCACTAGAGAGTGCGCTGGATTTGGGTGCCGAGGATCAAGAGGCTTGAGAACGTGCGCTGGGTTGAGGAGACCTGTGCTATCATGATGCACGATGATGATTACTATGTGCACATCAAGGTATGATATATTTGCACATTCATCAGTATTTATAATGCTCACATTTGAATTACATGTCATGAACTAACTATGATTCTCATGTAGACTCAGCCATCGAACACCGAGTTGGTCAACAAACCCATTGTCAACTATGCTCAGATGAAGATCGTCTACGGTCCCCGCATTCCCGTTGCGCCCGTCTCTGTGACCACGATACACCGTGCTTTTACCCACCTGATGGAGCACAGAAGATAGGCGACTAGGTATCTTGCCATGACCCCTGAGTGTAGGTTGAACTGGTTCATGGCCTTCCTGAATAAACACTACCTCTGAGCAGCGGACTGAGCTGTTCGAGGAGGTGTTAGTAGTGGTATTGATGATGATGGATGTGATGTGTATTTTGGAGTAGCTAGGCTGATGAACTATGGTTGCGGTGACCCCTGAACTTTGGTGTGTATATTTTGGGAGGTGGTATTCAGGCATAACCCCTCCGTATGTGATGAACTAGTGCTGCATCACGGGTAGTTGCTCGTGAACTCATGCTGCAGCACACACGCCATGACTTATTATGTCGAACCTGTGTCAATATAAGCTAGTAGTTCTCTGAATTTTCTGAACTTTGTGTTCTACCTTGATGATGTTGGGTAAGCTCACCTCACTAGCTAGGAGGTAAGGATAGCAGGGGCAATGCAACTAGCCAAACAAACACCAATTTTCTGAAATCCTATAATGCATGGAACCAAACGACAGGGGCTTGGCTTTTCAACCCCTAGGGAAATGAGAACACATGGAACCAAACGAGCGGCCCTTTTGGCACGAGAGGTTGCATTGCCGCGCGCAGCTTCCACGGAGCCATGATCTCTAGTGCGAGTAAAATCCATGAGCAACCAAACACGCCCTAGGTAGATGGTCGCACCCATGTTCCACTTCAAAAATGTTTGTTTCTAGCCAGCTACAGAAGTGGCCTGGTCGAGCAAGCCATCCGAGCCTTTGCCACCGACAAGACCCACATCAAGAACCCTAGCACCAACACAGCTCACATTCGTTGCCACTGTACCCCCATTTGGTGTATGTGGCATTGCCAACGCAGCTTTCTAAAACAACTGCCATGTTAGTCAAATCATTTGTTCCCTACATTACGGTTTCGAAGTTGCTAGCTTATAGGTGTTTGCTTTGTACTTACTGTTGGATATTCTTTGTTTCTTCATAATTTCATGAAGTATTTTGTCAATGCCTACATTCTTGCACTTTGTACTGCAAGCATGTTCCATCGAGCAGGGATTTATTTCAATGGGAGCTAGAAATTGAATCTAAAAATTTATAGAGAAACCGATTTAGGCAAGCTCATTCTCCATTGATATGCCGCTTGATTCTTAGTATGATATTGTTTCTTTCATGACTCTAAGGCCATCATGATTACTTGCGGCTTGTGATATAATTGGCCTGAGACATCTACGATTCCAATGGATAGTAGATTGTGCGGAATGCCAGAAATTGCACATATATTGTCGATCAAGTCATGTGATAAAAGTCTGCTGAATTTCTATTCAATTATGCAGTATGCTTTTTCAAGATTTGTACTTGGATTGTGTAAAATTATCAAAATGTATTAAAATATTTGGTAACGGTAAAAAAATAATATCAAATTATATAAGTAGCAAGTCTTTTTTCTTCAATATAAGTGCGAAGTCTAGATTTTTTTTTACGCAATAAGTCAAGAAGATTTGAACAAGCATTTCAACCCATTGCAACACGAACATTTTTCCTAGCCTAGATAAATCCAGGACATCTAATTTGGTAGAGAGGGAGTACTAAATTAGCATTTTTCAGTTAGTACCGTCGTTTTTTTTAGACAAAAAAGGCACCGTCGGCTGAACGGCTGGCCCCGCGATTCCTATTCCATACCTGGCTGGGCCGGTTCGTGCTAAGGTTCGCATTGGAGGCCCAGACATGCTTCCGGGGCCCAGCCCTAGTCGTCTCGCGAAACCCTAATCAGGAACCCCGTCGGGGCTGTGGCTATATATAATCAGACCTTTTCTTAGCAATCTCGCCGTCGTCGGCGCGCCGCCTCTTCATCGTGCTTCATTACGGCTGCACCTGCATCTCTCTTGAGATTCTATCCGCTCCCCTATTCGATTCTCTCTCCGTTGTTCTTGTTGATTTGATATTTTTTTGTTCCACGGTTTTGTTTTTGCAAGATCAGCTTCTTGTCTGGACCTTGAAATTCACGGTTACAGCCAATCGGCAAATCATCCTGCCATCTTGCTAGATTAATGTTGGCTTTCAACTCACCTGGATCTGATTACTCGATGATTTTCTGGGCCCTTTCCGCCGGCACATGCCCTTCTTCTCTTAGAAAAATATACAGTAGTAATTTCGTATTTCCGACTTTTGTTTCTGCAAGATCAGCTTCTTGTCTGGACCTCGAATCTCACAGATCCAGCCAATCGGCAAATCGTCCTGCCATCTTGCTAGATTAAGGTCGGCTTTCAACTCACCTGGATCTGATACTAGATGATTTTCCGGGCCCTTTCCGTCGGCACATCCTATATGTGAGAGATCATTAGTTCCGCTTTTATTCGTGCGTTAGAAAGTAAGCAAACTCACTCTGTCCCAAAACCTGTCCATGTTTTGAGGCAATTTCTTCGTTTGCGAGATGGATAACCCAAATACCTCATCTGCGAGTTTGGTTTTCTACTGATCTCGTGGAGGTGTTTTGTAGACATTCCTTTTGTTTACAGTTCTTCTTAACTCTTCGTTTTTTTTATCAGACTTAATTTTGAGGTGACTAAAAAACCGAGACGAGCTATCGCGATGGCGCACCGAAGACCAAAGAACTATACGCATGTGGCATATCTGCTTGAAAACGTAATTAATTGTCCCATCTGATTAATAATGGATCACTTTTGCAAGGCTGCACATGATACACGTCCATGTTATCCGTCAGTCGAATAACCCAGCCACAAAATCCTGGCAAGTTTCGCTGAAAGCTCGCATCGATGCTACACCGGTCTGCGGGCTACGGCAAATGCTCATCCGTTGTCCCCAAATCAAGGCACTGAAAATAAGAGCAAATATTTTAATTCCGCGGTTGCCCAAGTGTCTGATCAATTTGACGTGAGTGGAACAACATGATTTACCAAGGACTTCTGGCTATCAAGGCCGAAGCAGTTGCAGTTGCAGTCTTGCAGAGTGCAGGTTCCTTGTTGATACAAAGGACTTCCGACTATAGCTGAAGCGATGGCAGTTGCAGGAGTGTGCAGGTTCCTCGTTGCCATCACCGCTGGATCACTGGTCTTGAAAAAAAAATGTACAAACGCTTATTTGCATATTCTGTGGTAAAAAAGAGGTTTCGGTGAAAATCCAGATGAACAAAAATTCAATTCATACACCATAAGCTAATTCTACAAGCTAACAAAATTAAAAGGCCAAAAGAGCTAATCGTGCAAGCTAACATATTTCCTACATGTTTCTCCATTTCCAGACTCAATCATATCGCTAACTATAATACTTCATCCTACAAGCTAACAGATTTCCTAACTGTTTCTTCATGTCCGGACACAATCATATCCTAATCTTACTAACTATAGTTATATACTTCCTCCACCCCAAATCATATCTAAACGTATTTTATTGTAATAGATACATGCAAATCTAGAAAAAATCTGCGACAAGTATATGACTATTGTAATAGATACATGCAAATTTGGGACGGAGGAAGTATATATAACTATATATATATTGATGAAGTATATAACTATCGAATTTACTATCAAAATAAATAGAAGGGATTTTCATACATGTAACTATTCAAACAGTAGTAAGATTATTAGGAAGAACACATAAGATGAAAATGAGGCTAAGAGCAAAGACCACAACACATTATAGTTCTACTGGCCTCGCTTAACAATTAATAAAAAAGAAGTCTACTTCATTAATTTAGAAGTCAAGCATAGTCCACATAGCTAGAAAAAACTTTATTGGAGGCCAAAAGAGCTAATCATACAAGCTAACATATTTACTACCCGTTTCTTTATTTCCTGACGCAATCATATCGCTAACTATAATACTTCATCCTACAAGCTAACATATTTCCTAACTGTTTCTTCATTTCTTGACCTCAATCATATCCTAATCTTACTATAGTTATATATATATATATATATATATATATATATATATATATATATATATATATATATATACTTCCTCCATCCCAAATTATATCTAGACATTTTATTGTAATAGATACTACATGCAAATCTAGAAAAATCTGCGACAAGTTATTTGGGACGGAGTAAGTATATAACTATATATATTGATGAAGTATATAACTATTGAATTTACTACTCCCTCCAAATCTATCTAGATTTGGATGAATCTAGACACTATTTAGTATATAGATTCATCCAAATCTAGACAAATGCAAGTCAACTAATATGGGTCGGAGGGAGTATCAAAATAAATAGATGGGATTTTCATACATGTAACTATTCAAACAGTAGTAAGATTATTAGGAAGAACATATAGATGAAAATGAGAATAAGAGCAAAGACCACAACACCTGCTTCCTATGCCTGCATAATCACATTATAGTTCTACTGGCCTCGCTTAATAACGATTAATAAAAAAGAAGTCTACTTTGTTAATTTAAAAGTCAAGCATAGTCCTGGTCTAAGCTCGGGTTCCTTACAATCCATATGCTTTGGTAAATTATAAACTGAGTTTTGACCATGAATTTAACTAATAAAATACGAGTCCTGTGCCACAAAATTATAAAAAATGCTAAGCATTTACAAGTATTTCGAGACAACTTCTGTTTTTATTTTGAAGGGCAGGCCTTGCGCAGTGGTAGGGTATCTCCACTTGTGTCCTAGAGGTCCTGAGTCCGAATCAGCTTCTTTGCATAAAAGCAAGGGAAAGTCTGCCTAGAAACCCCACAATGAGTTGGAGCTTTCAGTATTGGGTATGCCCTTTTCAGTGTCCAATGTTTCCTTCAAATTATGTGCTCCAATCTAGTATGTTTTAATATGCAAGCAGAATAACCAAATGCAAACTATCCGTGATGTTTTTGCTGCAGAATTCCATGCATTGGAACAAGCCGTCAATGTTGCACTGCATGGGGTGCTATACGAGTAGTTTTTGAAACTTCTGGCCATGGCAATGAACTGGCGTGGTCAAGAAGACTATTCCCAGCTGGCAGCGTCAATTGATGACCTGAAGATCCAATTGTACTCATGGTTTTCTAGAAGTGAAGTGCGTATATGTAGACGCAGCACAAACAAAGTGGCTCGTGAACTAGCCTTGATAGGAAAATCTTGTAATGCCCATGAGGCTATAGTGTGGGATGATGATGTACAGGCCACTGTGGCAAGTTGTGGGCGATTTGCCAAAATTTTCGTATTCCCTCCGACCCATATTATTTGACGTGGATTTGTCAAAATTTGGATGAACCTACATACTAAATAGTGTCTAGATTTATCTAAATCTAGACAAATCCAAGTCAACCAATACTGGTCGGAGGGAGTAATAAAAAGCAGGATGCTTTACCCTTAAAAAACTAATGAACTTGGGTTGATTAAATGTTCTCTATGAAGAACTGGGCGCATTGTTGACAATTTTATCCTTGAACCACTACCATTACAGAAACAAAAAAAAAATCCTGATGAGCATCCATACATACCACGATGGCAGCAAAAATAAAGAAATTTGCAGAAGCAATATCACATAACCAACCTCTCGGAATGCTTGTGCATGGCTGGGGTATTGGAGAACGGCTTCACTGGTTTTGAGAAGGATCTGTGAAATGAAATAAGCATGAACTCCAAAATGGAACTATAGCACAGAAGGACAAGTGATTTGGGGAACAAACACTCACTCTGTGCAGCTTAGAGTGGATGAGCAGAGAATTGGGAGAAAATCATTCAACAGGATGCACCCCTTCTTGCAAAGTTTAAGGTTTTAATTGCAGTGCCTTCACAGCTTGATTACTGCATGCTTCAGCATAAAGTATTTTGCCAGCATGTACATCTACATCTATATTCTATACAATGTCCACAAACGATTGGTGCACAGACCTGAGATGGCCATAACACTCCTCGCTGCTCCTGAAGTTCGCCAAGCATGCCCAGCAAATATGGCTGCCACATCTGCACTCAACATGGTTGCAGCCTTCAGCTTTCTCAATAGTGTATCGACAGGACGGGCAGCTCTTCACATTCTCCTTCCCTTTACGCCATTCAAGCAGTGTGGCGTCTGGGTCTTCCTTGTATTCTTTGTAAGCCTCACAGGATATGAAAGGATGATACTCAAGATGGCACTTGGTGCAGATCTCCACATAGCAAGCCCCACAGACAAAAGGTTTGGCCTCTGCATCTGGAGCTGCCACCTGGTAGATCGACCGGCAATCCGGTGTTGGGCAGAAATGGTACATTCCTGCCCTGGATGCAACAAATGCCCTCAAGGAAGCTCTAAATAGGTCATCCATCTTCTCTTTTGACACAAGGTGCTTCAGATCAATAATGAGGAAGGGCTTCTTGCACCCAGCTTTGAGGCAACAAAGAGGGAACCCATCATGCGATTTCATGGCAGATTCACACTGATCCACCAAGCAAGCACGACAAAACACATGCATACACGTTTCAAGCTTAAAAGGATCTTCAGTCTCACACAAGCAAATAGGGCATGTATCATTTAACAGCTCATTGTCATCCACCCTTTTTTTATCTTCTTTCCTACCTCCAACATTCTCTGACGGAAGTTGAACCAGAGCATTGTTTTTAACAGAGATTATTAACTCGGAGATCATCCCTTCCACCCTTCTTTTGTCCTCTTTACTGCCCCAAACTTTAAGTAGATGGCGGTGTTTATGCAAGTCAACCTTTACTGTGGGCATCTCTTTCTTTAATCCTTCCAGATCAACTCCAAAATATTCTATTGTTTTCTTCATCAAGTCTGGAGGGAGGTTATGCCCACGCAGAAAAATTTCAAGAGGCCTCTTCTCAAGGAGCTGCCGAAGTACATGAACCAATTTCTCCTCCGCTTCAGCCATCTGATCCTGCTCTCCAAAGACTTTCATATTTAGACTTTGCCTGTCATACAGAATGTAAGTACCAGTCTCTTGTTCGATTGAGTTCAAATGTGCTACACCATCACGGGACAAGAGCATATGAATGGCACTTAGTGTCAGATCTGGGTGGTTTATGGTTTTCCCTTTCATCAAAATCTCAAGCGGCCTTCTCAAATCTGATATTGTTTTTGTGGCATTTGCAGTGAGCTTTACTCGAAAAATACCATTCTCAGTCTTCTCAAAATTGTAGGACACACCTGCATGAAGTAGAGAAATTTAAACTTCAAACTCAGCGGCAGATATAAACATTTTATGCTACACACATTCTTCTACTTCCTCCAACCCATAATAATTTTGTCTAGATACGGATATATCTAGACACATTTTAGTGCTAGATACATTCGTATCTAGAGAAATCTGAGTCAATTAATTTGGATCGGAGGGAGTAGATAAATGGGGAACCTAGTTAGTTTGCTTGTTTTGAGAAACATCAACAAAGTAACACCCCATTAATTCAAGGGTTAATTGGATCTATGCCATTGTAACTTTCACCACTTGGAGAAATGCCATTACAAAAACAAGACTTGGAAATATGCCACTCCAACTTCATCATACCTCCATCTATGCCATTTTCTCCAATACCAAGCCCTATACAACCTATTATAATCCCATATGTATGCTTATACTGTTATACGTTCATACGATTTATGTAAAAAGACGAAAAAACTCACGACTACTAGGCCTATCCCGACCAACGCTTGAACCGCACCACAAATCCCCAATAGAACTCACACGTGTACAAGAACCCAAGCATTGCGGCGGTGGCGGACGCCGGCCGGAGGCAAACTCATGATGAGACGACTGGAGGCCCTCGAGCAACCCAGCATCTCTGGAGGCGCCCTCGGCTAGAGGCTCTCCTGGAACGACGCAGCTGCTGGAAGCCTGAAACCCTACTCGCGTGATGCGGCGACTGGAGTCTGGAGACGAGCCAAGCTGGACGGGGCTACAGGCGAGCGAGACCAATTGTGGCTGCAGGCGGGTGGGCTGGACGCAACTGGATGCTGGCAGGGCTGGACACTGGCGCTGCTGGAGAAGGGCGCTGTTGTCGCCACCCTGTCGTCAATTTGGTGTTCCACGCTGCCCGTTGCCCCGCACCGGCGGCTCAAGGTGGAGGCTGTGGCTGCATAATATTCTGAGGAGTTCAAGTTTTCGGCCTAATTTGAACTTTTGCCATCCGGTTGACCGAAAAGCGCTGGCCCAAATTTGGCAGAGGTAGTATAGTCCATGTTTAAATACACACTATAATACAAGTATTTTTGGAACCATTATGTTCTTAAGCTATGAAAATGGCATAGATAGAGGTATGTGAAAGTTGGAGTGGCATATTTCCAAGTTTGGTTTTTGTAATGGCATTTCTCCAAGTGGTGAAAGTTGTAGTGGGATAAATCCAATTAACCCTTAATTCAATGCTTAACCTCCAATTGATATTAGAATAGATGGCTTCATGATTTATGCTTCTCATGAAGAAGTTGAGATAAAATAGAAGGTGAGCTATATAAGTACTCATATTCTCTTACTAAAATTTATATGAACCATAAATCATTATGGTTTTCTCCCTGGAGCAAGTGAAGATTTGAAAAAATGTAATTGAGAAACTCCTGTGCAGGATCCTATCTCAAACCACTTTTATCAGCTAATATAGATTTTTTGGAGTTTCACAAAAAGAACACAGCAAAGCCAGCAGCAATAAGTTGCTTCCGAGGGAGGTAGGCATCCTGGATGAGTTTCACAGGAAAGATAGCTCAAAAAGTCTGGCTAGCTCATATAAACTAAACCAAGCGACCAAAAAAAAGCAATCAGAAGATGATTCAACCAACAGAACAATGAAAAAAAGAAGCTTCCAGGGAATGAGGAGTTCATGCACACCTTTTTGGCTTCGGAAGCTCTCAAGGAGAGAAGTAACTTCCAGGCTGATAACATTGTAAACACGTATCGGGCAGGACAGAGTGCTATGAAATACATGCTTGCACTGTATGATTTGCCAAGGTTGACAACAAGGAAGAATACTTCCTTCAAGATGGTCCAGTGCTCTTGCAGCTTCTCGATGAAGACTTCCATCAAAAGATAAAGTTGCTCTCATCATTGAATCATTTTCCTCTGGAGGGAACACCTCAACACGGAAATTTGGTCCAGGAAAACTCTTGTTTGGCATGAATGAAGAAATTTCCCTAATCAGTGCTTCCTCACATACAGAAACAGAAGGGTTAGCTATGCTGGCTTCCTTGACCCTGAGTAAACGGATATTAAGGATTCTCCTTGTTGTTGTGCTACGAAAAGCCTCATACAGTTCTGCCTCTGTGACATGCAATGGAATTCTTTCAACAAAGACACAGTTCTCCTCCTTCGTACTAACCCTACAATTGACATACCTTCCATCAATTCCTAGAGCAAAGCAGTCATTTGCAACAGATTGAGCTTCCCCGCTGGCACATGTTACAACTGCAAGGCCCCTGCTTTGCTTACGTGGCCAGCATAATTTAGCTCTTACTGCAGGAAATGGTAATCCTTGATTATCGGAAGAATATACAGGAACTACTTTTAGGGAGGAACCATGAAACTCTATTCCGTTCAATTTTGAGACAGCATCTTCAGCATTTTCAGGTTTGAGGAATGTAAATTTACCCCATTTAGTTTCATCTGAGGTTATGCGGAAATTTCTGGCAAATTTATAAAAATTAACAACACCGGAGACAAGACTGTCCACCAGACAAATGAGCTCCTTGTCATTGATGTCATGGGCATTTTGATGTAGAACCTCTACTGTCAGATATCTCTTCTCAAGTTCCAAATGCTTGATTTCAGCACCTGGGCCAAATAGTGCAATAGGAGAACTGCCAGACCTCTCGGGAAATAAACTTCTCTCAAGGCACTCATTCTGCATCATCTTACCTTCACATTCCAAAGCACGGTTAACAATGCAAAAGACCTTTTCCATGTGCTGTTCTGTAGCAAACAACACAACTTCATTATTTTTGAAGTTAATTTCAACAGTTAATCGGTCATCCCTGCATTCTTCCTTGAGACGCGAGATGATCTTCTGCTGATTTTGGCCATATTTCCCATAAAATTTTCCCAGCAAGTTATTACCAAGACCACTAATCACCTTTATCTGCAATTTATGTTTCTCCAATTGCTGAATGAAAGACATTGGGTGAATTGTACACAAGGCATCATGATCAACAGCAGTTACGCATACCAAGTATTGATTTGGGACTGACAAGATTTCTGAAAACACCACCCACTCTGGCTTGATGCCATAATTGAGCAATGAGCATGAGGGATGAAGGTTCACAACCTGATCTGTCGAAATCACCTGGTAACCAGACCTTTCATGTCCTAAAAACATAGCAAGATTACCTGCAAGAGATGACAGGATAATTCTCTTTAGCAACTTATCATGCACAGTGGGAGCCTCAGGATTCCAACACCAATAACTTGGGACAATAATGTTCAGCTCATGCTTAAGGCACTTTTCAAGTTCTGATATAGTTTCCTGGCACCTCCTCATGGTCTTGGCGTTGATGCTGTTCTGCCAGCACCACGTATTCCGGTTTTCATGTCCATCCTCCCATTTCTTATAAACAGCGAGTAGAGTGAACAGATCTCCATCTTGGTGACACAATCGGACCTTCTGAAGGTCAGCTTTATGTTTCTCCTCATCCGTGCCCACTCTACAAAATATGCTGCTAGAATTTGCCATAACCGCAGCTAAAACCACACCTTCCTTCCTCAAACCAAAACCAAAGCAATCAAGCATAATTTTTCCAAGCCTTGGCTCAATTCCCAATTTGACCAAGTAGTGTCCGATATCAGTCAGCTCAAAGCAGTTACTTTTACATTTGATAGCACCCAATTGTTCAAGGTTCTTCACAGCCATATTGATAGCTTCTGGATTTGGGGCATCAACAAACTCGAAATTTTGTGCATCTTTAACACCCAAAGCAAGTATTCTCAGAACAGCAGTGCCAAGATGAACTTTTCGGATTTCAGGTTCTTGATGCACTTCCATCATGCTATAGTCGCATTCGGAGTAAAGCCTATAACACTTTCCTGCTCCCGTTCGACCTGCCCGGCCAGCGCGTTGATTAGCTGAACTTTGGGAAATCCAATTTACTTTCAGAACATTGAGACCGCTGCTAGGCACAAATCTGCTCTCCTTGACCAGACCAGAATCAACAACATACTTCACTTCTTTTATAGTCAGTGATGTTTCAGCTATATTTGTACAGAAGATAATTTTTCTCTTTCCAGGAAAGCTTTTGAAAACATGACTCTGTTCTACAGGGGAAAGCTTTCCATGCATAGGAAGCACCACAGCACTTGCGTCGCTGAACTTTTCACAAGCCCATTCAACTTCCAGTTGAGATGTCAAGAAAGCAAGGATGGCACCCTCGTCTTCACTCTTGTGAATGATGCTTACCTGTCTTATAACATCATCGACATAAGAAGCAGTGGCACAAGCACCACCTGGAGAATTTAGCCCAGTATTGAAAGAAGCCTCTGCTGATACATTTGGCACATATTTAATTTCAACAGGAAAATTTCTCCCTTTCACATTGAAAGTTTGACAGCCGTAAAAATATTCAGAAAGTCTATTAGCATCAGCAGTGGCAGACATTATAATGAGTCGCAAATCCAACCTATCAAACAGCTCCTTCTTGATCGAAGCCAAGAGAAGATCAGTGTTCAAGCTTCTTTCATGGGCTTCATCAATAATGATATACGAAATGCCATTCAGGTCTGTATCATTCATGTAGTGATGTAAAAGGCAACTATCTGTGCAGAATATGATCTTAGAACTAAAGTCTTGGGAATTTAAAAAGCTTGAATATGATGCCACGAAATTGTCCTTATAGCAGCCCTTGCTTTCTTCATCTACTCTATGTGCCAGCGATAAAGCAGCAACTTTTCGAGGTTGCGTGCAGACAATTGAGCCATTTGCAGCAAGACCTGAGTCGGCAAGAAACTGGACTAGCTGTGTGCTTTTCCCAGAACCAGTTTCCCCAATTAAGATCATAACCTGCAGAGAACAAACCTCATACAGATTAAACCATGATGTTTGCGTCAGCGTGTCATGCTCTACAAATTCAAATGAACAAGTGAAACTAAATACACGGAAAACTGTGGGTAAAGCCCAATGCTGATTACCGAGTATTAAACAAACTACCAATACAAAAATTGGCGCCTCGTGAAGTAAAAATGCACCTAATATAATAACCTTTTACTTATAAGCATTATCAGTGGCGGAGCTGCTTGTTAGCTGTGGGGTCAGCTGACTCCGCAGCTTTTCTGGAAAACCTCCCTAATTCGTACATATTTCTGTAGTAATCCCTGCTATTTAGACAGTGTGACCCCGCAGGATTTTGCCGCTGGCTTCGACGCTGAGCATTATGCGCAGGTCCATTGGAAAACAAACAGGGCTATTATGACAAAGTGCCAATACTAAAAAAAACGATCCACTTCTTTTTGGTATTTTAGACTAAATTCTTTTGAAAAAGCACAACTCACTTCAGTTACAGCAAAGGATTACGAGTCGACGAGTCGCAACTTGTCGTTGGGGTGGCGACAAGGAGACTACTAAAAAATACTAAGCAACTAGTCTACTGATAGTAGTATATTAACAAGTTGAAAGGCGGCGCAAGGGGAGGGTGGCCAGGAGAGAGGCGGCTCGGTGGGGGGAAATAACGATCTGTGGGGGGGTAGGGTTTTCACTCACATGGGGGCCTTTTGTTCCCAGGCAACTAACTTGTCGATCGACTCAAAATCATAGACTTGTCGTGAATAGTCAACGACTACTCAACTTGTTGACCGACAACCTCAACTAGTCGAGTCGCTCCAAGTTGTCGACATCGAAGTTGCGATTGGTAGACAAGTCGCTTGACAAGTCGCGACTTGTCGAGCGACTCATAATCCTTGGTTACAGCTACAGTGTACAAGGTTGGAACTAAATGGCACATTGTAATGATCATGCACACCAAAATTCCATAAATGTTCTTTCCCCATGATTCTAAGCATGAAAGTCATAATAAAGAATCAAATGGCTCACACTGCAATGCAAATTTGCAATGTTATCAAACTCACCTGGTTATTGAAAATGTGATTGAGAATCTTTCTTCGGTATGCGTAGATTGGCAGCCCCTCATTGAGCCTCCTGCACTCGCGCATCATCATCATATGCAACCTCACGAAGTCCACATCCTCGCCTTCGCCAATCCCAAACACATCCACCGCCTCGTCCTCCACCACCTCCTCTTCATCCGTCCCACATAACATCGCACGCCGTATGGAACTCATGGCTGCTTTGTACTCGGCGATTTTGTCATCTACCAAGTCCTTCTCAGCCTCCAGTGTTTTCTTCTGGAGATTGAGCTGATCGAAGTCGCCGAGTCTATTGTGGCAGCGTAGGCGGTGTTTCACCGATTGGATAGAGACTGCGAGCTCAGCGGAGCGGGCGGCGCAATGGGAAAGGAGGCCGGAGTCAAGGAGGCGGGAGGCGTGGGAGGCGAAGAGGGATGCGATGAGAGGGTAGGCGTGGGCGGCGAGGGGGGCGTCTGCGAGGTACGGCGTGAGGAAGTGGAGGCCCTCGAGGCGGAGCGACCAGACCTCGCAGGCGGCTTCCGCGGCGGCAAGGAGGGAGCGGAAGAGGAGGCGAGCGCCCTGGCGGCCGGAGGAGGAGACGGAGAGGCTGTCGGGGGGCGGCGATTGGAGGCCGGCGACGAGGGCGTCGATCTCCGTGGCGGACGGGGTGGAGGAGGTGGGACTCGCGCGGAGGAGGATCACCGCGTACTGACGGGCGTGCAGGGGTGGCTGGCGGTGATGCTGCTGGTGGTGGTAACGATGGGGAGGCGGGGAATCCCGGTCCGGTGGACGGTAAGGGCGGCGGTCGTGAGATGGACGCATGGCGGCGGCGGCGGCGGCGGCGTGCGTGCGTGCCGAGGGTTTGCGGAGGTTTCAGTGGTGGATTTGCCGGAGTCGAGTCGATCGCTTCTGCTGATGACAGGGGACGGAGAGAGAGGCTGACTCGAACGGGACGAACAACAGGTCGGATCTGGTCGGGTCTGTGCAGAGAGATTGCGAAGTTTGCCACAATATTCGGTTCGGCCACGAATAGAATCGCTGTAGGATTTACATTTATGTTTATTTATTACTTCCTTTAGTCTATATTAATTGTTATTAGATTGGATATATCTTGTATTAAAACATGTTTAGATATATCCATTTCTGCGACAAGTAATATGAATTGGAAGAAGTATATATTTGCTACTACTTCTTCCGTTTTATAATACTTCATAATATAAGATGTTTTACATTTGTAAAGATAATATATCTACATGCTTTTACTGTATAGGTTCGAAGAGGTTTACTCGAAACCTAAAAACTAAAAAAATATGTAGATATATTTCATTCACAAAGCTAAAAAATTTATTTTAAAACAGGAGTAGTTGTTAGAGCATCCCAAACACTAGGAAGCAAATCGGACACCAAATGTGTCTGGATTTGTCAGTTTGAGACGCGTCGGGGATGTATTGTCCTCTCCTATCCGCGGGTGCGCCTGAACTGGAAAGCAATTTTTATGTCCTAGATGCATTGAAATTAGATCATAAAATGAAAATAAACTAAGAACTTGAACTACATGCATCGTTAACAACTTATTAAACTTAAACTACGAAGAAACTCAGCGGCGCATATTCGTCATCGTCCTCCGTGTGGTCGATGAATGTCGGCGTGCTAGGGGAAGAGGCGATGGCGACGGAGGTTGTTGGAGGCGCGGGTAGTTTCCCGCCACGATGTAGTATATGAGTTATGACGGAGGCCAGGGTGTGGCACGTCACGCTCCACCAGAACCTACACCCGGCAGCGCTGCTGTCCGTCGGCGACGGGTCGTCGCCGTAGTACCTGGTGCAAGAGGTCGGTAGGGCATCGGCGGCGACGTAGTGTCTCCGGGCACGGTCAACAAGGAGAAACGGCTATAGCGGGTCAGCGAGTAAGCAGTCAGGCTGCCGGTGTAGGCGTTTCAGTGGCCGCCATTAATGGGAAACGCGGGAAGACAGTATTGGGTCGCTGCCATGTGGGCGAGACGTGAATAATGGGGGCAATGTGTCCAAGACAAACATTGTCCCGCAAATGCGCCGAACCAAGGCTTGCGGTTAGGAACTCGTTTTTTGGACTTGCTGTCCGCCGACAGAGAGCCACGATCCACGTAGTATTGCAATAAGAAAAGACTCTCATGTCAATAGTACTTCCTCCATATACGGAAATAAATATTATAGATTTGTCCAAATTACGTTAACTATCTCGTATTCTAGGTTTTATAATCAAAAACAAACTTTGTAAAGTTGGAATATATATTTAGAAAAAACATCAACATCGATAATGTAAAATCTATTGTATTATAATCATTATAAAATATGTTTTTATATTATATATATTCACTTGGTATTATGGATATTGATATTTTTATTTTACCCTTAGTCTAATTTTGCAGAAGTTAACTATGACTAAACTTATAACGCAAAGTAATCGCGAATGGAGGTAATGTCTACACACACTAAAACATGTCTAGAAATATGCGTATCTAAAAAAACAGTTGCACACTTATTCTAAAAGGAGGGACTACATTATTTGTGTTAGATGAAAAAAATCCATACAACATGTCGTCCTTCCACCACCATGCATGGTACTAAAATAGTAGCAAAAAAAATTCGCAAGTTAGATTCATATCCTTAAGTTGGCGATAATACATAATTCACGCGAGGTCTTTCCAAATAACAGGTTAGATGGTTTCATTTACTGGACTAACTTTTTGCGATTATTAGAGCTGAACACCACCATATAAATCGTGGGAGCTATTTACGTTATGAAAATTGCAATATCTACATGTCATAATTTTAGTTTTATTACATGATTTCCGCAAGTTAATACAAGAAGCAAGGATGCCAATACAAGTATATATAGGCATAAAAAGGTTAAACATGAGGTACACATAAAATTAAAAAAATTGATGACATCAAGTCATCAACGTATCAGAATATGATATGTGAGCTCGATTTCACCGTTGGCCTAGTAACCTTGAGAACTTTAAACATGTGAGTTTATTTCAAGTAGATATTTTCTAGACCTTTGTTATCACGTGGTAATGTGGTAGTTATCATCTCATTTGATGATAGTTTTTCATATAGTATCATTACTATATTGATAACTATAACTACGATATCCGATAAATACATCATCGTCGTGGTATACTGGACAAACCAGTAAGTAAAACCATCGGCATAATAGTAACTAATACTGACCATCATGGTAACTACATCACCTGTTAGATTTTACCAAATTGTTTGGTAATCCATCAAACCATCATCACCATGGAAAATAAATCACTAATATTGGATAAATATTTTCTAAAATGGGCATCAAGTAGTTGTCATTATATGTTGTAATTATGATAATTTACCACCTACGTGATGTGGTAACTATTATCATATTAGTCCTATTTTTTCTTTTTGAAATGGGGCACTACGCCAGCTGTTGCTTCAATCGATGCACACAACCCTTTATTTTGTGAAGTTTAAAGTAATCAAATTATTACAACTCACACATCACACAAAAGTCTATACATTAATGAGCATGTGAAACAGAACAAGCATATCACATCTATCCATTATGTAATCTGCTAGTGTCGCCAACCAGTCTGGGAGTAGATATCTATATATCACACTAGTCTTGTAAGTAGATCCCCGAGTTAACATGGTTGTACCGCAGGTTGTCAATCGCCAATGATAGGCAAGCAATTTTTCTAGATTTCCTAGTTTTCAGGTCGCTTTTTAAGTTTTTTAGCTACGCCGGTCCAACATTATTATACACACAATATTCCATTAAGAAAAGACTTTGAGATCAATACTAGTATATTTTTTGTTAGATGAACAAATCGATTTGGTACCAAATTAATAATAACAAATTTGGCAAGTTAGATGCATATCCTTGAGTCGATGATAATACATAGTTCACAAAAGGTGCATGTAACCTAGGTCACTCTAAATAAACTCCACTAATCAGTTGGATGGCTACATTTATTGAACCCAACTTGCTTTTTGCGATTCTTAGAGTTAGACACCGCCACCACAAATTGCGGGACATATTTCCGTTGTGGAAATTGTAATACCTATACATCATAATTGTAGTTTTAGAACATGATGGCCTCTGGAACATTCAATTTTTTCATTACAGAAAGTTAAAATACAAGAAGCAAACATGTCAATATAAGTACACATAAGCATAAAAGGTTAAGCTTCACACAAAATACAAAAATAATGACAACAAGTCATCAGCATATTAGAAAATGATACGTCCGTCCAAATTCACTATTGGCCTAGTAACAACGAGAGCTTCAAAATTTTGAGTTTATTTCAAGTAGATATTTTTCATACCTTTGTTATCACGTGGTAATGTGGTAGTTATCATCACATAACACCAATAGCTTTGTGATTTTTAAAATATGACACCACCACACAAATGGTGGAAGCTATTTCTGTTATTGAAATCATAATACCCACACATTTGTAATTTAAGTTTTATAACATGATGACCTTAGGCCATCAGGTTTGCATGATAGAAAGTTGAATACAATAAGGAAACATGCCAATATAAGTACACGCAGCCCGTAGGCATAATAAAATGTTAAACTTTTAGGTGCACAAAATACACAATGATGACATCAACATATTTGAATATTATATATCCACTCATGGGTGGATCTAGCATCCTTGCGGCACCCAGGCTTACCGAAAGCGCAAAACTTGCATTTTGCATTTTTTTAACTATTTCTTCTAAAGTTTAGTATTTTAACCTTGTTTTCCTGGTATTCCAAAAGTTTCTAGGTCCGTCATTGTGTCCGCTTGAATTCATTCTTCGCCTAGGATCGATGAGAACTTTAAAATGTGGGTATATTTCAAGGACACATTTTCCAGACCTTTGTTATCACATGGTAATGTGTTAGTTATCATCTATTTTGGTGATAAATTTTCATATAGTCACAATACTATAGTGGTAAATATAACTACAATACCCAATAAATGTATCATCACCATGGTATACTGGACAATCTGGTAACTAAATCACCTCCATGATAGCAATTAATACAACAACATGAATGATATCACATGTTAGATTTAACCAGATTGTTTGGTAATCCATCATCATCGTAGCAACTAAATCACTACTCTTGGATACATATTTGTTTAATTGGGAATCAAGTAGTTGTTTTCATATGTTGTAATTGAAATAATTTATCACATACGATGAGGTGGTAACTACTATCACATGGTCTTGTAAGTACATCCCCGAGTTGGCATGGTTGTACCACACAGTGGTGGTTATCAATGGAGAGGAACAGTTGAGTGGAGTGGAGTAAGAGTGGAGAGTGGAGTGAGAGAGGAGAGTGAGAAGTGATCGAGAGGGGTGACAACTTTATGAGTGCACATACATGAAAGAACACACCGTCTCCTATGGTTCTCCACATGCACAACCTGCATTGTCATTTGCGTCTAGCTCTATGGAAATGTTTATTTTGACCATTCCTCCCGAGCCAGGCTAAAGACTACTTTAAACAACCTGAGAAGTCTGGCATGAGGCCTCACACATTCATCCAAACTAACAATGCAGGTGGGACGGGACTGCCCACCAAGCCCACCTCCCATCCCGCCAGAAAAACCGACTAACCCCATTTGTAACATCCCAATTTGCGCTAGGGAAAAATTGACAGCTTCCCTCTAAGGCAATTCAATGCATGCGATGACTACTATCTTTATGGAGCGGATACGGCAATTTGCATGTATGACACGGTACGCTCCATTCCCGGCCGGTTGCACATGCCAGAAGTTATGTTGGGACCCGCTTGGCCACCTATCCTAGTTCCTAATATCCCTCTAATTCCATTTAGTCCCAACAGGAATTGCCAAGCGGGAGCTGGTCATCCTAGACCCATCCCACTTGCATCGTTAATCCAAACACTGGTTATCTGCATCCCTGCAACTAGCAAGTCTAGGTGGGCTGCATGGCTTGATGTAGCAACCAAACACAATAAAAAAGAATCATGCATTAAAACACAAGCAGACTGATACGCCCAATTTGCATCACCTTTCTATATCATAATTTACCTCTATTCATTGATATATGTCTTATTATGAGGTATTGCTTATGCCTTTTCATCTGTTTATGCATGTTGGATGATTATTGGAGGATGAACTGCCGGAGTCTGGATTCTCATGGAAAAGAAGGCGTTTCGGTGAAATTTTGCGAAGATCAGAAAAATACCAGAAAAATATGGGAAAATGTTTTTTTCCAGAAGATTGAGGAAACCAGAAGGAGGAGCGAAGAGGGGCCACAGGGGGCCCACCCCCCCCTAGGCGCGGGTCCCTCCTGGGTCGCGCCTAGGGCAGGTGTGGCCCACCTGCCCGGCTCCCGACTCCGCCCCTTCGCCTATATCTTCCCTACGAAACCCTAAGGCTGGGAGAGTGACCACAGATAGATTTATGCCGCCTCTGCGGGGCAGAAAACACCGAGAGAGAAAGATCTCTCTGGCAGACAGATTTCTATCAGGGGAATTCCTTCCCGGAGAGGGGAGACCGTCGCCATCAACACCATCGTCAAGCTAGGCTTCATCGAGATCATCATCATCATCCACACCATCATCTCCACCAGCACCATCATCACCACTCCATCCCGATGTAACAATTGTGTTGGATATTGCTTTAGTTCTTAGGGGAAACTTTCTCGGTGTTAATTACTATTGTAGTTGATGCTTGTGAGTGGAACCCTTGGATCATTGTTTATGTTCATATTGGTATCCATTATCATATCATCTTTGATCTTGATCCATATGATGTCTTGTGAGTAGTTCGTTGTGTTCTTGAGGACATGGGAGAAGTCATGTTGTTATTAGTGAATCTGTGTTGAGTTATTATTCAATGGTTTAGTATTTAAGTTGTGGTGCTATTCTTCTAGTGGTGTCATGTGAACGTCGACTACATGATACTTCACCATTTATGGGCCTAGGGGAATGCATTGTGTATTTGGCTACTAATTCTGGGGTTGCCGGAGTGACAAAAACCTGAACCCCCGTTAGGACATGATTACCCATAAGTATAGGGGTGTATCGTAGTACTTTCGATAAATAGGAGTGTCGATCCCAACGAGGAGCAGAAGGTGCTGAACAGTGGTTCGTGCTTAGTTTACGTGTCAGAACCGTCCTTTCTTTGTCAGAACCTTCCTTATGCTTTGAAACTTCGTAATATATAACCCCCCGGATCCCCCGAGGTTCGTGCATCGTGTTCTCGTCGTATTTTCGTTTTGATCTGTTTCTGTCAGGAAATCTTCTCAAGTTTAGAGCGCCATGGTCTGCGCCAACGACAAAGGCAAGAAGCCCGTGGAGGAGATAAAGTTGGAAGAACAAACCGCCGCAGGGACAAGGGCAAGGAAAGCTACTCTTGTAGGAGCAATTAACATTGGGGATGCTTTTTCTCGTAACATGCAGGGAATCATAGCCTTCGGTCCAGACTTCAGATACTGCCCTGAGGCAGTTGAAGCCCTTCGAACAACTGATGAGTTTTGTGACAAGTACCGTGCCTTGAAGTTGAAGGTGGATATACTGTAGGGTTCGCAGCATAGAAAACAAAAATTTTCCTACGATGTGAACTATATACCAAGATCTATCTACTAGATACAAACAACGGGCGGATGTATATCCGTAGAGAACATACCCTTGAAGACCGACAAAGCTTAACGAGTTCAACTCGTGGTTGATGAAGACGATCTCTTGCCGATCTCAAGATCGAGAGGAAGTCCTAGCGCCACAAATCAGCAGCGCATCCGTGCTCGCACACACGTTCGAGGCACCGAGCAACCTCCGCCTCCTCGCTCCAGAGATGCAGCGGAAGCACAACTCTTTCTTGCCGAATAGCCACCGGGAACATGTATCTCGCTAGTCCGAGACCATGGGGGATAAATTCTAGAGGGGGAGAGAGATCATTCACGAGGAGGTGTGAGAGACAAGTGAGGAGGGGGGCTCCTTTTATAGGAGGAGGGGGGCTCCCAAGGGGGTGGACGCCGGCCATGGGGGATGCCCCCTCCCCTCCTTCATTCATGTGGGTGGACACTCCACTCACAAAATGCCCTTTAAATTCCCTCAACTCAAAAGTCCACTCAAATTCCCATTAAATTTCCACCAAATTTAATGCAAACTCTCATTAAATAAAACTCTTTTATTTTATTCAGAATTTTGTCAATTACTTTAATGACAAACATTCACAAATAACCCCTTGCTAGAATTCTATTTCACATGCATAACCACTTTATGCAATTTCACCCGAAAACCTGTTTCGGTATCTAGTGAAATAAATTCCTGCGCTTGTTCATTCTTTCGGCATGAAACATTTGCTCCAATTGGATGTCGGTGTCTCTTAAGTGTGTCACCCTACGGTTCGTGAATAATGCGGACATGATCGAGACCCCTCTCGGATCAATAATCAGAAGCGGGATCTGGAGACCCATACTGACTCCCACACATTCAACGATGACTTTCTTGTGATTGTCGGAACCTTTTATGCTAGTATATTAATCCCTTTGTTTCACGATATATTGCATGTCCGAGATTCGATCATCGGTATCTCCATACCTAGTTTGATCTCGTTACCGACATGCACTCTTTTCTCGTTCCTGTGATATAACATTCTAGTGATCAAATCACTTGCTTGCAAGCTAATCAATGTGATATCACCGAGAGGGACCAGAGTATATCTATCCGTCATCGGGATGAACCAATTCCACTCTCGATCCATGAGCCTCAACATAACACTTTATTAGTTCTGAATCCATCTTTATAATCACCCTGTTACGGTGTGACGTTTGATGTTATCAAGAAACTCTTTCGGTGTTAGTGATTGACATGATCTCATGGTCTAAGGATTAGGATCACTTCGTAAGTTGTTATAGCAATATAAACTCAATGACTTTGAACGTAATGCTATACTTCGGATGAATGTTCATCACACCATTACACTAATGTTGTGATCCCGTTATTAACAACATCCAATGTCCATGATCAGGAAACCTTGATCATCTTGTTAATCAACGAGCTAGTTTATGAGAGAGGCATAACTAGGAACTTTCTGTTTGTTTATTAAACACACATGCATTAACGTTTCCGTATTAATACAATTATAGCATGCAAAATAAACATCTATCATATACTTGGAATACACATAATAAACACTTTATTATTGCCTCTCAGGGCATATTCCCTTCAGTCTCCCACTTGCACTAGAGACAATAATCTAGTTACATAGTGATAAATCTAACACCCATTGAGTTCTGGTGTTGATCATGTTTTGCTCTAGGGAGAGTTTTAGTCAACGGATCTGCTACATTGAGATCCGTATGTACTTTACAAATCTTTATATCTCCATCCTTGACATGCTCGCGGATGGAGTGAAACCGGCGCTTAATATGCTTGGAATGCTTGTGAGACCTTGGCTCTTTGGCATTGGCAATGTGTAGAGGTCCCAACCTAATAAGGTAGAGTCCTCCTGTGTTTTACAATGCTAGTCCCTGGATCAATAGCTAGCATCCACAGTTAAGACGTAATATCAAGAAACAAAGGTCATAATATAACTTTATAACCAGGAATAACATAGATTTATTACATCTTACATAGCTCATATGGCTATTACATTATATTGCAGCGGAATAACTATAAGCATGGGTCCTTCATCTTCAATGTACCACAGGCAGATGTTGGTTGTAGACTTTGTAATCCTAATCAATCAATCTTCACTAAAATCAATCAAACCTGCAACATACAAGTTACAGCCACAAAGGGTCAATACATTTGAATTGTATTGGCAAGTGATACTCTTATTAGTATGGTGGAGTCTACCATCTATATGCATTTGGCTAAGTGGAGTTGAGGCTTGCATTGCTCAAAATAGATTTTTCCTTAACGTTTTGAAAATAAATAGTTTTGTCAAAAACTTTTCCAATGCTTCTCTCAATCAAAGATGAAGATCCTTCTCGAGGCATCTACATATCAAAGACCGATGTGCTTGGTAAAATCATTTTCCTCAATCCAAGATTTCAAGATCCTTATATCAAGCCATCTTTCCATCAAAGATTGAAGAATACACACAATCCTTGTTCACCCACAAGTTTTTATTTAGAAATTGGAATGATGAGATTCTTGATTGCTTCCATGTCTTGATGCTCAATTTGTCCTTTACCAGGACATGGCTAAGTACTTAGGTTTTACACTGCAGAGGTGGTGCACTTTACCCACAAGACTTGGTTTCCCAAGACAAAATCTTTGAAGCCTTCCCTTAGACCAAAATGGGGCGTTCCAACCTATCAAAACACTACCACCCACTGTCCATTTGGCTAAGTTCTTGCAACCTATATGATCATGGCAGAGCCCATATTGCCAAGTGGTTGCACTTGAAGCTTCTCAACATTTGACATCTCAAATCCCTTTGTTTCCTGGGTGGCATTCCACAAGTGTGATACACAAGGTTTCCTGGCCTTGTGTAACCACTCAACATAACCCAATCCTTCCATTCCACCCAGGTGATTTATTAACTTAGTTGTTTTATTAAACAAAACATAAGTCTTCAGACTTAGAATATTTTTCCATAGTGTGAATATATTTTCCACCCATGTTTTCTATTAGCTAGGCTAAGCTTGGTAGTAGTAGGAATCTCTAACTTAGGAAAATCCTACTAAGGATTCATCTACTAGGTTTCCTATAGTAAGATCTACACTTAGCAAAATCCATGCAAGTTTTACTTAACAAAATCACTAATGCATAGTGAAAGTAATAGGATAAAGAGTATGTAGCATCACTTGCCTTTTTGGTAGAGTATGGGTTCGCTTCTTGATCTTTGCAACAATCACACTCTTCAAGTCACTACAGATCAATCAAGCAAGGCACAAACTCAATCTACCAATCAAGCAAAACAACACACATAAATAACAAAGTCAAAGAAATGCATGTAAGCATGCCAAGCTTGGTTTTGTTTGAAAAAGTGATTCTTAATGGGTCATAGACATTTGGGTACATCTAATGGTCATTCTCTAAAGTGGCCAAGTCATTTGCAAAAGGTTTCTCTTTAAAACCATTTTCAAAACAAAGTGTTATTTTTATGTGGTGTAGAAATATTTTTACTAAGGCATTATCCCATAGGATTCACCAAATGAGTTGCTATTGCAAAACTTGGTGTTTTTGGGTCAGTAGGTTTGGTCCATACCATCTACTCAAAGTTTTCTTCCTTTAAACATTTTCATAATAAAAACTATTCTTTTATTTGGCTAGAAAATGGCTAAGTTAAATATTTCAACTTAAATTTCACAAAAAATCATTTTTAACACTATGGGTTGGTTCCTAGGGTCAATAAGGTCACAACAATCCATTTGGCAAAGGTTTTAATTCAAAAATCATTTTTAAACAATTTTTATACTCTAAACAAGCATACTAAAGTTTCTGCAAAATCAAACAAGTTAACAGGTACTATTTGTCAAACTAAGGCCATGGTTGGCTAGGGCTTGTCCTCCTGAATCTTTTGATATAAAATTTGTCAAATTTGGACGTGTGGTTCAAAAGATATAAAGGTTTGAAGTTTGCAACTCAATCAGATTTCAAAAATCAGTTTTTAAAACAGATCCCCGCAGCGTCTTAATCTAGCGGCCGAAACGGTTCGCTGCGGATCACGCCAGTGCGTTGGATCTAGTTTGATCGCACGACAGGTAGCGTACCTCTTCGGCTTAAGTCAACTAATCCTGCTCGCTCACTCGGATCTAACGCCGCAAACAACAATCGGGGCCAAGCAGGTGCTGGCGTGGTGCCGGCGGCGAGTCGGACTAGATGCTCGCGGTGGTTCTAGGAAGCCTTGAAGGCGAAGGGTGCTTACCGTGTTCGCCGTGGCGTGGGAAGCTCGAGGTGGTGCATCTAGTCAAGGCGCACTAGGTTGGGAATTGCTCACGGAGTCGACATCGGCGACGGCTCGGTCGACGACGGGGCGTCGCCACAGACACGAAAAAGTACTCGATTCCGTTAGAAGCGCGAGAGAGGTGAGTATAGGAGGTCATCCGAGATGGAGGAAGTCGTGGCTTACAGGAGGCGTCGCGGTGAGGCGAGATGGCGGCGTTGTTCGATCAAGGATGCGATCGTCGGCTGCGAGCACGCATAGCGAGAAGCACTTGGCGGTGCAGGAGATGATGGCGAGCAAGCCGGTGTGCTCTGAAGCAGCGGGGTGTCTGGTTTGGGTGGAATCGTCGGCGGACCTCGTCGGAGACAGGGAGAGTGTTTGGCAATCACTGCGGCTGAGGCGTGTCGAGGAGGAGCGTCTGGGGGAAACAGAAGAGGAGTCAGGGGCGATTAAAACAGTACGGTTGCAGGGGAGTTAAGGGTGGCGTTTAACGCGAATTGATGCCCGCGAATCAATACTGGCAACGGCGACGAGAGAAAGGAGAAGCAGTCGCGGGGTGGAGAAGAAGGAGGGCAGTGTGGGGTCGTTGTGTCAGTGGGAAAAAGAGGAAGAGGGAGGGTCCACATGTCATAGGCTATGCGGGTAAATGACTGAGTGAGGAAAACGGTTCGGGGAGAGAAAAAGAGCTGGGCCGCTGGTGGGCTTCGTGGGCTGCTGGGTTGGGTTGGTTTTCTTTTATTTTTTTCTGTTTTCTGATTCCTTTTCTTTTTCTATTTCTATTTACTGATTTGGATTTCAAACAACAATTCAATCAATCCAAATAAATTCATACAAACACCACATTTCAATTCTTTGAACTTGGTTCTGTTTATCAACATAAACCAACATTCCAAAATAAATAATATTTTTATTCATTTTAGGATCCATTCATTAATTAAATAAAATGTACCTTTAGTTATTTATTTTTAATAGGGTTTGATTTATTTGATAAAATCACCATTTTAAATCCAATATTTTCAGAACAAATCAGTAGGTTTTATTTGGAAATAAATAGTACTTGGATACTTGTTTAAAACAAAATATTATTTTACTTTAGGGTCCAATAATAATTTTATAAAATGGGCCTTAGTTATTAAATCAATTAGAGTTTGATTTTATTAATAAAATCTTTATTTGAAACTAAATATCTTCAAAACTAAATTAGTGGGTTTTATTTGGGAAATATAGAATACTTGGAGATTTGTTTTAAAAATAGAATAACATTTTATTTTAGGGTTCCTTATTTAATTAATATAATAGACCTTCATTATTATTCCAAATAGGATTTATTTTATTTGATATATTTATTTTGAATCTAAAGCAAAAACACTTTAGTAGGTTTTATTAGAGAATATAAAATACTTGGAAAACCTATTTTAAACAATTTAATAAGTCTTGATGTTTTAATTAAAATAGTAAAACCTTTCATAATAAATTTTGATATTAATTCCTTATTATTTTATTTTAAATAAACATTTGTTATTTTTATTCAAAACTAAATGTTTTAATTCCCAAAGTTTGGTCAAGGTTTAATTTTCCTTTATTTAATAATCTTTATTTATAAAACTTCTATTTCATTTGAAAACAAATCTTTTCATTTAATTGTTTCAAAATAGTATTTCCCTATGCTTTTATTTTCCTTTTATTAAATGTTTATCTTTTAAATCTCTTGAGGTTTATTTTAATTCAAATGGGTTTGAAGTTCCAATTGAATTCAAAAGTTTCTTCAGTTACGAAAATCAACAAAGTTTTATTTTATTAATTTATTTTCACATTACAAGATTTGGAAAATCTTGGGATGTGACAGGCTACCACCCTTAAAATAAATCTCGTCCCGAGATTTGGGAAGGCTGGGGTTACAAGCATGTTCAAACAACTAGGGTACTACCACCCTTAAAAATTTTCAAACAAAAATTACACATTGTCCTTCTTGGGATCCTGGGAAAACTTCCTCTTGGAAAACTTTTGCATAGTGTCCATTGTTTCCATAATTGACTTATGGTCCAAGGTTGAGTTTCTCCATAGGCTTGATCAACTTGTTCTTCATCTTTTCTGGACAGTTGCTTGCATAGTGTCCTGGGTTCTTGCAATTGTAACATATCACTTGGCTGATATCTCTCAAAGGCTGGTTTATCTTATGTTTTATATTTTCAGACGATGGTTTGCATAATGTCCAAACTCTTTGCAATATTTGCACATCACTTGGCTAAAATTCTTCCTTATCTTGGGTTTCACTAGCTTTTGTTTGTCTTCTTGTCTCTTCTTCTTTTTCGGGCATTCATTGGCATAGTGTCCCATCTCTTTGCAAGTGTAACATTGCTCTTGAGTAATATCCTTCTTGCTAGTGTTGGGAAATTTCTTTTTCTTCTTGGGTCTCTCCAAAGCTAGGAGTTCTTCTAGTTCATGTTCTTCATGAGTGGGAGATCTTTCTCTCTTCTTGAGGCATTGATCTTCATGTTCCTTGGATGCATGATCCTTGTCTCTAAAAATATTGCTAGTTTTGGTTCCTTCTAGTATAACATCTTTGTCATCCTTGTTGTCATTAGCTCCTTGGGAAAAGTTTTCTCTCATGTTGATCATTTGAGTAACTATTCTTTGCAACAATTGGGATTGAAGTTTGAAAATCCTTTGTATAGCTGGGTCTAGTCCATTGTTGTTGGCTAAAAGCTGAGTTGTCTCTTGGCTCAATTGGTTTTGGGTTGCTATAATATCTTTCATGCTGTCCACTTGGTTGTTGTTGTCATCAACTTTGATGTTGGAGTTTCTTGGAGAAGTCATCTGTTTGGGTTTGAATTGGGATTAGAATAGGAAAGATATTTTTAAGGAATCAATTCTAATCACACACATCACAATTCACACAAACAATGTGCATGCAATCACAAACCAAACATTTCACTCAAACAAGGTTCAAGCACATACTTAGGCAACAAAATATTTTTGTTATACCACATAAGTTGGTGGGTTTGACTTTAACTAAAATATGGTGGTCCATCTATATGGTTCACTTGTGATTTTCCTTTCTTTCTTGGTTGGTTCTTCTTTCTACATGATATCTTGGTTTCCTTTAGGAAAACTCTTGGTTATGATTCTTCAAAGTTGTTGGTGGTTCCTTCTTATTTTGCATTCCCTCAGTCTCTAATTCTTGATCAAGATTTCTTTGTTTAACTTGTGATCCTTAGTGGTATCCAAGTTGGAAGTCCTTGTTGAATATGCTGAAGATGTTGAAGTCATTAGAGTTGAAGATGTTGAAGTCATTAGAGTTGAAGATGTTGAAGAAGTCTTTTGCACATGGGGTAGTCTTTGGTCATGGGGTAGTCTTTTCCATCAAGTTGAAGTAGAAGAGATGTAGAGCTGAAACCAAAATGATTGAGGAAAGAGTTTACAAGTGTTTTGTAAATAAGTTTTTGGAACAAAATATCACTCCTATTTTCTAAGGGTTTTTGTCTAATCCTAGGGTTTACAAATCCTACAGGCAACACAATGCTCTGATACCATCTGTAGAGGTCCCAACCTAATAAGGTAGAGTCCTCCTGTGTTTTACAATGCTAGTCCCTGGATCAATAGCTAGCATCCACAGTTAAGACGTAATATCAAGAAACAAAGGTCATAATATAACTTTATAACCAGGAATAACATAGATTTATTACATCTTACATAGCTCATATGGCTATTACATTATATTGCAGCGGAATAACTATAAGCATGGGTCCTTCATCTTCAATGTACCACAGGCAGATGTTGGTTGTAGACTTTGTAATCCTAATCAATCAATCTTCACTAAAATCAATCAAACCTGCAACATACAAGTTACAGCCACAAAGGGTCAATACATTTGAATTGTATTGGCAAGTGATACTCTTATTAGTATGGTGGAGTCTACCATCTATATGCATTTGGCTAAGTGGAGTTGAGGCTTGCATTGCTCAAAATAGATTTTTCCTTAACGTTTTGAAAATAAATAGTTTTGTCAAAAACTTTTCCAATGCTTCTCTCAATCAAAGACTGAAGATCCTTCTCGAGGCATCTACATATCAAAGACTGATGTGCTTGGTAAAATCATTTTTCCTCAATCCAAGATTTCAAGATCCTTATATCAAGCCATCTTTCCATCAAAGATTGAAGAATACACACAATCCCTTGTTCACCCACAAGTTTTTATTTAGAAATTGGAATGATGAGATTCTTGATTGCTTCCATGTCTTGATGCTCAATTTGTCCTTTACCAGGGACATGGCTAAGTACTTAGGTTTTACACTCTGCAGAGGTGGTGCACTTTACCCACAAGACTTGGTTTCCCAAGACAAAATCTTTCAGAAGCCTTCCCTTAGACCAAAATGGACGCGTTCCAACCTATCAAAACACTACCACCCACTGTCCATTTGGCTAAGTTCTTGCAACCTATATGATCATGGCAGAGCCCATATTGCCAAGTGGTTGCACTTGAAGCTTCTCAACATTTGACATCTCAAATCCCTTTGTTTCCTGGGTGGCATTCCACAAGTGTGATACACAAGGTTTCCTGGCCTTGTGTAACCACTCAACATAACCCAATCCTTCCATTCCACCCAGGTGATTTATTAACTTAGTTGTTTTATTAAACAAAAACATAAGTCTTCAGACTTAGAATATTTTTCCATAGTGTGAATATATTTTCCACCCATGTTTTCTATTAGCTAGGCTAAGCTTGGTAGTAGTAGGAATCTCTAACTTAGGAAAATCCTACTAAGGATTCATCTACTAGGTTTCCTATAGTAAGATCTACACTTAGCAAAATCCATGCAAGTTTTACTTAACAAAATCACTAATGCATAGTGAAAGTAATAGGATAAAGAGTATGTAGCATCACTTGCCTTTTTGGTAGAGTATGGGTTCGCTTCTTGATCTTTGCAACAATCACACTCTTCAAGTCACTACAGATCAATCAAGCAAGGCACAAACTCAATCTACCAATCAAGCAAAACAACGCACATAAATAACAAAGTCAAAGAAATGCATGTAAGCATGCCAAGCTTGGTTTTGTTTGAAAAAGTGATTCTTAATGGGTCATAGACATTTGGGTACATCTAATGGTCATTCTCTAAAGTGGCCAAGTCATTTGCAAAAGGTTTCTCTTTAAAACCATTTTCAAAACAAAGTGTTATTTTTATGTGGTGTAGAAATATTTTTACTAAGGCATTATCCCATAGGATTCACCAAATGAGTTGCTATTGCAAAACTTGGTGTTTTTGGGTCAGTAGGTTTGGTCCATACCATCTACTCAAAGTTTTCTTCCTTTAAACATTTTCATAATAAAAACTATTCTTTTATTTGGCTAGAAAATGGCTAAGTTAAATATTTCAACTTAAATTTCACAAAAAATCATTTTTAACACTATGGGTTGGTTCCTAGGGTCAATAAGGTCACAACAATCCATTTGGCAAAGGTTTTAATTCAAAAATCATTTTTAAACAATTTTTATACTCTAAACAAGCATACTAAAGTTTCTGCAAAATCAAACAAGTTAACAGGTACTATTTGTCAAACTAAGGCCATGGTTGGCTAGGGCTTGTCCTCCTGAATCTTTTGATATAAAATTTGTCAAATTTGGACGTGTGGTTCAAAAGATATAAAGGTTTGAAGTTTGCAACTCAATCAGATTTCAAAAATCAGTTTTAAAGCAGATCACGCCAGCGTCTTAATCTAAGCGGCGAAAACGGTTCGCTGCGGATCACGCTCAGTGCGTTGGATCTAGTTTGATCGTGACGCAGCGTACCTCTTCGGCTTAAGTCAACTAATCTGCTCGCTCACTCTGGATCTAACGGTGCAAACAATCGGACCGAAAAAAAGCGGCGCTGCAGTGGTGCAGCGGCGGCGGTCGGACTAGATGCTCGCGGTGGTTCTAGGAAGCTGAAGCGAGAGGGTGCTTACCGTGTTCGCCGTGGCGTGGGGAAGCTCGGTGGTGCAGTCTAGTCAAGGCGCACTAGGTTGGCGGAATTGCTCGCGAGTCGACATCGGCGGACGGCTCGGTCGACGACGGGACGTCGCTACAGGACACGAAAAGAGTACTGATTCCGTTAAGCGCGAGAGAGGTGAGTATAGGAGGTCATCCGAGATGGAGGGAAGTCGTGGCTTACAGAGGCGTCGCGGGAGGCGTATGGCGGCGTTGTTGATCAGGATGCGATGTCCGCTGCAGAGCACGCGCAAGCGAGAGGAAAGCACTGGCAGGTGCAGGAGATGATGGCGAGCAAGCCAGTGTGCTCTGGAAGCAGCGGGGTGGTCTGTTTGGGTGGAATCGTCAGCGGACCTCGTCGGAGACAGGGAGAGTGTTTGGCGAAATACTGCAGCCTGGGGGCGTGTCGAGGAGGAGCGTCTGGGGGAAACAGAAGAGGAGTCAGGGGCGATTAAAACAGTACGGTTGCAGGGGAGTTAAGGGTGGCGTTTTAACGCGAATTGATGCCCGCGAATCAATCACGGCATGGCGACGAGAGAAAGGAGAAGCGATCATGGTGGAGAAGAAGGAGGCAGTGGGGTCGTTGTGTCGATGGGAAAAAGGAAGAGGAGGGTCCACATGTCATAGGCTATGCGGGTAAATGGTGAGTGAGGAAAACGGTTCGGGAGAGAGAAAAAATTTGGGCATTTGGTGGCCGTGGGCTTCTGGGTTGGGTTGGTTTTCTTTATTTTTTCTTTTCTGATTCCTTTTCTTTTTCTATTTACTGATTTGGATTTCAAACAACAATTCAATCAATCCAAATAAATTCATACAAACACCACATTTCAATTCTTTGAACTTGGTTCTGTTTATCAACATAAACCAACATTCCAAAATAAATAATATTTTTATTCATTTTAGGATCCATTCATTAATTAAATAAAATGTACCTTTAGTTATTTATTTTTAATAGGGTTTGATTTATTTGATAAAATCACCATTTTAAATCCAATATTTTCAGAACAAATCAGTAGGTTTTATTTGGAAATAAATAGTACTTGGATACTTGTTTAAAACAAAATATTATTTTACTTTAGGGTCCAATAATTTTATAAAATGGGCCTTAGTTATTAAATCAATTAGAGTTTGATTTTATTAATAAAATCTTTATTTGAAACTAAATATCTTCAAAACTAAATTAGTGGGTTTTATTTGGGAAATATAGAATACTTGGAGATTTGTTTTAAAAATAGAATAACATTTTATTTTAGGGTTCCTTATTTAATTAATATAATAGACCTTCATTATTATTCCAAATAGGATTTATTTTATTTGATATATTTATTTTGAATCTAAAGCAAAAACACTTTAGTAGGTTTTATTAGAGAATATAAAATACTTGGAAAACCTATTTTAAACAATTTAATAAGTCTTGATGTTTTAATTAAAATAGTAAAACCTTTCATAATAAATTTTGATATTAATTCCTTATTATTTTATTTTAAATAAACATTTGTTATTTTTATTCAAAACTAAATGTTTTAATTCCCAAAGTTTGGTCAAGGTTTAATTTTCCTTTATTTAATAATCTTTATTTATAAAACTTCTATTTCATTTGAAAACAAATCTTTTCATTTAATTGTTTCAAAATAGTATTTCCAAATGTTTTTATTTTCCTTTTATTAAATGTTTATCTTTTTAAATCTCTTGAGGTTTATTTTAATTCAAATGGGTTTGAAGTTCCAATTGAATTCAAAAAGTTTCTTCTGGTTCTGAAAATCAACAAAGTTTTATTTTATTAATTTATTTTCACATTACAAGATTTGGAAAATCTTGGGATGTGACACAATGGCACCATTGTTGTCACAATAGATCACCATTGGGTCCAACGCGTTTGCCACCACTCCTAGTTCGGATATGAACTCCTTCATCCAAACTGCTTCCTGAGCCGCTTCTGAAGTAGCAACATATTCGGCCTCCGTTGTTGATCCCGCTACCACAGGTTGTTTGGAGCTCCTCCAACTAACCGCTCCGCCATTCATGAGAAATACGTATCCGGATTGAGACTTAGAGTCATACGGATCGGTGTCAAAGCTAGTGTCGACATAACACTTAGCGACGAGCTCTTCTTCACCTCCGTATACAAGAAACATATCCTTAGTTCTTCGTAAGTACTTAAGGATATTCTTGACCGCTATCCAGTGTTCCGAACCTGGATCCGATTGGTACCTACTAGTCAAACTAATAGCATGTGCCACATCTGGTCTTGTACATAGCATGGCGTACATTATAGAGCCTATGGCTGAAGCATAGGGGACTTTGTCCATTATCTCTCTTTCTTCCTTGAAGCCGGACTTTGAGTCTTACTCAATGTCTTGCCTTGCAACATAGGTAAGAACCCTTCTTACTTAGTCCATTTTAAACTTCTTTAAAATCTTATCAAGGTATGTACTTTGCGATAGCCCTATTAGGCGCCTAGATCTATCTCTATAGATATTTATGCCTAATATGTATGACGCTTCACCTAGGTCCTTCATTGAAAATTTGCTATTTAGATAACCTTTAACACTGTTTAAAAGATCTATATCATTTCCGATCAATAATATGTTATCCACATATAATATCAGAAATGCCACATTGCTCCCACTCACTTTCTTGTAAATACAAGCTTCTCCATAAGTTTGGACAAATCCAAACTCTTTGATCACCTCATCAAAGCGGAGATTCCAACTTCGTGATGCTTGCTTCAATCCATAGATGGATCGCTGAAGCTTGCACACCTTGTTAGCATCCTTAGGATCGACAAAACCCTTTGGTTGTATCATATACAACTCTTCTTCAATATTACCACTGAGAAACGCGGTTTTGACATCCATCTGCCATATCTCATCATCGAAATATGCAACAATTTCTAACATAATCCTAACTGACTTTAGCATCGCTACGGGAGAGAAAGTCTCATCGTAGTTAACTCCTTGAATTTGTCGAAACCCCTTTGCGACAAGTCGAGCTTTATAGACGGTCACATTACCATCAGCATCAGTTTTCCTTTTGAAAATCCATTTGTTCTCCACGGCCTTTCGGTCGTGAGGTAATTCCACCAAGTTCCAAACTTGATTTTCATACATGGATTCCATCTCGGATTTCATGGATTCTAACCATTTGTTGGAATCCAGGCTCATCATCGCTATACGTCGCAGGGTCATCATTTTCATCAACCATGAAATTCATGACAGGATTTCCGTCTGACTCGGGACGCGTCTGCTTGACTGCGAGGTTGGTAGTACTCTCTTCGAGTTTCATGATCATTATCATTAGTTCCCTCTTCAGGTGGAGCCAACTCGAACAACTTCCGTATTGCGCTACTCGCCATACTTTGAAGAGAAGGTTCCACAACATCTTCGAGTTCTACCTTCCGACTACTCGCACCTTTCGCGAGAAACTCTTTCTCTAGAAAGGATCCATTCTTGGCAACAAAAACCTTGCCCTCGGATCCGTGATAGAAGGAATACCCAATTGTTTCTTTAGGGTATCCTATGAAGACGCATTTTCCCGCTTTGGGTTCGAGTTTATCCGGTTGAAGTTTCTTCACATAAACATCGCATCCCCAAACTTTAAGAAATGATAGCTTAGGTTTGTTTCCAAACCACAATTCATACGGTGTCTTTTCAACGGATTTAGATGGTGCCCGATTTAAAGTGAATGCAACAGTTTCTAGTGCATAACCCCAAAATGACAACGGCAAGTCTGTCAGAGACATCATAGATCGAACCATATCTAATAAAGTACGATTACGATGTTCCGACACACCATTTCGCTGTGGTGTTCCGGTAGGCGTGAGTTGTGAAACAATTTCACACTCTTTCATGTGAGTGCTAAACTCGTAACTTAGATACTCACCTCCACGGTCGGACCATAGAAATTTGATCTTTCTATTACGATGATTTTCCACTTCATTATGAAATTCCTTGAACTTTTTAAAGGTTTTAGACTTGTGTTTCATCAAGTAGATATAACCATACCTACTCAAATCATCCGTGAAAGTAACAAAATAACAATATCCACCTCGCGCCGACACACTCATTGAACCACATACATCGGAATGTATGATTTCCAATAAATCTGTCGCCCGTTCCATTGAACCGGAAAACGGCGTTCTAGTCATCTTGCCCATAAGGCATGGCTCACATGTATCAAATGATTCATAATCAAGTGATTCCAAAAGTCCATCCGAATGGAGCTTCTTCATGCGTTTAACGCCAATATGACCTAGACGGCAGTGCCACATATATGCGGATATATCATCATTAAGTTTAATCCTTTTAGCAACAACATTATGAATATGTGTAACATTATCATCGAGATATAATAGAAATAAACCATACATCATCGGTGCATGACCATAAAAGATTTCATTCATATAAATGGAACAACCATTGTTCTCGGATTTAAATGAATAACCACTTCGCATCAAACATGATCCAGATACAATGTTCATGCTCAGTGCAGGCACCAGATAACATTTATTCAAGTTTATAACTAATCCCGACGGCAAGTGGAGAGGCAGCGTTCCGACGGCGATCACATCAACGCTTGATCCATTGCCGACACGCATCTTGACCTCACCCCTTGCTAGCGGTCGCTTGTTACGCAGCCCCTGATTCGAGTTACAAATATTAGCAACTGAACCGGTATCAAATACCCAGGTGCTACTGCGAGCACTAGTCAAGTACACATCAATAACATGTATATCATATATACCTTTGTTTGTCTTGCCGGCCTTCTTGTCTGCCAGATACTTGGGGCAGTTGCGCTTCTAGTGGCCAGTCCCCTTACAATAGTAGCACTCGGAATCAGACCTAGGTCCAACTCGGGGTTTCTTTTTCAGCGCTGCAACCGCTTGCCGCCTTACTTCCGCTTTTTTCCCTTCTTGTCTTTCTTGAAACCAGTGTTCCTATTGATCATCAACACTTGATGTTCCTTTTGATCTCCACTTCTGCAGTTTTAAGCATTGTGTAAGCTCGGGAGAGACTTCTTCATGCCTTGCATATTATAGTTCATCACGAGCTCTTATAGCTAGGTGGCGAGAGAACACGATGGATGCCTAAGTCAATGGGAATCGATATTCCCAAGGACACAAGCTTATCGGCGTAACCCGACATCTTGAGTACATGCTCACTAACGATTGTGCTCTTCCATCATGACTAAAGAACTTTTACGGCGTTGTAGCTCTCTCTGAAGACATGTGTGTCGAAAATCATTTTCAACTCACCCATTGTATCAAATGCATTGCCGTTTGAAACGCTTTGAAGTTCCGCTCTAGCCCATACAATATGCCGCAATGAACTAAGTTGTGGTCCTCCGACGAGTCGATAGACATTCTTCTCCTCGTCGGGGCATCATCTAAAGGTGGGGCCTAACGGGCGCTTCTAGCACATATTGCTTTTGTGTGCAGAGAGGAGAATCCTCAAATTCATGGCCCATTCGGTAAAGTTGCTACCGTTCGTTGCTAGTTTCTCTTTCTCCATGAACACATTGAAATTAAAAGCGGTGGTGCCATCTACAACAGAATTTGTAAAGTTTAGACTAAGTGTATGATATATTGAGTTCAACTAATCTATATTACGAATGAACTCCCACTCAAAACGACATCCCTCGTGCCTTTTGGTGATTACATGAACCAAATCCACTACACCAAGTCCGATCATCACGTGAGTCGGTATAGCTTCAAAGCGAGCATCAAATGGGCATCATATCAACTATATGACTCATGCTTAACCTTTCGGTCCGTGTTCCGAGGCCATGTCTCGTACATGCTAGGCTCGCCAAGTTAGAACCTTAGTATTCGCGTGTGTGCTGTTTTACACCGAAATATGGTCGTGGATCCAAGAACACCCGATCATCACGTGATGTCTTGGAGCGGCGAAAAAAACATAATCGGTGCATACTAAAGGAAGAACACATTCTTATCTTGATATTTAAATGAGGGATCATCTTATTATGCTAACAAAGCGCTAAACAAGCAATATAAGATGCTATCAAACATCATATGTTTATTAGTGAAATGATATGGTTCCCGCAGATGATCTCTATCATGTGCATCGTGGTATGATCACTATCATACCTATATGTGTAAATCCAAGGTCTATGGATTTTACACGCTATGTGTGTTGTAAGAGTATCATCTCATACTTCTACTTACAACACTACCATATCATAACACTAGCCCAGCAACAATCTAAACTAGACGCCTCTAATTTATTCATTGCAAGTTTTACATGGCTTAGGGCTTTCGAGATAGAACCGTTCTTACCTACGAACATGAACCACAACGAGGATAATCAAATTGTTGACAACTCGCTTGCAAAATAGCTATTGACTATAGTAGGAGAGACAGACACCCGCTAGCCACTTATGCAAACTAGTTGCATGTCAAGCGTGGAACAGGTCTCATGTGCGAGGACATGTAAAGTTTGTCCGGGACGCTTCATCCCACTATGCCAGCAATATCCAAAATTACAACAAAGGAGCAACAACATGATCATCATCGCCCACATACTCATATGTGTACTACCCGTGTAAAGTATCTACGCATAGATCCGTCTCTAATACCACTGTAGGGTTCGCAACATAGAAAACAAAAATTTTCCTACGATGTGAACTATATACCAAGATCTATCTAGTAGATACAAACAACGGGAGGATGTATATTCGTAGAGAACATACCCTTGAAGACCGACAAAGCTTAACGAGTTCAACTCGTGGTTGATGTAGACGATCTCTTGCCGATCTCAAGATCGAGAGGAAGTCCTAGCGCCGCAAATCAGCAGCGCATCCGTGCTCACACACACGTTCGAGGCACCGAGCAACCTCCGCCTCCTCGCTCAGCGATGAAGCACAACTCTTTCTTGCCGAATAGCCACCGGAACATGTATCTCGCTAGTCCGATACCATGGGGATAAATTCTAGAGGAGAGAGATCCTTCACGAGGAGGTGTGAGAGACAAGTGAGGAGGGGCTCCTTTTATAGGAGGAGGAACCCAAGGGGTGGCCGCCATGGGGCTGCCCTCCCTCCTTCATTCATGTGGGTGGACACTCCACTCACAAAATGCCCTTTAAATTCCCTCCACTCAAAAGTCCACTCAAATTCCCATTAAATTTCCACCAAATTTAATGCAAACTCTCATTAAATAAAACTCTTTATTTTATTCAGAATTTTTCAATTACTTTAATGACAAACATTCACAAATAACCCCTTGCTAGAATTCTATTTCACATGCATAACCACTTTATGCAATTTCACCAAAACCTGTTTTGGTATCTAGTGAAATAAATTCCGCGCTTATTCATTCTTTCGGCATGAAACATTTGCTCCAATTGGATGTCGGTGTCTCTTAAGTGTGTCACCCTACGGTTCGTGAATAATGCGGACATGATCGAGACCCCTCTCGGATCAATAATCGAAGCGGGATCGGAGACCCATCGACTCCCACACATTCAACGATGACTTTCTTGTGATCGTCGTAACCTTTTACGCTAGTATCTTAATCCCTTTGTTTCACGATATATTACATGTCCGAGATTCGATCATCGTTATCTCCATACCTAGTTTGATCTCGTTACCGACATGCACTCTTTTCTCGTTCCTGTGATATAACATTCTAGTGATCAAATCACTTGCTTGCAAGCTAATCAATGTGATATCACCGAGAGGGCCCAGAGTATATCTATCCGTCATCGGGATGAACAAATTCCACTCTCGATCCATGAGCCTCAACATAACACTTTATTAGTTCTGAATCCATCTTTATAATCACCCTGTTACGGTGTGACGTTTGATGTTATCAAGAAACTCTTTCGGTGTCAGTGATTGACATGATCTCATGGTCTAAGGATTAGGATCACTTTGTAAGTTGTTATAGCAATATAAACTCAATGACTTTGAACGTAATGCTATACTTCGGATGAATGTTCATCACACCATTACACTAATGTTGTGATCCCGTTATTAACAACATCCAATGTCCATGATCAGGAAACCTTGATCATCTTGTTAATCAACGAGCTAGTTTATGAGAGAGGCATAACTAGGAACTTTCTGTTTGTTTATTAAACACACATGTACTAACGTTTCCGTATTAATACAATTATAGCATGCAAAATAAACATCTATCATATACTTGGAATACACATAATAAACACTTTATTATTGCCTCTCAGGGCATATTCCCTTCAGTCTCCCACTTGCACTAGAGACAATGATCTAGTTACATAGTGATAAATCTAACACCCATTGAGTTCTGGTGTTGATCATGTTTTGATCTAGGGAGAGTTTTAGTCAACGTATCTGCTACATTGAGATCCGTATGTACTTTACAAATCTTTATATCTCCATCCTTGACATGCTCGCGGATGGAGTGAAACCGGCGCTTAATATGCTTGGAATGCTTGTGAGACCTTGGCTCTTTGGCATTGGCAATGGCACCATTGTTGTCACAATAGATCACCATTGGGTCCAACGCGTTTGCCACCACACCTAGTTCGGATATGAACTCCTTCATCCAAACTTCTTCCTGAGCCGCTTCTGAAGCAACAACATATTCGGCCTCCGTTGTTGATCCCGCTACCACAGGTTGTTTGGAGCTCCTCCAACTAACCGCTCCGCCATTATGAGAAATACGTATCCGGATTGATACTTGGAGTCATCCGGATCGGTGTCAAAGCTAGCGTCGACATAACACTTAGCGACGAGCTCTTCTTCACCTCCGTATACAAGAAACATATCCTTAGTTCTTCGTAAGTACTTAAGGATATTCTTGACCGCTATCCAGTGTTCCGAACCTCGATCCGATTGGTACCTACTAGTCAAACTAATAGCATGTGTCACATCTGGTCTTGTACATAGCATGGCGTACATTATAGAGCCTATGGCTAAAGCATAGGGGACTTTGTCCATTATCTCTCTTTCTTCCGCCGAAGCCGGACTTTGAGTCTTACTCAATGTATTGCCTTGCAACATAGGTAAGAACCCCTTCTTACTTCCGTCCATTTTAAACTTCTTTAAAATCTTATCAAGGTATGTACTTTGCGATAGCCCTATTAGGCGCCTAGATCTATCTCTAAAGATCTTTATGCCTAATATGTATGACGCTTCACCTAGGTCCTTCATTGAAAATTTCTTTGTTTAGATAACTTTTAACACCTTTAAAAGGTCTGTATCATTTCCAGTCAATAATATGTCATCCACATATAATATCAGAAATGCCACATTGCTCCCACTCACTTTCTTGTAAATACAAGCTTCTCCATAATTTTGGACAAATCCAAACTCTTTGATCACCTCATCAAAGCGGAGATTCCAACCGTGATGCTTGCTTCAATCCATAGATGGATTCTGAAGCTTACACCTTGTTAGCATCCTTAGGATCGACAAAACCCTTTGGTTGTATCATATACAACTCTTCTTCAATATTACCATTGAGAAACGCGGTTTTGACATCCATCGCCATATCTCATAATCGAAATATGCAGCAATTTCTAACATAATCCTAACGACTTTAGCATCGCTACGGAGAGAAAGTCTCATCGTAGTCAAATCCTTGAATTTGTCGAAACCCTTTGCGACAAGTCGAGCTTTATAGAGTCACATTACCATCAACATCGTTTTCCTTTTGAAAATCCATTTGTTCTCCACGGCCTTTCGGTCGTGAGGTAATCCACCAAGTTCCAAACTTGATTTTCATACATGGATTCCATCTCGGTTCATGGCTTCTAACCATTTGTTGGAATCCGGGCTCATCATCGCTTCTTCATACGTCGCAGGTCATCATTTTCATCAACCATGAAATTCATGACAGATTTCCGTCTGTTCGGGAGTCAGACGTAACACCCTCGAATCGGACCTATGCAAGTTTTAGCGAAATCCAAACCCGCATAAAGCGATTCAAAGGTGCCCACCAGCACTTTAAATGCGGGTGGAAAGCAAGTAATAACATTACACAGTCCTCGATGGGACCCACGTAGCAGATATATATATACAATGACTCCAAGAGCCAAGAATACGATACAATATACAAAGATCCAAATCACCTTGAAAAGCGATAGGCGTCCAGCTACGGACAAGATGCAAATGGGGCTAAGAGCCCGAAGAATAACCAATGGCGTCCATAACCCCGAGCCAAGCCGGAAGGGTAACCACGCTAACGACGTCGATCTCAAAACTGCTTAAACAAAAGGGTGCCGACAAAGGGCAAAGGAAAAGAAGGAGCGTCGATCGAGGGCGACACAGGCGAGACTAGAATTGGCGGTCCTCGCCTACATAGGTATGGTGGATCGGCGGCGGCATGCACCTGAACAACCTATAGAGACTCGATACAATGGCGGCGATCGGAGAGGGGTAAGATAGACCTATCCGGATCCAACCTGAAGCTAACACCAAACAAACCCATCCTGGTGTTTCCCCCTCGAGACCAAACGAGGAAGTCAACCGAGGAACTCACCCAGTTGGCAGTTTTACTTATTCAGTTATCGTTGCAGCAATTACTAGTCAGGTGTAGATAATAATCCTGATAAAATAAGCAGTGGGCACTTTTAGTTAATCATTCTGTTATAGTGGCAACACTTACTAATCAGATACAGATAGCATGAGATAACCCAAAACCCAGCAGTTGTTGGTACTTTTATTTAGCCATTCCGTTATAGTTGCCATACTTACTAGTCAGGTACAAAGGTCGCAAGCGACACTCCAAACAAGCAATTGTGGGCAGTATTAGTTAGCCATTCCATTATAGTGAAGCTGATTACTAGTCATTATAAAGTCAAATTTAGAGCAATAAACTTTAGTTATGCTTGTCTATGGTCGAGATACTGTGCTCCAAGTCGTCCATATCCGCGGACACGGCTTTCAGAAAGTTTTACCCGGCCGGGGTGCACCAATAGCAACACACGCTCGATCAACCTCGGAAAAACCAAAACAAAACCCAACGAGGCTTTCACGACTAAGCAATCACAGGATTCAGAAATATTTCAGGGGGCCACCCCATTGAGTAGACCCGCAACGAAGTAAGCAAGCTTCGAGACGGACTCAAGGTTTGCGTCAATGGCTGTAAGCGACTGGGAACCCGAAAACTCGGGGTGTCGATACCGCGTAATCACTCCGCTTACCTAAACAAAGACAAAGGTGCTATGTCGCACAATTTAAATACATAAGTAGCATGGCATAAGTACAGGATAGTAAATAAAACCTCAAACTAGTTTGTGGCCCCAAGAAATAAGATGAATCAAGCTCGCCTGGGGGTCCCATATACCTCCCGGATGTGGATAGCGATAAATCAAGGAACAAGTATCAAGTACTCGAGGTCCCACGGGACACAAGTGGGCTCGAAACCAAATATTTTCTATCACCCACCGATGCCTCGCTTATTTCAATTTTAGTTGTTAAACAGATTTAAAGTGAGCGATAAGTAAAACTATGATCATCTCCAACATCAACATGCAATACATCAACAATCGTGGCAATCGACGACACGCAACAACACTTGAGCGGCGACTACGACGCAAGTCCAACTATCTACCAAACAACAGGTAATAGGATGTGTCCAAGGCAAATATAAGGCTGCAAGGGATATCCGGCACGGAAACTAGAGCATCGCAACACGTATAGCAATAGATCAACAGGAGGGAAATAAATACTAGAAAAGTAAGATAGGAAGAAAGGGGGAGATGCTCGCCTGAAAACATTGTCGAAGGTTCAACCGGAGATCGGGGCGAAGCTCACATCAACTCAACGGCCTTATCCGCGAAGAACCAAAACACTAGAAGAAACACCGGATGCACGATTTAATACAATGGCAGAAGATCAGCATGATGCATGCATGATGGATGACATGGCAAAGGTGCGATGCAAGAAGGTCAGTATTAAGCGGAACCGGGTCCCGACAATTAATCAAACGGTTCAAGTTGTTCAATTACCCCGCAATTAAATGTTGTTTTAACAAGGCAAAATATGACAACGGTTCGATGCACAAATTTAAATGAGGCCAATATAAGACTAGATTTGCCCGCATATGGGCCCCATATTTAATTATTAGGTGAATCGGCATAAGGCCCCCAAACCACACAAATATGCATGCGAGTATGACAATCCAATATGCATCCATTTGTTATTTCATTTATAAAATAGGGTTCGAGAAAAGGGGTCACACATTAGGGTTCGGCAGATCTTGGGGTTCCGGGGTTCGGGGTCGGTCTCAGGGTCCAGGGTTCGACGGGTGCGTTCTCGGACTCCGGGATCGTTCTCGGTAACGGGGTAGATCTTGGCGCATTCGCGGAGGGGACCCTGGTTCGGCGTCCGGGCGCGCCGGACTCGCCCTGGTTGGTGTCGGACTTGTCGGGGCCGCGCAGCTGATCTTGGTGTTACCGGATGATCTTGCCGACTCCATGCGAAGGCCTTGGCGCTCTAGATCGGTCTTCAGGGTCTCGGCCATCGGACCCCGGAAAGAGGTCATGGCGTCCGTGAGGCGATCTTGTCGTGCCGTAGCGTAGATCTTGGGGAGGTTCGGGGTCCCACGGGTTCGGCTCGACAACCGGACTCCGGGAACGGTTCTTGGTGAACTTGGCGTGTCGGGTTCGGCCTTCGGCTCCGGGGAACGGTCTTGCGGTCCGTGAGGGAGATCTTGAGGCGCCCGCTTCACCGGGTCCAGCAGGAGTTCTTGTCATTCCCGGATGGAGAGTTGTCACCCCAAGAAGAAGAATTTGTCGAGGTACCCCATCTCACCACACTTCCACCACATCGAGGCACACACCCAGGTACATACATAACCAGATGTGGTACACCACTAGTATTGCAGAGAGCCGGCACGGGTTGCGAGGACACGGTAGCGGCCGCCGGGGAGCACGAGTTGCGCGGCCCGTGATGCTCAAAGCTGGCCGCGGCGGTGAGCAACGCAGCGGGAGGTTGACGGCGACGGGGCCGCGCGGGACACCGACGCTCGGGGACGACGGCGGCCACAGACACGGGGAGCCGTGGGGACCGACGAGGTCGCGCAGGCGGCGGCAGGATGGGGCGACGGCAGCCGGTTGCAGCGACGGGGCCAGCAGACGGCGGAGGGCGGCGGTCGGGGCGACGCGACGGCGGGCCGCGAGCCGCTGCTGGGGAGATGGCCGCGCGGCGCGGAGGGAGCGGGCGGGCGCCAGCGGGGCGGAGCTGCGGGTGAGGCGGGGGGCCGGCGGCGAGGTGGTGGCGGAGGGCGCGGGAGAGATGGTGGCGCGGGCGGCGAGGAAGTCCGCGACGCGGGTGGGGCAGGACCGGAGGAGGCGCGGGCCGCGAGCGAGGCGACGGGCGCGGCGACGCCAGGGCCGAGGCGGGCGGACGCGGCGGGGCGAGGGAGGAGCGCACCGCAAGGCCGGGGAGGCTAGGAGGAGGAGGGCCGGAAGGACCCGAGGGAGGTGGGGGCGGGAGTGAGGCAGCACAAGGGTGGGCGCCGCGAGAGAAGAACGGAGGGTCGGGCGGGGCTCGGGCGCAGTGGCGGGAAGGCGAGGCGCCGGCGAGGCGGAGAAGCTGTGTGTGGCTGCCCGGGCCGGAGGAGGCGAACCGGGAGAGGAGGAGGAGGAGGGCACGGAGGGTGAGTGTGGGAGGAAGAAGGGGTTGGGGAGAGGCGTGAGAGGAGGGCCGACAGGGGGTGGGGCCGCGGGGTCGGGTGGTTCTAGGGGCGACGTGGGGATCGGTGCGTGCGTGAGGAGAGAGAGAGGGAGGGTGGCCGAGGTGGCAGTTCTGGTTGGTTGGGGAATAGGAGAGGGTGAGGTGGCGAGAGGAGATTGGGTGGGGTGAGGTGGAGAGGCTGGGTAGAATAGGTTGGGTAGGTTTAGGATTTGGGTACCGGTTGGTTGGACCGATTAATTTTTCCGGGTGGTCGTCATTCGGCCCGTTCGACTGCCCCACTGAAATAATATAATCTTTTATTTACTTTAAATGCACCGTTTGCAAACCGATAGTAGACAACAAAATATTCCGGCGACCCGGGTTTGAATTTGAAAACAAGACGGGGCGTTTTAGAAAACAAAACAGACTTTGCGGAAAAATAGTTGTAGACAAACAACACATGATGATGACGATGCAATGCACAAATTCAACGCGATTTTCTAGTAGTGGTTTTTGCGGGATGCCACAATTCGACACCACTAACAAGGGATCTCGCCCTCGAGATCCGCCTCATGGTACCGGAAGGTAGGCGGCGATCTGAATCTTCTCGCTTCGTGTAAGTCCTCGCGACACCACTAACAAGAGGTCGTTGTCCGTGATCGTCGAGAGAACACTCCGGAAAACAAAAGGTCGAAGGTAGAGGTATCAACAAATAATGCCACCTCTAGCTCCGATGGAAAGGGGAACCGATGCATTCTCATCCACTTTAATGTACAAAAGCGAATAGAAGGGGTAGTCGGCATGGGGGCCAATCCATCACGCACCCAAACTATTACTCCGCACAATCAGTAGAAAAGAGTGCAACCATTCTCGGAATCAGACTGAAGTTCTCGACAAGCGAGGTTCGGAAACAAAGGAGTGATGCAGACTCTGCATCGGATCTGGCGTAGATGATGTCGTCGCGTCGGAAAACACCGGAAGGCACAAACAAGGAACAAAGAATGGTAACACCGTAGGCGGATTCCTCGGGCAGCATGAACACCGGATGGTAGAACACCGTTATCAAAGAAGGAAGCGAAACCCTGAAGGTACGACGGAACCCAACCACGAGAAATCCTGGACTCGGAGAAAAGATAAGAGAGCAGATCCAAAACACGTCGAGATAAGAGGAGAATAGCAGAGGGGTAAGGAGTAAAATCAGACCTAGTCAGAACTATCCAACCGATTTTTCAAAATAGTTTTGACACTCTACTTCGGCCGTTAGCTAGGTTATCCTACAGTTTGGACTTGTGGGGTATCGCAACGCCGAGCTCGATACCACTCAGAACACCCTCAGATCGGACCTATGCAAGTTTTAGCGAAATCCGCCAAACCCGCATAGAAACGATTCAAAGGTGCTCACCAGCACTTTCGTGCGGTGGAAAACGGTAATAACATTACACAACAGTCCTCGATGGGACCCACAACGTATATATATATACAACAAATACTCCAAGAGCCAAGAATACTGATACAATATACAAAGATCCAAATCACCTTGAAAACGATAGAGCGTCCAGCTACGGACAAGATGCAAATGGGGCTAAGAGCCCTGAAGAATAACCAATGGCGTCCATAACCCTGCCCAGGCCGGAAGGGTAACCCCTAACGACGCCGATCTCAAAACCTGCTTAAACAAAAGGGGTGCCGACAAAGGGTAAAGGAAAAATAAGGAGCGTCGATCGAGGCCAGACACGGCGAGACTAATTCGGCGGTCCTCGCCTACATAGGTATGGTGGATCAAGCGGCGGCAAGATGCAATCGAACAACCTATAGAGACTCGATACAACTGGCGGCGGTCGAGAGAGGGTAAGATAGACCTATCCGATCCAACCTGAAGCTAACACCAAACAAACCCATCCTGGTGTTTCCCCTCGAGACCAAACGAGGTCAACCGAGGAACTCACCCGGTTGGCGGTTTACTTATTCAGTTATCGTTGCAGCAATTACTAGTCGTGTAGATAATAATCACGATAAAATAAGCAGTGGGCACTTTTAGTTAATCATTACATTATAGTGGCAACACTTACTAATCGAGATCTGATAGCATGAGATAACCCAAAACCCAGCTTGTTGGTACTTTTATTTAGCCATTCCGTTATAGTTGCCATACTTACTAGTCAGTACAAAGGTCGCAAGGCGACACTCCAAACAAGCAATTGTGGCGATTAGTTAGCCATTCCATTATAGTGAAGCTGATTACTAGTCATTATAAAGTCAAATTTAGAGCAATAAACTTTAGTTATGCTTGTCTATGGTCGAGATATCGTGCTCCAAGTCGTCCATATCCATGACACGGCTTTCGAAAGTTTTACCCGGCGGGTGCACCAATAGCAACACACGCCGATCAACCTCGGAAAAACCAAAACAAAACCCAACGAGGCTTTCACGACTAAGCAATCACAGATTCAGAAATATTTTGGGCCACCCCATTGAGTAGACCATAACGAAGTAAGCAAGCTTGAGACGGACTCAAGGTTTGCGTCAATGGTCAGAAGCGATCGGGAACCCGAAACTGGGTGTCGATATCAGCGTAATCACTCCGCTTACCTAAGCGATGCAGGTGCTATCCGTCGCACAATTTAAATACATAAGTAGCATGGCATAAGTACAGATAGTAAATAAAACCTCAAACTAGTTTGTGGCCCCAAGAAATAAGACGAATCAAGCTCGCTCGGGGGTCCCATATACCTCCCGGATGTGGATAGCGCGATAAATCAAGGAACAAGTATCAAGTACTCGAGGTCCTACGGGACACAAGTGGGCGTTCGGAAACCAAATATTTTCTATCACCCACCGATGCCTCTGCTTATTTCAATTTTAGTTGTTAAACAGGATTTAAAGTGAGCGATAAGTAAAACTATGATCATCTCCAACATCAACATGCAGCAATACATCAACAACTGTGGCACTGGACGACACGCAACAACACTTGAGCGAGCGACTACGACGCGCAAGTCCAACTATCTACCAAACAACAGGTAATAGGATGTGTCCAAGGCAAATATAAGGCTGCAAGGGATATCCGGGCACGGAAACTAGAGCATCGCAACACAGATAGCAATAGATCAACAGGAGGGAAATAAATACTAGAAAAGTAAGATAGGAAGAAAGGGGGAGATGCTCGCCTGAAAACATTGTCGAAGGTTCAACCGGAGATCGGGGCGAAGCTCACATCAACTCAACGGCCTTATCCGCGAAGAACCAAAACACTAGAAGAAACACCGGATGCACGATTTAATACAACGGCAGAAGATCAGCATGATGCATGCATGATGGATGACATGGCAAAGGTGCGATGCAAGAAGGTCAGTATTAAGAGGAACCGGGTCCCGACAATTAATCAAACGGTTCAAGTTGTTCAATTACCCCGCAATTAAATGTTGTTTTAACAAGGCAAAATATGACAACGGTTCGATGCACAAATTTAAATGAGGCCAATATAAGACTAGATTTGCCCGCATATGGGCCCCATATTTAATTATTAGGTGAATCGGCATAAGGCCCCCAAACCACACAAATATGCATGCGAGTATGACAATCCAATATGCATCCATTTGTTATTTCATTTATAAAATAGGGTTCGAAAAGGGTCACATTAGGGTTCGGCAGATCTTGGGGTTCCGGGTTCGGGTCGGTCTCGTGGTCCGTGGTTCGACGGGTGCGTTCTCGGACTCGGGATCATTCTCGTAACGGGTAGATCTTGGCGCATCGGAGGGACCCGTTGGCGTCCGGCACGCCGGACTACCAGTTGGTGTCGAACTTGTCGGGCCAGCTGATCTTGGTGTTACCGGATGATCTTGCCGACTCCATGCGAAGGCCTTGGCGCTCTAGATCGGTCTTCAGGGTCTCGGCCATCGGACCCCGGAAAGAGGTCATGGCGTCCGTGAGGCGATCTTGTCGTGTCGTAGCGTAGATCTTGGGGAGGTTCGGGGTCCCACGGGTTCGGCTCGACAACCGGACTCCGGGAACGGTTCTTGGTGAACTTGGCGTGTCGGGTTCGGCCTTCGGCTCCGGGGAACGGTCTTGCGGTCCGTGAGGGAGATCTTGAGGCGCCCGCTTCACCGGGTCCAGCAGGAGTTCTTGTCATTCCCGGATGGAGAGTTGTCACCCCAAGAAGAAGAACTTATCGAGGTACCCCATCTCACCACACTTCCACCACATCGAGGCACACACGCAGGTACATACATAACCAGATGTGGTACACCACTAGTATTGCAGAGAGCCGGCACGGGTTGCGAGGACACGGTAGCGGCCGCCGGGGAGCACGAGTTGCGCGGCCCGTGATGCTCAAAGCTGGTCGCGGCGGTGAGCAACGCAGCGGGAGGTTGACGGCGACGGGGCCGCGCGGGACACCGACGCTCGGGGACGACGACGGCCACAGACACGGGGAGCCGTGGGGACCGACGAGGTCGCGCAGGCGGCGTCCGGCGAGGGCGGCGGCGGCGGGTTGCAGCGACGGCCGGGCACGGCGGAGGGCGGTCGGGGCTCAGCGGCAGCGCGGCTGCTTCTGGGGAGATGGCAGAAGGGGCGAAGGAGCTGCGGGCGGCATGGCGGAGCTTCGAGGTGAGGCGGGGTCCGCGGCGAGGTTGGTGGCGGTGGGCGGCCGGGAGAGATGGTGGCGCTGGCGGTGAGGGAAGTCCGGGAGGGTGGGGCGAGAGGGGCCGGAGGCGGCTTGGCGAGCTCGGCTGGCGACGGGCGCGGCTCGGCTGGCCGTGGCGGGAGACGCGGCGAGGAGGAGGGCGCCCGGTGCGTCGGGGAGGCTAGGAGGGAGGAGGGCGGGGAAGGACCCGAGGTGGGGTTGGCGGAGGCGTGTGGCCGGAGGCGGAGGAGGCAGCATCTGGGAGGAGGAGGGAGGGGTGGGTGAGCGGTGGGGAGGAAGAAGGGGTTGGTGGGGAGAGGCGTGAGAGGAGGGCCGACAGGGGGTGGGGCCGCGGGGTCGGGTGGTTCTAGGGGCGACGTGGGGATCGGTGCGTGCGTGTGTGCTGAGGGGGAGAGAGAGGAGGGGCCAGGGCTGCTGAGGTGGCAGTTCCTGGTTGGTTGGGGAATAGGGAGAGGGTGAGGTGGCGAGAGGAGATTGGGTGGGGTGAGGTGGAGAGAGGCTGGGTAGAATAGGTTGGGTAGGTTTAGGATTTGGGTGTACCGGTTGGTTGGACCGATTAATTTTTCTGGGGTGGTCGTTCGGGTCATTCGGCCCGTTCGACTGCCCCACTGAAATAATATAATCTTTTATTTACTTTAAATGCACCGTTTGCAAACCGATAGTAGACAACAAAATATTCCGGCGACCCGGGTTTGAATTTGAAAACAAGACGGGGCGTTTTAGAAAACAAAACAGACTTTGCGGAAAAATAGTTGTAGACAAACAACACATGATGATGACGATGCAATGCACAAATTAAACGCGATTTTCTAGTAGTGGTTTTTGCGGGATGCCACACACGCGTCCTGTTTGACCTACGAGGTTCGGTAGGACTCTCTTTCGGAGTTTCATGATCATTATCATTAGTTCCCTCTTCAACAGGTGGAGCCAACTCCGGAACAACTTCCGGCGCTGCGCTACTCGCCATACTTTGAAGAGAAGGTTCCACAACCTCTTCGAGTTCTACCTTCCGACTACTCACACCTTTCGCAAGAAACTCTTTCTCTAGAAAGGATCCATTCTTGGCAACAAAAACCTTGCCCTCGGATCTGTGATAGAAGGAATACCCAATAGTTTCTTTAGGGTATCCTATGAATACGCATTTTTCCGCTTTGGGTTCGAGTTTATCCGGTTGAAGTTTCTTCACATAAACATCGCATCCCCAAACTTTAAGAAATGATAGCTTAGGTTTGTTTCCAAACCACAATTCATACGGTGTCTTTTCAACGGATTTAGATGGTGCCCGATTTAAAGTGAATGCAGCAGTTTCTAGTGCATAACCCCAAAATGTCAACGGCAAGTCCGTCAGAGACATCATAGATTGAACCATATCTAATAAAGTACGATTACGACGTTCCGACACACCATTTCGCTGTGGTGTTCCGGCAGGTGTGAGTTGTGAAACAATTCCACACTCTTTCATGTGAGTGCTAAACTCGTAACTTAGATACTCACCTCCACGGTCGGACCGTAGAAATTTGATCTTTCTAAACTCGTAACCAGATAACATTTATTCAAGTTTATAACTAATCCCGACGGCAAGTGGAGAGGCAGCGTTCCGACGGCGATCACATCAACGCTTGATCCATTGCCGACACGCATCTTGACCTCACCCCTTGCTAGCGGTCGCTTGTTACGCAGCCCCTGATTCGAGTTACAAATATTAGCAACTGAACCGGTATCAAATACCCAGGTGCTACTGCGAGCACTAGTCAAGTACACATCAATAACATGTATATCATATATACCTTTGTTTGCCTTGCCGGCCTTCCTGCCCCGCCAGATACTTGGGGTCATTGCGCTTCGATGGCGATCCCTTACAATAGTAGCACTCGGAATCGGACTTAGGTCCAACTCGGGGTTTTTCAGCGCTGCAACCGCTTGCCGCCTTACTTCCTTCCGCTTTCCTTCTTGTCTTTCTTGAAACCAGTGTTCCTATTGATCATCAACACTTGATGTTCCTTTTGATCTCCACTTCGCAGTTTAAGCATTGATGTAAGATCGGGAGAGACTTCTTCATGCCTTGCATATTATAGTTCATCACGAAGCTCTTATAGCTAGGTGGCGTAGACCGCAGAACGCGATGGATGCCTAAGTCAATGGGAATCGATATTCCCAAGGACACAAGCTTATCGGCGTAACCCTATATCTTGAGTACATGCTCACTAACGGAGTTGTGCTCTTCCATCATGCAGCTAAAGAACTTTTCTGAAGCGTTGTAGCTCTCTGAACAAGATGTGTCGAAAATCATTTTCAACTCACCCATTGTATCAAATGCATTGCCGTTTTCGAAACGCTTCCGAAGTTCCGGCTCTAGCCCATACAATATGCCGCAATGAACTAAGTTGTGGTCCTCCTGACGAGTCTGATAGAAATTCTTCTCCTCGTCAGGGGAATCATCTAAAGGTGGGGGGCCTAACGGCGCTTCTAGCACATATTGCTTTTGTGCAGCAGAGAGGAGAATCCTCAAATTCATGGCCCATTCGGTAAAGTTGCTATCGTTCATTGCTAGTTTCTCTTTCTCCATGAACACATTGAAATTAAAAGCAGGTGGTGCCATCTACAACAGAATTTGTGAAGTAGACTAAGTGTATGATAGATTGAGTTCAACTAATCTATATTACGAATGAACTCCCACTCAAAAACGACATCCCTCGTGCCTTTTTGGTGATTACATGAACCAAATCCACTACACCAAGTCCGATCATCACGTGAGTTGGTATAGCTTCAAAGGCGAGCATCAAATGGGCATCATATCAACTATATGACTCATGCTTAACCTTTCGGTCCGTGTTCCGAGGCCATGTCTGTACATGCTAGGCTCGCCAAGTTAGAACCTTAGTATTCGTGTAAGCTTTTACACCGAAATATGGTCGTGGATCCAAGAACACACGATCATCACGTGATGTCTTGGAGCGAAAACATAATCGGTGCATACTAAAGGAAGAACACATTCTTATCTTGATATTTAAATGAGGGATCATCTTATTATGCTAACAAAGCGCTAAACAAGCAATATAAGATGCTATCAAACATCATATGTTTATTAGTGAAATGATATGGTTCCCGCAGATGATCTCTATCATGTGCATCGTGGTATGATCACTATCATACCTATATGTGTAAATCCAAGGTCTATGGATTTTACGCTATGTGTGTAAAGAGTATCATCTCATACTTCTACTTACAACACTACCATATCATAACACTAGCCCAAAGAACAATCTAAACTAGACGCCTCTAATTTATTCATTGCAAGTTTTACGTGGCTTAGGGCTTCGAGATAGAACCGTTCTTACCTTAACATGAACCACAACGAGGATAATCAAATTGTTGACAACTCGCTTGCAAAATAGATATTGACTATAGTAGGAGAGACAGACACCCGCTAGCCACTTATGCAAACTAGTTGCATGTCAAGCGTGGAACAGGTCTCATGTGCGAGGACATGTAAAGTTTGTCCGGGCCGCTTCATCCCACTATGCCACCAATATCCAAAATTACAACAAAGGAGCAACAACATGATCATCATCGCCCACATACTCATATGTGTATTACCCGTGTAAAGTATCTACGCATAGATTCGGCTCTAATACCACTGTAGGGTTCGCAGCATAGAAAACAAAAAATTTCCTACGATGTGAACTATATACCAAGATCTATCTACGCTAGTATCTTAATCCCTTTGTTTCATGATATATTACATGTCCGAGATTCGATCATCGGTATCTCCATACCTAGTTTGATCTCGTTACCGACATGCACTCTTTTCTCATTCCTGTGATATAACATTCTAGTGATCAAATCACTTGCTTGCAAGCTAATCAATGCGATATCACCGAGAGGGCCCAGAGTATATCTATCCGTCATCGGGATGAACAAATTCCACTCTCGATCCATGAGCCTCAACATAACACTTTATTAGTTCTGAATCCATCTTTATAATCACCCTGTTACGGTGTGACGTTTGATGTTATCAAGAAACTCTTCCGGTGTTAGTGATTGACATGATCTCATGGTCTAAGGATTAGGATCACTTCGTAAGTTGTTATAGCAATATAAAATCAATGAATTTGATCGTAATGCTATACTTCGGATGAATGTTCTGTTGGAGATATGCCCTAGAGGCAATAATAAATATAGTTATTATTATATCTTTGTGTTTATGATAAAAGTTTACATTCATGCTATAATAGTATTAACAAGGAAACATTAATACTTGTGTGATTTGTAAACTTAATTTGAAGTCCCTAGTATAGCCTCTATACTTCACTAGCTTGTTGGTTGATTAATGATTGTGGTTTCCCTATCATGAACATTGAGATGTTATCAACAACAAGATCATATCGTTAGGAGAATGATATGGTGGACATACTCCTATAGATAAGCATAGCATAAAGATCAAGTCATTTCAATAGTTCAATTGCTATATGCTTTCTGATACATAGTAACCTAATTCCTTCGACCATGAGATCATGCATATCACCTTTACCGGATGGATGCTTTGATGACATCAAACACCACACCGTGGCGGGTGGCTATAAAGGTGGCATTGAGTGTTCGGAAAGTATTGGTTGAAACACATGGATCAAGAGTGGGATTTGTCCATCCATATGACGATAGATATACTGGGCCCTCTCGGTGGAATGTCATCCAATTAGCTTGCAAGCATGTGACCGGGTCATAAGGGATCACATATCACGGGAGCGAGAAAAGAGTACTTATCGGTGAGGTTGAACTAGGTATGCAGAGATACCGACGATCATAACCTCGGATAAGTAAACTATCGTGAGACAAAGGGAAATTGGTATCGTATGTAAGTGGTTCATTCGATCGCAAATTAATCGTAGAAATATGTGGGAGCCATATGAATTTCCAGATTCCTCTATTGGTTATTGTTCGGAGAAGTGTCTCGATCATGTCCGCATAATTCACGAACCGTAGGGAGACACACTTAAGGATTCGACGTTGTTTGAGTAGTTATGGTATTATGAGAAAGAGACCGAATGTTGTTCGGAGTCTCGGATGGGATCCGGGATATCACGAGGTGATCCGGAATGGTCCGGAGAATAAGATTCATATAAGGAAAGTCTCGTTTCGGAGTTCGGGAATGATTCCGGTGTTTTCATCGGGAATGTTCTAGAAGGTTCCGGATTGTCCGGCACTCCGGGGGGGGGAGGGTACATGAATGTGTCATTGAATGATTGCATCATGTACTAAGTGTTCTTGTTGTTCCAAAACTGAAAAGTCAAACGGCTAAAACAGGAAACTGTGGAAAACAGGAAACTGTGGGAAACAGGAAACTGTGGGAAACAAGCAAGAGGAGGTTGAAACCAACTTGGAGGAGGAGTCACTCTCCTCCAAGCCGGCGGCCAGCCCTAGGCCGAGTTGGGGAGGGACTCCCCTCCCTCCCCTGGCGCGCCAGCCCCTCCACCTATAAAAGGAGGGGCAGGGCCTCCTCCTCTAGACACAAGTTCCTATCCTCTAATCTCCGGTTTAGAGCCGTTTTGGTTTAGAGCTTCTAATTGCTTTAGCCTGCGGTTTAGAGCCTTCTAATTGGTGTGTCTAATCTCTAGACCACTAATAGCCCTCTCTCATACTCCACCATACTCGCTCCGGCTTAAGGCGAAGCCTCTGGATTTCCCTCTACTTAGGTACCACACCGTTGTCAGGAATCGCGAGGAGAGTGCTACAACCTCTGCTCTTTGGAACAAGGAGAGGAAGGTCTTCGTCGAGTCCGAACGTGTGACCGATCTGAAGCGCTGCCGAACGCAGCCTTGGAAGGATCGTCTACGATCTTGAGATCGGAAGAAATCGACTACATCACCCACGAGAATCCGCTCTCGTTAAACACTTTGGAATCTTCGAGGGTAAGTTATTCCATCGACTCGTTGCTACAATCTAGTAGATAGATCTTGGCTTGTTTGTTTGTATGCGATAGAAATTTTTTGTTTTCCATGCTACGAACCCCTACAAAGGGTATCGAGCCGTGTCTATATATAGATCATTGCCTGCAGTAGAACACAATGGTCATTATGGGCGTTGATGCTTTTATTGTCGATTGCTTTTTGTGTACTTTGCATCTTGCGGTATGTTGGGATGAAGCGGCCCGGGCTAACCTTACATGACATCGTTCATGAGACTTGCTCCACGCTTAACATGCAACTTGTATTGCATAAGTGGCTTTGCGGGTGCCTGTTTCTCCTAGCATAGTTAAGATCCAATTTACAACGGGTGATCAACAATGCTAGTATCAATGTTGTGGTTCTTGTTCGTAAGTTAGAACGACACTTATTGAAAGCCCCAAACCACGTAAAATATGCAAAGAAAGTAGAGGCGTCTAACTTTGTTTTGCAGGGGTGTGCAGTGATGTGATATGGCCATGATTGTGATTATATTTGATGTATGCAATGTTCCTTATTGTAAGTTGGCAACCGGCAGGAGCCATATGGTTGTCTTTAATTTATGTTAAGACCCGCGTGTCTATTCAAAGTAGTTGTAATAGTTGAAGCCGGTGGACGACAACCATGGTGAAGCGTCATTGACCTTGATGCAATGCCGGTGATGATGGAGATCATGTTCGTGCTTGAAGATGGAGATCGGAAGCACAAAGAAGAAAGGCCATATCATATCACATATTATGAATTGCATGTGATGTTAATCCTTTATGCATCTTGTATTGCTTAGTAGACGACGGTAGCATTATAAGATGATCCCTCATGCACATGAATTTCAAATCATAAAGTGTTCACCCTTAGTTAGCACCGTTGCTAAAGCTTGTTGTTTCGAAGCACCACGTGATGATCGGGTGTGTTAGATTCTACAAGTGTATACAACGTGAGCAAGCCAGATTTTCTCATGCAGAAACTAAGGTTTGATCTTGACGAGCCTAGCATGTACAGACATGGTCTTGGAACACGGATCACCGAAAGGTAAAGCATGAATCATATAGTAGATATGATGAACATGACGATTGTTCGCCATTGAAACTATATCAACTCTCGTGATGATCGGTGTTGATGTAGTGGATTTGGTTCGTGTGATCACTAAAACAATGTGAGGGATGTTGTTTTGAGTGGGAGTTCACCTAGTTTAATTTCATTAATTAATTTGAACTCAATTTGTCATAAACTTAGTCTAAACTATTGCAAATATGTTGTAGATCAATGGCAGCCCCTACCATCAATTTTAATACGTTCCTAGAGAAAGAAAAGTTGAAAAACAATGGAAGCAACTTCGGATTGGTTCCGCAATTTGAGGATTGTCCTCACATGGTAATTTGACCTATGTCTTTGGATGCACCGCATTGGGTGACCCACTGGTGATGCTTCCGATGAAGTAAAGAATGTTTACCTCGCTCGGAAGAATCAAGACTCCATAGTTCAGTGTGCTATCTTGTATGGTTTAGAATCGAGCTTGAAAAGGTTTGAAGAGTCGGACCCATATGATATTGTCGAGGATCTCAAATTGATTTTTGAGACTCATGCGGCAATTGAAAGCTATGAGGCTTCGAAAAGTTCTTTAACCGCAAGATGGAAGAGGGCAGCTCCGTCGTGAGCATGTGCTTAAGATTTCGGGCATGCAAACAAACTTCAAAGCTTGGGTATAGTGATTCCTAATGCTTTGGGATTTACCGTGTCCTCCAGTCACTACCACCAAGTTACAGTGAACTTTGTGATGAACTACAACATGCGAACATGAACAAAGAGTTGCGAACTGCTATGTTAAAATCTGCGAAGTGGAGATCAAGAAAGAGCACCAAGTGTTGATGGTCAATAAGACCACCAAACTCAAGAAAGGCAAGTCTAAGCAAAGGGACACTTCAAGAAGGGTGGTAAGAAAGTTACCACGCCGAAGAAAACCAAGGCTGGACCCAAGCCCAAACCGAGTGCTTTTTGCAAGGGAGAAGGTCCTTTGGGCGGAATTGCCCAAAGTACTCGGCGGATCAAGAACGGCAACATCAAGAAGAAAGGTATATCCGATATACATGTTATTGATGTGTATCTCACTAGTACTGTAATAGTGCTCGGGTATTTGATCTTGGTTCGGTTGCTCATATTTGTAACTCAAAGCGGTCGCAGAATAAACGGAAGCTAGCGAAGAACGAGGTGACGATGCGGCGTGGGAAGCAGATCAAAGGTTGATGTGAACGCAGTCGACGCTACCCTTCATCTACCATCGGGATTAGTTTTATACTTAAATAATTGTTATTTGGTGCTGCGTTGAGCATGAACATTATATTGGGATCTTGTTTATTGCAGACGGTTACTTGTTTAAGTCGAGAGAATAATGGTTGTTCGATTTATATGAGTAATATGTTTTATGCACATGCACCTTTGATAGATGGTCTATTCTTATTGAATCTCGATAGTGGAAATACACATATCAACAACATTGAGGCTAAACGTTTGAAATCAAGCGATAATTCGACCTCTATGTGGCAATCGTCTGCCTTGGTCACATTGGAGTGAAACGTATGAAGAAACTCCATTCCGATGGACTTCTTGAATCACTTGATTTTGAATCACTTGAAAGATGCGAAGCATGTCTGATGGGTAAAATGACTAAGACTCCATTTTCTGGTATGATGGAGCGAGCTACGGATTTATTGGAAATCATACATACCGATGTGTGTGGTCCAATGAGTGTAGCATCGCGCGGTGGTTATCGTTATGTTCTTACCTTCACGGATGACTTGAGTAGATATGGGTATATCTATTTCATGAAACATAAGTTCGAAACTTTCGAGAAGTTTAAGGAGTTTCAAAGTGAGGTAGAGAATCAACGTAACAAGAAGATTAAATTTCTACGTTCTGATCGTGGAGGTGAATATCTAAGTTACGAGTTTGGCGAGCATTTAAAGAAGTGCGGAATACTTTCACAATTGACACCGCCGGGAACACCACAGCGTAATGGTGTGTCTGAACGTCGTAATCGAACTCTCTTAGATATGGTTCGTTCTATGATGTCACTTACAGATTTACCGCTATCATTTTGGGGTTATGCATTAGAAACAACCGCATTCACTTTAAATAGGGCACCGTCTAAATCCGTTGAAACAACACCGTATGAATTATGGTTTGGGAAGAAACCTAAATTGTCGTTCCTTAAAGTTTGGGGATGCGAAGCCTATGTAAAGAAGTTACAGCCGGACAAGCTTGAACCCAAAGCAGAAAAATGCGTCTTCATAGGATACCCGAAGGAAACTATTGGGTATACCTTCTATCATAGATCCGAAGGCAAAATCTTCGTTGCCAAGAATGGATCCTTTCTAGAGAAGGAATTTCTCTCGAAAGAAGTGACTGGAAGGAAAGTAGAACTCGACGAGGTTGTCGAACCTTCTCTCGAAATTGCGAGTAGCGCAAAGACGGAAGAAGTTCTGTGGTGCTGCACCAATTAGAGAGGAAGCTAATGATGATGATCATGAAACTTGGTTGAAGTTGCTCTGAGCCTCGGAGGTCAACGAACTCGTACCACTCCATTGGTATGATCCCGTTATGAGTGTCATGTTGGTGGACAACACCGATGACCCCGAGACATATGAGGAAGCGATGATGAGCCCAGATTCCAATAAATGGCAAGAAGCCATGAAATCCGAGATTGGATCCATGTACGAAAACCAAGTATGGACTTTGGTGGACTTACCGGATGGCGGAAGGCTGTCGAGAACAAATGGATTTTCAAGAAGAAAACAGATCTTGATGGTAATGTTCGTCTATAAAGCTCGACTTGTCGCAAAAGGGTTTCGACAAATTCAAGGAGTTGACTACGATGAGACTTTCTCACCGATGTGAGCTAAAGTCTGTGAGGATTATGTTAGCAATCACGCATATTATGATTATGAGATATGGCGGATGGATGTCAAAACAGCATTCCTCAATGGAGATATTGATGAAGAGTTGTATATGATGCAACCCAAAGGTTTTGTCGATCCTAAAGATGCTAACAAGGTATGCAAACTTCAACGGTCCATCTATGGATTGATGCAAGCATCCGAAGTTGGAATCAACGTTTTGATAAGGTGATCAAAAGTTTTGGTTTTATACAAACTTATGGAGAAGCTTGTATTTACAAGAAAGTGAGTGGGAGCTCGTAGCATTCTTAATACTATATGTGGATGACATATTGTTGATTGGGAATGATGTAGACCTTCTTAATAGTGTCAAGGAATATTTGAATAATAGTTTTTCAATGAAGGATCTTGGCGAGCACTTACATATTAGGCATAAAGATTTATAGAGATAGATCAAAACGCCAAATATCATTGTCACAGTACATATTTGGACAAAGTTCTAAATATATTTGGAATGGAAGAAAGCAAGAAAGGGTTCTTGCCCATGTTGCTCAATACGACCTTGAGTAAAACTCAAAGTCCGACATCGCGAAGATAGAGAAAGGATGAGTAAGACTCCCTATGCCTCGACCATAGGATCTCTAATGTATGCCATGCTATGTACCAGACCCGACATTGCATATCTTTGTTAGTTTAACTAGCAGATATCAAAGTGATCGAGTGGATCATTGGACGTGATCAAAAACATCCTTAAGTACTTGAGAAGAACTAAGGATATGGTTCTTTCTTATGGAGGTGATGAACAGCTCGTTGTTAATGGTTACACCGATGCTAGTTGGAACACCGATCCGGATGATTCTAAATCACAACTGGATACGTATTTATTTTGAATGGTGCTGAGTTAGCTGGAGGAGTGCAAAGCAAAGCGTTGTGGCGAGATCTTCTGAATCGGAATACATGGCTGATTCGGAGGCTTCACAAGAAGCGATATGGATGAAAGAGTTCATTACAGAGCTGGGTGTGGTTCCTAGTGCTGGACCCAATGTCTATCATTTGTGATAACATGGGCGCCATAGCCAATGCGCAAGAACCAAGGTCACACAAGAAGCTGAAGCACATCAAGCTGCGTTTTCACGCTATTCGAGAACATATCCAGGATGGGGATATAAAGATTTGCAAAGTACACACAGATCTGAATGTGGCGGATCCGTTGACTAAACCTCTCCCGAGGGCAAAACATGACCAACACCAAACTGCAATGGGTGTTCGGTATATTACCATGTAATCTAGATTAGATGACTCTAGTGCAAGTGGGAGACTGTTGGAGATATGTCCTAGAGGCAATAATAAATATAGTTATTATTATATCTTTGTGTTTATGATAAAAGTTTACATTCATGCTATAATAGTATTAACAAGGAAACATTAATACTTGTGTGATTTGTAAACTTAATTTGAAGTCCCTAGTATAGCCTCTATACTTCACTAGCTTGTTGGTTGATTAATGATTGTGGTTTCCCTATCATGAACATTGAGATGTTATCAACAACAAGATCATATCGTTAGGAGAATGATATGGTGGACATACTCCTATAGATAAGCATAGCATAAAGATCAAGTCATTTCAATAGTTCAATTGCTATATGCTTTCTGATACATAGTAACCTAATTCCTTCGACCATGAGATCATGCATATCACCTTTACGGATGGATGCTTTGATGACATCAAACACCACCGTGGCGGGTGGCTATAAAGGTGGCATTGAGTGTTCGGAAAGTATTGGTTGAAACACATGGATGAAGAGTGGGATTTGTCCATCCATATGACAGATAGATATACTCTGGGCCCTCTCGGTGGAATGTCATCCAATTAGCTTGCAAGCATGTGACTGGGTCACAAGGGATCACATATCACGAACGAGAAAAGAGTACTTATCGATGAGGTTGAACTAGGTATGCATAGATCAAGCGATCATAACCTCGGATAAGTAAACTATCGTGAGACAAAGGGAAATTGGTATCGTATGTAAGTGGTTCATTCGATCGCAAAGTAATCGAGAAATATGTGGGATCCATATGAATTTCCAGATTCCTCTATTGGTTATTGTTAGGAAGTGTCTCGATCATGTCCGCATAATTCACGAACCGTAGGAGACACACTTAAGGATTGACGTTGTGAGTAGTTATGGTATTATGAGAAAGAGACCGAATGTTGTTCGAGTCTCGGATGGGATCCGGGATATCACGAGGTGATCCGGAATGTTGGAGAATAAGATTCATATAAGGAAAGTCTCGTTTGAGTTCGGGAATGATTAGGTGTTTTCCATCGAATGTTCTAGAAGGTTCGGATTGTCCGCACTCCGGGGAGGGTACATGAATGTGTCATTGAATGATTGCATCATGTACTAAGTGTTCTTGCTGTTCCAAAATTGAAAAGTCAAGCTGCCAGTTTGAAAGTCAAACAGCTAAAACAGAAACTGTGGAAAGCAGAACTGGGAAGCGAAGCTGTGGGAAACAAGCAAGAGGAGGTTGAAACCAACTTGGAGGAGGAGTCACTCTCCTCCAAGCCGTGACAGCCTAGGCCGAGTCGGGAAGGACCTCCCTCCTGGCGCTTGACCCTCCACCTATAAAAGGAGGCGGGGCCTCCTCCTCTAGACACAAGTTCCTATCCTCTAATCTTCGGTTTAGAGCCGTTTTGGTTTAGAGCTTCTAATTTCTTTAGCCTGCGGTTTAGAGCCTTCTAATTGGTGTGTCTAATCTCTAGACCACTAATAGCCCTCTCTCATACCCCACCATACTCGCTCCGGCTTAAGGCGAAGCCCTGCGGGATTTCCCCTCTACTTAGGTACCACGCCGTTGTCTTCTTGGGAATCGCGAGAGAGTGCTACAACCTCTCTTTTCTTTGGAACAAGGAGAGGAAGGTCTTCGTCGAGCGAAGAAAGTGTGACCGATCATGCAGCGCTGCCAAAGCCTTGGCCGGAAGGATCGTCTACACGATCTTGAGATCGGAAAGAGTACGACTACATCACCCACGAGAATCCGCTCTCGTTAAACACTTTGGAATCTTCGAGGGTAAGTTATTCCATCGACTCGTTGCTACAATCTAGTAGATAGATCTTGGCTTGTTTGTTTGTATGCGATAGAAATTTTTTGTTTTCCATGCTACGAACCCCTACATGTTCATCACACCATTACACTAATGTTGTGATCCCGTTATTAACAACATCCAATGTCCATGATCAGGAAACCTTGATCATCTTGTTAATCAACGAGCTAGTTTATGAGAGAGGCATAACTAGGAACTTTCTGTTTGTTTATTAAACACACATGTATTAACTTTTCCGTATTAATACAATTATAGAATGCAAAATAAACATCTATCATATACTTGGAATACACATAATAAACACTTTATTATTGCCTCTCAGGGCATATTCCCTTCATATACTCCAAGAGGAGAATGACAGGCTTCGTAAGATGCTGGAAGAATTTCTTACCCTAAACAAGGGAATACCACCACCACCAAAGGAGTAATTCATCATCAGGTTTGGCATCCCCTTGGCTTGTTTCAAGCTTGGGGGAGTGCCGCGGTATCACAACCATTATCTTTTATCTTTTACCTTTTTAGTGGATTCATATCTTTGGTAGAGAAGTTATCTTATAGTTTGGTTTGCATGTGGAAGTATATCTCCTTTAGTTGTTTATCTATGTATCCCTTGGTGTGAGTGCCTTTATTGGAATATAAATGAGAAGTCTCATCTTTTACTTTTTGCACTTCTTATTTTAGTTTGCAATCTCTATTATATGATGGACCTTGTTGATCAGTATTGGCATCACTTTGGGAGCATCAAGTAACTCTAAATTGGTTTTGGCAAACCGAGTTCTGGTCAGTAATAATACCTTTTGAAGTTTGAAAGAAAAAGAGAAAAATCTTACAGGTATTTTGTATCATCTATTTTCTTTCTTGTTGGCTCATAAGCTTAGTATTCTCTATTTGATATCTTTTGTGTCTTCAAGTAAGATTGCATGTTTGGCTTTATTACTTGTATATTTGCTTGTTTTTTTCAACTCTCTTACTTGCTATCCAGCCTTGCTAGCCAAAAACCTGTTTTGAGAAGGCATACTTCTCATGTTTCCAAATCCCTTTGAACAAAATCTTTGCCATTTGTGTCCACCATATACCTAGTATCATTATTGCTATTCCAAACAAATTCTCAATCTTCATCTATCTTTCAAATTAAAAAGTATTTTGTTATGTGAAAACTAGTTAGTAAAGCTCTCACGAACTTGATGGCACACCTTATTTCCTTGCCCCTAATAGACTTGAACCATTGTGCCATCGAAGTTGTATATGCTTGCACCTATACGTTGGAATTAGCAGAACCATGTTGTCACGGGGAACGTTTTCAACATTGCACTTGTACTCTGTACACAGTTGATATCATGCTCTTTTGTCTATGGATGTCAACAGTGTGAAATAAAGAGGGAACTTGTAAGTCCACGGAGTCTGTATTTTGTGTTAGAGAAACGCCTAGGCCGCTAGCCTAAGCCATGCCTAATCATGGTGGAAACTTGCAGCATCACCATAGTGAGCTATCTATGAAGAATCCTCAATAAAAAGTTATGCATATAGTAAATAAAAAAGATCGCTGAGATGATCATTGTCTGCTTGCCTTGTCATTTTGGTTATGGGAAAGCTCCTATACCATGTGCAAGGGGTACTCCGTTGGCGGTTCTCTATAATACGCATGTACTTACAATGACAAGAACTTACATGTAACTGAAGTTGAGTAGCATGAGGAGTGGCCCTCATATTCAAGGGACATGAGATTGCCAACTTATATTTCGTCAAGCATATACTCCATCTTTGTGAACTTTAACCTTAATCATCTCAAGATGCCTATGATAGGGGCAATGAGGGCTCAAAGCTAGTAAGTACCATAATCTTTTGGAAGCTCTTTATGATTTGTAATCCCTGCTTCCCTCTAAGAAGGGACCTTTCTCCCACTTCCAAGTTGAGTCAGTAAACCTACTTTATCTCTTTCTCCAGCAAGCATTTGAGTTGTTGTGTTTCAAGCATTCATATGATGATTTATTCATTCATGTTCTTTATCTTCCTTGTTTACACAAAACTCTTATCTTTTGAGTATTACTTTGAAAGCCTTCATTGAAAAACCTTTTTGAGCAAAGAGTGCTCCTGTTTTGAAACTTCTACAAAAAACTTTTTGTGAAATTGTTTGCCACGTGTTCTTTGACCAAGAACAAAAGTTTGCCAATTCCAATTATGATTTATCTTTATGCATCTCTATTATGACTATTGTACTTGGTTGCAAAGCTAAGTCATATAATGGTGAGTTGCTTTCTTCTATGAGTTGTGCAATGGTAAGTGTGATGCTTCTTGTTCGTATTCTTTTATCGACACTTCACTCCATAAACATGTGGACATGTTTACTGAGATTAGTTTTCGCTTGGGGACAAGCGAATGTCTAATGTTGGGGGAGTTGATACGCCCAATTTGCATCACCTTTCTATATCATAATTTACCTCTATTCATTGATATATGTCTTATTATGAGGTATTACTTATGGATTTTCATCTGTTTATGCATGTTGGATGATTTTTGGAGGATGAACTGTCGGAGTCTGGATTCTGATGGAAAAGAAGGCGTTTCGGTGCAATTTCGCGAAGATTAGAAAAATACCAGAAAAATATGGGAAAATATTATTTTTCCAGAACATTGAGTAAGCCAGAAGGAGGAGCGAAGAGGGGCCACAGGGGCCCCACCCCCCTAGGCGTGGGTCCCCCCTGGGCCGTGCCTAGGGAAGGTGTGGCCCACCTGCCCGGCTCCCGACTCCGCCCCTTCGCCTATATCTTCCCTACGAAACCCTAAGGCTGGGAGAGCGACCACAGATAGATTTCCGCCGCCTCTGCGGGGCGGAAAACACCGAGATCTGGCAGACAGATTTCTGCCGAGAGAATTCCTTCCCGGAGAGGGGAGACCATCGCCATCAACACCATCGTCAAGCTAGGCTTCATCGGGATCATCATCATCATCATCCACACCAACATCTCCACCAGCACCATCATCACCACTCCGTCCCGCTGTAACAATTGTGTTGGATATTGCTTTAGTTCTTAGGGGAAACTTTCCCGGTGTTAATTACTATTGAAGTTGATGCTTGTGAGTGGAACCATTGGATTATTGTTTATGTTCAGATTGTTATCCATTATCATATCATCTTTGATCTTGATCCATATGATGTCTTGTGAGTAGTTCGTTGTGTTCTTGAGGACATGGGAGAAGTCATGTTGTTAGTAGTGAATTTGTGTTGAGTTATTATTCAATAGTTTAGTATTTAAGTTGTGGTGCTATTCTTCTAGTGGTGTCATGTGAACGTCGACTATATGATACTTCACCATTTATGGGCCTAGGGGAATGCATTGTGTATTTGGCTACTAATTGTGGGGTTGTAGGAGTGACAGAAACCTGAACCCCTGTTAGGACACTTTTGCACAAGGGAGCGTAGGATCTCAGAGTTTAAGGCTGTGGTTAGATTTATATCTTAGTTATTTTCTTGTAGTTATAGATGTTTGCAGGGGGTTTAATCACAAGTATGTATTGGTCCAAGAAAGGTCGGTATGTTAGCACAGGTTCACCCACACAACACTTACAACACCAGAGAAGAGTACTCAACTATTTGAAGAAAGCACTTGACAGAATTTCCATATGTCCTCGAGAACGTTTGGTCCTTATAAGTATTTCCACTGGCTTGTCCTTTGCTAAGAAAGGATTGGGCCACTTGCTCCGTTTTTTCGTTGTCTTTATTACTTGCTCTTTGTTTTGTTGCCTTATCAGAAAACCGCTTAAAATCTGGTTGCTAAGTATTTACAGAGAGTTCCTGCTCCATACCACTGTTCAGCACCTTCTGCTCCTCGTTGGGATCGACACTCCTATTTATCAAAAGTACTGTGATACGCCCCCTATACTTGTGGGTCATCACAGACCAACAAAGTTGATCAATTGCTAAGATGACTACAAAATTATGATAATACCGTCTGGTTTCCATGGGCAATCCAGGTCCATGGGAATGATAGGAAAGCGACTTTGAATCGATTAGGTTAGGTATAGGTGAAGGTTTGGGTTGGGTGATTATTGGTATATAATAAAGAAAGACAAAGTTAAACACGAAATTTCCATAACATGAGTGCTCCGCCAAAAAATATTGTTTCTTCTTTGAGAAAAATCTATTTTGCTTCCGTGTTTCCGCTTTTTTTATTTTTCATAAATGAGAGAATGTTTGCCTATCATTTTCATAAATTTGTGTTTTGATTCCATCCAAGAAAATTTTAGAGGAGCCTCTAAATTTGTGTTTTGATTTATAAGTCTAAGGCTACAACCTTTATTTAGAGAAGACTCTACCGAAAGTATTCCCCTTGAGCGGTCTCTATCTCCATTGGCCCACTGGCCTCACCGATCTCTTGTCGCCGTCGTGACCTATCCCTAGCCTCCACACTACTAGAAATTATTTCTGGAGAGGCCCTGTGTCCTATTGCCGACAATTGTCCGTCCTCTAACTTGATTGATACTAACAAATGATAACTTGCTCGTTTCATCTCTAAGTGAGTATGTATGATTTGCTTAACTCCTTAATCCTAATCAATACTATCGGATTGGCATCACACGTCCATGACCAATGGAATCGAGTCATCAGCCTAATCATATACTAGTCAATGATATGTGTCCTCATATCCTTCAAGCTAGAGACTACTAGAACAATATGCATACAATATATAGTTCCACAACTGAATCACATATTCAATGATACATATCTGACAACTTGTTCAAGGACATTGTAAAACTTATGAATGCACTTACAAAATATCGCCATGCATGATTTTCTCTAGGGCATATTTTCAACACTTGTGATCCCCATTCCCGATCACTCCCGCATCTCCTTGCCACCGTCCAATCCGCTAGCTACTGTTGCTCGGGTGATTCCACCGCCAGGACCTCATCTTGTCCTAGTGTGAAGCACATGAGGAGCATCTGGAGCCTCCCATCGCTGTCGCACTCTAGCAAGCACGCCCAAACACTGAGTACTCTAGTGTCAGGACTGATGTGAGGCCTTAGCACAATATTGGTCAGATTGACAGATTCCCTAGTTATGTATCGACAGGTCGAAGACCGGGATTCACATAACCAGATTCAAGATGATCTTATTGAGCACTACTAATCTCGATTTGGTCGGCAATCATATCCATTCTGATCATGTTATTTATCCTATATTACACTAGGAACTTTGAATTTTTTCCCATGATGTATGAACTATTTGTGATGGTTTTATCATTAACTACTCGATCAAATTTTGAACTTGAAAATTTGAGACCTACATATTTGGAATTTTTGGAAATATATTTGGTCTCAAACTGAACATTGGAAACATTTTGAACTTATTTCGATTGTGAAGTAGAGCTTGTATGATGAGAAGCAAGTAAGAATATAACAGGAATATAGAGGCCCATTTTAGGGCGTTTGACTTTGGTTGTAGATGCCCAAAGTTTACGGCACCAGAGATGCTTGAGACAACAAGTTGCCTGACTATCTAAAACATAATCTTTTTCTAAAATACGCAGGAGATTTTCTCATCTTTGTCTTAAGCTTAGAAGAAGAGTTTTTTCAACATACGCCATGTCCTCTTGTCATCGAGTGAGACAGAGGGAAATTCTACCAGAAAACACTATTGTATGATATTTACTCGTTATCTTCCACGTCTACTAGCAAAGCCAAAGGGCCCAGTCGTCATCTATGAAACGTAACACTTGATCTACTCTAGATGCCACATCCTCGAACACTTGGGCATCATTTTACGTCCTTACCACAAGCCTCGGATCACCAGGGAGACGAGGAACTGAAGCTCTTGCGCTGCGAGGCCGCGACCTTATCATGCACCTCCGGCCACCAGGATTGCAACATGGAGTCGGGTCCGTGGCATTCATCCACCTGGGAGCAGAAGGGCGGGGCATACCGGCTGATTTGGACTTTGGGAGGACCTCTCCTATGCAAACGAACCGCCGTCCAAAACACCTATCACGCACATCAAGCCAAGCAGGGAACTTGTATTTTGAGTGGCACAAATGAATTCTAGACCAATGGCGTTCGTGGTAAGACAACTGAGCGTTCAAATAAAGAGCTGAACTTTGCGTAGAAAACACAGTTCGCAGTCCACTTAAACAATGTTCTGCAGACAACACCCTGCAGCCCTTACGTGTTAGCTTGATAACAATTCAGCTAATGAGAAGGAAAGGAACCGTCTTCGATTTGTGCCGCCATGGAGCCTCGTCCTCCGGAGATCGCCGTGTGCAGGGGCGGATTCAGGCCCAGGGCAACCTGAGCCATGGCCCGGGTCGTACCGAAAATCCTTCCTTGACATCTAAGAAAAATAATATTTGGCCCCGGATGCAGTCCGACAGTGGCCCGTCTGGCCTCCTTTCTCAGCTCCATCAAGGTGACTCCGTGAGAAAACCGTCCTCGTTCGCGACCAGCGCGTACGGCTCGTTCGCTCTAGGAAGCGGGCGCCGCCACCAGCCTGGCTGCCAGGGCTATGCCTCCAGGCTCCAGGCTCACGCCGACGCCGGCGGGCTGTTTGCTGCCCGTCCCCCGCCCGCCTTTACTCCCAGACCGACGGAACTGGTATCTCCTTGGCCCTCGACCCTTCCCCATCCTGTCCCCCGCCGAGGCGCTGCCAGTCTTCCCCGCCTCGCGTGACCGGCGACCGCCCCTGCCTGCCTGACCCGGTGGCCCACCCTTGCCTGGCCTACAGTTCGTGCTGCAGCTCCTGCTCGCCATCGCTCTGAGCCACTGCGTTCTCTGCTCGGCTAGGTAAATTTCAGCTAGGTATTAGTAATTGAACTGGATACACTACCGATGACTGATTGGAATTTGGATAGTTGAATAATTAGATTTATTTGTTTGTAATTAATTCAATGTTGCAAGAACACAAGATGAAGAGATTTTATCCATCTATCTCAAAACCAAACCAATCAACAAATACAAAATGTAATATTGGTTCTTCTTCTACTATTGATGATATTATGTGAGGCTTGAAAGAACTAAACCATTGATTTAGTACTATTATTGATGATTTCAAAAATATATGTGTTTGCTATAGTATGAAAAAATTGTGCTTCTGTAAAAAATATTATGCTATTACAAGAGTTTTTTATAATAAAAAAATTACGTTTAGTTTTTTGGCCCGGGGCTTTGCTCTGTTTCTGGCTCCGCCACTGGCCGTGTGCGCTGGCCCTCCGTCGGAGGTGTTTTGCCACAGGCTTGAGCCCGCTTGCTCTCCCTCCGGTGGCCCTTTCCGTGATCCCGTGCCCTCCGCCGGCCCCGGCTGTGAGGCATTGCCTTATGCCGATCTTGACACGCCATTCGTAGCAAGCATCACTCCCGCCCCTCATAAGAAGCGCGGCTTCTCCGATTATCCTCAGTCCGTTCATAAGATCCCTTGTTTTGTCAACTGAAACTATTGAAGAAAACGCGGACATTGGGAGCTCCAGCTAGGTACATGGAACCCGTTTACTGAATCATTCGAAAATGGCCGTTTAAAATTTAAAAAAATCGATCAAAAATCCAAGGTGTAGAAAATAATGTGGTCTATCCAACACACAAAGTCGCACAGTTCAGATACCCAGTATTTTGGGCTGCATAAAAATGTGAAAATTTGACAAATACTGGATACGTATCTTGAGATGAGACTTTATGTGTTGGATGGAGTATATCAGTATCTACGTCTAGAATAGTTTTTCATAATTTTTTGATACTTTGAAATTAAGTTTTCAAAGTTTGAAAAATAAATGGTCTCATATAGCCTGAGCTCTAAAACGATTTTTTGAGAAATCAAACATATATTTCAGTTTTCAGCTATACATCGCTGCCTCACACTTAACAAGGGAAATTAAACAGGTTTCTGTAAATAATTTACATCCATTCTATACATCTGCAATATGTACAACAATAATAAAATGGCAAAAGAGCAATCCACGTTCATTCAAGTATTTTCTGCAAATCCACATTGCATGTAAAAAAGAACTGCCAGTCATACATGAGGAGACGTGCTGTTGGATGGATTTTCCTCCTAGTTTCCTCGCTAGCAGCATTCAGGTTGACAGTGTTGGAGCTGTGATTTCTAAATAAAGCCCTATAGATTCCATGCAATAAAAAAGGTACATCAAAATAACAAGGAATCACCTGTACACGCTGATTCACTTACAGCGAAACAATAGCGATTTTTACGTAGCAAAAGAACAACATGTCTCCTATGGGAAAGCAAGTCGCCATCGCATGGAGGAGAGCCACGACGCGTGGGTTGCCAACTCTGCCTTCACGCAGAGGCTTCACCGTGGCCGTTAGCCCGTCGAGTTGCCGTTGCATGGGGCCAGCACCGCCGCTAGCGCTTGGGGTCAGCGAAGGGTCGCGGTTCTGTCAGGGGACCACGGCGGCCTCCAAGTCATCGTCGCTAGGGTAGCGGTGCCGCAGTCAGTTGTCGTCGAATCGCTGTAGCCTCTAGGTCGCCCTCACGCGGGTGGAGAACACCTAGGAAGGGGATAACTCCCCAATTGTTCTCTCCAGCTAATTATTGTTGTAGGAGGTTACGTGCAAAACAATGCTTGAGTGGTTAGATTCCCACCTTTGACATGTGCCGTGCATTCTTGATCCAATGGCCTAATAACGATAGTTTGCAAGTTTTCACTAAATAGACGGTTTCACTAGATACTTCGCCAGTTAAATACTCTCACTTACTTATCGACGTGGGACTATAATTGTGCTACAACTATGGGTCTGGACCAACGTAGGGTGGGAGTCCGTTGGTGGAATAGAATTGCATCGCAAGCCACTCATTGCTTCAACTTCTCGGCGCTCTTCCTTTTTCGAGCTTGTGGCTATGCCGGAGGGGGGAGGCCAGAGGACGTGGCCGCAAGCAAGCCGCCTCGCAGAGGTAGGCGCGACGACATAATCAGCGACAGGAGACGTGCCGGTGACATGCAACACCGATTGAGGCTAGGGAAACTAGGGAACACTGACTAGAGGTAGCTAAGGGTCCATGGCGACGACGCGGCGAGGAAACGACGAACGGTGTGGGACCGAAGAGATCGAGGGAGGCGGTGCATGAGCGGGAAACGAGGGGGTTGAAATGTCCTCTCGCCAAGTGTTGCGCGAGGACGCATGAAACTGGATACCTAGCCCTCGGTAGAGTGTACATATGGATTTTAGAGAGGAAAAATTAGTTTAGCACAAAAAAAAGTTACCGGTCATTTAATTTTACAATATTTACTCCGACCTTTTGCCCATAGTGGTTATTTTGTGGTTCTGCGCGATATGCCGATATCCGATAGTGTTTTTCTTAGAGCATAGGCGTCTCTCGTACTCGCACTGTCGCACAACAGAAACCCGCATAGGGCGACGGTGAACGGGCCAAGCCCATAGGGACTTTGCTTAAGCGACGGTGGTGTGCTGCGCGCGAATGCTACGGAGCAGTTTCCGCCAGCATATGGGGGCAGCGCGCGCCGTGAGGCCGAGCTGGTGAGCCGGGCCCCGCACTGCTTTTAAAGCTAGGCTTTGGTCGCGGCTGTGGGCAGAGCGGTCCATTCGCGCACCGGGCCGTGAACGTCACTTGTTCTCCCGTGGCGGGCGAGCCTGCCCAGGAGAACGACGCATGTAGAAGGCGCGCGCCCTCATCCCTAGTCATGGCGTGGGCTGGGTGGGGCACGCTGGATGAGCACGGGGTCGGGGAGACGTGTAGGTCCTATCTGCCACGTCCGCTCCTCCACGGCTTGACGTGGGAGACCCACCCTCTCGTGCTCTTGTGCATGACAGCGAGATTAGCCAAAAGTCCAAAACAACTACTCCTAACAGGAATAGCAGCAGAGGCGGTCGACGGCACCGCGATAAGAGCATCTCCACTCGGTTACATAGTACGTCGAACTCGTCTACACAATACGCCGAACTAGACGTCAAAATTTTTCGAACGATGAAACTCGGCCCAGTCACATATTTATGGACCTCTTTTCGATTGGATTTGGACCAATTTTCGTCCGGATTACCCAGGCCGAACTCAGGTTTCCGGATACGTCCTGGAAACGCCGAACGCAGCGAACTCGGCGAAAAAAAAATGAGGTGGCGCGTGGACCCGTCGAGTCAGCGTCGGAAGCCGAGTCGTCGTCGTCATGGGAACCATGCGGCGACTGTCGGACATTAACTGCCCGTCGCGTCGGCCACGCGTCGCCGAATTGCGGCGCCATCGCCGCCGCCTCGGCTACCGCGATGGACCGGCGGTCACTAACTTCCCGCCGTTCCCGCCACCTCTCTCGCCTCGCCGCCACTTCGGCCTTTATAAGTCGTACCCTCATGGGAGGAGATGTTCACACTCTCTCTTTCCCAACCGCCACCGACCTCGTGAACCATCTCTCAGCTTCCTTCCATGGCGAGCAATACCCGGCGGCGGCGGCGACCGGCGCACCCTCCAGCTTGGGGCGCGCCGCTCTGAGCCCGGCTACATGGCGCCCGGACACGCGACTTCGAGTGGAAGCTAGCGCCAGCAGCATCCCTATCCCGCCGGTGCCGACGCCGGACGAGCTGCCGTACGAGATCCATGAGTTCATCGGCGCCATGGACGACCCCTTCGACGCCAAGAGAGCCGACAACCTCCTGCACTAGGAGCAGTTCTTCGCGGACCGCCGTGAACAGGAGCTCGCCCGCCACGAGGGGCCGCCGAACGAGTTGCTGCCGAAGCGCAACAACTCGGCTGGCCGCCGACGTTGGTGGAGCGCGCCAGGTCGGACGCTCGCGGCGGTGATGGAGCACATCAACGCCGTGAACACGCCGTGTCTCGGCTTCCCGCCTGCGACGCCGTCGCGGCGGCGTCGCCGGTGGGCCGATGCAGAGGATGGCCGCATGAGCCTCCTCCTCGCCTAGCCCACTCGCTCCACGCCGATCCCTGTGGCGTCCGGGCCTTCATCGGGGCTGCACCTAGTCAAGCGCGAGGCGGTGTCGCTGTCGCCGCCGCCATGACACGCTTCGCTGCCTTGTCATCGGCGAGCGTCGGCAGTGTTGCCAGCTGGCGAATCGCCGCCGCCCGAAGGTTGAAGGCTCGGCGCCACCAGACGACAGCGCCTTGAGGATGGCGCTGGAGCAGTCACTCTGCGACTCGGCGCCGCAGCCGCCGTTTTTGGAGCCCTCCTCGCCGGACATCCTGGAATGGTCCAGGAAGGACTAGGAAGGCGAGGCGGCAGCCAGCGTCAACGCCTGCGGCGAGCGAGGCGGCGGCGGAGGCAGGCGATGTTGAGCGAGCTCGCCTACTAGTGCCTGCTCTTCCTACCGGCCGTGGAGTGCGGCGACCTAGGCGAGAGCTCCGCGGCGCTGACGCCGTGCGGCGTAATGGACGAGGATGATGGCCGGGCCGATCCCGGCTACACGGCGTTCTACAACAACTTTGGCATGTAGAACTGTGGCATCCCGCAAAAACCACTACTAGAAAATCGCTTGGTATTTTGTTTTGTGCATCATCATGACACCATCATGCATTTATTCGCCTAAAACTATTTCCCAAAAGCCTATTTTATTTTCTAGATATTTCCCTCTTTGTTCAAATCGAAACCCTAGATCTGTCCGGATCTTTTATTTATCTAAAACCCTTTTACAAATGTTTTGTTTTAAATAAAAGAAAATAAATAAAATAAATATTTTTAGAGTCACCGGCCGAATAAAAGGCCGACCACTACTACTACTGAATTTCAACCCATCTAAGTGACCAAACTCTAACCCTAATCCCAATCCCTCATCCCTTCCCAGCCGCCAGCCTCCACCCCACTCCCCACACCCGCCGCCACCCTAGCACCCCTCCACCTCACTCCATCCTCTCCCATCACGCCACCTCACCCCAACTCCCTCCCCCTCCCCCACCTGCCGCAACACACGCAACACACAATGACCCACCCCCGCTTTCTCTCCTGCGCTCGCCTACAGCCCACCACGGACCCCACCCTTGCGAGTCGCGACCACTCATGACCCTTCTTCCCTTTCGTCTCTCCTGGTCGCCAAGAACCGCCGCCTTGCACTCTCGTAGAGCCACCCTCTGTTGTCCAGGCCGTCGACCGCCCTGCGTCCTCTGCGCCCTCCTCCCCGACCCGCTTCCAGCCGCCGCCGCGACGTCGTGCTCCGCCTGTCGTGCCTACAAGGTCGCCAGGCGTCGGCCGCCGTCGTTCCTCCCGGTGTCGTCTCGGTCACCGTCTCGCATCGCCGTCCGCGCCCCGTCAAGCTCCTCTGCCGCACGTCCTCTTCGTCCCTCTCTGGCACCTCGACCTCCGCCTCGCGGCAGCGACCGTCGCGCCTCCTTCCTCCACGGTGTGAAATCGCCGGCCCCAACCGCGCAGGCCACACCGTCTCCTCCTCCTCGCGCGAGCCTGGCCTCGCCAACCTCTGCGCCGCACGCCTCCGCCATCTGCCAGCGTGACCTCCTCCATCATGCCCTGCCTCGTCCCTTCGGCCGTCGAAGCCCGGCCCTGCCTCGCAGCATCACCAGCCCGTCCCCAAGAACCACTCCAGCAAGCGCTTTGCCCTTGCGTCCTCAAGCGTTGCGTCCCTACACTGCCTCCTTTTGCTGCCCATCGACCTGGGATTTTGTTTCTGTCTGTACGTGCCTTGTACACATTCCTATGTGCCTGCTCGCAAAGTGTTTGTTAAAATGCCTGACATTTGTGCTCATGTACGGTGTGGCTAACGTCTTTGAATGGACTACTTGATAAGTTTGGCGCCACGCTTATCTTCGAACATCAGTCCGGCAAACCGCTACTTCAAACGACTATGTTTTACCATCTCCCGTTTTCGCCAAGTTGGTTCGCCAAGATCTCCTTCATGAGTTGGATGGAACCGCCATGACCTTCTTCAGGGATCTGAAAGATCAAACCCCGAAGACCGATCACGGCATCCTCCTCCCTCCCGGATCCGAAGACCGAACCCGAACCCCGACCCCTCTAAACACCAAGATCTTCCGAACCCAGATGTGTGAACCTTTTCCCGAGCCCCTATTTTATAAATGCTATATATAAACTTGTTGCATTAATCATTCATGTCGCATACATATTTGTGTGGTTTGGGGGCATTAAGCCGATTCACCTTATACTTAAATAGGGAGTCTATATGCGGGATATCTTTGTCTTATTCCGGACTCCATTTAAATTGGTCTAGCGAACCGGTAACTTATCTTGCCCTGTTAATACAACATTTAAAATGCAGGGTAGCTAAACAACATGAACCACCTAAATATTTGTCGGGACCCCGGTTCCGCTTAATATGACCTAAATGCATCGCACCTTTGCCATGTCATACATCATACATGCATCATGCCCGATCTTTTGCCGTAGTATTAAATAGTGCATCCGGTGTTTCTTCTAGTGCTTTGCTTCTTCACGGATTAGGCCGATGAGTTGATGCGAGTGTCGACCCGATCTTCGGATGAAACTTCGGCAATGTTTTCAGGCGAGCATCTCCCCCTTTCTACCTATCTTACTTTTATAGTATTTATTCCCTCTTGTTGATCTATTGCTATCTGTGTTGTGTTGCTCTAGTTTTCGTACCCGTGATATCCCTTGCAGCCTTATATTGCCTTGGACACATCCTATTACCTGTTGTTTGGTAGATAGTTGGACTTGCGCGTCGTAGTCGCTTGCTCAAGTGCTGTTGCGTGTCGTCAAGTACCACAGTTGTTGGAGTATTGCCGCATGTTTACTGTTGGAGATGAACAAGACTTTCATTATTGTTTAATAACTAAAATTGAAGTAGGTAATGTAGAGGCATAGGTGGACAATATATGTTATTTGGTTGTTAACCGTCCACTTGTGTCCCGTAGGACCCCGAGTTCTTGACACCTGTTCCGAGATCGAGCGCGCTAACCACAGGTGGGGTGTATGGGCACCCCCATCGATTTAGAACCTGATTCCAAGTACTGTACTGGGGGCCACAATTAGTTTGGGGCTTTATTACTATTCTGTACTTATGCCATGCTTTACTGCTTTATTTAAATTGTGCAATCTTGCTGTCTTGTTTAGGTAAGCGGAGTGTTTTCAGTATCGACAAGCCGAGAGTTTGAGTTCGATCGTTTACATCCATTGGAAACAAACTGAGTCGAGTCCGTCGAGACCGGCCGACCGTTGCGGGTAGCTTAGTGGGGTGGCCCCGTTCTTGCTTTGGGTCTAGGAAAGCGTCGTGTCCAAAACCCGTCGACATACCGTTGGGTGTATGTTTTGTGATCTTGTACCTACGATCCGACAACAAGGGTGTAGGTGCGTGTGGAAACTTTGGTGCACCCTGCGGTTAAATTTTTGAGAAGCCGTGTCGCGGTTATGGACGACTTGGAGCACAGGTCTCGATCATAGACAACTATAACTAAAGTTTATCGCTATAATTTGACTTGTATCCGATATGACTAGTAATCACTTCACGCAGCGGAATGGCTAAATAAAAGTACCAACAAGCTGGGTTTTGGGGTTATCTCATGCTAATTGTATCGACTAGTAAGTGTTGCAACTTCTAGCGAATGGTTAACTAAAGCGCTTAACGCTTATTATATCGGGATGACTATCTATACGACTAGCAATTCTTTAACGATAATCGAATAAATAAAACGCCAACGGTGTGAGTTCCTCGGTTGACTTCCTCGTTGGTCTCGAGGAAATACCGGGATGGGTATGTTTGGTGGTAGTATCGGGTTGGTTCGAATAGGTCTTTCTTATCCCTTTACGATGGTAAGCGGTTATATCGAGTCTCTATAGGGTGTTTAGTGCATCTTGCGCCGCTTGATCCACCATACCTATGTAGGCGAGGACCGAATTCTAGCCTCGCCGTGTCTTGGCCTCGATGACCGCTCTCTCTTTTCCTTTGCCCTTTGTCGGCACCTTTTGTTTAAGCGGGTTTTGAGATCGGCGTCGTTAGCGGTTACCCTTCCGGCTTGGCTGGGCAGGTTATGGACGCCATTGGTTATTCTTGAGGCTCTTAGCCCCATTTGCATCTTGTCCGTAGTCGGATGACGTATCATTTTCAAGGTGATTTGGATCTTTGTCTTTATATCGCATTCTTGACTCTTCGATCATTTGTTGTATATATATGTTCTGTGGGTTCCATCGAGGACTATTGTGTAATGATATTACTTCGTTTTCTACCCGCACGCAAGTGCCTGGTGGGCACCTTTGAATCGTTTCTATGCGGGTTTGGCGGGAAGCGCTGAAACTTGCATATGGCCGATTCCAAGGGTGTTACAAGAACGGCGATGACACCGGCGAAGGCCACGAGCGGCATTTTTTTAGTTTATTATGTACTACTTTAGTTTCAATTTGATGTAATCCGCCTATATTCGCCCATCTTTAATGAAATTTAGCCAAACGTGGGAACTCGGTCTGGGTACGCGAGTGGGAAACTGGACGTACCCAGGCCAAAAACTTGTTTTGTCCGGCCGAAAAAGGCCCGGTTTTCGGCCTGGATTCGCCCAACGAGTGGAGATGCTCTAAGAGCATCCCCACTTGCCGGGGTTCCAGGCCGAAATCCGGACGTATTCTGGTCCAGATGACTCTAGTTTTCGTTCTGAGAATGCCGAGTTTCTCACTCGAGTTTTCATGCGAGTTTCCGTGTTTGGCTAGAATTTAACAAATTTTGGCAAACTTTGGGCGAATATAGACGGTTTTGGGCGAAGTTTGAGCGAACTTTAGGCGTATATAAGCGGTTTTGGGCGAATATGAGTGAACTTTGGGAGAATATGGTCGATATAGACGAACTTTGGGCGAATATGGACGAATACGAACGAATATGGTCGATATGGACAAACTTTGGGCGAATATGGACGAATATAAGCGGTTTTGACGAATATGGGAAAAATTTGTGCGAATATGGTCGATATGGACGAACTTTGAGCGAATATGGACGAACTTTGGGCAAATGTGGACGAACTTTGGACGAATATGGACGAACTTTGGGCGAATATGGGCAATATGGACGAACTTTGGGCGAATATGGACGATATGGACAAACTTTGGGCGAATATGTGCGAACTTTGGGCGAATATGGACGAACTTTGGGCGAATATCGGCGAACTTTGGGCAACTTCGGACGAATATGGGTGAATATATGCTGACCGGGCAGGTCCACTCATCGAATTCGCTTCGTCCGGCGTTCCTAGGGCGTTCCGGGATCCTGGGAATGGCCTGAGAAGGCCGGACCAAAGTTGGTCCAAATCCGGACGAAAACATGTTCCTGGGAACACGACTTGGTGAAATTTCGGTGTCCGGATCGACGTCCTAGAAATGCTAGTGGAGATGCTCTTAGAGCACCTCCACTTGATTCTCAGCAGGCCGTTTGAGGGTTTTTTCTGTCCAAACGCCGAAAATTGGTCGAGTAGTGTTTTCAAGATGTCTGTTTTGTCCTGATTTGGTCTAACTTTCGTTTGGGCTTTACAGGCCAATCCCGGGGTGTCAGAAACATCCTAGAAAAACTGGACGAAGCGAATTCGGCGGAAAAAGGTTCGACGCGTGGACCCGCCCAGTCGGCGACTCGGAGCCGGGTCGTCATCATTCTTTCGCCTCGGCTACCGCGATGGCCCACCGGTCAATAACTGCCCGTCTCGTCGACCATGTGTCACCGTAATGTGGCGTCACTGCCTCCTCGACTCCCGTGACAGACCGCTAGGCCGAGCGTCGTGTCAGCAGGAGGAGGCCGAGCGCCTCTCGTCGTCCTCGACGATGATGACGTCACTGGCCCCTCGTACCAGTCGTGGAGGTACAGCGATGCTGGCCAGGGCAGCTCGCGCCCCTGGAGCCGCCAAGCGACGACGACGGCAAGGCGTACCCCGGCTATACCATCTTCTACAACAACTTTGGCATGTGAGGCGGCGTCTGACAGCATCAGCATCAACATCGGCCTCGGCATAGGACTTTTTAAGTTTTTTTAGTTATTATTAGCCTAAATGCAGTTAGAATTTAGGTGTTTGCCCGAATTTGATGTAATATTTATGAATTCGTCATTTATTAATGAAAACTGGCTATATTCACTCAAAGTTTGCCGAGTTTGATTAAAATTTGGCCAAACGGTATGGAAACGCGAGTGAAAAACTGGTCGTTTTCAGGCCGAAAACTAGTTCCGTTCGGCCCTATTTATCTCCGAATTTTGGCCTGAAAACACCAAACAAATGGAGGTTCTCTTACTGCGCTAGTACTCTGTTCAAAAAGACAATTACGAATTTATCGAAATTTAAATGTATTTATATACACTCTCTTCGGTCCATATTAATATTTTTAATTTTGTCAAGATTTGTATGTATCTGATTAAATATTTAGATTAGATTTATTTATAATTATACAAAGTTAAGAACACTAATATGGACCAGAAGTAGTGGTAAATAGTGTCAAAAACATTTAAATTTAAACAAATCTGAGAAAGTAGCAGTGATTCTCAGCACAACACTAATAATGTTCTGCAAACCAGAGGATTGGAATTTTCAAAAAAAAACGAGTAGTTTTCACGAAGATCAAACAGGTGACAGGGAATCCTAGCTAGTGAATAGTACGTGGGCCAATCATCTCTATACTCACTCCATTTTAGGGACAAGGAAAAGAGGCAACTCTAACCTGATCTAAGTTTTCGTCCCTCCCGTGTGATAATGATGTCGGCCTTTTCTGCCTTGTGGCGGATCGCGCCCTTTTACCAATGGGAAAGTTACATATTCTTTGTTTAACTTGTTTTTAGTGTTTTTTTTCAGATAGCGAGCCGAAGCCAATATCCTGAAGTCAGGATACGATTCTCCTATCCAATTCTTATTTCGTTGGTGCGTCTAGCATCGAGGATGTGTAGAGTTCTATGTCAGACGAATCTTCTAGGATTTAATCGGTTTTTATATTTGTTGGTGTGGCTTTATGCAAGTTTTTTTTAATCTATGGTTGTCATCATTTATAATAATTGATTGTTGCTCTTGTTTTTTTGAACAAGGGAAACGTCCCAAAGGGCATAGAAGCTGCATTAATCAAACCGGCAGGGTACAATTTTCATCAAGCCCCTATAGTCATCCACTACAAGGAATCTGGCTATATATGACCCTCTATTTTCGTCACAAAATCGTCACAATAGTTCATTTATGACGATTCTATGACGATTTTAAGATCGTCAAAAGCTAGGCGTCGCAAATGAACTATAACGACGATTTTAGTGAAATCGTCATAATCGTCTATGACGATATTGGATCGTCATAACCATTATGACGATCTGATATCGTCGTGGGCAAACGTGGCTAAGCCTATGTGGCACACAATCAGCCTAGTCCATTTCTGCCATTTGTATGGGTCAAGCCCAATAATGTGGTCCATCAAATTTTCTGTAAAACTCGGTTCATTACTGGGCCAAGCCCAACATTTTGGCCTTTTCTACATTCAGGCTTTGGCATTTTTAAGGTCCATTTCTTTTTCATTTTTAACCATTTACTTAAAATTATACATTTCTCTAGTCCAATGTTGGATGGGCTATAGCCTTTTTAAGCTCATATAGCATTTGATTTATTTTAGTCATACGGGCAGAAAATAGACAATATTTCTTAAACACAACCCAAATAACATTATTTTCCACGAATGATAACGAAAAATAAAATATATTACATTCAGGACATATTGCACGTCACCCAAGAATATATAACTGCTACAAATATACAGTGTGGTATATTACAACAAGGCATCGTTTGAATCAGCCAGATAAATATAAAGCTTCTAAAAATATCACCATCTATACTCTGCTGAGTATTGAATCCCTTTGCTTCTTCCACCTTCGGCCTGTAGCTCTTATAAAAGAGAGGAAATTGGTTATAGCAACAACAAAAGCAACATCTTCAAACAATAACTTAGACTATTTGTATACTAGCAGCTATATAAACAATACTTGATTTTATTTTCTGTTGCAGTATCAAAAACATGGTTTGAATTAGCAAAAATAGCAAATGAATAACAAAAATGACAACACCAATTATAGGTCTAGCATTGTCTCCCATTTTGGCTATCTGTATGTCCAAAATTATAATCAGGCATGAAGTAGGAGGTTATATTTATTCTATTACAATACTTGATTGCATTTGTACATTCATTCTTTTACAAACGTTGCATGCCTCCTTGATATGTACTGGGACTCTATGAATTATATTGTAAGTTACAAAAATAGGATTAATACAACCATGACATGAACCTCACAAATAATATCTAAACACAAAATTCACCGGGAGATGCATATCCCATCATCATTCCAACAAGAAGAGAATACATGAACACACCAGGGGTAGCAGGTAGGACAGAAGGACTCACCCGGATCCCTGGTTGTAGAGGTTGAGGAAGACAGCAAGGCACTCGAAGAAAGGCTAGAGGCAGGTGAGCGCAATATTCTGATGTTTGGTGCCATGGCAATGATGGAGACCTAAGGTACTGCTATCCTAGGAGCACAGTGTGGAGCTAAAAGAGTAGAATACTTACTGAAGTAGGCATTTGGTAAAATCTGCAGAAAAAGAAAGCTAACTCAAAAGAAAGAACTAGATCCACACACCATGAAACATACAAAAAAAGACTTAATAAATAAGCAATTTTTTTTAACATTACCATGCTTAACTAACAGTAATGAGCTAGAACATCATAAACATCAGAATTATGTTGTTGGAGTCCTAGCAAACAAACAAGGGTGCATAAACTACAGTGAACTATCAAAAAAATTAACATGCAGCCAATATCATGAACAACTATAACTCCTTTTAGTACAATCTGAAAAACTATATCTGCAACCTTATGTGCCATAGTAATCTAGTACAATGTACCTGCAGCAGCTCACCAATAGCACAAGAAATACTCATACGAAATAGTTTGTCCTAGGCATGATACATCCTAGCAGCAGTGAATCAACAATACTAGGTCTATAACAATCCATATAGGCATCAATGCCTCCAATTTCATTTTACTGCGATGAAACAGAGCTTTATTACTCAAAAGGAACTACCAATTACTCAATAGGCACAGTAGCAACACCATGTACACAGATAAGAAACACCTAGTGAACTCCACCAAACACAATCATGAACAACCAGACCCGACCCTGGCTAACAAAGTAACAGATCAACATTCCTTACAAACCCCAGGTCGTAGTACATGGGGAAGTCAAGAGTGGAAATCACTCACCTACTGGGAAGAAAAGGGTGATCCACCTGCGTCGAAAAGATGAACTCGTCGACGTTGTCGTCGTGCTCCGCTCGCGGAGAGATTATTATGACATGTCATTTCACATAAACAGAGAGATTATTAACATCAGATATAAAAAAACATATTCAAGTTCATTCAGAACAGCACACAAATAACCAAACAACAAAAGCTTCTACAACTCATAAATTCTACCACACTTAAACTAAAGGGGGCAACATGGTTCTTCAATTATACACTTATTAGTTCTGGTCCTTCCTGAATCTCTCTCTACAACATCAGCATCAATATAACCATCTTAATAGTAGCAACAACATCACATGAAACACATCCTAATTAGGGGCATACTCGCTCAAAAAATAAATCACATTGATCACAGTAGAACAGTCAAGAAGAAGCAATACATGAATTACATTAATAAGATAGGTGATGCAACTACCATTAGAGTTAAGAAGCTGGCCATAGTACTGACTATAAAGCAAAACAAGGAGTGGACCATGTTGCAGACAATGCATGGAGCTAGCAACTATGAATCTGTTTTGCAACAGACCATTTTTTACATACCTATGTTTTATTGTTAGACATGTTTTCACGGACTGAAATTCATGAAACTTTTGCAACAGACAATAAGAAACACATTACACTGCACACAAGCAAAATGCGACAAGAATTTCATGGCTATACTGATGCAAATGTCATGAATAGCAAAGGAAAATAAACTAATGCAGCTACAATGGTAAACTGATAGGGAAATGTAAAGCATGACCTGTCCAGTACTGCAATCCAACAGAGCAGGTCATTGCATTGACAGACCAAACATATATTTATGATTTGATACATCGAAGACTAAAGTAATGAACAAGTTCCACAGCAGTAATGATGAGAGAGATTACATCAAGAACAAAGAAGGGCCTTAGCTCCATCTAGCAGGTTGCTTGCAAGTAAAAAATGAAAATATGTAGATACATCTGCAAAAAGTTCAGACACAACACTCTGCTACATGGATCTTATCAGGTTCCTTGCAACTATGTCACATAACATGATGCTACATGGATCTTATCAGTACTATATTTTTCAAGCTTTGGAGTAAAACAGAACCAAAGAAAAGACATTGTCAAATAAGTGACCTGTAGTAAGCAAGACTGAGTGTATTGGTTTCTGTTCTTATACCACATTAAAATGCTAGGGATAATTGACCAAAACAAGTGTCCCATAAGGTACATGTGGACATGAAGCTATTAATACTTAAGAGGGGAAAACATGATTAGCTTAACTGGGTCATAGTAAACAATTTAGTTTTGTAGCACAAGAGTTTATTGGGTCACTTCAATGAGTGAATGTTTGAAGCATAATTGGAAACAATACAAAATCTTTTATTGCTTAGGTAGAATGTTTTAATAAATATAGTGTTGCACTAAAGCCACGTATGTCCAGAAAAAGACCACAAATCATTACTTGGTCATAGTAAAATCAAATAAGAGTACTGCAATAATAAGAGCTACTTTGACATGAGTAACATTCATTAGCAGGACACACGCTTCTACTTTGAAATTATACAATGAGTTTCATGGTGTATAAAAGAACACATGCTTCTGCTCGTAAGCATCTAAGTCATGATAGAAATGTGGTGTTGCTGCTACCTTTTCTTGACTTTGATTAATGCAGAATCGCTAAACCGGACTGGAACTGACCTACTATGGGACATAAATCATCGGTCGATGATACATGGTCGCCTTGCCGTCGCTATCCTGACCGCCGGCCAGCTGCATCGCTAGCATCGGTCTCATCTCAGCTGGGCCGCAGATCTCGGGGCGTCAGGCACGGCCTTGGAGGGAGATGAACGCGCACGACCAGATTAGCAGTCGCCGGGCGCGGCGTTGCTCACGGTCGCATCTAGGGGAGCCTGGAGAGAGAGAGAGAGAGAAGGGGATTGTTAAAAAACGCTAGAGAGAGAGGGATGGGATGAAAAGAGAGAGGAGAGGTCGCACGACTTGTGATTGAAGGAAGCGGGGGAGTATACCTTCGTGTAGACGCTCTTGCGGGCCTCCTCCCTATCACCGAGCACCTTGTCACCAGTATGTACTGCATCCGGATCAACATGAAGCTCGTCGTCACCGACCCGTCTGGGGTCCTCGATGCCACAACTCTGCCTGCCCCCATTGACATCGCCGCCTGAAACCCTAGAGATGGAAAGGACCTGACGTGAGGGAGGAAAAGAGAGGAGGGACATGGCGGCGACGGCAGTGAGGGAGGTTAGGCGTCACCACTGGAATATGGCCGACCCAACGATGCGCCTATGGGCTAGGCGGATGGGATAAGGGCGGTTGTGAAGGGGCGGGGAAATGCGCAGCCGCTGGGAGGAGAAGGGGCGAGGCTGTCGAGAGGAGATGGGCACGGTGCTCCACGAGATCGAGAGGAGATGGTCGGCGGGAGGTGGAGCTAGGCTCAAGCCGGGGAGAGAGGAGGGGAGGGTGGATCTCATGGCTGGAGCGGCGGCGCAGATCTCGCGGCTGGAGCGGTGGCGAATGTTTTAGGGTTGGGGAGACGTTTGCTGGGAGGGTGGGGATGTGGCGGTTTTGGTTCGGTCGACACGCGCGCAGTGTGAAAATATTCGGTGCCTGCGCGCGATGGGTAGTGCCATGTCATCGATCCATGTCAAAGTTCCCGCATATCAGCATCCTATCCGTCCATCTTGTTTGGATCCAACGGTCCATGTTGCTAGCCTATATATTTAGATCTCCCTAGCTTTTATGACGATTTCATTTAAAGGAATTACGACGTTTTTGAGCAAAATCCTCATAGTTAACTAAGGCTTTGACCCTCCCAAGCAGCTTGAGCGGAATCTTCATAAATATAAGACGATTTTGTAGATGGTCACTACCAAAACGTCACAAGCTGACACATTTCTTGTAGTGATCCACCGTCCTAAAATACCTAATATTCGAAGAAGGGGACTCGAACTTCACAAAGATATGAAAACGCAACCCGATACCAGTGACCTTGCTCCGCTGCTCGCCTGCGACCTCGAGGTGCTGGTAGCACCGAGATCCGAGGAGAAGCTTGAGTAACACCCATTGTCGACGAAGAACGCAAGCCGCTAGCCACCTTGTCGCTCCTGGGACGAACCACTTAGGGACGGCAAGGCGTCGAGCTTCGGCGCTCGATTCGAAGAGAGGCCTCCGCAATGGAGGAGACAAGCCACCTTTTCGCCCTTGGATCACGGCGCCAATCAAGGACGCCATGTGTTCTACTCGAAGAAGTGCATCTTTTAGGAGGACGCCGGCCAACAAGACCTCCATCTTCCCACAACCTCCCACCATCATCCACCTCCCCTCTTCTCTTCTTCTCTCCCTCACCGCTACAGCAGGCCAAGAGTAATTGAAGAAGCTTGAAGTTGAGCGCTTACTGAAAGAGCTTGCCCAAAGGATCTCCACCATAAAGCTTCCTCCATGAAAGCAAGACAAAGAGATCCATGAGCAGCCGCCCGATGCCGCGCTCATACATCCGCACAGACAAGCTGAAGATGTTAACCTTATTGGTGGATATCCTCGACGCTCGCTCCACCATCCGCAAGAGCCCCTGCCACCGGAGCTTTGCAGCGACAGAGAAGAGCATGCAGATCCTTGATATAGTAATCTATATACTAAATAGTATCTACATTTATCTAAATTTTAACAAATCCGAGACATCTATTTTTTGAGACGGTGGAAGTACAAGTTTTGCCTGGCTTCGGTGATAGATGAACGAAGACAACTGTATAACTTTGGCTAGTGTATGCAATTGTCGCTAAATGATCCCGTGAACTATATATAATTTTTTTACTCTCTTTGGTATAAATTATTGGAGCCAGATTTGTCAAAATTTAAATGTATTTAGCACTAAAACCAATAAGATAAATTTAAATCTAAATAAATCTGACTCAATTAATTCTAATAGGAGAGAGTACTATTTTTCCAAGACTATTTCTACTGTTGTGAAGAAAAAGTCTGCGGGCCGTGGCTGAAACAGGAGAAAGGAGGAGCAAAATGCGCCGACGACTCGCCACGCCCGCCGGGATGAGATTCCAATCAGGTCCCCCACTCGCTGCTCAATCATTGCGCCTGATCCTTCCCTCGGTAAGGTCGGCTAGCACGCAGACTCGCATCGCGTCACATCATACACAGTCACACGCTCCGCGATTGGCGTCTGGCGACAACACACAACACGCAGACCGCAGACGCGAGCGAGCTCCAGCCTCCAGCTCCGTCCCCTCCCCCGAGCAAAACCGAAAAAGCCAAACACCGCCCGCACCAGACACGATTTTACGGCCGTGCCCCGCGCCCCTCCTCCACCCGCGCACGCAGATCTTTTCCTCCCCCTCCTCCCTCTCCCTCTCCCTCTCCCGTCCCGCCGATCACGCCACCGATCCGGCGGGCGCGAGACATGGAGAGCTCGGCCGCGATGGCGGCGGCGGCGGTGGAGGAGGAGGAGCGGGGGCTCGCGGCGTCGCTGACGGCGCGGTACTCCGACTGGGTGCTGGAGGAGCTGGACGAGCTCGCGGGCAGCTTCCTGCTCACGGACCCGGCCATGCCGGGCCACCCCATCGTCTACGCCTCCCGGGGCCTCCTTTCCCTCACGGGCTACCCGCGCCGCGACGTGCTCGGCCGCAACGCGCGCCTCTTCCAGGGCGCCGCCACCGACCGCGCCGCGGTCGCCGGGGTGCGCGAGGCCGTTCGTGCCCAGCGCGCACACCAGGTCGCCATCCTCAACTACCGCCGCGACGGCTCCCCGCACTGGGTGCTGCTCCACGTCGCCCCCGTCTTCCACGCCGCCGACGGGAGGGTGCTCCACTTCCTCGCCGTCCAGGTGCCCATCGCCGCCGCGACGGAGCGCCGTGCCGCGTGCCGTGGCCCCGCGGTGTTCCCAGCCTGCCGGGAGGAGGCCAGGGTGGAGGAGGAGCTGCCCTGCGCCAGCCACGCGGGGGAGGTGTTTGTGGATACCGATAAGAGAGGTCAGTTTGATTTTCGACGAGTTTTACTCTTCCTATTTCGCTCTAAATTGCTCGACAATATGAACTGATCAGTGGACCAATCATTAAATGCAAGTGAGCAGTAGGGTAGAGCAGTAATTTATACCCTACTGCTATACCGTGACTTGGATTGCCATCACATTGCTCATTAACATGACCTTATTTGATACAAACCCCTGTTCCCAATATAAGATGTTTTGGGAGTTCAATTTTTTTTATTTAGGAATAGATAGAGTACATATTTTTCTTGTTCCTGCTATGGTAATTGTAGTTGCATTGATCGTCTTATTCTTATGGATAGACAGACAAATAATTAGGTGGCTGTATAAGACTGCTCAGTACTATGGTCCTTTTTGAGTTGTTCATTCCTTCTTGGCACCCAGTTTGATAATAATGGTTACACTAGTCTTGTTTCTTTTACCATTTCCAGGTTTGGAGACAACAAGATGTAGGTAAATCTTCTGGATCGAGTAGATATTTTGTGGTTGTCAATACTGTATACGTGTTGTTGGTTATCAGAAACATAACATACTGTATTATTAAAACAACATTAACAGAAGCATCCATATGTTTGCTTAGAGGAAACAAATTCCAACATCAATAAAAGAGAAATGAGGGGTTCGCACCGCCTAATTTGTACTAGGTCCAGAGTAATGATGGGAAAGACTGACCCAATACTACAATATTCATACATGTATAAGAAATTTGAGTATACTACTATTCTTTCAAGGATGAGTATTCAAATTGTAGTTTAATATTTCTCTTCCCAATATATACGCATATATATTGTAGTACCTCTCAGTGCAATTGTGGCTGAAATTCAGCTAGTTCCCTTAATTGAAGATTCAGTTTATGTTGCAAAAATACCCACCTTAAGTCTAGCCTGATTTTCCATTCTTGTGTATTACTATTGCTGTCATGTTAGCTCAGTCCTGCAGAATATGGTTCCTTCTGCCAATTTGGATTTGGGGTATTACATTTCACCTGGCATTTTCACATTATGTTCTTCCCTCCAACAAAAAGCATCAAATAAGTGGTAAAGGAAGCAGAAGTTCTAAATATATTGTTGCTAGCTTGCTGTTGCAGGGCTGGACGCCGAGGAACCACGTGTAGCTAGCAGTTGTGACAAAGAGAAGGCTCTGAGCACAGCTAACAGCATCTTCTCTGCATTGAACCGCTATAGCAAACTAACTGGTTTGGTGGTTTGTGGGAAGAGATGCAGTTCTGTTGGTATCCCAGCACTCAGTTCTTCCTTAAATCTCTCTCTCGGTAGAATCAAACAGAGCTTTGTATTGTGAGTTATTATCATCTTGTTCATTTGTTTGGTTGTCTTGGCTTATTTGTGTTGCGTTCAGAATATTCTTTTATGTAGCTCATTCCTTCTTTTTAACTGATTGCGATTTGATTTCCAAATTTCACAGGACTGACCGCCATTTGCCTGACATGCCGATTGTCTACGCAAGTGATGCTTTTCTATCACTGACAGGTGCTTATTATTTGATTAATTTATTATCAGAGTATGTGTTGTCTGAAATTCTGTGAGCCTGACATGCCGATAGTCTACGCTAGTGATGCTTTTCTATCACTAACAGGTGCTTATTATTTGATTATTTTATTATCAGAGTATGTGTTGTCTGAAATTCTGTGAAGTAATGCATTTGATTCCAATTAGGGTAAATATATATGGTTTGCATCCATTTAAGATCAGTAGAACTTATTTTTGATAGTATGATGCCTCTTGGCTCGAGTGACTCAAGATGTTTATTATCTTGGGATAGTAGGACGTTGTTTTTGGCATGTTGTTGGGATGTTGTCATTTGAAATTTTGACATGCTCTTAAGTTAATTTGGGCATGATTGATGGATATTATTTGTAATTTCTGTATAAAATTATGTTAGGGATGCATAGAGACTAGAGAACTTCCTTTCATATGAAAAATTATTTAGCTTCTTGCAACAAATTATCGCTGAATCCTGGTGGGTTCTTGGGTTAAGATGGGCAGTATTTGTGCGTTGGATTTGCACCTGCCGTAAATCTTTGTTAAGCAATGCAAGAAAAACCTCTTCAACTGGTGATGATGTTGGATGGCAAGCTGGTGCTTAGTTATGGCTTTATGTTTGTTACGTATTGTGTATGTGTAGGAAAATACAATTAAATAAAAATCATAGGGTATCACTGAAAAAATCTAATAATGACATAATCTTGCCTTTTCTTTCACCCTGAAAGGATCGCGAATTGGTTATAGATAAGACACTCCTGCCGTTCTAACATATTTACTCATTCAGGTTACTCTAGAGAAGAAATATTGGGCTGTAACTGCAGATTCTTAAGTGGTCCAGGCACTAGTGTGGAGGTTTTAGAGGAGGTACTGAGCAGGATTTCGTAGCTTGTCTCATTGCATTTTCTGTATAATCAAACTCATATTTGGATTTGGATGTACAGATAAATCGGAATATTTGTTCTGAGCAGGCTTGCACAGTACATCTACTGAACTACAGGTGCACATTCACATAATGTCTTAGTTTAGTAGTTAACAGATCCAGGTTGTGTAAAGAACTTAGCATGACTCTTGTTGCTTATGTTTTCTATCAGGAAAGATGGGAGTGCATTCCGTGATCTGCTACAAGTATCTCCTATTCGAAATTCATCAGGGAAGGTTGGTTTACATCCTTTTCAGGTCTTTCCTGGAAGCCACGTTTCTTTTGATGCATTTGCTTTGTGTAATGCTGAACTGAACAATAACTACAACATAATTGATTTTGTAGTAAGCATATCTGATTCATGGTCTTCTGAACTTTCAAGTGGAATGAATTAGCACATTATGTGATCCTTGTTCTTCTCAACTTTCAAGTTGAATTCACCACCAGTCAGATATGCTGCTCTTACGGTACATGAAAACCTTATGACTTACAGTTGCATATTCAGGTTGCATTTCATGTGTGGGTTCACCTTGACGAGAGCGCAAAGTGTGATTTTAATGGGCTGACCCCTGAGATATGGCAGCTCGGTGCTGTTGGTGCGGTGAGGGTTGCAGTCAGAAGCTTGTCTGCGTCGGGTAGCCTGTTGAGACCGTCCCAATAGCGTTACCGGGTTCTTTCCCTTTTTTGCCAAGTCGATGTCTGTATGTAAAGTAATTGCTTAGCGAAAGAGATTATAGTGCATATCACAGGAAGAATGGCGGGTAAATATGTGGAAGTTGTTGTGACTTTGTGATCATGCAGAATGAAGGAAAATGAGGGGAATAGTTCCAGTATTTTCTTGCATTTCATGGTGCATTCCCAAAATTTCCGCACATTGAAAATTACTTCTACTAAGGTAAGTTGGCAATGCGGAATGTACAATTCTGCCCTCTGGCATTTTGTCGACAGACTGTAACAAGAAAAAAAGAATCCAAGGAAAATACGTCCAATTTCCAAATGGTCCGGGGGATTTGACCTGCAGGCAGGTTCATCGCACTGGTAATTGTATATACTCAGTCCACTGTATATACTGTCTTGTTATGTAAACAAGTACTGTACAGAATTTCACTCGACCGAGGAATTCGAGTTGAGCTACAGATGTTTAAGTTCCTCCTTTTGGAAGGAAGATACTCGTAGTCGCTATATTGGGGCAGCCAGAAAACGACCCCCCGGTCCCGCGTCTCCTGTTTGTAGCGGCACTCCCTTGATGCAGCTACGTTATGAAGATCCTGAAACCGTTCTGCGTGTGAATACGACTGAAGTGGCCACACTGTGCCTGCATATCGGCATAAGGGTTTAGATAAGATCAGATTAGGACATCTTTGTTGCCCTGTTGCAGATTACAAACAGGAGACGCGGGACCAGCGGTCGTGTCATTCCTTTGCTTTAGACTTTTGAAAATTTTAAAATCTCACACTTCTATGTCTCCAAAAATTATGGCACTGTACATGAGAGGTATATAAAAAGAACTCCCGTTAAAAATATTTTTTGGAAAATATAGTAAGACAAAATTCTGACACTAAATAGTACTATGGTAAAATAATAGTACTCCCTCCGTCCCAAAATAGATGTCTCAAATTTCTCAAAATTTGGATAAATCTAGACACTATATAGTATAATGGTTCATCCAAATTTTGATAAATCTAAGACATCTATTTTAGGACAGAAGGAGTATATCTTTTTGTCAAAATCGGACATGCTGGTCTCCCCGCTGGAGATGCACTAAGCTCCAATGAGGTCCTAATCTGATCTGATCTCAACCCTCTCATGCCAGATACGCAGGCACAATGTAGCCACTTCAGTCGTATTCACACCCAGAACGGGTTTGCGATCGATCTTGAGCTGCATCATCACCCCTCCCCAAATAAACATACTCCAAAAATCTTAGAAACGACACGTGACGTACGGCACAAAAGATCAAGAATGTTAGGCCGATGCTGGTGGCACATCCACGAACTTTCGTCCGTAGCTCACGATGGAGGCACAGCCCGACTTGCCACATCGGTCGTCCGTCAGCCGGCCGGCTCATCTTGCTTACGGTACGCGAGCAAGCAGCGCCAAGGTGACTGACTGGGCTGCTGCAAGAACCTTCGTCCGTAGCTCGCGAATGTGTACCTATCTTGGCTTCAAGCACGAGTACATGGTCGCCTGACAGGTAGTCGGCCGCATGCGGCCACATTCGCCGAGCCAGCAACGTCTCGCCGAAACGGGCGCACGACGCCGCGTTGCGCGCCACAGAAACGGGACGAAGCCGAGCTCACTTCACAGTTCACACCCACCGTGTGACCCGGGGCGGGAGTGGATCCATCGCGCGCGCGGTCGCGTCGTCGTCTCGACCCGGCCCCTGACCTGGCACGGAGCATGGGACTCGGGACTCGGGAGGCAGCAGCCACGCCACGCCACGCCACGCCACGCACCCAGAATGTCCGGTCGCGTCTCGGGTCGGCTCTGCCGGAGAAGCCACGGCAGATGATGATGACCGCGACGCGCACATGGCAGTGCGCGCAGATTCGGCGGCGGCGGCGGGCTGCGCGCGCGTGCCCGGGCTCCACGGGAACCGGGGAACCGCCCAGGAAGGAAACGGGTAGCCGTGGATTGCCGATCGCTCCCGCCTGCCTCGCGTCACCGTAGCAGGTTCAGTGTGCCTACATTTTCCGGGTTCATTTCCCACGGCGCGGGCGGCCTCATCACACAGCACGTGCAGATTAGTTAACGAACCTGAGCGAGACATGCCAACGCAACGCTAGTCGACGATGTAGAGCATGTCAGTCTCATGGAGGACTAACTGCACGTGTCCTTTACGACGGTACGTGCATATATGTACACGCAAGTTCATGCATGGTGGCTACGCAACATAATCACCAATGTATATCTTAAGTTGACTTCTTGGGCGATAACGGGGCAGGGACGTTGCACCTCAACTCCCAACGATGTACTGTACTAACAAGCATGTGCATGCTATGCTACGTGTGCATATGTCTGCGAAATGCATTTAGCCACCCCTCTTGTCTGTTTTATACCGCTCCTTCGATTCCATCACAGTTTTGTCTATATATACATGTATCTAAACATGTTTTATTGTGTGTATCTAAACCCAAATTTGATTAAGGGTCCTGCAAACCGTGAAGGAGGTAGTAGTTATTCTTAGGGTGAAGTGTTTGTAAGACACTTTTTCGACTTGTGTTTGTATGTAATATTTGACATCGGACATGTCCACATTCCTAATTAACCAAATTCTTAGGGGCCATTATAGTCTATGAGTTTTTTTCTCGACGGGAGAGAATATGATAGGAAAAACAAACAACTTGGCAAAACCCAAGTCGCAATTTTTTTCATTTTCTTTCTTTCGTTTTTGAATAACCGAGTCCTTTTACTCCATTCATGAAAGAAATCAGCAGCTTACTATTTTTCGTAAAAAAAAAAAATCCACATCTCGGGTTTGTCTTCGCCCCTATATCCAGTGACGAGACAGGTGACGACCATAATCACCAAGAGCTCCTCGTCACACCCTTTTGATCTAGGCCACATCTGGGTCATGGCCTCTATATATGACCATCCTTCAGCCCTAGGAGGCACAAGCGTATGGATTGTCCCTTCTCTTGATGCACGTTTTCTTCTACCTTCCCGCTTCTTAGCTCGTGAGGACAAGGGCATATTTAATGGTGATGAGACGTTCGCTAGAATTGACAATGGGTTAAACGGTGTACGTATGGACTCCCTATGTATCCAAACCAGCCATATGAAGATTATAATTTATTGTTGGATTATTCATTATATATTTGCAAAAATACAACGGCTCAATAGTTCGATCCTAGCTTACAAAACCATGAAAATGAAAGGTAGACAACTAATCCATGTAGTGAAACTATTATTTCGCATTGGACTTTATGTAATGCAACCACGTCCATATAGACTTATAGAATTTCCCATACAATTGTCGAGTAATTAGAATGTTGCAGATTTACTTGAGAGTGGCTATCTTTCAGTCAATTTAGAAATAGTTGTTATTCTTTCGACATTCATAGTCGTCCCATGCATATTATCTCACTTCCTTTGTACTTTCACGATTCTCCATGTATAGATCGGGCGGTTCTTCATTCCAACTTAAAAATAGTCACTACATAAATGGCTCGCTAGGCCAAGGGCCAAAAGCCGTCGGCGTAGCCCATATAGCCGTCAGTGTAGAATGGCGTAGGCTACGCCGACGACTGCCCTCGGCGTAGCCTCCTCGGTCCACCCCTCCCTCGGTGCAGCAACAAAGGTTGTCGGCGTAGGCTACGCCGAGGGAAACCGTCGGCATAGCCCCGTCGGCATGGCCTAACGACCGGTTGTAAAAATCATTTCAAAAAATCATTTTTTCTCAATTTTTTTAATCTTTGAATTGTTTGACTCGTTAATCTCCCACTTGAAATATTTTTAACACTAATTATATTTAATGTTTGATCAAATTGCAGTCTTGGTCAAACTTCCCGGTCGGTCACCTATTCTCACTACTCCATCCCCAGCACGTTTAAATTTTCCGTTCATTCGGAATCAGTTTTCGCGAAGCAATTTATATCTTGTTCTCAATATTATGATATCAATCCTATTAACTCTGATATCATCATCTCACATGTTTTTATTTTTTGAAATTACAAACAATTATTTAAGTAAACAACAATGAATAAGTAAAAATATTATTAATTCAAATAAAAATAAAATGATTATATATATATATTTTCCTATTTAATATGGAATAATTAATATCTTTAAATTCGTAAATCAGAATTCAACAAATAATATGTCTAAATTGATCAAAAAAATGAGAGGAATCCAAATATGATACCCATATCAACTTATCACAAACTATGCCATGATTCTGGCTATAATTTCATTTGCCCATTTAAAACGTCATACATAAAGATTCTTAGCTCGGGGCTAAGACTCTCTAAACTTTAAGTGGATCACCGATGAAATAGAATATTATGAACCTAAAAATGATTTTTTGTAAAAAATCATGAGCATTAGGTCATGTACCTACAGTTAATATTTGACCCACTTCCTACCGATTTAACATGAGTTTGTCTTTTTCACAAGGGATGGATGGAAAGGTTTGAGATCCCCCTGTTGGGACATTGTCCATGTAAGATAATCTAGTATTTTTTTAAAATAGGGTGGTAGCATTTTTAATTAGCCATTTGGTGGTTGCTTCATAAAACCCCCGTTTTTTGCATTGAAAAAAAATGGAAAATGACTTTTTGGTGCGGCGAAAAGGAAAACTTCCTCCTGCAACATTGTTCATCATCCCATGATGCACATACATGCACAACGTGAGCATATTATCCCAAACTATATCTTGATTTTAGCTATAACAATAGTCATTTGATCCGAAAGTCAGGAAACCTCAAATAAGATAGGTCATTTTGTTTAGGGTTTTTTTGAGACATAATCAATATACCAAGTTTGATATTTTTTACTTCCAACTATGTCACATAATATGAAACAACGCGAAGGTTTCGCATTATTTGGACCATTTTTGAATTTCTTATGCCCGTTTTAAACTATTGTCAAACATTGTCGAACGGCGGGCATGAAGATTCTTAGCTTGGGGCCGAGCCTGGCTAAACTTTAAGTTGATCTCTCATGAAATAGCATATTATAAACCTAAAAATTATTTTTGTAAAAAATCATGAGCATCATATCATGTACCTGTAGTTCGCATCTGACCCACTTCATACCGATTCAGCAGAAATTTATGTTTTTCACCAGGGATGGACGGAAAGGTTTGAGATCTGTTGGGTTCGTTGCATGGAAGACAAAAAAATTCTATCGCAATATCATATAAAACCAAGATCCAATCTATGGCAAAGCCAAGATCTAATCCATGAGATAGGTGCAACGAGATTGGAGAGAACTAACCCTTAAAGATCTAAAGCGTTAACGAGATATGATATCATGGTTGATGTAGTCGACTAGTTTCCGATCTCAAGATCGCGTAGATGATCCTTTCGGTGCCGCATTCCAGCAGCGCTTGCACACTCGGGCACACGTACGGAGTCGATCAAGACCTTTGTCTCCCCGTCCCAGCGGGCAGCGAAGGTAGTAGATCCCCTCGGAATCCCAGCAACATGATGGCATGGTGATGGGGGTGGAGGAGAGAAATCTGCAGGGCTTCGCCTAAGCCGGAGCAATCGATGGAGGAGAGAGGGGGAGGCGGCTAGGGTTTGAGGCGCCAGGGATAAGTGACAAGGGGGTGCGCCCCACCCCTCTTTATATAGAGGAGGGCTGCGGCCAAGGGTTCCCGTCCCTGGCTGAGTCCTTCCCCAACTAGGCCAAGAGGGAGAGGGGAAACTTGCCCCTCGGGTTTTCCCTCCTTCCTTATTTAGGGTTTTTGTCCCTTTCCTTATGCTGGCCGGTTGGACCCTTTGGGTCATGGTGCGGCTGGCCCATGGCACCCGCAGCATACCCTCGGCCCATGTGGCCCCTCCCGGGATGGTGGGCCCACTGGTGGTCCATCTAGAACATTCTATAAGGTTCCGGTCAAAACACCAAAACATTTTCGAACCTTGGAAAATGACTTTCCTTATACGAATCTTATTCTTAGGACCATTTCGAATCTCCTCGTGATGTCCTGGATCTAATCCAAGACTCCGAACAACATTTGGTCTCCAACTCATGTTCCATATCTACTTAAACAACATCGAACCTTAAGTGTGTAACCCTACGGTTCATGAACTATGCAGACATGATCGAGACACCTCTCTGATCAATAACCAATAGCGAGATATAGAGATCCATAATGCCTCCCACATATTCAACGATGACTTCGTGATCGAATGAACCATTAACATACGAAACCAATTCCCTTTGTCGCACGATACTTTACTTATCCGAGGTTCGATTGTCGGTATCTCCGTACCTAGTTCAACCTCGTTACATATAAGTAATCTTTACTCGTTACGTGATATGACATCCCTTGTGACCTATTCACATGCTTGCAAGCCAATTGGATGACATTACATCGAGAGAGCCCTGAGTATATCTATCCTCCATCTAGATGGACAAATCCCACTCTTGATCCCTGCGCTTTACCATACACTTTTAGAATACCCAATGCTATCTTTATAACCACCCAGTTACAGAAGTGTCGTTTGATGTCATCAAAGTACTCATCCGGTGACGGTGATTAACATGACCTCATTGTCGAAGGAATATGTTACTATGTATCGGAAAGCTTGTAGCAAAACGAACTTAATGACTTGATCTCATGCTATGCTTACTTTGGGTTTGTATCCATCATATCATTCTCCTAATGATATGATCTTGTTATTAATAACATCCAATATCCATGACCAGAAAACCGTGATCATCTATTAATCAACAAGCTAGCTTAACAAGAGCCTTACTAGGGACTTTTTTATGTTTACAAAACATACAAGTATTAATGTTTTCTATTAATACAATTATAGCATGGGATGTAAACATTTATCATAAACACCAAGATATAATAATAACTACTTTATTATTGCCTCTTGGGCATATCTCCAACAAGATCCCCCTATTGGGACATTGTCCATGTAAGGTGGTCTAGTATTTTTGAAAAATGGGGTGGTAGCATTTTGAATTAGCCATTTGGTGGTTGCTTTGCAAAACCTATCTTTTTTGCGCTTGAAAAATGGAAAATGGATTTTTGGTGCGAAGAAAAGGAAAACTTCCTCCTGCAATTGTTCACCATCCCATGATGAATATACATGCACAATATGGACACATTATCACAAACTATACCTTGATTCTAGCCATAATATTGGTCATTTGACCCGAAAGTTAAGAAATCTTGAATGTGATAGGTCATTTTGTGAAGTTTTTTTGAGATATAATCAATATACCAAGTTTGATATTTTTCTTCCAACTATGTCACATAATAAACATTGTTTGGATCGTCTTTGAATTTCTTATGCCTGTTTTATACTATCGTCAAACTTTGTCGAATGGCGGGTATGAAGATTCTTAGCTCGGGCTGAGCCTTGCTAACTTGAAGTGGATCTCTGATGAAATAGAATTTTGTGAACCTAAAAATTATTTTTGTAAAAAATCATGAGCATCAGATCATGTACCTGTAGTTCACATCTAACCCACTTCCTACCGATTCGGTAGAAATTTGTCTTTTTCACTAGGGATAGACGAAAAGGTTTGAGATCCCTGTTGGGGCATTGTTCATATAAGGTGGTCTAGTATTTTTTTTAAAATATGGTGGTAGCATTTTAAATTAGCCATTTGGTGGTATCTTCACAAAACCGCCCGTTTTTTATGCTCGAAAAATAGAAAATGGCTTTTTGGTGTCACGAAAAGGAAAACTTCCTCCTACAACATTGTTAGCCATCTCATGATGCACATGCATGCACACTATAGGCACATTATCACAAACTATACCTTGATTCTAGCTATATATTGGTCATTTGGCCCGAAAGTCAGGAAACCTCGAATGAGATAAGTCATTTTGTGAAGTTTTTTTTGATACATAATCAATATACCAAGTTTTATATTTTTTCCTTGCAACTATATCACATAATATGACACCACATGAAGGTTTCACATTGTTTGGATCGTTTTTAAATTTCTTATGCCCGTTTTAAACTATATGTAATGTTTTATGTTTCACTTAATTTTTATTTACAAATGTGTAATATTTGAGTGTAGATAGATAGATCTTATTTTTCTACAATTTTTTATATATTATTTATATTTTTCTGAATTAGAATGATGTAGATATGATTTTTAAAGATTAATGAGGTAAATGGAAATAGCTATGCCGAGGGCAGTCGTCGTCGTAGGCTATCCTACGTTGAGGGTAATTCTACGCTGACAGCTGCTTGGAGGGTTGTGTGTGTGTGCTGGCCTGGTCGCGGTCTACGCCGATGGCCCCGACGTTTGGTCGTCGGCGCCTCCGGCCATTCCTGTAATGATTATTTTTGTTACTATGAAAAATAGCAAAACATTTGTATTATATAACTGAGCAAATTGAGCAAACCACTACTTAAAATGTGTCCAGAAAGTTATAAAATGAAATACATATGGCACCAATGACAACAACGGATGGGGGATCAGTCACTGAACCACGAAAAGCAATCTAGAAAAAGATGCGCGCCCACTAGTTGTAATTAAGTGTACTCCTAACAACGATTGACACATTTAATTTCCAAATCAAGCACATGCCGAAAACGACCAAGTGGGCACACGACACGCATTCATGTAATTATATCGTTACCCTAAATCTTTGTTAAAAGAATAACAACCACCTTACGGGCTTATGCATGTATCTACGACTATATGTTCAGATGAATCTCCAAAGAGGAAAGGATAACATATCGCAGTTTGGCTATACTTGATCACCTCGTAATAACCAAGAGTTGCCTAACCGTGAGAGTTATAAGAGCATCTCCAGCCTCACCCCTAATTGTGGAGATATTATTTTGCATTGGACTTTTATGTAATGCAAACATGTCCATATACGAATAGCAGTCCCCATACATTTGTCAAGTTATTAGAATGATGCATATTTGTTTGGAGAATGACTACTTCTCGGTCGATTTAGAAATAGTTATTTCTCATACGACGTTCACAATCTTCCATAGTTCCATTGAGGTTTTCACACATCTTTGTACTTGCACAAATCTCAGTTTTTTGATCGAATGATTCTTAACTTCAACTTAAAAATAGTTATTTTACCGTTCTATTAGAAATAGCAAAAAATTAGATTGTATAACTGAGCAAATCGAGCAAGCCACCACTTAAAATGTTTTCAATAAGTCAAGAAAATGAATACTCAATTTTGGCACACAAAAAAAGAGAAAATAAGGCATCACTGACAATAGCGGAGGGCAGATCATTCCCCGTCGGTCAATGAACCAGGAAAGGGCAATCTAGAAAAGCTAGTAAGCTTTTTTTGCGAACAGGTAGCTAGTAATTAAGTAACAACGATAGACAGCGTTAATTTCCAAATCAAGCACATGCCGAAAACGACCAAGTGGGCACACACGCATGCATGCAACTATCGTCACCCTACTTCTTTTTTCAAAAAGAATAACAACCGCCTTACCGGTCACTTATTATGCATTGCATCTATCTATACGCATGTTCAGATGAATCTCCAAAGTGGAGCAAGCATAACTCGTCGCTGTCAAATATCGCCAGCTGCCTGGCTACACACTTGATCAGTCTTCACCTTACTAATAACCAAGACCTGCCTAACCCTGCTAGTTACAAATCCTTTTATTTTCAAAGACAGTACCTTTTACGAAGTAATACTACCAAAAAATGGGGTTTAGTATAATCTACTGCAATAGAAAATTCAGGTCTAGCTAACAACGAGCTATGATCGGCCGGCACTAGGCTAGTTAGCTAGCTGCTAGGTGTCGCGCGCCTGCCTGATTATCGTACTCAGGTGCACCGTACGTACATGAATTTCTGAGTTAGTGGGATCGACCGGCCTGCCGGCCGGGCCCTTGGACTAGGAAAGCTAATTTGGACCTGAAAACTTCTTGCCCAAATTAGCGGCTCTGACCGAATTACGCACTGTACTCGGTCGGATGATAGTCGGAAAACGGCGCTCGTATCTGCGACCCTGCCTGTGCAGTGCAAGATAACTGTGTCACACACACACACACACACCGTACTGCAGGTGAGTCCGGTGTTTCTAGGGCGTACCCGGAAACCTGGATTCGGCCTAGATAGTTCGGACCAAAAAAGACTTAAATGGCCAAGAACAGGTTTTTGGTACGCGACTGAGCCAGTTTTTGATGTCCGGACCAAAATTCGGCGTCTAAATCGATCTCCTGGGTAGACGAGTGGAGATGCTCTAACCTTGCACCCCGCCGCCCGCCCGGATCATCCGCCAGGTCAGGAGCTAACGGTCCAGATGATCCAAAGGCACATTTAAGTCTCGTCTTGACTTCCCCCAGAATGGCCGGCCGGTCCACGTCGGAATAATCCGAAAGCGCAAGCTACGCTAGCTAGCACACGTCGCTGTACTACGCGCGCGCGCGAGTGCAATCAATCGACATGTGACCGATCGTACCTGTGACGCAATCAATCGGAACCTTCGGATCGGCATCCCGTACGTACGTGATGAAGCATCCGTGAAGCCGCCGAGCCCCTGCCGATCTTCGGATCGCGGTATAAATTCCCGAGCTTGACACGGGAAATTCCGTCAGAGCTAACTGCACAGGCCCACCACCGCCTATCACCACCAGTACTGTCGGTACGTAGCAGTAGCACACTGGTGCGCACGTAGCTCGCCGATCAGTGCACCTGCTTCCATTCCATCCATGGCGGCTTCGCTACGACTTGCTATCAATGGTGGCCATGAAGCCTACTACTCCGCCTCCCACCCGGCCGCCTCCGCCTTGTACGACTTCCAAATCACCGCCGACCCCCTCGTGGCAGCAGGATCAGACACTGCCGCGCCGCTGCTCAACCTCCCGGAGCTGCTCGACGCGGTTCGGCCCTGCGAGTACTCGCCGCCGCCTCGGGTGTACGCGGCGGGAAGCCAGATGAACGGCTTTCCTTCGTCGTACTACTGTAACAGCGCCGGAGCGTACCACGACAACGCGGCGAGAGGGACAGGAGGAGGGATCGGTGGCGTGAACCGCCGGCCGGCGGGGAGGATCGGGTTCCGGACGCGGTCGGAGGTGGAGGTGATGGACGACGGGTTCCGGTGGAGGAAGTACGGGAAGAAGGCGGTGAAGAGCAGCCCCAACCTGCGGAACTACTACCGCTGCTCCGCCGACGGCTGCGGGGTCAAGAAGCGGGTCGAGAGGGACCGCGACGACCCGCGCTACGTGCTCACATCCTACGACGGCGTCCACAACCACGCCACACCCGGCAGCCACGGTCACGGCGCGTCGTCGCGGGAGGCGGCGGCGTACTCGGCGCCGGCGGTGGTGCCGGACACGTGGACCTGGAGCGACCTGCATGCGGCGGCCGCGGCGGCTCACTCGTCGGAGTCCTCATACTGAAGGACTACCGATGATAATCAGTAGCAACCCAGCCGGTTGGTATGTACTATATGCATGATTTGTGGTTCAGATATGTATCAGTTCGTTGCCGTACGTGATGGTGGTGTGGTGTGCCGCCATTGAATAACTCGATCGTCGGTCGCCTCCATGTCCACTCTGGTGGAGACGTCGATCAACGGCATGCAGCTTGCAGCGTCATCTGTAAAAAAGAAAATAAGTTTTGCGCTCTCTGCTTCATAGTGCTTGGTTCTGACTATAGGCTTTTTTCTTCGAAACCGATATTTGTACTAGCCTGGTTTTTTCCAGACCAGAAATTTAATTGACTTTTGGGGCACGAATCTTGAAAACTAATGTTGGCCGGGGAATTCGATGAAACTCTAAACCACATGGTTTGTAAAGCACATGATAGAAAAAATTGTAGGATTAGAATGTAACCTGATGGAATAATAGAGATCCACAACTAGAAACAAAGAAACCCCCTCTTGCGACCCCGTCGTTTCCCGTAGGCGACAGGGCCACGGCGCCGCCTCGCTACCTCTAGGCTCCAGCACCCCCACATCTCCTCCTCTCACGCCGTCGCTGGCATGTGCGCCGCCAACAAGGCCCGGGCGGCTGCCCTTCTGCCCTCCCCCCTCGGTGGAGCTCGCGCGGGGCGGGCCTCACATGAGCGGTGCTCCTAGGCGGTGGCAGTCCGGCAAGGTGGCAAGTTGACCCGCCGCGGCCACGGGTGGACTCTGACACGGTGGTGCGGCCCTTGGCGGCACGGCCGCGAGGTGGTGCTGGCTGGCGGAGGCAGCGCCCATACGGCCTAGATCTAGGCCCATTCCAGCCCCAGGTGGGCTAGCACGGGTCGGCGACGCAGCTCGTGTTGTCGTTGACCCCTGGAGGTGGAGTGGGGAGCTGGGCTTCGGGGTGGTGGCGGCCCTGTCGATGGCTTTCTGCAACATGGCGACGGGAGCTTTGTGGGCCCATTCTAGGCCTAGTCGGGCTAGGGAGGCCTGGTGTGCTCCTGCCATCGTGTCCGGTTGGCTACCGCTATGGAGGTGGAGGTAGTTCCCTCCCGCGAGGCTTCGGGGATGTCGCTCTCGTTCCCTTGCGCTCTCTTAGTCCATCCTCTAGGCCTCGCGATGGTGTTCTCAGTGAGACGGTGATGGTGGTGTCAAGACCGTGGTGGCGCATGTTGGTGGGTGGCTTTGCTGGGTGGTGAACTTCGAAGCGTTCGGGGTAGTGTGTTTTGGGGGGTCAGGAGAAATCCATGTTGGTATTCTGACACCGACGGGATGACGCCTACAGGTGTCACCATTCCTTCTCGGAGGGCGTCAGGTGTACCCCTTTTCCGCTTACCTACATGTACGAGGGAAACTCTAGGACAACTTCGGGCAGTAGTGTCGTCCTCGTCGTGTCCCTTCTTGAAGGTGTTGCTTGATACACGATGTTTTGGAGTTCTCGGCGCGTGGTGGGACTTCTTCGAAGGGCGTAGCAGTTGCGAGCCATCTTTGTTTAGTCGATCTGCTGCCGTTGGCATTGTTTTCTCTTTTGTTTCTCCATGTTTTTTGTTTGGGCTTGACTGTGTCGAGCCCCCAACAGATGTATTGTTTTCAGCGGGGTGAAAGCCTATTTCAAGAGAATGTCACATGATCTTCAAAGGCTTCTTTGATTCATAAAGTTCTCGGTCATCATAGAATTGGAAATACACAACATTTGAGTGTCATGTCTTAAATCCTACGTGGCAGGAGAATTATAAGATTGTTTTGAATCTAAAAAAACCGTTGACACCATTGGAAAACAAAATAATCGTAGCCAAACTTTTGAGTGGATGGAAAGTTTTCCTCCAAAATACTACAAAGAAGTCCTAAGGAATTTTTTCTAAGGATTTAGATCCTACAAATAAAACAACCTTCGTAGAAAAAAGATCTTAGGATTCAAATCTTCCCAAAATCTTATAAAATTGCTCCAATTAAATGGGCTAAGCAGGAAAATCCCTAATGATTCACATTATTCAAAAAAACATACAAATTTTCTTTGAATCAATAGGGCCCAAGGAGTGTTTGAAAGTCCAGACTGTATCGGTATAGGTTAACTAGCGAGGTGGCCCGCGCATTTGCGTGGCTAGTTTCTTTATAATTAAACTATTTTATTTAGAGTTCTAAATGCGCTTTCGTGTTTTAATTCACATATTGTCTTTAATAAACTATACTTAGTTTCATACGAAGAATGTTTACCTTCTATGGAATTGCAGTCCTCGGCTATCCTAGTGATCCTCCCCGAAGCATGTCCATCTTCTCAATCGAGTACAACCAAGATTATCCATATTTTAATTCTTTATCTTATTTTTATAGATATTCTAACACTACCTTGCTCATTTTCAATAATCTCGTACACTATTATCTTAGTTGTTTTATATTATCATGATTAAATTGGTGTCTAAACCTTTCACTTCTCTCGCCTTTACTCTGCTACTCGTCCATTTATCTTACGTTAGCATCCATGAAGGTATATCTTGTCAAAGATCATGACTATGAAATATATATCTAAATTGGATCAACTTAGTTACTCATGTTTGATATTTCCAATTATCCTTTGTTATTCTTATTCTATTCAAAGAATAAAAACACACATAGAAGGCTGATTATGCCCGCTGAGTCCTAATTTTTTTAGATTCATTATTTTGTGAACTGAATATGGCCAACAATTCCAGCGATAAAATAGACCCATGATTCGTCCTTTAGGTTACTGAACTCCTATGACATGCCACTACATACAAAAAAGAGACCCACATGAGATGTCTTAGAAAAAACTTGGAGGAACACCAATAATGTGAACATTATCCCCTCAAAGCTTGGGTAGCAATTAAATAAGATGAGAGGGCTTGTTACTCATATAAATAGCCCAAAGGAAATAATAATAATGAAGGAAACAACCATGTTATACCATGAATGAATTGGAAGATTGCACCCTTGTAAGTACAACATGTGGCTGTGGCCGCCGTGGTGCGACGCTGAGAGGTTGGGAAATATGGTGGTTGTTGAGAGGGATTGTAACTCATCTCGGAGAAGTTTTTATTTTATTTTTCAGAGAATTGGGTGAAGTTTGTCGAGAAGAAACGTGGAAAGAAAAAATATATTTAGGTACATTATGCCACTTTTCATCCATAGAAGAGCAGGCAAGTCGGATGGATATTCTATCTCTACCATCAAAATTAAGTAGAGACTAGAATGCAGTTTATGATAGAGTATTTAGGCACAATTCACTATAGAGAATCAACCAATTTGAATCTTTGCCTAACTTTCTAAAAGAAAAATGAGCTGAATAAGTATGCAAGAACATGGAAGGCTGAAAGCACATCATATATGAATTCGGTTTCCAGGGTGATGTATATCTTATAGAATTTGTACTAATTGGAATAATACTCTAAGAATAAATCTTAAATTAAGTTAATAGTCATAAATGCTTAGCAATAACTACATTTTTGAATGGTACACATCATCTACATGCAAGAAATATTGTTTAATTAATTATCTAGGAAAACCACCAAAGTCTTCCGTACAATACTCCAGTAACAACCGTCCTGCAACAAAGAAAAACTGCAAAAATATAAATATGATATTTATTATGTATTTTGTACATCATGCATATGCACCGAAAGAGATATGGATTTAAGTGTAGTTGCTCAATAGTTAGATATTAGGCACAAAACCTTTAGAAAAGGTCCAACTAAAATATAAAGAATGCAATCAAATCTTTCACTTGATGATATTACTATTGCAAAAACAAAAACCACAAAAATAGGTAGAAATTATTATTAAAAAATTAAGATATCCTAAATTTTAAGGAAAAATGCAAATTAAACCTAAAAAATAGGACATCCAAAATTTTCTAGTATTTAGTATTTCCTTTTATCCAATTGGATGTTTTTGTCCAAATAAATCATATGACAACCTAAGTGTTATTGTACGTATCGTTTGTTAATATGAAAATCCACAAGAAATAATATTGTGGCAAAGCACAATATGTGGCAAAATTTCAAGTTACTTATCAGGCGAAAATTAGATAAATGTGACCAACCAATAAAGAAGTAATTAATAAATAAAATCAACTGATTCTAGAAATATTGTAACTTTTACCGGTCAGAGACAACAAAAGTTTTAGTAGTGAATGTGCTATACGTGCATACATTAGCACTTTGATATTTAAAATATAGTGTATGGTTCTCCGTCTATCCATGGAGGCTAGATATGTACTTATTTGTTTGCATATCAGAAAATAAATGGTATGATCTATCAAGATAGCATAACCATCATTTTTTGTATGGTTCGAACATAGTATCTCAATATCCATCGGATCCCCACAAACACAACATGTATGATTACAAATAGATGATCTTGATCATGAACGGAGCTCACAAGATATAAATATGATAGCACAAAGGAGAATAAACAACCATCTAGCTACTGTACGAACCCATAGTCCAAGGGTGAACTACTCACACATCATACCGGAGGCTGGCATGATGATGAAAAAGGCCTTCAGGATGATCTCTCCCCACCGGCAGGGTGCCGGAAAGAGGTTCATACCCCCCCCCGATCTAGGGACGATGGTGGCGGCGGCTATAGACTGTTTCATGGAGATCTGATCGGGTGCTTAGGATTTCTGCATCGGTGGGCTTTTATAGGCGAAGAGGCGAGGCATGAGGGCGGCCAGGGGGTGCACACCATAGGGCGACGCCCCCTAGAGTGGGCCTGCATGGCCCTAGGGTGTGGCCACCCTGTGGCCCCCCTTCGGTGTCTGTGTTTGTTCCGGTAAAATATTGACTTTGGCTTTTGTCCCGTCCAATTTCAAGAATATTTTCTTACTAGATTTTCTGAAACCAAAACAGCAGAAAATAGGCAACTGGCACTGCGACATCTTGTTAATAGGTTAGTCACAGAAAATGTATAAAAATACCTCAAAGTGTAGACAAAGCATATCAAAGTTGATACTAAACAAGCATGGAATATCAAAAATTATAGATACATTTACGACATATCAACCATTCCCCAAACCCTGGCTATTCCAACCCCTATATTCATTGGGGATTTCAGAGCTATTCTGATAGCCCCGCCTCTTCATCATATGCATTATGCTTCTCTAGAATCAAATTTCCACCTTTTTTATCTTTGTGTGTTCCTGATCATGTACTTCAAGATCATTCACCCCCTCGATCTTCTTCTTCAGCGCTCCTCCCTCTCCTCCCTTATGATCACCCTTCTCCCCTTTCCCTTAGTCTCCTTCCTCTATACCTTCTTAAATTTACCATTTTTCCTTCACTTCTCCCTACCTCTACTCCTTCGCACCCTTCACGCCTCGCACCTCTATGTCACAATTCCATAGCCATCCGCATGCACGTTATCACCAGCACATCGTACATCCATTGCCTTCACATCCATATTTTTCACCCGCTCACTCGTACTTCCTTCCTTCTCTCCAAGAGTCAGACTCTTCTGTACCGTTGGCTACATCTCCTTACTCTTATCCTTATTCAGTGACACATTTCACCCCCTTGGTCACGTGCACAGTATCCTTCGCACATCCTTTCTCACCATTACTTGTAATTTTAAGAGGGCTCATCACCTCTTTCCCCCCACCCAAGATCTTGCCACTCATCTGTGAATCATTCAAAAACTTCCTCCAATTCGATGCATCAATACCTGATTTATTTCCCAAGCTGTCTAGGCCATAGTTCTTTCTTCCACCACGATCATTCGAGCCGCTCCTCCCTCCCATTGTACTCTTGCGGGGAGGCACCCATTTCAACAACTTCCCATATTGCGGTTCTTCTCCACAACTTAGTTGAGCGGTCCTTCTCCACATGGCCTATTATCCCGCACACATAACAAAAGTATGGGAGGTAATCATACTCAAATGGACACCATTTCAATCTACCCTTCTCATCCACCATTTTACTCTACCTTTCTTATCCACCACTATCATAGTGAGCAGGAGAAAGACCTGATCATGGAGGAAATGCACATTCTCTTTTTTTGGACGAAGGCTAGATTTTAGACTAATTGCCCGTTTGCTCCTAGCCTCGTCCAAATCGAAATGAGGATGAAGTTGGTGGGCTAATTCCAAGGCTTGAGGCAGTCCAACATAAGTTTTAATGTGGTACTTTAGCTTCCCCTAACAAAAATGAAACGTCATAGTGTAGCTCGTCAATCCCCAAATCCCCATCTAAATCGCCGCCCGCTGAGCAGATTTTATTCGGAGAATATTCTGAAAACTAATGGGACATAATAGAATCGCTGAATCAGGTCAGAAGAGAACAAAATGAAATTAAACAGGAGAAAAACAAATCAGTTTATTCGTTGTCGTTTCTCTAAGATTTACCATTACTGCCGTTTTGTGGCCGCTGTCAGGAGGAAAAGAATCAATCACCTCCTTGTCTTGCCATTCGAATGCTCGATCCTCGTGATTCTGTTTGTACAAGATAGAAACGCAATCACTAACGGGGCGTACTACGCATCCTTGTGGGATAATTTCCCCCGATCCTCAGGGTGGACAGCGCGCCCCAAAAAATCAGTATCTTTTACCGCTTTTGCTATAAACTAGCATAGTGGCCCTTGCAATGCGAGGGCGTTATCTATATAATTTGTGTGGGCAACATCAGTTGGTCATTAACATTTTATAATAATTAAATTTATGGTTTAATAAAGATTGTTAGTATTCAATAAGAGAAACCGTATAGCCAATAAAATGTGATGTTAAATAAGATATCACACAGGTAAATAACATGCTTAATCAACTTTTTGAATTTTTAGCTCAGTATACATATACTTATTTCTTGTCGATAATTTGTGATTTTGATATAAAGTTTATATGATTCAGTTTGTTGTCACACACACATTTTTGGATGGAGACACTCATAGTTGGAAATACACCGTGATAAACTAATATTTGTGCAAGTGCTTATAATATGTCTTGAATGTTAAGATTGTACTTTGAATGGAATAACAATATTCTAACTACTTAATGAACATATAAGTATAAAAATTATCATCGCAGATAGGCAAGACAAAGCTAACATTTATTACCTTTGTTTTTCCCTTCTCAGATATCTCTTCCTCTCATTTAAATGGTGTTCTCTGAAATCTTGGTAATATCCTCTATATTAAAATACATAAAACCTTTTACACACGATGTAGTCTTCAACATGAAACTCTAACAATTGCATTTGCATGAATAATATTTAAATAAAAATAGAATAGTTTTTTACTGCATATTTTCTCTGTATTATTTTTTTATCTCATTTCAATAGTCTACTCACCTATTTTGACATGTTTCATCTATTATCTTGTCCCTGTCATACTCTACATTTCAATCGAGTCGTTTTACTCTATTGCTCACAGTTATTCGTTTTTTGTTATAAAACATGAGTACATGATTATACCGACTTGAGTGCCATAGTGTCGACATCTTTCACGGTCATTATTTTCCCGTGTTTCTTCACCCACATAATATTTTCCATTTCCATGATACCACCAATATATGCTTGAGATGGTCGTCAACACTATTTTGTATAGTCATCACACCACCTCAATATTTTAGGCCATTGTTCGACATAACTCAATAAAAAATCATTTCAAATTGAGTGGTCTAAAAAATACTATGACTTCTAAGCGTACAAATAAAGAAACTCGCCATTAATATTATCTAAGGAACATAATTCTATTAAATCCGTTGATTACTTTTATACCGTGGACATAGGTGTTGTCGATAAGGAATATAAACATTGTTCGTGGGCTTTGTTGTCTATTCGTCGGTTGTGCGGTGGGTTTCCATTTAGTCTGCAAGGTGTACATCTCTGGAATACTCTTGAAAACGGATTGCATATTCAGCTTAAAAATCTCAAAGTTATTTCCAATTTTGTAGTTTTTACGATAAAAATATATCATGTAAAAAATATACTCACTCGTACATACATACATGTAGATAGTGTCTAAGATAGATTTGTCTAAATACGCATGTATCTATATGCATTTTAGTTTGTAAATTCATGTTTGTGTATAGGCACTACTTTAATTTTGGGCTTCCAACAAAATGACCAAACCATGGCGCCGTTAGGCAGCCCCCTCCATCTGCCCCCATGTGTTGTCTTTAACAGGAAGTCGATGGGTCCCGCCTCCTCTGCTTGCCGCTCCAGTGGCGGGAGGGGTGGTCCCGCGCTCAGTGCCGCAATAAGGTCCCTAAAGTTAGAGATTGGTCAACCGGCAGCAACATTATGGTGGCTCTGATGGTGCTATGCATGACAAGAATATGGTATACCCATCTCCTCCTCCTGCTCGTCAGCGGCGATCTCGCCGATGGCATTGAGGAGGGTGGGCTGCTGCAGTCGTTGAGCGGTGGATCTCATTCAGTCTATGCATGTCAGATGTTAGGTGTTAGAAGATTCAGATCTATTTAAAAGATAAATGGCGATGACACTTCGGCTCTGGGGCGCCGGTTCTTAGGGCCACGTGTACGAAGAGATAATGGTCGTTAAGTGGTCCAACAATCTCGATGTAATTTTCATTATGTTTGAGATTCTTTGTACTTCTTGTGAACATTTATAATAGATCTGAATTTTTTCTTGCAAAAAATAGAAAAATATAGATTATTTTATTCATTAAAGTTTCAGAAACATAACTTGTGAAACGTCCTCGTGTAGTGCCTTGCGAGGTTTCATTGCACACTATACCAAATACTAAATATGTGTCACATGGTACATAAAATTTGCAATTTCATTGCACACTACCAAATGTGGGAGATTCATTGCACATGTTTCTATTCCTATTTTGCACAGTCCATCGACTCGAAAACTGGTGAAATAGAGTTACCCTATTAGTCGTCTTTTACTGTAGCTGCCCCGTTTCAACCTGTCAAATTAACATGTTACACTATGTATTAACTTGATTTATATATATTAAGGAAGTGTCTAGATTTTAGGCGTCCAAGAACTACTTAACTCAGCTAACGGGAAAGACCTTGATGGCCTGGGCGTTCCAGCCGGGTTGGCGTGTTTATTTGGATCACGATCGATCTAAGCTACACCACGCATTTTTTTTTGAAACAACCACGATCGATCTAAGCCACAGGGTAGGACACGGTTAGTTTAAATACGTTTTGTACTCAGATTTCTTAATTACCGGAGTCCACACGTGACACTGCAACCTAACATATTTATGTCGTCTCAAACAGACTACGTAACTAATACAGTTTGTTAAATTCTAACCGTAAATTTTAGATCTAACCATTATAATAATTTAGATGATGTGGATCAATGTGGTGTCTCGAAAAATATTCTTATATTACTTTTAGTATATAATAGAATAGATGCTCCGATTTTGCTACATAATATCCCGCTTTTGCTACACGTAGCGAAAAAGGTTCGCTCTAAAAAAAGAAAAAAAAAGACCGGCTCGCCGGAGACCTCGTCGGAGACTCTGTAGCAAAAAAGTTATGCTAATGTAGCAGATTCGACCTCGCCGGGACTTTTGCCGATAGACCTCGCCGGGGACCGTGTAGCAAAACTTTTACGCACTTGTAGCAAAATCACAAAACCATGATAGCAAAAAAAAATGTGATAATGTAGCAAAAAGACCGACCTTTCCGGAGACATCGCCGGTGACTACCGTAGCAAAACCGACTCTGCTCAGGACTTTCGTCGAAAATTTCGTAGCAGATACTTTCTGATATTGTAGCAAAAACACAGAAGAGAAATAGCAAAAACTTGCAACTATTGTAGCATCGCACTTTAGCAAAAAAAATCAAAACACATCTATTCATCGGTAGCGTCGCGACCCTTCATAGGTAGCAATGATGACCACTTCCAGTAGCATCGTCATCATGCCTGTGTAGCACCGTGCCAAACGAAAAGAAGATGCACGAAATCTTCAGTTGCATCTATGATGGGTTGAGGCAGGGGTGTCCTTCGGTAGCAATGTTGGCGGCCGCACGTGAGGAGACTGTCGTCGTCGTTGACAGCAACGACGGTACGCCAGATCAGAGCTCACATGTAGAATCACAACAGACAGAGCTTTGCAGAGAGGCACGGGATGTAGCCCAGGAGGACGGAGCACCAGGAGCGGCAGGGCGCGGGGCGGGCGGCGACCGCCGGTGGGAGCACCAGCAGAGGGCGGAGCTCGGCGACTGCACGTATCGGAGGGCAGAGATCGCGGCGGCGCGTGGCGGTGGCCTACTTCGGCCGCGGTGGTGGCGGAGGGCGGAGGTCGCGGCAGCGCGTGACGGAGGGCAGAGGTCAGCGGCGGCGCGTGACGGAGGGCAGAGGTCAGCGGCGGCGCGTGGTGGAGGGCGGAACTCAGCGGCGAGCGCGTGCCGGCGGCTGCGTGAAGTATGCTCGTGGAAAAGAAGACAAGGAGATAAGGAAAGAGAAGACAACATGATAGGCCTCTCCTGACGTAAACATACGAACGACGACCCGGAGATCAAAACGTTCGATCCATCGGGGATCTGTATCATTTTCCATCACTAATTATCTTTTATAGCACGAAAAAAATTACCGCATTCAGATCTTCAATCTCGCAGAAAAAAGGCAGGAGAATTCAACCGCATGATCTCCCTCCTTCCTCCAATCAAATCTACACTTGCCATTACGCATAATGCAGGCAATCAGCAGTTTATATGACCAAATCCCGACTTACCCCATTCGCGGCACAGTAAACTCTCCTATTAATACTTCCCCTGCACTACGTGCTACGACACCACACCAGCGTCGATCTAGGGCACAATGGCGTGTCGCGCTATTTTGCTCATCGGCTTCGTCCTGACGGCGCAGCTATGCGGGTGCACGGCCTACGTTGGCGGCGGGTTTAGCGTGGAGCTCATCCACCGGGACTCCGCCAAGTCCTCGTTCCACGACCCGTCGCTCACCGCGCACGGCCGCGTGCTCGCGGCCGCTCGGCGTTCCACGGCGCGCGCCGCGGCGCTCGCGCGCTCCTACACCGGCGGCTCTCCCGACGGAGCCGTGTCCGAGATGGTGTCCAGGCCGTTCGAGTACCTCATGTACGTCAACGTCGGCACGCCGCCCACCCGGATGCTTGCCGTCGCCGAAACAGGCGGCGACCTCGTCTGGCTCCGATGCGCCAACGGCAGCACCGCCGATCAGCCTCCGGCACCAGTCCCGGCAGGGGACGCGCTGCCGGTCGTTTCCTTGGACGTGTCCTCCTCGGCGACATACGTCCGCATGGGTTGCCAGTCCGGCGCGTGCGACGCGCTCTACGGCACCTGCGACGCCAGCTCTAACTGCAAGTACCTCCAGACCTTCGGCGACGGCTCTAACATTAGCGGCCTACTGTCCACCGAGACCTTCACCTTCGACGACGCCCCCGGCGGCTGCGCGGGGTGCCGCGAGCGTCCGCAGCTGCAGGTGGCCGGAGTGAACTTCGGCTGCGCCACGTCCATTAACCGCAATTTCCGCGGGAGCGGCCTCGTCGGCCTCGGCCCCGGTAAAATGTCCCTCATCTCCCAGATCGGCGCCGCCACATAGCTCGGCCGGAGGTTCTCCTACTGCCTCGTGCCCTACAGCAACATCAACGCCTCCTCCGTAATCAACTTCGGCGCCCGGGCCGCCGTGACGGAGGCGGACGCGGTGACGACGCCGCTGGTCGACCCCCTCGTGGAGTCCTACTACACCGTGGCGCTCGAGTCCGTCAAAATCAACAACTCCACTTTCACGGTACCGCCGAGCCGGTCCCACGTCATCGTGGACTCCGGCATACCGATGAGCTACCTCGACAAGGGGCTCCTGGACCAGATGGTGGAGGAGCTGAACCGGACCATCAAGCTCCCGCAGAAGGCGTCGCCGGCGTCGTACTCGTACCTACATCCGTGCTACGACGCGGCCGGGATGACTGAGGAGTCGACGCTGGAGAAGATGATCCCGGACGTGAAGCTGGTCATGGCAGGCGGCGCGGTGGTGACGCTCAAGGCGCGGAACACGTTCGCGCAGGTGGATCAGTCGACCGTGTGCATGGCGGTGCTGCCGGCTGCTAATGCTAGTGACCAATCTCCGTTTGCTATCCTCGGGAACATCGCGCAGCAGAACATGCACGTCGGCTACGACCTCGACAAGGGCACCCTCACATTCGCCGCCGCCGACTGCGCGAGCGCCGACCCATCCCCTCCCGCCTCTCTTTAGAAATCGCCATTTCTTTGGTGACTAATACTAATCACTATATGCAATGCAGCATGTGTTACTCTTTGGTTGGATGATTTTGATCATGAATGCGATATGTATTATGTATCCGATTTGCTAGTTCTCACATGCGAACTTGTCATGTCTCAGTCCTCTCTCATCATACTAGTAGGATTTATCTTGTGGCTCGTACAATGTGAGAGTTACACATAAGTTATAATTAGATTATGACTGAGAATTTAATAAGTTGCAACTAGGGTGTAATTAGTACAAATTTTATAAGTTGCAATTAGGTTATAATTAAAAAGTAGCAGAAATACTATGACATCGGGCGACTTAAACATAAGTTATGAGTTGCCTGAGACCTAGACGATCCCATTATATATAAAGAAAGAAAGAAAGAAAAACCACAACACTTTTCATAGTCTTCTCTGTTAGCGATCATTATCATGTGTTGTACACGGTTGTTAACAGATAGAGAGATAGAGATAGAATTAGTTTGAATGGTTGTAACTAGCTAGATACGATCTGATAAGATCAGATCGATCTCCCGTTTTCTCTCTCTCTCGGTTGTAATCTCCTCCTGTAATTCTGGGCACTCTTGCCATATATAACACGGAACCGAGCCGAGGCCAAGGCATCGTTCACAGAAACCTCTTTACAATCATATGGTATCAGAGCCAACCAAATCTTCCTAAACACATCTATGTGCCTCGCATCTTCTTCCTCCCCAGCGATAGCCAACTCCAATCCTCTTGTCGGACAGGGTGTGAGCGAGAAACTCACCCGCGACAACTATCTGTTGTGGCTGTCGCAAGTCCTTCCCCCACTTCGCGGCGCCAAGCTGATGGACTACCTCGACGACAAGAAGAAGCCGGCGGAGGAGATCCTCGTCGACCAAGGCGGCGACAAGGGACAAGCCAAGGAGCCAAACCCCGCCTTTGATGCATGGCTATGCACAGATCAGCACGTGCTCTCCTACCTCCTCAACACCCTCTCCAAGGAGATCTTGGTGTCCATGATCGGCCTCAACTCGGTCGCGGAGGTGTGGATGGCGATCAAGACAATGTTCGCCGCCCAGAACAAGACGCGGATCTCCAATCTTCGTGTCACCCTCGCCAAAACCAGGAAGGAGGGCATGACCACGCCAGCCTACTTCGCCAAGATGAAGGGGATCGCGGATGAGCTGGCCGCAGCAGGACGACCCATCGAGGACGGAGAGCTCCTCGAGTATCTTCTCGCCGGTCTCGACGATCAGTACAATCCCCTCTACGCCGCCATCGGGGTCAACGGCGGCAAGGACCTCTCCACCCATGACCTCTATGCCCATGTCATGGCATATGATCATCGCATGGAGCTTCTCATGGACGTGGGAGGCGGCAGCTCCTCCGTCAACGCCGCCTCCCGTGGTCGTGGTGGCCCAAGCGGGCGCGGCTATCATGGTGGAGGACGACGTGGAGGCGGTCGAGGCAACGGTCGCGGCAACGGACGGCATCAGCAGCGCGGCGGAGGCAACGCACGTCGCGGAGGAGGACGCGGCAAGGGCAGCGGCAAGGACCGCGACTACACCACTTGCCAGATCCGCGGCAAGCCCGGGCATGAAGCCTGGCAATGCTGGCATCGCTACTCTGACGATGAAGAAGAGGAGGAGGAAAAGGGTGCCCATGCGGTGTCCTATGGAGTGGACACCAATTGGTATGGAGACACCGGTGCCACCGATCACATCACGGGTGAGCTCAACAAGCTCACCATGAAGGAGAAATACCATGGCCATGAGCAGATCCACACGGCAAATGGACAAGGTATGAGCATTAGACATGTTGGTCATGCAATTATAGATACCCCCTCTCAACAACTTCATCTTAAAAATGTCCTACATGTTCCAAATTCCACTAAAAATCTTGTTTCCATTCATCGTTTTACTCTTGACAACAATGTCTTTCTTGAATTTCACCCATGGTGTTTTTATGTCAAGGATCAAGCAACGAATAAAGTTCTCCTTAAGGGTAGATGCGTGCAAGGTCTCTACCCCTTGATCTCCTCGTCATCAATCAAGAATAAACAAGTTTTTAGCGTCACCAAGCCTTCAGCTTCACGGTGGCATAGTCGATTAGGTCATCCCTCATTTCGAGTTGTTCAACAAATTCTTAGCAAACATGATTTACCATGTTCAAATAAATCTAGTGTTGAGTCTGTTTGTGATTCCTGCCAACATGCCAAAAGTCATCAATTACCCTATATGAGATCCACTAGTGTATCCACTGCTCCCCTTCAACTTGTATTCTCAGATGTTTGGGGTCCTGCGCCTAGCTCAGTAGGTAGATACACATATTATGTAAGCTTCATTGATGATTTTAGCAAGTTTGTTTGGATCTATCTTCTCAAAAAGAAATCCGATGTGTTTCAAGTCTTTCATAATTTTCAGAAATTTGTTGAACGCCAATTCGATAGAAAAATCCTCGCTTTACAGTATGATTGGGGTGGTGAATATGAGAAATTAAACTCTTTCTTTCAAAAAATTGGCATTGAGCATCATGTATCTTGTCCACATGCTCATCAACAAAATGGATCAGCTGAACGCAAGCATCGTCATATTGTTGAAGTAGAACTTTCCCTTCTTGCTAATGCATCCATGCCATTAAAATTCTGGGATGAAGCTTTCTTAACAGCCACCCATCTCATTAACATGTTGCCCTCCAAAATTACCAATCATGAAACTCCCATGGAAAGACTTCTTCATAAAACACCAGACTATGCATCTCTCCGCACTTTTGGTTGTGCATGTTGGCCCAATCTTAGACCATACAACAAGAGAAAACTTGCTTTTCGCTCAAAGCAATGTGTGTTCATTGGCTACAGCAACATGCATAAGGGCGTTAAGTGCCTTGATATCACGTCTGGTAGGGTCTATATCTCACGTGATGTAGTTTTTGATGAAACTCTGTTTCCCTTTGCCCATTTACATCAAAATGCTGGGTCTATACTTCGTCGAGAAATTCTTCTCCTTCCCGAGTCTCTCCAAAATCCACCACTGTTATCTCATGAGGGGGAAAACATTGCACTGAGCTAACATCTAATGACTCTGTAATTCCTAGTATCCCAATACAGCAGCATGCAGGAGAAAATTCGGAGCCAAACAGTGCAGAAATTAGCGAAAACGGAGCAACGCACGGAAATCTGTCAGGCGACACGACCGACGAGGACTCCGAGGAAAATCCGCCTCGGATCGGCCAAACCTCGTACGGCAGAGGATCACCCTTAGGATCCGCAGAAGGCCTGCCTCAAGCACGCGGCGACCAATCATCCAGGCGCACGCCATCTGGGCCCGCGGGGTCCGCGACAGCGACCTCTCCTGACCCGCGGTCGCGCGGCACTCCAGGCGTCACGTCTCCACCGACCGGGCCCGCCACAACTCCCTCTGGGCCTAGCGCCAGCAGCGCGCGAGGCGAAACGTCGCTCTCCAGCTCCTCGGGCCACGGCACACGCGACTCCAGCGACACGTGGACAACACCGCCACCGCAGGAGCGCGCGGGAACCTCTGCACGGGCATCTACTTCGGGATCGGAGAGCGCGGGAGCGGAAACCTCTGCGCCGATATTCACCTCGGGATTGGCGCCCGCTTCGACGTGCCAGACAAGAATCCCAGGATCTTCTACATCCTCGCAGCCTGAGTCTCAACCTGCACCAACCACCCGTGTGACACGGTCCAAAACCGGTAATTTGAAACCAAAAACTTATATTGATGGTACAATTCGATACGGTTTGTCTTGTGCAAGTAGTGAGCCTGCAAACTTACAAATAGCTTTGCAAGATAAAAAATGGAAGAATGCTATGGATGATGAGTATAAGGCACTAATGCAAAATAAAACATGGCGTTTAGTACCACATCAGCATGGCAGAAATCTTATAGATTGCAAATGGGTTTATAGAATTAAAAGAAAAGCTGATGGAACTATTGACATATACAAAGCTAGACTAGTAGCAAAAGGTTTCAAACAAAGGTATGGTATAGACTATGAGGATACTTTTAGTCCTGTTGTTAAAGCTGCTACTATCAGACTTGTTCTAGCCATTTCAGTCTCACAAGGTTGGAGCTTGAGGCAATTAGATGTGAAGAATGCGTTTCTTCATGGCGTTCTGGAAGAAGAGGTATACATGAAACAACCACCTGGTTATGAGGATCCACATGCACCTTCTCATGTGTGCAAACTGGACAAATCACTGTATGGACTCAAGCAAGCACCAAGAGCATGGTTTGCCAAGTTGAGCTCAAAACTACAAGGACTTGGTTTTCTGGCATCCAAGGCAGATACATCCCTGTTCATATACAACAAGTCAGGTATCACTATTTATGTGCTAGTATATGTTGATGACATTATTGTTACTAGTTCTTTCAACAAGGCTATAACTTCACTCCTGCAAGATCTTAGTTCATCGTTTGCTCTAAAGGATCTTGGTAATCTACACTTCTTCCTAGGAATTGAGGTAAAACAACCTAATAAAGACATGTTGTTATTAACTCAAGAGAAATATGCTCTAGATTTACTTAACAGAGTTGGAATGAAGAAGTGCAAAGAATTGCCAACACCACTATCAGCATCAGAAAAATTGTCAATCACTGAAGGAGAATCTCTAGGACCAGAAGATAGTACAAGATACAGAAGCATTGTTGGAGCACTGCAGTACTTAACACTCACACGACCAGATATTGCTTTCTCTGTCAACAAGGTATGCCAGTTCCTTCATGCTCCTACAACTGTGCATTGGACTGCTGTAAAAAGAATTTTGAGATATGTCAGTGGTACAGTAAAACTTGGCTTAACCTTCAAGAGATCACCCTCCACTCTAGTAAGTGCCTTCTCAGATGCTGATTGGGCAGGGTGTGTAGATGACAGAAGGTCAACAGGAGGTTTTGCAGTATTTTTTGGTCCTAATCTAATTTCTTGGAGTGCTAGAAAACAGGCAACAGTGTCCAGGTCAAGCACATAGGCAGAATACAAATCTCTAGCCAATGCTACTGCTGAAGTCATTTGGATAGAGTCTCTTCTAGAAGAACTTGGAATCCAAAGAAAGGAAATCTCTTGTCTATGGTGTGATAATATGGGAGCAACTTATCTTTCTGCAAATCCTATTTTTCATGCTAGAACCAAACACATAGAAATTGATTTCCATTTTGTAAGATAAAGAGTAGCAAACAAACAACTAGAGATCAGATTTATTCCCTCTAGTGATCAGGTGGCAGATGGCTTCACAAAGGCATTACCAGCTCGGCAATTTGAAGAATTCAAGCACAGTCTCAACCTCAAGAAGGCTGTGATTGAGGAGGGGTGTTAGCGATCATTACCATGTGTTGTACACGGTTGTTAACAGATAGAGAGATAGAGATAGAATTAGTTTGAATGGTTGTAACTAGCTAGATACGATCTGATAAGATCAGATCGATCTCCCGTTTTTTCTCTCTCTCGGTTGTAATCTCCTCCTGTAATTCTGGGCACTCTTGCCATATATAACACGGAACCGAGCCGAGGCCAAGGCATCGTTCACAGAAACCTCTTTACGATCATATTCTCTCCATGTTAAGTCCGACAATTCTAGCATGCCCAGGATATAGCTGCATGCTAGAGTTACACTCTAAGCATAAATCTTAAATCCTAACTATTAACTCTATATAATCCAAATCTAAAAAAAAGCAAAAATGCATGGTTCTAGCATACACGCTACCTAGCGTGCAAAGGATATATCGTGTATGCCCCGTCTTCTCTCCCCTACCATTTTATGCAAAAATGTATGTAAAAAAGACCACAGTGTATGTCATAGTCTTTTCTAATACTCTCATCGTTCAGAAATAAGTGTTACAAATTTTTCTAAATACACATTTATCTAGTCATATTTAATTATGTAGGTCCATATGTATTTAGTAGAAAAAATCTACTACTACATTTATTTCTGAACAGAGGAAGCACTACGTACGTGCCTCCTTTATTTTTTTATAGCATCCTTCATGTCTCGCTTGGGTCTGAAGCGAAGGGCCGGGTAAGTGCAGTATCAATTTAAATGGGTACAGGTCCATGTACGGTCTAACAGGTGACCCAATTTATGGTGGGCCAAGTACCAAATAAAGACCAGCTTCGATCATGCCTGCCTGGGATGAAACTATTCTAGTATTTAAATTGAATGAATAAAGATCACGACTTTCCTAGAAAAAAGAAGCAGCAATTTGCTATTTCTATCATCGCGATCAGTCCACCACTAAGATCAAGGGAAGACGACGGACTGACCTCATGTAGTGAGGAGTACTTAACAAGGCAGTGATGGATGACCACACGTTTCCCCTCTTGTGTTTTGGCGTTACCCGTCTGATCAGAGCATATACAAATAAAAAAGATTAATAATATAGATCTATAAATATATTAAACAAATACTAAAAATTTAAATCTTATAACACATCATATAATCAAAATATCCACCATAGAAAAATTATATACATGTGACCATAATTATGTAGGCAGGGGCGTCTCCAGAAATTGAGGCCCGGGCGCCAAACTTTAAAATGGCCCAACTTTTTAAGCGGTTGATACTTTCTTTTGTAGAATTCATCATCTTTCCGTGTCTCATAAAAAGAAATCAATATACATGGATTCAAACAATCTGATTACATAAGAATGACCACAGAGCAATTTTTATTTTATAACCATCATAGAAAGTTGCTATTTACATAGACAAAGTGACGAACTACAGTGGTTATATAGGCTATACATAGAAGAAATACAGACTGTAGCTTCATGGGTGATCGCAGAGAAACAGCAGGCGAACAACGAAACAGGAGGCAAGATGGCATACACGATCTGGAAAAACCGATAGGCTTGCTCGTGTTGGGAAACTGGGCCGGTAGAGTGTGGGCCTCTACCACGCTAGGGTTGGCCCATGTGGGTATCGTATCCCCTTTAGTCTATAAATAGAGGAACAATCTGTGTACGGGAGTTTACCGAGAGAGTTTTCAATAAAGTTCCCTTTTGTTTCCCGTGTCATCTACTTTGTATTGTGTGTGCTTTATACTAGTCTTATTCTCGGTTGTGGAACAGCCTCGGGACCGGCCAGTCGGCAGGGGTGTTCCAACACGTTATCAGCACGTGTCTCTCCGTCGAGCCTCCATCAAGCCACCGTCAAGCCTGCATCACGCAGACTTTCGTTGAAGGTAACCCCAATCTGACCGCAAAAATGGATCCGTCTCGAAATTTGCTTTCTAGATTTGCGTTCAGATCTTAGATCAGATCCCATCTAAGGTGCGGATTTTTCTTCCCGGGAGTCGAGCTGACCTGCTGTCGCCGACCAATGTCGATGTAATCACTCCCGGATTAGAATTTTGTTGACGGTACCGTCGATGCGTGCACCTGCTGTGCCGATCTGGTTTTTTTAGTAGATCGGGCTGATCTTGACCGTTTTTTTAGATCAAATCGGTCTAGTTTTTCTTTTTTTTTGAGCCATGGCGACCATGGAGCCTCCGCCCGGCCGCCGACAGCCTGCTTGCGCCCGCCGAGCCGCTGCCGCCACGCACGCCGCTCATACGTCCCGCTGCGAACGCCACACGCCTTGGCCCGCTGGCGGCTGCCTTCGCCATAGCCGCCGCCGGACTTCGGCGGCGCGCCACATGCCGCCAGCGCGCAGCATCCGCCCTGCCGCCGGTCGGCTGGCGTCGCTTTACCGCGCCGCCGCAGCCGGCCTCTTTCGCGTCCATTGGCCCGGCAGCGCAGCCGCGTTCGCGCCGCGCTGGCTGGTCGCATGCAGCGTCGGCGCCGCGCATCTTGCGCTTGTCGCGTGTCGCAACGCCGCTTTGGCGTGCCGCGCCGCCCGCTGCGTGGCCGAGCGTCGCGGCGCGTACACCCATTTGCCCGCGCTGTTGCCTGCTGGCGTGCTGCGCGCTCTCCGCCAGCGCTTCTAGCCGCGCTCGCGCGCCGCTTCGAGCGCCCCTCCGCCCGCGGTAGCCGCAAGCTGCAGACACGCCCTAACGCGCTGGCGGCGCGACGCATACAAGTGCGAAGGATTTCGCGACATAGTAAATCAAAATTTTCTACGGATGCGAGCAGGAAAAGCAAGATCTAATCTAGGAGATGCAATCAACGAGAGATTGGTTCATACCCTTAAAGATTCGCCTGAGGCGTTCGTCGAACGTGAGTGATGTAGTCGTACTTCTCCTCCTCGCGATCCGATCCGATCTAGCACCACAAGTGGCGGTGCCTCCGTGAGATGCACACGCAGCACCTCGGCGTCTCCTCCTTCCTCGGACCAACAAGTATGGTGGAAAGATAGATTGGATCTACAACACACGGCGTGGTGTATATGGTGGAGAATTTCTGCACAGGCTTCGCCTACAAACAGTCGGGAGGGAGAGAGGAGGGCAGCAGGGCAACTAGGGTTGGAGGCAAGGTGTAGGGGGAAGGGGGCGCCCCAGCCCTCTTTATATAGAGGCGGCGGCCCTGCCCCTCCTCCAAGCCTTGGGCCGGCGGCCAAGGGAGGGAGGAGTGGGGGGTGAGGACTCCCCCCCTTCTAGAAACCCTATCTCTAGTTTAAACGATTTTAAACCCTATAGGATCGGCTGGGCCCTATGGGGCCTTGTGCCCCTGGTCCAATGCGGCCAGGACACTCCCTCATAGTCCCATGCCCCCTCCCGGAAGGTGGGGCCACGTTGGTCCCCTTCCGGAAGGTTCTAGAAGCTTCCGGTACAATACCGATTAACTTGGAACAATTAGAACTCCAAAACTGCTTTGCCTTATATGAATCTTATTCTCGGACCACTCCGGAACCTCTCATGATGTCCCGGATCCCATCCGAGACTCGAACAAAAACTCATAAACCAATTATCCAATCTATCCTAGCGTCGAGACACGTTAAGTGTGTGACCTGCGGTTCGAGAATATGCAGACATGATCTTCTATCAATAATCAACTGGGTGCAGGCACCCATATTGACTCCCACACATTCATCGATGATCATATCGGATGAACCACGATGCGATTCAATCAATCCCATATATATATTCCCTTCGTCTCGCGATATTTTACTTGCCCGAGATTCGATCGTCGATGCCGTCATACCTAGTTCAATCTCGTTCACAAGTACTTTACTCGTCCGTAATCCGATATCACTTTGTGATTAACTCCTTAACCACATGCTTGCAAGCGGTGTTGATATCGATTACCGAGTGGGCCCAGTATATCTCTCGACTTGGGAGGACAAATCCCATCTCGATACATACAACCCAGATACTTTCCGATCACACGAGACACCTTTATGATCACCCTCTCATAGGATGACGTTTGATGACCTCAAATCTTTCTTCCGATACCAGGGAGTTGTATTATCTCATGGTCTAAGGAATACAATATTTGACATAGGAAAATCTTCGCAAAGATGAACACGATGATACGATCTAATTGCTTTGCTTAGTTTGGGTCTGTCCATCATATCATTCTCCAATGATATGATCTCATTATCAATTGACAACTCATGTCTATGGTTAGGAAACCTTAACCATCATTGATCAATGAGCTAGTCCATAGAGGCGTACTAGGGACACGGTGTTGTTCACAAACCACACAAGTATTAAAGTTTCCGCTTAATACAATTCTAGCATGGAATATAAACTTTATCATGAACAAGAATTATAATAATAACATCTTTATTATTGCCTCTAGGGCATAATTCCAACAGTCTCCCACTTGCACTAGAGTCAATAATCTAGTTTACATTTGGCAACAATCTCACACCCATGGCACTGAGGTGCTGATCATGTTTTACACGTGGAAGAGGTTTAGTCAATGGATCTGCGACATTCAGATCTGTATGTACTTTGCTAATCTTCAGATCTCCATCTGCAATATAATCTCAAATTATATGAAACTTGCGGTTGATATGCTTGGTCTTTGGATGATATCTTGGTTCCTTAGCGAGTGCTATGGCGCCAGTGTTGTCACACAATATCTCTAGTGGGTCCAATGCACTTGGAACCACGCCAAGCTCAGTGATGAAGTTTCTGATCCAAACTCCTTCACTTAACGCTTCTGCAGCAGCCATGTATTCCGCTTCCACTGTAGATCCCGCGATCACGCTTTGCTTGCAGCTTCTCCAGTTCACAGCTCCTCCATTCAATATATAAATGTATCCTGTCTGAGATTTGGAATCATCCTTGTCGGTGTCAAAACTAGCGTCGACGAACCTTTTACGACAAGCTGTTCATCACCCCCATAGACTAAGAACATTTCTTTAGTCCTATTCAGGTACTTTAGGATGTTCTTCACGGCTGTCTAGTGTTCCACTCCTGGATCACTTTGATATTTGCTCGTCAAACTAAGAGCATTGGACACATCCGGTCTAGTACACAGCATGGCATACATGATGGAACCTATGGCCGAGGCATAAGGCACTTTGCTCATAGCTTCCCTATCATTTACCGTAGCTGGACACTGAGCCTTGCTCAATATCTTTCCTGACAACATAGGCACTGAACCTTTCTTTGCCTTATACATTCTGAACCTTTTCAGAACTTTGTCTAGGTATGTACTCTGGCTTAAAGCTATCAGGCGTCTTTGTCTATCTCTATAGATTTTGATGCCCAATATATAAGCAGCTTCACCTAGGTCTTTCATTGAAAAACACTTGTTCAAATAACTCTTCACATCGTTAAGCATGTTGATGTCATTTTCAATAATCAATATGTCATCCACATATAGTACCAGAAACGTCACCGAGCTCCCACTCACTTTCTTGTAGATGCAAGCTTCGTAGCAATTTGGAACAAATCCAAAGCTCTTGATCACTTGATCAAAACGAAGGTTCCAACTCCGAGATGCTTGCTTGATCCATAAATGGAACGCTGAAGTTTGCATACTTTATCGCATCCTTAGGATCGACAAAACCTTGAGTTGCATCATATACAACTCTTCATCAATGTTGCCATTGAGGAAGCGATCTTGACATCCATCTGCCATATTTCATAATCATGAAACGCAGCAATTGCTAATAAAATCCGAATGGACTTAAACATCGCTACGGGAGAGAAAGTCTCATCGTAGTCAACACCTTGAACTTGTCGAAAACCTTTTGCGACAAGCCGTGCTTTATAGACGGTAACATTACCATCCGCGTCCGTTTTCCTTTTGAAGATCCATTTGCACTCAACGGCCTTTCGGTCGCTAGGAGGGTCCACCAAAGTCCATACTTGGTTTTCGCTCATGGATCCCAATTACCATTTTCATGGCTTCCAACCATTTCTCAGAGTCTGGGCTCATCATCGCTTCCTCATAGTTCATAGGTTCACTGTCTTCTACTAACAAGACAGTCAAGACAGGGTTGCCGTACCACTCAGGAGGGGCACGCGACCTTGTCGACCTGCGACGTTCAGTAGCAGCATCGTCTGAAGCTTCATGATCCTTATCATTAGCTTCCTCTATTGTTGGTGCAGGCGGCACTGGAACAATTTCAGGTGTTGCGCTACTCTCCAATTCAAGAGAAGGTTCAATAACCTCGTCAAGCTCTACTTTCCTCCCACTCACTTCTTTCGAGAGAAACTCCTTCTCAAGAAAGGAACCGTTCTTTGCGACAAACACTTTGCCTTCGGTTCTGTGATAGAAGGTATACCCAATAGTTTCCTTAGGGTATCCTATGAAGACGCATTTCTCCGCTTTGGGTTCGAGCTTGTCCGGCATCAACTTCTTGACGTAAGCGTCGCATCCCCAAACTTTAAGAAACGACAACTTAGGTTTAGCACCAAACCACAGTTCATACGGTGTCGTCTCAACGGATTTAGATGGAGCCCTATTTAAAGTGAATGCAGCGGTTTCTAATGCATAACCCCAAAATGATAACGGCAAATCAATAAGAGACATCATTGATCGGACCATATCTAATAGGGTTCGATTCCGGCGTTCAGACACACCATTGCGCTGTGGTGTTCCGGGTGGCGTGAGTTGTGAAACGATTCCACTTGCTTTAAGATGCGTGAGAAAATCATAACTCAAATATTCACCTCCACGATCGGATCGTAGAAACTTAATCTTTCTGTTACGATGGTTCTCCACTTCATTCTGAAATTCTTTGAACTTTTCAAATGTTTCAGATTTATGTTTCATTAAATAGATATACCCATATCTACTTAAGTCATCGGTAAAAGTGAGGAAATAGCGATATCCACCGCGCGTCGAAACACTCATCGGTCCGCATACATCGGTATGTATGATTTCCAACAAGTCCGTTGCTCGCTCCATCATACCGGAGAACGGGGTTTTGATCATCTTGCCCATGAGGCATGGTTCGCATGTGTCAAATGATTCAAAATCAAGAGCCTCCAAAAGTCCATCAGAATGGAGTTTCTTCATGCGCTTCATCCCACTATGACCTAGACGAGTGCCACAAATAAGTAGTATTATCACTATCTACTTTGCATCTCTTAGCCTCAATGTTATGGATGTGTGTTTCATCCCTTTCGAGATTTAGAAGAAATAAACCATTCACAAGAGGTGCATGACCATAAAAGATGTTACTCATATAAATAGAACAACCATTATTCTCCGATTTAAATGAATAACCGTCTTGCAATAAACATGATTCGAAATAATGTTCATGCTCAACGCAGGCACATAATAACATTTATTAAGGTTTAAAACTAATCCGAAGGTAAAACTAAGGAGGCGTCTTGACGGCCATCACATCAACTCTTGATCCGTTGCCAGCGCATCGTCACCTCATCCCTCGCCGTCTATTCCGTAGCTCCTGTTTCGAGTTACAAATATTAGCAACTGAACCGGTATCAAATACCCAGGCACTACAACGAGGGCTAGTAAGGAAAACATCAATAACATGTATATCAAATATACCTTTGATGGTGCCAGCCTTTTTGTCCGCTAGGTACTTCAGACAGTTGCGCTTCCAGTGACCCTTGTCCTTGCAATAGAAGCACTCAGTGTCCGGCTTAGGACCAGACTTGAGCTTCTTCTCTGCAGGAGCATTGCGCTTGCCGCCACCCTTCTTGAAGGGATTCTTTGCTCCCTTACCTTTCTTAAAGGAGGGCTTGTTGACCATCAACACATGATTATCCTTCTTGATGTCCACCTCCGCAGCCTTTAGCTTTGCGAAGAGCTCGGTGATCGTATCAGTGGAACCAATCTGATTATGAGTCACTACAAAACTTTTGTAGCTGGGAGGGAGTGATTGCAGAACCCTGTCAATCTTGAGCTCCTCTGGAATCGTGCATTCCAGTTGCTCAAGGCGTTGAGTGTAGCCCGTCATCTTTATGGCGTTCTCACTAACGAAGCTCCCTTCCTCCATCTTGCAGTTAAAGAACTTCTCGGAGATCTCATATCTCTCGGAACGGGCCTGAGTCTGAAACATGGTTTTCAGCTCCTCGAGAATCTCAAAGGGCCCGGGATACTCTTCAAAACGATTTGAAGTTCCGGTTCCATAGCAAACAACATGGTGCTCTTAATCACACCATAATCATCTTTGCGCGACTGATAGACAGCTTTCTCATCGGTAGGCGCAATTGCGGGGGTCACCTAACGCTTTCCCAAGGACATAGTCCTTTTGTCCTTGACGAATGATTCTTAGATTGCGGAACCAATTGGTGAAGTTAGACCCATTGTTTCTAAGCTTTTCCTTCTCAGCAAAAGCGTTGAAGTTGAAATTGGACTTGGCCATGTGATCTCTGATTTGCAAGTACAATTTAGACTATGTTCATGATAAATAGTTCAACTTAATCAAATTACTAGATGAACTCCCACTAAATTCAACATCCCTCAAGTTGTTTAGTGAACACGATCCAAATTCACCACACCTAATCCGATCATCACGAGAAGAGATGTGGTTTCAATGGTGGACAACAAAGTGTCGATCATATCATTCATATGACTCATGCTTAACCTTTCGGTTCTTGTGTTCCGAGGCCATGTGCGTACATGCTAGGCTCGTCAAGCTAGACCCAAGTATTTCAGCGTGTGCAAAGCGGCTTGCACCCGTTGTATGAGCGTAGAGTCTATAACACCCGATCATCACGTGATGCTTGGACACGACGAACTTTCATAGCGGTGCATACATGGGAGAACACAGTTTTATCTTGATCTTTAAGTGAGGAATCATCTTATAATGCTACCGTCGCGATCTAAGCATAATAAGATACATAAAAGGATAAACATCACATGCATATAACTTTATGTGACATGGTATAGCCAATCTTCGCGCAATGATCTCCATCTTGTGCGTTCCGGCATGATCTCCATCACTCCACCATGATTGCCTCCACCACGAATAGCAACTAAAACTATTGCTAACTACTTAGCGATAAAGTAAAGCTATTACATGGCGTATAAGAAGTTGACACACAGGTCATACACAATTATAAAGACAACCATATGGCTCCTGCCGGTTGTGTACTCATCGACATGCAAGTCGTGAAACATTACAAAACATGATCATCGCATACATTATACACATCACATCTTGAGCCATACCATATCACAGAAAACACTCCCTGCAAAAACAAGTTAGACGCCTCTACTTTGTTGTTGCATGTTTTACGTGGCTTATGGGAGTAGATGCTAAGAACGATTCTTACCTACGGAAAGCCACAACGGTGATATTATGGTTGCCAAACTCCGGTGTTAATCCCATGACAACTATAGTGAGAGAATCGACATCCACCGCATGTGTGGAACAAGCCACACGTCAAGTGCGGAGCGGTCTCATGACGGCGTCGCGTAAGGTTGGCCTGGACCGCTTCAATCTCACTATCTGCGTCATAAGAAGAACACAAACAAGAGGCTTGCAATAGAAAACATCAACGCGCCGCAACAACCATGTTGCGTTCTACTCGTGAAACACATCTACGCATAGATCTAGCTCGATACCCGAAGGATTTCGGCATAGTAAATAAAAATTTTCTACGGATGCGAGCAGAGGAAAGCCAAGATCTAATCTAGGAGATGCAATCAACGAGAGATTGGATTAGATCTTCATACCCTTGAATATTCGACGCGTGAGCGTTCGTCGGAACGTGGGTGATGTAGTCGTACTCGCTTCTCCTCCTCGCGATCCGATCCGATCTAGCACCACAAGTGGCGGTGCCTCCGTGAGATGCACACGTGCAACACCTCAACGTCTCCTCCTTCCTCGGACCAGCAAGTATGGTGGAGAGATAGATTGGATTTACAACACGATGGCGTGGTGTATATGGTGGAGAATTTCTGCAGCAGGGCTTCACCTACAAACAGTCGGGAGGGAGAGAGGAGGGCAGCAGGGCAACTAGGGTTGGAGGCAAGGTGTAGGGGGAAGGGGGCGCCCCAACCTTCTTTATATAGAGGGGGGGGGGGGGCGCCCAGCCCTTGCCCCTCCTCCAAGCCTTGGGACGGCGGCCAAGGGAGGGAGGAGTGGGGGGTGAGGACTCCCCCCCTTCTAGAAACCCTATCTCTAGTTTAAACGATTTTAAACCCTATAGGATCGGCTGGGCCCTATGGGGCCTTGTGCCCCTGGCCCAATGCGGCCAGGACACTCCCTCATAGTCCCATGCCCCCTCCCGTAAGGTGGGGCCACGTTGGTCCCCTTCCGGAAGGTTCTAGAAGCTTCCGGTACAATACCGATTAACCCGGAACAATTCCGAACTCCAAAAACTGCACTGCCTTATATGAATCTTATTCTTCGGACCACTCCGGAACCTCTCGTGATGTCTCGGATCCCATCCGAGACTCCGAACAAAAACTCATAAACCAATTATCCAATCTATCCTAGCGTCGAGACACGTTAAGTGTGTGACCCTACGGGTTCGAGAATATGCAGACATGATCTTCGATCAATAATCAACAGCGGGGTCTGGGCACCCATATTGACTCCCACACATTCATCGATGATCATATCGGATGAACCACGATGCTAGGATTCAATCAATCCCATATATATATTCCCTTCGTCTCGCGATATTTTACTTGCCCGAGATTCGATCGTCGGTACCGTCATACCTAGTTCAATCTCGTTCACAGCAAGTACTTTACTCGTTCCGTAATCTGATATCACTTTGTGATTAACTCCTTAACCACATGCTTGCAAGCGGTGTTGATATCGATTACCGAGTGGGCCCGAAGTATATCTCTCCGACTTGGGAGGGACAAATCCCATCTCGATACATACAACCCAACAGATACTTTCCGATCACCTGAGAGACACCTTTATGATCACCCTCTCATAGGATGACGTTTGATGACCTCAAATCTTTCTTCCGATACCAGGGAGTTGTATTATCTCATGGTCTAAGGAATACGATATTTGACATAGGAAAAGCTTCGCAAAGATGAACACGATGATACGATCTAATTGCTTTGCTTAGTTTGGGTCTGTCCATCATATCATTCTCCAATGATATGATCTCATTATCAATTGACAACTCATGTCTATGGTTAGGAAACCTTAACCATCATTGATCAATGAGCTAGTCCATAGAGGCGTACTAGGGACACGGTGTTGTTCACAAACCACACAAGTATTAAAGTTTACGCTTAATACAATTCTAGCATGGAATATAAACTTTATCATGAACAAGAATTATAATAATAACATCTTTATTATTGCCTCTAGGGCATAATTCCAACAGGGTCCACCACCTCAGCCGCCACGAACGCCCCACCTCGGGAGCTGCTTGCAGCTCTGTCCCCCCTGATGGGCTGGGACTGTGTGGGGGTGGGCCGGCCCGCGTGGTTTGCAGAAAAAAAGTTTTTTTATGAGGGTAGCTGGAAGGCAGAGATGGGCTGCTGTCCCATTTGCCATACGTTTTTCGTCCCGGCGCGCAAATTAATTGAAACTGTTTTCTTTTTACTATGTTTTACTATAGTAATTAAATGTTTCACCCCTTTTAATTTCTTGTACTACATAGTTCGCATGTATAGTTTCAATTTAAATTTTGGAACGCCGTCATATTTGAATTATTGTACCGATTATCGCATTTATGCAACCGATTATCTGCTGTAATCTTACATACTTTGCATAAATTGCAGCTGACCGGAATCATCAGCCGCGAGTTCCCGGAGTTGACCCAGGATGGGCTTAACTAACTGACTTGGGCCTCAGACATTGAGATCTTCCTTGAGGACCGATGCATCAAGGATGCGTTGATTGAGGGGACCCCGACGGCCCCCAGCAAAACCATCCCGGTGGATAACGCCAAAGCCCTGCACTTCCTCCGCCATCACATGTGTGAGACTCTCAAGAATGAGTACATGGTAGAACGGAGTGCTTCTGCCCTTTGGACCGCCCTCAACAAGCGGTTCTCTAGGCTGAAGTACACCATTTAGCCACAGGCGGAGGCAGATTGGATACGTCTGAGGTTTGCAGACTTCAAGACGGTGGGAGAGTACAACTCTAGGTTGCACCGGATTTGTACTATTCTTCAGCTTTGTGGGACCAGTACCACCGATCAGCAGAAGATAGACAAAACCCTCTCCACATTCCATCCGGACAACATCCAGTCCTCATGAAACTTTCGCCAGGAAGGATTCACGGAATATGCAGTGCTTATTGATGCTCTCCAGGTGGCCGAGGCGCAGGATAATGTTCTGAAAAAGAACTTCTCCGCGCAACCCTTCGCGGGGGGCCCAAGTCATGAGGCCAATGCCGGTGCCTACAAGGTGCGCAAGCCCATCCACAAGAAGAGAGGCAAGAAGGGCAAGAAGGGCCCCAACTCCTCCAACCCGGCCAAGCAACGCAAGGCGGGCAAGGGGATGCGAGGCCCAGGATCGCTTCATTGTGGCTCCAAGACTCACTTCTCCGTAGTGTTTGGCTCCTAAACACGTCGTGGACGTTCAAGGCCAACAAGAAGGCGCGAGGCGCATCTTGTCCAGTTGAGGCACCACCTGGCGCGGAGGCGCCTGTGCGTAACGTGCACGTAGTGGCGCAGGACGTAGCACAAGTGGCAGCACCCTCGGCGGTCCCCACGGACGCTGCTGTGCCCATGGAGGTTGAGCACGTTGTGCCCCCGCCGCCTCAGCTAGGCCCCTTGTCCATGATGATGTCCAACGAAGAGAAGCCCACTGACCTTGAGATACTGGCTGAGCTTGGTGGTTTCTTTGCAGAATCCACCTGAGCTCCTTTTTGTCGAGATGATTCCTTTTTCCGCAATAATCAGATACAATTTTTTCGATATGGTTGTAAGATCTATGAGAGCATAACACTTATTTTTGGCGATTGGATGACATTTATTTCATTCATTTATTCCATTATTTGATTATATGATGTTCTGAAATGTCTATGTGTTTTACTTACTTGATGTAGCAACTTCCTCGCTCCATTATATTAATTAGGCACTATATTTTAGAACGCGTGTGGCGCCCAAATGGAGGAAACGTGCCTTGCTGATAGAGGCACCACCAATACCATCTTGAGAGAAACAAAGTATTTTGAGTCCATTACCAAAAACCCTGGTAACATAATGACGATCCCCGGCTGCGGTCCGAATGTAGTTGGCTCCGGAAGAGCAACTATCATACTCCCAAATGGAACAACTCTGATCATTGAAGAGGCATTGTTGTATCCGTAGTCGACTCGTACTCTCTTAAGTTTTAGAGACATCCGCGCAAATGGTTTCCATGTCGAAACCGATGATGATGAGAATGGAAAGGAGTTCCTACTCATTACCAAGCGCGATGAAAATGGTAAACATGTTGTTGAAAGACTCTCTTCATTAGCTACTGGGCTGTACTACACTAAGATAGTAGCACCACCTATTTACACTACCCTTAAGACTATCTTTAGAAGCTCCGAACTATTCTGCCTTTGGCATGATAGGTTAGGCCACCCCGGTCTTAGGATGATGAGAAATATAATTAACAACTCGAACGATCATAATTTTAATGTGAAAAATTTACCGAATCCCGATGATTTCGTGTGCTCCGCATGCGCTACGGGGAAATTGATCATTAGACCGTCCCCCCTAAAGGTGAAGGATTAACTCCCCGCGTTCTTGGAACGCATTCAAGGGGATATATGTGGTCCAATTCAGCCCCTCCCAGGGCCGTTTCAGTACTTCATGGTGCTCATCGATGCTTCCTCTAAATGGTCCAATGTTTGCCTGCTGTCAACAAGGAACCATGCTTTTGCAAAGTTGATCTCCCAGACCATACAAATAAGGAATAAATTCCCTGATTATCATTTAAAGTCTATTTGAATGGACAATGCCGGAGAATTTACTTCAAAGGCATTCGATGATTATTGCATGGCAACTGGAATCAAACTTGAGCACTCCGTACCGCATGTCCACACTCAAAATGGACTTGCGGAGGCATTGATTAAAAGAATTAAATTCATTGCCAGACCACTCCTTCAGGGTTGTAATTTACCAACTACATGTTGGGGACACGCGGTGTTACACGCCGCTAATCTCATCAACTTTCGACCATCGGCCTACAACATCCACTCTCCCATCCAACTTGCGCAGGTCGGCACGAAAATTTCCCACGCAGGTTCTTGCGGTATATGTACCTATACCACCACCCAATGATCGACAATGGGACCTCCGTAAGTCGGGATATATGTTGGTTATGAGGCGTGTCCATAATCGGGTTCTTGGACCCCTTGACGGTGGTATCACTGCGGCCCGTTCTTGTTGTATTTTGACGAGGATCTTTTTCCGACTTTGGGGAGGTAATCAACCTGGATGACAAAAGTCGAGAAATCACGTGGAAAGCCACGGTGATCCACGCTCATGACCAGACTTGTTGAGACTAATAGAAGTCCAAAAGATACTAGATTTGCACTCCCTAGAGAATCAACGCCCGATCATTTTAGTGATTTAAAGACCGTGACAAAGTCGCATGTGCATACGCAATGCACCGGAAAGGGTTGAAATACCAAAGAAAAATGATGGTATACCCGCTCCTGCTCCAAGGCCTAAGAGGGCGGATTCGGTTTCTCAAATCCCAAGTACCGGGGCCAAGAAAAAGGATAAGAGAGATTTATTACGATGCCTTTGTTGAGGGGCAGTTGAGACACAGCAATACGGATATTTGATGCAATTCTGGACTTGAACTTTCCTATATCGTAAATACCCAGCGAAGTTGTGTGCGCACACATCGGAGCGGGAAAGCTAAAGGACCTAGCTACTGGATTGGGAAATCCGGTGGAGCAAGTGGATGTGCCTGATGCACTCCATGATGAAATGGCCATTAACTATGTTAATTCGGGCGAGTCATACAACCGAGCCATGGCAAATTTCGATGTTAATTTTGCCAAGAAAATTGCCTCAATCATAGATCTTGACCCTGAGCCTAACACGCTCGCTGATTGCAAGAAAAGGTCAGATTGGAAAGATTGGCAGAAGGCAATTACCGCTGAATTATTATCGTTAAACAAAAGAGAGGTATTTGGACCTGTTTGTCTAACTCCTCCCCACATTCGTCCTGTTGGCCATAAGTGGGTTTTTGTTCGAAAGAGAAACGAGAAAAATGAAGTAGTAAGGTACAAAGCAAGGCTCGTTGCTCAAGGTTTCACTCAGCGACCAGGTGTCAACTTTGAGGAAACTTACTCCCCAGTCATGGATGGAATTACCTTTAGATACTTGATCTCAATGGCAGTAAACATGGACTTAAAAATGAAACTAATGGATGTTGTCACCGCTTACCTATATGGTAACTTGGATTCGGACATATACATGAAAGTACCAGAAGGTATCCCTGTCCCGAACCAGGATAGAGCAAACATGAGCTTATCGATGTTCAGCTTAAGAAGTCATTGTATGGACTAAAATAGTCGTAGGATGTGGTATAATCGTTTAGCGATTTCCTTCATCGGAAGACTCTGTGAGCAATGAAGATTGCCCATGTGTTTTTATACGGAGATCTAGGGATGGTTTACGTATTATCTCGGTAATGGGCGATTTGAATATAATCGGTACACCTGACGATATTGAGAAAGCAAGTTCCTACCTGATGTCGGAATTCGAGATGAAAGACTTAGGCAAAACCAAGTTCTGCCTCGGTCTGAAACTTGAGCATTCCCCTGCTGGGATTCTAGTTCACCAGTCGGCCTACACCCAGAAGGTGTTGGAACGATTTGGGTTTGAAAAGGCATATTCTTCTAAGACCCCGATGGTCGGAAGATCTTTGCAGCAAGACAAGGACCCGTTCAGGCCTAAAGAAGAGGGAGAGGAAATTCTGGGACCGGAATTCCCCTACTTAAGTGCAGTTGGCGCACTTATGTACCTCGCAAATTTAACGGCCGGATATTGCATTCGCCGTCAATTTGCTTGCAATGTACAGTTCTGAGCCTACCAAGAGGCATTGGAAAGGCGTTAAGGACATCTTTAGGTACATACAAGGTAAAAAGGACCTTGGCTTGTTTTACCAAAAGAACCAAGACCTATCTGTTGTAGGCTATGCAGATGCTGAGTACCTTTCGGACACGCATACATCCAAGTCGCAGACTGGATATGTTTTGCTTTGTGGTGGAACGACAATTTCCTGGAAATCGTCTAAGCAAACTCTTGTGTCAACTTCGACGAACCACTCGGAAATCATAGCATTATATGAAGCATCACGAGAATGTGTATGGTTCGACGAGTAGTCAGTCACATCCAAATGTCATGTGGACTGAACACCGTACAAACCCCAACAATTATCTATGAAGATAATGCCGCTTGTGTTGCACAAGTCCAGACGGGTTACGTGAAGAGCAATCTCACAAAGCATATAAACCCCAAGTTCTTCTATGCACATGAGTTGCAAAATATGAACGAAGTAAAAGTCTTGCATACTAAGTCGTGTGAAAATCTTGCTGATTTGTTCACTAAATCATTGCCAGAGTCTTCTTTCGAGAGATGTGTCCGAGGGATCGGCATGATGAGACTTAGGTAGATGCAAGGTTCAGGGGGAGAATCTTCACAAACTCATCGCTAAAATCTTGATCCCGATGATTGAGTACTTAACTTTGTAGTTAGGTGAATTGTACTCTTTTTCCCTTAGTGAGTTTTATGAAGTTTATCACATGAGGTTTTTAATGAGGCAATTCGTGCAACATTGCAAGAAGTATACCGTGTGCATTTCTCCATATTTTTTCCACTGGGTTTTTCGGAGTTTTAAGCCATGGTTATACAGATAAGATACCTAGGGGGAGTGTTGGGAAACTGGGCCGGTAGAGGCCCACTCGGTGTGGCCTCTACCAGGCTAGGGTTGGCCCATGTGGGTATCGTATCCCCCTTTAGCCTATAAATAGAGGAACAATCTGTGTACGGGAGTTTACCGAGAGAGTTTTCAATAAAGTTCCCTTTTGTTCCCTGTGTCATCTACTTTGTACCGTGTGTGCCTTCTACTAGTCTTCTTCTCGGGTGTGGAACAGCCTCGGGACCGGCCAGTCGGCAGGGGGTGTTCCAACAGCTCGTACTCCCTGCTCTCTCTCTTTGTGTTCGGCTACACTGCAAAGCAGATGCGACCAGGACTTCTTTTTCTAGCGAGAGGGCGTGATGCTCGGCTCAAATACTTATTGCAGCGGTTGACGGGAGATTGATCGTGGGTTGTATTCGAATCGTGGAAACCGACCGCTGGTGTGCTCTAGTAATTCCACGCATGGATTGGACATGCACCAATTGGTGGAGTCACACCAGCACGAGTCACTTACCTTCATTGTGGGCCTCATACCACAGGTCCATCTTCGTTCTCCCACAACTTTTCCAAAACGCATGAACGCATAAACAGCCAAACCTTCAGATCCATATCGATGCAAGCTATGTATATAGAATTCGGGGGCTCTAAATTTTCAGGGGCCCTATTCACCTCGCACACCCTTGTTGACGGGCCTGCATATAGGCTAGTTAATATGGTTTTAAGACATTGATAACACCGAAAGAGATATCAAACTATTGCCATAAACCCATAGTCTGGGTTGGATTACTCCCTCTTCATCATGGAGGCAATGGAGATGACCTTGGAGGAGTCATAGGAGCATCCAAGGATGGCTCTGGCGGCGTTTCCCCTCAAATAGTGGTTCTGCCTCTATCTCATTGTTCTACATATTGTCGTTTTCTCCTCTAGAATGCGCAAAAGGGGGCATATATAGTCGGTTTTAGGTTAATACGAAGAAGTCGGCGCAAGATTGTGGCCGGTCGGATGGCTGAGATGTTGACTATAGGGCCATGTAGAGATACAACGATTAGAAGAAAAAAATCTCTGCGGCACCCAGGATCTTCACTGAGGGTTTAGGACATGAGGATTACCACCAAATGTGTGTTGAGCAGTGTAGATCATGATCTCATCTGATCCCACAATGTTTCATGTAACACCCCCAAATTGTTAATATGCATATTTTAGCATTCTTGCGAAATACACATAATAACGATCCTTAGATGCCCATCAAGCACCTCGTGTACATCGAAACAAACATGCGATGCAGGTGGAATTTGAAGGAGATATGTCCTAAAGACAAATAAAAAATCATTATCATATCTCATTAGTTCATAATAGTTTTGTATCATGTTATTACTGTATCAATAAGAAATACTGATACACGTGTGATATATAAACAAACCAAATTCCTGCGTAGCCTCTGTTTAACTAGTTCATTGGACAACTGATGATCAAGGTTTCCTGATCATGGTGTATTTACGCCAACTGACAATTAATTCATATCATTAGTGAATGATGTGATGAACATTACCCAATATAAGTATTACAACACGATCAAGTCACAGGTTCATCGTTGCAATAGTTAAAAACGAAGTATACTAATCCTTAGACCGTGTGATCATGTTTAATCACTGTCATCCGAGGATGTTTTGACTGCATCAAACGTCATGACCGTAACTGGGTGGTCATAAAGGTATATGTTGGGTATTCTAGAGGTATAGGTTGAGGCACATGTATCAAGATCGAGATTTTTTTCTCATGCGTGACAGAAAGATACATCCATAACTGTCGTGCAACATGTGACTAAGTCATGGGTATGAAATATCACGTAATGAGTAAAACAACACTTGTCAGTAACGACATTGAACAAGGTATGATGATACCGATGATCAGATCCCGAAAAAGTCATGTATCGAAGTAACAAAGGGAATTGGACTTAACCTTTATGGTTCAAATGACAATAATATCATGGAATGCATAGTGGTCATTATGGGCATCCCGGTCCCACTATTGATCATTGATCCGACAGAAGTCTCGATCATGTCTATGATGTTCCCGAACCGTAGGGGTAACACTGTTGGAGATATGCCCAAGAGGCAATAATAAAGTGGTTATTATCATATCTTCATACTTATGATAAATGTTTACATACCATGCTATAATTTTATTAACCGGAAACATTAATACTTGTGTCATTTGTAAACATAAAAGAGTCCCTAGTAAAGCCTTTTGTTAAACTAGCTTGTTGGTTAATATATGATCATGGTTTCCTGATTATGAACATAGAGATGTTATTAACAACAGGGTCATATCATTAGTAGAATGATGTGATGGACATACTCCTATAGTTAAGCGTAGCATAAAGATCAAGTCATTTAATATAGTTCATTTGCTATATGCTTTCTGATACATAGTAACCTAATTCCTTCGACCATGAGATCATGCTAATCACCATCACCGGAAGGATGCTTTGATGACATCAAACACCACACCATAACTGGGTGGTTATAAAGGTGGCACTGAGTGTTCGGAAAGTATGTGTTGAGGCACATGGATCAAGAGTGGGATTTGTCCATCCATATGACAGATAGATATACTCTGGGCCCTCTCGGTGGAATGTCATCCAATTATCTTGCAAGCATGTGACTGGCTCAAAAGGGATCACATATCACGGGAACGAGAAAATAGTACTTATCGGTAACGAGGTTGAACTAGGTATGCAGAGATACCGACGATCAAACCTCAGATAAGTAAACTATCACGAGACAAAGGGAAACTGGTATCGTATGTAAGTGGTTCATTCGATCGCAAAGTAATCGTAGAAATATGTGGAAACCATATGAATTTCCAGATTCCTCTATTGGTTATTGATCGGAGAAGTGTCTCGGTCATGTCCGCATAATTCACGAACCGTAGGGAGACACACTTAAGGATTCGATGTTGTTTAGTAGATATGGAATGTAATTTGGGAAACCGAATGTTGTTTGGAGTCTCGGATGGGATCCGAGATATCACGAGGATATCCGGAATGGTCCAGAGAATAAGTTTCATATAAGCAAAGTCTGATTCCGGAGTTCAGGAATGTTTTCGATGTTTTGATCGAAGAAGTTCTAGAAGGTTCTAGAAGGTTCACCAGACCGGAAGAGAATCGTACATAAATGTGTCATGGCTAAGTGGAATGATTGGATCATGTCCTAGGTCACTTTGGTTGGGCATTTGCGAGAGAGAATTAAAGCTCTAAATTGAAAGTCAAAAGGGAGGTTTGAAAAGTCAAACTGGAACAATAGTTGTAGGGGTTCGTAGCATGGAAAACAAAAAATTTCTACCGCATGCACACAAACAAGCCAAGATCTATCTAAAAGATTGTAGCAACGATTCGATAGAAGAACTCACCCTCGAAGATTCCAAAGCGGTTAACGAGAGCAGATTCTCGTGGGTGATGTAGTCGTACACTTGTCGATCTCAAGATCGCGTAGACGATCCTTCCGGCTGCGTTAAAGCGGTGCTTCCTTGATCGGTCACACGTTCGACTCGATGGCGACCTTCATCTCCCTTGTTCCAGTGAGGCGGAGGTTGTAGTTCTCCTCGCAATTAAGACGACGGCGTGGTGTCGAAGTAGAAGAAAGATCCCGAGGCTTCGCTAAGCGGATGCGAGTTATGGTGGATTAGGGTTTCCCGGAAAACTAGGGTTTAGAGATTCGGGAGGAGCAGGAGGTGTCGGCGGCGTATAGGGCGGCGGAGACGAACCGTGGCGTGTGGCGGCGGCGCGGGTCGGCGGCGGCGGCTCGTGGAGAGGGCTTGGAACTTGTGTTGTTTGGGTCAGCCCTCCCCTTCTATTTATGAGAGGGAGGGGCAGCCTTGGGAGGGGTGGGTTTGAATCCAAACCCATATCCAAGTTGGATTGAGAGAAGGACTTGTTTCTTCTCCCACAAGGAAACCATTGTTCTAGTTTGACTTTTCAAACTTCCCGTTTGACTTTAAATTTAGAGCTTTATTTCTCTCTTGCATATGCCAACACCAAGTGACCTTGGACATGATCCAATCATTCCACATACCCATGACACATTCATGGACCATTCTCCTTTCGGACCGGTGAACCTTCTAGAACCTCTCCGATGAAATCATCGGAAACTTTCCCGAACTCCGAAATAGGACTTTCCTTATATGAATCTTATTCTCCGGACCATTCCGGATCTCCTCGTGATATCCCGGATCCCATCCGAGACTCCGAACAACATTCGGTATCCCTACTTGAACATCTACTAAACAACATCGAATCCTTAAGTGTGTCTCCCTACAGTTCGTGAATTATGTGGACATGACCGAGACACTTCTCCGATCAATAACCAATAGAGGAATCTGGAAATTCATATGGCTCCCACATATTTCTGCGATTACTTTGCGATCAAATGAACCACTTACATATGATACCAATTTCCCTTTGTCTCACGATAGTTTACTTATCCGAGGTTTTGATCGTCGGTATCTCTGCATACCTAGTTCAACCTCATTACCGATAAGTACTATTTTCTCGTTCCCATGATATGTGATCCCTTGTGAGCCAGTCACATGCTTGCAAGCTAATTGGATGACATTCCACCGACAGGGCCCAGAGTATATCTATCTGTCATATGGATGGACAAATCCCACTCCATGTGCCTCAACCCATACTTTCCGAACACTCAATGCCACCTTTATAGCCACATACTTACGGTGTGGTGTTTGATGTCATCAAAGCATCCTTCTGGTGATGGTGATTAGCATGATCTCATGGTCGAAGGAATTAGATTACTATGTATTAGAAAGCTTATAGCAAACGAACTATTAAAATGACTTGATCTTTATGCTACGCTTATCTACAGGAGTATGTCCATCATACCATTCTCCTAATGATATGATCTTGTTATTAAACAACATCTCAATATTCATGATCGAGAAACCACGATCATCTATTAATCAACAAGCTAGTATTATAAAGAGGCTTTACCAGGGACTCTAATTTAGTTTAGAAATCACACAAGTATTAATGTTTCTGGTTAATACTATTATAGCATGAATGTAAACATTTATCATAAACACAAAGATATAATAATAACTACTTTTATTATTGCCTCTAGGGCATATCTCCAACAGTCTCCCACTTGCACTAGAGTCAACCAATCTAGATTACATGGTAATATACCGAACACCCATGGCGATTTGGTGCTGGTCATGTTTTGCCCTCGGGAGAGGTTTAGTCAAAGGATCCGCCACATTTAGATCTGTGTGTACTTTTCAAATCTTTATGTCACCATCTTGGACATGCTCTCGAATAGCATGAAAACGTAGCTTGATGTGCTTCAGCTTCTTGTGTGACCTTGGTTCTTGCGCATTGGCTATGGCGCCCATGTTATCACAATAGATAAACATTGGGTCCAGCGCACTTGGAACCACACCGAGCTCTGTAATGAACTCCTGCATCCATATCACCTCTTGTGAAGCCTCCGAAGCAGCTATGTATTCCGATTCAGTTGAAGATCTCGCCACAACGCTTTGCTTTGCACTCCTCCAGCTAACTGCTGCACCATTTAAAGTAAATACGTATCCAGATTGAGATTTAGAATCATCTGGATCGGTGTTCCAACTAGCATCGGTGTAACCATTAACAACGAGTTGTTCATCACCTCCATAAGAAATAACCATATCCTTAGTTCTTCTCAAGTACTTAAGGATGTTTTTGACCGCTGTCCAATGATCCACTCCTGGATCACTTTGATATCTGCTAGTTAAACTAACAACATATGCAATGTCGGGTCTAGTACATAGCATGACATACATAAGCGATCATATGGCTGAGGCATAGGGAGTCTTACTCATACTTTCTCTATCTTCTGCCATTGCAGGACTTTGAGTTTTACTCAAGGTCGTATTGGTAACATGGGCAAGAACCCTTTCTTGCTATCTTCCATTCCAAACCTTTTTAGAACTTTGTCCAAATATGTACTTTGTGACAATGATATCAGGCGTCTCGATCTATCTTTATAAATCTTTATGCCTAATATGTAAGCTGCTTCGCCAAGATCTTTCATTAAAAAACTATTATTCAAATAATCTTTGACACTATTAAGAAGGTCTACATCATTCCCAATCAACAATATGTCATCTACATGTAGTATTAAGAATGCTACAGAGCTCCCACTCACTTTCTTGTAAATACAAGCTTCTCCATAAGTTTGTATAAAACCAAAGCTTTTGATTACCTTATCAAAACGTTGATTCCAACTTCGGGATGCTTGCTTCAATCCATATATGGACCGTTGAACTTTGCACACCTTGTTAGCATCTTTAGGATCAACAAAACCTTTGGGTTGCATCATATACAACTCTTCATCAATGTCTCCATTGAGGAACGCCGTTTTGACATCCATCTGCCATATCTCAAAATCATAATATGCAGCGATTGCTAACATAATCCTCACAGACTTTAGCTTCGCTACTGGTGAGAAAGTCTCATCGTAGTCAACACCTTGAATTTGTCGAAACCCTTTTGCGACAAGTTGAGCTTTATAGACAGTAGCATTACCATCAGCATCTGTTTTCTTCTTGAAAATCCATTTGTTCTCGACAGCCCTCCGGCCATCCGGTAAGTCCACCAAAGTCCATATTGGTTTTCGTACATGGATCCAATCTCGGATTTCATGGCTTCTTGCCATTTATTGGAATCTGGGCTCATCATCGCTTCCTCATATGTCCCAGGGTCATCGGTGTTATCCACCAACATGACACTCATAACGGGATCATACCAATCATGAGTGGTACGAGTTCTCGTTGACCTGCGAGGTTTCGTAGTAACTTCAACCGAAGTTTCATGATCAATATCATTAGCTTCCTCTCTTATTGGTGTAGGAGCTACTCGCAAGTTCGAGATAAGGTTCAACAACCTCGTCGAGTTCTACTTTCCTTCCAGTCACTTCTTTCGAGATAAATTCCTTCTCTAGAAAGGATCCATTCTTAGCAACGAAGATTTTGCCCTCGGATCTATGATAGAAGGTATACCTAATAGTTTCCTTCGGGTATCCTATGAAGACGCATTTTTCCGCTTTGGGTTCAAGCTTGTCGGGCTGTAACTTCTTTACATACGCTTCGCAAACCCAAACTTTAAGGAACGACAATTTAGGTTTCTTCCCAAACCATAATTCATACAATGTTGTTTCAACGGATTTAGATGGTGCCCTATTTAAAGTGAATGCGGCCGTTTGTAATGCATAACCCCAAAATGATAGCGGTAAATCTGTAAGTGACATCATAGAACGAACCATATCTAAGAGAGTTCGATTACGACGTTCGGACACACTATTGCACTGTGGTGTTCCCGGCGGTGTCAATTGTGAAAGTATTCCGCATTTCTTTAAATGCTCGCCAAACTCGTAACTTAGATATTCACCTCCACGATCAGATCGTAGAAATTTAATCTTCTTGTTACGTTGATTCTTTACCTCACTTTGAAATTCCTTAAACTTCTCGAAAGTTTCGGACTTATGTTTCATGAAGTAGATATACCCATATCTACTCAAGTGATCCGTGAAGGTAAGAACATAACGATAACCACCGCGCGATGCTACACTCATTGGGCCACACACATCGGTATGTATGATTTCCAATAAGTCCGTAGCTCGCTCCATCATTCCAGAAAATGGAGTCTTAGTAATTTTACCCATCGGACATGCGTCGCATCTTTCAAGTGACTCAAGAAGTCCATCGGAATGGAGTTTCTTCATACGCTTCACTCCAATGTGACCAAGTCGACAGTGCCACATATAGGTCGAGTTATCGCTCAATTTCAAACGTTTAGCTTCAACGTTATTAATGTGCGTATTACTACAATCGAGATTCAATAAGATTAGACCATCTATCGAAGGTGCATGTGCATAAAACATATTACTCATATAAATCGAACAACCATTATTGTCGGACTTAAACAAGTAACCGTCTCGCAATAAACATGATCCAGATATAATGTTCATGCTCAAAGCAGGAACCAAATAACAATTATTTAAGTATAAAACTAATCCCGATGGTAGATGAAGAGTTAGCGTGCCGACCGCGATCATATCAACCTTTGATCCATTTCCAACGCGCATCGTCACCTCGTTCTTCGCCAGCTTCCGTTTATTCTGTAGTACCTGTTTCGAGTTACAAATATAAGCAACCGAACCAGTATCAAATACCCAGGCACTACTACGAGTACTAGTGAGATACACATCAATAACATGTATATCGGATATACCTTTCTTCTTGATGTTGCCGTTCTTCAAATCCGCCAAGTACTTTGGGCAATTCCGCTTCCAGTGACCTTCTCCCTTGCAGTAAAAGCACTCAGTATCAGGCTTAGGCACAGCCTTGGTCTTCTTCGCCGGCACGGTAACTTTCTTACCGCCCTTCTTTAAGTTTCCCTTTTTCTTAGACTTGCCTTGCTTCTTGAATTTGGTGGTCTTATTGACCAACAACACTTGGTGCTCTTTCTTGATCTCCACTTCTGCAGATTTCAACATGGAGAAGAGTTCTGGAAACGTCTTGTCCATGTTTTGCATATTGTAGTTCATCACAAAGTTCTTGTAACTTGGTGGTAGTGATTGGAGGACACGGTGAATCCCCAAAGAATTAGGAATCACTATACCCAAACTTTGGAGTTTATTTGCGTGCCCAGACATCTTAAGCACGTGCTCACTGACGGAGCCGCCCTCTTCCATCTTGCAGTTAAAGAACTTTTCAGAAGCCTCATAACTCTCAACTGTCGCGTGAGCCTCAAATATCATTTTGAGTTCACGAACAATATCATGTGGGTCATGGTTCTCAAACCTTTTCTGAAGCTCCGATTACAAACCATACAAGATAGCACACTGAACTGTGGAGTACTGATTCTTTCGAGTGAGGTAAACATTCTTTACTTCATCGGTAGCGTGAGCTGCATGGTCACCAATGGTGCATCCAGCACATAGGTCAAATTACTAGCATTGAGGACAATCCTCAAATTCCAAAACCAATCCGCGAAGTTGCTTCCATTGTTTTTCAACTTTTCTTTATCTAGGAACACATTAAAATTGATGGTAGGGGCCGCCATTGATCTACAACATATTTGCAATAGTTTAGACTAAGTTTATGACAAATTGAGTTCTAATTAATAGTTAAATTAATATAGGTGAACTCCCACTCAAAAACAATATCCCTCAAATTGTTTTAGTGATCACATGAACCAAATCCACCACATCAAAAGCGATCATCACGAGAGTTGATGTAGCTTCAATGGCGAACAATCATCATGTTCATCATATCTACTATATGACTCATGATTTACCTTTCGGTGATCCGTGTTCCAAGACCATGTCTGTACATGCTAGGCTCGTCAAGATCAAACCTTAGCTTCTGCATGAGCAAACCTGGCTTGCTCACGTTGTATACACTCGTAGAATCTAACACACCCGATAATCACGTGGTGCTTCGAAACAACGAGCTTTAGCAACGGTGCATACTAAGGATGAACACTTTAAAACTTGAAATTTGTGTGCTTGAGGGATCATCTTATAATGCTACCATCGAGAACTAAGCAATACAAGATGCATAAAAGGATTAACATCACATGCAATTCATAATTTGTGATATGATATGGCCTTTCTTCTTGTGCTTCCGATCTCCATCTTCAAGCACTATCATGATATTTATCATCACTGGTATGGCGTCAAGGTCAATGGCGCCGTTTCATGGTTGTCGTCCACCAGCTTCAACTATTACAACTAGTTTGAATAGACACACAGGCCTTAACGGAACTTAAAGACAACCATATGGCTCCTGTCGGTTGCCAACTTACAATAAGGATCATTGCATACATCAAATATAATAACAATCATGGCCATATCACATCACAGCACACCCCTGCAAAACAAAGTTAGATGCCTCTAATTTTATTTGCATATTTTACGTGGTTTGGGGCTTTCAATAAGTGTCGTTCTAACTTACGAACAATAACCACAACGTTGATGCCTGAACTATCAAGTGCCCGTTGTAAATTGAATCTATATTATGATGGGAGAGACAGACACCCGCAAAGCCACTTATGCAATACAATTTGCATGTTGAGCGTGGAGCAAGTCTCATGAACGATGTCATGTAAGGTTAGCCCGGGCCGCTTCATCCCATCATACCGCAAGATGCAAAGTACACAAAAAGCAATTGATAATATAAGCACCACCGCCCATAATGACTATTGTGTTCTACTTGTGTAACAGATCTACATATAGACACGGCTTTGATACCACTCTAGGGGTTCGTAGCATTGAAAATAAAAAAATTCTACCGCATGCACACAAACAAGCCAAGATCTATATACTAGATTATAGCAACGAGTCGATAGAAGAACTCACCCTCGAAGATTCCAAAGCGGTTAACGAGAGTAGATTCTCGTGGGTGATGTAGTCGTACCATTCTCCTAATGATATGATCTTGTTATTAAACAGCATGTCAATGTTCATGATCGAGAAACCACGATCATCTATTAATCAACAAGCTAGTATTATAAATAGGCTTTACCAGGGACTCTAATTTAGTTTACAAATCACACAAGTATTAATATTTTTGGTTAATACTATTATAGCATGAATATAAACATTTATCATAAACACAAAGATATAATAATAACTACTTTTATTATTGCCTCTAGGGCATATCTCCAACAATAGTTTCCTAGTGGAAGAAGGAAAGAGTCCTTTCTTCTATCCAACTTGGGTTTGGGTATGGATTCAAACTCCCCTCTTACAAGCCTCCCTCCCTCTCATAAATAGAGGGGGGGGCTGCCCCAAAGAACACACAACCAGTCCTCCCTACCCCGTGCCTTGCCGCTTAGCCCGCCAAGACGCTTGCGCCGGATCGTAAATGTCCGCCCTAGCCGACGACACCACCTCCTCCTCTCCGGCCTTCTAAACCTAGATCGCCAGAAACCCTAGATCCACCATAACTCGCACCGGCTTAGGCGAAGCCTGCAGATCTTTCCTCTACTTCCGACACGCCGTCGTCTTTGCCGAAATCGCGACGGAGAACTACAACCTCCGCTGCCTTTGGAACAAGGGAGAGGAAGGTCTTCATCGAAAATACGAGCGATGTGACCGATTGCGCGCTGCCGAATCTGGCGCGGAAGGATCGTCTATGCGATCTTGAGATCGGCAAGTATATGACTACATCACCCACGAGAATCTGCTCTCGTTAACCGCTTTGAAATCTTCGAGGGTGAGTGCTTCTATCGACTCGTTGCTACAATTAGTAGATAGATCTTGGCTTGTTTGTGTGCATGAGGTGGAATTTTTTTGTTTTCCATGCTACGAACCCCTTCAAACATAGTTTAGGGTATGATGGCATTTGTAGATCATTTGATTGAACGGAATCTAAAAATAAAGAAAGAGAAAATATCAGAATTGTTTTGATTAAGAACTGGAATTGTTCTAGGTGGATCCGAAGTCGTTCGAAGTCGATCAGAAGGTGTTTCAGGTCAAGAAGATATTAATAATATGTGTTTATATATTAATTATTGTAGTTAATATTAAATAAATATTTATTATTAAATTTTTAGGGCAACTTCCCCTAATGGGCCAAAACCCCAAAGGTATACCTGGACATGAGCTGGCTCGGTCCAGCTCATCGCCGAGCCGCGAAAATCTCGGGCTGGATTTGCCGAGCCCAAGCCAGCTTGTCGTCGTAGGAGAGCCGCACAAATGAGCTCGGCCCGAGCTTCCGACGAGCTCGGTCCAGCTCGGTGCAGCTCGCGAGCTTGGTAGGGCTGCGTCACCGACAGGTGGGCCTCTTCAACGGCAGCGGCGGAGCGGCAGCGGGCAGCAATGAGCCGCAGGAAGCGGTGGTCGGTCAGCGTGCGGCGACGTCTGACGCAGCAGGGTGGCGCCGGAGAGGGGGTGGCGGAGAGGAGCGTAGCAGCACGGCGGTGAGGGCGGCGTGGCGATGCATGAGGGCGGCGTAGCGATGCGTCCGGCTGACGAGATCGTCTGGTTGGCGGCGGCAGGACCTGGGACTGTGGGAGAAGACGACCCAGACATGACGATAACGACCTGGACATGCTACTGAACACGACCTAGCGATAATAGGCCTATTTTTCCAGCCCAACTTGCATTCCCTCACACAAATGGGCCCTAAAATCAATTTGAAAAAAAATTGTGAGCCGGACGAGCCGGACCGGGCCAAGCCTGAGCCAGCCCGAGCTCGTTGCGGTCTAGCAGCGGAGACTCGGCTCCGTCATGCAGCTCCAGCGGGCCAAGCCCAGCTCGCCCCGAGCTGCAAAAACTCGGGCCGAGCCCAGTAGCCTGAGTTATACGTCCAGGTATACCCAAAGGGAAATGGCCCAAGAGGGCAAGCCACCCAAAAGGTCAAGGGGGCAGCCGCCACCGGCAGCCTTGGCCGCCGTGTGGGTAGGGCCCACCCGTACGGTTGGCTCCCCTCCTCCCGCGTGCCTCCACCTCTTCCTCTCCTTCAGTCCCACCCTTAGACTTGGAGAGAATGGGGTCTCCCCTTTTCTCCTATACTAGTTGATACCCCGCGCGTTGCAGCGGACATTAGAGATGAGTTTCATGTACTCCGAAAATGGTATGAACAGTATGTGAAAATAATGTTCATTTGCATGTACTGTAATGAAGTGCAAGCATATAATTATTTACATGGGCTATGGTAGTTTGTAAAATAGTCCAAAGGCCTTGAAATAAAATAAGTTAAATATATTTGAAGTTAAAAAGGCATGTGCATCATTAATAGAACAACCATTTTGAATTTGAAGTAACCTGCAAGTATGAAAAGGAAAGACGGAAGTACGAAAAAGGAAAGGAAGATGCATGAAGTTTTTTATAGATACACAATGAGAATCCACACCAATTAATAAAAGACATGTATTATTATGTATCCTTCACATCAGGAACAATGACACATACGTAAATAAAAATATCATAGGGTTTCTCACACGTAGAAGAAGAATGCAAGACATTCCACAGAAAATACAGCATATTCGGAAATGCAGCAGTTCGAGGCCTTTAGTCACCAGGACATGTCCGGGGGGTCTTTAACATCTACCACTCGCTTTTCATCATCCTGACCTTTATTCATTTGAACATGCCCTGGTATCTGCAGTGTCAATACATGCTATATTTCAAAGTGAAAGTCATCTGAAATTTTAAAATCGTAGGATTAATTTTAGGTGATTAGATGTATGATATGTAAAGGGTTGCATGAACGTAGCAAACTCCCATGGAAGCTCCAGGCCAGGCAGGTTTGCACCAGGAGACGATCCAGACATGCTAGATACTCCCTCTGTCCCAAAATAAAATAGATAAAATAGATGTCTTAGGTTTTTCAAAATTTGGATGAATGCATATACTAAATAGTGTCTAGATTCATCTAAATTTTAACAAATTTGAGTAATCTATTTTGAGACGGAGGGAGTATAATAAATAGAAATATTGCATATAAGTCTCGATACAGGCTTTCGCCCCGCTTTATAAATAAAGCCAAACGGCCAAACCGATACTAAGTGGAGAGGAGATCCTCTTTATAAGCAGGTCACAAAGATAAACAAAAGAGAAAGCAGGAGACGCCACGCCCAATTGGGGCAATCTAGACAATCGAACACATCGAAGCCGAAGAAGCTTGAAGTCGAGACATAGACTCAACGAGCTGCACCCAGATAGAACCTGAGCTCCCCGACGACGCCCCCAAGAGGGTAACGACGTGTCACGCCGCCGCCGCCGAGCCCACATCGGGCTAGAGTTTTCACCCGGAGCTCAGTCATAGAGGGGATAAAAAAGCAACGCCCCCAAGAGGGTAGTGGCACCCGCAGGCGTCACCATTGCCAGCACCAAAGCGCGGAGCTTTCGCTCAAATCCACCCCATGCCATCGGAGATACCAATGGACGACCCAACCCGAGGGAAAGGCCACCATGCCAGCACGAGTCCTCCAGAGCTTTACCAGGGAGCCGCTCACACCGACACCAGGATCACCCGCTGCCATGCCCCTCGCCATCCGAATGACCAAAGGGTTGGCCACCACCACTGAGATGTTGCTTGCCGAGAGCCGCCATCCCAGGTGGAGATTTACCTATTTCTGAGGTCGCTGAGAAGATCGTTCAAGAGGCTGGATCTTCAAGGCTGTATGAGGTGAGCAAGTCAGCGTTTTGTTTGCAAGTATGGAAGTTAGGATTGGTGTATAAGAATTAACTACCTTGTGTTTTTGTCGTTTATTTACACTTCTGTTAGTACTAACCAGTATGGTGTTGCTGCTCCTGATGAGAATGCAACAATTTACCTTTTTTTGAAAACTTAGAATTGTGGTGCGATAATAAATAGAGAGCAGATGGTATACCTTTCATCATTGCCATCAACATCCTTACCGAAATGTACTTGGCTTTTTTGTATTTGAGATGATGACATAAGGGCAATCAGATTGTTTGTCCAAATTTTTATCTGGGAGAATACTTGAAGATTCTACATGTGGTGTAGTAAAACCTGAACTGGAGCTACGTAAAAAAAAGAAATTTCAGTGGGCAAAGAACATAATTTTGAACCAGAAAAGGAGAAATTGTAGATGTCAAACCTTTGAGAAGGATTTGTGTTGGTGGGATATAGGAGGGCTAATATATTTTTGTTTGGTGAGTCCTGAAAATGTGAGTTTGTTAGGATAAACGACAATATGTTGTGTCAGTATAAAATAAGCATAGTGGCCTGACCTGTGGGGCTGACAATGTTGTATTTAAGTTTTGATTTTCAACTGAACTCTTTTTCATTATTTTTCGGCAGAGTATTATGAACTAACCTAACGTGTATTTGCTAGTCTATGTCTACTTTGAGACTCAGCTGTAATAGATGGGTCTCTCTAAGGTAGTATAACAGTGACGATGGGCGCCGCCGGCGGCCGCTTCGGCCGCGTGGTACTCCACATTGGGGTGTAAAACGTGAAGAACTTTCCCCTGTATCCATGCTGATATATATTGTAGAGAGAACTAATGAAAAAATGGCCAGAGGACACCTAATTATAGGTGAGCATGCCATTTTTTAATTATGAAAAGGAACAAATCGTGGTAAACAACATCATGTAGAGTACACAATGGGATTGTTAGCAGATGCATAGAGGCACATACCGTCCGATGTAGGCTTGATGGAACAAACAAACTGAACTTAGCAGGACAATGTCAGTTCGGTGTCATTAGAACAAAAATTGCCGGACAAAAGTGACGGAACTGTACATGTAATTAATCGAAAATTAGGAAAAAAATGTTCTGTACAAACATTAGCAATGCACCGTGGGACTTGTGAAGGTCAATCACCTGTGAATCTGATGGCGCGGGTTTGATTCAGACAAAGATCAAAAGATCCATTGCGCCCAGCCTTAATTGATAACCTGGTAACATAACAATATGAACAGAAATCAATGAAAGTCAGCCCGGATGGCTCTTGAGAGAGAGAGAGAGAGAGAGAGAGAGAGAGAGAGAGAGAGAGAGAGAGCACGAAGAGTTCAAGGGGCTCACTGATGGCTAGTCGTTGTAGAGTTCAAGGGAAACACATCTGGTAAGAGGCTATGGAGAAGAATATAGGAACAGCAGCAGACCGGCCCGCAGAATGGTCGAAAGGGGTATCTAAGGGGGTTTGTCGAAGAGGTTATCGAGGGGTTCATATACACAATCGACAACATCAGTCCGGCGGACGAACACCATTAAAATCCATAGAACATCATGGGAGACGACGGGTGAAAGGGCATTTATTGTCATAATCACTTTTGGTATTCGTTAAAAACAAGTAGATCATTTTACAGTTTGTCACTGTCCACAGGTTGGTATTATGATAAGTGAAAAGTACCCTCACACTTGGGAAAGGTCCCTACTTATATGACACGGTTCTGGAAATTTTAGACCGGAGTCTCCGGTCTGCCTAGACCGGAATCTCCGGTGTGGTCCGGAGTTTCCGGATGTGTCTCCGGTGGTGACTTCAGAATCATGGCAGGGACATACTGTATGGGGGTCCGGAGGCTACCCCGGAGTCTCCGGTGTTGGCGCAGTCCGGAGTCTCCGGTGTTGGAGGACCGGAGTCTCCGGTCTAGTTGGGTCATGACTGGCCCAGGACATTCTGATGGGTGGTCCGGAGGCTAGTCCGGAATCTCCGGTGTAGACCAGAGTCTCCGATCTGACTTTTCTCCAACGGTCAGAAAACGGTTCGTGGAGGAGACTGCCTATAAAAAGGGACCCTTATCTTCTTCCTCCAGCTACTCGAGCTGCTCAAGAACACCAACTCTAATAGAGCCACCAAATCTACAAGATCTCTCCATCCAACCATCCAAAGTCATTGATCTTTGGAGAATCGAAGGAGGAGGCCTTGATCTACAGCTTCACCAAGAGAGATCTTCATTTCCCCCTCATTCACTTGAGGGCTCCCAAGCTCTAGTATTTCTTTGGAAACCCCAACTTTGATTTGGTTCTTACAAGCTTGTCTTGATTTGTCTTGACAGCTTGCTTGTATTTGGGAGCCTCCAATTAAGTTGTGGATGTGTGCCCCGAACTTGTTGTAAAGGTCCCGGCTTCCACCTCGAAGGTTGCCGATATAGTGGAAGGTGGATCGAACCCGTTGGGGTGAGATTCATCGGAGAACAAGGGAGGTCTCTCGTGGCGTTGGTGGTTTGAAACCACCCCCTCTCCAAACGTAGACGTACTTCCCCTCAAAAGGAAGGAACTACGGGAAACAAATACTTTTGCCTCCGCGTCCACCACTTTGGTTACTTCTATCCTATACTGCACTTTACTTACTTGTTCTAGCTTAGTGTTGTATTAGATTGTGCTTGCTTGTCATATAGGTAAATTCACCATAGTTCCATTATCTAGAGAATTTACCTGTCGTGTCAAAACTTAATATGAAAAAGAAGAAAATTTGAAGTAGCACCTATTCACCCCCCCTCTAGGTGCCCATACGATCCTTTCAACGGGACAGAGAGTGTTACCGTCCAATAGCGATAGGAGTAAAATCGGCGAATGCGTGGGAGATCGAGAGGCAATCGACAGTTTCTGGCGTGAGGACTCGGCAGTTTCAGGTGGGACATCGGAAGGCATGACTGGCAATCGGCAGTTTCTGGCGTGAGGACTCTCTCGCGGTCTACTCCCGGACCTTTTTTTACCCACCGTGATGCAGATTTAGAAGAACTGGAGGTGGCTGTGAAGAAGGGATTTTGTTTTTGGGCTGGGCCGGCGGACCAAAGTCCGAACGGTCACTTAGGCTCTGAGAGTAGACGCTGCAGTTTTGGACGCATCTTTGAAATTCGACGGACAGTGGTAATTGAGGTGACGTGGCTGCAGGAAAATTTAGCTTTCAAACATTAATTGCATCTTAGTGGGGATGACTCTTATAGATATTATAGATAAGGAGGGGCCTATGGTGGGGGAATAGACACAAAAAATTGAGATATTTTCTAAGGCATTTTCCTTAGAGAAATTTCCCTCTCTTCTCTCTTGCAACTACGGCCCCGTGTTAGGGCTGTGCGTGCAAGGGAGTGCTTTGCTGTGGCGCGGCATAATGTTGTCTGGACTCCATCCAGGAGATTTACTTACGCACTCTCGGCAAGGATCAGGGGACGGTGGTCGTCATCGTACACCACACGTGTGCGAAACCTCAGAGGTTATGCCAGTAGTGGTAGCTGGGTTGTCATACAAAGACCTGGGTGACTTGTGAGGAGGTTCGCGACCTTAAGATCGACTATGATTTTGACTACCTCATCCACGTTCCCCGCGGAATGTTAAGCACTTTTGGTCTACAAGGGTATGTCATCGAAACCTTCTTCGTTACAACATTACTCCTAGATAGATCCTGGCATTGGGTGTTACGCTAGTTAAGAAAAAATTGTGTTTTATCTTGAGAATCTCTTCAGTGGTATCATATCCAATCTATGTGTAATACTGTTGTACGGTTAGAACACACGTTGATTATGTGGGCATTGATCCTATAGTTGTTATCCTCTCATATTTACTTGCTTATATCATGACACTGTTTGAGGAAACGGCCCGGATCGATCTTACGCGTAATCCTATGCAAGACTGGTTTCATGCTCAACATACAGCTTGTACCATATAAGTGGCTAGGGGTGTATGTCTCTTCTTCAGTAGTTGATATGAAATTTACAACTGAGGGCCCCGAAAGGTGTGTAGTAGGAATAACTATTTAATCCATGTTGTGGTTGAAAGTTTGTAGGTAGAAATGGTTTTGTCTCGAAATCCTAACAGCTACGTAATACTTACAAAAGACAAGCTAGATGTGTCTAACTTTATATTGCAGGAGGCATTTGATGTGGTATGGTCTTAATCGTAGTCAAGGTAAATTAATTTACTATATGTTGCTTATTAGTATATTAATAGACATATTCTGGATGGACTGCAAACTAGTGGCGTCACGGACTTGACGCCACACCAGTGGCAAGATGGAGATCATGTCAGAGTGTACGATGGAGATCATGGCGCATGAAGAAGACCATATCATGTTGATATCATATCACTATATCTACATGTGATTTTGATATTTTATACAACTTGTAGTGTGCTAGTATTAGTTACACTAAGATTAGCATTAAATAAGATGATCCTTAATTAATACCAACCATAGTGTTCTCCTATTAGTGTGCACCACCAATAAAGTCCATCGTTATGAAGCAGGCCATGACGATCGGATGCTAGACATATCGATGTTCGCAGACGATGGGTGCAAGCCATGTATGCACTGCACATACACTAAGGTTGACTTGGCGAGCATAGCATGTATACACATGGCCTCGGAGCACGAGAAGATCGAAATATCGAGCATGAGTCACATGAATGTTGTGATCAACATTGTGTTGTCCACCCTGGCGGGTATATCAAAGGCCGTGACGAGCATGGATGATATAGTGTAAATGGATCGTGTGATCGCTAAACTGTATTAGGGATGATAGTTTTAGTGGGGCTCAAGTGCTAATTTGATTATAAATTTGAACTCATATTATAAACTCAGTATGAATTCCTTTTAAAAATACCCTTGTAGCCGGATTTTGCGAATACCATTCCTTCCTACATGATGTGGAACTTAAAATATATGGTTCTAACTTCATAGACTAGTACGAGCGCCTCAGGGATACCCTCGTCATGAATGAACTACTCCATGTGATACAAAATCCACTAGGATATCGTCCCAATGAATTGGCAAGTGAGCAAGATAATATTATCAAGCTTGACGCAACACTTCCATCATTGTCCAATGTGTCATGCTCCACTCAATGGAGAATGGGCTACGGTTGCGATTCTTCAACACCGACTCATTTTAGATGGTTACTGAGTTGAAGACGCTTTTTGCGCCACAAGTCAGGCTTATGAAGTATAACCTTCTGGACAAGTTTCTCTCACGCAAAATGAGAGAATATGGGTATGCCTGAAGAGTCACTTATCGATCATGCATAGGTTGCATGAACGACTTGCAAGCAATGTGGACTACCAGATGACAAATGATTTTGCTATAGGTGGGGTGTTGTGCTCGCTTCCTCCCAGCTACAAGAACATTGTCACGGGCTACATCATGATGGAAGATCGTCTACCTTTCATGAGGTCGTAATTGAGTTGAGAACTCTCTCAGTATCCACCGATGACGATTCCATAGATGAAGATGAAGGTATATTTGATATAGAAAATTTATAAATGTTTCATGCAAACAAATACTACAGTTTTCCAAGTATATCGATACTTTTTCTATTTTTGAAAATATGATCATCAGCTTGAAAGCTTGCTGAAGAGGCGACAATCACATGTTGAAGACATACAAGCTAGTTGATGGCCAACGAACACACTCCCCTCTATGTTTATCATTTAGATTGATGGATTTGAATAAAGTTTGTAACCATAGTGAGTGTGAAGACCTTATTAGTATGTCTTGATTTTTGCAAGACGATTATTCAATAAGCTTATAACAAACCAGATCTAACAATCTTATGAATAAATTCTTTTATGGTCACATCTTGATTATGAATGGATTATTCTTATTATTGGTCTTGATGATAATAACTTAAAGCATTTATAAAGAATTAAAATACCAAAAGATATCCAAAGTTTAAATGATAACATCATTCATGAATGCCACTATTGTTTGAGTCATGTTAAGTACTAATTGTGATATTTTAATAAAGATGAAAAGAAAAGTGTTTAGATACTTGATATTTTGACCCACATGCCATACCTTGCCTTATTGGGAAAATAACTTAAACTCCACGCTCTGGTAAAACAATCATGCATGGATTGTTGAGTACCACGTGATGATCTAAATTCAACAAAATAGTTGATACCATGATAGATCCAAGTAAATAATATATTTACAAGGAAAAACACGAATCAAAAGTTGTTTGAAATATTCAAAGCAATTCAGAATGAAGTTGGATATTAAGATAATGCCATAGGCATTAAGATTATGACCATTATTGACTAAGCAGTCAAGTTAAAATTTATGGCATGCATGAATACTTGTGAAAGTGTTTCATAAATTACGGAGTTTGGACATGTCAAAGCATGTTGATAAATGTAAACATCAGAGTCATATTGTATTAGTACATATGGTCTAGAATTAATATTTTACTAGGGTTAGAGTATCGTTTAGAGTTAGAATTCTAAATAGAAAACACTCACAAGGAACATCTGAATATTTATGAAAACAACACTGTAAAAGTTATGGCACGTTTGAGTTTCTGGAGATTTTGATAAAATCAAAGTCGTGATGAATAAAGAAGTCTTTGTGGTGTATTCGTAGGAAACTATGAATACATCTTCCAAACTGAAAATCAAAATCTTGTGTTGTCTCGCATTGTGCTTTTCTGAGAAAATGTTTTCTCATAGAAGATGTTAGTGGAAGATAGTGAAAGTTCAAACAAGGTACTTGACCTTACCTTCAATTATCTGAGTGGCGCTACGGAATTTGTTCCATAAGCTGAACTCTATAATTAAAGGAGAAACTAATTATAAGGATCATAATGTTTCAATTGCCAATTTTGCTAAAATAAATTAGGATTCCAGAGTATACTCTACCATTTGCAGAATTATATTGTTGATTCACTTGTCATGTTAATAGAACAAGACATACCAATGAACTGCAAAGAAGTGTGATGGACCTAAGTGCGAGAAATGACTAAGAGTCATGAAATCCACATTAAGTTACATTTAAGATTACAGAGTAATGTGTTACTTGTCCTTATTAAGTAAAGAATGTTTACTTGATCTTCTAAATGACTACAAAGTCATAAGGGAGAAATGAAACTTAAAAGAAGACTTTAAAGGATCGATTTGTCACAAATAAGTCTTGAAAAAATCAAAGGGTTGACTACAATAAAATAGCGTTACTTAAGTCTGTTTTTATCTACATTATCAAGGTTGTCAAAACTATGTGTTCTTTAATCTTAAAGATTGAATAAATGGTTGTGAATAGTACAAAAGGTGGGCTTAACAAGATAATTTCTAGGTATCTCGTAGCAGGAAATTCTAAAATTGATGTATGATCAAGGAATTTTGGAAGTTACCAAAATATTGAGAAGTCATGCATTTAAATAAAATTGAGTGGGAGCTAAGTAAGTTTTCCAAATCTTAATTTGTGTATGACATATTTTGAATGGGAGCTGGTTAGGAATCGTGATCTCATATGTGGATAACACTTTGAATGGGAGCATGACAACATTTTGGGTACATATATGTAATGCCATATATGAATGGTGTTGTTGGTATTAGTAATTTTTTAAGTTAGTGAATATTTGATGAAGTTGAATAAAATGTCAAACCTCGGGATCTATTTAGATAGATCGATATGTTTGACATAACCTTAGTGTTGAAATGTTTCAATAAACTTGATCCAAAAATAAGTTTAGAATTCTTTACTTTAGATTCTGAAAGAATTCAGAATGGAACAAGTAAATAAATAGGTTCTTACTTGTGAGATTAAGAGAAACATTGAGTTTATCTCAGCATAAACAATAATGGATAGAAGGGAAGGAAACATGATCCACATCGTTTTTTATTGGATGATAACTTCTTCCACACGAGCCATGTTGTATGTTCGACGTAAGGCGACCCATGTTCTTGGGTAGAAGAACATGTTCTAAAGTGATTCCTGAATAAATTACATGAACAATATTAAGTCAATCCTCTATTTGGGAAGGAATAAGTATCTACATCGATATAAGAAGTATGTGAATACTTCAGAATTATCAAGTATGATATTTGGCTAAAGAAGTTTGACTTCTGAAATGAATGTGTTTATGGTATACATGACAACATTCAAAGTTCAATTAACTGATAGACTGTCATCGTAAACACTGGAAACAAAGTCTCACTCTTTTGCCAAAAAGAATACTTCAACTCATTATATGATAATGGTTCAAATGTCAGGAGACATTAAAGATTTGCAAAGAATGTGTGGATCTGATAAAACAGATTCAGGGCAAGACATTTTCCATGAGTAAGCATGATCATATCATCATATATGATATGATGAATATTAGCAAATGCAACAAGATTATTTGCACTCTAGTGCAAGTGGGAGACTGAAAGAGATATACCCTAGAGGAAAATAATAAAGAGTGTTTATTATCATATCTCATTAGTTTATAATAGTTTTGTATTATGCTATAACTGTATCAATTGGAAACATTCATATATAAACAAACCAGAGTCCCTTGTAGTCTCTGTTTAACTAGTTCATTGGGAAGCTCATGATCAAGGTTTTCTGATCATGTTGCATTTATGTCAACTAAAAATGAAGTCATATAGTTAGTGAATGATGTGATGGACATTACCTAATATAAGTATTGCATCATGATCAAGTCAAATGTTCATCGTTGTAATAGTTAGAAACAAAGTATCCTAATCTTTAGACCGTGAGATCATGTTTAATCACTGTCACCTGAAGCTACTTTGACTGCATCAAATGTCATGACCGTAACTGGGTTGAGGCGCATGTATCCAGATCGGGATTTGTTCTCCTGCATGACAGGAAGATACATCCAAAAATGTTGCGCAACATCTGACTATGTCACATGGATGAAATATTATGGAATGAGTAAAACAGCATTTGTTAGTAACGAGATTGAACAAGGTATGATGATACCTATGATCACATCCCGGACAAGTCATGTATCAAATTAACAAAGTGAATTGGACTCAAGGTTTATGGTTCCAACGATAATAGATATCATGGAATGCATAGGGGTCATTATGGGCATCCCGGTCCCGCTATTGATCATTCATCTAAGAGGAGTCTCGATCATGTCTGTGATGTTCCCAAACCATAGAGGTAACACACTTAAGAGTATGATAGCATTGGGAGATCATTTGGTTGAACGGAGTCAACGAAGAAAGAAAGAGAGAATACCAGAATCGTTTCGATTAAGACCTAGAATTGTTCCAGGTGGATCCAAAGTCGTTTGGAGTGGAACAAAAGGTGTTTTAGGTCAATAGGATATTAATAATATGTATTTATATATTAATTTAATAATATGTATTTATATATTAATTATTGGAATTAATATTAAATAAATATTTATTTATTATTAAATTTTAAGGGCAACTTCCCCTGATGGGCCAAAACCCCAAAGGGTTGTTGTACAAGGACTAGGGGTGACTTGCTAGAAGCTTCATGACCTTGAGGCCGGCTACGGTTTCTACTACCTCATCCATGTTCGTCGTGGAATGCTAAGCGCTTTTAATCTATAAGGGTTTATCACCAAAACCTTCTCTGTTACAACATTAATCCTAGATAGATGCTGACATTGGGTGTTGCACTAGTTAAGAAAAATGTGTTTTCTGCTGCGAACCCCTTCAGAATCTTCACTACTAGTTGCATCCTAGTAGTTCCCAAAGAAATCCACAAAGATATATATATATATAATAACAATTCCAACGAGAGAAAAAATACAAATGGGTAGATTAAAAATATATAAACCACAACAAAAGTGAAATAGCAGTAGAGTACATATAAGAATACAAATGGGTCTAAGAGGCATAAAGATAACCAAGTGGTATCAATATCACTGCCCAGACCAAGCCGCAGGGATAATCTTGCTAATGTCGTTTGTCATCATACCTTCCTAGGTAGAATTCCATGGAAAGCAGCAATAAGTATGAATGTATTATAGCAAGACTTAAGAGATGTAAAGAGTCATCGAAAACCCGCCGGGGTACATCAGGTACTCAAACGTTTTTTGTAGATGCAAGTGGGTCGTCATAGGTGATGATGTGTAGCTCAGATCACTGTAGAGCTTCGTTGAGAGACCCCAAGAGGAAGGTATGATGAGCACATCAGCAAGTTTTCCCTCAGTAAGAAACCAAGGTTATCGAACCAGTAGGAGGAAGGAAACGACTCAAAGGTGTTGCTAGCAACTTGGAAACCTGCACAACACAAACTCAAAACTTTTCCCCCAACGAATAGTGAGGTTTTCAATCTCACTGGTTTGCTGAAAATAAAGGATTAACTGTATGGTGTGGAAGGTAATGGTGCTTTGTAGAAAGAAAATAGTAACAGTGGAAGATGTATCAATGGTAAAGATTGGACTGGGGTCCACAGTTCACTAGAGGTGTTCTTCTTAAGATAAACAACATAACATGTTGGGTAAACAAATTACAGCGGGGCAATTGACAGGACGGAGCAAGGTATAATAATGCAATACTACACATTCATGATCCTATGAGATTTGATTGGGCAATACAACAAGATACATAGACCTCCATCCAACTGCATCTATGACTAGTAATCCACCTTCAGGTTATCATATGAACCTCTAGTATTAAGTTGCAAGCAACGGATAACTGCTTTAAGCAAAGTGTGTAAGGTAAACAATCCACTTGTTCCATGAACAAGAGATCATTGTTTTCTCCCTAGTAGCAACATCACATCTACAACCTTAGAGATTTCTGTCACTTCCCCAGATTAAATAGATGCATGAACCCACCATCGAGCATAAATACTCCCTCTTGGAGTGACTAGTATCTACTTGTCCAAGATAGCTACTAGAAACGGATAGCATGCAAGATCTCAAAAAACACAGACATGATAGAATCAATAAGATAGAATCATTAACCAATCTGACATAGTAATCTCAATATCCATCGGATCCCTGCAAACACAACATGCATGATTACAAATAGATGATCTTGATCATGAACAGAGCTCACAAGATCTAAACATGGTAGCACAAAGGAGGAGAAACAACCATCTAGCTACTACATGGACCCGTAGTCCAAGGTGGAACTACTCACACTTCATACCGGAGGATGGCATGGTGACGAAGGCTTCCAGGATGATCTCTTCCCTCCGGCAGGGTGCTGGGAAGAGCTTGATACGTCGGAAACGTATCTATAATTGTTGATGTTCCATGCTTGTTCAGTATCTACTTTGCTTTTCTTTCTCTACACTTTGAGGTGTTTTTATATGTTTTCTGGTACTAACCTATTAATAAGATGCCACAGTGCCAGTTGCTTGTTTTCTTCTGTTTTTTGGTTCCAGAAAGGTAGAAAATCAATATTCTCGAAATTGGACGGGACAAAAGCCAAAGTCAATATTTTACCGTGGGGAACACAGAGCCAGAGTATGAGACGGAGGGGAGGCACCAGGAGGACACACCCCCTGGCGGAACGGGCTATCCCTAGCCACGCCTGGGGGGTGTGACCACCCTGGCCGCCCACTGCCTCACCTCTTCATCTATAAAGACCCCCGATGCCAAAACCCTAAGTACTAATGACCCACAAGTGTAGGGGATCGCAACAGTCTTCACGGGTAGTATTACCCAATTTATTGATTCGACACAAGGGGAGCCAAAGAATACTTGCAAGCCTTAACAACTGAGTTGTCAGTTCAGCTACACCTGGAAATAGTTCTTCCTCACAGACGTTTATCAGTAGCAACAGTTTGAAGTAGCAACAACAAAGCAACAACAATAGTGAAACATGAGCAATAGTAACAGTAACGGTAAACAGTGCGATTCGAGTGCGGTAGGCATAGGGATGGATGGACTGGTGTTGCATGGACGAGTCTAAACATGTAACTTCAAGATCTAGGGCATTGCAGATAAATAATAACAAGCATCCAAGTACTAAACAATCCTAGGCATGTGCTCCAAATATAGTCATATGTGCTCTCAATGAGAACTTGCACAACATCTTACATCCGGCCAGCCCGTATGGGCCTCTAGGTAACTACTGGCAATTAAGGTGCTCCTTTTAATAGAGCACCGGAGCAAAGCATTAACACTCCATGAACACATGTGATCCTCACACCACAGCCATTCCCTTTGGTTGTCCCAATTATTGTCACTTTGGGGCCTTTGGATCCAGACAATGATATGTGTACACAACTTGCAGATAAGATCACAAACAATACTATCATAATGATTCAATAATAAGTTCAGATCTGAGATCATGGTACTCGGGCCCTAGTGACAAGAATTAAGCACAACAAGTTGCAACAAAGTCAAAATAGCACTAATAGAGATACTAGGCACTATGCCCTAACAATATTATTCGATAACATGATAGAACCCATCCAATCCCTACCATCCCCAAGCCTACAGCGGGGGGATTACTCACTCATGGATGAGGGAAACATTGATGGTCGATGGAGAGGCGTTGGTGATGACGATGGCGATCATCCTCTCCAAATTCCACTTCCCGGCAGGGTGCCAGAACGGAGTTTCTGGATCCGAATCTTGGTTTCTGGTGGCGGCTGCGTAGCGGAACTTTTTCTGGAAAACTATCGAACCCTCCCCCCCCGGTTTTTAGGTCGAGAGGCAACTTATAGGCGCAGAGGGAGGCCGAGGGGGTGCCTGGGGTGGCTGCACCCCCTAGGCGCGACCAGAGGTGGGCCCGCGCCTGGCAGGGGTGTGGGCCCCCTAGGTCCCTTCTCCGTCTCGTCTTCTGGCTCCGTGGATCTTCTGGTGAAAAATAATTTTTGGCATATTTTCAGTGATTTTTCCTGATAGTTCATTTTCTGCACAAAAACTAGACACCAAGGTAATTCTGCTGAAAACAGTATCAGTCCGTGTTAGTTGTATCCAAATCACACAAGTATAGAGGAGAAACAGTAGAAAAAGTGTTCGGGAAAGTAGATACGTTTTCGATGTATCAACTCCCCCCAAGCTTAGCTTATTGCTTGTCCTCAAGCAATTCAGTTGAAAACTGAGTGCGATAAAAGAACTTTCATGAACACATTTGCTTCACATGATGTAAATATTCTCAGCACGGGAGTAGATGCTTAGACAATTCATAATAAAGAGTATGCAACTAAGTCTACTCAATAGTCATTGCGAGCTATGAAGAGAAACCAACTCAATAATAATAAGTAGCAAGAAACATAAACATAAGCAACATTGCAATGCTCATAATAAGGTATGATAGAGTGGTATCTCGCTTGCCTTTGTTTGAAGAGCACAATATAAATGCCAAGGCACCTCTGAAGTTCAAGTGAAAACTAGAGATAAAGATATCAGAGATACAAGCATCAAAGTCATGACATAATTAACCAAGTTTTGAAACAAACACAATAATGACAACTATGCTCTCAAGAAGGTGCTCATAGAATAAGTAGTGACTCAACAAGGCTGTGAAAAGGTTTTGTAAAGTTTGAAAGACTTCCAAATGCTAAAGGAAGGTACTCATTAGCTTTGATCTCTTATTGCCCCTATCATAGGCATCTTCATATGGTTAAGGTGAAAGTGAGGTCCAATCTGAGTTATATGCTTGAGAGACCATAAACTAGAAATCCCAAGTCCCTTGAGTATGAGGGCTGCTCCGCATGCTACTCAACTTTGGTTACCTGTAAGTTCTTGTCATTGTAAATACATGCATATCATAGAGAACCGCCAACGGGTTACCCCTTGCACATGATACAGGAGCTATCCCCTGATCAAAATGACAAGGCAAGCAGACAATGAGCATCTCAGCGATCTTTTTATTTACTATGTGTATAGCTTTTTATTGAGGATGCTTCATAAATACTCATTATGGTGATGCTGCAGGTTTCCACCATGATTAGGCATGGCTTAGGCTAGCGGCCCAGGCGTTTCTCTAACACAATGTATAGACTCCATAAACTCACAAGCTCCCTTTTTATTTCGGATCGACGACATCCGCAAACAAAAGAGCAAGGTATCAACTGGATAAAATATCCAAAAAGTGTTGAAAGCGTTCCCTGTGACAGCACGGTTCTGCTGACTCCCAGCATATAATTTGCAAGCATATAACTTTCATGGACAAGTTACAATGGTTCAACATTATTAAGTGCACAGAATAAAGTGTGCCATCAAGTTCGTGAGAGCTTTACTAACTAACTTTCTCAAAACAAACAAACATTTTATTTTGGAAGAAAACATGGCATATACAATATGCACTGAAATAGCAAATGAATGCTAGTAGGTAGGTATGGTGGACACTATTGGCAATGTTGGTTTTTGGGAATTGGAAGCACAGGTAGAGCTCATACCCAGTGCAAGTGAAGGCTAGCAATAGAGAGGGAGCGACAAACGAGAGAGCAGTAATTGTCATAATTATGCTTGCAACAAAACAGGACTAATTATGACATGAAAGTGATACAAGAACTCTTAGGCAAAATAAATTATCGAGGCTTACTGACTATTGTTTAGTCATATGCATGCGTGAGCATGTGCCAAGTCGATTCACATGAAACTTTCATAGGAGGATACCACAATAGCATACCGAAATATGAATAAAACAATGCAAGCAAACATTCATATGACATGCTACAAACTATTAGCAAGCTAGAGCTAATCATGAACAAGTAAGAACTATTAAGCATCCATCAGTATCATACACCTTACAATGAACATACTAAGCATGCTCACAGTGATGAGTAAATGTACAAAAATGGAAACAAATAGAGTTCATTACAAGCCCCTTACCACTCCTCAAGTTGTCTTAATCTTCGTTATTGTCCTTCACTTGTGTGACTTGAATAATAACATGAAACCAAAATCAAAGAAGAGCAACACATATTTTTGGTGTTTTCAATTTTTTAAAGAAAGCAAAAACAACAAAAGCAAACCAAAAACAAAAACTAATACGCTCCAAGAACAACATAACTATGCATGAAACAATAAAAACGAAGTGTCTAGAAAGACCTGAGATTTTTATTGATAAAGAAGGGGATGCCTTGGGCAACCCCAAGCTTTGATGCTTGTACCTCTTAAATATTTCTTGGGGTGACACGGGGTGCTCCCCCAAGCTTGAGCTTTTGTCCATTCTTCATCTCATTACATCATTCTCTCTCTACACCTGAAATTTTTCCTTCATACAAAACTTCATGAGATTTTTATTGATAAAGAAGGGGATGCCTTGGGCAACCCCAAGCTTTGACGCTTGTACATCTTAAATATTTCTTGGGGTGACATGGGTTGCCCCCAAAAGCTTGAGCTTTTGTCCATTCTTCATCTCATTACATCATTCTCTCTCTACACCTGAAATTTTTCCTTCATACAAAACTTCACACAATCTTCATTAGCAACATTAGTGTATTCAAAAGATAATAGACCTTCGGTTTAGCTTTGGAACAACAAAACTTTTCACTACAAAACTCAAGCTACTGTAGCAAATCCTTAAAAAATCTCAATTCCTCAAAAGAGAACTCAAAAAGGAATCAATAAGAAGCAAATGCAAATAATGGCAGAAATCTATCAAAACAGACCAACAGGTAGAAACCGATTTTTTCAAAAATCTTATATTTCTCAAATCAAAAAGTGTTGAACTAACTAAAGTTAGCTAACATACTGGGGTATTTATTCGTAAATTTTCAGCTCAATCCGACTTACAGAGACTCCTCACGAATTTTATGGTGGAGGACAGAAATATGATTTGGAACAGCAACTCCTCAAATCTTACTTCTCTCTCATTAGAGGTCATTATTGGCACAAAAAGCAAATAAAAAGGATAAGGAGAGGTCATTACTGAAGTAATAACTTCCAAGACTCAAGTAAACTCTTGGGTTATCTCCCAACAAGTACTTTTCTTTAACGCCTTTAAGTTATGTAACACCCTCAGAATCGGACCTATGCAAGTTTTAGCAAAATTCGCCAAACCCGCATAGAAACGATTCAAAGGTGCCCACCAGGCACTTTCGTGCGGGTGGAAAACGAAGTAATAACATTACACAACAGTCCTCGATGGGACCCACAGAGATATATAGCGGCGACTCAAGGAGCCAAGAATCTGATATAATATACAAAGATCCAAATCACCTTGAAAGCGATAGGCGTCCAGCTACGGACAAGATGCAAATGGGGCTAAGAGCCACGAAGAATAACCAATGGCGTCCATAACCCTGCCTGGGCCAAGCGGAAGGGTAACCCCGCTAACGTCGATCTCAAAACCTGCTTAAACAAAAAGGGCCGACAAAGGGCAAAGGAAAAAGAAGGAGCGTCGATCGAGGCCAAGACACGAGGCTAGAATTGGCGGTCCTCGCCTACATAGGTATGGTGGATCAAGCGGCAAAGGCATGCACTAAACAACCTATAGAGACTCGATACTCAAGGCGTCAAGCGGAGGGTAAGAAGGACCTATTCGGAACCAACCTGATTCTATCATCAAACAAACCCATCCTGGCGTTTCCCCCTCGAGACCAAACGAGGAAGTCAACCGAGGAACTCACACAGTTGGCAGTTTTATTTATTCGTTTATAGTTGCGGCACTTTACTAGTCAGGTTTAGATAATCGTCCTGATAAAGTAAGCAGTGGGCACTTTTAGTTAACCATTCTGTTGTAGTTGCATCAATTACTAATCAGATATGAATAGCATGAGATATCCCATAAAACCCAGCAGTTGTTGGTACTTTTATTCAGCCATTCCGTTGTAGTTGCAATACTTACTAGTCAGGTACAATTGTCGCAAGCGACAACCAAACAAGCAATTGTGGGCAGTATTATTTAGTCATTCCATTATAGTGAAGCTGATTACTAGTCATTATAAAGTCAAATTTATAGCAATAAACTTTAGTTATGCTTGTCTATGATCGAGATACTGTGCTCCAAGTCGTCCATATCCGCGGACACGGCTTTCAGAAAGTTTTACGGCGGGGTGCACCAATAGCAACACGCCGATCAACCTCGGAAAAACCAAAACAAAACCCAACGAGGCTTTCACGGTGAACAATCACAGGATTCAGAAATATTTCAGGGGCCACCTTTGAGTAGATCCATAGCAGTAAGCTAGCTTGAGACGGCCTCAAGGTTAGCGCCAATGGTCAAGCATGGCGGGAACCGAAAACTCGGGTGTCGATACAGCGTAATCACTCCGCCATCCTAACGATGCGATTAATGCGATACCTGCACAATTTAAATACGGAAAAGTAGCATGGCATAAGTACAGGATCGTAAATAAAACCTCAAACTAGTTTGTGGCCCCAAGAAATAAGATGAATCAAGCTCGCTCGGGGGTCCCATATACCTCCGGATGTGGATAGCGATAAATCAAGGAAAGTATCAAGTACTCGGGGTCTTACGGACACAAGTGGGCGTTCGGAAACCAAATATTATCTATCACCCACCGATGCCTCTGCTTATTTCAATTTTAGTTGTTAAACAGAAAATAAAGTGACGATAAGTAAAACTAGAATCATCCCCAACATCAACATGCGGCAATACATCAGCAACTGTGGCATATGACGACACATCAAGACTTGAGCAAGCAACTACGACGCATAAGTCCAACTATCTACCAAACAACAGGTAATAGGGTGTGTCCAAGGCAATATAGGGCTGCGGTATATCACGGAAACTAAAGCATCGCAACACAGATAGCAATAGATCAACAGGAGGGGAGTAAATGCCATAAAAGTAAGATAGGTAGAAAGGGGGGAGATGCTCGCCTGAAAACATTGTCGAAGGTTCAACCGAAGAGCGGGGCGAAGCTCACATCAACTCAACGGCCTTATCCGCGAAGAACCAAATCACTAGAAGAAACACCGGATGCTCTATTTAATACAACGGCAGAGAATCGGCATGATGCATGCATGATGGATGACATGGCAAAGGTGCGATGCAATTAGGTCATATTAAGTGGAACCGGGGTCCCGACAATTAATTAGGTGGTTCAAGTTATTTAGTAACCCCCGTAATTTAAATGTTGTTTTAACATGGCAGAAGATAGTACCAGGTTCGCTACACCAATTTAAATGAGGCCATTATAAGGCTAGATTTGCCCGCATATGGGCCCCATATTTAATTATTAGGTGAATCGGCATAAGGCCCCCAAACCACATGAAAGCATGCATGCAAGGTGAATGATTAATATGCATCAGTTGTCATCATGTTATAAAATAGGGTTTCGGGAAGGGGTTCACACATTAGGGTTCTCGACGCTCTTGGGGGTTCCGGGGTTCGGGGCCGGTCTCAGGGTCCAGGGTTCGACGGGATCGTTCCCGGCCTCCGGGGTCGTTCTCGGTTTACTAGGGTAGGTCTTGGCGTTCCGGGTTCTCGGCGTCCGTGTGGCGGTCTTGTAGTTTTGTGTAGGCGTCCTCGAGGTCGATGGCGAACTTGTCCGGTACCGGGGTTAGATGGTGTCTTAGCGTTCCCCGAGGTAGATCATGTCGAGCCATCGGGTTTGGCCTTGTTCGAGCGAAGATCTTGGCGACGGCCACGGAGAACTTGTTACGGGTCGGTCTTGTCGACGGTCTCGAGGTTCCGCGTCGGAGATCTTAGAATGTGACGCCATCGCTCGCGGGTTTCGACGATCTAGGCGGATGGCGAACTCGGCGAGACGGTCTCAAATGACGGCGAACATCCACACCACATCCATGTCACCACTCCACTTCAACTTGTACCGTTGACTGAGTACCAACGACGGACAACGAGCCGAACGCGCGCAGAGAGGGCACGACGGCGCTGCCTACTCGACAGAGGCGGACCGGCGGCTCTCAACGGCGGGGAGGTGCGGGCTCCGGTCTCGGGGCGGCAACACGCGGCCTTGAGAGGTGGAGGGGCCTCGGTCGTCGGCGACGACGCCTGAGAGAACCCACAGCGGTTCGGGCGGGGTGATGCGCCAGGTAGCAGAGGCGGGCCCGGTGGCGGAGCGCGACTAGGGACGAGCTCGGCGGGCAGCGGAGAGGAGGATGAGGCGGCAGCGGCGGCGTCAGGGAGCGAGCTCGCGTCGAGGCGGAAGCGGCGGGGCAGCGGCGGCGGTGGGGCTTAAGCGGCGACGCCGGCGATGACGCCTTGAGCCAGGCTAGCGAGGACCGGGCGGCTCCGGCGGTTGGCTCATGGAGCAGAGGGCAGCGAGGCGGCGGCACGCTGGTAGGCGGCGGCCAGCGGGGAGGCGGAGGAAGGTTGTCGCGAGGTCCGCGAGGGCAGGCTGGAGGAGGGCAGGAAGGAGCTCGGGGCGCTCGCGGTCGGGAAGAGGGTGGGGTTGGAGCGGTGCCTGCAGGCGGCGGGGTCGCGGTGGAAGAAGAGGAGCGGCGAGGCAGACGGTGTCTGCAGGCGGCTTGCGGCAGTGCGGCGGAGCATGGGGAGCCGAGGCTGCAGAGGGCGGCGGTCGCAGCGTGGGGAGGCGGGGTTGAGCAGGGAGGCGGTGGCCCAGGGAGGGGCGGGCCGTGGGCCAGGCGGTTGGTGGGACAGGGTCGGGGAGACTCGGCTGGGGAGGTTATCTGGGGAGGTGGGGTTGACCGCGTGTGGGGGGGTCCTGGGCGCGTGCGTGTGTTGTGTGTGTGTGTGTCTGCCGCGTGGGGCCACTGCGGTGGGGCCCGGACGGCAGCGGGTGGGGCGTGTGGAGGGCGTTGTGTGGGTGTAGCGCGGTGAGGGGCTGGGGGGTGGGCCCGCGCGAGTGGCTGGCGCCGCGCGCTGCGTGCGTGTGTGTTTGGCGGGTGGGGGCAGGGAAGGTGAGAGAGAGAGGGAGGGGTGAGGGGTGAGGGTGACGTGGCGTGGTCTGGTTGGGTGAGGGATAGGGAGAGGATGAGGTGGCGGCTCCTGATAGGAGGGGGTGATGTGGCTGGGAGGGATGGGTAGAGGACTGGGTAGCTTTAGAATATAAGGGGTGGACCGATTATATTTTTCTGGGGTGGTCGATCGGGTCAATCGGCCCGTTCGACTGCCCCTATTAAAATAATTTAATATTTTGTTTATTTTTAAATAACTTTTATAACTAGTTTTAGACAACAAAAATATCCGGAACATCCGGGGTTTAATTTGAAACAGAAGGAGGCCTAGTTTTCGGAAAACCATAGACTTTCGCAACATAGTTTCAGGTAAAATTTATATGCATGATGCTGTAATGGTGATGCAATGCACAAATTCAACGCGATTTTCTAGTAGTGGTTTTGCGGGATGCCACAAGTTAGGCACGGCGAAGAGCAAAGATTGGAAAGGAGAAAAATAAAAGTGAGCAAGTATAACCATAGTGAAAGCATTATTTTGTTCATTAAAATCCTTTTGTTAACAAGTTTGATCAAGTCTTGTTACCAAAACAATCTTATATGAAACAAAACTTTGCATTCCACAAGGTGATTATGTTACCTTATACTTGATAGCAATGGTCCCAATCATAATAGTTGCAAAATTTTCTTGTGGAATGGAACAATGTATTTCTCCAACCTTGATGCTCTCAATATTTTCAATGGAATTCAGGAAATAGATCTTTGCAACCTTCTTGGGGAAATAGATAGTATGCTCTTTGTCATTAATATTGAAAGTTAATTTTCCTTGATTACAATTGATGACAACACTTGCAGTATTAGGAAAAGGTCTCCCAAGAATAATAGACATATTATCATCTTCAGGCATTTCAAGCACAACAAAATTAGTTAAAACCAAGCAATTATGAGCCACTTAAACAGGAACATCCTCACATATACTAACAGGAATAGTAGTTGACTTATCAGCCATTTGCAAAGATATATCAGTTGGTATCAACTTTTCTAGCTGGAGTCTCTTGTAGAGAGAAAAAGCATAACACTAACTCCGGCTCCCAAATCACATAAAGCAATTCTAACATAATTATTCTTAATAGATCAAGGAATAGTTGGTATACCTGGATCACCAAGTTTCTTTGAAACCTTACCATTGAAGGATTAATTAGCAAGCAAAAGTTGAAATCTCCTAATTAGGAATCTTCCTTTTATTAGAGACAATATCCTTCATATACTTTGAATAAGGAGGCAACTTAATAGCATCGGTCAAAGGAATTTGCAAGAATAAAGGCTTCATCCACTCACAAAACTTGTTGTAGTGATCTTCCTCCTTTGACTTGTCTTTCTTACCTGGAAAAGGCATAGGTTTCTACATCCAAGGTTCTCTCTCTTTACCATGTTTATTAGCAATAAAATCTTCCTTGGTGTACCTAGTGTTATTAGTGTGTTTTTCAGGTTCTTCCTCAACTTCTTCATTATCAGGAGCATCATTTTTATCATTACCACTCTCAGTTTCAGCATCAGAGACAGATATACTATTAGGATCTATAGTAGGTTCAAGTGGTTCCTCAACTACTCTATGTTTCTTTTTCTTTCTCTTACGAGGACTACCACTACTTTCACCTTGTTGAGAATCCTGCTCAATTCTTTTAGGGTGTCCTTCAGGATATAAAGGATCTTGAGTAGCTATACCACTCCTAGTTCTAATTCCATAAGCATGTTTATCTCCTGAAGCATTAACTAGCATATCCTTTTGTACCTTAGCAAGTTGATCAAGTTGGGTTTGAACCATTTGAAAGTGTTTACAAAGCATCTTAATATCATTTGAAGTTCTTTCCACAATATCTTTCAACTCATTGATAGATCTAGAGTTTTCCAATAAATGATTCTGAACTTGTTTATTCAAATTACCTTGCTTAACAATAAAAATGTCAAGTTCCTCTAAACATTGATCAGGAGGCTTACCATAAGGAATATCACCTTCATTAAAGTGTTGGAGAGAGTGTACCTCAATAGTGTATGAGTGGGGAATTGGCTTACATAATTCTTCTATAGGAGGTAGATTCTTCACATCTTCATCTCTAATACCTTTCTACTTTAGACATTTCTTAGCTTCCTTCATCACTTCATGATTGAATGCAATAACTCCCCTCTTCTTTGGTGTTGGTGTTGGAACTGGTTCAGGCACAACTGGTTCAGGAGTAATAGGCTCAGGTGTATTTAGCTTAGTTGAAGGCCAATCATCATAATTCTTGCTTATCTTAGCCATTAATTCTTCAGCATCTGTAGGAGTTCTTTTCCTGAAAACACAATCAGCAAAGCTATCTAGGTATGACCTAGAATCAACAGTTAGTCCATTATAATAAATATCAAGAAGCTCATTCTTAGGTAATGGACATCCAGGATGTGCCTGAATCAAGACACAGAACCTTGTCCATGACTCAGGCAATTTATCTTCTTCTCCCTGTTTAAAATCAAAAAGTCTCTGCAAAGCAGCATGTCTAGCACTGGGAGGAAAATATTTCTGGAAGAAAGAAGCAATCAAACAATCAGGGCTATCAATGGAACTAGGAGGTAATCTATTAAACCAAGTCCTAGCTTCTCCTTTTAGTGAAAAAGGGAAGATCTTAATAACAAAGTACTTGCGCATCCTAAAATCATCAGAGAATAAAGCACTCATAGTAGAAATCTCATTCATATGATCCACAACACTCTCATTTTCAGTCCCACAGAAAGGTTCTTTCTCAACAATATCTAAATAAGATAAATCAAGAGAGAAATCATAATCTTTATCTTTAATATCTATGGGAGAAGTGGCAAACTTAGGGCCAGGCTTGGCCGCGCGGCCAGGGGTGTGGCCCCCTTGAGGCCCTCCTTCGTCTCATCTTCTGGCTCCGTGTTCCCCACGGTAAAATATTGACTTTGGCTTTTGTCCCGTCCAATTCCGAGAATATTCATTTTCTGCCTTTTCTGGAACCAAAAACAAAATAAAACAGGCAACTAACACTGTGGCATCTTCTTAATAGGTTAGCCCCAGAAAACATATAAAAATACCACAAAGTGTAGACAAAGCAAAGCAAAGTAGATACTAAACAAGCATGGAACATCAAAAAATATAGATACGTTTTCGACGTATCAAGCATCCCCAAGCTTAACTCCTGCTCGTTCTCAAGTAGGTAAGTGATAAAAAGAATAATTTTTAAGGTGACATGCACCATCAAAATCAAGATCAAACCATTTGCAAGCATTGAAAGATGGGATCAAAGTACTCTAAACATGAGCATGAAAGATGTAGTTCTAACAATAAGACAAAGTAACTATGCATGCAACATGAAAGGTTACAAACAAAGATCATGAATAACAATGCATTGAAAGACGTTGTTTGTTTCACATATAGAAAACATAGCATAGTGGCATTCAGCTTGTCCCTCCTGGAGTAGCGATAAATGCATAGGACACCTTCAAAGTTCATAAGAGTGACTAGATACAAATAGTTCATCGGCAAGTAATATCAACAATATGAATCAATAAATAAGTTTTGGGACAATGCACATAGAACTAAGAATGAAAACTATGCTCTCTTAATTGGTGCCTAAGGATAGAAGGTGGAGACTCAATATAATGGTGGAAGAAAGGCCCTTAATAAAGGGAAGCGGGGATTTCAAGTCTCATAAAGAGCTTCCAAAAATTATGGTACTTGTTAGCTTTCAACTCTCATTGTCCTATCATAAGCATCTTGAAGTGATTAAGGTTAAAGTGAAGAAACTATGGAGTATATGCTTGAAAAAGTATAAGTTGGCAATGTCATGTCCCTTGAGTACGAGGGCCGCTCCTCATGCTACTAAACTTTAGTCACCGGTAAGTTCTTGTCATAGTAAGTACATGTGTATCATAGAGAACCGCCAACGGGGTATCCCTTGCACATGATACAGGAGTTGTCTCATAATCAAAATGACAAGGCAAGCATACAATGAGCATCTCAGCAATCTTCTTATTTACCATGGGAAAATGGTGTTTTTTTCTCTCTTTCCTCTTTTCAATATGTCTCTCTTTTTTTATAAGAAGAAAGCTTCATAGATTGCTCACTATGGTGATGCTGCAAGTTTCCACCATGATTAGGCATGGCTTAGGCTAGCGGCCCAGGCGTTTATCTAACACACATACATAACTCCATGGACTTACAAGCTTCCCTTTTATTTCACACCGACAACATCCGCAAACAAAAGAGCATGATATAAATAGGGCACAATGTACAAGTGCAATGTTGAAAGCGTTCCCCATGACAACATGGTCCTGCTAATTCCAACGTATAAGTGCAAGCATATACAACATAGATGACACAATGGTTCAAGTTTATTAGGGGCAAGAAAATAACGTGTGCCATCAATTTTGTGAGAGGTTTAATCACTAACTTTCACATAACAAAGTAACTTTTTAATTGGAAGATAGATAAAACAAGAATATACTTGGAATGGTGTAACGCACCATGCATAGGAATTTATAGTGGACAGTTTGGAATAACTTGGTTTCTTGGGAGTTGGATGCATGAGTAGAGCTTACTCATACAAGTGGAGGCTAGCAAAAGACTGGGAGCGACCAACTAAGAGAGCAATAATGGCCATAATCATGCAGAGTGACAAAACATTACTAATCAAAGCATAAAGTGGTACTACAAGTCAAAAACTAAATGATCATAGAGGCTATGGTGACTTGTTCATAGTCATAACATGGTGTGACCATATGCCAAGTCAACCCAAACAAAGCATCAAAGGAGAATACCATAATACTATGCTTTTGTATGCTAAAACAACGCATGATTCTTTCAATGCACATTAAGTAATCCTAATTGTTTGGAACAAGTCATGCTACAGCAATAATCACTAAGCATAAGGTCAAATCAACATCTATCATGACATCATAAAGTCCAAGTCACAGTCAAAGCAAGCTCCTCTTGTACTACTAAAGCAAGAACTTCCTACTCCTTTCCACCACCAATCAACTTATTTGAAACAACACAGCGAGAACGGGGGTCCAAACACTTTATTCAAGCAAACTAAGCAAACAAAAACTAAAAAAGAAAACTAAGGCGCTCCAAGAACAACACAACTGTGCATGAAACAATAAAAAACGAAGTGTCTAGAAAGACCTGAGATTTTTATTGATGAAGAAGGGGCTGCCTTGGGCATCCCCAAGCTTTGACGCTTGTACCTCTTGAATATTTATTGGGGTGACACGGGGTGGAATACCCAAGCTTGAGATTTTGTCCATTCTTCATCTCATTACATCATTATCTCCTTACACCTGAAAATTTTCCTTCATACAAAACTTCACACCATCTTCATTAACAACATTAGTGTATTCAAAAGATAATAGAACTTCGGGTTTTAGTTCTAATACAACAAAACTTTCACTAAAACACAAGCTACTGTAGCAATTCCCTCAAAAAGCTCAATTTCCCAAAAAGAACCCAAAAAGGAATCAATAAGAAGCAAATGCAAATAATGGCAGAAATCTGTCAAAACAGACCAGAAGGTAAAAATCAATATTTTCGAAGACCTTCTGTTGCTCAAATAAAAAGTTTTGAACTAACAAAAGTTAGATAACAACCTGCGGGATTTATTCATAAAATTAAATCTCAATCCGACTTATAGAGATTTTACACGAATTTTTACGGTGGAGCACAAAAATCTGTTTCGGGACAGCAACTCCCAAAATCTTACTTCCCTCTCATTAGAGGTTATTCTTGGCACAAAAATCAAATAAAAAGGATAAGGAGCGGTTATTACAGAAGTAATAACTTCCAACACTCAAGAAAACTATTGTGTTATCTCCCAAGAAGTACTTTTCTTTAACGCCTTTAAGTTAGGCACAAGAAGATGCTCACGTAAGAAATATGAATTGAAGTAAAAGAGAGCATCAAGAAGCAAATTAAAAACACATTTAAGTCTAACCCACTTCCTATGCATAGGAATCTTGTAAGAAAAAAGGTCAAAGAAGCACATAGTAACAAGAATGGGTAGATAAAACAAGAGCAACTTCAAAACTTTTAGCACATAGAGAGGTGTTTTAGTACCATGAAAACTTCTACAACCATATTTTCCTCTATCATAATAATTTTCAGTAGCCTCATGAATAAACTCAACAATATAACTATCACATAAAGTATGCTTTTCATGATCCACAAACACATAATTTTTATCAAGATCAAAAATAGTGGGATTAAAACCTTCAAACCCACTTTTAGCAATTTTATAACAAGATGACTGATCATTCAATATAGGACCATCATCTAGAGATTTATCATAAACATTTTCTAAGCAAAACTCTTTAGTACCATGCATTTCAAAGTTAGGCACAAATATAGGATTATCATAGATAACAGGAGCATAACTATTATCACAAGTTTTACCCATAGCAGATATTTCAAAAGAATCCATGGGAACATAACATTCATCCTCCTTTAGTAAGCATGGGGGGACAATCAAATAATGTAAGAGGTAAAGAGTTACTCTCATTAGAAGGTAGGAATGGGTAGATCCATTCTTCCTCCTCTTGACCATCACTCTCCTCCTCTTTTTCATCTAATGAGCTTTCAGGTTTAGCAATTTCGTCTTCCATAGGCTCCTGCAAGGCATTAGTCTCTTCCGTTTGTGGAAAGCATCTATTAATATATTCAAGAATATAGCCATATTCTTCCTTGTAATTATCAAAGAAAAATTTAAGTATATCAAAAACCTCATATTTATAAGGTGCATCATCAGTATTTTCAAGCAAACAAGCAAGTTCAAATGCACCCTTGAAAGCAATAAATTCTTCAATTTGTTCCAGATCATAAAATTCATAATTTCCTTTAACATAATAAGATATGGTAACATTATCATTATACTCACATTGAAAAGGTAGGTGTTTATACCTCCTACAACAACAATATTTATCAAAGCAATAAGTAACATTATAAGTAGAGCACACCTCTCTAGCAATAGTATTCAATTTATCAATTTGTTCCCATAAGTGTTTCCCTTTTTGTGACAACCGGTGTTCCTTATAATAATACTTTTGTTCTTCCATGAACCCACCTTGCCAATAAGAACAAGTTTCAAAGAAACCATCCATTAATAGAAAGCATGACCAAGCAAGGCAATAACAGACCAACAACTAGAGTACGAACTAATTTTTTTGTGTTTTTATAAGAGAAAACAAACCAAACGAAACTAATTTTTTGGAGTTTTTTATAAAAAGAGGCAAACAAAACAAGGCAAAAGAAACTAAGCAAAACAAAAAACAAAGTAAAGAGAAAGGTTGTGAAGGACTCCCCTTTTGAAGCCGTCCTTAGCCTCCCCGGCAACAGCGCTAGAAATAGCTTGATGATGTGTAGCTCAGATCACTTTAGAGCTTCATTGGGAGACCCCAAGAGGAAGGTATGATGAGCACATCAGAATTTTTTTCCTCAGTAAGAAACCAAGGTTATCGAACCAGTAGGAGGAAGGAAACGACTTAAAGGTATTGCTAGCAACTTGGAAACCTGCACAACACAAACTCAAGACTTTGCCCCAATGAACAGTTAGGTTGTCAATCTCACCAGTTTGCTGAAAACAAAGGATTAACTATATAGTGTGGAAGGTAATGGTGGTTTGCAGAAAGTAAACAGTAACAGTGGAAGATGTATCAATGGTAAAGATTGGACCGGGGTCCATAGTTCACTAGAGGTGTTCTCCTTAAGATAAACAACATAACATGCTGGATAAACAAATTACAGTGGGGAAATTGATAGGACAGAGCAAGACATAATAATGTAATATTATACATTCATGATCCTATGAGATTTGATTGGGCAATACAACAAGATACATAGACCGCCATCCAACTTCATCAATGACTAGTAATCCACCTTCAGGTTATCATCCGAACCCCCTCCAGTATTAAGTTGCAAGCAACAGATAACTGCTTTAAGCAAAGTGTGTAAGGTAAACAATCCACTTGTTCCATGAACACGAGATCGTTGTTTTCTCCCTGGTAGCAATAACACATCTACAAACTTAGAGATTTCTGTCACTTCCCAAGATTAAATAGAGGCATGAACCCACTATCGAGCATAAATACTCCCTCTTGGAGTCACTAGTATCTCATTGGCCAAGATAGCTACTAGAAACGGAGATCATGCAAGATCTCAAACAACACGGACATGATAGAATAAATAAGACAGAATCATTAACCAATCTGACATAGTAATCTCAATATCCATCGGATCCCCACAAACACATCATGCATGATTACAAATAGGTGATCTTGATCGTGAATGGAGCTCAAAAGATCTAAACATGATAGCACAAAGGAGGAGAAACAACCGTCTAGCTACTACATAGACCCGTATTCCAAGGTGGAACTACTCACACTTCATACCGGAGGCTGGCATGGTGATGAAGAAGGCCTCCGGGATGATCTCTCCCCTCCGGCAGGGTGCTGGGAAGAGCTTTAGATCCCCCCGATCTAGGGACGATGGTGGCGGCGGCTACAGACTGTTTCGTGGAAGATTGATTGGGTCCTTAGGGCTTAGGTATCGGGGACTTCTTATAGGCGAAGAGGGAGGCCGAGGGGGTGACCGAGGCGGTTGCACCACCCCAGGCGTGGGCCAGGCCTGGCCGTGCGGCCAGGGGGTGTGGCCCCCTCGAGGCCCTCCTCCGTCTCATCTTCTGGCTCCGTGTTCCCTACGGTAAAATATTGACTTTGGCTTTTGTCCCGTCCAATTCCAAGAATATTCATTTTCTGCCTTCTCTGGAACCAAAAACAGAAGAAAACAGGCAATTCGCACCGTGGCACCTTGTTAATAGGTTAGTACCAGAAAAAATATAAAAATACCTCAAAGTGTAGACAAAGCAAAGCAAAGTAGATACTAAACAAGCATGGAACATAAAAAATTATAGATATGTTTTCAATATATCAATAGGATGTATGGTGGAGTTAAGCGGTAACAAAGACCTAAAAAACTATAGAGACACGCTTCAACTTTTGTGTACCATAAGAACAATTTAGTTCTGTGTGAAACATAACACCATGAAGGAAAAACACCACACCATAAAGTCCCACTTGCATAACCTAACACATGGAAGTAATTCCATGATACTCCCACTATTGGAATTTTTTAGTTATTTGTTGTAGTCGTTCTTATTACTAAGAAAGTTATTATTAATTAGGTGTAAGATATTCCATGATCAAGTCGGAACAATTCCAAGTCGTCCATAATCGTCTACATGGATTTCGAAAAGATTTAACTATGTGCAACACATATGCCGGTATCCACGCATACGAGGTGGAGTGTCGGCGGGCGGATTGTTAGATCTACGTCATCGGCTCTGAGACTTGTAGCGCTAGTGGCTAGGGTTTCCGACACATGCAATGGTCTAACCTTTTGAAAGGTTTGCCACTACCTTCACTACATATAGGCGAATAGGTGTGGGACCACAACTCTTGCCGCCCACTCACTAAACCCTAATATTCAGTCACACAAGTCCGATCTGTTGACACGGTCCCTTTCCGATCTAGCTCCAGTATCTCAAGTGTGTAACCATGTAGGTTCACATTAACTCAGACATAGTTGGAGTCCAACTCAACAAATTAGCCACCATAGGCTCCTAACGTTGTCTCCTGAGATCATTAAGTCAAAAGATGGATTATTATTGGTGTGGGCTCGCTTCATGAGCATTTTATCCCACAAACCCATCCCAACCAGAGACCAACACAGACTTACATTAGTTCTTTGGTCCCTCTCTCTCCCAAAATACTAGCCTGTTAGGAGGTTCAACCTTAGACTTATAAATCGCTCCTGGTCTCCTCCCACAACCGATATTGGACTAAACCAGCAAATCTCCCCTCACACATTGGTCACCACGGGCCTGCTTAGCACAATGTTTCCACCCACCAACCATGAACGACCACAGTGAGCACACCCAAAATTGCATCGAAACACATGTGCTTTAATACCAATTGTTATAGTGTTGAGAGTGTCACGGCCCACTAACCCAACCCAAATGCATGGAGACCAACACAGACTTACATCAGGCCTTTGGGACCTCTCCCTCTCAAAGTATATCCTATTAGGGGGTCACTGGAAGGAAATAAACGATCAACTGTTTTCCAGGAGGAAAATAACTCCACAACAGGTGGCTATACACACATATGCGCTCCTAAACGATTTGGAGATGCCCTCCTCCCATCGACTGCAAAAGCTTCAGATACTAATGTGAAGGGAATATGCCCGAGAGGCAATAATAAAGTGGTTATTATCGTATTCCTTGTTTATGATAAATGTTTATTTTACATGCTATAATTGTATTAATACGGAAATGTTAATACATGTGTGTTTAATAAACAAAAGGAAGTTCCTAGTTATGCCTCTCTTATAAACTAGCTCATTGATTAACAAGATGATCAAAGGTTTCCTGATCATGGACATTGGATGTTGTTAATAACGAGGTCACAACATTAGTGTAATGGTGTGATGAACATTCATTCGAAGTATAGCATTACGATCAAAGTCATTGAGTTTATATTGCTATAACAACTTACGAAGTAATCCTAATCCTTAGACCATGAGATCATGTCAATCACTAACACCGGAAGAGTTTCTTGATAACATCAAACATCACACCATAACAGGGTGATTATAAAGATGGGTTTAGAACTACTAAAGTGTTATGTTGAGGCCCATGGATCGAGAGTGGAATTTGTTCATCCCGATGACGGATAGATATGCTCTAGGCCCTCTCGGTGATATCACATTGATTAGCTTGCAAGCAAGTGATTTGATCACTAGAATGTTATATCACGGGAACAAGAAAAGAGTGCATGTCAGTAACGAGATCAAACTAGGTATGGAGATACCGATGATCGAATCTCGGACATGTAATATATCGCGAAACAAAGGGATTAGGATACTAGCGTAAAAGGTTCTCGCAATCACAAGAAAGTCATCGCTAAATGTGTGGGAGTCAATATGGGTCTCCAGATCCCGCTTCTGATTATTGATCCGAGAGGGGTCTAGATCATGTACGCATTATTCGCGAACCGTAGGGTGACACACTTAAGAGACACCGACATCCATTTGGAGCAAAAGTTTCATGCCGGAAAGAATAACAAGAGCAGGAATTTATTTCACTAGATACCGAAACGGGTTTTCGGGTGAAATTGCAGAAAGTGTTTTTGCATGTGAAATGAAATACTAGCAAGGGGTTATATGAGAATGTTTGTCATTAAAGTAATTGGCAAAATTCTGAATAAATAAAAGGATTTTTATTTAATGAGAGTTTGCATTAATTTTGGTGGAAATTTAATGGGAATTTGAGTGGGTTTTTGAGTGGAGGAAATTGAAAGGCATTTGTGTGAGTGGAGTGTCCACCCACATGAATGAAAGGAGGGGAGGGGGCAACCCCATGGCTGGGAGCATGGTCCCTTGGGTGCCCCCCTCTCCCTATAAAAGGAGCCCCCTCCCTCTCTCTCTAACTCACACCTCCTCGTGAAGGATCTCTCTTCCCCTCTAGTATCTATCCCATGGTCTCGGACTAGCGAGATACATGTTCCCGGTGGCTATTCCGCAAGAAAGAGTTGTCCTTCCGCTGCATCGCTGGAGCGAGGAGGCGGAGGTTTCTCGGTGCCTCGGACGTGTGTGCGAGCACGGATGCGCCGCTAAGTTGCGGTGCTAAGGACTCCCTCTCGATCTTGAGATCGGCAAGAGATCGTATATATCAACCACGAGTTTGGACTCGTTAAGCTTTGTCGGTCTTCAAAGGTATGTTCTCTATGGATATACATCTGCTTGTTGTTTGTATCTAGTAGATAGATCTTGGTACATAGTTGTTTCCATCGTAGGAAATTTTTTGTTTTCTATGCTGCGAACCATACATAATGTTGCTGGAATTTCTGTTGCTATAGATTTTCATTTTTACAGGGCCCAAAATTTATGCAGATGATGCCTGGAAGAAAGAAGCCAGGACTTCTGCTGCAACGGCTGGAATTGGAATCTATTATACTGATACACTTCCTGAAGGACGAATCGATGTGTTTATCATGGCGTCAAAAAATGAAGTTGATTCTTCCTTGCAGGCGGAACCTCATGTTATGACCCTTGCGGATCATTTTGCTTCGGCAATGAATCTTCAACTAACATTCTCCACTGATTGTCTCAGTTTTGCAAAAGCAGCGGTGGCGCCACCAGCGACAGACCATACTATGCTTTGGGAAATCAGGAGACATGCAATTCAATTTTAGAACATTGCTCATCCTTTTCAGACAGCAACTTATCACATATCTAGAGAGATGAATGGAGTAGCTCATAATTGTGCGTATCAGGCCAAAAGATCGATACAATCTTAGCCTACTTGTTCTTGCAGGAACATAGCTCATGGTATCTTTTCATGCCCAGTGCTTTCCGCAATTAACTTGATTCGACACCTCAGCTGTGTAATTCATGTTGTATGTAGAATTGCGGAATATTATCTGTATTGATTGTGGCCTCAAAGGGCTGTTTATATAGATTACAAGTCTTGGGGGCCAAGAAGACTACTAGAGATATAATTGGATTACAAACTTAAACTACCAAATATAGTCCAAACCGTGATATACTCTAACACTCTCCCGCAGTCGGATCGATAGTGACGCGAACGGTCTGACTGGAGCATAATCCGAAGGCGGAGATGGGAGAGGATGTCGATGTCGATGTAGCCGGAAGTAGGGCGTTGTAGTCATGGTCGATGATGCCATTGGTGATGTAGTCGCCGTTGATGAAGTTGATGATGTTGTTGTGTTGTGGTCGATGTCATCGTTGAGCCGGGAGAATTCGCCGTAGTGGTTGAAGTAGACGTAGTTTGAGAAGTAGCTCGACCCGCAATGCCGAGTTTGCCAGAATCGGGAGCTTGTCGAGGACGAAGGCACGCGTCGGTGTTGCTGATACCGGGCGTGTGAAGACAGGGACCATCACGATCCATGCGTGACAGAGCCGGATTGAGGAGCAAAGAAAATTTCCGTAAACGGTCGGTGTAGAAGTTGTCCGCCGTGTCGGAGTAGACGAAGTGGCTGCAAGAAGAAAATTGAGAACAAACTTGTGCAAATAAAAAATTAGACTACAACTCTGGCGGAAATGTCGTGGTGGACGAAGACGACGAGGTGGTTGTTGATGGCGATTAAACTATTGCGGTAGTTGATTTCGGGGATTAGACCCGTATTTTCCGCTTGTATAAGCGCGGCGTCGCTCGAGTAGAAGAACTTGTTGGCGTTGACGATGACCATGATTGGTGGTGGCGGCGACGATGTGACGATGTTGTTGGTGTAGATGGTTGTCGGCGATGATGACCACGGGTGATGAAGGTGCAACCCTTTGTTGACGGCGAGACGCGTACTCGGGGACTTGCGTCCCGATTGATGTAGGCGAAGACGGGCCGGCGTGGTGACGACGTGAGGACGGAGAAGCCGACGTAGCGCGTGAAGACGTCCCTTGGGGCGCCGCGCGGAGCCTCCTTGGCACGATCGTTGGCGATGATTTGCCGGAGATGACTCGACGCCTATGTTGAAGTAGAGGCGCGTGATGACGACATGTGGTTGTGGACGACGCAATCCGATCTATGATCGGCGAAAGAAGAAGAAACGTCGGTCAAGCGGCCGACGAGAAAAATTGGCGAATAAAGATCTAATCTACTATTCCGCGGCCCCCGGCGGAGAAGGATCTCCCCGGGGGCGACGCGGCGGAAGCGGTGACTAAACCCTAGGCGGAACGAACCGCTCTGATACCATGTAGAATTGCGGAATATTATTTGTATTGATTGTGGCCTCAAAGAGCTGTTTATATAGATTACAAGACTTGGGGGCCAAGAAGACTACTAGAGATATAATTAGATTACAAACTTAAACTATCAAATATAGTCCAAACCGTATATACTCTAATACTGTACAATGCTTTTGAGTTGAAATGAAATTAGGGTGTATTTGCACCCTTTGCCGTTCAAAATAAATTAGTGGGTCACCCTTAGCCTTATGAGTCGCTCCCTGTCTCCTCCCACAACCAATGCGGGACTAAACTCAACACAAATCTTTCCAATGTGACTTTTGTGTAAGTCTATTTTGCCTCACGGTATACCTTGTCAAGCTATTGGTAAGTTATACCTCATCAATGTGACTTTGTCAATGGATAATTTTTTTCATTGTCACCTTGCCAAAAAATCTTAAACAGAAGTGATCCTATAGTTTTAAAACTCCAGTTGTTTTAAAACTCCTTTTGATATTTGACTTTAATGGCCACACTTTCTTCCGACACAAAGCTATGGATTAAAACACACCACTTCGTAGAAAAAATCTTTCATTCTAACAGAGGAACAATAAACTTCAAAAGGCACACGATCTTTTATTTATTTATTTACTTAACTTAGGAACCTTAGCACGGTAAAATCCACGAAAACCCGTTCTGCTATTTTCTAGAGGACTGAGACCTAATGTAGATCGCACTCGAGGGACTTACAGGTGCCCATACCACACATGGGCGTGTGACCTCTCCCTGGCCGTGCCAAAATGGTGTGTGGATCCCACATAGTGCCGCGGCCATCGCCTTTTCACCCTGACGACGTGGTTGCCCTAAAAAGTACTACATACAGTACCTTGGTATATTTTTTTGCAACACGTACCATATGATACAGAGAATGAACATTAACAAAATGTTCATTTTGCATTAAACGAGGCCCATAATCATAAGAAAATTGCATCAAACGCCTGTTGAGGTGATTTTGTGCACCCGTCCTAGACTTATATTTGAACATGCTTTTGGAGTCTTAACATATATATGAAGTACTCCACTGTCTTCCATTTGATGCTCGGAATTTCAATAAAATGTCCTCAGTTTGGCTAGGTTATTGTGATTAATTAGTCGATGAGAGTTAAAATCCATTTGTTTGTGAAATTGGTTGGTGTTGGAATATTGTAGGTTAAACCCTGAAAAATTATGAGTACATAATGCACTCATTAGGGCAGTTCCCCTTGGTGTCTAGGCTCTGCGGTGAGCCATAGTTTGGGTAGGGGTCCCCTCCCCTTCATGAACACGGCTCGCCGCTGCCGGTGCTGGGTCGGCGGCAGTGAAGATCGTCGCCAAGGCACTACGGTTGAAGTCCCCTGGTAGCCACAAAGGGGGAAACAACACGGCTCTGGGAAGGGAGTGGATTGAAAACCTAAGATGAGGTTGGTGTATATGAACATAAAGAAGACTAATTTCCTATATCACATGCCTGGTTTTGTACATATAGCTGGAACGATACGCTCTGATCTTTTTGTTTTCTCACAGTACATACAGTTGACTCGTCCAAATGCCAGTATGTGCAATTAATTGTACATCAGCTAATCCCTAGATCGATCAGCATTTCTCGATCTCAAGCCAATTCATACACCAACACGGGGTAACTTAATCAACAGCTCACAAAATAGTCCACGGACCCTAAAGGAAATCTAAATCAACCAGGCGCGAGCTCGATCGATCGATCGATCATTTCTGCGCTGCCGCGCCCGCGCCTCGCCCCATGTACGACGTGATCGCCGCCGCCAGCACCGACTGGAAGCTCGGGTCCGACGTGATCGCCTTCGCGATCGTGTCCGTCACCGCCGGAGCAGGCGCTGTTACGCCGCCATGGACGCCCCCGCTCGACGTTCTCTGCAGGTACGACGACGAATGGGCTGCGCCGTACATCTGGTCCGGCCTCGCCGTGGCCATTCCCAGGCCAAAATGCTGCCCCATGGCCGGCAAGGAGCTCTTTCCGTAGTACGGTAGTCCCCCGCCGTACGGCGCCATGTATCCGTTGCTCCACGCCGCCGGCAGCGCCTTGGACTCGAACCCCGCCGCGGCGTAGGGAGACGTGTACTGTTGCTGCATGAGCGAGTGCGGGTTGGTGAGGTCGAGCGTGACGGTGGGGCAGGACGCGATGGTGGAGATGGTGGTCGGGCCGAGGAGCCCGGCGGAGGCGAACGGGAGGTGGTGGCCGTGGGACGAGGAGGAAGGGCCGGCGAGCAGCATGGACGCCGCGGCGGAGGTGGTGGAGGCCATGGCGGCCGCGGCCGGCGGCAGCGGGTGGCTGTGCGTGCCCTCGTACGTCGTGATCAGGATCGACATGTCGTCGGCGCACCGCTGCACCTGCTTCCTCACGGGGCAGGACGGCGCCACCGTGCACCGGTAGTACGCGCGCGGGCACGGGTTCCCCTTGGAGATCTTCTGCCCGTACTTCCTCCATTGGCACCCATCATTCATCTGTTCAATATGAACACAGGAAATCATTATCTAGCTCAAATTAACGAACACTGGAGTAACAATTGAATTTATGTGTACGTGTGCACCGTGCTAGCTAGTATGTATATGTGCAGATGACGTACCGTTGGGGTGTCGCATTTCACACGGACGGAAACCCTAGCCTTCTTGGCCTGCTGCTGGAGCACCTCGTCGTCGGCTCCGTCGACCCCAGCGCTGGGGCTCTTGCGCGCCTTGGAATAAGTCGGTGGGCAAGCGGCAGCCGGAAGATGGTGGCGGGGCTCGGCAGCATCATCCGCGCTGCTGTCAGAGCTCAGGTTCAGCAAGGGCGCCGCGGACGGGCGGCTGTCCTGCCTGTCGTCGCCGTCCTTGGAGCGACGGCTGCTCAGCCCAAGTGACAGCTGGTCGTCCTGGTCCGTCTCGGTGCCAGAGGAGGACGACGAGGCCCTCTCCTGGGCGGCGCCCTTCCGGCGGGCGTAACCACCGCTGCCGAGGCTCAGGGAGACGAGGTCGTCCGCCGCGGCGGCGGTGGCACGTGGCACGTGGGCCTCGGCCGGCGCGGCGGAAGGGAGCTGGTTGTCAACCGCGGCGGCTGCTGCTTGCTGTTTGACCTTGACGGCGTCGTGGAAGTGCATCTGGAGCGACTGGTAGTCCCTGACGATGTGGGAGAGCAGCGTCTTGAGGCGCTCGTTCTCCTCCCTCACCTCGCCCATCTCCGCCTTGGTCGCCTTCAGCTTATCATCCTGCAAATGGAGAAATATGTATCAGATAAGAAATTGGACTGCAGAATTATCGTGTGGATTCATACACGTACTACACATGATCCTAACTAGCTATTTGGTGCAATTGACTTTTGATTCTCTGCTCATAATTTTACTTTGCACTTGTAGTCATGTACTAGTACTAATTGGCCTGTGTAAAATCATGTACCTTGTTGGTGACTGAATCTCTTTGTGCCGATGGGAAACTTTCAAATACTATTGGAGGCGAGCTCCTCATCTGCAGGCCAAATAATTAAGCTAATTAAGTTCTATGATCAATCCACAAGCCATGCACCCTATACTAATTCACGGTGCGTAGGTTACAGGAACATAAGTTCAACTGCTGAACTAGCAAAGGATGAACACCAAGAACCAGCTAGAGCCATCTACTCATGAAAGAACAACAACAGTTGATATACCTCCATGCCATCCGCCTTCTTCTCCTCCTTCACCGGCGGCGGCCTCTCGACGGCGACGTCCATCGCAGGCTACTCAAGCCAAGCTCGGTGTACGACCGATCGATATCACAGGCGGATTATCCTGACCGATGAACGATCCACGAGAGATGGCAAAGCAAAGAGCACTTTGAGCGAGAGAGACGCCTTGTGCTTGAACCAGCACCTTCCCCCCTCCTTAAAAAGAAGCAGGATCGGCGGAAGCTAGCGACCGACGACTAGCAAGGAGACGAAGAAGCCTGCAGTTTCTGACTCTCTCAGATTAGTTTAATCCAAGATGGCGCGTACCAAAACCCAGATCCCAGTGCGTGGCTGGCATATATACTACTATTGCATCCATCACGGCGGGGTTAGTTCGATCGGTTGATGGTTCCCGTCCATACTACGGGCGACCGGTAGATCGAGCTAGCGTCCGTGCAGTGTGTAAACAATGTCAACGCGTGTACCCGGCCAGCGCCCCTCATGGGTAGAAACCTCTCCATCGATCGGGTGAGATAAGCGAGCCGCTCGCTCGCTTCCTAATTTGATATTCCATCGTCGCCGCGGTCGCCGTCGTCTTCGTCGTCGTCATCGCCGCCCACAACGTGTCCTGCAAGTCGCTGCCGCGTTGGTTCCTCGCTCCCTCCCTCGCTCCGCGGCTGCGAGCTCCCGATGGGGAGAGGGGCTAAGCTAGATAGCTTTGGTTTGACTTGTGGATCGACCGGTCTGACTAGCTAAGAGATGTGCTCATTCTCGGTTAGCGTATGTGTGTGTACGCGCGCAGCATGATGATGGGTTTAAGCGTTGAATCTGTTTTGGGTGTCTCGTTGACCTTGTGTACGGCCGGGATGTGCGCGCGTGTGTATAGGGACTAGGGTGTAGCTAGCCAACCTGGAGAAGCAAAGCAGGTGATGAGGAGAATATATAAAGAAATAACCGATAACGGAATCGTTCAGCCATGAATTCAGGGTTGGAGGCGTTGTGCAGGAGTTTTTGTTCTATGTGCTCGATCCGGAGGAAACCCTAGCTTGTCAGATAGGATGATGGCGATGTCCCTGTGTCGCCACCCATGTGGGGCATCACCTTTAGATACATACATCGACTGGACATCGAGGTCTCGACATTCGGCGGTTTCGCGCAGGGCAGGAGCACTGCCTGGCATCGTGTTGGCGTCGACGGCGGGCCTGACATGGTCAATGCATTGATCGCGAGCCTGAAGATGAGTTTGCGGAAGATGACGTCGGCGACTTCTACTGCGCGTGTGGTGCTATACTGGACACGTTGTGCTTCTGGCTCGCCGATGGGCGAACCGGTGAGAGGGATTCGGTTTTAGATGATGTGCGTAGGAGTGAGGTCAGGAGTGAGATCAGGGTACGTGGCCCTGACATGGTCACCCTGTCTCGTCACCTTTTTATGTGTATAGTGGTTCTTTTAGGTGTAGCGACAGTTATCACTGGGACGGTGGCTTCGGGTTAATAATCTTTATTTTGATTTTATAAGGGCTTTGGTGAATAACCTAATAAAAAAAGCATGCGTGTAACGTTTTGATGCAGGGTTTCAACCCCCATTTTGAAGAAAAAACTGTGACGCATGAATTCAGAATTTGCACCGTATGTACCTGCCGCCGCTTGTACGTCAAACAACGAAAAATTCGATGTATCCACCACCGGTCTCATGCGTGACAGGTAACATCTTGGAACAGTACAACAGACGGACAGTAGCGCCACGGCCGACTCGGCCCGCATTTTACCCGTTCCGTCTCAATCTCATAATTCTCACGCGGTGCGTAATCGTGCCTGCGATCGTCGCCCTCTGATGGTTGGTTGGTTCCTGCCTCTGCGTGCGTCTCAACAGTGCTTACTGCGCGCATGTGCAGAACTTGTAGAGGTCGCCGACGCACATGCACAGTGCCATTCATGTGCCGAGGGAACTATACGAAAAATACGGTACCCGCAAAAGAAAAAAGAAAAACGGCGCGTGGTGGGATGGCCGGAGATCGATCCGTTTTCCCCAAGTCCACGTCTTCGTCTGTTAAGATCACAAGTGGATGGACGGATATACGAATACCACCAGTTGGTCGCCACGCGCGAGCGTGACGTTTTGGCGCCTCGCGCGATCCAATTAGGGAAGAGTCCAAGCCCTTGTCAGAAGATCCGTTGGCCTCTTCAACCCAAGCCATGGCCAGCGTCCAGCGAAATGGCTAACCTAAGAAATAAGGGTGACTCGGCTGGATGATCATCTTGAAATAAGGTCTACTTTTACTTCCTGCTATGTGCGATCATCTTGATCATCATTTCCAACTTGTCTCAATTGAGCCAAAAAATAAGGGTGTGGCAGATAACAAACCATGTATTTGCTCAAGTGTTTATTCGACCTTGATCCGTGTATTTGTGAGATGGTCACATTTGAAAATTAACACGGTTCATCGATGTCTGATGGGGAGAGGGCTAGCTTTGGTTTGTCCTCCTCCCGTAAGGAAAAGAGAGGCGGCGGCTAGGGTAAAAACCCTAGCGGCCACCACAATCTACGTTGTTCTCGTCGTCTAAGTTTGAGAATCGACGGGTCCCTGCCTTCTTTGCTCGCCGCTCCGGCGACAGGAAAGGGTGGGGACCTCGGATCAACCGGCATCGACGCTATGGTGGCTATGGAGGCGTTGAGCGGGACAAGAATAAGGTATACCCGTCTTCTTTTCCACCTCTTTTGCGGCGATCTTGCCGCTGGCGTTGAGGAGGGCGAGGATTCGTCTGGTCATCGCTTCCGTGAAGTGGTTGATCTCGTCCAATCTATGTGTGTTCTAGGTTTGGTGTTACAAGTTTCAGATCAATTCAAGTGTTCAATGGCGACTGCTTCAGCTCTAGGGTGTTGGTCCTTAGGGACACAGCAAGAAGACTTCTTGACTGTCATCAACAACGTCAAGCCGGCTCCGGTAAAGGAGCGGCGATAGCTGCGCGTCGGCGGATCGCTCTGGCGGCAGTAGTGGTCGTTAGGTGGTTTAAGGATCTCGATGTAATTTTATTATATTTAGGTGTTTTGTACTTCTTGTGAACTCGTGAAATAGATCCTGATCTTTTTCTGCAAAAAAAAAAGATAGCTCTGGTTTGACTTGTGGATCGGCTGGCATTCGCGGTTAGCGTATGTACGTACGCACGCGGCGTGATGGGTTTAAGCGTTGAATCCGTTCGGGCCGTCTCGTTGACTCTATGTACGGCCGGGATGTGTGTAGGGACTATGTAATGTACACTAGTGCAGAGCCCCCCCTTTAACTCCGGTTGGGAGGGCCCTCTAACAGCGGTTCCCCAACCGCTGTTGAGGATTCGGTGTTAGACGGGGGGGCCTTTAACACCGGTTCTTATACGAACCGGTGTTAAAGGCGTGGCGATGGGCTGCCGCAGCCCTCACTTTAACACCGGTTTATCCGAACCGGTGTTAAAGGTTAGTCTGTCGCGGCAGAGATATAGGCCGTTTTCCTGCCGCGGCAGAACTCTGCCGCGGCAGGAAAACGGCCTAAATCTTCCTCTGCCCCGTTCTGGGCGTATTTCTGCGGAAGGGGGGAGCGAGGGGGAATCGATCGGGAGCGGTATACACAAACATCGTCATCGGTACATACGAGTACATGAATAATTAAGCAACTATTATTATACACAAGCATCGTCATCGGCACATACATCGTCATCGTTCATTTTGGTGGATATCTAAAGAGTTCTCCGCCAGGCGTGACGACCTCATCAAGTATGAACCCCGCCAATTCCTCTTGAATGGCTCGTATGCGTTCAAATGGTAGGAGTTGGTCCCGCATCCATTCGATCTGAATATATATGAAGAATGGGCCGTCAATATATATATAAGAATAAAACTCAACACAATTGATGGTAATAAAATAATGTTGTGGACTTTGTTTACTTACTCTAAGTTGTTCTAGTGCGGCTTGGCCGTCAGACATATCGTGTTGCTAATGAATTCGCAAACATAGTACCCACATAAGTTATTGCCGTGTTCCTGATGCGCGCACTTTACGAGAATAGAGAGTTCAATCAAAATAATAATCAATAAAGCATGATATAATGGAATTGGAAGCTAGCTAGTATTACTTACATTTTGGTCTACAAATTTTAGTTCTTCCGACCATTCACCCACGGCCCTGCCCGTGAACCTTTTCCAAACCCTGTCCGACAAAGCAAATGGATAAAGGAGTAATTAATTACTTATTGTCACGAAGTTGCCGATCTAGTGCGATAATATGATTGAAATTACCTCGAGCATCTCTCTAAAGTCTGCCCATAGCTCTTTTTCTTTTCGTGAGTCCATGACAAGAACTTTTCCGAGTCGGGTTGAATGACTAGCGAATAAAGTGGAACCTACGACGCATAACTCATCATCAATTACACTTAACATCGAGTAAGTCAAATGAATGTGTACAAGAGAGAGGGTAACAGTACTCACGAGAAGTTGTAAGGCAATAGTATTTCCCTTTTGGTTTGTTGTCTCAGTAAAGACTTTAGCAAGTAATCTTCTGTTTGCCCGGGTTTGTCTCTTACCAGTTGTTTATGAACTCTATTTGGGTCAACGAACCCAATGTCAAAAGGGCCTCCTTTCATGCATTCCATAACCTTTTTCCTGCATAATAGTATATACATATATGGTGAGCATATATATATATATACATGCAATTAATGAAGTGAATGAGATGAGATAAAAATTACAGAAATAGTACTTACACACAATAAAGGCTGATGGCAGATTTGTCGAGTTCCTTCTGATTGAATAGAAAATGCAAGTCTTGAATGTTGAAGTCGATTGCGTCGTCTCCGCACAAGAAAATCTGATCTCTTACATGCGCCGTGATCCATTCTACCTTTCTCGTCTTGCAGAAATCAAGGTACCACTTGTGCAATTTTCGCATCTTTGTTGGTAGATTCTTGAGCTCCTCTTTCTTGACGAGATTCTTCCCATACTTCCATGGATGTATGGGGTTGGCATCGCATTTGGGCAAGTTGTCTCCCATGACGTTCAAGTATGCAATGTAAGTCATCCCCATCTCATTGGCCTTTCTTTATAGCTCTTCCTCGTAATCATTTACGGGAGGAGTGTCCCGTGTGTCGAACATTTGGAGCGGGGCGCATGATTGGTTTTCCTGCTCTCCGAGCCTGGGAACTGTTTTCTGGGGTGCCTCACGACTGCTACTTTCAGTCTCCCTGCGGAGCCTTGCATCCGCCTTCAAAATCTGGCGCTCGTAGTCCGGCACAAGTGGGGTTTCAGGTTTCAAAAGATTTTTGTAAAACTTCTCCACCACCGCCGGATCTATTTTCTCCTTTGGCTCGGCCCGTCTAGGTGCAAAGAATTTCTTGACCTGTTCTTCCGAGATCCTATTGGTCTCCTCGTCGCTGCGATTCCACGGTAAAACCGGCAATGGCTTGGCGGAAGGCTGCGGGGCGTAGTTTTTAGAACTTTTGGCGTACGGTTTCCTGCGGATTTCTTTGTGGCAGTGCTACTGATGCTCCTCGTGGCAGTGCTCTTCCGCTTCTGTTGAGGAGATGGTGAAGCACGGAGATGGTCGACGGGTCGAGATGGCTGCCAAGCAGATATGGCTGACGGACGGAGATGGCTGCCACAGAGATGGCTGTCACGAGATGGCTGTCGCAGCAGAGATAGCTGAGCGGCTCAAATCGCCGACGCCATGAGACGGCGGGTGCAGTGACCTCAATTTGGAAGCACAATGTGTTCCTTCTTCCAAAGAATGGTTGTTTTCACTGCAAATTTGAGTTGAGCTTCCCCTTCACCTGTAGCATGGTCAAGCTATGCTTCCTTATATTCCTTCACAACCTCATCCACCCCGACAATAGCATAGCCATCTGGAATCGGTCGGTGGTAAGTTCCACTAGCTACGGAGGTAAGGCATAGCCGATACCACCTTAATGGATAAGCCCATTAATCTCACATGCAGCTCAGCGTGTTCGCTCTCCGTGATCTCATCCACGGGTATCGAGGACCCGTCATTTCAAGCGTGGGCTGCACGTTCTCCGTGGAAGCCACATCGCTTCCGCAGAGTCCGATGCAGGCTGGCAGCTTCAATGCGGCTCTTCGTGCGCTGAGATGGGCCGGTAGCTTGATGGCTCTGTTGTGCATTCACTTGCGCAGCGCCGCAAGTGCATGTTCTATCTGTCATCCGCTCAGACGCTCTTTTCTTTTCTCGCGCCATCTGTAGAGTCGCTCCATCGGCAAACCCATCCTTCCACGTCATACCCCCGTGCCTCGTGCATGTCCAGGTGTTCTTTTTACCGATGGCGTGTGAGCTGGTCATTCTCTTTGTCGGGATGGAAGGTCCTGGCGGATGTTTCCTCGTATGCCGTGATGAGTTCAGTGACGGGTTTGGCAAGGAGGGTTGGGAAGATACACAATCCTGTTTCTGGGTCCAACCTTGCCCCGATTCCGTAGAACCAAGTCTTTGCACGTAGGTCCCACCCATCTGTCTGGGGTGATCCTCTCTCAGAGGGCCTTCTCAGCTTCCTCCCACTTAGGCCTCTGAGATATGTAGCCACCTGACCCCGTCCTCTAGTGATATTCCTTCTTCAGGGCATTAAGCGTATTGGTTTCTGACCTCTTTTTAGCTATAGCACTTTTTTTATATGTCTCAAATTCGGGCCAGTGAGATCTTATCTTCGCATAATATGCGTTTTCGAAATTTGGAGTCTCGCCAGATTTGACAAATTTGTTCAATTTTGTCTTCTAGTTGCGGAAAGCGTCAGCCATCTTATTTTGAGTCCACTCTTTGACCTTTTCCTTTATAACCGGGTTGTTTTCATCCTCCTCTGGCGGAAGGGTGAAATTTACCAACAACGAATTCCAAAGCGTTTCTTTGGATCTGTCATCGACAAAGGTACCGTCGCCCTTCTTTGGATTATTCCAATTTTCAATTATGATTGGGATTTGGTCCCTAACAAGAACTCCAGCCTGACGTACAAATTTGTCTGCGGCCTTCTTGGGATCCATCGGCCTGCCATCAACACGGACTGCTTCGATCGTGAACTTTGCACGATCTTTTAACCGCTGGCTCGCGCCTCGCTTGCTCTTTTTCGTAGAAGAAGATGGTTGCTAACTGGTCGATCCGGAGGGCTAAAAGAAGAAAGAAGCGTTAATTTGTATACACGAAAGTCAGCAGAGGCTTAATCAATGCATATACCTCGCCAGACTTTGTAACCATTAAATTGCGTTCACCGGAATCTTCATCTTCTACATGACTAGTACTTGAGTTGTCGTCATCATGTCCCTCCAAGTTCAGATATTGTGAGGTGTCCTCATCAATAATGTTCTCCATTATTTCTTCTTCTTCAAGGTTTCTACTAAGTGGATCCATAGTTTCTAAAACAATAATATTATCTAGAGTAAGAGTGTAAACATTCAAGTGGACTTGGATTCATACAAAAATATACATATTATTCATTCCAAAATACACGAATAAATACACAAATGAGTCAGAGGTCCAATTTGTATACAACTTTTAATCTATGCATGTAGTACATACACGTGGCAGACACGTGGCGCTCACCGGTGGGGTGACGTTGGTCTCGTCGGGCGGCGGTGCTCGTCGGACGGATGCGGCGGTGCTAGCGGCGGGCTCGTCGGGCGGCGGGCGGCGTCGGCATTTAGGCGTGGCCTATGAGCTCCGGCGGCGAGGCAGCTCCCGCAGGAAGAGAGCGAGGTGGTCGATTAGGGTTTAGGCGTGGCCTATTATAATATCTTTGCTATAAGCTATTTTATTTTTACTCCACATGCTTCTAATTCACATGTGCAAGGATTAAGGCCTAGATCGTGGGTCGATGTCACTACGTTCATCTCGCCCATCTTTGGCACCGAATCGTTCGAGGGTCAATTGGCGATTATTGGCGACGGCACCGCCCGACTCGGATGCGCGCCGTGCGGTCCACCTCGCCGCCCATGAACCTGTCGAACCGCGCCATCGCCCCAGCTTACGGGTCCTCGATGGCCCAGCGTTCACGGCCACCCTCGTGCCCGCAGACGTCAGTAGCCGACGCCAACAGCAGCAGCGTCGTGCCCAACCCTAATTTCCCGCGCGCATTTATTGATGTGTATTTGTAGGGCCCAAATGGAGCCCAAATGGATTAATAGGGCCCCTACAATATTTCAAAATATATCTATAAAGTTTTGTATTTGTGAATCATTCAAAACAGATCACAAAATGAAAATACAAACAAATAAGTAGAAAATACAAACAGATCCCTCTTCCTTTGTATTTGTGGCCCAACTGTCCCGTCACCGGCCCGGTACCCCTTCGTCCTCGTCGTCTTCGACGATGACGCGAAGCAGCTGCGTGCCCGCGCCGCCGCCGTTGATCGCCGTCTACCACCGCGATGCGCCCTGCCGTCCCGATTAGACGCCAACGATCGCTAACGCCACGCCACGCCGCCCGTCTACCATCGTGGCTGTGTCGCCGGCTAACGCCGTGGGCATCGCCAACGCCAGAGGAGCGGGGAGGCGGCGGCGCCGAGCAGCGCCGAAGGGCGAGGTGTTAGAGGAGGAAGGATGTGGGAGAGAGGGTGGCGGCGAACCTCGAGCTCCGGCGGCGAGGCGGCAGGTCGGGGCGGCGACGGCGGTCGGGCTCGGCGGCGGCGTAGACGGCGGGTCGGCGGCGCTTCTCTTTGTGTTCTCGATCGATCGCTCATGGGGGAAAGGAAGGGAGGAAGGTGAAATAAATACACCCCTTTAACACCGGTTCGTATGGGAACCGGTGTTAAAGGGGCGTTCACAAGATTTATTCCCCCTTTAACACGGTTCGTGGAACCGGTGTTAAAGAAGCGCTTCAACAACATTTATTACCCCCTTTAACACCGGTTCTTGGTATGAAATGAAATAATGTTTCTTTAACACCGGTTCCTGTCTGGAACCGGTGTTAAAGGGGTGGGCATTTATTTCATGCATTAAAGGGGCTTTTTTAATTCAAAAAATATGATATGAATTTAGAAAATTCATATCTTTTTCATTTCAACTCAAAAAATATGAATAATATATCATAATTTTCAGAAAAATAATATCTATCCATTCATGTAAATCATTTTATATTTACTTTACATGAAAATTTTCAAAATAATTAAAACACTTACATATAAATTTTGATTATTCAATTCAAACAAAAATAAATTGTTAAATCCTAAAACTTTGAACATAAGAAATATTAAGCATCTAAAAATGATTTTATTAGATCAAATCATATTTTAATGCCGCATCTTTTGTATTAACATTTTTGAATTGATTGGATATTTAAATGTCGCATCTTTTGTATACACTTGAATCTCACCAAGCCTCGCTCAACTTGCATTGTTTTTTGATAAAATAGCATATTGTGAACCTAAAAATGATTTTTGTAAAAAATCATGAGCATCGTATCATGTACTTGTAGTTCATATGTGTTGGTGGTTTTTTGAATTAGCCATTTGGTGGTTGCTTCACAAAACCGTCCGTTTTTTTTGCTCGGAAAATGGAAAATTCCTTTTTGGTGCGATAAAAAGGAAAACTTCCTCTTGCAACATTGTTTGCCATGCCATGATGCACATGTATGCATAATATGGCCATATTATCACAAACTATGCCTTGATTCTAGCCATAACATTGGTCATTTGACCCGAAAGCCAAGAAACCTCGAATGAGATAGGTCATTTTGAGACAGTTACATAAAGCCGAACTGGAACTGAAAATTAAGATACATAAAAGAACTGAAAATTAAGATACATGGCCAGATTAAGTAACAATCGGCCGAACTGGAACTGAAAATTAAGATACATAAAAGAACTGAAAATTAAGATACATGGCCAGATTAAGTCACAATCGACCGAACTTTTTTCGGAATGTTGGAGTGATTCAGTCATGCTCCTGCCTACACCTGTAATACTCGCCACTGTAGTCGTCGTACTCGCCGCCGCCGTCATCGCTGTCGTCGTCGTGGTCGCCGTAATTGAACCTCTGGAGAGTACGCGTGGGCTGGACTTGAGGGTAGCGCGTGGGCTGGACTTGAGGGTAGCGCAGACGGGGGTTAGAGTCGGCGGCAGTGTCATAGGCCATGACGCTGGAGAGTCCGAAGCGCCACCATAGCCGACGGCCGGCCTCGTTGAAGTTAGGAGGAGGTGGGCCGTCCTCCTCGTGCTGGCGCCTCTCATGCCGATCCACGAAGAAGGCTTCCCAAGTAGGGAAATAGTCGGGATGCCATCCGGGATTCCTCCGCTCGGCGTGAGCTCAAGTAGTAGTGGTTCGTGATGGCCATCCGGCGCGCCACACCTAGAGGGACAGGAGGAACTGCACGCCTCCGACGCTCGGCATCCGACGGGGACAAGATGGCCGTGGGCAGGGGTAGTTCGAGGCGCAAATCACCTCCGCCTTCCTGGGGGTTAGTGCTACGGTGGAAGCCATGGGAAAGAGTGATGAGGTTGCAGATATGAGTCTAGAGATGTGCAATGACAATGGAGGCCAACCCCCTACATATATATATAGTGAACTAGCGGGAAGAACTGGAGGGAAGAACTGACGGGAAGAAAAATGGTGGGAAGAAGATCTGGCGGGAAGAAAAATGGCGGGAAAAAATGGCGGGATGAACCTTTAGTCCCGGTTGGAGACACCAACCGGGACAAAACACGAGTCAGCACTAATAATAGGGGTGAGTGTCGACATTATGTCGTGCGGCGTGTACCTTGTCCCGGTTGGAGACACCAACCGGGACTAAAGATGAACCTTTAGTCCCGGTTGGAGACACCAACCGGGACAAAACACGAGTCAGCACTAATAATAGGGGTGAGTGTCGACATTATGTCGTGCGGCGTGTACCTTGTCCCGGATGGTGTCACCAACCGGGACTAAAGATGAACCCTTAGTCCCGGTTGGAGACACCAACCGGGAGTAAAGATGAACCTTTAGTCCCGGTTGGAGACACCAACCGGGACAAAACACGAGTCAACACTAATAATAGGGGTGAGTGTCGACATTATTTCGTAAGTGTCGACACTATGTTGAGCTGCTTGTACTATAAATAGGCATCCTTGTGAGTCCAGTCCTCCAGCCAGTTTGAGGCGGGGACACCACTACGGCCGATTTGAGGAGATGCCGACGGATCCCGATCCTCCGCATCTCCGAAATCGGTCATAGAGGCACTCCTAATATGTGAAATTAGTTAGCTCCGGTGTATTGATCTAGTTAGAGAAGTTACAAAGCTGCAAGATGCTTTTGAGCAGGGACACCACTACGGACAGTTCGGGGAGATGCCGACGAGCCTAGCCTCCCAAGATCTCCAAGAAACTGGTCATAGAGGCACTCCCTAATATGTGACCGCGCGCGTTTGGAGATCAGATCTTAATGGTAAGTACGAATCGGGACAACTTCTTCTCATAGTCCCGGTCCATCCACAAAACATGACTAACACTCAAGACATGTATTAATATTAAAAACATGAACTAGAGTTACATAATATGAGCATGAACTTCTTGGCATATGTCCTTCCTTATGATCGCTTCAGACGTAACCATGGAGCATCTTCTTTACTTAACGGAATGCTTGGGTCAATTTTCACTGTGAAGGGCGGAATTTCATCAAATTTATTATAATCTTCTGACATGTCTGTCTTGTCCTCGATTCCCACGATGTTTCTTTTCCCTGAAAGAACTATGTGACGCTTTGGCTCATCATATGATGTATTCGTTTGCATTTTTTTCTTTTTTTTTGGTCTGGAGGACATGTCCTTCACATAGAAAACCTGAGCCACATCATTGGCTAGGACGAATGGTTCGTCTAAGTTCTTCATAAGATTGTTGAGATCCACCATTGTCATTCCGTACTTCTTGTCTACCTCAACCCCTCCTCCTGTTAGCTTGACCCATTTGCATCGAAACAAGGGGACCTTAAAATTAGGTCCATAGTCAAGTTCCCATATCTCCTCTATGAACCCATAATACGTGGTCTTTTGCCCATTGTCTTCTGTTGCATGGAAGCGGACACCACTGTTTTGGTTGGTGCTCTTTTTATCTTGGCCTATCGTGTAAAATGTATTCCCATTTATCTCGTACCCTTGGAAAGTACATACAGTCGAAGATGGTGTCCTGGCCAACAAGTACAGCTGATCCCCAACAGTGGTGTTATTCGTGAGAAGTCTTTCAAGCCAGCCGCCAAAACTCGCCATGTGTTCACTTATAATCCATTCATCAGACTGCCCCGGGTGTTTGAGGCGTATTAAATTCTTGTGTTCATTGATATACGGGGCAACCAAGATAGATATTTGTAAAACCGTGTAGTGTGCTTGATTGAGAGAATGCCCGTCCCTACATATCATTGCTTTACATCCTAGGGTACCTTTTCCACGCAGTATCCCCTCATGTCGTGATTCTGGAACACCAATCGCCTTAAGGTCAGGAATAAAATCAACACAGAACTCAATGACCTCCTCTGTTACATAGCCCTTGGAGATGCTTCCTTCTGGCCTAGCACGGTTATGAACATATTTCTTTAAGACTCCCATGTACCTCTCAAAGGGGAACATATTGTGTAGAAATACAGGACCGAGAATGGCAATCTCTTCTACTAGGTGAACCAGAGATGCGTCATAATATTGAAGAAGGATGGTGGAACACCAACTCAAAGTCGACAAGACATTGGGCCACATCTGTTTGTAACCTGGTAGGCTTTCGGATCGATTACCTTCGAGATATTGCATTGAGGAATGCACATAGCTTCACAATGGGTACTCGAACATTTTCGTAGAAGCCCCTCAATGCAATCGAAAGCAATTGTGTCATAATCACGTGGCGTCATGAGACTTCGTGTTTTGGAATTTTTTCTCCGCCATATTTATTATTCCCTTTATATTCGACGAAGCCGACGGACCTTGATACTGCTCGACATTAAAAAGATTTCCTTCTCTGCTTTGGTAAGAGCGTGGTGGCGGAGTTAAGTGGCATCGTTTACCCTTCGTTCTCGTGGATGCATAGGCTCTTCAGGCCTTCGACGTTCTTGGTCCTGCCGTGCTTCCGGTGTATCTTTTGTCTTCCCATACACTCCTAGAAAGCCTAGCAGGTTCATGCAAACAGTCTTCGTCACGTGCATCACGTCGATTGAAGAGCGGACCTCTAAGACTTTCCAATAGGGTAGGTACCAAAATATAGATTGCTTTTTCCACATGGGCGCGTGTCCGGCATCGTCATTCGGAACAGATAGACTGCCAGGACCTTTTCCAAAGATTACTTCTAGGTCCTTGACCATACCAAATACCTCCTCACCGGTACGGAGGACAGGCTTCCTCCGGGGTTCTGCCAGACGTTTGAAATGCTTGCCTTTCTTTCTTCTTGGATGCAGTTCTAAGAAATCGGCGATACCCTAGGTACACAACCTTCTTACATTTATCCAAATATACACTTTCAAGATCATCTAAACAGTGTGTGCATGCATTGTATCCCTTGTTTGTCGCCTCGAAATGTTACTAAGAGCAGCCAATCATTGATGGTTACGAAAAGCAATGCTCGAGGTCAAATGGCTCCCCTTTGTGCTCATCCCACATACACCTGGTTTGGCCCACAGCTGTAAAAGTTCTTCAACTAATGGCCTTAGGTACACATCAATGTCGTTGCCGGGTTGCCTCGGGCCTTGGATGAGCACTGACATCATAATGAACTTCCTCTTCATACACACCCAAGGAGGAAGGTTATAGATACATAGGGTCACAGGCCAGTCTCGTGGCTGCAGCTCGCTCACCAAAAGGATTCATGCCGTCGTACTTAGACCAAACCTTAAGTTCCTTGCGCCACGTGCGAAGTCCGGGTACTCGCCGACTTTTCTCCACTGTGACCCATCAGCGGGTGTCTCAACATCGCGTCTTTCTACGGTCTTCCATGTGCCATCGCAACAACTTGGCATGCTCTTTATTTCAAGAGACGTTTTAACCGTGGTATTATAGGAGCATACCACATAACCTTGGCGGAACCTTCTTCCTAGGGGCCTCGCCTCAACATCGCCAGATCGCCTCGTCGATCTTATACCGCAGTGTAGTGCATACCGGGCATGCATCCAAATTCTCGTACTTCTCACCGCGGTAGAGGATGCAGTCATTAATGCAGGCATGTATCTTCTGCACGTCTAATCCTAGAGGGCAGACAACCTTCTTTGCTTGGTATGTACTGTCGGGCAACTCATTATTTCTTGGAAGAAGATTCTTCATTTTTACCAACAACTTTGAAAATGCGCCGTCAGTCACACCATTCTCTGCCTTCCATTGTAGCAAATCCAGTGTGGCACCTAGCTTTTTGTGGCCATCTTCGCAAGTTGGATACAACAATGTTTTGTCACACCATTCTCTTCTACGAACCGGTGTTAAAGGGGGCTCCTTTAATGCCGCAGAGGCCACGCTGGCACGGTCCCCCCTTTAACACCGGTTCGTAGAAGAACCGGTGTTAAATCCCCTTTTCGGGATCAACAAAAGACCTCGTTTCCACTAGTGGTAGGAGTGTAGCTAGCCAACCTGGAGAAGCAAGCTAGCGGCTGGTGAGGAGAATATGTAACCGCGCGATAACAGAGACGTTCAGCCATGAATTCAGGGTTTACGCGCGCCGCCCACGCCGGCCGGTCACGGTCAGACAGCGGAAAAATCGACATGTCCATCGGTGCGTACGGCCCAGGCGTGTGTGCGTTGTATGTAGGGTACTAGCGTGTAGGTTTTGTTTTTTTTTTAACAGCGTACCAGCGTGTAGGTGATGATGAGAATAAGAGAACAAGAATCGTTCAGCCATCGGCAGGTAGCTAGTTGGAACTGTTCTCTAGCTAAGTAGTACGTACATCGATAGTTCTTTATCAATCCAAATTCTGGAGTGTTAGTCCAAATAAAACATGTGAGTTATGGCGCGTGAATTCAGAATTTGCACCCGTCCGCCGGCCATCCGTCAAGCAACGAAGAATCCGATGTGTCCACACCGGTCATGCGTGACAGGTAAAAGGTTGGAACGGTACTACTCCAACGGTAGCGCCACAACCGAGTCAGAGCACGTTTACCTGTTCCGTCTCAATCTCATATATTTTCATGCGGTACGTAATCAGCGCCGTCGGATGGTTTGGTTGTTGCCTGCGTCTCAACAGTAGTGTACCTACGTACTCCGGGCATGTGCAGACTGTAGAGTCGTCGATGCACATGCACAGTGCCATCTGTGCGACATGTCATGTGTTGAAATAGTTAGCAGATTTTGTATTAATTCAATTCAAGTACAAACCATAATGATGCAATTCACAAGATTAGCTAACATAGGCATACTAGACATGCAGCATACACGAAAGTGAAGATCTACGCAAATTGCATACGTTGTAATCAACCAAGGAAATAGCAGTAGGGTGTATAACACGATACGAGTTGGTCGATGGTATGACAAGCGACAAAATCACATAAGGTGCACCGCCATTTGAGGTTGTAGTCTGGCAGTTATGACATCAGCAACAGCCTTCGAGGCGTCGTCCGACATGGCGATTTGTAAGCGCCTTTTGTCATTTGTCTAATACAAACCTAATAATTCAAATATTAGTGAAAAATTTATGAACCTGGATTGAAACATCGGTAAGATTGTGAAGAAAAATTGAATTTTTTTTACAAGTTTCGGAAGAGTTTCACAAAAATAATCATTTTTCAGTTTTATCCACAAATTGTCAAAGAAATTAGGTCAGCACGTGGCCGATGTCATGCTTTATGTACCGTTGCCGGTAGAAAGATGTTTTTGTTACCTCGGGCCAATGAAAAATTCAAAATTTGTATTGAACTAGGGATAAGACCCCGCTAGCAAATTTCAACATCATGTGCCGAGATAACTGTACGAAAAATACGGCGTATGATGGGGTGGCGATCGATCCATTTCCCCAAGTCCACGTCTTGGTCTGTTGTTAAGATTATAAATAAATTAGACGGACGGGGTATACAGTATACTATCCCCTCTTGATCCGAGTACACGAACCAGTTGGTCGCCACGAGCGAGCTTGACGTTTTGATCCAATTAGAGAAGAGTCCAAGCCCTTGTCAGATCCATGCAACACGATTGGAGACGAGACTATCCTGTTTCCGTTTGGCTACTTGCTGTTGAGATCCCAGCCAGCGGAGCCCACTTTGAAACTGCCTTTAATTTGAGCCATTGAGCACGATGGCTAACCTAAGAAATCGAGCTTTGCTCGTGCTACGTTCCCACGAGTTCCTAATTTCTATGTACACACAATGGTACACGGTTTTCTTCTTGTTATAAGGAGCTAGCGACGATGACGATGGGGCCACCGGCATATGCATATACGAGGAAGGAGGAAAAGGAGCGGAGCGGTGAAAAAGAAAATGAGGAGCATGTTTCACGTGCTCTTCTATAGCTATTCCCTGTAGCACGGCAAGAAAAGGTCACAAAAATTCTTAGTCACAATTCACACAGTATGTATGTATGTATCTAACATCTAAGTGTTGTGACGGATTCTTCGCGTGGTAACAACACAATAGGAGACGGATTCGACCGTCCGAAATTGTGACCCCCCGGGCGTCCTTTATTGGCTAAGAACATCAGCGGAAGATGGAAGGCGGGTGTGGTGAGGTTATTTTAGATGATTCTCCTTAATTTACTTTAGGTTATATTGGATCATATCTTGACGCGATAACACCAAATAATTTTTAATTGAGCCAAAAATATGGGTGTGGAAGATAATGAACTCTTTATTTGCTCAAGTGTTTATTCCCTGAACCGTGTATTTGTGACATGGTGTATATTTGAAATCTAACATGATTCCTTTGATATTTTGGAACCTATTCTAATTTATTTATTTTATATTTTGAACCATAATCTAGGATTTGACGTCGTAGTAAAAGTTTGTTTACATCGCTCCTCCATTTTAATCCCAATCGATCGAACAATGGTGTGGGAGATGAAGAACTCTTTATTCGCTGAAGTGTTAATGCCAGTTTGAACCATGTATTTTTTTGGCATGGTGACATTTGAACCGTACATAATTTCTTTGATATTTAAATAATATTTTAATTTATTCGAGCCATATCTTAATCTGTGCTTGACTTTGCACTCGAAGTTTATTTACACGGCGGCTAAAAACATGTTTTTTGTGCGGTTGACTTTGTGTAACACATTATTCATGCAAAAGTGGTGAAATGGTAGTAGCTAGCCTAGTGGTTCGGCTGTAGTGGCGCAAAAACATGTTTTTCGTGCAAGAGTTTATTCTAGTTTGAACCATGTATTTCTTTCTTTTTTTGCATGGTGACATTTTGGATAACATTTAATTTCTTCTGTGATACTATGAACCAGCAGCATATATTCCACACATAGTTCTACTTGTGAACCACCTTAAGCAATCGAGAACCCCGACGGACGGATCGGTCTCACCGTATGATGCGCCTTAATTAAGTTCTCGTGTACACCTATGACGTTGACAAGTGGGGCTCTCCTTGTCTAACCAAGAGATGTCTACCCTGTCCTACTACACTGTAACCCGTTCTTTGCACGTACAGTACAGCCGTAGCGTTGAATCCGTTCTGGCCGTCCCGTTGACTTTGTGTACGGCCGGGTGGGATATGATGTGGCACGTGTGTGTAGGGATTAGGGTGTAGCCAACCTGGAGAAGCAAAGTGGTCATGCATGAGAATAACCCCATCGGTCGATGTCGATCGGTCAAAATATCACTAGCTAGCTAGCTAGCTAGCTAGCTAGTTGGAACTGTTCCCTACATCGCGAGAAAAACTGGACATATCTATCCATCGACCGGTCATGCGTGCGTGAAAATTAACGGCCTGTGGAACAGTAGCGTGGGCGACAACCCAGTCAGCAGCGCGCACATAGACATTTACCTGTTCCGTCTCGATCTCATGTGATGCGGTACTACTACACGTAATCGTGCCTGTAATCTCAGCGTCCGAACATTACTGTAGAGTCGTCGACGCACATGCACAGTACAGTACCATTCATGTGATCGATGCGATGCGAGCGACGTCATGTCATGTGATTGGCGATCGAATCATCGTCATGCCAATAATAATAATAATACGACGAGTAGTCGTGGGGATTGGCGATCGATCCGGCCGTTTCCCCAAGTAATAAGTCCAGGTCTTCGTCTGTTACGATTAAGTACTAGTGAATGGATATCGTCATTACACGATCCCCTAAACGGAACAAGATTGTATATTGTGTAGGGATACGATCGATGGATCGACCGATCCGAGCACCGGTTCTCTCTATTTTACATTGCAGGATCCGAGTACCAGTTGGTGCTATGCCAGCTGAGCGTGATGTTTTTTCTTTTCCGTTGGCTACTTGTTGAGAGATCCCGGCAAGCGCATACCCTGTTCAAATCAAACATCTTTGAGCACGACCGTTAACCTAAGAAACCGTGCTTTAATTTGCTCGCGTGGTACTACGTTCCCATGACTTCATCCATACACAGAACGGCGTACGGTGACGGTATCACGGTAACGGTGACAGGGGGGCCATATGTGATACTCCATGTGTAGGGAGGAAAAGGAAATGGAGACGAGTGATGGAAATAATGTCTCAAATTTCCTGGTTACAATTCACACGATGCGTCATAAAATTTCAAATCCAAATCGGTTCCACTCCTCCAGAACACAAGGAGACAGATTCTACCCTCAATAATTGCGACCCTCGTGGTGCGGTGAGGTTTCAAAAAGTCCCCTTTTAGCCTCACTTACATGAGATCATCTTGATGCATCACCTCCAACTACCTTTAATCAAGCGAACGATTAATCAGGGTATGGTAGTTGAAGAAATCCTTGTCTCGCAAGTGTTCGTTTGGTTTTGAACCATGTATTTGTGACACGGTGACATCTTAAACCTTACTATAAATATCTAATAACCATATTTTATTTATTTTTACATTTGAACCATGTATCAATGATTTGTAGCCTATCATACTTCACGGTAGAAGTTTATTTATGCCGATCATCCATTTAATTCTAATCGACCCAATCGAGCGTGTGGAATATGAAGAAATCTTTATTTGTTGACGAATTTTGCAAAAGATGGTGTTCAAAAAAAGGGAAAACAAATGAAATCTAAAATGCAGTCAAATCAAGGTTAAGACATATGCAAAGTTAAGATTAGATCATTACCATGCATCATATGGCCTTTGCCTTGTTCTTTGTGCACAGGAATTAAAAATATGGCCCAAATTCCTTTGTTTTTTTTTTATTTTGAAACCTAGCCAAAGGAAAATTTCCTTCATTTTTCCTATTCTCCATTGCTATAAATCAAACGGATGAATAGTATCACCAAAGAAAAAGCTTCCTATTCCTAGATTTCTCTTTCACCTTTCCCGTGAATCAAATAGGCCCTAAGAGGACGTGCATCTTCTTCAAAACACGACAAAAATAGTCATGGATTATTTTCTCTCTCCAGGAAATAGATTACACACTATGACTACACTGACGACGCCTTCCCTTGACTATATGCTCAGGGATTTAGTCAGAGGAGGAACCACCGAAGACACATGAATAGAGGTGTGTCACGCATGAAACAATTAATACCATTTCTAACGATAACACAAGCAAAAGGTTTTTAAATACACAGGAGCAGAAGTGATGGTGTCCAAATAAGATAAGCACATGGAGGTTGGGTGACAGACTCAGTTCAAGTAAACCGCACGGTTTAGTCAACGAATGCATCAGAGGGTGGCGTCTTTCCTACCTAATTCCTAAACAATTTTTAATCGTTCCACAAATGAATACAGCTAAGATACAAAGAAACCGGAGACGGAGGATGAGAAGAATCCTCGCTGGATGATGCATCCGATCATGTGGGCGCCTAGCCTTTTCAACGATCTGGTCAAAACTTTGGACCCGGGGCGGGATCATGATTGAGATTTCCAGCACATTTTTCTTAAGGAAAGACCTCGGAACCCTTGGCCCAACTAAATGAATTAATCAACTTGGCTGGAAACAAGTATTGTTTTGGCTCTTGTTTCCTCTAGGTGATTGATGCTTGGAAGGCAATGCTACTTCATCATCCTTCGGCGATTTCCAAAAATCTGCACCCATATTTTCATGACGTCGCCATTGGAAAATTGAACTCGCGTTATCGATGATTCCTGGTAGCTGTCAAATGTTGGTGGTGTTTTCATGGATCACTACTGGGTCCTGAGATGAAAATTGCAAAGTCAGAAGGGAGATATCATCTCTTTGCAGGTCAGACGTCTTGCACATGGACCAGATCAAGGATACAACCAATGGGAACGGTTCTAATGTAGTTTAGACACGAAAGGAATAGTATCTGGTGGATTTTCTTGCAGTTTGTGCATCAGAATACTCGAGGTCAACAATTTTGTCAGAACCTATGGAAATGTCAGATCATGGATCTGTCTTAGCAAAGACTGAAGTTGAGGACTAATCATGGACAAGGTACAGCAAGAAGTCAATTGTTCACAGCTCATGCATCTCATCAAGACTTGATTTTCAGATTTAGAACATTAATGGCATCTTTTATCAGAGTACTTACAGTTAGTTGACCAAAATCAAGACTTGGACACCCATGCTTGGAATCCATGTGGAAAGGAAACCTTTACGAAAGAGCAGAACTGGCAAAGTGCGTGAGTATTTGTCATGCTAAGTGTTAGTACATATTCCCCTTTCTGCATAAAAGCTTTTTCTGGCTATGATTTCGGGTGGCTAAAGAAGATGACTATCAGGCCAAGGTTGTCAATGCATGTGTTTTTGGAATACCAAACCACAACTAAGTCATAGCAGTAATCGACATGCTTGGTTGATGTCAGCAATAGAGCCAGTCGGTCGTCAATCCAGGTTGTTAACAGCCGGTAAAATGACTGCAACTGATATATTTAACGCTCCAGTTAACTAAATGCAGCTTTCAAAATGTAATCGGATCACAGTTGAGAATCAAATTGTTGATTTCTAGAGCGTTAATGACAGCACATAATGATCTCAAATTTGGAAAAGAACAAAAACCAGCATGGTCAAGTTTGGATCACTTTGTTTAGTTAACCATCTAATCGAACAAGTAACATAACAACACTTGGTGATTCATTTATAGACTGAAATGGCTGGTCTGCTAAGGACAAACATGTACATGTAGATGCACCATGTGGTCAGGCTAGATTACCTGCTAATACTTGTTAAATCAAATACAATGGTGATTGGTGGCACATATCATAGAGTTGTCTGGACGTAATTAACTGAGTTGTTAGCAAATTAGTTAAGATATGATGCTGATAGTAGCTTACTTGCTATTCATTATACAGCAGCCGTATATGAACGCAGACACTTGTTTGACCTAGTTGTGGATCTATCAAGATGAAGTAAACCAAAAAAAGAGAGGACCGTGTGACTCTCACATTTCTTCCGTCAAAGCGTCTAGACAAACAATGCGGCAATTGTAGATTCCTAATAGTTCATGATGCCCATGAAACGTTAACTTCTGTTGACTTTTCTGGATCAGTGCCTCCATTTTCTCGAGGAATGGTCAAGAAGAGTATAATCAAGTATAGGAAAATTTTGGGAAAATAACATGTAGTGTATGCTAACATGATAGCTAGAGCAAAGAGTTGACACCGCAGCCACATGTAAAAGTAAGCTCAGAATTCTGACTTCTGAATTACTGATCTGAGTTTCTATGCACTAAAATTTATCCAGGTCGCCGATTCACCCTGTGGTCCAATTTTCTTAAGATAGCATAGAGTATGCTCTTGCATTGACATCACCCCATTGTTATTCACTTAATGCCATGTTACATCAGTTGTTAATTCATTAGCCATAACAATGAGAATGAGCTAAGAGATAAGGCTGCAATAGACAGTATCCAGGAAACAGCCTGGCTCAACTTGTCTCTGCAGCACACAATGATGATGCAAGCCATCCTCCTGTTCTCACTTACTTAACCCTGACTTTCTAAAAGGGCAGTTACATTTGCATTGCTTGATTAAAATATTAGAAGTAACTTTCTGTCTCTATGTTGAGCTTCAGGCTCCAAACAGGATACTACCTTTATATGTACGCTATTAGCGCGAAGCACAGTGCAGATACTAAAGCAAATACATGCTCCAATAAAACAGGTGACTACTCAAGTTTACTAAGGACAAACACATGTTTAATATTAACAAGTATTGCTCAAGTTTACTCCTGTTTAGCAGTTTCACATACTTGTTAAAACACGTAACTACTCGAGTTTACTCCTGTACACCTATGACGTGGCAAAGGCTAGATTACCTGCTAGAGTGAACCACTGTCGTTTCTCTATGCTTCCCCGCGTGTTATTTTGTAAAAAGGAATAATTTGAGAATTGTACATCGACATGTTTGTCCTTAGCAGAACATAGTCCCCTTAAATTTTAATATGCAAAGCCCAAAAATGGCAGATGGTTCACTCTCAAGTTTACTCCGAACACACGAGAAACGACAGTGTTGGTATCTAAGATGGTGTGGCTTAACAGCTTAAGCAACCCTAGTAATAAGTAAAATCCAATACTTTCCAGTACCAATCAGCTTCAAGATTACATGTGCAACAGGAAAATTGGTTCCACTGCTTAATTAACGATTTGTCACATATAAATGCATCTCACAAACATACCAATTCAAATGTCAACTTCTTACAGTAGGCGCAAGAAAAGGAAAGAGAATTTGGTCACACCAACTATTTTTCCACAGAGAAGATAAATGATGATAATCATAATAGAGACTCACCTTCTGTCCTTAGCAATAGAACCGTGCGTGGAAACACTTGCATTGGCAACTTGGACTGTGACATGCTGACTTCAATGCACTGCAAGTTAAAAGAAGTTCTCTATCATCTCTAGTGACTACGTTTGACATTGTAACAGGATATAATACAGAAGTAATTGTGCCGGATTCAGATAGCATTCACACTGAAGCATGACTTTAACCTAGGATATTCTTCATCTACAAGAGGAAATAAATCCAGCCCAAAATCAGTACAGATTTTCATGAGTTTGGATAAAACCAACCAGTGGTAGTGCAATATGTATGACCACCCCATTATCTGAAGGTTACAGGCCAAAGCCCCTTTGTACTAGACTTAGACCGAGGTAAAGTCTTCTGCATATACTATGCCCAGTATGGTAAATTCTTGTTTTCAAGGTTGTCCATAACCTAACCTTTTTACTATTTGATTTACAGCTTGGTGTGATCATCAGATAATTTACACTGTCGATTTCCCATCTACACCACTTGGACAAAACAGGAAAATAAGTATTTTCAAACTCACATCATGCTCCACAGTTCTTCAGTTTGATAGTTCGTCAAAAAACATTTTTTCAGGTATGCGAAACTACTAAACATCCATCTTGTTTTCGTCTTAATCATTGGTCACAATTATTGAGGCCATCAAACTTTCTCAAGGGATCATTTACGCTATCTGTCCAAGAGAATGGAATGGATAAGAAAGGAACTGCTTCACATCTATTACATTCCATGAGGATAGGGATGAACCCCACTTATACTTGTGGGGTATGCTTCATGAGCTATGAGAAAAGCTTAGAGTAATGATATGATTGTCAGCAAAAGCTGGAAAATAGGAAAGACAAACAGTACATGTGCTACTGGACTTCTACATATATTCAGTAGCTCTATAGCTGCTTCACAGCAGTTACACCTTCAGAGGAATGCTGGGGAGTCATACCTTCACAGCAAAAGGCTTTTTTTTAGTAACTCAAGCTAAATCCACTGTAATTCTATGGTGAAAAGAACAAGATGAGCCTTTCTGTAAGCAGTGGTGGCTGGATAATCAAAAGCACAAAGGATCATGTTGATGTGTGTAGCTTGTTCGAGAAAAACATTATCTATGTAGCTACAGAAGATGCCTTCGAACACAATAGCTAATGTACAGTAGTATCCTTCCTGCATGCATGGTGCAGGCAGCAGGCTCATTTGGCAAAGATGCTCACTTCTTGTACTTAAGCCTTGGCATGGAATGGCTAAGAGACAGATGTGCACGACATTAGCACAAGGAATGAGCTCTCAAAATCTCATCTTGTATGAAATGCTACCTTTTCTTGCTTAGTGATAATTTCTGCTAGTCATCATCATCAGTGCCTTCATCGTCATATTCTTGAGGTCCCCAGAACTTGGAAACCTCCTCGCCAGGTAAAGCTACAGGAACCGAGGATCTCAGGAAGTCTTGGTAATGCAGCAGGCTGCCTTCGGTAGACCTCCCTGTGGTGACAATCCTACACCCGTCCACGGCCATGGCTGACAGCGTGCTTCTCCCAGCTGATTTAACGGGATTGTTGCAACTCAATGTGTTCACCAAGTGGCCTGTCTGGGTTTCCCATACATGGACCTGATCATCACATGGGCCTCCTGTCACTACCTTGTATGGATCCAAGTGAAGCAACATCACAGGACCATCTGAATGCAGTTCTGCAACCGTGTTTGCAAGTTCTTGAGACTTGCGAATATCCCACAGAAGAGCCCTGTCCAGCAAATAATGATAGATACGTAAGGTTCACAATGCAAAGAAAACTAGAAGCATGAGGAAACCACTGATTGTACAGATATTGTGACCTTACTTGTCTTTTATGCCGGTGCATATTAACCATTCAGAAGGCATCATCTCACAAGAAAGTATTCTTTGGTCGCCAAGCGCAAGAACAGAAACCTTCTTCATTGTCCTCAAGTCAATTGCTGTTACCTCGGATCCAGCAGCAATGTAACATAGGGATTCATAGCATTTAATTGCAATTGGTGGACCACTTGAGTTGAGGTAAGTACCGCCAACACAAGATGACGAGAAACTGGAAGGTGGTGCCATTGTGTCCCACACTTTCACCTGTGATGCGGCATAACATGAAAACACACGTACAAATAAAAAAAAAGAGCTTACCATGAGCATCAAATGGCTATCCCAAGATATTAAATATGCTACTAAAGTTTAGTGATGTATATCTCAGAAAAAGCTTTCTACCGGTGTTCCATTACCTTTGTATCTTTGGAACTGCTCACCAACAGGGAGGATTTATGCCTGAAGAGCAAAGAAGAAGCTCAATAAACTGTGAAACGAATTAGTTATTACATTTTCACCCAGCTAGTAAACAGCTCCACTATTTATGACTAATTTTATCAAACAAATGGAAATGCTAAAAAAAAAAAAGATCCAAGTGTAAAAGCTTCCTAAGCTTGTGTGGCAATGCCATGACCATAAGTACAGAACATGAAAGTTCAGGACAACAGCATAGGAACCTTGTAACTGTATAAAAGCCATTGAAATGCATTCCAATCTTACAAATGGTGCACTTGCCAAAAAGTTAGTCAACTAATAGTTGAATAAGTTCCATTCAGAAACTTTTACGGTACATACCAAGCAACGGACAAAAGTGATAGCGTTTTTTCATGTCCATGCAAGGTTGATACTAGGGGGTGTTTTTTTGCTCTTGTATTCATAGACCAGAGGCGAATGGTACAGTCTTCCCCACCAGTTGCAAGCACTTTAAATTCACCGTCACCAAGCAATTTGTCAGACAGAGCAGTGACAGGACCGGAATGGCCCTTGTAACAGCGTGAATGGCCCTACATATAAAGGTTAAAAATCACAGTTAAACCAGCTTTTCATCAAATGTCGAAAAATGCAGCCTATTAAATTCATTCAAGGAACACATTCAGATTATACAAGTTAAACGAGACTTTGCCATGAAGAACATGAAAATAAAGATAAACTAGATAAGTATGCATCAGCCAATCATGAAAATAAAGATGTGTACACCAAAAGAAAATTCAAATATATGAAGACCTGGAGGTAAATTAGTTGACATATCGGCAGTTTTTAAATAGGTACGGTCATCTCGTGGAGGGCAACCTACTCATATGTTATGAGATTGAGAGGCGAAGAGTGAAGGGCTTGACTAGCGGCACCTAAGGTAAGGCCACCTCGAGACTCCCCTTCCCTCGACGAGTGAAGTGATCAACTAGTGTTTCAGGCCGAAAGCAGGGACCACCTCTAAGCTCCCCTTCCCTCGTCGTTGCTTCTGAGCCTTAGTAAAGTCTCTTGGAACCGACCATATACTCCTAGCCACCCAGGGCTCTATGGAGTGCCTCTCTCCTTAGATTGTATAGTGTCTGTTTCAGAATGTCATCCTCGGTAACTACTAACAAAGTCATTAATAGGCACCAGTTCCAGAACAAGCAAACGAATACAAAAGAAACAAAAAGAGAAGCACACTTTTATTTAATTTGACAAGAGGAACCTCAATATCCATCTGACACTAAATTCTTTTTCAAAAGCTTGTAAGATCTCAGTAACAAATTTTTACAGGAAATGAAACTAGGAAATAGATGTAGTTCTGTTCTTTTTAAGTACCTCTAAACTCATGTACAAAGTCGATGATCGTCATGGAATGATCATGTTGTATTCTCATTAAAAAGAATGTACATGTTGTATCAACATGGTACTATAATGTCGAAAGGAGGTACCTTCCAATAAAGACGGACTGTTCTATCCGTGCTTGAAGTGACTAATGCCTTTTCATTTGTATGAGCATCGCTTCGAAACAATGGGGTGTCGATTAGTGGGAATAATCTGCACAATGAACCAAAAAACACTGAAGGCATTCCTATCTCTGTGACTTTCAGCAATTATGGGCACAATAGCACAGTAATTATAGCGAAACACATGTAGAAAAATATAGGAATTAGGGGAAAATCCACGCACAAACAGAACAGTGGAACAATAAAAGTTCAAATTGTGAAATGAGGATAATATATTCCAAACAAAAACCAATTAGTGATCAAGCAAATAATTTACACGAATTCCTCTGGTACGAAAGAAGATAACAAAGTAAAAAAAGTGATATTATCACTATGATCCTAGACAATAATGAAGTAAGAATATATTATCACCAAGAAGTGACACAGAAACAAATATACAATGTCCAAAGACATAATCACGTACTAGGACTGTAGTGAAGCTACCTATTTGCCTATTAAATGGAAGCAAAGATAAAGCAAGACTAAGGAGATGTTTGGATGGTGGCCATTGGTCAAAGCTCACATTACCAACTTTTCGGCCATGACCAATAATTTGGTCTTTCTTTGGATTGTTGCCAATTTTTTGGCATGTCAATGGCTCGTTGCCCGCTCTAGTTCATTTTTCTTGTCAATGTTGGCCAACTTATGGGCACCAAAAGCACTACAATTTTTTTGGCTAGCCAAAGATTTGGTAAGGCAAGCTTGGGCTAGAACCAACCATAACCGTATTAGAAGTCAGATTAGGTCATTTGGCACCAAATAAGATTCCATATACCAATATAAGGTGCGCATAAAATGAGCATTATAAATCCCTCACTGGCGTGAACTAAGAAAATAGAGATGGAAATAACTGCAAAAGGTAGGGATCCTGTGTACTTAATAACTGGTTGGAGTTCCTAAATAGCTTCATAATCACTGATGATCTGATTTCACCGGTAAAACTTTTTCAAATTCTTGTTAGTTAAATTTAAGTAGCAGTTCTACCTGATCGCTGATGTGAGTGTCAGAAACAAGCATATGCAAATACTACTTCAAATCTTTGAAGATACCATATTCATGAATCATCACTAAAATTAATATCCAGTAGCATAAAAATTATGATTATATTATTCTTGGAACAAATCAAAGGATTCAGTGGTCATCCCTTGATTCCGCCACAGGATTTAAATGATTACGAGTACATGAAATTGACAAAAAGAAAACTTGAAAAATACATAAGCTGACTAACAAGATCTAAAAATTCCTAAAGAAAGCAATGGTCATTTGCTTTATGGTTACCTCATACAAGTGATCCTTGCACTATGAGACCTATAGGCTTCCACCAATTCCATGTCCAGCCAACCAAGCCTCAATCTTTTGGCTATTGGGCCCTGCACAGAAGAAACCCTATTTCTTAGCACAAAATAAGCTTTTTGATACTGCAACAATCTGCAGTACTTAACCAGGAGCAAATCTGCTCAATTAAAAACCACAGTTGCATTTGACTCACTTGAGAGAACCAAACATTATTCCTATCAAGCATTAGATGGCTTGGTGTCGACTCTGCGGGATGTAGCTTATAAATACATGATGTGGGATCCACAAATTTCATTTGACGTACTTCAGTGTTCCTCTGAATGTATAGTTCTCTCATTCCCAATGCTCCACGAGGTACTTGTAGAAACGGCCATTGTTCCCTGAGCATTCAAATAGTCATGACAAATATATAAGTGGGCAGCCAGAACATCATATATGTGTCGATTTTCCAAATTCTCAAAAGAGTATATAGTTGAGACTCTGAACATTGACAATTCATGTGAGGTCAGAACAGAACTACACCCCATCAACCAACTCACAAAATAACCAAACTTGCTGCAAAGCATCAGAGGGGACAGATGAGCCTGAATGGTTTAAAGTGGCATCTGCAAAAAAGAAACATACGCTGCCTTTCACTTGAAAATTCCATACACCTTATAAAACAAAGTTTAATATTGACAGTTCCTCCACCACCAGAATTGCTTCATCCATTCGAACTACAAAACTATTTTTATTTGAAAAGCTACTCCCACGAAATCAGAATATAGGTTATTTTCAAATCATACGGGTCAAAATTTTCTAGGTTTGAGTATGTATAAATAAAGAATAACTAGCCCCGAAAACATTAAATTGTATTAATAGATTCATCATGGAACATATGTTCATAGCATATGATTATTTTTAGGGGAAAACAAATGAACAAGCAAGTTTGTCATGGAACATAAGTTGATAGCGTTCATATGCTCAAGTACCTCAAACCCTAAAATGAAGCACCCAGCTTTGCATGTATGATACTGGTTTCTTTTTTATGTGAGTTTATACATCAAAACTGGTGATTAATGTGACACCTTGAAAGTTGTGTCAATGTCCAAAAGAATACTTATATTAGACTAAGAGTGAGTACACCCTAAATACCAACACTGTTACAACAAGCTTGAAATATTCTACTTTGCTGCAGACATAAGTATGAAGCTTGCAATCCCAACTAAGATAAGTAATAAATTTGTAAGGTTTATCTCACTAAATCCATGGAGTTACAAACCTCTGATTGTTGCCTGTGTCAAATGCCAGCTAATAAATACATCAACGAAGATGAATGTTTATGAAACATAATAAGAGCTTATCCCTTTCAATGCATCCCAATAAATCTACTGTTCCAAAGTTCGAGGCTTCCTGAGCCTAGCTGGAACCAAACCAGATGTTCACCCAAGCTTAACTCAACTGCTGAGAACTTAGCCCGTTCACAATCCAGACACGAATATCATAGCAGAGGTTCATAATTCTCCAGTGCCAATTAATCCTCGTCATCACACCTGACCTTGCTACAAATGCATTTTCCCCCAAATTATACCTCCATAAAATCTTCGAAATCTCAAATCATAGCAGGAACCCACTCACTGGTAAACTCCAGCCCCGAAAATCATAGCAGGATTCCACCTTTCATCTCCCAATAATTACTACAGAGAGGAATTGCGGAAAAACTAAAGCTATATGAAAGGGAGCGAAGGAGGCGACCTGTAGAGGCGGTACCAGACGGCGTCGCAGTAGGCGGCGGCGTGCAGCGTGCGGCAGGCCATGGCGAGACTGGTGACGTCGCGGGCGCAGAGATAGCGCGCGCAGTGGGCGAGCACGTCTCCATCGAGGTCTGCGAGCGTCCTCCCCGGCAGCGGCACGGACATCGCCGGCGAACAGAACCCTAGGCCGGAGTCTCACGCGCGGGGGAGATGAGGGGACGAGAGAGGCCGCGGCGGTTAAGTTTGTTCTCTCTCTCTTTTTTCGAATTATTTTTCTTCCAAAACCTTACAACGCAGACACTCAATACACTCACTCCATGAACATACTTATGTAACCCGTATGGCCATCTCCAAAAAACTGAGTTGAAAGGATGATCGGACGGATCTTGGGATTAATTAAGTTACCATGGATAGCTCGAACTCGAAACGTCGATATCGCCTAGTGTTTAAACTCTAGTGCGTTAGGATACCACCGCACTCATAACCAGCTGGTTGGTTCTCAAATTTGTTTGTTTTTTTTGCGAGAAACTGATTTGTATTAACTGCAGATCTTACAGATCAAGAAAATCCTTCTAGACCTCGACGCCATGGACGACGAACAAGACGTTGCGTCGGCGCGCCGCCGCACCACCTCCCCTCTGGCCTTGGAACAGGAGGCTCCCTCGTACGGACGGGAAGTCGACGCTCCTCAGATCCAAAGATCCTCCACCTTGCGCCATCGCCAACATCGAAGCAGCAAACAACAACAGCTCGATTCTTCAACTGCGCCAGATCCGCCGCTACTCGGCATCCAGCTCGGGAAAACTCGCACCGCAACTCCGAGGATCTGCGGCCGAGAGACGAGCGCGCGGCCGGCGACGATGCCCCGCGGAACATCACCATCGAAGACGAAGGCCACCGCCCCTGATGACCCACAAGTATAGGGGGTGTATCGTAATATTTTTGATAAATAGGAGTATCGATCCCAGCGAGGAGCAGCAGAAAATCTCTGTAAATACTTAGCAAACGGATTTTTAGGGGTTTCTGATAAAGCAACAAAACAAAATACAAGTAATAAAGATGACGAACAACTGCAGCAAGTGGCCCAATCCTTTCTTAGCAAAGGACAAACCGGTGGAAATACTTATAAGAACCAAACGTTCTCGAGGACACATGGAAATTCTGTCAAGTGCTTTCGCTTCAAATAACTGAGTACTCTTCTTTGGTGTTGTAAGTGTTGTGTGGGTGAACCTGTGCTAATATACCAACCTTACTTGGACTAGTACATACTTGTGATTAAACCCCTGCAAGCATCCGCAACTATAGGAAAGTAATTAAGATATAAACCTAACCACAACCTTAAACTCTGAGATCCTACGCTCCCTTATTCAATGGTGTCCTAACGGGGGTTCAGGTTTCTGTCACTTCGGCAACCCCGCAAATAGTAGCCAAATACACAAATGCATTTCTCTAGGCCCATAAATGGTGAAGTATCATATAGTCGACGTTCACATGACACCACTAGAAGAATAGCACCACAACTTAAATACTAAATCATTGAATAATAACTCAGGACAAATCCACTAATAACAACATGACTTCTCCCATGTCCTTAAGAACTAGAGGAACTACTCACAAGACATCATATGTATCAAGATCAAATGTGATATGGTAATGGCTAACAATCTAAACATAAACAATAATCCAATGATTCCACTCACAAGCATCAACTACAATAGTAATTAACACCAGGAAAGATTCTCCTAAGAACTAATGCAAGATCCAACACGATTGTTATAGCGGGACGAAGTGATGATGATGGTGCTGGTGGATATGATGGTGTGGATGATGATGATGATGATGATGATGATGATGATCCTGATGAAGCCTAGCTTGATGACGGTGTTGATGGCGACAATCTCCCCTCTCCGGGAAGGGATTTCCTCGGCAGAAATATGTCTGCCGGAGAGCTCTTTCTCTCTCGGTGTTTTCCGCCCCGCAGAGGCGGCGGAAATTTTTCTGTGGTCGCCCCCTTGGTGTTAGGGTTCCGTGAGGAATATATAGGCAAGAGGGCGAAGTCGGGAGCCGGCCAGGTGGGCCACACCTTCCCTAGGCATGGGGCAAGGTGGGCCCGCGCCTAGGGTGTGTGTGGCCCCTGTGGCCCGGCTACGCCCCCCCTTCTGGCCTCCTCTATCTTCTAGGAAAATATAATTTTCCAATATTTTTCTGATCTTCACGAAATTGCATCAAAACACCTCTTTTTCCATCAGAAACCTGATTCCGGCAGTTCATCCTCCAAGAATCATTCAACATGCAAAAACAGAGGAAAATACATAAGTAATACCTCATAATAAGATATATATATATATCAATGAATAGAGGCAAATTATGATATAGAATTGTGATGCAAATTGGACGTATCAACTCCCCCCGAGCTTAGACCTTTGCTTGTCCCCAAGCGAAAACTGAGCTTAGTAAACATGTCCACAGGTTTATGGAGTGAAGTGTCAATAAAAGAATACGGACAAGAAGCATCACACTTACCATTACACAACTCATAGAAGAAAGCAACTCACCATTATATAACTTAGCATGCAACACGTACAGGAGTCACAATAGAGATGCATAAAGATAAATCATAATTGGAATTGGCAAACTTTTGTTCCTGCTCAAAAAGTTTTTTTCACAATGAAAGCTTTCAAAGTAATACTCAATAGATAAGAGTCTTGTGCAAACAAGAAATATATAGAACATGATTGAATAAATCACCATATGAATGCTTGGAACACAACAACCCAAATGCTTGCTGGAGATGGAAAGGAAGTAGGTTTACTGACTCAACTCAGGGAATAGAAGAAAGGTCCCTTCATAGAGGGTAGCAGGGATTTCAAGTCATAAAGAGCTTCCAAAATATTATGATACTTACTAGCTTGGAGTCCTTATTGCCCCTATCATAGGCATCTTGAGATGATTAAGGTTAAAGTGCACAAAGATGGAGTATATGCTTGACGAAATATAAGTTGGCAATCTCATGTCCCTTGAGTACGAGGGTCGCTCCTCATGCTACTCAACTTTAGTTACTGGTAAGTTCTTGTCATTGTAAGTACCTGTTTATCATAAAGAACCGCCAATAGGGTACCCCTTGCACATGGTACATGAGTTATCCCATAACCAAAATGACAAGGCAAGCAGACAATGAGCATCTCAGCGATCTTTTTATTTACTATGTGTATAGCTTTTTATTGAGGATGCTTCATAGAATGCTCGCTATAGTGATGCTACAAGTTTCCACCATGATTAGGCATGGCTTAGGCTAGCGGCCCAGGCATTTCTCTAACACACATACATCACTCCATGGGCTTACAAGTTCCCTCTTTATTTCACACCATCGACATCCGCAAACAAAAGAGCATGATATCAATGAAGGGGTCCGTAGCATGGAAAATAAAAATTTTCTATCGCATACAAACAAACAAGCCAAGATCTATCTACTAGATTGTAGCAACGAGTCGATGGAATAACTTACCCTCGAAGATTCCAAAGCGGTTAACGAGAGCAGATTCTCGTGGGTGATGTAGTCGTACTCTTTCCGATCTCAAGATCGTGTAGACGATCCTTCCGGCGCTGCGTTCCGGCAGCGCTTCCGCAGTCGGTCACACGTTCGGTACTCGACGAAGACCTTCCTCTCCCTTGTTCCAGCAGGCAGCGGAGGTTGTAGCACTCTCCTCGCGATTCCGGCAGCACAACGGAAGACTTTCAAACTGGCAGTTTGACTTTTTTCAGTTTTGGAACAGCAAGAACACTTAGTACATGATGCAATCATTCAATGACACATTCATGTACCCTCCCCCCCGAAGTGCCGGACAATCCAGAACCTTCTAGAACATTCCCGATGAAAACACCGGAATCATTCCCGAACTCCGAAACGGGACTTTCCTTATATGAATCTTATTCTCCGGACCATTCCGGATCACCTCGTGATATCCCGGATCCCATCCGAGACTCCGAACAACATTTGGTCTCTTTCTCATAATACCATAACTACTCAAAACAACGTCGAATCCTTAAGTGTGTCTCCCTACGGTTCGTGAATTATGCGGACATGATCGAGACACTTCTCCGAACAATAACCAATAGAGGAATCTGGAAATTCATATGGCTCCCACATATTTCTACGATTACTTTGCGATCGAATGAACCACTTACATACGATACCAATTTCCCTTTGTCTCATGATAGTTTACTTATCCGAGGTTATGATCGTCGGTATCTCTGCATACCTAGTTCAACCTCGTTACTGATAAGTACTCTTTTCTCGTTCCCGTGATATGTGATCCCTTGTGACACAGTCACATGCTTGCAAGCTAATTGGATGACATTCCACCGAGAGGGCCCAGAGTATATCTATCCGTCATATGGATGGACAAATCCCACTCTTGATCCATGTGTTTCAACCAATACTTTCCGAACACTCAATGCCACCTTTATAGCCATCCAGTTACGGTGTGGTGTTTGATGTCATCAAAGCATCCATTCGGTAAAGGTGATATGCATGATCTCATGGTCGAAGGAATTAGGTTACTATGTATCAGAAAGCATATAGCAATTGAACTATTTAAATGACTTGATCTTTATGCTACGCTTATCTATAGGAGTATGTCCATCACATCATTCTCCTAATGATATGATCCTGTTGTTAATAACATCTCTATGTTCAATTGTGAAAGTATTCCGCATTTCTTCAAATGCTCGCCAAACTCGTAACTTAGATATTCACCTCAGAACGTAGAAATTTAATCTTCTTGTTACGTTGATTCTCTACCTCACTTTGAAACTCCTTAAGCTTGTCGAAGGAATTAGGTTACTATGTATCAGAAAGCATATAGCAATTGAACTATTTAAATGACTTGATCTTTATGCTACGCTTATCTATAGGAGTATGTCCATCACATCATTCTCCTAATGATATGATCATGTTGTTAATAACATCTCTATGTTCATGATCAGGAAACCATGATCATATATTAACCAACAAGCTAGTTTAACAAGAGGCTTTACTAGGGACTCTTATTTTAGTTTACAAATCACACAAGTATTAATGTTTCCAGTTAATACAATTATAGAATGGTATGTAAACATTTATCATAAGTGTGAAGATATGATAATAACCACTTTATTATTGCCTCTTGGGCATATATCCAACAGTCTCCCACTTGCACTAGAGTCAATAATCTAGTTTCAAACCTTTGTGTATTCAACACCTATGGCTTTCCGGTGTTGTATGTACACGATTGCTAGTGGTCAACTGATCTCCGGATCTGACACTTCCAGGTCCGTGTGTAATTGCATGTCTTTGCGTCTCTACGCATCACTCATTCTCTAATGAGATGGCTTTGTATAAATTTGGTCTTTAGGTGTGACCTTTAGTTCTTTGGGGTTAAAACATGTTGATAATATTGTCACACAATATATCTTCATAGTATTATCCCTCTGTGAACTACACCTAGTTTGATAACAAACTACTTGACACAAATGCCCTCTTTTGCTGCTATAATAGCAGTCATATACTTAGCCTTTTGTTGTAGTATCTGTCACAATGTCTTAACTTTGTAACTCATCCAAATCCATTATGGAACTCACTTTCCATTATATTGTGCCACCCTTAGTTTAGATTGAGATAAACTTAATTTGTACTTTGTGACAAAGCTAGTATCAATGTATTACTTTTACAATGAACTAACCATCTATCTGTCACTTCTACAAATAATATACTCTTAGTTCTTCCAAAAGATCATAAGAATATCCTTACTATTGTCCAATGATCATCTTACAAATCATTCTGGTATATGCTCACAACATTTAGATCATAGGACATATCTGGATTTGTACATATCACAGTATGATTGATATAAATACTCTTTGTGATTTCATACATCAAGTATCAATCTATACTTGATTATTTGTTTCACTTTACCAAATGTCAATACACTTGATTATATCATCAACATTGAACTCTTTCAATCCTTTCTGTGCGACAAGAACCTTTTCTTGTAGTTTCTATATTGAACTCATTCAATATCTCATCTATGCACTTCTGGCACAACCATATTAGCGTCTATTGATGCCAAATATTTGGGTTTTGCCTAAGTCTTTCATCGGGATGAAATTCTTAATATGTGTTAATAAAAGATACATTATTTCCAATCAACAATATGTCTTCCACATAATGTATTAGAAATATGTCTTAGCGCTCCCACTTAATTTCTTGCAAACGCAAGCATCTTCATTGTCTCTGATGAAATTAAACTCTTTTAACAGTTTCATCATAGTGAAGATTCCAACTCCGCTATGCTTACTTCAACCATTGAAGTTTGCATATGTTTTTAGCATCCCTTGAATTTAACAAAACCCTTTGGACCGTGTCATGCACACGTCCTAGGTAACAATTCTATTAGAAGAACTTGTTTTGTTTATTCAACTACCATATAACAAAATTATATGTAGTGGTTGCTACATTAATCCGTCTAGACTAAACATCGCTATGAAAGATCAAATCTTGTCATATACAACCTTTGAACATTGTTGTGAACTCTTTCCCAACATGTCGACTATTTCATAGATGTGAAACATCCATGTCTATTTCTTTATAGATCCAAACACAACTGTAAGGTCTTACACCTTTCTCGAGGGTCCTTCAAGTTCAAAACTTGATTTCTCGTGTATGGAACTATTACGGATTTTATGGCTTCAAGCCATTTGTAGTCAGGGCCCATCATCGCTTCTTTGCATGTAGTCGGTTCATTATTCTCAAATAATGATTCAACCCTCAAATCTTGGTATTTGATTGTTTACCCGATCTACTTGTTTCAATAGGAACTTAGATCTCCGTGACCACAACCTTTGAGGTACGTGAGCCATGAGCTTTGTTCTTGCCTCGGAACACTTTTCGGTCTTTGTAACTCGCACATATAGCTAAGGTTCTTTTAACCTTATCAAAGTTCTATTGTCCTCCCACTTAACTTTTCACGAAAAATTCCTTCCCAAAGAAACTTGACGTTCTAAGTGACAAACACTTTTGTCTCGGTGTTATGGAGGAATACTTATGATTATTCAAAATAACATACAAAGACAGTTCATCCGACTTTGGTTGCAAACATCTTTCTTATGCAAAGCATACCAATGTTTAAGAAAGGACAACTTGGGTTTTATCCCAAACCATAACTTTATATGGTGTCATTTCAACGGATTATGATGGAGCTCTTTTCGTGGAAAACGGTAATCTCTAAAGCTTTTAATCTTTAAAATATAATGGCGTTTATGAATTATACCTTTGATCTTACCATGTCAAACAAGGTTTAATTACATATCTCGAACGCTCCATACCCTTATGGTGTTTCGGAAATGCAAATCCACGGAACGATTCCTTAAATCTTAGGTATTATGCTAAATTCTGTAACTCAAATATCTTCCTTTATGATCTTTATCATAAACTGTTTATATTCTTGTTACAATGATTTTGCACTTCATCTTGAAAAACTTTGAACTTTTCAAATATTTCACACTTCATCCTTATTAAGTAAATATTCATATATTCACTCAAATTTTCGGAGAAAACATATGAAGTTGAAATCCATCGCTTTTGACTACACATAATGGATTTCGTACAACAATATGTACAAGTTCCAATAAGCTAGTCATTCGTTCGCTTTTTGCCTATGAACGAAGTTTTAATTATCTCTAGGAAAGTTTCTCAAGCGTCATTTGATCAAAATCAAATAGACTCCAAAATTCCATCCATATGGATTTTCTTCATGTTTTCTTTCCAATATAATTTAAACGGCGATGTCACTTCCTAAGTGATCTTTCAATCAATTTGTCTTTCGACATCTTTAGCACTAGTTTTATGGATGTGATATTTCCAACGAGATTCGCAAATCATCCATCTTTTATAGATTACGGAAATTATTTGAACAACTCTTTTGTTCTCATAATACCTGATAAAACAAATCTTGAAGGCAAGCTTTGATGTTTAACGAGCAACACAATAACCCTTTATTTTGTTCTCGATGAACATCATCACATATTCTTTTGCTAGTTACTTAGGCCATTGTAGTTCATGAATTGTGTTGTTTCGTATGACGATTCACACCAACAAATTCAGTATCAAATACTTAAGAACCACATTGTTTAATAAGCAAAGAATATAGCCATAACATGTATATCATCTATATACTCAAGCTGAACAATTCTAGTCTTTTCTTTTCTGCCATATATTTATGAGATTCTCTTTCAGTATTTCCTTTTCTATTTGAAAGAATCTATCAACATCAATAGTGGAGTCATACATATGACACATAGTCCAAAGCATGTATAGTTAAATACCAATGTCTTTGGATTTGCACTTTAGTAGATCACCATTATCTAATGTTTGGTGTTCTTTCAAATTCCTTTCTTTAGTAATCTCTTGGTGTAGTAAACATTTTACCTACATCAAATATTCACCCTCATCATGGATTTATCCATGATCAAGCTACTTTTAGCTTATAACGGTGAATCATGAGTATAATGTTGCTCTCCAAATCCTTTTGGACGATTAGGACAACTAGTGTCTCCAACCTTTTGCAAATTCTCATCAAATATGAGAACATGACTTTTGCCATATTATACTCTATCATGTTGCAACCAAAACTTCGTTTCAGATATCACAATATCTTCCACACATCATGGTTTCTGAAACAACTCTTTCAGATCCTAGATAACCTTGATATTAAGAGAATCCTTTGAATATCAAGAATCATGGAGACAAACATGATACTTATATACTAACACTTGGAATTGTTACTCTTGATTTAATACTAATTATTAAACTTCATGAAGTAACCGGAACTTACTGAAAGTTTACAATAGGACTTTTAAACTTTAGATTAACACTTCAAAACAATACGATACCAGTTCATAAAGTAACTAACCAGAATTCTATAGTTCTATCATCTCAATTATAACTAAGCGCAAGGTGGTAAACAGATGCCAATGACTACAACAACTATGCAAATTCACTTTGATTTAGTTTATGATAAATTGAGTTCTAATTAATAATTAAATTAATCTAGGTGAACTCCCACTCAAAAAAATATCCCTCACATTGTTTTAGTGATCACACGAACCAAATCCACCACATCAAAACCGATCATCACGAGAGTTGATATAGCTTCAATGGCGAACAATCAACATGTTCATCATATCTACTATATGACTCATGCTCTACCTTTCGGTAATCCGTGTTCCTGAGTCCATGTATGTACATGCTAGGCTCGTCAAGATCAAATCTTAGTTTCCGCATGAGCAAATCTGGCTTGCTCAGGTTGTATACACTTGCAGAATCTAACACACCCGATCATCACGTGGTGCTTCGAAACAACAAGCTTTAGCAACGGTGCTAACTAAGGGTGAACACTTTATGACTTGAAATTCATGTGCATGAGGGATCATCTTATAATGCTACCGTCGTCTACTAAGCAATACAAGATGCATAAAGGATAAACATCACATGCAATTCATAATATGTGATATGATATGGCCTTTCTTCTTTGTGCTTCCGATCTCCATCTTCTAGCACGAACATGATCTCCATCATCACCGACATTGCATCAAGGTTAATGATGCTTCTCCATGGTTGTCGTCCACCGGCTTCAACTATTACAACTACTTTGAATAGACACGCGGGTCTTAATAGAAATTAAAGACAACCATATGTCTCCTGCCGGTTGCCGACTTACAATAAGGAACATTGCATACATCATATATAATCACAATCATGGCCATATCACATCACAGCACACCCCTGCAAAACAAAGTTAGACGCCTCTAATTTTCTTTGCATGTTTTACGTGGTTTGGGGCTTTCAATAAGTGTCGTTCTAACTTATGAACAAGAACCACAACATTGATACTAGTATTATCAATCACCCGTTGTAAATTGGATCTTAACTATGCTAGGAGAAACAGGCACCCGCAAAGCCACTTATGCAATACAAGTTGCATGTCAAGCGTGGAGCAAGTCTCATGAACGATGTCATGTAAGGTTAGCCCGGGCCGCTTCATCCCAACATACCGCAAGATGCAAAGTACACAAGAAGCAATCGACAATAAAAGCATCAACGCCCACAATGACCATTGTGTTCTACTCGTGCAACAAATCTACATATAGACACGGCTCTAATACCACTGAAGGGGTTCGTAGCATGGAAAATAAAAAATTTCTATCGCATACAAACAAACAAGCCAAGATCTATCTACTATATTGTAGCAACGAGTCGATGGAATAACTTACCCTCGAAGATTCCAAAGCGGTTAACGAGAGCAGATTCTCGTGGGTGATGTAGTCGTACTCTTTCCGATCTCAAGATCGTGTAGACGATCCTTCCGGCTGCGTTCAATGGCGCTTCCGTAATCGGTCACACGTTCGATTTTCGACGAAGACCTTCCTCTCCCTTGTTCCAAAGAGCGGAGGTTGTAGCACTCTCCTCGCGATTCGGCGGCTGGCGGCGTGGTACCAGGAAGTAGAGGAGATCCCAGGCTTCGCCTTAAGCCGGAGCGAGTATGGTGGAGTATGAGAGAGAGAGAGCTATTAGTGGTCTAGAGATTAGACACACCAATTAGAAGGCTCTAAACCGCAGGCTAAAGCAATTAGAAGCTCTAAACCAAAATGGCTCTAAACCGGAGATTAGAGGATATGAACTTGTGTGTTTGAGGAGGAGGCCTTGCCCCTCCTTTTATATGTGGAGGGGCTGGCGCGCCAGGGAAGGGGAGGGGAGTCCCTCCCCAACTCGGCCTAGGCTTGGCCGCCGGCTTGGAGGAGAGGGACTCCTCCTCCAAGTTGGTTTCACCCTCCTCTTGCTTGTTTCCCACAGTTTCCTGTTTCCCACAGTTTCCTGTTTTCCACAGTTTCCTGTTTTAGCCGTTTGACTTTCAAACTGGCAGTTTGATTTTTTTCAGTTTTGGAACAGCAAGAACACTTAGTACATGATGCAATCATTCAATGACACATTCATGTACCCTCCCACCCGGAGTGCCGGACAATTCGGAACCTTCTAGAACATTCACGATGAAAACACCGGAATCATTCCCGAACTCCGAAACGGGACTTTCCTTATATGAATCTTATTCTTCGGACCATTCCGGATCACCTCGTGATATCCCGGATCCCATCCGAGACTCCGAACAACATTCGGTCTCTTTCTCATAATACCATAACTACTCAAAACAACGTCGAATCCTTAAGTGTGTCTCCCTACGGTTCGTGAATTATGCGGACATGATCGAGACACTTCTCCGAACAATAACCAATAGAGGAATCTGGAAATTCATATGGCTCCCACATATTTCTCACGATTACTTTGCGATCGAATGAACCACTTACATACGATACCAATTTCCCTTTGTCTCACGATAGTTTACTTATCCGAGGTTATGATCGTCGGTATCTCCGCATACCTAGTTCAACCTCGTTCTTGATAAGTACTCTTTTCTCGTTCGTGATATGTGATCCCTTGTGAGCCAGTCACATGCTTGCAAGCTAATTGGATGACATTCCACCGAGAGGGCCCAGAGTATATCTATCCGTCATATGGATGGACAAATCCCACTCTTGATCCATGTGTTTCAACCAATACTTTCCGAACACTCAATGCCACCTTTATAGCCATCCAGTTACGGTGTGGTGTTTGATGTCATCAAAGCATCCATTCGGTAAAGGTGATATGCATGATCTCATGGTCGAAGGAATTAGGTTACTATGTATCAGAAAGCATATAGCAATTGAACTATTTAAATGACTTGATCTTTATGCTACGCTTATCTATAGGAGTATGTCCATCACATCATTCTCCTAATGATATGATCCTGTTGTTAATAACATCTCTATGTTCATGATCAGGAAACCATGATCATATATTAACCAACAAGCTAGTTTAACAAGAGGCTTTACTAGGGACTCTTATTTTAGTTTACAAATCACACAAGTATTAATGTTTCCAGTTAATACAATTATAGCATGGTATGTAAACATTTATCATAAGTGTGAAGATATGATAATAACCACTTTATTATTGCCTCTTGGGCATATCTCCAACAATCAACCGTATACAACATACAAGTGCAATGTTGAAAGCGTTCTCCGTGACAGCACGGTTCTGCTAATCCCAACGTATAGATGCCAAGCATATACAAATTCGATGACACAATGGTTTAAGTCTATTAGGGGCAAGAAAATAAGATGTGTCATCAAGTTCGTGAGAGCTTTATTAACTAGTTTTCACATAACAAAATAGTTTTTAATTCGAAATATAGATGAAGCTTAAGAATTTGCTTGGAATAGCAATTGCTAATAGGTAGATATGGTGGACACAAATGACACAGGGTTTGGTTCAAAGGGATTGGAAACATGAGGAGTATGCCTTCTCAAAACAGGTTTTTTGGCTAGCAAGGCTGGGTAGCAAGCAAAAGAGTTGAAAGAAACAAACAAGCCTACAAGTGATAAAGCCAAACATGCAATCTTCCTTGAAGACACAAAATATATTAAATAAAGAATACTAAGCTTATGAGCCAACAATAAAGAAAATAAATGATACAAAATACCTGTAAGATTTTTCTCTTTTCTTTCAAACCTCAAAAAGTGTTGCTACTGACCAGAACTTGGTTTTCCAAAACCAATTTATATTTACTTGATGCTCCCAAAGTGATGTTAGTACTGGTCAACAAGATCCATCATATAATAGAGATTGCAAACTAAAATAAGAAGTGCAAAAGGTAAAAGATGAAACTTCTCATTAATATTCCATAAAGGCACTCACACCAAGGGATACATAGATAATCAACTAAAGGAGATATACTTCCACAAGAAAACCAACCTATAAGATAACACCTCTACCAAAGATATGAATCCACTAAAAAGGTAAAAGATAAAAGATAATGATTGTGATATCACAGCACTCCCCCCAAGCTTGGAACAAGCCAAGGGGATGCCAAACCTGATGATGAATTACTCCTTCGGTGGTGGTGGTGTTCTCTTGATAAGATCCTCAATCAGCTTTCTCAAATCCTCAATCTCAAAGGTCAGAGTACGAATCAACTCTGAATTTTACTCAATGCGGTTCATGATCATATCGGACCGAGAGCCCTAGTCCTTACTATTCTTTCCCCACTCTTCCTTCTTAGTGTGTTCCTCTCCTGCATGGTTAGAACGAGGCATAACTCACATCGAGGGCAAGTTACCTTTGGGCACATGTTGATATTGATGCTCATGTATAAGAGTATGGAAGGGTCTCTTGGTACGTGGAGGAGATGACCGTGGATTGTAGATAAGATGTGGAGGTTTCCCTCCTGTAGACATTCGTGATGTCCTCTTAAGCTTGATAGGTTTTGCCACCACTCCAATCCTTGCAATGGTAGTGCGGGTGTCCGGTTGCTTGTACTCCTCCATGTCTTCTTCATCACCTACCAAAATCTCCTCCTCCTTGGGATTGTGAGGATCATCTTCCTCGGGCTTCTTGCCTTTGTTGTTGGCGGAGACCACGGCGCTCTAAACTTGAGAATATTTCCTGACAGAAACAGATCGAAACGAAAACACGACGAGAACACGATGCACAAACCTCGGGGGATCCAGGGGTTATATATTACGAAGTTTCCAAGCATAAGGAAGGTGCTGACATGAAAACGAGGCGAAGTCGGAGCTCGGGGTGCTCACACCCCCTCTAGGCGCGGGGCAAGGTGGGCCCGCTCCTGGGGTGGGTTTGGCCACCTCGGCCTCTGTTTCCTCCTCTGTTCTGTCTCGTAACTTCCCTTATGTAATAAAAACACAAAAAATATAAAAATATTAGGCTTTCACGAACCCTCTGTTTTCACCACTTTTACCTATTCAAAGATGAACTTTGCAGACTCCTTTCCTCCTTCTCCTGGAAATTCCTTTTCTCACAAGGCAATACACAAACTTAAATGGCAACATTAGTGTAAGAAAAGACAATAAACCTTTAGGTTCACACTTCAAATGAAATCCATCAAAACAAAGGCTTCTATAAGAGGCAAATGCAAATGATAACAGAAATCTGTCAAAACAGACCAATAGGTAAAGATTGATTTTTTCGAAAACCTTCTGTTGCTCAAATCAAAAAGTTCAAAACTAATGAAAGTTGGTTAACAACCTGGAGAACAAGATTAGAAAAATACATCTCCATCCGACGTACTGAGCTCCCTCATGAATTTTTACAATGCAGCACAAACATCTGTCCCAGGACAGCCACTTTTCACAACTCCTCTACTTCTCAAAAGTAGTTGAACTTGACACAAAAACCAAAACAAAAAGGGTAAGGAACGGTTATTACTGAAGTAATAACTTCCAAGACTCAACCAAACTCTTGGGTTATCTCCCAACAAGTACTTTTCTTTAATGCCTTTAAGTTAGGCTTAAAACTTTCAAAGATGCTCACAAAGGAGATACATACCTGGAATGAAAGAGAGCATCAAGAAGCAAATAACAAACACATTTGAGTCTAACCCACTTCCTATGCATGGGAGTATCATGAGAAAACAAACTGTTGAAACAAAAAGCCACCAGTATAGGAAGACAAAACAGATGCAACTTCAAAGCTTTCAACATAAACGGGGAAACTTAACATTATTGAGATGAATAAAACCATGTTTCCCTCTCTCAAAATAACTTTCAGTAGCACCTTGAATAAAGTTGACAATATAACCATCAAAGGAAACAACTCTATCACAAGAATGAGCATACTTATAGTCATCGAAAAGAGGCCCAAAGTCATAAAATGGGTCAATAGAAACAAGTTGTTACATCCTGAAATCTTCATTAGGCAAGCTATTTTCACAAGGAGCTTTAGAAAATTTGGAAAATTTAAACTCATAAGAATCTCCATCAAACTTAGTTAAAACTTTCTCCTTCTTACAATCTATAATAGCTCCACAAGTGTTCAAGAAAGGTCTACCAAAAGTGATAGGGCAAGTTTTGCTAGCTGCTGAATTAAGCACTAGAAAATCAGCAGGATACTTAACATTACCACAAAGAACCTCCACATCTCTTACAATGCCAATGGGGCAAATGGTTTCCTTATTTTCAAGGTGAATAACCACATCAATGTCCTCAAGCTCACAAGGACCAATTTCATGTATAATTTCCCTGTAAAGCTCATAAGGAATAGCATTAGAACTAGCACCAATATCACATAAACCATAATAGCAATGATCACCAATTTTAACAAAAAGCACACGAACACTAGCTTTTCTAGTCTTACTAGGATGATAGACAATATTAGAAGCGTCTTCACAAAAGACAATGTGCTCATCCTCTATATTTCTAGTGACAAGGTCTTTCACAATAGCTACCACAGGTTCATTATTCAATAACTCATCAGGCTCCACAGTTTTCTTTGTACCTTTATTATCTGCACTACTCATCATAGGATACTCCTTTACCTTAGCTCGAAAAGGAATTTTCTCAACATAAGGTTCGGGCACAATATGATTAGTAGTACAAACTTCGGTGCTTCTAACAGGAACATGATTAACAACATCTTTATAAGGTGCATGGTACTTATTCCACTTCTTTTTGGGAATTTCTATGTAAGAGGCAAAGGCCTTAAAACAGTTGGCAATACTTTGGGAATCCAGACCAAATTCATTGCTAATATCACGGAAGTTATTAGTTCCCATAAAAGATTTAATGCATTCATAATCATAGTTTATACCTGACTTTATTCCTTTGTCATTCTCCCAAGCTTCAGTGTTCTATTGAATACGGTCTAGGAGATCCCATTTAGCTTCTTCCTTCATACGTGTGAATGATCCAACACAAGAAGCATCTAGTAAATCTTTATCATGAAGAGAAATCCTAGCATAAAAGTTATTGATAATGATATTGTTAGGGAGTTCATGAATAGGATATTTAAGCATTAGTAACTTCAATCTTCCCCAAGCTTGAGCTATACTCTCTCCATCACGAGGCCAAAAGTTATATATCAAATTTCTATCCTTATGAATCTCACTGGGAGGATAGAATTTAGAATAAAAGAGAGAAGCCATTTCCTCCCATTCTATGGATTGTCCATTCTTCAGCTCTCCCTTTCAAGGATATAGAGAGTAACTTTTTCTTCACCTGTTTACTCGTGATACCTGCACATTTAAATGACCCGCATAATTCATGGATAAAAAGCAAATGATCACCAGGATGGACAGTTCCATCCCCAAAATAATAATTATCCATAACACGATCAACAATACTTGTAGGTATCTTAAAAGGATCTATCTCAATAGTCGGTGGTTCATCTACTACCCTTACAGTGGTAGTAGTTCTCCCAAACAGAAAACCAAGTGGGTTATCCATGTTGGAAACAAAGTAACAAACATAAACAAAGAGAAATACTCACAGTAGAAGTTTCCTTTACCAGTTCCACTCTTCAATAGCGCTTCACTCTCCGGCAACGACGCCAGAAAATAGTCTTGATGACCCACAAGTATAGGGGGTGTATCGTACTACTTTCGATAAATAGGAGTGTCGATCCCAACGAGGAGCAGAAGGTGTTCACTAGTGGTATGGAGCAGGAAATCTCTGTAAATACTTAGCAAATGGATTTTTAGGGGTTTTCTGATAAAGCAACAAAACAAAGTGCAAGTAATAAAGATGACGAACAACTGCATCAAGTGGCTCAATCCTTTCTTAGCAAAGGACAAGCCGATGGAAATACTTATAAGAACCAAACGTTCTCGAGGACACATGGGAAGTCTGTCAAGTGCTTTCGCCTCAAATAACTGAGTACTCTTATTTGGTGTTGTAAGTGTTGTGTGGGTGAACCTGTGCTAATGTACCGACCTTACTTGGACTAGTACATACTTGTGATTAAACCCCCTGCAAGCATCCGCAACTACAGGAAAGTAATTAAGATACAAACCTAACCATAGCCTTAAACTCTGAGATGATGGTGGCGGCAGCTACAGACGGTTTCGTGGATTTCTGATCGGGTGACGACAGTTTCTGCATCGGGGGCTTCATATAGGCGAAGGGGCGAGTCCGAGAGGCGACCAGGGTCGCCAAACCCTACTCAGGTGCAGGTCCACCTGACCCCGCGCCTGGGTGGGTCTGGCCCCCCTCGCCAGCCCCTCCGGCTCTCCTTTGGACTTCTTGTTTCCCACAGAAAGTAATTGACTTTGACGTTTGTCTCGTCCAATTCCGAGAATATTTCTTTACTAACTTTTCTGAAACCAAAAACAACAGAAAACAGGCATCTGGCACTGTTGCAACTTGTTAATAGGTTAGTATCAGAAAACATGTAAAAAGCACCTCAAAGTGTGGACAAGTAAAGCAAAGTAGATACAAAATAAGCATGGAGCATCAAAAATTATAGATATGTTTCCAACATATCAACATCCCCAAGCTTAACTCCTGCTCGTCCTCGAGTAGGTAAGTGATAAAAGAATAATTTTTGAGGTGACATGCACCCTCACAATAAAGATCCAACCATTTGCAAGCATTGAAAGTTGGGATCAAAGAACTCTAAACATGTGCATGAAATATGGAGTTATAACAATAGGACATAGTAATTATGCATGCAACATGGCAAGCTACAAACAAATATCATGAATAATATGCATTGAAAAACGTTTGTTTGTTTCACATGCAGAAAACATAACATAGTGGCAATCAGTTTGTCCCTCATAGAGTAGCAATATAATGCATAGGACACCTGCGAAGTTCACAAGGTTGACTAGAAACAAATAGCACATGAACAATTAAGAACACAATATGCATCAATTAATAAGCTTTGGAACATTGCACACATAATGACAACTATGCTCTCTTAATGGTGCCTAAAGGTAGAAGGTGGAGACTCAAATAATGGTGGAAGAAAGGCCTTTTTGTAAAGGAAGCAGGGATTACAAGTTTCAAAAAGAGCTTCCAAAAAATTATGGTACTTATTAGCTTTCAGCCCTTATTGCCCCTATCATAAGCATCTTGAAGTGGTTAAGGTTAAAGTGGCAAAGCTGGAGTATATGCTGAAGGGTTTCGCGGCATAGTAAATCAAAATTTTCTACGGAGCGAACAAAGGGAAAGCCAAGATCTAATCTAGGAGATGCAAACAACGAGAGAGATTGGATTAGATCTTCATACCCTTGAAGATTACAATGAGCGTTAAATCGGGCGTGGGTGATGTAGTCGTACTCGCTTCTCCTCCTCGCGATCCGATCGATCTAGCACCACAAGTGGCGGTGCCTCCGTGAGATGCACTGCGCAGACACCTCGGCGTCTCCTCCTTCCTCGGACCAGCGAGTATGGTGGAGATATATTGGATCTACAACACGGCGTGGTGTATATGGTGGAGAATTTGCTGCAGGCTTCGCCACAAACAGTCGGGAGGGAGAGGAAGGTAGCAAGGCGCTAGGGCTTGGAGGAAGGGTGTGTAGTGGGAGGCGCACCACCCTCTATATATAGAGAGGCGGCCAGCCCTGCCCTCCTCCAAGCCTATCTCTAGTTTAAACAATTTAAACTCTCCTTATCTAGAAATCCTATCTCTAGTTTAAACGATTTAAACTCTCTCTTATCTAGAAATCCTATCTCTAGTTTAAACGAGTTTAAACTTATCTAGGATCGCTGGGCCCTATGGGGCCTTGTGCCCCCAATGCGGCCAGACACTCCCTCATAGGCCCATGCCCCTCCCGGAAGGTGGGGCCACGTTGGTCCCCTTACGGAAGGTTCTAGAAGCTTATGCAATACCGATTAACGGAACAATTAGAACTCCAAAACTGCCTTGCCTTATATGAATCTTATTCTCGGACCATTGGAACCTCTCGATATCCGGATCCCATCCGAGACTCGAACAAAAATTCATAAACCAATTATCCAATCTATCCTAGCGTCGAGACACGTTAAGTGTGTGACCTGCGGGTTCGAGAATATGGAGACATGATCTTCTATCAATAATCAACAGCGGTGCAGGCACCCATATTGACTCCCACATTCATGGATGATCATATCGGATGAACCACGATGCGAATTCAATCCCATATATATATTCCCTTCGTCTCGCGATATTTTACTTGCGAGATTCGATCGTCGATGCGTCATACCTAGTTCAATCTCGTTCACGGCAAGTACTTTACTCGTTCGTAATCCGATATCACTATGTGATTAACTCCTTAACCACATGCTTGCAAGAGGTGTTGATATCGATTACGAGTGGGCCAGTATATCTCTCCGACTTGGGAGGGACAAATTCCATCTCGATACATACAACCCAACAGATACTTTACGATCACACGAGAGACACCTTTATGATCACCCTCTCATAGGATGACGTTTGATGACCTCAAAGCTTTCTTCGGTACCAGGAGTTGCATTATCTCATGGTCTAAGGAATACAATATTTGACATAGGAAAAGCTTCGCAAAGATGAACACGATGAAATGATCTAATTGCTTCGCTTAGTTTGGTGCATCCATCATATCATTCTCCCAATGATATGATCTCATTATCAATTGACAACTCATGTCTATGGTTAGGAAACCTTAACCATCATTGATCAATGAGCTAGTCCTTAGAGGCGTACCAGGGACACCGTTGTTCACAAACCACACAAGTATTAATGTTTCCGCTTAATACAATTCTAGCATGGAATATAAACTTTATCATGAACAAGAATTATAATAATAACATCTTTATTATTGCCTCTAGGGCATAATTCCAGATCTCCCACTTGCACTAGAGTCAATAATCTAGTTTTCATCGGCAACAATCTCACACCCATGGCACCGAGGTGTTGATCATGTTTTACACGTGGAAGAGGTTTAGTCAATGGATCTGCGACATTCGGATCCGTATGTACTTTGCTAATCTTGATCTCCATCCGCTATATAATCTCGGATTATATGAAACTTGCGTTGATATGCTTGGTCTTTGGATGATATCTTGGTTCCTTAGCGAGTGCTATGGCGCGATGTTGTCACACAATATCTCCATGGGTCCAATGCACTTGGAACCACGCCAAGCTCGATGATGAAGTTTGATCCAAACTCCTTCAATTGACGCTTCCTGCGGTAGCCATGTATGCGCTTCCTTTGTAGATCCCGCGATCACGCTTTGCTTGCAGCTTCTCGACTCACAGCTCCTCCATTCAAAATATAAACATATCACGTGCGAGATTTGGAATCATCCTTGTCGATTGTCGAAACTAGCATCGACGTAACCTTTTACGACAATTGTTCATCACCCCATAGACTAAGAACATTTCTTTAGTTCTATTTAGGTACTTTAGGATGTTCTTCACGCTGTCCATGTTCCACTCTGGATCACTTTGATATCTTTCGTCAAACTAAGAGCATTAGACACATCCGGTCTAGTACACAAGATGGCATACATGATGGAACCTATGGCCGAGGCATAAGGCACTTTGCTCATAGCTTCCTTATCATTTCCGTAGCTGGACACCGAGCCTTTCTCAATATCTTACACGACAACATAGGCCTGAACCTTTCTTTGCCTTATCCATTCGAACCTTTTGAACTTTTTCTAGGTATGTACTCGGCTTAAAGCTATCAGCGTCTCTGTCTATCTCTATAGATTTTGATGCCCAATATATAAGCGACTTCACCTAGGTCTTTCATTGAAAAACACTTGTTCAAATAACTCTTCACATCGTTAAGCATGTTGATGTCATTTTCGATAATCAATATGTCATCCACATACGATACCGTAAGCGTCACCGAGCTCCCACTCACTTTCTTGTAGATACAAGCTTCGTAGCAATTTGGAACAAATCCAAAACTCTTGATCACTTGATCAAAGCGAAGGTTCCAACTCGAGATGCTTGCTTGATCCATAAATGGAGCTGAAGTTTGCATACTTTATCGGCATCCTTAGGATCGACAAAACCTTGGGTTGCATCATATACAACTCTTCATCAATGTTGCCATTGAGGAAGCGATCTTGACATCCATCGCCATATTTCATAATCATGAAACGCAGCAATTGCTAATAAAATCCGAATGGACTTAAACATCGCTACGGGAGAGAAAGTCTCATCGTAGTCAACACCTTGAACTTGTCGAAAACCCTTTGCGACAAGCCGTGCTTTATAGACGGTAACATTACCATCCGCGTCCGTTTTCTTCTTGAATATCCATTTGCACTCAACGGCCTTTCGGTCGCTAGGAGGATCCACCAAAGTCCATACTTGGTTTTCGCTCATGGATCCCAATTGGTTCATGGCTTCCAGCCATTTCTCGAGTCTGGGCTCATCATCGCTTCCTCATAGTTCGTAGGTTCATTGTCTTCTACCAACAAGACAGTCAAGCGGGGTTCTTGTACCACTCGGGAGGGCACGCGACCTTGTCGACTGCGACGTTCGATGTGACATCGTCCAAGCTTCATGATCCTTGTCATTAGCTTCCTCTATTGTTGGTGCGGTGACGCTGGAACAATTTCAGGTGTTGCGCTACTCTCCAATTCAAGAGAAGGTTCAATAACCTCGTCTAGCTCAACTTTCCTCCCACTCACTTCTTTCGAGAGAAACTCCTTCTCAAGAAAGGAACCGTTCTTTGCGACAAACACTTTGCCTTCGGTTCTGTGATAGAAGGTATACCCAATAGTTTCCTTAGGGTATCCTATGAAGACGCATTTCTCCGCTTTGGGTTCGAGCTTGTCCGGCATCAACTTCTTGACGTAAGCTTCGCATCCCCAAACTTTAAGAAACGACAACTTAGGTTTAGCACCAAACCACAGTTCATACGGTGTCGTCTCAACGGATTTAGATGGAGCCCTATTTAAAAGTGAATGCATCATTTTCTAATGCATAACCCCAAAATGATAACGGCAAATCAGTAAGAGACATCATTGATCGGACCATATCTAATAGGGTTCGATTCCGGCGTTCAGACACACCATTGCGTTGTGGTGTTCCGGGTGGCGTGAGTTGTGAAACGATTCCACTTGCTTTAAGATGCGTGAGAAAATCATAACTCAAATATTCACCTCCACGATCGGATCGTAGAAACTTAATCTTTCTGTTACGATGGTTCTCCACTTCATTCTGAAATTCCTTGAACTTTTCAAATGTTTCAGATTTATGTTTCATTAAATAGATATACCCATATCTACTTAAGTCATCGGTAAAAGTAAGGAAATAGCGATATCCACCGCGCGTCGAAACACTCATCGGTCCGCATACATCGGTATGTATGATTTCCAACAAGTCCGTTGCTCGCTTCATCATACCGGAGAACGGGGTTTTGATCATCTTGCCCATGAGGAATGGTTCGCATGTGTCAAATGATTCAAAATCAAGAGACTCCAAAAGTCCATCAGAATGGAGTTTCTTCATGCGCTTTACACCAATATGACCTAGACGACAGTGCCACAAATAAGTAGTATTATCACTATCTACTTTGCATCTCTTAGCCTCAATGTTATGGATGTGTGTTTCATCCCTTTCAAGATTTATAAGAAATAAACCATTCACAAGAGGTGCATGACCATAAAAGATGTTACTCATATAAATAGAACAACCATTATTCTCCAATTTAAATGAATGACCGTCTTGCAATAAACACGATCCAGAAATAATGTTCATGCTCAACGCAAGCACATAATAACACTTATTAAGGTTTAAAACTAATCCCGAAGGTAAAACTAAGGAGAGCGTGCCGACGGCCATCACATCAACTCTTGATCCGTTGCCAACGCGCATCGTCACCTCATCCCTCGCCGTCTATTCCGTAGCTCTGTTTCGAGTTACAAATATTAGCGAACCGGTATCAAATACCCGTGCACTACAACGAGGGCTAGTAAGGAAAACATCAATAACATGTATATCAAATATACCTTTGATGGTGCCAGCCTTCTTGTCCGCTAAGTACCGGACGATTGCGCTTCGATGACCCTTGTCCTTGCAATAGAAGCACTCGATGTCCGGCTTAGGACGACACGAGCTTCTTCTCGGCCAGGGTAATACGCTTGCCACCGCCTTCTTGAAGGGCTTCCTTGCACCCTACCTTTCTTAAAGGTGGGGGCTTGTTGACCATCAACACATGATTATTCTTTTGATGTTCACCTCCGCTACTTTCATCTTAGCAAAGAGCTCTGATCATATCGGTGGAACCAATCGATTGTGATCAACTACAAAACTTTTGCAGCTAGGAGTGTCAATCTTGAGCTCCTCCGAATCTTGCGATCCGATTGCTCAAGGCGTTGAGTGTAGCCCGACATCTTAATGGCGTTCTCTAACGGAACTCCTTCATCCATCTTGTAGTTAAAGAATTTCTTAGAGATCTCATATCTCTCGAGCAGGCTTGAGTCTGAAACATGTTTTCAGCTCCTCGAGAATCTCAAAGGGCCCGAACTCCTCAAACGATTTTGAAGATCCGATTCCATAGCATACAACATGGCGATCTTAATCAAATCATAATCATCCTTCTTGATCGATAAACAGCTTTTTTCATCGGTAGCATCTACAGGGCGTCACCTAGCGCTTTCTCAAGGACATAGTCCTTTTGTCCGCCAGCGAGAATGATTCTCAGAATGCGGAACCATTTGGTGAAGTTAGACCCATTGTTTCTAAGCTTTTCTATCTCAACAAAAACGTTGAAGTTGAAGTTGGATTTGGCCATGTGATCTACAGTATTAGCAAGTACAATTTAGACTATGTTCATGATAAATAGTTCAACTTAATCAAATTACTAGATGAACTCCCACTAAATTCAACATCCCTCAAGTTGTTTAGTGAACACGATCCAAATTCACCACACCTAATCCGATCATCACGAGAAGAGATGTGGTTTCAATGGTGGACAACATAGTGTCGATCATATCACTCATATGACTCATGCTTAACCTTTCGGTTCTTGTGTTCTGAGGCCATGTCTGTACATGCTAGGCTCGTCAAGCTAGACCCAAGTATTTCTGCGTGTGCAAAACTGGCTTGCACCCGTTGTATGTGAGCGTAGAGTCTATAGCACCCGATCATCACGTGATGCTTGGACACGAACTTTCTAGCGGTGCATACTTGGGGAGAACACAGTTTTTATCTTGATCTTTAAGTGAGGAATCATCTTATAATGCTACCGTCGCGATCTAAGCATAATAAGATACATAAAGGGATGAACATCACATGCATATAACTTTATGTGACATGGTATAGCCAATCCTCGCGCAATGATCTCCATCTTGTGCGTTCCGGCATGATCTCCATCACTCCACCATGATTGCCTCCACCACGAATGGCAACAACAACTATTGCTAACTACTTAGCGATAAAGTAAAGCTATTACATGGCGTATAAGAAGTTGACTCGCAGGTCATACACAATTATAAAGACAACCATATGGCTCCTGCCGGTTGTGTACTCATCGACATGCCAGTCGTGAAACATTAAAAAACATGATCATCGCATACAATATACACATCACATCTTGGGCCATACCATATCACAGAAAACACTCCCTGCAAAAACAAGTTAGACGCCTCTACTTTGTTGTTGCATGTTTTACGTGGCTTTATGGGAGTAGATGCTAAGAACGATTCTTACCTACGGAAAGCCACGGTGATATTATGGTTGCCAAACTCGGTGTTAATCCCATGACAACTATAGTGAGAGCGACATCCACCACCGCATGTGTGGTACAAGCCACACGTCAAGTGCGGAGCGGTCTCATGACGGCGTCGTAAGGTTGGCTGGACCGCTTCAATCTCACTATCCCGCGTCATAAGAAGAACACAAAAGAGGCTTGCAACAGAAAACATCAACGCCGCAACAACCATGTTGCGTTCTCGTGAAACACATCTACGCATAGATCTAGCTCGATACCCTTTGAAGGGTTTGGCGGCATAGTAAATCAAAATTTTCTACGGAGCGAGCGGAGGAAAGCCAAGATCTAATCTATGAGTTTCAAACAACGAGAGATTGGATTAGATCTTCATACCCTTGAAGATTCGCATAGCGGAACGTTCGTCGGAACGTGGGTGATGTAGTCGTACTCGCTTCTCCTCCTCGCGATCCGATCCGATCTAGCACCACAAGTGGCGGTGCCTCCGTGAGATGCACACGTGCAGCACCTCAACGTCTCCTCCTTCCTCGGACCAGCGAGTATGGTGGAGAGATAGATTGGATCTACAACACGACGGCGTTGTGTATATGGTGGAGAATTTCTGCTGCAGGGCTTCGCCTACAAACAGTCGGGAGGGGGAGAGGGAGGTAGCAAGGCAGCTAGGGCTTGGAGGAAGGGTGTGTAGTAGTGGTGAGGGGGCGCACCACCCCTCTATATATAGAGGGGGGCGGCCAGCCCTTGCCCCTCCTCCAAGCTTATCTCTAGTTTAAACAATTTAAACTCTCCCTTATCTAGAAATCCTATCTCTAGTTTAAACGATTTAAACTCTCCCTTATCTAGAAATCCTATCTCTAGTTTAAACGAGTTTAAACTTATCTAGGATCGGCTGGGCCCTATGGGGCCTTGTGCCCCTGGCCCAATGCGGCCAGGACACTCCCTCATAGGCCCATGCCCCCTCCCGGAAGGTGGGGCCACGTTGGTCCCCTTCCGAAGGTTCTAGAAGCTTCGGTACAATACCGATTAACTTGGAACAATTCCGAACTCCAAAAACTGCCTTATATGAATCTTATTCTCCGGACCATTCCGGAACCTCTCGTGATATCCGGATCCCATCCGAGACTCGAACAAAATTCATAAACCAATTATCCAATCTATCCTAGCGTCGAGACACGTTATGTGTGACCTGCGGGTTCGAGAATATGCGGACATGATCTTCTATCAATAATCAACAGTGAGTGGGCACCCATATTGACTCCCACACATTCATCGATGATCATATCGGATGAACCACGATGCCAGAATTCAATCAATCCCATATATATATTCCCTTCGTCTCGCGATATTTTACTTGCCCGAGATTCGATCGTCGGTACCGTCATACCTAGTTCAATCTCGTTCACAGCAAGTACTTTACTCGTTCCGTAATCCGATATCACTATGTGATTAACTCCTTAACCACATGCTTGCAAGAGGTGTTGATATCGATTACCGAGTGGGCCCGAAGTATATCTCTCCGACTTGGGAGGGACAATTTCCATCTCGATACATACAACCCAACAGATACTTTCCGATCACCTGAGAGACACCTTTATGATCACCCTCTCATAGGATGACGTTTGATGACCTCAAAGCTTTCTTCCGGTACCAGGGAGTTGCATTATCTCATGGTCTAAGGAATACAATATTTGACATAGGAAAAGCTTCGCAAAGATGAACACGATGAAACGATCTAATTGCTTCGCTTAGTTTGGGTCTGTCCATCATATCATTCTCCCAATGATATGATCTCATTATCAATTGACAACTCATGTCTATGGTTAGGAAACCTTAACCATCATTGATCAATGAGCTAGTCCTTAGAGGCGTACCAGGGACACGGTGTTGTTCACAAACCACACAAGTATTAATGTTTCCGCTTAATACAATTCTAGCATGGAATATAAACTTTATCATGAACAAGAATTATAATAATAACATCTTTATTATTGCCTCTAGGGCATAATTCCAACATATGCTTGACAAAGCACAAGTTGGCAATCTCAAGTCCCTTGACTATGAGGGCTACACCTCATGGATACTCAACTTAGGGCCCATGCAAGTTCTTGTCACTATAAGTATTTGCATATCATTGAGAATGTGGCATCCCGCAAAACCACTACTATAAAATCGCGTTGTTTTTGTGCATTGCATCGCCATCATCATGCATTGTTTGTCTGAACTATTTCGAAAAACCTAGTTTTGCTTTGTACAAATACCCCTCTTTATTTCAAAGGCAAAACCCCGAGCGTATCGGGTATTTTATTTCCCTAAAAACTATTTGCAAAGTGGCCTTGTTTTAAAATAAACAACACCGAACAAACACATCTTTACAAAACCTAAACTCTAAATCCTATTTACACCTAGTCCCAATCTACCCACCAACCGTAGCGTGCCACCTCACCCCTCCCCCAAACTCCTACCCACCCTGCCACCTCATCAATCCACCATCCCCACTTTCCCCTCTACCTCTTTCTCACCCAGCCTCCTCCTACCCCTCTCCCTTACAGGCCGACCCCACCCTCCTGGCCCACATCCTCTCTCTCTCTCCCCCTCTCTCCCCCACGCCCGCCAGCACACCTGCCCACACCTTCCACCCGGGCCCCACGCGCCCCGTCCCCATCCTCTCTTCCACCTCCCGCATGCGCCTCCGCCTCCCTCACCTCCCCGCCCTTCTTCCCTCCATGCTTCACGGCTCCCCATGGCCGCCTCACAGCGCCTCAACCTCCTCCCGTCGCTCTCGAGCTCCTTGGCACCTCCCGCTCCTCCCGCCTCGACCCGGCGCGTCCTGCCACCGCCTCCGTCGCCCTCCGCCGCCTCGACCCGGCCCGCGTCCTCGCCGCCTCCTCCCTCCGCCTCGACCTCCTCCTCACGCGCCTCAAGGCCGCGCCTCCCTCTGCGCCCGTCAGCGCCAGTAGCGCCGCCACCACCTCGCCTTTCCCGGCGCGCTCCCCTCCAGCGTCGCGGCCTCCTCTGCGAGCTCCTTCGACCGCGGCCCTCCTCCGCCCTCCGCTCGGACCAGCGCCAGCAGGCCTCGCTCCTCGCCGCTCCGGCCCCTCGACGCCGTCGCCGGCCTCCTCGACCCGCGCCGGGCACGTCTCAGCCCGCGGCCGCCCGAGCAAGCGCCGCCCTCCGGCGATCTGCGCGCCACGGACCCTCCTTGGCTCGGCGCGCCACCCGGCCGCCTGCGCGGACCCGCCGCACCAAGCCCGCGCCCGCAGACCCTCGCGGCCGCCCGTCAGCGCCCGCAGCGCGCAGCGCCGCCTCAGGTGACTCCGCGCCTCCGCCACGCCGACCCTTGCTCACCCCAACGTTCTCTGGCCGCGTGCACGGTTTGCAGACGTGGTGCTACTGCTATAGAGAGACGACATGGCAATGTTGGTTCAGGTTGAATTCAAGGCCCTGTGATGGACGAGATCGACAAGGACTTCGACAAGAATTTTGGTACCCCATGGGCGACCGAGACAACCGAGGGAGCCATGCCAAGATTCCCGTCGACTGTAGAACCCGGACCATCAAGACCCCGACCCACGGAACCCCCAAAACACAATTCCGAAGATCCGAAGACCGAACCTCGGACCCCCCCCCCCCGGAACGACAAGATCGCCCACACGGACTTGAGTACCCCGAAGCCTTCGACACGGAGCACCGAGGATGCCTTCATGGGACGCCAAGACACCCGTCGAACCCCGAAGGCTGGACCCCGTGGACCGACATGATCGTCTTCACGGATACGACAAGTGCTTCCCTCGGACGCCAAAACCCGAACCGAAAGGACGCCACAAGTACGACAAGTTCTACTTCCGAACGACAAGACCGGCCGATCCGTGGGTCCGACAAGATCGACCGCGTGGAACCAAGATCTCCGGCATGTCACGACAAGTTCTCCGTCTTGTATCCGCTCCCGCCGATCCCGTCGAACCCTGAACCCTGAGACCAACCCCGAACCCCGGAACCCCAAGTTCGTCGAGCCCTAATGTGTGACCCCTTTTCTCGAACCCTATTTTATAATATAATACAACTTGTTGCATATTAAATCATTCATCTCGCATGCATATCATGTGGTTTGGGGGCCTTATGCCGATTCACCATATAATTAAATATGGGGCCCATATGCGGGCAAATCTAGTCTCATATTGGCCTCAGTTAAATTTGTGTAGCGAACCGGTGATATATTCTGCCTTGTTAAACAACATTTAAATTGCGTCGTAGCTAAACAACTTGAACCATCTAAGTAATGTCGGGACCCCGGTTCCGCTTAACATGACCTAATTGCATCGCACCTTGCCATGCCATACATCATACATGCATCATGCCCGATCTTTTGCCGTAGTATTAAATATTGCATCCGGTGTTTCTTCTAGTGTTTTGCTTCTTCGCGGATAAGGCCGTTGAGTTGATACGAGTGTCGACCCGATCGTCGGTTGAACCTTCGGCAATGTTTTCCAGGCGAGCATCCCCCCCTTTCTACCTATCTTACTTTATAGTATTTATTCCCTCCTGTTGATCTATTGCTATCTGTGTTGCGATGCTCTAGTTTTCGTACCCGTGATATCCCTTGCAGCCCTATATTGCCTTGGACACACCCTATTACCTGTTGTTGGTCGATAGTTGGACTTGCGCGTCGTAGTCGCTTGCTCAAGTGCTGTTGCGTGTCGTCAAGTACCACAGTTGTCGGTGTATTGCCGCATGTTTGACGTTGGAGATGATCATGGCTTTACTTATCGTTCACTTTAATTCATGTTTAACAACTAAAAATTGAAGTAAGTAAGCAGAGGCATCGGTGGGTGATAGATAACATTTGGTTTCCGACCGCCCACTTGTGTCCCGTAGGACCCCGAGTACTTGATACCTGTTCCTTGATTTATCGCGCTATCCACATCCGGGAGGATTATGGGACCCCGAGGCGTAGATTGATTCATCTTATTTCTTGGGGCCACAAACTAGTTTGAGATTTTATTTACTATCATGTACTTATGCCATGCTACTCTGTATTTACGATTGTGCGAGGAGCACACTTTATCTTGTTAGGATCGGGACACGTTTACGCGGTGTCGACAAGCCCAGTTTTGGGTTCCCAGTCGCTCACAGCCGTCCACCCAAACCTCGGGTCCGTCTCGGAGCTAGCTTACTTCGTTGCGGGTGTACTCCAAGGGGTGGCCCCCTGAAATATTTCTGAATCCTGTGATTGCTTTGTCGTGAAGGCCTCATTGGGTTTTGATTTGGTTTTTCCGAGGTTGATCGAGTGTGTGTTGCTATTTGTGCACCCCGGCCGGGTTAAAACTTTCTGAAAGCCGTGTCCGCGGTTATGGACGACTTGGAGCACAGTATCTCGATCATAGACAACTATAACTAAAGTAGCGCTATAAATTTGACTTTATAATGACTAGTAATCAGCTTCACTATAACGGAATGGCTAAATTAAACTGCCAACAATTGCTTGTTTGGGTTGTCTCTGGCGACCATTGTACCTGACTAGTAAGTATTGTAACTACAACGGAATGGCTAAATAAAAGTACCAACAACTGCTGGGTTTTTGGGATATCTCATGCTATTTGTACCTGACTAGTAAGTGCCGCAACTATAACGGAATGGTTAACTAAAACGGCCCACTGCTTATTTTATCAGGATGACTATCTACACCTGACTAGTAATTGCTGCAACTATAACTGAATAAATAAAATTGCCCACTGTGTGAGTTCCTCGGTTGACTTCCTCGTTTGGTCTCGAGGGGGAAACACCAGGATGGGTTTGTTTGGTGTTGGTATCAGTTTGGTTCCGAATAGGTCTTTCTTACCTCTCTCTGATTGCCGCCAGTTGTATCGAGTCTCTATAGGTTGTTTAGTGCATGCTGCCGCTTCAGTCCACCATACCTATGTAGGCGAGGACCGCCGAATTCTAGTCTCGCCATGTACTGGCCTCAGTACTGACGCTCCTCTTTTTCCTTTGTCCTTTGTCGGCACCCCTTTTGTTTAAGCAGGTTGTGAGATCGACGTCGTTAGCAGGGTTACCCTTCTGGCTTGGCCTGGGCAGGGTTATGGACGCCATTGGTTATTCTTCAGGGCTCTTAGCCCCATTTGCATCTTGTCTGTAGCTGGACGCACTCTCGTTTTCAAGGTGATTTGGATCTTTGTATATTATATCTGTATTCTTGACTCATGGAGTCGTGTTGTATACATATCTGTTCTGTGGGTCCCATCGAGGACTGTTGTGTAATGTTATTACTTCGTTTTCCACCCGCACGAAAGTGCCTGGTGGGCACCTTTGAATCGTTTCTATGCAGGTTTGGCGGGTTTTCGCTAAAACTTGCATAGGTCCGATTCTGAGGGTGTTACAGAGAACTACGAACGGGGTACCCCTTGCACATGGTACAGGAGCTTTCCTATAACCAAAATGACAAGGCAAGCATACAATGAGCATCTCAGCAATCTTTTTATTTACCATATGCATAGCTTTTTATTGAGGATGCTTCATATATAGCTCACTATGGTGATACTGCAAGTTTCCACCATGATTAGGCATGGCTTAGGCTAGTGGCCTAGGCGTTTCTCTAACACATAATACAAACTCCATGGACTTACAAGTTCCCACTTCATTTCACACTGGTAACATCCATAGACAAAAGAGCATGATATCAACGGAGTACAAAAAAGTACAAGTGCAATGTTGCAAACGTTCCCCGTGACAGCACGGTTCTGCTAATCCCAAGTTATAAGTGCAAGCATACACAACAAAGTTGCCTCAATGGTTCAAGTTTATTAGGGGCAAAGAATAAAATGTGCCATCAAGTTCATGAGGGCTTTAATCACTAAGTTTTCACATAACAAAATAGTTTCTAATTGGAAGATAGATGAAAACAAGAATATACTTGGAACGGTGTAACACACCATGCATAGGAGTTTATAGTGGACACTTTGGAATAACTTGGTTTCTTGGGAGTTGGAAGCATGAGTAGAACTTACTCATACAAGTGGAGGCTAGCAAAAGACTAGGAGCAACCAACTAAGAGAGCAATAATGGCCATAATTATGCAATGCAACAAAGCAAACTAATCAAAGCAAAGATTGGTACTACAAGTCAAGGACTAAATGATCATAGAGGCTATTGGTGACTTGTCATAGTCATAACATGGTGTGAGCATATGCCAAGTCAACCCAAGCAAAACATCAAAGGAGAATACCACAATAGTATGCTTTTGCATGCTAAAACAACGCATAATTTTTTCAAGGCACACTAAGCAATCCCAATTGGAACAAGACATGCTACAGCAATAATCACTAAGCATAATGCTAAAACAACACTTAGCATGTCATGCTAAAGTCTAAGTCACGGTCAATGCAAGCTCCTCTTGCACTTCAAGCAAGAACTTACTACTCCTTTCCAAACACCAAGCAAACTTATTTGCAAAACAACACAACGAGAGCGGGGGTCCAAACTACTAAAGCAAACTAAAAAAACTAAGTAAAGCAAACAAAAACTATGACACTCCAAGAACAACACAATTATGCATGAAACAATAAAAGTGAAGTGTCTAGACAGACCTGAGCTTTTTATTGATGAAGAAGGGGATGCATTGGGCATCCCCAAGCTTTGACGCTTGTACTTCTTGGATATTTCTTGGGCTGACACCATGGTGGAATCCCCAAGCTTGAGCTTTTGTCCATTCTTCATCTTATTGCATCATTCTCTCTTTACACCTGAAATTTTCCCTTCATACAAAACTTCACAAAATCTTCATTAGCAACATTAGCTTATTCAAAAGATATTAGACCGCGGGCAAAGCTTTGGAACAACAAGGATTTTCATTAAAAACACAAGCTACTGAAGTAACTCCTTCAAAGAAACTCAATTCAGCTGAAGAGATCTCAAAAAGGAATCAATAAGAAGCAAATGCAAATAATGGCAGAAATCTGTCAAAACAGTCTAGCAGGTAGAAACGGATTTTTTCAAACATCTTCTGTTGCTCAAATCAAAAAGTGTTGAACTAACGAAAGGTTAGCCAACATACTGGGGGATTTATTCGTAAATTTTGAGATCAATCCGAGTTACAAAGCCTCCTCACGAATTTTTTTGGTGGAGGACAGAAATATGTTTCGGGATAGCAACTCCCCAAATCTTACTTCCTTCTCATTAGAGGTCATTCTTGGCACAAAAAACAAACAAAAAGGATAAGGAGAGGTCATTACAGTAGTAATAACTTCCAAGACTCAAGAAAACTCTTGGGTATCTCCCAACAAGTACTTTTCTTTAACGCCTTTAAGTTAGGCACAAGAAGCAAGAAGAATCAAGTATTTTCAAATGAAGAAGCATTAACATCAAATCTTACTTTCAAAGGAGGAACAAAAAGCAACTTCTCTCTCCTCATAGGGAAGTGTTCAATACCTTTCTTGAATGGAAATTGATATTTGATGGTGCCTTCTTTCATATCAATGATGACACCAACTGTTCTAAGAAAAGGTCTTCCCAAATTAATAGGACAAGGAGCATTGTATTCAACATCCAAAACATAGAAATCCACAGGGACATAAGCATTGTTAACCATGATGAGAACATCATTAATACTCCCCATGAGTTTCTTCTTAGCATTATCATTGAGTGGGACATCCAAATAACAATCTTCTAATGGTGGTAAATCAAGCATTTCATAAATCTTCCTAGGCATAATAGAGATACTAGAACCAAGATCACATGAAGCTCTGACATCAAAATCATTCACTTGCATATTAATAATGGGTTCCCAACTATCTTCTACTTTCCTAGGAATAAAAGCTTTGTGTTTTAGCTTCTCTTCCTTAATATTAACAAGAGCATATGTAATGTGTTTGGTAAAGGCAACATGCATATCACTAGCATCAGGACTTCTAGCAAGCTTTTGTAGGAACATAATCACTTCAGAAATATTGCAATCATCAATATCAAAATCAAACTTAGCATCACTAGTAGTAGGATCAATAGGCTTAGGCATAGTAGGAGGAAGAATAGGGGCTACTTGTGGTTTAGTGGTGATAGTGCGCGCGCTATTGTTTCTATCAATTTCAGCTTCCCTTTCCCACCTAGCATGAAGTTGAGCTAACAGCCTAACATTTTCGTCAATAGTAACTTGTATGGCATGAGCAGTAGCAAAGGTGTTTTTCATAGTTTCAGGTTTAGCAGCCATTTTATTAACTAAGGAAGTTTGAGCTTCAGACAAAGAGGACATATTTTTCTCAACAGTTAAAAACTTTTCCTCTATAGTCTTATTGAAAGTGGTTTGTTTACTAATAAAGTCCTTGAGCATGACTTCAAGTTCAGAGGGGGCACTTATAGCATTATTGTAAGAGGTTCCATAGGAATTGCCATTATTAGGAGGATAAGGCCTATAATTGTTGTTGCTACCAAAATTATTCCTATAGGCATTGTTGTTGAAATTGTTGTTTCTAATGAAGTTCACATTAACTTGCTCTTCTTGAGCAACCAAAGAGGCTAAGGGAACACTATTAGGATCTAGAGGAGCTTTCCCATTAACAAGCATAGCCATAATAACATCAATCTTTTCACTCAAAGAGGAAGTTTCCTCAACAGAATTTACCTTCTTACCATGTGGATCTCTCTCAACATGCCATTCAGAGTAGTTAACCATTATATTATCAAGGAGACTTGTTGCAACACCCAAAGTGAGTCCCATAAAAGTACCTCCAGCAGCAGAATCCAAAAGGTTTCTTGAGGAGAAGTTCAAACCTGCATAAAAAGTTTGGATAATCATCCAAGCAGTGAGTCCATGAATAAGGCAATTTTAACCAAAGATTTCATTCTTTCCCAAGCAGGAGCAACATGTTCACTATCAAGTTGTTTAAATTTCATAATGTCACTTATCATAGCAATAATCTTAGCAGGAGGATAGTACTTTCCAATAAAAGCATCTTTGCACTTAGTCCAAGAATCAATACTATTTTTAGGCAAGGATAGCAACCATTCTTTAGCTTTTCCCCTCAAGGAGAAAGGAAAAAGCCCGAGCTTAATAATATCTCCATCTACATCCTTATACTTTTGCATCTCACAAAGTTCAACAAATCTATTAAGATGGGCAGCAGGATCATCAGAACCAGCACCAGAAAATTGCTCTCTCATCACAAGATTCAACAAAGCAGGCTTAATTTCATAAAAGTCAGCATCAGGACCAGGTGGAAGAATAGGTGTGCTTAGGAAATCATTTTTGTTGGTGCTAGTGAAGTCACACAACTTAGTGTTCTCAGCAGAGTTCATTTTGGCAAAGGTGGGCAAGCCAAAAACAGCAGCAGCAACTAGAGCAGGAACTATTTTTTTTTGTGTTTTTGAATAAAGCAAGCAAACCAAACTAGACTATTTTTTGGTGTTTTTTGAAAAGAGGCAAACAAAAAAAAGCAAAAGAAACAAAGCAAACTAAAAACAAAGTAAAGAGAAAGGAAGTGAAGGACTCCCCTAGTGAAGACGTCCTTAGCCTCCCCGGCAACGGCGCCAGAAAACTTGTTGATGACTCCTTGATGGCGCCAGAAAACTTGTTGGCTGATGTGGAGTCTTGTTGTGAACCCCAAGATCAAGGTGTGAAGAGTACATCAGCAAGTATTCCCTCAGCTGAGACCGAGGTTATCGAACCAGTAGGAGGAAGGAAACGTCATACAGGTGTTGCAAGCAACGCGGAGACCTACACAACACAAACTCAAGACTTTGCCCCAACGAATCAGTGAGGTTGTCAAGCTCACCGGTTTGCTGTAACAAAGGATTAAACATATGGTGTGGAAGGTAATGGTTTCCAGCAAGTAAATAGGTAATAGTGGAAGATGTATCAATGGTAAAGATTGGACCGGGGTCCATAGTTCACTAGAGCTGCTCTCCTTAAATAAACAACATGGCATGAAGGGTAAACAAATTACAGCGGGACAATTGACAGGAACTGAGCAAGGCATAACAATGCAACTACTAGCCAGAAAGATCCTATGAAGTTGATTGGGCAATACAACAATATACGTAGACCGTAATCCAACTGCATCTATGACTAGAAGTCCACCTTCATGTTATCATCTGAACCCCCTCCAGTATTAAGTTGCAAACAACAGACAACTGCTTTAAGCAAAGTGTGTAAGGTAAACAGTCCACATGTTTCATGAACAAGAGACCGTTGTTTTCTCCCTAGTAGCAACAACACATCTACAACCGAAGAGATTTCTGTCACTTCCCTTGGAAACTAGAGGCATCAACCCACTATCGAGCATAAATACTCCCTCTTGGAGTCACTAGCAACTACTTGTCCAAGATAACCACTAGCAACGGAGAGCATGCAAGATCACAAACAACATAGACATGATAGAATCATAAAGATAGAACCATTAATCAAACCAACATAATAATCTCAATATCCATCGGATCCCCGTAAACACAACATGCATGGTTAGAAATAGATTAGATCTTGATCATGAACGGAGCTCACAAGATCTATACATGAAAGCACAAAGGAGGAGATACAACCATCTAGCTACTACATGGACCCATAGTCCAAGGTGAAACTACTCACAAATCATTCCGGAGAGAAGGCCTCCGGGATGATCTCCCCTCCGACAGGGTGACGGGAAGAACTTCAGATCCCCCCCGATCTAGGGATGATGGTGGCGGCGGCTACAGACGGTTTCGTGGATTTTGGATTGGGTGCCGAGAGTTTCTGCATCTGGGGATTCTTATAGGCGAAGGGGCGAGTCCGGGAGGCGACCAGGGTCGTCAAACCCTACCCAGGCGCTGGTCCACCTGACCCCGTGCCTAGGGTGGGTCTGGCCCCCCTAGCCAGCCCCTCCGGCTCTCCTCTGGACTTCTTGTTCCCCACGGAAAGTAATTGACTTTAACGTTTGTCCCGTCCAATTCCAAGAATATTTCTTTAATAACTTTTCTAAAACCAAAAACAACAGAAAACAAACATCTAGCACTGTTGCAACCTGTTAATAGGTTAGTACCAGAAAACATGTAAAAAGCACCTCAAAGTGTGGACAAGTAAAGCAAAGTAGATACAAAACAAGCATGAATCATAAAAAATTATAGATACGTTTCCATCATATCAGATAAAAATCTGAACATAAACAATAATCCGATGATTCCACTCACAAGCATCAACTACAATAGTAATTAACACCGGGAAAGTTTCCCCTAAGAACTAATGCAAGATCCAACAGGATTGTTACAACGGGACGGAGTGGTGATGATGGTGCTGGTGGAGATGATGGTGTGGATGATGATGATACCGATGAAGCCTAGCTTGATGACGGTGTTGATGGCGATGATCTCCCTCTCCAGGAAGGGATTTCCCCGGCAGAAATCTGTCTACCGGAGAGCTCTTTCTCTCTCGGTGTTTTCCGCCCCACAGAGGCGTCGGAAATCTTTCTATGGTCTCCCCCTTGGTCTTAGGCTTCCGTGAGGAAGATATAAGCGAGAGGGCGGAGTCGATAGCCGGCCAGGTGGACCACACCTGCCCTAGGTGTAGGGTTTCGTAGCATGGAAAACAAAAATTTTCTATCGCATACAAACAAACAAGCCAAGATCTATCTACTAGATTATAGCAACGAGTCGATGGAATAACTTACCCTCGAAGATTCCAAAGTGTTTAACGTGAGCGGATTCTCGTGGGTGATGTAGTCGTACTCTTCCCGATCTCAAGATCGTGAGCGATCCTTCCAAGGCTGCGTTCGGCGGCGCTCCGATCGGTCACACGTTCGGTACTCGACGAAGACCTTCCTCTCCCTTGTTCCAGCAGGCAGCGGAGGTTGTAGCACTCTCCTCGCGATTTCGGCAACACAACGGCGTGGTACCGGAAGTAGAGGGGAGATCTCGCAGGGCTTCGCCTTAAGCCGGAGCGAGTATGGTGGAGTATGAGAGAGCTCCTCGGCGATCTAGGGTTTAGACACACCAAGGAGGAAGTGCTAGAGCCGGCGGATAGGGTTCCGGGGACTCCCAAGTCGGCGGCAAGGGAAAAACCCTAAGGGGGCGGCGGCTATGGTGGGCTGCAGCTTCTAGGGTTTGAGGTGAGGGACTTGTGTGTTCTAGGAGGGAGCCCTGCCCCTCCTTATATAGGTGGAGGGGCCGGCGGCCAAGGGGAGGGAGGGGAGTCCCTCCCCAACTCGGCTTGGTTGGGGCGCCGCCGGTTGGAGGAGGGATTCCCTCCCCAACTCGGTTTCCCACTTCCTCCTTGTGAGCCAGTCACATGCTTGCAAGCTAATTGGATGACATTCCACCGAGAGGGCCCAGAGTATATCTATCCGTCATATGGATGGACAAATCCCACTCTTGATCCATGTGTTTCAACCAATACTTTCCAAACACTCAATGCCACCTTTATAGCCACCCAGTTACGGTGTGGTGTTTGATGTCATCAAAGCATCCATCTGGTAAAGGTGATATGCATGATATCATGGTCGAAGGAATTTAGGTTACTATGTATCAGAAAGCATATAGCAATTGAACTATTGAAATGACTTGATCTTTATGCTACGCTTATCTATAGGAGTATGTCCACCATATCATTCTCCTAACGATATGATCTTGTTGTTGATAACATCTCAATGTTCATGATAGGGAAACCACAATCATTTATCAACCAACAAGCTAGTGATGTATAGAGGCTATACTAGGGACTTCAAATTAAGTTTACAAATCACACAAGTATCAATGTTTCCTAGTTAATACTATTATAGCATGAATGCAAACATTTATCATAAACACAAAGATATAATAATAACTACATTTATTATTGCCTCTAGGGCATATCTCCAACAGTCTCCCACTTGCACTAGAGTCATCTAATCTAGATTACATGGTAATATACCGAACACCCATGGCAGTTTGGTGTTGGTCATGTTTTGCCCTCGGGAGAGGTTTAGTCAACGGATCCGCCACATTCAGATCTGTGTGTACTTTGCAAATCTTTATATCCCCATCTTGGATATGTTCTCGAATAGCGTGAAAACGTAGCTTGATGTGCTTTGGCTTCTTGTGTGACCTTCGTTCTTGCGCATTGGCTATGGCGCCCATGTTATCACATAGATAGACATTGGGTCCAGCGCACTAGGAACCACACCCACCTGTAATGAACTCTTTCATCCATATCGGTTCTTGTGAAGCCTCAAGCGACCATGTATTCGATTCAGTTGAAGATCTCGCCACAACGCTTTGCTTTGCACTCCTCCACTAATCTTTGCACCATTCAAAATAAATACGTATCCAGTTGTGATTTAGAATCATCCGGATCGGTGTTCCAACTAGCATCGGTGTAACCATTAACAACGAAATGCTCATCACCTCCATAAGAAAGAACCATATCCTTAGTTCTTCTCAAGTACTTAAGGATGTTTTTGATCACGTCAATGATCCACTCTGGATCACTTTGATATCTGCTAGTTAAACTAACGGCATATGCAATGTCGGGTCTAGTACATAGCATGTCATACATTAGAGATCCTATGGCTGAGGCATAGGAGTCTTACTCATCCTTTCTATATCTTACGCCGATGTCGGACTTTGAGTTTTACTCAAGGTCGTATTAGCAACATTGGCAAGAACCCGTTCTTGCTATCTTCCATTCCAAATCTCTTTAGAACTTTGTCCAAATATGTACTCTGTGACAATGATATTTGGCGTTTCGATCTATCTCTATAAATCTTTATGCCTAATATGTAAGCTGCTTCGCCAAGATCCTTCATTGAAAAACTATTATTCAAATATTCCTTGACACTATTAAGAAGGTCTACATCATTCCCATCAATAATATGTCATCCACATATAGTATTAAGAATGCTACCGAGCTCCCACTCACTTTCTTGTAAATACAAGCTTCTCCATAAGTTTGTATAAAACCAAAACTTTTGATTACCTTATCAAAACGTTGATTCCAACTTCGGGATGCTTGCTTCAATCCATAGATGGACCGTTGAAGTTTACATACCTTGTTAGCATCTTTAGGATCGACAAAACCTTTGGGTTGCATCATATGCAACTCTTCATCAATGTCTCCATTGAGGAATGCTGTTTTGACATCCGTCTGCCATATCTCATAATCGTAATATGCAGCGATTGCTAACATAATCCTCACAGACTTTAGCTTCGCTACTGGTGAGAAAGTCTCATCGTAGTCAACTCCTTGAATTTGTCAAAACCCTTTTGCGACAAGTCGAGCTTTATAGACGGTAACATTACCATCTGCATCTGTTTTCTTCTTGAAAATCCATTTGTTCTCGACAGCCTTTCGGCCATCCGGTAAGTCCACCAAAGTCCATACTTGGTTTTCGTACATGGATCCAATCTCGGATTTCATGGCTTCTTGCCATTTATTGGAATCTGGGCTCATCATCGCTTCCTCATATGTCTCAGGGTCATCGGTGTTGTCCACCAACATGACACTCATAACGGATCATACCAATGCAGGTGGTACGAGTTCGTTGACCTCCGAGGCTCTGTAGCAACTTTAACGAAGTTTCATGATCACCATCATTAGCTTCCTCTCTAATTGGTGCAGGCACCACAGAACTTCTTCGACGCTGCGCTACTCGCAATTTCGAGAGAAGGTTCAACAACCTCGTCGAGTTCTACTTTCCTTCCAGTCACTTCTTTCGAGAGAAATTCCTTCTCTAGAAAGGATCCATTCTTAACCTTGAAGATTTTGCCTTCGGATCTATGATAGAAGGTATACCCAATAGTTTCCTTCGGGTATCCTATGAAGACGCATTTTTCCGCTTTGGGTTCAAGCTTGTCCGGCTGTAACTTCTTTACATAGGCTTCGCATCCCCAAACTTTAAGGAACGACAATCTAGGTTTCTTCCCAAACCATAATTCATAGGGTGTCGTTTCAACGGATTTAGATGGTGCCCTATTTAAAGTGAATGCGGCTGTTTCTAATGCATAACACCAAAATGATAGCAGTAAATCTGTAAGTGACATCATAGAACGAACCATATCTAAGAGAGTTCTATTACGATGTTCGGACACACCATTACGCTGTGGTGTTCCCGGCGGTGTCAATTGTGAAAGTATTCCGCATTTCTTCAAATGCTCGCCAAACTCGTAACTTAGATATTCACCTCCACAATCAGAACGTAGATATTTAATCTTCTTGTTACGTTGATTCTCTACCTCACTTTGAAACTCCTTAAACTTCTCGAAAGTTTCGGACTTATGTTTCATGAAATAGATATACCCATATCTACTCAAATCATCCGTGAAGGTAAGAACATAACGATAACCACCGCGCGATGCTACACTCATTGGACCACACACATCGGTATGTATGATTTCTAATAAGTCCGTAGCTCGCTCCATCATACCAGAAAATGGAGTCTTAGTCATTTTACCCATCAGACATGCTTCGCATCTACCAAGTGATTCGAAATCAAGTGATTCAAGAAGTCCATCGGAATGGAGTTTCTTCATACGCTTCACTCCAATGTGACCAAGACGACAGTGCCACATATAGGTCGAGTTATCGCTTGATTTCAACCTTTTAGCCCCAATGTTATTAATATGTGTATTTCCACTATCGAGATTCAATAAGAATAGACCATCTATCAAAGGTGCATGTGCATAAAACATATTACTCATATAAATCGAACAACCATTATTCTCTGACTTAAACAAGTAACCGTCTCGCAATAAACAAGATCCCGATATAATGTTCATGCTCAACGCAGGCACCAAATAACAATTATTTAAGTATAAAACTAATCCCGATGGTAGATGAAGGGGTAGCGTGCCAACCGCGATCACATCAACCTTTGATCCGTTTCCCACGCGCATCGTGACCTTGTTCTTTGCTAGCTTCCGTTTATTCTGTAGCACCTGTTTCGAGTTACAAATATGAGCAACCGAACCAGTATCAAATACCCAGGCACTACTACGAGTACTAGTGAGATACACATCAATAACATGTATATCGGATATACCTTTCTTCTTGATGTTGCCGTTCTTCAAATCCGCCAAGTACTTTGGGAAATTCCGCTTCCAGTGACCTTCTCCCTTGCAGTAAAAGCACTCAGTATCAGGCTTAGGTCCAGCCTTGGTCTTCTTCGCCGGCGTGGTAACTTTCTTACCACCCTTCTTGAAGTGTCCCTGCTGCTTAGACTTGCCTTTCTTGAATTTGGTGGTCTTATTGACCAACAACACTTGGTGCTCTTTCTTGATCTCCAATTCTGCAGACTTTAACATAGCAAACAGTTCTGGCAACTGCTTGTTCATGTACGCATGTTGTAGTTCATCACAAAGTTCTTGTAACTTGGTGGTAGTGATTGGAGGACATGTTAAATCCCCAAAGCATTAGGAATCACTATACCCAAGCTTTGAAGTTTGTTTGCGTGCCTGACATATTAAGCACATGCTCCTTGTGAGCTGCCCTCTTCCATCTTGCGGTTAAAGAACTTTTCAAAAGCCTCATAACTTTCAATTCTTGCATGAGTCTCAAAGACCAATTTGAGATCCTCGACAATATCATATGGGTCAATTCTCAAACCTTTTAAAGCTCGATTCCAAACCATACAAGATAGCATCTTGAACTATGGAGATCGATTCTTCCGAGCGAGGTAAACATTCTTTACTTCATCGGCAAGATCACCGCAGTGGGTCACCAATGGTGCATCCAAAGACATAGGTCAAATTACCAGCTGTGAGGACAATCCTCAAATTGCGGAACCAATCCGCGAAGTTGCTTCCATTGTTTTTCAACTTTTCTTTCTCTAGGAACGCATTAAAATTGATGGTAGGGGCTGCCATTGATCTACAACATATTTGCAATAGTTTAGACTATGTTTATGACAAATTGAGTTCAAATTAATAATAAAGTTAATCTAGGTGAACTCCCACTCAAAACAACATCCCTCACATTGTTTTAGTGATCACATGAACCAAATCCACTACATCAACACCGATCATCACGAGAGTTGACATAGTTTCAATGGCGAACAATCGACATGTTCATCATATATATGATTCATGCTTTACCTTTCGGTGATCCGTGTTCCGAGACCATGTCTGTACATTCTAGGCTCGTCAAGATCAAACCTTAGTTTCCGCATGAGCAAATCTGGCTTGCTCACGTTGTATACACTTGCAGAATCTAACACACCCGATCATCACGTGGTGCTTCGAAACAACAAGCTTTAGCAACGGTGCTAACTAAGGGTGAACACTTTATGACTTGAAATTCATGTGCATGAGGGATCATCTTATAACGCTACCGTCGTCTACTAAGCAATACAAGATGCATAAAGGATTAACATCACATGCATTTCAAAATATGTGATATGATATGGCCTTTCTTCTTTGTGCTTCCGATCTCCATCTTCAAGCACGAACATGATCTCCATCATCACCGGCATTGCATCAAGGTCAATGACGCTTCTCCATGGTTGTCGTCCACCGGCTTCAACTATTACAACTACTTTGAATAGACACGCGGGTCTTAACATAAATTAAAGACAACCATATGGCTCCTGTCGGTTGCCAACTTACAATAAGGAACATTGCATACATCGAATATAATCACAATCATGGCCATATCACATCACTGCACACCCCTGCAAAACAAAGTTAGACACCTCTACTTTCTTTGCATGTTTTACGTGGTTTGGGGCTTTCAATAAGTGTCGTTCTAACTTACGAACAAGAACCACAACATTTATACTAGTATTGTTGATCACCCGTTGTAAATTGGATCTTAACTATGCTAGGAGAAACAGGCACCCGCAAAGCCACTTATGCAATACAAGTTGCATGTCAAGCGTGGAGCAAGTCTCATGAACGATGTCATGTAAGGTTAGCCCGGGCCGCTTCATCCCAACATACCGCAAGATGCAAAGTACACAAGAAGCAATCGACAATAAAAGCATCAACGCCCATAATGACCATTGTGTTCTACTCGTGCAACAGATATACATATAGACACGGCTCTGATACCACTGTAGGGTTTCGTAGCATGGAAAACAAAAAATTTCTATCGCATACAAACAAACAAGCCAAGATCTATCTACTAGATTGTAGCAACGAGTCGATGGAATAACTTACCCTCGAAGATTCCAAAGTGTTTAACGAGAGCGGATTCTCGTGGGTCATGTAGTCGTACTCTTCCCGATCTCAAGATCGCGTAGACGATCCTTCCCAAGGCGTTAAGCGGCGCTCCTTGATCGGTCACCGTTGGTACTCGATGAAGACCTTCCTATCCCTTGTTCCAGCAGACAGCGGAGGTTGTAGCACTCTCCTCGCGATTCCGGCAGCACAACGGCGTGGTAGCGGAAGTAGAGGGGAGATCTCGCAGGGCTTCGCCTTAAGCCGGAGCGAGTATGGTGGAGTATGAGAGAGCTCCTCGGCGATCTAGGGTTTAGACACACCAAGGAGGAAGTGCTAGAGCCGGCGGCTAGGGTTCCGGGGACTCCCAAGTTGGCGGCTAGGGCAAACCCTAAGGGGGCGGCGGCGGCTATGGTGGGCTGCAGCTTCTAGCGTTTGAGGTGAGGGACTTGTGTGTTCTAGGAGGGAGCCCTGCCCCTCCTTATATAGGTGGAGGGGCCGGCGGCCAAGGGGAGGGAGGGGAGTCCCTCCCCAACTCGGCTTGGTTGGGGCGCCGCCGGTTGGAGGAGGGATTCCCTCCCCAACTCGGTTTCCCACTTCCTCCTCTTTTCCTCTTTCCAATTTTAGCCATTTGACTTTTCAAACTAGCTATTTGACTTTTCAAATTAGGATTTGAATTAATCCCTTATTTGGAACAACGATGAACATTAGTACATGATGCAATCATTCCAACTTGCAATGAAACATTCATGTACCCCTTCCCCTCCGGAGTGCCGGACATTCCGGAACCTTCTAGAATATTCCCGATGAAAACACCGGAATCATTCCCCAACTCCGAAACGGGACTTTCCTTATATGAATCTTATTCTCCGGACCATTCCGGATCACCTCGTGATATCTCGGATCCCATCCGAGACTCCGAACAACATTCGGTCTCTTTCTCATAATACCATAACTACTCAAACAACGTCGAATCCTTAAGTGTGTCTCCCTACGGTTCGTGAATTATGCGGACATGATCGAGACACTTCTCCGAACAATAACCAATAGAGGAATCTGGAAATTCATATGGCTCCCACATATTTCTACGATTACTTTGCGATCGAATGAACCACTTACATACGATACCAATTTCCCTTTGTCTCATGATAGTTTACTTATCCGAGGTTATGATCGTTGGTATCTCTGCATACCTAGTTCAACCTCGTTACCGATAAGTACTATTTTCTCGTTCCCGTGATATGTGATCCCTTGTGAGCCAGTCACATGCTTGCAAGCTAATTGGATGACATTCCACCGAGAGGGCCCAGAGTATATCTATCTGTCATATGGATGGACAAATCCCACTCTTGATCCATGTGTTTCAACCAATACTTTCCAAACACTCAACGCCACCTTTATAGCCACCCATTTACGGTGTGGTGTTAGATGTCATCAAAGCATCCATCTGGTAAAGGTGATATGCATGATATCATGGTCGAAGGAATTTAGGTTACTATGTATCAGAAAGCATATAGAAATTGAACTATTGAAATGACTTGATCGTTATGCTACACTTATCTATAGGAGTATGTCCACCATATCATTCTCCTAACGATATGATCTTGTTGTTGATAACATCTCAATGTTCATGATAGGGAAACCACAATCATTTATCAACCAACAAGCTAGTGATGTATAGAGGCTATACTAGGGACTTCAAATTAAGTTTACAAATCACACAAGTATCAATGTTTCCTTGTTAATAATATTATAGCATGAATGCAAACATTTATCATAAACACAAAGATATAATAATAACTACATTTATTATTGCCTCTAGGGCATATCTCCAACAGTCTCCCACTTGCACTAGAGTCATCTAATCTAGATTACATGGTAATATACCGAACACCCATGGCAGTTTGGTGTTGGTCATGTTTTTCCCTCGGGAGAGGTTTAGTCAACGGATCCGCCACATTCAGATCTGTGTGTACTTTGCAAATCTTTATATCCCCATCTTGGATATGTTCTCGAATAGCGTGAAAACGTAGCTTGATGTGCTTCAGCTTCTTGTGTGACCTTGGTTCTTGCGCATTGGCTATGGCGCCCATGTTATCACAGTAGATAGACATTGGGTCCAGCGCACTAGGAACCACACCCAGCTCTGTAATGAACTCTTTCATCCATATCGCTTCTTGTGAAGCCTCCGAAGCAGCCATGTATTCCGATTCAGTTGAAGATCTCGCCACAACGCTTTGCTTTGCACTCGTCCAGCTAACTGCTGCACCATTCAAAATAAATACGTATCCAGATTGTGATTTAGAATCATCCGGATCGGTGTTCCAACTAGCATCGGTGTAACCATTAACAACGAGTTGTTCATCACCTCCATAAGAAAGAACCATATCCTTAGTTCTTCTCAAGTACTTAAGGATGTTTTTGACCGCTGTCCAATGATCCACTCCTGGATCACTTTGATATCTGCTAGTTAAACTAACATCATATGCAATGTCGGGTCTAGTACATAGCATGTCATACATTAGAGATCCTATGGCTGAGGCATAGGGAGTCTTACTCATCCTTTCTCTATCTTCTGCCGATGTCGGACTTTGAGTTTTACTCAAGGTCGTATTGGGCAACATGGGCAAGAACCCTTTCTTGCTATCTTCCATTCCAAATCTCTTTAGAACTTTGTCCAAATATGTACTCTGTGACAATGATATTTGGCGTTTCGATCTATCTCTATAAATCTTTATGCCTAATATGTAAGCTGCTTCGCCAAGATCCTTCGTTGAAAAACTATTATTCAAATATTCCTTGACACTATTAAGAAGGTCTACATCATTCCCAATCAATAATATGTCATCCACATATAGTATTAAGAATGCTACAGAGCTCCCACTCACTTTCTTGTAAATACAAGCTTCTCCATAAGTTTGTATAAAACCAAAACTTTTGATTACCTTATCAAAACGTTGATTCCAACTTCGGGATGCTTGCTTCAATCCATAGATGGACCGTTAAAGTTTACATACCTTGTTAGCATCTTTAGGATCGACAAAACCTTTGGGTTGCATCATATACAACTCTTCATCAATGTCTCCATTGAGGAATGCTATTTTGACATCCATCTGCCATATCTCATAATCGTAATATGCAGCGATTTCTAACATAATCCTCACAGACTTTAGCTTCGCTACTGGTGAGAAAGTCTCATCGTAGTCAACTCCTTAAATTTGTCAAAACCCTTTTGCGACAAGTCGAGCTTTATAGACGGTAACATTACCATCTGCATCTGTTTTCTTCTTGAAAATCCATTTGTTCTCGACAGCCTTTCGGCCATCCGGTAAGTCCACCAAATTCCATACTTGGTTTTCGTACATGGATCCAATCTCGGATTTCATGGCTTCTTGCCATTTATTGGAATCTGGGCTCATCATCGCTTCCTAATATTTCTCAGGGTCATCGGTGTTGTCCACCAACTGTTGGAATTATGCCCTAGAGGCAATAATAAAGATGTTATTATTATAATTCTTGTTCATGATAAAGTTTATATTCCATGCTAGAATTGTATTAAGCGGAAACATTAATACTTGTGTGGTTTGTGAACAACACCGTGTCCCTGGTACGCCTCTAAGGACTAGCTCATTGATCAATGATGGTTAAGGTTTCCTAACCATAGACATGAGTTGTCAATTGATAATGAGATCATATCATTGGGAGAATGATATGATGGATAGACCCAAACTAAGCGAAGCAATTAGATCGTTTCATCGTGTTCATCTTTGCGAAGATTTTCCTATGTCAAATATTGTATTCCTTAGACCATGAGATAATGCAACTCCCTGGTACCGTAAGAAAGCTTTGAGGTCATCAAACGTCATCCTATGAGAGGGTGATCATAAAGGTGTCTCTCAGGTGATCGGAAAGTATCTGTTGGGTTGTATGTATCGAGATGGAATTTGTCCCTCCCAAGTCGGAGAGATATACTTCGGCCCACTCGTGTCGATATCAACACCGCTTGCAAGCATGTGGTTAAGGAGTTAATCACAAAGTGATATCGTATTCTGGAACAAGTAAAGTACTTTGTGAGCGAGATTGAACTAGGTATGATGCAAGACGATCGAATATCGGGCAAGTAAAATATCGCGAGACGAAGGGAATATATATATGGGATTGATTGAATCCTGGCATCGTGGTTCATTCGATATGATCATCGATGAATGTGTGGAGTCAATATGGGTGCCTGACCCGTTGTTGATTATTGATAGAAGATCATGTGCATATTCTCGAACCCGCAGGTCACACACTTAACGTGTCTTGGCGCTAGGATAGATTGGATAATTGGTTTATGAATTTTTGTTTGGAGTCTCGGATGGGATCCGGGACATCACGAGAGGTTCGGAATGGTCCGAGAATAAGATTCATATAAGGCGTGCAGTTTTGGAGTTGTAATTGTTCCGGGTTAATCGGTATTATACCGGAAGCTTCTAGAACCTTCTGGAAGGGGACCAACGTGGCCCCACCTTCCGGGAGGGGGCATGGGCCTATGAGGGAGTGTCCTGGCCGCATTGGGCCAGGGGCACAAGGCCCCATAGGGCCCAGCCGATCCTAGAGAGTTTAAATCGTTTAAACTAGAGATAGGGTTTCTAGAAGAGGGGAGAGTCCATGCCCCCCACTCCTTATCCTTTGGGCTTGGGGGAGGGGCTAGGGCTGCGCCCCCCCTCTATATAAAGAGAGGTGGGGGTGCACCAACCCCCCACACCTCACCTCCAAACCCTAGCCGCCTTGCTAGCTTTCCTCTCTCCCTCCCGACTGTTTGTAGGCGAAGCCCTGCTGCAGAATTTCTCCACCATATACACCACGCCGTCGTGTTGTAGATCTAATCTATCTCTCCACCATACTTGCTGGTCCGAGGAAGGAGGAGACGTCGAGGTGTTGCACGTGTGCATCTCACGGAGGCACCGCCACTTGTGGTGCTAGATCAGATCGGATCGCGAGGAGGAGAAGCGAGTACGACTACATCACCCACGTTCCGAAGAACGTTCCGCTGTGCGAATCTTCAAGGGTATGAAGATCTAATCCAATCTCTCTCGTTGTTTGCATCTCCTAGATTAGATCTTGGCTTTCTCTCTGTTCGCTCCGTAGAAAATTTTGATTTACTATGTCGCGAAACCCTTCAGTGGTATTAGAGCTAGATCTATGCGTAGATGTGTTTCACGAGTAGAACGCAACATGGTTGTTGCGGGCGTTGATGTTTTCTGTTGCAAGCCTCTTGTTTGTGTTCTTCTTATGACGCGGGATAGTGATATTGAAGCGGTCCAGGCCAACCTTACGCGACATCGTTCGCGAGACCGGCTCCGCACTTGACGTGTGGCTTGTTCCACACATGCGGCTGGTGGATGTCAGTTTCTCTCACTATAGTTGTCATGGGATTAACACCAGAGTTTGGCAACCATAATATCACCGTTGTGGCTTTCCGTAGGTAAGAATCGTTCTTAGCATCTACTCCCATAAGCCACGTAAAACATGCAACAACAAAGTAGAGGCGTCTAACTTGTTTTTGCGAGGAGTTTTCTGTGATATGGTATGGCCCAAGATGTGATGTGTATATTGTATGCGATGATCATGTTTTGTAATGTTTCACGACTTGCATGTCGATGAGTACACAACCGGCAGGAGCCATATGGTTGTCTTTATAATTGCGTATGACCATGAGTCAACTTCTTATACGCCATGTAATAGCTTTACTTTATCGCTAAGTAGTTAGCAATAGTTGTAGTTGCTATTCGTGGTGGAGGCAATCATGGTGGAGTGATGGAGATCATGCCGGAATGCACAAGATGGAGATCATTGCGCGAAGATTGGATATACCATGTCACATAAAGTTATATGCATGTGATGTTTATCCCTTTATGTATCTTATTATGCTTAGATCGCGACGGTAGCATTATAAGATGATTCCTCACTTAAAGATCAAGATAAAAACTGTGTTCTCCCCAAGTATGCACCGTTGCGAAAGTTCGTCGTTTCCAAGCATCACGTGATGATCGGGTGCTATAGACTCTACGCTCACATACAACGGGTGCAAGCCAAGATTGCACTGCGGAAATACTTGGGTCTAACTTGACGAGCCTAGCATGTACAGACATGGCCTCGGAACACAAGAACCGAAAGGTTAAGCATGAGTCATATGAATGATATGATCGACACTTCATTGTCCACCATTGAAACCACATCTCTTCTCGTGATGATCGGATTAGGTGTGGTGAATTTGGATCGTGTTCACTAAACAACTTGAGGGATGTTGAATTTAGTGGGAGTTCATCTATTAATTTTATTAAGTTGAATTATTTATCATGAACATAGTCTAAATTGTACATGCAAATACTGTAGATCACATGGCCAAATCCAACTTCAACTTCAACATTTTTGCTGAGAAGGAAAAGCTTAGAAACAATGGGTCTAACTTCACCAATTGGTTCCGCAATCTAGGAATCATTCTATCTGGCGGACAAAAGGACTATGTCCTTGGTAAAGCGTTAGGTGACCCCTCAACGCAAGCTACCGATGATGAGAAAGTCTATCGATCGCGCAAAGATGATTATGGTGTGATTAAGAGCACCATGTTGTTTGCTATGGGCGGAGCTTCAAAATCGTTTTGAAGAGTATCCGGGCCCTTCGAGATTCTCGAGGAGCCGAAAACCATGTTTCAGACTCAGGCCCTCGAGAGATATGAGATCTCCGAGAAGTTCTTTAACTGCAAGATGGAGGAAGGGAGTTCCGTTAGTGAGCACGCCATAAAGATGTCGGGCTACACTCAACGACTTGAGCAACTGGAATGCACGATTCCAGAGGAGCTCAAGATTAACAGGGTTCTGCAATCACTCCCTCCCAGCTACAAAAGTTTTGTAGTGACTCATAATCAGATTGGTTCCACTGATACGATCACCGAGCTCTTCGCAAAGCTGAAGGCTGCAGAGGTGGACATCAAGAAGGATAATCATGTGTTGATGGTCAACAAGCCCTCCTTTAAGAAAGGTAAGGGAGCAAAGAAACCCTTCAAGAAGGGCGGCAGCAAGAACAATGCCCCTGCTGAGAAGAAGCTCAAGTCTGGTCCTAAGCCCGACACTGAGTGCTTCTATTGCAAGGACAAGGGTCCTTTGGGCATCGTTGTCCAAGTACTTAGCGGACAAGAAGGCTGGAACCATCAAAGGTATATTTGATATACTTGTTATTGATGTTTTCCTTACTAGCCCTCGTTGTAGTGCCTAGGTATTTGATACCGGTTCAGATGCTAATATTTGTAACTCGAAACAGGAGCTACAGAATAGACGGCGGCTTGCGAGGGATGAGGTGACGATGCGCGTTGCAACAGATCAAGAGTTGATGTGATGGCCGTCGGCACGCTCTCCTTAGTTTTACCTTCGGGATTAGTTTTAAACCTTAATAAGTGTTATTATGTGCCTGTGTTGAGCATGAACATTATTTCTGGATCGTGTTTATTGCAAGACGGTTATTCATTTAAATCGGAGAATAATGGTTGTTCTATTTATATGAGTAACATATTTTATGGTCATGCACCTCTTGTGAATGGTTTATTTCTTCTAAATCTCGAAAGGGATGAAACACACATCCATAACATTGAGGCTAAGAGATGCAAAGTAGATAGTGATAATACTACTTATTTGTGGCACTGTCGTCTAGGTCATATTGGTGTAAAGCGCATGAAGAAACTCCATTCTGATGGACTTTTGGAGTCTCTTGATTTTGAATCATTTGACACATGCGAACCATGCCTCATGGGCAAGATGATCAAAACCCCGTTCTCCGGTATGATGGAGCGAGCAACGGACTTGTTGGAAATCATACATACCGATGTATGCGGACCGATGAGTGTTTCGACGCGCGGTGGATATCGCTATTTCCTCACTTTTACCGATGACTTAAGTAGATATGGGTATATCTATTTAATGAAACATAAATCTGAAACATTTGAAAAGTTCAAGGAATTTCAGAATGAAGTGGAGAACCATCGTAACAGAAAGATTAAGTTTCTACGATCCGATCGTGGAGGTGAATATTTGAGTTATGATTTTCTCACGCATCTTAAAGCAAGTGGAATCGTTTCACAACTCCATACGGAACACCACAGCAATGGTGTGTACGAATGCGGAATCGAACCCTATTAGATATGGTCCGATCAATGATGTCTCTTACTGATTTGCCGTTATCATTTTGGGGTTATGCATTAGAAACCGCTGCATTCACTTTAAATAGGGCTCCATCTAAATCCGTTGAGACGACACTGTATGAACTATGGTTTGGTGCTAAACCTAAGTTGTCGTTTCTTAAAGTTTGGGGATGCGAAGCTTACGTCAAGAAGTTGATGCCGGACAAGCTCGAACCCAAAGCGGAGAAATGCGTCTTCATAGGATACCCTAAGGAAACTATTGGGTATACCTTCTATCACAGAACCGAAGGCAAAGTGTTTGTCGCAAAGAACGGTTCCTTTCTTGAGAAGGAGTTTCTCTCGAAAGAAGTGAGTGGGAGGAAAGTAGAGCTAGACGAGGTTATTGAACCTTCTCTTGAATTGGAGAGTAGCGCAGCACCTGAAATTGTTCCAGTGCCACCTGCACCAACAATAGAGGAAGCTAATGACAAGGATCATGAAGCTTCGGACGATGCTGCTACTGAACGTCGCAGGTCGACAAGGTCGCGTGCCCCTCCTGAGTGGTACGGCAACCCTGTCTTGACTGTCTTGTTAGTAGAAGACAGTGAACCTACGAACTATGAGGAAGCGATGAGCCCGGACTACGAGAAATGGTCGGAAGCCATGAAATCCATTGGGATCCATGAGCGAAAACCAAGTATGGACTTTGGTGGATCCTCCTAGCGACCAAAAGGCCGTTGAGTGCAAATGGATATTCAAGAAGAAAGCGGACGCGGATGGTAATGTTACCGTCTATAAAGCACGGCTTGTCGCAAAAGGTTTTCGACAAGTTCAAGGTGTTGACTACGATGAGACTTTCTCTCCGTAGCGATGTTTAAGTCCATTCGGATTTTATTAGCAATTGCTGCGTTTCATGATTATGAAATATGGCGGATGGATGTCAAGATCGCTTTCCTCAATGGGAACATTGATGAAGAGTTGTATATGATGTAACCCGAAGGTTTTCGATCCTAAGGATGCTAGTAAAGTATGCAAACTTCGTTCCATTTATGGTGAAGCAAGCATCTCGGAGTTGGAACCTTCGTTTTGATCAAGTGATCAAGAGCTTTGGATTTGTTCCAAATTGCTGAAGCTTGTATCTACAAGAAAGTGAGTGGGAGCTCGGTGGCGTTTACGATGCGTATGTGGATGACATATTGATTATCGGAAATGACATCAACATGCTTAACGATGTGAAGAGTTATTTGAACAAGTGTTTTTCAATGAAAGACCTAGGTGAAGCTGCTTATATATTGGGCATCAAGATCTATAGAGATAGACAAAGACGCCTGATAGCTTTAAGCCAGAGTACATACCTAGACAAAGTTCTAAAAAAGGTTCAGAATGGATAAGGCAAAGAAAGGTTCGGTGCCTATGTTGTCAGGTAAGATATTGAGCAAGGCTCAGTGTCCAGCTGATGAAATGATAGGGAAGCTATGAGAAAAGTGCCTTATGCCTCGGCCATAGGTTCCATCATGTATGCCATGCTGTGTACTAGACCGGATGTGTCCAATGCTCTTAGTTTGACGAGCAGATATCAAAGTGATCCAGGAGTGGAACACTGGACAACCGTGAAGAACATCCTAAAGTACCTAAATAGAACTAAAGAAATGTTCTTAGTCTATGGGGGTGATGAACAGCTTGTCGTAAAAGGTTACGTCGACGCTAGTTTTGACACCGACAAGGGTATCCTATGAAGACGCATTTTTCCGCTTTGGGTTCAAGCTTGTCCGGCTGTAACTTCTTTACATAGGCTTCGCATCCCCAAACTTTATGGAACGACAATCTAGGTTTCTTCCCAAACCATAATTCATACGGTGTCGTTTTAACGGATTTAGACGGTGCCCTATTTAAAGTGAATGCGGCTGTTTCTAATGCATAACCCCAAAATGATAGCGGTAAATCTGTAAGTGACATCATAGAACGAACCATATCTAAGAGAGTTCGATTACGATGTTCGGACACACCATTACGCTGTGGTGTTCCCGGCGGTGTCAATTATGAAAGTATTCCGCATTTCTTCAAATGCTCGCCAAACTCATAACTTACATATTCACCTCCACGATCAGAACGTAGAAATTTAATCTTCTTGTTACGTTGATTCTCTACCTCACTTTGAAACTCCTTAAACTTCTCGAAAGTTTCGGACTTATGTTTCATGAAATAGATATACCCATATCTACTCAAATCATCCGTGAAGGTAAGAACATAACGATAACCACCGCGCGATGCTACACTCATTGGACCACACACATCGGTATGTATGATTTCTAATAAGTCCGTAGCTCGCTCTATCATACCAGAAAATGGAGTCTTAGTCATTTTACCGATCAGACATGCTTCGCATCTATCAAGTGATTCGAAATCAAGTGATTCAAGAAGTCCATCGGAATGGAGTTTCTTCATACGCTTCACTCCAATGTGACCAAGACGACAGTGCCACATATAGGTCGAGTTATCGCTTGATTTCAACTGTTTAGCCTCAATGTTATTAATATGTGTATTTCCACTATCGAGATTCAATAAGAATAGACCATCTATCAAAGGTGCATGTGCATAAAACATATTACTCATATAAATCGAACAATCATTATTCTCTGACTTAAACAAGTAACCGTCTCGCAATAAACAAGATCCCGATATAATGTTCATGCTCAACGCAGGCACCAAATAACAATTATTTAAGTATAAAACTAATCCCGATGGTAGATAAAGGGGTAGCGTGCCGACCGCGATCACATCAACCTTTGATCCGTTTCCCACGCGCATCGTCACCTCGTTCTTCGCTAGCTTCCGTTTGTTCGCAACACCTGCTTTGAGTTACAAATATGAGCAACCGAACCAAGATCAAATACCGTGCACTACTACGAGTACTAGTTAGATACACATCAATAACATGTATATCAGACATACCTTTCTTCTTGATGTTGTTGTTCTTCAAATCCGCCAAGTACTTTGGGCAATTCCGCTTCCAGTGACCTTCTCCCTTGCAGTAAAAGCACTCAGTATCAGGCTTGGGTCCAGCCTTGGTCTTCTTCACCGGCGTGGTAACTTTCTTACCACCCTTCTTGAAGTGTCCCTTCTGCTTAGACTTGCCTTTCTTGAATTTGGTGGTCTTATTGACCAACAACACTTGGTGCTCTTTCTTGATCTCCACTTCTGCAGACTTTAACATAGCAAACAGTTCTGGCAACTGCTTGTTCATGTTCTGCATGTTGTAGTTCATCACAAAGTTCTTGTAACTTGGTGGTAGTGATTGGAGGACACGGTAAATCCCCAAAGCATTAGGAATCACTATACCCAAGCTTTGAAGTTTGTTTGCGTGCCCAGAAATCTTAAGCACATGCTCACCGATTTGAGCTGCCCTCTTCCATCTTGCAGTTAAAGAACTTTTCAGAAGCCTCATAACTTTCAATTGCCGCATGAGTCTCAAAGATCAATTTGAGATCCTCGACAATATCATATGGGTCTGAATTCTCAAACCTTTTCTGAAGCTCCGATTCCAAACCATACAAGATAGCACACTGAACTATGGAGTACTGATTCTTCCGAGCGAGGTAAACATTCTTTACTTCATCGGCAACATCAGCTGCAGGTGGGTCACCCAGCGGTGCATCCAGCACATAGGTTGGGGCGCCGCCGGTTGGAGGAGGGATTCCCTCCCCAACTCGGTTTCCCACTTCCTCCTCTTTTCCTCTTTCCAATTTTAGCCATTTGACTTTTCAAACTAGCTATTTGACTTTTCAAATTAGGATTTGAATTAATCCCTTATTTGGAATAGCGATGACACTTAGTACATGATGTAATCATTCCAACTTGCAATGACACATTCATGTACCCTTCCCCTCCGGAGTGCCGGATATTCCGGAACCTTCTAGAATATTCCCGATGAAAACACCGGAATCATTCCCCAACTCCGAAACGGGACTTTCCTTATATGAATCTTATTCTCCGGACCATTCCGGATCACCTAGTGATATCCCGGATCCCATCCGAGACTCCGAACAACATTCGGTCTCTTTCTCATAATACCATAACTACTCAAACAACGTCGAATCCTTAAGTGTGTCTCCCTACGGTTCGTGAATTATGCGGACATGATCGAGACACTTCTCCGAACAATAACCAATAGAGGAATCTGGAAATTCATATGGCTCCCACATATTTCTACGATTACTCTGCGATCGAATGAACCACTTACATACGATACCAATTTCCCTTTGTCTCACGATAGTTTACTTATCCGAGGTTATGATCATTGGTATCTCTGCATACCTAGTTCAACCTCGTTACCGATAAGTACTCTTTTCTCGTTCCCGTGATATGTGATCCCTTGTGAGCCAGTCACATGCTTGCAAGCTAATTGGATGACATTCCACAGAGAGGGCCCAGAGTATATCTATCCGTCATATGGATGGACAAATCCCACTCTTGATCCATGTGTTTCAACCAATACTTTCCGAACACTCAATGCCACCTTTATAGCCACCCAGTTACGGTGTGGTGTTTGATGTCATTAAAGCATCCATCTGGTAAAGGTTATATGCATGATCTCATGGTCGAAGGAATTTAGGTTACTATGTATCAGAAAGCATATAGCAATTGAACTATTGAAATGACTTGATCTTTATGCTACGCTTATCTATAGAAGTATGTCCACCATATCATTCTCCTAAGGATATGATCTTGTTATTGATAACATCTCAATGTTCATGATAGGGAAACCACAATCATTTATCAACCAACAAGCTAGTGATGTATAGAGGCTATACTAGGGACTTCAAATTAAGTTTACAAATCACAAAAGTATCAATGTTTCCTTGTTAATACTATTATAGCATGAATGCAAACATTTATCATAAACACAAAGATATAATAATAACTACATTTATTATTGCCTCTAGGGCATATCTCCAACACTAGGCGCGGGGCAAAGTGGGACCGCGCCTAGGTGGTGTGGGCTCCCTGTGGCCCGGCTACGCCTCCCCTTCTAGCTTCCTCCGTCTTCTAGGAAAATATAATTTTCCAATATTTTTCTGGTATTTTTCTGATCTTCGCGAAATTGCATCAAAACACCTCTTTTTCCATCAGAAACCTGACTTCGGCAGTTCATCCTCCAAGAATCATCCAACATGCAAAAACAGAGGAAAAGACGTAAGCAATATCTCATAATAAGACATATATCAATGAATAGAAGCAAATTATGATATAGAATAGTGATGCAAATTGGACGTATCAGCCCCAAAACTCCACTTCGGCCGCACGACCATCTTCTCGACGCCGCCGGCTGGTACCTGCACAACCCTACACAACAAAACAAAGAGAAACGAGGCTCCCCCGCCCTCCCGCCGCCGGAGCGGCCGACGGAGGACGAGGGACCCAGCGATTCGTCGAGGATTAAGGTGGCTTGGCCGGTGGTTCCAGAAATCACGAGATCTCGTCGATCGGAAATCTCTGAGCAGGTCGGTCTGGGCTTTACCCTCTCAAATTTGTTCTCTGCACTTTCAGGTGACTGGTGTATTTTGACATCAAAACTTTTTTTTCAAAAGACCACATGCGTTGCAACACACAATGAGCATGCCGTCATTTGGGTACGACGCTTGCCACACGGTTGAACCCTAAAATATCCCCAAACATAAATTTCATTAAAAATAAATAAATGAACATAATCCTAAAACATTGTTGGTGGCCTTCGCAGCCTATTCGTCGTCGTCGTTGTCCTTCTCTGTTCTTCTCTTCCTTATCGTCGGTATAGTGGTGGCAACGACACATGATCCCGTCAAACACCTTGATGGTGAGCCCACTGTCGTCGCCGTATTGAACGCTAGGAAGAGTCTGGCATGTAGGCCGTGCACGCGGAGGAACTGCTCCCAAATATCCTTCATCAGTAGCCTCCCATAGCTTCACTTCACGAGGCTCTTGGCCATCGAGCACATCGGCGAACTTGTCCAGGAGCCTAAGATTATCCCAAGAGTCTTGATATATGGTCAAGAAAAACTCAAAATCAGAGAGGTTCGGCAAGACTGTAGCAGGTGATGCGGATGTCCCCTAGTACCTCTAGCAATGGAAAATGGTGATGCGGAAGGAGGAGTATGGTTTGGAAATGGAGGAGCACAGATGACATGCTTAAAAAGGCCGGGCCATTGACTACCATAGAACATCGATTGCATCGGCGCATCGATTGCATCGGCGCATCGATTGCCTCGATGCAGAGACCGAGTGGCCACCGCACTAAACATATATAGTGGCATTGATTCATATATAGTTGCATCATTACATAAAACAAACTAAAACTACATGTCATTGCCATCCTGGTAGTCCTCGACGTCCTTCTCGGTTTGCCACGACGCCATTGCCTCGTCTATCATGCGGTGGTGCCTCTCTACAGCCGCGGAATGCCGCTAGAACCTCACGATGGTCATGGCCTCGCATCTCTATGCCACAGATGTGGTTGTGATGTTTGCGCTCCTGCACCATGTTCCACATTGTGCCCCTCCATAGTACGATCTACCTCCATAACTGTTGTAGTTGTCGCGTGCTCCGCCGCCACCTCTGCTGCCACCTACTTTGTGGCCTGATCTACCGCCATTAGTGTTGTCGTCACCTCTACTGTTGATGCCTTCGCCTGTGCCTGGCGTCCAGTGACCATGAACTAGCTGTAACGCTCGTCCTTGATGCCATTTGGAAGGAGGTGAGGAGGGTGCCCTAGTCAACAGGAGGCTCATTGTCGGCGTCATCGTCGAAGTCATCCACCTCCGCCTCCTTCTCCTCCTTGTAGCGAGTGTGAGCGGCTTCCGACAGCCGAGCCCAGGTGGTGGCATCACGGCGAGCCATGGTGCTCTGGTGAGTTCTAGGGTTGCGATTACCACCTGCGCGTCTGACCTACTTAGAGGTGGTCAGATGGCGGGAAGAAGCGGTGGGACGATGAAGAAGGGGCGGGAAGCGGTAGGACTGGCGTAAAGAAGCGGCAGGAAGGCGGGAAACTTAGTGAGCATCACCACTATATCCGGCGTCGAGAGACGAGCTGCCATTAACTAGTGGAGGTTGCCTAAATTATGCTAAACGCGCGGTGGTGGAGGTTTAGTGTCGTAGAAGGAGTTGATCCGGAATGTTTTGGTTTGTTGAGATTGCACATATGAAATATTCTTTTCTTCAAGTCTCTGTTCTATTTCTCTGTTCCTCTAATGGTTTTTGGAATGTGTTATTTCTTGTTTTCATTAGTGTTGTGTTCATGTATCTTTAATCCCTGAAAATTTCTGCAATGGTTCTTCTATATTATGCAGAATTTATTCATACACAAGATGACATGGTATTTTCTATTCATTATATGGTTCTTTCCAACTAAGATAATATAGAGAAATTGATACGTTGATGTTAACGTTGGCTGTGAGACATGATGCAAAAGTATGAGTTGTAAAAAGATCCGGTTAATCCTTGTATCCTACTACATCCGGCTTCAAGATCGAGTGTTTTTGAAGTTCATGTTGAAGGATCCGGTTGATCCGTGTATCCTACTCTACGCGACTACATGCCTTCAAGATCTGAGTATTTTTGTACTAGTTCATGTTGCCGAAATTTCTTGTTCATATAGTCCATTATTTTTGTCTTCGACCAAATACTTTTTGTTAAGAGAACCACAACAATAAATTCTCCATATCCAAATGTCTATGGATAGCTTGTTCTGAATAATTTTATCTGTCAATCTGTATGTGTAAAATCATGTAAGAAACTTTGTAACATATAAGAAATTTCTGTTAATAATAACTATTAATTTCTGGATCATAAAACAAAATACACTGATATTAGAAATATATATCTGGACCATATGAAAAAATCTGTTGTGGCATGAGATGGAAAAGAGCAGAGAAAAAGGTAAAATGCGTGTAGAAATTTGTATACCAATTTTTCTGTTCTAATTGGTTTATTGAATGATTTTGTTGGTTCATGTTTTATTTATTGCCCAATTCACAAAATCTGTACCGGTCTGTATCAATGACGCCAGCTATGGCCAATTAGATGTGTATCACATGTGTGTTCAGGAGGTATACTCATTACTTTTGAATTCTCGGATAAACATCCTTACCATGTCCACGGATCACGAAGCTAATAACAAACATGAGGATATTAGGGCGGCCAATAGTCCGGATTATCCTTTTGATAGGCTACTTTAGCCTACCAAAATATCCTACATTTTGGAACGGATGCAGAATGTTGGTGACATTGTAAACGGAAATGCCAGCAGCCAACACACAATGAAACAGAGAGTTCTTACAAAATACGGAGGTTTTTCATTACCCACGGCCTATGCATCAATGGAGCATGTATACAACAATTTTATTGTCTTGTATCAAACGGTGAAGGATCACGAATCGGCTGTCTATATTCTAAAATAGGAGTAATGTATTGACCAAGATGATGTAGGAACAAAATAAATACAACCGGCAGAAGGAGTAGTAGCACATTAGTAGAACACATAGAAATATAACAACAACAGCGACAATATGAATCAAACAACTGTATCAGCATCCGGGCTCTGTGTCGCCATGGCCAGCAAAGTAGAGCTCATGGCAGGTCCTCCTTCATGCCGCGGACGAACTCGTCGGAGTGGTCCTTGGTGACGCAGCTGGCGAGCATCCTGGTGCCGTCGAGCGGCAGCGGCGCCTTGAGGATGACGACGGAGGCGATGAAGTCGTTGTTCACCAGCGGGCCGGCGAACATGGGCGGGCCGAACCCGTAGTCCACCTCGGAGAACCCGAGCTTGCTCCAGTCGGAGACGTAGATGGACTCGTAGTCAAACGTCATCTGGAACGGGTCCTGCTGCGTCTCCTCCTTGGCGAACTGGAAGAACTCCACCGCCATCCTCTGCTTGGCCTCCCTGATCATGTCGATCACCTCCATCACGGACGCCTCCAGCACCTGCTTGCTGGTCCCGGACATCTTCACGGGGAAGATGGAGTTGCCGTAGTACCCCGCGTCCAGCTTGAGCAGGTGGCGCACGCTGGCGAAGAAGCAGAGCTTCACCGTGGCGTCGGGCTCCAGGTTGAGCGCCCTGGTGCGGCACTGCCAGAGCTTGGCGGTCAGGACGTCGAAGCCCGAGCAGAACTTGCCGCTGTGCGCCTTGTACTGGGTCTTGAGCCCGTCGATGTAGCTGGTGGGGAAGTCGAGCACGATGTAGTCCAGGGCCAGGACCGGGAGCTCAGGGAGAGGGCCCGGCTTGATGCTCGGGTTCGGGAACTTCTCCCTGTCCCACACCGGCTTCACCGTCGGCTCCGGGAGGCCCCTGGCCATGTCGCCCACGGCCTTGATGAACTGCGCCGCGCCCATGCCGTCCGCCGACGCGTGGTTGAACCGCAGGCCCATCACGAAACCGCCGCAGGTGAACTTGGTGATCTGGAAAGTTGGAAATGTTAAACTCTACTAGAGTACTGTACTTCATTTTAGTCATATTCGGTAATTATTCAGTTTTCTTAGTCTGTCCTAATAATCTCCTGTAAACGTTCCCATCATTCCGGCAGGCTGTCCTGATGGAGAACATGAATTGACAATCATGATGGAACTGGCACTTTCTGCACAATCATACTACCACGGTATGGTCGGACAGGGACGCACACGCAAAACACCGAAACAGAATTGAGTGAGGACGCAATCTGATCATGATAAAGTACTTGCTACTCCAGCAACCCTCCCCTCCCACTAACTACTCTAAATCTTCCGAACGTGCTTGGGAAAAGATCGGCTACGAACACCATCATCGTCCTCAACAACCTCACAGACCAGTAACCACCTATTGGTGGGCAAAAGCAGAAAGCCTTAGCTTGAAAGCAAGACACACACATACATTCAGACAGACATACAGACAGACAGACACCACCTATCTGTGGCAAGGACGGACAACACCTAGGGGCACATTGGCGTAATAATCTGATAGGCGAGGCATGAGATGGTACTGCATCTCTGTCACGGCATAAGCTGCAATCGTCAAACAGTTTCAGTGAAAGTAATCATGATCAAGTCCGCAGATAGACAGATCGTCCTGCCTACATCTACAGTGACCTGATGGCAGGCGTGATTAGCCATCCTGATGGGTGAAATAGAATCCAAATTCAGTACGCCTAACACGGGCGAGTGGTCAAAGCTCGGTAGCTCGTGGCGATCACTTTCAGCACCGACCGGAATGATGGGGAATCAATCCTCTGCGTTTCAGCGGGTGCACATCTACCTAACCATCCCTGAGACCCTGACCACCGCGCGAGCAAAGTCGCACCTGGTGGCACGTACCGTCGCAGGCGGCGGGCAGAGCAAGCAAGACGGCAATGGTGGCATTTCGCTCGCAGGTCGCAAAGGAACAAATTAAGCGCAGTGACGCGAGTGGCGCCACGGACGAGCCTCCCCAGACATGTCCGTGTCCGGCCGCCTCGCCTGAAACGCCAAGAGAACAGCGGATCCGCACGGCTTGGCGTCGCCGAAGGCATCACTGTAACTACCCGATGGCGTCCCATTGAAGACACGCCGGCGCAACTCAACTAAAGACCAAAGTGGAAAGCCTGGCGCTGCTAATCACGCCAGTATGCGTCAGTATTACTCCTAGCGGCGATTCTACTAGACTACTACTACCTACTACTACGGAAGATCTGGCCACCACGTCCAGCTCCGGGCAGCCGTTAATGACTCATCCATGCAATGTCGTAATCCCCTTTCCGCATACTGATGACGACGACGATGACGGGGCGACATCCCGTGGGGCCCGCCTGGCAGCCTCCCTCGACCGACACTTCCAACCACTACGAACCAGTCTACTCAATTCTACTCTCTCTCTCTCTCTCTCTTTCTCTGACGCGACAAAAGGAGAACCAAAAAAAAACTGAGAAGCTTCCTACGACGAGTCGACGACACCATCTCTAGCTTTTGAGTTTTGACTTCTCGCCTCTGATACAGACCTCCCCAGATCTACCGGGCGCGCGCGCGGATCTAGCTCCACTCACGCAATGGGATCGACAAGGCTCGACACCGGAAAAACATCGGAAGCTCGACTAATTCGCTTAGCACGGATCACGGCGGCCGGCGGCGTGCTCGGGTTCGGATTATACAGTAGTACGGTGACGCGTGTAGTACCTGCATCATCATGATGGTGTTGTGGGGCTCGACGGGCCAGAGGTCCTCGGCGGGGTAGGGGACGAGGTCCTCCTTGGGGAGCAGCAGCGGGCGCTCCAGGAACCGCACGTCCTCCAGGCTGCACTCGGCGACGGCCTCCGCGAAGTACACGCCGTCGGCGGTGCACCGGATGGCGGGGCACCCCTTCTCCGGCTGCTCCACGATGCGCCCGGACAGCGGGTAGAAGTACGCCAGCGCCTTGGACAGCGCCTCGCGGATCACGGCGGGGGCCTCGTCGGCGCCCGACCGGAAGATGTGCATCGACTCCACCAGGCCGCGGTGGGTCGGGTACCGGTCCACCCAGGCTAGGGGCAGGGTGTGGTCGGGGGTATCGGTGGCTGGTTTCACCGGGCCCTCCGAGATCCGCGTCACCTTGAAGCTCGCCGAAGCCATGGCCGCTCTCTGTTCTCTGCTCTCTGCTCGTGTGTGTTCGTGGGTGTTGCTGTGGGGGTCTGGGACGAAGGCTCTGAAGCTCGAGCTGGTTCGGACTTAAATGGACTTGTTATGGGAGTGGGTGGCTGCTGCGTGGGGCCACGAGGGAGGAGGTGGGAGGTGGGGTCACGGGACCGCGTTGAACTTTTGCGTGGTCGTTCGGTGGCGGGCTTTTAACGGCCCAGATTGCCTGTCGGATGGGGTGTTTGACGTACGGGTTCCGCTAGCCGTTCGAACGCAAGTTCTGGCTGTTCGTACTTCATAATAACATTTTCTTCACGAAAAAATCTTACTCACTTCCCCTTTTTACAGAGTTCTTTTTTTAGAAAAATTTCACATATCTATTCTTAATCCTCAACGGTAGTTCAAGAAATCCAAAATTAACAAAAATATAAACAGCTCCTTGGACCGCCTTGCAACGGCCACAAGCAAGGGCGGAGCCAGCCAACAAGTACGACTGGTGCTAAACAGACTACTTTGAGCTGATATTAGTATATTTCTTATTTTTCTATCAACATTCAAAGGATGTTACTTAGGTTTTCTTGTCACAGGCCAGGGATAAAGCACGGGTAGCCCTGGGCGTGGCTCCGCCACTGGCCATAAGCACTCGAGCAAGCCGACGACGCGCCGTCCTTCTCTCCCCTTCTTTACTGGAGCCAGACAAAACTTGTTGTGGTAGATAGATAAAAAATCGTTGTGCTAAACTCCCAAAATACTAGCACACGAGAACATCAATCGACGCCGATGAAGAAAAGCGTAAATTAGAAGAAACACCAACCAAAACCAGCAAGATCCTTCGGAGACACGTCTCCACACACCCTCAGAAGATGCTAGACGCACCGTCAAGACGGGGCTAGACGGGAAGAACTTTAAATTATCTTCAGGGAGCCGCCACCACGTCTTTCCTAAATAGGACACAAATCTTAGCAGAAGTGAACAAAAAACATCAAGAAACGGAGCCCTCTCACCCTTGGGAACCGTTTAAAACCCAGATGATTTTCTGGTCCTTTCGATTGTGTGCGTTACAGTTGCTTTCTCCTGTTTTCCTTTCTTCCTCCTTTTTCTTTCCTTTTATAAAAAAAAAACCCAGGAGTATGTGCTATTGACAGACCATTCAATATAAGTCCTCTTGAATCTTTATATTTGATCAATGGGAAAACCTTAGTGCATTAGTGACTCAGACGCATATCTTGGCTTCGGAAACTTGCAATCGTCTTGAATCTTTGTATTTGGTCAATGGGAAAACTACACGCCTTTTAGTGGGACACAGAAGAAGAAAGGAGAAGAAAGAACAACAAGAAGAGAGTGACAGTAATTGAGAAGAATGAAGAAGGAGAGCATGATTGATCAACGAGGGAAACAACAACACACATGGTGACAAAGTGTCGGATGGGTAACAAGTGGCTTACTCTTTGAGTGATGCTTTGATTATCGGCACACGACGACGTCATGTTGCTGCCGAGGGAAGACACAAGTATGGAGAAAAATGATCCAAGAATTGTAATGATGATTCAAAAAAAGTGGAACAACTGCCCTGCAGAGGGAAGGACGGGCACATGGGACAGTGATTGCCAGAGATAAAAAGAGAAAGATGGCGCGAGGAAAGACGACCGACAACAGGTAGAGAAGGATGTGAACTTGAATGGCGAAGAAGATGAAACCAACGAGTAGAAGGTGCTTGCATGGCAAGACTAGGGCACGACATCCGTATCCTAACATTGTCCTTCGATCAATCCAACCGCACAAACATAAGACCCGGGGCCGGTCCTGGGATTTTAGAGGCCCGGGGTGAAACTAAAATTTTGGGCCTCTTATTATAATTTTTTTGTATATATAAGATGATGAAAAATAAATATTATAAGTATACTCCAACTATAATATTCATATAGAAATAACAATGTTTACATAATAACTTAAAATTTCCTCCGAAAATTTCTAGAAGCAAAGTCCAAAAATTACAATGGAACTTAAACCAAAAAAAGTTTAGAAACATGAGAAAACAATCACGATTACTGGTCAAACACAATTTTAGTCTGAAAGAAAAATCGCAAGAGATAAAAAAATTAGAATAAGAAGAAATAATTTTTAGAGACATGAGGAACAAAGTCATAAAAAATATAAATCTAATTTAAACATGATAGAAGGTAAAGAAAAAATAAAATTGAAAGGAAAAGGCGTGAAAGAAATATACCAAAGAAAAAAAAGAAAAATGATGAAAGGGAATGAAACAGAAAGAGAATAGGTAATGAAGCTTATGTAAGAAAAATAAAAATAAAAAAGGAAAGAGACATGCGTTGATGTGTTGAAAAGAATCCGTCTTGAATGTCTCTGATCGGTATACCGATACCTTTTCGAGTGGATTGGGGCATCGATAGTCTGACAACACCCGAAGCTACATGCTCTAGATAGGCCCAGCCCACTATAGATTTTCTTTAGCAAAACCGTACTAGGATATGCTTGCGCGCCAGCAAGCAGATTTTGTGACTCAAGAAGCGAACATGATCAATGTCTGGGACTGGCCACTGGGAGTCGAGCGTTGCCCACAAACCCAATAAAAAACCTTTTTTATATGTATACTAGGCTTATAATTTTTTGGTCCCCTAATTTTTTAGGGCCCGGGGCGGCTGCCCCGCCAGTCCCCCCCAAGGGCCGGCCCTGATAATACCGCATTTATCCTGTCAATTTTGTAGCTAAGATCTTCTTCTCCAAAAAGAAAGAAGTAGATAAGTGTCGCATGCTCATCGTAGCTCTAACCAACGAAGTCAAAGAATTCAATGTCTAGCCACTCGGCTGCTTACTCGAATCGTCGTTAAATAAACTTCCCAAAACACTTGCATGCACGTAGCACTTCTCCACAAGCTGGGGCTCCAGTCAGACACACGATTACCAGCTCGATTAGGATCAAGCGCAGCTGCAAAGTGCACTTCATATTTTTTATTTGAACATGGTTCAGGCTTCGAAGGAGAGTGGGATGCGCACGATGAAAGGGGCAATAATGCCAACTTGGCAACTTGTTTAGTTCGAAAGGTCCCTTGGCCGACCATTGTTGTTTAACTATTTTAGGCCACCGCTCTCGCCGTGCTAGTTTGTTGGAAGTACCATTACTTGCTACCAACTGCTGCTGGAGGACAAACTTACTAGTCACATGATACACGTGAAATGTATGGTGACATGTCACCCAATTACAGATTAGAACCTCAGAAACTCTAGAGCACGACAAAGCTCCAAACAAGACCTTGTAAATGACTTTATCAAGAACAGCGAATTCCAGTATATTGCTTGTAGTAACATTTTATATTACTAGACGAAGGGAGTACATGTTACGAGGAAAAAGTTCATTTCACACCTCCAAATCTTACTACTCCTAACAAAGTTCAATTGTAGTTGTTAACTTTGGAATATTTGTGAAAGGATAAAGCCATCCTCTAGGCTCTAGATACATGATTAAGAAGAAGAATAAATTATATTTTTTATGTTTGTGCGTGCGCTCTAGGCTATAATAGATCAATCCCTAGGCTAGTAGTAAACCTGTAGGATGCAGATGCAACTAAGTTGGAGCATGGTTAGGAGGCCGTGTGTTTCGTTCAAGCCGGTTCCATGTCGACACCTTGTCCGACGACCTCCTGTCCCACCACCCATATGTCATCTGAAAGAGAGGAGGGGGCATGGAAGACGGGTTGGAGAAGGATTAGCGGGAGGGAGAGACAGCGACGACGCGCCCTCGGCTGCAGCGGACCCAACGAAGATGTGGTGGAGAGGAGGAGGCGGTGACACGAGATGAGAAAAGCAAAGGAAATGGTTTGCCTTCGTCCAGAGGCAATGACTGAAAATGGACCACAGACAACAGAGGTAAGCCCACCTAACAGAGTCACGGTAACAACAGATAGCCTGAGAATGCTTGTATATAGAATAATAATGGCACCAGCAATGGTATGTGTTTTATGGACCGGGCTTCTGCTAGCTGATTGGGTCGTTTGGAGTTTGGACGACCATGTGTAGTTGGTGTACTCTGGCACGTTAATTCACAAAAACTAATTAATTATCAGTATGGTACGACCAACAAACCCTGTCACACATGGTGGCATCTTCCGTATCCTAGACGATACTGAACCTTTGAATCGAACGGGTCTCGTAACACACTTCATAATAGTACTCTACATCCTACATGTGGTGGTTGCGCCGGTCGTCGTGGCCGAGCTTGCATTCAGACATCACGCATTGCACCAAGGTACAGGCATATATGCATACTACACCAACACAGAAAGTTAAGGAGCAAGGCTTCTCGCTGGGTCGTACGTTGGCTGGTCCTAGTCGAAGCCTTTGTCACCACCTAGCATGAGCAAGCAAGATAGATGGATGGATGATGGATCATTGATGCATGGGTCTTAACGTGCAGGTCGAAATTAATTGTTAAATATCTGAAAAAGTCAGGGCCACGCACGGACGCACCTTTGCATATGCAACACGCGCGCGTCATGTTAGGTTACAACAACTCGATCAGCAGGCACTCACTCACTCACTCACGAAAAAGGGAAAAGAGCGAGCGAACTAGCGTAGCCTTGTCCATTATTCCCCATGCATGCTCGTGCATAGGGATACAGGTGGACTGTCCACTTGCATCCATACTCGTGCAGCAGCCAGCATGCGCGATGCCCTGTAGCTTTCCGCAGCAGCCGCGCGCGCGCTAGAGACGACGGTAGCTACCGGCTCCGTATTGATTATTCTTTGCGACGCATTCACTCCTTCAGCAGCTCCGTGGAAGTCCACACAAGCCCACAATGTTGTCCTTCTCGTTCTCGTTTCAAAGGAAAGAGACATAAAGCTCACGTAATAGTTTTGTGAAGATAATGTATCCAGACACCTTTTAGTATATAGGTTTCATAATAGCTTTGTGAAGATAATGTATCTAGACACCTTTAAGTGTATAGGTTTGAAGAGATTCATTCCAAATCTACACACTAAAATGTGTGTAGATACATTAACTTCATAAACGTAAAAACTTTTTATATTTTGAAACGGAGGAAGTGATTGTAGTTGGAACTTGAAACCGAGGACGTGTGGGGCAAGTGTTCTAGAACATAGTAGTATAAGATGGTCGCATTGCTAGAACCGACATGGCGCTGTAAAAGGAGGAGATCCAGAACCAATCTAGGCCTTTTGTCCTCCTCGTTGGTGATGCCGTGGCGGTCCGTCCTGTCTCCGTCGGCCCTGGAGCTTTGGAGATGTGGCAGAGCACGGTCACTGACGAGGGGTATTCGTTTTTTTAGCTTCAGTGTCTTCTTAGGATGGTGAGATGGTGGCGTCATTCTGATAAGGCCATTTTCGCCCCATCTAGCGTCCATGGAGGATGCACAAAGTTTATGTGTTCGGGAGATATTCTAATGGTCATGTTTGTTGGCGTGGCTTTAGGTCTAGCTCTTTCAATTTATGATTTTTTTTAATATTAGCAGAAGAGCTGTTAAATTCATTGATTTGGTAAAAGTTGAGTTACAAATAGTAGGCGATAAACTAGAAAAGAGAAAACCCAAGCCACCCAAGAGAAAGCAAAAAACAAAGGGGAGAAAAACTAATGATGATTTAGCATGGGTCTAAAGGGAATTGCCCCGGCCATGTTCCAAAGAGCGGCTTCGTCACGTATCCGAAGCACTAGGCCTTCTGCTGACAATTTTTTCCTTTTGGAAAATATATTTCTTTCCTTCCAGATTTCCAAGATGTGAGGAGAAGAAATGTTTGGGTTCCCTTTCGTTTATCCGCTGCGGCATTTAATCTGCACCGCTGTAACCATTCCGACACTTAGTAGGATCCACCCAAGAGGCGGGCTGAAGTGCCGCCAAACTCATTTATGTAGCCAAAGTTGTCCAAATTCTCCTTGACCAGGGGCATTTTGTGATGAGATGCAATGGGTGTCTCAAGGTTCCTTTGGCAAGGATTTACATCTTTAACGATGGTTGCTACTTTGGTACATTGATATTGTCGCCGCATGACAACTTCTCATTAGTCCACTACAATGAGATCTACTACACAAGCTTTACCACTATCCGTTGATAGAGCGGCAAAAATAGTGGCGTGCTTTCAACTTGCTCCAGTGATTGTACGCGTCGCTAAGTGGTTGACATACTTATAATTTTTATTAATTCTAGGCAAAAATATCTGGTTGCATTGCTAATTGCATGGTGCTTTCTAGCGCCAACGAAGGGCGCATGGAGTCATTTGTCTGACGGATCTCCTAAAATCTAGTCCGTTTTTATGTTCAGTGGTTTGTCTTTGGTTAGTGTCTTTCGATCTACGGTTGTCATCATTGAAGATGGTTGTTGCTCCGATGTGTTGGTCTTTTATAGACTTATCCCGACGACTTCCTATCTGTCTATAAGCTCTATTACGACAAACTTTGCCCGGCTTCAGAGATAGAGGGACAAGGACGGCGGCGCACCTTCGGCTCGCACTAGAGGTGAGTGAGGTATTTGTAATTTTTATTATTTTTAGTTTTTTTATACTGCACTTGATGGATCGATGTTTATATTTTAAAAAATGGTTATCCTCACAAGTACTACGTACGTCATAAGGGATATCCTCGGCCTCGGCCGTCGCTGTTAAAAGGTGACCGTCTGGCTATCCTGTCGCACGTACGGTCTGTTGAAACACCCCTGCCAGCTGGCCGGTCCCGAAGCTGCTCCACACCCGAGGGAGAAGACTAGAGTCGAAGGCACACAAGATTATACAAGAAAATAACACAAGGAACAAGGGATAACTTTATTGATATTTCTCTCGGTAAACTCCCGTACAATGATTGTTTCTCTATTTATAGACTAAGGGGATAGGATACCCACATGGGCTAACCCTAGCCTGGTAGAGGCCACACCGAATGGGCCTCTACCGGCCCAGTTTCCCAACACTCCCCCTGGATATCTTATTTGTATAACCATGGCTCAAAACTCCGAAAAAAACAGTGGGAAAAATATGGAGAAATGCACATGGTATACTTCTTGCTATGTTGCACGAATTGCCTTATTAAAAACCTCATGTGAGAAACTTCATAAAAACTCACAAAGGGAAAAAGAGTACAATTCACTTAACTATAAAGTTAAGCACTCTATCATCGGGATCAAGATTTCAGCGATGAGTTTGTGAAGATTCTCCCCTTGAACCTTGCATCTTCCTAAGTCTCATCATGCCGATCCAACGGACACATCTCTCGGAAGAAGATGCTGGCAATGATTTAGTGAACAAATCAGCGAGATTTTCACACGACTTAGTATGCAAGACTTTCACTTCGTTCATCTTTTGCAGTTCATGTGCATAGAAGAACTTGGAGTTTATATGCTTTGTGAGATTACTCTTCACGTAACCCGTCTGGACTTGTGCAACACAAGCGGCATTATTTTCATAGATAATTATTGGGGTTTGTACGGTGTTCAGTCCACATGATATCTGGATGTGGCTGACTACTCGTCGAAGCCACACACATTCTCGTGATGCTTCATATAATGCTATGATTTTCGAGTGGTTCATCGAAGTTGACACAAGATTTTGCTTAGACGATTTCCAGGAAATCGTTGTTCCACCACAAAGGAAAACATATCCAGTCCGCGACTTGGATGTGTGCGGGTCCGAAAGGTACCCAACATCCGCATAGCCTACAACAGATAGGTCTTGGTTCTTTTGGTAAAACAAGCCAAGGTCCTTTGTCCCTTGTATGTACCTAAATATGTCCTTAACGCCTTTCCAATGCCTCTTGGTAGGCTCAGAATTATACCTTGCAAGCAAATTGACGGCGAATGCAATATCCGGTCTTGTACAATTTGCGAGGTACATAAGTGCGCCAACTGCACTTAAGTAGGGGAATTCCGGTCCCAGAATGCCCCCTCTTCTTTAGGCCTGAACGGGTCCTTGTCTTGCTGCAAAGATCTTCCGACCATCGGGGTCTTAGAAGGATATGCCTTTTTAAACCCAGATCGTTCCAACATCTTCTGGGTGTAGGCCGACTGGTGAACTCGAATCCCAGCAGGGGAATGCTCAAGTTGCAGACCCAGAAAGAACTTGGTTTTGCGTAAGTCTTTCATCTCGAATTCCGACATCAGGTAGGAACTCGCTTCCTCAATATCGTCAGGTGTACCGATTATATTCAAATCGTCCACATACACCGAGATAATACAGAAACCATCCTGGGATCTCCGTATAAAAACACATGGGCAATCTTCATTGCTCGTGTAGCCCTTCTGATGAAGGAAATCGCTTAAACGATTATACCACATCCTACCTGATTGTTTTAGTCCATACAATAACTTCTTAAGATGAACATTGTATAAGCTCTTGTTTACTCTATCCTGGTTCGGGACAGGGATACCTTCTGGTACTTTCATGTATATGTCCAAATCCAAGTTACCATATAGGTAAGCGGTAACAACATCCATTAGTTTCATTTTTAAGTCCATGTTTACTGCCATTGAGATCAAGTATCTAAAGGTAATTCCATCCATGACCGGGGAGTAAGTTTCCTCAAAGTCGACACCTGGTCACTGAGTGAAACCTTGAGCAACGAGCCTTGCTTTGTACCTTAATACTTCATTATTCTCGTTTCTCTTTCGAACAAAAACCCACTTGTGGCCAACAGGGCGAATGTGGGGAGGAGTTAGACAAACCGGTCCAAATACCTCTCTTTTGTTTAACTATAATAATTCAGCAGTGATTGCCTTCTTCCAATCTTTCCAATCCGACCTTTTCTTGCAATCAGCGAGCGTGTAAGGCTCAGGGTCAAGATCTATGATTGAGGCAATTTTCATGGAAAAATTAACGTCGACATTTGCCATGACTCGGTTGTATGACTCGCCCGAATTAACATAGTTAATGGCCATTTCGTCATGGAGTGCATCAGGCACATCCTCTTGCTTCACCGGATTTCCCAATCCAGGAGCTAGGTCCTTTAGCTTTCCCGCTCCGATGTGTGCACACACAACTTCGCTGGGTATTTCCGATATAGAAAAATTCAAGTCCGGAATTTCGTGCACTGAAATATCCGTACTTGTGCCAGGTCTCAACTGGCTCCCCTCAACAGGGGCAGGCTGTAATAAATCTCTCTTATCCTTTTTCTTCGGGCGTCCCCGGGTACTTGGGATTTGAGAAACCGGATTTCGCGTCCTCTTAGGCCTTGGGACGGGAGCGGGCATACCATCATTTTTCTTTGGTATTTCAACCCTTTCCCGTGCATTGCGTGCATGCACATGCGACTTTGTCACAGTCTTTAAATCACTAAAATGATCAGGCAGTTGATTCGCTAGGGAGTGCAAATCTAGTATCTTTTGGACTTCTCTATTAGTCTCAACAATGCGCGGGTCATGAGCGTGGATCCCCGTGGCTTTCCACGTGATTTCTCTACTTTTGTCATCCAGGGGTTGATTACCTCCCCCCAAAGTCGAAAAAAGATCCTCGTCAAAAATGCAGTCAGCAAAACGGACCGTGTGACAGTTGTCTGTCAAGGGGTCCAAGAACCTGATTATGGACATGGTCTCATAACCAACGTATATCCCCGACTTACAGAGCGGCCCCATGGCTGATCGATGGGGTGGTGGTATAGGTACATATACCTAGCAGCCGAACGTACGTAGGTGGGAAATTTTCGGTGCCGACCCTTGCGCAAGTTGGATAGGAGAGTGGATGTTGTAGACCGATGGTCGAAAGTTGATGAGATTAGCGGCGTGTAACACCGCGTGTCCCCAACATGTAGTTGGTAAATTACAACCCTGAAGGAGTGGTATGGCAATGAATTTAATCCTTTTAATCAATTCCTCTGCAAGTCCATTTTGAGTGTGGACATGCGGTACAGAGTGCTCAAATTTGATTCCAGTTGCCATGCAATAATCATCGAATGCCTTGGAAGTAAATTCTCCGGCATTGTCCATTCTAATAGACTTTAAACAATAATCAGAGAATTTATTCCTTATTTGTATGATCTGAGAGATCAACTTTGCAAAATCATGGTTCCTTGTTGACAGCAGGCAAACATTGGACCATTTAGAGGAAGCATCGATGAGCACCATTAAATACCGAAACGGCCGTGAGAGGGGCTGAATTGGACCACATATATCCCCTTGAATACGTTCCAAGAACGCGGGGAGTTCATCCTTCACCTTTAGGGGGGGACGGTCTAATGATCAATTTCCCCGGAGCACACGAAATCATCGGGATTCGGGAAATTTTTCGCAATAACATTATGACCATTCGAGTTGTTAATTATATTTCTCATCATCCTAAGACCGGGGTGGCCTAACCTATCACGCCAAAGGCAGAATAGTTCGGAGCTTCTAAAGACAGTCTTAAGGGTAGTGTAAATAGGTGGTGCTACTATCTTAGTGTAGTATGTTCAAAGAGCTAATGAAGGAGTCTTTCGACAACATGTTTACCATTTTAAGGCGCTTGGTAATGAGTAGGAACTCCTTTCCATTCTCATCATCATCGGTTTCTACATGGAAACCATTTGCGCAGATGTCTCTAAAACTCAAGAGAGTACGAGTCGACTCCGGATACAACAATGCCTCTTCAATGATCAGAGTTGTTCCATTTGGGAGTATGATAGTTGCTCTTCCGGAGCCAACTACATTCAGACCGCAGCCAGCGATCGTCATTATGTTACCGAGGTTTTTGGTAATGGACTCAAAATACTTTGTTTCTCTCAAGATGGTATTTGTGGTGCCTCTATCAGCAAGGCACGTTTCCTCCATTTGGACGCCACACGCGTTCTAAAATATAGTGCCTAATTAATATAATGGAGCGCGGAAGATGCTACATCAAGTAATTAAAACACATAAACATTTCAGAACATCACACAACCAAATAATGGAATAAATGAATGATATAAATGTCATCTAATCGCCGAAAACAAATAAATGTTATGCTCTCATATAGCTTACAACCATATCGAAGAATTGTATCAAATTATTTGCGAAAAAAAAATCATCACAACAAAAAGGAGCTCGGGTGGATTCTGCAAAGAAACCATCTGTATCTCAAGATCGTTGAGCCTCTCTTCATTGGCTATCATCATCGAGGGAGCAGAGATGTCTAGCTGAGGCGGGGGGGCACAACGTGCTCAACCTCCATGGGCATAGCGGCGTTCGTGGGAACCGCCGAAGGTGCTGCCACTTGTGCTACGTCCTGCGCCACTACGGGCGCGACGTTATGCACAGGCGCCGCTCCGGGCGCCAGTGGTGCCTCAACCTGGACAAGGTGTGCCTCGCGCGCCTTCTTGTTGGACTTGAACGCGTCCACGAAGTGCTTAGGGGCCAAACACTGCCTGGAGAAGTGAGTCTTGGAGCCACAGCGGAAGCAGTCCTGGGGCCTTGCCTCCCCCTTGCCCGCCTTACGTTGCTTGGCCAGGTTGGAGGAGTTGGGGCCCTTGTTGCCTCTCTTCTTGTGGATGGGCTTGCGCACCTTGTAGGCACCGGCATTAGCCTCATGACTTGGGCCCCCTGCGAAGGGTTGCGCGGAGAAGTTTTTTTTCAGAACATTATCATGCGCCTCGGCCACCTGGAGAGCATCAATATGTTGGAGATATGCCCAAGAGGCAATAATAAAGTAGGTTATTATCATATCTTCATACTTATGATAAATGTTTACATAACATGCTATAATTGTATTAACCGGAAACATTAATACCTGTGTGATTTGTAAACATAAAAGAGTCCCTAGTAAAGCCTCTTGTTAAACTAGCTTGTTGGTTAATATATGATCATGGTTTCCTGATCATGAACATAGATATGTTATTAACAACAAGGTCATATCATTAGGAGAATGATGTGATGGACATACTCCTATAGATAAGCGTAGCATAAAGATCAAGTCATTTCAATAGTTCAATTGCTATATGCTTTCTGATACATAGTGACCTAATTCCTTCGACCATGAGATCATGCATATCACCTTTACCGGATGGATGCTTTGATGACATCAAACACCACACCGTGGCGGGTGGCTATAAAGGTGGCATTGAGTGTTCGGAAAGTATTGGTTGAAACACATGGATCAAGAGTGGGATTTGTCCATCCATATGACGAATAGATATACTCTGGGCCCTCTCGGTGGAATGTCATCCAATTAGCTTGCAAGCATGTGAATGGCTCACAAGGGATCACATATCACGGGAAGGAGAAAAGAGTACTTATCGGTAACGAGGTTGAACTAGGTATGCAGAGATACCGACGATCATAACCTCGGATAAGTAAACTATCGTGAGACAAAGGGAAATTGGTATCATGTAAGTGGTTCATTCGATCGCAAAGTAATCGCCGTAGGGAGACACACTTAAGGATTCGACGTTGTTTGAGTAGTTATGGTATTATGAGAAAGAGACCGAATGTTGTTCGGAGTCTCGGATGGGATCCGGGATATCACGAGGTGATCCGGAATGGTCCGGAGAATAAGATTCATATAAGGAAAGTCTCGTTTCGGAGTTCGGGAATGATTCCGGTGTTTTCATCGGGAATGTTCTAGAAGGTTCCGGATTGTCCGACTCGGGGAGGGTACATGAATGTGTCATTACATATTGAATGATTGCATCATGTACTAAGTGTTCTTGCTGTTCCAAAACTGAAAAGTCAAACGCGGTTTGAAAGTCAAACGGCTAAAACAGAAACTGGAAAACAGAAGCTGGGAAGCAGAAGCTGTGGGAAACATGCAAGAGGTGGTTGGAACCGACTTGGGGGAGGAGTCCCTCCAAGCCGGCGCGCCAGCCAAGGCCGACTTGGGGAGGGACTCCCCTCCCCTTGGCCGCCCCTCCCACCTATAAAAGGAGGAGTAGGGCCTCCTCCTCTAGACACACAAGTTCCTATCTTCTAATCTCCGGTTTAGAGCCGTTTTGGTTTAGAGCTTCTAATTGCTCTAGCCTGCGGTTTAGAGCCTTATAATTGGCGTGTCTAATCCCTAGACCTCTAATAGCTCTCTCTCATACTCCACCATACTCGCTCCGGCTTAAGGCGAAGCCCTGCGGGATCTCCCCTCTACTTCCGGTACCACGCCGTTGTGCTGCCGGAATCGCGAGGAGAGTGCTACAACCTCTGCTGCCTGCTGGAACAAGGGAGAGGAAGGTCTTCGTCGAGTACCGAACGTATGACCGACTATGGAAGCGCTACCGGAACGCAGCGCCGGAAGGATCATCTACACGATCTTGAGATCGGCAAGTGTACGACTACATCACCCACGAGAATCTGCTCTCGTTAACCGCTTTGGAATCTTCGAGGGTGAGTTCCTCTATCGACTCGTTGCTACAATCTAGTAGATAGATCTTGGCTTGTTTGTGTGCATGCGGTAGAAATTTTTTGTTTTCCATGCTACGAACCCCTACAGTGGTATCAGAGCCGTGTCTATATGTAGATGTGTTGCACGAGTAGAACACAATTGTCATTGTGGGCGTTGATGCTTTTATTGTCGATTGCTTCTTGTGTACTTTGCATCTTGCGGTATGTTGGGATGAAGCGGCCCGGGCTAACCTTACATGACATCGTTCATGAGACTTGCTCGACGCTTGACATGCAACTTGTATTGCATAAGTGGCTTTGCGGGTGCCTGTTTCTCCTAGCATAGTTAAGATCCAATTTACAACGGGTGATTAACAATACTAGTATCAATGTTGTGGTTCATGTTCGTAAGTTAGAACGACACTTATTGAAAGCCCCAAACCACGTAAAACATGCAAAGAAAGTAGAGGCGTCTAACTTTGTTTTGCGGGTGTCTTGATGATGTGATATGGCCATGATTGTGATTATATTCGATGTATGCAATGTTCCTTATTGTAAGTTGGCAACCGGCAGGAGCCATATGGTTGTCTTTAATTTATGTTAAGACCCGCGTGTCTATTCAAAGTAGTTGTAATAGTTGAAGCCGGTGGACGACAACCATGGAGAAGCGTCATTGACCTTGATGCAATGGCGGTGATGATGGAGATCATGTTCGTGCTTGAAGATGGAGATCGGAAGCACAAAGAAGAAAGGCCATATCATATCACATATTATGAATTGCATGTGATGTTTATCCTTTATGCATCTTGTATTGCTTAGTAGACGGTAGCATTATAAGATGATCCCTCATGCACATGAATTTCAAGTCATAAAGTGTTCACCCTTAGTTAGCACCGTTGCTAAAGCTTGTTGTTTCGAAGCACCACGTGATGATCGGGTGTGTTAGATTCTACAAGTGTATACAACGTGAGCAAGCCAGATTTGCTCATGCGGAAACTAAGGTTTGATCTTGACGAGCCTAGCATGTATGCACATGGCCTCGGGAACACGGATTAGAAAGGTAGAGCATGAGTCATATAGTAGATATGATGAACATGTTGATTGTTCGCCATTGAAGCTATATCAACTCTCGTGATGATCGGTTTTGATGTGGTGGATTTGGTTCGTGTGATCACTAAAACAATGTGAGGGATATTGTTTTGAGTGGGAGTTCACCTAGATTAATTTAATTATTAATTAGAACTCAATTTATCATAAACTAAATCAAAGTGAATTTGCATAGTTGTTGTAGTCATTGGCATCCGTTTATCACCTTGCGCTTAGTTATAATTGAGATGATAGAACTATAGAATTCTGGTTAGTTACTTTACGAACTGGTATCGTATTGTTTTGAAGTGTTAATCTAAAGTTTAAAAGTCCTATTTCAAACTTTCAGTAAGTTCCGGTTACTCCATGAAGTTTAATAATTAGTATTAAATCAAGAGTAACAATTCCAAGTTAGTATATAAGTATCATGTTTGTCTCCATGATTCTTGATATTCAAAGGATTCTCTTAATATCAAGGTTATCTAGGATCTGAAAGAGTTGTTTCAGAAACCATGATGTGTGGAAGATATTGTGATATCTGAAACAAAGTATTGGTTACAACATAATAGAGTATGATATGGAAAAAGTCATGTTCTCATATTTGATGAGAATTTGCAAAAGGTTGGAGACACTAGTTGTCCTAAACCTCCAAAAGTTTTTGGGAGAGCAACATTATACTCACGATTCACCGTTACAAGCTAAAAGTAGCTTGATCATGGATAATTCCATGATAAGGGTGAATATTTGATGCAGGTAAAATATTTACTACACCAAGAGATTACTAAAGAAAGGAATTTGAAAGAACACCAAACATTTGATGATGGTGATCTACTTCAAAGTGCAAGTCCAAAGACATTGGTATTTAACTATACACGCTTTGGACTATATGTCATGTGTATGACTCCACTATTGATGTTGATAGATTCTTTCAAATGTAGAAGGAAATATTGAAAGAAAATCTTATAAATATATGGCAGAAAGAAAAGACTAGAATTGTTCAGTTTAAGTATATAGATGATATACATGTTATGGCTATATTCTTTGCTTATTAAACAATGTGGTTCTTAAGTATTTGATCTGAATTTGTTGGTGTGAATCGTCATACGAAACAAATGTAATTCATGAACTACAATGGCCTAAGTAACTAGCAAAAGAATATGTGATGATGTTCATCGAGAACAAATAAAGGGTTATTGTGTTGCTCGTTAAAACATCAAAGCTTGCCTTCAAGATTTGTTTTATCAGGTATTATGAGAACAAAAGGGTTGTTCAAGTAATTGCCGTAATCCATAAAAGATGGATGATTCACAAATCTCGTTGGAGAAATCACATCCATAAAACTAGTGCTAAAAATGTCGAAAGACAAATTGATTGAAAGATCACTTAGGAAGTGACATCGCAGTTTAAATTACATTGGAAAGAAAACATGAAGAAACTCCATATGGATGGAATTTTGGAGTCTATTTGATTTTGATCAAATGACGCTTGTGAAACTTTCCTAGAGATAATTAAAACTCCGTTCATAGGCCAAAAGGGAACGAATGACTATCTTATTGGAAATTGTACATATTGTTGTACAAAGTCCATCATGTGTAGTCAAAAGCGATGGATTTCAACTTCATATGCTTTCTCCGAGAATTTGAGTGAATATATGAATATTTACTTAATAAGGATAAAGTATGAAACATTTGAAAAGTTCAAAGACTTTCAAGATGAAGTGCAAAATCATTGTAACAAGAATATAAATAGTTTATGATAAGATCATAAAGGAAGATATTTGAGTTACAAGTTTAGCATAATACCTAAGATTTAAGGAATTGTTCTGTGGATTTTCATTTCCCGAAACACCATAAGAGTATGGAGCGTTCGAGATATGTGATTAAAACCTTGTTTGACATGGTAAGATCAAAGGTATAATTCATAAAACTGCCATTATGTTTTTAAAGATTAAAAGCTTTAGAGACTACCGGTTTCCACTGAAAAGAGCTCCATCATAATCCGTTGAAATGACACCATATAAAGTTATGGTTTGGGATTAAACCCAAGTAGTCCTTTCTTAAAACATTGGTATGCTATGCATAAGAAAGATGTGTGCAACCAAAGTCGGATGAACCTGTCTTTGTATGTTATTTCGAATAACTGTTAAGTATTCCTCCATAAACACCGGAGACAAAAGTGTTTGTCGCTTAGAACGTCAAGTTTCTTTGAGAAGGAATTTTTCGTGAAAAGATAAGTGGGAGGACAATAGAACGTTGATAAGGTTAAAGGAACCTTAGCTATATGTGCAAAGTTGCGCAGCGCCGAAAAGTGTTCCGGAGGCAGCAACAATGCTCATGGCTCACGTGCCTCAAAGGTTGTGGTTACAAAGGTCAAAGTTTCTATTGAACCAAGTAGGTCGAGTAAACAATCAAATACCAAGATTTGAGGGTTGAATCATTATTTGAGAATAATGAACGGACTACATGCGAAGAAGCGATGATGGGCCCTGACTCCGTCAAATGGCTTGAAGCCATAAAATACGTGATAGTTCCATACACGAGAAATCAAGTTTTGAACTTGAAGGACCCTCGAGAAAGGTGTAAGACATTACAGTCGTGTTTGGATCTATAAAGAAATAGACATGGATGTTTTACATCTATGAAGTAGTCGACATATTGGGAAAGAGTTCACAACAATGTTCAAAGGTTGACTATGACAAGATTTGATCTTTCATAGCAATATTTAGTCTAGACGGATTAATGTAGCAGCCACTACATATAATTTTGTTATGTGGTAGTTGAATAAACAAAACAAATTCTTCTAATAGAATTGTTACCTAGGACGTGTGCATGACACGGTCCATAGGGCTTTGTTAATTCAAAGGATGCTAAATGCATATGCAAACTTCAATGGTTGAAGTAAGCATAGCGGAGTTGGAATCTTCACTATGATGAAATTGTTAAAAGAGTTTAATTTCATCAGAGACAATGAAGATGCTTGCATTTGCAAGAAATTAAGTGGGAGCGCTAAGACATGTTTCTAATACATTATGTGGAAGACATATTGTTGATTGGAAATGATGTATCTTTTATTAACACATATTAAGAATTTCATCCCGATGAAAGACTTAGGCAAAACCCAAATATTTGGCATCAATAGATGCTAATATGGTTGTGCCAGAAGTACATAGACGAGATATTGAATGAGTTCAATATAGAAACTACAAGAAAGGTTCTTGTCGCACAGAAAGGATTAAATGAGTTCAATATTGATGATATATTCAAGTGTATTGACATTTGGTAAGTGAAACAAAGATTCAAGTATAGATTGATACTTGATGTATGAAATCACAAAGAATATTTATATCAATCATACTTGATATGTACAAATCCAGATATGTCCTATGCTCTAAATGTTATGAGCATATACCAGAATAATTCATAAGGTGATCATTGGACAATAGTAAGGATATTCTTATGATCTTTTGGAAGAACTAAGAGTATATTATTTGTAGAAGTGACAAATAGATGGTTAGTTCATTGTAAAAGTACTACATTGATACTAGTTTTGTCACAAAGTACAAATTAAGCTTATCTCAATCTAAACTAAGGGTGGCACAATATAATGGAAAGAAAGTTCCATAATGGATTTGGATGAGTTCCAAAGTTAAGACATTGTGACAGATACTACAACAAAAGGCTAAGTATATGACTGCAATTATAGCAGCAAAAGAGGGCATTTGTGTCAAGTAGTTTGTTATCAAACTAGGTGTAGTTCACAGTGGGATAGTACTATGAAGATATATTGTACGACAATATTATCAACATGTTTTAACCCCAAAGAACTAAATGTCACACCAAAGGACCAAATTAGTACGAAGCCATCTCATTAGAGAATGAGTGATGCGTAGAGACGCAAAGACATGCAATTACACACGGACCTGGAAGTGTCAGATTCGGAGATCAGTTGACCACTAGCAATCGTGTACATACAACACCGGAAAGCCATAGGTGTTGAATACACAAAGGTTTGAAACTAGATTATTGACTCTAGTGCAAGTGGGAGACTGTTGGAGATATGCCCAAGAGGCAATAATAAAGTAGGTTATTATCATATCTTCATACTTATGATAAATATTTACATACCATGCTATAATTGTATTAACCGGAAACATTAATACCTGTGTGATTTGTAAACATAAAAGAGTCCCTAGTAAAGCCTCTTGTTAAACTAGCTTGTTGGTTAATATATGATCATGGTTTCCTGATCATGAACATAGAGATGTTATTAACAACAAGGTCATATCATTAGGATAATGATGTGATGGACATACTCCTATAGATAAGCGTAGCATAAAGATCAAGTCATTTCAATAGTTCAATTGTTATATGCTTTCTGATACATAGTGACCTAATTCCTTCGACCATGAGATCATGCATATCACCTTTACCGTATGGATGCTTTGATGACATCAAACACCACACCGTAATTGGGTGGCTATAAAGGTGGCATTGAGTGTTCGGAAAGTATTGGTTGAAACACATGGATCAAGAGTGGGATTTGTCCATCCATATGACGAATAGATATACTCTGGGCCCTCTCGGTGGAATGTCATCCAATTAGCTTGCAAGCATGTGACTGGCTCACAAGGGATCACATATCACGGGAACGAGAAAAGAGTACTTATCGGTAACGAGGTTGAACTAGGTATGCAGAGATACCGACGATCATAACCTCGGATAAGTAAACTATCGTGAGACAAAGGGAAATTGGTATCGTATGTAAGTGGTTCATTCGATCAAAGTAATCGAGAAATATGTGAGCCATATGAATTTCCAGATTCCTCTATTGGTTATTGTTCGGAGAAGTGTCTCGATCATGTCTGCATAATTCACGAACCGTAGGGAGACACACTTAAGGATTCGACGTTGTTTGAGTAGTTATGGTATTATGAGAAAGAGACCGAATGTTGTTAGGAGTCTCGGATGGTATCCGGGATATCACGAGGTGATCCGGAATGGTCCGGAGAATAAGATTCATATAAGGAAAGTCCCGTTTCGGAGTTCGGGAATGATTCCGGTGTTTTCATCGGGAATGTTCTAGAAGGTTCCGGATTGTCCGGCACTCCGGGGGGAGGGTACATGAATGTGTCATTACATATTGAATGATTGCATCATGTACTAAGTGTTCTTGCTGTCCCAAAACTGAAAAGTCAAACTGCCAGTTTGAAAGTCAAACAGCTAAAACAGGAAACTGTGAAAAACAGGAAACTGTGGGAAACAGGAAATTGTGGGAAACATGCAAGAGGTGGTTGGAACCGACTTGGGGGAGGAGTCCCTCCAAGCCGGCGCGCCAACCAAGGCCGACTTGGGGAGGGACTCCCCTCCCCTTGGCCGCCCCTCCCACCTATAAAAGGAGGAGCAGGGCCTCCTCCTCTAGACACACAAGTTCCTATCTTCTAATCTCCGGTTTAGAGCCGTTTTGGTTTAGAGCTTCTAATTGCTCTAGCCTGCGGTTTAGAGCCTTATAATTGGTGTGTCTAATCCCTAGACCTCTAATAGCTCTCTCTCATACTCCACCATACTGCCCGCTTAGCGAAGCGGCCTGCGGATCTCCCTCTACTTAGGTACCACGTTGTCTTTCCGGAATCGCGAGGAGAGTGCTACAACCTCCGCCGCTGGAACAAGGGAGAGGAAGGTCTTCACGAAAATCGAACGTGTGTGACCGACACGGAAGCGCCCGTTAACGCAATGGAAGGATCATCTACGCGATCTTGAGATCGGCAAGTGTACGACTACATCACCCACGAGAATCTGCTCTCGTTAACCGCTTTGGAATCTTCGAGGGTGAGTTCCTCTATCGACTCGTTGCTACAATCTAGTAGATAGATCTTGGCTTGTTTGTGTGCATGCGGTAGAAATTTTTTGTTTTCCATGCTACAAACCCCTACACAATAAGCGCTGCATATTCCGTGAATCCTTCCTGGCGAAAGTTTCGCGAGGACTGGATGTTGTCCGGATGGAATGTGGAGAGAGTTTTGTCTATCTTCTGCTGATCTGTGGTACTAGTCCCACACAGTGAAGAATCATACAAATCCGGTGCAACCTGGAGTTGTACTCTCCCACGGTCTTGAAGTCCGCAAACCTCAGACGAATCCAATCTGCCTCCGCCTGTGGCTGAATGATGTACTTCAGCCTAGAGAACTGAAGGGTTTCGCGGCATAGTAAATCAAAATTTTCTACGGATGCGAACAGAGGGAAAGCCAATATCTAATCTAGGAGATGCAAACAACGAGAGAGATTGGATTAGATCTTCATACCCTTGAAGATTCGCACAGCAGAACGTTCGTCGGAACGTGGGTGATGTAGTCGTACTCGCTTCTCCTCCTCGCGATCTAGCACCACAAGTGGCGGTGCCTCCGTGAGATGCACACGTGCAGCACCTCGACGTCTCCTCCTTCCTCGGTCCAGAAAGTATGGTGGAGAGACGGATTGGATCTACAACACGACGACGTGGTGTATATGGTGGAGAATTTCTGCAGCAGGGCTTCACAAGCGCCGGGAGGAGAGAGGAGGCGCAGGCGGATAGGGTTGGAGGAAAGGTGTAGGGGTTGCGCCCCAGCCTCTATATATAGAGGTGGGCGCAGCCCCAGCCCCTCCCCAAGCCAAGGCCGCCCCAAGGAGGAAGAGTGGGGGCAAGGAAACCCCTTCTAGAAGCTCTATCTAGAGTTTAAACCCTCCCGACGGCTGGGCCCTATGCCTTGTGCCCTGGACCAATGCGCCGTGGCACTCCTCATAGGCCCATGCCCCTCCCGAAGGTGGGGCCACGTTGGTCCCATTCCGGAAGGTTCTAGAAGCTTCCAGCAATACCGATTAACCCGGAACAATTCAACTCCAAAACTGAATCGCTTTATATGAATCTTATTCTCCGGACCACTCCGAACCTCTCGTGATGTCCGGATCCCATCCGAGACTCGAACAAAAACTCATAAACCAATTATCCAATCTATCCTAGCGTCGAGACACGTTAAGTGTGTGACCTGCGGTTCGAGAATATGCACATGATCTTCTATCAATAATCAACAACGGGTCCGAAACCCATATTGACTCACACATTCATCGATGATCATATCGAATGAACCACGATGCCGTGATTCAATCAATCCCATATATATATATTCCCTTCGTCTCGCGATATTTTACTTGTCCGAGATTCGATCGTTGCATGGCCATACCTAGTTCAATCTCGTTCACAGCAAGTACTTTACTCGTTCCGTAATCCGATATCACTTTGTGATTAACTCCTTAACCACATGCTTGCAAGCGGTGTTGATATCGATTACCGAATGAGCCCGAAGTATATCTCTCTGACTTGGGAGGGACAAATCCCATCTCGATACATACAACCCAACAGATACTTTCCGATCACCTGAGAGACACCTTTATGATCACCCTCTCATAGGATGACGTTTGATGACCTCAAAGCTTTCTTCCGATACCAGGGAGTTGTATTATCTCATGGTCTAAGGAATACAATATTTGACATAAATAAAAGCTTCGCAAAGACGAACACGATGACACGATCTAATTGCTTCGCTTAGTTTGGGTCTGTCCATCATATCATTCTCTCAATGATATGATCTCATTATCAATTGACAACTCATGTCTATGGTTAGGAAACCTTAACCATCATTAATCAATGCGCTAGTCCATATAGGCGTACTAGGGACACGGTGTTGTTCACAAACCACACAAGTATTAAAGTTTCCGCTTAATACAATTCTAGCATGGAATATAAACATTATCATGAACAAGAATAATAATATCTTTATTATTGCCTCTAGGGCATAATTCCAACAAGAACCGCTTGTTGAGGGCGGTCCAAAGGAAAGAAACACTCCGTTCTGCCATGTACTCATTCTTGAGAGTCTCACACATGTGATGGCGGAGGAAATGCAGGGCTTTGATGTTGTCCGCCGGGATGGTGGTGCTGGGGGGCGTCGGGCTCCCCGTAATCAGCGCATCCTTGATGCATCGGCCCTCGAGGACGATCTCAACGTCCGAGGCCCAAGTCAGGTAGTTAAGCCCATCCTGGGTCAACTCCGGAACTCATGGTGACGATTCGGCCATCATCTGCAATTTATGCAAAGTGTGTAAGATTACAGCAGGTAATCGGTTGCATAAATGCGATAATCGATACAATAATTTAAATATGACGGCGTTCCAAAATTTAATGTAAAAACGATACAAGATAACTATGATATACAAAGTATTAAAATCGGGCGATAATTAATAACTATAGTAAAACATAGTACAAAGCTTGTGCGAAAACATGCCGAAATAGACAAAAAACGGGCCAACAGCCCTGCAATCGCTTGCTCCCACGCCCCTTTTTTTCGTTTTGTATACCGCCAAAAAACGCAATCGACCACTGCCTAGACTGCCCAGGCTAGAAGGGTGGACGGAGCTTGCTCCCGACTAGGGCGGGGTGGCGGCGGCAAGAGCGGCCGTGTGGGCGGCGGTGAGTGAGGCGCGGCGGCCTCGGTAGGTGGCGTGGCGGCAATGACGGGCGCTGCAGACGGACGGGCAGCGGCGGCGTCATGAAGGCAGCGTGGCTACCGCTGGCGCGATACATGAAGCGATGGCTCGCGCCGCCGACACGAGGCGACCAGGCGGCGCGGCGTGGCCGACCACCGTGGCGCGCGCGAGCGTGAGCTGGCCAATAGAGCGCGATTCGAGACGGACGCTGCCAGCTACCGGCGGCTGGCATTGGCGACGGCGGCGCGGGGCGAGTGGCGGGCGACGACAAAGCCAGGTTGCAGCGGCTGGCGGCCAGCCAGGGTTTACGGCGCGGCGCGAGCTGAGCTGGTCAGCAGCCATGGCGTGTGCATGTAGCAAGCGCGTGCGCTCGTGCGGTTACAAAAAAAATACATCAAAAACGGTAGATCGATCCGATCTACTAATTAAAAGGCCAAGATTAGTCCGATTAGATCGGCACAACAGGTGCACTGGTATAGTCAACAAGTTCGGGAGTGATTAAATCGACATTGATCGGCGACAGCAGGTCAGCTGGACTCTCGGGAAGGAAAATCCGTACCTTAGATGGGATCTGATCTAAGATCTGAACGCAAATCTTGAAAGAAAATCGAGAGACGAATCCATTTTTGCGGTCAGATTCGGGTTACCTTTAACGAAGTCTGCGTGATGCAGGATCGACGAAGAGACACGTGCTGATAACGTATTGGAACACCCCTGCCGGCTGGCCGGTCCCGAGGCTGCTCCACACCCGAGGGAGAAGACTAGAGTTGAAGGCACACAAGATTACACAAGAAAATGACACGAAAAAGAAGAAAAATTTTATTGATCTTTCTTTCGGTAAACTCCCGTATAATAATTGCTCCTCTATTTATAGACTACGGAGATAAAATATACACACAGGCTAACCCTATCTAATAGAGGCCACATCTAGTAAGCCTGTACCGGCCTAGTTCCCAACACGGTCAACCACGCCGCTCGTCATCCCTTTTTTTTCTTGACGAGGGGAATGCCGCTCGTCATCTCTGCCAATATTCATCGCCGTTACCTTCGTGGGCTGTCGCTGCTTTCTCGGTTAGTGGCCTGCCCGTTGCTTGGGCTGAGAAGGTGACATAAGTGGACAACCAAGACGTCGAGTTTGAGATGGGGATCCAGATTGAGTGCTAGCAAACGGGCAATGCCTGAGCCATTCGGCACAAAGCGCCGTGCAAACATTTTATATCTTTTTGTTTTATTTTTTGTTTCCATCTCTTGTTTAAAAAAACTTCATGTACACTTTTTCAAAAATGTATTTGATTTTTAGATTTATAGTTTTACTTTCTTCCCATTAATTCTGTTTTGTGTTCAACTAAAAAGTATGTTTATAATCAACGTAATTTCCACTTGTGTTTTTTTTATTCATGACATGTAATTTTTGTGTTAACCAGTAGATTGTTTTATGAATATCTCTTTTGTTTTGACACAAAAATTGGATTCACGAGTAGATATTTATTTAGTTGGAAAAGAAGTACACTATGGGATTTTTCTTGAAATCCGGAAGTTATTTACTTCAAAATAGGACGAGAGTGACGTGGTACATACATTGTACAAATTTGTGCACTATGAGTATTCTGTTGACACTTCCCTATCTTGGAGAAGTTGCTTCATGCCAACGTTTGATGTATGTGTGGTCATGCATTGACCTGATAAAGGGCATGTTTGGTTCTAGCCAAAATCGACTCATCAACTTTTTGGCTAGCCATGATTTCCGTTGCGTGTAAATTGGTCAATATTGACAAGAAAAACAAACTAAGTAAAAGAACACACCTAGAGTTGGAATGTGGTCGTCTTTCGCCATCATGAAAACATACACAAACAATACCTAAATCGCTGCCCGCTTTTCGGGTGCTACTTAATTCATACCGACTTCCCATGCACAAAGACAAAGATATCGAACTAGCTTTGTTTTTTGAGCCCACACTCTATTTCCCCTCGATCCGCTATTGATTAGGTTCATCGATGGTTACCACCGTCAGAGCTATGTACTCCCTCCGTTTCAAAATATAAGCTTATATTTTGAAACGGAGGGAGTACAACGTAGGGAAGCCACGCTCCCACCCTCAAACCTTGAAAAAAAATATCCTTGAAGAGTTTTTTTGGAACTTAAATAATAAAAAAATAGTCGTTTGCTTCCCCCCCCCCCCCCCCCCAAAAAAAAAAACATTCCTACTTTGTGCTTTGCCCCATGCTTCCTTTCCTAGCCCCACCACTAATGTTTACTGTTGTTTGTCTAAAAGTTTTGAAAAAAAAATCCCTAGTACGAAACACGTTTATTAGGTTAGATGCTATCGTGGTGACCCGTGAGTAATGTTACAAAAAGTTAGTCCTATTAGACTAACGATAATCTAGATTCAATGTTCCTATCGCACTAACGCGAATCTGTGATAAATACCACCGGGGGGCCAAAAGAAGAGACACATAGCATAAGAATGATCATGGCGCATTCAAAGCGCGAACTCATGAATCTCTTCCATTTTTAAGACGGGAATCTGATTTTTGTTTACTCTGTCACATCTATTTTGAGATCGAGGGAGTAGATGGGAATGTGAATCTCTGGTAGAGTCCGTGACACATCACTTGGCAAAAAAAGATTCTGTAGAACCCTGTGTCCAATCCAGTGAACATAGGTTCCGTGGCACCCAAGCCCCTAGATCAGCCCACTTGTCTACATCGTAGTTCAAAGGTCAAGTACCGTGCAAGTCAAGGCTCCAAAAGAAGAGACAAGTTGCACAAGAGCGATCGTGACTCCACGAACGGCCAGCACAAATGGACGGCCCAGACTGCGCGAACAAAAACGCTCGTGACGTTGGCCAGTTTCGCCACCGTCGATCTGAGAAGCCGTGGACTCCACTCCACTCAAACGATGCGCCACGGAGCCCACGCGTGCGGGCCCCGCACAGAGCGTGGGCCGGCTGGGTTTTATTTGCGGCCCAAACCTTCCCCAATCTGCCGTAATCACCATAGGCAGTCACGTTCAGAGCTCAATCCGACACAGCAAGCCTCGCACGCACCACTCTCCTCCCCATTCTCCTGTCGCCGGAAACGCCTAAAACCCTAGGTGTGTGTGTGTGTGCCGCACGTGCGTCTCGAGGCCGGAGCGGGAGGCGTCGGCGCAGAGATGGTCACCGGAGCCGACGGGGAGAAGGCCCCGGCCCTGCAGCTGGAGACGCTGCTGGCGCTCGGCCTCGACCAGCGCACGGCGGAGAACGCCCTCGTCAACAGCAAGGTCACCGCCAACCTGTCCGCCGTCATAGCAGAGGTAGTAACAACGCTTCCTCTCGTTTCTGTAGTTTTGGTTTTGACGGCAGCTCGTCTGTGTGGTTGCTGCGGCCTCTAGGGCTTAATTTAGGTTTAATTGGTCAGCCGTGTGGTGTGGATTCTGGTGTTAAAATCGTTCCGAGGAGGGGATGCCTTATTTTTCGAGATTTATCTGAGACCTGTAGTGTATTGTTTTCTTAATTAGCTCGTTCCAACCTGCAAGTGAACATTAAGCTCGATCCATTCGAAAACAAAAACAGTAAGCTCGATCTAGAGATGCCCAAATCTGACTGACATCCTATTGTATAGCATGGCATGCTACTTCTTTTATAGGCAAAAGAGAAGAATTCTATTTGTTCCGACCTCATTGAATGTTTTTTCTTACTGGTACCATTTATGTGATCAGTGATGTCATGGGCGCTTAGTGAGATTTTTTGTAAGGCTCACCCCATGTTTCTAAGGATGATGTTGCAGTATTCACAGTCTTTTATGATGTCACATTTTTTTTTGAAGGGATACATGATTCAATCTTCAGTATGACATGAATTGTTTTTAGGATACAGAGATTTTGGTAGTTTTAGTTTTCAGTTATCACTTATAGTATGCTGTCTTACTATGTTACCCCTACTTCTGTTCCTCTATGATGTAAGTTGCACTGGCTTACTGTGAACAAATCAGTGCCATTTATCTCTTCAAAATTGACCATGTTCTCTCTTTTAACTTAATTTTCCTATGAACAGGCTGGTATAAGTGGGTGTGACAAGTCAGTTGGAAATCTTCTCTATGCAGTGAGTGCCTCTATCAATGTTTCTGTAGTTTATACATTTGAGTTTTTTGATGAGCGACTTACAAGGGTGCACTTTCTCTTGGATGAAATAGGTTGCCACTAAATACCCAAACAATGCACTTGTCCATCGGCCTGCTCTCATCAACTATATTGTGTCAACGAAGGTATATCTGCTTCCTTTTCCGTTCGCCAGTCGATATTCAGCAATCAGTTTGCATCACTTTGCGGGAGCATAGATGAATAATAACTCTGTTTCAATGCTCATTCGTCTTAATATTGTGAATATGTCAATCTGATGTATTTCTTTATGTCACTATTCAGATAAAGAGTCCTGCACAGCTAGATGCTGCCCTGTCATTTCTTGCAAATGTTGGCCCTGAATCTTTGGATATTGGGAAGTTTGAAGAAGCCTGTGGTGTAGGTATGCTTTTGCAATAGAAAAGTATATGCTTCTGCAAATTATAGCTTATGTGTGCCACAGTCACTGACTGGACACTACAGAAAATTAATGATGGTGACTTAGTAATGTGTTTGTTCGGATGCTAATATAGGATAATTTTACATTTTTGATGATCGGATATCAAAGGGACACCTTTCTTTGAAGTATCATATTCTTGATCAATTCTTTCAGTTGACCACCCTATTGATTGGAGCATGATGTTTAACTGCAGGTGTGGTTGTTTCGATTGAAGAGATTCACTCAACTGTTGCTGAGGTTCTAAAGGGAAATATGGAAGCTATACTGGAGCAGCGGTATCACATAAATGGTTGGCTTCCAATTCAATTTTAATTACTCAATTTTCAGGTTAATTACTTTAGGGAAGTGGTCCTTCATGTTGCTTATCTTTCTTCCAGTTGGTAGCCTATGCGGACAGGTTAGGAAGAAGCACCCCTGGGGCGATGCTAAGGCGACAAAGGTGGGAAAAACACATTGCTATAAATAAAGCACCTGACTTGTTTTGGTTGTATTAACTTCATTTTGAACTTCATATTTTGCTCATACAGGACGAGATTGAGAAGAGGCTTGCAGAGATTCTAGGTCCAAAGACGGAAGCTGATAATGTAAAACCTGTGAAAAAGAAGAAGGAAAAGCCAGCAAAAGTTGAGGTTGGAGCTGAAGTAGAGCCTTTCTGTTTAAAGTTTGATGATTTGATTATTGTGATTATTGAATTAGCTAGCCATACTTTCTGTGAAACGCAGGAGAAAAAAGTTGCAGTAGCCACTGCTGCTCCACCATCTGAGGAGGAACTGAATCCATACACTATATTTCCTCAGCCAGCAGAAAACAATAAGGTATCATAAATTGTGAGTTAAACTGATTAAATGTCCGTTTAGTGTTATGTATCTTAATTCAGCAAATTACTGTTCTATGATATCCCCATGTGGTTACTATTGTTCTTCTAAGAACTTCAATTGGCTGTTCTGTTGAAGTTTAGGTTATGCCCTTACTATTGTTCTTCCAAGAACTTCAATTGGCTGTTCTGTTGAAGTTTAGGTTATCACCTATAAGGAATCAACTTACGTGGTCTTGATTTTTTTAACCGAGCTAGGTTCATACGGAAATATTCTTCAGCGATGGGAACATTTGGAGGGCACATAACACAAAGGAGATATTAGAGAAACATCTTATGGCAACTGGTGGAAAAGTGATGACCCGTTTCCCACCAGAACCTAATGGATATCTTCATATTGGGCATGCCAAGGTTTTAGAATCTCCATGAAAAGCATTTCCCTATATACCACTTGCATGAAAATGGAAGATTATGCTTACGTTCTTTATCTGATTCAGGCTATGTTTATTGATTTTGGACTGGCTAAAGAGCGCAATGGTCATTGTTACCTTAGGTAACACCATATATTTTTCCATTTGGAACAGTTTTCTCCTGCCTGCTATTTTGTATCCTTTCTTGGCCTGTTGAGGCCACTTTAAGGGCCGGGCCATTTTGTACCTCTTTATTTATTTACTCATGCCTGTCTTGACCATGTCATTAAAAAAATACTGCTTGAAATTTATGTTTTTTTCTTACACTATATACTGCTACTATTTAATTATATACTCCCTCCGCCCCAAAATGTAAGGCGCCTAAGATTAGTCAAAAAGCCAAATCCTACTAATTTTGACCAAATATTTAGGAAAAAATATCTACATCTACAATATTGAATGGACACATTGAAAAAGTATACTTTATGGTGAATCTATTGATATTGGTTCACTATTATGTTGTAGTTGCTCATATTTTTGTGTATAAGCTTGGTCAAAATTAGAAAACGTTGACTGTTGACTAATCTTAGACGCCTTACATTTTGGGACGGAGGGAGTATTTCCATTTTCAATTAGGAGTTCCAATTAGTTTTGCTTTATCTTGCTGCTTTTGTTCTTTTGTGGTCACATTCACTAAAAAAATGGACTGCTGTCTATTTGAACAACAGGTTTGATGATACAAACCCAGAAGCTGAAAAGAAGGAATATATTGACCACATCCAGGAGATAGTCCAGTGGATGGGATGGGAGCCCTACAAAGTTACATATACAAGTGACTATTTTCAAGCTTTATATGAGCATGCAGTTGAGCTAATACGGAAAGGACTAGCCTATGTGGATCACCAGGTTTTTTTCCTTTCTCCTTTCTTTGTCATGGTACAATAGTATATATCAAAGCCGGAAATGGACATAGATCGAGTCCTTGAGAAATAAAATGTGCAAATGCTGACTCTTGTATGATTTGCCAGACTGGAGAACAAATCAAGGAATGCAGGGAAAAGAAGATGGACAGTCCATGGAGGAATAGACCCATTGAAGAGTCACTGCAATTATTTGAAGACATGCGACGTGGGATGATTGCTGAGGGTGCAGCAACTCTCCGAATGAAGCAGGACATGCAGAATGATAACAAAAATATGGCTGACTTAATTGCTTATAGAATAAAAGTAAGTTACTCAACTTGATTGATGAATTGAATGTCCATATCTCATACATAACTCAATCTTTTGATGCCCATATAGTTCACTCCTCATCCACATGCTGGCGACAAATGGTGTATCTATCCAAGCTATGATTATGCCCATTGCATGGTGGACTCATTTGAAAACATTACACACTCAGTAAGTTTCCCCTTTTCACAATAGCTCTGGCTTGTTTGAAATATATAACATGACTAAACGAGTGTTTATTTATTAGTTGTGCACGCTTGAGTTTGACATACGTCGCCCGTCATACTACTGGCTACTTGTTGCCTTGGGATTGTACCAGCCTCATGTCTGGGAGTATTCAAGGCTGAACATATCAAATACAGTGATGTCTAAAAGAAAGGTATGTTAAAAACCGAGAAATCGATATTACCCTGTTGGATCTATATTTATGAATATCCATTGTCCTTGTTCTTCTGCAGTTGAACCGGCTTGTGACAGAGAAGTGGGTAGATGGATGGGATGATCCTCGTCTGTTAACACTGGCAGGACTGCGACGACGGGGAGTGTCAGCAACCGCAATTAATTCATTTATCCGTGGAATTGGGATAACAAGAAGGTAAAAGCATGAATAATAGTGAAGGTTTGCATGAACTGTGCTTTTGGCCACAACCCAAAGTCTCTGTTTCTGCTACTGATTGGCCCTGGATATTCTTTATGTGCAGTGACAATAGCTTGATTCGTGTTGACCGTCTTGAATATCATATCAGAGAAGAACTCAATAAAACAGCTTCTCGAACCATGGTTGTTCTGCATCCTCTAAAGGTTTGGCATTCTGTTCCTGCTGCAAACTACTACATGTGTCTTTATAAGTTCCCAACGCACTGATGGTGCCTCCCTTTGCTAAATTAGGTTGTTATAACTAACTTGGAAGATGGAAAAGTCATAGACCTTGATGGAAAGAAGTGGCCTGATGCTCCTGCTGATGATGCTTCATCCTACTACAAGGTGCTCTCTTGCTCAGTATATGATTAGGAGAATATGTTTTGTTGTTGTATATAGCATGACTTGCTTAAAATTAATTCAGAAGAATGCAATGAATTTGCAGTAGCAAAAATAGTTAGGTTCACTATATCTTTGATGCCTTATAGGTTTTACCTAATGTCCATGCTTCATAATTTTTTATGTGCTACCTATCTACAGGTTCCTTTCTCAAGAACTGTCTACATTGAGAAAACTGATTTTCGCCTTAAGGACTCGAAAGATTACTATGGGCTAGCTCCTGGTAAATCTGCCCTGCTAAGGTAATTGATCTAGAAATGCTGTTCTTCTGTTGAGAAAATAGATTTGAATTTACTTCACTATTGATGGTCCACCTGCTCCATATCAGCATGTTTACGACGTGGTACTTGTATGACTAGGTATGCATTCCCGATAAAGTGCACAGAGGTTGTTTATGGTGATAATCCAGATGAAATTGTCGAAATTCGAGCTGAGTATGACCCCTCAAAGACTTCTAAACCTAAGGTAACTGGTCATTTGGATATTTTTGAATCTGAAAATTCTTGTTAGGGATGGGACACAATAAAAAATATTCCAGATGTTGACTTGGTTTCTATGTTATTCAGGGTGTTCTGCACTGGGTCGCCGAGCCAGCACCTGGAGTTGAGCCATTAAAGGTTGAAATAAGATTATTTGAGAAATTATTCCTATCGGAGGTATAGTCTTGCTTGATTTTCTTGCTCTCATTAGAGATGTGTGTGGACTGGAAAGCCACTTATGACTGTCTTTGTTGCCCCCTTAGAATCCGGCCGAATTGGAAGATTGGCTGGGTGACCTTAACCCCAACTCGAAAGAGATTGTAAAGGGCGCATATGCTGTACCATCACTTGCGACCGCAGTTCTAGGTGACAAGTTCCAGTTCGAGCGGCTTGGTAATCTATCTCTGAACCTTTGTAGATGTTGGCATTCGCCTCTTGACGCAACTGACAGTTGTGCTTGGATGTAATTTCAGGGTACTTTGCTGTGGACACCGACTCGACGCCCGAGAAGCTCGTGTTCAACAGGACTGTTACCCTGCGCGACTCGTACGGGAAGGCTGGACCCAAGTGACATTTAATTTAGTGAAAACGCTTTATTTTGCTTGGTTACAGTGGCGCTAATAGGAGAAAACGTTGTAATGCCATACAACATACCAATAGCAAGGTGGCCTTTTTGATTTGCATACTGGGCTTGTGATGACATGTATTTGGTTATATCAAATTTTGAATGATAAGATGCTAGAAAAAAGATGTGTAGTCACTGTTCAGATGTCTTCTGATTACCTTACTGTTCAGGAAATAAACACATAATGCAACAACGCAGACCAGCAGCGCACATGTTCGTCTGTTTAGAGAGACCTAGAATTTTATTTATGGCGAACGAAATAAAGGGATCACTTGATCTCGAGAGCCAAAAGAAGGGTTCTCGTCTCCAACGGTGGGTCAGTGAGTGTACGCAGGGTGCCGTAAATTGGTTGATGGAACGAAGACATCTAAATGACCAGGCTATGTGCTCTGATTACATCATTGTTTAGAAAACCAACACAGAATATGTCAACTTTCGCTGCATGATTCGTTATAAAATGACCACATCAGCCTTGGCCAAATATGCTGCCACTGTTAGAAGAAACTGCACACGCTTCTGGTCATGTTAGGGCGTTTTCTCGGCAAATCCATTTTGGCTTCTAGATGTAGATGGACTATTGTCTAAATACCTATTTTAAAATGTCAAAAAATTCTGAAAAATTTCCCATGTATGTTTGGACATTTTGTGTTCTACATAAAGTTTTGGCGTAAAAGAATATTTTTTATGGCTTAGGAAAAAAAGGTAAATTTCAATGCTCTAATATGACTAGTTTTTTTTTGTCTTTTTTGCACAAGACTTAAAAAAAATATTCTTTTTTGTGAAACTTTGCGTGCCAACATAGAATATTCGGATGTATAACAAAAAAAAAACATTTTGAAATACGTTTTTATGCATTTACGCCTATGAGCCAAAACATCACCTCGTGTTTTCTCTTTGTTTTTGAATGCTACCAATCTTCGGGGCAAAGCTCCCAGTACAGCAACTTACGGCAGCCATCCTACCTTGATTTTTTACAAAACATTTCATATGTACCTATTTTTTCCTAAACAATTTGAGTGGTTATATATTGAAAGCGGATTTTGCATTTAAAAATTTATGCTTGTTTTATTAAACACCGCGCAAAACTGATTCCAAACCGAAATAGGGACTTGATCTAGTCGAGCAAAACCAACTCTTTCTCTTCGCGGTATATGCTTCTCAATTTAACAAAATGTAACTCTAAACGATGTCCTAGATGGGTTATTTAAAGGACTTTAGGATATTTTTGTCAGCATATGGGGTGTGGCCGAAATCAAATCCAGTTATGTGATGGGTTATGTTCTAAGGTTCTACTTTGGCCTTGTACATTTTATTGATCCTCAATTCCATATCGTATTTGTCCAAATGTCTCTGCTTAATTATTTTGACTACTGATTTTGACATCGCTTTAATGGGCTATCTTTGGAGTTGCTTTATCTTGTCTTGACTCAAAAGACTAGTTTTCTAGGTTGATCGTGAGTATATGCTCGTCTTATATATATTTACCATTGAGATTTCCTTTATTATGAGCATATGCATATACAACATAACCTTGACCTAGATATATTATTCATACGCGGAGAAATTAAGCCTTTAGAGGTTGTGTTGATATTTGAAAATATTATGTTTCCTATGGTTTATCGCCTCATTGAGCTGGCATTGCTTTTATCGTGATAACGACAACAGTTGAAAGGGCATTTTCATCAACAAAATAGCTTCATTATTAGTAGTTTATTATATTTTAATTATTATTAAATGATTATTATGTTAGAATCATATATATTACTAGCGTGGGCTGTCGCAGCGCACACCGTTGCCAAGAGCACCCGCAGAATTCCAGCAAACAGTACATGTTTCCTCCCATATCGCATCAGGATGACAATGTTCAGCACAACATCACATAACGGGTCAACAAAAAGGTCACCTATAACAAAAGCTGGGTACATGTCACACCGGCAAAAATCGACGTGACACCCAAAAATCAGAGAAAAAGGAGAATCCACAAGACTTACAACGATGAAAGAAAACTCCCATATCATTCAACTAACCATCAAACACTCTGCACAAACCAAAGAAGCAGTACGCAGGTAAAAAAGTTCGGCCGCTCATTAGATTCCAGGACAACTAGCACGGTCTAGGTTCAAGAATCACAGACGGCCGATCCAAATAAAAAACACACGCACACATGGCTAAACGACCATTAAGTACAGGCTCTCCTACGTGTTCATACTTTCTTCAGCTTAACTCCCATAATATCATGTTATATAAACTCCCTCCTCCTATACTCGGGATAAATTGCTAAGTGCCTCCCAACTCCTAATCGACCACAGATGAAGAATCAGAACACTGCTTTGACCGGGGGCAGGGCCAGTCCTGCTCCTTTCCCTGATGATTGCTCCAGCGCCAGCAGCCGCAGCCCAAACTCAATCCCCTGAAACAGGAAAAAAAGAGGTTCCGATCAGACAAAGATAATACTAACAGTGCCTAACCATGAAAAGAAGTTCTGGACTAGAGAAGGAGCTAACCGGGAGCTCTGCTTGGTGCAAAGACCTTGCGACCGCCGGTCCCTTCAATGGCTGCAGTTGCAAACGAACACGACGATGTTAGACCATGATTGGGTTATGTTCACACACTTGTTACCCAAAGATCTCTACTTCCATGATTAAGAGATCCTTTTAAGAAGGTGCAAATGCTAAGCTGTAATGAGTTATGGACGTTTTCTGACGAGAAGGTGTGATTGTAGCTTCTTACCGGGCGATCCGGTGTCTTTGCGCCGTTTGAGTGAATGAATTGGAGGAGATACGTCACACCATGGCATTGTTTATCCTGTTTGTCTTGAATAGAATCCAACTTCACATCCTGGAGAAGCAATACGGGATTTTGCATCAGCACAACGGAAAGACTGACAATCAGTCTGGTGCGAATAATAGCTAGGTCAGATATAAGCGTACCATGTTAGAAGCCAACTGCTTGAGATTTTCAAATTCTGCACCAATTTTCTGGAGCTTCTCTCGCGCGCCTGTAACCTGAAAGAAGAAACAAATAAATGTGAGATTATGCACAACACGCTGAAGTCTTCATGCACCAAGTAATTTGAACTGTTAACTTTAGTACAAATCAACCTCTGAAAATAATAGTACTAAGCATGTAATAGTGCATGTATGGCTAAGACCAATGACCTCGGTTTCAAATTAAGCTATGCCATGTTGCAGTTTGCACTATGAAGAAAAACATGAACTTTTGGAAGTACCTCGTCTCTTATCTGTGTAGAAATCTCCTTTTGCTGATCCAATTTATCATCCACCTTCTGGATGCGCTGTGTTAAGTGCCTTTTAGCAGCCTTCAGATTGAGCAAAAATAATGTTAGTACTTGAGAATCCAACAATCTGCTTATATCATAAAAATGGAACGATACAAAACATTTCTAGCACCAAAACAGAGTGCGTATCAAGCAGGGCAGTTTGAGAATCAGTTTACAAAATCCAGGCCAAAGATTTCACATGACATGCCACGAAAAAAGAGTTTGTATCAAGCAGGGCAGTTTGAGAATCAGTTTACAAAATCCAGGCCAAAGATTTGACATGACATGCCACGAAAACAGAGTTCTTACCAAGCAGGGCAGTTCGAGAACCGGTTTGCAAAATCCAGGTCACAGATTTTCACATGATATGCTTAAGATACTGTCATTCAAATTTATATTGTAAGAAAACACGCCGTTCAAATTTTGGCGCATTTGTCCAATGATTACTTTTAACCAAGTCATATAATACTAGCACATTGCCCCTATTGACTTCTTTTTTGACGGATATGATGAAAAAAAGAATCGAATCCAATGTAATAACAAGCACGAGCGGTTCAGTTATCCTTTTTTATGAACAAAGATAGATGGCGCTCTACCACACAACTGTACTAAACCAGGAAGGTTTAAACAAACAAATGTGCACAATAAAACAAGGTATCGTTATCCAGAAGCCCGGGAAAAGTAATGTATACTTACAGCAAGAGAGGTCTGGACTTGTTCCAGATGCTTTGTCATGCTTGAAACAGCATTAGCCATGTTTTGCTTTGTGACATACATTATGCTAGAAAATGTGATACCCTGAAAGCGTGCAGATACAGGTAAATATATGGTAAATAAATCTATGTAATTCTGATTTGATCACGACATTAAATCTTGATAAATCAAACCAAGCACTACTAGCTAGGCAGATAACCAGGACAGCACAAGATGAAATAAAAAAATAGGTAAACAAGAAATTCATACTTCTTATGTGCATGTGTGCCTATCAAGAAAGGTAAACAAGATTTAGAAGTTACAAACATATGAGACGTTTAACTTGACAAGTCAATGAGGAACTTTAGGCAGGATTTCATATAATTACGAATAATGCAGCAGAACCGCCAGTTGGAAGAAGAGATCATACTTCTAGGATGCATGTTTCACCCGACAAATATTGCAAATATGATTGAAGATTGAGAGCTAAGGTAGAGTAGAAGACGTACTTTCCACCACATGTAAGCATAGCCTGCCACCCCAGCAGCTGCAGCAGGTACAATCAAAGCAGACAAAGCTGCAAATAGATATTTAAGAAAAAGGTTAGGACGATGCACATTGAAGAGAACACGGCAGCCGGAATTTCGATGACAGAAGTGTGAATTAAGGAAAAGACTGTTGCTACATTTGCAGATGCAGCCAGGGAACATATTAGCTATTTTACACACTTCTCCACTGTTTGCAAGACTCTATGTTCCGTATTTCCACATCCAACATTACTTGAACACATTGGCAAAACAAATTGGTACTAATATGACAAAAGATCTGTTTCTGGAATGTAATGAATCTCGACCACGCGCTCTACTTTTTTATGTAAAAACAGGGGACTATTTATGACAGTAGTATGTTCGTACTATAGGAATACAGAGATTCTAAGTACTGAACGTTAACTATGACAGGGTTAGATGGTACTCCCTCCGATCTATATAGTAATTATCGCCGATTTAGCACAAAGCAATATTTATTATTGTGGATCGGAGGGAGTACTAACAAGAATTGAGGTAGCAAGCAAACGTACCTTTGCTACCAGATTCATACTGAATAATAGTAGGAGGGATCCTCAGTTGCCGAATCTCCCTAGCCAGCATCTCCACCTAAAAATTGATCGAATCAAAGTAGTAATTAGCTCAATCCATCTCGCAACTAATCAAAACACACTTTGCATGGTCGATGATGTTATCGATCGACAGACGATATATAAACAGAGATGGCACACACACCTCCATCCTGGCGAGGTTGAACTGGTCGGTGGCGACGGCGCTGCCTTCTGCTCCTTTCTTCTCCATGAATTCCTGTGAAAAACAACCGCATAAAAGTGAGAAACTGGAATCAAACACGCGGTGCCGATCGAGAGCGATCATGAAACGTTCGAAGCGCGCGGGGCAGCTAGCAAGGATTGCGCACCTGGAACTCCTTGAGGAAGTCGACGAGGCGGCCGCCGCGGCCGTCTTTCACGAGCATGGTGCCAGCGATACCTGCGCAAGCAATCCGTAGATCGATCCGTCACGAAACCAGTACTACTCGGAGCACGAAAATTAAGACAAAGGCTACGCTACGCACCGGTGCCGACGAGGATGACGGTGCGTGCAAGATGGGGCGCTGCCACCGCCACCGCCATTGCTGCGCGCGCGGGGGTTGCGACGGCCGGCCGGCGGCGAGACGACGGAAACCCTACTCTGGCCTAGGCTTGGGGAAGGGGTTAGGATTGGGGCCTCGATCGAGTCCGGCGAGTTGGGCGCACAGGGAACGAGTTGCCGTGCGTCCGTACGTACGTGCGCCCCGAGAGGGGGTTCGGTTCGCTTATGTAGAGCGCGGCGCGCGTACGTGGCGAGGCCGGACTGTTTGCCGCGCGGTCCGATCCTGTCGGGTTTGAGTCCCGTCGCGTGTCTCTCTCATGTGCAGTTCGAAGCGTTCCTTTTGGAGTCAAACTAAAATATGATTCGTATTCATTCTAAATATGGTCTAAATTCTTATACACACTCCGATCCATAATTTTTCTTGAGAATAACTCCTCTTTATTAATCAACGGCCAAAATAACAGGAATTAACAATGTGTCATGGGGTTTTACAAGCCACATATGGCGCCCCGGGCCTAAAGAGAGTGCAAAACGACCTAAATTATGAGCTTCTCTTCATTTGAATTTCTTCCTTCATGGGTGAATATAACCTCCTAGAACTCCGATTGGTGCATGATTATCTCCTGAATCACTCAAGCATAGCTGCCTCCGATGTCAGCTTCAATATCATTAGTAATCTGTTTACAATCACTTGCAATAATCATCTTCTGTAATGTCAGACATCCGGAAGCACAATATATGATGAGCCAATATAAACTCCCTCATCTGTTCCGAAGATTGCAGCAATTGCTCCTAAGGATTTATTCCTGGCTACAACACCATCCACGTTCCCTTTCGCAAAATCATTCTTCGGAGGGATCCATTTCGGCACAGGAGTTCTGCTCACTCTGATCCATATGTATCTAGACAAGTTTAGTGTATAGATACATCCGAATATATGCAAAGTTGAGAGAAGTAATTAGGATCGGATGGAGTATCTAAAATAAGGGGAAAATGGATGGTTTGTGGGAGAGCTTTGTTGGTTCAAGATTGTTGTTTATCTTCCATACGACACATGTGTTCGAGTAGATGGACTCAGACATTTGGTGACATGAATCATCATGCAATGTCAATTAGGAGTAATTGTATTGGTGACATCATACTGTATTATGAGAAGTTACCATAACATAACATTTTTCAAGACAATTTGACTTCACGAGCTTATAAATGAACTTATGTATGATACCATACCTTTTCGATACCATGCAATCTAAAGGTAGTAGTAACATAGATAGTGCCATATGATGGCACTAGCATATGTTAGTTTCTCTCCACTAAAGCATATGTAGAGCGCGGCGTGGCGAGGCCGGACTTGGCTCGTGGTCCGTCCGGTCGGGTTCGAGTCCTGTCACGTGTCTCATGTGCAGTTCGAAGTGTTTTTCTTTTCCTTTTGAAGTCAAACTAAAATATGGTTTGGTATATTAAAAAAATGGTTAAGAAAAAAAGTCTGGTTGGTTGAAGAGCTTTGTTGGCACAAGATTGTTGTTTATCTTCTATGACACGGGTGTTCAATTAGATGGACTCTTAGACATATTGGTGACATTGCTAGTGACATGAATCTTCATCCTCATGCAATGTCAACTAGCTGTATTGGTGACATGATACTGAACTCAATGAGAAGTTATCATAACATAACAGTTTCCAAGACAAAATAACTTTATTGAGCTTATAAATGAACTCATCTACTCATTTGATACCATGCAATCTAAAGGTAGTAGTAACATAGATAGTGTCATGTGATGGCACTAGCATATGTTAGTTTTCTCTCCACCTGGGCGGTTTTAGAGCAACTCTACCACACACCCTATAAGTACCGGATCTATAAAAAAACTTGTTGGTTTAGAGGTCAAAGTGCTAAGAAAAAGCTATTGTAGATGACCTAAAACCATTCCATAAAAATAAAGTTTAGAGAGTTCGCAAAATCATCCCTTTGTCCTCTAAATGTAGATGCTAAGACGACATTTTTAGAGGCCATGCGAGCTCCCGCGAAGGGGAGAAACCGCACACCAACAGAAGGCTAGGAGTTGGACGCCCGCCGTGACACTTTTTCTTGTCCAAGTTCCCTACAGCCGTCCATGAATCCATAGATGAAGGCAACGCCTAGGGATAAGAAGGCGGGCCATGAGGATTAGTGCGTAGAGGCTATCCATGGAAAAGGAGGCTGATGTGGAACTTTACAAGGCTACTATCGATGGGAGGAAAAGACGACGTGTTGGGGAAGGATAAAAGAAAAAAGGGAAAAATGATAAGGTGGAAAGAAATAAAAAAGAAATAGCTAACTGACCAACATGTGGGACCCACGTGTAAGCAAGATTATTGGATATTGGATATATATATAGTTTCAGGGCATCTGATTTTGCACACAACCAACATAGACTATAAGAATTTGCAGAGAGCCATGTAAACCACTTTTAGAGGATCTAAGTTTAGAACACCCACGAGAATTGCTGTTAGAGAGAACTGCCGTTACCAAGTACACACACTAAAATACATTACCTAGATCTCCTTTTCGAAATAAACTCTTTATTGGACATCGCGTCATGTGCAGTGTGTAGTTAGAGACGGAGAACATGCTAAGCCTGCTTGATGCTACATCATGGACACCTACCGTTAAGAGAAGCGTGTAGGGGTTCGTAGCATGGAAAACAAAAATTTTCTATCGCATACAAACAAACAAGCCAAGATCTATCTACTAGATTGTAGCAACGAGTCGATGGAATAACTCACCCTCGAAGATTCCAAAGCGGTTAACGAGAGCAGATTCTCGTGGGTGATGTAGTCGTACTCTTTCCGATCTCAAGATCGTGTGGACGATCCTTCCGGCGCTGCGTTCGGCAGCGCTTCCTGATCGGTCACCGTTCGGTACTCAAGAAGACCTTCCTCTCCCTTGTTCCAAGTGACGGAGGTTGTAGCACTCTCCTCGTGATTCCGGCTGGCGTGGTACCTAAGTAGAGGAAATCCGCAGGCTTCGCCTTAAGCCGGAGCGAGTATGGTGGATTATGAGAGAGGGCTATTAGTGGTCTAGAGATTAGACACACCAATTAGAAGGCTCTAAACCGCAGGCTAAAGCAATTAGAAGCTCTAAACCAAAACGGCTCTAAACCGGAGATTAGAGGTAGAAACTTGTGTGTCTCAAGGAGGAGCCTTGCCCCTCCTTTTATAGGTGGAGGGGCTAGGCGCACCAGGGAGGGAGGGAGTCCCTCCCCAACTCGGCCTAGGGCTGGGCGCCGGCTTGGAGGAGAGGAACTCCTCCTCCAAGTTGGTTTCAACCTCCTCTTGCTTGTTTCCCACAGTTTCCTGTTTCCCACAGTTTCCTGTTTTAGCCGTTTGACTTTCAAACTGGCAATTTGACTTGTATGTTTTTGGAACAGCAAGAACACTTAGTACATGATGCAATAATTCAATGACACATTCATGTACCCTCCCCCCCGGAGTGCCGGACAATCCGGAACCTTCTAGAACATTCCCGATGAAAACACCGGAATCATTCCCGAACTCCGAAACGGGACTTTCCTTATATGAATCTTATTCTCCGGACCATTCCGGATCACCTCGTGATATCCCGGATCCCATCCGAGACTCCGAACAACATTCGGTCTCTTTCTCATAATACCATAACTACTCAAAACAACGTCGAATCCTTAAGTGTGTCTCCCTACGGTTCGTGAATTATGCGGACATGATCGAGACACTTCTCCGAACAATAACTAATAGAGGAATCTGGAAATTCATATGGCTTCCACATATTTCTACGATTACTTTGCGATCGAATGAACCACTTACATACGATACCAATTTCCCTTTGTCTCACGATAGTTTACTTATCCGAGGTTATGATCGTCGGTATCTCTGCATACCTAGTTCAACCTCGTTACCAATAAGTACTCTTTCTCGTTCGTGATATGTGATCCCTTGTGAGAGTCACATGCTTGCAAGCTAATTGGATGACATTCCACCGAGAGGCCCAGAGTATATCTATCCGTCATATGGATGGACAAATCCCACTCTTGATCCATGTGTTTCAACCAATACTTTCCGAACACTCAATGCCACCTTTATAGCCACCCGATTACGGTGTGGTGTTTGATGTCATCAAAGCATCCATCCGTAAAGGTGATATGCATGATCTCATGGTCGAAGGAATTAGGTTACTATGTATCGAAAAGCATATAGCAATTGAACTATTGAAATGACTTGATATTTATGCTACGCTTATCTATAGGAGTATGTCCATCACATCATTCTCCTAATGATATGATCCATTGTTAATAACATCTCTATGTTCATGATCAGGAAACCATGATCATATATATTAACCAACAAGCTAGTTTAACAAGAGGCTTTACTAGGGACTCTTATTTTAGTTTACAAATCACACAAGTATTAATGTTTCCGGTTAATACAATTATAGCATGGTATGTAAACATTTATCATAAGTGTGAAGATATGATAATAACAACTTTATTATTGCCTCTTGGGCATATCTCCAATAGTCTCCCACTTGCACTAGAGTCAATAATCTAGTTTCAAACCTTTGTGTATTCAACACCTATGGCTTTCCGGTGTTGTATGTACATGATTGCTAGTGGTCAACTGATCTCCGGATCTGACACTTCCAGGTCCGTGTGTAATTGCATGTCTTTGCGTCTCTACGCATCACTCATTCTCTAATGAGATGGCTTCGTACAAATTTGGTCCTTTGGTGTGACCTTTAGTTCTTTGGGGTTAAAACATGTTGATAATATTGTCGTACAATATATCTTCATAGTATTACCCCGCTGTGAACTACACCTTGTTTGATAACAAACTACTTGACACAAATGCCCTCTTTAGCTGCTATTATAGCAGTCATATACTTAGCCTTTTGTTGTAGTATCTGTCACAATGTCTTAACTTTGGAACTCATCCAAATCCATTATGGAACTCACTTTCCATTATATTGTGCCACCCTTAGTTTAGATTGAGATAAACTTAATTTGTACTTTGTGACAAAGCTAGTATCAATGTAGTACCTTTACAATGAACTAACCATCTATTTGTCACTTCTACAAATAATATACTCTTAGTTCTTCCAAAAGATCGTAAGAATATCCTTACTATTATCCAATGATCATCTTAATCATTACGGTATATGCTCACAACATTTAGAGCATAGGACATATCCGATTTGTACATATCACAAAGATGATTGATATAAATACTCTTTGTGATTTCATACATCAAGTATCAATCTATACTTGATTATTTGTTTCACTTTACCAAATGTCAATACACTTGAATATATATCATCAACATTGACCTCATTCAACTTTTCTGCGACAAGAACCTATCTTGTAGTTTCTATATTGAACTCATTCAATATCTTGTCTATGCACTCGCACAACCATATTAGCGTCTATTGATGCCAAATATTTGGTTTTGCCTAAGTCTTTCATCGGGATGAAATTCTTAATATGTGTCAATAAAGATACATCTTTTCTAATCAACAATATGTCCTCCACATAATGTATTAGAAATATGTCTTAGCGCTCCACTTAATTTCTTGCAAACGCAAAGCATCTTCATTGTCTCGATGAAATTAAACTCTTTTACAGGTTTCATCATAGTGAAGATTCCAACTCGCGATGCTCACTTCAACCATTGAAGTTTGCATATGCTTTTAGCATCCTTTGAATTAACAAAACCCTATGGACCGTGTCATGCACACGCCCTAGGTAACGATTCTATTAGAAGAACTTGTTTTGTTTATTCAACTACCATATAACAAATTATATGTAGTGGTTGCTACATTAATCCGTCTAGACTAAATATCGCTATGAAAGATCAGATCTTGTCATAGTCAACCTTTGAACATTGTTGTGAACTCTTTCCCAACATGTCGACTATTTCATAGATGTGCAACATCCATGTGTATTTATTTATAGATCCAAACACAACTGTAAGGTCTTACACCTTTCTCGAGGGTCCTTCAAGTTCAAAACTTGATTTCTCGTGTATGGAACTATCACGGATTTTATGGCTTCAAGCCATTTGACGGAGTCAGGGCCCATCATCACTTCTTTTGCATGTAGTCCGTTCATTATTCTCAAATAATGATTCAACCCTCAAATCTTGGTATTTGATTGTTTACTCGACCTACTTGTTTCAATAGGAACTTAGATCTCCGTGACCACAACCTTTGAAGCACGTGATCCATGAGCATTGTTGCTGCCTCCGAAACACTTTTCAAGCTGCAACTGCACATGTAGCTAAGGTTCTTTTAACCTTATCAAAGTTCTATTGTCCTCCCACTTAACTTTTCACGAAAAATTCCTTCTCAAAGAAACTTGACGTTCTAAGCAACAAACACTTTTGTCTCCGGTGTTTATGGAGGAATACTTAACAGTTTATACAAATACAGGTTCATCCGACTTTGGTTGCACACATCTTTCTTATGCATAGCATACCAATGTTTAAGAAAGGACAACTTGGGTTTTATCCCAAACCATAACCTTATATGGTGTCATTTCAACGGATTATGATGAAGCTCTTTTTAGTGGAAAAACGGTAATCTCTAAAGCTTTTAATCTTTAAAATATAATGACAGTTTTATGAATTATACCTTTGATCTTACCATGTCAAACAAGGTTTAATTACATATCTCGAACGCTCCATACTCTTATGGTGTTTCGGGAAATGCAAATCCACGGAACGATTCCATAAATCTTAGATATTATGCTAAACTTGTAACTCAAATATCTTCCTTTATGATCTTATCATAAACTATTTATATTCTTGTTACAATGATTTTGCACTTCATCTTGAAAGTCTTTGAACTTTTCAAATGTTTCACACTTCATCCTTATTAAGTAAATATTCATATATTCACTCAAATGTTCGGAGAAAGCATATGAAGTTGAAATCCATCGCTCTTGACTACACATAATGGACTTTGTACAACAATATGTACAAGTTCTAATAAGCTAGTCTATCGTTCCCTTTTGGCCTATGAACGAAGTTTTAATTATCTCTAGGAAAGTTTCACAAGTGTCATTTGATCAAAAATCAAAAGACTCCAAAATTCCATCCACATGGAGTTTCTTCATGTTTTCTTTCCAGTATAATTTAAACGGCGATGTCACTTCCTAAGTGATCTTTCAATCAATTTGTCTTTCGACATTTTTAGCACTAGTTTTATGGATGTGATATCTCCAACGAGATTTGCGAATCCATCTTTTATGGATTACGGCAATTATTTGAACAACCCTTTTGTTCTCATAATACCTGATAAAACAAATCTTTGAAGGCAAGCTTTGATGTTTAACGAGCAACACAATAACCCTTTATTTGTTCTCGATGAACATCATCACATATTCTTTTGCTAGTTACTTAGGCCATTGTAGTTCATGAATTGTGTTGTTTCGCATGACGATTCACACCAACAAATTCAGTATCAAATACTTAAGAACCACATTGTTTAATAAGCAAAGAATATAGCCATAACATGTATATCATCTATATACTTAAGCTGAAAAATTCTAGTCTTTTCCTTTCTGCCATATATTTATGAGATTCTCTTTCAGTATTTCCTTTCGCTTTGAAAGAATCTATCAACATCAATAGTGGAGTCATACATATGACACATAGTCCAAAGCGTGTATAATTAAATACCAATGTCTTTGGACTTGCACTTTGAAGTAGATCACCATCATCAAATATTTGGTGTTCTTTCAAATTCCTTTCTTTAGTAATCTCTTGGTGTAGTAAACATTTTACCTACATCAAATATTCACCCTTATCATGGAATCGTCCATGATCAAGCTACTGTTAGCTTATAGCGATGAATTATGAGTATAATGTTGCTATCCAAAACCTTTTGGAGGATTAGGACAACAAGTGTCTCCAACCTTTTGCAAATTCTCATCAAATATGAGAACATGACTTTAGCCATATTATACTCTATCATGTTGCAACCAAAACTTCGTTTCAGATATCACAATATCTTCCACAAATCATGGTTTCTGAAACAACTCTTTCAGATCCTTAGATAACCTTGATATTAGGAGAATCCTTTGAATATCAAGAATCATGGAGACAAACATGATACTTATATACTAACACTTGGAATTGTTACTTTTGATTTAATACTAATTATTAAACTTCATGGAGTAACCGGAACTTACTGAAAGTTTGCAATAGGATTTTTAAACTTTAGATTAACACTTCAAAACAATACGATACCAGTCAGAAAGTAACTAACGAATTCTATAGTTCTATTATCTCAATTATAACTAAGCTAAGATGGTAAACGGATGCCAATGACTACAACAACAACTATGCAAATTCACTTTGATTTAGTTTATGATAAATTGAGTTCTAATTAATAATTAAATTAATCTAGGTGAACTCCCACTCAAAACAATATCCCTCACATTGTTTTAGTGATCACACGAACCAAATCCACCACATCAAAACCGATCATCACGAGAGTTGATATAGCTTCAATGGAGAACAGTCAACATGTTCATCATATCTACTATATGACTCATGCTCTACCTTTCGTAATCCGTGTTCCCGAGGCCATGTCTGCATGCTAGGCTCGTCAAGATCAAACCTTAGTTTCCGCATGAGCAAATCTGGCTTGCTCACGTTGTATACACTTGTAGAATCTAACACACCCGATCATCACGTGGTGCTTGAAACAACAAGCTTTAGCAACGCTAACTAAGGGTGAACACTTTATGACTTGAAATTCATGTGCATGAGGGATCATCTTATAATGCTACCGTCCTACTAAGCAATACAAGATGCATAAAGGATTAACATCACATGCAATTCATAATATGTGATATGATATGGCCTTTCTTCTTTGTGCTTCCGATCTCCATCTTCTAGCACGAACATGATCTCCATCATCACCGACATTGCATCAAGGTCAATGATGCTTCTCCATGGTTGTCGCTCACCGGCTTCAACTATTACAACTACTTTGAATAGACACGCGGTCTTAATGTAATTTAAAGACAACCATATGGCTCCGCCGGTTGCCAACTTACAATAAGGAACATTGCATACATCAAATATAATCACAATCATGGCCATATCATCATCAGACACCTGCAAAAACAAAGTTAGACGCCTCTACTTTCTTTGCATATTTTACGTGGTTTGGGGCTTTCAATAAGTGTCGTTCTAACTTACGAACAAGAACCACAACATTGATACTAGCATTGTTGATTACCCGTTGTAAATTGGATCTTAACTATGCTAGGAGAAACAGCACCAAGAAGCCACTTATGCAATACAAGTTGCATGTTAAGCGTGGAGCAAGTCTCATGAACGATGTCATGTAAGGTTAGCCCGGCCGCTTCATCCCAACATACCGCAAGATGCAAAGTACACAAAAGCAATCGACAATAAAGCATCAACGCCCACAATGACCATTGTGTTCTACTCGCAACAGATCTACATATAGACACGGCTCGATACCACCGTAGGGGTTCGTAGCATGGAAAACAAAAATTTCTATCGCATACAAACAAACAAGCCAAGATCTATCTACTAGATTGTAGCAACGAGTCGATGGAATAACTCACCTCGAAGATTCCAAAGCGGTTAACGAGAGCGATTCTCGTGGGTGATGTAGTCATTCTTCCGATCTCAAGATCGTGGACGATCCTTCCGGCGTTGCTCCGTTAGCGCTCATGCCGGTCACATCGCTTACTGACGAAGACCTTCCTCTCCCTTGTTCCAAAGAAAATGGAGGTTGTAGCACTCTCCTCATGATTCCGGAAGACAACGGCGTGGTACCTAAGTAGAGGGAAATCCGCAGGCTTCGCCGGAGCGAGTATGGTGGATTATGAGAGAGGGCTATTAGTGGTCTAGATATTAGACACACCAATTAGAAGGCTCTAAACCGCTGGCTAAAGCAATTAGAAGCTCTAAACCAAAACGGCTCTAAACCGGAGATTAGAGGTAGAAACTTGTGTGTCTCAAGGAGGAGCCCCGCCTCCTTTTATAGGTGGAGGGCTAGGCGTGCGTGGAGGGAGGAGTCCCTACCCTCGGCCTAGGTTCAGGCCGGCTTGGAGGAGAGGAACTCCTCCTCCAAGTTGGTTTCAACCTCCTCTTGCTTGTTTCCCACAGCTTCCTGCTTCCCACAGCTTCTGCTTTCCACAGTTTCTGTTTTAGCCGTTTGACTTTCAAACCGGCAATTTGACTTTCATGTTTTTGGAACAGCAAGAACACTTAGTACATGATGCAATCATTCAATGACACATTCATGTACCCTCCCCGGAGTCTTGACAATCCGAACCTTCTAGAACATTCCCAATGAAAACACGGAATCATTCCCGAACTCAAACGGGACTTTCCTTATATGAATCTTATTCTCGACCATTCCGGATCACCTCGTGATATCCGGATCCCATCCGAGACTCAACAACATTCGGTCTCTTTCTCATAATACCATAACTACTCAAAACAACGTCGAATCCTTAAGTGTGTCTCCCACGGTTCGTGAATTATGCGACATGATCGAGACACTTCTAACAATAACCAATAGAGGAATCTGGAAATTCATATGGCTCCCACATATTTCTACGATTACTTTGCGATCGAATGAACCACTTACATACGATACCAATTTCCCTTTGTCTCACGATAGTTTACTTATCCGAGGTTATGATCGTCGGTATCTCGCATACCTAGTTCAACCTCGACGATAAGTACTCTTTTCGCTCCGTGATATGTGATCCCTTGTGATCCAGTCACATGCTTGCAAGCTAATTGGATGATATTCCACCGAGAGGGCCCAGAGTATATCTATCCGTCATATGGATGGACAAATCCCACTCTTGATCCATGTGTTTCAACCAATACTTTCCGAACACTCAATGCCACCTTTATAGCCACCCGCCACGGTGTGGTGTTTGATGTCATCAAAGCATCCATCCGGTAAAGGTGATATGCATGATATCATGGTCGAAGGAATTAGGTTACTATGTATCAGAAAGCATATAGCAATTGAACTATTGAAATGACTTGATCTTTATGCTACGCTTATCTATAGGAGTATGTCCATCACATCATTCTCCTAATGATATGATCATGTTGTTAATAACATCTCTATGTTCATGATCAGGAAACCATGATCATATATATTAACCAACAAGCTAGTTTAACAAGAGGCTTTACTAGGGACTCTTATTTTAGTTTACAAATCACACAAGTATTAATGTTTCCGGTTAATACAATTATAGCATGGTATGTAAACATTTATCATAAGTGTGAAGATATGATAATAACAACTTTATTATTGCCTCTTGGGCATATCTCCAACAAAGCGTTCTAGTGTGACAATCACACTTGGTTCCTATTGTTCTATAATGTATGGATGCACCCTAAAAGGCTGTGATGTATTTCCTTTTTTTGTAAAGGGGAGGCTTCTTTACTTAGTTATGAGACTACAAGAAAAATCCGATGTACAAACTCCGAAGGGGGTCACAACCGAACGGGAGTTCACACTTCCATTCTCCCATAATTTGCGAGACTGCGAGCAAACCCTACCTTTTCCTTCCCATGATTTACGAGTAAAAACTCACATGGGTCCATAAGCCTCTCAATATCCTTGATCAACGGACCATATCTCAACCAATCCTTTTAGGGGATCATCCGATATTGAATCAAGTGAGCACGATATGATTGAAGAATTATTGAGAATGTGACGTTGTGGAGCCATTGTCATGCCCTCCACTTCCACATATGTTATGGGGTAGCCCCTTGGGGTGGCCCGATATTTCACGAATTCCGCGGGGATCGAGGGGAAAGCGGTGGAAGGGGAAAGAGGATGAAATCCACGAACACACGCACACGAAGAACCCGATGAACTCACGTGCACAAAGGCCCGATACACGCCGATAACTCACGCCGGTGGCAACCGGTCCAACATAATCCCTAGGATCGGTGTTGGGCGAAGCTCTCTCTCCACGGCCAACAACGGGGGCGAGGTTCTTGGTGAGATCTTGACTACTTGGGCACGAGACACCGAGATCCCAAGGCCTTGTACAACTTGAACGCACTAGGCAAGATCCAAGAGGTTGTGGATAATATGGTGCCCCTTGGTAGGAGCATGAGACCAATAGATGAAAGATCCTCAAAGGAGTGTCCTCAACTATTATTATCCAAGTCTGCAGTTTACATATGAGGGGTGGGGCTTTATATAGGCCAACCACTTAAACAGGGGTAGTTTTGGAATAAAACTGGAAATTGGGGTGAAACTGGGGGTTACATGGGCCAGGCCCAAAAGGCCTTGACATGCCTGGCATCGAGCAGGCCGGAGACTCCGATGTTGGGTCCGGAGACTCTGGTTCAGTCTACGGACCCGTCTCTGGAGGGGGTATCAGACTGTCCCGGGCTTGGTTCCCGGGGCCGGACCGGAGGATGGTCCGGAGACTCGGTGTCTGTAACTGAGACTCCGTGTACACCGGAGACTCAGTGTGTGAGCTCAGCAGCTTCTTCTCCTGGTCCTTCTTCCTTGGGGGCTTGGTGTGGTGATGTTGCTTCATAGCCGAGGATACACAACGTAGTTGCATGAAGTAGCAAGCCATCCAAAGGTAGACCAAAATCACATGAGGAAAAGAGCGAGTTAACCTTGGCTTGTAGAAGTTTGGCTCGGGCGCGAGTCATTGGTCCACTTGGGGGACTAGGTGTTGTAGATGGAGGTGCGTCCGTAGGACGGGCTGCATCAGCTTCCCCCCCTTGGGAAAGAGTCGTCCTCGACTCTTCAACCTTCTCAACTTCATCTTCTCCATGGTAGGGTGAGAGGTCCTTAACATTGAACGTCGGGCTCACAAGATACTTGGATGTTGGGATATCGATGATGTAGGCATTGTTGTTGATCCTCTTTAGTACTTTGAACGGTCCATCACCTCTTGGCTTGAGTTTGGAGTCGCGGTCCTTGGGGAAGCGGTCTTTACTCAAGTGTATCCACACAAGGTCGCCTTCTTCGAAGATCATCTCTTTCTTGTTCTTGTTTAGTCTTGATGCTTGGCGAAGGACTTGTTGCTCGATCGTAGCTCTTGTGTCTTCATGGAGTTTCTTCATTGTTTGGGCACGCTTGACAATGTCCATATTGGCACGGTCATGAAGCGGAAGTGGAAGGATATCGAGCGCGGTGAGAGGCTCTAAGCCATAGACGATCATGAACGGGCTCCTCATGGTGGTGGAGTGCTTGGCGCGGTTGTAGGCGAACTCGGCGTGTGGAATACATTCCTCCCACTCTTTAAGGTTCTTCTTTATCAACACAAGTAGGAGTGTGCCAAGGCTTAGGTTGACGACCTCGGTTTGTCCATCGGTTTGAGGATGCGAGGCGGACGAGAAGAGGAGCTTGATGCCGAGCTTGGCCATGAGTGTATTCCAGAAGTAGCTCATGGATTTAACGTCGCGGTCAGGGATGATTGTTCTTGGTACACCGTGTAGCCGAATTATTTCCCTGAAAAACAAATTTGCTACATGTGAAGCATCATCGGTCTTATGGCACGGAATGAAGTGTGCCATTTTGGAAAAGAGATCCACTGCCACAAATATAGAATCATGTCCATGTTTAGATCTAGGTAATCATAACACAAAGTCCATGCTAATGTCCGACCAAGGTGCATGAGGAATAGGCAATGGCATATAAAGACAAAAAGGGTTAGACTTAGACTTAGCTTGGATACATGTAGTGCACCGTTGGACGTGGCGCTCGACGTCGCGCTTCATCTTTGGCCAAAAGTAGTGAGTGGATAGCATGTCATATGTCTTGTCACAGCCAAAGTGACCCATAAGGCCTCCACCATGGGACTCTTGAAGAAGCAAAATTTGGAGAGACGAATTCGGAATGCAAAGCTTGTTTTGTTTGAAAAGAAAACCCTTATGCAAATAGAAATCATCAATCCCTTTGTCTATTGAACATCTTGCAAAAATTGGTCCAAAGAAAGGGTCGGACGCGTACAAAGATTTGATGTCATCAAGACCCAAGACATTTACTTCGAGTCGCGTAAGAAGGTTTGTGTTTTTGCGAGACAAAGCGTCCGCTACCACATTTTATTTGCCCTTCTTGTACTTGATAAACTCAACCCACAAATTGGCTTGGCCCTTAAGATATTTCAACGACTCATGGTCGGAATGGATGATAAATTCTTTGGGCCAAAGGTAGTGTTGCCACACTTGAAGGACACAAACCAAGGCAAAAAGCTCTTTGTCATAAATGGGATAGTTAAGGCGTGCGCCATCGAGTTTCTCACTATGGTATGCAATAGGACGCCCATTTTGCATAAGGACGCCTCCAATGCCAATTCCACTAGCGTCACATTCAATCTCAAAGGTTTTTGTGAAGTCCGGTAATGCAAGAAGTGGTGCGTCGGTGAGCCTCTTTTTGAGCTCATCAAAAGCCTTTTGTTGTGCTCGTCCCCAAACGAACGTGACATTTTTCTTGGTCAATTCGTTGAGGGGGCAAGCAATGGTGGAAAAGTCTTTCACAAAGCGACGGTAAAAGCCAGCCAACCCATGAAAACTATGAAGTTCACTAACATTGGTAGGTATGGCCAATCTTGTATGTCCTTAACTTTTGAGACATCAACTTCAATGCCATTAGAAGACACAACAAAACCAAGGAAAATGAGTTTGTTTTTTGCAAAAGTGCACTTTGGGAGATTAGCATAAAGCTCTTCATGACGAAGGATTTGAAGGACCTCCTTAACATGAGTAACATGCTCCTCTAGTGACTTGCTATAGACAAGGATGTCATCAAAGTAAACAACGACACTCTTCCCAATGAGAGATCTCAAAATATGGTTCATGAGGCGCATGAAGGTAGATGGGGCATTTGATAAGCCAAAAGGCATAACCAACCATTCATAGAGACCAAGCTTGGTCTTGAAGGCGGTTTTCCACTCATCACCTTCGGCCATGCGAATTTGATGGTAACCACTACGAAGATCAATTTTCGAAAATATAGTGGCTCCACATAACTCATCAAGCATGTCATCAAGAAGCGGTATAGGATGTCGATAATGCACGGTCATAGCATTGACTGGACGGCAGTCCATGCATAACCGCAACGTATCATCTGTTTTTTGGAACTAGAATCACGGGGACCGCGCTTGGGCTAATGCTTACTTGGATCAAACCTTTGGAGACGAGTTGGTTGATTTGTCGTTCTATATCCTTCGTCTCTTCCGGGTTTGTGCGATACGTGGCGAGGTTTGGGAGTGGAGCGCCGGGTATGAGGTCGATGCGGTGCTCGATTCCACGAAGAGGAGGTAGGCCATGAGGAAGCTCTTCGGGAAATACATCTTGGAATTCCTGCAAAATAGCCATCAAAGAAGGAGGAACATTTGTCAAGTCATTAGTTCCTTGCGCTAGTCCCTTGCATACAAGGACATAGTGCAAGATGGATGGGTTGTTCCGTACTTCTCTCATCTCACTTTTGGTGGCAAGAAGAACACTCTTAGTTTTTCCACTCGACTTTGGCTTGTGGCACTCACTCACTATAGCGTGGTTCTCTTGCTCACCACTCTTCTCACAAGGTGTTTTTGTGTATTGCGCCCTCGCTAAAGCCTTTGCATTGTCCGCAATTATTTGGCTAGGAGTCATTGGTTGCAAAACACAAGTTTTTTCAAGCCATTTGAAGGTATAAGTGTTTGAGTGACCATCATGCAAAGCACGCTTGTCAAATTGCCACGGCCTTCCTAGCAACATATGGCAAACCGTCATGGGGACCACGTCACATTCCACCGTGTCTTTGTATGGTCCAATTGAGAACGTTACCGAGACGGTGTGCTTGATCTTGACGAACCCTTGGTAACTTAGCCATTGTATATGGTAGGGGTGCTTATGCGGATGGAGGGTGAGTTGAGTTTCTCACACAATTCCGTACTTGCAAGATTGTGGCAACTCCCTCCATCGATGACAACTTTGATGGACTTCCCATTGATACCGGCACGAGTTTGGAAGATGTTTGATCGTTGGTCTTCATTCTCATTGGCTTGAGTAGTTAAGACCCTTGTGACCACAAGCGATGGACTTGCGTCATGCTCACACACAAGTAGTTCTTGGTCCTCTTCCAAATGTTGCCTTGCCATGGCTTCCTTGAACCTTGCATCAAACTCATATTCACTCAAGTATTCTTCATCGCCGTTGTCATGGATGAACAAAACTTTCTTGTTCCCACATGCGGCCGACTTGTGTCCTTTGCCTCCACACTTGTAGCACTCACCATTGAATGGTTGTTCATCTCTTGTGTATTTGCCACTTGGGGGCGGTTTTCCTTGAGGAAGTGTTGGCTTGAAGGGAAGCTTGGTGGTATTTGATGAGCTTCCAATTGGTGTTGTTGGAGTAGTGGTTGGGGCTTGCTTGTATGTGAAGTATGTCTTTGGCTTGTTGTACTTGATGTCCTCTTGCACTTGACGCTCGGCCTTTGATGCTATGTGCACAAGCTCAACCATGTTGTTGTACTTTTGGAACTCGGTGATGCGCTTGATTGGATGGTTCAAGCCATTGAGGAAACGTGCCATTGTTTGCTCATCACGTTCTTCAATGTTGGAACGGATCATGTTGAGATCCATTTGCTTGAAGTACTCTTCCACGGTCTTTGTCCATTGACTAAGCGTTTGAAGCTTGTTGAAAAGGTCACGCGTGTAGTGCGAAGGAACAAAGCGAGATCTCATATGAGCCTTCATATCTTGCCAAGTTGAGATTGGGGGCTTCTTTTGATTCACGAGCGAGTTGGACTTGTTCCCACCAAAGGTTGGCATACTCATCAAACTCGAGGGATGCCATGGCCATCATCTTCTCATTGCTATAGTCGTGCATGCGGAAGATCTTGTCAACCTTGAGTTCCAACGAGAGGTATTCTTCGAGTTCATTGGAATCGGTGAACTTGGGCATGGTGAACTTGAGCTTTCCGAAAGTTTCTTCTTCATTGTGGTTCTAGTGGCGACGGTTGCCATGATTTTGGCGGCCATCTTCATCATCCGAGCTCTCATGTCTTGCTTGGTGACGGTGGCGTTGCTCTTGCGGTTGTTGAGGTGTCGCGTTTGGTGGTGGAACTTGGTTTTGACGACGAGCTTGGGGAGCTTGCTCGTGGTGTTGGCGCGGTTGAGGACGAGGAGGAGGTTGTTGATCCTCACGACGAGCTTGGGGAGCTTGCTCTTGTTCTTGTCGTGGTTGATGCCGAGGAGCATTGTCTTGCGCCATATGGCGAGGAGGACGTCGAGCCGCATGCGCAATGGGCTGCTCTCTTTCTTCTTGATGTGGAGGAGGCTCGTCATGATGATCATGTTGTCGACGTTGACGGTCATGTCGATGATGACGCCTTGGTGGATCTTCGAGTGCTTCACGCCGACGGCGATCTTGTTCTTCTACTTCGGATGCTTCACTTGTTGTTGAAAGAACATGTCGATGGCGATGGGCTTGGTGGTCCATGTGAGGTTGCTCTTGTTGAATCACAAGTGCCCTTGGTTGTGTCCGGTCCGCTTCATGTCTTGGAGGTCTTGCGGAGAGTTCACCATCATAGCTTGACGTCGCGGCGTGTCGTGGAGATGGTACCGCTTGAGAAGAGCTCATGGATTGAAGGACGGGTCCATCCCAGTGCCTTGAAGCGTGATAGCGAGGTGCACCTGATTCACTTGAGGATTGCCGTGATGATCTTAAGTCTCGTGATCGTGGCCTTGCTGACCCATCAATGAGGCGTTGAAGCTTCTCATCCGTTGAGGCGAGGGCGCGACCAAAAGCTTCATTTTGATGACCGAGGTTGTGTTGCATGGCATGCATTTGACCTCGGACTTCTTCGAAGCGGTTGTCGATGTTCTTGAACTCCACTCGGGCTTCGCTAAATTGTTCATCTTGGCGCGGCTCAACGGCTTCACAACGGTAGTTGAATTCTCCTCGGACCTTCCAATGGTCCCATCTTGTCATGTATTGTGTGTCGTCCTCCAGAAGTGGTGGTGCTTGGGACGGCTCGCCATTCCTGTCCATGATGCAAAGCCGACAAGGGTTGTATATGGAGAAGAAGGGTGCGTAGAGTTAGCCTTTTACCTCACCTTGGATATTATATCAAACCAATTGCCACACAAAGGAGCGAACAACGTGCAAAGTGAAATTGCAAAGAAACTCACACACAAATAAACTACAACTCTCAAAAGCTTTTGGTGGATGGGTAGGATTATGGGAAAGCCAAAGAACCAATCGAACGCAAAGGATAGTCAAAAGTGGAGAAGATCCAACAAACTCAAGTCAAAAGGAAATGGTCAACTCAAAAGGTGACGAGAACCTACGACTACACACACACGTGGAGAAAAATGGGGTTAGCACGACTATGAAAGTGAGCACGAAATGGCCTAACGAAGACTACGCTCGGTTGTCGTGCCAACTCAAGGAGAGACCACAACTCGTTTGCCAAAAGAGGGTAAGCAACGGATTTGTGCACTTGCCTTGGCGCGCTTCTTCCTCTCTTTTGCTTACAAGCTTGATGCTCTCTTTGTATTGGGAGACTATGTATCTTTCTATTTTTCTTCCTTTTTTTATTCTTTTTCTTTTTCTACCTTTCTATGCTACTATGTTAACTTTTGTATTTGCCCTCACACTCTCACTTTCCAATGGCAAGTGCACAATGCTTAGACAAACACAAAATGAGTTGCTCTCATAGGATAGGTACACACAAAGGAAGATATGGCTACAAGGGTTGGCACAAGTTATACCTTAGTTGTTGATGGTGATCTTGTGTCGATGGAGCGGGGAAGAGTTTGGGGTCCGTGGTGTCGAAGAGCGCGGCGATGTTGCGGAAGCTATCTGTTTGTTGCAGACACGCACACGGAACACAAACAACAAGCACACAGATTAACCAATGCAGAAAAGAGGAAAAATGTCAAAACTGGCGTCCAGGGCCGGAGACTCCGGTGTGGAAGATCTACTCGTTTTCTTGAGCGGAAATTCACGCCTAGAGTCCTCAAATCCGCGAAAATTTGGCCAAAATTGGGCTGGGAAACGCAGGCAAAAGCTGGACCAACACCTTAGACACGATTTGGTCGGATCAAAACCACAAATAACACTCCAAAATGATAGATCGATCCAAAGGCAAATTGGGGCTGTTTTTTGGGAAAATTTCGAATTTATGGTGGATAGAAGAAAAATTGAGGGGAAATTCGTGATCAACCTTGCTCTTGGTACCAATATGTTATGGGGTAGCCCCTTGGGGTGGCCCGATCTTTCACGAATTCCGCGCGGATCGAGGGGAAAGCGGTGGAAGGGGAAAGAGGATGAAATCCACGAACACACGCACACGAAGAACCCGATGAACTCACGCGCACAAAGACCCGATACACGCCGATAACTCACGCCGGTGGCAACCGGTCCAACATAATCCCTAGGATCGGTGTTGGGCGAAGCTCTCTCTCCACGACCAACAACGGGGGCGAGGTGCTTGGTGAGATCTTGACTACTTGGGCACGAGAAACCGAGATCCCAAGGCCTTATACAACTTGAACGCACTAGGCAATATCCAAGAGGTTGTGGATAATATGGTGCCCCTTGGTAGGAGCATGAGACCAATAGATGAAAGATCCTCAAAGGGGTGTCCTCAACTATTATTATCCAAGTCTACGGTTTACATATGAGGGGTGGGGCTTTATATAGGCCAACCACTTAAACAGGTGTAGTTTTGGAATAAAACTGGAAATTGGGGCGAAACTGGGGGTTACATGGGCCAGGCCCAAAAGGCATTGACATGCCTGGCATCGAGCGGTCCGGAGACTCCGGTGTTGGGTCCGGAGACTCCGGTTTAGTCTCCGGACCCGTCTCCGGAGGGGGTATCAGACTGTCCCGGGCTTGGTTCCTGGGGCCGGACCGGAGGATGGTCCGGAGACTCCGGTGTATACCGGAGACTCCGGTGTGCAGAGCTCCAGCAACTTCTTCTCCTAGTCCTTCTTCCTTGGAGGCTTGGTGTGGTGACGTTGCTTCATAGCTGAGGATACACAACGTAGTTGCATGAAGTAGCAAGCCATCCAAAGGTAGACCAAAATAACATGAGGAAAGGAGCGAGTTAACCTTGGCTTGTAGAAGCTTGGCTCGGGCGCGAGTCATTGGTCCACTTGGGGGACTAGGTGTTGTAGATGGAGGTGCGTCCGTAGGACGGGCTGCATCAGCATGCCTCCGCTTGATAAGCATTGAAGCATTGGAAAAAGCATCCACAAGCTGCAAAAAATATCAAGCTGGCGGCATACCGTCATTTGTAACATTTTGTGATATGTGCATGTGGTAGTGTGGTGTGCGTCCATATTGTACTAAGTATATTACCTTAGCTCTTCTGTGACATGTCATCATGTATTTGGTGTACTTGCAGAGCATGTTGAGGCTGCTATAGTGTTGCAAATAATTTGGTACACACACCCCCCACCACCAGCACCACACGCACGCACACACCATGGGATTTTTTCAGTATAGCGGTATAGCGTAATGCGCTGCTCAACTTTTACCCAAAGCAACTCTACCATTCAGTTTAATACTCCTTAATTTATAAATTAATGGAGTTGCTACTATGTTTGGGATTATTTGTCAGAGTAACTTGTTGCCCGCTCAACCATCTACAAATGCATGGTATCACTCCCAAAAGTTGTAACTGTAGCATGGCGAACAATTATGCTTGACATACGTATATCTACAATCTCACAAATTTCAAATTCAAATTTGTGCACCAAGAGAAAAAAGACTTTTTTTATTTGTATCTTTATTATCTTGGGATACTACTCATAGTCGGGTTTGTTTTTTTGCTAGCACTAAAAACATTCTCCTATCCACGTCGGTAATTAGGATTCTATGGCTTGCTTTGAGGTTGTGGTAGCAAGAGCCACACTTGTCATTAAAATCTCGTCTACTCGACTATTTCACAATTCAGAGAACTACTGGAATCTATGTACACCAGGACCCAACTTTTGAAACTTAACAAAATTAGAAAATGAGAGTGCTGCATTGTAAGTTTTGAAACTTAAACTACAAATACCTTTGTTGCTAAGTTTTAGAACTAGGCGCAACGGAACCTAGGTTCTTTTTTTTGGGGTGGGGTGGGGTGGGGGGGGCACGAATCCTTCAAAAGAATTTGACCCGAGTATCATGATATTTTGTCACATGCATGGAGTACAGCCGTCCAGGTTCATATTTTCCCTATCAAGAGCAGTTGTCGCACTTGAGACCGTCCATCTACATGTTCGGGTCCAGTGATAAATTTACCATGTTTAGGAGTTAGGACGAATACTCTTCATGGAAATATCTCGTATTACCATTTCAAACGTAATATCTATATGTTACTCCCTCTATTCACTAATATATGACATTTTACAAAGTAGTAGCTTTTTCTAGAACACATGAATGTTGACATGTTTTAGCGTGTAGGTTCATTTATTTTAGACTATATCTAGCTAATCTATTTTGAAATATCAAAAAGGTGTTACGTTAGTGAATGGAGGAAGTATTTACATCTGGAAAATACACTTACATAAACTTCTATACATCCGGTCCATAAATGATTTGTATTACATATTGACGCGCTACGTACATCTTCTATCTTGGGAATTATTTCGCGAGATATTTTGAGTACTGCCGAGATTATCAGACCATTTACTGTCGTGCTGGTCGCTGTGTGAACCCGATCATATCGTGCAGAGTGCTATGCTGCCAAGCCGCGTGTCACATTGGGTTACTGCGAGTTCATACTACCTTAAGTACCCACCCACTTGCGAACAGCCAGCCTGCAGTGTCATCCCCCCCCCCCCCCCCCCCCCCCCCTCCAGGGCACAAATCCAGTACCTTCTCAAGGTACCGGCGGGCGCACCACCCGCCGCCGGAGATCATGGCCTCCGGCTCCGAGACCGACGCGCGCGCCGCCGAGCTCGCCGCCCTCTCCGGGGAGAAGCTCGTAGACCTCCTCCATACCACCCACCGCAGGACCGACTTCGAGGCGGTCGCTCGCGTCCTCGAAGCTCGGGATCGGAGGTTCGCGGAGGTCAAGGCCGCGCTCGCCGACATCGACGCCCTGCGGAGGAAGCACGACGCGCGCCGCCGGCCGCGGGAGATGGCTCCTCTGCCCGGGATCTCCTCCAGAGACCCGGTGCATCGGGACGAGCCGCGCGTGGAGGAGTTGCCGCTGAGTCGGCGATTGAAGCGGCTGAGGCAATGCGAGACCAGCGCCTTGGAATCGGGGAAGAGGGATGGACAGGAGCAGAGTCAGGGCAATTCGGTCGGCAGATTGGGGGCAGAAATCTTCGTCTGCCAAGTCACTTCACTCGATTGGCCCGAAAGAAAGGATTCAAAGTATAATATCTGATGCGCAACCGATGTCATGTCACGCTAGACCGGTTGCAGTAGTCGATGTGTTATGATAGTTCAAGATTATTGTTGACACTAGTATTTTGGTTTTGAATGAAAACTAGCTTATGTTTAATTTTCAAATAAATTCATTTCACCTTTTCACAGTTGCATATGTATTCTTGGAAAGTTTAATTATATCAAATAATTTCCCACAACTTCCCTGATTAGCGATCAATGTCTCTTTTAGTCGGTGAACCAAAACATGGGCGGACCCAGCGGGTGTGCCGTGGCACATTCAGAAAATTTGAAGTTTTTTTCTACTACTAGTCTACTATCATGTCGGTCCAATACTAGTGCTAGCTAGCCAATAAAAAAAATATACTCCCTACGTCTTAAAATAGATGTCACGGATTTGTTAAAACTTAGATAAATCTAGAAACTATTTAGTATGTAGATTCATTTAAATTTTGCAAAAACATGAGACATCTATTTTGAGACGGAGGGATTAACTGAGAAAACAATAATGTCTTTGTTTTTTTTTTTGAACGATAAAAGACCCGAAGGCCCCAGAAGCTCCATTACTCGGTGGGTAAGATTACAAAGAGGACCCTAACAAAAAGCAAGCCCTCGCAAATTACAAGAAGAACCCCAAATAAAGAGAAAGAAAAGCAATCCGGTCCTTCTTCTCCACCGCAACCAACACTGGATCTCGAATCATGGCCGCTGGCGCCGGCACCGGGGACTACGCCACTTGGACCGACGGCAGGATGGGTCGCCATGTCGAGATCAGAAGACCTCCCTGACGGCATGACTGCCTGGAGGAAGACAATCCTCGGAGCCAAAGCTCTCGAGGTGCGGAGCGGCCCCTTAGGCCAAGGATAGCGGCGGCGCTCAACACCGACGCTTGGGATCTGCCGCAACTTGAGCTTCGAGGAGACTTGCCGGCGTCGAGGCACCGCATCCCGAAGCCCCACCCAACTCCAACTCCCCTCGCCACCACGGCCGTCCAGAGGAAGAAGAAAGGCGCCACAGTAAGAACACCAACACTGCTCAAGCCGACGCAGAAAGACGAGCCGCGCCACCTCTCTCCTCGCCTCCACGGCCGGAGAAGGCAACACAAAGCATCCGCCCACGCTGCGGCGGCTTCCACCGCACAGCTCCACCTCACTGCCTCACGGCCAGCCCAGGGGAAAACGGCGAGCAAGCCCACACTGCGCAGGAAGGCACCAACGCAGCTTTATTCGGCGGTCGCATCCGTCTTCACCAACTCCAACTCCGGCGAGGAGCTTGAGCAGGAAAGGGCGAACCCTAGCTTCCGATCTCACGCATCGATCTGGAGCCACACCAACTACGGCCATATAGGCCACTACCGGCATAAAGCCACTAAACCTAAGCCTAACTACTCCGGCATCCCTCCACCGCCACCTCCCACCGGCTAGTCCGGCGAGAAGAGCTTGGGAGGGAGCCAACTTGGGCTGGAGCGCGACTCTCAAAGCAGAGGGGTGGGAGGAGAGACTCTCTGCTCACTCCCCAGATGAGGATTGTGGAGAGAGGCCACAATAATGTCTTTGTGAAAGGTGGTTTTAGAGATTGGAGAAGACGCAAAGCATTTGAGAAACATGTGAATCAATTAGCTATGTATATTATTCATTTGGCATATTTGTATCGTGCTGGTGTGAAAAAAAATTAGAAATATGCATACCCTCCAGTTTTTTCCGGGTCCGCGCCACTGAACCAAAAGCGTCAATGAGCGCGTTCACAAAGAGTTTAAATAGGCCTGCATGGTATCTGCAATTTTTTTTTTGACGTGGTATCTGCAATTTCATATTAGCATGTGTGTTCTCGTCCAAACTACACTATCGTGATTAACAGATTCTAAAATCTCCTGCGAAAAAAGAAAAAGATCCCCCAATCGTGTCGTCGACTGCACAAGTGTTAAGAGTCCTCTAGTCAGAGCCATTGGCGGGCACTGAATCCACGTCCACTGGGACTACTGGGGCGGCAGCACGGTAGTGAGCAGACTCCTCCTCGTACCGTTTTTTGTCGACTTGAGACTGCTGAATGTAAAGTTGCTTCTCTTCGGCTGCACATGACACGGAGCAAGAAAATCATCAGAAAAAAGATTTTCATTGTACTTGTGAACGCAATCGATAATACACAGATGGGAGGAAAATGAGCTGGGGCATATAATGGAGAATAATAATTTAGAAAGTTACTTGACATCTTCTGCCACATCTCGCCAAGCTTCTTTGCAATTTCCGTTGGAGGCAAATCGGGATTGCTCTTCTTCACTCCCTGCGCCAACAAAAGCAGATAATCTTATGTTCAAGATCTCGTATAATCTAGCAGTAACTAGGATGTGTATACTTCAGAAAAGAACTCAGCTATGAGTCAAGGAGTAATGCTTAACCCCAAAAAGGAGGAGCTGATATAGTTCAGCCTCATATAATCAGAGTTACTCTTCACGTACATAGTACACTATAGTCCACAAAGATAGAATGTTATTTGTTCAAAGAAAAATATCATAAATGTATAATCCCTTAATTCCATAAATAATTTTATTATGATGAAAGGAAAATTTTCTTTTTGCATCTCACTGAAGGATAAAACTCTCTTTTCTTCAATGATATGTACTAAATAGCCTACTGCGCTCTGCTCAACTGTTATCCAAAATAAATCAAGTTTTATTAAGTTTAATACACTAAGTATGAAATACTGAAGTACTCCCTCCGTTTAGAAATATAAGATGTTTTAGGTTTGTGAAGAAGATGTATCTAGACACCTTTTAGTGTATAGGTTCAGATAAATTTAGACACTAAAATATGTCTAGATACATCTTTTTCACAAACCTAAAACATCTTATATTTCCAAACGGAGGGAGTATGTATTATTTTCGGGATTATTGGTCGAAGTAACTTACTGCCCGCTCAGCCTTTGAGAAGTACATGAATGGCGTCATTGGTCTTTTGGGGGCGTGAGGGTCTTTTTTCTTCTTTGGCTTCCTTTTCTCTGAACCTTCGCCGTCCCTGCCCTTAGGCTTCCTTTTCGCAGGTGGCTTTGAACTACTAGCTTCCTTTTTCGATGACTTCTGGAGAACAAAACAAAAAGAGCCAGAGATCATTAGCATATTTGATTTCACACTTCAGTCCTGCGACAGCAATTAAGAAATCTAACTACCTCTTTTTGACCACCACTTTCACTAGCATCGGATTCCTCACCACCAGAATCATCAGTAGGAGATCCACCATCATCCTTATCTACAACAAAATCTTCATCCTAACATGTCGTGGTAAAGAACACAAGTATATAAAGGGACTTAGTAACAAGATTAATAAGTCAGCACCAAGGAACAAGCAAACAAAAGGCAATGTACCTCTTCATCACTTTCCTCATCCCCGGCCTGATTTTTTATTCTCGCCAGATAAGGATCACCAGCAGCATGTTCAGTGTCCAGTAGAATATCAGCAACCCCACCACCTGTACCTTGACCATCTCCAAGGTTCATTATTTTCAAGTTCTTTGCACTTGAAATGGAAAAATACACTTGTAAGTCGTATGTATAAATTTAGCAAGAAGGTTAACGAAGCTAATAGAAAGGCGCATACTTGATAAAGTTGAAGAGGTTATGGTATTCACTCCTTTGAATATTTCTGAAGAGATGCTCTTGGTCATTTATTAGCTTGATAAGGAGGTCGAAATAATGAGATGACATGCTGGCACCCCCAGTGCCATGGCGTTCAAATTCAACAAACTCGATCTACATTACATAGTAGCAAAATCGGCATTATGGTTAAAACTTCTCATGGTTGGACTATTATATGCTTTCTGCAATGCATGAACGGATGAGAATCAGTTTCTAGCGTATGAAAAAGTAGCACCTCTTCATGTAAAATGAGCGTAGGGGGCTTCGGCAGAAAGAAAAAGCCCTTTTCAAGTGGATACAACAGTCCATCTTCAGCTTTGAGTGACGATTTAACTGCATAACCACCTTGGGCGCTTCTGAAAGATCCTGGCCTTGTGACTTTAGAACCAGATAGACCACGAAGGGCTTTGACAAATACCTCATGTACTAGACCCTATGGGTAAGCAGAAGCTCATTGTAAGTTAGTTGATTTACCATGGTCCATAATTACCAGACCAAAATAAATTTAACAGAGGAGCATATGTTACTAAGTAACAATTGCAAACTATATTTAAAAAGCAAACACCAATCTATAACAGAATGTATTATAGAATGGACAGGTTAAATTTGAAGGTAATGCAATTATGTGGTAATAAACCTCCCACTGAGTCCTAATATTGTGTCTCATAGATGCCCATCAAATTTGTCCTTCCATGTAAAGATATGACCATGATCTGCCCCCAAAACCATTTACTGTTAATTTACTATATGCAAGTTCTTAAGAGGACAGTCTAGAACCGAAGGGATTGCCTGCTTGTCTTAACTTAAGCCTAAGCTTCAAATGCAATTCAAGTGTAATGAAAGGTTGAGAGAACCAAGCAGTTCTAGGTTGGCTAGAATGCATGCCTGTGAGCTCGCCCACTGCGTTCAAGATGCAGCCTACGCAGGTGCCTCACATCTACCTAACAACGTACAGTTAAGGGAGGGAACCCCCCCCCCCCCCCCCCCCCCCTTCCCCCTTTAACCACATTCATGAAAGGTTGAATGTGATTCTTAACAACAACAAAAAAGGGAAATTCTAATGCAAATAGAAACAAGTTGCGGGTCTTGAATAAGCTCTAGGTGGAATTTTTACTACTCACAAAACTTGCCTTGACCAATTGCCATGCACATTTTATCATTTCCTCTTATAAGCAGGGCTAGTGATTCCATTTCAAACGAGTCAACAAAAGCAAAAGTGTCTATTATTTAAAAATTAACAAGACTTCCACCTGATAAGATTCCTCTAGCCTGTCTTTGTATTTTTCCTCAAGAAGCTCTCTGCTTAATTTCATTTGTTTTTCAACAACTGTATCTGTCTCAAACTGTCAGAGAATAAGAGAAACAGTCAAACAATTGCTGAACTGTCTACCAAAACAAATAATCTAGCCAAGCATAAAATAAAATATAAATAGTGCAAGAAATTTTTTCAGCACACAACCTGAATGACAATGTGAGGATACAGTGTTTGCCCTTTACGGATTGGCGGATCAAGAGTCACAACCACAATTGTATGAGGATTGTTTGACTGCAAAGCACAATCATACCACACAATTACTTTCATGTTGCATCAACAGGACAACAATATGAACAACATAAAAGCAGTTCATGCAGTAAAATACAAAACAACATAACCTTTGGCAAAATAAAGAGGCGAACAATGCTGCTATATTGGATTTTAAAATCACTTGCTTGTCCTTGAAGCCGCAGAAATGAAACATGAAGCTCAACACCATATCGTCCTCTGCATTGCCAAAGATCTTTTAATTTTGGAGGAAAGCATACAGAAGATAACCATAAAGAGATCAGCTTCTAATAGATAAATTGTTCCATATTTCCCACCTTGGTGTAAGAATAGCTATTCCATCAAAGGTGACAACTGCCTCTTCAGAAGGATTAGAGCCATCAGTCCCGCTCGTTATTGCCTCCCACATCACCTAAAAGGGAAAAGATAAACGAGAAATTTCAGTGCTCGGTGTTTCACATGTCAATGTGCTTCATGTTGCATGGCACATCACCTGGGCCGAAGTGCGTTCCTCATTTCCAATAAATTGCGTATTTGACGTAGGTACATGAAAACTCATATCCATGAGCGAATCCTTCTACAATCACAGGAGATAATAATTTTAGATCAGCACCCAACTTGTGCATGAGGAACAAGTGCTAAATAGGACCATTAATAACAAAGTAAGTCTTGGATGGGAATGCAGAAACAGTGAGTGGGTGCCTACAAACCTCATTAGCACCAGTAGTATCATCAACATGAAACTCCAAGAGAACATCTGTCTTGCCTTGCATCTGGGTTTGTGAGACGTCTGCTAGAAAAACTTCAAATGCTTGCTTTGAACCAACCATAAAGGTTAGCATGTTTCCTATAATGGAAATTGTGACTCAAACATAGTTAAAACTGAATTTTATTTACAGAAATTAAAGGCCATGAACCTTACCATCTAAATCAACTCTTCCCCAGTTATGACCGCTAACAGACAACTGCTTTTCATCTGGTGATATGCCCATATTCTTTTGTATAAAGCTGGTCAGGTTGCTTACATCCTATAAAAGAAAGTAGATAATGAACATTGCATCAGCAGAATACACTAAACTCACCACTCATTGCTGCTAGCAATTCAATACTCATAGAGTTGACCGACTATTTGGGAAAAAAAGTCCTGCTTATCTAATGCAAGTCTGACAGTTGAAGTCTAGCATTCGGAGACATCTGAAGTTAAAACTGATAGTGGAGAAAAACTCAAAGGCTCCCCATCTTGAATGAGATGCACCTCAATAGAGTATCCAGGCCCTTTTCGTGGTGATAGCATGACTAAGACAGCATGTTGTATAGATTATGCAAGCGCTACCGTGTAAGCTGTTCCTTCAATATTTCCATAAGGTTCAATTATACGGATGGATGGAAGATAATCAATGCTAAAAAAAATAACTCAGGCACAGCATATGACAATAGTATAGCAACCAGTTTGCAACTTCACGCTGATTCAAATACAGAAATAAAAGCTAGGATGTCTCAACCGCGGGTTTGGTTAGGAACATATGGCAAGTCATACGATAAACATATCAAATAGCAGAATATAAATTAAGGCTACATATACCTGTGGCTTGGGAAAACCAAAATGTTCATCCTGGACATGATTTTCAGCCATACCACAAGCATATGCAATGTATGTCATGGTAACATGACTGCAATACAATAAATCAAGAAGGGGAAACCTGGGTCTTCATAAGCATCGATAATTCTACACATATTAGGTAATGCGAGTTCTATTTTTAGTCTGCTATGTTAGGCAAACTATTGATCATCTATTCTGATTAAGAAAAAATAAAACAATCTGTATTCAGATGGGCGTAGCTCCTACGGTTAACATCTTTTGTGTTTCCAGCAGCCTCTTCACATCAGGTCTAGCATATAATTACTCAATTATATAAAAAGGAAAGAGTGATAAGGAAATAATAACCTGTTCCCGGAAGCCAATAAACTTGTAGAACAGGCCATCTTTGGTCCTGACTTCAAGCTGATATGCCCTGGGGACTTTCATCCATTTCACAGAAGTTATATCAGTTTTATCAATCCTGATCGTCTTTCCTCCACCTTGTCTGTTCCATGAAGGCCCTCCAGAATTCACTTTAAACTGGCCAGGATTCTGTACAGGAGCAAGAGTATAATGAAACATGACGAGATTCTTGTTATACCAAACAATAATTGATCAACATGAACATTGGTGAGCATTTTGAAAGAGTAAAGGAAGTAAGTCATAACTTGCAGTCTCAAAGCCATTAAATGCACCAAAGTGTGGTACGACATTACTCTCTACATGAAGATTATCAAACCGCACATCGATGAGTAATAACGGATGCAAGCAGTACCAATTCAATGGTCAGGGGAAGCATAAGAACATCATTCAGTTAAGTATACTTTACGGAACAAGAACTATTTGCAGTCATGGCAGATATCGACTCTGAATTCTGAACTCTGAAGCATGAAGGAAAATGATAGTACACACTTTCTAATTTGCAGTAATTAAACAATGCCGGCACATTTCCAGATTAGAAGCACTATCTAACGACTGGATTCCACAACAGGGTGCCCGGTGATTCAAAAAGTTCCTATTGGCTGCAGCAACCGCCCCCACATAAATCTAGGATTTCGCCTAAAACCCTCAACAGAGATCAGGTACAGGCGCGCCACTATCACGAAATCAAACAAATTAGAGGCGGAAACATCTCCTGCCGAGCACTCGGTTCGACCCAACTGATAGCGCAACAAAGCGAAGCGTGGATTTGCCCTGATACGCCGCGAAAAAACCCTAAAATCAGACCAATGCGCGACAACGATTAACCATCCCAGCAGAACGAGCTACAACGTCCGCCGCAGCCTGCGGTTGCTCGGAACTTCGCCACCGACATTGGTGTCAAAACCTCGCGAAACCCTATGAAAATTGACAGTGCGAGGAGGAGGGAGGGAGGAGCTTACCGTGCCGGTGCGGCCTCCGAGGAGGATGTTGTTGAAGATGAGGCCGTCCGTCATCTCCGCCGCGGCCGGCGCTCGCTGCCCCGTCGCGCACCCCTCCGCTGGATTCCCCCGCTTCTACCGCTCGGCTTCTCCTCGGCGGAGCGAATACGAGATGAGACCCTCGCTTGCTTCGATCGGCTCTGCGGACGGAAATAGACGATCGATCGGAGCGCGCGGCCGCGGCGCAGTGGTGGCACTCGCTCTCCAATAGGAAAGAACCTTTGCCTCCGGCTGACCAGCGGGCCCGACCTGCCAGGGTCACGCGGATTTGATCCCTAGGTTCAATAGCGTTCACCACGAGCTGGGTCTACCGGTCAGAAATATGGGTGGCACCCACCGGGTCCGGGCCTGGGCCGGGTCCGGCCCCATACCTGCTCTATTTTATTTGGCAGGTCTTATTTTTTATTAGACCCGTGATTTGGTCCGGTTTGGAACCCGATAGTTACCGGTCTCGTCCTCAAGCTGAACATCAAAGTATTTGCCAATTTAAATAAAAAATATGTTTAGATAATTTAAATATACATGACAACATGATAGAGCAAAGATGTGTGATCTTTTCATGAGATGGTGATAGTCGATTTAGTGGAGTTCGGGCTTGACGATCCGACTACACGTGCGATCCTGCAGAATCACGATCAGCCTGACCAGCGAGGGTCTTAATTCCTACATGAAATCGAAAACAAGTAAGGACTAATATTGCAATCAAGATATTGCGGATTAATATGAAAGCTTTATTAAAAATGTGGGATCATGTATCGGTGCGAAGTACAAGAGGCCTCTGCGACGCTCGAGCCTTGGCGAAGTTGCGACGATGGCTAACTTTATGTCTAAATAAAATTTTGGTCTAAAGTGACGGCTATGGAGGGTATTTAAGGAGGAAAAGGTGGAATTTTGGCCAGCCATAGAGGTGGTGGCCGAAACCAACCCTAGAAGTTATTTTCTCCTCAAATACAGACTCTAAAAAGTGGCTATTTTAATTCCTGTAAAAATTATAAGGGCCTGGCCCAAAATAAAAGATGTCACAACACCAAATTAAGCTATTGACGAATTTATGATGTAATATTCTTGATTATTTCGTCCAAGCCTTCTTTCTTTATTATGACGGCTTTAAAGTTCTAAAATCTTTATTTGTGGCCTCCTCTTGAATCCTCACATGCTTGCTGCCATCTCTATGCATGATCATGCTCCAATGCTTGTACCTCTCGTCCATGCTTGGTCCAGTAACAAATATATCTGATTTAGGCAACATCATACTCCCATGTATGTGAGGAATAGTTTTAAGAAACGAAATTACCTGATAGTTAAGTTGCTCGGCACGAGCTTGAGTGATAGGTCCTTGTATTTGTGTAGTTGTAGGTACAACGGTTGTATCAATAGATGGGATGTCCACATCACAAATCTTTTCAACTTGTTTAGAGCATCTCCAATAGAAACGCTAAAATAGCACGGCGCGGGAAAAACTGCCAATTTAGCGCGGGAGTTTTGCCTGATCCAGCAGACGCGCGAAAGTAGCGTGCACGCCATTTTGCACAATTCCGAGTGCTATATCAACAGCTGGCGCTACCACGCGCGGCAAAATCACATCGCGAAACCGTCCGGAAACTTTCCTCCCTTCTCTGCGCGCCATGCCCGCTCCACCGCTTCATCTCCACGCGCCACGCAAACCCATGCCGCCACCGACTCCGAGATGCCAAGTTTCTAATGTCTGAACCAGCGTATATAATTCTTTATCATAAGTAGAATAGTTCAGACTAGTCCCACTCAATTTCTCACTAAAATATGCAACAGGTTTTCCCTCTTGTAATAACACACCTTCCAAACCAATTCCACTAGCATCATATTCAAGCTCAAAAGTCTCATTAAAATCAGGAAGTTGGAGTAATGGAGCATGTGTTAAATTATCTTTCAATATCATGAAGGCTTATTGTTGTGCATCGTCCCAAACAAATGGTACATTTTTCTTGGTAAGTTCATTCAGCGGCGCGTCAATTGATTCAAAGTCTTTGACAAATCTCCTATAAAAACCAGCGAGGCCAAGAAAACTCCTCACTTGTGTGATCGAATTTGGGCCGCGGCCAATTCTCAATAGCTTCAATCTTGGCTAGATCCACTTTAATACCCTGGGATGTAACAACATAGCCCAGAAACATAACTCGATCAGTGCAAAAAGTGCACTTCTCAAGATTACCAAACAAACGTGCATCACGTAAAACATTGAAAACACCACGCAAATGATCCTCTAAAGATCTGCTATAAATCAAAATATTATCAAAGTAGACTACCACAAAACGTCCAATAAAAGCACAGAAAACTTTGTACATTAATCTCATAAATATGCTGGGTGCATTAGTTAAACCAAACGACATCACTAACCACTCATATAAATCGAACTTAGTTTTAAATGATGTTTTCCATTCATCTCCCAATTTCATACGCGAATCAACTTTAGAAAACATGGTAGAGCCACTCAATTCATCAAGCATGTCATCTAAACATGGAATATAATAATGATATCGAATAGTAATATTATTGATAGCTCTACAATCATTACACATGCGCGAAGAACCATCTTTCTTAGGTACCAAAATAATAGGAACAACACATGGGCTAAGGGGCTCACGAATATGATCTGGATTGGTTCTATATGACGCGTGGTTGGGCAACATAGCACATGAATTAGATTAATATGGTGCTCAATTCCTCTAATAGGAGGTAGTCCTGGTGGCATCTCAGCTGGAATAACGTCCTCATATTCCTGCAAAAGGTCAGCAACAGCAGGTGGCAAAGAAGGAGGCATATCCTCAAGAGAAAACAAAACCTCTTTGCAGAAAATGGCATAACATTGAGTATTGTTTACATCTAGTTCAACAATATTGATTTTATTTGCAAGCATACATAGACTCTTCAAACGAATTTCAGTAGCATGTTTAGAATCAGATTTAGTGTTCTTTGGTGGTACAAAATCTGTAGCAATAATCTGATTCTCACTTTTTTTATTTCTCCTCAGTTTTAGCTCTACTAGCTCTAGCAAGATCATCTTTTAAAATCTGTTCGGGAGTCATAGGTTTTAGACCAATTTTCTTTCCATCATGCATAAGAGAATAGTGATTAGTTTTACCATTATAAACATATTCTTTATCAAATTGCCATGGTATACCAAGTAACAAAGAACAAGCTTGCATATGTACAACATCACAATCAACAAAATCATAATATGTACCAATAGGAAAATGCACGCTTACCGTTCTTGTTACCTTGATCTTGCGAGAATTATAGGTAAATATTTAGCAAGGTTAATATTCTCACAAGCTTTCAACCTCGTACTTATTTCATCTAATTTTAAGTAAATGTAGACCTCACAAACGGGCAACCTCATATTATTTCATCTAACTACAAGCAAATACAATTAGAATTATAAAAATTAAGGTGGGACATAATTTAAACTTCCTAGGATGGTCCAAAGAAAAAATTAATGTACTTACATATGTGATTACAAACCTATTTGTTACAAAGACATAATATCGAGAAGAGTTTCGCAACAGCTAATCAGTTTAGCTTTACAGTAGTACACCCGAGACAAATATCCAAAGTCCATGTTTCATCGACATAGGAAGAAAAGTGTGATCTAAATTTTGTTTATACCACTGTTGTATATTTTGGCTGATGCAAATTGGGAATCGATTCCTAGGACTCATAGGATGAAGAGCTTGTCCATCAGAATCGCTACCTCCAGGTAGAGGGAGCGTCGTGCAGCGGCGCACAACACACCTCCTACAAACAGAGATGAGATCCGGTTGATTAGAGCGATGAAGAGGGATGCCATGACAGGATAAGTGATAGAGGAAGAAGGTATACCTCAACGGGGTGACACATGAAGTGGACATGATCGCCGGGTGATGACCCACAAGTATAGGGGGTGTGTCGTAGTACTTTTGATAAATAGGAGTGTCAATCCCAACGAGGAGCAGAAGGTGTTGACTAGTGGTATGGAGCAGAAAATCTCTGTAAATACGTAGCAAACGGATTTTTAGTGGTTTTCTGATAAGGCAACAAAACAAACAGAAAACGCAGCAAGTGGCCCAATCATTTCTTAGCAAAGTACAATCCGGTGGGAATACTTATAAGGACCAAACGTTCTCGAAGACACATGGGAATTCTGTCAAGTGCTTTCGCTTCAAATAGCTGAGTACTCTTCTTTGGTGTTGTAAGTGTTGTGTGGGTGAACCTGAGCTAATGTACCGACCTTACTTGGACTAATACATACTTGTGATTAAACCCCCTGCAAACATCCGTAACTACAGGAAAGTAATTAAGATATAAACCTAACCACAACCTTAAACTCTGAGATCCTACGCTCCCTTATGCAATGGTGTCCTAACGGGGTTCGGTTTCATCACTCCGGCAACCCCACAATTAGTAGCCAAATACACAATGCATTCCCCTAGGACCATAAATGGTGAAGTATCATGTAGTCGACGTTCACATGACACCACTAGAAGAATAGCACAACTTAAATACTAAAGCATTGAATAATAACTCAACACAGATCCACTAGTAACAACATGACTTCTCCCATGTCCTAGAGAACCAAACGAACTACTCACGAGACATCATATGGATCAAAATCAAAGATGATATGATAATGGATAACAATCTGAACATAGACAATAATCCAATGGTTCCACTAACAACCATCAACTACAATAGTAGTTAACACCGGGAAAGTTTCCCCTAAGAACTAAAGCAATGTCCAACACAACTGTTACAGCAGGACGGAGTGGTGATGATGGTGTTGGTGGATATATGGTGTGGATGATGATGATGATGATCCTGATGAAGCCTAGCTTGACGATGGTGTTGATGACGACGATCTTCCCTCTTCGGGAAGGAATTCCCCCGACATAAATCTGACTGCTAGAGAGATCTTTATCTCTCGGTGTTTTCCGCCCCGCAGAGGCAGCAGAAATCTATCTGTGGTCGCCCTCCTGGTATTAGGGTTCCATAGGGAAGATATAGGCGAAGGGGCGGAGTCGGGAGCCGGGCAGGTGGGCCACACCTGCCCGAGGCGCGGGTCAGGTGGGCCCGCACCTAGGGGGTGTGGGCCCCCTGTGGCCCTTCTTCGGTCCTCCTTCTGGCTTTCTCAATCTTCTGGAATAAAATATTTTCCCATATTTTTCTGGTATTTTTCTGATCTTCGCGAAATTGCATCAAAACGCCTTCTTTTCCATAAGAATCCAAACTTCGGCAGTTCATCCTCCAAGAATCATCCAACATGCATAAACAGTGAAAAAGACGTAAGTAATACCTCATAATAAGACATATATCAATGAATAGAGGCAAATTATGATATAAAATGGTGATGCAAAATGGACGTATCAACTCCCCCCAAGCTTAGACCTTCGCTTGTCCCCAAGCGAAAACTGAGCTCAGTAAACATGTCCACAGGTTTATGGAGTGAAGTGTCGATAAAAGAATACGGACAAGAAGCATCACACTTACCATTGCACAACTTATAGAAGCAAGCAACTCACCATTATATAACTTAGCTTGCAACAATACAAGAGTCACAATAGAGACGCATAAAGATAAATAATAATTGGAATTGGCAAACTCTTGTTCCTGGTGAGAGAACAGCTGGCAAATGGTTTCACAAAAAGCTTTTTGTAGAAGTTTTATAACAGGAGCACTCTTTGCTCTTTCAATGAAGGCTTTCAAAGTAATACTCAATAGATAAGAGTCTTGTGCAAACAAGGAAAATAGAGAACATGATTGAATAAACCACCATATGAATACTTGAAACACAACAACTCAAATGCTTGCTGGAGATAGAGAGGAAGTAGGTTTACTGACTCAAACTGGTAAATAGGAGAAAGGTCCCTTTATATAGGGTAGCAGGGATTACAAGTCATAAAGAGCTTCCAAAAGATTATGGTACTTACTAGCTTTGAGCCCTCATTGCCCCTATCATAGGCATCTTGAGATGATTAAGGTTAAAGTGCACAAAGATGGAGTTTGTGCTTGACGAAATATAAGTTGGCAATCTCATGTCCCTTGAATATGAGGGCCACTCCTCATGCTACTCAACTTTGGTCACCGGTAAGTTCTTGTTATCGTAAGTACATGCGTATCATAGAGAACCGCCAACAGGGTACCCCTTGCATATGGTACAAGAGCTTTCCCATAACCAAAATGATAAGGCAAGCAGACAGTGAGCATCTCAGCGATCTTTTTATTTACTATGTACATAGATTTTTATTGAGGATGCTTCATAGATGGATCACTATGGTGATGCTGCAAGTTTCCACCATGATTAGGCATGGCTTAGGCTAACGGCCCAGGCGTTTATCTAACACAAAATACAAACTCCATGGACTTACAAGTTCCCTCTTTATTTCACATCGTTGACATCCATAGACAAAAGAGAATGATATCAACTGAGTACTAAGTATAGGTGAAATGTTGAAAGTGTTCCCCGTCACAGCACGGTTCTGCTAATTCCAACGTATAGATGCAAGCATATACAACTTCGATGGCACAATGGTTCAATTCTATTAGGGGCAAGAAAATAAGGTGTGCCATCAAGTTCGTGAGAACTTTACTAACTAGTTTTCACATAACAAAATACTTTTTAATTAGAAAGATAGATGAAGCTTGAGAATTTCTTGGAATAGCAAAAGCTACTAGGTAGATATGGTGGACACAAGTGGCACACGTTTTGGTTCAAAGGTTTTTGGAAACATGAGAAGTACACCTTCTCAAAATAGGTTTTTGGCTAGCAAGGCTGGGTAGCAAGCAAGAGAGTTGAAAGAAACAAGCAAACATATAAGTAATAAATCCAAACATGCAATCTTCCTTGAAGACTCAAAAGATCTTAAATAAAGAATACTAAGCTTATGAGCCAACAACAAAGAAAACAAATGATACAAAATACCTATAAGCTTTTCTACTTTTCTTTCAAACCTCAGAAAGTACTACTACTAACCAGAACTCAGTTTGACAAAACCAATTTAGATCCACTTGATGATCCCAAAGTGATGCCAATACTGGTCAACAAGATCCATCATATAATAGAGATTGCAGAATAAAATAAGAAGTGCAAACAAGTAAAAGATGAAACTTCTCATTAATATTCCAATAAAGGCACTCACGCCAAGGGATACATGGATAATCAACTAAAGGAGAGATACTTCCACATGAAAACCAACCTATAAGATAACTTCTCTACCACAGATATGAATCCACTAAAAAGGTAAAAGATAAAAGATAATGGTGGTGATACTGCGGTACTCCCCCAAGCTTGGAACAAGCCATGGGGATGCCAAACCTGATGAAGAATTACTCCTTCAGTGGTGGTGGTGTTCTCTTGTCATCATAAAACTTCCAAGGCAAAGGTTCCCCATCCAAAAAGGATGTCCTTGTCTCTACAATCCTGAAACTAGCAGCAGAGCTTATGCAATCAAATCTAGCCTCATACTCACAGTTTTGATTTTGTATGTCGTAGAGCTGTGCTTGTAATTGGTTGGTGGTCTGGCGAAGCGAGAAGATTTCTTCTCGGAGCACAGCCACCTCCTCCTCATGTTTGGCAATGAGTTCTAAACTTATCTTGTGAATAACATCCACTTCGCGTTCCGCCATCTTCTTGTACTTGAAAACCTCCTGCTCCAATGCTTCCATCATGTCTTCCAGACTTACTTCTCCCTTGGGGCCTTGAACTTCTTTCATTTATAACTTCCCATCTTTGAGAATCGGCTCCTTGGGATGGATCTTCAACTCATACATGTATGGGTTGAGGACATCCGCAGAGGAATCCTCCATGGGTGATCCAGAGGAAGACATTGTAGCTCCAAAACTAAGAATTTGCCTGACAGAAACAGATTGAAACAAAAACACGATGAGAACTCGATGCAAGAACCTCGGGGAATCCGGGGGGGTTATATATTACGAAGTTTCAAAGCATAAGGAAGGTTTTGGCACGGAAACGAGGCGGAGTCGGAGCTCGGGGGAGGCTTACCCCCTCTAGGCGCGGGGCAAGGTGGGCCCGCGCCTGGGGTGGGTTTTGCCACCCCGGCCTCCGATTCCTCCTCTGTTCTATCTCGTAACTTCCCTTATGTATTAAAAACATCATAAATATAAAAAGATTTGGGGTTTCACGAACCTTCTGTTTTCACCACTTTTACCTATTCAATGACGAACTCTGCAGTTTCTGGTGTTTGGCTTCTGATAAATTCTTCTGGGGTCACCATTTGAATAACATCCACATCTTCATTATAAGAATCTCCAAAAATATAATGTTTTAGTATTTGACCATTAACCACCTGTGTTGTGTCATCTTCCAGAGGAGAAATTTTGATGGCACCTGAACGGTACACTTCCTTGATAACAAAAGGTCCTTCCCATTTTGAGAGTAGTTTCCTTGCAAAAATCTGAGATGAGACCTATACAAAAGAACTTTCTCACCAACATGGAACTCCCTTTTGAGAATTCTCCTATCATGCCATCTTTTTACTTTTTCCTTAAAAATCCTAGCATTTTCATAAGCTTCACCTCTCCACTCATCTAGATTACTTAAGTCGAGCAGTCTTTTCTCACATGCAAGTCTAAAATCTCTATTCAACTCTTTCACTGCCCAATAAGCCTTGTGTTCTAATTCTAAAGGCAAGTGACAAGTTTTACCATAGACCATTTTGTAAGGAGACATCCCTATAGGATTTTTATAAGCAGATCTATAAGCCCACAAAGCGTCATTCAACTTTTTAGCCCAATTTTTTCTAGATCTATTAACAGTTTTTTGTAAGATAGATTTAATTTCCCTATTGGAAAGTTCTACTTGCCCACTGGTTTGGGGGTGATAAGCTGAAGCAATTCTATGGTTTACATCGTACTTAGCGAGAGTTTTCTAAAAAAAACATGAATAAATGAGATCCTCCATCGGTCATGAGATATCTAGGAACACCGAACCTAGGAAAAATAACATCCTTAAGCATTTTCATGGAGGTCTTACCATCAACACTATTTGTAGGTATGGCTTCTACCCACTTTGTAACATAGTCGACAACAACAAGAATATGAGTGTACCCTTTTGAAGGGGGGAAAGGTCCCATAAAGTCAAATCCCCAACAATCAAAAGGTTCAATAAAAAGAGAATAATTCATAGGCATTTCATTGGGTATAGAAATGTTACCTACTCGTTGACATTCATCACATGATAAGACAAACTTCCTTGCATCTTTGAAAAGGGTAGGCCAATAAAATCCAGATTGTAAAACCTATTGTGCAGTCATATCCCCTGCATGATGTCCTCCATAAGCACTGCCATGACATTTTCTTAATATCTCTTGTTGTTCAAATTCTGGAACACATCTTCGCATAATGCTATCTACTCCTTTATACAAGTGTGGGTCATCCCAAAAGTAATGCCTTAGATCATAAAAGAATTTCCTTCTCTGCTGAGCTGTAAAGGATGAAGGCAAATACTTGGAAACAATAAAATAGCATAATCAGCATACCAAGGACTCATGCGGACTTACCCTTATCGTAGCCAACTGCTCATTTGGAAAACTATCATTAACAGGCAATGGGTCAAAGAAATGTTTTCCAAATGAGATAAATTGTCAGCAACAGGATTTTCAGCACCTTTCCTATCTACAATATGCAGATCAAACTCTTGTAAAAGCAAAACCAACCTGATAAGTCTAGGCTTGGCGTCCTTCTTTGTCATGAGGTACTTAATAGCAGCATGATCAGTATGAATAGTAACCTTTGAATCAACAATATAAGGTCTAAACTTATTGCAAGCAAAGATTACAACTAAGAGCTCATTTTTAGTAGTAGCATAATTCTTTTGAGCAGTATGAAGAGTCTTGCTAGCATAATAAATAACATTCAACTTCTTATCAACACGTTGTCTGAGGACAGCACCCACAGCAAAATCACTAGCATCACACATAATTTCAAAAGGTAAACTCAAATCAGGTGGTTGAACAATAGGAGCAGTTGTCAAAGCTTTCTTCAAAGTTTCAAAGGCTTCCTTACAATCATCAACAAAAACAAAAGGTACATCTTTTTGAAAACGATTAGTAAGGGGCTTTGAAATTTTAGAGAAATCTTTAATAAACCTCCTATATAAAGCAGCATACCAAGGATACTACGAATACCTTTGATATCTCTAGGACAAGGCATCTTCTCAATTGCTTCAATTTTGGCTCTCTCAACTTCAATGCCTCTTTCAGATATCTTGTGTCCAAGAACAATCCCTTCATTAACCATGAAATGGAATTTCTCCCAATCAAGAACAAGGTTGGTTTCTTCACATCTCTGCAAAACTTTATCAAGGTTGTGCAAACAGTTATCAAAATAAGTTCCATAGACGGAAAAATCGTCCATGAAAACTTCCACAATTTCTTCACAAAAACCATGAAAGATAGCAACTGTGAAAGGTAGCAGGAGCATTACGTAAACCAAAAGGCATACGCCTGTAAGCATAAGTACCACAAAGGACAAGTGAAAGTAGTTTTCTCTTGGTCTTGTGCTTTCATAGAAATTTGAGAAAACCCAGAATAACCATCAAGAAAACAAAAGTGAGTCTTTTTGGACAACCTCTCAAGCATTTGATCAATAAAGGACAAAGGATAATGATCTTTCTTAGTAACTTTATTAATCTTTCTAAAATCAATGCACATTCTATACCCAACCACTACTCTTTGGGGTATAAGCTCATTATCTTCATTAGGCACAACAGTTATTCCCCCTTTCTTGGGAACACAATGAACATGGCTAACCCATTGACTGTCAGCAATAGGATAAATAATACTAACATCAAGGAGTTTTAATACCTCATTTCTTACCACATCCTTCATCTTAGGATTCAGACGGCGTTGGTGCTCAACAACTGGTTTGGCATCAGGTTCTATATTAATAGCATGCTGACATATAGTAGGAGAAATTCCTTTTAAATCATCAAGAGTGTAACACATAGCTCCTCGGTGTTTCTTCAGTATCTCCAATAACCTTTCTTCTTCCTTTCCTGAAAGTTTAGAACTAATACTAACAGGATATACTTTCTTATTATCAAGATAAGCATATTTAAGATCATCAGGTAAAGGTTTTAATTCGGAAACAGGGTCCTCTTTAGGTGGTAGTGTGGTACCCAAATCTTCCACAGGTAGATTATGCTTAAGTAACTCAGGCTGGCGAAGGAAAACCTCGTCAATTTCATTTCTTTCCTTCATGAAGACATCACTTTCATGATCTTCCATAAACTGCTGCAAGGCATTGTTAGGAGCAAGAGAAATAGCAGAAAGTTGTTCAACCCTGAAATCGTCATTAGGCAGTTCATTTTCATAAGGAGTTTTGGCAAATTTGGAAAAATTAAACTCATAAGAATCTCCATCAAACTTAGTCAAAACCTTTTCCTTCCTACTATCTATAATATCCCCACAAGTATTCAGGAAGGGTCTACCAAAGATAATAGGATAGGTTTTACTAGCTTCTTTACCAAGTACTAGAAAATCAGCAGGATATTTAATCTTACCACAAAGGACCTCCACATCTCTTACAATGCCAACCGGGGAAAACTTGCTCTCTATTGGCAAGGTGAATAACCACATCAATGTCCTCAAGCTCACAAGGACCAATTTCATGCATAATTTCCCTGTAAGCTCATAAGGAATAGCACTAGAACTAGCACCAATATCACATAAACCATAGTAGCAATGATCACCAATTTTAACAGAAAGCACATGAACACTAGATTTTCTAGATTTTTTAGGATGAGAAACAATATTAGTAGCGTCTTCACAGAAGACAATATGCTCATCCTCTATATTTCTAGTGACAAGATCTTTCACAATGGCTACCACAGGCGCAATATCAATGAGCTCATCAGGCTCCACAGTTTTCTTTGCACTTTTGCTAACCACATTAGCTATAATGGAATGTCCCCTTACCTTAGCAGGAAAAGAGATTTCTCCAGATAAGGTTCAGGCAAAATAGTATCAACAGTACAAACCTCTGTACAATGTCTTTATAAGGAGCATCGTACTTGTCCCACTCTTTCTTGGGAATTTCAATATAAGAGGCAAATGCATTAAAACATTTTGCAAGAACTTGAGGATCAAGACCAAACTCATTGCTAATATCGCGGAATTCATCAGTTCCTATAAAAGATTTAATCATTCATAATCATAGTTTATACCTGAATTTCTTCCTTTGTCATTCTCCCAAGCTTCAGTGTTCTCTTGAATACGGTCTAGTAGATCCCATTTAGCTTCTTCCTTCATACGTTTGAATGATCCAGCACAAGAAGCATCAAATAAATCTTTATCATGAAGAGAAAGCCTAGCATAAAGGTTATTGATAATAATATTGTTAGGGAGTTCGTGAATAGGACATTTAAGCATTAGTAACTTCAATCTCCCCAAGTTTGAGTGGTACTCTCTCCATCAAGAGGTCAAAAGTTATATTTAAGATTTCTATCCTTATGAATCTCACTAGGAGGATAGAATTTTGAATAAAAGAGAGATGCCATTTCCTCCCATTCCATGGATTGTCTATTCTTCAGCAGCTTATACCATTCTTCAGCTCTCCCTTTCAAGGATATGGAGAGTAACTTCTTCTTCAAATGTTCAGTTGTGATACCTGCACACTTAAACAACCCGCATAATTCATGGATAAAAAGCAAGGGATCACCGGGATGGACAGTTCCATCGCCAAAATAATAATTATCCATAACACGATTAACAATACTTGTAGGTATCTTAAAAGGATCTATCTCAACAGGAGGTGGTTCATCTACTACCCTAGCAGTGGTAGTAGTTTTCCCAAACAGAAAACCAAGTGGCTTATCCATATTAGAAACAAAGTAACAAGCAGTAACAAAAAACAATACTCATAGTAGAAGTTTTCTTTACCAGTTCCACTCTTCAATAGCGCTTCACTCCCTGGCAACAGCGCCAGAAAATAGTCTTGATGACCCACAAGTATAGGGGGTCTATCGTAGTACTTTCGATAAATAGGAGTGTCAATCCCAACGAGGAGCAGAAGGTGTTGACTAGTGGTATTGTAACACCCATGTTAATTTGACTGTTTTAATGAAAGAATCAAAATAATTATTTGGTTTGAAAAAAATTAAAATAATGTGTAAAGTTATTAGGCATGTTTTGGATCAAATAAGTCAACAACTAGTAGCTTTTCTCGTGGATACTCTTGCATGCATGAAAGATTGAAACGAGTGTATTGTTGTGGCATCCCGCAAAACCACTACTAGTAAATCGCGTTGTTTTTGTGCCTTGCATCGTCATCATCATGCATTGTTGGTCTGCAATATTTGAAAAGCCTAGTTTGATTCATACCAATACCCCTCTTATTTTCAAACACAAAACCCCGATCGCATCGGAGATTTTATTTGTCTAAAAACTGTTTGCAAAATGGCCTTGTTTTAATTTAATCACGACCAAACAAACACACATTTGAAAACAGCCCCACTAAATCCTAGTCCCACCCAATCTATTCCTACCCACCAATCCCTGGCTGCCACCTCACGCCTTCCCCTTTTCCCTACCCACCTGCCACCTCAGCAATCCACCCCTTTTCCCCCTCTCCTTTTCTCACCCTAACCCTCTCTACCCCTCTCTCTCTGCCAACCGGGACCCAACCAACACACCCACCCCAGCCCCGTCACCCCACTGGGCACACACGACGCCACACGCACGCCACACGCCACACGACGCCACGCCACCACACGCTCACCAAGGCCGACACCCGGTCCCACCAGCTGCCCCACCCACCAATCGCATCCGCCTTCCCCCACGCCATCGTTCTTCCACCTCCGACGCGACCTCCCCAGACGCGTCTTCCCCCGCCCGGTCGATCCTCGGCGTGCCGCTCCCGCAGCCACCGCGTCTCCGCCTCAGACGCCACCCACGTGTTCCCCGTCCACCGGCCCTTCCTCCCCAAGCCGGTCGCTGGCGCGCCCGCGTCTGCGCTCACGCCGCTGGCCTCCGCGCCGTGCCTTCCGCTCAGGAGCCACCTCTCGCTTCCAGCCTCACCGCCTCCGCCGACGCAGCCTCCCGCGACGATCCTCCACCTCTCCGGCCGCGCCCGGTTCCTCCTCCGCCAGACGCGCTGTACCCAGCGTCGCGGTCCCTCCTCCTCCGCCTCCTGCAGCCCGCCTCGGCACGGACCGCCTCCTCCGCCGTGCTCATCCTCCTCTCCGGCGTCCTCCGCGCCGCCTGTCTCTCGTCGGTCCTCCCGGCCAGCGCCCGCCGCGTGCCCTGCCGCCTTCGCCGCCTCCTCCATCGCAGGGCCGCCTCGGCCCCGCCCGCAGCTGTCTCCGGGCGCCCAGCTCCAGCGACCTCGGCTGCCCCAGAAGCCCGCAAGGCCCTCCCGAGTATCCTCCGGCTGCCGCCTCCGCGCCCGCCGCCGCCAGGAGCCGCCTTCGGGGCCGCGAGCCGCTCCCCGAGCCCTCGCCTTTCCCCTGTCCGCGTGCAGCAGCCGGCTCCGCCGGGACCTACCTGCCCCGCGGGACCCACCCCGTCGTCAAGATGCCATCCGCCTCCGACCGTGCAGCAACCCCCTCCAGTCTCTGCGTGTGTGCTCCTGCGTGTATGTGTTGGTGCTTGTGTGTTGTATCAAGTCAATGTCCGAACCCCTGGGTACAGTACCCGTTCTCTGTCTCAAGCCCGTCAACGCCATCTACACCGAGAGCCCGCGGTATCGGGAGGACGACATCAAACCGAAGCGCCAAGTCGCCGAGACCCCGTCCCCGAAGGCCATGACCTCCTTCCCGGATCCGATGACGTGAGGCCCCGATCCCGACGTCCGAAGACTGAACCCCGTCAAGACCCCCAGCCCTCTCGGATCCGAGGACCGGAGGATGCCCGAAACACCAAGATCTACTGCGTGGGCCCAACAAGACCCTCGCAACGGCAAGCTCGACCCCGTGGAACCCGACAAGATCTGCATGCGACAAGAACGACACCGAACCAAGTCCTTCCCGGAATCCGAGAACGCTTCCGTCAAGACCGAATCCGTCGAACCCTGGACCCCGAGACCGACCCCGAACCCCCGGAACCTCAAGTCCGTCGAGTACCCTCTAAAGTGTGCACCCCTTCCCGAAACCCTATTTTATAACATAATAACAAATTGTTGCATATATAATTGTCATCTCGCATGCATATCATGTGGTTTGGCGGCCTTATGCCGATTCACCATATAATTAAATATGGGGCCCATATGCGGGCAAATCTAGCCTTATATTGGCCTCATTTAAATTTGTGTAGCGAACCGGTGCTATCTTCTGCCTTGTTAAACAACATTTAAATTGCGGGGTAGCTAAACAACATGATCCACCTAATTAATTGTCGGGACCCCGGTTCCGCTTATTATTGACCTAATTGCATCGCACCTTTGCCATGTCATACATCATGCATGCATCATGCCGATCTTCTGCCGTTGTATTAAATAGTGCATCCGGTGTTTCTTCTAGTGTTTTTCTTCTTCGCGGGTAAGGCCGTTGAGTTGATGTGAGCTCACCGATCTCGGTTGAACCTTCGCAAAGTTTTCAAAGCAGCATCTCCCTTTCTACCTATCTTACTTTTATAGTATTTATTCCCTCCTGTTGATCTATTGCTATCTGTGTTGCGATGCTCTAGTTTTCGTACCCGTGATATCCCCTGCAGCCTTATATTGCCTTGGACACATCCTATTACCTGTTGTTTTGGTAGATAGTTGGACTTGCGCGTCGTAGTCGCTTGCTCAAGTGCTGTTGCGTGTTGTCAAGTGCCACAGTTGTTGATGAATTGCCGCACGTTGATGTTGGAGATGATTCTAGTTTTACTTATCGTTCACTTTAAATTCCTGTTTAACAACTAAAATTGAAGTAAGCAGAGGCATCCGTGGGTGATAGAAAATATTTGGTTTCCGAACGCCCACTTGTGTCCCGTAGGACCCCGAGTACTTGATACCTGTTCCTTGATTTATCGCGCTATCCACATCCGGGAGGTATATGGGACCCCCCTGAGCCAGAGCTTGATTCAGTCTTATTTCTTGGGGCCACAAACTAGTTTGAGGTTTTATTTACGATCCTGTACTTATGCCATGCTACTTATGTATTTAAATTGCGATGAGATAGCACATCGCTTTTAGGTAAGGAGTGATTACGCTGTATCGACACCCCGAAGTTTCGGGTTCCCGCTTACATGACCATTGACGCAAACCTTGAGTCCGTCTCAAGCTTGCTTACTTGCTATGGTCTACTCAATGGGGTGGCCTCCTGAAATATTTCTGAATCCTGTGATTGCTTAGTCGTGAAAGCCTCGTTGGGTTTTGATTTGGTTTTTCCGAGGTTGATCGAGCGTGTGTTGCTATTGGTGCACCCCGGCCGGGTAAAACTTTTTGAAAGTCGTGTCCGCGGATATGGACGACTTGGAGCACAGTATCTCGACCATAGACAAGCATAACTAAAGTTTATTGCAATAAATTTGACTTTATAATGACTAGTAATCAGCTTCACTATAATGGAATGGCTAATAATACTGCCCACAATTGCTTGTTTGAATTGTCGCTTGCGACCATTGTACCTGACTAGTAAATCTTGCAACTACAACGAAATGGCTGAATAAAAGTACCAATAACGGCTGGGTTTTGGGTTTATCTCATGCTATCTGTATCTGATTAGTAATTGTTGCAACTACAACGGAATGGTTAACTAAAAGTGCCCACTGCTTATTTTATCAGGACGATTAACTAAACCTGACTAGTAATTGCTGCAACGATAACTGAATAAGTAAAACTGCCAACTGTGTGGGTTCCTCGGTTGACTTCCTCGTTTGGTCTCGAGGGGAAACACCAGATGGGTTTGTTTGGTGTTAGCTTCAGTTGGATCCGGATAGGTCACTCTTATCCCTCTCGATAACCGCCATTGTATCGAGTCTCTATAGGTTGTTTAGTGCATGATGTCCGCCGCACTCCACCATACCTATGTAGGCGAGGACCGCGAATTCTAGCCTCGCTGTAATCGCCTCGATCGACGCTCCTCTTTTTCCTTTGCCCTTTGTCGGCACCCTTTGTTTAAGGTTTTGAGATCGACGCCGTTAGCGGTGGTTACCTTCGCTTGGCTCGCAGGTTATTGACGCCATTGGTTATTCTTCAGGGCTCTTAGCCCCATTTGCATCTTGTCCGTAGTCGGACGCTCCATCTTTTCAAGGTGATTTGGATCTTTGTACCGTATATCTGTATTCTTGACTCATGGAGTCGCTGTTATATATATATATGTTCTGTGGGTCCCATCGAGGACTGTTGTGTAATGTTATTACTTCGTTTTCCACCCGCACGAAAGTGCCTGGTGGGCACCTTTGAATCGTTTCTATGCGGGTTTGGCGGATTTCGCTAAAACTTGCATAGGTCCGATTCTGAGGGTGTTACAATTGTACATTCAGATATTTAGCAAGCTAGCTGCATCTTTGATCGGTGAGATATTTTACCTGGACATGCATGTAGGAAAACAGATGGCATTGGTTCTAGAAATTATGAGCTGAGTCAGATGCATATAGAGTGTACGTGGAAACTTTCTAGCATAGGAAGGCTACGCATCTCACTAAGAAAATATGCTTCTAATTAGCAGTATAGAAAAAAATAAAGCAGTCGGCAAAGCGGTAGATATTCTAGAGTATGCTTAAGCGGTGACCCAGATCTTTTCTCTCCGTGGCCTATAAAAAGGATTGGAAGTCACACATCACGTTAGAGTACCACAGCTATCACTAGTCACATTCCTAGGCGTGAGAAGAGAAGATAGTAACCTGTTCAGTGTAGAGGGTAGTAGGAGAAGGCAAGCACATGTCCCATCTCTCTCTACAAAAGCCTACCTAGTTCATTTCCCTATGTCTACTTTGTACTTGACTTGATAGAAATGTGAAGGGTTTCGTGGCATAGTAAATCAAAATTTTCTACGGATGCGAACAGAGGGAAAGCCAAGATCTAATCTAGGAGATGCAAATAACGAGAGAGATTGGATTAGATCTTCATACCCTTGAAGATTCAAGATGTTAGAACGCTCATTTAACGTGGGTGATGTAGTCGCATCGCTTCTCCTCCTCGCGATCCGATCCGATCTAGCACCACAAGTGGCGGTGCCTCCGTGAGATGCACACGCAAAGACTCGACGCTCCTCCTTCCTTGGTCCAGCAAGTATGGTGGAGAGATGGGTTGGATCTACAACGAGGCGCAGTGCAATTGGTGGAGAATTTCAGCGGGGTCGCCTGGGAGAGGAGGGGAGAGAGAGCAGGCGGCTAGGGTGAGGAGGTGAAAGGGGGTTGGTGCGCCCCCAACCCTCTATATATAGGGGGGTGGGCGAAGCCCCCCCCCCAAGCCAAGGCCAGCGGCCCCAAGGAGGAAGAGTGGGGGCAAGGAAACCCCCCCTTCTAGAAGCTCTATCTAGAGTTTAAACCTCTCTTGGCTTAGGCCCTATGGGGCCTTGTGCCCTGGCCCAATGGCTAGGGCACTCCCTCATAGGCCCATGCCCCTCCCGAAGGTGGGGCCACATTGGTCCCTTCCGAAGGTTCTAGAAGCTTCAGGTACAATACCGATTAACCTTAACAATTCCGAACTCCAAAATTGCACCGCCTTATATGAATCTTATTCTCCGGCCACTCCGAACCTCTCGTGATGTCTCGGATCCCATCCGAGACTCAACAAAAACTCATAAACCAATTATCCAATCTATCCTAGCGTTGAGACACGTTAATTGTGTGACCTGCGGTTCGAGAATATGCGAGACATGATCTTCTATCAATAATCAACCGGGTCTGAAACCCATATTGACTCCCACACATTCATCGATGATCATATCGATGAACCACGATTCCGTGATTCAATCAATCCCATATATATTCCTTTCGTCCTCGCGATATTTTACTTGCCCGAGATTCGATCGTCTTGCATGGCCATACCTAGTTCAATCTCGTTCACAGAAGTATTTTACTGCTACGTAATCCGATATCACTTTGTGATTAACTTCTTAACCACATTCTTGCAAGCGGTGTTGATATCGATTCACGAGTGGGCCCAAGTATATCTCTCCGACTTGGGAGGGACAAATCCCATCTCGATACATACAACCCAATGATACTTTCCGATCACCGAGAGACACCTTTATGATCACCCTCTCATAGGATGACGTTTGATGACCTCAAAGCTTTCCGATACCGTGAGTTGCATTATCTCATGGTCTAAGGAATACAATATTTGACATAAGAAAAGCTTCGCAAAGACGAACACGATGACACGATCTAATTGCTTCGCTTAGTTTGGGTCTGTCCACCATATCATTCTCCCAATGATATGATCTCATTATCAATTGACAACTCATGTCCATGGTTAGGAAACCTTAACCATCATTAATCAATGAGCTAGTACTTAGAGGCGTACTAGGGACACGGTGTTGTTCACAAACCACACAAGTATTAAAGTTTCCGCTTAATACAATTCTAGCATGGAATATAAACATTATCATGAACAAGAATTATAATAATAACAGCTTTATTATTGCCTCTAGGGCATAATTCCAACAAAATGTACTAGGCTTCTATGATTCATGCATGTCGATGGTGGCACATGCATGGGTGAGGAAGCTTGCTCTACTCTATTCAACTCACCTATAAATTCTTGTCGGTTCTATCTTTTTGACTTCCTAGCTCACGCATGCCATTGTGCTATTTGGTTTAGTACTATTTCCATTGCCAGTCTATGATCTGTGATAGTACATGCATGCATACAGCTAGGAGGATTTGGACTATTCATTTCCATGTATCCTAGCGCTTGCTAATTCTTGTTTGGAAATTTCTTTCCTTTGATCCTATACTCCATCTGATAAGGAAATATTTTGTGCTACTCTTAGCAGTGGCAAGTTAGGCTTAAGTCTAGCTTAACCCCATGAATAGCTAGAGGCCATGTTTTGGAAAAAGTTAGAGAATATTTAGAAAATCTGGTAATTTCTTTATTGTTGATTAGCTATTAGTTTTCATATAAAAATTCTTGTTTAACAAAACTCTGATGTCACGACGGCAAAAACATTGTACCGGTCACAGTATAGGAATGGGACTATCTGAGTTCTCCGCTAGGGACGGCCTTTTGTCCGAACGTGATGGCGATGGATCCGTAGGAGCGGCCGATACTAGTATGTCAAAGTGTCCGGGTTTTAGCGGGCAAAAGAACACTGCTCGACTAGCGCCTGTGTGGTTCTGGTCGGGACTGTTGGCGTCAGAGTACCCCTCTGCAGAGTGTAAAAGCGTGAATATTCACCCCCGTGACTCCCGGGTCGGGAAAGCTTGTTGTCATGTGTGATACCAGTTATTTAGTTTTCTTTTCTTTCATTTAAAATCTTTTTAATCTATAATTATCTCTGTCTTCATAGAATCTCCAATAATCCTATTTACTGAACCGGTGCCATCTCACAATTTTGTGCATGTGTGCTTGGCATGGAGTAGGGTATTAGTACGGGAAGGGGCATGAATAAAAGAACTTTGCATGTAACCGAATCTTTTGTACTGGCCAAATGATGAATAAAATGTCCCCTTGTGTTAGTTTTGTAGTAATGATTTTTCTTTAGCCTAACATGTTTATAGTTGAAAAATTATAAATATGTGGCAGTTGTCAACCAGGCCTACCATTGGGGTGTGACAGGTATGGAGCACGAAATCTCTGTAAATACTTAGCAAATGGATTTTTAGTGGTTTTCTGATAAGGCAACAAAACAAAGAGCAAGTAACAAAGAGCAAACAGAGAAAGTGGCCCAATCCTTTCTTAGCAAAGGACAAGCCGGTGGAAATACTTATAAGGACCAAACGTTCTCGAGGACACGTGGAATTACATCAAAAGCTTACTCTTCAAATTGTGTTGTAAGTGTGTGTGGGTGAACGCTAATATACCGACCTTACTTGGACTAATACATACTTGTGATTAAACCCCGCAAAACTATAGGAAAGTAATTAAGATATAAACCTAACCACAACCTTAAACTCTAAGATCCTCCCTTATGCAATGGTGTCCTAACGGGGTTCAACCCCACAATTAGTAGCCAAATACACAATGCATTCCCCTAGGCCCATAAATGGTGAAGTATCATGTAGTCGACGTTCACATGACACCATTAGAAGAATAGCACCACAACTTAAATACTAAACCATTGAATAATAACTCAACACAGATCCACTAGTAACAACATGACTTCTCCCATGTCCTCAAGAACCAAACGAACTACTCACGAGATATCATATGGATCAAGATCAACGATGATATGATAATGGATAACAATCTGAACATAAACAATAATCCAATGGTTCCACTCACAAGCATCAACTACAATAGTAATTAACACCGGGAAAGTTTCCTCTAAGAACTAAAGCAATATCCAACACAATTGTTACAGCAGGACGGAGTGGTGATGATGGTGCTGGTGGAGATGATGGTGTGGATGATTATGATGATGATTCCGATGAAGCCTAGCTTGATGACGGTGTTGATGGCGACGATCTCCTTTCTATATCATATTTTACCTCTGTAGTAGGTATTACTTATGGATTTTTCATCTGTTTATGCATGTTGGATGATTCTTGGAGGATGGACTGCCGGAACCTAGATTCTGATGGAAAAGAAGGTGTTTTGGTGCAATTTCGCGAAGATCAGAAAAATACCAGAAAAATATGGAAACATATTATTTTACCAGAAGACGAAGGAAGCCAGAAGGAGGGACGAAGTGGGGCCTCAGGGGACCCACACCCCCAGGCGCGGGCCCACCTGACCCCGCGCCTAGGGCAGGTGTGGCCCACCTGCCTTGCCTCCGACTCCGCCCCTTCGCATATATCTTCCCTATGGAACCCTAATACCGGGAGAGCGGCCACAGATAGATTTCCGCCGCCTCTAGGGGCGGAAAACACCTAGAGAGAAAGATCTCCTCGGCAGACAAATTTCTGTCGGGGGAATTCCTTCCCAGAGAGGGGAGATCGTTGCCATTAACACCGTCATCAAGCTAGGATTCATCGGGATCATCATCATAATCATCCACACCATCATCTCCACCAGCACCATCATCACCACTCCATCCCGCTGTAACAATTGTGTTGGATATTGCTTTAGTTCTTAGGGGGAACTTTCCGGTGTTGATTATTATTGTAGTTGATGCTTGTGAGTGGAACCATTGGATTATTGTTTATGTTCAGATTGTTATCCATTATCATAACATCTTTGATCTTGATCCATATGATGTCTTGTGATTAGTTCGTATAGTTCTTGAGGACATGGGAGAAGTCATGTTGTTAGTAGTGAATCTATGATGAGTTATTATTCAATGGTTTAGTATTTAAGTTGTGGTGATATTCTTCTAGTGGTGTCATGTGAACGTCGACTACATGACACTTCTCCATTTAGGGGCCTAGGGCGATGCATTGTGTATTTGGCTAATAATCGTGGGGTTGCCGGAGTGACAGAAACCTGAACCCCCGTTAGGACACCATTGCATAAGGGAGCGTAGGATCTCAGAGTTTAAGGCTGTGGTTAGGTTCATATCTTAATTACTTTCCTGTAGTTACAGATGTTTGCAGGGAGTTTAATCACAAGTATGTATTAGTCCAAGTAAGGTCGGTATATTAGCTCAGGTTCACCCACACAACACTTACAACACCAAAGAAGAGTACTCAGCTATTTGAAGCGAAAATACTTGACAGAATTCCCATGTGTCCTCGAGAACGTTTGGTCCTTATAAGTATTTCCACTGGCTTGTCCTTTGCTAAGAAAGGATTGGGCCACTTGCTGCGTTTGCTCTTTGTTACTTGCTATTTGTTTTGTTGCCTTATCAGAAAACAACTAAAAATCCGTTTGCTAAGTATTTACAGAGATTTCCTGCTCCATACCACTAGTCAACACCTTCTGCTCCTCGTTGGGATCGACACTCCTATTTATCGAAAGTACTACGATACAACCCCTATACTTGTGGGTCATCAAGACTATTTTCTGGCGCCATTGCCGGGGAGTGAAGCGCTATTGAAGAGTGGAACTGGTAAGGGAAACTTTTACTGTGAGTATTGCTTTTGTTACTGCTTGTTACTTTTTCCAATATGGATAACGCACTTGGTTTTCTGTTTGCGAAAACTACTACCACTGCTAGGGTAGTAGATGAACCACCTCCTGTTGAGATAGATCCTTTTAAGATACCTACAAGTATTGTTAATCGTGTTATGGATAATTATTTTTTGGGGGATGGAACTGTCCATCCCGGTGATCACTTGCTCTTTATCCATGAATTATGCGGGTTGTTTAAGTGTGCAGGTATCACAACTGAACATGTGAAGAAGAAGTTACTCTCCATATCCTTGAAAGGGGGAGCTGAAGAATGGTATAAGCTACTGAAGAATGGACAATCCATGGAATGGGAGGAGATGGCATCTCTCTTTTACTCTAAATTTTATCCTCCCAGTGAAATTCATAAGGATAGAAATCTTATATATAACTTTTGACCTCTTGATGGAGAGAGTACAGCTCAAGCTTGGGGGAGATTGAAGTTACTCATGCTTAAATGTCCTATTCATGAACTCCCTAACAATATTATTCTCAATAACTTTTATGCTAGGCTTCCTCTTCATGATAAAGATTTACTAGATGCTTCTTGTGCTGGATCATTCACATGTATGAAGGAAGAATCTAAATGGGATCTCTTAGACCGTATTCAAGAGAACACCGAAGCTTGGGAGAATTACAATGGAAGAAAGTCAGGTATAAATTATGATTATGAATGCATTAAATCTTTTATGTGTACTGATAACTTCCGTGATATTAGCAATGAGTTTGGTCTTGATTCCTAAACTATTGCAAACTGTTTTAAGGCCTTTTCCTCTTACATATAAATTCCCAAGAAGAAGTGGAATAAGTACCATGCTCTGTATAAAGATGGTGTTAGTCATGTTCAAGTTAGAAGTACTCAAGTTTGTACCACTAATAATATTGTGCCCGGACCTCATGTTGAGAAAATGCCTTTCCCAGCTAAGGTAAATGAGTATTCTATGATTATTAGTGCAAATAACAAAGGTACAATGAAAACTATGGAGCCTGGTTATCAATTGAATGTTGAGCCTGTGGTAGCTATTGTGAAAGACCCTGTCACAAGAAATAGAGAGGATGGGCACATTGTCTTGTGTGAAGGCGCTTCTAATATTACCTCTCATCCTAGTAAGGCTAGAAAAGCTAGTGTTCATGTGCTTTCTGTTAAAATTTATGATCATTGCTACTATGGTTTATGTGATATTGGTGCTAGTTCTAGTGTTATTCCTTATGAGCTTTACAGGGAAATTATGCATGATATTGGTCCTTGTGAGCTTGAGGACATTGATGTGGTTATCCACCTTGCTAATAAGGATACAATTTGCCCCATTGGCATTGTAAGTGATGTGGAGGTTCTTTGTGGTAAGATTAAGTATCTTGCTGATTTTCTAGTGCTTAATTCAGCAGCTAGCAAAACTTGTCCTATCATTTTTGGTAGACCTTTCTTAAACACTTGTGGAGCTATTATTGATTGTAAATTTTGATGGAGATTCTTATGAGTTTAACTTTTCCAAATTTTCTAAAGCTCCTTGTGAAAATAGCTTGCCTAATAAAGATTTCAAGATGGAACAACTTGCTTCTATTGATCCGGTTTATGACCTTGGACCTCTCTTTGATGACTGTAAGTATGCTTATTATGATGATAAAGTTGTTTATTATGATTGTTATATTGTCAACTTTATTCAAAGTGCTACTGAAAGTTATTTTGAGAGAGGGAAACATGGTTTTATGCATCTCAATGATGTTAAGTTTCCCCGTTTTATGTTGAAACCTTTAAAGTTGCATTTGTTTTGTCTTCCTATGCTAGTGGTTTTTTGTTTCAACAATTCGTTTTATCATGATACCCCCATGCGTAGGAAGTGGGTTAGACTCAAATGTGTAAGTGGGTTAGACTCAAATGTGTTGGTTATTTGCTTCTTGATGCTCTCTTTCACTTCAAATATTTTTCTCCTTCGTGAGCATCCTTAGAAGTTTCAAGCCTAACTTAAAGACATTAAAGAAAAGTACTTGTTGGGAGATAACCCAAGAGTTTTGTCGAGTCTTGGAAGTTATTACCTCTGTAATAACCGCTCCTTATCCTTTTTGTTTTGGTTTTTGTGTCAAGTTCAACTACTTTTATGAAGTAGAGGGGTTGTGAAAAGTGGTTGTCCTGGGACAGATTTTTGTGATGCATTGTAAAAATTCGTGAGGAAGCTCAGTACTTCGGATGGAGCTGCATTTTTCTGTACTTGTTCTCCAGGTTGTTACCCAACTTTCATCAGTTCTGCACTTTTTTATTTGAGCAACAGAAGGTCTTCAAAAAAATAAATCTTTACCTGCTCGTTTGTTTTGACAGATTTCTGCCATCATTTGCATTTGCCTCTTACAGAAGCTTTTGTTTTGATGGGCTTTCAGTTGAAGTGTGTGCCAAAGGTTTATTGTTTTTGCTTACACTAATGTTGTCATTGAGTGTGTGCAAGAGTTTTGTAAGAAGGAAATTTTCAGGAGAAGGAGAAAAGGAATCTGTGGAGTTCGTCTTTGATTAGGTAAAAGTGTTGAAAACAGAAGGTTCGTGAAACCCTAATATTTTTATATTTTTGATGTTTTTAATACATAAGGGAAGTTGCGAGACGAATCTGAAGAGGAAACAGATCCCGGGGTGAACAAATCCATCCCAGGCGCGGGCCCAGCCTGGCCGCGCCTGAGGGGGGTGTTTCACCCTCGAACTCCGTCTCTGCCTCTGTCTCCATGTCAAAACCTTCCTTATGCATTAAAACTTCATAACATATAATCCCCCGGATCCCCCGAGGTTCATGCATCGTGTTCTCGTCGTGTTTTCATTTCGATCTGTTTCTGTCAGGAAATCTTCTCAAGTTTAGAGCACCATGGCCTCCGCCGACGACAAAGGCAAGAAGCCCGAGGAAGAAGAACCTCAAGTCCCCAAGGTTGAGGAGATTTTGATAGGGTATGAAGGTGACATGGAGGAGGACCAGCAATCGGACACTCGCGCTACCGTCGCAAGCATTGGTTTGGTGACAAGACCTACCAAGCTTAAGAGGACGGCACAGATGTCTACAGGAGGGAGAAATCCGCGTCATATCCTTGCTCCACGCACACTTCCTCCTAGTTCCCCTTGTTCTAACCGTTCAGGGAAGAAACATTCCAATTTGGAAGAATGGAGAAAGAATAACAAGGACTGGGATCCTCGGTCCGAGTTGATCATGGGTTGCATTGAGCATAATTCGGAGTTAATTCGTACTCTGACCTTTGATATGGAGGATTTGAAGAAGCTGATTGAGGAGCTTATCAAGAGAACACCATCACCACCGAAGGAGTAATTCGTCATCAGTTTTGGCATGCCCTTGGCTTGTTCCAAGCTTGGGGGAGTGCCACGGTATCACCACCATCATCTTTTATCTTTTACCTTTTTAGTGGATTCATATTTGTGGTACATAAGTTATCTTATAGGTTGGTTTTAATGTGGAAGTATCTCTCCTTTAGTTGATTATCCATGTATCCCTTGGGTGTGAGTGCCTTTATTAGAATATTAATGAGAAGTTTCATCTTTTACTTTTTTTGCACTTCTTATTTTATTCCGCAATCTCTATTATATGATGGATCTTGTTGACCAGTATTGGCATCACTTTGGGATCATCAAGTGGATCTAAATTTGTTTTGGCAAACCGAGTTCTGGTCAATAGTAGTACTTTTTGAGGTTTGAAAGAAAAGGAGAAAAGCTTACACGTATTTTGTATCATTTGTTTTCTTTCTTGTTGGCTCATAAGCTTAGTATTCTTTATTTAAGATCTTTTGTATCTTCAAGGAAGATTGCATGTTTGGCTTTATTACTTGTATGTTTGCTTGTTTATTTCAACTCTCTTGCTTGCTACCCAGCCTTGCTAGCCAAAAACCTGTTTTGAGAAGGCATACTTCTCATGTTTCCAAAACCCTTTGAACCAAAAACTTTCGCCACTTGTGTCCACCATATCTACCTAGTAGCACTTTTCCTATTCCTAGCAAATTCTCAAGCTTCATCTACCTTTTGAATTAAAAAGTATTTTGTTATGTGAAAATTAGCTAGTAAAGCTCTCACGAACTTGATGGCACACTTTATTTATTTGCCCCTAATAAACTTGAACCATTGTGAACATCGAAGTTGTATATGCTTGCATCTATACGTTGGAATTAGCATAACCGTGCTGTCACGGGGACGTTTTCAACATTGCACTTGTGCTCTGTACAGAGTTGATATCGTGCTCTTTTGTCTATGGATGTCAACGGTGTGAAATAAAGAGGGAACTTGTAAGTCCATGGAGTTTGTATCCTATGTTAGAGAAACGCCTTGGCCGCTAGCCTAAGCCATGCTTAATCATGGTGGAAACTTGCAGCATCACCATAGTGAGATATCTATGAAGCATCCTCAATAAAAAGCTATGCATATGGTAAATAAAAAGATTGCTAAGATGCTCATTGTCTGCTTGCCTTATCATTTTGGTTATGGGAAAGCTCATGTGCCATGTGCAAGGGGTACCCCATTGGCGGTTCTCAATGATATGCAAATACTTACAATGACAAGAAATTACCTGGGCCCAAAGTTGAGTATGCATGAGGAGTGACCCTCATATTCAAGGGACATGAGATTGCCAACTTATATTCCGTCAAGCATATACTCCATCTTTGTTCACTTTAACCTTAATCATCTCAAGATGCTTATGATAGGGGCAATGAGGGCTCAAAGCTAGTAAGTACCATAATCTTTTGGAAGCTCTTTATGACTTGTAATCCCTGCTACCCTTTAAGAAGGGACCTCTCTCCTAGTTACCAGTTGAGTCAGTAAACCTACTTCCTCTCTATCTCCAGCAAGCATTTGAGTTGTTGTGTTTCAAGCATTCATATAGTGATTTATTCAATCATGTTCTTTATCTTCCTTGTTTCCACAAAACTCTTATCTATTGAGTATTACTTTGAAAGCCTTCACTTGTAAAAAAACCTTTTGAGCAAAGAGTGCTCCTGTTTTGAAACTTCTGCAAAAAGCTTTTGTGAAACTGTTTGCCAGGTGTTCTCTAACCAAGAACAAGTTTGCCAATTCCAATTATGATTTATCTTTATGCATCTCTATTATGACTGATGTACTTGGTTGCAAGCTAAGTTATATAATGGTGAGTTGCTTTCTTCTGTGAGTTGTGCAATGGTAAGTGTGATGCTTCTTGTTCGTATTCTTTTATCAACACTTCACTCCATAAACCTCTGGACATGTTTAATGAGCTCAGTATTTGCTTGGGGACAAGCAAAGTCTAAGCTTGGGGGAGTTGATACGCCCAATTTGCATCACCTTTCTATATCATAATTTACCTCTATGCATTGATATTTGTCTTATTATGAGGTATTACTTATGGATTTTCATCTGTTTATGCATGTTGGACGATTCTTGGAGGATGGATTGCCGGAGTCTGGATTCTGATGGAAAAGAAGGTGTTTTGGTGAAATTTCACGAAGATCAGAAAAATACCAGAAAAATATGGAAACATATTATTTTACCAGAAGACGAAGGAAGCCAGAAGGAGGGACGAAGTGGGGCCTCAGGGGGCCCACACCCCCTAGGCGCAGGCCCACCTGACCCCGCGCCTAGGGTAGGTGTGGCCCACCTGCCCTGCCTCCGACTCCGCCCCTTCGCATATATCTTCCCTATGGAACCCTAATACCGGGAGAGCGACCACAGATAGATTTCCGCCGCCTCTAGGGGCGGAAAACACCGAGAGAGAAAGATCTCTCCGACAGACAAATTTCTGCCGGGGGAATTCCTTCCCGGAGATGGGAGATCGTCGCCATCAACACCGTCATCAAGCTAGGCTTCATCGGGATCATCATCATAATCATCCACACCATCATCTCCACCAGCACCATCATCACCACTCCATCCCGATGTAACAATTGTGTTGGATATTTCTTTAGTTCTTAGGGGGAACTTTCCCGGTGTTGATTACTATTGTAGTTGATGCTTGTGAGTGGAACCGTTGGATTACTATTTATGTTCAGATTATTATCCATTATCATATCATCTTTGATCTTGATCCATATGATGTCTTGTGAGTAGTTCGTCTAGTTCTTGAGGACACGGGAGAAGTCATGTTGTTAGTAGTGAATCTGTGATGAGTTATTATTCAATGGTTTAGTATTTAAGTTGTGGTGCTATTCTTCTAGTGGTGTCATGTGAACGTCGACTACATGACACTTCACCATTTATGGACCTAGGGGGATGCATTGTGTATTTGGCTACTAATCTTGGGGTTGCCGGAGTGACAGAAACGTGAACACCCGTTAGGTCACCTTTGCACAAGAGAGTGTAGGATCTTAGAGTTTAAGGTTGTGGTTAGATTTATATCTTAATTACTTTCCTATAGTTACGGATGTTTGTAGGGTGTTTAATCATAAGTATGTATTAGTCCTAGGAAGGGCGGTATGTTAGCACAGGTTCAACCACACAACACTTACAAACACCAAAGAAGAGTACTCAACTATTCGAAGTGAAAGCACTTGACAGAATTCTCATGTGTCCTCGAGAATGTTTGGTCCTTATAAGTATTTCCACCGGCTTGTCCTTTGCTCAGAAAGTATTGGGCCACTTGCTTCGTTTGTTTGTTACTCTTGTTACTTGCTCCTTGTTTTGTTGCCTTTCAGAAAACCACTAAAAATCCGTTTGCTAAGTATTTACAGGGATTTCCTGCTCCATACCATTGTTCAGCACCTTCTCCTCCTCGTTGGGATTGACACTCCTATTTATCAAAAGTACTACGATACACCTCCTATACTTGTGGGTCATCATGGTTCTAGTGGAGATGATGGTGTGGATGATGATGATCCTGATGAAGCCTAGCTTGACGATGGTGTTGATGGCGACGATCTTCCCTCTCCGGGAACGACAGAAATCTGACTGCCAAAGAGATCTTTTATCTCTCGGTGTTTTCCGCCCCGCAGAGGCGGTGGAAATCTATTTGTGGTCGTCCGCCTGGTATTAGGGTTCCATAGGGAAGATATAGGCGAAGGGGCGGAGTTGGGAGCCGGGCAGGTGGGCCACACCTGCCCTAGGCGCGGGTCAGGTGGGCCCGCACCTAGGGGGTGTGGGACCCCTGTGGTCCTTCTTCGCTTCTCCTTCTGGCTTTCTCAATCTTCTGGAAAAATAATATTTTCCCATATTTTTCTAGTATTTCTGATCTTCGCGAAATTGCATCAAAACACCTTCTTTTCCATCAGAATCCAGACTCCGGTAGTTCATCCTCCAAAAATCATCCAACATGCATAAACAGTGGAAAAGACATAAGTAATACCTCATAATAAGTCATATATCAATGAATAGAGGCAAATTATGATATAGAATGGTGATGTAAATTGGACGTATCACCGGGAGTCACCCTCAGACACTGGCCATGGTCATCTTCTCCTAGACGCGGCGGCGAACCGGTCACCCCTGGTCATTCATGTCAAGGTGGGTGCAGGCGGCGAACCGGTCACCCATGAGGCCGAACTGCCAAACAGGTCTTCCACCCGTCCTCGCTATGCTTGGCGATCTAGGTCGCGCTTCATGGTGACGGCCAGGCAGCCGCACGAGTTGCTCGTCATGTCTGTCGGGCTAGCCGAGCAGGCTGCGCTTGCCATGGTCGTCCACGAGTTGCTCCTCCTCGCCATCAGGCGGCCGAGGCCCTCTGCTGCCTCGAGATGGACCCATTCTTCCGCCATGTCCTATGAGGTGCTCGGCGCTTCTGATTGTGTGCCAGGACGGCGGCGATCTAACCATATAGCTACTGTCTCTCTTTGTTTCACCACGCTACATAGGCAAATCAAGAGAAAAGGGGAGAAGCATTCTGGAGCAGGAAGGATATTGATATGAGGATATCAGAGATTTAGGTATACGTACTTGGTTTGTCCTAAAATAAATCCCTCGCTTGCGAACATGATGGAGAAATCTTACAAGTTAGTTGTAGTTTGTTTCATTGGATAACTCAGAGAAGAGATGTGAACGTGATGACGTGACTATCCAAATCAGTTGGAACTTTGAAGTAGTTTGTTACACATGTGCGGATATGTATTATTTAGTTTGTTAACTTTAAGATGTGTATGCTTGCTCTGCGTTGTTCGTTAGGGGCCGGATTTTTAGCGTAAAAGTAGGAGCGTGTTGTTGGTGGCATTTTCTTAGTAAGTATATAGAAGTGTGACACCACACACCACCGTAATTTTGCTTTTAATAATAAAGATTTCTACAATTTGAATTTATTGTGTAGGCATTATGATCTTAATATTAGTGTGGTGTGCTTATATCTTAAATATTTTAAAGGTTTAACTACTCCCTTTGACCCAAATTAGTTTTTTTTGCGGGTAAAAGCTGGAATATATTAAGCAGGAAGGTTACAGAGCGATCAAGCTCCAGCAACCGGATGATATCCTCCGGTCCAGAGCTTAACCAAGTCATAGTATGGCGTTGGACTCTCGCGAAATTTGCAAGAGCATCACTAACCCTAACCTGCTTGCGGTCAACCTTTACAAAAACACACTCTCTACTATCTTTAACTAGGTTTTTAATCTCATTGATAAAATGAGCTACCAATGATCTATCAGGAGACGAGGAGTTGATGGCTTCAATCAGAGTAAGACAATCCGATTCCACAATGATGAGAAGATTGGAGACTTGCAGTGCAGTTCAAAGGCCTTCTAGACATGCCTTGGTCTCAGCCTCAAGCGGGAGGTGACACCTATCCAGATACGTGCATGACATAAAAATTGGATTGCCCTCGTTATCCCTAAGGATCATACCTGCACCTGCTTCATTTAAACCACCGAAGGATCCATCCACCGATAATTTCACCCAACCAATTAGCGGCCTCGACCAAAATTTCTCCTGAATCTGCTTGGGCTTCCACTGAGTGGTAGAAGCCACCTCAAGAGGCTCCTTCCCTTTCAGAATGGTGGTTGTCGGTTTATGCTTAATGTCATGAAGGAGCTTCAAGTACCCACACATGAACCGCTTTGAACCCTCCACCGTTGGGAGTTGCTTGTCATGTGTTGCTTCATTTCTTGCATGCCACACTCGCCAAGCAACCAACAAGGTGCAATTCACCATATGTCTAGGAATGGTTTGAAGCACCATCTGCAGCCAATTATCCGAAGGTTGGAGAAGAGCAACCTCATCCGGAAGCACCCATATGTTTCTCAACGCCCCCCAGAGTGCCAAGGCGTGGGGGCAATTATATAGTGCATGTAAATCATCCTCCTGATCAGATCCACATATTCTGCATTGTCCAGTTACCAACATTTGGCGACGCCTTTTATTCATCCTAGTAGCCAGAGCGCCAGAGGAAGCCTTCCAAGCAAACATCTTCACCTTTGGTGGAACAAAAGCGCTCCATATAATTTTCCAGCACGGGTGGCGGCCATCCGGTATAGAACTCATTGTAGCAAAGTTACATTGAGATTGTTGTTCATTCAAGGAGAGCCAACAGGCACTACGAACCGAGAAGACACCAGACTTCTCTGGATGCCAGGCTAGGATATCAACATCCAGTCTACGGGACAAGTAATTCTCAAAATTGCATCTGCGTCCACAGGGAGGAAAAATCTGTGGATGAAGTCGATATTCCATGTACCATCAGCAATAAGGAGCTCTGAAACCTTCCGAAGCCGACATTTTTGCTTCTGAGAAATGACGTGAACCTGAGAATCCCGTGGAATCCACCCATCCCTCCATATACGAACACTCTGTCCATTGCCAATTCGCCAGATTAATCTTTTTTTAGCAACTCAACCCCATATGAAATTGCGGTCCAGGTAGAGGAAGGGTTTCCAGTAAAAACAGTGTCATATAAGCATCCATTTGGGTAATACCGGGCTTTTAGAACACGAGCACACAAACTTTCAGGATTGACTAGGAGCCTCCAAGCTTGTTTTGCCAATAAAGCTTGATTAAACAATCTCAGGTCTCGAAATCCAAGTCCACCTTGTCCCTTGGATCGATTAAGCCGACCCCAACTTACCCAGTGGGTCTTCCTTTTACCTCTCTCTCTGAGCCCCACCAATAATTCCTTATAAGCTTCATAAGATCATCACATACCGATGCCGGGAGCTTGAAGACACTCATTACATAAGTTGGAAGAGCCTGTGCCACGGCCTTAATGAATACTTCCTTCCCACTCTGCGCTAGGAGATTGTCACCCCATTCAAGAACAAACTTTGTCAGCCTTGACTGAATATTCTCGAATTTGCCTCTATGCATTCTACCCTCAGGAGTGGGTAGTCCCAAATATTTAGCCTCAAAACCATCATGTTCGACCTGTAATTGATCGAATAGCAGCCTTTGTATTGTTATAACAAGAGGAACCGAACATAATGGAACACTTAGCTGGATTAACCAATTGTCACGTACAAGCAGCATAGGTGTCAATAGTATTTTTATGCGAGTATCCTCCTCCTCAGTACCATGGAAAAATAACAATGTATCATCAGTGAATAGTAGATGAGAAATGCCAGGAGCTCTCCTACAAACCTTGATAGGAGTTATTCGATTCAGGTTAACCTCCCGACATAAAAGAGTGGATAAACCATCAGCCACAAATAGGAAGAGGAAAGGGGATAAGGGATCCCCCACCTTAGGCCACGTGATGGATAAAAATCTTCCAACAAGGTTCCGTTGAATTTTACTGAATATTTCACCGTGGTAACACACGCCATAATCCACTGTACCCACCGGTGAGAGAACCCCATCTTATACAATGTACTCTCCAAGAAGTGTAGGCCTTAGATAAGTCCAATTTGTAAGAACAAAAGGAATCGGAAGACATACCATGCTCCATGTAGTGCATGCATTCAAAAGCCAGTAGTGCATTATCAGTTATCATACGCCTAGAGATAAACGCACTCTGATTTTCTGATATAATTTCACCAAGCAAAGGACAAAGCCTATTCACCAGGCATTTCGAAACGACCTTGTATAGAACATTACAGATCCCAATAGGCATGTAATCTTTTAACTCCAGAGGGTTGTCAATTTTGGGGATGAGGACAACTGAAGTATCATTCACACCATCTGGCATAATTCCGGTATGAAAGAAATGCTGGACAACTTGCACAATTTTTGTCCTTAGAAGTCCCCAATTACGCTGGTAGAACCTAGCATGAAAACCATCAGGCCCTGGTGCCTTGGTGGGACCAATCTGAAACACCGCATTTGAAATCTCCTCCTCCGAGAACTCCTTGCAAAGCCCATCATTCATCTCCTGAGTAATCTGGGAGGGAGTCATGTTTATAATAGAGTATTCCTGAAGGGAAGGGTCTCTAGTGTAAAGAGATTTGAAATAAGAAACCGCCATGCGCTGCATATCTGTGGGAGCTATGTTAATGACACCATCACTATCACGAAGCTTGGTAATATTGTTACGCCTCGCTCTCCACACAACCCGGTTGTGGAAGAATTTAGTGTTACAGTCCCCTTCCTTGAACCAATCAATCCGAGACCGCTGTAACCAGATCATCTCTTCCCGGTACAGCATATCGTTCGTCAAATCCTGGACGGCCCTAATCTCCTCTCTAGGTGCCCCATCCAAATGCATCTGCTCTAACTTCTCCTTAAGGCGGTTCAGTTCCTTGGTAACATTACCAAAGTGCGAGCGACCCCAAGCATGCATTTTGTGCATAAGTTTGTCCAGACCGGAGTTAACAGATCCCAGATCATGCATATGACCAAGTAAATTCCACTCATAGTCTATCAATTCCTTGAGAGCCGGATCAGTTTCCCAGAAAATTTTATACTGCAAGGCCCTCCTAGCTGGGCGCTCCCGCGTCTCCTTAACCAAACACAGCTTAACAGGGGAGTGATCAGAGCAAGGGGAAACAAGGTGCACCACCTCAGCAGCAGAATGTCACGCCAGGCATCATCGACAACTACCCGATCAAGGCGTACTTGTACATTATGCACCCATGAACGCTTATTATCATAGGCGAAAGGGAGACCTGAGAAGCCCAAGTCTTTAAGCTTACACAACTGAAGGCAGTCTCGAAAGGACACCATTTGTGCCTCTGAGCGTGGAGACACCGAAAGATGTTCATATTGCCATAGGGACTCATTGAAATCACCGATAACAACCCACGAAAGAGAGGATGTAGCTTTGAGTGAAGTTAGCTGATCCCACATGCGGTACCTATTCTCCACTCTGGGTTCTCCATAAACAAAAGTCGCATGGAATAATGGTTCATCCGACGCAACTCTGATATAAGCATCAATGTAACGATCAGTTGCCTCTTGAATATCAACATAATAACTTTCGTGCCAAAAAAGGGCCAGACCACCGCTCATGCCATTACTATCAACACAAGAGAAGCCACGGAGGCCCAAGTGACTCCGTAGCCATCGAACACGAGCACTGTTTTGCCGGGTTTCACATAAGAAAACCAGCTGGAAACGATTTCTCCGTTGAAGGACACAGAGCTCGTGAACTGTCGGGGAGTTTCCAATACCCCGACAGTTTAAGCTGCACCAATTCATTGGTCCCGGTGGTCGTCCTCGAGGGACGCCGCCGATGATGACACAGAGTTTCCAGAAGATGTAGAGACCATCTTCCGATTTTTGGATCTGTCCTTGTTCTTTACATACGAAGGAGGGGGTGGTGGAATGTGTGGGTCATGATCCATGCCAACAGGCTCCACTGGCACCTCCACGTTTGACATATTAAGTGCCTTATGAGCCGAGTTACTTTCACCATCATGCATAACAACATCCTTGGTTGGTTTGATTGGGCTAGTACCCGTATCAGCTAGATCATCATCTGTTCCAAGCTCTGCATCAATCGAGGAACGCTTCCTTGGACCATTAGGGTTAGCAGCACTCCTTCCAGCAAAACCGCCCCGGGTAGGGGTTCTAGGCACCGGACGGAAGGTGGATTGCACAGGCTGATTTGTACGACGGATAGCCAGCATCCAGGTCCCATACTGCAATTGATTTTCCTCCCAAGCACCATCACCGCATTCTTCATGATCATGACCAATAAGGCCACATCTCTTGCAAAAGAAAGGGGCCTTCTCATATTTAACCACAAGCCTCTTCTTCCCTTCAGGTAAGGAGAGCGACACAAATCTCATTAGCGGTTTGTTAATTTTGATCCGAACTCTCATGCGCACATAATTCCCCTCAAAGAATGGCCTTGGTGATAACTGAACTTCCCGGACAATGCCCAGTCGACGAGCTAGGTCATCTATGATCTCAGTCTTGCGATAGAGTTCCGGTATGCCATGAATTTGTGCCCAGACCTGCATGCCATCAAACACCACCTCCTGAGGATCACAGAGCCCATCAAAATCCTCCACGAGGATACCCCAGCCACGAAAGGTCCATGGTCCTTGTTGAACAACCTTCTTCCAGCCTCCTAGGCATTGCATCTTGATTATGAACAGATTCTCGCCCGCCTCACGAAACTCCGGATCTCGAGAGAGATTCCAGACACTCCTCATCTTCTCAAATAGGGCATCCACATTAAAGGATCGGGTGGTTAAAACCTTGCCGATCGCCATCCATCTAGCTTCCTTCTGGTATGCCTTCGCCGCCTCTGCATCAACAACTACGTCCTCCAACTCATCATCGTTTAGCACCAAGTGGTTAAACAAGTCCCCGACCTCTTCCTCCCTGCCGCCAGCATCACCAGCAGAAGTCGCCGGGCTCATCGAATCCATGGCCGCCAGAAACCCTAGAGCACCCGAAGACCGCCGCGAGAGTTCCTTGTGAAGACAACTAGAACGAGAAACAGGGTAGACGCCGATCCGTTTTGGAGTCAATTAGGTGGTAGGTGGTATGGTGGGGGCCAAGATCCGACCCGATCTCACGGAGGCGGCGCAGTCGCCGCCGGAGCAGTAGGAACCCTAAACGAGAGGGTAGACGATTAGTATGTTCATCCTTCCTCTTTCGTGACCCAAATTAGTTAACTTAGATTTGTCTAGATTCGATTGTATCTAGACATAATTTAGTATTAGATTTATCTGTATCTTTATAAAATTTAAGTCAACTAATTTAATTTGGATCGGAGGGAGTATTTAAGTCCGTTTATTTTTTAATCAACGAGATGTATTATTAGAGACAGAAAGAAGCAAGCTTTCATTTAACATCAGTTATGTTTTTTCGAATAGTTATGTTTTTTTAGAACAATATTATTATTAGTTTGCAGAAGGGAACAACATTAGTTATGTTAGGCCTGGTTCTTTTAGATTTTCTAGACAGCTTAACGACAAAAATAAGTCTAAGCTTAAAAGAACTTGATTTTGAATTGTTTCTTACCATAGCCGGCTTCAGTCATTTTTTTTCGATTAGGGGAAGCCGCGCTAGCCTAGCTTCCCGCAGAGCCAATGAACCAGTATTCGATGGTACCCCTAATATTCGTGTTATTTACCATCGATTGCCACCGCGCTGTTGTGCTGACTGCTAAGAGAAGAAAGCCGAACCAAACGGTTTTCACGGTCACACACGAGCACATGTTTTTCTCTTTCTTTTCTCTGCTTGGGCTCGTCTAGTCCGCTGCCCCGTCGCCACATGCCATCTTGCACCGTCGACCGCCAACCCTGTCATCCAAGCCGCCGGAAAAGCATCCCTGCACCGCCCCTGATCAATTCCATAGGATAGCTGCGGCCTAGCCCTGTCGTCTGCCCAGATTGAGCTCGAGCTCTCCGTCAGCGATTCAATCCATGCGGCCGTCCACCGGAGCTGTGTGCCAAACTGTTGTTCCTGTCGCGCCCTTCTGAAGTGTCACCTGATCAAGCTCCGACCCAACTACGGCCCTGCACGGCTGTACGCTCACGGCGACGTACGTATATGCGTATAGCTCGATAATTACTGCTATCTACTTGATGTCACTCCGGCCATTCCATTATGTCCAGTACTTGCTGTGATTGATCAGCTAGGTTGATTTATTGATTATTTCTAGTGCATAGGATTGATCTGCTAGCTCAAATAAATTTTTATGTTTTTATTTGTGGCCAACACCTTATTTTACATTCTTGGTGCACACATAATCATTTGCTTGATGGATAAAGACAATTCTAGAAAATCTAGAAAGTCCCGAAAGACTGTCTGTGCTCCTATTTTTGTTGTAATATTTAGCACTTCATCATGTTTGAAATATTAACTTTGTGATCACATATGTGAAAAAGGTACAAAATGTCTTAAAACAGTTAGTCCAAACACAAACTTCTCTCAAAGACGTTACAATCTTTCCATCATACAGCTCAGTCAATAAGCTAGGATAGGAGAAATCTAAAAGAACTGAACTGTAGTTTTAGATAGCTTATTTGGATAGCTGATTTTTCTAAACAGCTTTTGATAAGATGACTTATGCATAAGCTGGAGCCCAAAAGAACTTGGTCTTGGTGGCTTACGATTGTATAGGGTTAGAAAAAAAGAACAGATTCACAAAAGAAAAGAACAAAGTAAAAAGGTTTATCTTCTCACGGAATGACAAGCGGGCCCAGACTGCCAGGGACGCGCGGATCCGATCCCCAGGTTCGATGGCGTTTCACCGCGAGTGGGTCCACTTGTCAGGCAAGGTGTTCTCTCTTCTTCTCTCTCCCCCTTCCCCTTTCTCCCCTCCCGATCTCGCTCGCTCGATCGTGCGGCCATGGCGGACTACCACTTCGTGTACAAGGACGTGGAGGGGGCGACCACGCAGTGGGACGACATCCAGCGCCGCCTCGGGAACCTGCCCGAGAAGCCGCCGGCCTTCAAGCCGCCGGACTTTGTCCCCAAGGTCGACGCCGACGAGCAGCCCAAGTCCAAGGAATGGCTCGACGAGCGCGAAGCCGACGAGCTCGAGGAGCTCGAGGACGACCTGGAGGATGACCGCTTCCTCGAGCAGTACAGGTACATCCACCCCTCTCTTTTCCCCCGGCCTCGATCCGGTCTGCCGCACGTTACAGTGCTTTTCGTGATTGATCTGGTCCGATTTACATGGACAGATGTGGTAATTCGTGTGATTGTCCTAGTAATCTGATCCGCTTCCCGCTGTTTGGTATGGACTCGGAGGCCACAGGAATTTTTTGGTAAAGCTGAGCATCTGATGTTTTGATGTTTTTGGTATGCTTGCAGGAGGATGAGGCTTGCAGAGCTCAGGGAGGCAGCGAAAACCGCCAGGTTCGGCACTATACAACCGATTACCGGCTCTGATTTTGTGCGCGAGGTGTCACAGGCTCCACCGGATGTCTGGGTTGTGGTCTTCCTCTACAAGGACGCGTAAGGAAAATTTCCTCCTATTAACAATATGTTGCTGTTTATGTGTCGGAAATTACGCCAAACAACCCACCTAATAAATAAAGTGAATAGAACGTAGAATTTTCATTCTTTATTTAGTTCTCTTGATCAAAAGTAGGAAAAATAGCTATTGTAGCTTGATGATCATTGTTTTGGCTCTTGGGGTCAGTAATATGTTTCATAGCTAGAGATTTAACTAAAGAAATAGGGTTCCAGCAGAACCTGACCTTGGATACATCATAGTACATGTGATTTTTGGAAGTACCACCCCGAACCAGATAATAGCAAACTATCCAACAATGTGATAACTTTTGGATTTACTCAGCAGCATGGCCCCCACCTTAGTTGTAGAATTGTAGGTCATTGGCCTTTCCTCACATGTCTGTCCTTCTGTGTAGCATAGCTTCTATGATATTTGCAGTGTTTCTGTCTTATATGCTGTTTTAACTGTTTATAAAAGGTTCTTGTAAGTTATAATCCAGATACGACATTAGAAATCAACTCTATCTGATCTGATGCACTATTTTTTAAGCTATTCATTGTTAAGTCTTGTATATGGATCTGATGGCAGAATACCAGAATGCGGGCTGCTTCACACTTGCCTGGAGGAATTGGCAACAAAATACGCAGAAACCAAGTTTGTTAAAATTATCTCCACAGACTGCATTCCCAACTACCCAGATAGGAATGTTCCCACAATATTGGTGTACAACAACAGTGCTGTGAAAGGAACTTATGTCGGTCTTCAGAAGTTCGGTGGAAAGAAATGCACACCTGAATGTAAGTTTTACCAAGGATTAAGTTTCCATTGTCCAATTTGCCAGAAATTAGTTAAATTCTATCTGATTATAAATTTTATTGCCTGGGCAACAAAAAAATATCAGCACACACCAGTAAATAGCATGTGGCAGTTTTGAAGTTGCAGTTGACCAATTTGAGGACACCATTTACAGTTTTCCTAATCTAAATACTTTAAGGTGACCATAATGTTTGGCCTTAGGATGAAATATTTTGTCTGCTGAAAGGAAAACACTTCACTATGTCAGGCATGCCTATGGTGCCAGATATCCGGTCCTGCTGTATATTTGACATGCTTCATATCACAAATATGTAGATGGGTATGCTTTTAACACAATGGCATGCTAGTTCACAGTTATGCATTGCTGTTGCCATAAAATCGAGCTACTTCTGCGAATAAGCAACAACATTATTTTGTTTTGCTCACTTAAATTACTCAACTGTTGTGAGGCTTTCTTCAGCAAACGATCAATCCCAGAATTGCTCAGTAGTAGTATTTACACAGTGGCTTCCATCTTGTTATGCTAAACTTTCATTCTGTTTATTTCAGCTGTTGCATTGGCGCTTTGCCACTCAGACCCGGTTCTGAACGATGGGCAGGGCGGTGGTGATTCATCCCGTAACAATGTCATGGAAGGTGTTCGCAGGAAGTTCATAGAGAAGGTTGTCGCACAGCATGAAGCCCGGGAAGACGAAGATGATAGCGACTGACCTTATTAGTCTTTTTGCAGTTTTTCTCCAGTTCAGGGGGTATCATACCTTGTGTTTGCGACGATGTCTCTCTCAGCTTGCTGATCTTATTTTGTTGTCTGTGTGTGAAAATCTGAATGTTGTTTTCTACGAGATTTTGTATAAACTTTGTTCTGGTTCTGAGAGATGATTGTGGAACTGGCATACTATAACGAAATGAATCGTCAAGCCATAGCAATGTTCTGACTCTTCAGATGATTTTTCATGTTGATACAAGCTGCATAGCGTTGCTACTTTCAAATCCAGAAAAAACACATTCTGGAATTTTGCACATAATAATTTCTGAAGAGAAAAGAAAGCAGAGGAGCATCTGAGTTCTGGACAGTACAGAGTACTGCAGTAGCTCCGCTACAATCTACATTCACTGGGGAGCCCTTGGTCGCGTCCTGAAGCGGACGAAGATGATGAACACGCTGGCGAGGATCCACGGTACGAAGACGGTGTTGGCCACCGTCGATGACCGCAGCGACTCTGGCACCCCGTTCAAAGCTAGGGCTGCCATCGCCGCCGTCACTAGCAGTCCGGCGGCGATCATTGACACCGGCTTCGTCCATGATACCTGCACAAGGAGTAAACCCAGAGCCGTAAATTCCTTTCTGCGATATCCACGAACTGCGGGGTGCAAAACGCAAAACGGGAAGGGGGATCAGCTCGCTTTACCTTGGGCTCGCCGTCGAGGACGATGGCGGCGCCGTCGCGGAAAGGCAGGGCGGAGTGGCCGGTGGCCAGGTCGGGCCGGATCCGGAGGCCCCGGCGGGAGACCTCCGGCTTGAAGGCGAAGAGCGCCCGGAGTCCGTGCTCGGCCTGGATGCCGCGCACGTCTAGGCGGTCGCGGCGAGGGCCCTTCAGGCCCGACCGGAAGACCTTGGCTGGGCCGGCGCCACGCCGGTACAGCCGCACCTCCACGGACGGGTCGCGGGGGCTCGCGGCTGGCTCGAGCAGCGGCGTGGTCAGCGACTCCTCCTCCGGCGCGACGGCCACCTCGTCGTCTGCCATTGGCGTCTCTCTCAGACCCGGGGCTAGTTTGGCTTCCCGTAGACGCGTAGTGAAGTGAGGTGGTGAAGCTAGTCTAGAGAGCAAACAGTATACTCCCTCGTTTTAGTAATTTAGTTTGGCCAATGTTTTGAACAAAAATAAAAATATTTACAATACAAACAAAATGTTAATAGATTCAGCATAAAATATATTTTCATAATGTATTTGTTTCATATCATAGATGTTGAATTTTTGTTCCATATGTTCCATCAAACTTAGTAAGATTTGAGTTTTGAGCCTTATTCATTGGAATGGAGGTATTCCCTCCGATTCATATTACTTGTCACTAAAATCTAATTCATATTACTTGTCACTAAAATGGATGTATCTAACATGTTTTAGTGCTAGATACATCAATTTCAACGACAAATAATATGGATCAGAGGGAGCAGTAGTCTTCATTTCGACTGATTGAATTAACTAAAAAAACAAAATGAACACATTTTCTATTTTTAGATTAACAATGACTGTGAACACAAAAGATTTAAAGTTGAACAAGATTGAGAATTTGATTGTTGAAATAGCTAATATGATAGAAGATATTTGCACCCCAAATCGGAATCAATGCGATATATGATAGTACAACATTACAACTTACACAAGATTGTTACAAAATGTTTGTGTTCCCAATCCAGCCAGTATATAGGCATATGGTATATATAAGCCACGACAGAGCAATCTCCAACGGTCCGGCCCAAATGATACAACATAGCACGTTGCTGTTTCAGGTGGTATCGGCGGAGTTCAGCCAAGAGTTACAAACATTTTGGTACAGAACCGCATGAGGGGGCATTGATGAGCTTGATCCATTAGTCTGCCGTCCAGCTCTGCTCCACAATCTCCCGCACTTTGCGGTTGTACTCTCGCTTGTTCTCACTGAACATGCGGGCAGCTTCGGAGTTTGCAGGCGAATTTGGGTTCGGATCACACAGCAGCGACTGCAAATGGCGAAAAGCTAAGGTTAGTTCAGCGAAAGCACAACCAATACCGTGGCCACTGAGTCATCCTGGTTGGAGACACAACGTAGTTATAACAATATCTCACACTTTTCAAAAAAAAAAATTGCGTAGGCTAGAGAGAGATATTTGCTACAACCAACATCCAGCATTATTTTCTTCTCTTTTCCAAGATTAAATTACCAGAAATATAATATAAGGAAACAACAGGGGAAGTTTGAGACCTTCAATAAGTGAATACCATATCACAAGTTGTTTCTAGAAGAGACCATTTAGTAGGAATTTCAATGCACGCCATTTAATAGGAATTTCAATGCAATTGGAAGTTTTGCCTTGTGAAGTTCTAAATTGGACGTTTACAGTATGATCCGTCCTATTTTTGGTACTTGAATTCACAGGCAATAGATACCTTAGGTTAAAGTTCAAGATACAAAAATAGGTACTACATACCAATAATAGATTGGCTAATTCAACTTCCTGAAAAATGGAGATGCGCTAATTTAATTGATCTCAACATGCTCAAACAATTAGTTATTGGTTGCCTGCCGCTCACAACTTGATACAACATCTCGGATTTGGACCGCTTACAATCAACCATAGCAAACAATTTGTAATTACCATATGGATTGCTGAGTTAAGTACGTTGAAAATATACCTAAACCAAAGAAGCTACCCAAATATGTCCTAAGGTCAAAACAAGTCCAAACTTCAAAGCAAGTTATGAGTTCCAAAAAATACGCTCTTGTAGTAAAGTAACAAGCTTGCATTGCAAAATGTTGTAAATAAGCTGGGCTGCTAAGATAAAAAAGAAGACTTCCTGTACCTGGATGGATGTAAGTATAGCAGCTACATCATATATTGGGCTCCACTGATTCTGTAGGATATCTAAGCATATGCTTCCATCAGCATAAACTGCACGCCATAAGAATTATGTTAGGATTACAAATAGAAGTGGAGATTACAAGATCAATATCCTGTGTTTTTTTGCTTCCTATCATGAAAGCAGAAAGAAAGCGAGGGTTTAAGCAGTTCAAAATCATAAGGAATGCATGCACTCAAAGTATGCTGTAAAAGTCTGCAGCATGCTTGCTTGAGGTAATCACCACAGCATTAAATTAAATTTATCAAGCCTTCAAAGCACATATATCTATCAAGCAGGCAACAGCTAGCAAGATACAGAGGGCATTAGTTAATGTATCGGAAGTCTCCGAGCCAGAAGGAACATGAGAACTCAGGAATCAGGATGAAGAAAACAAGTATGCTCCATTTTTTAAAGCAAACGCGTAGCTTCAAAAATTACATACACTCAGTAGCATGTAAGATAATCTCGGTCAAAATATGCGACACATCAAACTACTATTTCGGTATCTCCTGTGTACTTAGGTATCTAAAGATGAGATGAAACAACTTACTGTTAGGATGAAACATCCGAGAAATAAACCGAACTGTCGGTGGCTTGTTTGGATATTCTTCATTGAACTGGAGAGTCAACTTAAACGTACCTGACAATGTGGCACAACTCAGCACATAATGGAAAAATAGAAACCAAACTATGCCATCCGAACTTAAAAAAACAAGAATACTATAAAGCAATCTATGAGCCATATGAATAGTGCATGTGATGGTAGTTACTGCATGGAAGCTGACCTAGACTCATTCTCATAATCTCATATTTAGTGTTTCAGTAGTCTACTGAGGAAGGTTCTAAATAGCTATCGCAGCGCTATAGCATTTTTGGACTCCAGTCACTAAACGACATGCCAACGCTCCACTATGGTAGCGACAAACCGCTATAGCTCCACTGTTGTACTTGTATATAGGCAGCGGCGGAGCTACAAGGAAATCTATGGGCGGGCCAGATCAAAGGAAATGATACAATTTTGCAAAAAATACTGGACTGGGCTACCAGTTTATAGGCAGTTGTGCAAAATCATGGGCAGGCCATGGCCCGGTTCTGCTCCTGTGTAGCTCCGCCATTGTATATAGGTCCCTTTTACAAAAACAACACGGTTTTACCCCAGCGACAAGTCACGACAAGCCGAGTGACACGTCGACACGTAATCCTTGACCTTGGCGCGAAAACTGTGATTTAAAAACTTCCTATTGAGATCAACATTACTAATGAATGCCAGATCCAGAATGAGTGGGTTTCTTTATTGCTCATGTTGGTTTTATACGATTGCTATTGGCAGATACTTGCTTTACATATTTGCATATGCCCTGAGGGCTATTTCAATTGTTCATCTTAATTCCAATTTGTGTTTTACTTACAGTGTTTGAAGTGTGAGATATTTAAAAGTGAGGTGACAAATTCATAATGGCCAACTTTTGTTCAGCCAGCCACCTACAAACGTGTTACTAGTAGATTATGGCGTTGCGTAATCATATTCATATGCTGGGTATTAATTGATAGCATCCACAGCAGCAGCACGTGTACATGAACTTGATTGTTTTAGATATGACACCTCAAGTGCGTGTAGTCACGTACAAACCTTAATTTCATCAGTTCAAGAACAATCAGAGTAAACAACCAAACTAAACCGAGGAAGTAAAGCAAATAGATTCTATAGCACCATTGAAATAGCTAGCAAACATATGTAGAACAACTAACCTCCGTCCCACGGACTATCATCAGGGCTGCAAATAAACACAAGGAAAGGCATGAGCACATTATGACCCGAAGAGGAAATGAAAGGATGCGGACTCATGTAGTATATCATCATAATTCATACCCAAAGATCACAGCATTCCACAGCATTATGTTATTGTCCTGCGGCGCGCCGCTTATGCCCGCTGGAGGGTCCTGCATCAGCCGCTTGAAGTCCCTCATCAACCTCTTCCTTGATGGAGTCGTCATCCTCCTCAAAGTTCCCTGCGCAAACCACACAGCCATGTGAGCACCCAGACACAAAACCTAACAACAACAGAAATCACGGCGTAAGGCTGAATTCGCGGACATCGGAGCGCCAAAACTACGCGGACACGAAATTCGCTCCAAATCCTCACTCCTTCGAGGCAGATAATCGTGCCCCCGCCGTCCCGCTCGCACGGGTAGGCGAATTTGACAGCGGAAAACCCATCTCGGTCGCATCGGAATCTTCGGCCTAGAAAATTCCCCCCAATGGAAACCGGACCCGGGGGAGGGAAACTAGCGGGTTCGAGCGATCTGGGAGGAGGTCAGGGGGACGGTCGTCACCTGAGAGATGCGGCCGCCGGTGGGGGCGTAGGCTCCTTCTCCTAGAGCGGCATGGAGACGCGGAATGGACGGCGTTAGGTCAGCCTGCGGACGACGATGGGAGGAAGGGTCGAGGATGGAGGGAGGCTATGTAGAGGGCAAAAAGGGTTGGACAGGAGAGTCGAGGAAAGTCAGCGATGACACACACACCACCGCTGATTGATTCAGAGACGCAAGTGACACAAATATTCTTGTGAATCGAATCTACCACTGTACCAATTATTTAGGCGAACAATTGGGAGGCATGATACGACGACAAAAGAGTTAATACGGAGTTTTTTTTTTAAAAAAAAACGGGGAAGGGGCCCGAAGGCCCTAGAAGCTGCATTCATTATCAAGACGGTGGTTACAATTTACATCCAGGCCCCTACAAGAGAGGGATTTTACAGATAAGGCAAGTAAATTTGTCGAAAAGCCCTTGGGGAGCAAATGAAAAACGCGATCCAGCTGCCTCTTCTCCACCGCTCGAGGACCTCGCCGTCGGGAGCCGCCGGGCCACGTGAGCGAGCCACTTAGCGCCAGCCATGGATCCCGTGAGGAGGTTGATGAGCTTCCGCAGAAACTGATGCGCGCATGCAGGCGCCGCCATAGTTCCGTGGAAGAAGAAGCTCGGCTCTGGCCGAGCGGGCCGCTCTACAAGCGTGAAGCGCAGAAACAGATCCTTTGCTTGGGATCTCCGAATCGCAGCCCCGGTGAGGTGAAGAGCACTCACCGCTTCCGTGGGGCATCCAGAGCGAAAAGAAAAGAGGTCGCCACCGCCGCCGCCACCAAGACGACGCGAACAAGACAGGAGGACCATCTCCCTCCCACTCCAGAGCTCCACCGAACCCGCCCCCACCTCTGGAGGGCCACGCCTTGCTCTCGACGCCGAGGTCGCCAGCAGACATCTCCCTCGCCACCAAGGCCGCCAGAGCATCTCCACGCCGCCGCCGCTTGCCTCGCCATCCTCGCCTCCATGGCGGGCCGATGGATGCGAGAGCATCGCACTGAGCGCCTCAAGACAGCAACCACCTCTATTTTATTCTCAGAGAGCGATGGCTCTTCTCACCACCGCAAGCTCCGACCAACGGAGTAGAGCAAAGAAGGAAGAACCCTAGAACTCCAAAGATCTTGGTGGGAAGATCTGAGTCAGCCAATCTACAGGGCATAGAGCCCACTACCAAGAACCCGCCAACCCTAAGACTACACCTAACTACTCAAGGCCTCCTTCGCTGCTCCAATGCAAGATCGCATGAGAGGGCTCGGGCCGAACTCTGGGACTCTCAACGGGAGGAGGAGCAGGGAAGGGAAAGGGAAGGGAAAGATCAATACGGAGTAGTATATCTGAGTAAATTGTGCACTAAACCAGTATATGTCAAGGGAATGTTTGTAGTATAATACAAGGTGATAAATTGAACCCGGAGCCCGTATCACTCCCATGAGCGACCGTGGGAAACCCTAAAAAAACATCGTCGGGCTCCTTCCCTTGTCCCTTCCATTTCCTATCGCCGGTGTGCTGAGAGCATCTCCACTCGCCCCCTTCGTACGACATCTGGTGCAGCCTGATTTTGGGCTGTATGGGGGACACCAAATTGATTCGTAAATTGGAGGAGGACGTACGCTTCCAGTCATGTAATAGGATAACAATTTTGAAATAATTCTGCGACAATTTTAGATGTGCGAAAATAAAAACTAGTCATAATTGTGCCTAGTCTTGTAGTACACGGCTTCGGGATCGAAGTCATCGCTTGGCGCACGTGGTTGTAACCTTAGCCCTTTCCCGGTTTGCGACGGGTAGCGGAGACCGTCGATCAGCTGTGGGGACCGACGGCGCAGCTGCTGCAGCAAGCCATTGTGTCGTCCTCCGCAAGGTACAAGGAGGCACGCATGGATGCCCACAGCCCCGGGAACTCCTCTAGGTTGTCGGTGCGTCCAAGCTGGCACGGGACATAGCGTATTCTGGAGGCACCCACCACTCTGGCCTCGAAGGCAGGACGCATGGAGATGGGGTGTCTCGGTTGGCGATGTCGTCGTGCCCGCTGCTGCCCTTGATTAGGATCTGTGTTGGCTGAAAGTGCGGGTACCGCTGGCAAGGGTGATCTCCTCCGGCAATGTGATGCATCACACTAGCGAGAGTCTGGTTCTCCCACCACAGCCGTCGATCGGCTTCGTTGTGGTTCACCGAAGGAGGGACATCGCCCTCGTACCTAGCGACCTCTATTTCCCTCTGATTAGTGAAGAATGCATTACAGTTCGCGGTGTTGTTGGGACACCAATTAGGATCCATCTGATGTTCCGGCATGAGCTTGAGGTAGTAGTGACTTGTGATGGCCACCCAGCGGGCGGAACCTCGAGGCACAGGAGGGACATGCACCCCTCTAGTGCTCAACATCCAGTTGGGAGGCACCCCTATGCCTTAGCCATAGGGTCTCTTATGTATTCTATGCTATGTACAAGACCATATGTGGCACATGCTGTTAGTTTGACTAGCAGGTACCAATTTGATCCAGGTTTGGAACACTAGAGGGCAGTTAATAATGTCTTTAAGTACTTGAGAAGAACTAAAGACACTGATCCGGATGACTCTAAGTCACAATTCGGGTATGTATTTTTGATGAATGGTGCAGCAGTGAGTTGGGGGGGCTCCAAGAAACCAGTGATAGCAAAATCTACAATGGAGGCGGAATATATCTCTGCTTCAGAAGCAGTGGCGGGAGAAGTTTGGATGAAGGAGTTCATTTCTGAACTGGGTGTGGTTCCAAGTGCTTTGGATCCAATGGTAATCTATTATGATAACAACGGTGCCATAGCCAATGCTAAGGAACCAAGGTCTACAAAAATTCCAAGCATATAAAGCGCCGGTTTAACTTCATCCGGGAACATGTTCAGGATGGCGATATAGAGATTTGCAAAGTAGACACGGATCTGAGTGTTGCAGACTCATTGACTAAAGTTATCCCAAGGGCAAAACATAATTAGCAACAGAACTCTATGGATGTTAGATTTATGACTATGTAAACTAGATTATTGACTCTAGTGCAAGTGGAAGACTGAAAGGAATATGTCCGAAAGGAAATAATAAAGTAGTTATTATGCTATTCCACGTTTATAATAGATGTTTATTTTTCATGCTATAATTATGTTAATAGGAAACATTGATACATGTGTGATTTATAAATAGAAAAGGTTTCTAATAATTCCTCTCTTAATACTAGCTTGTTGATTAACAGATGATCAAGGTTTTCCAATCATGAACATTGGATATTGTTAATAACATGGTCATATCATTGGAGAATGATATGATGAACAATCACTCGCGATAGATTTAGCAATACGATCAAGTCCTCAAGTTTATATCGCCATCCCATTCGTAGTAACTCAATGTCCTTAGACCATGAGATCACGTCAATCTCTTCCACCGGAAAAATACTTTGATTCCATCATAACGTTACACCGTAATTGGGTGATTATAAAGGTATCGTCGGGTATTTGGAAAGTGTTAGTTGAGACTCATAGATCAAGAGTGGGATTTGTCCATCCAGATGACGGATAGATATACTCAGGACCCTCTCGGTGTGATATCACATTGACGTAGCTTGCAAGCAAGTGATTTGATCACTAGAATGTTATATCACGGGAATGAGAAAAAAGTACTTGTTGGTAACGAGACTGAACAAGGTATGGAAGACACCAGATAATCGGATCTTGGACAAGTAAAATATCGCGAGACAAAAGGAATTTGATAATAGCGAAAAAGATTCAGACGATCATTAGATTTTGTGGAGCTAGTGGGAGTCATTATGGATCTCCAGGTCCCGCTAATGATTATTAATCGTAGAAAGTCTTAATCATGTCCACATAGTTCTCGAAATTTTAGCGAGACACACTTAAGGGTACTCGACGCAATTGAGTGGATAGAAAATGCAAGAGAAGATACTGGGCATCGTAGGGATTTGTTCTGTCGAATCTGCCGAAATGGTTTTAGGGTATCGAAACAAAGCAAGGGAATAAAATGTTAATGTGTTCATTAAATGAAGTACTCATTAAATTAAGTGTTCATTGAATTGATTTACATTAAACCAAGAGAATTAAAATGTTTTAATTGAAAGACCTTTGGTTTTTGAGTGGAGATTCAATGGGAGAAAGTGGAGCTTAATTATTTGTGAGTGGAGTGTGCACCCACATGAATGAGAGGAGGGGAGGGGCACCATCTTGGAGCCGGCCAAGGGAGGGGCTTGCCCCCCTCTCCCCTATAAAAGGAGGTGGATACCTCCTCCCTCTCCTCTCATATGCCCTCTAGATGGCATATTCCCCCTTGCTATAATTGTCCATTGCCAAGAGAAAGGTGCTTAGTCGAAGCCCTGCTCGAGATCTTCCTCTCCACCAAATCTACCATGTCGTAGTGTTGCTGGAATTCCCGAGGATCCACTACTTTCGCTGCCTGGCTGGAGCGAGGGACGGAAATCGTCGGCACACTGTATGTGTGACCGATTACGAGGGCGCTGCCCTCTTGTGGTGTTGATCGTATGCACGTCCTTGATGACGGTCGTGTACATCTATATCAACCATGTTTGTTTGCGGGGACATTATTCCGCTAACAGTTTTCAAGGGTGATTCCATCTGAAACTGTTACATAGTATTGACTTGATTCGACCTTGGCAGTTGCAACAGTAGGATTTTTTTTGTTTTCTATGCAACGAATTCCATAAGTGGTAAGCCGGCGGTTGCGGCAACCATGGTGCTTCAGCGTGGAGGCGGGAGCTTTATGGGCTAGATCTAGGCCCATCCGGACCTACTAGGCCTGGTGTGATCTTGTTGCTGCTTCCGATCGACAATTTCCTCCGGTGGTGGAGGGCAATCCCCTTCGATTGCATGTTGCACGCTAGCCTCTCTCCTTTGATATGTTGGCCCCATGGTGTGCTGGTCTTCGCAACACGGGTTTGCATTCGCAGATGCCAGGGCGGCGGCCTCTGGTGGCGGGTCACATGGGTGGCTCCCCACCGAGCACCATGGGGACGGTGGTGGCTACGTCTTTTGGTCGTGTGGCGAAAATGGTTCCAATGGCGGTTGGCTCGGGTGCGACGACGCCCAGGTCTGAAGTTGGATGTTTGATATTCTCATGTATTCCTTTCGACCATCTTCGAGTCATGGGGAGTTACCGAGATAAAGCTCTAGGCTTATGCAGTGATGATGGTGATGCCCGCCGGTGCTGCTCTCCTCTTGTGGGCGTCGTCAAGGTGCTCCTTCCCGGGTCAGGGTTTTGGGTGAAAACTCGTGTCCTTTTGGACTTGGAGGCGATGACGTCTTGCACCGTTACCCTCTTGGGGGCGCTGTCGTGGAACTCATATTCCCTAGGGCATGGAATGGAGTGTTCAAGCATCTTGGAGTGCTTTCTCGGATTTGTAGTCGTGTTTTTTTTGCCTCTTGCGTTTTTAGTGTGACTTTCACTGTGGATATGCTTTGTAAGAGGGCTTCCTCACTACCTTGTACTAGTTGAATGCATGTGCGTTGCTACGGTCGACTTTTATTAATATCATTACAGACCTCGGATAACATGCTAATTAGTTATTGACAATGAAAAATTCAAATGCACAACCAACGCATAAGAATAAATCATGATTAGTGTGTGCAATGCATCAAGAACCCAATCTTCGACAAAAATATCGGATGTAGGTTTAGATAGAAAATAGCCATTTAACGTTCATAATAAATCAAATCTTTTATAAATAAATAATCAAAAGAGGATTGTGCATGCATGCATGTCATGTTTTTTTACATAGCCTCACATACAAGTTATTATCTGTGTATCTGAGCATTTAGTAGAAGGCCGGAACATGCAGTTTCTTCTCCCTTAATTCTAGTCGGGTTCAGGCCTCCATATATAGTCTCCAATCAGTCTAGGGGCACATGTCATTGCACTCTGGTAGAAAAGAAAACTGACATCACACAAAATGACTACAAAATGGTAAAACAAATACTCCCTCCAACCATATTAGTTGATTTGGATTTATCAAAATTTGGATGAACCTATATACTAATCTGAGTCAAATAATATGGGTCGGAGAGAGTACATAAGTCACACATCAGCAAAGATGATCTTCCGTCCACTTCAATCAAGATGATGAGTAGGAGTGGGATAGAAGCGGGCTCCTTCGCTTCAAGGTGGCGGGCATGCCTATGCGGGGCTCATGCGCCTTGGTGGTGACTGTTGGAGATATGCCCAAGAGGCAATAATAAAGTGGTTATTATCATATCTTCACACTTATGATAAATATTTACATACCATGCTATAATTGTATTAACCGGAAACATTGATACTTGTGTGATTTGTAAACTAAAATAAGAGTCCCTAGTAAAGCCTCTTGTTAAACTAGCTTGTTGGTTAATATATGATCATGGTTTCCTGATCATGAACATAGAGATGTTATTAACAACATGATCATATCATTAGGAGAATGATGTGATGGACATACTCCTATAGATAAGCGTAGCATAAAGATCAAGTCATTTCAATAGTTCAATTGCTATATGCTTTCTGATACATAGTAACCTAATTCCTTCGACCATGAGATCATGCATATCACCTTTTCCGGATGGATGCTTTGATGTCATCAAACACCACACCGTAATGTGGGTGGCTATAAAGGTGGCATTGAGTGTTCGAAAGTATTGGTTGAAACACATGGATCAAGAGTGGGATTTGTCCATCCATATGATGATAGATATACTATGGGCCTCTCGGTGAAATGTCATCCAATTAGCTTGCAAGCATGTGAATGGCTCACAAGGGATCACATATCACGAACGAGAAAGAGTACTTATCGAACGAGGTTGAACTAGGTATGCGAGATACCACGATCAAAACCTCGGATAAGTAAACTATCGTGAGACAAAGGGAAATTGGTATCGTATGTAAGTGGTTCATTCGATCGCAAAGTAATCGAGAAATATGTGGAGCCATATGAATTTCCGATTCCTCTATTGGTTATTGATCGGAGAAGTGTCTCGATCATGTCCGCATAATTCACGAACCGTAGGGAGACACACTTAAGGATTCGATGTTGTTGAGTAGTTATGGAATGATGAGTAAGAGACCGAATGTTGTTCGAGTCTCGGATGGGATCCGGATGTCACGAGGAGATCCGAATAGTCCGGAGAATAAGATTCATATAAGGAAAGTCCTGCTTTGAGTTGGGGAATGATTCGGTGTATTCATCGGGAACATTCTAGAAGGTTCGAATGTCCCAAGACCGGGGAAGGGTACATGAATGTGTTATATCAAGTTGGTATGATTGCATCATGTACTAAGTGTCATTGCTATACCAAATAGAGGATTTAATCAAATCCTAGTTTGAAAAGTCAAACGCTAGTTTGAAAGTCAAACGCTATTTTGGGAAGTGGAAAGAGGAGAAGGAAGTTTGAAGCCGACTTGGGGGAGGAGTTCCTCCCACCGCCGGCCCTCCTTGAGACCGAGTTGGGGAGGGACTCCCCTCCCCAGGCGCGCCTCCCTCCACCTATAAAAGGAGGGGCAGGGCTCCCCTCCTAGACACACAAGTTCCTATCCTCTAAATCTAAACCCTAGCCACAACCTCCGGTTTAGAGCCGTTTTGGTTTAGAGCTTCTAATTGCCCTAGCCTTCGGTTTAGAGCATTCTAATTGGTGTGTCTAATCCCTATACCACTAAAGCCTCTCTCATACTCCACCATACCGCCCGCTTAAGGCGAAGCCTGCGAGATCTCCCTCTACTTCGGTACACACAGTTGTCTTGGGAATCGCGAGGAGAGTGATACAACCTCCGCTCGCTGGAACAAGGGAGAGGAAGGTCTTCACGAGTACCGAACGTGTGACCGATTGTGGGAGCGCCAGGAACGTGGCGCCCGAAGGATCGTCTACGCGATCTTGAGATCGGAAAGAGTACGACTACATCACCCACGAGAATCTGCTCTCGTTAACCGCTTTGGAATCTTCGAGGGTAAGTTATTCCATCGACTCGTTGCTACAATCTAGTAGATAGATATTGGCTTGTTTGTTTGTATGCGATAGAAAATTTTGTTTTCCATGCTACGAACCCCTACAGTGGTATCAGAGTCGTGTCTATATGTAGATCTGTTTGCACGAGTAGAACACAATGGTCATTGTGGGCGTTGATGCTTTTATTGTCGATTGCTTCTTGTGTACTTTGCATCTTGCGGTATGTTGGGATGAAGCGGCCCGGGCTAACCTTACATGACATCGTTCATGAGACTTGCTCCACGCTTGACATGCAACTTGTATTGCATAAGTGGCTTTGCGGGTGCCTGTTTCTCCTAGCATAGTTAAGATCCAATTTACAGCGGGTGATGAACAATACTAGTATCAGTGTTGTGGTTCTTGTTCGTAAGTTAGAACGACACTTATTGAAAGCCCCAAACCACGTAAAACATGCAAAGAAAGTAGAGGCGTCTAACTTTGTTTTGCAGGGGTGTGAAGTGATGTGATATGGCCATGATTGTGATTATATATGATGTATGCAATGTTCCTTATTATAAGTCGGCAACCGGCAGGAGCCATATGGTTGTCTTTAATTTTTATTAAGACCCGCGTGTCTATTCAAGGTAGTTATAATAGTTGAAGCCAGTGGACGACAACCATGGAGAAGCATCATTGACCTTGATGTAATGTCGGTGATGATGGAGATCATGTTCGTGCTAGAAGATGGAGATCGGAAGCACAAAAGAAGAAAGGCCATATCATATCACATATTATGAATTGCATGTGATGTTAATCCTTTATGCATCTTGTATTGCTTAGTAGACTACGGTAGCATTATAAGATGATCCCTCATGCACATGAATTTCAAGTCATAAAGTGTTCACCCTTAGTTAGCACCGCTAAAAGCTTGTTGTTTCGAAGCACCACGTGATGATCGGGTGTGTTAGATTCCGCAAGTGTATACAATGTGGGCAAGCCAGATTTGCTCATGCGGAAGCTAAGGTTTGATCTTGACGAGCCTAGCATGTACAGACATGGCCTCAGGAACACGGATTACCGAAAGGTAGAGCATGAGTCATATAGTAGATATGATGAACATGTTGATTGTTCGGCATTGAAGCTATCAACTCGTGATGATCGGTTTTGATGTGGTGGATTTGGTTCGTGTGATCACTAAAACGATGTGAGGGATATTGTTTTGAGTGGGAGTTCACCTAGATTAATTTAATTATTAATTAGAACTCAATTTATCATAAACTAAATCAAAGTGAATTTGCATAGTTGTTGTAGTCATTGGCATCCGTTTACCACCTTGTGCTTAGTTATAATTGAGATGATAGAACTATAGAATTCTGGTTAGTTACTTTACGAACTGGTATCGTATTGTTTTGAAGTGTTAATCTAAAGTTTAAAAGTCCTATTGCAAACTTTCAGTAAGTTTTGATTACTCCATGAAGTTTAATAGTTGGTATTAAATCAAGAGTAACAATTCCAATGTTAGTGTATGAGTATCATGTTTGTCTCCATGATTCTTGATATTCAAAGGATTGTCTTAATATCAAGGTTATCTAGGATCTGAAAGAGTTGTTTCAGAAACCATGATGTGTGGAAGATATTGTGATATCTGAAACGAAGTTTTGGTTACACCATGATAGAGTATAATATGACAAAGTTCATGTTCTCATATTTTGATGAGAATTTGCAAAGGGTTGGAGACACTTGTTGTCCTAATCCTCCAAAAGGTTTTGGACAGCAACATTATACTCGTAATTCATCGTTATAAGCTAAAAGTAGCTTGATCATGGACGATTCCATGATAAAGGTGAATATTTGATGTAGGTAAAATGTTTACTACACCAAGAGATTACTAAAGAAAGGAATTTGAAAGAACACCAAACATTTGATGATGGTGATCTACTTCAAAGTGCAAGTCCAAAGACATTGGTATTTAACTATACACGCTTTGGACTATGTGTCATATGTATGACTCCACTATTGATGTTGATAGATTCTTTCAAACAAAAAAGGAAATACTGAAAGAGAATCTCATAAATATATGACAGAAAAGAAAAGACTAGAATTGTTCAGTTTAAGTATATAGATGATATACATGTTATGGCTATATTCTTTGCTTATTAAACAATGTGATTCTTAAGTATTTGATACTGAATTTGTTGGTGTGAATCGTCATACGAAACAACACAATTCATGAACTACAATGGCCTAAGTAACTAGCAAAAGAATATGTGATGATGTTCATCGGAACAAATAAAGGGTTATTGTGTTGCTCGAAGCTTGTCTTCAAGATTTGTTTTATCAGGTATTATGAGAACAAAAAGGTTGTTCAAATAATTGCCGTAATCCATAAAAGATGGATGATTCACAAATCTTGTTGGAGAAATCACATCCATAAAACTAGTGCTAAAAATGTCGAAAGACAAATTGATTGAAAGATCACTTCGAAAGTGACATCGCCGTTTAAATTATATTGGAAACAAAACATGAAGAAACTCCATGTGGATGGAATTTTGGAGTCTTTTGATTTTTGATCAAATGACACTTGTGGAACTTTCCTAGAGATAATTAAAACTTCGTTCATAGGCCAAAAGGGAACGAATGACTAGCTTATTGGAACTTGTACATATTGTTGTACGAAATCCATTATGTGTAGTCAAGAGCGATGGATTTCAACTTCATATGCTTTCTCCGAAAATTTGAGTGAATATATGAATATTTACTTAATAAGGATGAAGTGTGAAATATTTGAAAAGTTCAAAGATTTTCAAGATGAAGTGCAAAATCATTGTAACAAGAATATAAATAGTTTATGATAAGATCATAAAGGAAGATATTTGAGTTACAAGTTTAGCATAATACCTAAGATTTAAGGAATCGTTCCGTGGATTTGCATTTTCCCGGAATACCATAAGATCAAAGGTAATTAAACCTTGTTTGACATGGTAAGATCAAAGGTATAATTCATAAAACTGCCATTATATTTTAAAGATTAAAAGCTTTAGAGACTACCGTTTTTCCACTGAAAAGAGCTCCATCATAATCCGTTGAAATGACACCATATAAAGTTATGGTTTGGGATAAAACCCAAGTTATCCTGTCTTAAACATTGGTATGCTATGCATAAGAAAGATGTTTGCAACCAAAGTCGGATGAACCTGTCTTTGTATGTTATTTCGAATAACTGTTAAGTATTCCTCCATAAACACCGGAGACAAAAGTGTTTGTCGCTTAGAACGTCAAGTTTCTTTGAGAAGGAATTTTTCGTGAAAAGTTAAGTGGGAGGACAATAGAACTTTGATAAGGTTAAAAGAACCTTAGCTATATGTGCAAAGTTGCGCAACGCAGAAAAGTGTTCCGGAGTTAGCAAACAATGCTCATGGCTCGCGTACTTCAAAGGTTGTGGTCACGGAGATCTAAGTTCCTATTGAAACAAGTAGGTCGGATGAACAATCAAATACCAAGATTTGAGAGTTAAATCATTATTTGAAAATAATGATCCGACTACGTGCAAAGAAGCGATGATGAGCCCTGACTCCGTCAAATGGCTTGAAGCCATAAAATCCGTGATAGTTCCATACACGAGAAATAAAGTTTTGAACTTGAAGGACCCTCGAGAAAGGTGTAAGACCTTACAGTTGTGTCTGGATCTATAAAGAAATAGACGTGGATGTTTTACATCTATGAAATAGTCGACGTGTTGGGAAAGAGGTCACAAAATGTTCAAAGGTTGACTATGACAAGATTTGATCTTTCATAGTGATATTTAGTCTAGACGGATTAATGTAGCAACCACTACATATAATTTGTTATATGGTAGTTGAATAAACAAAACAAGTTCTTATAATAGAATCGTTACCTAGGACATGTGCATAACACGGTCCATAGGGTTTTGTTAATTCAAAGGATGCTAAAAGCATATGCAAACTTCAATGGTTAAAATGAGCATCGCGGAGTTGGAATCTTCACTGTGATGAAACTGTTAAAGGAATTTAAAAGTTCATTAGAGACGATGAAGATGCTTGCATTTGCAAGAAATTAAGTGGGAGCGCTAAGACATGTTTCTAATACATTATGTGGAAGACATATTGTTGATTGGAAATAATGTATCTTTTATTAACACATATTAAGAATTTCATCCTGATGAAAGACTTAGGCAAAACCCAAATATTTGGCATCAATAGACGCTAATATGGTTGTGCCAGAAGTACATAGACAAGATATTGAATAAGTTCAATATAGAAACTACAAGAGAGGTTCTTGTCGCACAGAGAGGATTGAATGAGTTCAATATTGATGATATATTCAAGTGTATTGAAATTTGGTAAAGTGAAACAAATAATCAAGTATAGATTGATACTTGATGTATGAAATCACAAAGAGTATTTATATCAATCATACTGTGATATGTACAAATCCAGATATGTCCTATGCTCTAAATGTTGTGAGCATATACCAGAATGATTCGTAAGATGATCATTGGACAATAGTAAGGATATTCTTATGATCTTTTGGAAGAACTAAGAGTATAATATTTGTATAAGTGACAAATAGATGGTTAGTTCATTGTAAAAGTACTACATTGATACTAGTTTTGTCACAAAGTACAAATTAAGTTTATCTCAATCTAAACTAAGGGTGGCACAATATAATGGAAAGTGAGTTCCATAATGGATTTGGATGAGTTCCAAAGTTAAGACATTGTGACAGATACTACAACAAAAGGCTAAGTATATGACTGCTATGTTAGCAGCAAAAAGAGGGCATTTGTGTCAAGTAGTTTGTTATCAAACTAGGTGTAGTTCACAGTGGGATAATACTATGAAGATATATTGTGCGACAATATTATCAACATGTTTTAACCCCAAAGAGCTAAAGGTCACACCGAAAGACCAAATTTATACAAAGCCATCTCATTAGAGAATGAGTGATGCGTAGAGACGCAAAGACATGCAATTACACACGGACCTGGAAGTGTCAGATCCGGAGATCAGTTGACCACTAGCAATCGTGTACATACAACATCGGAAAGCTATAGGTGTTGAATACACAAAGGTTTGAAACTAGATTATTGACTCTAGTGCAAGTGGGAGACTGTTGGAGATATGCCCAAGAGGCAATAATAAAGTGGTTATTATCATATCTTCACACTTATGATAAATATTTACATACCATGCTATAATTGTATTAACCGGAAACATTGATACTTGTGTGATTTGTAAACTAAAATAAGAGCCCCTAGTAAAGCCTCTTGTTAAACTAGCTTGTTGGTTAATATATGATCATGGTTTCCTGATCATGAACATAGAGATGTTATTAACAACAGGATCATATCATTAGGAGAATGATGTGATGGACATACTCCTATAGATAAGCGTAGCATAAATATCAAGTCATTTCAATAGTTCAATTGCTATATGCTTTCTGATACATAGTAACCTAATTCCTTCGACCATGAGATCATGCATATCACCTTTTCCGGATGGATGCTTTGATGTCATCAAACACCACACCGTAACAGGTGGCTATAAAGGTGGCATTGAGTGTTCGAAAGTATTGGTTGAAACACATGGATCAAGAGTGGATTTGTCCATCCATATGACAGATAGATATACTGGGCCCTCTTGGTGAAATGTCATCCAATTAGCTTGCAAGCATGTGACCGGCTCACAAGGGATCACATATCACGAACGAAAATAATACTTATCGAACGAGGTTGAACTAGGTATGCGAGATACCGACGATCAAAACCTCGGATAAGTAAACTATCGTGAGACAAAGGGAAATTGGTATCGTATGTAAGTGGTTCATTCGATCGCAAAGTAATCGTAGAAATATGTGGGAGCCATATGAATTTCTAGATTCCTCTATTGGTTATTGATCGGAGAAGTGTCTCGATCATGTCCGCATAATTCACGAACCGTAGGGAGACACACTTAAGGATTCGATGTTGTTGAGTAGTTATGGAATGATGAGTAAGAGACCGAATGTTGTTTGGAGTCTCGGATGGGATCCGGGATATCACGAGGAGATCCGGAATAGTCCGGAGAATAAGATTCATATAAGGAAAGTCCCGTTTCGGAGTTGGGGAATGATTCCGGTGTATTCATCGGGAACATTCTAGAAGGTTCCGGAATGTCCGGCACTCCGGGAGGAAGGGGTACATGAATGTGTTATATCAAGTTGGTATGATTGCATCATGTACTAAGTGTCATTGCTGTACCAAATAGAGGATTTAATCAAATCCTAGTTTGAAAAAGTCAAACGGCTAGTTTGAAAGTCAAACGGCTATTTTGGGAAGTGGGAAAGAGGAGAAGGAAGTTTGAAGCCGACTTGGGGGAGGAGTTCCTCCTCCCACCGCCGGCCCTCCTTGAGGCCGATTTGGGGAGGGACTCCCCTCCCCAGGCGCGCCTCCCTCCACCTATAAAAGGAGGGGCAGGGCTCCCCTCCTAGACACACAAGTTCCTATCCTCTAAATCTAAACCCTAGCCACAGCCTCCGGTTTAGAGCCGTTTTGGTTTAGAGCTTCTAATTGCCCTAGCCTTCGGTTTAGAGCCTTCTAATTGGTGTGTCTAATCCCTAGACCACTAAAGCCTCTCTCATACTCCACCATACTCGCTCCGGCTTAAGGCGAAGCCCTGCGAGATCTCCCCTCTACTTCCGGTACCACGCCGTTGTGCTGCCGGAATCGCGAGAAGAGTGCTACAACCTCCGCTGCCTGCTGGAACAAGGGAGAGGAAGGTCTTCGTCGAGTACCGAACGTGTGACCGACTGCGGGAGCGCTGCCGGAACGTGGCGCCGGAAGGATCGTCTACGCGGTCTTGAGATCGGAAAGAGTACGACTACATCACCCACGAGAATCTGCTCTCGTTAACCGCTTTGGAATCTTCGAGGGTAAGTTATTCCATCGACTCGTTGTGTAGCATCCCAGTTGTCTAACACCTGTAATGCTACTTGTTCTAGTAATAAAAGGGCCACTTCCAACATATAATTATTGCATCATCATCATATCATGCTCATGTCATCATGTCACCTTGCATTTGAGCATCATATGAAACCTTTTCTTGTTTGGTTCTTATCTCATGTGCATTATTAATTGTAGTTGCCTCTTGATATTGTATTTGGTTCTTAATATTTTGTTAAATGCCCAAGTTGATTTGGGGGCATATCTCTTAATAACTCCACCACCTTTCCGTCACCACCTTATAATTCCACCATCCAATTAATATGAGCTTGGCATTTTAATTGAGTTTATCTCTAGCTCATGTTGGTTGGTTGGATTCCACCCATAATATTTTGCTTGGCCTTATTCCAATTTTGGAGATGCAAAATAATAATGTCATGAAATGACATTGTCTTCACAAGTATCAGCAGGGCATTAAATATTCTGCATGGGCCATGCAAGTCCCATCTTGTGCTTGTCTTTGGTTCTATTTGGTTTGGGATGGATCATCTCTAGCCCTATCTTTTCTTTTGGTTTTGGCCATGTTGATCATGCTTAAAACCCTAGCACCTCATCTCTCTCCCTCTCTTTTCTTGTCTTGTTCTTGTTTGAGCTTGACTAGAGCAAGTTTGATCTCGACAAGTACCTCTCCATCTATCCTACCCCTCTCTTAAACCAAACCCTAAGCCACCCCATACCCTCTCTAACCTACACCCTAAAACCCACCTAATCTAAACTAAACCCTAAGTTTGTTTCTCTCTTTCTCTCCTCTCTAGCTAACCTAGCATGGTCACATGTTTACCATGCCCCCTAGCCCTACCACCCCTTGTGCTTGATCATGTGATGTCTTATCATGTGTTTAGACATGAGTACCTCTTGTCCCTCTCATCTTATCTTATTCCTAAACCCTCTAATCCAAAACCCTAATCCCAACCCTACCTAAACCCTAAACCATGTACCACCACCCTCCCTAACCGAGCCTACCCCACCCTCTTCCCTCTCTATGCCATGAGGACCCCAAACCCGAGCCTCCCATCTAGACAACCCTAGCTTCCCTAGACCGAACCTGCCCCTCTCCTCTGCCTTTGCCCCACACCGAGCTCCTCGCCTGCAGCCCCCCACCCGGCCCCATGTGCTGCCTGGTTGGTCACGTGAAGGAGGACAAGGTGGCGTGAGCCACCTTTTTCCATCTGCCTCCCCACGCAAGCCCCCACTGCCCGTTCTTATCTTCCCACCTCTCGCCTCTAGTCCCCAGATCCGCCCGGGGTTACGCCTCGTCCTCCTCTGCCTCTTTCTCCACCGCCTCACCCCGACGCCACCACGCTGGCTCTCTCGAACACAAAGAATGTGAGGCGGGCGTGGTCTGGTGTCGAGGAAGACCTAGAGGTCGTCCGCCGCCTCGCCCCAGCAGCGGAGGAGGAGCCCAGCCGCTGAACCAGCGCGAGCCCGACGAAACCCTAGCGCCTCATGCGAGCCGGCCGCGATCGTCTGCGTCCGTCTGACCCCACCAATCCACCCGGTGAGCACCCCTACCTCTCGACAACCTCCTCGACTCGCTTTCCTGTGCGCCACGCCACGGACGAGCACCCTCGGTGCAGGCATGACCGTCGATGTTGTCTCGTTATCGGCGGCAGATCGGCTTATCTCGACCCCACCCTTTCCAACACCAAAGACGCAGCCGTAATGTAGCCTTCTAGCGCTGAGGGCGCGGATCGATCCCCACTCGCCTCTCGCTCGCGACGATAGGAAGAAAAACAGTGTTCGTTGTACACTTTGCACATACACCCCCTTTTTTTTGTTTAGTCCAGCCAGGCCCACTGTCGGTGTCTTTGGCGTTTTTACAAAAAGGCTCACGGGGATTTTGTGAATCAACCCGCGGTTCCCCGTCCTCTCAGCCGCTGGCGTGTGGGACCGCAAGTCCCTGGCCCCCACCTGTAAGCGTCTGTGGGTATGTTAGTCTGGGTATAGAAAGTTTTCCTGAGTCTGTTTAAAATCAAATATTTTCCTAATGATTTCAAATTCAAATTCAAATCAGATTTTAAATAACTTTTCAATTACAAATCCAAATAATACAAATGATATATGTTTTGAGTTCAGAAAAATGTGAGGATTTCAAATATGCTAATTAAATTACCTTTTGAACATTTTAAATTCCAAGTTGAGCTAAATTACAACAAATGCCACTGGAACTTAAATAATTAATAACTTTTGATTTATAATTCCAAATTTAACAAATGATAGGTCTAAAATGATCAGCTCGACGAGACCTTTCTGTTTATACCATCCATGACTTGAATTGAAGCATGCATCATGTAAATATATAATATACAGCAATCATTATGACAATAAAATGTGGCTCAACCTTAATAAAAATGACTTATTCTTGTATGCCACACCTCACCCATGCCATGCTACTTATTGCCATGCAACTTGTGCATCATTCATCATGGCATGATTGTTTGCTTGACGCATCTTATTCATGTGCTTGTGCTCTATATTCATGTTGGCCTTGTTTGTTTGGTTTTTCTCGGATAGACACTGAGCAGGGGTTATATCAAGAGAACTAGGAGCACTACCCAGATCCGTCTCTCGCTTCAACTGAGTTGCCAGGCAAGCACTTCCACATGCTTGCATACATACAGTACCTATTGCCTCTATCTTATTCTCGCATCATTGAGTCGCGATTGCATTAAATTGAATCCCAAGTATGCATGGCCTTTACTTTTAAGCCCCACCAAGCTTGTTCCTCCATCCCATGAGCCATTACTATAGGAGTTGTTTGAGCCATGCGAGTCGTAGAACAGCATGTGTAGGGTTTGTGAGTGTCTGATGGATAACGAGGTACCTAAACAACTTAACCTGAGTAGTGATGGGATAACTAATGAAAGTGGCACCGGTGAGCAACATCTGCTATTTGGTTTTTCCTGCTCACTTGTGTCCCGTAAGACCCCGAGTACTTGATTCCTGTTCCTTGATTTATCGCGCTATCCACATCCGGGAGGTATATGGGACCCCCCTGAGCCAGAGCTTGATTCCGTCTTATTTCTTGGGGCCACAAACTAGTTTGAGGTTTTGTTTACTATCCTATACTTATGCCATGCTACTGTTTTATTTACGTTTGTGCGGGGAGCACACCTTGTCTTTTAGGTAAGCGAGTGTTTTCCAGTATCGACAAGCCCACCACACTTCGGGTTCCGGTCGTTACGTACCACCGACGCAAACCTTGAGTCTGTCTCGGAGTAAGCTAACTTCGTTGCGGATCTACTCAATGGGGTGGCCCCCTGAAACATTTCTGAATCTTGTGATTGCTTAGTCGTGAAGGCCTCGTTGGGTTTTGATTTAGTTTTTCCGAGGTTGATCGAGCGTGTGTTGCTATTGGTGCACCCCGGCCGGGTAAAACTTTCTGAAAGCCGTGTCCGTGGATATGGACGACTTGGAGCACAGTTTCTCGATCATAGACAAGCATAACTAAAGTACCGCTTTAATCTGACTAAGTAATTTGACTAGTAAATAGTGCAACACTCATGGAATGGTTAATAAAATTGCCAACGGATGGGGGTTGTTCCGCTTCCTCGTTGGTAGCGAGGAGGATGGATCGATGAAATTACTATTATAACTGTTGTCCTTAATTCACGGACATCCGTCTATCATTGGTTAGGCGGATGGTTAGCGTTTATCTGTAGAACTGCTAGGGTTTATCTTTCGCTGCAATTGCGTCACCCCAGGTTGTGTCCCCTTTAGAGGCATTAAGACTTGCCGAAAATTTAGGGTCTCACACGATAAATTATTGGTTCGATGAGCGGTACCCTCGCAGACGGATCTTTGGGTGGAAGAGGCTGATGACGTGGGCAACGATCGTTTGGTGTAGAGATTCCGGGAACGGGGATCCGTGAGACCTGTGGTTGGGATGTGCTTATTTCTATGGCATCTTATGCCTATTTGCTTCTTATCCGTACTCGGATTTTGTTTGCTCCGCATGATACTACGATGTGTTGTATGAGGAAGTATCCTAAAATATTAGATCTATCTAGGCCATTTGAATCTTGCCGTATGGCGTTGCTATATTTCCTTTCTTTCTAGATGGTATGGCTCTGATGTACTCTTGTATGGTGGCTTGCATACATACCCACTTGTGTATGTAGTTAATCCCTTCGCCTGGACACGCCGCTCACAGTCCCGTTGAGTTGGTAGTGGTTGGGACGGCCGAAAGGTCTACCCGTGAGTGGCTTTTGGGGCCCCACCGTACTATTTCAACCACTACCGCTCATCCAGGCTTGTATCTAGGAGCGTAATTCACCGAGGTAGTTACACGTTGCTACAATCTAGTAGATAGATCTTGGCTTGTTTGTTTGTATGCGATAGAAAATTTTGTTTTCCATGCTACGAACCCCTACAGTGACTGCGCGGAAGGCCACCACGCAGGTTTGTGATGTCGCCCTAGCTCTGCTCAGCATGCTCCTGTATGTCTTTCGCATCATACCAAGAAAGACACATAGTTTTTCGCTGAAGATGTTGCTTCGATGTTTGCTTGGCATTTTCGTGAACTGACTGAAAACTGATCTATAGTGAGACCAAGAACACCTTCACCAGACTCCATGCGCCTCCTCGCCGGCATTATTTTGCCGAATCTTAAAACAGCAATACCACATCATTGAGGAGAAAAAATCACTAATGGAAGGGAAACACACAAATTGGGAGAGAAACGCATGAATAAGAGTGGAAAGTCAAGAACTTAGGATCAATCGAGCATCATCGGCATCGAGGCCGACACAACCTGGACTAGCTAGTTTTTACTGGCATCCTGCCATTGGGGTGACGTGGGCCCTAATCTTAGAAGGAGCAAAGTGCCGATAAGAAACTTGAAGAAAACAAATGATGTGGATGGCATTTAAGAAACAACCTCGAGTTCGGCTCCACAGTAACTCTGTGCCTCCCTACTCATGCATTTTTTCTTAATTACGTTTTAAAATTATAATAAGAATTAGACTGACATGAAATTTTCCTAAGTTCTATGTTAATATATCGAACTGGAAGAAGGGTTTATAGTGCAGTATTATTACAATTTATCTTTTAGCAGACATTACTATGAATTCATTCATCTACTCAAACTTGGACTTAGACTTTGGACCATACAACTTTTCTAGTCTTGTAGATCATTCGGGCATTATGAACAAAGCCTAAACCAACAGTTTATTCTAGCATGAGGGAAATCAATCTCTAACCAACCATTCAACACTTGACTGAAAGTGGACACTGTGAGGGACAAAACAAGAACTATGATGGTTTAGCGGTAACACTAAAATCTGATACTAAAACTTGAGAAGTAGTAGAATTCTGAAAAGATCAAAGACGCTGAAACTGATAGTCTGTAACATACATCTATATATATTCAAATGGCTGCAAATTTATTGCATGCATATCTGCCTATCACAAGTATACTGCACTTTCAGGGCTTTCAGAAAACCATCACAAGAGTTTGGCTAATTAAATACTGCTAGAGATATAGGCTATATAGTAGGATCATCCATATAGCAAAGTGTATGCCAACTCGAAGACCATAGAATTAGATTCATTTGTGTCACGTGCAGGCAGTGATCCACTGATAGCATCAAATCACCACAAAAATAAATAATATAAGTGGGAGAGGCCGATAAATTTAGTAGTATAAACATATCAAATAAAGCTAAACCGTACGGTGGATTACCTCCTGTGATGTGTTCAGAATTGCAGAAGTCTGGGCTGACTACCACCCGTCCGGCCGCTAGGTTGGGACCTTACCGATGACTGCTTTGTGGCGCTATGCTTGGAACATTGAGTTACCAGAGTCTAAAGCTTCTATTGTCTTAGAAAATTCCGCCTTTTCAATCTGCATGACGATGATAATGGACCTATTCAGTGCCTGAAATAGATTAGAACCATTAACAATATACGGGAACAACTTGATGAAATTGATCAGAGGTTACCTAATTTTTATTCTCGTCCTATGCTTGTTTGTTTATTGGGCCGATAATTACTATCCAAGATCCATGATGAAAATTTCCATCCAAGAACACAAGTAATCATCATATCCAATTTCAGAAATAAGAAAGAGAACCAAGCAGCTGTCCCTGGCTTGCATCTCCAGCCCGTCCACATGGGCATGTAAAGTAATATACCTATCTGAAATTTTATCGTTTTTAACTTTACCAATTCTATAAAAATGATCCTTGGATATTATAAGAGATGATCGTGTATTGTATGATATGTAAATGAAACGGTTCTCACCCACCATGAGAGATGATCACATATCCCGTGTCTTATTTAAAAATAGTGAAAGATACACATAGTGAAGTGGCATTGTTTGTCTCTCCTTATTCTTCGACACCATTCATAAAACAAATTCAATGTATGGGTAAGAAAACCAAACTGCAATGAAGACCTAATTTATTTTTCCCTTCCTTAAACTTCTCTCATTTATTTTTTGCTATGCACATTGCCCCACGATGATTTTCCTTGTACAAATTTAACTATAGTGCAATGTTGGCACAAACTCGAAGTCATGGTCACTTTCCAGAACCATGTCATTTCACTTTCGATAGACCATGACCACTAAGCACCACTTCAATTTTGGCTCTTTTGACCAAAACTCCATGGTATCTCTCACGCAAGCATCTTTCACTAACAAGGTCTTTAATGTCTACAAACATAAGGGTTAAGCTACGCAATCACCTTGATATGTCGTAAACGTATCTATAATTTTTTATGTTCCATGCTTGTTTTGTACCAACTATCTTATGTTTTGTTTACACTTTGAGGCATTTTTTATATATTTTCTAAAACTAACCTATTAACAAGATGTCATAGTGCCAGTTTCTGTTTTCTATTGTTTTTGGTTTCAAAAAGCTAGTAAATAAATATTCTCGGATTGTACGAAACAAAAGCCGAAGTTCCTATTTTTTCTGACACAAGACGTAGTCCAAAGCAGAGATGGAGGAGGGCACCGAGGTGGCCACACCACCCCTAGGCACGGGTCCAGCCCTGGCCACGCCTGGCTATGGTGTGGGCCCCTCGGGCGTCCACCAAGCTTGCCCCTTCGCCTATATAAACCCCTGAGGAGAAAACCCTAAGTACCCAATCAGAATTCCACGAAAAAGTCCGTAGCCACTGCTAATACGTCGAAAACGTATCTATAATTTTTTATGTTCCATGCTTGTTTAGTATCTACTTTGCTTTGCTTTGTCTACACTTTGAGGTGTTTTTATATGTTTTCTGGTACTAACCTATTAACAAGATACCAGAATGCTAGTTGCCTATTTTCTTCTATTTTTTGTTCCAAAAAGGCAGAAAATCAGTATTCTCAGAATTGGACGGGACAAAACCAAAGTCAATATTTTACCGTGGGGAACACGGAGCCAGTGTATGAGACGGAGGGGAGGCACCAGGGGGGCACACCCCCTGGCGGCGCAGGCTAGGGTTAGTCGTGCCTGGGGTATGACCACCCTGGCCACCTGATGAGTGCAACAACACTTTGTTGGGAGACCCCAAGAGGAAGGTATGATGAGCACAACATCAAGTTTTCCCTCAGTAAGAAACCGAGGTTATCGAACCAGTAAGAGGAAGGAAACGACTCAAAGGTGTTGGTAGCAACTTGGAGACCTGCACAACACAAACTCAAGACTTTGCCCCAATGAATAGTGAGGTTGTCAATCTCACTGGTTTGCTGTAACAAAGGATTAATTGTATGGTGTGGAAGGTAATAGTGGTTTGCAACAAGTAAACGGTAACAGTGGAAGATGTATCAATGGTAAATATTGGACTGGGGTCCATAGTTCACTAGAGGTGTTCTCCTTAGATAAACAAACATGGCATGCAGGGTAAACAAATTACAGCAGGGCAATTGACAGGACTGAGCAAGGCATAAAAATGCAATACAAGACATCATGATCCTATGAGATTTGATTGGGCAATACAACAAGATACATAGACCGCCATCCAACTGCATCTGTGACTAGAAGTCCACCTTTGGGTTATCATCTGAACCCCCTCCAGTATTAAGTTGCAAGAAACAGACAACTGCTTTAAGCAAAGTGTGTAAGGTAAACAATCCACTTGTTCCATGAACAAGAGACCGTTGTTTTCTCCCTAGTGGCAACAGCACATCTACAACCATAGAGATTTTCGTCACTTCCCTTGATTAAATAGAGGCATGAACCCACTATTGAGCATAAATACTCCCTCTTGGAGTCACTAGCAACTACTTGGCCAAGATAGCCACTAACAACAGAGAGCATGCAAGATCACAAACAACACATACATGATATAATCAATATGACAAAACCATTAATCAATCTTACATAGTAATCTCAATATCCATCGGATCCCCGCAAACACAACATGCATGATTACAAATATATGAGATCTTGATCATGAACTGAGCTCACAAGATCTAGACATGAAAGCACAAAGGAGGAGATACAACCATCTAGCTACTACATGGACCCGTAGTCCAAGGTGGAACTACTCACGCTTCATACCGGGGCTGGCATGATGAAGAATAAGGCCTCCAGGATGATCTCCCCTCTGGCAGGGTGTTGGGAAGAGATTCAGATCCCTCTGATCTAGGGACGATGGTGGCGGCGGATACAGACGGTTTCGTGGAATATTGATCGGGTCTTTAGGGTTTAGGCATCGGGGGCTTCTTATAGGCGAAGAAGGAGGCCGAGGGGGTGCCCGAGGCGGCTGCACCCCCCCTAGGCGTGGGATGGTCCCACCCGTGCATCCAGGGGGTGTGGCGCCCTCGAGGCCCTCCTCTATCTCGTCTTTTGTCTCCGCGTTCCCCACGGTAAAATATTGAGTTTGGCTTTTGTCCCGTCCAATTCCGAGAATATTGATTTTCTGCCTTTCTGGAACCAAAAACAGAAGAAAACATGCAACTAGCACTGTGGCATCTTGTTAATAGGTTAGTACCAGAATACATGTAAAAACACCTCAAAGTGTGGACAAAGCAAAGCAAAGTAGATTCTAAACAAGCATGGAACATAAAAACTTATAGATACGTTTCCGACGTATCACTTGACAAAGTATAAGTTGGCAATCTCATGTCCCTTGAATACGAGGGCCGCTCCTCATGTTACTCAAGTTTAGTTACTTGCAAGTTCTTGTCATAGTAAGTATATGTGTATCATAGAGAACCGCCAACGGGGTACCCCTTGCACATGATACAGGAGCTATCCCATAATCAAAATGACAAGGCAACCAGACAATGAGAATCTCATCATTCTTCTTATTTACCATGGGAATATGGTGCTTTTTTCTCTCTTTCCTCTTTTCTCATATTTTTTTCTTTTTTCTCAATCACCTCTCTTTTTTTATAAGAAGAATGCTTCATAGATGTCACTATGGTGATGCTGCAATAGTCCACCATGAATAGGCATGGCTTAGGCTAGCGGCCCAGGCGTTTCTCTAACACATATACATAACTCCATGGACTTACAAGCCCCCCTTTCATTTCACACCGACAATATCCATAGAAAAAGAGCATGATATCAATTGTGTACAAAGTACAAGTGCAATGTTGAAAGCGTTCCCCATGACAACATGGTTCTGCTAATTCCAACGTATAAGTGCAAGCATATACAACTTAGATTACACAATGGTTCAAGTTTATTAGGGGCAAGAAAAATAAACTGTGCCATCAAGTTTGTGAGAGCTTTAATCACTAACTTTTCACATAACAAAATACTTTTTAATTGGAAGATAGATGAAAACAAGAATATGCTTGGAATGGTGTAACACACCATGCATAGGAATTTATAGTGGACACTTTGGAATAACCTGGTTTCTTGGGAGTTGGATGCATGAGTAGAGCTTACTCATATAAGTGGAGGCTAGCAAAAGACTGGGTGCGACCAACTAAGAGAGCAATAATGGTCATAATCATGCAGAGTGACAAAACATTACTAATCAAAGCATAAAGTGGTACTACAAGTCACAGACTAAATGATCATAGAGGCTATGGTGACTTGTTCATAGTCATAACATGGAGTGAGCATGTGCCAAGTCAATCCAAACAAAGCATCAAAGGAGAATACCACAATACTATGCTTTTGTATGCTAAAACAACGCATGATTCCTTCAAGGCACACTAAGCAATCCCAATAGTTTGGAACAAGTCATGCTATAGCAATAATCACTAAGCATAAGGTCAAAACAACACCTAGCATGACATGATAAAGTCTAAGTCACAGTTAAAGCAAGCTCCTATTGTACTACTCAAGCAAGAACTTTCTACTCCTTCCAACCCCAATCAACTTATTTGAAACAACACAACAAGAATGGAGGTCCAAACTACTTTATTCAAGCAAACTAAGCAAACTAAACAAAAATTCAGATGCTCCAAGAACAACACAACAATGCATGAAACAATAAAAACGAAGTGTCTAGAAAGACATGAGCTTTTTATTGATGAAGAAGGGGAGGCCTTGGGCATTCCCAAGCTTTGACGCTTGTACCTCTTGAATATTTCTTAGGGTGACACGGGGTGGCATATCCAAGCTTGAGCTTTTGTCCATTCTTCATCTCATTACATCATTCTTTCTCTTCACCTGAAAATTTTCCTTCATACAAAACTTCACACAATCTTCATTAGCAACATTAGTGTATTCAAAAGATAATAGACCTTTGGGTTTAGCTTTAGAACAGCAAAAACTTTCACTAAAAACACAATCTATTGTAGCAATTCCCTCAAAAATCTCAATTTCCCATAGAGAACCCCAAAAGGAATCAATAAGAAGCAAATGCAAATAATGGCAGAAATCTGTCAAAACAGACCAGCAGGTAGAAACTATTTTTTTAAGACCTTCTGTTGCTCAAATAAAAAGTGTTGAACTAACAAAAGTTAGCTAACATACTGGGGTATTTATTTAGAAAATATCATCTCAATCCTACTTACGGAGATTCCTCATGAATTTTTATGGTGGAGCACAAAAATCTGTTTCTGGACAGCAACTCCCCAAATCTTAATTCCCTCTCATTAGAGGTCATTCTTGGCACAAAAGGCAAACAAAAAGGATAAGGAGAGGTCATTACTGAAGTAATAACTTCCAAGACTCAAGAAAACTTGTGTGTTATCTCCCAATAATTACTTTTCTTTAACACCTTTAAGTTAGGCACAAGAAGCAACAATCAAGTATTTTCAAATGAAGAAGCATTAACATCAAACCATGCTTTTAAAGGAGGAGCAAAAAGAAACTTCTATCTCCTCATAGGGAAGTGTTCAATACCTTTCTTGAATGGAAATTGATATTTAATGGTGCCTTCTTTCATATCAATAATGGCACCGACAGTTCTAAGAAAAGGTCTTCCCAAAGTAATAGGACAAGAAGCATTGTATTAAAAATTCAAATCATAGAAATCAACAGGGACACAAGCATTGTTAACCATAATAATAACATCATTAACATTCCCCATGAGTTTCTTCTTAGCATTGTCATTAAGTGGGACATCCAAATAACAATCTTCCAAAGGTGTCAAATTAATCATTTTATAAATCTTTCTAGGCATAATAGAGACATTAACCAAGGTCACATGAAGCTTTGGGATCAAAGTCATTCACTTGCATATTAATAATGGGTTCCCAACTATCTTCTACTTTCCTAGGAATAGAGGCTTTGTGTTTCAACTTCTCTTCCTTAATTTTAATAAGAGCATATGTAATGTGTTTGGTGAAAGCCACATTCATATCACTAGCATCATGACTTCTAGCAAGCTTTTGTAGGAACATAACCACTTCAAAAATATTGCAACCATCAAGATCAGAATCAAACTTAGCATCACTAGTAGTAGGCTCATTGGGTTTAGGCATTATGGTAGGAGGAATATGGACTTATTGTGTTTTAGTGGCATCCATATTGGTGGTGGTGATAGTGCACACACTATTGTTTCTGGCAATTTCAGCTTATCTTTCCCACTTAGCATGTAGTTGGGCTAACAGTCTTACATTTTTATCAATAGTAACTTGTATGGCATGAGTAACAGCAAAGGTACTTTCCAAAGTTTTAGGTTTAGCAGTTATTTTATTAATCAAAGAGGACTGTGCTTCAGACAAATATTTTTTAGCACTCAATTTTTTTTTCTTAGCACTCAAATTTTTTGACTGTAAACTTGGAATTTCTCTATTCAAATTCTCAAGCTTATGACTAATATTTTTTAAGATAGCAGATTTTTCTTCCATAGTTTTAGTGAATATCTTGTTTTTCTCATATTGCATTTGTATAATTTTTTTAGTGGATATTTCAACTTCAAGAATCCTATCTTCACTAGGCATTCCAGATCTACCATGATAAGTGTTGCCATTATTAGGAGGATAAGGCCTATAATTATTACCATAAGCATTGTTGTTGAAATTGTTGTTTCTAATGAAGTTCACATCAACTTGATCTTAAGCAACCAAAGAGGCTAAGGGAACATTATTAGGATCTAAATGAGCTTTTCCATTAACAAGCATAGCCATGATAACATCAATCTTATCACTCAAAGAGGAGGTTTCTTCAACAAAATTTACCTTCTCACCATGTGAAGCTCTCTCAGTGTGTCATTCAGAATAATTAACCATCATATTATCAAGGAGTTTTGTTGCAACACCCTAGGTGATGGTCATAAAGGTACCTCCAGCAGCTGAATCCAACAGGTTTCTTGAAGAGAAGTTCAAACCTACATAAAAAGTCTGGATAATCATCCAAGCAGTAAGTCCATGAATGGGACAATTCTTAACCAAAGATTTCATTCTTTCCAAAGCTTAAGAAACATGTTCATTATCAAGTTGTTTAAATTTCATAATATCACTTCTCATAGATACAATCTTAGCAGGAGGATAATATTTTCCAATAAAAGCATCTTTGCACTTAATCCAAGAATGAATAGTATTTCTAGGCAAGGATAGCAAACAGTCTTTAGCTATTCCTCTCAAGGAGAAAGGAAACAACTTGAGCTTAATAATATGTCCATCTACATCCTTATATTTTTGCATCTGACAAAGTTCAATAGAATTATTGAGGTGGGCATCATCATCATCAGAACTAGCACCAGAAAATTGCTCTCTCATCACAAGATTCAACAAAACATGCTTAATTTCATAAAAGGTAGAATCAAGAGCATGTGGAGCAATAGGAGTACTTAGGAAATCATTATTGTTTGTGCTAGTGAAGTCACACAACTTGGTGTTCTTAGTAGAGTTCATTTTAGCAAAAGTGGAGCAAGCCAACAACAGCAGCAACTAGAGCAGGAAACTAATTTTTTTGTGTTTTTGATAAAAGAAAGCAAACCAAACTAAGCTATTTTTTTGTAGTTTTTTATAAAAAGGCAAAATACCAAGCAAAAGAAACTAAGCAAAACAAAAACAAAGTAAAGAGAAATGTTGTGAGGGACTCCGCTTGTGAAGACGTCCTTAGCCTCTCTGGAAACAGCGCCAGAAAACTTGTTGATGGCGTGTGGTAGCGCTTTGTCGGGAGACCCCAAGAGCAAGGTGTGATGAGCACAACAGAAAGTCTTCCCTTAGTAAGAAACCGAGGTTATCGAACCAGTAGGAGGAAGGAAACGACTCAAAGGTGTTGCTAGAAACTTGGAGACCTGCACAACACGAACTCAAGACTTTGCCCCAACGAACAGTGAGGTTGTCAATCTCATTGGTTGCTGTAATAAAGGATTAACTATATGGTGTGGAAGGTAATATTGGTTTGCAGCAAGTAAAAATAACAGTGGAAGATGTATCAATAATAAAGATTGGACTGGAGTCCATAGGTCACTAGAGATGTTCTCCTTAAGATAAACAAACACAGCATGCTGGATAAACAAATTACAGTAGGGAAATTAACAAGACTGAGCGAGGCATAACAATGCAATACTAGACATTCATGATCCTATGAGATTCGATTGGGCAATACAACAAGATACATAGACCTTCATCCAACTGCATCTATGATTAGAAGTCCACCTTCAGGTTATCATCCGAACCCCCTCTAGTATTAAGTTGCAAGCAACATATAACTGCTTTAAGCAAAGTGTGTACTTAAAGCAGTTATATGTTGCTTGCAACTTAATACTGGAGGGGGTTCGGATGATAACCTGAAGGTGGACTTCTAGTCATAGATCTAGTTAGATGGCGGCCTATGTATCTTGTTGTATTGCCCAAACGAATCTCATAGGATCTTTCTGACTAGTAATTACATTGTTATGCTTTGCTCGGTTCATGTCAATTGCCCTGCTATAATTTGTTTACCCTTCATGCCATGTTGTTTACCTAAGGAGAGCACCTCTAGTGAACTATGGACCCTACCATTGATACATCTTCCATTGTTACTTGTTTACTCGCTGCAAACCATTACCTTCCACTCGATATGTTTAATCCTTTGTTACATCAAACCAGTGAGCTTGACAACCTTATTGATTCGTTGGGGCAAAGTCTTGAGTTTGTGTTTTGTAGATCTCTGCGTTGCTTGCAACACCTGTGTGACGTTTCGTTCCTCCTTCTGGTTCCATAACCTCGGTCTCTACTGAGGGAAGACTTGCTTTCTTTTACTTTTCTCCTTCCTAGTCTTTGCCTTTCTTTTGTTAGCTTTGGTTTTGCTAGTTGTTTGCTTGTTAGAGTGTCTTAGAACTTCTGTAGTTTGGCTTTTGGTTTGCTTTTGCTTCTTCTAAAAAAACTGTTTCTGCGAGAAAATCAATTTTCATACCCTGAAAATTGGCCAAAAATAAAGTTTCCCGAAAAAATCCCAGAAAATTCAAAATAAATTTTTCCTCGAAAAAAGGGAAGAGGGACACCTGGAGTGACCCAGGGGGCCACCCCAGGCGCCCACACCCCAGGTAGGTGCGGCCTACCCTTGGGTGGTGCCTATGGGGGGGGGGGGGTCCACCTGGGCCCCTCCAAAGTGCCCCCTCACAGCCATCTTCTTTCTATCTCTTGAAAAAACCCGAAAAACTTGCTCAAGCTCGAGTTCTTGCTGTTCTTTCTTGCAATTTTCGATCTCATTGCTCAGCCCATCTTTGCTGCTAATTTTTGGAGGGATTGCTCCTTGGTATGTGCCTCCTCCACTTGTCCAGTATCTTGATTATTTTGCTGCTATAGGTGACAGGTTGTGTGAGCTTGCATGCTTGTTCTATGCTTAGAGATTTCATTTTGATGCATGTGTAGCCCTCTAGGAAGTTCCTATAGTAGTTTCTCATCGTTTATCAACTTGGAAATCACTTGGTTTGATGTTTGTCTAAAAATTTCAGCAAGAAAGATGAGTGCTTATCCACTGAATCAATATGACTTGATGGTGTCTGAGCCAATGAAGGTTCATCATGAGGAAGGAGTCTTTCCTTCCATATATCCATGCCATGAATTTATGAGAACCGCGGGAATCTTCCAGGATTTCCAAACTTTGATTGTTAATGCAGGGTTGGAAGACTTTGTTGAAGGTGAATCATTTCAATTTGTTAAGCTAACCATGGATTTTGTGCATGACTTTCGGTTTACTTGGTCTACATCTAATCCCATGGTCCATTATAAAATAAACAATATACCTGTCGACCTGCCTTTTGCTGATTTCCGTGCAGCAATTAGAGTACCTCAGTGGGGATCTTGTGAGAATATCAAGGAGAGGCCCAAGTCACTTATGGATTTATATGCAGAGATTTTCCAAGGTTTCTACTTCTCAAAGGAAAGTGGTAAAATTCAGAACATTCAGTTCCCAGCCATTAGATATTTTGCCTATTTCATTACCAAGTGTGTTCTTGCTAGAAAGACTGCTAGAAAGTTATCTTATTTTGATCTAGCTTTTATCACAACTACTTTGAATAGGAATAGATCTTATATCGCAACTACTTGCAACTTAATACTGGAGGGGGTTCGGATGATAACCCTAAGGTGGACTTCTAGTCATAGATGCAGTTGGATTATGGTCTATGTATATGTTGTATTTCCCAATCAACTTCATAGGATCTTTCTGGCTAGTAATTGCATTGTTATGCCTTGCCTAGTTCCTGTCAATTGCCCCGCTGTAATTTGTTTACCCTTGATGCCATGTTGTTTATCTAAGGAGAGCACCTCTAGTGAACTATGGATCCCGATCCAATCTTTACCATTGATACATCTTCCACTGTTACTTGTTTACTCGCTGCAAACCATTACCTTTCACTCGATACGTTTAATCCTTTGTTACAGTAAACTGATGAGCTTGACAACCTCACTGATTCATTGGGGGCAAAGTCTTGAGTTTGTGTTGTGCAGATCTCCGCGTTGCTTGTAACACCTGTGTGACGTTTCCTTCCTCCTTATGGTTCAATAACCTCGGTCTCTACTGAGGGAAGACTTGCTGTTGTGCTCATCACACCTTGCTCTTGGGGTTTCCAACGAAGTTCTCCACGTCAGCACCATCAACAAGTTTTCTAGCGCTGTTGCGGGAGAGGCTAAGGACGTCTTCACGAGGGGAGTCCTTCACTTCCTTTCTCTTTACTTTGTTTTTAGTTTGCTTGGTTTTGTTTGCCTCTTTTCAAAAAAAAATCAATCTAGTTTGGTTTCTTTCTTTATTCAAAAACACACAAAAAATAGTTCTTACTCTAGTTGGTGGTCGTCATTTCCTTGCTTGGTCATGCTTTCCATCAATGGGTGGATTCTTTGAAACTAGTGCTTATTGGCAAGGTGGATTCACAGAAGAACAAAAGTATTATTATAAGGAACACCATTTGTCACAAAAGGGGAAACACTTATGGGAACAAATTGATAAGTTGAATACTATTACTAGAAACGTGTTCTCTACTTATAATGTTACTTATTTATTTGATGAAGCTTGTTGCGGTAGGAGGTATAAACACCTCCCTTTTTAGTGTGAGTATAATGAAAATGTTACCATATCCACTTATGTTAAAGGGAATTATGACTTTGATGATGTGGAACAAACTGAAGAATTTATTGCATTTAAGGGTGCATTTGAACTTGCTAGTTTGCTTGAAAATAGTAATGATGCACCTTATGAATCTGAGGTTTTTGAGATACTTAAATTTTGCTTTGATAATTACAAGTAAGAAAATAGCTATATTCTTGAATATTTTAATAGGCGTTTTCCACAAATGGAAGAGACTAATGCCTTGCAGGAGCCTATGGAAGAAGAAATTGTTGAAACTCGAAGCTCATTAGATGAAAAAGAGGGGGAGAGTGATGAACAAAAGGAGGAAGAATGGATCTACCCATGCACCTTCTAATGAGAGTAACTCTTTATCCCTTACATTATGTTAGACCCCTCCTTTATAAAGGAAAGGATCCCTGTGATTGCAACGCTAGTCCCTGGATCAATGCTAGCATCCACAGTTTAAGATGAAGTACACAGATACAAAGGTTGTTTATTACATTCATTCCAGAGATAAAACATAGTCTTTTACAACTCAGGGCCATAGGCCTAATACAAGAGTTTAAGGAATAAGTAAATAAACACAAGTCTTCATCTTCATGTGCCACAGGCAAGCATGTTGAGTGTAGACTCATGACTCCTATTCATCATCGGAGTAACCTGCAACATCACAAGTTACAGCCACAGAGGGTCAATACTTTGGAATAGTATTGGCAAGTGATACCTTAGTATATTTTAAGTGGGCTATAATACTATATGTATTTTGGCTAAGTGTAGCTTGGCTTGCTTTGCTTGAAAATAAGTTTTTCCTATTAGTTGAAATCACTAAGTTTTTCTTTGTCAAAAACTTCCCAAGAATCCACCAATAGACATTGGGGTCCTTCACCCTTGTTCACCCACCAATTTTTACTTAGAAGTTGGAGTGATGAGATTCTTGTAGCTTCCATGTCTTGATGCTCAAAGTGTCCATTGCCTTGGACTAGGCTAAGTACTTAGGTTTTCCATCTGCAGAGGTTGTGCACTTTCCCCACCAGACTTGGTTTCCCAAGACAGGACCTTTCAGAAGCTTTTCCTTAGTCAAATGGACGCGTTCCAACCTATCATCCCATCTACCACCAACTGTCCAAATGACTAAGTTCTAGCAACCTATATGATCAAGGCAGCCCATATTGCCAAGTGGTTGCACTGTAAGCTTTCTCAACACTTGGCCTCCAAATCCCTTTGTGCCTGGGTGGCATACCACAAGTGAGATACACAACCCAAGTCCATGGCCTTGTGTAACCACTCAACATAACCCAATCATCCATTCCACCCAGGAGGTTCATTTGACTTAGTTGTTTTATTAAGAAAACATAAGTCTCTTGACTTAGAATATTTTTATCATAAACCATATAGATGTTCACCACCCTTGTTTGCTAAGTAGCTAGGCTAAGCAGATGAGGATAACTTAACTTAGGGAGAATTTCCTAGCAATTCTACTATTCTACACTACTTAGGATTTCCCATCTTGGCATTAGGTAAAAATAGCATGCAAGATTTAGCAAAATATCTAATGCTAGTACAAAACATAGGATAGAATATTCATGAAAATATCACTTGCCTTGATAGTGGGGAGAGTAGCACTCTTCACAATCACAATCACTAGCAAAATCTACACAAGAAATTAAAACATACAATTACACACAATTATATACAACCAAAAATAATATGGATGCATGCATGCAAGAATTTACTAAGTGGTGATTTTTGAAAATTCCACCAAGTATGCTCATGTCTACAGAAACTTAACATGTCACAAGTTTGCCAACTAAACTTATTTGGCCCCAATATAATTTACCAAAATAAATCTATATCTAAAAATAGCCATAAACTTGTTCTACAAATAAAATCATTTTAACTGTTACTATATGCTAAATAAATTGGATATTCAGAAAGGTCTTGTTTCACTGAATCCAACGGTATAAAGTTTGCAAAAATCTAACGTGGCAATCGAAAGTTATGAGCATTTGAATTTGGATCAAATTTCTGGTTTTAAATCTATTTTCAGATCTAACCTAGCCACGCGTCATGTTCTTATTCGCCCATACCGTTTCGCACTGGATCGAGCTCCACAGCCGTAGGATCTAAATGAAATCTGGCGGCTCAGATCGCTGCATCCGGGTTAAGTGGATCTATCCTAGCGCCACGATCTGATCTAACGGCTGCTATTGTCCCGCCAAGAATCGGCGGCGGTGGCTACCGGCGGAATCGGCCGACGACGGAGGCGGCACAGGGGTAAGTGAGAACGAGGTAGCTCACCGGGCTCAGGAGGTCTTGGCGAAGCTCGTCGTACTCGCGGTTGGTCAAGGGCGCCGCACGGTTGCGATTGCTCGCCGGAGTGGAGGACGGCGTCGGTGTGTCGTGGTCGTGGGACGTCGTGAACCACCCCAAGGAAAACGAGGACACGGTTAGATTCACGAGTCAAGGAAAAGTCGTGCCTGAACTAGAAGACGCGGGCGTCGGGCTTACCACTAGAGCTCACGGAGCTCGACAGAAGACGGGCGGCAATCGACGATGTCGCGAGCTACGGTTCATGCGAGGGTAAAAGAAATGTGTTAAAAGAAGCGCAGAGGCTCACCGGTCTAGTTTGCAAGAACGAGGCGAGGAAAGCATCGAACTCACCGGAATTTGTAGCGCATGCCGGAGACAATGGGTTACAAGGGTAATGCTCATGACTGGTGGCGCCTGGGTTCGGGTTTGAGGGAGAAGAGAGAGGGAACAGAGGGGTTCTTATAGCCTGGTCATGAGCGAGAATTACTCGCCAATAAATCGACGCCGCGAATTAAAACGTAAAGCTGCGTTGATTTGGGGATGAACGGTCGCGGCGGTGGAGACGACCGACGGAGAAGGCCCGCTTGTCGAGGTGCGCTGGAGTATAGGTGGGTCTGTCACAATGCTCAACGCGCCATGCGCGTGAGAGAAGAATAAGAAGACCGGTGGGCTTGTTGGCTCGATTTGTCTTTGGCCGATTCTCGCCGGGCCTTTTCCCATTCAGGAGTCCTTTTCTTTTTCTAAATTCATTTTCTGGTATGAATTTGATATGAATTCAAATCCTTTTGAATCCAAACTGCTTTGGGAATTTTGCAGGGTTTTGTGGATTCAAAACAGTCATTTTAACTAAGTGGTTACTTTGCAAGGCTTGGTTAAGCTTGGGTTTCAAAGTAAACAGAGATTTGCTCTAGTTTGCAAATATTTGAAAAAAAAAATTTTGAAACTATTTCTAAATTTGGAATCTTGGGTTAAAAGCTTCACCTAACCTTTCCATCAATGGAGGCAAGCAAACTAGTACCTAAACATTCAAATTTCAAAGGGTGATGGCCATTTGAGATAAATTGCCCACATGAAATCATAGCTCAAACTTCTGTCTCTAAATGATTTTTGAGAAAAACCCTGAATGGATGAATGATGCAAAGATGATATGAATGAGTTTTGAAACTATGATTTTTGGGATGTTACAAATCTAACCCCCTTAAGATGAATCTCGCCCTCGAGATTCGGGTTGGCTAGCAAATAGGTGAGGGTGGTCTTCCAAGATCATCTTCTCTTTCCATGTTGCTTCCTCTTGAGTGATGGTTCCATTGCACTTTACAAAACTTGATAGTCTTGGTCCCGTAACTCTTTCTGCGGTCTCTAGAATCTTGAGGCTTTTCCTCATAAGTGAGATCACTTTCTAGCTGAACTTCTTCCAAAGGTATGGTATCCTTCAAAGAAGACTCTTCCATTTCGGGTGACATTTCTTAAGTCGAATCACATGAAATACGTTATGGATCACGATAGAGATTCCGCAATTCAACTTCATGCAACTTCTCCTTGCGACTTAGAATCTTGAATGGCCCAACATATCTTGGTGCCAACTTTCCTTGACTCCAAATCTTTTCACTCCACGAGTGGTGATACTCGAGATAAGCTCTATCCCCAACTTCAGAGGGTGACTTCTCTACGCTTAGAATCCGTAGCTTTTCTCCGGGATTGTGCTACCCTTAACTCCTCTTTAACCAATTTGACTTTCTTCAAGCGCCTTTGATAAGATCAGGTCCAAATAAGCTTTTTCTCCCACACCATTCCATAACAATGGGGTGGTACACTTCCTTCCGTGAGAGTAATTCAAATGGTGCCATTCCAATACTAGCTTGATGACTATTGTTGTAAGAGAACTCACAGAGGGCAAACTTTCATCCCAACTTGCTCCATAATCTAAAGCACATGCTCTCAACATGTCTTCAAGAATTTGGTTGGTCCTCTCTGTTTGTCCATCTGTTTGAGGATGAAAGGCAGTACTGAATTCCAATCTCGTTCCTAAGGATTCATGAAGTTGTCTCCAAAAGTGAGAAGTGAACTGAGTTCCTCTATCTGACACAATACTCTTAGGCACACCGTGAAGACATACAATTCTGCTCATGTAGATTTTAGCTAACTTGGCACTTGTATAAGTTGTCTTTACGGGTATAAAATGAGCCACTTTAGTTAGGCGATCCACTACTACCCATATGGAATCATACCCTGACCTGGTCCTTGGTAATCCGGTAATGAAATCCATACCAATATTTTCCCACTTCCATTCAGGAATAGGCAGTGGTTGAAGCAAACCTGCTGGTTTTTGGTGCTCCGCTTTGACTCTGCTACACACATCACACAAAGCAATATGTTCGGCGATGTCCTTTTTAAGATTGTTCCACCAAAATCTTTCTTTCATGTCCATGTACATCTTGGTGTTTCCCGGGTGAATAGAATATGGAGAGTTGTGAGCCTCTTGCAGGATCAGTTTCCGCAACTCCGGATCTTGTGGAACATGACACGCTTCCGTGCCATAAGGTGCCTTGTTCGTCTATATGGAAACTCTTGGCTTTCCCTAGACTTATATTTTCCCTAATCTTTTCAATTTCCTTATCAGTCTTCTGAACTTCTCGGATCTTGTCCAATAGAGTGGGTTGAACATCTAAGGACATGAGATGTCCTTCTGGTACAATCTCCAATCTGAGTTCCTTGAATTGCTTACACAGATCCTCTGGCAATTCCCCTTTGGTAAGGCCATTTACAAACGTCTTACGACTTAAAGCATCGACTACTACATTTGCTTTACCGGGGTGGTATTGCAAACTTAAGTCGTAATCCTTGATAAGTTCTAGCCATCTCCTTTGCCTCATGTTGATTTCCTTCTGGGTGAAGATATACTTCAAGCTTTTATGATCGGTGAACACTTCACATCGCTTACCCAAAAGGTAATGTCTCCATGTTTTGAGTGCATGGACGACAGAGGCTAACTCCAAATCATGAGTAGGATAGTTTACTTCATGAGTTTTGAGTTGTCTCGAAGCATAGGCTATGACTTTACCATCTTGCATAAGTACGGCACCCAAACCTTGATGAGACGCATCACAATACACTTGGAAATCCTTTTCCAAATCTGGCAGACATAGAACTGGTGTTGTCACAAGTCTCTTCTTCAACTCTTGGAAGCTGACTTCGCAACCTTCAGTCCAAGCAAATTTCTTGTCCTTCTTTAGCAATTCTGTCATTGGCTTAGCAACCTTCGAGAAATTTTCAATGAACCTTCTGTAGTAACCTGCTAAGCCAAGGAAACTACGAACTTCCTTCACATTCTTGGGTGATTCCCAATCTGTCACAGCTGAAACTTTAGCAGGATCAACTGCAACACCATCCTTTGTCATAACATGACCAAGAAAACCAACTTTCTCTAACCAGAACTCACACTTGCTGAATTTGGCATAAAGTTTATGCTCTCTTAACTTTTCTAGTATCAAGCGCAAGTGTCTTTCATGTTCTTCCTTGCTCTTGGAGTAGACTAAGATGTCATCGATGAAAACGACCACAAACTTGTCAAGGAATTCCATGAATACTTTGTTCATCATATTCATGAAGTATGCTGGAGCGTTGGTTAAACCAAAAGGCATCACAGTATACTCATACAATCCATACCTTGTGGTGAATGCTGTTTTTGGTATGTCTTGTTCTCTTATCTTGAGTTGAAAATAACCTGACCGGAGATCAATCTTCGAGAATACACATGCTCCTTCTAGCTGATCAAACAAGTCATTAATTCTTGGTAAAGGATATTTGTTCTTGATAGTAACCTCGTTGAGAGAACGGTAGTCAATACATAATCTTTGTGTTCTATCCTTCTTTTCCACGAACAATACTGGGGCTCCCCAAGATGAAGAACTTGGTTGAATAAACCCTTTCTGCAACTGTTCTCCTAGCTGTTTCTTGAGTTCTTTCAGTTCATCAACTGACATTTTGTACGGTCTCTTAGCTATTGGTCCAGAACCTGGTACTAAATCTATCAGAAACTCCACATCTCTATCTGGTGGCATTCCTGGTAACTCCTCCGGAAATACATTCGGATACTCACACACAATTGACACACTGTCCATGCTAACCCCCTTAAGAGAATTCAGTTTACTTCCCTTGGATTCAAAGTTAGATCTGAATTTTATTCTTTTTCCTTCTGGGGTTGTGAGTGCAACAGTACGATTAGCACAATCTAGTACTCCTTCATACTTAGCCATCCAATCCATTCCCAAAATCACATCCAATCCTTGGGAATTCAGGATTATTAGGTTCACTGGAAACTTATGTTTTCCAAACTCTATGACTAAGTCATGACATCCTGAGTTTACTATCATTTCTCCACCCGGAGAACTTACTCTTATAGGACACCCAATGGTTTCTACCGGTAGTTCATTTCTTTCAACGAATGATTTTGATATGAATGAATGAGATGCACCGGTATCAAAGAGTACAAATGCTGAAATTGAATTGAGTCTGAACTTACCAGCAACGGCATCAGGCTCCTCATAGACCTCCTCCACATTGATGTGGTTAACCTGTCCTTTCTGGAAAGGATTTGGCTTGTTAGGTCCTTCCACTTTCTTCTCAGGGCACTCGTTAGCATAATGCCCCAGCTTCTTGCATTTGAAGCACTCAACTTGACGATGTCCTTTTAACATGCTGACTTCCACTTCCACTACCATTTCCACTGTGGTGGCTCTTATGTCCACTCTTGTGGTTCTTATACTTGTCATTGTCATGACTGCGATGTTGCTTGTTGTCATGACGGTTGTGGTTGTGGTGCTTGTTGAATTTCCCATGCTTATGGGATCCTGAGCTGCCACTATCATCATAGTGAGATCGTTTGTGAGACGATCCCGAGCTGTGCTTGTCGGAGTGTTTCCTCTTCCTACTCTCGACTTGCTTCATTTTACTTTCCAAAATAGCAGCCTTGTCACACAACGACTGATAAGTTTGAACATATGCCACAGACAACTGAAGGTTCAGCTCATCATTCAAACCTTCCAAGAACTTTTCCTTTCTCTTGGCATCTGTATCAACCTCATCCGGTGCATAGCGCGCCAGATTGTTGAACTCTTCTATGTACTCAGCCACGCTACGGTGGCGCTGCTTCAAGTTATGAAACTCCTTCTTTTTCAGACTCATCATTCCTGATGAGATATGAGCGGTGCGAAAGCCATCTTCAAAGATGTCCCAAGTCACTTCATCAATGGGAGTGGTGATTTGGAAGTTATCCCACCATGTGGCGGCTGGTCCTTCCAACAGATGTGCTGCAAACCTGACCTTTTCAGCATCCGTGCAACCCACGGTCACTAAGTCCTTGTTCACGTAACGTAGCTACCATTGTCTACCATGGGATCGCTTGTTCCCAAAACTTTCTGGCCTCGACGCAGAAATCTGGTGAGCATGTCAAAACCCGGAGGGTTGTTGTTGTTGTTGTTGTTGTTGTTGTTGTTGTTGTTGTTATTATTGTTGTTGTTGGGATTGTTGTTGTTCTGGTTCTGGATGAATGTTGTCATCATTTTCATAAGCTGTGTTTGCGCATTCATCATTTGTTGCATTTCCGGGGTGATGTTGTTGGGGTTGGGGTTTGCGCGACGGGGAGGCATCTGTGGTTTGTTCAAATAGATAAGAATGAGATACCCATAGATGTTTCATGCACAATACATCATAAGCAAACACATAACAAGCAACATAAGAATAAAAGTTCAACAACCACATAACAAACTCATGAAGTAAAACACACAAGTGGCAAGCCATCCACATGTCGGATGGTCCAATAATAAGTTCGCAATAACAAGTATGAATATGAAAGGTAAACGAGTAGTCAAGTCTACTCATCAAGATCTATCTCCTCCTCGACGAAGGTAAGACTGCGTGCTCTCCATCGCGTCTTGTTCTCCTCAATCGTAGTGGTCAAGGAATCGACCTTGGCCTTGAGAGCCCTCTTCCGGGGAAGCCTCTCAATAACCATCCGCTGCTCAAGCTCAAGTCCTTGGACTTCAGTTCCTCAGTCATGTCCCGGATTTTCTTGTTCCTATCCCGACGCGCTTTCTCCCGGCTTTTGAACTTACGGTCTGGGCCTCGAACTTTGTCTCCATTTCCTTGATCATCTCATCCTGCAAGCAAAAGTTTGTCCTTCTCAAGCTGCACTCAAGCTCGTCATTACCTAGCATGACGCTCGTCTCCGTCCGTATTCACGTGCACGAGAAGAGTCTCTAAGTCCTGAAGATAAAGACGTATCGGCTCCGCAGTGCTCCTCGAGTCGTCCTCAAAGTCGATGGACTCTCCATCAACATCACGTCTTCCGAAGACGTGAAAGCGAGTACCCCTAACCTGTCGGGAGTGACGGCCTAACATGCGTCCTATCAGGTCCTGCATGACTACCTCCATGCCTCTCTCCCTGTCATCGTGCATCAGCTTGAAGACGATGGCCTCTGTAGTAGGCTCAGTCTGGCGTCCTGGCTGGGTCACCTTGAAGCCCCAGAGGTCCTTCCTCTCGAACTTGGTGAGTGGGTACACCGTGATGGTAGGAAGAGGGAGATCAAGCAGAGTGGTAAGCTCAATGATACGGGGACCAAAACGAGTAACCCGAAACTCCTCAACAGTGCTGATGGCAATAGGCATCTATTTATAAGATTGAAAAAGTTAGAACAACGCAATTCAAGGTAAATCAAGACTAACATTCATACATATCCATGAAACATAATTGTCACACAAGTCATGCATACATAAGTCCATTACATCATTCAAGGTCCATACTTATTTAAAATATCTTTTGAAAATAAGGTGATAAGTGGTGGTCCAACTAACGAAGTGTCCTTACAATCCAATCTCACGGGATCTATTATTAAACACAATGTTCCTAGAGGCAATCCACCAATCTTGCTCTCTTGACTCTATTACTAAGTCTATAACATCTCCCCTTATCTCTTGGTTGGTGTCTTCCAACTCTTGAGTAAGCTCCTTCTCTTTCTCTAAATCCTTTTGGAGGTTGAGCATTCTGCACTTGACTCTAGCACTTAGTTCTTTGATAGTCCTCCAAGCTGCATCCCTGGCTGACTCAAAGAATGTGGTGTGCATTTTAGTGTTGGTGTACATGCAGAATCCCTTTCTTTGTGGTTGTCTTCCTTGTTTTTGTACAAGTGAAGTTGCACCCACCAATACTCCACTCCTTCATCCATCACTGGAAAGCCCTTGTACACGGCTTCACCATGTGCATCCATTGCCTCCATGAGGTCCTTGAGAATATTGGGAAACTTCGTTTAACACTCCAAGGTCATGGTCATGAGTGGTCCCTTATTCACGGCTTCGTTGATGGAGTTCATCTACAAAGGCAGTTGAAAGAGATTAGAAAAGTTTTACGAGAAGAATAGACAAGTGTAGAAGTAGTTGAAAAACTTTTTCCTTAGTGGTCTTCCAGTCCTAGGGTCATAATCCTACAGGCAACACAGTGCTCTGATACCATCTGTTAGACCCCTCCTTTATAAAGGAAAGGATCCCTGTGATTGCAACGCTAGTCCCTGGATCAATGCTAGCATCCACAGTTTAAGATGAAGTACACAGATACAAAGGTTGTTTATTACATTCATTCCAGAGATAAAACATAGTCTTTTACAACTCAGGGCCATAGGCCTAATACAAGAGTTTAAGGAATAAGTAAATAAACACAAGTCTTCATCTTCATGTGCCACAGGCAAGCATGTTGAGTGTAGACTCATGACTCCTATTCATCATCGGAGTAACCTGCAACATCACAAGTTACAGCCACAGAGGGTCAATACTTTGGAATAGTATTGGCAAGTGATACCTTAGTATATTTTAAGTGGGCTATAATACTATATGTATTTTGGCTAAGTGTAGCTTGGCTTGCTTTGCTTGAAAATAAGTTTTTCCTATTAGTTGAAATCACTAAGTTTTTCTTTGTCAAAAACTTCCCAAGAATCCACCAATAGACATTGGGGTCCTTCACCCTTGTTCACCCACCAATTTTTACTTAGAAGTTGGAGTGATGAGATTCTTGTAGCTTCCATGTCTTGATGCTCAAAGTGTCCATTGCCTTGGACTAGGCTAAGTACTTAGGTTTTCCATCTGCAGAGGTTGTGCACTTTCCCCACCAGACTTGGTTTCCCAAGACAGGACCTTCGAAGCTTTTCCTTAGTCAAATGGACGCGTTCCAACCTATCATCCCATCTACCACCAACTGTCCAAATGACTAAGTTCTAGCAACCTATATGATCAAGGCAGAGCCCATATTGCCAAGTGGTTGCACTGTAAGCTTTCTCAACACTTGGCCTCCAAATCCCTTTGTGCCTGGGTGGCATACCACAAGTGAGATACACAACCCAAGTCCATGGCCTTGTGTAACCACTCAACATAACCCAATCATCCATTCCACCCAGGAGGTTCATTTGACTTAGTTGTTTTATTAAGAAAACATAAGTCTCTTGACTTAGAATATTTTTATCATAAACCATATAGATGTTCACCACCCTTGTTTGCTAAGTAGCTAGGCTAAGCAGATGAGGATAACTTAACTTAGGAGAATTTCCTAGCAATTCTACTATTCTACACTACTTAGGATTTCCCATCTTGGCATTAGGTAAAAATAGCATGCAAGATTTAGCAAAATATCTAATGCTAGTACAAAACATAGGATAGAATATTCATGAAAATATCACTTGCCTTGATAGTGGGGAGAGTAGCACTCTTCACAATCACAATCACTAGCAAAATCTACACAAGAAATTAAAACATACAATTACACACAATTATATACAACCAAAAATAATATGGATGCATGCATGCAAGAATTTACTAAGTGGTGATTTTGAAAATTCCACCAAGTATGCTCATGTCTAGAAACTTAACATGTCACAAGTTTGCCAACTAAACTTATTTGGCCCCAATATAATTTACCAAAATAAATCTATATCTAAAATAGCCATAAACTTGTTCTACAAATAAAATCATTTTAACTGTTACTATATGCTAAATAAATTGGATATTCAGAAAGGTCTTGTTTCACTGAATCCAACGGTATAAAGTTTGCAAAAATCTAACGTGGCAATCGAAAGTTATGAGCATTTGAATTTGGATCAAATCGGTTTTAAATCTATTTTCAGATCTAACCTAGCCACGTCATGTTCTTATTCGCCCATACCGTCAAGATCGGATCGAGCTCCACAGTAGGATCTAAATGAAATCTGGCGGCTCGATCGCTGCATCGCCGGGTTAAGTGGATCTATCCTAGCGCCACGATACGATCTAACGGTTGCTATTGTCCCGCCAAGAACCGGCGGCGGTGGCTACCGGCGGAACTGGTCGACGACGGAGGCGGCATTACAGGGGTAAGTGAACGAGGAGTAGCTCACCGGCTGGGAGGTCTTGGCGGCTTCGTCGTACTCGCGGTTGGTCAAGGGGCGCACGGGCGACGATTGCTCGCCGGAGTGGAGGACGGCGTCGGTGTGTCGGGTGGTCGTCGTGGACGTCGCTGTGAACCACCCCAAGGAAAAACGAGGACACGGTTAGATTCACAGAGTCAAGGAAAAGTCGTGTGCCTGAACTAGAAGACGCGGGGCGGTCGGGGCTTACCACTAGAGCTCGCCGGAGCTCGTACAGAAGACGGTGGCGGCCAGTCGACGATGCTGCCGGAGCTACGGTTCATGCGAGGGTAAAAGAAATGTGTTAAAAGAAGCGCAGAGGCTCACTGGTCTAGTTTGCAAGAACGAGAGGCAGAGGAAAGCATCAGAACTCACCGGAATTTGTTGCGATAGCCGGAGACTGAGGGTTACAAGGGTAATGCTCGCAGCCTGGTGGCGCTCTGGGTTCGGGGTTTGAGGGAGAAGAGAGAGGGAACAGAGGGGTTCTTATAGCCTGGTCATGAGCGAGAATTACTCGGCCAATAAATCGAATTGACGCCGCGAATTAAACACAGAAACGCCTGCGTTGATTTGGGGATGAACGGGTCGTGCGGGTGGAGACGGCGTGGAGAAGGCCCGCTTGTCGCCGAGGTGCTGGAGTATAGGTGGGGTCTGCACTGTCGGCGGCTCAAGGCTTGGCGTGAGAGAAGAATAAGAAGACCCCGGTGGGCTTGTTGGCTCGATTTCTTTGGGCAGATTCTGCCGCGGCCTTTTCCCATTGAGGAGTCCTTTTCTTTTTCTAAATTCATTTTCTGGTATGAATTTGATATGAATTCAAATCCTTTTGAATCCAAACTGCTTTGGGAATTTTTGCAGGGTTTTGTGGATTCAAAAACAGTCATTTTAACTAAGTGGTTACTTTGCAAGGCTTGGTTAAGCTTGGGTTTCAAAGTAAACAGAGATTTGCTCTAGTTTGCAAATATTTGAAAAAAAAATTTTTGAAACTATTTCTAAATTTGGAATCTTGGGTTAAAAGCTTCACCTAACCTTTCCATCAATGGAGGCAAGCAAACTAGTACCTAAACATTCAAATTTCAAAGGGTGATGGCCATTTGAGATAAATTGCCCACATGAAATCATAGCTCAAACTTCTGTCTCTAAATGATTTTTGAGAAAAACCCTGAATGGATGAATGATGCAAAGATGATATGAATGAGTTTTGAAACTATGATTTTGGGATGTTACAAATCTAACCCCTTAAGATGAATCTAGCCCTCGAGATTCGGGTTGGCTAGCAAATAGGTGAGGGTGGTCTTCCAAGATCATCTTCTCTTCCCATGTTGCTTCCTCTTGGAGTGATGGTTCCATTGCACTTTACAAAACTTGATAGTCTTGGTCCCGTAACTCTTCTGCGGTCTCTAGAATCTTGACAGGCTTTTCCTCATAAGTGAGATCACTTTCTAGCTGAACTTCTTCCAAAGGTATGGTATCCTTCAAAGAAGACTCTTCCATTTCGGGTGACATTTCTTAAGTTGAATCACATGAAATACGTTATGGATCACGATAGAGATTACGCAATTCAACTTCAGATGCAACTTCTCCTTTGCGACTTAGAATCTTGAATGGCCCAACATATCTTGGTGCCAACTTTCCTTGACTCCAAATCTTTTCACTCCACGGAGTGGTGATACTCGAGATAAGCTCTATCCCCAACTTCAGAGGTGACTTCTCACGCTTAGAATCCGTAGCTTTTCCGTCGGATTGTGCTACCCTCAACCTGTGTCTTTAACCAATTTGACTTTCTCTTCGCTGCCTTTGATAAGATCAGGTCCAAATAAGCTTCTTTCTCCCACACCATTCCATAACAATGGGGTGGTACACTTCCTTCCGTAGAGTAATTCAAATGGTGCCATTCCAATACTAGCTTGATGACTATTGTTGTAAGAGAACTCTGCGTAGGGCAAACTTTCATCCCAACTTGCTCCATAATCTAAAGCACATGCTCTCAACATGTCTTCAAGAATTTGGTTGGTCCTCTCTGTTTGTCCATCTGTTTGAGGATGAAAGGCAGTACTGAATTCCAATCTCGTTCCTAAGGACTCATGAAGTTGTCTCCAAAAGTGAGAAGTGAACTGAGTTCCTCTATCTGACACAATACTCTTAGGCACACCGTGAAGGCATACAATTCTGCTCATGTAGATTTTAGCTAACTTGGCACTTGTATAAGTTGTCTTTACGGGTATAAAATGAGCCACTTTAGTTAGGCGATCCACTACTACCCATATGGAATCATACCCTGACCTGGTCCTTGGTAATCCTGTAATGAAATCCATACCAATATTTTCCCACTTCCATTCAGGAATAGGCAGTGGTTGAAGCAAACCTGCTGGTTTTTGGTGCTCCGCTTTGACTCTGCTACACACATCACACAAAGCAATATGTTCGTGATGTCCTTTTAAGATTGTTCCACCAAAATCTTTCTTTCATGTCCATGTACATCTTGGTGTTTCGGTGAATAGAATATGGAGAGTTGTGAGCCTCTTGCAGGATCGGTTCGCAACTCCGGATCTTGTGGAACATGACACGCTTCCGTGCCATAAGGTGCCTTGTTCGTCTATATGGAAACTCTTGGCTTTCCCTAGACTTATATTTTCCCTAATCTTTTCAATTTCCTTATCGCCTTACGAACTTCTCGGATCTTGTCCAATAGAGTGGGTTGAACATCTAAGGACATGAGATGTCCTTCTGGTACAATCTCCAATCTGAGTTCCTTGAATTGCTTACACAGATCATCTGGCAATTCCCCTTTGGTAAGGCCATTTACAAACGTCTTATGACTTAAAGCATCGGCTACTACATTTGCTTTACCGGGGTGGTATTGCAAACTTAAGTCGTAATCCTTGATAAGTTCTAGCCATCTCCTTTGCCTCATGTTGATTTCCTTCTGGGTGAAGATATACTTCAAGCTTTTATGATCGGTGAACACTTCACATCGCTTACCCAAAAGGTAATGTCTCCATGTTTTGAGTGCATGGACGACAGAGGCTAACTCCAAATCATGAGTAGGATAGTTTACTTCATGAGTTTTGAGTTGTCTCGAAGCATAGGCTATGACTTTACCATCTTGCATAAGTACGGCACCCAAACCTTGATGAGACGCATCACAATACACTTGGAAATCCTTTTCCAAATCTGGCAGACATAGAACTGGTGTTGTCACAAGTCTCTTCTTCAACTCTTGGAAGTCGATTAGAACCTTCGGTCCAAGCAAATTTCTTGTCCTTCTTTAGCAATTCATCATTGGCTTAGCAACCTTCGAGAAATTTTCAATGAACCTTCAGAGTAACCGCTAAGCCAAGGAAACTACGAACTTCCTTCACATTCTTGGGTGATTCCCAATCATCAAATTGAAACTTTAGCGGATCAATCAACACCATCCTTTGTCATAACATGACCAAGAAAACCAACTTTCTCTAACCGAACTCACACTTGCTGAATTTGGCATAAAGTTTATGCTCTCTTAACTTTTCTAGTATCAAGCGCAAGTGTCTTTCATGTTCTTCCTTGCTCTTGGAGTAGACTAAGATGTCATCGATGAAAACGACCACAAACTTGTCAAGGAATTCCATGAATACTTTGTTCATCATATTCATGAAGTATGCTGGAGCGTTGGTTAAACCAAAAGGCATCACAGTATACTCATACAATCCATACCTTGTGGTGAATGCTGTTTTTGGTATGTCTTGTTCTCTTATCTTGAGTTGAAAATAACCTGACCGGAGATCAATCTTCGAGAATACACATGCTCCTTCTAGTGATCAAACAAGTCATTGATTCTTGGTAAAGGATATTTGTTCTTGATAGTAACCTCGTTGAGAGAACGGTAGTCAATACATAATCTTTGTGTTCTATCCTTCTTTTCCACGAACAATCTGGGGCTCCCAAGATGAAGAACTTGGTTGAATAAACCCTTTCGCAATCGTTTCTCCTAGCTTTTCTTGAGTTCTTTCAGTTCATCAACCGACATTTTGTACGGTCTCTTAGCTATTGGTCCGAACACGGTACTAAATCTATCAGAAACTCCACATCTCTATCTGGTGGCATTCCTGGTAACTCCTCCGGAAATACATCCGGATACTCACACACAATTGACACACTGTCCATGCTAACCCCCTTAAGAGAATTCAGTTTACTTCCCTTGGATTCAAAGTTAGATCTGAATTTTATTCTTTTTCCTTCTGGGGTTGTGAGTGCAACAGTACGATTAGCACAATCTAGTACTCCTTCATACTTAGCCATCCAATCCATTCCCAAAATCACATCCAATCCTTGGGAATTCAGGATTATTAGGTTCACTGGAAACTTATGTTTTCCAAACTCTATGACTAAGTCATGACATCCTGAGTTTACTATCATTTCTCCACCCGGAGAACTTACTCTTATAGGACACCCAATGGTTTCTACCGGTAGTTCATTTCTTTCAACGAATGATTTTGATATGAATGAATGAGATGCACCGGTATCAAAGAGTACAAATGCTGAAATTGAATTGAGTCTGAACTTACCAGCAACGGCATCAGGCTCCTCATAGACCTCCTCCACATTGATGTGGTTAACCTGTCCTTTCTGGAAAGGATTTGGCTTGTTAGGTCCTTCCACTTTCTTCTCAGGGCACTCGTTAGCATAATGCCCCAGCTTCTTGCATTTGAAGCACTCAACTTGACTGATGTCCTTTTTAACATGCTGACTTCCACTTCCACTACCATTTCCACTGTGGTGGCTCTTATGTCCACTCTTTTGGTTCTTATACTTGTCATTGTCATGACTGCGATGTTGCTTGTTGTCATGATGATTGTGGTTGTGGTGCTTGTTGAATTTCCCATGCTTATGGGATCCTGAGCTGCCACTATCATCATAGTGAGATCGTTTGTGAGACGATCCCGAGCTGTGCTTGTCGGAGTGTTTCCTCTTCCTACTCTCGACTTGCTTCATTTTACTTTCCAAAATAGCAGCCTTGTCACACAACGACTGATAAGTTTGAACATATGCCACAGAAACCTGAAGGTTCAGCTCATCATTCAAACCTTCCAAGAACTTTTCCTTTCTCTTGGCATCTGTATCAACCTCATCCGGTGCATAGCGCGCCAGATTGTTGAACTCTTCTATGTACTCAGCCACGCTACGGTGGCGCTGCTTCAAGTTATGAAACTCCTTCTTTTTCAGACTCATCATTCCTGATGAGATATGAGCGGTGCGAAAGCCATCTTCAAAGATGTCCCAAGTAACTTCATCAATGGGAGTGGTGATTTGGAAGTTATCCCACCATGTGGCGGCTGGTCCTTCCAACAGATGTGCTGCAAACCTGACCTTTTCAGCATCCGTGCAACCCACGGTCACTAAGTCCTTGTTCACAGAACGTAGCCAGTCATTGTCTACCATGGGATCAGTTGTTCCCGAAAACTTTGCTGGCCTCAGACGCAGAAATCTGGTGAGCATGTCAAAACCCGGAGGGTTGTTGTTGTTGTTGTTATTATTGTTGTTGTTGTTGTTGGGATTGTTGTTGTTCTGGTTCTATATGAATGTTGTCATCATTTGCATAAGCTTTGTTTGCGCATTCATCATTTGTTGCATTTCCGGGGTGATGTTGTTGGGGTTGGGGTTTGCGCGACGGGGAGGCATCTGTGGTTTGTTCAAATAGATAAGAATGAGATACCCATAGATGTTTCATGCATAATACATCATAAGAAAACACATAACAAGCAACATAAGAATAAAAGTTCAACAACCACATAACAAACTCATGAAGTAAAACACACAAGTGGCAAGCCATCCACATGTCGGATGGTCCAATAATAAGTTCGCAATAACAAGTATGAATATGAAAGGTAAACGAGTAGTCAAGTCTACTCATCAGCATCTATCTCCTCCTCGACGAAGGTAAGACCTGCGTTCTCCATCGCGGTCTTGTTCTCCTCAATCGTAGTGGTCAAGGAATCGACCTTGGCCTTGAGAGCCCTCTTCGGGCGAAGCCTCTCAATAACCATCTGCTTTGCTCAAGCTCAAGTCCTTGGACTTCAGCCTCAGTCATGTCCCGGATTTTCTTGTTCCTATCCGGACGCGCGTTTCTCCTGGCTTTTGAACTTACGGTCCCGGCCTCGAACTTTGTCTCCATTTCCTTGATCATCTCATCCTGCCAAAAAGTTTGTCCTTCTCGCGAAGCTGCAAGCTTCGTCATTACCTAGCATGACGTTCGTCTGTCCGTATCTACGTGCACGAGAAGAGTCTCTAAGTCCGAAGATAAAGACGTATCGCCCGCATGTGCTCCTCGAGTCGCCCTCAAAGTCGATGGACTCTCCATCAACATCACGTCTTCGAAGACGTGAAAGTGAGTACCCTAACCCGTCGGGCGTGACGGCCTAACATGCGCCCTATCAGTCTGCATGACTACCTCCATGCCTCTCTCCCTGTCATCGTGCATCAGCTTGAAGACGATGGCCTCTGTAGTAGGCTCAGTCTGGCGTCCTGGCTGGGTCACCTTGAAGCCCCAGAGGTCCTTCCTCTCGAACTTGGTGAGTGGGTACACCGTGATGGTAGGAAGAGGGAGATCAAGCAGAGTGGTAAGCTCAATGATACGGGGACCAAAACGAGTAACCCGAAACTCCTCAACAGTGTTGATGGCAATAGGCATATATTTATAAGATTGAAAAAGTTAGATAACCGCAATTCAAGGTAAATCAAGACTAACATTCATACATATCCATGAAACATAATTGTCACACAAGTCATGCATACATAAGTCCATTACATCATTCAAGGTCCATACTTATTTAAAATATCTTTTGAAAATAAGGTGATAAGTGGTGGTCCAACTAACGAAGTGTCCTTACAATCCAATCTCACGGGATCTATTATTAAACACAATGTTCCTAGAGGCAATCCACCAATCTTGCTCTCTTGACTCTATTACTAAGTCTATAACATCTCCCCTTATCTCTTGGTTGGTGTCTTCCAACTCTTGAGTAAGCTCCTTCTCTTTCTCTAAATCCTTTTGGAGGTTGAGCATTCTGCACTTGACTCTAGCACTTAGTTCTTTGATAGTCCTCCAAGCTGCATCCCTGGCTGACTCAAAGAATGTGGTGTGCATTTTAGTGTTGGTGTACATGCAGAATCCCCTTTCTTTGTGGTTGTCTTCCTTGTTTTTGTACAAGTGAAGTTGCACCCACCAATACTCCACTCCTTCATCCATCACTGGAAAGCCCTTGTACACGGCTTCACCATGTGCATCCATTGCCTCCATGAGGTCCTTGAGAATATTGGGAAACTCAGTTTAACACTCCAAGGTCATGGTCATGAGTGGTCCCTTATTCACGGCTTCGTTGATGGAGTTCATCTACAAAGGCAGTTGAAAGAGATTAGAAAAGTTTTACGAGAAGAATAGACAAGTGTAGAAGTAGTTGAAAAACTTTTTCCTTAGTGGTCTTCCAGTCCTAGGGTCATAATCCTACAGGCAACACAGTGCTCTGATACCATCTGTTAGACCCCTCCTTTATAAAGGAAAGGATCCCTGTGATTGCAACGCTAGTCCCTGGATCAATGCTAGCATCCACAGTTTAAGATGAAGTACACAGATACAAAGGTTGTTTATTACATTCATTCCAGAGATAAAACATAGTCTTTTACAACTCGGGGCCATAGGCCTAATACAAGAGTTTAAGGAATAAGTAAATAAACACAAGTCTTCATCTTCATGTGCCAGGCAAGCATGTTGAGTGTAGACTCATGACTCCTATTCATCATCGAGTAACTTTGCAACATCACAAGTTACGCCACAGAGGGTCAATACTTTGGAATAGTATTGGCAAGTGATACCTTAGTATATTTTAAGTGGGCTATAATACTATATGTATTTTGGCTAAGTGTAGCTTGGCTTGCTTTGCTTGAAAATAAGTTTTCCTATTAGTTGAAATCACTAAGTTTTTCTTTGTCAAAACTTCCCAAGAATCCACCAATAGACATTGGGGTCCTTCACCCTTGTTCACCCACCAATTTTTACTTAGAAGTTGGAGTGATGAGATTCTTGTAGCTTCCATGTCTTGATGCTCAAAGTGTCCATTGCCTTGGACTAGGCTAAGTACTTAGGTTTTCCATCTGCAGAGGTTGTGCACTTTCCCACGGACTTGGTTTCCCAAGACAGGACCTTCGAAGCTTTTCCTTAGTCAAATGGACGTTCCAACCTATCATCCCATCTACCACCAACTGTCCAAATGACTAAGTTCTAGCAACCTATATGATCAAGGTAGAGCCCATATTGCCAAGTGGTTGCCTTTGTAGCTTTCTCAACACTTGGCCTCCAAATCCCTTTGTGCCTGGGTGGCATACCACAAGTGAGATACACAACCCAAGTCCATGGCCTTGTGTAACCACTCAACATAACCCAATCATCCATTCCACCCAGGAGGTTCATTTGACTTAGTTGTTTTATTAAGAAAACATAAGTCTCTTGACTTAGAATATTTTTATCATAAACCATATAGATGTTCACCACCCTTGTTTGCTAAGTAGCTAGGCTAAGCAGATGAGGATAACTTAACTTAGGGAGAATTTCCTAGCAATTCTACTATTTTCTAGTTCAGGCACACGACTTTGCCTTGACTCTGTGAATCTAACCGTGTCCTTGTTTTGCCTTGGGGTGGTTCACAGCGATGTCCACGACGACCACCCGACACACCGATGTCGTCCTCCACTCCGGCGAGCAATCGCAACCGTGCCCGAGCGCCCCTTGACCAACCGCGAGTACGACGAGCTTCGCCAAGACCTCCTGAGCCCGGTGAGCTACTCCTCGTTCTCACTTACCCCCTGTAATGCCGCCTCCGTCGTTGACCGACAGTTCCGCCGCCGGTAGCCACCGCTCCGCCCAGCTTCTTGGCGTGACAATAGCCGTTAGATCAGTATCGTGGCGCTAGGATAGATCCACTTAACCAAGCGGTACGATCCGAGCCGCCAGATTTCATTTAGATCCTACGGCTGTGGAGCTCGATCCGGCTTGAAACGGTATGGGCGAATAAGAACATGACGCTGGCTAGGTTAGATCTGAAAATAGATTTAAAACCGAAATTTGATCCAAATTCAAATGCTCATAACTTTCGATTGCCACGTTAGATTTTTGCAAACTTTATACCGTTGGATTCAGTGAAACAAGACCTTTCTGAATATCCAATTTATTTAGCATATAGTAACAGTTAAAATGATTTTATTTGTAGAACAAGTTTATGGCTATTTTTAGATATAGATTTATTTTGGTAAATTATATTGGGGCCAAATAAGTTTAGTTGGCAAACTTGTGACATGTTAAGTTTCAGAGACATGAGCATACTTGGTGGAATTTTCAAAAATCACCACTTAGTAAATTCTTGCATGCATGCATCCATATTATTTTGGTTGTATATAATTGTGTGTAATTGTATGTTTTAATTTCTTGTGTAGATTTTGCTAGTGATTGTGATTGTGAAGAGTGCTACTCCCACTATCAAGGCAAGTGATATTTTCATGAATATTCTATCCTATGTTTTGTACTAGCATTAGATATTTTGCTAAATCTTGCATGCTATTTTTACCTAATGCCAAGATGGGAAATCCTAAGTAGTGTAGAATAGTAGAATTGCTAGGAAATTCTCCCTAAGTTAAGTTATCCTCATCTGCTTAGCCTAGCTACTTAGCAAACAAGGGTGGTGAACATCTATATGGTTTATGATAAAAATATTCTAAGTCAAGAGACTTATGTTTTCTTAATAAAACAACTAAGTCAAATGAACCTCCTGGGTGGAATGGATGATTGGGTTATGTTGAGTGGTTACACAAGGCCATGGACTTGGGTTGTGTATCTCACTTGTGGTATGCCACCCAGGCACAAAGGGATTTGGAGGCCAAGTGTTGAGAAAGCTTACAGTGCAACCACTTGGCAATATGGGCTCTGCCTTGATCATATAGGTTGCTAGAACTTAGTCTTTTGGAAAGTTGGTGGTAGATGGGATGATAGGTTGAACGTCCCATTTGACTAAGGAAAAGCTGAAAGGTCCTGCCTTGGGAAACCAAGTCAGTGGGAAAGTGCACAACCTTTGCAGATGGAAAACCTAAGTACTTAGCCTAGTCCAAGGCAATGGACACTTTGAGCATCAAGACATGGAAGCTACAAGAATCTCATCACTCCAACTTCTAAGTAAAAAATTGGTGGGTGAACAAGGGTGAAGGACCCCAATGTCTATTGGTGGATTCTTGGGAAGTTTTTGACAAAGAAAAACTTAGTGATTTCAACTAATAGGAAAACTTATTTTCAAGCAAAGCAAGCTACACTTAGCCAAAATACATATAGTATTATAGCCCACTTAAAATATACTAAGGTATCACTTGCCAATACTATTCCAAAGTATTGACCCTCCGTGTCAGAATTTGTGATGTTGCAGTGTTACTCCGATGATGAATAGGAGTCATGAGTCTACACTCAACATGCTTGCCTGTGGCACATGAAGATGAAGACTTGTGTTTATTTACTTATTCCTTAAACTCTTGTATTAGGCCTATGGCCCTGAGTTGTAAAAGACTATGTTTTATCTCTGGAATGAATGTAATAAACGACCTTTGTATCTGTGTACTTCATCTTAAACTGTGGATGCTAGCATTGATCCAGGGACTAGCGTTGCAATCACAGGGATCCTTTCCTTTATAAAGGAGGGGTCTAACACATTATTTGATTGTTCCCCATGCTTACCAAAGGAGGATGAATGTTATGTTCCTATGGATTCTTTTGAAATATCTCTGTTGGAATTATGCCCTAGAGGCAATAATAAAGATGTTATTATTATAATTCTTGTTCATGATAAAGTTTATATTCCATGCTAGAATTGTATTAAGCGGAAACTTTAATACTTGTGTGGTTTGTGAACAACACCGTGTCCCTAGTATGCCTCTATGGACTAGCTCATTGATTAATGATGGTTAAGGTTTCCTAACCATAGACATGAGTTGTCGATTAATAATGAGATCATATCATTGGGAGAATGATATGATGGACAGACCCAAACTAAGCGAAGCAATTAGATAGTGTCATCGTGTTCGTCTTTGCGAAGCTTTTCTTATGTCAAATATTGTATTCCTTAGACCATGAGATAATACAACTCCCTCGTATCGGAAGAAAGCTTTGAGGTCATCAAACGTCATCCTATGAGAGGGTGATCATAAAGGTGTCTCTCGGTGATGGAAAGTACATTGGGTTGTATGTATCGAGATGGGATTTGTCCTCCCAAGTCGGAGAGATATACTTGGGCCCACTCGTAATCGATATCAACACCGCTTGCAAGCATGTGGTTAAGGAGTTAATCACAAAGTGATATCGAGTTATGGAGCAGTAAAGTACTTGCTGTGAACGAGATTGAACTAGGTATGATGCAAGCGATCAAATCTCGGGCAAGTAAAATATCGCGAGACGAAGGGAATATATATATGGGATTGATTGAATCCTGGCATCGTGGTTCATCCGATATGATCATCGATGAATGTGTGGGAGTCAATATGGATTTCCATACCCCGCTATTGATTATTGATAGAAGATCATGTCTGCATGTTCTCGAACCCGAAGGGTCACACACTTAACGTGTCTCGACGCTAGGATAGATTGGATAATTGGTTTATGAATTTTTTTTCGGAGTCTCGGATGGGATCCGGGACATCACGAGACGTTCCGGAATGGTCCGGAGAATAAGATTCATATAAGGCAATGCAGTTTTTGGAGTTCGAAATTGTTTCGGGTTAATCGGTATTGTACCGGAAGCTTCTAGAACCTTCCGGAGGGGGACCAACGTGGCCCCACCTATCGGGAGGGGGCATGGGCCTATGAGGGAGTGCCCTGGACGCATTGGGCCAGGGGAACAAGGCCCCATAGGGCCCAGCCGACCAAACAAGGGGAAACCCTAATGGAGCTTCTAGAAGGAGGGGGGAAACTTGCCCCCCACTCTTTCCTCCTTGGCCGCCGGCCTAGGCTTGGGGAAGGGGCTAGGGTTGGCGCCCACCCCTCTATATAAAGAGGGCTGGGGCGCACCCCCCACACACACACCTTCCCCTCAATCCTAGCCTCCATGCTGCCCTCCTCTCTCTCTCCCTCCCGACTGCGTGTAGGCGAAGCCCTGCTGCAGAAACTCTCCACCACTTGCGCCGCGCCGTCACGTTGTAGATACAATCCGTCTCTCCACCATACTTGCTGGACCGAGGAAGGAGGAGACGTAGAGGTGCTGCACGTGTGCATCTCTCGGAGGCATCGCCACTTGCGGTGCTAGATCGGATCGGATCGCGAGGAGGAGAAGCGAGTACGACTACATCACCCACGTTCCGACGAACATTCCGCTGTGCGAATCTTCAGGGGTATGAAGATCTCATCTAATCTCTCCCGTTGTTTGCATCTCCTAGATTAGATCTTGGCTTTCCCATTCGCATCCGTAGAATTTTTTTGATTTACTATGCCGCGAAACCCTTCAGTGGTATCAAAGCTAGATCTATGCGTAGATGTGTTTCACGAGTAGAACGCAACATGGTTGTTGCGGGCGTTGATGTTTTCTGTTGCAAGCCTCTTGTTTGTGTTCTTCTTATGACGCGGGATAGTGAGATTGAAGCGGTCTAGGCCAACCTTACGCGACGTCGTTCGCGAGACCGGATCCGCACTTGACGTGTGGCTTGTTCCACACATGCGGCTGGTGGATGCCAGTTTCTCTCACTATAGTTGTCATGGGATTTACACCGGAGTTTGGCAACCATAATATCACCGTTGTGGCTTTCCATAGGTAAGAATCGTTCTTAGCTTGCTACTCCCATAAGCCACGTAAAACATGCAACAACAAAGTAGAGGCGTCTAACTTGTTTTTGCAGGGAGTGTTTTCTGTGATATGGTATGGCCCAAGATGTGATGTGTATATTGTATGCGATGATCATGTTTTGTAATGTTTCACGACTTGCATGTCGATGAGTACACAACCGGCAGGAGCCATATGGTTGTCTTTATAATTGTGTATGACCTGTGTGTCAACTTCTTATACGCCATGTAATAGTTTCACTTTATCGCTAAGTAGTTAACAATAGTTGTAGTTGCTATTCGTGGTGAAGGCAATCATGGTGGAGTGATGGAGATCATGCCGGTACGCACAAGATGGAGATCATTGCGCGAAGAGTGGCTATACCATGTCACATAAAGTTATATGCATGTGATGTTTATCCTTTTATGTATCTTATTATGCTTAGATCGTGACGGTAACATTATAAGATGATTCCTCACTTAAAGATCAAGATAAAACTGTGTTCTCCCCATGTATGCACCGTTGTGAAAGTTTGGCGTGTCCAAGCATCACGTGATGATCGGGTGCTATAGACTCTACGTTCACATACAACGGGTGCAAGCCAGTTTTGCACACGTGGAAATACTTGGGTTTGACTTGACGAGCCTAGCATGTACAGACATGGCCTCGGAACACATGAACCGAAAGGTTAAACATGAGTCATATGAATGATATGATCGACACTTCGTTGTCCACCATTGAAACCACATCTCTTCTCGTGAAGATCGGATTAGGTGTGGTGAATTTGGATCATGTTCACTAAACAACTTGAGGTATGTTGAATTTAGTGGGAGTTCATCTAGTAATTTGATTAAAAGTTAAACTAGTTATCATGAACATAGTATAATTTGTACTTGCAAATATTGTAGATCAAATGGCTAAGTCCAACTTCAACGTTTTTGCTGAGAAGGAAAAGCTTAGAAACAATGGGTCTAACTTCCCCAATTGGTTCCGCAATCTGAGAATCATTCTCTCTGGCGGTCAAAAGGACTATGTCCTTGAAAATGCGTTAGGTGACGCCCCTGCTTTAGATGCGCCGACTGATGAGAAAGTTGTCTATCAGTCACGCAAAGATGATTATGGTGTGATTAATAGCACCATGTTGTTTGCTATGGAATCGGACCTTCAAAATCGTTTTGAAGACTATCCCGGTCCCTTTGAGATTCTTGAGTAGCTGAAAACCATGTTTCAGACTCAGACCCGTTCTGAGAGATATGGGATCTCTGAGAAATTCTTTAACTGCAAGATGGAGGAAGGGAGTTCCGTTAGTGAGCACGCCATTAAGATGTCGGGCTACACTCAACGCCTTGAGCAAGCTGGATCAAGATTCGAGGAGCTCAAGATTGACAGGGTTCTGCAATCACTCCCTCCCAGCTACAAAAGTTTTGTAGTGACTCATAATCAGATTGGTTCCACTGATACGATCACCGAGCTCTTCGCAAAGCTGAAGGCTACGTAGGTGGACATCAAAAAGGATAATCATGTGTTGATGGTCAACAAGCCCCCCACCTTCAAGAAATGTAAGGGTGCAAAGAAGCCCTTCAAGAAAGGCGGCGGCAAGCGCGTTGCCCCTACTGAGAAGAAGCTCAAGTCTGGACCCAAGCGGACCTTTGAGTGCTTCTATTGCAAGGACAAGGGTCACTGGAAGCGCAACTGTCCGAAGTACTTAGCGGACAAGAAGTCTGGCACCATCAAAGGTATATTTGATATACATGTTATTGATGTTTTCCTTACTAGCCCTCGTTGTAGTGCCTGGGTATTTGATACTGGTTCAGTTGCTAATATTTGTAACTCGAAATAAGCGCTACGGAATAGACGGCGGCTTGCGAGGGATGAGGTGACGATGCGCGTTGGCAACGGATCAAGAGTTGATGTGATGGCCGTCGGCACGCTCTCCTTAGTTTTACCTTCGAGATTAGTTTTAAACCTCAATAAATGTTATTATGTGCCTGCGTTGAGCATGAACATCATTTCTGGATCGTGTTTATTGCAAGACGGTTATTCATTTAAATCGGAGAATAATGGTTATTCTATTTATATGAGTAACGTCTTTTATGGTCATGCACCTATTGTGAATGGTTTATTTCTTCTAAATCTCGAAAGGGATGAAACACACATCCATAACATTGAGGCTAAGAGATGCACATTAGATAGTGATAATACTACTTATTTGTGGCAATCGCTGCTCAGGTCATATTGGAGTAAAGCGCATGAAGAAACTCCATTCTGATGGACTTTTGGAGTCTCTTGATTTTGAATCATTTGACACATGCGAACCATGCCTCATGGGCAAGATGATCAAAACCCCGTTCTCCGGTATGATGGAGCGAGCAACAGACTTGTTGGAAATCATACATACTGATGTATGCGGACCGATGAGTGTTTCGACGCGCGGTGGATATCGCTATTTTCTCACTTTTACCGATGACTTAAGTCGATATGGGTATATATATTTAATGAAACATAAATCTGAAACATTTGAAAAGTTCAAGGAATTTCAGAATGAAGTGGAGAACCATTGTAACAGAAAGATTAAGTTTCTACGATCCGATCGTGGAGGTGAATATTTGAGTTATGATTTTCTCACGCATCTTAAAGCAAGCGGAATCGTTTCGCAACTCACGCCACCCGGAATAGCACAGCGCAATGGTGTGTCTGAACGCCGGAATCAAACCCTATTAGATATGGTCCGATCAATGATGTCTCTTACTGATTTGCCGTTATCATTTTGGGGTTATGCATTAGAAACCGGTGCATTCACTTTAAATAGGGCACCATCTAAATCCGTTGAGACGACACCGTATGAACTGTGGTTTGGTGCTAAACCTAAGTTGTCGTTTCTTAAAGTTTGGGGATGCGAAGCCTATGTCAAGAAGTTGATGCCGGACAAGCTCGAACCCAAAGCGGAGAAATGCGTCTTCATAGGATACCCTAAGGAAACTATTGGGTATACCTTCTATCACAGAACCGAAGGCAAAGTGTTTCTCACAAAGAACGGTTCCTTTCTTGACAAGGAGTTTCTCTCGAAAGAAGTGAGTGGGAGGAAAGTAGAGCTAGACGAGGTTGTTGAACCTTCTCTTGAATTGGAGAGTAGCGCAGCACCTGAAATTGTTCCAATGCCGCCTGCACCAACAATAGAGGAAGCTAATGACAAGGATCATGAAGCTTCGGACGATGTCGCTCTCGAACATCGCAGGTCGACAAGGTCGCGTGCCCCTCCCGAGTGGTACGGCAACCTGTCTTGTTGTCTTGTTGGTAGAACACAGTAAACCTACGAACTATGAGGAAGCGATGATGAGCCCAGACTCTGAGAAATGGCTAGAGGCCATGAAAACCGAATTGGGATGCATGAGCGAAAACCAAGTTGGACTTTGGTGGACCCTCCTAGCGACCGAAAAGGCCGTTGAGTGCAAATGGATCTTCAAGAAGAAAGCGGACGCGGATGGTAATGTTACCGTCTATAAAGCCGCAATTGTCGCAAAAGGTTTTCGACAAGTTCAAGGTGTTGACTACGATGAGACTTTCTCTCCGTAGCGATGTTTAAGTCCATTCGGATTTTATTAGCAATTGCTGCTTCATGATTATGAAATATGGCGGATGGATGTCAAGATCTGCGTTCCTCAATGGAAACATTGATGAAGAGTTGTATATGATGCAACCCAAGGTTTTGTCGATCCAAACAATGCTAGAAAGGTATGCAAACTTCTGAAGTCCATTTATGGACTGAAGCAAGCATCTCGGAGTTGGAACCTTCGTTTTGATCAAGTGATCAAGAGCTTTGGATTTGTTCCAAATTGCTACGAAGCTTGTATCTACAAGAAAGTGAGTGGGAGCTCGGTGACATTTCTGGTACTATATGTGGATGACATATTGATTATTGGAAATGACATTAACATGCTTAACGATGTGAAGAGTTATTTGAACAAGTGTTTTTCAATGAAAGACCTAGGTGAAGCTGCTTATATATTGGGCATCAAAATCTATAGAGATAGACAAAGACACCTGATAGCTTTAAGCCAAAGTACATACCTAGACAAAGTTCTGAAAATGTTCAGAATGGATAAGGCGAAGAAAGTTTCAGTGCCTATGTTGTCAGGTAAGATATTGAGCAAGGCTCAGTGTCCAGCTATGGTAAATGATAGAGTATCTATGAGCAAAGTGCCTTATGCCTCGGCCATAGGTTCTATCATGTATGCCATGATGTGTACTAGACCGGATGTGTCCAATGCTCTTAGTTTGACGAGCAGATATAAAAGTGATCTAGGAGTGGAACACTGGACAGCCGTGAAGAACATCCTAAAGTACCTAAATAGGACTAAAGAAATGTTCTTAGTTTATGGGGGTGATGAACAGCTCGTCGTAAAAGGTTACGTCGATGCTAGTTTCGACACCGACAAGGATGATTCTAAATCTCAGACAAGATACGTTTATATTTTGAATGGAGGAGCTGTGAGCTGGAGAAGCTGCAAGCAAAGCGTGATCGCGGGATCTAGAGTAGAAGAGGAATACATGGCTGCTGCAGAAGCGTCAAGTGAAGGAGTTTGGATCAGGAACTTCATCACTGAGCTTGGCGTGGTTCCAAGTGCATTGGACCCACTGGAGATATTGTGTGACAACACTGGCGCCATAGCACTCGCTAAGGAACCAAGATATCATCCAAAGACCAAGCATATCAACCGCAAGTTTCATATAATCCGATATTATATAGCAGACGGAGATCTGAAGATTAGCAAAGTACATATAGATCTGAATGTCGCAGATCCATTGACTAAACCTCTTCCACGTGTAAAACATGATCAACACCTTAGTGCCATGGGTGTGAGATTGTTGCCAAATGTAAACTAGATTATTGACTCTAGTGCAAGTGGGAGACTGTTGGAATTATGCCCTAGAGGCAATAATAAAGGTGTTATTATTATAATTCTTGTTCATGATAAAGTTTATATTCCATGCTAGAATTGTATTAAGCGGAAACTTTAATACTTGTGTGGTTTGTGAACAACACTGTGTCCCTAGTATGCCTCTATGGACTAGCTCATTGATTAATGATGGTTAAGGTTTCCTAACCATAGACATGAGTTGTCGATTAATAATGAGATCATATCATTGGGAGAATGATATGATGGACGACCCAAACTAAGCGGAGCAATTAGATCGTGTCATCGTGTTCATCTTTGCGAAGCTTTTCTTATGTCAAATATTGTATTCCTTAGACCATGAGATAATACAACTCCCTCATATCGGAAGAAAGCTTTGGGGTCATCAAACGTCATCCTATGAGAGGGTGATCATAAAGGTGTCTCTCAGGTGATCGGAAAGTACCTGTTGGGTTGTATGTATCGAGATGGGATTTGTCCCTCCCAAGTCGGAGAGATATACTTCGGGCCCACTCGGTAATCGATATCAACACCGCTTGCAATCATGTGGTTAAGGAGTTAATCACAAAGTGATATCGGATTATGGAACGAGTAAAGTACTTGCTGTGAACGAGATTGAACTAGGTATGACAGTACCGACGATAAAATCTCGGGCAAGTAAAATATCGCGAGACGAAGGAAATATATATATGGGATTGATTGAATCCTAGCATCGTGGTTCATCCGATATGATCATCGATGAATGTGTGGTAGTCAATATGGTTTTCTAGACCCCGCTATTGATTATTGATAGAAGATCATGTCTGCATGTTCTCGAACCCGAAGGGTCACACACTTAACGTGTCTCGACGCTAGGATAGATTGGATAATTGGTTTATGAGTTTTTGTTCGGAGTCTCGGATGGGATCCGGGACATCACGAGAGGTTCCGGAATGTTCCGGAGAATAAGATTCATATAAGGCAATGCAGTTTTTGGAGTTCGGAATTGTTTCGGGTTAATCGGTATTGTATCGGAAGCTTCTAGAACCTTTCGGAGGGGTACCAACGTGTCCCCACCTGTCGGGAGGGGGCATGGGCCTATGAGGGAGTGCCCTGGCCGCATTGGGCCAGGGGCACAAGGACCCATAGGGCCCAGCCGGCCAAACAAGGGGAAACCCTAATGGAGCTTCTAGAAGGAGGGGGGGGGGAACTTGCCCCCCACTCTTTCCTCCTTGGCCGCCGGCCTAGGCTTGGGGGAGGGTCTAGGGTTGGCGCCTACCCCTCTATATAAAGAGGGCTGGGGGCGCACCTGCTGCCCTCCTCAAGCCTAGCCGCCCTGCTGCCCTCCTCTCTCTCTCCCTCCCGACTGCGTGTAGGCGAAGCCCTGCTGCAGAAACTCTCCACCACTTGCGCCGCGCCGTCGCATTGTAGATCCAATCTGTCTCTCCACCATACTTGCTGGACCGAGGAAGGAGGAGACGTAGAGGTGCTGGACGTGTGAATCTCTTGGAGGCATCACCACTTGCGGTGCTAGATCGGATCAGATCGCGAGGAGGAGAAGCCAGTACGACTACATCACCCACGTTCCGACGAACGTTCCGTTGTGCGAAACTTCAAGGGTATGAAGATCTCATCTAATCTCTCTCGTTGTTTGCATCTCCTAGATTAGATCTTGGCTTTCCCGTTCGCATCCGTAGAATTTTTTTGATTTACTATGCTGCGAAACCCTTCACTCTTTAGGTGAATTGATATTTTTGAAGGATTTACTACAGTAGCTTGTGTTTTTAGTGATAAGCCTTGTTGTTTCAAAGATTTACTATAGGTCTAATATCTTTTGAATAAGCTAATGTTGTTAATTAATATTGTGTGAAGTTTTGTGTGAAGGGAAAATTTCAGGTGTAGAGAGAGAGAGAAGTAATGAGATGAAGAATGGACAAAAGCTCAAGCTTGGGGATGCCACCATGGTGTCACCCCAAGAAATATCCAAGAGGTACAAGCGTCAAAGCTCGGGGATGCCCAAGGCATCCCCTTCTTCATCAATAAAAAGCTCAGGTCTGTCTAGACACTTCGTTTTTATAGTTTCATGCACAGTTGTGTTATTATTGGAGCGTCTTAGTTTTCGTTTGCTTTGCTTAGTTTGTTTAGTTTGCTTGAGTAGTTTGGACCCCGTTCTCGCTGTGTTGTTTTGCAAATAAGTTTGCTTGGTGTTTGGAAAGGAGTAGTAAGTTCTTGCTTGAAGTGCAAGAGGAGCTTGCATTGACTATGACTTAGACTTTAGCATGACATGCTAGGTGTTGTTTTGATATTATGCTTAGTGATTATTGTTGTAGCATGTCTTGTTCCAAACAACTGGGATTGCTTAGTGTGCCTTGAAGAAATTATGTGTGTTTTTATCATGCAAAAGCATAGTATTGTGGTATTCTCCTTTGATGTTTTGCTTGGGTTGACTTGGCGCATGCTCACACCATGTTATGACTCTCACAAGTCCCAATTAGCCTCTATGATCATTTAGTCCTTGACTTGTAGTACCACTATTTGCTTTGATTAGTATGCTTTGTTGCACTGCATGATTATGGCCATTATGCTCTCTTAGTTGGTTGCTCCCAGTCTTTTGCTAGCCTCCACTTGTATGAGTATGTTCTACTCATGTTTCCAACTCCCAAGAAACCAAGTTATTCCAAAGCGTCCACTATAAATTCCTATGCATGGTGTGTTACACCATTCCAAGTATATTCTTGTTTTCAACTATCTTCCAATTAAAAACTATTTTGTTATGTGAAAACTTAGTGATTAAATCCCTCACGAACTTGATGGCACACTTTATATTATGTGCCCCTAATAAACTTGAACCATTGTGACAACTTTGTTGTATGTGCTTGCACTTATAAGTTGGAATTAGCAGAACCGTGCTGTCACGGGGAACATTTTCAACATTGCACTTGTACTTGGTACTCGGTTGATATCATGCTCGGTGTGAAATAAAGAGGGAACTTGTAAGTCCATGGAGTTTTTATCCTGTGTTAGAGAAACGCCTGGACCGCTAGCATAAGCCATGCCTAATCATGGTGGAAACTTGCAGCATCACCATAGTGACATCTATGAAACATTCTTCTAATATAAAAAAGAGACACATTGAGAAAAGAGGAAAGATAGAAAAAAGCACCATATTCCTATGGTAAATAAGAAGATCGCTGAGATGCTCATTGCCTGTTTTCTTCTGTTTTTGGTTCCAGAAAGGCAGGAAATCAATATTCTCGGAATTGGACGGGACAAAAGCCAAAGTCAATAACTTTCCGTGAGGGACATGAATCCAGAAGGAGGGACGGAGAGGCACCAGAGGGTGGCGGACCCACAGGCACGGGCCAAGCCCGCACTTTGGGGAGGGTGGGACCTATGGCCGCCTCCTCGGCCTCCCCCTTCGCCTATAAGAAGCCTCCTACCCAAAAACCCTAGGGCATCCAGAAGAAATCCATGAAAACCTCCATAGCGCCGTCGACACCAAAAGGGAGATTCGGGGACAGAAAGTCTCTGTTCCGGCACCCTGCCGGGACAGGGAAGTGCCCCCGGAGCCATCTCCATCGATCTCCATCGCCATCTTCATCACCGTTGCTGATTCCCATGATGAGGAGGGAGTAGTTCTCTCTCGAGGCTAAGGTCTCTACCGTTATCTATGTGTTTATCTCTCTCTCTATGCATGATCATGTTGTGGTCGTGAGCTTTGTAATCAAGTAGATCTACCTTGCTACTCAAGTGCTTCAATAGATCTTTGCTCTCCCCATGTGTGTGAAAGTGACAGCGTGCACGCCATGGTGGCACTTAGGTTTGAGTCTACATAAATACTCTTTGTGCTTTAATAGATCTATGCTTTTCTGTGAAAGTGACAACGTGCATACCGTGTGTGGCACTTTGTCTAGATTGAATATTAGTTATGAGTTATATTTGGAGTTGGATGTCTCTATGAAATTGTGGTGTTTGTTGGAACCGTCTAGCGCTCAAGGTGACAGTGTGGGGTTATCTAGATTGGGGAAGGCCCTACCATGGATTAGAATGTTCAACCGGAGAGTAGTTAAGAGTAGTATCATGAAGAGAGGATATTTATATGAGAGAGTGTTCACTAGTGAAAGTATGATCCCTAGGCCTTGTTTCTAAACATTGAAACACCGTTTGCATCTAGATATGTTGTATGTTTGCTTGCTTTAGTCTTTACCCCACGTCAACAACAAGTCAGAAGCTATTTTCTAGCACTGTTACCACTTGTATTTCACTATGTCTTCGCCGAACTAGTGCACCTATACACCTGACAAGTGTATTGGGTGTGTTGGGGACACAAGAGACTTCTTGTATCTTGATTGCAGGGTTGCTTGAGAGGGAATACATTTTACCAATTCATCCCTGAGTTCGATAAACCTTGGGTAATCCACTTAAGGGAAACTTGCTGCTGTTCTACAAATCTCTGCACTTGGAGGCCCAACAACTGTATACAAGAATAGAAGTGCGTAGACATGAATCTATTTTCTGGCGCCATTATCGGGGAGGAAAGGTAAAAGGCACTGACACACGTTACCCCACGGCAACAGTAAGCCAAAAAGCTCTTTTCTGGCGCCGTTGCCAGGGAGGTAAGGTAAAAGGTACTCACATCATCCAGTGTGAGTGCTCGAAGTTATTTCCTTTAGATTCTGTAGTTTTGTCTTTTTGTTTCTTGTTTTCACTAGTTAGGCTTAATGGAAAACAACAACAAAATTAGAGAGCTTTATAGTGTTTATCTTGAGTTAGGACATGAAGTGTTTGAAGAGAAAATTAAAAAACCTATGGAGCTTTATTTGCATGCTAATAGCAATGTTATTAGTATGAATTCTTTGGACACCATTATTGCTAATGCTATGGAAAAGTCTAAGCTTGGGGAAGGTAGTTTTGATGAAAATGATCTTTTTAGTCCCCCAGCTTTGGAAGATAGCTATTCTATTGCTTATGATGATACCAAACCTCCAATATATGTTGATTACAATGATGAATATGATATTTTCAGTCCACCTACTATTGAGGATAAAGTTAATTGTGATTACAATGTGCCTCCTATATTTGATGATTATGGTGATGAGAATAGTAATGATAGCTATTTTGTTGAATTTTCTCCCACTACAATTAATAAGAATGTCTATTCTTATGTGGGGAGTAATAATCATTTTATGCATGTGGCTCATGATAAGAATGTTTTATGTGATAGTTATATTGTTAATTTCATTCATGATGCTACTCAAAGTTATTATGAGAGAGATAAACATGATCTTATGTATCTCAATAATATTAAATTTCCCATCTTTATGTTGAAAATTTTGAAGTTGCATTTGTTTTGCTTTCCTATGCTTGTTGCTTTGTGCTTTCATGACTTGTTTCTTTAAAAAATTACTATGCATAGGAAGTGGGTTAGACTTAAATGTGTTTTGAATTTGCTTCTTGATGCTCTCTTTTAAATCAATTCATATTTCTTATGTGAGCATCTTCTCAAACTATCAAGCCTAACTTAAAGGCGTTAAAGAAAAGTACTTGTTGAGAGATAACCCAAGAGTTTTCTTGAGTCTTGGAAGTTATTACTTCTGTAACGACATCTCCTTATCCTTTTTGTTTGCCTTTTGTGCCAAGAATGACCTCTAATGAGAGGGAAGTAAGATTTGGGGAGTTGCTGTCCCGAAACAGATTTCTATCCTCCACCAAAAAAATTCGTGAGTCTATGTAACTCGGATTAAGCTCAAGATTTACGAATAAATCCCCTAGTATGTTAGATAACTTTCGCTAGTTCAACATGATTTGATTTGAGGAACATAAGATGTTCGAAAAAATCGTTTTCTACCTATTGGTCTGTTTTGACAGATTTCTGCCATCATTTGCATTTGCTTCTTATTGATTCCTTTTTGAGTTATCTTTAGGTGAATTGAGCTTTTTGAAGGAGTTACTATAGTAGCTTGTGTTTTTAGTGAAAAACCTTGCTGTTCCAAAGCTTTGCCAGAGGTCTAATATCTTTTGAATAAGCTAATGTTGCTAATGAAGATTGTGTGAAGTTTTGTATGAAGGAAAATTTTCAGGTGTAGAGAAAGAATGATGCAATGAGATGAAGAATGGACAAAATCTCAAGCTTGGGGATGCCACCATGGTGTCACCCCATGAAATATCCAAGAGTTACAAGCGTCAAAGCTTGGGGATACCCAGGGCATCCCCTTCTTCATCAATAAAAAGCTCAGGTCTTTCTAGACACTTCATTTTGATTGTTTCATGTATTGTTCTTGGAGCGTCTTAGTTTTCATTTTTGGTTTTTGTTTGATTAGTTTTCTTGAATAAAGTTGGTTGATCACAACACACCTTTTTGGAGAGATACACACTCTGTTTTCATTGCCTAGAACACTCTACTTTTCACTCTTATTGTTCTGTGAGTGTTCTCTTTTGCTAGCACTGTGTTTAGCCTTAGTTTTCTTGAGCTTTCAGCTTAGAACTTTTTAGTTCTTCTTTGTGGATTTGTGAGACAAGCTCACTGATCTTTATTGATTATTATCTCTGTGAGTTGTTTCAAATAAGTTGCTTGGTGTTGGAAAGGAGTAGTAAGTTCTTGCTTATAAGTACAAAGAGGAGCTTGCATTGACTGTGACTTAGACTTTAGCATGACATTCTAGGTGTTGTTTTGACCTTATGATTAGTGATTATTGCTGTAGCATGTCTTGTTACAAAAAAATGGGATTTCTTAGTGTGCCTTGAAAGAATTATGCGTTGTTTTAGCATGCAAAAGCATCGTATTATGGTATTCTCCTTTGATGCTTTGTTTGGGTTGACTTAGCACATGCTCACACCATGTTATGACTATGAACAAGTCACCATAGCCTCTATGATCATTTAGTCCTTGACTTGTAGTACCACTCTATGCTTTGATTAGTAATGTTTTGTCCCTCTACATGATTATGGCCATTATTGCTCTCTTAGTTGGTTGCTCCCAGTATTTTGCTAGCCTCCACCTGTGTGAGTAAGCTCTACTCATGCTTCCAACTCCCAAGAAACCAAGTTATTCCAAAGTGTCCACAATAAACTCCTATGCATTGTGTGTTACACCATTCCAAGTATATTTTTGTTTTCAGCTATCTTCCAATTAAAAAATATTTTATTATGTGAAAACTTAGTGATTAAAGCCCTCACAAACTTGATGGCACACTTTATATTCTTTGCCCCTAATAAACTTGAACCATTGTGTAATCTATGTTGTATATGGTTGCACTTATACGTTGGAATTAGCAGAACCGTGCTGTTACGGGGAACATTTTCAACATTGCACTTGTACTTTGTACTCAGTTGATATCATGCTCTTTTGTCTATGGATATCACCGGTGCGAAATAAAGAGGGAACTTGTAAGTCCATGGAGTTTGTATCCTGTGTTAGAGAAACGCCTGGGCCGCTAGCCTAAGCCATGCCTAATCATGGTGGAAACTTCCAGCATCACCATAGTGACATCTATGAAGCATTCTTCTTTATAAAAAAAGCGACACATTGAGAAAAGAGGAAAGAGAGAAAAAGGCACCATATTCCCATGGTAAATAAGAAGATTGTTGAGATGCTCATTGTATGCTTGCCTTGTCATTTTGGTTATGGGATAGCTCCTGTACCATGTGCAAGGGGTACCCCGTTGGCGGTTCTCAATGATATGCAAATACTTACAATGACAAGAACTTACAGGTGACTAAAGTTGAGTAGCATGAGGTGTGGCCCTCGTATTCAAGGGACTTGAGATTGCCAACTTATACTTTGTCAAGCATATACTCCATGTTTGTCACTTTAACCTTAATCACTTCAAGATGCTTATGATAGGGGCAATGAGGGCTCACAGCTAACAAGTACCATAATTTTTGGAAGCTCTTTTTGAAACTTGAAATCCCTGCTTCCTTTATAAAAGGCCTTTCTTCCAACATTATTTGAGTCTCCAGCTTCTACCTTTAGGCACCATTAAGAGAGCATAGTTGTCATTCTGTGTGCAGTGTTCCAAAGCTTATTGATTGATGCATATTGTGATATTACTTGTTCTTGTGCTATTTGTTTCTAGTCACCCTTGTGAACTTTGAAGGTGTCCTATGCATCTATTTTCTACTCTATGAGGGACAAGCTGATTGCCACTATGGCATGTTTTCTGTATGTGAAACAAACAAACGTTTTTCAATGCATGTTATGCATGATCTTTGTTTGTATCCTTTCATGTTGCTTCCATAGTTACTATGTCCTATTGTTAGAACTCCATCTTTCATGCACATGTTTAGAGTTCTTTGATCACAGCTTTCAATGCTTGCAAATGGTTTGATCTTTATTGTGAGGGTGCATGTCACCTCAAAAATTATTATTTTTATCACTTACCTACTAGAGGACGAGCAGGAGTTAAGCTTGGGGATGCTTGATACGTCGGAAACATATCTATAATTTTTGATGTTCCATGCTTGTTTAGTATCTACTTTGCTTTGCTTTGTCTTTCTTTGAGGTGTTTTTATATATTTTCTGGAACTAACCTATTAACAAGTTGCCACAGTGCCAGTTGCCTGTTTTCTTCTGTTTTTGGTTCCAGAAAGGCAGAAAATCAATATTCTCGGAATTGGACGGGACAAAAGCCAAAGTCAATAACTTTCCGTGAGGGACACGAATCCAGAAGGAGGGACGGAGAGGCACCAGACGGTGGACATACCCCCTAGGCGCGGCCAAGCCTGGCCCACGCCTGGGGAGGGTATGGGCCCTCTGGCCGCCTCCTAGGCCTCCCCCTTCGCCTATAAGAATCCTCCAACCCAAAAACCCTAGGGCATCCAGAAGAAATCCACGAAAACCTACATAGCACCGCCGACACCGAAAGGGAGTTTCGGGGGACAGAAAGTCTTTGTTCCGGCACCCTGCCGGGACGGGAAAGTGTCCCCGGAGCCATCTCCATCGATCTCCATCGCCATCTTCATCACCGTTGCTGATTCCCATGACGAGGAGGGAGTAGTTCTCTCTCGAGGCTAAGGGATCTACCGGTAGCTATGTGTTCATCTCTCTCTATGCATGATCATGTTGTGGTCATGAGCTTTGTAATCAAGTAGATCTACCTTGATACTCAAGTGCTTCAATAGATCTCTGCTCTCCCCATGTGTGTGAAAGTGACAGCGTGCACGCCATGGTGGCACTTAGGTTTGAGTCTACATAAATACTCTTTGTGCTTTATTAGATCTATGCTTTTCCCCATGTGTGTGAAAGTGACATCGTGCATACCGTGTGTGGCACTTTGGCTAGATTGAATATTTGTTATGAGTTATATTGGAGTTGGATGTCTTTATGAAATTGTGGTGTTTGTTGGAACCGTCTAGCGCTCAAGGTGACAGTGTGGGGTTATCTAGATTGGGGAAGGCCCTACCATGGATTAGAGTGTTCAACCGGAGAGTAGTTAAGAGTAGTATCATGAAGAGAGGATATTTGTATGAGAGAGTGTTCACTAGTGAAAATATGATCCCTAGGCCTTGTTTCTAAACATTGAAACACTGTTTGCATCTCGATTTGTTGCATGTTTGCTTGCTTTAGTCTTTACCCCACGTTAACAACAAGTCAGAAGCTATTTTCTGGCACCGTTACCATTTGTATTTCACTATCTTTTCGCCGAACTAGTGCACCTATACACCTGACAAGTGTATTGGGTGTGTTGGGGACACAAGAGACTTCTTGTATCTTGATTGTAGGGTTGCTCGAGAGGGAATACCTTTGACCACTTCATCCCTGAGTTCGATAAACCTTGGGTAATCCACTTAAGAGAAACTTGCTGCTGTTCTACAAACCTCTGCACTTGGAGGCCCAACAACTGTCTACAAGAATAGAAGTGCGTAGACATCACTTCCACTGTTACTTGTTTACTCGCTGCAAACCATTACCTTCCACTCGATATGCTTAATGCTTTGTTAGAGCAAACCGGTGAGCTTGACAACCTCACTGATTCGCTGGGGCAAAGTCTTGAGTTTGTGTTATGCAGATCTCGTTCCTTGCAACACCTGTGTGACGTTTCCTTCCTCCTTCTGGTCGATAACCTCGGTCTCTACCGAGGGAAGACTTGTTGTTGTGCTCATCACACCTTGCTCTTGCGGTTTCCAACAAAGTGCTCCACGTCAGCACCATCAGGAAAAATTGATGGTTGATGGAGAGGCGTTGGTGATGACGATGGCGATGATCCTCTCCAAATTGCTCGTCCCGGCAGGGTGCGAGAACGGAGTTTATGGATCCAAATCTTGGTTGTTTGATGGTGGCGGCGGAGCGGAACTCTTCTTTGGAAAACATCGACCCCCCTGGGTTTTTAGGTCAAAGGGCAACTTATAGGCGCCGAGGGAGCCCGAGGGGGTGCCTGGGGTGGCCGCACCCCCTGAGCGCGGGGCAGGGCCTACCCGCGCCTGGCAAGGGTGTGGGCCCCAGGACTCCACTCCGTTTTGTCTTCTGGCTCCGTGGGTCTTCTGGTGAAATATAATTTTTGGCATATTTTCCGGGATTTTTCCTGATAGTTGATTTTCTGCACAAAAACTAGACACCAAGGTAATTTTGCTGAAAACAACGTTAGTCCGTGTTAGTTGTATCCAAATCACACAAGTTTAGAGGATAAACAATAACAAAAGTGAATTGTTCGAGAAAGTAGATACATTTTGGACGTATCAACTCCCCCCAAGCTTAGCTTATTGCTTGTCCTCAAGCAATTTAGTTGAAAACTGAGTGCGATAAAAGAACTTTCATGAACACATTTGATTCATATGATGTATATATTCTCAGCATAGGAGTAGATGCTTAAACCATTCATAATAAGAAGTATGCAACCAAGTCTACTCAATAGTCATTTCAAGTTATGAAGAGAAACCAACTCAATGATAATAAGTAGCATGGAACATAAACATAAGAAACATTGCGATGCTCATAGTAAGGTATGATAGAGTGGTATCTCGCTTGCCTTTGTTTGTATAGCACAATATAAATGCCAAGGCACCCCTGAATTTCAAGTGAAGACTAGAAGTAAAGATATCATAGATACAAGCATCAAAGTCATGACATAATTAACCAAGTTTTGGAACAAACACAAGAATGACAACTATGATCTCAAGAAGGTGCTCATAGAATACGTGCTGACTCAACAAGGTTGTGAAAAATGGTTTTGAAAAGTTTGAAAGGCATCCTAATGCTGAAAGGAAGGTACTCATTAGCTTTGAGATCTCATTGCCCCTATCATAGGCATCTTCATGAGGTTAGGTGAAAGTGAGGTCCGGTATGAGTTATATGCTTGACAAACCATAAATTGGAAATCCCAAGTCCCTTGAGTACGAGGGCCGCTCTGCATGCTACTCAACTTTGGTTACCTGCAAGTTCTTGTCATTGTACATACATGCACATCATAGAGAACCGCCAACGGGGTACCCCTTGCATATGATACAGGAGCTATCCCGTGATCGAAATGACAAGGCAAGCAGACAATGAGCATCTCAGCGATCTTTTTATTTACTATGTGCATAGCTTTTTATTGAGGATGCTTCATAGAATGCTCATTATGGTGATGCTGCAAGTTTCCACCATGATTGGGCATGGCTTAGGCTAGCGTCCCAGGCATTTCTCTAACACAATGTATAGACTCCATGAACTCACAAGCTCCCCTTTTATTTCACATTGTCGACATCCGTAAACAAAAGAGCAAAGTATCAACTGGATAGTGTAGCATCTCAATTGTCTAGCAATTGTAATGCTACATGGTTCCTAATAAAATGCTACTTCCTACATATTATTCTTGCATTGCATCATCAATATATCATGCTCATGTCACCATGCCACATTGCATTTGAGCATCACATAAAACCCATTTTGTTGGTTCTTATCCCATATGCATTCATATTGTATTACTTGTATTTGCCTCTTCATATACTGTAGTTGGTTCTTGATATATTACTTAATGCCCAAGTTGAGTTGGGGGCATATCTTTTATTAACTCCACCACATTTCTTTGTCATCACCTTACAATTCCACCATCCTAATTACATATGAGCATTTGCATTTCTTTTGGGTATTATTTCTAGCTCATATGTACTAAGATGGATCCACTTCTAATTCTACCTACTCCCATATTTCACAATATTACATATATGGAGCCTCATGGCCACCTTTGCATGCCATGGGAGTAGAATATTTCATATAGCTCTCATATGGTTTCTATTTGAATATATAATCATGCTTGCATATAGATGAGGCTATACAATCATCTACTGGGACACACACACTAGTACTGCCCATTTATGTTCATATATGGTTTACATTCCTCTATTCCATTTGAGTAGCAAGCTTGTCTCTTTTGTGGGGGCCATAATTAAAATATTTCGAATGCATGTTTGGATTATATGCCCATATAAACTTATGGTTGTTTTCACAACTACAAGTGATTGCATTTAATATCCATGCATGGCCCATGCAAGGTTGCCCTCTTCTCCTTTTGTTTGGATTTTTATTTGTTTTAGGAGTAGTGTTTGTTTGTTTGTTTGAATTCAAATAATGTTCAAGTCAAGCAAGCTATCCTAGTCCACCATCTTGACCAACTTTGTTTCTTCTTGGTTATAGTTGATCTTGTGGTTTGCATCTCTCACAAGAGCTTGTTTTGAATAAATAAAAACCAAACCAATGAAAGGAATAAAAATAGACTAAACTAGCTGGACTAGATCGATCTAACAAATCGTGGTCACCTCCTAGCACCAACCGTGGACACACTGATCAAGACAACAATTTCAATCGGATCCAAACCTAGCACAGCTAGCTGCTGGAGCAAAACAATCGATCAGCCCCATAACCTTTGAACGACCGCCAAGGAGGAGAACGGCCGTGCACCCGGAGTCCCACCGTCGATCACCACCCTGTGCCGCACGCCATCAACGCTGGCCACCGTCCAGATCGTCTCCCGGCTCACCGTCGCCTCGCCACCAGCTTCCTCAGTGAGCAAGCCGTTTTCCTTCTTTTTCACCTATGCCCTAGTCGCGTTCGTCGCCTCGCCGTAGTCGTCAGCGGCCGCGCGCTCCGCGTGCGCTCGCAAGCTGCAGCACCGTGCACTCCTAAGAGTAGTATTAGCACGCGCAACCTGATCTTGCCATGTTCCTCGCCAGATCCCGGCAGATGCAGACCTCTTTTGGTAAATTTCTTTGAACAAAACTTGTAGGACTTGGATTCCTCTCAAACTTTCGTATTTCTAGATTAGCTAAATTCGTATCGGTTATCTCACAAATCTCTTTAGAAGACGAGCCCAGCTAGTCTTTTTTTTTGCAAAACTCAATTCAGTTTCGTCAGTTTGCTTCAGCACATCGTCCAGAACTTTTTTGTAAATAGGCCCCTCACGTTTTGCTGCTCTCAATCCGCGGTCTCGTCCCAGCCACGTGTCAACCCCAAGGCGGTCACGCGCGCAGTGTCCCCGCACAGCCTTTGGACCCACCCGTCACCGGCTATGGGTAGAATCCAGCCAGGTGCAAAAAGTCTGGAACAATCTCTAACTCAAACAAAATTTCAGAAAATTGAATATATTCAATTCATTCATAACTTTTGAAATATTTAAAATTTGAGAAAACTTATAAAATGAAATATGAATCATTTTTAAATATGAATTCAAATCTAATTTCAAATTTGACCAGATTTGACCCAGTCTAGTCAAACCTTTGACTTTAAACCCTTTTTAATAATTTTGACTTTAATATTAATTTAAATTCATAAAACCAAATAATACGTATTATATATGTTTTTGAATCAGAAAAATGTAAGAAATCTGTTTATGCTATTCATATTATCATTTGAGTAATTTAAATTTTTTGAATTATTAAATGTTAATAAATGTCTATTTCTTAAATATGTTATAACTTTAAATCCGTAATTTCGAATTCGGTAAATAATATGCCCAAATCGATTAGCACGACGAGACCTCTTCAACCATGATATCCATGTTATCATTTGCATCATACATTAAGAGCAGTTTTATAATCAGTACTGCTTATGCAAGAAAAACATGGTAAATAAAATTGGGAAATAATTGTTTCTTATTAATAATGCCTCACAAATGCTATATCATCAATGTGTTATGCCCCTAATACCTTGTCGACATAGTTTGCATCATTAACTTGCCATGTCATGCATCATATCATGATCATGTCGATTCTTCCGCATTAGTTGTAATTGCTGCATCGTTTGTTCCTTTTAGTGTTTTGCTTTTTTCCGGATAGGACGCTGAGATGTTGTGAGCTTCGACAAGTTCTTCGGTTATGAAACTTCAGCAATATTTTCCAGGCGAGCATTCTCCCCCTTTCTACCTATTTTACATTTCTAGTATTTACTTCCTTCTGTTGATCTATTGCTATCTGTGTTGCGATGCTATAGATTCCGTACCCCTTTATACTTTTCTGCAGACCATATATTGCCATGGACACATCCTATTTCCTGTTGTTTAGTATATAGTCGGTCTTGCGAGTCGTAGTTGCTTGTACAGGTGATGCGTCGCGCCGTCAACGTTCCACAGCTGTTGGAGTAATGCCTCATGTTTAATGTTGGAGATGATCATAGCTTTAATTACTGTTTAATAACTAATATTAAAAGTAGGTAAATAATGCAGAGGCAGAGGTGGGCAATAGATGTTATTTGGTTTTTAACCGTCCACTTGTGTCCCGTAGGACCGCGAGTATTTGATACCTGTTCCTTGACTATTCGCACTATCCGCATGTAGGACCATGAATTCCCTTAGCATGAGCTTAAGTCATATCTTATTTCTTGGGGCCACAAAGTAGTTTGGGGCTTTATTACTATCCTATACTTATGTCATGATTATGCCATGCTTTACTGCTTTATTTACTATTGCGCATGAAGCGCTTGTACTGTTTAGGAACAAACGTGGAATGTTTTCGCGGTATCGACAAGCCCAGTCACACTTTCGGGTTCCCGGTCATTTACAGCCATTGGCACAAACCTCTGTAAAACTTTCTGAAAGCCGTGTCCGCAGTTATGGATGACTTGGAGCACAGTATCTCGATCATAGACAACTATAACTAAAGCAGTGCTATAAATTTGACTTTATAATGACTAGTAATTAGCTTCACTATAATGGAATGGCTAAATAAAAGTGCTAACAACTGCTGGATTTGGGTTGTCACCTGTTACAATTGTATCTGACTAGTAAGTATCGCAACTACAATGGAATGGTTCTCTAAAAGTGCCCACTGATTATTATATCAGGATGACTCATGCTATCTATATCTGATTAGTAATTGCTGCAACTATAACAAAATGAATAAAACTGCCAACTGTGTGAGTTCCTCGGTGGACTTCCTCGTTTGTTCTCGAGGGGGAAACACCGGGATGGGTATGGTTGGTGTTAGAATTAGGTTGAATCCAAATAGGTCTTTCTTATCCCTCTCTGATAGCCGTTAGTTGAATCGAGTCTCTATAGGTTGTTTAGTGCATGCTACGCTGCCGCTTCAGTCCACCATACCTATGTAGGCGAGGACCGCCGAATTTAATACTCGCCGTGTACTGGCCTCAGTACTGAACGCTCTCTTTTTTCTTTGCCCTTTGTCGGCACCCCTTTTGTTTAAGCAGGTTTTGAGATCGACGTCGTTAGTAAGGTTACCCTTTCGGCTTGGCCTGGGCAGGGTTATCGACGCCATTGGTTATTCTGCAGGTCTCTTAGCCCCATTTGCATCTTGTCCATAGTCGGATGTTGTATTATTTTCAAGGTGATTTGGATCTTTGTACTGTATATCTGTATTCTTGACTCTTTGAGTCGTTGTTGTATATATATATATTCTGTGGGTTCCATCATGGACTATTGTGTAATGATATTACTTCGTTTTCCACCCGCATGCAAGTGCCTGGTGGGAACCTTTGAATAGTTTCTATGCGGGTTTGGCGCGAATCGCTAAAACTTGCATAGGGCCGATCCTAGGGTGTTACAGATAGGATATCCAAAAAAGTGTTGAAAGCGTTCCCCGTGACAACACGGTTCTGCTGACTCCCAGCATATAATTTGCAAGCATATTACTTTCATGGACAGGTCACAATGGTTCAAAATTATTAAGTGCAAGGAATAAAGTGTGCCATCAAGTTCGTGAGAGCTTTACTAACTAACTTTCTCAAAACAGACAAACATTTTATTTGGAAGAAAATAAGGCATATAGAATATGCACTGAAATATCAAACGATGCTAATAGGTAGGTATGGTGGACACATTTGGCGATATTGGTTTTGGGGAGTTGGAAGCACAAGTAGAGCTCATACTCAGTGCAGGTGAATGCTAGCAATGAAGAGGGAGCGACAAACGAGAGAGAAATAATTGTCATAATCATGCTTGCAATAAAACAGGACTAATTATGGCATGAAACTGATACAAGAACTTTGAGGCAAAATAAATCATCGAGGCTTATTGAATATTGATTAGTCATATGCATGTGTGAGCATGTGCCAAGTCGATTCACATGAACAGTCAGAGGAGGATACCACAATATCATACCAAAATATGAATAAACAATGCAAGCAAACATTCATACGACATGCTACAAACTATTAGCAAGCTGGAGCTAATCATAGACAAGCAAGAACAACTAAGCATCCATCAGTAACATATGCCTTGCAATGAACAGACTAAGCATGCTCACAATGATGAGTATATGTACAAAAATTAAAAACAAATAGAGTTCGTTACCAGACTCTTACCACACCTCGAGTTGTCTTAATCTTCATTATTGCCCTTCACTTGTGTGACGTGAATAATAACATGAAACCCAAAATCTACTGAGGACGTCTAAACCCTGCGAAGAACTCACAAAACCAAAGAAGAACAACAAATATTTTTGGTGTTTTCGATTTTTCAAACAAGCCAACAAAGCAAAAACAAGCAAAGCAAAAACAAACCAAGCAAAGCAAAATCTTTTTGGATTTTTCTTTTAAGGCAAACCAAAGCAAAAAATCAAATAAACAAACCAAGAGAAACAAGGAAAATATTTTTGGTATTTTTGTGTTTTTGAGAAAGAAGCAAAAAAAACCAAAAAGAAAGTGAAACAATGGATATACAAAGAACCGACTAAACATGATATATAGATGAGTGTGATGTCGGTATACCTCCCCCAAGCTTAGGCTTTTGGCCTAAGTGGGGCTCAATAGTGCGGGTAATAACCCCAAGTTGGTGGGTCATCATAGGAATGATCATAGTCAGGCGCTTGCGATGAAGAAGAAGACGTGCCCCAATCAAATGAGGGTTGGTGGTATGAAGACTCTCCCAAGTTGGATGGCTGGACCTGATGGCGCCCAGCACTTGTCGTGGAACGCTTTGTTAGAAACCCCAAGAGCAAGGTGTGAAGCAGCACAGCACCAAGTTTCCCTTAGTAAGAAACTATAACGTCCCAGCATTAGAGCTTAGAAATAAGTTGAACCCAGATGTGTGCATTGCATTCATGCATAAAAAATCCGAATAATTTTCGCTCCTTTGAACAAAACTTGTCAAAGTGATTGAAGCTTCTCTTAACTTGATGGAATTGAAATAGATCATCAAGTTGACTGCGATAAGTTTCAATATGACCTTTGCTAAAAACCTTATATTGGGTAAAGGATATTTGATCTAAGGGTAGATCAAATGTAATAAAAGTTAAACCCTAATACATTATGATTTATATTTGATCCTTAGGTGATCATAGCATAGTATTCATCATAATCACCCATGAGTACCAAGTTAAGGATATAACATAAATAATAAGAATGTAACAACTATATCTTAATCTCATCTGCTTATACCATGAGTATCATGGTAATACCTAACCCTACTTCTTAAGTAAGATTGAGTAGGAAAGAAACTAAGTTTAGATCATTCACCATATATCTTTCTTTCCATATCAGTCCTTATCATATCTATTGGGTTATATTCCAATATCTGTTGTTCATCAATGTTGAGAAATTAACTATTGATTCACCAGTTCTCAATCTATCAACTCTTGACCATATCATAGTTTACACTTAAGTGCTTATAAAGAAACAACTAAGGAAATGTATATGGTAATGCTAGATTCAAATATCATCTATAGGATGGGAGTGATTGAAGGAGAATAAATCAATGTGATAATTGATGGAGTTCAACTCACTCCTGGAATGATAGAAGAGTTATTAGGATATCTAAATATATGGTAGTAAATAAGATTACTAGGATGAACTCTGAAGATAGTTACCAGTAGCAATTCTATTAGACCAAGTGGGCATAGTCCAAGAATAACAAGCTTTAATCCAATTAGAGATATTGAGAAGATAATTTCAATACAATTGTAAGGTTGTATTGATGAAGTCTTGATTAGCCAATTGGAAACCTAAGCCATATATAATTAAAGGATTATAATGATCATGCCCTGCTCACCAAGATTGAATTCTTATATCCAGTATAAGTGATATTGGTATGTAGAACATGATTAAAACCCTAGAATAGATAAGTTACCCTAGAGTAGTTATTACAAGGCACATTAATATAATGTGAGGTTGGAGTGTGAATTATTAGAGTAAAGTAAATGTAAGATAGTATGATTAAATTAAAGCTAGTATAGCATGGAGTTATGGAAGTAGTGTTTTTTTCATCTTAAAGGATAGTAAGCTTTAGAGAAAGGTAGTTGGATGTATACATCTGGTGGAGAAATATTAGTTTTAACATCCCTAAAATCATGTTTTCAAACTCTGCATATCATCCATGCATTCATGATCATTTTAGGATCATTTTCAAAGTCATTACAAAAACAGAAGCATTTGAATGCTTGTTATTTTATGTAAGCAAAGCATCGGCCCAATGCTACTCTTTAATAATAGATTGATTGTTTTAAAAACCAAATATATTTGATACTATGGTTGAATGTTGTATTCCAAAACTTGGTCAAGGTTCTCAAACAAAAAAATGAAATCAAAACCATTCTTTTACCTATTGAAAATATTTCACTAAGGGCATAGTTTTAAACCTTATGTCCAAACCCATTTTGAATTTGAGTTTATATGGGTGCTTTATACACCCCAGGATGCAAGAAACAATAAACAAAAGTTTGGAGAAAATTCCAATTGAAACAGATTTGATTTGGACATTTGAATTCAAAGCAGAAAATCAAATCAGAAAAAGAAAAAGAGAAAGGGAGAAAAAAATAAAACAGACTGACTAAACTAACCCAACCAGCACAGTTAGCCCATTTATCCTAACAAGCTCTCCACTCCGCAGAAAACATTTCGCACCGCAGAGCTAACCCGCGCAGTCGCTGACGACTAGACCCCACCTCGTGTACCTCTCTCTCACCGAACGCCAGTCCCCACACGCCATTCGTTGTCTCCACCCCGCGACCCCTTATTCCCCAAATCACGCCGGATGTTTCCGGTGATTAACCCGGAATCAATTCGAATGAATCCGTCAGCAATTCTCCCCTCCTTTTTGTAGGGGTTCATAGCATGGAAAACAAAAAAATTCTACCACATGCAAACAAACAAGCCAAGATCTATCTACTAGATTGTAGCAACGAGTCGATAGAGGAACTCACCCTCGAAGATTCCAAAGCGGTTAACGAGAGCGGATTCTTGTGGGTGATGTAGTCGTACTCTTTCTGATCTCAAGATCGTGTAGACGATCCTTTCGGCGTTAGCGCTTCATGATCGGTCACACGTTCGATTTTCGATGAAGACCTTCCTCTCCTTGTTCGAGCGTAAGCGGAGGTTGTAGCACTCTCCTCGATTCCTAAGACGACGACGTGGTACCAGAAGTAGAGGGAAGGTCTCGCAGGGCTTCGCCTTAAGCCGGAGAGAGTATGGTGGACTATGAGAGAGGCCTTGGCGATCTAGGGTTTAGAGGCACCAAGGGAGGAGGCTAGTCCGGTGTCTAGGGCAAGGGGAGGGCCCCAACTCGGCGGCTAGGAGGAAACCCTAGGGCGGCGGCGACGACTTGGTGGCCGGCGGCTAGGGTTAGGGTTTGGTGGAGAGAGGTGTAGGCTAGAGGGGGCACCCCTGCCCCATCTTTTATAGGTGGGAGGGCGCCGGCCAGGGGAGGAGAGTCTTCCCCCAAATCGGCCTCCTTGGCCGGCGGGTGGAGGGAGAGGAACTCCTCCCCAAGTAGGTTTCCTACTCTCCCTCCACCAAGCAAAACTGCCGTTTGACTTTTCAAATTGGCGTTTGACTTTTCAAACTAGGATTTGATTTATCCCTTTATTTTGCCCAGCCATGATACCTAGTACATGATGCAACCATTCCAACTTGTTATGACACATTCATGTACCCTTCCCCTCCGGAGTGCCAGACCTTCCGGACCCTTCTAGAACATTCCCGATGAACACCGGAATCATTCTCCAACTCCGAAACAGGACTTTCCTTATATGAATCTTATTTTCCGGACCATTCCGGATCTCCTCGTGATATCCCGGATCCCATCCGAGACTCCAAACAACATTCGGTCTCTTACTCATCATTCCATAACTACTCAACAACATCGAATCCTTAAGTGTGTCTCCCTACGGTTCGTGAATTATGTGGACATGATCGAGACACTTCTCCGAACAATAACCAATAGAGGAATCTGGAAATTCATATGGCTCCCACATATTTCTATGATTACTGTGCGATCAAATGAACCACTTACATACGATACCAATTTCCCTTTGTCTCACGATAGTTTACTTATCCGAGGTTTTGATCGTCGTTATCTCTGCATACCTAGTTCAACCTCGTTACCGATAAGTACTATTTTCTCGTTCCCGTGATATGTGATCCCTTGTGAGCCAGTCACATGCTTGCAAGCTAATTGGATGACATTCCACCGAGAGGGCCCAGAGTATATCGATTCGTCATATGGATGGACAAATCCCACTCTAGATTCATGTGTCTCAACCCATACTTTCCGAACACTAAATGCCACCTTTATATCCACCCAGTTACGGTGTGGTATTTGATGTCATAAAAGCATCCTTCCGGTGATGGTGATAAGCATGATCTCATGGTCGAAGGAATTAGGTTACTATGTATCAGAAAGCATATAGCAATTGAACTATCAAAATGACTTGATCTTTATGCTACGCTTATCTATAGGAGTATGTCCATCATACCATTCTCCTAATGATATGATCTTGTTGTTAACAACATCTCAATGTTCATGATAGGGAAACCACAATCATCTATTAACCAACAAGCTAGTATTATGAAGAGGCTTTACTAGGGACTCTAATTTTAGTTTACAAATCACACAAGTATTAATGTTTCCTTGTTAATACTGTTATAGCATGAATGTAAACATTTATCATAAACACAAAGATATAATAATAACTACATTTATTATTGTCTCTAGGGCATATCTCCAACACTTTTCCCCAGTCGCCACCCTCTCTCTGCCCCTAGGCTGCTCGGAATTAGCCCAGAACCACCCACTGCTCCGACGAGCTCCAGCTCAAATTCCGGCCAACCACTGTCGCTCCTTGCCTTCCAGACACCGCGAGTGAGTTTCCCATCTCCCTCAGCACCTGCCAGTATCCCACACTCACCCGCGCGCGCTCTCTATCGTCGGCAACCTCAACGTCAAGCAAGCACCACCGTCTGTCTCGACTCCGGTGACATCCTCTAGTAGTTATTGACCGCCCCCTTCTCTCTTTTTGTTGCTCACATATTATCCAGACTTGTGCGTGTCTAACGACGCCATCCTTTTGGCTAGGCGCGACCTCTATCTTCGCCAACAACGACAAGCGACCGTATCTGACGGTTGTAAGTTCTCCGACGAGCAATAGCGGCCGAGTCCGTGCGCCCCTATCTCTTCCTCGACCACCTCGAGCATCGCAACGACCTCACGAGCTCGGTAAGCCCCTCTGTTTCCTCCCTTGCTTCCTAGAACCACCAGCACATCGTCGCCAGCAATGCCGCCGCCAGCAACCAGCTGCGCCGCCGGTTTTAGATTAGAGCATTTTGATCCACTAGATCTAGATCCAGTGGTGTAGATTAGATGTATGCCAAAGAGGTACGGGCAGATCAGAGCCGCAGGATTTAAGTTATATCTAACGGTGCGCGAGAGTGATCCGGCGCAAAGCGGTATCATCCAATCAGACGCTGCCGCGTGGCTTGTTCTTTGTTTTAAAAATCTGAAATAGATCTATTAGTGATTCAAACTTGCAAAATTCATAACTTTTGATCCACACGTTCAAATTTTGCAAATTTTATATCATTGGAACCAGGAGAAAGAATGCTATCCATTAATGCAACGTGTTTAATGTTTTGCTTCTGTAAAATTGGTTATTTTTGTAGAGACATTTATAGGCTTATTTTGAGTATAGAAATTATTTGAAAAATGATTTAAAGATCAAATAAAGTTTATTTAGTGTGTCTTAGTCTTGTTTATGATTCAGTACTGCATACTTGTCTTGTTTGGTGTAGAAAATCATCACATGGCATTTTGCATGCATTCATATATTTTTGCTTGTATATTTTGTTATGTGATTTTAGTGCCATCATTTTATGTGTAGATTTTGGTGCTAATAGTGATTGTTGTTGTGAAGATTTTTGCTACTCCCCAAACTACCAAGGCAAGTGGTGCTTCATGTTTTTATCCCTATATGTTTACCTATGCATTAGAAATATTTTATATAGGACTTGCATGATTATTTTGCTAAGTATCTATATACGATGCTTGGGAAATCCTAGTAGTTGTAGTAATGTTAGAATTTCCTCTAAGTTAAGATAATTGCTATTGCCATGCTTAGCCTAGCTATTAGCAACCAAGGGTGGCTTATATATTCATGCTATGAGAATTATTTCTAAGTCTTTGAGTTATGTTTTGCTTAATAAAACAACTAAGTGAATGAAACACCTGGGTGGAATGGAAAGAATGGTTTGTGTTGAGTGGTTACACAAGGCCCATTTCTATGGTTTACCTTGTATATCTCATTTGTGTAAATCCACCCAGGAACAAAGGGATTTGAGATGCCAAATGTTAAGAAGCTTCTAGTGCAGCCACATGGCATTATGGGCTCTGCCTGGATCACATAGGTTGCAATAACTTAGCCATTTGGACAGTTGGTGGTAGTGATATGATAGGTTGGAACGCGTCCATTTGGTCTAAAGGAAGGCTTCTGAAAGGTCCTGTTTTCATGAAAATCAAGTCTTGTGGGGAAAGTGCACAACCTCTGCAGATGGAAGAATCTAAGTACTTAGCCATGTCCCTGGTATTGGACAAATTGAGCATCAATACATGGAAGCTATCAAGAATCTCCTCATCCAAATTTTCTAAGTTAAAACTTGTGGTTGAACAAGGGTGAAGGTTCACCAATTTCTATTGGTGGTTCCTTGGGAAAGTTTGGTCAAAGAAAAACTTAGTGTTTTCAACTGATAGTAAAACCTATTTTGAGCATAGCAATCCTAAGCTACACTTAGCCATATTCATGTAGTAACTATATGTTAACATTCTACTAAAGTATCACTTGCCAATACTATTCCAATGTATTGACCCACTGTGGCGGTAACTTGTGATGTTGCAGGTTACTCTGATGATGATTAGGGGTTATGAGTCTACACTCAACATGCTTGCCTGTGGCACATGAAGATGAAGACTTATTTATATTGTTATATTTGAACTCTTGTATTAGGCATGTGGCCATGGAGTTGTAAAAGACTACGTTGTCTCTAGAATGACATGTAATAATGACCTTTGTTTCTGTGTACTTCATCTTAAACTGTGGATGCTAGCATTGATCCAGGGACTAGCATTGCAATCACATGGATCTTTACCTTTTTAAAGGTGGGATCTTACAAATGGTATCAGAGCACTGTGTTGCCTGTAGGATTATGACCCTAGGATTGGATTAGAAACCACTAAGGAAAAAATTTCAACAAATTCCACACTTGTCTTTTCTTCTCGTAAACTTTTCTAATCTTATTTCTCATCTCTATTTGTAGATGAACTCCATCAACGAAGCCGTAAGGAAGGGACCACTTATGACCATGACTTTGGAGTGTGAGACTGAACTTCCAAAATCCCTAAAGAACCTTATGGTTACCATGGGGATACATGGTGCAGTTGTGTACAAAGGTTTCCCTGTGAAGGATGAAGGAGAGGAGTATTGGTGGGTGCAACTTCACTTGTACAAAAACAAGGAAGACAACCACAAGGAGTCAGGATTCTGCATGGTCACCAACTCAGTGATGCACACCACATTCTTTGACTCTGCAAGAGATGCAGCTTGGAAGGCCATCAAAGAGCTTGGTGATAGACTCAAGTGCAGAATGCTTAACACCAAAAATGACTTTAGAGAAGAAAATAAGCATACCCAAGAGTTGGAGACTACCAACGAACAACTGAGGGAAGAAATCATAGACTTGATTTGGGAATCTTGTGAACAAGATAGACAGATGGATACTAAGGATGCTTTGATAGCCATTTTGTCTAGTGAGTGAGAGTTGTAATGTACTTCGTTAGTTGGACCACCACACTTATCATTTTATTCCAAAAGTTTTTGTCTAAGTTATGTTGAACCTTGGATGTTTGTAATGGATTTATGTATGCCATGACTTATGTGTTTGTTTGCCAATGATATGCTTGTGATACTTTGTCTTGTGTATTTCTATTGATGTTGTTTCTAACTTTTCTCTATCTTATAAAATAGATGCCTAATGTTACTATCGGCACGGATGAAGAGTTCAAGGGAACTCGTTTTGGCACTCGTCTTATTGAGCTCACTAGTGTGCTCAGTCTTCCGCTTCTTAGCATCATGATGCTTCCCCTCACCAAGTTTCAGAGGAAGGACCTTTGGGGCTTCAAAGTTACCCAGCCAGGACGCCAGACTGAGCCGGCCATGGAGGCCATCACTTTCAAGCTAATGCATGACGACAAGGAGAGAGGCTTAGAGGTAGTCATGCAGGATTTACTTGGGCGTATGTTAGGGAGGCACTCCAGGGAGCTTAGAGGTACTCACTTCCACGCCTTCGGTAGACGTGACGAGGAGGGTGAGGCTACTGAGTTCGAGGATGCTGCTAGAGAGACGGCAGAGCCGATTTGTCTGTACCTTCAGGACCTAGAGGTTCTACTTAGACACCTAGATACCGATAGGACCAACGTCATGCTTAGCAATGACGAGCTCCAGGTGCATCTTCGTGAGAAGGACAAGCTCTTCACGGAGCAATACGAGATAGTCAAGGAAATGGAGGCTAAGTTTGAGAGCCAGGACAGGAAGTTCAAGAGCCAAGAGAAGAGAGTCCAAGATAGGAACAAGAGGATTCATGAGATGAATGCAGAATTAGAGGCCAAGGACTTCGAGCTCGAGCATCAGCAGGGTGTGATTGAGAGACTTCGTTCGTAGAAGAGGGCTCTCAAAGCCAAGATAGAGGCCTTGACTACCAATGTCGAGGAATACAAGACCGCTATAGAGAATGCAGGTCTTACACTTGTTGATGAGGAGGTTGATGCAGAGGAGTAGTGATGACTACTCATTTATCTTTCATTTACCATGCTTTGATTATTGAGTCGCAATGACCATCCAACATGTGGATGGCTTGCTATTGGTGTGTTTGCTTTTCAAACTTGTTGTTTATGTCGTTGAACTTTATGATATTTTGATGCTTGATTTGGTGATTGTCTATGTGATGTATTGTGCATGATAAGCATCTATGGGTATCTCATTCTTATCCTTATTGAAAACCACAGATGCCTCCTCGACGTGCCAAACCCAACCCGAACAACAACAATGTCACCCCCGAGATGCAGGAGCTGATGACAGCACAGGCACAACTGATGCAGATGATGACCACTTTCATGCAGAATCAGAATAACAACAACAACAATAACAACAACAACAACAACAACAACAATCAGAACAATCCACCAGGATTTAACATGCTCACTAGATTCCTAAGATTAAGGCCTGCAAAGTTCTCATGAACCACTGGTCCCATGGTGGCCAATGATTGGCTACGTTCAGTGAACAAAGATTTGGTGAATGTCGGCTGTACCGACGAGGAGAAAGTCAGGTTTGCAACACACCTGTTGGAAGGACCAACAGCTACTTGGTGGGATAACTTCCAGATCACCACTCCCATTGAGGATGCGACATGGGATATCTTTGAAGATGTTTTTTGTACATCTCACATCTCATCTGGAGTGATGAGCTTGAAGAAGAAGGAATTCCATAATCTGAAGCAGCGCCACCGTAGCATGGCTGAATATATTGAGGAGTTCAACAATCTGGCGCGTTATGCACCGGATGAAGTTGATACTGATGCCAAGAGGAAAGAGAAGTTGCTCGAAGGACTGAACGATGAACTTAATCTGCAGTTATCTGTGGCCTATGTCCCCACCTACCAATCCCTTTGTGACAAGGCTGCCATCTTGGAGAGCAAGATGAAACAGGTTGAAAGCAGAAAGAGGAAACACAACTCTGACAAGCACATCTCGGGATCGTCTCACAAGCGTTCCCATTATGATGATAGTGGGAGTTCTGGATCCCACAAGCATGGAAAGTACAACAGCCACCACAACCACAACCTCCATCATGACAACAAGCATCACCGTAGTCAGGACAATGACAAGTACAAGAACCACAAGGGTGGATATAAGAGTCACCACAATGGAAGTGTAAGTGGTAGTGGAAGCCAGCCTGTCAAGAAAGATCTCAGTCAGGTTGAATGCTTCAAATGTAAGAAGATGGGGCATTATGCAAATGAATGCCCAGAAAAGAAAGTTGAAGGACCCAACAAGCCCAACCCTTTCCAGAAGGGACAGGTGAACCACATCAATGTGGAAGAGATCTATGAGGAACCTGATGTTGTTGCTGGTAAGTTCAAACTCAATTCTGTTCCAGCACTTATTCTTTTTTATACTAGCACATCACATTCATTCATATCAAGAGCATTTGTTAAAAGAAATGAACTTCCAGTTGAAACTATTGGGTGTCCTATAAAAGTAAGTTCTCCTGGTGGAGAAATGATAGTGAACTCTAGATGTCATGATCTAGTCATAGAGTTTGGGAAGTATAAGTTTCCCGTTAATCTGATAATCCTAAATTCCCAAGGATTGGATGTCATTTTGGGAATGGACTGGATGACTAAGCACAAGGGAGTGCTAGATTGTGCCAATCATACTGTCACACTCACAACCCTAGAAAATAAAAGGATTAGATTCAAGACTAACTTCGAATCGAAAGGGAGTAAGCTAAATTCTCTTAAGGGGGTTAGCATAGATAGTGTGCCAATTGTGAGTGAATATCCGGATGTGTTTCCGGAAGAATTGCCGGGAATGGCACCAGATAGATATGTGGAATTTGTGATTGATTTGCTACCAGGATCATGACCAATAGCAAAGAGACCTTACAAGATGTCAGTTGATGAGTTGAAAGAACTCAAGAAACAACTTGGAGAACAGTTCTAGAAAGGATTTATTCAACCAAGTTCTTCATCCTTGGGAGCACCAGTCTTGTTGTGGAAAAGAAAGATAGAAGTCAAAGATTATGTATAGATTATCGTTCACTCAATGAGGTGACTATCAAGAACAAATATCCTTTGCCTAGAATCAATGACTTGTTTGATCAGCTAGAAGGAGCCTGTGTGTTCTCAAATATTGATCTCCGGTCAGGTTATTTTCAACTTAAGATAAGAGAACAAGACATACCTAAGACAACTTTCACCACTAGGTATGGATTGTACGAGTATACAATGATGCCATTTGGTTTGACCAATGCACCAGCTTATTTCATGAATATGATGAACAAGGTGTTCATGGAGTTCCTTGACAAGTTTGTTGTCGTTTTCATCGATGACATTTTGATCTACTCCAAGAGCAAAGAAGAGCATGAAGGACATTTGCGTTTGATACTTGAGAAGCTTAGAGAGCATAAGTTGTATGCCAAATTCAGCAAGTGTGAATTCTGGTTAAATGAAGTTGGATTTCTTGGACACGTTGTGTCAGGAGATGGTGTAGCAGTTGATCCCGCAAAAGTGTCAGCTGTAACTGAGTGGGAATCTCCTAGGTCAGTAAAATAAATTCGTAGTTTCCTTGGCTTGGCAGGATACTAAAGAAGATTCATTGAAAATTTCTCCAAGGTAGCTAAGCCAATGACGGAGCTACTAAATAAAGACAAGAAGTTTGCTTGGTCTGAAGGATGTGAACTCAGTTTCCAAGAATTGAAGAAGAGACTAGTGACAGCACTAGTCCTATATCTACCAGATTTGGAGAAAGATTTCCAAGTGTATTGTGATGCATCTCATCATGGATTAGGTGCAGTTCTAATGCAAGAAGGGAAAGTTGTAGCTTATGCCTCGAGACAGCTCAAAACTCATGAGGTAAATTACCCTACTCATGATTTAGAGTTAGCCTCTGTTGTCCATGCACTCAAAAAATGGAGACATTATCTTTTGGGAAAGCGATGTGAAGTGTTCACAGATCACAAAAGTTTGAAGTATATCTTCACTCAGAAAGAAATCACCATGAGACAAAGAAGATGGATAGAACTCATCAAGGACTATGACTTGAGTTTGCAATACCATCCCGGTAAAGCAAATGTTGTAGCTGATGCACTAAGACGTAAGGTATTTGTGAATGGCCTTACTAAGGGAGAGTTGCCAGATGATCTGTGTGCCCAGTTTAGAGACCTCAGATTGGATATTGTGCCTGAAGGACATCTCATGTCATTGGATGTTCAACCCACATTGTTGGACAAGATCAAGGAAGCCCAAAAGACGGACAAGGAAATTGAATAGATTAAGGAAAAGATTGGCAAAGGAAAAGCCAAAGGATTCCATGAAGACGAACAAAGGTACTTTATGGTATGGAAAACGTATATGCGTTCCGCAAGATCCGGAGCTTCGGAAATTGACTTTACAGGAAGCACACAACTCACCATATTCCTTTCATCTCGGTAACACCAAAATGTACATGGATATGAAGGAAAGATTTTGGTGGAATAATCTCAAGAAGGATATCGCCAAACATATTGCTTTGTGTGATGTATGTAGTAGAGTGAAAGCGGAACATCAGAAACCAGCAGGATTGCTACAACCACTACCTATTCCTGATTGGAAGTGGGACAAGATTGGCATGGATTTCATCACTGGATTGCCAAGGACCAGGTCAGGATATGATTCTATTTGGGTAGTAGTGGATCGCCTAACTAAAGTGGCTCATTTCATACACGTGAAGACAGCCTACACAAGTGCTAAGTTGGACAAGATATATATGAGTAGGATTGTGTGTCTGCATGGAGTACCCAAGAGTATTGTGTATGATAGGGGAACTCAGTTCACTTCCCATTTTTGGAGGCAACTACATGAGTCATTGGGAACGAGATTGGAATTCAGCACTGCTTTTCATCCTCAGACTGATGGACAGACAGAAAGGACCAACCAGATTCTAGAAGATATGTTGAGGGCATGTGCCCTAGACTATGGAGCTAGTTGGGATGAAAGTCTGCCTTACGCAGAATTCTCTTACAATAACAGCTATCAAGCCAGTATTGAGATGGCACCGTTTAAGTTTCTCTATGGGAGAAAGTGTACTACCCCATTGCTATGGAATGGTGTAGGAGAAAGGAACTTGTTTGGGCCAGAACTAATCAAAGAGGCTTAAGAGAAAGTCAAGCTAGTAAAGGACAGATTGAAGATAGCATAGTCCCGACAGAAGAGCTACCCAGATACTAAGCGTAGAGAAGTCACCTATGAAGTAGGTGATAGAGCTTATCTTAGAGTGTCGCCACTTCGTGGAGTGAAGAGATTTGGAGTCAAAGGAAAATTAGCCCCAAGATATGTTGGACCATTCAAGATTCTGAGTCGTAAAGGAGAAGTAGCTTATGAAATCGAATTGCCAGAATCATTGTCTACGGTTCACAATGTGTTTCATGTGAGTCAGCTAAAGAAATTCCATCCAGAGATGGAAGAGACTTCTTTGAAGGATACTATACCTTTGGAGGAGGTTCAATTGGAAAGTGATCTCACTTATGAGGAAAAACCTATCAAGATTCTTGAGACTGCAGAAAGAGTTACTCGAACTAAGACTATCAAATTCTGCAAAGTTCAATGGAACCATTATTCCGAAGAAGAAGCAACATGGGAAAGAGAAGATGACCTTCGGAAAGACCACCCTCACCTATTTGCTAGCCAATCCGAATCTCGAGGGCGAGATTCACCTTAAGGGGTTTAGATTTGTAACATCCCTAAAATCATTTTTTCAAACTCTGCATATCATCCATGCATTCATGATCATTTTAGGATCATTTTCAAAGTCATTAAAAAACAGAAGCATTTGAATGCTTATTATTTTATGTAAGCAAAGCATTGGCCCAATGCTACTCTTTAATAAGAGATTGATTGTTTTAAAAACCAAATATATTTGATACTATGGTTGAATGTTGTATTCCAAAACTTGGTCAAGGTTCTCAAACAAAAAAATGAAATCAAAACCATTCTTTTACCTATTGAAAATATTTCACTAAGGGCATAGTTTTAAACCTTATGTCCAAACCCATTTTGAATTTGAGTTTATATGGGTGCTTTATACACCCCGGGATGCAAGAAACAATAAACAAAAGTTTGGAGAAAATTCCAATTGAAACAGATTTGATTTGGGCATTTGAATTCAAAGCAGAAAATCAAATCAGAAAAAGAAAAAGAGAAAGGGAGAAAAAAATAAAACAGACTGACTAAACTAACCCAACCAGCACAGTTAGCCCATTTAGCCCAACAAGCTCTCCACTCCGCAGAAAACGTTTCTCACCGCAGAGCTAACCCGCGCAGTCGCTGACGACTAGACCCCACCCCGTGTACCTCTCTCTCACTGAACGACAGGCCCCACACGCCAGTCGTCGTCTCCACCCCTCGACCCCTTCTTCCCCAAATCACGTCGGTTGTTTTCGGTGATTAATCCCGCATCAATTCGAATGAATGCGTCAATAATTCTCGCCCCCGACCTCGCGTACTTAATCGCCCGCGTCCTTCCCTCCTTTTCCCCAGTCGCCACCCTCTCTCTACCCCTAGGCTGTTCGGAATTAGCCCAGAACCACCCATTGCTCCGACGAGATCCAGCTCAAATTCCGGCCAACCACCGTTGCCCCTTGCCTTCCAGACACCGCGAGTGAGTTCCCCATCTCCCTCTGCACCTGCCAGTATCCCACACTCTCCCGCGCACGCTCTCTATCGTCGGCAACCTCAACGTCAAGCAAGCACCACCGTCTGTCTCGACTCCGGTGACATCCTCTGGTAGTTACTGACTGCCCCCTTCTCTCTTTTTGTTGCTCACATATTCGACAGACTTGTGCGCATCTAACGACTCCATCCTTTTGGCTAGGCGCGACCTCTATCTTCGCCAACGATGACAAACGACCGTATCAGACGGCTGTAAGTTCTCCGACGAGCAATAGCGGCCGAGTCCGTGCGCCCCTGTCTCTCCCTCGACCACCTCGAGCACCGCAACGACCTCACGAGCTCGGTAAGCCCCTCTGTTTCCTCCCTTGCTTCCTAGAACCACCAGAACATCGCCGCCAGCAACGCCGCCACCGCCAGCAACCAGCTGCGCCGCCGGTTTTAGGTTAGAGCATTTTGATCCACTGGATCTAGATCCAGTGGTGTAGATTAGATGCAGGCGAAGAGGTACGGGCAGATCAGAGCCACAGGATTAAATTAGATCTAACGGTGCGTGAGCGTGATCCGGCGCGAAGCGGTATCGTCCAATCAGACGCTGCCGCGTGGCTTGTTCTTTGTTTTAAAATCTGAAATAGATCTATTAGTGATTCAAACTTGCAAAATTCATAACTTTTGATCCACACGTTCAAATTTTGCAAATTTTATATCATTGGAATCAGGAGAAAGAATGCTATCCATTAATGCAATGTTTTTAATGTTTTGCTTCTGTAAAATTGGTTGTTTTTGCAGAGACATTTATAGGCTTATTTTGAGTATAGAAATTATTTGAAAAATGATTTAAAGATCAAATAAAGTTTATTTAGTGTGTCTTAGTCTTGTTTATGATTCAGTACTGCATACTTTTCTTGTTTAGTGTAGAAAATCATCACATGGCATTTTGCATGCATTCATATATTTTTGCTTGTATATTTTGTTATGTGATTTTAGTGCCATCATTTTATGTGTAGATTTTGGTGCTAATAGTGATTGTTGTTGTGAAGATTTTTGCTACTCCCCAAACTACCAAGGCAAGTGGTGCTTCATGTTTTTATCCCTATATTTTTACCTATGCATTAGAAATATTTTATATAGGACTTGCATGATTATTTTGCTAAGTATCTATATACGATGCTTGGGAAATCCTAGTAGTTGTAGTAATGTTAGAATTTCCTCTAAGTTAAGATAATTGCTATTGCCATGCTTAGCCTAGCTATTAGCAACCAAGGGTGGCTTATATATTCATGCTATGAGAATTATTTCTAAGTCTTTGAGTTATGTTTTGCTTAATAAAACAACTAAGTGAATGAAACACCTGGGTGGAATGGAAAGAATGGTTTGTGTTGAGTGGTTACACAAGGCCCATTTCTATGGTTTACCTTGTATATCTCATTTGTGTAAATCCACCCAGGAACAAAGGGATTTGAGATGCCAAATGTTAAGAAGCTTCTAGTGCAGCCACATGGCATTATGGGCTCTGCCTGGATCACATAGGTTGCAATAACTTAGCCATTTGGACAGTTGGTGCTAGTGGGATGATAGGTTGGAACGCGTCCATTTGGTCTAAGGGAAGGCTTCTGAAAGGTCCTGTCTTGGTGAAAATCAAGTCTTGTGGGGAAAGTGCACAACCTCTGCAGATGGAAGAATCTAAGTACTTAGCCATGTCCCTGGTATTGGACAAATTGAGCATCAAGACATGGAAGCTATCAATAATCTCCTCATCCCAATTTTCTAAGTTAAAACTTGTGGTTGAACAAGGGTGAAGGTTCACCAATTTTCTATTGATGGTTCCTTGGGAAGGTTTGGTCAAAGAAAAACTTAGTGTTTTCAACTGATAGGTAAAACCTATTTTGAGCAAAGCAAGCCTAAGCTACACTTAGCCATATTCATGTAGTAACTAGATGTTAACATTCTACTAAAGTATCACTTGCCAATACTATTCCAATGTATTGACCCACTGTGGCTATAACTTGTGATGTTGCAGGTTACTCTGATGATGATTAGGGGTTATGAGTCTACACTCAACATGCTTGCCTGTGGCACATGAAGATGAAGACTTATTTATATTGTTATATTTGAACTCTTGTATTAGGCCTGTGGCCATGGAGTTGTAAAAGACTATGTTGTCTCTGGAATGACATGTAATAATGACCTTTGTTTCTGTGTACTTCATCTTAAACTGTGGATGCTAGCATTGATCTAGGGACTAGCATTGCAATCACATGGATCTTTACCTTTATAAAGTGGGATCTTACATTAGTGATGGATGATTAAGGAATATTATGAGTGGAGTTTGTAGGAACTACTTGTTGGATGGAAGGTTATCAACAGTAGAGTAGTGGATATAACCGAGTACGGATATGAGAAAACTATAAAGCTTCAATGTCAAGCTCATTGGATTTATCAATGAGTTTAGAAAAATGATATGTGAATATGAATATTTTTGTAAAGGAAAGCTCATCATGTTAACCATGATGATAGATAGGAAGAAATAGTATATCTAGGAAAGGAATTCCTTAATTAGAAATCCAGGATTGTGAATTATGGAAAATAGACATTCTTGGTAAACAATCAACTTTAAGTCTTAAACCAAGTATAATATCCATTTCAGGTTATTGATTCCTCATCTTATATCTATATCACTGAATAGGAATATTCTTATAGAAAATTACATAAGCACATCTTTGACAATTCCAATTATCATAATTATATGTGCTTAAGAGAATCTTTATCAATTCTTCTCCATAAAACATTTTAGATGTAACTTTCTATTTTAAAAGGGTGATGTCATCAAATATCACCAATAGAAGACAATATGCTTAGTTATTAAATGTAACATCCCTAAAATCATGTTTTAAACTCATGCATATCATCCATGCATCCATGATCATATGAATTTCATTTCAAACAAATCTTTTCAAAACAGAAGGATTTATGCTTATAATTTCATGTAAGTTGCTCTAGACTTAGTGCTACCTTTCAATGGGAAGAGTACTTGTTTTTTTTCAGTAAGGTTTGAAATTCAAACTTAGGCCATCAAAAGTTTGAACAAAGTTTCAAAACAAAATAAGTAAATAAAACCAATATTATGCCTATTATATATATCACATAAAGGCTTGGTTTTATTTTTATTTTTATTTGATCAAAGTGTTTTGATTGAAACAGTAGTGTTTGACACACATTTGAGTGCAAGGTTTGCAGTATAAAAACCTAGAGAAGATTTGAATTCAAACTCATTTGATTTGGAGTTGTAAAGACTATGTTTGTCTCTGGAATGACTGTAATAATGACCTTTGTTTCTGTGTACTTCATCTTAAACTGTGGATGCTAGCAATGATCCAGGGACTAGCATTGCAATCACAGGGATCCTTTTCCTTTATAAAGGAGGGATCTAACAGATGGTATCAGAGCACTGTGTTGCCTGTAGGATTATGACCCTAGGATTGGAAACCACTAAGGAAAAAATTTCAACAACTTCTACACTTGTCTATTCTTCTCGTAAAATTTTCTAATCTTCTTTCTCATCTCTAATTGTAGATGAACTCCATCAACGAAGCCGTAAGGAAAGGACCACTCATGACAATGACTTTGGAGTGTGAGGCGGAATTCCCCAAGGCTCTCAAGGACCTCATGGTTGCAATGGAAATACATGGTGCAGCTGTGTACAAAGGTTTTCCTGTGATGGATGAAGGAGTTGAGTACTGGTGGGTGCAACTTCACTTGTATAAAAATAAGGAAGACAACCACAAGGACTCAGGATTCTGCATGTTCACCAATTTAGTGGTGCACACTATATTCTTTGAATCAGCAAGGGATGCAGCTTGGAGGACCATCAAAGAACTTGGTGATAGAGTCAAGTGCAGAATGCTCAACCTCCAAAATGACCTAAAAGAAGAGAAGAAACATACCCAAGAGTTGGAGGCTACCAACCAAACCTTAAGAGGAGACATTATAGACTTAGTGATGGAGTCATGTGAGCAAGATAGACTGGTTGCTTCTAGAAACATTATGTTAGCCAACAGATCCAGTGAGATAGGATTGTAAACGTACTTCGTTAGTTGGACCACCACTTATCACCTTATTTTCCAAATGTTGATTTAAAATAAGTTGAACCTTGGTTGTTGTAATGGATTCTTGTATGCCATGACTTGTGTGTTTTGATTTCCAAGGATATGTATGTGATGTTTTGCCTTGTGTTTTATCTTAAATTGTGTTGTTCTAACTTTTTCTATCTTATAAATAGATGCCTAATGTTACCATCAGCACTGTTGAGGAGTTCCAGGGAACTCGCTTTGGTCCTCGTATTGTTGAGCTTACTACTTTGCTCAATCTCCATCTTCCTACCATCATGGTGCTTCCCCTCACCAAGTTTGAGAGGAAAGACCTCTGGGGTTTCAAGGTCAATCAGCCCGAACGCCAGACTGAGCCTACCACGGAGGCTATCATATTCAAGCTCATGCACAATGACAAGGAGAGAGGCCTTGAGGTAGTCATGCAGGATATGATAGGACGTCTGCTAGGGAGACACTCTCGACAGGTTAGAGGTACTCACTTTCACGTCTTCGGTAGACGTGATGAGGATGGATAGTCCATCGACTTCGAGGACACTTCGAGGGAGACAGCGGAGCCGATTCGACTATACCTCCAGGACTTAGAGGCTCTCATTAGGCACGTGGACTCTGATAGGACCAACGTCATGCTCAACAATGACGAACTCCAGGTGCAGCTTCGCGAGAAGGGCAAGCTCTTCGCGGAGCAAGATGAGATAGTCAAGGAGATGGAGGCAAAGTTCGAGAGCCGAGAAAGTTCAAGAGTCGGAGAAGCGAGTCGAGGATAGGAACAAGAGGATTCGGGACATGATGAAGAACTGCAGCCAAGGACTTCGAGATCGAGCATCGTGACGGTGATTGAGAGGCCGTTCTCGGAGGGCTCTCAAAGCCAAAATAGAGACCTTGACCGCCAACGTCGAGGAATACAAGACCGCAATGGAGAATGCAGGTATTACCTTTGTTGAGGAGGAGGTTGATGCTGAGGAGTAGAGTTGACTACTCATTTATCATTTATTTTCATACTTGTTGTTGGGAACTTGTTATTTGACCATCCAACATGTGGATGGCTTGTTATTTTGTGTGTGTTTTACTTTGCGAACTTGTTATCTGGTTGTTGAACCTTAATCATTATGTTGCATGCTTTGTGATTGTTTATGTGATGTATTGTGCATGAAAGCATCTATGGGTATCTCATTCTTATCTCTACTGAACAAACCACATATGCCTCCCCGTCGTGCAAATCCCAACCCCAACAACAACAACATCACTCTAGAAATGCAGCAAATGATGACAGCTCAGACTCAGCTGATGCAAATGATGACGACGTTCATCCAGAACCAAAACAACAATAACAACAACAACCCAACGGGCTTTGACATGCTTACTGTTCTTGAGATTGAGGCCGCAAATTTCTCAGAACAATCGATCCCATGGTGGCCAATGATTGGCTACGCCTGTGAACAAGGACTTGGTAACTGGTTGTCTTGATGCATAAAAGGTCGATTTGCAAGACATTTCTTTGGAAGGACCACCGCCACTTGGTGGGATAACTTCAGATGACCACTCCCATAGAAGATGTGACATGGGCTATCTTTGAGGATGGCTTCGTCGCTCATATCTCATCGGGTGATGAGTCGAAAAGAAAGAGTTTCATAATCGCAAGCGCCACCGCAGTGGTGAGTATATTGAGGAGTTCAACAATCTGGCGCGTTATGCACCGGATGAAGTTGACACTGATGCCAAGAGGAAGGAAAAGTTTCTTGAAGGCCTGAATGATGAACTGAACTTGCAGCTATCAGTGGCCTATGTTCCCACATACCAGTCTCTCTGTTATAAGGCTGCTATTTTGGAGAGCAAAATGAAGCAAGTTGAAAGCAGGAAGAGAAAGCACTCAGACAAGCACAACTCGGGATCGTCTCACAAGCGTTCCCATTATGATGATAGTGGAAGCTCAGGATCCCACAAGCATGGGAAATTCAACAAGCACCACAACCACAACCGTCATGACAACAAGCATCACCGTAGTCATGACAATGACAAGTACAAGAACCACAAGGGTGGATATAAGAGCCACCACAGTGGAAGTGGCAGTGGAAGCCAGCCTGTCAAGAAGGACATTAGTCAGGTTGAATGCTTCAAGTGCAAGAAAATGGGGCATTATGCAAATGAGTGCCCAGAAAAGAAAGTTGAAGGACCCAACAAGCCCAACCCTTTTCAGAAGGGACAAGTGAACCACATCAATGTGGAGGAAATTTATGAGGAGCCTGATGTTGTTGCTGGTAAGTACAAACTCAATTCCGTTCCAGCATTTGTTCTCTTTGATACTGGTGCATCTCATTCATTCATATCAAGAGCATTTGTTGAAAGAAATGAACTAGCGGTAGAAACTATTGGGTGTCCTATAAAAGTAAGTTCTCCTGGCGGAGAAATGATAGTGAATTCAGGATGTCATGATCTAGTCATAGAGTTTGGGAAGTATAAGTTTCCCGTTAACTTGATAATTCTAAACTCCCAAGGATTGGATGTCATTTTGGGAATGGACTGGATGACTAAGCACAAGGGAGTGATAGATTGTGCCAACCATACTGTCTCACTCACAACTCCAGAAAATAAAAGGATCAGATTCAAGACCAACTTTGAAGCAAAAAGGAGTATGATAAATTCTCTTAAGGGGGTTAGCATAGACAGTGTGCCAATTGTGAGTGAATATCCGGATGTGTTTCCGGAAGAATTACCGGGAAAGCCACCAGATAGAGATGTGGAGTTCCTTATTGATTTGCTACCAGGATCTGGACCAATAGCAAAGAGACCGTACAAGATGTCAGTTGATGAACTGAAAGAACTCAAGAAACAACTTGGAGAACAGTTGCAGAAAGGATTTATTCAACCAAGTTCTTCATCTTGGGGAGCCCCAGTTTTGTTTGTGGAAAAGAAAGATACAAGTCAAAGGTTATGCATAGATTACCGTTCACTCAATGAGGTGACTATCAAGAACAAATACCCTTTGCCTAGAATCAATGACTTGTTTGATCAGCTAGAAGGAGCTTGTGTGTTCTCAAAGATTGATCTCCGGTCAGGTTATTTCCAACTCAAGATAAGGGAGCAAGACATACCTAAGACAACTTTCACCACAAGGTATGGATTGTATGAGTATACCGTGATGCCATTTGGTTTGACCAATGCTCCAGCATACTTTATGAATATGATGAACAAGGTGTTCATGGAATTCCTTGATAAGTTTGTTGTCGTATTCATCGATGACATTTTAATCTACTCCAAAAGAAAAGAAGAGCATGAAGGACATTTGCGTTTGATACTTGAGAAGCTTAGAGAGCATAAACTGTATGCCAAATTCAGCAAATGTGAATTCTGGCTAAATGAAGTTGGATTTCTTGGACACGTTGTGTCAGGAGATGGTGTAGCAGTTGATCCTGCTAAAGTTTCAGCTGTAACTGAATGGGAATCTCCCAAGTCAGTGAAAGAAGTTCGTAGTTTCCTTGGCTTAGCAGGTTACTACAGAAGGTTCATTGAGAATTTCTCCAAGGTTGCTAAGCCTATGACAAAAATTCTAAAGGAAGACAAGAAATTTGCTTGGTCTGAAGGTTGTGAACTCAGCTTTCAGGAATTGAAGAAGAGACTTGTGACAGCACCAGTATTGTGTTTGCCAGATTTGGAAAAAGATTTCCAAGTATATTGTGATGCATCTCATCATGGTTTGGGTGTTGTACTTATGCAAGAAGGAAAAGTTGTGGATTATGCCTCGAGACAACTCAAAACTCATGAAGTGAACTATCCTACTCATGATTTAGAGTTAGCCTCTGTTGTCCATGCACTCAAGACATGGAGACACTATCTTTTGGGAAAGCGATGTGAAGTGTTCACAGATCACAAGAGCTTGAAGTATATCTTCACCCAGAAGGAAATTAATATGAGACAAAGAAGATGGCTAGAACTCATCAAAGACTATGACTTAAGTTTGCAATACAATCCCGGTAAAGCAAATGTTGTAGCGGATGCTCTAAGTCGTAAGGTTTTTGTGAATGGCCTTACTAAAGGAGAATTGCCAGATGATTTGTGTGCCCAATTTAGAGATCTCAGATTGGAGATTGTGCCTGAAGGACATCTCATGTATTTGGATGTTAAACCCACTCTATTTGGCAAGATCAAAGAAGCCCAGAAGACTGATAAGGAAATTGAAGAGATTAAGGAAAAGATTGGCAAAGGAAAAGCCAAAGGATTCCATGAAGACGAACAGGGTACTTTATGGCATGGGAAACGTATCTGTGTTCCACAAGATCCGGAGCTTCGGAAACTGATTTTGCAAGAAGCACACAACTCTCTGTATTCCATTCATCCGGGTAACACCAAAATGTACATGGACATGAAGGAAAGATTTTGGTGGAATAATCTCAAGAAAGACATCGCCGAGCATATTGCTTTATGTGATGTATGTAGTAGAGTGAAAGCGGAACATCAGAAACCAGCAGGTTTGCTTCAACCACTACCTACTCCTGATTGGAAGTGGGACAAGATTGGTATGGATTTCATTACCGGTTTACCAAGGACCCGGTCAGGATATGATTCTATTTGGGTAGTAGTGGATCGCCTAACCAAAGTGGCTCATTTCATATGCGTGAAGACAACTTATAAAAGTGCTAAGTTGGCCAAAATCTATATGAGTAGAATTGTATGTCTACATGGAGTGCCCAAGAGTATTCTGTCTGATAGGGGAACTCAATTCACTTCCCATTTTTGGAGACAGCTACATGAGTCATTGGGAACGAGGTTGGAATTCAGCACTGCTTTTCATCCTCAAACTGATGGACAGACAAAAAGGACTAATCAGATTCTTGAAGATATGTTGAGGGCCTGTGCCCTAGACTATGGAGCCAGTTGGGATGAAAGTCTGCCTTACGCAGAATTTTCTTATAACAACAGCTATCAAGCCAGCATTGAGATGGCACCATTTGAGTTTCTCTACGGGAGAAAGTGTACCACCCCATTGTTATGGAATGGTGTGGGAGAAAGAAGTTTGTTCGGACCAAAACTTATCAAAGAAGCCGAAGAGAAGGTCAAGTTGGTTAAGGACAGATTGAAGATAGCACAGTCCCGACAGAAAAGCTACGCAGATCCTAAGCGTAGAGAAGTCACCTACGAAGTTGGTGATAGAGCTTACCTTAGAGTGTCACCACTTCGTGGAGTGAAGAGGTTCAGAGTCAAAGGAAAGTTGGCCCCAAGATATGTTGGACCATTCAATATTCTGAGTCGCAAAGGAGAAGTTGCTTATTAAATTGAATTGCCAGAGTCTTTGTCAGCTGTCCATAATGTGTTTCATGTGAGTCAGCTTAAGAAATGTCATCCAGAAATGGAAGAACTTCTCTGAAGGATACTATACCTTTGGAAGAGGTTCAGTTGGAGAGTGACCTCACTTATGAGGAGAAGCCTATCAAGATTCTTGAGACTGTAGAAAGAGTCACGCGGACTAAGACTATCAAGTTTTGCAAAGTGCAGTGGAACCATCATTCCGAAGAGGAAGCAACTTGGGAAAGAGAAGATGATCTTCGGAAAGACCACCCTCACCTATTTGCTAGCCAACCCGAATCTCGAGGGCGAGATTCACCTTAAGGGGGTTAGCTTTGTAACATCCCTAAAATCATGTTTTAAACTCATGCATATCATCCATGCATCCATGATCATATGAATTTCATTTCAAACAAATCTTTTCAAAACAGAAGCATTTATGCTTATCATTTCATGTAAGTTGCTCTAGCCTTAGTGCTACCTTTCAATGGGAAGAGTACTTGTTTTGTTCAGTAAGGTTTGAAATTCAAACTTAGGCCATCAAAAGTTTGAACAAAGTTTCAAAACAAAATAAGTAAATAAAACAAATATTATGCCTATTGTATATATCACATAAAGGCTTGGTTCTATTTTTATTTTTATTTGATCAAAGTGTTTTGATTGAAATAGTAGTGTTTGACACACATTTGAGTGCAAGGTTTGCAGTATAAAAACCTAGAGAAGATTTGAATTCAAACTCATTTGATTTGGAGTTGTAAAGACTATGTTTGTCTCTGGAATGACTGTAATAATGACCTTTGTTTCTGTGTACTTCATCTTAAACTGTGGATGCTAGCAATGATCCAGGGACTAGCATTGCAATCACAGGGATACTTTTCCTTTATAAAGGAGGGGTCTTACATTAAATCTGTCCTCACATCAACAGAGAATTATAAGTAAATTAAGAACCCTAAACTTCTTTGTTTATCATAATAGAATATATACATTGTCATTTTCCAAGTCAATGGAAGTAGTAGTAACCATATTAATTTATTTTGTATTTGATGCATGAAATAATGACATAGGATCATTGTACATATAACAATTTCTATTCAAACTATGAGCCAATTAGAGTTAAGTTTTATAAACAAATAAAGAAATAATACCATTATATGACAAACTCATAAAAGAACCTTAATATACTCTATTAATGCTGCAATAACTCAACAAATCAATTCTATAAGGAGAATTCAAATCAATTAAGGAAAATTCAAATCTGAAACTAAAACAGAAAATAGAAAAAAGGAAAACAAATAAAAAAACAAATCCTGGCCGTGGCCCAACTCCTCTTTGCTTACCCGTCGACCAGGTGCAGCCCACAAAAGCCCAACAGCCAGCCCAGATCACTCTCTTCTATGACTGACAGGTGGGACCAGGGAGGGACTGCGGGTTGAGCTTAAGAAAGTGCCAGGGGGTTATCCGCAAAACAACACGTCATCGTCTTGTTCCAGCTGGAAGCAGCTCGGTGGCAATGCCGAGACCGTCCGCCGTCGTCCTTGCGCCAAGATCCACGCCGCCGTCGCCAGGAGAGGATAAGGAGGCCACAGCGATGCCTCTGCTCATCCTCATCCCCATTTTCCCCCTCTGAAAACTCCTCTACCTCGTTTTCCTTTTCTTCACCGAAAACCCTAGCTCGGAGGTGAGATGGAGCCGATGATTCCGTGCTCGCCTCGGCCAGATAAGATCACAGTGGAGGCCGTCGTGCTCTTCTCATTCGATTGCCCCAACTTGCACCAGCGGAGGAGGCGTAAATCAATCCAATCGCACCCTCGGTTCCTGACGATGTTCGACAACCTCACCATCGTCTCCGACCGCGCCTCGCCAAATCAATCACACCATCGCGTTCCTGGTGAGTCACTGAGTCTCCTTGCATGCGCTGATGTCTTGTTTGCTTCCTAAATCAACGTCACCATAATCACCCACAAGCACCGCCGCATAAGCTTGTCGTCGGTTGCCCTCCAATGACCAAAAACCAGCGGCGCCACCAAATAAGCACACCCGCTCACTCGCACGCTACTGCCCTCCTCGCCGTTGTCTGCCATGCCACCGGCGAGGTGACGTCAGGGTGAGATCACCCCTGGACACGTCAACGTGTTTGACCAGTCTTTGTCTCGCGTGGCTGATGACATGGCCTAGGGCCCATATGTCGTTGTCTAGGAGTAGAACTAGGGTCATTAATAAACACATTTATACATCTGAGAGCTGAGGTGGCCACTGGCCCACTGGTCAGTGACTAGGGCTAGGTGTGGGTGCGCTGTAAAAAGTTATTTCCTGCTTAAGAAATAAATAAAATGTTATAAGCTCAATTATTATTATTCCAGAAATCAAATAAATGATTAAATCTTGTTTAATTAATAACTTTTGATTTATAATTCAGAAAAATGTGTATAATATATGAAAATTTGTAGAAAAATAAAATCTACAACTTAAAATTATTATCAAATATTATTATAATGATTATTTAAATAATTATGGTTTAATAAGGATTTTAAAAGAAATCAAACTTTGATAATTCATATTCCAATAATGGTAAATGTTAAAAATATGAATAAAATACCAAAAATCTTAGAAAAATAATAACTATAATCATGCATTATTATTTCACTTACTTAAATATTTATTATTTATTAAGTATTTTTAAAGTATTAAATCTTATAAAAATCATATCTTATTATTTATAAATCATAAAATAAATATAATATACCAAAATGATCACAAAAATAATATCTACATGTTAAAAATATAATATTTCACTATTGAGTTAAATAAAAAATTCAAATATTTTAATAACTCAAATTTAAACTTATTTACTTAATGAATGATTCATATAAGGGTAAATAAAATTTGTTAATATTTCTAAAATTAGTCAATCAAGTCTAATAAATAAGTATTAGTCTTGAATATTAGTAATAAGTCATAATGATTCAAAACATTAGAAGTACTATTATATTGAATTATCCTTCTACTATATGAATAAATTATATTAAAAAAGATCTTTAATAATTATAAAATCTTCAAGAATGATATATCAATCAAATACAACCTTATAATGGACTAAATCCAAAGATAATTCATGAGTAGTCACTAGTACAATTTTTTATCCACAAACCATAATCATACCTTTATAAGGAAACAAGAAATCTTGTTCCACTACAAAATTAAGAGACCACTACTTAAATAGAAGAATAACCATTCTTAAGTAACCTTAAGGCAACATTACCAAGTACACCAGGTACAAAGGTTATAAGAATTATACTTTCAAACTATCTTTGTTTTAAAGTTAACTTTAGTCTACCAGAATCTAAATATAACACTATAAACATTATTATATGTTTTATAGTTAACTTTGGTCTAAAAAAGATTAGTTATAAAGCATCTCAAGCCCAAACTATTCAAGCAAACACAAATAACATCGACCACCACTAACTAACCACAAAGATTGTTTAAACCTTAGAAAAGGAAACTTTTCGTCAAAAATTATTCATCTTGCCACTTCAGACAATATATGACAAATAATCAAGATCAAATTACTTCATACTTCACTTGTATACTTAAGATCGATAACACTTAAGCTCTTTATAAGTGACTTTACATGTAAAGTAAAGTTTGAAGATAAACAATTAAAGTGTAAACAATCTTGAATAGCATTTCATAGGTGTATATTTTATTGCTGAATAAATATGTGTTGTTCACACACACTCACAAGCCCTAATAAGAAGCTCAAGTGTGAAACTTATCTAAAAGGACAACACATTCTAAAGTAACCATTTCCGGAATCCAAACCCTAGAACAACGTTATCCCCGAGATTCGCGTTCATAAAAGTGCATCACATTACTTATGCATAGAGCATATTGCTTCTTTAAACATTAGTCCTTACCGGACCAATGATGCTGATTTCAGATATTGGATCTTATATTATCTTGAAGACCGTGAGTGCATAATCTTGAAATCAAAAAAGGCAATTTCACACTTGCTCATGTCCTTTGGTTATGTTCTGTAAAGTATTTTACAAATCCAATGTGGACATCACCTGCATTTGAAGAAGATCTGAAAACACTATTTTCATAATAATGTGATTATAGGTTATTACCATGAGGTAATAACTTACTATAAAAGTTCCGGTGGTAAAGGAACATAATATCTAGGACTTAACAACCAATGTCACCAGTGATTCTTGCGTCGTATATAACGCGTTAACCATGAGATTTGGAATGGGACGGAGAAGTCGGCTGTATCCTTTTCCTCTTGTATGGAGGCAAGACGACCTTAACATGACGTTGTGATTCCTCGTGCGGATCCAACATATGGGTGGGCACCCTTACGCCCCACACTTTTTGTGTCTAGATTATCTATGAATGGTGTTTAGGGATATAGTCCATGTAAATGTTACTATTCCGGGCATCACTAGGTCATAGAGTCTTCGGGAACTCATCAGGGTTTTAGCCTGCCCGAAAGGGGGCTTAACGAAGATGAGCCAGCCTAAAGGATCATGCAGACATATGAGGTCGCAGAGAGGGCAGTGATTGGCTTGGACCAACTACTGGGCCCTACAACATGGAATTATGGACGGGTAAGCTGCCCGGTTGTGCAACAAGGAGTTGGTCTCTCATGGGAAAAGTAACGCACCTCTGCAGAGTGTAAGAACTGTAACTTGTTACTCCATTAGGGAAGGAGCTGCTGACAGCGGAAAGGAACTCCATGAAAGTTCTGGTAAACCCATGAAGGCTGACGGACATATTTTTCAGAACAAAAGCAACCTTTGAAGAAATGTTTTACGAAAACTTGCATTGCCTATGACCTATGGTCTGTGGCTGTAGTTATAGTGCATCAAACACTCCTTTTCTAGTGAATTTGCTGAGTATGCTCATACTAAACGTATCTTCTTAACCCTTGCTAGATTCTAAAGCTGGGATAAATAACATCCACATCAAGTTATGCCCCAGGACTCATCATCCAAAGCTAAAGCTCTTCAATGAAGTCAAGGAAGTCAACATATACATCAACACAAATGAAGACGAAGTTACTGATTAGATAGGAATATAATCTCTAGCCAAAGAACCTAATTCTGTAGTGTATTGCAATAGCAGCAATGCCAATCCCTTAGTTAAAATACTAGTCTTAATAGTATAATAGTTCTTGCGTTGTTTATCTTTGATTCTTCTCTGTAAGAAGTTCTTTCTCTCTCTTTAACCTAGAGTGTTCTCTAGATCTTGTATAAAGAGTGAGTTGTAATCTTTAGCCATGTATTGGACCCGCTGTGTTTCTGTTGTGCCATTCTGAGGGATGTAATATTAGTGAATGGTGTTTCATTGGTGTTATGTCAACGACTATAGTATACTACATCATGCAGTGGTATGTTGGGTCACCGCAGTTGGTATTAGAGCATATGCTTTGACCTTAGGTTGGAAACCTAGTAAATGGGTAGAACCTGTAGGACTTATACTTGCAAGATTAAGAGTTATCTAGTGATATGAGGGATATTCACTTGAGAATAATCCTGTCATGTTGCTAGTGCGATAATTATTTAGTATGATTGCAAATCCGATCATTACCCAAGAGTTTTAACTCTATGTGACTAATGATAATCTCTTATCTACAGTTCCACATGGCACCTCGATATCCACCCCGGAATGTTCAAGTGATGAACAGGACACTGAATGACTATGGAGGGGATTGGACAGATAATCTCCGACAACTTCTATGGAGTTTGGATTGTGAATCAAGACTTTTGGTCAAGATTTGCAGTTACTATGATGGGCAGGTATTATCTAAATACCATGTCATGATCATGTTACCCAAGAAGTTAGGACTCAAGGGAGAAATGCCATCTGGAGAGTTAAGGTGTATGGCATCTGCATATCAGATTGCCGTAGGAGCAGCCATAACCATGATCCGAGAACAGAAATCCCAAGCTCTAGAAGGTAGTACTCATACCATTATACCCCATGAAACCCCAAACCTAGAGCATAAGTTAGATCACTCTACTCTAGTCCAAGCTGAACCTACTCTAGATGTAGAGTATATGGATTGTTATCGGTCTTTGCTAAACACTTATCATAACACTCACCAAGTCTTAGTTCAGGAACTGGATATGGTCATTGAAGACTTTACTGATCCTGATAAAGCAATGGCACGTAGGAAGAAGTTAGATAAAGAAGCTAGGCATCCCAAATACATACCTTCAGGATAAGTGTATGAAGAAACTGAGTTTGATGATCCAAACTCGGAAAATTATGCCTACTACCAAACTGAAACCCAGCCACCTGAAGACCTATGGACCAAGTACAACTCCGAACAACAGGAACGGAATAGAGTTATTCCAAATAACCGTGAGCCAAACAAGTATGTATGGGAAGTAGAATCTCAAGGTGGAACCATAGGAAATCCTATACCTTGTGATACAGGTATTGAAGAAGAGACCCACTATAACCATAGAGAGCCTTATGGACCATATGGGGGTGATACCAATCCAATCGACTGAGAAGAGTATTCCGATAGCTACTATACCAATATATACGATTGGATCCAAGAAAAAGCTAAGGATCCAACTTACTATGAGGAAGCATTGCCGGAAAACCAGGAATAAACTGTAGAAGACTATGCCAACTCTAGTAATTTTTCAATGACTAATCTCAGTCTCGGTACTTCTAATCAAGAATACGCACCTCCTGGATGCTCTTATGCTCCAGAAGGCAGTCGTAGGACTTCACACCATCATGGACGGAACTCCAGGAAGCACTATAGGAAGATGAATGTAAGAAAGGAACAACATCCCAAGGGATGAGAGCTTGAATAATGCACATAGAAGGTAATGCGTATTGTAGTTTGAAAGGTTTGCCGAAATAAGTGAGTATATACTCACAAGAACAAGAAGTTCTTCTAAGATAGTTGTGTAAATAGGTGTGGATCAAACCGTTGGAACATCTAGTACATTTGTAAATTATTTAAAACCTATGTATAATACATGGTATATGTTTTGTTGTTTATCGACTTTTGGATATTATTGGATCTTCTTGATTGACTAGATCTGTACATGAAGTTTAATTAGGTGTGCAAATGCATGATGTAACACTCAGTTATGACTTGATGTTATAGACCTAGATAGGAACAGGAATTCGTATAAGGGAGTGACGAGTTTCAAAGATCATAAGGAAGACCTACATGAAGGATGAAGCAAGATATAAGGAGTATTAACACGATTTGAAGGATAGATAAAGCATAGACTATTCTTAGCCAGATTCAAGAAAGAAGTTTAGTGTAGAAGATGTATGGAGCAACAAAAAGTAATAAACTTAAAGCTCATTCAAAGTAGGTAAGTTGCTAAGAAGTTAATAAAGGAGTTACACCAAGTTCATGGGAGTATCATGAATTAGTACAAAGATGAAGTTGTGGAGCAAAATGATATGTAAGCTCTGACAATTCAGAGAGAATGCCAGTAGTAGGTCGGAAACTGTAAGGTAATACCTACCACCTAGAATGATCCGCCGTTGGTACTTAATCCATCGTCGGCATTCCGATCCACAGTTGGTATGCTGTTCGCAGCCGGTGCTGGTTGAGATAGTTAAACAAATTATATTAATGGTTGCATAAAGAGCATAAAATTTGGCCTAAGTTAAGTAAGACCTAAGGAAGTATAAAACTTTAAGGTGATCATCTTTCGAGATGCTTCGCAAAGTCAGACCTATCCAAGCAAAAATTTCCAATAGTAAGTACGCCATATAATGCTGAAAGATTTGCTTCGGAGATCCACAACTATGTGGATACACCGTACAATCTTTCATCAGACCCTAATTAGGTAAAGTATAAACTGAACAGAGACCAACATTCTAGTTATAAAGCCAATAAATGTTATATATACAATTTAAAGACTATTAGTAAACCCTAAGGGGGAGAGTATACATTATGAATGAAAGTAGAAGAAGTACTTAGGTAATAATGAAAGATTATCTAAAAACTTAATAAAATAAAAGGTTGAAGGGGATAAAGGTTAATCCTAACTGACTAATTCCAAAAGAAACAACTCTTAAGTAACCTTAAGAGGTAATAAAGCACATCCAATTGGGCATGTGTAGAGAATAAGAAATTCCAATGGGTATGGACTAAATGAGTTCAAAACCAATCTTGTAAGGAGTACCAGTATCAACTATACCATGACAAGAATAGAAATATAGTCTTCTAACCACAAACACGGGTATATAGAAACTTAAAACTTGTTTTAGTGAGACGCCCTAGACTGTATTTAACATAGTAATAAAGTTTGATGATAAAATAAAAATAATTGGATTAGGATATATAATCAAGTCATAGAATACTACAAATAATTACATTTAAGGTCATCGTGGAGTGGAGAAATGTAGCAACCACTACAAGTCAATTCCTTACTCCAAAACGTGAGAGTTTGCGAACTTCGAGGATAAAGTTTATTTTAAGGGGGAGAGTCTGTAACGTCCCAGCATTAGAGCTTAGAAATAAGTTGAACCCAGATGCGTGTATTGCATTCATGCATAGAAAATCCGAATAATTTTCACGCTTTTGAACAAAACTTGTCAAAGTGATTGAAGCTTCTCTTAACTTGATGGAATTGAAATAGATCATCAAGTTGACCACGATAAGTTTCGATATGACCTTTGCTAAAACCCTTATATTGGGTAAAGGAGATTTGATCTAAGGGTATATCAAATGTAATTGTTGGAGATATGCCCTAGAGGCAATAATAAATGTAGTTATTATTATATCTTTGTGTTTATGATAAATGTTTACATTCATGCTATAATAGTATTAACAAGGAAACATTGATACTTGTGTGATTTGTAAACTTAAATTTGAAAGTCCCTAGTATAGCCTCTATACTTCACTAGCTTGTTGGTTGATAAATGATTGTGGTTTCCCTATCATGAACATTGAGATGTTATCAACAAAAAGATCATATCATTAGGAGAATGATATGGTGGACATACTCATATAGATAAGCGTAGCATAAAGATCAAGTCATTTCAATAGTTCAATTGCTATATGCTTTCTGATACATAGTTGTTAAACCCCTCCTTTATAAAGGATAGGATCCCTGTGATTGCAATGCTAGTCCCTGGATCAATGCTAGCATCCACAGTTTAAGATGAAGTACACAGATACAAAGGTCGTTTATTACATTCATTCCAGAGATAAAACATAGTCTTTTACAACTTAGGGCCATAGGCCTAATACAAGAGTTTTAAGGAATAAGTAAATAAACACAAGTCTTCATCTTCATGTGCCACAGGCAAGCATGTTGAGTGTAGACTCATGACTCCTATTCATCATCGGAGTAACCTGCAACATCACAAGTTACAGCCACAGAGGGTCAATACTTTGGAATAGTATTGGCAAGTGATACCTTGGTATAATTTTAAGTGGACTATGTTGCTATATGCATTTTGGCTAGTGTAGCTTGGCTTGCTTTGTTTGAAAATACACTTTTCCTATTAGTTGAAATCACTAGGTTTTCTTTGTCAAAAACATTCCCAAGGAAACCTCCAATAGACATTGGGGGTCCTTTACCCTTGTTCACCCACAAATTTTTATTTAGAAGTTGGAGTGTTGAGATTCTTGTGGCTTCCATGTCTTGATGCTCAAAGTGTCCATTTCCTTGGACAAGGCTAAGTACTTAGGTTTTCCATCTGCAGAGGTTGTGCACTTTCCCCACCAGACTTGGTTTCCCAAGACAGGACCTTTCAGAAGCTTTTCCTTAGTCAAAATGGACGCGCTCCAACCTATCAACCCAACTACCACCTTCTGTCCAAATTGACTAAGTTCTGGCAACCTATATGATCAAGGCAGAGCCCATATTGCCAAGTGGTTGCACTGTAAGCTTTCTCCACACTTGGCCTCCAAATCCCTTTGTGCCTGGGTGGCATTCCACAAGTGTGATACACAACCCAAGTCCATGGCCTTGTGTAACCACTCAACATAACCCATACTTTCCATTCCACCCAGGAGGTTTATTTGACTTAGTGGTTTTATTAAGAAAGTATAAGTCTCATGACTTAGAAATATTTTCTTAATTGTAAGTGTAGTTTTTCACCAACCCTTGTTTTGCTATAAGCTAGGCTAAGCAAAATATGGCAACTTATCTTAGGGATAATTCCTTAGTAATTCTACTAGACTACATAGGATTTCCCACTTTTTCATTAGACAAATTATTATGCAATAATATAATGAAAATATCTAATGCTTGTTCAAGACATAGGACAATATATATTCATGCAAATATCACTTGCCTTGGTAGTGTGGGGAGTAGCACTCTTCACAATCACAATCACAATCAAAATCTACACAAGAAATCAAAACATACAATTACACACATTTAAATATAACCAAAAATAGTATGAATGCATGCATGCAAGAATTTAACATGTGTTAAATTTTGAAAAATTCTACCAAGTGTGTGTTCATGATTACTGAAGCATAACAGGACTCAAGTTTGTCCAATAAACTTATTTGTCCATAACAAAATTTTATAAAGACATTTTTATATCTAAATAGCCCCAAACTTGTTCCACAAATAAAACATTTTTAACTGTTACTATATGCTAAACAAAAGGCATATTCTGATAGGCCTTGTCTTGCTGAACTCAACGATATAAAGTTTGCAAAAATCCAACGTGTCATTTGAAAGATATAGGCATTTGAAGTTTGAATCTAATTCAGATTTTGAATTCTGTTTTTAATCTAATCCTTGCCACGTCGGCGTTTCTCTTGGCGCGTGCGGTTCGCACCGGATCACCCTCTTGAGCCGTTGGATCGACTAACGTTGCTTGGCTCAGATCTGTCCATACCCCTTCGATAAGTGAAGTGTTTCTGGCGTGGATCCAGATCTAACGGCTAAGATTCTTCTAACCAAAAAGCAGTGGCGCCTTGGCGGTAATGACAAAGGCGTCGATCGATGGCGGTGCTAGGCGTTCTAGAGGGAGAGGGTATTACCAGTTCGCGGAGGTTCTTGAAGCTCGTCGTGGTAATGGCTTGTGGAGGCGTCGGAGATGGGCTCTAGACCTCGTCGGAGTTTTAAATGCGTCAAGTGGGGTTGTCGGAGTCGCTGCCGATGTTCTGCGTCGCCTGAGCACGAACCAATGGGTTTAGAAGATGCGCAGGACAACTACGAACACGCTCGGGTGAACAAGAAAGCAAGGGGCGGTCGAAACTTACTGGGATTGCTCGCCGGAGTTCGCGAAAACGTCAGCCACGGTCAGTTGTCGATGTTGGCGAGGTTCCTCTTCGTGCTAGGCCAAAATAGGGACACTGTCAGATGCGCACGATGACGAGGATTCTATGCGTATCAACCAGAGGGCAAGGGGTGGTGGCTACTTACGGAGAGAGGTCGCCGGAGTTCGTGAAGAAGACGGTGGCGGCCAGTCGTCGATGTTGCCAAAGCTAGGGGTCATGCGAAGGCAAACGGCGAGTGTCAGAAGATGCGTATGAGTTCACTGAATAAGATAGTGTGAATGGGAGACAGAGGGGAACTCGAGGCTCACCGGAATTGATCGCCGGAGGGGGCTTTGTTAGCGGCGATTCGCGGAGGTTTGAGGGCACAGGCGTGAGTGTGCGATTGGTGGGGAAATTGATCGTGGGGTGGTGGGGATCTTATAGCGGGAGTCGACAAGAGCGCTGCGTTTAATGGCCCAATTAAGCCGCCATCACCGGCGATCACTGCGGCGGCGTGGTCGCGAGCGAGTTTTGGGGAAGACGAAGACAGCGTGTCCAGGGTCCACTCGTCAGTGAGGTGCACGCAGTGAGTGTGGGGACTGGCCGTCAGTGGCTCAGTGTGTGTGCTCGCGCGTGAGAGGAGAAAAGGAATTCCCCGGGTGGGCTTGCTGGGCTCGTTCTTCTGCTGGGCCAGATCCTAGCCGCGTGGCCCTTTTCTATTCAGAAGCTCTTTTCTTTTTCTATTTCCAATTTCTGGTATGAGTTTTGGTATGAATTCAAATCCTTTTGAAATCAGATTGCCTTGGAAATTTTTGTAGGGTTTTGTAGATTCAAAACAGTCACAAAACTAGGTGGTTATATTGTAAAGCTTGGTCCAGCTTGGTTTTAATAATAAATAGGAATTTGTTCCTGTTTGCAATCATTTGAAATGGGTTTTATAATTTACTTCTAAATTTGAAATCTTTGGGTTTTAAAATTTCTCCTAATCTTTCCATCAATGAAGGCAAGCATTGAAGTTTTTAAACATTCAAATATCAACAGGATGATGTTCAATTGAGACATTATGCCCACATGAAATCATAACTCATATTCCATTTCTAAATGATTTTTGAGAAAAGACCCTAAATGCATGAATGATGCAAGGTGATATGAATGAGTTTTAAAGCTATGATTTTTGGGATGTTACAAATCTAACCCCCTTAAGATGAATCTCGCCCTCGAGATTCGGATTGGCTAGCAAATAGGTGAGGGTGGTCTTTTCGAAGATCATCTTCTCTTTCCCATGTTGCTTCCTCTTCGGAGTGATGATTCCATTGTACTTTACAAAATTTGATAGTCTTGGTCCTGGTGACTCTTTCTGCGGTCTCTAAAATCTTAACAGGCTTTTCCTCATAAGTGAGATCACTTTCTAGTTGAACCTCTTCCAAAGGTATGGTATCCTTCAAAGAGGATTCTTCCATTTCTGGGTGACATTTCTTAAGCTGACTCACATGAAATACGTTGTGGACTGCTGATAGAGATTCTGGCAATTCAACTTCATATGCAACTTCTCCTTTGCGACTTAGAATTTTGAATGGCCCAACATATCTTGGTGCCAACTTTCCTTTGACTCCAAATCTTTTCACTCCACGAGTGCGATACTCTGAGATAAGCTCTATCCCCAACTTCGTAGGTGACCTCTCTACGCTTAGAATCCGCGTAGCTTTTCTGTCGGGATTGTGCTATCTTCAACCTGTCTTTAACCAACTTGACTTTCTCTTCGGCTTCTTTGATAAGATCAGGTCCGAATAAGCTTCTTTCTCCCACACCATTCCACAACAATGGGGTGGTACACTTTCTTCCGTAGAGTAACTCAAACGGTGCCATTCCAATACTAGATTGATGACTGTTGTTGTAAGAGAACTCTGCGTAAGGCAAACTTTCATCCCAACTTGCTCCATAGTCTAAAGCACATGCTCTCAACATATCTTCCAGGATTTGGTTGGTCCTTTCTGTTTGTCCATCTGTTTGAGGATGAAAGGCAGTACTGAATTCCAATCTCGTTCCTAAGGATTCATGAAGCTGTCTCCAGAAGTGAGAAGTGAACTGAGTTCCTCTATCCGACACAATACTTTTGGGCACTCCGTGAAGGCTTACGATTCTGCTCATGTATATTTTTGCTAACTTGGCGCTTGTATAAGTTGTCTTCACGGGTATAAAATGAGCCACTTTAGTTAGACGATCCACTACTACCCATATGGAATCATATCCTGATCTAGTCCTTGGTAATCCGGTAATGAAATCCATACCAATATTTTCCCACTTCCATTCAGGAATAGGTAGTGGTTGAAGCAGACCTGCTGGTTTCTGGTGTTCCGCTTTGACTCTGCTACACACATCACACAAAGCGATATGTTCGGCGATGCCCCTTTTTAGATTGTTCCACCAAAATCTTTCTTTCATATCCATGTACATCTTGGTGTTTCCCGGGTGAATAGAATATGGAGAGTTGTGACCTTCTTGTAAGATCAGTTTCCGTAATTCCGGGTCTTGTGGAACACATATACGTTTCCCGTGCCATAAAGTACCTTGCTCATCTATATGGAAGTTCTTAGCCTTTCCTAGACTAATATTTACCTTAATCTTTTCAATCTCCTCATCAGTCTTCTGGACTTCTCGGATCTTGTCCAAAAGAGTGGGTTGAACATCTAAGGACATGAGATGCCCTTCTGGTACAATCTCCAATCTGAGTTCTTTGAATTGCTTACACAAGTCATCTGGTAATTCCCCTTTTGTAAGGCCATTTACAAATGTCTTACGACTTAGAGCATCTGCTACTACATTTGCTTTACCGGGATGGTATTGCAAACTTAAGTCGTAATCCTTGATAAGTTCTAGCCATCTTCTTTGTCTCATGTTGATTTCCTTCTGGGTGAAGATATACTTCAAACTCTTATGATCAGTGAATACTTCACAACGTTTTCCCAAAAGGTAATGTCTCCATGTTTTGAGTGCATGGACAACAGAGGCTAGTTCCAAATCATGAGTAGGATAGTTTACTTCATGAGTTTTGAGTTGTCTCGAAGCATAAGCTACGACTCTACCATCTTGCATAAGTACAACACCCAAGCCTTGATGAGAAGCATCACAATACACCTGGAAATATTTTTCCAAGTCTGGCAGACATAAAACTGGTGCTGTTACAAGCCTCTTCTTTAACTCCTGAAAGCTGACTTCGCAACCTTCCGACCAGGCAAACTTTTTGTCCTTCTTTAGCAATTCTGTCATAGGCTTAGCAACTTTCGAGAAATTTTCAATAAACCTTCTGTAGTAACCTGCTAAGCCAAGGAAACTACGAACTTCCTTCACATTCTTGGGTGATTCCCAATCTGTCACAGCTGAAACTTTAGCCGGATCAACTGCCACACCCTCTTTTGTCATCACATGACCAAGAAATCCAACTTTTTCTAACCAAAACTCACACTTGCTGAATTTGGCATAAAGTTTATGTTCTCTTAACTTTTCAAGTATCAAGCGCAAGTGTCTTTCATGTTCTTCCTTGCTCTTGGAGTAGACCAAGATGTCATCGATGAAAACGACAACGAACTTGTCAAGGAATTCCATGAACACCTTATTCATCATATTCATGAAATATGCTGGCGCGTTGGTTAATCCAAAAGGCATCACGGTATACTCATACAATCCATACCTTGTGGTGAATGCTGTTTTTGGTATGTCTTGCTCTCGAATCCTGAGTTGAAAATAACCTGACCGGAGATCAATCTTCGAGAACACACATGCTCCTTCTAGCTGATCAAATAAGTCGTTGATTCTTGGCAAAGGATACTTGTTCTTGATGGTAACCTCGTTGAGAGAACGATAATCAATACATAATCTTTGCGTTCTATCTTTCTTTTCCACGAACAACACTGGGGCTCCCCAAGATGAAGAACTTGGTTGAATAAACCCCTTCTGTAATTGTTCTCCTAGCTGTTTCTTGAGCTCTTTCAATTCATCAACTGACATTTTGTATGGTCTCTTAGCTATTGGTCCTGATCCTGGCACCAAATCTATCAGAAACTCCACATCTCTATCTGGAGGCATTCCTGGTAATTCTTCCGGAAATACATCCGGATACTCACACACAATTGGCACACTGTCCATGCTAACCCCCTTAAGAGAATTTAGCTTACTTCCTTTAGACTCAAAATTTGACTTAAATTTTATTCTTTTTCCTTCTGGGGTCGTGAGTGTAACTGTGCGATTGGCACAATCTAATACTCCTTCATACTTAGCCATCCAATCCATTCCCAAAATTACATCTAGTCCTTGGGAATCTAGGATTATCAGGCTTACAGGAAACTTATGTTTACCAAACTCTATGATGAGATCCCGGCATCCAAGGCTTGCTATCATGTCTCCCCCTGGAGAACTAACCTTTATTGGACACCCAATGTTTTCTGATGCAAACCCATTTCTATCAACAAATGCCTTTGATATGAATGAATGAGATGCACCAGTATCAAAGAGTACAAATGCTGAAATTGAATTGAGTCTGAACTTACCAGCAACGGCATCAGGTTCCTCATAAACCTCCTCCACATTGATGTGGTTAACCTGTCCTTTCTGGAAAGGATTTGGCTTATTAGGCCCTTCAACTTTCTTTTCAGGGCACTCATTAGCATAATGCCCCAGCTTCTTGCATTTGAAGCACTCAACCTGACTGATGTCCTTTTTAACATACTGACTTCCACCTCCACTACCATTTCCACTATGGTGGTTCTTATGTCCACCCTCGTGGTTCTTGTACTTATCATTGTCATGACTACGGTGATGCTTGTTGTCATGACGGTTGTGGTTGTGGTGCTTGTTGAATTTCCCATGTTTATGGGATCCTGAGCTGCCACTATCATCATAATGAGATCGTTTGTGAGACGATCCCGAGCTGTGTTTGTCGGAGTGTTTCCTCTTCCTACTCTCGACTTGCTTCATTTTACTTTCCAAAATAGCAGCCTTGTCACACAAAGACTGATAAGTTGGGACATATGCTACAGATAACTGTAGGTTCAGCTCATCATTCAAGCCTTCCAAGAACTTTTCATTTCTCTTGGCATCGGTATCAACCTCATCCGGTGCATATCGTGCCAGATTGTTGAATTCTTCTACGTATTCGGCCACACTGCGGTGGCACTGTTTCAGGTTGTGAAACTCCTTCTTTTTCAGACTCATTATCCCTGATGAGATATGAGCGGTGCGAAACCCATCTTCAAATATGTCCCATGTCACTTCATCAATGGGAGTGGTGATTTGGAAGTTATCCCACCATGTGGCGGCTGGTCCTTCCAACAGATGTGCTGCAAATCTGACTTTTTCAGCATCAGTGCAGCCCACTGTCACCAAATCTTTGTTCACGGGCGTAGCGGTCATTGGCTGCCATGGGATCGATTGTTCGAAAACTTTTTGGCCTCAGACGCAATCTGGTGAGCATATCGAAACCGAGGAGGTTGTTGTTGTTGGGGTCGTTGTTGTTGTTATTATTACGGTTTTGGATGAATGTTGTCATCATTTGCATAAGCTGGGTTTGCGCATTCATCATTTGTTGCATTTCCGGGGTGATGTTGTTGGGGTTGGGGTTTGCGCGACGGGGAGGCATCTGTGGTTGTTCAAATAGATAAGAATGAGATACCCATAGATGTTTATGCACAATACATCACAAGCAAAACATAACAAGCAACATAAGAATATAAGTGCAACATCCACATAACAAACTCATGAAATAAAACACACAAGTGACAAGCCATCCACATGTCGGATGGTCCAATAAGTTCGCAACAACAAGTATAAGTATGAAAGTAAAAACGAGTAACAAGTCTACTCGTCAGCATCTATCTCCTCCTCGACGAAGGTAAGACCTGCGTTCTCCATCGCGGTCTTGTTCTCCTCAATCGTAGTGGTCAAAGAATCAACCTTGGTCTTGAGAGCCTTCTTCTGGTAGCGAAGCCTCTCAATAACCATCTGCTGCTGCTCAAGCTCGAAGTCCTTGGACTTCAATTCCTCGTCATGTCCGGATTCTTTTGTTCCTATCACGGGCCGTTTCTCTTGACTCTTGAACTTGCAGTCCTGAGCCTCGAACCTTGTCTCCATTTCCTTGATCATCTCATCCTGCTGCGCAAAAAGCTTGTCCTTCTCACGAAGCTGCACCTGAAGCTCGTCATTACCTAGCATGACGTTCGTCCTGTCCGTATCTACGTGCCTGAGAAGGGTCTCTAAGTCCTGAAGATAAAGACGTATCAGCTCTGCGGTGCTCCTCGAGTCGTCCTCGAAGTCGATGGACTCTCCGTCAACATCACGTCTTCCGAAGACGTGAAAGTGAGTACCCCTAACCTGTCTGGAGTGACGGCCTAACAGTCGTCCTATCAGGTCCTGCATGACTACCTCCATGCCTCTCTCCCTGTCATCGTGCATCAACTTGAAGACGATGGCCTCTGTAGTAGGCTCAGTCTGGCGTCCTGGCTGGGTCACCTTGAAGCCCCAGAGGTCCTTCCTCTCGAACTTGGTGAGTGGGTACACCGTGATGGTGGGAAGAGGGAGATCAAGCAGAGTGGTAAGCTCAACGATACGGGGACCAAAACGAGTAACCCGAAACTCCTCAACAGTGCTGATGGCAACAGGCATCTATTTATAAGATTAAAAAGTTAGAACATCGTAATTCAAGATAAATCAAGACAAACATTTTATACACATCCATGAAACATAATTGTCACACAAGTCATGCATACATAAGTTCATTACATTGTTTAAGGTCCATACTTATTAAAATATCTTTTGAAAACAAGGTGATAAGTGGTGGTCCAACTAACGAAGTGTCCTTACAATCCAATTTCACGGGACCTATTATTGAACACAATGTTCCTAGAGGCAATCCACCAATCTTGTTCCCTTGACTCTATCACTAAGTCTATAACATCTCCCCTTATTTCTTGGTTGTTGTCTTCCAACTCTTGGGTAAGTTCCTTCTCTTTCTCTAAGTCCTTTTGGAGGTTGAGCATTCTGCACTTGACTCTAGCACTTAGTTCCTTGATAGTCCTCCAAGCTGCATCCCTGGCTGACTCAAAGAATGTGGTGTGCATGGTAGTGTTGGTGTACATGCAGAATCCCTTTTCTTTGTGGTTGTCTTCCTTGTTTTTGTACAAGTGAAGTTGCACCCACCAATACTCCACTCCTTCATCCATCACTGGAAAGCCCTTGTACACGGCTTCACCATGTGCATCCATTGCCTCCATGAGGTCTTTGAGAATATTGGGAAACTCAGTTTCACATTCCAAGGTCATGGTCATGAGTGGTCCCTTCTTCACGGCTTCGTTGATGGAGTTCATCTAAAAAGGAAATTGAAAGAGATTAGAAAAGTTTTACAAGAAGAATGGACAAGTGTAGAAATAGTTGAAAAACTTTTTCCTTAGTGGTTTTTCCAGTCCTAGGGTCATAATCCTACAGGCAACACAGTGCTCTGATACCATCTGTTAAACCCCTCCTTTATAAAGGATAGGATCCCTGTGATTGCAATGCTAGTCCCTGGATCAATGCTAGCATCCACAGTTTAAGATGAAGTACACAGATACAAAGGTCGTTTATTACATTCATTCCAGAGATAAAACATAGTCTTTTACAACTCAGGGCCATAGGCCTAATACAAGAGTTTTAAGGAATAAGTAAATAAACACAAGTCTTCATCTTCATGTGCCACAGGCAAGCATGTTGAGTGTAGACTCATGACTCCTATTCATCATCGGAGTAACCTGCAACATCACAAGTTACAGCCACAGAGGGTCAATACTTTGGAATAGTATTGGCAAGTGATACCTTGGTATAATTTTAAGTGGACTATGTTGCTATATGCATTTTGGCTAGTGTAGCTTGGCTTGCTTTGTTTGAAAATACACTTTTCCTATTAGTTGAAATCACTAGGTTTTCTTTGTCAAAAACATTCCCAAGGAAACCTCAATAGACATTGGGGGTCCTTTACCCTTGTTCACCCACAAATTTTTATTTAGAAGTTGGAGTGTTGAGATTCTTGTGGCTTCCATGTCTTGATGCTCAAAGTGTCCATTTCCTTGGACAAGGCTAAGTACTTAGGTTTTCCATCTGCAGAGGTTGTGCACTTTCCCACCAGACTTGGTTTCCCAAGACAGGACCTTTCGAAGCTTTTCCTTAGTCAAAATGGACGCTCCAACCTATCAACCCAACTACCACCTTCATCCAAATTGACTAAGTTCTGGCAACCTATATGATCAAGGCAGAGCCCATATTGCCAAGTGGTTGCACTGTAAGCTTTCTCCACACTTGGCCTCCAAATCCCTTTGTGCCTGGGTGGCATTCCACAAGTGTGATACACAACCCAAGTCCATGGCCTTGTGTAACCACTCAACATAACCCATACTTTCCATTCCACCCAGGAGGTTTATTTGACTTAGTGGTTTTATTAAGAAAGTATAAGTCTCATGACTTAGAAATATTTTCTTAATTGTAAGTGTAGTTTTTCACCAACCCTTGTTTTGCTATAAGCTAGGCTAAGCAAAATATGGCAACTTATCTTAGGGATAATTCCTTAGTAATTCTACTAGACTACATAGGATTTCCCACTTTTTCATTAGACAAATTATTATGCAATAATATAATGAAAATATCTAATGCTTGTTCAAGACATAGGACAATATATATTCATGCAAATATCACTTGCCTTGGTAGTGTGGGGAGTAGCACTCTTCACAATCACAATCACAATCAAAATCTACACAAGAAATCAAAACATACAATTACACACATTTAAATATAACCAAAAATAGTATGAATGCATGCATGCAAGAATTTAACATGTGTTAAATTTTGAAAAATTCTACCAAGTGTGTGTTCATGATTACTGAAGCATAACAGGACTCAAGTTTGTCCAATAAACTTATTTGTCCATAACAAAATTTTATAAAGACATTTTTATATCTAAATAGCCCCAAACTTGTTCCACAAATAAAACATTTTTAACTGTTACTATATGCTAAACAAAAGGCATATTCTGATAGGCCTTGTCTTGCTGAACTCAACGATATAAAGTTTGCAAAAATCCAACGTGTCATTTGAAAGATATAGGCATTTGAAGTTTGAATCTAATTCAGATTTTGAATTCTGTTTTTAATCTAATCCTTGCCACGCGTCGCGTTTCTACTGGCGTGCGGTTGCAAGACCCGGATCACCCTCTTGAGCCGTTGGATCGACTAACGTTGCTGCTCGATCTGTCCATACCCTTCGATAAGTGAAGTGTTTCACGCGTAGGATCCAGATCTAACGGCTAAGATTCTTCTAACCAAAAGCAGTGGCGGCCGTGTGACAAAGGCGGCGGTCGATCGATGGCGGTGCGTTCTAGGTCGTCCGCGAGAGGGAGAGGGTATTACCAGGTTCGCGGAGGTCTTTGAAGCTTCGTCGTGGTAATCGGCTTGTGGAGGCGTTGGAGATGGGCTCTAGACCTCGTCGGAGTTTTCGTCTGGCGTCAAGTGGGGTTGTCGGAGTCGCTGCCGATGTTCTGCGTCGCCTGAGCACGAACCAATGGGTTTAGAAGATGCGCAGGACAACTACGAACACGCTCGGGTGAACAAGAAAGCAAGGGGCGGTCGAAACTTACTAGGATTGCTCGCCGGAGTTCGCGAAAACGTCAGCCACGGTCAGTTGTCGATGTTGGCGAGGTTCCTCTTCGTGCTAGGCCAAAATAGGGACACTGTCAGATGCGCACGATGACGAGGATTCTATGCGTATCAACCAGAGGGCAAGGGGTGGTGGCTACTTACGGAGAGAGGTCGCCGGAGTTCGTGAAGAAGACGGTGGCGGCCAGTCGTCGATGTTGCCAAAGCTAGGGGTCATGCGAAGGCAAACGGCGAGTGTCAGAAGATGCGTATGAGTTCACTGAATAAGATAGTGTGAATGGGAGACAGAGGGGAACTCGAGGCTCACCGGAATTGATCGCCGGAGGGGGCTTTGTTAGCGGCGATTCGCGGAGGTTTGAGGGCAGCCTGGGGGCGTGAGTGTGCGATTGACTGGGGGAAATTGATCGTGGGGTGGTGGGGATCTTATAGCCGGGGAGTCGACAAGAAACGCCTGCGTTTAATGGCCCAATTAAGCCGCGCCATCACCGGCGATCCTGCAGCTGACGTGTGGTCGCGGCGAGTTTTGGGAAGACGAAGGCGTGTGGTCCGTGTCCACTGAGGTCCACGCAGTGGTGAGGTGTGGTGTGTGCGTCGGTGGCTCGTGTGTGTGCTCGCGTGAGAGGAGAAAAAGGGATTCCGGGTGGGCTTGCGGGCTCGTTCTTCTTTGGGCGAGATCCTAGCCGTGTGGCCCTTTCTATTCGTAAGCTCTTTTCTTTTTCTATTTCCAATTTGGTATGAGTTTTGGTATGAATTCAAATCCTTTTGAAATCAGATTGCCTTGAAATTTTTGTAGGGTTTTGTAGATTCAAAACAGTCACAAAACTAGGTGGTTATATTGTAAAGCTTGGTCCAGCTTGGTTTTAATAATAAATAGGAATTTGTTCCTGTTTGCAATCATTTGAAATGGGTTTTAGAATTTACTTCTAAATTTGAAATCTTTGGGTTTTAAAATTTCTCCTAATCTTTCCATCAATGAAGGCAAGCATTGAAGTTTTTAAACATTCAAATATCAACAGGATGATGTTCAATTGAGACATTATGCCCACATGAAATCATAACTCATATTCCATTTCTAAATGATTTTTGAGAAAAGACCCTAAATGCATGAATGATGCAAGGTGATATGAATGAGTTTTAAAGCTATGATTTTTGGGATGTTACAATAGTAACCTAATTCCTTCGACCATGAGATCATGCATATCACCTTTACCGGATGGATGCTTTGATGACATCAAACACCACACCGTAACTGGGTGGCTATAAAGGTGGCATTGAGTGTTCAGAAAGTATTGGTTGAGACACATGGATCAAGAGTGGGATTGTCCATCCATATGACGGATAGATATACTCTGGGCCCTCTCGGTGGAATGTCATCCAATTAGCTTGCAAGCATGTGACTGGCTCACAAGGGATCACATATCACGGGAACAAGAAAAGAGTACTTATCGGTAACGAGGTTGAACTAGGTATGCAGAGATACCGACGATCATAACCTCGGATAAGTAAACTATCGTGAGACAAAGGGAAATTGGTATCGTATGTAAGTGGTTCATTCGATCGCAAAATAATCGTAGAAATATGTGGGATCCATATGAATTTCCAGATTCCTCTATTGGTTATTGTTCGGAGAAGTGTCTCGATCATGTCCGCATAATTCACGAACCGTAGGGAGACACACTTAAGGATTCGACGTTGTTTGAGTAGTTATGGTATTATGAGAAAGAGACCGAATGTTGTTCGGAGTCTCGGATGGGATCCGGTATATCACGAGGTGATCCGGAATGGTCCGGAGAATAAGATTCATATAAGGAAAGTCCCGTTTCGGAGTTCGGGAATGATTAGGTGTTTTCATGGGAATGTTCTAGAAGGTTCGGAATGTCCCACTCGGAGGAAGGGTACATGAATGTGTCATTGCATATTAGGATGATTGCATCATGTACTAAGTGTTCTCGCTGTTCCAAATAAAGGATTAAATTGAATCCTAAATTGAAAAGTCAAATAGCAAGTTTGAAAAGTCAAACGGCTAAAATTGGAAAGAGGGAAGAGGAAAGAGGAAACCGAGTTGGGGAGGAATCCTCCTCCAACCGGCACCTCCTCCAAGCCGAGTTGGGGAGGACTCCTCCTCCCTCATGGCGCCGGCCTCCACCTATATAAGGAGGCGGGCTTCCTCTAGACACACAAGTTCCTATCCTCTAAATCTAAACCCTAGCCCTAGTCTCCGGTTTAGAGCCATTTTGGTTTAGAGCTTCTAATTGCCCTAGCCTCCGGATTAGAGCCTTCTAATTGGTGTGTCTAAACCCTAGACCGCCGAGGAAACTCTCTCATACTCCACCATACTCGCTCCGGCTTAAGGCGAAGCCCTGCGGGATCTCCCCTCTACTTCCGGTACCACGCCGTTGTGCTTAGGAATCGCGAGAGTGCTACAACCTCCATTTTCTTTGGAACAAGGGAGAGGAAGGTCTTCGTCGAGTACCGAACGTGTGACCGATTGGAAGCTGCGAACGCATGGCCTTGGAAGGATCGTCTCGCGATCTTGAGATTGGGAAGAGTACGACTACATCACCCACGAGAATCCGCTCTCGTTAAACACTTTGGAATCTTCGAGGGTAAGTTATTCCATCGACTCGTTGCTACGATCTAGTAGATAGATCTTGGCTTGTTTGTTTGTATGCGATAGAAATTTTTTGTTTTCCATGCTACGAAACCCTACAAAGGTATCGAGCCGTGTCTATATGTAGATCATTGCCTGAGTAGAACACAATGGTCATTGTGGGCGTTGATGCTTTTATTGTCGATTGCTTCTTGTGTACTTTGCATCTTGCGGTATGTTGGGATGAAGCGGACCGGGCTAACCTTACATGACATCGTTCATGAGACTTGCTCCACGCTTGACATGCAACTTGTATTGCATAAGTGGCTTTATGTGCTGTTTCTCCTAGCATAGTTAAGATCCAATTTACAACGGGTGATCAACAATGCTAGTATCAATGTTGTGGTTCTTGTTCGTAAGTTAGAACGACACTTATTGAAAGCCCCAAACCACGTAAAATATGCAAAGAAAGTAGAGGCGTCTAACTTTGTTTTGCAGGGGTGTGCAGTGATGTGATGTGGTCATGATTGTGATTATATTTGATGTATGCAATGATCCTTATTGTAAGTTGGCAACCGGCAGGAGCCAGATGGTTGTCTTTAATTTATGCTAAGACCCGCGTGTCTATTCAAAGTAGTTGTAATAGTTGAAGACCGGTGGACGACAACCATGGAGAAGCGTCATTGACCTTGATGCAATGCCGGTGATGATGGAGATCATGTTCGTGCTTGAAGATGGAGATCGGAAGCACAAAGAATAAAGGCCATATCATATCACATATTATGAATTGCATGTGATGTTAATCCTTTATGCATCTTGTATTGCTTAGTAGACGACGGTAGCATTATAAGATGATCCCTCATGCACATGAATTTCAAGTCATAAAGTGTTCACCCTTAGTTAGCACCGTTGCTAAAGCTTGTTGTTTCGAAGCACCACGTGATGATCGGGTGTGTTAGATTCTGCAAGTGTATACAACGTGAGCAAGCCAGATTTGGTCATGCGGAAACTAAGGTTTGATCTTGTCGAGCCTAGCATGTACATACATGGTCACGGAACACGGATCACCGAAAGGTAAAGCATGAATCATATAGTAGATATGATGAACATGACGATTGTTCGCCATTGAAACTGTATCAACTCTCGTGATGATCGGTGTTGATGTAGTGGATTTGGTTCGTGTGATCACTAAAACAATGTGAGGGATGTTGTTTTGAGTGGGAGTTCACCTAGTTTAATTTCATTATTAAATTGAACTCAATTTGTCATAAACTTAGTCTAAACTATTGCAAATATGTTGTAGATCAATGGCAGCCCCTACCATCAATTTTAATGCGTTCCTAGAGAAAGAAAAGTTGAAAAACAATGGAAGCAACTTCGCAGATTGGTTCCGCAATTTGAGGATTGTCCTCACATTTGGTAATTTGACCTATGTCTGGATGCACATGGGTGACCCACTGCGGTGATCTTGCCGATGAAGTAAAGAATGTTTACCTCGCTCGGAAGAATCGACTCCATAGTTCAGTGTGCTATCTTGTATGGTTTGGAATCGAGCTTGAGAAAAGGTTTGAAGATTGAGACCCATATAATATTGTCGAGGATCTCAAATTGATTTTTGAGACTCATGCGGCAATTGAAAGCTATGAGGCTTACGAAAAGTTCTTTAACCGGAAGATGGAAGAAGCAGCTCCATCGGTGAGCATGTGCTTAAGATGTCAGGCACGCAAAACAAACTTCAAAGCTTGGGTATAGTGATTCCTAATGCTTTGGTAATTTACGTGTCCTCAATCACTACCACCAAGTTACAAGAACTTTGTGATGAACTACAACATGCGAACATGAACAAGACGTTGCGAACTCTTTGCCATGTTGAAATCTGCGAAGTGGAGATCAAGAAAGAGCACCAAGTGTTGTTGGTCAATAAGACCACCAAATTCAAGAAAGGCAAGTCTAAGCAAAGGGACACTTCAAGAAGGGTGGTAAGAAAGTTACCACGCGCCGGCGAAAGACCAAGGCTGGACCCCAAGCCCGATCTTGAGTGCTTTTACTACAAGGAGAAGGTCCTTTGAGCGGAATTGCCCAAAGTACTTGGCGGATCTGAAGAACGGCAACATCAAGAAGAAAGGGATATCTGACATACATGTTATTGATGTGTATCTCACTAGTACTCGTAGTAGTGCCTGGGTATTTGATACTGGTTCGGTTGCTCATATTTGTAACTCGAAACAGGTGTTGCAGAATAAACGGAAGCTAGCGAAGAACGAGGAGACGATGCGCGTGGGAAACGGATCAAAGGTTGATGTGATCGCGGTCGGCACGCTACCCCTTCATCTACCATCGGGATTAGTTTTATACTTAAATAATTGTTATTTGGTGCCTGTGTTGAGCATGAACATTATATTGGGATCTTGTTTATTGCGAGACGGTTACTTGTTTAAGTCCGAGAATAATGGTTGTTCGATTTATATGAGTAATATGTTTTATCTACATGCACCTTTGATAGATGGTCTATTCTTATTGAATCTCGATAGTGGAAATACACATATCAACAACATTGAGGCTAAACGTTTGAAATCAAGCGATAATTCGACCTATATGTGGCACTGTCGTCTTGGTCACATTGGAGTGAAACGCATGAAGAAACTCCATTCCGATGGACTTCTTGAATCACTTGATTTTGAATCACTTGAAATATGCGAAGCATGTCTGATGGGAAAAATGACTAAGACTCCATTTTCTGGTATGATGGAGCGAGCTACGGACTTATTGGAAATCATACATACCGATGTGTGTGGTCCAATGAGTGTAGCATCATGTGATGGTTATCGTTATGTTCTTACCTTCACGGATGACTTGAGTAGATATGGGTATATCTATTTCATGAAACATAAGTCCGAAACTTTCGAGAAGTTTAAGGAGTTTCAAAGTGAGGTAGAGAATCAACGTAACAAGAAGATTAAATTTCTACGTTCTGATCGTGGAGGTGAATATCTAAGTTACGAGTTTGGCGAGCATTTGAAGAAATGCGGAATACTTTCATAGTTGACACCGCCGGGAACACCACAGTGTAATGGTGTGTCCGAACGTCGTAATCGAACTCTTTTAGATATGGTTCGTTCTATGATGTCACTTACAGATTTACCGCTATCATTTTGGGGTTATGCATTAGAAACAGCCGCATTCACTTTAAATAGGGCACCGTCTAAATCCGTTGAAACGACCTTGTATGAATTATGGTTTGGGAAGAAACCTAGATTGTCGTTCCTTAAAGTTTGGGAAGCCTATGTAAAGAAGTTACAGGACAAGCTTGAACCCAAAGCGGAAAAATGCGTCTTCATAGGATAGAAGGAAACTATTGGGTATACCTTCTATCATAGATCCGAAGGCAAAATCTTCGTTGCCAAGAATGGATCCTTTCTAGAGAAGAATTTCTCTCGAAAGAAGTGACTGAAGGAAAGTAGAACTCGACGAGGTTGTCGAACCTTCTCTCGAATTGCAGTAGCGCACCGGAAGAAGTTCCTGTGGTGCCTGCACCAAATAGAGAGGAAGCTAATGATGGTGATCATGAAACTTCGGTTGAAGTTGCTACAGAGCCTCGGAGGTCAACGAGAACTCGTACCACTCCAGATTGGTATGATCCCGTTATGAGTGTCATGTTGGTGGACAACACCGATGATCCTGAGACATATGAGGAAGCGATGATGAGCCCAGATTCCAATAAATGGCAAGAAGCCATGAAATCGAGATTAGATCCATGTACGAAAACCAAGTATGGACTTTGGTGGACTTACTGGGATGGCGGAAGGTCATCGAGAACAAATGGATTTTCAAGAAGAAAAGCAGATCTTGATGGTAATGTTCTATAAAGCTCGACTTGTCGCAAAAGGGTTTCGACAAATTCAAGGAGTTGACTATGATGAGACTTTCTCATCGGTAGCGAAGCTAAAGTCTGTGAGGATTATGTTAGCAATCGCTGCATATTATGATTATGAGATATGGCAGATGGATGTCAAAACAGCATTCCTCAATGGAGATATTGATGAAGAGTTGTATATGATGCAACCCAAAGGTTTTGTCGATCCTAAAGATGCTAACAAGGTATGCAAACTTCAACGGTCCATCTATGGATTGAAGCAAGCATCCCGAAGTTGGAATCAACGTTTTGATAAGGTAATCAAAAGTTTTGGTTTTATACAAACTTATGGAGAAGCTTGTATTTACAAGAAAGTGAGTGGGAGCTCTGGCATTCTTAATACTATATGTGGATGACATATTGTTGATTGGGAATGATGTAGACATTCTTAATAGTGTCAAGGAATATTTGAATAATAGTTTTCAATGAAGGATCTTGGCGAAAGCTTACATATTAGGCATAAAGATTTATAGAGATAGATCGAACGCCAAATATCATTGTCACAGTACATATTTGGACAAAGTTATAAAGAGGTTTGGAATGGAACAAAGCAAGAAAGGGTTCTTGCCCATGTTGCTAATCGACCTTGAGTAAAACTCAAAGTCCGACATCGGCAGAAGATAGAGAAAGGATGAGTAAGACTCCTATGCCTCACCATAGGATCTCTAATGTATGCCATGCTATGTACTAGACCCGACATTGCATATGCCGTTAGTTTAACTAGCAGATATCAAAGTGATCGAGTGGATCATTGGACGTGATCAAAAACATCCTTAAGTACTTGAGAAGAACTAAGGATATGGTTCTTTCTTATGGAGGTGATGAACAGCTCGTTGTTAATGGTTACACCGATGCTAGTGGGAACACCGATCCGGATGATTCTAAATCACAATCTGGATACGTATTTATTTTGAATGGTGCGGATTGGAGGAGTGCAAAGCAAAGCGTTGTGGCGAGATCTTCAACTGAATCGGAATACATGGCTGCTTCAGAGGCTTCACAAGAAGCGATATGGATGAAAGAGTTCATTACAGAGCTGGGTGTGGTTCCTAGTGCGCTGGACCCAATGTCTATCTACTGTGATAACATGGGAGCCATAGCTAATGTGCAAGAACCAAGGTCACACAAGAAGCTGAAGCACATCAAGCTGCGTTTTCACGCTATTCAAGAACATATCCAGGATGGGGATATAAAGATTTGCAAAGTACACACAGATCTGAATGTGGCGGATCCGTTGACTAAACCTCTCCCGAGGGCAAAACATGACCAACACCAAACTGCCATGGGTGTTCTGTATATTACCATGTAATCTAGATTAGATGACTCTAGTGCAAGTGGGAGACTATTGGAGATATGCCCTAGAGGCAATAATAAATGTAGTTATTATTATATCTTTGTGTTTATGATAAATGTTTACATTCATGCTATAATAGTATTAACAAGGAAACATTGATACTTGTGTGATTTGTAAACTTAAATTTGAAAGTCCCTAGTATAGCCTCTATACTTCACTAGCTTGTTGGTTGATAAATGATTGTGGTTTCCCTATCATGAACATTGAGATGTTATCAACAAAAAGATCATATCATTAGGAGAATGATATGGTGGACATACTCCTATAGATAAGCGTAGCATAAAGATCAAGTCATTTCAATAGTTCAATTGCTATATGCTTTCTGATACATAGTAACCTAATTCCTTCGACCATGAGATCATGCATATCACCTTTACCGGATGGATGCTTTGATGACATCAAACACCACACCGTAATTGGGTGGCTATAAAGGTGGCATTGAGTGTTCGGAAAGTATTGGTTGAGACACATGGACCAAGAGTGGGATTTGTCCATCCATATGACGGATAGATATACTCTGGGCCCTCTCGGTGGAATGTCATCCAATTAGCTTGCAAGCATGTGACTGGCTCACAAGGGATCACATATCACGGGAACGAGAAAAGAGTACTTATCGAGGTTGAACTAGGTATGCAGAGATACCGACGATCATAACCTCGGATAAGTAAACTATCGTGAGACAAAGGGAAATTGGTATCGTATGTAAGTGGTTCATTCGATCGCAAAATAATCGTAGAAATATGTGGGATCCATATGAATTTCCAGATTCCTCTATTGGTTATTGTTCGGAGAAGTGTCTCGATCATGTCCGCATAATTCACGAACCGTAGGGAGACACACTTAAGGATTCGACGTTGTTTGAGTAGTTATGGTATTATGAGAAAGAGACCGAATGTTGTTCGGAGTCTCGGATGGGATCCGGTATATCACGAGGTGATCCGGAATGGTCCGGAGAATAAGATTCATATAAGGAAAGTCCCGTTTCGGAGTTCGGGAATGATTCCGGTGTTTTCATCGGGAATGTTCTAGAAGGTTCCGGAATGTCCGGCACTCCGGAGGGGAAGGGGTACATGAATGTGTCATTGCATATTAGGATGATTGCATCATGTACTAAGTGTTCTCGCTGTTCCAAATAAAGGATTAAATTGAATCCTAAATTGAAAAGTCAAATAGCAAGTTTGAAAAGTCAAACGGCTAAAATTGGAAAGAGGGAAAGAGGAAAGAGAGGGAAACCGAGTTGGGAGGAATCCCTCCTCCAACCGTGGCACCTCCTCCAAGCCGAGTTGGGAGGACTCCTCCCTCCCCTCATGGCCGCCCCTCCACCTATATAAGGAGGCGGGGCTTCCTCTAGACACACAAGTTCCTATCCTCTAAATCTAAACCCTAGCCCTAGTCTCGGTTTAGAGCCGTTTTTTAGAGCTTCTAATTGCCCTAGCCTCCGGATTAGAGCCTTCTAATTGGTGTGTCTAAACCCTAGACCACCGAGGAAACTCTCTCATACTCCACCATACTCGCTCTGGCTTAAGGCGAAGCCTGGGATCTCCCTCTACTTAGGTACCAGCCGTTGTCTTTGCCGGAATCGCGAGGAGAGTGCTACAACCTCCGCTCTTTGGAACAAGGAGAGGAAGGTCTTCGTCGAGTACCGAACGATGTGACCGATCATGGAAGCGCTTCCGGAACGCAGCGCCGGAAGGATCGTCTACGCGATCTTGAGATCGGGAAGAGTACGACTACATCACCCACGAGAATCCGCTCACGTTAAACACTTTGGAATATTCGAGGGTAAGTTATTCCATCGACTCGTTGCTACAGTCTAGTAGATAGATCTTGGCTTGTTTGTTTGTATGCGATAGAATTTTTTTGTTTTCCATGCTACGAAACCCTACAGTAATAAAATTTAAACCCTAATACATTATGATTTATATTTGATCCTTAGGTGATCATATCATAGTATTCATTATAATCACTCATGAGTACCAAGTTAAGGATATAACACAAATAATAAGAATGTAATAACTATATCTTAATATCATCTGCTTATACCATGAGTATAATGGTAATACCTAACCCTACTTCTTAAGTAAGATTGAGTAGGAAAGAAACTAAGTTTAGATCTTTCTTTCTATATTCTAAGTTAAGATCATTCACCATATATCTTTCTTTCCTAGAGTGAGTTGTAATCTTTAGCCATGTATTGGACCCGCTGTGTTTTTATTGTGCCATTCTGAGGGATGTAATACTAGTGAATGGTGTTTCATTGGTGTTATGTCAACGACTATAGTATACTACATCATGCAGTGGTATGGTAGGTCACCGCAGAAACCGAGGTTATCGAACCAGTAGGAGGAAGGAAACGTCACACAGGTGTTGCAAGCAACGTAGAGACCTGCACAACACAAACTCAAGACTTTGCCCCAATGAATCGGTGGGGTTGTCAAGCTAACCGGTTTGCTGTAACAAAGGATTAAACGTATGGTGTGGAAGGTAATGGTTTGCAGCAAGTTAACAAGTAATAGTGGAAGGTGTATGAATGTAAAGATTGGACCGGGGTCCATAGTTCACTAGAGGTGCTCTCCTTAGATAAATAACATGGCATGAAGGGTAAACAAATTACAGCAGGGCAATTGACAAGAACTGAGCAAGGCATAACAATGCAATTACCAGTCAGAAAGATCCTATGAGATTCGATTGGGCAATACAACAAGATACATAGACCGCCATCCAACTGCATCTATGACTAGGAGTCCACCTTCAGGTTATCATCTGAACCCCCTCCAGTATTAAGTTGCAAGCAACAGACAACTGCTTTAAGCAAAGTGTGTAAGGTAAACAGTCCACATGTTCCATGAATAAGAGACCGTTGTTTTCTCCCTAGTAGCAACATCACATCTACAATCGGAGAGATTATTGTCACTTCCCTTGGAAACTAGAGGCATGAACCCACTATCGAGCATAAATACCCCCTCTTGGAGTCACTAGCAACTACTTGGCCAAGATAGCTACTAACAACGGAGAGCATGCAAGATCACAAACAACACAGACATGATAGAATCATAAAGACAAAACCATTAATAAAACCAACATAATAATCTCAATATCCATGGATCCCATAAACACAACATGCATGATTACAAATAGATTAGATCTTGATTATGAACGGAGCTCACAAGATCTATACATGAAAGCACAAAGGAGGAGATACAACCATCTAGCTACTACATAGACCCATAGTCCAAGATGGAACTACTCACGCATCATACCGGAGAGAAGGCCTCCGGGATGATCTCCCCTCCGGCAGGGTGCTGGGAAGAACTTCAGATCCCCCCGATATAGGGACGATCGTGGCGGCGGCTACAGACGGTTTCGTGGAGATTTGATTGGGTTCTTAGGGTTTCTGCATCGGGGGCTTCTTATAGGCGAAGGGGGAGGCCGAGGAGGCGACCAGGGGGGCCAAACCCTAGCCAGGCGTGGGATGGGGCCCACCCGCGCCTGAGGTGGGTTTGGCCGCCCTAGACGGCCCCTCCGGCTCCCCTCTGGACTTCTTGTTCCCCACGGAAAGTAATTGACTTTGATGTTTGTCCCGTCCAATTCCGATAATATTTCTTTACTAACTTTTCTAAAACCAGAAACAACAGAAAACAGGCATCTGGCACTGTTGCAACTTGTTAATAGTTTAGTACCAGAAAACATGTAAAAAACACCTAAAAGTGTAGACAAGCAAAGCAAAGTAGATACAAAAAAGCATGGAGCATAAAAATTATAGATACGTTTACAACGTATCAACATCCCCAAGCTTAACTCCTGCTCGTCCTCGAGTAGGTAAGTGATAAAAGAATAATTTTTGAGGTGACATGCACCCTCACAATAAAGATCCAACCATTTGCAAGCAATGAAAGCCGGGATCAAAGAACTCTAAACATGTGCATGAAAGATGGAGTTCTAAGAATAGGACATAGTAACTATGCATGCAACATGGCAAGCTACAAACAAAGATCATGAATAACATGCATTGAAAAACGTTTGTTTGTTTCACATACAGAAAACATGGCATAGTGGTAATCAGCTTGTCCCTCATAGAGTACCAATATAGATCCATAGGACACCTTCAAAGTCTACAAGGGTGACGAGAAACAAATAGCACAAGAACAAGTAATATCACAATATGCATCAATTAATAAGCTCTGGAATACTGCACACAGAATGACAACTATTCTCTCTTAATGGTGCCTAAAGGTAGAAGGTGGAGACTCAATAATGGTGGAAGAAAAGCCTTTTTTGTAAAGGAAGCAGGGATTACAAGTTTCAAAAGGAGCTTCCAAAAATTATGGTACTTGTTAGCTTTCAGCCCTCATTGCCCCTATCATAAGCATCTTGAAGTGGTTAACGTTAAAGTGGCAAAGATGGAGTATATGCTTGACTAAGTATAAGTTGGCAATCTCAAGTCCCTTGAATACGAGGGCCACACCTCATGCATACTCAACTTTGGGTCCAGGTAAGTTCTTTTCACTGTAAGTATTTGCATATCATTGAGAACCGCCAACGGGGTACCCCTTGCACATGGTACAGGAGCTTTCCCATAACCAAAATGACAAGACAAGAAGACAATGAGCATCTCAGCAATCTTTTTATTTACCATATGCATAGCTTTTTATTGAGGATGCTTCATAGATAGCTCATTATGGTGATGCTGCAAGTTTCCACCATGATTAGGCATGGCTTAGGCTAGCGGCCCAGGCGTTTCTCTAACACATGATACAAACTCCATGGACTTACAAGTTCCCTATTTATTTCACACCGCTGACATCCATAGACAAAAGAACATGATATCAACTGAGTACAAAGTACAAGTGCAATGTTGAAAACGTTCCCCGTGACAGCACGGTTCTGCTAATTCCAACTTATAAGTGCAAGCATATACAACATAGTTATGACAATGGTTCGAGTTTATTAGGGGCACAGAATATAAAGTGTGCCATCAAGATCGTGAGGGCTTTAATCACTAAGTTTTCACATAACAAAATAGTTTTTAATTGGAAGATAGTTGAAAACAAGAATATACTTGGAATGGTGTAACACACCATGCATAGGCGTTTATAGTGGACTCTTTGGAATAACTTGGTTTCTTGGGAGTTGGAAGCATGAGTAGTACTTACTCATACAAGTGGAGGCTAGCAAAAGACTGGGAGAAACCAACTAAGAGAGCAATAATAGCCATAATCATGTAGTGCAACAAAGCATACTAATCAAAGCAAAGAGTGGTACTACAAGTCAAGGACTAAATGATCATAGAGGCTAATGGTGACTTGTCATAGTCATAACATGGTGTGAGCATGTGCCAAGTCAACCCAAGCAAAGCATCAAAGGAGAATACCACAATACTATGCTTTTGCGTGCTAAAACAACGCATAATTTCTTCAAGGCACACTAAACAACCCCAATTGTTTGGAACAATACATGCTACAGCAATAATCACTAAGCATAAGGTCAAAACAACACCTAGCATTTCATGCTAAAGTCTAAGTCACAGTCAATGCAAGATCCTCTTGCACTTCAAGCAAGAACTTACTACTTCTTTCCAACACCAAGCAACTTATTTGCAAAACAACACAGCGAGAACGGGGGTCCAAACTACTCAAGAAAACTAAACAAACTAAGCAAAGCAAACGAAAACTAAGACGCTCCAAGAACAACACAACTGTGCATGAAACAATAAAAAACAAAGTGTCTAGAGAGACCTGAGATTTTTATTGATGAAGAAGGGGATGCCTTGGGCATCTCCAAGATTTGATGCTTGTACCTCTTGGATATTTCTTGGGGTGACACCAGGATGGCATCCCCAAGCTTGAGATTTTGTCCATTCTTCATCTCATTGCATCATTCTCTCTCTACACGTGAAATTTTTCCTTCATACAATCTTCATTAGCAACATTAGCTTCTTCAAAAGATATTAGACCTCTGGCAAAGCTTTGAAACAGCAAGGCTTTTTACTAATAACACAAGCTACTGTAGTAACTCCTTCAAAAAGCTCAATTCACCTAAAGAGAACTCAAAAAATAATCAATAAGAAGAAAATGCAAATAATGGCAGAAATCTGTCAAAACAGACCAGCAGGTAGAAATCAATTTTTTTGAACATCTTATGTTGCTCAAATTAATGTGTATTAAACTAAATAAAGTTAGCTAACATACTGGGGGATTTATTCGTAAATTTTTAGCTCAATCCAAGTTATAGAGACTCCTCACGATTTTTTTTGGTCGAGGGCATAAATCTGTTTCGGGATAGCAACTCCCCAAATCTTACTTCCCTCTCATTAGAGGTCATTCTTAGCATAGAAAGCAAACAAAAAGGATAAGGAGAGGTCATTACAGAAGTAATAACTTCCAAGACTCAAGGAAACTCTTGGGTTATCTCCCAACAAGTACTTTTCTTTAACGCCTTTAAGTTTGGCTTGAAAGCTTGAGAAGATGCTCACATAAGAATTATGAATTGAAGTCAAAGAGAGCATCAAGAAGCAAATTCAAAACACATTTAAGTCTAACCCTTTTCCTATGCATAGGAATCTTGTATGCAAATAAATTCACAAAGAACAAAGTGATAGGCATAGGAAGACGAAACAAGAGCAACTTCAAAACTTTTAGCACATAGAGAGGTGTTTTAGTACCATGAAAACTTCTACAACCATACTTTACTCTCTCATAATAATTTTTAGTAGCATCATGAATAAACTCAACAATATAGCTATCACATAAAGCATGCTTTTCATGATCTACAAACATATAATTTTTATCAATCTCAAAAATAGTGGGATTAAAACCTTCACAGGTTTTACCCAAAGTAGATATTTCAAAAGGATCCACATGAACATAACATTAATCCTCCTTTGGTAAGCATGGGGGACAATCAAATAATATAAGGGGTAAAGAGTTACTCTCAATAGAAGGTAGACATGGGTACATCCATTATTCCTCCTTTTGTTCATCACTCTCCTCCTCTTTTTCATCTAATGAGCTTCCAGTTTCAACAATTTCTTCTTCCATAGGCTCCTACAAGGCATTATTCTCTTCCAGTTGTGGAAAGCACCTATTAAAATATTCAAGAATATAGCCATTTGCTTCCTTGTAATTGTTAAAGCAAAATTTAAGTATCTCATAAACCTCATGTTCATAAGGTGCACCATCAGTATTTTCAAGTAAGCTGGCAAGTTTAAATGCACCCTTGAAGGAAATAAACTCTTCAATTTGTTCCACATCATAAAAGTCATAATTTCCTTTAACATAAGAAGATATGGTAACATTATCATTATACTCACATTGAAAGGGTAGGTGTTTATACCTCCTGCAGCAAAATGATTTATCAAAGAAATAAGTAACATTATAAGTAGAGCACAAGTCTCTAGCAATAGTATTCAACTTATCAATTTGTTACCATAAGTGTATCCCTTTTTGTGACAAGCGGTGTTCCTTATAATAATAATTTTGTTCTTCCGTGAACCCACCTTGCCAATAAGAACTACTTTCAAAGAAACCATCCATTGATAGAAAGCATGACCAAGCAAGGCAAAGACATACTAGCAACTAGAGCAGGAACTATTTTTTGTGTTTTTGAATAAAGCAAGCAAACCAAACTAGACTATTTTTTTTATTTTTTTGGAAAGAGGCAAACAAAACCAAGCAAAAGAAACAAAGCAAACTAAAATCAAAGTAAAGAGAAAGGAAGTGAAGTACTCCCCTTGTGAAGACGTCCTTAGCGTCCCCGGCAACGGCGCCAGAAAATAGCTTGATGGCGCCTAGCACTTGTTGTGGAACGCTTCGTTGGAAACCCCAAGAGCAAGGTGTGAAGCAGCACAACATCAAGTTTCCCTCAGTAAGAAACTGAAGTTATCGAACCAGTAGGAGGAAGGAAACGTCACACAGGTGTTGCAAGCAACGCGGATACCTACATAACACAAACTCAAGACTTTGCCCCAACGAATCAGTGAGGTTGTCAAGCTCAATGGTTTGCTATAACAAAGGATTAAACGTATGGTGTGGAAGGTAATGGTTTGCAGCAAGTAAACAAGTAACAGTGGAATATGTATCAATGGTAAATATTGGACCGGGTCCATAGTTCACTAGAGGTGCTCTCCTTAGATAAACACCATGGCATGAAGGGTAAACAAATTACAGCAGGGCAATTGACAAGAACTGAGCAAGGCATAACAATGCAATTACCAGTCAGAAAGATCCTATGAGATTCGATTGGGCAATACAACAAGATACATAGACCTCCATCCAACTGCATCTATGACTAGAAGTCCACCTTGAGGTTATCATCCGAACCCCCTCCAGTATTAAGTTGCAAGAAACAGACAACTGCTTTAAGCAAAGTGTGTAAGGTAAACAGTCTACATGTTCCATGAACAAGAGATCGTTGTTTTCTCCCTAGTAGTAACAACACATCTACAACCAAAGAGATTATTGTCACTTCCCTTGGAAACTAGAGGCATGAACCCACTATCGAGCATAAATACCCCCTCTTGGAGTCACTAGCAACTACTTGGCCAAGATAGCTACTAACAACAGAGAGCATGCAAGATCACAAACAACACAGACATGATAGAATTATAAAGACAAAACCATTAATCAAACCAACATAATAATCTCAATATCCATCGGATCCCCGCAAACACAACATGCATGATTACAAATAGATTAGATCTTGATCTTGAACGGAGCTCACAAGATCTATACATGAAAGCACAAAGGAGGAGATACAACCATCTAGCTACTACATGGACCCATAGTCCAAGGTGGAACTACTCACGCATCATACCGGAGAGAAGGCCTCCGGGATGATCTCCCCTCCGGCAGGGTGCCGGGAAGAACTTTAGATCCCCCCGATCTAGGGAAGATGGTGGCGGCGGCTACAGACGGTTTCGTGGAGATTTGATCGTGTGCTTAGGGTTTCTGCATCGGGGCCTTCTTATAGGCGAAGGGGGAGGCCGAGGAGGCGACCAGGGGGGCCAAACCCTAGTCAGATGCGGGGTGGGGCCCACCCGTGCCTGGGTGGGTCTAGCCGCCCTAGCCGGCCCCTCCGGCTCCCCTCTGGAATTATTGTTCCCCACGGAAAGTAATTGACTTTGACGTTTGTCCCGTGGAGTTCCGAGAATATTTCTTTACTAACTTTTCTGAAACCAAAAATAGCAGAAAATAGATACCTGGCATTGTTGCAACTTGTTAATAGGTTAGTACCAGAAAACATGTAAAAAGTACCTCAAAGTGTAGACAAGCAAAGCAAAGTAGATACAAAACAAGCATGGAGCATCAGTTAGCGGCGGTCTTTGGCGGCGGCAGCGTCGATTCCAGTCTTGGGCGCTCTAGGTCGCCCGGGGAAGAAAGGAGGCGCTTACCAGAATCGCAGGATGTTGCCGATGCTCAAGGTGGCAATGGTTCGTCGAGGGGCGCGCGTACACGGTAAGGATTCCTCGTCGGAGTTGAGACGGGGCGGGCACGCAGTCGATCGTCGGCGTTGGCGAGGTTCCTCGTCAGCTAAGCCAAAATAGGGTCTGTTAGATGCGCTGTGATGTAGATTCTAGGTGTACCAGTCGAGGGCAAGGCGGTGGCTACTTACGGAGGGAGGTCGCGAGTTCGTGCAGAGAACGGTGGCGGCCGTCGACGTTCTTTGGGAGCTACGGATCATGCGAGGGCAAATGGGGAGTGTCGAGAGGTGCGAAAGACTCGTGAACTTGATAGCATGAACTAGAGATGAGGGGAACACGGACTCACGGGATTCGCCGTGATCGTCGAACAATGGCGTCGTCGGCGAGTTGGGCGACTTCTTTGGTGTGAAGGCGAAATTGTTTGGGGGGAAATGGTCGCGAGGGATGTGGGGATTTTATAGCCAGAGGCTCGACAAGAAACGCTTGCTGCATTAATGCCAATTAACCTCGCGAAATCGGTGCGAAGCAGGCGGCGAGTTCGTCGCGGAATCGGAGAGAAGGCGGCGTGGAGAGGGCCCGCTTGTCAGCGAAACATGCGAAGGGGAGGTGGGGTCAGTCGTGTGCGAGTCTTGTTGGCGTCTTGAGAGAAAGAAATGGCCCGGGTGGGCTAGCTGGGCCTGTTCCGATGCTGGGCTAGATTCCTGGCGTCTAGCCCTTTTCTTTTGTTTACTCCTTTTCTTTTTCTATTTCGATTTTCAGGAATGGTTTTGAAATGAATTCAAACTCTTTTGAATTCAAATCTTTCTGGGGTTTTTGCAGGGTACTGTAGTCTCCAATATAGGCATAAAAGAAAGTGGTTGCTTTGCATAGGCTTGGTCAAGCTTGGAGAACAAAATAACAGAGACTTGGCATTTGGTTTGCAAAATTTTGAGAAATGGTTTTTGAATTTATTTCCAATTTTGCAAATCTTGGTCCAAAACCTCACTCAATCCTTTCTATGAGGAAGACAAACAAGTTAGGTTTAAAATCATTCAAACTCTCAAATGGGGATAGCCATTTGATTTAAATCTGCTCACATAAAATCATAGCACCATGTGCTTCTGTTTTTCTGAAATGAGTTTGAAATTTGATCTCCAATCTATATGCATGCATGAATGATATGCAAACTTTGAAATTATGATTTTAGGGATGTTACAAATCTAACCCCCTTAAGGTGAATCTCGCCCTCGAGATTCGGATTGGCTAGCAAATAGGTGAGGGTGGTCTTTCCGAAGATCATCTTCTCTTTACCATATTGCTTCCTCCTCGGAATGATGATTCCATTGTACTTTGCAAAACTTGATAGTCTTTGTCCTTGTGACTCTTTCTGCAGTCTCAAGTATCTTGATAGGCTTTTCTTCATAAGTGAGATCACTTTCTAGTTGAACTTCTTCCAAAGGTATGGTATCCTTCAAAGAAGTTTCTTCCATTTCTGGGTGACATTTCTTAAGCTGACTCACATGAAACACATTATGGACTGCTGATAGAGATGTTGGTAGTTCTATTTCATAAGCAACTTCTCCTTTGCGACTCAGAATCTTGAATGGACCAACATATCTTGGTGCCAACTTTCCTTTGACTCCGAATCTTTTCACTCCACGGAGTGGTGATACTCTAAGATAGGCTCTATCACCAACTTCCTAGGTGACTTCTCTACGCTTAGGATCTGCGTAGCTTTTCTGTCGGGACTGTGCTATCTTCAACCTGTCCTTAACCAATTTGACTTTCTCTTCGGCTTCTTTGATAAGATCTGGCCCGAATAAACTTATTTCTCCCACACCATTCCATAACAATGGGGTGGTACATTTTCTTCCGTAGAGAAACTCAAACGGTGCCATCTCAATGCTGGCTTGATAGCTGTTGTTATAAGAAAATTCTGCGTAAGGCAGACTTTCGTCCCAACTTGTTCCCTAGTCTAGGGCACATGCCCTCAACATGTCTTCCAGAATTTGATTAGTCCTTTCTGTTTGTCCATCGGTTTGAGGATGAAAAGCAGTACTGAATTCCAACCTCGTTCCCAATGACTCGTGTAGCTGTCTACAAAAATGGGAAGTGAATTGGGTTCCCCTATCGGACACAATACTCTTAGGCACACCGTGAAGGCATACAATTCTACTCATGTAGATTTTGGCTAACTTGGCACTTGTATAGGTTGTCTTCACGGGTATAAAATGAGCCACTTTAGTTAGGCGATCCACTACTACCCATATGGAATCATATCCCGATCTGGTCCTTGGTAATCCGGTAATGAAATCCATACCAATCTTGTCCCATTTCCAATCAGGAATAGGTAGTGGTTGAAGCAAACCTGCTGGTTTCTGATGCTCCGCCTTTACTCTACTACACACATCACACAAAGCAATATGTTCGGCGATGTCTCTCTTGAGATTGTTCCACCAAAATCTTTCTTTCATGTCCATGTACATTTTGGTGTTACCCGGATGAATAGAATACGGAGAGTTGTGTGCTTCTTGCAAAATCGGTTTCCGTAACTCCGGCTCTTGTGGAACACAGATACGTTTCCCATGCCATAATGTACCCTGTTCGTCTTCATGGAAATTTTTAGCTCTCCCTTGGACAATATTTTCCTTAATACTTTCAATTTCCTTATCGGTCTTCTGAGCTTCTCGGATCTTGTCCAACAAAGTGGGTTGAACATCCAAAGACATGAGATGTCCTTCAGGCACAATCTCTAATCTGAGTTCTTTGAATTGAGTACACAAATCATCTGGCAATTCTCCTTTGGTAAGACCATTTACAAACACCTTACGACTTAGAGCATCAGCTACAACATTTGCATTACCGGGGTGGTATTGCAAACTTAAGTCATAATCCTTGATAAGCTCTAACCATCTTCTTTGTCTCATATTGATTTCCTTCTGGGTGAAGATCTACTTCAAACTCTTGTGGTCCGTGAACACTTCACAACGTTTTCCCAAAAGGTAATGCCTCCATGTTTTGAGGGCATGGACGACAGAGGCTAACTCCAAATCATGAGTAGGATAGTTTACTTCATGAGTTTTGAGTTGTCTCGAGGCATAAGCCACAACTTTACCGTCTTGCATAAGTACGGCTCCCAAACCTTGATGATACGCATCACAATATACTTGGAAATCCTTTTCCAAATCGCGGATACTGGTCTTTGTCACAAGTCTCTTCTTCAATTCTTGAAAGCTGACTTCACAACCTTCAGACCAAGCAAACTTCTTGTCTTTCTTTAACAATTCAGTCATTGGTTTAGCAACCTTTGAGAAATTTTCAATGAACCTTCTGTAGTAACCTGCTAAGCCAAGGAAACTACGAACTTCTTTCACATTCTTGGGAGATTCCCATTCTGTCACAGCTGAAACTTTAGCAGGATCAACTGCTACACCATCCCTCGTCATTACATGACCAAGAAAACCAACTTCTTCCAACCAGAACTCACACTTGCTGAATTTGGCATAAAGTTTATGCTCTCTCAACTTCTCAAGTATCAAGCGCAAGTGTCCTTCATGTTCTTCTTTGCTCTTGGAGTAGACTAAGATGTCATCGATGAAAACGACAACGAACTTGTCAAGAAATTCCATGAACACCTTGTTCATCATATTCATGAAGTATGCTGAAGCATTGGTTAAGCCGAAAGGCATTACAGTATACTCATACAATCCATACCTTGTGGTGAATGTTGTTTTAGGTATGTCTTGCTCTCTTATCTTGAGTTGAAAATAGCCTGACCGGAGATCAATCTTCGAGAACACACATGCTCCCTCTAGCTGATCAAACAAGTCATTGATTCTAGGCAAAGGATATTTATTCTTGATAGTTACCTCGTTGAGTGAACGGTAATCTATGCATAACCTTTGGCTTCTATCTTTTCTTCTCCACGAACAAAACTGGGGCTCCCCAAGATGAAGAACTTGGTTGAATAAATCCTTTCTGCAATTGTTCTCCTAGTTGCTTCTTGAGCTCTTTCAGTTCATCAACTGACATTTTGTATGGTCTCTTTGCTATTGGTCCAGAACCTGGTACCAAATCTATCAGAAATTCCACATATCTATCTGGTGGCATTCCGGGCAATTCTTCCAGGAATACATCCAGATACTCGCACACAATTGGCACACTGTCCATGCTAACCCCCTTAAGAGAATTAAGCTTACTTCCTTTGGATTCAAAGTTTGACCTGAATTTTATTCTTTTTCTTTCTGGGGTTGTGAGTGCAACAGTACGATTAGCACAATCAAGCACTCCTTCATACTTAGCCATCCAATCCATTCCTAAAATTACATCCAATCCTTGGGAATCTAGGATTATCAGGCTCACTGGAAACTTATGCTTTCCAAACTCTATGACAAGGTCCCGGCATCCAAGACTTACTATCATATCTCCACCCGGAGAACTAACTTTTATTGGACACCCAATGTTTTCAGATGCAAATCCATTTCTATCCACAAATGCTTTTGATATGAATGAATGAGATGCACCAGTGTCAAAGAGTACAAATGCTGGAATAGAATTGAGTCTGAACTTACCAGCAACAGCGTCAGGTTCCTCATAGACCTCCTCCACATTAATGTGGTTCACCTGACCTTTCTGGAAAGGATTGGGCTTGACAGGTCCTTCAACTTTATTTTCGGGGCACTCATTTGCATAGTGTCCCATCTTCTTGCATTTGAAGCACTCAACCTGACTGATGTACCTCTTAGCAGGCTGACTTCCACTTCCACTACCATTTCCACCGTGGTGGCTCTTATGTCCACTCTTGTGGTTTTTGTACTTGTCATTGTCATGACTGCGGTGATGCTTGTTGTCATGACGGTTGTGGTTGTGGTGCTTGTTGAATTTCCCATGCTTATCGGATCCTGAGCTTCCACTGTCATCATAGTGAGATCGTTTGTGAGACGATCCCGAGCTGTGCTTGTCGGAGTGTTTCCTCTTCCTACTCTCGACTTGCTTCATTTTGTTCTCCAATATAGCATCCTTGTCACAGAGCGACTGATAAGTGGGAACGTATGCCACAGCCAGCTGCAGATTCAGCTCATCATTCAAGCCTTCCAGAAATTTCTCCTTTCTTTTGGCATCTGTGTCAACCTCATCCGGTGCATAACGCTCCAGATTGTTGAACTCTTCAATGTATTTAGCCACGCTGTGGTGGCACTGCTTCAGGTTGTGGAACTCTTTCTTTTTCAGGCTCATTATTCCTGATGAGATATGAGCCGTGCGAAAGCCATCTTCAAAGATAGCCCAAGTCACCTCATTTATAGGAGTGGTGATTTGGAAGTTGTCCCACCATGTGGCGGCTGGCCCTTCCAGCAGATGTGCTGCGAACCTGACCTTTTCAGCATTCGTGCAGCCCACGGTCACTAAGTCCTTGTTCACAGAACGTAGCCAATCATTGGCCACCATGGGATCAGTTGTCCCCGAGAACTTAGCTGGCCTCAAACGCAGAAATCTGGTGAGAATATCAAAGCCCGGAGGGTTGTTGTTGTTGTTGTTGTTGTTATTATTGTTGTTGTTATTGGGGTTGTTGTTGTTGTTGTTATTCTGGTTTTGGATGAATGTCGTCATCATCTGCATAAGCTGTGTTTGAGCATTCATCATCTGTTGCATTTCTGGAGTGATGTTGTTGGGGTTGGGGTTTGCGCGACGGGGAGGCATCTGTGGTTTGTTCAAATAGAGATAAGAATGAGATACCCATAGATGTTTTATGGACATTACATCACAAGCAAACACCAGCAAGCAACACAAGATAAAAGTTCAACAACCAGATAACAAGTTCTCGAAAAAAAACACAAGTGGCAAGCCATCCACAAGTCGGATGGTCCAATAATAAGTTCACAAATAACAAGTACGATAATGAAAGATAAATGAGTAGTCAAGTCTACTCATCAGCATCAATCTCCTCCTCGAAAAGGTAAGACCTGCGTTCTCCATCGCGGTCTTATTCTCCTCAATAGTAGTGGTCAAGGACTCAATCTTGGTCTTGAGAGCCCTCTTCTGGGAGCGAAGCCTCTCAATCACCATCCGCTGCTGCTCTAGCTCGAAATCCTTGGACTTCAGTTCTTCAGTCATGTCCCGGATCTTCCTGTTCCTATCCTGGACGCGTTTCTCCTGACTCTTGAACTTCTGGTCTTGGGTCTCGAACTTCGCCTCCATTTCCTTGACTATCTCATCCTGTTGTGTGAAAAGCTTGTCCTTCTCGCAAAGCTGCACCTGGAGCTCGTCATTACTGAGCATGACATTGGTCTTGTCCGTGTCCACGTGCCTGATGAGAGACTCTAAGTCCTGGAGATAGAGACGTATCGGCTCTGCTGCGTCCCTCGAGTCATCCTCGAAGTCGATGAACTCTCCATCATCATCACGTCTTCCGAAGACGTGGAAGTGGGTGCCCTAACACAGCCGGGAGTGACGGCCTAGCAGCGTCTGTCAGTCTGCATGACTACCTCCATGCCTCTCTCCCCCGTCGTGCATCGGCTTGAAGACGCGATGGCCTCCGTAGTAGGCTCTGGCGTCCGGGCTGGTTCACCTTGAAGCCCTGAGGTCCTTCCTCTCGAACTTGGTGAGTGGATGCACCATGATGGTGGGAAGAGGGAGATCGAGCAAAGTGGTAAGCTCAATGATACGAGGACCAAAACAGGTAACCTGGAACTCCTCAACAGTGCTGATGGTAATAGGCATCTATTTATAAGATAGAAAAGTTAGGACAACACAATTTAAGATAAAACAAATCAAACATCTCATACATATCCTTGGAACACAAAATCACACAAGTCATGCATACATGAATCCATTACATCAACCAAGGTCCAAACTTATTTAAGGTATCTTTTTGGAAAATAAGGTGATAGGTGGTGGTCCAACTAACGAAGTACGTTTACAATCCTATCTCACTGGATCTGTTGGCTAACACAATGTTCCTAGAGGCAACCAGCCTATCTTGCTCACATGATTCCATCACTAAGTCTATAATATCTCCCCTTAAGGTTTGGTTGGTGGCTTCCAACTCTTGGGTATGTTCCTTCTCTTTCTCTAAGTCTTTTTGGAGGTTGAGCATTCTGCACTTGACTCTAGCACTTAGTTCTTTGATAGTCCTCCAAGCTGCTTCTCTTGCTGACTCAAAGAATGTGGTGTGCATCACAGTGTTGATGTACATGCAGAATCCTCTTTCTTGGTGGTTGTCTTCCTTGTTTTTGTACAAGTGAAGTTGCACCAAGACTCACTCCTTCATCCAAAGCCTTTGGAAAGCCTTTGTACACTGATGCACCATGTGCTTCCATTGCCACCATGAGGTCCTTGAGAATTTTGGGAAACTCAGTTTCACACTCCAAGGTCATGGTCATGAGTGGTCCTTTCTTCACGGCTTCGTTGATGGAGTTCATCTACAAATAGAGAGGAGAATGAGAAGATTAGAAAAGTTTACGAGAAGAATAGACAAGTGTAGAAGTAGTTGAATTTTTTTTCCTTAGTGGTTTCCAATCCTAGGGTCATAATCCTACAGGAAACACAGTGCTCTGATACCATCGGTAAGATCCCTCCTTTGTAAAGGAAAAGGATCCCTGTGATTGCAATGCTAGTCCCTGGATCATTGCTAGCATCCACAGTTTAAGATGAAGTACACAAATACAAAGGTCATTTATTACATCCATTCTAGAGATAAAACGTAATCTTTTACAACTCATGGCCACAGGCCTAATACAAGAGTTTTGGAATAAGTAAATAAACACAAGTCTTCATCTTCATGTGCCACAGGCAAGCATGTTGAGTGTGGACTCATGACTCCTAATCATCATCGGAGTAACCTGCAACATCACAAGTTACAGCCACAGTGGGTCAATACTTTGGAATAGTATTGGCAAGTGATACCTTAGTAAATTTTAAGTGGACTATATTACTATATGCATTTTGGTAAGTGTAGCTTGGCTTGCTTTGCTTGAAAATAGGTTTTTCCTATTAGTTGAAATCACTAAGTTTTTCTTTGTCAAAACTTTCCCAAGAAACCACCAATAGACATTGGGGTCCTTCACCCTTGTTTACCCACAAGTTTTACTTAGAAGTTTGAGTGATGAGATTCTTGTAGCTTCCATGTCTTGATGCTCAAGTTGTCCATTGCCATGGACTTGGATAAGTACTTAGATTTTCCATCTGCAGAGGTTGTGCACTTTCCCCACCAGACTTGGTTTCCCAAGACAGGACCTTTCAGAAGCCTTTCCTTAGTCAAATGGATGCGCTCCAACCTATCATTCCCACTACCACCAACTGTCCAAGTGACTAAGTTCTAGCAACCTATATGATCATGGTAGAGCCCATATTGCCAAGTGGTTGCACTGTAAGCTTTCTCAACACTTGGCCTCCAAATCCCTTTGTACCTGGGTGGCATACCACAAGTGAGATACACAAGCCATATCCATGGCCTTGTGTAACCACTCAACCAAAAACCACCATTCAAGTCCCATTCCACCCAGGAAGTTCATTGACTTAGTTGTTTTATTAAGAAAAGCATAAGTCCAAAAGAATTAGAATTATTTTCATCATAGCATGTACATACTTTACCAACCCTTGTTTTCTACTAGCTAGGCTAAGCATGGCATAGTAACTTAACTTAGGAAATTCCCTAGCAATTCTACATTTCTACAACTACATAGGATTTCCCAACATAGCATTTGGCAAAAGTAGCATGCAAGACTTAGCAAAAATAATTCTAATGCTTATTCAAAATAAAGGGGTGGAAATATCATGAAGTATCACTTGCCTTGGTAATGGGGAGAGTAGCACTCTTCACAATCACAGTCACTAGCAAAATCTACACAAAATTTTGTAGCACACAATTACATACAATTCATATACAAACAAAAATATGAATGCATGCATGCAAGAAAATGCTAAGTGATGATTTTGAAAACTCTACCAAGCAAGTGTATGATACAGAAACATAACCAAGTCAAAAAGTTTGCTAACTAAAGTTATTTAGCCCTAAAACAATTTGCTAAACAAAATCTATACTCAAAAAGGACCTAAATATGTTTCTGCATACAAAGTCATTTTAACAGAAACTTTTTGTTAAACACATTGCAGATTCAGAAAGGGCTTGACTCACTGATTCCAACGGTATAAAATTTGCCAAAATATAACGTGGGAATCAAAAGTTATAGCCATTTGAAAATTGGATCTAAATCTGATTTGAATTCTAATTTTGAATCTAACCCTAGACACGCGTCAAGTTTCTATTGGTGCGTACCGGTTCGCACCGGATCACCCTTCCGCGCCGTTGGATCTAACTATCGCTGCACGGCTCAGATCTATCCATACCCCTTCGTTAAGTGACCTATTTCTACGCGCTGGATCTGGATCTGACGGCTAAAAATCTTCTAACCAGAAACGAGCGGCGCTAGCGGCAGCGGCGTCGATTAGCGGTCTGGCGCTCTAGGTCGCCCGGGGAAGAAAGGAGGCGCTTACCAGAATCGCAGGATGCTGCCGATGCTCAAGGTGGCAATGGTTCGTCGAGGGGCGCGCGGACACAGCGAGGATTCCTCGTCGGAGTTGAGACAGACGTCGACGCACGGTCGATCGTCGGCGTTGGCGAGTTCCTCGTCGCTAAGACAAAATAGGGTCTTGTTAGATCGCTGTAACGATGTAGATTCTAGGTGTACCAGTCAGAGGGCAAGGGGCGGTGGCTACTTACGGAGGGAGGTCGCCGGAGTTCGTGCAGAGAACGGTGGCGGCCGGTCGTCGACGTTGCTGGAGCTACCGATCATGCGAGGGCAAATGGGGAGTGTCAGTAGGTGCGCAAAGACTCGTTAAACTTGATAGCATGAACTAGAGACAGAGGGGAACACGGAGCTCACCGGAATTCGCCGGCGGCGTCGTCGGAACAACGGCGGCGTCGTGCGAGTTGTGGGTAGCCTGGTGGCGTGAAGGCGAAATTGTTTGGGGGGAAATGATCGCGAGGATGTGGGGATTTTATAGCCAGAGGCTCGACAAGAAACGCTTGCTGCATCAATGCCAATTAACCTCGCGAAATCATGCAAGAACGGCAGGCGTGGAGTTCGTGGCGGAATCTGGGAAGACGGGCGGCGTGGAGGGCCCGCTTGTCGTGAAAGCGTCACGAAGGGAGGTGGGTCGTCGGCTGCAGGTCTTGGCGCATGCGAGAGAGAAAGAAATGGCCCGAGTGGGCTAGATGGGCCTGTTCCGATGCTGGGCTAGATTCCTGGCGCCTGGCCCTTTTCTTTTGTTTACTCCTTTTCTTTTTCTATTTCGATTTTCAGGAATGGTTTTGAAATGAATTCAAACTCTTTTTGAATTCAAATCTTTCTGGGGGTTTTACAGGGTACTGTAGTCTCCAATATAGGCATAAAAGCAAGTGGTTGCTTTGCATAGGCTTGGTCAAGCTTGGAGAACAAAATAACAGAGACTTGGCATTTGGTTTGCAAAATTTTGAGAAATGGTTTTTGAATTTATTTCCAATTTTGCAAATCTTGGTCCAAAACCTCACTCAATCCTTTCTATGAGGAAGACAAACAAGTTAGGTTTAAAATCATTCAAACTCTCAAATGGGGATAGCCATTTGATTTAAATCTGCTCACATAAAATCATAGCACCATGTGCTTCTGTTTTTCTGAAATGAGTTTGAAATTTGATCTCCAATCTATATGCATGCATGAATGATATGCAAACTTTGAAATTATGATTTTAGGGATGTTACACCGCGCCTACCTGGGGTGTGGGCACATGGGGTGGCCCCCTAGGTCACTCCAGGTGTCCCTATTCCCTTTTTTCGAGGAAAAAAATATTTTAAATTTTCTGGGATTTTTCGGGAAACTTTATTTTTGGCCAATTTTCAGGGTATGAAAATTGATTTTCTCGCAGAAACAATTTTTTCAGAAGAAGCAAAAGCAAACCAAAAGCCAAACTACAAAAGTTCTAAGACACTCTAACAAGCAAACAACTAGCAAAACCAAAGCTAGCAAAAGAAAGGCAAAGACTGGGAAGGAGAAAAGTAAAAGAAAGCAAGTATAACCACAGTGAAAACATTATTTTGTTCATTAAAATCCTTTTGCTAACAAGTTTGATCAAGTCTTGTTACCAAAAAAATCTTATATGAAACAAAACTTTGCATTCCACAAGGTGATTATGTTACCTCATACTTGATAGCAATGGTCCCAATCATAATAATTTCAAAATTTTCTTGTGAAATGGGACAATATATTTCTCCAACCTTGATGCTCTGAATATTTTCAATGGAATTCAGCCAATAGCTTCTAGCAACCTTCTTGGGGAAATAAATAATATGCTCTTTGTCATCAATATTGAATGTCACTTTTCCTTTATTACAATTAATAACAGCACCTGCAGTGTTAAGAAAAGGTCTCCCAAGAATAATAGACATATTATCATCTTCAGACATTTCAAGCACAACAAAATCAGTCAAAACCAAGCAATTATGAGCCACTTGAACATGAACATCCTCACATATACCAACAGGAATAGTAGTTGACTTATCAGTCATTTGCAAAGATATATCACTTGATATAAACTTTTCTAGATGGAGTCTCTTGAAGAGAGAAAAAGGCATAACACTAACTCCAGCTCCCAAATCACATAAAGCAGTTCTAACATAATTATGCTTAATAGAGCAAGGAATAGTTGGTATACCTGGATCACCAAGTTTCTTTGGAACCTTACCATTGAAGGAATAATTAGCAAGCAAAGTAGAAATCTCCTCATTAGGAATCTTCCTTTTATTAGAGACAATATCCTTCATATACTTTGAATAAGGAGGCAATATAATAGCATCAGTCAAAGGAATTTGCAAAAATAAAGGTTTCATCCACTCACAAAACTTGTTGTAGTGTTCTTCCTCCTTTGACTTGTGTTTCTTACCTGGAAAAGGCATAGGTTTCTGCACCCAAGGTTCTCTCTCACTACCATGTTTCTTAGCAATAAAATATTCCTTAGTGTACCTAGTGTTCTTGGTGTGCTTCTCAGGTTCTTCCTCAACTTCCTCCTTATCAGGAGCATCATTATTATTACCACTCTCAGTTTCAGCATCAGAGACAAATATACTATTAGGATCTACAGTAGGTTCAAGTGGTTCCTCAATTACCTTATGTTTCTTTTTCTTTCTATTACGAGGACCACCACTACTTTCACATTGTTGAGAATCCTGCTCAATTTTTTTAGGGTTTCCTTCAGGATATAAAGGATCTTGAGTAGCTATACCACTCCTAGTTCTAATTCCATAAGCATGTTTTTCTCCTAAAGCATTAACTAGCATATCTTTTTCTACCTTAGAAAGTTGATCAAGTTGGGTTTGAACCATTTGAAAGTGTTTATAAATCATTTAAATATCATTAGAAGTTCTTTCCACAATATATTTCAACTCATTGATAGCTCTAGAGTTTTCCAATAAATGATTCTGAACTTGTTTATTAAAATTACCTTGTTTAACAATAAAAATGTCAAGTTCCTCTAAACATTGATTAGGAGGCTTACCATAAGGAATATCACCTTCATCAAAGTGTTAGAGAGAGTGTACCTCAATAGTAGATGAGTGGGGAATTGGCTTACATAATTCTTTTATAGGAGGTAAATTCTTCACATCTTCAGCTCTAATACATTTCTCCTTTAGACATTTCTTAGCTTCCTTCATCACTTCATCATTTAATGCAATAGCTCCCCTCTTCTTTGGTGTTGGTGTTGGAACTGGTTCAGACACAATTGGTTCATGATTAATAAGCTCGGGTATATTTAGCTCAGTTGAAGTCCAATCATCATAATTCTTGCTTATCTTAGCCATTAATTCTTCAGCATCTGTAGGAGTTCTTTTCCTGAAAACACAATTAGCAAAGCTATCTAGGTATGTCCTAGAATCATCAGTTAGTCCATTATAATAAATATCAAGAAGCTCATTCTTAGGCAATGGACATCCAGGATATGCATGAATCAAGGCACAGAACCTTGTCCATGACTTAGGCAATTTCTCTTCTTCTCCCTGTTTAGAATCAAAAAGTCTCTGCAAAGCAGCATGTCTAGCACTGGGAGGAAAATATTTCTGGAAGAAAGAAGCAATCAAGCAATCAGGGCTATCAATGGAACCAGGAGGTAATCTATTAAACCAAGCCCTAGCTTCCCCTTTTAGTTAAAAGGGAAGATCTTAGTAACAAAATAATTGCACATCTTAAAATCATCAGAGAACAAAGCACTCATAGTAGAAAGCTCATTCATATGAGCCACAACATTCTCATTTTCAGTCCCACAAAAAGGTTCTTTCTACAATGTCCAAGTAGGATAAATCAATTGAGAAATCATAATCTTTATATTTAATATATATGGGAGAGGTGGCCAACTTAGGATCAGAGGACAACTTAGGCATAATAGTATGTCTAGCAAGGAGACTCTTAATAGCACTGGTACCATGTATGTATCGGCACTCTTTAACAAATCCATCGGTGAACTCAATGTAACCATCATCAATATCATAATTCTCTCTAGACTCAGGTGAGCTAACAGGTGTAACAGTGTATTCACTAGGAGTTTCGGTATTTCCTAAACTACCATAGTAGCATTTAGAAAAGGACCTAGTGAACCACTCGCATCAAGCATAGTAGAAGTAACATCATGAGCATCAAAAGCAGTTTCAGATTCAGCAGTAGTAGCAGTGTGTGTAGCATGAGTATGTGGTGGTGGTGTAACAAGCTTACTTATAACAGACGGTGAATCAAGAGCAACAGAGGTGTTTAAGACTGTACCTCTTCTTGTAGTGGATGGTAAAATAGGTAACTTTCCATCACGAGACTTACCCATGATGAACGGAGCAGTAGTGAACAATAATAGATCCAAGTGAACTTACAAATAAAGCTATTCTCCCTGACAACGGTGCCAGAAAATAGTCTTGATGACCCACAAGTGTAGGGGATCGCAACGGTCTTCGCGGGTAGTATTACCCAATTTATTGATTCGACACAAGGGAGCCAAAGAATACTTGCAAGCCTTAACAACTGAGTTGTCAATTCAGCTGCACCTGGAAATAGTTCTTGCTCACAGAAGTTTATCAGTAGCAACAATTTGGTGGTAGTAGCAACAACAAAGCAACAGCAACAGTAAAACAGGAGCAATAGTAATAGTAATGGTAAACAGTGGGATTCGAGTGCGGTAGGCATAGGGATGGATGGACAAGCGTTGCATGGACGAGTCTAAACATGTAACTTCAAGATCTAGGGAATTGCAGATAAATAATAACAAGCATCCAAGTATTAAACAATCCTAGGCATGTGCTCCAAATATAGTCATACGTGCTCGTAATGAGAACTTGCACATCATCTTCTGTCCAGCCAGCCCGTGGTAGCGGGGCCTCTAGGTAACTATTGGCAATTAAGGTTCTCCATTTAATAGAGCACCGGAGCAAAACATTAACACTCCCTGAACACATGTGATCCTCACACCATAGCCATCCCCTCCGGTTGTCCCAATTATTGTTACTTTGGGGCCTTTGGATCCGGACAATGATATGTGTACATAACTTGCAGATAAGATCACAAACAATACTATCATAATGATTCAATAATAAGTTCAGATCTGAGATCATGGCACTCGGGCCCTAGTGACAAGCATTAAGCACAACAAGTTGCAACAAAGTCAAATAGCACTAATAGAGATACTAGGCACTATGCCCTAACAATCTTATTCGATTACATGATAGAACTCATCCAATCCCTACCATACCCAAGCCTACGGCGGGAGATTACTCACTCATGGATGAGGGAAACATTGACGGTTGATGGAGAGGCGTTGGTGATGACGATGGCGATGATCCTCTCCAAATTCCCCGTCCCGGCAGGGTGCCAAAACGGAGTTTCTGGATCCGAATCTTGGTTTTTGATGGTGGCGATGGAGCGAAACTCTTCTCTGGAAAACGTCGACCCCCCTGGGTTTTTAGGTCAGGAGGCAACTTATAGGCGCCGAGGGAGCCCGAGGGGGTGCCTAGGGTGGACGCACCCCCTAGGCGCGGGGCAGGGCCCACCCACGCCTGGCAGGGGTGTGGTCCCCCCAGGCCTCCACTCCGTTTTGTCTTCTGGCTCCGTGGGTCTTCTGGTGAAATATAATTTTTGGCATATTTTCCGGGATTTTTCCTGATAGTTGATTTTCTGCACAAAAACTAGACACCAAGGTAATTCTGCTGAAAACAACGTTAGTCCGTGTTAGTTGTATCCAAATTACACAAGTTTAGAGGAGAAACAATAGCAAAAGTGTTCGATAAAGTAGATACGTTTTGGACGTATCAAGCCGCTGCCACCATCGTCCCTAGATCGGAGGGATCTGGAGCTCTTCCCGGCACCCTTCCGGAGGGGAGATCATCCCGGAGGCCTTCTTCTTCATCATGCCAGCCTCTGGTATGAAGCGTGAGTTGTCCACCTTGGACTACAGGTCTATGTAGTAGCTAGATGGTTGTATCTCCTCCTCTGTGCTTTCATGTCTAGATCTTGTGAGCTCCGTTCATGATAAAGATCTCATCTATTTGTAATCATGCATGTTGTGTTTGCGGGGATCCGATGGATATTAAGATTACTATGTCAGATTGATTAATGGTTTTGTCTTATTGATTCTATCATGTCTGTGTTGTTTGTGATCTTGCATGCTCTCCGTTGTTAGTGGCTATCTTGGCCAAGTAGTTGCTAGTGACTCCAAGAATGGGTATTTATGCTCGATAGTGGTTTCATGACTCTATTTAATCAAGGTAAGTGACAGAAATCTCTAAGTTTGTAGATGTGTTGTTGCCACTAGGGAGAAAACAACGGTCTCTTGTTCATGGAACAAGTGGATTCTTTACCTTACACACTTTGGTTAAAGCAGTTGTCTGTTGCTTGCAACTTAATACTAGAGGGGTTCGGATGATAACCCAAAGGTGGAATTATAGTCATAGATGCAGTTGGAAGGCTTTCTATGTATCTTGTTGTATTGCCCAATCGAATCTCATAGGATCATGATGTCTAGTATTGCATTGTTATGCCTTGCTCAGTCCTGTCAATTGCCCTGCTATAATTTGTTTACCATGCATGCCATGTTTGTTTATCTAAGGAGAACACCTCTAGTGAACTATGGACCCTGGTCCAATCTTTACCATTGATACATCTTCCACTATTACCGTTTACTTGTTGCAAACCACTATTACCTTTCACACCATACAGTTAATCCTTTGTTACAGCAAACCGGTTAGATTGACAACCTCACTGTTCATTGGGGAAAAGTCTTGAGTTTGTGTTGTGCAGGTCTCCAAGTTGCTAGTAACACCTTTGAGTCATTTCCTTCCTCCTACTGGTTCGATAACCTCAGTTTCTTACTGAGGGAAAACTTGTTGATGTGCTCATCATACCTTCCTCTTGGGGTCTCCCAACGAAGTGCTGCTGCACTCATCATCAAGCATATACTCCATAGTTTGTTCACTTTAACCTTAATCACTTCAAGTTGCTTATGATAGGGCAATGAGATCTGGAAGTTAACAAGTACCATAATTTTTGGAAGCTCTTTATGAAACTTGAAATCCCTGCTACCCTTATGAAGGGAATTTCTTCCACCATTATATTGAGTCTCCACCCTCTATCTTTAGGCACCATTTAAGAGAGCATAGTTTCCGTTCTTAGTTCTATGTGCATTGTCCCAAAACTTATTGATTGATGCATATTGTTGATATTACTTGTTCTTGTGCTATTTGTATCTAGTCACTCTTATGAACTTTGAAGGTGTCCTATGCATCTATTTGCTACTCCATGAGGGACAAGTTGAATGCCACTATGCCATGTTTTCTGTATGTGAAACAAACAAACGTTTTTCAATGCAAGTTATTCATGATATTTGTTTGTAACCTTTCATGTTGCATGCATAGTTACTCTGTCTTATTGTTAGAACTCCATCTTTCATGCTCATTTTTAGAGTTATTTGATCCCAGCTTTCAATGCTTGTGAATGGTTTGATCTTGATTTTGATGGTGCATGTCACCTCAAAAATTATTCTTTTTATCACCTACCTACTCGAGGACGAGCAGGAGTTAAGCTTGGGGATTCTTGATACATTGAAAACATATCTATAATTTTTGCTGTTCCATGCTTGTTTAGTATCTATTTTGCTTTGCTTTGTCTACACTTTGATGTGTTTTTATATGTTTTCTGGTACTAACCTATTAACAAGAGGCCACAGTGCCAGTTGCCTGTTTCTTCTGTTTTTGGTTCCAGAAAGGCAGAAAATCAATATTCTCGGAATTGGACGGGACAAAAGCCAAAGTCAATATTTTACCATGGGGAACACGGAGCCAGAGTACGAGACGGAGGGGAGGCACCAGGGGAAACACCCCCTTGCAGCACGAGATAGGGTTAGCCGCGCCTGGGGGGTGTGACCACCCTGGCCTCCCTGCCTTGCCTCTTCGCCTATAAATACCCCTGATGCATTAACCCTAAGTACCCGATCAACATTCCACGAAACCGTCTATAGCCGCCACCACCATTGTCCCTATATCGGGGGGATCTAAAGCTCTTCCCGGCACCCTACCGGAGGGGAGATCATCCCAGAGGCCTTCTTCTTCATCATGCTAGCCTTCGGTATGAAGTGTGAGTAGTTCCACCTTGGACTATGGGTCAATGTAGTAGCTATATGGTTGTATCTCCTCCTTTGTGCTTCCATGTTTAGATCTTGTGAGCTCCGTTCATGATCAAGACCACCTATTTGTAATCATGCATGTTGTGTTTGCGGGGATCCGATGGATATTGAGATTACTATGTCAGATTGATTAATGGTTTTGTCTTATTGATTCTATCATGTCTGTGTTTTTTGTGATCTTGCATGCTCTCCGTTTCTAGTAGCTATCTTGGCCAAGTAGATGCTAGTGACTACAAGAGGGGGTATTTATGCTAGATAGTGGGTTCATGCCTCTATTTAATCTAAGGGAAGTGACCGGAATCTCTAAGGTTGTAGATGTGCTTTTGCCACTAGGGAGAAAACAACGGTCTCTTGTTCATGGAAGAAGTGGATTGTTTACCTTACACACTTTGCTTAAAGCGGTTATTTGTTGCTTGTAACTTAATATTGGAGGGGGTTCAGATGATAACCTGAAGGTGGATTTCTAGTCATAGATGCAGTTGGATGGCGGTCTATGTATCTTTTTGTATTGCCTAATCGAATCTCATAGGATCATGAATGTCTAGCATTGTATTGTTATGCCTTGCTCAGTCCTGTCAATTGACATGCTGTAATTTGTTTACCCAGCATGCCATGTTTGTTTATCTTAAGGAGGACATCTCTAGTGAACTATAGACCCTTGTGGCATCCCGCAAAAACCACTACTAGAAAATCGCGTTGAATTTGTGCATTGCATCGTCATCATCATGCATTGTTTGCATAAAACTATGTTTGCAAAGCCGTGTTGTTTTCTAAACGCCCCTCTCTATTCAAACATCAAAACCCGGTCCCCGGAATATTTTGTTTTGGCCGCTATCGGTTTTCCTATGGCCCGTTAAAATAAATAAAAGGGTTTAATTGTTTTATTGGGGGCAGTCGAACGGGCCAGATCGACCCGAACGACCACCCCCAGGTTTTTACAAACGGTCCACCAAACCAGCCTCTAAATCCTAAGTCCACCCATCCTAATCTACCCAACCCAGCCTCCACCTCACTCCCTCCAATCAGATCTCTCCACCTCACCTCTCCTCTCTCCCCCACCCCTCCACCTATGCTAAAACCACCCCACATGTCCCCACACAGCCCCACTCCACTCACACACAACACACCTGCCCACTCACCCACCCAGTAGCCACACGCCACGCCGCCAGCGCCCTGACCCACCTGGGACCCACACGCCACACGCCGGCACGCTATCCACGCTGCCCCACACGCCCTGTCCCATGCCCTGACGCTCTGGCCCCACCGCGTGGCCCCTCTCCCCGCGTCCACCCACCTCCTTCCACCCCGTTCCCCGCGCCTGCGACCTTCCCCTCTTCCTCCTTGCTCCCTCTCCCTCCCCGGCTGGCCATGGCCAGCTCCTCCGGCAAGCCCGGCTCCCTTCTCTTCTGCAGCCCTCGCCTCCTAGCCCGCCGCTCCGCCCATCTCCGACCCCAGTAGCTCCGCCCGCTCAAGTCGCCATGGCCGGCGCTGCTCGCCTCGCTCTGCTCACGGCAAGCCGCCTCCCAGCGCCATTGCCGCCACATCCCTCCTCCGCTGCCCCGAGCAAACCTCCTCCCGCCTTGAAACCTTGCGAGCCCCCGTCGCGCCCGGCGCGTCACCACCAGACGCTCGCCGCGTCGGCTTCCTCCCCGCGTCCGCCCGCGCCGAGACCGCCCGCCCTCGCTGCATCCGTCCCCCCGCCAGGCCGTCGCCGCCACCGACGGTCCTCCTCCTAGCGCCAGAGCCCGCCTCCCAGGCGTCGCCCACCGCCCGTTCTCCACGGCGCGTCGCCTCGCTCCGCAGCTCGCCCTCCCTCGGACCTCCGCCTCGCCGTTAGACTGCTCCCGAGCCCGCGCTCGCCTGCGCCACCGCCCTTCGCCGGCGGCGTCCCCTCTGCCGCCCGCGGCTGTGCTGGCCTCCTCCCCGTGCTCCCCCTGCAAGCCCCGCCGGTCTCGCCCGTGCTCTTCTCCTGGCCCGCCGCCGTGCCGAGCTTCGCCTCCTCTGCCTCGCCTCGGTCCGTGGCTGCGCGTTGTGGGAAGACACCTCTGTCCTACATGTCCGGAGGGCGTTCGACCGTAAAACCGGCAAGGAGATAACCTTGCTGCGCATCGGCATGTCCCCACCTGCAGGTCAAGATGCTCCATCTGTGGCGTTTGGGGACCAAGTCTCGACACCCCCGTCCCCATGTGGCCATGACCCCAGCAAGTGCACAAACACCGAAGTCGCCCAAGTTCGCCTCGAGTAGCCGCAGGAACCCGAGGATCCATCGACAAGACCTCCGACGCGGAACCCCGACAAGAGCCACGACACGAATACAACAAGTACCCCTCTCGGACCCGAGGACCGGAGATGCCCGGACGCCAAGATCACCGTCTCGGAACGACACGATCTTCCCTCGAACGCCTAGGCTCGAACCCGAAGACCGTCAAGATCGCCACCGAACGCGAAGTCCTTCTCCCCGGAGCTCAAGATCGACCCCGGAGTCCGAGAATGTTCACGTCGAGGCCGAACCCGTCGAACCCTGGACCCTGAGACCAACCCCGAACCCCGGAACCCCAAGATCGTCGAGACCCCTATTGTGTGAATCTCTTCCCGAAACCCTAATTTCATAATATAATACAATTGTTGCACATCAAATCATTCATCTCGCATGCATATCATGTGGTTTGGGAGCCTTATGCCGATTCACCTAATAAATAAATATGGGGCCCATATGCGGGCAAATTTAGTCTCATATTGGCCTCATTTAAATTTGTGTAGCGAACCCGGTACTATCTTCTGCATGTTAAACCACATTTAAAATGCGGGGTAGCTAAACAACATAAACCACCTAATTAATTGTCGGGACCCCGGTTCCGCTTAATATGACCTAATTGCATCGCGTCCTTTGCCATGCCATCCATCATACATGCATCATGCCGATCTTCTGCCGTTTTATTAAATATTGCATCCGGTGTTTCTTCTAGTGTTTTGCTTCTTCGCGGATAAGGCCGTTGAGTTGATGTGAGCTTCGCCCCGATCTTCGGTTGAACCTTCGACAATGTTTTCAGGCGAGCATCTCCCCCTTTCTACCTATCTTACTTTTATAGTATTTACTTCCCTCCTGTTGATCTATTGCTATCTGTGTTGCGATGCTTTAGTTTCCGTACCTGTGATATACCGTGCAACCCTATATTGCCTTGGACACACCCTATTACCTGTTGTTTGGTAGATAGTTGGACTTGTGCGTCGTAGTTGCTTGCTCAAGTGTTGTTGCGTGTCGCCAAATGCCACAGCTGCTGATGTATTGCCGCATGTTGATGTTGGAGATGATCCTAGTTTTACTTATTGTTCACTTTACTTTCTGTTTAACAACTAAAATTGAAATAAGCAGAGGCATCGGTGGGTGATAGAAAATATTTGGTTTCGAGCCCACTTGTGTCCCGTAAGACCCGAGTACTTGATACATTCCTTGATTTATCGCGCTATCCACATCCGGAGGTATATGGGACCCCGAGCGAGCTTGATTCATTCTTATTTCTTGGGGCCACAAACTAGTTTGAGGTTTTATTTACGATCTGTACTTATGCCATGCTACTTTACGTATTTAAATTGTGCGACGATAGCACCTTTGTCTTTAGGATCGGACCACGATTCGCGGTGTCGACAAGCCCGATTTTGGGTTCCCGATGTTCACGACCGTCTAGCCAAACCTTGAGTCCGTCTGAGCTTGCTTACTCCGTTGGGATCTACTCAAGGGTGGCCCCTGAAATATTCTGAATCCTGTGATTGTTCATCGTGAAAGCCTCGTTGGGTTTTGTTTTGGTTTTCCGAGGTTGATCGGCGTGTGTTGCTATTGGTGCACCCGGCGGGTAAAACTTTCGAAAGCCGTGTCCGCGGATATGGACGACTTGGAGCATGATATCTCGATCATAGACAAGCATAACTAAAGTTTTGCTATAAATTTGACTTATAATGACTAGTAATCAGCTTCACTATAATGGAATGGCTAATTAATACTGCCCACAATTGCTTGTTTGGAGTGTCTGCGACCATTGTACTGACTAGTAAGTATTGCAACTTCTAGCGGAATGGCTGAATAAAAGTACCAACAAGCTGCTGGTTTTTGGGTTATCTCATGCTATCTGTGTCGACTAGTAAGTATTGCAACTACAACGGAATGGTGAACTAAAAGTGCCCACTGCTTACTTTATCAGGATGATTATCTAAACCTGACTAGTAATGGCTGCAACAATAACTGAATAAGTAAAACTGCCAACTGTGTGAGTTCCTCGGTTGACTTCCTCGTTTGGTCTCGAGGGGGAAACACCAGGATGGGTTTGTTTGCTGGTAGTATCAGGTGGGTTCCGAATAGGTCCTTCTTACCCCTCTCTGATTGGCGCCAGTTGTATCGAGTCTCTATAGGTTGTTTAGTGCGTGCTGCCGCTGCCGCTTCAGTCCACCATACCTATGTAGGCGAGGACCGCCGAATTCTAGCCTCGCCGTGTCTTGGCCTCGATCGACTCCTTTCTTTTCCTTTGCCTCTGTCGGCACCCCTTTTGTTTAAGCAGGTTTTTGAGATCGACGCGTTAGCGGGGTTACCCTTCCGGCTTGGCAGGGGTTATGGGCGCCATTGGTTATTCTTGAGGCTCTTAGCCCCATTCGCTTCTTGTCCGTAGTCGGACACCCTACCGTTTTCAAGGTGATTTGGATCTTTGTATATTATATACGTAATCTTGACTCTCGAGTCATTATATATATCTCTGTCATGGGTCCCATCGAGGACTGTTGTGTAATGTTATTACTTTGTTTTCCACCCGCACGAAAGTGCCTGGTGGGCACCTTTGAATCGTTTCTATGCGGGTTTGGCGAATTTTGCTAAAACTTGCATAGGTCCGATTCTGAGGGTGTTACAGAGTGGTATCAGAGCTCAACAGTTGCGATACCCCACAAGTCCAGCCTGTAGGATAACCTAGCTAACGGTCGCAGTAGGGTGTCAAAACTATTTTGCAAAACCGGTTGGATAGTTCTGGTTAGGTCTGATTTTACTCCTTACCCCTCTGCTGTTCTTCTCTTACCCCTACGTGTTTTGAATCCGCTCTCTTCTCTTTCTTCGAGTCCAGGAATTCTCGTGGTTGGGTTCCGTTGTACCTTCAGGGTTTCGCTTCCTCCTTTGTTAACGGTGTTCTACCATCCGGTGTTCAAGCCGCCTGATGAATCCGTCTACGGTGTCACAGTTCTTCGTTCCTTGTTTGTGCCTTCCGGTGTTTCCCGACGCGACGACATCATCTACGCGAGATCCGATGCAGAGTCTGCACCCCCTTTGTTCCGAACCTCGCTTGTCGAGATCTTTAGTCTAATTCCGAGAGTGGGTTGCATAATCCGCCTATTCGTGTGCAAAGTAATGGTTTGAGTGCGGGATGGAGTAGCTACCATACCACTACTCTTATCATTCGCTCTTGTACGCCGAATCAGTGGATCCAGCAGTTTTACTCCGTCCACGGAAGTTAGGGGTGGTTTAATTGTTGATACCTCTACCTTCGACCTTTTGTTACCGGAGAGTTCTCTCGACGATCACGAACAACAACCCTTGTTAGTGGTGTCGCGAGGAATTACACGAAGCGAGAAGACGCAGATCGCCGACCCTCCCTTCCGGTACCATGAGGCGGATCTCGAGGGCGAGATCCATTGTTAGTGGTGTCGAATTGTGGCATCCCGCAAAAACCACTACTAGAAAATCGCGTTGAATTTGTGCATTGCATCGTCATCATCATGCATTGTTTGCATAAAACTATGTTTGCAAAGCCGTGTTGTTTTCTAAACGCCCCTCTCTATTCAAACATCAAAACCCGGTCCCCGGAATATTTTGTTTTGGCCGCTATCGGTTTTCCTATGGCCCGTTAAAATAAATAAAAGGGTTTAATTGTTTTATTGGGGGCAGTCGAACGGGCCAGATCGACCCGAACGACCACCCCCAGGTTTTTACAAACGGTCCACCAAACCAGCCTCTAAATCCTAAGTCCACCCATCCTAATCTACCCAACCCAGCCTCCACCTCACTCCCTCCAATCAGATCTCTCCACCTCACCTCTCCTCTCTCCCTCACCCACTCCCTGCATGCCACATCAGCCCCCAACCCTCCACCTATGCTAAAACCACCCCACATGTCCCCACACAGCCCCACTCCACTCACACACAACACACACACCACTCACCCACCCAGTAGCAGACACGCCACGCCGCGCCCATGACGCCGCCCAGCCCCCGCCGCCTGGGACCCGCCCCGCGCCCGCCACACGCCGCCACACGCCGGCACGCGCTATCCACGCGGCCCCCACACGCCTGTCCCCGCGCGGCCCCCTGACGCTCTGGCCCCACCCCGTGGCCCTCTCCCCGCCTCCCCCCCCCCCCCTCCCCCCCCCCTCCCCCGCGCCTGCGGCCTCCCTCTCTTCCCCCTTGCCCTCTCCTCCCGCCCCGCCCTTGCCTTGGCCAGCTCCCTCCGACAAGCCCGGCTCTCCCTTCTCTTCCTCTGCGCCGCCCTCGCCTCCTAGCCCCGCCGCTCGCCCATCTCCGACCCAGCCGCTCGCCCGCTCAAGTCGCCCGGCGCGTGCTCTCGCCTCGCTTCTGCTCCGGCCGAGCGCGCCCCGCCGCCATCCCTCTCCGCTGCCCCGAGCAAACCTCCTCGGCCCGCCCGAGCCTTGAGCCGCTGCCGTCGCCCGGCCAGCGTCACCACAAGACGCTCCCGCCGTCGGCTTCCTCCCAGCAGCGTCGCCAGGCTCGCCGCCCACGCCGAGACCGCCCTCGCTGCATCCGTCCCCCGCGGCCAGCCTCGCCGCCCACCGACGGTCCCTCCTCCCGCGCCAGAGCCCGCCTCACAGCGTCGTCGCCCTCCACCGTTCTCCCCTGCGCGTCCTCGCTCCGCCTTCGCCCTCCCTCGGACCTCCGCCTCGCGTTCTTTGCTCCAGCCGCGCTCACGCCCACTCCTCGCCCGGCGTCCCTCTGCCCGCGGTCTTTGGCCTCCTCGCGCTTCCCCTGCAAGCCCCGCCGGTCTCGCCCGTGCTCTTCTCCTGGCCCGCCGCCGTGCCGAGCTTCGCCTCCTCTGCCTCGCCTCGGTCCGTGGCTGCGCGTTGTGGGAAGACACCTCTGTCCTACATGTCCGGAGGGCGTTCGACCGTAAAACCGGCAAGGAGATAACCTTGCTGCATCGGCATGTCCCCACTGCAGTCAAGATGCTCCATCTGTGGCGTTTGGGGACCAAGTCTCGACACCCCCGTCCCCATGTGGCCATGACCCCAGCAAGTGCACAAACACCGAAGTCGCCCAAGTTCGCCTCGAGTAGCCGCAGGAACCCGAGGATCCATCGACAAGACCTCCGACGCGGAACCCCGACAAGAGCCACGACACGAATACAACAAGTACCCCTCTCGGACCCGAGGACCGGAGATGCCCGGACGCCAAGATCACCGTCTCGGAACGACACGATCTTCCCTCGAACGCCTAGGCTCGAACCCGAAGACCGTCAAGATCGCCACCGAACGCGAAGTCCTTCTCCCCGGAGCTCAAGATCGACCCCGGAGTCCGAGAATGTTCACGTCGAGGCCGAACCCGTCGAACCCTGGACCCTGAGACCAACCCCGAACCCCGGAACCCCAAGATCGTCGAGACCCCTATTGTGTGAATCTCTTCCCGAAACCCTAATTTCATAATATAATACAATTGTTGCACATCAAATCATTCATCTCGCATGCATATCATGTGGTTTGGGAGCCTTATGCCGATTCACCTAATAAATAAATATGGGGCCCATATGCGGGCAAATTTAGTCTCATATTGGCCTCATTTAAATTTGTGTAGCGAACCCGGTACTATCTTCTGCATGTTAAACCACATTTAAAATGCGGGGTAGCTAAACAACATAAACCACCTAATTAATTGTCGGGACCCGGTTCGCTTAATATGACCTAATTGCATCGTCCTTTGCCATGCCATCCATCATACATGCATCATGCCGATCTTACGCCGTTTTATTAAATATTGCATCCGGTGTTTCTTCTAGTGTTTTGCTTCTTCGGATAAGGCCGTTGAGTTGATGTGAGCTTGCCCGATCTTGGTTGAACCTTCGACAATGTTTTCAGTGAGCATCTCCCCTTTCTACCTATCTTACTTTTATAGTATTTACTTCCCTCTGTTGATCTATTGCTATACGTGTTGCGATGCTTTAGTTTCCGTACTGTGATATACCGTGCAGCCCTATATTGCCTTGGACACACCCTATTACATTGTTTGGTAGATAGTTGGACTTGCGGCGTCGTAGTTGCTTGCTCAAGTCTTTGCGTGTCGCCAAATGCCACGATTCTTGATGTATTGCCGCATGTTGATGTTGGAGATGATCCTAGTCTTACTTACTGTTCACTTTACTTTCTGTTTAACAACTAAAATTGAAATAAGCAGAGGCATCGGTGGGTGATAGAAAATATTTGGTTTACAAACGCCCACTTGTGTCCGTAAGACCCGAGTACTTGATACTGTTCCTTGATTTATCGCGCTATCCACATCCGGAGGTATATGGGACCCCGAGCGAGCTTGATTCATTCTTATTTCTTGGGGCCACAAACTAGTTTGAGGTTTTATTTACGATCTGTACTTATGCCATGCTACTTTACGTATTTAAATTGTGCGACGGATAGCACACTTTGTCTTATTTAGGATCGGACCACGATTCCGGTGTCGACAAGCCCAGTTTGGGTTCCCGATCGTTCCTAGCCAAACCTTGAGTCCGTCTCGAGCTTGCTTACTCGTTGGGATCTACTCAAGGGTGGCCTGAAATATTTCGAATCCTGTGATTGTTCATCGTGAAAGCCTCGTTGGGTTTTGTTTTGGTTTTCCGAGGTTGATCGGCGTGTGTTGCTATTGGTGCACCCCGGCCGGGTAAAACTTTCTGAAAGCCGTGTCCGCGGATATGGACGACTTGGAGCACAGTATCTCGATCATAGACAAGCATAACTAAAGTTTACTGCTATAAATTTGACTTATAATGACTAGTAATCAGCTTCACTATAATGGAATGGCTAATTAATACTGCCCACAATTGCTTGTTTGGAGTGTCGCTTGCGACCATTGTACCTGACTAGTAAGTATTGCAACTACAACGGAATGGCTGAATAAAAGTACCAACAACTGCTGGGTTTTTGGGTTATCTCATGCTATCTGTATCTGACTAGTAAGTATTGCAACTACAACGGAATGGTGAACTAAAAGTGCCCACTGCTTACTTTATCAGGATGATTATCTAAACCTGACTAGTAATTGCTGCAACAATAACTGAATAAGTAAAGCGCCAAGCTGTGAGTTCCTCGGTTGACTTCCTCGTTTGGTCTCGAGGGGGAAACACCAGGATGGGTTTGTTTGATGGTAGTATCAGGTGGGTTCCGAATAGGTCCTTCTTACCCCTCTCTGATTGACGCCAGTTGTATCGAGTCTCTATAGGTTGTTTAGTGCGTCTTTGCCGCTTGATCCACCATACCTATGTGGCGAGGACCGCCAATTCTAGCCTCGCCGTGTCTTGGCCTCGATCTTGGCCTCCTTTCTTTTCCTTTGCCCTCTGTCGGCACCCTTTTGTTTAAGCGTTTTTGAGATCGGCAGTTAGCGGGTTACCCTTCCGGCTTGGCACAAGGTTATGGACGCCATTGGTTATTCTTGGGCTCTTAGCCCCATTTGCTTCTTGTCCGTAGTCGGACGCCCTACCGTTTTCAAGGTGATTTGGATCTTTGTATATTATATCTGTAATCTTGACTCTCTGAGTCGCTGTTATATATATCTGTTCTGTGGGTCCCATCGAGGACTGTTGTGTAATGTTATTACTTTGTTTTCCACCCGCACGGAAGTGCCTGGTGGGCACCTTTGAATCGTTTCTATGCGGGTTTGGCGAATTTTGCTAAAACTTGCATAGGTCCGATTCTGAGGGTGTTACAACCCTGGTCCAATATTTATCATTGATACATCTTCCACTGTTACTGTTACTTGCTACAAACCACTATGACCTTCCACACCATATAGTTAATCCTTTGTTACAGCAACCGGTGGGATTGACAACCTTACTGTTCGTTGGGGCAAAGTCTTGAGTTTGTGTTGTGTAGGTCTCCAAGTTGCTAGCAACACCTTTGAGTCGTTTCCTTCCTCCTACTGGTTCGATAACCTCGGTTTCTTACTGAGGAAAGACCTGCTGCTGTGCTCATCACACCTTGCTCTTGGGGTCTCTCGACGAAGTGCTACCACGCGCCATCAACCGCCACCATCATCCCTAGACCGGGAGGGATCTGAAGCTCTTACCGACACCCTGCCGGAGAGGGAAGATCATCCCGGAGGCCTTCTTCATCATGCCAGCCTCTGGAGTGATGCGTGAGTAGTTCATCCCTGGACTATGGGTCCATAGCAGTAGCTAGATGGCTGTTTCTCCTCTTTTGTGATATCATGTTTAGATCTCGTGAGCTACCTATCATGATCAAGATCATCTATTTGTAATCCTATATGTTGTGTTTGTTGGGATCCGATGGATATTGAGTACTACGTCAAGATTGATTATTGATTCTATCATGTCTATGTTATTTATGATCTTGCATGCTCTTCATTGTTAGTAGCTACTCTGGCCAAGTACTTGCTTGTGACTCCAAGAGGGAGTATTTGTGCTCAATAGTAGGTTCATACCTCTAGTAATCTGGGGGAGTGACAGAAACCTCCAAGGTTGTAGATGTGTTGTTGCTACTAGGGAGAAAACAACAATTCTTTGTCCAAGGGCAATTGTATTGTTTACTTGACACACTTTGCTTATTGCAATTATCTGTTGCTTGCAACTTAATACTAGAAGGGGTTCAGATGATAACCTGATGGTGGATTATTAGTCATAGATGCAGTTGAATTATGGTCTATGTATTATGTTGTAATGCCCAAACGTATCTCATAGCGATCATCATGCCATGTACATGCATTGCTATGCATTCTCTATCCTGTCAATTGCCCAACTGTAATTTGTTCACCCAACATGTTATTTATCTTATGGAAAAATACCTTCTAGTGAACTGTGGACCCCGGTCCATTCCTTCCCACTGATATTCAATCTACTGTCTACTGTTTACTTTTTGCAATTACTACAAGCAATCACTTTATTCCACACTATACGTTTAATCCTTTTGTTTTTAGCAAAACCAGTAAGCTTGATAACCTCACTGTAAGTTGGTACAAAGTATTTTGGTTGTGTTGTGCAGGTTCCACGTTGCTAGCAATACCTTGGGAGCCGTTTCCTTTCTCCTACTGGTTCGATAACCTTGATTTTACAATTGAGGGAAAAATTGTTGTTGTGCTCATCATACCTTGCTCTTGGGGTTTCCCAACAGGCTCTATAGTAACCGAGCCACATCACACCTCCACTGCCGACACCTCTATCCCCTTCCTCTATCGCCCCTCGTCACTCGATTTAGCCATCGACCTAGATGTAGTCATGGTAATCTGGTCCTCGTCGCCCTCATCCTCCTTCTGGTCGAGAGTTCTCCTCTTTTTGTTGCTCCCCCACCCCTCTCCCCCCCACACGTTTGATACCAACAACCAAAATATCCATGGAAGTCATGAAGAACCTTTCATAAATAAGTAACACAAAAATTATCAAATAGTGGATTGATTGGTCCAGAAAAATACTAAGAATTTACATGAATTTTTTTATTTCAAAGCGTAGGACCTACATCTAGTTTAAGAGTAGGACCAGTCATGATCTAGTTTAAGAGTAGGACCTACATCTTTAGTGCCGTAGCAGTATAGTGTCAACTATGATATCTATGTCCCAAAGTTGGCTACCATTATAACCCCATAGTACATGACACTAAAGATTAATTCATGTGAGTTAGGATCTTCTATCCAGCAAGAAAACATATTCAATACCAGTACAACCTTATTTTTTCAAATTCCATAACAATTTATTTCATAAATAAAACACCATCATGGGCACTTTTTGGAGAAGTCATCATGATCTCAAATTTACCTCCCATACAACACTACTGCAAATATGTCGAGTGTTCTCATCTTTGTAATGAATGAATTTGCTTCCAGGCCAATGTGACGGAACTGGTTCGACAATTTGTGAAGAGTCGCCAATAGGATATCTTGTCCCAATGAATGCAGACAGAATATATCAGCAAAGAGTACACATGGTGGAAAACTTTGTAGCATCCATTCAAGAAACTATCCTCTTTACTACAGATCAAGCAAGCAAGTATGCCTATTTCTCCAACTCGTTGTGTCACGCGACCCACACCCTTCGTTCACTGGTGGCGCTTTGCTTACATACACGCTAATCAGAAGTTTCAGAATGCAAGACACAATATAACATAACAATTGTTGCACATTCTGTTTTTAGTAAATCTTGACAAACCGAATACCACTTATTAGAAGGACTATATTATTTTAGTTTTTCACATTAAAAGTATATATGCCCATTTGTGAATGTATAAATCCACACTTTACGATTGGATACTTTAACTGGAACCTATGTTACTATGAGAGTGAAGCTATATCATAACCTGATTGCCGGAATACTTAAAAAATCTAAGAGGTGACCACTGCAAGCAAATATTAGCAAACAGTTATAGGCTTCTAGATTTACCGTCCTTCCAAAATATAATACTAATTGAGTTTACAAACCAGATCAACTTAGAAGAATCTTCCTTACATAACATTCACATATCAAAATCCATATAGAATAAACTTAATGATCTTAAGCGCAAACCATTTGTCAAATGTTTTCACCATTCTGAAGTGAACGATTCCTTATATTTGCAACTGACTAGACTCTAGGTAAAATCATCCGAAGATAGCTTGGCAACTAAAAGGTAGTTCTGACTTGAGACATGCTATTCTCAGACTTTCAGTTAAAAATACTATAAACGTTTTAGATAACCATTTAAGTACCAACCGAATTAAGAAATTAGATATGTTTCAAACCCATCTAAGTTGTAGATTGTTTGAAGTCCTATCTAAAGAAATTACAACACATCATGCAGGTTAGGTGCATATAGTTTTCATGAATTTGCTTGTTTTGGTTTTCGCATGCAATGTTTAACTGAGAATAATAATACACACTTGAGGATTATCGCAATCTTCCATGATTATTAATATCAATACCCTGATTGCAGATTCATTGGCCAGAGACGCAATAAAATCAATGAAATTTTACATAGGCAAAACATTCTTGTTTCAAATGGTTCAACATCTACAAGACTACAACTAACATGAGGGGGTTACCTCCATGGCGTTGCAGTTACTCATCACATCCGATTATACTTCACAATTCTTCACAAGTGGTTATACTCTAAATATATAAGAAACTCAATATAAAATGGCACACTATACTTACATATACGAAAATTGAACCCATTAATTCTTTTTTCCGTGTACGCTTTCTTCCAATTGAACCTTCAGCCAATAATGAATTCGGACTCCCCTACAAAAAAGAAATAGCAAATGTGATTATACTTGTTTATCTTAATATTACAACGCATGATCGGAGATAATTTCGGTGTTATTACAATCAATTAAGTTTTCTCCTATCTATTTGCACACATATAGATAACTAAGATCTAAAAATGGTTGAACCTACAACACACGATCGGAGATAATTTTAGTGTTCTATCCAACACGATTGAATCTTCAGTATGGCCAAGGAGACTCCAAGGGCATGATCCACGGTTGAAAGAAAATCATCAGGGATCCACTTGAGTGAGAGATTAGATGGCATAATGGAGGAGAAATATGCAAGGCATGGAGAATAAGAAGACATACCTCATTCCTGGCGGCCGGTGGTGGCGACCTTCCGTAATTCACTTCGGAAGTTGGCGGAGGGTTGGTGATGAAGAGCTTACCTGTAATGGAACATCGTTAGATCAGAATGAAGGTGGGGATCAGAGGGGCACATGCGTGGCGCAAGTAGGTGACGATCCCACGCTCGTGACCGCGTAGTGTAGATAGATCCCGCAGTAGAAGCCGCTGGCGGAGGTCGTCGTGGTGTCGGCTGATGGCGGAGCAATGAATCGGCGGCGATTTGTGGATGAAGTGGGCGCATACTACGGTCGCAATGAGGCACAGATGGATATCACCGTTTTATTTTCCATGATTGGAGCGATATTAGTTCTGACGCACACATAGGAGGGGGCTATTGGCGGTGTTGATTGTCCGTTGATGTGTTTGAGGGCGATTTTGATGGTTCGGATGTTCCCAATGTTTGAATCTCAAAGTGAGCCACCAACTCACATTTAATAGTAAAGATCATTTGGCTGTGATGGTTTTATTTATAAAGCGGGACAAAAGCCTATTCGAGGTTTTATAACACGAGGTGGTAAAGAGATACTTGAAAAATAAACTGATTATTTAAACACCAATGGTTATTTAACTATGGAATTAAACATCCTCGCTTAAGGAAACGTTTGGTTATTGTTGTAAGCAGCTCTCTAAGAACTTTTTGCAGTGTAGTTGGCCGAACCATATACATGTTTTCCATACTCGTCGTGGCAGTAGCCGCACGCCTTCTCTTGGGGTGGGTGGCCGTCTTTGAGGAGTAGTGTATGTAGATCGCTATGCCTTTGAGGAGTAGTGTATGTGGATCGCTATGCGAAATGGTGGATATTAGTTAGTGACTTACTAGTTAGTCATCATTGTTGGAGTAAGTTGTACTCCCCAAAATTCATGTTTGGCCTTGTTATGCTAGAGTGTAATTTAACTTCAGTGAGTATATGAACGTAGTTTCGTTGGTCTCCAACATGCTCCCATCGAGAATTAAGGTTATTAAAATAAAGTTGTTGTCTTTTTTTTTGAGATAATTTTTTTTTCGAGATAATTTTTTTGAGATAAAGTTGTTATCTTCTCTTGTTACCATAATACATTGTACTTCTTGTTGTACTCTGAATCAGTACGTACTTGTCGTCTAAATCATACATAGTTGTTTCGTAGTGCGGTGAAATCACAAAAAAATATAGTAGAAAGAAGGAAAGAAACAAAACATGAGGTTCATAGCCGAGATTCAAGTGAACCTAGGCTGACAAAAGGCCAAAAATCCGCATAGCAAACTATGGGTTAGTTATCACCATGCGTGGCCATATTTATTAATTATGGAAGCTAGGCAAGACTACATAATATGCTCATAGATATAAAAATATGGCCAAGAAGCATATGCTCCTTTTGAAACCTATCATGGAGAGTACTACTCACACACACAAGTCAGACCAGACCATTTATTTTGAACAAATTAACCAATGTTGGTTAACAACTTGAAACTAAAATTTCTTAATAACAAAAACTCTAACATGAACAAAAACTCCTAGACATAAGCATCTTGTAATAATAATGAGTAGCTAATTTTGCATTGAACCGCACTTAGCTAGCTAGTGGATCTAAAAACAGGTATTCAGATCTTAACCATGCAATCATGCCCAAATTTGCGTGAAGCCATATTCGAAATGATGAATCCTATTGGAGTTTTATATATTTTTCACATGTGCTAGATATAACAAATCATACTACTGTAAAAAATATGTTATAGTTGATTTGTCAACACTGACATGCCTTCGGTGCACACGTTACTAGTTCATATCACCACTATCCAACAACATGGGATCTATTGGTTGTGAATGTACTATATGGTCCTTTTCCAGACAAAACACTTGTTGACATCTCATACCCTCTAAAAAATATATGCAGACCATCGTGCACTTGTTATACTCATTCATAAGTATTTTTAAAGATAGTTAAATATACGGAAATACATAAACATATATAAACACATTATATTACAATAATTAAGTCACACAATATATTGTTTAGATGAATGTGAATTTTTCATCGCTTATGTTTATCTTACATTTAGAATAAGCTCTGATCTCTTAGAAGATAAGTGAAGAACAATTTTCTCCAAAGAGAAAATGGAGTTCATCTCAGCAAAATGTTTTGATGCAATTAGTTAAAACAACATAATACTAGAAATATAGTTCCACGTTAACCATGTATGTGATTTATCTTGTTAAATTTAACAAGAGGTGCCATTTAAGATTTGTTGATAAATGTTGGATTTTTAAAGATTATGTTACATGACAAGATGTAAATTTAAAATAAAATTGTTTATTATAAATATTAAATTAGGGTATACAAAGTAGACAAAGTGTTGAATGTGTTTGGCTCAACTTTGGTAACTCGTAAATGTAATTGGTATGAGATTACAATGTGTATTAGCTCTGGAATGGGAAAATGCTAGTTTTGTTTGGTTTGGCTCTGAAATGGAAAAGAAAAACAAATCTACCTACTATCAGGAGAATAAGTTGAGGAGAAGAGCTATGAGAGAAGGTCGATGTTGAGATCTGGAGAGGTAGTCCTACCTCAAAAAAGACTGGATTAGGAGCGGTCGTTGCTCCTCGCGTGGCACCGCCGTCACTGCTCCCCGTGTGGTGTTGATGTAGGTTAGAGATATGTCACCAAGGAGTAAACAATGACCTGCACCATGTCGGCGCCAGATGGAGGACACGGTGGAGTGGCATGGAGGGATTTGGACGGGAGGGGAATGATGAGACGAGAGGGGAGGGTCGCGAGTGAGAGAAGCCTCTCATAACGTAATTTGTTCCATTAGTGGAGGGTGGTATCGCGTTAACACTACAGTTGGGATATGTTTACAGGACACCTGATTACAAATAAATCTAAACAAACACGATTCATGGGACTAGGTAACATTGTAATCGAATACCAGGGAAAATTGATCAAACCAAACACGTTTGCTATGCATGTAAAAATGCAAAAAAAATATGTATAATCATATAAGTGACCGTGGATGCATTAGAGGGGTTAGTGTTAGGATGGACATTCTATCTATGGCTCAATATCAACCATTGCCGAAGCCAAGAGAGAGTGGACATTTTCCTGGGTGAGGACTCATATGGCGTTGAGACGGTCGAGTAGTGGAAGTTAGGGGGCGGATTCGTGTTTGTTTGTATCTAGTACTCTAATGGCCTTGACCTACTATTTCGTTGTAATTCATATTTAGTGAGTGAAGTTTTATTGATTGCATTCACTTCTATTATCTCTACGCCGAGCCTCCTGTAGTTTCATAAGTCCCTGCGCAAGTTATCGTATCTTTGAGTTAGAAAGTTGAAATATGTCGCGTGCATCGAGGAATGGTTTTGATGATGGTAGATGCTACTTCAAGAGCAAATGGTGTGATCATCGTTTGCCATGTTTTGGTGCTATAAATGCATCTTCATCTCAAGACCCTGGAAACTTAGGCTATCAAACTATACTCTTGAACCAAAACTTAGATTTTGTGTTGCAACACAATTATCTAGCTTTGTGCCATCACACCATTTTCTTCTATCAAAATGATATATATATATATAGGGTGACGCTATTTGACACTCAGGGTGTAGAATACTTATTATACACCCACCCTCTATCTTTAGAACCGTATATTATTTTTACGTCACGTAAATTTTGTATTACTTCGTAAGTCGAGAAGAACAAAATAAAATTTAGAAATGACATAATTTTTTTGTTTACATGTTGTAAAAAAATTTGACGTAAAATACATAATTTTGGTGTTTTTTACACTATAATGACTCATAAACTTTATTTTTGTGTCAATTTTTTTGGTTGTGGTGAATATATGAACATAATTATTCGTATATAAAACGTATTTTTTCAATCTAACAACGTAAAAATATGTTGGGTGCAAAATAACTATTCTGCACCATGGATGCTAAATAGGGTTTATATATATATATATATATATATATATATATATATATATATATATATATATATATATATATATATATATATATATATATACGACGCGGATTTGCTAAACACAGGCGTAGCTACGCATAGTCTTAGGACCGTTGGATAAAGAGATCACATGCAATGCTAGTTTAGATGGTAGTGGCTATCTCTTGAAAGGAGTAACGGTTTCTAACGGCGTTTGCACCACACCGTGTGTGTACATGCATGCAATGCCTAGGGACTCGAACAAACCCTAATTTTTTAGCTCGCTGTTTGGCAAAGAAACTTTTAGCATCCAAAATGGAAATATAAAGTGAACAAGGCTTAAAATGAGTTCTGCATGCAAACGTTTCCTGCTATGCATCACGTGACTCTTAGCGTAGCCAAGGATTACGAGGGTACCAGAAAATTATTTCACAATTATTTATCGGACTGTGCTATCGGTGAAGACATAAGAGATGGCATTCTACTTACTGATAGATAAGTGACTTGGTTAGGGTTTAGTTTGGTTAGGGTTTACCGCATGTAGTATATTAGGGTTTGCCCCACCTAAATGAAATTTGATAAAGCTTTGTTTTGCTAGGGATTCATGCATGCATCAAAGGAATTGGGTTCAACACAATGAAATAAGGCTTAGTTTGGTTAGGGTTTACCGCATGTAGTATATTAGGGTTTGCCTCACCTAAATGAAATTTGATAAGCTTTGTTTTGCTAGGGCTTCATGCATGCATCAAACGAATTGGGTTCAACGCAGTGAAATAAGGCTTAGTTTGGTTAGGATTCACCGCATGTAGTATATTAGGATTTGCCTCACCTAAATGAAATTTGATAAGCTTTGTTTTGCTAGGGCTTCATGCATGCATCAAAGGAACACTAACGGCGTTACTATTGAGCCAACGTCCTGGGTCAGGAAACATGTGCTCCCTATATCAAAAGGGGAGAGAATCAACGATGGATAGGCTATGCGCAGCTATACCCGTGTTTAGCTGGCTATTTCCCTAGTATTCTCTCCGTCAAGTCTAAACAACTCTAAATAACTTATTTCTGGATGCATGTGACCGTGGATGCATTAGAGGGGTTAGTGTTAGGATGGACATTCTATCTATGGCTCAATATCAACCATTGCCGAAGCCAAGAGAGAGTGGACATTTTCCTGGGTGAGGACTCATATGGCGTTGAGACGGTCGAGTAGTGGAAGTTAGGGGGCGGATTCGTGTTTGTTTGTATCTAGTACTCTAATGGCCTTGACCTACTATTTCGTTGTAATTCATATTTAGTGAGTGAAGTTTTATTGATTGCATTCACTTCTATTATCTCTACGCCGAGCCTCCTGTAGTTTCATAAGTCCCTGCGCAAGTTATCGTATCTTTGAGTTAGAAAGTTGAAATATGTCGCGTGCATCGAGGAATGGTTTTGATGATGGTAGATGCTACTTCAAGAGCAAATGGTGTGATCATCGTTTGCCATGTTTTGGTGCTATAAATGCATCTTCATCTCAAGACCCTGGAAACTTAGGCTATCAAACTATACTCTTGAACCAAAACTTAGATTTTGTGTTGCAACACAATTATCTAGCTTTGTGCCATCACACCATTTTCTTCTATCAAAATGATATATATATATATATATATATAGGGTGACGCTATTTGACACTCAGGGTGTAGAATACTTATTATACACCCACCCTCTATCTTTAGAACCGTATATTATTTTTACGTCACATAAATTTTGTATTACTTCGTAAGTCGAGAAGAACAAAATAAAATTTAGAAATGACATAATTTTTTTGTTTACATGTTGTAAAAAAATTTAACGTAAAATACATAATTTTGGTGTTTTTTACACTATAATGACTCATAAACTTTATTTTTGTGTCAATTTTTTTGGTTGTGGTGAATATATGAACATAATTATTCGTATATAAAACGTATTTTTTCAATCTAACAACGTAAAAATATGTTGGGTGCAAAATAACTATTCTGCACCATGGATGCTAAATAGGGTTTATATATATATATACGACGCGGATTTGCTAAACACAGGCGTAGCTACGCATAGTCTTAGGACCGTTGGATAAAGAGATCACATGCAATGCTAGTTTAGATGGTAGTGGCTATCTCTTGAAAGGAGTAACGGTTTCTAACGGCGTTTGCACCACACCGTGTGTGTACATGCATGCAATGCCTAGGGACTCGAACAAACCCTAATTTTTTAGCTCGCTGTTTGGCAAAGAAACTTTTAGCATCTAAAATAGAAATATAAAGTGAACAAGGCTTAAAATGAGTTCTGCATGCAAACGTTTCCTGCTATGCATCACGTGACTCTTAGCGTAGCCAAGGATTACGAGGGTACCAGAAAATTATTTCACAATTATTTATCGGACTGTGCTATCGGTGAAGACATAAGAGATGGCATTCTACTTACTGATAGATAAGTGACTTGGTTAGGGTTTAGTTTGGTTAGGGTTTACCGCATGTAGTATATTAGGGTTTGCCCCACCTAAATGAAATTTGATAAAGCTTTGTTTTGCTAGGGCTTCATGCATGCATCAAAGGAATTGGGTTCAACTCAATGAAATAAGGCTTAGTTTGGTTAGGGTTTACCGCATGTAGTATATTAGGGTTTGCCTCACCTAAATGAAATTTGATAAGCTTTGTTTTGCTAGGGCTTCATGCATGCATCAAACGAATTGGGTTCAACGCAGTGAAATAAGGCTTAGTTTGGTTAGGGTTTACCGCATGTAGTATATTAGGATTTGCCTCACCTAAATGAAATTTGATAAGCTTTGTTTTGCTAGGGCTTCATGCATGCATCAAAGGAACACTAACGGCGTTACTATTGAGCCAACGTCCTGGGTCAGGAAACATGTGCTCCCTATATCAAAAGGGGAGAGAATCAACGATGGATAGGCTATGCGCAGCTATACCCGTGTTTAGCTGGCTATTTCCCTAGTATTCTCTCCGTCAAGTCTAAACAACTCTAAATAACTTATTTCTGGATTAAGGGAATACAATACGGAAGGAGAAGATCATTCCGAGAATTAGCCTCATCACACTGGACAAAAGCTGAATTAGAAGTGTTGCAAAATTCGAACCTCGGCAACCAACGTCGTCAACTAGTAACACATCACAACTATTGAAGTGTATAAGTGGATTGCACCAGCCCTTTCCATCAGTTCGGACTTTTGGTTGCGTTGGCTAGTGCATGAAGCTTGACATGGTATCAGAGCCTAAGGTCTCGAGTTCGAGTCCTGACTTTCGCAATTTATCCTAAAATTGCTGTAGACCCCTCTGTGTCCATGTATATGCCTCTTGAGTCATACATGAGTTTCGCGCGCCGTTGCTCTCTTCCGATTGCACGTGCTGACTTCTCCCCGTCACACGTGAGAGGGGGTGTTGAAGTATACAAGTAGATTGCACTAGCCCTTTCCATCAGTTCGGACTTTTGGTTGCGTCGGCTAGTGCATGAAGCTTGACATGGTATCAGAGCCTAAGGTCTCGAGTTCGAGTCCTGGCTTTCGCAATTTATCCTAAAATTGCTGTTGACCCCTCTATGTCCACGTATAGGCCTCTTGAGTCATACGTGAGTTTCGCACGCCGTCACTCTCTTCCGGTTGCACGTGCTGACTTCTCTCCGTCATACGTGAGAGGGGGTATTAAAGTGTATAAGTGGATTGTACTAGCCATTTTCATCAGTTCGGACTTTTGGTTGCGTTGGCTAGTGCATGAAGCTTGACAACAACAAGGGTACAAGCAAGCAAGATGGACATCCTCAACACATCACACCGTACCATAGATAAGAGAAAGTCAAATTAGCCTAGGAGAAAATAGTCTCATCTGTAGCAGTAACAAATGTCCTGAAGAAGATCATTGCATCTTTCAACAAAACTAGGAGCTTTAATAGGAGAATTACGGTGAAGAACTTGCTAATGCCCCCACCTCGAATATCATCCTCCGCTCCCTATCACAAGCCGTCCATTATTTGCATCTTGGAGCATTTATGGCGTTGTATTTCCAGCAAAAAAACATCCACACATCGACTCTCCAAGACAATGCTCCCAAAAGGAAAGTGGCGAAGATCCCATCGTCGCCACTCCAAACAACCGGAGTTTGGGTTTTCACCTAGAGATCCCAAGCCTGCATAGAGAAGAAGAGTTGCCACCCAAGCCATGACAACCACCACCCTACACCATAGGGTCACTATCGCATCACTTTCCGAGGCTTCCTCTCCAGCGCACGACAACCGTCTAAGGCCGCTGCCCTAACATCCACCAATGCTAACACAAGATAGGTGCCACCGCACATCCGCACATCAAGTCTCCAAGACAACTCTCCCAAGAGGGAAGAGGTGAAGACGTTGTCGTCGCCCACTCCGAACAACCGGAGTTTAGGTTTTCACATGTAGAGCCCAAACATGCGAATGGAGGAAGAGCATATCCTAGATGACACCTCCTATCTTCATATGTGGAACGGTAGTACCTAAGGAGGTGTGATAGAGGGTGGGAGCAAGTCTAGCAACTGCGATGGTGTCCGTAGGTAGGATTGTGAACAAGTAAGTAAAGCTGGACACTCGATGTACCCATTTTCGGAGCCCTCAGTGAGAGGTAAATGTTCTATTCCTTCATGATGTGGCTATCTCTCGATGAACACAAGAACTACAAGGTCGCTCCTCGAGCTGTATAAATCATAGCAAACTAACATAATCCAACCTCCTCTCTAGAGGCCATGCTGCCCCTTATATAGGACTGGGGCAACGACTACAAGCATGGCCGGCTGGCGGGTTCCACACACGGCCCCCAACCCGCTACTCATCTACAGTGTCACGCCGCGTGGGACGCGTCTACAGTGCCACGCCGTGTGGCCGACATAAGCATAGTACTTGTCGTCTCCATTGTTGGCAGTGTCACGCCGGAGTCTTTGGTATGTCCTCTTTGTTTACGTCACATCTGTAGGATAGGGTGTGCCACGCACTGTACATGTTCTAGCTGCTCTTTCTAGCCTCGCTAGTCCGGCTGGGCTCCTTCAGCCAGACTAACATCTCATGGTCTTGCTTGCTTCTTAGCGTCGATCTTGCGTCCGGCTGGGTCGCAACAGCCAACCTTGCAACTCCTGATGTTTCTGGCTTCTCATCATCAATCTTGCATTCGGCTGGATTGCACCAACCGGCTCTGGCGATGGCTTGCTTTAACTCATCCCGTTGGCCTACCAGGGGGTGACCCCCCCACCACACCTCCAGGAGGCAAACGACACAATAGAGGTGTTGTTGTCACGGACACCAATACAGGGTTGGTGATAGGATTTCTCCCGACTCTTCTCCTCTCCCATAGATAGCTTGGAGATCAAGAGCAACACAACATCTAAAGAAATGCGCACGCCGCATCACACATTGCCGCCACCAACCACCAACCACCATTGGAAGGACCCTTGTGTAGCACCACATGCCACGAAGAGAGCACAACCAGAGTAGCCGGGTCCAGATCCCTGCCATCACAACCACCAGGACGTCATCGCCCTCATCAGCCTGCGGCATCCGCCCCGGCGTCCTCCCTCACCGCACGGCTAGCGACACACGATGACCTCCATCAACCAGCTTCGGCGAACACCATCACGACACCTCCAAAATGTTTATATTTTTTTATAAAATTAGTCAAACTTTAAAAGGCTGAATTTTGACTATTCTTAGACGACTTACATTTTAGAACTGAGGGAGTGTGTGTTAAAATTGTTTTGAATTTGTTTCAACTTATAGAAACGCGAAGGAAAATGGGATGAGAAACAGAGAAATTAGGCCCTCCTTCCCAGATTCCCTCGTCATCAGCAAACCAGCCGCCGGCCCACCGCACCGCTGCTTCACCTCGCGCTGCCCTGCCCTGCTCTCTCTTATCCGCCGCGACCTTCCCTCCCCTCACCCTCCCACTCCTCTCACAAAACCCCCTCTAATCAAAACCCTCCCCGCAGCCATGGCGATGGCCGCCGCCGGGCGGTGCCTCCTCCTCTCCCGCCCCTCCCCACTCCGCCTCCGCGTCCTCCGCGCCGCCCTCTCCGCCGCCGCATCCCCTTCCTCCTCCTCCGCCCTCGCCGCCCTCTCCGCCGCCGCATCCCCTTCCTCCTCCTCCGCCCTCGCCGCCCCCGAGGCCCCGCCCCGCCACGAGCTCCTCCTCGAGCGCCTCCGCCTCCGCCACCTCAAGGACTCCTCCCCCGCGCCCCCGAAGCCGCTGAGGGACAGGGCGAGGGGCTCGCAGCCGCAGCAGCAGCAGAGGAGCGTCGAGGTGGAGAGCTTCGAGGAGCTCGGGCTCGAGGAGGAGGTGCTGGCCGCCATGCGGGAGGCCGGCATCTCGAAGCCGACCGAGATCCAGTGCGTCGGCGTGCCCGCCATTCTCGACGGCACCAGCGTCGTGCTTGGCTCCCACACCGGCTCCGGGAAGACGCTCGCGTACCTGCTCCCTCTCGTTCAGGTACCTGAACTGATTCAGCTTTACTAATTGGAACAAGGAGCCGCGTAATACAGCGTAAGTTTGCAGCATATGTCTGCTGAAAACTTGGTACATTTTGTCCCAGGAGAGCCCAAAACAATTCAAGAACATGTCATGCTCTCATGATTTAGTAACTCAACCATGTATAAACTTATGTGAGCGAGGCTCATTTCTGGCCAGTAGTGGACATCATCCAAATTACAGAGAGGGCCAATTTAACGGACATATTGAACATATAGGTATCACTATAAGAGTAATGCAGTTTAGTGTTTGATTAGAATGTTGAGTGATGAACAAACAACTGACCTCGGGCAACTAATCCTCTACCTTCTTTCATTCTAAAAAAGAGGGACAATACTAATTATCTGAGAAGTCTGAAGGTAAAGGACAGTCATTATTTAAGACTTACTTGATGAAATATGTTGTTCAAGCTAAAACTTGTAAAAGATTCTGATCAAGTTTAGATAAAATTAAAAAGATCTGGATAAATATTGGATCAATGATTTATAGGAAAATGCCGGTAAATTGGAAAACTTAAAACATGTGGATATCTGCTTGCTCCATAGCATCTCACAGAAGTTTTGTAATGAAAATGCCTATAGCTCAAGCTTGTACAGTCCCTTTTTTGGCAATCACATGTATCCTGCCCTAGCTCCATTTCATTGAAAAAAAGGTAGAGTCCAACCAGGGGAAAGGAGTGTTTTCTTTTGCCATGTGAGGCAGATAATCCCCACGGCAGTACCATCTCCACAAAGTGCTCCGACTTGCAGTAGCGGTTCAGAATCCCATTATCCTTATTTAGTTAGTTTCCTATATGATTAGTTTTCAAGTTAGTTATCCTTATTTATCTCGTAAGTTAGGTTGTAAAGCAGGCTATATGATGCCTTGCCATATCATGGAATACAGGAAGCAAGAGTAATCTCAATCAAGTCTCATCCCCTTTTCCTCTCTGCCCGTGAGGTGCGGCTGCCTTTCATGGCTCGGTCATGCCTCTTGGGTCCAGGGTCACAGTACAGGCCCTAAGGCCATTATCCCCATTGTCGTGAACCAAGTTCATGACATTTTTATTTCTTTTTTCGAGAATCCTGCAGGAGCTCTTCCTATTCACTAAGAAGAAAGCAATTTGGTACAAACACCTCCCTTTTATGGGGAAACAGGAAAACCTTCCACACTGTATGTAGACAACCCCAAAATAAGAAACAACAAAACAGCAGGCGCAAGCTGCCCTGCACCCATTTTTAGAGATGAGCCTTCTTGTCCAACTGGCCACTAGTGTGACCTGTCGTCACGTGGACATCAACATCACCTAGATGCATGCGCGTACTAACTGGGAGTCCGGGAGCCAATGAAACCACCCTGACAACGACAACCGCTAAAACATAATACATGCTGACGGTACTGATGGCCCCAAACACCGAGTAACATTCCAGCAGACAAGTTTGGTCGCCTTTTCCTTTTCGCCTTTCTTTTCCATACTTTTAACTGAGCAAATTCTGAACTTATTAGTTATTACTGGCTGTGAATTATGACATACCTTCTAATTCCTAACCAGAAGGTTCAGTAACCATGGTAGTTCTTTGATTTTTGTAGCTACTGCGTCATGATGAAGCGACATTGGGTATGTCAATGAAACCAAGGCGGCCGAGAGCAGTGGTATTGTGCCCAACAAGGGAGCTGACTGAGCAGGTTAGCAGTACTTTAGAGAAAAATGGAACCATGGTTTGATGTCTGGATAGTTGGCTGTTCTTCATGTGATGCTCTCAATCTCAAATGACAGGTCTTTCGTGTTGCAAAGTCCATAAGCCATCATGCACGTTTTCGTTCAACGATGGTTAGTGGAGGCACTCGTCTAAAACCCCAGGAAGATTCTTTGAACATGCCTGTTGACATGGTTGTGGGAACACCCGGGAGGATCCTTGATCATATTAAGGAGGGTAATATCGTTTATGGTGACATTAAATATCTGGTATGCTCCTGATTTATGTACAAAAAATTACGATCCTGCATTTTTTTGCTGCTGCCCTGAATTTTCATGTGGAATGAGTTAATTTATCTGGATTGCAGGTTCTGGATGAGGCAGATACAATGTTTGACCAAGGCTTTGGAGAAGACATACGGAAGTTTCTTGCCCCTTTGAAGAATCGTGCTTCAAAGTCTGGCGATCAAGGTTTCCAAACTGTATTGGTGTCTGCTACCATGACTAAGGTTATACTCTAAGCTGTCACTCAGAGAATCCTATGTAGCGTAATATTATGATATGATATGTTAGTTACCGTAAAAAGTATTGCATTGAGTGTCATAAAACAAACTTCTCCTATATTTTGTTTTCAAGAACCATCTTTTACCCTGTTTCAGATTGCCTAGTATAAATGCTCAAGGCCTTGGTGTTTTATTGTCCCTGTTTTGTGAACTTCTAATATTGTTTGTTGACCACTCTTCTGCTGCAGGGAGTGCAAAAGTTGATTGATGAGGAATTTGAAGGTATTGTTCATTTGCGAACATCAACCTTTCAAAAGAGAATTGCAACTGCACGCCATGACTTCATGAAACTTTCTGGTTCAGAGAACAAGCTTGAGGCTCTCCTGCAGGTTTATTGAACTCTGTTTCCCTTCCTGTACAAGTGTGACTAAGTGCAAACTAGCTTCAAACTGGAGTGCTGTCTGTTAAATTCTTCATATTCCATATACAGTTTAATGGGGTTAACACTTAACAATGCACAATGCCTCCCGCAAAAAAGGCACTGCTCAATATCAATAGATGACACTCATGAATTAGTACAGACAATACTGTGTCTGGAGAGTTTGACATTTCTTCTGTTAAATAACACCCTTGGCTTCTTGGACCTGTGGCCTGAACTTGCCAGTACGAATACAGGATTCTTTTATGCTTAGGGTACCAGTGGCAGGCCCATGAGGGGAGCTGTGCTCTTTCACCACCAGGGTTGCACACGGGCAAGATTCGTGGTCATGGACTACCAGGTCTTGCCAATAGGCTTTGTTATTTCAAATAAGCAAGTTGTAGCCCGTTAACAATCCTAGATATAAGAGCTATCTATACCACGATAAGACCAGTTGGGTACTATGTAAACCCATAGGAGAAATCTGTTGAATCAGGCGAGGAATTAGAAGGATTATTCATTCTCTTTGACATACCCTCTCTCTTTTAAGCGCAATTGTCATCCCCATGAGCTAATCCTTCACTACAAACTCAATCCCCATAACAAATAACCTGGTCATGGAGATATAAAGCACACTTGTTATGGTAGGACGTGGCTTTTACAGTTGTGTCTAATGGTCAAAAGGCACATAGAGGACATAGAGTAAGATAAACATACCTGCATTATGCATTTTGTTTCAAAATTATCTAGGTCTTGTTTCTTCACTTTGTACAATTGTTGGTTGTTGAAAGTTTAGCTACAACATCAGTGGTGTAGACTTGATGGCAGCTCCTTGTTTTCCATTGTGCCAAAGCAATACTGATGGATTTTGTTCTTTCAGGTTCTTGAGCCAAGCTTAGCAAAGGGAAATAAAGTTATGGTGTTCTGCAACACTTTGAATTCAAGTCGTGCAGTGGACCATTTTCTAAGCGAGAATCAAATATCTACCGTGAATTACCATGGAGAGGTTCCTGCTGAAGAGAGGTCTGTCAGTTGCCTAACGTGTTCTTTGCCATAAGATAATTTTGAACAAAATGGAGAGGATTAGCTCAACTGTAACTCAATTACTGTCCTAACTCCTTGTTTCGTTTCTCACCATAAAAAGGTGATGCAGTGAGTATGATCATATGGTTGGAAATTTTCAACATCCACTAGTCATGGGCCTGACCACCTAGTTATGCCTGTCATGCGTTATGCAATTTGATTGTTTCAGTAACACATCACCACATGTACATCATAGAAGCACAAAGACTAGAGTAACTTAATTCTTTAATTTTGTATAGGAAAATTTAATTAGAAGCTCTTTGAGGATGGGATTTATGCACGTTACGTTCATTTCTATAGCCAGTAACAAGACAAATTTTGATTCTGGCTTAACACACCAAGTTTCTGTGTGAAGCCATTTGTTTATGTATGGTGACAGTAGTATACAAAGTTACCAAATGTTCCTTTTATTTTATCAACTACTGACTAATGACTACCTGTGCCGGTATTAAGTGGTTGCTATTCTTACTATCTTGTTATAGTTTGTTTGTGGAGCTAATAACCATTTACTGTTTTTTTGCACAAAAAAGAAAAATAAAAACGTCTTGAATTGGTCTGAGTGCTTCTAGTTTTAACTAATTTAAATATGCTGAATGCTTCTTGTTTTAACCAACTGTAGAGTTGAGAACCTGAACAAGTTTCGGAATGAAGAGGGGGATTGCCCAACGTTGGTCTGCACTGATCTGGCAGCTAGAGGCCTAGACTTGGAGGTTGACCATGTCATCATGTTCGACTTCCCAAAAAACTCTGTATGTGTTGCCTCTTCTCATATTGTTTGTTCTGAATTAAGTCATTCTCAAGGATTCTTATACTAGTAAAAATTTCCATTATAGATTGATTACCTCCACAGAACGGGAAGAACAGCACGAATGGGAGCCAAAGGTATGATTGCTTGCTAGCTTTAACTGGACACAAAGCATTTTCTGTTTTACTTTGATGGCATATCACACTGTTGTTGCATAATTACAATCTCTAATTGACATACATACCAGTAGAGGTTGCATCTGTGCTCTGCTGACAATTCTTAAATTTCTTATTGCAATTTGCATGCAGTAACATGATGTATTAGTCATCTAAATACTAAGAGGATCTGATCATGATTTGTGAATCTAGAGAAAAAGGTATCAACAGTTAGGAACTTGGGATTGCAATGTAATATGTAAACCAGTGGTATGTGTTTTTTTTCTCCGAAGAGAGGTGATGAAACATTGGTATGATATCTCTGCCATTCTGACTGATTTGCCAACTATAATTATGACTGATTAGTTTTCACATAAAGAAGCAGGTACCACACATTTCCACCTTTCATGTTGATAGTCATGTATTGTGTACTCGCCTAATGCAGGGAAAGTTACAAGCCTCGTAGCAAAGAAAGATGTGCCTTTAGCGGCGCGGATCGAAGATGCCATGAAGAAAAACGAGAGCTTAGAATCGCTCACGACTGGCAACGTGAGGAGGGATGCTTCCAACCCTCAAAATCCAAGCACCAAAGGAAGGACTCCAAGGTTGGCTAGGAATTCAGATGCTCCCAGGATTGCTAATCTGAAGGGTAAAAGGGGAGTCACACTGTCGAGAAGGGCACCAAAGGTTGCCATCAAGGACACAACTTCGACCAGAAAGCGCTCGTCGACCAAGAGCCAGCCATCTTCGCCCAGAAAGCACTCTCCCTCTAAGAACCCGCCGAAGCCCAGGCCGGCAGAGGACAGGAAGGCCAAGCCGGTGAGAGCTGGTGGCAAGGGCGGCGTGAAGGTTGGGAAGAGCAGCAGAGCCAAGCCCGAGGGCCGGAAAGGGGATGCTCTGAATAAGGTGGGAGGTAAGCTGAGCGTGGTTGGATTCAGAGGGCGCAGCACCGGGAAGTCAGCACAGGCTTCATGATAATAATAGCTCCGAGTTGAAAATCGCAACCTGTAAATATGGGTGACTTTGTTTCTGCCAGTTTTGCTTGTCGGCTTACAATTCAGATTTACTTTTTAAAGAGAGCAAGGGACAACTGAGATGATATTAACACGGAATATATAATAATCTTTTGGTCATGCTTTATTTGACACGAAGAGCGTGGAGCATTGTTTTGGTGAGATATACTTGGCTGCACATTGTTATTATTCCGAGTTGCTTGACATTTATCTCATTGACAGCCGTGGATGGCTCGAGAGTTATTCTAATGATTTCATGTCACCCTATTATCCCCTCTGTCTCGAAAAATATTGACCAAGTTAAAAAAAAATATTAATATTTATGATACGAAATTCATATCTTTTGTATATCATGAAACATATTTTCACATGATATCTATATAATATTATATTTTTTAATAGTTTTTTTAAATTTTGATCAAACGTCACGTAGACTTAAAGCTACAGAAGCTACAGAACGGAGGTAATACGTAGGAATCTAGACAAATATGTAACGTCCTTTTCAGTCCCTTGTCTAATTTGGTTGCCCCGCAACATCATTATACAGTAGCCTGATGACACAAATATTTGGCTCTACTGTCCAATCCCTGTCTAGTAGTGTATGACCAATACATAGATGTTGTGCAATCATTATCAAAATGTTTTCAACGGGGGTAATAATTGTAGGATGATACTGTTAGTCTGAAAATTGTACTTCCTCCGTACTAAAATAGATGTCTCAAATTTGTTAAAATTTTAATAAATCTAGACACTATTTAGTATATAGATTCATACAAAATTTAAAAAAATCTAAAACATCTATTCTAAGACGGAGGGAGTAGATGCAAATCAGGGAACTTGGTTCAATTACTCACTCCGTTTTAAAATATAAGATGTTTTAGGTTTGTGAAGAAAATGAATTTAGACTTCTTTTAGTGTATAGATTCACCTCAAAGTTAAGTGAACCTACATACTCCCTCCGTTTCAAAATATAAGATGTTTTAGGTTTATAAAGAAGATGAATCTAGACTTGTTTTAGTATGTAGGTTTACTTAACTTTAGGATAAATCTACACACTAAAAGAAGTCTAAATTCATTTTCTTCACGAACCTAAAACATTTTATATTTTAAAACGGAGTGAGTACTAAACAAGTCTATATACTTTTCTTCACAAAGCTCTTATATTTTGAAACGAAGGGAGTACATGAGAATTTTAAGGAGATTTGTCGCTGTGTCCAATTGAATTTGCTTAAAAACTCCAACTCGATTACATTCTGCAAGAATCTCGATCAATGAGAGGAAAAAGAAAGGAAACAAAAATGAATTTGTTAGTTGAGGTGCTGCTGCTAGCTAGCGCGGCGCCACGGAGACGGAGAAGCCATCAGAGCGCTGCAGCTGGTGCTCCCACGCCCGGGACTCGACGTACACCTTGGACACTTTGCCGGCCACCCACGCCATCTCCGGCGCCCCGTCGTCCGGCGACGCGCACCGGAGAGCGACCTCCACCAGCTTCTCCGCGACAGACACGGGGAAGGAGTCCCCGAGCCTCCTGTCGACCCAGGTCCTGACACGCCCCGTCGTGAGCGCCTCCGCCGCCGTGTCCACCACCGACACCCGCGCGAACTCCTTGGTGGTCCTGTCGAACCGGTGCCTGGACGCCTCGGCCTCGCCGGAGAGCAGTTGCAGCAGCAGCACCCCGAACGCGCGCACGTCGTCCGATTGGGCGGCGGCCGCGGCGGTGGCGTCGTCGGCTTGGGCGAACTGGCTGGCGCCGAAGTGGGTGAGGGTGGCGTGGAGGGCCGGGTCGGGGACGAGGAGGACCGTGGAGGGGGAGACGCGGCCGTGGGCGGCGTTGGCGTGGGTGTGGACGTAGTCGAGGCCCTGCGCGACGTCGGCGGCGACTTGGACGCGGGGGAGCCAGGCACCGAGGACAGGGTTCAGGCTCGTGTCCTTGTTGCTCCTGCTGCTGGCGGTGCGGGACTGGAGGCAGGCGGCGAGCGTGGCGGCGCCGGAGGGGATCTGGTACGCGAGGTAGACGTGGGGCCCGGCGAGGCAGGCGCCGAGCAGCGGGGCGAGGCTCGCGTGGTGGTACTTGGCGGTGCTGGCGAGCGCGGAGGAGGCGTCCTGGGCGGTGAGGCCGGCGAGGGCGCGGAGCTGGAAGAGAGCGGCGTCGCGGCCGCGGAGGGTACAGCGCCAGTAGGCGGCGGAGGGGTCGCGCTTGGAGAGGAAGCCGTTGGTGGCTGCGGCCAGCTCCTGGAAGGGGTAGAGGAGCAGAGGGGACGGGAGGGACGCGCGGGCTGCGGCCTGGCTCGAGCGGCTGGACCTGGAGGAGGAGGACGAGGCGGTGGTGGTGGCGGTGTGTCGGGGCCCGGTCGAGGTGGAGGCCGTCGCAAAGGAGGTGGAGGAGGCGGCGGTGGTGCTGGCGGCGGCGGAGGAAGAAGGGGAACGGCGGCGAGAAGCAGGGGTGGATGCCAGTGCGTCTGATCTGGACTTGCACATCAGTGGGAAGCAAGCCGTACGATCAGACGGAAAGAAATTAGGCGGAGGAATCAAATCGAGTGGAGAAGATAAGGATGATCAGTGCCGTCAGTTTTTGCTACAGACTTCTTTATTTAATTTCTCAGCCACCACTCGACCAGACTCCACGTACACTAGTCTACAAGTGCAAAATGATTCATATTTTCTGGCGGCTATGTGCAGTTAGTGACGAATAGCAGCTTTTTGTTTGTTGTCAAAATCAGCTGATGATAAATAAGGAACGCTTAGGATCAGTTGTTGACATGATTGCTTTGACTATACACCAAGTATAGCATGAATGTTATTCCAAGAGATTAATTCAAGTTGGTGGACCTTTTCTCTTCGTCAAGGAGCCACAAGCAAGGATTAGTTCAAACCATAGCAGCTGGAGTAGTAGAAAAATCAACAAGAGGAGTTGGAGAAGAAGAGATACTTTTATACACCCTCATTCCCAAATCAGGGTGCATGCAAGTTTTGTCAAAGTCAAACTAGACTTTCTAAAGTTTGATCAACTACAAAGGAAATTTTGAATATTTATAATCTCAAATCAATACTGTTAGAATCATCATGAAATATATATTTTATATGATATACGTTTGGTATGTAGATATTCATATGCTTTCCAATATAGTTGGTCAAAATTTAAAAAGTTTGACTTTTAACCAAAAAGTATACATGCATCCAATTTTGAAAAGTAGAGAGTACTTGTTGCCCAAACACAATAAACCATAGCAGCTGGAATAGTAGAAAAATCTGCAGATGAATTGGAGAAGAATCCTTCCTAAAATGGGATGCATATAGGGTACGTTTGGATCACGCCCCAGCTAGCCTTGCCAAAATTGGCACGCCAAAAATTTGGCGAAGGATTCTGCCGCCCAGATCTCGCCAGTGCGTGGGCGTAAAAACTAAACGTGACTACCAAAAAATTGGCGTGGTTCTGAATCTCTGGCTCTGATCCAAACGGAGCCTCTAGTAGTAGTCAACGACCAAATATTTGGCTGGGCAAGCAGCGGCTGCAATCCAAACAGCCCCATACTTCCTCATATCTAGAAGTGTAAACGATGCACCCCCATGGGCTCACCACAGCGATTTGAAGTTGCTGGCCGTCAGATGCGATCCTGTGGTGCATCTTGCCCGTTCATTTTTTTTCACCATGTTACATAAAAGCAACTCCACTCCTAGTCCAACCCTAGTCGCCTCTCATTTCCCCCCAATCCCAGCACGTTCTCTCTCTCCCAATCCCCACCTCGTCTCTCTCCCCCAATCTCCTCCCGGTCCACACCCTTCTCCTGGCCACGTCGACACTGGCAAGCCTCCTCGCCGCTCGAACAACACCATAGAGAGGAGGTGGTGTAGGGAGAGGAGCAGGCACAAGAGGTCGAGCAGTAGGAGGTGGTGGTTGGACAGCAGCTCCACACCCGGTCCAAACCCTAGCCGCCTGTCACTTTCCCCCCAATCCCAACACGTCCTCTCTCCCCCAATCTCCACCTCGTCTCTCTCCCCAATCTCCTCCCAGTCCACGCCCATCTCCTGGCCCTGCCGCCGCCGGCAAGACGCCTTGCCGCTCGAGCAGCATCATACAGAGGAGGCGGTGTGGGGAGAGGAGCAGGCGTGGGAGGTCGAGCGACACCGGTAGGAGGTGGTGGTGGGGCGGCTGGCCGAGCTCCATATCCTCCACTCTATGTATGGGGGCAGCTGAGAGGGCACCGGGATCGATGTCGTCGTCTTCAGCGCGATGGAGTGTGGTAATGTTCGTCATCTTCACTGTCGTGCTCACGTCCATCCTAGGCATCCCTGTCTATGAGCATCCCCAATGACCCTCTCCCTTCCTACTAATGTGAGTTCCTTCCTCCTCTTGGTAACGTAGAGGCCCACTATTTATGGATTGTCTACAATTTATTTTTTAGCACAATTGACTACTATTTATTGATTGCTTTCGCTTAACTAGGTCAACGGAGATGCTAATACTATTGAAATAACAATCTCTTATTACACTGGGTGCAGAGTGGCATAGAACTCATGTATTTTGGTGATCTCCTTGTATTAATATGGGGAGGCCAAGGCATCCGACTATTTCTCCGTGGAGGTTTGTTTTGGTTTTTTTATTTTACATCCTAAATCCTTCGCCGTTCTGAAATTCATTCATTGTTTTTGTGTGTGACCATCTTTGTATGCCTTGTACGCATGTTTTAATCTGCAAACGTCCACACTTGTCAAGAAATCTAGACAAGAGCCTCAGAAAAGAATGTCAACCATCAATTATGTGAGTTGTCATCTAGATTTAATATAGCTCGCTGCAATCATATGTAACTTGTTGTTTTTAGTTTTTTAGTGACAATTAACTGATAGTTCATGCTACCCTAAATGCAAGGCACTTAAACGTAGCAACTATTACTCTGACTTGGCATTTCAATTGCACAGATTTTTACTCGAATTGAAGGGAGGGTCCTGCAAGCTCCAAATACTCGATCTTCTAACACTTGTATCATGTAGATGAGGGCCGGCAACAATGACGATTTCCTCCCACGCAAATGGATGTTGGAATCTTGCAAATAAGGCCAGCATGTTTTCTTTTTCTGACATGTCTCCATTAATTATAGATCATCGATGAACGTTCTCTTAATTTGTTGATTCTCTTTTTTGTTTCAGGAGCTGGTTCAGACCTGTTCTGAACAGCGGTGACCTTAAAAGACTTTCAACCGAAAATGTACTGGTGTGTTTTACTTTGTCTACAACATCTCTAATTTTCCTTTTTTTGGTTGCTTTGCAAGAAATAAATGACTCTTCACTATAATTTAAGAGAACCCATCAAGGAGACCAACACAGTGTCAGTTAGAGTGGTTGAGATGTTTGAGCAGATAACATCCAAGCTACCCGGAGCACCCAAGTTCCTTTTGTGCCTTCTCCCTGGGACAAAAAAATGTAAAGTTTATGGTTCGTTCATCTTTTTGATTGTCATTATTTGTTACACTTACCTATAAGCATGGTTACATGTTGCATAATATATGTATTTGCTTCAACCAGGTCTATGGAAGAGGAAGTGTCTTGCTGAATGTGGCATTGTTACACAATGTCTAGCTCCGACATGAATTAACGATTATTTGCTTCACTTGTCTGACTTATACACTAATACAGGGAAACGAAAACCAGACCAAGTTATTATTTTTAGGTTTCAAGGCCAGACATTAGCATGTTTTGCATGACGAAATCACTTCATAGCCGACGCGCTTCAGGAATATGTGCATTCACGCTCCTACGTGTACGTAGATGGTAGACTGGTTACAACAATGATAATCCTGTAAAAAATGTTTGTGAAGCTATGTGATAAACTTTGATGTTGTGGCCTTTTCAGGTACCATAGGATCATGACGATGATATCAATCGATACATGACATCACCATCCTTGCTATTTTTCTTCATCTAACAGCAGGCTGGCCATGCCACCGTGTTGCCGCGTATCAGCGTGTCCACTTAACCATTGCGTTGCGACAAAACTACTAGAAAAACGATTATAGGTAGATTTTAATTCTGTGACGTATATAGGAAAAATGCTCCACTAAAATTAATTCGGTGGCCTATATAGCAAATGCTCGACAGAATTCTTGCAATTCTGTGGCACATATAGCTATATGCGCCACAAAAAGTGAGAATTCTGTGGCGCATATAACCATATGCGCCACATAATTTTGACATTCTGTAGAGCATTTGCCGTATGCGTCACAGAATGTACGAAACAGATCTAAAAAAGGTGGCATCCCCTCCTACCTACCACCGCCCTTTCCCTTCTTCCCACCTCTAACTAGCTCGTCCCCCTCCTCCCTCCCACTCCATTTTGCTCATACTCACCTCCATTGTTGATAGCTAGACCTACTTTGGTTCATGTACTTGTAAGGGGAAGCTACTCCTACTTGTAAAGGTACTAAACCACCCATACTTTCCTCCTCCACCACATCCCACACCCTCTTGCTACACTATGCATATGGTTGTGGTGTAGATTTGGTTTGTAAGATGTGCATGGGTACTTGTGTGATTCATGTTTTGTGTGGCCGACGGGCCTCGGCGTGATGTGTATGGATGTTTTGTAGGTGAAGATGGTCCCGCGGGCGGTGTGCGATGGCAAAACGATGTTCCTTCTCTTTGTGTTGTGCTTGAATGCATGTTTGCTTGTGGAGGAGCTTTGTGTTGTGCTTGAATGCATGTTGTCGACGCCGGGTGCATGGAGGTTTGCCGAAATGTTGATTCACGTCCATTTTGGCAAATTTCTGCAGTAACCATATGTCCTATATTTAGGATAGCTCATGCCGAAATTTTCTAGAGCACTATTTGTGCCTTTTCTGTGCAGCTGGAGCTCTTTTAGTGATGTTTGTATGCTGCTGGAGCACCATATGTGGTTGTGGAACACAATTTGTGCTTTTTTGTATATGGAATGTTTGCAGGGAAATCACCCGAGCTGCCCATTTCTTCTGAAATGTTGATTTCGGTCCATTTTGGTCGAGAAATCGGGCTCATATGTCAAAAAATTAGCGAAGGTCATGCCGGATTTTTCGGTCAACACTTCGTAATATTTTGACATATGAGCCCCATTTCTCGACCGAAGTGGAAGTGAATCGACACTTCGGAAGAAATGGGCAGCTCATTTTAAATATTGTCGACACTAATTAATACTAACTTAGTTTATTTTGTTTAGAAGTGTGCAAACATGTCGGTCGCCGATGGGGCCGACACTTCTAAGGATGCCATGAGCGTCGAAGACCAAGATAGAGCGGCGAACCTCACTTTCTGGGAGGTGGCGTTGTAGCACGAGGCGGCGGAGTCTCAGCATGAGGACGTGGCAGCTGTTGTGGGCCACGATGGGGATGATGATGTAGGGGTTCGTAGCATGGAAAACAAAAATTTTCTATCGCATACAAACAAACAAGCCAAGATCTGTCTACTAGATTGTAGCAACGAGTCGTTTGGAATAACTTACCCTCGAAGATTCCTAAGCGGTTAACGAGAGCAGATTCTCGTGGGTGATGTAGTCGTACACTTCCGATCTCAAGATCGCGTGAGCGATCCTTCCGGCACGTTCGGCAGCGCTCATGATCGGTCACACGTTCGGACTGACGAAGACCTTCCTCTCCCTTGTTCCAGCAGTGACGGAGGTTGTAGCACTCTCCTCGCGATTCGAAGACTGGCGTGGTACGGAAGTAGAGGGAGATCCGAGGCTTCGCCTTAAGCCGGTGCGAGTATGGTGGAGCTTATGAGAGAGGCTATTAGTGGTCTAGTAATTAGACACACCAATTAGAAGGCTCTAAACCAATTAGAAGGCTCTAAACCGCTGGCTAAAGCAATTAGAAGCTCTAAACCAAAACGGCTCTAAACCGGATCTCTAGAGTAGAAAGTTATGTGTCTATGGGAGGAGCCCTGCCCCTCCTTATATGGGAGGGGGGTCCTTGGCGCGCCAGGGAGGGAGGGAGTCCCTCCCCAACTCGGCCTAGGGCTTGGGCGCCGGCCTGGAGGAGTCCAACTCCTCCTCCAGGTTGGTTCCAACTCCTCTTGCTTGTTTCCCACAGTTTCTTGTTTTGGCAGTTTGACTTTCAAACTGGACATTTGACTTTTCTGTTTTAGGATTCAATTTAATCCTTTATTTGGGACAGCAAGAACACTTAGTACATGATGCAATCATTCAATGAGCAATGACACATTCATGTACCCTTCCCCGAGTCTTGGGACAATCCGAACCTTCTAGAACATTCGATGAAAACACGGAATCATTCCCGAACTCAAACGGGACTTTCCTTATATGAATCTTATTCTCCGGACCATTCCGGATCACCTCGTGATATCCGGATCCCATCCGAGACTCGAACAACATTCGGTCTCTTTCTCATAATACCATAACTACTCAAACAACGTCGAATCCTTAAGTGTGTCTCCCTACGGTTCGTGAATTATGCGGACATGATCGAGACACTTCTCCGAACAATAACCAATAGAGGAATCTGGAAATTCATATGGCTCCCACATATTTCTACGATTACTTTGCGATCGAATGAACCACTTACATACGATACCAATTTCCCTTTGTCTCACGATAGTTTACTTATCCGAGGTTATGATCGTCGGTATCTCTGCATACCTAGTTCAACCTCGTTACCGATAAGTACTCTTTTCTCGTTCCGTGATATGTGATCCCTTGTGAGCCAGTCACATGCTTGCAAGTTAATTGGATGACATTCCACCGAGAGGGCCCAGAGTATATCTATCCGTCATGAGGATGGACAAATCCCACTCTTGATCCATGTGTTTCAACCAATACTTTCCGAACACTTAATGCCACCTTTATAGCCACCCGATTCACGGTGTGGTGTTTGATGTCATCAAAGCATCCATTCGGTAAAGGTGATATGCATGATCTCATGGTCGAACGAATTAGGTTACTATGTATCAGAAAGCATATAGCAACTGAACTATTGAAATGACTTGATCTTTATGCTACGCTTATCTATAGGAGTATGTCCACCGTATCATTCTCCTAATGATATGATCCTGTTGTTAATAACATCTCTATGTTCATGATCGAAACCATGATCATATATTAACCAACAAGCTAGTTTAACAAGAGGCTTTACTAGGGACTCTTATTTTAGTTTACAAATCACACAAGTATTAATGTTTCCGGTTAATACAATTTTAGCATGGTATGTAAACATTTATCATAAGTGTGAAGATATGATAATAACCACTTTATTATTGCCTCTTGGGCATATCTCCATGATCTCCACTTGCACTAGAGTCAATAATCTAGTTTCAAACCTTTGTGTATTCAACACCTATGGCTTTCTGATGTTGTATGTACACGATTGCTAGTGGTCAACTGATCTCCGGATCTGACACTTCCAGGTCCGTGTGTAATTGCATGTCTTTGCGTCTCTACGCATCACTCGTTCTCTAATGAGATGGCTTTGTATAAATTTGGTCTTTCGGTGTGACCTTTAGCTCTTTGGGGTTAAAACATGTTGATAATATTGTCGCACAATATATCTTCATAGTATTATCCCTCTGTGAACTACACCTAGTTTGATAACAAACTACTTGACACAAAATGCCCTCTTTTGCTGCTATAATAGCAGTCATATACTTAGCCTTTTGTTGTAGTATCTGTCACAATGTATTAACTTTGGAACTCATCCAAATCCATTATGGAACTCACTTTCCATTATATTGTGCCACCCTTTGTTTAAATTGAGATACACTTAATTTGTACTTTGTGACAAAACTAGTATCAATGTAGTACTTTTACAATGAACTAACCATCTATTTGTCACTTCTACAAATATTATACTCTTAGTTCTTCCAAAAGATCATAAGAATATCCTTACTATTGTCCAATGATCATCTTACGAATCATTCTGGTATATGCTCACAACATTTAGAGCATAGGACATATCTGGATTTGTACATATCACAAGATGATTGATATAAATATTCTTTGTGATTTCATACATCAAGTATCAATCTATACTTGATTATTTGTTTCACTTTACCAAATGTCAATACACTTGAATATATCATCAACATTGAACTTATTCAATCCTTTCTGTGCGACAAGAACCTCTCTTGTAGTTTCTATATTGAACTCATTCAATATCTTGTCTATGTATACGGCATAACCATATTAGCGTCTATTGATGCTAAATATTTGGTTTTGCCTAAGTCTTTCATCGAGATGAAATTCTTAATATGTGTTAATAAAAGATACATTATTTCCAATCAACAATATGTCTTCCACATAATGTATTAGAAACATGTCTTAGCGCTCCCACTTAATTTCTTGCAAATGCAAGCATCTTCATTGTCTCTAATGAACTTTTAAACTCCTTTAACAGTTTCATCATAGTGAAGATTCCAACTCCGATGCTCACTTCAACCATTGAAGTTTGCATATGCTTTTAGCATCCTTTGAATTAACAAAACCCTATGGACCGTGTTATGCACATGTCCTAGGTAACGATTCTATTAGAAGAACTTGTTTTGTTTATTCAACTACCATATAACAAATTATATGTAGTGGTTGCTACATTAATCCGTCTAGACTAAATATCACTATGATGATCAAATCTTGTCATAGTCAACCTTTAAACATTGTTGTGAACTCTTTCCCAACACGTCGACTATTTCATAGATGTAAAACATCCATGTCTATTTCTTTATAGATCCGGACACAACAGTAAGGTCTTACACCTTTCTCGAGGGTCCTTCAAGTTCAAAACTTGATTTTCTCGTGTATGGAACTATCACGGATTTTATGGCTTCAAGCCATTTGACGGAGTCAGGGCCCATCATCGCTTCTTTGCATGTAGTCGGTTCATTATTCTCAAATAATGATTCAACCCTCAAATCTTGGTATTTGATTGTTTATCTGACCTACTTGTTTCAATAGGAACTTGGATCTTCGTGACCACAACCTTTGAGGTACGTGAGCCATGAGCATTGTTGCTGCCTCCGAAACACTTTTCGGCGCTGCGCAACTCTGCACATATAGCTAAGGTTCTTTCAACCTTATCAAAGTTCTATTGTCCTCCCACTTTACTTTTCACGAAAAATTCCTTCTTAAAGAAACTTGACGTTCTAAGCGACAAACACTTTTGTCTCCGGTGTTATGGAGAAATACTTAACAAAGACAGATTCATCCGACTTTGGTTGCAAACATCTTTCTTATGTATAGCATACCAATGTTTAAGAAAGGACTGCTTGGGTTTAATCCCAAACCATAACCTTATATGGTGTCATTTCAACGGATTATGATGAAGCTCTTTTCAGTGGAAAAACGGTAATCTCTAAAGCTTTTAATCTTTAAAATATAATGGCAGTTTTATGAATTACACCTTGATCTTACCATGTCAAACAAGGTTTAATTACATATCTCGAACACTCCATACTCTTATGGTGTTTGGAAAATGCAAATCCAGAACGATTCCTTTAAATCTTAGGTATTATGCTAAACTTGTAACTCAAATATCTTCCTTTATGATCTTATCATAAACTATTTATATTCTTGTTACAATGATTTTGCACTTCATCTTGAAAGTCTTTGAACTTTTCAAATGTTTCTTACTTTATCCTTATTAAGTAAATATTCATATATTCACTCAAATTCTCGGAGAAAGCATATGAAGTTGAAATCCATCGCTTTTTGACTACACATGATGGACTTCGTACAACAATATGTACAAGTTCCAATAAGCTAGTCATTCGTTCCCTTTTTGGCCTATGAACGAAGTTTTAATTATCTCTAGGAAAGTTTCACAAGCGTCATTTGATCAAAATCAAATATACTCCAAAATTCCATCCATATGGAGTTTCTTCATGTTTTCTTTCCATTATAATTTAAACGGCGATGTCACTTCCTAAGTGATCTTTCAATCAATTTGTCTTTCGACATCTTTAGCATTAGCTTTATGGATGTGATTTTTCCAACGAGATTTGCGAATCCATCTTTTATGGATTACGGTAATTATTTGAACAACCCTTTTGTTCTCATAATACCTGATAAAACAAATCTTGAAGGCAAGCTTTGATGTTTAACGAGCAACACAATAACCCTTTATTTTGTTCTCGATGAACATCATCACATATTCTTTTGCTAGTTACTTAGGCCACTGTAGTTCATGAATTCTGTTGTTTTGTATGACGATTCATACCAACAAATTCAGTATCAAATACTTAAGAACCACATTGTTTAATAAGCAAAGAATATAGCCATAACATGTATATCATCTATATACTTAAATTGAACAATTCTAATCTTTTCTTTTCTGCCATATATTTATGAGATTCTCTTTCAGTATTTCCTATTATGTTTGAAAGAATCTATCAACATCAATAGTGGAGTCATACATATGACATATAGTCCAAAGCGTGTATAGTTAAATACCAATGTCTTTGGACTTGCACTTTGAAGTAGATCACCATCATCAAATGTTTGGTGTTCTTTCAAATTCCTTTATTTAGTAATCTCTTGGTGTAGTAAACATTTTACCTACATCAAATATTCACCCTTAACATGGAATCGTCCATGATCAAGCTACTTTTAGCTTATAACGATGAATTATGAGTATAATGTTGCTCTCCAAAACCTTTTGGAGGTTTAGGACAACTAGTGTCTCCAACCTTTGTAAATTCTCATCCAATATGAGAACATGACTTTAGTCATATTATACTCTATCATGTTGCAACAAAACTTCGTTTGAGATATCACAATATCTTCCACACATCATGGTTTCGAAACAACTCTTTCGGATCCTAGATAACCTTGATATTAAGAGAATCCTTTGAATATCAAGAATCGTGGAGACAAACATGATACTTATATACTAACATTGGAATTGTTACTCTTGTTTTAATACCAATTATTAAACTTCATGGAGTAACCGGAACTCACTGAAAGTTTGCAATAGGACTTTTAAACTTTATATTAACACTTCAAAACAATACGATACCAGTCAGAAAGTAACTAACCAGAATTCTATAGCTCTATCATCTCAATTATAACTAAGCGCAAGGTGGTAAACGGATGCCAATGACTACAACAACTATGCAAATTCACTTTGATTTAGTTTATGATAAATTGAGTTCCAATTAATAATTAAATTAATCTAGGTGAACTCCCACTCAAAACAATATCCCTCACATTGTTTTAGTGATTACGAACCAAATCTACCACATCAAAACGATCATCACGAGAGTTGATATAGCTTCAATGGCAAACAATCGACATGTTCATCATATCTACTATATGATTCATGCTCTACCTTTCGGTAATCCGTGTTCCTGAGGCCATGTCTGTACATTCTAGGCTCGTCAAGATCAAACCTTAGTTTCGCATGAGCAAATCTGGCTTGCTCACGTTGTATACACTTGAGAATCTAGCACACCCGATCATCACGTGGTGTTTGAAACAACAAGCTTTAGCAACGGTGCTAACTAAGGGTGAACACTTTATGATTTGAAATTCATGTGCATGAGGGATCATCTTATAATGCTACCGTCTACTAAGCAATACAAGATGCATAAAGGATTAACATCACATGCAATTCATAATATGTGATATGATATGGCCTTTTCTTCTTTGTGCTTCCGATCTCCATCTTCTAGCACGAACATGATCTCCATCATCACCGGCATTGCATCAAGGTCAATGATGCTACTCCATGGTTGTCCACCGGCTTCAACTATTACAACTACTTTGAATAGACACGCGGGTCTTAACATAAATTAAAGACAACCATATGGCTCCTGCCGGTTGTCGACTTACAATAAGGAACATTGCATACATCAAATATAATCACAATCATGGCCATATCACATCACTTGCACCCTCGCAAAACAAAGTTAGACGCTTCTACTTTCTTTGCATATTTTACGTGGTTTGGGGCTTTCAATAAGTGTCGTTCTAACTTACGAACAAGAACCACAACATTGATACTAGCATTGTTGATCACCCGTTGTAAATTGGATCTTAACTATGCTAGGAGAAACATGCACCATAAAGCCACTTATGCAATACAAGTTACATGTCAAGCGTGGAGCAAGTCTCATGAACGATGTCATGTAAGGTTAGCGGGCCGCTTCATCCCAACATACCGCAAGATGCAAAGTACACAAAAGCAATCTACAATAAAAGCATCAACGCCCACAATGACCATTGTGTTCTACTCGTCTGTGAGATCTACATATAGACACGGCTCTGATACCACTGTAGGGGTTCGTAGCATGGAAAACAAAAATTTTCTATCGCATACAAACAAACAAGCCAAGATCTATCTACTAGATTGTAGCAACGAGTCGTTTGGAATAACTTACCCTCGAAGATTCCTAAGCGGTTAACGAGAGCAGATTCTCGTGGGTGATGTAGTCGTACACTTCCGATCTCAAGATCGCGTAGACGATCCTTCCGGCGCCACGTTCCGGCAGCGCTCCCGCAGTCGGTCACACGTTCGGTACTCGACGAAGACCTTCCTCTCCCTTGTTCCAGCAGGCAGCGGAGGTTGTAGCACTCTCCTCGCGATTCCGGCGACTGGCGTGGTACGGAAGTAGAGGAGATCCATGAGGCTTCGCCTTAAGCAGTGCAGTATGGTGGAGCTTATGAGAGAGGCTATTAGTGGTCTAGTAATTAGACACACCAATTAGAAGGCTCTAAACCAATTAGAAGGCTCTAAACCGCTGGCTAAAGCAATTAGAAGCTCTAAACCAAAACGGCTCTAAACCGGAGATCTAGAGTAGAAAGTTATGTGTCTATGGGAGGAGCCCTGCCCCTCCTTATATGGGAGGGGGGTCCTTGGCGCGCCAGGGGAGGGAGGGAGTCCCTCCCCAACTCGGCCTAGGGCTGGCGCCGGCCTGGAGGAGTCCAACTCCTCCTCCAGGTTGGTTCCAACTCCTCTTGCTTGTTTCCCACAGTTTCTTGTTTTGCGGTTTGACTTTCAAAGCTGGACATTTGACTTTTCTGTTTAGGATTCAATTTAATCCTTTATTTGGGACAGCAAGAACACTTAGTACATGATGCAATCATTCAATGAGCAATGACACATTCATGTACCCTTCCCCGGTCTTGGACAATCGGAACCTTCTAGAACATTCGATGAAAACAGGAATCATTCCCGAACTCAAACGGGACTTTCCTTATATGAATCTTATTCTCCGGACCATTCCGGATCACCTCGTGATATCCGGATCCCATCCGAGACTCGAACAACATTCGGTCTCTTTCTCATAATACCATAACTACTCAAACAACGTCGAATCCTTAAGTGTGTCTCCCTACGGTTCGTGAATTATGCGGACATGATCGAGACACTTCTCCGAACAATAACCAATAGAGGAATCTGGAAATTCATATGGCTCCCACATATTTCTACGATTACTTTGCGATCGAATGAACCACTTACATACGATACCAATTTCCCTTTGTCTCACGATAGTTTACTTATCCGAGGTTATGATCGTCGGTATCTCTGCATACCTAGTTCAACCTCGTTACCGATAAGTACTCTTTTCTCGTTCCCGTGATATGTGATCCCTTGTGAGCCAGTCACATGCTTGCAAGCTAATTGGATGACATTCCACCGAGAGGGCCCAGAGTATATCTATCCGTCATGAGGATGGACAAATCCCACTCTTGATCCATGTGTTTCAACCAATACTTTCCGAACACTTAATGCCACCTTTATAGCCACCCAGTTACGGTGTGGTGTTTGATGTCATCAAAGCATCCATCCGGTAAAGGTGATATGCATGATCTCATGGTCGAAGGAATTAGGTTACTATGTATCAGAAAGCATATAGCAATTGAACTATTGAAATGACTTGATCTTTATGCTACGCTTATCTATAGGAGTATGTCCACCGTATCATTCTCCTAATGATATGATCCATTGTTAATAACATCTCTATGTTCATGATCAGGAAACCATGATCATATATTAACCAACAAGCTAGTTTAACAAGAGGCTTTACTAGGGACTCTTATTTTAGTTTACAAATCACACAAGTATTAATGTTTCCGGTTAATACAATTTTAGCATGGTATGTAAACATTTATCATAAGTGTGAAGATATGATAATAACCACTTTATTATTGCCTCTTGGGCATATCTCCAACAGATGAGCAAGAGGGGGATGCGGACTACCGGATAGATGAGGCCGAGGAGGAGGATGCAACCACCTCCGATGGTGGAGGCTGCACGAGCGATGGCGGGGACCGCACGGATGGCGGTAGCAGCAACCCGTCCGTTAGGAAGAAGAAGCCGAGGAAGGATCGGAAGCCACAAAAGCCCGCCGACACCACCGACAAGATCACTCTGGTCTCGTAAAGTGGCCTTCCGTTGGAGCCTCCGGATGTTACCGCCTGGTTCGGCATGAAACTCGGGTGCATCATTCGGGAAAGCATGTCGATCAACACGAAGCACCTGAGAAGTGAAGAGAATGAGCGTTTGGTGGCGAACTGCCTTAAGAAGCTTCACCGACGGTACAAGTTCTCGGCCCCGTACACCGACAAACTGGAAAAGTCCAATAAGGTGAAAAAGTTAGCCATCACGAAGATGGCCAATGCCTTGAGCAGCTGAAGAACCCGGGTGAAGAACAAGATCACGGAAAAGGAAAGCTGGGAGAAGATCAAGAAGGGTGAGCCCATGATCGACGAAGGCGAGTTCAAGATATTCATGGCGGAGATGGAGACTAATGATTCGAAGGCATGGACGGAGTGGGTTCGGGAAATGCGGGAACTGAACATAGGTAACCACCGATGTGGAAGCGGCGGTTACAGGGGAAAGAAGGCCATATGGGCATTGGAGGACACCGAGGTTGAGCGTCTCGGGAAAGAACACCCGTTTTTAAAAATTACGGATGAGCAGACCTGGAACTTTGTCTGGGCCCGCTACTATCTGGACAAGGATACCATGGAATTTGTCACCGACGATGACGATGTGAGGATGTTTGAGGAGAAGCTGGTAAGGAATTTACCCGCGGTCCATTTTCTTTCATTTTGAATAATGAAGGCAAGTTCCTAAATGGGTTCACCTTTCCTTGTCTGCAGGACGCTGAAATCAAGGCTGTGCGCGAGGCGCTAGACTTGTCGTCCTAGGGCTCGACGGAGCCATGGGACACGATTTTAAACAACGCGGCCAACACTTTCAAGGGGAGGCCAAAGTCCGAGCGCCCACGTTAGGTGGACGTATCTCTGGCTTTGTTACAAGCACAAAGTTCCGCGAGTACTACAACGAGGAAGTCAAGAAGAGAAAGGAGAGGCGGACCCTGTCGACGGCTCAGGATCAAGCCTATAAGGAAGAGCTAAAGCGGAAGATCGCGCATCTGGAGGCCAGTAAGGTGGACCAGGACGAGGTCAATGCGATAATGCAACATAAGATCCTCGAGATGCTACCCCCTCGGCTGATGGAGGGGATAGCAAAATGGAATGCAGACGGTCAGATGGGGCCGATACAAGTGCCCAGCGCCGGCGGCAGCACCTCGAGCCACCAAGTGTCATCGGACATGGTTACCCCGCTGCCCTCCATCCCTGCGCCACAGCCGATTGTTGGAGATATGCCCAAGAGGCAATAATAAAGTGGTTATTATCATATCTTCATACTTATGATAAATGTTTACATACCATGCTATAATTGTATTAACCGGAAACATTAATACTTGTGTGATTTGTAAACATAAAAGAGTCCCTAGTAAAGCCTCTTGTTAAACTAGCTTGTTGGTTAATATATGATCATGGTTTCCTGATCATAAACATAGAGATGTTAACAATGTGGTCATATCGTTAGGAGAATGATGTGATGGACATACCCCTATAGTTAAGCGTAGCATAAAGATCAAGTCATTTAATATAGTTCATTTGCTATATGCTTTCTGATACATAGTAACCTAATTCCTTCGACCATGAGATCATGTTAATCACCATCAACCGGAAGGATTCTTTGATGACATCAAACACCACACTGTAACTGGGTGGCTATAAAGGTGGCATTGAGTGTTCGGAAAGTATGGGTTGAGGCACATGGATCAAGAGTGGGATTTGTCCATCCATATGACAGATAGATATACTCTAGGCCCTCTCGGTGGAATGTCATCCAATTAGCTTGCAAGCATGTGACTAGTTCATAAGGGATCACATACCACGGGAACGAGAAAAGAGTACTTATCGGTAACGAGGTTGAACTAGGTATGCAGAGATACCGACGATCAAAACCTCGGATAAGTAAACTATCGTGAGACAAAGGGAAATTGGTATCGTATGTAAGTGGTTCATTCGATCGCAAAGTAATCGTAGAAATATGTGGGAGCCATATGAATTTCCATATTCCTCTATTGGTTATTGATCGGAGAAGTGTCTCGGTCATGTCCGCATAATTCACGAACCGTAGGGAGACACACTTAAGGATTCGATGTTGTTGAGTAGTTATGGAATGATGAGTAAGAGACCGAATGTTGTTCGGAGTCTCGAATGGATTCCGGGATATCACGAGGAGATCCGGAATGGTACGGAGAATAAGATTCATATAAGGAAAGTCCTGTTTCGGAGTTGGGGAATGATTCCGGTGTTTTCATCGGGAATGTTCTAGAAGGGTTCGGAAGGTCCGAAACTCCAGAGGGGAAGGGTACATGAATGTGTCATGACAATATGGAATGGTTGCATCATGTACTAGGTCACTTGGCTGGAAAAAATAAAGGAAGAAATCAAATCCTAGTTTGAAAGTCAAACGCCAATTTGAAAAGTCAAACATCAAGTTTGCTTGGTGGGGGGAGAGTAGGAAACCTACTTGGGGAGGAAGTCTCCTCCCTCCACCCGCCGGCCAAGGAGGAGGAGTTGGAGTAGGACTCCCTCCTCCCAAGCCGCACCCTCCCACCTATATAAGGAGGGGTAGGGATGCCCCTCTTCAACACACCTAAAACCCTAACTTTGGCGCCTCCACCTCCAAGTGCAGCCGCCGCCTAGGGTTTCCCCTCCAACTCTGCGAGTTGGGGCTCTCCCCAAGCCCTAGCCGCCGGACAAGCTTCCTCCCTTGGTGCCTCTAAACCCTAGATCGCCAAGACCTCTCTCATAGTCCACCATACTCGCTCCGGCTTAAGGCGAAGCCCTGCGAGATCTCCCCTCTACTTCTGGTACCACGCCGTCGTGCTGCCGGAATCGCGAGGAGAGTGCTACAACCTCTGCTGCCTGCTGGAACAAGGGAGAGGAAGGTCTTCATCGAGTACCGAATGTGTGACCGACTGCAGAAGCGCCGGAGCCTTGTGCGGAAGGATCGTCTACGCGATCTTGAGATCGGCAAGAGTACGACTACATCACCCACGAGAATCTGCTCTCGTTAACCGCTTTGGAATCTTCGAAGGTGAGTTCCTCTATTGACTCGTTGCTACAATCTAGAAGATAGATCTTGGCTTGTTTGTTTGCATGCGGTAGAAATTTTTTGTTTTCCATGCTACGAACCCCTACAGTGGTATCAGAGCCGTGTCTATATGTAGATCTGTTGCACGAGTAGAACACAATGGTCATTGTGGGTGTTGATGCTTTTGTTGCCAATTGCTTCTTGTGTACTTTGCATCTTGCGGGATGGTGGGATGAAGCAGCCCGGGCTAACCTTACATGACATCGTTCATGAGACTTTCTCCACGCTTGACATGCAACTTGTATTGCATAAGTGTCTTTGCGGGTGCCTGTTTCTCCCAACATAGTTAAGATTCAATTTACAACGGGTGATTGACAATACTAGTATCAATGTTGTGGTTCTTGTTCGTAAGTTATAACGACACTTATTGAAAGCCCCAAACCACGTAAAATATGCAAAGAAAATTAGAGGCGTCTAACTTTATTTTGCAGGGGTGTGCTGTGATGTGATATGGCCATGATTGTGATTATATTTGATGTATGCAATGTTCCTTATTGTAAGTTGGCAACCGGCAGGAGCCATATGGTTGTCTTTAAATTCTGTTAAGACCCGCGTGTCTATTCAAAGTAGTTGTAATAGTTGAAGCTGGTGGACGACAAACATGGAGCGGCTGTAGGGGTTCGTAGCATGGAAAACAAAAATTTTCTACCGCATACAAACAAACAAGCCAAGATCTATCTACTAGATTGTAGCAACGAGTCGATGAAATAACTCACCCTCGAAGATTCCAAAGTGTTTAACGAGAGCGGATTCTCGTGGGTGATGTAGTCGTACTCTTGCCGATCTCAAGATCGCGTAGACGATCCTTCCGGCGCTGCGTTCCGGCAGCGCTTCCGCAGTCGGTCACACGTTCGGTACTCGACGAAGACCTTCCTCTCCCTTGTTCCAAAGGCGTGGAGGTTGTAGCACTCTCCTCGCGATTCCGGCAGCACAACGACGTGGTACCGGAAGTAGAGGGGAGATCTCGCAGGGCTTCGCCTTAAGCCGGAGCGAGTATGGTGGACTTTGAGAGAGAGCCTCGGTGATATAGGGTTTAGACGCACAAAGGAGGAGCAAGGCCGGCGACTAGGGTTTGCCTAGGCGGCGGCGGCAGGAGGTGGCGGCGCCGGCGGCTAGGATTAGGGTTTGCGGGGCATGGTGTTGTGCTTGAGGGCAGCCCCTCCTTATATAGGTGGAGGGGGCGCGCCAAGGGGAGGGGAGTCCCTCCCCAACTCGGTCTCCAAGTGGGACGGCGGTGGAGGGAGGGAACTCCTCCTCAAGTAGGTTTCCTACTCTCCCTCCACCTCACAAAATAGCCGTTTGACTTTTCAAATTGTCGTTTGACTTTTCAAACTAGGATTTGATTAAACCCTTTATTTTGTTCAGCGATGACACCTAGTACATGATGCAATCATTCCAACTTGTTATGACACATTCATGTACCCTTCCTCCTGAGTCGGACATTCAACCTTCTAGAACATTCCCGATGAAAACACGGAACCATTCTCCAACCCAACAGGACTTTCCTTATATGAATCTTATTCTCCGGACCATTCCGGATCTCCTCGTGATATCCGGATCCCATCCGAGACTCAACAACATTAGGTCTCTTACTCATCATTCCATAACTACTCAACAACGTCGAATCCTTAAGTGTGTCTCCCTACGGTTCGTGAATTATGCGGACATGATCGAGACACTTCTCGAACAATAACCAATAGAGGAATTGGAAATTCATATGGCTCCCATATTTCTCGATTACTTTGCGATCGAATGAACCACTTACATACGATACCAATTTCCCTTTATCTCACAATAGTTTACTTATCCGAGGTTTTGATCGTCGGTATCTCGCATACCTAGTTCAACCTCGTTATTGATAAGTACTCTTTTCTCGTTCCCGTGATATGTGATCCCTTGTGAGCCAGTCACATGCTTGCAAGCTAATTGGATGACATTCCACCGAGAGGGCCCAGAGTATATCTATCCGTCATATGGATGGACAAATCCCACTCTTGATCCATGTGTCTCAACCAATACTTTCGAACACTCAATGCCACCTTTAAGCCACCCAGTTTACGGTGTGGTGTTTGATGTCATCAAAGCATCCTTCCGGTGAAGGTGATATGCATGATCTCATGGTCGAAGGAATTAGGTTACTATGTATCAGAAAGCATATAGCAATTGAACTATTAAAATGACTTGATCTTTATGCTACGCTTATCTATAGGAGTATGTCCACCATATCATTCTCCTAACGATATGATCTTGTTGTTAATAACATCTCAATGTTCATGATAGGGAAACCACAATCATTTATTAACCAACAAGCTAGTATTTATAAAGAGGCTTTACTAGGGACTCTATTTCAGTTTACAAATCACACAAGTATTAATGTTTCCTTGTTAATACTATTATAGCATGAATGTAAACATTTATCATAAACACAAAGATATAATAATAACTACATTTATTATTGCCTCTAGGGCATATCTCCAACAGTCTCCCACTTGCACTAGAGTCATCTAATCCAGATTACATGGTAATATACCGAACACCCATGGTAGTTTGGTGTTGGTCATGTTTTGCCCTCGGGAGAGGTTTAGTCAACGGATCCGCCACATTCAGATCTGTGTGTACGTGGCAAATCTTTATGTCCCCATCTTGGACATGTTCTCGAATAGAGTGAAAACGTAGCTTGATGTGCTTCAGCTTCTTGTGTGACCTTGGTTCTTGCGCATTGGCTATGGCGCCCATGTTATCCCAGTAGATTGACATTGGGTCCAGCGCACTAGGAACCACACCGAGCTCTTTAATGAACTCTTTCATCCATATTGCTTCTTGTGAAGCCTCCGAAGCAGCCATGTATTCCGATTCAGTTGAAGATCTCGTCACAACACTTTGCTTTGCACTCCTCCAGCTAACTGCTGCACCATTCAAAGTAAATATGTATCCAGATTGTGATTTAGAATCATCCGGATCGGTGTTCCAACTAGCATCGGTGTAACCATTAACAACGAGCTGTTCATCACCTCCATAAGAAAGAACCATATCCTTAGTTCTTCTCAAGTACTTGAGTATGTTTTGATCATTTGTCCAATGATCCACTCCTGGATCACTTTGATATCTGCTAGTTAAACTAACAGCATATGCAATGTCGGGTCTAGTACATAGCATGGCATACATCAGAGATCCTATGGCTGAGGCATAGGGAGTTTTACTCATCCTTTCTCTATCTTCTGCCTTTGTCGGACTTTGAGTTTTACTCAAGGTCGTATTGGGCAACATGGGCAAGAACCCTTTCTTGCTATATTCCATTCCAAACCTCTTTAGAACTTTGTCCAAATATGTACTTTGTGACAATTATATTAGGCGTCTTGATCTATCTCTATAAATCTTTATGCCTAATATATAAGCTGCTTCGCCAAGATCCTTCATTGAAAAACTATTATTCAAATATTCCTTGACACTATTAAGAAGGTCTACATCATTCCCAATCAACAATATGTCATCTACATATAGTATTAAGAATGCTACAGAGCTCCCACTCACTTTCTTGTAAATACAAGCTTCTCCATAAGTTTGTATAAAACCAAAACTTTTGATTACTTTATCAAAACGTTGATTCCAACTTCGGGATGCTTGCTTCAATCCATAGATGGACCGTTGAAGTTTGCATACCTTGTTAACATCTTTAGGATCGACACAACCTTTGGGTTGCATCATATACAACTCTTCATCAATGTCTCCATTAAGGAACGCTGTTTTGACATCCATCTGCCATATCTCATAATCGTAATATGCAGCGATTGCTAACATAATCCTCACAGACTTTAGCTTCGCTACAGGTGAGAAAGTCTCATCGTAGTCAACTCCTTGAATTTGTCGAAACCCTTTTGCGACAAGTCTAGATTTATAGATAGTAACATTACCATCAACATCTGTTTTCTTCTTGAAAATCCATTTGTTCTCGACAGCCTTCCGGCCATCCGGTAAGTCCACCAAAGTCCATACTTGGTTTTCGTACATGGATCCAATCTCGGATTTCATGGCTTCTTGCCATTTATTGGAATCTGGGCTCATCATCGCTTCCTCATATGTCGCAGGGTCATCGGTGTTGTCCACCAACATGACACTCATAACAGGATCATACCAATCAGGAGTAGTACGAGTTCTCGTTGACCTGCGAGGCTCTGTAGCAACTACAACCGAAGTTTCATGATCATCATAATTAGCTTCCTCTCTTATTGGTGCAGACACCATAGGAACTTCTTCCGGTGCTGCGCTACCCGCAAGTTCGAGAGAAGGTTCGACAACCTCGTCGAGTTCTACTTTCCTTCCAGTCACTTATTTCGAGAGAAATTCCTTCTCTATAAAGGATCCATTCTTGGCAACGAAGATTTTGCCTTCGGATCTATGATAGAAGGTATACCCAATAGTTTCTTTTGGGTATCCTATGAAGACGCATTTTTCCGCTTTGGGTTCAAGCTTGTCTGGCTGTAACTTCTTTACATAGGCTTCGCAACCCCAAACTTTAGGGAACGACAATTTAGGTTTCTTCCCAAACCATAATTCATACGGTGTCGTTTCAACGGATTTAGATGGTGCCCTATTTAAAGTGAATGTGGTTGTTTCTAATGCATAACCCCAAAATGATAGCGGTAAATCTGTAAGTGACATCATAGAATGAGTCATATCTAAGAGAGTTCGATTACGATGTTCGGACACACCATTACGCTGTGGTGTTCCCGGCGGTGTCAATTATGAAAGTATTCCGCATTTCTTCAAATGCTCGCCAAACTCGTAACTTAGATATTCACCTCCACGATCAGAACGTAGAAATTTAATCTTCTTGTTACATTGATTCTCAACCTCACTTTGAAATTCCTTAAACTTCTCGAAAGTTTCGGACTTATGTTTCATGAAATAGATATACCCATATCTACTCAAGTCATCCGTGAAGGTAAGAACATAACGATAACCACCGCACGATGCTACACTCATTGGACCACACACATCGGTATGTATGATTTCCAATAAGTCCGTAGCTCGCTCCATCATACCAGAAAATGGAGTCTTAGTCATTTTACCCATCAGACATGCTTCGCATCTTTCAAGTGATTCGAAATCAAGTGATTCAAGAAGTCCATCGGAATGGAGTTTCTTCATACGCTTCACTCCAATGTGACCAAGACGACAGTGCCACATATAGGTCGAGTTATCGCTCGATTTCAAACGTTTAGCTTCAATGTTATTAATATGTGTATTTCCACTATCGAGATTCAATAAGAATAGACCATCTATCAAAGGTGCATGTGCATAAAACATATTACTCATATAAATCGAACAACCATTATTCTCGGACTTAAACAAGTAACCGTCTCGCAATAAACAAGATCCCGATATAATGTTCATGCTTAACGCAGGCACCAAATAACAATTATTTAAGTATAAAAAAAATCCCGATGGTAGATGAAGAGGTAGCGTGCCGACCGCGATCACATCAACCTTTGATCCGTTTCCCACGCGCATCGTCACCTCGTTCTTCGCTAGCTTCCGTTTATTCTGCAGCACCTGTTTCGAGTTACAGATATGAGCAACCGAACCAGTATCAAATACCCAGGAACTACTACAAGTACTAGTGAGATACACATAAATAACATGTATATCGGATATACCTTTCTTCTTGATGTTGCCGTTCTTCAAATCCGCCAAGTACTTTGGGCAATTCCGCTTCCAGTGACCTTCTCCCTTGTAGTAAAAACACTCAGTATCAGGCTTAGGTCCAGCCTTGGTATTCTTCTTCGGCGCGGTAAACTTTCTTACCACCCTTCTTGAAGTGTCCCTTTTGCTTAGACTTGCCTTTCTTGAATTTGGTGGTCTTATTGACCATCAACACTTGGTGCTCTTTCTTGATTATCTCCACTTCTGCAGATTTTAACATGGCGAAGAGTTCTGGCAACTGCTTGTTCATGTTTTGCATATTGTAGTTCATCACAAAGTTCTTGTAACTTGGTGGTAGTGATTGGAGGACACGATAAATCCCCAAAGCATTAGGAATCACTATACCCAAGCTTTGAAGTTTGTTTGCGTGCCCAGACATCTTAAGCACATGCTCACTGACGGAGCTGCCCTCTTCCATCTTGCAGTTAAAGAACTTTTCAGAAGCCTCATAGCTCTCAATTGCCGCGTGAGTCTCAAAGATCAATTTGAGATCACAGACAATATCATGTGGGTCTGAATTCTCAAACATTTTCTGAAGCTCCGATTCTAAACCATACAAGATAGCACACTGAACTGTGGAGTACTGAGTCTTCCGAGCGAGTTAAACATTCTTTACTTCATTGGTAGAAGTAGCTGCAGGTGGGTCACCCAGCGGTGCATCCAGCACATAGGTCAAATTACCAGCAGTGAGGACAATCCTCAAATTTTGGAACCAATCCGCGAAGTTGCTTCCATTGTTTTTCAACTTTTCTTTCTCTAAGAACGCATTAAAATTGATGGTAGGGGCCGCCATTGATCTACAACATATTTGCAATAGTTTAGACTAAGTTTATGACAAATTGAGTTCTAATTAATAGTTAAATTAATCTAGGTGAACTCCCACTCAAAACAATATCCCTCACATTGTTTTAGTGATCACACGAACCAAATCCACCACATCAAAACCGATCATCATGAGAGTTGATGTAGCTTCAATGGCGAACAATCGACATGTTCATCATATCTACTATATGATTCATGCTTTACCTTTCGGTGATCCGTGTTCCGAGACCATGTATGTACATGCTAGGCTCGTCAAGATCAAACCTTAGCTTCCGCATGAGCAAAAACTGTCTTGCTCACGTTGTATACACTTGCAGAATATAACACACCCGATAATCACGTGGTGCTTCGAAACAACAAGCTTTAGCAACGGTGCTTACTAAGGTTGAACACTATAGAACTTGAAATTCATGTGCATGAGGGATCATCTTATAATGCTACCGTCGTTAACTAAGCAATACAAGATGCATAAAGGATTAACATCACATGCAATTCATAATATGTGATATGATATGGCCTTTCTTCTTTGTGCTTCCGATCTCCATCTTCAAGCACGAACATGATCTCCATCATCACCGGCATGCATCAAGGTCAATGACGCTGCTCCATGGTTGTCGTCCACCAGCTTCAACTATTACAACAACTTTGAATAGACACGCGGGTCTTAACAGAAATTAAAGACAACCATATGGCTCCTGCCGGTTGCCAACTTACAATAAGGAACATTGCATACATCAAATATAATCACAATCATGGCCATATCACATCACAGCACACCTCTGCAAAACAAAGTTAGACGCCTCTACTTTCATTGCATGTTTTACGTGGTTTGGGGCTTTCAATAAGTGTCGTTCTAACTTACGAACAAGAACCACAACATTGATACTAGTATTGTCAATCACCCGTTGTAAATTGAATCTTAACTATGTTGGGAGAAACAAGCACCCGCAAAGCCACTTATGCAATACAAGTTGCATGTCAAGCGTGGAGCAAGTCTCATGAACGATGTCATGTAAGGTTAGCCCGGGCCGCTTCATCCCACCATCCTGCAAGATGCAAAGTACACAAGAAGCAATCGACAACAAAAGCATCAACGCCCACAATGACCATTGTGTTCTACTCGTGCAACAGATCTACATATAGACACGGCTCTGATACCACTGTAGGGGTTCGTAGCATGGAAAACAAAAAATTTCTACTGCATACAAATAAACAAGCCAAGATCTATCTACTAGATTGTACCAACGAGTCGATGTAATTACTCACCCTCAAAGATTCCAAAGTGTTTAACGAGAGCGGATTCTCGTGGGTGATGTAGTCGTACTCTTGCCAATCTCAAGATCGCGTAGACGATCCTTCCGTGACTGCGTTAAAGCTTTCATGATCGGTCACGTTCGATACTCGACGAAGACCTTCCTCTCCCTTGTTCCAGCAGGCAGCAGAGGTTGTAGCACTCTCCTCGCGATTCCGGCAGCACAACGGCGTGGTACCGAAAGTAGAGGGGAGATCTCGCAGGGCTTGGCCTTAAGCCGGAGCGAGTATGGTGGACTATGAGAGAGAGCCTTGGTGATCTAGTGTTTAGACGCACCAAGGAGGAGCAAGGCCGGTGGCTAGGGTTTGCCTAGGCGGCGGCAGGAGGTGGCGGCGCCGGCGGCTAGGATTAGGGTTTGCGGGGCGTGGTGTTGTGTGCTTGGAGGGGCAGCCCTGCCCCTCCTTATATAGGTGGAGGGGGCATGCCAAGGGGAGGGGAGTCCCTCCCCAACTCGGTCTCCAAGTGTGCCGGCGGCGGAGGGAGGGAACTCCTCCTCAAGTAGGTTTCCTATTCTCCCTCCACCTCACAAAATAGTCGTTTGACTTTTCAAATTGGCGTTTGACTTTTCAAACTAGGATTTGATTAAATCCTTTATTTTGTTCAGCGATGACACCTAGTACATGATGCAATCATTCCAACTTGTTATGACACATTCATGTAACCTTCCCCTCCGGAGTGCCGGACATTCCAGAACCTTCTAGAACATTCCCGATGAAAACACTGGAACCATTCTCCAACCCTGAAACAGGACTTTCCTTATATGAATCTTATTCTCCGGACCATTCCGGATCTCCTCGTGATATCCCGGATCCCATCCGAGACTCCGAACAACATTCGGTCTCTTACTCATCATTCCATAACTACTCAACAACGTCGAAACCTTAAGTGTGTCTCCCTACGGTTCGTGAATTATGCGGACATGATCGAGACACTTCTCCGAACAATAACCAATAGAGGAATCTAGAAATTCATATGGCTCCCACATATTTCTACGATTACTTTGCGATCAAATGAACCACTTACATACGATACCAATTTCCCTTTGTCTCACGATAGTTTACTTATCCGAGGTTTTGATCATCGGTATCTCTGCATACCTAGTTCAACCTCGTTTACTGATAAGTACTCTTTTCTCGTTCCCGTGATATGTGATCCCTTGTGAGACAGTCACATGCTTGCAAGCTAATTGGATGACATTCCGCCGAGAGGGCCCAGAGTATATCTATCCGTCATATGGATGGACAAATCCCACTCTTGATCCATGTGTCTCAACCAATACTTTCTGAACACTCAATGCCACCTTTATAGCCACCCAGTTACGGTGTGGTGTTTGATGTCATCAAAGAATCCTTCCGGTGAAGGTGATATCCATGATCTCATGGTCGAAGGAATTAGGTTACTATGTATCAGAAAGCATATAGCAATTGAACTATTAAAATGACTTGATCTTTATGCTACGCTTATCTATAGGAGTATGTCCACCATATCATTCTCCTAACGATATGATCTTGTTGTTAATAACATCTCAATGTTCATGATAGGGAAACCACAATCATTTATTAACCAACAAGCTAGTATTTATAAAGAGGCTTTACTAGGGACTCTATTTCAGTTTACAAATCACACAAGTATTAATGTTTCCTTGTTAATACTATTATAGCATGAATGTAAACATTTATCATAAACACAAAGATATAATAATAAATATATTTATTATTGCCTCTAGGGCATATCTCCAACAACAGCGTCATTGACCTTGATGCAATGCCGGTGATGATGGAGATCATGTTCGTGCTTGAAGATGGAGATCGGAAGCACAAAAGAAGAAAGGCCATATCATATCACATATTATGAATTGCATGTGATGTTAATCCTTTTATGCATCTTGTATTGCTTAGTTCACGACGGTAGCATTATAAGATGATCCCTCAAGCACACAATTTCAAGTTTTAAAGTGTTCATCCTTAGTAAGAACCGTTGCTAAAGCTTGTTGTTTCGAAGCATCGCGTGATGATCGGGTTTGTTAGATTCTGCGAGTGTATACAACGTGAGCAAGCCAGATTTGCTCATGCGGAAGCTAAGGTTTGATCTTGACGAGCCTAGCATGTACAGACATGGTCTCGGAACACGGATCACCGAAAGGTAAAGCATGAGTCATATAGTAGATATGATGAACATGTTGATTGTTCGCCATTGAAGCTACATCAACTGTCGTGATGATCGGTTTTGACGTGGTGGATTTTGTTCGTGTGATTACTAAAACAATGTGAGGGATATTGTTTTAAGTGGGAGTTCAACAGCAATTTGATTAAAAGTTGAACACTATTTATCATAAATTAAATCAAAGTGAATTTGCATAGTTGTTGTAGTCATTGGCATCCGTTTACCACCTTGCGCTTAGTTTTAATTGAGATGATAGAACTATAGAATTATGGTTAGTTACTTTACGAACTGGTATCGTATTGTTTTGAAGTGTTAATCTAAAGTTTAAAAGTTCTATTACAAACTTTCAGTAAGTTCCGGTTACTCCATCAAGTTTAATAATTGGTATTAAATCAAGAGTGACAATTCCAAGTGTTAGTGTAAGAGTATCATGTTTGTCTCCATAATTCTTGATATTCAGAGGATTGTCTTAATATCAAGGTTATCTAGGATCTGAAAGAGTTGTTTCAGAAACCATGATTTGTGGAAGATATTGTGATATCTGAAATGAAGTTTTGGTTACAACATGATAGAGTATAATATGGCAAAAGTCATGTTCTCGTATTTGATGAGAATTTGCAAAAGGTTGGAGACACTACTTGTCCTAATCCACTAAAAGGTTTTGGAAAGCAACATTATACTCGCGATTCATCGTTATAAGTTAAAAGTAGCTTGATCATGGATAATTCCATGATAAGGGTGAATATTTGATGTAGGTAAAATGTTTACTACACCAAGAGATTACTAAAGAAAGGAATTTGAAAGAACACCAAACATTTGATGATGGTGATCTACTTCAAAGTGCAAGCCCAAAGACATTGGTATTTAACTATACATGCTTTGGACTATGTGTCATGTATATGGATCCACTATTTATATTGATAGATTCTTTCAAATAGAAAAGAAATACTGAAAGAGAATCTCATAAATATATGGCAGAAAAGAAAATACTAGAATTGTTCAGCTTAAGTATATAGATGATATACATGTTATGGATATATTCTTTGCTTATTAGACAATGTGGTTCTTAAGGATTTGATACTGAATTTGTTGGTGTGAATCGTCATACGAAACAACACAATTCATGAACTACAATGGCCTAAGTAACTAGCAAAATAATATGTGATGATGTTCATCGAGAACAAATAAAGGGTTATTGTGCTGCTTGTTAAACATCAAAGCTTGCCTTCAAGATTTGTTTTATCATGTATTATGGGAACAAAGGGGTTGTTCAAATAATTGCCGTAATCCATAAAAGATGAATGATTCACAAATCTTGTTGGAGAAATCACATCCATAAAACTAGTGCTAAAAATGTCGAAAGACAAATTGATTGAAAGATCACTTAGGAAGTGACATCGCCGTTTAAATTATATTGGAAAGAAAACATGAAGAAACTCCATGCGGATGGAATTTTGGAGTCTTTTTGATTTTTGATCAAATGACGCTTGTGAAACTTTTCTAGAGATAATTAAAACTTCGTTCATAGGCCAAAAGGGAACGAATGACTAGCTTGTACATATTGTTGTATGAAGTCCATTATGTGTAGTCAAGAGCGATGGATTTCAACTTCATATGCTTTCTCCGAAAATTTGAGTGAATATATGAATATTTACTTAATAAGGATGAAGTATGAAACATTTGAAAAGTTCAAAGACTTTCAAGATGAAGTGCAAAATCATTGTAACAAGAATATAAATAGTTTATGATAAGATCATAAAGGAAGATATTTAAGTTACAAGTTTAGCATAATACCTAAGATTTAAGGAATCGTTCCGTGGATTTTCATTTCCCGAAACACCATAAGCGTATGGAGCGTTCGAGATATGTAATTAAACCTTGTTTGACATGGTAAGATCAAAGGTGTAATTCATAAAACTGCCATTATATTTTAAAGATTAAAAGCTTTAGAGACTATCGTTTTTCCACTGAAAAGAGCTCCATCATAATCCGTTGAAATGACACCATATAAAGTTATGGTTTGGGATAAAACCCAAGTTGTCCTTTCTTAAAACTTTGGTATGCTATGCATAAGAAATATGTTTGCAACCAAAGTTGGATGAATCTGTCTTTGTATGTTATTTCGAATAACTATTCCTCCATAACATCGGAGACAAAAATGTTTTTCGCTTAGAACGTCAAGTTTCTTTGAGAAGGAATTTTCGTGAAAAGATAAGTGGGAGGACAATAGAACTTTGATAAGGTTAAAAGAACCTTAGCTATATGTGCAAAGTTGCGCAACGCCGAAAAGTGTTCCGGAGGCAGCAACAATGCTCATGGCTCACGTGCCTCAAAGGTTGAGGCCACAGAGATCTAAGTTCCTATTGAACCAAGTAGGTCGAGTAAACAATCAAATACCAAGATTTGAGGGTTGAATCATTATTTGAGAATAATGAACAGAATACATGCAAAGAATCGATGATGGGCCTTGCCTCCGTCAAATGGCTTGAAGCCATAAAATCCGTGATAGTTCCATACACAAGAAATCAAGCTTTGAACTTGAAGGACCCTCGAGAATGGTGTAAGACCTTACAATCGTGTTTGGATCTAAAAAGAAATAGACATGGATGTTTCACATATATGAAATAGTCGACATGTTGGGAAAGAGTTCACAACAATGTTCAAAGGTTGACTATGAAAAGATTTGATCTTTCATAGCGATATTTAGTCTAGACGGATTAATGTAGCAACCACTACATATAATTTTGTTATGTGGTAGTTGAATAAGCAAAACAAGTTCTTCTAATAGAATTGTTACCTAGGACATGTGCATAACACGGTCCATAGGGTTTTGTTAAATTTAAAGGATGCTAAAAGCATATGCAAACTTCAATTGTTGAAGTAAGCATTGCGGAGTTGGAATCTTCACCATGATGAAATTGTTAAAAGAGTTTAAATTCATCAGAAATGATAAAGATGCTTGTATTTGCAATAAATTAAGTGGGAGCGCTAAGACATATTTCTAATACATTATGTGGAAGACATATTGTTGATTGGAAATGATGTATATTATATTAACACATATTAAGAATTTTATCCCGATGAAATACTTAGGCAAAACCCAAATATTTGGCATCAATAGACGCTAATATGGTTGTGCCAAAAGTACATAGATGATATATTGAATGAGTTCAATATAGAAACTACAAGAAAGGTTCTTGTCGCACAGAAAGGATTGAATGAGTTCAAAATTGATGATATATTCAAGTGTATTGACACTTGGTAAGTGAAACAAAGATTCAAGTATAGATTGATACTTGATGTATGAAATCACAAAGAGTATTTATATAAATCATACTGTGATATGTACAAATCCAGATATGTCCTATGCTCTAAATGTTATGAGCATATACCAGAATGATTCATAAGATAATCATTGGACAATAGTAAAGATATTCTTATGATCTTGTAAAATAACTAAGAATATATTATTTTGTAGAAGTGACAAATAGATGGTTAGTTCATTGTAAAAGTACTACATTGATACTAGTTTTGTCACAAAGTACAAATTAAGTTTATCTCAATCTAAACTAAGGGTGGCACAATATAATGGAAAGTAAGTTCCATAATGGATTTGGATGAGTTCCAAAGTTAAGACATTGTGACAGATACTACAACAAAAGGCTAAGTATATGACTGCTATTATAGCAGCTAAAGAGGGCATTTGTGTCAAGAAGTTTGTTATCAAACTATGTGAAGTTCACAGCGGAATAATACTATGAAGATATATTGTACGACAATATTATCAACATGTTTTAACCCCAAAGAACTAAAGGTCTCACCAAAGGACCAAATTTATACAAAGCCATCTCATTAGAGAATGAGTGATGCGTAGAGACGCAAAGACATGCAATTTCACACGGACCTGGAAGTGTCAGATCCAGAGATCAGTTGACCACTAGCAATCGTGTACATACGACACCGGAAAGCCATATGTGTTGAATACACAAAGGTTTGAAACTAGATTATTGACTCTAGTGCAAGTGGGAGACTGTTGGAGATATGCCCAAGAGGCAATAATAAAGTGGTTATTATCATATCTTCATACTTATGATAAATGTTTACATACCATGCTATAATTGTATTAACCGGAAACATTAATACTTGTGTGATTTGTAAACATAAAAGAGTCCCTAGTAAAGCCTCTTGTTAAACTAGGTTGTTGGTTAATATATGATCATGGTTTCCTGATCATGAACATAGAGATGTTATTAACAACAGGGTCATATCATTAGGAGAATGATGTGATGGACATACTCCTATAGTTAAGCGTAGCATAAAGATCAAGTCATTTAATATAGTTCATTTGCTATATGCTTTCTGATACATAGTAACCTAATTTCTTCGACCATGAGATCATGTTAATCACCATCAACCGGAAGGATGCTTTGATGACATCAAACACCACAATGTAACTGGGTGGCTATAAAGGTGGCATTGAGTGTTCGGAAAGTATGGGTTGAGGCACATGGATCAAGAGTGGGATTTGCCCATCCATATGACGGATAGATATACTCTAGGCCCTCTCGGTGGAATGTCATCCAATTAGCTTGCAAGCATGTGACTGGTTCACAAGGGATCACATACCACGGGAACGAGAAAATAGTACTTATCGGTAACGAGGTTGAACTAGGTATGCAGAGATACCGACGATCAAAACCTCGGATAAGTAAACTATCATGAGACAAAGGGAAATTGGTATCATATGTAAGTGGTTCATTCTATCGCAAAATAATCATAGAAATATGTGGGAGCCATATGAATTTCCAGATTCCTCTATTGGTTATTGATCAGAGAAGTGTCTCGGTCATGTCCGCATAATTCACGAACCGTAGGGAGACACACTTAAGGATTCGATGTTGTTGAGTAGTTATGGAATGATGAGTAAGAGACCGAATGTTGTTCGGAGTCTCGGATGGGATCCGGGATATCACGAGGAGATCCGGAATGGTCCGGAGAATAAGATTCATATAAGGAAAGTCCTGTTTCGGAGTTGGGGAATGATTAGGTGTTTTCATCGGAATGTTCTAGAAGGGTCGGAAGGTCCGCACTCCGGAGGGAAGGGTACATGAATGTGTCATGACAATATGGAATGGTTGCATCATGTACTAGGTCACTTGGGCAAAATAAAGGAAGAAATCAAATCCTAGTTTGAAAGTCAAACGCCAATTTGAAAACTCAAGCGACAAGTTTGCTTGGGAGGGGAGAGTAGGAAACCTACTTGGGAGGAAGTCTCCTCCTCCACCACCGGCCAAGGAGGAGGATTTGGAGGAGGACTCTCCTCCCAAGCCGCACCTCCCACCTATATAAGGAGGGTAGGGCTGCCCTCCAACACACCTAAAACCCTAGCTTTGGCGCCCACCTCCAAGTGCACACGCCTAGGGTTTCCTCCAACTCGGCGAGTTGGGGATCTCCCAAGCCCCAGCCGCCAAGCTTCCTCCCTTGGTGCCTCTAAACCCTAGATCGCCAAGGCCTCTCTCATAGTCCACCATACTCCCGCTTAAGGCGAAGCCTGCGAGATCTCCCTCTACTTCGGTACTGCCCGTCGTCAGGAATCGCGAGGAGAGTGCTACAACCTCCGCACTGGAACAAGGGAGAGGAAGGTCTTCATCGTACCGAACGTGTGACCGATTGCGGAGGAAGCGCTGTAACGCAGCTCGGAAGGATCGTCACGCGATCTTGAGATCGGCAAGAATGCGACTACATCACCCACGAGAATCGCTCGTTAACCGCTTTGGAATCTTCGAGGGTGAGTTCCTCTATTGACTCGTTGCTACAATCTAGTAGATAGATCTTGGCTTGTTTGTTTGCATGCGGTAGAAATTTTTTGTTTTCCATGCTACGAACCCCTACACCGATGGAGTTGGATGCGCCGGAGCTACCCCCTCCTGCTGAGACTACCAAGGCGTAGCAGCCGGTGGTGGTGGTGCTTCCTAATGCAACTGAGCCGAAGAAGAAGAAGGATCAGCCGCCGGCCGCCCATGTCTCTACATTAGCCGAGCTCGGCGCTCTCACCAAGGTAAAATAAGTAGTTAGTCAGGGTGCTCTACTTAATGCCTTTGATTGGCTGCCATCTCATGATGCATATCTGTATGCCTCAGGACACTTCGTGCGTGCTCCTGCCCAAGGTGCCCGGCGGAGAGTTGAAGGATGTTGCCACAGGAAAGCTAATACAACTGGCGAACCGCACGATGCACTGCAAGCCCATGGACGATGTCGTGATGCGCGTCGAGTTGGGTCGGGTGTTAGGGGAGGGTGCGAAGACATGGACCCTCCCATGAAAACTCTGGGAGCCGACGAGCACCTGACCCTGGAAGGTTGCCATGGCTATCCCATGATTTGGCCAAAGACCCAGATTCGTATTGGGTCTCGCTCCAACGACGCCACTGTAACTACCTCGGTGAATTACGCTCCTAGTTTCAAGCCTGGATGAGCGGAAATGGTTGAAATAGTACGGTGGGGCCCAAATGCCACTCACAGGTAGACCTTTCGGACGTCCCAACCATTTCCAAACATCGGGACAAGAACGGGCGGCGTAATCGGCAGGCGAAGGGATCAACTACATACACAAATGAGTATGTATGCAAGCCACCATACAACAGTACATCAGAGCCATACCATCTAAAAAGAAAGGAAATATAGCAACGCCATACGGCAAGATTCAAATGTCCTAGATAGATATATAGTTTAGGATATCTCCTCATACATCAAACATCAGAGTATCAGGCGAAAGCGGAAAACAAGATCAGAGTACGGATAAGAAGCAAATCGGCATAAGATGCCCCATAAATAAGCACATCCCGCCCATAGGTCTCACGGATCCCCGTTCCCGGAATCTCTACACCGAATGATCGTTGCCCACATCGTCCGTCTCTTCCACCCAGTATCCATCTCGTGAGTGTACCTGTTCATCTGAATCAAACAATTTATCTTGTGAGACCCTAGGGGTACTCAGCAAGTCTTTATGCCTCTAAAGGGGACACAACCTGGGGTGACGCAATTGCAGCAAAAGATAAACCCTAACAATTCTATAGATACTCGCTAACCATCCGCCTAACCAATGATAGACGGATGTCCGTGAATTAATGACAACAGTTATAACAAGAATATCCACGATCCATCCTCCTCCTCGCTACCAACGAGGAAGCGGACGAACATCCCCCATGCGTTGGTAGTTTTATTAACCATTCCATGAGTGTTGCACTATTTACTAGTCAGTTACTTAGTGAAATTAAAAGCGGTACTTTAGTTATACTTGTCTATGATAGAGAACTGCTCCAAGTCGTCCCATAACCGCGACACGGCTTTCGAAAGTTTTACCGCAGGGTGCACAAATAGCAACACACACTCGATCAACCTCGGAAAACCAAATCAAAACCCAACGAGGCCTTCACGACAAAGCAATCACAGATTGAAATATTTGGGGCCACCCCATTAAGCTACCCAAGAACGAAGTTAGTGACAAACGGACTCAAGGTTTGCGCCAATGGATGTAAACGACTAGGAACCCGAAAATGTGTGGGCTTGTCGACATCTGAAAACACTCCGCTTACCTAAACGAGACAAAAGCGTTACATCGCACAATTTAAATAAAGCAAAGAAGCATGGCATAAGTACAATAGTAAATAAAACCTCAAACTAGTTTGTGGCCCCAAGAAATAAGAATGAATCAAGCTCGCCTGGGGGTCCCATAAGCCTCCGGATGTGGATAGCGAATATTCAAGGAACATGAATCAAGTACTGGGTCCCACGGACACAAGTGAGCAGGAAAAACCAAATAGCAGATATTGCTCACCGGTGCCACTTTCATTAGTTATCCCATTACTACTCAAGTTAAGTTGTTTAGGTACCTCGTTATCCAACAGACACTCACATACCCTACACATGCTGTTCTACGACTCGCATGGCTCAAACAACTCCTGTAGTAATGGCTCATGGGATGGACGAACAAGCTTCGGTGGGGTTTAATAGTAAGTCTATGCAATACCTGGGATTCAATTTAATGCAATCATGACTCAATGATGCAAGAATAAGATAGAGGCAATAGGTACTAAATGTATGCAAGCATGTGGTAGTGCTTGCCTGGCAACTCAGTTGAAGCGAGAGAAGGATCTGGGTAGTGCTCCTGGTTCTCTTGGTATATCCCCTGCTCAGTGTCTATTCGAAGAAGAACCAAACAAACAAGGGCCAACATAAATATAGTGCACAAGCATATGAATTAAATGCGTCAAGCAAATAATCATGCCATGATGAATGATGCACAATTTGCATGGCATTAAAGTAGCATGGCATGGGTGAGGTGTGGAATACAAGAATAATCATTTTATTGAGTTTGGCCACATTTTATCCTCATATTAGTTGCTGTTTACATTATATTTATATGATGCATGCTGAAATTCAGAACATGGAATGCATAAACAGAAAGGTCTCGTCGAGCTGATCATTTTAGACATATCATTTGTTAAATTTGGAGTTATAAAACAAAAGTTATTAATTTATTAAGAAAAGGGCATTCTATTGTAATTTTAATCAACTTGGAAATTAAAGTGTCCAAAATATATTTTGGATGGCATATTTGAAATCCTCACATTTTTCTGATTCAAAACATATATTATTTGTATTATTTGGAATTATGAATTTAAATTTATTTAAAAGTCAAAGTTATTAAATAGGGTCAAAGTCAAAGGTTGACTATTTAAATTACAACTGCGCAGCCACCCAGGGTTTGACACGTGGCTAAGGAGGGACCGCGGGTTGAGCTCCAAGAACTTGGGGTGCTTTTTTACAAAAAGGGGGAGAGGGAGGGACCGCGGGTTAGGTAGAAGGAAAAGTCAGGGGTTTCTTTGCAAAACGTCTACGAGCTGTCGCTGACGAAACTGAAGAACTGATCGCGAATTAGGCTAGCTGAAGTGATTTTTAGAGGAAGATGGTGAGCAAACGAGCCGGTATTTAGCTACGTCGCAAAAACGAAATATGTAGAGGGAAACAAGTACTCCAATCTTCGTCAAGGAACCTTCTCCGGATATGGGGTGTATCACTCGGAAACGTGTCGTGAACAGAGAGGATTCAGGATGGTTCAATCTGTCGAAAAACTTCAGAGATTGCAGAAATTTCTCTCGAACTTTGCCGGTTGATTCCGAAGGATGTAGGTCGCCGATTTGGACGAGGTTTGCTGCGTTGGATAGAAGGATCTACCGTTAAGAGAAACCGTAGATACGATGCGGAGGCGGATCAAAGTGCCGGAAAATGGATGAAAACGGAGGCGCTGCTCGCCGCCATCGAGGGCTCCGTCAGGTGTGCGTGCGGCTGAGAAACGCCGGCGATAGAGCGGGCTTCTGGTCAGCGGGGATGATGCTAGGGGGAGGAAAGGAGAAAGGGTGCTCACCGCAATCAATTCCCACTGGAAGTGGTGCCGATGATGGTCAGAAGCTCCGGGGCGGAGTCCAGGAAGTAGCCGGCGGTGAGGTCCTCTTGACACGAACAGATGTTCGGGAGGTGGCTCGAGGGGCGGTCCCTCCGCTTGCTAGAGTACGCCCAAGCGGAGACGTGATCCTGCCGCCGTGGCCTCGACGTAGATCATGGCGACGACGATGACACCCTCCTTGCTTTGTTGCTCTCAGGTGAGATGTTGGGAGCAGAGGTAGGGGATGGAGGCGGAGAGGAGGGGAAAAGGGAGTAGCTAGGGTTCCAGGAGGCCTCCGCGGCTGTGGATAAGAAGAGGGGCAGGAGGTGACGCGGCTGACGTTGGCCGACGGCAACCTGCTCCTCCCGTTAGCGAGGCAGAGAGATAGGTGGCGACGGAAAGGAGAGGAACAGGAGACGGCGTCGGGTGGAGGGGTACTGGGCCAGCGAGAGGGAGGAGGGAAGGTTCCTGGGCTGCTGCGGCTGGGAAAGGCCCAGGTATGTTCTTTCTCTCTTTCTATTATTCCCTGGTTTATTTTATTTAGTTGTTTGTTTGAACTTGGTTCAATTTCAAATAACCTTTCTTTTGAATTCTTTTCAGATATTTTAAATAGAAGATTTTAGCACTTAAATGGAGAAAAGGGGGAGTAGAAGAATAGAGAGGATATTTCCATGAACCAATTTGGACATGATGCAAGAATAAAGAGATTTTGGCAAACAAAATAGGGATGAGGTTAATCAAAACATTTATAATTTTAAGATAATGGTGCTCCCCATTAAACAAGAAGGGGCCCCTAATGAATGGATCATGCAAAACATTAGACATGTGCATGGGAGCATGTAGAATACAATGGATCAATCCATTTAGCATGTGGGTATGATTGACAAACACAAATCCAAATAAAAGAATCCACATGCTATAGGAATGGTGAACTACCCACAAGATCATGTAGGCAAAGTGTAGTGGAACAAAGGTGACAAGAATCCACACATTGTACATGGGCATGATTTAAATATAAACAAGACAATTAGAAGCCCACATGTACATGCATGGTGGAATCTAGAGAAACATTTATCACAAGGGGCCACAGTATGAACATTAGGTAGAATGATTTAGAGAGACATGCCCTCAACTCAATTTGGGCATTTAAACAATATATCAACAACCAAATACAATATCAAGAGGCAAATACAATTAATAATGCATATGAGATAAGAACCAAATGGAAAGGGTTTTATATGATGCTCAAATGCAAGGTGGCATGATGACATGAGCATGATATAATGATGATGCAACAATTATATCTATGAAGTAGCCAATATATTACTAGACCAAGTAGCATTACAATTGTTAGACAAATGGGATGCTACAACTCTCCCCCACTAAACAGGAATCTCGCCCCGAGATTCTAGGAAGAATAAGAAGACTCAAAGAGGATAGGATAGTTGGCACGGAGCTCATCTTCATGCTCCCAAGTGGCTTCATCAATGGAATGGTGCGACCACTGCACCTTGCAGAACTTGATGGACTTGTTGCGAGTCCTTCTTTCTGCGGTCTCAAGGATTTTTGTGGGGTGTTCTTGATAAGACAGGTCTTCTTGGAGATTGATTAGCTCATGATCCACGGTCCTGCCGGGATCCTTGAAGCACTTCTTGAGTTGAGAGATGTGGAAAACATCATGGACCTTGAGTTTTTCTCCTCTTCTACCACGAATTTTGAAAGGACCGATGTATCTAGGAGCCATCTTTCCTTTGATACCAAAACGATGCGTGCCTTTCATGGGAGTGACATGAAGGTAAACGAGATCACCAGGGACATACTCCATGTCCGTTTGCTTCCTGTCATAATTGCTCTTCTGGTGACTTTGAGCAATCTTCAGATTTTCAAGAATGATGTACACCTTCTCCTCCGCTTGAGTTACAATGTCAGGGCCAAACCAAATTCTTTCTCCTGCACCTGACCAACCAATCGGAGTTCTGCATTTGCGACCATAGAGAGCCTCAAATGGTGCCATCTTCAGACTTTTGTTGAAGTAACAGAATTCAGCATAAGGAAGACATTCCTCCCACTTCATGCCGAAAGAGATGACGCAAGCACGAAGCATATCCTCCAGAATCTGATTGATCCTTTCAACTTGTCCTTGCGACTGAGGGTGGTAAGCTGTGTTGAAGTTAAACTTTGTTCCCAAAGCATTTTGGAAACTTTCCCAGAACTTGGAAGTGAAGATGCTCCCACGGTCTGAACTGATCTCAAGCGGAACCCCATACAGAGAGACAGTTCTGTTGATATAGAGCTCAGCCAACTGAATTCCAGAAATTGTTTCCTTGACGGGGAAGAAGTGAGCCACTTTAGAAATCCTGTCGATGACAACAAAGATTGCATTGTTGCCCTTCTGCGACCTTGGAAAACCAGTGATGAAGTCCATCTCTACTTTCTCCCATTTCCATTCCGGGGGTTTCAATGGCTGTAGAAGACCGAAAGGTTTCTAATGGACAGCTTTCACTCTGCGGCAGACATCACACTCCGAGACATACTTGGCACAATATCGTTTCAATCCCGGCCACCAATATTGTGTTTTCAAGTCCATGTACATCTTTGTGCCGCCAGGATGGATAGAAAGAACAGAATCATGCGCCTCCTCTTGCTCTCTCAAACCCGGGTAGTTCGGAACAAACATCCTGTGTTCAAAGAAAAGCGTGCCTTGATCATCGACGTGGAAGGACTCATACTTCGGAAGCTGAGGTTTGGAGATGATCTTTTTGGTGTGCGGATCACCAAGCTGACGAGAGCGAACCTTTTCTTCCAAGATAGGAGTAGCCAGAAGGTTCAGGAGATGCCTTTGTTCCACAATTTCAAGGTTGAGCTGACGGAATTCCTCGCACAAGAGAGGTTGTTGTTCTTCCATCATGAGGTTGTTGACATAAGCTTTGCGGCTGAGAGCATCGGCCATGACATTAGCTTTGCCCGGAGTGTAGTTGATGGTCAAATCAAAATCATTGATTGCTTCAATCCATCTCCTCTGCCGAAGGTTGAGATCAGGCTGAGTGAAGATATACTTCAGACTCTTGTGATCAGAAAAGATTTCACAACGGTTGCCAAGCAAGTAGTGCCTCCATAGCTTCAAAGCAAAGACAACTGCTGCGAGCTCGAGGTCATGTGTAGGATAGTTGATCTCATGCGTCTTCAACTGTCGAGAGGCATAAGCAACAACTTGTTTTTCTTGCATAAGGACCGCACCCAATCCTTGCAAAGAGGCGTCACAGAATATCTGGAAAGGCTTAGAGGTGTCCGGAGGAACCAAGACTGGTGTGGAAGTGAGATTCTCTTTGAGTGTCTCAAAGCTTGCTTGACATGCAGGAGTCCAAAGGTATTTCTTGCCTTTCTTGAGGAGATCGGTAAGAGGCTTCGCTATCTTCGAAAAGTTCGAACGGTTGACGGCAATAACTAGCCAAACCAAGGAAACTCCGCACTTCTTTGACATTTACAGGAGGAAGCCATTCAACAATTGTCTTCACAGCTCGGTTGATCGCAATGCCCTTGGCAGAGATGACGTGACCAAGATATGTTACTTGAGGCAGCCAAAACTCACACTTTGAGAACTTTGCATACAAGCGGTTCTCACGAAGCTTGTTTAGGACACACCGAAGGTGTTCTTCATGCTCTTCCTTTGACTTAGAATAGACTAGGATGTCATCCAGATAGACCACAACGAACTTATCAAGATACTCCATGAAAACCGAGTTCATAAGCCTCGAGAAGGTAGCAGGTGCGTTGGTGAGACCGAAAGACATGACCGTGTACTCATACAGGCCATAGCGGGTGGTGAAAGCTGTTTTAGGCACATCTTCCTTGCGAATTTTGATTTGGTGATAACCACTTCTCAAGTCCAGCTTAGAGAACACCACGGCTCCAGCTAGCTGATCGAAGAGATCATTAATCCGCGGAAGGGGATATTTGTTCTTGATGGTTTTAGCTGTCGGGGGGTTAACCTCGGGTAGGTCAGAGACGGGGAAAGACAGAGGTACTGTCCCCGTCTGGTTTCCGAGTTACGGCCTAGGTCGGCCGAATCATGGATATGTCGGCCGATGAACGGAGGCAAGAAGCCCACGTATATGTATCAAGTGGTTACCCGGCCGAGTTAATGAGAGAATCAGCCGGGTTACCCAAATGATCTTCAGGCAGGTGAGGAACGAGCCGAGTAACACAAGGTAGGCCCGAGTTATACGAAGCTTGCAGGAGAAGGAGAAGCCCAAGGTCAAACTATAGTTGTAGGCTAGAAGGAATCAGAACAGGGCCAAGCACAAGAGACAAGGATGCACAGCGTCAGAGGGGCAGAAGGAGGTCACGGAGGTGACAGTCCTGGAGCCCGAGGCATGCAGGAGGGGGCCACTGGAACCTTAAGTCATTAGAAGGGCGACAGGGAAAGGAGGCCGAACTACTATATTGGGACAAGCATATTCCACGAATATGCTTGCCTCGTCAGCCCTAAGGGCACCCAAGGCACCCCTTTATAAGGAGAGGTTTGGACCCTAAGGGAGGGATCGACTCTTTGAGCACCGTTAGGCTGGGGAGATTCTTCTTGTCACACTGTATACAGCTCAAGGAGCATTTGTAATCCACTAAGAGAGAAATAAAGTTCATCACTTTGGCAGCTTGAGTGTAGAACAGTTGCATCTTCCTCCCGCATCCCACTAGCATCCATTGGCCCCGAACTTTAGCCTACCCATGGCATCCGCTGCCACCACCACGATAGTTGGCGCCAAGTGGGGCCAAAGAGCGGTGCTATGGAGTTGTGATCCAGACGGAAACTTCATCAACACAAAGTAGCGTTGTCGGCTTGGTCCGTAGATTTGGTCTCGCGACTACGCCAAAGACAATGCAGGAAGCTTGGGAAAACCCCCGCAACGGATCTTCATCGGCCCGGGCGAGCATGTGGTCTACATCGCGTCGACATCACCGACATTTATCCTCACCAGTTGTTGTTGCAGGAGAACCACCTCAAGCGCGAAGCTGTCCATCAGAGAGCATCTTGCGTGCAGCCGAGGTGATGGTCGCAGCAGAGCTCAAGCGAGCAGATTAGCCGGGTCACAGAGAACCCGCCGCAGCGCACAGGTCCGCCAAGCAGATCACACCGCAAACCGCCGAGGTAATTCCGCCGGACAAACCCGCCGAGCTGCATGAAACCACCCCAAAGGCACCAAGAGTGAGAGGCCACCTCTGGAGAGACCAGAACATTCTTGAGCAACTATAGAAAACTTAACCACACTGTAGCGCCGATACTTGATCCGCAAATGCTCAGCAGAGTTAGAGGAAACCAGCAAAAGGTGCCGGTAGAGGCCAAAAAGTATCACCATGGGAATCCTTGAACAGACCACGAGAGAATATGCAAAAGCTAATAAGTTGATATCGCACCCGAGCGGGTGGACAAACTAAGATTAAGAGGAAGAACCTCATGAATGACATTAACAAAGATCATGAAGCTCAAGAGCCGAATCGTGATTTGGGTTTGCCGAGGTACTGACTCCGGCGAAAACCCGAGAGCGGCAAATGCCGCAACATTGGAATTAGAGGGTTAACAGGGAAGCTCCGAAACAACAAGAAAGAGTGAATGAGCTGGCGCATCGCGAACCAGCAAAATGAGGAAATGCTCGAGCTAACCCGCAAGACCAGGGGCTTCACGGATGGTTCATTTGGCAGCAAGCACTGCTTTATCTGCGGCAAGCATCTTCACCCGGAAACAACGCTAGAAAAGAGAAAGCAAGAACCGTGGAAGAGGAACAACCAAATTGTTCCATATGACCCGGCAATAGCTGGAAAGGCAAATGAGAACAGAGGCAATGCAAGCCGAGGTAATAGTGGGGAGAGAAACCACGGCCATATGGAAAAGGACGGCGGCGGCCGAGGTAATGGGGAGCTCGGCAGGAGAGAACCTGCAAGAGACAATCATGAAAACCAAACCCCGGCCGAAGTAAGGAGAGAAGTGCCGCCCAACCCGCAACCAAGACATGAGCCTCGTCAGGAAAGAGAAGTGAGGCCAGCTCGCCACAATCAGATGAATGAAAGGTATAATGATGGATATTCCGAGGTAGAATACGCAAACCAGGGTGGAAACAATCACTATGGGATGCAGGATAGAATCCTGTACAGAGATTTGCCAGCAAATTATGCAAGAGTAAAGTTGGATCGGCTATACCGGTCCGAGCTGTTGGAAGAACAAGGTCCACCAGGTCCGACATGTTTTGGACCACGGATCATGGGCGAACCACCAGTGCCGAATTTTCAGTTGGCAAGAGGCACAAAAACGTACAATGGAAGTACCAAGCCACAAGACTGGTTGATTGATTATGCCACCGCTGTGAAGATAGGGGTGGCAACCTAAGATGGGCAGTGCGGTATGTCCCACAGATGTTGGAAGGACCAGCCAGGGTATGGTTGAATAATCAACCAGCTGGCAGTATCAACTGCTGGTTAGATTTCGAAGAAATGTTCGTTAGCAACTTTACCAGCACATACAAGAGACCAAATAGACCACAACAGCTAGCCATGTGCAAGCAGAGGCCGAATGAAACGGATAGAGAGTTTTTAACACGATGGTGTAACCTGAGAAACTCATGTGAGGGAGTTATCGAATCGCAAGCAATCGCTTGGTTCGCGCAAGGCTGCCGTTATGCCAGCGTGTTGTGGCAACGCCTGCAAAGAGATATGCCAACCACACTGGCAGAAACTATCAGAATAGCAGACTCCTATGCATTGGGTGACCCAACCCAACCGGAGTTAATGTCGGCAGATCATCGTGAGCAACAGGACCAGTACACGAGAGAATTGGCCGGGTCATCCAGGCGTGATTTCAGAGGAAGAAGAAGAGAAGAGAGGCCGGATTATAGATATAATTCGGCCCAGGTGGCGGCTGTAGCACAAGATCAGCCGAGTCACGGAGCAACTCAACGACGTAAAATGGACCTCAAAAGGACATCAAGAAATGAGGGAAAGAGGCAATGGACCCCGAGCAAAAGAAGCAATGGCAAGAGGCGAAGTATACGTCGAATCCATGTTAGATCAGCCGCAAATTTCACACATCGAACCCATCCGCAGACCAATCATACAACCCGCAATGCGCTGGATGAAAATGCGATGGGGAACCCAGCAGAGTTCAGTCCCCATCAGTGCAACAGAAGATCACCGCAATTAATCGGAGCAAATACAAAGAATCGATGTTACCGCCTCCCCGAGGTACGATAACTCGGATCGGAGGGATGCAAAGGCATCAAGTAATGAACCAGGGGCAGACGGAAGGATGAATCCGCAACACCGGACGTAATGATTACAGGAACATCACTACCTTATTGTGTGTTCACAAGCAACAGGACAAGCAGAGTGTGTAGCCAGGCATATGGAAGTGAATGCGTTATCTAAGGCCAAGATACCAGCCATGGTCTGATCAGGAGGTGACCTGGAGCATGAAAGATCACCCCAGAATAATGCCGAGTCCAGGATCATATGCACTAGTGTTGGATCCGACGTTTGTGGGACCAAGCATCAATGTGAAATTTTCAAAAGTACTCATCGACAATGGAAGCAGTATCAACATCATGTACAAAGATACCATGCATAAGCTCGGAATATCACAGAATATGCTACAGTCCACGAGGACAACTTTCCATGGGATAGTGCCAGGGCTTTCATGTGAGCCCATCGGTAAAGTCCGAGTCGACGTGCTATTCGCACAAGAGATAATTGCAGAGCGTAAAACTTAGAATTTGAAGTGGTGGATCCGGAAAGTTGTTATCATGTTTCACTCGGACGGCCCACCGGCCAAATTCATGAGCATTGTCATATAAGTTATCTAAAGATGAAGTTACCCGACCACAAGGGGTGATAACAGTTGCAGGGGATTACAAGAAGTCAATGGAGTGTGCTTCGGCCGGGTCAAATTTGGCCGAGTCATTAGTTATAGCAAGAGAAAAGAAAAGGATTTAGGAGGTAGCAGCCCTCGCTCAACAAGACAGATTAAACATGCCAAGACCGCCAACCCTCATGGCGTTTCTTTTCAGCCAACCAAAGAGACGAAGAAATTTCAGGTTGATGAGCAATTCCCAGAGCGCACTGTTACTATTGGTGCAGGCCTTGACGCTAAATAGGAAGGCGAGCTCACCAACTTCCTCCGTGAGAATCGGGACATATTTGCGTGGTCAACCCAAGATCTGCAAGGTGTTCCGAGGGAGTTGGCTGAGCACTCTTTAAACGTCAGGCCAGGGGCAAGGCCGGTGAAGCAACCTCTCCGCCGCTTCGCCGAAGACAGGAGAAAAGTAATAGGGGATGAAATAGCTCGGCTCCTCGCAGCCGGGTTCATCATGGAGGTGCTATATCCGGATTGGTTATCTAATCCGGTGCTAGTAGAAAAGAAAAAAGATGACCCCAATGTAGCCATTGTGTGGCGAATGTGTATCGACTACACTAACCTGAACAAGGCGTGTCCGAAAGATCCTTTTCCATTGCCTAGAATAGACCAAGTCATTGACTCGACCGCTGGTTGTGAGCTGTTATCATTTGTAGACGCGTATTCTGGTTTCCACCAGATACCGTTAAATCCGGCCGATCAAATAAAGACTGCATTTATTACCCCATACGGGGCTTATTGTTATCGCACAATGCCATTCGGCCTGCGAAATGCCGGAGCAACATATCAAAGATGCATGCAGAAATGCCTACATGATCAGATAGGGAAAAATGTACAAGTGTATGTGGATGACGTAGTCATCAAAACTAAGGAGAGCAAAACCTTGCTAGAAGATATACGGCAAACTTTCGCGAACCTGAGAAGGTTCCGAATGAAGCTTAATCCAGAGAAATGCACATTTGGCGTGCCGGCAGGAAAACTACTCGGTTTCCTGGTGTCCAGCCGGGGTATCGAGGCTAATCCAACAAAGATAAGAGCTGTAGAAAGAATGGAATTGCCGAGGTGTTTGAACGATGTACAAAAATTCACGGGCTGCCTGGCCTCGCTTAGTCGGTTCGTATGTCGGCTAGGAGAAAAGGCACTGCCACTTTATCAGCTGATGAGAAAGTCGGACAAATTCAGTTGGACTCCGCAGGCGGACCTTGCATTTCATGAGTTGAAAAAGATGCTAGTTACAGCACCCATTTTAGCTTCTCCATTATCAAAAGAACCTATGCTACTCTATGTAGCGGCTACCAATCGAGTAGTTAGTACTGTGGTCGTAGTGGAACGACTTGAAGATGGTAAGTCAGTTCAGAGGCCGGTGTATTATCTAAGTGAAGTATTATCCACTTCAAAGCAAAATTATCCGCACTATCAGAAGATGGCTTATGGAGTATATATGTCGGCAAAAAAGCTTAAGCATTACTTTGAAGAGCACCCCATCAAAGTAATATGTGAGGCACCCATAGCCGACATATTGAACAACAAAGATGCAAGTGGCCGAATAGCAAAATGGGCGATCGAGTTATCACCATATGCTCCACAATTTGATAGAAGAGATGCAATCAAGTCTCAGGCTGTCGCCGACTTTCTCGTAGACTGGGCCGAGGTGCAGTATGAGCCACCATTGCCAGATCCAAATTACTGGACAATGCATTTTGATGGTTCCAAACTAAGGAATGGTTTGGGAGCAGGAATAGTGCTAACCTCGCCTAAAAAGATCAATTGAAATATGTACTGCAAATACATTTTGCGTCCAACAATGTAGCCGAATATGAAGCGCTAGTCCATGGATTAAAAGTGGCAAAAGTAATTGGTATACGCCAATCCTATGCTACGGTGACTCGAGATCTAGTAGTACTGCAAGTATCGTGCTTGGGATGCATTAGATGCTAATATGGCTTTATCTGATTCCACGTGCAAAAAATCAGCGGATACTTTGAAGGATGCGAATTCCACCACATACCACGAAAGTAAAATGACGCCGACACCTCGTCGAAATTAGGATCAACCCGGCAGTCAATTCCGCCAGGTATTGCCCTGGAGCACCTCAGGAAACCATCAATAATCCCATCACCAGAATCCGAATCAATCTTTATCCCAGCAAGTTCTGCAGAAAATCACACGCCAATGGAGGTAGATCTGCAGAAAGATTCGGAACCCCTAAGAAGGGGGACGGCCGAAGTAATCACAATCATGGAGAGAGCCGAGGTATATACGTCGGCAGAAAATATGGAGATAGACACTGAGATCACCGCGGAAAGAGTAACACCGATATGGGCGCAACCCATATTTTCTTACCTAAAAGACGCGATGTTGTCGAGTAATGAGGTATTAGCTAGACAAACCACAAGAAGAGCAAAGGCCTATACAATCATAAACAATGAGTTATATAAGAGAAGTGTCACAAACGTATTGCAGAAGTGCGTGAGTTCCACAGAAGGTCAGGAAATCCTTCTAGACATACACCAAGGAGAATGTGGGCACCATGCCTCATCTCGCGCTTTAGTAGCCAAGGCATTTAGGCATGGATTTTAATGTCCAACGGCGTTAAAAGAGGCAAAAGAGTTGGTTAAGAAGTGCAATGGGTGTCAGAGATACGCAACCAGAATACATATGCCGTCGGCCGAGTTAAAAACAATACCCATCACTTGGCCATTTTCTGTATGGGGTTTAGATATGGTGGGACCATTCAAGCCGGCGAGAGGAGGAATGACCCACATGTTGGTTATGGTAGACAAGTTCACAAAGTGGATTGAAGTAAAACCAATCAAAAAGTGTGATGGGCACACAGCAGTGAAATTTCTCAAGGATATCATCTTGAGATACGGGTACCCACATAGCATTATTACGGATAATGGCACAAACTTTGCAGAAGGAGCTTTCGCTAGATTTTGCCAAGAGAAGCACATAAGACTAGATATTGCCTCGGTGGCCCAAAGATCCAATGGACAAGTTGAAAGGTCTAATGGACTGTTATCGTGAATAAAACCACGACTTGTTGAACCTTTGCAACGGTCGCAGGATGTTGGATCGAAGAAATCCCAGCGGTGTTATGGAGCCTTCGGACTACTCGAATAGATCAACAGTTACACTCCATTCTTTACGGTATACGGGCAGGCCGATCTCCCGACATAATATATGACTCGCCAAGAGTTGCTCAAGACACAACCTCAGAGACAAATGAAATAGCTCGGCAAGATGCCGTAGACCTGTTGGAAGAAGCCAGAGGGTTGACATTATCACGATCGGCCATTTATCAACAGAACTTACGGTGGTATCACAGCAAGAAAGTGAATCCAAGAGTATTCAAAGAAGGAGATTTGGTCCTCCGGCTGGTGCAACGCACGGCCGGCATGCACAAATTGTCACCCCATGGAAGGACCATTTATCGTGAGCAAAGCATTGCACAACGATGCATATTATCGATCGATGCTCACCCTGGAGAGAACAAGGCGCATAAAGCTGGTGAAGAAACGCGCCTCGGAATGTGGCTTTACTTGCCATTTTACTCGTAGCATTATATCTCAAGGTCAAAATCCAATGATGTATTTGAATCTCGGCACCAGAAAGTTGACTGGGACCGCCAGAGGATATATTTATTTTCATTTCATGTATTCAAACCTCGGCACCTGCAGGCGATTACTCGGGACCGCCATATGTTATGTTATTTCATGTTAGATGTTTGAACCTCGGCACCTGCAGCGATTACTCGGGACTGCCATATGTAATGATTATTTCAGATTATATGTTTGAACCTCGACCCGCAGAGCAATGACTCGGGGACGCCATATGGTATATTTATTTATTTCGTTACATACTTGAACATTGGCGACGAGCAAAGGACTCGGGGACTGCCGTATGTTGTATTCCTTTCATGTTACGAATATGAACCTCGGTGCCCAGAGCAATGACTCGGGGACTATCATATGATATGTCAATTTCGTATTGACACTTAAACTTCGGCATCTAAAGCAGCGACTCGGGGACTACCGTATGATACCTCAAACTTATGCTGAACGCAATCATATCAGTTTTATACTACCTCCGAAACTTGATTTACATAAGGGAGTTTCGGACAATAAACAACGATCTAGCGATTGTTGCTTGCTCCCACAACGGAATAGTTAACTTATGTTCAAAACAGGTCAATAGTGTAGATATTCAGCGCTAATGCCTGGATAAGATCATCAAAATAACGACAAAGTTAAGCCCTAAAAGATCAAGAAATTACGAGCCAGCAAGGCAAGAATTCGGACGAGCATCCACTTAACCAAGGTCTCAACAGTACATAGCAAAAGAAATTCAAATCATACAACGAGTTGACAAATTTTCGTCTACATTATACGCCCGGCATACCAGGGATCGCAAATAACCTAGCGTTGTTCGTTGGAGGGGCAGCTACTTGCTCAAAAGGGCACCAAGTAGGAGGAACCGACGAGGTCGCCCTCCGCCCGACCAGTGCAACTTCGCGGTAGCCCGGGTTGTTCAGAGCGTCAAGACGTCGGTAGAATGCCACTGCCTTTGGAGGAGGACCGCATCACCGTTGCTATCCGAGCTTGAGCTGGAGCTATCGGATGTGGTCAATCATCTTCACCTTCCCCATGCTCAGCTGAATCATCACCCGAAGCACCCTCAGCCGCGACCTCCTGATCCGGATCTGGGAGAAAACTCGGCCCTTCATTCCAAGTGTGCACGTCGGCGTACTCGACGAGCTGGAAAGCCCGAGCTTGCCGAAGAGCAACAAAGGTGGGATCTTCAACCCAGCGGGAGCCAGTGCGCAAATTCCTCAGAATGTCAAGAGAGATGTCTTCATACCATGACATGATTACAGTAAGGGCCATGTCGGCACCGGCACGCCCAGCAGATTCTCTCCAAAGACTCAACTGCCTCTCAGATGCCATCAGCCTTGTCACCAATAACTTGACTTCGTTGATATCAGGAGTCCCTGAGGTATTCGGCCAGAGTACATGGTAAGCTCGGATAGCGGCCTGCACCAAGTCCCGGCCCATAATTTTCATCGGACCAACTGCGGCACCAACAGCAACCAAGTAATCCTCCATCGAATATTCGAAGTCAACAGCAACCGGTTCACCTTGGCGCGCGCGAGCTGCAAGAACAGCTTTAGAACTCACGGGTTTGGCCTCGGAGAAGTGATCTGCGCAAAACATGGACATGTCAAAGGGTAGCAGGGACGACAAAGAAAAAATATAGTTCGGCCATGCCAAATAACTTACGATGAATGTAGCTCATCATTATCTGAAGGTCTTTGGCCCAATCAGCTTTACTCTTCTCAAAACGAGCAATTTCCTCGCTCAAACCGCGGGTTTTAAGTTCGGCACCGAGGAGTTCTTTGTTCTTCCGCAGATCCAGTCACCGATTCTTTTCCTCGGAAAATTCTTGGTCGACCTTTTCTAGCTCGGACTCGAGAGAGCTTGATGGTATTCACCTCGGATCGCAAAGAGCTATCTCATCATCTTTTTCTTGTAATTGCGCCGAATGAACTGCGCTTTGTTCTAAAAAATGCAGCATCACGTCAGGCATGGGCACGCAATCTTGTTGCGACACTGCAAAGTCTTGCAACTCGGCTTTACCACAACCAAACGCAATAAGGAAACTTAGCATAGATATTAAAAGGAGAAGGGGTAAAATAGAAAGGAAACTAACCTTCCAAGTTCTTGATCTTCTTTTCAAGGAGGATATTGAGGTTATTGATATTACCTATTCAACAAGAAGTAAGCCGGCATTCCGCGGACGAATACAGGAGAAAGTTGGGAGTAAGGAAAAGGAACTATCGACATACCGGCCTTCTTTGCCACGGGCAGAACTTTCTCGCATTTCTTCCACTATGTGCGTGAAAAAAGCAACCTCTGGAACTCGGCGGTCCGTCGGTCATGTGTAACCTGAGTAGTGAGGCAAAATGATAAAACAACAAGTAAAAGCTACATTAGATCCGAATCAAGCAAAGCTTAATTCGGCTCTAGGTGACTGGATATTCAAAGCTATATCAAATCCGAGTCAAGAAGGACTTAACTCAGATCTAGGTGGCTGGATATTCAAAGCTAAACTATATCCGAATCAAGCAAAGCTTACTTCGGCTCTAGGTGGCTGGATATTCAAAGCTACACCAGATCCGAGTCAAGAAGGACTTGATTCAGATTTAGGTGACTGGATATTCAAAGCTAAACTAGATCCGAATCAAGCAAAGCTTAATTCGGCTCTAGGTGGCTGGATATTCAAAGCTATACCAGATCCGAGTCAAGAAGGACTTGACTCAGATCTAGGTGGATGGATATTCAAAGCTAAACCAGATCCGAGTCAAGCAAGAGTTAACTCGGATCTAGATGGCTGGATATTCAAAGCTAAATTAGATCCAAATCAAACGAAGCTTAATTCAGATCTAGGTCGCTGGATATTCAAAGCTAAAATTAGATCCGAGTCAAGCAAGACTTAACTCGGCTCTAGGTGGCTGGATATTCAAAGCTAAATCAAGTCCGAATAAACTCCGAACTAGATGGCCGAACTAACGAATCTTAGAAATAAATTTAAGTCAAACTTCCAAGCATACAACAAGTTATTTCCTTGCAAGTTTCGGGGACTAGAGAATATGGTAACATCTGGAGAATAATTTAAGACTCAGAGATAAAACAATTACCGCATTCATCTTGTTGGTATCAATGATGAACTGGGCAGCATGGTCAAACGTCACCGATGTCGAAAGTCGGAAAGGTTGGTTGGTTGGATTACCCTCAAACCGATCATCGCATTCCGCTTATTGGCATACTCAACTAGCGCCCAAGGCTATTCCGCTTATTTGTCCGAGTTAAAACTTTACCCGGCAGCGGTCCGACCACCAGCCGCAGGCTCTTATGAAGAGCAAGGTGGCCGAGGTAACAGGACTTTGGCGGTGCAGCTCCTTTACGCAAAGACGTCAGCAATACTCGGCTGAGAAGAGCCGGCAAGACCTTTCTGAGAAGAAGTCTTGACGGCAATAGCTCTTTTCGCTTTAGAAGAGGCATCGGCAGGAAGTTGCGCCTCCGAAGTGGGGACGAAGTCCTTAGGAGCAGTGGAGGATAAGGTCGCAGAGGGCGCCGGGGCAACGACCTTTTCGGCCGAGGTCGGGATGACCGTAGAAACTGCCGGAGTAGATGGAGGCTCAGTAGTAGCGCTGGGGCCCATAGAAGGGACGGCAGGCTCAACAAAAACTTCGGAGGGCCGGATCGGATCCAGGTCAATGGAAGAAGTCTCAGGGACATCGCGACGAACAAAGCACGATTCGAGTCGGGGAGAAGCAGACGAACATGACTAGGAATCTGGTGTCATCGGGAGGAGGAGATGGCGGTTTAATCGGACGGCTAGTCATACTAGGACCGCTGGTTTAACAGACAGGAGCGCAAAAATAAGAAAGAAGATTCACAAGATGAGAAACAGAAGAGAGAAACAAGAAATATAGGCAAAAGAACTTACCCAGACCGGCATAGTCTTGCGCTGGGAGGATTCAGAGCGGATTTCTTTATTCGTTTCTTAGGAACCGCCTCGAGGCACTAGCAGAGCCCCGCTTCCCGAGGTAACGGAGGCCGGAAGCAATAGGTTCGGTCGTGAACCTGACCCGGATTAGGGGAAAGTAGAAGCCGGAAATGCATAAGAAATAGGCATGGCGGCAACTACCTCAAGAATTTGGACCTCGTCCAATCACCTTCCTCCTCTGCGCTGAAGTTCTGCCATGAGCTCGAGCCGAGCAGGATCCGACTTAGGGACGAACTCCTGAGTCCGCTCGCCAAGATCCGGTACTCTGTCCACGGGCCAAGGAGCCGCAGAACTTGGCCTCGTTTTTGCTCGCGAACCTCTGCAAGACAAGGAGAAAGAAAATCATGTAACCAGTCTCTAAAACTGTGGAATAATAGAGTAATGGATATTAGGCTTACCTCGGGAGGCGACGGTCGCGGTGAATGGTTTTAACCCCAAGACCAATCCTCGCATCTCAGTCTTGAAGATAGCTCTGACGCTTATGAATAAGGTAATTATCCAGCTCCACAGTTGAGACTCGGTTAGGGTCAAGAGGACCACTCATGTAGCATAGCTTGGGTCCGGCCTTGGAAGGGGCGATCCGCTACTAATAAAAGTTGCCATCGGTCTTCGCCGCACAACCCGGCCCGGATCAACTCTTTACGAATCTCAAGGCCTCGGCCAGGCGTGAGTTTTCCTCGGATTATAGAGCCGTTCACTTTGGAAGGTGGGCCAATTGAGAATGGAGGGAGCCGAATCTTGTCTTCCGCCCCTTTGTTCTTGACATAGAAGAATGACTTGTGCCACTTCTTGCACGACTCCAACCCAGTGACACGGGGGAACACGGATTTCCTCCGAGGTGTAATAGACGCCGCCCCACATTGGGTAAGCAACTTCTCGGAAGGATGCAGATTTGTCGGGAACAACGTTGGAGCGGATCTGGAAGAACTTCGACCAGACATGCACCGAGCCACAGTCAAGTAACCCTCCGGCGGAGATGAAAGCGAAAGAGATGCTATGGCGTCGCAGAAGGTGATGCGGTGAAGGTCAAGTAATCGAGGAATTCTCAGCGAAATCACTAAGAGGGAGACCAAGCCGCGTAAGTGAGACATGAAAACCACATACCGCCTCTCTCGATAATCGGAGAGGATTCGCCGGGTAAACGGCAGAAACCTCGGCAGAATCCGTCGAGTTCGGATGAGCCACTCAATCTCACGGGCGTGGATCGAAGAGCCTGCCACGAGCCTCGCTCGCGCCGAGCCAGCGTCATCGTCCCTCAACAAGAGCGCCGCTAAACGAACTAGACATAGGTGCGCGGAGAGATCGCCGAGGAAAAGCTGGCGGAGGGGAGCTTAGAGCTACAAGGCCCCGTCGGAACTTTGCACGAAGACAATGGCGAAGAGCGGAGGAACCGTCGCCCGAGCACGAAAACGGAGCAGATGGATCTAGGACAAGATCAGGGCAAGATGGTCAGAGAGGACTCACCGGCGGCGGAGCCACGGCCGCAGAGCGCGGGCGAGAAAGGCAGAACGACGCGGCGGAATCCTCGCCGGCGGAGGTTCTGGCTGACGAGCGGCGGCGGAGCGGCAAGAGAACACGCAGGAGAAAGGAAGAAGGAGAACGGGGGCGAGCGATAAGGGGAAAGGTGAATCCTGCGGGCGCGTTTCCCCTCTTTATAGTCAAGCCATGAACAGGGGAGTGGGGTCGTGGGTGTGGCAGTTACCCGTGTAGATCGTGGGAACAGCACGAACGCACGACGGTGAGTGGAGCCACACCAATGGCCACAGACGAAGAAAGATTGTTACAATCCCAAGGGGAGCGGCACAGGGCCGCGCGCGGCAAAGAAAGTGTGGTTCATCGTAGCTTGTCGAAGTAATCAAGAAGGACCTAAAACTAGAAGAACAATGATGGGGTGACACGAGGACGTGGCGACGAGGGAAGGAACGAGGAAACCTCGGACAAGGCCATAGCTCAAACAAGATCGAAGAAAGTGATGAAGCCGATATAACCCGCCAAAGCTATTGACAGGGCCACCACACCAGCTGTGGACTAATGTCGGGGTTAACCTCGGTAGGTCGAGACGGAAAGACAGAGGTACCGCCCCGTCTGGTTTCCGAAGTTACGCCTAGGTCGGCCGAATCATGGATATGTCGGCCGATGAACGAGGCAAGAAGCCCACGATATGTATCAAGTGGTTACTCGGCCGAGTTAATGAGAGAATCGGCCGGGTTACCCAAATGATCTTCAGAAGGTGAGGAACGAGCCGAGTAACACAAGGTAGGGCCGAGTTATCTGAAGCTTGCAGGGAGAAGGAGAAGCCCAAGGTCAAACTATAGCTGCAGGCTAGAAGGAATCGAACAGGCCAAGCACAAGAGACAAGGATGCCTGGCCGAGGGGCGTAAGGAGGTCACGGAGGTGACAGTCCTGGAGCCCGAGGCATGCAGGAGGGGGCCACTGGAACCTTGCCGTCATTAGAAGGGCGACAGGGAAAGGAGGCCGCCGAACTACTATATTGGGACAAGCATATTCCACGAATATGCTTGCCTCGTCAGCCCTAAGGGCACCCAAGGCACCCCTTTATAAGGAGAGGTTTGGACCCTAAGGGAGGGATCGACTCTTTGAGCACCGTTAGGCTGGGGAGATTCTTCTTGTCACACTGTATACAGCTCAAGGAGCATTTGTAATCCACTAAGAGAGAAATAAAGTTCACCACTTTGGCAGCTTGAGTGTAGAAACAGTTGCATCTTCCCTCCCCAGATCCCACTAGCATCCATTGGCCCCTGAACTTTAGCCTACCCATGGCATCTGCCGTGCCACCACCACGACATTAGCATTGAGAGCCCGATAGTCAACACAAAGTCTATCAGTCCTGTCCCGCTTCTTCACAAAGATTGTTGGGCTACCCCAAGAAGAGGTACTGTGTTGAATGAAACCCAACTTCTCTTGTTCATCAAGCTGACGTTTGAGTTCAGCCACCTCAGCAGGACCCATTTTATAAGGCCGCTTGGAGATAGGATCCGTTCCAGGTTCAAGCTCAATTACAAACTCAACCTCACGATCCGGAGGCATACCCGACAACTCTTCAGGAAAGACATCTGGGAACTCACAGACCACCGGAACACTCTGAATAGCTTCCATAGCATCATCATTCAGAGCCGCCAAAGAGAAAAGCTGGATATCAGGAGTCATACTTGGAGAATAGACTATATGGCCTTCAGGAATCTTCAGAGAAACCAAGCGTTCAACACAATCAATCACAGCTGCATTTGCTGTCAACCAATCCATGCCCAAGATGACATCAATGTCAGAATTGCCCAGAATAATTAAGGATGCCGAGAACGAAGAGCCACCAATCTCAATTTGATTGCCATGGCTGATTTTAGAAGCTGCCATTGTTGCTCCAGGAGAAAGGACCATTAACCGCTTAAGGAGAGGATCCAACGCTAACCCATTCTCATTTGCAAACTTGTTAGAAACAAAAGAATGCGATGCACCAGAATCAAACAAAACTCGTGCAGGGACTGAGTTAACGGATAGCATACCCATCACAACCTGTGCATGCTCGGCTTGAGCGGCGTTGACAGCTTAGCACGAGCAATAGTAGACCCGGGCTTGGTGTTGATGTTGAGAGCCCGAGGTGGTGGTGCACGAACCAAAGGAGAGCTTGCCGCAGATCTTGGAGGTGGTGGAGGAAGAGCTTTGTTTTTCATCGGACAGCCCAAGATCGATGTCCAGGTGTCTCCACACGTAACAAGCACCGTGGACGTGGAGCAACGTAGCCAGGGACTCCGCCAGGCGCTCCAGGGTAGTGGTGGTTGTAGCCCCTGGGAGCAGCAGTGAGGAAGTTTGTTGGCCTTGCCGCGAAGCTTGAAGGTCTTGGTGAAGCCGGGAGCGATGGTGGGGTGTTAGGAACCCAGACACGACGCTTAGAAGGAGCTGACATAGCTGAAGAGCTTGGTGCATCATGGTTGTGTTTCTTTGACTCCTCAAACACTTGCTTACTTGCTTCTTCCCGAGAGTCAGATGTCAAGTTCCGTAAAAGACGCCCGGTCTTGCATGTGTGATTGCATATTTAATCGATGCATTGAGCCCTTGCGGAACCTCTTTGCTTCTTCTTGTCATCGATATCTCATCGCCACCATAACGAGAAAGGTTAATGAAGTTCTGATGTAGGTATTGACATTGTCATTTCCACGCTTGAGGTTGAGAAACGCTTCCTTCATCCTCCATGACAATTTCGACAGATCGCTTTTGAACGCCCAAAGGAACTGTTCCCAAGTAGGCTGAAAACCAATGCAGTTTGCCTTCAGGTAATTCTCCCACCAGAGAGCTGCATCTCCCTTCAGAAGGTGAGTAGCACATTTTACCCATTCTTGCTCAGGAACATCAGCAGTCTCCAGTAGCCTTGACATCTCACGCAACCAATCATCAGCATCAAGTGGTCGATCAGAAACATAAAATTGGCGTGGGTTGAACTTCAGAAAGCTTTTGATGTCTCCTCGCTTGGAAGGTGGAGGTAGTGGAGCAAACTCATTCCTCCTGACACTTTCCTCAAAATGCTGCTGGTTCTGCTGCATTGTTGCCAAGGCATTGGCGATGTTTGACAACGCGGACCCCAATTCAGGTGGTATGTCCTCCTCAGAACGGCGTGTTGGTGCCATCCTGTGATTGATATAAAACACAAGTCAGTACTATAATGGAGAATAATAATAATCCAAAATAGTACCAAGATGGAATTAACCAAGATTAAAGGATACAATTTACTAAGATGATATTACAATATCAACAAAGTTCAAAGCACCTAGAAGATATTAAGCATATCGCACACGACTGAAAAGGAGTGTGGTACACAGATATATCAAAGAAAAATTTTCCACAAATTTCGGCATTAAAATACCAATAGATGCGCAAAATCACTTAACGAATCAAGATTAGTGACTCTACCAATTCAATATACAAAAGCGAATGATGAGAGTAGTGGTATGGTTGCGACTCCATCCCGCACTCAAATCATTACTCCGCACATGAACAAGTAGAACACATATAATAACCCCTTCTTCTCACAACGAACCTAAAGATTAGTAACTACGGAAACGAACACCCCAAACAAGATAACGTCGGATAACAAAGAGTAAGACAGATCGCGGCGGTATACAACGAATCAGATAGATCGCGTCGGTTTGCAAAAGCCGGTCGGTATGGAATGTACCAACAGTTGATAACCAAAAGACCGATTGTGATAACAACTTGGATGCAACAGATAGACAAGGAATTACACACACACACACAAGCTATGGTACTACGGAAACCCAGAACACGTGAATCCTAGTTTGAACTTTTAAGAAGAGGATTGAAAACGTTACACTTCCTTACCAGAAAAGGGTGGGTGGGTGGGTAAGAAGAAAAGTGGAAGCAGTCCTACTCTCACGTTTTGTTTTTCCCTAGTATATACATAACTACCAAAAATATTTTGCTAGACTGACAACGAACATTTGGCTGAGACCCTGAAGGGCGGGATGGCTCTGATACCAATTGTAACTACCTCGGTGAATTACGCTCCTAGTTTCAAGCCTGGATGAGCGGAAATGGTTGAAATAGTACGGTGGGGCCCAAATGCCACTCACAGGTAGACCTTTCGGCCGTCCCAACCATTTCCAAACATCGGGACAAGAACGCGGGCGAATCGGCGAAGGGATCAACTACATACACAAATGAGTATGTATGCAAGCCACCATACAACAGTACATCAGAGCCATACCATCTAAAAAGAAAGGAAATATAGCAACGCCATACGGCAAGATTCAAATGTCCTAGATAGATATATAGTTTAGGATATCTCCTCATACATCAAACATAAGAGTATCAGGCGGAAGCGGAAAACAAGATCCGAGTACGGATAAGAAGCAAATCGGCATAAGATGCCCCATAAATAAGCACATCCCGCCCACAGATCTCATGGATCCCCGTTCCCGGAATCTCTACACCGAATGATCGTTGCCCATCGTCTGCTCTTCCACCCAGTATCCATCTCGTGAGTGTACCTGTTCATCTGAATCAAACAATTTATCGTGTGAGACCCTAGGGGTACTCAGCAAGTCTTTATGCCTCTAAAGGGGACACAACCTGGGGTGACGCAATTGCAGCAAAAGATAAACCCTATAGATACTCGCTAACCATCCGCCTAACCAATGATAGACGGATGTTCGTGTATTAATGACAATAGTTATAACAGTAATATCCACCGAATCCATCCTCCTCCTCGCTTACCAACGAGGAAGCGGACGAACATCCCCCATCCGTTGGCAGTTTTATTAACCATTCCATGAGTGTTGCACTATTTACTAGTCATTTACTTAGTCAAATTAAAAGCGGTACTTTAGTTATACTTGTCTATGATCGAGAAACTGTGCTCCAAGTCGTCCATAACCGCAGACACGGCTTTCAGAAAGTTTTACCCTGCAGGGGTGCACAAATAGCAACACACACTCGATCAACCTCGGAAAAACCAAATCAAAACCCAACGAGGCCTTCACGACAAAGCAATCACAGGATTCAGAAATATTTCAGGGGGCCACCCCATTAAGCTACCCGCAACGGTTAGTGACTCAAACGGACTCAAGGTTTGCCAATGGTCAGAAACGACTAGGAACCCAAAATGTGACTGGGCTTGTCGATACCGCGAAAACACCCGCTTACCTAAACAATACAAAGACATCGCACAATTTAAATAAAGCAAGAAGCATGGCATAAGTACAGGATAGTAAATAAAACCTCAAACTAGTTTGTGGCCCCAAGAAATAAGAATGAATCAAGCTCTGGCTCAGGGGGGTCCCATAAGCCTCCCGGATGTGGATAGCGCGAATATTCAAGGAACATGAATCAAGTACTCGGGGTCCTACGGGACACAAGTGAGCAGGAAAAACCAAATAGCAGATATTGCTCACCGGTGCCACTTTCATTAGTTATCCCATTACTACTCAAGTTAAGTTGTTTAGGTACCTCGTTATCCAACAGACACTCACATACCCTACACATGCTGTTCTACGACTCGCATGGCTCAAACAACTCCTGTAGTAATGGCTCATGGGATGGAGGAACAAGCTTCGGTGGGGTTTAATAGTAAGGCTATGCAATACTTGGGATTCAATTTAATGCAATCGTGACTCAATGATGCAAGAATAAGATAGAGGCAATAGGTACTAAATGTATGCAAGCATGTGGTAGTGCTTGCCTGGCAACTCAGTTGAAGCGAGAGAAGGATCTGGGTAGTGCTCCTGGTTCTCTTGGTATATCCCCTGCTCAGTGTCTATTCGAAGAAGAACCAAACAAAGAAGTGCCAACATAAATATAGTGCACAAGCATATGAATTAAATGCGTCAAGCGAACAATCATGCCATGATGAATGATGCACAATTTGCATGGCATTAAAGTAGCATGGCATGGGTGAGGTGTGGAATACAAGAATAATCATTTTATTGAGTTTTGGCCACATTTTATCCTCATATTAGTTGTTGTTTACATTATATTTATATGATGCATGCTGCAATTCAGAACATGGAATGCATAAACAGAAAGGTCTCGTCGAGCTGATCATTTTAGACATATCATTTGTTAAATTTGGAGTTATAAAACAAAAGTTATTAATTTATTAAGAAAAGGGCATTCTATTGTAATTTTAATCAACTTGGAAATTAAAGTGTCCAAAATATATTTTGGATGGCATATTTGAAATCCTCACATTTTTTTGATTCAAAAACATATATTATTTGTATTATTTGGAATTATGAATTTAAATTTATTTAAAAGTCAAAGTTATTAAATAGGGTCAAAGTCAAAGGTTGACTATTTAAATTAATTCTGAAAATATTTGATTAAAGATTTGAATTAACATTCAAAAATAAAACATTTTTCATATTAAGTTTGAATTCAAATTCTAAACCATTTGAAAGTTATGAATTGATTCATGTTTAAACAGATTTGAAATTCGAATTTGAATCAATTTGAAAAGTTTGAATTAAACAAGAATTCAGAAATACTTTTGTTACACGGAAAAGATGTACCCACACCCACTGACCAGTGGGGACAGCGGTCGTGAGGCCCAGACAACTGCGCAGCCACCCAGGGTTTGACACGTGGCTAAGGAGGGACCGCGGGTTAAGCTCCAAGAACTTGGGGTGCTTTTTTACAAAAAGGGGGAGAGGGAGGGACCGCGGGTTAGGTAGAAGGAAAAGTCAGGGGTTTCTTTGCAAAACGCTCACGAAATGTCACGATTTAAATGAAGAACCGATCGCGAATTAGGCTAGTCAAGTGATTTTTAGAGGAAGATGGTGAGCAAACGAGCCAGATTTAGCTACGCCGCAAAACGAAATATGTAGAGGGAAACAAGTACTCCAATCTTCGTCAAGGAACCTTCTCCGGATATGGGGTGTATCACTCGGAAACGTGTCGTGAACAGAGAGGATTCAGGATGGTTCAATCTGTCGAAAAACTTCAGAGATTGCAGAAATTTCTCTCGAACTTTGCCGGTTGATTCCGAAGGATGTAGGTCGCCGATTTGGACGAGGTTTGCTGCGTTGGATAGAAGGATCTACCGTTAAGAGAAACCGTAGATCTGAAGTACGGAGGCGGATCAAGGGTGCCGGAAAAATGGACAGAAAACGGAGGCGCTGGCCGCCATCGAGGGCTCCACAAAAGTGTCGTCTGAGAAACGCCGGCGATAGAGCGGGCTTCTGGTCGGCGGGGATGATGCTAGGGGGAGGAAAGGAGAAAGGGTGCTCACCGCAATCAATTCCCACTGGAAGTGGTGCCGATGATGGTCAGAAGCTCCGGGGCGGAGTCCAGGAAGTAGCCGGCGGTGAGGTCCTCTTGACACGAACAGAGATGTCTTCGGGGAGGTGGCTCCAGGGAGCGGCGGTCCCTCTGCTGCTTGCTAGAGTACGGCCCAAGCGCGGAGACGTGATCCCTGCCGTCAGGTGGCCTCGACGTAGATCATGGCGACGACACGATGACACCCTCCTTGCTGTTGCTCTCGGGCAGGGTGAGATGTTGGGAGCAGAGGTAGGGGATGGCGGCGGAGAGGAGGGGAAAAGGGAGTAGCTAGGGTTCCAGGAGGCCTCCGCGGCTGTGGATAAGAAGAGGGGCAGGAGGTGACGCGGCTGACGTTGGCCGACGGCAACCTGCTCCTCCCGTTAGCGAGGCAGAGAGAGAGGTGGCGACGGAAAGGAGAGGAACAGGAGACGGCGTCGGGTGGAGGGTCTTGGGCCGAGAGGGAGGAGGGAAGGTTCCTGGGCTGCTGCGGCTGGGAAAGGCCCAGGTATGTTCTTTCTCTCTTTCTATTATTCCCTGGTTTATTTTATTTAGTTGTTTGTTTGAACTTGGTTCAATTTCAAATAACCTTTCTTTTGAATTCTTTTCAGATATTTTAAATAGAAGATTTTAGCACTTAAATGGAGAAAAGGGGGAGTAGAAGAATAGAGAGGATATTTCCATGAACCAATTTGGACATGATGCAAGAATAAAGAGATTTTGGCAAACAAAATAGGGATGAGGTTAATCAAAACATTTATAATTTTAAGATAATGGTGCTCCCCATTAAACAAGAAGGGGCCCCTAATGAATGGATCATGCAAAACATTAGACATGTGCATGGGAGCATGTAGAATACAATGGATCAATCCATTTAGCATGTGGGTATGATTGACAAACACAAATCCAAATAAAAGAATCCACATGCTATAGGAATGGTGAACTACCCACAAGATCATGTAGGCAAAGTGTAGTGGAACAAAGGTGACAAGAATCCACACATTGTACATGGGCATGATTTAAATATAAACAAGACAATTAGAAGCCCACATGTACATGCATGGTGGAATCTAGAGAAACATTTATCACAAGGGGCCACAGTATGAACATTAGGTAGAATGATTTAGAGAGACATGCCCTCAACTCAATTTGGGCATTTAAACAATATATCAACAACCAAATACAATATCAAGAGGCAAATACAATTAATAATGCATATGAGATAAGAACCAAATGGAAAGGGTTTTATATGATGCTCAAATGCAAGGTGGCATGATGACATGATCATGATATAATGATGATGCAACAATTATATCTATGAAGTAGCCAATATATTACTAGACCAAGTAGCATTACAATTGTTAGACAAATGGGATGCTACAGCCACCTTCAGTCGTCCGGCCGCCAAGGATGAATCCTCCTACTGCACCGGTCATTGTCGCCTCCACCACAAGCCATCACCAGAGACTCTTGGGAGCGTCTCCACCAGTGCCACAAGCAGCCAAGGGCATGGTTGCTCCTCGACCGCCATCGCCCCCGCCTAAAGTCAAGGCCGTGGCACCGCAACCGCCATCGCCACCACCCCAAGACGATGTGGACATGACGTCCTTCGTTACCAACATCAAGGTGGATGATGATGATGCACCGATCGACGTCAATGCCTTTTTCAACACCGGCGCCGACAAAGGAGCGTTCATGCCTCCTCTTGTTGAAGAACCATCATTTCGCGATCAAGCTAGCCATCCCAAGAAGCGTCTGGTCTTCTGTGGGTTTTCTCAGGAGACGCCTCCGGCCGCCGAGACACAACCTCCACCGGCCGAAATCATTTGACACACTCCACATGATAGCCGATGAGGGGATAGCATCGCCAGTGGAGGACACTGCTGATGAGAAGAGGAAGAGGGTGAGGAAGAGGCCAAACAAGAACAAGGACAAGGCTGCAAGCCAGCCTGCTCCGATCCGTTACCGGGACGATGTTGTACCACCCCGCCAGGATGGCTTGACTAGAGTGCACGAAGCTGTTCAGCCCATACTGCCTTTGGAACTGCGCCTCCTGGCTTCGAAAGCTATGATGAGTTTGCATGAAGGTATTCTGACACTGGAGGGCCTCCTTCTCAAGTACAAGCACCCGAGTTACCCGGTGTTCACCGTCAAGGTGCCGGAGGAGGTGGGATTCGTCACCGATGCCCCCGCGGACGTGTTCTTCATAGCCTACGAGGACATCTTCAAGCTATTCCACTCGAGACGACTAGACTATAACTTGGTCCGCCTATTCGCGCTCAATCTGGCGATGAAGGTCAAGAGAGAGCAAACCCCGTTCGTCGCGATAGCGGATGCCTACTACATGCGGGACAACCAGCTGGAAGAAGGAACAAGGACTCGGGCCCAGGCAAAGTCCTACCTTCAGAAGCTATTGATGGACATCAAGAGTAAGGACAACATCCTTGTGCCTTTCTTTCCCGAGTAAGTGTACACATCCTCCTACTGCCGTTGTAACACATAAGTATTTCTTTCCATTGCTCTTTTCCAACATCCCGTTCCACATTGTGTGTTGCGTGCAGAGACAAGTACTGCATGCTCATCGTCCTCTCCACGAGGTATTCCCTTACCACCTACTTCGACTCGGGGAGTGTGAGGAGGAAGAACTACACCAGAGTAAGGAGCGTTCTGGATGATGCTACCGAGGGCTATTCCAAATAGGGAGGCCCCTTCAACTATAAGGGGGAGGCTTACATGGACGATGGCTCACACAAGTTCAAGCACGTGTTCGAGTTCCCCTACGTCAAGCAGCCGCCTGGCAGCGTGAAGGAGGCCTTCTATGTTTGCCATCACCTCAAACGGTTTGTCCAGGATTGCGAGATGCTAACGCTGCCATCTTCTCTTCGAGGATGGGCCCAAAAGTTGCATGGGATCAATGACGCCGATCTCAGGGAAGACTTCCATGATACACAGGTGAAGCTATCACATATCATCGTGGAACAAGTCAACACAAGTGGTGGGCTCTTACACCACCCCAGGCCGTTCAGCATGAAGGGGATCGAAGCCCGCCTCATGGCGCAGGGTGACTTCAGGACGTGAACGATGAAAGACATGTACAAGCCGTTCCCGGCGCCCTGCGAGGAGAAGGCTACTTGACCAATAGAGCGTGTGTATCGGTGGACATGTAGTGTGTGTGTCGAAAAACTTAACTTGCCTAGCTTGAAACCGTCGTTGTTATCGTTTCAGACATGTTGTCTTGTTTCTTTCATTGTCAAAGATGCATTATTTTAAGTTTATGAATGCCTTGCTCTAATATTTGTCAACATATATATTTGCATGATGCACTAATATGCCTTGTCAATAGAGATGCCGATGTACGTTGTGTACAAGGGTCGGGTTCCAGGTGTCTACGAGGAGTGAGTGAACTGCCACCAACAAGTGGACAAGTTCAGCGCCAATAGCTACAAGGGATACGCGACTAGAGAGGAGGCGGTGGCCAAGTGGAGGAGACAAATATGGAAGATGAACCGGACGAAGATCGATCTTGGTGCCGCTCCTCCTCACCGGCATCGCGGTTACAGTGTACTACATTCTGTCCTAAGGTAGTAGCGGTGGCAACATCGTGTGGTTGTAAGTTATGTGAGTGAGATGAACACTTGTGAAATATACGTATACACTTATTCGGTTCTAATATGTGATTGATGAACACTTGTGGACATTTGTGCTTGTTGATGTATTATATGTGAACTGGAACATTTGTACTGCTGTGTGCAGCTTTTCTGTGTATTTCTGTCAATTTTTATGTATTTCCTGTAATATACCTGTATTTGTACCAGATTCTGAAAATTTCGAAATTCTGAAAAAAGAAAGACCACTAGATGCGCCACAGAATTCATTTTTGGTGCGCCACTAATAACGTTTTTCCTAGTATGAAACTACCTAAGTAACAGGTTTATGTTGTCTTACCGTTCCTGTTTATTATGCATGCTACAATTATCTAAAATGTGTTCTCACCAATATTTTAAAAGAAAATATTTTTTGGACCTATCTTTTGCCATGCCACCGTGTTCTCACTGACATTTCAGCTCTTAGAAAATCAGCATAAAGAAAGGAGCTAAACCTCACTTCATATTAATTTTAGGGAGCGTCTAAATCTCAGGCGCCTGATTTTTAGTTATGTCTCAGTCGCTGATATCATTCTATTATTTTATACTAATTCTCAATTGCAACTTGCTTGCAACTTATAAAATTTGTACTAATTTTCATTTACAGCCTAGTTGTAACTCATCAAATTTTCAGTTACAACCTAGTTGCAACTCATGAGTAATTCCCACGCTGCACGAATTGCGAAGTATATCTAATGGTGAGAGAGGCGATTGATACTTAACTAAAAATAAGGCGCCTGATTTCTAGCAAAACCGTTAATTTTATACCGGTCAATTTAAGTTATACATTTAGTATTTAATCTGGTATATTTTGCCATATTATGTCCAATCCCGTCTTTATCTTGCTGCAGCATGATATATATTTTTATTGAGAAAATGAGATGCTCATGATCAAAGAGTATCAACGATCACTTATATGTATACTATTTAACTCTTTCAGTTATTTGACTTGCATGCACGATATATGCTTCTCTCCATTATGTGACTTGCATGTGCAAGATATCTTCATTTATTGATAAAACGTCTAAGTAAATACCTAGCAAAATATATTTTTATCGATTGTTTGAGACACACATTGGATACTATTCTCAGATTTAAAGCCCATGTACAGATTTCTCGGCAGCTTGAAAAGTACCAGATAATTTCAGTAATAGGGTAATGCCATGTCACAATGATGCTTCTTTCTACCAGGCTCAAATTTTTTATGAGCACGTACCATGAAGAAGTTGCATATGCAACACGTTGCTTTACCACATTAGTCATGTGCATCCCTTTTGATGGAAAAGATTTATTTATTTTGTTCAAACATTATGTTTCAACATTCCATTCTAATTTAAAGCATGTACACCAGTTTGCTTTCTTACATTGATTCTACGTGGTATCTGAAGGTGATACTTCTGCACAGATCTATTTGTTGGGTTTTAAGTCGTGGGACGTGGTTGTTGGGATCTAGGATTAAAGAAAATGTACACATCCAACCCCAAAATAAGAAAAGGTTCTCCATATATGAGAGGTAAAATATGGTTAATTTGATCGTATAATTATCCTAATTTTCTATTGTCAACTTCAACCTTTTCAACTTCAACCTTTTCATACTTAGGTGATCTCCTTGAACAATCTGTTTTAGCCAGCTTATGAATTAGACTACGGAATGAAATAAGATAGGTTTTATTTATATTTAGAAATTTTGTATGATTTCGATGTTTTTCTTGGGTTGTAATCCAAAATAAGTTCTGGTTTAGTTCTTCATTTTGCCTTTTTGTTGATATTGGCAAACTACAAAGATGGTTAGGCGGAGACACGCTCGCTCTCGTCTCTCCCACGGCTCTCGTCTCTCTCCTGCTTGCTTGAGGGTCGTCCCTTGCAGTCCGGCCCAAACCGAGGCCTCTCCCGGCGGCGCTGCCGTCGGTGAGAGGCCGAGGGGAGGTGCTGAGGTAGATAGGTTAGTAGTTAGGGTTTGCTTTGCCTTGGTGCAGTTTTGGAGTAGAGTTTCGAAGCTCTTCGGCTGGCTTCGATGCGTGCTAGCGAGTCTGGTCTGGTCACTGGTGCTCCGGTGGGGGCGCCCGTCGCCGGAGAAGACGAAGCTAGAGATCTCCGATAATAAAGCCGCTCTCTGGAGCCTCTCCTCGCTGGTAGTTGCGCGAGCTGCAGCGAGGGCGTCAACGGGCATGCTTTGGTGGCTCCCATGGTGGGAGGTGCTGGTCTGCCCGGGTTCAAGCTCCTCCAATAATCGCGAGCATCGACGGATCCGTGAAGCTCCTAAGTGGATCTCCCTCCTGGCCGGCTGTGGCAGCAAGGGGGAGTGGGATCTAGGCGGTCAGCTGCTCGGAGCTGGTCGGGGAGAAGGATTAGGTGAAGCTTTGATCTCTGGAGTTTACAAGCAGAGGACTTTATGCGACGGCGGCGACCGTCTTGCCTCTGCCTCTAATGGCCGTATGGCGGCCCTCCATGGCAATGATTTGGACTTGCTCAATCCTCCTGGCCTCAGGCCTTATGGGAGGATTTTCCTCGACCACGGCGCTGGATCCATGGCGGTTGCTTCTCCAAGTGGCTGGTTCCCCGGTAGCAGCAGCGGCACCGGCGTCGGGAGGTTGTTCGTCGGCGGTGGAGAAGACCAGGGATCTGATTGCTTAGTATTTTTTTATCCCTAGGGTCTTATTTGTGAAAGGCATAGCCTTATCTGCAAAATACCTAGATCTTAGGGGTTTTGCTGTAATTTGTTCCCACCGAGTTGAATGAAGCTTCCGGGGTCTTCGGACCCTCATCCTGTTCAAAAAAAAAGATGGTTAGGCTCACAATGCTGATTTATTTGCCTCGACTTTTGTTTCTCAGGTTCATGGTCTGTTCTCACTATTAGACTATGCTCTCTATTATTTGTTAAAGTGAGGTCTGAATATTAGCTGCATATATAGTTCTCATAAAATTTCATCATTCTATCCATGGATAAAATTCAGTATGTATTATATCACTTCAATTTCGCAACTTATCTTGTCGTTCCAGTAATTTCCCTACCAAATTTCCATGAATGTTGCACTCTATGTGCATAGCGCTTGTTTTTACATTTGTGTCTGCCAAACATGGTGTATGTCATTCAAACAGAGTTTGGTGAGGATGGACTTATCCCGCTGCTTTAGATATAGCATTCATAAATGGTGCCACATGAAATGAACACCACCTATAAATATATAAAAAGTTCTAAATACAAATTTGGAAGGAGGGTGTTTTTGGCCCTGTTACATGCATGTTAGATGCTCGCGCCGATTTGTGCTAGATCCTATATCTTCTGTTGCTTTATATGTGAATATTTTTTGTAAACAAAAAATAATAATAAGTGTGTGTTGCCTAAGTTACGTGCTCTTACACTTAGATTTTATCTTACAATGCTATGGCATGTTCATAGTCAACCTATGCCAAAGCTAAATAAATTTTGAAAATAATAACATAGTTGATCATATAAGCTAACTATACGAGGTTTAGTGCTTCATATGTTCTATGCTACCAAATCAATTAGGCCCAATGCAAGTAAATATGAATTGAAAAGAAGATGTTTGAAAAGTTACTTTTCAGCGGCGGTATACTAATAGAAGGTGTACCTTTTTTTGATTTAAAATAAATAATGATTTACTTTTTTCCTGGTTTATACTAAGTGATTGCTTAACCTTCTCTGATTTAAACACCCCGTAAAAAATGGATTCATGTCCTGTGATCTCTTGCATCTTTTAAGAGGTATCCAATTTAGGTCTTACTTTTCCATTTGCTTTCTAAATGAATTTTTGGTTACATAGAACTTAGTAGTTTCAAATTTGTCATATCTAACCCATGTGCATGTTTGGTCCCATATGTTTGGCATGTAAAATTTACATGGGCATGCTTCGTCTTGGGTTTATGGACCTTCCAAAAAAAATCTTAAAATCAGTTCTAATACCTGTACTCATGTTTATTGTTGTAGGATACTCCAAATCGTAGTCAGAGTTACTTATAGAATATTGCTTGATCTCATGCTAACAAATATTGGTCTTTCAAAGGCTGAATACCATCTTAATACCTCTAAATTGTCCCTGAATGGTACTACTACTGTCTACACTTAGGTGTCTAGAGTCCAATCTAAAGATTATGAAATAGCAGAGGATTGTGTGTGTGCAAATGATATTATGTATATTGAAGATGCAACCAACACAACCATATGAGATTTCATCTACACTCATTTGAAGAGTGGAAGAACAGAAAAAATTCCTACCATGTCAACTCTGACAGTCAAATGAATGCAAGAAGTTTGCGATAGATTGGTTTCTTGCTGTCAGACATATGTTTTCCTTTTCTCGAAAAATCCTAAGTATTGTGTATTTTAACCAATTCAAAAGAAAACAACCATGTGTAAAAGGTCTGAAACACTCTTTTGGTCAGCCCAGGATATGTGGTTTAGACTTAAACATGCAAGCAAAGTTTTGGAGAGGCGTTTGGAGAAAATGAGGATGAGATCCTGTTCCTTTTTTTTAGTGAAGGATGAGCTCCTGTTCCTTCATCTAAACCAAGGTTGTATCTGTTAAAATTGCTATACCCTCCTCTCAAAGCCTGTTCAATTCATCTATTTTTCTATTTTAACACACCATGTGTTGTCACACTTAAGCTTAATAGGTTATATTAGACTATATGTAATTACATGTTAACTCAGTAACTGTGTATCCAGTCCCGAGTTATGTTGTTTGTTGCTTTTGACATACCATAATGTCACCCTCAAGTGAAAACCCTCTAATTATCGGAACCATATTGTTATTTATTGTTATATATTTTCTTATTTCACTGGTTGTATATAACCATTTGCTACTCCGCTCATGTTCATGTATTACAGTTATATAAAAAGTGAAAACATGTGCGAGAGCCATGGGATCGTGTGTCTAAAAAGTGAAAACAAGTGTGAGAGCCACGTGGTCATGTGCCAATTCACACCCATCTTATGTTCTGATATAGATGTTTCTTTTGTCATCCGACATAGATTAGCCTTAAGATATAGATCCGCCTTACTTAAATTCAGCTACCATTCATTCTCAATGTCCGCCTTTTAGTTGTCATTCTCTCTATATCAACACATCTTTTTTTTGAATTTGTTCACCTTTTTGAATTTGTTCATATCACCATTAAACTATAATTTCATTTGAATTTGTCTATCAACGCGGAACAGCCACGATTAGAGGGCAAATGTCCATGGCAAGGCTCTAGCGACGTCAGACCGCGACGCAGAAGCACCGCGATGCCATAGAGGCAAAGTATGCAGCGAGGAGGGCGGCGAAGGATGAACCGACTAGGGCCAGGCCATTTTTATTTTATGTAAACCTAGGTGATCTATCTATAGTATTAAGTTTATTTAAGCCAAATTTATTGGGTTGATTTTTGTTGGCGTCAGTGTGACCAGTCTGCCGAAACCACTACTAGGAAAACACATGTTTGTGGCGCACCCCATTTCCCCTTATGTGGCGCACCTCTAGTGCGCCACTACGTGGTGCTCCACGGGTAAAAAAAGTTAGCTATAACGCACCACCTAGTGCGCCACGGGTAGAGGTACACGGTGCCCCAAGAGTATGAATTTTAAAAGTCAAAAAAGGGATCTAGATCTAGATCGTGTTGTTGTCGTTGCCATCACAATCGCCGTTGTCGCCTAATCGGAGGTGCGGTATGTCGTGTCCATAGCCTACCACCGCAAGGAGGTGCGGGAGGCCGTGGCCACAACCTACCATGGAGGAGGGCGCGGCCGTAGGTGGGCGAAGAAGGTGTCGGAGGTGGTCGAAGGTCGTTGTAGGAGGTTGTCGATGGTGGTCGGAGACAAGAGGTGGCCGGAGGTGGTCGGAGGAGGGCGCGGTCGAAGGACGGGCACGTACGAAGGTGGTCGGAGGAGGGAGCCTTCGGAGGTGGGTGCATCCAGAGAGAGAAGGCCGAAGAAGAAGGGGAGGAAAAGTGGAGAAGGGAGGAGGAGAGGAGAAGGAGAAGTGTGGAAGTGGAGGAGAAGAAGAAGGGTAAGTGGAAGATAAGGTGGGTTAGGTGATCGGGATGGTGATTTGAATTTCGAATCCCACCAACTTACTCGCGGCGCACTATATGGCGGTGCGCTACGGGTAAGTGGCCTCACTTTTTTGCAGGAAAAAATAATCTTTTGACCATAACTTCTTATCCTTTTCGAATTTTAAAAATCTAAAAATCGTTAAATGGATGCAAAATTTCATTCTCGTCATTTTGAATATATTAAACGTTTTTTGGACTTCGTATGCAAAAGTAACAGCCATTTTACCGTGGCATGATGTTTTTTTTTGCAAAAAAGTTGAAATTCTTGTTTATTATTTTTTCTACAAACGAGAGCACATTAGCTACGTAGATGTCAAAAGATTTTTAAATTTAAAGTGTTTTTTATTTTTTGTAAGGCTAAAAAGGCAATAAAGGGGAGAGAGGGTGGAGTTGGGAAAAATAGGCAGCATACTTACCCGTAGAACCACACATAGTGGTGCGGTACGGGTATACGCACCACTATGTGGTGCCCTAAGGGTAAGTGGCCTACGTCCTCCTTTGCCCTGGCCTATACGTAGTCATGGCACACCACGGTCATGTGTGCCACGATTATGTAAGTTAGTCATAGTGCACTTATTGGCAGTGTGTCATGCCTATTTTACTCATGAGGCACCATTGACATGTGGCCACAGATGTGTGAACTATCTATAGCCACTTTTCTAATAGTAAAATGATAGTATGGACGTTGTCCTGAACTGCTCACTGACGGCAGAAGTTGCCCTGAACTGCTCACTAACGCCAGTTGCCAGTACCTTTTAGAGTATCTCCAACAAATGATGTAGATGTAAAATAACTACCATACACATTATCTTGGTTAAAAAAACCAAGCTCTAATGGTATAGATGTAAAAATGCCTAAATTTTTTACACCGCGGTGCAAATTTTGCACCTTGCAATGCAAACATTCGTAAACCAATGGCGACCCATGAGCTCCAACCGCTTTTTTTCGTTTCTGCAGTCACCCCCGCTCGAGCTGCCACTAGCCAAACCCGGTGAGCCGCTGTTGGGAATCAAGTTGTCGTCTTCCTCGTCGCCTACCGACACCCCCGCCTCGCCTGGATCGTCTCGCATCTAGAGATGGCTGAAAACACGCGACCGCCATGGTAAAAATCCATCACCTGCCGGCTTGATTCCGGCTTTCCGTGGCCATCGTCGACCGTCGACGGGGCCGTAGATCACCGGTGACCTTAGACTGCCGTCCACGGGATCCCGTGCGGCTGAGTCCGGCCAGAGTGGGCGGGTCACTGACCGGCTCCGCCTCACGTGAACCCCGTGTCCCCCTATCGCTCGCCGGCCCCGCCCCGCCTCTTCTGCCCCGCACTAGTGCAGCTAAGGCTATCACTGGCCTCCAGCTCCTCTGCCCTCCATTGACGCATCTACCTACCGCCGCTGGTGGACGTCGTTGAATTATGTGATGAACTATGCGTGTTTGTGGATGAACTTTAAGTTTTGTGATAACTATGTGTGTCTGTGAATTGATATATGTGCAAGTTGATGATGAACTATCTGTGTCATGTAATATTTAGTAATCTTTGGAATTTATTTGTGTTTTCAAATCATTTAGATATGAGTTTCATTCATATGTTTGCAAATCTGAAATATACATCACCTGGGTGGTAATGTAAAATACAGCATCTGCGGGAGCTTTAGAGGAGAGGTGACGTTATTTTACATCTTGTGAGTTTTAAGAGCAAAAATAGGTGATGTATAATGCATCATATGATATGAAAAAACTCCAAAATAGGTGATGTATAATGCATCATATGATATGATATAAATACATCATCTGCTGAAGAGACGTCGGTGGAGCTGCTCTTAGACTAGTAACCGGTGAGATGTGAAAGAAAAAAAAATGCAATTAGTGAATTCTGAAAAAATGCAGACTGAAAATATGGTTTCTCCTACAACCTTTCCAAAAGCGAGACACTTGTCACGGCCACAGCCCCTCTTCCGCCGTTGACACATGGGCCCGCGAAGCGAGCCGCTAACCATCATTTCTTTTCACGTGTAGACCCCAAACGGAAGCTCTAGAACTTTCTCCGAGTAATGCTCCCCGTAAACACCGCGCCGCTCCCCGAGCGTTCCACCACCTTTGAGAACATTCCATCGTCTTCCAGACCTCCCCCTCCGGCCACCCATATAAACTCCCCTCCTCCTCCCGGCGCAGCACCACCGAAGCAATCAAATCTACAGATCAATAATCCAACGCAGTCTAATCCGAGGTCGAGATCAGCAAGCGAGTGAGAATGGAGGGCAGAGTGTTCGGGCTGGAGACCCCGCTGATGACCGCGCTGCAGCACCTGCTGGACATCCCGGACGGCGAGGCAGGCAACGCCGGCGGCGAGAAGCAGGGCCCGACGCGGACATACGTCCGCGACGCACGCGCCATGGCGGCGACCCCGGCCGACGTGAAGGAGCTCCCTGGCGCGTACGCGTTCGTGGTGGACATGCCGGGGCTCGGGTCCGGGGACATCAAGGTGCAGGTGGAGGACGAGCGGGTGCTTGTCATCAGCGGCGAGCGCCGGAGGGAGGAGAAGGAGGACGCCAAGTACCTGCGGATGGAGCGCCGGATGGGCAAGCTGATGCGCAAGTTCGTGCTGCCCGAGAACGCCGACATGGAGAAGATCTCCGCCGTGTGCCGCGACGGCGTGCTCACCGTGTCTGTCGAGAAGCTGCCGCCGCCCGAGCCCAAGAAGCCCAAGACCATCCAGGTCCAGGTTGCCTGAGATTCAGAACAAGAGGTCTGTGTCTTCATGTCGAATGTGGTCGGTGATTAGTGAGCGAGTCTGATGTGACGAGTGTTGAGTGGTGTTTTCATCTATCTGCTTGTAATATGGTGTCTGGAGCTTGGAGGGTGTCATGTCAGACTGTAAGTTTGTGATGGTTTTATAAACACTGTCCTAGATGAATAATTTCTGCCAGAAATGCAAGAATTGCAGAACCACTAAGAGTTTGGTTGTAATTTGGATTGAATGGTAAAAATAACGGGTAACACGAAATATTCGAGAGTGTAGGGTGGTGGTTGGGCCAAGCATCACTCATGGTTTACATCTGAATTTTTTGAAAATGGCTGCGAACGGGGATCAGGGACTTTTGTTTGAACGCTTACGGGGATTAGGGATTCTTTACCTCTGAAGCTTAGTGGATTAGAGTGTTTTTGAAGAGATTAGAAAGGATTTTGACTTAAATGGGGTTTAATCTCCCTAAATTCCTGTCAATCCCGCTCAATTTTAGTGAAACCGAACAAGGCTTGAGCGGTCGTGTTTTCTTTTCCCGCGCCCGTATCATTGTATCCCGGAACTTTACAAACAGTCCTTATTTCGGTGTGCTTACATTTTATCTAACTTTTTTTTGATAGAATTTTGTCTAACTTTTAGTACTTGCTCCAGTCCATAACCAAATCCATAATCTAAGTGTCCCTCAATTGTGTAACTTTTTAACAAATCAACAACACTTATTGCATTTTTTTTTTGGAACGAGAAGGGGTCAGAAGACCCCGAGCATTAAGAACCAAGTGGCAGGATTACAGAAGGGGCCCTTTCCAACACATTTGAAGATAAGGGTCCATAAAATGCAAAAAATACCCTAGAACACAGGGATAAAAAGCTATCAGGTCCTCGGATGCCTCCGCCACCACACGCCGGTGACCTCAAAGCGCCAGTTACCGCACTACCCGTCGTCGCCGAAGAAGGAGCAGCAGAACCCAACGCCAAGATCCAGAGAATGGCATCAAACGCTCCCAATGCCATCCTCCCCGGCGAAACTCGTCGCCGCAGACCAACTCTTCCTCGCCGAGGACGGACCACTTGGAAAGGAGGAGCGGTCAAGCTCCTGCGGCAAGAGCCTGGAGCCTCCACGCAGGAAGAAGAAACAGGGCCGCCTTGCCGACCAAAGAGCACGGCGGGGATAAACATTGCCGCCGTGGAATCCGCTTCAAGGAGAAGCTACAGCTTTAGACGCCAACGTCGCAAGTGACGAGGGAATAACCCCCGGGTAGGGAAAGCCAGACACAAGTAGGCCGGCTCCAGAAGGTGCAGGCCGCATGGCCTCCAAGAAATACAACTCTAACCGTCTAGCAAGTAAGCCCGGCTGGGCTTATAACCTTCCCGGCTGGCCCGTCTAGCCGGTGGCCAGAAGAACCGGCCGGGTGGCCGTTCCCACCCGACTCACCTCGGATTCGATGGAGAGCACGGAAGGACTGGCGCTCCGTGCGGGGTACACTTCTGGCTCTCCCTCGTCCTCAAATAAGCCGGTGTGCCGCCATGCCAGGCGCTACCCGACGAAGATAAAGCAAGATGGTCGGCTGGACTGGCGAAAGTAGTCCGGATGACCGTTAAAGCAAGGGTGACGCCCCAAAGGAAACCCGGGTAACCACTAAAGAGAAGGATGACGCTAAAAGAAGGGCGGACTAGGTCCCGGCCCACCGGCTGGACCCTGCAGCCGGCCCTGTCCTGTAAACTCATATCCAAACAGTAAACCCTAGGACCCAAACTGTAATCTGCCCCCCAGACCAGTATATAAGGGAGGGCAAAGCCAGGGTTCTAGGTAAGGCAAAACAGACAAGAGAATAGTAGAGACAACGATATAAGGAGAGAAGTGTTAGCATCTAGTTCCCATCTTCCTCTAGCCACTGATAGTAGCTAAGGAAACAGCTCAAGGAGCATCTGTACTGAGCATCACGCTCCCATACATAGTTCAGCTTGCAGGAGTAGGGGTGTTACCTCGCCAAGAGGGCCCCGAACCTGGGTACGTCCCTGTGTTTGCAGTGCACCATGCCCAACCGTTGCGTGAGCCACCGAATGCATCCGTGTGTCCCTTCTTTGCCATCCCCGATGGCTCTGCCGTGTTCCACACCACGACAGTTGGCGCCCACCGTGGGGCATAACGCTTCGGCTGGGATCATCTTCCGCACGGTACTTCCGCTCGTCGCCGACGAGCGCGTGGCCTTTGGCCTCGTTCTCACGCTCGGTGCCTTCGACTACGTCATCGACAACACGTCATGTTTCGCTGGGAACACCTTCCCCACCGACGGCTCCATCATGCATTTTGGAGACGTCCGCGTCTACATCTCCATTGTCGCTGAGGGTTTTCACAGCGTGGTCACCCCCATCCTCGGTGTGCCCCTTGCCCGCGTCCCAGCCGCGGGGAGAGGTCGTGTCGAAGTCATGATGGTAAACGCCCGCGAAAACCATCAGCAACCTCAAGAACGTCGGGCAGGAGGAGAGAACTTGCGGTGACCCAGCATACCACTGCATGATGCAGTATACTATAGTCGTGGACATAACACCAATGAAACACCGTTCACTAGTATTACATCCCTCAGAATAGTACAACAGAAATATAGCAGGTCCAAGACATGACTATAGGTTACAACTCAACTCTTTACACAAGATCTAGAGAACAATCTAGGTTAAAGAGAGAGAAAGAAACTTCTTACAAAGAAGAATCAGAAATAAACAACTCCAAAATTATAATACTATTAAGACTAATATATTAACTAATGGTGTGGCATTGCTGCTATTGCAATACACTACAGAAATAGGCAGTGGCGGAGGACGGAAAAAATCTGAGGTAGGGCGAACTCCAATAAAAATAAATACCAACTCATTTTTGATGATTTTTTGCCATTGACAAAACCCTTTCAACTGTTGTCGCTACGAGTAAAAGCAATGCCAACTCAACAAGGCGGTAAAGGATATGAAGCATGATGTATCATTCAAATATTAACATAATCTCCAAAATCTTTAATTCTTCGTATCTTATATAAGCTCATGTTCATAATAAGAAAAATCTCCGTAAGCTGAGAAATCTCATTCACATTGAAACTATAAAATTAATTACTTGAGTTAAGACAAAAAGTTCTGAAGAAACTCTAACGACAACTCATCAAAGCAACAACCAAAATCAGTTGTAATAGATTCTAGAATAATAGAAAGTGTACATACTCCAAAATAATCAATGGTGATCTAGTTGTATTCTCTCTTTTAATTACTTTTTACTCATTTTGTTAGCATTTCATCCATACTTAGGATTGTAATATCATTTTTGCGCGAAATTCACATCTTTCGGGAGGGATCTAAACCATCATTTCTCTAATTGAGCCAGAATGTCAACTAGAATTTTAGATCAATAGTATGTACAAACTAAAATAGAAATATAAAACATAAACCATCGTATAATTAGAGTTGGTTCTGGCCACATGCCATAAGGTGGCCAAATAACTTTCGGGTTCTCCTTAGATACCCTATCTAGGATATTGTTTAGAGTCTAATTTTATTAGATTGAGAATTAAATGTTGCAAAGAGAAAGAGTTAGTTTAAAACTAGACTATACCTAGACCTTATTTCACTCCGGAATCAGTTTTGCGCAGTGTTCACTAAAACAAGTATAACTTTCTTATACGAAGTCCGTTTTCAACGTATGACCATAAAAAATGTTTAGAAAACACATACGCATCTAAAGCTTCTTGCCAAAAATCAAGGTAGGGCGGCTGCCCTACCTTGACCTACTGGGAGCTTCGCCCCTGGAAATAGGTTCTATGTCTAGAGATTCTATTCTTATCTAATCAGCAACTTCGTCTTCACTTGAGCTGATGTATATGTTGACTTTCTTGACTTCATTGAAGAGCTTTAGCTTTTGATGATGATTCCTGGAGCATAACTTGATGTAGACGTCATATGTACTGGCTTTAAAACCTAGCAAGGGTTAAGGAGATACTTTGAGTACGAGCGTACTTAGCAAGTTCACTAGAAAAGGAGTGTTTGATACACTATAACTACAGCTGCAGACCATAGGTCGTAGGCAATGCATGTTTTCGTAAACATTTCTTCAAAGGCTGCTTTGAAAAGCTATGTCCGTCAGCCTTCACGGGTTTACCAGAACTTTCATGGAGTTCCTTTCCCGTCGCGTTCGCAGCTCCTTCCCGGAACAGGGAGTAACAAGTTACAGTTCCTACACTCTGCAGAGGTGCGTCACTTTACCCATGAGAGATCTTAGCTTTGTTGCACATCCGAGCCACGAACCCGTTCACACTTCCTTGGTGTGAGGCCCAGACTAAGACCCAAGCCAATCACTGCCTTCTCCGCGACCCCGCATGTCTCTTTGGTGTACGCCAGCCCACCTATTGAATTACAAAGAATGGCAAGACTGCTCAGATCTAGGAACTATCATGGGACGTTGAGGGCTCCCACCCATATGCTGCATATCCTCTACGAATTACCATAAATAATATGCACGCTATGAGTGATAACAGCCATGACCCGCACATCCAGCTCCATGCGAGAGGGAAAAGATACAGCTGACTTCTTCGTACCATTCCAAATCTCATGGTCAACGCGTAATATACGGCGCAAGAATCACTGGCGACATTGGTTATTAAGTCCTAGATAATATGTTCCTTTACCACCAGAACTCTTATAGTAGGTTATTACCTCATGGTAAATAACCTATAATCACATTATTATGAAAATAGTGTTTTTTGTCCTTTTTCAAATGCAGGTGATGACAACACTGGATTTGCAAAATAATTTACAGAAAATAATCAAAGGACATGAGCAAGTGTGAACTTTCCTTTTGTGATTGCAAGATTATGCACTCACGCTCTTCAAGACAATATAAGATCCCATAGTTAAAATCTGCATCATTGGTCCGGTAAGGATTAATGTTTAAAGAAGCAAAATGCTTTTATGCATAAGTAATGTAATGCAAGTTGATAAACGCGAATTCCGAGAATAACGTTGTTCTAGGATTTGGATACTGGAAAGGGTTCTTGTTAAAATGTGTTTCCCTTTTAGATTAAGTTTCCCATATGTGCTTCTTATTAAGGCATATGAGTGTGGGTGAAACAACATGTATTTATTCAACAATAAAATACATATGGAATGCTACATAAGGTTGCTTACATATTAATTGTTTATCTTCAAGTTTTACTTCACAAGTAATGTCACTTATAAAGAATTTAAGTATTAACAATCTTATTGTACAAGTAAAGTGTTTACTATTAATTGTCATATGTTGATTGAAGTGGAAAAATGAATAACTTTTGAAGAAAACCTTACTCAACTAAGTAGAAGCATTTAAGCTTTTAAGTTAACCTTATGAGGTGTTATTTCTAGTTATAGTCTTTAAGTCAGAAAGAATTGCCTTTACTGGAATAATGAAATTAGCAGTATTTGAGACTTATCTATCTTGGTTTTTAACTGGGTTGGTTTGCTATTAAGATGCTTTATAAATTAATTATAACAGACTAAAGTTAACTATAAAGCATATAATAAAGTCTTTAGCATTATACTTAAAGCTTGGTAACTATAAGTAACTTAAAGAATGTAGATAGACTTAGGGTGTATTACTTATGATACTTGTATCTTGTTTACTTTATTTTGTTTCCTTAGAGTTACTTGAGAATGGTATTACTTTTATTTGGTAGTGGTTTCTTTACATTATAAATGTATTAAGGGATTTATCTCCCAATAAGGGCGTGGTTAATGTTTGTGAATAAGTAAACAATATTATTTATTACTTATGAACTCACTTATAGTGTTTTGATTTGTTTATAAACTTGTGGTTAATATAAAGGAATAGGTTTTTATCTCTTTACAAATTATTCTTTAGAGATTTTATAATTAATAAGAGTTCTTTTATAAAATAATTTATACTTATGGTTGAAGGATCATTCAATAAAAATTGCATTCAAATGGTGTTAAATCATTTTGACTTCATAATGTCAGTATTTAAGATTAATACTATTTATTATAATTAATTGGTTAATTTAAGAAATATTAACAAATTTGTTTGTCATTTTATGAATTATTAAATAATGAAATAGGTTTAAATTCAAGTTAGGAAAGTGTTTAACTTTTTATTTAAATAAAAGTGTAATATCACATTGTTAACATGTAGGGATTATTTTTGTGATCATTTTGGTATATTAATTTTATTTTTGTGATTTATAAATAATAAGATATGAGTTTAATAAGGTTTATTACCATATAAATACTTGATAAATAACAAATATTTAATTAAGTGGAATAATAATGCATGATTATAGTCTTTAAATTATAATTATTATTTTTCTAAGATTTTTAGTATTTTATTTATATTTTTAATATTTACCATTATTAAAATATTAATTATCAAAGTACTAAAACTTATAAAACTTTTATTAAATAATATTTATTTAAGTAATCATCATAATAATATTTGATAAAAGTTTATTTTGTAGATTTTATTTTTCTAAACATTTTCATATATTATATGTATTTTTCTGATTTATAAAACAAAAGATATCAAATTTACAAGATTTAATCATTTTATGAATTTATTTATTTATATAACTAAATGTGTTGATTAGGTAATGCTGATGTCAGCATGAAATGAAAGGTTTTTTTCACCAGAGTCTTTCCTACCCTCAGACACTGATTGGTGGGACCATTGCCATGTCATTTCTATTTGTTTTTATTTATTACAGAAATCTTATTACAATTTCTAAAATAATAAAAGAAAAATAGGAATATGACATCAGCGTGATGTCACGCTGACATCACTCCAAGATCATCCTCAGATCAAGGTCGGATTTGTGAATCGGCTGCGTGCGCGGGGATGTGCTTGAGCTTAACGGAAAGAGGGCGTTGCGGGGTGCATTATAGTGGCGACGCCGCCTTGAAATGGCTACCGGTGACGGCGGTGCCACGACGACGAGTGGCGGCAGCGTCAGACTCTCGCGGGGAGGAAGATTCAGAGTGAGAGAGAGAAAACAGAAAGGTGCTTGAGCTCCGATGGCTCACCAGGAGCATGGCGGTGGTGGTGCCGAGGCGAGGCAAGCACAGGAGATGCCGGATTGGAAGGAGGAAGCAGTGGCCGGACTTCGGGATGACGAGGTCGCTGCGTCCACTTGCAGCGTCCTACTTCAATTCCTTCAGCAAGGAGGCTCAGGGGAGCACGGTGAAGCCGTGTGCTTGATCAACGGAGCACGGCGGAGCGTAGAACGGTGGCCGCCCGAAGCTAGGGTTTCGACCAGAGAGGAATTTTGAGAGGGAGAAGAGGAATTGGGGCCTAGGGTTGTTCTTGACGGCGGCGCTAAAGCTTTTATAAGCGTTGATCAGCGGCGGCGCGAATCTGGACGGCTGCGGTCGATCGGGCGGTCGCCGGAGCTCAACCGAGCTGCTTCCCTGGCGATGCCCACTGTCACGAGGAAGAAGAAAGAAAAAAGAGGGCGAAGGGGTACGCGGGCTGTTATTGGGCCTCCGTGGGCTGCTGCGGAGTGAGCGGAAAAATGTAGCTGTGACTTGCGGGCGACGAATAGAGAGAAGAGGAAATGGGCCGTGGGCCAGGTTTAGTGTTTCCTCTGTTTTTTCCTGGTTTTATTCCTTTTTCATTTTCTGTTTGTTTTCAGGTTTGTATTTTTATATTTGGTTTGAAATTTTCTTTTTGGAATTTTATTTGCTGAATACTTGCAGCAACAATAAAGTTATTAAAAATCTATTTGTGAACTTTTATAATGTATTGTGATATTTTCTTTATTTCCTTTATATATATTCTTTTCTATAACATTGTTTTCACTTTTATTTGGAGTAATTAAGTTTTAAAATGTTTAATAATATTCATAGGGTTTATTTATATGTATTTAATCACATAGTATAGGGTAGGATGATTTATAATATTGGATTCCCACTTATTCCATGCTCATATGGGATGAGTGGTTAGAGAAATGAATTAAAGACTTTGTCTCTGATTATAGATAGAATATTTATGAGATGCTGATGAGAAAACTTATTAATAAGTTTAGAGTTCTGAATTGTAATTACTCACCCTAGGGTTTGAGGTACTTACTATACTTCTTTTATTTTGTTGATGTGAATAAAGATTAATGGCTAAATATATTGTCTTTATGTTTGAGATCAGAATGATGTTATCTGAAATGTCTCATGAAAAGGATTTGGTAAAGATAACTCTTAAGCACATATGGTTATGATAATTAGAAATGATAAAGATGTGCTTAAGTGTTTTGATATAGGAAATTATTCCTATAAAGCATTGTGGAAACAAGATGATTAATCCAACAGATGGGATGGATGTTAAGCTTGATTATAGATTTAGGGTTTAATGTTTACCAAGAATTTCTGTCTTCTATACTTCATAATTCTGGACTTCTAACTAAGGAATTCCTTTCCTAGATATATTACTTCTCTATATCCATCATCATGTGCTAACATTATGAGCTTTGCTTTATAGAAACTTCTTATCCACCCTTTATTATTCTAAATCCATTTATAAATGCAATATGCTTAACACTAAAGCTTTTATAATATTCTCATATTTATACTTGGCTATAACAACTATTCTACTATTAATAATCTCTAACCCAACAAGTGGTTACATCTAACTCCATTCATACCCTTCCTAAATCATCCCTCACAAATACTACTCTAGTAGAGGTTTATATCAAGTTCTACTCTCCTCTAGTGATTAGTATTTCCCAAGAGGAAAATACTATTTCTATAATCCAATGTTGATCTAACATCACCTTAATCATACTATCTTGTCTCTACTTAACTCTAGTATCTCATACTCCATCTTCACATTTTATTAATGTGTCCTGTAATGGCTAATCTAGGATACTATATCTTTATTATGGTTCAGTCATGTTTTATCCACCAATGTTACTTATACATGATATAAGCATTCAATCTTGGTGTGTAAGGCATGATCATTATAATCCTTTGATCCTTTATGGTTTAGGTTTCCAGTTGGATAATCAAGGCTTCATCAATAAAACATTATAGTTGTATTATAATCATCCTCTGTTTAGATCTATTGGATTAAGAGATATAATTCATTGACTATACCTACTTGATCCAATAGGACTACTCCTGGTAACTTATCTTCAGACTTCATCCTTGTAATCTTCTTTGTTACCATATTGATTTGATTTCCTCCAATCACTCTCATCCTATAGATGACATCTACAACTAGCATCACTATTTACCTCTTCTGACTTCTTTCTTTATAAGCCTTAAGTGAATGCTATAATAAGGACAAGAGTTGATAGGTCAAGAATTGATAAGTTAAGTATTGGTGAATCAATAATTGATTACTCAATATTGATGAATGACAAATACAAGGATAGGATTCAATAGAGATGATAAGTATTGATATGGAAAGAAAGATATATAATGAATGGTCATGACTTGGTTTCTTTCCTACTCAATCTCACTAGAGAGTTAAAGTTAGGTAATTCCATGATACTCATGGTATAAGTATATGAGATTAAGATATAGTTGTTACATTCTTATTATTTGTGTTATATTTATAATTTGGTATTCATGAGTGATTATAATGAATACTATGATATGATCACCTAAGGATCAAATATAAATCATTAAGTAATGTATTAGGGTTTAATTTTATTCCATTTGATCTACCCTTAGATCAAATCATGTTTACCCAAAATAAGGTTTTAGCAAAGTTCATATTGAAAATTATCGCAGTCAACTTGATGATCTACTACAATTCCATCAAGTTGAGAGAAGCTTCAATCTCTTTGACAAGTTTTTATTTAAAAGCGCGAAAATTATTTGGATTTTCTATACATGAATGCAACACACACATCTATGTTCAACTTATTTCTAAGCTCTAATGCTGGGATGTTACAGAACTCCATGCTCGGGCAAGAGCAAGACCCGCTCACCGCCTCCATCCAGCACCTGCGCGCTCTGGTCGTCGTCGAGGTGGATCTAGCGGCTACGGCGGCGGCACTCGAAGCTCCTGGAGGAGGCCATCAAGGTCGCGGCTAACCAGCGTCGACTGAACGCCACCATGCACGAGTACAACGCAGCTCATGGCTTCGTCAGGAAGATCCAACTCTTTGATCACCTCATCAAAGCGGAGATTCCAACTTCGTGATGCTTGCTTCAATCCATAGATGGATCACTGAAGCTTGCACACCTTGTTAGCATCCTTAGCATCGACAAAACCCTTTGGTTGTATCATATACAACTCTTCCTCAATATTACCATTGAGAAACGCGGTTTTTACATCCATCTGCCATATCTCATAATCGAAATATGCAGCAGTTGCTAACATAATCCTAACTGACTTTAGCATCGCTACGAGAGAGAATGTCTCATCGTAGTCAACTCCTTGAATTTGTCGAAATCCCTTTGCGACAAGTCGAGCTTTATAGACGGTCACATTACCATCAGCATCAGTTTTCCTTTTGAAAATCCATTTGTTCTCCACGGCCTTTCGGTCGTGAGGTAAGTCTACCAAGTTCCAAACTTGATTTTCATACATGGATTCCATATCGGATTTCATGGATTCTAACCATTTGTTGGAATCCGGGCTCATCATCGCTTCTTCATACGTCACAGGGTCATCATTTTCATCAACCATGAAATTCATGACAGGATTTCCGTCGCTCGAGGCTGCGCGTCCTGTTTGACCTGCGATGTTCGGTAGTACTCTCTTTCGGAGTTTCATTATCATTATCATTAGTTCCCTCTTCTACAGGTGGAGCCAACTCCGGAACAACTTCCGACGCTGCGCTACTCGCCATACTTTGAAGATAAGATTCAATAACCTCTTCGAGTTCTACCTTCCGACTACTCACACCTTTCGCGAGAAACTCTTTCTCTAGAAAGGATCCATTCTTGGCAACAAAAACCTTGCCCTCGGATTTGTGATAGAAGGAATACCCAATAGTTTCCTTAGGGTATCCTATGAAGACGCATTTTTTCGCTTTGGGTTCGAGTTTATCCGGTTGAAGTTTCTTCACATAAACATCGCATCCCCAAACTTTAAGAAATGACAGCTTAGGTTTGTTTCCAAACCACAATTCATACGGTGTCTTTTCAACGGATTTAGATGGTGCCTGATTTAAAGTGAATGCAGCAGTTTCTAGTGCATAACCCCAAAATGACAACGGCAAGTCCGTCAGAGACATCATAGATCGAACCATATCTAAAGAAGTATGATTATGACGTTCCGACACACCATTTCTCTGTGGTGTTCCGGCAGGTGTGAGTTGTGAAACAATTCCACACTCTTTCATGTGAGTGCTAAACTCGTAACTTAGATACTCACCTCCACGGTCGGACCGTAGAAATTTGATCTTTCTATTACGATGATTTTCCACTTCATTCTGAAATTCCTTGAACTTTTCAAAGGTTTCAGACTTATGTTTCATCAAGTAGATATAACCGTATCTACTCAAATCATCCGTGAAAGTAACAAAATAACGATATCCACCTCGCGCCGACACACTCATTGGACCACATACATCAGAATGTATGATTTCCAATAAATCTGTCGCCCATTCCATTGAACCGGAAAACGACGTTCTAGTCATCTTGCCCATAAGTCATGGCTCACAAGTATCAAATGATTCATAATCAAGTGATTCCAAAAGTCCATCCAAATGGAGCTTCTTCATGCGTTTAACGCCAATATGACCTAGACGGCAGTGCCACATATATGCGGATATATCATCATTAAGTTTAATCCTTTTAGCATCAAAATTATGAATATGTGTAACATTATTATCGAGATCTAAAAGAAATAAACCATTCATCATCGGTGCATGACCATAAAAGATTTCATTCATATAAATGGAACAACCATTGTTCTCGGATTTAAATGAATAACCACTTCGCATTAAACACGACCCAGATACAATGTTCATGCTCAGTGTAGGCACCAGATAACAATTATTCAAGTTTATAACTAATCCCGACGGCAAGTGGAGAGGCAGTGTTTCGACGGCAATCACATCAACGCTTGATCCATTGCCGACACGCATCTTGACCTCACCCCTTGCTAGCGGTCATTCATGACCACGATTCGAGTTACAAATATTAGCAATCGAACCAAAGATCAAATACCTAGGTGCTACATGCGAGCACTAGTCAAGTACACATCAATAACATGTATATCATATATACCTTTGTTTGCCTTGCCGGCCTTCTTATGCCCGAGATACTTGGGGCGATTGCGCTTCGATGGTCACCCTTACAATAGTAGCACTCGGTATCGGACTTAGGTCCAACTCGGGTTTCTTTTCAGCGCAGCAAGGCTTGCCGCCCTTACTTCCCTTCCATTTTCCCTTCTTGTCTTTCTTGAAACCAGTGTTCCTATTGATCATCAACACTTGATGTTCCTTTTTGATCTCCACTTCTGCAGTTTTAAGAATTGACAGAAGCTCGGGGAGAGACTTCTTCATGCCTTGCATATTATAGTTCATCACGAAGCTCTTATAGCTAGGTGGCAGAGACTGCAGAACACGATGGATGCCTAAGTCAATGGGAATCGATATTCCCAAGGACACAAGCTTATCGGCGTAACTCGACATCTTGAGTACATGCTCACTAACGGAGCCGTGCTCTTCCATCATGCAGCTAAAGAAATTTTCTGAAGCGTTGTAGCTCTCTGAAGACATGTGTCGAAAATCATTTTCAACTCACCCATTGTATCAAAAGCATTGCCATTTTCGACACGCTTTGAAGTTCGGCTCTAGCCCATACAATATGCCGCAATGAACTAAGTTGTGGTCCTCCCGAGTCGTCGATAGACATTCTTCTCCTCGTCGGGGCATCATCAAAGGTGGTGCCTAACGGCGCTTCTAGCACATATTTCTTTTGTGCGTGAGAGGAGAATCCTCAAATTCATGGCCCATTCGGTAAAGTTGCTACCGCTCGTTGCTAGTTTCTCTTTCTCCATGAACACATTGAAATTAAAAGCGGTGGTGCCATCTACAACAGAATTTGTAAAGTTTAGACTAAGTGTATGATAGATTGAGTTCAACTAATCCATATTACGAATGAACTCCCACTCAAAACGACATCCCTCGTGCCTTTTGGTGATTACATGAACCAAATCCACTATACCAAGTCCGATCATCACGTGAGTCGGTATAGCTTCAAAGCGAGCATCAAATGGGCATCATATCAACTATATGACTCATGCTTAACCTTTCGGTCCGTGTTAGAGGCCATATGCTACATGCTAGGCTCGCCAAGTTAGAACCTTAGTATTCGCGTGTGTAACTGTTTTACACCCGAAATATGGTCGTGGATCCAAGAACACCCGATCATCACGTGATGTCTTGGAGCGACGAAGACATAATCGGTGCATACTAAAGGAAGAACACATTCTTGTCTTGATATTTAAATGAGGGATCATCTTATTATGCTAACAAAGCGCTAAACAAGCAATATAAGATGCTATCAAACATCATATGTTTATTAGTGAAATAATATGGTTCCCGCATATGATCTCTATCATGTGCACCGTGGTATGATCACTATCATACCTATATGTGTAAATCCAAGGTCTATGGAGTTTACACGCTATGTGTGTTGTAAGAGTATCATCTCATACTTCTACTTACAACACTACCATATCATAACACTAGCCCAGATACAATCTAAACTAGACGCCTCTAATTTATCCATTGCAAGTTTTACGTGGCTTAGGGCTTTCGAGATAGAACCGTTCTTACCTACGAACATGAACCACAACGAGGATAATCAAATTGTTGACAACTCGCTTGCAAAATAGATATTGACTATAGTAGGAGAGATAGACACCCGCTAGCCACTTATGCAAACTAGTTGCATGTCAAGCGTGGAACAGATCTCATGTGCGAGGACATGTAACGTTTGTCCGGGCCGCTTCATCCCACTATGCCACCAATATCCAAAATTACAACAAAGGAGCAACAACATGATCATCATCGCCCACATACTCATATGTGTACTACCCGTGTAAAGTATCTACGCATAGATCCGCTCGATACCCTTTGTAGGGTTCATGACATAGAAAACAAAAAATTTCCTACGATGGGAACTACGTACCAAGATCTATATACTAGATACAAACAACGGGCGGATGTATATCCGTAGAGAACATACCCTTGAAGACCTACAAAGCTTAACAAGTTCAACTCGTGGTTGATGTAGACGATCTCTTGACGATCTCAAGATCGATAGGAAGTCCTAGCGCCGCAAAACAGCAGCGCATCCGTGCTCGCACACACGTTCGAGGCACTGAGCAACCTCCGCCTCCTCGCTCCAGCGATGCAGCGGAAGCACAACTCTTTCTTGCCGAATAGCCACCGGGAACATGTATCTCGCTAGTCCGAGACCATGGGGGATAAATTCTAGAGGGGGAGAGAGATCCTTCACGAGGAGGTGTGAGAGACAAGTGAGGAGGGGGCTCCTTTTATAGGAGGAGGGGGGAACCCCAAGGGGTGGCAGGCATGGGGCTTCCCTTGCCTCCCTCTTCATGTGGGTGGACACTCCACTCACAAATCTCCTTTAAATTCCCTCCACTCAAAAGTCCACTCAAATTCCCATTAAATTTCCACCAAATTTAATGCAAACTCTCATTAAATAAAACTCTTTTATTTTATTCAGAATTTTGTAAATTACTTTAATGACAAACATTCACAAATAACCCCTTGCTAGAATTCCATTTCACATGCATAACCAATTTATGCAATTTCACCCGAAAACCTGTTTCGGTATCTAGTGAAATAAATTCCTGCGATTTTTATTCTTTTCGGTATGAAACTTTTGCTCCAAATGGATGTCGGTGTCTCTTAAGTGTGTCACCCTACGGTTCGTGAATAATGCGTACATGATCGAGACCCCTCTCGGATCAATAATCAGAAGCGGGATCTGGAGACCCATACCGACTCCCACACATTCAACGATGACTTTCTTGTGATCGTCGGAATCTTTTATGCTAGTATCTTAATCCTTTTGTTTCGCGATATATTACATGTCCGAGATTCGATCATCGGTATCTCCATACGTAGTTTGTTCTCGTTATTGGCATGCACTCTTTTCTCGTTCCCGTGATATAACATTCTAGTGATCAAATCACTTGCTTGCAAGCTAATCAATGTGATATCACCGAGAGGGCCCAGAGCATATCTATCCGTTATCGGGTTGAACAAATTCCACTCTCGATCCATGAGCCTCAACATAACACTTTATTAGTTCTGAATCCATCTTTATAATCACCCTGTTACGGTGTGACGTTTGATGTTATCAAGAAACTCTTCCGGTGTTAGTGATTGACATGATCTCATGGTCTAAGGATTAGGATCACTTCGTAAGTTGTTATAGCAATATAAACTCAATGACTTTGATCGTAATGCTATACTTCGGATGAATGTTCATCACACCATTACACTAATGTTGTGATCCCGTTATTAACAACATCCAATGTCCATGATCAGGAAACCTTGATCATCTTGTTAATCAACGAGCTAGTTTATGAGAGAGGCATAACTAGGAACTTTCTGTTTGTTTATTAAACACACATGTATTAACGTTTCCGTATTAATACAATTATAGCGTGCAAAATAAACATCTATCATATACTTGGAATACACATAATAAACACTTTATTATTGCCTCTCAGGGCATATTCCCTTCAAAACTGACGCGACGTGCGCCAGAGCCACAGTCATGGGTGACGACATCAACGACGTCATATAACCAAACGTTTCATCTTCAGCTCCGCCAGCCGGTACCTGCCTTCGCTGTTTACACCCAGTGGACGACCATCGATTCCGCAGCCGGTTCATTCCAGCCGGAAAGCAAAAGCAAAAGCCACAGCCAGAGAAAATAAAGTAACTTCTCAGGACAGGGGGGAGCACGGAAGATCTTGCCCACCGTCCAAGCCCATACGTGCTCGGGGACTAGTGTCGGGGGGATAACCCCCGGGTGGGGAAAGCCAGGCACAAGTAGGCCGGCTCCAGAAGGTGCAGGCCGCCTGGCCTCCAAGAAATACAAATCTAACCGTCTGGCAAGTAAGCCCGGCTGGGCTTATAACCTTCCTGGCTGGCCCGTCTAGCCGGTGGCCAGAAGAACCGACCGGGTGGCCGTTTCCACCCGACTCACCTTGGATTCGATGGAGAGCACGGAAGGACTGGCGCTCCGTGCAGGGTACGCTTCTAGATCTCCCTCGTCATCAAAGAAGTTGGCGTGCCGTCATGCCAGGCGCTACCCGACGAAGATAAAGCAAGGCGGTCGGCTGGACTGGCGAAAGTAGTCTGGATGACCGTTAAAGCAAGGGTGACGCCCCAAAGGAAGCCCGGGTGACCACTAAAGAGAAGGGTGACGCTAAAAGAAGGGCAGACTGGGTCCTGGCCCACCGGCTGGGCCCTGCAGCCAGCCCTGCCCTGTAAACCCATATCCAAACAGTAAACCCTAGGACCCAAACTGTAATCTGCCCCCAGACCAGTATATAAGGGAGGGCAGAGCCAGGGTTCTAGGTAAGGCAAAACAGACAAGAGAATAGTAGAGACAACGATAGAAGAAGAGAAGTGTTAGCATCTAGTTCCCATCTTCCTCTAGCCACCGATAGTAGCTAAGGAAACAGCTCAAGGAGCATCTGTACTGAGCATCGCGCTCCCATACATAGTTCATCTTGTAGGAGTAGGGGTGTTACCTCGCCAAGAGGGCCCCGAACCTGGGTACGTCCCTGTGTTTGCAGTGCACCGTGCCCAACCCGTTGCGTGAGCCACCGAATGCATCCGTGTGTCCCTTCTTTGCCATCCCCGATGGCTCTGCCGTGTTCCACACCATGACAGCAAGCTCGCGAACACTCTGCACCCTTTGCTCTCCTCGCCTCCATGGTTGGCCAGAGCGAAATACAGAGCCCCGCAAAGCCACCGACGATGGCCGTCGGGACACATGCGTTTATTGAAGAGGGAGCTCGCCAACAACTTCTTCCACCATGGAAGCAACAATAGCGACCAGGTCCTGCTACGCCACAGCAGCACGCTGGAAGCTAACCCCCAGGTGCCTCCATATCTTGGCATCAACACAAGATTTGGTCCGAGAAATCTCGAGCCCTACTCTAGATCTCGGCAAACAACCGAAAACAACTACTCCTAGCTAATCTACTCGCGCGGAACCTCTCTTCCGCCTCCCTCGACCGGCATCGCTGGCAAGTTCGGCCTTGGATCGGCTCGGCGCCTTCGGGAAACTTTCGGAGAACTGTAGCAGGAGGGAGAGGGTGGGTAGAGAGAGTCTTTTTTTTATCAGGTAGATGCGTCGGAAAAACGTGCTCTCGATACCATGTCAAACTTGAGATGATGGGTCGAAGGGTTCTACGGATATAACCCAAGCCCTAGATTGCATTTTTATATATTGGCACTTTGGGTGTTAGAGATACATGAGAGAATCGGGAGAGAATCTGTATGGACAAGTCACGCCTGATACAAATACAAATCGTGCACGTTGAAGTGTGTAGACAGATAGAGGAGAGTTGGAGTAATGCACCGTGGTGCTTTGTCCATCGTATTGCTCTGCTTATATAGTAGTACATAGTATAGCCGATCGTGCAGATCGTGCAGTGCACAACGTGTGCGTACAGGTATTGACCATGTCAGATACATAGAGGAGGACTCGGTCAGCTGGGAGCAGATATGCATTCACACCCCGCCACAGCTGGTGCGTCAGGTGATCTGATGCATAAGAGCGTGTGCAGTACAATTTTCATGAGTCTAACGAGCCTTAGATCGTGTGTCTAAATACTGGACCAGCTGAGTTTAAGCAAAAGATTTTCGATGCCGAGTCTTGCTCTAGACACACCCCCAAGTTGCCATAACTGATTAAAATATTGTTTTTCTCCCAACCGTTTGGGCTGGCAGTTGCCGGCCGTTGTGCAATTCAATTTACTTCTCCACTAGTTATACATTTAGCTATATATACACATAGTTCATCACAAGGACACACAACTTTCAAATATGGATCCATCTAGGCCACCAAGTTATACAAACATGCTCACCTCCTCTGTAGGAGAGTCTGAGAACCAGAACAACCAATACTACCAGCAGTTTCAAGCTTCTCATGAATATCCAGCCGTCCTCCCAATATCCTTCCAATCAACACCCTCATCATCCCAGTATCCCTCCATTTGCTCACCACCCAGGGATCCAACAATATCCATACCACCCAGGAAACATGCCGTATGGAGGATCTCACCAACAGATAAGTACCAGGCCACCCAAAAATCTTCCCTATGGAGGAGCTCACCGCCTTTCATCGTCACCGGTCGAATCTCCTGCCTTCTTTGGAGCTTACGGCGTCAGAGGATCTCGCGGTGAGGATTCTAGTTCTCCAATGTCTGCTGCACAGAACAGTTATTATCAGAATGAAGTGGAGGAAATAGGAGATAGCAGTCCAGAGGAAGAAGTAAAAAAGAAATCGCAAAAATTGGTCACAACAAGAGAATGAGAGATTGGTAAATGCTTGGATTAAACATTCCGTTGATCCAATCCGAGGCAATGGAAAGAAGAGTACAACAAGAACAGCCCGCCAAATGAAAGAAGATCTACTTCTCAAATCAAGGGCCATTGGAGCAAAACTACACCATTAGTCACATAGTTCAATGCATGTTACATAAGGACATCAGATGTGTATGCTAGTGGTCAGTCAGAAGTAGATCTTATGAAAAAAGTACATGCCTTGTATTTAAACCAAGTCAAAGTGAAGAAACCATTTGCTCTAGAATATTGGTGGGAAGTAGTGAGAAAAGAGCCGAAATGGCGTAATACGTACCTACAAGAGAAACATGATGAGAAGAGACAGAGGTTGGATACAACTGGAGCTTACAATTCATCATCAAATCAGGAAAGTGAAGACACAGATGCAGTTCGTGAAAAACAAAAACGGCCTCTAGGGACAAGGGCCGCAAAGGAGACTGCAAAGGCTCGAACGGGCAAAGTGAAAGGAAAGGAAAAAGAAATCCCTACAAATCTTATGCCATTTCATATATCGGACGAGACTTCCGAGCTGCTGCGTGAAGGGCAAGATCGCAGGCAAGATCACAAAGCTGCTGCACTAGAAAAATGGGCAGAAGCAACAACAGCTAAGGCTGAAGCAAGAAAAGAACAGGCAAAGGTTGACAAATTCAACACGTACATGGAGATGATGAAAGATGATACTTCAAGTTTTAGTGACGTATAACTCCAGCGACATGAGATGATGATAGAGTATTTGTGCAAGGAGTTTCAGTGATGTACAACCATGTATCTTTTATTAATCAAGCTTCCATATATCTTTTATTAATCTAGCTGTTGGAAAAGAACATTAGAGAAGGAAACTAGCTGTTGGAAAATAACATTATAAAAAAGAAACTAGCTGTTGGAAAAGAACATTATATAAAAAAAACTAGCTGTTGGAAAATAACATTATAAAAGAAACTAGCTGTTGGAAAATAACATTATATAAAAAGAAACTAGCTGTTAGAAAAGAACAATATAAAAAGAAACTAGCCGTTGGGATAGTACAGTAGAGAAGGAAACTAGCCATTGGAACTTGGGTGTATATATATGGGGACTTCCACTCCCCTTTCATACAGACCTCCACTCTCCTTTCATACAGACCTCTTCTCCCCTTCCACAGAAGAATGCCCAGGCATTCAGATTCTGAGTCAGAGAACTCAGATGATGGCATTGTTGCTTCATATGTCGACGATTTTATTGGGGAATTCATCAATGACCCAATCCAAGCTGAGCTGGAAGCACATATTCTGGCACATTCTGAGGCACAACAGAATCAAGCCAGAGGTCCACCTAAGCAGATGATAGATAGAGACCGTGCCGGTGGAAATGTAAAGTTGATGGCTGACTACTTGAACGACAACCCAGTTTACACGGAGAAGCAATTTTGTCGAAGGTATCGTATGAGGAAGCATGTATTTCTTCACATTTTAGAAACCCTTAGTGCATGGTCACCTTATTTTTGCCAAAGGTCAGATGCCTTTGGCAAGCCTGGTCATTCACCACATAAAAAATGCACAGCTTCCATGCGCATGCTAGCCTATGGCTGCCCCGCTGATAGTCTAGATGAAAATTTGAGAATGGGTGCAAGCACAGTTGTTGAGTGCTTGACCATGTTCGCAAAAGGTGTGAGAAAGAATTTTGGTGTTGAATATCTAAGAAGACCCAATAGTGAAGACACTCGGCGGTTACTTCATATAGGAGAGGCCTGAGGTTTTCCTGGCATGTTAGGAAGTCTTGATTGTATGCATTGGGAATGGGATAAATGCCCAACTGCTTGGCAGGGACAATTTACTGGTGGTGATATTGGAGCTTGTACCATTATGCTCGAAGCAGTTGCCTCGCATGATCTTTGAATTTGACATCATTTTTTGGTGGTGGCAGGATCTAACAATGACCTTAATGTGTTAAACCAATCACCTTTGTTCACACAATTACTCCAAGGTAGAGCTCCAGAGGTTTAATTTACAGTCAAAGGAAATGAGTACAACAAGGGCTACTATCTTGCAGACGGTATTTATCCAGAGTGGGCTACATTAATGAAGACCACCCCCCTGCCTCAAAATCCTAAAGATAAGAAATATGCCCAGTGCCAAGAAGGACCAAGATAATATGTAGAAAGGGCTTTTGGAGTTCTGCAACGTAGATTTTCCATCTTACGGTGCCCAACAAGGTTGTAGGATATGGCTACACTAGCAGATATCATGTATACATGCATCATACTGCACAACATGATAGTGAAGGATGAGAGAGATAACTATAATGTGAGGTATAATTTGGATTATCACCAGAGGGTTGACACAGTACCATTGGTAGGATACAATCATGGACCAATTCCAGAATTTAGTATACTTCAAACAGACACCAAAATTCGTGATCGAGCAATGCACCGTCGACTAAAGGCTGACTTGGTGGAGCACATATGTGAAAAATTTGGAGTTGACGATGATGCTTAGAATTAATTTACCGAATGAGATATGTTGTATTTTAATTATGCATGAACTATGTTGTAATAATATGAAGTCTATCATGAATTATGTTGTAATATTTTCGTTCCATATGTTGGCATACTGATATTGACCATCTCCATTACCTCAGCTAGAACACAAAATATGTATATTGGATTAGCAAAATCTTTGAAACTATCTTGAACAAAAGGAAGCACTCTATTTTAGTACCAAACAACATAACAAATTCAGGAAAGGTATGTCCTGACCGCGAGCTCGTCGCTCCCCCATGGAGTGGCCAGGAACATCAGTCGTACTCGTACCTCACCATCAGGCGCGAGCTGCACATATTCCCCAAGCCGCCGCCACCACAGCGCATCTCCTCCACATATGTAACCGCCAACGCCGCACCTCACCGTTAGGCCCGTGCCGCACGTACTCCCCGAGCCGCCGCCTCCACGGTGCATCTCCTCCACATCCTTCCCCGCCAACGCCGCACCTCACCATCATGCGCGCGATGCACGTACTCCCCGATCCGCCGCCACGGCGCATCTCCTCTACATCCGTCGCTGCCAAGGCCGCATATCCTTTACATCCGGCCGCTTGCCTCTATTCCTCTCTCGTACCCCCTTGTCCTCCTCTCTCGAGCGCCCCGCTCTGCTCCGTGCAGCAGCCATGGCTGGTAGGCGGCAGGCGGCTGGTAGCCATGGCTGGTAGGGATTTGGGGATTTTTCCGTTCGCGGGAGGAGAGGCATGGTTCGGTGGGGAAAGTGGTGCAGGATCTGTATATCGGGTCCCACACGTCGATTCTAAACGCTGGAGGAGGTTGGTTTTGTTAGACGCAACGCCAGGTTTTTACTTAGCTTCTCTCTCCGTTTCAAAATATAAGATGTTTTAGGTTTGTAAAGAAGATAAATCTAGACTTGTTTTAATATGTAGGTTCACTCAACTTTAGGATGAATCTATACACAAAAAAAAAGTCTAGATTTTTTTTTTTACAAATCTAAAACATCTTATATTTTGAAACGGAGGAAGTAGATCGGTAGGCTGCACACGCTCTAAGCTAGAAAGAAACTCTTCGAACACAGCTGTCAGGGGCCTTTCGTCATTACATCACCGAACTGTTGCGAGGTGGGCACATGCATCACCCAGAGCTGCCCGAGAGCAGCCTTCTTGCGGATGAAATGAATGTCGAGTTCTATGTGTTTGGTGCGTCGATGATGGACAGGGTTGGCAGCCATATAGACGTTTGAAATGTTATCGCAGTACACGACAATGGCCTTGGGAATGGTGACATGGAGCTCACCCAGGAGTTGCCGCAACCGGTAGCACTCGGCAACGACGTTGGCGACATGGCAATACTCGGCCTCCACGCTAGATCTAAGGATGGTAATTTTACTCGTGGGTAAGGGTACCCGCAGTATGGTATCCGAATAGGTAGGATATGAGCACACTTTTATACCTATGGGTAATACTCATACCCTACCCGTTAAGTCACGGGTACGGACACATGTATAGACTTATACCCATGGGTATACCCATAACCTGCCTGTTTAAACTGACATGTCAAATTTACCTATAGAGTTTGAACCTATGCAGCCGAGAAGCCTAGGAACGAGTATGAGATTGCCACTTTTAAACTTTAATTTGTTACTTTTATGTACTCATCTACTATTAGTAAGTAGAGATTGTTGTCCTTTTCAAATATTCTATTGATGAAAGTAAAATTTTGAATAACTTGTATACTATTGGATATATCCGTCGGGTACCCAATGGATACGGGTATCCGTCGGGTATGTGTATGGGTAAAATTATATACCCGCGGGTACGGGTATGGTTAAGCTTTTATACCCATTGTCTACACGGGTATGAGTATGGTATTGCTCTACCTTGTCCATACCCTGCCCATTGCCATCCTTAGCTGGATCTGGATACCGTTGGCTGCCGCTTCGAGGACCACGAAATGAGGTCATCACCAAGGAACTCTGCATAGCCTGATATGGGGCGTCGTGTGTCAGGGCAGCCAGCCCAGTATGCGTCGGAGTAGGCGACAAGGTCGAGCGACGCCGAGCGGTGCAGATGGAGACCATGCTCCGTGGTGCCGCGCAAGTACCGAGGATGCGCTTGATGAGGTCGAGATGATGCTCCCGCGGATCATGCATGTAGAGGCGCTTGGTTGACGTCGTGGGCGAGGTCGGGCCGCGTCATGGTGATGTACTACAGGGCCCCGACGAGGATCCTATACTCGGAGGGATCGGCCACGGGGACACCATCGGCGCCGAAGAGCTTGGCGCGCGTGTCAACGGGAGTGGATGCTGGCCTGCAGTTCATCATGTTGGCATGGTCGAGGATCTCCTCCGCGTACTTGCGTTGCGACAGGAAGAAGCCAGAGCCGCTACGCGTGACGCTGATGCCGAGGAAGTAGTGGAGCGGTCCAAGATCCTTCATCAAGAATTCGGCATGAAGGCGCTGCTGGAGTTGTTGGAGGAGCGCGCTTGATGAAGCTGTCAAGACAATGTCGTCGACATAGAGCAATAGGTACGCGGTGCCACCGTCGTGGTGCAGGATGAAGAGCGATGGGTCGGAGCGAGCCGCGATGAAGCCCAGTGTGCCGCGGGAAGGTGAAAAAGACAAGACGAGAAAACCTTATAGCCAACTCTATTGTGTGAGTAATTATCTACGTGGCTATTTGTGACATGGCAGTTTTATATAGTTGGCTATTGGATCCTACTATTGTTTTTGCTCTTAGACCAATAACCGGTGAGATGTGGAACCAACCTCGTGCAAAAGTGCAATGACTGAACACAGGTTCGTTCCCCTTCCTCCCCTCCTCCCTACAGAGGCGGCTAGGGTTAGTCGCCTCCTGTCGGCGTCGCCGTCGATCTACCTTGCTTCTGTGGCCTTTGGGCCATGGAGGCAGCGTGGATCTAGGATCCCACTAGCGGCAGGGCTCCATTTTCCTATTTTTAGGGTTCAAATTTGGTGGGGCGGCGCTTAGGTGGTGGCGACGACGTTTCTACCAAGAACATCTTCCCAACTTCAGCCCCATCTCGACGACGAAGTCGGGGAGCTTGTAGGAGTGGTGTGGTCCTCGAGAACTTCTTCAGGTTATGGAGATCTTCAGATTGTCAAGGAGGTTCATCGGAAATTCAACTTTTTTCTTCGTCTTCGGGATGATGTGGTCTTTTTGACTCCTTTGGTGACTTCCTGTTCTCGACCAACAACATCAGACCGGTTTAGAAAGGAGCAACAACAACAGCTGCACGTCGTCGACACGGTCTAGATGTCGGAGACGTTCTTAAGGATTTTGATGCAATTTTTTTTTCTTTAGATTTTTGTACCCTTTCCATGTCTCTACTAATGCCAAAACGTCCTATTAAAAAAAAGGGGCCGCAACGACGGAAAATATCTCTACTCCTAGCCGTTCCAGAAGCGACACAATTGTCACGGTCACACTAACACTCCTTCTTCGGCCGTTGACACGTGGGCCCGCAAAGGGAGCCGCTTAACATCATTTTTTTCGTTTAGAAAGACTGGATCCCAACGGAAGCTCTAGAACTTTCTTCATCACCTGCGCGTAAACACCCCGCCGACCCCCGCGCGTTCCACCACGTTTGAGAACATTCCATCGTCTTCCAGACCTCCCGCCTCCGACCACCCATATAAACCGCCCTCGTCCCTCCGTTGCATCACCACCGAAGCAAAAATCCACAAATCAACGATCCAACGCAGTCTAATTCGAGGTCGAGATCAGCGAGAGCGAGAATGGAGGGCAGGGTGTTCGGGCTGGAGACCCCGCTGATGACGGCGCTGCAGCACCTGTTGGACATCCCGGATGGCGAGGCCGGCAACGGCAGCAGCGAGAAGCAGGGCCCGACGCGGACATACGTCCGCGACGCGCGCGCCATGGCGGCGACCCCGGCCGACGTGAAGGAGCTGCCGGGCGCGTACGCGTTCGTGGTGGACATGCCGGGGCTCGGGTCTGGCGACATCAAGGTGCAGGTGGAGGACGAGCGGGTGCTGGTCATCAGCGGCGAGCGCCGGAGGGAGGAGAAGGAGGACGCCAAGTACCTGCGCATGGAGCGCCGGATGGGAAAGCTGATGCGCAAGTTCGTGCTCCCGGAGAACGCCGACATGGAGAAGATCTCCGCCGTGTGCCGCGACGGCGTGCTCACCGTGTCTGTCGAGAAGCTGCCGCCGCCCGAGCCCAAGAAGCCCAAGACCATCCAGGTCCAGGTCGCCTGAAATCGTATTGAAGCCAGGCGGGTCGTGATCTTCGATCGTTGGTTAGTGAGTGAGTTTGCTGTGCTGTGATGAGTGATGTGTATGTGACTCTGTCTTTATCTATCCGCTGGTGTGAGGGTGTCGTCACTCGTCGGTCTGTGATCGTTTTCATGTTTCAGTTATGGAAATGCAGATGCTCTGCTTCTTTGCCTGACTAAATATACGAATCCCTCGCCCTCATTTCTATTTTACGAAATTCATGATATTATGTTACTTCCTTTACTCCCTCTATTCCGGATTATAGGCCTATAATACATAATTCAAGAAATTAGTTTAATTGTGAATTTAATTAACAACATATAAAATAAGTCACAGAAATTATACCATTATAAGTGTATTTTGAATATAAATCTAATGGTATAATTTTTATTAAATATAGTTTGTATTTTTATACTAAATTTTTTGTCAAATTATTTTTTTGAAATAAATATTCGTTTTATAAACCAGCCGGAATGGAGGTAGTAGTTTATATTAATGACTTCAAATTTCTATATTTAGACTAGGGATTCTTGACTCGCGCAGGTTAACAATGATACTGAAGCTGCGTATTCTTGGGGACGATAAAGTCTTTGGCTCAGCTCAACAATGCCTTGTACCTATCGTCCTTGGCTTCAGCTCAACAATGCCTTATACCATTGTAAGTGTATTTTAAATATAAATTTAATGGTGTAATTTTTATTAAATATAGTTTGTATTTTGTTAATTAAATTTTGGTTAAACTATTTTTTTAAAGTACGTATTTGCTTTATAACTCAGAACGGAGGTAGTTTATATTAATGGCTTCAACTTTATCTATATTTAAATATATCTAGTTAAGTATTTAGACTAGGGATTCTTGACTCGCGTAACGTGGGACGATGGGTCTTTGGCTTAAGTTCATCAAGTCCAAGTATTTTCTAGCCATCCTTTTCTGGTGAATATTAAACGCTTCATTGATTTGGACATCTTTTTGCCATTGACAGCAAGGGGGTGTGTCCGTGGTGTCTGTGGCTGGACTCTTGGCTCCTGCCAGTTCTCCTAGGCAAACAGTTTCCTGCGCCATTCGCTATCACCGCCTCTCCGTTGATCCTTGTTGCTTAGGCCTTTCGAGAGGGTTGCTAAAACACCTTATTCCGCCGAACTTTTAATACGGCTGAGGCGGAAGAATTCCAGCACTTGATGGCTGCTCTTCCTGCTTCCTTGTCAGAGGAATATGACTCGGTCTCCTGACTCCGTTAGGAGGAGTTCTCGATGAGTTTGGCTTACCAAACCCTCTTCCAGGGTCCGAAGCTGCTTGTGAAAAGCCCTCCTTCCCCTTAGTCTTCGTATTTTCCTCTAGCAGCTGCTCCATGACCGCTTGCCATCGAAGGTGGAGGTGGCCAAGCGCAATGACCCGGACAATGGCCTCTATCCCCTATGCGGGACACCGGAGACCTACGCATATTATGTTCTCCTGTATGATAGCTTAGTTTTTATGACGGGAGGCGCTGGGGCCTGTCTGGCGGCGCAGGAACTCCCCAAGCTCCTGCAGGCCTAGGCAAACCGGGCCGGAGGGGGACGTCGTCTCTTCTGGCTTGTGTTTGCGGCCATCGCCTAGACCTTGTGGGACGTGAGAAACATGGTGATTGATAAGATTTACCCTTCTCGTGTGTCTGAATCTATTTTGCTATGCTTGCCTTCCTTCAGTAGTGGTTCCCGTTGATGAGACAGCGTGATCGGGCGATCTTCGACGACACTCTTTGGACCTTGAGGACTGTAGTGCTCACCTTCTCGGCTCCGGCTACCCCTTGATCCCCGCGGCGGCTAGAGTGTTGTCTACGTCACACCTTTTTATTTTTTTTGTGTTTTGATGTGGGTAGACGTGCGATTTGTTTTCCCTTTTCGGTTTGGCTTCGGCCGGTGGAGTTGTATATCGGACTTTGTGAACATGGATTTTGCTTTATTTCTAAAGCGGGACGAAAGACTGATCCGAGAGAGACTAGGTAAAACTCGTACTCTCTCCGGTCCATATTATTATTCTCAATTTTATCTAGATTCATATGTATCTGAAAGTATTTAGACTAGATGTATTTTTATCTAGACGAAGTAGATAAAATTGAGTCCAGACGAGAGGGAGTAGTTAGAAGTTCTCATCCAAGAATTGCGCTCGTAAGTTGATGCAGAAGCTGATGACCTCAGAAACGTGTGGGGATTTTGTCTTCGCCAAATTGGGTGAAAAAAGAAATACTAGTTGTGCTTTTTCAGCAGGGAGAAACAATTCTGGTCCTAAAGAAGCTTTGCATCTTGTTATTTTGGTTTCCAATGTTGTGCGAGCTTCAATTAAGGCTTGACATATGCCACTCCGAGAATTTACTCGGTCAACTACGGCACCAATAAGGTTTTTTAGTAGGAAAAACTTTATTACTTATCAGAATCGAGGTTACATTAGCTAATATCGTCGCAGAATTAAAATCAGGTGGATCATCTAGCCACACCTGCACACACGAACCTCTAGCAACTCGGGCTAACTCATGAGCAATTGAATTAGCCTAGCATCGCGATGACAGTGTTCGAAGATAGCCTTCAGGAACTCGGTAGCGAGATGATAGCAGTTATCAAGGATGGCTGCAGCATGACCCGCCGACCTACCCTCTCTCATAATATTAACCACTTCTAGGCTATCTAAATTTAGAATAAATCCATTGCAGCCTATAGTCTGAGCTAGCTTCAGGCCTTCCTTCACAGTATAATCCTCGGCTGAGAATGCATCCATAACCACCTCTATCTTCGTATTCGCTGCAGTGATAAAAGCACATTTACAATCTTTGATCACCACTCCTGTGGATCCTCTTAGTGAGTCACCATTGAACAAAGCATCGGCATTGATTTTCAGATTGTCTTGTAGTAGGCATACCCAACCTTCATGTTTAGGCCGAGCTTTTGGAGAGTTGGCCGCATAGAAATTAGCATATAGGGCCTCAGCAGCCCGTGTCGGTTGCTTTGGTTTCTGTACCTTCTCGAAATTGGTAGTTTCACGCCTAGCCCACCAAAGGTACCAAGGATAAGTTATTTAAGAAACATAAATAAGGTTAGAGAAAACCTGATAATTCTCATAACCCATAACCCAAATCACACTCCAAGTAGATAAGAATCTATAACTTTGAGGTGTAAAGAATTTTAAGAGAACGGATTTGGCCGGTTTTCTTTCTTCCTCCAACGTCCCCCTTACCTCCACCGTGCTTTCTTCCTCCAACATCCCCCTTACCTCCATCGTGCTTTCTTCCTCCAACATCCCCCTTGCCTCCCCCTCAGTCCACCCCCATGGTGACAGGGCGAACCCTATCCCCTCACCTTTTTCCCCTCCTCCTCCCATCACCGCCATATGGTAAAGCATGTGCGGTATCGCCGGTGGCAAAGCCACCTGGTTCCCGCTCATGAGGAGGACAACACATGTTGATTCTGACCTGGTGGTGGCGAAATGCAGTGACAGATCAAAGCTTCCATGTGTGGTAAGCCTGCGAGCCGAGGAGGTGGAGGTCCCTCGTGGTGGAAGTAGCAGAGCTCGGCGGTGCTAGAGGCTGCCTCTCATGGGCGATGGCATGGCGATCAATGCTTCTACATGGATCTGCCCAGGCGAATGCTATTAGGGGGCATTAGGCTCCCTCCACCGGATCCAGGTGTGGATATGACCGGTACGACCGGCATACTAGCGATGATGGCTGTTAGAGCTAGCCTGTATGGAGAAGGACCTGCCTCAACTTAGAACTAGGCCCATCCCAACCCGATCTAGGTTGGTAGGTTGTAATATCCCAGCATTAGAGCCTAAAAATAAGCTGAACCCAGATGTGTGCATTGCATTCATGCATAGAAAATTCGAATAATTTTCGTGCTTTTGAACAAAACCTGTCAAAGTGAATGAAGCTTCTCTTAACTTGATGGAATTGAAGTAGATCATCAAGTTGACTGCGATAAGTTTCAATATACCCTTTGCTAAAACCTTATTTGGGTAAACATGATTTGATCTAAGGGTAGATCAGATATAATAAAATGTTAGTCATAATACATTGCTTAAATGATTAATATCTAATCCTTAAGGGATCATATCATACTATTCATCATAACAACCTATGAATACCAAGTTAAGATTACAACTAAAGTAATATAAATGTAATGACTAATCCTGACCTATCTTATTCTTATCTATTCTTACTATGAGTATCATAGTAATACCTAACTTTAACTCTTTAATGTGTTTGAGTTGGAAAGAGACTAAGTCAAGATCATTCACCATATATCTTTCTTTCTTTAGCAATCTTTATGGAACCTATCTCAAACTCTGTTGTTCATCAATGTTGAGTAATCAACCATTGATTCACAAATTCTTTAACTATCAATACTTGATCTACTATTTCTGGATCTTATCATAGCATCTACTTAAATCTTTTAAAGAGGGCATAGTCCATGAATAACCTTAATCCAATATGAGATACTAAGAAGATAATTTCAATACAATTGAAAAGTAGTATTGATGAAACCTTGGATAGCCAATTGGAAACCTAAGCTATAAATGATTAAAGGATTATAATGATCATGCCTTACTCACCAGGATTGTCTACCTATATCTAGTATAAAAGATATTGGTGTGTAGAACATGATTAAAACCCTAGTATAGATGATTTATCCTAGAGTAGTCACTACATGTCACATTAATATAATGTGAGGTTGGAGTGTGAGTTATTAGAGTAAAGTAAATGTAATACAGTGTGATTCAATTAAAGCTAGCATAGCATTGAGTTATGGAAATAGTGTTATCCATCTTAAAGGATAGTAAGCCTCAAATAAAGGTAGATGGATGATTAAGGAAGATTATGAGTGGAGTTTAGAATAAAAAAAGGTGAATAAGAACATTCTTGTGAAGTAAAGCTCATCATACTAACCATGATGGTGGATAGGGAAGAATTATTATATTTAGGAAAGGAATTCCTTAATTAAAGGTCCAAGATTGTGAATTATGGTAAATAGACATTCCTGGTAAACACTCAACTCTAAATCTTAAACCAAGTATAATGTCCATTCAGGGAATTGATTCATCATCTTATGATAATATCACTTATAGGAATATTTTCCTATAACAAATCACATAAGCACATCTCTGCCAATTCCAACCATCATAATTATATGTCCTTAGGAGTATCTTTATCAATTTCTTTCTATAAAACATTCTAAATATAACTTTCTAGTCCTAAAGGTGATGTCATCAAATATCCCAAACGGAAAACAATATGCTTAGTTATTAAATCTTTACTCACATCCATAAAGGAATCTAAGTATATTAAAAACCTTATACCCTAAGGTAAATATTCATAATTCAAAACCCTAAACTTCTATGATTATCATAATAGAATATATACAATACCATTTTCTCAATTAATGAAAGTAGTATTAACCATATTAATTTCTTTTGTATTTCATGCATCCAATAATGATATAGGATCATTATACATATAAAAATTTATACTCAAACTATGAGCCAACTATAGTTAAGTTTTATAAACCAATAAGGAAATATCATTTAATAAATCCATGTTTAAAATTGTAAAGAAAAATTAATAATAAGGGCTTTTACATAATATAAAAGGGGTTTTAATAGAAAACAAATAAAAGAAATATAAAAAGATTATATAATAAAAGTTCACAAATGATACTAAATATATTTTAGTATTACTACAATTATCCAGCAAATAAATTCTACAAAGAAAAGTTCAAATTAAAGATTATATACAAATCTGAAAAGGAAAGCAGAAAATAGAAAAATAGAAAAACAAATCAAAAACAAGACCTGGCCATGGCCCAACTCCTACCTTACACACTGTCAGTGCAGCCATAAAGCCCAATAACCATTGACTCATTCTCATCTCTCGCTGACAGGTGGGACCAAAGAGGGACTGCGGGTTGAGAGGAAAGAAACACCAGGGGGTTATCCGCAAAATAACACGTCGTCGTCTTCCTCCAGCTGGAAGCAGCTCGGTGGCGAGGCCGAGGCAATCCGTCGTCGTCCTTGCGCCAAGATCAATGTCGCCGTCGCCAGGAGAGGATAAGGAGGCCACCGCGATGTCCCTGCTCGTCCTCATCCTCATTTTCCCCCTCTAAAACCCTCTCTACCTCGTTTCCCCAACCATGCCGAGAACCCTAGCTCGGAGGTGAGCCGGAGCCGGCGATTCCGTGCTCGCCTCGGCCAGATAAGACCACGGTGGAGGCCGCCGTGCTCTTCTCGTTCGATTGCCCCAACTTGCACCTATGGAGGAGGCGGGAATCGACCTAATCGCACCCTCGGATCCCGACGCTGTTCGTCGACCTCACCATCGTCTCCGACCGCGCCTCACCAAATCAAGCTAGTCCGAGAACATGTATCTCGCTAGTCCGAGACCATGGGGGATAAATTCTAGAGGGGGAGAGAGATCCTTCACGAGGAGGTGTGTGAGACAAGTGAGGAGGGGGGCTCCTTTTATAGGAGGAGGGGGGAACCCCAAGGGGGTGGCCGGCGCATGGGGGCTGCCCCCTTGCCCTCCCCTCTTCATGTGGGTGGACACTCCACTTACAAAATTCCTTTAAATTCCCTTCACTCAAAAGTCCACTCAAATTCCCATTAAATTTCCACCAAATTTAATGCAAACTCTCATTAAATAAAACTCTTTTATTTTATTCAGAATTTTGTCAATTACTTTCATGTCAAACATTCACAAATAACTCCTTGCTAGAATTCCATTTCACATGCATAACCACTTTATGCAATTTCACCCGAAAGCCTGTTTCGGTATCTAGTGAAATAAATTCCTGCGCTTGTTTATTCTTTCGGCATGAAACATTTGCTCCAACTGGATGCCAGTGTACCTTAAGTGTGTCACCCTATGGTTCGCGAATAATGCGGACATGATCGAGACCCTTATCTGATCAATAATCAGTAGCGAGACCTGGAGATCCATACTGACTCCCACACATTCAACGATGACTTTTCCTGTGATCGTCGGAACCTTTTACGCTTGTATCTTAATCCCTTTGTTTCACGATATATTACATGTCCGAGATTCGATCATCGGTATCTCCATAACTAGTTTGATCTCGTTACTGACATGCACTCTTTTCTCGTTCCCGTGATATAACATTCTAGTGATCAAATCACTTGCTTGCAAGCTAACCAATGTGATATCACCGATAGGGCCCAGAGCATATCTATCCGTCATCGGGATGAACAAATTCCACTCTTGATCCATGATTCTCAACATAACACTTTAGTATCTTTGAAGCCATCTTTATAATCACCCAGTTACGGAGTGACGTTTGATGTCAACAAGAAACTCTTCCGGTGTTAGTGATTGGCATGATCTCATGGTCTAAGGATTAGGACTACTTTGTAGTTTGTTTATAGCAATATAAACTCAATGACTTTGATCGTAATGCTATACTTAGGATGAATGTTCATCACACCGTTACACTAATGTTGTGATCTCGTTATTAACAACATCCAATGTCTATGATCAGGAAACCGTGATCATCTTGTTAATCAACGAACTAGTTTATGAGAGAGGCATAACTAGGAACTTTCTGTTTGTTTATTAAACACACATGTATTAATGTTTCCGTATTAATACAATTATAGCATGCAAAATAAACATCTATCATATACTTGGAATACACATAATAAACATTTTATTATTGCCTCTCAGAGCATATTCCCTTCATCGCGTTCCTAGTGAGTCACTAAGTCTCCTAGCATGTGATGATGCTTTGTTTGCTTCCTAGATCCATGCCACCGTAATCACCCGCAAGCACCGCCGCATAAGCTCGTCGTCGTTTGCCCTCCGATGACCAAAAACCAGCGGTGCCACCACTATCTCACTCGCTTTGCTGCTCTGGTTCGAACAAGCCCAGTCACACCCGCTCACTCGCACGCTACTGCTCTCCTCGCCGTTGTCTGCCATGCCACCGACGAGGTGACGTCAAGGTGAGATCACCCTGGCCACGTCAACATGTTTGACCAGTCTTTGCCTCGCGTGGCTGATGACATGGCCTTGGGACCATATGTCATTGTCCGGGGTAGCAAACCATTCAGTAACAAAATAAATTTACTAACCTAAGTGCTGAGGTGGACATAGGCCCACTGGTCAGTGACTTAGGCTAGGTGTGGGTGCGGTATAAAAAGTTATTTTCTATTTAAGAAATAAATAAAATGTTATAAATTCAATTAATAATATTCCAGAAATCAAATAAATGATTAAATCTTATTTAATTAATAACTTTTGATTTATAATTCAGAAAAATGTGTATAATATATGAAAATTCGTAGAAAAATTAAATCTACAACATAAAATTATTATTAAATATTATTATGATGATTATTTAAATTAATATTAATTAATAAAGTTTTTATAAGTAATAAAACTTTGATAATTCATATGTTAATAATGGTAAATGTTAATAATATAAATAAAATACCAAAAATCTTAGAAAAATAAAAATTATAATTTAAAACCATAATCATGTATTATTATTTCACTTAATTAAATATTTGTTATTTATTAAGTAATTATAAAATAATAAGAATTGTAAAAATCATATCTTATTATTTATAAATCACAAAAATAAATATAATATACCAAAATAATCACAAAAATAATATCTACATGATAAAAAATATAATATTCCACTTTTGAGTTAAATAAAAATTCAACTATTTTAATAACTCAAATTTAAACTTATTTACTTAGTTTAAAATTCATATAAGGGTAAATAACAATTATTAATATTTCTAAAAATAGTCAATTAAGTCTAATAAATAATATAGTCTTGAATATTAATAATATAAGCCATAATGGTTTAAAACATTATAAATACCTTTTTATTAAATTATCTTCAACCTTAACTGAAGATTATATTCTAAAAGGATTCATATTCATAATAAAAAACCTTAAAAACAACTTGTGAATAAATTAAATCCTTTCTATCTACTTTAACCACAAGGTTACAAAAACTACCACCACACTATAATAAATCCATAAGTAGTTATGTAATATTATATTTTGGTTTATAAACTATAAGCACTCATCTATAAAAGGTAGATGATACTACTCCATTATAAAATCAAGAAACCACTACACCAAGTAAAATAATAACCATTCTTAAGTAACCTTAAGGAAACATTACAAGGTACACAAGATACAAATATCATAGGCATTATACTTTCAAACTACCCTTGTTTTAATGTTAACTTTAGTCTACAAGAATCTAAATATAACACTATAAGCATTATTATATGTTTTATAGTTAACTTTGGTCTGAACTAATTAAGTGATAAAGCATCTCAAGCGAAAACTATTCAAGCAAACACAAATAACATCGACCACCACTAACTAACCATAAAGATTGTTTAAACCTTAAAAATAAATATTTCCTTCAAAAGTTATTCATTTTGCCACTTCAGACAATATATGACAAATAATCAAGATCACATTACTTCATACTTCACTCGTATACCTAGGAGCAATAACACTTAAGCTATTTATAAGAGACTCTACATATAAAGTAAAATTTGGAGATAAACTATTAAAGTGTAAACAATTTTGAATAACATTTCATTGATATGTATTTTATTGCCGCATAAATATGTGCTGTTCACACACACTCACAAGCCCTAATAAGAAGCACAAGTGTGAAACTTATCCAAAAAGAACAACACATTCTGAAGTAACCATTTTTGGAATCCAAACCCTAGAACAACGTTATCCCCGGGATTCGCGTTTATAACATGCATCACATTACTTATGCATAAAATCATATTGCTTCTTTAAACATTAGTTCTTACCGGACCAATGATGTTGATTTCAGATATTGGATCTTATATTATCTTGAAGACCGTGACTGCATAATCTTGCAATCACAAAAGGCAAGTTCACACTTGCTCATGTCCTTTGGTTATTTTCTGTAAAGTATTTTAGAAATCCAAGGTGGACATCACCTGCATTTGAAAAAGGTCCAAAAACACTATTTTCATAATAATGTGATTATAAGTTATTACCATGAGGTAATAACTTACTATAAAAGTTCCGGTAGTAAAGGAACATAATATCTAGGACTTAACAACCAATGTCGCCAGTGATTCTTGCGTCGTATATTACGCTTTAACCATGAGATTTGGAATGGGACGAAGAAGTCAGCTATATCCTTTTCCTCTCGTATGGAGGCAAGACGACCTTAACGTGACGTTGTGATTCCTTGTGTGGATCCAACATATGGGTGGACACCCTTACGCCCCACACTTTTGGTGTCTAGATTATCTATGGATGGTGTTTAGTGGATGGACCATTTAATATGGAACTTGCCAGGGCAACACCAGGTCATAGAGTCTTCGGGAACTCATCAGGGTTTTAGCCTGCCCGAAAGGGGGCTTAGCGAAGGTGAGCTAGCCCGAAGGATCGTGCATACATATGAGGTCGCGGAGAGGGCAGTGATTGGCTTGGATCATCTACCGGGCCCCACAACATGGAATTGTGGACGGGTAAGCTGCCCGGTTGTGCAACAAGGAGTTGATCTCTCGTGGGAAAAGTAATGCACCTCTGCAGAGTGTAACAACTGTAACTTGTTACTCCCTGTTCCGGGAAGGAGCTGCGAACACAACGGGAAAGGAACTCCATGAAAGTTCTGGTAAACTCGTGAAGGCTGACATACATAGCTTTTCAGAATAAAAGGAACCTTTGAAGAAATGTTTATGAAAACTTGCATTGCCTACGACCTATGGTCTGTGGCTATAGTTATAGTGCATCAAACACTCCTTTTCTAGTAAATTTGCTGAGTACGCTCGTACTCAAAGTATCTTCTTAACCCTTGTTAGATTCTGAAGCCGGAATAAACAACATCTACATCAAGTTATGCTCCAGGACCCATCATCCAAAGCTAAAGCTCTTCAATGAAGTCAAGGAAGTCAACATATACATCAACTCAAATGAAGACGAAGTGACTGATTAGATAGGAATATAATCTCTAGCCAAAGAATCTAATTCTGTAGTGTATTGCAATAGCAGCAATGCCAATCCCTTAATTAAATTACTAGTTTTAATAGTATAATAGTTCTTGCGTTGTTTATCTTTGATTCTTCTCCACAAGAAGTTCTTTCTCTCTAAAGAGTGTTCTCCGAATCTTGTACAAAGAGTGAGTTGTAACCTTTATCCATGTATTGGACCCACTGTGTTTCTATTGTGCCATTCTGAGGGATGTAATACTAGTGAACGGTGTTTCATTGGTATTATGTCAACGACTATAGTATACTACATCATGCAGTGGTATGCTGGGTCACCGCATAGGTCTTGCTACCTACGTGGGTTTTAGGGGCACCCGACTTGGCTAGGAGCCCATCCCATGGCCATGGTGTGGTTGGGGTACTGGATCCAGGCTAGTGGCCTAGATCTGTTGTCCACCTAGCAGTCCCGAGAGATGGATTCTACGGGTTTAACCGATGAGTGTGTCATGCTCATTGAACCCCCATTGTACGAGTTCTGACTAGCTAGCTTGGACCTCTCTTGCCTGCTCTAGTGGACTTTTCGTGGTGTCGTCTACCGCATCGTGGGCAAGATCTCGGATGTCAGGTGGTGGCCCTAGAAGGTGGAATGCTTGAGCGACTCTACGACGAGTGATGTGGCGGCGGTGGTGGTCTCTATCTTCGTTCATGTGGATGGTGAGGAGCAGATGGTGGGGGGTCGTAGACATTGGCGGTGCTTTGGTTTTGGCAGCTCCTAGGTCGTATTTCGAACGCCTTTCTCGGGGGACAACGGGTGGCTCGAGCTCTTGGGACCGGTTTTGATGGTTTTTCTCGGTGAAAGCTCTGCGCTTCGACGCTAATGAAGGCGATGCATGTAGGTGTCTTAGGGGTGTCATCGTGGTTACCTTCTCCATGCTAGGGCTCTGGGTGAAAATCCTTTATCATCGTGGTGTCGATAGGGACAGCGTGGTGCGTCATTACCCTTTTGGGGGCATCATCGTGGAGCTCCAATTCCACTCGGTCTCGTTTGATGTCTTCGGTAGTTTTAGGTCTTCCATGTATTTGCTTTTGGGAACGTCTAGGGAGCAACCGTGGGCTCAATAGTCGGATCGATCACTCGCCCAATAAGAAAAGTCTCATCACTTGCCACTCGGTGTTTCTACTTTTGGACTATTGTCCGGATACCGCTCAATAGCATCCCGACCGGCCCGCGCAATAGCATCCCAGCCAGCGCACACAGGTGCGCCACGCGGTTTATCCCCATCCCTTCCTGAATTCCAGCAGGTGCTTGACTAGTACGTTGTTACTTGCACCACAACGTACCCCATTCTTTCTCCTCCAGGATTGCCATTGGTCCACATAATTTCTTGAATGATCACAACTTCAAAAATCAGTGGAAAAACGGCTAAAAGTTATTCTGAAATTGAAAAAAACTACGTCAACTTAGATAGACTTCAGATAGTAATTTCAGGTTTCGTGCAACAAAAACAACAGTACATGCAACCACTTAGATTCAGAGGTCCCAGGACATGCACCAATAAACAAACCTAAATCAACTTAGATAGATTCAAAAAATTCAGGTGCACGCAACAAATATAACAATGTTGTCGCAACTTAGTTATGCCATCGCCAATCACCGGTGTAGGGACATCTTTTCCTTCAGTTCATCAACGATTCTCACTTTATTTTTTGGCAGAAGATCAGAGTGAACTTTAGCAAGGACGCTACATTATAAAGGTAACAGAAGCAACAACATTAGAATCGATTGTACTTGTATCCACTAGAGAAAGAAAGGACATGGCAATAACATGATCATATACTTAGAAAAATTGTTTACCTGGTTCTACGCAAATGTGGTAGTGACAGTACTGTCTCTGGTAAGCATCACAGAATTGATGCCCAATGATCTCAACTCCTTGATGGCTTCGGCTGATCCAGCAAGAATCCGAAAAACAAAATACTCCAATCAATTCCTTGTTGCAGACCACATATCCAATGGTAACTCCGTTCATATGTTTTGTGTCTGAGACTAGAGCATAAAAAGGATAATTGCACACAATCATTTAATAGCTTGATATTTTAAAAGAAATCTGCTTTTAACTTTTGATCAAACAAAATAGAAGAAGCAAAACATGCATTGAAAATGACTGTGGTCAAAGGCCCTGAAGCAGAACCACATTTTATTACAGTACCTAGCACTACAATGTCGGAAAATATTCTAACATAATATCAAAATAATGATTCACATTTTACCAAACCTATTTGACATGGATCCCTTGACAAGATCCTTTTGTTCCTAATTTCCAAAGTGCATGCAACAAACAACAAACTTAATCATACGATGAGAGCATGATCAGGGGCCAAAACACACAAAGAACCTAATGCCCTTTACATATACAACTTAATAAGGAAGAGCACCTAAATATTGTTAGATGGGAAAAACAACTTGATAAATGGGTAATAAGTAACCTAATTAAATGAGCTAAGCAACTTAAACATGATGATAATTACCTCGTCATATGAGAAAAAGATACAACAACTTACTCCACAGATGTACAACAACTTACTCCACAGATGTACAACAACTTAATAAGATATGGGCATGTCTAGGTAAAAATTATTGGCATGTAATCCAAAGGAGCACACTACACCGATATGGAAAGTGTGTCCGATCAAACGAACCTCGTTGGGAAAATCCCTCCTCTGACGAGAGGTGCTTCGTGTGGCGCTACTGACAGCATTGAAAATCGCATCCACTAGCACGCTCTTGCACTAGCAGGTCCCTTCCCTTCCGTTCTTCCTCCCATCTAGGCGCATATGTCCCCTTCTTCCTCCCAAGATCACCATAAATACATAGGTGCTTTCACAGATCGGCAGATAATTGAGCTATGAGTGATCCCCTCCAAGGATTAGGATCACCATAAATAATTGTATATTCCGAATAAAACAACTAAATTAGAATCAGTATACAACCCAAGGGATGAAAACAAGCAACTTAGTTTAAAATCTTTGGTGTGCAACTTAATTTTTATGAAAAACAACTTAGTGAGATGGCAAAAAGCAACTTAATTAAATCAGTATACTACTTAGGAGGATTTTATTAAGTCAAAACATAGATTAAATGATGGAAACAACTTAAGTATTCTATATGAAACAACTTAATTAGAATTAGCATACACCTTAAGGGATGACAAAAAGCAACTTCGTTTAAAATCGGTAGTGTACAACTTAATTTCCATGAAAACAACTTAGTGAGAGGACAAAAGGCAACTTAATTAAATTTAGTATATTACTCACGGGGGGTTTGATTATAAGTCAAATCTTAGATTAAATGATGGAAATAACTTAAGAATGCTCGATAAAACAACTTATTAGAATCAGTATACGACTCAGGGGATGCCAAAATGTAACCAAGTTTAAAATCATCAATGTATAACTTATTTTCCATGATAAACAACTTAGGAATAACTTAGTTATATGGCAAAAAAGCAACTTAATCAAATTAGTACACAACTTGGGGTGGGGGAGGGGCATTTGACTATAAGTAAAAAACTTAGGTTAAAAATAATGGAAACAACTTAAGTATGATGGATACAACAACTTATTTAGAATCAACATACAACCGAGGGTGTGACAGAAAGCAACTTAGATTAAAATCGTCGGTGCACAACTTAATATGTATACAAAACAATTTAGTGAGATGGCAAAAGACAACTTAATTTAATCAATATACTACTTAATCAGGATACAAAAAGCATTGAGGAAACTTGAATTAGTTAATCGCAATGTTATTTGCATAAAGTACTAATGGCAAACTTAATGAACTAGTCATGTTTTGATCGTCAAGATCGCAAAAAAATCACCTTGCTCACTGCCTTATTTGCTGCTCTTATTCCATGCAACTCTTCGGAATGTTTGCGAAAAAAGCCTCCAACATTTATCATCAAGTTGTCAAGAACATATCAACACCAACAGTATGAAGTATCACCAAATCATCTAAACCAAGTACGCAATTTCATATATAAAGGATACTGGCACAACAACTCAACAAGGTGCAAATTTTATGCATCTAGACTATCAAGCGAGACATCTAGTGCATGCCAAGATAAAATTCCAAGACACATACTCTTTGGAGCCATACTAGAAGGTCTTCTGACCGGTGCAAGCGCGCTTGATGTGATAGCATGAACGGAGGTTCTCAGCGACGAAGGTGTCATCGTGGCAGCCCATAGGCTTGTCTCGCCCTCCGGCCTCCGTTGCGGATGGTAACTAGTGTGTCGACGGTGGACAAACCAAGAGGCATGATCGACCTCTAGAGGCACTATATCGTAGTGTGGGTATGGATCCGTGTGTCACAAATCATCCACCATGGTTGTCGCTGTAGTGACTGAAGCTGCTCCTCCCTGCACACATAGCTTCCATGGCTGCCGCTGCAGCAACTAGATGTTGCTCATACTCGCATACATCGAGTGCCCTAGACGATCACACCACCACACAGTCTGACACCGCCACTCCCGCCACCACTAGGGGAGGTGGTTGAAGAGGCAAGAACGGAGAATTCTAAGGGGGTGGCATATCAACCACGAGAGTGGAGATGCTGCACAGTTCAAGCACGCAGGCTAATGCTTGAGATGATACGGCACATCATGAGTCTGGGGAGGAGTCGAGGGGCACCATGAAGTAGTAAAGAGGACGAGCTGGAGCTCGTGGAGCATCAGGAATGAGGTGAGAGGAAGGCCACACCTACGCAAGTCATGGGTAATGGAAACAGAGTAATCTGGTGGTGTCTGGGCACTAGAGAGGCCTGGAGAGGGGGTACTCAGGGGAGTCCATAGCGCCGCAAGTAATATTCCACCGAGGGGCGGCGTCCCTAGTGGTGCAGGGTGGAGGAGAGAGTCTGCACGGAGGGGGGCACCAGCGAGAAAGACGGGGGCACGATGGACCGCGTCAGCGAGTAGCAGAGAGGGATGGGAGAGGGCAGGTCGGCACTCTAGGACGGAGGTTGGAGGCGAGGTGCTCCAGCGACGCCATGTGGAGGCGGGGGCACCAGCGATGCAAGGTGGAGGTGGGAGCACCAGGCGGCGCTAGGTGTAGGTAGGGTGCTGCCATCGGCGGTTCCGCGATCCGCTAGCGACGGGGATGGAGGGCCGGTTCGGGTGTAGCTCGAGGTAAGGTGGTGAAGAGCAGCGCCTGCGATGGCGGATCTGGGGGGAGGGGCGCCGGAGGTGCGGGTTGCTGGGAGGGTCGCCAGTGCCGGAGAAGGTGGTGTCGGCCTGTCGGGCAACGCACGGGGTGGGGATTGGTGTGAGGTAGGCAGGGATGGTTGTGTTATCGGGACATCGGGCCACACGGGCTTGATCTAGTCGATCGAACGGACAGAAAACGGAGGCTCGATTAACAAACCGGCCACCGTGCACTTTTTAGCACTTGGGCGTCTAGGGAGCAACCGTGGGCTCAATAGTCGGATCGAGCACTCGCCCAATAAGGAAAGTCTCATCACTTGCCACTCGGTGTTTCTACTTTTGGACTATTGTCCGGATACCGCTCAATAGCATCCCGACCGGCCCGCGCAATAGCATCCCAGCCAGCACACACAGGTGCGCCATGCGGTTTATCCCCATCCCTTCCTGAATTCCAGCAGGTGCTTGACTAGTACGTTGTTACTTGCACCACAACGTACCCCATTCTTTCTCCTCCAGGATTGCCATTGGTCCACATAATTTCTTGAATGATCACAACTTCAAAAATCAGTGGAAAAACGGCTAAAAGTTATTCTGAAATTGAAAAAAACTACGTCAACTTAGATAGACTTCAGATAGTAATTTCAGGTTTCGTGCAACAAAAACAACAGTACATGCAACCACTTAGATTCAGAGGTCCCAGGACATGCACCAATAAACAAACCTAAATCAACTTAGATAGATTCAAAAAATTCAGGTGCACGCAACAAATATAACAATGTTGTCGCAACTTAGTTATGCCATCGCCAATCACCAGTGTAGGGACATCTTTTTCCTTCAGTTCATCAACGATTCTCACTTTATTTTTTGGCAGAAGATCAGAGTGAACTTTAGCAAGGACGCTACATTATAAAGGTAACAGAAGCAACAACATTAGAATCGATTGTACTTGTATCCACTAGAGAAAGAAAGGACATGGCAATAACATGATCATATACTTAGAAAAATTGTTTACCTGGTTCTACGCAAATGTGGTAGTGACAGTACTGTCTCTGGTAAGCATCACAGAATTGATGCCCAATGATCTCAACTCCTTGATGGCTTCGGCTGATCCAGTTCAGCAAGAATCCGAAAAACAAAATACTCCAATCAATTCCTTGTTGCAGACCACATATCCAATGGTAACTCCGTTCATATGTTTTGTGTCTGAGACTAGAGCATAAAAAGGATAATTGCACACAATCATTTAATAGCTTGATATTTTAAAAGAAATATGCTTTTAACTTTTGATCAAACAAAATAGAAGAAGCAAAACATGCATTGAAAATGACTGTGGTCAAAGGCCCTGAAGCAGAACCACATTTTATTACAGTACCTAGCACTACAATGTCGGAAAATATTCTAACATAATATCAAAATAATGATTCACATTTTACCAAACCTATTTGACATGGATCCCTTGACAGGATCCTTTTGTTCCTAATTTCCAAAGTGCATGCAACAAACAACAAACTTAATCATACGATGAGAGCATGATCAGGGGCCAAAACACACAAAGAACCTAATGCCCTTTACATATACAACTTAATAAGGAAGAGCAACTAACTATTGTTAGATGGGAAAAACAACTTGATAAATGGGTAATAAGTAACCTAATTAAATGAGCTAAGCAACTTAAACATGATGATAATTACCTCGTCATATGAGAAAAAGATACAACAACTTACTCCACAGATGTACAACAACTTACTCCACAGATGTACAACAACTTAATAAGATATGGGCATGTCTAGGTAAAAATTATTGGCATGTAATCCAAAGGAGCACACTACACCGATATGGAAAGTGTGTCCGATCAAACGAACCTCGTTGGGAAAATCCCTCCTCTGACGAGAGGTGCTTCGTGTGGCGCTACTGACAGCATTGAAAATCGCATCCACTAGCACGCTCTTGCACTAGCAGGTCCCTTCCCTTCCGTTCTTCCTCCCATCTAGGCGCATATGTCCCCTTCTTCCTCCCAAGATCACCATAAATACATAGGTGCTTTCACAGATCGGCAGATAATTGAGCTATGAGTGATCCCCTCCAAGAATTAGGATCACCATAAATAATTGTATATTCCGAATAAAACAACTAAATTAGAATCAGTATACAACCCAAGGGATGAAAACAAGCAACTTAGTTTAAAATCTTTGGTGTGCAACTTAATTTTTATGAAAAACAACTTAGTGAGATGGCAAAAAGCAACTTAATTAAATCAGTATACTACTTAGGAGGATTTTATTAAGTCAAAACATAGATTAAATGATGGAAACAACTTAAGTATTCTATATGAAACAACTTAATTAGAATTAGCATACACCTTAAGGGATGACAAAAAGCAACTTCGTTTAAAATCGGTAGTGTACAACTTAATTTCCATGAAAACAACTTAGTGAGAGGACAAAAGGCAACTTAATTAAATTTAGTATATTACTCACGGGGGGTTTGATTATAAGTCAAATCTTAGATTAAATGATGGAAATAACTTAAGAATGCTCGATAAAACAACTTATTAGAATCAGTATACGACTCAGGGGATGCCAAAATGTAACCAAGTTTAAAATCATCAATGTATAACTTATTTTCCATGATAAACAACTTGGGAATAACTTAGTTATATGGCAAAAAAGCAACTTAATCAAATTAGTACACAACTTGGGGTGGGGGAGGGGCATTTGACTATAAGTAAAAAACTTAGGTTAAAAATAATGGAAACAACTTAAGTATGATGGATACAACAACTTATTTAGAATCAACATACAACCGAGGGGGTGACAGAAAACAACTTAGATTAAAATCGTCGGTGCACAACTTAATATGTATACAAAAAAATTTAGTGAGATGGCAAAAGACAACTTAATTTAATCAATATACTACTTAATCAGGATACAAAAAGCATTGAGGAAACTTGAATTAGGTAATCGCAATGTTATTTGCATAAAGTACTAATGGAAAACTTAATGAACTAGTCATGTTTTGATCGTCAAGATCGCAAAAAAATCACCTTGCTCACTGCCTTATTTGCTGCTCTTATTCCATGCAACTCTTCAGAATGTTTGCGAAAAAAGCCTCCAACATTTATCATCAAGTTGTCAAGAACATATCAACACCAACAGTATGAAGTATCACCAAATCATCTAAACCAAGTACGCAATTTCATATATAAAGGATACTGGCACAACAACTCAACAAGGTGCAAATTTTATGCATCTAGACTATCAAGCGAGACACCTAGTGCATGCCAAGATAAAATTCCAAGACACATACTCTTTGGAGCCATACTAGAAGGTCTTCTGACCGGTGCAAGCGCGCTTGATGTGATAGCATGAACGTAGGTTCTCAGCGACGAAGGTGTCATCGTGGCAGCCCATAGGCTTGTCTCGCCCTCCGGCCTCCGTTGCGGATGGTAACTAGTGTGTCGACGGTGGCCAAACCAAGAGGCATGATCGACCTCTAGAGGCACTATATCGTAGTGTGGGTATGGATCCGTGTGTCACAAATCATCCACCATGGTTGTCGCTGTAGTGACTGAAGCTGCTCCTCCCTGCACACATAGCTTCCATGGCTGCCGCTGCAGCAACTAGATGTTGCTCATACTCGCATACATCGAGTGCCCTAGACGATCACACCACCACACAGTCTGACACCGCCACTCCCGCCACCACTAGGGGAGGTGGTTGAAGAGGCAAGAACGGAGAATTCTAAGGGGGTGGCATATCAACCACGAGAGTGGAGATGCTGCACAGTTCAAGCACGCAGGCTAATGCTTGAGATGACACGACACATCATGAGTCTGGGGAGGAGTCGAGGGGCACCATGGAGTAGTAAAGAGGACGAGCTGGAGCTCGTGGAGCATCAGGAATGAGGTGAGAGGAAGGCCACACCTACGCAAGTCATGGGTAATGGAAACCGAGTAATCTGGTGGTGTCTGGGCACTAGAGAGGCCTGGAGAGGGGTACTGTGGGAGTCCATAGCGCGCAAGTAATATTCCACCGGCGGGCGTCCCTAGTGGTGCAGGTGGAGAGAGAGTGCACGCGGAGGGGCACCAGCGAGAAAAGGCAGGCACGATGGACCGCGTCGGTAGTAGCGAGGATGGGAGAGGCGGTCGGCACTCTAGGACGGAGGTTGGAGGCGAGGTGCTCCAGCGACGCCATGTGGAGGCGGGGGCACCAGCGATGCAAGGTGGAGGTGGGAGCACCAGGCGGCGCTAGGTGTAGGTAGGGTGCTGCCATCGGCGGTTCCGCGATCCGCTAGCGACGGGGATGGAGGGCCGGTTCGGGTGTAGCTCGAGGTAAGGTGGTGAAGAGCAGCGCCTGCGATGGCGGATCTGGGGGGAGGGGCGCCGGAGGTGCGGGTTGCTGGGAGGGTCGTCAGTGTCGGAGAAGGTGGTGTCGGCCTGTCGGGCAACGCACGGGGTGGGGATTGGTGTGAGGTAGGCGGGGATGGTTGTGTTATCGGGACATCGGGCCACACGGGCTTGATCTAGTCGATCGAACGGACAGAAAACGGAGGCTCGATTAGACAAACTGGCCACCGTGCACTTTTTAGCACTTGGGTTGCTTTTTTTATCTTTGATCTATTTTGTAAAAATATTTCGTCATCATCTCGTATCGGTTCGGACATTTTGGCTTATTTATAAAGCGGAGTCAAAGCCTATTCAGAGGAGGTGTGAGGTCAGTTGTTGAAATGCTAATGGATCGTTGTGGAAATGCATTCTATGAAAATATTAAAGGTGCCATTCATTTTTCTCAAAAAAAAAATAAACGTGCCATTCATTTATCCAAAAGCTTGAGTCTAATGCAAAAAGACGAAAAGGTAAAGAAAAACGTAAGCTTCAAATATCTCCATGCTACTTTTATCCTGCCTCGATGACAGGTGGGACCACGAAGCAACCAACGGAACAACAATTTACCAAGATCGCACGAAGACTCTAGAACTTTCTCCATCAGCTCGCCTCTACACCCCCACCGCACCGTTCTGCTTCCCCAACCTCTCCTTCCCCAACCTTTGAGAACATTCCGTCACCTTCCAGACTCCTCCCCTCCGGCCACCTATATAAAATCCCACCTCCTCCCATCGCATCACCACCGAAGCAATCGACAGATCAACAATCCAACGCAGTCCTAATTCGCAGGAGATCCCTAATCAGCGAGCGAGAATGGAGGGCAGGGTGTTCGGGCTGGAGACCCCGCTGATGACGGCGCTGCAGCACCTGTTGGACATCCCGGATGGCGAGGCCGGCAACGCGGGTGGCGAGAAGCAGGGCCCGACGCGGGCCTACGTCCGCGACGCCCGCGCGATGGCGGCCACCCCCGCCGACGTGAAGGAGCTGCCGGGCGCGTACGCGTTCGTGGTGGACATGCCGGGGCTCGGGTCCGGCGACATCAAGGTGCAGGTGGAGGACGAGCGGGTGCTGGTCATCAGCGGCGAGCGCCGGAGGGAGGAGAAGGAGGACGCCAAGTACCTGCGCATGGAGCGCCGGATGGGAAAGCTGATGCGCAAGTTCGTGCTCCCGGAGAACGCCGACATGGAGAAGATCTCCGCCGTGTGCCGCGACGGCGTGCTCACCGTGTCTGTCGAGAAGCTGCCGCCGCCCGAGCCCAAGAAGCCCAAGACCATCCAGGTCCAGGTTGCCTGAAATCGTATTGAAGCCAGGCGGGTCGTGATCTTCGATCGTTGGTTAGTGAGTGAGTTTGCTGTGCTGTGATGAGTGATGTGTATGTGACTCTGTCTTTATCTATCCGCTGGTGTGAGGGTGTCGTCACTCGTCGGTCTGTCATCGTTTTCATGTTTCATTTAGCCTGGTCATAACGGAAAGTAATTTATGTTACTTTTCTAAGTTATTACTTTTATAGTGGAAATAATATATGTGTGATGTCATGCATCAAATGCTTATTCATTATAATATAGACTCATTTTGTTTTAAAATGTGTGATGTTATGTTATGGTAACATACAAGTCTCTTTCTCGTCATTTAAATGTATACCGTATCATCTAAATACTTAGTCTATGTTATTATTTAAGTTACTCCCACTATGACTAGCCTTATAGAAATACAGATGCCCTACTTCTTTGTCTGAACAAATATATGACTGCTTATAGAAATGCAGATGCTCTGCTTCTTTGTCTGAATAAATATATGAATCGGATGACCACTTCGTATGAATCGGATGACCGCTTGAACGAAGTCCCGTGCCGCCCCCCACGCGGGCGACCGAGCCCGTGAGCCCCAAATCGCGCCGCCCTCGACCCTCCCCTCCGTTCCTCCCCCGTCGCCGCTGGCGAGCGCCGCTCGGCAAAGCACGGGTGGTTTCGACAGCGGTGGGACGTTCTCTACCCGGCGACGTGGCTCTATCACGGGACGAAGCAGCTGGCGGCGGTGCGACCAGGTGGTGATGGCGATCTCGACCGGCGGCTGCGCGTCTAGGTGCGTGGTCCGCGGGTGGCGGTGCTTGCTCGCGAGCCTCGGCGGCGGCGGGGTGGAGTGTTGCGGCGGCTCGGTGAGCGACATCGATCTTGACCGACGGCTGCGCGTCTAGGTGCATGGTCCACGGGTGGCGGTGCTTGCGGCTCGCAGGCCTCGTCCGGCGGCCGGCTCGGGGGTGGGTGTTGCAGCGTCGGCTCAGCTGAGCAGCGACGACGGCGGGCATGGCTGCATGGCCGGCACAATGGCATCAGGTAGGTGCAGTGCGAGTGTGCAGATGGACGGCGAGAAAGACGACGTGGCTGCAGCAGCGCGGCGGCGGAGCCGATTCACCCGATCTAGGCCTGATCCGGGCCTGGCCGAGCCTGATCCGGGCCTGATCTAGGTAATTGGCACTGCTACCGTGTTCGGTCAGTTCCCCTCCCCTAGGCTGTCGTGCGGCTCGCTGCCTGCAACTTTGTGCTTGACCTACCTGTCCTTCATGTCGGCGGTGCGATGTGGCGTTGGTTGGAGCTTTAGCTCAAGTTCGTGGATGCCGGGGCGACAGCCCTGAAAGGTAGACCGCGCGGGCGACCCTTCGGCGAGCGACGTGGCGGTGGTGATGGTACCTATCTTCGGTCATGTGGATGGCGAGGAGCGGACGTTGGGAGGCTTTGGTGTTGGCGGCGTTTCGGCGTCGGCATCTCCCGGATCGTGTGTCAGAGGCTTAACTCGAGGACAACGGGCACGAGCGGATGACGGGGAGCGACACAAGGTTTTTCCGGACGAAAGTCCTGTGCTTTGGCACCAACGGCGGCGATGCCTGCGGGTATCGTTACCCTCTCGGGGGCGCCGCTGAGGCTACCTTCTTCGCGATAGGGCTCCGGGTGAAAACCCTTGACCCTCGGTCTCGACGGCTGTGGCGCGGCACGTCGTTACCCTCTTGGGGACGTCGTCGTGGAGCCCCGGTTCATCCTTGTCTCAGACTGTTGTCTTTGGTGTCAAGTTTGGTCTTTCGCGTTTTCTTGTTTTATCTGGATCTGCTTTGTTAGGGGTATCTTCATCTCCTTGTATCCATTCAGCCATTGTGGCTTTATTTATAAAGCGGACGAAAGCCTATTTTGAAGAATATACGAATCCCTCGCCCTCATTTTTATTTTACTAAATTCATGATATTATGTTACTTCCTTTAGTTCATATTAATGGTTTTAACTTTATCTATGTTTAAATATATCTAGTTAAGCATTTAGACTAGGTAAAACTTGTACTCACTCCGGTTTATATTTTTGTTTCATATTATTATTCTCAATTTTATCTAGATTTATATATATCTGGAAGCATTTAGACTAGATGCATGTAGATTAAATTGAGTCCATATTATTGTTTTCAATTTTATCTAGATTCGTATGTTGCATGTATTTGGAAGCATTTAGACTAGATGCATTTTAGACGGGAGGAAGTAGTTAGGGCATCTCTAATCGATTCCTAATAATTGGTTAGAGGTTTTTTTATTCCTCTAAGTATACCTAAACGATGCACAAACCGTTTTAGCAGATTAAAAAGTTTACTCATCGGCTTTGACAACTTTTATATTTAGTTATCGGCTGCATCGATGAGTAAAAGATTTCTCCCCTTCTAGCGTGTTCACACCCATTTCCCTCTTCCACCTCGAGCTCTCCTCCATCTTCAGCGACCACCGACACCCCCACCTACATAGCCATCAGCGGAGTCCCGTGATGGACGGATCCTCTCGCCGGCCGTCTCCGCCACTAATCCCCAGCGATCGCCGGCACTATAGCCCCCCGCGGAGAGCTCAAGCCTCTTCCTCTTCCCGATGCCGTTCTCCTTCTTCTCCGCGATTGGCGCCACCCAGGTGCCAGAGGTAGCCCCAAAGCTCCGCCAGCACCCTCGACCTGTCGGTGCTGCCGGCGATGGTCTACTGCGACGTGCGGCAGCGGTCGTGGAGGGCGTGGGTTGCCAAAATCACCCATCACAACACCCACCAGAAGGTCTGGATAGGTAGCTTCCAGTCAACGGAGCGGGTGACGCTGGCGTACAACGTGAAGAACGTCGAGCTCCAAGACGCTGACTGCGGCGAGCTCAACTTCCTGCTTAGGTGCGGCAAAGTGCCAGACTTGGAGCCGGCCAGCCTCCGACTCGTCTTCGACTGCGAGCGGCGGGAGGACAGGGAGGCCCGCGAGCGCCTCGAGGCGGAACGCCACGACGCGACGAAGGTGACAATGCTTGTCGGGCTCAATCTAAAGCTCGTCGAGGAGGAGCGGCAACGGCTCGAGGAATTTGTCGAGGCCAAGCGGAAGGCCGACACGGCAAAAAAGAAGGGGTCGCTGATGCTGCGTGGCCGTCGACAGCTCCGGTGTCGGCCAGGGTGAGGGAGGAGGACGTCGGTAGCTCCGCTGGCCAGTCGATGGCGTCGGCAGTCATCGAGCTCGACAACGACTCCTTCTTCGAGTGGGATGAGGATTATGTTAGGTTTAGTTGAAGTCCGTTTGAATTTAGTTAAACTTGACCAACTTTTGGTTATAGTATGTATATATTATGTTAAATAGATGTGTTGGTTTCAAATTCGGTTTGAATTTGGTTAAATTTGATCGAATTTGGAGGTGATTGTTTGATTTACTTCTCTAACTTTAGAAGATCGGTTAGAAACTGCTATCGGTTAGAAGAGTATTTTAACCGATTTTGAACAATTTAATCTAACCGATTGGGTATCGGTTAGAGATGCCCTTAGAAGTTCTCATCCAAGAATCGCGTCCGTAAGTTAATGGAGAACAGATAACCTCAGAAGGTGTGGGGATTTTGTCTTCGCCAAATTGGGTGAAAAAATAAATACTAGTAGTGCTTTTCAGCAGGGGAGAAACAATTCTGGTCCCAAAGAAGCTTTGCATCTTGTCATTTTGGTTTCCAATGTTGTGTGAGCTTAAATTAAGGCTTCGTATTTCTCATTGTAACAACCATGACATATGCTGCTCAGATAATTTACTCAGTCAACTACGGCACCGATAAGTTATTTAAGAAACATATATAAGGTTATAGAAAACCTTACAATTCTCATAACCCATAACCCAGATCACACATTAAGTAAAAAAGATTTTATAACTTTTTAACATACAGTATAATCGTAGACGCTCATAACACGTACATGCACTCACCCCTATGAACGCACACCTATCCCTATGAGCATCTTTGAGAGACTGAGCCGACGAATCGGGTCTTGAGATTGACGAAGTCATCCTGTCGACGGGAAGGTCGCCTCCCAGTGAAAGAATTTTAAGAGAGCCAATCCAGTTTCTTTCTTCCTCCAATGCCCCCCTTACCTCCCCTTGGTTCACCGTGCTTTTTTCCTCCAACGCCCTCCTTACCTCCCCCTCATGTCAACCCCACGGTGACAGGGGCAAACCCTAGCCCCTCACCATGTTCACCTCCTTTCCTCCCCATCACCACCATTTGTTAAAGCATGTGTGCTGTCGTCGGTGGCAGAGCCACCTGGTTCCCGCTCACGAGGAGGACGGCGCATGCCGATTCCGACCTGGTGGTGGCGAAATGCAGCGACAAATCAAAGCTCCACTACGCGGTAAGCCTACGAGCCGAGGTGGTGGAGGTCCCTCGTGGTGGAAGCAACAAAGCTCGACGGCGCTGGAGGTTGCCTCTCGTGGGAGATTGCGGTGACCCAGCATACCACTGCATGATGTAGTACACTATAGTCGTTGACATAACACCAATAAAAATACTGTTCACTAGTATTACATCCCTCAGAGTAGTACAACAGAAACATAGCAGGTCCAAGACATGACTATAGGTTACAACTCAAATCTTTACACAAGATACAGAGAACACTCTAGGTTAAAGAGAGAGAAGAAACTTCTTACAAAGAATAATCAAGAGTAAATAACTCATAGCTACCATACTTATTAAAATAATAGCTGAACTACTAGGCTTGCATTGCTGCTATTGCAATATTCTACAGAAGTAGGTTCTATGATAGAAATTCTATTCTTATCTAATCAGCAACTGAATCTTCACTTGAGTTGATGTATATGTTGACTTTCTTGAAGAGTTTTAGCTTTTAATGATGATTTGAAGCATAACTTGGTGTAGACGTCGTCTGTACTGGCTTTAGAACCTAGCAAGGGTTAAGAAGATACTTTGAGTACGAGCGTACTCAGCAAGTTCACTAAAAAAGGAGTGTTCGATGCACTATAGCTACAGCCACAGACCGTAGGTCATAGGCCATGCAAGTTTTCGTAAACATTTCTTCAAAGGTTTCTTTTATTCTGAAAAACTATGTCCGTCAGCCTTCACGGGTTTACTAGAACTTTCATGGAGTTCCTTTCCCGCCGCGTTCGCAGCTCCTTCCCGGAACAGGGAGTAACAAGTTACAGTTCTTACACTCTGCAGAGGTGCGTCACTTTAACCATGAGAGATCTTAGCTCTGTTGCACATCTGGGCCGCAAACCCGTTCACACTTCCTTGGTGTGAGGCCCAGACTAAGACCCAAGCCAATCACTGCCTTCTCCGCGACCCCGCATGTCTCCTTGGTGTACGCCAGCCCACCTATTGAATTATGGCAATGGCAGTACATACCGTTCAGATGTCGAAACTATCGTGGGACGTTGAGGGCTCCCACCCATATGTTGCATATCCTATACGAATTACCATAAATAATATGCATGCTACCAGTGATAACAACCACGACCCGCACATCCAGCTCCATGCGAGAGGGAAAAGATACGGCTGACTTCTTCGTCCCATTCCAAATCTCATGGTCAACGCGTTATATACGGCGCAAGAATCACTAACGACATTGCTTGTTAAGTCCTAGATAATATGTTCCTTTATCACCGGAACTCTTATAGTAGTTTATTACCTCATGGTAAATAACCTATAATCACATTATTATGAAAATAGTGTTTTCTGTCCTTTTTCAAATGCAGGTGATGAGAACACTGGATTTGTAAAATACTTTACATAAAATAATCAAAGGACATGAGCAAGTGTGAACTTGCCTTTTGTAATTGCAAGATTATGCACTCACGGTCTTCAAGACAATATAAGATCCAATAGCGGAAATCTGCATCATTGGTCCGGTAAGGACTAATGTTTAAAGAAACAATATGCTTTTATGCATAAGTAATGTAATGCAAGTTGGTAAAAGCGAATCCCGAGAATAACATTGTTCTAGGGTTTGGATATTGGTAAGGGTTTCCTTGGAATGTGTTGCCCTTTTAGATTAAGTTTCATACATGTGCTTCTTGTTAAGGCTTGTGAGTGTGTGTAATACAACATGTATTTATACAACAATAAAATACGTAGTATGGAATGCTACTCAAGGTTGCTCACATCTGAATTATTTATCTTCAAGTTTTACTTTACAAGTAATGTCACTGATAAAGAATTTAAGTATTAACAATCTTATTATACAAGTATAGTATAAAGTAAGGTGTTTACTATTAATTTTCATATGTTGATTGAAGTGGCAAAACGAATAACATTTGAAGAAAATCTTACTCGACTAAGCAGAAGCATTTAAGCTCTTAAGTTAACCTTATGAGGTGTTCTTTCTAGTTATAGTCTTTAAGTCAGAAAGTATTGCCTTTATTAGAATACTGAAATTAGTAGTATTTGAGACTTATCTATCTTGGTTTTTAACTGGGTTGGTTTGGTATTAAGATGCTTTGTAATTAATTATAACAGACCAAAGTTAACTATAAACTATATAATAAAGTTTTTAGTACTATACTTAAAGTTTGGTAGATTAAAGTTAACTTTAAAACATAGATGGAATTTAGGTGTAATGCTTGTTATACTTATGTCTTGTTCACCTTATAATGTTTCTTTAAAGTTACTTAAGTATGGTATTATTTTGATTTGATGGTGGTTAAGGTTTATGAATAAGTCAACAATATTATTTACTACTTATGACCTCACTCATAGTATTTTGATTTGTTTATATACTTGTGGTTACAATAGTAAGGTTCCCAACCTTTAATAAGGTAGAGATCCCTGTGTTTACAATGCTAGTCCCTGGATCAATAGCTAGCATCCACAGTTAAGATGTAATATCAAGAAACAAAGGTCATAATACAACTTTATAACCAAGAATAAAATAATTCATTACATCTTACATAGCTCATTTGGCTATCTCATTACATTGCAGCAGAATACCTATAAAGCATGGAGTCCTTCATCTTCAAAGTGCCACAGGCAATCATGTTGGTTGTAGACTTGTAATCTTATTCAACAAACTTCACTAATATCAAACAAACCTGCAACATGATAAGTTGCAGCCACAAGGGTCAATACATTTGAATTGTATTGGCAAGTTTCACTACTATGTAGAAATAAGTGGATCCTATCATTACATGCATATTTGGCTAAGTAGGGTTTAGGCTCTTTTGCAGAAAGCAATATAGTTTTATCCTATCTTTTCAAAAATATTTTTTGACCTTTTGTCAAATTTTTCTGAACTTCTTGGAAAACTCCAAGTGCTTCAAATCCCTTGTTGTCACCATTAAGGTTTACTTTGAGAAATTGGAATGTCGAGATCTTCCATAGCTTCAGGCCTTAGTTGCTCAGTATTGTCCATAACCGGGGACACGGCTAAGTACTTAGAATTTTTGATCTTCTGCAGAAGTTGTACACTTTAACCACATGACACAATCTCATCTTGATGCCACCAGTGGCCGCTGGATAAGTACTCACCAAGATGGAGTACTAGCAGATTGAGAATGTGACAAAGTCTTTCCATAGAAGTCCTCCCAATACACAATGCTAGCTTGTCATCCAGGCACCAATGTAGGGATATATTTCCCTTACACAATTCTAGTCAACCTGAAATGCCAATGCATGGGTCTTCCACTATGTAGTTGACTAAGCAAGAGCCCATTTAGCATGTGGCTGTACACGGAAGCCACTGTACGAGAAACATGTTCAACCTCTAAGTCCCTGGGTGGTTTTCTTCTAGTGCACATACAAAAAGAGATGGCCATATAAACATGGTTCCTTTTGTTGCCACCTTGTCCAAAACTTGAGTATCCTTGTCCACCCAGGTGGTTCATTGAGTACTTGTTTTATTATATAAAACATATATCTTTTTAACACTTCATATATTCATAACATGTATCCCATCCCAAATATATAGCAGGGCTAAGCTTACTACATCTACATTGTTTCCACTAAGGGAGATATAATGATATCCTATTAGGATTTAGCATAGCATAAAATATAATAGTCCTTATCATGCATGTTACAAAAATCCACTAAGTGTAATGAAAATAGTAGGACATGGATGATAGTGTCACTTGCTTTTTAGTAGAGAATGATGGTTCACTTCTTGATCTTGCAAATATCACACTCTTCTAATTCCACTACAATTCAATCAAGCAAACACAAATTCAACTAGCATTCCAACCAATTTATCACACATAAAATAATAGAAACAAGGTCATGCATGCAAGCATGCAAAAGATAGTTTTATTTGCAAAAGTGGTTTCTACTAGGCTCTAAACATTATAAAGTTCAAAGTGATCATTTACTAAAGTGGTAAAACTATTTGCAAGAGGTTTTATCTATCAACCATTTTTTTAAATCAAAACAATATTTTATGTGGTTAAAAATGCTTTTAGCAAAGCAATATTCTTTAAAGGGTTAACCAAATATATTTTAATTCTCAAAACTTGGTGTTTAGGGTCATAAGGTTTGAATCAAATCATTTCCCAAAGGTTTTACTCAAAAATCATTTCTAAAACAAAAACAATATTTTTATTTGACTAGAAAAGAGCTAATTCAATTATTTATTCCTTATCTTCACAAAATACATTTTAAATCCATAAGTTGGTTCCTATGGTCAGTAGGTTCATAACAACCCATTTTGCAAAGATTTCATCTCAAAAACATATCTAGAACAATTTTATATTTAAAATAAGCCTACACAAGTTTCTGCAAATTCAAGCAATTTTCCAGAAGCAAAACATTAAACAAAATGCATGGTTGCAAAGTACTTGGTCTGCTGAATCCATTGATATAAAATTTGCAAAATTTGGACGTGTAGAATTAAAGTTATGAATTTTACAAATTTTTATATCAATCAGATTCTAATTTCTATTTTAAACAAAACCTTGTCCACGTGGCGTGATTCTATTGGCCGGTACTGCTTCGTGCAGATCAGCCTATCTGGACCGAAGGATTCAACTTAAAACGCATGGCTCAGATGGGCGCGTACCCCTTTGGTTAAGATCTAATCACAGCCCCTGGATTAAATTCTAACGGTCACAATCGCTTTGGTCAAGGACTGGCGGCGCTGCGCGGCGGCGAGCGGCGGTGTGCCTGCCGATGTTGCAGGAAGCGAGGGATAGGGGGAATGGCTTACAACGTTTGCGTGGTCGAGGTGAAGCTCGAGGTGCTGTCGGCTTGGCGAGGGGCGCTCAGGAATGGAGGGAATTGCTCGTCGGAGACGGCGTCGGCGTCAGGCGTCTCTGGAGGTTCTCTGGGACGGAGCTGCAGGTCGTGCCGAGGCAAAGTAAGCGCACGGTTAGATGCGGGCGAGCGTGGGGAGTATGGTAGCATCACTGAGAGGTGCTGGGGAGGTCTGAGCTTACCAGGGGGAGGTCGCCGGAGTTGCTTGCAGACGATGGCACTGCTGGTGTGGTCGTTGCCGACGGTTTGGGGCGCACGCGAGCGAGTGGAGCACACGGGCAGAAGCGCAAGGGACTGGAGAGCAAGCTTGCGTGCTCGGGGAGTGGAGAGGCGGTCGGAGTCGCCGGAATTTCACCGGGGAAGTTTGTGGGGGACAGTGGGTTCGAGCTTGCGATTGACGCAGCCTGGAGGCAGAGAGGGAATGGCGCTTGGGGGAAAAGAGAGGGGAGGGCGAGGCGCTTTCACGAGCGTGGTATCTGATGAGTTTACTCCGGCCATCAACGCGTATTCAAGGGAATTAATCGCGGCAGAACGCCGTTGAGAAAGGGGGAAACGGCTGGCGCGGGTGGAAACGATGACGACGCGGCAGTGGGTCCGGCTGACAGTGAGAGAGAGAGGAGGCGCGGGGTCCACTTGTCTGCGACTCAGCGGGTTGATCACTCAGTGAAAAACGTTTCACGCGTGGGGCGAGTAGGTGGGCTGGACTGCTGGGCTTGTTGGGCCTGTTGGGTTGGGTTGTGTTTGTTTCATTTTTTTATACAGAAAGATTTTTCTTTTTCTATTTGAATTTCTATTTTGATTTTCAAACAAATAATTCAAACAACAAATCAAATCAAACCACCACCAAACTTTATATTGATTTTAGTTCTGTTTAACAACATAATCCAAAGTCCAAAACAAAATAATTTTTATTCTTTTTAGGATCCATTAAATATTAAATAAATAGACCTTAGTCATTAATTCAAATAGGATTTTATTTATTTAAAAACTCTATTTGAAAACTAAATAATACCAAAACCTTTTCAGTAGGTTTTATTTGAAAGCATAAAAACACTTGGAAATCTTATTTAAAATAAATTAACAAGTTTTAGTGTTTATTTAAAATGAAAAAGCCTTTACTTAAATAAAATTGGATATTAATAAATCCTCATTGTTTATTTAAATAAACCTTTACTCTTTTTATCAAATAGAAATATTTTATTTCAAAAGCTTGGCGAAGATCTAATTTGGCTCTATAAAATAATCCTTATTTATTAATTCTACCTTTGCTTTTGAAAATCAAATCTTTTTATTAAAAGATCTAAAAATAGTTATTCCAACTATTTTAACTTTATTGTTTATTTATCTTTTTAAATCCCTTTAGGATTTTTATTTGCTCAAAATAGGTTTTGATATTTCCAATTGGAATCAAAAAGTTTCTTCTCACCCTAAATTTCAACAATTATTTATTTTGTTTATTTATTTTTCACATTTCAAAATTTGGAAATTTTTGGGATGTGACAACAATAAAGGAATAGATTTTATCTCTTTACAAATTATTCTTGGAGATTTTTATTAGATAAGAATTCTTTTATAAAATAATTTATACTTATGTTTGAAAGATAATTTAATAAAATTGTATTTAAAGTGTGTTATTTCATTTTGGCTTCACACAACAATATTTAAGACTAATAATTTTTATTAGACTCAATTCATTAATTTTAAAAAATATTACCAAATTTTATTTGACATAATATGAATTATTAACTAAATAAATAAGTTTAAATTCAAGTTATGAAGGTGTTTAACTTTTTTATTTAATTCAAAAGTGGAATACCACATTTTTAACATGTAGGTATTATTTTTGTGATCATTTTGATATATTACATTTATTTTTGTGATTTATAAATAATAAGATATGATTTTAATAAAGTTTATTACTTTATAAATACTTAATAAATAATAAATATTTAATTAAGATGAATAATAATGCATGATTATAGTTTTAAACTCTAATTCTTATTTTTCGAAGATTTTTAGTATTTCATTTATATTTTTAACATTTACCATTATTAAAATATTAATTATCAAAGTACTAAAATTTTATAAAGTATTTATTAAATAATATTTATTTAAATAATCATTATAATAATGCTTAGTAATAGTTTTAAGTTGTAGATTTTATTTTTCTAAACATTGTCATATATTATATGTATTTTTCCGATTTATAAAACAAAAGATATCAAATTTACAAGATTTAATCATTTTATGAATTTCTTAATTAAATAACTAATTGTGTTTATTAGGTAATGCTAATGTCAGCATAGGCTGAAGGGTTTTTCTCACCAGAGCCTAACCTACCCCCAGTCACTGACTGGTGGGGCCTATTGCCATGTCAATTTTATTGTATTTATTCATTACAGAAGTATTACTGAAAGAAATAAATGATAAAGAAATTGAAATATGACATCATGGTGACATCATCAATGGGGAATCCTCACAGTATCCTTCGATTCTACGTATTTGCTGGTTGCGCGAGTTGGTGCTAGGGCCTATCAAGAAGAGGACGTCGCGGTGAACCTTATAGTGGCGGCGCCGCCTTGAAATGGCTACTGGTGACGGTGGTATGACGCAACAGCTGACATCGAATTGGTGGCGGACGCCAAATCGGCAGCTTGCCAAGGAGGAAGACGACGGATTAGATTTCCAAAAGTGCAGGCTTGGGCGTTCTTTGAGTTCTGTGAAGTGGTAGTGTCTCAGCTGCCACCCGTGAGCGTCGGTTAGAAAGGGAGGTACTGGGCCGTGGGCCACTTTCTGGACTGAGCTCGTTCCTTTATTTTTTTCCTGTTTTCTGCTTTTATTTCATTTTATTTTCAGATTTGAATTATTCACACTTTTGTTTTAAGTTTTTCTAGAAATTTTTCTTTAGAAATTTTTTCTTTAATATTCTGGTATGAATTATTATTATTACATACTTTATTTATTTACTCTTATACATTCCCTTAATCATTAACATATAAGGAGTTATTATATTAAATGGAATAAATAGAATCTAGGGTTTTGGGTTTTAGGATTTGTTTATAATCCTATAAAAATGATTTCATTATTTTCTTGATGTATATACTTTTCTGTAACATTGTTTTCACTTTTATTTGGGGTAGTTAAGTTTTAAAAATGTTTAATAATATTCATAGGGTTTATTTTTATGTATTTAATCCTATAGTAAAGCATAGGGTGATTTATAATTATTGTATCCCACTTATTCCATGCTCATATGAAATGAGTGGTTAGAGAAATGGATCAAGGAATTTGCCCAAGGACTATAGATGGGATATTTATGAGATGTTGATGAGAAAACTTATTAATAAGTTTAGAGTTCTGAATTGTAATTACTCACCCTAGGGTTTAAGGTACTTACTATACTTATCTTCTTTTGTTGATGTGAATAAAGATTAATGGCTAAACCTTAATAATATCACCATTCAAAGTAAAATAGTGGATTTGTTTTCTAGGATAACTTATAAGAAAGAATTGATAAAGTTAATTCTTAAGCACATATGATAATAATGATTATAAATGACAAAGATGTGCTTAATTGGTTAGTTATGGAAAATATTTCTATAAAGCATTGTGGAAACAAGATGATAGATCAACCATAGTAAGTGGATACTAGGTTTGGTCTTAGATTTAGGGTTTAGTGTTTAACAAGGATCCCTATGTTCCATACTTTATAATTCTAGACTTTTGGTTAAGTAATTCCCTTCCTAGATATAATACTTCTCTATATCCATCATCATGTGTTTACATGATGAGCTTTGCTTCATAAGAATATTCTTATCCACCTTTTATTCTTCTGAGTCCATTTGTAATTCCAGTGAGCTTGATTCTAAAGCATTTCCTAATCTTTTCATATCTATATTTGGGTATATCAACTACTCTACTATTGATAATCTCTAATCCAACAAGTGGTTACTTCTAACTCCAATCACACTCTTTCTTAATTATCCTTCACTAATATCACTTCAATAGATTTATACATCAAATCCTACTTCACCTCAAGTGCTTAGTATTTCCAAAGAGTAAACTACTACTTCTTTAATCCAATGTTGCTCTGACATCATTTTAATCATACTATCTTGTCTCTACTTGACTCCAATATATAACCTTCCAACCTCATATTATATTAATGTGACTTGTACTGACTAATCTAGGATGATATATCTATACTATGATTCAATCATGTTTTATCCACCAATGTCACTTATACATGGTATAAGCATTCAATGTTGGTACATAAGGTATGATCATAATGATCCTTTGATCCTTTATGGTTCAGGTTTCCAGTTGACTAAACAAAGCTTCATCAATATAACCCTACAGTTGTATTCTAATTATCTTCTGTTTAGTTCTATTGGATTAAGAGATATAATTCATTGACTATACCTACTTGATCCAATAGGACTACTCCTGGTAACTATCTTTAGACTTCATTCTTGTAATCTTCTTTGTTACCATATTGATTTGATTTCCTCAAATCACTTCCATATTATAGATGAAATCTACAACTAATCATCACCACTTATCTCTTCTTACTTCTTTCTTTATAAGCTTTAAGTGAATACTATAATAAGGACACGAGTTTATAGGTTAAGAATTGATAAGTTAAGAATTGGTGAATCAATAATTGATTACTCCATATTGATGAACAACAAATATAAGGATTGGATTCAGTAGAGATGATAAAGATTGATATGGAAAGAAAGATATATGGTGAATGATCTTAACTTTGGTTTATTTCCTACTCCATCTCACTAGAGAGTTAAAGTTAGGTATTTCCATGATACTCATGGTATAAGTAGATGGGATTAAGATATAGTTGTTACATTCTTATTATTTGTGTTATATTTATATCTTGATGTTCCTGAGTGATTATAATGAATACAAGGATATGATTACTTTAAGGATCAAAGATAACCATTAAGTAATGTATTAGTTTTTTAACATCTATTACATTTGATCTACCCTTAGATCAAATCATGTTACCCAAAATAAGGTTTTAGCAAATCATATTGAAACTTATCGCAATCAACTTAATGATCTACTTCAATTACATCAAGTTAAGAGAAGTTTCAATCACTTCGTCAAGTTTTTATTTAAAAGCGCGAAAATTATTCAGATTTTCTATGCATGAATGCAATGCACACATCTGTGTTCAACTTATTTATAAGCTCTAATGCTGGGATGTTACAGCGATGGCAGGGCGATCGATGCTTCTACATGGATCTACCCTGGCGGATGCTATTAGGGGGCATTAGGCTCCCTCCACCGGAGCTAGGGGTGGAGAGGATGAAATGGATCGTATGGGCACCTAGAGGGGGGTGAATAGGTGCTACTCAATTTTTAGTTCTTTTTCAAATTTAGGCTTGACACAAAGTAAATTCTATAGATATGCAACTACGAGAATTTCCCTATATACAAACCTAGCTACTAAGCACGTAAAGAGAGGAGCAAGGAAATCGTAGTAGAGCACGCGGAGACACATGGATTTGTTTTACCGTAGTTCCTTCCTAGTTAAGGGAAGTACATCTGTGTTGGAGGGGTGGGCGGTTCTAAGACCACCACGCCACAATAGGCCTCACCCTATTCTCCGATGGATCTCACCACGAAAGGCCCGATCCACCTTCTCCACTATTAGTACCCTTCGAGGCGAGAATCGGTGCCTTTACAACTCTATCGGGGCACACACCCACAACTGAATTGGGGGCTCCCATAATGACAACAAGCTGTCACAAGAACAAGGTTTATCAATATAAACAAAAGCAAGGATCTAGATATTTGCAAGAAATACTAGATCAGTGATTCTCCAAATGAATGGAGAGAGATGAAGCGCTTTATTGCAGTTGTTGAAGATCGAGTCCTCCTCCTTCGATTCCCCAAGGGACGGGTCCTTTGGGTGGATCTAGGTGGAGCTCTCTTGGATGAAGGTTGCAGATCATATATTGACTTTTTCGAATGAACCAAGAGTTTTGGCAGGAGGGGGAAGACAGGCTTAAATACCAACTGCCCAGATCTTGCCGTTGGAGAAATTTGGGGGCAGATTATCCGTCCTAGGGGAAAATCCACCCCCAGGACGGAAACTCCGGAGAAAACTCTGCCCCCCATACAGAGAGCGACGCGGGTCTTGACTTGGTGAAATTCCTCGAGGAGGCGGATTATCCGCCCCCTCAAGGGGCGGATTATCCGCCCTGGGGAGAAAATCCGCCCTAGAGCCAGAAAGTCCACGGGAAACTCTGCCCCCTCTCTGGGGGTTGCGCCTTGGTAAACTTAAAGCTGATCCTAGGGGGGGATTATCTGGCCAGGCCGGAAAATCCGCCCAAAAATCCGCCCCCTCTCTGGGGGTTGCGCCCTGCTGGAAATGGGGAGGGGCGGATTATCCGCCCCCAAAGGCAGTTTCTTTTCCCTTTTTAAGATAGATATCTGCAACACTTCAACACACATTAAATAATCCTTGATACTGATATCTAACACACAAAACACTAGGGATTATGAAATTTTCTTTCAATCTCCCCCTTTTTGGTGTTAGATGACAATACTAGGATTTGCAATAAAACCTACTAACATCACCTTAAGGAAATGAAGGCGGCTCCCCCTAAATGTGTGCATATTTATAATTTGCATTTGAATACAAATGCACACACTAAAGATCAAGCCACTTTCATAACAAAGACAAGTAAAACAAGGTGAGTTGGGGAATGAAGTCTTACTTCCGGGATGTGAAAATAGCCAAAGTGAATAATGATATTATTAGGCTCCAAGCACATCCCACAATATTGATGTAAGCAATAGATAATACCATAAATCCATATGCTATCAATAGAATACCATATTTCCATAGATAAATCCAGAATTCCATATGAGCAGATCCATACGATAAATCCAGAATTCTAGAGATCCATACAGAGTATCACATGACAGAGTCTTATACAAACCAAGCACACAAATCAAGCAAATAAAACGAATGAAAAAGAGGCAAGTGCTTGCGCCCGACCTATGCAAATCCGAGACCTAATAGAACTACTTCTCCCCTTTGGCATCGAAACACCAAAAAAGGAAGAAGAGCGATGCTAGCGCCCCAGAAGATGGTACTACACACCCAAAATTGCAAGAACAAATCAACCAAAAGCCAAAAAATGGGTGTGTTTTCCATAAGAACAAGATATATGCAAGAAAAAACAAAGAGAGCCAATAGAAACCAACTCTTCTCGAGGAAGAGGGCGGTGGCCGAAGCCACCATGTTGGAGCGCATGGCATGACACCGCGAAGATGTATCTTGAGTTCAAAACCAATGCTCATCGATGACCCACATATCACAAAATGATATTAAGGGAAATGATTTTTCTTGCTTTCGACATTATGGGGGGAGGGTTATCCCAATCAATTAGGACCACACTCCCCCTATGTCTATGCCCGCATCTAAACCAAATACATGAAGAAGAGTAAGTGACTATGCAAGGGTAGTCAAGCCAAGCTCCTTGAATCTATGATATTTAGCTCATTCCTCAAATAAAAAATCTTGCTTCATCAAGAGGCTTCGTGAAGATATCAGCAAGTTGGTTCTTCGTACTCACAAAAGATAGTGCAATATCGCCACGAGCAACATTGTAAGATCCCTCCATTGTAAAGGAAAAGGATCCCTGTGATTGCAATGCTAGTCCCTAGATCATTGCTAGCATCCACAGTTTAAGATGAAGTACACAGATACAAAGGTCATTTATTACATCCATTCCAGAGATAAAACATAGTCTTTTACAACTCAAGGCCACATGCCTAATACAAGAGTTTGGAATAAGTAAATAAACATAAGTCTTCATCTTCATGTGCCACAGGCAAGCATGTTGAGTGTAGACTCATGACTCCTAATCATCATCGGAGTAACCTGCAACATCACAAATTCTGACCAGTGGGTCAATACTTTGGAATAGTATTGGCAAGTGATACCTTAGTAAATTTTAAGTGGACTATATTACTATATGCATTTTGGCTTAGTGTAGTTTGGCTTGCTTTGCTCAAAATAGGTTTTTCCTATTAGTTGAAATTACTAAGTTTTTCTTTGTCAAAAACTTTTCCCAAGAAACCACCAATAGACATTGGGGTCCTTCACCCTTGTTCACCCACAAGTTTTTACTTAGAAGTTGGAGTGATGAGATTCTTGATAGCTTCCATGTCTTGATGCTCAAGTTGTCCATTGCCATGGACTTGGCTAAGTACTTAGATTTTCCATCTGCAGAGGTTGTGCACTTTCCCCACCAGACTTGGTTTCCCAAGACAGGACCTTTCAGAAGCCTTTCCTTAGACCAAATGGACGCGCTCCAACCTATCATTCCCACTACCACCAACTGTCCAAATGGCTAAGTTCTAGCAACTTATGTGATCCAGGTAGAGCCCATATTTCCAAGTGGCTGCACTATAAGCTTCTCAACACTTGGCCTCTAAAATCCCTTTGTGCCTGGGTGGCATACCACAAGTGAGATACACAAGGTAAACCATGTCCATGGGCCTTGTGTAACCACTCAACCAAAAACCACCATTCAAGTCCCATTCCACCCAGGTGATTCATTGACTTAGTTGTTTTATTAAGAAAAACATAAGTCAAAAGACTTAGAAATATTTTCATCATAGCATGTATATACTTTAACAACCCTTGTTTGCTACTGGCTAGGATAAGCATGGCATAGTAACTTAACTTAGGAATTTCCTAGCAATTCTATATCTACTTAGGATTTCCCATCATGGCATTTGGCAAAAATAGTAACATGCAAGACTTTGCAAAATATTTCTAATGCTTGTATAAAACATAGGGATGGAAATATTCATGAAGTACCACTTGCCTTGGTAGTTGGGAGAGTAGCACTCTTCACAATCACAATCACTAGCACCAAAGTCTACACAAAGAATAAAACCACAATCACATACAAGTCATATACAAACAAAAATATATATGCATGCATGCAAAAATGCTAAGTGATGATTTTTAAAACTCCACCAAGCAAGTGCATAGTACTGAACCATAAACAAGTCAAAAACTTGCCAAACCAAGTTTATTTAGCACTAAAACAAATTCCTAAACAATTTCTACACTCAAAATAGACTTAAACAAGTTTCTGCAAATAAAGTCATTTTAACAGAAACTTTTCACTAAACACATTGCATAAACAGAAAGGGCTTGTCTTCTTGATTCCAACGGTATAAAATTTGCAAAAATCTAACGTGGAAATCAAAATTTATAGCCTAATCAAATTTGAATCCAAATCTGTTTTAAATTCTGTTTTAAACTCAAACCCTAGCCACGTGTCTTAACCTTACTGGCGCGTACCTCTTCGCACCGGATCACGCACGCGGGCCGTAGGATCTAAGTGGCGATGCACGGTTCAGATCAAAACGTAACGCTTCGCTAAGTGAACTAATCCTACGCGCTGGATCTGGATCTGACGGCTACAAATCATCTGACCAAAACTAAGCGGCGCTAGCGGCGGCGACTGGCGGTGGCGCTGGCGTTCTAGGTCGCACGAAAGTGGGGGAAGAGGCTTACCAGAACCGCAAGGTCGAGGCGAAGCTCAACGTGGTGTAGGCTGGGCAAGGGGCGCACAGGGTCGTCGGGGATTCCTCGCCGGAGTTCGTGAATGCGTCTGATGCGGCTGATGTCGACGTTGGCGAGGCTCTGCGTCGCGCTAAGTCAAAAGAAAGGCACCATTAGATGCGCAAGATGATGGGGGTCCTAGGCGTATCAGGCAGAGGGCAAGGGGCGGCTGGTACTTACGGGGAGAGGTCGCCGGAGTTCGTGCAGAGGGCGGCGGCGCTCGGTCGAAGTTGTTGCCGAGGCTACAGATCATGCGAGAACAAACAAGGCGTGTCAGTGGATGCGCAAGAAGTTGCTGAGCATGATAGCGTGAGTCAGGGGCAGAGGGGAGCACCGTACTCACCGGAATTCGTCGGCGCGGTCGTCGGAACAGCGGCGGCGTCGAGCAAGTTGCGAGCAGCCTGGGGGCGTGAAGGGGGAATTGGTTGAGGGGAAATGGTCGCGAGGGAGAGGGGATTATATAGCCAGAGGATCGACAAGAAACGCCCAAGGATTCAATGCCATTTACCTCGCGGAATCAAAGCAGCAACGGGCAGCGGCGGAGTTCGTGCGCGAGATTTTGGGAAAGAAGACGATGACGTGGACGGGGCCCGCTTGTTAGCGAAATAGGCAGAGAGAAAGTGGGGTCTGGGTGTCAGCGGCCGCGTGGGTGCGTCTGCGCATGCGAGCGAGCGAGAGAGAGGCCGGGTGGGCTAACTGGGCCGGTTGTGTTATTGGGCTAGAATAGGGGCGCCTGGCCTTTTTCTTTTCTTTAATCCTTTTATTTTTCTAGAATGAATTTCAGGAATGGTTTTCAAATGATTTCAAACTCCTTTCGAATTCAAATCTATTTGGGATTTGTGCAGTGTGCATTAGTCACCAAACTTGGCATAAAATCATGTGGCCACTTTGAAAAAGGCTTGGTCATTTTTGGAGAGACAAAATAACAGGGACTTTGCACTTGATTGCAAATGTTTGAAAAATGGTTTTTGAAACCATTTCCATTTTGTAAAGTTTGGTTCGAATTCCACACTCAATCCATTCAACAAGGGAGGTAAACAATCTAGGTTTAAAACATTCAAACTCTCAAATGGGGATGGCCATTTGATATAAGTTTGTTCACATAAAATGATAACACTATGTGCTTCTGTTTTCTGAAATGAGTTTGAAATTGATCTCAATTCTATATGCATGCATGAATGATATGCAATCTTTGAAATCATGATTTTAGGGATGTTACAAACATGATCCCGAATGAAGTGATTGTGAATCTCAATATGTTTTGTTCTTGTATGCTGCACCGGATTGTAAGCAATTTTGATAGCACTATCATTGTCACATAAAAGAGGCACTTTGTCACAATTGACACCATATTCCTTTGAAGTTTGCCTCATCCATAATAATTGTGTACAAGCGCTTGGAGCAGCAACATATTCAGCTTCGGCGGTTGAGAGTGATATGTAGTTTTGCTTCTTTGAAGACCAACACACTAGAGACCTGCCCAAGAATTGACATGCACCAGAAGTTGATTTTCAACCATCCTTGTCACCATCCCAATATGAATCAGTGTAACCACATAGAGAGAAATTGGAGCCTTTGGGATACCATAAACCAAATTTTGGGGAATGAACCAAATATCTGAAGATTCTCTTGACCGCCACTCAGTGGATTGATTTAGGAGCGGCTTGGTACCTTGCACACACTCCTACACTCAACACGATATCGGGCCTAGATGCGCAAAGGTAAAGGAGATATCCGATCATGGATCAGTATACCTTTTGGTCACGTCTTTACCCTTTGTATTAAGATCAATATGACACTTTGTTTTCATTGGAGTAGCAACGCCATTGAGATCCGTCATCTTGAACCTCTTGAGCATGTCTTGGATGTACTTATCTTGATTAATGAAAGTTCCATCTCTAAGTTTTTTGATCTCAAGTCCAAGAAAGAACCTCAATTCTCCCATCATATACATCTCAAACCTGTCAGTCATAAGGGATGGACTCAAGACGAGCCACAGGAGCATAAGTCTCGCCAAAATCAATTCCTTCCACTTGAGAGAATCCTTGAGCCACTAACCTTGCTTTATTCCTCACAACAATGCCATTTTCATTTTGTTTGTTCTTGAAAATCCACTTGGTGCCGATAAAATTGCGGCACTCTTTGGGTTTCTCTACGAGCTTCCAAACCTTGTTGCGCTCGAAGTTATTTAATTCCTCATGCATTGGAATCACCCAATCCGGATCTTCAAGAGCATCAAAGACCTTCTTTGGTTCAAACATTGAAATGTGAGCTTGATGGTCACAAAAGCTTGTAAGCTCTCTTCTAGTAGACACCCTTCTTCTTAGATCACCGACAACCTTGTCAAGAGTGTGACCCCTTAACTCAAGGTTCCGATCAGCATGAGCCTTGTGTCAAGCCTCAATTTCCTTATTGTTTATAGAAGGAGTTGATTCAGCATTTGGATCCTTGTCTTGTCCACTACCTTGCCCTTGTTCTTGAACTGAGCTGATAACATGAGCTTTTTTCTGAATAGGTGCTTCAGGGCCGGATAATCCGCCCCTAGGTGGGGCTGGAATTTCCGTACTGGGAGATGAGGCAGCAACATCTTATTCCTGTGAGACCCTGGCAGAACTGGGAGTTCCAAGACTGGATAATCCGCCCCTTGGGCTCGGAGAATTCGGCCTGGAATTTTCTTCGCCATTTTTTTCCTCTTGAGGTCTGCTGGGGTGAGTTGGAGTGCCAGGAGCGGACAATACGCCCCTTGGAGGAGGCGGATAGTCCGGCCTGGGACTATTATTTTGCCCAGAAGACAGATGGTCTTCAGCAGGTTGCGATGTTGGTGCAGGGGTTTCTCCAGCAGTAGGGGCTTGTTGATCTTGTGTAGATGAGGGCTCCACTTGAGTGGAGCATTGTCCTTCCCGATCCTCCACAAGGGGTTCCTCAATGGGGCGGAAAAATCCCACGCCCATTATTCTTATGGCATCTTGGGGTATTTCAACATCTGCATCACAAACATCAACTTGCCCCACATGGGAGTCGTCATTTTCATCGAACTCCAAACTACAAGATTCTACAACAGTACCGGTGAGCTTGTTGTAGACTCTATAAGTGTGGGATTCGACACCGTAACCAACAAAAATATCTTCTAAAGCCTTAGACTCAAATTTAGACAAGCAGACACCTTTGATAAGAAAGAAACACTTACAACCGAATACCTTGAAGTATGAAATGTTGGGCTTGTTACCGGTAAGTATTTCATACGGAGTCTTGTCCAAGATCTTGCGGAAGTAGAGCCGGTTAGATGAGTGACAAGTGGTGGATATGGCTTCAGCCCAAAAGTTGTAAGGAGACTTGAATTCAGCTAACATCGATCTTGCCATACCCATCAAAGTGCGGTTCTTCCTCTTGGCTACATCATTTTGTTGAGGGGTGTATGCAGCAAAACATTGATGTCTTATCCCCTCTTCACTTAGGAACTCATTCAATGTGTAGTTCTTGAACTCGGAGCCGTTGTCACTTCTCATTGCCAAGATGGGAACATTGTGTTGATGTTGCACCTCATTGGCGAAGTCAATGACCGTTTGTTGATTCTCAATCTTCAGCTTGAAGAAATAGACCCATGTATATCTTGAGTAATCATCGAATATGACCAAGAAATATTTCTTCCCACCGAGAGTGGCATGATATGGAGGACAAAATAAGTCCACATGAAGTAATTCCAAGATTCTCTATGAAGAAACAATAGTCTTCCTCTTGTGGGGAGAGTCATGCATTTTGCCTTCAACACAAGCCCTGCAAACACGATCTTTGGCAAAGGAAACATTGTCTTTTAGTCCAAGGATGTGGCCACCCTTTTGAAGACTTTGCAAAGTTCTCATGTTGACATGGGATAAACGGCGATGCCATAGCCAGCCCACGTCGGCCTTTCCGAATAAGCACATCGGACCTAAAGTGGTTTTCCCCGAAAAGTCCACCACATACATTTCATTTTCGACGTAACCAACGAAAGCGACCTTTAGAGACTTGCTCCACAAGAGTACCACCAAATCATCATCAATGAAAATAGCAAATCCCATCTTACCAAGGGCACGGACAGAAAGTAAGTTGTAACCGAGGGTCTCAACAAGCATGACGTCCACGAGAGAGATATCGTGGGCAACCACAACCTTGGCAAGACCCAATACCTAAGATTTAGACTTATCACCATAGGAGACTATAATATTATCATGATTGGGTCTCATCTCTGTGATGATCTCATTGCTTCCGGTCATATGACTAGTGCGTCCACTATCCGGCACCCATTTAGACCCACCGGAAGCGTATCCCTGCAAGAGAATTACTTCTTGGTTTTAGGTACCCATTTTTCAATGGGTCCTCTCATGTAAGTAACAAGGGTCTTTGGAACCCAAATAGACCAAGCAACATATTCATCAAAAGGACCAACATAATAAGCATAAACATCGCCATAATAATCACAAAAGAGTTCATAATTAGGATTGTGAGACCCTGCAAAACCAACATTGTTAGTTTTGTCTTTTGTGACATTCTTCTCAGCGGTGTTTGTCTTTGATTGTTCACCCTAGGTCTTCTTGTTCTTGTTTTTCTTCTTCTTGGACTTGGTGACATTTCCAAGTCCCTCTTTACCAAGATTTGACCTTTGCTTGCCAAGTACCTCATCAAGTACACCCTTATCTTTGGGAGTGGTCTCATTGACAAGCCCTTCTTCCACACTAGCTTTTTCTTTGTGAATATATGTTGATTTAGATGTGCTAGGAACATAATACTTAGTCAATCGACTTTGGAGCTAATCATGTGACTCATTGAGAATGGAGAATTCACTTTTCAACGCCTTGTGAGCGATGTCAAGTTTCTCCAATTCCTCGGAGAGTCTAGCATGAGCAGCCCCAAAGTCAATCTTTTCTTTCTTTAAGTTCTTTGCTTTGGCAACTGCATTGTCATGTTCCTTAACAAGCTTTGCCACCATTTCTTCATGTGACTCCTCAATGGACTCAAGCTTCTCTTCAAGAGTAGCCTGAGCCTCTTCTTTCTCTTCTAGAGCATTTTTTAAGGACGCAATTTCCATTGCATCCTCCCTTTCAATTCTGCCCTTTTCTTCAAAGAGCACTTCATTTTGGGCCAGCTGGTCCATAAGAGCCTCAAAATGTATTTTGTGTTCACCTTGCAAGTTAGTGAAGAAATAGTCCAAAGCAATAATCTCTTCTTTAACCTTAAGACTAGTAGGATCATCCATGTCAATCATAGCCTTAGGAAAATAAGTGTTAGAAGTTGATACCTCGGAACCTCTTGCCATGAGACAAGTAGCGTTCTTGTTGACGACGTTTCGTTCGGAGAGTCGAAGAGAGATGTTGGTGTATATGTGGTGGCTATAGCAGCCACCTCTCGAGAGCTATCGTCCTCGTCCTCATCTTCACTCCCCGAAGAATATTCTTCTTGAGCCACTAGAACAATCTTTGGTTGCTTCTTGAAAGGAGCATTCTTCTTTACAAATTGTTTCTTGCGTGGAGCCTTTGACTTTTCCTTGAGAATAAGTCTTCCTCCATTATCTTCCCTACTTTGATATGGGCACTCAGCTACAAAGTGCAGCCGGTCTCTACAGTTGAAACATGTTCTCAGCTTAGGACCATTTTACTTTCTTCCATAAGCTCAACTCTTGCGTTCTAGTTCAGATTTGGCCTTGGCCGGGTCCTTCCAAAAGTTTCTAGCATAGAAGTCCATGTATTGTCCATGAATTCTTTTTACATCCTCAGGACAGTCCATACCTTCTATGTCATGTTCATCATGATCAACCACACTTGTATTCAAGGCCACGTTGACCCCCTTTTGCATCCCCATAGCTCGTGCATGAGCATCTTCGGCATTCTTGGCAGCCACTTTGAAAGCTGCCATTTCTTGCATTACCTCATTGGATGTCATAAGGTGGTATTTATGCCTTCCTTGGAGAATCTTCAAATATGTGGGCTCAAATGGTATAAGACACTGACATACTTGTGCTTGATCCATGCATCATCAACATGAGAGGCACCATGATTCCTGAAAGTGGTGGCTATTGACTTGAGCCTCCTATACATGTCCTCGTGGTCTTCTCCATCCAACATATAAAATCCTTCAGCTTCATTACTCAAAGCATCATATCTATTCCTTCTCATACTTTCATTTCCAATGAAGAGCTCGGTGAGAGCATCCCAAGCTTACTTAGTTGTACTAAGATGCTGAATGTGTGGCATGTCTTTGTCACCCATACCAAGCTGGATCATGTGTAGAGCTGTAGTGTTGAGTTGACTATCAACAACCTCTCTTCTTGTTAGGAGCTGCACACATGAGACTTCATCAAAAAATGCCATTGATTAAAGGGAAAATCTAACGTGCATCACCGCACCACACAAATATCGTGCGGCGGCACCCTACGAATACGTGCGTCGCGAACGCGGCGGCCGGGCGTCCGGGCTACCGATCCACATATGAATCCGCTCGTATATATATATATTTAACCAACCTTATATTCTCATGAATTGCTCTGGACCACTCATTCACTCCCTGTATTTTCTCTCTCTCTCGAGAAACAGCCGGGCGGAGATTTAACCTCCAAATCAGGCACTATGAATATGGCAATTAGATAAATTTAACCTAGCAGCTATGTAGTAATTAACTAATGATCCTATTTTGTTTAAATATGGTAATCAAATTTTGCTTATCTGGCAACTATGCTCGGGTGAGCCGGTAACCATATCTTATTGGAGTAATTTTTTTGTCAATCCAGTTTAACTATTCTGGCAATCAAGTTTAATGAATCAGGCAATCAATTTTAACTATTATGGCATTTAAGTTTAATGAATCAGGCAATCAAGTTTAACTATTCTGGCAATAAGTACAATTATTTAGCCAGTCAAGTATACTATCTATCAAGTGGCAGCTATGCTGTGTTTTTTGCTAGCTAACGGGACATCATGAGATTTTAGTTGAGAAATCGAATGAGCTATCGTCTCATGCCATATGGAGGATGCTTTGTACTAGCTAGCATTTAGATGCTTTGCATGCAGCTTTATGCATAGGCATGCAGGAGGGCAGCATGCAGCTTTTTTTATATTGCATTTAAGCTGTGCATGGAAGGACACCCGGTTAAAAGTAAAAAGCAAACACATCGCGTGGACGGATACGGCCGCCACACGGATGCACATATGTGCGTCGTCGCGCGTTAGCACAGTCCTTGATTAAAAGTAGATGCTGAAAGTTTGGGTGGATCACCCCTATTATGTATATGTGGGTGTGGGATAGGTGGATCAGGAGAATACACATGGGGAACCTCATTGTGTCCTTCCTTACCACTATCCTTTTTCGAGGAGGAGCTCTTGCTAGTGCCATCACCAACCGCTTCGTTATCTTTGGAATCGGTTTTACCCGTTTCCTTGGATTACGAAGTGGTAGCCTCCGAGGTAGATGGAGGTGATGATGCGGATGTGGAGATACGCAATATCAATTGATGCATCTCTTCCATATTAGCCTCCATAGAACTAACCAAGGTTGTTTCCAACGTCTTGAGATCGTTCATGGTGACTACCTCCAGAGCATCACTCACATCTCCCTTGGAACCCATACTTCTCTTAGGCGGTTAAGCCCAAAATAAGAGCCGGGGCTCTGATACAAATTGAAATGGATCGTATGGGCACCTACAGGGGGGGTGAATAGGTGCTACTCAATTTTTAGTTCTTTTTCAAATTTATCCTTGACACAAAGTAAATTCTCTAGATATGCAACTACGAGAATTTCCCTATATGCAAACCTAGCTACTAAGCACGTAAAGAGAGGAGCGAGGAAACCGTAGTGGAGAACGCGGAGACACAGGGATTTGTTTTACCGCAGTTCCTTCCTTGTTAAGGGAAGTACATCTGCGTTGGAGGGGTGGGCGGTTCTAAGACCACCACGCCACAATAGGCATCACCCTATTCTTCGATGGATCTCGCCACGAAAGGCCTGATCCACCTTCTCCACTATTGGTACCCTTCGAGGCGAGAACCGGTGCCTTTACAACTCTACCGGGGAATACACCCACAATTGAATTGGGGCTCCCGTAATGACAAATAGCTGTCACAAGAACAAGGCTTATCAATATAAACAAAAGCAAGGATCTAGATATTTGCAAGAAATACTAGATCAGTGATTCTCCAAATGAATGGAGAGGAGATGATGCGCTTGATTGCAGTTGTTGAAGATCGAGTCCTCCTCCTTCGATTCCCCAAGGGACGGGGCCTTTGGGTGGATCTAGGTGGAGCTCTCTTGGATGAAGGTTGCAGATCAGATCTTGACTTTTTTGAATGAACCAAGAGTTCTGGCAGGAGGGGAAAGACAGGCTTAAATACCCCCTGCCCAGATCTTGCCGTTGGAGAAATTTGGGGGCGGATTATCCGCCCCCCTTAGGGGCGGACTATTCGTCCTAGGGTAAAAAACCGTCCCCAGGACGGAAACTCCGGGGAAAACTCCTCCCCCCATACAGAGAGCGACGTAGGTCTTGACTTGGTGAAATTCCTCGAGGGGGCGGATTATCCGCCCCCCTCAAGGGCGGACTATCCGCCCAGGGAGAAAATCCGCCCTAGAGTCGGTAAGTCCGGGGGAAACTCCGCCTCCTCTCTGGTGGTTGCGCCTTGGTAAACTTGAAGCTGATCCTGGGGGGCGGATTATCTGGCCAGGCCGGAAAATCCGGCCAAAAATCCACCCCCTCTCTAGGGGTTGCGCCCTGCTGGAAATGGGGAGGGGCGGATAATCCGCCCCCCAAAGGCAGTTTCTTTTCCCTTTTTAAGATAGATATCTGCAGCACTTCAACACACATTAAATAATCCTTGATATTATTATCTAACACACTAAATACTAGGGATTATGAAATGTTCTTTCAGAGGACCGTTACGATCGGTATACTAGCGACGATGGCTGACACATCTAGCCTGGATGGAGAAGGACCTACCTCGACCTAGAACTAGATCCATCCCAGCCCGATCTGGGTTGGTAGGTGATGACCAACAAGTATAGGGGACCGCAACAGCCTTCGCGGGTAGTATTATCCAATTTATTGATTCGACACAAGGGGAGCCAAAGAATACTTGCAAGCCTTAACAACTGAGTTGTCAGTTCAGCTGCACCTGGAAATAGTTCTTGCACACAGAAGTTTATCAGTAGCAACAGTTTGGTAGTAGCAATAGCAACAGTGAAACATGAGCAATAGTAACAGTAACGGTAATAGTAGGATTCGAGTGCGGTAGGCATAGGCATGGATGGACGGGCGTTGCATGGACGAGTCTAAACATGTAACTTCAAGATCTAGGGCATTGCAGATAAATAATAACAAGCATACAAGTACTAAAAAATCCTAGGCATGTGCTCTAAATATAGTCAGACGTTCTCGCAATGAGAACTTGCACAACATCTTCTGTCCAGCCAGCTCGTGGCAGCGGGGCCTCTAGGGAACTACTGGAAATTAAGGTGCTCCTTTTAATAGAGCACCGGAGCAAAGCATTAACACTCCGTGAACACATGTGATCCTCACACCACAGCCATCCCCTCCGGTTGTCCCAATTATTGTCACTTTGGGGCCTTTGGATCCGGACAATGATATGTGTACACAACTTGCAGATAAGATCACAAACAATACTATCATAATGATTCAATAACAAGTTCAGATCTGAGATCATGGCTCTCGGGCCCTAGTGACAAGAATTAAGCACAACAAGTTGCAACAAAGTCAAATAGCACTAATAGAGATACTAGGCACTATGCCCTAACAGATCTTATTCGATTACATGATAGAACTCATCCAATCCCTACCATCCCCAAGCCTACAGCAGGATTACTCACTCATGGATGAGGGAAACATCGGTGGTTGATGGAGATGCATTGGTGATGACGATGGCGATGATCCTCTCCAAATTCCCCATCTCGGCAGGGTGCCAGAATAGAGTTTCTGGATCTGAATCTTGGTTTCTGGTGGCGGCGGAGGAGAAAAACTCTTTCTGGAAAACTATCGAACCCCCTCGGTTTTTAGGTCGAAAGGAAACTTATAAGCGCAGAGGGAGGCCGAGTAGGTGCCTGGGGTGGCCACACCCCCGCCAGGCGCGGGTCAGGTGGGCCTGCGCCTGGGGTGGGTCTAGCCCCCCCAGGCCTCCACTCCGTCTCTTCTTCTGGCTCCGTGGATCTTCTGGTGAAATATAATTTTTGGCATATTTTCTGGGTTTTTCTTAATAGTTCATTTTCTGCACAAAAACAAGACACCAAGGTAATTCTGCTAAAAACAGCGTCAGTCCGTGTTAGTTATATCCAAATCACACAAGTATATAGGAAAAACAATAGAAAAGTGTTCAAGAAAGTAGATATGTTTTGGACATATCAACTCTCCCCAAGCTTAGCTTATTGCTTGTCCTCAAGCAATTCAGTTGAAAACTGAGTGCGATAAAAGAACTTTCACGAACACTTTGCTTCATATGATGTAAATATTCTCAGCATAGGAGTAGATGCTTAGACAATTCATAATAAGTAGTATGCAACTAAGTCTACACAATAGTCATTGCAAGCTATGAAGAGAAACCAACTCAATAATAATAAGTAGCATGAAACATAAACATAAGCAACATTGCAATTCTCATAATAAGGTATGATAGAGTGGTATCTCGCTTGCCTTTGTTTGAAGAGCACAATATAAATGCCAAGGCACCTCTGAAGTTCTCATAAAGACTAGAGATAAAGATATCAGAGATACAAGCATCAAAGTCATGACATAGTTAACCAAGTTTTGGAACAAACACAAAAATGACAACTATGCTCTCAAAAAGGTGCTCATAGAATAAGTGGTGACTCAACAAAGTTGTGAAAATGGTTTTGTGAAGGTTTGAAAGGCTTCCCAGTGCCGAAAGGAAGGTACTCATTAGCTTTGAGCTCTCATTGCCCCTATCATAGGCATCTTCATGTGGTTAAGGTGAAAGTGAGGTCCACTCTGAATCATATGCTTGACAGACCATAGACTGGAAATCCCAAGTCCCTTGAGTACGAGGGTCGCTCCGCATGCTACTCAACTTTGGTCACCTGAAAGTACTTGTCATTGTAAATACATGCATATCATCGAGAACCACCAAAGTTGGTACCCCTTGAACATGGTACAGGAGCTTTCCCATAACCAAAATGACAAGGCAAGTAGACAATGAGCATCTCAGCAATATTTTTATTTACCATATGCATAGCTTTTTATTGAGGACGCTTCATAGATGCTCATTATAGTGATGCTGCAAGTTTCCACCATGATTAAGCATGGCTTAGGCTAGCGGCCCAGGCGTTTCTATAACACAATGTATAAACTCTCACAACCTCCCCTTTTATTTCACATCGTCGACATCCGTAAACAAAATAGCAAGGAATCAACTAGATAAGATATCCAAAAAGTGAAGCGTTCCCCGTGGCAGCACGGTTCTGCTGACTCCCAGTATATAATTAGCAAGCATATAACTTTCATGGACTAGTCACAATGGTTCAGAATTATTAAGCGCAAGGAATAAAGTGTGCCATCAAGTTCATGAGAGCTTTACTAACTAACTTCCTCAAAACAGACAAACATTTTATTTTGGAAGAAAATACGGCATATGGAATATGCACTGAAATAGCAAATGATGCTAATAGGTAGGTATGATGGACACAGCTGGCAATATTGGTTTTGGGGAGTTGGAAGCACAGGTAGAGCACGTACTCAGTGCAAGTGAAGGCTATCAATAGAGAGGGAGCGACAAATGAGAGAGCAATAGCTGCAATAATCATGCTTGCAACAAAACAGGTCTAACTATGGCATGAAAATGATACAAGAACTCTGAGGCAAAATAAATCATCGAGGCTTACTGACTGTTGATTAGTCATATGCATGCATGAGCATGTGTCAAGTCGATTCACATGAACAGTCAGAGGAGGATACCACAATATCATACCAAAGTATGAATAAAACAATGCAAGCAAACATTCATATGACATGCTACAAACTATTATCAAGCTGGAGCTAATCATAGACAAGCAAGAACTACTAAGCATCCATAATGACATACACCTTACACAAACATGCTAAGCATGCTCACAATGATGAGTATATGTACAAGAATGAAACAAATAGAGTTTGTTACCATCCTCTTACCACACCTCGAGTTGTCTTAATCTTCATTATTGCCCTTCACTTGTGTGACTTGAATAATTAACATGAAACCAAAATCCACTGTGGATGGCTGAACCCTCCAAAGAACTCACAAAACCAAAGAAAGAACAACAAATATTTTTGGTGTTTTCGATTTTTTTAGAAACAAGCAAACAAAGAAAAACCAAACAAAGCAAAACAAACCAAACAAAGAAAAATAAACCAAGCAAAGCAAAATCTTTTTGGATTTTTCTTTTAAGGCAAACGAAAGCAAATAAACAAAGAAACAAACCAAGAGAAACAAAAAAAATATTTTTGGTATTTTTGGGTTTTTAGAAAGAAGCAACAAAAACTAAAAAGAAAAACAAAAACAATGGATATACAAAGAACCGACCGAACATGATATATATATATATATATATATGAGTGTGATGTCGGTGTACCTCCCCCCAAGCTTGGGCTTTTGGCCTAAGTGGGGCTCAATAACGCGGATAGTACCCCCATGCTGGTGGGTCATCGTAGGAATGATCATAGTCAGGCACCTGCGATGAAGAAGAAGACACGCCCCAATCAAATGAGGGCTGCTGGTATGAAGACTCTCCCAAGTTGGAGGGCTGAACCGAATTGTCTTTGGCATCCTCTTCAACATTCTCCTCTTGCTAGGAGAGTTCCCCCACATAAGTGTCAAGCTCCTCCTCCGTAAGTGACCATCCTTGCCTGTTATCAAAGTTAAACAAAGCAGGTGCAGCCAAATAAACTATTTTCTCAGTCCTACCCTTTATCCAACCTTGCTAGGAAAAAGATATTTAATAAGGTAAACTCCTCACATTATCCCCCAAGGAAACAAAACCATGCTGAATCATGGATTCAATATAGGGCCTCTCTATGGGGAACTGAAAATCTGAATAATGAGGCTCTAAACCATGGAAATCTAGCAACCTAGAAGCAATGAGACCTCCACAAATTCCACCCTTCTCATGGTTGGTGGTGAGACGGTGAGCTATCAAAGCACCCAGACTATAAGAACTATTCCTATTCAGAGCAGCAGCAATAAAAGCTAGATCAAAAGAAGACAACTTCCTAGCAATCTTTCTAGCAAGAACGCACTTGGTAATAAAATAGGCAAAGTATCTAATAGCTGGGAGCTAAATTTTCCGAATTTTACCACTTTCCTTTGAGTAGTCAAAACCTTGGCAAATCTCAGCATACAAATCAACAAGGGACTTGGGCCTCTCATTGATCTTCTCACAAGATCCCCATTGAGGTACTCTAATTGCTGCACAGAAATCAGCAAAAGGAAGGTCGACAGGTATATTATATATTTTGTAATGGACCATGGGATTAGAAGTAGACCAAGTGAACCGGAAGTCCTACACAAAAGCCATGGTTAGCTTAACATAGTGGATTGGTTCTCCTTCAACAAAGTGTTCCAACCCTGCATTTGTAACCATAGTTTGGAAGTCTTGGAGGATCCCCGCAGCTCTCATAAATTCATGGCATGGATATATGGGAAGAAAAACTGCCTCCTCACGATGAACCCTCATTGGCTCAAGCACCATCAAGTCATATTGATTCAGTGGATAAGCACTCATCTTCCTTGCTGAAATTTTTAGACAACCATCAAACCAAGTGATTTCTAAGTTGATAAATCATGAGAAACTACTATAGGAACTTGCTAGAGGACTACACATGCATCAAAACAAAGTTTCTAAGCAAAGAACAAGCATGCAAGCTCAAACAACCTGTCACCTATAGCAGCAAAATAATCAAGATACAATCTACCAATCACAAATCTAATTGAACAAGTGGAGGAGGCACATACCAAGGAGCAAACCCTCAAAAAAATAGCACTTGAGATGGGCTGAACAAGGAGATCGAAAATCACGAGCAAGAACAACAAGAACACGAGCTTGAGCAAGTTTTCCGATGTTTTTCGGGAGAGAGAAAGAAGGTGGATTTGAGGAGGCATCTTGGAGGGGCCCAGGTGGGCCAGACCTCCCCTAGGCGCCGCCACCTGGTAGGCCGCACCTACCAGGGGTGCAGTGGCTGGGTGGCCCCAGGTCATCTCAGGGTGCCACTGCCTTTTTCGAGGAAAAATTTATTTTGAATTTTTGGGGATTTTCGGAAAACTTTATTTTTGGCCAATTTTCAGGTATGAAAATTGATTTTCTCGCAAAAACAGTTTTTTTAGAAGAAGCAAAAGCAAACCAAAAGCCAAACTACAGGAGCTCTAAGAAACTCAAACAAGCAAACAACTAGCAAAACTAAAGCTAAAGCAAAGAATAGGAAGGAGAAAGGAAAAAGAAAGCAAGTATAACCACAGTGGAAACATTATTTTGTTCATAAAAATCCTTTTGATAACAAGGTTGATCAAGTCTTGTTACCAAAACAATATTATATGAAACAAAACTTTGCATTCCACAAGGTGATTATGTTACCTCATACTTGATAGCAATGGTCCCAATCATAATAGTTTCAAAAATTTCTTGTGGAATGGGACAATATATTTCTCCAACCTTAATGCCTTCAATGTTTTCAATAGAATTCAGGCAATAGCTCTTAACAACCTTCTTGGGAAATAGACAGTGTGCTCTTTGTCATTAATATTGAATGTTACTTTTCCTTGATTGCAATTGATGACAACACCTGCACTATTAAGAAAAGGTCTCCCACTAATAGACATATTATCTTCAGGCATTTCAAGCACAACAAAATCACTTAAAACCATGCAATTATGAGCAACTTGAACAGGAACATCCTCACATATACCAACCGGAATAGTGGTTGACTTATCAGCCATTTGCAAAGAAATATCAGTTGGTATCAACTTTTCTAGCTGGAGTCTCTTGTAGAGAGAAAAAGGCATAACACTAACTCTAGCTCCCAAATCAAATAAAGCAGATCTAACATAATTATTCTTAATGGAGAAAGGAATAGTTGGTATACCTGGATCACCAAGTTTCTTTGGAACCTTACCATTGAAGGAATAATTAGCAAGCAGACTAGAAATCTCCTCATTAGGAATCTTCCTTTTATTAGAGACAATATCCTTCATATACTTTTAGTAAGGAGGCAACTTAATAGCATCAGTCAAAGGAATTTGCAAGAATAAAGGTTTCATCCACTCACAAAACTTGTTGTAGTGTTCTTCCTCCTTTGACTTGTGTTTCTTACCTGGAAAAGGCATAGGTTTCTGCACCCAAGGTTCTCTCTCTTTACCATGTTTATTAGCAATAAAATCTTTCTTTGTGTACCTAGTGTTCTTAGTGTGATTCTCAGGTTTGTCGTGGGAATGACCACGGCAGATGCTGCAATTGGCAGCGAGTAGTAGAACATGGGGCAAGGGCGGCCAGCCATCTGCGGTGCGAGATGAGGGCGGAGACACAAGGATTTACCTGTGTTCCCCCACGGAGGGTAAAGACCTACTCCTGCTAGATTGTATTATGGTGAGAGTACAATGGGGCGAGCTCGGCGGCTAGGCAGCGAGTCGCTTGGGTGTATGATGGAACGTATCCTCTACGCGCCCTCTAGGGAGGTTTATATAGACTCACCCCCCTAGGGTTTACAGATCTCAACCGAATCAGCTAAGGTTTCAGCGATCGTTTAACCTAATCCGACTGGGACTATCTACGCTTCTGGGCCTTCAGCTTCCAGTCGCTTGAGTCCACGTCAGGTCTTGATCTAGTCGCTGTTCCACAGGCCCACTCGCAGGCACCTGGGCCAGTCGGAAACATCCTGCTGGGTATACCCCGGTAGGCATATCTCCATCAGTAGTCCCCGAGGCCGTCGTTGATTGGTCGCAGGTGGTCGCTGGCAGTCGGTGTATACGGGTCCAATGCGGACGCCCAGTCGAATCAGCGGCAGACTCCTGAATAAAGGAAAAACTAGTTATTCTAGTCACACTAACGGCGACCGATCGGGTCGCAGCTCGGCGAACGGGTCGGCGAATATTCAGTCACTGTTGTAGTGATCGGGTCGGCGAATCATCAAGTCGCGCGGAGCGACGAGTCGAGTGGATGAAGTTGGACCGTCAAGTGGGGTCAAAACTAGTTGTTGGGGTAATCCAACGGTAACTTTTGGCGTAATCACCGCGTAGTAACGGCTCCCGAAATTGGCGGGTAACAACCGCTATATAAGGAGAATGACAGGCGAACGAGGAAACACTCCTTCATCTTTCCTCCGATCTCGCCCATCTTCGTTTCCACTCCGTACCGCGATCCAACCGATCCAGAGAGCCCTGACCTACACAAATCTTCCACCCAACCATGGGGAAGATCCAAGTGCACCAGGGCGCTATTGGCGTCCTTCGAGGAGGTCGGGATCCTGCGCGCCGGCAGATGGCGCATCCCCGCGGCCGGAGAAGTGACTCCAGACCCGCGCGAGGGAGAGTTTGTATGCTTCACCAGCCACCTGGAGCGGGGGCTAGGGTTTCCCACTTCTCTCTTCTTCCGGCGTTTCTGCGCCTACTACGGGATCCAGCCGTCGGACCTCGGCCCGCATAGCATCGAGCAGCTCGCCATTTTTGTGGCGTTCTGCGAGTGCTATCTGGGCTACAGGCCCTACTTCCCCCTGTGGCAAGATCTGTTCCATGGGAGGATCAGCCGCGAAGAATCAGGCGGCCCGATGCTGGCTGCGGGTGGCCTGACGTTCCATCTGAAGTCGAAGGAATCATTATTTGACCTGATGCTGCCCGCCAAGGCGGCAAACGAATGGAAGAAATCCTGGTTCTACGTCACCGAGTCGACTCCAGACGGCAAGGTGGCGCTTCCACGGTACTCCGCCGACCGGCCCGAACCGCGTCGGCTCCAGGTCGGCAAGTGTTGGAATTATGCCCTAGAGGCAATAATAAAGATGTTAATATTATAATTCTTGTTCATGATAATGTTTATATTCCATGCTAGAATTGTATTAAGCGGAAACTTTAATACTTGTGTGGTTTGTGAACAACACTGTGTCCCTAGTACGCCTCTATGGACTAGCTCATTGATCAATGATGGTTAAGGTTTCCTAACCATAGACATGAGTTGTCAATTGATAATGAGATCATATCCTTGGGAGAATGATATGGTGGACAGACCCAAACTAAGTGAAGCAATTAGATCATATCATCGTGTTCATCTTTGCGAAGCTTTTCCTATGTCAAATATTGTATTCCTTAGACCATGAGATAATACAACTCCCTGGTATCGTAAGAAAGCTTTGAGGTCATCAAACGTCATCCTATGAGAGGGTGATCATAAAGGTGTCTCTCAGGTGATCGGAAAGTATCTGTTGGGTTGTATGTATCGAGATGGAATTTGTCCCTCCCAAGTCGGAGAGATATACTTCGGGCCCACTTTCGTGTCGATATCAACACCTCTTGCAAGCATGTGGTTAAGGAGTTAATCACAAAGTGATATCGGATTGAGCGAGTAAAGTACTTCGTGAGCGAGATTGAACTAGGTATGGATGCAAGCGATCGAATCTCGGGCAAGTAAAATATCGCGAGGCAGAAGGAATATATATATGGGATTGATTGAATATCGGCATCGTGGTTCATCCGATATGATCATCCATGAATGTGTGGGAGTCAATATGGGTGCCTGACCCGCTGTTGATTATTGATAGAAGATCATGTGCATATTCTCAAACTGCAGGTCACACACTTAACGTGTCTCGGCGCTAGGATAGATTGGATAATTGGTTTATGAGTTTTTGTTGGTCTCGGATGGGATCCGGGACATCACGAGAGGTTCGGTGGTCGGAGAATAAGATTCACATAAGGCGTGCAGTTTTGGAGTTGAATTGTTCCGGGTTAATCGGTATTATACCGGAAGCTTCTAGAACCTTCCGGAAGGGGACCAACGTGGCCCCACCTTCCGGGAGGGGGCATGGGCCTATGAGGGAGTGTCCTGGCCGCATTGGGCCAGGGGCACAAGGCTCCATAGGGCCCAGCTGATCCTAGAGAGTTTAAACTCGTTTAAACTAGAGATAGGGTTTCTAGAAGGGGGAGAGTCCTTGCCCCCCACTTCTCCCTCCCTTGGCCGCCGGCCCAAGGCTTGGAGGAGGGGAAAGGGCTGGCCGCCCCCCCTCTATATATAGAGGGCTGGTGCGCCTCCCCGCACCTTGCCTCCAAACCCTAGTTGCCCTGCCTTCCTCTCTCCCTCCATTTGTTTGTGGCGAAGCCCTGTGAAATTCTCCACCATATACACCACGCCCGTCGTGTTGTAGATCCAATCTATCTCTCCACCATACTTTACGGTTCGAGGAAGGAGGAGAAGTCGAGGTCTTGCGTGTGCATCTCACGGAGGCACCGCCACTTGTGGTGCTAGATCGGATCGGATCGCGAGGAGGAGAAGCGAGACGACTACATCACCCACGTTAAACGAGCGTTCCTTGCTCTTGAATCTTCAAGGGTATGAAGATCTAATCCAATCTCTCTCGTTGATTGCATCTCCTAGATTAGATCTTGGCTTTCCCTTTGTTCGCATCCGTAGAAAATTTTGATTTACTATGCCGCAAAACCCTTCAGCAAGCTCCCGCTAGATCAGCGGATGGTTGTCGACGAAATGTTGCAAACCATCCGCAGTCTGAAGAAGAAGAAGGGCCTCCAAACCATCAACCTCTACAACTGCTGGCTCGGGCGGCGGCTCGGGCCTTTGGCTCGCCGCGAACATTACATGTACGAGTACACGGGTAGGGACGACCCGACGAAATCCTGCCTCGTCGAGTGGAAACTCGAAGACTACATCCTGGCTCTGAACAAGATCACCCAGGCGGCGTACCTGGACGCGAAGGCCGAGGTCGCCCCCTATACCGCTAGGCGCCCAGCTCCGACGGTAAGTCGCCATTTTTGCTACATTCGCAGTCGCAGATGATGCATTCGCGGTTATGCTAACGTTATCTCATGCTTATTGTAGTTGTTCCAAGTGGTGGAAGGATGGCTCCCACCCGCAGACCACGAGAACTCGAGCTCGTCCGTCCAGGACGGGAGCGAGTCGCCACCCGCCAAAGGCGACGTCGGAAGCGATGCGGGTGATGACGACGATGACGACGAAGACGAGCCCGTGGAAGACGCCGCCCCGATGGTTCACAAAACTCGCGGGCAACATCAGCGCGAGCTCGAGGCGAGTAGGAGCCTCGAACCTCATGATGATGATGACAACGAGCTCCCCGAGCACACCTCGCGTCGTGAGGCCACGCCGTCTAAGAAGAAGAAGAAGAAGAAGAAGAAGAAGAAGAAGAATAAGGAGGAGGAGGAGGTGAAGGCTCCGCCAAGGAGGAAGACAAAGCCGGCGAAGCAGGCGTATCCGCCCCGTTCTGCGACTAGTTCTGACGCCACCAGCTCGGCTAAGGGTGAAGCGGCGCGTACGACAGCAGCACCGGACGCTGCCGCTCCCCTAGATGAGGTACCTCTGGCATCGCTTCCACCCCCATTCGCCCCGGTCTCTGGGTTGGGGGCTATTCCAGCCGCAGCAGCTTCGCCTCCCAGGAAAGCTCCCGCCGATGTCATCACGGAGGTTCCTGCCGCGGCCTCATCTTCGAAGAGGCCCTCTGTGTCTTGGGCACACGATGTGTTTGAGATGGGCCTCAGTCGGAAACTGGGCTCCGAGATGGAGAAGCCGGCCAGCATCCGCACGGGTCTGCGGTTCATACCAGTCGCCAAGTAAGTCTTGTTCATCTGCTTGCCTTCCGTTGTAATCGGACAATTTTGCTCATATCGTTGTTTCACAGGACTGGAGTTAAAAAGATCGGCCATCCTTCTGTGGCCAAGGTTCCGCCAGTCGTCGCCAAGGAGGACCCCTCGCGGAAGAGGAAAGCTGACGAAGTCGCTGCTCCCGCAGACAGCGCTAAGAGGGCAAAAGGCGACGATGTCATCATGGTATCTGACGACACGACAGTTGCTCCAAGCGATCCTCCGACTGCGGCGGAGGTGGCCTTGAAGAACAAGGAGGTTGCTTCCTTGCCTGGAGTGGCCAAGCCGGCTCCTAGTGGCGTTGGGGCATCCGCTGCGACCTTCCCCTGCTTCATGGCCAAAGCGGCCACATGAGTGGCGCATGACGCGGCGACGCACTGGGTCGCCGAGACGGAGGTCGAGCAGCGTCACGGACACACTCCAGTCCTTCTTGCGTCTGTGGACACGCTACAGCTCCATGGCATGCTGGGCGCAGCCATCCAGGTATGTCCAGTCCCTGAGGATCGGGCCACTGAATTTCAGTGGTCGGATTCTTTTAGTGTTTTTGTAGCGTCCAGTCCCCGAGTGCCTAGTCGCTGAATTTCAGCGGGTGGGCACTTAGGATTTTTGATCTCCAGTACCCGAGTGCCTAGTCGCTGAATTTCAGCAGGTGGGCACTTAGGATTTTTGACCTCCAGTCCCCGAGTGCCTAGTCGCTGGATTTCAGCGTGTGGGCACTTAGGATTTTTGATGTTGTTGACGGTTTAATTTGTGCGCAGGGCCTACAGCGCGAATCGGCCGACCGGCTTGCAGCAAAGTGTCGCATGGAGAAGGAACTTGTTGCCATCCAGGAGACGAACAAGGGGCTGCAAGCTGTTGCGGCCGAGGCGAAGGAAGTCCGCCGAGGCCTTGTCCCGGTGGGTGACCTGAAGGCGGCTCAAACTTCGTTGAGTGCGGCCGAGAAACGGATTGTTGACCTGGAGCGTGAGCTCAAGGAGGCGAAGGCGGAGGCGAGCTCGGCGGAGGATGAGCGAAAGCTGTTGTCACTGCTACCGCTGAAGAACGGAAGGTGTCAGACGCACTCTTTGTTGGGCTGCAGAACGACTTCTCCTCGCTTCAAAGCTTCATCACGGGCCTCTTCCGTCCGCTTATTGGTAAGCTTTTCTTCCTTTTTCCTCTGCCTGTAATTGCTGCATTGTGGAATCGTTGTTGTACTCACTTGGCGTACATCCCGTGTCGGATTATTGACTTCGGAGGAGGCGCGACAAATGCGGCAGCGGCGGTGTGACCACTCTGGTCGACTCGGCCGCGTTGTCCGCGACTTGCATTCGAGCATATCTTCAGGAGATATCGCCCACGGAAGTGATTCCCAGCGACCTCGTCGACGTATGGCGTTATCTGGAGAAGGCGCCGTCAGTCATCGAATTCATGACGCGGTCGGCCTTCCGGCGCGGGGCGGCGACGGATCTCAGCCTTGGGCTTGCCCACTTCCCAGAGTACTTAGACCTTGACGATGTGACGAGTGGCTACCCCTCGTAGACGGGCTCTGTGGAGATTGACGAGGTGCTGAAGCTGACGGACCGGGCCGCGGTGTATTCCGATCGCGTTTGGGCGATGGGCGACCTCCTCCCCTATCAGGAGACGACCGTCACCCCCAACGATCCTGATCCAAAGCATCGGGACTTCAAGGTCGAGCGGTCATTACGTGCAGCGATGGCGGGTGAGTTGACGACGTACCCGTCGAACCCGTACACGCCCTTCATTCGCAACCGCAGGGGTGGCGGCGAGTCGCCGTCGAAACCTGTGGAGTAGAAGCATTGTGCCCTGGGGCGTTAGTAATAATTAGCCATTGGACTCATCTTGTATTTTGGAACGACTTTGTTCTGTTGTAATGAAACTTTGTGTTATTTTGTGCATTGTTTCGCGATTTTGGATGCTGATTGGACGAGTCCCCGAGCGCGTCCGCCCTTTTTATGGGGTTTACCTCGTTTGTTATGTGTTTTGTGGTTTTGAATGTTTTGTCAGTTGTTTTGCTATTGAGGTCGACTCGAAGAGCTCAGAGAGCCGATCATGGCGACTCCGTGTGCTCTTTACTTGACCGTTTTCCCTTGCGAACGAGGTCGGGTGGCGAGTCCCCGGCGAGTACTTGGTGGTTCTAGTCGCATCTCCGGTAGGTGAGGACTGGCAGCGTTAGTAATGCGCGTCCTCTGCTCGACCGAAGGATCGATCGCGTGGCAATCCTAGGCGCTCTCGTGCTGGCGTTTTCCTTGGTCGCTCGTGCTTGACCGGTCGTCGATCCGAGCGTGGTACTTGGCCGTTCGAGTTCTTTGCGAGGATACGGAGGACCTTGGTCGCTGTGAGGAGCGAGGGCAGTTGTCTTGTCTCGGTAAGCCAGTCGAGCTAGGCGACTCCAATGGGGCTCCGGGTTGGCGTTTTTCGTGGACGTTATGAGTCCTGGGGTAACACAGTGCCCTCGGAGCGCACTACTTGGCCATGTCGGTCGCTGTACCAGAGGTTGACTTCTGCGGTTAGCTTAACGTTGTTATTACGAGTGCGAGTGGTACAAGACACGGAGAGTAGACGCAATTTGCGGTAACCGATCTATTTTATTTCATAGCAGGTGGAGAGTACATGTAGGGAGTTCTAGGAGTAGAACTTCCTTAGGAGGTTTACATTCCATGGTCGCTTGACATCGAGTTTCCCGTCTCCTCGGACGTTGATGAGGTAGTAGGCGTCGTTGCCGAGGACTCGCCCGATGGCGAATGGTCCCTCCCAAGGGGGAGAGCTTGTGCATGCCCTTCTTGTCCTAGATGAGGCGTAACACCAGATCGCCTTCCTGGAAAGTTCGAGTCCTTACTCGCCGGCTATGATAGCGGCGGAGCCCTTGTTGGTAGATGGCGGTGCGGGAGCAAGCTAGGTCGCGTGCCTCGTCGAGTTGGTCGACTCCATCCTGGCGTGCGGGTTCATTTGCGGCCTCCGTGTAGTTGACCACCCTGGGCGAGTCGTGCTCTATGTCGGTGGGCATGACTGCCTCGGTGTCATACACCATGAAGAAGGGGGTGAACCCTGTCGACCTGTTGACGGAGGTGCGGATGCCCCAGATGACGGAGGGTAGCTCCTCGACCCAGTACCCGGCGGTGCGCTACTTGGAGCCGTGGCTTCAGGCCATGGAGGATGCTCTGGTTGGCTCGTTCCGCCTGGCCGTTGGACTCCGGGTGAGCGACTAAGGCGAGGTCGAGTCGGATGTGATGTTCCTCGCAGAACTCGGCCATGGATCCTTTGGCGAAGTTGGTGCCGTTGTCCGTGATGATGCTGTTTGGGAAACCGTAGCGATAGATGAGCTCGCGTAGAAACTTGGTGGCGGTCTTCCCGTCGCATTTCTGGACTGGCTTGGCCTCCACCCATTTTGTGAATTTGTCGACTGCGACCAGGAGGTGGGTGAAGCCGGAGGGGGCCTTTTTGAAAGGGCCTACCATGTCCATACCCCACACGGCGAACGGTGATGGGGATTGTCTTGGCGCCGAGCTCGCACGTGGGTTTGGTTGGCGATTCGGCACCCGCACCATCGACAATGTCGACAGCGTCTGCGTGTGCGGTAGGCCAGTAGAAACCGTGTCGCATAGCCTTTGCGACCAGAGAGCGGGCGCCGGCGTGGTGGCCGCAGTCGCCGGAGTGGATGTCGTGGAGGATTTTGCGTCCTTCAACGGGTTGGATGTAGCGTTGGAACACGCCAGTACGCTGCGCTTGTGGAGCTCGCCGTCGATGATGACGAAGGATTTGCAGCGGCGTGCTATCATCCGGGCGTCTGTTTCGTCTGCTGGCAAGGTGCCTCCCTCCAGGTAGGCGATGTACGGTGTAGTCCAGTCCTCTGGCTCGGCGATGAGTGCGACCAGGGCTGCCTCTGGTTGCAGCGGGACTCCGATGTCGATCTCCCTTGGGGGAGAGACGGAAGGCTTGGTGATGGTGTCGAGGAAGACGCCGGCGGGTGGTGCGAGTCGAGCCGAGCCGATACGAGAGAGTGTGTCGGCCTCCTCGTTCTTCCGCCTGTCAATCCTCGCTGGGCAAGTAGCCTGCGAAGTGTCCGCACAGCTTGTCCACTACTTGGCGGTATGCCACCATGGTGGGGGAGACGGTGTCGCAGGTTCCAGCGACTTGCCCAGCGACGAGGTCGGAGTCTCCATAGCAGCGTAGGCGGTTGACATTCATCTCCTTGGCAGGTCGCATGCCGTGGAGTAGTGCCTCGTACTCGGACATGTTGTTGGTGCAGGGGGTGAAGTCGAGGCAGAGGACGTAGCGTAGCTTGTCGCCCTTCAGAGAGGTTAGCACGATCCCTGCTCCTGCACCGTCCGCATTCTTGGAGCCGTCGAAGTGTAAACTCCAGTAGTGGAGGTATGGCAGCTTTTAAGCTCTGGCCTCCTCCCCGGGGCGATGAAGTCCGCGAGAGCCTGCGACTTGATCGCTTTGCGCGGCTCGTACTTGATGTTGTGGACGCCGATCTCGACGGCCCACTTGGCGACTCGCCCGGTCGCCTCACGGTTGCGAATGATGTCCTCCAACGGTGCTGAGGAGACGACCGTTATCGGGTGCTCCTGGAAGTAGTGTGGCAGTCGCCGATGTGCTATAAAGACCGCGTATACCAGTTTCTGGTATTGCGGTATAGCGCGACTTCGGAGGACTTCACGATATAGTATAATCGTCGTGCACTGGGCGCTCCTTTCCCTCCTCTGGTTGATCGATGACCATGACGGCGCTGACGCCGCGCTCGGAAGCCGCGACGTAGACCAGCATGGGTTCCTTGTCGGCGGGGGCGGCGAGTAGCGGTGCTGCGAGTAGCACCTTCTTAAGGTCGCGGAGCGCATCATCCGCTTCCTTGTCCCACTGGAAGGTGGGGTTCTTGCGCATCAGGCGGTATAGGGTCATCGCCTTTTCGCCTAATCGGGGGATGAAGCGACTGAGAGCCGCAACTCGCCCGGCCTGCTTCTGGACGTCGCACAGGCACTCGGGTTTGCTGAGTCGAGCGATTGTGTCGATCTTGGTGGGATTCGCTGAAGGGTTTCGCGGCATAGTAAATCAAAATTTTCTACGGATGCGAACAGAGGGAAAGCCAAGATCTAATCTAGGAGATGCAATCAACGAGAGAGATTGGATTAGATCTTCATACCCTTGAAGATTCGCATGCAGTGAACGCTCGGAACGTGGGTGATGTAGCATTTCGCTTCTCCTCCTTGCGACCGATCCGATCTAGCACCACAAGTGGCGGTGCCTCCATGAGATGCACACGCAGCACCTCAACGTCTCCTCCTTCCTCGGTCCAGCAAGTATGGTGGAGAGACGGATTGGATCTACAACACGGCGTGGTGTATATGGTGGAGAATTTCTGCAGCAGGGCTTCGCCTACAAACAGTCGGGAGGGAGAGAGAAAAGGCAGCAAGGCGGCTAGGGTTTGGAGGAGAGGTGTGGGGGGTTGGTGCGCCCCCACCCCTCTTTATATAGAGGGGGGCGCAGCCCTAGCCCCTCCCCCAAGCCCAAAGGATAAGGAGTGGGGGCATGGACTCTCCCTCTAGAAACCCTATCTCTAGTTTAAACGATTTAAACTCTCTAGGATCGGGCCCTATGGGGCCTTGTGCCCTGGCCCAATGTGCCAGGACACTCCCTCATAGGCCCATGCCCTCCCGGAAGGTGGGGCCACGTTGGTCCCTTCCGGAAGGTTCTAGAAGCTTAAGACAATACCGATTAACCCGGAACAATTCCGAACTCCAAAACTGACCGCCTTATATGAATCTTATTCTCCGGACCATTGAACCTCTCGTGATGTCCGGATCCCATCCGAGACTCGAACAAAAATTCATAAACCAATTATCCAATCTATCCTAGCGTCGAGATACGTTAAGTGTGTGATCCTGCGGGTTCGAGAATATGCAGACATGATCTTCTATCAATAATCAACAGCGGGGTCTGGGCACCCATATTGACTCCCACACATTCATCGATGATCATATCGGATGAACCACGATGCCAGGATTCAATCAATCCCATATATATATTTCCTTCGTCTCGCGATATTTTACTTGCCCGAGATTCGATCGTCGGTACCGTCATACCTAGTTCAATCTCGTTCACAGCAAGTACTTTACTCGTTCCGTAATCCGATATCACTTTGTGATTAACTCCTTAACCACATGCTTGCAAGCGGTGTTGATATCGACACGAAAGGGGCCCTAAGTATATCTCTCCGACTTGGGAGGGACAAATTCCATCTCGATACATACAACCCAACAGATACTTTCCGATCACCTGAGAGACACCTTTATGATAACCCTCTCATAGGATGACGTTTGATGACCTCAAAGCTTTCTTCCGTACCAGGAGTTGCATTATCTCATGGTCTAAGGAATACAATATTTGACATAGGAAAAGCTTCGCAAAGATGAACACGATGAAATGATCTAATTGCTTCGCTTAGTTTGTCATCCATCATATCATTCTCCCAATGATATGATCTCATTATCAATTGACAACTCATGTCTATGGTTAGGAAACCTTAACCATCATTGATCAATGAGCTAGTCCTTAGAGGCGTACCAGGGACACGGTGTTGTTCACAAACCACACAAGTATTAATGTTTCCGCTTAATACAATTCTAGCATGGAATACAAACTTTATCATGAACAAGAATTATAATAATAACATCTTTATTATTGCCTCTAGGGCATAATTCCAACAGTCTCCCACTTGCACTAGAGTCAATAATCTAGTTTACATCTGGCAAAAATCTCACACCCATGGCACTGAGGTGTTGATCATGTTTTACACGTGGAAGAGGTTTAGTCAATGGATCTGCGACATTCAGATCCGTATGTACTTTGCTAATCTTCAGATCTCCATCTGCTATATAATATCGGATTATATGAAACTCGCGGTTGATATGCTTGGTCTTTGGATGATATCTTGGTTCCTTAGCGAGTGCTATGGCGCCAGTGTTGTCACACAATATCTCCAGTGGGTCCAATGCACTTGGAACCACGCCAAGCTTCGATGATGAAGTTTCGATCCAAACTCCTTCACTTGACGCTCGCATCACCATGTATTCCGCTTCCTTTGTAGATCCCGCGATCACGCTTTGCTTGCAGCTTCTCCACTCACAGCTCCTCCATTCAAAATATAAACGTATCCCGTCGAGATTTGGAATCATCCTTGTCGGTGTCGAAACTAGCATCGACGTAACCTTTACGACAAGTCGCTCATCACCCCATAGACTAAGAACATTTCTTTAGTTCTATTTAGGTACTTTAGCATTTCTTCACGGCTGTCCAGTGTTCCACTCTGGATCACTTTGATATCTCGTCAAACTAAGAGCATTGGACACATCCGTCTAGTACACAAAGATGGCATACATGATGGAACCTATGGCCGAGGCATAAGGCACTTTGCTCATAGCTTCCCTATCATTTACCAGTGGACACTTGAGCCTTGCTCAATATCTTACCGACAACATAGGCACGTACCTTTCTTTGCCTTATCCATTCGAACCTTTTCGAACTTTGTCTAGGTATGTACTCGCTTAAAGCTATCGGCATATTTGTTCATCTCTATAGATTTTGATGCCCAATATATAAGCAGCTTCACCTAGGTCTTTCATTGAAAAACACTTGTTCAAATAACTCTTCACATCGTTAAGCATGTTGATGTCATTTCCGATAATCAATATGTCATCCACATACATACTGTAAACGCCACCGAGCTCCCACTCACTTTCTTGTAGATACAAGCTCAGAGCAATTTGGAACAAATCCAAAACTCTTGATCACTTTATCAAAACTAAGGTTCCAACTCCGAGATGCTTGCTTCAGTCCATAAATGGAACGTGAAGTTTGCATACTTTACTAGCATCCTTAGGATCGATAAAACCTTCGGGTTGCATCATATACAACTCTTCATCAATGTTCCCATTGAGGAAAGCATCTTGACATCCATCCGCCATATTTCATAATCATGAAACGCAGCAATTGCTAATAAAATCCGAATGGACTTAAACATCGCCACGGAGAGAAAGTCTCATCGTAGTCAACACCTTGAACTTGTCGAAAACCTTTTGCGACAAGCCGGCTTTATAGATGGTAACATTACCATCCGCGTCCGTTTCTTCTTGAATATCCATTTGCACTCAACGGCCTTTCGGTCGCTAGGAGGATCCACCAAAGTCCATACTTGGTTTTCGCTCATGGATCCCAATTGATTTCATGGCTTCCAGCCATTTCTCAGTCCGGGCTCATCATCGCTTCTTCATAGTTCGTAGGTTCACCGTCTTCTACCAACAAGACAGTCAAGAGGGTTGCCGTACCACTCGGAGGGCACGCGACCTTGTCGACCGCGACGCTCAAGAGCAGCATCGTCCAAGCTTCATGATCCTTGTCATTAGCTTCCTCTATCGCTGGTGCAAAGGAACAATTTCAGGTGCTGTGCTACTCTCCAATTCAAGAGAAGGTTCAATAACCTCGTCAAGCTCTACTTTCCTCCCACTCACTTCTTTCGAGAGAAACTCCTTCTCAAGAAAGGAACCGTTCTTTGCGACAAACACTTTTCCTTCGGTTCTGTGATAGAAGGTATACCCAATAGTTTCCTTAGGGTATCCTATGAAGACGCATTTCTCCGCTTTGGGTTCGAGCTTGTCTGGCATCAACTTCTTGACGTAAGCTTCGCATTCCCAAACTTTAAGAAACGAAAACTTAGGTTTAGCACCAAATCACAGTTCATACGGTGTCGTCTCAACGGATTTAGATGGAGCCCTATTTAAAGTGAATGCAGCGGTTTCTAATGCATAACCCCAAAATGATAACGGCAAATTAGTAAGAGACATCATTGATCGGACCATATCTAATAGGGTTCGATTCCGGCGTTCAGACACACCATTGCGCTGTGGTGTTCCGGGTGGCGTGAGTTGTGAAACGATGGTATTGTAATGGAATGACGAACCTATTTCTTCGCTTTTTTGCCAACAAATCCGAATTATCTTGAAAACTGGAAGGATAGATCAAATTCCAATGGCCGTTGGCCACGATTCGATCCGACCTTGAATAATCAAAAATTTCCCTATCTTTTTTACCATAAGTATTCATTTGATCTTGATCCTTGTGGAGTGAAAAAGACACTATACTGGATCTGCATATACTTACTGACAATATCCATAAATGGCTTGTTTTTGGTAATCGACGAAGATTACCGTCGATCCTTTTTTATTACGTCTTGTTTTTACTCCTATATTGGGAGTTACTCTACGTATTTTGCTTGACGTAAAACCAATAGTGGATTTGTTTCTGTCTTTTGTTGAATCTTTTTCACGGCTCGATAGAGAATTTGATAAGCCAATGATTTTTTTCCGTCTTTCATAATACGGTTAACCACCATGTTAACTAATCGATTACGAAAAATTGGATCGGATTTTGCAGTTCTTTTTTCTGCAGTACCTCGACGTGACATGGTTTACTAGAACCATCAGCATATTGTTTCAGCTCGGTGGAAACCAAATTCTTTTCCTCGAGGATCTCTTGAATGAAATTAGGGAACGAAGTAAGTAGATTAGATTCCACTTGCTTTAAGATGCGTGAGAAAATCATAACTCAAATATTCACCTCCACGATCGGATCATAGAAACTTAATCTTTCTGTTACGATGGTTCTCCACTTCATTCTGAAATTCCTTGAACTTTTCAAATGTTTTAGATTTATGTTTCATTAAATAGATATACCCATATCTACTTAAGTCATCGGTAAAAGTAAGGAAATAGCGATATCCACCGCGCGTCGAAACATTCATCGGTCCGCATACATCGGTATGTATGATTTCCAACAAGTCCGTTGCTCGCTCCATCATACCGGAGAACGGGGTTTTGATCATCTTGCCCATGAGGCATGGTTCGCATGTGTCAAATGATTCAAAATCAAGAGACTCCAAAAGTCCATCAGAATGGAGTTTCTTCATGCGCTTTACACCAATATGACCTAGACGACAGTGCCACAAATAAGTAGTATTATCACTATCTACTTTGCATCTCTTAGCCTCAATGTTATGGATGTGTGTTTCATCCCTTTCGAGATTTAGAAGAAATAAACCATTCACAAGAGGTGCATGACCATAAAAGATGTTACTCATATAAATAGAACAACCATTATTCTCCGATTTAAATGAATAACCGTCTTGCAATAAACACGATCCAAATAATGTTCATGCTCAACGCAGTACATAATAACACTTATTAAGGTTTAAAACTAATCCGAAGGTAAAACTAAGGAGAGCGTGCGACGGCCATCACATCAACTCTTGATCCGTTAACGCCAGCATCGTCACCTCATCCTCGCAAGCCGCGTCTATTCCGTAGCTCTGCTTCGAGTTACAAATATTAGCAACCGAACCGTATCAAATACCCGTGCACTACAACGAGGGCTAGTAAGGAAAACATCAATAACATGTATATCAAATATACCTTTGATGGTGCCAGCCTTTTTGTCCGCTAAGTACTTGGACGATATGCTTCCAAAGGACCCTTGTCCTTGCAATAGAAGCACTCAGTGTTCGGCTTAGGACCAGACTTGAGCTTCTTCTCAGCAGGAGCATTGCGCTTGTCGCCGCCCTTCTTGAAGGGCTTCTTTGATCCCTTACCTTTCTTAAAGGAGGGCTTGTTGAGCATCAACACATGATTATCCTTTTTGATGTCCACCTCCGCAGCCTTCAGCTTTGCGAAGAGCTCGGTGATCGTATCAGTGGAGCCAATCTGATTATGAGTCACTACAAAAAATTTGTAGCTGGGAGGGAGTGATTGCAGAACCCTGTCAATCTTGATCTCCTCTGGAATCGTGCATTCCAGTTGCTCAAGACGTTGAGTGTAGCCCGACATATTTATGGCGTGCTCACTAACGGAACTCCCTTCCTCCATCTTGCAGTTAAAGAACTTCTCGGAGATATCATATCTCTCAGAACGGGCCTGAGTCTGAAACATGGTTTTCAGCTCCTCGAGAATCTCGAAGGGCCCGGGATACTCTTCAAAACGATTTTGAAGCTCCGGTTCCATAGCAAACAACATGGTGCTCTTAATCACACCATAATCATCTTTCGCTGATCGAGATGCAGCTTTCTCATCGGCCATAGCTGCAGCAGGGGGTCACCTAACGCTTTCCCAAGGACATAGTCCTTTTGTCCGCCGAGAATGATTCTTAGATTGCGAACCAATTGGTGAAGTTAGACCCATTGTTTCTAAGCTTTTCCTTCTCAAAGAAAACGCGTTGAAGTTGAAGTTGGACTTGGCCATGTGATCTACAGTATTGGCAAGTACAATTTAGACTATGTTCATGATAAATAGTTCAACATAATCAAATTACTAGATGAACTCCCACTAAATTCAACATCCCTCAAGTTGTTTAGTGAACACGATCCAAATTCACCACACCTAATCCGATCATCACGAGAAGAGATGTGGTTTCAATGGTGGACAACAAAGTGTCGATCATATCACTCATATGACTCATGCTTAACCTTTCGGTTCTTGTGTTCCGAGGCCATGTGTGTACATGCTAGGCTCGTCAAGCTAGACCCAAGTATTTATGCGTGTGCAAAACTGGCTTGCACCCGTTGTATGTGAGCGTAGAGTCTATAGCACCCGATCATCACGTGATGCTTGGACACGATTTAACTTTCGCAACGGTGCATACTTGGGGAGAACACAGTTTTATCTTGATCTTTAAGTGAGGAATCATCTTATAATGCTACCGCCGCCATCTAAGCATAATAAGATACATAAAGGATAAACATCACATGCATATAACTTTATGTGACATGGTATAGCCAATCCTCCAAGAATGATCTCCATCTTGTGCTCGGTATGATCTCCATCACTCCACCATGATTGCCTCCACCACGAATAGCAACTACAACTATTGCTAACTACTTAGCGATAAAGTAAAGCTATTACATGGCGTATAAGAAGTTGACTGCATGGGTCATACACAATTATAAAGACAACCATATGGCTTCCTGCGGTTGTGTACTCATCGACATGCAAGTCGTGAAACATTACAAAACATGATCATCATACAATATACACATCACATCTTGGGCCATACCATATCACGAAAACACTCCCAAAAACAAGTTAGACGCCTCTACTTTGTTGTTGCATGTTTTACGTGGCTTATGGGAGTAGATGCTAAGAACGATTCTTACCTACGGAAGCCACAACGGTGATATTATGGTTGCCAAACTCCGTGTTAATCCCATGACAACTATAGTGAGAGAAACCGACATCCACCACCGCATGTGGAACAAGCCACACGTCAAGTGCGGAGCCGGTCTCGCGAACGACGTCGCGTAAGGTTGGCTGGACCGCTTCAATCTCACTATCCCGCGTCATAAGAAGAACACAAACAAGAGGCTTGCAACAGAAACATCAACGCCCAATAACCATGTTGCGTTCTACTCGTGAAACACATCTACGCAGATCTAGCTCGATACCCTTTGAAGGGTTTCGGCATAGTAAATCAAAATTTTCTACGGATGCGACAGAGGGAAAGCCAAGATCTAATCTAGGAGATGCAATCAACGAGAGAGATTGGATTAGATCTTCATACCCTTGAAGATTCAAGACAATGAACGCCTGTCGAACGTGGGTGATGTAGTCGCATTTCGCTTCTCCTCCTCGCGATCCGATCCGATCTAGCACCACAAGTGGCGGTGCCTCCGTGAGATGCACACGCAGCACCTCGACTTATCCTCCTTCCTCGGACCAGCAAGTATGGTGGAGAGATAGATTGGATCTACAACACGACGGCGTGGTGTATATGGTGGAGAATTCTGCAGCAGGCCTACAAACAATGGGAGGGAGAGAGGAAAGCTAGCAAGCGGATAGGGTTTGGAGGAGAGGTGTGGGGGTTGCGCCCCCACCCCTCTTTATATAGAGGGGGCGAGCCTATCCCTCCCCAAGCCCAAAGGATAAGGACTGGGGGGCATGGACTCTCCCTCTAGAAACCCTATCTCTAGTTTAAACGATTTAAACTCTCTAGGATCGGCTGGGCCCTATGGGGCCTTGTGCCCTGGCCCAATGCGTCCAGGACACTCCCTCATAGGCCTATGCCCCTCCCGAAGGTGGGGCCACGTTGGTCCCCTTCCGGAAGGTTCTAGAAGCTTCGGCACAATACCGATTAACCGGAACAATTCGAACTCCAAAACTGCACGCCTTATATGAATCTTATTCTCCGGACCATTCCGAACCTCTCGTGATGTCCCGGATCCCATCCGAGACTCGAACAAAAATTCATAAACCAATTATCCAATCTATCCTAGCGCCGAGATACGTTAAGTGTGTGACCTGCGGGTTCGAGAATATGCGACATGATCTTCTATCAATAATCAACAGCGGGTCTGCACCCATATTGACTCCCACACATTCATCGATGATCATATCGGATGAACCACGATGCCAGGATTCAATCAATCCCATATATATATTCCTTCGTCTCGCGATATTTTACTTGCCCGAGATTCGATCGTCGATGCAGTCATACCTAGTTCAATCTCGCTCCCAAGTACTTTACTTGTTCCGAATCTGATATCACTTTGTGATTAACTCCTTAACCACATGCTTGCAAGTGGTGTTGATATCGACACGAGTGGGCCCAAGTATATCTCTCCGACTTGGGAGGGACAAATTCCATCTCGATACATACAACCCAATGATACTTTCCGATCACCGAGAGACACCTTTATGATCACCATCTCATAGGATGACGTTTGATGACCTCAAAGCTTTCTTCCGATACCAGGGAGTTGCATTATCTCATGGTCTAAGTAATACAATATTTGACATAGGAAAAGCTTCGCAAAGATGAACACGATGAAACGATCTAATTGCTTCGCTTAGTTTGGGTCTGTCCATCATATCATTCTCCCAATGATATGATCTCATTATCAATTGACAACTCATGTCTATGGTTAGGAAACCTTAACCATCATTGATCAATGAGCTAGTCCTTAGAGGCGTACCAGGGACACGGTGTTGTTCACAAACCACACAAGTATTAATGTTTCCGCTTAATACAATTCTAGCATGGAATATAAACTTTATCATGAACAAGAATTATAATAATAACATCTTTATTATTGCCTCTAGGGCATAATTCCAACATTCGCCTCGATCCCGCGCTTGGAGACGACGTATCCCAGTAGCTTCCCTGCTGGTACACCGAAGGTGCATTTGCCTGGGTTTTGTTTTATCTTGTATTTCCGCAGGTCGCTCTGGTGAGCGGACTTCACTACCACGTCGTCGATGTAGACATGGATATTGCGGCCAATTTGGCTCGCAAGGCACTCCTGCATACACCGCTGGTAGATCGCCCCGGCGTTCTTGAGGCCGAAGGTCATAGCAGTGTAGCAGAAAGCTCCCAATGGCGTGATGAACGTTGTCTTCTCTTCGTCCTCAATGGCCATTTTGATCTGGTTGTAACCAGAGTAGGCGTCGAGGAAGCATAGCGATTCCGAGCCCGCGGTGGAATCAATTATTTGGTCGATCCGTGGGAGGACGAATTGCTCCTTCGGGCAGGCGCTGTTTAAGTTTGTGTAATCGATACACATCCTCCAGGTCCCATTTTTCTTCTCGACCAGTACTGGGTTTGCCAGCCACTTGGAGTATTTGATTGGCCGGATGAATCCTGCAGCGAGTAGACGTTGCACCTCCTCGGCTATTGCTCGGCGGCGCTCTTCATTGAAGGGCCGCAGCGACTGCTTGACAGGTCGCACTTTGGGGTCGGTGTTGAGTTTGTGCTCAGCGAGTTCCCTAGGGACACCAGGCATGTCAGAGGGCTTCCATGCGAAGATGTCCATGTTCTCACGGAGGAACTCGATGAGTGCGCCTTCCTATGCTGGGATCATGCCCGTCCCGATCGTCACCGTCTGGCTGGAGTCGCCTGGGACCAGCTCGACGGTGCGGGTATGCGTTGTTGCCTCGAAGGGTGAGGTGTTGCCGCCCTCCGAGTTGGGCTTCTTGAGTATGGTGGGGTCGTCGTTGTTGACCCTGCTCTCGTATTTGGCGAGCTCGTCGGCGTGGTTGGCCTCTGCCGTGATGACGGCGTCGGTGAGTTCGTCTCCTTTTGCCTCGCACTCGGCGGCCATGTCGGGGTCGCCGTGGATGGTGATGATGCCACGTGGTCCGGGGAGCTTCATCGCGTTGTACGCGTAGTGGGGAGCCACCTTGAACTTGGCGAACGCCTGGCACCCCAGGACGTAGTGGTAGGGGCTATCGAAGGGCACCAGTTTGAAGATGATCCGCTCGGTGCGGAAGTTTGCCGGTGTGCCGAAGGTGACTGGCAGCATGACCTTGTCGATCGGGTACGCCTTCCGACCGGGGACGATGCCGTGAAACATGGTGTAGGTCGTCTCGACCATCGACTGCGGGAGCCGCAGTCGCCTGAAGGTGTTCAGGTACAGGATGTTGATGGAGCTGCCGCTGTCCATCAATGTCTTGGGGAGACAGTAATCTCCCACCTTGGGCTTGACCACCAGGGCGACTCGGCCTGGGTACTCGATTCGTGGCGAGTGGTCCTAGCGGCTCCAAGTGATTGGTTGCTCAGACCAGTTGAGGAACTGGGGGACATCCACCTGGGCCACCGCGTTGACGGCGACGGCGCGGGCGATGACCTTATTCTCGCGCTTCGTGTTGAAGCATGTGAAGGTGTGGAGAGAGCCGGCCACGCTGGCGAATTTTTCGTCGTTTGGCAGGTTGTTGTCGAGGTCTTCCCGCGCTCGCCGTGCCTTCTCGATCTCCTTGAGAGAGTGGCAGTCGGCGGTCGTGTGCGTGGCGGGCTTTCCTTCCCTGCTGTGAAATACACAAGGTTGGTTAAGAAGGGCCGTGGGGTCGAACCTTGGCTTCGCCTTATAGTTTCCACCGTCGCAGCGTTGCCCTCCATCACGGCGGAAGCTTTTGGCCTCGCGCTGCGCGTATCCAGCGTTGGCGACGAAGTCAACTCGCTCGTCACTGCGGCGCTTGCCAGTGAGGCGATTGTTGTTGTATCGTAGATCGGACCGTCGTTCGTTGTCGCTGTCGCTCGTGCGGCGTTGTCCTCCCGACTCGTCGTCGGTTTCTTGGTTTGGGTCTTCCTCCGCGTACCTTTTGGCGATCTCCAGGAGGTCTGGTATGTTGTCGAGTGTGCGGTACGCTCGTTTGAGCTTGGCGACCAGGGGCTCGTAGCGGCACGAGGTCTTGAAGGAGTGGATCGCGGTGTCTGGGTGGATGCCAACCGCGTTGTACCATAGTTCTTGCCACCGTTGGACCCATTGCTGGTCGATTTCGCGAGGTCCCCGGACGATCGTTCCAGGTCCTCGATGGTGGTGGCGCGGTGTACGAACCTCGAATTTTGACGAAGCGGCGCGCATCTCTTCCTAGGAGTCGATGCTATCCGCGGGAGAGTGTTAATCACCGCACGCTCCTCCATCATCGTGGGAAGGTAGCGGGCGGCTAGTAGATCGGTGTGGCGGCGATACCGTCGCCATGAGGTAGGTATCCAGCCACGGAGGGTCATACGAGGGTCGATTTCTATTTCCTTCGGCGCTTTGAAGTTCGTCGGGTATCTTTCGCCTCGGATCATCGGTCCGAAGCACTGAGGCCCGAGTCGGCTTAGCGACCCCCTCGGCTCGCCGTCGCGGCGGTTGGTTAGGGTATGTCGTAGGTCGTCAGGCTGGCGTGCACGCCAGCTCTCGTTGTTGATGATGTGGGTGCGGGCATCGACGGGCTGGCCGTTGGCGGCGACGAAGTTGGTCGCTGGCCGGGGGTCGTTGGTGGAGAGTGCCGCGTTCGCGGGTCGGTGTTGGAGTTGCAGTGGTTCGGGTGGCGGGCAGTTGAGGGTGTTCGCCGCCATGGGGCGGCCGCTTGAGGCTGCACGATGAACGCGAGTACATCCGACCCTGTAAGTCGACGCCTGCGTTTTGTTGCTCGACCGCTTTTGCGAGCAGGGACTTGGCGTACTGGATCTGCATGGCGCCTTCCCCAGTGGCTGCAATGTTGTCGACTGCTGCTCGGCCCGCGACGAGGTTGTCTATTGGGGTGGAGAACAATGGTAGGCCGTTCGCGTCTCGCTCCCGTGAGGAGACTACGATCCGCGGCTGGTCCCTGGGGGGTGCGTGGTTGGGTGGTGGTGGGGCGCCATTCGTCGTTGACCCTGGTGGGGGTCGGGTGCTTCCTCCCGGTGGCGCGTTCTCACAGATCCCGCGCTCGGCCGCGGGCTGGTCGCTCATCGTCGAAATTGTGGCGCTACCGACGGGGTTCAGCGACCTAATTCGAGCTGGTGGTAGCGCTGACAGCTCTGCGCCACACCGCCGAGGCGAAATTTTTCGCACTCGGCTTGTTCCTTGCGGACTGCTTCCGCCAGCTTCAGGCGGAGTTCCTCGACCTCCGTTGTCGTTGCGTTGGGAGGGACCGAAGTGGAGAATGGATCCTCTGGCGGGTCGGCGCCAGTCGCCATGTAGGTCGCGGTGTGGCGGCCGGTTCCGTAGCGGAGATCGGCGGAGTTCTCCGACCCGGAGTCGAAGTCGAAGATCCCAAGGATGGAGGGATCCTCGAAGTCTCTGATGTTGGAGACCTGGGTGATGGAGCCTGCGGGCGACGCGGCGACAATGTATCCGGCGAGTGACGTCGGGGTCGCCGAGTCGGCAGCGTCGTTGAGGGCCGCGTCTTCCGCGGCTGCGGTGGTTTCAGCCACGTCGCTGTGGGCTGAGTCGTACTCGGAGGCGAGGCGGTGGATCATGCGGACCTGACTCTCAGAGATCCGGTCGCGAGTCGGCGACTCGCGGATGCGAGCCGAGTCCTCCGAGACGATGACGTCGGTGAGGCCGACAAAGAGGCTGATCGTACCGACCGGCAGGATCATGCTATGCGTGACGGGTCGCGACGCCGGGACGTAGCTTCTCGGCAAGATCTGGAGCATCTCGCCGATCGCTATCATGCGGTCGGTGGCGATCGACTCGTTGATGGGTAGATTGGATCTCGCCGCAGAACACCGGCCTGACCAGCCAGGCCCCGCGATGGGCGCCACTGTCGTGGGAATGACCACGGCAGATGCTGCAATCGGCAGCGAGTAGTAGAACATGGGGCAAGGGCGGCCAGCCATCTGCGGTGCGAGATGAGGGCGGAGACACAAGGATTTACCCAGGTTCGGCCACCCGGAGGGTAAAGACCTACTCCTGCTAGATTGTATTATGGTGAGAGTACAATGGGGCGAGCTCGGCGGCTAGGCAACGAGTCGCTTGGGTGTATGATAGAACGTATCCTCTATGTGCCCTCTAGGGAGGTTTATATAGACTCACCCCCCTAGGGTTTACAGATCTCCACCGAATTAGTTAAGGTTTCACCGATCGTTTAACCTAATCCGACTGGGCCTATCTAGGCTTCTGGGCCTTCAGCTTCCAATCGCTTGAGTCCATGCCAGGTCTTAATCCAGTCTCCGTTCCGCAGGCCCACTCGCAGGCACCTGGGCCAGTCGGAAACGTCCATCTATAAGAATATAGGCTGAGTAAGTTAGTAGAGTGATCAAGTGTGTCAAAATTTTATGTATTTTGCAAGAGTTTTTGAGGAACATGAATTTTCATGAGAGAATCAAAGGGATAAGAATGAGAATAAGTTTTTGTAAATATTTGTTTTATTTGGTTTTGAAACTAAGTTTTTGATGCAAACGTCCAGTCTAACTAGGGTCTCCTATGGTCAGGATGGCTCTGGTACCAACTTGTCAACACCCGGATTTTTAATCCCAGATGCCTGTTATGCCATATATCGCAATCCCAGGATTACCATTTTTGCGAGACATAACGGAATTGGATACCACAGTACATCATCCATTACAAACCGTACATAAGTTCTTACACAAATAGGGATCTCATGATCCAGTTCTTAATACAACATCAAGCAGCGGAATACGTAATAATAACGGTAGCGTAGGCAAAGCTCCATCTTCGGGGTTCACAGGCAATGCTGACGATGGGAGATGATCCTAGTTGTCGTAACCTTCCTGGGGTCCATCCTCCAGGTACTCCTCTTCATAGTATGGCCATGGGAATAGCCAGGGACAAAGCCATGAGTACTCTTTAAGTACTCGCAAACTAATACTAACAAGAAAACGGGGGTTTTGATAATAGGACACTATGCTCTAGGGTTGTTTTGCAAAATCCAGATTTATCTCTACTAAGTTTAGAAGCAACGAATGCTAGTTGAAGTTTTATAACACCTAAGTCGGAACTTGTATTTCATATCACAACCATGTTGTGGTCAAGTCAAAGTCTCAATTCATTTCACAAGTCATTTTGAAAAGTCTTACGGGGGAACAGTATGGCCACTCCAACTGTCCATAACCACGGACGCGGCTATTCGAATAGTTTGACACTCTGCAGATATTATACACTTTCACCACAACATTCGATACATCCGTCAGGAACAAATCCTGAATTCACCATACTCAGTATGCGGATAATCAATCCTAACCTTTCAATTACACGCCCTAGTATAAGCACCTCTCCTGTGAGTTTGGCCTCCCAACCATGACCAACTGTCATCTTGGGTACTGCACAGGTGGACAATCTTCACAAGGTAGCCTCAGCTCAGACCTTGGCCGTGAGGGAACTAATACTAAGGTATATAAGTTTCCAGTCAAGCCCTACCCAATCTTCGGGTATTGTGGTTGTACGATAAAATTGGAATGGTATCGCATCCAGACAACCATCAGTTTTAAAAAGGGCTAAGGGTCATGCCTCAACATTTTCATCACCAAAATCATCAGGTGTTAGGAAAACACATGTCCAAAACATTTCAATAGAATGATCCATAATTCCAAGGTTTTCATAACCATTTTTCCACCAAGTATTCCCATCTAAAGTTGATCAAGTTTTATGCTTAGCACTAGCATCTACAAGTGGGGGTAAGAAATAATGAGCGGTGGTAAACTAGTGGAGTTCTAACTAAGTTCAATCTCATGCCTTCAGATGACATCAAGATTATCTAGCTTAGGCCAAATTTTAAGCTCTTTATGCAACCTTCACATATTATTCTAGTGTCTACCATTTACTTAGGTAACATATAGGTAAGAGTTTTGATAAAGAAATAAAGTAAGAGGCTTGCAAGTAAAACTAGGATTGGTTTATCAAGTGGTTAGGATCATATATGCTTTAAGGCATATAGTTGACATGGTAACAAGCAAGTATTGGCTTGCACAATATCAGTATAAGCTTGCTAAATTGCAAGTGTTAGCTTGCAAGGTTAATAGCTTGCCTTGAGCAGAGCAGTGGTTGAAGTTCTCCTTGGCTTCTTCTTCGTAGAATCCTCCTTCCTCCTCGTATCCTTGGTCGGTACTAGCGTCTATAAATAAATACGATGTACACAATCACCAAACAATACTTAACTACTTGCAATCATCACACAAAAGGATCCTATAGATGATCTAGCATCATCACTAACATTACAAGATTAAAGCTTGGTTTAATTCCTTTTATTTTTAGAAAAGTAATTTCTACTCATTGAAAAACTACTTAATATTTAATATTCTCCAAACCAAACATGGGATCATGTTGACACATGTCATCACCACATATTTTAGTCCATGGTAATGTGATTTAAAGTGGTGTCACAATTTAATAAGGTTTTACCCTTTTATTTTAATTAAATAAAGTGACTAGAAATGTCTATGGGGCATTCTTTTATTACTTGAGCATTATTTCTGCAAGTAAACCCATATATTTTTATATATTCTGAAAGGTATGGTTCAATGTGATTTTTGAGAGTTGGAATCAACTCAAAAGCTATCATGGTTTAAATTTGAAAAATGTTTGAATGCAGAAAATCTTCTGCCTTGTTATTTTTACCATGGGTGATCTATAGATCCAAATGACTTGAATCCAACGGGCTTGGATTCAGCATTCCCAGACCTTTCCAACAAAATTAGTTTCATTCAATTTGGTATACTAAATCGATCTAGGTTGATTTTTGAAACAGGGTACAGAAGTGTGTTTGAAATAAAATGGAAAAGGTTTAATTCAAATAACTGGGCTGCGCGGGAAAAGTTGACGGGCCGGTCTGCTAAGCGTAGCGCTTCCGCGGGCTGTTTAAGTGGCTGTCCCCACTCGTTAGTGAGACAGGGGGTGCGAAGCGGTACGGGGCAACGTGGGACGTTCGATCTGGTTCTAATCCAATGGCTGGGAGTCATCGTCGACGTTGGGCAACGTCGGCGAGACAGAAACCTAGCGCGGCCAGTGGGGGTGCTGGGGGATCATCGGGGTGCATCCGAGGGTCGGCGAGGCGGGCGAATGACGAAGTCGACAATGGCGAATCTCCTGGTGCCGGTGGCTCCTCCTGGGGCGGCTCCAATCGCTGGCTCCTTTCTTCTCCAGAGGCGGCGGGCTCTGGTGAAATTCTGGCGAAGTGTTGCTCGCCTTGCTCCGGGAACGGTGTGGCACGATCAGTGATGAGAGGGGAGTAGAATGGTGTGCTTAGTTCGGCTGGGGGTGGCCTCTATTTATAGTCGAGCGACGACGGGCGACGGTGAGCCTGCTGGGCGGCGATGGTACAGACGGCTATTGGCATGGGCGAAGGTAGGGTACGGTGCGGTGTTCCCTGGCGATGCTCAACGATACGGTGGCGAGACGTGGGGCGGTGCGGGTTGGTCTGGAACACGCGACGCTCTGCGTGGCAGAGGCGGCGTCTTCAACGGCGAGCGGTGGCTGTGTGGCATGGGGCGGCGAACGGGGATGTCTGGCGGTCTCCTGGGTCGGTGGCGATCGTGTATGCACGCAGCAAGGGCGGCGCGCGGTCTGTGGGCTTTGGTCGAGGGTGGCGCTCTGGCGCACGCTCGGCACGGTTGGCAGAGGCACGGGCGCGGCGTTCCTGGGTGCTCTGGTTGGTGTCTTTGAGGCAGGGCTGGTCTAGAGGGGGCGGTGAGGCATGAGTGATCTCCCAGACAAGGTTGGCACGGCTAGTTTCCTTCCTAGCTTGATGTCGACATGTGGGTGGCAAGGGTGGCTTCCGCTGTTCACCATTGATGACAATGCCAAGCTCACAGTGGTGCCAGTGCTTGGTTAATCTTGCTAGATGATCTACTGAGCTGGTTGTGAGCTAGATAGGGAATCAGTTAGGCAAGAATCACTGCTCACAATAGTGTTTTGATTTTGTTTGATTTGTGTCTGCCAAGTGTTCGATGAAATGGCCGCATGAATTCAAGTTTTTAATTTTGAAAAGATTTTTGGTGGGTGTGCAAGATTGGTGCTGGTGAGTCTGCAGATGCTTGGGTTTTGAAAGTTGAGCTTGTTTGAGTGGTTTTTGAAAAAGTGGGATCTTCCCATATGATTAAAGATTCAATTTTGAATTGTCATTTAAACTATGCATTTGGAAGTTTCTGGATGATCACAAAGTGGGCCTTGATACTTTGTTATGAGTACAATCAAGAGGTGCAAAGATCCAGAAAAGTTTCTGTTAGGTTCTGAAAGTTTGAGACAGCCAAAGTAGGCTTGGGAGTTAAATTGGTCAAAATGACCATTCACTAATTTAGCTTTGTTTTGATTTATTTGTCTTTGGGAAAAGTTTGGGAAATGTTTAGATGATGTTTATTTCACCTAAGAAGAATTTTAAAAGCAAATAAACACACAAACAAGTTGGTTCAAAAGAATTTCAAATTAAATGCATACACATATGCATGTTTTCATAATTTTATTTAGAAAAGTTTTTGTTAACCCTAATTTTGATGATTAGAGTTTGATGATTTAAGTTTAGTATTTTTGGGATGTTACAAACCTTCCCCCCTCTCATCCCGAGATTTGAAAAAGGACGAAAAGATTACCTAGGATTTGAAGAGATCGGGAAACTCCGTCCTGATGTGATCTTCGCGCTCCCAGGTAGCTTCCTCTTGTGTGTGGTTTCTCCACTGAATCTTGAGAAACTTGATGCTTCGGGTTCGGGTAGTTCAAAAAGCTTCTTCCAAAATACGAATGGGTACTTCGGGATAGGTTAGGTCATCATTGATCTCTATGGTCCGGTGATCGATATTTTTGAACACTTCGGTCTTCTCTAGGACTTCGAGACACTTGCGAAGTAACGAGATATGGAACACATTGTGCACGGCTGACATCTCTTCGGGTAGTTCCAATTGATACGATACTTCTCCTCGACGGTTCAGAATCTTGAATGGTCCGATATATCTGGGGGCTAACTTTCCCTTGAGTTGGAAACGCTGCATTCCCTTCAATGGCGACACTTTCAGAAAAACAAAGTATCCAATGTTGAAGGCGAGGTCTCAACATCTCTTGTCGGCGTAACTCTTTTGTCTGGACTGGGCGGTCTTGAGGTGCTCACGAATCTTGTGAACCTTCTCTTCTGCTTCTCGTAGGATGTCGGGTCCAAAAATCTGACTCTCTCCTACTTCCGACCAGTTCAAAGGGGTGCGACACTTCCTTCCGTACATGAATTCAAATGGGGCCATTTGAAAACTGGCTTGATAACTGTTGTTGTATGAAAATTCTGCAAACGGCAGACAGTCTTCCCACTTGGATCCATATTCTAACACACATGCTCTCAGCATATCTTCGAGTATTTGATTTACTCGCTCCGTTTGTCCATCGGTCTGAGGGTGGTACGCGGTGCTGAAATCTAGACGGGTTCCTAAACCTTCTTGGACTTTCTTCCAGAATCTCGAGGTAAACTGAGTTCCTCGATCCGTTACGATGTTCTTGGGGACTCCATGCAAACTAACTATTCTAGCGATGTATAACTCTGCTAGCTTCGAACTCTGATAGGTGGTCTTGACGGGCAAGAAATGGGCGACTTTGGACAATCTATCCACTATGACCCAGATAGAGTCATTTCCCCTACTAGAAGTAGGTAGTCCAGTGATAAAGTCCATTCCAACAGAATCCCATTTCCATTCCGGAATATGCAAGGGTTACAACAATCCAGCGGGTCTTTGATGTCCTGCCTTGACTCGCTGACATATATCACACTTGGCGATATAGCTTCCGATTTCTCTCTTCGTCTTATGCCACCAAAATTGCTCTTTTAAATCTTGACACATCTTAGTTCCTCCGGGATGGATAGAATAAAGAGTATCATGAGCTTCCTTCAAAATAACTTCTTTCAACTCAGAATCTGCTGGTACACAAAGGCGTCCTTTGTACCACAAAACTCCTTCTTCGTCCTCGGTGAATCCGGGTACTTTGCATGTACCGATACGACGCTTGATTCCATCGATACTAGCATTTCCTTTCTGCGCCTCTTTAATCTGACTGATCAAAGTGGGCTGGAGTTCTATGCTAGCCAAAAATCCTTCACTTACTAATTCCATTCGAAAATCTTCCATCTCTTTGTGCAAACTTGGTTGCTCCTTCAAAATCATGGAGTTCAAGCGGCACGACAATCTGCTAAGGGCATCTGCTACCACATTGGATTTACCAGGGTGATAGTGAATGTCCAGGTCGTGATCCTTGATTAGCTCAATCCATCTTCTCTGTCTCATATTCAGCTCCTTCTGAGTGAATATATACTTTAGGCTTTTGTGATCCGAATAGATCTCACAACGGTTTCCCATCAGGTAATGCCTCCATGTTTTCAGGGCTAGAACTACGGCTGCGAGTTCGAGGTCATGGGTTGGGTAGTTTTGCTCATGCTGTTTCAGTTGTCGAGATAGATAAGATATAACCTTGCCTTCTTGCATTAGCACACATCCGAGACCAATCTTGGATGCGTCACAATACACATCGAAGGGCTTCGTGATATCCGGCATGATCAAGATTGGGGCTGAAATTAATATTCTCTTGAGTTCTTGAAAACTCGCTTCACATTTGTCTGTCCATTCAAACTTCTTGTCCTTCTTCAGTAATTGGGTCATGGGTCTGGTGATACTAGATAATCCTTCTACGAATTTGCGGTAGTATCCCGCCAATCCGAGAAATGCACGAGCTTGGGTTTGAGTGGTTGGGGCTTGCCAATCTTCTACATATTTCACTTTGGCAGGGTCAACGGCAATTCCTCCAGCTAATACAATGTGACCGAGGAATCCTACCTCCTGTAACCAGAATTCACATTTGCTAAACTTTGCATGCAGCCGATGCTCTCTAAGGGTTCCAAGAATGGTCCTTAGGTGTAGCTCATGTTCTTCTTCTGATTTGGAATAAATCAGAATGTCATCAATGAAAACAACGACAAACTTATCCAGGAAGTCCATAAAAATCTTATTCATGAGATTCATGAAATAAGCGGGGGCATTGGTTAGTCCGAAAGACATGATTGTATACTCATATAATCCATATCTGGTGGTAAAGGCAGTCTTTGGAATATCCTCTGCACGAGTTTTGAGTTGATGATAGCCAGTTCTAAGATCAATCTTAGAAAACACCTTGGCACCGGTCAACTGATCAAACAAATCTTCTATCTTGGGTAAGGGGTACTTGTTCTTGATAGTGACATCATTCAATTTCCGATAATCCGTACACAAACGGTTACCTCCATCCTTCTTGTCCACAAACAAGACAGGTGATGTCCAAGGTGACGCACTGGGTTGAATCAATCCAATTTCCAGCATGGAATCTAGTTGCTTCTTCAGTTCTGCGAGCTCTAACGGGTTCATACTATAGGGTCTCTGGGCTATGGGTCCGGTTCCAGGAATTAGTTCGATGATAAACTCGATATCCCGATCTGGGGGCATACCGGGCAAAACATCTGGAAATACATCGGGGTATTCACAGATTATCCGGACTTGGTCAATGGTAGGTTGGGCTATACTCTTGTCGCACTTGAATTAACGAGGTAAGGTTTCAGATATATGCTCGACTGATATTCCTTTGATCTTGGTCATGGTTATGGCTTTCTTGGCACAGTCAATCAATCCTTTATGTTTGGACATCCATTCCTAGTACTACTTCCAATCCTTTAGTTCCGAGTACTATCAGATTTGCATAAAAATCTATGCCATGGATTCGGATAGGGACGGCTTTGCAAATTTGCCTAGCCTTGGTGGTTGATCCGGGAATTTGAACGATCATAACATGCTTCAGTTTTGTTGGTTGAATTTTACTAGTGCATGCAAATTCTTCGGTGACAAATGAGTGCGATGCACCAGAATCAAACAACACTCGTGCAAGTACTGAATTAACAGAAAACATACCCAGCACGACGTCTGGCGCTTCCTGAGCTTCTTCAGCATGCATGAGAAAAAGACGGCCATTGCGGTTGAGTGAATTCCCTGGGGCAAATCTTCTCCCTGGCTGAACACGACGTTGTTGCTGAGCTTGGGCATTGGCATTAGGTGCTGCAACATTCTTCTTATTGGGGCACTCGTTGGAATAGTGACCTTTATTTCCACAGTCATAACAAGTCACTTGCGACTTGTCCTTTGCTGCTATAGGCACAGCATTGCTTCCAGTCCTAGGGGCAGTGTTAGTGTTGGCGGTAGCATTGTTGTTGTTGAACTTGGGTGGGGCACGATTGAAATTGCTAGCGTTGCCGGGGTTGTTGTGATTTCCTCCGGGCCTAGGGTTTCCACGGTTGGGATAGGTCGGACGGTTCATCGGGGGTCTCTTGGTTCTTGGGGCAAATCCTAGAGATGGGTTGGGGCGATACTTTGGGGTCTGATGGGTTCCTGGTTGATGCATCATGCGACGCTTGCGGTTCTCATTGGCTTGGTTGATCTTTCCTTCCATCTGGATAGCTGAGTCGACAAGGGCTTCAATATCAGCAAAGGGGATATTGACTAATAACGTCTGCATCTCATCATGCAGACCATTCAGGAATCTTTCTTTCTTCTTGGCTTCGATGTCGATCTCATCCGGGGCATACCTAGCTAATGACAAGAATTTTTCACGGTATTCCACTACAGTCATCCTTCCTTGTTTCAGCTCTCTGAACTCGTCTCTCATTCTCTTGATCAAACCTGGTGGCACATGGGTTCTGCTAAACTTGACCTTGAATTCCTCCCAGGTCATCATCTGGCCTCCGGTCATTGCGCTTAACACTGTTCCACCATGCCACGCATCTTCGGCTAGATAGTGGGTGGTGAATGAACTTTCGTTGGCTTCCACTCCGGCGACTTCTAGGTTATTTTCCATGGTTTGCAGCCAATCATCGGCCTAGGGTTCTTGACTTAGTGAAAACAGGTGGGTTGGTATTCTGGAAATTCTTGAGCTTAGATCCATGGTTGTCCTGATTTCCGTGGCCTTGGTTGTTGTGGGCAAGCTGGGCTATCTGTTGCAGGGTGGCTAGGTTGGCTTGACGTTCCGCTCTTTTAGCTTCGCGGTCAGAAGTCAACATTTGCAGAATCTGCAACATCGGGTCCGGGGATGAACCACTTCCTCCACGTGGCATCTGAAGATTGAGATAGATCATGAGAAAAGAGGGAAATTTCTAAAGTTTTGGGTCTCTGAAATTTTTTTAAAGTTTGACTCAGATTCTCTAGCAACTTGCTTTTTCATTCATTCATTCATAGCACACGATACAACACACACCACAACAAAGAAGAGCAGATGGTTTTAAGAACCATTCTGGAAACTACGATACAGGGGGACCGAATACTACTCACTACGCTAGTGCTCCAGTGCTACTACTCCTCGGAATCGGTGGTTCATCATCCTCATCATCATCGATGAAGGCGAAATCATCTTCATCGGTGAAGAAGTCCATAGCCTGATCCTCCAGAAAATCATTATCATCGCTGAGATAGGAGTAGGGGTCTCCATGAAGATCTTCTCCAGCATTCTCCCTTTCCTCCAACTGCATGTCTCTCTCGTGGATGGTCTCCTCTAGAGATGAGATGCGGTGGCGAAGACGGGCAATAATGCACTCCTTCTTGTCGAGCTGACGGCGGCGAGACTTGCCATCCTTTGCTAACATGGCGATGGTCTGATCCTTCATCTTGATGATGGCAGACTTGTGGTTGCAGTAGTCACGGCAGTTGTCCAACTCCTGCTGACGATCGTACATCATGAAGCTAAGGTGGTCCAATTGAGTCTTTAGCTCAGGGTGATATGGGGCTTCCAGTGGTTGTCCATTTGCATCACGCCTTGGGCAAAACTCAAAGCGAGTACCATTGATCTGATTGATGCTCTGCCCACACAGACGGGAAAGAGCTTCATGCATGGCCCTGGCAAGTCCATCGAGCCAGTTGTTTTCTCTCAAGGTAAACTGAATTCCCTCAGCAGTGGGAGGTTCAATCTTTCCTCAGAGACTTGCAACAATTAGCCACTACAGATCTTCTCCTCCTTGATCATTGAGCTGATCTCCGAAGAACTCGGGGTGTGGTCGCTCCAGAAGTTTCGAAAGCTGGTCCAGATCCCTCTCAAAGATAAGGTCTCCTCCATTCCCCAACTGATAAAACTTGATGTACTTCACGTCCATCTATAATAATATAGGATGAGTAAGTTAGTAGAGTGATCAAGTGTGTCAAAATTTTATGTATTTTTCAAGAGTTTTTGAGGAACATGAATTTTCATGAAAGAATCAAAGGGATAAGAATGAGAATAAGTTTTTGTAAATATTTGTTTTATTTGGTTTTGAAACTAAGTTTTTGATGCAAACTTCCAGTCTAACTAGGGTCTCCTATGGTCAGGATGGCTCTGATACCAACTTATCAACACCCGGATTTTTAATCCCAGATGCCTGTTATGCCATACATCGCAATCCCAGGATTACCATTTTTGCGAGACATAACAGAATTGGATACCACAGTACATCATCCATTACAAACCGTACATAAGTTCTTACACAAATAGGGATCTCATGATCCAGTTCTTAATACAACATCAAGCAGCGGAATACGTAATAATAACGGTAGAATAGGCGAAGCTCCATCTTCGGGGTTCACAGGCAATGCTGACGATGGGATATGATCCTAGTTGTCGTAACCTTCCTGGGGTCCATCCTCCAGGTACTCCTCTTCATAGTCTGGCCATGGGAATAGCTAGGGACAAAGCCATGAGTACTCTTTAAGTACTCGCAAACTAATACTAACAAGAAAACGGGGTTTTTGATAATAGGACACTATGCTCTAGGGTTGTTTTGCAAAAGCCAGATTTATCTCTACTAAGTTTAGAAGCAACGAATGCTAGTTGAAGTTTTATAACACCTAAGTGGGAACTTGTATTTCATATCACAACCCTGTTGTGGTCAATTCAAAGTCTCAATTCATTTCACAAGTCATTTTGAAAAGTCTGACGGGGAACAAGATGTACTCCAATCGTCCATAATCAAGCGGCTATTCGAATAGTTTGACACTCTGCAGAGATTGTACACTTTCACCACAACATTCAATACATCCGTCAGGAACAAATCCTGAATTCACCATACTCAGTATGCGGATAATCAATCCTAACCTTTCAATTACACGCCCTAGTATAAGCACCTCTCATGTGAGTTTGGCCTCCCAACCATGACCAACTGTCATCTTGGGTACTGCATAGGTGGACAATCTTCACAAGGTAGCCTCATCTCAAACGTTGGCCGTGAGGGAACTAATACTAAGGTATATAAGTTTCCAGTAAAGCCCTACCCAATCTTCGGGTATTGTGGTTGTACGATAAAATTGGAATGGTATCGCATCCAGAAAACCATCAGTTTTAAAAAGGGCTAAGGCTCATGCCTCAACATTTTCATCACCAAAATCATCAGGTGTTCGGAAAACACATGTCCAAAACATTTCGATAGAATGATCCATCATTCCAAGGTTTTCATAACCTTTTTTCCACCAAGTATTCCCATCTAAAGTTGATCAAGTTTTATGCTTAGCACTAGCATCTACAAGTGGGGGTAAGCAATAATGAGGGGTGGTAAACTAGTGGAGTTCTAACTAAGTTCAATCTCATGCCTTCAGATGACATCAAGATTATCTAGCTTAGGCCAAATTTTATGCTCTTTATGCAACCTTCACATATTCTTCTAGTATCTACCATTTACTTAGGTAACATATAGGTAAGAGTTTTGATAAAGAAATAAAGTAAGAGGCTTGCAAGTAAAACTAGGATTGGTTTATCAAGTGGTTAGGATCATATATGCTTTAAGGCATATAGTTGACATGGTAACAAGCAAGTATTGGCTTGCACAATATCAGTATAAGCTTGCTAAATTTCAAGTGTTAGCTTGCAAGGTTAATATCTTGCCTTGAGCAGAGCAGTGGTTAAAGTTCTCCTCGGCTTCTTCTTCGTAGAATCCTCCTTCCTCCTCGTATCCTTGGTCGGTACTAGCGTCTATAAATAAATACGATGTACACAATCATCAAACAATACTTAACTACTTGCAATGATCACACAAAAGGATCCTATAGATGATCTAGCATCATCACTAACATTACAAGATTAAAGCTTGGTTTAATTCCTTTTATTTTTAGAAAAGTAATTTCTACTCATTGAAAAACTACTTAAGATTTAATATTCTCCAAACCAAACATGGGATCATGTTGACACATGTCATCACCACATATTTTAGTCCATGGGAATGTGATTTAAAGTGGTGTCACAATTTAATAAGGTTTTATCCTTTTATTTTAATTAAATAAAGTGACTAGAAATGCCTATGGGGTATTCTTTTATTAATTGAACATTATTTCTGCAAGGAAACCCATATATTTTTATATATTCTGAAAGGTATGGTTCAATGTGATTTTTGAGAGTTGGAATCAACTCAAAAGCTATCATGGTTTAAATTTGAAAAATGTTTGAATGCAGAAAAGCTTCTGCCTTGTTATTTTTACCATGGGTGATCTATAGATCCAAATGACTTGAATCCAACGGGCTTGGATTCAGCATTCCCAGACCTTTCCAAAAAAAATTAGTTTCATTCAATTTGGTGTACTAAATCGATCTAGGTTGATTTTTGAAACTGGGTACAGAAGTGTGTTTGAAATAAAATGGAAAAGGTTTAATTCAAATAATTGGGCTGCGCGGGAAAAGTTAACGGGCCGGCCTGCTAAGTGTAGCGCTTCCGCGGGATGTTTAAGTGGTTGTCCCCACTCGTTAGTGAGACAGGGGGTGCGAAGCGGTACGGGGCAATGTGGGACGTTCGATCTGGTTCTAATCCAACGGCTGGGAGTCATCGTCGATGTTGGGCAACGCCGTCGAGACAGAAACCTAGCGCGGCCAGTGGGGGGTGTTGGGGGCTCACCGGGGTGCAGGCGAGGGTCGGCGAGGCGGGCGAATGACGAAGTCGACGACGGCGAATCTCCTGGTGCCGGTGGCTCCTCCTGGGGCGGATCCAATCGCTGGCTCCTTTCTTCTCCAGTGGCGGCGGGCTCCGGTGAAATTCCGGCGAAGTGTTGCTCGCCTTGCTCCAGGAACGGTGTGGCATGATCAGTGATGAGAGGGTAGTAGAATGGTGTGCTTAGTTCGGCTAGGGGTGGACTCTATTTATAGTCGAGCGAGGGGACCGACGGGGCGCACGGTGAGCTCATCGGGGGCGATGGTACAGACGGCTATTGGCATGGGCGAAGGTAGGGTACGGTATGGTGTTCCCTGACGATGCTCAACGATACGGTGGCGAGACGTGGGGCGGTGCGGGTTGGTCTGGAACACGCGACGCTCTGCGTGGCAGAGGCGGCGTCTTCAATGGCGAAGCGGCGATGCGTGGGCTTTGGTCGAGGGTGGCGCTCTGGCGCACGCTTCGGCAGTTGGCGAGGCACGGCGCGTTCCTGGGTGCTCTGGTCGGTGTCTTCGAGGCAGGTCTGGTCTAGAGGGGGTGGTGAGGCATGGGTGATCTCCCAGACAAGGTTGGCACGGCTAGTTTCCTTCCTAGCTTGTTGTCGACATGTGGGTGGCAAGGGTGGCTTCGGCTGTTCACCATTGATGACAATGACAAGCTCACAGTGGTGCTAGTGCTTGGTTAATCTTGCTAGATGATCTACTGAGCTGGTTGTGAGCTAGATAGGGAACCAGTTAGGCAAGAATCACTGCTCACAATAGTGTTTTGATTTTGTTTGATTTGTGTCTGCCAAGTGTTTGATGAAATGGCCGCATGAATTCAAGTTTTGAATTTTGAAAAGATTTTTGGTGGGTGTGCTAGATTAGTGTTGGTGAGTCTGCAGATGCTTGGGTTTTGAAAGTTGAGCTTGTTTGAGTGGTTTTTGAAAAAGTGGGATCTTCCCATATGATAAAGATTCAATTTTGAATTGTCATTTAAACTATGCATTTGGAAGTTTCTGGATGATCACAAAGTAGGCCTTGATACTTTGTTATGAGTACAATCAAGAGGTGCAAAGATCCAGAAAAGTTTCTGTTAGGTTCTGAAAGTTTGATACAGCCAAAGTAGGCTTGGGAGTTAAATTGGTCAAAATGACCATTCACTCATTTAGCTTTGTTTTGATTTATTTTTCTTTGGGAAAAGTTTGGGAAATGTTTAGATGATGTTTATTTCACCTAAGAAACATTTTACAAGCAAAGAAACACACAAACAAGTTGGTTCAAAAGAATTTCAAATTAAATGCATACACATATGCATGCTTTCATAATTTTATTTAGAAAAGTTTTTGTTAACCCTAATTTTGATGATTAGAGTTTGATGATTTAAGTTTAGTATTTTTGGGATGTTACAGTTTACAAATAATTTTAATATCATTAGAAGTTCTTTCCACAATATCTTTCAACTCATGGATAGCTCTAGAGTTTTCCAATAAATGATTCTGAACTTGTTTATTAAAATGCCCTTGTTTAACAATAAAAATGTCAAGTTCCTCTAAACATTGATCAGGAGGCTCACCATAAGGAATATCACCTTCATCAAAGTGTTGGAGGGAGTGTACCTCAATAGTAGATGAGTGGGGAATTGGCTTACATAATTCTTCTATAGGAGGTAGATTCTTCACATCTTCAGCTCTAATACCTTTCTCCTTTAGACACTTCTTAGCTTCCTTCATCACTTCATCATTTAATGCAATAACTCCCCTCTTCTTTATTGTTGGTGCTGGAATTGGTTCAGGGACAACTAATTCAGGAGTAATAGGCTCAGGTGCATTCAGCTCAATTGAAGTCCAATCATCATAATTCTTGCTTATCTTAGTCATTAATTCTTCAACATCTATATTAGTCCTTTTCCTGAAAACACAGTTAGAAAAGCTATCTAGGTAGGTCCTAGAATCATCAGTTACTCCATTATAATAAATATCAAGAAGCTCCTTCGTAGGTAATGGACATCCAGGATGTGCATGAATCAAGGCACAAAATCTTTTCCATGACTCAGGCAATTTCTCTTCTTCTCCCTGTTTAAAATTAAAAAGTCTCTGCAAAGCAGCATGTCTAGCACTGGGAGGAAAATATTTCTGAAAGAAATAAGCAATCAAGCAATCAGGGCTATCAATGGAACCAGGAGGTAATCTATTAAACCAAGCCCTAGCTTCTACTTTTAATGAAAAAGGGAAGATCTTAGCAACAAAGTACTTGCGCATCTTAAAATCATCAGAGAACAAAGCACTCATAATAGAAAGCTCATTCATATGAGCCACATCACTCTCATTTTCAGTACCACAAAAAGGTTCTTTATCAACAATATCTAAATAAGATAAATCAAGAGAGAAATCATAACTTCATCTTTAATATCTATGGGAGAAGTGGCAAACTTAGGATCACAGGACAACTTAGGCATAATAGTACGTCTAGCAAGGAGACTCTTCATAGCACTAGTACCATGTGTATTTCGGCACTCTTCAACAAAATCATCAGTGGACTCAATGTAACCATCATTAATATCATAAATCTCACTAGCCTCAGATGAGCTAACAGGTGTAACAGTGTCTTCACTAGGAGTTTCGATATTTCCTAGACCAGCCATAGTAGCATCTAGAAAAGGACCTAATGAACCACTCGCATCAAGCACAGTAGAAGTAACATCATGAGCATCAAAAGCAGTTTCAGACTCAGCAGTAGTAGCAGTGTGTGTAGCATGAGTATGTGGTGGTGGTGTGACAAGCTTACTTATAACAGACGGTGAATCAAGAGCAGCAGAGGTGTTTAGGACTGTACATCTTCTTGTAGTGGATGGTAAAATAGGGAACTTTCCTTCACGAGACTTCCCCTTGATGAAAGGAGTAACAGTGAACAATAATAGATCCAAGTGAACTTATAAATAAAGCTATGCTCCCCGGCAACGAAGCCAGAAAATAGTCTTGATGACCCACAAGTATAGGAAATCGCAACAGTCTTCGCGGGTAGTATTCCCTAATTTATTGATTCGACACAAGGGGAGCCAAAGAATACTTGCAAGCCTTCACAACTGAGTTGTCAGTTCAGCCACACCTGGAAATAGTTCTTGCTCACAGAAGTTTATCACTAGCAACAGCAAAGAAACAGTAAAAGTGAAACAGGAGCAATAGTAACAGTAACGGTAACAGTAGGATTCGAGTGCGGTAGACATAGGGATGGATGGACGGGCGTTGCATGTACGAGTCTAAACATGTAACTACAAGATCTAGGGCATTGCAGATAAATAAGAACAAGCATCCAAGTACTAAACAATCCTAGGCATGTGCTCCAGATATAGTCATATGTGCTCGCAATGAGAACTTGCACAACATCTTCTGTCCAGTCAGCCCGTGGTAGCGGGGCCTCTAGGGAACTACTGGCAATTAAGGTACTCCTTTTAATAGAGCACCGGAGCAAAGCATTAATACTCTTTGAACACATGTGATCCTCACACCACAGCCATCCCCTCCGGTTGTCCCAATTATTGTCACTTTGGGGCCTTTGGATCAATGATATGTGTACACAACTTGCAGATAAGATCACAAACAATACTATCATAATGATTCAATAATAAGTTCAGATCTGAGATCATGGCACTCGGGCCCTAGTGACAAGCATTAAGCACAACAAGTTGCAACAAAGTCAAATAGCACTAATAGAGATACTAGGCACTATGCCCTAACAGATCTTATTCGATTATATGATAGAACTCATCCAATCTCTACCATCCACAAGCCTACAATGGGGGATTACTCACTCATGGATGAGGGAAACATCGGTGGTTGATGGGGATGAGTTGGTGATGACGATGGCGATGATCCTCTCCAAATTCCCCGTCCTGGCAGGGTTCCAGAACGGAGTTTCTGGATCCGAATCTTGGTTTCTGGTGGCGGCGGCGGAGCGGAACTCTTTCTGGAAAACTATCGAACCCCCCTCGGTTTTTAGGTCGAAAGGCAACTTATAGGCGCAGAAGGAGGCCGAGGAGGTGCCTGGGGTGGCCACACCCCCACCAGGCGTGGGGTCAGGTGGGCCACGCCTAGGTGGGTCTGGGCCCCCCAGGCCTCCCCTCCGTCTCTTCTTCTGGCTCCGTGGATCTTCTGGTGAAATAAAAAATTTGACATATTTTCCGGGATTTTTCCTGATAGTTCATTTTCTGCACAAAAACAAGACACCAAGGTAATTCTGCTGAAAACAACATCAGTCCGTGTTAGTTGTATCCAAATCACACAAGTATAGAGGAAAAACAATAGCAAAGTGTTCGAGAAAGTAGATACGTTTTGGACGTATTAGTAGGTCTTGCTACCTACGTGGATTTTAGGGGCACCCGACTTGGCTAGGAGTCCATCCCCTGGCCTTGGTGTGGTTGGGGTACTGGATCTGGGCTAGTGGCCTAGATCTGTTGTTGGCCTAGCAGTTCCGAGAGTGGATTCTACGGGTTTAACCGACAAGTGTGTCATGATTGTTGAACCCCCATTGTCCGAGTTCTGACTAGCTGGCTTGGACCTCTCTTGCCCGCTCTAGTGGACTTGTCCTGGTTACGTCTACCGCATCATGGGCAAGATCTCGAATGTCAGGCGGTGGCCCAAGAAGGTGGACTGCGTGAGCGACTCTACGACGAGCGACGTGGCGGTGGTGGTCTCTATCTTTGTTCATGTGGATGGCGAGGAGCTGATGGTGGGGGCCCCTAACGTTGGCGGTGCTTCTTTGGCAGTTCCCATATTGTGTTTCGGACGCCTTTCTCGGGGACAACGGGTGGCTCGAGCTCTTGGGACTGGTCTGAAGGTTTTTTGGGTGAAAGCTCTGCGCTTCGACGCTAATGAAGGCGATACATGTAGGTGTCTTAGGGATGTCATCGTGGTTACCTTCTCCATGCTAGGGCTCTGGGTGAAAATCATTTACCATCATGGTCTCGATGGTGGCAGCGTGGTGTGTCATTACCCTTTTGGGGGCATCGTCGCGGAGCTCCGATTCCACTGGGACCCGTCTGATGTCCTCGATAGTTTTAGGTCTTCCGTGTGTTTGCTTTTTTATCTTTAATCTACTTTCTAAAAAGGTTTTTTCATCACCTGGTATCGGTTCGGACATTTTGGCTTTAAAAAGCGGAGCCAAAGCCTATTCTGAGGATGTGTGAGGTCAGTTGTTGAAATGCTAATGAATCGTTGTGTGGAAATGCATTCTATGTAAATATTAAAGGTGCCATTCATTTTTCTCAAAATAAATAAATAAAGGTGCCATTCATTTATCCAAAAGCTTGAGTGTAATGCAAAAAGACGAAAAGGTAAGGAAAACGATACATATCCTCCGGGGATCGAACGAAATGATCCCCGGGTCTCTCTCCGCGTAACAGCACTTCCGAGTAACAGCATGCTGGCCCACCTTGACTTTATCATGTGTTCTTCTCCAAGTCTCTTATCCTCATCGTTTGCAAACGCACGCATGCATCGCCGCCATCGCCACCGCTGCCGCTCTGCGCTACTGGCCGCCATGCCCTCTCATGCGCACCTCCCGCCGACCGCCCATCGCTGCCGCGATCCTCCGCTATCGCCATGAGCCTCCATCGTCAGAATCAAAACGCATGCCGTCGTCCTAGCTTCCCGGCGTCCTGCCGCCGCCGGAGTTGGAGGCCGCCGTCGCCATGGCCCTACCCCCGCGAGTGCTCCGCACACCAGCCCGCCTTCACCATGGCCTTACTCGCCGCCCTAGCTCCTGGCGCCTCGCCGCCGCCGGAGTTGGAGGCTGCCGTCACCATGGCCCTACCCCTGCGGGCGCTCCGCACGCCAGCCCGCCGTCGTCGTGGCCATCCTCACCGCCCTAGCTCCCAGCGTCCCACTATTACTTGAGATGGAGGCATCCTTATGGACGCTCCGCCACTGCCCCGTCGACGACATGGTCTTACTCGCATAGGACAGGGCAGTGGTGCTACCATCGATGCTAGTTGTATTTGTTTTTGCTAAGTTCGCGTATTTTCCTTGCTACAGTACTTATATTCGTTTGCTATTTTTCATGTCTCCAAGTGCTACTAACGTTTTGCTACTTCGTGTAAAAAAACGTTTTGCTACTTTAGCATATTAATTTTGCTAATTATTTATATATCTTTTGCTACTTTCATACAGTTTGTTGGCTACATCCGATTTCTATGATTTTGCTACGAAGTCTCCGGTGAGAGTCTCCGGTGATATTTTCGACAAAGTCGGTTTTGCTACATTAGAAATATTTTGCTACAACTGTTTGTGATTTTACGACAATAGTGTAAATTTTTGCTACGAGGTCTTCGACGAGGTTTTTCCGGCGAGAGTCTCCGGCCGAAATTAGTTTTGCTACATAAGGACTTGTTTTTGCTAGAAGGTCGCGGGCGAGGTCTCCGACGAGGTCCAGTTTGTTTGTTATTTTTCTAAAACAAACCGTTTTCTACTATGTGTAACAAAAGTTGGACTTTTTTTAACAAAATAGGTATATTTTATAGAAAAAACGGGATTTAGAAGTTTTCTGAAACACGTGTCAGCAGGGGGCTTGGGGGAGGGGGCTTGGGGTATTTGGAGTGATTATTCCCCCGGAAACGCTTAGTACGACCCAAAAGGTAAAGAAAAACGCAAGCTTCAAATATCTCCATACTACTTTTATCCTGGCTCTCGAATGACAGGTGGGACCACGAAGCAACCAACGGAACAATAATTTACCAAGATCGCACGAAGACTCTGGAACTTTCTCCATCCGCTCGCCTCCCCTACCGCACCGCCCTCCTTCCACCGCATTTCAGAACATTCAGTCACCTTCCAGACTCCTCCCCTCCGGCCACCTATATAAAATCCCACCTCCTCCCATCGCATCACCACCGAAGCCACCGAAAGATCAACAATCCAACGCAATCCAATCCGAGGTCGAGATCAGCGAGCGAGTGAGAATGGAGGGCAGAGTGTTCGGTCTGGAGACCCCGCTGATGACGGTGCTGCAGCACCTGCTGGACATCCCCGACGGCGAGGCAGGCAACACCGGCGGCGAGAAGCAGGGCCCGACGCGGGCCTACGTCCGCGACGCCCGCGCGATGGCGGCCACCCCCGCCGACGTGAAGGAGCTGCCGGGCGCGTACGCGTTCGTGGTGGACATGCCGGGGCTCGGGTCCGGCGACATCAAGGTGCAGGTGGAGGACGAGCGGGTGCTGGTCATCAGCGGCGAGCGCCGGAGGGAGGAGAAGGAGGACGCCAAGTACCTGCGCATCGAGCGCCGGATGGGAAAGCTGATGCGCAAGTTCGTGCTCCCGGAGAACGCCGACATGGAGAAGATCTCCGCCGTGTGCCGCGACGGCGTGCTCACCGTGTCTGTCGAGAAGCTGCCGCCGCCCGAGCCCAAGAAGCCCAAGACCATCCAGGTCCAGGTCGCCTGAAATCGTATTGAAGCCAGGCGGGTCGTGATCTTCGATCGTTGGTTAGTGAGTGAGTTTGCTGTGCTGTGATGAGTGATGTGTATGTGACTCTGACTTTATCTATCCGCTGGTGTGAGAGTGTCGTCACTCGTCAGTCTGTGATCGTTTTCATGTTTCAGTTATGGAAATGCAGATGCTCTTCTTCTTTGCCTGACTAAATATACGAATCCCTCGCCCTCGTTTTTATTTTACGAAATTCATGATATTATGTTACTTCCTTTACTCCCTCTATTTCGGATTATAGGTCTATAATACATAATTCAAGAAATTAGTTTGATCGTAAATTTAATCAACAATATATAAATTATAAGTCACAGAATTATACCATTATAAGTGTATTTTGAATATAAATCTAATGGTAAATTTTTTATTAAATATAGTTTGTATTTTGTTTACTAAATTTTTAGTCAAATTATTTTCTTCAAATAAGTATTCGTTTTATAAACCAGCCGGAATGGAGGTAGTAGTTTGTATTAATAGCTTCAACTTTATCTATATTTATTAAAATAAGTATTCTAGCCGGAATGGAGGTAGTAGTTTATATTAATAGCTTTAACTTTATCTATATTTAGACTAGGGATTCTTGACTCGCGCAGGCTAACAATGATATTAAAGCTGAAATGGTTGCGGCGTATTCTTGGGGACGATGAAGCCTTTGGCTTCAGCTCAACAATGCCTTATACCATTGTAAGTGTATTTTAAATATGAATTTAATGGTGTAATTTTTATTAAATATAGTTTGTATTTTGTTAATTAAATTTTTGGTTAAACTATTTTTTAAAAATATATATTTGCTTTATAAACCGGAATAGAGGTAGTAGTTTATATTAATGGCTTCAACTTTATCTTTATTTAAATATATCTAGTTAAGTACTCCATCCATCTCGGTTTATAAGACTTACACGTATTTCTAGGTTGACAAATTAACCAACTTAGCATTAGGTATATAAGATAAAATCTATATTATTAGAAACTTTAAATGTTATATTTTTAATGATATACTTTTTATATTATATAATTCATATTATATAGCTCATGCAGACGACCTAGATATACGCGTAAGTCTTATAAACTGGGATAGAGGTAGTATTTAGATTAGAGATTCTTGACTCGCTTAACGCGACATTGAAGCTGAAATGGTTGCAGGGTAGGGACGATGGGGTCTTTGGCTTCAGTTCATCAGGCCAAGTATTTCCCAGACGTTCTTTTCTGGTGAATATTAAACGCTTCATTGATTTGGACATCTTTTTTGCCATTGACAGCAGGGGTGTATCCGTGGTGTCTGTGGCTGGACTCTTGGCTTCTGCCAGTTCTCCTGGGTGAATAGTTTCCTGCGCTATTCGCTATCATCACCTCTCCGTTGATCCTTGTTGCTCAGCCTTTCGAGAGGGTTGCTGAAACACCTTGTTCCGCCGAACTTTTAATATGACCGAGGCGAAGGAATTCCAGCGTTTGATGGCTGCTCTTCCTGCTTCCTTGCCAGAGGAATAGGACTCGGTCTCTTGGAGGCTGACTCCGTTAGGAGGAGTTCTCGATGAGTTTGGCTTACTAGGCCCTCTTCCAGGGTTCGAAGCTGCTTGTGAAAAGCCCTCCTTCCCCTTAGTCTTTGTATTTTCCTCTAGCAGCTGCTCCGTGACCGCTTGCCATCGGAGGTGGAGGTGGCCAAGCACAATGGCTCGGACAATGGCCTCTATCCCCTATGTGGGACACCGGAGACCTATACTCATATTATGTTCTCATGTACAGCAGTTCAGTTTCTATGAATTTCTGTTCGGGAGGCGCTGGGGCCTGTTTGGCGGCGCAGGAACTCCCCGAGCTCCTGCTGGCCTAGGCAAACCGGGCCGGAGGAGGACGTCGCCTCTTCTGGCTTGTGTTTGCGGTCATTGCCTGGACCTTGTGGGACAGTGAGAAATATGGTGATTGAGAATATTTACCCTTCTCGTGTGTCTGAATCTATTTTGCTCTGCTTGCCTTCCTCCAGCAGTGGTCCCCGTTGATGAGACAGCGTGATCGGACGACCTTCGATGACACTCTTCGGACCTTGAGTACAGTAGTGCTCACCTTCTCGGCTCCGGCTACCCCTTGATCCCCGCGGCGGCTAGAGTGTTGTCTACGTCACACCTTTTTGTTTCTTTTGTGCTTTGATGTGCTATGGCCCCAGTAGACGTGCGTTTGTTTTCCCTTTTCGTTTTGGCTTTGGCTGGTGGAGTTGTATATCGGACACTGTGAACATGGATTTAGCTTTATTTATAAAGCGGGACGAAAGACTGATCCGAGAGAGACCAGGTAAAACTCGTACTCTCTTCGGTCCATATTATTATTCTCAATTTTATCTAGATTCATATGTATCTAAAAGTATTTAGACTAGATGTATTTTTATCTAGACTAAGTAGATAAAATTGAGTCCGATTTTGTCTTCGCCAAATTGGGTGAAAAAAGAAATACTAGTTGTGCTTTTTCAGTAGGGGAGAAATAATTCTGGTTCTAAAGAAGCTTTGTATCTTGTCATTTTGGTTTCCAATGTTATGCGAGCTTCAATTAAGGCTTGACATATGCCACTCCGAGAATTTACTCAGTCAACTACGGCACCAATAAGGTTTTTTAGCAGGAAACACTTTATTACTTATCAGAATCGAGGTTACATTAGCTAATACCGTCGCAGAATTAAAATCAGGTGGATCATCTAGCCACACCTGCACACACGAACCTCTAGCAACTCGGGCTAACTCATGAGCAACTGAATTAGCCTAGCATCGCGATGACAGTGTTCGAAGATAGCCTTCGGGAACTCGGTAGCGAGATGATAGCAGTTATCAAGGATGGCTGCAACATGACCTGCCGACCTACCCTCTCTCATAATATTAACCACTTCTAGGCTATCTAAATTTAGAATAAATCTGTTGCATCCTATAGTCTGAGCTAGCTTCAGGTCTTCCTTCACAGCATAATCCTTGGCTAAGAATGCATCCATAACCACCTCTATCTTTGTATTCGCTGCAGTGATAAAAGCACCTTTACAATCTCTGATCACCACTCCTGTGGATCCTCTTAGTGAGTCACCAACGAACAAAGCATCGACATTGATTTTCAGATTGTCTTGTAGTGGGCATACTGAACCTTCATGTTTAGGCCGAGCTTTTGGAGAGTTGGCCGCATAAAAATTAGCATATAGGGCATCAACAGCCCGTCCCGGTTGCTTTGGTTTCTGTACCTTCTCGCCATTGGTAGTTTCACACCTAGCCCACCAAAGGTACCAAGGATAAGTTATTTAAGAAACATAAATAAGGTTAGAGAAAACCTGATAATTCTCATAACCCATAACCCAAATCACACTCCAAGTAAAAAAGAATCTATAACTTTGAGGTGTAAAGAATTTTAAGAGAACGGGTTTGGCCGGTTTTCTTTATTCCTCCAACGTCCCCCTTACCTCCACCGTGCTTTCTTCCTCCAACATCCCCCTTACCTCCACCGTGCTTTCTTCCTCCAACATCCCCCTTACCTCCCCCTTTGGCCACCCCCATGGTGACAGGGCGAACCCTAGCCCCTTACCCTGTTCCCCTCCTTCCTCCCCATCACCGCCATATGGTAAAGCATGTGCGGTATCGCCGGTGGCAAAGCCACCTGGTTCCCGCTCATGAGGAGGACGACACATGTTGATTCTGACCTGGTGGTGGCGAAATGCAGCGATAGATCAAAGCTTTCCTGTGTGGTAAGCCTGCAAGCCGAGGAGGTGGAGGTCCCTCGTGGTGGAAGTAGCAGAGCTCGGCGGTGCTAGAGGCTGCCTCTCGTGGGCAATGGCATGGCGATCGATGCTTTTACATGGATCTGCCCCGGCGGATGCTATTAGGGGGCATTAGGATCCCTCCACCGGATCTAGGGGTGGATAGGACCGGTACGACCGGCATACTAGCGATGATGGTTGTTAGAGCTAGCCTATATGGAGAAGGACCTGCCTCAACTTAGAACTAGGCCCATCCCAACCCGATCTGGGTTGGTAGGTCTTGCTACCTACGTGGGTTTTAGGAGCACCCGACTTGGCTAGGATCCCATCCCATGGCCATGGTGTGGTTGGGGTACTGGATCCAGGCTAGTGGCCTAGATCTGTTGTCCACCTAGAAGTCCCGAGAGACGGATTCTACGGGTTTAACCGATGAGTGTGTCATGCTCATTGAACCCACATTGTACAAGTTCTGACTAGATATCTTGGACCTCTCTTGCCTGCTCCAGTGGACTTGTCATGGTGTCGTCTACCGCATCGTGGGCAAGATCTCGGATGTCACGCGGTGGCCCTGGAAGGTGGAATGCTTGAGCGACTCTACGACGAGTGACGTGGCGGCGGTGGTGGTCTCTATCTTCGTTCATGTGGATGGTGAGGAGCAGATGGTGGGCGGTCGTAGCCGTTGGCGGTGCTTTGGTTTTGGTGGCTCCTAGGTCGTATTTCGAACGCCTTTCTCGGGGGACAACGGGTGGCTCGAGCTCTTGGGACCGGTTTGAAGGATTTTCTGGGTGAAAGCTCTGCGCTTCGACGCTAATGAAGGCGATGTATGTAGGTGTCTTAGGGGTGTCATCGTGGTTACCTTCTCCATGCTAGGGCTCTGGGTGAAAATCCTTTACCAACGTGGTCTCGATGGTGGCGGCGTGGTGTGTCATTACCCTTTTGGGGCATCATCGTGGAGCTCCAATTCCACTCGGTCCCGTTTGATGTCTTCGGTAGTTTTAGGTCTTCCATGTATTTGCTTTTTTATCTTTGATCTATTTTGTAAAAATATTTCGTCATCATCTGGTATCGGTTCGAACATTTTGGCTTATTTATAAAGCGGAGCCAAAGCCTATTCAGAGGAGGTGTGAGGTCAGTTGTTGAAATGCTAATGGATCGTTGTGGAAATGCATTCTATGGAAATATTAAAGGTGCCATTCATTTATCCAAAAGCTTGAGTCCAATGCAAAAAGACGAAAAGGTCAAGAAAAACGCAAGCTTCAAATATCTCCATGCTACTTTTATCCTGGCTCTCGATTGACAGGTGGGACCACGAAGCAACCAACGAAACAACAATTTACCACGATCGCACGAAGACTCTGGAACTTTCTCCATCCGCTCGCCTCCCTATCGCACAGCTCTGGCAGAATGGACAAAAATAACTTATTTTTAAAAGAATTTTACAAATTGAACTCTCGTTGAAAGAATTTTACAGGACTAACACTTTTGGGTAGCGCCTAACGCAAAGGCGCTATGCTCAACAGTGTAGCGTCTTTTCGAAAGGCGCTATGCTCAACGGTGTAGCGTCTTTCCGAAAGGCGTTATACTAGTCTATATATATAATGTCTGTAGTAGACAAAGAAGTATAGTGGGTGAGTTGGTTGAAGTCATTGTTGCCTAACTAGCAGGTCATGGGTTCAACTCTCCAAAACACTACTTTTTACTTTTATTTTTCAAAGGCTGCAACATTGATTTATATTGTTGTACATATGCAAATATGTTAATTCTAGCATATTTATTTATTTAAAAAAATGAAAACCGAGTATGAAATTTTATAATCTTTATTTCAAAGGCAGGTCATGGGTTCAACTCTCCAACACTACTTTTTATTTTTATTTTTCAAAGGCTGCAACATTGATTTATATTGTTGTACATATAAAAAATGTTAATTCTAGCATATTTATTTATTTAAAAAAAATGAAAACCGAGTATGAAATTTTATAATCTTTATTTCAAAGACAGGATTGGTACTAGTACTACTAGCGGCGCTGCTAAGCATATTGTTGTTGTCTAATCCATGTGACCTTTGACAATTGGGAAAGAGATTCCAAGCCTGCCCTCCCGTCGTAGCCCGCTGCCTGCATGTGAGCATGTCTATCTGACTGCCGATTTATGCTTTTCGGCTTTTTAAAGGCTACATCAGTTTAACACCAGAATCTTATCTGTCAAAATCGTTTATACTTTTAAATTGACATTGAAACTACTAGTTAAGAAGTTTGAACGAATTTTGAAAATAAGATTCTGGGAAAAGCTGGTCGATGGTAGCTTCTGGGAGAAGCTGACCAAGAAGTTGAAAAGAAGGGGGCCCTAGCTTGCTCGCTCGCTTCCTGTCGGATTATTTTGGCAGAGGACAGAGTACAATGCACTGTTCACTGCTGGTAGTTAGTGAGCTAATCCCACGAAAAGCTAACGGATTAAGCGATGGATGGTGGTAGCAGGAACAATAACGTGAATGCTTACTCGAGGTGTTGGTGCGTTGTGTCTGCGTGTGATTGTTAATCAAGCGCTGCCGCCTGTGCTTGTCTTTGAAATAAAGATTATAAAATTTCAAACTCGGTTTTCATTTTTTAAAATAAATAAGAATGCTAGAATTAACATATTTCCATATATACAACAATGTAAACCAATGTTGCAGCCTTTAAAAAATAAAAATAAAAAACGGTGTTCTGAAGAGTTGAACTCATGACCTACTAGATAGGCACCAATGGCTTCTACCAACTCACCCACTATACTTCTCTATTAACTATACACAGACAGTAATAGTATATACATAGAATAGTATTACGCCTTACACATAGGCGCTACACCGTTGAGCATAGCGTCTTTGTATTTGGCGCTACCCAAAAGGATCAGTTCTGTAAAATTCTTTTACCGAGAGTTTATTTGGGTTATTTTTGTCCATTCTGCCCACAGCTCTCGTTCCCTCACCTTTGAGAACATTACGTCACCTTCCAGACTCTCCTCCCCTCCGGCCACCTATATAAGATCCCACCTCAGGGGCGGGCCCACTTCAATTCAAAGGTATTCATGTGAATACCCAAATTTTTTGACCAAAAACCAGTGATATATATACATTATATGAAAATAAAAGAAAAATACAAGAGGAGACAGTATTCAGCGGTTCAGACCAAGAGCCCACTTCCTCCTCCAATCCTCCCTCGGCTACATGGCCCAACTAGCCCAGAGTAGCGATAGCTCCCAATAAATATCCTGGATTCAGTGGCTCCGTTCTTTCCGAATTCTGGATCGGTCAGTTCCCAATCTCCTGGACTGAACAAGATCTAGACAGGCGACGGCAACACGCGACGACCACGACGGAGCGCTGGAGTCCCATGATCCCGCTGTCGACGCAGCATAGTACGGAACAGTATCTCGTTTCATGTCTCGGCTTCTCCGAAGCTCAAACCTCCTCATCCATGGCTGCTGGTAGCCTGCTCCTCGACCTATCGACCAAGATTTTCGCGACTGCGTTGATTGCGTTTTCATAGCCGACCGCCTCCTCCTCCTTCTTTTCTTAATTTACCTGCTCCGGCTGGTCATAACAGTTCCAATAGTAGAGGATTGAGGTACTGTAGTGTATAGAAATTCAGAAAAAATTCAGCCAGAATTTCTCTAAAATTCAGAATGACTAAAAGTTGTTTCTGTTTTGTTTGTTTAGATTGCATAGGTTAGTTTTGGTCTGAGAAATGTCCCATTGTTGACTTGAAGACTTCCCTGAAAAGAGTTGTTGCGAAGACGAGGCAAACTGGAAATGTTGGCAATTAGATATAATTGGTGTTATTCTTCTCGCATGTTAAGAATGAGGGAATCATCACCATTTTTCTAGCCCTCAAGCATCGGAAAGTTATCCTATAACCTGTAAGTTTTCCGATCATATTGTTGTTTTCTCTCCTCTCTACTTCATATGTTGAAACAGTCGGTACTTATATAAGGTGAAAATTTAAAGTTATGATCCTTTGTACAACTCTGATATTATGCTGAAATTATGTCAAATTGACATCATCTATTATACATGACAAAGATATAGGATTTAGACTGTATACAAAAGTTGTAACTTTTAAAATTTTGAATACACATTCCTAAAATCCTGGGCCCGCCGCTGTCCCACCTCCTCCCATCGCATCACCACCGAAGCAATTGACAGATTAAAAATCCAACTCAGTCCAATTCGCAGGAGATCCCTGATCAGCGAGCGAGCGAGAATGGAGGGCAGGGTGTTCGGGCTGGAGACCCCGCTGATGACGGCGCTGCAGCACCTGCTGGACATCCCGGACGGGGAGGCCGGCAACGCCGTCGGCGAGAAGCAGGGCGCAACGCGCGCCTACGTCCGCGACGCGCGCGCCATGGCGGCGACCCCGGCCGACGTGAAGGAGCTCCCTGGCGCGTACGCGTTCGTGGTGGACATGCCGGGGCTCGGGTCCGGCGACATCAAGGTGGAGGTGGAGGACGAGCGGGTGCTGGTGATCAGCGGCGAGCGCCGGAGGGAGGAGAAGGAGGACGCCAAGTACCTGCGGATGGAGTGCCGGATGGGAAAGCTGATGCGCAAGTTCGTGCTCCCGGAGAACGCCGACATGGAGAAGATCTCCGCCGTGTGCCGCGACGGCGTGCTCACCGTGTCTGTCGAGAAGCTGCCGCCTCCCGAGCCCAAGAAGCCCAAGACCATCCAGGTCCAGGTCGCCTGAGATGGAGAACCGGTCTGCAAATCGTATCGAAGCCGAGTGGGTAGTGATATCGTCGATCGATGGTTAGCGACAGCGAGTGAGTTTGCTGTGATGAGCGATGTGTCTGTGACTCTGTGTCTTCATCTATCCGCTGGTGTGGTCTTTAGAGGGGCGTCGTGTCAGTCTGTGATCGTTGATGGAAATGCGGATGCTATGCTGCTTTGCCTGAATAAATATATGAATCCCTTGCTCCCTTTTTATTTTACAAAATTCAAGATATTTGTTTAGTTCTACGTTTTCATCCAAGAATTGCGTTGGCAAGTTGATGAGAAGCTGATAAAACCTCAGAACATTGTGGGGATTTGTCTTTGCCAAATTGGGTGAAAAAAGTACTGCTGGTGCCTTTTCAGCTGGGGAGAAACAATTCTGGACTCCGGGAATTTACTCGGTAGAATTTTTATAGAGCCGATCTGGCCGATTTTCTTTCTTACTCCAAACGGCCCCTGCTGAAAAGTAAATTTTATATACACATTTCTTTATATTCCGACAAAACCAAAACATGGGCACACCCACAGTTTTGGAGAATTATCTCTCCCCAACTTCATTTTTTTCAAGAGAATTCTGTTTTTGATAGTTTTTCCTCCTTGAGGGGGGAATGAGTGCAGGAGCTCTGCCACAGATTATCACAGGGGCACACCCACACCCATAGAATCAGACAAATCAGCTCAGATTTTCAAACCGGTCAAAAGTTCACTATTGAAGAGACAAAATAAACATAATCTACTAGTATCAAAATTTCATGTTGTGTTCCAACGTGTCAAATAGACTGAACGCCTTAGTTCTCCAGTAAATGACGGGGTACAAGTTACATATCAGCATCTGAATCAGAATCGCCGTTCTGTATGGCCAGTGGGCTATTCAGATTCCTAGCGTACAAATCCTTCTCAGTAATCTTGTCCCGCACGTTCGTTGGCATGTAGGGCGAGACGCATCCCTTGACCTGCATTGGTGGCACAGATAAAGGTTAAACGGGATGAAACATAGCTTCATGCGCGGTGCAACAGGCAAAGCATGTTACCTGCATAATAGATCTCGGTATCTCGATTAGCCCCTGCAGCAGCAGATCCACGCTTTGAAGACATTCAACAGGGACAGGAGTGATCACATATAACAAGCCTCTTTGCACATCGATACCTCTGACAATACCTGGGAAGGCATAATAAACCCATTGTCAATGTTTACACAGATTCAGTGGAGAGGCTGGAGCTGCCACTTGTCTAGTGTCTGGTTTACGAACTATATAAAGGTTGGGCTGCTATTGCCAAATGACTGTTTTACAATTGTATATCAATCTCAGACATTAATTCATGATAGATGAGAACCAGCAAAAGTATGTTGCTGAAAAGTGAAACCATAGAATATTGATTTACTATATAGAACAACTCCAATTGCTTCTGACAGTTAATTATTATTGCAGACAATTTACTTGCACTTTCATTTTCCTACTAGTTCTCGAAGGGTACAGGAGTTGTCCATATTGATCAACCTTTTTCTGTAAACCAAATTAGCAAACAGAATGTGCAAGCCAACATATAATAATCTATAAGGTGACTAATTTATCTTACTAACTTGTGATTATCAGAGAAAAAGAATACTAGGATTACATGTCCATATAAGTCGCAATAATCAAAACTCATCTAAACATAATAGACAGTTATCTCATCTAAGCATAATATACAGTTACCCAATACAAGCTAAAACAGGCAGCTTCCCCCTAAATTGCATTAGTTATTGCACTTATTACCAATATATGTGTATGAAAGAGAGATGGGGGCAGGGGTAGTACCAAGCCCAACACACCAAGGGGCCGCATGGGCTGCCTGAGCTGTGTCAGCACTATTCACCAAGCCAACTATGGTAGCATTCAGACTACGCCATATCTCGGTATGAGGTACCTGAACAGAAAGGACAATATGTAGGATATAATTGTGTTGATGTTTGGTGATTTCAAAAACCTAGAAGTGCAGACACAAATACTCTTTATTACCAATGCAAAAAAATGGGGTAGATTTTTTTTTGCAAATAATACTGTCCTCGAAAATATCCTAAATATAAGGTCATGGTTAATGAGTAAACCGGTATCTCATAAAGCTGACAAAGATAATTGAACAGCTAGCTAAACATGTTACAGAAAACTAATGCATGAACTTCAGTTGGGTCTATTAGCCTTGCTGGTCCAGAACGAGTTGCTTGACACTTTGATTGACTGTCCTTGCATTCTTGATCCGAACCCTATTTTTCTTTGCAGAGTACTTGATTCAATCTACTCCTATCATACTTCAGCTGAACTGACACAAAGGTTCGACCCAGGTCAACTAATGCAGGGGCAGGGCATAACCAATCTTGGAATGTAGAGACAATAGTGCTGTGATGGTTGACCATTACTTTAAGAAGTCAAAAGAATTGGCTTGCGTAAGTGTAAATCAGTGAGGTCTTCATGCTTGGTTCAAATTTGATTCTAAACTAAACAAAGTGAATAAAAAAATGTGCAGGGGTATATGTTCCAGAGTTTGGTAATCAGAAAGAGAACTGACCTCACAATGAAGATGCATAACTTTAACATCTGAAAATGGTACTTCATAGGGTGGGAGTGACGCTAGGGCATAAGCAAGCTCTTTATTTGTTGCTAGACATATGTCACTTGGAAAACATTGCTTAAAGTACTCCACTAGGCGGCGTTCACGCGTTCCACCCCCATCCTTCCTTTTTAACGATCTAGGCAATTCAAAGACGAACATTCACATTTGATTTTCAATAAAAACTAATGTTAGTGCTTCTTAAAATATGAGCCTAGTATGATGAATCCATCAGCTGCAGCTGATGTGGAAACCAGAGCCGGTTCATCAAAGAAGCACAAGCTACAGACTACAGTAATGAAGTTAAAACGTCACCTAAACCAATGTATTTCTATCAACAAAACTACAGATAAAGAAGGTATCATTTCGGTTCTGATTATACTGGGTGATTTCTTCTCCTATGGAAGGGAACAGAAAAGGCACAGCATGGAAGCTGGTATGTGGAAGGTACGGCGTATTCAGTGTTAATTACTTGTTGTCTGAAAATTCAAGCTTATCCATAACTAGGAACCAATACAAGAGACTGCGTGTTATTTTCTTAGCTACAGTTAGTCAGCAACGACAATACCAATCAAATTTTTTGTCTTTCATTTACTACACAGGAGACAGGCGTCCAGCTACTCCTAGGACTCGAACCCTGGTACACCAGGAGGTTAAATGGCCTCTCCACCATACCACTTCATGTTTCCATATTCATCAGAAAAACTTTACTCTATATGTTTCCATATCCATGGTCTTAAAGAAAAACGAGACCAAACAGTACTAGCCCTTGGTGGCATATTTTTATAGAAGTGCTCCTTAGAGAGAAATCCAGAAATTCGCTCCCAATGGGAGTCAAACTCTGGTTGCTGGGTGTCTGGGTGCGCCACTGTGACCCAAACAATTGGGCTACAACCTCATCACCAGGAGGCAGTCTGGCCCTTACATAATCATCAAAACACTAGATGGACGTTTTTACTCATTTTTCAGCTACTTAACTTGGAAAAGTTTTTCTGCATTGACTTGAACATTAAACTGATGTCATGAAATTTACTTACTCTCCAGATAAGGATTTGTGACATGCGGCATCAATTGTAATCACGTTTGATCCTGTTTGACCATCATCTAACCAAAACAGTCCATCGGGGAGATTCTTTCTCTGCATTCTGGTGCGTATCTGAACAACAATTGTGGGACAGATATATCTTAGCATCTCTACAAGCATATCGAAACCAGTGCCTACATTAAAATGAAAACAGACCTTCAGAGCAGGGAACAGTGAAACACATAATGTCACTGATAAACAAAGCTGGGCAGCTTAAGATGAATATTAATATTTATACCTTTTACCCATCCAGGAGTGTTCACGATTAAAGGAAGCACTTGACTCCCAGGACATCGATATTTTTCAACAAAGTAGGTATACAAGAGGAACACAGAATTCAGGTATGTCTGTGGATCCCTTTTTGAAGATATGTCACCATAAAAGTAGCACCTGATTATATAAAAGAAATGTGTGGAATTACCAAATTAGAAAGGAAATATTTTTGAAAATACAAAATAAAATGTTTATTTCAGCAGAATCTAAGTCTACCTAATGACTCAAAGAGCAAAACGATAATTTTGAACATCATAGAATTTACTATAGTCTGGTGATTGATAGGAATAAGACATAACAATAACATGAACATATGGTAGGCGAATTTATGAGCAATGATTTGGGAAAGAAAAAGTTCTTTGATAAATTACTTAACACCAGCAGGTAAACACAACCTACAACTTATATATGTTGTTGAGGTTTTGTTGGTCAAAATTTTCTTCTTTTCCTTTTTGCAGGAATTTATTTCTTTTATTACTACGGAAAAACTAATACTCCTTGGATATTATGAATTTATTTAGAGTTGGATGCATGGACTATGTTATTGTAGACAACTTTCTCTCCTTGAAATTAGTGACCGTGATCGTGACGTATAAAATTTATATCCCTGAAGGTTTCCAGTTCTTATCTCTTATCTATGTGATGTGCTTATGTGAATAATTTCGTACAGGTCTGGTAGGGCACTTCCCTGGATGGTTGAGAGACTCTGAAGCTTAGGAGGACATCCGATAATTCATTGCTTCATCCACATATATGACTATGCTAAGCTCTAGATAGCCAGTATAATAAGATCAGCAGATTGAAAAAAAAATGACTACTTCCACCTGTAAGACTGGAACATAACTAAATCAAAACATTTGTATCCATAGGGATTGCTACCTAATGTCATTTTAACTGTCTATCTAATCTTGTATCTGCAACTCCATCATTAAGTTCCTCAAGGCGATCCATATGTCCTTATTTGGCTGGCTAAGATTAGGGCCAGATTTCCTGAACGAACATTAGGTGCTATCACGTCAGATACTACACTAAACCTCCCATAAGTCCATAATACCTCAGTTCTAAAGCCCTTGACGGGCAAAATTGCATAAACTTATGCATTTTTACTATATCTGCAACATTGCAGTGCACCTCCAAGGAAGCAGCAGCAGGAGCTGCTCTATTGGAACAACATACATAGGGGTTAGATTGTAGTAAAATCTGGAGCTTGTCCAAAATTGAAGCCATCTATACACCTGTGACTAACTTGGAGCTTGTAATTTTTTTAACATGTTCCTATTTGTATGCCTTGCTGTGCATCACGAGAACAATGCGGTGATAAAGCAGCTACAAACAAAAGTACTAGTAAGAGCTTAAACTTTATGCTTCACATCGTAAGCAGCAATTGCACAAAGTAGAGCAAATTGAACAATTTTAGTGCCACGATCGGTGGCCATTTATTCTAAGCATCATAACGCGAACTTACAAAGCAGTTAGCATAGATTCCTATACCCCAAAAAAACCCAAGTGGTAATCAGTACTGTCATTTGGCAATCTTAAAAAGAAGAAATAGGTAGAAATCACACCTTTCAGCCTCCCGCAGAATTGGGTACCGCGGATCTGCACACAAGCCAACAACCAGCAATCCAGCATGTCAGTGACCTATGGAACCAGCAACCAACAACAAAAGCCATCTTCATTAACGCCCAATCCCCACCCATGTGCACACAACTACCTGCAATAGCTTCGTCGACGACGTGAATAGAGAGGCAGCCTGGCGGCGAGAACTCCGGCTGCCCCACGTCGGTGTCCAAGTACCCGACCCTCCCATACCTGCAAACCAGCACAACCGAACACACCAGTTAAATAAACAGCATGGTAGGCAGCAGTGCGAATGGAGACGTTAGGATTCTGGTCTGGGTGACCACCTGGGGAGCAGCGAGTTGAGGAGGAGGCGGGAGAAGGTCGACTTGCCGCTGTTCGCGGGGCCGCAAACGAGGACGACCGGCGGAGAGAGTTCGGAGGAGATGGAGGCGGTGGCCGAGGCCCAGTCCGGAGGGACTAGAACTTCCGGCGCCGGCTCCAGAGCCGGCGAGCCAGAATTGTTGGGGCTGGGGCTTGGCACGGGAGATGCAGCGTGAGCGGCTGGGGATGCAGGGGGAGGTGACGATTCGGGCTGCTTCTTTATCGACCGCCGGCGGTTCCGCATCGCCGCAACCCTGTACGCGGATGGAGCGGAGGCTCCGGGAAGAAAGGTTCTTCGGCGCGGCGGCGAGGAGACGCGAGCAGTGGGCGGCGGCGGTGGGGCGGGGGAGAGGAGAACCAAAAACTGGGGCGCGTGGCTGCAAAATGGACGCGCCTATAGCCCACAACTGGCCCAGCAAAACGGTTGTTCCAACGCGGGCGAACAGGCCTGCGAGGTCCAACACTCGTCCACATCTCTAGTAGTCGAGTTAAATGCACTAAGAGTTCCTATATTTGTCGGTCTGGTTTGATTTAGTTCTCGGAATCCACTGCCATGACGGAACTCGAACTCGCTAGTCCTGTCTAGGGATGGAATTCGAGACAAGCCGAGCTCGGCTCGACTTGCTAAAGCTCGTTTAACTAATGAGTTAGCTCGACTCGGCTCGTTTATAGAACAAGTTCATATTTGAAACTCGTCTCGACTCGGTAAACTCACGAGTAGCTCGTGCGCAGCTCGTTTAAATTGTTATAAGTTATGAATATGCGGGTTTGGCGAGTTTCGCTAAAACTTGCATAGGGACGATTCTGAGGGTGTTACACCCACCTCCAAGCCGAGTTGGGAGGACTCCTCATGGCCGTGGCCCCTCCACCTATAAGGAGGCGGGGCTCCTCCTAGACACACAAGATCCCGCCTCCAAACCCTAAGCATGGCGCCACCTTGCCACCGCCGCCTAGGTCAAGCCGCTTTAGCAACCCTAGCCACGGCCAAGCTTTCTCCTCGGTGTCTAAACCCTAGATCGTCGGTACTCTCATACTCCACCATACTCGCTCGGCTAAGGAAGCCTCTGAGATCTCCCTCTACTTAGGTACCACGCGTTGTCTTCTTAGGAATCGCGAGAGTGCTACAACCTCCATTTTCTTTGGAACAAGGAGAGGAAGGTCTTCGAAAAGTCTAGAGCGATGTGACCATGGGAGCGCTGCACGAACCTTACGGAAGGATCGTCTCACGCGATCTTGAGATCGGGAAAATCGACTACATCACCCACGAATTCGCCTCGTTAAACACTTTGGAATCTTCGAGGTGAGTTATTCCATCGACTCGTTGCTACAATATAGTAGATAGATCTTGGCTTGTTTGTTTGTATGCGATAGAAAATTTTTGTTTTCCATGCTACGAATCCCTCTGATTGGTATCGAGCCGTGTCTATATGTAGATCTGTTGCTGAGTAGAACACAATGGTTATTGTGGGCGTTGATGCTTTATATCGATTTCTTGTGTACTTTGCATCTTGCGGGATGTTGGGATGAAGCGGCCGGGCTAACCTTACATGACATCGTTCATGAGACTTGCTCCACGCTTGACATGCAACTTGTATTGCATAAGTGGCTTTATGGTGCTGTTTCTCCTAGCATAGTTAAGATCCAATTTACAATGGGTGATTAACAATACTAGTATCAATATTGTGGTTCATGTTCGTAAGTTAGAACGGCACTTATTGAAAGCCCCAAACCACGTAAAACATGCAAAGAAAGTAGAGGCGTCTAACTTTGTTTTGCGGTGTCTTGTGATGTGATATGGCCATGATTGTGATTATATTTGATGTATGCAATGTTCCTTATTGTAAGTTGGCAACGGCAGACCATATGGTTGTCTTTAAATTATGTTAAGACCGCGTGTCTATTCAAAGTAGTTATAATAGTTGAAGCGGTGGGCGACAACCATGGAGAAGCGTCATTGACCTTGATGCAATGCGGTGATGATGGAGATCATGTTCGTGCTAGAAGATGGAGATCGGAAGCACAAAGAAGAAAGGCCATATCATATCACATATTATGAATTGCATGTGATGTTAATACTTTATGCATCTTGTATTGCTTAGTAGGCAGCGTAGCATTATAAGATGATCCCTCATGCACATGAATTTCAAGTCGTAAAGTGTTCACCCTTAGTTAGCACCGTTGCTAAATCTTGTTGTTTGAAGCACCACGTGATGATCGGTGTGTTAGATTCATAAGTGTATACAACGTGAGCAAGCCAGATTTGCTCATGCGGAAACTAAGGTTTGATCTTGACGAGCCTAGCATGTACAAACATGGTCTCGAACACGGATCACTGAAAGGTAAAGCATGAATCATATAGTAGATATGATGAACATGTCGATTGTTCGCCATTGAAACTATATCAACTCTCGTGATGATCGGTGTTGATGTGGTGGATTTGGTTCGTGTGATCACTAAAACAATGTGAGGGATATTGTTTTGAGTGGGAGTTCACCTAGATTAAGTTTATTATTAATTTGAACTCAATTTGTCATAAACTTAGTCTAAACTATTGCAAATATGTTGTAGATTAATGGCAGCCCTACCATCAATTTTAATGCGTTCCTAGAAATAAAAGTTGAAAAACAATGGAAGCAACTGGCGGATTGGTTCCGCAATTTGAGGATTGTTCTCACATTTGGTAATTTGACCTATGTCTTTGGATGCATTGGGTGACCCACTGCGGTGATCTTGCCGATGAAGTAAAGAATGTTTACCTCACTCGGAAGACTCGGTACTCCACGATTCGATGTGCTATCTTGTATGGTTTAGAATCGGAGCTTGAGAAAAGGTTTGAGAATTGAGACCCATATGATATTGTCGAGGATCTCAAATTGATCTTTGAGACTCATGCGGCAATTGAAAGCTATGAGGCTTACGAAAAGTTCTTTAACTACAAGATGGAAGAGGGCTCCGTCGGTGAGCATGCTTAAGATATGTGGGCACGCATAAACAAACTTCAAAGCTTGGGTATAGTGATTCCTAATGCTTTGGGGATTTACCGCGTCCTCAATCACTACCACCAAGTTACAAGAACTTTGTGATGAACTACAACATGCAAAACATGAACAAGGCGTTGCGAACTCTTTGCCATGTTGAAATCTGCGAAGTGGAGATCAAGAAAGAGCACCAAGTGTTGTTGGTCAATAAGACCACCAAATTCAAGAAAGGCAAGTCTAAGTAGAAGGGACACTTCAAGAAGGGTGGTAAGAAAGTTACGCGCCAACGAAGAAGACCAAGGCTGGACCTAAGCCTGATACTGAGTGCTTTTACTGCAAGGGAGAAGGTCCTTTGGGCGTAATTGCCCAAAGTACTTGGCGGATTTGAAGAAGCAACATCAATAAGAAAGGTATATCGATATACATGTTATTGATGTGTATCTCACTAGCTCTCGTAGTAGTGCACGGTATTTGATCTTGGTTCGGTTGCTCATATTTGTAACTCGAAGCAGTCTTTGCGAATAAGCGGAAGCTAGCGAAGAACGAGGTGATGATGCGGCGTGGGAAGCGGATCAAAGGTTGATGTGATCGCGATTGACGCTACCCCTTCATCTACCATCGGGATTAGTTTTATACTTAAATAATTGTTATTTGGTGCTGCGTTAAGCATGAACATTATATCGGGATCTTGTTTATTGCGTAGATCATACTTGTTTAAGTCCGAGAATAATGGTTGTTCGATTTGTATGAGTAATATGTTTTATGCACATGCACCTTTGATAGATGGTCTATTCTTGTTGAATCTCGATAGTGGAAATACACATATTAATAACATTGAGGCTAAACGTTTGAAATCGAACGATAACTTGACCTATATGTGGCACTGTCGTCTTGGTCACATTGGAGTGAAGCGCATGAAGAAACTCCATTCCGATGGACTTCTTGAATCACTTGAAAGATGCGAAGCATGTCTGATGGGTAAAATGACTAAGACTCCATTTTCTGGTATGATGGAGCGAGCTACGGACTTATTGGAAATCATACATACCGATGTGTGTGGTCCAATGAGTGTAGCATCATGTGATGGTTATCGTTATGTTCTTACCTTCACGGATGACTTGAGTAGATATGGGTATATCTATTTCATGAAACATAAGTCCGAAACTTTCGAGAAGTTTAAGGAATTTCAAAGTGAGGTAGAGAATCAACGTAACAAGAAGATTAAATTTCTACGTTCTGATCATGGAGGTGAATATCTAAGTTACGAGTTTGGCGAGCATTTGAAGAAATGAGGAATACTTTCACAATTGACACTTGGGAACACCACACAGTAATGGTGTGTCCGAACGTCAGAATCGAACTCTCTTAGATATGGTTCGTTCTATGATGTCACTTACAGATTTACCGCTATCATTTTGGGGTTATGCATTAGAAACGACCTCATTCACTTTAAATAGGGCACCATCTAAATCCGTTGAAACGACACCGTATGAATTATGGTTTGGGAAGAAACCTAGATTGTCGTCCTTAAAGTTTGGGGTTGAAGCCTATGTAAAGAAGTTACACGGACAAGCTTGAACCCAAAGCGGAAAAATCGTCTTCATAGGATACCCAAGGAAACTATTGGGTATACCTTCTATCATAGATCCGAAGGCAAAATATTCGTTAAGAATGGATCCTTTCTAGAGAAGGAATTTCTCTCGAAAGAAGTGACCGAAGGAAAGTAGAACTCGACGAGGTTGTCAAACCTTCTCTCGAAATTGCGAGTAGCAAAGACCGGAAGAAGTTCTGTGGTGCCTACACGATTAGAGAGGAAGCTAATGATGATGATCATGAAACTTTGGTTGAAGTTGCTACTGAGCCTCGCAGTCAACGAGAACTGCACTACCCTCATTGGTATGATTACGTTATGAGTGTCATGTTGGTGGACAACACCGATGACCCTAAGACATATGAGGAAGCAATGATGAGCCCAGATTCCAATAAATGGCAAGAAGCCATGAAATCGAGATTGGATCCATGTCACGAAAACCAAGTATGGACTTTGGTGGACTTAGGATGGCGGAAGGTCATCGAGAACAAATGGATTTTCAAGAAGAAAGCAGATCTTGATGGTAATGTTCTTTCTATAAAGCTCGACTTGTCGCAAAGGGTTTCGACAAATTCAAGGAGTTGACTACGATGAGACTTTCTCACCGATGTGAAGCTAAAGTCTGTGAGGATTATGTTAGCAATCGCTGCATATTATGATTATGAGATATGGCGATGGATGTCAAACAAAGATTCCTCAATGGATACATTGATGAAGGGTTGTATATGATGCAACCCAAAGGTTTTGTCGATCCTAAAGATGCTAACAAGGTATGCAAACTTCAACGGTCCATCTATGGATTGAAGCAAGCATCCCGAAGTTGGAATCAACGTTTTGATAAGGTGACAAAAGTTTTGGTTTTATACAAACTTATGGAGAAGCTTGTATTTACAAGAAAGTGAGTGGGAGCTCTGTAGCATTCTTAATACTATATGTAGATGACATATTGCTGATTTGGAATGATGTAGACCTTCTTAATAGTGTCAAGGAATATTTGAATAATAGTTTTTCAATGAAGGATCTTGGCGAAGCAGCTTACATATTAGGTATAAAGAATTATAGAGATAGATCAAGACGCCAAATATCATTGTCACAAAGTACATATTTGGACAAAGTTCTAAAGAGGTTTGGAATGGAAGATAGCAAGAAAGGGTTCTTGCCCATGTTTCCCAATACGACCTTGAGTAAAACTCAAAGTCCGACAAGGATGAGTAAGACTCCCTATGCCTCAGCCATAGGATCTCTAATGTATGCCATGCTATGTACTAGACCCGACATTGCATATGTTGTTAGTTTAACTAGCAGATATCAAAGTGATCCAGGAGTGGATCATTGGACAGCGGTCAAAAACATCCTTAAGTACTTGAGAAGAACTAAGGATATGGTTCTTTCTTATGGAGGTGATGAACAGCTCGTTGTTAATGGTTACACCGATGCCAGTTGGAACACCGATCCGGATGATTCTAAATCACAACTGGATCGTATTTATTTTGAATGGTGCAGCGATTAGCTTGAGGAGTGCAAAGCAAAGCGTTGTGGCGAGATCTTCAATCGAATCGGAATACATGGTCGCCTTGAGGCTTCACAAGAAGCGATATGAATGAAAGAGTTCATTACGAGCTGGGTGTGGTTCCTAGTCTACTTGGACCCAATGTCTATCTCTTGTGATAACATGGGTGCCATAGCCAATGCGCAAGAACCAAGGTCACACAAGAAGTCAAGCACATCAAGCTACGTTTTCACGCTATTCGAGAACATGTCCAAGATGGGAACATAAAGATTTGCAAAGTACACACAGATCTGAATGTGGCGGATCCGTTGACTAAACCTCTCCCGAGGGCAAAACATGACCAGCACCAAACTGCCATGGGTGTTCGGTATATTACCATGTAATCTAGATTAGATGACTCTAGTGCAAGTGGGAGACTGTTGGAGATATGCCCTAGAGGCAATAATAAATATAGTTATTATTATATCTTTGTGTTTATGATAAATGTTTACATTCATGCTATAATAGTATTAACAAGGAAACATTAATACTTGTGTGATTTGTAAACTTAAATTGAAGTCCCTAGTAAAGCCTCTATACATTACTAGCTTGTTGGTTAATAAATGATTGTGGTTTCCCTATCATGAACATTGAGATGTTATTAACAACAAGATCATATCGTTAGGAGAATGATATGGTGGACATACTCCTATAGATAAGCATAGCATAAAGATCAAGTCATTTTAAATAGTTCAATTACTATATGCTTTTTGATACATAGTAACCTAATTCCTTCGACCATGAGATCATGCATATCACCTTTACCGGATGGATGCTTTGATGACATCAAACACCACACCGTAACTGGGTGGCTATAAAGGTGGCATTGAGTGTTCGAAAAGTATTGGTTGAGACACATGGATCAAGAGTGGGATTTGTCCATCCATATGACGGATAGATATACTCTGGGCCCTCTCGGTGAAATGTCATCCAATTAGCTTGCAAGCATGTGACTGTCTCACAAGGGATCACATATCACGGGAACGAGAAAAGAGTACTTATCGGTAACGAGGTTGAACTAGGTATGCAGAGATACCGACGATCATAACCTCGGATAAGTAAACTATCGTGAGACAAAGGGAAATTGGTATCGTATGTAAGTGGTTCATTCGATCGCAAAGTAATCATAGAAATATGTGGGAGCCATATGAATTTCCAGATTCCTCCATTGGTTATTGTTCGGAGAAGTGTCTCGATCATGTCCGCATAATTCACGAACCGTAGGGAGACACACTTAAGGATTCGACGTTGTTTGAGTAGTTATAGAATGATGAGAAAGAAATCGAATGTTGTTCGGAGTCTCAAATGGGATCCGGGATATCACGAGGAGATCCGGAATGGTCCGTAGAATAAGATTCATATAAGGAAAGTCCTGTTTCGGAGTTGGGGAATGATTCCGGTGTTTTCATCGGGAATGTTCTAGAAGGTTCCGGAATGTCCGGCACTCCGGAGGGGAAGGGTACATGAATGTGTTATATCAAGTTGATATGATTGCATCATGTACTCGGTGTCATCGCTGAACAAAATAGAGGGTTTATTCAAATCCTAGTTTGAAAAGTCAAACGCCAAGTTTGAAAGTCAAACGTCTATTTTTGGGAAGTGGAGAAAGAGGAGGAAACCGAGTTAGGGAGGAGTCCCTCCTCCACAGTCGGCCCACCTCCAAGCCGAGTTAGGGAGGGACTCCCGTTCCCTTGGCCGGCCGGCCCCTCCACCTATCTAAGGAGGGGCAGGGCTCCCCTCCTAGACACACAAGATCCCCGCCTCCAAACCCTAAGCCGCCGGCGCCGCCACCTGCTGCCGCCGCCGCCGCCCTAGGTCAAGCCGCCGCCGCCTAGCAACCCTAGCCGCCGGCCAAGCTTCCTCCTCGGCGTGTCTAAACCCTAGATCGTCGAGGGACTCTCTCATACTCCACCATACTCGCTCCGGCTTAAGGCGAAGCCCTGCGAGATATCCTCTACTTAGGTACCATCTTGGTTGTCTTGCCGGAATCGCGAGGAGAGTGCTACAACCTCCGCTTTCTTTGGAACAAGGAGAGTAAGGTCTTCCGAGTACCGAACGTGTGACCGATCAAGGGAGCGCTAACGCAGCCCGGAAGGATCGTCTACGCGATCTTGAGATCGGGAAGAGTACGACTACATCACCCACGAGAATCCGCTCTCGTTAAACACTTTGGAATCTTCGAGGGTGAGTTATTCCATCGACTAGTTGCTACAATCTAGTAGATAGATCTTGGCTTGTTTGTTTGTATGCGATAGAAATTTTTTTCCATGCTACGAATCCCTACAGTCCGGTGGGACGCCGCTGCTCGTTCAACCACATCCATTCGTTTCATCTCTTGCACTGTCTGCCCGACAAGAGGGCCTCGAGGCCCATTGCTTGAGTCTGTGACGGAGAAGGGCGATAAGGTTTTAGGAGCGCTATTTAGCGACCATCGCTTCATCACGGACTCCCTCTCGGATAGCGATTGCGCCGACGTCTTCCCCAACGAGGACTTCTTCCCCGACATCAGCACCCTCTTCCTTGACGACATGGCTAACGATGGTGCGAACGCGAACACCGGCGGTTCCTCTTCTGCTGCTGCTGCCGTGTATGTTTTCTTTCTCAATCTTGTTCTGGTCGCATCTTAAGATCTTTGTTTTGCAGTCTGTTTGGTTACCTGTCTTAATATGTTTTTGCTATTTCACATGATTAGTATTTTGTCTATTATTCTAATCAAGTTTTATCTAGCGTTTATTATGGGTAATTCGCTTGGTAATTGCTCTTTTATTCAACAATCCAAAAACCTTAATTCAGGCAATTTGCCCCAGGTGGCTTTGTTGCTTCTATGAAGCCACTGTAGGGATCGCAGCATAGAAAACAAAAATTTTCCTACGATGGGAACAACTATGTACCAAGATCTATCTACTAGATACAAGTAACGGACGTATGTATATCCGTAGAGAACATACCCTTGAAGACCGATAAAGCTTAACGAGTCCAAACTCGTGGTTGATGTAGACGATCTCTTGCCGATCTCAAGATCGAGAGGAAATCCTAGCGCCACAAACCAGCGGCGCATCCATGCTCGCACACACGTCTAAGGCACCGAGCAACCTCCGCCTCCTCGCTCCAGCGATGCAGCGGAAGCACAACTCTTTCTTGCCGAATAGTCATCGGGAACATGTATCTCGCTAGTCTGAGACCATGGGGGATAAATACTAGAGGGGGAGAGAGATCCTTCACGAGAAGGTGTGAGTGAGAGAGAGAGAGAGGGAGGGGGCTCCTTTTATAGGGAGAGGGGGACACCAAGGGGCCATGCGCCCAGCCATGGGGCTGTCCCCCACCTCTTCCACATCCATGTGGGTGGACACTCCACTCACTCAAATGTCTTTCAATTCCCTCCACTCAAAAACCCACTCAAATTCCCATTAAATTTCCACCAAATTTAATGCAAACTCTCATTAAATAAAACTCCTTTTATTTATTCAGAATTTTGTCAATTACTTTAATGACAAACATTCACATATAACCCCTTGCTAGTATTTTATTTCACATGCAGAAACACTTTCTGCAATTTCACCCGAAAACCCGCTGCGATATCTAGTGAAATAAATTCCTACGCTTGTTATTCTTTTCGGCATGAAACTTTTGCTCCAAATGGATGTCGGTGACTCTTAAGTGTGTCACCCTATGGTTCATGAATAATGCGGACATGATCGAGACCCCTCTTGGATCAATAATCAGAAGCGGGATCTGGAGACCCATACTGACTCCCACACATTCAACGATGACTTTCTTGTGATCATCGGAACCTTTTACGCTAGTATCTTAATCCTTTTGTTTCGCGATATATTACATGTCCGAGATTCGATCATCGGTATATCCGTACCTAGTTTTATATCGTTACTGACATGCACTCTTTTCTCGTTCCCGTGATATAACATTCTAGTGATCAAATCACTTGCTTGCAAGCTAATCAATGTGATATAGCCGAGAGGGCCCAGAGCATATCTATCCGTCATCAGGATGAACAAATTCCACTCTCGATCCATGGGCCTCAACATAACACTTTAGTAGTTCTGAACCCATCTTTATAATCACCTTGTTACGGTGTGACGTTTGATGTTATCAAGAAACTCTTCCGGTGTTAGTGATTGGCATGATCTCATGGTCTAAGGATTAGGATCACTTCGTAAGTTGTTATAGCAATATAAACTCAATGACTTTGATCGTAATGCTATACTTCAGTTGAATGTTCATCATATCATTGCACTAATGTTGTGACCTCATTATTAACAACATCCAATGTCCATGATGAGGAAACCTTTGATCATATTGTTAATCAACGAGCTAGTTTATGAGAGAGGCATAACTAGGAACTTCCTTTTTGTTTATTAAACAAACATGTATTAACGTTTCTGTATTAATAAAATTATACCATTCAAAATAAACATTTATCATAAACAAGGAATACGATAATAACCACTTTATTATTGCCTTTCGGGCATATTCCCTTTAGTCTCCCACTTGCACTAAAGACAATAATCTAGTTTGAAAACTTTGCGTATTGAACACATATGGCTTTCTGGTGTTCCATATACGCAACTACAAGTGGTTAACATAATCTACAGATCTGACACTTTCAGGTCTGTGTGTATTTGCATGTCCTTGCATCTTCACGCATCACTCATTCTCCAATGAGATGGCATTGTATAAATTTGGTCTTTCGATGAGACCTTTAGTTCCTTGGGGTTAAATCATGTCGATACTATTGTCGTACAATATATCTTTAGTGTTAGACTATTGCGAACCACACTTTAGTTTGATAACAAACTACTTGACACAAATTCCCTCCTTTGCTGCTACTATAGCAGTCATATACTTAGCCTTTCGTTGTAGTATCCGTCACAATGTCTTAACTTTGGAATTTATCCAAATCCATCATGGAATCTCCTTTCCATTACATTGTGCCACCCATAGTTTAAATTTAGATAAACTTAATTTGTATCCTGTGACAAAACTAGTATCAATGTAACACTTTACAATGAACTATTTGTAATTGTGTGTCACCTCTACACAAATATATTCTTAGTTCTTCCAAAATATCATAAGAATATTCTCACTATCGTCCAATGATCATTTTATGATTCATTCTGGTATATGCTCATAACACTTAGAGCATAGGACATATCTGGATGTGTACATATCATTGTATGATTGATCAAAACATTCTCATGATTTCACTCATCAAGTGTCAAAGCACTTGAATCTTGTTTAACCTATCAAGTGACGATACACTTGAATATTTTTTCACTTATCAAGTGTCGATACACCTGAATCTTGATTCAATTCCTTTCCATGCGACAAGAACCGTTTCTTATCGTTTCTATATTGAACTCCTTCAATATCTCATATATGTATGTTTGGCACAACCATATTAGCGTCACAGTCTATGCACTATAGACATTCATGCTAAATATTCGGGTTTTGCCTAAGTCTTTCATCGAAATGAAATTCTTAACCTTTGTCAATAAAAGATACATCATTTCTAATAAACAAGATGTCATCCACATAATGTATTAGAAATATGTATCAGTGCTCCCACTTAATTTCTTGCAAATGCAAGCATCTTCATCGTCTCGTGATGAAAACTCCTTTTTCATCATGCTGAAGATTCCAACTCTGCGATGCTTACTTCAACCATTGAAGTTTGCATACCCTTTTAGCATCCTTTGAATTTAACAAACCTTTTGGATCGTGTCATGTACACGTCCTAGGTAACCGTTCTATTAGAATAACTTTGTTTTATTTATTCATCTACCATATACCAAATTATATGTAGTGGTTGCTACTTTAATCCGTTTAGACTAAATATCGCTATGAAAGATCAAATCTTGTCATAGTCAACTCCTTGGACATTTGTCGTAAAATACTTTACGACATGTCGATTATTTCATAGATGTGAAACATACATGTCTGTTTCTTTATAGATCTAAATACAACCAATAGGTTTTTACACCTTTCCGGAGGGTCTTCCAAGTTCAAAACTTGATTTCTCGTATATGGAACTATCACGGATTTTATGGCTTAAAGGCATTTGACGGAGTCAGGGCCCATCATCGCTTCTTTGCATATAGTCGGTTCATCATTGTCAAACAATAATGATTTACTCTCAAATCTTAGTATTTGATTGTTTATCAGACCGACTTGGTTCAATAAGAACTTAGATCTCCGTGACCACAACCTTTGAGGCACATAATCTATGAGCATTGTGGCAGCCTCCAGAACAATTTCCGGCGCTGCGCAACTCAGCATATTTAGCTAAGGTTTGTTAATCATATCAAAGTTCTATTGTCCTCCCACTTAACTTTTGCGAAGAATTCCTTTTTCAAGAAACTTCACATTTCAAGCGACAAACCCTTTTGTCCTCGGTGTTATGGAGGAATATCCAATTGTTATTCGAAATAACCTACAAACACATGCTCATCCGACTTTGGTTGTAAACATCTTACTTATGCTTAGCATACCAAAATTTAAGAAAGGACAACTTGGGTTTTACCCCAAACCATAACTCATATGGTGTCATTTCAACAGATCAAGATGGAGCTCTTTTCAGTATAAAAGCGGTAGTCTCTAAAGCTTTTAATCTTTTAAAACATAATGGTAGTTTTATAAATAACACCTTTGATCCAACCATGTCAAACAAGGTTTCATTACAAATCTCAAACACTCCATACTCCTATGGTGTTTCATGAGATGTAAATCTAGGTGTTTTGCTAAACTTGCAACTCAAATAGATCCCTTTATGATAAATCATAATTCATTTATTTTTATTGTTACACTTGTAACTCAAATAAATCCCTTATGATAAAATTATAAATCATTTATTTTCTTGTTACAATGATTTTCCACTTCATCTTGAAAGTCTTTGAACGTTTTCAATTATTTCACACTTCTTTCTCATTAAGTGAACATTCACTCAAATTTCCGGAGAAAGCATATGAAGTTGAAATCCATCGCTTACGACTATACATGATGGACTACATACTTCGATATGTATAAATTCCAATATTTAGTCATTCGTTCTTCTTTGGCCTTTGAACGAAGTTTCAATTATCCCGAGGAAAGTCTCACAAGCGTCACTTGATCAAATCAAAGACTCCAAAAATCCATGAAAATGAAGATTCTTCATGTTTTCTTTCCAATATAATTTAAACGGCGATGTAACTTCGTAAGTGATCTTCCAATCATTTGTCTTGCGACATTTTAGCATTAGTTTTTATGGATGTGATTTCTCCAACTAGATTTGTAAATCATCCATCTTATATGGAATACGGTAATTATTTGAACAACCTTTGTTCTCATAATACCTGATTTAAATAACAATTATTAAAACAAATCTTAAAGTCAAGCTTTGATGTCAACGAGAAATACAAACAACGGTTTGTTTGTTTTCGATGAACATCATCACATATTCTCTTGATAGTTACTTAGGCCATTGTGGTTCATTATTTGCATCGTTCCGCATGAAATTTCATACCAACCAATTCGGTATCCAATACCCAAGAACCACATTGTTTAACAAGCAAAGAATACAACCATAACATGTATATCATCCATATACCTAAATTGGATATTTCCAATCTTTTCTTTTCTGCCAATTATATTTTATAGATTCTCTTTCAGTATTTCCTTTTCCTTTTTAAAAGAATCTATCAATATCAAAGTGGCACCATATACATGACACATAGTCCAAAGCGTGTATATTCAAATAATAATACCTTTGGACTTGCACTTTGAAGTAGATCACCATCATCAAATGATCGGTATTCTTTCAAAATCCATTATTTAGTAATATTTTAGTGTAGTAAAAACTTTACATACATCTTCTATTCATCCTTATCATGACGACTTTCATGATCAAGCTACTATAGCTTATAAAGGCAAATCGTGAGTATAACATTACTTTCCAAAACCCTTTTGGATGATTCGGATGTCTAGCATCTCCAACCTTTGCAAATTCTCATCCAATATGAGAACATATATTATACTCTATCATATTGCAACCAAAACATTGTTTCAGATATTATTATATCTGCCACACATGATGGTTTCTGAAACAATTATTTTAGCTCCTAGATAATCTTGATATTTAAATCAAGAATCATGGAGGCAAACAAGATACTTAAGATACTAACACTGGAATTGTTACTCTCGATTTAATACTAACTATTAAATTTCACGGAGTAAATAGAGTTTGCTAAAAGTTTGCAATAGGACTTTAAACTTTAGATTGACACTCAACACAATACGATACCAGTTCGTAAAGTATATATCCAGAATTCTATAGTTCCATTATCTCAATTACAACTAAGCATAAGGTGGTGAACGAATGCCAATGACTACAACAAATTATGCAAATTCACTTCGATTTAATTTATGATAAGTTAAGTTCTACTAATCCAAGTTAGAAATGAACTCCCACTCAAAAACGACATCCCTCGTGTCTTTTTGGTGATTACATGAACCAAATCCACTATACCAAGTCTGATCATCACGTGAGTCGGTGTAGCTTCAAAGGCGGGCATCCATATGGTCATCATATCAAAACATATGACTCATTCTTAACCTTTCGGTCCATGTTCCGAGGCCATGTCTGTACATGCTAGGCTCGCCAAGTAAGAACCTTAGTATCTGTGTGTGTAACTGTCTTATACCCGAGATATGCTCGTGGATTCAAGTACACCCAATCATCACGTGATGCCTTGAAGCGACGAAACATTGTCGGTGCATACTTAAGGAAGAACACATTTTTATCTTGATATCTAAATGAGGGATCATCTTATTATGCTAATAAAACGCCAAACAAGCAATATAAGATGCAATAAACATCACATGTTAATAAGTGAAATGATATGGTTCCCGCACTTGATCTCCATCATGTGCATCGTGGTATGATCTCTATCATACCTCTATGTGTAAGGCCAAGGTCTATGGTGTTGGAGATATGCCCAAGAGTCAATAATAAAGTGGTTATTATCATATCTTCATACTTATGATAAATGTTTACATACCATGCTATAATTGTATTAATAAGAAACATTAATACTTGTGTGATTTGTAAACATAAAAGAGTCCCTAGTAAAGCCTCTTGTTAAACTAGCTTGTTGGTTAATATATGATCATGGTTTCTTGATCATGAACATAGAGATGTTATTAACAGCAGGGTCATATCATTAGGAGAATGATGTGATGGACATACTCCTATAGTAAGCGTAGCATAAAGATCAAGTCATTTAATATAGTTCATTTGCTATAAGCTTTCTGATACATAGTAACCTAATTCATTCGACCATGAGATCATGTTAATCACCATCGCCGGAAGAATGCTTTGATGACATCAAACACCACACCGTAACTGGGTGGCTATAAAGGTGGCATTGAGTGTTTGGAAAGTATGGGTTGAGACACATGGATCAAGAGTGGGATTTGTCCATCCATATGACGGATAGATATACTCTGGGCCCTCTCCGTGGAATGTCAACCAATTAGCTTGCAAGCATGTGACTGGCTCACAAGGGATCACATATCACGGGAACGAGAAAAGAGTACTTATCGGTAACGAGGTTGAACTAGGTATGCAGATACCGACGATCAAAACCTCGGATAAGTAAACTATCGTGAGACAAAGGGAAATTGGTATCGTATGTAAGTGGTTCATTCGATCGCAAAGTAATCGTAGAAATATGTGGGAGCCATATGAATTTCCAGATTCCTCTATTGGTTATTGATCGGAGAAGTGTCTCGATCATGTCCGCATAATTCACGAACCGTAGTGTAACATCCCTAAATTCATATTCCAAAACTCATTCATATCATCCTTGCATTCATCACCATTTAGGGCTTTTCTCAAAATCATTTCAGAAACAGGAGCAATTGTGGCTCATTATTTTTGAAAACCCTAGCCTTTGTGCTGCATGCTATTGAGAAAGATGTTGTTATTCATTCAGGATGATTTGAATTCAAACTTAAGTGGTCTCAAAAACTTAAGCAAAGTCTCAAAGCAAATTATGAATTAAAACAAATTTTATGCCTATTATCACATCTCATAAAGGCATGGTTTTAATTTATTTTTCAAAAGACCCAAGTGTTCAGATGTGTTTAACACTTATTTAAGAGCAAGATTTATTGTACAAAAGTCCTGTAAAACTTTGGATTCAAACAGATTTGAATTTGGGTTTGAAAACCATATTTAGAAAAGCAATCAGAAAAAGAAAAGGAATAAAGAGGAAAAAAAATAAGACAACCAGCTAATCAGGCCGACCTAGCCCAATTCGGCCCAGACTAGCCCAGTAGCGCACACCCCCGCAAATCGTTTTCTTTACCCACTCTCGCACCCACCAGCTCACTAACAGAAGGGACCCACTCCCTTTTCCCTCTATCGCTGACAACCGCGGCCCACTCGAGCATCGTCGTCTCCACCCCCCCACGACCAGTTCATCCCCAAATCAGCGCGGCCGTTTCCTGTTTGATTCGCGGCTTCAATTCGTATCAATGCCCGGGTAATTCTCGCTCACGACCAGGCTATTTAAACCCCCTCTGTTCCCTCTCCCTTCTCCCCCAACTCCCAAGCCCAGAGCGCCCCCAGGGTGCACGCATTGCTCTCTGCAAACCCGCCATCTCCAACGAGCCGCAACAGCGATTCCGGACAACTCAGACCACCCCTCTGCCTCTACTTCACGCGAGTGGACTCCGCTTGACCTCACGCATCTCCTAGCACTCCTGGTTTGCCCGCGGGTTACCCAGAACGTCGGCTACGCAAACGTCTGAGCGCCACCGCCTCCAGCTTCAACTCCGGCGAGCTCCAACGGTAAGTCCAGACCGCCCCAAACCTTGTCTTTCACACACGCGTTTACTCCGTGACCTTCTGCATCTGACCACACCCCCGTTTTCCTCCTAGTGATCTACAACGTCGCCTTCGACCTTGAACGGAACCACCTGTCGCCAGACTCAACTCCGACGAGGAATCATCGCCGTGTCAGCACGCCCCTTCGCAAACCGACGCTACCTTGAGCTTCAGCAGCCTCTTGCGAATCTGGTATGGCCCTTCTCCCTCTCGCGGACGACCTGGAACGCTAGCGCCAGGCCAGACCGAGCGCTCGCCGCTTTGACGCCACGGCCGCCAGACATGGTCGCTTTCAAGGCCGCTTGGATCTTGATCCAAGCGTTAGGATAGATTCAGTAATCGGCGAGGAGGTATGCGATCTGGAGCGTGCAATCTATTTAGATCCTGCGGTTGCAGAGCTCGATCTGGTGCGAACCGGTACACGCCAGTCACAACACGCCGCGTGGCTAGGAACAAATCTAAAAACAGATTTTAAATCAGAATTTGATCCAAATTTCAAATGCTTATAACTTTTGATTTCCACGTTGGAATTTTGCAAACTTTATACCGTTGGATTCAGGGAATCAAGGCCTTTCTGACTATGCAAAGTGTTTAACAAATAGTAACCATTAGAATGACTTTATTTGTAAAAACATGTTTAAGGCTATTTTGAGTATGGATTTAGTTTAGTAAATTGTTTTAGAGATAAATAAGTTTAGTTGGCAAACTTGTGACTTGTTAAGTTTCTGTAAACATGCACATGCTTGGTAGAGTTTTAAAAATCACCACTTAGTAAATTCTTGCATGCATGCATTCATATTATTTTTGATTGTATATAATTGTGTGTAAATGTGTGCTACAAATTTTTGTGTAGATTTTGCTAGTGACTGTGATTGTGAGGAGTGCTACTCTACACATTACCAAGGCAAGTGATATTTTCATGAATATTCATTTCCCATATTTTGTATTAGCATTAGATATTTTGCTAAGTCTTGCATGCTACTTTTGCCAAATGCTAAGTTGGGAAATCCTAAGTAGTGTAGAATTGTAGAATTGCTAGGGAATTTTCCTAAGTTAAGTTACTATGCCATGCTTAGCCTAGCTAGTAGAAAACAGGGGATTGGTAAAGTATGTACATGCTATGGTGAAAAATTCTAAGTCCTTTGGGACTCATGCTTTTCTTAATAAAACAACTAAGTCAATGAACTTCCTGGGTGGATTGGGACTTGAATGGTGGTTTTTGGTTGAGTGGTTACACAAGGCCATGGACTTGGCTTGTGTATCACACTTGTGGTATGCCACCCAGCAAAGGATTTGGAGGCCAAGTGTTGAGAAAGCTTACAGTGCAACCACTTGGCAATATGGGATCTGCCATGATCATATAGGTTGCTAGAACTTAGTCACTTGGGCAGTTGGTGGTAGTGGGAATGATAGGTTGGAGCGCGTCCATTTGACTAAGGAAAGGCTTCTGAAAGGTCCTGTCTTGGGAAACCAAGTCTGGTGGGGAAAGTGCACAACCTCTGCAGATGGAAAATCTAAGTACTTAGCCAAGTCCTTGGCAATGGACAACTTGAGCATCAAGACATGGAAGCTACAAGAATCTCATCACTCCAACTTCTAAATAAAACTTGTGGGTGAACAAGGGTGAAGGACCCCAATGTCTATTGGTGGTTTCTTGGGAAGTTTTTGATAAAGAAAAACTTAGTGATTTCAACTAATAGGTAAAACCTATTTTCAAGCAAAGCAAGCCAAGCTACACTTAACCAAAATGCATATAGTAATATAGTCCACTTAAAATATACTAAGGTATCACTTGCCAATACTATTCCAAAGTATTGACCCACTGTGGCTGTAACTTGTGATGTTGCAGGTTACTCCGATGATGAGTAGGAGTCATGAGTCTACACTCAACATGCTTGCCTGTGGCACATAAAGATGAAGACTTATGTTTATTTACTTATTCCTTAAACTCTTGTATTAGGCCTATGGCCCTGAGTTGTAAAAGACTAAGTTTTATCTCTAGAATGAATGTAATAACGACCTTTGTATCTGTGTACTTCATCTTAAACTGTGGATGCTAGCATTGATCCAGGGACTAGCATTGCAATCACAGGGATACTTTCCTTTATAAAGGAGGGGTCTAACAGATGGTATCAGAGCACTGTGTTGCCTGTAGGATTATGACCCTAGGATTGGAAAACCACTAAGGAAGAATTTTCAACTACTTCTACACTTGTCTATTCTTCTCGTAAAACTTTTCTAATCTTCTCATTCTCATCTCCATTTGTAGATGAACTCCATCAACGAAGCCGTGAAGAAAGGGCCACTCATGACCATGACCTTGGAGTGTGAAACTGAGTTTCCCAAGATTCTCAAGGACCTCATGGTGGCAATGGAAGCACATGGTGCAGCTATATACAAAGGCTTTCCAGTGATGGATGAAGGAGTGGAGTATTGGTGGGTGCAACTTCACTTGTACAAAAACAAGGAAGACAACCACAAAGAAAGGGGATTCTGCATGTACACCAACACTGTAATGCACACCACATTCTTTGAGTCAGCCAGAGATGCAGCTTGGAGGACTATCAAAGAACTAAGTGCTAGAGTCAAGTGCAGGATGCTCAACCTCCAGAAAGACTTAGAGAAAGAGAAGGAGCTTACCCAAGAGTTGGAAGCCACCAACCAAGAATTAAGGGGAGATATTATAGACTTAGTGATGGAATCATGTGAACAAGATAGGTGGATTGCCTCTAGGAACATTGTGATAGCCACCAGATCCAGTGAGATAGGATTGTGAGCACACTTCGTTAGTTGGACCACCATCTATCACTTTATTTTCCAAAATGATACCTTAAATAAGTTTGGACCTTGATTGATGTAATGGATTCATGTATGCATGACTTGTGTGATTTTGTGTTCTAAGGTTGTGTATGTGATGATTGTCTTTGTTTATCTTAAATAATGTTGTTCTAACTTTTCTATCTTATAAATAGATGCCTATTACCATCAGCATTGTTGAGGAGTTCCAGGTTACCCGTTTCGGCCCTCGTATCGTTGAGCTTACCACTTTGCTCGATCTCCCTCTTCCCACCATCACGGTGTACCCACTCACCAAGTTCGAGAGGAAGGACCTCTGGGGCTTCAAGGTGAACCAGCCCGAACACCAGACGGAGCCTACTACGGAGGCCATCGTCTTCAAGCTTATGCACGACGACAGGGAGAGAGGCATGGAGGTAGTCATGCAGGACCTGATAGGACGTCTGTTAGGCCGTCACTCCACGCAGGTTAGGGGCACTCACTTCCACGTCTTCGGAAGACGTGATGTTGATGGAGAGTCCATCGACTTTGAGGACGACTCGAGGGACGCGGCAGAGCCGATACGTCTCTACCTCCAGGACTTAGAGTCTCTCCTCAGGCACGTGGACACAGACAGGACGAACGTCATGCTCAGCAACGACGAGCTCCAAGTGCAGCTTCGCGAGAAGGACAAGCTTTTCGCACAGCAGGATGAGATGGTCAAGGAATTGGAGACAAAGTTCGAGGCCCAGGACCGCAAGTTCAAGAGTCAGGAGAAACGCGTCCAGGATAGGAACAAGAGGATCCGGGACATGACCGAGGAACTGAAGTCCAAGGATTTCGAGCTAGAGCATCAACAAATGGTTATTGAGAGGCTTCGCTCCCAGAAGAGGGCTCTCAAGGCCAAGGTCGATTCCTTGACCACTACTATTGAGGAGAACAAGACCGCGATGGAGAACGCAGGTCTTACCTTCGTCGAGGAGGAGATTGATGCTGATGAGTAGACTTGACTACTCGTTTATCTTTCATTATCATACTTGTTATTTGTGAACTTGTTATTGGACCATCCGACATGTGGATGGCTTCCCACTTGTGTGTTTTATTTCATGAACTTATTATTTGGTTGTTGAACTTTTATTCTTGAGTTGCATGCTATGTGAATTGCTTGTGATGTATTGTGCATAAAACATCTATGGGTATCTCATTCTTATCTATTTGAACAAACCACATATGCCTCCCTGTCGCGCAAACCCCAACCCCAACAACATCACCCCGGAAATGCAACAAATGATGAATGCGCAAACACAGCTTATGCAGATGATGACAGCATTCATCCAAAACCAGAATAACAACAACAACAACCCCAATAACAACAACACCAACAATATCAACAACAACAACCCTCCGGGTTTTGATATGCTCACCAGATTTCTGCGTTTGAGGCCTGCAAAGTTTTCGGGGACAACTGATCCCATGGTGGCCAATGATTGTCTATGTTCTGTGAATAAGGACTTAGTGACCGTGCATTTGCGGATCTTTGAAAAGGTCGGTTCGACCGCATACATTGGAAGGACCAGCCGCCACTTGGTGGGACAACTTCCAAATCACCACTCCTAGTGATGAGGTGACTTGGGCTATCTTTGAAGATGGCTTTTGCACTGCTCATATCTCATCAGGAATGATGAGCCTAAAAAAGAAGGAGTTTCACAACTTGAAGCAGCGCCATGGCGTGGTGAATATATAGAAGAGTTCAACAATGCAAGCGCTATGCACCGGATGAGGTTGACACAGATGCCAAAAGAAAGGAAAAGTTTCTGGAAGGCTTGAATGATGAGCTGAATCTGCAGCTGTCTGTGGCATATGTTCCAACTTATCAGTCTCTATGTGATAAGGCTGCTATTTTGGAGAGTAAAATGAAGCAAGTCGAGAGTAGGCAGAGGAAACACTCCGACAAGCACAACTCGGGATCGTCTCACAAACAATCTCACTATGATGACAGTGGCAGCTCGGGATCCCATAAGTATGAGAAATTCAACAAGCACCACAACCACAACCGTCATGACAACAAGCATCACCGCAGTCATGACAATGACAAGTACAAGAACCACAAGAGTGGACATAAGAGCCACCACAGTGGGAATGGTAGTGGAAGTGGAAGTCAGCCTGCAAAAAGGGACATCATTCAGGTTGAGTGCTTGAAATGCAAGAAGCTGGGGCATTATGCTAATGAGTGCCCTGAGAAGAAAGTTGAAGGACCTAACAAGCCCAATCCTTTTCAGAAAGGACAGGTTAACCACATTAATGTGGAGGAGGTCTATGAGGAGCCTGATGCCGTTGCTGGTAAGTTCAGACTCAATTCCATTCCAGCATTTGTACTCTTTGACACTGGTGCATCTCATTCATTCATATCAAAAGCATTTGTTGATAGAAATGGGTTTGCATCTGAAAAAATTGGGTGTACAATAAAAGTTAGTTCTCTGGGTGGAGATATGATAGTAAGTCTTGGATGCCGGGATCTTGTCATAGAGTTTGGAAAGCATAAGTTTCCAGTGAGCCTGATAATCCTAGATTCCCAAGGACTAGACGTAATTTTGGGAATGGATTGGATGGCTAAGTATGAAGGAGTACTAGATTGTGCTAATCGTACTGTTGCACTCACAACCCTAGAAGGAAAAAAGAATAAAATTCAGGTCAAACTTTGAATCCAAAGGAAGTAAGCTAAATTACATTAAGGGTTAGCATGGACGGTGTAATCAATTGTGTGAGTATCCGGATGTGTTTAGGAAGAGTTGCAGGAATGCCACCAGATAGAGATGAGTGGTTTTAGATTTGGATTTGTTACGGACCAATAGCAAAAAGACCGTAAAAAATGTCGGTTGATGAACAGAAAGAGCTCAAGAAGCAACTAGGAGAACAGTTGCGAGAAAGGGTTTATTCAACCAAGTTCTTCATCTCTGGGGGAGCCCCATTGTGTTCGTGGAGAAGAAAGATAGAAGCCAAAGGTTATGCATAGATTATTCTCACTCAACGAGGTAACTATCAAGAACAAATATCCTTTGCCTAGAATCAATGACTTGTTTGATCAGCTAGAGGGAGCATGTGTGTTCTCAAAGATTGATCTCCGGTCAGGCTATTTTCAACTCAAGATAAGAGAGCAAGACATACCAAAAACAACATTCACCACAAGGTATGGATTGTATGAGTATACCGTGATGCCTTTTGGATTATCCAACGCTCCAGCCTACTTCATGAATATGATGAACAAAGTGTTCATGGAATTCCTTGACAAGTTTGTGGCCGTTTTCATCGATGACATATTAGTCTACTCCAAGAGCAAGGAATAACATGAAAGACACTTACGCTTGATACTTGAAAAGTTAAGAGAGCATAAACTTTATGCCAAATTCAGCAAGTGTGAGTTTTGGTTAGAGGAAGTTGGTTTTCTTGGTCATGTTATGACAAAGGATGGTGTGGCAGTTGATCCTGCTAAAGTTTCAAATGTGTTGAATGGGAATCTCCTAAGAACGTAAAAGAAGTTCGCAGTTTCCTTGGTTTAGCAGGTTACTACAGAAGGTTCATTGAGAATTTCTCAAAGGTTGCTAAGCCAATGACTGAATTGTTAAAGAAGGACAAGAAATTTGCTTGGTCTGAAGGTTGTGAAGTCAGCTTCCAAGAATTGAAGAAGAGACTTGTAACAGCACCGGTACTATGTCTGCCAGATTTGGAAAAGGATTTCCAAGTATATTCGATGCGTCTCATCAAGGTTTGGGTGCGTATACTTATGCAAGACGGTAAAGTCGTAGCCTATGCCTCGAGACAACTCAAAACTCATGAAGTAAACTATCCTACTCATGATTTGGAGTTAGCCTCTGTCGTCCATGCACTCAAAACATGGAGACACTACCTTTTGGGAAAGCGTTGTGAAGTGTTCACCGATCACAAGAGTTTGAAGTATATCTTCACCCAGAAGGAAATCAATATGAGACAAAGGAGATGGCTAGAACTTATCAAAGATTACGACTTAAGTTTGCAGTACCATCCCGGTAAAGAAAATGTAGTAGCAGATGCTCTAAGTCGTAAGGTGTTTGTAAATGGCCTTACCAAAGGTGAATTGCCAGATGACTTGTGTAAGCAATTCAAAGAACTCAGATTGGAGATTGTGCCAGAAGGACATCTTATGTCTTTGGATGTTCAACCCACTCTGTTGGATAAGATTAAAGAAGCCCAAAAGACGGATAAAGAAATCAAAGAGATTAAGGAAAGTATTAGCCAGGGGAAAGCAAAAAGTTTCCATATAGACGAACAAGGTACTTTATGGCACGGGAAACGTATTTGTGTTCCACAAGACACGGAGTTGCGGAAACTGATCCTGCAAGAAGCCCACAACTCTCCGTATTCTATTCACCCAGGAAACACCAAGATGTACATGGATATGAAAGAAAGATTTTGGTGGAATAATCTAAAAAGAGATATCGTCGAACACATTGCTTTGTGTGATGTGTGTAGTAGAGTGAAAGCGGAGCATCAGAAACCAGCAGGTTTGCTTCAACCACTGCCTATTCCTGAATGGAAGTGGGAAAATATCGGTATGGATTTCATTACCGGATTACCAAGGACCAGGTCAGGTATGATTCTATATGGGTAGTAGTGGATCGCCTAACTAAAGTGGCTCATTTTATACCCGTGAAGACAACTTATACAAGTGCCAAGTTAGCCAAAATCTACATGAGCAGAATTGTGTGCCTTCACGGTGTGCCTAAGAGTATTGTGTCTGATAGAGGAACTCAGTTTACTTCTCACTTTTGGAGACAGCTTCATGAATCTTTGGGAACGAGATTGGAATTCAGCACTGCCTTTCACCCTCAAACTGATGGACAAACGGAAAGGACTAACCAAATTCTTGAAGACATGTTGAGGGCATGTGCCCTAGACTATGGAGCAAGTTGGGATGAAAGTCTGCCGTACGCAGAGTTCTCTTACAATAACAGTTATCAATCTAGTATTGGGATGGCACCATTTGAGTTTCTCTATGGAAGAAAGTGTACCACCCCATTTCTATGGAATGGTGTGGGAGAAAGAAGTTTGTTTGGACCTGATCTTATCAAGGACGCTGAAGAGAAAGTCAAATTGGTTAAGGACAAGTTGAAAATAGCACAATCCTGACAGAAAAGCTATGCGGATTCTAAGCGTAGAGAAATCACCTACGAAGTTGGGGATAGAGCTTATCTTAGAGTATCACCACTTCGTGGAGTGAAAATATTTAGAGTCAAAGGAAAGTTGGCACCAAGATATGTTGGTCCATTCAAGATTCTAAGTCGCAAGGGAGAAGTTGCATATGAAGTTGAATTGCCAGAGTCTCTGTCAGCTGTCCATAATGTGTTTCATGTGAGTCAGCTTAAGAAATGTCACCCAGAAATGGAAGAATCTTCTCTGAAGGATACCATACCATTGGAAGAAGTTCAACTAGAAAGTGACCTCACCTATGAAAAAAAGCCTGTCAAGATTCTTGAGACTGCAGAAAGAGTCACAAGGACAAAAACTATCAAGTTTTGCAAAGTGCAATGGAATCATCATTCCGAAGAGGAAGCAACATGGGAAAGAGAAGATGATCTTCGGAAAGACCACCCTCACCTATTTGCTAGCCAATCCGAATCTCGAGGGCGAGATTCATCTTAAGGGGGTTAGATTTATAACATCCCTAAATTCATATTCCAAAACTCATTCGTATCATCCTTGCATTCATCACCATTTAGGGCTTTTCTCAAAATCATTTCAGAAACATGAGCAATTATGGCTCATTATTTTTGAAAACCCTAGCCTTTGTGCTACATGCTATTGAGAAAGATGTTGTTATTCATTCAGGATGATTTGAATTCAAACTTAAGTGGTCTCAAAAACTTAAGCAAAGTCTCAAAGCAAATTATGAATTAAAACAAATTCTATGCCTATTATCACATCTCATAAAGGCATGGTTTTAATAAATTTTACAAAAGACCCAAGTGTTCAGATGTGTTTAACACTTATTTAAGAGCAAGATTTATTGTACAAAAGTCCTGTAAAACTTTGGATTCAAACAGATTTGAATTTGGGTTTGAAAACCATATTTAGAAAAGCAATCAGAAAAAGAAAAGGAATAAAGAGGAAAAAAAATAAGACAACCAGCTAATCAGGCCGACCCAGCCCAATTCAGCCCAGACTAGCCCAGTAGCGCACACCCCCGCGAATCGTTTTCTTTACCCGCTCTCGCACCCACCAGCTCAGCGAAGGACCCTCCTTTTCCCTCTATCGCTGATAACTGCGGCCCACTCGAGCATCGTCGTCTCCACCCCCCCACGACCAGTTCATCCCCAAATCAGCGCGGCTGTTTCCTGTTTGATTTGCGGCTTCAATTCGTATCAATGCCCGAGTAATTCTCGCTCACGACCAGGCTATTTAAACCCCCTCTGTCCCTCTCCTTCTCCCCAACTCCCAAGCCCAGGCGCCCCAGTGCACGCATTGCTCTCTGCAAACCCGAGTCTCCGAGCCGCAGCGGCGATTCCGGCCAACTCAGACCACCCTCTGCCTCTACTTTACGAGTGGACTCCGCTTGACCTCACGCATCTCCTAGCACTCCTGGTTTGCCCGCGAGTGACCCAGAACGTCGGCTACGCAAACGTCTGACCGCCACCGCCTCCAGCTTCAACTCCGGCGAGCTCCAGCGGTAAGTACAGACCACCCCGAACCTTGTATTTCACACACACGTTTACTCCGTGACCTTACGCATCGACCACACCCCGTTTGCCTCCTAGTGATCTACAACGCCGCCGACCTCGAGCGGAACCACACGCCGGACTCAACTCCGACGAGGAATCATCGCCGTGTCGACGCCTTCGCAAACCGGCGCTACCTTGAGCTTCAGCCTCTTGCGAATCTGGTATGGCCCTTCTCCCTCTCGCGGACGACCTGGAACGCTAGCGCCGCCGTAGACCGAGCGCTCCGCCGCTCGCTGACGCCGCGCGCCGCCAGGACATGGTCGCTTGCTCGCGCGCCGTTGGATCTTGATCCAAGCGTTAGGATAGATTCAGTAATCGGCGAGGAGGTACGCGATCTGGAGCGTGCGATCTATTTAGATCCTGCGACTGCAGAGCTCGATCCGGTGAACCGGTACGCGCCAGTCACAACACGACGCGTGGCTAGGAACAAATCTAAAAACAGATTTTAAATCAGAATTTGATCCAAATTTCAAATGCTTATAACTTTTGATTTCCACGTTGGAATTTTGCAAACTTTATACCGTTGGATTCAGGGAATCAAGGCCTTTCTGACTATGCAAAGTGTTTAACAAATAGTAACCATTAGAATGACTTTATTTGTAAAAACATGTTTAAGGCTATTTTGAGTATGGATTTAGTTTAGTAAATTGTTTTAGAGATAAATAAGTTTAGTTGGCAAACTTGTGACTTGTTAAGTTTATATAAACATGCACATGCTTGGTAGAGTTTTCAAAATCACCACTTAGTAAATTCTTGCATGCATGCATTCATATTATTTTTTATTGTATATAATTGTGTGTAATTGTGTGCTACAAATTTTTGTGTAGATTTTGCTAGTGACTGTGATTGTGAGGAGTGCTACTCTCCACATTACCAAGGCAAGTGATATTTTCATGAATATTCCTTTCCCATATTTTGTATTAGCATTAGATATTTTGCTAAGTCTTGCATGCTACTTTTGCCAAATGCTAAGTTGGGAAATCCTAAGTAGTGTAGAATTGTAGAATTGCTAGGGAATTTTCCTAAGTTAAGTTACTATGTCATGCTTAGCCTAGCTAGTAGAAAACAGGGGATTGGTAAAGTATGTACATGCTATGGTGAAAAATTCTAAGTCCTTTGGGACTCATGCTTTTCTTAATAAAACAACTAAGTCAATGAACTTCCTGGGTGGATTGGGACTTGAATGGTGGTTTTTGGTTGAGTGGTTACACAAGGCCATGGACTTGGCTTGTGTATCTCACTTGTGGTATGCCACCCAGGCACAAAGGGATTTGGAGGCCAAGTGTTGAGAAAGCTTACAGTGCAACCACTTGGCAATATGGGATCTGCCATGATCATATAGGTTGCTAGAACTTAGTCACTTGGGCAGTTGGTGGTAGTGGGAATGATAGGTTGGAGCGCGTCCATTTGACTAAGGAAAGGCTTCTGAAAGGTCCTGTCTTGGGAAACCAAGTCAGTGGGAAAGTGCACAACCTCTGCAGATGGAAAATCTAAGTACTTAGCCAAGTCCTTGGCAATGGACAACTTGAGCATCAAGACATGGAAGCTACAAGAATCTCATCACTCCAACTTCTAAATAAAACTTGTGGGTGAACAAGGGTGAAGGACCCCAATGTCTATTGGTGGTTTCTTGGGAAGTTTTTGATAAAGAAAAACTTAGTGATTTCAACTAATAGGTAAAACCTATTTTCAAGCAAAGCAAGCCAAGCTACACTTAACCAAAATGCATATAGTAATATAGTCCACTTAAAATATACTAAGGTATCACTTGCCAATACTATTCCAAAGTATTGACCCACTGTGGCTGTAACTTGTGATGTTGCAGGTTACTCCGATGATGAGTAGGAGTCATGAGGCTACACTCAACATGCTTGCCTGTGGCACATGAAGATGAAGACTTATGTTTATTTACTTATTCCTTAAACTCTTGTATTAGGCCTATGGCCCTGAGTTGTAAAAGACTAAGTTTTATCTCTGGAATGAATGTAATAAATGACCTTTGTATCTGTGTACTTCATCTTAAACTGTGGATGCTAGCATTGATCCAGGGACTAGCATTGCAATCACAGGGATCCTTTCCTTTATAAAGGAGGGGTCTAACACGTAGGGAGACACACTTAAGGATTCAACGTTGTTTGAGTAGTTATGGAATGATGAGAAAGAGACCGAATGTTGTTCGGAGTCTCGGATGGGATCCGGGATATCACGAGGAGATCCGGAATGGTCCGGAGAATAAGATTCATATAAGCAAAGTCCTGTTTCGGGGTTGGAGAATGGTTCCGGTGTTTTCATCGAGAATGTTCTAGAAGGTTCCGGAATGTCCGGCACTCCGGAGGGAAGGGTACATGAATGTGTCATTGCAAGTTGGAATGATTGCATCATGTACTAGGTGTCATCGCTGTACAAAATAAAGGGTTTAATCAAATCCTAGTTTGAAAAGTCAAACGCCAATTTGAAAAGTCAAACGACTATTTTGGAAAGTGGAGAAGAAGTGGGAAACCGCGTTAGGGAGGAGTTCCTCCTCCACCGCCGGCCCACTAGGGATCCGAGTTGGGGAGGGACTCCCTCCCCTTGGTCGGCGCCTCCCTCCACCTATATAAGGAGGGGCAGGGCTCCCCTCCTAGACACACAAGTTGCCTCCCTCTAAACAAAAACCCTAGCCGCAGCCTAGGGATTTCTCCCAAGCCGCCGAGTTGGGGCTTCTAATTGCCCTAGCCGTCGGCCTAGCCCCTTCTAATTGGTGTGTCTAAACCCTAGATCACCAAGGCTTCCTCATAGTCCACCATACTCGCTCCGGCTTAAGGCGAAGCCCTGCGAGATCTCCCCTCTACTTCCGGTACCACGCCATCGTGCTGCCGGAATCACGAGGAGAGTGCTACAATCTCCGCTTTCTTTGGAACAAGGAGAGGAAGGTCTTCGTCAGTACCGAGCGTGTGACCATTGCGGGCTGTCGAACGGAGCCGGAAGGATCGTCTACGCGATCTTGAGATCGGCAAGTGTACGACTACATCACCCACGAGAATCTGCTCTCGTTAACCGCTTTGGAATCTTCGAGGGTAAGTTCCTCTATCGACTCGTTGCTACAATCTAGTAGATAGATCTTGGCTTGTTTGTGTGCATGCGGTAGAAAATTTTGTTTTCCATGCTACGAACCCCTACAGTGGTATCAGAGCCGTGTCTATATGTAGATCTGTTTGCACGAGTAGAACACAATGGTCATTGTGGGCGTTGATGCTTTTATTGTCGATTGCTTCTTGTGTACTTTGCATCTTGTGGTATGTTGGGATGAAGCGGCCCGGGCTAAACTTACATGACATCGTTCATGAGACTTGCTCCACGCTTGACATGCAACTTGTATTGCATAAGTGGCTTTGCGGGTGCATGATTCTCCTAGCATAGTTAAGATCTAATTTACAACGGGTGATTAACAATACTAGTATCAATGTTGTGGTTCTTGTTCGTAAGTTAGAACGACACTTATTGAAAGCCCCAAACCACGTAAAATATGCAAAGAAAGTAGAGGCGTCTAACTTTGTTTTGCAGGGGTGTCTGATGATGTGATATGGCCATGATTGTGATTATATATGATGTATGCAATGTTCCTTATTGTAAGTCGGCAACCGGCAGGAGCCATATGGTTGTCTTTAATTTCTGTTAAGACCCGCGTGTCTATTCAAAGTAGTTGTAATAGTTGAAGCCGGTGGACGACAACCATGGAGAAGCATCATTGACCTTGATGCAATGTCGGTGATGATGGAGATCATGTTCGTGCTAGAAGATGGAGATCGGAAGCACAAAGAAGAAAGGCCATATTATAGCACATATTATGAATTGCATGTGATGTTAATCCTTTATGCATCTTGTATTGCTTAGTAGACGATGGTAGCATTATAAGATGATCCCTCATGCACATGAATTTCAAGTCATAAAGTGTTCACCCTTAGTTAGCACCGTTGCTAAAGCTTGTTGTTTCGAAGCACCACGTGATGATCGGGTGTGTTAGATTCCGCAAGTGTATACAATGTGGGCAAGCCAGATTTGCTCATGCGGAAGCTAAGGTTTGATCTTGACGAGCCTAGCATGTACAGACATGGTCTCAGGAACACGGATCACCGAAAGGTAAAGCATGAGTCATATAGTAGATATGATGAACATGTTGATTGTTCGCCATTGAAGCTATATCAACTCTCGTGATGATCGGTTTTGATATGGTGGATTTGGTTCGTGTGATCACTAAAACAATGTGAGGGATATTGTTTTGAGTGGGAGTTTAACAGCAATATGATTAAAAGTTGAACACTATTTATCATAAATTAACTCAAAGTGAATTTGCATAATTGTTGTAGTCATTGGCATCCGTTTACCACCTTGCGCTTAGTTATAATTGAGATGATAGAACTATAGAATTCTTGTTAGTTACTTTACGAACTGGCATCGTATTGTTTTTGAAGTGTTAATCTAAAGTTTAAAAGTCCCATTGCAAACTTTCAGTAAGTTTTGATTACTCCATTAAGTTTAATAGTTGGTATTAAATCAAGAGTAACAATTCCAATGTTAGTATATAAGTATCATGTTTGTCTCCATGATTCTTGATATTCAAAGGATTGTCTTAATATCAAGGTTATCTAGGATCTGAAAGAGTTGTTTCAGAAACCATGATGTGTGGAAGATATTGTGATATCTGAAACGAAGTTTTGGTTGCAACATGATAGAGTATAATATGGCAAAAGTCATGTTCTCATATTTGATGAGAATTTGCAAAAGGTTGGAGACACTAGTTGTCCTAATCCTCCAAAAGGTTTTGGAGAGCAACATTATACTCGCGATTCGCCGTTACAAGCTAAAAGTAGCTTGATCATGGATAATTCCATGATGAGGGTGAATATTTGATGTAGGTAAAATGTTTACTACACCAAGAGATTACTAAAGATAGGAATTTGAAAGAACACCAAACAATTGATGATGGTGTTCTACTTCAAAGTGCAAGTCCAAAGACATTGGTATTTAACTATACACGCTTTGGACTATGTGTCATATGTATGACTCCACTATTGATGTTGATAGATTCTTTCAAGCGAAAAGAAATCTTGAAGAGAATCTCATAAGTATATGGCGAAAAGAAAAGACTAGAATTGTTCAGCTTAAGTATATAGATGATATACATGTTATGGCTATATTCTTTGCTTATTAAACAAAGCGGTTCTTAAGTATTTGATCTGAATTTGTTGGTGTGAATCGTCATACGAAACAATGTAATTCATGAACTACAGTGGCCTAAGTAAATAGCAAAAGAATATGTGATGATGTTCATCGAGAACAAATAAAGGGTTATTGTGTTGCTCGTTAAACATCAAAGCTTGCCTTCAAGATTTGTTTTATCAGGTATTATGAGAACAAAAGGGTTGTTCAAATAATTGCCGTAATCTATAAAAGATGGATGATTTGCAAATCTCGTTGGAGATATCACATCCATAAAACTAGTGCTAAAGATGTCGAAAGACAAATTGATTGAAAGATCACTTAGGAAGTGACATCGCCGTTTAAATTATATTGGAAAGAAAACATGAAGAAAATCCATATGGATGGAATTTTAGAGTCTATTTGATTTTGATCAAATGACGCTTGTGAAACTTTCCTAGAGATAATTAAAACTTCGTTCATAGGCCAAAAGGGAACGATAGACTAGCTTATTGGAACTTGTACATGTTGTTGTATGAAGTCCATTATGTATAGTCAAGAGCGATGGATTTCAATTTCATGTGCTTTCTCCGAAAATTTGAGTGAATATGTGAATATTTACTTAATAAGGATGAAGTGTGAAACATTTGAAAAGTTCAAAGACTTTCAAGATGAAGTGCAAAATCATTGTAACAAGAATATAAATAGTTTATGATAAAGATCATAAAGGAAGATATTTGAGTTACAAAGTTTAGCATAATACCTAAGATTTATGGAATCGTTCCGTGGATTTGCATTTCCCGAAACACCATAAGAGTATGGAGCATTCGAGATATGTAATTAAACCTTGTTTGACATGGTAAGATCAAAGGTATAATTCATAAAACTGCCATTATATTTTAAAGATTAAAAGCTTTAGAGACTACCTTTTTTCCACTGAAAAGAGCTTCATCATAATCCGTTGAAATGACACCATATAAAGTTATGGTTTGGGATAAAACCCAAGTAGTCCTTTCTTAAAACATTGGTATGCTATGCATAAGAAAGATGTGTGCAACCAAAGTCGGATGAACCTGTCTTTGTATAATCATAAGTATTCCTCCATAAACACCGGAGACAAAAGTGTTTGTTGCTTAGAACGTCAAGTTTCTTTGAGAAGGAATTTTTCGTGAAAAGTTAAGTGGGAGGACAATAGAACTTTGATAAGGTTAAAAGAACCTTAGCTATATGTGCAAAGTTGCGCAACGCCGAAAAGTGTTCCGGAGGTAGCAACAATGCTCATGGCTCACGTGCCTCAAAGGTTGTGGTTACGGAGATCTAAGTTCCTATTAAAACAAGTAGGTCGGGTAAACAATCAAATACCAAGATTTGAGAGTTAAATCATTATTTGACAATAATGATCCGACTACATGCAAAGAAGCGATGATGAGCCCTGACTCCGTCAAATGGCTTGAAGCCATAAAATCCGTGATAGTTCCATACACGAGAAATCAAGTTTTGAACTTGAAGGACCCTCGAGAAAGGTATAAGACCTTACAGTTGTGTTTGGATCTATAAAATAAATAGATATGGATGTTGCACATCTATGAAATAGTCGACATGTTGGGAAAGAGTTCACAACAATGTTCAAAGGTTGACTATGATAAGATTTGATCTTTCATAGCGATATTTAGTCTAGACGGATTAATATAGCAACCACTACATATAATTTTGTTATGTGGTAGTTGAATAAACAAAACAAGTTCTTCTAATAGAATTGTTACCTAGGACATGTGCATAACACGGTCCATAGGGTTTTGTTAATTCAAAGGATGCTAAAAGCATATGCAAACTTCAATGGTTGAAGTAAGCATAGCGGAGTTGGAATATTCACTATGATGAAACTGTTAAAAGAGTTTAATTTCATCAGAGACAATGAAGATGATTGCATTTGCAAGAAATTAAGTGGGAGCGCTAAGACATATTTCTAATACATTATGTGGAGGACATATTGTTGATTGGAAAAGATGTATATTTTATTAACACATATTAAGAATTTCATCCTGATGAAAGACTTAGGCAAAACCCAAATATTTGGCATAAATAGACGCTAATATGGTTGTGCCGAAAGTACATAGATGATGTATTGAATGAGTTCAATATAGAAACTACAAGAAAGGTTCTTGTCACAGAAAAAGGATTGAATGAGTTCAATATTGATGATATATTCAAGTGTATTGACACAGGGTAAGTGAAACAAATATTCAAGTATAGATTGATACTTGATGTATGAAATCACAAAGAGTATTTATATCAATCATATTGTGATATGTACAAATCCAGATATGTCCTATACTCTAAATGTTATGAGCATATACCAGAATGATTCATAAGATGATCATTGGACAATAGTAAGGATATTCTTATGATCTTTTGGAAGAACTAAGAGTATATTATTTGTAGAAATGACGAATAGATGGTTAGTTCATTGTAAATGAATTACATTGATACTAGTTTTGTCACAAAGTACAAATTAAGTTTATCTCAATCTAAACTAAGGGTGGCACAATATGATGGAAAGTAAGTTCCATAATGGATTTGGATGAGTTCCAAAGTTAAGACATTGTGACAGATACTACAACAAAAGGCTAAGTATATGACTGCTATAATAGCAGCTAAAGAGGGCATTTGTGTCAAGTAGTTTGTTATCAAACTAGGTGTAGTTCACAGCGGGATAATACTATGAAGATATATTGTACGGCAATATTATCAACATGTTTTAACCCCAAAGAACTAAAGGTCACACCAAAGGACCAAATTTGTACGAAGCTATCTCATTAGAGAATGAGTGATGCTTAGAGACGCAAAGACATGCAATTACACACGGACCTGGAAGTGTCAGATCGGAGGTCAGTTGACCACGATCAATTGTGTACATACGACACCAGAAAGCCATAGGTGTTGAATACACAAAGGTTTGAAACTAGATTATTGACTCTAGTGCAAGTGGGAGACTGTTGGAGATATGCCCAAGAGGCAATAATAAAGTGGTTATTATCATATCTTCATACTTATGATAAATTTTTACATACCATGCTATAATTGTATTAACAGGAAACATTAATACTTGTGTGATTTGTAAACATAAAAGAGTCCCTAGTAAAGCCTCTTGTTAAACTAGCTTGTTGGTTAATATATGATCATGGTTTCCTGATCATGAACATAGAGATGTTATTAATGAGGTCATATCATTAGGAGAATGATGTGATGGACATACTCCTATAGTAAGCGTAGCATAAAGATCAAGTCATTTAATATAGTTCATTTGCTATAAGCTTTCTGATACATAGTAACCTAATTCCTTCAACCATGAGATAATGTTAATCACCATCATCGGAAGGATGCTTTGATGACATCAAACACCACACCATAACTGGGTGGCTATAAAGGTGGCATTGAGTGTTTGGAAAGTATGGGTTGAGACACATGGATCAAGAGTGGGATTTGTCCATCCATATGACGGATAGATATACTCTGGGCCCTCTCGGTGGAATGTCATCCAATTAGCTTGCAAGCATGTGACTGGCTCACAAGGGATCACATATCACGGCAACGAGAAAAGAGTACTTATCGGTAACGAGGTTGAACTAGGTATGCAGAGATACCGACGATCAAAACCTCGGATAAGTAAACTATCGTGAGACAAAGGGAAATTGGTATCGTATGTAAGTGGTTCATTCGATCGCAAAGTAATCGTAGAAATATGTGGGAGCCATATGAATTTCCAGATTCCTCTATTGGTTATTGATCAGAGAAATGTCTCGATCATGTCCGCATAATTCACGAACCGTAGGGAGACACACTTAAGGATTCGACGTTGTTTGAGTTGTTATGGAATGATGAGAAAGAGACCGAATGTTGTTCGGAGTCTCGGATGGGATCCGGTATATCACGAGATGATCCGGAATGGTCCGGAGAATAAGATTCATATAAGGAAAGTCATGTTTCGGGGTTGGAGAATGGTTCCGGTGTTTTCATCGGGAATGTTCTAGAAGGTTCCGGAATGTCCGGCACTCCGGAGGGAAGGGTACATGAATGTGTCATTGCAAGTTGGAATGATTGCATCATGTACTAGGTGTCATCGCTGTACAAAATAAAGGGTTTAATCAAATCCTAGTTTGAAAAGTCAAACGCCAATTTGAAAAGTCAAACGGCTATTTTGGAAAGTGGAGAAGAAGTGGGAAACCGAGTTGGGAGTTCCTCCTCCACCGCCGCCCACTAGGGATCCGAGTTGGGGAGGACTCCTCCCTTGGCCTCCCTCCACCTATATAAGGAGGGGCAGGGCTCCCCTCCTAGACACACAAGTTGCCTCCCTCTAAACCAAAACCCTAGCCGCAGCCTAGGGATTTCTCCCAAGCCGCCGAGTTGGGGCTTCTAATTGCCCTAGCCGTCGGCCTAGCCCCTTCTAATTGGTGTGTCTAAACCCTAGATCACCAAGGCTTCCTCATAGTCCACCATACTCGCTCCGGCTTAAGGCGAAGCCCTGCGAGATCTCCCCTCTACTTCCGGTACCACGCCGTCGTGCTGCCGGAATCATGAGGAGAGTGCTACAACCTCCACTGCCTGCTGGAACAAGGGAGAGGAAGGTCTTCGTCGAGTACCGAACGTGTGACCGACTGCGGAAGCGCTGCTGGAACGCAGCGCCGGAAGGATCGTCTACGCGATCTTGAGATCGACAAGTGTACGACTACATCACCCACGAGAATCTGCTCTCGTTAACCTCTTTGGAATCTTCGAGGGTAAGTTCCTCTATCGACTCGTTGCTACAATCTAGTAGATAGATCTTAGCTTGTTTGTGTGCATGCGGTATAAAATTTTGTTTTCCATGCTACGAACCCCTACATATGGAACCTACACATTATGTGTGTTGTAATAGTATCATCTTATACTTCTACTTACAAAATCACCATATCATAACACTAGCCCAGCAACAATCTAAACTAGACGCCTCCAATTTATCCATTGCAAATTTTACGTGGCTTAGGGCTTTCGAAGATAGAACCGTTCTTACCTACGAACATGAACCACAACGAGGATAACCAAATTGTTGACAACTCGTTGCAAATTATATATTGACTATAGTAGGAGAGACAGACACCCGCTAGCCACTTATGCAAAACGAGTTGCATGTCAAGCGTGGAACAGGTCTCATGTGCGAGGACATGTAAAGTTTGTCCGGGCCGCTTCATCCCACTATGCCACCAATATCCAAAGTACAACTAAGAAGCAATAAAATGATCATCATCGCCCACATACTCATATGTGTACTACCCGTGCAAAGCATCTACGCATAGATACGGCTGTGATACCACTATAGGGATCGCATCATAGAAAACAAAAAATTTCCTACGATGGGAACAACTATGTACCAAGATCTATCTACTAGATACAAGCAACGGGCGGATGTATATCCATAGATAACATACCCTTGAAGACCGACAAAGCTTAACGAGTCAAAACTTGTGGTTTATGTAGACGATCTCTTGCCGATCTCAAGATCGAGAGGAAGTCCTAGCGCCGCAAACCAGCGGCGCATCCGTGCTCGCACACACGTCCGAGTCACCGAGCAACCTCCGCCTCCTCGCTCCAGTGATGCAGCGGAAGTACAACTCTTTCTTGTTAAATAGCCACCGGGAACATGTATCTCGTTAGTCCGAGACCATGGGGATAAATACTAGAGGGGGAGAGAGATCCTTCACGAGGAGGTGTGAGTGTGAGAGAGGGAGGGGGCTCCTTTTATAGGGAGAGGGGGCACCCAAGGGGCCATGCGCCCAGCCATGGGGCTGCCCCCACCTCTTCCACATTCATGTGGGTGGACACTCCACTCACTCAAATGCCTTTCAATTCCCTCCACTCAAAACCCCACTCAAATTCTGTCAAATATCCACCGGGAACATGTATCTCGTTAGTCCGAGACCATGGGGATAAATACTAGAGGGGGAGAGAGATCCTTCACGAGGAGGTGTGAGTGAGAGGGAGGGAGGGGGCTACTTTTATAGGGAGAGGGGGCACCCAAGGGGCCATGCGCCCAGCCATGGGGCTGCCCCCACCTCTTCCACATTTATGTGGGTGGACACTCCACTCACTCAAATGCCTTTCAATTCCCTCCACTCAAAAACCCACTCAAATTCCCATTAAATTTCCACCAAATTTAATGCAAACTCTCATTAAATAAAATTCCTTTTATTTATTCAGAATTTTGTTAATTACTTTAATGACAAACATTCACATATAACCCCTTGCTAGTATTTCATTTCACATGCAGAAACACTTTCTGCAATTTCACCCGAAAACCCGTTTCGGTATCTAGTGAAATAAATTCCTGCGATTGTTATTCTTTTCGGCATGAAACTTTTGCTCCAAATGGATGTCGGTGTCTCTTAAGTGTGTCACCCTACGGTTCGTGAATAATGCGGACATGATCGAGACCCCTCTCGGATCAATAATCAGAAGCGGGATCTGGAGACCCATACCGACTCCCACACATTCAACGATGACTTTCTTGTGATCGTCGGAATCTTTTATGCTAATATCTTAATCCTTTTGTTTCGCGATATATTACATGTCCGAGATTCGATCATCGGTATCTCCATACGTAGTTTGTTCTCGTTACTGGCATGCACTCTTTTCTCGTTCCCGTGATATAACATTATAGTGATCAAATCACTTGCTTGCAAGCTAATCAATGTGATATCACCGAGAGGGCCCAGAGCATATCTATCCGTTATCGGGTTGAACAAATTCCACTCTCGATCCATGGGTCTAAACATAACACTTTAGTAGTTCTGAACCAATCTTTATAATCGCCCTGTTACGGTGTGACGTTTGATGTTATCAAGAAACTCTTCCGGTGTTAGTGATTGACATGATCTCATGGTCTAAGAATTAGGATCACTTCGTAAGTTGTTATAGCAATATAAAATCAATGACTTTTATCGTAATGCTATACTTCGGATGAATGTTCATCACATCATTACACTAATGTTGTGACCTTGTTATTAACAACATCCAATGTCCATGATCAGGAAACCTTGATCATCTTGTTAATCAACGAGCTAGTTTATGAGAGAGGCATAACTAGTAACTTCCTTTTTTTTATTAAACACATGTATTAACGTTTCCGTATTAATACAATTATAGCATGCAAAATAAACATTTATCATAAATAAGGAATATGATAATAACCACTTTATTATTGCCTCTCGGGCATATTCCCTTCAGCCACCTGTGTTCGAAGGTGTCAATTACAAACGATAGCGTGCGAGAGCAGTGCTCTGGTTTCAGACCATGTGACGAGGTTTAATCTCATCAATGCCCATTCTTATGAGCTTGAGTTTTGGAGAAGATGGGGATGCTGGAGATCACGGAACGGTTAGCAAACAAGCAACAAATGGACATGAGGTTTACCCAGGTTCAGGCCCCCGGAGGGAAAACCCTACTCCTGCTTGTCTGCTCTTGATTACGGCGGAACCGAAAGTTATAGGGGTGCGCAGATGCAATCTGGCATGGAGGTGTGTATGCGGTAGTCTGAAGTGTCCTCCTAGCCTTTATATAGAGATAGGCAGGTCTCGGGCACAGATCGAGTCGGTTATAGGTTTTAGGGTTTGCCCCTTTGAATATCCTATCTATTCTAGTCTTTCTCTCCAAGGATCCGAAGGCGTCATGGGCCTGGGCCACACGAAAGTCTTCATAGGCCGATGCATATTCTCGTGGGCCTTCCTTGGGCCGGACTAGGTATGCTAAGGTCGTGTACCCGTAGGGTATAACCATGTCAGTATCCCCCGAGTGTTTAGTCGAATCATAGATTCGGCTGAGAACTCTTCAATCTTTTAGGTGCAGTCATCTCTGTTTGTTTAGAGAATGATTTGAGTGTGTAGGGATTGTTGATGCGTGTGCCTGACTCTCCCGACGGATCAGGGTCAGTTAACTGTCTTAGGAAAAAACAACACGATCGTCTTCAGATTTGAGTCCCTCGACTTGAACCCGAAACATATGCTGGCGTAATTCGACTCAGGCCACGGAGGACTTACAGGAGTGGAATTACAGTAAATTTTAAATGATGTACCCAACGCGTCCGTCGGAATTTTTAATCGCGCCTGCTGGCACGGATTCTTACTAGCAGAGCGCAGTCGTGTGTGTTGCCAGGCCATCAGATGATATCTGTAGGTCTTATCTTTGTGTCGCAGAAACAACATCTGGATGTTTATCACCGCGGAGGTGTTTTGGGTGGCCAAGGAGGATGTTGCTCACTTAGCGTTTAATTGGGGCAGAGTTGCCAAAAAGTTTTTGCATGCTGATCTGAAGGACCGCGGTCGAAGATTTCATAGGGTGCGCGACCAGCGCTCCCAATGGGAGTAGCCCCCGAGTGTCTGTTCGAGTCGTACACTCGAGCGAAGACTTTAGTTCAGCTGTTGCTTACTTCAGGTCCGTAGGACACAAAAATTTTCAGATGCTTGAATCAGTCCTCCCTATGGGAGTAGCCCCCGAGTTCGTAGTGGAGTCGTAGACTCGACGTATGACTCAAAGAAATAGTTTAGCGGTGTAGTACCTTAATCATACTTCGGGTGCACGACCAACGCTCCTGATAGGAGTAGCCCCCGAGTAGTTACTCGAATCATAGATTCGGGTGAATACTTTAGCTGTGTAGCCAAAGATTTATAGCCGTTGCTAGTATAACCTTGGTGACATCAGTGCTGACAATCGGTGACCTCAAGCGTCTGCAACGCCAGAGGTGACGTGGCTGCTATAACGCCATCTATGGCGTACCTGAGGGATAACTTAATCCCGCTCAGGAAGAGGCGTTCCAAAAACTTGATACCACTTTCAAGGCTGCCTTGATCAGCATTCTTGGCGACAATATTGTCGATTCATATCTGTCATTTAGCAATGGAAAGGATATGTGGGATGCGCTCGAGAGAAAATTTGGAGTCTCAGGTGCTGGTAGTGAACTGTATGTCATGGAACAATTCTATGTCTATAAGATGGTTGATGACCGCCCCATTGTGGAGCAGGCTCATGAGATACAGTCACTTGCGAGGGAGCTTGAGCACTTCACTTGTGTGTTACCTGACAAGTTTGTTGCCGGAGGCATTATTTCCAAACTTCCCCAATCATGGAGGAATTTTGCTACTTCCCTGAAGCACAAGAGACAAGAGTTCTCCGTGACAGATCTCATTGGGACTCTTGATGTGGAAGAGAAGGCGAGAGCAAAAGACACACGTGCTCGAGGTACCGAGGGAGGTTCTAATGCCAATCTAATACAGAAAAGGAACTTCCAGCCTCATAAGTTCAAGAACAAAGGCAAGTTTGATGACAAAAGAAAGTTCGATGGAAAGAACAAGGCCTCACAGTCTACCAACTTCAAAAAAAAAGACTGATAAGAGGAAAGGTGCTTGTCATGTGTGCGGTGATCCTGATCATTAGACTCCTGCTTGTCCCAACCGCTTTAACAAGCGCCAACATGGGAAGGGCAGCAAGACTACTAATGTTGTCATGGGCGACCAGGTACGGAGGCAAGGGGGGACGAGCGGGGGCGAGACCCCCCCTGACGATTCACTTTTCCCGTAATAGCGATTAATGCTAGGTTAATTGTGGCCTTTTCTCGCTTCGTTCGCCCCCCTTTAGATGTGTCGTGTGTAACAGAACGTGAAGCCCTGCAAAGCCCATCAGTTCATCTGTACCAACACTAGTAGGAGGCAAAATACAGCAATGTAAGGCCCACCATGGAAGACAAAGGGTCGGGAATACCGACCTGATACCAGCAACAACATCACGCATCGCTTCGGCGTTTTGGTTTCAGATTGCGTTCGACGGCGGCTGGCGAGGGCAACTTGATTTCCAATTTCCAATCTATCTAACAAGAATGTAAGAAGGGGTGGGGGTGACCTATGATCCGCGTGCCACAGCGGCTCGCCTGCTCCGACGAACGGCCAGCCGGCCGGCGGCCACGAAGATCAGTATGATCGGCGATGACGAGTCAAAAGAGAAAGGTATTTTACTCGTTTCTAATTATGTTTCCTATAGTATTAGTTGTTAGCTGAACTCCAATCATTAAACTAATTTGTGCCTCTATAAAACTATAAAATTGGAATAGTCCAGATGTGCTTGTGTGGAGATGAAAAGGAGGAGGATGGGATAATTTCATATTATTTCACATTCCATTTGCTTGTATGTCAATCGATTAAATTATTTACATCCGTCGATTCATTCAAAGATGACTTATTGAATTGCTAGTCTGGAAAAGAAATTGCTATGAAGGTCCTAAGATTATCAAATGGTTAGACGAGATTTATAGTCATAGAGTGGAATTTAGAATTGAGATTTTCTTTCGTATTGCCAAAAAAAATTGGTATTTTGTGTTATAAACGCTAAGAGTGAGAGTTCATATGTTGTGATGTTTAATCTCCACATTTGTTTTCTAGCACAAAACCCCACAGATGATCGTTATTTTTTCTGCCCCCCTCATGCTAAAATCCTGGCTCCGTCCCTGTGGGCGACGTTGAGATGAAAGATGCTGGGTATGTATATTACCTACTGTTCTTTCATTGTGTCATTCTCCTGATTGGTGGATTGACACGGGCGCTAATATACATGTTTGTTCTGATATTTCCATGTTTTCTTCATATCAGGTCAGAGGGACTCAAACCGTGCTAATGGAGAACGGCTCGCATGCTTCTGTTCATGTTGTTGGTACAGTCGATCTGGAGTTCACTTTAGAAAAGACCGTGTGCCTGAAGAACGTGCATCATGTTCCCTCAATAAATAAAAATCTTGTTAGCGGATCTCTTCTGTGTCGAGATGGCTACAAAATTGTATTTGAGTCCAATAAATTTGTAATTTCGAAGTATGGAACCTTTGTTGGTAAAGGCTATGAGTGTGGAGGCTTGTTCCGCTTATATCTGTCAGACATTTATAATAAAGTTCTTAATCATATTTACACGAATTTTGAATCAAATGTTTGGCACTCTCGTCTTTGTCATATTAATTTTGGTTGTATGACGCGGCTATCCAAAATAAATTTAATCCCTGATTTTACAACTGTTAAGGGATCTAAGTGCCAAGTCTCCGTGCAAGCTAAACAACCTCGCAAGTCACATACGACTGCAGAAGTGAGAAATTTAATATCACTAGAGCTCATACATTCTGATCTTTGTGAGATGAATGGTGTGTTGACAAAAGGTGGAAAGAAATATTTCATGACTTTGATTGATAACTCTACGAGATATTGTCATGTGTATCTTGTGAAATCAAAAGATGAGGCTTTGAGTTTCTTCAAAATCTATAAAGATGTGGAAGAAAATCAACTTGATCGAAAGATTAAGAGGCTTAGGTCTGATCGTGGTGCAGAGTATTTTTCCAAAAAAGTTTGATTTCTTTTGTGCGGAACATGGAATAATTCATGAGAGGACGCCTCCCTACTCACCCCAGTCAAATGGAGTAGCCGAAAGAAAGAACCGTACTCTAAAAGATTTGGTTAATGCCATGTTAGACACATCGGGTCTCTCTAAGGAATGGTGGGGTGATGCACTATTGACTGCGTGTCATGTCCTAAACCGAGTTCTCACAAATAACAAAGAAATTACTCCATTCGAATAATGGGAGAAGAAAAGATTAAAACTCTCTTACTTACGTACTTGGGATTATTTGGCAAAGGTTAATGTACCAATCCCCAAGAAGCGCAGGCTTGGACCAAAAACCATTGATTGTGTTTTTCTAGGCTATGCTTTCCATAGCATTGGTTATAGATTCTTGATAGTAAAATCTGAAGTGCCTGAAATTCATGTCGGTACAATCATGGAGTCGACTTATGCGACTTTCTTTGAGGATATCTTTCCAATGAAGGATAAACCTAACTCATCAAATCCGGAGATACCTAGTTCATCTAATCAGGAATTTTCTACATTTTCTGAACCTACCATTCCAATTGAACACTCTGAAAGTCCTAAGGAGGATGATAATGGAATTTCTAAAAGGAGCAAGAGACAAAGGACTGCAAAGTCTTTTGGTGATGATTTCATTGTGTACCTTGTGGATGACACTCCCACTTCCATTTCAGAAGCTTATGCATCTCCTGATGCTGACTACTGGAAGGAAGTCGTCCATAGTGAGATGAATTACATCTTAGCTAATGGAACATGGGAGATCACTGATCGCCCTTATGGGTGTAAACCTGTAGGATGCAAGTGGGTGTTTCAGAAAAAACTTAGACCTGATGGTACTATTGAGAAGTACAAGGCACGACTTGTGGCCAAGGGATATACTCAAAAAGAAGGTGAGGACTTCGTTGACACTTACTCACTTGTTGCCAGATTGACAACCATTCGAGTATTATTCTCATTGGCTGCCTCTCATGGTCTTCTCGTTCATCAAATGGATGTTAAGACATCTTTCCTTAATGGAGAGTTGGATGAGGAAATTTACATGGATCTGCCAAATGGCTTTGTGGTAAATGGTCAAGAAGGAAAGGTGTGCAAGTTGTTGAAGTCTTTATATGGTCTAAAACAAGCCCCTAAGCAGTGGCATGAGAAGTTCGAAAGAACTTTAACTGCTGTAGCCTTTATTGTAAATGAAGCTGATAAATGTGTGTACCATCGCCATGGTGGGGGTGAGGGAGTCATCATTTGTTTGTATGTTGATGACATACTGATTTTTGGAACCAACCTTAATGCAATTAAGGAGGTCAAAGATTTCTTATCTCTTTCCTTTGAGATGAAGGATCTGGGAGTAGCTGATATCATCCTGAACATCAAGCTATTGAGAGATGATGACGGTGGGATTACATTGCTTCAGTCCCACTATGTGGAAAAGGTCTTGAGTTGTTTCGGGTATAGTGACTTCAAGTTTTCTCCTACACCATATGATCCTAGTGTGTTGCTTCGAAAGAATCGAGGAAATGCTAGAGACCAACTGAAATACTCTCAAATTATTGGCTCGCTTATGTATTTAGCTAGTGCCACGAGGCCTGACATCGCATTTGCTGTAGGCAAACTCAGTAGATTTGTTTCAAATCCAGGAAATGATCACTGACATGCTCTTGAGAGAGTCATGCGCTATCTAAAAGGCACTGCGAGCTATGACATTCACTATATCGGGTATCCAAGGGTACTAGAGGGTTATAGTGATTCAAATTGGATATCTAATGCTGACGAGATAAACGCCACGAGTGGATATGTATTCACACTTGCTGGTGGCGCTGTTTCTTGAAAGTCTTGCAAGCAGACCATCTTAACGAGGTCAACTATGGAAGCAGAACTCACAACATTAGACACAACCACTATTGAAGCAGAGTGGCTTCATGAACTCTTGATCAACTTGCCTGTGGTTGAAAAACCAATACCCGCAATCCTTATGAACTGCGATAATCAAAATGTGATTTTCAAGGTAAATAGTTCTAAGGATAATATGAAGTCATCAAGACATGTGAAGAGGAGACTGAAATCTGTCAGGAAAATGAGAAACTCCGGAGTTATTGCATTGTATCCAAACATCTAAAAACTTGGCAGATCCCTTCACAAAGGGTCTATCACGCAACGTGATATAAAATGCATCGAAGGAGATGGGTATGAGACCCATAATTTGAGTTTTCCACAGTGGTAAACCACTCTATGTGATCGGAGATCCCGTGAATTAGAATTGGGAGACAAGCTGTTGGTTAGCTGAGAGTAAAGTATCCCTACTTTAAGAGCATCTCTAGTGGAAGGTCTAAATTTGGTAGTCTATATCTCCATATAGACAATGGTGTAAAAATATTCTCTTTTAGACAACCCCACTTTTTAGTGGCTAGTCTAAATTTGGTAGTCTATATTTCCAACGGCTATATTTCCAACAGCTATATTTCCAACGGCTATATTTCAATTCTATATATACCACCTATTCCACCTTTCATCCAACATTCCTGGTTGCTTCTTCTCTCGTTTCTCCCCTGATTTCCTCTATCCTCTCTCACAATAGAATGATGAGTGGGAACATTTCCTCTTTGGATATGCTCATGGATTCGTCGTCGTCTTCATCCGATGACGATGAACTCATTCTTGCAGCCTTCGCGGAGCGTGAGGAGGAAGAGCAGGGAAACAGTCGACGCCATGGTGGTTCCAAGCATGGACGCCAGACAATCAATCGAGCAAGAGATGCAGGGTTTGTTTTACTCTGGAATGACTACTTCAGAGAAAATCCTCGCTATCCCGAAAAATTGTTTCGGCGAAGGTTCGTAACCAATACATTACTTGATGTTTGGATGTTTTTCACCTCTATATCTCATTTAAGATTTTGGGCACAGGTTTAGGATGTCCCGTAATTTGTTCAATCGCATAGTTGAAACTATACTTCAACATGATTACGATGGTTATTTTACACAAAAAAGAAGTGCTTGTGGACTACTTGGGTTGCATCCGTTGCAAAAGATGACCACAGCAATGCGGATGCTAACTTATGGAATAGCGGCTGATGGTGCCGATGAGTACATCCGGTCCGCAGAAGCTACTAATCTAGAGGCTTGCAAGAAGTTTGTGATCAAAGTTTATGAAGTCTTTGGGGATCGGTACCTGAGATCTCCAAACGAAGAAGATACCGCTAGATTACTTGCAATAGGGGAGGAAAGAGGATTCCCTGGTATGTTAGGGAGTATAGATTGTATGCACTGGGCTTGGAAAAATTGCCCAAAAAAATGTCATGGCATGTTTAAAGGTCATGTGAAAGAGCCCACAATGATCTTGGAAGCAGTTGCTTCACAAGATCTTTGGATTTGGCATGCTTTTTTTGGTTTACCAGGGTCTAACAATGATCTGAATGTGCTTGAACGTTCTCCTGTGTTTACAAAGCTAGCTGAAGGTGAAGCTCCAGAAGTGAATTATACCATCAGGGGTCATCAGTACACAATGGGGTATTACCTTGCAGATGGTATATATCCACCATGGGCAACATTTGTGAAAACCATACCATCTCCGCAAACATGAGAGAATAAACATTTTGCCCAAAAAACAAGAAGCAACTAGAAAGGATGTGGAACGAGCCTTTGGAGTACTACAATCTCGTTTTGCAATTGTTCGAGGACCTGCGAAAGGATGGAAGCGTAAAGAACTCGGTGATGTCATGAAAGCTTGTGTCATAATGCACAATATGATAGTTGAAGAGGAGCGACACACCGGCCGACAAAACTACACTTATGAGGCAATGGGAGAAAGAGTCAGAGTATCACGTACTCATGCAGAAGAGCTAAGTGCATTTATTCAGATGCATCAACAGATTAGAAATAAAGATGATCATTCTCAGCTTCAAGATGATCTAGTTCAACACCTCTGGCAAAAGTTTGGACACGAGTGATCTAGTTTAGCTTCAAGATGATCTAGTTCAGTACCATGTTGTAATAATAATGTAGTAGGATCCTATCATGTAATATGGGAAGCGGACGTGTCTGCTATTTCGGATACTTCTCAAACTCTATATAGCAATGCATTAGTGTAAATGGCTTCCTTTTAGGATCCAGTTCAATGTACAGGAGGTGTGCATCTCTTTCCTGAAATAAAAGTTTAAACACTTGCATACAACACATATGGAATATTAGAAGCGAACTAGAAGATAGATGCATACCTTGTCAGCGAGAGTCATACCACTCTCATTTCTATTTATTATTTGTTGAACGCGTGCACAAAACTTGCTCGTGAGAGCTGAAATGACAGTATAACGGCAAGAGATTCCATTAGAATTACGCTCCGGCCATGACGGTTCTCTATGTGTGTTGTAGTAATCTAAAATCCTTCCCCAATAAGAACTTGAATTCTGATCCGTCCCGGTCACCGCATCCAAACTGGTGTTTGCCCATGTTTGGATCAACACCTTGTCCTCAGCACTTGACCAATTTTTTCCTTTTGTGGAGGCTCCTTTTGTCTTCTTGGAGGTTGCTGAAACATTTAGAGATGGCATCATCGATTGTCCCCCGAGTGGGCTGGAATCTGGTGTTCCGACCCAATTTACACCACTCGATCCCACATTCATCATGTCAAGAAATGAAGAGTTATCCATTTGTGAGTTCTTCTCACATATGTTGTCCATCTGCACACTGTACACAGACATATCAGTATATACATATCCATTCAGTATACAAAAATATATCAGTGTACACAAATAAATCATAGATGTTGTCAATTCAGTACAAGCAGCAATTCAATACTCCCTCCGACTCATATTAATTGACTTCAATTTGTCAAAAATTGGATGAACCTATATACAAAATAGTGTCTAGATTCATCTAAATTTAGACAAATATGAGTCAATTAATATGGGTCGGAAGAAGTAGCAAAATTCAACATATCTATATAGGAGTATGTACGTATAGCAGCAAAACTCAGTCAGCAAATTAATCAAATCGAGAGAGAACGGGAATTCTAAAGAAAAACAACCACATGCTCGAGGTCGCTCTACACCTCATCGTCCTGTACCCAATCCATCTCCAGACTGCCGCTCCAGGTCGCTCTACACCTCATGGCCCTATACCCAATCCAACTTACTGCCGCCCACGAACCATCCACGGTACCTATTCCCAATCCACACCGCCGCCCACCCCACCAGGAGCTTCCACCCCGTGGCCACACGCGAGCGCGGCGGCTGGAGTGTCCGCATCCACACACGGTGGCGCCCCACCGGCCAAACAAGCTCGGCAGCCACCGTCCCTCATCTCCCCTATGGAAACATACACCTGTTGGAGATATGCCCAAGAGGCAATAATAAAGTGGTTATTATCATATCTTCACACTTATGATAAATGTTTACATACCATGCTATAATTGTATTAACCGGAAACATTAATACTTGTGTGATTTGTAAACTAAAATAAGAGTCCCTAGTAAAGCCTCTTGTTAAACTAGCTTGTTGGTTAATATATGATCATGGTTTCCTGATCATGAACATAGAGATGTTATTAACAACAGGATCATATCATTAGGAGAATGATGTGATAGACATACTCCTATAGATAAGCGTAGCATAAAGATCAAGTCATTTCAATAGTTTAATTGCTATATGCTTTCTGATACATAGTAACCTAATTCCTTCGACCATGAGATCATGCATATAACCTTTACCAGATGGATGCTTTGATGACATCAAACACCACCAGAATCGGGTGGCTATAAAGGTGGCATTGAGTGTTCGGAAAGTATTGGTTGAAACACATGGATCAAGAGTGGGATTTGTCCATCCATATGACGGATAGATATACTCTGGGCCCTCTCGGTGGAATGTCATCCAATTAGCTTGCAAGCATGTGACTGGCTCACAAGGGATCACATATCACGAGCGAAAAGAGTACTTATCGATAACGAGGTTGAACTAGGTATGCAGACATACCGACGATCATAACCTCGGATAAGTAAACTATCGTGAGACAAAGGGAAATTGGTATCGTATGTAAGTGGTTCATTCGATCGCAAAGTAATCCTAGAAATATGTGGGAGCCATATGAATTTCCAGATTCCTCTATTGGTTATTGTTCGGAGAAGTGTCTCGATCATGTCCGCATAATTCACGAACCGTAGGGAGACACACTTAAGGATTCGACGTTGTTTTGAGTAGTTATGGTATTATGAGAAAGAGACCGAATGTTGTTCGGAGTCTCGTATGGGATCCGGGATATCACGAGGTGATCCGGAATGGTCCGGAGAATAAGATTCATATAAGGAAAGTCCCGTTTCGGAGTTCGGGAATGATTCCGGTGTTTTCATCGGGAATGTTCTAGAAGGTTCCGGATTGTCCGGCACTCCGGAGGGGGAGGGTACATGAATGTGTCATTGAATGATTGCATCATGTACTAAGTGTTCTTGCTGTTCCAAAACTGAAAAGTCAAACTGCCAGTTTGAAAGTCAAACGGCTAAAACAGGAAACTGTGGAAAACAGGAAACTGTGGGAAACAGGAAACTGTGGGAAACAAGCAAGAGGAGGTTGAAACCAACTTGGAGGAGGAGTACCTCTCCTCTCCAAGCCGGCGGCCCACCTAGGCCGAGTTGGGGAGGGACTCCCCTCCCTCCCCTGGCGCGCCAGCCCCTCCACCTATAAAAGGAGGGGCAGGGCCTCCTCCTCTAGACACAAGTTCCTATCCTCTAATCTCCGGTTTAGAGCCGTTTTGGTTTAGAGCTTCTAATTGCTCTAGCCTGTGGTTTAGAGCCTTCTAATTGGTGTGTCTAATCCCTAGACCACTAATAGCTCTCTCTCATACTTCACCATACTCGCTCCGGCTTAAGGCGAAGCCCTGCGGGATCTCCCCTCTACTTCCGCCACGTTGTCTTGCTAGGAATCACGAGAGTGCTACAACCTCTCACTTCTTTGGAACAAGGAGAGGAAGGTCTTCGTCTAGTACCGAACATGTGACCGATTGCGGAAGCGCTTGGAACGCGATCTTTGGAAGGATCGTCTACACGATCTTGAGATCGGAAAGAAATGCGACTACATCACCCACGAGAATCGCTCTCGTTAAACACTTTGGAATCTTCGAGGGTAAGTTATTCCATCGACTCGTTACAATCTAGTAGATAGATCTTGGCTTGTTTGTTTGTATGCGATAGAATTTTTTTGTTTTCCATGCTACGAACCCCTACAGTGGTATCAGAGCCGTGTCTATATGTAGATCTGTTGCACGAGTAGAACACAATGGTCATTGTGGGCGTTGATGCTTTTATTGTCGATTGCTTCTTGTGTACTTTGCATCTTGCGGTATGTTGGGATGAAGCGGCCCGGGCTAACCTTACATGACATCGTTCATGAGACTTGCTCCACGCTTGACATGCAACTTGTATTGCATAAGTGGCTTTGCTGGTGCCTGTTTCTCCTAGCATAGTTAAGATTCAATTTACAACGGGTGATTGACAATACTAGTATCAATGTTGTGGTTCTTGTTCGTAAGTTAGAACGACACTTATTGAAAGCCCCAAACCACGTAAAACATGCAAAGAAAATTAGAGGCGTCTAACTTTGTTTTGCAGGGGTGTGCTGTGATGTGATATGGCCATGATTGTGATTATATATGATGTATGCAATGTTCCTTATTGTAAGTTGGCAACCGGTAGGAGCCATATGGTTGTCTTTAAATTCTGTTAAGACCCGCGTGTCTATTCAAAGTAGTTGTAATAGTTGAAGCCGATGGACGACAACCATGGAGAAGCATCATTGACCTTGATGCAATGTCGGTAATGATGGAGATCATGTTCGTGCTAGAAGATGGAGATCGGAAGCACAAAGAAGAAAGGCCAATCATATCACATATTATGAATTGCATGTGATGTTAATCCTTTTTGCATCTTGTATTGCTTAGTAGACGACGGTAGCATTATAAGATGATCCCTCATGCACATGAATTTCAAGTCATAAAGTGTTCACCCTTAGTTAGCACCGTTGCTAAAGCTTGTTGTTTTGAAGCACCACGTGATGATCGGGTGTGTTAGATTCTACGAGTGTATACAACGTGAGCAAGCCATATTTGCTCATGCGGAAACTAAGGTTTGATCTTGACGAGCCTAGCATGTACAGACATGGCCTCAGGAACACGGATTACCGAAAGGTAGAGCATGAGTCATATAGTAGATATGATGAACATGTTGATTGTTCGCCATTGAAGCTATATCAACTCTCGTGATGATCGGTTTTGATGTGGTGGATTTGGTTCGTGTGATCACTAAAACAATGTGAGGGATATTGTTTTGAGTGGGAGTTCACCTAGATTAATTTAATTATTAATTAGAACTCAATTTATCATAAACTAAATCAAAGTGTAATTGCATAGTTGTTGTAGTCATTGGCATCCGTTTACCACCTTGCGCTTATAATTGAGATAATAGAACTATAGAATTCTGGTTAGTTACTTTCTAACTGGTATCGTATTGTTTTGAAGTGTTAATCTAAAGTTTAAAAGTCCTATTGCAAACTTTCAAGAAGTTCGGTTACTCCATGAAGTTTAATAATTAGTATTAAATCAAGAGTAACAATTCCAAGTGTTAGTATCATGTTTGTTTCCATGATTCTTGATATTCAAAGGATTGTCTTAATATCAAGGTTATCTAGGATCTGAAAGAGTTGTTTTAGAAACCATGATGTGTGGAAGATATTGTGATATCTGAAACGAAGTTTTGGTTGCAACATGATAGAGTATAATATGGCTAAAGTCATGTTCTCATATTTGATGAGAATTTGCAAAAGGTTGGAGACACTTGTCCTAATCCTCCAAAAGGTTTTGGATAGCAACATTATACTCATAATTCATCGTTATAAGCTAACAGTAGCTTGATCATGGACGATTCCATGATAAGGGTGAATATTTGATGTAGGTAAAATGTTTACTACACCAAGAGATTATTAAAGAAAGGAATTTGAAAGAACACCAAATATTTGATGATGGTGATCTACTTCAAAGTGCAAGTCCAAAGACATTGGTATTTAATTATACACGCTTTGGACTATATGTCATATGTATGACTCCACTATTGATGTTGATAGATTCTTTCAAACAGAAAAGGAAATCTTGAAGAGAATCTCATAAATATATGGCAGAAAGGAAAAGACTAGAATTGTTCAGCTTAAGTATATAGATGATATACATGTTATGGCTATATTCTTTGCTTATTAAACAATGTGGTTCTCAAGTATTTGATACTGAATTTGTTGGTGTGAATCGTCATACGAAACAACACAATTCATGAACTACAACGGCCTAAGTAACTAGCAAAAGAATAAGTGATGATGTTCATTGAGAACAAATAAAGGGTTATTGTGTTGCTCGTTAAACATCAAAGCTTGCCTTCAAAGATTTGTTTTATCAGGTATTATGAGAACAAAAGGGTTGTTCAAATAATTGCCGTAATCCATAAAAGATGGATTCGCAAATCTCGTTGGAGACATCACATCCATAAAACTAGTGCTAAAGATGTCGAAAGACAAATTGATTGAAAGATCGCTTAGGAAGTGACATCGCCGTTTAAATTATATTGGAAAGAAAACATGAAGAAACTCCATATGGATGGAATTTTGGAGTCTATTTGATTTTGATCAAATGACGCTTGTGAAACTTTTCTAGAGATAATTGAAACTTCGTTCATAGGCCAAAAGGGAACGAAAGACTAGCTTATTGGAATTTGTACATATTTTTGTACGAAATCCATTATGTGTAGTCAAGAGCGATGGATTTCAACTTCATATGCTTTCTCCAAAAATTTGAGTGAATATATGAATATTTACTTAATATGGATGAAGTATGAAACATTTGAAAAGTTCAAAGACTTTCAAGATGAAGTGCAAAATCATTGTAACAAGAATATAAAGTTTATGATAAAGATCATAAAGGAAGATATTTGAGTTACAAAGTTTAGCATAATACCTCGATTTATGGAATCGTTCCGTGGATTTGCATTTCGAAACACCATAAGAGTATGGAGCATTCGAGATATGTAATTAAACCTTGTTTGACATGGTAAAGATCAAAGGTATAATTCATAAAACTGCCATTATATTTTAAAGATTAAAAGCTTTAGAGATTACCGTTTTTCCACTGAAATGAGCTCCATCATAATCCGTTGAAATGACACCATATAAAGTTATGGTTTGGGATAAAACCCAAGTTGTCCTTTCTTAAACATTGGTATGCTATGCATAAGAAAGATGTTTGCAACCAAAGTCGGATGAACCTGTCTTTGTATGTTATTTGAATAAGCTAAGTAATCCTCCATAACATCGGAGACAAAAGTGTTTGTCACTTAAAACGTCAAGTTTCTTTGAGAATGAATTTTTCATGAAAAGTTAAGTGGGAGGACAATAGAACTTTGATAAGGTTAAAAGAACCTTAGCTATATGTGCAAAGTTGCGCAGCGCCGAAAAGTGTTCCGGAGGCAGCAACAATGCTCATGGCTCACGTGCCTCAAAGGTTATGGACACGGAGATCTAAGTTCCTATTGAAACAAGTAGATCGGGTAAACAATCAAATACCAAGATTTGAGGGTTGAATCATTATTTGAGAATAATGAACCGATTACATGCAAAGAAGCGATGATGGGCCCTGACTTCGTCAAATGGCTTGAAGCCATAAAATCCGTGATAGTTCCATACACGAGAAGTCAAGTTTTGAACTTGAAGGACCCTCGAGAAAGGTGTAAGACCTTAAAGTTGTGTTTGGATCTATAAATAAATAGACATGGATGTTGCACATCTATGAAATAGTCGACATGTTGGGAAAGAGTTCACAACAATGTTCAAAGGTTGACTATGACAAGATCTGATCTTTCATAGCAATATTTAGTCTAGACGGATTAGTGTAGCAACCACTACATATAATTTTATTATATGGTAGTTGAATAAACAAAACAAGTTCTTCTAATAGAAGGGTTACCTAGGACGTGTGCATGACAGTCCAAAAGGTTTTGTTTTGTTAAAATTCAAGGGATGCTAAAAACATATGCAAACTTCAATGGTTGAAGTAAGCATAGCGGAGTTGGAATCTTCACTATGATGAAACTGTTAAAAGAGTTTAATTTCATCAGAGACAATGAAGGTGCTTGCATTTGCAAGAAATTAAGTGGGAGCGCTAAGACATGTTTCTAATACATTATGTGGAAGACATATTGTTGATTGGAAATGATGTATCTTTTATTAACACATATTAAGAATTTCATCTTGATGAAAGACTTAGGCAAAACCTAAATATTTGGCATCAATAGATGTTAATATGGTTGTGCCAGAAGTACATAGACGAGATATTGAATGAGTTCAATATAGAAACTACAAGAAATGTTCTTGTCGCACAGAAAGGATTGAATGAGTTCAATATTGATGATATATTCAAGTGTATTGACATTTGGTAAGTGAAACAAAGATTCAAGTATAGATTGATATTTGATGTATGAAATCACAAAGAATATTTATATCAATCATACTGTGATATGTACAAATCCAGATATGTCCTATGCTCTAAATGTTATGAGCATATACCGGAATAATTCATAAGATGATCGTTGGACAATAGTAAGGATATTCTTATGATCTTTTGGAAGAACTAAGAGTATATTGTTTGTAGAAGTGACAAATAGATGGTTAGTTCATTGTAAAAGTACTACATTGATACTAGTTTTGTCACAAAATACAAATTAAGTTTATCTCAATCTAAACTAAGGGTGGCACAATATAATGGAAAGTAAGTTCCATAATGGATTTGGATGAGTTCCAAAGTGAAGACATTGTGATAGATACTACAACAAAAGGCTAAGTATATGACTGCTATAATAGCAGCAAAAGAGGGCATTTGTGTCAAGTAGTTTGTTATCAAACTAGGTGTAGTTCACAGTGGGATAATACTATGAAGATATATTGTGCGACAATATTATCAACATGTTTTAACCCCAAAGAGCTAAAGGTCACACGGAAAGACCAAATTTGTACAAAGCCATCTCATTAGAGAATGAGTGATGCGTAGAGACGCAAAGACATGCAATTACACACGGACCTGGAAGTGTCAGATCCGGAGATCAGTTGACCACTAGCAATCGTGTACATACAACACCGGAAAGCCATAGGTGTTGAATACACAAAGGTTTGAAACTAGATTATTGACTCTAGTGCAAGTGGGAGACTGTTGGAGATATGCCCAAGAGGCAATAATAAAGTGGTTATTATCATATCTTCACACTTATGATAAATGTTTACATACCATGCTATAATTGTATTAACCGGAAACATTAATACTTGTGTGATTTGTAAACTAAAATAAGAGTCCCTAGACCCTAGTAAAGCCTCTTGTTAAACTAGCTTGTTGGTTAATATATGATCATGGTTTCCTGATCATGAACATAGAGATGTTATTAACAACAGGATCATATCATTAGGAGAATGATGTGATGGACATACTCCTATAGATAAGCGTAGCATAAAGATCAAGTCATTTCAATAGTTCAATTGCTATATGCTTTCTGATACATAGTAACCTAATTCCTTCGACCATGAGATCATGCATATCACCTTTACCGGATGGATGCTTTGATGACATCAAACACCACACCGTAACTGGGTGGCTATAAAGGTGGCATTGAGTGTTCGGAAAGTATTGGTTGAAACACATGGATCAAGAGTGGGATTTGTCCATCCATATGACGGATAGATATACTCTGGGCCCTCTCGGTGGAATGTCATCCAATTAGCTTGCAAGCATGTGACTGGCTCATAAGGGATCACATATCACGGGAACGAGAAAAGAGTACTTATCAGTACGAGGTTGAACTAGGTATGCAGACATACCGACGATCATAACCTCGGATAAGTAAACTATCGTGAGACAAAGGGAAATTGGTATCGTATGTAAGTGGTTCATTCGATCGCAAAGTAATCGTAGAAATATGTGGGAGCCATATGAATTTCCAGATTCCTCTATTGGTTATTGTACGGAGAAGTGTCTCGATCATGTCCGCATAATTCACGAACCGTAGGGAGACACACTTAATGATTCGACGTTGTTTGAGTAGTTATGGTATTATGAGAAAGAGACCGAATGTTGTTCGAAGTCTCGGATGGGATCCGGGATATCACGAGGTGATCCGGAATGGTCCGGAGAATAAGATTCATATAAGGAAAGTCCCGTTTCGGAGTTCGGGAATGATTCCTGTTTTCATCGGGAATGTTCTAGAAGGTTCGGATTGTCGGCACTCAGGGGAGGGTACATGAATGTGTCATTGAATGATTGCATCATGTACTAAGTGTTCTTCTTGTTCCAAAACTGAAAAGTCAAACTGCCGTTTGAAAGTCAAACGGCTAAAACAGAGCTGTGGAAAACAGAGCTGTGGGAAACAGAGCTGTGGGAAACAAGCAAGAGGAGGTTGAAACCAACTTGGAGGAGTACCTCTCCTCTCCAAGCCCGGCCCACCTAGGCCGAGTTGGGAGGACTCCTTCCTCCTCCTGGCCAGCCTCCACCTATAAAAAGGCGGGGCCTCCTCCTCTGACACAAGTTCCTATCCTCTAATCTCCGGTTTAGAGCCGTTTGGTTTAGAGCTTCTAATTGCTCTAGCTGCGGTTTAGAGCCTTCTAATTGGTGTGTCTAATCCTAGACCACTAATAGCTCTCTCTCATACTTCACCATACTCGCTTAAGCGAAGCCTGCGGATCTCCCTCTACTTAGGTGCCACGTTGTCTTAGGAATCACGAGAGAGTGCTACAACCTCCATTTTCTGGAACAAGGAGAGGAAGGTCTTCGTCAGTACCGAACGATGTGACCGATTGGAAGCGCCGAACGCAACCTTGAAAGGATCGTCTACACGATCTTGAGATCGGAAAGAGTACGACTACATCACCCACGAGAATCCGCTCTTGTTAAACACTTTGGAATCTTCGAGGGTAAGTTATTCCATCGACTCGTTGCTACAATCTAGTAGATAGATCTTGGCTTGTTTGTTTGTATGCGATAGAAATTTTTTGTTTTCCATGCTACGAACCCCTACAACACCAGCCACTAGAGATGCTCTAATAAACACCACTCCATAAAGATGCAATACTTTCCTATTCTGCACGACATGTTGATTTATTATCTTAATGTATTCTAAGTGGCTTATCCTAAGCAAAGATGTTGTCCTACAGAATATCTTTTAAAGAACACACCTATATAAGTCTGACTCTTAAAACGTCACAGTCTATAAAAGTAGGGTGCTCTCTAATAAACTCACGAAAGGTCATGGAGTATGACGTATAAGCTCCACCAGCGGGGAAGTCCCACGATAACCTAGTATCGGTCAAGATTTTTTGTGAAGCTAGGTTCGCAACAAACTTGCAGTTCAAGGCATAGTCCACTGTACAAGTTGCAGCCTAGTATAACATAAAGCTCTAGGTGGAAGTTTAACTTAACAGTCTCCGCTATAGTACCGATATATAAACAATGTTTTGGAACTAAAAGACAAACTTCATGTGTCTCTGGGATCTGGTGGAGGATTGTTGGAATTTTTGCCTAAATAGGCCCAACCCATTTATTATATGCCAATAAATTTCTAAAATTCTAGAGGCCTATTTGGCCCATTCATGCAAGGCAAGAGCTGGGACAAATGTTTAGTCCCACATTGCTAGTTGAGTGAAAGTTGAACCAGCTTATAAGGTGAGTTCTTCCACCACTTGTACGAGCTTGAGAAGAGAAGACGTATACACGCGCGCTCCTCCTCCTCCTCCTCCTCGCCATGCCACGCCATGCCATGCCACGCCACGCCACGACGCGCGGGTTGCGAGAATCTCGCCGAGCGAGTTTTATTTTGTCACGTATGAATGGTATACAGAAGCTGAAATGTTTTGCTCGAGTGAATTTTTAATACGAGCTAAATGAATATGAACTGAGTGGAGGTTGTCTGATGGGTCGCCCCCTGTTCGCTTCAACTTCTGTCCATTCATTCCATCTCCTGCGCAGCCTGTCTGCCTTCCTCTCTGTGTCTATATAAGAGAGAGGCCGCGCCTCCTCTCAGACATACTGCCACACATCCTTTGCGCCTCCAGTTCAAGAGCACTGCGCTACCTAGATCTTTCTCATCCCGTCTTGCGGCGTGCACCGCGAGCCTGGACAGTAGGCCTCCGAGATCCCGTTGCTTCGAGTCCTATACGGGAGAAGGGCGATAAGGTTTTTGGGGAGCGCTATCGACGCGACTACTGGCTTCATCACGGACTCCCTCTCGGATAGCGATTGCGCCGACGTCTTCCCAATGAGAACTTCTTCCCCGACATCAGCACCCTCTTCCTCGACGACATGGCTAACGACGGTGCCAACGCGAACACCGGCGGTTTCTATTCTGCTGCTGCTGCTGCTATCGTGTATGTTTTCTTTCTCAATCTTGTTCTGATCGCATCTCAAGATCTTCGTCTTGCAGTCTGTTTGGTTACATGTCTTAATATATTTTCGCTATTTCATATGATTAGTATTTTGTCTATTATTCTAATCATGTTTTATCTAGCGTTTATTATGGGTAATTCGTTTGATAAATTGCTCTTTTATTCAACAAATTTGATATCTGTCATTTCTATTACACCAAAATACCAAAATATAAGGTATTTTGGGTTGTAAGTTTCTTAATTTGGTAGAGTATACATTGAGAATTTTCTTCAGAACTTTTTGGAACTTTGAACTTGCGTTTTCGTACTTAAAAAATGAAGTCCTACATTCAGCTCGTCCTCCAAAACGAATATCTATATCTATACCTAGTAATAAAGGAAGAAGTGTTTCTTGTAGTACCTACACTTTTTAGGACGGTTTTGCCCTTCTACAAAATATCAAATTACCCACGATGCCACCGGTAAGTTACAAACCGGTTTGTTTTTCCGGAGACCGGCCGACCTGGTAGGTTCACAGATAAGGTAGAGTTGGGATGCCGCCCGCATACTGCTGACGATGCGTGCGCCGATGCCAAACCACGGAGCTGCTCAGCCGAGCAGACAAGAGAGCAGCAGCGCTCCTCACTTACCATCCCCATGCTCTAGCGCCACCTTGATTTGCTCAAAGGGAAGCCAGGATGGTCTCTTGAACAAGGAACCGCAGAAGGTATGGATATTTTTTATATTGAATAGTTTAACCTTGCACCCGAGTTCCATAATTGGTGTGAATATGTTTGGTTAAGATAAGAAAAGCGTCTAGCTTGAGACCGGTGTCATGAGAAAAGACAAAGATTTTTCGATGTGAATTAGTTCGGACGCACGGGCTCTTTTGCCAGTGTGTAAATAAAGAAAGACGGAGTCTCAATTTAAAAGTAGGCGCTACACTCGCCTCCACCGTCCCGTCCCGGTCCTCTATTTCCTCTTCCGCTCCCGAGTCCGGACATAGGCGACCCTCGTCGGAGGAGCACCGCAGCCCGTCGGCTTCTTCCACCGCCCGGCGGGCTGGTCGCGGTCGACTTGTGGCGGCGATTCCTTTCTTTCCTCATCCACTCCCGACCCACCAGCACGTGCCCTAGAGCTACGCCCCAATTCCCCATCCACAAGCCTCAACCGCGTCCGCCATTCCTCCTAGATTCCCTGCTGTCCCCGCCCCGGCCGCGGATCTTTGGCGGTTTGATTTGAGGCACGAGCTTATTTTCATCCAGTGATTTAGTCGAACCCCTTATTTTGTTCGCTATGAAGCGATCTCTGAACCCCTTTTCTTGCTGAACCCCACTGGAATCCGCTATCTCTCACCATCTAAACTATATCCGCTCTGTGCGAATTCCTCATCTCACCATCTTATCTGTTCCTTCCGCTCTAGGCTGGAGAGATGAAGAACAGGCGAGAAGGCGTTCGCACAAGAAGCTCGTGTAAAAAACACAAGGCTGGCACAGGTGACGGAGGTTCGCCGCCGATTTCAGGTTCGCAGCTTCTTCCTTTTTCTGCATGTAGAATCGATTTATGCAGTTAGATCAGAATTGAGATTTGTAATGCTTTACTGAACTAGGAAATTCGCATTTGGACAACCCTTTCGAAGAGGAATTCGGCAGCTCAAGTGATTCTGGCCAAGGCGTCTGGATGGAACTGAGTGAAGGAGTCGCGTCAGATTTAGCCAACACTGTTGTATCACTTGCTTCATTCGATGAAGGTGATTTATACACGCCACTCTTGCATATTTCCATCTAATCGCCAGTAGTTCGTGATTGGAAATTTCGAAATATACCATCTTGTGTAGGAAACTCCATGTTCTTTGCATGCACGGGCATAATTATCAAAAACGATCCAAAGACTAAGGCCCAGTTCTTTTGGTGGCTTCCGACTTCAGCTGGAAGCGGTTCAAAAAAATTACGAGGCTTCCAAAGTGTCTAAGACTAAACTAATTTGGAAGCCTCACAAAATTTTTGAACCGGCTTTCCAGAAGAGGATAAAACTTCTCGCAGGTTCACCAAAAGAACTGGGCCTAAGACTACGAGCTTTCTGACTTCATTGAGTTTGGTTAGATCTATTGAAGACGACACCAAGATCTTTCACGATATGAAGGTTGCTCTCTATTGCTTGGTTTTTAACATTATGCATGGTAATTAATCATTCTGCTAACCGTGGTGTGCATATACTTGTTGTCTTGCTTTATCATTACAGATTCAGGTGTGCCTTCCAGATAACAATGTTGAGCTGGGATGGTTGAATTTCTGGGATTTACAACACAATCTCGCTGTTATCAACATACCTCGCTTCCATACTCTTCAAGTAGCGTGTCTAGATAATCAGCAGCAATTTGAGTGTCATAGCAAAGTAGTTGCTGTAGGCCGTTGCTTGAACTCAGGGAGATTAATGGCCACAGCTGGGATGTTGACTGACAATCCAAGTGTAGATTATTGCGAGGAGCTTGCGATCTCCACTTGTGAAATTACTATGGTGCGTCCGTTGTTGTTTTCTATCTTTACCCTGTAGAGTCTGTACCTAGTGTTTTTTTTTGTCATGATACAAGTGTCTCAATTTATCATTGTATGCACTAAACTATTTTCTGGGGCCACTAGAAGTTACTACCTTTTTCATTATGCAAACGTACTTAAGCATCGTTAAAATTTTGTGTGCTTAGTTGAGTGTAACTTTCTTCTTTTTTATAGACTGGAGTTGGAGGGCCCCTCATTAATTTTGAGGGGGACTTCATTGGGATGAACTTTTATGCTGAGAAAGAGACTCCATTCCTACCAAGGAATAAAATTCTTCAACTCCTGAAGCAGTTTAGCGAAAGAATCCCACCATGGTATGTCCTCTATACTCCTGAGCCAAAGTTTCTCTGATTGGCTTATGTATGCGTCTCGTTCCACTCTTCTACCCTTGTTTACCCTATCCTACTTGATCTTATTATTTTTTTCTGCAAATAGAACACAACATGCTTAGGAAAATTAGTAATTATGGAAAGCTTAATCAAGATCGCACTTAATATAATGGTGCCTTTTTATGATGTCATACCGCAGCTAACAGAATGCGTAATATAAATCTCTCACACATTCTGAAAAACTGTGCATGCATTTTCAGAGAACTCTTATTGGAGAAGTTAGTTTGTGGGTGTCTTTACTTTTACTTTTGTGCACATCTTCATTACCCTGATGAGTTTATCCCATTCTGCTGCAGGTCTACATCACTACATGTAGTATGATGAATAGATTTCCCATACCTCGTAAGTCTGATTCACAAGGTGAGAAAAATACACTCACTCTTTAGGATTGCTAAAGTGTGCACTATCAAACAACTCATCACTACCAATGTTTTTAATTGACCATTTGTAGAATCCCCATACACATTTTGTTGTGTACTTTTATGCTTGTATCTATTATCATGCTAACATCTATGGTGTACTACTTAGTTATTTCATACTGCTTTTCCATGTTCCAAATTTTCCTCATGTCTCTTTCTCCAATATATTTTTCATTATAGGCAGCTCGAGAGGAGGACAAAAAAATAAGGGCCAGAAACCTCCCATATGTACTCTCTGTGATCCAGACTGTCAACCAGGTTGGGTCACTTTTGATGTTAGGTATTAATCAGTGGTCACACATAGTCCTTGATTGTTTCACCCTGTGGCACCAGGACTTAAGGATAAAATACTTAACTGCAAGCGCTTTCATGCTCGATGGCCGGATTCTTCTGATTTTGGTTAGTTGTTGCTTTCAGCTTTCCTGATTATTATTAACACGTGGTGTCATAAATCACTTTACTATGTTGCAATGATCAGGTTATGCTGAAAAAATTAAGCTGCAGTCCAGACGTTATCCCTTTCCACTTTGGGAGGATTGTGAGTTTAATTCTCTGTCTTTTTATTTTGACTATTCTGTTGAACATTTCACTGCTCTCTCTAGCACCCCTTAACTACTGAATCTTTATTGCTGTGGCCAGTCGGCAGGCGTTTGGTTAATAGTTTTGAAGAGGAATTTACTGAAAATATCTTGAGCAAACTCAAAAAGAAAGTTTCTTAAAAAATGTCTCAATGTGTTGTTGCACTGGCTTCGTTCATTGGTAATTATATTCACTAGTAGACCATTCAGTTTTCGTATATATGTTTTTTCCAATTGCATCACTATATTATGTGAATCATTACTCTTGTAGGAAAACAAAGGTACTTTGCTTGCACGGGCGTAGTCATAGAATCCAATGACACCATAAGAGTTCTAACCTCGGCAAGTTTGGTTATAACTTCTGACAATGAAAACAAGGTTGATGATAAATTGAAGGTTGTTACTCTGCTAATAATTGTGCAATTGCCGCTTTTACTTATTCAGTACAACACTGGTTTAGTCTCACCATATCAATAATTGCAGATTGTAGTGTGTCTTCCAGATAATCGACATATCTCAGGGACGTTGCAACATTATAGTCCAAATTATAACATTGCCGTCGTCGGTATCAGGGATTTCCACTGTACTCGGACAACTCAAATGAATGATCAGGTGCAAATTAAACCTCACGGGGAGGTAGTAGCTGTAGAGCGTGTCTACAATTCAGGTAAATTAATGGCCACAAGTGGGGTAGTGACTCACAAGCCAAGTAATCTTAGTTGCGAAGAGCTTGCGATCTCTACATGCAAAATCACCAAGGTATGTTTTTTTTTTCTTATGATGGAAATAAACAGTTACATCAGAATATGAGTAATGAAATCCATCGCCACATCTGTGTGGCTTAGAAATATTGTCTTTTCATGTTTGTAACTTTCGTGTTTGTGCTAGGCTGGGATTGGAGGTCCTCTTATTGATTTTGCTGGGAATTTTATTGGCATGAACTTCTATGGCTTGGAAGAAACCCCATATATACCAATGAATATAATTCTGGAACTGTTGAGGAATTTCGATGCAAAAGGGTATGCTTTATATATTTACGTTAAATTTTGTACAATGCGCAATTGTTTTTCATGTGCATAATATTCAAGCTTAAGGGAGTTTACTTGCCTCGGTAATGCATTTGAAATTCACAAGATTATGTTATGTTGCAGAATGTTATGGTTCAACAATCATACTTGAGAAAACAGATTCTAAGAAGTAGGTACCTAATTACTCTCTGTCAGAATCAGGTGAAATGAATCTTCAAAGTGGTTCAATTGCACCAGAAAATGATCTATAACAGCAAAAAAAGTGACATGCTTTTAGTTATACTTGAAAATGATCTATAACAACTTAATAGTGAATAAAAAATGACCAATCCACTATAAACTTAGTGCTTCTACATTTTCTCCGTCTTGGATGCCAATAAATTCTTTTACCCATTTCCTCATTCCCTTTGTCTATGTTTGGTTCCCTTTACAATTTTCTTTAGTGTTAAAACTATTTTGGCTTATTCTGTAGGACTGTTGCCATGGAAGATCATAGCCCGAACAGGTATTGTTTATTTAGTATACATTAAGTAACATGTTAAGTACACAAATTCAGATTTCTTATTTATCTTTAACTCTTAACAGGTGGCCCGTGCCTAAGCCATTTTGGTGCTATCCGACATGGCACAAGTCTGAGGAAGAAATAGATGTTGATGAAATTTTAGCCAAGGTGTATGTCCTCCATTGATGATATAATTGTTGAACTTCTAGCCGAAGTTTAGCAGCTAGCTAATTTCATCCGTAGCAAGCCATCGCTTCCTTGCAGGATTGACTTTAAACACCCAATTGCGAGCAGCTCTTCTTCATTTTAACATTATGGATGATTGTATCGTTTATCGGCTGGTTTTAGCTAATTAACTAGGCACCAGCATTCTTCTTAGTTACTGAGACAGGGAAACCTTTTTTTGCATGCGTTTAAAAAAACTAAAGGTAAGAATACTTGCTCAATTTTATCATCCTGAAACGTGATAGTAGCATAAAAAATTGAAGATCTTTTCAGAATGCATTAGTATCATGTATATCATGTTGGCATAACAATTATAAAGAAATAGATAGTTAGAGTATCATAGACAGATACCAAATCATAGCACGGAAAACAAGAAAATTTTGATGCAACTAAATCTTGTACATAATTTTATATTGAGATAGTACTACTATGATATTATCACATGATATCATGCACTATAGATGTAAAAATAGCAATGGCGGAGAGGCACCTGGTGCTCGACCGATATGGGGCGGCGTCTAGTGCTCGACGGGGACGGGGCGGCTCCTGGTTGCTCCACAGGGACGAGGCGGCACCTGGTACTCCTCCTGGTTGCGCCACGGGGATGGGGCGACGCTCCTGGTGCTCCTCCTCTTGGTTGCTCCACGGGGATGGGGCGGCACTCCTGGTGCTCCTCCTCCTGGCGGGTGGTGCTCCTGGTGGCGGAGACACGAGGAGGTCGAGATCAGGGAAGGGGGAGAGGAGGGGGTTGAGGGGGCTCACCATCGGCGGGGACTGCAGGGCGACTCCTTCGGTGGCAGGGGTAGACTTTTTTGCTCTCCTGGACCTGCGACTGAACTTTTAACTCAACACGTACTTAGATGACATCACAAAATAGCAAGGAAGGAAAAAAATAATAAGAAAGAAATAGCTCTACTCAGACTCGTGCCACGACATGAAACTAGAACAGATATGTTTGCGGTAGGAAGGCGGTGACAGAGGTTAGGGCTTATGGTTGTGATGATGGAGGCGGAATATGGTGGCGTAAGTATGGTAATGGTGATGACCTGAGAGTGCGGCGATGGTGACTAATGTGACTGAAACTCGAAACTCTAAGGGACGAGGCACTAAGGCCAGCAACTCGACGCGATACAGACACAAATTCAACGATGCAAAATTGAAAAGACAATGCAAGGACCAGAGTGGTGATGGGAAGGATAGATCTAACTCTAATTGTATTTTGGATTTTTTGTGGTTTATAGGTAAAATAGATCTATACTACGAAAACAGTAAATTTCACCGAGCAACCTGAAATCTGAGTACCACTTGATAGGATAAAGGTGTCATATCTTTTAATAAGATGATGATAGTCGATTTTGGTGGAATTCATGCTTGACAATTCGACTACACGTGCGAGCATGAGCTCTAATGCAATTGCTAGACTAATCTTCTGGAGGTTACCGTGAAGGGGGATGCGGCCAGCCTTGGGAGATGAGGCCGGAAATCCTTCATAAGTCGGTTTTCTACACTTATACGGACTCTAAAAATTCAGCCTAAAAAATTGGATGAAAATTACATGGGTTTGACCCATTAATAAGAGGTGGCGTAACACCATATGACTATATGAACGAAATTCTGAAGTGGTAATATCTTGGTTTCGTCCATATCTTCATCTCGCATTATGATGGCTTTAAAGTTCTAAAATCTTCACTTGTAATATCATCTTCCATCCTCTCAATCTTGTTGTAGTCTCCATGCATGATCATGATCCATTGATTATCCTTCTTGTCGTTGCTCGTTTCATCATTTCTAACTAACATAAACGCATTTGATTTAGGCATTATCATATTCTCATGTATATTAGAAAGAGATTCTAAAAACGAAAGTAACTGATAATTAAGTAGACGTGCACCAGATCTTATGAGAGGTCCTTGCAATGGTACTGTAGGTGCAGTGGTTGTATCAGAAGTAGGGATGTCCTCATCATTCTCACCTTCTTAAATTGAAGTCGTCCTTAACACAATCTCGTCTTCTTCACCAAAGTATGATTTCAAATCTGCAATATTAAATGCGGGACTCACCGTATCAACTCTGTATGAAGCTTAAGTTGTCACCTGGAACCTTGTGAATACCAAGGCTAAATAAAGAGTCTAAAAAAATTGCTGATAAGGATAGTTCTTTTTCACATTATGAAATTGTTAGTGACCGAGTCACAAGGGAGAAGAAAAAGTAGATGCCCGAATAAGAGAGGAGAATTAAGTAGAAGCAAATCAAAAGAAAAAAACAAGTATGCTGACTATTTGTACAATCACTGACACCTAAGTGACATTGTGAACAATGGAAGATAGACAAAAAATACAAGAAGAACGTTTATAAACAAATTGACAATGATAGTGACAATGAGGAGAGCTCAACTACTGCAATTGAGGATATTATGTTTCTCATGCATGCATAACATGATGACATCGTTGATTTCACTTTTAAGGAGATGATTATTGTAGTTTTCGATGATACCATCAACCTTGCAGATGGTGATTGGAATAACTTGGATATCAAATAGCGATGCTACCATACATGCTACATGTCATAATGAGATCTTCACCAACTACATATTAGGTGATTTTGTGTTGTGAAGATGAGAAATAATGACAGAGCATAAATTATTGGAAGAAGAGATATGCACTTGGAGATTGGAAAATGGTCGACACTAGTCCTCAGGTCGGTGAGTCATGTTAAGGCCCTTCGACTAAACATTATCTCGATTGAATTGCTTATATAAATACACAAGTTCACCAAAAAGAAATTTGATTTTTGTAACAAAATGGTTTTGGTTTTAAATCATGTTCATGCAAAAGTTTTTTTTTTGCATATCCCCTAAAATGAAAGATCAAACCTGAATTTAAAGACAACACATATATTTTTGTTTTACGGGTCCCTCCATTTCATAATATAAGATGTTTTAGCTTTTTAAAAATAATGTATTTAGACATCTTTTAGTGTGTAGATTCAGAGAAAATCACTACAAATCTAAACACTAAAAAAAATCTAGATACATTATCTTCACAAACCTAAAAACGGAGGGAGTATTTCTTAAAATGCAGGCGAGAGCTCGACCTTTGTTTTTAGAGAATACGGATCCTGCTGGACCTTTGTTTTTAGAGAATACGGATCCTGCTCGACCTTTGTTTTTTGACCTTTCTAAGCTTCACAGGTAGCGTTTTAGAGCAATTCCAATAGACGCTGGAAAATTGTTTTAGCGTGCGCTGGATCTAATTTTACAAGCGAAACGGGCAGCGCCTTCACCGGATGCACTAAAATACAGCGCGTTTAAAACATCGGTCCACCGGATGTGCGGGAGCTTTGCCGCGCATGCTGAAGATTTGCTGCGCGCGTTCGCCAAAGCACTATATTTTATGTGCCGGATGCAGCATGGCGAATAATTTTTTGTGCATGCGCTCATTTACAATGGGTGTTAGTACGAATTTTAGCCCCTCCCGTGCTAAATAAACAGTTATTTTATCGCGTCGCCTGTTTCCAGTGTCTATTGGAGTTGCTTTTATTGGCCATAAGCGTCTAGCAGAGTAGGCCCATTAAAATACGCAACAGGCCCAGGGTTAGCAATAGTCCAACGGGCCATGCCTGCGTGACAGTTCCGCTCCGCTATATAAAGCTACTCCTCGCATCGCTAGGGTTCCGGTCTTCCTCTCCACTTCCTCGGCGGCGGCGCAGGCTACAAGAGCGAAGGCAAAATGGTGAGCGCCTCTCGTCGGAATCGCCTCGTCCTCCTCCTCGCCTTGATCCGTAAAACTGACCGCTGTTGTTCTGTGTTGTTGGCGCGCAGACCAAGGGTACGGGCAGCTTCGGCAAGCGCCGGAACAAGACGCACACGCTGTGCATCCGCTGCGGACGCCGCAGCTTCCACCTCCAGAAGAGCACCTGCTCCTCCTGCGGCTACCCCGCCGCCCGCATCCGCAAGTGTAAGCTCCTCCCTCCGGCACGCTACTCCTCTTTCTCTCCCCCGTCACAGATCTCTAGGATTATCCCTGATGTTCCCGTTTGAGCCGCGTATTGCCGTTAAGTGCTACGTGCTCGCCGATGCGTGTTGTCCCTCGTATGTTAAGAGGGGTACTACTAGACCACTAGGCCAGATTGATTGGTTGCTTCTACTAGTACGGTGTCATGTGTATTACGATGTGTCTCGTGGTGGTGGTTCGAAGTGAGGTGTTAGCAGTTCATCTGAGTTCCTCTTTTTTCTGCCCATCCTGGCCTTGGTAGTTTGTTGTAGGTATAGCTTGATCTCTCAAGAGGAATGATGAATACCGCATTGATGCGTGTTTGTTCAAATTTATCTCACTGTTCCTTTATTCCATTCGTCGATTTTGTGTCCACAATTGTAGAAAATGCTATGATGAATCATGAATTCTACAACGCATGTCAGACTTCGGAGATGCCTTGGCATTGATGAGAAGATATTTCATATTCTGAGCAAATGTTTCTTGGTTTCGATTCTCAGTTGCTACATGCCTGTTTCTGTTCATAAACAAACAGTTATCTTCTTTAGGTGCTAGTGTTTGAACTGTGTAGGAGGTGTGTGCTCAGTTTGTTAAGTTACCTACGTTTTCTAAATTCACGTACATTATTTCTTTACTTTGCCAAAAAGTGGAGTTCCCTTTTCATAAGAACTGCCCTCAGAACATTAGCCAAGCTTAAAACTTTGCAAACCTTGTTAGTCTTTATTATGCATTTCTATATCCCCATATCTAGATGGATTATTCTGTTATTCATAATTATGTCTGTGAGGGTCAAGTGATGAGGAATAAACTGCAACAATATGATGGAGCTATGCTCCTCTGATTCTTAGTATTTAAGTCTCTGATGATACCTCAACACACTTTATGGTTGTGCATGTTATATTACTACCTTAACACACTCTGTCCGTGCATTTTTTATGTTAATGTTCTGATGGAAGAATATTCCATTTTTGTTGAGAAGTATTTTACCCTCTGGCTTGGTATTCTATCATCCATGTTTTTTGTTTTGTTTGAGGGTGTATTCAGAGGACATGTAGAGTTTAGATTTGTAGATTGCACAGCATGATAAAGTTCTACTCTAATTATTACTACTATTTGAGTTGTTGTCCCTATATGGGATTCCCTGATCCCGTTTGTTCATTTCATGATGGATAAACTGCAACAGTATGACATCAGTTAAACTCCTGTGATTCATGGTTCAGTCTGATAATTTCTCATTTTTTTTATATTTCATTTACCTTTTGTCTTTTATAATACAATTATGATTTGCTTATTGTTTTCATTAATTTTCCATGTAGCTGTAAGGTTTCTCTCCTTTTTAATGTCCCAATACCTCAGTCTGTTTTCAGTTGATTCCATTTGTTTCAAGTGATGATGGATAAACTGCAACAATATGACAGAAGTTTCACTTCCGTGATTCGTAGTTTTATATCTGATGATTTCTCCATCTTCTATTAGTTGTCATTTTATCCAATATCCAATGGTCACTTGATGATACACTCTTGGTTCTTCCATCTTGCCATTAATTAATATAGCTCATGCACTCCCATAAGGGAAAAAAAGTTTGAGTTCATAGTGTTTGTTTGTGTGTTTGAATTGAGTGTAACATCAATGTGGTTGTTATGCTATTTAGGTATCACCTTGCTTTGGTGTGTGGGTTACTACTTGTTTCAACTATATTAGACCTTTGCTTTTTTGCTTTTGCTATCTTGTATGATTTTGGGTAAGTTTAGTGTTAACATGATGATCCATTATTTCAGACAATTGGAGTGTGAAGGCCATCAGGCGCAAAACCACTGGAACTGGAAGGATGAGGTACATGCGCCACGTGGCTCGCAGGTTCAAGAGCAACTTCAGAGAAGGTGCCTGGCATTCACATCAAAGGTTGCACATTGTTATTTTTAAATCCAGACAAATTCTGATCCAAGTTTTGTTCTGTTTACTCTTAATTCAGGGACTGAGGCTGCCCCCAGGAAGAGAGCTGCCACCAACTAGGTCTGGATTTTGCCATCAGGAATCCCATGAAGCTAGAATTTAAAGACTTTTTACTTGGATTGTACCGTCTAAACTATTGTTGCTATATCATGAGTATGGATCTGATATGTTTTGTGTTGCATGGTTTGAAATTTAACCTCTATTCGGAGCAAGACCAAGATTGTCTCAATTTACGAGGCACTTATCCGTGTTGTTCAGTTGTGCCTCTCTTTAAAATTCACAGGTAAAAGTAATAATTGGAACCTGATTGAAGTATTGTGCTAGTTTTTTTCAATGCCACTCTTGCGGTGTTGTGAAACAGATCACATTACAACTAAACTGTACCTGCTGCGTGTAGGTTATGATTTAAATAGTGCCCTTTGATGTCCATTTTCTGGAGGTGGCTAATTTTCATGGTTAGATGAAATGGGAAGGTTCTACCGAGGCTAGTTTTGATCACTGGCCTTTTATGCATGTATTTTGATTAGGATCCTATTTAGCGGTTACAACTACAATTATCATTATTTACTTTGGGCTGTGCATGTATTTTGATTAGGATCCTATTTAGCGGTTACAACTACAATTATCATTATTTACTTTGGGCTGTCCTTATAAATTCCTTTATTCTTCAATTCTAAAAATAATATCATCAGGCTCCAGATCACTGGCCTTTTATGCATGTATTTTGATTAGGATCCTATTTTGGAGATGCTTCCTTTCCCACTTGCTCCAGATTGTTTGGCTGAGGCCTGAGGGACGTAGAGAAGATTGTTTAATATCATCAGGCTAGTTCAAAATTTACACTAAATTTTGACAAATGAACTAAAAATGAGATTTAGGTGGGATCCCATTTGACACCCTACGTTGCTCTCGTGTCTACTCTGTTATGCTAACCAGAGGGCGGCCTACTCTGGCGATGTCGTGTCCTTTCACTATGTGTCAGAGTAGCTAACTTAACAAAATTGCAACATTTTGTTGGATCATTTCAGTGCCATCCTTGTGTTATGTAGTTCGAGTGCAAATCAAAATAAGCAGCAACCAGGAGTTGATGTCCAATAGAGAAAATTGCATCTCACACCATCCTTTGTGACAAACGTTGCACAGAACACCATCCTTTGTGACAAATGTTGCACAGAACACAAAAACAAACCTTCTGTTGCAGCTAGCACAGGTTTGTTTCTAATTTGTTGCACCTAGCACAGGTCAGGTTTGTTTCTAATTCGTTGCACCTAGCACAGGTTTGTGGCAAACGTTGCACAACTAATGTTCTCTTGCCAACTTGCATAAGAGAAACACTAGCAGAAGTGCCCTTGCGCTGCATCGGAAAGACCAATCTAATTCGTATGAAAAAGTAATTTTTTTATATTTTTTTTCACTTACCGGTGGCATTGGTGGATAATATATTTTTTGGTCAAAGGGTAAAGTCGTCCAAAAAAGTAATTTTTTTATATATTTTTTACTTGCCGGTGGCATTGGTGGTGGGTAATTTATTTTTTGTCAAAGGGTAAAGTCGTCCAAAAAATATAGATGCTATAAGAAACACTCCTTCCTTTATTATAAGAGAAACATTGGACTTGACACTAGAGAATTGGCATATAACACTAGAATTTTTGCCAGCATAGCATTTGAAAATGATAGCTATTTCAGCAACACAATTACCACCATATATCAATAACATTGTAATGATAGCAATTTAAGCAAAAGAATGTATCATGGCACATTAAGCTACGAAAGTTACCAACACCAAGAGTAGTGTTTCTGGCACATCCAAAAGAGATAGTCTTCGGATCTTGCAAATATTACATGGTTCGTGCCATTCCATACAATTGTTTTTGGTTTAATGGCTCATTGTTGACCATTTTGCATGGCTTGCTCCCTCTATTGCGCTTCCAACCCAGCTGTGAAGTAAGAATATGTCCTGCTATTGGTGTAATGGTCACTTCCCTTGCTCGTCCTCTTCCACCATGAATCATGAACATCTTGTTGGTGTGTTGGTATAGCATGAGCCGAGGGTTGGTGTGGTGGCAAAGATGAGCCGAGGGTTGGCGTGGTGGCGATACCTCAATATTCTCGTGTAGCTTGCATTACTCTATGTCAATAAGAGAGTTGTAGAATTAAACATAAGGTCGCAATATAGCATAAAACGCTCAACATTAATAAGCGTATTAAAAGAATTACCTTATGGCTGACTTCCTAATAGCAAGGTGAGGCTTGAGAGGCTTGGTACAAGTTGTGTACCGATGCCCTTTTAAGTGACAATTTGAGCAAATGATAGGACTGATTTTGACACTACCATCTTGCCCTTCCCCAAGACTTGGCCTTTTTTTCTTTTTTCTCCCAGGCTTGGTTGCAAAGACAGGAGGTTCTATGTCTGGGGTATCCGTTTTCACCCAGTCATCTTGCCCCGGCACGGGATATATCATTGACTTGTAGGTCATCATGACAAACAGACATGTGCCTTCAGACTTGCAGCAAACTGTGATCCTATCCTTGTCATTCCTCAAGTATTCCCAATCTCGCTGATGCACAACGTGATAGTTTAGGAGGGCTCTTCTAAACTAATGGACATCTTCAAAGCACATATTAATCTGAAACCGGTCATGTGCATTCTTCCTTGATTCATCATATTAGGCTCTCTTGAAAGCCTTCTTAGCTCTGCTCCTCTTCTTCGTTATCGACGACAAGTCATTTCCATCTACAACTTGATCATCATCACTAGAATCAATGAGCTCCTTACACTCACTTGATCACTAAATGTCATGCCTTGTTCCTCTACATATCCTTCTAAAGCCCTTCTCTTAGCATCCCTTGACATCTCTGCCTTATGCCTAGCTTGCTTAGCTCTAGTTTCCTTTTGCATTTCTTTCTTAGATATGGCATCCACTATTACGCCTCGCTTTGAATTGGGTACAAGTCTTCTACATCAGTATGACCTTCACAACATACAAGCAATTCATCATTAAGGCTGCATCATCAACTTCATAATCTCCACAGTCCTCATCGGTAAAGCCATCAACTTGGGTATCTAGACCATGAGTTGTAGGTTCATTCTGCCTGCTCCAAATATCAGCTAACTGCACTTCCTCAAAGAATTCCAACCTGAAGAACAAACAATTGCAATACATTTAACTCTAGGCAAAATAGTACACTTATAGTCAAATTTCTTTCAATCATATACGGAATTTCTTTCAACAGATTGCACAATCTCATACCCATTCTTCAAACTGTCAAAATCACACCATGAATTCAAGAAAATTAATGCATATGTACGTCGATCTGAGCACAAAAAATCTGAGGACAACCTAGGGTTCCTCTTATTTGCCCAAATAATCAAAGGGCACAACCTAATACAAGATCACTAAATAGAGGGGGCGGATGATGGCGGAGGAGAACGTACCCACACGACTGGGACAGGGGGTCGCTGGATTCCGCCTAAGCCATCGCCAAGGCCTCGAATCGCCGTCGACCATGTCCTCGACGACCGTCTGCGCCCCATCTCCATGAGAGAGCATGAGGGACACATACCCGCGGAATGGATAGAGAGGGTCGCTAGATTCCGTAGTCGCGCCGCCGGTACCGCCATCGTTGTTTCCGCCTCCGTAGGCTCATTGTCAGTGTCGCCAGGTCGCATCGCCTGGTGTTTTCATTTTTTATTTCTTAGATAAGATCGACTGGGTCAGTTCGACTTGGTTAGTTCCGGGAGAGGGCCTGTGGTGGGCTGATTGATGCCACAAAAGCTAACGAGCGGGCCGGACTGCCAAATTACCTATTAGCAATAGTAATACGTTGATCTGGGCTAGGTGCAACGAATTTAGTACAAACCTGTGCTAGCTGCAACGAAAGGTTTGTTTTTGTGTTCTCTACAACGTTTGCCACAAAGTCTGGTGTGAGATGCAATTTTCTCTGTCCAATATCTAATATTGTTTCTCGTATTTATGATGCCCTTTCTTATAGTTACATGAGCAAGAGTAAATGAAGCTGGCAAGACATTATCTTGAAAATTTTGTGTTAAACATGGTATTGCAAGCTGAGAAAAGAATGATGTTTCACTTATTTGGTTATTTAAGTTGCTGACTAGGAGCATGGTTGATCTGAACAATCTAAATTTTGTATTCATAGATGGCAATTATTTGTAATTTAAGTTATCGAATTTGAAACGATGTTGACCTGAACATTCCAAGATTTTGTATTCATGGATGACTATTAAACGACCTGTGTTGCTTGATGCGGTGACCCAGCATACCACTGCATGTGTAGTACACTATAGTCGTTGAGATGACATCCACAGAACACCGTTCCGTAAATATTACATCCCTCAGAATGGTACAACAGAAACATTGCGGGTTCATATTACAAAAGTACACACATTATTCTTATTACAATACCTAAGTTCGACTTCCAAAAGATCCAACTTACAAACCAAAATATAAAGTGTTCAGCGGAATTTAAAAGTAACAGCTCCGTCTAGGAGTTGAGCTCAACAGCTTATTCTATAGAGTTCATGCTGCTCGGCTCCGTTGGTTACTACTAACTAGGGATACTTATACTTAGTTGGACTCGTTATCCTCGACACCGTAGCGGATTTCGTAATCCACTCCTTCAACGCCTCTGGATAGATCAGGTTCCTCGTAGAACACATCTTCTTGACATTCGGCTGCATACATTGGCACGTCTTCGGGATCCTCAGAGTCTAAGCAAGGGATCAAAGAAAAAAATGAGTAACAGCGTTACCCAACAAGTTCATTATATGCAAGGTGGGAAGTTGCCACATCCCAAAATTTTCCTAATTTTGGAATGTGAAATAAATAAATAAGTTTGATTGATTGTTTGACTATGTTGAAAATTCTCAATGAGAAGAAACTTTTTGAATAGAAAATCCTCTCAACCTTGAATTCAAAATCTTATATTCTTTTGTTATGACTAAGTAGCCATATAGGCAAAAGGGCATGGATTGATTATGGATTGTAGAATTGGTGTGCAAGATTTCAAAATGAAAATCATGAAGCATTCATAAGCATTTCATTACATCCATGCAAAGTTCTCACAAACTAAATCCAAATCCTAGTATCTAAATACTATAGTTGATTCGTCCAAATGTTTCTAAGGGTAATTAAATTGACTTTATAAACCCACTGTTGCTAAGGCATAAATTATTGATAATTATAGCCTAAAAAGATCCAATCAATATTACAAAATTTTAGGAACAAAATTGAGCTCATTTGGAGCTAGTATAAAAAAGTTATGGAATTAATACAAACACATAAAGATATAGATAAAATGAAATATACAAGAATTTATAAACCCACTACTTTTAAACTAGTAAAAAGATTAAAAATTTGATCCTATAATGATCTATTCGATTTTAGAAAAATTTAGAAACAAGAATCATGTCATTTGGAGTTCGTATGCAAAAGATACGAGGGAAACAAGTTAAAAAAAAAACGGCCCACCCGGTCCGACCGGACCGAGCCAGCCGGCCAGGCCACCGGCGCGCGCGTACAAGAAATCGATCGGATCACTTTAAAAAGCGTGCGAAATCTGTTTTCTAGAACCTATCTCTATTCAAACTCTTGTAACTTTTTATCTATAACTCCGAATTAACTTCCGTTTGTTTCTACTTGTTTCCTACTCCAATACCTATCTCTACAACATCCTAAACCTCCATATAAACTCGTGGAGCCACAACTGTACGAGTTTCCCTTCTCGAAATCCCGAATCTACACATGCCCGAATATTATTTCGCTTTTTAACCCATCTAGACTTCGTCGTTTGCCTTCGGTCAAAAAACGAAAGTTGTAGGAATCATCGAAATCTTTCAATCCCGACAAACCTCACCTATTTTCATCCACCACAGCCAGAGAATTTCGCAATATTTGTAAATCCAAGATCTACTCGCGCTCGTTTCTTCAAATCCAAATTCCTTTGGTGAGAATGTAGGAATAATGATTCCCCACAACTTTCATGTTCTGAGTTTTTAGATTTGACCTATGGATTTGTCTCTCTAACACAGATCTATTTCTTGTCTATTTTGAGCCAAAATCGGGTCAATCTATTCTTCTAGCCACCGGATCCTATCCGCATCCGAGATCCAATCAAATCGATGCCATGTCGTCATCCCGGTCATCTTCCTCGTCAGCTCCATGTCAACGTAAGGTCAACATCTAGTCCCAGTCAGCATGCAAAGTCAACCTGTCTAGTCAGCAGAATATTCCGTGGAATATTCCGTTCGAATTTAAAATTGCATATTATAGATCTAACTTGTAAAATTCATTAGAAATTCATACCACGTCCAAAATTGCGTATAATATATCAAATTGAAGATAATTTCACGTAGAATCATCTTATGAGAATAGATCCAACTTTTACTGTATGTGGTTACTGCAGTAATTTAATTAATTTTAATGGTCTTTTAGGTTAATAAATTCATAAGAAATTATCTGTAACTCCGAAAAATATGAATAATATATCCAATTGAAGCTACTGTAATGTACTTTAATAATATCTGGTTGGATTTAGCCTTTGCTGACTATTTAACCCGTCACAATTTAATTAGTTTTAATGGCTTTATAAATCATTAAATTAATTAAAAATTAATTGCTTGTCACAAAAATAATGGCTTTTTAATAGAAAGCTGGTTCCATGTAGATCATCAATATGCAATTAGTTCAGCCTTTGACTGTAAGGTTTTGCCGTGGAGATTTAAATAGTTTAATGGCCTATTTAGAGTAATAAATTCATAAGAAAATAAATACCAGTCAGAAAATTACAAATAATATGTCCCTGAAATCACAATTCCGTGGAGATTACAGATATAATTTTAGTTTTATTTTTAGACAACAGAAACTATATGAATCATTTAAAACCATTAAACACTATTTAAATCATACAAAAAGATCTATAACTCCGATTAAGGTGAATCCAAGTGCTAAGGTTTTGTATTGACAATATCTATACAGAGAAATTGCATGACAAATTATTTGGCACTGTTAAAACAGAAATTCATACAGAAATATTTAAACCCATTGAAATAGTGTTTTAATCATAGGAAAATATCTATAGCTCCTTTTTAGGTGATTCAAATTGCCACTGTCTCTAAATTGCATTACCTATCCAGTGGCATCTAGTTCACAATTTAATACGACATAAACATCTTTAGTTCAATTAAAGTGGTATACACCATATTAAATCAATACAACTTTAGTAATAAAAGCTTTAGTGCATTAAATGACTTTCCACATGCATCATGTAATATAATTATGTTCAGAACACTAAATGCAACCATTGTGACTCATTAAATCGTCATGCATGCATCTGTTCATCATTGTTTTCTTGTAATGTTGCCTTGTATGTTTGCAATGTTTTGAATGGTGTTTGTTGTGTTTGCTTCAAACGTTAGATTGCGAGGAGTGCAACCACTGTGATTGCAACTACTATGATTGCAAGTATTGTGGTTATGATGAGTGCAACCATTATATCTGTGAGGATTGTGAGGATTACCTAATCGACTACATCTACAACAAAGGCAAGTGGTGCTATCTTGGTCATAAATGTCCCTTGCTTTCCTATGCATTGTAGATGTTTTTGTAGAATTGCATATGTAGGAATTGATGTGTATATGCTATGCTATGTCCCATATTATTCCTAGCATTCCTTGTTTATGAGCCATCATATTGGTAGATTGCTTAGCTATGCTATTTAGACGAGGAAGGAATCACATCATGAAAAGTTATATGTTTTGCTAAATGACAAACCAATATGTTTTAATGAACCACAAGGAATGGAATTGATTGGGTCATCGAGTGTGGATTTATGGTGGGGAATGCCGCCAGACACCGAGAAAGGATTGGTTTCTTTGTTTGAAGCTTTAGTGCAACCATGTGCCAATAATGAAATGGGCGGTTGGTTGAACTAGAGGTCAGGTAACTCGAACCCGCGTATCCAGAGATGTAGATAGTGTAGGGTGGACCGCATGCCACGGATTGGGGAGCTACTTCAACGGTTCCTTCTTGGACTTCTCCCTATCATCACCCAATATGAGAGTGGTGGTACGAGTGGGCTGGCCAAGTCACATGGGTAAGTGTACTAACCCTGCAGGTGTATAAACTAATCGATTAGCCATGTCCCGGTTATGGACAAATTGAGCGACGACATCGATGCTATGATATTTCTCACTCATCCTTATTTCTTAATTACCTAAAACTTGTTGGGTGAACATAATTGGGTAGGAGCACCTGGGAGTGAACCAGAGTGTCCTATTTATCGTATTGGAAAACTACTTTGTTACAAATGATAGGATAAAACTGTTGCTTTATGCAAATGAGCCTGAACTCCACTTGGCCAAATAAGCATGTAGTTGATAGATCTGTTGTTAACCACTTTAGCCTACTTGCCATACATTTAATGTATTGACCATTTGTGGCTGCAACGTTTCATGTTGCAGGTTATATCGATCTCGAGTGATCGTTCATAGGTCGCGAGACTCCACTCAACAATTGTTCGCCTGTGGCACATTTGAAGGATGGAGACCTACCTTGTATTCGTTTTCCGCTGTGTACTTGAATAAATAATGTAAATTCTGGATCATATTCATTGTATTTATGATGCACAGTTATATTTGGTATCATTTTATACTGTGTGTGCGTTGAATCGATCCAGGGATTGGCACTATACACATGAACTCAGCCTTACCAGGCGAGGGTGTTACAAGATGGTATCAGAGCTGTGTGTTGGCTGTAGGATCGTGACCTTAGAAATGGATTAGTAATATAAGACCTCTATTAGGAGAACTATCATATTTTCTACTTTCTAGAGTTCTTATATTCCTTATCTATCTTTTCTAGAACCTCTTCTTGTTCAAAATTTATAGTTGTCCATTCTTATGATACCTATATGGGGGTTAGCATATAAGTAAAACAATAAATAAGATGAAATAAATAAACATCTCACCAAGTTTGGTTAGTTCTGGACCACCATATTTTATCTCTTTAGGAGATCATCGCTATCGTGTTAGCATATTGTTCTTATCAACTTATGTGGTATGACAATATAGGTTGTTTGCTTGGTTGTATTGAGCTATATTGTGTGATGCTTTGTTTAGGATCAGTTAGTTTTGAACTCTAATGTTTATGAAATTGTGATGAGGTTTTTAAATTAGTTTAATGGTGTGAATTGATTGAAATTCGTGATTTTACTGCTGCAGTTTTCTGCATGACCTGTTGTACCGCACGATTTTTCATATTTTATTGGTAACTCAGAAAAATATAAAAAATAGGATCTGGAGCGTAATTACCTGTAGTACATGCACAAAAATGGCTAAAATTCCTGACGAGTTTAAGGTGCCCATAAAAATTCGTGAAACCTGCTGTACTGTTTTGACAGATTTAGTTTAGAGCTTATATGTTGCTATGTTTTACTCTAGTATTGTTCCCAATGCTTTCAAACTATTTTGTGGTTATATAATACTAAGTTTATACCCCTGTAATGTTATTATACAAGTGTTTGATTGTATGTTGATCGCCTATGATTGTTTCCTTGTTTGTGACATTGATTACTTCATGTAGTTATGGGTAGGATTATTTTCTTAGTCGTTTCTTTTCTATAGAATCTATTATTTCCTATATTGAACCCTTGGAGATATAATGATGTGTTAAGTGGAAGGTTTTACAACACAATGCATTTAGGAAGGAGAATGCTTCACCTAATGGAAAAAGGATGTGGAAGTATGAAGTGTTGCACGTGATGTTATGTAGTAGATTACGCAACCTGAAGTTGAAATATCGATAGCTTAGTTTTAGTAGTAGCTTTGTTGATTGAATATATGGGAGTATACATAGAGCATTAGTTCATGCCCATGGAAACATTCTTCAAGGCAAGTGAGAATGCCCGAGTGATAGAAAAACGTGATTCACCTATCCTCATACGGGTAATGATTTGGGTGCGGATGGATTGATCACCATTCCTACTACTCTTATTATTCGCTCTTGTCCTGTTGGCTTTGCGAATCTTGAGTGCCCTTTTCAACCTTAGCAGAGTCGACGTTGAGCCTAAACCCTAGAATGGTATATTGTTACACCTTCTAAAAGCATCCATTGCTAAGCATAGCAATGTACGGTAAGGATGAATCTCAACCATGATTAATGGGTACCGTGAAGTAAACGTTTCCTAATTGCCCACCATGAGAGTTTCGCTAGTTTAAGAAGTGATTCCTCAGAAACTATCAATCATGGAGTTAGAATGTGCAATGAAAACCAATTGAGCCAAGTGAACCCTGAAGAAGTGATCTAGTCAGACTTCTTTTAAGGGCGGTAGCACCCTAATGGATCCCGAACCTTTCTTTCTTTCTAGCCTTCCCAAATCTCGGGACGAGATTTCTTTTAAGGGTGGTAGTCTGTCACATCCCAAAATTCTCCTAATTTTGGAATGTGAAATAAATAAATAAGTTTGATTGATTGTTTGACTATGTTGAAAATTCTCAATGAGAAGAAACTTTTTGAATAGAAAATCCTCTCAACCTTGAATTCAAAATCTTATATTCTTTTGTTATGACTAAGTAGCCATATAGGAAAAAGGGCATGGATTGAATATAGATTGTAGAATTGGTGTGCAAGATTTCAAAATGAAAATCATGAAGCATTCATAAGCATTTCATTACATCCATGCAAAGTTCTCACAAACTAAATCCAAATCCTAGTATCTAAATACTATAGTTGATTCGCCCAAATGTTTCTAAGGGTAATTAAATTGACTTTATAAAACCCACTGTTGCTAAGGCATAAATTATTGATAATTATAGCCTAAAAAGATCCAATTAATATTACAAAATTTTAGGAACAAAATTGAGCTCATTTGGAGCTAGTATGAAAAAGTTATGGAATAAATACAAACACATAAAGATATAAATAAAATGAAATATACAAGAATTTATAAACCCACTACTTTCAAACTAGTAAAAAGATTAAAAATTTGATCCTATAATGATCTATTCGATTTTAGAAAAATTTAGAAACAAGAATCATGTCATTTGGAGTTCGTATGCAAAAGATATGAGGAAAACAAGTTAAAAAAGGGCCGGCCCACCTGGTCCGACCGGGCCGAGCCAGCCGGCCAGGCCACTGGCGCACACGTACAGGAAATCGATCGGATCGCTTTAAAAAGCGTGCGAAATCTGTTTTCTAGAACCTATCTCTATTCAAACTCTTGTAACTTTTTATCTATAACTCCGAATTGACTTCCGTTTGTTTTTACTTGTTCCCTACTACAATACCTATATCTACAACATCATAAACCTCCATATAAACTCGTGGAGCCACAGATGTACGAGTTTCCCTTCTCGAAATCCCGAATCTACACATGCCCGAATCTTATTTCGCTTTTTAACCCATCTAGACTTCGTCGTTTGCCTTCGGTCAAAAAACGAAAGTTGTAGGAATCGTTGAAATCTTCAAATCCCGACAAACCTCACCTATTTTCATCCACCACAGCCGGAGAATTTCGTATCGCAATATTTCAGATCTTACGGTGTAAATCCAAGATCTACTTGCGCTCGTTTCTTCATATCCAAATTCCTTTGATGAGAAGGTACGAATAATGATTCCCCACAACTTTCATGTTCTGAGTTTTTCGATTTGACCTACGGATTTGTCTCTCTAACACAGATCTATTTCTTGTCTATTTTGATCCAAAATCGAGTCAATCTTTTCTTCTAGCCACCGGATCCTATCCAGACGGTCGAGATCCAATCAAATCGGTGCGTGCCATGTCGTCATCCCGGTCATCTTCCTCGTCAATGCCACGTCAACGTAAGGTCAACATCTAGTCCCAACAAGATGCAAAGTCAACTGTCAGCAGAATATTCCCTGGAATATTCCGTTCGAATTTAAAATTGCATATTATAGATCTAACTTGTAAAATTCATTAGAAATTCATACCACGTCCAAAAATTGCGTATAATATTTCAAATTGAAGATAATTTCACGTAGAATCATCTTGTTAAAATAGATCCAAATTTTACTATACGTGGTTACTGCAGTAATTTAATTAGTTTTAATGGTCTTTTAGGTTAATAAATTCATAAGAAATTATGTGTAACTCCGAAAAATATGAATAATATATCTAAATGAAGATACTGTAATGTACTTCAATAATATCTGGTTGGATTTAGCCTTTGCCGACTATTTAACCCGTCGTAATTTTATTAGTTTTAATGGCTTTATAAATCATTAAATTCATTAAAAATTAATTGCTTGTCAAAAAATAATGGCTTTTTAATGGAAAGCTGGTTCCATGTAGATCATCAATATGCAATTAGTTCAGCCTTTGACTGTAAGGTTTTGCCGTGAAGATTTAAATAGTTTAATGGCCTATTTAGAGTAATAAATTCATAAGAAAATAAATACTATTCAGAAAATTACAAATAATATGTCCCTGAAATCACAATTCCGTGGAGATTACAGATATAATTTTAGTTTGATTTTTAGACAACAGAAACTATATGAATCATTTAAAACCATTAAACACTATTTAAATCATACAAAAATATCTATAACTCCGATTAGGGTGAATCCAAGTGCTAAGGTTTTGTATTGACAATATCTATACAGAGAAATTGCATGACAAATTATTTGGCACTGTTAAAACAGAAATTCATACAGAAATATTTAAACCCATTGAAATAGTGTTTTAATCATAGGAAAATATCTATAGCTCCTTTTTAGGTGATTCAAATTGCCACTGTCTCTAAATTGCATTACCTATCCAGTGGCATCTACTTCACAATTTAATACGACATAAACATCTTTAGTTCAATTAAAGTGGTATACACCATATTAAATCAATACAACTTTAGTAATAAAAGCTTTAGTGCATTAAATGACTTTCCACATGCATCATGTAATATAATTATGTTCAGAACACTAAATGCAACCATTGTGACTCATTAAATCGTCATGCATGCATCTGTTCATCATTGTTTTCTTGTAATGTTGCAATCGTTGTATGTTTGCAATGTTTTGAATGGTGTTTGATGTTTGCTTCAAACGTTAGATTGCGAGGAGTGCAACTACTGTGATTGCAACTACTATGATTGCAAGTATTGTGGTTATGACGAGTGCAACCATTATATCTATGAGGATTGTGAGGATTACCTAATCGACTACATCTACAACAAAGGCAAGTGGTGCTATCTTGGTCATAAATGTCCTACTGTTTTCCTATGCATTGTAGATGTTTTTGTAGAATTGCATATGTAGGAATTGATGTGTATATGCTATGCTATGTCCCATATTATTCCCTAGCATTCCTTGTTTATGAGCCATCGTATTGGTAGATTGCTTAGCTATGCTATTTAGACGAGGAAGGGAATCACATCATGAAAAGTTATATGTTTTGAAAGGCTTATGTTTTGCTAAATGACAAACCAATATGTTTTAATGAACCACCTGGGCGGAATGGCATTGATTGGGTCATCGAGTGTGGATTTATGGTGGGGAATGCTGCCCAGGACACTGAGAAAGGATTGGTTTCTTTGTTTGGAAGCTTTCGTGTGTAACCATGTGCCAATAATGAAATGGGCGGTTGGTTGAACTCAGTAGGTTGTGGTAACTCGAACCCGCGTATCCAGAGATGTAGATAGTGTAGGTTGGACCGGTGCGCGTCGGGATTGGGGAGCTACTTCCTAAACGGTTCCTTCTTGGACTTCTCCCTATCATCACCCAATATGAGAGTGGTGGTACGAGCTGGGCTGGCCAAGTCACATGGGTAAAGTGTACTAACCCATGCAAGGTGTATAAACTAATCGATTAGCTGTGTCCCCGATTATGGACAAATTGAGCGACCTGATACTGATGCTATGATATTTCTCACTCATCCTTATTTCTTAATTACCTAAAACTTGTTGGGTGAACATAATTGGGTAGGAGCACCTGGGAGTGAACCAGAGTGTCCTATTTATCGTATTGGAAAAATATTTTGTTACAAATGATAGGATAAAACTGCTGCTTTATGCAAATGAGCCTGAACTCCACTTGGCCAAATAAGCATGTAGTTGATAGATCTGTTGTTAACCACTTTAGCCTACTTGCCATACATTCAATGTATTGACCATTCATGGCTGCAACGTTTCATGTTGCAGGTTATATCGTATCTGAGTGATCATTCATAGGTCGCGAGACTCCACTCAACAATTGTTCGCCTGTGGCACATTTGAAGGATGGAGATCTACCTTGTATTCGTTTTCCGCTGTGTACTTGAATAAATAATGTAAATTCTAGATCATATTCGTTGTATTTATGATGCACAGTTATATTTGGTATCATTTTGTACTGTGTGTGCCAGTGAACCGATCCAGGGATTGGCACTATACACATGAACTCAGCCTTATCAGGCGAGGGTGTTACAGAAGTTTGATGCTCAAACTACCACCTTAGATTATAAATCCTTGGCACTATGTAGTTTTTGTAAATCTTTATTCAAAGATTAATTTTTTTATGAAAATCTATGACCATCAGCCTTCACAGGTAGACCAGTACTTGCATGGAGTTCCTTTCCTGCCGCGCTCGTAGCTCCTTCCCGGAATAGGGAGTAACAAGTTACAATTCTTACACTCTGCAGAGGTGCGTTACTTTACCCATGAGAGATCAACTCCTTGTTGCACAACCGGGCGTACTTTCCCGTCCACAATGCCATGATGTGGGGCCCAGTAGTTGGTCCAAGCCAATCACTGCCCCCTTCGCGACCCCGCATACCTCCTTGGTGTCCACCATGCCCACATAATGAATTGCGACAATGGTTTGTATAAACCGTTAGATGCCAGAACTATCGTGGGATGATGAGGGTTCCCACCCATATGCTGCATATCCTCTACGAATTACCAATTAATATGCACGCTACGAGGATAACAGCCATGACCTGCACATCTGGCTTCATGCGAGAGGAAGAAGATACAACTGACTTCTCTGTCCCATTCCAAATCTCATGGCTAACGCGTAATATACGGCACTAGAATCACTGATGTCAGGGGTTATTAAGTCCCTATTTAATCATTATTGTTCGCAATTAGAACCCTAAGTTCTATTGCTTCATTATATCATCACTTAGGATGATATCTATGATTTCTTTATTTGTGAAAATAATATTTTCTTTCTTTTATATCATATCTGATAACACACAATTTGCAAATACTTTGATAAAGACTCTTCAAAGGACATGAGCAAGTGATGAACTTGCCTTGCGATGGCAAGGTAGTGAAGTCAGATGGTTTAACTGGACCTTGAGCTTCTAAGTCTACAAAAACATCATTATTGCCCGGTAAGGACAATATTTAAAGAAGCAAAATGATATGCAAGTAATGTAATGCATTATTTAACTCTATATGCATTTTCCCTATATAAGGTGCCTTTAAATGATGATTAAGCATTTATAAATATTACTTTTTAATATTTATAGCATATATATTATTTTACTTTATTTCCTTTTATTTGACTTTTATTGATATAATAATTCTTTTAGGAATTATCAATTATACATTAAAAATTGTTATTAATATTTATTTAGTATTTTTCAAAAATACTATAACATTAATATATAATGAAAGTGATTTTTATTTATTTTTATCATCTTTCAATAATTTTGTAAAATTCCATAAGGAATGTATAAATTACAAAATTCTTATAAAATTTAAATGTCCAAAATTTTATATCTTATTTTATTTGGATAGATTGGATTATTAGGAACCCAAAAGTATTTTATTTACAATTTTTGGACTATTATTTTATTTTCTAGAATTTAATTAATTCTAGGGGTATTTTGGTCTTTTCCTTTTTATTCAAACATGCCTGCAAAGGTTTCTGGGCTAATCATACTTATTGGGCCCTGGTGGCCCATTAGTACTAGACAAAAGAGCCACCCCGAAGGGTTTGGCCCAGCTCGGCCCACTCCTCACTGCCTCTCTCTCCCTCGAGCTTATCCTCTCCTCCTCTGACCCTTGGCGATTCCCTTAGTAGGCCGTTACGTCGCCTCCGTGGTGTAACAGGGGGTTTTCGACGATTCCCGTTCGTTCTATCCAATTGGATTCAAGCCCGGGGCTCTCCTTCAATGGATCGATGCCGTCCCGAACCCTAGGGTTTGGGGGTTGGCATGGATTCAAGTGCTGTCGTGGTCGTCGTCCATCGAGTGAAGGGAATATGCCCACGAGGCAATAATGAAGTGGTTATTATCGTATTCCTTATTTATGATAAATGTTTATTTTACATGCTATAATTGTATTAATACGGAAACGTTAATACATGTGTGTTTAATAAACAAAAAAGGAAGTTCCTAGTTATGCCTCTCTTATAAACTAGCTCGTTGATTAACAAGATGATCATAGGTTTCCTGATCATGGCCATTGGATGTTGTTAATAACGAGGTCACAACATTAGTGTAATGGTGTGATGAACATTCATCCGAAGTATAGCATTACGATCAAAGTCATTGAGTTTATATTGCTATAACAACTTACAAAGTGATCCTAATCCTTAGACCATGAGATCATGTCAAGCACTAACACCGGAAGAGTTTCTTGATAACATCAAACGTCACACCGTAACTGGGTGATTATAAAGATGGGTTCAGAACTACTAAAGTGTTATGTTGATGCCCATGGATTGAGAGTGGAATTTGTTCATCCCGATGATGGATAGATATGCTCTAGGCCCTCTCGGTGATATCACATTGATTAGCTTGCAAGCAAGTGATTTGATCACTAGAATGTTATATCACGGGAACGAGAAAAGAGTGCATGTCGATGCGAGATCAAACTAGGTATGGAGATACCGATGATCGAATCTCGGACATGTAATATATCATGAAACAAAGGGATTAAGATACTAGCATAAAAGGTTAACGATCACAAGAAAGTCATCGTTGAATGTGTGGGAGTCGATGGGTCTCCAGATCCCGCTTCTGATTATTGATCTAAGAGGGGTCTTGATCATGTCCGCATTATTCGCGAACCATAGGGTGACACACTTAAGAGACACCGACATCCATTTAGAGCAAAAGTTTCATGCCGAAAAGAATAACAAGCGCAGGAATTTATTTCACTAGATACCGAAACGGGTTTTCGGGTGAAATTACAGAAAGTGTTTCTGCTTGTGAAATGAAATACTAGAAAGGGGTTATATGTGAATGTTTGTCATTAAAGTAATTGACAAAATTTTGAATAAATAAAAGGAGTTTTATTTAATGAGAGTTTGCATTAAATTTGGTGGAAATTTAATGGGAATTTGAGTGGGTTTTTGAGTGGAGGGAATTGAAAGGCATTTGAGTGAGTGGAGTGTCCACCCACATGAATGTGGAAGAGGTGGGGGCAACCCCATGGCTGGGCGCATGGCCCCTTGGGTTCCCCCCTCTCCCTATAAAAGGAGCCCCCTCCCTCTCTCTCACTCACACCTCCTCGTGAAGGATCTCTCTCCTCCTCTAGAATTTATCCCCCATGGTCTCGGACTAGCGACATACATGTTCCCGGTGGCTATTCGGCAAGAAAGAGTTATGCTTCATTGCATCATGGGCGAGGAGGCGGAGGTTGCTCGGTGCCTCGAGCGTGTCTTGTGACACGCAGATCTTGCTGTTTTGCGGCGCTAGGACTTCCTCTCGATCTTGAGATCGACAAGAGATCGTCTATGTCAACCACGAGTTTGGACTCGTTAAGCTTTGTCAGTATTCATGGGTATGTTCTCTATGGATGTACATCCGCTCGTTGTTTGTATCTAGTAGATAGATCTTGGTACATAGTTGTTCCCATCGTAGGAATGTTTTTTGTTTTCTATGCTGCGAACCCTACATCTAGGTGATGCTCTGCACCTCCAGGCATGATCAGGGTCGCTGCCATGGCGCCCGTCTTGGGTTGCGCCCCTCTGGGGTGCTCCCCGTGCCGCCATGGTCGTCGGCCCCTCTGCTTCCTCTTCTATTCTTCAGCGAGGACCTACGGTGAGTTTGATTCCTCTCCCCTAGTGCTATCTATGCTTGCTGAATTGATGCTAGATGCTGGCAGTGTCCTCTCTGGCTACTGTCTGATTCAGATTAGGGTTCCTGTTATGTGATTGATCATGTACTGGGTGAATTGAATCATGTTTGGGATGGTCTGTACACATGCTAAATTATTATTGCGTCAGGCTTGTTGCTTAAGATGATCTATGCTGTTTCTGGTGGCTTACTAGATGATTTGATGCTTGGATTGCATCAGATTCAGATGATATAGTTGCTTGGGAATCATGCTTGATTAAGTCAGTGACTTTATAAGTGTTCACTGTCATCTCTAGGTTTATGATCATGATTATGACATGATGAAATCATTGTCCTGGTGGTGTTGGCTTAGAACAAGTGTATAGTTTGAGATTATCATGATCTCAAACAGTGAAGTTTAATATAGGAATTTCCCAGTTATGATTCCTGTGTTTAACAGGAAAATGATTAGTTAAGTTGATTGTTTGAATTTGTGATGATTAAATGTCTATCCTGATTCATAATGGATTGTTCTTGTGACACCATCATGGTATGGCACACAAGTTTGATTCTAACCCACTGATTGGTTGTTTTAGGCTTAAGACAAACTTGGCTTTATAAGATAAATAGAGATGCTCTTCTCTGAATTCTCTAAGACCAATGATGTTGGTCTGAGGCTTAGGGATGTTGGTATGAGGCTTAGGGTTTGATTTTAGAGTTTTAAAAATCCCTATGATGGATTCACCCCACTTGGGGTGCTTACTGAGGGTTTGTTTAATAAAACAACACATGCTTTTCTCTAAATAAGATGATTAAATCATGTGAAGGTTTTATGAAACTCACCACAGACTCGGATGTTTGTGGAGTAAGTTGGTGATGATCTTGATCTGGTTTTGCTGGATTCCTGTGCTTGACCTTGATCTGGCCTGCTCCTCCTAGTTCCTGGACTTGGCCTTGCTGTCCACCTGATCCATCCCCCTCCTTATGTCACCATCCTGGTGATGTTTGGTTGATACTTGGTGGTTTGGTTGCTGGCTATGATGCTTGGTTTAGCTGCTGTCTACACTGGCTGTTCTTGTGTGTTGTGAAGTGGAGAGATGCACTAGTGCCTCTCCACGGCTGTGCTTGTGGTTTTGTGAGTTTGGGCTGTTCTGTGAGGTCGACAGCACACCACATGCATGTTGGTGTGTGTCCTGCCTGTGTGCTATGCACTTGTGGATATGTTCGAATCTGAAACTTACTATTACAGTTACTTTTACTGGTGGTGGATTTGTCCTTTCAATTTGTTGTTTGACACGGCTTTAAATTTATGAAAGATGGATTCTTTTATATTGGTGAAACTTTCCCCTTTTCTATAAATTTCTCAATGATGAATTTGTCAAGTGCATTTCACTGACATATCTGAGAGAAATAATACTAACACTAACCTTCTTTTGTTTTATTATTTAGTCTTTGTTTTGCAGGTACATATATATGGATGAAGATTTAGTTTAGGTTTAGTTATAGAATATTTTCATGGTTAGAATATTTTCATGGTTAGAATCCCATGAAGCTAGAATTTAAAGACTTTTTACTTGGATTGTACCGTCTAAACTATTGTTGCTATATCATGAGTATGGATCTGATATGTTTTGTGTTGCATGGTTTGAAATTTAACCTCTATTCGGAGCAAGACCAAGATTGTCTCAATTTACGAGGCACTTATCCGTGTTGTTCAGTTGTGCCTCTCTTTAAAATTCACAGGTAAAAGTAATAATTGGAACCTGATTGAAGTATTGTGCTAGTTTTTTTCAATGCCACTCTTGCGGTGTTGTGAAACAGATCACATTACAACTAAACTGTACCTGCTGCGTGTAGGTTATGATTTAAATAGTGCCCTTTGATGTCCATTTTCTGGAGGTGGCTAATTTTCATGGTTAGATGAAATGGGAAGGTTCTACCGAGGCTAGTTTCGATCACTGGCCTTTTATGCATGTATTTTGATTAGGATCCTATTTAGCGGTTACAACTACAATTATCATTATTTACTTTGGGCTGTGCATGTATTTTGATTAGGATCCTATTTAGCGGTTACAACTACAATTATCATTATTTACTTTGGGCTGTCCTTATAAATTCCTTTATTCTTCAATTCTAAAAATAATATCATCGCTCCGGATCAACGGCCTTTTATGCATGTATTTTGATTAGGATCCTATTTTGAGATGCTTCCTTTCCCACTTGCTCCAGATTGTTTGGTGAGGCCCGAGGGACGAGAGAAGATTGTTTAATATCATCGGGCTAGTTCAAAATTTACACTAAATTTTGACAAATGAACTAAAAATGAGATTTAGGTGGGATCCCATTTGACACCCCACGTTGCTCGTACGTTACTCTGTTATGCTAACCGGGGCGGCCTACTCTGGCGATGTCGTGTCCTTTCACTATGTGTCGAGTAGCTAACTTAACAAAATTGCAACATTTTGTTGGATCATTTCGTGCCATCCTTGTGTTATGTAGTTCGAGTGCAAATCAAAATAAGCGCAACCAGGAGTTGATGTCCAATAGAAAATTGCATCTCACACCATCCTTTGTGACAAACGTTGCACAGAACACCATCCTTTGTGACAAATGTTGCACAGAACACAAAAACAAACCTTCTGTTGCAGCTAGCACAGGTTTGTTTCTAATTTGTTGCACCTAGCACAGGTCAGGTTTGTTTCTAATTCGTTGCACCTAGCACAGGTTTGTGGCAAACGTTGCACAACTAATGTTCTCTTGCCAGCTTGCATAAGAGAAACACTAGCAGAAGTGCCCTTGCGCTGCATCGGAAAGACCAATCTAATTCGTATGAAAAAGTATTTTTTTTATATTTTTTTTCACTTACCGGTGGCATTGGTGGATAATATATTTTTTGGTCAAAGGGTAAAGTCGTCCAAAAAAGTAATTTTTTTATATATTTTTTACTTACCGGTGGCATTGGTGGTGGGTAATTTATTTTTTGTCAAAGGGTAAAGTCGTCCAAAAAATATAGATGCTATAAGAAACACCCCTTCCTTTATTATAAGAGAAACATTGGACGTATAACACTAGAGAATTGGCATATAACACTAGAATTTTTGCCAGCATAGCATTTGAAAATGATAGCTATTTCAGCAACACAATTACCAACATATATCAATAACATTGTAATGATAGCAATTTAAGCAAAAGAATGTATCATGGCACATTAAGCTACGAAAGTTACCAACACCAAGAGTAGTGTTTCTGGCACATCCAAAAGAGATAGTCTTCGGATCTTGCAAATATTACATGGTTCGTGCCATTCCATACAATTGTTTTTGGTTTAATGGCTCATTGTTGACCATTTTGCATGGCTTGCTCCCTCTATTGCGCTTCCAACCCAGCTGTGAAGTAAGAATATGTCCTGCTATTGGTGTAATGGTCACTTCCCCTTGCTCGTCCTCTTCCAGTCCATGAATCATGAACATCTTGTTGGTGTGTTGGTATAGCATGAGCCAGAGGGTTGGTGTGGTGGCGGTGCAGCATGAGCCGAGGGTTGGCGTGGTGACGGCGATACCCCAATATTCTCAGGTAGCTTGCGATTACTCTATGTCAATAAGAGAGTTGTAGAATTAAACATAAGGCTGCAATATAGCATAAAACGCTCAACATTAATAAGCGTATTAAAAGAATTACCTTATGGCTGACTTCCTAATAGCAAGGTGAGGCTTGAGAGGCTTGGTACAAGTTGTGTACCGATGCCCTTTTAACTTACAATTTGAGCAAGTGATAGTACTAATTTTGACACTACCATCTTGCCCTTCCCCTGCACTTGGCCTTTTTTTCTTTTTTCTCCCAGGCTTGGTTGCAAAGACAGGAGGTTCTATGTCTGGGGTATCCGTTTTCACCCAGTCATCTTGCCCCGGCACGGGATATATCATTGACTTGTAGGTCATCATGACAAACAGACATGTGCCTTCAGACTTGCAGCAAACTGTGATCCTATCCTTGTCATTCCTCAAGTATTCCCAATCTCGCTGATGCACAACGTGATAGTTTAGGAGGGCTCTTCTAAACTAATGGACATCTTCAAAGCACATATTAATCTGAAACCGGTCACGTGCATTCTTCCTTGATTCATCATATTAGGCTCTCTTGAAAGCCTTCTTAGCTCTGCTCCTCTTCTTCGTTATCGACGACAAGTCATTTCCATCTACAACTTGATCATCATCACTAGAATCAATGAGCTCCTTACACTCACTTGATCACTAAATGTCATGCCTTGTTCCTCTACATATCCTTCTAAAGCCCTTCTCTTAGCATCCCTTGACATCTCTGCCTTATGCCTAGCTTGCTTAGCTCTAGTTTCCTTTTGCATTTCTTTCTTAGATATGGCATCCACTATTACAGCCTCAGTTTGAATTGGGTACAAGTCTTCTACATCAGTATGACCTTCACAACATACAAGCAATTCATCATTAAGGCCAGACTCGCTGTCAACTTCATAATCTCCACAGTCCTCATCGGTAAAGCCATCAACTTGGGTATCTAGACCATGAGTTGTAGGTTCATTCTGCCTGCTCCAAATATCAGCTAACTGCACTTCCTCAAAGAATTCCAACCTGAAGAACAAACAATTGCAATACATTTAACTCTAGGCAAAATAGTACACTTATAGTCAAATTTCTTTCAATCATATACGGAATTTCTTTCAACAGATTGCACAATCTCATACCCATTCTTCAAACTGTCAAAATCACACCATGAATTCAAGAAAATTAATGCATATGTACGTCGATCTGAGCACAAAAAATCTGAGGACAACCTAGGGTTCCTCTTATTTGCCCAAATAATCAAAGGGCACAACCTAATACAAGATCACTAAATAGAGGGGGCGGATGATGGCGGAGGAGAACGTACCCACACGACTGGGACAGGGGGTCGCTGGATTCCGCCTAAGCCATCGCCGGCGCGCCTCCTGAACTGCCGTCGACCATGTCCCTGGACGACACTGTCCGTGCCCCATCTCCATGAGAGAGCATGAGGGACACATACCCACGGAATGGATAGAGAGGGTCGCTAGATTCCGTAGTCGCGTCGCCGGGTACCGCCATCGTTGTCGGCGCGCCTCCTCCGTCGGCTCCGCCGTCGCTCGTGTCGCCAGGTCGCATCGCCTGGTGTTTTCATTTTTTATTTCTTAGATAAGATCGACTGGGTCAGTTCGACTTGGTTAGTTCCGGGAGAGGGCCTGTGGTGGGCTGATTGATGCCACAAAAGCTAACGAGCGGGCCGGACTGCCAAATTACCTATTAGCAATAATGTCGTTGATCTGGGCTAGGTGCAACGAATTTAGTACAAACCTGTGCTAGCTGCAACGAAAGGTTTGTTTTTGTGTTCTCTACAACGTTTGCCACAAAGTCTGGTGTGAGATGCAATTTTCTCTGTCCAATATCTAATATTGTTTCTCGTATTTATGATGCCCTTTCTTATAGTTACATGAGCAAGAGTAAATGAAGCTGGCAAGACATTATCTTGAAAATTTTGTGTTAAACATGGTATTGCAAGCTGAGAAAAGAATGATGTTTCACTTATTTGGTTATTTAAGTTGCTGACTAGGAGCATGGTTGATATGAACAATCTAAATTTTGTATTCATAGATGGCAATTATTTGTAATTTAAGTTATCGAATTTGAAACGATGTTGACCTGAACATTCCAAGATTTTGTATTCATGTATGACTATTAAACGACCTGTGTTGCTTGATGCGGTGACCCAGCATACCACTGCATGTGTAGTACACTATAGTCGTTGAGATGACATCCACAGAACACCGTTCCGTAAATATTACATCCCTCAGAATGGTACAACAGAAACATTGCGGGTTCATATTACAAAAGTACACACATTATTCTTATTACAATACCGGAAGTTCAGACTTCCAAAAGATCCAACTTACAAACCAAAATATAAAGTGTTCAGCGGAATTTAAAAGTAACAGCTCCGTCTAGGAGTTGAGCTCAACAGCTTATTCTATAGAGTTCATGCTGCTCGGCTCCGTTGGTTACTACTAACTAGGGATACTTATACTTAGTTGGACTCGTTATCCTCGACACCGTAGCGGATTTCGTAATCCACTCCTTCAACGCCTCTGGATAGATCAGGTTCCTCGTAGAACACATCTTCTTGACATTCGGCTGCATACATTGGCACATCTTCGGGATCCTCAGAGTCTAAGCAAGGGATCAAAGAAAAAAATGAGTAACAGCGTTACCCAACAAGTTCATTATATGCAAGGTGGGAAGTTGCCACATCCCAAAATTTTCCTAATTTTGGAATGTGAAATAAATAAATAAGTTTGATTGATTGTTTGACTATGTTGAAAATTCTCAATGAGAAGAAACTTTTTGAATAGAAAATCCTCTCAACCTTGAATTCAAAATCTTATATTCTTTTGTTATGACTAAGTAGCCATATAGGCAAAAGGGCATGGATTGATTATGGATTGTAGAATTGGTGTGCAAGATTTCAAAATGAAAATCATGAAGCATTCATAAGCATTTCATTACATCCATGCAAAGTTCTCACAAACTAAATCCAAATCCTAGTATCTAAATACTATAGTTGATTCGCCCAAATGTTTCTAAGGGTAATTAAATTGACTTTATAAAACCCACTGTTGCTAAGGCATAAATTATTGATAATTATAGCCTAAAACGATCCAATTAATATTACAAAATTTTAGGAACAAAATTGAGCTCATTTGGAGCTAGTATAAAAAAGTTATGGAATTAATACAAACACATAAAGATATAGATAAAATGAAATATACAAGAATTTATAAACCCACTACTTTCAAACTAGTAAAAAGATTAAAAATTTGATCCTATAATGATCTATTCGATTTTAGAAAAATTTAGAAACAAGAATCATGTCATTTGGAGTTCGTATGCAAAAGATACGAGGGAAACAAGTTAAAAAAAAACGGTCCGGCCCACCCGGTCCGACCGGACCGAGCCAGCCGGCCAGGCCACCGGCGCGCGCGTACAAGAAATCGATCGGATCGCTTTAAAAAGCGTGCGAAATCTGTTTTCTAGAACCTATCTCTATTCAAACTCTTGTAACTTTTTATCTATAACTCCGAATTAACTTCCGTTTGTTTCTACTTGTTTCCTACTCCAATACCTATCTCTACAACATCCTAAACCTCCATATAAACTCGTGGAGCCACAACTATACGAGTTTCCCTTCTCGAAATCCCGAATCTACACATGCCCGAATATTATTTCGCTTTTTAACCCATCTAGACTTCGTCGTTTGCCTTCGGTCAAAAAACGAAAGTTGTAGGAATCATCGAAATCTTTCAATCCCGACAAACCTCACCTATTTTCATCCACCACAGCCAGAGAATTTCGTATCGCAATATTTCAGATCTTACGGTGTAAATCCAAGATCTACTCGCGCTCGTTTCTTCAAATCCAAATTCCTTTGGTGAGAATGTAGGAATAATGATTCCCCACAACTTTCATGTTCTGAGTTTTTAGATTTGACCTATGGATTTGTCTCTCTAACACAGATCTATTTCTTGTCTATTTTGAGCCAAAATCGGGTCAATCTATTCTTCTAGCCACCGGATCCTATCCAGACGGTCGAGATCCAATCAAATCGGTGCGTGCCATGTCGTCATCCCGGTCATCTTCCTCGTCAGCTCCATGTCAACGTAAGGTCAACATCTAGTCCCAGTCAGCATGCAAAGTCAACCTGTCTAGTCAGCAGAATATTCCGTGGAATATTCCGTTCGAATTTAAAATTGCATATTATAGATCTAACTTGTAAAATTCATTAGAAATTCATACCACGTCCAAAAATTGCGTATAATATATCAAATTGAAGATAATTTCACGTAGAATCATCTTATGAGAATAGATCCAACTTTTACTGTATGTGGTTACTGCAGTAATTTAATTAATTTTAATGGTCTTTTAGGTTAATAAATTCATAAGAAATTATCTGTAACTCCGAAAAATATGAATAATATATCCAATTGAAGCTACTGTAATGTACTTTAATAATATCTGGTTGGATTTAGCCTTTGCTGACTATTTAACCCGTCACAATTTAATTAGTTTTAATGGCTTTATAAATCATTAAATTAATTAAAAATTAATTGCTTGTCACAAAAATAATGGCTTTTTAATAGAAAGCTGGTTCCATGTAGATCATCAATATGCAATTAGTTCAGCCTTTGACTGTAAGGTTTTGCCGTGGAGATTTAAATAGTTTAATGGCCTATTTAGAGTAATAAATTCATAAGAAAATAAATACCAGTCAGAAAATTACAAATAATATGTCCCTGAAATCACAATTCCGTGGAGATTACAGATATAATTTTAGTTTTATTTTTAGACAACAGAAACTATATGAATCATTTAAAACCATTAAACACTATTTAAATCATACAAAAAGATCTATAACTCCGATTAAGGTGAATCCAAGTGCTAAGGTTTTGTATTGACAATATCTATACAGAGAAATTGCATGACAAATTATTTGGCACTGTTAAAACAGAAATTCATACAGAAATATTTAAACCCATTGAAATAGTGTTTTAATCATAGGAAAATATCTATAGCTCCTTTTTAGGTGATTCAAATTGCCACTGTCTCTAAATTGCATTACCTATCCAGTGGCATCTAGTTCACAATTTAATACGACATAAACATCTTTAGTTCAATTAAAGTGGTATACACCATATTAAATCAATACAACTTTAGTAATAAAAGCTTTAGTGCATTAAATGACTTTCCACATGCATCATGTAATCTAATTATGTTCAAAACACTAAATGCAACCATTGTGACTCATTAAATCGTCATGCATGCATCTGTTCATCATTGTTTTCTTGTAATGTTGCACTGTTGTATGTTTGCAATGTTTTGAATGGTGTTTGTTGTGTTTGCTTCAAACGTTAGATTGCGAGGAGTGCAACTACTGTGATTGCAACTACTATGATTGCAAGTATTGTGGTTATGATGAGTGCAACCATTATATCTGTGAGGATTGTGAGGATTACCTAATCGACTACATCTACAACAAAGGCAAGTGGTGCTATCTTGGTCATAAATGTCCTACTGTTTTCCTATGCATTGTAGATGTTTTTGTAGAATTGCATATGTAGGAATTGATGTGTATATGCTATGCTATGTCCCATATTATTCCCTAGCATTCCTTGTTTATGAGCCATCATATTGGTAGATTGCTTAGCTATGCTATTTAGACGAGGAAGGGAATCACATCATGAAAAGTTATATGTTTTGCTAAATGACAAACCAATATGTTTTAATGAACCACCTGGGCGGAATGGAATTGATTGGGTCATCGAGTGTGGATTTATGGTGGGGAATGCCGCCCAGGACACTGAGAAAGGATTGGTTTCTTTGTTTGGAAGCTTTCGTGTGCAACCATGTGCCAATAATGAAATGGGCGGTTGGTTGAACTCAGTAGGTTGTGGTAACTCGAACCCGCGTATCCAGAGATGTAGATAGTGTAGGGTGGACGGTCTTGCGTCGGGATTGGGAGCTACTTCGACGGTTCCTTCTTGGACTTCTCCCTATCATCACCCAATATGAGAGTGGTGGTACGAGCTGGGCTGGCCAAGTCACATGGGTAAAGTGTACTAACCCCTGCAGGGTGTATAAACTAATCGATTAGCCATGTCCCCGGTTATGGACAAATTGAGCGACCTGATACTGATGCTATGATATTTCTCACTCATCCTTATTTCTTAATTACCTAAAACTTGTTGGGTGAACATAATTGGGTAGGAGCACCTGGGAGTGAACCAGAGTGTCCTATTTATCGTATTGGAAAACTACTTTGTTACAAATGATAGGATAAAACTGTTGCTTTATGCAAATGAGCCTGAACTCCACTTGGCCAAATAAGCATGTAGTTGATAGATCTGTTGTTAACCACTTTAGCCTACTTGCCATACATTTAATGTATTGACCATTTGTGGCTGCAACGTTTCATGTTGCAGGTTATATCGTATCTGAGTGATCGTTCATAGGTCGCGAGACTCCACTCAACAATTGTTCGCCTGTGGCACATTTGAAGGATGGAGATCTACCTTGTATTCGTTTTCCGCTGTGTACTTGAATAAATAATGTAAATTCTGGATCATATTCATTGTATTTATGATGCACAGTTATATTTGGTATCATTTTATACTGTGTGTGCCAGTGAATCGATCCAGGGATTGGCACTATACACATGAACTCAGCCTTACCAGGCGAGGGTGTTACAAGATGGTATCAGAGCTGTGTGTTGGCTGTAGGATCGTGACCTTAGAAATGGATTAGTAATAGAAGACCTCTATTAGGAGAACTATCATATTTTCTACTTTCTAGAGTTCTTATATTCCTTATCTATCTTTTCTAGAACCTCTTCTTGTTCAAAATTTATAGTTGTCCATTCTTATGATACCTATATGGGGGTTAGCATATAAGTAAAACAATAAATAAGATGAAATAAATAAACATCTCACCAAGTTTGGTTAGTTCTGGACCACCATATTTTATCTCTTTAGGAGATCATCACTATCGTGTTAGCATATTGTTCTTATCAACTTATGTGGTATGACAATATAGGTTGTTTGCTTGGTTGTATTGAGCTATATTGTGTGATGCTTTGTTTAGGATCAGTTAGTTTTGAACTCTAATGTTTATGAAATTGTGATGAGGTTTTTAAATTAGTTTAATGGTGTGAATTGATTGAAATTCGTGATTTTACTGCTGCAGTTTTCTGCATGACCTGTTGTACCGCGCAATTTTTCATATTTTATTGGTAACTCGGAAAAATCTAAAAAAATAGGATCTGGAGCGTAATTACCTGTAGTACATGCACAAAAAATGGCTAAAATTCCTGACGAGTTTAAGGTGCCCATAAAAATTCGTGAAACCTGCTGTACTGTTTTGACAGATTTAGTTTAGAGCTTATATGTTGCTATGTTTTACTCTAGTATTGTTCCCAATGCTTTCAAACTATTTTGTGGTTATATAATACTAAGTTTATACCCCTGTAATGTTATTATACAAGTGTTTGATTGTATGTTGATCGCCTATGATTGTTTCCTTGTTTGTGACATTGATTACTTCATGTAGTTATGGGTAGGATTATTTTCTTAGTCGTTTCTTTTCTATAGAATCTATTCTTTCCTATATTGAACCCTTGGAGATATAATGATGTGTTAAGTGGAAGGTTTTACAACACAATTCATTTAGGAAGGAGAATGCTTCACCTAATGGAAAAAGGATGTGGAAGTATGAAGTGTTGCACGTGATGTTATGTAGTAGATTACGCAACCTGAAGTTGAAATATCGATAGCTTAGTTTTAGTAGTAGCTTTGTTGATTGAATATATGGGAGTATACATAGAGCATTAGTTCATGCCCATGGAAACATTCTTCAAGGCAAGTGAGAATGCCCGAGTGATAGAAAAACGTGATTCACCTATCCTCATACAGGGTAATGATTTGGGTGCAGGATGGATTGATCACCATTCCTACTACTCTTATTATTCGCTCTTGTACTGTTGGCTTTGCGAATCTTGAGTGCCCTTTTCAACCTTAGCAGAGAGTCGACGTTGAGCCTAAACCCTAGAATGGTATATTGTTACACCCTTCTAAAAGCATCCATTGCTAAGCATAGCAATGTACGGTAAGGATGAATCTCAACCATGATTAATGGGTACCGTGAAGTAAACGTTTCCTAATTGCCCACCATGAGAGTTTCGCTAGTTTAAGAAGTGATTCCTCAGAAACTATCAATCATGGAGTTAGAATGTGCAATGAAAACCAATTGAGCCAAGTGAACCCTGAAGAAGTGATCTAGTCAGACTTCTTTTAAGGGCGGTAGCACCCTAATGGATCCCGAACCTTTCTTTCTTTCTAGCCTTCCCAAATCTCGGGACGAGATTTCTTTTAAGGGTGGTAGTCTGTCACATCCCAAAATTCTCCTAATTTTGGAATGTGAAATAAATAAATAAGTTTGATTGATTGTTTGACCATGTTGAAAATTCTCAATGAGAAGAAACTTTTTGAATAGAAAATCCTCTCAACCTTGAATTCAAAATCTTATATTCTTTTGTTATGACTAAGTAGCCATATAGGAAAAAGGGCATGGATTGAATATAGATTGTAGAATTGGTGTGCAAGATTTCAAAATGAAAATCATGAAGCATTCATAAGCATTTCATTACATCCATGCAAAGTTCTCACAAACTAAATCCAAATCCTAGTATCTAAATACTATAGTTGATTACCAAATGTTTCTAAGGGTAATTAAATTGACTTTATAAAACCCACTTGCTAAGGCATAAATTATTGATAATTATAGCCTAAAAAGATCCAATTAATATTACAAAATTTTAGGAACAAAATTGAGCTCATTTGGAGCTAGTATGAAAAAGTTATGGAATAAATACAAACACATAAAGATATAAATAAAATGAAATATACAAGAATTTATAAACCCACTACTTTCAAACTAGTAAAAAGATTAAAAATTTGATCCTATAATGATCTATTCGATTTTAGAAAAATTTAGAAACAAGAATCATGTCATTTGGAGTTCGTATGCAAAAGATATGAGGAAAACAAGTTAAAAAAGGGCCGGCCCACCTGGTCCGACCGGGCCGAGCCAGCCGGCCAGGCCACTGGCGCACACGTACAGGAAATCGATCGGATCGCTTTAAAAAGCGTGCGAAATCTGTTTTCTAGAACCTATCTCTATTCAAACTCTTGTAACTTTTTATCTATAACTCCGAATTGACTTCCGTTTGTTTTTACTTGTTCCCTACTACAATACCTATATCTACAACATCATAAACCTCCATATAAACTCGTGGAGCCACAGATGTACGAGTTTCCCTTCTCGAAATCCCGAATCTACACATGCCCGAATCTTATTTCGCTTTTTAACCCATCTAGACTTCGTCGTTTGCCTTCGGTCAAAAAACGAAAGTTGTAGGAATCGTTGAAATCTTCAAATCCCGACAAACCTCACCTATTTTCATCCACCACAGCCGGAGAATTTCGTATCGCAATATTTCAGATCTTACGGTGTAAATCCAAGATCTACTTGCGCTCGTTTCTTCAAATCCAAATTCCTTTGATGAGAAGGTACGAATAATGATTCCCCACAACTTTCATGTTCTGAGTTTTTCGATTTGACCTACGGATTTGTCTCTCTAACACAGATCTATTTCTTGTCTATTTTGATCCAAAATTGAGTCAATCTTTTCTTCTAGCCACCGGATCCTATCCAGACGGTCGAGATCCAATCAAATCGGTGTGTGCCATGTCGTCATCCCGGTCATCTTCCTCGTCAATGCCACGTCAACGTAAGGTCAACATCTAGTCCCAGTCAGCATGCAAAGTCAACCTGTCCAGTCAGCAGAATATTCCCTGGAATATTCCGTTCGAATTTAAAATTGCATATTATAGATCTAACTTGTAAAATTCATTAGAAATTCATACCACGTCCAAAAATTGCGTATAATATATCAAATTGAAGATAATTTCACGTAGAATCATCTTGTTAAAATAGATCCAAATTTTACTATACGTGGTTACTGCAGTAATTTAATTAGTTTTAATGGTCTTTTAGGTTAATAAATTCATAAGAAATTATGTGTAACTCCGAAAAATATGAATAATATATCTAATTGAAGATACTGTAATGTACTTTAATAATATCTGGTTGGATTTAGCCTTTGCCGACTATTTAACCCGTCGTAATTTTATTAGTTTTAATGGCTTTATAAATCATTAAATTCATTAAAAATTAATTGCTTGTCAAAAAATAATGGCTTTTTAATGGAAAGCTGGTTCCATGTAGACCATCAATATGCAATTAGTTCAGCTTTTGACTGTAAGGTTTTGCCGTGAAGATTTAAATAGTTTAATGGCCTATTTAGAGTAATAAATTCATAAGAAAATAAATACTATTCAGAAAATTACAAATAATATGTCCCTGAAATCACAATTCCGTGGAGATTACAGATATAATTTTAGTTTGATTTTTAGACAACAGAAACTATATGAATCATTTAAAACCATTAAACACTATTTAAATCATACAAAAAGATCTATAACTCCGATTAGGGTGAATCCAAGTGCTAAGGTTTTGTATTGACAATATCTATACAGAGAAATTGCATGACAAATTATTTGGCACTGTTAAAACAGAAATTCATACAGAAATATTTAAACCCATTGAAATAGTGTTTTAATCATAGGAAAATATCTATAGCTCCTTTTTAGGTGATTCAAATTGCCACTGTCTCTAAATTGCATTACCTATCCAGTGGCATCTACTTCACAATTTAATACGACATAAATATCTTTAGTTCAATTAAAGTGGTATACACCATATTAAATCAATACAACTTTAGTAATAAAAGCTTTAGTGCATTAAATGACTTTCCACATGCATCATGTAATATAATTATGTTCAGAACACTAAATGCAACCATTGTGACTCATTAAATCGTCATGCATGCATCTGTTCATCATTGTTTTCTTGTAATGTTGCACTGTTGTATGTTTGCAATGTTTTGAATGGTGTTTGATGTGTTTGCTTCAAACGTTAGATTGCGAGGAGTGCAACTACTGTGATTGCAACTACTATGATTGCAAGTATTGTGGTTATGACGAGTGCAACCATTATATCTATGAGGATTGTGAGGATTACCTAATCGACTACATCTACAACAAAGGCAAGTGGTGCTATCTTGGTCATAAATGTCCTACTGTTTTCCTATGCATTGTAGATGTTTTTGTAGAATTGCATATGTAGGAATTGATGTGTATATGCTATGCTATGTCCCATATTATTCCCTAGCATTCCTTGTTTATGAGCCATCGTATTGGTAGATTGCTTAGCTATGCTATTTAGACGAGGAAGGGAATCACATCATGAAAAGTTATATGTTTTGAAAGGCTTATGTTTTGCTAAATGACAAACCAATATGTTTTAATGAACCACACAGGCGGAATGGCATTGATTGGGTCGAGTGTGGATTTATGGTGGGGAATCTTGAGGACTTTGAGAAAGGATTGGTTTCTTTGTTTGGAAGCTTTCATGTGTAACCATGTGCCAATAATGAAATGGGCGGTTGGTTGAACTCAGTAGGTTGTGGTAACTCGAACCCGCGTATCCAGAGATGTAGATAGTGTAGGTTGGACCGGTGCGCGTCGGGATTGGGGAGCTACTTCCTAAACGGTTCCTTCTTGGACTTCTCCCTATCATCACCCAATATGAGAGTGGTGGTACGAGCTGGGCTGGCCAAGTCACATGGGTAAAGTGTACTAACCCCTGCAGGGTGTATAAACTAATCGATTAGCCGTGTCCCCGATTATGGACAAATTGAGCGACATCGATGCTATGATATTTCTCACTCATCCTTATTTCTTAATTACCTAAAACTTGTTGGGTGAACATAATTGGGTAGGAGCACCTGGGAGTGAACCAGAGTGTCCTATTTATCGTATTGGAAAACTACTTTGTTACAAATGATAGGATAAAACTGCTGCTTTATGCAAATGAGCCGAACTCCACTTGGCCAAATAAGCATGCAGTTGATAGATCTGTTGTTAACCACTTTAGCCTACTTGCCATACATTCAATGTATTGACCATTCATGGTTGCAACATTTCATGTTGCAGGTTATATCGTATCTGAGTGATCGTTCATAGGTCGCGAGACTCCACTCAACAATTGTTACTTTGTGGCACATTTGAAGGATGGAGATCTACCTTGTATTCGTTTTCACTGTACTTGAATAAATAATGTAAATTCTAGATCATATTCGTTGTATTTATGATGCACAGTTATATTTGGTATCATTTTGTACTGTGTGTGCCAGTGAACCGATCCAGGGATTGGCACTATACACATAAACTCAGCCTTATCAGGCGAGGGTGTTACAGAAGTTTGATGCTCAAACTACCACCTTAGATTATAAATCCTTGGCACTATGCAGTTTTTGTAAATCTTTATTCAAAGATTATTTTTTTTATGAAAATCTATGACCATCAGCCTTCACAGGTAGACCAGTACTTGCATGGAGTTCCTTTCCTGCCGCGTTCGTAGCTCCTTCCCGGAATAGGGAGTAACAAGTTACAATTCTTACACTCTGCAGAGGTGCGTTACTTTACCCATGAGAGATCAACTCCTTGTTGCACAACCGGGCGTACTTTCCCGTCCACAATGCCATGATGTGGGGCCCAGTAGTTGGTCCAAGCCAATCACTGCCCCCTTCGCGACCCCGCATGCCTCCTTGGTGTCCACCATGCCCACATAATGAATTGCGACAATGGTTTGTATAAACCGTTAGATGCCAGAACTATCGTGGGATGATGAGGGTTCCCACCCATATGCTGCATATCCTCTACGAATTACCAATTAATATGCACGCTACGAGGATAACAGCCATGACCTGCACATCTGGCTTCATGCGAGAGGAAGAAGATACAACTGACTTCTCTGTCCCATTCCAAATCTCATGGCTAACGCGTAATATACGGCACTAGAATCACTGATGTCAGGGGTTATTAAGTCCCTATTTAATCATTATTGTTCGCAATTAGAACCCTAAGTTCTATTGCTTCATTATATCATCACTTAGGATGATATCTATGATTTCTTTATTTGTGAAAATAATATTTTCTTTCTTTTATATCATATCTGATAACACACAATTTGCAAATACTTTGATAAAGAATCTTCAAAGGACATGAGCAAGTGATGAACTTGCCTTGCGATGGCAAGGTAGTGAAGTCAGATGGTTTAACTGGACCTTGAGCTTCTAAGTCTACAAAAACATCATTATTGCCCGGTAAGGACAATATTTAAAGAAGCAAAATGATATGCAAGTAATGTAATGCATTATTTAACTCTATATGCATTTTCCCTATATAAGGTGCCTTTAAATGATGATTAAGCATTTATAAATATTACTTTTTAATATTTATAGCATATATATTATTTTACTTTATTTCCTTTTATTTGACTTTTATTGATATAATAATTGTTTAGGAATTATCAATTATACATTAAAAATTGTGATTGATATTTATTTAGTATTTTTCAAAAATACTATAACATTAATATATAATGAAAGTGATTTTTATTTATTTTTATCATCTTTCAATAATTTTGTAAAATTCCATAAGGAATGTATAAATTATAAAATTCTTATAAAATTTAAATGTCCAAAATTTTATATCTTATTTTATTTGGATAGATTGGATTATTAGGAACCCAAAAGTATTTTATTTACAATTTTTGGACTATTATTTTATTTTCTAGAATTTAATTAATTCTAGGGGTATTTTGGTCTTTTCCTTTTTATTCAAACATTCCTGCAAAGGTTTCTGGGCTAATTATACTTATTGGGCCCTGGTGGCCCATTAGTACTAGACAAAAGAGCCACCCCGAAGGGTTTGGCCCAGCTCGGCCCACTCCTCACTGCCTCTCTCTCCCTCGAGCTTATCCTCTCCTCCTCTGACCCCGCCACCGGCGATTCCCGCTGCCGTAGGCCGTTCTGGTCGCCTCCGTGGTGTAACAGGGGGTTTTCGACGATTCCCGTTCGTTCTATCCAATTGGATTCAAGCCCGCGGCTCTCCTTCAATGGATCGATGCCGTCCCGAACCCTAGGGTTTGGGGGTTGGCATGGATTCAAGTGCTGTCGTGGTCGTCGTCCATCGAGTGAAGGGAATATGCCCACGAGGCAATAATGAAGTGGTTATTATCGTATTCCTTATTTATGATAAATGTTTATTTTACATGCTATAATTGTATTAATACGGAAACGTTAATACATGTGTGTTTAATAAACAAAAAAGGAAGTTCCTAGTTATGCCTCTCTTATAAACTAGCTCGTTGATTAACAAGATGATCATAGGTTTCCTGATCATGGCCATTGGATGTTATTAATAACGAGGTCACAACATTAGTGTAATGGTGTGATGAACATTCATCCGAAGTATAGCATTACGATCAAAGTCATTGAGTTTATATTGCTATAACAACTTACGAAGTGATCCTAATCCTTAGACCATGAGATCATGTCAAGCACTAACACCGGAAGAGTTTCTTGATAACATCAAACGTCACACCGTAACTGGGTGATTATAAAGATGGGTTCATAACTACTAAAGTGTTATGTTGAGGCCCATGGATTGAGAGTGGAATTTGTTCATCCCGATGATGGATAGATATGCTCTAGGCCCTCTCGGTGATATCACATTGATTAGCTTGCAAGCAAGTGATTTGATCACTAGAATGTTATATCACGGGAACGAGAAAAGAGTGCATGTCGATGCTTGAGATCAAACTAGGTATGGAGATACCGATGATCGAATCTCGGACATGTAATATATCGCGAAACAAAGGGATTAAGATACTAGCGTAAAAGGTTCCGACGATCACAAGAAAGTCATCGTTGAATGTGTGGGAGTCAGTATGGGTCTCCAGATCCCGCTTCTGATTATTGATCTAAGAGGGGTCTTGATCATGTCCGCATTATTCGCGAACCATAGGGTGACACACTTAAGAGACACCGACATCCATTTAGAGCAAAAGTTTCATGCCGAAAAGAATAACAAGCGCAGGAATTTATTTCACTAGATACCGAAACGGGTTTTCGGGTGAAATTACAGAAAGTGTTTCTGCATGTGAAATGAAATACTAGAAAGGGGTTATATGTGAATGTTTGTCATTAAAGTAATTGACAAAATTTTGAATAAATAAAAGGAGTTTTATTTAATGAGAGTTTGCATTAAATTTGGTGGAAATTTAATGGGAATTTGAGTGGGTTTTTGAGTGGAGGGAATTGAAAGGCATTTGAGTGAGTGGAGTGTCCACCCACATGAATGTGGAAGAGGTGGGGGCAGCCCCATGGCTGGGCGCATGGCCCCTTGGGTTCCCCCCTCTCCCTATAAAAGGCCCCCCTCTCTCTCACTCACACCTCCTCGTGAAGGATCTCTCTCCTCCTCTAGAATTTATCCCCCATGGTCTCGGACTAGCGACATACATGTTCCCGGTGGCTATTCGGCAAGAAAGAGTTATGCTTCCGCTGCATCGCTGGAGCGAGGAGGCGGAGGTTGCTCGGTGCCTCGAACGTGTGCGCGAGCACGGATGCGCTGCTGTTTTGCGGCGCTAGGACTTCCTCTCGATCTTGAGATCGACAAGAGATAGTCTATGTCAACCACGAGTTTGGACTCGTTAAGCTTTGTCAGTATTCATGGGTATGTTCTCTATGGATGTACATCCGCTCGTTGTTTGTATCTAGTAGATAGATCTTGGTACATAGTTGTTCCCATCGTAGGAATGTTTTTTGTTTTCTATGCTGCGAACCCTACATCTAGGTGATGCTCTGCACCTCCAGGCATGATCAGGGTCGCTGCCATGGCGCCGTGCGGGTTGCAGCGCCCCCTCTGGGGTGCTCCCCGTGCCGCCATGGTCGTCGGCCCCTCTGCTTCCTCTTCTATTCTTCAGCGAGGACCTACGGTGAGTTTGATTCCTCTCCCCTAGTGCTATCTATGCTTGCTGAATTGATGCTAGATGCTGGCAGTGTCCTCTCTGGCTACTGTCTGATTCAGATTAGGGTTCCTGTTATGTGATTGATCATGTACTGGGTGAATTGAATAATGTTTGGGATGGTCTGTACACATGCTAAATTATTATTGCGTCAGGCTTGTTGCTTAAGATGATCTATGCTGTTTCTGGTGGCTTACTAGATGATTTGATGCTTGGATTGCATCAGATTCAGATGATATAGTTGCTTGGGAATCATGCTTGATTAAGTCAGTGACTTTATAAGTGTTCACTGTCATCTCTAGGTTTATGATCATGATTATGACATGATGAAATCATTGTCCTGGTGGTGTTGGCTTAGAACAAGTGTATAGTTTGAGATTATCATGATCTCAAACAGTGAAGTTTAATATAGGAATTTCCCAGTTATGATTCCTGTGTTTAACAGGAAAATGATTAGTTAAGTTGATTGTTTGAATTTGTGATGATTAAATGTCTATCCTGATTCATAATGGATTGTTCTTGTGACACCATCATGGTATGGCACACAAGTTTGATTCTAACCCACTGATTGGTTGTTTTAGGCTTAAGACAAACTTGGCTTTATAAGATAAATAGAGATGCTCTTCTCTGAATTCTCTAAGACCAATGATGTTGGTCTGAGGCTTAGGGATGTTGGTATGAGGCTTAGGGTTTGATTTTAGAGTTTTAAAAATCCCTATGATGGATTCACCCCACTTGGGGTGCTTACTGAGGGTTTGTTTAATAAAACAACACATTCTCTAAATAAGATGATTAAATCATGTGAAGGTTTTATGAAACTCACCACAGACTCGGATGTTTGTGGAGTAAGTTGGTGATGATCTTGATCTGGTTTTGCTGGATTCCTGTGCTTGACCTTGATCTAGCCTGCTCCTCCTAGTTCCTGGACTTGGCCTTGCTGTCCACCTGATCCATCCCCCTCCTTATGTCACCATCCTGGTGATGTTTGGTTGATACTTGGTGGTTTGGTTGCTGGCTATGATGCTTGGTTTAGCTGCTGTCTACACTGGCTGTTCTTGTGTGTTGTGAAGTGGAGAGATGCACTAGTGCCTCTCCACGGCTGTGCTTGTGGTTTTGTGAGTTTGGGCTGTTCTGTGAGGTCGACAGCACACCACATGCATGTTGGTGTGTGTCCTGCCTGTGTGCCTGCTATGCACTTGTGGATATGTTCAGAATCTGGAAACTTACTATTACCTGGTTACTTTTACCTGGCTGGTGGATTTGTCCCTTTCGGCTGTTGTTTGACTTCTGGCTTTAAATTTATGAAAGATGGATTCTTTTATATTGGTGAAACTTTCCCCTTTTCTATAAATTTCTCAATGATGAATTTGTCAAGTGCATTTCACTGACATATCTGAGAGAAATAATACTAACACTAACCTTCTTTTGTTTTATTATTTAGTCTTTGTTTTGCAGGTACATATATATGGATGAAGATTTAGTTTAGGTTTAGTTATAGAATATTTAGTCAATAGTCCAATGCAATCTTATTCATACTTTTTTAATTTTATTTTATTATTTTTGTAATCTTTATTTTATTCAATTGTAATAAATATTATATTATTCTTAATAAATAATATTCTGATTCTTTATTCTTTTGTAAATTGTGAAGTTTGGAAATGGTTTCAGTAAGTTACATTCTTTGTAACTTGCTTATATAATGATAATATGAAATAAATTTCATATTCATAATTGTCTTCTTTAAATAATGTTTTGAGTTTAGATTAGTTAACTCCTAATTAAATCAAGATTCAAACCTTATGTCTAGTTTATTTGAATTATAATTCAAACACTCAAGTTTAAAATTCAAATTCATTTTAAAACACATAATTCCTTAAAGATCATATCAAAGTTTATAACAATCATCCTTTAAGACTAATCCTAATCTCAAAGTATGAAAGAAACATTGATCACTTAAGGTTTTTATTTGGCGAAAATTTTACCCACATTTTCACAGATGAATGCATGCAACAATCCATATTCCTAAATATACCATTCGTTAGTTCCTACATGCTGGGATGCTACAGACTACCCCCCTTAAATTAAACTTCGTCCCGAAGTTTGTGGAGATGTACCTGAATAGTTCTGGATAGGATGTTCTTAAATCCTCTTCTTTCTCCCATGTGGCTTCCCTTTCAGGGTGATGTTCCCACTGTACCTTGTAGTTCCATCTCTTGATATGTGATTGCATCATCTGGAAGTTTCAAACATTTATGAAGTTGTGACACATGGAAAACATTATGCACTTGAGCCAATCTTGATGGTAACTCTACTGCATAAGCTATAGTTCTGTTTTGACTCAGTATCTTGAATGGTCCGATGTATCTTGGACTCAATTTCCCTTCAACTCCGAATCTTTTCACCCCTTTCATTGGACTTACTTTCGAATAGACCATATTTCCCACTTCCGAATGCCATGATCTTCGACTTTGATCCGCATAACTTTTCTGCCTACTCTGGGCTATTTTCAGTCTATCCCTAATCTTATCAATGATGTCTTGTCTTTCCTTGATATAATATGGCGCAAATTCTTTGCTGCTTCCAGGTTCATACCAACATATTGGTGATATACACTTCCTTCCATACAGAACCTCATATGGAGCTGCCTTCAGACTACTCTGATAGCTATTATTATAAGAAAATGGTGATCTTCCCATGTTCCTCCAAAGTCTAGTGCACAAGCTCTCAACATGTCTTCAAGTATTTGATTTGTTCCTTTAGTTTGACCTGCTGTCTCAGGATGATACGCCGTGCTGAAATCTAACTTTGAACCAAGTGCTTCATGCAATTGCTTCCAAAATGCTGAAGTAAACACTGATCCCCTATCAGTTACGATATTTTTGGATACTCCATGCTTACTTACTATCTCTTTGACATATACTTCAACTAACTTCTCGGCATTATCCTTTTGATTCACCAGAATAAAATGTGCTCTCTTAGTGAGTCTGTCCACAATTACCCATATCATATCTTTCCTTTTTGGTGTCATGGGCAATCATGTAATGAAGTCCGTTCCTATTTCCTCCCATTTCCACTCAGGAATTTCTAAGGGTTGTAATGGTCCTGCTGGACTTTGATGTTCAACTTTCACCCTTTGACAAGTATGGCATTCAGATACATATTTAGCAATATCTCTTTTCATGTTATTCCACCAGAATAGTTCTTTCAAATCCATATACATCTTAGTACTCCCTGGATGTATAGAATATGGTGTATCATGTGCTTCTTTGAGTATGACATTTCTAATCTCAGTCACATCTGGCACACAAAGACGGTCTTGAAACCATAAAGACCCATAATCCCCAAGGCGAAAAACTAATTTTTGCCCTTGAGATATCCTCCGAATTTCCTCAGCAATAAAATGATCTTCTGCTTGATATCTAAAAATTTCTTGCTTAAGATCACTGTCCTACTCTTTAACTACCTGCATAGTAGCTAATCCTCCAAGAACCTCTGTTCTGATGAATTGAAGTTCTAATCTTTCCAAGTCCATTTGTAACTCCTTCGGTAGCTCCCTATTTCTAGGCTGAATATCTGCACTCTTTCTGCTTAAAGCATCTGCCACAACATTTGCTTTCCCTAGGGTGTAGTTGATTGTTAAATCATAATCCTTGATTAGTTCCAACCAATGCTTCTGCCTCATGTTCAACTCCTTTTGAGTGAAGAAATATTTGAGACTTTTATGGTCTGTGTATAACTCACATCTGGATCAATAAAGAAAATGTCTCCATCCTTTCAGTGCAAAAACTACTGCTGCTAACTCTAAATCATGAGTTGGATAGTTGACTTCATGTGGTTTCAGTTGTCTTGAACCATAAGCAATCACTTTCCGATCTTGCATTAATACACAACCCAAACCTTCCTTAGATGCATCACAACATACGATGAAGTCCTTCCATGTTTCAGGAACTGCTAAGATTGGAGCAGTGGTTAATCTAGTCTTCAACTCATGGAAACTTGCTTCACATTTCTCATCCCACTTGAATGGTGTATTCTTCCTTAATAATTTGGTCATAGGTCCGGCTATTTTGGAGAAACCTTTAATGAATCTCCGATAATAACCAGCCATTCCTAAGAAACCTCTAATTTGCTTCACATTGGTCGGTGCAGTCCACTCTAGTACTGATAGAACTTTAGATGGATTCACAGCAATTCCATCCTTACTGATCACATGACCGAGGAATTCTACCTCATCTAGCCAGAATTCACACTTACCAAACTTAGCATAAAGCTTATGTTCTCTTAAAGTCTACAATGCTATTCTCAAATGATCAGCATGCTCTTCCTTATCCTTGGAATATATCAGAATATCATCAATAAAGACTATGACGAACTTGTCCAAATATGGCATGAAGATCTTGTTCATCAGATTCATGAATATTGCCGGTGCATTGGTCAAACCAAATGGTACTACCAGATACTCATGATGACCATATCTTGAGACAAATGTTGTTTTTCGAATATCTTCCGGCTTTATTTTTATTTGATGGTATCCAGATCTTAAATCGATCTTTGAAAATACTCCAGCCCCTTTCACTTGATCAAACAAATCTTGAATTCTTGGTAAAGGATATTTATTCTTGATAGTCACGTTGTTCAGATTTTATAATCCCCACACATCTGTATTTCACCATCTCTCTTATCCACAAAGATTACTGGTGTTCCCCATGGAGATACACTTTCCTGTATAAATCCTTTTCTAGCTAACTCATCAATTTGATCTTTGAGTTCTTTCAACTCTTTGGGTCCCATTTTATATGGTGCTTGAGCTATTGGTGCTGTACCAGGAACTCGGTCAATGGTGAACTCTATCTCCCGGTCTGGTGGCATTTCCGGTAGCTCTGTTGGAAAAACATCTTGGAATTCATTAACTATTTGAATATCTTCCAATTTGACCTCTTTCATGGAATTCAACTGCAGATCCACCATGATATGACTGTGTTTATCTGCTTGGTAAACTATCCTTGCTCCACTTGGAGTTTTGATTGAGACAGTTTTCTCCTCACAATTTATCTGAGCTCCGTGTTCCATCATCCAATCCATCCCCAGCACTACTGCAATTCCCTTCAAAGGAATCACATAAAGTTCTGCAAAATATGTACAACCACAGATCAAGATAACCTGATCTTGTTTTATGTGGCGTACAATCACATTCCCTCCTTCCGTAATTACGGTCATAGGACTTTCTAATGTTGCCCTTCTAATCCCGAACTTATCACAAAATTCTTCAGAAATGAATGAAGTAGTTGCACCAGTATAAAATAGAACTTTGCCGGGATTGGTAATGATATTGAGCGTACCTATCACGGCATTCTCCGAATTATCCACCTCCCCGAGGGTTGCACAATTCAGTTTCCCAGTAGGTCGGTTCCTCTTGACATTGTTGTTCTTGCCATTATTTGCTCCTTTATTGGGATGTCCATTTCCTCCACTGGCTTGTCCTCCTCCCTTGGTAGGCCATCCTCCAGGTGGTTTGCTCGGACAATCTGGCTTGATATGCCCCTTCTGACCACAACCGTAACAGATCACTACAGGCTTTTGCATTCCCTCTAGAAATGCCCTGGAATTCCACAATGTTGGAGATATGCCCTAGATGCAATAATAAATATAGTTATTATTATATCTTTGTGTTTATGATAAATGTTTACATTCATGCTATAATAGTATTAACAAGGAAACATTAATACTTGTGTGATTTGTAAACTTAATTTGAAGTCCCTAGTAAAGCCTCTATATAATACTAGCTTGTTGGTTAATAGATGATTGTGGTTTCCCTATCATGAACATTGAGATGTTATTAACAACAAGATCATATCGTTAGGAGAATGATATGGTGGACATACTCCTATAGATAAGCGTAGCATAAAGATCAAGTCATTTTAATAGTTCAATTGCTATATGCTTTCTGATACATAGTAATCTAATTCCTTCGACCATGAGATCATGCATATCACCTTTACAGGATGGATGCTTTGATGACATCAAACACCACACCGTAACTGGGTGGCTATAAAGGTGGCATTGAGTGTTCGGAAAGTATTGGTTGAAACACATGGATCAAGAGTGGGATTTGTCCATCCATATGACGGATAGATATACTCTGGGACCTCTTAGTGAAATGTCATCCAATTAGCTTGCAAGCATGTGACTGGTTCACAAGGGATCACATATCACGAGAACGAGAAAAGAGTACTTATCGGTAACGAATTTGAACTAGGTATGCAGAGATACCGATGATCATAACCTCAGATAAGTAAACTATCGTGAGACAAAGGGAAATTGATATCGTATGTAAGTGGTTCATTCAATCGCAAAGTAATCGTAGAAATATGTGGGAGCCATATGAATTTCCATATTCCTCTATTGGTTATTGTTCGGAGAAGTGTCTCGAACATGTCTGCATAATTCACGAACCGTAGGGAGACACACTTAAGGATTCGACGTTGTTTGAGTAGTTATGGAATGATGAGAAAGAGTCCGAATGTTGTTCGGAGTCTCGAATGGGATTCGAGATATCACGAGGAGATCCGGAATGGTCCGGAGAATAAGATTCATATAAGGAAAGTCCTGTTTCGGAGTTGGAGAATGATTCCGGTGTTTTCATCGGGAATGTTCTAGAAGGTTCCGGAATGTCCGACACTCCGGAGGGGAAGGGTACATGGATGTGTTATATCAAGTTGGTATGATTGCATTATGTACTCAGTGTCATCACTGAGCAAAATAGAGGGTTTATTCAAATCCTAGTTTGAAAAGTCAAACGGCTATTTTTGGGAAGTGGGGAAGGAGGAGGAAACCGAGTTGGGGAGGAGTCCCTCCTCCCCACCGCCGGCGCACCACCAAGCCGAGTTGGGGACGGACTCCCCTCCCTCCCCTTGGCCGGCCGGCCCCTCCACCTATATAAGGAGGGACATGGCTCCCTCCTAGAGACACACAAGATCCTCTCCTCCAAACCCTAGCCCCAAGTCGCCGCCTCCATAGCCGCCGCCGGCCCTAGGGCAAACCGCCACCGCCGCCTAGCTAAACCCTAGACGCCGGCTTGCTCCTCCTCGGCGTGTCTAAACCCTAGATCGTCGAGGGACTCTCTCATACTCCATCATACTCGCTCCGGCTTAAGGCGGCTCGCGAGATCTCCCTCTACTTAGGTACCACTGTTGTCTTTGCCAAATCGCGAGAGAGTGCTACAACCTCCTTCTGCTGGAACAAGGGAGAGGAAGGTCTTCGTCGAGTCCGAACGTGTGACCGACTTGAGCGCTGCGGAGCATGGCGGAAGGATCGTCTACGCGATCTTGAGATCGGGAAGAGTACGACTACATCACCCACGAGAATCCGCTCTCGTTAAACACTTTGGAATCTTCGAGGGTGAGTTATTCTATCGACTCGTTGCTACAATCTAGTAGATAGATCTTGGCTTGTTTGTTTGTATGCGGTAGAAATTTTTTGTTTTCCATGCTACGAAACCCTACAGTGGTATCAGATCCGTGTCTATATGTAGATTTGTTGCACGAGTAGAACACAATGGTCATTATGGGCATTGATGCTTTTATTGTCGATTGCTTCTTGTGTACTTTGCATCTTGCGGTATTTTGGGATGAAGCGGCCCGGGCTAACCTTACATGACATCGTTCATGAGACTTGCTCCACGCTTGACATGCAACTTGTATTGCATAAGTGGCTTTATGGTGCTGCTTTCTCCTAGCATAGTTAAGATTCAATTTACAACAGGTGATTAACAATACTAGTATCAATGTTGTGGTTCATGTTTGTAAGTTAGAACGACACTTATTGAAAGCCTCAAACCACGTAAAATATGCAAAGAAAGTAGAGGCGTCTAACTTTGTTTTGCAGGGGTGTGCTGTGATGTGATATGGCCATGATTGTGATTATATTTGATGTATGCAATGTTCCTTATTGTAAGTTGGCAACCGGGGGAGCCATATGGTTGTCTTTAATTTCTGTTACGACCCGCGTGTCTATTCAAAGTAGTTGTAATAGTTGAAGCCGGTGGACGACAACCATGAAGAAGCGTCATTGACCTTGATGCAATGCCGGTGATGATGGAGATCATGTTCGTGCTAGAAGATGGAGATCGGAAGCACAAAGAAGAAAGGCCATATCATATCACATATTATGAATTGCATGTGATGTTAATCCTTTATGCATCTTGTATTGCTTAGTAGACGACGGTAGCATTATAAGATGATCCCTGATGCACATGAATTTCAACTCATAAAGTGTTCACCCTTAGTTAGCACCGTTGCTAAAGCTTGTTGTTTCGAAACACCACGTGATGATCGGGTGTGTTAGATTCCGCAAGTGTATACAACGTGAGCAAGCCAGATTTTCTCATGCGAAAACTAAGGTTTGATCTTGACGAGCCTAGCATGTACAGACATGGTCTTGGAACACGGATCACCGAAAGGTAAAGCATGAATCATATAGTAGATATGATGAACATATCGATTGTTCGCCATTGAAACTATATCAGCTCTCGTGATGATCGGTGTTGATGTGGTGGATTTGGTTCGTGTGATCACTAAAACAATGTGAGGGATATTGTTTTGAGTGAGAGTTCACCTAGATTAATTTTATTATTAATTTGAACTCAATTTGTCATAAACTTAGTCTAAACTATTGCAAATATGTTGTAGATCAATGGCAGCCCCTACCATCAATTTTAATGCGTTCCTAGAGAAAGAAAAGTTGAAAAACAATGGAAGCGACATGGATTGGTTCCGCAATTTGAGGATTGTCCTCACAATGGGTAATTTGACCTATGTGCTGGATGCACCATTGGTGACCCACTGCGGTGATCTTGCCGATGAAGTAAAGAATGTTTACCTCACTCGGAAGACTCAGTACTCCACAGTTCAGTGTGCTATCTTGTATGGTTTAGAATCGGAGCTTCAGAAAAGGTTTGAGAATTCAGACCCATATGATATTGTCGAGGATCTCAAATTTATCTTTGAGACTCATGCGGCAATTGAAAGCTATGAGGCTTCTGAAAAGTTCTTTAACTGCAAGATGGAAGAGGGCAGCTCCGTCAGTGAGCATGTGCTTAAGATGTCTGGGCACGCAAACAAACTTCAAAGCTTGGGTATAGTGATTCCTAATGCTTTGGGGATTTATCGCGTCCTCCAATCACTACCACCAAGTTACAAGAACTTTGTGATGAACTACAACATGAAAAACATGAACAAGACGTTGCTAGAACTCTTTGCCATGTTGAAATCTGCAGAAGTGGAGATCAAGAAAGAGCACCAAGTGTTATTGGTCAATAATACCACCAAATTCAAGAAAGGCAAGTCTAAGCAGAAGGGACACTTCAAGAAGGGTGGTAAGAAATTTACCACGCCAACGAAGAAGACCAAGGCTGGGCCTAAGCCTGATACAGAGTGCTTTTACTGCAAGGGAGAAGGTCACTGGAAGTGGAATTGCCCAAAGTACTTGACGGATTTGAAGAACGGCAACATCAAGAAGAAAGGTATATCTGATATACATGTTATTGATGTGTATCTCACTAGTACTCGTAGTAGTGCCTGGGTATTTGATACTGGTTCGGTTGCTCATATTTGTAACTCGAAACAGGTGCTGCAGAATAAACGGAAGCTAGCGAAGAACGAGGTGACGATGCGCGTGGGAAACGGATCAAAGGTTGATGTGATCGATGGCATGCTACCCCTTCATCTACCATCGGGATTAGTTTTATACTTAAATAATTGTTATTTGGTGCCTGCGTTAAGCATGAACATTATATCGGGATCTTGTTTATTGCGAGACGGTTACTTGTTTAAATCCGAGAATAATGGTTGTTCGATTTATATGAGTAATATGTTTTATGCACATGCACCTTTGATATATGGTCTATTCTTGTTGAATCTCGATAGTGGAAATACACATATTAATAACATTGAGGCTAAACGTTTGAAATCGAGCGATAACTCGACCTATATGTGGCACTATCGTCTTGGTCACATTGGAGTGAAGCGTATGAAGAAACTCCATTCCGATGGACTTCTTGAATCACTTGATTTCGAATCACTTGAAAGATGCGAAGCATGTCTGATGGGTAAAATGACTAAGACTCCATTTTCTGGTATGATGGAGCGAGCTACGGACTTATTGGAAATCATACATACCGATGTGTGTGGTTGTAACACCCTCAGAATCGGACCTATGCAAGTTTGAGCAAAATTCGCCAAACCCGCATAGAAACGATTCAAAGGTGCCCACCAAGCACTTTCGTGCGGGTGGAAAACGAAGTAATAACATTACACAACAGTCCTCGATGGGACCCACAGAACAGATATATATAACAGCGACTCAAAGAGTCAAGAATACAGATATAATATACAAAGATCCAAATCACCTTGAAAACGATAGAGCGTCCAGCTACGGACAAGATGCAAATGGGGCTAAGAGCCCTGAAGAATAACCAATGGCGTCCATAACCCTGCCCAGGCCAAGCCGGAAGGGTAACCCTGCTAACGGCGTCGAGCTCAAACCTGCTTAAACAAAAGGGGTGCCGACAAAGGGCAAAGCAGAAAACAAAGAAGGAGCGTCAGTACTGAGGCCAGTACACGGCGAGGCTAGAATTCGGCGGTCCTCGCCTACATAGGTATGGTGGACTGAGCGGCAGCGGCATCACGCACTAAACAACCTATAGAGACTCGATACAACTGGCGGCAATCAGAGAGGGGTAAGATTGACCTATCCGGATCCAACCTGAAGCTAACACCAAACAAACCCATCCTGGTGTTTCCCCCTCGAGTCCAAACGAGGAAGTCAACCGAGGAACTCACACAGTGGCAGTTTTACTTATTCAGTTATAGTTGTGGCACTTTACTAGTCAGATTTAGATAATCGTCCTGATAAAGTAAGCAGTGGGCACTTTTAGTTAACCATTCCGTTATAGTGGCAGCACTTACTAGTCGAATCGATTAACATGAGATAACCCATAAACCCAGGTTGTTGGTACTTTTATTCAGCCATTTCGTTGTAGTTGCAATACTTACTAGTCGATACAATTGTCGCATGGCGACAACCAAACAAGCAATTGTGGGCGTATTAATTAGCCATTCCATTATAGTGAAGCTGATTACTAGTCATTATAAGTCAAATTTATAACAATAAACTTTAGTTATGCTTGTCTATGATCGAGAATCTGTGCTCCAAGTCGTCCATATCCATGGACACGGCTTTGAAAGTTTTACCGGCGGGTGCACCAATAGCAACACACGCCGATCAGCCTCGGAAAAACCAAATCAAAACCCAACGAGGCTTTCACGATTGAACAATCACAGATTCAGAAATATTTCAGGGGCCACCCTTGAGTAGATCCTTAACGGAGTAGCGAGCTCAGACGGACTCAAGGTTTGGGTGGGCCGTGAACGATCGGGAACCCCAAACGGGCTTGTCGACACCGCGGAATCGTGTCCCGATCCTAACAGCAGCACGAAAGACCTCGCACAATTTAAATACAAAGTAGCATGGCATAAGTACAGGATAGTAAAAACACCTCAAACTAGTTTGTGGCCCCAAGAAATAAGACGGAATCAAGCTCGCTCGGGGTCCCATATACCTCCGGATGTGGATAGCGCATAAAAATCAAGGAACAGTATCAAGTACTCGGGGTCTTACGGGACACAAGTGGGCGTTCGAAACCAAATATTTTCTATCACCCACGATGCCTCGCTTATTCAATTTTAGTTGTTAAACAGAAATTAAAGTGACGATAAGTAGAACTAGCATCATCTCCAACATCAACATGCGGCAATACATCAAGAATCGTGGCATATGACGACACATCAAGACCTTTGGAGCAAGCAACTACGACGCTAAGTCCAACTATCTACCAAACAATGGGTAATAGGATGTGTCCAAGGCAATATAAGGCTGCAAGGTATTTCACCAATGCGAAACTAAAGCATCGCAACACAGATAGCAAATAGATCAACAGGAGGGAATAAAGACTATAAAAGTAAGATAGGTAGAAAGGGGGAGATGCTCGCCTGAAAACATTGTCGAAGGGTTCAACCGAAGATCGGGGCGACGCTCACATCAACTCAACGGCCTTATCCGCGAAGAAGCAAAACACTAAAAGAAACACCGGATGCGCTATTTAATACAACGGCAGAAAATCGGCATGATGCATGTATGATGGATGACATGGCAAAGGTGCGATGCAATTAGGTCATATTAAGTGGAACCGGGGTCCCGACAATTAATTAGGTGGTTCATGTTATTAAGGACCCCCGCAAATTAAGTGTTGTTTAGCAATGCAACAGATGGAACGGTTCTACACATGTTTAAATGAGGCCAATATAAGGCTAGATTTGCCCGCATATGGGCCCCATATTTAATTATTAGGTGAATCGGCATAAGGCCCCCAAACCAATGCTATGCATGCGGGAATGACAATTTAATATGCAACAAGTTTGTATTTCATTTATAAAAATAGGGTTTGCGGGAAGGGGATTCACACATTAGGGGTCGGCGAACTTGGGGGTTCCGGGGTTCGGGGTTCGACAGGGTCCAGGGTCCAGGGTTCGACGGTTCGGTCTCGACGGGATCGTTTTCGGACTCCGGGATTAGGGTCTTCGGATCGGGGTAGTAGATCTTGTCGCTTGGTATCCGTGAAGTAGAACTTGTAGTCCGTCTTTTGTCGGTGGCGAACTTGACCGAGGTCTTCGGGTCCGGGAAGGAGCACTTGGCGTTGCCGAGCGGAAGTTCATGTCGTAACCGTGTCGACGACCTTGGCGTTCGGGTTCCCTGGCATCGGATCTGGGGATAAGTACTTGTCGCATCTGCCGTCTTCGGGTCCGACTCCGGGAAGGAGAACTTGGCGTTATCGGTCTTCGGCTCCATGAGGGCGATCTTGGCGTGCTATTGTTCGGGTTCGGTCTCGGTGTTCCAAGGCGAAGATCTTGTCGGACATTGGAGCCGATTGGCCAAACTTGAGTGCTCGGGGTATCGGGGAGGCGAGCTCGGCCATCGAATCCTTGAAGGAGGTCATGGCGTCCGCGAGGCGATCTTGGCGTTCACCGAGAGGGATTCGACAGGGTTCGGTTCTTCGGACGCCGCGAGGAAGATCTTGAGGTACCGGCGGGTTCGGTCTCGGTCTTCGGAGGCTCGGGATCTCGACGCCCGTAGCAGGTCTTGGTTTATCATGTACAATCGTCGGTCTTGGCGGGCGAACTTAACTTGGTTTGACAGCCAGTGTTAGACACGAAACACGCACGCGAGCGAGCAGGAACAGTGGTCTCCGAACAGGCGCACACGAGACAGATGATGGCGAGGTGGGCGGGTACTTGGCGGCCGACGGAGGCTCGCCATGGCGAGCCCGAGGAGGCGGCGGCGGCTTCAGCGACAGGCCACAGCCGGCTCGGAGGAAGCGGCCGCGGACGGGAGGCCGACGGGAAGCCAGAGAAGACCCGGCGGCGCGCGGGCTCCAGGAAGGGGGCGAGGGACTCGGGGAGGCAGCGGACGCGAGTCGGAGCCGGGGAGAGAGGTCGGGGAAGAGCTCAAGACGGCGAGGTCGCGCGGAGGTCGGGGTCGTCGGGGTCGGAGGGCAGCCGTGCGCAGGGGGGGCCTGGCAGGCAGCGGGCACGCAGGCGGAGCTGCTCTGGAGCGCGGCGAGGCCTGGTGGGCAGCAGGGCGCGGCGAGCGCGGAGCCAGGCGGGCGCTGGCCGGAGAGGCTTGCGAGGGGGCCTGGCAAGAGCGGCGGGACGAGGAGGGTGGGCGGAGGCGGGCCGGGATGCGAGGCAGAGGGCTGCTCGCGTGGGCGGCAGGCGTTGGAGCGTCGGGGTTGGTGGGAGAGAAGAGGAGGGAGGAGGAAGAGAAACAGGAGGCGGGGTGGGGCACTGGCGGTTGGTGGCTGGGAGGGTCTCTTGGCGTGGGGCCAGGGAGTGGGGTGGGAGAGGCAAGAGGGGTTGGGCGTGCGTTGGTGCTAGTGTGCCCGGGAGGATTGGGCTGGAGGGAGGAGAGTGGTTTGAGTGGAGAGGTTAGGCCACGTGGCGGGGGTGATTGGAGGGAGAGGAAGAGGGTGAGGTGGCACTAGGAGATTGGGTGGGGTGATGTGGCTGTAGGGGTGGGTAGAATTTTTAGGTAGCTCTAGGATTTAGGGTGGGACAGGTTGGGCCGTTATATTCCAGGGGGTGGTCGTTCGGGTCGGAACGGCCCGTTCGACTGCCCCCGCAAAAATAATTAAATATTTTATTTAATTGAATTGGGCCGTTTGAAACCCGATGGCAACAAAACAAAATAATCCGGAGATCCGGGGTTTGGCGTTTTAATAAAAGATGGGGCGTTGGGAAAATAAAACGGGGTTTTACGAACATAGTTTTGGCAAACAATGCATGATGATGACGATGCAATGCACAAATTCAACGCGATTTTCTAGTAGTGGTTTTGCAGGATGCCACAATTCGACACCACTAACAAGGGATCTCGCCCTCGAGATCCGCCTCATGATACCGGAAGAAGGCCGACGGTCTGATCCTTCGCGCTTCGTGTATATCCTCGCGACACCACTAACAAGGTTCCTCCTTCATCTGTAAATCGGCGACACCACCAACAAAGGGTCGTTGTTCCTGATCGTCGAGAGAGCACTCCGGAAACAAAAGGTCGAAGGTAGAGGTATCAACAAATAGAGCCACCTCTAGCTTCCGTGGACGGAGTAAAATTGCTGGATCCACTGATTCGACGTACAAGAGCGACTGGTAAGAGCAGTGGTAGGGTAGCCACTCCATCCCACACTCAAACCATTACTCTGCACACGAATAAGCGGATTAAGCATCCAACTCTCGGAATTAGACTGAAGATCTTCTTAGATGGTATCCGGAACAAGGGATGATGCCAGCAGAATTCGTATGAAAAACACCATGATTAGGTTCCGCGATGGTTCCATTGGCATGAACAACACATGCTCACGGTCGACTCCAACTTCACCAAAGCTCGTCCTTCTCATATGTTTTCCAACGACACTGATATCCGGCAAGGAACACATATGGATAAAGAGCTCAAGATTAAAAGATTGGAGGAAGGTTCAACAGACAAGTTGCGGATTGATGATCGTAGCACCTCCGTTACAAAAAGGGAGAAAACGAAGCCCTGAAGGTACGACGGAAACCCAACCACGAGAAATCCTGGACTCGAAGAAAGAGAAGAGAGCGGATTCAAAACACGTAGAGGTAAGAGGAGAACAGCAGAGGGGTAAGGAGTAAAATCAGACCTAATCAGAACTATCCAACCGATTTCTTTGAAAATAGTTTTGACACTCTACTTCGGCCGTTAGCTAGGTTATCCTACAGGCTGGACTTGTGGGGTATCGCAACTGCTGAGCTCTGATACCACTCTGTAACACCCTCAGAATCGGACCTATGCAAGTTTGAGCAAAATTCGCCAAACCCGCATAGAAACGATTCAAAGGTGCCCACCAAGCACTTTCGTGCGGGTGGAAAACGAAGTAATAACATTACACAACAGTCCTCGATGGGACCCACAGAGATATATATATAGCGACTCAAAGAGTCAAGAATACGAATATAATATACAAAGATCCAAATCACCTTGAAAACGATAGGCGTCCACGGACAAGATGCAAATGGAGCTAAGATCCTCGAAGAATAACCAATGGCGTCCATAACCCTGCCTGCCAAGCGGAAGGGTAACCCCGCTAACGGCGCCGAGCTCAAACCTGCTTAAACAAAGGGTGCCGACAAAGGGCAAAAGAAAACAAAGAAGGAGCGCCAAGATCGAGGCCAAGCACGGCGAGGCTAGAATTGGCGGTCCTCGCCTACATAGGTATGGTGGATGGCGGCGGCAAAGACGCACTAAACAACCTATCGAGACTCGATACAATGGCGGCAATCGAGAGAGGGTAAGATTGACCTATCCGGATCCAACACGAAGCTAACACCAAACAAACCCATCTGGTGTTTCCCCTCGAGTCCAAACGAGGAAGTCAACCGAGGAACTCACACAAAGGGCGCTTTTACTTATTCGATTATAGTTGTGGCACTTTACTAGTCGATTTAGATAATCGTCACGATAAAGTAAGCGATGGGCACTTTTAGTTAACCATTCCGTTATAGTGGCAGCACTTACTAGTCGAATCGATTAACATGAGATAACCCATAAACCCAAAGCGCTTGTTGGTACTTTTATTCAGCCATTTCGCTAGAAGTTGCAATACTTACTAGTCGGATACAATTGTCGTGGCGACAACCAAACAAGCAATTGTGGGCGTATTAATTAGCCATTCCATTATAGTGAAGCTGATTACTAGTCATTATAAGTCAAATTTATAACAATAAACTTTAGTTATGCTTGTCTATGATCGAGATATCGTGCTCCAAGTCGTCCATATCCGGACACGGCTTTGAAAGTTTTACGGCGGGGTGCACCAATAGCAACACACGCCGATCAGCCTCGGAAAAACCAAATCAAAACCCAACGAGGCTTTCACTGAACAATCACAGGATTGAAATATTTCAGGGGCCACCTTGGAGTAGATCCCGCACGGAGTAAGCGAGCTCGAGACGGACTCAAGGTTTGGGTGGGCCGTGAACATTTGGGAACCCCAAACGGGCTTGTCGACACCGCGGAATCGTGTCCCGATCCTAAGCGATGCGATTGTGCGACTCGCACAATTTAAATACGTAAAGTAGCATGGCATAAGTACAGGATAGTAAAACACCTCAAACTAGTTTGTGGCCCCAAGAAATAAGACGGAATCAAGCTCGCTCGGGGGTCCCATATACCTCCGGATGTGGATAGCGCATAAAAATCAAGGCAGTATCAAGTACTCGGGGTCTTACGGGACACAAGTGGGCGTTCGGAAACCAAATATTTTCTATCACCCACCGATGCCTCTGCTTATTCAATTTTAGTTGTTAAACAGAAATTAAAGTGACGATAAGTAGAACTAGCATCATCTCCAACATCAACATGCGGCAATACATCAGCAACTGTGGCATATGACGACACATCAAGACCGGAGCAAGCAACTTCTGACGGCATAAGTCCAACTATCTACCAAACAACAGGTAATAGGATGTGTCCAAGGCAATATAAGGCTGCAAGGTATTTCACTGGTACGGAAACTAAAGCATCGCAACACAGATAGCAAATAGATCAACATGAGGGAATAAAGACTATAAAAGTAAGATAGGTAGAAAGGGGGAGATGCTCGCCTGAAAACATTGTCGAAGGGTTCAACCGAAGATCGGGGCGACGCTCACATCAACTCAACGGCCTTATCCGCGAAGAAGCAAAACACTAAAAGAAACACCGGATGCGCTATTTAATACAACGGCAGAAAATCGGCATGATGCATGTATGATGGATGACATGGCAAAGGTGCGATGCAATTAGGTCATATTAAGTGGAACCGGGGTCCCGACAATTAATTAGGTGGTTCATGTTATTAAGGACCCCCGCAAATTAAGTGTTGTTTAGCAATGCAACAAATGGAACCGGTTCGCTACACATGTTTAAATGAGGCCAATATAAGGCTAGATTTGCCCGCATATGGGCCCCATATTTAATTATTAGGTGAATCGGCATAAGGCCCCCAAACCAATGCTATGCATGCGGGAATGACAATTTAATATGCAACAAGTTTGTATTTCATTTATAAAAATAGGGTTTGGAAGGATTCACACATTAGGGTCGGCGAACTTGGGGTTCCGGGTTCGGTTCGAGGTCTGAGGTCCGAGGTTCGACGGTTCGGTCTCGACGGGATCGTTTTCGGACTTCGGGATTAGGGTCTTCGGATCGGGGTAGTAGATCTTGTCGCTTGGTATCCGTGAAGTAGAACTTGTAGTCCGTCTTTTGTCGGTGGCGAACTTGACCGAGGTCTTGTCGGAAGGAGCACTTGGCGTGCGAGCGGAAGTTCATGTAAATCGTGTCGACGACCTTGGCGTTCGGGTTCCCTGGCATCGGATCTGGGGATAAGTACTTGTCGCATCTGCCGTCTTCGGGTCCGACTCCGGGAAGGAGAACTTGGCGTTATCGGTCTTCGGCTCCGTGAGGGCGATCTTGGCGTGCTATTGTTCGGGTTCGGTCTCGGTGTTCCAAGGCGAAGATCTTGTCGGACATTGGAGCCGATTGGCCAAACTTGAGTGCTCGGGGTATCGGGAAGGCGAGCTCGGCCATCGAATCCTTGAAGGAGGTCATGGCGTCCGCGAGGCGATCTTGGCGTTCACCGAGAGGGATTCGACAGGGTTCGGTTCTTCGGACGCCGCGAGGAAGATCTTGAGGTACCGGCGGGTTCGGTCTCGGTCTTCGGAGGCTCGGGATCTCGACGCCCGTAGCAGGTCTTGGTTTATCATGTACAATCGTCGGTCTTGGCCGCGGACGAACTTGGCCAGCGGTTGCAGCCAGGTGTTAACACACGTAACACGCAGGCGGCAGGAACAGGCGGGTCTCCCGAACAGGGCGCACACGCGGAGAAAGATGATGGCAGAGGTGGGCCGGGTACTTGGCGCGGCCGACGGAGGCTCGGCCATGGCCAGGAGCCCGAGGAGGCGGCAGAGGCGAGCTCGGCGACAGGCCACAGGCCACGGCCGGGGCTCGGAGGAAGCGGCCGCGGACGGGAGGCCGACGGGAAGCCAGAGAAGACCCGTGGCTGGCTCCAGGAAGGGGCGAGGACTCGGGAGGCATGGCAGCGAGTCGGAGCCGGGAGAGGGTCGGGAAGAGCTCAAGACAGGCAGGTCGCATGGAGGTCGGTCGTCGGGGTCGGAGGGCAGCGCCGGCACGTGGAGCCTGGGGCGGCAGCGGGCACGCGGCAGCGAGGCGAGCGGCGGAGGCTGCAGTGAGCACGGTGGACGACGGCCGCGGGCGAGAGCCTGGCCGGCGGCTCGCTGGAGCTGGCCGGAGAGGCAGCTCGGGAGCGGAGGCTGGCCGGCGAGGGGCGAGCGGGCGAGGGAGAAGTGGCGACGCAGGCTGGGAGATGCGAGAGGCAGGGCGTGGGGGCGGTGAGGCGTTGGGGAGCGTCTTGGCAAGGGAGTGGGAGAAGAGGAGGAAGAGAAACAGGCAGGGGTGGGGCCGGGCTGGTGTGGGCGGGACCCACTGGCAGAGAGAGGCAAGGAGGGTTGGGCGTGCGTTGGTGCTAGTGTGCACAGGAGGATTGGTGTGAGGGAGTGGTTTGAGTGGAGAGGTTAGGCCACGTGGCGGGGTGATTGGAGGGGAGAGGAAGAGGGTGAGGTGGCACTAGGAGATTGGGTGGGGTGATGTGGCCGGTAGGGGTGGGTAGATTTTAGGTAGCTCTAGGATTTAGGGTGGGACAGGTTGGGCGTTTTATATTCCAGGGGTGGTCGTTCGGTCGGAACGGCCGTTCATTACCCTCAAAAATAATTAAATATTTTATTTAATTGAATTGGGCCGTTTGAAACCCGATGGCAACAAAACAAAATAATCCGGAGATCTGGGGTTTGGCGTTTTAATAAAAGATGGGGCGTTGGGAAAATAAAACGGGGTTTTACGAACATAGTTTTGGCAAACAATGCATGATGATGACGATGCAATGCACAAATTCAACGCGATTTTCTAGTAGTGGTTTTGCGGGATGCCACAGTGGTCCAATGAGTGTAGCATCGCGCGGTGGTTATCGTTATGTTCTTACCTTCACGGATGATTTGAGTAGATATGGGTATATCTATTTCATGAAACATAAGTCCGAAACTTTCGAGAAGTTTAAGGAATTTCAAAGTGAGGTAGAGAATCAACGTAACAAGAAGATTAAATTTCTATGTTCTGATCATGGAGGTGAATATCTAAGTTACGAGTTTGGCGAGCATTTGAAGAAATGCGGAATACTTTCAGAATTGACACCGCCGGGAACACCACAGCGTAATGGTGTGTCCGAACATCATAATCGAACTCTCTTAGATATGGTTCGTTCTATGATGTCGATTCTGATTACCGCTATCATTTTGGGGTTATGCATTAGAAACAACGCATTCACTTTAAATAGGGCACCATCTAAATCCGCTGAAATGACACCGTATGAATTATGGTTTGGGAAGAAACCTAGATTGTCGCTCCTTAAAGTTTGGGGTTGAAGCCTATGTAAAGAAGTTACAACGGACAAGCTTGAACCCAAAGCGGAAAAATCCGTCTTCATAGGATACCGAAGGAAACTATTGGGTATACCTTCTATCATAGATCCGAAGGAAAAATCTTCGTTGCCAGAATGGATCCTTTCTAGAGAAGGAATTTCTCTCGAAGAAGTGACTGGAAGGAAAGTAGAACTCGACGAGGTTGTCGAACCTTCTCTCGAAATTGCAGTAGCGCAGCGCGGAAGAAGTTCTGTGGTGCCTGCACCAGTTAGAGGAAGCTAATGATAATGATCATGAAACTTCGGTTGAAGTTGCTCAGAGCCTCGCAGTCAACGAGAACTCGTACCACTCCATTGGTATGATCCGTTATGAGTGTCATGTTGGTGGACAACACCGATGACCCCGAGACATATGAGGAAGCGATGATGAGCCCAGATTCCAATAAATGGCAAGAAGCCATGAAATCCGAGATTGGATCCATGTACGAAAACCAAGTATGCACTTTGGTGGACTTACGGATGGCGGAAGGTCGATAACAAATGGATCTTCAAGAAGAAAACAAATGCTTGATGGTAATGTTATCGTTTATAAAGCTCGACTTGTCGCAAAAGGGTTTCGACAAATTCAAGGAGTTGACTACGATGAGACTTTCTCACCAAAGAGGAAGCTAAAGTCTGTGTGGATTATGTTAGCAATCGCTGCATATTAGGATTATGAGATATGGCAGATGGATGTCAAAACAGCATTCCTCAATGGAGACATTGATGAAGAGTTGTATATGATGCAACCCAAAGGTTTTGTCGATCATAAAGATGCTAACAAGGTATGCAAACTTCAACGGTCCATCTATGGATTGAAGCAAGCATCCCGAAGTTGGAATCAACATTTTGATAAGGTGATCAAAAGTTTTGGTTTTATACAAACTTATGGAGAAGCTTGTATTTACAAGAAAGTGAGTGGGAGCTCTGTAGCATTCTTAATACTATATGTAGATGACATATTGTTGATTGGGAATGATGTAGACCTTCTTAATAGTGTCAAGGAATATTTGAATAATACTTTTTCAATGAAGGATCTTGGCGAAGCAGCTTACATATTAGGCATAAAGATTTATAGAGATAGATCGAAACGCCAAATATCATTGTCACAAAGTACATATTTGGACAAAGTTCTAAAGAGGTTTGGAATGGAAGATAGCAAGAAAGGGTTCTTGCCCATGTTGCCCAAGACGACCTTGAGTAAAACTCAAAGTCTGACATCGGCATATGATAGAGAAAGGATGAGTAAGACTCCCTATGCCTCAGCCATAGGATCTCTAATGTATGCCATGCTATGTACTAGACCCGACATTGCATATGCTGTTAGTTTAACTAGCAGATATCAAAGTGATCCAGGAGTGGATCATTGGACAGCGGTCAAAAACATCCTTAAGTACTTGAGAAGAACTAAGGATATGGTTCTTTCTTATGGAGGTGATGAACAACTCATTGTTAATGGTTACACCGATGCTAGTTGGAACGCCGATCCGGATGATTCTAAATCACAACTGGATAATGATTTATTTTGAATGGTGCAGCAGCAATGGAGGAGTGCAAAGCAAAGCGTTGTGGCGAGATCTTCAAGCTGAATCGGAATACATGGTCGCTTGGAGGCTTCAAGAAGCGATATGGATGAAAGAGTTCCTTACAGAGGGTGTGGTTCCTAGTGCTGGACCCAATGTCTATCTCTTTGTGATAACATGGGCGCCATAGCCAATGCGCAAGAACCAAGGTCACACAAGAAGCTGAAGCACATCAAGCTACATTTTCACGCTATTCGAGAACATATCCAAGATGGGGATATAAAGATTTGCAAAGTACACACAGATATGAATGTGGCGGATCCGTTGACTAAACCTCTCCAGGGCAAAACATGACCAGACCAAACGCCATGGGTGTTCGGTATATTACCATGTAATCTAGATTAGATGACTCTAGTGCAAGTGGGAGACTGTTGGAGATATGCCCTAGAGGCAATAATAAATGTAGTTATTATTATATCTTTGTGTTTATGATAAATGTTACATTCATGCTATAATAGTATTAACAAGGAAACATTAATACTTGTGTGATTTGTAAACTTAATTTGAAGTCCCTAGTAAATCCTCTATATAATACTAGCTTGTTGGTTAATAGATGATTGTGGTTTCCCTATCATGAACATTGAGATGTTATTAACAACAAGATCATATCGTTAGGAGAATGATATGGTGGACATACTCCTATAGATAAGCGTAGCATAAAGATCAAGTCATTTTAATAGTTCAATTGCTATATGCTTTCTGATACATAGTAATCTAATTCCTTCGACCATGAGATCATGCATATCACCTTTACCGGATGGATGCTTTGATGACATCAAACACCACACCGTAACTGGGTGGCTATAAAGGTGGCATTGAGTGTTCGGAAAGTATTGGTTGAAACACATGGATCAAGAGTGGGATTTGTCCATCCATATGACAGATAGATATACTCTGGGCCCTCTTAGTGAAATGTCATCCAATTAGCTTGCAAGCATGTGACTGGTTCACAAGGGATCACATATCACGGGAACGAGAAAAGAGTACTTATCGGTAACGAATTTGAACTAGGTATGTAGAGAATCGCGAGGAGAGTCCTACAACCTCCGCTGCCTGCTGGAACAAGGGAGAGGAAGGTCTTCGTCGAGTACCGAACGTGTGACCGATCATGGAAGCGCTTACGAACGCTTGCCGGAAGGATCGTCTACGCGATCTTGAGATCGGGAAGAGTACGACTACATCACCCACGAGAATCCGCTCTCGTTAAACACTTTGGAATCTTCGAGGGTGAGTTATTCTATCGACTCGTTGCTACAATCTAGTAGATAGATCTTGGCTTGTTTGTATGTATGCGGTAGAAATTTCTTGTTTTCCATGCTAAAAACCCTACACACAATTGTTACAAATAACATTCCTTCTCGGATTGGATTGATTTCCACCACTGCCCTTGTTATTGTTGTTGTTATTGTTGCCATAATTCCAGTTCCGAGGTTTAAACTCCTGGTTGGGTTTAGGTTTGCTTGCGTGAATCCTCTTGGTTTCCTTCTGCTCTCTTCCTCCGATCCTCTTGGACATTCTTATAGTCATCTTGAAAAGTAATGGCTGCATCCAACAACTGTTGATAAGTTTGCTTATTGGCTAACCTTAGCTGCATATTCACAAACAGATTTAATCCACGCAGGAAACGCTTCTTCTGCTTCTCTTCAGTGTTGACATCCTCCTCAGCATAGCGAGACAGTTGACTAAACTCCCGGATGTACTTCATGACACTAGTATATCCTTGCTGAAGCTCCTCGAATTCTCTCTGCTTCAACTCCATAACACTTTCCGAAACATGATATTCACAGAATCTCTGCTTGAACTCTTCCCAGGTAAACTCCCTTCCTGGTTGCTACATGGCCAACTGATTTTCCCACCAGTATGCTGCAGGTCCAGTCAGCAGATGAGTTGCATACCTCAATTTCTCCTCATCATTGCAACCTACAGTCTTCAGCTTCCTTTCAGTATCTGCTAGCCAGTCTTCTGCATCCATTGGTTCAGGAGCTGATGCAAAAGGTAACGGTCTTGCATTTTGGAAATCAGATAGACTCACTCCTACACCTTCAGGTGCCCTCTGATTTGCTCGCCCCAGCAGCTCTTCCATGAACTTGTTCTGGGTTTCTTGCATCATTTGCATGCATTGCATAAAACTCTACTCCATTAACGGCCTCATTAGTGGTGGTGGTCGTGGTAAGGCTCCTTGATTTGCTGCATATGCATCGGCCTTTTCCTTGGCCTCACACTCCATCTGCTGCTGCTCAGTTTCCATTTCTACACCCGTATCCATGACCCTCTAGTCCTGCAACATAAAGCGAATACTCATAATTACATCATGCACATGTGTTCTGAGCTCGAATTGACGCACAGAACTAGTCACACAATGAAGATCCAAACAAAATCCAAATATGCATTTCATATATTTTACATAATATCATAATGATACAAAGTCATTACAACATATACCATATGGGTATAATCACAAAACTACCTTATTACTTGGGGTATAGTACACAATACTTGATACTACTGACTAATTGTCTCCTTCTAGTAGTAACTACGCTCATCGTATATGCCTGATGTCCAACCGTGATGACGTGTTGTTCGTTGCATAGTTTTTGGAACATATGGCCTTCCAGAAGGAATATACTTTGTATCTGAAGTGTCAGGACTTGAGTCATTACTCAACCTGAGCATATTGACTCCCTCCAGTTCATCTGAAAAGTCTTCAGAAACATATTCAACATTATCTCCAGCCTGCATCTCCTGAGCTTCATTTCTTGAGTTGTCAACAGGATACGCAGATCCTGCGCCGCTTCCTGTGCTCTCGTGGGCAAGATAGTTAAACACTGGATAATGTATATTCCCTGGGTTTTGAGAAGATGTTGATGATTCAAACACTCTCTCCTCAGGATCTTCTTCCTCATCCTGATTATCTAATGACATGGTATTCCCACTATTGTTATTAGGGTTCATCCTTACACCCATCCAACTAGATTGTCCAACATTTCTGTCAGAACCATCTGTGGACACCTGGTGTTCATGAGATCCATTGTATGATCCCATTCTCCAACCATTCGAATTCTCAATAGGAAGTTCTGAGTCAGAACCATCCTCTGAGCCCTGTGGTACTGCATACCGCATATCCATAGTAGGATCATGTATAGGTTCAGGTTTTGGTGAATAAGGATATGGTATAAAAGATTCAAGATCTATAGGTATATCCTTAAAGGTTGGTGTTACACTACTACTTGCTTCTTTCTCTAACTGGAATGCTAACTGCTTCCTCCTTTCCAGATTAGTTAGATCCTCTAACATGTCATTTTTGTCTTCAACAATCACTTGATGGGTATTATAAAAAGACGCAACGAGTGTTCGAAATCTATCCATAAACTTGGAAGCTAACTTAGGATGCTTCTTAACCAAAATAAGATGATCCGGTATAGGCTCCGAGTCTATAGAATCATGAGGTATCACAGAGAATGTGCTACCTTCTAGCTCCTTGGTTTTATGTTCCTGGATATTAGCTATCGCCTCCACAACAGCAACATGATATGCTGCTAAATGACTCCTACCTTCTCCTATAGGTAGATCATGATATAATCCAAGCTTCTCTGGAAGTTGGATACTTACACGATACTTGGATAACATCCGGCCATCAAGGTAAGTGATAGTGTTTACTGGAATTCTAGTAGGACAACTAAAAAGCTTTAAAAGTTGACGATGTTGGTCTGTGAATGATCCTTGACAATCATCAAGAGTCTCCTCTTTCCTTACCAAAGTCTGTTTTGGAAACTTTGGTGCCATAACTCTGTATATCAGAAAAATAATTTTGATTAGTATCCAATAATATATTGCATCATAACAAAGAATTATCGCACTAAAATATATAACGGAATATTCTCATTTGAATACCCATTATATTACTTTTAGAGAATTCATTATCGTTGCTAAATTTTCCTACAGGTCATACCCTTTACTAGGGTTCCAACCTCAGGTCAAAGCAATTTGCTCTGATACCAACTGCGGTGACCCAGCATACCACTGCATGTGTAGTACACTATAGTCGTTGACATGACATCCACAGAAAACCGTTCCGTAAATAACACATCCCTCAGAGTGGTACAACAGAAACATTACGGGTCCATATTACAAAAGTACACACATTATTATTATTACAATACCGAAAGCTCAAGACTTCCAAAATATCCAACTTACAAACCAAAATATAAAGTGTTCAGCGGAATTTAAAAGTAACAACTCCGTCTAGGAGTTGAGCTCAACAACTTATTCTATAGAGTTCATGCTTCTCGGCTCCGTTGGTTACTACTAACTAGGGATACTTAGTAGGACTCGTTATCCTCGACACCGTAGCGGATTTCGTAAGCCACTCCTTCAGCGCCTCTGGATAGATCAGGTTCCTCGTAGAACACATCTTCTAGACATTCGGCTGCATACATTGGCACGTCCTCGGGATCCTCAAAGTCTAAGCAAGGGATCAAAGGAAAGAATGAGTAACAGTGTTACCCAACAAGTTCATTATATACAAGGTGGGAAGTTTGATGCTCTAACTACCACCTCGGATTATAAATCCTTGGCACTATGCAGTTTTTGTAAATCTTTCTTCAAAGATTAATTTTATTATGAAAATCTATGACCATCAGCCTTCACAGGTTGACCAGAACTTTCATGGAGTTCCTTTCCGCTGTCGTAGCTCCTTACGAACAGGAGTAACAAGTTACAATTCTTACACTCTGAGAGGTGCGTTACTTTACCCATGAGAGATCAACTCCTTGTTGCACAACCCATGCATTTTCCCGTCCACAATTCCATGATGTGGGGCCCAGTAGTTGGTCCAAGCCAATCACTGCCCCCTTCGAGACCCCGCATGCCTCCTTGGTGTACACCATGCCCACATAATGAATTACGGCAATGGTTTGTACAAACCGTTAGATGCCAGAAATATCGTGGGACGATGAGGGTTCCCACCCATATGCTGCATATCCTCTATGAATTACCAATTAATATGCATGCTACGAGGATAACAGCCACGACTTGCACATCCGACTTCATGCGAGAGGAAGAAGATACAACTGACTTCTCTGTCCCATTCCAAATCTCATGGCTAACGCGTAATATACGGCGCTAGAATCACTAATGTCAGGGGTTATTAAGTCCCTATTTGATCATTATTGTTCGCAATTAGAACCCTAAGTTCTATTGCTTCATTATATCATCACTTAGGATGATATCTATGACTTCTTTATTTGTGAAAATAATATTTTCTTTCTTTTATAGCATATCTGATAACACACAATTTGCAAATACTTTGATAAAGACTCTTCAAAGGACATCAGCAAGTGATGAACTTGCCTTGTGATGGCAAGGTAGTGAAGTCTGATGCTTGAACTGGACCTTGAGCTTCTAAGTCTACAAAAACATCATTATTGCCCGGTAAGGACAATATTTAAAGAAGCAAAATGATATGCAAGTAATGTAATGCATTAATTAACTCTATATGCATTTTCCCTATATAAGGTGCCTTTAAATGATGATTAAGCATTTATAAATATTACTTTTTAATATTTATAGCATATATATTATTTTACTTTATTTCCTTTTATTTGACTTTTATTGATATAATAATTATTTTAGGAATTATCAATTATACATTAAAAATTGTTATTAATATTTATTTAGTATTTTTCAAAAATACTATAACATTAATATATAATGAAAGTGATTTTTATTTATTTTTATCATCTTTCAATAATTTTGTAAAATTCCATAAGGAATGTATAAATTACAAAATTCTTATAAAAATTTAAATGTCCAAAATTTTATATCTTATTTTATTTGGATAGAGTGGATTATTATGAACCCAAAAGTATTTTATTTACAATTTTTGGACTATTATCTTATTTTCTAGAATTTAATTAATTCTAGGGGTATTTTGGTCTTTTCCTTTTTATTCAAACAGGCCTGCAAGGTTTCTGGGCTAATTATACTTATTGGGCCCTAGTGGCCCATTATTCCTAGACAAAAGAGCCACCCCGAAGGGTTTGGCCCAACTCGGCCCACTCACTGCCTTGCCTCTCTCTCTCCCTCGAGCTTATCCTCTCGTCCTCTGACCCCGACCCTGTGGCCGGCGATGTCGCCACCGGCGATTCCCGCCGCCGTAGGCCGTTCTGGTCGCTGCCGTGGTGTAACAGGGGTTGTTGACGATGCCCGTTCGTTCTATCCAATTGGATTCGAGCCTGGGGCTCTCCTTCAATGGATCGATGTCGTCCCGAACCCTAGGGTTTGGGGGTTGGCATGGATTCAAGTGCTGTCGTGGTCATCGTGTGTTGAGGTGATGCTCTGCACCTCCAGGCGTGATCAGGGTCGCTGCCGTGGCGCCATGCGGGTTGCAGCGCCCCCTCTGGGGGTGCTCCCCATGCCGCCATGGTCGTCGGCCCCTCTGCTTCCTCTTCTATTCTTCAGCGAGGACTTACGGTGAGTTTGATTCTTCTCTGCTGGTGATCTCTATGCTTGTTGATTTGATGCTAGATGCTGGCAGTGTCCTCTCTGGCTACTATCTGCTTCATATTAGGATGATTATCCATTTAGGGTTCCTGTTATGTGATTGATCATGTACTCGGTGAATTGAATCATGTTTGGGATGGTCTGTACACATAATAAATTATTATTGGCCTAAGGCTTGTTGCTTAATATGATCTATGCTGTTTCTGGTGGCTTACTAGATGATTTGATGCTTGGATTGCATCAGATTCAGATGATATAGTTGCTTGGGAATCATGCTTGATTAAGTAAGTGACTTGATAAGTGTTCACTGTCATCTCTTGGTTTATGATCATGATTATGACATGATGAAATCATTGTCCTGGTGCTGTTGGCTTAGAACTAGTGTATAGTTTGAGATTATCATGATCTCAAACAGTGAAGTTTAATATAGGAATTTCCTAGCTATGATTCATGTGTTTAACAGGAAAATGTTTAGTTAAGTTGATTGTTTGAATTTGTGATGATTAAATGTCTATCCCGATTCATAATGGATTGTTCTTGTGACACCATCATGGCATGGCACACAAGTTTGTTTCTAACCCACTGATTGGTTGTTTTAGGCTTAAGAAAAACTTGGATTTATAAGATAAATAGAGATGCTCTTCTCTGAATTCTCTAAGACCAATGATGTTGGTCTGAGGCTTAGGGATTCACATCTTATCTAATTGGTTCATCTAGATAGTCTTGGTAGTGGTACCAGCTATTCTTTATTGAATCAAATCTTGGAAAAATGATAGTGAGCTTGATCATTCTATGGATCACAAAGATTTGTTTCTAAGGTGCTACCCTTCCTTTAGGGATGTGCCTAGAAATAGATCATAGGTATATGTATGATTGAATTGTAAAATATAGTTGGACAACCAGAGCAAGGATGTTGCTCTGAGCTCTGGTTGGATCCTGTTACTTTGCTGTTTGATTTTAGAGTTTTAAAAATCCCTATGATGGATTCACCCCACTTGGGTGCTTACTGAGGGTTTGTTTTATAAAACAACACATGCTTTTCTCTAAATAAGATGATTAGATCATGTGAAGGTTTTATGAAACTCACCACAGACTCTGATGTTTGTGGAGTAAGTTGGTGATGATCTTGATCTGGTTTTGCTGGATTCCTGTGCTTGACATTGATCTGGCCTGCTCCTCCTAGTTCCTGGAGTTGGCCTTGCTGTCCACCTGATCCACCCGCCTCCTTATGTCACCATCCTGGTGATGTTTGGTTGATACTTGGTGGTTTGGTTGCTGGCTGTGATGCTTGGTTTAGCTGCTGTCTACACTGGCTGTTCTTGTGTGTTGTGCAGTGGAGAGATGCACTAGTGCCTATCCACGGGTGTGCTTGTGGTTTTGTGAGTTTGGGTTGTTCTGTGAGGTCGACAACACACCACATGCATGTTGGTGTGTGTCCTGCCTGTGTGCCTGCTATGCACTTGTGGATATGTTCAGAATCTGGAAACTTACTATTACCTGGTTACTTTTACCTGGCTGGTGGATTTGTCCCTTTTGGCTGTTGTTTGACTTCTGGCTTTAAATTTATGAAAGATGGATTCTTTTATATTGGTGAAACTTGCCCCTTTTCTATAAATTTCTCAATGATGAATTTGTCAAGTGCATTTCACTGACATATCTGAGAGAAATAATACTAACACTAACCTTCTTTTGTTTTTTTATTTAGTCTTTGTTTTGCAGGTACATATATATGGATGAAGATTTAGTTTATGTTTAGTTATAGAATAGTTAGTCAATAGTCCAATGCAATCTTCTTCATACTTTTGTAATTTTCTTTTATTATTTTTGTAATATTTATTTTATTCAATTGTAATAAAGATTACATTATTCTTAATAAAGAATATTCTGATTCTTTATTCTTTTGTAAATTGGGAAGTTTGGAAATGGTTTCAGTAAGTTACATTCTTTGTAACTTGCTTATATAATGATAATATGAAATGAATTTTCATATTCATAATTGTATTATTTAAATAATGTTTTGAGCTTAGATTAGTTAACTCCTAATTAAATCAAGATTCAAACCTTATGTCTAGTTTATTTGAATTATAATTCAAACACTCAAGTTTAAAATTCAAATTCATTTTAAAACACATAATTCCTTAAAGATCATATCAAAGTTTATACCAATCATCGTTTAAGACTAATCCTAATCTCAAAGTATGAAATAAACATTGATCACTTAAGGTTTTTATTTGGCGAAAAGTTTACCCACATTTTCACAGATGAATGCATGCAACAATCCATATTCCTAAATCTACCCTTCGTTAGTACCTACATGCTGGGATGCTACAGACTTCCCCCCTTAAATTAAACTTCGTCCCGAAGTTTATGGAGATGTACCTGAATAGTTCTGGATAGGCTTTTATTAAATTCTCTTCTTTCTCCCATGTGGCTTCCCTTTCAGGGTGATGTTCCCACTGTACCTTGCAATATTTGATTGCTCTGTTCCTCAATCTTTTCCAGTTTTCTTCCATAATCTTACAAGGTTTTTCAATATAAGTCAGGTCTGCTTGTAGTTCTATCTCTTGATGTGTGATTGCATCATCTTGAACTTTCAAACATTTACGAAGTTGTGACACATGGAAAACATTATGCACTTCAGCCAATCTTGATGGTAACTCTAGTGCATAAGCTATAGTTCTGTTTCGACTCAGAATCTTGAATGGTCCGATGTATCTTGGACTCAATTTCCCTTCAACTCCGAATCTTTTCACCCCTTTCATTGGACTTACTTTCAAATAGACCATATTTCCCACTTCCGGATGCCATGATCTTCGACTTTGATCCGCATAACTTTTCTGCCTACTCTGGGCTATTTTCAGTCTATCCCTGATTTTATCAATGATGTCTTGTCTTTCCTTGATATAATCTGGTGCAAATTCTTTGCTGCTTCCAGGTTCATACCAACATATTGGTGATATACACTTCCTTCCATATAGAACCTTATATGGAGCTGCCTTCAGACTACTCTGATAGCTATTATTATAAGAAAATGGTGATCTTCCCATGTTCCTCCAAAGTCTAGTGCACAAGCTCTCAACATGTCTTCAAGTATTTGATTTGTTCTTTCAGTTTGACCTGTTGTCTCAGGATGATATGCCGTGCTGAAATCTAACTTTGAACCAAGTGCTTCATGCAATTGCTTCCAAAATGCTGAAGTAAACACTGATCCCCTATCAGTTACGATATTTCTGGATACTCCATGCTTACTTACTATCTCTTTGACATATACTTCAACTAACTTCTCGACATTATCCTTTTGATTCACCGGAATAAAATGTGCACTCTTAGCGAGTCTGTCCATAATTACCCATATCATATCTTTCCTTTTTGGTGTCATGGGCAATCCTGTAATGAAGTCCATACCTATTTCCTCCCATTTCCACTCAGGAATTTCTAAGGGTTGTAATGGTCCTGCTGGACTTTGATGTTCAGCTTTCACCCTTTGACAAGTATGGCATTTAGATACACATTTAGCAATATCTCTTTTCATGTTATTCCACCAGAATAGTTCTTTCAAATCCATATACATCTTAGTACTCCCTGGATGTATAGAATATGGTGTATCATGTGCTTCTCTGAGTATGACATTTCTAATCTCAGTCACATCTGGCACACAAAGACGGTCTTGAAACCATAAAGACCCATAATTCCCAAGGCGAAAAACTGATTTTTGCCCTTGAGATATCCTCTGAATTTCCTCAGCAATAAAAGGATCTTCTGCTTGATGTCTAAAAATTTCTTGCTTAAGATCACTGTCCTGCTCTGTAACTACCTGCATAGTAGCTAATCCTCCAAGAACCTCTGTTCTGATGAATTGAAGTTCTAATCTTTCCAAGTCCATTTGTAACTCCTTCGGTAGCTCCCTATTGCTAGGCTGAATATCTGCACTCTTTCTACTTAAAGCATCTGCCACCACATTTGCTTTCCCTAGGGTGTAGTTGATTGTTAAATCATAATCCTTGATTAGTTCCAACCAACGCTTTTGCCTCATGTTCAACTCCTTTTGAGTGAAGAAATATTTGAGACTTTTATGGTCTGTGTATAACTCACATCTGGCTCCATAAAGATAATGCCTCCATCCTTTCACTGCAAAAACTACTGCTGCTTACTCTAAATCATGAGTTGGATAGTTGAATTCATGTGGTTTCAGTTGTCTTGAACCATAAGCAATCACTTTCTGATCTTGCATTAATACACAACCCAAACCTTCCTTAGATGCATCACAGTATACGGTGAAGTCCTTCCCTGTTTCAGGAACTTCTAAGATTGGAGCTGTGGTTAATCTAGTCTTCAACTCTTGGAAACTTGCTTCACATTTATCATCCCACTTGAATGGTGTATTATTCCTTAATAATTTGGTCATAGGTCCGGCTATTTTGGAGAAACCTTCAATGAATCTCCGATAATAACCAGCCATTCCTAAGAAACCTCTAATTTGCTTCACATTGGTCGGTGCAGTCCACTCTAGTACTGACAGAACTTTAGATGGATTCACATCAATTCCATCCTTACTGATCACATGACCGAGGAATTCTACCTCATCTAGCCAGAATTCACACTTACTAAACTTAGCATAAAGCTTATGTTCTCTTAAAGTCTGCAATGCTATTCTCAAATGATCAGCATGCTCTTCCTTATCCTTGGAATATATTAGAATATCATCAATAAAGACTATGACGAACTTGTCCAAATATGGCATGAAGATCTTGTTCATCAGATTCATGAATATTGCCGGTGCATTGGTCAAACCAAATGGTACTACCAGATACTCATGGTGACCATATCTTGAGACAAATGTTGTTTTTGGAATATCTTCCGGCTTTATTTTTATTTGATGGTATCCAGATCTTAAATCGATCTTTAAAAATACTCCAGCCCCTTTCACTTGATCAAACAAATCTTGAATTCTTGGTAAAGGATATTTATTCTTGATAGTCACGTTGTTCAGATTTCTATAATCCCCACACATCCGTCTTCCACCATCTCTCTAATCCACAAAGATTACTTACTGGTGTTCCCCATGGAGATACACTTTCCTGTATAAATCCTTTTCTAGATAACTCATCAATTTGCTCTTTGAGTTCTTTCAACTCTTTGGGTCCCATTTTATATGGTGCTTGAGCTATTGGTGCTGTACCAGGAATTAGGTCAATGGTGAACTCTATCTCCCGGTCTGGTGGCATTTCCGGTAGCTCTGTTGGAAAAACATCTTGGAATTCATTAACTATATGAATCTCTTCCAATTTGACCTCTTTCATGGAATTCAACTGCAGATCCACCATGATATGACTGTGTTTATCTGCTTGGTAAACTATCCTTGCTCCACTTGGAGTTTTGATTGACACAGTTTTCTCCTCACAATTTATCTGAGCTCCGTGTTCCATCATCCAATCCATCCCCAGCACTACTGCAATTCCCTTCAAAGGAATCACATAAAGTTCTGCGAAATATGTACAGCCACAGATCGAGATAACCTGATCTTGTTTTATGTGGCGTACAATCACATTCCCTCCTTCCGTAATTACGGTCATAGGACTTTCTAACGTTGCCCTTCTAATCCCGAACTTATCACAAAATTCTTCAGAAATGAATGAAGTAGTTGCACCAGTATCAAATAGAACTTTGCCGGGATTGGTAAGGATATTGAGCGTACCTATCACGGCATGCTCCGAATTATCCACCTCCTCAAGGGTTGCACAATTCAGTTTCCTAGTAGGTCGGTTCCTCTTGCCATTGTTGTTCTTGCCATTATTTCCTCCTTTATTGGGCTGTCCATTTCCTCCACTGGCTTGTCCTCCTCCCTTGGTAGGCCATCCTCCAGGTGGTTTGCTCGGACAATCTGGCTTGATATGCCCCTTCTGACCACAACCGTAACAGATCACTACAGGATTTTTGCATTCCCTCTGGAAATGCCCTGGAATTCCACAATTGTTACAAATAACATTCCTTCTCGGATTGGATTGATTTCCACCATATCCCTTGTTATTGTTGTTGTTATTGTTATTGTTTCCATAATTCCTGTTCCGAGGTTTGAACTCCAGGTTGGGTTTAGGTTTGCTTGCGTGAATCCTCTTGGTTTCCTTCTTGGCTCTCTTCCTCCGATCCTCTTGGACATTCTTGTAGTCATCTTCAAAAGTAATGGCTGCATCCAACAACTACTGATAAGTTTGCTTATTGGCTAACCTTAGCTGCATCTTCACAAACGGATTTAATCCACGCAGGAAACGCTTCTTCCGCTTCTCTTCAATGTTGACATCCTCCTCAGCATAGCGATACAGTTGAGTAAACTCCCGGATGTACTTCATGACACTAGTATATCCTTGTTGAAGCTCCTCGAATTCTCTCCGCTTCAACTCCATAACACTTTTCGGAACATGATATTCACGGAATCTCTACTTGAACTCTTCCCAGGTAAACTCCCTTCCTGGTTGCTACATGGCCAACTGATTTTCCCACCAGTATGCTGTAGGTCCAGTCAGAAGATGAGTTGCATACCTCAATTTCTCCTCATCATTGCAACCTACAGTCTTCAGCTTCCTTTCAAGATGTCGCTAGCTTTCTTGCATCCATTGGTTCAGGAGCTGATGCAAAAGGTAACTGTCTTGCATTTTGGAAATCAGATAGACTCACTCCTACACCTTCAGGTGCCCTCTGATTTGCTCGCCCCAGCAGCTCTTCCATGAACTTGTTCTAGGTTTCTTGCATCATTTGCATGCATTGCATAAAATTCTACTCCATTAACGGCCTCATTGGTGGTGGTGGTGGTAAGGCTCCTTGATTTGCTGCATCTGCATCGGCCTTTTCCTTAGCCTCCCGCTCCATCCGCTGCTGCTCAGTTTCCATTTCTGCACCCGTATCCATGACCCTCTAGTATTGCAACATAAAGCGAATACTCATAATTACATCATGCACATGTGTTCTGAGCTCGACTTTACGCACAGAACTAGTCACACAATGAAGATCCAAAGAAAATCCAAATATGCATTTCATATATTTTACATAATATCATAATGATACAAAGTCATTACAACATATACCATATGGGTAAAATCACAAAACTACCTTATTACTTGGGGTACAGTACACAATACTTGATACTACTGACTAATTGTCTCCTTCTAGTAGTAACTACGCTCATCGTACATGCCTGATGTCCAACCATGATGATGTGTTGTTCGTCGCACAGTTTGTGGAACATATGGCCTTCCAGAAGGAATATACTCTGTATCTGAAGTGTCAGGACTTTAGTCATTAATCAACCTGAGCATATTGACTCCCTCCAGCTCATCTGAAAAGTCATCACAAACATATTCAACATTATCTCTAGCCTGCATATCCTGAGCTTCATTTCTTGAGTTGTCAACAGGATACACAGATCCTGCTGCTTCCAAGGTGCTCTCGTGGGCAAGATAGTTAAACACTGGATAATGTATATTCCCTGGGTTTTGAGAAGATGTTGACGATTCAAACACTCTCTCCTCAGGATCTTCTTCCTCATCCTGATTATCTAATGACATGGTATTCCTACTACTGTTATTAAGGTTCATCCTGACACCCATCCAACTAGATTGTCCAACATTTCTGTCAGAACCATCTGTGGACACCTGGTGTTCATGAGATCCATTGTATGATCCCATTATCCAACCATTCGAATTCTCAATAGGAAGTTCTGAGTCAGAACCATCCTCTAAGCCCTGTGGTATTGCATGCCGCATATCCATAGTAGGATCATGTATAGGTTCAGGTCTTGGTGAATAAGGATATGGTATAAAAGATTCAGGATCTATAGGTATATCCTAAAAGATTAGTGTTACACTACTACTTGCTTCTTTCTCTAACTGGAATGCTAACTGCTACCTCCTTTCCGGATCAGTTAGATCCTCTAACATGTCATTTTTGTCTTCAACAATCACTTGATGGGTCTTATAAAAAGACGCAACGAGTGTTCGATATCTATCCATAAACTTGGAAGCTAACATAGGATGCTTCTTAACCAAAATAAGATGATCCGGTATAGGCTCTGAGTCTATAGAATCATGAGGTATCACAGAGAATGTGCTACCTTCTAGCTCCTTGGTTTTATATACCTGGATATTAGCTATCGCCTCCACAACAGCAACATGATATGCTGCTAAATGACTCCTACCTTCTCCTATAGGTAGATCATGATATAATCCAAGCTTCTCTGGAAGTTGGATACTTACACAATACTTGGATAACATCTGGCCATCAAGGTAAGTGATAGTGTTTACTGGAATTCTAGTAGTACACCTAAAAAGCTTTAAAAGTTGACGAAGTTGGTCTGTGAATGATCCTTGATAATCATCAAGAGTCTCCTCTTTCCTTACCAAAGTCTGTTTTGGAAACTTTGGTGCCATAACTCTGTATATCAGAAAAATAATTTTGATTATTATCCAATAATATATTGCATCATAACAAAGAATTATCGCACTAAAATATATAACGGAATATTCTCATTTGAATACCCATTATATTACTTTTAGAGAATTCTTTATCGTTGCTAAATTTTCCTACAGGTCATACCCTTTACTAGGTTTCCAACCTAAGGTCAAAGGAATTTGCTCTGATACCAACTGCGGTGACCCAACATACCACTGCATGTGTAGTACACTATATTCGTTGACATGACATCCACAGAACACCGTTCCGTAAATATCGTACAACAGAAACATTGCGGGTCCATATTACAAAAGTACACACATTATTATTATTACAATACCGGAAGTTCAAGACTTCCAAAATATCCAACTTACAAACCAAAATATAAAGTGTTCAGCGGAATTTAAAAGTAACAGCTCCGTCTAGGAGTTGAGCTCAACAACTTATTCTATAGAGTTCATGTTGCTCGGCTCTGTTGGTTACTACTAACTAGGGATACTTAGTTGGACTCGTTATCCTCGACACCGTAGCGGATTTCGTAATCCACTCCTTCAGCGCCTCTAGATAGATCAGGTTCCTCTTAGAACACATCTTCTTGACATTCGACTGCATACATTGGCACGTCCTCGGGATCCTCAAAGTCTAAGCAAGGGGATCAAAGGAAAGAATGAGTAACAGTGTTACCCAACAAGTTCATTATATACAAGGTGGGAAGTTTGATGCTCTAACTACCACCTCGGATTATAAATCCTTGGCACTATGCAGTTTTTGTAAATCTTTCTTCAAAGATTAATTTTATTATGAAAATCTATGACCATCAGCCTTCACAGGTTGACCAGAACTTTCATGGAGTTCCTTTCCTGCCGCGTTCGTAGCTCCTTCCCGGAACATGGAGTAACAAGTTACAATTCTTACACTCTGCAGAGGTGCGTTACTTTACCCATGAGAGATCAACTCCTTGTTTCACAACCGGGCGTAGTTTCCCGTCCACAATTCCATGATGTGGGGCCCAGTAGTTGGTCCAAGCCAATCACTGCCCCTTCGCGCCCTCAAGATGCCTCCTTGGTGTACACCATGCCCACATAATGAATTACGGCAATGGTTTGTACAAACCGTTAGATGCCGTAACTATCGTGGGACGATGAGGGTTCCCACCCATATCTGCATATCCTCTCTGAATTACCAATTAATATGCACGCCACGAGGATAATGACCACGACACACATCCGGCTTCATGTGAGAGGAAGAAGATACAGCTGACTTCTCTGTCCCATTCCAAATCTCATGGCTAACGCGTAATATACGGCGCTAGAATCACTGATGTGAGGGGTTATTAAGTCCCTATTTGATCATTATTGTTCGCAATTAGAACCCTAAGTTCTATTGCTTCATTATATCATCACTTAGGATGATATCTATGATTTCTTTATTTGTGAAAATAATATTTTATTTCTTTTATAGCATATATGATAACACACAATTTGTAAATACTTTGATCAAGACTCTTCAAAGGACATGAGCAAGTGATGAACTTGCCTTGTGATGGCAAGGTAGTGAAGTCTGATGCTTGAACTGGACCTTGAGCTTCTAAGTCTATAAAAACTTTATTATTGTCCGGTAAGGACAATATTTAAAGAAGCAAAATGATTATGCAAGTAATGTAATGCATTATTTAACTCTATATGCATTTTCCCTATATAAGGTGCCTTTAAATGATGATTAAGCATTTATAAATATTACTTTTTAATATTTATAGCATATATATTATTTTATTTTATTTCCTTTTATTTGACCTTTATTGATATAATAATTCTTTTAGGAATTATCAATTATACATTAAAAATTGTTATTAATATTTATTTAGTATTTTTCAAAAATAATATAACATTAATATATAATGAAAGTGATTTTTATTTATTTTTATCATGTTTCAATAATTTTGTAAATTCCATAAGGAATGTATAAATTACAAAATTCTTATAAAAATTTAAATGTCCAAAATTTTATATCTTCTTTTATTTGGATAGAGTGGATTATTGTGAATCCAAAAGTATTTTATTTATAATTTTTTGACTATTATTTTATTTTCTAGAATTTAATTAATTCCAGGGGTATTTTGGTCTTTTCCTTTTTATTCAAACAGGCCTGCAAAGGTTTCTGGGCTAATTATACTTATTGGGCCCTGGTGGCCCTTAGTCCTAGATAAAAGAGCCACCCCGAAGGGTTTGGCCCAGCTCGGCCCACTCCTTACTGCCTCTCTCTCTCTCCCTCGAGCTTATCCTCTCCTCTTCTGACCCCGACCCTGTGGCCGACGATGCCGACATCGGCGATTCCGCCACCGGCGATTCGCGCCACCGTAGGCTGTTCTGGTCGCCGCCGTGGTGTAACAGGGGTTGTCGACGACGCCCGTTCGTTCTATCCAATTGGATTCGAGGCTGGGGCTCTCCTTCAATGGATCGATGCCGTCCCGAACCCTAGGGTTTGGGGTTGGCATGGATTCAAGTGCTGTCGTGGTCGTCGTGCATCGAGGTGATGCTCTGCACCTCCAGGCGTGATCAGGGTCGCTGCCGTGGCGCCGTGCGGGTTGCAGCGCCCCCTCTGGGGGTGCTCCCCGTGCCGCCATGGTCGTCGGCCCCTCTGCTTCCTCTTCTATTCTTCAGCGAGGACTTACAGTGAGTTTGATTCTTCTCCGCTGGTGATCTCTATGCTTGCTGATTTGATGCTAGATGCTGGCAGTGTCCTCTCTGGCTACTATCTGCTTCAGATTAGGATGATTATCCATTTAGGGTTCCTGTTATGTGATTGATCATGTACTCGGTGAATTGAATCATGTTTGGGATGGTCTGTACACATACTAAATTATTATTGGCCTAAGGCTTGTTGCTTAAGATGATCTATGCTGTTTCTGGTGGCTTACTAGATGATTTGATGCTTGGATTGCATCAGATTCAGATGATATAGTTGCTTGGGAATCATGCTTGATTAAGTAAGTGACTTGATAAGTGTTCACTGTCATCTCTTGGTTTATGATCATGATTATGACATGATGAAATCATTGTCCTGGTGCTGTTGGCTTAGAACTAGTGTATAGTTTGAGATTATCATGATCTCAAACAGTGAAGTTTAATATAGGAATTTCCTAGCTATGATTCCTGTGTTTAACAGGAAAATGTTTAGTTAAGTTGATTGTTTGAATTTGTGATGATTAAATGTCTATCCCGATTCATAATGGATTGTTCTTGTGACACCATCATGGCATGGCACACAAGTTTGATTCTAACCCACTGATTGGTTGTTTTAGGCTTAAGACAAACTTGGATTTATAAGATAAATAGAGATGCTCTTCTCTGAATTCTCTAAGACCAATGATGTTGGTCTGAGGCTTAGGTATTCACATCTTATCTAATTGGTTCATCTAGATAGTCCTGGTAGTGGTACCAGCTATTCTTTATTGAATCAAAGCTTGGAAAAAATGATAGTGAGCTTGATCATTCTATGGATCCCAAAGATTTGTTTCTAAGGTGCTACCCTTCCTTTAGGGATGTGCCTAGAAATAGATCATAGGTATATGTATGATTGAATTGTAAAATATAGTTGGACAACCAGAGAAAGGATGTTGCTCTGAGCTCTGGTTGGATCCTGGTACTTTGCTGTTTGCTTTTAGAGTTTTAAAAATCCCTATGATGGATTCACCCCACTTGGGTGCTTACTGAGGGTTTGTTTTATAAAACAACACATGCTTTTCTCTAAATAAGATGATTAGATCATGTGAAGGTTTTATGAAACTCACCATAGACTCTGATGTTTGTGGAGTAAGTTGGTGATGATCTTGATCTGGTTTTGCTGGATTCCTGTGCTTGACCTTGATCTGGCCTGCTCCTCCTAGTTCCTGGACTTGGCCTTGTGTGTTGTGCAGTGGAGAGATGCACTAGTGCCTCTCCACGGCTGTGCTTGTGGTTTTGTGAGTTTGGGCTGTTCTGTGAGGTCAACATCACACCACATGCATGTTGGTGTGTGTCCTGCCTGTGTGCCTGCTATGCACTTTTGGATATGTTCAGAATCTGGAAACTTACTATTATGTGGTTACTTTTACCTGGCTGGTGGATTTGTCCCTTTTGGTTGTTGTTTGACTTCTGGCTTTAAATTTATGAAAGATGGATTCTTTTATATTGGTGAAACTTGCCCCTTTTCTATAAATTTCTCAATGATGAATTTGTCAAGTGCATTTCACTGATATATCTGAGAGAAATAATACTAACACTAACCTTCTTTTGTTTTTTTATTTAGTCTTTGTTTTGTAGGTACAAATATATGGATGAAGATTTAGTTTAGGTTTAGTTATAGAATAGTTAATCAATAGTCCAATGTAATATTCTTCATACTTTTGTAATTTTCTTTTATTGTTTTTGTAATTCTTTATTTTATTCAATTGTAATAAAGATTATATTATTCTTAATAAAGAATATTCTGATTCTTTATTCTTTTGTAAATTGTGAAGTTTGGAAATGGTTTCAGTAAGTTACATTCTTTGTAACATGCTTATATAATGATAATATGAAATGAATTTTCATATTCATAATTGTCTTCTTTAAATAATGTTTTGAGTTTAGATTAGTTAACTCCTAATTAAATCAAGATTCAAACCTTTTGTCTAGTTTATTTGAATTATAATTCAAACACTCAAGTTTAAAATTCAAATTCATTTTAAAACACATAATTCCTTAAAGATCATATCAAAGTTTATAACAATCATCCTTTAAGACTAATCCTAATCTCAAAGTATGATAGAAACATTGATCACTTAAGGTTTTTATTTGGCGGAAATTTTGCCCATATTTTCACAGATGAATGCATGCAACAATCCATATTCCTAAATCTACCCTTCGTTAGTTTCTACATGCTAGGATGCTACACTTGACCTAAGAGCATCTCCACTCGTCTACCTAGGACGCCGATCCGAATGTCGAAATTTGGTCCGGACGCGGAAAATCGGCCCAGTCGCGTACCCAAGGACCTGTTTTCGTCCGGATTTGGGCGAATTTTGGACCGGGCTTCCCACGTCGAACCCAGGTTCCCTGGTACGCCCTAAGAACGCCGGACGCAGTGAAAATGGGCGTGGGCCAGCTCTATCGGCGAGACAGTCCCATTCCCACCCACCCCACTCGCCCAAACTGCGACGAAGAGCTCCCAGCGCCTCTGTCGCCATGACTTCGCCGACGGAGCTCCTCCAAGCCGAGACATGCCCACGCCTCTAGATACGCTCTCCATAGTTGTCGTCCGTTTCGCCGCTCGTTTCACCGCCGATTTTGCTGCCCGAACTTTGCCGTAGCTCTGCTTCGCTGCGTGCTCCCACCACCACGCCCGCCAAGTGTTCGGCATTTGGCCGGTTTGGCCATGGACTCCGATGATGAGGAGATACTCGCCGTACTGCTGGAGGAGGAGAGCACCGAGGTCGCCGAAGGTGAAGAGCACTTGGAAATCCTCGCCTCGCTCGCCCAGCTGTACATGCAGATGGCGAAGCCGAAGCACGGTGGTTTGGCACCGGGTCGCCGAAAGTGCAAGGCGAGGCAAAGGATAGAGGGCTACTGCCTGTTGTACACCGACTACTTCGCTGACCAGCCACTCCATGGAGAGGACGTGTTTCGCCACCGTTTCAGGATGAGCCGGAAGCTCTTCCTCAAGATCGTGCATGCCATCCGGGAGTTCGAACCCTATTTCGTTGCAAGAAGGACTGCACCGGCTTGGTTGGGTTTTCCTCACTGCAGAAGTGCACCGTGGCGATGATGTTGCTTGCATATGGAGCGCCAACAGAGGTTTGTAGTTGTCCGGTTTCCTGCTATGACCTGGTCGAAAGATCAGATGTGGAAAGTGATGAACCGTTGTGTGGCATTGCACAACATGATCATTGAGGATGAGAGGAAGGATCCAGTGAGTTTGCTCGAGGAGAACGAGCCATACTACAGACAGGGTCCTCTTGCCTAGCCTGACCATCAGGTGGCTCCAACCTGGGATGCATTCATCGCCATGCGTCAGGAGATCCGAGATCCGGCGATGCATCAACAGCTGCAGGATGATCTTGTTGAGCACATATGGATACATAGGGTGAACACGTCGTAGATGCACAGCATGACTGGCCGAACTTGGCCAAAATATGTTGTATTTTTACTACAGGCCGAACCATGTTTACATTTACGCCAAACTATATTTATAATTTCGTCAAACTTTGGTCGTAAATTGTTCTGTATTCATTGTATGCCGAACTATGCCGAAATATGGACGAACTTGAGCCGAATTTGAGCGGAAACGGGCGTCCCGAAAACTCAGGCTGGGTACGCGAGTGGGAAACTCGGCGTACCCAGGCCGAAAACTTGTTTCATCCGGCCAAAGTTTGGTCCGGATTTCGGTCTGGGTTCGCCCAACGAGTGGAGATGCTCTAACAACACTACTACACTAGCCCCTCTCATTCTATATGTTGTTTTTGAAATGTAACACGAGTAAAATGTTCACATCAATTTTTTAGCGTATGCTATAGAGATTTCTCCAATGTTGCAATTGTGTTTCTATAATGTTCGATGAGTTGGGCACAGATATTGGATATATTATATTATGTTGCAAACGTCAAAACTTTATGGAAATTTTGTTGCAAACAAATGGTGATTTGTTGCATATAGTGTTTTTTTGCTACATTTATTGTTCAAAACATGACTACACTTTGAAAGTTGTTATAGATACATCGAAGACATGTTGCAAAGCAATATTCCATTACTAAAAAATGTTACATACACAAAAAAATGTCATCATTCGGGTTCTTTTTGTTGTGATGATCGGAGTCCATCCATGCACGTGATGCTTCAACGGCTGTGCCTAGTGCTTTGGCTAAAAACTATGTTAATTCCAACCATCAGTTTTGAAATGTAACATGATTTTTGTGTGGGGTGGATGTCTTCATTTTCATCAACTATGTTTTTAGGAATTATATATCACACTTGTTCTTTTATGGGTCCCATAGTGTTTTCTAACTCAGAACAAACATAATGGGAGTTCGTAAACTTTATTTGATTTCTTCCGTCCCTGGTAACATCTATCAGCGAAGCCTTTACGTCTGTAGTATGTCGTCAAATCAGCGGCTAGTACCTGGCCAATATTTTACCCAGTTCGAATTCTAGCTTGAACCTTCTCTTGGACTCATCCATTTCCGGTTAATGCTTGCTAAACTGTGAGATTTTTTTTTTGGTGTTAGAGTTTGCTCATCATTCACATGTGTGTTGTAGTGGCCATTGCTACTCGCGAGTTACCGCTTTAGATCGCCGATTTGAGTGTCCCTACCATGGCATTTATAAATTTTTATTGGATCATTTGAATTAATTTTGCACGGCATCGCAAGTTTTATGACCATTTGACCCTATTTTGCATCTAGTGGGACTAGTTTGCATATCTTGGACAACTTTTTTTTTGTCGCAAAATGTCTTGGAAAATTTGTTGGGTTGCCGATGTATACATATCTTCTGATCATATAATATTCAGTTAATTGAACTAGGATATATATAGAGTTAATCATGTCGTGTGGTGATACGTGGTAAGCAAAAACTGAAAAAAATCATGTCTTGTGGTGGTATCAACTGTCCTACTTTTGCTTCTTCGGGCCAAAAGGTGGCCCTTAACGGTGTCTACTCTTCCTCCAGACATGAATCCATTATAGAGGATCTGAGCATCCCACTGCGGAGCCACCCCAATTGGTCATCCAAGGGGACAACAAAGTTGGCTCAAACGGTTGCGTTTTATTTGTCGGTGCATTGGAGGACTCAGTCACATTTCTTAGATTTGTTTCAGGGTTACTTTGTTTAAAAGTGTAGGCCCTTGTTGTTATTTTATTTCTTTTCAGGCTTTTCACAAAATGTAATCCCACCGCCAGAATACAAAGCAGCTTCTAGGTCCTTCGGAACCCACCCCTATTAAAAAAATAATATATAACCACAAGCAAGGTAATTATAGGCATTTCTCTTAAATATTTGGAGGTCATCAAATCGCATAAATCCACTTCATCATCCAGTCTCAAATTCCGCTAAAAAGTGGGTTAATCATTTTACTACATATATACGAATTTAGACAAATTTAAATAACTAATTTTTGGATCGAGGAAGTACATCTGTTTTAGGAGGTCAACATCCATTATGCTGCATTTGTATGAGGTTGAGACCGATAGAGGAGGTCGATATCCAATCAGCGCTTCCATTGGAGGAGAGAGAGAATTAGCACGTGGGTGGATCCCTAGCGAGAATAAGTGGTGGAGAGGACACCGGCACGTACACGCAACCGTAAAAAGAAGTTTTCGCTATATAATTCCTCCTACCGTGAGATCAACTCCACAAGCACCCAGCGCAAGACAATCTGAAAGAAACGATCTCAGCCTTCTCGATCTTGCACCATGGCCGGTGGAGACGACCTGAAGCTGCTCGGCACATGGCCAAGCGCGTTCGTCACCAGGGTGAAGCTCGCGCTCGCCCTCAAGGGCCTGAGCTACGAGTACGCCGAGGAGGACCTCGCCAGCAAGAGCGAGCTCCTGCTGAGATCCAACCCGGTGCACAAGAAGATCCCCGTGCTCATCCACAACGGTCTCCCGGTCTGCGAGTCCAGCCTCATCGTGGAGTACCTCGACCAGGCGTTCGCCGGCCCGGCTATCCTCCCCGCCGACCCGTACGAACGAGCCATTGCTCGCTTCTGGGCCGCCTACGCCGACGACAAGGTATGACCTTCAGTTCTTTCATTTCTGTCACCTACTACACGGCGCCATTTGTGATATGCGGGCGGTGCGCAGGTGTTGGCGTCGTGGGCCACGATGCTGATCAGGGGCAAGACGGAGGAGGAGAAGTCAGAAGGGAAGAAGGCGCTGTTCGTGGCCCTGGAGACCATGGAGGGGGCCCTCGCCAAGTGCTCCGACGGGGAGGGCTTCTTCGGCGGGACTAACGTCGGGCTGGTGGACTTGGCGCTGGGGTGCCAGCTCTCGTGGCTGAAGGCGGCGGAGGTGATGTCCGGAGAGGAATTCTTGGGCGGTGACAAGACCCCGCTCCTGGCCGCGTGGGCGGCGCGGTTCACCGAGCTCGATGTTGCCAAGGCGGCCCTGCCGGACGTGAACGGGGTGGTTGAGTTCGCCAAGATGAAGCAGGCAAAGATGGCTGCCGCTGCAGCTGCGGCGTCAAACAACTGATCAGCCCAGCTCGATCGGCTTGGTCACTGTCGTACGAGTGACTGAAAACGCCTATTTGCTTTGGAATAAAATATTCAATAATTATTGTCTGTCAGGTCGGGCGGGGTTGGTGGCGGCACGTCTTGAAGATGGTCATTGGGCGGTGGCTAGGCTGCTGCGTGCCTTCTAAAGCACGGCGGCAGGGGCTTTGCGGACCCAATCTAGGTCTGGCCAGGCTTACCAGGCCTCAGGGCCGGCTCTGACCCATGGCCAACATGGGCGGCGCTCTAGGGCCCATGCCTGTTAGGGGTCCATGATTTGCGTGCTTCTTTATTAGTCAGCTGTTTGGTTTTGGGTTAAAAAATTCAGTTAAAAAGTCTAGCATGAAGAAAGAACAGACCAAACCAAATCAAGAATCGATCTCTCATTTAGTCTAATTCGTGTTCGCCTGTTTGTATCCCCAATTTTCTACTATCGTCTATTCAACTACGCACTACCCTAGCCGCCCTGCTCTAGATTGGAGATCGACAATTCGTCATTGCCTATTGGAAACTAGAATTGATCATTTGAACTTGTGAATCCATCTGCGTCCCTTCCCGCTCCTCATGGCCTTTTCTCTGTTGTCCTGGCCCCTGGTATGTTCAACGCCACAGAATCCAATTGCAATGTGAGATTAGGGACTTGGAGTTTTAGTTTTAAGTACTATTTAATTCCTTCACAATTATAGGTGTCCAAATGTTGCCTGAAGAACATAAGTCCTGCGTTGAGAAAATAAATTAAAAACCAAGAGTCAGTTTATTGAATCACAAAGAGGTGCTTTAAAATAAGTATTCTCCGGTCAACTAGTAGTTTTGATATCAACGTCGATAATTAATTGCAAGAATCTGATTCGGGAGAAGATGATTTTGCAGCACCAGGTTATTTAACTACTCTTTTATTTTCTCTGTCACTATATGACATGGTTTAAGTTCTTAACAATCATGTTTATACATCTTGAACTAATAATGTGTTGTCGGATGTTAACTCTTAATACTTTGCAGGTAAAAATAGCCATTTATACTCCTTTATATAGAAATATATACATGTGCATATATATAGTCTTATAAGGGCCTATGTTGTCGATCTCGCCCTAGGGCCCTCCAAAACATAGAGCCGGCCCTGACCAGGCCTGATATGTTGTTGCTGCTGTGGCCGGTCGGTTACCCTGAAAGCGGTGGAGGCTATTTCCTCCCGCGTGGCGGTGGTGCTGCCTCCCCCGAATCCTGACCCGCTACCCGTTCTCCGTCTCCTAGGCCTTGTGTCGGTGTTCACAGTGAGACGACGATGGTGGCCTCAAGATTGTGGTGGCGCTAGTTGGTGGGAGGAGTGGAGGGTAGAAGCCTACGGAGCATTCGGGGTAGAGGAGTTTTGGGGTCGGGAGAAATCCCTGTCGGTCTGCCGACATCAACGAGGTGACTCCTACGGGTATCACCTTTCCCTCTTGAGGGAGCTGGGTGTACCCCTTCCCCTCTCACCTCCGTGTATGGTGGAAACCCTAGGACAACTCCGAGCAGCAGCGTCGCCATCATCGCAGTCCTTCTTGAAAGTGTTGCTTGATACGCGACGCTTCGAAGGTTCAGGAGTGTGGTGGGTCTGAGTCGGAGGGCGCATTGATGGCGAGCCATCATCGTTTAGTCGATCTGGCATTGTTTTCTCTTTGTTTCTTTTTTTGTTTGGGATAGTTTGTGTTGTAGCCCCAGCCTGCTGTATCATTGTATCGGTGTTGGCTATATTAATATAGCGGGACAAAAGCCTGGTTCGAATTTTTATATTCTAAGTGGATTTTAGTTTATACCTCCTAATTAAGTTGTGACATTTCTCTTTAAATCTCTGAGATGGTATAATTGTAAGAAATTGAGGTTTGGTCTACTTTCTATTCCTAGGACTTATCACAACACATAGTGAGTCTAGATATCACACAAATTTCAGACTTCGGTTTGTTTACCAAGTGTTCAAGTCGTTTAAACTTGTGATTCCAAATAAGATAGGTGACCATATAATATACTTCCTCCGTTCACTAATGCAATACATTCTATTATTAAAACACATGTATCTAGATATTTTTTTATTACGTAGCGACTCATTTTGTAGTGTATTTATTCTACTATAAAATATTTATAATGTCTTACATCCGTGAACGAGGGAGTAATTTTTTTGTAATTGGGCAGTGTTTGTTTTTTCCTATTCATGTGTCATAATTAAATAGATAATTTAGTTACTATGTAGGTTAACATTCCATCAGGGCTATAATCTCACGGTCAACCAAATTCTTTCTGATCAGTTTTTTTCCGAATTTGTATCGCACGGGTATATTTCCATTATGTTAGTATAATACTGTATTTCCATACTAAGCTTGCTATAGTAACTTAAGTACAACTTTTTTTTACGGGTAAATGCCGAGATTTTATTACTCAATAATAGTGTTACAATCAACTAACATGAGCTGTGATACATAGTCTAGGACATGGTATAGCATGCATGTAGTACTAACATCTTTCCTACTGTAAATTTGCTAGACAATCTGCAACTCTATTTTGGTCTCGACTAATCTTCTGGAGCCTAAAATCTCGGCTATTTAGTAGCCTCTTTACTTCATCAACAAGATGACCATATCTGGTTTGATTCTTCCCGGGATCTTTTAGGCGCGACAACAGATTAACACAATCAGATTGAATTATTAGGGGTTCATTCGACCACTCTAGTGCCAATGCTACTCCCTCCATTGCCGCAGATATTTCAGCTTCCAGCGTGTCGTTGCAGTGAAAAAGATATCGGTAAGCAAAAAATATCACTGCACCATGTGCATCTCTCAATATCATACCTGCACCAGCACTTCCATCCTTACCATAGGATCCATCTATAGACAAAGCCGTCCAGCCAGCTTCAGGTTTAGGCCATGGCTAGGGTTGGTTTGACGTACTATCAAGTTTGGGTTGCGGCGTCAGTACACACGGAGCTTTTCCCTTTAATATTTCCGACACAGACTGTTGTCGGATTTGCAGCAGTGATCCCATATAACTACAGAGGAAACATTTTGTGGCATTTGTTGGCGGACAGGGCTTTCCATGCGTAACATCATTACGAAGATGTCAAACTCGCCATAGTAACATAATGATCATCGCTCTTCCTTTCTCAGATTGAGATGACAGGAGATCAAAAAAGCCATTCAGAACCCCGTGTTTCGTACTTCCTCTCGTGATGGAAGCGCCCACTCTTGCCGCATGCAGTCCCAAATCTTAGTGGCATTGGTGCAGGTAATAAGTACATGAAACACATCCTTATCAGCTGCTCCATAGATACTACATGTCTCAGGAACATTAAAATGGCGTTGTCTCTTTTTCATATTCATTGGTAGAGCTCCCGAAATAAAAAATTTATCAAATTCAAATACCATCATTATAATCGATCCAGATCATCTATAAATCCGAACTAAGAAATTTTATGGTCAAACACTTCCACACAAAAGTTGTCATAAACAATAGAAGTGTTATTTGGATGCAGCTGATGGTTTTCTACAAGAGCCCACGTTCCCGATGAAATTCCTTGATATACAAGGCAAAAATATTGATTTTTTTGCTACATCGTTTTCTTTTTTTATTATGATGATTTCCATCTTGAATTTCTGGTACCGTGACAACTGTGTCACCCTACTGCAGATTTGCGGGCCCGTGAAAAGACACATGAAAACGGGACAGAAAGGTCATGGAAGTCTCACAAATTGCATTCGAACTATCTAGACTAATACTAAAATCTAGACTAATAATACTAAAAGACCCAGAGGGTCAGATCCAAAAGATCTGGAACGTACAATCAGCTTATCCAACGACTCATGGTTAACCTGTCTTTGACGGCTCATCGGCACGGACAGGACAACACGTACATTACTAAATCCGCTTTCATTTTCCCCATCGCTAAATCGAGAATGCAACTTCCACATCTCTATCGCCGGCTTACCGTTGCCGGCCGTGAGAGACTGCCGCCGCCCCGCCTACATCCCGCATGAGAGCCTGCCGCTCGCCTGCACGCAAGGCCGCCGCCCTGCACGCCGGCTTGCACGCTGCTCCACATCTTCGGCCCTTGGGAGGAGTGGACGCGCGGCAAATCCTCCTGCGACTCGCCGATTGGTTTCACGCCATGCGCCGCTCCCCACTGCTCCTCCGGAGGCGGCGTGCAATTCTAGGAGAACTGCAGCCGCCTACATGCGCCAGAGACCTAGAGGCCTCAGAGGATCTGCCACCACATCTCGGTTTTCTTCATCATCCGTCTGCAGCTCCACCGATAGCCTTATTATGCTCTTCATCTTCCTAATATGAATCACATGAACAGAGTAATATAAACACGATTTTCTAATCTAAACTGTCGGATGTTTGATATTCTGGTTCTCCTATATTTTTATTCAGCTGATGGATCAATTGCAGAGACGCAGAATGCCCACGGATGCCGGCCGCCGTGGCCCTGATTGCGGCCTCCATCAGGGTGTTGTCCAGACGCAGCGTGTTCCGAGCAGCACACAATTAGTGAAATCTGAGAAAGAATTCCACCCCTGCCCCCCTTTTAGTTACTAGCCTAATTTCATAGTGGAAATCTGAGATATAATTCCACGGTTAGTATTCTGTTTCATTGATCTTTTTAAGGCATGCTGCATCGACCCTGTTGCATGTACGTTTCTTGCTGAAGTCCTATTAAAGAAATGTAGTTTTGCATAAATTTGATGATATGTTCCAAAGAGTTAAGCGTAAATTAATGATTTATTGTTTCTCTCATGAGAGTCCAAGATGTTTTTAGTGTTGGAGCATTCGGGCACACATCATGTGGTATTGATTTTTGTATATGTTTAACTGATCCCTGCTGCTTAAAATTCCCATATGGTTATTTTTAACAGGTATGAGCATTGTCAAATAGAGGTTCTATACTCAAGAAGTAAGCATATGTGTCTAAACGGTTAACTGATTGTAGTATTTAATTCTCTTATACATGGTGAACAGATAAAATACAAATCTTCTTCTGATTTATAGTGATTCTGTCGAAAAGCTAATTTATCTTTTTTCCAAGATGTACTCTGAGGCTCTTGCATTTATTTCTAACACTTCTTAAATGCCTTGGAGCATATTTTATCATATTTTTTGTTCTTTCAGATTTTTGCTCCTGTTTTGCATCCTATGTAGCAGTTCTGTTAGGGTAATATAAAAGGAGTTGTGATGCATAGTAAAATAAAGACTAAAGGATGTTTTGCTACATGCTAGATACTACCTCCATTGCAAAACAAGTGTCTCAATTTGTCTAGATTCATATGTTTACACGCGTTTTTGTGTAAGTACATAGGAATCCAGACAAAGTAGAGACACTTATTTCACAACGGAGGTAGTATATCTTACCACTAGCAAAGTACTCTTTTTCTTCTTTCACCATACTCATGGCTGTTGTTCCATTCTAACAGAGCGTGCTCTTCTTACATGGCACACCTTTTGTCAGATTTTTTCTGTTCTATTTAAGTATCTAATGCAATTTGTGCCTTGATGGTTCTAAAATGGTGATCCTACTTTTATGATTTCTAGATATTAGATAAGATTGTAGAAGGGCTTCCTGTGAAGTCCATGTGTATTCTTCGCATGGATTCAGTTTCTTATTTTAATTGAAATTTTGATATTGGTTCTTCATGATATGTGGCATACTTGTGTACACACATATCTGTCGATCAAATTTTTATTGTTGGAAGTACTAACATGTAAGTCATATAACCAGGCCTTAAAACATGTTATTGAGAAGCAGAAGCTATATAAAATCTTTTGTAAGCCTATCACATGTATGTTGCATCATTTGTGCAAATGTTAACTATGCTGGAAGGTGCAAGAGAAAATACTTGTTGATCTAACTTTCTAACTTTGAAACAATGCTTGAGTTGCTTAGATTATGCTCCTGGCCGTGCAATTGGATACGAATTTGGACAAGATCATAGTATCAGATAATGCATATACTTAATTGTTCGACTATTCATCCACGTATATAACGTGTATGTGCACGTTCTCAACTACCAGTATAGAGAAATGGTACACCAATATCGGTCATCAATTTTGGTGACAATGACATCAGACTAGTTAACCAAAAATAATTTTCAAAACATTGATAGGAGGAAAATGTAACGATTGCTACTTCCGTTCGACGCGTAGTTCAAACCCTCTGCTCCGGGGACAGCTCGTGGAGGTCCTTCTCCGGCCACCGTCCGCCGTTGTCCGTATGATAATCGCAGCGAAGGCGGCAAACAACAAGTAGTATATCTGTTGGTGTTGTGTTAGCGTCCACTTGGCTAGTCCAGTACTCGACCCACATCCTGGACGTTTATGCGCTCACGGCCCAACAATAAGAAAAGAACCCACTCTATCCCAAAAGTCTGGACTGAAGGGAGGAAGGAATCTCTCCTTATAAGCCGGGTGTGGCCTCCTTCCGTAGGTGAGGTGGGAAAAAACCAAGCAGCATCCACTAGTCAACAGAGGGTCCTCACATCCCATCTGAAAGAACATGTTGGGCCCCCATGTGTGGTTTTGGTAATTAATGACAATCTTTATGGACTAATGTGTGTATTAAGTTATACTTGTATGATTTGTCCATTGGCATCGCTTGGAGCATGTGGTGGCTTCAAGGTCGATGAAATGAGAAGAAGATGTGTTGTGCAAGCTCAAAATGCGCCATATACAGAAGATCTCATGTTTGATGCTTGCCATCCTCGGTGATCTTGAATCGATGATGAGGAATCAACAAAGGCGTTCCATCTTGAGAAGGTCAAGTTCATCTACATCGAGATCAAGTGAAATGCCCAAGGCAAAGGTATAATCTTGATATGTTTTCTCTTTTGCCGGTCTCATGTTGTGTGTGGGAGACCGGGTTTAGGATAGATAACCGTACTATCAAGAGGGGCTCTCGAATGAGTAACTCGGTCACATCGTTCGGAGAGAGCTCAAACCTTTGCATACTTGCATCATCGTATTTGGTTGTTATTTGGTCTTATCCATGTGAGGATATAGAGCTTGTAGTAATCTCCATAACAAGCTCTTGTTCATCAAAATTGGATCTCTCTTTTATATCTTATTCCGATTTTGATCAAATGCGGTTTTTCGGTTTCTCACCAAGTGAGGTATCTGACATTATTGTACTTGATATATTATCACTTGGTTATAACCAATATTTTTACTTTTTATAGGTAGCCCTTGTCGTCCTCTATCCAACGCAATTGAAATCGGGTCAATCGAAACTACCAATCAAAAGTTATTAATGTTTAAATATTGGCTGCTATTTGCTTTTAAAAAGAAAAGAAAAAGATTTTTCTAGACTTCCGGTACTACCGGGCCCAGTACCGAACACGTCTGACCCAGCCCGCTCCCTTCCTGGCCCATGCGGTAGTCCAGACCGGCACTACCGGCCCTTGCGGTACTACCGCCCATGCGGCCAGTAGTACCGGGCTGCCCCCTCCACATATCCCAGCTAGCCTCGCAACTCCCTGGCCCATCTCTCCCCGCCGCCGCGTTTGCCCTGTGCGCGCCCCGCAGCGCTCGCTCGCTTCGCCCGCTGCGTCCGCTCGCCCCCGCGAGCGTGTTGACCTGCTGTGCGCATCAGCCTGCGCGCTGCTCGCGTCACCGCCTCGCTGAAATTCCGCACGCGTGCTACTTCCTGGCTGGCTCCATGCGTTGACTTGGGCGCTGCCCCCGCGCGCTGCCTTTCCCGCGTGCTGACCCAGCTGCCGCAGCTCGCGCTGCACCGCATTCCGCGCGTGCGCTCGCTGGCCCCACCTCGCGCATATGGGCACGCTCGATCCCCTGCTGCAGTGTTGCTTCACTTTTTCCTAAAACATGCGGTAATACCGGTTAAATGCCCTAACGGCCAGATTTTTGGGGCCCCTATTTAAGGCTTTGTTCGTTTTGAGTTTAGATAGCTTCTCTCTTATCTATTAGGCTAAGCTTTGTCCACACTTCTCTAGATCTTGAAGCTTGCCTAATATTTTTCCTCCGATGATTCTTGCCCATATTTGAGTGGAAGAGAGAGGAGATCTAGACCCATGTTTTGACCTAACTGATTCATCTCTTTGTGAGTGCATCTTTGGAGATCTAGATTTTGGGGGATTTTGTGTCTCTCTTTGATTCCTCCTCTCTTGTTCCCCCAATAGCTTTAGTAGCTTTGTTGAAACTTGAGAGTGAGGGATTTGAGCACCTTTGTGGTGTTCTTGCCATTTGCATTTGGTGCATCGGTTTGAGTTCTCCTCGGAGGATTTGGTTTGAGTTACTCATTAGAGCTTGTTCCTCTTGGGTTCTTGGAACCCTAGACGGTTTTGTGGCCTTGGTGGCATTGTGGCCTTTTGTGACATTTGTTGGGAGCCTCCAATTAAGTTGTGGAGAAGTTCCCCAACCTTGTGAGAGGTTCCGGTTGGCACGGACAAGTGCACCGATAGTGGAAGCGTGGATCGATCCCGTTGGGTGAGATTCACCGGAGAATAGGGAGGCCTTTTGATACCACCCCCCTCTCCAAACGAGACGTACTCCATGTTGGGAGGAACTCGGTAAAATATCGGTGTCCCCGCGTGCCTCGGTTATCTCTATATCCGAGCTCTTTACTTATGCACTTTACATTGTGATAGCCTTCGTGCTTGAAGTAATATATATATTGCTATCAATTTTTTTGCTTGTATTGCTTAGCATAAGTTGCTGGTGCACATAGGTGAACCTTAGTTGTTCTAGGTTATTCTTAACAAAGTAAACACTAGTTTTATTCCGCCTTTGTTGAGCCACTCTAGGAAAAATTTTAATCGCCTATTCACCCCCCTCTAGGCGACATCCGTATCCTTTCAATTGGTATCAGAGCCCGGTCTCTCATTTTAGGCTTCACCGCCTTGAGAGTAAATATGTCGGCTAGGGGATTAGTGCAAAATGACATGTTTATATTTGATGGCACAAATTATGATATATGGAAAAATCGCATGCTCATTCATTTTCGGGACATGGACCCAAATTTGGAGCGTATTGTAGATATGGGTTTTTCACCTCCTATATATTTCAAAAATCTATCTTGTGAGGATGAGAACAACTTATATCTCGATGCTCAAGCTTCTAATGTGCTTGTTAATGCTTTGAGCTATGTAGTTACCTCCCCAATCATTCCTTTTTGGAGAGCTCATGAGTTATGGACAAAATTTTAAGATAAATATGTTGTGTCCAACATTATTGAGGATGATTGTGTTGCTTCCACTTCCGGTCGAGATGAGTTCTCATCCTCTACCACTTCACCAACATGTGATTTTTCACAAGGTAATGATATGGTGAGTGGTGATAGAAATTGCAATTTGGATAGTGTGCTTACTATGTGTGATCCTTCATCCTTATCAAGTTGCAATGATCTATCTTTGGACCTTAACACTTCTAGCACTCAAAACTCCTTACATGCTTGTGTTAATATCATCTTCACCTTCTTCCGGTACCCACCTATGCCTTATGGCTAGGGATTCTAAGGTAACTCCTACTTTGGAACCCATTACCTCTTGTGATGAGGAGGATGTGGATAATGTGGAAGAAGAGCTTGATATTGATGATTTATATGAAAAGGGTGAGATTGTTTATCGTGCCCTTGTTAAAAAGGATATTGCTTGCTCTAACTTTGTTGAAGTCTTGGACTTTGCTATTAATAGCAAAGAACATATTGATAAGTTAGAAACACAAATTGAGGTGGCAAGTGATCTCCAAAGTAAAAATGATGAGACTCAAGTTGCTTATGCTAAACTCCTTGAGGATTTTGAGCACCTCAAAAATGCCTCTAGGGTCATAAAGGGTGAGCTCATCAAACTCACCGAGTCACATGAGCAACTTAAAGCTTCATATTAAAAAGAGCTTGACAAGTTGCCCTCACCTCTTGCTAATAATAATGATGCTTGTGCTACTAACTCTATTTCTTGTGAAGCATCTATTTTGAAGGAGAATGTTGAGCTAAAGGCTCAACTTTCTTTGCTAACTAGCAACTATGTGAAATTAGAAGAAATTCATGTTAAGCTCTCGAGCTCGCATGAGGATCTTCTAGTCTCCCATGGTAGGCTAAAATTAGCTCATGAGGCCATCGTGTCAAAGGTAACATCTAGTGGGCCTCGTGTTGACATTAGCACTATATCTACTCCAAATGTTACATTGCCATGTGCTAGTCCTTGTAATTCATCCTCTCACAACCATGCTATATCTCGTGATGAATTACATTCCGTGCATTGTTGCTCTAACAATGTAGCATCTACTTCCTCTAGTGTTTTTGTTGAAACTAACCATGTAGAGGAACTCAAAAAGCTCAAGGCCCAAGCCACTTCTTTGAAGAATGACTTGAAAAAGGGTCATCAAGGGAAGGCCACACTCAACAAAATCTTAAGTGTGCAAAAATCCCCCAATGACAAGAGTGGGCTTGTGTAACATCCCTAAATTCATGATTCCAAAGATTGCATATCATTCATGCATGCATATAGTTTTGAGATCAATTTCAAACCAATTCCAAGAAAACAGAAGCACATAGTGCTATCATTTTATGTGAGCAAACTTAAATCAAATGACCATCCTCATTTGAGAGCTTAGTGTTTTAAAACCAAGTTTGTTTGCTTCCTTGTTGATTAGTTTGAGTGTAGAGTTTGAACAAAATTATACAAAATAAAAATGGTTTCAAAACCATTTTCAAACATTTGCAAACCAAGTGCTATGTCACTGTTAGTTTGTCCTTCCAAAAATGACCAAGCCCACTCAAGGTGACCACATGGTTTTATGCCTAGAATTGTGACTGTTGCACACTGCAAAACCCCTGAAAAGATTTAAATTCAAATAGAGTTTGAATTCATTTTAAAATCATTCCAGAAAATCAAATTAGAAAAAGAAAAGGAATAAAGAAAAGGAAAAGGGTCGGCGCTACTAATCTGGACCAACAGCGAAACCAGCCCAGCTAGCCCACCCGGGTCACCTCTCTCTCTCTCTCGCACGCGTAGACGCACCCGCGGAGTCACTGACGCCAGGACCCCACCTCCCTTCTGTTTATTTCACTGACAAGTGGACCCGTGACCCCGTCGTCGTCTTCGTCAATCACGCGCGCTGCGCCACGCCGCCACATTTCCGCAGTCATCCGCCGCGTTGATTCCCTTGATTCTGCGAGTAACTCCATGCCCCGCTCCGGCTATAAGAACCTCTCCCCCTCGCGGTCATTTCCCCCCACACTGCACACCCTTCTCGACACCAGGCTGCCAGTATTCGCTCTTGCGCCGCCGCAGACAGAGCCTACTCCGACGATCAATTCTGGTAAACCTCGTGCGCCCCTTACTCTCTGGTTCATACGAGTAACTTCGCAACTTCCTGGCGCACCTCCTGATCCTATTTGCCCGACTGTTTGTGATCCAGAGCTTCGTCTTCGACGAGCACCGTGAGCAACCGACGCCGTCTCCAACTCCGGCGAGTGATTAAGGTAAAATCCGACCGCCCCGTGCCTTCCCTTTGACGCTGACTTGTTCGCCTGACCTATGCGCACACACTGATGCCCTCCGTTTGCGTTAGGGCGAAGCAGAACATCGCCAATGTCGCCGTCCACCTGAGCCCGACCCTGTCATCCACTCCGATGAGATCCCACGGCCACTACAGCGCGCCCCTTGCCAAGCTACCACCACGTTGAGCTTCAGTGCGATGCTGCGAGTCTGGTAAGCATTTCCACTGACCCCAGCCCTCTCTGTATCCACCGCGACGCCGTAGACCGAGCGCGCCGCCGCTCGCCGTCACCGCGCGCCGCCAGACCTTGGTCGTTTGATCAAGAGCCGTTGGATCTAGATCCAACGCGTGTAATAGAATCACTTAAACGAAGCGGTACGTTAGATCTGAGCCGTGCACGTTCACTTAAATCCAATGATCTGCGTCGATCGATCCGCCCGAACCGGTACGGGCCAATAGGAAACAGACGCGTCGCAGTGAGTTAGATTTAAAAACAGATTTTGAATCAGATTTTAGTTCAAATTTGTTTTGTTTGTAACTTTTGATTCCCACGTTAGATTTTGGTAAATTTTATACCGTTGGAATCAGGAGAACAAGCCCTATCTGTTTATGCAATGTTTTTAATGTTTATCTTCCGTTAAAATGATTTTATTTGCAGAAACTTGTTTAGGACTAAATTGAGTATAGGAATTGTTTAGGAATTGTTTTTAGTGCTAAATAAATTTGGTTTGGCCAAAGTTTGACTTGTTTAGAATTCAGTACTATGCACTTGCTTGGTTGAGTTTCAAAAATCATCACTTAGCATCTTGCATGCATGCATGTATATTTTTGATTGTATATGACTTGTATGTGATTGTGGCTATATTCTTTGTGTAGATTTTGGTGCTAGTGATTGTGATTGTGAAGAGTGCTACTCTCCCAACTACCAAGGCAAGTGGTACTTCATGAATATTTCTATCCCTATATTTTTATATACAAGCATTAGAAATATTTTGCTAAGTCTTGCATGTTACTATTTTTGCCAAATGCCATGTTGGGAAATCCTAAGTAGTTTTAGAATTGCTAGGAAATTTCTAAGTTAAGTTACTATCTATGCCATGATTAGCCTAGCTAGTAGCAAACAAGGGTTGGTGAAATATACATGCTATGATGAAAATATTTCTAAGTCTTTGGACTTATGTTTTTCTTAATAAAACAACTAAGTCAATGAATCACCTGGGTGGAAAGGGACTTGATTGGTGGTTTTTGGTTGAGTGGTTTTACACAAGGCCCATGGCTATGGTTTACCTTGTGTATCTCACTTGTGGAAAGCCACCCAGGAACAAAGGGATTTTAGAGGCCAAGTGTCGAGAAGCTTCTAGTGCAGCCACTTGGCAATATGGGCTCTGCCTGGATCACATAGGTTGCTAGAACTTAGCCATTTGGACAGTTGGTGGTAGTGGGAATGATAGGTTGGAACGCGTCCATTTGGTCTAAGGGAAGGCTTCTGAAAGGTCCTGTCTTGGTGAAACCAAGTCTGGTGGGGAAAGTGCACAACCTCTGCATATGGAAAAATCTAAGTACTTAGCCAAGTCCATGGCAATGGACAACTTGAGCATCAAGGCATGGAAGCTATCAAGAATCTCATCACTCCAACTTCTAAGTAAAACTTGTGGGTGAACAAGGGTGAAGGACCTCAATGTCTATTGATGGTTCCTTGGGAAAAGTTTTGACAAAGAAAAACTTAGTGATTTCAACTAATAGGAGAAACCTATTTTGAGCAAAGCAAGCCAAGCTACACTTAGCCAAATTTGCATATAGTATCTAGTCCACTTAAAAATATACTAAGGTATCACTTGCCAATACTATTCCAAAGTATTGACCCACTGTGGTTGTAACTTGTGATGTTGCAGGTTACTCTGATGAGGATTAGGTGTCATGAGTCTACACTCAATATGTTTGCCTGTGGCACATGAAGATGAAGACTTAAATTTTATTTACTTATTCAAACTCTTGTAATAGGCATGTGGCCTTTGAGTTGTAAAGACTATGTTTATCTCTGGAATGGATGTAATAAATGACCTTTGTATCTGTGTACTTCATCTTAAACTGTGGATGCTAGCAATGATCCAGGGACTAGCATTGCAATCACAGGGACCCTTTTCCTTTACAAAGGAGGGATCTTACAGATGGTATCAAAGCACTGTGTTGCCTGTAGGATTATGACCCTAGGATTGGAAACCACTAAGGAAAAAATTTCAACTACTTCTACACTTGTCTATTCTTCTCGTAAACTTTTCTAATCTTCTCTCTCATCTCTATTTGTAGATGAATTCCATCAACGAAGCCATGAGGAAAGGACCACTCATGACAATGACTTTGGAGTGTGAGACAGAATTCCCCAAGGCTCTCAAGGACCTCATGGTTGCGTTAGAGATACAAGGTGCAGCTGTGTACAAGGGTTTTCTGTGATGGATGAAGGAGTGGAATACTGGTGGGTGCAACTTCACTTGTATAAAAACAAGGAAGACAACCACCAGGAAAAAGGATTCTGCATGTTCACCAATTCAGTGGTGCACCCTACATTCTTTGAATAAGCAAGGGATGCAGCTTGGAAGACCATCAAAGAACTTGGTGATAGAGTCAAGTGCAGGATGCTCAACCTCCAAAATGAACTAAGGAAAGAGAAGGAACATACCCAAGAGTTGGAAGCTACCAACCAAACCTTAAGAGGAGACATTATAGACCTAGTGATGGAATCATGTGAGCAAGATAGGTTGATTGCTTCTAGAAACATTGTGTTAGCCAACAGATCCAGTGGGATCGGATTGTAAACGTACTTCGTTAGTTGGACCACCACCTATCACCTTATTTTCCAAAATGTTGCTTTAAAATATATTGAACCTTGGTTGATGTAATGGTTTCATGTATGCATGACTTGTGTGTTTTGCTTTCCAAGGATATGTATGTGATGTTTTGTCTTTTGTTTTATCTTGAATTGTGTTGTTCTAACTTTTCTATCTTATAAATAGATGCCTATTACCATCACACTGTTGAGGAGTTCCAGGTTACCCTCTTTGGTCCTCGTATCGTTGAGCTTACTACTTTGCTCAATCTTCCTCTTCCCACCATCATGGTGCATCCCCTCACCAAGTTTGAGAGGAAGGACCTATGGGGCTTCAAGGTGAACCAGCCCGGACGCCAGACAGAGCCTACTACGGAGGCCATCGTCTTCAAGCTCATGCACGATGACAGGGAGAGAGGCATTGAGGTAGTTATGCAGGATCTGATAGGACGACTGCTAGGGCGACACTCCCGATAGGTTAGAGGTACCCACTTCCACGTCTTCGGAAGACGTGATGAGGATGGAGAGTCCATCGACTTCGAGGACGATTTGAGGGACGCAGCTGAGCCGATACGCATGTACCTCCAGGACTTAGAGTCTCTCATTAGGCACGTGGACACGGACAAGACCAATGTCATGCTCAACAATGATGAGCTCAGTGCGCCAGCGAGAAGGACAAGCTCTTCGCGCAGCAAGACGAGATAGTCAAGGAAATGGAGGCGAAGTTCGAGACCCAGGATAGGAAGTTCAAGAGTCAGGAGAAGCGTGTCCAGGATAGGAACAAGAAGATCCGGGACATGACTGAAGAACTGCAGTCCAAGGACTTCAAGCTAGAGCAGCAGCAGGCGGTGATAGAGAGGCTTCGTTCCTAGAAGAGGGCTCTGAAGGCCAAGATAGAGACCTTGACCACTAGCATCGAGGAGAACAAGACCGCGATGGAGAACGCCAGTCTTACCTTTGTCGAGGAGGAGATTGATGCCGATGAGTAGATTGACTACTCGTTTATCTTTTATTATTGTACTTATTATTTGAGAACTTATTATTGGACCATCCGACATGTGGATGGCTTGCTACTTGTGTGTTTTACTTTGTGAACTTGTTATCTTGTTTTTGAACTTTTATCTTTGTGTTGCATGCTTGTGATTGCTTATGTGATGTAATGTGCATGAAAGCATCTATGGGTATCTCATTCTTATCTCTATTTGAACAAACCACAGATGCCTCCCCGTCGTGCAAACCCCAACCCCAACAACAACAACATCACTCCAGAAATGCAACAAATGATGACCGCTCAAACTCAGCTAATGTAGATGATGACGACGTTCATCCAGAACCAAAACAACAACAACAACAACAATAACAACAACAATAACAACAATAACAACAACAACAACCCACCGGGTTTTGATATGCTCATCAGGTTCTTGAGATTGAGGCCAGCGAAGTTCTCGGGAATGACTGATCCCATGGTGGCCAATGATTGTCTACGTTAATTGAACAAGGACTTGGTAACCGTGGGCTGTACTGATGCTGAAAAGGTTAGATTTGCAGCACATCTGCTGGAAGGGCCAGCCGCCACTTGGTGGGACAACTTCCAGATCACCACTCCCATAGATGAAGTGACATGGGCTATCTTTGAGGATGGTTTTCGCACTGCTCATATCTCATCAGGAGTGATGAGTCTGAAAAAGAAAGAGTTCCACAATCGGCAAGACCACCGCAGTGGTCTGAATATATTGAGGAGTTCAACAATCTGGCGCGTTATGCACCGGATGAAGTTGACACTGATGCCAAGAGAAAGGAAAAATTTCTTGAAGGCTTGAATGATGAGCTGAATCTGCAATTGGCTGTGGCATATGTTCCCACTTATCAGTCGCTCTGTGACAAGGCTGCTATTTTGGAGATCAAAATAAAACAAGTGGAAAGCACAAAGAGGAAGCACTCCGACAAGCACAACTCGGGATCGTCTCACAAACGATCTCATTATGATGACAGTGGAAGCTCAGGATCCCACAAGCATGGGAAATTCAACAAGCACCACAACCACAACCGTCATGACAACAAGCATCATCGCAGTCATGAAAACGACAAGTACAAGAACCACAAGAGTGGACATAAGAGCCACCACAGTGGTAATGGAAGTGGAAGTCAGCCTGTTAAGAGAGACATCAGTCAGGTTGAATGCTTCAAATGCAAGAAGATGGGGCATTATGCAAATGAATGCCCAGAAAAGAAAGTTGGAGGACCTAACAAGCCCAACCCTTTCCAGAAGGGACAAGTTAACCACATTAATGTGGAGGAGGTCTATGAGGAGCCTGATGCTGTTGCTGGTAAGTTCAGACTCAATTCTATTCCAGCATTTGTACTCTTTGATACTGGTGCATACATTCATTCATATCAAGAGCATTTGTTGAAAGAAATGAACTACCGGTAGAAACTATTGGGTGTCCTATAAAATTAAGTTCTCCTGGTGGAGAAATGATAGTGAATTCAGGATGTCATGATCTAGTCATAGAATTTGGGAAGTATAAGTTTCCCGTTAACTTGATAATTCTAAACTCCCAAGGATTGGATGTCATTCTGGGAATGGACTGGATGACTAAGTACAAAGGAGTGATAGATTGTGCCAACCATACCGTCTCACTCACAACTCCAGAAAATAAAAGGATCAGATTCAAGACCAACTTTGAAGCAAAAAGGAGTATGCTTAATTCTCTTAAGGGGTTTAACATGGACAGTGTGCCAATTGTGAGTGAATATCCGGATGTGTTTCCGGAAGAATTTCCGGGAATGCCACCAGATAGATATGTGGAGTTTCTGATAGATTTGGTACCAGGGTCTGGACCAATAGCAAAGAGACCTTATAAAATGTCAGTTGATGAACTGAAAGAGCTCAAGAAGCAACTTGGAGAACATTTGCAGAAAGGATTTATTCAACCAAGTTCTTCGTCTTGGGGAGCCCCAGTTTTGTTCGTGGAGAAGAAAGATAGAAGTCAAAGGTTATGCATAGATTACCGTTCACTCAACGAGGTGACTATCAAGAACAAATACCCTTTGCCTAGAATCAATGACTTGTTTGATCAGCTAGAAGGAGCATGTGTGTTCTCAAAGATTGATCTCCGGTCAGGCTATTTTCAACTCAAGATAAGAGAGCAAGACATACCTAAAACATCATTCACTACAAGGTATGGATTGTATGAGTATACCGTAATGCCTTTCGGTTTGACCAATGCTCCAGCATACTTCATGAATATGATGAACAAGGTGTTGATGGAATTCCTTGACAAATTTGTTGTCGTTTTCATCGATGACATCTTAGTCTACTCCAAGAGCAAATAAGAACATGAAGGGCACTTACGATTGATACTTGAGAAGTTGAGAGAGCATAAACTCTATGCCAAATTCAGCAAGTGTGAGTTCTGGTTGGATGAAGTGGGATTTCTTGGTCATGTTATGACAAAGGATGGTGTAGCAGTTGATCCTGCTAAAGTTTCAGCTGTGACTGAATGGGAATCTCCCAAGTCCGTAAAAGAAGTTCGTAGTTTCCTTGGCTTAGTAGGTTACTACAGAAGGTTCATTGAGAATTTCTCTAAGGTAGCTAAGCCCATGACTGAATTGTTAAAGAAAGACAAGAAGTTTTCTTGGTCTGAAGGTTGTGAACTGAGCTTTTAGGAGTTGAAGAAGAGACTTGTGACAGCACCAGTCTTGTGTCTGCCAGATTTGGAGAAAGATTTCCAAGTATATTGTGATGCATCTCATCAAGGTTTGGGTGCAGTACTTATGCAAGACGGTAAAGTTGTGGCTTATGCCTCGAGACAACTCAAAACTCATGAAGTAAACTATCCTACTCATGATTTAGAGTTAGCCTCTGTTGTCCATGCACTCAAAACATGGAGACACTATCTTTTGGGAAAGCGTTGTGAAGTGTTCACGGATCACAAAAGTTTGAAGTATATCTTCACTCAGAAGGAAATTAATATGAGACAAAGGAGATGGATAGAACTTATCAAGGACTATGACTTAAGTTTGCAATACCACCCTGGTAAAGCAAATGTTGTAGCAGATGCTCTAAGTCGTAAGGTTTTTGTGAATGGCCTTACCAAAGGATAATTGCCGGATGATCTGTGTACCCAATTTAGAAAACTCAGATTGGAGATTGTGCCTGAAGGACATCTCAGTTCTTTGGTTGTTCAACCCACTTTGTTGGACAAAATCAAAGAAGCCCAGAAGACTGATAAGGAAATTGAAGAGATTAAGGAAAAGATTGGCAATGGAAAAGCCAAAGAATTCCATGAAGACGAACAGGGTACTTTATGGCATGGGAAACGTATCTGTGTTCCACAAGACCCGGAGTTGCGGAAACTGATATTGCAAGAAGCACACAACTCTCCGTATTCTATTCACCCGGGTAACACCAAAATGTACATGGACATGAAAGAAAGATTTTGGTGGAAGAATCTCAAGAAGGACATCGCCGAACATATTGCTTTGTGTGATGTGTGTAGTAGAGTAAAAGCGGAACATCAGAAACCAGTCGGGTTGCTTCAACCACTACCTATTCCTGATTGGAAGTGGGACAAGATTGGTATGGATTTCATTACCAGATTACCAAGGACCCTGTCAGGATACGATTCTATTTGGGTAGTAGTGGATCGCCTAACTAAAGTGGCTCATTTCATACCCGTGAAGACAACCTATACAAGTGCTAAGTTAGCCAAAATCTACATGAGTAGAATTGTATGTCTACATGGAGTGCCCAAGAGTATTGTGTCTGATAGGGGAACTCAATTCACTTCCCATTTTTGGAGACAACTACATGAGTCATTGGGAACGAGGTTGGAATTCAGTATTGCTTTTCATCCTCAAACTGATGGACAAACAGAAAGGACTAATCAGATTCTTGAAGACATGTTGAGGGCATGTGCCCTAGACTATGGAGCTAGTTGGGATGAAAGTCTGCCTTACGCAGAATTTTGTTATAAAAACAGCTATCAAGCCAGCATTGAGATGGCACCGTTTGAGTTTCTCTACGGAAGAAAGTGTACCACCCCATTGTTATGGAATGGTGTGGGAGAAAGAAGTTTATTCGGGCCAGATCTTATCAAAGAAGCCGAAGAGAAGGTCAAGTTGGTAAAGGACAGGTTGAAGATAGCACAGTCCTGACAGAAAAGCTACGCAGATCCTAAGCGTAGAGAAGTCACCTACGAAGTTGGCGATAGAGCCTATCTTAGAGTGTCACCACTTCGTGGAGTGAAGAGATTCGGAGTCAAAGGAAAATTGGCACCAAGATATGTTGGGCCATTCAAGATTCTGAGTCGCAAAGGAGAAGTTGCCTATGCAATTGAAGTGCCAGAATCTCTGCCAGCTGTCCATAAAGTGTTTCATATGAGCCAACTTAAGAAATGTCATCCAGAAATGGAAGAAACTTCTTTGAAGGATACTATACCTTTGGAGGAGGTTCAACTAGAAAGTGATCTCACTTATGAAGAGAAACCTATCAGGATTCTTGAAACTGCAGAAAGAGTCACAAGGACTAAGACTATCAAGTTTTGCAAAGTGCAGTGGAATCATCATTCCGAAGAGGAAGCAACATGGGAAAGAGAAGATGATCTTCGGAAAGACCACCCTCACCTATTTGCTAGCCAATCCGAATCTCGAGGGCGAGATTCACCTTAAGGGGGTTAGATTTGTAACATCCCTAAATTCATGATTCCAAAGATTGCATATCATTCATGCATGCATATAGTTTTGAGATCAATTTCAAACCAATTCCAAGAAAACAGAAGCACATAGTGCTATCATTTTATGTGAGCAAACTTAAATCAAATGACCATCCTCATTTGAGAGCTTAGTGTTTTAAAACCAAGTTTGTTTGCTTCCTTGTTGATTGGTTTGAGTGTAGAGTTTTAACAAAATTATACAAAATAAAAATGGTTTCAAAACCATTTTCAAACATTTGCAAACCAAGTGCTATGTCACTGTTATTTTGTCCTTCCAAAAATGACCAAGCCCACTCAAGGAGACCACATGGTTTTATGCCTAGAATTGTGACTGTTGCACACTGCAAAAACCCTGAAAATATTTAAATTCAAATAGAGTTTGAATTGATTTGAAAATCATTCCAGAAAATCAAATTAGAAAAAGAAAAGTAATAAAGAAAAGGAAAAGGGCCGGCGCTACTAATCTGGACCAACAGCGAAACCAGCCCAGCTAGCCCACCCGGGTCACCTCTCTCTCTCTCGCACGCGTAGACGCACCAGCGGAGTCACTGACGCCAGGACCCCACCTCCCTTCTGTTTATTTCGCTGACAAGTGGACCCGTGACCCCGTCGTCGTCTTCTTAATCGATCACGCGGCGCTCACGCCGCCGTTACTACCGCCGATCCCGCGTTGATTCCCCTTGATTCCGCGAGTAACTCCACGCCCCGCTCCGGCTATAAGAACCTCTCCCCCTCGCGGTCATTTCCCCCCACACTGCACACCCTTCTCGACACCAGGCTGCCAGTATTCGCTCTTGCGCCGCCGCAGACAGAGCCTACTCTGGCGATCAATTCTGGTAAACCTCGTGCGCCCCTTCCTCTCTGGTTCATACGAGCAACTTCGCAACTTCCTGGCGCACCTCCTGATCCTCTTTGCCCGTCTGTTTGTGATCCACAGCTTCGTCTTCGACGAGCACCGTGAGCAACCGACGCCATCTCCAACTCCGGCGAGTGATTAAGGTAAAATCCGACCGCCCCGTGCCTTCCCTTTGACGCTGACTTGTTCGCCTGACCTATGCGCACACACTGATGCCCTCCGTTTGCGTTAGGGCGAAGCAGAATGTCTCCAACGTCGCCGTCCACCTGAGCCCGACCCTGTCATCCACTCCGACGAGATCCCACGGCCACTACAGCGCGCCCCTTGCCAAGATATCACCACGTTGAGCTTCAGTGCGATGCTGCGAGTCTGGTAAGCGTTTCCACTGACCCCAGCCCTCTCTGTATCCACCGCGATGTCGTGAAGCCGCGCCGCCGTCACATGCCGCCAGACCTTGGTCGTTTGATCAAGAGCCGTTGGATCTAGATCCAACGCGTGTAATAGAATCACTTAACCGAAGCGGTACATTAGATCTGAGCTGTGCACGTTCACTTAAATCCAACGATCTGCGTCGATCGATCCGCCCGAACCGGTACGGGCCAATAGGAAACAGACGCGTGGCAGTGAGTTAGATTTAAAAACAGATTTTGAATCAGATTTTAGTTCAAATTTGTTTTGTTTGTAACTTTTGATTCCCACGTTAGATTTTGGCAAATTTTATACCATTGGAATCAGGAGAACAAGCCCTATCTGTTTATGCAATGTGTTTAATGTTTAGCTTCTGTTAAAATGATTTTATTTGTAGAAACTTGTTTAGGACTAAATTGAGTATAGGAATTGTTTAGGAATTGTTTTTAGTGCTAAATAAATTTGGATTGGCCAAAGTTTGACTTGTTTAGAATTCAGTACTATGTACTTGCTTGGTTGAGTTTCAAAAATCATCACTTAGCATCTTGCATGCATGCATGTATATTTTTGATTGTATATGACTTGTATGTGATTGTGGCTATATTCTTTGTGTAGATTTTGGTGCTAGTGATTGTGATTGTGAAGAGTGCTACTCTCCCAACTACCAAGGCAAGTGGTACTTCATGAATATTTCTATCCCTATATTTTTATATACAAGCATTAGAAATATTTTGCTAAGTCTTGCATGTTACTATTTTTGCCAAATGCCATGTTGAGAAATCCTAAGTAGTTGTATAATTTCTAGGAAATTTCTAAGTTAAGTTACTATCTATGCCATGCTTAGCCTAGCTAGTAGCAAACAAGGGTTGGTGAAATATACATGCTATGATGAAAATATTTCTAAGTCTTTGGACTTATGTTTTTCTTAATAAAACAACTAAGTCAATGAATCACCTGGGTGGAAAGGGACTTGATTGGTGGTTTTTGGTTGAGTGGTTACACAAGGCCCATGGCTATGGTTTACCTTGTGTATCTCGCTTGTGGAAAGCCACCCAGGAACAAAGGGATTTTAGAGGCCAAGTGTCGAGAAGCTTCTAGTGCAGCCACTTGGCAATATGGGCTCTGCCTGGATCACATAGGTTGCTAGAACTTAGCCATTTGTACAGTTGGTGGTAGTGGGAATGATAGGTTGGAACGCGTCCATTTGGTCTAAGGGAAGGCTTCTGAAAGGTCCCGTCTTGGTGAAACCAAGTCTGGTGGGGAAAGTGCACAACCTCTGTAGATGGAAAAATCTAAGTACTTAGCCAAGTCCATGGCAATGGACAACTTGAGCATCAAGGCATGGAAGCTATCAAGAATCTCATCACTCCAACTTCTAAGTAAAACTTGTGGGTGAACAAGGGTGAAGGACCTCAATGTCTATTGATGGTTCCTTGGGAAAAGTTTTGACAAAGAAAAACTTAGTGATTTCAACTAATAGGAGAAACCTATTTTGAGAAAAGCAAGCCAAGCTACACTTAGCCAAATTTGCATATAATATCTAGTCCACTTAAAAATATACTAAGGTATCACTTGCCAATACTATTCCAAAGTATTGACCCACTGTGGTTGTAACTTGTGATGTTGCAGGTTACTCTGATGAGGATTAGGTGTCATGAGTCTACACTCAACATCTTTGCCTGTGGCACATGAAGATGAAGACTTAAAATTTATTTACTTATTCAAACTCTTGTAATAGGCCCGTGGCCTTTGAGTTGTAAAGACTATGTTTATCTCTGGAATGGATGTAATAAATGACCTTTGTATCTGTGTACTTCATCTTAAACTGTGGATGCTAGCAATGATCCAGGGACTAGCATTGCAATCACAGGGATCCTTTTCCTTTACAAAGGAGGGATCTTACAGCTTGGATTCAACTCCAATGTCAAGAACAAGTCAACTATCAAGTTGAACAACAAGGACAACAAGAAGAATGGCCAAGATCAAGTCAAGAATCCGGCCAACATTGTTTGCTTCAAATGCAAGGAAGAAGGGCACCATGTTTGATCTTGCCCATTAAAGAAAAATCATCTTAGTGTGAAGCAACAAGGGAAGCGGCCTCAAGCTCCACCTCAGGTCATCCACGGGCCTCTTCCTAAGAGGACTACTCGAGCTCTTCCTCGAGTCGTGGCTTCACCTAAGAAGAAAGATGGCAAGAGTAGAACTTGCTACATATGCCGTGAGAAGGGGCACATTTCTTCCTCATGCACTATTGGTATCTCCTCATCCAACTCTATCAATATTGATGATGTTTATTCTCTTTGTAAGGATGAGGTTGGCAATGTGTTTGCCAAATTTGTTGGTGCTCAATGTGGTGTCAAGAAAAGAACCATTTGGGTTGCCAAGCCTATTGTGACTAAATTCTTAGGACCCAACTTAGCTGGGGACCAACAAGCCAAAACTTGATCAATAGGTGTGTTTTGGAGGGCATTGGAGACTTGGCTACATTATGAAGAATTGAGGGATCTTCATCAATTATTATTGTCAAGCCAAGCCATTTGGATTATTATGATTATATTATATTTCCAATGTTCCTCCTTGCGGTAACATATGCTTAACTCATTTCATTGAAAGTTACTCGCCCCCTTGTGCATGTGTTGATTTTTTTATCTTCCATGCTTTTGTACATGTTGTGCTTTCCACTTAATTATCTTGAGGTATAAAGATTATCTGTGTATGATTAGGTGACACACCATGTATGTGTGTTTCTTGTGTTGAGCCTTACTTGATTTTATTTGGTATCTTATTTGGCTCTTGTCAGAGATTAATGGACTATCCCATTTTGGGGGAGTGTTATGCTTAGGCATTCTACAATCCTAAAAATGTGTGTACATGAGGAATACCATATAGTATTTATATTGAATTATTGTCTAGTCTCTATGTGGTATAATTCTCATGAGAAATTTAAGTTTTATAATGTCCATTAATTATCTCCATTTGTATCCTTTAGCCTCATGTTGGTTTTATGGTAGTATCACATTATGGGGGAGTCATATTCTTAGTGCATATTACAATCCTAGAAAATATGAATATTCGAGGTTGTGTCACTTAGAATTGATATTGATAATTATCTAGCACCTATGTGACACATTTTCTCATACAAGTTGCAATTTGCTTGAATAACGTTATTGGTCATATTTTGGATCTTGTATGTGAGAGTGTTTCTTGGTATGTGTTTCCTCATATGTAGATCTCTATATTCTCATGGAAACCATTTACTTCAAGTCACTCTAATCACTATGATTGTGTGACTATTGGAAGCTACCAAGAATCTCCTTCGAAGCATCAAACTTAATTTGTATACTTTTTTTTCCATACAATCCCCCAGAAAGAGGGATCGGGTTCCATTATCATCAGATAACGGAACAACAACCACACAAAAACGTCATAGTACTGACCCACATAGGGGGTCAAAAAGGAAACAGAAGTTCAACTTACACACTAACCAAACTAGACAGAGAGATAGGAAGGAAGATGGAGACGCAAGAACACCGCCCGCAGGCTAGTGAGAATCTGTCCAAAACATAACATCCAAAAAGGAACTAAAGAGCTGAAAGCCACACCAACGCCAAGCTTTTTATATTTTCTGCCAGTCCCCCATTTGCTTTTATCTTCCAGTTTTCCTTCTCTTCTCCCTCCCTCTTTCCAGTTCCGGAGCTTCACGACCACGATCTCCAGGAATTGCAGGCAGACCTAAGAAAGGAACAGGGGCCACATCCATAGCCAGATCACCAACGCGCTCTGAAGAGTGTCTCGCCCAGACTTGCACCCTCGGTCATCCTCCCCATGCAAACCTGCCCAATAACGAATGAATACACAAGCATATAAGATCAAATCAACAGGTGAGTTAATGAGCTTTTTTTCAAAGCAAGCTTTATTCCTAAGTTTCCACATAGCCCAGTAAATAGCCGCCACCACCGTAATCTGCACATTCCTACTAACCCCCACATATTGAGAAGCCCACCAAAAGTACTGGGAAAAAGAACCAGGTCTATTTGCAACACCAACAGTTCTGGCAACCACCCCCCAAACATATTTAGCAGCCACACACGAAAAGAACAGGTGCCCAATGCTCTCATCCTTCCTACAAAACCGACAAGTAAAATCTCCAACCCACTTCTTTCTCCTCATATTGTCTTTGGTGAGAATCGCATTATGCCAAATAAGCCACAACCAAATCTTAATCTTCAAAGGGATTTTTGCTTTCCACAGATGTTTAAAACTTCTATCAATCCCCACATTCGACAGATGCGTATACATTGACTGAACAGAACTTGCGATTTACTCCACATCCACACGGCTGTCCTTTTCTCGATCTGACACACCCGAGATAACAATTCTCTCAACTCGCCCGATGATTCAACCCATCAATATCCAACCATCTCCTAAAGAGAAACACCATCTTTTTTGCCATGTCTGCCACTGTGATTCTTTGGTTCTGACAAACATCAAATAAATCAGGAAACCTATCCTTCAAGGGTGAGTCCAGACACCAAGCATCATGCCAGAAATCAGTCAATTCCCCATTACCAATCTTCATTCTCCTACCAGCCAAATAGAAGCCCCTAAGCTTAATCAAATCATGCCATCATGGAGAATCACTCTGCCTGTGTTTCACATTACTAATCCCACCTTTTTTCAAATATTTTCTTCTCACAAAAGCTTGCCAGGGACCTTCCTCAGCTTCAAGACGCCACCACCATTTACACAGCAAACAAATGTTAAAGAGCCTGATATTTTTAATCCCCAGTCCACCCTTTTTCCTGGGCCTACACACATACTTCCATTTCACCAGATGATATTTCTTCTTGCCCACTTTCCCATACCAAAAGAAGGCCCTAGTCTGTTTCTCAATTTCTTCCACATTCGACCTATGTAAGAGAAACATAGTCATAGGATAAACAGCCACACTAGAAACACAAGCAGTGATTTTAACATGTCTCCCTCCCAAGGACAAAGCTCCCCCCATCCAACCATCCAATTTTTTCTTCAACCTGTCACCAACAAAGCCCATTTCAGATCGAACATCTCCTGCTAGAAACAGGCAAACCCAAATACTTATAGGCCTACCCTTTCCGACAGTTAAACATCTCAAAGATAATTGGACAATTTCTCCTCATCCTCTAACACCATCAAGACATCACTCTTCTCAAAGTTAATCTTGAGACCAGACATGGATTCAAACAAATATAGCAGCAATTTTAAATTTCGAGTCCCTCAGATCTTCCTTAATAAATGTAATGGTATCATCAAGATATTGTAGAATGGCAATTCCTTTATCAAACAAATTACCAACTGCACTGTAAACAACCCACTAGCCGAGCATTAGACACCATCTTAGCCAAACATTCCCCGCCAAATTGAACAAAAAGGAGAAAAGGGTCCCCTTGCCTAACCCCTTAAAGCGCCAAAGTAAGGACCAGCTTTCCCATTGACCTTAACACTGAGAGTACCCTGAGTCACAGCACTTTTTAGCCAAATCATCCAATAATCACTAAAACCTTTCTGCTTACAACAATAGAACAAAAAATCCAAGTTGACTTTGTCATAAGCTTTCTCAAAGTCAATTTTAAAAAACACACCCTGCATTTACGACTTTTCGACTCTTTCAAAATCTCATGCAATAAAGTCACACCATCTGCAATAAACCTCCCTTTAATAAAAGCAGTCTGACAAGTATCAATTAATTTCCCCATCACAGGCTCCGTTCTAACTGTCAGGGTCTTGGTAAAAATCTTAAACAACACCTGGAGGCATAAATAGGCCTATACTTACAATCCTTCGGCAAGATCATCACCTTTTGGCAGCAGAGTAATCACCCCATAGTTAATACTTCTTAAATCAATCTTATGAGCAAAGAAATCATCAAACACAGCCATAACATCTGATTTAATAACTCCCCAACAATGCTGATAGAATTCAATAGGAATCCCATCAGGACCAGCAGCCTTATTTTTCTCCATCTGATCAATAACCTCCTTAATCTCTTTCTCAGTAAAAGGCACTCCCATTTTCTCCCTATCATCATTAAGTTTCTCCCAATCCTGCCAATTATCATCAGCAAGCCTAATAGAAAACCCACCAGCAGGCCCAAACAAAGATTTATAATAACTAGTGGCATGCTTCAGGAGATCATAGGTCCCCCGAATCTCATTTTCCCCATCTTTCATTGAAAAAATCATTTTCTTTCTCCTCACCCCATTAGCAATCCTATGAAAATACTCAGTATTATTGTCACCCCTAAGCAACCAATTGTCCCTCGACCTTTGCTGCCAAAATCTCTCCTCATTTTCATATACCTCCAGCAGCTCTTTCTGAATAACTGCTTTTTTTTGAAGTTGCTCGTGATAAGTAAAATCAGTTCCTCAATACTTTCAAGTTCCATCGGTTCATCTACCAACCTCTTCTTCCTTTTCTTTTCCTCTCCCTTAAATGGACCCCGAACCTTTCAAATCATTTCGACATTTTGAGCTTTCTCGCAATCTATCCAGATCGTTTCTTGCCATTCACATGTTTTTTCCAAACTTTCTCCACTGCCAAAAATCATCACATAACCAACTTTTCTCAAACCTGAATTCTCTACCCCTGGTTCTTGCCCTTCCATAGTATCCAGGATCAAAGGACTATGATCGAAACCTCCTGGACAACTTGTGTCTTGTAGTAAGAGGAAAGCTTCTCCCATTCTCTACAAACTAAGATTCTATCCAGTTTCTCCAAAGTCGGATTCTTCCGATTGTTAGACCAAGTAAATTGCCCACCGACATACTGATCTCTCTTAACCCATGAGCATTGATAATTGAATTAAACATGTGTCCCCACTTGTTCAAAACATGACCTTTGTTCTTTTGAAACACACGATCACATTAAAATCACCTCCTACCAACAAAGGAATAGTTTGATCCTGACAAACCTCAGCTAATTCAACCAGAAATTCCTCTTTATTATCCTCTTGGGCAGCCCCATACACAATCACCAGATGCCATTGAATCTGTTTCAAAACATCAAACACCTTCAACTTAACATGAAACTTACCCACAGACACACCAACCTGAGTCAATTTAGAGGAACGTAGGCCCCCCAAAATGCCCCCAGATTTTCCAACAGATGGCAGCCAACTCCAGGAAAATTGATTCATAGGATCAATCTGAAGGGTTTCGCGGCATAGTAAATCAAAATTTTCTACGGAGCGAACAGAGGGAAAGCCAAGATCTAATCTAGGAGATGCAAGCAACGAGAGAGATTGGATTAGATCTTCATACCCTTGAAGATTCGCACAGCGGAACATTCGTCGGAACGTGGGTGATGTATTCGTACTCGCTTCTCCTCCTCGCGATCCGATCCGATCTAGCACCACAAGTGGCGGTGCCTCCGTGAGATGCACACGTGCAGCACCTCGACATCTCCTCCTTCCTCGGACCAGCGAGTATGGTGGAGAGATAGATTGGATCTACAACACGACGGCGTGGTGTATATGGTGGAGAATTTCTGCGGGCTTCGCCACAAACAGTCGGGAGGGAGAGAGGAAGGCAGGCTACTAGGGCTTGGAGGAGGTGTGTGTTGTGGGGGGCGCACCACCCTCTATATATAGAGGGGGCGGCCACCTGCCCCTCCTCCAAGCCTATCTCTAGTTTAAACAATTTAAACTCTCCTTATCTAGAAATCTTATCTCTAGTTTAAACGATTTAAACTCTCCCTTATCTAGAAATCCTATCTCTAGTTTAAACGAGTTTAAACTTATCTAGGATCATTTGGGACCTATGGGGCCTTGTGCCCTGGCCCAATGCGCAGGACACTCCCTCATAGGCCCATGCCCCTCCCGGAAGGTGGGGCCACGTTGGTCCCCTTCCGAAGGTTCTAGAAGCTTCCCAATACCGATTAACCGGAACAATTCCGAACTCCAAAACTGACCGCCTTATATGAATCTTATTCTTGGACCATTCCGAACCTCTCGTGATATCCCGGATCCCATCCGAGACTCGAACAAAAATTCATAAACCAATTATCCAATCTATCCTAGCGTCAAGACACGTTAAGTGTGTGACCTGCGGGTTCGAGAATATCGGACATGATCTTCTATCAATAATCAACTGGAAGTGCAGGCACCCATATTGACTCCACATTCATCGATGATCATATCGGATGAACCACGATGCCAGGATTCAATCAATCCCATATATATATTCCCTTCGTCTCGCGATATTTTACTTGCCCGAGATTCGATCGTCGGTATCGTCATACCTAGTTCAATCTCGTTCACAGCAAGTACTTTACTCGTTCCGTAATCCGATATCACTTTGTGATTAACTCCTTAACCACATGCTTGCAAGCGGTGTTGATATCGATTACCGAGTGGGCCCGAAGTATATCTCTCGGACTTGGGAGGGACAAATTCCATCTCGATACATACAACCCAACAGATACTTTCCGATCACCTGAGAGACACCTTTATAATCACCCTCTCATAGGATGACGTTTGATGACCTCAAAGCTTTCTTCCGGTACCAGGGAGTTGCATTATCTCATGGTCTAAGGAATACAATATTTGACATAGGAAAAGCTTCGCAAAGATGAACCCGATGAACCGATCTAATAGAATAGCTTAGTTTGGGTGCATCCATCATATCATTCTCCCAATGATATGATCTCATTATCAATTGACAACTCATGTCTATGGTTAGGAAACCTTAACCATCATTGATCAATGAGCTAGTCCTTAGAGGCGTACCAGGGACACGGTGTTGTTCACAAACCACACAAGTATTAATGTTTCCGCTTAATACAATTCTAGCATGGAATATAAACTTTATCATGAACAAGAATTATAATAATAACATCTTTATTATTGCCTCTAGGGCATAATTCCAACACAATCCTCCTGAAAAAAGCCTCAGAATAGTCCTTCTTAATATTTTCCTGTAAACCAATAAAATCCACCCTCTCCTGCCTCAACAAATTATTCAAATAAGCACCTGCACCTTTTTTTCCCCACACCCCTAATATTCAAAATAGCACCTATCATAAAACAGATTTTCTCTCCCTTGTTCTAGTCACAATACCACTCATAGGGTGTTAATTGTGAACCTTCACAGCAGCAGCCTTTAACTTTCTCTCCCTCATAACAGAACCAATTCCCAACTTTTTCTTTTGTCTCCTAGAAACCATAGGAGTGAATTCTTCTTCATCATTACTAGCCTCCTTCCAATCCAGAAACAAAACCTTCTCATTCATATCAGGAGCACATTCATTCACTACCTGCCTCCTATCCTGCAAACTATGCCTAGCAATCTCTAATTCTTTTAAAGAGTTAATATGTTCCAAAGATATAGAAGAAGCATCTATCCCCATTTCCAACGCTCTATGCATAATAACATCATCATCCAGAACAACAAAAGAATTATGTAAATTTAGATTTGTACCTGAAAGGTCTCTAGGATTTTGTTGAGCCAAATGTCCTTGACCAAGTTTCTAGCACCACCTTGATCAATCACCCTCGAGCTCCTTCTAATACCCTTTGTTCTTCCACATCAACCACCGGATCAGATTGAGAATCCACACTTTCTGGATAGAACCATCAGTTGATACAAACCAATAGCCCTTTGTTTCGATCACGATTGACAACTTCCATGTCCCGAGCACCTCCAACCCAGAACCCCCAACACACCTTTTTCTCACTATCAACAAAGGACCCAAATGAAGCATCGTAGAAGCACTATCATTCCTTGCTGTGCACCCTCCTCTTGCTCATTTTCCTCTTCCAGCAGATGCCCATATTGCTTCATGAGTTCATAATGTTTGTCACTACTCTTATCCTTCAACACCCCGATAAAGTCATCAAACCTCTGGGGACCAAAGCAACCTCGATTGACCTCTTTAATCCCCGAAATAGATCTTGCTCCACATCCATGAGATTACCTCCCACCCATCTCCCCAACCACATTTTCCGAGAATCAACCGCATTCCCACAAAGAATCGATTTATTTTGAATGCCCGTCCCACCATCAGCACCAGAGCCACCTGCCACATTCTCTCTAATCACTAGCCCCTCGAACGACCAACACCTCCCTCATTAACCCATATGTTAGCCATTTTAGTCCCAAAAGAGACACCCCCAGAGTCCTCCTGCTCCACCACAACCTGTTTTCCTTTGTCCAAACCAGTCTCACCAGCACCATTCCCACCATGTTGACGACCCCCAGCACTTCCAACATTCCTTGCACCAGGAACAGTTCTTTGCCCATTATCATCAGCAGGTCTCCCAAGCACATCATCACCTTCATTCTCCTTATTCACCCCAACATTACCATCCTGTCCTTCAATCCCCACAGCAGAAGGCAGATTTGATACATCATATGGAGCAAAAATCTCCCTGGTATACTTGAATTCATAAATCCCACCTTGCATATCCCTCTTCTGGTATTAGGAATCAAAGAGACATCTAAACAGGAAATTTTCACTCTCACATAGGCCAGGTTCCTCAAACTGTTCCTGTCCAGGGCCACAGGCTTGCCCACTAAGGAAGCAACATAGAAGACAGTTGATTTCTCCCTGTACTTCATAGGTATACCCACAATTCTGAACCAGGCTTCTTCCAACCATTCAACAGGTTGCAAATCCCCATTCCACTTAGACAGCTGAATCACAGCATCAGGAATTGTTTTCATAAAGACCTTCCCAAAATGGAAATCATCAATAGACCTGGCAGAAGGAAACCTCATCAAAAATTCCACATCATTAATGGACCTGGCATTGAATCTCCATCCAGATCCCATAGCATCAGCCCAAATTTGAAATTCCTTCTCCAGATCCTTGCCAGTGACATCACCCCTCACCACACTTATATGAGCATAATGCAGCTGCTCCATAGACTGATCATTGGACTCCACCACAGGAATAGAATGAAAAACCTGCTCAAAATCAGTACTGCCAAAGAAGAGAGGAACATACTCCCATGGTTTCCTCTCTTGACAGACCAAAATGCTATGATCTTTCCCATAATTATCACAAACAGCCTCTTCCTCAATCACATCAAGCAACTGCACATCCCCAGAACCACCAGCCACACCACCATCTCTCGGCATACTCACTACTGGTGGTGGTACAGAGGACCCCACCAGAGTAGTAGCCACAGCATCCGTCGAGGCGATAAGCGGAGACAAATTTACAGGGCGATTCCCCCCACAGGCACATTAACAGAAGTAGACACCGATGTGTTTATACCAGAAGCAGATCGAATGGTAGGCACAGAAGTATTCAGCACAACTCTAGGCACATTAACTTGCTCAACAGTTCGTGCAAAAACCGGCTCCCCCTTCTAGGATTTGAGTCAGAATTACCTGATCTGCCTAGGAAAGACGTCGCATCAGATCCAGAACCTTGCTGCATCTCCGGGCGATGGCTCCACCGGCCCCGATTACGAGCCTGTTCCGCTTCACGACGGCGAGCCTCCGACAGAGCACGCTCCCGTGCCAGAGCCTCCCTGCGCTGATCCTCCAACCGGGCTTCAATTTCCGCCTGCCTCAACTCATCACGATGTCTCATATCACGACGCCGAGCATCCTGCTCCTCACGGCGCCGCTCCTGCTCACGGATCCACCCACTCTCTCTAGGATCCCCCTCCAAACCTCTGCGATCAACAGGAAATCGGCCCTGTCCATACCCAGATTCGAATCTGCTCGCATAGGGACCAGATCGGACTGGGGGACGAGAAGGCGAACCACGCCCACCACGAAATCTCCGATCCATGTCAAAATCTGCAACTACCACCTGAGCAAACGATCTAGAATCACCCGAAACAACACCGCTCCACTTCACCGGAGCAGCAACCCGCGGCGACGATGGTTGAACGAGAGGCGGTTCCCGGACGAACACCACACCACACACACCGCGAGATCTAGAAATGGCGAAAGGGGAAACGGCTCTCGATTTAGGGTTAGGGAAAACACGAATGGGAGACGAAACTGACCGCGGCTCGCACTCTGCCGTATTAGTACTCCGAAGCTCCCCTGGCAGGTGGTCCTCCCCCAGCGAAGCCCCACCGTCAGCGCGCATAGTTCTCCCACAACCACCGAGTCGTATCACCCGGCACGTACGCACGTAGGGCGACACATCGGCGACACCGCTAGAAATTGCCCTCGCCACCACCGGCGGACCCACGAGAACGTGCCATCGCTCATGTACCAGACGTGTCCCGTACGAAAAACTCGCCACCGAGCACCAACTCGTTAGGAACTGCCCTGATGCATCCCACAACGACACCTGTCCCGAGCACTCTCTCGAGATCTGGCCCCGTCGGCAAGGGCTAATCAGATCAACGGCCACCTCGCGGATTATGGCCCTCCAGCTCCCGATCAGCCCCCGACGATCATCGGAGCCAACCACCGTGGAGGTAGGAAGGAGAGACGTGGAGAGACATCTCTTCATGTGGGACTCCTCCTTGCTTGATCTGCGTGCCAATTTGTATACTTTGTTACATGCTTCTTTGTGTGAATATGATCTTGGATATCCATGCAAGCTACCTTGGGAAAATTATTTCCAATATTTCTTGTCCTTGGACAATGAGTACTAAATTATGGTAGAATTTATTGATCATATTCACTTTGGCCCTTGCTTAAATCTTGTCCTATCTTTAGCCAAGTAAATTTATTGTGTGCTCCCATTTATTCCTTGCTACTCTTATGAATCTTCTTATTTTATTGATATCCTCTTGTGTTTTACTTATTATGGGTACTAGTGATGATCCCATTTGTGTGCATTTTGCATTCAAAAGGAAAATCCTACATAATGCACTATCCATGGGGGAGCTCTCCTATATTATTTAGAACACTCATATCTATGCTTCATTGTTTGATCCATATCAGGTTTTATGTGCTTGGAACCTCAATCTTTTCGTTTTGGTATTTTGTGCCATCATGAGAAGTTTGGGTAGTTTGGTTTCTTGTTGTAACCTTGCTCTTTTGGGGAGTTGGTTTTGTCTTATTCCTTGTTTCATGATTTGACCATTTTAGAATGAGATAAATCCTTGAGCATTTTTATTTCTATCCATCTTTTGCTCTTTTGGTCTCAGCCTAAGTTCATTTGTCGAACTTGTGATCTTTCATGTGTTGAATTGGTTCTTTGATACAATTTGAATATCGTTTTTACTTGTTGTTTTTGTTCAAATTGTATCTCCTTTTTGGTTCTTGAAAGCTTTATGCATGCATATTTACTATATGTTTATATTATGGCATGCTTGCTCTCTTTGATCCAATATATAGGGGAAACTCCACCAATTCCCATCGGCTAAGTTGTGCATGAAATTCAATTTCATATCAATATGCACATAATTATGTCGAGTCTCTCCTATGTATTTTAGTTGCACTAACTACTTTGGACCCAATATGTTTGGGTACCATTTTGTACTTAATTGTGTTTTAGGTACATTGGAGATATATTGGATGCTTGTCTCTCAATTTTGAAGAAGTGGTGCATACATGAAAATTTGAGACAAGCTATAGGATGATCAATGAATTCATATCCTATACATCCTACCAATTATATCTCGGTAACAAGTATCTCTTTCTCATGCTCATATATCTTGATTCCAACCGTTTGTTAGTTGCCTTCTAGCATGAATTAATGTATTTGTAATTGTTGTAGTCCTAGCCATGGTTTTAAGAGGACTCTATATTGTATATGTGTTTAAGTTGAGATGAGTGCATATAATTGGGACTATACAAAATCATGCATATGATCCTCCAATCCCAGATATGTCAATCTAGCAATTTTATTGCCTATCATTTCATCAACTGTTGCCTTTCTCCATATATTCCAACTTTCTCCTTTTCCCTTGGTGATAGTTGTAATATATGTAGTGTGTTGGTGTTTGAAGCTCATTAATGTACAATAAGATATATGTGAGCCTTTGGCCATGCTTTGAAGCAAAAATCTTATTGATATATGTTATGACTTCATTTTAGCCTCTTATGTGATTTATTGGATATCTTCTTTGTGTGTGCTTGTCTCTTTATGGGCCTATGTCTTTGTGATGTTATCCACTTAGAAACATATACACATATGAGAAGATAACTTTAGTTGAAATTTTATTCCTTGGATACCACGTTTTATTCCTTTTTTTCGGTGTCTTCCAAATTTATTTGCCTATGAGTGATTGTTCCTCTTGTTTGCATCTTTGGACACTCATACTTGTTCTCTCATGCCTTGTATTATTAAATGAATTTGGATGAGTGAGGATTCCATGATTATGCACCTTGATCCCAAATACAATTATCATAATTGGTGCATTATCTTTGGGGAGCTCATCTAATTTATTTAATAATGCTCATCTGTCTTCTTTCTCATTTATTATGCCTTAAATGTTTATGGAGGAGCGAGGATTCCATATTTGTGCATTTTTGTATTGAAATACAATGATTCTAAAGTATGCACAAATCTTGGGGAGCTTATCTATTGTTTATTTAAACACTCGTTTGCTCACATCATAACATCTTGTTGTTTCCATTTGGACTTATTTGTTGTTTTCAATTGATTTGTCAGATCTTTTGATTGCTTGCGTCATTTGTGATGCGTCGTTTTATTTTATTTCTTTTGGAAATCTTTGGGTCCTCGATATAGTTCTACTTCCTCCCAAGTATTCATCATTGGATATGTGCGAATGCACACCTTTGGAGGATTTATCACTATATTGGCCTTCTAGAACTTGTCACCCATTTCGTCAATCGATGCCAATGGGGGAGAAGTTTTAGAGGGTTTAAGGGAAATGGTTTATGCTTTGAGTTTGTTCCTAAGCATTTGCCTTTTATGTTCTTTCATATTTGTTGTTGCTTAGCATGTGGTATATAGAGGAAATTCCACCAATGATAATGATTGGCATTATATGCAATGAAATTCGAGTTCATCACACATGCATAGATTGTGGGGGAGTTTGCCCTATATATGGTGGTGGTACCAATATCACATACTTATGTAGTATTTGATATTGGTAGTACCATTTTATTCTTTAAATATTCCTTATATAAACCCTCTTAAAGGGATTGTCATCAATTACCAAAATGGGGGAGATTGAAAGAACATGTTGGGCCCCCATGTGTGGTTTTGGTAATTAATGACAATCTTTATGGACTAATGTGTGTATTAAGTTATACTTGTAGGATTTGTCCATTGGCATTGCTTGGAGCATGTGGCGGCTTCAAGGTCGATGAAATGAGAAGAAGATGTGTTGTGCAAGCTCAAAATGCGCCATATACAGAAGATCTCATGTTTGATGCTTGCCATCCTCGGTGATCATAAATCGATGATGAGGAATCAAGAAAGGCGTTCCATCTTGAGAAGGTCAAGTTCGTCTACATCGAGATCAAGTGGAATTCTCAAGGCAAAGGTATAATATTTATATGTTTTCTCTTTTGCCGGTCTCATGTTGTGTGTGGGAGACCGGGTTTAGGATAGATAACCGTACTATCAAGAGGGGCTCTCAAATGAGTAACTCGGTCACATCGTTCGGAGAGAGCTCAAACCTTTGCATACTTGCATCATCGTATTTGGTTGTTATTTGGTATTATCCATGTGAGGATATAGAGCTTGTGGGAATCTCCATAACAAGCTCTTGTTCATCAAAATTGGATCTCTCTTTTATATCTTATTCCGATTTTGATCTATGCGGTTTTTCGGTTTCTCACCAAGTGAGGTATCTCACATTATTGTACTTGATACATTATCACTTGGTTATAACCAATATTTTCACTTTTTATAGGGTAGCCCTTGTCGTCCTCTATCCAACGCAATTGGAATCGGGTCAATCGGAACTACCAATCAAAAGTTATTAATGTTTGAATATTGGCTGCTATTTGCTTTTAAAAAGAAAAGAAAAAAGATTTTTTTAGACTGTCCGGTACTACCGGGCCCTGTACCGGACACGTCTGACCCAGCCCGCTCCCTTCCTGGCCCATGCGGTAGTCCAGGCAGGCACTACCGGCCTGTGCGGTACTACCTCCCCATGCTAGCCTCGCTGCTCCCTGGCCCATCTCTCCCCGCCGTCGCGTCTCGCTATCTGGCGCCGTCATGGCCTTCGCTTCGCTTTCATGCGTCGCTTCAGGCGTGTTGATCTTGTCGCGTCACCGCCTCGCTGAAATTCCGCACGCGTGCTACTTCCTGGCTGGCTCCATGCGTTGACTTGGCGCTTGCCACGCCTTTCCAGCGTCTTGACCAATTGCAGCTGCAAGGCCGCATTCAGGCGTCGCTGGGCCACCTCGCGCATACGGGCACACTCAATCCTCTGATGCACTGTTGCTTCACTTTTTCCTGGAACATGCAGTACTACCGGTTAAATCCGATAGTACCGGACCGTTCCGAAAATAGCCCCAACGGCCAGATTTTTGGGGCCCCTATTTAAGGCTTTGCCCGTTTTGAGTTTAGATAGCTTCTCTCTTATCTATTAGGCTAAGCTTTGTCCGCACTTGCTCTAGATCTTGAAGCTTGCCTAATCTTTTCCCTCCGATGATTATTGCCCATATTTGAGTGGAAGAGAGAGGAGATCTAGACCCACGTTTTGACCTAACCGATTCATCTCTTTGTGAGTGCATCTTTGGGGATCTAGATTTTGGGGGATTTTGTGTCTCTCTTTGATTTCTCCTCTCTTGTTCCCCCAATAGCTTTAGTAGCTTTGTTGGAACTTGAGAGTGAGGGATTTGAGCATCTTTGTGGTGTTCTTGCCATTTGCATTTGGTGCATCGGTTTGAGTTCTCCTCGGAGGATTTGGTTTGAGTTACTCATTGGAGCTTGTCCCTCTTGGGTTCTTGGAACCCTAGACGGTTTTGTGGCCTTGGTGGCATTGCGGCATTTGCTGGGAGCCTCCAATTAAGTTGTGGAGAAGTGCCCCAACCTTGTGAGAGGTTCCGGTTGCCACCGACAAGTGCACCGATAGTGGAAGCGTGTACCGATCCCGTTGGGGTGAGATTCACCGGAGAATAAGGGAGGCCTTTTGTGGCGTTGGTGGTTTGATACCACCCCCTCTCCAAACGAGACGTACTCCATGTTGGAAGGAACTCGGTAAAATATCGGTGTCCCCGCGTACCTCGGTTATCTCTATACCCGAGCTCTTTACTTATGCACTTTACATTGTGATAGCCTTCGTGCTTGAAGTAATATATATCTTGGTATCACTTTGTTGCTTGTATTGCTTAGCATAAGTTGTTGGTGCACATAGGTGAACCTTAGTTTTTCTAGGTTGTTCTTACCAAAGTAAACACTAGTTTTATTCCGCCTTTGTTGAGCCACTCTAGGAAAAGTTTTAATCGCCTATTCCCCCCCTCTAGGCGACATCCGTATCCTTTCACCATCCCCTGAGAAGCCCCTCAGGAAGGCATGACGCTGCTGGCTCTGATACCAGATGTTAGTGTCAAATCGGCTAGCCCAGTACTCGACCCATGTTCTGGACGTTTATGCGCTCACAGCCCAACAATAAGAAGAGAGCCCACTCCATCCCAAAATCCTGGACTGAAGGGAGGAAGGAATGTCTCCCTTATGATAATCACGACGACGGCTGGGTGTGGCCTGATCCCGTAAGATGGGTCCTCAAAATCCCGGCTGGGTGTGTCCTCCTCCCGTAGGCGAGGTGGGACTAAACCAAGCAGCCTCCACCGGTCAACAGATGGGTCCTCACATGTTGTTCGTATGATAATCACGGTGACGGGCGACAAACAACAAGTAGCACTCCAAGACCAAGCCGAGGCCGGTGAGCGTCCACAAGACGACCATCAGAAGGCTAGACGCGGTGGTCGCGACGTGCACCGCGACCATGCTGCCCCATGCTAGCGAGACTACCCACACGGTGAGCCCGACCTGCCGCCGCTCGAGCGCCGTCGCCGCGGGGTCATCGCAGGATCTCGAGCTTCTAGAGGCACATGCTCAGCGCCGCGAGGGCCTAGGTGGTGGGGACTGTGAACCTGAGGTCGAGGCCCGCACGGTGCAACCCTCAAACGAATGTCCATGCAAAGAGGAAAAGTGTTCGGAGTGATCCGAAAGATGTTCCAGAGCGTATCGAATTAACTAAAAGTGTGGGTCCTTGTTATTATTATTTTTTCTTTCTAGGCTTTTTGCAAATTGTAATCCCACCGTCAAAATATAAAAGGAGCTTTTTGGTCCTTGGGGACCCATCCCTGTTAAAAAGAGAAGCAATAACCACAAGCTAGCTAAGTATAGGCATTTCTCTTAAATATTTCGAAGTCATCAAACGCATAAACCTACTTCATTATTCGAACTTATGTTCCTCTAAAAGTGGGTTAACTATTTTCAGAAATTATATTGGGAGGGGTTACCCTTAGCGGAAAGTATAAGTTGTTTGTGTAAATTAAATGTGGGCCCTAAAAAATTCTACTTCTCCTGGATTTTGATTTTCAAAAATTCACATCGCCGCCGCTTACATGATTTTCTAACGTTCACGCGCAAGTGGTTTCCATTATTTTACATAGTACTCTCTCCATCCAAAATATAAGACGCCTAAGTATCAGTTAAAACTCAATGTTTTCTAAGTTTGACCAAGTTTATACACAAAATTATGAATATTACCGAATATATATATATATATCAATAGATTTACCATAAAATATATTTCACTAATGTGTCCATTTAATATCGTACATATAGATAGTAATTTTTTCTTAATATTTAGTCAAAATTAGTAAGATTTAACATTTAACTAATCCTTAGACATCCTATATTTTAGAACGGATGGAGTATATCTCTTTTAGGATGTCGACATCCATCCCACTTGACACCCTATTTTTTCCATTTTATGCTACCTAGTACATAGGTATGAGGTTGACACACCATTCTTATGGTGGAGGAGTCGGATCCCTGGAGGGGGAGTTACTCACCTCCAATATGCGGATGTCACCATGTTTATGGTGGAGGGGTCGGATCAGAACATCATCAACCTGAAATTCCTACTCCTCTGCTTTGAGGCCATGTCCGGCCTCAAAATTAACTTTGACAAGAGTGAAGTGATGGTGCTTGGTTATTCCTTGGACGAGCAACAGAGGATTGTTGATAACCTGAATTGTCGGCTGGCAACCTTCCCCCTGAATTACCCGGGGATGCCAGTCAGGGACACCAGGATCCTATCTAGGGACATGGAGCCCCTTATGGGTCGGGTTAAGGCGAAATCCGAGCCATGGCAAGACAGGTTCACCTCCAAAAGGAGCAAGACCATCCTCATTGACGCCTGCCTTTCTAGCCTCCCCATGTATATCATGGGGTTGAACATCCTTCAAGAAGGCGTCCGAGCTAACTTTGACAAGGAGATCTCTCAGTTCTTTTGGATGGCAAATGATGTCCACCAAAAGTACCATATGGTCAAGTGGGCGGACATTTGCGCCCCCAAATATCTAGGGGGCATAGGGATCATTTCCTCTCGCCATATGAATGTGGCCCTAGTGTTATGTTGGGTTTGGCGTATCCTGACCGATGATGGTGGCCTTTGGTTACAACTAATAAAAGCAAAATATCTGCATGGGCGCCCACTTTTGTCTTGTGAACGTCGGGAGGGATCTCAGTTTTGGAGATCTATCTAGGACATCAAGCCGACGATTCGGAAGGGGCTCTCTATTTCCATCGGGAATGGGAGAAACACCCTCTTTTGGCTTGACCCTTGGGTGGGTGGGCGCCTGCGGTGACCCAGCATACCACTTCATGTGTAGTACACTATAGTCGTTGACATGACATCCATAGAACACCGTTCCGTAAATATCACATCCCTCAGAGTGGTACAACAGAAACATTGTGGGTCCATATAACAAAAGTACACACATTATTATTACAATACCGGAAGTTCAAGACTTCCAAAATATCCAACTTACAAACCAAAATATAAAGTGTTTCAGCGGAATGACAACTCCGACTAGGAGTTGAGCTCAGCAGCTTATTCTATAGAGTTCATGCTGCTTGGCTCCATTGGTCACTACTAACTAGGAGTACTTAGTTGGACTCGTTATCATCGACACCACAACGGATCTCGTAATCCACTCCTTCAACTCCTCCAGACAGACCAGGTTCCTCGTAGAACACATCTTCTTGGCATTTGGCTGCATACATGGGCACATCTTCGGGATCCTCAGAGTCTAAGCAAGGGATCAAAGGAAAGAATGAGTAACAGCGTTACCCAACAAGTTCATTATATGCAATGTGGGAAGTTTGATTCTCTAACTACCACCTCGGATTATAAATCCTTGGCACTATGCAATTTTTTTAAATCTTTCTTCAAAGATTGATTTTATTCTGAAAATCTATGACAATCAGCCTTCACAGGTCGACCAGAACTTTCATGGAGTTCTTTTCCTACCGCGTTCGTAGCTCCTTCCCGGAACAGGGAGTAACAAGTTACAGTTCTTACACTCTACAGAGGTGCGTTACTTTACCCATGATAGATCAACTCCTTGTTGCACAACCGGGCGTACTTTCCCGTCCACAATTCCATGATGTGGGGCCCAGTAGTTGGTCCAATCCAATCACTGCCCCCCTTCGCGACCCCGCATGCCTCCTTGGTGTACACCATGCCCATGTAATGAATTACAGCAATGGTTTGTACAAACCATTAGATGCCAGAACTATCGTGGGACGATGAGGGTTCTCACCCATATGCTGCATATCCTCTACGAATTACCAATTAATATGCACGCTACGAGGATAACAGCCACGACCTGCACATCCGGCTTCATGCGAGAGGAAGAAGATACATCTAACTTCTCTGTCCCATTCCAAATCTCATGGCTAACGCGTAATATACGATGCTAGAATCACCGATGTCAGGGGTTATTAAATCCCTACTTGATCATCATTGTTGCAATTAGAACTCTAAGTTCTATTGCTCCATCATCTCATCACTTAGGATGATATCTATAATTTCTTTATTTGTGAAAATAATATTTTCTTTCTTTTATAGCATATATGATAACACACAATTTGCAAATACTTTGATAAAGACTCTTCAAAGGACATGAGCAAGTGATGAACTTGCCTTGTGATGGCAAGGTAGTGAAGTCTGATGCTTGCACTAGACCTTGAGCTTCTAGTTCTACAAAAACATCATTATTGCCTGGTAAGGACAATATTTAAAGAAGCAAAATGATTATGCAAATAATGTAATGCATTATTTAATATTATATGCATTTACCCCAAAAAGTTCCTTTTTAGTAATAAAGGATTTATAAATATCACTTTTTAATATTTTATAACATATATTGAATTATTTTATTTTATTTTATTTCCTTTTTATTTGACTTTTATTGATTTAATAATTCTATTAGGAATTATCAATTATACATTAAAAATGGAGATTAAATATTTATTTAGTATTTTTTCTAAAATACTACAATATTAATACATAATGAAAGTGAATTTTAATTAATTTTATCACCTTTCAATAATTTTGTAAAATTCCATAAGGTATATATAATTTACAAAATTCCTAATAAAATTTAAATGTCTAAAATTTTATATTTTAATTTATTTGGGTAGTTTGGATTTTTGTGAATCCAAAAATATTTCATTTATAATTTTTGGACTTTTATTTTATTTTCTAGAATTTTATTATTTCCCAGGGTATTTTGGTCTTTTCCTTTTTATTAAAACAGACCTGAAATTGTTTCTGGGCTGGTTATTCTTATTGGGCCCTGGTGGCCCATTAGTCCTAGACAAAAGAGCGACCCCGAAGGGTTTTGCCCAGCTCGGCCCACTCCTCTCTCTCTTTCTCTCTCTCTCTCTCTCTCTCTCTCTCTCTCTCTCTCTCGAGTTCATCTTCTCCTCCTCTGACCCCGACCCTGTGGACGGCGATGTCGCCACCGGAGATTCCCGCCGCCGTGGTGCATTAGGGGGTTGTCGACGATGCCCGTTCGTTCTATCCAATTGGATTCGAGCCTAGGGCCCTCCTACGATGGATCGATGCCATCCCGAACCCTAGGGTTTGGGATTGGCATGGATTCAAGTGCTGCTGTGGTCGTCGTGCGTCGAGGTGATGCTCTGCACCTCCAGGCGTGATCAGGGTCGTTGCCATGGCGTCGTGCGGGTTGCAGTGCCCCCTCTGGGGTGCTCCCCGTGCCGCCATGGTCGTCGACCCCTCTGCTTCCTCTTCTATCATTCAGCGAGGACCTACGGTGAGTTTGATTCCCCTCCCCTGGTGCTCTCTGTGCTTGCTGATTCTATGCTAGATGCTGGCTGTGTCCTCTCTTGCTACTCTCTGATTCTGATTAAGATGATTATCCATTTAGGGTTCCTGCTATGTGCTTATTCATGTACTGGATGAATTGATTCATGTTTGGATGGTCTGTACACATGCTAAATGTTTATTGGCCTGAGGTTTGTTGCTTAAAATGATCTATGATGTTTCTGGTGGATTACTAGATGATTTGATGCTTGGATTGCATCTGATTCAGATGATGTAGTTGTTTGGGAAACATGCTTGGTAAAGCCAATGACTTGATAGCTTTCCACTGTTTATTTGATTCATGGTCATGATTATGATAAGATCCAGCTACTGTCTTAGTGCTGTTAGCTTGGAAATTAATATCTCAAACAGTGAAGTGTATCATAGGAATATCCTAGTTATGATTCCTGTGTTAACAGGAAAATGATTAGTTAGTTGATTGTCTAAATCTATGATGATTTACTGTCTTTCCTGATTCATCATGGATTGTTCTTGTGACACCATCCTGGTATGGCACACAAGAATAACTCTAATCCATTGATTGGGTTGTTTTAGGCTTAAGACAAACTTGGCTTTATAAGATAGATAGAGATGCTCTCCTCTGAATTCCCTAAGACCAATGATGTTGGTCTAAGGCTTAGGGATTCAAACCTTATCTAATTGGTTCATCTAAATAGTCCTGGTAGTGGTACCAGCTATTATTTATTGAATCAAAGCTTGGAAAAAATGATAATGAGCTTGATCAATCTATGGATTCCAAAGATTTGTTTCTAAGGTGCTAACCTTTCTTTACGGATGTGCCTAGAAATAGATCATAGGTATATGCATGATTGAGTTGTAAAATATAGTTTGACAACCAGAGCAAGGATGTTTCTCTGAGCTCTGGTTGGATCCTGGTATTTTATTGTTTGCCTTTAGAGTTTCATAAATCCCTATGATGGATTCATCCCACTTGGGTGATTTCTGAGGGTTTGTTTTATAAAACAACACATGCTTAAGATGATTATATCATGTGAAGGTTTTATGAAACTCACCACAAAATCTGATGATGGTGTAGTAAGTTGGTGATGATGATCTTGATTTGGTTTTGCTGGACTCCTGTGCTTGATCTTGAGCTAATCCTTCTCCTCCTAGCTCCTGGGCTTGATCTTGCTATCCACCTGATCCATCCCCCTCCTTATGTCACCATCCTGGTGATGTTTGGTTGATCCTTGGTGGTTTGGTTTGGCTAATGTGCTTGGTTTAGCTGCTGTCTACACTGGTTGTTCTTGTGTGTTGTGCAGTGGAGTGATGCACTAGTGCCTCCCACGGCTGTGCTTGTGGTTTTGTGAGATTGTGTTGTTCTGTGAGGTTGACAACACACCACATGCATGCTGGTGTGTGTCCTGCCTGTGTGCTTGCTATGCACTTGTGGATATGTTCAGAATTTTGAACTTAGTCTTACCAGGTTACTTTCACCTGGCTGGTGAATTTGTCCCTCTTGGCTGTCATTTGACTTCTGGCTTTGAATTTATGAAAGATGGATTCTTTTAGATTGGTGAAACTTGCCCCTTTTTATAAATTTCTCAATGATGAATTTGTCAAGTGCATTTCACTAACATATCTGAGAGAAATAATACTAACACTAACCTTCTTTTGTTTTTATTTAGTATTTGTTTTGCAGGTACAAATATAAAGATGAAGATTTAGTTTAGGTTTAGTTATAGGATAGTTAGTAAATGTTCCAATGTAAATTTCTTATCCTTTTGTAATTTTTCATTTTATTATTTTGTAATTTTCATTTTCTTCAATTGTAATGAAGATTATATTATTATTAATAAAGAATATTCTTATTCTTTATTCTTTTGTAAATTGTGAAGTTTGCAAATAGTTTCAGTAAGTTACATTCTTTGTTACTTGTTTATATATTGATAATATGAAATAAGTTTCATATTCATTATTGTTTTTCTTTGGATATAATTTAAGTGGTAATATTTATCTCTTAATTAAATTAAGATTCAAACTTATATTTAATTCATTTGAATTACAATTCAAACACTAAGTTTAAAATTCAAACTCATTTCAAAACACATAACTCCTTAAATATCATCTCAAAGTTTATAACAATCTTCCTTTAAGACTAAACCTAATCTCTAAGTATTAAAGAAACATTGATCACTTAAGATTTTATTTGGCGAAAATTTTACCCACATTTTCTCAAATGAATGCATGCAACATTCCATAATTCTAAATCTACCCTTCGTTAGTTCCTAAATTCTGGGATGTTACAGACTTTCCCCCTTAAATTAAACTTTGTCCCGAAGTTTGTGGAGATGCACCTGAATAGTTATGGATAAGCTTTTCTTAAATACTCGTTCTTCTCCCATGTGGCTTCCCTCTCAGGGTGATGTTCCCACTGTACCTTGCAATATTTGATTGTTGTGTTCCTTAATATTTTCCAGTTTTCTTCCAAAATCTTACAAGGCTTTTCAATATAGGTCAGGTCTGCTTGTAGTTCTATCTCTTGGTGTGTGATTGCATCATCTGGAACTTTTAAACATTTACGAAGTTGTGACACATGGAAAACATTATGCACTTGAGCCAATCTTGATGGTAACTCTAAAGCATAAGATATAGTTCTGTTTTGACTCGGTATCTTGAATGGTCCGATGTATCTTGGACTCAATTTCCCTTTAACTCCGAATCTTTTCACTCCTTTCGTTGGACTTACTTTCAAATAGACCATATCTCCTACTTCTGGATGCCATGATCTTTGACTTTGATCCGCATAACTTTTCTGCCTGCTTTGGTCTATTTTCAGTCTATCCCTGATCTTATCAATGATGTCTTGTCTTTCCTTGATAGGCGCAAAATCTTTGCTGCTTCCAGGTTCATACCAACATATTGGTGATCTACACTTTCTTCTATACAGAACCTGATATGGAGCTGGCTTCAGACTACTCTGATAGCTATTATTATAAGAAAATTCTGCTAATGGTAGATGATCTTCCCATGTTCCTCCAAAATCTAGTGCACATGCCCTTAACATGTCTTCTAGTATTTGATTTGTTCTTTCAGTTTGACCTCCTGTCTCCGGATGATATGTCGTGCTGAAATCTAACTTTGAACCAAGTGCTTCATGCAATTGCTTCCAAAATGCTGAAGTAAACACTGATCCCCTATCAGTTATGATCTTTTTGGGTACTCCATGCTTACTTACTATATCTTTGACATATACTTCAACTAACTTATCGGCATTATCCTTTTGATTCACTGGAATAAAATGTGCACTTTTAGTGAGTTTGCCCACAATTACCCATATCATATCCTTCCTTTTTGGTGTCATGGGCAATCCTGTAATGAAGTCCATACCTATTTCCTCCCACTTCCATTCAGGAATTTCCAAGGGTTGTAATGGTCCTGCTGGACTTTGATGTTCAGCCTTCACCCTTTGAAAAGTATGGCATTCCGATACATATTTAGCAATATCTCTTTTCATGTTATTCCACCAGAATAGTTCCTTCAAATCCATATACATCTTAGTACTCCCTGGATGTATAGAATATGGTGTATCATGTGCTTCTTTGAGTATGACATTTTTAATCTTCGTCACATCTGGAACACATAGACGATCTTGAAACCATAAAGACCCATAATATCCAAGGCGAAAAACTGATTTTTGCCCTTGAGATATCCTCCGAATTTCCTCAGCAATAAAAGGATCTTCTTCTTGATGTCTAAAAATTTCTTGCTTAAGATCACTATCCTGCTCTACAACTACATGCATAGTAGCTAATCCTCCAAGAACCTCTGTTCTGATAAATTGAAGCTCTAATCTTTCCAAGTCCATTTGTAACTCTTTTGGTAACTCCCTATTGATTGGCTGAATATCTGCACTCTTTCTTCTTAAACCATCTGCTATAACATTTTCTTTTCCTGGGGTGTAATTGATTGTTAAATCATAATCCTTGATTAGTTCCAACCAACACTTCTGCCTCATGTTCAATTCCTTTTAAGTGAAGAAATATTTGAGACTTTTATGGTCAGTGTATAACTCAAATCTGGCTCCATAAAGAAAATGCCTCCATCCTTTTACACTAGTGCAGAGAGGCCCATTGGTCCCGGTTGGTAAGGGGCTTTAGTCCCGGTTACCCAACCGGGACGGGGCAATCGGTACTAAAGCCCCAACCTTTAGTCCCGGTTGCCCCACCAACCGGGACAAATGGGGGCACACGTGGCGGCATCGGAGCGCGAGGGGGGGGGGGGTGGAGCATTAGTCCCGGTTCGTAACACGAACCGGGGCTAATAACCTGCCATGGCCAAGAGATTTAGCCCATTTCTGCCGGCGAAGAATTCATTTTGGCACATTTTGTTGCTTGACATTTTCGCCACTTTTGTGCCGGCAGAGAATTCATTTAGGTTGTTTTATTGTTTATTTAGTGTTCTGCACTTATCAACGAAGGAACCTTATATTACACAAGATCATCATGACAATATTACATTCAATACACGGATCGAGTTCATGCACTACATACAAAAGTTGCTATTCGATGCTACCGGCCAATTCCTTCAAAGTTGCTATTTTTACAATCCCTATTGTCTATCTGTGAGAATTGTATTCCCCTTTCGGGTCTAGGACTTCTGCATCCAAGAATCCCGCCAATTCCTCCTGAATTGCTCGTACGCGATCCTTTGGCAGAAGACCGTCCCGTAGACGTTCGATCTGATTTAAAAAAAGGAGTCAGCCTATATGAATGAAACAAAACACAATTTGTTTGAAATTAAAAACTATAGAAATTGTTTACGTACGTGGAGTTGCTCTAAATTTCTACCCTTCTCATCGCACGTCTGCCGGATGAACTCGCAAACATAGTATCCACATAGATTGTTACCTGGTCCCTGCGTCAGGCACTTTACGAGAACAGAGTTCAATCAAAATAATAATCAAGCATGATAATAACTGTATCAAAACTAGAATCAAAGAGATGCACGGATATAGCTAGTGGTGCTTACATCTAGTTCTTCAAATGTAAGATCCTCTTTCCAAACACCCCTAGCCTTTTTGGTGAACCTTTTCCAAGCGCTGCCCGGCGAAGAAAACAAATAAAATAAGTTATTAAGTACTTGATATCATAAAATTCACGAACGTTGCCGATATAGTGTCGTAATGATTAGAATTACCGCTGGAGAAGTATCTGTATGTCCTTCCACGTCTCAAGGGGTTTATGTTTCGAGTCCATGACTAGTACACGCCCTTTGTCAAGTTGAATGATTAACAGAATATAGTGGTACCTGCGAATGCATAACTAATCAATTATATACTTAACATCGAGTAAGTGAAATAGAAAGTTTATACAAGACAATAACACTCACTGGAAGTTGTAAGGAAATAGTATTTCCCTTTTGGTTTCTTGAAACCTTAAGGAAATAGTATTTCCATTTTGGTTTCATGAACCCAATATGGGTCAATGAAGCCAATATCATAGATTTGTCCTCTGCTGTATTCGAGAATCTTCATTCTGCATATTACAGTATGATTATATACATGCAATAAACAAAATAATATAGCTGAAGACTAAATTAATTACAGAATTAGTACTTACAGACAATAGGCACTGATGATCGATTTGTCCAAGGCGTCTTGATTGAATAATTTAAATAGTTCATCAAATTCAATGGATATCATGTCATCCCTTTCTTTCCCATGATGCTTTTTTGTAACCCTCAAAGACTATCCGATTAGCCCGTGACGTGGCATGCAAGTACCAATTATGCAATCTTCGCATTTTTGTTGGAAGATTGTTTACCTCCTCAGGTTTGACGAGAGGTTTGCCGTACTGGTATTTGTATGCTATTTCACTCACGGGGAAGAACTCTAACTGGGATAAGTACTGGGCAATACTCATACCTTGAGCAGTGGCTGCTTCTCCGTATTGTGCAACTACCTCTGGATCATACTGCTCTTCGGCCCCATATTTGCTCGACCCCACATTGTTTTGGGAAATCACCTTGAGAGGGGTGCAAGTCTGTTCTGCTTGTTCTTCGAGCTGGGCAACATATTTCTCGCTTGCATCGATCGCTCTTGAGGCTTTTTGCCGCATGTGACTTGAGAATAGAACGGTCATAGTCTGATGACAGCTTTGGCTCGGGTTGATGAAGATTCTTTAGCATTTTAAACACTTTGGATTTTTCTTCTTTGGTGTTGGGGAACTCTGGCTCTTCCAGCCGCCTCAGCTTAGCAGCTGTCGTTCGCATCAATGATCGTCATGATCTCCTCTTCAAGAGTCATAAGCTCTCTTGGGAGGAACCTTTGGTACTTTTGGAAGAGGCTCTTGTTTACGCTTCATCGCCTGCGATGACAAGAGCGAGACGCTTACGCTTTTATCTGGAGGCGATGGCTCCCGCGGCGATGGCTGCACCGGAGATTGGTGAGGCGACGGAGCCGGGTGAGGCGACGAAGACGGCTGCCGCGGCGGCGACGACCTCGCTAGAGGCGGGTGAGGCGGCGGCAAAGATGGCCTTGGCGTGTGATTTTGAAGCACGATACATTCCTTCGGCCATAGAATGGTGACGTTTTCTGCGTCACCCAGCACAGTCACATCCCCTTCACCAACAGGGTAGTGAAGATCCAAAACCTCAAAGGTGGACATGATTTCATCCACGTCGACAACAGCGTAGCCCTCTGGAACCGGACGACGGTGGTAAGTTGGTGTGGGTCCAATTGGTAAGGCATAGCCGACCGCCACCTTCATTGATATGTTCACAACTTTGACATGTAGCTCGCAGTGTGTCATCTTTGTGATATCATCCACTGGGTAGCCAACAGGAGCCATCGTCGGTGCATCATCGTCATCGCCATTGTCATCACCGGGGACCTCGGTGGAAGCCACACTGGTTTTTCGATTATTCGATAGGCCGGTAGCATCGAATGCAGTGTGCTGCTGATATGGGCCGGTAGTACTTTGCTCTTTGAGTGCGTTAATTTTATCTTGTTGTTGCTTTAATCGTTCTTCAATTAAACGCATTCGCTCTTTCTGACTATCTGCTTCAACTGCCGCCCTGTTCTTTCTCCTCTGACGGCTTCTATCAGGATATTTCCTCCTCTCTTCGGGAAACCCAGTCCTCCATGGTTGGGAGCCTCTTGTGCCTCGTGTTCGTCCATCATGTTCCTTATTTCCAAGGGCGAGTGTGAGCTCATCATTCTCTCTATCGGGAATGAAGTCCCCGTCTTTAACAGCCTTTACTGCTTTTCTGATCCTCTTGATTGTCAAGGGGTCTTCTTTATGTCGTATGTTATATATACACCTCCCTTCCGAGTCCAACGTGCCCCCATGCCCGTAAAACCAATTCCTTGCACGTTCTACCCAATCGTCTGTCTCTGGGGTGATCTTTTTATCACGCAGTTCCTGCTCAAGTTTCTCCCACTTAGGAATGCCAACCCTGTAGCCACCTTGCCCCATAGTATGGTGATACTTCTTGTTAGCAGCATTCAGCTTATTCGTTTCAGACATTTTCTTAGCCTTTTCTGATTTCTTGTATTCCACAAACTCAGCCCAGAATGGTTTTATCTTCTCAAACTGAATATTCTTGAAATCGGGAGTCTTCTTTTTCATAACATAGTCAAGGTGCAATCTTTTCTTCCAGTTGGTGAAACACTGGGCCATCTTCTTCAAAGCCCACTCCCTGACCTTAGCCTCCATGGCTCTCCCATGTTGTAAGGCGTCCTCAACTAGATCCTCCGCATTTGGATCCAGCTCTATCTTCGGTAGTTTGAAATTAACCATGAGCCTCTTCCACAGTAAATCTTTGGCGTGGTTAGGGACAAATAAACATGTTCCCTCTTCATACGCATTAGCAGGCCTATTCCAATTTCTAATGGTGATCGGGATTAAGTCCCTAACGATTACTCCGCATTGTGCCACAAATTTGGTTGACAACTTCGAGGGCTGTCGGTTTGCCGTCTTGACGACATCTTCGATCTGAACCTCTCATGGTCTTGCAACTTTTTGGTTGGGCCTCGTGCTCTTTTCAAGAGATTCCTTCGATCCGGAGGACTAAAAGAAGAAAGATCGTCGTTACTATTTCTATATAGATAGCAGATGATTAATTAATGAATTGATTTATATTACATGCACCTCATGGAGCTATCGTCTTCTCGATTACACAAGGCATCGCCTTCTCCCTCGGGAAGGCAACACCTTCAACCTCAAACAAGTTGTCTATTCCGTAAAGAGGATCACCCTCACCGGAGTTGTTCGAAACGTTGATACGTCTAAATTATCTTCCCACGGATCACACCTTGGATCAACTCTTCCTTTCTTCGTCTCGGCGTGTGGGTCCATATTTTCTGCATAGGTGGAAAACGAATAAGTCAAAGCGGCTAAAGGAGAAAGTTAAGGAGAAACCCTAATATATACATACACAATAATAAAAATGAAGAGAAACCCTAAACCCTAAACCTAGCTACAAAAAGGAAACCGTGTAGTAGATAGGTAACTCTAGCTAAAATCAACTAAAATCAATATTTCGGAGTTCCGAGGGGTGTAAAACCTAGTTCGGAGAAACCTCGGATGCATATGAGAGGGGAACATGAGTATAAGGCTACAAAAGGGAAACTATCCAGCAGATAGGTAACACTATATACTAACAAAATACCATATTGGAATCGATTTAAGAGGGTTTAGAATGCCCTGGCGAAGGCACATCGTCGAACCCACATGCACCTAAGGGGTATTAATGATTCCTTATCTAACCACAGTGACTGACAATGTGAATCGGGTCTGGGGCTACCCACAGTGGATGACGGTGAAATCAAGACCAATAATACCAAACTAATTAATAAACCTAATAATACCTAACTAATAATAAACCTAATAATCAAAACACCAAAAAGAAAGGGAAACAATCAACACATGGCATCGATGCAATGCTCAAGCAAGTATGATGATATGACAAGTTAATTTGCATTGGAATGTAACCCTAAGACATGCTCGACGATTTAATCGGGGTTCCGACGGGTGAAAACCCTAACTCGGGGAAACTCCGGAACATATGAGAGGGGTGCATTTGTTCTTCTAATTATACTTGTCATTTAAATTGTTGAACAATGCATGATTATAGGTTAAATAGATAGGTTTCATTTTTCTGAACAATTTGATATATTGTTTGTATTTTTCTGACTTATAAATAAAAAGATATTGAATTTACAAGTTTATATCAATTTACGGAATTATTAAATCATTTAAAATTGAATTACTCATCAATATGACATCAGCAAAGGGTTGGTTTTTTTACCAAGACAGAACCTAGCCATCACATCGAGTCTGGGCCCTAGGCCACATCGCAAGCCACCATGGTGGTCAAAGGTCAGCCCGTGGGCCACGTCGGTAATGTGTGGCTCGCCAGCGCCGCCGCACCTCACGATCACCGGCCGCCCGCGCCGTTTACCGCCTAGGGCCCGCACCTACTCGCCATGCCATGATTCGCCCATTCGCTGCCCGGCTCAGCCCCGTGGCCAGCGCGGCGACGACGACAACGTGGCCCGTAGCCGAACCCCGTGGCAGCGTATCGGAGAGGGCATACTGCTGCGGCGGCTAGAGGGATGACAAAGAGCGGAGGTCTTGGCGATTCGCACGAGGAGGCGTCGCTGATCGAGATATGAGCTGACGGCCAAAGAGCCGAGCGAAGGTGGAGGCGGCGGCGTCGATGAAAGCAGAGGAAGAAGCAGAGAAGTGAGATGGGGAAGAAGAAGAGGAGGCGCGCACAGTTATAACCAAAGGACCTTTAGTCCCGGTTGGTGGCTCCAACCGGAACTAAAGGGTCATACGTCCCGGTTGGTGCCACCAACCGGGACGTATAGTCCAATTTTCAAGATTGAAGGCGGCGAGGCTCTTTAGTCCCGGTTGGTGGCTCCAACCGGGACGTATTCCCCTGTTTTCAAATTTTTTCAGTTATTTTCTCTCTGTTCCCGCCTTATTTTTTATTTTGGGGTTTAAATTTGTAATATTTTTTAAATGATAATTACTTTGGAATTTAGAAAAAAATTAAACATAAAAAGTGTTTGAATTTGAATAACTAATTCGAAACCATTTTCTGTTTTGAAAAATAATTAATGTAACCATTTAAACTATGAACCATTTAAAATTAATAATGAAATAACTTATATTTTTTAAATATTAATTTGGAATTTAGAAAAACTTTAAACATAAAAAGTGTATGGATTTGAATAAATAATCCAAAACCAATTTCTATTTTTAAAAACTAATTAATGTAACCATTTAAAATTAATAATGAAATAACTTATATTTTTTAAATATTAATTTGGAATTTAGAAAAACTTTAAATATAAAAAGTGTATGGATTTGAATAAATAATCAAAAACCATTTTCTATTTTTAAAAAATAATTAATGTAACCATTTAAAATAAAAAATGAATTAACTTATATTTTTTAAATATTAATTTGGAATTTAGAAAAACTTTAAACATAAAAAGTGTATGGATTTGAATAAATAATCCAAAACCAATTTCTATTTTTAAAAAATAATTAATGTAACCATTTAAAATTAAAAATTAATTAACTTATATTTTTTAAATATTAATTTGGAATTTATAAAAACTTTAAACATAAAAAGTGTTTGGATTTGAATAAATAATTCAAAACCATTTTCTATTTTTAAAAAATAATTAATGTAACCGTTTAAAATATGAACCATTTACAATTAAAAATGAATTAACTTATAAGTAATTCAAAACCATTTTCTGTTTTTAATGGGCGGAAAAAAGAGGACGGAAAATAATGGGCGGAAATAAAATTTGATTAGGATAGAACTGGAATTAAAGTACATAACACAACTAACACAAAGTTACATAGAAGAACTGAAAATTAAGATACATGGCTAGATTAAGCCACAATCGGCCGAACTTGTTTTGCAATGTTGGAATAATTCAGTCATGCTCCTGCCTACACCTGTAATACTCGCCACTGTAGTCGTCGTACTCGCCGCTGCCGTCGTCGCTATCATCGTCGGGGTCGCCGTAGTTGAACCTTGAAGGTTGAGTACGAGTGGGCTGGACTTGAGGGTAGCGCAGGCGGGGGCTAGAGTCGGCGGCCGTGTCGTAGGCCATGACGCTCTGGAGAGTCCGGCCGCGCCACCATAGCTGCCGGCCGGCCTCGTTGAAGTTCGGAGGAGGTGGGCCCTCCTTCTCGTGCCTGACGAGTGCCCTCTCACGCCGATCCACGAAGAAGGCTTCCCAAGTTGGGAAATAGTCAGGATGCCATCTGGGATTCCTCCGCTGCTCCGGAGTGAGCTCGAAGTAGTAGTGGTTCGTGATGGCCATCCGACGCGCCACACCTAGAGGACAGAGGAAAAGACGCCTCGGCGCTCGCATCCGACGGGGACACGAGTGGCCGGAGGGGTAGTTCGAGGCGCAAAGCGCCTCCGCCTCCCTGGGAGTTAGTGCTATGGTGGAAGCCATGGGAAAGAGTGATGAGGTTGCAGATATGAGTCTAGAGATGTGCAATGACAATGGAGGCCAACCCTACATATATATATATATATATATATATATATATATATATATATATAGTGAAGAACTGGCGGGAAAAAATGGCGGGAAGAAAAATGGCGGAAAAAATGGCGGGAAAAATGGCGTGTCGACATTATGTCGTGCGGAGTGTACCTTGTCCCGGATGGTGTCACCATCCGGGACTAAAGATGAAAAATGGCGCGTCCACACACATGCATAATATGGCGCGTCCACACACATGCATAATAATAGGGGACGAGCATCGTTAGAACTTGCATTGGATCTCTGAAGAAACCACATATTGCGAGTCTAAAAATGATTTTTTCAAAAAATCACGGACGATAGATAATGTACCTGTAGTAGAAACCGGACCCACTTCCTGCCGAGTCGGCAGACATTTGTCCTTTTTACCCGGGATGGACGAAAAGGTTTGAGATGTACCGGTTGGGAGATAGTCCATGTAAGGTGGTCTAGTATTTTAGGAAAATGGGACGGTAGCATTCTGAAACGGCATTTTGGTGGTTACTTCACAAAACGACCCGTTTTTTGCGCTCGGAAAATGGAAAAGGGCTTTTCCGTGCGACAAAAAGGAAAGATTCCTCCAGCAACATTGTTCTCCATACCAATGTCCACACACATGCATAATATGGGCACAACATCACAAACTATGCCGTGATTCAGCACATAACATCGGTCATTTGGACCGAAAGCCATGAAACCTCGAACATGATAGGTCATTTTGTGAAGGTTTTTTCGAACATGATCAACATACCAAGTCTGGTATTTTTCCTTTCAACTATGTAACAAAATATGACACCACACGAAGGATTTTCATTGTTCGGATTTTTTTTGAATTTATTATGCCTGTTTTGAATTATCTGAATTTCTAACTATGGACTACCACGCGAAGGATTTTCATTGTTCGGCAGACATTTAGTCCCGGATGTAGTCACAAACCGGGACTAAAAATATTTTCCGCCATTTCCCACCTCTTCCCGCCAAGTTTTCCCGCCCTTTCCTTTCTACTAGAACTTTTAGTCCCGGATGTAGTCACTAACCGGGACTAAAGATATTTCCCGCCATTTCCCAAAGCTTCACGCCAAGTTTTCCCACCCTTTCCCTCTATATTTAGGGTGATCGTGTCATGGCTATCCACACATCCACACCTTCCTCTCTTAGAACAATGGACAACGCCTACTGGGCCATTCTGACCCTCGAGGAGACCGAGGCGCTGTGCGCCTCTAACTACCCTTGTCCGCCGGGCTACCGGCCCCGCCTGGAATCTTTGTTGGAGGGTTCTGTCCCTCCTGTCCCTCAAGGTTCCGCACGCCAAAGTGCCATCACAAACCACTTCTACCACGAGCTCACACCGGAGCAATGGATGGATCCCAGTCGGATCCGACAACTCGACACACGGAATGCCTTCTTCGCTAATAGGCGGGAAAGGGAGCTCGCCAAGTACGAGGGTGATGGCCCGCCACTGGTGAACCACAACGAAGCCGGCCGTCGTCTGTGGTGGGCGAACCGTACTATCATCGGAGTGATGCGCTACATCGCTGGGGGAGACCATCCTCGCCTACGGTGCCCACGAGTCCACCCGCCACAGGCCCCACATCCGTGATGGCGGCATCGTCTTCAGAGACCCTCTCCCACCCGCCGTGAATCCGAGGCTGGAATGGCCCCTGGTATATGCCATGGATGGGCTGAGGATCCCCGGAGTGGCATGTGACGATGACGATGATGATGATGACGACGACGATGAAGACCCTGAAGCTGTGTACTATAGGACTAGGCATGATTATGACTAAAGGGGCGGCTTTAGTCCTGAGTGTTAGCTAGTCCCGGTTTGTCCCGGTTTTTAATATTATTAAATGTCTTGAGTGTTACCTAATAAGTAGAGGGAAATGCCTATATAAAGAGAGGGTTCATATTTAGTCCCGGTTGGATAAACCAACCGCGACTGAAGGGATTGCGGCAGAGTGGGCCAGGCAACACTAATAATAGGGGTGAGTGTCGACATTATGTCGTGCGGCTTGTACCTTGTCCCGGATGGTGTCGTGTGGCTTGTACCACTGCGGCCAGTTTTAGGGAGATGCCGACGGAGCCCAGTCCTCCGGCATCTCCGAGAAACTGGTCATAGAGGCACTCCCTAATATGTGAAATTAATATTAAAAACTGAGACTACAAAACCGGGACTAAAGGCCACAAACCGCGAAAGATATCCTTCGGTCAAGCCACAAACCGCGAAAGACATGAACTAGAGTTACATAATATGAGCATGAACTTCTTGGCATATGTCATTCCTTATGACCGCTTCAGACGTAACCATGGAGCATCTTCTTTACTTAACGGAATGCTTGGGTCAGTTTTCACTATGAAGGGCGGAATTTCATCAAACTTATTATAATCTTCTGACATGTCTGTCTTTTCCTCGATTCCCACGATGTTTCTTTTCCCTGAAAGAACTATGTGACGCTTTGGCTCATCATATGATGTATTCGTTTGCATATTTTTTCTTTTTTTCGGTCTGGAGGACATGTCCTTCATATAGAAAACCTGAGACACATCATTGGCTAGGACGAATGGTTCATCTCTATAACCAAGATTGTTGAGATCCACTGTTGTCATTCCGTACAACTGGTCTATCTTTACCCCTTCCCCATTCAGGTTGACCCATTTGCAGCGAAACAAAGGGACCTTAAAAGAGACTCCATAGTCTAGTTCCCATATCTCCTCTATGTAACCATAATATGTGTCCTTTTGTCCATTCTCGTCTATTGCATCAAAGCGGACACCACTATTTTGGTTGGTGCTCTTTTTATCTTGGTCGATCGTGTAGAATGTATTCCCATTTATTTCGTACCCTTGGAAATTCAATACAGTAGAAGATGGTGACGCGGCCAACAAGTATAGCTGATCTCCAACAGTGGTGTCATTCAAGAGATGTGTCCGCATCCAACCACCGAAAGACTGCATGTGTTCATCTCAGAATCCATGATTCAGCTTCCCGGGTTTTTGGGCGTACAATATTCTTGTGTTCCTCGATATACTGAGCTGCCAAGGTGGAATTATGTAGAACTGTAGTGTGCTTTAGTGAAAGAATCCCGTCCTACTTATCATTGCTTTCTTTCCCAGCGTGCCTTTTCCACTTAGTCTTCCCTCATGCCGCGAGTCAGAAACACCAATCGGCTTAAGGTCAGGAATAAAGTCAACACAAAACTCAATGACCTCCTCTGTTCCATATCCCTTGGAGATGCTTCCTTCTGGTCTAGCACGGTTATGAACATATTTCTTTAAGACTCCCATGAACCTCTCAAAGGGGAACATATTGTGCAGAAATACCGGACCGAGAATGGCAATCTCTTCCACTAGATGAACCAGGAGATGCGTCATAATATTGAAGAAGGATGGTGGGAACACCAATTCAAAACTAACACTACAACAAGATCCCCCATATAGCAATGCATATTTGGCAACGCTTTAAAAATTCGTTGCAAATTATCTAAATAGCTACGCATATTTGCGTTGGTAAGTCAATCCGTTCTCCGCCATACAAATGACAACGGATACCATGTGTTGCAGCCTATGTGTTGGAACACACCAATACTCATGAGGCGTGCATAATCAGAAGACCTTGCCAACTGGTTTGCTGACCCGTGGGATTGAACAAAATAATGCTAGAAAAAAAGTTTGTGCCGTTTTCCAACTCCATTAATCCTAGGAAGTACCTTTCCGATCGAGGGCTACATCTCTAGAAAAAAGGAACTCGTGGACTGCATCTCTAGCAATAAAAAAGAGTTTTTCCTTTTTTTCATCTCAAAAAAGAAGTTAATCTATTTAATACCCCAAAGTTCTACGTTTGGGCCGTTATCTACCCTATGTTTTTTTCTCGTACGTCCAATTCCCAAGCTAATTAAACCAGAAAATTGTTGAGGTGGAGTAGTGAAGAACTAATTTCATCCCCCTCCATATTTTTTGTGTATTTCCCCTTTCCCTTTATTTCTCCCTCCTTTTCTTCATCTCCCTCTAATTATTTTAGGCTTTTACTGATTACCCGCACATTTTTCTCCCATTTTAACGCCACCTCCCATATAAATTAAACTTGGGTTACTTAAAATGCACGAGTTTCGAATAACATGGTATTAGTCAGGTGACCCCACCTCCCATATAAATTAAACTTGGGTTACTTAAAATGCGGAGAAAAAAGATTAAGGTAACTGCCTCTAAATCTCCGCACCTCCCTATCTCAAATGCACGAGTCGTGCCTTCTCTTATCAAACAGAATCTCCAAGGAACCTCTGCTGACTGATGGCGGCGGGCGATTCAGAGCCATTCTCTTCGATTGCAGGTCAGTGCTTCCTCTCCCTGGTTCTACTTTCCTTCTATCTGGTTCATCCTGCTACCCCGCCCGTTAGTCTCACCCTCCACGCATCACGCCGCCGGCCGGATCTCACTCTGACCCGCGAGTTCACGATTACGTCGCCACTCGGCCTCGTTGTCCTTGCCATCCTCGTCGATGCGTTCTTGGATGGACACCTCCGACCCGGGTAGCACCGACTCCACCACATCCATACCCTATTATGCCTCTTGTCCGAGGGGCAGCCACATCCGCTAGCGGCCAAGGATCTGGGGGCGACCTCTTCCTCCCCTTGGCCTATGCCATCTTTATGTATTCAAGTTCAAGGTCGTCACATAGCTCTCTCCATGGTCAGTGTGTTGTTGCTCAACATCCTAGTTCTCAGGGATTGGCCCCCATAATTCTGTAGCAGGGGAGGACGGTGTGTGTACTGAATTTGTGTAGCAGTGTAGATCGTAGGGGTTGGCAACATCATATAGACAGTGAGATCTTTTACGATATTTTTGTATAGCACAAACTTGGTGTATCCGATTGTTAATGAAATCAGTTGTAATTATGTCATCGCGGTTGTTATTTTTTGCAGTATTTCGGTATATACATGCTATTCAACCTGCGGTACTAAGTTCAGAAAATCGAATATCTCATTGTTGTTTTCTTGCAATGCAGATTTTGGAAAATAGAAACGGGTGAGGTGTGGCATGGTTTTGTTCTTTTGTCGAAATCTGTTGGTTCTATGATGCATGTTGTTCATTAGCAGTCATGCAAGGTAATGGTTGAGGTAGGAAGAGGAAGCCATATTAATTTGTACTCAACTGTTTAGCAGAAACTAAGCTAAATAGGGATTACCTGAGTAGCTGGAGGTGGCAAAGGCCAAAGGATGGAGCAAAAGGCTCACATAGGCTTCCTTTCCTTTGATGAACCTTGTACAGATCTAGCTAAACCCAACTTTTAGTAGGAATCAATTTTTTTGGGTTTGTAACATGTAAGGAACTTTACTTTTATGCTAGTAATTAGATGATTGAAGTTGTTGGTTAAGAAAAGTTCAGTCTTGCATACTGCAAACATGTGCAACAAAATTACATACTTTTGATAATCTGATTTTGACTGTGCTTCCGCAATCTGTCCTACTTGTTGTTTTGTATATTGTTATTAGAAGTCCAGTACGTATCCTTTGAAATGTGAAATTCATTTAATAAAATATGATCTTATCCTTTGAAACTTTAAGGAAGCCTACACGCTGTGGGCGTTCGTGGCCAAGTTCTTGGCCTGAGTTCATGGAGGAGGTGGAGATACACGGTGCTCAACTCTGCATGGATGTTGACTTCCTGTAGGAGGTTCACTCTTATACAGTTGTACCACTTTTCAAACAAATCTTCCCTTTAGTGATTATGTAGCAAATAACGTATTATGTACTACACCAATTTATCATGATCCGGAAGCTTTTTCTAGCTACTTGGGCAACTACCCCTGAAGTTTTTACTATTTGCAGGTAAGGCAAAAATTAGACGATTGGAGCTTGGAGGTAGTAGTTTCGTCGTAATACGGAAGCTACGGAAGCACGGTGGTCAAGACTGAAGACACAAACATCGTACTCCTCTTATATTATAATTTCAGGCGCGCTTATTACATACAGTCATATGTGAAATACTTACATAGGTGGCTCATGGATTTTTTGCATTATTTTTTATCACTAATATTATGGAAACTTAAATTTTAGCCAAGGTATGTATGAATCAAATCCGAACTGCTCACACTTCTGTTAAACAAGCTGTATATATAGAGTAGTATATATTATTTTTAATTATTTCCATAGCTATTTATTACTGTAGCCTGCAGACCACATATTTTCTTGCCGCATAACAATAATGGCATTCGTCACCCTTGGGATATTTAATAAATTCCTTTTATTGAAGAATTAGGTCAAATTTCATAATGTAAAGGTTAGTAAAGAGAACCTATTCCCTGAATGTCTATATTTTTTATTTTGGCCTTGCCTTCTTTTAGAGAGTTTATTTACTTTCAATTCTAGTTCTAAATGTGGATTATGTGTTGGTGAACATATATCCTTTACTCATTTGAGAAAGACGTGCATACTATGAAAATGTAATAGGTTGCACCAATACTTGTAGGGTTAATTGGGATTAAGACATGGTGTAATATACCATAAAAATAGATAAATACCTTTTTGCAAAACAATATTTAATAGAACTTTTCCTAGGATCTGAGGTTAGGGGTCTATGTCATTTTGATGGCATTGTTGCTACCCATCTCAGAAGAATAAAGTAATGGTTATTTTTGTATATCTTGGTATGAAGATAGATTGGATTACATATGTTACGTGCATAGATTAGAATGCTAATGAGAATATCCCAAAACAGGGTAGTGCAACAAAGCATTCTAATCTATGACATGAAATGTCTAAATTTTGTACTTCTCATTTTCAGTTTGCTTATGATTTAGTTTATTGCGTACTGATGTCTGACTATGTATCTGCACAAACAACCATGCATTACGACTATGTATCTGCACAAACAACCATGCATTACGATAAATTGCTTGGATGCCAACTCGATAGATGTATGTGCTTTATGTTTGTTTTATTTATGATTCTTCACAAGCTTCAGATTGCATTGGAAATTGTTTACATGTTTACTTTTGTTTATGTAAAAGGTTGGCACTATCATATTTTTGAAGATTTTGTAAAATTCAAACAAGAATGTAGTTCTTCCTACAGTACAAAGTTGAAACCCACAATATACAATTGAAGGAGCTAAAATTGGAAATCAATTATGGTAAGTGCGTGTTGATGGTACAATTGCAGAACACGATGAGTTGATATGCGCACACAAAAAGGTCAAGATTATTGGGCATGCAGCCAAATTCATTATCGTTTGGCCGTCAACCTTTGTATGTTACCCCCTTGTAAATTTTACCCATCTCTTAATTTTACTACTTCATAACCTGATGAGTTTTCTTTACTGTTCCCAATATTTGTTCTTGTAGATTTCCAAGAGAAATTGATGATGCCTGGTTGAGGTGTTGATTACAAGATGGAGACTACAACTACTGCACGATAGCTTAGATTATGATTTAGAATCTCATTTTCATGGTCAATGTTCAGAAAGGAACATATGTATTTGTAACAATGCAAGTACTAGATATTTTGTATTCTTCGAATCTTGTTCTTTGTAATGCAACATAGTCGATATACTGTATAGAAATATTTCTGTTTCGTATATGGTGGCTCATGTGTGCACTATTTCCATTGACCTAGTGATTGTTGCTAGCAATATGTGAAATATTATTAACTGGTATGCCATGTAGCATTGTTTGTAAGTTCTACAAAGTTCCTCTATGCTAGTTTTGAAATGCATATCTGTATGGTATTACCAACGCATACAAAGTGTGGTTAGCATCTGCTTATATATGTTGCTATCTAACAACGCAAATAGATATCGATTACCAACACATATTTTTGCGTTGTTGTAGACCCTTGCAACGCCACCAACGACAACGCATAATAATCCGTTGGTATATACCTCACCAACGCTTATATAGACAATCGGCAACGCATCAACGCGTTGCTGAAGGGGGGGTCATGTTGTAGTGTAACAAGACATTGTACCACATCCTTCTGTAACCTTGGCAGAATATCTGGATTGATTACCTTTTGAGATATTGCATTGAGAAATGCACACAGCTTCACAATGGGTACTCAAACATTTTCCGGTAGAAGCCCTCTCAATGCAATCGGAAGCAACTGCGTCATAATCACGTGACAGTCATGAGACTTCAGGTTTTGGAACTTTTTCTCTGCCATATTTATTATCCCCTTTATATTTGATGAGAAGCCCGACGGCACCTTGATACTGTAAAGGACTTCAAAAAAGATTTCCTTCTCTGCTTTGGTAAGAGCATAGCTGGCACGACTTAAGTGACGCCCTTTATCCGTCTTGTTATCTGTATGCATGTTCTTTGGGTCTTTCATAATTTGTTGGTCCTCCCGTGCTTCAGGTGTATCTTTTGTCTTCCCATACACGCCTAGGAATCCTAGAAGGTTCACGCAGAGATTCTTCGTCACGTGCATCACGTCGATTGAAGAGCGGACACGCAGGACTTTCCAATATGGCAGCTCCCAAAATATAGATTTCTTCTTCCACATGGGTGCATGTCCTGTAGCGACGTCGTTCGGAACTGATTGACCGCCGGGACCCTTTCCAAAGATTACTTCTATGCCCTTGACCATACCAAATACATCATCACCAGCAGGGAGTTCAGGCTTCTTCCGGTGATCTGCCTCACCTTTGAAATGCTTGCCTTTATTTCTTACGGGATGATTGGTCGGAAGAAATCATCGATTCGCCAGGTACACAACCTTCTTGCATTTATGCAAATATGTACCTTCGGTCTTATCTAAACAGTGGGTGCATGCCTTATATCCCTTGTTTGTCTGTCCTGAAAGGTTACTAAGAGCAGGCCAATCATTGATGGTTACGAATAAAAACCCTCGTAGATTAAATGGCTCCTATTTGTTCTCATCCCATGCACGTACACCTGGTTTGCCCCACAACTGTAAGAGTTCTTCAACTAATGGCCTAAGGTACACATCAATGTCGTTGCCCGGTTGCTTCGGGCCTTGGATGAGCACTGGCATCATAATGAACTTACTCTTCATGCACAACCAAGGAGGCAGGTTGTAGATACATAGAGTCACGGGCCAGGTGCTGTGACTGCAGCTCTGCTCCCCAAAAGGATTCATGCCATCCGTACTTAGACCAAACCATAAGTTCCTTGCGTCACACCGCAAAGTCGGAAGTCTCTCTCGATTTTTCTCCACTGTGACCCATCGCCAGGGTGTCTCAACTTCCGTCTTTCTTACGGTCTTCTTTGTGCCATCGCAACAACTGGCATGCTCTTTGTTTACGAACATGCGTTTCAACCTTGGTATTATAGGAGCATACCACATAACCTTAGCAGAACCCTCTTCCGGAGGGCTCTCCTCAACATCACCGTGGTCATCTCGTCGATCTTATACCGCAACGTTGCATACCGGCATTTATCTAAATTCTCATACTCCTTACATGGTAGAGGATGCGATCATTAATGCATGCATGTATCTTTTTCACATCTAATCCCGGAGGATAGAGAGTCTTCTTTGCTTCAGAGGTACTCTCGGAAGTTCGTTATGTTTTGGAAACTTGGCTTCATTATTTTCAGCATCTTTTCAAATGAGGAGTCGGTTAGACCACTCGCCTTCCATCGCAACAATTCCAGTGTGGTACCGAGCTTTGTGCTGCCATCTTCACAATTTGGGTACAATAATTTCTTGTGATCTTCTAACATGCCCTCTAACTTCAACTTCTCATTTTCATTTCACAGTCTCGCTTTGCATCGAAATGACCCTACCAAGTTCATCAGGCTCATCGATGCTGTTCTTCACCTCTTTCCTCTCCATTGTCTTCCATTGCGGTATCACCGTATTCAGGAAACATATGATGATAGTTGTTATCATCATCTTCTTCTTCACCATCTTCCATCATAACCCCTCTTTCCCGTGCTTGGTCCAGCAATTATAGTTGGGCATGAAACCTTTCATAATCGGGTGGCCGAATGATTTTCGAGGAAGAGTACTCCTTGTTGTTCCGACATTGAACACATGGACAACGATAAATCCATTCTCTTTGTTTGCCGTAGCCACATCGATAAATTTATCCACGCTTTGATATACCCGGCTACCACGGCACCGTGACATCCATTCCCGACCGTTCATCTGCATCATATAAGTAAGTTTATCAAAAAACAGGACATCATAAATAGTGAAATAACCAATTCACACCGACACATGAATTGTATCAATGACCTAGAAAAGATAAGATTGCTAATCTCGATCGAGGGAAATAAATAGGAGAAAGCTCAAGTGCGTCTCGGACACCTTCTATATTTTTGTTCTATGAGAAATTCAACGGGATTATTCACTCAAACATTTTAACAAACACCTTCAATGCATGCATGAGAAAAAACTAGCACACCCCCTCACACCTTCCACCATTCGAAAAAACAGTGGAGGCAGAGGGGGTCATGCATTTATAGAGGCGGGTCTTTAGTCCCGGTTGGAGCCAGCAACCAGGACTAAAGGTGGGTGCCACGCCACGTGGCTGTGGCCAAACCTTTAGTCCCGGTTGGTGGCTCCAACCGGGACGCATGCCCCCTTACCAACCGAGACGCATGCCCCCTGGCCCCGTGCCTGCTCCAACCGGGACGCGTGCCAGCATTAGTCCCGGTTGGTGGCGCAACCGGGACTAATGCTTTGAGGGGTCGCGAACGGATAGCCCTTTTTCCTCTAGTGTTAGTGCAGAAACTACTGTTGCTAACTATAAATCATGAGTTGGATAGTTGACTTCATGTGCTTTCAGTTGTCTTGAACCATAAGCAATCACTTTCCGATCTTGCATTAATACACATCCCAAACCTTCTTTAGACGCATCACAGTATACGGTGAAGTCCTTCCCTGTTTCAGGAACTGCCAAGATTGGAGCTGTGGTTAATCTAGTCTTCAACTCTTGGAAACTTGCTTCACATTTCTCATCCCACTTGAATGGTGTATTCTTCCTTAATAACTTGGTCATTGGTCCAACTATTTTGATGAAACCTTCAATGAATCTCTGATAATAACCAGCCATTCCTAAGAAACCTCGAATTTGCTTCACATTGGTCGGTGCAGTCCACTCTAGTACTGACTGAACTTTAGATGGATTCACAGCAATTCCATCTTTACTGATCACATGACCGAGGAATTCTACCTCATCAAGCCAAAATTCACATTTACTAAACTTAGCATAGAGTTTGTGTTATCTTAAAGTCTGCAATGCTATTCTCAAATGATCAGCATGCTCTTCCTTATCCTTGGAATATATCAAAATATCATCAATAAAGACTATGACAAACTTGTCCAAATATGGCATGAAGATCTTGTTCATCAGATTCATGAATATTGTCGGTGCATTGGTCAAACCAAATGGTACTACCAGATACTCATGGTGTCCATATCTTGAGACAAATGCTGTTTTTGGAACATCTTCCGGCTTGATTTTTATTTGATAGTATCCAGATCTTAAATCGATCTTTGAAAATACTCCAGCTCCTTTCACTTGATCAAACAAATCTTGAATTCTTGAAAAGGATACTTATTCTTGATAGTCACATTGTTCAGATTTCTATAATCACCACGCATCCGTCTTCCACCATCTCTTTTATCCACAAAGATTACTGGTGTTCCCCATGGAGATACACTTTCCTGTATAATTCCTTTTCTAGCTAACTCATCAATTTTCTCCTTGAGTTCTTTCAACTCTTTGGGTCCCATCTTATATGGTGCTTGAGCTATTGGTGCTGTACCAGGAATTAGGTCAATGGTGAACTCTATCTCCCGGTCTGGTGGCATTCCTGGTAGCTCTGTTGGAAAAACATCTTGGAATTCATTAACTACATGAATCTCTTCCAATTTGACTTCTTTCATTGAATTCAACTGCAGATCCACCATGATATGACAGTGCTTATCCGCTTGATAAACTATCCTTGCTCCACTTGGAGTTTTGATTGAGACAGTTTTCTCCTCACAATTTATCTGAGCTCCGTGTTCCATCATCCAATCCATCCTCAAAGACTACCGCAATTCCTTCAAAGGAATCACATAAAGGTTCGAAATATGTACAACCACAAATCAAGACAACCTGATCTTGTTTTATGTGGCATAATCACATTCCTCCCGCCAGTAATTCACGGTCATAGGACTTTCTAACGTTGCCCTTCTAATCCCGAACTTATCACAAAATTCTTCAGAAATGAATGAAGTAGTTGCACCAGTATCAAATAGAACTTTTCCGGGATTGGTAAGGATATTGAGCGTACCTATCACTGCATGCTCTGAATTATCCACCTCCTCGAGGGTTGCACAATTCAGTTTCTTAGTAGGTCGGTTCCTCTTGCCATTGTTGTTCTTGCCATTATTTCCTCCTTTATTGGGTTGTCCATTTACTCCACTGGCTTGTCCTCCTCCCTTGGTAGGCCATCCTCCAGGTGGTTTGCTCGGACAATCTGGCTTGATATGCCCCTTCTGACCACAACCGTAACAGATCACTATAGGCTTTTTGCATTCCCTCTGGAAATGCCCTGGAATTCCACAATTGTTACAGATAACATTCCTTCTCGGATTGGGTTGATTTCCACCACTGCCCTTGTTATTATTATTATTGTTGCCATAATTCCTATTCCGAGGTTTGAACTCCAGGTTGGGTTTAGGTTTGCTTGCCTGAATCCTCTTGGTTTCTTTCTTGTCTCTCTTCCTCCGGTCCTCTTGGACATTCTTGTAGTCATCTTCAAAAGTAATGGCTGCATCCAAGAACTGCTGATAAGTTTGCTTATTGGCTAACCTTAGATGCATCCTCACGAATGGATTTAATCCACGTAGGAAACGCTTCTTCCGCTTCTCTTCAGTGTTGACATCCTCCTCAGCATAGCGAGACAGTTGACTAAACTCCCGGATGTACTTCATGACACTAGTCTATCCTTGCTGAAGCTCCTCAAATTCTCTCCGCTTCAACTCCATGACACTTTTCGGAACATGGTATTCACGGAATCTCTGCTTGAATTCTTCCCAGGTAAACTCCCTTCCTGGTTGTTCCATGGCCAACTGATTTTCCCACCATGATGTTGCAGGTCCAGTCAGAAGATGAGTTGCATACCTTAATTTCTCCTCATCATTGCAACCTATAGTTTTCAACTTCCTTTCAGTACTGCTAGCCAGTCCTCCGCATCCATTGGTTCAGGAGTTGATGCAAAAGGTAATGGTCTTGCATTCTGGAAATCAGATAGACTCACTCCTCCACCTTTAGGTGCCCTCTGATTTGCTCGTCCCAGCAGCTCTTCCATGAACTTGTTTTGGGTTTCTTGCATCATTTGCATGCATTGCATAAAATTCTGTTCCATTAATGGCCTCATTGGTGGTGGTGGTGGTAGTGCTTCTTGTTTTGCTGCATCTGCATCGGCCTTTTCCTTGGCCTCTCGCTCCATCCGCTGCTGCTTAGTTTCCATTCTACACCCGTATCCATGACCCTCTAGTCCTGCAACATAAAGCGAATACTCATAATTACATCATGCACATGTGTTCTGAGCTCGACTTTACGCACAGAACTAGACACACAATGAAGATCCAAAGAAAATCCAAATATGCATTTCACATATTTTATATAATATCATAATGATACAAAGTCATTACAACATATACCATATAGGTATCATTACAAAACTACCTTATTACTTGGGTACAGTACACAGTACTTGATACTACTAACTAATTGTCTTCTTCTAATAGTAACTATGCTCATCGTACCTGCCTGATGTCCAACCGTGATGACGTGTGGTTCGTCGCACAGTTTGTGGAACATATGGCCTTCCAGAAGGAACATACTCTGTATCTGAAGTGTCAGGACTTGAGTCATTACTCAACCTGAGCGCATTGACTCCCTCACGCTCAGCTGAAAAGTCTTCAGAAACATATTCAACATTATCTCCATCCTGCATCTCCTGAGCTTCATTTCTTGAGTTGTCAACAGGATACGCAGATCCTACTGCTTCCCAGGTGCTCTCGTGGGCAAGATAGTTAAACACTGGATAATTTATATTCCCTAGGTTTTGAGAAGATGTTGATGATTTAAACACTCTCTCCTCAGGATCTTCTTCTTCATCCTAATTATCTATTGACATGGTATTTCTACTACTATTATTAGGGTTCATTCTTGCACCCATCCAACTAGATTGTCCAACATTTCTGTTAGAACCATCTATGGACATATGGTATTCATGAGATCCATTATATGATCCCATTCTCCAACCATCCAAATTCTCAATAGGAAGTTCTGAATCAGAACCATCCTCTGAGCCCTATGGTACTGCATACCGCATATCCATAGTAGGATCATGTATAGGTTCAGGTCTTGGTGAATAAGGATATGGTATAAAAGATTTAGGATCTATGGGTATATCCTTAAAGATAGGTGTTGCACTACTACTTTCTTCTTTCTCTAACTGGAATGCTAACTGCTTCCTCCTTTCCGTATCGGTTAGATCCTCTAACATGTCATTTTTGTCTTCAACAATCACTTGATGGGTCTTATAAAAAGACGCAATGAGTGTGGGTATCTATCCATAAACTTGGAAGCTAACTTAGGATGCTTCTTAACCAAAGTAAGATGATCCGGTATAGGCTCCGAGTCTATAGAATCATGAGGTATCATAGAGAATGTGCTACCTTCTAGCTCCTTGGTTTTCTGCTCCCGGATATTAGCTATCGCCTCCACAACAACAACATGATAGGCTGCTAAATGACTCCTACCTTCTCCTATAGGTAGATCGTGATATAATCCAAGCTTCTCTGGAAGTTGGATACTCACACGATACTTGGATAACATCCGGCCATCAAGGTAAGTGATAGTGTTCACTGGAATTCTAGTTGGACAACTAAAGAGCTTTAAAAGTTGACGAAGTTGGTTTGTGAATGATCCTTGATAATCATCAAGAGTCTCCTCTTTCCTTACCAAAGTCTATTTTGGAAACTTTGGTGCCATATCTCTGTATATCAGAAAAATAATTTTGATTAGTATCCAATAATATATTGCATCATAACAAAGAATTATCGCACTAAAATATATAACGGAATATTCTCATTTGAATACCCATTATATTACTTTTAGAGAATTCTTTATCGTTGCTAGTCTTTTCCTACAGGTAATCCCCTTTACTAGGTTTCCAACCTAAGGTCAAAGCAATTTGCTCTGATACCAACTGCGGTGACCTAGCATACCACTGCATGTGTAGTACACTATAGTCGTTGACATGACATCCACAGAACACCGTTCCGTAAATATCACATCCCTCAGAGTGGTACAACAGAAACATTGCGGGTCTATATTACAAAAGTACACACAATATTATTATTACAATATCGGAAGTTCAAGATTTCCAAAATATCCAACTTACAAACCAAAATATAAAGTGTTTCAACGGAATTTAAAAGTAACAACTCCGACTAGGAGTTGAGCTCAGCAACTTATTCTATAGAGTTCATGCTGCTCGGCTCCATTGGTCACTACTAACTAGGAGTACTTAGTTGGACTCGTTATCATAGACACCATAGCGGATCTCGTAATCCACTCCTTCAACTCCTCCGGGCAGATCAGGTTCCTCGTAGAACACATCTTCTTGGCATGCAGCTGCATACATTGGCACGTCTTCGAGATCCTCAGAGTCTAAGCAAGGGATCAAAGGAAAGAATGAGTAAGAGCGTTACCCAACAAGTTCATTATATGCAAGGTGGGAAGTTTGATGCTCTAACTACCACCTCGGATTATAAATCCTTGGCACTATGCAAATTTTGTAAATATTTCTTCAAAGATTGATTTTATTCTGAAAAACTATGACAATCAGCCTTCACAGGTTGACTAGAACTTTCATGGAGTTCCTTTCCTGCCGCGTTCGTAGCTCCTTCCCGAAACAGGGAGTAACAAGTTAAACTTCTTACACTCTGCAGAGGTGCGTTACTTTACCCATGAGAGATCAACTCCTTGTTGCACAACCGGGCGTACTTTCCCGTCCACAATTCCATGATGTGGGGCCCAGTAGTTGGTCCAAGCCAATCACTGCCACCTTCGCGACCCCGCATGCCTCCTTGGTGTACACCATGCCCACGTAATGAATTACGACAATGGTTTGTACAAACTATTATATGGATCTTGGTGTGGTTCAGGGCTCGTCCAATCCATTGGACGTGTATTGTGACAACAATGGTTCTATTGCACAAGCCAAGGAACCTAGAAAACACAAGAAGAACAAGCACATACTCATGCGGTACCACCTGATTCGCCAGTTCGTGGATCAGGGTGATATCAAGTTATGCAAGGTACACACGGATGCAAATATTGCGGATCCGTTGACAAAGCCGTTACCACAGCCGAAGCATGAGGCGCACCTGAGAGCCATGGGCATTAGATGCTTAGACATGTGATGTCGGAAGATTGACTCTAGTGCAAGTGGGAGACTGTTGGGAATATGCCCTAGAGGCAATCATGTATGATGATATTTCCCATTGTATTCATAAAGATAATAAGTAGTCCTTGTATAAACATCTGATGTGTATCATTGCATATGTGATTCGGTTGTGGAACTATGCATTCATGTTGTTTGTACTAAATATCCTTGGTCATTGAGGTTGTGCTAGACACACAACTTAGACCAATGTGAAAGTTGGCTTGATGACTTGGTTCCACTTGTCATGGGCATGGAGATACTATTCCAACTTACACAGACTAGGATAAAGAGTTTAGCGAGTCGGATTGACCCATATTGAGGTACAACGAACAAGTTGTCATTTGTATATCTCAATCAATGTAATCCTTAGACCTGAGGTTGTTGCATAGTCTGAGTTGAGGATCACCGACTTAGGTTCTGTCAAACGTTGATCCGTGAATCGCGCTTATAAAGGCAGGGTTCGGGTCGACTGAGAATCAAGCTGCGTGATGTGAATAACCAAGATGGGATTTTGCCCCTCCACTTGGAGAGATATTCTCTTGGCCCTCTTGTGAGATATGATTCGGAAAGCATGGCCATGCACGACTCGGTTAAGTGTTAACTGAGGCGATCGACTAAGAGTTAGTCGGGTAAATCACTTATCTCGGATCGAGAAGAGAGTCGGACTATTTAAGGGATGACAAATATTCGCCTATAGTCTGACAAGGTATATCGTGAGGCAAAAGGGACTCGGACGTAAGTCGCATTGGAAAGGCAAGTCGTCATGACTCTTTGGTACTTGGGAGTCGGCATGTTCTGCTAGGATCCTCTACCGACTGATCGATTGAGAGTCGGACTCCAATCGTGTCCAAGTAGCCATGAGCCTGCGGGGTCACACACTTAAAAGCGGGAGCAAGTTCGGATTGGATCTGAACCTGTAATCTGGTTGGGTTGGACCTAAACCGGATTAGGACCGAGTTAGTGAGTTGGACTCACGGTGACTAGTGTTATATGGGCTTTAGTGAATGGGTCGCGCGAGCAGAGCCCACGTTCACTCCCTATATATAGTGGAGCACCGTCACCCAGAAGGGTTAATCGTTGTTCGGTTAGGCCATTCCATGTGTTGGAAACCCTAGCTCCACAGCAATCTAGCCGTCGTTGCGAACCTAGCAGTTCGCCGCTGGCGCTCCTCCTTGTACGTGTGGATACCAGCAGAGGTGCTCTGCGATCAGCACCAGGACGATCGGATCATGGGGATTGCACTGCATCAACTGACGCGCTTCATCAGTAATCCGCAAATGCGCGTCTAGTGGTAAACCTCGTGGCCTTCTACCTCAGCTAGATCTTGGGATCACCACGTTAGAGGAAATTTTTTGTTTTATCTCCGCGTGGCCCAACAAAGGGTATCGAGCGATAGCTTCGGTTTTAGGCTCGAGATCTCGCATGTGATATACGGTAGGCTGTAGATGAGATCTATATGTTGTTTTGGTGGTCGATCTATGAGATAGATCGGTTTTGTGAGGTTGATTGGATCAACTGTACTCGGGAATGGTAGATCTGATTTCCGTGATCATATCACGAGGTCGTGGAACGACATACCCCTACCGGTCGGCTTCCGCCATCGGGGTAGACTGTGACACGTAAATCCAGAGGCGATGATCGAAGATCAAAAAGTTTGACTGAATCGGAACAATGGTCGGAAACCATGTCCAGATCGTAGATGAGATCTACGTTTTCGGCTTCGCCCTGTCGTAGCGCCTTAGATGTCATTGCGAGATTCACAACGCCGGTAGATATTGTATCTATGCATAACTTGTTTTTGCAGGAATTTGTGAATGGTATGGTTCATGTGCATGTGATGTATGTGTGTAATCCATACGTGATCTGTGAATCATGGTTTTTGTCATACCGGAGCCTAGGTCTTGTCATTTTATTGTATAACGACTCATGTTTGGATTCTCTATGTAATTTACTTTACTAAGCTAGTGTAGCTGTTTGGAGAACCCGGAAGGCATGCAAGGCATTGTACATGTCGGCGACATGGAGTAAGATGGCAAGTGACAAGAGTTGGCACGAGCCGGATTACAGGCTTTGTGGAGATACGGATCGCCATGAAGAGAGCCATACCATTTCACATTATAATTGCTTTGATTTGTGTTATTTTTATGTCTCAGTTTTACCTCTATTAGATAGTCGGTAAAATTTAATCCCTCAAAGAAGGTCTAGTCGGTTTTCCCGCCAGTGTTTGCACCATCACAAGTCGGACATTTTTGGTAGTGGGCTCATAAAATTGAGGTGCTGCCAATTCTTTCCGACTAGGTGGGTTCGAGTCGGACTCTTACTGCGGAAACACTCGGTAAGCTAGACGGGTCTATCACAACAGTTGTGGGGCTCGGGGAAAAGTCGGATGGGAGCCGGGGCATGTGATGCCACCCGTCCAACAGGAGTCGCATGAGATGCGATTGACAAGGAGTTGTCTACCTAGATCACTTGGCGGCTAGCGGTGATGCTAAAGCTCACTAGCCGACTTGCTTATTTAGGATCCTGAATCACTAAGCAACCATCGGAGGGGTGTTGGTTCTAGTGGGAGCATAAAATATTAAAATGTTTAATATGCTTGCTCTTTTATGAATACATGTCTTAAGTGTTTTGCATATTTTCTGTTGTAGATCATGGCACCAAGTAGCAGTCACTCTCAGATATACGGTTTTGCGTTGAGAACTATCCTTGAGAAAGATAAACTGAACGACACTAATTTTACCAACTGGTATCGAAATCTGAGAATTGTTCTCAAACAAGAAAAGAAGGACCATGTCCTAGACAACCCACTTCCAGATGAGCCGAATGAGAATGCGACTGTCGCTGCCACCAATGCCTACCGTCGGGCTAAGGATGAGTCCACGAATATTAGCTGTCTTATGCTTGCTCACATGGAACCGGACTTGCAAAAGCAGTTCGAGCATGTTGAGGCCTACGATATGATCGAAAGCCTCAAAAGTATGTTCCAGGCTCAGGCGAAGACTGAGAGGTATCAAGTCTCTCAGGCTTTGCTGAGTTGCAAGCTTAAGGATGGTGATCCACTGAGTCCGCATGTGATCAAAATGGTTGGTTACGTGCAGTCTCTGGAGAGGCTTGGCTACCCCATTAGCGAAGAGTTGGCTACGGATATAATTCTGAACTCTCTTCCTAGTGCATATGGGCAGTTCATTTCGAACTACCACATGCATGGTATGGATGTGAAGCTCACTGAATTGCATGGGATGCTCAAGCAGGCAGAGGCGGATCTCAAAAAGGGCACCAGTCAAGTGTTGATGGTGCAGAATAAGGCTAAGTTCAAGAAGAGTTCTTGGACTAAGAAGAAGGCTAAGTCAGGAGGAAACCAGGCTCAGGACCCGGTCCCAAGCGCTTCCTCAGGGACTAAACCATCTCCTTCAGCCGGATCCACTTGCTTCTACTACAAGGCGGATGGCCACTGGAAGAGGAACTGCAGCAAGTACTTGGCCGACAAAGCCAAGAGTGGAGGTATGACTTCCGACTCGGGTACACTTGTTTGCAATGTTATAGACATATATCTTGCTGATGCACCTAATAGTTCTTGGGTATATGATACCGGATCAGTTATTCACATCTGCAACTCGTTGTAGTGACTGGTAAGAACTAGGAGCGTAGCAAGAGGCGAGGTTGATATTCGAGTCGGCAACAAAGCAAGAGTTGCTGCATTGGAAGTCAGCACGATGCAACTTCATTTACCTTTCGGATTCATTATGGAACTGAATAATTGTTATTATGTTCCAGTGCTCAGTCGAAACATTATTTCTGCTTCATGTTTGATGAGGCAAGGCTATGAGTCGAATATCAAGAATAATGGTTGTTCTTTGTATTTGAATGATATGTTTCACGGCTTTGCACCCGTCCAGGAAGGGTTATTTATTTTGAATCTTGATGGTGAGTCGGTTTATAACATAAATGTTAAAAGGTTGAAACCAAATGATCTGAATATGACTTACTTTTGGCACTGTCGGCTTGGTCATATAAGTTGGAAACGCATGAAGAAGCTCCATGATGATGGACTCCTAACTTCGTTCGACTTGGAGTCGTTCGAGACATGTGAATCTTGCCTACTCGGCAAAATGACCAAGACACCTTTTGCAAAGAGTTGCGAAAGGGCATCCGACTTGTTGGGACTAGTACATAGTGATGTATGTGGACCAATGAGCACGACAGCCAGGGGTGGTTATGAGTACTTCACTACCTTCACTGATGATTTGAGTAGGTATGGATATATCTATTTGATTAAACACAAGTCGGAAGCCTTTGAAAAGTTCAAAGAATTCCAGAATGAAGCACAGAATCAACTCGGCAAGAAAATAAAGTTTCTTCGGTCGGACCGAGGAGGCGAGTACATGAGCCATGAGTTTGATGACCATCTGAAAAGTTGTGGAATAGTTCCTCAACTTAATCCGCCAGGAACGCCACAAAGGAATGGTGTTTCAGAAAGGCGGAATCGAACCTTGTTGGACATGGTATGATCAATGATGAGTCGGACAGATCTGCCTTTATCATATTGGGGTTATTGTCTAGAAAAAGCGGCGTTCACACTAAACAGAGTACCATCAAAATCGGTAGAGAAGACACCGCATGAGATGTGGACAGGCAAAAAGTCGAGTTTGTCTTTTCTTAAGATTTGGGGTTGTGAAGCATTTGTCAAGTGACTACAGTCGGACAAGCTTACAGCCAAGTCGGATAAGTGTATTTTCGTGGGTTATCCGAGGGAAACCTTGGGTTACTACTTCTACAACCGAGAAGAGGGCAAAGTGTTTGTCGCTCAGAACGGTGTCTTCCTTGAGAAAGAGTTTCTCAGTCGGGGAGTAGGTGGGAGCACGATGCAGCTCGAAGAAATTCGAGAGGAACCGGCTAGTAGCGAGTCGGCAAAAACCTTGGAGGTTGAGCCGGTCGTAGCAGCTGAGCCGGCAGCAGCACCTGTACTACGAAGATCGGCAAGATTACGAAGTGTTCGTGATGTGTTACCTAGATGTTGATGAGCGACAAATTATTCGGAAGCGATGGTGGGATCTGATTCCGAGTCATGGCTTGGAGCCATGAGATCCGAGATAAAGTCCATGGATGAAAATCAAGTTTGGAACTTGGTTGATCTGCCAGATGGTGCAAGATCCGTCGAGTGCAAATGGGTCTTTAAGAAGAAAACTGATATGGATGGAAATGTTTCAATCTATAAAGCACGCCTTGTCGCGAAGGGGTTCCGACAAATTCAAGGAGTTGATTACGAGACTTTTCGCCGTAGCGATGCTTAAATCAGTTCGGATCATGTTAGCTATAGCGGCCTATTTCTACTATGAGATATGGCAGATGGATGTCAAAATGGCTTTCCTTAACGGAAATTTAACCGAGGACGTGTATATGATACAGCCCGAGGGTTTTGTCGATCCGCTAATCCGACAAGGTGTGCAAACTTAAATCCATTTATGGGTTGAAGCAAGCATCTCGGAGTTGGAATATTCGCTTTGATGAGGTAGTCAAATCGTTTGGCTTCATCAAGAGTGATCATGATTCTTGTTTGTACAAGAAGTTTAGTGGGAACAAAGTAAATTTTCTAATCTTATATGTGGATGACATATTACTGATTGGAAATGATGTCCAGATGTTGCAAGAAACCAAGGAATCATTGGAAAGGAGTTTCTCAATGAAAGACTTGGGTGAGGCAACATACATCCTCGGAATCCGGATCTATAGAGATAGATCAAGGAGGCTCATTGGATTGAGTTAGAGTACTTATTTGGACAAAGTGTTGAAGAAGTTCAACATGGAATCGTCTAAGAAGGGGTTCTTACCGATGTCCCGTGGTGTAAAACTTAGCAAGACTCAGTGTCCTTCGACAACTGATGAGCGAAGTCAAATGAGTGCGAATCCATATGCTTCTGCAGTTGGATCCATCATGTATGCCATGATTCGTACTAGGCCAGATGTTTCCTATGCTCTAAGTGTTGTGAGCAGATACCAGGCTGATCCTGGAGAGATCCACTGGACAACGGCTAAAAATATCCTAAAGTACTTGAGAAGGACTAAGGATATGTTCTTGGTTTATGGTGGTGAAGATGAACTCAGTGTAAAGGGTTACAAGGATGCGAGTTATCTTACCGACTCTGATGATTCTCGTTCACAATCCGGATACGTGTTTATTATAAACGGAGGTGCTGTGAGCTGGAAGAGTTCCAAGCAAGAGACTGTGTCTGCGTCTACAACAGAGGCTGAGTATATTGCCGCCTCGGAGGCAGCAAAGGAAGCTGTTTGGATGAGAAATTTCCTCATGGATCTTGGTGTGGTTCAGGGCTCGTCCAATCCATTGGACGTGTATTGTGACAACAATGGTGCTATTGCACAAGCCAAGGAACCTAGACAACACCATAAGAACAAGCACATACTCATGCGGTACCACCTGATTCGCCAGTTCGTGGATCAGGGTGATATCAAGTTATGCAAGGTACACATGGATGCAAATATTGCGGATCCGTTGACAAAGCCGTTACCACAGCCGAAGCATGAGGCGCACCTGAGAGCCATGGGTATTAGATGCTTAGACATGTGATGTCGTGTAACACTCTCAGAATCGGACCTATGCAAGTTTGAGCAAAATTCGCCAAACCCGCATAGAAACGATTCAAAGGTGTTACAGAGTGGTATCAGAGCTCAGCAGTTGCGATACCCCACAAGTCCAGCCTGCAGGATAACCTAGCTAACGACCGAAGTAGAGTGTCCAAAACTATTTTGCAAAATCGGTTGGATAGTTCTGGTTAGGTCTGATTTTACTCCTTACCCCTCTGCTATTCTCCTCTTACCTCGACGTGTTTTGAATCTGCTCTCTTCTCTCTCTTCGAGTCCAGGAATTCTCGTGGTTGGGTTTCCGTCGTACCTTCAGGGTTTCGCTTTCTTCCTTTTGGTAACGGAGGTGCTACGATCATCAATCTGCAACTTGTCTGTTGTGCCCTTCATCCGATCTTTTGTTCTTGAGCTCTTTATCTACGTGTGTTCCTTGCTGGATATCAGTGTCGTTGGAAAACATATGAGAAGGACGAGCTTTGGTGAAGTTGGAGTCGACCTTGAGCATGTGTTGTTCATGCCAATGGAACCATCGCGGAACCTAATCATTGTGTCTTTCATACGATTTCTGTTGTCTCTTCTGGTGTTTCCGACGCAACGGCATCATCTACGCCAGATCCGATGCGGAGTCCGCATCACTCCTTTGTTCCGAACCTCGTTGTCGAGATCTTCAGTCTGATTCCGAGAGTTGGTTGCTTAATCCGCCTATTCGTGTGCAGAGTAATGGTTTGAGTGCGGGATGGAGTAGCTACCCTACCACTGCTCTTATCATTCGCTCTTGTACGTCGAATCAGTGGATCCAGCAGTTTTACTCCGTCCATGGAAGTTAGAGGTGACCTTACCTTCAACTTCGTCCTTTGTTTCCCCGGAGTGTTCTCTCGACGATCAGGAGCAACGACCCTTTGTTGGTGGTGTCGCCGTTTTCAAGATGAAGAAGGAACCATCGTTGGTGGTGTCGCGAGGATCTACACGAAGCGAGAAGACGCAGATCGTCGGCCTTCTTTCCGGTACCATGAGGCGGATCTCGAGGGCGAGATCCCTTGTTAGTGGTGTCGAATTGTGGCATCCCGCAAAACCACTACTAGAAAATCGCGTTGAATTTGTGCATTGCATCGTCATCATCATATGTTGTTTGTCAAAAACTATTTCGCAAAGCCAGCTTTGTTTTCCAAACGCCCCCTCTTAATTCAAATGCAAAGCCCGGTCTCCGGATTATTTTTGTTTGAATGCTATCGGTCTGCAAAAGTTGCATTTAAATTAAATAAAAATTATATTATTTTTTAGTGGGGGCAGTCGAACGGGCCAACCCGACCCGAACGACCACCCCCGTATAAAACAAATCGGCCCACTCGTAAATCCTACAGCTACCCAGAAAACCTACCCAGCCCTCCTCTCCACCTCACCCCAACCAGTAGCAGGCTGCCACCTCACCTTGGCCATCCCCCCCACCAACCAGAATCTGCCACCTAGTCTAACTCACCCCACCCCCCTCTCTCTCCTCTCTCTCCCTTATCCAAACACACACAGACCAACACACATAGACCAACACACACGCGCCACACGAACCACACCCTGCACGCACACACCCACGCGGTCACCCCACAGCCCCGGGTCCCACCACAGCCGTGCAGACGGGTCCCACCTCTTTCCCCAACCGCACTTCGGTCCTTCCTGCAGCGCCCGCCTCCCTGGCTGCAGCAGCGGGCATCCCGCCCCCGACCCCAGCACCACTCCGCCGCCCCGCCACCATCCGCCCGCCGCCGCCCTCGCCACGCCCCTTCCTCCAAGGCTCGCCTCCCGCAGCGGCTCGCTCCGCCACCGCCCGACCGCGCCCTCGCCTCCGTCGGCGGCCGCCCGCGCCCAGCGCGCCTCGCCGCCGCCGCCACCGCGACCTCCTCCCTGCCGGCTGCCCAACCGACCCGCCTCCTCGGCTCCCGCGACGCTCGCTGCCTCCGCCCCTCGCCTCCCGCTCGCCGGAGCCACCTCGCCGCCGCGGCTGCCTCACCGCCTCCACCGCTAGCCCCAGGCCCTGCTGCATTCGCGGCTCCCTCGCCAGCCTGGCCGTCCTCACCGCGCCCAGCCACCGCTGAAGCCTGGCCACTGCGGGCTCCCGCTGGCCTCCTCGCGCGATGGACGCCGCTGCCGCCCGCGTTAGGTCCTGCCCCGCCTCGCCGACCTCGAGCCGCGTCGCCCGGCTCCCGCCTCCGGCCACCGTGCGCAGCGCCTCGCCTCCCTCCTGGCCGCCTCGGACGCCTTGCGCCGCCACCGCCGCTTCCACGCCCGCCCGCCGCCCTCCTCCCGCCTCTGCCGCCTCGCCATGGCCGCGTCCCCGCCGTGCTCCGCCGCCGCCGGCGACCCCTCCATCCGCGTCTCGGGTCCCAGCAAGCTCCTGCTCTTCGCTGTCATCCCGCGGCCGCCGACCTTTCCTGTCCTGGAAGCCGCGCTGGGCATGCGCCCGTGTTTGCCTGTGCGTGTGTTCTTGGCCTCAGCCTACCGTTTTGTGGTTTGTCAGACAAGATCGTCCGAGGAGGCAACACCCTGTGCTCTGCCTGTGTTCCAAGGCCGGTTGAACCAGTGTCTCTGGTTCTTGACACCTCGACATGGGTTCCAAGTACCCTCGCTTGGACGACGCAAGATCTCCTACTCAAACCGAAGACCTTTGACATGGAACGACAAAGACGGCTACCAGAGCCATGGTCCTGAAGATTCCTGGATGCCAAGATCTCCCTCAGGGACTCGGGTACCTCGATGCCCCGATTCGAAGACCGATCCCATGCTCGTCGATAAACGTTGAGTTCCACCTCTCCAAGATCTTCAGAATCGCCAAGGCCACATCACGGATCCAAAGGCCCCGATTTTATCGGAAACCAAGATCTTCGAGAAGATGTACCTGTCAGGTTCCAACTTCCTGAGTACCTCGAGCAAGCGCGCCGACAAGACCGTCACGAGTCGAAACCCGGGGAGATAGGCAAGACCACGGCACCGGAACCGGAAACCGAACCTCGACCCGCCAAGTTCCTCATCCCGGACGTCAAGACCGACTCGATGGCGTGGTCCCGACAAGATCCTCGCGACGGCAAGACCGACCCCGTGGGACCCGACAAGACCGGCACAACAACAAGAACAACATCGGCCCGGAAGCATCCGAAGCGCCCCGACACCGACCCAAGTCCTGCTTCCCGGACGCGACAAGACCCTCACCCCCGGAGTCCGAGAACGATCCCGCTGAGTCCGAACCCGTCGAACCCTGGACCCCGAGACCTACCCCGAACCCCGGATTCCCCAAGTTCGTCGAGAACCCTAATGTGTGAACCCCTTATCCGAGAACCCTAATTTATAAATGTCACCTATATAACTGTTGCATATAAATTGCTCATGCATGCACATTGTCATGTGGTTTGGGGGCCTTATGCCGATTCACCTAATAACTAAATATGGGGCCCATATGCGGGCAAATCTAGCTTATATTGGCCTCATTTAAACATGTGTAGCGAACCGGATCCATCTGTTGTCTTGCTAAACAACATTTAAATTGTGGGGTTCTAAATAAATTGAACCACCTAATTAATTGTCGGGACCCCGGTTCCGCTTAATATGACCTAATTGCATCGCACCTTGTCGTCCATCATGCATGCATCATGCCGATCTTTTGCCTTAGTATTAAATAGTGCATCCGGTGTTTCTTCTAGTGTTTTGCTTCTTCGCGGATAAGGCCGTTGAGTTGATGTGAGCTTCGCCCCGATCTTCGGTTGAACCCTTCGGCAATGTTTTCAGGCGAGCATCTCCCCCTTTCTACCTATCTTACTTTTATAGTATTTATTCCCTCCTGTTGATCTATTGCTATCTGTGTTGCTATGCTTTAGTTTCCGTACCTGTGATATACCATGCAGACCTATATTGCCTTGGACACATCCTATTACCTGTTGTTTGGTAGATAGTTGGACTTGCGCGTCGTAGTCGCTTGCTCTAGTGCTGTTGCGTTTCGTCCAGTGCCACAGTTGTTGATGTATTGCCGCATGTTGCAGTTGGAGATGATTCTAGTTTTACTTATCGTCACTTTAATTTCTGTTTAACAACTAAAATTGAAATAAGCAGAGGCATCGGTGGGTGATAGAAAATATTTGGTTTCCGAACGCCCACTTGTGTCCCGTAAGACCCCGAGTACTTGATACCTGTTCCTTGATTTATCGCGCTATCCACATCCGGGAGGTATATGGGACCCCGAGCGAGCTTGATTCAGTCTTATTTCTTGGGGCCACAAACTAGTTTGAGGTTTTATTTACGATCCTGTACTTATTCCATGCTACTTTCAGATTTAAATTGTGCGAGCACACTGCATGTTTAGGATCGGGACACGATTCCGCGGTGTCGACAAGCCCAGCCACACTTTCGGGTTCCCGATGTTCATGCCGTCTACCCAAACCTTAAGTCCGTCTCGAGTCACCGGCTTCGCTATGATTCTACTTAAGGGTGGCCCTGAAATATTTCTGAATCCTGTGATTGTTCAGTCGTGAAAGCCTCGTTGGGTTTTGTTTTGGTTTTCCGAGGTTGATCGGCGTGTGTTGCTATTGGTGCACCCGGCCGGGTAAAACTTTCGAAAGCCGTGTCCGTGGATATGGATGACTTGGAGCACAGATCTCGATCATAGACAAGCATAACTAAAGTTTCGCTATAAATTTGACTTATAATGACTAGTAATCAGCTTCACTATAATGGAATGGCTAATTAATACTGCCCACAATTGCTTGTTTGGTTGTCGCCATGACAATTGTATCGACTAGTAAGTATTGCAACTACAACGGAATGGCTGAATAAAAGTACCAACAACTGCTGGGTTTTGGGTTTATCTCATGCTATATGTACCTGAATAGTAATTGTTGCAACTACAACGGAATGGTTAACTAAAAGTGCCCACTGCTTATTTTATCAGGACGATTATCTAAACCTGACTAGTAAAGTGCCGCAACTATAACTGAATAAGTAAACGCCAACCGTGTGAGTTCCTCGGTTGACTTCCTCGTTTGGTCTCGAGGGGAAACACCAGGATGGGTTTGTTTGGTGCTTCAAAGTTGGATCCGGTTAGGTCATTCTCATCCCTCTCGATATCTCGCCAGGTTGTATCGAGTCTCTATAGGTTGTTTAGTGCATCTTTGCCGCTTGATCCACCATACCTTTGTGGCGAGGACCGAATTCTAGCCTCGCTGTACCGGCCTCAAGATCGACGCTCCTTCTTTTTCTTTGCCCTTTGTCGGCACCCTTTGTTTAAGCAGGTGTGAGATCGACGTCGTTAGCGAGGTTACCCTTCCGCTTGGCACAGGGTTATGGACGCCATTGGTTATTCTTCAGGGCTCTTAGCCCCATTTGCATCTTGTCCGTAGCCGGACGCTCGATCATTTCAAGGTGATTTGGATCTTGTATATTATATCTGTATTCTTGACTCTTGAGTCGCTGTTATATATATATCTGTTCTGTGGGTCCCATCGAGGACTGTTGTGTAATGTTATTACTTCGTTTTCCACCCGCACGAAAGTGCCTGGTGGGCACCTTTGAATCGTTTCTATGCGGGTTTGGCGAATTTTGCTCAAACTTGCATAGGTCCGATTCTGAGGGTGTTACATGTCGGAAGATTGACTCTAGTGCAAGTGGGAGACTGTTGGTAATATGCCCTAGAGGCAATCATGTATGATGATATTTCCCATTGTATTCATAAAGATATTAAGTAGTCCTTGTATAAACATCTGATGTGTATCATTGAATATGTGATTCGGTTGTGGAACTAAGCATTCATGTTGTTTGTACTAAATATCCTTGGTCATTGAGGTTGTGCTAGACACACAACTTAGACCAATGTGAAAGTTGGCTTGATGACTTGGTTCCACTTGTCATGGGCATGGAGATGCTATTCCAACTTACACAGACTAGGCTAAAGAGTTTAGCGAGTCGGATTGACCCATATTGAGGTACAACGAACAAGTAGTCATTTGTATATCTCAATCAATGTAATCCTTAGAATTGAGCTTGTTGCATAGTCCGAGTTGAGGATCACCGACTTAGGTTACAACGCTGATCCGTGAATCGGCTTATTATAAAGGCAGGGGTTCGACTGAGAATCAAGCTGCGTGATGTGAATAACCAAGATGGGATTTTGCCCCTCCACTTGGAGAGATATTCTCTGGGCCCTCTTGTGAGATATGATTCGGAAAGCATGGCCATGCACGACTCGGTTAAATGTTAACTGAGGCGATCGACTAAGAGTTAGTCGGGTAAATCACTTATCTCGGATCGAGAAGAGAGTCGGACTATTTAAGGGATGACAAATATTCTCCTATAGTCTGACAAGGTATATCGTGAGGCAAAAGGGACTCGGACGTAAGTCGCATTGGAAAGTCAAGTCGTCATGACTCTTTGGTACTTGGGAGTCGGCACGTTCTGCTAGGAGCTGCTACCGACTGATCGATTGAGAGTCGGACTCCAATCGTGTCCAAGTAGCCATGAGCCTGCGGGGTCACACACTTAAGAGAGGGAGCAAGTTCGAATTGGATATGAACCTGTAATCTGGTTGGGTTGGACCTAAACCAGATTAGGACTGAGTTAGTGAGTTGGACTTACGGTGACTAGTGTTATATGGGCTTTAGTGAATGGGTCGCGCGAGCAGAGCCCATGTTCACTCCCTATATATAGTGGAGCACCGTAACCCAGAAGGGTTAATCGTTGCTCGGTTAGGTCATTCCATGTGTTGGAAACCCTAGCTCCACAGCAGTCCAGCCGTCATTACGAACCTAGCAGTTCGCCGCCGGCGCTCCTCCTTATACGTGTGGATACCAGCAGAGGTGTTGTGCGATCAACACCAGGACGATCGAATCGTGAGGACTGCACTGCATCAACTGACGCGCTTCATCAGTAATCCGAAACTGCGCGTCTAGTGGTAAACCTCGTGGCCTTCTACCTCAGCTAGATCTTGGGATCACCACGTTAGAGGAAATTTTTTGTTTTATCTCCGCGTGGCCCAACACCTGGGGATGGGCTTTGCCCCTATGTGCGGTCCCGGAAACGGGTGATACATCAAAAACATATCTATAATTTTTTATGTTCCATGCTTGTTTAGTATCTACTTTGCCTTGCTTTGTCCATACTTTGAGGTGCTTTTTATATGTTTTCTGGTACTAACCTATTAACAAGTTGCCACAGTGCCAGTTGCATGTTTTCTGCTGATTTTGGTTTTAGAAAAACTAGTAAGGAAATATTCTCGGAATTGGACGGGATAAAAGCCAAAGTCAATATTTCACCGAGGAGAACACGGAGTCCAGAGGAGAGACGGACGGGCGCCACATGGCGGCTGCACCCGCTAGGCGCGGGCCCACCCTGTTCCGCACCTGGGCAGGGTGTGGACCCCCTGCCGCCTCCTAGCCTCGCCTCTTTGCCTATACGATGCCCCCGAGGCCTAAACCCTAAGCAACCCGATCAATATTCCACGAAACCGTCTGTAGCCGCCACCACCATTGTCCCTAGATCGAGGGGATCTGAAGCTCTTCCTGGCACCCTACCGGAGGGGAGATCATCCTAAAGGCCTTCTTCTTCATCATGCCAGCCTCCGGTATGAAGCGTGAGTAGTTCCACCTTGGACTACGGGACCATGTAGTAGCTAGATGGTTGTATCTCCTCCTTTGTGCTTTCATGTCTAGATCTTGTGAGCACCGTTCATGATCAATATCTTATCTATTTGTAATTATGCATGTTGTGTTTGCGGGGATCCGATGCATATTGATTTTACTGTGCCAAATTGATTACTGGTTTTGTCTTATTGATTCTATAATGTCTGTGTTATTTGTGATCTTGCATGCTCTCCGTTGTTAGTAGCTATCTTGGTCGAGTAGTTTCTAGCGACTCCAAGAGGGGGTATTTATGCTCGATAGTGGCTTCATGCCTCTATTTAATCAAGGGAAGTGACAGAAATCTCTAAGGTTGTAGATGTGATGTTGCCACTAGAAGGAAAACAACGGTCTCTTGTTCATGGAACAATTGGATTGTTTACCTTACACACTTTTCTTAAAGTAGTTGTCTGTTGCTTAGAACTTAATACTAGAGGGGGTTCAGATGATAACCCAAAGGTGGACTTCTAGTCATATGTGCAGTTGGATGGCGGTCTATGTATCTTGTTGTATCGCCCAATTGAATCTCATAGGATCTTTTTGTCTAGTATTGTATTGGTATGCCTTGCTCAGTCCCGTCAATTGCTCTGCTGTAATTTGTTTACCCAGCATGTCATGTTTGTTTATCTAAGGAGAACACCTCTAGTGAACTATGTACCCCGGTCCAATCTTTACCATTGATACATCTTCCACTATTACTGTTTACTTGCTTCAAACCATCATCACCTTCCACACCATATAGTTAATCCTTTGTTACATCAACCGGTGAGATTGACAACCTCACTGTTAGTTGGGGCAAAGTCTTGAGTTTGTGTTGTGCAGGTTTCCCTGTTGCTTGCAACACCTTTGAGACGTTTCCTTCATCCTACAGGTTCGATAACCTCAGTTTCTTACTGAGGGAAGAATTGTTGTTGTGCTGCATCATACCTTGCTCTTGGGGTTTCCCGACAAAGCGCTCCACGTCGACGCAGCGCCATCAAGATTTTCTAGCGCCGTTGCCGGGGAGGCTAAGGACGTCTTCACAAGGGGAGTCCTCCACAACCTTTCTCTTTACTTTGTTTTTGGTTTGATTAGTTTCTTTTGCTTGGTTTTGTTTGCCTGTTTTTATCAAAAACTCCAAAAAAATTAGTTTAGTTTGGTTTGCTTTCTCTTATAAAAAATACAAAAAAATAGTTCCTGCTCTAGTTGCTACTATGTCTGGTTTTGGTCCAATCCCTGTGTCACCTATGGAAAGGATATTTACTTTCAAACAAGGAAGTGGAGAGAGTTTTAAAGAAGCTTGGTCTAGAATCTCTGCTTTACAAAGGGAAACTGAGCCTAAGATGAGTCTTAGCTTGGTTATTAATAGTTCTACCACGGTATTGCTCTTTGTTATAGATATGTTTTGGATGTTGTGGCTGAGAAAGATATTTTTGTTGTACTGAGAATGAAGCTTTAGATGCTATAAATAGGTTGATTATAATCTATAATATACCTGGCAAGTCAGATTCCTCTTTTATAGACATTTGTGCTAGGTTGAACACTCTTGAGTCCAGTACTGCTCCTTTGAACAGTTGCTATCACACACTTAGAGAGCACCATGGTTATGTTCCAATAAATTATGAGCCTTCAAAGTGGTTTCCCACAATCAAAGTCCCTATAAATAGTACAACTTTTTATGCTCGCTGTGATATCATGTCTGAATTTTTCCTTATGCCTAAAGATATTTATGAGTCTTTGAGTCTTTGGGGACTTTCTAAAGGAGGAGAAGAAATATCTCTTACCAATAATTCAACTTTATTACCCATTGGAATAGCTAAAGGTATGTTTACAAAAATCTCAGGGAAAATGGTGTCTACTGATTATCTTGTTATTGAATGTGTAGGCAAAGGACAGATTACACTCGAAAGATCCCTGCTGAAACACCTTGGAGCAATAATAGATGTGGGAAAAGGCATTATGCATTTTGATCTTCTAGTAATCAATCATATTTTACTTAAAGAGAAGAAGAAAGGTAGGAGCAAGAGAGCTGATGTTAATGCTTCTTCATTTGAAAATACTTGATTTCTTACTTCTTGTGCCTAACTTAAAGGCGTTAAAGAAAAGTACTTGTTGGAAGATAACCCAAGAGTTTTCTTGAGTCTTGGAAGTTATTACTTTAGTAATGACCTCTCCTTATCTTTTTTGTTTGATTTTCGTGGCAAGAATGACCTCTAATGAGAGGGAAGTAAGATTTGGAGAGTTGTTGTCCCGAAACAGATTTCTGTCCTACACCATAAAATTCGTGAGGATTCTCTCTAAGTAGGATTGAGCTGAAAATTTACGTATAAATACCCCAGTATGTTAGATAACTTTCGTTAGTTCAACACTTTTTGATTTGAGCAACAGAAGGTCTTCGACAAAATCGGTTTCTACCTGTGGTCTGTTTTGACAGATTTCTGCCATTATTTGCATTTGCTTCTTATCGATTCCTTTTTGGGTTCTTTTGGAAAATTGAGCTTTTTGAAGGAGTTGCTACAATATCTTGTGTTTTTAGTGAAAGTTTTGTTGTTCTAAAGTTAAACCTAAGGGTCTATTATCTTTTGAATACACTAATGTTGCTAATGAAGATTGTGTGAAGTTTTCTATGAAAGAAAAAATTCAGGTGTAGAGAAAGAATGGTGTAATGAGATGAAGAATGGACAAAAGCTAAAGCTTGGGGATGCCACCCCGGTGTCACCCCAAGAAATATCCAAGAGGTACAAGCGTCAAAGCTTGGGGATGCCCAAGGCATCCCCTTCTTTATCAATAAAAGGCTAAGGTATTTATAGACACTTTGTTTTTATTGTTTCATGCACCGTTGTGTTGTTCTTGGAGCATCTTAGTTTTTGTTTGCTTTGCTTAGTTTGTTTAGTTTGCTTGAATAAAGTAGTTTGGACCCCCGTTCTCGCTGTGTTGTTTCAAATAAGTTGATTGGTGTTGGAGAAGAGTAAAAAGTTCTTGCTTGAAAAGTGCAAGAGGAGCTTGCTTTGACTGTGACTTAGACTTTAGCATGTCATGCTAGGTGTTGTTTTGACCTTATGCTTTGTGATTATTGCTGTAGCATGACTTATTCCAAACAATTAAAATTGCTTAGTGTGCCTTGAAAGAATTATACGATATTTTAGCATACAAAAGCATAGTATTATGGTATTCTCCTTTGATGCTTTGTTTGGGTTGACTTGGCACATGCTCACACCATGTTATGACTATGAACAAGTCACCATAGTCTCTATGATCATTTAGTCCTTAACTTGTAGTACCACTCTATGCTTTGATTAGTAATGTCTTGTCGCTCTGCATGATTATGACCATTATTGCTCTCTTAGTTGGTTACTCCTAGTCTTTTGCTAGCCTCCACTTGTATGAGTAAGATCTACTCATGCTTCCAACTCCCAAGAAACCAAGTTATTCCACCACTATAAACTTCTATGCATGGTGTGTTACACCATTCCAAGTATATTCTTGTTTTCATCTATCTTCCAATTAAAAAGTATTTTTTTATGTGAAAACTTAGTGATTAAAGCCCTCACGAACTTGATGGCACACTTTATATTCTTTGCCCCTAATAAACTTGAACCATTGTGTCATCTATATGTTGTATATGCTTGCACTTATACGTTGCAATTAGCAGAACCATGCTGTCATGGGGAACGTTATCAACATTGCACTTGTACTTTGTACGCAGTTGATATCATGCTCTTTTGTCTATGGATGTCGCCGGTGTAAAATAAAAAGGGAGCTTGTAAGTCCATGGAGTTATGTATTTTGTGTTAGAGAAACTCCTAGGCCGCTAGCCTAAGCCTTGCCTAATCATGGTGGAAACTTGCAGCATCACCATAATGAGCAATCTGTGAAGCATCCTCAATAAAAACCTATGCAAATATCAAATAAAAAGATCGCTGAGATGCTCATTGTCTGCTTGCCTTGTCATTTTGGTTATGGGATAGCTCCTATACCATGTGCAAGGGGTACCCCGTTGGCGGTTCTCTAAGATACACATGTACTTACTATGACAAGAACTTACAGGTGACTAAAGTTGAGTAGCATGCGGTGCGGCCCTCGTATTCAAGGGACATGAGATTGACAACTTATACTTTGTCAAGCATATACTCCATAGTTTGTTCACTTTAACCTTAATCACTTCAAGATTCTTATGATAGGGGTAATGAGGGATGAAAGCTAACAGGTACCATAATTTTTGGAAGCTCTTTTTGAAACTTGAAATCTCTGCTTCCCTTTGAAGGGCCTTTCTTTCATTATTATATTGAGTCTCCACCTTCTACCTTTAGGCGCCAGTTAAGAGAGCATAGTTGTCATTCTTAGTTCTATGTGCAGTGTCCCAAAACTTATTGATTGATGCATATTGTTGATATTACTTGATCTTGTGCTATTTGTATCTAGTTACTCTTATGAACTTTGAAGGTGTCCTATGCATCTATTTGCTATTCTATGAGGGACAAGCCGATTGTCACTATGCCATGTTTTCTGTATGTGAAACAAACAAACGTTTTTAATGCTTGTTATTCATGATCTTTGTTTGTCGCCTTTCATGATGCATGCATAGTTACTTTGTCTTACTGTTAGAACTCCATCTTTCATGCTCATGTTTAGAGTTCTTTGATCCCTGCTTTCAATGCTTGCAAATGGTTTGATCTTGGTTTTGATGGTGCATGTCACCTCAAAAATTACTCTTTTTATCACTTACCTACTCGAGGACGAGCAGGAGTTAATCTTGGGGATGCTTGATACGTTGGAAATGTATCTATAATTTTTTATGTTCCATGCTTGTTTAGTATCTACTTTTCTTTGCTTTGTCTACACTTTGAGGTGCTTGTTATATATTTTCTGGTACTAACCTATTAACAATTTGCCATAGTGTCAGTTGCATGTTTTCTTCTGTTTTTGGTTCCACAAAAGCTAGTAAGGAAATATTCTCGAAATTGGACGGGACAAAAGCCAAAGTCAATATTTCACCGAGGAGAACACGGAGTCTAGAGGAGAGACGGAGGGGCGCCATAGGGCGGCTGCACCCCCTAGGCGCGAGCCCACCCTGGGCCATGCCTGGGCAGGGTGTGGGCCCCTGGCCTCCTCCCAGCCTTGCCTCTTCGCCTATAAGAAGCCCCCGATGCATAAACCCTAAGCAACCCGATCAATATTCCACGAAACCGTCTATATCCGCCGCCACCATTGTCCCTAGATCGGGGGATCTGAAGCTCTTCCCGGCACCCTGTCGGAGGGTAGATCATCCCGGAAGCCTTCTTCTTCATCATGCCAGCTTCCGGTATGAAGCGTGAGTAGTTCCACCTTGGACTACGGGTCCATGTAGTAGCTAGATGGTTGTATCTCCTCCTTTGTGCTTTCATGTCTAGATCTTGTGAGCTCCATTTATGATCAAGATCTCATCTACTTGTAATTATGCATGTTGTGTTTGCGGGGATCCGATGGATATTAAGATTACTATGTTAGATTGATTAATGGTTTTGTCTTATTGATTCTATCATATCTATGTTGTTTGTGATCTTGCATGCTCTCAGTTGTTAGTAGCTATCTTGGTCGAGTAGTTGCTAGTGACTCCAATAGGGGGTATTTATGCTCGATAGTGGGTTCATGCCTCTATTTAATCAAGGGAAGTGACAAAAATCTCTAAGGTTGTAGATGTGTTGTTGCCACTAGGGGGAAAACAACGGTTTTTTGTTCATGAAACAAGTGAATTGTTAACTTACACATTTTGCTTAAAGCAGTTGTCTGTTGCTTGCAACTTAATACTGGAGGGGGTCCGGATGATAACCCAAAGGTGGACTTCTAGTCATAGATGCAGTTGAATGGCGGTCTATGTATCTTGTTGTATTGCCCAATCAAATCTAATAGGATCTTTTTGTCTAGTATTGCATTGTTATGCCTTGCTCAGTTCTGTCAATTGCCCTGTTGTAATTTGTTTACCCAGCATGCCATGTTTGTTTATTTAAGGAGAACATCTCTAGTGAACTATGGACCCCGGTCCAATCTTTACCATTGATACATATTCCACTGTTACTGTTTACTTGCTGCAAACCATCATCACCTTCCACACCATACAGTTAATTCTTTGTTACAACAACCGGTAGGATTGACAACCTCACTGTTAGTTTGGGCAAAGTATTGAGTTTGTGTTGTGCAGGTTTCCATGTTACTTGCAACACCTTTGAGACGTTTCTTTCTTCCTACTGGTTCGATAACCTAGGTTTCTTACTAAGGAAAGACTTGCTGTTGTGCTGCATCATACCTTGTTCTTAGGGTTTCCCGACGAAGCACTCCACGTTGACGCAACGCCATCAACGGGGCACCATATTTTCTTCTTCTGTCCCGCAGCTCGCTTTCTTTGGAACTTCACCCGGGAAGCTCTGGGGCCGTCGTGGCAGGCCTCAGACCTGGGGGAATTCCTGAAAGCCAATGCAAACCATACCGACTGGAGGAGGCGCCTCTTCTGGGTTTTTTTGCGGCGATGACCTGGACTCTATGGAACATCCGTAACAAGATGGTCATCGAGCGTGTCTTTCTTTGCCGTGCCTCTGACTCGACCTTCAAATTTTTGGCTTTTTTGCAGTAGTGGTATCCGTTGAGTAGGCAGCAGGAGTGCAGGACACGGCGCGGCTGGATGGGATGATAGAGCACCTGATTGTGGCTGCGTCAACTTGCTTCTACTCCTGGCCGTTGAGCGTGTCTTCGGGACGCGTTTGTATCTGTGTGTGTGCTGTGTGTTGCAGTTGCGTTTCGACTGTATGGTCGGTCTTTGTTATTCGTTTGTACAGGATACTGTATGAATGTTGTTTTATTTATAAAACTTGGCGTATGACTGTTTCGAGGAGAGAGGTTGGGACCGATAGAGGAGTCCAAATCAAAGCGACTTACTACGACCTAGTTCAGTAGGCTTCTTCTCCATCACGGCTGACGCTCGCCTCCAAGCACAGCATCACGGGTGACGCACGATGTTCTCGTTCCATGTGCCAAACACGAGTCCCTATATAATTCCTCCTACCGTGAGATCAACTCCACAAGCACCCAACACAAGACACTCTGAAAGAGACGATCTCAGCTGCCTTCACCTTACACACACATCTCGATCTTGTACCATGGCCGGTGGATACGACCTGAAGCTGCTCGGCACATGGCCAAGCCCATTCGCCATCAGGGTGAAGCTCGCGCTCGCACTCAAGGGCCTGAGCTACGAGTACACCGAGGAGGACCTCGCTAGCAAGAGCGAGCTCCTGCTCAGCTCCAACCCGGTGCACAAGAAGATCCCGGTGCTCATCCACAACGGCGTGCCGGTCTGCGAGTCCAACCTCATCGTGGAGTACGTTGACGAGGCGTTCGCCGGCCCGGCCATCCTCTCCGCCGACCCGTATGAACGAGCCACTGCTCGCTTTTGGGCCGCCTACGCGGACGACAAGGTATACTTCAATGTCATTTCTGTCACTGCATCGGGAAATTTTTGAATTCTGATGACTATGATGTGCGGGCGGTGCGCAGGTTTTTGCGTCGTGGGCCACGATGCTGCTCAGGGGCAAGACAGAGGAGGAGAAGTCGGAAGGGAAGAAGGTGCTGTTCGTGGCACTGGAGACCATGGAGGGCGCCCTCGCGAAGTGCTCCGACGGAAAGGGCTTCTTCGGCGGGGACAGCGTCGGGCTGGTGGACTTGGCGCTGGGGAGTCAGCTCTCGTGGCTGAAGACGGCGGAGGTGATGTCCGGAGAGGAATTCTTGGGCGGTGACAAAACCCCGCTCCTCGCCGCGTGGGCGGCGCGCTTCAGCGAGCTCGACTCTACGAAGGCGGTCTTGCCGGACGTGAACAAGGTGGTGGAGTTCTGCAAGATGAAGCAGGCGAGGATGGCTGCCGCTGCAGCTCCGGCGTCAAACAACTGATCAGCCCAGCTCGGCTTGGATACTATCATACCAGCGACTGAAAAAGCCTATTTGCTGCGAAATAAAACAGTCTCAATAATTATTATCTACGATAGCTTGATTTCACGAGCGCATATTTCCACAACTAGGTTTATTGTTATATTTTGAGTGAACTTCACTCGATAACTCATAAGTTGTGAAATTTCTATTTAAAACTTTGAGATGGCCGAATTGTAAGAAATTCCTGTATTCGGTTTACCATCTAGTACACAAACCTATTGGTGGTGCCGCTCACAATAATTTTGAGGCTAGAAGGTGTGACCATGTTATAATACAACTTTTGGAATCCATGTTTGTCCAAATGAACGCACATTTTCGCCAGCGGTTATGGCGCCCAGTGCCTATCGTGGACCGTTGGTCACTTTAAGATTGGTGATGATTTTTTTATAAAAAAGACCCTCAGCAGTATCACGAAAAGTTCTGCTGTTTGCAACCATTTGCTGTGCGTATCAAGTTCTTCATGAATTTCCAAACCGACCTAGCAGAGTGTTTGTCCAGTATTTTATATTTTTATCAATATTTTTGAAACAGACTATGAAGTTCTTCATTTATTTCCATAACGATCTGCCCATATGTTCAAGGTACTGTGAATGTGTAACACACAAATTCCCAGTTGATTACAAAGTTCTTCACAAATTTATACAAGGATCTGCCACTGGATTCGAACAAAAAATCCAACAAAATTCATAGAAAAAAGGGAAGAAAAGGAGGGACCGCCACCTCCTCCAGATCGGGCCGGAGCAGGCCCGCCAACGCCCATTGGTGGAGCTTCTCGATCCGGCCAACGCTAGATCTAGCCATCGCCAGCAACCTCCGTTGGAATCCTCCCAGTCACCGCCGCCGCGGTTCTCCATGTCCGGGCTAAGCTCCTACTGGCTGGCGAACGAGGGAGGCTAGAGGAGGTGACGAGGTTTGACTCGTCAATGCTCATTGTTATGTACTTGGGTTTTCGAGAAGGAGGGGATGTTGGAGATCACAGAACTGCTAACAAGCAAGCAACACGGGACTCGAGATTTATCCAGGTTCGGCCCCCCGGAGGGAAACCTTATTCCTACTTGTATGTTCTTGATTGACGGAGAAAACGGAAGTTGCATGGGTGCACATATGAGATCTAGTGGGTGTGTATGCTAGGGTTATGTGTGCCCTCCTCGCCGTTCCCTCCTGGTCTTTATATGGGGAGGCCAGGTCTCGGGGGTTGGTCGAGTCGGTTAGCCACCCGTAGGGCATACCCATGTCAAGAGGGGATGAGGGAGGACAGGGAGGCGATGAGGGGTCAGGGCAGTGGCGCGGTGTGCTGTTACTGTGCGGTGACCCAACGTACCACTATATGTTGTAGTACGCAAGTTGACATGGATATGCCATACAGATACCTGATGTTAGCCTACCTGGTCCAGCCCAGCGGCACTGGAGACCATGGAGGGCGCCCTCGTGAAGTGCTACGGCGGGAAGGGATTCTTCGGCGTGGACAACGTCGGGCTGGTGGACTTGGCGCTGGGGAGCCAGCTCTCCTGGCTGAAGGCGGCGGAGGTGATGTCCGGAGAGAAATACTTTGGCGGTGATAAGACCCCGCTCCTCGCCGCGTGGGCGGTGCGCTTCGGCGAGCTCGATGTTGCGAAGGCGGCCCTGCCGGACGTGGAAAGGGTGATTGAGTTCGTCAAGATGAGGCAGGCAAAGATGGCTGCCGCTGCAGCTGCGGCGTCAAACAACTGATCAAGCCAGCTCGGCTTGGATACTGTGATACGTGACGTGACTGAAAAAGCATATCTGCTGGGAAATAAAATAGTCTCAATAATTATTGTCTGCGACAGCTTGATCTTACAAACCGCATATTTCTACAAATAGGTTTATTGTTATATTTTGAGTGAACTTCACTCTATAGCTCTTGATTAAGTCGTGTCATTTTCTCTTTCAATCTTTGAGATGGTATAACTGTAAGAAATTGGGGTTTGGTCTACTTTCTATTCCTCGACTTATCGCTGGTTCCGGTCATAATGCATACTGAGACTAGAGATAGCCCAATTTTTTGTCTTCGGATTGTCTACGGACAAGCGTTCAAATCGTTTAAACTTGTGTTTTAAATAAGATTAGTACCATAATATGGTACCCCGGCCCTCTAGTCCATAATAAGTGTCGTTGTTTGAGTACAACCGCAAGTGAGTAATACATTTGTAACTAGACACTTGTTCATTTCCTTTCTGTCCCACAAAACACATGTTCTATTTGTTGGAAACAGAAGCAATAATCCATATAATTTAATGCGAATAATAAACTGATAAATCATGATCATACAAACGGTACTAAAACCAATTATGCAGATCAGTAAAGTAGATGAACAGATTACATCTATAGGAGATAAACCTATCACATCTACACAAACGCTAGAACAAAGAACTCTAGCATAATCCGAAAGAGAGAAATCGAGATCACATACGATGTAGGCTGAATAACAGCCGCGATGGTTGCAGCAGCGTTGTCGCTCATGTTGAGGTTGCCGAAGAGGTCGCTGACGTCCGAGAAGAAGTCGTCGTTCGGGAACTCGTCGTCGGATGACGTCGTGGTTGCCAGTAGTCGCGCTTGAGCGCTCCCTAAAAATCTGATCGCCTCTCACCCATACAAGTTCACAAGAGGCGGGGTTCTATAGGAAAGACAAAAGCTATGGCGCAAGATTCTGAAGGTAGGCGTGTGTGTGGATTGATTTACCGATTAGGTTTAGCGCAGACGCTTATATAGTGCAGGTTAGGAAGATCGTGGACTCGACGAGATTCCCGCAACCCACGGCGCGCGCGCGTCATGACGAGGCGAGGCGAGGCGTGGCGAGGCAGGCGGCGTCGAAGGAGGAGTGCGCGAGGGCTACTCTTCTTGTCAAACCTTAGTGAGTGGTGCAACACTCTACTATATAAGGTGGTCAAACTCCCCTTCAACTAGTAATGTGGGACTAAACTTTAGTATCACTAGCACAGCCATATGCTGCCATATACAAGTGGGCCGAAGAGAATTTAAGAATTTGTCTAATGGGCCAGCAGTCCAAAACTCATCAAATTCCAACAATCCCCCACAAAGTCTCATTGGCACATCACATCACTTTTATTCTAGAATATTGTTTTATACACCGGTGTGTAGTGGAGACTGTTAAGTTGAACTTTCACGTTAAACTTCATGCTACACTAGCTAGCAACTTGAATAGTGGACTATGCCTTGAACTACAAGTTTTCTGCGTGCTAGTTTCACACAAAATCTAGACCGGTACAGGGCTGCCGTCGGCTTCCCCGCAGTTTGGAGCTTATGCGTCATACTCCAGGGCCTTTCATGAGTTTATTAGAGAGCACCCAACTCTCATGGACTGCGACGTTTGACAGTCAGACTCATATAGGTGCGTTCCTCAAGAGATGTTCTGCAGGACAACATCTCCGCTTATAAAAAGCCACTTGGAACACATTAAGATAAATATCAACATGTCATGCAGATTAAGAGAGTATTGCATCTTTATGGAAATGTAAATATAATATGGGAATACTCTCCTCTCAGCTGACCAACAGCTTGTCTCCCAGCTCTAATTCACGGGATCCCCAATCACATAGAGTGGGTTGCCACTGGGATCAACTCATAGCGTGGGTCTCAAACCCATCTCCCTCAATGCATTATCTATCACATTGCGTGATAAACCCTTTGTGAAGGGATCTGCCAAGTTCTTAGATGTTTGGATATAATCCAACGCAATAACTCTAGAGTTTCTCAGTTTCCTCACAGATTTCAATCTCCTCTTCACATGCCTTGATGACTTCATGTTATCCTTAGAACTGTTTACTTTGACGATCACATTTTGATTATCACAGTTCATCGAGATGGCGGGTATTGGTTTGTCAACCACAGGTAAGTCCATCAAGATCTCACGAAGCCACTCTGCTTCAACAGTGGATGTGTCTAATGCGGTGAGTTCTGCTTCCATTGTTGACCTCGTTAAGATGGTCTGCTTGCAAGACTTCTAGGAAACAGCGCCACCACCAAGTGTAAACAAATAACCACTTGTGGCCTTAATCTCATCAGCATCAAATATCCAGTTTGAATCACTATAACCCTCAAGTACCCGTGGATACCCAATATAGTGAATACCATAACTCGCAATGCCTTTCAAATAGCTCAAAACTCTTTTAAGAGCATGCCAATGATCATCTCCAGGATTTGACACAAATCGACTCAGTTTGCTTACAGCAAAGGAGATGTCAGGACTAGTAGCGCTGACTAAATACGTGAACGAGCCAGAGAATATCTCAATTGATCTTTAGCAGTCCTTCGATTCTTTCGAAGTATCACACTCGGATCATAAGGCATTGGAGAAGAATTGCAGTCAGAAGCGACTCAATATCTTTTCCACATAGTGAGACTGAAGCAGTGTAATCCCACCATTGTCATCCTTTAGTAGCTTGATGTTTAATATTACATCATCCACTCCCAAGTCCTTCATCTCAAAGCAGCGAGATAGGAACTCTTTGACCTCCTCGATAACAGCGAGGTTGGTCCCGAATATCAATATTTCATCAACATAGAGACACATAATGACTCCCTCGCCCCCACCATGGCGATAGTACACATATTTGTCAGCTTCGTTTACAACAAAGCCTTCAATAGTTAAAGTTCTTTCAAACTTCTCGTGCCACTGCTTAGGAGCTTGCTTAAGACCGTACAAAGACTTCACTAACTTACACACCTTTCCTTCTTGACCATCTAATGCAAATCCGTGAGGCTGCTCCATATAAATTTCCTCATCTAGCTCTCCATTTAGAAAAGTTGTCTTAACGTCCATTCGATGAACAAGAAGACCATGTGAGGCAGCCAAGGATAGTAGTACTCGAATAGTGGTCAATCTGGCTGCAGGTGAGTAGGTATCGAAGAAGTCTTCACCTTCCTTTTGGGTATAACCCTTAGCCACAAGACGTGCCTTGTACTTTTCAATAGTACCATCAGGTCTAAGCTTTTTCTTGAACACCCACTTACATCCTACAGGTTTGCACCCATAAGGACGATCAGTGATTTCCCAAGTACCATTATCTAAGATGAAGTCCATATCGCTTCGGACGGCTTCCTTCCAGTAGTCAGCATCTTGAGATGCATAGGCTTCTGAAATGGAAGTGGGAGTATCATCCACAAGGTACACAATGAAATCATCACCAAAAGACTTTGCAGTCCTTTGTCTCTTGCTCCTTTTGGGAGCTTCGTTGTCGTCCTCCACAGGATCATCATGGTGTTCTATCAGCATAGTGGGTTCAGGAATTATAACAAATTCCTGACTAGATGAACTAGTCATCTCCCGATTTGATGAGCTAGACATACCTTTAATAGGAAAGATGTCCTCAAAGAAAGTCACATCATTCGACTCCAAAATTGTATCAACATGCATGTCGGATATCTCAGATTTTACTATCAAAAATCTATAGCCAATGCTATGAAAAGCATATCCCAGAAAAACACAATCAACGGTTTTTGGTCCAAGCTTTCGCTTCTTGGGTATTGGAATATTGTCTTTTGCCAAACAACCCCAAGTTCGTAAGTAAGAGAGTTTAAGCCTTTTCTTTTTCCATTCCTCAAATGGATTCATGGTTTTATCCTTTACAGGAACACGGTTTAGGATATGACGCGGTCATTAGAGCCTCCCCCCACCATTCCTTGGAAAGACCCGATGTATCTTACATGGCGTTAACCAAATCAGTTAGAGTGCGGTTCTTCCTTTCGGCCACCCCATTTGACTAAGGTGAGTAGGGAGGCGTCCTCTCATGTATAATACCATGTTCCGTACAGAATAAATCAAATTCATTTGAAAAGTACTCTCCACCACGATCCGACCTTAGCCGCTTGATTTTAAGATCAAGTTGGTTTTCTGCCTTAGCTTTATAGATTTTGAAGTAGTTCAAAGCTTCATCTTTAGATTTCAGAAGATAAACATAGCAATATCTAGTGGAGTCATCAATCAACGTCATAAAGTATATTTTTCCACCTTTTGTCAACACACCATTCATCTCACAAAGATCTGAATGTATAAGTTCAAGTGGTGCTAGGTTTCTCGGTTCCGCAGTCGTATGAGACTTGCAGGGTTGCTTTGCTTGCACACAAACTTGGCACTTAGAACCTTTGATAGTGGTAAATTTTGGAATTAAACTCATATTGGCTAGCCGCGTCATGCAACCAAAGTTAATATGACAGAGTCATGAATGCCAAACATTGGACTCATTATCATTGCAAACAGTATTAATAACTTTAGTACATGAGTGACAGCGACAAGCGGCAGACCTCCGCACTCATAACCCTTTCCAACAAATTGTACATATTTAGATATTACAACTTTATTGGACTCAAAAACCAACTTAAAGCCATCTAGACATAAAAGCGATCAGCTAATGAGATTCTTATTGATGGAGGGAACGTGCTGCACATTCTTCAGTTGTACGGTCTTCCCCGAAGTAAACTTCAGATTTACCGTACCAACACCATGAACAGAAGCATGTGATCCGTTTACCATCAGCACGGAAGAGGTCCTTGAGACCTGATAAGAGGAAAACATGGAGATATCAGAACATACATGTGTATTAGCACCTGTGTCTATCCACCAATCAGGAGAATGACATACTGAAAGGTTAGTAGGTAAAATACCGTCCCATCATCCTTCATCTCAGTATCGCTAATAACAACATTAGCGGTCTTGCCGCTGTTCAGATGTTAACGCTTGTCAAAACGATTAGGGCAGCTAGGAGCCCAATGATCAGGATCACCACAGACGTGGCAAGAGTCTTTCCTCTTATCATTTTTCTTCTTGAAGTTGGTTGAGTGCGTGGCCTTGTTCTTGCTATCAAACTTCCCCTTTCCTTCAGTTTTGTTCTTATTCTTGAACTTGTGGGATTGGAAGTTTTTCCTCTGCACAAAATTGGCAGTAGAACCTCCCTCAAATCCTCAAGCCGTTTTGTCCTTTGCTCTCGCCTTCTCTTCCACATGAAGAGACCCAATGAGATCCGTAGCGGAAAACTCTTGTCTCTTATGTTTCAAAGAAGTAGCAAAGTTCCTCCATGAGGGAGGAAGCTTGGCAATAATGCCACCAGCCACAAATTTGTCCGGTAAGGAACACTTGAACTGCTCAAGTTCTTTGCCAAGTGATTGTATCTCATGAGCTTGCTCATCGACGGAGCGCTCATCAACCATCTTGTAGTCATAGAATTGCTCCATGACATACAACTCAGTGCCAGCATCCGAGACTCCAAACTTGGCCTCAAGCGCTTCCCACACGTCCTTGCCATTTTCAAATGACATATACGGGTCAACAATGTTGTCCCCAAGAACACTGAACAAAGCCTCCATAAACATGGTATCGGCTTTCTTAAAGGTCGCCTCCTGCTTAGCAGAAAGTTCTCCTTTAGGCTTACGAAGAGTGGCGCTATAGCAGTTTAGGTTTTCAAACCAGAGAACTGCTCTCTTGCGCCATCTCTTATAGTGTATGCCATCAAAAGGAGGCAGCCTAGTAGCCGCGGCTACACCAGTGGAATTCAGTTGCCTACGATCAGGTTTTTGGATTATTGGAAATAGAAGCAATAATCCATATGATTTAATCTGAATAATAAACTGATAAATCATGATCATACAAACGGTACTAAAATCAATTATGCAGATCAGCAAAGTAGATGAATAGATTACATCTATAGGAGATAAACCTATCATATCTACACCAAACGCTAGAACAAAGAACTCTAGCATAATCCGAAAGGGAGAAATCGAGATCACATACGATGTAGGCTGAATAGCAGCCGCATCGGTTGCAGCAGCGTTGTCACCCATGTTGAAGTTTCCGAAGAGGTCGCTGACGTCCGGGAAGAAGTCATCGTTCGGAAACTCATCGTCGGACAACGTCGTGGTTGCCAGTAGTCGCGCTTGAGCGGTCCCTAAAAACCTAATCGCCCCTCACCCGTACGGGTTCACAAGAGGCAGGGTTCCGGAGGCCTACTGTCCCGATATGCGATGCACGCCGCAAGCCGGGATGGGGAAGACGAAAGCGGCGGCGCAAGGTTCTGGAGGTAGGCGCGTGTGTGGATTGATTCACCGGTTAGGTTTAGCGCAAATGCTTATGGGCTCAGCCCAAGTCCGAGTCGGTAACAATCCACGTCCATAAAAACTGGAAACGGCTGTAATTAATGTGGCCGTTAATGACTCATAATCAGTTTTCCCAACCAGCAAAATAAAGCTCGGCTCGGCGAGATTCCCGCAACGCGCGGCGCGCGCGTCGTGACGAGGCTAGGCGTGGCGAGGTGAGATGGGCGGCGTCTAAGGAGGAGTGCGTGAGGGCTACTGTTCTTGTCACACCTTAGTGAGTGGTGCAACACTCTACTATATAAGGTGGTCCAACTCCCCTTCAACTAACAATGTGGGACTAAATTTTAGTACCACTAGCACAGCCATATGCTGCCATATACAAGTGGACCAAAGAGAATTTCAGAATTTGTCTAATGGGCCAGCAATCCAAAACTCATCAAATTCCAACACTATTCATGTGTCATAATCAAATACTCTCTGTGGGAGCACGCATGAAATTTCACGGTTAACAGTTCCACAGAAAAGGTGTCATAAACGATACAACTTCAGGGGCGAAGGACCCCTTTGGGCAAGGTATGGCAGCTGCCCTACCTTGAATTTTTGCAAAAGATCACATATATACACGCTTCTAACCGATATATATATATATATGAACTTCTCTGCAATTTGGCGAGTTCTGAAAAAAACTGGAGGGAAATAAGAAAATGGGCCGCGCTGAGGGTGGTTTGGCTGTCTAGGGCCTTTGTTGGGCCGCCCGCTAAGGAGCAGTAGTGCGTGTGTGTGTCTCCTGCTCGTTCGTCTTCGCCCTAGAGACTGGAGTGATCGAACCGAACGACCAGTCGAGGTGTGAGGCGTGTACTGCCGAGTAGGAAGGAGCGGCGACCTCTTATATTCCTCTCCTCCCGACTCCCGAGCGGGCGAGCGGCGACTCCCCCCGCCTCAAGGACTGCTAGCCGATCCGGCCGCCCCTACCCATTGGTCCTCCTCAAAAAATCTCATGGTTCAGCCGTCTAGGGCTCCTTCCCATCTCAATTTTTAATTTCCGATCCTCATTCAAAATATAGGTTTCGCAACTTCAAAGGGTTAGATATAATTTTTGATTGTGTGGTCAATTGAACTACCGAAACAAGTTTAAATACATTGCTATTATAATTGTACTATGTAATTATGTTATTATCTTTGTATCGAGACAATTCTCTTTTTTGCATCATTTTTTTTAATGTTTTAGAGTTTGCCCGACCTTACATTTTTTCGTCCTTCGCAAGTGGATACAACGGTTATTTGGAGACAGCTGATGGTTTTCTAGACAGCTGATGTAATTATTAGTATCAATTGTTCAGGTTCTATTTTAGCAATTAAATGGATCCGTAGCCTCCGAATAATAGTCTCCATGCCCACGTAAAATGTCGAATCTTCTCACAACCTGAGAAATTTGCATGTTTGTAAGTGTTATTATCACATGTGTGTTCAATTTATGGGTCACACTTTTTTATGAAGTTGTTAAAAGATTCAACCCTTTTCCTAAGCCAGCCCATTTTTTACACCATTCCTCACCAAGTGTGATCTCATTCTCGGACATGCGTTAACACTTAGTAAAATCCTAGATGTTTACGTGGAAACTCCTGTCGCGGGGCAACCAGAGCCTATTTTATGGCAAAGTATGCCCAACCTTTGCTTTACATGTACATATATTCTAAACAAACCAAAATAAATGGAAATGTCCACCGGGCTACCTCGTACGCAGGAAATATATAGGGGTAGACCTGTGAGGTCCCTCGTATAGGGTTTCACTAGATGAAAACCACTGGAGTGTCGGAATCACATGAGAACTTGCATGTGTCCCAATCATATGTGTGTGAGAGTGGTGCAAGGTTGGTAAGTGCCATGTGTAGGTCCCAAGTGTGACCCCCTTCTCGGACATGCGTTAGCACTTAGTAAAATCCTAGAACTTTACGTGGAAACTCCCGTCGCGGGGCAACCAGAGCCTATTTTATGGAAAAGTAGGACCAACCTTTGCTTTGCATGTGCATATATCCTAAACAAACAAAAATAAATAGAAAGGTACACTTGGCCACCCCGTACGCAGGAAAGAGGGTAGATGATCTGAGGCCACAGATCAGGGTTCCACGGCAAACCGCGCTCCGGGGCATAGGAATACCTCAATAACTTGTATGTGGCACTAGCACATGCATGGAAGTGTGGTGTTATGTTGAAACATGCAAAACCTAGTCCCGGGGTGGATGTGTCCCCCTTCGCATGCATGTGTTGTAACCTAAAAGCGAATGTTTTGAACTTATATAAGGGGGAAACTCCCTGTTCCGGTGAAACTAGGTAGGATACTGCCGCACCTTGTGAACCAACATGGTTTTACATCACCATATGACCTAAACAAACACAAAACATGAGAAAGATATGTCGGGCTACCCCTATCAGAGGAACGTCTAGGGGGGTAGGAGGCCCAAAGATCAGGGTTCCACGGCAAACCGCGCTCTGGGTCGTAGGAATACCTCAAGAACTTGCATGTGGCCCTAGAAAATGCATGGAAGTGTGATTTTATGTTGAAACATGCAAAACCTAGTCCCCGGGTGGATGTGTCCCCCTTCGCATGCATGCACTCTAACATAAAAGCAAAGGTTCTTGACTTATGCAAGGGGGAAACTCCCCGTTTAGGTGAAACCGGGTAGGATACTGCCGCATCTTGTGAACCAACATGGTTTTACATCATCATATGACCTAAACAAACACAAAACAAGAGAGAGATATACGTTGGGCTACCCCTATCAGAGGAACGTCTAGGGGATAGACGATCAGAGGCCCACAGGTCAGGGTTTCGCGGCAAACCGTGCTCCGGGGCATAGGAATACCTCAAGAACTTGCATGTGGCCCTAGCACATGCATGTAAGTGTCGTGTTATGTTGAAACATGCAAAACCTGGTCCCCGGGTGGATGTGTCCCCCTTCGCATGCATGCGCTGTAACCTAAAAGCGAAGGTTCTGGACTTATATAAGGGGGAAACTCCCCGTTTCGGTGAAACCGGGTAGGATACCGTCGCACCTTGTGAACCAACATGGTTTTACATCATCATATGACCTAAACAAACACAAAACAAGAGAGAGCTACACCGGACTATCCCTATTATAGGAACGTCTAGGGGGATAGACGATCCGACCATAGTTTGAAACAGGAAACTCTTGAAACGGGCATAAGAAATTTAAAAACGGTCTGAACAATGTAAATTCTTTGCGTGGTGTCATATTATGTGACATAGTTGGAAGGAAAAATACCAAACTTGGTAAATTGATTATGTCTCAAAAAAACCTTCACAAAATGACCTATCATGTTCGAGGTTTCTGACTTTCGGGTCAAATGACCAATGTTATGGCTAGAATCAGGGCATATTTTGTGATACTGTGCCCATATTATGCACGTATGTGCATCATGGGATGGTGAACAATGTTGCAGGCGGAAGTTTTCTTTTTCATAGTATGGAAAAGCCATTTTCCATTTTCTGAGCGCCAAAAAAGGGACGTTTTGTGAAGCAAACACCAAATGACAATTTCAAAATGGTACCATCCTATATTTCTAAAATACTATACAACCTTACATGGACAATTTCCCAATCGGGTTATCTCAAACCTTTTCGTCTACCCCTAGTGAAAAAGACAAATGTCTGCCGAATCGGTAGGAAGTGGATCCGGTTTAAACTACAGGTACATGATCTAATGTTCATGTTTTTTGAAAAAATAATTTTTAGACTCAAAATATAATGTTTTTTCACATATCCAATGAAAATTTTAGTAAGAATCATCACATATCTCCACACCCGTCGTTTTGACCATAGTTTGAAACGGGAAACTCTTGAAACGGGCATCAGAAATTCAAAAACGGTCTAAACAATGTAAATCCTTCGCGTGGTGTCATATTATGTGACATAATTGCAAGGAAAAATACCAAACTTGGTAAATTGATTATGTGTAACATCCCAGCATTTAGGAACTAACGAAGGGTAGATTTAGGAATATGGAATGTTGCATGCATTTATCTGTGAAAATGTGGTAAAATTTTCACCAAATAAAAACCTCAAGTGATCAATGTTTCTTTCATACTTTGAGATTAGGTTTAGTCTTAAAGGATGATTGTTATAAACTTTGATATGATCTTTGAGGAATTATGTGTTTGGAAAGTGCATTTGAATTTTAAACTTGAGTGTTTGAATTATACTTCAAATGAATTAGGAATAAGATTTGAATCTTGATTAAATTAAGATTTAATTATTTTGACTCAAACTTTATTTAAAGAAAAAAATTAAGAATATGAACACGTATTACATATTATCAATATATAAACAAGATACAAAAATGAAACTTATTGAAATCATTTCCAAACTTCACAATAACAAATGAATAAAGGATAAGAATATATCTTTATTAAAAATTATATAATCTTTATTACAGAAGAATAAAATGAAGATTACAAAATAATAAAATGAAAATTACAAAAGAATAAGAAAATTACATTGGATTATTCTATAACTATTCTATAAAAGAAAACCTAAACTAAAATCTTCATCTTTATGTCTGTACCTGCAAAACAAACAGAAACTAAATAGAAAAAGGAAAGTTAGAGTTAGAATTATTTTTCTCTCAGACATGTCAGTGAGGTGCAGTGAACAAATTCATCATTGACAAATTTATAAAAGGGGCAAGTTTCACCAATATGAAAGAATCCATCTTTCATAAAATTTAAGCCAAAAGTCAAATGAGAGCCAAGAGGGGCAAGTTTCACCAGCCAGGTGAAAGTAACCAGATAACAGTAAGTTTCAAAATTTCAAAGCATATCCACAAATGCACAACAAGCACACAAGCAGGACACACAACTAAATGCATGTGGTGTGCTGTCAGCTTCACAGCACAGCTCAAACTCACAAAACCATCAACACAGCCGTGGAGAGGCACTAGTGCATCTCTTCACTGCGCACACACAAGAACAGTCAGCTTAGACAGCAGCTAAACCAAGCATAACAACCAGTAACCAAACCAACCAAAGCCCCAGATCTCATCACCAAGATGGTAAGGTAAGGAGGGGGAAGGATCAGGTGGATAACAAGATCAAGTCCAGGAGCTAGGAGGAGCAGGCTAGCTCAAGGTCAAGCAAAGGAGCTCAGCAAAACAAGATCAACATCACCACCTTACTCCACAATCATCAGATTTTGTGGTGAGCATCATAAAACCCTCACATGATCTAATCATATTATCTAGACAGAAGCATGTGTTGTTTTATGAAACAAACTCTCAGAAAGCACCCAAGTGGGGTGAATCCATCATAGAGATTTTAAACTCTAAAAGCAAACAGAAAAGTACAAGGATCCAAACAGAGCTCAAAACAACATCATTGCTTTGGTTGTCAAGCTATATATTACATTTCAAGCATAAATATAGCTAAGATCTAATTTCTAGGCACATCCCTAAAGTAAGGGTAACACCTTAGAAACTAATCTTTTGGATCCATATAATGATCAAGCCTACTATCATTTTTCTCCAAGCTTTGATTCAAGAAACAATAGCTGGTACCACTACCAGGACTATCTATATGAATCAATTAGATAAGGCCTAAAACCCCTAAGCCTCAGACCAACATCATTGGTCTTAGGGATTTCAGAAAAGAACATTTCCATTTATCTTTTAAAGCTAAGCTTGTCTTAAGCTTAAACCAACTCAATCAATGGATTAGAATCAATCTTGTGTGCCATACCAAGATGGTGTCACAAGAACAATTCTATATGAATCAGGATAAACACCCAATCATCACAGGTTCAACAAATCAATCTACTAATCATGTTCCTGTCAGGAATCATAAATAAAACATTCCAATGTTTATCTGTATTGTTTGAGATCATGATGAACTCAAACCACATATTAATTTCTAAGCCAACAGCACTAGGACAGTGATTTCATCACACCATAACCATGCTCCTAAACCATGAAATGACAGTGGAAGGTTATCAAGTCACTAACTTTACCAAGCATGGTTCCATAGCAACTATACCATCTGAATCATAAGCAATTCAAGCATAAAATCAGCTAATAAGCCACCAGAATCATCATAGTTCACCTCAAGCAACAAGCCTCAGACCAATAATCATTTAGCATGTTTACAGACCATCCAGACATAATCTAATTCATCCAGTATATGATCAACCGCAGGATAAGAACCCTAAATGGATAAATCATCCTAATCAGAACCAGAGAATAACCAGAGAGGTCACTGCCAACATCCAACATGGGATGAGCAAGCACAGAGAGCACAAGGGGAGAGGAGAAGAACTTACCAAAGGTCCTCGCTGCAGACTAGAAGAGGAAGCAGAGGGGCCGACGTCCATGGCGGCACGGGGAGCACCCCAGGAGGGGTGCTGCAACCCATACGGTGCCATGGCGGCGACCATGAACACACATAGAGGTGAGGAGCATCACCACGACGCACGACGGCATCGGCAGCATTAGGATCCACGCCAACCCCAAAACCCTAGGGTTCGGGACGGCATCGATCCATCGCAGGAGAGCCCCAGGCTCGAATCCAGTTGGATAGAAAGGATAAGCATTGTCGACACCCCCTGTTGCACCACAGCGGTGACCAGAACAGCCTACGGTGGCGGGAATCGCCAGCAGCGATATCATCGACCACGCGGTCGGGGGCAAAAGAGGAGAGGAGTGAGCTCGAAGGAGAGAGGCAGTGAGGAGTGGGCTGAGTTGGGCCAGACCCTTCGGGGTGGCTATTTTGATTATGACTAATGGGCCACCAGGGCCCAATAAGATTAAACCAGCCCAAAAACCTTTCAGGCCTGTTTTAATAAATAGGAAAAGACCAAAATACCCCTGGACTTAATTAAATTATAGAAAATAAAATAAAAGTCCAAAAATTATAAATAAAATATCTTTGGATTCACAATAATCCACACTATCCAAATAAATTAAAATATAAAATTTTAGACATTTAAATCTTATTAGGAATTTTGTAAATCATATATTCCTTATGGATTTTTACAAAATTATTGAAGGATGATAAAAATAAATAAAAATCACTTTCATTATATATTAATATTGTAGTATTTTTGAAAAATACTAAATAAATATTTAATAACAATTTTTTATATTTAAGTGATAATTCATAAAAGAATTATTAAAACAATAAAAGTCAGATAAAGGAAAATCAAATAAAATAGTTCAATATATATTATAAATATTAAAAATTAATATTTATAAATCCTTTATTATTTAAAAAGAATTATTATAATCAGGGGGAAACTGCATATCAAATTAAATGATGCATTACACTACTTGCATAATCATTTTGCTTCTTTAAATATTGTCCTTACCGGGCAATAATGATGTTTTTGTATACATAGAAGCTCAAGGTCCAGTGCAAGCATCAGACTTCACTACCTTGCCATCACAAGGAAAGTTCATCACTTTCTCATGTCCTTTGAAGAGTCTTTATCAAAGTATTTGCAAATTGTGTGTTATCCTATATGCTATAAAAGAAAGAAAATATTATTTTCACAAATAAAGAAATCATAGATATCATCCTAAGTGGTGATATGACAGAGCAATAGAACTTAGGGTTCTATTTGCAACAATGATGATCAAGTAGGGACTTAATAACCCCTGACATCAGTGATTCTAGCGTCGTATATTACGCGTTAGCCATGAGATTTGGAATAGGACAGAGAAGTCAGCTGTATCTTCTTCCTCTCGCATGAAGCCGGATGTGCAGGTCGTGGCTTTTATCCTCGTAGCGTGCATATTAATTGGTAATTCATATAGGATATGCAACATATGGGTGGGAACCCTCATCGTCCCATGATAGTTCTGGCGTCTATCGATTTGTACAAACCATTGTTGTAATTCATTATGTGGGCATGGTGTACACCAAGGAGGCATGCGGGGTCACGAAGGGGGCAGTGATTGGCTTGGACCAACTACTGGGCATCATGGAATTGTGGACGGGAAAGTACGCCCGGTTGTGCAACAAAGAGTTGATCTCTCATGGGTAAAGTAACGCACCTCTGTAGAGTGTAAAAACTGTAACTTGTTACTCCCTGTTTCGGGAAGGAGCTACGAACGCGGCAGGAAAAGAACTCCATGAAAGTTATGGTTAACCTGTGAAGGCTGATTGTCATAGTTTTTCAGAATAAAATCAATCTTTGAAGAAAGATTTACAAAAATTGCATAGTGCCAAGGATTTATAATCCGAGGTGGTAGTTAGAGCATCAAACTTCCCACCTTGCATATAATGAACTTGTTGGGTAATGCTGTTACTCATTCTTTCCTTTGATCCCTTGCTTAGACTCTGAGGATCCCGAAGACGTGCCAATGTATGCAGCCGAATGCCAAGAAGATGTGTTCTACGAGGAACCTGATCTGTCCGGAGGTGTTGAAGGAGTGGATTACAAAATTCGCTATGGTGTCGATGATAATGAGTCCAACTAAGTATCCCTAGTTAGTAGTAACCAATGGAGCCGAACAACATGAACTCTATAGAATAAGCTGTTGAGCTCAACTCCTAGTCAGAGTTGTTACTTTTAAATTCCGCTGAAACACTTTATATTTTGGTTTGTAAGTTGAATCTTTTGGAAGTCTTGAACTTCCGATATTGTAATAATAATGTGTGTACTTTTGTAATATGGATCCGCAATGTTTCTATTTACCACTCTGAGGGATGTGATATTTACGAAACGGTGTTCTGTGGATGTCATGTCAGCGACTATAGTGTACTACACATACAGCGGTATGATGGGTCACCGCATTATGTCTCAAAAAAACCTTCACAAAATGACCTATCATGTTCGAGGTTTCCTGGCTTTCAGGTCAAATGACCAATGTTATGGCTAGAATCAGGGCATAGTTTGTGATACTATGCTCATATTGTGAACGCATGTGCATCATGGTATGCCGAACAATGTTGCAGGAGGAAGTTTTCTTTTCGTCATACGGAAAAGCCATTTTCCATTTTCCGAGTGCCAAAAACATGGTTTTACATCATCCTATGACCTAAACAAACACAAAACAAGAGAGAGATACACCGGGATACCCCGTCAGAAGAATGTCTAGGGGGGTAGACGATCTGAGGCCCGTAGATCAGGGTTTCGCCGGAGGAAGACCACGAGAACGTTGGAATCAGATGAAAACTTGCATGTGTCCCTAGCATAATTGTGTGAGTGTGGTGCACAGTTGTTAGGCGCTTGCATGTGTCCCCCTCGCATGCATGCGTCTAAACCTAGAAGCGAAGGTTCTGGACTTGTATAAGGGGGAAACTCCCTGTTCCGGTGAAACCGGGTAGGATAGTGCCCCAACTTGTGAACCAACATGGTTTTACATAATCCTATGACCTAAACAAACACAAAACAAGAGAGAGCTATGTCGGGCTACCCCCATCAGAAGAATGTCTAGGGGGTAGACGATCTGAGGCCCGCAGATCAGGGTTTCGCCGGAGGAAGACCTCGAGAACGTCAGAATCAGATGAAAACTTGTATGTGTCCCTAGAATATGTGTGCGAGTGTGGTGCATGGTTGTTAGGTGCTTTCATGTGTCCCCCCTCGCATGCATGCGCTCTAACCTAGAAGCGAAGGTTCTCGACTTGTATAAGGGGGAAACTCCCTGTTCCGGTGAAACCGGGTAGGATAGCGCCCCACCTTCTGAACCAACATGGTTTACATCATCCTATGATCTAAATAAACACAAAATAAGAGATAGCTACGCCGGGATACCCCTATCAGAAGAATGTCTAGGGGGTAGACGATTCTAGGCCCACAGATCAGGGTTTCGCCGGAGGAAGACCACGAGAACGTCGGAATCAGATGAAAACTTGCATGTGTCCCTAGCATATGTGTGTGAGTGTGGTGCACAGTTGGTAGGTTCTTGCATGTGTCCCCCCTCGCACGCATGCGCTCTAACCTAGAAGCGAAGGTTCTGGACTTGTATAAGGGGGAAACTCCCTGTTCCGGTGAAACCGGGTAGGACAGCGCCTCACCCTGTGAACCAACATGGTTTTACATCATCCTATGACCTAAACAAACACAAAACAAGAGAGAGCTATGCCGGGTTACCCCCGTCAGAAGAATGTCTAGGGGGGTAGACGATCCGAGGCCCGCTGATCAGGGTTTTGCCGGAGGAAGACCACGAGAATGTCGGAATCAGATGAAAACTTGCATGTATCCCTAGCATATGTGTGTGAGTGTGGTGCATGGTTGGTATGTGCTTGCATGTGTCCCCCCTCGCATGCATGCGCTCTAAACCTAGAAGCGAAGGTTCTAGACTTGTATAAGGGGGAAACTCCCTGTTCCGGTGAAACCGGGTAGGATAGTGCCCCAACTTGTGAATCAACATGGTTTTACATCATCCTACGACCTAAACAAACACAAAACAAGAGAGAGTTATGCCGGGCTACCCCCATCAGAAGAATGTATAGGGGTAGACGATTCGAGGCCCGCAAATCAGGGTTTCGCCGGAGGAATACCACGAGAACGTCGGAATCGGATGAAAACTTGCATCTGTCCTTAGCATATGTGTGTGAGTGTGGTGCACGGTTCGTAGGTGCTTGCATGTGTCCCCCCTCGCATGCATGCGCTCTAACCTAGAAGCAAATGTTCTAGACTTGTATAAGGGGGAAACTCCCCGTTTCGGTGAAACCGGATCTTATAAGGGGGGTGCATGTAGTGATCAAGACCACACCAACCTATTCATATGTGTGTGCTCACGATCGTATGAAATAACATCACCTAACATATATGTAATAAAATCCTTGCTAACTAAATAATAGAAAAAGAGGGAAAATACTTTGCCGTGTATACATGAGAATACACATCTTTGCCATGTACCTAACGGCGAGGGCACACGGCAAAGATTCTGCCATCCGCCCCTGCCGGCGGGTGCCCTTGCGAGGCCGCGGGGCCCACTTCTTTGTCGTGAACATATCTTTGTTGTGTGTCTTCAGTGCTTTTTGCCGTGTTGATTTTCTTTGTCGTGTGCCTTCGTTTGTCGATTGTCGTGTTTAATTCTTTGCCGTGTTCTTTATCTATAGTCTGTCGTGAACATTTTATTTGCCGTGTGCTTCTTGTTACACATATGGCAGAGATAAACTTTGCCGTGTTCTGAGCGTTTTGGCACACGGCAAAGGACGAGGACGACGACAGCGAACATTTTTCCCGTAGTGCCCTATTCCATTGCCGTGTGTATTTTCACAGCCCGCAAATTCGCAATAGAGTGACACAGTACCAGACTTCGAGCTGGAAAGCTTAAAGGAAAAAAATACGATGTGGCCAAATCAATATTTTTTGCCTTGTATATTCAAAGGCGGAGGTAATCTCCATTTCAAAAAAAAATATTCAGGAATTTCGTCGGGAACGTGGGTTCTTGTAGAAAACCATCAGTTGTAATTATTGTTTATGACACCTTTTCTGTGGAACTGCTGACCATGAAATTTCTTAGTTTGGATTTATTGATGGTCTGGATGGATTAAAATGGTATATTTATACATTACTTAAGTAGTTAAGTTACTACTGATTCAAGCTTAGTATCGAAATGCAGTATTGCTAACATAATTAAAATTAACCCATCCTAGATGGGGTTGTAATTCTGCATGAAACAATCCATAAACTACACTCAAAAAAATTAAATGGTGTATTGTTCAAGATTGATTTTGAGAAGGCATATGACAAAGTTAACTGGTCTTTCCTCCAGCAAACACTTCGTATGAAAGGTTTTTCTGAGGAATGGCATGCTCTGATTCAGTCGTTTGTGTCGGGGGGTAGTGTTGCCATTAAAGTAAACGAAGATACTGGCAAATACTTTCAGACCAAGAAAGGACTGAGACAAGGGGATCCATTATCGCCTTTACTATTTAACATAGTGGCTGATATGTTGGCTATCCTTATTGAGAGAGCAAAGGCTGATGGGAAAATTGAAGGTGTAGTTCCACATCTCTTTGATGGTGGACTTTATATTCTTCAATACGCTGATGATACAATTCTTTTTATGGAACATGATCTGGAGAAAGCTAAGAATCTGAAATTAATATTATCAGCATTCGAGCTGCTATCTGGGCTTAAAATAAATTCCATAAGAGTGATTTGTATTGTTTTGGCGAGGCCCAAAACAAGGCCCACCTATATGCTGAACTTTTCGGCTGTGGTCTGGGTCTGTTTTCAATCAATTATTTGGGAATACCGATTCATTATCGGCGTCTCACAATTGCTGAATGGAAACTTGTTGAGGAAAGGCTACAAAAACGTCTTAATAGTTGGAAAGGAAAATTGTTATCCCTTGGGGGAAGACTAGTACTTATAAATTCAGTACTTACTAATATGGTACTGTATATGATCTCGTTTTTCCAAATGCCAAAAGGGTTTTTGAACAAAGTGGATTATTTCCGTTCAAGATTCTTTTGGCAAGGGGATAGTGAGAAAAAGAAATATCGATTGGCCAGATGGAATGTGGTTTGCCGGCCGAAGGAGTTTGGTGGACTGGGGATACACGATTTGCAAGTCAAAAACACCGCGCTTCTGGGAAAATGGCTTTTTAAACTACTTACTGAGGAAGGCGTTTGGCAAACCATGTTATGGAGGAAATATGTGGGCTCCAAAGCTGTGTCTCAAGTGGTTTGGAAACCCGGAGATTCACATTTTTGGGCAGGTCTTATGGCCACCAAGAAACATTTCTTTCGTTTTGGTGCTTTTGAGATTAAGGATGGATCACAAATTAGGTTTTGGGAAGATAAGTGGCTAGGCCAAACTACTCTTCGCGAACAGTACCCATCTCTATATTCAATTGTTAGACACAAAGGGGATACAATCTCCACAGTGATGGAGGACTATCCTCCTAATGTGTCTTTCAGAAGAAGTCTCATCGGACCTAGACTGTTATCTTGGAACAATCTAGTATTACGGTTATCCAGGATACAATTGTCGGACGGTGTTGACGTGTTCAAATGGAAATTAGTGGAAAGTGGTAAATTTTCTGTTGGCTCACTATATAAAGCTTTGGTCCAACCTGATTTCCTAGTCGATGATAATAGTAAAATTTGGAAAATGAAAATACCCCTTAAGATGAAGATATTTGCATGGTATCTACGGAAAGGGGTAATTCTAACAAAAGATAATCTTGTAAAGAGGAATTGGCATGGAAGTACACAATGTGTTTTTTGTCATCAAGATGAGACAATTCGTCATTTATTCTTTCAGTGCAAATTTGCTCGTTCTATATGGTCATTCATCCAAATATCTTCTGGCTTATCTCCTCCACGTTCAGTAACCAATGTTTTTGGTAATTGGTTGCATGGAATTGTTGATAAGTACAGAACCTTGTTTAGGGTGGAAGTGTTTGCCATTATATGGTCGCTATGGCTTTGTAGAAATGACAAGATTTTTAATAACATTGTGTCTTCTCCTGTGCAGGTTATTTATCGAGCCACGGCTATCCTTCGATCATGGAATATTCTCCAACGCGTGGAGTTTCGCGACTTATTTCTGGACGGATGTACGCGATTGGAGGACACGGCGAGGAACATTTTCTCACGACATGGATGGCCGCGTGATCTGAGGATTGATCTATCTTAGATTCTAGACTTTTTATTTTTTAGTGCCTTTTTGTAATGCTTATCTACTTTTTGTCTTAGTCAGTCGTTCGTGTGGCTGTGTGCATCTTAGTTATGCAGAGGTCGGGTGTAAGAATTAAACATTTGGTTAATAAATACGCCCATTTCCAAAAAAAAAAAATTAAAATTAACCCTGATACAAAACTAATTAAAAATAGTTTGGGTGACCATCAAATTATAACCCCGATGGAACGTTAACCTAAATACTAGTTACTACTTAATTATGTGCTTCCTCTATCCAAAAATATGACTTGGCTTTATCTAGATTCTCATGTATCTATACACTGAAATGCGTTTAGATACATGTGAATCTAGACAAGTGCAAGTTACTTGCTTTTGGACGGAGGGATTTTTTTTATGGGGGACTTACTTATGTATTTAATTATGGCACATGAATAGAACATGCGTGCTTTGGGACGGAAAGGAAATAAACAAATAGTGTCCAATTACAAATGTATTATATTATATGGCTCATCTCTTTGGTTCTCGAGGGTGGCAAGGAGTGGGCTTCGGGGGTTCCTGGTGGTGGCAGGGCCCATATCGCGGTTGGAAGCTCAGCTCGAGGCTTGGTGATGGTCCAAGGCACCGAATGCGGCGAGAATTTTGAACTCTTATCCGTAAACAAACCGAAGTTTAAAATTTGCGCGGACTTCTAGTCTCAATATGGATTGTGAGCGGCACCACCGATAAGTCCAAATAATAGAAAGTAGGCCAAACCCCCCAACTTCTTACAATTATACAATCACAGAGCTTTAAAGAGAAATGTCACAACTTAATTAGGAGGTATAAGTGAAATTCACTCAAAATATAAAAATAAACCTAGTTGTGGAAATATGCGGATTGTGAAATCAAGCTATCGTAGACCATAATTATTGAATATTTTATTACCCAGCGGATAGGCATTTTCAGTCACTCATATGACACTATCCAACCCGAGCTGGCCAGATTTAGTTGCTTGACGCCGCAGCTGCAGCGGCAGCCATCTTTGTCTGCCTCATCTTGGCGAACTCAAGCACCCTGTCCACGTCCGGCAGAGCCGCCTTCGCAAACTCTGTGAAGCGCGCCGCCCACGCGGCGAGGAGCGGGGTCTTGTCACCGCCCAAGAATTCCTCTCCGGACATCACCTCCGCCGCCTTCAGCCAGGAGAGCTGGCTCCCCAGCGCCAAGTCCACGAGCCCGACGCTGTCCCCGCCGAAGAAGCCCTTCCCGCCGGAGCACTTGGCGAGGGCCCCCTCCATGGTCTCCAGTGCCACAAACAGCGCCTTCTTCCCTTCCGATTTCTCCTCCTCTGTCTTGCCCCTGAACAGCATCGTGGCCCACGACGCCAAAACCTGCGCACATCATAGTCATTAGAATTCAGAAATTTCCCGATGCAGTGACAGAAATGACATTGAAGTGTCAAAAGCTAGTGAGCAAAAGAAGGAAAAGTATACCTTGTCGTCGACGTAGGCGGCCCAGAAGCGAGCAGTGGCTCGTTCGTACGGGTCGGCGGGGAGGATGGCCGGGCCGGCGGCGGCGAACGCCTCGTCGAGGTACTCCACGATGAGGTTGGACTCGCAGACCGGCACGCCGTTGTGGATGAGCACCGGTATCTTCTTGTGCACCGGGTTGGAGCTAAGCAGGAGCCCGCTCTTGCTGGCGAGGTCCTCCTCGGCGTACTCGTAGCTCAGGCCCTTGAGGGCGAGCGCGAGCTTCACCCTGATGGCGAACGGGCTTGGCCATGTGCCGAGCAGCTTCAGGTCGTCTCCAACCGCCATGGTGCAAGATCGTGATGTGTGTGTACTGTGAAGGCTGAGATCGTTTCTTTTAGATTGTCTTGCGTTGGGTGCTTGTGGAGTTGATCTCACGGCAGGAGGAATTATATAGGGACTCGTGTTTGCCACATGGAAGGAAAATATCGTGCGTCACCCGTGATGCTGCTTGGAGGCGAGCGTCAGCCGTGATGGAGAAGACTACTGAACTAGGTGTGTAGTAAGTTCCCTTTGACTTGGTGGACTGCTCTATCACAGTCTCAACCTGAAGAGCTGCTTCATACCTAAGTCGGGTACTCAAAATTGATGCATGTGAATTACATTTAACCCCACTTTATACACGAAATAAAGGATTGACATGGGTTTATCCGTTTAATGACCTTATGTTTTTGAAAGGAAATGTCTATGATTTCTCCATCTAAAAATAAGTGTAGTTCTACCAAGTGTAAATCAACAAGAATTGATGAGAGGTATGACAATGCAATGATGTGAAAAGAAATGGCTGAATGTTAGCTTAATCTTGGTAAGAGAGTCAAGTTAGTTGTCTAGCTAGGTTTCTTAGTTTTGGAAAGTGTTGTTTTCCTAGTCGGTTTGGCTTGCATGCCATATACGTGAGTCCTAGTGTGATTCTTGGTCGTGTAGTACGTACTACTATATTGAGTGTGTCCTAGTACGAGTAGGTATAGGACATTGGGTTAGTCGGCCGTGTATATATATACACGCCGGTGTACCTAAGTTTTGTACCGAGTGAGTTGAGAACAAAATAAAAAAAAAACGGGCACGATACGTGCCCTTGCCATAGGATTTTTTAAGCGTGTTTGTTTGTCTAGTTTGATGTGATCGATCTGTGGGCAAATTCCAACAATTGGTATCAGAGCAAGGTTAAAGATTTGAAGCCACGCTTGCCCCGGGGAGGCGACCCTACTAGCGCCTCGGGGTGGGCGATCAGGTGGAGGTGGCGAACATGCCGTCATCGGTGAGGCGGCGGGCGGTCGTCGCTCGGAGGAACGACAAGGAGGAAGATAGCGGGCGAGGCGTCGTCGGCAAGGTGGTGAATGGGGATGATCATTGATGAGTGTGGTGGTATCGGAGTGCGGTGTTGGAGAATCTTATCAAGATCGTCGTCCAGGAGAGTATAAGTAAAGGAGTCAAGTGTGTGCAAGGTAGCACGTTAAGTCGGTGTTGCGTCTGTGAGTCGTTGTTGTGTCCAAGTGTTTTTGTCTCTGTGAGGATCCGTTGCAGCTGAAGCGAATGAAGGTTAAGGGACTGTTCATTGTATGGATGAAGACGCAATTTGCGTGCCTCAATCAGGTCGTCTATGTGTCTCGACGAGAGGATCAAGTTCAAGTGTGAAGGGGGCGGTAAACCAGTGAAGGTGAGTCTCTTCAATGAGGCCATGTCTCTACATGAGGCCGAAGTGGATGGTCTAGTCCACGCCAGGAGGTCGGCATGTATTGCGCTAGGATGGACGGTGTGTTCCATGGGTGGTGCGATTCCACAAGATTGCTAGCGTGGCTGGGTAGTCCGGATCATGCTTGAGTTGTTCCGTGAAATTTGCCAAGTCAAAATTGGGGAGAGCCAATTAGACTTGTCGTGGTGCGAGACCTAGACAAGACGCAGATCTACAAGAATTCAAGATCAGAGAAGCTTGGAAGACGAAGAGTAGTCAATCAAGATTAGGGAGAGATTGTTAGCTTAATCTTGGTAAGAGAGTCAAGTTAGTTGTCTAGCTAGGTTTCTTAGTTTTGTAAAGTGTAGTTTTCCTAGTCGGTTTGGCTTGCATGCCATATACGTGAGTCCTAGTGCGAGTCTTAGTCATGTAGTACGTACTACTATATTGGGTGTGTCCTGGTACGAGTAGGTATAGGACATTGGGTTAGTCGGCCGTGTATATATATACACACCGGTGTACCTAAGTTTTGTACCGAGTGAGTTGAGAACAAAATAAAGAAAAAACGGGCACGATACGTGCCCTTGGCCATAAGATTTTTTAAGCGTGTTTGTTTGTCTAGTTTGATGTGATCGATCTGTGGGAAAATTCCAACACTGAAGAGAAGGATAAACTTGAGAAGAAACATTCAACTATGTTATCTGATGTCAAAAAATTTATGGATGATACTGAGGCTAAGGTGTTGGATCAAAACCTGAAGGCCATGAACAAGGAGAATAAAAAATATCAGAATGATTTTGGATTGGTGGTGAAGGAAAGGTATATCCTAAAGAAAAAGGTGGAGTTTCTTAAGAATGAATTGGAAGAGTTGAAGAATGTTAAGAACACACAAGCCAAGATTATGAAGAGTCGGCAAAAGAGTTGGGAAGATGAGAAATGCATTTTGAAGGAGGAGAAGAAAAGGTTAGATTATGCTCTTCATGATCTTTTCAAAGCCAATATTGTGACCAAGGATAAGCTCAACATGATTAAGGTCATATGTGATGAGCCATGGAATGTGTAGTGCTATTATGTGTTTCTTAAGTTCAACCATGTTTTTATGTGATGTATTGAACCATTGTGCTTGGTGTGGTAGTGCTTGTGATGTGTTGTAATGTTAAACCATATGCTTGTAATGTTGAACCATTATGCTTGTAATGTTGAACCATTTGAACCATATGCTTGTAATGTTTGACCATTTGAACTATGTGTTGTAATGTTGAACCATTATGTTATGAACCATTTTCTTGTAATGTTTGACCAGTTAAAATGTGTCCATGTGTTGGATTGTAACCACTATTAACTGGATCTCTAGGTTTGTCATCTAGAGCATAGTGTAACCACTAAAAGTATATTTCAAACACAAACCAACATTATCTAGAGCATCATAACATAGTTCAACATCCCATATGATTAATGCACATGGTTCATCACACGATAGTTTAACACAAACATAGGTTTATCACAAGCATCTTCTAGGTTTTGGAGGACATAGTTCAACACAAATAACAACATAAGTAGCAAGTCTTCAGAGCAACACAAATAGCAACATAAGACAAAGCCAACATCACATAATCTTCTTCAGGTCTTCAATTGTCATGTTGTTAATCCCACGGGCACTTAGGTATTCTCTCATCTTACGAGTGGGCTTGATTGATCTTGGTGGCCTAGAAGTTCTTGGAGCAGCCGTTCTTGGTGCAATAAAACCTCCCCTTGCCCATTTCCTGGCAGCAGATGGAGTTGATGCAGATTGACCTACTGCTCTTGTCCTTGTAGATGATCCTGTTGCTCTAGGTGTTATTGGAGGATCTGATGCAGAAGGCCTAGTTTCTCTTGGTGTTGTAGGAGGATTTGATGCAGAAGGCCCAACTAATGTTCTAGTAGAAGAAGATTTCCCTGGTTCTTGTGGAACTGTTGTGTCTCCTTCTACATGCATAAAAGGATCATCTCTTTGCTTCTTCAACTTCTTCAGCTTCTCCAGTAGTGCAAGTCTCTTTGGATCATCATTTGTTCCCTTCTTTTCTTCTTCTTATTCTTCAACTCCTGCATGTACTCCGGTTCTCTTGCTACATATCTATCATGATATTCAGGATTGAATTGACAAGGATAAAGGAAATATTCATCACTAGAATTTTCCTCAATGGGAATTATTTCTTTTCCCTTCTTCATGTTGCAGCTCTAATGTGTGCCAAGATACAACACTTCAGAGAGGTCAATAGCCAAAGGAAAAACAGTTTCTTCCTCTCCAAAATCTTCTTCTGAAATGAAGGTGACTCCATTAGTGTCCACTGAGAGCATAATTGGTTCTTTAATTTGAGAAGGAGCTTCTACTTCTACACTGTTCAGTCCAACTGGACATGCATATTTCTCCTTGATTATTGTCAACTTAAGAACCTGCTTATTCTCATATTGTTCAAGCATCTTCACAAACTTTTCCATACTGTCTACTACCTCCATCCCTTCCTTGCCTTTTCCTTCCCCCTCTAACATAATACATGTAATCTCTAATACCACACCCATGTCCTTCTATTAGTGCATACAGGTTTAGTACATTTATATCTGACCTGCTTATTGTTCTTTCCAGATCACACTAGGAAAATTGAACCTAACCTCCCAAATTTTATCATCCAAACTACAAAAAGAAATAAACCGGTATTATACACTACTATATTAACTACGTACCTATAATTTAGATCTAGCTAGGACAAGAAAATTGATAGGGAGCAGAGAGTAGGGGCGGAGAGGAAGGAATACTTACTCAACACCGCCCAAAGATGATCCCTGCCAGTGGCTGTTCAACAACGGCGATGTGAGGACGGCCTTGGAGAGGGCAACCACCGCTCTGAGATCCGGCGAGGCCAGCGCTGCCGCCGCCACTGACTTGCTAGGATGAGGAGGAGAACTGGAGGAGCCGTCTACGCCGCTAGTAAATGGATCCAAGTCGAGTTCGTGTGCGTCGCCGCTGGGGTCATGTGCGCCGCTGCCAGGATTCAACGCCGCTATTGTCGGGGAGTGGTTCAAGATGAGAGGGGAGATGCAGATGCGCGCGGGGGGGGGGGGGGACTAAAACCTAGCCGGCCGGTTTCCTCCTATTCACACATCGAGCTAAAGGCCGTGACCGAGCGTCGTCTGCGGCTAGCCACGTCATACTGACAGGTGGGGTCACGTGGTCAGAAATCGTGTCAAGACGCCGCGAAACGCAGTTTAAAGCAAATTGTAAAGAGCTGACCAAAATCTGGTGGTTTTGTGTCCTAAAAACATAAAATGGTATGATACAGTAAATTTGGATAGCAAACCCGTAGTTTTATGCTATAAACTTACTTGTGATGTCGTCTATAGCAAGGGGACAATCTTTATGAACGCCTGGTATGATACGATGGAAGATTTCAGAGTTGTGTGACTTTGGTGGAGGCAAGAACTTTGAGAATAGTGTATGAACGGTTAACGAGTATATTATTTGTAAAGAATAAAAGTATTTGTTCAGGTTGATAAGTATGCATTCCCATATTTTTGTATAATTTTCATATGATATTTTCTGAATTAGGATGTACCATAATTTTTTGTGATCATGGATACTATGATCAACGTGATTTACTAAAATCTTGTTCTAGTAGTAAATTTATTTATTAGTTGATATATATGCGAGACTCCGATATTATGTGTTTCATCATCACCACTTGTATGATCGCAAGCCTCGGATTGTCTCATTGTCTATTTATGATTTCACCTGGGATAAAAGAATATATGTTCGTGTGGTTACACGTGCATGACGCGTGCATGATTAGTAGTAATATAAAGGAGCCTGTACGTCCTTTGGGACCCATCCCTGTTTAAAAGAGAAGCAATAACCACAAGCTAGCTAAGTATCGGCACTTCTCTTAAATATTTCGAAATCATCAAATGCATAAACCTACTTCATCATTCAGACTCATGTTCCTCTAAAAAGTGGCTCAACTATTTTCGGAAAATATATTGGAAAGGGTTACCTTGGCGGAAAGATAAGTTGCTAGTGTAATTACCTATGGGCCTTAGCAACTTCTACTTTTCATGTTTTTTTTTAAATCTACATCGCCATCTCTTATCTGATTTTCTCACGTTGGTGCGCGAGTAGTTTCCTTTATTGTAAGAAGTACATCTCTTTTAGAAAGTCGACATCTATTATGTGTTACTTCCTCTAATCCAAACTATATAGACTTAGATTTTCTAGATAGACAAATCTGAGTCTATTAGTTTGGATCACGCATATATAAGAGGTTGAGACCGATAGAGGAGTCCAAATCAAAGGGAACTTACTACACACCTACTAGTTCAGTAGGCTTCTTCTCCATTACGGCTGACGCTCGCCTCCAAGCAGCATAATACTTCCTCCTTTCCAAAATATAAGATGCTTAAGGATCAGTCAAAAGTTAACATTTTCTAAGTTTAACAAAATTTATACATAAAAGTATAAATATTTATAATACCAAATCTATATCAATAGATTCACCATAAAATATAGTATATCACTAATGTGTCCATTTAATATTGTATATATAGATACTTTTTTAAAATATTTGGTCAAAGATAATAACTTTTCACTACTTCTTAGATGACTTATATTTTGAGATATGGAGGGAGTACATCTCTTGAAGTCGACATCCACCCCACATTCCCACTTGACACCCTCTTTATTCCATTATATGCTACCTGCATAGGTATGAGGTTGACACCGATAGAGGAGTCCAAATCAAAGCGAACTTACTACACACCTACTAGTTTAGTAGGCTTCTTCTCCATCACGGCTGACGCTCGCCTCCAATCAGCATCACGGGTGACGCACGATGTTTTCCTTCCATGTGCGAAACACGAGTCCCTATATAATTCCTCCTGCCGTGAGATCAACTCCACAAGCACCCAGCGCAAGACAATCTGAAAGAAACGATCTCAGCCTTCACAGTACACACACATCACGATCTTGCACCATGGCGGTTGGAAACGACCTGAAGCTGCTCGGCACATGGCCAAGCCCGTTCGCCATCAGGGTGAAGCTCGCGCTCGCCCTCAAGGGCTTGAGCTACGAGTACACCGAGGAGGACCTCGCCAGCAAGAGCGACCTCCTGCTGAGCTCCAACCCGGTGCACAAAAAGATACCGGTGCTCATCCACAACGGTCTCCCGGTCTGCGAGTCCAACCTCATCGTGGAGTACGTCGACGAGGCGTTCGCCGCCGCCGGCCCGGCCATCCTCCCCGCCGACCCGTACGAACGAGCCACTGCTCGCTTCTGGGCCGCCTACGCGGACGACAAGGTATACTTTTCCTTCTTTTGCTCACTAGCTTTTGACACTTCAATGTCATTTCTGTCACTGTATCGGGAAATTTCTGAATTCTGATGACTATGACGTGCGGGCGGTGCGCAGGTGTTGTCGTCGTGGGCCACGATGCTGTTCAGGGGCAAGACAGAGGAGGAGAAATCGGAAGGGAAGAAGGCGCTGTTTGTGGCATTGGAGACCATGGAGGGCGCCCTCGCCAAGTGCTCCGACGGGGAGGGCTTCTTCGGCGGGGACAGCGTCGGGCTGGTGGACTTGGCGCTGGGGAGCCAGCTCTCCTGGCTGAAGGCGGCGGAGGTGATGTCCGGAGAGAAATTCTTTGGCGGTGACAAGACCCCGCTCCTCGCCGCGTGGGCGGCGCGCTTTGGCGAGCTCGACGCTGCGAAAGCGGCCTTGCCGGAGGTGGACAGGATGGTGGAGTTCGTCAAGATGAGACAGGCAAAGATGGCTGCCGCTGCAGCTGCGGCGTCAAACAACTGATCAAGCCAGCTCGGCTTGGATACGGTCAGACGTGACGTGCATATCTGCTGGGAAAATAAAATAGTTTCAATAATTATTGTTTTCTTTTACACCGTAATCCGTTTTTTATTAATAGATAAAAACAAGTTACAAGGTACGAACGAGACGACCTTACAGAACTGAAAAGATAGGATAAACCTATGTAAAATATCAGCGCCTATCCTCCTCCTTCGGTACCACCAAAGCAACCACCAAAGAGACGAAGGACAGATCACCACAACACCCGAGCTTGACGCGGCTCCATCGCTGATCAGCAGCTTTTTAGACCTCCAAAGTAGCTTGCCAAAGGCAAAACCATTGTCGTTGAAAGAATCAGACCGGGGCAACATGTCCCCGGACACGCGATCAAACTCCAGAACCGACACCCTCGCAATTTACCAAGCGAATTATCCATAATAAACGCTAGATAAAACATGATTAGAATAATAGGCAATATACTAACCATGTGAAATAGCGAATACATATTAAGGCATATAACCAAACAAACTGCAAGGCGTAACACTTTAGATATGATCAGGACAAGATTGAGAAAGAAGGTATACACGGCAGTAGCAGAAGAGAAACCGCCGGCGTTGGAACCGTCGTTGGCCATGTCGTCGATGAAGAGAGTCTTGATGTCGGGGAAGAAGTCCTCGTCGGGGAAGACGTCACCGCAGTCGCTCTCCGTGATGGAGTCCGTGACGAAGCCAGTAGCCGCGCCGATAGCGCTCCCCAAAAACCTTATCGTCCTTCTCCGTGACAGACTCAAGCAGCGGGTTCCGAGTCTCATCGCTCGCTCGCGGTGCACGCCACAAGACGGGATGGGGAAGAAATGTTGGCATCTCAGTGCTCTGGAACTTGGAGGCGATGGTTCTGATAGATGCCTAAGGAAGGGAGCGGCCTTTCGCTCTTATAGGCACGGGTAGACATGCGAACATGCGACGTCGGAATAGGAAACGAACAGGCAGCGACCGAAGCCAAACATCCTCCACTTAGTTCGAATTAAACCTCCATTGAGTCGTATTTAAAACCCATTAGCAGACTGTTCAAATTCTGCACACCCGTTTATATAACAGTCATGCTTAGTTCGAATTAAACCTCCACTGAGTCGTATTTAAAACCCATTAACAGACTGTTCAAATTCTGCACACCCGTTTATATAACAGTCATGCATGGCAAAAAAGAACTCGGCTCGGCGAGATTCCCGCAACCCGCGGCGCGCGCGTCGAGGCGAGGCGTGGCGTGGCGAGGCGAGGCGGGCGGCGGAAGCGCGTGTGTGGGACTCTCTCCTTCTCCTTTTCATTCTTTTACCAAGTGGTAGGAGAGTCTCCCTTTTAAGTTGGTGAAAACCTCCTTCAACTAGCAATGTGGGACTAAACTTTTGTCTCGCCTATTGCCATGCATGAATGGGTCACATGGGCCTCTAGGATTTTCAGGAATTATTGGAATGGAAAATGGGCTAGGCTATTTGGGCCAAAATTTTAACAATCCCCCACCAGATCTTAGAGGCACATGTAATTTGCCTTTGGTTTTAAAACACTGTTTATATACCGGTAATGTAGTGGAGACTGTTAAGTGAACTTCCACCTAAAATTTTATGCTACACTAGGCTGTAACTTATATAGTGGACTATGCCTTGAACTACATGCAACCTAGCTTCACACGAAGCCTTGACCGATATTGGGCTACCGTGGGACTTCCCCGTGGGTGGAGCTTATGCGTCATACTCCATGGCCTTTCATGAGTTTATTAGAGAGCATTCAATTCTCATAGACTGCGACGTTTGACAGTCAGACTCATATAGGTGTGTTCTCCAACAGATGTTCTGCAGGACAACATCTCTGCTTAATATTAAGCCATTTAGAACACATTAAGATAAAATCAACCTGCCGTGCAGAATAGGAAAGTATTGCATCTTCACGGAGTGGTGTTCATTAAAGTGGGGATACTTTCCTCTCAGTCTACCAACAGCTTGTCTCCCAATTCTAATTCACGGGATCTTTGATCACATAGATTGGTTTGCCACTGTGGAAAACTCATAGTGTGGGTCTCATACCCATCTCCTTCGATGCATTTTCTATCACATTGCGTGATAGTCCCTTTGTGAAGGTATCTGCTAGGTTCTTAGATGTTTGGATATAATCCAATGCAATAACTCTGGAGTTTCTCATTTTTCTGACAGATTTTAGTCTCCTCTTCACATGTCTTGAGGACTTCATATTATCCTTAGAACTGTTCACCTTAAGAATCACAGTTTCATTATCATAGTTCATTGGAATTGCGGGTATAGGTTTTTCAACCACACGTAAGTCCATCAAGAGTTCACGAAGCCACTCTGCTTCAACAGTGGTCGTGTCTAGTGCTCTGAGTTCTGCTTCCATAGTTGATCTCGTTAAGATGGTCTGCTTGCAAGACTTCCAAGAAACAGCACCACCACCAAGTGTAAACACATATCTGTTGGAATTATGCCCTAGAGGCAATAATAAAGATGTTATTATTATAATTCTTGTTCATAATAAAGTTTATATTCCATGCTAGAATTGTATTAAGCGGAAACCTTAATACTTGTGTGGTTTGTGAACAACACCGTGTTCCTAGTATGCCTCTATGGACTAGCTCATTGATTAGTGATGGTTAAGGTTTCCTAACCATAGACATGAGTTGTCGATTAATAATGAGATCATATCATTGGGAGAATGATATGATGGACAGACCCAAACTAAGCGGAGCAATTAGATCGTATCATCGTGTTCATCTCTGCGAAGCTTTTCTTATGTCAAATATTGTATTCCTTAGACCATGAGATAATACAACTCCCTGGTATCGGAAGAAAGCTTTGAGGTCATCATTCATCAAACGTCATCCTATGAGAGGGTGATCATAAAGGTGTCTCTCAGGTGATCGGAAAGTACCTGTTGGGTTGTATGTATAGAGATGGGATTTGTCCCTCCCAAGTCGGAGAGATATACTTCGGGCCCACTCGGTAATCGATATCAACACCGCTTGCAAGCATGTGGTTAAAGAGTTAATCACAAAGTGATATCGGATTACGGAACGAGTAAAGTACTTGTTGTGAACGATATTGAACTAGGTATGACGGTACCGACGATCAAATCTCGGGCAAGTAAAATATCGCGCGACGAAGGGAATATATATGGGATTGATTGAATCCTGGCATCGTGGTTCATCCGATATGATCATCGATGAATGTGTGGGAGTCAATATGGGTTTCCAGACCCCGCTGTTGATTATTGATAGAAGATCATGTCTGCATATTCTCGAACCCGAAGGGTCACACACTTAACGTGTCTCGACGCTAGGATAGATTGGATAATTGGTTTATGAGTTTTTGTTCGGAGTCTCGGATGGGATCCGGGACATCACGAGAGGTTCCGAAATGGTCCGGAGAATAAGATTCATATAAGGCAATGCAGTTTTTGGAGTTCGGAATTGTTTCGGGTTAATCGGTATTGTACCGGAAGCTTCTAGAACCTTCCGGAGGGGGACCAACGTGGCCCCACCTGCCGGGAGGGGGAATGGGCCTATGAGGGAGTGCCCTGGCCGCATTGGGCCAGGGGCACAAGGCCCCATAGGGCCCAGCCGGCCAAACCTAGGGGAAACCCTAGGGGAGCTTCTAGAAGGGGAAACTTGCCCCCCACTCCTCCCTCCTTGGCCACTGGCCTAGGGCTTGGGGGAGATCCGCCACGACTAGATCACCCACGCCGATTTAACGTTCACTGCGAATCTTACAGGGTATGAAGATCTCATCTAATCCCCCTCGTTGTTTGCATCTCCTAGATTAGATCTTGGCTTTCCCGTTCGCATCCGTAGAAATTTTTTGATCTACTATGCTGCGAAACCCTTCAGTGGTATCAGAGCTAGATCTATGCGTAGATGTGTTTCACGAGTAGAACGCTGTAGGGTTTCGTAGCATGGAAAACAAAAAATTTCTATCGCATACAAACAAACAAGCCAAGGTCTATCTACTAGATTGTAGCAACGAGTCGATGGAATAACTCACCCTCTAAGATTCCAAAGTGTTCAACGAGAGCGGATTCTCGTGGGTGATGTAGTCGTACTCTACCCGATCTCAAGATTAATGACGCTTCTCCATGGTTGTCGTCCACCGGCTTCAACTATTACAACTACTTTGAATAGACACGCGGGTCTTAACATAAATTAAAGACAACCATATGGCTCCTGCCGGTTGCCAACTTACAATAAGGAACATTGCATACATCAAATATAATCACAATCTTGGCCATATCACATCACTGCACACCCCTGCAAAACAAAGTTAGACGCCTCTACTTTCTTTGCATATTTTACGTGGTTTGGGGCTTTCAATAAGTGTCGTTCTAACTTACGAACAAGAACCACAACATTGATACTAGCATTGTCAATCACCCGTTGTAAATTGAATCTTAACTATGCTGGGAGAAACAAGCACCCGCAAAGCCACTTATGCAATACAAGTTGCATGTCGAGCGTGGAGCAAGTCTCATGACCGATGTCATGTAAGGTTAGCCCGGGCTGCTTCATCCCAACATGCCGCAAGATGCAAAGTACACAAGAAGCAATCGACAATAAAAACATCAACGCCCACAATGACCATTGTGTTCTACTCGTGCAACAGATCTACATATAGACATGGCTCTGATACCACTGTAGGGTTTCGTAGCATGGAAAACAAAAAATTTCTATCGCATACAAACAAACAAGCCAAGATCTATCTAGTAGATTTTAGCAACGAGTCGATGGAATAACTCACCCTCGAAGATTCCAAAGTGTCTAACGAGAGCGGATTCTCGTGGGTGATGTAGTCGTACTCTTCCCGATCTCAAGATCGCGTAGACGATCCTTCCGGCCAAGGTTCGGCAGCTCCCGCAATCGGTCACACGCGGTACTTCGACGAAGACCTTCCTCTCCCTTGTTCCAAAGAAATGGAGGTTGTAGCACTCTCCTCGTGATTCCGGCAGCACAACGACGTGGTACCGGAAGTAGAGGGGAGATCTTGCAGGGCTTCGCCTTAAGCCGGAGCGAGTATGGTGGACTATGAGAGAGCCCTCGACGATCTAGAGTTTATACACTCCGAGGAGGAGGCTTGGCCGGCGGCTAGGGTTTGACCTAGGCGGTGGCGAGATGCCCTAGGCCGGCGGCGGCTATGGAGGGCGGCGGCGGCTAGGGTTAGGGTTTAGAGGTAGGGAACTTGTGTGTTAGGAGGGGAGCCCTGCCCCTCCTCTTGTAGGAGGGAGACGCCGGCCAAGGGGAGGGGAATCCCTCCCCAACTCGGATCCCAAGTGGGCCGGCGGTGGAGGAGGGACTCCTCCCCAACTCGGTTTCCACCTTCCTCTCCACTTCCCAAAATAGCCGTTTGACTTTCAAATTGGCGTTTGACTTTTTCAAACTAGGATTTGATTAAACCCTTTATTTTGTTCAGCGATGACACCTAGTACATGATACAATCATACCAACTTGATATAACACATTCATGTACCCTTCCCCTCCGGAGTGCCGGACATTCCGGAACCTTCTAGAACATTCCCGATGAAAACACCGGAACCATTCTCCAACTCCGAAACAGGAATTTCCTTATATGAATCTTATTCTCCGGACCATTCCGGATCTCCTCGTGATATCCCTGATCACATACGAGACTCTGAACAACATTCGGTCTCTTTCTCATCATTCCATAACTACTCAAACAACGTCGAATCCTTAAGTGTGTCTCCCTACGGTTCGTGAATTATGCGGACATGATCGAGACACTTCTCCGAACAATAACCAACAGAGGAATCTGGAAATTCATATGGCTCCCACATATTTCTACGATTACTTTGCGATCGAATGAACCAATTACATACGATACCAATTTACCTTTGTATCACGATAGTTTACTTATCTGAGGTTATGATCGTCGGTATCTCTGCATACCTAGTTCAACCTCATTATTGATAAGTACTCCTTTCTCGTTTCCGTGATATGTGATCCCTTGTGAGCTAGTCACATGCTTGCAAGCTAATTGGATGACATTCCACCGAGAGGGCCCAGAGTATATCTATCCGTCATATGGATGGACAAATCCCACTCTTGATCCATGTGTCTCAACCAATACTTTCCGAACACTCAATGCCACCTTTATAGCCACCCAGTTACGGTGTGGTGTTTGATGTCATCAAAGCATCCTTCCGGTGAAGGTGATATGCATGATCTCATGGTCGAAGGAATTAGGTTACTATGTATCAGAAAGCATATAGCAATTGAACTATTAAAATGACTTGATCTTTATGCTACGCTTATCTATAGGAGTATGTCCATCATATCATTCACCTAACAATATGATCTTGTTGTTAATAACATCTCAATGTTCATGATAGGGAAACCACAATCATTTATTAACCAACAAGCTAGTGATGTATAGAGGCTTTACTAGGGACTTCAATTTAAGTTTACAAATCACACAAGTATTAATGTTTCCTTGTTAATACTATTATAGCATGAATATAAACATTTATCATAAACACAAAGATATAATAATAACTATATTTATTATTGCCTCTAGGGCATATCTCCAACAGTCTCCTACTTGCACTAGAGTCATCTAATCTAGATTACATGGTAATATGCCGAACACCCATGGCAGTTTGGTGCTGGTCATGTTTTGCCCTCGGGAGAGGTTTAGTCAACGGATCCGCCACATTCAGATCTGTGTGTACTTTGCAAATCTTTATGTCCCCATCTTGGACATGTTCTCGAATAGCGTGAAAACGTAGCTTGATGTGCTTCTTGTGTGACCTTGGTTCTTGCGATTGGCTATGGCGCCCATGTTATCACAAGAGATAGACATTGGGTCCAGTAGACTAGGAACCACACCCAGCTCTGTAATGAACTCTTTCATCCATATCGCTTCTTGTGAAGCCTCCGAAGCAGCCATGTATTACGATTCAGTTGAAGATCTCGCCACAACGCTTTGCTTTGCACTCCTCCAGCTAACGGTTGCACCATTCAAAGTAAATACGTATCTAGATTGTGATTTAGAATCATCCGGATCGGTGTTCCAACTAGCATCGATGTAACCATTAACAACGAGATGTTCATCACCTCCATAAGAAAGAACCATATCCTTCGTTCTTCTCAAGTACTTAAGGATGTTTTTGACCGTCGTCCAATGATCCACTCCTGGATCAGTTTGATATCTGCTAGTTAAACTAACAGCATATGCAATGTCGGGTCTAGTACATAGCATGGCATACATTAGAGATCCTATGGCTGAGGCATAGGGAGTCTTACTCATCCTTTCTCTATCTTCTGCCGATGTCGGACTTTGAGTTTTACTCAAGGTTGTATTGGGCAACATGGGCAAGAACCCTTTCTTGCTATCTTCCATTCCAAACCTCTTTAGAACTTTGTCCAAATATGTACTTTGTGACAATGATATTAGGCGTCTCGATCTATCTCTATAAATCTTTATGCCCAATATGTAAGCTGCTTCGCCAAGATCCTTCATTGAAAAACTATTATTCAAATATTCCTTGACACTATTAAGAAGGTCTACATCATTCCCAATCAACAATATGTCATCTACATATAGTATTAAGAATGCTACAGATCTCCCACTCACTTTCTTGTAAATACAAGCTTCTCCATAAGTTTGTATAAAACCAAAACTTTTGATCACCTTATCAAAACGTTGATTCCAACTTCGGGATGCTTGCTTCAATCCATAAATGGACCTTTGAACTTTGCATACCTTGTTAGCATATTTAGGATCGACAAAACCTTTGGGTTGCATCATATACAACTCTTCATCAATGTCTCCATTGAGGAATGTTGTTTTGACATCCATCTGACATATCTCATAATCATAATATGCAGCGATTGCTAACATAATCCTCACGGACTTTAGCTTCGCTACAGTTGACAAAGTCTCATCGTAGTCAACTCCTTGAATTTGTCGAAACCCTTTTGCGACAAGTCGAGCTTTATAGACAGTAACATTACCATCAGCATCTATTTTCTTCTTGAAAATCCATTTGTTCTCGATAGCCTTCCTACCATCCGGTAAGTACACCAAAGTCCATACTTGGTTTTCGTACATGGATCCAATCTCGGATTTCATGGCTTCTTGCCATTTATTGGAATCTGTGCTCATCATCGCTTCCTCATAAGTCGCAGGGTCATCGGTGTTGTCTACTAACATGACACTCATAACGGGATCATACCAATCTAGAGTGGTATGAGTTTTCGTTGACCTGCGAGACTCTATAGCAACTACAACCGAAGTTTCATGATCATCATTATTAGCTTCCTCTCTTATTGGTGCAGGCACCACAGGAACTTCTTCGGGTGGTGCACTACTCGCAATTTCGAGAGAATGTTCGACAACCTCGTCGAGTTCTACTTTCCTTCCAATCACTTCTTTCGAGAGAAATTCCTTCTCTAGAAAGGATCCATTCTTGGCAACGAAGATTTTGCCTTCGGATCTATGATAGAAGGTATACCCAATAGTTTCCTTCGGGTATCCTATGAAGACGCATTTTTTCTCTTTGGGTTCAAGCTTGTCCGGCTGTAACTTCTTTACATAGGCTTCGCAACCCCAAAATTTAAGGAACGACAATCTAGGTTTCTTCCCAAACCATAATTCATACGATGTCGTTTCAACGGATTTAGATGGTGCCCTATTTAAAGTGAATGCGTCTGTTTCTAATGCATAACCCCGAAATGATAGCGGTAAATTTGTAAGTGACATCATAGAACGCACCATATCTAAGAGAGTTCGATTACGATGTTCGGACACACCATTACGCTGTGGTATTCCCGGCGGTGTCAATTGTGAAAGTATTCCGCATTTCTTCAAATGCTCGCCAAACTCGTAACTTAGATATTCACCTCCACAATCAGAACGTAGAAATTTAATCTTCTTGTTACGTTGATTCTCTACCTCACTTTGAAATTCCTTAAACTTCTCGAAAGTTTCGGACTTATGTTTCATGAAATAGATATACCCATATCTACTCAAGTAATCCGTGAAGGTAAGAACATAACGATAACCACCGCGCGATGCTACACTCATTGGACCACACACATCGGTATGTATGATTTCCAACAAGTCCATAGCTCGCTCCATCATACCAGAGAATGGAGTCTTAGTCATTTTACCCATCAGACATGCTTTACATCTTTCAAGTGATTCGAAATCAAGTGATTGAAGAAGTCCATCGGAATGGAGTTTCTTCATACGCTTCACTCCAATGTGACCAAGACGACAGTGCCACATATAGGTCGAGTTATCGCTCGATTTCAAACGATTAGCCTCAATGTTATTAATATGTGTTTTTCCACTGTCGAGATTCAACAAGAATAGACCATCTATCAAAGGTGCATGTGCATAAAACATATTACTCATATAAATCGAAGAACCATTATTCTCGGACTTAAACAAGTAACCGTCTCGCAATAAACAAGATCCCAATATAATGTTCATGCTTAACGCAGGCACCAAATAACAATTTATTTAAGTATAAAACTAATCCTGATGGTAGATGAAGGGGTAGCGTGCCGACCGCGATCACATCAACCTTTGATCCGTTTCCCACGCGCATCGTCACCTCATTCTTCGCTAGCTTCGCTTATTTGAAAGACTGTTTGAGTTAAAAATATGAGCAACCGAACCAGTATCAAATACCCAGGCTCTACTACAAGTACTAGTGAGATACACATCAATAACATGTATATCGGATATACCTTTCTTCTTGATGTTGCCGTTCTTCAAATCCGCCAAGTACTTTGGGCAATTCCGCTTCCAGTGACCTTATCCCTTGCAGTAAAAGCACTCAGTATCAGGTTTAGGTCCAGCCCTGGTCTTCTTCGTCGGCGCGGTAACTTTCTTACCACCCTTCTTGAAGTGTCCCTTTTGCTTAGACTTGCCTTTCTTGAATTTGGTGGTCTTATTGACCATCAACACTTGGTGCTCTTTCTTGATCTCCACTTCTGCAGATTTCAACATAGCAAACAGTTCTGGCAACTGCTTGTTCATGTTTTGCATATTGTAGTTCATCACAAAGGTCTTGTAACTTGGTGGTAGTGATTGGAGGACACGGTAAATCCCCAAAGCATTAGGAATCACTATACCCAAGCTTTGAAGTTTGTTTGCGTGCCCAGACATCTTAAGCACATGCTCACCGATTTGAGCTGCCCTCTTCCCTCTTGCAGTTAAAGAACTTTTCAGAAGCCTCATAGCTCTCAATTGTCGCGTGAGTATCAAAGATCAATTTGAGATCACGGACAATATCATGTGGGTCTGAATTCTCAAACCTTTTCTGAAGCTCCGATTCTAAACCATACAAGATAGCACACCGAAGTGGAGTCTCGAGTCTTGGCGAGGTAAACATTCTTTACTTTGTCGGCAAGATCATGCAGGTGGGTCACCCAATGTGCATCCAAAGACATAGGTCAAATTACCAGCTCTGAGGACAATCCTCAAATTGCGGAACCAATCCGTGAAGTTGCTTCCATTGTTTTTCAACTTTTCTTTCTCTAGGAACGCATTAAAATTGATGGTAGGGGCCGCCATTGATCTACAACATATTTGCAATAGTTTAGACTAAGTTTATGACAAATTGAGTTCTAATTAATAGTTAAATTAATCTAGGTGAACTCCCACTCAAAACAATATCCCTCACATTGTTTTAGTGATCACATGAACCAAATCCACCACATCAACACCGATCATCACGAGAGTTGATATAGTTTCAATGGCGAACAATCGACATGTTCATCATATCTACTATATGATTCATGCTTTACCTTTCGGTGATCCGTGTTCCGAGACCATGTCTGTACATGCTAGGCTCGTCAAGATCAAACCTTAGCTTCCGCATGAGCAAATCTGGCTTGCTCACGTTGTATACACTTGCAGAATCTAACACACCCGATCATCACGTGGTGCTTCGAAACAACAAGCTTTAGCAACGGTGCTAACTAAGGGTGAACACTTTATGACTTGAAATTCATGTGCTTGAGGGATCATATTATAATGCTACCGTCGTTAACTAAGCAATACAAGATGCATAAAGGATTAACATCACATGCAATTCATAATCTGTGATATGATATGGCCTTTCTTCTTTGTGCTTCTGATCTCCATCTTCAAGCACGAACATGATCTCCATCATCACCGTCATTGCATCAAGGTTAATGACGCTTCTCCATGGTTGTCGTCCATCGGCTTCAACTATTACAACTACTTTGAATAGACATGCGGGTCTTAACATAAATTAAAGACAACCATATGGCTCCTGCCGGTTGCCAACTTACAATAAGGAACATTGCATACATCAAATATAATCACAATCTTGGCCATATCACATCACTGCACACCCCTGCAAAACAAAGTTAGACGCCTCTACTTTCTTTGCATATTTTACGTAGTCTGGGGCTTTCAATAAGTGTCGTTCTAACTTACGAACAAGAACCACAACATTGATACTAGCATTGTCAATCACCCGTTGTAAATTGAATCTTAACTATGCTGGGAGAAACAAGCACCCGCAAAGCCACTTATGCAATACAAGTTGCATGTCGAGCGTGGAGCAAGTCTCATGATCGATGTCATGTAAGGTTAGCCCGGGCCGCTTCATCCCAACATGCCGCAAGATGCAAAGTACACAAGAAGCAATCGACAATAAAAGCATCAACGCCCACAATGACCATTGTGTTCTACTCGTGCAACAGATCTACATATAGACATGGCTCTGATACCACTGTAGGGTTTAGTAGCATGGAAAACAAAAAATTTCTATCGCATACAAACAAACAAGCCAAGATCTATCTACTAGATTGTAGCAACGAGTCGATGAAATAACTCACCCTCGAAGATTCCAAAGTGTCTAACGAGAGCGGATTCTCGTGGGTGATGTAGTCGTACTCTTCCCGATCTCAAGATCGCGTAGACGATCCTTCCCATGCGTTTGGCGCTCCCGCAGTCGGTCACACGTTCGGTACTCGACGAAGACCTTCCTCTCCCTTGTTCCAGCAGGCAGCGGAGGTTGTAGCACTCTCCTCGTGATTCCGGCAGCACAACGGCGTGGTACCGGAAGTAGAGGGGAGATCTTGCAGGGCTTCGCCTTATGCCGGAGCGAGTATGGTGGACTATGAGAGAGCCCTCGACGATCTAGAGTTTAGACACGCCAAGGAGGAGGCTTGGCCGGCGGCTAGGGTTTGACCTAGGCGGCGGCGAGATGCCCTAGGCTGGCGGCGGCTATGGAGGGCGGCGGCGGCTAGGGTTAGGGTTTAGAGGTAGGGAACTTGTGTGTTAGGAGGGGAGCCCTGCGCCTCCTCTTGTAGGAGGGAGGCGCCGACCAAGGGGAGGGGAATCCCTCCCCAACTCGGATCCCAAGTGGGCCGGCGGTGGAGGAGGGACTCCTTCCCAACTCGGTTTCCACCTCCCTCTCCACTTCCCAAAATAGTCGTTTGACTTTCAAATTGGCGTTTGACTTTTTCAAACTAGGATTTGATTAAACCCTTTATTTTATTCAGCGATGACACCTAGTACATGATGCAATCATACCAACTTGATATAACACATTCATGTACCCTTCCCCTCCGGAGTGCCGGACATTCCGGAACCTTCTAGAACATTCCCGATGAAAACACCGGAACCATTCTCCAACTCCGAAACAGGACTTTCCTTATATGAATATTATTCTCCGGACCATTCCGGATCTCCTCGTGATATCCCTGATCCCATCCGAGACTCCGAACAACATTCGGTCTCTTTCTCATCATTCCATAACTACTCAAACAACATCGAATCCTTAAGTGTGTCTCCCTATGGTTCGTGAATTATGCGGACATGATCGAGACACTTCTCCGAACAATAACCAACAGAGGAATCTGGAAATTCATATGGCTCCCACATATTTCTACGATTACTTTGCGATCGAATGAACCACTTACATACGATACCAATTTCCCTTTGTCTCACGATAGTTTACTTATCCGAGGTTATGATCGTCGGTATCTCTGCATACCTAGTTCAACCTCGTTCGATAAGTACTCTTTTCTCGTTCGTGATATGTGATCCCTTGTGAGCTAGTCACATGCTTGCAAGCTAATTGGATGACATTCCACCAAGAGGGCCCAGTATATCTATCCGTCATATGGATGGACAAATCCACTCTTGATCCATGTGTCTCAACCAATACTTTCCGAACACTCAATGCCACCTTTATAGCCACCCAGTTACGGTGTGGTGTTTGATGTCATCAAAGCATCCTTCCGGTGAAGGTGATATGCATGATCTCATGGTCGAAGGAATTAGGTTACTATGTATCAGAAAGCATATAGCAATTGAACTATTAAAATGACTTGATCTTTATGCTACGCTTATCTATAGGAGTATGTCCATCATATCATTCTCCTAACGATATGATCTTGTTGTTAATAACATCTCAATGTTCATGATAGGGAAACCACAATCATTTATTAACCAACAAGCTAGTGATGTATAGAGGATTTACTAGGGACTTCAATTTAAGTTTACAAATCACACAAGTATTAATGTTTCCTTGTTAATAATATTATAGCATGAATATAAACATTTATCATAAACACAAAGATATAATAATAACTATATTTATTATTGCCTCTAGGGCATATCTCCAACAAACGCAACATGGTTCTTGCGGGCGTTGATGTTTTCTGTTGCAAGCCTCTTGTTTGTGTTCTTCTTATGACGCGGGATAGTGAGATTGAAGCGGTCCAGGCCAACCTTACGCGACGTCGTTCGCGAGACCGGCTCTGAACTTGATGTGTGGCTTGTTCCACACATGCGGCTGGTGGATGCCAGTTTCTCTCACTATAGTTGTCATGGGATTTACACCAGAGTTTGGCAACCATAATATCACCGTTGTGGCTTTCCGTAGATAAGAATCTATCTTAGCTTGATACTCCCATAGGCCATGTAAAACATGCAACAACAAAGTAGAGGCGTCTAACTTGTTTTTGCAGGGAGTGTTTTCTATAATATGGTATGGCCCAAGATGTGATGTGTATGTTGTATGCAATGATCATGTTTTGTAATGTTTCACGACTTGCATGTCGATGAGTACACAACCGGCAGGAGCCATATGGTTGTCTTTATAATTGTGTATGACCTGTGTGTCAACTTCTTATACGCCATGTAATAGTTTCACTTTATCGCTAAGTAGTTAGCAATAGTTGTAGTTGCTATTCGTGGTGGAGGCAATCATGGTGGAGTGATGGAGATCATGCCGACACGCACAAGATGGAGATTATTGCGCGAATATTGGCTATACCATGTCACATAAAGTTATATGGATGTGATGTTTATCCTTTTATGTATCTTATTATGCTTAGATCATGACGGTAGCATTATAAGATGATTCCTCACTTAAAGATCAAGATAAAAACTGTGTTCTCCCCAAGTATGCACCGTTGCGAAAGTTCGTCGTGTCCAAGCATCACGTGATGATCGGGTGCTATAGACTCTACGCTCACATACAACGGGTGCAAGCCAGTTTTGCACACGCGGAAATACTTGGGTTTGACTTGACGAGCCTAGCATGTACAGACATGGCCTAGGAACACATGAACCGAAAGGTTAAGCATGAGTCATATGAATGATATGATCGACACTTCGTTGTCCACCATTGAAGCCACATCTCTTCTCGTGAAGATCGGATTAGGTGTGGTGAATTTGGATCGTGTTCACTAAACAACTTGAGGGATGTTGAATTTAGTGGGAGTTCATCTAGTAATTTGATTAAGTTGAACTAGTTATCATGAACATAGTCTAATTTGTACTTGCAAATATTGTAGATCAAATGGCTAAGTCCAACTTCAACTTCAACGCTATTTGAGAAAGAAAAGCTTAGAAAAATGGGTCTAACTTCACCAACTGGTTCCGCAATCGAGAATCATTCTCTCGGCGGTCAAAAGGACTATGTCCTTGAGAATGCGCTAGGTGACGCCCTCGTAGATGCTACCTTGATTAGAAAGTTGTCTATCAGTCGCGCAAAGATGATTATGGTGTGATTAAGAGCACCATGTTGTTTGCTATGGAATCGGACCTTCAAAATCGTTTTGAAGACTATCTCGGGCCCTTTGAGATTCTTGAGGAGCTGAAAACTATGTTTCAGACTCAGGCCCGTTCTGAGAGATATGAGATCTCTGAGAAATTCTTTAACTGCAAGATGGAGGAAGGGAGTTCCGTTAGTGAGCACGCCATAAAGATGTCGGGCTACACTCAACGCCTTGAGCAACTGGACTGCAAGATTCCAGAGGAGCTCAAGATTGACAGGGTTCTGCAATCACTCCCTCGTAGCTACAAAAGTTTTGTAGTGACTCATAATCAGATTGGTTCCACTGATACGATCACCGAGCTCTTTGCAAAGATGAAGGTTGCGGAGGTGGACATCAAAAAGGATAATCATGTGTTGATGGTCAACAAGCCCCCCACCCTCAAGAAAGGTAAGGGTGCAAAGAAGCCCTTCAAGAAAGGCGGCGGCAAGCGCGTTGCCCCTGCTGAGAAGAAGCTCAAGTCTGGACCCAAGCCGGACACTGAGTGCTTCTATTGCAAGGACAAGGGTCCTTTGAAGCTGAATCGTCCAAGTACTTAGCGGACAAGAAGGCTGGCACCATCAAAGGTATATTTGATATACATGTTATTGATGTTTTCCTTACTAGCCCTCGTTGTAGTGCCTGGGTATTTGATACTGGTTCTGTTGCTAATATTTGTAACTCAAAACAGGAGCTACGGAATAGACGGCGGCTTGCGAGGGATGAGGTGACGATGCGTGTTGGCAACGGATCAAGAGTTGATGTGATGGCCGTCGGCACGCTCTCCTTGGTTTTACCATCGGGATTAGTTTTAAACATTAATAAGTGTTATTATGTGCCTGCGTTGATCGTGAACATTATTTCTGGATCGTGTTTGTTGCAAGACGGTTATTCATTTAAATCGGAGAATAATGGTTGTTCTATTTATATGAGTAACATCTTTTATGGTCATGCACCTGTTGTGAATGGTTTATTTCTTCTGAATCTCAAAAGGGATGAAACACACATCCATAACATTGAGGTTAAGAGATGAAAAGTAGATAGTGATAATACTGCTTATTTGTGGCACTGTCGTCTAGGTCATATTGGTGTAAAGCGCATGAAGAAACTCCATTCTGATGGACTTTTGGAGTCCCTTGATTTTGAATCATTTGACACATGCGAACCATGCCTCATGGGCAAGATGATCAAAACCACGTTCTTCGGAATGATGGAGCGAGCAACGGACTTGTTGGAAATCATACATACTGATGTATGCGGACCGATGAGTGTTTCGACGCGGGGTGGATATCGCTATTTTATCACTTTTACCGATGACTTAAGTAGATATGGGTATATCTATTTAATGAAACATAAATCTGAAACATTTGAAAAGTTCAAGGAATTTCAGAATGAAGTGGAGAACCATCGTAACAGAAAATTAAGTTTCTACGATCCGATCGTGGAGGTGAATATTTGAGTTATGATTTTCTCACGCATCTTAAAGCAAGCGGAATCGTTTCGTAACTCACGCCACCCGGAACACCAGTAGCATTGGTGTGTCTCGAGCAGAATCGAACCCTATTAGATATGGTCCGATCGATGATGTCTCTTACTGATTTGCCGTTATGATTTTGGGGTTATGAATTAGAAACGCTGCATTCACTTTAAATAGGGCACCATCTAAATCCGTTGAGACGACACCGTATGAACCGTGGTTTGGTGCTAAACCTAATTTGTCGTTTCTTAAATTTTGGGGATGCGAAGCTTACGTCAAGAAGTTGATGCCGGACAAGCTCGAACCCAAAGCGGAGAAGTGCTTCTTCATAGGATACCCTAAGGAAACTATTGTGTATACCTTCTATCATAGAACCGAAGGCAAAGTGTTTGTCGCAAAGAACGGTTCCTTTCTTGAGAAGGAGTTTCTCTCGAAAGAAGTGAGTGGGAGGAAAGTAGAGCTAGACGAGGTTATTGAACCTTCTCTTGAGTTGGAGAGTAGCGCAGCACCTAAAATTGTTCTAGTGTCGCCTGCACCAACAATATAGGAAGCTAATGACAAGGATCATGAAGCTTCGGATGCTGCTGCTACTGAACGTCGCAGGTCGACAAGGTCGCGTGCCCCTCCTGAGTGGTATGGCAACCCTGTCTTGACTGTCTTGTTGGTATAAGACAGTGAACCTACGAACTATGAGGAAGCGATGATGAGCCCAGACTCTGAGAAATGTCTAGAAGCCATGAAATCCGAATTGGGATCCATGAGCGAAAACCTAGTATGGACTTTGGTGGACCCTCCTAGCGACCGAAAGGCCGTTGAGTGCAAATGGATCTTCAAGAAGAAAACGGACGCAGATGGTAATGTTACCGTCTATAAAGCACAGCTTGTCGCGAAAGGTTTTCGACAAGTTCAAGGTGTTGACTACGATGAGACTTTCTCTCCCGTAGCGATGTTTAAGTCCATTCGGATTTTATTAGCAATTGCTGCGTTTCATGATTATGAAATATGGCAGATGGATGTCAAGACTGTGTTCCTCAATGGCAACATTTATGAAGAGTTGTATATGATGCAACCCGAAGGTTTTGTCTATTCTAAGGATGCTGATAAAGTGTGCAAACTTCAGCGTTCCATTTATGGACTGAAGCAAGCATCTCGGAGTTGGAACCTTCGTTTTGATCAGGTGATCAAGAGCTTTGGATTTGTTCCAAATTGCTACGAAGCTTGTATCTACAAGAAAGTGAGTGGGAGCTCGGTGACATTTCTAGTACTATTTGTGGATGACATATTGATTATTGGAAATGACATTAACATGCTTAACGATGTGAAGAGTTATTTGAACAAGTGTTTTTCAATGAAAGACCTAGGTGAAGCTGCTTATATATTGGGCATCAAAATCTATAGAGATAGACAAAGACGCCTGATAGATTTAAGCCAGAGTACATACCTAGACAAAGTTCTGAAAAGGTTCAAAATGGATAAGGCAAAGAAAGGTTCAGTGCCGATGTTGTTAGGTAAGATATTGAGCAAGGCTCAGTGTCCAGCTACGGTAAATGATAGAGAAGCTATGAGCAAAGTGCCTTATGCCTCGGCCATAGGTTCTATCATGTATGCCATGCTGTGTACTAGACCGGATGTGTCCAATGCTCTTAGTTTGACGAGCACATATCAAAGTGATCCAGGAGTGGAACACTGGACAGTCGTGAAGAACATCCTAAAGTACCTAAATAGGACTAAAGAAATGTTCTTAGTCTATGGAGGTGATGAACAGCTCGTCGTAAAAGGTTACGTCGACGCTAGTTTCGACACCGACAAGGATGATTCTAAATCTCAGACAGGATACGTTTATATTTTGAATGGAGGAGCTGTGAGCTGGATAAGCTGCAAGCAAAGCGTGATCGCGGGATCTACAGTAGAAGCGGAATACATGGATGCTGCAGAAGCGTCAAGTGAAGGAGTTTGGATCAGGAACTTCATCACTGAGCTTTGTGTGGTTCCAAGTGCATTGGACCCACTGGAGATATTGTGTGACAACACTGGCGCCATAGAACTCGCTAAGGAACCAAGATATCATCCAAAGACCAAGCATATCAACCGCAATTTCATATAATCCAAGATTATATACCATATGGAGATCTGAAGATTAGCAAAGTACATATAGATCTGAATGTCGCAGATCCATTGACTAAACCTCTTCCGCGTGTAAAACATGATCAACACCTTAGTGCCATGGGTGTGAGATTATTGCCGAATGTAAACTAGATTATTGACTCTAGTGCAAGTTGGAGACTGTTGGAATTATGCCCTAGAGGCAATAATAAAGATATTATTATTATAATTCTTGTTCATGATAAAGTTTATATTCCATGCTAGAATTTTATTAAGCGGAAACCTTAATACTTGTGTGGTTTGTGAACAACATCGTGTCCCTAGTATGCCTCTATGGACTAGCTCATTGATTAGTGATGGTTAAGGTTTCCTAACCATAGACATGAGTTGTCGATTAATAATGAGATCATATCATTGGGAGAATGATATGATGGACAGACCCAAACTAAGCGGAGCAATTAGATCGTATCATCGTGTTCATCTTTGCGAAGCTTTTCTTATGTAAAATATTGTATTCCTTAGACCATGAGATAATACAACTCCCTGGTATCGGAAGAAAGCTTTGAGGTCATCAAACGTCATCCTATGAGAGGGTGATCATAAAGGTGTCTCTCAGGTGATCGAAAAGTATCTGTTGGGTTGTATGTATCGAGATGGGATTTGTCCCTCCCAAGTCGGAGAGATATACTTGGGCCCACTCGTGTCGATATCAACACCGCTTGCAAGCATGTGGTTAAGGAGTTAATCACAAAGTGATATCGGATTACGAACGAGTAAAGTACTTCGTGAACGATATTGAACTAGGTATGACTGCACCGACGATCAAATCTCGAAAGTAAAATATCGCGTGGAAGGGAATATATATGGGATTGATTGAATCCTCGGCATCGTGGTTCATCCGATATGATCATCGATGAATGTGTGGGAGTCAATATGGGTTTCCATACCCAGCTGATTATTGATAGAAGATCATGTGCATATTCTCGAACTCGAAGGGTCACACACTTAACGTGTCTCGACGCTAGGATAGATTGGATAATTGGTTTATGAGTTTTTGTTGAGTCTCGGATGGGATCCGGACATCACGAGGTTAGAATGGTCGGATAATAAGATTCATATAAGGCAATGCAGTTTTTGGAGTTCGAATTGTTTGGGTTAATCGGTGCAGGAAGCTTGAGAACCTTCCGGAGGGGGACCAACGTGGCCCTACCTGCGGGAGGAATGGGCCTATGAGGGAGTGCCCTGGCGCATTGGGCCGGGGCACAAGGCCCCATAGGGCCCAGTGGCCAAACCTAGGGAAACCCTAGGGAGCTTCTAGAAGGAAACTTGCCCTCCTCCTCCTTGGCCACCGGCCTAGGGCTTGGGGAGGGGCTAGGGATGCCCACCCTCTATATATAGAGGGTCGCACCTCTCCCACACCTCCTCCACAACCCTAGCCGCCTGCCCTCCTCTCTCTCTCCTCCCACATTGCGTGGCGAAGCCTGCTGTGAAACTCTCCACCACTTGCACCGTGCCGTCGCGTTGTAGATCCAATCCGTCTCTCCACCATACTTGCTGGACCGAGGAAGGAGGAGACGTCGAGGTGCGGCACGTGTGCATCTCTCGGAGGCATCGCCACTTGCGGTGTTAGATCGGATCGGATCGCGAGGAGGAGAAGTGAGTACGACTAGATCACCCACGTTAAACGAGCGTTCATTGTCTTGAATCTTCAAGGGTATGAAGATCTCATCTAATCCCCCTCGTTGTTTGCATCTCCTAGATTAGATCTTGGCTTTCCCGTTCGCATCCGTAGAAATTTTTTGATTTACTATGCTGCGAAACCCTTCAGTGGTATCAGAGCTAGATCTATGCGTAGATGTGTTTCACGAGTAGAACGCTGTAGGGTTTCGTAGCATGGAAAACAAAAAATTTCTATCGCATACAAACAAACAAGCCAAGATCTATCTACTAGATTGTAGCAACGAGTCGATGGAATAACTCACCCTCGAAGATTCCAAAGTGCCTTTTAGATAGCGCATGACTCTTTCAAGAGCTTGCCAATGATCATCTCTAGGATTTGAAAAAAATCGACTGAGTTTGCTAACAGCAAACGCGAAGTCAGGCCTTGTCGCGCTAGCCAAGTACATAAGCGAGCCAATTATTTGAGAGTATGTCATTTGATCTCTAACGGTGTCTCGATTCTTTCGAAGTAGTACACTAGGATCATACGGTGTTGGAGAAGACTTGCAGTCCCTATACCCAAAGCGACTCAAAATCTTGTCCACATAGTGATACTGAAGCAGTGTGATCTCACTATCATCATCTCTCAATAGTTTGATGTTCAAGATAACATCAGCTACTCCTAGATCCTTCATCTCAAAATACTGAGATAAGAAATCCTTGACCTCCTCAATTACAGTAAGGTTGGTCCCAAAGATCAGTATGTCATCAACATACAAACATAGAATAACTCCTTTGCCTCCACCATGGCGATAGTATACACACTTGTCAGCTTCGTTTACAACAAAGCCTGCAATGGTTAAGGGTTTATCAAATTTTTCGTGCCACTGCTTAGGTGCTTGTTTAAGACCATATAAAGACTTCAGTAGCTTGCACACTTTTCTTTCTTGACCATTTAGTACAAGACCATCAGGTTGATCCATATAAATTTCCTCATCCAACTCTCCATTTAGGAAAGTCGTCTTAACGTCCATTTGATGAACGAGAAGGCCGTGTGAGGCAGCCAGAGAAAGTAGTACTCGAATGGTGGTCAACCTTGCTACACGTGAGTAAGTGTCAAAGAAGTCTTCACCTTCCTTTTGGGTATAACCCTTGGCCACAAGCCTTGCCTTGTACTTCTCAATAGTACCATCAGGCCTTAGTTTCTTCTTAAACACCCATTTACATCCTACAGGTTTGCACCCATAAGGACGATCAGTGATCTCCCATGTTTCATTAGCTAAGATGGAATTCATCTCACTATGAACAACTTCCTTCCAGTAGTCAGCATCAGGAGATGCATAAGCCTCTGAAATGGAAGTGGGAGTGTCATCGACAAGGTACACAATGAAATCATCACCAAAAGACTTTGCAGTCCTTTGTCTCTTGATCCTTTTAGGAATTTCATTATCATCCTCCTTAGGACTTTCAGAGTGTTCAATTGGAATGGTAGGTTCAGAGAATGTAGCAAATTCTTGATTAGATGAACTAGGTATCTCCGGATTTGATGAGTTAGGTTTATCCTTCATCGGAAAGATATCCTCAAAGAAAGTCACATCAGTCGACTCCATGATTGTACCGAAATGAATGTCATGCACTTCAGATTTTACTATCAAGAATCTATAACCAATGCTATGAAAAGCATAGCCCAGAAAAACACAATCAATGGTTTTTGGTCCAAGCTTGCGCTTCTTAGGGATTGGTACATTAACCTTTGCCAAACAACCCCAAGTACGTAAGTAAGAGAGTTTTAATATTTTCTTCTCCCATTCTTCGAATGGAGTAATTTCTTTGTTCTTTGTGGGAACTCGGTTTAGGACATGACACGCGGTCAGTAGTGTCTCCCCCCACCATTCCTTAGAAAGACCCGATGTGTCTAACATGGCGTTAACCAAATCTGTTAGAGTACGATTCTTTCTTTCGGCTACTCCATTTGACTGGGGTGAGTAGGGAGGCGTCCTCTCATGAATTATGACATGTTCCGCACAAAAGGAATCAAACTCGTTGGAAAAATACTCTCCACCACGATCAGACCTAAGCCTCTTAATATTTTGATCAAGTTGATTTTCTGCCTCAGCTTTATAGATTTTGAGAAAACTCAAAGCCTCTTGATTTCAGAAGATACACATGACAATATCTCGTAGAGTCATCGATCAAAGTCATGAAATATTTCTTTCCACCTTTTGTCAACACACCATTCATCTCACAAAGATCAGAATGTATGAGCTCTAGTGGTGTTAAATTCCTCACTTCTGCAGTCGTATGTGACTTGCGAGGTTGTTTAGCTTGCACGCAGACTTGGCACTTAGATCCCTTAACAGTTGTGAAATCAGGGATTAAATTCATTTTGGCTAGCCGCGTCATACAACCAAAATTAATATGACAAAGACGAGAGTGCCAGACATTTGATTCAAAATTCGTGTAGATATGATTAACCACTTTATTACAAATGTTTGACAAAGATAAGCGGAATAAGCCTCCGCACTCATAGCCTTTACCAACAAAGGTTCTATACTTCAAAATTACAAATTTATTGGACTCGAATACAATCTTGTAGCCATCTCGACACAGAAGAGATCCGCTAACAAGATTTTTATTTATTGAGGGAACATGATGCACGTTCTTCAGGCGCACGGTCTTTCCCGAAGTGAACTTCAAATCGACCGTACCAACACCATGAACAGAAGCATGCGAGTCGTTTCCCATCAGCATGGTTTGAGTCCCTCTGACCTGATATGAAGAAAACATGAAAATATCAGAACAGACATGTACATTAGTGTCCGTGTCAATCCACTAATCAGAAGAATGACATAATGAAAGAACAATAGGTAATATATCATACCCAATACCTTTCATCTCAACGTCGCCCATGACAACATTAGCAGTCTTGCTGCCCTTCCCATGCTGGCGCTTGTCAAAGCGGTTGGGACAAGCAGGAGCCTAATGATTAGGATCACAGCACACATGACAAGCACCTTTCCTCTTATCAGTCTTCTTCTTGAAGCTGGTGGACTGTGAGGCCTTGTTCTTTCCATCAAACTTTTCTTTGTCATCAAACTTGCCTTTGTTCTTGAACTTGTGAGGCTGGAAGTTCCATTTCTATACCAGGTTGGCATTAGAACCTCCCTCGGTACCTCGAGCATGTGTGTCTTTTGCTCTCTCCTTCTCTTCCACATCAAGAGTCCCAATGAGATCCGTCACGGAGAACTCTTGTCTCTTGTGCTTCAGAGAAGTAGCAAAATTCCTCCATGATTGAGGAAGTTTGGCAATAATGCCTCCGACAACAAACTTGTCCGGTAACACACAAGTGAAGTGCTCAAGCTCCCTGGCAAGTGACTGTATCTCATGAGCCTCCTCCACAATGGGGCGGTCCTCGACCATCTTATAGTCATAGAATTGTTCCATGACATACAGTTCACTGCCAGCATTGGAGACTCCAAATTTTCTCTCGAGCGCATCCTACATATCCTTTCCATTGCTAAATGACAGATATGAATCGACAATATTGTCGCCAAGAATGCTGATCAAGGCAGCCTTGAAAGTGGTATCAAGTTTTTGGAACGCCTCTTCCTGAGCAGGATTAAGTTCTCCCTCAGGTGCGCCATAGATGGCGTTATAGCAGCTCATGGTCTGAAACCAGAGCACTACTCTCGCATGCCATCGTTTGTAATTCACACCTTCGAACACATGTGGCTTCATAGAAGCAACAAAGCCACTTGGGGCAAATTGCCTGAAATAAGATTTTTGGATTTTTGAAAATAAGAGCAATTTACCAAGCGAATTATCCATAATAAACGCTAGATAAAACATGATTAGAATAATAGGCAATATACTAACCATGTGAGATAGCGAATACATATTAAGACATATAACCAAACAAACTGCAAGGCGTAACACTTTAGATATGATCAGGACAAGATTGAGAAAGAAGGTATACACGGCAGTAGCAGAAGAGGACCCGCCGGCGTTGGAACTGTCGTTGGCCATGTCGTCGATGAAGAGGGTGCTGATGTCGGGGAAGAAGTCCTCGTCGGGGAAGACGTCGCCGCAGTCGCTCTCCGTGATGGAGTCCATGACGAAGCCAATAGTCGCGTCGATAGCGCTCCCCCAAAACCCGTACATGACTCGAAGCAGCGGGGTTTCGGATGGGGAAGAACTGTTGGATCGAATTAAACCTCCACTGAGTCGTATTTAAAACCCAAGACTGTTCAAATTCTGCACACCCGTTTATATAACAGTCATGCGTGGCAAAAAAGAACTCGGCTCGGCGAGATTCTCGCAACTCGCCGCGCCGCGAGGCGGGCGGCGGAGGAGGAGGAGGGCACGTGTGAGACTCTCTCCTTCTCCTTCTCATCCTTTTACCAAGTGGTAGGAGAGCCTTCCTTATAAGCTGGTGAAATCTTCTTCAACTAGCAATGTGGGACTAAACTTTTGTCCCATCTCTTGTCATGCATGAATGGGTCACATGGGTCTCTAGAATTTTTAGGAATTATTGGAATGGGAAATGGGCTAGACTATTTGGGCAAAATTCCAACAGAAGGGACTAGTAAATCCTAGGTAGCTGTGATACCACGAAAACCCATATTAGCACCCGGGCACCATGGTGTCTTTTTCTTTAAATATTGAAAAGCCTATATCCAATAATCTAAAAAATCTGAAACAATTAGGCGCTACCATATACACATTCCGAAGGTACGGTAGAAATTTTAGAAAAAATATGTTATATTTTGGGAAATACAAAAAGATAAATTTCTAATAGAAGAATATGTTTTTTGCCCCTATGTATAGTCTATATCCCAAGATAAAACGAGTTTTTTACCAAAATTTGTTATGGTTATCGAACCATATACATGTATTCCCGAATAAATTTTATGAATTTTAATACCAAAAGTACAAAAAAGGTAAAAAATTAAATCAAGTACACACTGGTGTCCGGACGCGGCAAATCCGCTCTCATGAAACCATGTTTATAAAAATAATACTCTCTCCGTCTCAAAATAGATGTTCGTGATTTATCAAAAAGTAGATAAATCTAAACAGTATTTTATATATAGATTTATCTAAATTTTGACAAATCTAAAACATTTATTTTAAAACGAAGAGTAGAAATCCTATATAGTTATGACAATATATGTACCAGCTAGCTGACAGACAAGGAGCTTGGCGAGGATGAAGTATACATCACGGCAGCTCGGATGAGACATGTTCTAGAGGGCCCTGGGTGGATATAAAATACGCTCCTATGCAGATTATCGGAAGCCCGAGCTGACACTGAATACGCCAATGGTGAGAATCATGAGGCAGCCTACGCGGTCAGGATAAAAAGCTATATATATCGCTTGTCCGCTAAAAACAAGTATAATAAGATGATATCAACTGACTATAAGATATTAAATAATATATTTAAACTGAGTTAGAAGAGAGAAGATAAAAGAAAAGAAGAGTGGACTCTCATGCAAGAGCTAGCTCTAGCACGTGCTCCTCGTCACTTTGTAAGAGTAAACGGTGAGGAAAGTATAAAGTATTACATTTCTATGCTTATTATTGTGCATATTGGCTATTTGGTTAATTATAGATGACATGACACTACTTATAGTCAGCAGTTGGCTATACTATTGTTCTTACTCTAAAAAGATTTTTTGGAAAACGTACTCCTACTCCCGTTCGCCGCATAGTTCAAACCCTCTGCTCCCGGGACAGCTCTTGGAGACCCTTCTCCGGTTATAGAAACGGTACTCCTTCGGTTTGGAAATATATAATGTTTTAACTTTTAGGTTAGTAAAGTTAATAAATCTATACATTAAAAGGTGTCTAGATATATTTACTGCACAAGCCTACAATATTTTATATTTTTAACAAAAGGAGTACAACAGTACTTGCTAGTTGATTTTGGTGACAATGACAGCAGATCAGTTTACCAAAAATAATTTGCTCAAGGAGAAAAACGTGACAATTGCTACGAAGTACTCCCTTCATTTTAAAATATAAGACATTTTAGTTTGTGAAGCTAATAAATCTATACCTATTTTAATATGTAGGTTTATTTCAAACTTACTAAAATAAGTTTAGATAAATTATTTTTATAAAGCTAAAATATCTTATATTTTGAAACAGAGGGAGTATTTCCGTTCGACGCATAGTTCAAAACCGCTGCTGCGGAGACAGCTCGTGGATATCCTTCTCCGGCCAGCGTCTGGCGTAGTCCGTACGGGAGTAGTCGCGACGGGCGGCAACCAACAAGTAGAACGCCAGGGCCAAGCCGATAGGCCTGACTCTGACCCATAGCAAACATGGCAACGGCCAAGGGCCCACGCACCTAGAGGGCCCATTTTTGTACCGCCCTGGCAATCTTCGTTGCTAGTAGTGATTAACATTGACAGGTGCAATTTCATTCTGCTCTAATATAAGACTAGAACGTATTGATACAGAACTACGCGGCTGGCCAGCCACGCGCGGCCAGCTACGGTAAGGAAGAAATAGTTTATTTTTTTGTCTTCATTTTTCTAAGAATGTATTCGTCTTCTTTTATTAATATAACTCTTTTTAACATATATTAATTGACTTAAATTTGTCTAGATTTGAAGTACATCCACACCGTTGCAACTCATTAACTTCTCGGTTACAACATTTATTTAATTCTCGGTTAAAACCTAGTTGTAACTCATTAATTTCTCAGTTACAACTCATATTTAACCTACAATGCACGAGTCACGAAGTATATCCAATGGTGAGAGAGACGACCGAGACTTAGCTTAAAATTTTTACTCATTTCTAAGTAGTAGTGAGCAAAGACATATAATCATTTTGGTTATTTTTTTGTCCGACAAAAATTTCATCGAAACATATCTAACATATATATATATATATATATATATATATATATATATATATAAGTTTCATCAAATGCGTTAATATCTCCCATTTCCTCTTTGCACGTTTCTAGTTCCTTGTTGGATCTAGTGCTTCAGGATGATTGTGTGTAAAATTTATTTTGGGGATTTCTATCACTTGAATGGTCGTCGGCAGATGCCCAAAATTCGGTGGATGCGCTCTTAGGGTGGAGATCCATGCCAGCGACCTGGAATAGAAGCTCGTCCATGACGCAGGGAGTAGAGGGCGGAATAGCAAGCTGGACAGCGACCTCGTCGGGGAGCTGGATTGAGTAGAGGTCAGCTTCTAGGCGACCTGGGCATCGACCGCTCGTGCGTTCTGGCGACCTGAGAAGCGAAGTGCTCATTTGGAGCGGCAGCGAGGCGAGAAGAGGTTGCAGAGGCCGCCGTCAATCTTGGAGAGCACCCCGACGGTGAGCGGCGTGGGCGACAATGCATCGGAAGTCGGGCGTGCGGACGGACGGGGCAGCGGCGAGGACACAGGTCCAACCGGCTGAGGCGTTGGAGACGCAGTCAACGCAATAGGAAGCGATGGAGATGGACGGCTCGCGACGTATTCTAGTGATCGAAAGGCCGGAGGGGCCCGCTGAGTTTGGCAATATTCTAACCGTTCTAGAAATAGAAATCCCATTCTTATATAGTTCTATTTTTTTTGCGGGTATAGCTCCATATATATTGTGCAAAGGGATGTGGTTACCGAATTTTACTACACATGAATTAATGGTTGTAAACTAAATCCTTTGGTCCTGGGGGATAATGAAAGATCTGTTACGTTTGTTCCTTACTGTTTTTTGTTCACCATAATTGCCTTATCTGGTCATTGGAACGGGTGGATTAGCATTCGTAGTGTTTTAACAAGGAATGTTCTATTAGATATATGTGGATGGTCTTAGTGTTAATCCTTGACGGGTTCTTTCCTTAACCTGATTAATTACATTGTGTGTTGAAATATATTGTCTTGCCTTTTTCATTAGTTCGGACTGTTGGTTGTGTTGACTAGTGCACGCAATTCAATATGGTATCAGAGCAAGAGGTTTTAGGATCAAATCCTGGCCAATGTAAGAAGAAAAAAACAAATATTGTGGCTCCTCAAACATATGTCATAATAGGCCAAAGGGCGGAAAGACGTAGGGTGAGTGTTGAAATATATTGTCTAGCTCTTTCCATCAGTTCGGACTGTTGATTGTGTTGACTAGTGCATGTAATTTAATATGATACCAGAGCAGGAGGTCCTAGGATCAAATCCTGGCTAACGCAAGAAAAACCAATATTGTAGCTCTCCAAACATACGTCACAATAGGCCAAATGGCGAAAGACGTAGGACGTATTGAAATATATTGTTTAATCCTTTCTATCAGTTTGGACGGTTGGTTGCGTTGTCTAGTGCATGCAATTCAATATTATGGAGGACTGATTAAGGTTGTGAAATATTACCACCCCAACTCCAGAATCCAGATACTTATTTGGTCCTTGTTTTGGCAGCTATTTTTAATTTTATCTAATTCATAGTATTAGTTGGCATGATTGATTTATTAGGTGTGTTTAGAACACTCTTTCCTTCAATCTGTTTATACTATTACCATCTCGAACGATGGGAACTAAACCTTGGCTTATTGTAGTTATATATAACTAAGATAAATGGTAAAATGTGGCATTTTAGTATTTATCCGTGTTATTCCCAATGTGGGATCCATGCCCAAGCATTTGTGGTTTAGAACATTAGATTTCATAGGCATCGGTGGCTTCTAACAATGATCGTGATGTGGTGTGATACGCCCAATTTGCATCACCATTCTATATCATAATTTACCTCTATTTATTGGTATTTGTCCTATTATGAGGTATTACTTATGACTTTTCATCTATTTATGCATCTGGATGATTCTCAAAGGATTGATTGCCGGAGTCTGGATTCTGATGGAAAAGAAGGCGTTTCGGTGCAATTTTGCGAAGATCAGAAAAATACTAGAAAAATATGGAAACATATTATTTTACCAAAAGACGAAGGAAGCCAGAATGAGGGACGAAGAGGGGCCTCAGGGGGGCTACACCCCCTAGGCGCTGGCCCACCTGACCCCGCGCCTAGGGCAGGTGTGGCCTACCTGCCCGGCCTCCGACTCCGCCCCTTCGCCTATATCTTCCCTTCGAAACCCTAAGGCTCGGGGAGCGACCACAGATAGATTTCCGCGGCCTCTGGGGGCGGATCTCTTCGGCAGATAGATTTCTGCCCGAGGAATTCCTTCCCGGAGAGGGGAGTGTAGGGTTCGCAGCATAGAAAACAAAAAAATTCCTACGATGGGAACAACTATGTACCAAGATCTATCTACTAGATACAAGCAACGGGCGGATATACATCCGTAGAGAACATACCCTTGAAGACCGAAAAATCTTAACGAGTCCAAACTCTTGGTTGATGTAGATGATCTCTTGTCGATCTCAAGATCGAGAGGAAGTCCTAGCGCCGCAAAATAGCATCTCATCCGTGCTCGCACACACGTACGAGACATCGAGCAACCTCTGCCTCCTCGCTCCAGCGATGCAGCGGAAGCACAACCCTTTCTTGCTGAATAGCCACCGGGAACATGTATCTCGCTAATCCGAGACCATGGGGAATAAATTCTAGAGTGGGGGAGAGATCCTTCACAAGGAGGTGTGCTTTGAGAGGAGGAGAGGGGGGCCTTTTATAGGGAGAGGGGGGCACCCCAAGGGGCATGGCGCCAACCATGGTGGCTGCCCCCACCTCTTCCACATTCATGTGGGTGGAGCTCCCACTCAAAATGAAAAGCCTCCACTCCCATAAAAGAGCCTCCACTCAAAAATCCACTCACATGCATTAAATTTCCACCAAATTTAATGCAAGCTCTCATTTAAATAAAACTCTTTTATTTATTTATTTATTCAGAATTTTTTAATTACTTTAATTAACAAATATTCACATAAAACCCCTTGCTAGTATTCAATTTCACATGCAGAACCAGTTTTAGCAATTTCAACCGAAACAGTTTCGGTGTCTAGTGAAATAAATTCCTGCGCTTGTTATTCTTTCCGGCATAAAACTTTTGCTCCAATTGGATGTCAGTGTCCCTTAAGTGTGCCACCCCACGGTTCGCGAATAATGCAGACATGATCCAGACCCTTCTCCGATCAATAATCAGAAGCGGGACCTGGAGATACATACTGACTCCCACACATTCAACGATGACTTTCTTGTGATCGTCGAAACCTTTTATGCTAGTATCTTAATCCCTTTGTTTCACGATATATTACATGTCCGAGATTCGATCATCGGTATCTCCATACCTAGTTTGATCTCGTTACCGACATGTACTATTTTCTTGTTATCGTGTTATAACATTCTAGTGATCAAATCACTTGCTTGCAAGCTAATCAATGTGATATCACCGAGAGGGCCCAGAGCATATCTATCCATCATCGGGATGAACAAATTCCACTCTCGGTCCATGAGCCTCAACATAACACTTTAGTAGTTCTGAAGCCATCTTTATAATCACTTAGTTATGGTGTGACGTTTGATGTCATCAAGAAACTCTTCCGGTGTTAGTGATTGACATGATCTCATGGTCTAAGGATTAGGATCACTTCGTAATTTGTTACAGCAATATAAACTCAATGACTTTGCTCGTAATGCTATAGTTCAGATGAATATTCATCACATCATTACACTAATGTTGTGACCTCGTTATTAACAATGTCCAATGTCCATGATCAGGAAACCTTTGATCATCTTGTTAATCAACGAGCTAGTTTATAAGAGAGGCATAACTAGGAACTTGATTTTTGTTTATTAAACACACATGTATTAACATTTCTGTATTAATACAATTATAGCATGCAAAATAAACATTTATCATAAATAAGGAATACGATAATAACCACTTTATTATTGCCTGTCGGGCATATTCCCTTCAGTCTCCCACTTGCACTAGAGACAATAATCTAGTTTAAAAACTTTGCGTATTGAACACCTATGGCTTTCTGATGTTCCATATACGCAACTGCAAGTGGTTAACATAATCTACCGGATCTGACGCTTTAGGTCCGTGTGTATTTGCATGTCTTTGCGTCTTCACACATCAATCATTCTCCAATGAGATGATATTATATAAATTTGGTCTTTTGGTGAGACCTTCAGTTCCTTGGGGTTAAATCATGTCGATACTATTGTCGTACAATATATCTTTAGTGTTAGACCGTTACGAACCACACCTTAGTTTGATAACAAACTACTTGACACAAATTCCCTCTTTTGCTGCTACTATAGCAGGCATATACTTAGCCTCTTTGTTGTAGTATCCGTCATAATGTCTTAACTTTGGAATTCATCCAAATCCATCATGGAATCTCCTTTCCATTACATTGTGCCACCCATAGTTTAAATTGAGATAAACTTAATTTGTTCTTGCGACAAAACTAGTATCAATGTAACGCTTTACAATGAACTATTTGTAATTGTTTGTCACCTCTACACTAATATATTCTTAGTTCTTCCAAAAGATCATAAGAATATCCTTACTATCGTCCAATGATCATTTTATGATTCATTCTGGTATATTCTCACAACACTTAGAGCATAGGACATATCCAAATGTGTATATATCATGGTATGATTGATCAAAACATTCTCGTAATTTCACTCATCAAGTATCAAAGCACTTGAATCTTATTTCACTTATCAAGTGTCGATACACTTGAATCTTGATTCCATTCTTTTCCATGCGACAAGAACCGCTTCTTGTCGTTTCTATATTGAAATCCTTCAATATCTCATATATGTATGTTTGGCACAACCATATTAGCGTCACAGTCTATCCTCTATAGACAATCATGCTAAATATTCGGGTTTTGCCTAAGTCTTTTATCGAAATGAAATTCTTAACCTTTGTCAATAAAAGATACATCATTTTCAATCAACAAGATGTCCTCCACATAATGTATTAGAAATATGTCTTAGCGCTCCCACTTAATTTCTTGCAAATGCAAGCATCTTCATCGTCTCCAGATGAAAACTCCTTATCATCACGGTGAAGATTCCAACTCCGCGATGCTTACTTCAACCATTGAAGTTTGCATGCCCTTTTAGCATCCTTTGAATTAACAAAACCCTTTGGATCGTGTCATGCACACGTCCTAGGTAACCATTCTTTTAGAAGAATTTTGTTTTGTTTATTTATCTACCATATACCAAATTATATGTAGTTGGTTGCTACTTTAATACGTCTAGACTAAATATCGCTATGAAAGATCAAATTTTGTCATAGTCAACTCCTTGAACATTGTCATAAAATACTTTACAACATGTCAATTATTTCATAGATGTGAAACATCCATGTCTGTATCTTTATAGATCCAAATACGACCGATAGGTTTTTACACCTTTCCGGAGGGTCTTCCAAGTTCAAAAAACTTGATTTCTCGTATATGGAACTATCACTGATTTCATGGCTTCAAGCCATTTGACGGAGTCAGGGCCCATCATCCCTTCTTTGCATGTAGTCGGTTCATCATTGTCAAACAATAATGATTTACTCTCAAATCTCAGCATTTGATTGTTTATTCGACCGACTTGGTTCAATAAGAACTTAGATCTCCGTGACCACAACCTTTGAGGCACATAAGCTATGAGCATTATGGCAGCCTCCAGAACGATTTTCGGCGTTGCGCAACTCATCACATTTAGCTAACGTTCGTTAACCTTATCTAACGAGGTTTAATCTCGTCAATGCCCATTGTTATGGACTTGGGTTTTGGAAGATGGGGATGCTGGAGATCGTGGAATGGTTAGCAAACAAGCAACACGGGGACACGAAGTTTACCCAGGTTCAGGCCCCTGGAGGGAAAACCCTACTCCTGCTTGCCTGCTCTTGATTACGACGGAACCGAAGGTTACAGGGGTGCGCAGATGCAATCTGGCATGGAGGTGTGTATGCGGTGGTGTGCGAGAGATTGTAAGAGAGACTCTTCGTCGTGCCCTCCTGGCCTTTATATAGAGATAGGCAGGTCCCAGGCACAAATCGAGTCGGTTATAGGTTTTAGGGTTTACCCCTTTGAATTTCGTCCGATGGTGGATCGCACAGATCGGAGTTGCAGCTGCCGCTGTCATAGGACTCGTCTATCGATGATGATGTGCGTAGCACAGGGTGTGGAGCCCATGAACCGGGCCTGATCGATGGCAGGGGCACCCGCTATGGAAGGCGGAGAGTGCCAGTCTGCCCCACCTGGAAGCAGAAGCTTCCGAACATGATCTCGAGTCCGTCGCCAACGGGCTCGAAGTCCTTCATGGTGGCCGGTGAGTGGGCGGTGAAGTCGAAGGCGCCGAAGAGGATATGACTCTCTGTCGTCGCGGAGTTGTAGCTCGGGTTGGGACCGTCACGATCGCACAATCAGCGTCCCCAGTTCCCACAGACGGCGCCTGTCACATCCCAAGATTTTCCAAATCTTGTAATGTGAAAAATAAATGAATAAAATAAAACTTTGTTTGATTTTCAGGGCCAGAAGAAACTTTTGAATCCAATTGGAAATCTTCAAACCAATTTGGATCAAATAAATCCTAAAAGGATTTTAAAAGATAAACATTTGATAAAGAAAAATAAAATATTTTGGAATTACTATTTTAGATCTTTCAAATAAAAGGTTTTGGCTTTCAAAAGGAAGGTTTGAAATAAGAAATTATTTTACAAAGCCAAATTAAAACTTAGCCAAGCTTTTGAAATAAAACATTTTGTTTTTATAGAAATGGTAAAGGATTATTTAAAATAAATTCATAAGGATTTAATATCCAAGTTTTATTAATAAAGGTTTTTGCTATTTCCAAAACAACAAAACTTATTTATTCAATTTAAATAATTTTTGCAAGTATTTTGTATTTTCAAATAAAACCTACTATTTGGTTTTGAAAATAATTAGATTTCAAAAGGACTATTTAATTAAAACAAATCCTATTTTATTTTAATAACAATGGTCCATTTTATTTAATTAATGAATGGAACCTAAAAAGGTGTAAAATATTATTTCATTTTGGATTTTGGTTTATGTTACTGAACAGAACCAAATTCATAGTGCAAGGTTTGGTGATTGTTTGAAATGATTTGAACATTGTTTGGTTGTTGAATTTCAAAACAGGAAATAGTTATAGAAAAAGAAAAAAAAGCCAGGAGACAGAAAAAAAATAGAGTTTGGACCAGCCCAGCCGGCCAAGCCCACAAGGCCCAGAACCAGCCCAGGTTTTCCTCCCCGGAGAAAAACGTTTCGCACTCGATTTTAAACCCACAGAGCAGCTAACCGGTGGACCCTTCCCTCACTCTCTTTCCTCACTGACGACTGGACCCCACCTCCCTGTTCATCCTCCTCACCCGCGCGACCCCTTATTCCCCAAAACTGCGCTGCCCTTCTCTGTCATTCAACAGCGCGTTCAATTCACGAATAATGGCTGCGTTAATCTTGCCCCGACCATGCATACATAAGCACCTCTCATCCCTCTGTCATTTCCCCCAAACACCAACTCCACATCGCCCCCAGGCTTCTCGGAATTTCTCTGACACCGCCGCAGTTCCGACCACCGTCCTCCCTCAATTCCGGCCGAGCCTCGCCACCTCCAGTCTCCCCGACCAAGCTCACACCTTCCCCACTCCCTGGCGCATCTCCCAGTACCCTCTGTTCGACCGCGGGCGCCCCAGAGCAACGTCTGCAACAAGCTCTGAACGACGCCGTCGTCCGCTCCAACTCCGACGAGCCCCACAGGTAGTTTCCGGCCGCCCCTATTATTCTCGTTCACGCACACAGCATCTCCGTGATCTCCTGCGTCTAACCATGCTTCTGGTTTGCCTTCTCGTGAACCACAGCATCGTCTCCGACCGCGACGAGAGCACGTCGTCGCCAGAATGAACTCCGGCGAGCGATTACTCCTACGACCGTGCGCCCCCTGCCTCGTCGACCACACGTTGAGCTTCCCCAGTCCTCTGCGATCTCGATGAGCTTACCCCTCCCTTTCTCGCTTCCTGCCTCGCCAGCGCCGCCACTATCTGGCCACTCTGCCGCTCGCCGTTGTCCTAGCGCCGCCAGCTTTTGGCAAGTCAGTAGGAGCCGTTCGATCTAGATCGGGCGAGCAAGATTAGATCACTTAACCGCGAAGGGGTATGATTTCTGGACCGCACGATCTAATTAGATCCAACGCACCGCATAGCCGATCCGGCCGAACCAGTATCGACCAGTGAAATAGCGACGCGTGGCCCGTTTGGTTTAAAACAGAATTTGGAAATCAGATTTAAGTTGCAATTTCAAACCTTTGTAACTTTCGATCCACACGTCCAAAATTTACAAATTTGATACCGTTGGAATCAGTGGAACAAACCCTAGCCAACCATGCCTTTGGTTTAGTAAATAGTATCTGTTAGCTTGTTGGTTTTTGCAAAAACTTTTATTTGCTTGTTTAGATTAGAAAAATTGTTTAAAAAAATGTTTTTAGGGTTAAAACCTTTGCAAAATGGTTTGGATCAAACCTACTGACCCAACACACCAAGTTTTGAGAAACAACAACTTATTTGGTGAACCACATAGAGTTGTTGCTATTATAAAAATGTTTTCCACCACATAAAATAATGAAGGGATTTAAAAAAATGGTTCATGGCCAAAACCCTTTTGCAAATGACTTTGCCACTTTGGAAAATGACCAATTTGGAACTTACAAAGTTTAGAAGCCTAGTGGAGACCATCTTTACAAATAGAACTATCTCTTGCATGCTTACATGCATGACTTAGATCCCATAGTTTTATGTGTGAGAATTGTTGTTTGATTGATTATTTGGAATGCTAGTTGATTTTGTGTTTGCTTGATTGAATGTAGAGAAGTTAGAAAAGTGTGAGACTAGCAAGATCAAGGAGTGAACCACCATTCCCTACCAAAAAGGCAAGTTACACTATCATCTAAAAGTCCTACTATTTTCATTATACTTAGTGGATTTTGAAACATGCATGAAAAGATATTTTATACTTATGCTATGCTAAAATCCTAATAGGATTCCCTATACATTCCTTAGAGAAAACAATGTAGTTGTTACATGCTTAGCCATGCTATATATATTTTGAAAAGAGATACATGTTGAGATTTTATGAAGTTGAGAAAAGGACTTGTGTTTTATATAATAAAACAAGGACTCAATGAACCACCTGGGTGGCCAAGGATACTTTGAGTATTGGATAAGGTGGCAACAAAAGGAACCATGTCTATGGCAATCTCTTTGTGTTGTGCTCCAAAGGAAACCACCCAGGAAACTTAGAGATTGAACATGTTTCTCCAATTGTGGCTTTCGTGTGCAACCACATGCTATTATGGCTCTGGCTTAGTCAACTACATTGGGAAGACCCATGCATTGTCTTCAGTTTACTGGACATGGGGATCTGGAATGCTTCATGGGTGCGGAAGACAAGATAGCAATGTTGTATGGGAGGACCCTTTGGAAAGACTTCGTCACATTCTCAATCTGCCAGTACTCCATCTTAGTGAGTGCTAATCCAGTGGCCACTGGTGGCAAAAGGATGGGATTGTGACATGTGGGTAAAGTGTACTCCTTCTGCAGAAGATAATAAAATCTAAGTACTTAGCCGTGTCCCCGGTTATGGACAATACTGAGCAACTAAAGTTTGAAGCTATGGGAGATCACGACATTCTAATTTCTAAAAGAAAACTTTTAAGAACTTGATGCACTTGGGGTTACCAAGGAGCTCAAGAGACTTTGACAAAACTTGATGTACTTGGGGTTACCAAGGAACTCAAGAGATTTTGTTAAAAACATGAACACTTGGGGTTACCAAGGAACTCATGAGATTTTGATAAAACTTGTTGCACTTGGGGTTACCAAGTAGCTCAAGGGATTTTTGACAAGGACTTGAACACTTGAGTGTCTACCAAGGAGTTCAAGGAACTTGGAAAAGGAGATTTGACAAAGGACCAAAACCATTTTGAAAAGATAGGATAAATTTTGCTTTGTGCAAATAAGCATTAAACTCTACTTAGCCAAATCTGCATGTATTGATAGGATCCAATCATATTATACATAGTAGTGAAGCTTGCCAATACAATTCAAATGTATTGACCCTTGTGGCTGTAACTTGTAATGTTGCAGGTTTGATTGTTTTTAGTGAAGATTGATTGATTAGGATTACAAAGTCTACAACCAACATCTGCCTGTGGCACTTTGAAGATGAAGGACCCATGACTATAGTTATTCCGCTGCAATGTAATGTAATAGCCAAATGAGCTATGTAAGATGTAATAAAATTTTGTTATTCCTGGTTATAAAGTTATATTATGACATTTGTTTCTTGATATTACATCTTAACTGTGGATGCTAGCTATTGATCCAGGGACTAGCATTGTAAACACAGGGGACACCACCTTATGTTAATAAAGGTTGGGACACTCCCTCTACAGCGCCAAATGACGAGGTTTAATCTCGTCAATGCCCATTGTTATGGACTTGGGTTTTGGAGAAGATGGGGATGCTGGAGATCGCGTAACGGTTAGCAAACAAGCAACACGGGGACATGAAGTTTACCAAGGTTCAAGCCCCCGGAGGGAAAACCCTACTACTGCTTGTTTGCTCTTGATTACGACGGAACCAAAGGTTACAGGGGTGCGTAGATGCAATCTGGCGTGGAGGTGTGTATGCGGTGGTGTGCGAGAGATTGTAATAGAGACTCTTCGTCGTGCCCTCCTGGCTTTTATATAGATATAGGCAGGTCCCAGGCACAGATCGATTCGGTTACAGGTTTAGGGTTTACCCCTTTGAATTTCCTATCTACTCTAGTCTTGCTCTCCAAGGATCCGAAGGCGTCATGGGCCTTGGCCACCCGAAAGTCTTCATGGGCCGACGTATATTTGCCGTGGGGCTTCCTTGGGCTGGACTAGGTATGCTGAGGTCGTGTACCCGCGGGGTATAACCATGTCATTATCAAAGTTCTATTGTCCTCCCACTTAACTTTTACGAAAAATTCCCTTTTCAAGAAACTTCACATTTCAAGCGACAAACCCCTTTGTCCTTGGTGTTATGGAGAAATAACCAATTGTTATTTGAAATAACCTACAAAGACATGCTCATCCAACTTCAGTTGTAAACATCTTACTTATGTTTAGCATACCAAAATTTAAGAAATGACAACTTGGGCTTTACCCCAAACCATAACTTCCATGGTGTCATTTCAACGGATCAAGATGGATCTCTTTTCAGTGTAAAAGCGGTAGTATCTAAATCTTTCATCTTTTAAAACTTAATGGAAATTTTATAAATAACACCTTTGATCCAACCATGTCAAACAAGGTTTCCTTATAAATCTCAAACACTCCATACTCCTATGGTGTTTCGGGAGATGTAAATCTAGGTGTTTTTCTACATTTGCAACTCAAATAAATTCCTTTATGATAAATCATAATTCATTTATTTTTCTTGTTACACTTTAACTCAAATAAATCCCTTTATGATCAAATCATAAATCATTTATTTTCTTGTTACAATGATTTTCCACTTCATCTTGAAAGTCTTTGAAACGTTTTTCAAATATTTCATACTCCTTTCTCATTAAGTGAACATTCACTCAAATTTCCGAAGAAAGCATATGAAGTTGAAATCCATCGCTTATGACTATACATAATGGACTACATACATCGATATGTATAAATTCCAATAATTTAGTTGTTCGTTCTTCTTTGGCCTTTGAACGAAGTTTAAATTATCCCAAGGAAAGTCTCACAAGCGTCACTTGATCAAATCAAAGACTCCAAAAATCCATGCATATGGAGTTTCTTCATGTTTTCTTTCCAATATAATTTAAACGGCGATGTCACTTCGTAAGTGATCTTCCAATCATTTGTCTTGCGACATTTTAGCATTAGCTTTATGGATGTGATTTCTCCAACTAGATTTGTAAACCATCCATCTTATATGGAATAGGGTAATTATTTGAACAACCTTTGTTCTCATAATACCTAATTTAAATAACAATTATTAAAACAAATCTTGAAGTCAAGCTTTGATGTTAACGAGAAATACAAACAACGGTTTGTTTGTTTTCGATGAACATCATCACATATTCTCTTGCTGGTTACTTAGGCCATTGTGGTTCATGAATGGCGTCGTTCCATATGAATTTCATACCAACCAATTTGGTATTCAATACCCAAGAACCACATTGTCTAACAAGCAAAGAATACAACCATAACATGTATATCATCCATATACCTAAATTGGATATTTCCAATATTTTCTTTTCTGCCAAATATATTTTATAGATTCTCTTTCAGCATTTCCTTTCCTTTTAAAAGAATCTATCAACATCAAAAGTAGCGCCATATACATGACACATAGTCCAAAGCGTGTATATTCAAATAATAATACCTTTGGACTTGCACTTTGAAGTAGATCATCATCATCAAAATGATCGGCATTCTTTCAAAATCCATTCTTTAGTAATCTTTTAGTGTAGTAAACACTTTACATACATAGTCTATTCATCCTTATCATGACGACTTTCATGATCAAGCTAATGTAGCTTATAAAGACGAATTGTGAGTATAACGTTACTTTCCAAAACCCTTTTGGATGATTAGGATGTCTAGGATCCCCAACCTTTGTAAATTCTCATCCAATATGAGAACATACATTATACTCTATCATATTGCAACCAAAACATTGTTTTAGATATCGTTATATCTGTCACAGATGGTGATTTCTGAAACAATTCTTTCAGCTCCTAGATAAACTTGATATTAAAACAATCAAGAATCATGGAGGCAAACATGATACTTAAGATACTAACACTGGAATTATTACTCTCGATTTAATACCAATTATTAAATTTTACGGAGTAAATAGAGTTTGTTGAAAGTTTGCAATAAGACTTTAAACCTTAGATTGACACTCAACACAATACGATACCAGTTCGTAAAGTAAATATCCAGAATTATATAGTTCTATTATCTCAATTACAACTAAGCATAAGGTGGTGAACGAATGCCAATGACTACAACAAATTATGCAAATTCACTTTTATTTAATTTATGATAAATTGAGTTCTACTAATCCAAATTAGAAATGAACTCCCACTCAAAAACGACATCCCTTGTGTCTTTTTGGTGATTACATGAACCAAATCCACTACACCAAGTCCGATCATCACGTGAGTCGGTGTAGCTTCAAAGGCGAGCATCAAATGGGCATCATATCTACCATATGACTCATGCTTAACCTTTCGGTCCGTGTTCCGAGGCCATGTCTGTACATGCTAGGCTCGCCAAGTAAGAACCTTAGTATTCGTGTGTGTAACTGTCTTACACCTGAGATATGCTCGTGGATTCAAGTACACCCGATCATCACGTGATGTCTTGAAGCGACGAAACATTGTTGGTGCATACTTAAGTAAGAACACATTTTTATCTTGATATATAAATGAGGGATCATCTTATTATGCTAATAAAACGTCAAACAAGCAATATAAGATGCAATCAAACATCTCATGTTTGTAAGTGAAATGATATGGTTCCCGCATATGATCTCCATCATGTGCACCGTGGTATGATCGCCATCATACCTCTATGTGTAAGGCCAAGGTCTATGGAACTTACATGTTATGTGTGTTGTAAGGGTATCGACTTATACTTCTACTTACAACATCACCATATCATGACACTAGCCCAGCAACAATCTAAACTAGACGCCTCTAATTTATCAATTCCAAGTTTTACGTGGCTTAGGGCTTTGAAGATAGAACCGTTCTTACCTACGAACATGAACCACAATGAGTATAACCAAATTGTTGACAACTCGTTGCAAATTAGATATTGACTATAGTAGGAGAGACAGACACCCTCTAGCCACTTATGCAAAACTAGTTTCCTGTCAAGCGTGGAACAGGTCTCATGTGCGAGGACATGTAAAGTTTGTCTGGACCGCTTCATCTCACTATGCCACCAATATCCAAAGTACAACTAAGAAGTAATAAAATGATTATCATCGCCCACATACTCATATGTGTACTACTCGTGCAAAGCATCTACGCATAGATCCGGCTCTGATACCACTATAGGGTTCGCAGCATAGAAAACAAAAAATTTCCAACGATGGGAACAACTACATACCAAGTGAAGGGTTTCGCGGCATAGTAAATCAAAATTTTCTACGGATGCGAATAGAGAGAAAGCCAAGATCTAATCTAGGAGATGCAAACAACGAGAGAGATTGGATTAGATCTTCATACCCTTGAAGATTCGCACAGCGGAACGTTCGTCGGAACGTGGGTGATGTATTCGTACTCGCTTCTCCTCCTCGCGATCCGATCCGATCTAGCACCACAAGTGGCGGTGCCTCCGTGAGATGCACACGTGCAGCACCTCGACGTCTCCTCCTTCCTCGGACCAGCAAGTATGGTGGAGAGACGGATTGGATCTACAACACGACGGCGTGGTGTATATGGTGGAGAATTTCTGCAGCAGGGCTTCGCCTACAAACAGTCGGGAGGGAGAGAGGAGGGCAGCAGGTCAGCTAGGATTGGAGGGGAAGGTGTAGGGGTGGTGGTGCGCCCCCACCCCTCTTTATATAAAGGGGGGGCGGCAGCCCTAGCCCCTCCCCCAAGCCCAAACCGGCGGCCACAAGGAGGAGGAGTGGGGGGCAAGGAAACCCCCCCTTTCTAGAAGCTATATCTAGAGTTTAAACCCTCTTTGGCCGGCTGGGCCCTATGGGGCCTTGTGCCCCTGGCCCAATGCGGCCAGGGCACTCCCTCATAGGCCCAAGCCCCCTCCCGGAAGGTGGGGCCACGTTGGTCCCCTTCCGGAAGGTTCTAGCTTCCAGACAATACCGATTAACCCGGAACAATTCCGAACTCCAAAAAACTGCACTGCCTTATATGAATCTTATTCTCCGGACCACTCCGGAACCTCTCGTGATGTCCCGGATCCCATCCGAGACTCCGAACAAAAACTCATAAACCAATTATCCAATCTATCCTAGCGTCGAGACACGTTAAGTGTGTGACCTTGCGAGTTCGAGAATATGCAGACATGATCTTCTATCAATAATCAACAGCGGGGTCTGGAAACCCATATTGACTCCCACACATTCATCGATGATCATATAGGATGAACCACGATGCCAGGATTCAATCAATCCCATATATATATATATATATTCCCTTCGTCTCGCGATATTTTACTTGCCCGAGATTCGATCGCTTGCAGTCATACCTAGTTCAATCTCGTTCACAGCAAGTACTTTACTCGTTCCGTAATCCGATATCACTTTGTGATTAACTCCTTAACCACATGCTTGCAAGCGGTGTTGATATCGGTTACCGAGTGGGCCCGAAGTATATCTCTCCGACTTGGGAGGGACAAATCCCATCTCGATACATACAACCCAACATATATTTTCCGATCACCTGAGAGACACCTTTATGATCACTCTCTCATAGGATGACGTTTGATGACCTCAAAGCTTTCTTCCGATACCAGGGAGTTGTATTATCTCATGGTCTAAGGAATACAATATTTGACATAAGAAAAGCTTCGCAAAGACGAACACGATAACATGATCTAATTGCTTCGCTTATTTTGGGTCTGTCCACCATATCATTCTCCCAATGATATGATCTCATTATTAATCGACAACTCATGTCCATGGCTAGGAAACCTTAACCATCATTAATCAATGAGCTAGTCCATAGAGGCGTACTAGGGACACGGTGTTGTTCACAAACCACACAAGTATTAAAGTTTCCGCTTAATACAATTCTAGAATGGAATATAAACATTATCATGAACAAGAATTATAATAATAACATCTTTATTATTGCCTCTAGGGCATAATTCCAACAGTCTCCCACTTGCACTAGAGTCAATAATCTAGTTTACATTTGGCAACAATCTCACACCCATGGCAATCGAGGTCTTGATCATGTTTTACACGTGGAAGAGGTTTAGTCAATGGATCGACATTCATCTGTATGTACTTTGCTAATCTTCGATCTCCATCGCTATATAATCTCGGATTATATGAAACTTGCGTTGATATGCTTGGTCTTTGGATGATATCTTGGTTCCTTAGCGAGTGCTATGGCGCCAGTGTTGTCACACAATATCTCCAGTGGGTCCAATGCACTTGGAACCACGCCAAGCTCAGTGATGAAGTTCCTGATCCAAACTCCTTCACTTGACGCCTGGCAGCCATGTATTCGATTCTCATCAGAGATCCCGATCACGCTTTGCTTGCAGCTTCTCCAGCTCACAGCTCCTCCATTCAAAATATACACGTATCTGTCTGAGATTTAGAATCATCATTGTCGGTGTCGAAACTAGCGTCGACGTAACCTTTTACGACGAGCTGTTCATCACCCCCATAGACTAAGAGCATTTCTTTAGTTCTATTTAGGTACTTTAGGATGTTCTTCACGGATGTCCAAAGGTTCCACTCTGGATCACTTTGATATCTCGTCACAAACTAAGAGCATTGGACACATCCGTCTAGTACACAACATGGCATACATGATGGAACCTATGGCGAGGCATAAGGCACTTTGCTCATAGCTTCCCTATCATTTATCAGAATGGACACCGAGCCTTGCTCAATGTCTTACGACAACATAGGCCTTGAACCTTTCTTTGCCTTATCCATTCGAACCTTTTCGAACTTTGTCTAGGTATGTACTACGGCTTAAAGCTATGTGCGTCTTTGTCTATCTCTATAGATTTTGATGCCCAATATATAAGCAGCTTCACCTAGGTCTTTCATTGAAAAACACTTGTTCAATTAACTCTTCACATCGTTAAGCATGTTAATGTCATTTCCAATAATTAATATGTCATCCACATATAGTACCAGAAATGTCACCGAGCTCCCACTCAGTTTCTTGTAGATACAAGCTTCGTAGCAATTTGGAACAAATCCAAAGCTCTTGATCACTTGATCAAAACGAAGGTTCCAACTCCGAGATGCTTGCTTTAGTCCATAAATGGAACGCTGAAGTTTTCATACTTTATCAGCATCCTTAGGATCGACAAAACCTTCGGGTTGCATCATATACAACCATCGCGGAACCTAATCATTGTGTCTTTCATACGATTTCTGTTGTATCTTCCGGTGTTTTCCGATGTGATGACCTCATCTACGCCAGATCCGATGCAGAGTCTGCATCACTCCTTTGTTTCCGAACCTCGCTTGTCGAGATCTTCAGTCTAATTCCGAGAGTTGGTTGCATAATCCGCCTATTCGTGTGCAGAGTAATGGTTTGAGTGCGGGATGGAGTAGCTACCATACCACTACCCTTATCATTCGCTCTTGTACGTCGAATCAGTGGGTCCAGCAATTTTACTCCGTCCACGGAAGTTAGGGGTGGCTTTATTTGTTGATGCCTCTACCTTTGACCTTTTGTTCCCGGAGTGTTCCCTCGACGATCACGGACAACGACCTCTTGTTAGTGGTGTCGCGAGGATCTACACGAAGCGAGAAGACGCAGATCGCCGACCTTCTTTCCGGTACCATGAGGCGGATCTCGAGGGCGAGATCCATTGTTAGTGGTGTCGAATTGTGGCATCCCGCAAAACCACTACTAGAAAATCGCGTTGTTTTTGTGCATTGCATCATCATGACCGCATGCTCATGTCATCATGCCACATTGCATTTGAGCATCGTCATCATCTTGCATTTGCTTGCATAAAACTATTTGCAGAAAGACCTGTCTTTATTTTCTAAACGCCCCGTCTTGTTTTCAAAATGCAACCCCGGGTCTCCGGAATATTTTTGTTTGTCTGATATCGGTTTGCAAACGGTGCATTCAAAATTAAATAAAATATTATATTATTTTAGGGGGCAGTCGAACGGACCGACCCGACCCGAACGACCACCCCCAGATTAAATCGGTCCACCTGAACAGCCCCTCTAAATCCTAAGTTCACCCAACCTAGTCTACCCACCCTTGCCTCCACCTCACCCGGACCAATCCTTGACTGCCACATCACCCTCTCCCTATCCCCCAACCAACCAGACGCCGCCACCTACCCCCCACTCCCCCACCTCCACTCCACCTGGGACACACACAACCCACCCCCACAGCCCCACGCACACCACACACGCACACAGGACCCGATCCCCACACCCGATCCCCACCGACAACCCCACACCTGGCCCCGCTCCCGTGTGGCCCCTGGCCCACCCCGGCCCGTCGTCCCCATCCTCGCCCCGCTCTCCTGGTTCTTCCCCTTCTCCCTCCACCTCGCCGCCAGCTCGCCGCGCCTCGCCTCCGCTCAAGACTCCAGCGCCGCTGCCGCACCTCCTGCGCGCCCAGCTCCTCCCGGTGCCGCCGCCGCCTCTCGCGACCCCGACCCCAGCGCACGCCTCCCCCACACGCCCGTCTCTCTTCCACGACGGCGCCCGCCGCTTCGCGTCCTCGCTGCCACCGCCGCCTCTCCTCGCCCGCACCGAGCACACGCCACCTCTGGCTCGCCCGGCTGCTCCTCCGCGCCTCGCCCGCCCGTCCCGGCGCCCCACGCCGCCGCCGCTTCCGCCCACCGCCGCCTGCTCCCCGCTGCCGCCAGTTACCTTCCGCGCCGCCGCCTCGACCGCTGCCCCGCCGCCAAGCACCGCCCGCAGCCGCTGCCGCCCCCGCCGAGCTAAGCTCTCCTGGCTGCCGCCACACGACCCGCCGCCACCGCGTCATATCCGCGCCAGTCGCCCGCCGGGTCCACCACTCTCGGTGTCGCCACCGCAGACCCACCTGCCGCAAGCGCTGCTCGCCTCATCTCGAGTGGCGCCGCCCCGGTGCCGTGCCTTGCTTCGTCGTCACCGTGCCTGTAGGGTGTTCGAGCAGTGGCCGCGCGGAACATGGCTCGTGGGCACGCAAGCACCCTGGTCCATCGTCAACAAGATGGTAGGACGCGTCCAGGACTATGGGGTCAGTCGGTTCGACAAGACCTTCGTGCTACGTCCAGTTCGTCTACCATCGGTGCCACTCGAAGACCGCACCAATGGGTAACACAAGTTCTCCATCGACCACCGGAGTCCGGAACGTCGAGTCCCCTTCGCAGATCCGAGGCCCCGAATCGAAGACCGTACCTTCGCGGAACAAGTTCACGGCCAACAACTAAAGTCGTAACCCCTAGGTCGTCAACACGGATCCAGAGAATCCCCAGACGACGAGCTCTCCTACCTGAACCCGAAGACCGCAGATGCGACAAGTGCTTCTTCCCGGACGCCAAGGTCGCCAATGCGAATACGACAAGTTCTTCGCCCCGGATGCCTAGACCGACTCGATGGCGCGGTATCGACAAGACCCTCGCAACGGCAAGATCGACCCCGTGGGACCCGACAAGATCGGCACGACGACAAGAACGACACCGTCCAGGGTTAAATCGATGCGCCCCGACGCCACGCCAAGTTCAGCTACCCGAACGCCAAGAACTACTTCCGACCGTCGAAGACCGATCCCGTCGAACCCCAGATCCGAACCCTGAGACCGACCCCGAACCCCGGAACCCCAAGTTCGTCGAGACCCCCCTAATGTGTGAACCCCTTCCCGAAACCCTATTTTATAACATAATACAACTTGTCGCATATTAAACATTCATCTTGCATGCATATTTGTGTGGTTTGGGGGCCTTATGCCGATTCACCTTATAATTAAATATGGGGCCCATATGCGGGCAAATCTAGTCTCATATTGACCTCATTTAAATTTGTGTAGCGAACCGGTGATATATTCTGCCTTGTTAAACAACATTTAAATTGCGGGGGTTCTAAATAACTTGAACCATCTAACTAATTGTCGAGACCCCGGTTCCGATCTAATTGCATCGCACATTTGCCATGCCATACATCATACATGCATCATGCCGATCTTCTGCCGTTGTATTAAATATTGCATCCGGTGTTTATTCTAGTGTTTTGCTTCTTCGCGGATAAGGCCGTTGAGTTGATGTGAGCTTCGCCCCGATCTTCGGTTGAATCTTTCGGCAATGTTTTCAGGCGAGCATCTCCCCCTTTCTACCTATCTTGCTTTTATAGTATTTATTCCCTCCTGTTGATCTATTGCTATCTGTGTTGCGATGCTTTAGTTTCCGTACCTGTGATATACCGTGCAGCCCTATATTGCCTTGGACACATCCTATTACCTGTTGTTTGGTAGATAGTTGGACTCGCGCGTCGTAGTCGCTTGCTCAAGTGCTGTTGCGTGTCGTCCAGTGCCACAGTTGTTGGAGTAATGCCGCATGTGTGTTGTTGGAGATGATCATAGCTTTACTTATCGTTCACTTTAAATTCTATTTAATAACTAAAATTGAAGTAAGCAGAGGCATCGGTGGGTGATAGATAATATTTGGTTTCCGAACGCCCACTTGTGTCCCGTAGGACCCCGAGTACTTGATACCTGTTCCTTGATTTATTGCGCTATCCACATTCGGGAGGTATATGGGACCCCCCTGAGCCAGAGCTTGATTCAGACTTATTTCTTGGGGCCACAAACTAGTTTGAGGTTTTATTTACTATCCTGTACTTATGCCATGCTACTTCTGTATTTAAATTGTGCGACAGATAGCACACTATACTGTTTAGGAATTGTGACCCGTTTACGCGGTATCGACAAGCCCAGTTTTGGGTTCCCAGTCGCTTACAGCCGGCCCCACAAACCTTGAGTCCGTCTCGGAGCTAGCTTACTTCGTTGCGGGTAAGACTACAAGGTGGCCCCTGAAATATTTCTGAATCCTGTGATTGCTTAGTCGTGAAAGCCTCGTTGGGTTTTGATTTGGTTTTTCCGAGGTTGATCGAGCGTGTGTTGCTATTGGTGCACCCCGGCCGGGTAAAACTTTCTGAAAGCCGTGTCCGCGGATATGGACGACTTGGAGCACATTATCTCGACCATAGACAAGCATAACTAAAGTTTATCGCTATAAATTTGACTTTATAATGACTAGTAATCAGCTTCACTATAATGGAATGGCTAACTAAAACTGCCCACCATTGCTTGTTTGGAGTGTCGCTTGCGACCATTGTACCTGACTAGTAAGTATTGCAACTACAACGGAATGGCTAAACAAAAGTACCAACAACTGCTGGGTTTTGGGTTTATCTCATGCTATCTATACCTGATTAGTAAGTGTTGTAACTATAACGGAATGGTTAACTAAAAGTGCCCACTGCTTATTTTATCAGGATGATTATCTATACCTGACTAGTAATTGCTGCAACGATAACCGAATAAATAAAATTGCCAACTGTGTGAGTTCCTCGGTTGACTTCCTCGTTTGGTCTCGAGGGGGAAACACCAGGATGGGTACGTTTGGTGTTAGCTCCAGGTTGGATCCGGATAGGTCACTCTTACCCCTCTCTGATAACCGCCAGTTGTATCGAGTCTCTATAGGTTGTTTAGTGCATGCTGCCGCTGCCGCTTCAGTCCACCATACCTATGTAGGCGAGGACCTGTAACACCCTCAGAATCGGACCTATGCAAGTTTGAGCAAAATCCGCCAAACCCGCATAGAAACGATTCAAAGGTGCCCACCAGGTACTTTCGTGCGGGTGGAAAACGAAGTAATAACATTACACAACAGTCCTCGATGGGACCCACAGAACAGATATATATAACAGCGACTCCATGAGTCAAGAATACAGATATAATATACAAAGATCCAAATCACCTTGAAATCGATAGAGCGTCCAGCTACGGACAAGATGCAAATGGGGCTAAGAGCCCTGAAGAATAACCAATGGCGTCCATAACCCTGCCTGTGCCAAGCGAAGGGTAACCCCGCTAACGACGCCGATCTCAAAACCTGCTTAAACAAAGGTGCCACAAAGGGCAAAGGAAAAGAAGGAGCCAAGATGAGGCCAAGACAGCGAGGCTAGAATTGGCGGTCCTCGCCTACAGTATGGTGGTGGAGCGGCAAAGATGCACTATACAACCTATAGAGACTCGACAATCAAGGCGATCAGAGAGGGGTAAGAAAGACCTATTCGGATCCAACCTGATACTATCATCAAACAAACCCATCCTGGCGTTTCCCCCCTCGAGACCAAACGAGGAAGTCAACCGAGGAACTCACACCGTTGGCAGTTTTATTTATTCAGTTATCGTTGCAGCTATTACTAGTCAAATATATATAATCATCCTGATAAAGTAAGCAGTGGGCACTTTTAGTTAACCATTCCGTGATAGTTACAGCACTTACTAATCAGATACAGATAGCATGAGATAAACCCAAAACCCAGCAGTTGTTGGTACTTTTATTCAGCCATTCCGTTGTAGTTGCCATACTTACTAGTCAGGTATAATGGTCGCAAGCGACACTCCAAACAAACAATTGTGGGCAGTATTATTTAGCCATTCCATTATAGTGAAGCTGATTACTAGTCACTATAAAGTCAAATTTATAGCAATAAACTTTAGTTATGCTTGTCTATGATCGAGATACTGTGCTCCAAGTCGTCCATATCCGCGGACACGGCTTTCAGAAATTTTTACCCGCGGTGCACCAATAGCAACACACGCCGATCAACCTCGGAAAACCAACTCAAAACCCAACGAGGCTTTCACGATTGAACAATCACGATTCAGAAATATTTCAGGGGCCACCCATTGAGTAGACCAAGCAAGTAAGCAAGCTTCGAGACGGACTCAAGGTTTGCGTCAATGGCTGTAAGCGACTGGGAACCCGAAAGTGTGGCTGGGCTTGTCGATACCGCGTAATCACTCCGCTTACCTAAACAGTACAGTGTTCTCCTCGCACAATCGTAAATACATAAGTAGCATGGCATAAGTACAGGATAGTAAATAAAACCTCAAACTAGTTTGTGGCCCCAAGAAATAAGACGGAATCAAGCTCTGGCTCAGGGGGGTCCCATATACCTCCCGGATGTGGATAGCGCGATAAATCAAGGAACAGGTATCAAGTACTCGGGGTCCTACTGGACACAATTGGGCGTTCGGAAACCAAATATTATCTATCACCCACCGATGCCTCTGCTTATTTCAATTTTAGTTGTTAAACAGGAATTAAAGTGAAAGATAAGTAAAACTATGATCAACTCCAACATCATCATGCGGCAATACATCAACAACTGTGGCACTTGACAACACGCAACAACACTTGAGCAAGCGACTACGACGCGCAAGTCCAACTATCTACCAATCAACGGATAATAGGATGTGTCCAAGGCAATATAAGGCTGCAGGGGGATATCACGGGTACGAAAACTAGAGCATCGCAACACAGATAGCAATAGATCAACAGGAGGGAATAAATGCTATAAAAGTAAGATAGGCAGAAAAGGGGGAGATGCTCGCCTGAAAACATTACCGAAGGTTCAACCGAAGATCGGGGCGAAGCTCACATCAACTCAACGGCCTTATCCGCGAAGAAGCAAAACACTAGAAGACACACCGGATTCAATATTTAATACAACGGCAGAAGATCGGCATGATGCATGTATGATGTATGGCATGGCAAAGGTGCAATGCAATTAGGTCATATTAAGCGGAACCGGGATCCCGACAGTTAATTAGGTGGTTCATGTTATTTATCTACCCCGCAATTTAAATGTTGCATTATCAAGACAAAAGATAGCACCGGTTCGCTACACAAGTTTAAATGAGGCCGATATGAGACTAGATTTGCCCGCATATGGGCCCCATATTTAATTATAAGGTGAATCGGCATAAGGCCCCCGAACCACATGACAAAAATTCATGCGATATGAACAATTCAATATGCAAAAAGTTGTCATTATATTATAAAATAGGGTTCTCGGAAAGGGTTCACACATTAGAGTTCGGCAGATCTTGGGGTTCCAGGGTTCGGGGTCGGTCTCAGGGTCCAGGGTTCGACGGAAACGTTCTCGGATAACAGAGGTAGGTCTTGGCGCATCCGTGGGATTCGGGTCATGTTGTCGGTCTTGGCGTTCGGGGAGAAGACCTTGGCGTTCCGCGGAGAAGTGCTTGGCGTATCCGGTGGCGATCTTGGCGTCCGGGTTCTCGGTCCGCGGTAGATCTTGTCATCGCCCTGGTCTTGGACACGACACATACGATGGAGATCGTGGGGTACCGTCTTGATCTTCAGAGGCGAACTTGGGGCTCGACACCAGGGTCCTCCGGGGTTCCGTGTCGGAGTACTTGGGTTCCAACTATGACGGTTGGTGAAAGGCATGAAACGGAGTCGGTTCCACGAGTTCCGGCAGAAGATCTTGTCGTGCTTCACACGCTCTTGCCCCTTGTGTACTTGGCCTACTTGGCTTCGGTAGTTCACATCGAGGTCGCATGAGCCGTACTTCGGCCGGAGAGGACGAGCATAGACGACTCCCCTTCACCAGGCTCGCTGTGGAGATGGTCCGGAAGCGATGAGGACGATCGACGTCGGCCATAGCTTGGGGAGGCGCCAAGACGCCGAACGCAGGGCACGGGCGACGGGTCGGGAGGCGACGACGCGCTGGAGGTCGACGAGGAGGGCCTCTGGCTCGGGCCGGAGGCGGAAACACGGACGGGCGCTGGAGGAGGGCTGGCGAGGAGAGGACGGCTCGCCAGGCGGCGTGAGCACGGCCCGAGGCGGACGGAGCACGCTGGCGAGGGAGCGCCATGAGCGCGGCGGGAGAGCGTGGGAGGCGTGGGGGCGGGCGGAAGCCGGAGGCGGAGGAGGCGCAGACGGGCGCAGGAGGCGGAGGAGGCGGTGGCGGCGAAGCCGGGGCGGCGAAGCTCATGAGGAGGAGGAGAGGTGGCGAGGAGGAGCTAAGTGGCCAAGGAAGGGAGAGGGCCTGGCGGTGAGCTGGGCGGCTGGGGTCGCCATGAGCTTGGCGGGCGCGGGCTTGTGGGTGAGGCGGGGGCGCTGGAGGCGGCCTCAGGCGGGAGTTGGAGGAGCAGCGGCAGACGGCGGCCTGGCGAGGAGGCGGCGATGGTCCGAGCGGAGGTGGGGAGGCGCAACGTGGGGGGGGGCGCCGGAGCAGGGCTCTGGCCGGAGACGGGGAAGGAAGCTAGAGGAGGGTGAAGGGAACACGGGGGAGAGGGAGGCTGGCGTGCGTGCGGTGAGGCCGGGCGCCGCGTGGGCTGCGTGGGGCGGCTGGGTGGGACCCAGGGGCGGGGCCAGGTGGGTTGAGTGGTGGGTGGGTTGTGTGCTGAGTGGGTGGGGAGAGAGGGAGAGAGAGATGGGGGTGAGGTGGCAACACCTGGTTGGTTGGGGGATGGGGAGAGGGCGAGGTGGCACATGGCTATTGGAGGGAGTGATGTGGCCAGCGGGTTGGGTAGTTTAATAGGTAGCATTAGGATTTAGAAGGCGCCGATTAGGTGGGCCGTTTGTAAAATCCTGGGGGTGGTCGTTCGGGTCGAAACGGCCCGTTCGACTGCCCCCACAAAAATAATATAATTAAATTATTTATTCAACCAGCGCTTTTGCAATCCGACAGCGGACAAAACAAAATAATCCGGGGACCCGGGTTTGCGTGTTTGAATGTAGATGGGGCGTTTGGAAAACAAATCGGGCTTTGCGAAAATAGTTTTGACAAACAACATATGATGATGACGATGCAATGCACAAATTCAACGCAATTTTCTAGTAGTGGTTTTGCGGGATGCCACAGGACCGCTGAATTCTAGCCTCGCCGTGTACTGGCCTCAGTACTGACGCTCCTCTTTTTCCTTTGCCCTTTGTCGGCACCCCTTTTGTTTTAGCAGGTTTTGAGATCGACGTCGTTAGCAGGGTTACCCTTCCGGCTTGGCCTGGGCAGGGTTATGGACGCCATTGGTTATTCTTCAGGGCTCTTAGCCCCATTTGCATCTTGTCCGTAGTCGGACGCTCCATCTTTTCACGGTGATTTGGATCTTTGTACTGTATATCTGTATTCTTGACTCTTTGAGTCGCTGTTATATATATATCTGTTCTGTGGGTCCTATCGAGGACTGTTGTGTAATGTTATTACTTCGTTTTCCACCCGCACGAAAGTGCCTGGTGGGCACCTTTGAATCATTTCTATGCGGGTTTGGCGGGAATCGCTAAAACTTGCATAGGTCCGATTTGGAGGGTGTTACAGAGTGGTATCAGAGCCCAGCAGTTGCGATACCCCACAAGTCCAGCCTGTAGGATAACCTAGCTAACGGCCGAAGTAGAAGTGTCAAAACTATTTTTGAAAATCAGTTGGATAGTTCTGGTTAGGTCTGATTTTACTCCTTACCCCTTTGCCATTCTTCTCTTACCTCTACGTGTTTTGAATCCGCTCTCTTCTCTCTCTTCGAGTCCAGGATTTATCGTGGTTGGGTTTCCGTCGTACCTTCAGGGTTTCGCTTTCTCCCTTTTGTAACGGAGGTGCTACGATCATCAATCTGCAACTTGTCTGTTGTACCTTCCTCCAATCTTTTGTTCTTGAGCTCTTTATCCATATGTGTTCCTTGCTGGATATCCGTGTCGTTGAAAAACATATGAGAAGAACGAGCATTGGTGAAGTTGGAGTATACCTTGAGCATGTGTTGTTCATGCCAATGGAACCATCGCGGAACCTAATCATTGTGTCTTTCATACGATTTCTGTTGTATCTTCCGGTGTTTTCCGATGTGATGACCTCATCTACGCCAGATCCGATGCAGAGTCTGCATCACTCCTTTGTTTCCGAACCTCGCTTGTCGAGATCTTCAGTCTAATTCAGAGAGTTGGTTGCATAATCCGCCTATTCGTGTGCAGAGTAATGGTTTGAGTGCGGGATGGAGTAGCTACCATACCACTACCCTTATCATTCGCTCTTGTACGTCGAATCAGTGGGTCCAGCAATTTTACTCCGTCCACGGAAGTTAGGGGTGGCTTTATTTGTTGATGCCTCTACCTTTGACCTTTTGTTCCCGGAGTGTTCCCTCGACGATCACGGACAACGACCTCTTGTTAGTGGTGTCGCGAGGATCTACACGCGAGAAGCGCAGATCGCCGACCTTCTTCCGGTACCATGAGGCGGATCTCGAGGGCGAGATCCATTGTTAGTGGTGTCGAATTGTGGCATCCCGCAAAACCACTACTAGAAAATCGCGTTGTTTTTGTGCATTGCATCATCATGACCGCATGCTCATGTCATCATGCCACATTGCATTTGAGCATCGTCATCATCTTGCATTTGCTTGCATAAAACTATTTGCAGAAAGACCTGTCTTTATTTTCTAAACGCCCCGTCTTGTTTTCAAAATGCAACCCCGGGTCTCCGGAATATTTTTGTTTGTCTGATATCGGTTTGCAAACGGTGCATTCAAAATTAAATAAAATATTATATTATTTTAGGGGGCAGTCGAACGGACCGACCCGACCCGAACGACCACCCCCAGATTAAATCGGTCCACCTGAACAGCCCCTCTAAATCCTAAGTTCACCCAACCTAGTCTACCCACCCTTGCCTCCACCTCACCCGGACCAATCCTTGACTGCCACATCACCCTATCCCTATCCCCCAACCAACCAGACGCCACCTACCCCCCACTCCCTCACCTCCACTCCACCTGGGACACACACAACCCACCCCCACAGCCCCACGCACACCACACACGCACACAGGACCCGATCCCCACACCCGATCCCCACCGACAACCCCACACCTGGCCCCGCTCCCGTGTGGCCCCTGGCCCACCCCGGCCCGTCGTCCCCATCCTCGCCCCGCTCTCCGGTTCTTCCCTCCACCTCCCGCCAGCTTGACTTCTCCTCGCCGCTGCACTCGCCTCCGTTCAGCACTCCACCGCGTCGCCGTCGTCGCACCTCCCTGCGCCGCGCCCAGCTCCTCCCCTTCGGCGCCGCTCGCCGCCTCTCTCGCGACCCCGGACCCCAAGACGCCCGGCCTCCCCACACGCCCGTCTCTCTTCCACGACGCAGCCCGCCGCCCGCTCGCTCGCCACCGCTTCGCCTCCCGCCCGCACCCCGAGCACACGCCTTCACCTCTGGCTCGCCCGGCTGCTCTCCTCCGCGCCTGCCCCGCCCGTCCCGTCGCCCCACGCCTGGCCGGGCGCTCCCACCGCCGCCGCCCTCGTCTCCTTCGCCGCCGCCAGGCCACTTCCGCCGCGCCAAGGCCTGCCCGTTCTCCCGCTGCCTCGACCTGCTGCCCCGCCGCCAAGCACCGCCCGCAGCCGCCTCGCCCCCTCCCCGCTCGAGCCAAGATCTCCCGTGGCTGCCGCCGCGACGACCCCGCCGGCCACCGCCCCGTCATCCGCGCCAGGTCGCCCCGTCGGGTCCACCACTCTGGTGTGTCGCACCGCAGACCCCACCCTTGCCGCGTTGCCAGCTCGCCTCTGCCTCGAGTGGCGCCGCCCCGGTGCCGTGCCTTGCTTCGTCGTCACCGGGCCTGTAGGGTGTTCGAGCAGTGGCCGCGCGGAACATGGCTCGTGGGCACGCAAGCACCCTGGTCCATCGTCAACAAGATGGTAGGACGCGTCCAGGACTATGGGGTCAGTCGGTTCTACAAGACCTTCGTGCTACGTCCAGTTCGTCTACCATCGTGCCACTCGAAGACCGCACCAATGGGTAACGCAAGTTCTCCATCGACCACCGGAGTCCGGAACGTCGAGGCCCCTTCGCAGATCCGAGGCCCCGAATCGAAGACCGTACCTTCGCGGAACAAGTTCACGGCCAACAACTAAAGTCGGAACCCCTAGGTCGTCAACACGGATCCAGAGAATCCCCAGACGACGAGCTCTCCTACCTGAACCCGAAGACCGCAGATGCGACAAGTGCTTCTTCCCGGACGCCAAGGTCGCCAATGCGAATACGACAAGTTCTTCGCCCCGGATGCCTAGACCGACTCGATGGCGCGGTAACGACAAGACCCTCGCAACGGCAAGATCGACCCCGTGGGACCCGACAAGATCGGCACGACGACAAGAACGACACCGTCCAGGGTTAAACCGATGCGCCCCGACGCCACGCCAAGTTCAGCTACCCGAACGCCAAGAACTACTTCCGACCGTCGAAGACCGATCCCATCGAACCCCAGATCCGAACCCTGAGACCGACCCCGAACCCCGGAACCCCAAGTTCGTCGAGACCCCCCTAATGTGTGAACCCCTTCCCGAAACCCTATTTTATAACATAATACAACTTGTCGCATATTAAACATTCATCTTGCATGTATATTTGTGTGGTTTGGGGGCCTTATGCCGATTCACCTTATAATTAAATATGGGGCCCATATGCGGGCAAATCTAGTCTCATATTGGCCTCATTTAAATTTGTGTAGCGAACCGGTGATATATTCTGCCTTGTTAAACAACATTTAAATTGCGGGGGTTCTAAATAACTTGAACCATCTAACTAATTGTCGGGACCCCGGTTCCGCTTAATATGATCTAATTGCATCGCACCTTTGCCATGCCATACATCATACATGCATCATGCCGATCTTCTGCCGTTGTATTAAATATTGCATCCGGTGTTTATTCTAGTGTTTTGGTTCTTCGCGGATAAGGCCGTTGAGTTGATGTGAGCTTCGCGATCTTGGTTTGAATCTTTCGGCAATGTTTTCAAAGCAGCATCTCCTTTCTACCTATCTTGCTTTTATAGTATTTATTCCCTCCTGTTGATCTATTGCTATACGTGTTGCGATGCTTTAGTTTCCGTACTGTGATATACCGTGCAGCCCTATATTGCCTTGGACACATCCTATTACATTTGTTTGGTAGATAGTTGGACTCGCGTCGTAGTCGCTTGCTCAAGTGTCGCTATGCGTGTCGTCCAAAGGCCACAGTTGTTGGAGTAATGCCGCATGTGTGTTGTTGGAGATGATCATAGCTTTACTTATCGTTCACTTTAAATTCTATTTAATAACTAAAATTGAAGTAAGCAGAGGCATCGGTGGGTGATAGATAATATTTGGTTTCCGAACGCCCACTTGTGTCCCGTAGGACCCCGAGTACTTGATACCTGTTCCTTGATTTATTGCGCTATCCACATTCGGGAGGTATATGGGACCCCCCTGAGCCAGAGCTTGATTCAGACTTATTTCTTGGGGCCACAAACTAGTTTGAGGTTTTATTTACTATCCTGTACTTATGCCATGCTACTTCTGTATTTAAATTGTGCGACAGATAGCACACTATACTGTTTAGGAATTGTGACCCGTTTACGCGGTATCGACAAGCCCAGTTTTGGGTTCCCGCCATGTACCGCCCCACAAACCTTGAGTCCGTCTCGAGCTAGCTTACTTGCTATGGGTAAGACTACAAGGTGGCCCCTGAAATATTTCGAATCTGATTGCTTAGTCGTGAAAGCCTCGGGTTTTGATTTGGTTTTCCGAGGTTGATCGGCGTGTTGCTATTGGTGCACCCCGGCCGGGTAAAACTTTATGAAAGCCGTGTCCGCGGATATGGACGACTTGGAGCACAGTATCTCGACCATAGACAAGCATAACTAAAGTTTATCGCTATAAATTTGACTTTATAATGACTAGTAATCAGCTTCACTATAATGGAATGGCTAAATAAAACTGCCCACCATTGCTTGTTTGGAGTGTCGCTTGCGACCATTGTACCTGACTAGTAAGTATTGCAACTACAACGGAATGGCTAAACAAAAGTACCAACAACTGCTGGGTTTTGGGTTTATCTCATGCTATCTATACCTGATTAGTAAGTGTTGTAACTATAATGGAATGGTTAACTAAAAGTGCCCACTGCTTATTTTATCAGGATGATTATCTATACCTGACTAGTAATTGCTGCAACGATAACCGAATAAATAAAATTGCCAACTGTGTGAGTTCCTCGGTTGACTTCCTCGTTTGGTCTCGAGGGGGAAACACCAGGATGGGTATGTTTGGTGTTAGCTCCAGGTTGGATCCGGATAGGTCACTCTTACCCCTCTCTAATAACCGCCAGTTGTATCGAGTCTCTATAGGTTGTTTAGTGCATGATGCCGCTGCCGCTTCAGTTCACCATACCTATGTAGGCGAGGACCGCCGAATTCTAGCCTCGCTGCATCGGCCTCAAGATCGACGCCCTCTTTTCCTTTGCCCTTTGTCGGCACCCCTTTTGTTTTAGCAGGTTTTGAGATCGACGTTAGCGGTGGTTACCCTTCCGGCTTGGCAGGGTTATGGACGCCATTGGTTATTCTTCAGGGCTCTTAGCCCCATTTTCATCTTGTCCGTAGTCGGACGCTCCATCTTTTCACGGTGATTTGGATCTTTGTACTGTATATCTGTATTCTTGACTCTTTGAGTCGCTGTTGTACATATATCTGTTCTGTGGGTCCTATCGAGGACTGTTGTGTAATGTTATTACTTCGTTTTCCACCCGCACGAAAGTGCCTGGTGGGCACCTTTGAATCGTTTCTATGCGGGTTTGGCGGGAATCACTAAAACTTGCATAGGTCCGATTCGGAGGGTGTTACAGTCACCTAACGCTTTCCCAAGGACATAGTCCTTTTGACCGCCAGAGAGAATGATTCTCAGATTGCGGAACCAATGGTGAAGTTAGACCCATTGTTCTTAAGCTTTTCTTTCTCAGCAAAAGCGTTGAACTTGAAGTTGGACTTAGCCATGTGATCTACAATATTTGCAAGTACAAATTAGACTATGTTCATGATAACTAGTTCAAATTTTAATCAAATTACTAGATGAACTCCCACTAAATTCAACATCCCTCAAGTTGTTTAGTGAACACGATCCAAATTCACCACACCTAATCCGATCTTCATGAGAAGAGATGTGGTTTCAATGGTGGACAACGAAGTGTCGATCATATCATTCATATGACTCATGCTTAACCTTTCGGTTCATGTGTTCCGAGGCCATGTCTGTACATGCTAGGCTCATCAAGTTAGACCCAAGTATTTCCGCGTGTGCAAAACTGGCTTGCACCCGTTGTATGTGAGCGTAGAGTCTATAGCACCCGATAATCACGTGATGCTTGGACACGACGAACTTTTGCAACGGTGCATACATGGGGAGAACACAGTTTTTATCTTGATCTTTAAGTGAGGAATCATCTTATAATGTTACCGTCGCGATCTAAGCATGATAAGATACATAAAAGGATAAACATCACATGCATATAACTTTAATGTGACATGGTATATCCAATCTTCGCGCAATGATCTCCATCTTGTGCATGCCGGCATGATCTCCATCACTCCACCATGATTGCCTCCACGAATAGCAACTACAACTATTGCTAACTACTTAGCGATAAAGTGAAACTATTACATGGCGTATAAGAAGTTGACACACAGGTCATACACAATTATAAAGACAACCATATATTCTCCCGGTTGGTTGTGTACTCAACGACATGCAAGTCGTGAAAACATTACAAAACATGATCATTGCATACATTATACACATCACATCTTGGGCCATACCATATCACAGAAAACACTCCCTGCAAAAACAAGTTAGACGCCTCTACTTTGTTGTTGCATGTTTTACGTGGCTTATGGGAGTAGATGCTAAGAACGATTCTTACCTACGGAAATCCACAACGGTGATATTATGGTTACCAAACTCTGGTGTTAATCCCATGACAACTATAGTGAGAGAACCGACATCCACACCGCATGTGTGGAACAAGCCACACGTCAAGTGGAGTCGGTCATGAACGACGTCGCGTAAGGTTGGCCTGGACCGCTTCAATCTCACTATCCCGCCATAAGAAGAACACAAACAAGAGGCTTGCAATAGAAAACATCAACGCCGCAACAACCATGTTGCGTTCTACTCGTGAAACACATCTACGCATAGATCTAGCTCTGATACCACGGAAGGGTTTGGCGGCATAGTAAATCAAAATTTTCTACGGATGCGAACAGAGGGAAAGCCAAGATCTAATCTAGGAGATGCAAACAACGAGAGAGATTGGATTAGATCTTCATACGCTTGAAGATTCAAGATACGGAACGCCTGGCTTAACGCGGGGTGATGTAGTCACTCGCTTCTCCTCCTTGCGATCCGATCCGATCTAGCACCATAAGTGGCGTGCCTCCGTGAGATGCACACGCAGCACCTCGGCGTCTCCTCCTTCCTCGGACCAGCAAGTATGGTGGAGAGATTGGATCTACAACACGACGGCGTGGTGTATATGGTGGAGAATTTCTGCAGGGCTTCGCCACAAGCGATGGAGGGAGAGAGGAGGGCAGCAGGGCAGCTAGGATTGGAGGGGAAGGTGTAGGGGGGATGGTGCGCCCCCACCCCTCTTTATATAGAGCGGGGCGGCAGCCCTAGCCCCTCCCCCAAGCCCAAACCGGCGGCCACAAGGAGGAGGAGTGGGGGGCAAGGAACCCCCCCTTTCTAGAAGCTCTATCTAGAGTTTAAACCCTCTTTGGCCGGCTGGGCCCTATGGGGACTTGTGCCCCTGGCCCAATGCGGCCAGGGCACTCCCTCATAGGCCCAAGCCCCCTCCCGGAAGGTGGGGCCACGTTGGTCCCCTTCCGGAAGGTTCTAGAAGCTTCCGGTACAATACCGATTAATCCGGAACAATTCCGAACTCCAAAAAACTGCACTGCCTTATATGAATCTTATTCTCCGGACCACTCCGGAACCTCTCGTGATGTCCCGGATCCCATCCGAGACTCCGAACAAAAACTCATAAACCAATTATCCAATCTATCCTAGCGTCGAGATACGTTAAGTGTGTGACCCTGCGGGTTCGAGAATATGCAGACATGATCTTCTATCAATAATCAACTGCGGGGTCTTAAAACCCATATTGACTCCCACACATTCATCGATGATCATATCGGATGAACCACGATGCCAGGATTCAATCAATCCCATATATATATTCCCTTAGTCTCGCGATATTTTTACTTGCCCGAGATTTGATCGTCTGCATCACATACCTAGTTCAATCTCGCTCACGAAGTACTTTACTCGTTCCGTAATCCGATATCACTTTGTGATTAACTCCTTAACCACATGCTTGCAAGCGGTGTTGATATCGATTACCGAGTGGGCCCGAAGTATATGTCTCCGACTTGGGAGGGACAAATCCCATCTCGATACATACAACCCAACAGATACTTTCCGATCACCTGAGAGACACCTTTATGATCACCCTCTCATAGGATGACGTTTGATGACCTCAAAGCTTTCTTCCGATAACAGGGAGTTTTATTATCTCATGGTCTAAGGAATACAATATTTGACATAAGAAAAGCTTCGCAAAGACGAACACGATCTAATTGCTTCGCTTATTTTGGGTCTGTCCACCATATCATTCTCCCAATGATATGATCTCATTATTAATCGACAACTCATGTCCATGGCTAGGAAACCTTAACCATCATTAATCAATGAGCTAGTCCATAGAGGCGTACTAGGGACACGGTGTTGTTCACAAACCACACAAGTATTAAAGTTTCCGCTTAATACAATTCTAGCATGGAATATAAACATTATCATGAACAAGAATTATAATAATAACATCTTTATTATTGCCTCTAGGGCATAATTCCAACACCAAGATCTATCTACTAGATACAAGCAACAGGCGGATATACATCCGTAGAGAACATATCCTTGAAGACCGACAAAGCTTAACGAGTCCAAACTTGTGGTTGATGTAGACGATCTCTTGCCGATCTCAAGATCGAGAGGAAGTCCTAGCGCCGCAAAACAGCAGCGCATCCGTGCTCGCACACACGTACAAGACACCGAGCAACCTCCGCCTCCTTGCTCCAGCGATGCAGCGGAAGCACAACCCTTTCTTGCCGAATAGCCACTGGGAACATGTATCTCTATAGTCCGAGACCATGGGGAATAAATTCTAGAGGGGGAGAAAGATCCTTCATGAGGAGGTGTGCTTTGAGAGGAGGAGAGGGGGGCTTTTATAGGGAGAGGGGGGCACCCCAAGGGGCATGGCTCTAGACATGGTGGCTGCCCCCCCCCCCTCTTACACATTCATGTGGGTGGAGCTCCCACTCAAAATGAAAAGCCTCCACTCAAAAATCCACTCGCATGCATTAATTTTCCACCAAATTTAATGCAAGCTCTCATTTAAATAAAACTATTTTATTTATTAAGAATTTTTTAATTACTTTAGTTAACAAATATTCACATAAAACCCCTTGCTAGTATTCAATTTCACATGCAGAACCAGTTTCAACAATTTCAACCGAAACAGTTTCGGTGTCTAGTGAAATAAATTCCTGCGCTTTTTATTCTTTTCGGCATAAAACTTTTGCTCCAATTGGATGTCAGTGTCCCTTAAGTGTGTCACCCTACGGTTTGCGAAAATGCGGACATGATCGAGACCCTTCAGCGAATCAATAATCAGAAGCGGGACCTAGAGATCCATAATGACCCCCACACATTCAACGACGACTTTCCTGTGATCGTCAGAACCTTTTACACTAGTATCTTAATCCCTTTGTTTCACGATATATTACATGTCCGAGATTCGATCATCGTTATCTCCATACCTATTTTGATCTCGTTACCGACATGCACTCTTTTCTCGTTCCCGTGATATAACATTCTAGTGATTAAATCACTTGCTTGCAAGCTAATCAATGTGATATCACCGAGAGGGACTAGAGCATATCTATCCATCATCGGGATGAACATATTCCACTCTCGATCCATGAGCCTCAACATAACACTTTAGTAGTTCCGAAGTGTAACACCCTCAGAATCGGACCTATGCAAGTTTGAGCAAAATTCGCCAAACCCGCATAGAAACGATTCAAAGGTGCCCACCAGGCACTTTCGTGCGGGTGGAAAACGAAGTAATAACATTACACAACAGTCCTCGATGGGACCCACGAGCGAGATATATAACGGTGACTCAAAGAGTCAAGAATACGAATATAATATATAAAGATCCAAATCACCTTGCAAGCGATAGGCGTCCACTACGGACAAGATGCAAATGGGGCTAAGAGCCACGAAGAATAACCAATGGCGTCCATAACCCCCGGGCCAAGCGGAAGGGTAACCTTGCTAACGACGCCGATCTCAAAACCTGCTTAAACAAAGGGTGCCGACAAAGGGCAAAGGAAAAGAAGGAGCGTCAAGACCGAGGCCAAGACACGGCGAGACTAGAATTCGGTCCTCGCCTACAGGTATGGTGGATCGGCGGCAAGACGCACTAAACAACCTATAGAGACTCGATACAATGGCGCCAATCGAGAGGGTAAGAAGGACCTATTCGAACCCACCGATACTATCAAACAAACCCATCCCGTGTTCCCCTCGAGACCAAACGAGGAAGTCAACCGAGGAACTCACACGGTTGGCGCTTTACTTATTCGATTATTGTTGCAGCAATTACTAGTCGTTTAGATAATCATCACGATAAAGTAGCAAGGCACTTTTAGTTCACCATTCCGTTGTAGTTGCAATACTTACTAGTCGACATGATAGCATGAGATAATCCAAAACCCAAAGCTTGTTGGTACTTTTATTCACCATTCCGCTAGAAGTTGCAATGCTTACTAGTCGTACAATGGTCGCAAGCTTACACTCCAATCAAGCAGTTGTGGGCAGTATTAATTAGCCATTCCGTTATAGTGAAGCTGATTACTAGTCATTATAAAGTCAAATTTATAGCGTAAACTTTAGTTATGCTTGTCTATGATCGAGATATCTGCTCCAAGTCGTCCATATCCGCGGACACGGCTTTGAGAAAGTTTTACCCGCCGGGTGCACCAATAGCAACACACGCTTGATCAACCTCGGAAAACCAAATCAAAACCCAACGAGGCTTTCACATCGAACAATCACAAGATTGAAATATTTCAGGGGCCACCCTTTGAGTAGATCCATACGGAGTAAGCAAGCTCCGAGGTGGCCTCAAGGTTGCGCCAATGGTCGTAAGCGGTGGGAACCGAAAGTGTGGCTGGGCTTGTCGATACCGCGTAATCACTCGCATACCTAACAAAGACAGTGTGCTCCTCGCACAATTTAAATACGTAAAGTAGCATGGCATAAGTACAGGATCGTAATAAAACCGCAAACTAGTTGTGGCCCCAAGAAATAAGATGAATCAAGCTCGGCTCGGGGTCCCATATACCTCCGGATGTGGATAGCGCGATAAATCAAGGAACAGTATCAAGTACTCGGGGTCTTACGGACACAAGTGGGCGTCGAAACCAAAGATTATCTATCACCCACCGATGCCTCGCTTATTCAATTTTAGTTGTTAAACAGAAATTAAAGTGACGATAAGTAAAACTAGAATCATCTCCATCATCAACATGCGGCAATACATCAAGAATCGTGGCATACGACACACATCAAGACTTGAGCAAGCAACTACGACGCATAAGTCCAACTATCTACCAAACAACGGTAATGGGATGTGTCCAAGGCAATATAGGGCTGCACGGTATATCACGGCACGGAATCTAGAGCATCGCAAACACGTATAGCAATAGATCAACAGAGGGAAATAAATACTATAAAAGTAAGATAGGTAGAAAGGGAGATGCTCTTTGAAAACATTGTCGAAGATTCAACCGAAGATCGGGGCGAAGCTCACATCAACTCAACGGCCTTATCCGCGAAGAAGCAAAACACTAGAAGAAACACCGGATGCAATATTTAATAAAACGACAGAAGATCGGCATGATGCATGTATGATGGATGACATGGCAAAGGTGCGATGCAATTAGGTCATGTTAAGTGGAACCGGGTCCCGACAATTAATTAGATGGTTCAAGTTGTTTAGATACCCCGCAATTTACATGTTGTTATAACAAGGCAAGATAAGATACCGGTTCGCTACACAAGTTTAAATGAGGCCGATATGAGACTAGATTTGCCCGCATATGGGCCCCATATTAGGTTATTAGGTGAATCGGCATAAGGCCCCCAAACCACAGATATGCGTTGCGAGTATGGCAATTAATGTGCAACAGGTTTTATGTTTAGCATTTATAAAATAGAGCTCGGAAAAGGAGTCACACATTAGAGGGCCTCGACGAACTTGGGGTTCCGGGTTCGGGGTCGGGGTCGGTCTCGGGGTCCAGGGTTCGACGGATTCGGTCTCGGCGGGATCGTTCTCGGTAGCGGGGGGGTAGTTCTTGTTGTTCGGGATGAAGCACTTGTCGCATCCATGTGGAATCCCTGACGATCTGTGGCGATGATCTCAGGTTCGGTCTCCGGGGTCGATCTTGCCGTTGCGACGGTCTTGTCGGGCTCGCGCCATCGAGTCGGTCTTGGCATCTGGCTGAAGTTCTTGGCGTATCCGAGATGAAGCGCTTATCGCTCCATGTGGCGGTCTTGTCGTCCGAGCGATGATCTTGTCGCATCCGCGTCATCGCCCTCGTCGGTCTTGTCGTTACACCGTGAGATCTGGTCGTCAGACACTCGTGTTTTTCCGGATCGGTCCTGGTCGAGGGATCGACGATCTTGGTTAGGGTTCGTCTCGATCCTTGTAGGAGTGCTTGATGGCGCGAGAGGGAGAACACGTCGGAGTTTGCATAGCCGGTGTCGTTCTTGGTCCGTGGAGGAGAGCATGAAGTCGATGCCGGTTCTTAGGACCTTGGGTCCTTCTTGTCGCATCGGTTCACGGCGGTTCTTGATTAGCCACGGTCGGGATCTGCGGAGGCCGGCAGGGCGGTGCTGTGCGAAACGACGAGACCGCAGCGGAGAGAGGTTGCAGGGCAGCAGCGAGGGGCGCAAGACGAGGCCGGGGACCGGTGGCGCTGTGGAGGCGCCAAGGCGAGGCCAAGCAGTCTTTGGAGGAGGCTCGGCTTCTTGCGGGGCGAGCTGGACGCTGTGGGACGAGCTTGAAGGTGAGGTGCGTGGTCCGGGCTAGGCAGAGGTCGGCGAGCTTCGAAAAGCTTGTGGCAGCAGCTGACGCGATACGCCGAGAGGGCTCTGGCGAGCTGGCTCAGGAGGCAGGTCCGGGCGCGTGGTAGGGATGGACCGGGAGGAGCGACGCGGACGACGGCAGCGGCAGAAGAGCTTCGTGGCGGCCGGCGGAGACGCAGTGGTGGCTTTCGGAGCTGGCGCGCAGACGCGGAGGGAGGACGGAAGGCAGCGGTGACGGAGGCGAAGGCGTGGGCGGGGCCGCAGGCAGCGTCGGCATGAGGAGACGGAGGCAGCAGCTGGCTCGGCTCAAGGAGGCAGACGGACGGGAGCGGGAGCGAGGTTGGTGAGGCGAGAGCGGAGGGGGACCGGCACGCCAGCCGTGAGAGGTGGAGGCGCGGGACGCGGAGCGAGGCGCGGAGGCGCGATCGCAAGGCTCCGGGGGGTGGACGCGGCAGGGCAGGCCATGAGAGGAGGTGGGGAGAGTCGCGAGGAGGCATGGGAGCGTCTTTGGCGAGGGGAGAGGAGGGTGGTCACGAGTCGCAGAGAAGGGGCGCAGGAGGAGAGAAGAGAGCTAGGGAGGAAGAAGAACAGGGGCTGTCGTGGCTGTGGGCAGTGGGCCAGGTCGGCAGGGATCGGGTCCAGCGCCGGGTGGACGGGACGTGGGGCTGCCCAGCTGTGGGGAAAAGGAGAGGTCTTGGCCACTGGTGGTGGTGCCTTGGGGGTGGGTGTCGGTTTGGTGAGGTGGGGGTTGGTGGGTTGTGTGAGTGGAGGAAAAGAGGAGAGAGGAGGGCAGGTGTGGGGATGATTGGGTGAGGTGAGAGGGAGATGAGGTGGCAGGTCCGATAGGCTAGGGTGAGGTGGCTGTTAGGTGCGTAGTTTCTGGGTAGTCGAGGATTTGGGGTGGGATTGGTTGGGCTTTAATTTAAGGCGGTCGTCAATCGCCCGCTCGACATTTCATTAAAATAATTATAATTTTTATTTATTTCAAACAAGGCTGTTGCAAACCGATATCGGGCAAAACAAAATATTCCGGGGACCCGGTTTTCGGTGTTTGAATAAGATGGGGCGTTTTAGAAAACATATTAGGTTTTTTTGAAATTAGTTTTTGACAAACAAGTCATAATGATGACGATGCAATGCACAAATTCAACGCGATTTTCTAGTAGTGGTTTTGCGGGATGCCACACGAAGCCATCGTCATAATCACCCAGTTATGGTGTGACATTTGATGTCATCAAGAAACTCTTCCGGTGTTATTGATTGACATGATATCATGGTCTAAGGATTAGGATCACTTCGTAATTTGTTATAGCAATATAAACTCAATGAATTTGATCGTAATGCTATACTTCGGATGAATGCTCATCACATCATTACACTAAATGTTGTGACCTCGTTATTAACAATATCCAATGTCCATGATCAGGAAACCTTTGATCATCTTGTTAATCAACGAGCTAGTTTATAAGATAGGCATAACTAGGAACTTCCTTTTTGTTTATTAAACACACATGTATTAACGTTTCCGTATTAATACAATTATAGCATGCAAAATAAACATTTATCATAAATAAGGAATACGATAATAACCACTTTATTATTGCCTCTCGGGCATATTCCCTTCAGGGAGACCGTCGCCATCAACACCATCATCAATCTAGGCTTCATCGGGATCATCATCATCATCCACACCATCATCACCACTCCTTCCCGCTGTAACAATTGTGTTGGATATTGCTTAGTTCATTAGGGGAAACTTTCCAGGCGTTAATTACTATTGTAGTTGATGCTTGTGAGTGGAACCATTGGATTATTGTTTATGTTCAGATTGTTATCCATTATCATATCATCATTGATCTTGATCCATATGATGTCATGTGAGTAGTTCGTTTAGTTCCTGAGGACATGGGAGAAATCATGTTGTTAGTAGTGAATTTATGATGAGTTATTATTCAATGGTTTAGTATTTAAGTTGTGGTGCTATTCTTCTAGTGGTGTCATGTGAACGTCGACTACATGCCACTTCATCATTTATGGGCCTAGGGGGTGCATTGTGTATTTGGATACTAATTGTGGGGTTGTTGAGGATGTAAACCTGAACCCCCGTTAAGACACCTTTGCACAAGGGAGCGTAGGATCTCAGAGTTTAAGGCTGTGGTTAGATTTATATCTTAATTAATTTCCTGTAGTTATGGATGTTTGTAGGGGGTTTAATCACAAGTATGTATTAGTCCTAGGAAGGGTGGTATGTTAGCACAGGTTCACCCACACAACACTTACAAACACCAGAGAAGAGTACTCAGCTATTTGAAGTAAAGCACTTGATGTAATTCCCGTGTGTCCTCGAGAACGTTTGGTCCTTATAAGTATTTTCACTGGATTGTCCTTTGCTAAGAAAGGATTGGGACACTTTCTCCGTTTGTTCGTTACTTTTGTTACTTTCTCTTTGTTTTGTTGCCTTGTCAGAAAAACACTAAAAATTCGTTTGCTAAGTATTCCCAGGGATTTCCTGCTTCATACCAATGTTCAGCACCTTCTGCTACTCGTTGGGATCGACACTCCTATTTATCGGAAGTACTACGATACACCCCCTATACTTGTGGGTCATCAAGAATATTTTCTGGCGCCGTTGCCGGGGAGTGAAGTGCTATTGAGAAATGGAACTGGTAAGGGAAACTTTTACTGTGAGTATTGCTCTTGTTACTGCTTGTTACTTTGTTTCCAATATGGATAACCCACTTGGTTTTCTGTTTGGGAAAACTACTACCACTGCTAGGGTAGTAGATGAACCACCACCTGTTGAGATAGATCCTTTCAAGATACCTACAAGTATTGTTAATCATTTTATGGATAATTATTATTTAGGGGATTGAACTATCCATCCTGGTGATCACTTGCTTTTTATCCATGAATTATGCGGGTTGTTTAAGTGTGCAGATATCATAACTGAATAGGTGAAGAAGAAGTTACTCTCCATATCCTTGAAGGGGAGAGCTAAAGAATGGTATAAGCTATTGAAGAATGGACAATCCATGGAATGGGAGGAGATGGCATCTCTCTTTTACTCTAAATTTTATCCTCTCAGTAAAATTCATAAGGATAGAAATCTTATATATAACTTTTGGCCTCTTGATGGAGAGAGAACAACTCAAGCTTGGGGGAGATTGAAGTTACTAATGCTTAAATGTCATATTCATGAACTCCCTAACAATATCATTCTCAATAACTTTTATGCTAGGCTTTCTCTTCATGATAAAGATTTACTAGATGCTTCTTATGCTAGATCATTCACATGTATGAAGGAAGAAGCTAAATGGGATCTCTTAGACTGTATTCAATATAAAACTGAAGCTTGGGAGAATGACAAAGGAAGAAAGTCAGGTATAAACTATGATTATGAATGCATTAAATCTTTTATGGGAACTGATGACTTCCGTGATATTAGCAATGAGTTTGGTCTTGATTCCCAAAATATTGCCAACTATTTTAAGGCCTTTTCCTCTTACATTGAAATTCCCAAGAATAAGTGGAATAAGTACCATGCTCCGTATAAAGATGTTGTTAGTCATGTTCTTGTTAGAAGTACTCAAGTTTGTACTACTAATCATATTGTGCCTGAACCTCATGTTGAGAAAATGTCGTTCCCAGCTAAGGTAAAGGAGTATTCTATGATTATTAGTGAAAATAACAAAGGTACAATGAAAACTGTGGAGCCTGGTAAGCATTTGAGTGATGAACCTGTGATAGCTATTGTGAAAGACATTGTCACTAGAAATATAGAGGATGAGCACATTGTCTTCTGTGAAGACGCTTCTAATATTATTTCTCATCCTGGTAAGGCTAGAAAAGCTAGTGTTCATGTGCTTTCTATTAAAATTGGTGATCATTGCTACTATGGTTTATGTGATATTGGTGCTAGTTCTAGTGCTATTTCTTATGAGCTTTACAGGGAAATTATGCATGAGATTGGTCCTTGTGAGCTTGAGGACATTGATGTGGTTATTCACCTTGATAATAAGGAAACCATTTGCCCCATTGGCATTGTAAGAGATGTGGAGGTTCTCTGCAGTAAGATTAAGTATCCTGCTGATTTTCTAGTGCTTAATTCAGCAGCTAACAAAACTTGTCCTATCATTTTTGGTAGGCCTTTCTTGAACACTTGTGGAGCTATTATTGATTGTAAGAAGGAAAAAGTTTTAACTAAGTTTGATGGAGACTCTTATGAGTTTAACTTTTCCAAATTTGCTAAAGCTCCTTGTGAAAATAGCTTGCCTAATAAAGATTTCAGGATGGAACAACTTGCTTCTATTGATCCAGTCTATGACCTTGGACCTCTTTTTGGTGACTATAAGTATGCTTATTTTGATGATAAAGTTGTTTCCAGTGACAGTTATATTGTCAACTTTATTCAAAGTGCTACTAAAAGTTATTTTGAGAGAGGGAAACATGGTTTTATGCATCTCAATGATGTTAAGTTTCCCTGTTTTAAAGTTTGATCCAACCATGTCAAACAAGGTTTCATTATAAATCTCAAACACTCCATACTCCTATGGTGTTTCGGGAGATGTAAATCTAGGTGTTTTTCTACATTTGCAACTCAAATAAATTCCTTTATGATAAATCATAATTCATTTATTTTTCTTGTTACACTTTAACTCAAATAAATCCCTTTATGATCAAATCATAAATCATTTATTTTCTTGTTACAATGATTTTCCACTTCATCTTGAAAGTCTTTGAAACGTTTTTCAAATATTTCATACTCCTTTATCATTAAGTGAACATTCACTCAAATTTCCGAAGAAAGCATATGAAGTTGAAATCCATCGCTTATGACTATACATAATGGACTACATACATCGATATGTATAAATTCCAATAATTTAGTCGTTCGTTCTTCTTTGGCCTTTGAACGAAGTTTAAATTATCCCAAGGAAAGTCTCACAAGCGTCACTTGATCAAATCAAAGACTCCAAAAATCCATGCATATGGAGTTTCTTTATGTTTTCTTTCCAATATAATTTAAACAGCGATGTCACTTCGTAAGTGATCTTCCAATCATTTGTCTTGCGACATTTTAGCATTAGCTTTATGGATGTGATTTCTCCAACTAGATTTGTAAACCATCCATCTTATATGGAATAGGGTAATTATTTGAACAACCTTTGTTCTCATAATACCTAATTTAAATAACAATTATTAAAACAAATCTTGAAGTCAAGCTTTGATGTTAACGAGAAATACAAACAACGGTTTGTTTGTTTTCGATGAACATCATCACATATTCTCTTGCTGGTTACTTAGGCCATTGTGGTTCATGAATGGCGTCGTTCCATATGAATTTCATACCAACCATTTTGGTATTCAATACCCAAGAACCACATTGTCTAACAAGCAAAGAATACAACCATAACATGTATATCATCCATATACCTAAATTGGATATTTCCAATATTTTATTTTCTGCCAAATATATTTTATAGATTCTCTTTCAGCATTTCCTTTCCTTTTAAAAGAATCTATCAACATCAAAAGTAGCGCCATATACATGACACATAGTCCAAAGCATGTATATTCAAATAATAATACCTTTGGACTTGCACTTTGAAGTAGCTCATCATCATCAAAATGATCGACATTCTTTCAAAATCCATTCTTTAGTAATATTTTAGTGTAGTAAACACTTTACATACATAGTCTATTCATCCTTATCATGACGACTTTCATGATCAAGCTAATGTAGCTTATAAAGACGAATTATGAGTATAACGTTACTTTCCAAAACCCTTTTGGATGATTAGGATGTCTAGGATCCCCAACCTTTGTAAATTCTCATCCAATATGAGAACATACATTATACTCTATCATATTGCAACCAAAACATTGTTTTAGATATCGTTATATCTGTCACAGATGGTGATTTCTGAAACAATTCTTTCAGCTCCTAGATAAACTTGATATTAAAACAATCAAGAATCATGGAGGCAAACATGATACTTAAGATACTAACACTGGAATTATTACTCTCGATTTAATACCAATTATTAAATTTTACGGAGTAAATAGAGTTTGTTGAAAGTTTGCAATAAGACTTTAAACCTTAGATTGACACTCAACACAATACGATACCAGTTCGTAAAGTAAATATCCAGAATTATATAGTTCTATTATCTCAATTACAACTAAGCATAAGGTGGTGAACGAATGCCAATGACTACAACAAATTATGCAAATTCACTTTTATTTAATTTATGATAAATTGAGTTCTACTAATCCAAATTAGAAATGAACTCCCACTCAAAAACGACATCCCTTGTGTCTTTTTGGTGATTACATGAACCAAATCCACTACACCAAGTCCGATCATCACGTGAGTGATTGTAGCTTCAAAGCGAGCATCAAATGGGCATCATATCTACCATATGACTCATGCTTAACCTTTCGGTCCGTGTTCGAGGCCATGTCATACATGCTAGGCTCGCCAAGTAAGAACCTTAGTATTCGTGTGTGTAACTGTCTTACACCTGAGATATGCTCGTGGATTCAAGTACACCCGATCATCACGTGATGTCTTGAAGCGACGAAACATTGTTGGTGCATACTTAAGTAAGAACACATTTTTATCTTGATATATAAATGAGGGATCATCTTATTATGCTAATAAAACGTCAAACAAGCAATATAAGATGCAATCAAACATCTCATGTTTGTAAGTGAAATGATATGGTTCCCGCATATGATCTCCATCATGTGCACCGTGGTATGATCGCCATCATACCTCTATGTGTAAGGCCAAGGTCTATGGAACTTACATGTTATGTGTGTTGTAAGAGTATCGACTTATACTTCTACTTACAACATCACCATATCATGACACTAGCCCAGCAACAATCTAAACTAGACGCCTCTAATTTATCAATTCCAAGTTTTACGTGGCTTAGGGCTTTGAAGATAGAACCGTTCTTACCTACGAACATGAACCACAATGAGTATAACCAAATTGTTGACAACTCGTTGCAAATTAGATATTGACTATAGTAGGAGAGACAGATACCCTCTAGCCACTTATGCAAAACTAGTTTCTTGTCAAGCGTGGAACAAGTCTCATGTGCGAGGACATGTAAAGTTTGTCTGGACCGCTTCATCTCACTATGCCACCAATATCCAAAGTACAACTAAGAAGTAATAAAATGATTATCATCGCCCACATACTCATATGTGTACTACTCGTGCAAAGCATCTACGCATAGATCCGGCTCTGATACCACTATAGGGTTCGCAGCATACAAAACAAAAAATTTCCTACGATGGGAACAACTACATACCAAGTGAAGGGTTTCGCGGCATAGTAAATCAAAATTTTCTACGGATGCGAACAGAGGGAAAGCCAAGATCTAATCTAGGAGATGCAAACAACGAGAGAGATTGGATTAGATCTTCATACCCTTGAAGATTACATGCAGTGAACGTTAAATCGGAACGTGGGTGATGTATTCGTACTCGCTTCTCCTCCTCGCGATCCGATCCGATCTAGCACCACAAGTGGCGGTGCCTCCGTGAGATGCACACGTGCAGCACCTCGACGTCTCCTCCTTCCTCGGACCAGCAAGTATGGTGGAGAGACGGATTGGATCTACAACACGACGGCGTGGTGTATATGGTGGAGAATTTCTGCAGCAGGGCTTCGCCTACAAACAGTCGGGAGGGAGAGAGGAGGGCAACATGGCAGCTAGGATTGGAGGGGAAGGTGTAGGGGGGGTGGTGCCCCCCCACCCCTCTTTATATAGAGGGGGCGGCAGCCCTAGCCCCTCCCCCAAGCCCAAACCGGCGGCCACAAGGAGTAGGAGTGGAGGGCAAGGAAACCCCCCCTTTCTAGAAGCTCTATCTAGAGTTTAAACCCTCTTTGGCCGGCTGGGCCCTATGGGGCCTTGTGCCCCTGGCCCAATGCGGCCAGGGCACTCCCTCATAGGCCCAAGCCCCCTCCCGGAAGGTGGGGCCACGTTGGTCCCCTTCCGGAAGGTTCTAGAAGCTTCCGGTACAATACCGATTAACCCGGAACAATTCCGAACTCCAAAAAACTGCACTGCCTTATATGAATCTTATTCTCCGGACCACTCCGGAACCTCTCGTGATGTCCCGGATCCCATCCGAGACTCCGAACAAAAACTCAAAACCAATTATCCAATCTATCCTAGCGTCGAGACACGTTAAGTGTGTGACCTGCGGGTTCGAGAATATGCGCACATGATCTTCTATCAATAATCAACAATGGGTGCGAAACCCATATTGACTCCCACACATTCATCGATGATCATATCGGATGAACCACGATGCCGTGATTCAATCAATCCCATATATATATATATCCCTTCGTCTCGCGATATTTTACTTGCGAGATTCGATCGTTGCATCGTCATACCTACTTCAATCTCGTTCACAGAAGTACTTTACTGCTCCGTAATCCGATATCACTTTGTGATTAACTCCTTAACCACATGCTTGCAAGCGGTGTTGATATCGATTACGAGTGGGCCCAAGTATATCTCTCCGACTTGGGAGGGACAAATCCCATCTCGATACATACAACCCAACAGATACTTTCCGATCACCTGAGAGACACCTTTATGATCACCCTCTCATAGGATGACGTTTGATGACCTCAAAGCTTTCTTCCGATACCAGGGAGTTGTATTATCTCATGGTCTAAGGAATACAATATTTGACATAAGAAAAGCTTCGCAAAGACGAACACGATAACACGATCTAATTGCTTCGCTTATTTTGGGTCTGTCCACCATATCATTCTCCCAATGATATGATCTCATTATTAATCGACAACTCATGCCCATGGCTAGGAAACCTTAACCATCATTAATCAATGAGCTAGTCCATAGAGGCGTACTAGGGACACGGTGTTGTTCACAAACCACACAAGTATTAAAGTTTCCGCTTAATACAATTCTAGCATGGAATATAAACATTATCATGAACAAGAATTATAATAATAACATCTTTATTATTGCCTCTAGGGCATAATTCCAATAGTCTCCCACTTGCACTAGAGTCAATAATCTAGTTTACATTTGGCAACAATCTCACACCCATGGCCTTTGAGGTCTTGATCATGTTTTACATGTGGAAGAGGTTTAGTCAATGGATCGTGACGTTCAGATATGTATGTACTTTGCTAATCTTGATCTCCATCGCTATATAATCTCGGATTATATGAAACTTGCAGTTGATATGCTTGGTCTTTGGATGATATCTTGGTTCCTTAGCGAGTGCTATGGCGCGATGTTGTCACACAATATCTCCAGTGGGTCCAATGCACTTGGAACCACGCCAAGCTTCGATGATGAAGTTCTGATCCAAACTCCTTCACTTGACGCTGGCTGACCATATATTCCGCTTCTCATGTAGATCCCGCGATCACGCTTTGCTTGCGGCTTCTCGACTCACAGCTCCTCCATTCAAAATATACACGTATCACATGCGAGATTTAGAATCATCCTTGTCGGTGTCGAAACTAGCATCGACGTAACCTTTACTGACAGTGTTCATCACCCCATAGACTAAGAACATTTCTTTAGTCCTATTTAGGTACTTTAGGATGTTCTTCACGGTGTCGATGTTCCACTCGGATCACTTTGATATCTGCTCGTCAAACTAAGAGCATTGGACACATCCGGTCTAGTACACGCATGGCATACATGATGGAACCTATGGCGAGGCATAAGGCACTTTGCTCATAGCTTCCTATCATTTACCATAGTGGACACCGAGCCTTGCTCAATATCTTACACGACAACATAGGCCTTTGAACCTTTCTTTGCCTTATCCATTCGAACCTTTTCGAACTTTGTCTAGGTATGTACTCGGCTTAAAGCTATCAGCGTCTTTGTCTATCTCTATAGATTTTGATGCCCAATATATAAGCTTCACCTAGGTCTTTCATTGAAAAACACTTGTTCAAATAACTCTTCACATCGTTAAGCATGTTAATGTCATTTACAATAATTAATATGTCATCCACATATAGTACCGAAAATGTCACCGAGCTCCCACTCACTTTCTTGTAGATACAAGCCGTAGCAATTTGGAACAAATCCAAAGCTCTTGATCACTTGATCAAAACGAAGGTTCCAACTCCGAGATGCTTGCTTGGTCCATAAATGGAGCTGAAGTTTTCATACTTTATCGGCATCCTTAGGATCGACAAAACCTTGGTTGCATCATATACAACTCTTCATCAATGTTTCCATTGAGGAAAGCGATCTTAACATCCATCGCCATATTTCATAATCATGAAGCAGCAATTGCTAATAAAATCCGAATGGACTTAAACATCGCTATGGGAGAAAGTCTCATCGTAGTCAACACCTTGAACTTGTCGAAAACCTTTTGCGACAAGCCGTGCTATAAACGGTAACATTACCATCCGCGTCCGTTTATTCTTGAAGATCCATTTGCACTCAACGGCCTTTCGGTGCTAGGAGGGTCCACCAAAGTCCATACTTGGTTTTCGCTCATGGATCCCAATTCGGTTTCATGGCTTCTAGCCATTTCTCGAGTATGGGCTCATCATTGCTTCCTCATAGTTCGTAGGTTCACTTGTCTTCTACTAACAAGACAACAAGACAGGTTGCCGTACCACTCCGGGAGGGCACGCGACCTTGTCGACCTCGCGACGTTCAAGAGATCGCCAAGATCGTCAAAGCTTCATGATCTTTGTCATTAGCTTCCTCTATTGTTGGTGCGCAAACTTTGGAACAATTTCAGTGTGCGCTACTCTCCAATTCAAGAGAAGGTTCAATAACCTCGTCTAGCTCTACTTTCCTCCCACTCACTTCTTTCGAGAAACTCCTTCTCAAGAAAGGAACCGTTCTTCATGACAAACACTTTGCCTTCGGTTACGTGATAGAAGGTATACCCAATAGTTTCCTTAGGGTATCCTATGAAGACACATTTCTCCGCTTTGGGTTCGAGCTTGTCGGCATCAACTTCTTGGCGTAAGCTTGCATCCCCAAACTTTAAGAAACGACAACTTAGGTTTAGCACCAAACCACAGTTCATACGGTCTCTCGTCTCAACGTTTAGATGGTGCCCTATTTAAAGTGAATGCAGCGGTTTCTAATGCATAACCCCAAAATGATAACGACAAATCAAGAAGAGAGACATCATTGATCGGACCATATCTAATAAGGTTCGATTCGGCGATTCAGAACACACCATTGCTTGTGGTGTTCGGGTGGCGTGAGTTGCAAGCGATTCCGCTTGCTTTAAGATGCGTGAAAATCATAACTCAAATATTCACCTCCACGATCGGATCGTAGAAATTTAATCTTTACATTACGATGGTTCTCCACTTCATTACGAAATTCCTTGAACTTTTCAAATGTTTCAGATTTATGTTTCATTAAATAGATATACCCATATCTACTTAAGTCATCGGTAAAAGTGAGAAAATAGCGATATCCACCGCGCGTCGAAACACTCATCGGTCCGCATACATCGGTATGTATGATTTCCAACAAGTCCGTTGCTCGCTCCATCATACCGGAGAACGGTGTTTTGATCATCTTGCCCATGAGGCATGGTTCGCATGTGTCAAATGATTCAAAATCAAGAGACTCCAAAAGTCCATCAGAATGGAGTTTCTTCATGCGCTTTACACCAATATGACCCAGACGACAGTGCCACAAATAAGTAGTATTATCACTATCTACTTTGCATCTCTTAGCCTCAACGTTATGGATGTGTGTTTCTTAGAAGAAATAAACCATTCACAAGAGGTGCATGAACATAAAATATGTTACTCATATAAATAGAACAACCATTATTCTCCGATTTAAATGAATAACCGTCTTGCAATAAACACGATCCAGAAATAATGTTCATGCTCAACGCAGGCACATAATAACATTTATTAAGGTTTAAAACTAATCCCGAAGGTAAAACTAAGGAGAGCGTGCCGACGGCCATCACATCAACTCTTGATCCGTTGCCAACGCGCATCGTCATCTCATCCCTCGCAAGTCGCCGTCTATTCCGTAGCTCCTGTTTCGAGTTACAAATATTAGCCCGAACGATTATCAAATACCCGGGCACTACAACGAGGGCTAGTAAGGAAAACATCAATAATATGTATATCAAATATACCTTTGATGGTGCCGACCTTCTTGTCGCGCTAAGTACTTCGGACGATTCGCTTCGATGACCCTTGTCCTTGCAATAGAAGCACTTTCGATCCGGCTTAGGACCAGACTTGAGCTTCTTCTCGGCGGGCGATGCGCTTCGCCGCCCTTCTTGAAGGGCTTCTTTGCTCCTTACCTTTCTTAAAGGTGGGCTTGTTGACCATCAACACATGATTATCCTTTTGATGTCCACTTCCGCCTTGACTTTGCGAAGAGCTCGGTGATCGTCGATGGAACCAATCTGATTATGAGTCACTACAAAACTTTTGTAGATGGGAGGAGTGATTGCAAAACCACATCAATCTTGAGCTCCTCGAATCGTGCATTCCGCTTGGTCAAAGCGTTGAGTGTAGCCCGTCATCTTAATGGCGTGCTCACTAACGGAACTCCTTCCTCCATCTTGCGGTTAAAGAACTTCTCGAGATCTCATATCTCTCGAGCGGGCTGAGTCGAAACATGGTTTTCGGCTCTTGAGAATCTCAAAGGGCCCGGGATAGTCTTCAAAACGATTTTTAAGTTCCGGTTCCATAGCAAACAACATGGTGCTCTTAATCACACCATAATCATCTTTGCGTGGTGATAGAGCTTTCTCATCGGTAGCGATTGCGGCGAGGGTCACCTAACGCTTTCCCAAGGACATAGTCCTTTTGACCGCCAGAGAGAATGATTCTCAGATTGCGAAACCAATGGTGAAGTTAGACCCATTGTTCTTAAGCTTTTCTTTCTCAGCAAAAACGTTGAACTTGAAGTTGGACTTAGCCATGTGATCTACAATATTTGCAAGTACAAATTAGACTATGTTCATGATAACTAGTTCAACTTTTAATCAAATTACTAGATGAACTCCCATTAAATTCAACATCCCTCAAGTTGTTTAGTGAACACGATCCAAATTCACCACACCTAATCCGATCTTCATGAGAAGAGATGTGGTTTCAATGGTGGACAACGAAGTGTCGATCATATCGTTCATATGAATCATGCTTAACCTTTCGGTTCATGTGTTCCGAGGCCATGTCTGTACATGCTAGGCTCGTCAAGTTAGACCCAAGTATTTCCGCGTGTGCAAAACTGGCTTGCACCCGTTGTATGTGAGCGTAGAGTCTATAGCACCCGATCATCACGTGATGCTTGGACACGACGAACTTTTGCAACGGTGCATACATGGGGAGAACACAGTTTTTATCTTGATCTTTAAGTGGGGAATCATCTTATAATATTACCGTCGCGATCTAAGCATGATAAGATACATAAAAGGATAAACATCACATGCATATAACTTTAATGTGACATGGTATAGCCAATCTTCGCGCAATGATCTCCATCTTGTGCGTGCCGGCATGATCTCCATCACTCCACCATGATTGCCTCCACGAATAGCAACTACAACTATTGCTAACTACTTAGCGATAAAGTGAAACTATTACATGGCGTATAAGAAGTTGACACACAGGTCATACACAATTATAAAGACAACCATATGGCTCCTGCCGGTTGTGTACTCAACGACATGCAAGTCGTGAAAACATTACAAAACATGATCATTGCATACATTATACACATCACATCTTGGGCCATACCATATCACAGAAAACACTCCCTGCAAAAACAAGTTAGACGCCTCTACTTTGTTGTTGCATGTTTTACGTGGCTTATGGGAGTAGATGCTAAGAACGATTCTTACCTACGGAAATCCACAACGGTGATATTATGGTTACCAAACTCTGGTGTTAATCCCATGACAACTATAGTGAGAGAAACTGACATCCACCAGCCGCATGTGTGGAACAAGCCACACGTCAAGTGCGGAGTCGGTCTCGCGAACGACGTCGCGTAAGGTTGGCCTGGACCGCTTCAATCTCACTATCCCGCGTCATAAGAAGAACACAAACAAGAGTCTTGCAATAGAAAACATCAACGCCCGCAACAACCATGTTGCGTTCTACTCGTGAAACACATCTACGCATAGATCTAGCTACGATACCACTAAAGGGTTTGCGACATAGTAAATCAAAATTTTCTACGAATGCGAGCAGGAAAGCCAAGATCTAATCTAGGAGATGCAAACAACGAGAGATTGGATTAGATCTTCATACCCTTGAAGATTACGCAGTGAACGCTAATCGGAACGTGGGTGATGTAGTCGTACTCGCTTCTCCTCCTTGCGATCCGATCCGATCTAGCACCACAAGTGGCGGTGCCTCCGTGAGATGCAGACGTGCAGCACCTCGACGTATCCTCCTTCCTTGGACCAGCAAGTATGGTGGAGAGACGGATTGGATCTACAACACGACGGCGTGGTGTATATGGTGGAGAATTTCTGCAGCAGGGCTTCGCCTACAAACAGTCGGGAGGGAGAGAGGAGGGCAGCAGGGCAGCTAGGATTGGAGGGGAAGGTGTAGGGGGGTGGTGCGCCCCCACCCCTCTTTATATAGAGGGGGGCGGCAGCCCTAGCCCCTCCCCCAAGCCCAAACCGGCGGCCACAAGGAGTAGGAGTGGGGGGCAAGGAAACCCCCCCTTTCTAGAAGCTCTATCTAGAGTTTAAACCCTCTTTGGCCGGCTGGGCCCTATGGGGCCTTGTGCCCAATGCGGCAGGGCACTCCCTCATAGGCCCAAGTCCCTCCCGGAAGGTGGGGCCACGTTGGTCCCCTTAGGAAGGTTCTAAAGCTTAGGTACAATACCGATTAACGGAACAATTAGAACTCCAAAAACTGCCTTGCCTTATATGAATCTTATTCTCGGACCACTCCGGAACCTCTCGTGATGTCCGGATCCCATACGAGACTCAACAAAAACTCATAAACCAATTATCCAATCTATCCTAGCGTCGAGACACGTTAAGTGTGTGACCCTGAGTTCAAGAATATGCGACATGATCTTCTATCAATAATCAACAACGGTGCGGAAACCCATATTGACTCACACATTCATCGATGATCATATCGGATGAACCACGATGCCAGGATTCAATCAATCCCATATATATATTCCCTTCGTCTCGCGATATTTTACTTGCCTGAGATTCGATCGTCGGTACCGTCATACCTAGTTCAATCTCGTTCACAGCAAGTACTTTACTCGTTCCGTAATCCGATATCACTTTGTGATTAACTCCTTAACCACATGCTTGCAAGCGGTGTTGATATCGATTACCGAGTGGGCCCGAAGTATATGTCTCCGACTTGGGAGGGACAAATCCCATCTCGATACATACAACCCAACAGATACTTTCCGATCACCTGAGAGACACCTTTATGATCACCCTCTCATAGGATGACGTTTGATGACCTCAAAGCTTTCTTCCGATACCAGGGAGTTGTATTATCTCATGGTATAAGGAATACAATATTTGACATAAGAAAAGCTTCGCAAAGACGAACATGATAACACGATCTAATTGCTTCGCTTATTTTGGGTCTGTCCACCATATCATTCTCCCAATGATATGATCTCATTATTAATCGACAACTCATGTCCATGGCTAGGAAAACTTAACCATCATTAATCAATGAGCTAGTCCATAGAGGCGTACTAGGGACACGGTGTTGTTCACAAACCACACAAGTATTAAAGTTTCCGCTTAATACAATTCTAGCATGGAATATAAACATTATCATGAACAAGAATTATAATAATAACATCTTTATTATTGCCTCTAGGGCATAATTATAATAATAACATCTCGGGCAAGTAAAATATCGCGAGACGAAGGGAATATATATATATGGGATTGATTGAATCCTGGCATCGTGGTTCATCTGATATGATCATCGATGAATGTGTGGGAGTCAATATGGGTGCTCAGACCCCGCTGTTGATTATTGATAGAAGATCATGTCTGCATATTCTCGAACCCGCAGGGTCACACACTTAACGTGTCTCGACGCTAGGATAGATTGGATAATTGGTTTATGAGTTTTTGTTCGAAGTCTCGGATGATGTGACATTTGATGGTGTGACATTTGATGGATAATCACCCAGTTATGGTGTGACATTTGATGTCATCAAGAAACTCTTCCGGTGTTATTGATTGTCATGATCTCATGGTCTAAGGATTAGGATCACTTCGTAATTTGTTATAGCAATATAAACTCAATGAATTTGATCGTAATGCTATACTTCGGACGAATGCTCATCACATCATTACACTAAATGTTGTGACCTCGTTATTAATAATATCCAATGTCCATGATCAGGAAACCTTTGATCATCTTGTTAATCAACGAGCTAGTTTATAAGAGAGGCATAACTAGGAACTTCCTTTTTGTTTATTAAACACACATGTATTAACGTTTCCGTATTAATACAATTATAGCATGCAAAATAAACATTTATCATAAATAAGGAATACGATAATAACCACTTTATTATTGCCTCTCGGGCATATTCCCTTCAGGGAGACCGTCGCCATCAACACCATCATCAATCTAGGCTTCATCGGGATCATCATCATCATCATCCACACCATCATCACCACTCCGTCCCGCTGTAACAATTGTGTTGGATATTGCTTAGTTCATTAGGGGAAACTTTCCAGACGTTAATTACTATTGTAGTTGATGCTTGTGAGTGGAACCATTGGATTATTGTTTATGTTCAGATTGTTATCCATTATCATATCATCATTGATCTTGATCCATATGATGTCATGTGAGTAGTTCGTTTAGTTCTTAAGGACATGGGAGAAATCATGTTGTTAGTAGTGAATTTATGATGAGTTATTATTCAATGGTTTAGTATTTAAGTTGTGGTGCTATTCTTCTAGTGGTGTCATGTGAACGTCGACTACATGCCACTTCATCATTTATGGGCCTAGGGGGTGCATTGTGTATTTGGATACTAATTGTGGGGTTGCCGGAGTGACAGAAACCTGAACCCCCGTTAAGACACCTTTAAACAAGGGAGCGTAGGATCTCAGAGTTTAAGGCTGTGGTTAGATTTATATCTTAATTAATTTCCTGTAGTTATGGATGTTTGTAGGGGGTTTAATCACAAGTATGTATTAGTCCTAGGAAGGGTGGTATGTTAGCACAGGTTCACCCACACAACACTTACAAACACCAGAGAAGAGTACTCAGCTATTTGAAGCGAAAGCACTTGACAGAATTCCCGTGTGTCCTCGAGAACGTTTGGTCCTTATAAGTATTTTCACTGGATTTTCCTTTGCTAAGAAAGGATTGGGACACTTTCTCCGTTTGTTCGTTACTTTTGTTACTTTCTCTTTGTTTTGTTGCCTTGTCAGAAAAACACTAAAAATTCGTTTGCTAAGTATTCCCAGGGATTTCCTGCTTCATACCAATGTTCAGCACCTTCTGCTACTCGTTGGGATCGACACTCCTATTTATCGGAAGTACTACGATACACCCCCTATACTTGTGGGTCATCAAGAATATTTTCTGGCGCCGTTGCCGGGGAGTGAAGCGCTATTGAGAAATGGAACTGGTAAGGGAAACTTTTACTGTGAGTATTGCTCTTGTTACTGCTTGTTACTTTGTTTCCAATATGGATAGCCCACTTGGTTTTCTGTTTGGGAAAACTACTACCACTGCTAGGGTAGTAGATGAACCACCACCTGTTGAGATAGATCCTTTCAAGATACCTACAAGTATTGTTAATCATTTTATGGATAATTATTATTTAGGGGATTGAACTATCCATCCTGGTGATCACTTGCTTTTTATCCATGAATTATGCGGGTTGTTTAAGTGTGCAGATATCATAACTGAACAGGTGAAGAAGAAGTTACTCTCCATGTCCTTGAAGGGGAGAGCGAAAGAATGGTATAAGCTGTTGAAGAATGGACAATCCATGGAATGGGAGGAGATGGCATCTCTCTTTTACTCTAAATTTTATCCTCCCAGTAAAATTCATAAGGATAGAAATCTTATATATAACTTTTGGCCTCTTGATGGAGAGAGAACAACTCAAGCTTGGGGGAGATTGAAGTTACTAATGCTTAAATGTCCTATTCATGAACTCCCTAACAATATCATTCTCAATAACTTTTATGCTAGGCTTTCTCTTCATGATAAAGATTTACTAGATGCTTCTTATGCTGGATCATTCACATGTATGAAGGAAGAAGCTAAATGGTATCTCTTAGACCGTATTCAATATAAAACTGAAGCTTGGGAGAATGACAAAGGAAGAAAGTCAGGTATAAACTATGATTATGAATGCATTAAATCTTTTATGGGAACTGATGACTTCCGTGATATTAGCAATGAGTTTGGTCTTGATTCCCAAAATATTTCCAACTATTTTAAGGCCTTTTCCTCTTACATTGAAATTCCCAAGAATAAGTGGAATAAGTACCATGCTCCGTATAAAGATGTTGTTAGTCATGTTCTTGTTAGAAGTACTCAAGTTTGTACTACTAATCATATTGTGCCTGAACCTCATGTTGAGAAAATGTCGTTCCCAGCTAAGGTAAAGGAGTATTCTATGATTATTAGTGAAAATAACAAAGGTACAATGAAAACTATGGAGCCTGGTAAGCATTTGAGTGATGAACCTGTGATAGCTATTGTGAAAGACATTGTCACTAGAAATATAGAGGATGAGCACATTGTCTTCTGTGAAGACGCTTCTAATATTATTTCTCATCCTGGTAAGGCTAGAAAAGCTAGTGTTCATGTGCTTTCTATTAAAATTGGTGATCATTGCTACTATGGTTTATGTGATATTGGTGTTAGTTCTAGTGCTATTTCTTATGAGCTTTACAGGGAAATTATGCATGAGATTGGTCCTTGTGAGCTTGAGGACATTGATGTGGTTATTCACCTTGATAATAAGGAAACCATTTGCCCCATTGGCATTGTAAGAGATGTGGAGGTTCTCTGCGGTAAGATTAAGTATCCTGCTGATTTTCTAGTGCTTAATTCAGCAGCTAACAAAACTTGTCCTATCATTTTTGGTAGGCCTTTCTTGAACACTTGTGGAGCTATTATTGATTGTAAGAAGGAAAAAGTTTTAACTAAGTTTGATGGAGACTCTTATGAGTTTAAATTTTCCAAATTTGCTAAAGCTCCTTGTGAAAATAGCTTGCCTAATAAAGATTTCAGGATGGAACAACTTGCTTCTATTGATCCAGTCTATGACCTTGGACCTCTTTTTGGTGACTATAAGTATGCTTATTCTGATGATAAAGTTGTTTCCAGTGACAGTTATATTGTCAACTTTATTCAAAGTGCTACTAAAAGTTATTTTGAGAGAGGGAAACATGGTTTTATGCATCTCAATGATGTTAAGTTTCCCCGTTTTATGTTGAAAGCTTTAAAGTTGCATCTGTTTTGACTTCCTATGCTTGTGGCCTTTTGTTTCAACAATTCATTTTCTCATGATACCCCCATGCATAGGAAGTGGGTTAGGCTCAAGTGTGTTGGTTATTTGCTTCTTGATGCTCTCTTTCACTTCAAATATATATATCCTTTGTGAGCATTTCGAGCCTAACTTAAAGGCATTAAAGAAAAGTACTTGTTGGGAGATAATCCAAGAGTTTTGTCGAGTCTTGGAAGTTATTACCTCAGTAATAACCGCTACTTATCCTTTTTGTTTTGGTTTTTGTGTCAAGTTCAACTACTTTTGTGAAGTAGTGGAGTTGTGAAAAGTGGCTGTCCTGGGACAGATTTTTGTGCTGCATTGTAAAAATTCATGAGGAAGATCAGCACTTCGGATAGAGCTGCATTTTTCTAAGCTTGTTCTCCAAGTTGTTACCCAACTTTCATTAGTTCTACACTTTTGATTTGAACAACAGAAGGTCTTCAAAAAAATCAATCTTTACCTGCTGGTCTGTTTTGACAGATTTCTGCCATCATTTGCATTTGCCTCTTACAGAAGGTTTTGTTTTGATGGGTTTTAAATTGAAGTGTGTACCAAAGGTTTATTGTTTTTGCTTACACTAATGTTGTCATTGAGTTTGTGCAAGAGTTTTGTAAGAAGGAAATTCTCAGGAGAAAGAGAAAAGGAATCTACAGAGTTCGTCTTTGAATAGGTAAAAGTGGTGAAAACAGAAGGTTCAAGAAACCCCAATCTTTTTTATAATTTTGATGTTTTTAATACATAAGGGAAGTTACGAGACGAAACTGAAGAGGAAACGGAGCCCGGGGTGGACAGACCCACCCCAGGCGCAGGCCCAGCCTAGCCGCGCCCTGAGGGGGGTGTTCCCTCCCCGAACTCCATCTCCACCTCGTTTCCGTGTCAAAACCTTCCTTATGCATTGAAACTTTGTAATATATACCCCCCGGACCCCCCGAGGTTCGTGCATCGTGTTCTTGTCTTGTTTTCATTTCGATCTGTTTCTGTCAGGAAATCTTCTCAAGTTTAAGAGCACCATGGTCTCCGCCAACGACAAAGGCAAGAAGCCCGAGGAAGAAGAACCTCAAGTCCCCAAGGAGGAGGAGATTTTGGTAGGTTATGAAGGAGCATGGAGGAGGACAAGCAATCGGACACCCGCGCTACCGTCGCAAGCATTGGTTTGGTGGCACAACCCACCAAGCTTAAGAGGACAGCACGGATGTCTACAGGAGGGAAACCTCCACATCTCTTCTACAATCCACGGTCATCTCCTCCACGTAACAAGAGACCCTTCCATACACTTATACATGAATATAAATACCAACAGGTACCCAAAGGGAATTTGCCTTCGGTTTGGGATATGCCCTGTTCTAACAATGCAGAGAAGGATCATGCTAAGGATGAAGAGTGGGGAAATAATAAAAAAGCTGGGATTCTCGGACTGACATGATCATCAACCGTATAGAGCAAAACTCGGAGCTAATCCGTACTCTTACTTTTGAGTTCGAGGAGTTGAGGAAACTTATTGAGGAGCTTATCAAGAGAACACAACCACCACCAAAGGAGTAATTCGTTATCAGGTTTGGCATCCCCTTGTCTTGTTCCAAGCTTGGGGGAGTGTCGCGGTATCACCACCATTATCTTTTACCTTTTTAGTCAATTCATATCTGTGGTAGAGAGGTTATCTTATAGTTTGTTTTGCATATGGAAGTATCTCTCCTTTAGTTGTTTATCTTTGTATCCCTTGGTGTGAGTGCCTTTATTGAATATTAATGAGAAGTCTCATATTTTACCTTTTGCACTTCTTATTTTAGTTTGCAATCTCTATTTTATGACGGATCTTGTTGATCAGTATTGGCACCACTTTGGGAGCATCAAGTGGATCTAAATTGGTTTTGGCAAACCGAGTTCTGGTCAGTAGTAACAATTTTTGAGTTCTGAAAGAAAGAGAAAGAAAAAGCTACATGTATTTGATATTATTTGTTTTCTTTCTTGTTGGCTCATAAGCTTAGTATTCTTTATTTAAGATCTTTTGTGTCTTCAAGGAAGATTGCATGCTTGGCTTTATTACTTGTATGTTTGCTTGTTTCTTTCAACTCTCTTGCTTGCTACACAGCCTTGCTAGCCAAAAACTTGTTTTGAGAAGGCATACTTCTCATGTTTCCAAATCCCTTTGAACCAAAAACTTTTGCCACTTGTGTCCACCATATCTACCTAGTAGCTTCTGCTATTCCTAGCAAATTCTCAAGCTCCATCTACCTTTCGAATTAAAAAGTATTTTGTTATGTGAAAACTAGTTAGTAAAGCTCTCACGAACTTGATGGCACACCTTATTTACCTGCCCCTAATAGACTTGAACCATTGTGAACATCGAAGTTGTATATGCTTGCATCTATACATTGGAATTAGGAGAACCGTGCTGTCACGGGGAACTATTGCAACATTTCACTTGTACTCTGTACACAGTTGATATCATGCTCTTTTGTCTATGGATGTCAACAGTGTGAAATAAAGAGGGAACTTGTAAGTCCATGGAGTCTGTAATCTGTGTTAGAGAAACGCCTGGGCCACTAGCCTAAGCCATGCCTAATCATGGTGGAAACTTGCAGCATCACCATAGTGAGTCATATATGAAGCATCCTCAATAAAAAAGCTATGCATATAGTAAATAAAAAGATCGCTGAGATGCTCATTGTCTGTTTGCCTTGTCATTTTGGTTATGGGAAAGCTCCTATACCATGTGCAAGGGATACCCCGTTGGTGGTTCTCAATGATATGCAAATACTTACAATGACAAGAACTTACATGTGACCAAAGTTGAGTAGCATGAGGAGTGACCCTCATATTCAAGGGACATGAGATTGCCAACTTATATTTTGTCAAGCATATACTCCATATTTGTTCACTTTAACCTTAATCATCTCAAGATGCTTATGTAGGGGCAATGAGGGATCAAAGATAGTTAGTAACATAATCTTTTGAAAGCTCTTTATGACTTGTAATCCCTGCTACCCTCTAAGAAGGGACCTTTCTCCCACTTCCAAGTTGAGTCAGTAAACCTACTTCCGCTCTATCTTCAGCAAGCGTTTGAGTTGTTGTGTTTCAAGCATTCATATGGTGATTTATTCAATCATGTTCTTTATCTTCCTTGTTTGCACAAAACTCTTATCAATTGAATATTACTTTGAAAGCCTTCACTTGTGAAAAACCTTTTTGAGCAAAGAGTGCTCCTGTTTTGAAACTTCTACAAAAAGCTTTTGTGAAACTGTTTGCCAGGTGTTCTCTAACCAAGAACAAGTTTGCCAATTGCAATTATGATTTATATTTATGCATCTCTATTGTGACTGCTATACTTGGTTACAAGCTAAGTTATATAATAGTGAGTTGCTTTCTTCTATGAGTTGTGCAATGGTAAGTGTGATGCTTCTTGTTTGTATTCTTTTATCGATAATTCACTCCATAAACCTGTGGACATGTTCACTGAGCTCAGTATTCGCTTGGGCGGACAAGCGAAGTCTAAGCTTGGGGGAGTTGATACGCCCAATTTGCATCACCATTCTATATCATAATTTACCTCTATTCATTGATATTTATCTTATTATGAGGTATTACTTATGACTTTTCATCTGTTTATGCATGTTGGATGATTCTTGGAGGATGGACTGCCGGAGTCTGGATTCTGATGGAAAAGAAGACGTTTCGGTGCAATTTCGTGAAGATCAGAAAAATACCAAAAAATATGGAAACATATTATTTTACCAGAAGACAAAGGAAGCTAGAAGGAGGGACGAAGAGGGACCTCAGGAGGCCCACACCCCCTAGGCACGGGCCCATCTGACCCCGCTCGTAGGATAGGTGTGGCCCACCTTCCCGGCCTCCGACTCCGCCCCTTTGCCTATATCTTCCCTTCGAAACCCTAAGGCTCGGGGAACGACCATAGATAGATTTCCGCTGCCTCTTGGGGCGGAAAACACCGAGAGAGAAAGATCTCTCCGGTAGATAGATTTCTGTCGGGGAAATTCCTTCCCGGAGAGGGGAGACCGTCGCTATCAACACCATCATCAAGCTAGGCTTCATCGGGATCATCATCATCATCATCATCCACACCATCATCACCACTTCGTCCCGCTGTAACAATTGTGTTGGATATTGCTTAGTTCATTAGGAGAAACTTTTCGGGTGTTAATTACTATTGTAGTTGATGCTTGTGAGTGGAACCATTGGATTATTGTTTATGTTCAGATTGTTATCCATTATCATATCATTTTTTATCTTGATCCATATAATGTATTGTGAGTAGTTCGTTTAGTTCTTGAGAACATGGGAGAAGTCATGTTGTTAGTAGTGAATTTGTGATGAGTTATTATTCAATGGTTTAGTATTTAAGCTGTGGTGCTATTCTTCTAGTGGTGTTATGTGAATATCGACTACATGACACTTCACCATTTATGGGCCTAGGGGATGCATTGTGTATTTGGATACTAATTGTGGGGTTGCCGGAGTGACAGAAACCTGAACCCCCGTTAAGACACCTTTGCACAAGGAAGCGTAGGATCTCAGAGTTTAAGGCTGTGGTTAGATTTATATCTTAATTACTTTCATGTAGATACAGATGTTTGTAGGGGGTTTAATCACAAGTATGTATTAGTCCTAGGAAGGGCGGTATGTTAGCACAGGTTCACCCACACAACACTTACAAACACCAGAGAAGAGTACTCAACTATTTGAAGCGAAAGCACTTGACAGAATTCCCGTGTGTCCTCGAGAACGTTTGGTCCTTATAAGTATTTTCACCGGCTTGTCCTTTGCTAAAAAAGGATTGGGCCACTTGCTCCGTTTGTTCGTTACTTCTGTTACTTGCTCTTTATTTTGTTGCCTTGTCAGAAAACCACTAAAAATTCGTTTGCTAAGTATTCACAGGGATTTTCTGCTCCATACCACTGTTCAGCACCTTCTGCTCCTCGTTGGGATCGACACTCCTATTTATCGAAAGTATTATGGTACACCCCCTATACTTGTGGGTCATCATGGTGCAGGATTAGAAGGATGGATGGAGGATTCGACGACCATGACTGCTGATGGAATATACAAGCAGGGGCTATCACCCACGGCTTCGGTAATTAACGAGAAGCAAGAACTGCCGTTTAAAGTACGTTCGTCTCTACATGCTTCGTGGCCAGCTCAGTTCAATTCTGTGCTCCAAATATTTTTTTCTTACGCTTTGTAATGCCTACGTTATCTGCTGTTGTTTCTAACTGCATGGCCCAGTTTAGTTCTGCTATTGATCCTGCGCATGATTTCAGTTTTTCTTTGACTCTCGGTTAATCGAACATCACAAGATATATGGAACTCGAATAATATTTATATCGTTTCATCCGTGCTTTCGGTTCATAAAGAGTAAAGTTTGCTGTTTTCAGAGACTTAAAAAAGGGGCCGGATTCAATAACTGGCAGTAAGCTGCATCGGTTAACTATACTGAACAATTATGCGATCAGAGGATGCTAGGACTAACATCGCTGGTTAGTAAAGACCAACATCTGCCTTTGCACATTAGTTTGTTTCTCTTCACTTGTTTTTGATAATCAGATAGATTGTTTGGGTTTCTAGATTGACACTTCTAACAGGTGTGCTACTAAACTAGATTCTTATCTTTTTCCCCCTCTTGCATCCAGCATGAGCAGTTATGCTGTCCTGCTCCAAACTGTGGTAAAGATCCCTTCCAAGCTAATTTTGGATTTCATTCTGAAAGAACTTTCTCTTCCCAAAGCAAGATATGACTTTCATGTGGATCACCGTGGCCGAGTTTCTGCTGTTGTGACATTCTATACATCACACATTTGCCCAGAAACTTGACTCGTCCTGTGAAGATGGGCGGTGCCGAAGCTATTGATGCTGAGATAACACAAGCATCTGCTGCTAAGGAGGCTATTAGGTTTGTTGAATCATGTGAAAATATAGAGGTTGAAGACCTGCGTTTCGGTAAACTGAAATATGTAGAGGCAATGCGAAAGGATCTTATAAAGAAGTTACAAATCAGTAGAGGAGGATAAAGATGGTTTACAAAGAGGTTTATGTCTTGCAACAAGTAGAATGGCCAGCTTTTCTGCTCAGATCCATGGCATCGCAAGAAATCACTTTCCCCTAGGCCAGGCTGCTACAGAAGAAGATATGCACGGACTGGTCCAAATGTTTTAAGGGGTGGCGGTTGATCTTGGACATGCAGGCAGACATTTGAAAAATGGCATGAAGAAGCTAAAGAAATTGCAGCGCAAATGATGTTACTCTGCTATGTGACAATTTCCGCTGGAAAGAACATCCTGTAGTTTAGTTAGGTATCTTATCATGTGGCTGTGGCCGCTTCTTTTGCTCTATCATGATGTAAATTAATCGATTTTATCATGTAATGTGCTACTCCGTGTTAAGACATAATATTCGCCTCTGTGAAGCATTATCATGTAGACTGCTGGTGAAGACTTTGTCTACCACAGTGATGGCCGCTTCCCTATGGATTATCTATCTACCACAACTTATGCCTGCTATATTTCTTAATGTATTGTGTCTCGCATTTTTGCAATATCGTTGACGTCTTCTTCCTACAAGCTTAATATTATGCCATTCACTGTTCAATATTTTACCGCATACACTGAACGGTGCGTCAAGGCGCACCCATACATCAAGTTATGCTAGCACGGGTACTATAAGTATAGATAAGATGCAAACCAACCTGTGGTTGGATAATTCGAAGGATGGTTATACTCCCAGGCCACCAGAGTTTAAACCCTAGGCTTGACACAGTGTGTTGCATAAACGGTGAAATATTCTTTTAGTGGGAGATGACGTTTTTGTCGACAACGAGGCGTCTATGATGACTTCGTCAATCTCAATATTCAATCCGCCAGCTCAGTCTTTCGAAGGTACTCATAGGAGTAGGATGTACGTAATATGTATGTACGTTCATAAGGATAAGTGCATGTGCGTGTTACGAGCGCCTGTACCATGTTTAAAAAATATATAGATTAGGAAAGCTGATTCCCAAAAGAAGTGCAATCAATAATGCGTTGCGTGTACTCCTTCGACCGGTTTCGAGTACGCCATCCCTATCCGGTTGGAGAGTGCCCCCGTCCCAATCTGAATTTGTTTGTCCACTTCAAAAATCAAATACGGAGTAGTACTACTCTACTAGGAAAACCCTGGCTTCATCCGCCGCTCTATTGTTTTTCTCCGTGCACCACATTCCTCTGCTTCTGCTCTGCTTCAGGCGATGGCCCCCTCGCCGTCGCCCTCGCCCTCGCCCTCGCGGTTTCGGGCCCTCCCGTTCCTCCTACTCCTCGTCGGTTACTTCACCTCCTCAGCCTCAGTATCAGCAGCGTCGGAGCTGAGGCAGGTGGTTGGGAGGGGGACGGATGGGCCCTTCTTCGAGCCGTTTAACGTGACCTACGACCATCGTGCTGTGCGCATCGGCGGGCAGCGGAGGATGCTCGTCTCCGCGGGAGTACACTACCCCCGCGCCACACCCGAGGTGAGGATGATGCCCTCTGCAGCTTGTGAAAGGGGAGCGTTTGGGCCTTTGGGGGGAGTTGGTGGCAGCCGCTTGAGGCCGGCCGCCGAAACCGGTACTCCGGCCGGCGGCCTCCGCGGTTTGCGCAGCGTGGACGTGGGTGGCCAGGGCCCAGCCTCCGCGGGCATGAGCAGTCTTGTTGCAAGATCTGCTGATTTTGCTCACTTCAAAACCTGGAAATTCTGGTTTCTCTAATAATGCCACTGACTGTTTGATCTGCTGGCATTGCCTGCCTTGATCTCGTTAATCACTGGCTAGCAGTCACTTTCTAGATCTACTGGCTTGTCTTCATAGTGGATATTCACATTAGCTCTCGCCCAGGCGTTTAGTTATAGTTATATCCCCTTTGGTGAGTATGGACACCAGACTTGAGGTTGTTTTCTTGGTCTTTGATGAATAGCTGACTGGGTGCCGAATGAATGGCATTTTCGTCTCTGATGGTAACCATCCTTAACTGCTGGGCGATTGGGATTCACTAAAATAAGATGGTTGCATTTGGCATCATTATTGTCTGTCCAGTCCAAGATTACGGTGTTTCTATTGCTTCTATCTAGCCGCTCTCAATCAACTCTTGCAAATTGTGCCAGATGTGGCCTAGTATAATTGCAAAGTGCAAGGAAGGCGGTGCAGATGTGATTGAGACGTATGTCTTCTGGAATGGGCATGAACCGGCCAGAGGTAAGGTAATGTAGTTGCCCTTCTATTTACTTTTAGACGGTACACATTTTTTCATTGAATAGTAATAACTTATGCACCTTCCATTTTTACCCAGTATTACTTCGAAGAAAGATTTGATCTTGTGAGATTTGTGAAGCTGGTTGCTGCCGAAGGTCTATTTCTCTTCCTCCGCATCGGCCCATATGCTTGTGCTGAATGGAATTTCGGGTCTGTTTATTATCTTGACATTTGAGCACATCCATACTAATTACTAGAGCATTCAGTTCTGTGATAAGTTCCTTTTCTTGTTCTATACTTGATGGTATACATGCAGATGCGTGTGTGTTGTGTTCATGCAACTACACATCCTTGTGCAACTACTATTATCCCTTTTAGCTTGTCTCTATCAGCCCCAGTTCTTTTTTTTTTTGCGGGAGGCTCTGTAGCCTCAAGTCAATCACTGTTTGGTAATGTTTACAATGGCTACCCCAACCCACAACCATTTGATCTTAAATGGGCCAAGTACACATGATTTCCGTTGTTTACTTGTGGATGACTCATTCACATCCCACAGGACTTTATGAGGAGGCATATTTTGTGCAACAACCAAGGCATGGATATTGCCCCTCCTTCATTAGATCACTATTCCATAGTAGCGGAGGGCCATAGAAAGGGGGAAATGGTGAAGCTCTCAAAATCGTAGAACATTATCTGTTTGGGAACAAAATTTTAGTTCTACAATGGCATCTATACAGGATTGGAAGGATCACATGTTATCAACCGTTTTCTATATATATGCGGTTTGGTTATGTATAAATTTATTAATCGGTTCAAACTTTCTACTAATATAACACGGGTGCAGAAAAAGCGTAATTATATAATTGTTGCTATGCCTTCTTATTTTTCTTCCAAGCAGATAGTTAATCAAACTTGCACAGTTATACTCACTGGTGGTAAGGTTCTTGTACTTTGCTACAAAATAAAATGAGATTGATGAAGGCATTGACCAATGTTTCATATCTGTCAAACACGATGCACATGGTTTTTCTGGTTGCGTCCAACGATCTCTAGTGTCTTTCTGTCACATTGTCTCTCTTGGGCAAGCACCATTGACCCAACCGGTTCTCTTCCTCTCCGCAATCCATCTCCTTATCTACCAGTGATGCCTGAGGATAAAGCAACACCTTTATCTTCTCTTCCTTCCTTCTCTATCCGCTATCATATATCACTTCCACTCTAGCATCATTCCTCTCCATTTCGTGTCGCTCTATTGTCGCATGCGCTCTTTCTCCAGTTCCCATGGATCTAAATGAACCATCCTTGTCAACAAATAAAATAATATTTCAGTGATCAATTCAATGTACTTTTCGATTGTCATACTCATTACAAAGATGGTCAGGCATTAATCAAAGAAAGAGAAAAAGGGTATAAATCAAACTTCGGCTTGGGAGTTCATTACGGTGTTGAAGGTATGAAGGACTAGGAAAACTTGAGTGTTGAGACCACCATAGTTATTTATGATGTTCAGATTGTTACGGTCTTATGGAATTAGATTCATATAAAGTTACTCCCTCCAACCCATATTAGTTGACTCCAATTTGGATGTATCTATCACAAAAACTTGTCTAGATACATCCAACTTGGAGTCAACTAATATGGGTCGGAGGGAGTATTTAATTTTATTCACATGAGATTACAAGGCCCACATGTCAGCACCCCTAATTCTGGGAGAGGATAGGTGGTAGAGGGAGCGTGAGTGCGTGACACCATCACTCAAACAGCTAATTTAAACACATTATGAGCTACACATAATAGCTGCCAGTTATTCTATTCCATACTTTCTCAAACCAATTTCTTCCTCATGCAATTGAGCTTTTGATCGTTCATTTCTTATTTTTTTCCTCCCTCTAAATTAAACATAATGTTAGTAGTTCCTGTATAAATATAAATAATCTGAGTACTTCCATGCTTACAGCTTTATGCAGTTCTCCTTTGATCACATTTGTGCTATTCAGAAATATGAAAATAGTATTATTCATGCTTTTTATTAATCTGTCCTTTTGTCATGCACTTGTGCAGTGGTTTCCCAGTTTGGTTACGTGATATCCCTGGCATAGAATTTCGTACTGACAATGAGCCATACAAGGTAATAAGATATTTCATTGTTTGATCAATGGCCTTCAGGGCATAGATTTTTCATCTTGTAATAATTCTAGTCTGCGTGGAGTTGCACGATTCCTGCATTTTTATGTGTGGCAACAAATTACAATTACAACACTAATTTTGTTTGGAGGAGCACGCTGAAGCACTTCTGTAACTAATCTGTATAAATGTTTCAACAGGCTGAAATGCAGACTTTCGTGACAAAAATTGTAGACATGATGAAAGACGAGAAGCTTTATTCTTGGCAAGGCGGTCCCATTATATTGCAGCAGGTCTGAAACATTCTTAAACTTCAGTTGTTGAATTTTTTTTTGTTGAAATCCCCATTTGTCTGATAGCTTTCGTGCCGCCATGAGACACGCTTCGTATATTCCTCCTTCCTTTTCATCTTGTACATATTTGTTCCTTTTTTATAAAATTTTACTGTCGGGGCCTCCCTACAGTTTTCAGCTCAATAACAAAACATGGGACAGGGATTTGTGTCAGCAGATCCTAGATGAGTTGATGCAAAACTCAGGGATTATAATATATGTCATGGTACCAAATCTGTTACTATGAAACCTCCTGTTCTTGGAACTCATATACCATCTCAGACGAGTTGATGCAAAACTCAGGGATTATCGTATAACATCCTATGAAACTTCCTATTGTTCTTGAAACTCATATAACATCTCATTAAGCAATGATTGTCATTTAGTATATTAAAACAAAAGATATGTGCAGCAAGCTTATATCAAGCTGACGAGGATGGTTGGTGCTATATGTTAATTCTGTTGTCTGCATTAGAAGCAAACATGAGCACATGGCTTGTCTTTTTATTGGGTATCTCTGGAGATTGTTTGACAGATTGAGAACGAATATGGGAATATTCAAGGAAAGTACGGTCAAGCAGGCAAGAGATATATGCAGTGGGCAGCTCAGATGGCACTTGGCCTTGATACTGGCATTCCTTGGGTAATGTGCCGGCAAACTGATGCTCCAGAACAAATTGTAGGTGTTCTCACAACCTTGCGGGGTTATTTTTTAATTACTTATTAATTCTACGAGTTTTGTTATAGTAGGGGAGTTCTGACTCTGCCTTTTTGGTAGCTTGATACTTGCAATGCATTTTACTGCGATGGGTTTAAGCCAAATTCTAACAATAAGCCAACAATATGGACTGAGGATTGGGATGGATGGTATGTGAATTTCTTCCTGGTTTCCTTTGACCATTATTATCATAACATTACTGGTATAATCATGTGTTTCATTGTGTGAACTGTGATGATTGGGAATTTGGACCCATGTGTTTAATCTACCCAAGATGAACAGAGCAGTAATACATCGGCTTTTCTTTTGATATAGTCAAAGGGCAGGAGAACATAATTTTTTTTCTCACTGTTAAGACGTTAACACTCATGATGGCAGTTTGCGAGTTATCTCATTTGGAAAGTTATGCTAGATGGTTGATGACAGACGATGGTGAAGTATGAAATTTGCAGTTGGATAAAAGGATGCCATTTCAGGAGTTAAGGTTTGCACTGCTACACGGATGTGACTGCTGAGTGTAGGCTTCTGTTCTCAGATGTGCCACTGAAAATTTCTACTTAATCCAACTGCCATAAACTAATGTATGAGGTGGCATAAGGAAAATTCTGCTGCATTATCTCATTAGAAAAATTATGCTATATGGTTGGTGATGGCTCACGGTGAAATATGCAAATGGAAGTTGCACAAAAGGAGTCCGTTTGAGGAGTTAAGGCATGCGAAAATAGAGAGATGGGCTAAGAGACATTGACATGCCAATCTTTTTGAAGAACCATCCAAAAGAAGACTTAATTTTTGGTTATCACTATAAAAAATTAGTAGGACGCCCTTTTCCCACCATGGCAACATACCACAATAAAGACAACATTTCTAAGTTTTAAAAGCACCTTACTGGCAAGGGCTATGGTTGTAAATGTGTTTTTTCACACTATTGGAAGCTCTTGAATTTCCTGTTTCTCCTTGCATGATCTGCATGGTAGGCATCCTTTTGAGCAGATTTATAAAACATATTACTGCATTTGTGCGGTATACTCCCTCCGTTCCAGAAATGTAAGGCGTAGATTCGTTAAGACAACGATTTGACCAACAATTACTTGATTAACATGTGGTACAAAATTGCAGTCATAAGTAGTTTTGTTTACAAATCAAGTGATATAAATTTATGTTACATGAACTAATATTTTCTTTCGTACGCGCACCAAAAAATGCATGTCATTTAGTATTAGTAGAAGAAATATCAAGATGACACCAAATGTACAGCCCAACTGCAAACATAAAACAAAACAACAGAAATGAAAAAACAAAGGCAAAACGAAGCTATGAAAACTAAAGATCAAAAACACAGCTGCAGGGCTGAACTGTATAGGTCTACTGCTATTTCAAGCATGCCTGGCTGATCAGATGGTCTGTTTTGTTAGGAGTAATCTTGTCAATGTAATTGGCTGGTTGAAGGAGCTAGCTTAGTCATGAAGTATCCAGGGTATGTAGGAGAACTCTAGAATTAGGAATGTTCTAGAGTAAGATGTTTAGGAGTAGTATGAAATATCTAGAGTTTGTAGAGTATTCTTGTTTGAGCTCAAAACTGTAGGGGAGGCCTCGACAGTAATTTTTTATTAAAAGAAAAAATACGTACAAGATTAAAAGGGAAGAGGGAATATACAAAAGGGCCTAGCCCAAGAGAACTGCAGGGCGTCTAGCCATGCTATAAGAGGGAATTTCAGATCATCCTTCATTCTGTAAGAAAGACGGAAGATGTCTCTTTTAAAGGAAAAGGACCAAGCCCTAACAGTAGGGGTAACATTATAAAAAATGAGAGCATTCCTTTGCTTCCAAATGTTCCAAGATGCAGTAGCAAAAGCTTAAAAAAGAAAGGCCTTCCGAAGTTGTGCTTGGCCGTGGCAATCATCTGCAGGAGTTCAAGATTGTCTTCGAGCGTGATGTTGATGGATTGCCAACATTGCCTACTGAAACTGCAGCCCCCCAAAAGATGATCCTTCGTTTCTAGCAAACCGCCATCACAGTGGCAGCAGAGGCCGTTGTCATTGAGTAAAGTTTTTCCTTATGAGCATATCATTCGTGGTTAGGCGGTCGTTAGCGAGGAGCCAGAAAAAAGATTTGATCTTGGGTGTGCATTTTGATTTCCAAAGCCAAGAAGAAACAATGGGGGCCTGAATGTGATCAAAGTTCATCTTGTAGATCTTGTTGGCAGAGAAACGAGTGTCCCAACTATATGACCACACATCATTTTCCTCGACATTTCGGGTGGATCTGGTTTGGCATACAAGGTGGTTGAATTCCTGAATTTCTCGAATGCTTGGGCTGACGAAGGAAGATGAAAAGCATCAATGGGGTCTTCGAGGTTGATGATATTTTTCACTGAGGCTAACTTGTCGATAGCGAAAGAGTGAACCGTGGGGAATTTAATCATGGGGAGATCTGTAGTCCAATTGTCACTCAAAAAGAGGGCGGTATGGCCAGAAGCAATCGAGCAGGAAGCAATGCTTTTGAACTTCAAGCATAATTTGACAATATCTCTCCACCAAAAGGAACTCGAGATATTGGTGGTTTGTGGGGTAGAATTATTGTAACTTCTCCAAATTAGATGGACCCATGGGATATTCTCCTTGTTGGAAAATTTATGCAAGAACTTCATAAGAAAGGCCTCATTGTGGGCAGCGAGATTAGTGATGTCCAGACCGCCTTTGGATTTCGGTCTGCAAACTAAATCCCACGCTGCCAAGGATTTGGGCCTGCCAGAATTTTCTAACTTACCCCATAATCCAGTTCTTCTACCCTTATCCACGATGTCAATGGCTCCATCCGCAAGTTTAAATGTGCATAGGTAGAAGTGGGTAGAGAGCTGAGAATAGCCTTGGTCACCATGATTCTTCCATCAAGAGAGGAAGGAGGCAGTGTCTGCGAGCCGGTGGTTGATTCTGGAATATAGAGGGCCAAGATCACGAATGCACGGTCTGCTAAGGCCAAATGGGAGGCAAGACACTTTCTTGTTTGCAAGATTAATTGGGAGTAGGCATGACTTTGCAAAATTTACCCTAGGACCCATGGATTGGGGAAAGATTTCAAGGATGCATTTAAGGCAGATGAGTTGGCAAGGGCATGCTTGCATAATAAGAAGAGTGTCATCCGCGTATTGAATTATTGGGAAATCACTGTTAACCAGCGGGATGGGGTGATGCAGCAAATTGATTTGGCAAGCCTTATTGATGACCATTTGAAGAAGATCGGCTGTAGAAACATAAAGAAGAGGTGATAGAGGGTTACCTTGTCTCAAACCCGTTTGACAATGGAAAGTTTTTCCTGGAACACCATTGAGGAGGACCGAAGAAGAACACCATTGAGGAGGACCGAAGAAGTACCAGAAGATAGAATAGCCTTTATCCATCCGATGAAACGATCATCAAAGCTGTAGTGCATCAACATGGATAGGATAGTGCCATGCTCGATCATGTCAAAGGCTTTGGTAAAGTCAAGTATGGTGTAGGGTCTGGATTTTGCCACATGCCAACACTCTAAATGGTCATGTACAAGTATAAATAGGGGTACCACCCCTCCCATGTAACCAAGCTTGTATCACTTGGGATATCTGATAAAGCTTCCTGCTAGTAGAAGCCCTGTGTGTGTACATGTGTGAAGCACATCAAGAGAGAGTTGTGAGTGTGAAGCTTATATCTTCAGAGAGGGATTCCTGGGTGGGAGCTAGTAGCATAGATCCAACAATTGGTATCAGAGCCAGGTTATGTTAGCTAGAGTGAGACATGGAGAAGGATGAATAGATTGTTTCCATTTGATACCTATGCTCACAAAGAGCAACTACTTTGCACTCCTGTGAGAGGGTTGGTGAAAGTGCAGGCCCAACAATGTGATACTGTTGGAGAGTGTGCACAAGCGGTGGTGTGATACCATCGTCGTAGAGGGTGTCGGTGTGAGGTCGACCACTATGGTGTGATGCTGTTGTCACTAGAAAGGTTGGTGTGGAGCCAATGATGGTGGTGTGATGCCATTGTCAAGTGAAAGAGTCGGTGTGAGGCCGAGACTGAGACTGTGGTGTGATGCCACTGGCACACGGAAGGTCGGTGTGATGCCATCCTATAGGAGTCAGTGTGAGGTTGACAAGCAGGGTGTGATGTCGTTGCTCGACCTGAGGCGGTGTGAGGCCGTCAGAAGATGAAGTGCATGGTCTAGGTGATCTGGATTAGGGGATATAGTCGATATGACAAGATTAAGGGGGAGATTGTTAGGAGTAATCTTGTCAATGTAGTTGGCTGGCAGAAGGAGCTAGCTTACTCATGAAGTATCCAGGGTATGTAGGAGAACTCTAGAATTAGGAATGTTCTAGACTAGGAGTAGTATGAAATATCTAGAGTTTGTAGAGTATTCTAGAAGTATGGTGTACTGTCTGGATTGTGCCACATGGCAACACTCTAAAGGGTCATGTACAAGTATAAATAGGGGTACCACCCCTCCCATGTAACCAAGCTTGTATCACTCGAGATATCTAATAAAGCTTCCTAGTACTAGAAGCCCTGTGTGTACATGTGTGTGAAGCACATCAAGGGAGAGCTGTGCTTGTGAATCTTATATCTTCAGGAAGAGAGGGATTCCTGGGTGGGAGCTAGTTGCATAGATCCAACATGTTTTGCACATAAACTACATATTAACAAAATAGTTGTTTGTCAAATCCTTAACAAATCAAAATATGACTTACATTCTTGGCCAGAGTTTTTTATTTCTTGTATGCATGTGTATGATCGACTTCTCTTTTATGTATTATTTGGCTTTAAAGCTAATAAAAAAGGTAGACTTATATGTTTTTCTGTAGTAATAGATCTACGTAAATATATGCACATGGATGAATAATGTCTCATGTTTGTCCAAATGAATGATGTACCTATTCCAAATGCCACTACCATTCGCTTATATTTCTTCAAGAAGCAGGAAATTGAACTACCTTCATAGTTTCGCTATTCTCTTGAAAAGTGCAACATCTTGCTATGTTCTTTATTGGTTTTGATTTGGATTATTTCTTAGTGTCCTGATGTATTGTGCAGGTATGCTGACTGGGGTGGACCGTTGCCTCATAGGCCTGCCGAAGACAGTGCTTTCGCTGTTGCTCGTTTCTACCAACGTGGCGGAAGTTTACAGAATTATTATATGGTAGGATGTTCCTCCAAAAAACATTAAGATGGGGAGGTTTATAGGATGTTTTTCCAACAGAAAATTGAAGCATCTACTTTATGCCCAGTTTGGAGCAAAAATAAAAACTTTTCAGCCTGCACTTTTAAACTCTAAAGCTCCATGCCACAGGTGTATATGCGCTTTGAGCTGGCTGGGAATCTCGATATTTTGTACCCAGGCTTCTTAGTCTGACCCATGTCACTTGAGCCGCGTTCCTGTGCTTTCATAGCCACCAAGCCGTGGGCGTGATAAGCGACGAGGTCCCTTTGCGCATCTGGCGAGGGGTGGTTTGCAACACCAGCAACCACCAGTCCGCGAAAGCACCTTCAGCAACCGGAGGGGCTGCAGTGGATCGTATCCACGATAGCACCTCGTACCAGATCGCCCTAGAGAAAGAGCATCCGGTAAGGATGTGCGCCATAGTCTCCTCGGACTGGTCGCACAGTAGGCACCGTGGCGGATGCGGAAGATGACATCGCCCGAGCCTCTCACCGTCCAACATCTGTCTTGGCAAGCTTCACCCTGGGAGGCGCCCAAGTCTTCCAGATCAACTTCCATGAATCCGTTACCGTGATCCCAAGAATAGGATCTCATAGCAGGATCGTGAAGAGTACTGGCCGTCAGTCGTCCAGCGCCAGCCCAGCCAATCTGGTTCCTCAGCAAGCTGCACATCTCTCAGCCGGGCCCACAGTTGTACGTATTGCCCGAGTGCAAGCAGGCTCAGCACTCCAGAGATGTCGGTAATCCATCTGCGCTTGCTGCACTATCCGGTGCTTCCTATGTTGTCTTGGGATTAGTGCCAACAGGTTTGGCGCTAACTCCCCAATGGACTCCCCATTAAGCCACCTATCCTCCAAGAAGAGTGGAGTTCCCATCACCTAGCATCATCCTAGTGGACGCGTCGAACACTTGGCGCTCCTCCTTGGAGAAGTGCATATCGAGCCCGCGCCAAAGTCGCAAGGGGTCCGTCCGCATCCTCCAAAGCTACCGGACCCTAAGGCTGGTCGCTGTGTGGGCCAGGTCGGGAATGCCAAAGCCTCCGAAATGTAGTGGCCTACTGATCTTGTCCCAGTTGACATGGCAGTGACCACCATTGGCATCCGACCTACCCGACCTACCGACCCAGGGAAAACTGCACAGGATCTTGATTACCTGCTTTAGAGCTTTCTTGGAGGCGAATTAAGTTCTAGGCATATTTTGAGTTTTAGAACACATTTTTCGAGCAACATTTTAATCCTTGGTTCACATTCCCTTAGATGTGGGAGAAATATTCATTCCAGCTTGATCTCAAAAGTTAGATCGCATAGCTTTTTATTGGCTTCACTCAGTCCTGGTACTTCTAAAACTGTCTTCATTTTCTCGGTAAAGTATCATGATTTTTTTTTTATTGTGAGTACGACGGTTCTAATATTTAGATCTAAGAGTAATTTTTTTCCAGTATTTTGGTGGAACAAATTTTGCCCGGACTGCAGGTGGTCCACTTCAAATAACAAGCTATGATTATGATGCTCCAGTTAACGAGTACGGTATGTAAATTTCTTTGCAAGTGCTAGACCTAGGCTTGAGAACTATAAAGCTTTTATTAATGTAATTATTGTTTAAAAAAATAAGAGGACTAGGATTAATCTATACAAGTAGGTACCTCATCTTACTCATTTTGTCCTTCTAATAGTAGCATGTAGTCATCACTTTGTTAAAAGCATGATTATGGTAACCTGTTACAATTTCAGCATTACTCATCCAGACTATTAATACATGGTGATAGCAACTTAGCACATGCCTATATCATCAAGTGATTTAAGAGTAGGCATAGAGTTATAACTTAGTTTACACCTATATAAGAAGTAAGAGATACTATCCAGAATCCATATACAACTTAGCACATGCCTATATCATCAAGTGATTTAAAAGTAGGCATGGAGTTATAACTTAGTTTACACCTATATAAGAAATAAGAGATACTATCCAGAATCCATATTATGTTATTTTCAGGTATCTTAAGGCAGCCTAAGTGGGGACATCTGAAAGATCTACACGCAGCTATCAAACTTTGTGAACCAGCTCTTATTGCAGTGGATGGCTCACCTCAGTATGTAAAGTTAGGATCAATGCAAGAGGTTTGCTGCCAGTTTCTTACTTTTTCGTTTCTTAAACTATGTTCAAACCTTCTACGATATTTTTACAGCAACATGCCACCTTTTTCCCTCTACTCTCTGATGTGCTCATTTTGTTTTTTGTACTTTTTTTTGTGAAAACATAATGAGCAGTCAGTATGAATAGGGCAGTGAAACTATTGTATTTCCAACAAAAACATAAGTTTTAAATTCCTCTCCTTTTCATCTTACTTGGAATTTAAACATGATGCTAATGATATGCTCATTATGCACAACATTACTCCTGTGTTACATCTTACATAGCTTGTTATGTTACATTTCTCTTGCTAACAAGAATGCAGGAAAAACATACTAATCATACCTTATTTATTAAATATTTACTACTCCCTCCACCAGGAAAAGGATGTCAAAGATCTAGATTCGCATGTATCTATACACTAAAACACGTCTAGATACATGCGAATCTAGACAAATCCGCGACATCGTTTTCTGGACGGAGGGAGTAGTTGAGTTCGTATCTGTATGGTAGGCCACTTGTGCTCAAAATTTACCTCTTAAAATAGAGGTTAACAGTCACTTAGGTTAATATAAGCTAGACCAAGAGTTTTGTTTTGAATGTGATCATTCTGTGCACACATTGGGTTGTAAATATTAATACTTTGCATACACTCTTGTTTGATTCAGGCACATGTATATTCCAGTGGAAAAGTTTATAGAAACGGAAGCATGGCAGGAAATGCACAGATTTGCTCTGCTTTTCTTGCAAATATTGATGAGCACAAATATGTATCAGTCTGGATCTTTGGCAGATCTTATAATCTACCACCTTGGTCTGTGAGCATACTACCAGATTGTGAGAACGTGGCTTTCAATACTGCACGAGTGAGTGATCTCTAACTGAACATAATACTTCTCTTCCTATGGATGTATGAGCATGAAACAGATGTTTGCTTTTTAGTTAGTTCCATGCTTGGTTTTGACGTGACTTGCGATAAGGATTTCGAGTGGAGATACTTATTTTGCACTAGCTCATACCACACACCTTGTCCATTTAAAAGCTTAAAAAGCCACTTGCTTAATAGGCATTTGTTTTTAAATCTAATACCTCAACACCAAGTCCCCCCTGATCCTTTGGTCTGCATATGATGTTCCATTTAGCGAGTCTATATTTTTTCTTATAACTGTCACTTTGCCAAAAGAAACGGGATCTGAAGAAGTCTAATCTTTTCCTTACCCCTTTGGGTATTTCAAAGAAAGACAACCCTTTTGGATCAAAATTGTCAAGAATGAAGCTCGACGGTGATAACACTGGAGATTGGCAGGCCTTTGCCTCCGTTGTTACAGAATTGATCGAGGTCGAGATCAGCAAGGGATCACTCACCGGTATAGCCTCGACGATGGCGTGGATTGAAAGGCAAGTGCAGTCTCTCTCTTTGAGCCTGCCACTTGGCCATCTTCTTCTGCACCTTTGATGAAGACTCGTCTTGAAGAATCCAATGCCGATCATCCGCCGGCAACCGATCAGCGAGCGGAGTAGTCGACGAAGATCCGCCGGCATCATCGCCGTCGTCGGATGCATCATCACCAGAGCTAGGCAAGGACGACGGGAGGGGCTAAAGCCGCCCGTCCAGTCACCACAACGGGCCTCCGGAAAACGTGGACATCCTTCCGCGGGATTACTTTATAGTTTATAATCTCAGTACATACACTAAGGATAACCCCACAATCTCATCTATCCTAGGACGACAAAAATGCCAAATTGTTTAACAGTCTTTAGTCTTTAGTTAGCATAAAAAACATTTTTAATCAGCAGTAACAATGTTTCCATAGGTTTAGAAACTACTCCCTCTGTTCCAAAATATAAGATGTTTTAGTCTTTTTTTATAAAACACATGTATCTAGACGCCTTTAGTGTGTAGTTTCACTCATTTTGCTCCGAACCTACACACTAAAAGGCGTCTAGATACATGCGTTTCAGAAAAAGGCTAAAACATTTATCATTTGGAATAGAGGGAGTACTTGGCTCAACTTACTTTTGTCACCGGAGTCTGGAACCTTTGTATCGGACTCCCACTATTTAATTATTCGTGCATTTCCGAACCTTTGTATGGCTGTAATTGTTTGGATGCGAAGCAAATGGTCCACAAAAACATGATAAACTTGGGTAAATCTTACTGAATTGTTTTGGACATTTATGATTATTGTTAATTGTTTACTCGTTATCTTTCAGGTTGGTGCACAAACTTCAGTTTTTACCTTTGAATCTGGGTCCCCAAGTCATTCAAGTCGACCTAAGCCTAGTATTTTATTACCTGAGGTCGGCTGGTCCTATCTCTCGAGTACTTGGTGGACTTCTAAAGAGGCCATTGGTACATGGGGTGGTGAAAGCTTTGCTACTCAGGGAATATTAGAGCACTTAAATGTAACAAAGGACATATCTGACTACCTGTGGTATACTACCAGGTGAATGTTGATCCATAAGCTGTTAAAGCATGTACTATTATATTGTGGGCTTAGATTCTGTAGAGGACGAACTACCAATATATCATTATTCTCTTCTCTTGTTAGCCAATGACTGGTTGCGCCGAGTTAGCTCTTTGCAGTTGGATCGAATTGAGAACCACCTTAATATATATATTTCATGGAAATTTTATGTTGGTAGATTTTCTTTTTCGAGAAAACGCAAAAAGCTCTTTGCGTTTTATTTCATTGAAAAGGTAGGGAGGGTACACGCCTCCTAGGAGGCTTAGGTCCGATTACATTGCATTACAGCAGCACTATTCTAGTGTACATCCCATGTACAGATCTGTTTTGCTTGATCACCTGCACCTGCTATTGGGTTACTATAGATCTGTGTGCCTGCAGAATGCTTGATCACTATGCAGTTTCATATGTCCTTCACATTCTGTTGATAACGCACTCGCTATAATCAGTGGATCTAACTTTTTTTTTGGATTCAACAGTATAAACATTTCGGATGACGATGTTGCATTTTGGAGTTCAAAAGGGGTTTCTCCTGTATTCACAATAGATCAAATTCGTGATGTAGCTCGTGTATTTGTAAATGGAAAGCTTGCAGGTATTCATTTTGAACTAGGAATCTGCATAAAAATAATGATTGTTCATTTTTTGCTGTCATCCTGTTTATCTGAAAATGAATACCCTACACTGGATCATAGCCTTCAACTCCTAATTGCCTTCGAGCTTCAGTTGGTGGATTTTCTTCATGAACGCCCAGACTAGGGCATAACACAAATTTTACCTCTACAAATTCAGTGTTGTTGATCCACTGTGAGACGTGTGTGTGTGTGTGTGTGTGTGTGTGTGTGTGTGTGTGTGTATACTTGTATTACTTATGTAATGTCCCCATTGTATAAGGAGTTTTTGGCATATTTACCTGTATGTGTATATATAGCGGCTTATGGCCTTATTGAAATACAAGTTGCATATTTCCTTGCACATTAGTTCATAATGGAATCTTTCAATATGAAGGTAGTCAAGTTGGTCACTGGGTGTCACTGAAACAACCGGTTCAACTCACTCAAGGTCTGAATGAGTTGACATTGTTATCAGAAATTGTTGGCTTGCAGGTATTTTGTATTTTTCTATGCCTTTTCTTAGCTAAATAGTAGTATCTATATCATTCGAGAGGTCAGAGTATGTAGTTATTGCCTCAAGACATCTGTGCATTCACCTGTAATAAGCTAACTACCATGGCACTTAGCTAGCACTTAGCACAGCAACTAGGCTTACGCCTTCTTGGATTTGTGGTGTCTCCTTCCTGACTATGGTTCATACCATGTTGGACAATCACAGAATTATGGTGCTTTCTTGGAGAAAGATGGAGCTGGATTTAGAGGTCAAGTAAAACTCACTGGATTTCCAAATGGGGACATCGATCTGACTCATTCCGTTTGGACATATCAGGTAAAGCTTTGGAATTTCAGCCATGCTTACTTCCACTTTATTCACCCTGTGAGGCAGTCGTGCAGATTTTACATTAAGTAAAGTGCATTGTGTAGGTACTCAAACTGTTTCTGGATCTCAAGTAGGGTTTGGTACTTGTAAAATCATCATCTGGGTCCCGGAAGTGCAATCAGTGACTCATGCTAGGTTCAAACCAGTCAAAAAACAGAATAGTTTGATGACCTATAATTAGCCTAGCACGAGTCACTAATTGAACTTCCCAGAGCCTAGATGACGATCTTCCAATTTCAGGACCACATGAGACTGAAAGTAGTTTGTGGACCTATTATGCACTTTACTCTTTTATATTAGATGGTTAAAGATACGGAGTACTAGAATACTATACTAGTATTTTTATAGAAAACATGCCAGTAGTCTAAAACCATAGATTTAATTAGACTGAATTAATGGACGAACTACTGAAAATATACAGAGCACATATTTACAGATTAGTTTGGTAGTTAAACTGCACAGCATGTTTTGTTTGCTGCCAAATGAAATGCTGAATACAGTATCTCTCACCATGTGTTCTTCACCTAGTCTTGGTCCAGACAGACACCTGGGGTTTCCATGTACTTGAAGCGTTTGATCCTGATTTGAGCATATCATGCACATGTTACATGTATATTTAAAATACAGGTGGGGCTGAAAGGTGAGTTTTCTATGATGTATGCTCCTGAGAAGCAGGGATGTGCCAAGTGGAGTGGCATGCAGATTGACAATATACAGTCACCCTTCACATGGTACAAGGTAAGTTGGCTTTCCACCTCCATAAACTCGATATTGTACTTCTTGTTGTGCTGATGGTATTGTATTAGTTCCTTGGTGCTTTCCAATTTCCTTACTTCTAGCAGTAGCGCGAACATATCTTTACTCAGCTCAAGCAAATCTTTATCTAATCTATCAAATTTATCTTCATATTTATTCCAAGCTCGTCCAATCTGCATCTTTTTTTAGCTGGACAATTATCTATTGTCGATTGTTGTTTAAAATAGCTTACCAGGCTTGCCGCTTGATCTTCCAATCTGTATCTTGGTTGTCCTTTAAATAGTGTTTTTTATATGCAGACTATGTTTGATAGCCCTAAAGGTACTGAACCTGTCGCCATCGATCTTGGGAGCATGGGGAAGGGCCAGGCTTGGGTTAATGGGCATCTAATTGGGCGCTACTGGTCACTAGTAGCACCAGAATCTGGGTGCCCATCTTCGTGCAACTACCCAGGAGCGTATAAAGAAAGCAAATGCCAATCAAACTGTGGAATGCCTACACAAAGCTGGTATTAAGAATAAATTATTTTTGGCATAATTCATTTCATGGTGGTTGGAGTTCTCTTCTCTATCTGTCTATTCCCTATATCTATATTTATTATACCCATAACGGAAGCATTACATGCAGATAAGCCAGACATTGGAATATTTCCTTTTCATTTTGTCTGAGAATTTACCATAACGTGATGACACAACATGCACAGACATAGGAATAGTCAAGGGATTTCATAATCCTTGTCGATAGAATGAATATATATACAATGATCTAAGTCATGATTTTTTGTTTTACATAGCTTATGGAAATACTTAATAGACTTTGAATCTCTATAGCTATTATACAAAATATACATATTTTAGTTAATAGCTTGACATAGGAGCTAGCATAGGAGAGTAGTCTAGGAATTTCATAATCGGTGTAGATACATAAAATATATAAAATAAATACAGTTATCTAAGCTATGGTGTAAGTAGTACATTTCTCCAAGTACTGTTTCTGGGACAAAAAGTTCTATCACATCTTTAGAAGAATCACATCGAAACAAAGCACCATTTAGTTTTATCCCGTTCCCTTGACACTTACCTAGTTTTCTTTCTTTGTCCCAATGATTGGTAGTGTGAAAAGCCCTAAATGCCCCTGTGTTGAGCCTGAAGTCTGGAACAAATCATGCTCGTTTATTGAACCGTTTTGTAAATATTGACCAGTGATCTCATGCAGAGCAAGTGCTTAATGCAGTGTCAATCCTCCTATATCTCCTTGCACGACTGCTGAAGTCCTTCACACATCCATAACCCCTGATGTGCCATCCAAAATCGCCTAAAACTCAAATCTCTTCTGGAAGTTTGGCGAGCTCAACATGAAACTTGCTCCCCAGCTGCAGTGGTCGCCTAAAACTTTCTCTTCTGGAAGATGAAGCCTGGGTGACTGCTCGTTCCCTGCTGCAGTCCCCACCAGCCCTATTTTGGGGCAGCAGGCCCAATAACCGCCAGATGCGGCAACTATGGGCAAAAAAATGCCTCCAACAGCTGCCGCAGCTGGTTTTCGTGCCCTAAATTTTTTGCGGCAGGAGCCCCGCGTGTCGCATATTTGTGGCAGCCATGCAGCTGCCGCATATTTCTTCCCCAACGCGCGCACGCCAACCCTCGCTCTCCCCCTTCTTCCCCTTCCTGCTGCATCCGCCCTCGACCGCCGCTGCCCAATCCACCGCCGTACAGCTTCGTCCGCACCAAATCCGGCTGCTGCAGCTCTAATCGACCCCGCCGCCGGTCAATCGCAGCTGCAGCGGCTGGAATCGACGATGCCACCACGCCGCCGCTCGAAGGGCGTCGCCGGCTTCTTCGGCGTGAGGATGCGGCCCTCCGGTCGCTTCACCGCCGACATCAGCCAGGACGGCGTCCGCTGGTGGCTGGGCACCTTTGACAGCGAGACCTCAACTTTCCCGAGGTGGACTCGTTGGCGGAGTCTGAGTTTCTGTCGCCACCGCTGCAGCTCGTCGACACCGACGTGCAGAAGAAACTGCGCCGCGAAGCAGCAGCAGCTATCTGCCCTTGACGACCTGCACATGGCGCAGCTGGCCCGCGAGCATCCGAAGCTCGTGCAGGCCCAGCTCGCCTACGATGCTGCAGACAGAAAGAAAAAGAAGGTCGACGGAGCTGAGCTGTCTAATGCCGCGCTGCCGCCACCGATTCCCGTCGACGACTCCGACGACTCGCTCAGCAGCAGATTCTGGGACACCTCCCATTTCGATTAAGATTTAGATGATCTGTTTTAATTTCGCTCCGTAGGTTTCAATTTGCAGTCGCAGGTTTCGGTTTGTATGTTGAACTCTTAATTTCGCACTGTTTATCATTAAACTGCTGTTCTTCAGTCCCGCGTTGTATGCGGCGGCTGCTGGAGCAGCCGATGCTGCATTTTGCGGCAGCTGGTAAAGCGGCCACTGTTTTTTTGCTGCAAAACAGCAAACTAGCTGCCGCATCGCCCAAAAGTGCTGCCCCAAAATAGGGCAGCTGTTAGAGATGCTCTTAGGCTGAGAAGGCGCAGACTTGCAGTTAGCCCCTATTGATAAAATGTGATTAATGAAGGGAGAATGCCCAACAGGGTGGGCCCAACACGTGGAGTCGCTGAGGAGACTGTGGGGCCAGGCGAAGCCCACTGGAAGCAAGCTGATTCCGGAAGGCCCAGTTAGTCAACTTGAGGAGCAGGCTACTGCCTAGTCGGCCCGACTAGGCCTAGTAGACGATTCCGGATTCCTAACTGATTCGGATCATATCTTGTAAACCCTAGCCGAGGTGCCTATATAAACTTCTGCAAGGAACCCTAGAGGACACATAACTTTCCACGCCATAGCGCAATCGCCACATTGCCCTAGTTGACACACCGCCTCCGGCGCTCTTGTGATCGATCTAGTGCATTACACTCTCAAGAAGGAGTAAGTGTTTACCTCCAACGAGAGGGGCCGAACCTGGGTAAACTCTGTGTGCCCAATCTCGTTCCGGGAATGGCTAAGCTTCCTCCACTCTCCACCTCTCATAAGCTACCCCGTGAAGCATCTGCCCGATCTATGTACCGACGTTGCATGCATTCGGTTGTGCTAGTTTGATTAAGTCTGACTTCTCTAAACAACCCGCCTTTTAGCGTGACATAACCATTTTTTGGGATTTCTCAAGACTAGTAACCTTGTTGTTTCAATGAGGTACCACATACCACGAGAATGGCTGCATGGGTCAGACAATCTTCTGGTACTGTTTGAAGAAACAGGGGGTGACCCTTCAAAGATATCACTGGAGGTGCATTACACAAAGACAATCTGCTCAAGAATATCAGAAAATTATTATCCTCCCCTTTCTGCTTGGTCACGCCTTACCAGTGGCTATGCCTCGTTGGATACTGTAGCACCAGAACTGCACTTACAGTGTGATGATGGGCATGTGATCTCTCAGATTAAATTTGCGAGTTACGGAACTTCGTCCGGTGGTTGCCAGAACTTTTCCATAGGAAAGTGCCATGCTTCGAGTACTCTTGACTTGGTGTCAGAGGTAAGATTACAAGTATCAATCAACCTGCTAAATGAAGTAAATGTCTCTTGATTCTATTATGTTTACCTCGTTTCCAGGCATGTGTGGGCAACAACAAATGTGCAATCAGTGTTTCGAATGATGTATTTGGTGATCCATGCGGTGGAGTCCTCAAGGATTTAGCTGTCGAGGCCGAGTGCTCGTCACCATCACACACCAAAGAGCCTCGAGATGAGATGTGATGTGGAATTCTTTGTGACGACTGGTGGAACGGAGCCATTTCGCTATCTCTGTGAGCCACTTAGCTGCATCATGGTGTCCGTGCACTGTAGTGTTCATCTACGTCAATGTGTAAAGGTAATGCTGTATATAAAACTGAAGAAGGGCACGAATAATAATATGTACTACGCACACAAACCCACCATGTATGTACCTTTTATTTACTTGATAAAAGCCTACGGATGATGCTTACGGTAATACGTGATCAAATGCTGTGATGGGTACTTTGAATCCTGAAAGCCATCCTCTCTTTCTTTCTGTAATTCGAGAAGAGTTTATTTATATTTAACTAAGAAGATGTGGATTGAAACGTGCAAGGGGCACTTTAGTCCTGTTTTTGCTGGGCACGTCAAGTTGTTTCAGCGAGACTTCACTGAGCTGAGTAAAAGTGTTTTTCTTTCACAGCGGCTGAGTTTTTTTTCCTTTCACGTCTCGTCGCTTGATTAGATTTTGCTGTTGCTTGTGCGGTTGATTAGTAGTAATACCTGTAATCTGGACATGTGAGCTGCTGCAAGAGCAACACGGAAGGTGTAGGTACCGCCTGGCTTGACACGGTCAAGGTGGAACCGTATCTGCCTCGTCATTGGTAGAATGTCGTCACCCATCTTTCTGTACAACGGATCAAAAACATTATTACCTGTGTCGTCGGTAATTGGCATGACATGGTAATGATCATGGATATATACGGTACCTGGTGACATGCGCGAAGAACCAGTCCTTGGAGTGATGGCTTTCGCTAATGGTGTAGACAGGATCTTCTGTCGGGTACAGCTCGCCGTACCTCTCCCATAGACCATATTGTCTATACCTGTGTGCAACAAGTCCAATTATTAAACCGATGAGAACAAAGGCTAAATCTTTGATTTGTAGTTACGATGTCTGTCTGGATGAAAAGAGCAACGACTAACATGCCTTTGTTGACGAAGAGCTTGTTAAGGGAGTATTTTGGGTCGGTGTCGGGGATAAACATCTCTCCGGCGCTCCTACCAGGAACACCGATCTCCTACACAGGATCGGTCCGGATCTGGGAGGCTCAAACACAAGATCACCGAGGTTGATAGCACGGCCTGATCATCGATTATATTAGTACAAGAAATTGTCTCATTGATTAGGCCCGTTGTGAAACGAAGGAGTTGATTTGCATCAACCGAAACACTACTAACCTCCAGGTGTCACTGTTACGTGTGTGGTGTTCATGTAGTCTCCGAGAACCCCAGGAACCTAGGCGTAGAGGTTGTACTCTCCTGCCCGGACGTTGTCGATGCTGAACTCGCCGGAAGTGTCTGACGCCCTAGTCCAGAACTGGTAGCCATTGCTCTCCGTCGCCCAAGAGCCGGGTAAGCTGCCCGCGCAGGCATGTTGTCGCTGCTCACGCGAATGTCTCTGACCAGCAATCTGCCGGTGGAGCCTCTCTCGCCGTCCTTGTGGAAATCTGGCAACTCCGCGAAGCTGTATGGCCACTTGGCAGCCTCCTCTTCCTCCTTGGCCTTGGCGTCTGTTGAAAATATAAGAAATAATCCATATAATTTATTCCGAATAATAAACTAATAAAGCATGATCATACAAACAATACTAAAACAAATCATGCAGATCAATAAAGTAAATGAACATATTACATCTATACAAGATAAACCTATCACATCTACACCAAGCGCTAGAACTAGGAACGCTAGCAAAATCTGAAAGAGATAGATTGAAATCACATATAGTGCTGTGACAACAATAGTAGAGTTGTCGCCCATGTTGAGGTTGCCGAAGAGATCAGTGACGTCCGGAAAGAAGTCGTCGTTCGAAAACTCGTCGTCGATCAATGTCGTGGTAGCCAGTAGTCGCGCTTGAGCGCTCCCTAAAAACCTGACCGCCCCTCAACCGTACAGGTTCACGAGAGGCGGGGTTCCAGAGGCCTACTGTTCCGATCTGCGGTGCATGCCGCAAGCCGGGATTGGGGAGACGAAGATGGTGGTGCAAGATTCTAGAGATATGTGCATGTGACTAGTACCGATTAGGTTTACCGCAGCCGCTTGTATAGTGCAGGTTAGGGTGATCGTGTGGCACATCCCACGTCTGAGTCGATAACAGCCCACGATCCAGAAAATCTGAAAACGGCTGATTAATTAATGCGTTCATAATGACTCGTAATTAATCCATAATTAATTTTTCTAAACAACAAAATAAAGCTCGGCTCGGCGAGATTCCCACAACCCACAGTGTGCGTGTCGTGATAAGGCGAGGCAGGCGACATCGAAGGAGGAGTGCGCAGGAGCTTCTCTTTTTCTCACACCTTAGTGAGTGGTATAACGGCCTAGTATATAAGGAGGTGTAACTCTCACTCAACTAGCATTGTGGGACTAAAATTTAGCACCACTATCACAACCATTGCTGCCATGTATAAGTGGGACAAAGAAAATTTCAAATTTGTCTAATGGGCCAATGGCCCAATACTCACCAAATTCCAATAATCCCCCACAAAGTCGCATTAGCACATCACATCATTTTATTCCAGAACATTGTTTTATATACCGGTGCATAGTTGTAACACCCTCAGAATCGGCCCTATGCAAGTTTTAGCAAAACTCGCCAAACCCGCATAGAAACGATTCGAAGGTGCCCACCAGGCACTTTCGTGCGGGTGGAAAGCAAAGTAATAACATTACACAACAGTCCTCGATGGGACCCACAGAACAGATATATATACAACAGCGACTCAAAGAGTCAAGAGCACAAATATACGGTACAAAGATCCAAATCACCTTGAAAACGATGGGGCGTCCGACTACGGACAAGATGCAAATGGGGCTAAGAGCCCTGAAGAATAACCAATGGCGTCCATAACCCTGCCCAAGCCGGAAGGTAACCACCTAACGGCGTCGATCTCAAAACCCTTAAACAAAAGGGTGCCGCCAAAGGGCAAAGGAAAAAGAGGCGTCGATCGAGGCGAAGACACGGCGCGAGGCTAGAATTCGGTCCTCGCCTACATAGGGATTGTGGATCGGCGCGGCGGCATGCGCTAAACAACCTATAGAGACTCGATACAATGGCGGCTATCGAGAGGGTAAGAAAGACCTATTCGGATCTAACCGATACTAGCATCAAACAAACCCATCTGGCGTTTCCCCTCGAGACCAAACAAGGAAGTCAACCGAGGAACTCACACGGTTGGCGCTTTACTTATTCGATTATAGTTGCGGCACTTTACTAGTCGAGTTTAGATAATCGTTCGATAAAGTAAGCGATGGGCACTTTTAGTTGACCATTCCGTGATTCAGCACTTACTAGTCGATACATTTAGCATGAGATAAACCCAAAACCCAAGGTTGTTGGTACTTTTACTTAGCCATTACATTGTAGTGAAGGCGATTACTAATCATATCGGATACAAGTCAATTATAACGATAAACTTTAGTTATAGTTGTCTATGATCAAGCATGCTCCAAGTCGTCCATAACCGGACACGGCTTCTCGAAAAGATTTAACCTGCAGGGTGCACCAAAGTATCCACAGCACTTGACCCTTTTGCGGATCGGTTAACATACACCCATCGGTATGTCGGGGCCTAAGTCATGACGTTCCCAGATCCAAAGCAAGCACGGGGCCACCCACTAAGTACACCATAGCGAAGTCGGCCGGTCTCCGAGACGGACTTAGGGTTTGCGACAATGGCTGTAAACGACAGTATGCCCCCAAACGGGGACTGTCGATACCGCGAAAACATTCCGCTTCCTAAACAGTACAGCGTGCTCCTCACACAATCGTAAATACATAAGTAACATGGCATAAGTACAGAATAGTAAAAACACCTCAAACTAGTTGTGGCCCCCAGTACAATACTTTGCAATCAGGTAATTATCAATGGGGGGCCCATATCTCCCCACCTGTGGTTAGCGCGCTCGATCTCGGAACAGGTGTCAAGAACTCGGGTCCTACGGGACACAAGTGGGCGGTCGGAAACCAAATCTTACCTATCACCCACCTATGCCTCTGCTTAATTCAATTTTAGTTGTTAAACAGGAATTAAAGTGAACAATAAGTAAGCCATGATCATCTCCAACGTCAACATGCGGCAATTCCTCCAACAGTTGTGGTACTTGACGACAAGCAAAACACTTGAGCAAGCGACTACGACACGCGGGTCCAACTATCTACCAAACAGCAGGTAATAGGATGTGTCCAAGGCTATATATGGCTGCAAGGGATATCACGGTTACGAAACTAGAGCAACGCAACACAGATAGCAATAGAACAACGGGAGGGAAGTAAATACTATGAAAGTAAGATAGGTAGAAAGGGGGAGATGCTCGCCTGAAAACATTGTCGAAGGGTTCAACCGAAGATCGGGGCGAAGCTCACATCAACTCAACGGCCTTATCCGCGAAGAACCAAAACACTAGAAGAAACACCGGATGCAATATTTAATACAACGGCAGAAGATCGGCATGATGCATGTATGATGCATGACATGGCAAGGTGCGATGCAATTAGGTAAAATTAAGCGGAACCGGGGTCCCGACAATTAATTAGGTGGTTCATGTTGTTTAGCTATCCCGCAAATTATATGTTGTTTAGCCATGCAACAGATGGAACCGGTTCGCTACACATGTTTAAATGAGGCCAATATAAGGCTAGATTTGCCCGCATATGGGCCCCATATTTAATTATTAGGTGAATCGGCATAAGGCCCCCAAACCAATGCTATGCATGCGGGAATGACAATTTAATATGCAACAAATTGATATGTTATAAAATAGGGTTCGAGGAAAAGGGGTCACACATCAGAGGGGGCTCGACGATCTTGGGTTCCGGGGTTCGGGGTCGGTCTCAGGGTTCAGGGTTCGGCGAGGTCGTTCTCGGACTCAGGGTAGGTCTTGGCACATCCGGGGGTCTTCGGGTCACGTTGTCGGTCATGGCGTTCGGGACGAAGCACTTGTCGCATCGGGGGTTCTCGGCGGACTCGGTGTCCGGGGTGAAACACTTGGCGTTCCTTGTCTTGTCGGATGCCTTGTTGCTCTACGGCTAAGAACTTGGCGTCAACGGGGTCCGAGAAGGCGATCTTGACGCGGCACCGGGTACGGGATCGGCCTTCGGGGTTCGTGAGGCGGACTTGGCGTTTGAGGGTTCCACCGAAACCATGGCGCGTCCGGGAAGCAGATCTTGTGGGTCCCTGTCGGAGGCCTTCGGGGACGGTTCATGGTACAACACACACAAGCACCGACGCATACACGCAGGAGCACCACGCAGGGGCGGGACGGGCGTTGAACACTGCAGGGGCGGCGGGCCCATGCGCTGGAGGCGGGAACGCGGACGCAGGGACTCAGCGAGTCGACGCGACGGCTGGGAGCGGCGGCGACGCCGAGGCGGGGTCGCCACCGGGCTCGCCGAGAGGCGGGTCGCTGAGGCCGCAGGGCGGTGGAGGCGTGTCAGGCTGCGCGGCCGGGCGGGCAGCTAGGAGGCGCGGCGGGCGAGGGCGGCGCGTCGCGGATGGAAGGCCGGCCGGAGGTTGGCGGGCGCCGGAGTCGCGGCGAGGTGGCTACGCGCGCTGGGGTCGGGACGGCCGGGCGACGCGACGGTGGTCGGCTCGGCCGGGCGAGCCGCTGGCTGAGCCTCTGGCTGCTACGGGACGGCCGCCGAGGCGGCCGACGCCGGGCGAGGCGGGCGGGCGGCAGTCGCGGGCGGGCGTGGCTGGGTCGGGGCGGCGGTGTCGGCGGCGGAGGCGGCAGGCCGGCAGAGCGGGTGTGAGGCCGCGGGCGGCGGCCGGCGTGAAGCGTCGCGGCGGCGTAGGTCCGGCGGTGGCGAGGCCGTGCCGAAAGGGCGAGGTCAGGCGCCGTGGCGGCCGGCGACGTGAGCGGGGACGTGAGGCGAGCGGGCCACGGCAGCGAGGGCGGCGAGGCGGCGGGAGGCGGCGAGCGGGGAGAGTGTGGCGAGGCTACTGCGCACGGCGGCAGAGAAGGGAAGGGCGGAGCGGCGAGGTGGTGGGAGGCAGGAGCGTCGGTGGGAGAATAACCAGGGAGGGAGGAGAGAGAGGGTTGGGGGCAAGCGGGGCCACGGGGTGGGTCCCGCGTGGGCCAGGGGCGCCGACGGTTGGGTGTGGCTGACGTGGGGGAGGTGGGATCTGTTGGAGATATGCCCAAGAGGCAATAATAAAGTGGTTATTATCATATCTTCACACTTATGATAAATGTTTACATACCATGCTATAATTGTATTAACCGGAAACATTAATACTTGTGTGATTTGTAAACTAAAATAAGAGTCCCTAGTATAGCCTCTTGTTAAACTAGCTTGTTGGTTAATATATGATCATGGTTTCCTGATCATGAACATAGAGATGTTATTAACAACAGGATCATATCATTAGGAGAATGATGTGATGGACATACTCCTATAGATAAGCGTAGCATAAAGATCAAGTCATTTCAATAGTTCAATTGCTATATGCTTTCTGATACATAGTAACCTAATTCCTTCGACCATGAGATCATGCATATCATCTTTACGGATGGATGCTTTGATGACATCAAACACCACACCGTGAATCGGGTGGCTATAAAGGTGGCATTAAGTGTTCGGAAAGTATTGGTTGAAACACATGGATCAAGAGTGGGATTTGTCCATCCTCATGACGGATAGATATACTCTGGCCCTCTCGGTGGAATGTCATCCAATTAGCTTGCAAGCATGTGACCGGCTCACAAGGGATCACATATCACGGAACGAGAAAGAGTACTTATCGGTAACGAGGTTGAACTAGGTATGCAGAGATACCGACGATCATAACCTCGGATAAGTAAAGTATCGTGAGACAAAGGGAAATTGGTATCGTATGTAAGTGGTTCATTCGATCGCAAAGTAATCGTAGAAATATGTGGGAGCCATATGAATTTCCAGATTCCTCTATTGGTTATTGTTCGGAGAAGTGTCTCGATCATGTCCGCATAATTCACGAACCGTAGGGAGACACATAAGGATTTGACGTTGTTTGAGTAGTTATGGTATTATGAGAAAGAGACCGAATGTTGTTCGGAGTCTCGGATGGGATCCGGGATATCACGAGGTGATCCGGAATGGTCCGGAGAATAAGATTCATATAAGGAAAGTCCCGTTTCGGAGTTCGGGAATGATTCCGGTGTTTTCATCGGGAATGTTCTAGAAGGTTCCGGATTGTCCGGCACTCCGGGGGGGAAGGGTACATGAATGTGTCATTGCTCATTGAATGATTGCATCATGTACTAAGTGTTCTTGCTGTCCCAAATAAAGGATTAAATTGAATCCTAAAACAGAAAAGTCAAATGTCCAGTTTGAAAGTCAAACTGCCAAAACAAGAAACTGTGGGAAACAAGCAAGAGGAGTTGGAACCAACCCGGAGGAGGAGTTGGACTCCTCCGGGGCCAAGCCCTGGTCCGAGTTGGGAGGGACTCCTCCTCCTGGCGCCAAGGACCCCCCTCCCATATAAGGAGGGGCAGGGCTCCTCCCATAGACACATAACTTTCTACTCTAGATCTCCGGTTTAGAGCCGTTTTGGTTTAGAGCTTCTAATTGCTTTAGCCAGTTTAGAGCCTTCTAATTGGTTTAGAGCCTTCTAATTGGTGTGTCTAATTACTAGACCACTAATAGCCTCTCTCATAAGCTCCACCATACTGCACCGGCTTAAGCGAAGCCTCGGGATCTCCCTCTACTTCCAAGACCACGCCGTTGTCTTCTGGAATCGCGAGAGAGTGCTACAACCTCCGCTGCTTTGGAACAAGGAGAGGAAGGTCTTCGTCAGTACCGAACGTGTGACCGACTGCGGGGCGCTGCCGGAGCGCTGGAAGGATCGTCTACGATCTTGAGATCGGAAGTGTCGACTACATCACCCACGAGAATCGCTCTCGTTAACCGCTTTGGAATCTTCGAGGGTGAGTTCCTCTATCGACTCGTTGCTACAATCTAGTAGATAGATCTTGGCTTGTTTGTTTGTATCGATAGAAAATTTTTGTTTTCATGCTACGAACCCCTACATGGTATCGAGCCGTGTCTATATGTAGATCATTGCCTGAGTAGAACACAATGGTCATTGTGGGCGTTGATGCTTTTATTGTCGATTGCTTCTTGTGTACTTTGTATCTTGCGGTATGTTGGGATGAAGCGGCCGGGCTAACCTTACATGACATCGTTCATGAGACTTGCTCCACGCTTGACATGTAACTTGTATTGCATAAGTGGCTTTATGGGTGCATGTTTCTCCTAGCATAGTTAAGATCCAATTTACAACGGGTGATTGACAATACTAGTATCAATGTTGTGGTTCTTGTTCGTAAGTTAGACGACACTTATTGAAAGCCCCAAACCACGTAAAACATGCAAAGAAAGTAGAGGCGTCTAACTTTGTTTTGCGGGGTGTCTTGTGATGTGATATGGCCATGATTGTGATTATATATGATGTATGCAATGTTCCTTATTGTAAGTTGGCAACGGCGGGAGCCATATGGTTGTCTTTAATTTATGTTAAGACCGCGTGTCTATTCAAAGTAGTTGTAATAGTTGAAGCCGGTGGGCGACAACCATGGAGAGGCGTCATTGACCTTGATGCAATGTCGGTGATGATGGAGATCATGTTCGTCTTTGGAAGATGGAGATCGGAAGCACAAAGAAGAAAGGCCATATCATATCACATATTATGAATTGCATGTGATGTTAATCCTTTATGCATCTTGTATTGCTTAGTAGTGACGGTAGCATTATAAGATGATCCCTCATGCACATGAATTTCAAGTCTTAAAGTGTTCACCCTTAGTTAGCACTTGCTAAAGCTTGTTGTTTGAAACACCACGTGATGATCGGTGTGCTAGATTACGCAAGTGTATACAACGTGAGCAAGCCAGATTTGCTCATGCGTAAACTAAGGTTTGATCTTGACAAGCCTAGCATGTACGGACATGGCCTCGGGAACACGGATTCGAAAGGTAGAGCATGAGTCATATAGTAGATATGATGAACATGTCGATTGTTCGCCATTGAAGCTATATCAACTCTCGTGATGATCGGTTTTGATGTGGTGGATTTGGTTCGTGTGATCACTAAAACAATGTGAGGGATATTGTTTTGAGTGGGAGTTCACCTAGATTAATTTGATTATTAATTAGAACTCAATTTATCATAAACTAATTCAAAGTGAATTTGCATAGTTGTTGTAGTCATTGGCATCCGTTTACCACCGTACGCTTAGTTATAATTGAGATGATAGAACTATAGAATTCTGGTTAGTTACTTTACGAACTGGTATCGTATTGTTTTTGAAGTGTTAATCTAAAGTTTAAAAGTCCTATTGCAAACTTTCAGTAAGTTCCGGTTACTCCATGAAGTTTAATAATTGGTATTAAAACAAGAGTAACAATTCCAATGTTAGTATATAAGTATCATGTTTGTCTCCATGATTCTTGATATTCAAAGGATTGTCTTAATATCAAGGTTATCTAGGATCTGAAAGAGTTGTTTCAGAAACCATGATGTGTGGAAGATATTGTGATATCTGAAACGAAGTTTTGGTTACAACATGATAGAGTATAATATGGCTAAAGTCATGTTCTCATATTTGATGAGAATCTGCGAAAGGTTGTAGACACTTGTTGTCCTAATCCTCCAAAAGGTTTTGGATAGCAACATTATACTCGTAATTCATCGTTATAAGCTAAAGGTAGTTTGATCATGGACGATTCCATGATAAGGGTGAATATTTGATGTAGGTAAAATGTTTACTACACCAAGAGATTACTAAAGAAAGGAATTTGAAAGAACACCAAACATTTGATGATGGTGATCTACTTCAAAGTGCAAGTCCAAAGACATTGGTATTTAACTATACACGCTTTGGACTATGTGTCATATGTATGACTCCACTTGATGTTGATAGATTCTTTCAAACAGAAAAGGAAATATTGAAAGAGAATCTCATAAATATATGGCAGAAAAGAAAAGACTAGAATTGTTCAATTTAAGTATATAGAAGATATACGTGTTATGGCTGTATTCTTTGCTTGTTAAACAATGTGGTTCTTAAGTATTTGATCTGAATTTGTTGGTGTGAATCGTCATACGAAACAACACAATTCATGAACTACAATGGCCTAAGTAACTAGCAAAGAATATGTGATGATGTTCATCGAGAACAAAATAAAGGGTTATTGTGTTGCTCGTTAAACATCAAGCTTGCCTTCAAAGATTTGTTTTATCAGTATTATGAGAACAAAAGGGTTGTTCAAATAATTGCCGTAATCCATAAAAGATGGATGATTCGCAAATCTCGTTGGAGGAATCACATCCATAAAACTAGTGCTAAAAATGTCGAAGACAAATTGATTGAAAGATCACTTAGGAAGTGACGCCGTTTAAATTATATTGGAAAGAAAACATGAAGAAACTCCATATGGATGGAATTTTGGAGTCTATTTGATTTTGATCAAATGACGCTTGTGAAACTTTCCTAGAGATAATTAAAACTTCGTTCATAGGCGAAGGGAATGAATGACTAGCTTATTGGAACTAGTACATATTGTTGTATGAAATCCATTATGTGTAGTCAAGAGCGATGGATTTCAACTTCATATGCTTTCTCCGAAAATTTGAGTGAATATATGAATATTTACTTAATAAGGATGAAGTGTGAAATATTTGAAGAGTTCAAAAGACTTTCAAGATGAAGTGCAAAATCATTGTAACAAGAATATAAACAGCTTTATGATAAAGATCATAAAGGAAGATATTTGAGTTCTGAGTTTAGCATAATACCTAAGATTTAAGGAATCGTTACATGGATTTGCATTTTCCCGAAACACCATAAGAGTATGGAGCGTTCGAGATATGTAATTAAACCTTGTTTGACATGGTAAGATCAAAGGTATAATTTATAAAACTGCCATTATATTTTAAAGATTAAAAGCTTTAGAGATTACCGTTTTTCCACTGAAAAGAGCTCCATCATAATCCGTTGAAATGACACCATATAAGGTTATGGTTTGGGATAAACCCAAGTTGTCCTTTCTTAAACATTGGTATGCTATGCATAAGAAAGATGTGTGCAACCAAAGTAGGATGAACCTGTCTTTGTATGTTATTTTGAATAACTGTTAAGTAATCCTCCATAACATCGGAGACAAAAGTGTTTGTCACTTAAAACGTCAAGTTTCTTTGAGAAGGAATTTTTCGTGAAAAGTTAAGTAGGAGGAAAATAGAATTTTGATAAGGTTAAAAGAACCTTAGCTATATGTAAGAGTTGCGCAAGACCGAAAAGTGTTAGAAGGCAACATAATGCTCATGGCTCACGTACCTCAAAGGTTGTGGTCACGAAGATCCAAGTTCCTATTGAAACAAGTAGGTCGGATAAACAATCAAATACCAAGATTTGAGGGTTGAATCATTATTTGAGAATAATGAACCGACTACATGCAAAGAAGCGATGATGGGCCCTGACTCCGTCAAATGGCTTGAAGCCATAAAATCCGTGATAGTTCCATACACGAGAAAATCAAGTTTTGAACTTGAAAGGACCCTCGAGAAAGGTGTAAGACCTTATAGTTGTGTCTGGATCTATAAAGAAATAGACATGGATGTTTCACATCTATGAAATAGTCGACATGTTGGGAAAGAGTTCACAAAATGTTCAAAGGTTGACTATGACAAGATTTGATCTTTCATAGCGATATTTAGTCTAGACGGATTAATGTAGCAACCACTACATATAATTTGTTATATGGTAGTTGAATAAACAAAACAAGTTCTTCTAATAGAATCGTTACCTAGGACATGTGCATAACATGGTCCATAGGGTTTTGTTAGTTCAAAAGGATGCTAAAAGCATATGCAAACTTCAATGGTTGAAGTGAGCATCGCGGAGTTGGAATCTTCACTATGATGAAACTGTTAAAAGAGTTTAATTTCATCAGAGACAATGAAGATGCTTGCATTTGCAAGAAATTAAGTGGGAGCGCTAAGACATGTTTCTAATACATTATGTGGAAGACATATTGTTGATTGGAAATAATGTATCTTTTATTAACACATATTAAGAATTTCATCCCGATGAAAGACTTAGGCAAAACCTAAATATTTGGCATCAATAGACGCTAATATGGTTGTGCCAGAAGTACATAGACAAGATATTGAATGAGTTCAATATAGAAACTACAAGAGAGGTTCTTGTCATACGAGAAAGGATTGAATAAATTCAATATTGATGATATATTCAAGTGTATTGACATTTGGTAAAGTGAAACAAATAATCAAGTATAGATTGATACTTGATGTATGAAATCACAAAGTATTTATATCAATCATCTTGTGATATGTACAAATCCAGATATGTCCTATGCTCTAAATGTTGTGAGCATATACCAGAATGATTCATAAGATGATCATTGGACAATAGTAAGGATATTCTTATGATCTTTTGGAAGAACTAAGAGTATAATATTTGTAGAAGTGACAAATAGATGGTTAGTTCATTGTAAAAGTACTACATTGATACTAGCTTTGTCACAAAGTACAAATTAAGTTTATCTCAATCTAAACTAAGGGTGGCACAATATAATGGAAGGTGAGTTCCATAATGGATTTGGATGAGTTCCAAAGTTAAGACATTGTGACAGATACTACAACAAAAGGCCAAGTATATAACTGCTATTTTAGCGACAAAGAGGGCATTTGTGTCAAGTAGTTTGTTATCAAACTAGGTGTAGTTCACAGTGGGATAATACTATGAAGATATATTGTGCGACAATATTATCAACATGTTTTAACCCCAAAGAACTAAAGGTCACACCGAAAGACCAAATTTATACAAAGCCATCTCATTAGAGAATGAGTGATGCGTGCAAACGCAAAGACATGCAATTACACACGGACTGGAAGTGTCGGATCCGAGATCGATTGACCACTAGCAATCGTGTACATACAACACGGAAAGCCATAGGTGTTATATACACAAAGGTTTGAAACTAGATTATTGACTCTAGTGCAAGTGGGAGACTGTTGGAGATATGCCCAAGAGGCAATAATAAAGTGGTTATTATCATATCTTCACACTTATGATAAATGTTTACATACCATGCTATAATTGTATTAACGGAAACATTAATACTTGTGTGATTTGTAAACTAAAATAAGAGTCCCTAGTATAGCCTCTTGTTAAACTAGCTTGTTGGTTAATATATGATCATGGTTTCTGATCATGAACATAGAGATGTTATTAACAACAGGATCATATCATTAGGAGAATGATGTGATGGACATACTCCTATAGATAAGCGTAGCATAAAGATCAAGTCATTTCAATAGTTCAATTGCTATATGCTTTACGATACATAGTAACCTAATTCCTTGACCATGAGATCATGCATATCATCTTTCTGGGATGGATGCTTTGATGACATCAAACACCACACCGTGAATCGGGTGGCTATAAAGGTGGCATTAAGTGTTCGGAAAGTATTGGTTGAAACACATGGATCAAGAGTGGGATTTGTCCATCCTCATGACGGATAGATATACTCTGGGCCCTCTCGGTGGAATGTCATCCAATTAGCTTGCAAGCATGTGACTGGCTCACAAGGGATCACATATCACGGGAACGAGAAAAGAGTACTTATCGGTAACGAGGTTGAACTAGGTATGCAGAGATACCGACGATCATAACCTCGGATAAGTAAGGTATCGTGAGACAAAGGGAAATTGGTATCGTATGTAAGTGGTTCATTCGATCGCAAAGTAATCGTAGAAATATGTGGGAGCCATATGAATTTCCAGATTCCTCTATTGGTTATTGTTCGGAGAAGTGTCTCGATCATGTCCGCATAATTCACGAACCGTAGGGAGACACACTTAAGGATTCGACGTTGTTTGAGTAGTTATGGTATTATGAGAAAGAGAACGAATGTTGTTCGGAGTCTCGGATGGGATCCGGGATATCACGAGGTGATCCGGAATGGTCCGGAGAATAAGATTCATATAAGGAAAGTCCGTTTGAGTTCGGGAATGATTTCGGTGTTTTCCTCGGGAATGTTCTAGAAGGTTCCGGATTGTCCGGCACTCCGGGGGGGAAGGGTACATGAATGTTTCATTGCTCATTGAATGATTGCATCATGTACTAAGTGTTCTTGCTGTCCCAAATAAAGGATTAAATTGAATCCTAAAACAGAAAAGTCAAATGTCCAGTTTGAAAGTCAAGCGCCAAAACAAGCTGTGGAAACAAGCAAGAGGAGTTGGAACCAACCCGGAGGAGGAGTTGGACTCCTCAGGCGCCCAAGCCCTGGTCCGAGTTGGGGAGGACTCCTCCCTCCTGGCCGCGCCAAGGACCCCTCCCATATAAGGAGGCGGGGCTCCTCCATAGACACATAACTTTCTACTCTAGATCTCCGGTTTAGAGCCGTTTTGGTTTAGAGCTTCTAATTGCTTTAGCCCGGTTTAGAGCCTTCTAATTGGTTTAGAGCCTTCTAATTGGTGTGTCTAATTACTAGACCACTAATAGCCTCTCTCATAAGCTCCACCATACTACCCGGCTTAAGGCGAAGCCTGCGGATCTCCCTCTACTTAGGCACGCCACGTTGTCTTCTGGAATCGCGAGGAGAGTGCTACAACCTCCATTTTCTGGAACAAGGGAGAGGAAGGTCTTCGTCAGTACCGACGTGTGACCGACTGCGGGGCCACGGAGCGTGGCGCTGGAAGGATCGTCTACACGATCTTGAGATCGGAAGTGTACGACTACATCACCCACGAGAATCTGCTCTCGTTAACCGCTTTGGAATCTTCGAGGGTGAGTTCCTCTATCGACTCGTTGCTACAATCTAGTAGATAGATCTTGGCTTGTTTGTTTGTATGCGATAGAAAATTTTTGTTTTCCATGCTACGAACCCCTACAGGATCTGGTGGGAGGGAGGCTGTGTGGTGTGTGGTGTGGGTCCCAGGGTGGTGTGGGGCTGGGTTGAGAGGAGAGAGAGGGAAGAGGGGGAGGGGGTGATGTGGCAGGGTGGGATTGGTAGAGGGGAGAGGCAGGGTGATGTGGCGGCCTAGGATAGGTGGGAGTGAGGTGGCCAGGGGGGTGTGGGTAGAATATCTGGTAGGTTTAGGATTAGAGCGGACCGATTTAGTTTTCTGGGGCGGTCGTTCGGTCGGTTCGGACCGTTCGACTGCCCCACCAAAAATAATTCAAGATTTTATTTAACTTGAAAAGAACTTTGCGAATAGTTTTTAGACAAACAAAATATCCGGCAGCACCCGGGGTTTGGCGTTTGAATAAAGATGGGGCGTTTGGAAAACAAAACGGGCTTGCGAAAAATAGTTTTATGCAAACAATGCATGATGATGACGATGCAATGCACAAATTCAACGCGATTTTCTAGTAGTGGTTTTGCGGGATGCCACAATAGTGAAGACTGTTAAGTTGAACTTCCACGTTAAACTTCATGCTATGCTAGCTAGAAACTTGAATAGTGTACTATGTCTTGAACTACAAGGTTTCTACACACTAGTTTCACACAAAATCTAGACCGGTACATGGCTGTCGTTGGCTTCCCCGTGGTTTGGAGCTTATGCGTCATACTCCAGGGTCTTTCATGAGTTTATTATAGAGCATCCAACTCTCACGGATTATGACGTTTTACAATCAAACTCATAAAGGTATGTTCCTCAGGAGATGTACTGCAGGATAACATCTCTTCTTATAAAAGCCACTTGGAACACATTAAGTTAAATATCAACCTGCCATACATATTAAGAGAGTATTGCATCTTTATGAAGATGTAAATATAATATAGGGATACTATCCTCTTAGTTCATCAATAGCTTGTCTCCCAACTTTAATTCACAGGATCTCCAATCACATAGAGAGGGTTAACACTGCGAACAACTCATAGTGTGGATCTCAAACCCATCTCCCTCGATGCATTATCTATCACATTACGTAATAAAAACTTTGTGAAGAGATCTGCCAGGTTCTTAGATGTTTGGATATAATACAACTTAATAACTCTGGAGTTCCTCAGTTTCCTGACAGATTTCAATCTCCTCTTCACATGTCTTGATGACTTCATATTATCCTTAGAACTGTTTATTTTGACGATCACAGTTTGAGTATCACAGTTCATCGTGAGGATGGGTATTGATTTTTCAACCATAGGTAAGTCCATCAAGAGCTCATGAAGACACTCTGCTTCAATAGTGGTTGTTTCTAATGCTATAAGTTCTGCTTCCATGTGTTGACCTCGTTAAGATAGCCTGCTTGCAAGACTTCTAGGAAACAACACCACCACCAAGTGTAAACAAATAACCACTTGTGGCCTTAATCTCATCAGCATCAGATATACACCTTTGAATCACTATAACCATCAAGTACCCGGTTAATAGCCAGTATAGTGAATACCATAACTCGCAGTGCCTTTAAAATAGCGCAAAACTCTCTCAAAAGCATGCCAATGATCATCTCCGGGATTTGATACAAATCGACCCAGTTTGCTTACAGCAAAGGATATGTCAGGTCTAGTAGCGCTAGCTAAATACATGAGCGAGCCAATGATTTTAGAATATCTCAATTGATCTTTAGCAATCCTTCGATTCTTTTGAAGTAGCACACTTGGATCATAAGGCGTTGGAGAATACTTGCAGTTGCTATACCCAAAGCGACTCAATATCTTTTCCACATAGTGGGGCTGAAGCAGTGTAATCCCACCATTGTCATCCTTTAGTATCTTGATGTTTAAGATTACACCAACTACTCCCAAGTCCTTTATCTCAAAGCAGCGAGATAGGAACTCTTTGACCTCCTCAATAACAACGAGGTTGGTTCTGAATATCAATATGTCATTGACATAGAGACACATAATAACTCCCTTGCCCCTACCATGGCGATAGTACACACACTTATCATCTTCGTTTATAACAAATCCTTCAGCGGTTACAGTTCTTTCAAACTTCTCGTGCCACTACTTAGGACTTTCTTCAGACCATACAAAGACTTTACTAACTTACACACCTTTTCTTATTGACCATCTACTACAAATCTGCCAGGATACTCCATAAAAATTTCCTCATCTAGCTCTCCATTTAGAAAAGTTGTCTTAACGTCCATTTGATGAACGAGAAGACTATGTGAGGCAGCCAAGGATAGTAGTACTCGAATAGTGGTCAATCTAGCTCTCCATTTAAAAAAGTTGTCTTAACGTCCATTTGATGAACGAGAAGACTATGTGAGGTAGCCAAGGATAGTAGTACTCGAATAGTGGTCAATCTGGCTACATGTGAGTAGGTATCGAAGAAGTCTTCACCTTCTTCATGGGTATAACCCTTAGCCACAAGACGTGCCTTATACTTTTCAATAGTACCATCAGGTCTAAGATTTTTCATGAACACCCACTTACATCCTATAGGTTTGCACCCATAAGGACGATCAATGACTTCCAAAGTACCATTAGCTAACATGGAGTCCATCTCTCTTTGGACAGCTTCCTTCCAGTAGTCAGCATCTTGAGATGCATAGGCTTCTGAAATAGAAGTGGGAGTATAATCCACAAGGTACACAATGAAATCATCACCAAATGACTTTGTAGTCCTTTGTCTCTTGCTCCTTTTGGGAGCTTTATTGTCGTCCTCCATAGGATCATCAAAGTGTTCTATCGGCATAGTGGGTTCAGGAATTGTAGCAAATTCCTGACTAGATGAACTAGCCATCTCCTGATTTGATGAGCTAGACATACCTTTCATAGGAAAGATGTCCTCAAAGAAAGTCACATCATTTGACTCCATAATTGTACCAACATGCATGTCGGATACCTCAGATTTTACTATCAGAAATCTATATCCAATGCTATGAAAAGCATATCCCAGAAAAACACAATCCACGGTTTTTGGTCCAAGCTTTCGCTTCTTGGGTATTGGAATATTGACTTTTGCCAAACAACCCCAAGTTCGTAAGTAAGAGAGTTTAAGGGTCTTTTCTTCTCCCGTTCCTCAAATGGATTCATGGTTTTATCCTTCACGTGAACACGGCTTAGGACATGACACGTAGTCATTAGAACCTCCCCCACCATTCCTTGGAAAGACTCGATATATCTAACATGGTGTTAACCAAATCAGTTAGAGTGTGGTTCTTTCTTTCAGCCACCCCATTTGACTGAGGTGAGTAGGGAGGCATCCTCTCATGTATAATACAATGGTCCCTACAGAATAAATCAATTTCATTTGAAAAATACTCTCCACCACGATCCGACCTTAGTCGCTTGACTTTAAGATCAAGTTGGTTTTCTACTTCAGCTTTATAGATTTTGAAGTAGTTCAAAGCTTCATCTTTAGATTTTAGAAGATAAACATAGCAGTATCTAGTGGAGTCATCAATCAACGTCATAAAGTATCTTTTTCACCTTTTGTCAACACACCATTCATCTCACAAAGATCTGAATGTATAAGTTTTAATGGTGCTAAGTTTCTCGGTTCCGCAGCCGTATGAGACTTGCGGGGTTGCTTTGCTTACACACAAACTTGGCACTTAGAACCTTTGACAGTGGTAAATTTCAGAATTAAACTCATATTGGCTAGCCGCATCATGCAACCAAAGTTAATATGACAAAGTCGTGAATGCCAAATTTTAGATTCATTATCATTGCAAACATATCAAACTTGGTATATTGATTATGTCTCAAAAAAACCTTCACAAAATGACCTATCTCATTTGAGGTTTCCTGGCTTTCAGGTAAAATGACCAATGTTATAGCTAGAATCAAGCATAGTTTGTGATAATGTGTCTATACTGTGCATGCATGTGCATCATGAAATGGTGAACAATGTTGCAAGAGGAAGTTTTTCTTTTCACCACACCAAAAAAGCATTTTCCATTTTCGAGTGCAAAAAAGGGAGGTTTTGTGAAGCAACCACCAAATGGCTAATTCAAAATGATACCACCACATTTAAAAAATAGTAGACCATCTTACATGAACAATGTCCTAACAGGGGGATCTCAAACCTTTTTGTCTATCCCTTGTGAAAAAGACAAATTCCTCTCGAATCGGCAAGAAGTGGGCCAGATATGAACTACATGTACATGATCTGATGCTCATGATTTTTTACAAAATTTATTTTTAGGTTAACAATATGCTATTTCAACAGAGATGCACTTCAAGTTTATCGATTCTTAGCCCCGAGCTAAGAATCTTAATGTCCGCTGTTCGACAAAGTTTGACGATAATTTAAAACGGGCATAAGAAATTCAAAAACGATCCAAACAATGCGAAATGTTCACATGGTGTCTTATTACATGACATAGTTAGATAGAAAATATTAAAATTCATATATTGATTATGTCTCAAAAAATCCTTCACAAAATGACCTATCTCATTCAAGGTTTCGCGCCTTTTGGGTCAAATGACAAATGTTATGGCTAGAATCAAGGCATAGTTTATGATAATGTGTCCATATTGTGTATACATGTGTATCATGGGATGGCGAACAATGTTGCAAGATGAAGTTTTCCTTTTCATCGCACCAAAAAGTTATTTTCCATTTCCGAGTGCAAAAACGGGTGGTTTTGTGAAACAACCACCAAATGGATAATTCAAAATGCTATCACCATATTTATCAAAAAATACTAGACCACCTTACATGGACAATGTACTAATAGGGGGATCTTAAACCTTTCCGTCTATCCCTGCTGAAAAAGACAAATTTCTGCTGAATCACAGGAAGTGTGTCATATATGAACTACATGTACATGATCTGATGCTCATGTTTTTTTACAAAAATAATTTTTAGATTCATAATATGCTATTTTATCAGAGATCCACTTCAATTTTAGCGAGTCTCAGCCCCGAGCTAAGAATCTTTAGCGTGCCGTTTTAAACGGGCAAATGAAATTATGGCTATAATCACTGCATAATTTGTGATAAGTTGTTATTGATATCACATTTGGATTCCTATTATTTCTCTGATCAATTTAGAAATATTATTTGTCAAATTCTGATTTACGGATTTAAAGATATTAATTATTCCATATTAAATAGAAAACAAAAAATAAAATTATTATATTTTTATTTGAATACAATAATATTTTTACTTATTCATTATTGTTTACTTAAATAATTGTTTGTAATTTCAAAAAATACAAACATGTGAAATGATGATATAATAGTTAATATGATTAATATCATAATATTGACAACAATATATAAATTGCTTTGCGGAAACAGATTCTGAAGGAACATGAAAGTTAAGCATGCTAGATGGTGGAGTAGTAAGGATGGATGACCGACTAAAAAGTTTCACCAAGACTGCAATTTGATTAAAGATTAAGTATAATTAATATTAAAAATGTTCAAAGTGAGAGATTAATGAGTCAAACAATTCATAGATTAAAAAAGTTGAGATTCTTTTTTTGAAATTACTTTTGCAACTGGCCGTTAGGCTATGCCGACGGCCGCTATGCCTAGGGCAGCCGTTGGCGTATCATACGCCGACGACCTCTGTGCGCTCCGCCGAGGAAGATCTTTGCCGAGAAGTTTATACTGAGGGCAGTCGTCGGCGTAGCATACGCCGACGGCCATATGGAATATACCGACGGCTTTTGTCCCTTGGCTTAGCAATCCATTCCTGTAGTGACCGCAACTCATTTTGGGTAACCTCCAAATGTTTCTGCAATATGAAATTTCATGTGCCAAAGCAGATACTGTGATAGTACAAATTTGAAAAAACATTGGCGCCATATTGTGAAATTTCATGCTAGAGACGCTGAAAAACGAATTGGGGAGGAAAACAAGAGGATTAGAGATACGTGGAGGCGGAGGCACATGACTTTTTTAAAGTGGGTCTAGCTTGATGAGAATTTTTTTTCGGAATGAAGGATGATGCCTCCACATCTACAAGACCTTATTTATTGAATTATTCAACAGAAGTCTGACAAAGAGCATACATCAAAAACCTAAAGCTATCATGTAATACCTACAAACCCGACAATGCGTAAAGATCATGCCAACTGGGTCCTATGTCCTGAAAACACTACCTCCCCACCAACTATGAAGCGGGAACATATCGCATAACCCGAGACACCATCTAAAGAAAACGAGAGCACCCATCCAGTATCTAGACTCTTAGAGAGCACCTCATGTCGCTACAGAAGCCATCACCGTCGTCGATCTAGAGAGAAATCTTCAGGGTTAAAATCTATAGCCCTCACCAGATGGCCGAAGGCGCATCCATGACGAGAAACAACACCTCTGTCCTATGTGAGTCCACCAAGACACATCCGTCACCAAGACTGTTACGTCACGCAACAGATTCCCGTTGTCACCAACACGGTAGTTGGACACCATTCCACCTCTTGCCTTCTCCACCCAACACTGCTCCAATAACGGTGTCCTCAAGAGGGAGAGCAACACCGCAGCGCATCCATCGTATGATTCGGTATTATCATATCTTAGGGTTTATCCGGGAGTAGCACGAGCGGGTGAACGATGGTTGTAAAGTCAATGCCTTCACCAAAGTAACAACGTGTGTCATTATCTAGTCACCGTGGCTATGTAAAAATGATAAAGTATTTAATGATAAAATTTCTTCTCTCTTACATGTTATCTACATGTGTCCCAGCATCCTACGTTTATGGTCACCTCTATATCATATGCACCATGGAGTTTCACGACCGCTTTATGGAGGTGTGTACATGTCACACGGGATTTGTTTTACTTGGCACAGATGACATCATAATCTTTGGATCAACCCTTTATCATATTGCAATTTCTCATTATGATACCTAATCTACCTTTTTTATTTTGTTTTGTGACTTGTGCATATTTTTTTGGCTGTGTGCATTATACAGAGGCCGAGTGTAATACTTAAATTTTAAGTAATAAAATGTCTTTTATCGAAAAAAGGTAACTTCGCGTAGGCGCCGCCATCGTCCACCATGATCAGAGTCGGAGCTCGGTTTTTTACCCGCAGCCACGCCTCCCCAACTTGTCACTGATACTAGATGTGAGATTAACACCACAACCAACCATGGCCATCTACCTTCGGCGAAGAAGGAGGCCTCCATCGCCATGCCTAGGGCTGCTTCTCCAGGCGTCCTCGTGCTGTGGGAGCAGCCCAGGAGCACCTTCGCTTGTCGTCAACGAAGCAGCAACACAAGTAGTTCCGTGAGCGATCTAAAACCACCCGACCCATCTAGGCCTAGATCATGCCTGACTGCTCCACGACACTGCCTCTGGCTATCGCAGTTGCGTCGTGGTCGCCACCACCCCTACCAGCGTTGTTGCAGAGGGCCAGAACGGACGTCGCTGCCTCACCCACCAGACTGAATCCTAAGGAATTCGACACCACCACGCCGCTCGGGCTTTGCCCGGCGACGTCCCCAACGGCAAGGTTGGGAAGCGCCGGTGGTGACCACTCGGTGCGGCCCGGCGCCGGGTTAGGGTCAGGGTTGGGCTCGGCTTGATGAGACTTTTGATCATGCGTATCGATATTTGGTAGGTCGGGGGAACCCAGAAATTCTCAACTCATCCTACTTTTTGTTGTTTGTTAGGTCGGGTCGGGTCTGTTGAGCAGTGCCCACCTTATACAAAAAGAGCCCCTCGGCCCTGCCCGGTTGTGAAGCTCAAATCGAGCTTCACAACTCGGCAGTGTTGAGTCCATCCCGCGGTGTCCCGTGTCCCCGCTCTAGCCCGATAGGGGTCAAACGCCCGCACCCTCATTTCCCCTCCCCGCGTCGTGTGCTCACCAACCTCCAGCTCCCATCCACGGAACTCAGCACTGCTAGTGCCCGTCGCGCTTGTCTGCTGCTCCCCGACGGGCCGCACTGCTCCTGCCTGCCGCGACTTCTGACCGCCGGCGTGATTGTCATCCACGGGAACGGGTCCCCTCTGCCCATCGCGACTTCCGGCCACTGACGCGACCACCATTGCAACTCCCCAACCTCCGATTCTCCTGCAGTAGGTTGCTAATCGAGGCCCAGTCAGAGCTCGACAGCTCGGAGCTCGACCAACTAGCGGCGGCGCATACCGATGTGGCGGCGGCGATGGTGGCGATGGAAGGACCAGCGCGGACGGCTCCACGCCGGCAGCGGCGCCTGCAACCGCCAGGGACCCGATTGCTTTTCATATCTATAGCTAGGGACCCGATTGCTGTTAGTATTTATAGCCAAGGACCTGATTGTTGTTTAATAATGTCTAGCCTAGCTCAAGTCATACGGGACAACCAAACACAATCTCAACTCAGCACATCTCACCTCATACAACCTACCAAACACAGTAAATAAAATCAACTTGTATGAAGTGAGCATAGCTGGACTTAACTTGTATGAGGTGAGATAGTCTACATAGGCTACCAAACACACCCTAAATATTCATCTGTCAAATACATGAAAGACACGGCATTGGCCATTGATTTTGGTGTGAACCAACAGCAGAGCAGCTCACCAAAAATAGGCTTTTAAAACAAACTTTACAAAAAAAATAAACAAATAAACAACGCCTACTTCCACCTACTAGTGGTTCAGAACTTCAGACCCTCTGCTCCGGGGACACCTCGTGGAGAGCAACCTCCGGTCGGGTTCCGGCGCCGTCGGCTCCGCGGGCAAAGAAGTAGTAGAAGGCGAGGCCCACAGCGACGGCCGTGATCACCCACACGGCGATCTTCAGCCCCAGGTAAGGCATGGAGTCGGCGAAGCGCCACGCGATCGTGCTGGCCAGCGCCACCGAGACCGCCCACACGGCGAGCCTGACCCGGCGCCGCGCCGGGTCGTCGCGGCGCAGGACGTCCAGCTTCGCGAGGCAGCAGTAGAGCACCGCGAGGAGGTAGTAGGTGGTGATGACGAACGCGAGGTTCCGCGGGCTGTGGCGCGCGCGGTACACGCCCCACGCGAAGCCGCCCGTGAGGAGCACCGTGAGGAAAGCGGAGAGTGCCCAGCTCTTCCACCGGGGCTGAGCCGGGCCCTGGCCCAGCTGCGCCGTCTGCGGCGGCGGCCGCGGCGGCGGTTCTCGCGCGACAGGGTAGGAGGAGGTCGCCGTGGGCGCGGATGGCTCCATGCTCGCCGGCGTTGGGCAAGGCCGGTGGATAGCTCGCTCCAGGGAGCTTTGCAGGTGTCGGGGACGGGACGCGCGGTTGGTTCTCAGTCTTTGTGGCGTTTGGCACACTCGACTCAAGAAGCAATTGTATAGGGGTTTGGACTGACTGATTAGCTGCACCTGCTCGGAAAGCGCAAGCGCTACCGACGCGCTTCACCGATCACCGCGTCCACTCAGATACGTTCACGTTATCTTTCGATTTGGTGGCAGGGGTTTCGTGTCCTCTGCATCTGATTTCCATCCAGCTTTTTAATTAAAAAAAATGGACAATTTGGTTTCTTCTAAAGAGAAAGTCAATACTACTACTATTAGGTCTTTTAAATATGTTTGTATATTGCTAGATTTTCAGCTAATAACATGGCACTTTTTTCCAAGCTAGTGTTCGAGTTTGCAAGCCGAGCGCTTGGAGTATTTTTCATAGTTGCATAATTTTTTGATGTGGTTCGAACCTTAATAACCAACGGTTAACCGTTTATAACCCTAAGAATCTAATGGTTAACCTATTTGTCTTTTTACAAAAAAATGGCAATAGGTTTGAATCAAAACAAAAATGTTTAACCAAATCCCATCGTTATTAGGTTCTCGTAAAAAGTGATCTACCAGGGTAATGCAATTCCGACCGATATTTTATTTGGATATAGTTGTATGCGTTTTTATTTTTAATATATTGATTAATAACTAGAACAATGGAATTTATTTGAAACTTAATCTCGACTTATTATGTATCAGAGGATTAGCTAAATACAGAGAGTTGCCACGATTCTTCAAGTTTTTCTCAAGGTGCACATTAAAAATGCACATATTTATGATCAATTAATAATCATCAAAAGCAGTATAAGGAGTGTCAAAAGTAATAAAAAGTACAAACAAGTCTTTGGACCACCTAGCGATTACTATAGACACTAGCACGAGCTAAAAACACGCAACCGTACTCACCTCTCCATCACAAGAGCCAGACAATGTCGTAGTAGAAATTTTTATAATATACATATGAGATTCACTTTGCTAAGACCCAAAAGGACCAGCGCACCAGAGCATCTACCATCACCAATGATGACAATAGTAGATAGAAAGAGATTGACCCGAAACCACAAAAACGAACATGAAAAATCGAGCGAATCCTAGAGATCCCTCGTACACACGACTCCACGCATCCTCCCCGGTGTTGGACACACAACCAGAGCGGAAATAGGGTAGAGTGGACCTTATTCAACTTGAAGATGTAGCCACTGTCTCATCATCCTGAAAAAAAAACACTAAAAACGACCTACACAAAAAAGGAGCCCCCTTCTCCGCCGCTGATGAGGGGTCGTGGTCCGCCACACCTCAAAGTCCCCAAGGATACCGAAGGTGGAGCGGACCGGCGACATCGCCGGTGATAGGGATGAAATCCTAGATGAGTTTTAGGGTCACAACCACACGATCGCCTCTCTCCTTTCCTCACATGCCGGTTAAAACCTAATTATGTTGTAGATATAATTTTTGTTAGTTGAAAAAGGGTTATTTTCTTAAGTATTATACTTTATTCTAGTGTTTTCTATATCTTTTTTTCTATGAGTGTCTTTAATTCTTCGCATGTCTATGTGAGAATCTCCCGAAACTCATTAGAGACTTCTGGTAGGGTGATGAGAATGATAGAAGAAAGTTGCATTAGATGTGTTGGGACAAGATCATGAGAAAAAAATGACATGGAGGCATTGGTTTCCGGGATCTCCATGTCTTAAATCAAGCTCCTCTTGGTAGACAAGCATGAAGACTCGTTGTCTTCTAGGATAGCTTATGTCTAAGCCATTTAGAAACAAAATATTTCCCTTTAGGCGACTTAACGGGTACGATGCTTTTTCAAAGCCAATCTCCTGGTAAGGAATCATGTATGGGTTAGAGCTTCCAAAATATATATAATACGACAAATAAGTATTGGCTAGAAGTTAAGAATTTGGCGAGATAGTTGGGTATCAAGAGGGGATATGCAGACTGAAAATCACTAACAAATAAATGTAAATAGATATTTTCAGAGAAATGCCAATCCTCTATCAGCAAGAGTGACAAGCCTAAAGTTTAATCTTACGAGTGATATAGATTCCCGAGGGCAGCATGTGTATATTTAGCACATAGGTTTTCACATAAAACATGATAAATATCCAAATTTTATTTTTAATGGACAGAGCTTAAGCTAGGCATACCCGTGTACATGGGGAACTAAAGCCCTAGTGATTGCTACAACGACCATGTTCATGCAAAATCAAGAGAATTTATTAAAACATAAATGTCCAATCATCGTCTTAAGTTTCAGGCTCTGATAAAAAAAACCTATTGCAAGAATTGGGACACGGTTTCTGACATGTCCGATCATCCCTCCTCTCTTTCTTGCTCTAAGGTACATCCTTATGAACCTATATAGGTGAAGTAACATACAGTCGACATTTATACATTATCATCATAGAATCACAATAAAATATAAAACTTAACCAAATACTTAGAGCATGCTATATAGGAATCATGACTAATACATCTCATGCCCTCAGAAATATTGGGAACTACTCACAGCGGTGAGACATCCTATGATCAGTGGAATATGAATTACAACACTATATGAAAGTATAACTTCAGCTCAAAAGAATAGCATCGTGCCAAGTACGATCATGCACACAACAATACGAGATTATTAGGGTTACGGTCTACACAAATTGTGAGGGGGTGATGTCGATCATAATGATGAATACAATGTTGTTGATGGAGATTGTGAAGATGTAATGAATATAGTCCTCCCTACGCTGAGGAGATGTTGGTGTCGACAACAATGGTGATTTCCCTGGGCAATAACAATGGGTCAGTAGGATCTGTCCTCTTCAAGAGAAGGAGAAGCCTTTTGGGCCCGCCACTGCCATAAAAAATTCTCGTAAATTATGGCATAGGATTTTCCCTCGACATGAATGCATATGTAAATAGGAGATGCGCATGACGATATCTTGTGCAAGGAAGCAGGCATACGGGGAACCCACTCGATTGATTTTGATTTGTGATGATTTCGATTGCATCTAACAGTTGGCCCGGGGGAGGAGGGGGGGTGATCGAGGCGTTCCATCTTCTGACCGCTAGCTTCCACCATAACTTTTAAAAAAATCAGATATATTCTGACCCCTATTTCTCATCCTTGTCGATGGTGCTGCTCTATGTATATTGAGGCTACAAAATAGGACATACTTATATTGCACATTTCAAAGTTGGTTCATTTATAGATAAGTGTCCAGATTGTTTAAACTTCTGCTCCAAACAGTCCATATAAGATTAACGTCCATAACATAGTACATTCTTAATTGGTCAACTATTGTTTATTTCCTATGTACCACAAAACACAAGGTTCATATGCCATATTAAAACTGTTGTGTAGATTAGTTCCATCTAGGATGTAATTTGACAATCATGGACTAATATTATAATAAATGGTCTTTCCACTATAATAATAATTATTGTATTTCTTTAGTAGGCTTATTTAAGTAGGAGTACACATTGAATATTTATAAATTTCTCAAATTCAAATATCATCATTAATCATTCCAGATCCACAATAATCCAAGGCTAAGCAATTTTCTGTTCAAGAGGTCCACGAAGAGGTTTCATAAGCAATGCAGGTCCACGATACAAGAACCCACGCGTTCCCGACACGTAAACATACAGTCCAAAAGTATTAATTTCACCATATTGTTTATTCTATCTTGAATTTTAGGTTTTTCCCTTTAGTACCATGTCACTGTGATGCGTGACGGTGAAAAGACACATGCAAATAGTATTAAGTTGATCACATTGTTTATTCTATCTTGAATTTAAGGTTTTTTTTGTTTAGTACCATCTCACCGTGATACGTGTCCGTGAAAACACACATGAAAATGGAACATAAAAAAAGTGTGTCTAATTCTTAGTTGATTGAACATTAGCTTAATCCTCGATTAGACGATGTTATTTAATCTTAGTTGCAACCTCCATATCAACTAGAAATATCTTTGTTGCAACTCCATTTGCAACTATAAAACTCAGATGCAACCTCATTTACAACTAGCCCCAACTTGCAACTCACATGATACACGAATGAAACGAATGAATGCAAATCTGATCCTATCGAGTTCTAACTTAAATTTCAGTCGACCGAGAGTTAGTAAGATCATAGAAACAATACTTGCAAAGATCATAAAAACGTCATAAATACAACATTCAAATTACAAATGCAAAAGTGGAACAACAATAGTTGGTCAACCATTTTGGTGACAACGACGACAAATCCTTTTACTGAGTATACAAAAAATTAATTAAGCTTCCAACTGAACTTTACAAAAGAAAATAAAATAATGGTTACTTCCATGCCACGTATAGTTCAAGGTGGGTCTATCTAAGGCTCAGCTGACTGAGAATTAAATTAATTCTCAGTCAGGTGACGTCATACGCGCGTGCATCCGTGGTGCAAGTAGGGGTGTGTGGCGCCATTAAACTCGGACCCCGCGTGCGCGACCTTCTATTATCCGTCCCGCGCGCGACCTGTTGTGTACTTTTGGAGTGTTAAAACATACACACCCACCCGGCCGGCCGGCCCTTCACAAGATCTTAGGCAGTGACGTATACGTGAGTGGTGGCCCTTCGTCGTCCAACTTCAGAGAAATTATAAAGAATATTTGCTAATTCTCAACTAAACTAATGGGTAAAAATACTTCCAGATTTGTATAGACACACAACGGTATTTAGGCATATTTTAGTACTCCTTCTAACCCATATTAATTGACTCAAGTTTGTTTAGATTCATATGTATCTAGTAACTATCTAGTCTAGATGCATCCGTATCTAGACAAAATTGAGTCAACTAATATGGGTCAGAGAGGGTATTACATGTGAATCTAGATAAATCGGTGACATCTATTTTCGATATAGACAAGTTAATTGCAACCGACTTGCACATTCGTAACTTGCATCATAAAAAACCACTTGTCACCGTAAAATCTTAGTTGCAACTCTATTCGCAATTGATAAATCATAGTTGCATGCCAGGGCAAAAGTCGACACAACCGGAACAACAATTCATCGCACGAAACAACCCTCGGTTGCAACCTTAGTTAAGTCAGTTGCAAGTCCAGTTATAACTCATATTAAGAAGAAACCACAAAACAAGAAAATTATATTTCAATCCTCAGTTATAATCCCAGTTGCAACTCTCAAGAACAAACCAATTTCAAATCCAATTGCAACTCATAAGAAGGAATATGTGGTGTTATGCATTTTGTTTGATCATTGTGAAATTAGTGCAACTAACATCAAGCAGTCTGGATGGCAAAAAAAATTAATTAACTCAAAAATCAAAGACTGTTATACTACCAGTAAAAAACACTCTAAAAAGAACTGATAACTTAGATAAAGATCTTCTCCTCTCTTCACAGTTACAAGAACCATGATACCACATAAAACTTGCAACAATGAATTTGTAGAACAATGGGAAGAAAATCATAAAAATGTCCAATTGCAGCTCATAGTAAGAAGGGACCGTGAAAACAATCCTTAGTTGCAACTCGCTAAGAAAAGACAGTTGCAAGTGCAGTTACAACTTATAGTAAGAAGGGACCATGAAACATGGAGTGGTTGCAACTCACCGAGAAAGCCAAATGCAACTCCAGTTGCAACTCGTGGTAATAAGGGACCACAAAATAAACCCCAGTTGCAACTGATTGCAACTCGCTGAGAAACCTGTTGCAGGTCCAGTTGTAACTCATAGTATGAAAGATTACGGAACAATCCCGAGTTGCAACTCACCGAGAAAGCCAATTGCAAGTCAAGTTGTAACTCATAATAAATATAAGATAACAAAACAACCCTCGGTTGCAACCTCGGTTTAGTCAGTTGCAAGTCCATTTGTAACTCATATTAAGAATAAATCGCAAAACAAGAAAATTATATTTCAATCCTCAGTTGCAACTCTCAAGAACAAACCAATTTCAAATCCAGTTGCAACTCATAAAAATAAGGAATATGAGGTGTTATGCATTTTGTTTGACCAGTGTGAAATTAGTACAACCAACATCAGGCAGCCTGGCATGGCAAAAAACTTTTAATTAACTCAAAAATCAAAAACTGTTATAATAGAAGTAAAACAAAAAAACACTTTAAAAAGATCTGATAACTCGCATAAAGCTCTTCTCCTCTCTTTACAATTACAAGAACCATGGTACCACATAAAACTTGCAACAATGAATTTGTAGAACAATGGGAAGGAAATCATAAAAAAAGTCAATGAGCATTTTTTTTGTTCAAATACTACCACACAGGAAAAAGAGACATGTGCCGAAGAAGAGCCTATCGAAATCAACTAGACTCCGACGCTCTCCGCCGCTATCGGTCGACACAAATTTGTGGGGATCCGGCGCTAGAAAAAGATCCGCTACAAGACTTGGTTGCGTGTCGAGATGCAACTCAAGGCTAGTTCTTAGTTGCAACTCACCCTCTATACTATCAACGGAGAAATCCAGTTGTGTGTTAAGTTGCAACTCGAGACTCACAGTGTAGTTCCAACCCTAGTTGTAACTCGCTCTTTATACCATCAGGGGAGAATCTCAGTTGTGTGTCAAATTGCAACTAAATACTCGCAGTCCAGTTACAACCCTAGTTGAAACTTCGTCTCTATATAATCAGGGAGAAGGCCAATTCCGTGTCAAGTTGCAACTCAAGGATAAAAAATAGAAAAGATCAACACAGTCCTTAGTTGCAGCCTTAGATGCAACTCCCCCTCTATACCACCAGGGGAGAAGTCCAATTGCAGCCTTAGTTGCAACTCCCTCTCTATACCATTAGGGTAGAAAGGCCAGTTGCATGTCAAGTTGCAACTCGAGACTCACAACCATCAGTTGCAACCCTAGTTGCAACTCCCTCTCTATACCATCAGGGGAGAATATCAGTTGCGTTTCAAATTGCAACTCACAGTCTAGCTGCAACCCTAGTTGCAACTCACTCTCTATATCATCAGGGAGAAGGCCGACTACATGTCGAGATGCAACTCAAGGATAAAAAAGCAATGTTAAGGAAATCGGTAATCGTTAGCTGCTCGATTGGCTTGGGAGTAGCGATTAATCGGAATTCGGACGATTAACTGATTTAATCGGTCGGCTATTAATCGGTGTAGCCTACAAAAATTAGCACCTAAAACACGTATGAATCCTCAGCCTTAAGCTCCCGGATGAGATCCTCAAGGCGCTCGAGCTCTTGTATCTGAGGTCTGGTCGGCAACTACGAGGAACTGGTCAACAACGAAGGAACTAGTTGGTGATGGCTGAAATCAAGCTCTTGGAGGCAGGGATCGAACAGGAGCTTCGCAAAACCTACTTCATTGGGGCGGGCTAGCGGATCGATGAGCGATATGTGTTGATAACTTTGCAACTTTTTGACCAAGTGTAGTGGTTAATCGGGAACATACCTAGTAATCGGAGTGTCAGACCTATTAATCGGGCTAAACAATTAACACAAAGGATTAGTGATAATCGACACGGTCGGGTTCCTAGTAGCGATTAATCGGCCTATTAATCGCTGATTCGGCCTATTTTTTGAACAGTGTAAAAAAGACAAAAGAACAACATAGTCCTCAAATTGCAACTAGAAACTCGCAGTCCAGTTACAACCCTAGTTGAAAATCCCTCTCTATATAATCAGGGAGAAGGCCAGTTCCGTGTCGAGTTGCAACTCAAGGATAAAAAAGACAAAAGAACAACATAGTCCTTAGTTGCAGCCTTAGATGCAACTCCCCCTCTATACCACCAGGGTAGAAGTCCAATTGTAGCCCTAGTTGCAATTCCCTCTCTATACCATTAGGGTAGAAAGGCGAGTTGCGTGTCAAGTTGCAACTCGAGACTCACAATCCTCAGTTGTGACTCCCTCTCTATACCATTAGGGGAGAAGTTCAGTTGCGTTTCAAATTGCAAATCATAGTCCAGCTGCAACCCTAGTTGCAACTCACTCTCTATATCATCAGGGAGAAGGCCGACTACATGTCGAGATGCAACTCAAGGATAAAAAATACAAAAGAACAATGCGGTCCTCAATTGCAGCCCTAGTTGCATCTCCTCCTCTATACCATTAAGGGAGAAGTCCAGTTGTGTGTCGACTTGCAACTCGAGACACACAATCCTCAGTTGCAACCCTAGTTGCAACTTTGTCCCTTTATATTCATGGAGAAGGCCAGTTGCAACTCGAGACTCACTATCCTCAGTTGCAACCCTAGTTTCAACTTCCTTTTTATACCATCAGGGGAGAAGTTCAGTTGCATGTCAAATTGCAACTCGATACTCACAGTCCAGCTGCAACCCTAGTTGCAACCCCCTCTCTATATCATCAAGGAGAAGGCCGGTTGCTTGTCGAGATGCAACTCAAGGATAAAAAAGACAAAAGAATAACACAATCCTCAGTTACAATCCTAGATGGAACTCCCCCTCTATACCACCAGGGGAGATGGAATAGTTGCGAGTCTGATTGCAACTCATATCTTTATGAAATATTTGCGAGCCCGATTGCAACCCATACCTAAGAAAAAGACAAAGTCAATTCTGAATCCCAAATCATATGAAACATGGACTAGTTATGAGTCTGAATGCAACTCATATGAAATATTGACCCGTTGCAAGTCCGATTGCAACTGATACTTCTAATAAAAAAGACAAGTCAGTTGCGAGTCCAATTGCAACTCATAAGAAACATGGACCAGTTGCGATTTCGGTTGCAACTTATACCTCTATGGAAAAATACAAGTCAGTTGTGAGTCCAATTGCAACTCATATGAAACATGAACCAGTTGTGAGTCTGATTGCAACTCATACGAAAAATACAATTTAGTTACTAGTCTGATTGCAACTCATATGAAACATGGACAAGTTGGAAGTCCAACTGCAACTCATACCTCTATGAAAAAGACAAGTCAGTTATGAGTTTGATTGTAATTTTTATGAAACATGGACCAGTTACGATTCCGACTGCAAGTCATACCTAACAAAAAGACAAGTCGCTTCCTAATCTACAACTCATATGCAATATAGAGCAGTTGCGATTCCGATTACAACCCATACCTAAGAAGACAAAAGAACAACGCAGTCCTTAGTTGCAACCTTAGATGCAACTCCCCCTCTATACCACCAGTTGCAACCCTAGTTGCAACTCCCTCTCTATACCATTAGGGTAGAAAGGCCAGTTGCGTGTCAAGTTGCAACTCGAGACTCACAATCCTCAGTTTGAAACCCTAGTTGCAACTCCCTCTCTATACCATCGGGGGAGAAGTTCAGTTTTGTTTCAAATTGCAACTCACAGTCCAGCTGCAACCCTAGTTGCAACTCACTCTCTATATCATCAGGGAGAAGGCCGACTACATGTTGAGATGCAACTCATGGATAAAAAAGACAAAAGAACAACGCGGTCCTCAATTGCAGCCCTAGTTGCATCTCCCCCTCTATACCATCAGGGGAGAAGTCCAGTTGTGTGTCGACTTGCAACTCTAGACACACAATTCTCAGTTGCAACCCTAGTTGCAACTTCATCCCTCTATATTCATGGAGAAGGCCAGTTGTAACTCGAAACTCACAATTGTCGGTTGCAACCCTAGTTTCAACTTCCTTTTTATACCATCAGGGGAGAAGTTCAGTTGCATGTCAAATTGCAACTCGATACTCACAGTCCAGCTGCAACCCTAGTTGCAACCCCCTCTCTATATCATCAGGGAGAAGGCCGGTTGCATGTCGAGATGCAACTCAAGGATAAAAAAGACAAAATAATAACACAATCCTCAGTTACAACCCTAGATGCAACTCCCCCTCTATACCACCAGGGGAGATGGAATAGTTGCGAGTCTGATTGCAACTCATATCTTTATGAAATATTTGTGAGCGCGATTGCAACTCATACCTAAGAAAAAGACAAAGTCAATTCTGAATCCCAAATCATATGAAACATGGACTAGTTATGAGTCTGAATGCAACTCATATGAAATATTGACCCGTTGCAAGTCCGATTGCAACTGATCCGTATAATAAAAAAGACAAGTCAGTTGCGACTCCAATTGCAACTAATAAAAAACATGGACCAATTGTGATTTTGATTGCAACTTATACCTCTATGGAAAAATACAAGTCAGTTGTGAGTCCAGTTGCAACTCATATGAAACATGGACTAGTTGTGAGTCTGATTGCAACTCATATGGAAAAGACAATTTAGTTACTAGTCTGCAACTCATATGAAACATGGACAAGTTGGCGGTCCAACTGCAACTCATACCTCTATGAAAAGGACAAGTCAATTATGAGTTTGATTGTAATTTTTATGAAACATGGACCAATTGCGATTCCGACTAAAACTCATACCTACCAAAAAGACAAGTCGCTTCCTAATATACAACTCATATGCAAGATAGAGCAGTTGCGATTTTGATTACAACTCATACCTAAGAAGACAAAAGAACAACACAGTCCTTAGTTGCAACCTTAGATGCAACTCCCCCTCTATACCAGTAGTTGCAACCCTAGTTGCAACTCCCTCTCTATACCATTAGGGTAGAAAGGCCAGTTGCGTGTCAAGTTGCAACTCGAGACTCACAATCCTCAGTTGCAACCCTAGTTGCAAATCCCTCTCTATACCATCAGGAGAGAAGTTCAGTTGTGTTTCAAATTGCAACTCATAGTCCAGCTGCAACCCTAGTTGCAAATCACTCTCTATATCATCAAGAAGAAGGCCGACTACATATCCAGATGCAACTCAAGGGTAAAAAAGACAAAAGAACAACACAGTCCTCAATTGCAGCCCTAGTTGCAAGTCCCTCTCTATACCATTAGGGTAGAAATACCAGTTGTGTGTCAAGTTGCAACTCGAGACTCACAATCCTCAGTCGCAACCCTAGTTGCAACTCCCTCTCTATACCATCAGGGGAGAAGTTCAGTTGCGTTTCAAATTGCAACTCACAGTCCAGCTGCAACCCTAGTTGCAAACCCATTTGCGTTTCAAAAACTAGCATCAAAGAAGAACCTATCAAAATCAACGGGACTCGGCTGCTCTCCACCATAGTCTTCGAAGAAGAACCAACGTGGATGCAAATTAGCGGGGCTCTAGCACCAGAAAAACAACCGCTGGTCAAATCAACGACCTGTCTCTGCCCCCGTCTCCGCTGCTATCGTCCGATATCCACCGACCTCCCCCACTCCCGACCTCTCTGAATAAAATAAGTCAACACCGGAAGACAAAATAACAGGGCAATGACCCACTGAACCAGACACACGAGAGAACAAAAACAGGCCACAGCCCAACAACCCAAAACAACAAAAAATGCCGGATCACACAACCTTCGCGGGCCAAACAACCCAAACCTAGACAAAACCACACAAAAATGAATGTGAGCGAAAAAAGTACACTACGGTAAAAAATTAAAGAAACACAAACACACACTAATTTTGGACAGTCTATACACACGAAGGCTGTTACTTGCTGCTAAAAAAAATTGACTCGTCTATAGCTTTTAGCATCCGGATCAAACCACGACTACACAGCAGTAAAATACATAAATTTAAAAATAAAAGTACTCCCTCCGACCCAAATTAGTAGACTTGGTTTTTTGTCTAAATTTAGATGTATCTAACACAAAAACAAGTCTACAAACATCCGAATCTAGACAAATTTAAGCCAAGTAATTTGGGTCGAAAGGAGTAGAAAAAGACAAAAACTAAAGGTGCAGAAAACAAAACAAAGAAAAAAAAAGAGAGCCCAAAACAGCCCATTACACGATCTAACAACGAGAACTGAACACGGACACTGTAGGCAAGCAACGCCAGGTAGCGAACGCGCGCGGCATCCCGAACGGCAAATTGGCTCGTATGTGGGCACGAATTTTGATGCGCAGAGCAAATTGAACGAGCAGCGACTTGACTATGCGCTAAGCTAAATCTCAGCTAGCTGAAAATTAGCAAATCCCATAGTTCAAACCCTCAGATCCGGAGACAGCTCGTGGAGATCCTTCTCCGGCCAGCGTCCGGCATCGTCCGTACGAGAATCGCCGCGGCGGGCTTCAAACACCAAGTAGAACGCCAGGACCATGGTGAGGCCGGCGAGCACCCACAGGGCGACCATCAGAGCCAGGCTCGGCGCCGCGCTCGCGGCGTGCAGCGCGACCGTGCTGCCCAGCCCCAGCGAGACCGCCCAGGCGGCGAGCCCGATCCGCCGCCGCTCGTGCGCCGCCTCCGCCGGGTCGCCGCCGGGGTCCCGCCGCAGGAGCTCGAGCTTATAGAGGCAGAAGCACAGCACTGCGAGCAGGTAGGTGGCGGGGCCCGATAGCCCGAGGTTGTAGCCCGCGCGGCGCAGCCCCCACGCGAAGGCGAAGGCGAGGAGGACACAGAGAATCTGCGGGAACGCCCGGCGCGCCCATCCTTGCTGCGCCGTGCCTTGGTTCTGGCCCAGGTGCGCCGTCTTCGTCGGCGGTGGCGGGTCTCGCGCGACGAGGAAGGAGGTCGCCGCGGGCTCCATTAACGCGGCTGCCTCCCGGGTGAGGTCTTCGGGGGCTTGAGGTGCACCAGCTTCGGGCCGGCGTACTTGGACGGATTGCGCTGCAGGTGTCGGCGCTCCGACGGCGTTTGTTTGTTGCGAGCAGAACAGGGATGCCCTGCTTATAAGGACAGCGAGCGGCGCAGAGAAGCAGCTGGGACTTGGGCAACGACTCTGTCAACCATTGCAGGCAAATCGGCAAGCGCGTATGTGAAAAAATAGTACCCCCTCCTCCCCAGCCCAGTCATGGTAAAGCTTTTTTTTTTTTTTTTACAATGATATGGTAAAGCTTCAGACTCATCAACTCTGACCAAGTGATACCCTAAAAAAAAACTCTGACCAAGTGATAGTTGACAAATTCTCTCGTAATGTCTTTGCACTCGTGCTAGTTCGTTTCTTCATAAAGAAACAACAACCTGTCATATATAGCTATATACCAGTCTTCCTCTCTTTTTTATTCTTATCCATGTACTATAGTTCGTTAAGAAAAATGGCTGACATGGCATTCTTGAAGTTGTCAAGTGGAGGATCAGTTAAAAGGGAAGGACTAAGCATCCTCCGAATCCTTCCCAACCTCCGGATCCCGTGAACGACATGTGTCCATGTGTTCTCATGCACATGAAACTCCTCCCAAGCACGACCGGGTCAGCAGTTTAATGAAGAGAAAATAACTCTCTTCCCCGCGCATCTCGTTTGCGCTTGCATCCCTCCTCTATGAGCCATGACCATCACCAGCGAAACACGACACACCATCGCCAGAGAAATCCTATCATATGTCACCGTCGGAGAACTCCGCTGAAAGCACCTCCCCTCTATATCTGAAGAACCTCCGCCCTTTTCGTGGCAGCTTCACCTTCCAATTGGAAGCACCTCGCCGCCCTCACCACCATTGTCGCCGGAGAAGACAGCGACCCGCCATGGGGGAGGTGGTGATTCATATGTTGCAAAAAGGGTAGATTTGTAGCAACAAAATTCTTACTATGATGCAAATTCAGGAAACACTTGTAGTGAAAAATATCTTTCTAGATGCAAATCCACAGATCATTGTAGCAAAAAAAAGTTTATATAATACAAATCCACAAAACATATGTAGCAGAAAATTTCTTCTTGGATGCAAATTCATGAAATTATTGTAGCAAAAAAAATTGTTCATATAATGCAAATCCATAAAACGTATGTAGCAAAAAAATTCTCTTCCTAGATGCAAATTCACAAAATCATTGTAGCAAAAACATTGTTCACAAACAAAATATATGTAGCAGAAAATTATTTCCTAGATGCAAATCCAGATAATCGTTATAGCAAAAATATTGTTCATATAATGCAAATCTACAATACGTATGTAGCAGAAATCCACGGCGGGGGGCAATAAGGCGACGAGCTTGGGGGCCATACGCCTATGGTAACACTGCGACCCTCTTATGGTAGCTCCTTCACTGTCCCTTGGCAGCAACTCTCCCGACTAGTCACGGCTAAGACGACCTCTCTTGGTGTAGCATCCCAGTTGTCTAACCCCTGTAATGCTACATGTTATAATATAAAATGGGCCACTTCCAACATATAATTGCTGCATCATCATCATATCATGCTCATGTCATCATGTCCCCTTGCATTTGAGCATCATATTAAACCCTTTCTTGTTTGGTTCTTATCTCATGTGCATGATTAATTGTATTTGCCTCTTGATATTGTATTTGGTTCTTAATAAACTGTTAAATGCCCAAGTTAAGTTGTGGGCATCTCTCTTGTTGACTCCACCACCTTTTCTTTCACCACCTTATAATTCCACCATCCAATAATGTGGGCTTAGCATTTTTATTGAGTATCTCTAGCCCATGTTGTTGGTTGGATCCACCCTTGATCTTTGCTTGGCCTTGCCCACCTTTTGGGATGCATATGAATAATGCCATATTAATCGATTGTTTTCACAAGGATAATTGGGGCATTAATTGTCTTGCATGGGCCATGCAAGTGCCATCTTCTAGCTTTTGGCTTTTGTTTGGAAATCTAAATGGATCCCTCCTTCAGTGTTTGATCTTGTTTTGCTATTTAATAACCCTAGCTCTCTCCCTCTCTTTTCCCCTTTAGCTAGATCCCAACCCCATGCTCCAGGCACACTCATGTGCTAATGGGCATGCACAACCAGAAAACCATCCCCTTCCTTGGCTCTTGCTTGGTTTGTTTGAATCATGCTTGGACTAAAGAAGAACCCCATCACATGACCATCTTTTTCCTTACCCTCTCTAAACCAAAACCCTAATCTCTACCTAGCTAAATCAACAACCCCACCTAATCTTTGCAAAACCAAGTACTCCCTCTCTCCCCTTTCTATCCTAAACTAAACCCTATTTTTACATCTATCCTAAACTAAACCCTAATCCACATCTACCTCTAAACAAAACCCAAAAACCCTACCTCTCCTCTTCCCCCTATCTAGCATGTCCCCATACCCCATGCCCTCTACCCTCCTCCTTCTAGCTCTAACTCGACCACCCCAAAGACCCACCTGCCCCACACGCCCAAGGAGCACCCTAACCCTAGCCCTAGGCCGATGCCATACCCTTTCCCTTCCCTTTGCTCACCCTCTCTACCTCACCTGCCACGCCCACTGTCGCCCCAGCCGCCTACCCGCTGCCAGCCTCACCCCTCCTCCTAGTGCACCTTGCAGCTGGCCGCCTCGAGCACGTGAGGAGGATAAAGGTGGCCGACCCTATCCACACCGCCTCCACGCCACCCCTTCCTCCCTCTCCGCCATGATCCCTTCCCCACGCCCCTCTAGCCTCGCCAGATCTGGCCGCGCCCTCTGCCCCTTCTCCTGCCTCTCCAACCACCTAGCTGCACCGGCCGCCGCCAGCACCCTGCCACCACGTTGCCCAGGACGTCAAGGTCGACAAGGGGGTGGCCGAGAAGGGCGAGCGGGACCTCTGCAGCGGATCCGTACGGGCCAGCAAGGAGGAGGAGGACCGGAGCCACCAGGATCTGCCGCGCCACGCCGGAAACCCTAGCCACAGTCCGCGAGCCGCGTCGCCGATCGCCTGCTCCCCGCGCCACGTCGACCACACCGGCAGCCCCGCGGTGAGCCTACGAACACCCCTGACACCTTCGCCCTCGCCGTGGTCCTCTGTGCACGCCGGACCCAGCGTCGAACGCTCTGCGTGCGTTGCGTGCGCGCGCGTCCTCTGCGACGCCGCGTCGCGCACCAGCTCACCTAGCACGCGAACTCCCCCTTAGCATCAACCCAAGGCCCAGCCCAGTGGTAGCCGCCCTCGCTGGCGCGTCCGCGGTCGCGGGATCGAGCCCTGGCGCGCCCCCGTTTTCCTCTGTCGCGCGTGCGTGCTCCGTTCGTCAGCAGAGGAAGATCCACAGTGCCCGCGTGGTCTTTTGCGAAAAACCCCCTGCAGAATCTTTTTGCCAACCCGCGGTCCCAAGGGGCCCTCATGCGTTCTGTAACTTTTATAAAAAGGCTCCTGTCGTTTTGTTTATTAAACCCGCGGTCCAGTTCTTTCTCAGGCACTGGCGCGTGGGCCGCAGAGCCCATGGCCCCACCTGTCATTGACTAAGAGCTGGGATAGGCTGGGTAATAAACGTCCAGAACCTGTTAGAATTCGAATTAAGTTTAAATATTTTCAAATTCAAATTTTCCAATCAGATTTGAAATAACTTTTTCAATCTAAACCCAAATTTGACATGTGAGATATGTTTGGATATCAGAAAAATGCCAGGAATTCAAATGTACCATCCAATTTGACTTTTGCACAATTAAAATTCCAAGATTATTTAAATTACCCAAATGCCACTGGATTTTCAATAATTAATAACTTTTGTTTTATAATTCCAAATTAAGCAAATGATATGTCTAAAATGATCAGCTCGACGAGACCTTTCTGTTTATGATACCCATGACTTCAATTGCATCATGCATCATATAAAAATATAATGAACAGCAACTATTATGGCAACAAAATGTGACTAAAACCCAATTCAAATGTTATTTTCTTGTCCTCCACACCTCACCCATGCCATGCTACTTATTGCCATGCAACTTGTGCATCATTCATCATGGCATGATTGTTTGCTTGACGATTTAATTCCAATGCTTGTGCTCTATATTCATGTTGGCCTTGTTTGTTTGGCTTTTCTCGGATGAACCGGCGGGGGTTGTATCAAGAGAACCAGAGCACTACCGGATCGGTCCTTGCTTCAACAGAGATACCAGCAAGCACTACCACATGCTTGCATACATACTGTACCTATTGCCTCTATCTTATTCTTGCATCATTGAGTCGCGATTGCATTAAATTGAATCCCAAGTTTGCATAGCCTTTACTTTTAAACCCCACCAAGCTTGTTTCCTCCATCCCATGAGCCACTACTATAGGAGTTGCTTGAGCCATGCAGTCGAGAAAGCATGTGTAGGGTATGTGAGTGTCTGTTGGATAATGAGGTACCAAACAACTTAACGAGTAGTTCGGGATAACTAAAGAAAGTGGCACCGGTGAGCAACATCTGCTATTTGGTTTTCCTGCTCACTTCTGTCCCGTAAGACCCCGAGTACTTGATTCCTGTTCCTTGTTTTATCGCGCTATCCACATCCGGGAGGTATATGGGACCCCCCTGGGCTAGAGCTTGATTGCGTCTTATTTCTTGGGGCCACAAACTAGTTTGAGGTTTTATTTACTATCCTGTACTTATGCCATGCTACTTTCTGTATTTAATTTGTGCGAGGAGCACACTGTACTGTTTAGGATCATGGCACGATTCCGCGGTGTCGACAAGCCCAGCCACACTTTCGGGTTCCCGATCGTTCACGTCCCCATAACCTTGAGCCCGTCTCGTCGGTCACCGCTTCGTCGGGATCTACTTAAGGGTGGCCCCAAATATTTCGAATTCTGATTGTTCTCGTGAAAGCCTCGTTGGGTTTTGATTTGGTTTTTCCGAGGTCGATCGAGCGTGTGTTGCTATTGGTGCACCCCGGCCGGGTAAAACTTTCTGAAAGCCGTGTCCGCGGATATGGACGACTTGGAGCACAGTTTCTTGATCATAGACAAGCATAACTAAAGTACCGCCTTAATCTGACTAAGTAACTTGACTAGTAAATAGTGCAATAATCATGGAATGGTTAATAAAATTGCCTACGGATGGGGGTTGTTCGTCCGCTTCCTTGTTGGTAAGCAGGGAGGAGGATGGATCGGATGAGATTACCATTATAACTGTTATACTTAATTTCACGGACATCCGTCTATCATTGGTTAGGCGGATGGTTAGCGTTTATCTGTAGAATTGCTAGGGTTTATCTTTTGCTGCAATTGCGTCACCCCAGGTTGTGTCCCCTTTAGAGGCATTAAGACTTGCTGAGTACCCTTAGGGTCTCACACGATAAATTCTTGATTCAGATGAACAGGTACCTTCTCGTGACGGATCTTGGGTGGAAGAAGTCAAGATGTGGGCAACGATCGACGGTGTAGAGATTAGGACGGGATCCGTGAGACCTGTAGTTGGGATGTGCTTATTTCTATGGCATCTTATGCCGATTTGCTTCTTATCCGTACTCGGATTCTGTTTGCCGCTTCCGCATGATACTCTGATGTGTGTTGTATGAGGAGTTATCCTAAAATATAGATCTATCTAGGTCATTTGAATCTTGTCGTATGGCGTTGGTATATTTCCTTTCTTTCTAGATGGTATGGCTTTGATGTACTCTTGTATGGTGGCTTGCGTACATACCCACTTGTGTACGTAGTTGATCCCTTCGCCTGCCGACTACGCCGCCCGTACAGGTCCTGTTGAGAGGGTAGTGGTTGGGACGTCTGAAAGGACTACCAGTGAGTGGCTTTTGGGGCCCCACCGTACTATTTCAACCACTACCACTCATCCAGCTTGTATCTAGGAGCGTAGTTCACCGAGGTAGTTACAATTGGTATCGAGCCATCCCGACCTTCGTGGTTTTGACCAAGCAGTCGTTGTCGATCTAGCAAATATTTTGGTAGTTATGTATATAGGGAAAAACAAAAGCGAGAGTAGGACTGCTTCCACTTTTCTTCTTACCTCCCACCCACCCTTTTCGGTAAGGAAGTGCAACGCGTTTTCAATCCTCTTCTCAAGATTCAAACTAGGATTCACGTGTTCGGGTTTCCGTAGTACCATAGGTTGTGTGTGTGTGTGTGTAATCCCTTGTCTATCTGTTGCATCCAAGTTGTTATCTTATCGCCTTTGGTTATCAACTTGGTACATTCCATACCGATGTGCTTTTGTAAACCGACGCAATCTATCTTCCTCTTTGTCGACGCTATCTTGTTTGGGGTGTTCGTTTCCGTAGTTATCAATCTTTAGGTTTAAATCGTGAGAAGAAGGGGTTAGGATATGTGTTCCACTTGTTCATGTGCGGAGTAATGATTTGAGTGCGGGATGGAGTCGCGACCATACCACTACTTGTATCATTCGCTTTTGTATATTGAATCGGTAGAGTCACTAATCTTGATTCGTTAAGTAATTTTATGCATCTATTGGTATTTTAATGCGAAATTTGTGGAAAATTTTTCTTTGATATATTTGTGTACCACACTCCTTTTCAGTCGTGTGCGATATGCGTAATATCTTTTAGGTGCTATGAACTTTGTTGATATTTTAATATCATCTCAGTAAATTGTATCCTTTAATCTTGGTTAATTCCATCTTGGTACTATTTTGGATTATTATCATTCTCCATTATAGTACTGACTTGAGTTTTATATCAATGACAGGATGGCTCCCCCACGCCGGACTGAAGAGGACATTCCTCCGGAACTGGGCTCAGCGCTGTCAAGCATAGCTAATGCTTTGGCAGCCATGCAAGAGAACCAACAGCGCTTTGAGGAGAGCGTCAGAAGGAATGAGTTTGCTCTACTTCCTCCACCTCCCAAGCGTGGTGACATCAAGAGCTTCCTCAAGTTCAACCCTCGTCAGTTCGATGTGTCTGACCGACCTCTTGACGCGGATGATTGGCTGCGCGAGATCTCAAGGTTGCTAGAGACTGCTGATGTTCCAGAACAGGAGTGGGTCAAGTGTGCTACCCACCTTCTCAAGGGAGATGCAGCTCTATGGTGGGAAAACTACTTGAAGGCAAGCTGCACTGGGTTCCAGCCAACTTGGGAGAGGTTCACTGCAGCTTTCAAAGAATAGTTTCTCTCAGAGATTGTGATGGAAAGGATGAAGGAGGCTTTCCTCAACCTGAAGCAGGGAAATGATAACGTCAACACCTATATCAGGAACTTCATGAACTTGTCTCGCTATGGTGGTGATGAGGTATCTGATGACAAGAAGAAGCAGAAAAGGTTCAGGCAAGGGCTCAATGCGTCGATCAAGTATGCAATCACTCATGCAAGACCGGCAACCTTCCTGGAACTACAGCACACAGCACTGCAAGAGGAGGCAAGCAGGCAAATGTTCGAGGAGTCCAAGAAACACAACAGGGATGCATCAAGCTCGGCAGCAATGGCAACTCCTTCTAAGCGGCGTGTCTGGGTTCCTAACACCCCACCGTCGCTCCCGGCTCCACCAAGACCTGCAAGTTACGCGCCAAGGCCATCAAACTTCACCACTGCGGCTCCCAGGGGCTACAACAACCCTTACAGGCGCTGGCGGAGTCCCCGGCTACTCGCTCCACGTCCTCACGGTGCTTGTTACATGTGGAGATCATGGACATCCTAGCTGAACGCCAATGAAGAACAAAGCTCTCCTCAACCCCCGCCAAGGCTCGCATCAAGCTCTCCTTGGTTCGTGCACCACCGCCTCGGGCTCTCAACATCAACACTAAGCCCGGGTCTGCGGTTGTTCGAGCTAATCGTCAACGCCTCTCAAGCCGAGCTCGCACTGAGTTGTCATGGGTATGCTCTCAGTTAACTCAGTTCCTGCACGAGTTCTCTTTGATTCTGGTGCATCGCATTCCTTTGTGTCTCACAAGTTTGCATATGAGAATGTGTTGAATCTGGATCCTCTCCTTAAGAAGCTGATGGTCTTATCTCCTGGTTCCAACCTGAGGGCTGAGTATATCAGTCATGGCAATAAAGTTGAGATTGGTGGTTCTTCATTCTTGGCTTCTTTGATTGTTCTGGGCAACTCTGACATTGATGTCATATTGGGCATGGATTGGTTGACAGCAAATGCAGCTGTGATTGATTGTGCTGAACGCTCAGTGTCTCTGAAGATTCCTGAAGGCCACATAGTCTTTTCTCCAAGTCTCTCTCCTGCTGTCCAGCTCTATTCCTTGGCTGCTCTTAATGATGATGCTATGGAAGCTATTCAGAGGGTACCAGTGGTCTGTGAGTTCCCGGATGTCTTTCCTGAAGAGTTGCCAGGTATGCCTCCGGATCGCGAGGTTGAATTCGTGATTGATCTTGAACCTGGAACGGCTCCTATCTCCAAGAGGCCATATAAAATGGGTCCTTCTGAGTTGGCTGAACTCAAACGACAACTTGATGAACAAGAGAAATTGGGTTTCATTCAACACAGCACTTCTTCTTGGGGTAGCCCAACAATCTTTGTGAAGAAGCGTGACAGAACCGATAGGCTATGTGTTGACTACCGGGCTCTAAATGCTAAAACCATCAAGAATAAATATCCTCTCCCTCGGATAAATGATCTTTTTGATCAGCTGGCAGGAGCTGTGGTGTTCTCTAAGCTGGACTTGAGAAGTGGTTATCACCAAATAAAAATTCGCAAAGAGGATGTGCCCAAAACAGCTTTCACCACCCGCTATGGCCTGTATGAGTACACGGTCATGTCTTTCGGCCTCACCAACGCACCTGCTACCTTCTCGAGGCTGATGAACTCCGTTTTCATGGAGTACCTGGACAAGTTTGTGGTGGTATATCTGGATGACATTGTGGTCTATTCCAAGTCTAAGGAGGAGCATGAAGAGCACCTGCGGTGTGTCCTGAACAAGCTTCGTGAGAACCGCTTGTATGCAAAGTTCTCAAAGTGTGAGTTCTGGTTGCCTGAAGTAACATATCTGGGCCATGTTATCTCTGCCAAGGGCATTGCAGTCAACGCGGAAACCGTGAAGACAATAGTTGAATGGCTTCCTCCTGCTAATGTCAAGGAAGTGCGGAGTTTTCTCGGCTTGGCTAGCTATTGTCGTCGCTTTGTGCAGAACTTCTCGAAGATAGCAAAGCCTCTTACCGATCTCCTCAAGAAGGGCAAGAAGTACTGGACTCACCTTGCCAAGAAAGCTTTGAGACACTCAAAGAGAAGCTCACTTCCACGCCAGTCTTGGTTCCTCCGGATACATCTAAGCCTTTCCAGATATTCTGCGATGCCTCTTTGCAAGGATTGGGTGCGGTCCTTATGCAAGAGAGACAGGTGGTTGCTTATGCCTCTCGTCAGTTGAAGACGCATGAGATCAACTATCCCACACATGACCTTGAGCTAGCAGCAGTTGTCTTTGCCTTGAAGCTTTGGAGGCACTACTTGCTTGGTAACCGTTGTGAGATCTTCTCGGACCACAAGAGTTTGAAGTATATCTTCACTCAACCGGATCTCAATCTTCGGCAGAGGAGATGGATTGAAGCAATCAATGACTTTGATGTGACCATCAACTACACTCCAGGCAAAGCAAATGTCATGGCAGATGCGCTTAGCAGAAAAGCTTATGTCAACAACCTCATGGTAGAAGAGCAGCAGCCTCTCTTGTGCGAGGAATTCCGTCACCGAACACGAAATTGTGGAACAATGGCATCTCCTGAACCTTCTGGCTACTCCTCTCTTGGAAGAACAGATTCGTTCTCGTCAGCTTGGTGATCCACACACCAGAAAGCTCATCTCTAAGCTTGGCCTTCCGAAGTATGAGTCTTTTCATGTCGATGATCAAGGCACGCTCTTCTTTGAACACCGGATGTTTGTTCCAAACTACCCGAGTCTGAGAGACCAAGTTCTCAAGGAGGCACATGATTCGGTTCTTTCTATCCATCCTGGCAGCACAAAGATGTACATGGACTTGAAAACACAATACTGGTGGCCTGGGTTGAAAAGGTATTGTGCCAAGTATGTCTCAGAATGTGATGTTCGGCAGAGTCAAGGCTGTCCCATCGAAACCATTTGGTCTTCTACAGCCATTGAAACCTCCGGAATGGAAATGGGAAAAAGTAGAGATGGACTTCATCACGGCTTTCCGAGGTCATGAAGGGCAACAATGCAATCTTTGTTGTCATCGATGGCTTTCTAAAGTGGCACACTTCTTCCCGATCAAAGAAACAATTTCGGAATTCAGTTGGTGAGCTCTATATCAACAATTGTCTCTTTGTATGGGGTTCCACTTGAAATCAGTTCGGACTGGAAGCATCTTCACCTCAAAGTTCGGGAGAGTTTCCAAAAGCTTTGGGCACAAAGTTGAACTTCAGCACTGCTTACCACCCTCAGTCGCAAGGACAAGTGGAGAGAATCAATCAGATTCTGGAGGATATGCTTAGAGCTTGCGTCATCTCTTTTGGCATGAAGTGGGAGGAATGCCTTCCATATGCTGAATTCTCCTACAACAACAGCTTCGGAAGAGTCGAAGATGGCACCATTCGAGGCTCTCTATGGTGGTCGAGAACTCCGATTGGTTGGTCAGGTGCAGGAGAAAGAATCTGGTTTGGCCCTGACATAGTGACTCAGGCAGAGGAGAAAGTGCATATCATTCTAGAGAACCTGAGGATTGCTCAAAGTCGTCAGAAGAGCAACTATGACAGGAAGCACACAGATATGGTATATGCTCCTGGTGATCTCGTCTACCTTCGTGTCACTCCCATGAGAGGAACACACCGCTTCGGTATCAAAGGAAAGCTGGCTCCTAGATACATCGGTCCTTTCAAGATAAGTGGTAGAAGAGGAGAAGTTGCTTATGCACTAGAGCTTCCGGAAAAACTCAAAGTCCATGATGTTTTCCACATCTCTCAGCTCAAGAAGTGCTTCAAAGATCCCGGCAAGACCGTGGATCATGAGCTGATCGACCTCCAAGAAGATCTGTCTTATCAGGAACACCCCACCAAAATCCTTGAGACCGCAGAACGAAGGACGCGCAACAAGTCCATCAAGTTTTGCAAGGTGCAGTGGTCACACCATTCTGTTGATGAAGCAACATGGGAGCGTGAAGATGAACTCCGTGCCAACCATCCTTCTCTCTTTGTGTCTTCTTCTTCTTCCTAGAATCTCGGGGCGAGGTTCCTGTTTAGTGGGGGAGAGTTGTAGCATCCCAGTTGTCTAACCCCTGTAATGCTACATGTTATAATATAAAATGGGCCACTTCCAACATATAATTGCTGCATCATCATCATATCATGCTCATGTCATCATGTCCCCTTGCATTTGAGCATCATATTAAACCCTTTCTTGTTTGGTTCTTATCTCATGTGCATGATTAATTGTATTTGCCTCTTGATATTGTATTTGGTTCTTAATAAACTGTTAAATGCCCAAGTTGAGTTGTGGGCATCTCTCTTGTTGACTCCACCACCTTTTCTTTCACCACCTTATAATTCCACCATCCAATAATGTGGGCTTAGCATTTTTATTGAGTATCTCTAGCCCATGTTGTTGGTTGGATCCACCCTTGATCTTTGCTTGGCCTTGCCCACCTTTTGGGATGCATATGAATAATGCCATATTAATCTGATTGTTTTCACAAGGATAATTGGGGCATTAATTGTCTTGCATGGGCCATGCAAGTGCCATCTTTCCTAGCTTTTGGCTTTTGTTTGGAAATCTAAATGGATCCCTCCTTCAGTGTTTGATCTTGTTTTGCTATTTAATAACCCTAGCTCTCTCCCTCTCTTTTCCCCTTTAGCTAGATCCCAACCCCATGCTCCAGGCACACTCATGTGCTAATGGGCATGCACAACCAGAAAACCATCCCCTTCCTTGGCTCTTGCTTGGTTTGTTTGAATCATGCTTGGACTAAAGAAGAACCCCATCACATGACCATCTTTTTCCTTACCCTCTCTAAACCAAAACCCTAATCTCTACCTAGCTAAATCAACAACCCCACCTAATCTTTGCAAAACCAAGTACTCCCTCTCTCCCCTTTCTATCCTAAACTAAACCCTATTTTTACATCTATCCTAAACTAAACCCTAATCCACATCTACCTCTAAACAAAACCCAAAAACCCTACCTCTCCTCTTCCCCCTATCTAGCATGGCCCCATACCCCATGCCCCTCTACCCTCCTCCCTTCTAGCTCTAACTCGACCACCCCAGCACCCACCTAGCTGCCCCACACGCCCAAGGAGCACCCTAACCCTAGCCCTAGGCCGATGCCATACCCTTTCCCCTTCCCCTTTTTGCTCACCCTCTCTACCTCACCTGCCACGCTCCCTGGCCCACCTGTCTGCCCCCTGGCCGCCTACCCCACCTGCCAGCCTCACCCCCTCCTCCTAGTGCCTGCCTTGCCTGGCCTGGCCGCCTCGAGCACGTGAGGGGAGGATAAAGGTGGCCGAGGCCGACCCTATCCACACCGCCTCCTCCACGCCACCCCTTCCTCCCTCTCCGCCATGATCCCTTCCCCACGCCCCCTCTAGCCTCGCCAGATCTGGCCGCGCCCTCTGCCCCTTCTCCTGCCTCTCCAACCACCTAGCTGCACCGGCCGCCGCCAGCACCCTGCCACCACGTTGCCCAGGACGTCAAGGTCGACAAGGGGGTGGTCGAGAAGGGCGAGCGGGACCTCTGCAGCGGATCCGTACGGGCCAGCAAGGAGGAGGAGGACCGGAGCCACCAGGATCTGCCGCGCCACGCCGGAAACCCTAGCCCACAGTCCGCGAGCCGCGTCGCCGATCGCCTGCTCCCCGCGCCACGTCGACCACACCGGCAGCCCCGCGGTGAGCCTACGAACACCCCTGACACCTTCGCCCTCGCCGTGGTCCTCTGTGCACGCCGGACCCAGCGTCGAACGCTCTGCGTGCGTCTTGTGGCGTCCTCTGCGACGCCGCGTCGCGCACCAGCTCACCTAGCACGCGAACTCCCCCTTAGCATCAACCCAAGGCCCAGCCCAGTGGTAGCCGCCCTCGCTGGCGCGTCCGCGGTCGCGGGATCGAGCCCTGGCGCGCCCCCGTTTTCCTCTGTCGCGCGTGCGTGCTCCGTTCGTCAGCAGAGGAAGATCCACAGTGCCCGCGTGGTCTTTTGCGAAAAACCCCCTGCAGAATCTTTTTGCCAACCCGCGGTCCCAAGGGGCCCTCTGTCTGTGTCTGTGTAACTTTTATAAAAAGGCTCCTGTCGTTTTGTTTATTAAACCCGCGGTCCAGTTCTTTCTCAGGCACTGGCGCGTGGGCCGCAGAGCCCATGGCCCCACCTGTCATTGACTAAGAGCTGGGATAGGCTGGGTAATAAACGTCCAGAACCTGTTAGAATTCGAATTAAGTTTAAATATTTTCAAATTCAAATTTTCCAATCAGATTTGAAATAACTTTTTCAATCTAAACCCAAATTTGACATGTGAGATATGTTTGGATATCAGAAAAATGCCAGGAATTCAAATGTACCATCCAATTTGACTTTTGCACAATTAAAATTCCAAGATTATTTAAATTACCCAAATGCCACTGGATTTTCAATAATTAATAACTTTTGTTTTATAATTCCAAATTAAGCAAATGATATGTCTAAAATGATCAGCTCGACGAGACCTTTCTGTTTATGATACCCATGACTTCAATTGCATCATGCATCATATAAAAATATAATGAACAGCAACTATTATGGCAACAAAATGTGACTAAAACCCAATTCAAATGTTATTTTCTTGTCCTCCACACCTCACCCATGCCATGCTACTTATTGCCATGCAACTTGTGCATCATTCATCATGGCATGATTGTTTGCTTGACGCATTTAATTCCAATGCTTGTGCTCTATATTCATGTTGGCCTTGTTTGTTTGGCTTTTCTCGGATAGACACTGAGCAGGGGTTGTATCAAGAGAACCAGGAGCACTACCCAGATCAGTCCCTTGCTTCAACAGAGATACCAGGCAAGCACTACCACATGCTTGCATACATACAGTACCTATTGCCTCTATCTTATTCTTGCATCATTGAGTCGCGATTGCATTAAATTGAATCCCAAGTTTGCATAGCCTTTACTTTTAAACCCCACCAAGCTTGTTTCCTCCATCCCATGAGCCACTACTATAGGAGTTGCTTGAGCCATGCGAGTCGTAGAACAGCATGTGTAGGGTATGTGAGTGTCTGTTGGATAATGAGGTACCGAAACAACTTAACCTGAGTAGTTCTGGGATAACTAAAGAAAGTGGCACCGGTGAGCAACATCTGCTATTTGGTTTTTCCTGCTCACTTGTGTCCCGTAAGACCCCGAGTACTTGATTCCTGTTCCTTGTTTTATCGCGCTATCCACATCCGGGAGGTATATGGGACCCCCCTGGGCCAGAGCTTGATTGCGTCTTATTTCTTGGGGCCACAAACTAGTTTGAGGTTTTATTTACTATCCTGTACTTATGCCATGCTACTTTCTGTATTTAATTTGTGCGAGGAGCACACTGTACTGTTTAGGATCATGGCACGATTCCGCGGTGTCGACAAGCCCAGCCACACTTTCGGGTTCCCAGTCGTTCACAGACGTCCCCATAACCTTGAGCCCGTCTCGGGGTCAGCTTCACCGTTCAAGGGATCTACTTAAGGGTGGCCCCTGAAATATTTCGAATTCTGTGATTGTTCACCGTGAAAGCCTCGTTGGGTTTTGATTTGGTTTTCCGAGGTTGATCGAGCGTGTGTTGCTATTGGTGCACCCGGCCGGTAAAACTTTCTGAAAGCCGTGTCCGCGGATATGGACGACTTGGAGCACAGTTTCTTGATCATAGACAAGCATAACTAAAGTACCGCCTTAATCTGACTAAGTAACTTGACTAGTAAATAGTGCAATAATCATGGAATGGTTAATAAAATTGCCTACGGATGGGGGTTGTTCGTCCGCTTCCTTGTTGGTAAGCAGGGAGGAGGATGGATCGGATGAGATTACCATTATAACTGTTATACTTAATTTCACGAACATCCGTCTATCATTGGTTAGGCGGATGGTTAGCGTTTATCTGTAGAATTGCTAGGGTTTACCTTTTTTGCAATTCGTCACCCTGTTGTGTCCCCTTTAGAGGCATTAAGACTTGCTGAGTACCCTTAGGGTCTCACACGATAAATTCTTGATTCGATGAATGGTACCTTCTCGGACGGATCTTTGGGTGGAAGAAGTCAAGATGTGGGCAACGATAAATGCGGTGTAGAGATTCCGGACGGGATCCGTGAGACCTGTAGTTGGGATGTGCTTATTTCTATGGCATCTTATGCCGATTTGCTTCTTATCCGTACTCGGATTCTGTTTGCCGCTTCCGCATGATACTCTGATGTGTGTTGTATGAGGAGTTATCCTAAAATATAGATCTATCTAGGTCATTTGAATCTTGCCGTATGGAGTTGGTATATTTCCTTTCTTTCTAGATGGTATGGCTTTGATGTACTCTTGTATGGTGGCTTGCGTACATACCCACTTGTGTACGTAGTTGATCCCTTCGCCTGCCGACTACGCCGCCCGTACAGGTCCCGTTGAGAGGGTAGTGGTTGGGACGTCTGAAAGGACTACCAGTGAGTGGCTTTTAGGGCCCCACCGTACTATTTCAACCACTACCACTCATCCAGGCTTGTATCTAGGAGCGTAGTTCACCGAGGTAGTTACAATTGGCAGGATCGCCACCCACCGCTTGTAGTAGCGCGGCCCTCCCCGGAAGCTCCGTCCCTTGGTAGCACCGCCGCGTCCCTTCACAGCATCTTTGCTGACCGGCCACAGCTCCACAGCCTTCCATGGTAGGTTCGTTGTATGCCGCTTACATTGCCTCTCCCTCCTCTTGCATCTCCTCCACATATCGCTATGGCTTTGTAGAAATGACAAGATTTTTAATAACATTGTGTCTTCTCCTCTGCAGGTTATTTATCGAGCCACGGCTATCCTTCGATCATGGAATATTCTCCTACGCATGGAGTTTCACGGCTTATTTTCTCACGACATGGATGGCCGCGTGATCTGAGGATTGATCTATCTTAGACTCCAGACTTTTTATTTTTAGTGCCTTTTTGTAATGCTTATTTAATTTTTGTCTTAGTTTGTCTTTCGTGTGGCTGTGTGCATCTTAGTTATGCAAATGCCGGGTGTAAGAATTAAACATTTGGTTAATAAATACGCCCATTTCCAAAAAAAAAAAAATCTCCTCCACATATAAACATGGTATGTTGCCGGCGAGATCTGGAGCAATACGATGGTGCAAAGGGGATTGGATCATAGGAATGCGAGCACGAGCAAGGAGCATGGGCAGGACAGCGGCGGCAACACATCGGGCGTCCTGTTCGCCTGAGACATACGTGAGGAAGGAGAAGGAGAAAAGTCCGGAAGAGATAAGGTTGCAGGTGAGGCCCGTGGTTTGCTGTCTCCGATTCGTGAGGACGCGTGGCGCTCGCTTAACCCGGAGGACGCCGAGCGTGGGATCCTCCAAGGGGATAAAAGCGTTTTTAAAACGGTTGCACCAACGAACTGCAAGTTGCTACATACTACATATGCAGGCCGGTATTTTCTAAAAATAGAAGTTGGTTTTTAAGAGCTTTAAAAATGAGTCTGATTTTCTACACATAAACGCAGGGTAGCCAGCCCAAGCAACAGGGGCCTTGGCCAAAACCTTTCCTTAGCTATAGCTATATTTACACTATTTGACACTGTTTAAAGTCGTAACAGTGTAGTTGGCCCGAGGCGTGACTCGGGGCTGGCTATGCCTTGCAAACACGTCCTAGGCACCAGTGGCATTGTATGTTAGTGATGCAGAGCCAGCGAGAGGTGGGAAACCGAAGGCATGACACAACAGCGTAGCCTCGTAGCAGAGGAGAAAGAACTACTCGGCTGTTGGTGTTCCTCCTTGAGGCGGGGCGGTGGCGCGGCGGCATAAAAAGAGGAGAAGTCTGGAAACCAATGTGTGATATGGTGCTGCTAGGGCTTCTACGTGAAAATCGCTAGAAAAGAGAGAGAAGAGGCCCCGCGCCACGTCCACGATCAGCCTCGTTTAATTCGGCTTTTTATTTCTTCGGTCTGGGTTGGCTTAGATTGGGTGTCGTTTTTTTTTTCCTTTTGCTCTATGGTTTCCCTAACATGTTATAAAAATCACCAAAGTCTGTTTGGAAGAACTAGCAAAGTTGAGGTTTGTTTTGTACCTAAAAAATACTACTCCCTCCATCTTAAAATAGATTTCTTAGGTTTTTCAAAATTGGATGAATCTATATACTAAATAGTGTCTAGATTCATTCAAATTTTGACAAATTTAAGACATCTATTTTGGGTCTGAGGGAGTATTAAGAATGAAAACTGAAATTATGAGATAATTGGAAGACTAAAAATAGAGTTTCTTCGTTGGGTTGCATGGCACTTAAAAAAAATCCTCACATTTGTATTCTTTGTGTAGGCCGCTTTGTCACTTTGTGTCATTTAATTGTTTTGGACACATCGCTCCACTAGCATTTTGTTTTATACTTTGATACTTTGAAAGGAAGATAAATTTGTTCTATGCCAGATTGAAAGTGCTTGTTCTGGCTGTTCTTATTGCAACAGCCCCTCATTAGCATTTTTTTTAATGTTGTTGGGCTTAGTCCACATCGCTTGTGTGATGAGACCAGGAGCTGACTTATAAGGTTAAGGGTGTCCTGCCCTATTTTGGGTGGAGAGAGAGAGACAAAAACTTGGTCTCTGGTTGAGCTGGTTTGGTGGGCCGAGACGCTCTTGCAGCAGGATCATGACACATGTGGATCGTAAACACTGGTTAAGTTTACCCAGAATTGTGATAACAACTGATAACAATTTGTATCAGATCCCAGGTGCCCGGATGCAAATCTCGGGTCTACTTATAGTGGTCGCTCATGGTTTGTGGATTGAAAACGTTGTGTTAAGCAGACACATGGGGATCGATTAGTGAGTAAACATTTGTTGGGTTTAGTCCCACATTGATTGTGGGACGAGATCGGAAGTTACTTAAAAACTAAGGGTGTCTTCTCCTAAGAAGCTAGTTTTTTCCGGGTTGGGAGAGTGAGGGCCCATAAACCTTCTGTTCCTAAGAATTGGGAAATACGATATAGATATAAAGAAACTAAAATGAGAAATTGGCATCTAACTAATGAAAATGGTAAATGTCTGTCTTGTTCGAGTAAATATTTTGATTGCTGAATTTGATGTTGATTTGTTGTTCCATGGCAATTCTACGGACATCCAACGTATAGATATAGATTAGGTGTAAATGGATAGTGTTTTTTTTGTTTCTCCCTTTTAGATGGTTGATATATGTTTCAACCCTCTTTGAGCCTTATTTGTAATATTTTAAATTTTGTTCGGACCACTGCAATTGTTATATGTTGATCCAAATTCTACAAAGTATAGGCCAACTTCTGACGGTACGGATCGTCGAAGACCTAGGTTTCCACCGATATATAAACCCCTTGTAAGCCGCCGGTTGGGAGAGTTGCATCTGTGAAATCCCCGGCGTTTGTAAACACTCCTCGATATAGTGAAGTTTATTTGGTGCCCGTGGTTTTTTCCTCTCTTTGTTGGAGAGGTTTTCCACGTTAAATTTGTGTCCCCTTGCTGTGTTTTTTGTTTTCGTTCTTCGTTATCTTCTTGTCGCAATTGTAACAGCAATAAATATGCTGTGTGCATCAATTGATGCAGAGGCCGAGGTTTCACTCCCCGTTTCGAAAAAAAAGTTGTAAATATAATCATCAGCGGAACTTTACAGGAAAGAAACGGCAATCGGTCACTGTTTTTTCCAGCGTGAACAGACAACGACAGAACAGTTTAAAAAAAAAACTTATTACTAGAAAAAAATGACGTAAAAGTCTCATAATGTCATCATCAGTCAAACTGTGCATCCAACAAGTGGTCATCGAAATTCCACGGACGGAGTATAGTTCAAACGGTCAAACCGTCTGCTCCGGGGACACCTCCGGCCAGCGTCCGGCGTCGTCCGCACGGGCATCGCTGCGGCAGGCGGCAACCAAGAAGTAGAGCCCGAGGCCGATGGCGAGGACGTCCAGCACGCACAGGCCGAAGTTCGGCGCCTGGCTCGGCACCGCGCTCTGGTCGCGGACCGGAATCAACAAGCCCAGATACACCGTGAGCGCCCACGGGACGCGCCTGACCCACCGCAGCTCGACCGCGGCCGCCGGGTCGTCGTCGCCCCGCAGGAGCTCGTGCTTCCTCAGGCAGTCGTAGAGACCCCAGAGGCCGCAGTACGCGGTGCCGTAGTCGAAGACCACGAACATGAGGCTGTGCTCGCTGTGGCGCGCGGCGTACAGTCCCCACGCGAAGCCGCCGGTGACGAGCGAGAGGATCGCCCAGAGCGCCCATCGCTGCGCCGTCTTCGGCGGTGCCGGTTCTCGCCGGACGAGGAAGGGGGTCGTGGTGGGTTCGGGCTCCATGCGCGCCAGTGTCCGCCGGGCAAGGTCGCCGTGATGTTAAGGTGCAGCTTTCAGTTGCTGCTGTCCGCCGGGCAGAGAAGCAGCTGGGCAGCTACTCTGTCCAGTTGGGGGCAAATATATCGGCAAGCGCGTCTGAACGCTTCGCTCCGCGAGAACGAATTTTCTACCGTGCACGCTTAGCTACCGTGCATGGCCAATGCTCTATCTGAACTGAAAAGTCGTGTGAGACTATTCTCAACTTACTTACTTTTTCCATACTTGTTTTAAAATTTAAAGTATTTTTTAGATGGGTGTGACTAGTATTCAGTCAACTGACGCCAGCCCAGACTAGATTCTAAGGACGAACATGAGGTCTGCCTAGTTCGGCAGAATGGACGAAAATAACCTAAAAAAATAACAATTTCACGAAATGAACTCTGGCCAAAAGAAATATACGAAACTAACCCTTTTTGCAACGCCATACGTGCTGGCGACCCTGAAGGGCGACGCCGTTACGCCTGGCGCCAGCGCTGCCAGGTGTCCCTGGTCCCGCTTAGTGCGGCGCCTTGCCGTGTGGCGCCAAGATGTGTAGTCTGGCTATTGCTTGGCGCCGCACATTAGGTCTTGTACCAGCGCGCGAGCCAGCCCTCCCCAGCCCCATCACATTCTTTCTCACCCATTTGAGCTGCGGTGACGACAGGCTCTTCTCCCTCCACCTCCTCCTCCTAGTGTCCAAATCGGAAGCCTCTCTCCGTGGAGTTCGATCCCCCCAAGTGCCTTGAGGTATTCTTCCCCTTCATCTTTGATTTGACCCATTAATTTCTTGTTTTGGTCCATATCTTGCAAACCCTAGTTTGTTTTGTAAGATGCATGGTAGAATGTTGTTGTATTGGCATATGGGTTGGTATTGTGTTAATGTTAGCATGGGTATCTATTGAGTATGTTGACCATGGTATTGTTGTTGTGATTATGTTAGGCATGGCAAGAATTGTTCATGTTCACCATGTAGACAAGGATGCTTTTTTGAGAGGTAACATAGAACCGGACCCGGACGAGCTCGATTTGGTGTTTTAGCATACTCCAACATATGCCGAGGTCTTGGAGCAATTGAGGATTGAATTGAAATGGATGGACCCAAAGGATGATCTTGAGTTGGAGGGAAGACATAATGTTGGCTTGAGAATACATGTCCGTTGGAAGACCATGCGTATCTTCTCCGAGGCCCGTTGGCTTGCATACAAGGAGGTGGTGGCCGAATCACTAGACAAGCCTCTTGAGCTATTTGCCACCAAGAAAGTTGGTAGTTCATTGTCTTTGGACTTAAACCGTATGGCATCCCCATTGCGTACTATGAGTCCTCCACCCGTAGACCAAGAGCTAAGGCGTGAACCTCCCTTGACCCAAACATTGAGCCCGATTTCAAGACACCAAGATGATGATTGTGGGGGTGAAGATGAAGATGACAATGATGATGTTGAACTCCACGACAACAATATTGGAGATTTAAAGAAATATATCACACAAGATGACATGGACCATGACCTCCCGTATTCTCGAGGCTATGCATCGGACTCGGATGATGATGGTCCCGAAGAAGAAGTTGACGAGGAGGGGTTCACGGCTAGAGAGGCCGAAATCCACCATACCGTATTGGGTCGGGACCATCGGGTGCCTTTGTTTCGTGATCTCAGTCTCGCGGATGAAGCCACGGTTGATGGTGGCAAAGGCATTGTGCTCGGACCAAGGACAAGTTCTTACCGGGATGGCAATGAAGTGAATAGTGGCTTTTGCAAAGGATCAAGGTTCAGGACCTTGTTGGAATTTAAGCAATGGATAAAGGACTTCTCGGTGAAGCATCATCGTCCTTACACGGTCGTGCACTCGGACATCAAGAAGCGTTACACGGTGAAGTGCGAGGAGGAAGGATGTCCTTGGATAGTGCGTGCAAGACCATTCAAGGGAGGTCCTGATTGGCACATATCTAGTTGCGTATCAACTCACATGTGCCGAGGCCCGGTGTTGGATGGGAAGGATGCGAAGAACGAGCACCGACAACTCACCTCCGAGTTCCTCGCTTATAGGCTTTCCAATGACATCGCGTCATTTCCAATAATGACCATAAAGCAGGTCATGGAGTTTGTGAAAGCCCTCTTTCACTACAAGTGAAGTACGGGAAGGCATGGAAGGCTAAGCAAGCCGCATTCAAGATGTACGGTGATTGGGAGGAATCTTATAACCGAATCCCAAGGTTGTTGTTAGAAATGGCCAATGCTAACCCCGGCATGGTTCATGTGGTTGAACCTTATGGGAACAAGACAAGGGTTGTAAACGGGAAAACCGTGCGAGTTTTTGGCCGTGAATTTTGGGGTTTTGAGCAATGTGTCCGGGCTTTTGAACATTGTAGACCGGTCATCTCTGTTGATGGCACCTTTATGACCGGACAATTCAAAGGCACTGTCTTGATTGCAATAGCCAATGACGCGAACAACCGGTTGATTCCTTTGGCGTTTGCTTTGGTGGAGGCGAAAAGCAATGATAATTGGGAGTGGTTCTTCTATCTTTTGAGAACCAAGATATTAACCCCTCAAAGGGAGATATGTGTCATCTCTGACTGTCATCAAGGAATTCTCAATGCTGTGATGATTGATATTCCCGGCCATGCTCCATTGCACCATCGTTGGTGCATGAGACACTTTTGTTCAAACTTCTATAGGGCATGCAAGAGCAAGGATTTGTCCGATGATCTACAAGATTGTTGCCTCGCTTTCACGGAACGTCGTTTCTCTAACTTGTACAACAAATTGCTAGTCAACAAAGAACTCAATGCCGGTGGTCGCGAGTTTCTCAATAGGAACATTGAACACATGGGAAAGTGGGCACGAGCTTTTGATGACGGTGGCCGGAGGTATGGCCAAATGACACGCAACATGGCAGAGTCATTTAACAAGTTGCTAAAAGCTATCCGTGCATTGCCCGTCACGGCAATAGTCCGATATACATTCGACATGATGAATGGGTATTTTCTAGAATACTCACATAAAACGGACTGACATATTGCGGGGGACAACAAGAACAAGTACAAATACAAGTTCCCTCCGAAGTTTGACAATTGGATGCAATTTCAGACAAGGAAAGAGGATTCCCAAGTTGTCATAGAATATGACAATGACGAGCTAATTTACCAAGTTACGGAGCCCGGAGGTACAACGGCTGATGGTGTCCAACACGGAGGCTGATCTTTAAAGGTCTCGCTCAAGACCTATGAGTACACATGTGGAAGGCCATCATTGCTTCATCTTGCGTGCTCGTACTTGCTCGTGGCGTCTCACATACGACATTTGGATTACAATAATCCGCTCATGGTGCGAGAGGCTGAGTTCTCTATTGAGACTACTAAGAAGACATGGGCTCCTAGATTTCATCCATACTTGGACCAATCACAATGGCCGGAGTACCATGGAATTCAACTATGGCCCGATCCGAAATGGAAGGTTGTTGGACGTGGAAGACGCAAGACAAAGCGTTTTAGGACCGACATGGACGGATGGGGACGTGGTGGTGGTCGGGAAACGGGCAACGACCAATTCCAAGAGCCTAGTGAGAGAGCCCGGTGTAACACCCTCAGAATCGGACCTATGCAAGTTTGAGCAAAATTCGCCAAACCCGCATAGAAACGATTCAAAGGTGCCCACCAGGCACTTCCGTGCGGGTGGAAAACGAAGTAATAACATTACACAACAGTCCTCGATGGGACCCACAGAACAGATATATATATATAACGGCGACTCAAAGAGTCAAGAATACAGATATAATATACAAAGATCCAAATCACCTTGAAAATGATAGAGCGTCCAGCTACGGACAAGATGCAAATGGGGCTAAGAGCCCTGAAGAATAACCAATGGCGTCCATAACCCTGCCTGTGCCAAGCGGAAGGGTAACCACCTTAACGCGTCGAACTCAAAACCGCTTAAACAAAGGGGTGCCGACAAAGGGCAAAAGGGAAAAGAAGGGCGTCGATCGAGGCCAGTACACGGCGAGGCTAGAATTCGGCGGTCCTCGCCTACAAAGGTATGGTGGACTGAAGCGGCAGCGGCAGCATGCACTAAACAACCTATAGAGACTCGATACAACTGGCGGCAATCAGAGAGGGTAAGAAAGACCTATTCGGATCCAACCTGAAGCTAACACCAAACAAACCCATCCTGGTATTTCCCCCTCGAGACCAAACGAGGAAGTCAACCCAGGAACTCACACGGTTGGCAGTTTTACTTATTCAGTTATAGTTGCGGCACTTTACTAGTCAGGTTTAGATAATCATTCTGATATAGTAAGCAGTGGGCACTTTTAGTTTACCATTCCGTTATAATTGCGACACTTACTAATCAGATACAAATAGCATGAGATAACCCAAAACCCAGCAGCTGTTGGTACTTTTATTCCGCCATTTCGTTGTAGTTGCAATACTTACTAGTCAGATTCAATTGCATGGCGACAATCAAACAAGCAATTGTGGGCAGTATTAATTAGCCATTCCGTTATAGTGAAACTGATTACTAGTCATTATAAGTCAAATTTATAGCAGTAAACTTTAGTTATGCTTGTCTATGATCGAGATACTGTGCTCCAAGTCGTCCATATCCGCGGACACGGCTTTCAGAAAGTTTTACCGGCGGTGCACCAATAGCAACACACGCCGATCAACCTCGGAAAAACCAAATCAAAACCCAACGAGGCTTTCACGGTGAACAATCACAGGATTCAGAAATATTTCAGGCCACCTTTGAGTAGATCCATAGCAAGTAAGCTAGCCGAGACGGCCTCAAGGTTAGCGCCAATGGCTGTAAGCGACTGGGAACCGGAAAGTGTGGCTGGGCTTGTCGATACCGCGTAATCACTGCGCCTTCCTAAACGGTACAGTGTGCTCCTCGCACAATTTAAATATAGAAAGTAGCATGGCATAAGTACAGGATCGTAAATAAAACCTCAAACTAGTTGTGGCCCCAAGAAATAAGATGAATCAAGCTCGCTCGGGGGTCCCATATACCTCCCGGATGTGGATAGCGCGATAAATCAAGGAACAGGTATCAAGTACTCGGGGTCTTACGGGACACAAGTGGGCGTTCGGAAACCAAATATTTTCTATCACCCACCGATGCCTCTGCTTATTTCAATTTTAGTTGTTAAACAGAAATTAAAGTGACGATAAGTAAAACTAGAATCATCTCCAACATCCACATACGGCAATTCTCCAACAACTGTGGCATTGACAACACGCAACAGCACTTGAGCAAGCGACTACGACGCGCAAGTCCATCTATCTACCAAACAACAGGTAATAGGATGTGTCCAAGGCAATATAGGGCTGCACGGTTGACCACGGGTACGGAAACTAAAGCATCGCAACACAGATAGCAATAGATCAACAGGAGGGAAGTAAATACTATAAAAGTAAGATAGGTAGAAAGGGGGAGATGCTCGCCTGAAAACATTGTCGAAGGTTTTCCCCGAAGATCGGGGCGAAGCTCACATCAAATCAACGGACTTATCCGCGAAGAAGCAAAACACTAGAAGAAACACCGGGTGCAGTATTTAATAAAACGGCAGAAGATCGGCATGATGCATGTATGATGTATGGCATGGCAAAGGTGCAATGCAATTAGGTCAAGATTAAGCGGAACCGGGGTCCCGACAATTTAATTAGGTGGTGCAAGTTGTTTAGATTCCCCGCAAATTAAATGTTGTTTAGCAAAACAACAGATGGAACCGGTTCGCTACACATGTTTAAATGAGGCCAATATAAGGCTAGATTTGCCCGCATATGGGCCCCATATTTAATTATTAGGTGAATCGGCATAAGGCCCCCAAACCACAGATATGCATGCGAGATGAATGATTCAATATGCAACAAGTTGTTATGATGTTATAAAATAGGGTTTCGAGAAGGGGTTCACACATTGAGGTTCGACGATCTTGGTGTTCCGGGGTCGGGGTCGGTCTCAGGGTTCAGGGTTCGACGGACTTGGGGTTCCGGGGTTCGACGGGGTTCCGGGGTCGGGGCTCAGGGTTCGACGGAAACGTTCTCGGACTCCGGGAAGGACTTGGTTTGGTGTCGTTCCTGTCGCATACGCGGTCTCCGGGTCATGTCGACGGTCCTGGCGTTCCGAGTGGAGAACTTGGCGTTCGGCGATCTTGGCATGTCGAGGTCCGGTTTCCGGTTCCGACGCCGGGGTCTCGGTGTCCGGGGTGAAGATCTTGTGGAACCGACGAGTTCGGGGTTCAGCTAACGGATCCGCTGAAAGATTGTGATGGTTGAAGTGTTCACAGGGACACACATTCAAACACACATGACTCACGCGTGAGGGAGAAAAACTACATGGTACTGTAACAGAACTTGGCAGGTTGGGGCTCACGGCTCAAGAGGAACAGAGCAGAGGCCGAGGGCGCGAGCGCGAGACGGTGGTCGATGCCGACGGCGTCTCGGCTTTGGAGCGCGAAGTGAGGCCGAGGCCGATGGGGGAGGAACGGTTCGCGGGCACCGGCGGCGACGGCGCAGCGGGCGACGACGCGCGGACGGAGCCGAGGTCGGAGGCGGCGACGGCCAGTGAGTGGCGGGCGCTTCGGCGCGTGGCGAACGCGCTGGCCGACGGGCGAGAGGGAGGCGAGCGGCGCCGGCGGACGACGACAGGCGAGGGCGACGACGCAGGCAGCGGCGCGGGCGATCCGGAGCTCGGCTTGGGGCGGAGGTAGTGGCGGCAGGCGGCGGCGGGCGGGCGCGGGCGGGGCGGCGGGTGATGGCGAGCGGGCGGCGAAGAGGGCGGGCGGAGCCTGCAGAGAGCGGCGGCGGGAGGCCGAGAGGTGGGGTCAGCACGGCGAGGTGGAGGAGGCGGCGAGCGAGCGGAGGCGCGGAGAGAGTCGGGCGGGCCGGATGGCGGGCGGGCGGCAAAGGGGGGCTAAGGCGAGGCGGGTTGGCGGCGCGGTGGAGGTCGTGGCGTGAGGGGAGGCGCAGGGCGTGGTTGCTTATGGGAGGAGGAGAAGAGGAGAAGAGAGAGGGAACAGGCAGATGGGGCCAGAGGGTGGGCTCACCAGTGGGCCAAGGGGGTTGACCGGGGTGGGCGCTGGGGATGAGTGGGAGTGGCAGGTGGGCCACGGGCAGGAGGAGGGTTTATGGGGGCCCAACGGGGCGCTGGGTGCTGGTGCGTCTTCTTGTGCGTGTAGTGTGGGCAAGGTGTGTGGGGCTGGTTGGATGATTGGGAGAGAGGGAGAGAGAGAGGCCATGTGGCAGCACATGGTTGGTTGGGGAAAGAGGAGAGGGTGAGGTGGCGTAAGGGGAGTGGCCAGGGTGAGGTGGAGGGTTGGGTGTGGGTAGATTTGTTGGTGTACTTAGGATTTAGAAGGGCAGGTGTAGGTGGACCGTTTAGAAAATGGGGGTGTCGTTCGGGTCGATTCGGCCCGTTCGACTGCCCCCGCTAAAAACAATGAAACTATTTATTTGATTTAAACGGGCCGTGTGCAAACCGATAGCGGCCAAACAAAAATATTCCGGGGACCCGGTTTTGATGTTTGAATAAAGAGGGGCGTTTAGAAAACTACACGGGCTTTGCAAACATAGTTTTATGCAAACAATGCATGAAGATGACGATGCAATGCATGAATTTAACGCGATTTTCTAGTAGTGGTTTTGCGGGATGCCACAATTCGACACCACTAACAAGGGATCTCGCCCTCGAGATCCGCCTCATGGTACCGGAAGGAAGGTCGGCGATCTGCAACTTCTCGCTTTGCGTAAATCCTTGCGACACCACTAACGAGGTCCATCCTCCATCTTGAAATCGGCGACACCACCAACAAAGGTTCGTTGTTCTTGATCGTCGGGAGAACACTCCGGGGAAACAAAGGACGAAGTTGAAGGTAAGGCCACCTCTAACTTCCATGGACGGAGTAAAACTGCTGGATCCGCTGATCCGACGTACAAGAGCAAATGATAAGAGCAGGGGTAGGGTAGCTACTCCATCCCGCACTCAAACCATTACTCTACACACGAATAGGCGGATTAAGCAACCAACTCTCGAAATCAGACTGAAGATCTCGACAAACGAGGTTCGGAACAAAGGAGTGATGCAGACTCTGCATCGGATCTGGCGTAGATGATGTCATCACATCGGGAAACACCGGAAGATACAACAGAAAATGTATGAAAGACACACTGATTAGGTTTCGCGATGGTTCCGTTGGCATGAACAACACATGCTCAAGGTCGACTCCAACTTCACCAAAGCTCGTCCTTCTCAGATGTTTTTCAACGACACTGATATCCATCAAGGAACAAATATGGATAAGGAGCTCAAGAACAAAAGATTGGAGGAAGGTTACAACAGACAAGTTGCAGATTGATGATCATAGCACCTCCGTTACAAAAAGGGAGAAAGAGAAACCCTAAAGGTACGACGGAAACCCAACCACGAGAAATCCTGGACTCGAAGAGAGAGAAGAGAGCGGATTCAAAACACGTCGAGTTAAGAGGAGAATAGCAGAGGGGTAAGGAGTAAAATCAGACCTAATCAGAACTATCCAACGGATTTTCAAAAATAGTTTTGACACTTCTACTTCGGCCGTTAGCTAGGTTATCCTACAGGCTGGACTTGTGGGGTATCGCAACTGCTGAGCTCTGATACCACTCTGTAACACCCTCAGAATCGGACCTATGCAAGTTTGAGCAAAATTCGCCAAACCCGCATAGAAACGATTCAAAGGTGCCCACCAGGCACTTCCGTGCGGGTGGAAAACGAAGTAATAACATTACACAACAGTCCTCGATGGGACCCACAGAACAGATATATATAACGGCGACTCAAAGAGTCAAGAATACATATATAATATACAAAGATCCAAATCACCTTGAAAATGATAGAGCGTCCAGCTACGGACAAGATGCAAATGGGGCTAAGAGCCCTGAAGAATAACCAATGGCGTCCATAACCCTGCCCAGGCCAAGCCGGAAGGGTAACCCTGCTAATGGCGTCGAACTCAAAACCTGCTTAAACAAAAGGGGTGCCGACAAAGGGCAAAAGGGAAAAAGAAGGAGCGTCAGTACTGAGGCCAGTACACGGCGAGGCTAGAATTCGGCGGTCCTCGCCTACAAAGGTATGGTGGATTGAAGCGGCAGCGGCAGCATGCACTAAACAACCTATAGAGACTCGATACAACTGGCGGCAATCAGAGAGGGTAAGAAAGACCTATTCGGATCCAACCTGAAGCTAACACCAAACAAACCCATCTTGGTATTTCCCCCTCGAGACCAAACGAGGAAGTCAACCCAGGAACTCACACGGTTGGCAGTTTTACTTATTCAGTTATAGTTGCGGCACTTTACTAGTCAGGTTTAGATAATCATTCTGATATAGTAAGCAGTGGGCACTTTTAGTTTACCATTCCGTTATAATTGCGACACTTACTAATCAGATACAGATAGCATGAGATAACCCAAAACCCAACAGCTGTTGGTACTTTTATTCCGCCATTTCGTTGTAGTTGCAATACTTACTAGTCAGATTCAATTGTCGCAAGCGACAATCAAACAAGCAATTGTGGGCAGTATTAATTAGCCATTCCGTTATAGTGAAACTGATTACTAGTCATTATAAGTCAAATTTATAGCAGTAAACTTTAGTTATGCTTGTCTATGATCGAGATACTGTGCTCCAAGTCGTCCATATCCGCGGACACGGCTTTCAGAAAGTTTTACCCCGGGTGCACCAATAGCAACACACGCCGATCAACCTCGAAAACCAAATCAAAACCCAACGAGGCTTTCACGATGAACAATCACAGGATTGAAATATTTCGGGGCCACCCTTTGAGTAGATCCCAACGAAGTAAGCTAGCTTCGAGACGGACTCAAGGTTAGCGCCAATGGTCAGAAGCGATCGGGAACCCGAAGTGTGGCTGGGCTTGTCGATACCGCGTAATCACTCCGCCTTCCTAACAAGACAAAGTGTGCACCTCGCACAATTTAAATACAGAAAGTAGCATGGCATAAGTACAGGATCGTAAATAAAACCTCAAACTAGTTGTGGCCCCAAGAAATAAGACTGAATCAAGCTCTGGCTCAGGGGGGTCCCATATACCTCCCGGATGTGGATAGCGCGATAAATCAAGGAACAGGTATCAAGTACTCGGGGTCTTACGGGACACAAGTGGGCGTTCGGAAACCAAATATTTTCTATCACCCACCGATGCCTCTGCTTATTTCAATTTTAGTTGTTAAACAGAAATTAAAGTGACGATAAGTAAAACTAGAATCATCTCCAACATCCACATGCGGCAATTCTCCAACAACTGTGGCATTGACAACACGCAACAGCACTTGAGCAAGCGACTACGACGCGCAAGTCCATCTATCTACCAAACAACAGGTAATAGGATGTGTCCAAGGCAATATAGGGCTGCACGGTTGACCACGGGTACGGAAACTAAAGCATCGCAACACAGATAGCAATAGATCAACAGGAGGGAAGTAAATACTATAAAAGTAAGATAGGTAGAAAGGAGGAGATGCTCGCCTGAAAACATTGTCGAAGGTTTTCCCCGAAGATCGGGGCGAAGCTCACATCAACTCAATGGCCTTATCCGCGAAGAAGCAAAACACTAGAAGAAACACCGGGTGCAGTATTTAATAAAACGGCAGAAGATCGGCATGATGCATGTATGATGTATGGCATGGCAAAGGTGCAATGCAATTAGGTCAAGATTAAGCGGAACCGGGGTCCCGACAATTTAATTAGGTGGTGCAAGTTGTTTAGATTCCCCGCAAATTAAATGTTGTTTAGCAAAACAACAGATGGAACCGGTTCGCTACACATGTTTAAATGAGGCCAATATAAGGCTAGATTTGCCCGCATATGGGCCCCATATTTAATTATTAGGTGAATCGGCATAAGGCCCCCAAACCACAGATATGCATGCGAGATGAATGATTCAATATGCAACAAGTTGTTATGATGTTATAAAATAGGGTTTCGAGAAGGGTTCACATTGAGGTTCGACGATCTTGGTGTTCCGGTCGGGTCGGTCTGTGGTTCGTGGTTCGACGGACTTGGGGTTCCGGGGTTCGACGGGGTTCCGGGGTCGGGGCTCAGGGTTCGACGGAAACGTTCTCGGACTCCGGGAAGGACTTGGTTTGGTGTCGTTCCTGTCGCATACGCGGTCTCCGGGTCATGTCGACGGTCCTGGCGTTCCGAGTGGAGAACTTGGCGTTCGGCGATCTTGGCATGTCGAGGTCCGGTTTCCGGTTCCGACGCCGGGGTCTCGGTGTCCGGGGTGAAGATCTTGTGGAACCGACGAGTTCGGGGTTCAGCTAACGGATCCGCTGAAAGATTGTGATGGTTGAAGTGTTCACAGGGACACACATTCAAACACACATGACTCACGCGTGAGGGAGAAAAACTACATGGTACTGTAACAGAACTTGGCAGGTTGGGGCTCACGGCCTGAAGAGGAACAACGAGCAGAGGCCGAGGGCGCGAGCGCGGAGACGGTGGTCGGCGTCGCACGGCGGTCTCGGCTCGGGGCGGAGCGCGAGCGGAGGCTGCTGAGGCCGATGGGGAGGAACGGTTCGCGGCCGGGCACCGATGGCGACGGCAGCGGGGCGACGGCGCGGACGGAGCCGAGGTCGGAGGCGACGGCGCAGCAGTAGTGGGGCGGCGCTTCGTGGCCGCGTATGGCGGAACGCGCGGTCGACGGCGAGGGAGGAGCGGCGCTGGGCGACGAGGCGAGGGCGACGACGCAGGGCCGGCGGGAAGACTGGCCGGAGCTCGGCTTGGGGCGGAGAAGGCAAGCGGTTGCCCGCTGGCCGCAAGCGGCTCGCGGCGTGGACGGGCGATGAAGGTGATGGCGAAGGGCGGAAGAGGGCGGAGGCAGCAAGCGGGCCATGAGGTTGGTGAGCGGGCTACTGGCGGCGGTGGAGAGCGAGGGGAGGTGGAGGAACCAGCGAGCGAGGAGGAAGGGCGAGAGAGGCGGCGGATGGCCGGGCGTGTCGGCCAAAGGGCGGAGGCGGGTTGATGGGCGGAGGTCGGTGGCGACGGGGAGGCGCAGCGGCTATTGCTTATGGGAGGGAGGAGAAGAGGAGAAGAGAGAGAGAGAGGCAGATGGGGCCAGAGGCGGGCTGCTAGAGGCACAAGGGTTGACCGGGGTGGGAGCTGGGGATGAGTGGGAGTGGGCAGGTGGCCGGGGCCACGGGCAGGGAGGAGGGGTTTGCGTGTGGGGCCCAGCGGCAGGGGCGCGGGGGTGGCCTGGGTGCGTGCTGCTGTGTGCGTGTAGTGTGGGCAAGGTGTGTGGGGCTGGTTGGATGATTGGGAGAGAGGGAGAGAGAGAGGCCATGTGGCAGCACATGGTTGGTTGGGGAAAGAGGAGAGGGTGAGGTGGCGCAAGGGGAGTGGCCAGGGTGAGGTGGAGGGTTGGGTGTGCGTAGATTTGTTGGTGTACTTAGGATTTAGAAGGGCAGGTGTAGGTGGACCGTTTAGAAAATGGGGGTGTCGTTCGGGTCGATTCGGCCCGTTCGACTGCCCCCGCTAAAAACACTGAAACTATTTATTTGATTTAAACGGGCCGTGTGCAAACCGATAGCGGCCAAACAAAAATATTCCGGGGACCCGGTTTTGATGTTTGAATAAAGAGGGGCGTTTAGAAAACTACACGGGCTTTGCAAACATAGTTTTATGCAAACAATGCATGAAGATGACGATGCAATGCACGAATTTAACGCGATTTTCTAGTAGTGGTTTTGCGGGATGCCACACCCGGTGTGGAACGTGCAATGGTGAAGGGCACAATGCAAGAAAGTGTTCTCAAAGGAAAAGAGCAAAAGGAAATCAACGAAGTAGTAGCCAACCAAGTAGTATCCAACAAGCTCCAAGCCAACCAAGTGGTAGCCAATAAGCTCCAAGTCAACCAAGTGGTAGCCAAGAAGCTCCAAGCCAACCAAGGACTAGCCAACCAAGTGGTAGCCAACCAAGGACTAGCCAACCAAGTGGTAGCCAACTAAGGACTAGCCAACATACTCCAAGCCAACCAAGTGGTAGCCAACCAAGGACTAACCAACAAGCTCCTAGTCACAATTTTCTTAGACAACAAGCTCCTAGAAAACAAAGAGGTCGACAACTTGGGCTACGAAGAGGAAGAGGGCGTGGTGGTTTTAATCCCGCTAGTATGATAGGTTACTTAGCCGGACCAAATCCGTATGCTCGCAGGTATGTTCATATTTATGAATATTTTACTATCATTCATGTTTATTGGGTTAAATGCATCCTTTACTAACTTGCCCCTTTTATTCTTATAATAGGTATGACGACTCAACCCAACAAGGCCAATGATGGGGAAGGTGTGAGCTACTCGAAGGTCTGGGCGAATGCTATGGAGGTGGTGGAGAAGAGGAAGGAGGCCGAGGAAGAGAGGAAGAGGAAGGAGGCCGAGGAAGAGGAAGGAAGCTGAGGAAGAGAAGAGAAGGAAGGCATTCGAAGAGGTAGTTCAAATTGCTCGTGACTTGGCAAAAAAGAAGGACGAAGAGGACGAGGTGAAGAACAAGAAGGAAGAGGAAGAGAGGAATATGAAGAAGAAGAAGAAGAAGAAGGAAGAGGAAGAGGCAAAAGGAGAAGGAAGAGGAAGAGAGGAAGAGGCAAAAGGAGAAGGAAGAGGAAGAGAGGAAGAGGAGTACCAATGCTAGGCCACCTTGAGACGATCAAGAGGAAAGGCCACGAAGGGCGTTTCGTACTGACGAGGCCCATGAAAAGGAGGTTACTATTTATTGGTGTGGAACCGATAGCACTGTTAAGGTGTCCCTAGACTACCATTCCGATAGTTGGGGAAAGAAGTTCTTCATGTGTGCCAACTACAATCGCTCTCCCGTGCGTAGCCGCAACCCATACGACACTCCACCGGTATGCACAAGTCTTTTTAGTTCTTCATGTGTCCCAACTATTCCATATCATAGCCTCTAACATGCACTATTTTCTTGTAGTCTCCCCCTCCGGTATGCAGGTACTATACTTGGATAGATATCAAGCAACCTCAATCCAACAAGGCTATCCAAGAGATCGATTGGTCCATAAAAAGAAGGCGCTACTACGAAGCGCAGCGTGACGAGGAGATGGCGAAGCAGCGCAAGGAACATAATGATGAGCTCCGCAAGAAAGAGGAGGAAGAGAATCGCCGCGCTAAGGAGTCTCGGGATGCCGAGAGGGAAAGGCTGCGTCAAGCGGCATGGCGTTCCATGGAGGAAGAGGAAGAGAAGAAGAGGAAGGGCAAAGGGCCTATGTTCTAGACTTTGAGTATGTAACCGGGAGTCATGGACTTGTATGTGTCAAGATTTGCTCGAGAACCTCTTGTTATTTCATGAACTTATATGTTCTAGATTTTAAGGGCAAGAAACTCGTGTTATTTCGTATGTGTTAACAAACATTCCCCCCTCAAAGCTTTTTTGTTTGATGTGTGATCATTTTCCCTCGAAACAACCGCTGAAAGTTGGCTGTAGCAGCATCTTCAAAGTGCGGCGCCAAGAATGGTGGCGTTGCACAGTGCGGCGTCACCCGGACTGGCGCCGCACATGCGCTTGAAAATAGACAGAAGCTTTCGAGCGCACGTGCGGCGCCAGGCTGTACGACGCCGCACAATGTGGCGCCACCAAGCTGCGCGTTGCACCGTGCGGCGCCGCCCAGTTTGGCGCCACACATGCGCTCGAAAATAGATAGAAGAGCGCATGTGCGGCGCCGCACGGTGCGGAGCCACCAGGCTACGCGTTGCACCGTGCGGCGCCATCCGGCGTGGCGCCGCACATGCGCTAGAAAATAGACAGAAGATTCTAGCGCATGTGCGGCGCCACGCCGGACGGCGCCGCACGGTGCAACGCCTAGTGGCTCCGCACCGTGCGGCGCCGTCCAGCCTGGCTCCGCATATTGAATTAGCCGATTCCTGTGCCACCTTGCACCATGTGCGGCACCAGGCGTCATGGCGCCGCACCTTCCTGTCTAGTGTCTGTCTGTTTCAGTTGTTCTGTTTCAGTTGGTTTTTGAGCATGTTTGTTCGATGTTTGTTCGAGCATGTTTGTTCGATGTTGTTCGAGCATGTTTGTTCCAAAAAGACAACAACCATTCAAGTTCACGACAACCATCCAAGTTCACGACAATATCCAAGTTCACGACAACCATTCACGACAACATCCAAGTTCACGACAACAACCATAAGTACCGAGTTCATGACTACAACCATTCAAGACAAAATGCAACATATACTCTACTTCCCACGGGTGGTCCTCGCCCCTCGGCCCCTTCTCGCGGGCATCTTCCTCCTCCTCCTCGGTTCCTCTTCATCCTCCACCTCTAAGCGATATGGATTTTTGGGCTTCTTTGTCTTGGCCGTGGAATGGTTGGGTGTGTAAGGCTTCTTGGGTTGCCTTGGCTTGAGCACGTAGTCGGACCGCTCGTGTACCTTGTAGCGAGTGTAGTTGCCCAATGTCATCTCGTCGGGGACGCTTTTCTCATCTTGCGGCTGTCAACAAAAGAAGATTGGTAAGGACAAATTCAGAAGAAATGCAAGGGAGGGTGGGGGATGCAATGGTTGTACTACCTCGGGTGTGTTCGACTCGTCCTCGGATGTGGAGTGATGATTGCCAGAATTGTCACCTTCGGGCGTGTTGGACCGTGACGCGGACGGTGTTGCCACCTCGGGGTCACGGCAACCTAGCAAGTTCGACAGCCGCCTTAACTGTTGGCCCTTCTTCTTAATGAACTCACGAAACAGAACCTCTCCCTTCTCTCCGCGAGGGTATGTGTCCAAAGCGTCCTCGCATGCATCGGCGGACTTCCTTACCTGATCGCACTGTCATAGACAAGAAACTAGTAAGTTATCCATGCAAGGTGTGAGAAGCGCCTAGATGGAAAAAATATTATTCGGCACACTTTACCACAAAGTTGACCAAGGGAGCAAACTCGGTTTGTCGCCCTTCTCTGACCATGATGTTGTATTGTTCGGTTGAAAGCTCATCAAACACCAATGGCTCCTCCAAGATCGAATCCCGAAATGCCCGTGGGTATATCTCCACCCGCGCGTTGTCAACGAACCATGCGATGTAGTTGTTGAAAGCATCCCGATTGAAGGACCTATCCTGTGCTCCTTTTACTTTCCTAGCCTCGGTCACACACCTCCTGAATTTCTCAAGGTGCTTCCTATGAAGCTTGGGCCAATCCTTCTCCTTCCTCTACTTCTTCCGGTCCAAGCTGCACACAACAACAACAAGTCAAAAAGCATTATTTGGCGAATGATAAGCAGATCACATGGTAAGGCAGTTAATAGCTTACCTATGGAGCCCTAAGTCCGTGTCCTTCCACTCAGGAGGGACAATCTGAAATAACCCAAACTGGGTCATGACACGGTGAGGCTGGTGATACTCAACATCCCACATGCACACCATGGGGCAACGCATTAGCCACAGACGAGATTCTCTAAGGCAAATAGGGTTAAGCCGATAGTCCTCCGGAACACCAAAGTGGTCCCCTCGACCGTATGGCTCCCACGTCACCTGCATCATACCACACTCATGTCAGGGTCAAAGATTACAAGTTCAAGACATATAATTGACCGCACCTGAGGAAATTACCTGATCCATGGTGATCGTGTCAAACTCGTTGGTGTACCTCTTGTACGTCTCCACTGGGTCTGTTGGCGGTTCGGAGACCACATCCCACTTGTAAGCCCACATGGGGAGAAGGTAGTCGTTGCCGTTATCAATGTAAGGATTGAATGACAACAATCTCAGCCGTCCAATGGGGAAGCGTTCCCAGCTCCACACCGAAAGAAGGAGTAAACAACCACCAATCCCTGAATCGGCGGCGCTCCTAAGGCAAGCGTCATCCAGCTGCAGATGAAGTGAACAACCATTTGGTAAGAACAATTTTTTTTTGAGATAGTGCAGAAATATACAACAACATTTGTAAATAACTCATTACCTGACGGTACAACCAGGCCAACGTCGTAGAACCCCAACTGAAGGTAGAGTAAAAAAACCCAGCAACTTGAGCCAATGCCACTGAGCACGATCCCCACTGCTGTCAGGAAACAGAGTCCTCGTGATAATGTACCACACATACACACGAGTGTATGTCTTGATCGTCTCCTGATCGGCATCCTCGGGGCAAATCTTGAAATTCTGGATGATCCAAGTAAAAGTAGCCCCGTCAGCGACCCTCAGTCTTTCCCCCTTCTTATTTATAGCCTCGGGTGGATCCTTCCCTATAAGGGAGACCATCTGCTCATGCCACCCGTCTGAATCCGAGCACATGCACACAGGGTTTCCCTCGATTGGGAGTGCCAGGATCATGCTCATGTCCTGCAAAGTGACCGTAGTCTCACCGGTCCTAAGGTAAAAGGTGTGCGTCTCCGGCCTCCACCGGTCCACAAGCGCGGTGATCGCAGTAGGGTTGAAGGCCGGTGTGGACCGAGTGACCATGTGGATAAAGGGGAGGATTCCTAGCTGCTGGATGTACGGAGTGTACCGCGCATCATAAGGAATCTTGCCGGACGAGACCTCATGGTACCTAAGTCGAAGGGTTTGAAGCTCCTGCAAACATACAATGGCAAAATGTTAGATTTCCATCTAAAAAAACATGGCATCTTGTTCGACTTGCATTGAAGTTTTTAGTACCTGTCTCTTCTCCGACATCTTGTAGGCACGGTGTTGAACATCATAGTGAGCATTGTTTAGAAGGGGGTTTAGAGACATCCTACATATTCAAAACAATAGAGAGAATAAGAACAATTACAAAATGTCTATCTTATAGTTCTAGCATATAGTTCTAGAATCTAGAATTGCAAGCTAAATCAACCATCTTATAGTTCTAGCATACGTCCATCTTATAGAGACATCCTACATATTCATCCTACTCTACCTATAGTTGTAGCATCTAGAATTGCAAGCTAAATCAACCAACTAGAGTTCTAGCATATAATTGTAAGATAAATCAAAACACCAACTAGAGTTCTACCATATGTTCATCTTACTCTAGCCATATGGAATTGCAAATATGAACAAAACACCTAACATATACTTGTAAGCTAAATCAACCAACTAGAGTTCTACCAAAGATTACTATGCCATATCTAAAACTACATCTCCAATAAGCATTACAGTGATTCATATAAATTTCAAAATCCAAGGGAATCTAGGGTTTCACCCAATTTTACAAATAGAGGATAAATTAGAAGAAATTTGCGGATGAATTTGCTAGGATATGGGAGAGAATACCTGGGGAGGGATTGGGAAGGAAGTTTCTTGGAGTATTGCCTCGAATCTAGTTGATTTGAGTGGGGGAGCGCCGAACCCTAGTCGCCATTCCTATTGCTCTGTTCGTGGTCTGGGAGAGAATGAGGGTCGGGGGCTGGGGCTGGCGCCGCGCTGGTACTAGACCTAATGTGCGGCGCCACGCGTGCTGGCGCTACACTACACAATGCGGCGCCACATGTAAAGGCTCCGCACTAGCGGGACCGGGGCCCACGAGGCCACGGGCAAGCCACGCTGGCAGGTGCGCGGCGCCAAGCCTCGTGGCGCTGCTCTTCAGAGTGCGGCGCCACCGTATACGGCGTTGCAAAAAGGGGTAGTTCCATGTATTTCTTTTGGCCAGAGTTCATTTTGTGAAATTGTTATTTTTTTAGGTTATTTTCGTCCATTCTGCCGCCTAGTTCGCGCATGAGGTAAACCCAGAGGCCGGCCTAGAGATAGCGGCCCATCGGAGAGAACGATGGGCTACTTTCTTCCTGTGTCGCTGATGTCTACGCACTTCTATTTTTGTAAATAATTGTTGGATTTCCAAATACAGAGGTTTGTAAAACAACAACAAGTTTTCCATAAGTGGATTATCCAAGGTTTATCGAACTCAGGGAGGAAGTGGTCAAAGATATTCCCTCTCAAGAAATCCTGCAATCAAGATACAAGAAGTCTCTTACAAGTGATAACGGTGCCAGAAAATAGCTTGACGGTAAGGTAAAGACTAAAGGCAAAAAGAAGAAAGCAAGCAAACATGTAACAGATCTAGATGCAAACGGTGTTTCAATGTTTAGAAACAAGTCCTAGGGATCATACTTTCACTAGTGAACACTCTCTCATATAAATATCTTCTCTTCATGATACTACCCTGAACTACTCTCCCGTTGGACACTCTAATCCATGGTAGGGCTATAACAGCACACCTCAAAGTTCGCCTTTACCAATCTAGATAACCCCACACTGTCACCTTGAGCGCTAGATGGTTCAAACAGACACCACAATTTCATAGAGAAAACCAACTCAAAATTTACTCATGATAAATATATATGTAACCTAGCTTAAGCATAGATCTATTAAAGCACGATGAGTATTTATGTAGACTCTAGCCTAAGTGCCACCATGCCGTGCACGCTGTCACTTTCACACATATGGAAGAGCAGAGATCTATTGAAGCACTTGAGTAACATAGTAGATCTACTTGATTACAAAGCTCATGACCACAATAAGATCATGCATAGAGAGAGATGAACACATAGATACCAGTAGAGCCCTTAGCCTCGAGAGAGAACTACTCCCTCCTTATCATGGTATTCAGCAACGGTGATGAAGATGGCGATGTAGATTGATGGAGATGGCTCCGGGGGCACTTCCCCGTCCCGGCAGGATGCCGAAACAGAGACTTTCTGTCCCCCGAATCTCTCCTTCGGTTGTGGCGGCGCTACGGAGGTTTTCGTGGCTTTCTCCCAGATTCTTTTGGGTTTCTGAGTCGGAGGCTTCTTATAGGCGAAGGAGGCAAGGTCGGTGGAGGGCCAGGGGGCCCACACCCCGTGTGGGCGCGGCCAGGGTGAGCCCCGCGCCCACCTAGGGTGTGGACACCCTGGTGTCCTCCTCCTCCGTCTCATCTTCGATTTTCCTTATCTCTCACGGGAAAAATATGAACTTTGGCTTTTGTCCCGTCCAATTCCGAGAATAATCATTTTTTAGCTTTCTGAAACCAAAAACAGCATAAAACAGGCAACTGGCACTATGGCATCTTGTCAATAGGTTAGTTCCAGAAAGTGTATAAAAATATCTCAAAGTGTAGACCAAACATAGCAAAGTGGATACTAAACAAGCATGGAACATAAAAAATTATAGATATGTTTACGACGTAGCATTCGCCTTCGGATAGCCTTCCCGCCTGCAAGGTCGTGCCCCGCATCTGATCTACCACCCGTGTCTTCGCTGACTACGAGTAGGGGGAATGAAGAGCGCATCCACCCAAATCGACCTCGACTATGTGCCCTCTTTGAGGTGTCCGTCGCCGGTTTCCCATCGCCCTCATGCAGCGCTGATAGGGGCAGCAGCGACGGCTTCGATGGCTTCGATGGGGATTGATTAGGGGGTTTTCCCCGTCCAGACGGGGTTCGTCCTTGTGCCGACCGTGGATGAGTTAAGGGCATCGGCCATCGCCGTCGGGGCGTCGTTGTCGAGTCGAGAGATAGCTAGCCCACTAGGATTGAGACACGTGTCGCAGTGGTACTTTTCTTACCCACCGAGCTTTGATCCCGTGTCGGTAGAGTGGCCTCTCCGTCCCTCCCCTTTCCTGGCCGGATCCGCGGCTCCTGGAGCAGTTGTCGTCTCATCGAGACCGGTCGTTGCGAGCATGCCCGCTCTAGCCACCGCCGTGACCGGCACGGTGGATCTTCTACTCCGTCGTCTTCATTAGCTAGCTACCAAACGATAACTTCGTCTACTTCTCCGGCTCAGGTAAGGTTTTTTTCAATCGTCCTCAGTTTCGTAGATCTGTCGTTGCTAGCATAGCCTCTGCATGATTGATTGCACTGCTTGCTTGTTTGATTGGCATGCATAGTGAATCCTCGTGTCAACATTGACCAGTACTGTAAAATCATTATGGCTATCTTATGAGTAATTGATTTGCTTTGTTTATTGCTTGTCTATGATCTACAGATCTCAATGTTGCGTACTTGTTTTGGTTTCCATTGTTTACCTACACATGTTGATCAATGTTGATCACTTTTGCAAAATCATAATAGTTACCATATGAGTAATTGCTTTGCTTTGTCAATTGCTTGTTTATTGTCTACATATCTCAATGTTGAGTACTTATTTTTGCTTGCCATTGTTTGCCTAGACATGCCACTGATCAGTGTTGATTACTACTGCAAAATTATTGTAGTTTCCTTGTGAGTAACTGCTTTTATGTCAATTGCTTGTCTATTGTGTACACTGATCAACACCTTTTCTTGATCATCGTGTTACTGTCAATGTTTTGCTCTTGACTGATTAGTTGTACATGGCAAGATACCCAAGCAGCACTAGGACACCCTCTGCAGGAATAGTCATTCCAATGTCGGGGTACGTGGACTTCCTCCTAGATATGGCCGCTGCATAGGCGAGGTCCAACATGTTTCGGTTATTTGATGTTATTGTTGTAAAGGAAAAGGAGTCAGCGCAAGGTCGCCATCCCTGGATTGGGCACCACCTCGTCAATGACCTTCCTCATCGCTTCTTCGTCAAGATCTAAAACTCTATAGCTCCCCCGTCATGAAGCTGGTGGTGGTAAAGATGCTGCAGTTTAAGCGTTAAGTTTGCATTGTGACGCTGAAGACTTTCACCTTCTGCGAGTACGATGTCCAGCTCAAGATGTACGAGGAAGAGGTCTATTTCCTAAAAGGGTGGAGGGAGTTCGCCAAGAAGATCAAGCTCTGGGTGAGTGACGTCCTGGCCTTCAAGTTTATCAACAAGCTGGGGGCTTCAATGTCACTCTCTTAAAGGGATTTTAGCAGCAAGCCGGAGCTGATCACCTACGGCATGCTGCTGTAGTGATCCTCCTCTGCTGCCAGGTGAGGACGACGTTGATGGATTTGATGGACATAGTTGCTATCATTTTGCACAAGATGTAGTACCTAAACCAGTCCTTTTAGATCAGGGATGTGTAGCGCTGACGTGAAGCACCGATCAGGTGCCATGGGATGCACATGTTTAAGAATTAACCCCTCTATTTATGAACTTGTTGTGTTAAGGATCTAGTTACATTCATGTATGTTCATGGTTGCTGTGTGGTAAACACACCATATTTAAAAGTGGTGAGTGTATCTTGTTTGTGTGTGCACTGAGAGGGAAGTAGACTAACAAATAGGCGTTGTCTGCATCTATTGGAAAAACAGGCGACCAAACGGATTAAAAATTCGGTCCAAAGCATATGACTCAGGTTACCAAACGGGATGCCATGTTGTCGACTGGTTGAGCCCACCTTGGCACTATCAGGCCGGGCCAAAAATCCGACAGTCGTGTCCTAAACAATTTAATTCACTTTCGTATCGACTTGTTGAATGCCTATGGTTTCTTTTCTAAGTGACTATTGCAATCGTTTAGGGCGTGTTTGGTTGGTCGTGGCCTTTTTTATATCTGGGGATCATGGCTTCACGGAAGTTGTCCTTGCAAATACAACCTCTAATACGTAAAGTGCAAATTGTTCGGTTGCCGATGTTCACTATTTCAGCATCAGGGGAGAAACACAACCTCTCTGTTTGGTCGATTGTTTTAAGTCGTTCGATGCAAAGTTTGGTTGTTTGGTCTGACAGTCGACCCTCTCTGCCGTGCCGTGCCCACGTCGCTGTCAGCGGCGGTGATCGACCTTGCACAGTTGCACTAGCATCTGTCTGTCTCTCCCCCGCTTTCAATTTAAGAGAGAGACAACCCAGAGTTAACTGAACCTACAGAATTAACGAAGAGCAACTCTCCTCACGGACTAGCCTCCAGATTATATGCGTCTGATGTAATAATGAGTCCTGAAAAGTCCAAACGAATTCAGATTTCATCCCTTTTTTCAGTCAGTTCCTCCAGATTAGATGTGGTTCTTTCAGCATGTCGTCCGACTGAATTCTCCAGAACAAGAATAGAACAGCAGGCAGAATAAAACAGACACGAAGAAAAATTTCAACGTATCTTTGCAACTAAGCACGCATGTAGTTGCAACCATGAATCATGCCATTACCGGGAATCATACCATTAAAATCGTGATCGGTCTGGCGCATGGAGGTATAGTAGAGGAGCTACACCAATACTGCAACCGTGAATCATACGATTACACCGAAATCAATCTGGCGTTGAGGGGCGGCGGGTAGACGAGCTAGGGGAGAAGTACACCTTGGTGGAGGAGACGGCCGCGGGGCTAGGCGGCGTCGTGCGCATCCGGGTGCCATGCCTCTGGGAAGGCCTCGTCGCCCGTCGGCGCCGTGCGCATCCGAGTGCCGGACTCCACACTGCCGGTGACAGCATGTGCTCAACGCTCTGCCCCCTCGACGAGCCCGTCGCGGCGGCGTCTTTCACAGCGCTCTCGCTCGGCGAGCTCGCGAAACAAGAGAGAAAGGGGACGAGATTAGCCTAGATGATTAAGGGATATGCTTGCACGCCGAGGGGCAAGACCTTGCATCCGGGGCAAGCCGGCCGTGTTTCCCATTAACATCTCTCCCGGGCCCGTCCTTGAAAAACCGAGTTCCTAGCGAAGCAACTTTTGAACTGTTTTTAAAACCAGTGCGATGCAAAAAATCTCATATAACCCAGCAAAATAAGCGAGCCAAATTCTTTCCGCTCGATGCAAGAAACGAAAATACGCCTAGCAAACACGCCGTGGCAAGACAGGGCAGGCCCGATCTTGGGCAGTGTCCTGCGTCGCGCTCCGGTTCACTAGCCGTCCAGGTGCATTGGCATGCCCATGGACTGCTTGCATCTTGCCTGGGCATGCAAAAAGACAGAGACGAATGGCACCATTGTGGGGTGTTGCATCCTACCGCCAACTACGATGAGGAAGTTCGTTGCAAAAGTGGGGTAGCGTGCCTGGCTGTGCAACGTCGACAAGGTCAAGGGAGAGCGGCTGTGGAGGCATTGCTGGAGGAGGGGTGTTGCGGTATGTTGGCGGCTGGCCAAATCTTGGGTTTGCTGGATGGTTGAGGTTGCTAGTGAAAGACGCACTCTGGTTGTGGCCAGAGTTGCCACCGCCGCCGACGCCGCCTATGGGCGTCGTTACCTTGTTGGAGGCGTCGGTATGCAGCTCTCGCCTTCCTTCCTAGCATGCTCCCGGGGAGACGCCAGATTTGGTCTTTAGATCAGATGATGGTGGCGCTAAGTGGCGTCGTATCCCCTCTCGAGGCCATCATTCTTGGAGGTGGATCCAGCCAAAGGGACTTGTGGTTCGCGGAGGTGCTGGAGGACGTTGGCTATAGGACCACATTGTTAGGGTTTTCGCCTAGTTCTCCTCCAATAAACCAAGCTGTCAGTTTAAACGTCCCCTTCCCTCCCGTGTCGTCCCTGCTCGGGCAGCACCGGAGGGAAAACCCTGGCCGTCAACGGGGCCTCCCTCCACCCAATTACCCCTTCTCCGCCTCCATCAGAGGATGTGGCCGGGAAAAGCCCTTGCCGCTGATGGTGGAGGCGGGCCTTCCCGACATACCCCATCATGATGGCCTCTGGCCAGGGCGACGGCAGAGGTCCAAGAGGGTGGCGACGCTGGTCGAAGCGGCGGTGGACATGCAGATCGTCCAGAGTGGTAGGGTCACGGTCTGGTGGTGACGATCTGGTTTAGATCGGTCCCGTTCGAAGGCAGGACGATCTACGAAGGGCGACGGTGGAGCGGCGGTGGTACTGCTCGACAGTGGTGCGCGCTACGACGGTGCGTTTTCTGCGGGGCTCAGTGGTGGTTCAGATGACGGCGTTCCTCAGGTTTATCCCGAGGGCGGCCGACGTTTGTCGATCTAAACAACGAGTTTCTGGAGATGGGATTGTCGGTGAAAGCCGCGCCGACTTTGGTCATGGCGGATGATAGCGGCGTTTTCAATGACGTAACCTTGTTGAAGGCATCGTCGTTGCATCTCTCGTCGTCTAACTCGGGCTTCTCTAGGGGAAACCCTAGATCTGGGTATCCCGGATCGGATGAGGACGATGCTCGACGCCGTTTTACCTCTTGGGGGCATCAATTTTGGAGTAGCTACTGATCTAAGGGGAAGAAGGTGGGGCGGCTTCATCTTGCACAGAGACGCCAGTGGATTTTTCAAGTCATGCCTAACCGCCAGGTGCTAAGGTCTGTCATGTCTGGTTCGGTAGGTGCTACGCACGACGGATCTTCCGAGGGTTTCTAGCTGCGTCGGATGGAGGGACTAGGCGGCATGGTGACGAGGGGTCTCGGTGGCGATGACACGTGCATCTGATGGACGCGCGCAGGGTGGTGGCGCAATTTGGCGTCTTGGTGGCGTTGACGGCAGGCCTGATAAGGGAATTATTTTGATCCTTCTGAAGATGGGTTGGCGGAAGACGGCGCCAACAGAAGATTGAGCGTGCACGATGGTGTGCGCTATGGATTAGCTGGACCGGTTTGTGCTCTTGACCCGCCGTGAGGCGGTTTTGGGACCTCCGATATGTTGACGATGTGCGTTGGTGTGCGGTTAGAGTGTTCTGACATGGCTACCCCCGTCATCAAATTGTTTTAGGGAGGTGGCTTTGATTGATCTTTGTATTCTTTTTGTAAGGTTTTGTTGAATAATAAATAAAGCGGGCTGTATGTGTATCTTTTTGATGTAGAGGTCGGTGATATCACCTCGATTTTGAAAACAAAACAAAACAAGCAACTTGTTTTCTATCTATTCATTGGATTTAGGAGTTCTCTTGCTAACATAAAAAACATCTTCTTTTCATGAGTGATATATCAGACTATATATTTGGTTTGAGCACGTTGTTTTTTTATGTCAGAATATATTGGTTCATGTCTGGTGTGGTGGGCTCGTGGAATGAGAAAGAAAAATAGAACGGCAACAAAAATAAAATGGTTAAAATCGTTGATATCATAGTATATTGATATAATCATGAGTCAAACTGTACAGAAAACATAACAATTGGTCACAAATTACCAAATAAGTTCATTATGAAAAAGAAGTTTATACTACAAAATATAAAATACGAAACAAGAGCCACTTGGTTCAGACCCTCTGCTCCGGGGACACCTCGTGGAGCGCCCTGCCGTCCGTCGTCCGGCGCCCGGCGCCCTCACGGACAAAGAAGAAGTAGAACCCGGCGCCTATTCCGACGCAGGTGAGCACCCAGACGGCGATCTTGAGCCCCGCGTTGGGCATCGCGTCGGCGACGCGGCCCGCGATGGTGTTGGCGAGCGCCACGGAGACGCCCCAGACGGCCATCCTGACCCGCCACCGCTCGGGCGCCGCCGCCGGGTCGTCGCGCCGCAGGAGGTTCAGCTTGGCGAGGCAGCAGTAGAGCAGCGCGACGAGGTAGTAGGTGACGATGACGAAGGCGAGGTTCCGCGGCCTGTGGCGCGACCGGTACACGCCCCACGCGAAGCTGCCGGCGAGGAGGAGCAGCACGATAGCCAGTAACGCCCAGCGGCCCCAGTCGCCCCGGGGCCGGCCCTGGCCCAGCTGCGCCGTCTGCGGCGCCGGCCGGGGCGGCGCGTCACGGGCCACCGGGTAGGACGTCGCCGCGGCGGGCTCCATTCGCGCGCGCTAGAGCTGGGGCAAGGTGGTGGAGAGCTCGATCGAGCTGCCGCTGCTGGTGCCGGAGAACGTGGACGGAGCGTTGCGTTGAGCACGATCGACACCGGCAGCGGTTGGCTTGTATAGGACAGGGTGGCCTCACATGCTAGGAAAATGCAGAGAAGAAGCGGTGTAGTTCGAGCAAGCGCGTCTGACTTTGGCCAGCTTCCCCAGATTAGGTCAACGGCTGCACTTAAATTACTGAAATGTAATAAAGTGGTACTCAACAGATTAGTAACAATATCAGCTTGGCGTGAAGAAGATTTCAATAATTACAGATCTGTCGCCCAAATGTACTGTTAACGTGTTGTAGCCTCTCAGTTTTCAATAATCAGAAGTAAAACTTTGTCTGAAAGCACAAGCAAACCGCATATACAGACACACGCAACGACGAGCAGTTCAAAGTTCAGGCCACCGGTTTTGCCACAAAAAAGTAGTACTACAAGGAATACGTCCGATACTTACTTGGGGAGATTCATGCATGGTCAATTATCGGATGCTACCTTCATTTCATAAAACAAGACATGTAAATTTAGTCAAAAGTTAAATGATGCGAAATTTGACCAAGTTTATATAAAAACTATGAACAACATTAGTATAAAAATATATTTCATGATGTATCTAATAAGATTGATTTCATATTGTAGACATTTATGCTCTCTCTCGAAATAGACTTTCACACCGCTTTATAAATAAAGCCACACTCGGTCGAAGAGATACAAAGTGATGAGGAGATTCTTTTACACAGCAGATCAAAGATAAAAACAAAACGATATAACAAGAACCCTGACTTGCCATCAGGGACACCGAAACAAGACCGATGAACCGGAGCTCCACGCCGCCCTAAGAAGGTAACGACACAATGTGACGCTAGCGACAAGATCAAATGACCAAAGGGTTTCGCCCGAAGTTAATATGTGGAGAAGGTTCCCACACATGCGCCCCCCAAGAGGGAAACGACACCCGCAAGCATCACTGCCGATGGCGCCGAAGTGCTGTGCTTTTGCCCGAAAAAACCCTCAAAACCACATCCGGTATACGGATTGTCCACTGGGCTTTGTAGAACTTAGTCAAACTTTGCACCGTACGCCTTGTTTTATGATGGATGTAGTAGGAGATTAGGTGTTTTTCGATATAGGCATTGCTAATCTCCGTTCAGATAGAGGGAACGGGGTATTCTCAGTATGTTGGATTATTAGGCATAATTTTTACAATTAATTTTAAAATATAAATCATGATAGCAACAACTATAATCACGTGAACCTCTAACATACTAGATGTATTGATCAACATAAACAGTAGCAGTTATACACACTAACAACCATAGTAAAGCAACAAATCGGATGACAGTATACTTAGTGATCGCTTGGCGATAAAGTAACCGTTGGTGCAGCGTTTGCAGTAGCATGTTGAAGAAGTCGGCGTTGAAGACGACGTGCACGATGTCCGGCTTAACGACCAGGAAGACGCGCCGTGATGACGACCTTGAGCAGTCGCGTGGAGCGCTTCCCAAAAACCTTATTCGCCCTCTCCCGTATAGGTCAGGATCACAAAGGCGAGTGGTTTCAGATACCTGCTCTCTCAATCGCCGGTGCACATCGGCAAGTGCGATGGAGTACACTACGGTGGCAGCGCAAGCAAAGAGACCGGAAAAACCCTAGATTAGTTCGGTGTTGTGCATTGTGGAAGCCACACATGCGTTTATATAGAGCAGAACGAAAAATCCCGTATAGGACACGATGTGGACCAAGCCCATGACAGACACGTTCGGGTCGGTTACAGATAGCACACGATCCGGGAGCGACCCGAATCCACTAATTGTTGACACGTCTCTCTAACCACACACATTTTTATGAGTAGCAAAATAAATCTCGGTTCGGCGAGAGCGTCAAGACGGGTGGGCGGGCAATCGTTGTCGTCGGAGGAGGAGCGTGTGTAGCTCTCTCATTGTCACCCACTTACAAAGTAGTACAACACTCCACCTTATAAGGTGGTACAACTCTTCTTCAACTTTCCATGTGGGACTAAACTTTATCTTTCACTATTCTTAACACGCACATATGTGAGCTGCCATCAACTTGGGCCTAATCACATATGGGCTCAGAGGCGGAGCCAGGATTTGACAATAGGGGGCGAGCAGGCGGCGAAAAAACAAAAATGTTGCCATCTACAGAGTGCCAAGTTAGTTGATAAAAAATGTTCCATTGATCTAGTATTCACCTTTTATAGTAATGTTTAAAAAAAATCGACATTCAAGTAAATCATTTGCTTTGAGAACCAAGTATTGCTCGGATGGTTAATAGAGTGATCTCACACTTCGGGTTTGGTGGTGGGATTTATCCCGGTGGCGTGGCACTTGTCAAGAAGTCAGTAATGGTGGGTTTTTTTAACACGGAAGGGCCCCGAAGGACCTAGATGTTGTATTAAATTTGAGCCGTGGTGTTACATTTTACATAGAGGACGTCCACAAGAAGAAGAAATACATCCAAGTCCTCACATTTTTCAAACACGACCCTACAACAAGAAATAGAAAGGCAATCGGGTCGATCACCACCGAACTCGCGTCGTCTCTTCCAGACACGGCCAGCAACCTCGTCGCCGGGGACAAGACCACTTGGGACGAAGCCGCCAAAGAGCTCTACGCTGCTTGAGCTAAAAGGCCTCCCTTTTGGCACATAGGCCAGGAGGTTTGAGAAGAGCTGACGCCGGCAAAGAATCCAAAGATCAGCCATGCACGCCAGAGCCTGGAGCGGCCGCCTTTTGGCCATAAGAGTCGACGGCAAGACGGCATCAGGTCGTCGAAGCGTCATCGATGATGCGCTCCGGAAGATTGCAGCAACCGACCTTCCCCGTCACGCCAATATCCACCGATTTGTGCCTCTCCCAACGCCTCCTCCATCTCCACGATGGCCAGAACAAAGGGAATAGGCAACAGACCTGCAGAATCAGCTCGGCACCAGACTGCGGGCTTATTGGGAGAGGAGCTCTGGCTGGACTCGATCTCTGCCGCCGCCCTCCATGGACGCCGACAGGGAAACGAGGCCATCCACGTCTCAACGCTGCTCGCTGGCGCCGAGGACAAGCTCAAGGACGGCGGTACGCCATTCGCCACATGGGCACACATGGGCACACATGGGACTACGCCCAAACCTAAAACTAATCCTAATACTACTACTGTACAGAGAAAACCGACATCCAGATCTAGCTCTACATCCTCCGACGCGAACGCCGGCGATGAGAGGGATTAGATCCGGGAGGTCGGAGGCGACTCTCAACGAAGGTGGGTGGAGAAACTTTCAGAGAGGGAGAGTCCAAGACACTGCTGGATCCATTCCACACCCTTCCCAGTAATGGTGGTTTGGCCAATACCTATGCTCCCCAGTTTTTTGTAGACGATGTAGTTGTACTAGGTGTTCATAAGAAAATCTTCATTAACAGTTCTATCTTAGTGTACAAATAAGTATGCACAATTTTAATCCATCTAACAAGTACTAGTCGGTAGATCATACAGATCTACTTCCTCTGTTTTGAAATAAGATGTTTTAGATTTGTGAAGTTAATGTATTTAGACATCTTTTATTATGTAGATATATTTGAACCTACCACTAAAAGGTGTCTAAATACATTTGTTTCACAAACCTAAAACATTTTATATTTCTAAACAGAGGAAGTACACAACATACATTGAGACTTGGGTTTAGACTAAACCTTAAGCCATCTCGTACTTTGGCCAGCCGGTGGCACCTCCGCTTTCATGGATCATCGACAAATCATCATGCGGCGGCTGCCGATGGAGCCCTAAATTGGATGGCAGTGAATCAGATGGAAGAAAAGGTTTTGAAATCGTAGGTTCACAGCTGTAATCGTATTCTATCGGTATCATCTGGACTTCAGCTGTGGTATATATATGTCCTTCCAATAGTGAGAACCACTAGTGGAAAAAGGGCATATAGTTCCGGTTTGTAAGGGCCTTTAGTCCCGGTTTTACACCCGGGACTGCGAAATCGGGACTAAAGGCCCCTATTTTTAGTCCCGGTTTGTTACAATCCGGAACTTGAGGGCCACCGCATGGCCGTTTTTGCTGCAGGGGGATGAAGGACCTTTAGTCCCGGGTCCTGGACTAAAGATTTTTTTTTGATTTTTTTTCGATTTTTTTCTTAAACTTTTGAATTGTTTGACTCATAATCCTCTCACTTGGAACATTTTTAGCATTAAATATATTTAATCTTAGGTTAAATTACACTTCTGGTCAAACTTTCCATTCGGTCACCCATCCTAGCACTACTTCGCCCTCAGCATGCTTAACTTCTCTGTTCCATCTGAATGTCTTTGCGCGAAGCCTTTTTGTACTTTGTTGTCAACACTATCATATCAATCCTATTAGCCCATATCAATATGCGAGAAATCTTTATTTATTGAAACTACAAACAACTATTTTAGTAAACAACAATAAATAAGTAATAATAATATTTTAATATAATGAAAGTAAAAAAAATAAATAAAATAACATTTTATTCATTTTTGCCATTATTCATTTAATATGGCATAAATAATATCTTTAAATTTGTAAATCGAAATTCGACAAATAATATATTCATTATTATCAGAAAAATGTGAGGAATCAAAATATGGAATAAAAACTTACTAAATAATAAAAAATTAAATAACCTTTTACCCTTTTCAAAATTTAAAAATGTAAAAGAATCAGAAAAATGTGAGGAATCCTTTATTTATAATTTTAAAAATCTAAAAATGCGAGGAATCCAAATAAGGCTGTTAAAATCAAACTCAAATTTTTTTTCTACACATTTTGATAGATTGTAATTTTTTTTCGACATCGTACGCAAAAGTTATAGTAATTTTAAGTTGCCCGCGTCGCACCCCTTTAATCCAGGATCGTATCACCCCTTTAGTCCCGGGCTGTATCATGGCCCGGGACTAAAGGGTGTTGCCCGCGCTTGCACACCTTTAGTTCCGGACTGTATCACGACCCGGGACTAAAGGTCCGAAATGACCCGGAACTAGAGTTTTCTCGGTCTCCTGGCCACCAAAAATGGTCCGTAATAAATCAGGACTAGTGTCAGACTCTAGATCGAACCGAAGCTTCTTTTTCTACTAGTAGACTAAGGAGTCCATATCTAATTCTTTTTGGGCATGGGCCATCTTAGATCGCTAGGAATTTAGGGTATGTAAACTTTTTTGAGTTTAATGGCCGACTAACTAATCACAATTAACACAGATAGTACTCGCTATTGGCACTCAGACGTATGTCAAGCTTAATTAGGAAAATATGATACAAACATGTAGCGCGGTTGATTATTTCTAGAGTATGATTTCATATTACTCTATGCATTAGGATGTTGTTTACTTTAATAATAAGTACTCCTACAAGCCACTAGAGGAAACTCATATGCTCGTTTTGTGGTAAAAAATCATCCTAAATGAGTGCGAGCTTGATTTGCAATATATTGTTTTCCTTGGGTCACAATAACTCCACGATTTTCATTTCTGTATGTACATTGGCATGACTATTTCTCATGTTTCTTCAAAATTTGAATTTTATAGTACCAAAAATTGCTTACATGAATGGTGATGCCTTTTAAATGGGATTGTATGCGTTTTATGTACTCCATCACGGCTTTGCGCTCTTATTGCTTTCGATGATGTGTGTCCTTTCTAAAGGCTTGAAGAAGGTAGGCAAATGAACTATTGTCTAGTAGGTACCTTGGCTCACTTATTGGAAACCATTCTCTCTGTGATTTCTTATGCTATGATATTAGGTCCCTTGGAATAAGGAGATTTTATAATCTAAGTTATATTGGTTTGTCAGAAATTGTTTATCGATACTGCAATTTAATGCTCTTGTACTACTGTTTGAATTAGTGCGCACCCATTTTTATATTAACCTGTACGAACAACGGAATCAAGTTACATAGGGTAAAATATTCTAATAGAATGGGATCTTTTGTATTATCTTTGCCAATTCTTTAGGAGATTTGATTTGCAGTGCAAAATTCAATTTTATCCCGAATCACCATTTAGTTGCTATATACTGGTGCCTTACAAGATAAATAAAAATTTGAAACGATGCCTGGCCTTAGCTTAGGACTAGAATGTATTACTAGTTCAAACCCTTTGCTCCGGGGACACCTCGGGAGGAACACTGTCGGACCGGCAAGCCCGACTCCTATGGCGCCGACGCCTATGCCTACGCCAGTGATCACCCAAACGGCGATCTATAGCCCCAGGTCCGGCATGGCGTATGTGACGCGGTTAGCGATCCCGTTTGCAAGCGACACCGAGATTCCCCACATGGTGAGCCTGACCTGCCACCGCACGGGCGTCGCGGCCGGGTCGTTGTGCCGTAGGTGGTTCAGCTTCACATATGGCTGCTTTATTTCATTTTTTGTGTCATGTAAATGGTGTTGCCTTTAAAATGGGTGTGTATGCGTTTTATGTATTCCATCATGGCTTTGCGTTATTATTGCTTTTGATGGCGTGTATCTTTTGTAAAGGCTTGGAGAAGGTAGGAAAATGAACTGTTGTCAAATATGTACCTTGGCTCACTTATTATAAACCATTCTCTCTGCGATTTGTTATGATGTGATTTTAGGTCCCTTGGAATAAGGAGATTTTGGAATCTAATTATTGGTTCTTCATCAATTATTCATTGATACCAAATTTGGCGCTCATCTGTGTACTACTACCTCGGTTCCAATGAATAAATAGAGTATTTTTTTTTGAAATGTGAAACTATGTAAAGTTTGAACAAGTTTATATAATAAATTTACATGTATAATAAAAAAATCAATATCGACTGATACATCATGAAATATATTTCATGATATCTATATGATGTGTCGAAGTATTTTTTTTGCGAAACTTGGTCAAAGTTTTTTTTTATGATATCTATATGATGTATTTTTCTATAAGTTTGGTCAATGTTTACATAGGTTGACTTTTTTAAAAATTAATAAGCCTTATTCATTGGAACGGGGGAGTATTGACTATTGTTTGAACTAGTACGCACCCATTTTTATGTCAACCTCTACGACAACGGAATCAAGTTACATAATAATGTAAAAGATTCTAACAGAACGGGATTTTTCTTACTATTATCTTTGCCAATTCTTTAGGAGATTTGTTTTGCAGTACAAAATTCAATTTTATCCTGAATCGCCATCTATTTGCTATACTGGTGTCTTACAAGATTTTAAAAAATGAAACAATGTCTAGTTCTAGTAGTACTGGAATGTATCAGTTCCTCAAACCCTCTGCTCCGGGGACACCTCATGGGGAACATTGTCAGTCCGGCACCCGATGTCCGGACGGAGAAAAAGGAAGTAGAACCCGACGCCAATGCCTGCGCCGGTGATCACCCATACGGCGATCTTGAGCCCCAGGTACGGCACGGCATCGACGGCGCGGTCCGCGATCCCGTTCGCGAGCCCCACCGAGATGCCCCACACGGCGAGCCTGACCCGCCACCGCACGGGCGTCGCGGCCGGGTCGTCGCGCCTGAGGTGGCTCAGCTTTGCGAGGCAGCAGCAGAGAAGCGCGACGAAGTAGTAGGTGGCCACCACGAAGACGAAGTCCCCCGGGATGTCGCGCACCTGGTACAGGGCCCAGGCGAAGCTGGCGGTGAAGGTGAGCGACAGACCGCCAGGAGCGCCCAGCGGACCTATCCGCGCCGCGCCGGGCTCTGGCCGAGATGGGCTGTCCGCAGCGCCGGCCGGGGCGACGGGTCTCAGGCGCCACCACCGGCCAAAAGTACGTTGCTGCCGCGGGCTCCATGCGCATCGATGTCGGGCAATGTGGTGGTGAGCTCGAGCTGCCGCTGCTGCTTCCGGAGAATGTGGATCGACGCGACCAACGGTTACCTTGTTTTTGGATAGTAGGAGAGTAGTCGCGCTTCGGCGCTTGCTAGGAAAAGAGCAAGAAAGGGCTTATAGCTCCCATGCGACGTCTTTACGCGGAATTGGAAGGAACACGACATCATTGAAAAGAATAGCTCGCATGCGACGGTTGTGAGATAGCTAATATCCCAGGGCCACACGGGCCATAAAACGGTCGTTAAGGACACATTTAACTTTGTTACAAGATTAGGGTTAAGCCAAACCGGTCAGTTGGGACATCCAGTCAAGACAGTCAAACCAACCGCTTCTGACTGAGAGCGCGCGTCACACTGACTGTAGCTTCCTCGACGGCGGCGATGGACCACACCCATTGTTCTCGGCGGCGGCGGCGGCAGGGCAATTCATTTAGGCGGCGGCGCTTTCGTTCGACGGCGAAGGTGGTGAGTGCCATTTGAAAGCTAATTCCGCTCCCATTCTTCTCAATTTGAGATCTGAGCGTGCCCATTGATGCTAGATTGTGGAGGCGAGGGTGTGCTGAACGGGGCGAGGGGGAACGAAATGGAGCATGGAGAGGGGACTTCTAATCGGTATATCTCGTATCTCTGCACTTAATTTCTCTAAGGTTGAGCTCTTTGTTTGCTTCCGCTAGCTCACAGTGCCCGCCAAAAACAGGGGAGACGATGTTGCGCACCAAACCTTCGAATTTCGCATCAATTTCTTTCCCTCTAGGGCTGTTTTAGTTGATGGCAGCACGCAGCTCATTGAGAGAGACACAGTTGTTTAATGGGAGGTGGAATTAGAACATGTTGATCCCCAAGAGCTAATAAACATGGGAGAGGAGGCGGTGAGGAAAATGGTGGAAAAAATTGGGGATAGTGTTGTTTGGGGGCTAGAGCAAGAAGTTTCTTTGTTACGATTTGATGATTGCAAATGTGATTATGTTAGGGTTGAGACAGGGGAACATATAGTTGATGAAATCGATGAGCGAAACGGTTGGACAAGCAAAACTGTTCTGTTTTTAGCAGAGCTCATTGATCTAAAACCTGATTCGAGGGTTGGATATGTGGCCTCGAAGCTGGCTGCTCAGATGGTCGAGGATGATTGGGCTGCACAAAGGCAATTAATGCCTATACTTACTGAGTTGGAAGTGTTAACAGTGGAGGATGATGCTAATGCACAAGGGGAGGCTGCAGATGCTAATGCACAAAGGATTGTAACTGTTGATTGGAATTCAGTTGAGATACATGACCGGACTGATTTGGTCATTGCACCAATAGATGACATTGAAATGGCAAAGCTTTTTGGCATTCCTATAGATGACAGCGACAAGGAGAAGAAGAGGGATGAAGCTGCAAATGATGGTGACAACCATTTAAGAGATGAAGAGGCAGATATAGATCTAGAGTTGTTGGAAAATGCTGCAGTTCATGTAGATGATGCACATGATGATGCGCTAGTAACAGTTTATGACAAAGAGGACCCAGTTATTGAAGTTGGGAGATTGTTTCCAAGCATGGATGAATTCAAGATGTGTTTCAGGACATATGCAATCAAACGTGAGTTTGCTACCAAGACTATGTGGACTGATAAAAAGAAGTTCTATGCAAAATGCATAGGTTATAATGGTGGTGTCAAGCCATGCAAGTGGTATATATCTGCTAGACGCCAACTTTATGGAAGGACAATAAGAGTGAATCAAATTCCAGAACCTCATACTTGCATTAAAATTCCTTAAACAGTTACAAAGATGACATCACAATTATGGGTTGCAGAAAAGATCAAGCCCATTTTAGCCACAACACCAAACAACACTGCAAAGATACTAGAAATAGACTTGGAAAAGCAGTACCCCATTAAGCTGAATTATACTATAGTGTGGAAGGCAAAGCAAAGGGCAATGAAAGAGCTATATGGTGATTGGGCAAATACCTTTCGAATGCTTTATAACTTCAAAGCAGAAATAGATAAGAGGTCACCTGGCAGTGTTGTGGAGATAGATACTGAGGTAACAGCTGATAGGAAAGTCTTCTTCTCTAAATTCTTTATGGCTTTAAAGCCTTGCACGATGGCTTCAAAGCAGGGTGTCGTCCATATTTGAGTATAGACTCATCTTTCTTGACTGGAAAGTGGAATGGTCAACTAGCAGCATGCAATGCTTTAGATGGACACAATTGGATGTTCCCTGTAGCTATTGGCATGTTTGATGCGAGACAGAGGCATCATGGACATGGTTCATGATGCAGTTCAAAAGATGCATATGGCGATCTCTCCATTGGCGGTGCACAGATGCATGTAAAGGTTTAGAAAATGCAGTGAAGATTGTTTTCCCTCATCTGAGCGGAGGAGTGCTTGACCATATGTGGATGAATTTGATCAAAAAATTCAGAGGAGATGATTTTGGACGCATGTGGCCAGCAGCAAGATCTTACGCCAGACAAACACATTCATATCACCTTGAGAAGATTAAGGCGGCATGCTCTAAGGAGGATAGGGTCAAGTTTTATACATGGTTGGAAACCTACCATTCTCTTTTATGGTACATATCAGGTTTTAACACTTCCATCAAATGTGATCATATCAACAATAATTTGGCAGAAAGTTTCAACAACAAAGTGAAGGAGTTAAAAGACTTGCCTGTCCATGACATGGTTGACCAGATCAGGATCATGATCATGAGGTTGTGGGAATTGAGAAGAAGGCTTGGTGATGTTTTTCAAGGAGATAAGCTTCCTGATGTTGTGCAGCAGGTGGTCAACAAGAGCAGAAATCTTGCACATTTGCGTGTTGAGAAATCCTCACTGTGGGGTGCTAAAGTCAGAGATACAAAGACTGGCAGGAGGCATGTTGTTGACACTCAATTGCATGAATGCACATGACTTGAGTGGCAACACACTGGGAAGCCTTGTGAGCATGCCATACTTTTCTTGGCCTCCAAACACAAGCTAAATATGCACCCGTATTTGCATGAGTATTATTCTATAGCAAAATTCAAGGCTGCGTATGGAACACCAATTCCAGCACTTACAGATTACTCTTAGTGGCCTGATGTGGACATTCAGTTCTCCTTGTGTCCTCCTTCGATGAAAAGAAAGGCTAGCAGGCCCAAGCAGAGTAGATTCAAGGCTTGGTTTGAGAAAGGTGGGAGGAGCAAGAAGGGAAAGAAAGATGCCAAGCCAAAAAGGGCCCAAAAAGGTAACAAGAATAGATGCAAACTCTATGAAGAACTTGGACATCGAGCTGGCTCTACCAAGTGCAGATACACTGCTGAAAAGCCAAATTATGTTCATCCAAAATCTATCCCATTTCTTGTTGATGATTTTTCTCCCCCAGCTAACTTGCTTGTTTTCAGGAGGAAGCGTGGAGAAAAAGGCCCACCTCTTTTTGTTGACGAATGCTGGCCAGTGAAAAGGGCAAGAATCAATGGCTAAAGAAAGAAGAGAACTAACCAGATCATGTTTGGTGCTACCGAGGTGCAATCTGAACTTGTTTTGGAGGATGATGTGCAAACTGTTGAGGCTTTAGGGCACGCCGTTTCTGATTTGGAAGCTCTAGTGCAAAATGAGGGGCAAAATGAGCATGTTGTTGAGGCTCTGGTGCAAAATGAGCCTGTTGTTGAGGCTCTGGTGCAAAATGAGCCTGTTGTTGAGGCTCTGGTGCAAACTAACCATGTTGATGAGGCTCTGGTGCAAAGTGACCATGTTGATGAGGTTCTTGTGCCAGATTGTGTTGTTGAGGAGGTGCAGGAGGTGAAGGAGACTCTTGGACGTGCTGTGGGGAGGCCAGATGGTAATAGTAAGAAAAAGAAGAGCATAAACCTGTTGTGTGGTGTGAAACTTGTGAAGGAGAAGAAAACGAGGGGTAAGAAGAGCCAAAAGAAATAGACTTTGAATTTGGCACTTGTTGTTGTTGTAAACATTTGTTATTGTAATAATTTGGAAGTTTTTGTTGTTGTGAAAATTTGTTATTATAATAATTTGGCACTTGTTGTTGATAATTTGGACAAAATTGAAATATGATGGTAAATTTGAATTTCAATAAATGTAGCTATGTGTAATTTTCTATGTTTGTATGAGCTTCCAACGTTTTTGTCATATGTAGAGTACAAATCATCCTCACCCTGATCCCTTTTGTGAAGTACAACTCACCCTCACCCCAAATGTGGTAGAAATGGGCTCTAAAGCTAGGGTAAACCACCCCATTTTTAAGCAAGTTTTTTTCGACCATTTCTAAAACCAAGTTTGATATTTTTCCTCACAACTATCACATAACATGACACCATGCAAAGATTTTGTATTTTTTTTATTTTTTTTGAATTAGTTATACACATTTGAATGTCTGGTCAAACTTTTTGAAGGGTTTTCGTAAATATTCTTAGCTAGGGGCTGAGGCTCACAAAACTAGCATTGGATCTCTGATGAAATAGCATGTTGTGAACCTAAAAATGATTTTTACAAAAAATCATCAGCACGAAATCATGTACCTGTAGTTCATATCTTACCCACTTCCAGCTGATTTGGCAGGATTTGTCTTTTCACCAGGGATGAAATAAAAGGTTTGAGATATTCAAGTTGGGAAACTATACATTCTAGGTGGTCTAGTATTTTTGAAAAATAGGATGTTACCATTTTGAAACTTCAATTTGGTGGTTGCTTCACAAATCCCCCCTCTTTCGGCACTCAGAAAATAGAAAATGGATTTTCTGTGCGTCGAAAAGGAAAACTTTATACTACAACATTGTTAGTCATCCCATTATACACATGCATGCCAAATATGGGCATATTATCACAAACTATGCCTTGATTCTATCCATATCATTGGTCATTTGACCCGAAAGCCAGAAAACCTCGGAGGAGATAGGTCATTTTGTAAAGGTTTTTTTGAAATATTATCAATAGACCAAGTTTTATATTTTTCCTCACAACTATGTTACATAACATGACACCATGAGAAGGTTTTGTATTTTTTTGATTTTTTGAATTAGTTATGCACATTTAAATGTCTGGTCAAACTTGTGAAAACCCCGTTAATTACATCCTAAACCCAGCTAACCCTAAGGTCGAATGAGGAACGTAGATCTAACCCTAGCGTGACACTTTGGCCGTCCGATCGCAGCTTCTAGAAGGATTCCGCGGGTGGATCTGGGCGATCCGTGGAAGGGCTTGTTCTGCAACCTGATTGGTTGGCGTCTCTTTGAAGGATTTTGCGGCTAGCTCTTGGCGATCCGTGGGATGGATGATTCTGGAATCTGATTGGCTCACATCATTTTTCCATAAACAGATAAGGTACAGCGTGGCACACTCTATTGACCATTTGGGCGGGGCGGGCTGCACCATGCATGCAGCTGCCTCTCGCGTCGCAGTCTAGCTATTTTGCGTGCAGCCAACCAACGCAGCAGCGCTGCAGCGTATTTACTCCCTCCGTCGCATTAAATAAGTATACGTCTAACAACTTTTTTCAGTCAAACTTACTCTCCTACGGTTTATACGCCATAGAAAAAGTCAATATTTATAAACTTTGACTACGTATATAAGAAAAATATCAACATTTAAAATATATAATAAATATAATTAGATTCACCATAACACATACTTTTATATTATATAAAATTAATATTATAAACTTAGTTTCATACTCCCTCTATTCCCTGCAATTGACATCCCTCTGATTACTCCCACCGATTTTTCTTCTCACCCGTTGAGTTTCCATGTGTGAGTTTGTTGCATGCGGTGTGTAAAAACAAACGAGTTTGCTGCATGTCGTATGACAACTACCTTGGTCCTAGATTCCTGCATTTATTACCGAGTAAATCAAGGACAAATTCTATTTTCTCTTTTATTTTTCACTGCCAATGAACAACTACCTTGGGCGTTTTTTCTCTCTTTCCCATTAATGCATGCATGCAGGGGCGGAGGCGACTGTGCAGGGGTCACGTCGCATCCTAGCAATTTTTTGCACTGGCCGCGTTGATCACGCACGCGGCTACGCCCGCTGCCTACATGCAACGCAGCGCACGTGGCTGCGCCAACGCAGGATTCCAACGCCGCCTTTCACGCTGAGCCCTCAATAAATAGGCAAAATGCCTTTGCCTCCTCATCTCATCTTGCCCCTCATCTTCAACCTCGAGCCCGTCTCTTTGCCTCCTCGCAGCCTCAAACCCTAAAAAACACTCCGGCGACCATGGACACCCCCTCCCCCTCGCTTCCCTTCGGAATTCGAAGTCAGCGACGAGGACAACCACCCGGACCACTAGCAGGTCTGGGATCAGGAGGCGCCCACGCACCCAAGACGTGGCAAAAAGGGGGGCGGCGCAAATCCCCACCCTGCCCTTGGTCCCAAGGCCACTTCGTCCACAACCCCCTCCCCAGCATCGGCGGCAAACTCCCCGACGAAGGCCCCTTCGACGAGTATTGAAAGGCAACGGAGAAGTAGGAGGCGAAGGAGGAGGCTGCTTACGCCAAGTAGGAGGAGAAGTAGGCCGCGCGCGCCTTGAAGGAAAGGCGGAAACAACAGGAGGAGGACCGACGGGAGGCCAATCGCTAGGCCTTCCAGGAGGAGCAGCGGCGGTGAGAGCATCGGGACAGGGCGGCGGCTTGGAATGCGGCGGCGGAGGCTTGGAGGGCGGCGGCACCGTCCGTACCGCCAATGGAGTAGGGAAGCCTCCCGGCGGCGAGGTTGACCGGCAGCAGGGCTAAACCCACGTAGTAGCTAGGGTTAGGGTTTAGCCTAGGGTTTAGGCATCGGGCCCTTAGGATTAGTTTCCCTTCTATATTGTACCCCTTGTTTTTATTGTAATGTTATCGGGCTATCTAATATATGTAATGTTATATAATATATTATCTATCCCGTGTTTTACTCGTGCAATATTTATAATCTGTTATCACTCGACTTGTGTTTTATTGTATTGTCATTTGCCAAAACACCCAAAACAACAAGTGAATAAAACAAAAGACACAAAAAAGTTCTCATATAATACTCGTGCAATATTTATAAAATGAGTGAAATTAGAAAATCTCAAAAGAAAGAATAAGTTAATGTGATGATGGTTGATTATTTTCAAACAATACATGAAACACATGGTTTATTTTCAAACAACACATTTACATATTTACATAAGTTAAAAGGACGCCCAAGTTATGTTAGTTAAATGGATGCCCTTGGCCTTCATTTATATATTTACTTTCGCAAAAAATAAAAGATTGCGACCTGAGCACGAGTATCTGCAGATCCACACATCTCTAGTTAGATTGTAACGTGAGTACCATTTTTTTCCCAATCTACAAATAGTTACTATTGGGCCTGGATACGACCATTTTCGCTTGGCTAAGTTCTATTTGGGACTGGCCTTTTTTAATCACTCCTCGTCAATTATTTTTTTTAACTTTTCAACCCCTCTCCCTCCCCTGCACACTGATAAAACTGAAGAAACACTGACAAAACTGAAGGAACACTGATTTTGAAAAGAGAGCAACTCAAAATTTGCCCGAATTTGTGTTGCATTTTATTCAAGACAAAGACATAGACCATTACATTCATTACAAAGCATCACTTGAACGCTGATTGCGCTGTCTAATGACTAATGATAAGGATATAAACTAATCCGAGAGAAATTACACAAAAATAAAAAAGGCCATCAGATTGTCCTGCTTCTTCAATTCGATGATTTGCCTTAACTGCTTGTTCATCTTCTTCAGCTCGGCCTTCAATTCCACCATAGTACCAGCGGAAATGGGGTTGCCAGATCCCAATTTCTCCACCACGGACGGGTTTTCGAGCTCCCGGGATGCTACCTCCACCCTAATTCGCTCGATGTACTCATCAAGCCACTCAAAATGCCCACATTTTGGCAGTTCCTGAAATCGCAGATATGAACCCTAAATCCCAAATTCGATGAAATGCATGATTTTTTTAAAGAAAAGCGAGAAATTGGCGCTCGGAACACTCAGATCTCACCTTTCCCGGCTCGGACTTGCTCTCACACTTCACAAATTCCCAGCCAATGTTGTCATTCTTGTCGGTGGATGTGACAAGCCGCTTCAGGGGCACGGTACGGGATCAATCGGGGCACCTCCTCATCGGCACCGCACCATACCGAGGCCATGAGTGGAGGGAGGCTGAAGCAGAGCTCGACATCCCTCGCCGGCGTTGCCGCACTTGCTCGCCGAAGAAGAAAACGGAAGGGGATGAGATGCTGGAACTGTGGCGGGAGTGCTCGGGTGCAGGGACGGATCGGGGCCAACGGCTCTCTTCAACCACAGCGTGGGTCCCACGATATGAGGTGGACATCAGGTGAGTTCCGCCGTGACGTGGAGAGGCTGTGGGTCCTGCTGTGCTCAGCTGATTCGAATTCATTGACGGTCTCGTGAGGTTAAGTGAAAGTGTCGCACGGGAGCTATTTGCTGCTTCAGAAGTGTCGCATGCGATCTATTCTTTGCAACTATGTAGCGTTCCTTCCAATTCCACGTAAAGACTTCGCATGGGAGCTATAAGCCCGCAAGAAAGAGGCAGGGATTTTGGAGGCAAAATGGGCAAGCGCGTCCGCCTTCCCAGGCCCAGGCCCAGGTGCGGTAACTGAATCTGTTGCGGTAGTCTCACAGCAAAGCCGAGAAGATCAAACATTTTTCCATATCTTTTGAAACCAAACATAGTCTGGCCGAAGCTAGTATCATATTTTTGAATGGTATAAATATTATCATTTTGGTTTAGAGCTCCGGGGCGTGGTAGACACTTAACAAATCCGTGGTGTAGTATGAGGGACAAGCACATCATCTTGTTAAGGTTCTTTTAGTTATAGAGAGATTTTGTAGCATTACATACTTGGAGATTCATATTAATATTTGTGCGGTACTATTTGATTATGTTAGATATATATTAGTTATAGGTATATTTAATTTGGTAGTATAAGATTTGTATTCCGTATCCTTCCCTATCTCTATGAGAGTCTTATACCCTTTAAGTCTTGTGGCTAGGCATATATGCTAATGAGGCTCAACAATACACCAAAATATTCCGCCAATCCCATAAACTTTTAGATCATACCACCCGCGTACACCTCCAACTCATATTAGTACTCTCTTAACATAACTCATATTAATTTTATTCCTAGATCTGTCACCACGACAAACCAACTTCCATACTTGCATACATGACACAAAAGATCTATATTGTTTTGTCCACAAGATTGTGTTTTCTGTTTCTCCATGTTGAATATGGTTCTTGTCCCACTTTTGTGATATTGTGGTGTCACCGTATTGCGATTGTGGTCCGCGTGAAAAGAATGCGGTATGGAACGAAAATAAAGTGGTTACAGAACCGTCATGATCTTATAAATATAGTAGCCGGTCAAACTATGCAAATTTTGATACAATATATAAAAAAAAACCAACAACTACAAATATCATTTTTGCTCGTAAACTTCTATAATATCAATTCAAAATTATTAGAACCATCATGAAGAGTACTTCCATATTGTATGTATTTAGTATTATCGATATTTATATTTTTTTAAGATAATTGACAAAATTATATAAAGATTGACTTTAAACAAAACTAATATACAACATATTTTGGGAACAAGTGAGTAATTGTTGGAGGAGCTTTGCCAACACATATTTGTAAACTTATATACAACAACTATTTATTGTTGCAACCATTGTTATTGCGTGCATAGTGCTCATTGTCACATGCTTCCTATATTCTCATTTGTGTTGCAAATGATGAGGATGCATAATTTGACATCCGTGAAATTTTTCATTTTGCAATGGGGACATTCAGGTAATTAGGTGACATAAATTAGCCCTTTTAGTATACAATTGTACATGCGGATATATTTTACAAAAAATTTCATATTTTAATATATGTTTTCAAACAATTGATTCATGTGCACTGTGAGCCGAATTGGATCTCTGCTCATCAGTATTTTAAAAAGAGAGGGCAGTGTGCACAATTTCTAAGTCTGAACTCCCATATTCAAATTTTCATCTTAGTACACTGACTAAGATACATCAAGTTCAGTAGTGCGGACCTGTGGGTGGAGGCAGTGATCAGATCAATTTTATCCCAAAAAAGTGCGAAGAGAGAACACCGAACAAAAAATAAGAGCTAGAGTCATTATTGGACCCTGGAGAGAAAGGAGGTGGATTATCCTTTGCAAATTTTCCTTGACCATAGTAAAATGGACTGGCTTGCGTCCGTTTAACTAGCTTTTGCTATTGATAAGATATGAGAACTGAGGTAATGATCTTTTGTTTTATCTGTTTGGACGCCCGTATTGATTTTTCTAGTACTCAAGCTGCATGTGGATTGCAAGATTATACACATGTGAGAAGGAGAAAGGTACATGGTTTGTTGCTACATTTATCTCTTGTGTTATGCTGCATCACAGAATTGTTTTGTTTTATGTTACCGCAGGAAAGTTTTAGACGTGGTGCATAATGTCCCGTGAATTCCTAAGGTCAATGTTGGTTGCATCCGACATTAATTAAGCATCATTGTCGATAATTATTTGTTCCCTCTCATGTTTTGAGCAATGACAATAACTTGCTTTAAAAACATTTCTTGCCACAGAGTATGGAAACAAACCAGAGGTGGCGTGATCTTCCCTAGAGAGAACGGAAGAGGGAACATGAGTCACAACACAATAATGGTGTAGCAAAAGATGACATGATGGATAAAGGTCACCATCAAGCTTCTTCATTTAATGAAAGCAGAAAGATCAAAAGTCTGCGTCAACTAATTTGAAACAGAGATAGTAGAAATTAAGAAAAGGAAAAAACAAGGAAAGTCGGTCAAAAACTCCATTAGTTATTGAGATACATGGGTGAAGCCAAGCTTTCGTCTCATGAATACTGTTCATGTTAATTTTAGGAGTATATGTATGTTCTTGAATTATATAGAAGTGAAATGTTTAATGTTTTCCAAATGCCATGTGGCTATTTTCTTATGTTTAGATATGGTCAATGTGGCAATAAAAATAATAAAAATAGCGTAGCAATACAGGAGCATTCAACTAGTATAGGTGAAAGACCGGGCTTTGGTTATATGCTCATGAATCAGCCGGAAGAGTTTCCAAAAGAATGGATTGGCTGACAGAAATAGACAAAAAAGGAGCGTATAGTTTTTTTTACTTAACACTCACGGAAATGTAAATTGATTTGATAGAGGAGAAAAATCAAAACTAATCAAATTTGGAAATAATAATTTTTTAACAATTTATCCCGGGAGATCAATCTTTTAGCCATTTTCCTATATATGGGTGTTTTTCAAGTACAAGTATTACACGTTTATCTTTTATTGAGCCAGCATATAGAATAGTTCAAACATATGGGTGTAATTTCCTATTATGGGTGTTTTCATGTCAAATGTATTGAGAGAAACACATAGAAAAGCAAGTTATCTTATGGGAGCACCTAGATATCAGGCGTCTGATTTTTAGTTATGTCTAAATTACTAATGTCATCCTACTATTTTATACTAATTCTCAGTTGCAACTAATAAAATTTATATCAATTCTTAGTTTCAACTCATTAAATTCTCAGTTATAACCTAGTTGCAACTCATGTATAACTACTATGTTACACGAATCGCGAGGTATATTTAATGGCGAGAGAGACGACTAAAACATAACTAAAAGTTAGGTGTCTTATTTCTAGCAAAACCGTTATTTTATTATGCATGATTCTCAAACATTACATATACACATGGCCCTTGATGCTAAACATCCACACAAATGCAAACGAGCGAGTTAAAAAATATCTTCATACACAATATTTGTAGCATAGCAACGCACGTATAGAACAGTTCAAACTCTCCGCTCCGGGGACGCCTTGAGGAGAGGCTCGTTGTCCGTCTGGCGTCCGGCGTCCTCACGGGCAAAGAAGTAGAAGGACAGTCCGACGCCCACGCCGGAGATCACCAAGACGGCGATCCTCAGCCGCAGGTCCGGCATCGCGAAGGAGACGCGGGCGGCGATGATGACGGCGAGCGCCAGGGAGACCACCCGCACGACGATCCTGACCCGCCGCCGCTCGGGCGCCGCCTCCGGGTCGTCGCGCCGGAGGACTACCTGCTTCGCGAGGCAGCAGCAGAGCACCGCGACGAGGTCGTAGGTGGCGATGACGAAGGCGAGGTCCCGCGGGCTGTGGCGCGCCTGGTAGACGCCCCACGCGAAGCTGCCGGTGACGACGAGCGCCACGGTCGCCAGGAACGCGCAGCGACCCCATCCGTGCTGCTCCTGGCCATGCCCCAGCTGCGCCTTCTGCGGGTGGTGGCGCGCCACCGGGAAGGACTTCGCGGCGGCGGGATCCATGCGCGCCGGCGTTGGGCAAGGTGGTCTTCGCGAGTCGCGAGCTCTAGCTGCTGCCGACGTAGGTGGACGGAGCTGCTGCGCGTGCCGGCTCTGTGCGCTGAGCTCGACGAGCAGCGGTCGTTATTTATAGGACGGAGTAGCCGCCCCTGTGGAAGCCCCGGGAAAAGCAGAGGAGAAGCGAAGAAAAAATTCGAGGCGATAAAAAAGATAGATTAGTGCGCCCAAAAAAATTCGAGGCGATAAAAAATTCGAGCCCCGCTGAATGGGAAAAGCTTGTAGCAGTCAATGAGCGAAGACCTTGAGTCAGTCAGTCGGTCAAAAAGATACATTAGTGCGCCCAACCCTACCGATTGCTGCTTATGTTGTTGTATAATCTAACGTAGTGCGCTCAGGGAATATCTAGCCGAAGTACAAGACTTTAGAGGATAAAAAATACTACCGAGGCCGAACCTTATATGGTCTTGGTGCAGTATAATTTTTTAGTTCTCGGCCCGCGGCTTTTAAATATAGCTGACAGCGGGTGTTGGATTTAATTTTTATCCTCGACCTTGCTGCCGCAGCCTCGTCGCCGTATTCCAGCTGGCGTTCATACCGCTGATCACCAGTCGCCTCCGCCGATAGCCTGAAACACCCCCGTCATTTCCCCTCCATCTGACCCACTTGTCGGTGCTAGCCATCGTCGAAATCAATCCCGAGAGCCGCCGCATCGAGCCGGATCCCGCTGTCGATTCAAGGTTCCAGCCACGACGAGGTTGATTCTTACGGCAGAAGGCCCTTTAGAGCGTGGGGAGGTGTAGATCGACCGCCGTGGACCAAAACCAGCCAACAACAACCACTGTAGCCCTCGGACGGACGAGCTTTACGCCCAGCGGTGGCTTCGAGCTTCGTCGATGTCCGGTCGTCGCGTTGGCTCGAAGGTGGGATCTCCATGACCGCCACAGGGTAGCCCGGTCATCATGTAGCCCGGCGGAGGCCTCAGCCCTTTTGCTCGGCTCTACGGTATCGGTCGCGGACTCCACCTCCTCCGCGCTCAAGGTACTCGACGAAATTTCTATATGACTTGTATTTTGTTCATTTGCAACCGTCTTGACCGAGAGCACCTTCGGCTATAGATGAAGAGGTTGAGAGAGATGATCTTCGATGACTCTTCGTCGGAGGAGGAAGAAGACGACGATGATGATTTAGAGATGGCTTTAATGCTGATTGTGAACGAGGATTTTCGGAGGCTGGGGAAAGGATCGCAATTCATGCGTGCGTGTATCAACCAGAATAGAGGTGAGGGCCATGCTCGGATCATGCAAGATTATTTCAACCCCGATGCAATCTATCAAGACAAGAAATTCCGACGGCAGTTTCAGATGCAAAAGGACTTGTTCCTCACAATAACAAAAGCCATGGAAAGATCACGATGATTGGTTCAAGCTTCGGAGGAGTGCATCAAGAGAGATTATTGCAAGCCCAATCATGAAATGCATAGCAGCCATGAGGGTACTTGCATATGGTTGCTTGGTCGACGCCATTGATGACTATGTTCACATTAGGGAGGACACAATTTTGGATGCTGTGAGAAGGTTTTAAAAAGCTGTGATTGATATATTCGGTCTAGAGTACTTGAGGGCACCCAATGAAGAAGATACCGAGAGACTTCTTGCTGAGTGTGAAGCTCAAGGATTGCCTGGAATGCTTGGTTCAATTGACTATGTGCACTAGACCTAGAAATTGTCCAGCTGGTTGGAAAGGTCAATAAAAAGTCCACTACAAAGATGCAACAATAATACTTGAGGCGGTTGCATCGAATTACCTATGGATATGACATTCATTCTTTGGATTACCTGGCTCTCTCAATGATCTCAATGTGTTGTCGAGGTCACCACTTTTCTCAAGGCTTATTAAGGGTGAAGCTCCTCCTTGCAACTATGAGGTCAATGGCCATGAGTATTCAATGGGGTACTATCTTGCTGAGGGGATATATACTCCATGGTCCACATTTGTGAAGACAATCCCGCGGAATCTTATCAACAACCCCAAGAAATCACACTTTGCAACGATGCAAGAGGCACAAAGGAAAGATGTGGAGAGAGCCTTCGTTGTGCTTTAGAAGCGCTTTGGCATTACTGGTGGACCAGTCGAGTATTGGAAATCGGGGACCCTATGGAATATAATGACATGTTGTAACATTTTGCATAACATGATTATTAAAGACAAGAGAGACATGCTAGAGAATTTTAGGTACATATCAAATGGAGACCCTGTTGAGCCTGAGCATGATGCAAACACGTCCACTAGTTCCTCGAAATGCACCAAAACATCAAGAACCCGAATGTGCATTTCCAGCTACAAGATGATCTTCTTGAGCATCAGTGGCGTCTCCATGGCGAGTAGTGTCAAACTAACTGCTTAGTTGTGTCCCCTGTTATGGATATTTATGAGCAACTATCCCTAGAACTGTTTGAAAGATCTTATCATTCGAATTTCATAATAAAACTTGATGTGATAACAATGGGATTAGGAGCATAAGGAGCTAGACCATCGTGTATCTAGAGCCGGGGATTCCATGTGATCAGTGCATTGGGGTTATGCTAGTGTATCCTTAAAAAAGTGTTTTCAAGAATAAAACTATTTAGAAAGTAGGGAAAACTATATTTTTCTGCAAATGCGCCTCGGATCTATGAGCCAAATAAGCACGTAGCTGATAGGTCCACGATATATCCACTAAACTAGTGACATCTTGCCAATACAATTCAAATGTATTGACCATTCGTGGTTGCAACCTTTCATGTTGCAGATTATTCCAACGACGAGTGAGGTACCTAGGTCATGAGTCTCCACTCAACTAGTCTTCTGTGGCATGAATGGAGCTCTATATTCGCTTTTATTTGGATCTTTCGCATTTGAACTCTTTTATTTGAGATAGCCATGAGCTAGGAAAGTGTGTAATAATTATAAATTCTAGATCATTACAATGTAATAAATGACACATTGATATTCTATTTATTCACAGAATTGTGGGTGCTAGCATATCGATCTAGGGACTAGCACTGTAAACATAGAGATTCAACCTTATCAGGTGAGGTCACATTAGCAGCAATGTTCGGCATGGTCGACCTTGTAGCATGGGTCTAAAACTTGCAATAGCACGCCGTATGCAAGGTAGGATATGAGGGGTGGTAGGAGATGAGAGCATCTCTAGCAGATCCCGGATAATAGCCCAAAACCGGAAACTCTGGCTGTTTTTCGGTTTTGGGCCGATTACGGCCACAAACAGATCCCGGAAACAACACCATACTGGAAAAGGATATCTAGAGCACCCAATAGCGGACCTCCCTACCGCTATATACCAGGGTCATAAGGCAATTTAGGGTTCCATCTCCCAAGCCCTCCACCGCAATCTTCTCTTCCCACCGCACCACTCCACTCCCTCCGGCGAGCACACTACAAGGAATATGGCTATATATGACCCTCTATTTTCGTCACAGAATCGTCATATTAGTCCATTTATGACAATTTTGAGATCGTCAAAAGCTGGGCGTCTGTCGTGGTGGTGGCACGGCAGATGCCATGGGTAGGCTAAAGTATGGGGCCAATGGATGCTAGTGGGATCTGGGAGGGAAGATGTAGTTGATTCTACACACAGAAGACTAACGTAAAGTTCTTTATTTCTCCTTTCTTGGGCTACAAGTGCTCCTCGAGCTGTATACAAGTAGAGAAGAATAACTTTACCAGCCTAACGGTACTAAATGAGTCGATGCCCTTCTCTGAATCCAAGACTCTCCTTATAAAGGGGAACCTTGGCTCCTCTAGGGCTGACGTGGCAAGCATATTCGAGGACTATGCTTGTACCGATATAGTAATTCGGCGGCCTCCTTTCCCTGTTGCCCTTCTAATGATGGCAAGGTTCCAGAGGACCCCACCTGCACGCCTCGGGCTTCAGGACTGTCACCTTCGTGACCTCCTTCTTCCCTTCTGTCGCTCTGCGCCTTGTCCTTTGTGTTTGGCTCTGCTTAGATTCTTCTTAGCCCGCGAGTAGAGTTTGACTATAGGCATATCCTTCTCCTGCAAGCTTCATATCATTCGGCCCTGTCTCGCTTAACTCGGCTTGGCCTTCACCTGCATTCAGATTATTCGGGCTGACCCAGCCGACTTACACAGTATGTCGGCCGGGTTACGCCTTGCTCTTCTCATAAGGGTCCTGCTCTTGCTTACCTCGGCCGACCTTTACAAGACTCGGCCGATTTAGATTGTAACTCGGACACCTGACGGGGAACTTCCTTTCGTCTTTCCCCGTTCTTACCCTATCCGGGGTCACCCCCCCCCCAACATTAGTCCCCGAAGCTGGTATGGTCCTGCCTATAACCTCGGTCGGGCCGTATCAGTTTCACAATATTCGTTTCTCCTTGTTTCCGAGTTACTTTTCCCTCGTCCGAGGTATATGTGTATATTATCGCGTACGCCTCGTCCTACGTGTCACACTCATCATTGTTCTTCTAGTTGTTTGTTCCTCTACAGTGCCCACTGACGGGCTACAGTAATTACTGCGCCTGTCACGTCGGCGCTGCAACGCCTCGCGCACCGCATCGGTTAGGAGGCCTGATCCTCTCCTGCACCGTGTGGTCGTCGGTGTGGCTCCACTTATCCACGAGCGGTTCCGCCGCATGCACGATCTACACGATTATCGGCCGCACGCACGATCCCACTACCGCCAGGGCCGCGCAGTTATAAAGAGGGGCACGGGGCTAGAGGGTTCATTTTCCCTCTTCACTCGCCGTTGTCCTTCTTCCTCCTCACGCTCACGCATCTGCTCGTGTTCCTGCGGCCGCGCCATTGTTGACCTCTTCGACGGCGAAGCCACAGTTCCCTTGCTCCGTCGTCCTCATCGCCGTGTGTTTGCTCCGGCGCCGCCACCGGTGAGTTTTCTTACGGTCTCCTTGTTAGGCTCCCTCCTAGACGCTTCCATTGTTTTCCAGATTTCCTGGGCGTCTTTTTTCCGCTCCGCCACCGCCTCCGCCTAGAATCACGACGGGGCCCTGCGCCTCTAAGCCCCGCTCCGCCGTTAGTTCCTCTTCCGTAGGTTCCTCCGGCGACCCTATGTCGAGCTCAGTTAGCGGCGCGTTAGTTGAGGATGACGATGTAGCGTCTGGTCTAGAGCGGGGCTCCTGGCAAGGTTCCTCCGTCACTCGGCGTGAGATCGACTGGCTAATCCGAACTCGCGGGATTCCTGCCGAAGTAGCTTGTCGCTTACCCGACATCGAATCTTCTCCCGTTCTTAACGAGGGCGAGTACGTCGTCTTTATGTCTCACTTTGCCCGGGGTTTCGGTCTTCCCCTTAGCGATTTAGCTAGGGAGTTTCTTGATTACTTCGGCCTTCAGCCGCATCATCTTCCGGCTAATGTCATTGCCTCCTTATCTGCTTTTATCTCTGCCTCGGAAGGATACTTCGGCCTCTGGCCGTCTGTGCATGTATGGTCTAAATTCTTCCAGATCCGATCTAACGTCGTTCCAGACAAATCCCTTCACCCCTCTGAGAAGTTGCTTACTCAGTGTGGGGCTGCTTCCATCACTCCTCGGAGAAAATCTGAGTTTCCTCGTGTTGCTGGTCTCGAATCTTGCAAAAAGTGGCATAGATCGTTTTTCTATGTCAAGGATAATGGAAAGGAAGATAAGATTCGGCTCCCCGTTTTCTCCATCGCCCCCCCTCAAAGAGGAACTGGACCTACAACCCCAGGAAGAGCCATGCTCTGGCCGAGGCCTTTGAGATTCGGCTGAAGGAGTTGATCCGCGCCGGGCTACGCTGCAAGGATCTGATGACCACCTTTGTCAGCAGCCGAATCTGCCCTTTCCAGCATCGTATGCACAAGCTGTGTTACATGAGCGGTCCTCTCGATCCCAACCGAGTCTCAACGGTTGAGCTCGATAATTATCTCATTTTCAAACGTGTCCGAGCTATCTTCAAGACAGATATGCCGGAGGACTGGACCTGGGGACTGAAGCTGTTCACCCGCGGGAATCCCCCTCCCGAGATAAGTTTACGCATTTATGTTTTGTCCCCTAATTGAGTTTGTGATTCCTTCTGCTAATTTCTCTGTGTATCTTTTCTTGCAGAAATTTTCGGAGCAGAAGATCGAGGATGCCGAAGTTCTGGCCCTCTCGTGGCCCGCGGATCGGAATACCCCGGACAACGGGGAGCCTGACTCGGAGGAGTTTGTCCCCAAGTCAGACCTCGCTCCGGCTCGCGCCCGTGGCAAGACCCCGGCCCACGAAGAGGAAGGTGATTCAGACGAGGTCCAAGTTCTTGAGGTAGTTGCCGCAATGCCAATTTCTTATGCATTTCTGGCCTCTACTTTCTCAGCTAATCCGGCCGGTCAGGTTCACAACGCCGAGCCTCTCGCCTCCCGACCTCCTGTTACTTCGGGGAAACGTAGCGCTCTAGCAGGTGCCTCGGAAGCCGTTCCCAAGAAACGATAAAGAGATCTTCCCCGCACCCTCCTAAGCGTAAAACTATGCCCGGGGTTACTGGGTGAGTTTCTTTTTATTTGTATTTCTTGTTTCTCTCTTTCCGCCTTTTGACCTGATCTTTTTTGCCTTTGCAGGGCTCCTCTTTCTGTTAAGCCTAGTGGTCCCAGCATGACGAGTCACACGACTCGGCCGCCTTCTCCTCCGCCTCCTGAAGATAATAGAGTTCCTAGTCCTGCTCATGTTGACTCTTCTCCTGCTCCGAATCAGATGCCATCTCGCCAGGATGCGCCTGAGATCTCTCATGTTGATGCCGGTACAACTCGGCCCGTAGATATTCCCACTGATCCTGCTGCCTCCTCCGTGAATCCTGAAGTTTCCCCTGAGGTCCCTTTGACCCCCACAACCTTTACTGCGACTCCGATTCCAGCCGAGGATACCAATATCTCGGCACCCTCAGAAACCGTAATCCCTCCGGCCCCTAAAGATGTCATTCCAAGTGCCGAGGTAACGGCTCCTGCCGACGCCTCTTCTAAGGCAAGAAAGGTCGTTGTCACCAAGCCTCCCTCATCTCAGAAAGGACTTGCCAGCTCTTCTCAACCTAGAATTGTTGATGCGCTGCGCAAGGGGGTTTCATCTGCCAAGAGTACTGTTACCCCGACTGCTGATACACAGCTCGCTCTCCACAAGAGTCCCGTGGCGGCGGTGGCTACCCAACACATCCGAGGTAAAGTTCTGACTCGCACGGAGAGTGGGAACAACCTTGGCTCGTTGGTCGAGTATGCCAACAATTGGAACGCTGCTGATCAGCTCGAGGGCAATCCAAGCAGCCAGCCGTTTCAACTCTCCGACATCAGCAGTCGTCTACATCTGGCTGCCAAGATCGTTCTTGACAGCGACAAGATGAATGAGGTAATTTTTTTATGGACGTTTGATTAGTCATCCGAATGCTATTATATATACTCTAGTCCCCGAAGCTTGCAACCGAATAACTTGTTATTCGTTTAGAAGTTTTATTATGCTTTACCTGGTTCAGTTTTGCGTTAGTGTTCGAATATCCATCCATCTAGATCCGAATTAATCTTTGCTTGATTTGGATTTGTCTGAGCTTCGAATATCCAGCCACCTAGATCCGAATTAAGCTTTGCTTGATTCAGATCTGTCTGAGCTTCGAATATCCAGCCACCTAGATCCGAATTAAACTCTGCTTGATTCGGATCTGTCTGAGCTTCGAATATCCAGCCACCTAGATCCGAATTAAGCTTTGCTTGATTCGGATCTGTCTAAGCTTCGAATATCCAGCCACCTAGATCCGAATTAAGCTTTGCTTGATTTGAATTTGTCTTATGTTCGAATATCTTATTGATATTTGTTTTGTTGCTTAGGTTGCGCATGATCGGCGGACCGCCGAATTCCAAAGGCTGCTCTTTGCTCATAAAAAATTGCAAGATAAGTACGAGAAGGTCATTCCCGTGGTGAAGAAAGCTGGTAAGTTAACGAGCTTTCACATTATCCCTAAAGTTCTTATTGCTTTGGAAGTGAGGTGTTAGCTGATTTTGCTGGTGAATAGGTAATATCAACAATCTTAATATCCGTCTTGAAAAGAAAGTCAAGGCCCTGGAAGGTTAGTTATGCTTGTTTCTTTTACACACATCTATTTGAAATGTGCACTGGGTTTCTCTTAACCCTTTTGGCTTCGGTATAGCCGAGTTACAAACTTTTGCAACGTCACATCAAGAATGCATACCCATGCCTGATATGATGCTGCATTTTTTAGAACAAGTCACCACTCACTCGGCGCAGCTGAAAGATAAAGACGACGAGATAGCTCGCTTGCGCGCCGAGGTGGAGTCCCTCAAACTTTCTCAGAAATCTGAGTTACAAAAAGTTGACCAGGAGTTATCCGAGGAGAAGAATCGTCTGGCTCTGTAATTGCAGAAAAATAAAGAACTCCTCGAGGCTGCCGAATTCAAGACATGGGCGATGGGTGAGGAGATCACTCGCTTTGAGAGAACCAAGGGTGACTGGGCTAAAGATCTTCAGATAATGCTGAGCTATATTCACCGTAAGCCTCTGACTGCGGCCGAGTTATCTTTTTCCCTTTTTTACTGTTGACCGACGTACTTTTGTTTCGCGCAGACCATTTTCCAGAAGCTAAGCCCGTGAGCTCTAAAGCGGTGATTAATGCTCGTGTGTGCCGAGGTGTTGCTGCTGATGCGAGCCTAGAATACTCGATGGAAGATTTCGTGGTTGCCGTTGGCGCTGCCGTTGGTCTGATGAAGATTATGGGCAGGGACTTGGTGCAAGCAGCCATTCGGGCCTACCATGTTCTCTGGTCGAATACTTCTGGGACTCCTGATATTGATGAAATCAAGATACTGGTGGAAAGATTGATGGCATATCAAAACCAGTTGAATCTTTGGAGGGAATCCGCTGGACGAGCTGGTGCTGATATGGCGCTCATAGTCGTTATGTCATGGTACGAGGATATTTCCCCCGATACCCTAATAAATTTACACACTGGCTCCCGTTGGGTTGAAGATCCAGAATTCGTCGCTCACCGACAAGCTCGTGCCTTCCAGCTCGTTGAGTATGCGGACGTGCATAACTGGATTGAAGGGTCGAGCTTCCTTTCTAACCCGGCAGATGAGGTTGAAGTTGAAGATGCCTCTGATGATGATTCAGCCAATCAGGACGAGGCTGAGGGCGACTCGGATACTTATGGTGATTCCAGCTCGAGCTCGGATGGCAATTGCGATGTGCGATCCTCCTCCAAAGGTACTGGGCATTCTACGGCTCAAGCTGATGTTTCTCAACAGCCCCGGGCTTCCCCCGAAGTCGCTCCTGGTTCTGTGGAGGGAGAAGCAACTTCGGTCGAAGTGTCGTCTACCTCGGAGCGCCCAGTTCCTGCCCCTTAAGTTTAAAAAACTCAAGTCGTTTCTTATCCCCGGTATGCCGGGTGTATGATGTGTGTCAAACACTTGTCCGACTTTCTGTGTGGTATGAACCATTTTTGCGTTTTTCCGCTGAGGCACACATGATTGTGATCTGTATTATTCTGTTTAAACTAATCTTGTTTGTTTAAATCTTTGCTTTGGTGGCCTTTAATTTCTTAAGTTCGGATTGTGTGTTTGCCTTTGTCGTACGGTAGTTCGGCGTCTAATATTGGCTAACCTTGATGAATTTGATACTTCAACCATTGTGTTCTTGAATTTTATCCAAGTTGTCAATCTCGAAGCCTATATATGGAGTGAATGAAATAATATCGCTCTGGGTGCCGAGGTTTGATACCCATTTCTGTAACAAGGGGCAATTGTGGGGCAATTCTCTAATCATTGCTCCAAAAATTGGGACTCAACACATCACTAAAAATGCGAATTAATATGGGCCAGTCCTCAAGTTATTGCTGGAGGTGCCGAGGTCTAATACATAACTCAAACTCAAAAACAAAGTATGGCAGTCCCCGAGTCATTGCTCAAGGTGCCAGGGTTTAATCTATACCCAATAATTCAGAAGCAATATAGGACAGTCCCCGAGCCACTGCTCAAGGTGCCGAGGTTCAATACATAACCCAAACTCAGAAATAATGTAGGACAGTCCCCGAGCCACTGCTCAAGGTACCGAGGTTTAATACATAACCCAAACTTGAAAGCAATATAGGGCAGTCCCCGAGCCACTGCTCAAGGTGCCGAGGTTTAATACATAACCAAAACTCGAAAACAATATAGGGCAGTCCCCGAGCCACTGCTCAAGGTGTCGAGGTTTAATACATAACCAAAACTCGAAAACAATATAGGGCAGTCCCCGAGCCACTGCTCAAGGTGCCGAGGTTTAATACATAACCAAAACTCGAAAACAATATAGGGCAGTCCCCAAGCCACTGCTCAAGGTGCCGAGGTTTAATACATAGTTGATACTTTGCCCTGGAGCGTAACTTTACAACGTGTCGTAGATGACTCCTATGAGTAAAATGGACGAAGTAAAGCTACATTCCATGGTCTTTTCGATTCTTCGCCGGCTTTGTCTGCTCTGTTCTTTTCTGGTGACTGAGCATCAATAGGTAATACGCATCATTGTGCAATGCTTTGCTCACGATGAACGGTCCTTCCCATGGGGGTGATAGTTTGTGCATGCCGGCCGTATGTTGCACTAACCGTAGAACCAAATCTCCTTCTTTAAACACTATTGGATTTACTTTCTTGCTATGATACCGCCGCAAGTCCTGCTGATAAATAGCTGATCTTGATAGTGCCAACTCCATGGCTTCTTCTAGCAGATCGACATCATCTTGCCGAGCTATTTCATTTACCTCAGCGGTTCTATATTGGGTAACCCTTGGCAAGTCATGTATTATGTCGGCTGGAAGCACAGCTTCAGCCCCATATACTAGAAAAAATGGTGTATACCCTGTTGATCTGTTTGGGGTAGTTCTGAGGCTCCATAGTACCGCCAGTAGTTCATCAATCCAACATCGTGCCGACCTTTGCAGTGGTTAGACGAGTCATGGTTTTATTCCGGACAGTACTAGTCCATTAGATCTTTCTACTTGCCCATTAGATGCTGGGTGAGCCACCGAGGCGACATCTAGTCTTATGTGCTTTTCTTGACAGAATCTAGCGAAGGCTCCTTCAGCAAAATTTGTACCATTGTCTGTGATAACACTGTGTGGGTAACCATATCTCAAGATAACATCTTTGAGGAATTTTACTGTTGTTGGCCCATCACACTTTTTTATTGGTTTTACTTCAATCCATTTTGTGAATTTGTCGACCATGACTAAGATGTGGGTCATCCCGCCTCGGGCCGGCTTGAATGGTCCCACCATATCTAAGCACCATACAGAAAAAGGCCAAGTAATTGATATAGTTTTTAACTCGGACGATGGCGTGTGTATCTTGTTGGCATATCTCTGGCAACCATTACATTTCTCGACCAGTTCTTTGGCCTCTTTCAACGCTGTTGGCCAATAAAATCCATGCCTGAATGCTTTGGCCACTAAAGCTCTGGATGAGGCGTGATGCCCGCATTCTCCTTGATGTATATCTAGGAGGATCTCCTGGCCTTCCGCCGAGTTCACACATCTTTGGAACACGCTTGTGACGCTCCTTTTATACAACTCATTGTTTATGATTGTATAAGCTTTAGCTCTTCTCACTGTCCATCTTGCCAATACTTCGTCATTAGGCAAAATCGCATCTTTAAGGAAAGAAAATATGGGTTGCGCCCATGTTGGTATGATTTTTTCTGGGGTAATCTCACTATCTATCTCCATATTTTCCGCTAACATAACTACCTCGGATTTCCCCATATCTATCCTTGTCTTGGCCGGGTTCATTTTTGGAAATTTCAGGTTACATTCCTTGTCAATCTCCATCGGCACGCTATCTTCTCTTGATTTTGCCGGAATAAAGATGGATTCGGACTCTGGTGATGGTGTTATTGATGGTTTCCTCAGGTGCTCTAGAGCGATACCTGGGGGAATTGACTGTCTGGTTGATCCGAGTTTTGACAATGTGTCTGCGGCGTCGTTTTCTGCCCGAGGTATATGATGAAATTCGCATCCATCGAAGTATCCACTAAGTTTTTGCACATGAAACCTATATAAGGCCATATTGGCATCTAATGCATCCCAATTGCCTGAGACTTGTTGTACTACTAGATCTGAATCTCCGCAGCATAAGATTCGGCGTATGCCAATCTCTTTCGCCACCTTCAATCCATGGACCAGTGCTTCATATTCGGCTACATTTTTTGATGCGGCAAAATGTATTTGCAACACATATCTCAGCTGATCTCTTTTTGGCGAGGTTAACACTATTCCTGCCCACAAACCATTTCTTAGTTTGGAACTGTCGAAGTGCATCGTCCAATAATTTGGATCTGGTAACGGTGGTCATACTGCACCTCGGCCCAATCCACGAAGAAGTCGGCCACAGCCTGAGATTTGATTGCATCTCGCCTATCGAATTGCGGAGCCTAAGGTGACAATTCAATTGCCCATTTTTCTACTCGTCCACTTGCATCTTTGTTGCTCAATATGTCGGCTATGGGTGCTTCACAGATCACTTTGATGGGGTGCTCTTCGAAGTAATGTTTAAGTTTCTTGCTAACATGTATACCCCATATGCCATCTTCTGATAATGTGGGTAATTTTGTTTTGAGGCTAACAGTACCTCGCTTAGGTAATACACCGGCCTTTGTACTGACTTATCATCTTCAAATTCGTTCCACCACGATCACAGCGCTTACTACTCTGTTCGTGGCGGCTATGTAAAGTAACATAGGCTCTTTCGACAATGGAGAAGACAGGATTGGTGCTGTGACCAACATCTTTTTCAATTCATGGAACGCGTTGTCTTCTTGTGGTGTCCAAATGAATTTATCAGATTTTTTCATCAGTTGATAAAGTGGTAATGCTTTCTCTCCCAGCCGGCATACAAATCGGCTAAGCGAGGCCAGGCAACCTGTGAACTTCTGTACGTCATTTAGCCATCTCGTCAATTCCATCCTTTCCACTGCTCTTATCTTTGTTGGGTTGGCCTCTATACCTCGGCTAGATACGAGAAAACCGAGTAGTTTTCCTGCCGGTACACCGAAGGTGCATTTTTCCGGGTTAAGCTTCATTCAGAACCTTCTCAAGTTCGCGAAAGTCTGCCGAATATCATCCAGTAGCGTTTTGCTTTCTTTGGTTTTGATAACCACATCATCTACATATACTTGTACATTTTTTCCTATTTGGTCATGCAGACACTTTTGCATACATCTCTGGTACGTTGTCCCCGCGTTACGCAGGCCGAATGGCATGATGTGATAGCAATAAGCCCCGTACGGGGTAATAAACACAGTCTTTATTTGATCGACCGGATTTAACAAAACCAGAATACGTGTCTACAAATGACAATAATTCACATCCAGCGGTCGAATCAATGACTTGGTCTATTCTAGGTAAAAGAAAAGGATCTTTTGGACACGCCTTGTTCAGGTTCGTGTAATCAATACACATTTGCCATACAATGGCTACATTTGGATCATCCTTCTTCTTTTCCACCAGCATCGGGTTTGATAACCAATCTGGATATAGCACCTCCATGATGAACCCGGCCGCAAGGAGCCGAGCTATTTCATCCCCTATTATTTTTCTACTTTCTTCGGCGAAGCGGCGGAGAGGTTGCTTCACCGGCCTTGCTCTTGGCCTTACATTCAGAGAGTGCTCAGCCAACTCCTCGACACCTTGCGATCTGAGTTGACCATGCAAAGATATCCCGATTCTCACGGAGGAAGTTGGTGAGCTCGCTTTCCTATTTAGCATCTAGGCCGTCACCAATGGTGACGGTGCGCTCGGAACCGCTCGTCTATCTGAACTTTTTGTTTCTTTAGTCGGAAAGAGACACTTCCATGCGGATTGGCCAATGCCGCATATTCAACAGCCGATCGAGCGAGCCGCTACCTCCTGAATCCTTCTTTTTATCTTGCTATTACCAATGACTCGGCCAGATTTGATCTGGCTGAAGCACATTCCATTGACTTCCTGTAATCTCCTACTACTGTTATCACCCCTTGTGGTCCGGGTAACTTCATTTTCAAGTAAGTTATGTGGCAGCTGCCCATGAATTTGGCCAATGCTGGCCGTCCGAGTAGAGCGTGATAACAACTCTCTAGATCCACCACTTCAAACTCCAAATTTTCTGCTCTGTAGTTATCTCTTGTGCCGAATAACACATCCACTCGAACCTTTCCAATGGGCTCGCATGAAAGCCCTGGTACTATCCCATGGAATGTGGTCCTCGTGGATTGCAGCATATTCTGCGATATTCCAAGTTTATGCATTGTATATTTGTACATGATATTGATACTGCTCCCATTGTCAATGAGTACCTTTGAAAATTTCACATTGATGCTCGGTCCGAAAAATGTCGGATCTAGTACGAGTGTGTACGACCCCGGATTCGGCATTATTTTGGGGTGATCCTTTATGCTCCAAGTTATTTCTTGATCTGACCACGGCACATATCTTGGTACTGCCGGCATAACCGCATTTACTTCCATATGCCGGCGCTGTACACTTTGCCTTTCTTGCTGTTCTGTTGTGAACACATAATATGATTGATGATGTTCTCTGTAATTATTGCGTCCATTATTTCCCGGGTTCGTCCTTCCATCCGGACCTTGATTTATCACTTGATGCACTGCATCCCTCCGGTCCGAGTTATCATACCTCGGGGAAGGAGGCGGTAACATTAGTTGATGTGCATTTGCTCCAGTCAACTGTGGCTGATGCTGCTGATGTGCCTGGTGGGATGTTGCTTGCATGCCTGCCGGGTTACCCATTGCATTTTTCATCCAGGCACACTGCCGAGTCGTATGATTGGCCGGCTTGGCCGGGTTTGAAGTGTGAAATTTACACGGTTGATCTAACATAGATTCAAACGTGTACTTTGGCCTTTCCTGCCATTGCTTCTTCTGTTCTGGTGTCCACTGTCTTTTCCCTTCATTCCTCGGCGTCCATTCCTGAGGACCATTCTTTTGTCGCTGATTGTTTCCGTGACTCGGCTGATCTTGCACTACCGCGACCACCTGATTTGAGCCATATCTATAATCCGGTCTTTCTTCTCTCCTTCTTCCTCTGAACTCATTGCGCCTTGATGACCCGGCCGCGTCTCTTGCATATTGATCCTAAAGTTCCCGATGATCTGCTGACATTAATTCTGGTTGCGTCGGATCTCCCAACGCATAGGAATCCGCTATCCTGATGGTTTCTGCCAAAGTGGTTGGCATATCTCTTTGCAATCTCTGCCATAATACACTACCATAGCGGCATCCTTGGGCGAACCAAGCTATCGCCTGTGATTCTAGAACCCCCTCGCATGAATTCCTGAGATTACACCACCGAGTCAGGAATTCTCTGTCTGTATCATTCGGCCTTTGCTTGCACATGGCTAGTCTTTGCCCTGTGTTTGGCCTTTTGTGGCATCGTGAAATTGCTAACGAACATTTCTTCAAAATCCAACCAACAGTTGATACTGCCTGCTGGCAGGTTATTCAGCCATACATTAGCTGGTCCTTCCAACATTTGCGGGACATATCGTACTGCCCATCGCAAGTTTCCGCCAGCTATTTTTACAGCAGTGGCATAATCAATCAACCAATCCTGCGGTTTGGTGCTCCCATTATATGTTTTCGTGCCTCTTGCCAGCTGAAAGTTCGGCACTAGCGGCTCGCCCATGATCCGTGGTCCGACGCATGCCGGGCCCGGTGGACCTTGTTCTTCTAACAACTCGGACCGGTATAGCCGGTCCAGCTTTACTCTCCCATCACATAACGGCAAATCTCTGTACAGAATTCTCTCCTGGATTCCATAGTGGTTGTTCCCACCATGAACCGCATATTCCATCTTGGAATAACCATCATTATATCTCTCATTCACCTGATCTTGGCGAGCTGGTCTCACTTCTCTTCCCTGCCGAGGTTCATATCTCGGTTGTGGATTGGGTGGCGGTTCTCTCCTTCCTTCAGCCGGGATATTATTCTCGTGATTTCCTCTTCCGAGATCTCCATTACCTTGGCTTCCGTTGCCTTTCTCGGAACGGCCGGGGTTTCTCTCGCCACTGTTACCTCGGCTTCCATTGCCTCTGTTTTTATTTGCTTTTCCGACTACCGCCGGATCATATGGAACAATTTGCTTATTCCTTTTTCCCGAGGTTACCGCTCTGTCTTTCCGCGCGTTGTTTCCGGGTGAGGATGCTGTCGCCACAGATAAAGCAGGTGCTGCACCAGCCGAATGAACCATTCGCGAGGCACCAGACCTCGCTGGGTCTGCCCTGAGCATTTCTTCATTCTGCTGGTTCGCAATGCGTACCAGTTCATTCACTCTTTCTTGCTGTCTTTGCCGGGCTTCGTCGGTCAATCCTTCTAACTCTAGCGTAGCGGCATTTGCCGCCCTCAGGTTCTTTGTCGGGGTACTGTACCTCGGCAAACCTAGATCAACTGATTCTGCTTTATGAGCATCATGCTCTTTGTTGATATCATCTATGAGGTTATTCCCTCTTAGTCTCAGTTCGTCGACCCGCTCGGGGGCAACGTCAAGCTTGTTTGCCCTAGCATATTCTCGCAGGGTCCTGTTCAAGGACTCCCGCAATGCTGACACCTTTTTTGCCTCTACCAGCACTTTTTGCCTGGTCTCTTCTAACTCTGCCTGAGCATTAGCCGGATCGAGGATCGGCGCTACAGGTGTAGTCAGATTATCTATAGTTGCCTGAAGAATGTTTTCGGGTCTTTCCAGAGGTGGTCCTGTTACCCTTGGTGCCTTTGGGGTCGTATCCAGCACCTCGGCTGACTTGGCCGTTGAAGGAATTACCTCGATGAGCTGTGGAGCTGCCTGCTTGGTGGCCACCTGCACACCCGTCGTAGGATCTTTGCTTGATCCAGCGCTTTCTTGCCCTTTACCCGGCAACCATCACCTTGACGCGGCCGACGGGCGCTCACGGACTGTTTGCGGCGCTAAGGGGTGGCTCTCCTGCAACAACAACTTGGTGAGGATAAACGCTGGAGGTGTCGACGCCGACGTAGATCTGGTGCATGCCCAAGTTGATGAAGACGCCGTTGCACGGGGAGTTTTTCCCTTGAAGTTGCCTGCGTTGTCGCTGACGTAGTCACAGAGATCAAATCTCCGGACTAAGCCAGAGACAATGCGCTCGCCAGTGTGGATGAAGTTTCCCGTCCGGATCATGACTCCAGCTAGCACCCCTGTTGGCCCCACGGTGGGCGCCAACTGTCGTGGTGGTGGCACGGCAGATGCCATGGGTAGGCTAAAGTATGGGGTCAATGGATGCTAGTGGGATCTGGGGAGGGAAGATGTAGTTGATTCTACACACAGAAGACTAACGTGAAGTTATTTGTTTCTCCTTTCTTGGGCTACAAGTGCTCCTCGAGCTGTATACAAGTAGAGAAGAATAACTTTACCAGCCTAACGGTACTAAATGAGTCGATGCCCTTCTCTGAATCCAAGCCTCTCCTTATAAAGGGGAACCTTGGCTCCTCTAGGGCTGACGTGGCAAGCATATTCGAGGAATATGCTTGTCCCGATATAGTAATTCGGCGGCCTCCTTTCCCTGTTTCTCTTCTAATGATGGCAAGGTTCCAGAGGACCCCACTGACGCCTAAGCCTCGGGACTGTCACCTCCGTGACCTCCTTCTGCCCTTCTGTCGCTCTGCGCCTTGTCCTTTGTGTTTGGCTCTTCTTAGATTCTTCTTATCCCGCGAGTAGAGTTTGACTATAGGCATCTCCTTCTCCTGCAAGCTTCATATCATTCGGCTCTGTCTCGCTTAACTCGGCTTGGCCTTCACCTGCATTCAGATTATTCGGGCTGACTCAGCCGACTTACACGGTATGTCGGCCGGGTTACGCCTTGCTCTTTTCATAAGGGTCCTGCTCTTGCTTACCTCGGCCGACCTTTACAAGACTCGGCCGATTTAGATTGTAACTCGGACACCTGACAGGGAACTTCCTTTCGTCTTTCCCCGTTCTTACCCTATCCGGGGTCACCCCCCCCCAACAGCGTCGCAAATGAACTATAACGGCGTTTTTTGGTAAAATCGTCATAACCGTCTATGATGATATTGGATCGTCATAACCTCTATGAGGATCCAATATCGTCATGGGCCATCTAGCCAGGCCAGCTCGGATCCTACGTGGCCAATCCTACGTGGCAAAATTGTGACGAAATGAAATCGTCATAATGTGAATTCAGCCCAGTCCAGTTCAGTCATTTGTGGGCCGAGTCCAATAATTCAAAAAAAAATCTGATCAATTCCGTTTAGCTACATGGATCGAGCCCATCATATGGGCTTTTTTATTTCTGGGCTATGGCCTTTTCTAAAATGAGTTTATTCTGTATTTTTTTGAATTGTTCACTGTTGGAATCTAATATTGTTTTGGCCACGGCCATTTTAAAGCCCAAACATTATTTGGGTCATTTCCCACGAGCCCAAATATCTTTCAGATTATTTCTTACGACCGAGCAGTCAAGAACCCAAATCAAATAAATTCCAATTCAAATAAATTTTTGCAAATGACATAAAAAATTATAATAAATATTTCAATTAAGCCATATTACATAACCTGGAATGTAAAACAGTTGGGGCAATGCAGTATATTACAATCATTCATAGTTTAGACCATCCAATATCATGTATAATAACTAGCTAAAAAACAGGACTGTCTACTCTACACTTTGCTGAGTATGTAATAAAATCTTTCTTTCTCCCAACTTCAGCCTTGAACTCCTGTATACGAGACAAAATGATAGCCATCGAGTCAGAATTAAGCATATCTTCTAACAATAAGATAGAAAACTAGAAACACAATAAAGAATAGATTTACAAGAACCAAACTCTAAATCAACAAATTACAGTACCATAGGACTAGAAGATCACAAACTAATCGTTACTGGCACTCAAATATACACATGTAGTTCGTCAAATGCACGACTTGGATAATACAAGTACCAGATAGCACACAAACTAGTACTGCATCAGTTATGATCAAACTGTATAGGGTGCATGGGAGAAGAAGGCAGCTGCATCATATTGCTTGTTCCCGCATGAACAAGAATCTACATGCACAACTCGGCCCCAGCCAAGACGCGCAACCATGCAAAAAAGATCTGAATATTACTGATAAACTGTTGGTGAACAATACAAGTAAAGCTTGATAGAGCATTAGAAACAGAAAATGATAGACGATTGAAAGCTAACTGGTTATGTTATGCAAAGGAATGCAGTAGCAAAAGCAGATCTGACGTATGATCAATTCAAAACAGTTGAGTTTTCCTTTTATAGAAGCCCACAAGGAGTTGAACAATTAGTAGCAAGTATCACCAGGACATTTGGTGTGTATGTTTGAACCAGGAGTGGCAAGTTATATGAGCTAATGATGTAGAAACAGAAATATAAATCTGAGTGGAGTGAGAATTTAGTAACCTGAACCAACTTTCTAGATTGTGACAAGTCAACCATCTGTCCTTCCACTTGGTCAAGGTGTCGCTGATGCTGCACAGTTGGGTGTTAGTAGAGAAAAACTGCAATAGGAGAGGATGGAGGTAAATGGATGATCTGCACTTTGACTGACATACACAGAGTGGTATTCATTTAGATGGGCATAGTAGGCCTTCATGTCGGATCTAATCTCTCGTCTCAAGGAACTTCATGTCGGCCTTTGTTAGGCACTTGTCCCACACCTGACCAAAATCAACCAACTAGTCAGGAGTTGGAATTGACATCCAACATATGTACCACTGAGTCAGAGTGAGAGCAGTAGGTACCTCGTAGGAGAGCACCCGCCATAGGTTATAATACGTTTTAATTCTTCTATCAAACAAGTTTGTAATTTTTGTTTCTCCTCATTCCTATAGTCAACATAAAAGAATAGCACACCAAAAAGTTTTAGTTACAAGTAAACAGAAAATAGTACATCCATGGGACAGGGATCATGAATTAAGTAAACCAAAGCATATTCTACTTTGTCAATCATAGGTTCCTACACCATCTCAAGTCAAGTGCCTTGTCAATCAAATATGTAAAATTAAAGTAAATGAAGCAACAATATATCAATGCAAGTAGATGTATGTTTTAGTTACAAGTAAACATAACCTAGTACATCTACGATCTCACGGGCAATGTCAGTTTCTATTTACTGCAGTTGTGATCCATTTTCAGCTATGGTTCCTTCAACAATAATAAAAAGATCATGCATCAATGACTTCCATTTTACTGCGAATGCAAATTCTGCATTCATTCCTAAGCATCACTTGTTTGTAAATAAGCAAGATCAGCAACAACAGAAATTTACAAGCTACACTTATAGCTTGGTAGTTTCCTTGTTGGCCTTGGTTATAGCCATATCCACCATACCCACCTTGATTATCATAGTACCCACCATCTTGGTTGTATCCTCCTTGATTATCATACTGCCCACCATCTCAGAATTCTAATCTAGCAAACAAAAATTAATAGTAGTATCAAATCTCAGTAAACAAATAGTAGGGCATCAACAAATCAATGACTATACAAGGTGTGTGTGACTAGGAATCAGTATACATGCATCCATGGCCATACTTAATAGGGGATGTCATTTCTCTTATTTGTTCATCTACATACATGCATCAGGATATACACAAAATTAGGAACTAATCGGTATCAAATCTTAGCTAAAGCTAGCAGTACAAGAGTGCTAGAATCGAGGTCATCGGCCATTCCTACAAATTATGGTACTAATAGCTCCTAAATATACCAATTGCTAGCTGCCAGGCATAAATTGGCAATCACAGATCCACAAATAGTAATAACAGGAACATGATTGCTTGTATCCCTTTCTCAAAATCACAAGTGCTGATCTATATGATACAAGCACCTGCCAGTACCTTGCGCACTGGACCTGGGCAATAAAAAAGTTCAACTGACATGTCCGAGTGCTTGTATAATAGAGGTTGTTTTTATTAGCTCAGCAAACATCAAATCTGTCATGGTAAAGTTCAGTGCAGGACAGGACTCTCTGTGGAAAGAGAGGTTAGTAGGCAGGACAGAATTACTCACCGTAGATCCCTTGTTCTAGGGGTCGAGGAAGACGGCACGCGCTCGACGACGAGATTGAAGCGGATAAGCACGACCTTTCTAGCGCGTCGCGCTGGCGATGGTGGTGGACCTAGGGCGCCACCGCCTACTTCTCCCCATCCACTCCTTGGGCGACGCCACGGCACCGCCAGCTCATCCTTCGTCTGCGTGGTTGCGGATGGTGAGGGAAGAGAAGCAAGCCACGGGAACATCGGCGTCGGTGAAGGACGGGGCATGTGGGCCAACCGCATCTGCTCCGCTGGATGAAGACGGAAGCTGACCTTGGTCACCACCACCCGCCGCTGGGGCGCCGACATCTCCATGGAGATCATGCTCCTCTCTATACAGCCGGGATCTAGGGCTAGGGTTTCTGTTGTAGGGGCAGTTTGCTGGTACCACGAGGTGGAATAAAGAGGGAGGGAGGAGGGTCCTGGGGAGATGGTCTGCGAGGCAGTGAGTGGCCGGAGTTGGCCGGGATCTAGACCGCCACCAGCGGAGGAGGACATGGGAGGAGGGAGAAGGCGTTGAGAGGTGAATCGAACTTGTGGATCCAGGGAGTACGCGGAGGAACCACCGTCTCCGCAGGCGGGAGAAGGCAGATGAATGGGCGAGGTGAGAGGGTGGCCGCGGGTCACGAGGGCAGATGGATGGGCGCGGCCGTGAATTTGTGGTGGAGGCGGCGACGGATGGGAGGGTGGAGAAGGGAGATGAGCGCTGCAGGGTGGGAGGGTATTAGGGTATGGGTGATGTTCCTATTGATCTTGGCCGAGGCAGGGGGATTCAGGGGATGTTATTGCCGAGGCAGGGGTGGACGGAACTGTCCGGGATCTTGGCCGACGACGGAGAGGGGGGAGAGGAACCATGGAGGAGGGAGTTCGGCACTGGGAGGCTAGGACGATAGTTTTTTTACAGGGGTGGGGTTGGTGGTTTTGGGTTCTTATCCCGCCTGTTGGGCCCAAATTTCGCTAGGTCTACGCGCGTATGGTGTGCCAGGTCATCGATCCAGTGCAAGTTCCCACCGAACACCATCTCAGCCGTCCATCCTGTTTACATCCAATGGCCGATATTGCCCTCCTCTTGTATCTTATCCTTCCTAGCACTATGACGATTTTGCCTTATAAAATTACGACGTTTTTTGTACAAAATCGTCATAAGTTTTCTAGGCTTGAACCCTCCCAAATAGTCCATGACCATGTGATGCATAATTGTCATAAATCTATGACGATTTTGTCCACGGTCACTACCAAAAGGTCATAGGCTGACACATTTCTTGTAGTGGCAATTAGAGGTGAATCACAATAGGAGCCCTCACTTAAGTCACATACTTGGCAGATCCAACGCGGGCCATGGCCATATGCTCCCTCTCATAAATCATAGGCTCGTATCTTCGTCCCGACATGGCAGCGCAGACCCTTCTCTCGGACCATCAGACACAACTTTGGTTGGGACATCCTGCCGTTGACGAGGCCTACTTGGAGTGCCGCCACAAGTTGAGCATGAACCCTAGTCGCCTGCCTCCGCCTCGAAGAAGCTCAGAAGGAGGTCGACAAGCAGAAGGTTTAGGGTTCATAGCATGGAAAACAAAAAAATTCTACCGCGTGAACATACACAAGCCAAGATCTATCTACTAGATTGTAGCAACGAGTCAATAGAGTACTCACCCTTGAAGATTCCAAAGCGGTTAACGAGAGCAGATTCTCGTGGGTGATGTAGTTGTTCACTTGCCGATCTCAAGATCACGTAGACGATCCTTCCGGCGCCGCGTTTCGGCAGCGCTCCCACAATCGCTCGCACATTCGATACTCGATGAAGACCTTCCTCTCCCTTGTTCCAGCAGGCAGCGGAGGTTGTAGTTCTCTCCTCGCGACTCAGGCAACACGACGGCATGGTGTAGAAAGTAGAGGGAAGATCCCGCAGGGCTTGGCCTTAAGACGGAGCGGGTTAGGACGAATTAGAAGGGTTTCCCGAAGTTCTAGGGTTTAGAGGCCGGAGAGGAGGAGGCGTGGCCAGCGGCGGCTTGGGAGGCGGTGGCGACACGGCGACGGCACAAGGCAGCGGCAGAGCGAGACAGCGGCAGGGCAGGCTCGTGGGGAGGGGTTGTGGTGGTGTTTGGGGCAGCCCCTCCCCTCTATTCATGAGAGGGAGGGGTAGCTAGGAGCATGGTGGAGGGAGAGGAGGTTTCCTATCCTCCCTCCACCAGGATACATTGTCCCAATTTGACTTTTCAAACTTGCCTTTTGACTTACAATTTCAGAGTTTGATTTCTCACTTTTATTTGCACAGCCCTTTGACCTAGGAAATGATGCAACCATTCTACTTTGTCATGACTCATTCATGTACCCATCCATTTCCGGTTTGGTGAACCTTCTAGACCCTTCTAGATCATTTCAGTGAAAACACCGGAATCAATTACGATCTCCAGAATTGAACTTCCCTTATATTCTCCGGACCATTCCGGATCTCCTCGTGATATCCAGGATCCCATTCAAGACTTAGAACAACATTCAGTCTTCTTACTCACATTCCATATCTACTAAACAACATCGAATCCTTAAGTGTGTATCCCTACGGTCCGTGAATTATGCAAACATGACCGAGACTATTCTCCAATCAATAACCAATAGAGGAATCTAGAAATTCATATGGCGCTCACATATTTCTACGATTACTCTGCAATCGAATGAACCATTTACATACGATACCAATTTCCCTTTGTCTCGCGATATTTTACTTATCCGAGGTTTGATCGCCGGTATCTCTACATACCTAGTTCAACTTTGTTACCGATAAGTACTCTTTACTCGTTTGATTCCTTGTGAGCCAGTCACATGCTTGCAAGCTAATTGGATGACATTTCACCGAGAGGGCCCAGAGTATATCTATCTGTCATATGGATGGACAAATCCCACTCTTTATCCATATGCCTCAACACATACTTTCCAAATAGTCAATGTCACCTTTATAGCCACCCAGTTATGAAGTGGTGTTTGATGTCATCAAAGCATCCTTCCGGTGATGGTGATTAGCATGATCTCATGGTCGTAGGGATTAGGTTACTATGTATCTGAAAGCTTATAGCAATTGAACTACTGAAATGACTTGATCTTTATGCTACGCTTATCTATAGGAGTATGTCCATCACACCATTCTCCTAATGATATGATCTTGTTGTTAACAACATCTCAATGTTCATGACTAGGAAACCATGATCATTTATTAACCAACAAGCTAGTGTTATAAAGAGGCTTCGCTAGGGACTCTAACAAGTTTACAAATCACACAAGTATTAATGTTTCCGGTTAATACAATTATAGCATGAATGTAAATATTTATCATAAACACAAAGATATAATAATAACTACTTTTATTATTGACTCTAGGGCATATCTCCAACAGAAGGAGATCGTTCGCTCTCTCGAGGAAGAGTGGGACCTCGTTCATGCGCATGACAACCATGATGAGGTTTTCTTCTGATCCCTCGGCATCTCAGGATGGGCGCTCCAACGACGGTCGATGACGGCGAATAGCATCGTCGATCTAGGGGTTGGGTTAGAGTTAGAGAAAGTCTAATAGCACCCTTAAACGGGGCAAACCCTCAAAATAACCGTCGTTTTAAGGTTTTCGGCGAGAAATCAGTGGCGATCAGTACCCTCAAATCACACGATCCTTAAAAAAAGTAAGGGCCGACTCGTAAACCCACACAAACCAGGGTTGGCGAGGGCGACCCGAACGCGCCCCGCACTCCATCGTTCCATTGCGCGCAAGAGATTTCAGCTAGTTCCCCCTTCCCGCCCAACCGTCGCCGCCGATCTCCGCTCCCCCGTCGTCTCCTGCGCCACCGCGGCCGGATACTGACGACATGGACCACGGATCGATCCCGCTGTCCGCTGAAGATCTCAACGGATGTCGCCAAGATGGTCGCGGCCACTAGCGTGAAGAAGAGGAATAGGGCAGGTACGCACCTCATCCATACAACATATACACCGGCTGCTGACCCTGCGCCGGCTCCCGCCCCTGCACCGGCGTCGAAGTCTAAGAGGAAGCGGGTGAGCCAGAAGCGACCGGCCCGCCGCAGCGGCCTCCCGTCGGCCACTCCATCTTCACCTCCCGCTGTTTCCCCCGCCGTCACTCCATCGCCCCCCTGCGAACTATGTTGTTGATTTGATCTTAAAACTATGCGTGAAATAGAATATTATATTTCACGGGTTGTGAATAAGGGCGCTGATCTCCGCCGGCGCATTTCAGCCCATAAAAACAGGGTACATGCGCTCTTACTCGCGTTTTACAGGCCGGACGAATAAGGGTACCGTTAGACTTGCTCTTGGTAGAACTAGTAGTTTGGCCCTAATATTTGTTCAGTAATGTAAAACTCTTCCCCTAGATACGTTTACTTTCATGTTTGCAAGAATTTGTTATGTGAATTTCATGGAACAAACTTTTTTATATAGATATTCAGTTTTTTATCCAGGTCCTTTTCTCCTACTGGATACGATTATCCCTCCAGCTTCACTACAGGAAAGAATTCATACGCCAATGGCCAGCTGCCATCGACACAGCGCCAAATTGACGTCGGCACAGGTTGTGCCAACGGTGGACGTCGGCGTAGCCCCCTCGGCGTACGTCCTCGTCGGCACAACTCCGTGGCCGTCAGCACAACCCCTCCCTCTCGGCATAGCGTCTTCCAGCAGACCCTGCATGTTAGGAAACGACCGTCTCCGATAACGACCCAGCCTGAAGCTACGCCGAGGGACGGTCTGGCCGTCGGCATAGCCTAAATTTTTTTTTGATTTTTTTTAGTTTTTTCTAAAAATTTTATCTATGAATTATTTGATTCTTTAATCCCTAGCTTTGATCATTTTTAACACTATTTATAATTAATAATTGATTAAATTGCAGTCTTAGTCAAAATTCCCAGTCGGTCACCCATCCTAGCACTACTTCAGCTCTAACACGCTTAACTTCCTCGTTTTTTCAGAATCTCTTTCCGCAAAGAAATTTACATATTGTTGTCATTACTATGATATCAAGCCTATTAACTCTTACATCATCATGTCACATGTTTGTATTTTTTGAAATTACAAGCAATTATTTAAGTAAACAACAATGAATAAGTAAAAATATTATTGAATTCAAATAAACATATAATATTTTTATTTTATTTTGTATTTTTTATTTAATATGGAATAATTAATATCTTTAAATCTGTAAATTGGAATTCAGCAAATAATATGTCTTCATTGATTAGAAAAATGAGAGGAATCCAAATATGATATCAATATCAAATTATCACAAACTATGTCGTAATTCTTATCATAATTTCATTTGCCCGTTTAAAACGGCATGCATAAAGATTCTTAGCTCGGGGCTGAGACTCTCTAAACTTGAAGTGGATCTATGATGAAACAACATATTTTAAATCTAAAAATGATTTTTGTAAAATATCATAAGCATCCGATCATGTACATGTAGTTCATATCTGACTCACTTCCTACCGATTCGGCAGGAATTTGTCTTTTTACCAGGGGCAGACGGAAATATTTGAGATCCCCCTGTTATGACATTATCCATGTAAGATGGTCTAGTATTTTTGAAAAATATGACAGTAGCATTTTGAATTAGCCATTTGGTGGTTGATTCACAAAACCTTTCGTTTTTTGCACACGGAAAATGGAAAACGGCGTTTTGGTGCGATGAAAAGGAAAATTTTCTCCTAAAACATTGTTCACCATCCCATGATGCACACTTATACACAATATGGACACATTATCACAAACTATGCCTTCATTCTAGCCATAATATTGGTCATTTGACCCGAAAGCCAAGAAAACTCGAACGAGATAGGTCATTTTGTGAACGTTTTTTGAGACATAATCAATATACCAAGTTTGATATTTTCCTTCTAACTATGTCATATAATATGACACCACGCGAAGGTTTTGCATTGTTTGGATCATTTTTGAATTTATAATGCCCGTTTTAAACCATCGTTAAACTTTTTCGAAGGGCAGGCATAAATATTCTTAGCTCGGGGCTGAGACTCGCTAAATTCGAAGTGGATCTATGATCAAACAACATATTTTGAACCTAAAAATATTTTTTGTAAAAAATCATGAGCATCCGATCATGTACCTATAGTTCATATCTGACCCACTTCCTGCCGATTTAGCAGGAATTTGTCTTTTTCACTAGGGATAGACGGAAATGTTTGAGATCCATGTAAAGTGGTCTAGTATTTTTGAAAAATGTGACAGTAGCATTTTGAATTACCCATTTGATGGTTGTTTCACAAAACCGTCCTTTTTTGCACTCGGAAAATAGAAAACGGCTTTTTGGTGCGACGAAAAGGAAAACTTTCTCCTGAAACATTGTTCGCCATCCCATGATGCATACTTATGCACAATATAGACACATTATCACAAACTATGCCTGCATTCTAGCCATAACATTGGTCATTTGACCCGAAAGCCAAGAAACCTCGAACGAGATATGTCATTTTATGAAGATTTTTTTCAGACATAATCAATACACCAAGTTTGATATTTTTCTTTCTAACTATGTCACATAATATGACACCACGCGAAGGTCTCGTGTTGTTTGGATCGTTTTTGAATTTATAATGCCTGTTTTAAACCATCGTTAAACTTTGTCGAAGGGCAAGCATGAAGGTTCTTAGCTCGGGGCTAAGACTCGCTAAACTTGAAGTGGATCTATAATAAAATAACATATTTTGAACCTAAAAATGATTTTTATAAAAAATCATGAGCATCCTATCATGTACCTGTAGTTCATATTTGACCCACTTTGTGCCGATTTGACAGGAATTTGTCTTTTTCACCAGGAATAGAAGGAAATGTTTGAGATCCCCCTGTTCTGACATTATCCACGTAAGGTGGTCTAGTATTTTTGAAAAAATGTGACGGTAGCATTTTGAATTACCTATTTGGTGGTTGCTTCACAAAACCGTCCGTTTTTTGCACTAGAAAAATAGAAAACGGCTTTTTAGTGCGACGAAAAGGAAAACTTCCTACTGGAACATTGTTTGGCATCCCATGATACACACTTATGCACAATATGAACACATTATCAGAAACTATGCATTCATTCTATCCATAACATTTGTCATTTGACCCGAAAGCCAAGAAACCTCGAACGAGATAGGTCATTTTGTGAAGGTTTTTTCAAGACATAATCAATATACCAAGTTTGATATTTTTCCTTCTAACTATGTCACATAATATGACACTAAGCAAAGGTTTCGCATTGTTTGGATAATTTTTGAATTTATAATGCCCATTTTAAACCATCGTTAAACTTTGTCGAAGGGCGGGCATAAAGATTCTTAGCTCGGGGCTGAGACTCGCTGTAACACCCTCAGAATCGAACCTATGCAAGTTTGAGCAAAATTCGCCAAACCCGCATAGAAACGATTCAAAGGTGCCCACCAGGCACTTTCGTGCGGGTGGAAAACGAAGTAATAACATTACACAACAGTCCTCGATGGGACCCACAGAACAGATATATATATAACAGCGACTCAAAGAGTCAAGAATACAGATATAATATACAAGATCCAAATCACCTTGAAAATGGTAGAGCGTCCGACTACGGACAAGAAGCAAATGGGGCTAAGAGCCCTGAAGAATAACCAATGGCGTCCATAACCACCTGCCAAGCCGGAAGGGTAACCACCTAACGACGCCGATCTCAAAACCTGCTTAAACAAAAGGGGTGCCGACAAAGGGCAAAGGAAAAGAGGCGTCAAGATCGAGGCCAAGACAGCGAGGCTAGAATTCGGCGGTCCTCGCCTACATAGGTATGGTGGACTGAGCGGCAGCGGCAGCATGCACTAAACAACCTATAGAGACTCGATACAACTGGCGGCAATCAGAGAGGGGTAAGATAGACCTATCCGGATCCAATCCTGAAGCTAACACCAAACAAACCCATCCTGGCGTTTCCCCCTCGAGACCAACGAGGAAGTCAACCGAGGAACTCACACAGTTGGCAGTTTTACTTATTCAGTTATAGTTGCGGCACGTTACTAGTCAGGTTTAGATAATCATTCTGATAAAGTAAGCAGTGGGCACTTTTAGTTAATCATTCCGTTGTAGTTGCAGCAATTACTAATCATATACAGATAGCATGATGTAATCCCGAAACCCAGCAGTTGTTGGTACTTTTATTCAGCCATTTCGTTGTAGTTGCAAGATTTACTAGTCAGGTACAATTGTCGCAAGCGACAACCAAACAAGCAATTGTGGGCAGTATTAATTAGCCATTCCATTATAGTGAAGCTGATTACTAGTCATTATAAGTCAAATTTATAGCAGTAAACTTTAGTTATGCTTGTCTATGATCGAGATACTGTGCTCCAAGTCGTCCATATCCGCGACACGGCTTTGAAAGTTTTACCGGCCGGGCGCACTAATAGCAACACACGCCGATCAACCTCGGAAAAACCAAAACAAAACCCAACGAGGCTTTCACATGAACAATCACAGGATTCAGAAATATTTCAGGGGCCACTTAAGTAGATCCATAGCAACGGTGACTCTGAGACGGGCTCAAGGTTTGGGTAGACGGCTGTGAACGACTGGGAACCCGAAAGTGTGGCTGGGCTTGTCGACACCGCGGAATCGTGTCCCGATCCTAAACAGTACAGTGTGCTCCTCGCACAATTTAAATACAGAAAGTAGCATGGCATAAGTACAGGATCGTAAATAAAACCTCAAACTAGTTTGTGGCCCCAAGAAATAAGAATGAATCAAGCTCTGGCTCAGGGGGGTCCCATATACCTCCCGGATGTGGATAGCGCGATAAAACAAGGAACAGGTATCAAGTACTCGGGGTCTTACGGGACACAAGTGGGCGTTCGGAAACCAAATATTATCTATCACCCACCGATGCCTCTGCTTATTTCAATTTTAGTTGTTAAACAGAAATTAAAGTGACGATAAGTGAAACTAGAATCATCTCCAACATCAACATGCGGCAATACATCAACAACTGGGGCATATGACGACACACAACAACACTTTAGCAAGCGACTACGACGCGCAAGTCCAACTATCTACCAAACAACAGGTAATAGGAGGTGGCCATGGCAATATAAGGCTGCAGGGGATATCACAGGTGCGGAAGCTAAAGCATCGCAATACAGATAGCAATAGATCAACATGAGGGAATAAATACTATAAAAGTAAGATAGGTAGAAAGGGGGAGATGCTACTTTGAAAACATTGTCGAAGGGTTCATCCGAAGATCGGGGCGGAGCTCACATCAACTCAACGGCCTTATCCGCGAAGAAGCAAAACACTAGAAGGAACACCGGATGCAATATTTAAGACAGAGGCGGAAGATCGGGCATGATGCATGTATGATGTATGGCATGGCCAAAGTGCGATGCAATTAGGTCATATTAAGTGGAACCGGGGTCCCGACAATTAATTACACGGTTCAAGTTATTTAGATACCCCGCAATTAAATGTTGTTTAACATGGCCTAAATATAGCACCGGTTCGCTACATCAATTTAAATGAGGCCAATATGAGACTAGATTTGCCCGCATATGGGCCCCATATTTAGTTATTAGGTGAATCGGCATAAGGCCCCCAAACCACAGATATGCATGCGAGATGATTGATTTAATGCAACAAGTTGATATCATTTATAAAAATAGGGTATCGAGGAAAAGGGTCACACATTAGGGGCCTCGACGGACTTGAGGTTCCGGGGGTTCGGGGTTCGGGGTCGGTCTCGGGGTCTAGGGTTCGGCCTTGGCGGGATCGTTCTCGGAGTTCAGGGTTCGGCGAGGTCGTTCTCGGACTCCGGGATCGTCCTCGGCGGGCTTGGCGTTCGGAAGGAGAACTTGGCTCGGCGTCGGGGCGCATCGGTTTAACCCTGGACGGTGTCGTTCTTGTTATCACGAAGATCTTGTCGGGTCCTCGGGTCTCGGGTCGAAGAACTTGGCGCGCCCGAGAAACGATCTTGTCGCATCCGCGTTGACCACCTTGGCGTTAAGAGGGTAGTTCTCGGTGTTCCGTGAGGAAGGCCGCGAGGGTTCGGTGACGGAGATCTTGACGGTACGGGAGGAAGAACTTGACGTTATCGGATCGGTTTTCGGGGTTTGACCATCGGTCACGGCAACGGGGCATCGAGTCCATGAGGTAGATCTTCATACCCCAAGACGAAGATCTTGACCGCCCTTGTCTGGGTACTTCGGGTCCTATGACCACTTGTCCGCTTTGTCGCCTTGAACCAGGGAAGAACATTGTCGAGGCTCCACAAACGAACTTGTAGCTTGCGACGTGTTGGAGCAGCCGAGAGGGGACATGTCACCCGAGGCGCCATGTACCACGGAGGAAGGCAGGGTCGCGTCCGGCGACACGACGGCCGGGCCCCACGAGGCGGATGTGGCGGACGGCGACAGCTGCTGGCGGCTGCACACGACGAGCCCGGGAGAGGCGGCAGGAGGCAAGGTGGCGGCATGGCGGCGAGGACCGCAGAGGCGGGCGGGGCAGGCGGTGAGCGGAGGAGGAAGGAGGTGCCACAGTGGCGGAGCTCGGGCAGTGGAGGCTGGGAGAGGAGAGGAAGGGGAGGCGGGCGTGGCGGGCGAGGTAGGGTGGAGGCGCGGGATGAAGGGACTGGCGTGGCGGTGGAAGGAGGCCTTGCAAGTGTAGCGAGGAGCCCAGGCGGAGCGGTGGAGCTCGGCGAGGAAGCTTCAAGGCAGACGGTGGAGGCGGAGGCGCGACCGAGCACGGGAGGCGGGAAGGAGGAGAGGCGTCTGCCCGGCGGAGAAGGCTGAGCCTGGCGGCAGGAGGCTCACATGAGCGGGCAGAGAAGAGAGAGGCGGGAGGCGGAGCTGAGGAGAGAGAGAGCGGTGGGGGTCACGCTGGGTCAGTGGGGTCCACGCAGGGGGCAGTGTGGCAGCAGCTGCAGCGTGTGTGTGTGTGTGCTAGCGTGTGGGGCAGGTGGGCTGGGGGGTGGTTGAGAGAGAGAGGGAGAGAGGAGGGGTGAGGGGTGACGTGGCGAAGGGTGATTGGGTGAGGGAGAGGGGGAGATGAGGTGGCGAAGTCTGATTGGGTGGAGTGAGGTGGCCAGGGGGTGTGGGTAGGATAGTGGGTAGCTTTAGGAATTTAGGATGGGATTGGTTGGACCGTTTTAAAAAACAGGGGTGGTCGTCGATCGGCCCGTTCGATCGCCTACTAAAAATAATATAATTTTTATTTGTTTTGTTAACACCTTTTGCAAACCGATAGCACTCGAACAAAAATAATCCGGGGACCGGGCTTTGCATTTGAATTAAGGTGGGGCGTTTGGAAAACAAAACGGGCTTTGCGAACATAGTTTTATGCAGAAAATGCATGATGATGACGATGCAATGCACAAATTCAACGCGATTTTCTAGTAGTGGTTTTGCGGGATGCCACAATTCGACACCACTAACAATGGATCTCGCCCTCGAGATCCGCCTCATGGTACTGGAAGGAAGGTCGGCGTTCTGATCCTTCGCGCTTCGTGTAGATCCTCGCGACACCACTAACAAGAGGTTGTTGTCCGAGATCGTCGAGAGAACACTCCGGAAACGAAAAGGTCGGAGGTAGAGGTATCAACAAATAAAGCCACCTCTAGCTTCGATGGAAAGAGGAAACCGATGCACTCTCATCCACTTCAATGTACAAAAGCGAATAGAAGGGGTAGTCGGCATGGGGGCCAATCCATCACGCACCCAATCTATTACTCTGCACAATCAGTGGAAAAGCGTGCAGCCATTCTCGGAATTAGACTGAAGATCTCGACAATCGAGGTTCGGAACAAAGGAGTGATGCAGACTCTGCATCGGATCTGGCGTGGATGATGTCGTCGCGTCGGAAAACACCGGAAGGCACAAACAAGGAACAAAGGATGGCACCACAGACGAAGGATTCCTCGGATAGCATGAAGACCAGATGTAGCAACATCGTTATCGAAGAAGGAAGCGAAACCCTGAAGGTACGACGGAAACCCAACCACGAGAATTCCTGGACTCGAAGAGAAAGAAGAGAGCGGATTCAAAACACGTCGAGCTAAAAGGAGAATAGCAGAGGGGTAAGGAGTAAAATCAGACCTAATCAGGACTATCCAACCGATTTTGCAAAATAGTTTTGACACTCTACTTCGGCCGTTAGCTAGGTTATCCTAAAGGCTGGACTTGTGGGGTATCGCAACTGCTGAGCTCTGATACCACTCTGTAACACCCTCAGAATCGAACCTATGCAAGTTTGAGCAAAATTCGCCAAACCCGCATAGAAACGATTCAAAGGTGCCCACCAGGCACTTTCGTGCGGGTGGAAAACGAAGTAATAACATTACACAACAGTCCTCGATGGGACCCACAGAACAGATATATATAACAGCGACTCAAAGAGTCAAGAATACAGATATAATATACAAGATCCAAATCACCTTGAAAATGGTAGAGCGTCCGACTACGGACAAGAAGAAAATGGGGCTAAGAGCCCTGAAGAATAACCAATGGCGTCCATAACCCTGCCCAGGCCAAGCCGGAAGGGTAACCCTGCTAACGACGTCGATCTCAAACCTGCTTAAACAAAAGGGGTGCCGACAAAGGGCAAAGGAAAAAGAGGCGTCAAGATCGAGGCCAAGACAGCGAGGCTAGAATTCGGCGGTCCTCGCCTACATAGGTATGGTGGATGGCGGCGGCAAAGATGCACTAAACAACCTATAGAGACTCGATACAATGGCGGCAATCGGAGAGGGGTAAGATAGACCTATCCGGATCCAATCCAAGCTAACACCAAACAAACCCATCTGGCGTTTCTCGAGACCAACGAGGAAGTCAACCGAGAACTCACCACGGTTGGCGCTTTTACTTAATCAGTTATAGTTGCGACGTTACTAGTCAGGTTTAGATAATCATTCGATAAAGTAAGAAGTGGGCACTTTTAGTTAATCATTCCGTTGTAGTTGCGGCAATTACTAATCATATGAGATAGCATGATGTAATCCGAAACCCAGCAGTTGTTGGTACTTTTATTCAGCCATTTCGTTGTAGTTGCAAGATTTACTAGTCAGTACAATTGTATGGCGACAACCAAACAAGCAATTGTGGGCAGTTTTAATTAGCCATTCCATTATAGTGAAGCTGATTACTAGTCATTATAAGTCAAATTTATAGCGATAAACTTTAGTTATGCTTGTCTATGATCGAGATCTTGCTCCAAGTCGTCCATATCCGCGGACACGGCTTTGAAAGTTTTACCCGGGCGCACCAATAGCAACACGCCGATCAACCTCGGAAAACAAAACAAAACCCAACGAGGCTTTCACGATTGAACAATCACGATTCAGAAATATTTCAGGGGCCACCTTAAGTAGATCCATAGCGAAGCGGTGACTCGAGACGGGCTCAAGGTTTGGGTAGACGGTGTGAGCATCGGGAACCCGAAAGTGTGGCTGGGCTTGTCGACACCGCGGAATCGTGTCCCGATCCTAACGATGCAGTGTGCTCTTCGCACAATTTAAATACTGAAAGTAGCATGGCATAAGTACAGGATCGTAAATAAAACCTCAAACTAGTTTGTGGCCCCAAGAAATAAGAATGAATCAAGCTCGGCTCAGGGGTCCCATATACCTCCGGATGTGGATAGCGATAAAACAAGGCAGTATCAAGTACTCGGGGTCTTACGGGACACAAGTGGGCGTTCGGAAACCAAATATTATCTATCACCCACCGATGCCTCTGCTTATTTCAATTTTAGTTGTTAAACAGAAATTAAAGTGACGATAAGTGAAACTAGAATCATCTCCAACATCAACATGCGGCAATACATCAACAACTGGGGCATATGACGACACACAACAACACTTTAGCAAGCGACTACGACGCGCAAGTCCAACTATCTACCAAACAACAGGTAATAGGAGGTGGCCATGGCAATATAAGGCTGCAGGGGATATCACAGGTGCGGAAGCTAAAGCATCGCAATACAGATAGCAATAGATCAACAGGAGGGAATAAATACTATAAAAGTAAGATAGGTAGAAAGGGGGAGATGCTCGCCTGAAAACATTGTCGAAGGGTTCATCCGAAGATCGGGGCGGAGCTCACATCAACTCAACGGCCTTATCCGCGAAGAAGCAAAACACTAGAAGGAACACCGGATGCAATATTTAAGACAGAGGCGGAAGATCGGGCATGATGCATGTATGATGTATGGCATGGCCAAAGTGCGATGCAATTAGGTCATATTAAGTGGAACCGGGGTCCCGACAATTAATTACACGGTTCAAGTTATTTAGATACCCCGCAATTAAATGTTGTTTAACATGGCCTAAATATAGCACCGGTTCGCTACATCAATTTAAATGAGGCCAATATGAGACTAGATTTGCCCGCATATGGGCCCCATATTTAGTTATTAGGTGAATCGGCATAAGGCCCCCAAACCACAGATATGCATGCGAGATGATTGATTTAATGCAACAAGTTGATATCATTTATAAAAATAGGGTATCGAGGAAAAGGGTCACATTAGGGGCCTCGACGGACTTGAGGTTCGGGGTTCGGGTTCGGGTCGGTCTCGGGTCTAGGGTTCGCCTTGGCGGGATCGTTCTCGGAGTTCAGGGGTTGGCGAGTCGTTCTCGGACTCCGGGATCGTCCTCGGCGGGCTTGGCGTTCGGAAGGAGAACTTGGCTCGGCGTCGGGGCGCATCGGTTTAACCCTGGACGGTGTCGTTCTTGTTATCACGAAGATCTTGTCGGGTCCTCGGGTCTCGGGTCGAAGAACTTGGCGCGCCCGAGAAACGATCTTGTCGCATCCGCGTTGACCACCTTGGCGTTAAGAGGGTAGTTCTCGGTGTTCCGTGAGGAAGGCCGCGAGGGTTCGGTGACGGAGATCTTGACGGTACGGGAGGAAGAACTTGACGTTATCGGATCGGTTTTCGGGGTTTGACCATCGGTCATGGCGACGGGGCATCGAGTCCATGAGGTAGATCTTCATACCCCAAGACGAAGATCTTGACCGCCCTTGTCTGGGTACTTCGGGTCCTATGACCACTTGTCCGCTTTGTCGCCTTGAACCAGGGAAGAACATTGTCGAGGCTCCACAAACGAACTTGTAGCTTGCGACGTGTTGGAGCAGCCGAGAGGGGACATGTCACCCGAGGCGCCATGTACCACGGAGGAAGGCAGGGTCGCGTCCGGCGACACGACGGCCGGGCCCCACGAGGCGGATGACGCGGCGAAGCGGAGAGGCCGACGGCGAACGCCGGCAGCCTGGCACAAGACGAGCCCGGGAGAGGCGGCAGGAGGCAAGGTGGCGACGGGCGGTGGCGGCGAGGGACCGCAGAGGCGGGCCATGAGGCAGGGCAGGCGGTGAGCCGGAGGAGGAGGAAGGAGGTGCCACGGTGGGGAGCTCGGGCAGTGGAGGCTCAGGGGAGAGGGAGGCGGGGCGTGGTCTGAAACAGCAAGCTGGGCGGCGGGCGAGGTAGGGTGGAGGCGCGGGATGAAGGGACTGGCGCGGGTGAGGCTGGGCAGCGGCAGACGCGGAGGCGGAGGCGCTGGAGCACGGGAGGCGGGAAGGAGGAGAGGCTGCCTCACGGCGAGAGGCGGGCATGAGCCGCCGAGGGAGGAGGCTCAAGCGAGCCAGCAAAGGGAGAACAGGAGACGGAGGCCGGACGGGAGGAAGAGAGAGAGAGGGTTTATGGAGCGGATGCGGGAGAGAGGAGAGCTGGGGGGTCACGCTGGGTCAGGTGGGGTCCACGGGACAGGAGTGTGGCTGCTGCTTTGCACAAGGCGTGTGTGTGTGTGCTAAAGTGTGGGCAGGTGGGGGGGGGTGGAGAGAGAGAGGGAGAGAGGAGGGGTGAGGGGTGACGTGGCGAAGGGTGATTGGGTGAGGGAGAGGGGGAGATGAGGTGGCGAAGTCTGATTGGGTGGAGTGAGGTGGCCAGGGGGTGTGGGTAGGATAGTGGGTAGCTTTAGGAATTTAGGATGGGATTGGTTGGACCGTTTTAAAAACCAGGGTGGTCGTCGTCGATCTGCCCGCTCGAACGCCTACTAAAAATAATATAATTTTTATTTGTTTTGTTAACACCTTTTGCAAACCGATAGCACTCGAACAAAAATAATCCGGGGACCGGGCTTTGCATTTGAATTAAGGTGGGGCGTTTGGAAAACAAAACGGGCTTTGCGAACATAGTTTTATGCAGAAAATGCATGATGATGACGATGCAATGCACAAATTCAACGCGATTTTCTAGTAGTGGTTTTGCGGGATGCCACACTCGCTAAACTTGAAGTGGATCTATAATGAATATTTTGAACCTAAAAATAATTTTTGTAAAAAATTATGAGCATACGATCATGTACCTGTAGTTCATATCTAACCCACTTCCTACCGATTCGGCAGGAATTTGTCTTTTTCACCAGGGACAGAAGGAAATGTTTGAGATCCCCCTGTTATGACATTATCCCTATAAGGTGGTCTAGTATTTTTGTAAAATGTGATGGTAGCATTTTGAATTAGCCATTTGGTAGTTGCTTCACAAAACCGTCTGTTGTTGTCAGTCAAAAAATGGAAAACGACCTTTTGGTGCGACGAAAAGGAAAACTTCCTCCTGAAACATTATTCCCCATCCCATGATACACACTTATGCACAATATGGACACATTATCACAAACTATGCCTTCATTCTAGCCATAACATTGGTCATTTGACCCAAAATCCAAGAAATCTCGAACAAGATAGGTTATTTTGTGAAGGTTTTTTGGATACATAATCAATATACCAAGTTTGATATTTTTCCTTCTAACTATGTCACATAATACGATACCACGCGAAGGTTTCGTATTGTTTGGATTGTTTTTGAATTTATAATGCCCGTTTTAAACCATCGTTAAACTTTTTCGAAGGGCAGGCATACAAATTCTTAGCTCGGGGCTGAGACTCGCTAAACTTGAAGTGGATCTATGATGAAACAACATATTTTTAACCTAAAAATGTTTTTTTTGTAAAAAATCATGAGCATCCGATCATGTACCTATAGTTCATATCTGACTCACTTCCTGCTGATTCAGCAGGAATTTGTCTTTTTCACTAGGGATAGACAGAAATGTTTGAGATCCATGTAAGGTGGTCTAGTATTTTTGAAAAATATGACGGTAGCATTTTGAATTACCCATTTGGTGGTTGTTTCACAAAACCGTCCGTTTTTTGCACTCGGAAAATGGAAACCGGCTTTTTGGTGCGACGAAAAGGAAAACTTCCTCCTGAAACACTGTTCGCCATCCCATGATGCATAATTATGCATAATATAGACACATTATCACAAACTATGCCTTCATTCTAGCCATAACATTGGTTATTTGACCCGAAAACCAAGAAACCTCGAACGAGATAGGTTATTTTGTGAAGGTATTTTTGAGACATAATCAATACACCAAGTTTGATATTTTTCTTTCTAACTATGTCACATAATATGACACCACGCAAAGGTTTTGTGTTGTTTGGATCGTTTTTAAATTTATAATGTCTGTTTTAAACCATTATTAAACTTTGACGAAGGGCGGGCATGAAGATTCTTAGCTCGGGGCTAAGACTCGCTAAAATTGAACTGGATCTATAATGAAACAACATATTTTGAACCTAAAAATGATTTTTGTAAAAAATCATGAGCATCCGATCATGTACCTGTAGTTCATATTTGACCCACTTCGTGCCGATTTGGCAGAAATTTGTCTTTTTCACCAGGGATAGAAGAAAATGTTTAAGATCCCCCTGTTATGACATTATCCATATAAGATGGTCTAGTATTTTTGAAAAATTTGACGGTAGCTTTTTGAATTACCCATTTGGTGGTTGCTTCACAAAACCCTCCGTTTTTTGCACTGGAAAAATAGAAAACGGCTTTTTAGTGCAAAGAAAAGGAAAACTTCCTCCTGAAACATTGTTCGTCATCCCATGAAACACACTTACGCACGATATGAACACATTATCACAACCTATGCCTTCATTCTAGCCATAACATTGGTCATTTGACCCGAAAGCCAAGAAATCTCGAACAAGATAGTTTAGTGAAGGTTTTTTGGAGACATAATCAATATACCAAGTTTGATATTTTTCCTTCTAACAATGTCATATAATATGATACCACGCGAAAGTTTCGTATTGTTTGGATCGTTTTTGAATTTATAATGCCTGTTTTAAACTATATATAATGTTTTTATATGTCACTTAATTTTTGTTTATAAATGTGTAATATTTGAGTGTAGATAGATAGATCTTATTTTTCTGCAAATTTTGGTATATTATTTGTATTTTTCTGAATTAGAATGGTTTAGTTATGATTTTTCAAAAAAAATGAGATAAAAGGAAAAAAATCTAGAGGCATATGTCAACGGCTTAACCGTCGGCACAGACCAAATTAAATTTTCCAAAGACCGTCGGCACAGCCTGGCTGCCTAACGTCTTTCCCGTCGTTGTGTCTGAACTGGGGCTACGCCAGAACGTTATCGCCCTCGCTACTACGCCGACGGACAGGCTACGCCGAGGGCTACCCTCGGCACCGTCATTTACGCCGACGGCCGGGTTGGTCGCCGTCGGCGCTTTAGTGCTTCTCTGATCCGGCTTTTTCATGTTCGAACGATGTAGGCTCTGAGAACGTTCCTGGCATGGGAAAAAATTGTGTGGATAGGTTCCCTGTGGGAATGGGAAAGATGCGGCACGCATCGGCAACTTGGAGGATCGACCCTTCGGGAGCATACGATCATATTTCTCATACAATATTCACACCGACATCAAAATGAATTAAATAACATCTTAATTACACAACTTGTAGCAACGGCCGAGGACATTTCAAACAGAAGGAGTAGTATATTAACAGTTCAGACCCTCTGCTCCGGTGACAGAGTCTTGTCCTCGGTCTGGCGTCCGGCGTCCGCACGGGCGAAGAAGTAGTAGAAGCCAAAGCCGATGCCCACGCCGGTGACCACCAAGACGGCGATCTTCATCCACAGATTAGGCATCCGTAAGGCGACGCGGGCCGCGATGGTGATGGCGAGCGCCACCGAGACCAGCAGCACGGCGATCCTGACCCGCCGCCGCTCGGGCGCCGCCGTCAGGTCGTCGCGCCGCAGGAGGCTCAGCTTCGCGAGGCAGCAGCAGAGCACCGCGGTGAGGTTGTAGGTGACGATGACGAAGGCGAGGCTCCGCGGGCTGTGGCGCGCCTGGTACACGTCCCACGCGAAGCGGCCGGCGAGGACGATCGAGGCGACCGCCACGAACAGGCAGCCCCAGGGTCCCAAGCGGCGCTGCTGCTCCGGGCCCTGGCCCAGCTGATGCGCCTCCTGCGGCGAGTCTCGCGCCACCGTGGAGGACTTCGTGCCGGTGGACTCCATGCGCGCCGTTGGTCGAGAGCTCGAGCTTCTGCAGCAGCAGACGTATGTAGGTGGACGGAGCTGCTGCACGTAGCTGCTGTGTACTGTGCTGAGCCATACATCAGCAGCGGTTGTCTTTTATAGGACACCCGTAGGAGGGGCCTCCGGCACCTAGGAGGGGCCTTCGGCACCATCTATGCCGTTAATTTATTGAAGATTCGTACAGCAGTCTACTAGTCAAAGGATTCAACTTTTTTCCATTATAGATTAAAAATTGATTTAATCTCTCCAACCCACCACTCCTAGGCTCCGAGCATCGCCGTGTACGTGCGCCCCCACTCCAAATGCTCACGCATCTCCCCTACACCCATCTCTCTCTCTCTCTCTCTCTCTCTCTCTCTCTCTCTCTCTACAACCGTCGACGCCTCCAGATCGATGCAGCTCCTTCCCACGTCGCCGACAGCCAACTCCACCTCCTCCAGCCCTGCCTCCTCCTCCTCCTCAAGCCTCCACCTCCTCCTCAAGCCCCGCCTTCTCCTCCTAGACGCGATCCCCAGCGCCGATGCGATCCCCGCCTCCTCCTTTTTGTTTGTTTTTTTCTTCATGCTTGGATCCAGTTCGTGGTTGAATTTTTTGGCCGGATCTCTCTTTTAACTGGTTGATTCTTGCTAGGAGTGGACGGATCCGGAGGCCCTCCTTTTTCTTTATTTTTTCTTCATGCTTGGATCTTGACGGGTGTATGAAACGTGTATCTTTTTTTCTTTATGTTTCTTGTATGATACCGTTATAAATCCTCTAAGTTTCTTCCATATTTACTTCATGTTTCTTGCAACTTTTCTTTCCTAGATCCGGAAATGTTGGATGTTCTTTTTCTTGATATTTTTTTAGAATTTCTGTGAGTTTGGGTATGAATATGAGAGGGATTTAGTCATATATTCATGAATCTCCAATGAATTAGCCCCAGAGAAATCCGATCTAGACATCATAATTTTTGGGGATTTTTCATTCAGTTCGTGATGTATCTTGCTGATTCGGTTTTTTCCTATTAATACCGATCAAAAACTTTGTATTTTCACGTGTATGAAACTTTGTTCTAACTTTGATACGTGTATGGATCTTTATTAATCTTCATCAGAAGGCCAGATCTGATCCTCTTTTTCGTGTGTCATGATAGCTACTGCCTATGCGTGTTCATCAGAAGATTTATTTGTTCTATGGATTAGATGTCAACCTTGAATAAAACATGTATGATTTTATGTAAACCTTGATGGCTCGTAGAATAAACATGGAGTAAATTAGATACCTTTTCCAGGAAACATGTGCAGAATCTTGTATGTGTCATGAATCTTGTATGAAAATGCTAAGAATCTGTAATGAAGCTTGTATGTGTCAAGAATCTGTAATGAATCTTGTTTGTACGAATTATGTATGTTTTTTGGATTCTTTAAAAAAACATGTGCAGAACTTGTGTGAATTTTTTAATATCCTATGAAACATCGTGTATGAAAATTATTGTTAAAACATATTCTTAAAAGAAAATATATGAATGAGATTAGATATTGTGAGTAATCTCGTCAATCTTGTGTGTATCTTGTATGAAACGTTCTTGGTATTAATCTTATTCAATGCAGATTACAGAAATTCAATTATTCAAAAATATTGTATGTTGGGATTCTAGTATGTATCATATATGAATATTATTGCCTATGAATCTTGAATGAATTTGTGTTGGAAGGTTTCAAATATTTGGAAAATATCCATACTTTCATAGAAATAATAAAAGAATATCTCTTGGCAGAAACAAGTTTGTAAAACATGTGAATCTTATATGAAACTTCTGAATCTAGGATGAAACAAAGTAAGAGTGTCTAAATATTGTTAAATAAAAAGTGTAAAAATAAAATTATCAAATGAGATTGTTGAAAAATCAAATTATGCATGTTCCATTTTCAAAATAAAAAATGTACAGAAAAAATGTTGAATATTCCCGAAATTTTACGAGAAAAATTGAGGTGAAAAAAGATAGAAATTATGCAGGTATTTTGTGAAAAATTTATATGAATATATCTTGGCAGAAACAAGTTTGTAAAACATGTGAATCTTGTATGAAACTTCTGAATCTAGGATGAAACAAAGTAAACGTGTCTAAATATTGTTAAATAAAAATACGAGAAAAAAATTGCCAAATGAGATTGTTGAAAAAACATATTATGCATGTTTCATTTTTTAGAATAAAAATGTACATAAAAACATTGTTAAAAATTCCTAAAAATTTAAAAGAAAAAATGAGGTAAAAAAACAGAAACGTGTAGAAGACACGTTCGGTTATGGGAAGACAATCATAGACAAAAAATATAAAATATCCGACAACGCTAGGGGGGTGGATAGAAAAACTGCAAGAGACCTAATATGTGAGGTGGGAGGGTTATTTTATAAAACACATAGCACGAATCTCCAACTAATGGACGTCAATGATGATGCCGGGGGCCCCTCCTACGGGGGGAATTGCATTGCCCCCCGTAGCCCACCCATGTGGACAAAGTAGAGAAAAAGCGGAGAAAAGGTTTGACATGGCAAGCGCGTCCGACTTTTCACATTTTTTTCCAGCGTCTCAACGAGCAGTCATCGCTACACTTGAATTCTGACCGATAGCTAGTCAACCAAATTTATAAAAAGTCCATCTTAATGTGGAAAACAATTTAATAATATACATATTTCTCGTCTAGATTAATGTCCATGTTTGATAACCTGCAAAACAGAAATGCTCTAATCTTGCTAAAACCAAATCTTTCCGTGCAAACTTCCACCGGAATTTGAGCCTTAGTCCTAGTTTGGCAATAAAGTTTTTTCTAAAACTAAAGTATATCAATACCGTAATATTTTATTGCCTAGCAAAGCAATACTTTAGTTTTTCTTTTTTCTCGGTTTAAAAAAAAAAGGTTTAACCTCTTTCTAAATACTTTAAAAAAACCATAGTTTTGGAGGATACTTCAGTTTTAAAACCATATTATTTGTTGAATCCAAACACCTCAAAGTATTTAATACTTCAGTTTTTTTAGAAACCAAAGTATTCTTTTAATACTTTAAAAATACTTTCTTACCAACGGGGCCTTAGTTTTTTGTTAATTTTACGCAATAAATTTTCAAACATGTCTGTGAACATGCCCAGGTTCTTGTAGCCGTCAAATGAAGTAGATGCGGATCACCTTGTTCATCATCCACAGTGCAAATCGCAAACTCGTTATATATGGATCATACAATATACACCACGTATAAAGGTGTGTACACGCTTAGATCATCAATATGAACGGTCTCACCACAACGCTCCAAGGAACCACCAAGTGTAGGTCTGATGTTCGCTTCATGGAGGGAACATTGGACTCTTAACTGCCACACACCACCATAATAATCTCAAAGTTCATACTTCTCAAAAGTCTAAGCTTAGGGAGGTTGTTGTCATCGCTACATCAAGAGAAGGTACATTTTTTACTATTGGTTATACCCGAGCTCGAGGAGCTCTGGAAACATTGTGTTAGATTCATCCCAACACTTCCGTATATTTTTTACTTTTTTGCTTGTTAGTCAAACGGTCTTGCAACTTGCCTTTGTTTGCATCTTTGGATTACTTGGTTTAATTTTTCGTTCTTTTAAAATCAGAAGTATAAAAAAAATCCTGCACCTCCCTCAGTGGCGGAGTTTACTGTAGTTCGGGGGGAGGAGGGGCACCGCCCCCCAACATTGGACACATGCATGAAGATTTTCTCCTGGGAGGGCTTAGATTAGAAATTTTCCTGGGAGGTTTTAGATCTTCCAAAGGGTACTTGGGTCCGTATGAAAGCTGGGAGTTTATAGAGGAGATATTGCTAAGTTATGAACATTGCTTTTTGTTGCACATATGCATGTTCTTCAGAAGCTCAGATCGTTAAGTATTGCAGGTTGTCCATTTTGACAATGTAAAGCAAAGGGCGACTGTGAAGCTCATCCCTAGCTAGGATAGATTTACAGGCTTTGGCTAGTAAACTAGTAAGTCACAGACAAATCTGGCTAGCGGGCTGGCCCGACACACGCCAAATGGGCTGACACGTGGCATGACCCGTCGTGGCCCGCCAAGCAACGTGCCGTGCCGGGAAGGCACGCGTGCCCCGCCTGGCGGTCCGAGCCCGGCCCCGGCTCCTGACGGGCCGGCCCGCGACACGTTAGGCACGCTGGGCCTTGGCGTTTTTCTGCTGGCCCGTCAAAGTTTATATACAAATCAGTCTTAATATATACTATGCCATCTAACTTTCGCTGCTGTGTTGGTTGAGAGGAGTGTGGAAGGCCTACAGGTTGTGTGTTCTAACCCCAGATGCTTATATATTCAATTTATCCCGCCTAACACCTCCTAAATGGGCCGTGTCGGGCCAGCCCGCATGCCCGGGGACGCGGCACGGGCACGGCACCCGCGTGCCACGGGCCTGGCATGGCCCGTCAAGCCACGTGCCAGGCTTTTTTGGCGTGCCGCGGGCCGGCCCGCCCCAGGCACGGCCCATTGGCCAGGTTTGGTCACAGATATACTCTCTAAACCTAATTTCCCTGGAACATTTTGATGAATCCACTCAGGGCTTGTTTGATTCATAGGATAGGAAATGTATAGAAATAGGAAAAACATAGGATTGAGATGTCATGCCAATGTGAATCCTATAGGAAGAGGGATTTTGTTTGATGTGGCAAAGGAATTTTTTCATGAAGTGTGATCTAATGTTGTTTTCCTATAGGAATTGCACTACAAGATTCCTACAGGATTAATTCCTATGGAATGTGTTCCTATGAATCAAACACTAACATAGGAAAAAATCCCATAGGATTCAAATCCTACACAATTCCTATGTAATTCCTATGAATCAAACAAGCCCCTCAATATTTATCTCTTAAAATTTTGCTCTACCGTGGTGCTAAATGTTTGAAATAATGACAGACTCAATAGGTTTGATCTGTGATACTAGTAGATGGTATATCCTAGTACTAAGTAGTATGCATGAGTCAACAGCAAATTTGGTAGGGTTGTACTTGTACAAGACACATCCATTCGCAAATGAATATACTTGAGTCAAGACAGCAGTTGTAAACCACAATAAATCCATGCATTCGTTTCAACACGTCAGTCAGTCTCGGTAAGAATGAGAAGAGTACCTCGACCAATTGCAGCATGAGAAAAATAGCCAGTTCCGACAACACTTCCCAACCGGCAAAATAAAAGCATGGATGCACATGGGGTGACCACACCATCTGCATTTGCACCGTATCGATGTTGTTGATGTTGAGGCTGTAATCAATCATAGTTTTTTTTAATAACAGCAAGAGAACTGTTATATTCATAACGATAGAGGAGAAGGTCAAGACGACCCGATGACCTGGTTTATAAGGAAAACCAGGCCAAAAAACATACAAAGTGACTCTGTTTATGAGGAAAACCGGGTTAAGAAAACTGCACAAGCATCGAAGCCTCATCGCCCATGTGACGCTAGACCACCGACACACTAAAACACACATCCAAATCCGGAGCTGCTGCTCCGGCTTCCCCCGCTCGGAAACGAGCCGCAGTGCCGCGCGGTGTGGCCCTCTTGTAGCCCAAGATACACACGGCGACCACCCGCAGACCACGAACACCACGCCAGAAGATCCGGGTCCACCGCCCCGACGAGCCAGTCAAACCGACCGTTTGATCACGTCGACCGGGCCGACAAGCTCGCTACCCTCGCAGCACCAGCATGCCACCCATGCCTTGCTAGGCCACAACCACACCTCATGAAGTCGTCGCTGCAAGGCCTTCTGAGGCTGCCACCTTGGCGCATGTCCACCGTCTGAAGCCGCCATCCTGGCATCCACAACCCCCGACCACAAGCCCAACTTGCAGAGTTGCCACACACGTGCCACACAGTGTCGAGGAATCCAAAGGTGGCGCTTTCAAGAAGGTAACAGCACAGGGTGTCGCCGCCACCCGCTCCGACAGAGCTAAGGCTTTTGCCCGGAGATCACAAGAAACTGGCGACGGCAGGAACTCCTTAATGATGCCTTTAAGAAGGTGTAGGGGTTCGTAGCATGGAAAACAAAAAAATTCTACCGCATGCAAACAAACAAGCCAAGATCTATCTACTAGATTGTAGCAATGAGTCGATAGAGGAACTCACCCTAGAAGATTCCAAAGCGGTTAACGAGAGCAGATTCTCGTGGGTGATGTAGTCATACTCTTGCCGATCTCAAGATCGCGTAGACGATCCTTCCGGCTGCGTTCGGCGCTTCATGATCGGTCACACGTTCGATTTTCGATGAAGACCTTCCTCTCCCTTGTTCTAGCAGGCAGCGGAGGTTGTAGCACTCTCCTCGCGATTCCGGCAGCACAACGACGTGGTACCGGAAGTAGAGGGGAGATCTCGCAGGGCTTCGCCTTAAGCCGGAGCGAGTATGGTGGACTATGAGAGAGGCCTTGGTGATCTAGGGTTTAGAGGGCACCAAGGGAAGGGTGTGGCCGGCGGCTAGGGCTTGGGGAATCCCCAAGTCGCCGAGTTGGAGGGGAAACCCTAGGCGGCGGCGGCTGCACTTGGAGGTGGAGGCGTGCAGGAGCTAGGGTTTGAGGTGTGAGAGGTGTAGGCTAGAGGGGCACCCCTGCCCCTTCTTTTATAGGTGGGAGGGCGTCGGTTGGGAGGAGGGAGTCCTCCCCCAACTCGGCCTCCTTGGCCGGCGGGTGGAGGGAGGAGGACTTCCTCCCCAAGTAGGTTTCCTACTCTCCCTCCACCAAGCAAACTTGCCGTTTGACTTTTCAAATTGGCGTTTGACTTTTCAAACTAGGATTTGATTTCTCCCTTTATTTTGCCCAGCCATGATACCTAGTACATTATGCAACCATTCCACATTGTCATGACACATTCATGTACCCTTCCCCTCCGGAGTGCCGGACCTTCCAGAACCTTCTAGAACATTCCCGATGAAAACTCCGAAATCATTCCCCAACTCCGAAACATGACTTTCCTTATATGAATCTTATTCTCCGGACCATTCCGGATCTCATCGTGATATCCCGGATCCCATCCGAGACTCCGAACAATATTCGGTCTCTTACTCATCATTCCATAACTACTCAACAACATCGAATCCTTAAGTGTGTCTCCCTACGGTTCGTGAATTATGGACATGATCGAGACACTTCTCCGATCAATAACCAATAGAGGAATATGGAAATTCATATGGCTCCAACATATTTCTACGATTACTTTGCGATCGAATGAACCACTTACATACGATACCAATTTCACTTTGTCTCACGATAGCTTACTTATCCGAGGTTTTGATCGTCGGTATCTGTGCATACCTAGTTCAACCTCCTTACCGATAAGTACTCTTTTCTCGTTCCCATGGTATGTGATCCCTTGTGATCCAGTCACATGCTTGCAAGCTAATTGGATGACATTCCACCGAGAGGGCCCAGAGTATATCTATCCGTCATATGGATGGACAAATCCACTCTTGATCCATGTGTCTCAACCCATACTTTCCGAACACTCAATGCCACCTTTATAGCCACCCAGTTACGGTGTGGTATTTGATGTCATCAAGGCATCCTTCCGGTGATGGTGATAAGCATGATCTCATGGTTGAAGGAATTAGGTTACTATGTATCAGAAAGCTTATAGCAATTGAACTATTAAAATGACTTGATCTTTATGCTACGCTTATCTATAGGAGTATGTCCATCATATCATTCTCCTAATTACATGACCTTGTTATTAACAACATCTCAAATGTTCATGATCAAGAAACCATGATCATCTATTAATCAACAAGCTAGTATTATAAAGAGGCTTTACTAGGGACTCTAATTTAGTTTACAAATCACACAAGTATTAATGTTTCTGGTTAATACTGTTATAGCATGAATGTAAAAATTTATCATAAACACAAAGATATAATAATAACTACATTTATTATTGCCTCTAGGGCATATCTCCAACAGTCTCCCACTTGCACTAGAGTCAACTAATCTAGATTACATGGTAATATACCGAACACCCATGGCAGTTTGGTGTTGGTCATGTTTTGCCCTCGGGAGAGGTTTAGTCAACGGATCCGCCACATTCAGATCTGTGTGTATTTTGCAAATCTTTATGTCACCATCTTGGACAAGTTCTCGAATAGCGTGAAAACACAGCTTGATGTGCTTCAGCTTCTTGTGTGACCTTGGTTCTTGTGCATTGGCTATGGCGCCCATGTTATCACAGTAGATAGACATTGGGTCCAGCGCACTTGGAACCACACCGAGCTCTGTAATAAACTCCTTCATCTATATCGCTTCTTGTGAAGCCTCCGAAGCAGCTATGTATTCCGATTCAGTTGAAGATCTCGCCACAACGCTTTGCTTTGCACTCCTCCAGCTAACTGCTCCACCATTCAAATTAATACGTATCCAGATTGAGATTTAGAATCATCTGGATCAGTGTTCCAACTAGCATCGGTGTAACCATTAACAACGAGTTGTTCATCGCCTCCATAAGAAAGAACCATATCGTTAGTTCTTCTCAAGTACTTAAGGATATTTTTGACCGCTGTCTAATGATCCACTCCTGGATCACTTTGATATCTGCTAGTTAAACTAACATCATATGCAATGTTGGGTCTAGTACATAACATGGAATTCATTAGAGATCCTATGGCTGAGGCATAGGGAGTTTTACTCATCCTTTCTCTATCTTCTGTCGTTGCTGGACTTTGAGTTTTACTCAAGGTCGTATTAGGCAACATGGGCAAGAACCCTTTCTTGCTATCTTACATTCCAAACCTCTTTAGAACTTTGTCCAAATATGTACTTTGTGACAATGATATTATGAGTCTCGATCTATCTCTATAAATCTCTATGCCTAATATGTAAGCTGCTTCGCCAAGATCTTTCATTGAAAAACTATTATTCAAATATTCTTTGACACTATTAAGAAGGTCTACATCATTCCCAATCAACAATATGTCATCTACATATAGTATTAAGAATGCTACAGAGCTCCCACTCACTTTCTTGTAAATACAAGCTTCTCCATAAGTTTGTATAAAACCAAAACTTTTGATCACCTTATCAAAACGTTGATTCCAACTTCGGGATCCTTGCTTCAATCCATAGATGGACCGTTGAAGTTTGCATACCTTGTTATCATCTTTAGGATCGACAAAACCTTTGGGTTGCATCATATACAACTCTTCATCAATGTCTCCATTGAGGAACGCTGTTTTGACATCCATCTGCCATATCTCATAATCATAATATGCAACGATTGCTAACATAATCCTCACAGACTTTAGCTTCGCTACTGGTGAGAAAGTCTCATCGTAGTCAACTCCTTGAATTTTTTGAAACCCTTTTGCGACAAGTCGAGCTTTATAGACAGTAACATTACCATCAGCATCTGTTTTCTTCTTAAAAATCCATTTGTTCTCGACAGCCTTCCGGCCATCCGGTAAGTCCACCAAAGTCCATACTTGGTTTTCGTACATGGATCCAATTTCGGATTTCATGGCTTCTTGCCATTTATTGGAATCTGGGCTCATCATCGCTTCCTCATATGTCGCAGGGTCCTCGATGTTGTCCACCACATGACACTCATAACGGGATCATACCAATCAGGAGTGGTACGAGTTCTCGTTGACCTGCGAGGTTCTGTAGCAACTTCAATTGGAATTTCATGATCATCATCATTAGCTTACTCTCTTATTGGTGTAGGCGCCATAGGAACTACTTCCGGTGCTGCGCTACTGGCAAGTTCGAGAGAAGGTTCAACAACCTCGTCGAGTTCTACTTTCCTTCCAGTCACTTCTTTCGAGAGAAATTCTCTCTTGAAAGGATCCATTTTTAGCAACGAATATTTTTGCCCTCGGATCTATGATAGAAGGTATACCCAATAGTTTCCTTCGGGTATCCCATGAAGACGCATTTTTCCGCTTTGGGTTCAAGCTTGTCCGGTTGTAACTTCTTTACATAGGCTTCGCAACCCCAAACTTTAAGGAACGACAATCTAGGTTTCTTTCCAAACCATAATTTCATACGGTGTCGTTTCAACGGATTTAGATGGTGCCCTATTTAAAGTGAATGCGGCTGTTTCTAATGCATAACCCCAAAACGATAGCGGTAAATCTGTAAGTGACATCATAGAACGAACCATATCTATGAGAGTTCGATTACGACGTTCGGACACACCATAACGCTGTGGTGTTCCCGACGGTGTCAATTGTGAATGTATTCCGCATTATTTCAAATGCTAGCCAAACTCATAACTTAGATATTCACCTCCACGATCAGAACGTAGAAATTTAATCTTCTTGTTACGTTGATTCTCTACCTCACTTTGAAATTCCTTAAACTTCTCGAAAGTTTCGTACTTATGTTTCATGAAATAGATATACCCATATCTACTCAAGTCATCCGTGAAGGTAAGAACATAACGATAACCACCACGCGATGCTACGCTCATTTGACCACACACATCGGTATGTATGATTTCCAACAAGTCCGTAGCTCGCTCCATCATACCATAAAATGGAGTCTTAGTCATTTTACCCATCAGACATGCTTCGTATCTTTCAAGTGATTCGAAATCAAGTGATTCAAGAAGTCCATCGGAATGGAGTTTCTTCATACGCTTCACTCCAATATGACCAAGACGACAGTGCAACATATAGGTCGATTTATTGCTCAATTTCAAACGTTTAGCTTCAATGTTATTAATATGTGTATTTCCACTATCGAGATTCAATAAGAATAGACCATCTATAAAAGGTGCATGTACATAAAACATATTACTCATATAAATCGAACAACCATTATTCTCGTACTTAAACAAGTAACTGTCTCGCAACAAACATGATCCAGATATAATGTTCATGCTCAACGGAGGCACCAAATAACAATTATTTAAGTATAAAACTAATCCCGATGGTAGATGAAGAGGTAGCGTGCCGACCGCGATCACATCAAACTTTGATCCATTTCCAACACGCATCGTCACCTCGTTCTTCGCTAGCTTCCGTTTATTCTGCAGCACCTGTTTCGAGTTACAAATATGAGCAACCGAACCAGTATCAAATACCCAGGCACTATTACGTGTACTAGTGAGATACACATCAATAACATGTATATCGGATATACCTTTCTTCTTGATGTTGCCTTTCTTCAAATCCGCCAAGTACTTTGGGCAATTCCGCTTCCAGTGACCCTCTCCCTTGCAGTAAAAGCACTCAGTATCAGGCTTAGGTCCAGCCTTGGTCTTCTTCGCCGGTGTGCCAACTTTCTTACCACCCTTCTTGAAGTTTCCCTTTTGCTTAGACTTGCCTTTCTTGAATTTGGTGGTCTTATTGACCAACAACACTTGATGCTCTTTCTTGATCTCCACTTCTGTAGATTTCAACATGGAGAAGAGTTCTGGCAATGTCTTGTTCATGTTTTGCATATTGTAGTTCATCACAAAGTTCTTGTAACTTGGTGGTAGTGATTGGAGGACACGGTAAATCCCCAAAGCATTAGGAATCACTATACCCAAGCTTTGGAGTTTGATTGCGTGCCCAGACATCTTAAGCACGTGCTCACTGACAGAGCTGCCCTCTTCCATCTTGCATTTAAAGAACTTTTCAGAAGCCTCATAACTCTCAACTGCCGCGTGAGCCTCAAATATCATTTTGAGTTCACGGACAATATCATGTGGGTCATGGTTCTCAAACCTTTTCTGAAGCTCCGATTCCAAACCATACAAGATAGCACACTGAACTGTAGAGTACTGATTCTTCCGAGTAAGGTAAACATTCTTTACTTCATCGGTAGCATCACCGCAGCGGTCATCCAATGTGCATCCAAAGACATAGGTCAAATTACCAAAGATTGAGGACAATCCTCAAATTGCGGAACCAATCCATGAAGTTGCTTCCATTGTTTTTCAACTTTTCTTTCTCTAGGAACGCATTAAAATTGATGGTAGGGGCCGCCATTGATCTACAACATATTTGCAATAGTTTAGACTAAGTTTATGAAAAATTGAGTTCTAATTAATAGTTAAATTAATCTAGGTGAACTCTCACTCAAAACAATATCCCTCACATTGTTTTAGTGATCACACGAACCAAATCCACCACATCAAAACCGATCATCACGAGAGTTGATGTAGCTTCAATGGCGAACAATCGACATGTTCATCATATCTACTATATGACTCATGCTTTACCTTTCGGTGATCCGTGTTCCGAGACCATGTCTGTACATGCTAGGCTCGTCAAGATCAAACCTTAGTTTCCGCATGAGCAAATCTAGCTTGCTCACGTTGTATACACTTGCGGAATCTAACACACCCGATCATCACGTGGTGCTTCGAAACAACAAGCTTTAGCAACGGTGCTAACTAAGGGTGAACACTTTATGACTTGAAATTCATGTGCATGAGGGATCATCTTATAATGCTACCGTCGTCTAGTAAGCAATACAAGATGCATAAAGGATTAACATCACATGCAATTCATAATATGTGATATGATATGGCCTTTTCTTCTTTGTGCTTCCGATCTCCATCTTTAAGCATGAACATGATCTCCATCATCACCGGCATTGCATCAAGGTCAATGACGCTTCTTCATGGTTGTCGTCCACCGGCTTCAACTATTACAACTACTTTGAATAGACACGCGGGTCTTAACATAAATTAAAGACAACCATATGGCTCCTGCCGGTTGCCAACTTACAATAAGGAACATTGCATACATCAAATATAATCACAATCATGGCCATATCACATCACAGCACACCCCTGCAAAAGAAAGTTAGACGCCTCTACTTTCTTTGCATGTTTTACGTGGTTTGGGGCTTTCAATAAGTGTCGTTCTAACTTACGAACATGAACCACAACGTTGATGTTTGAACTATCAAATGCCCGTTGTAAATTGGATCTATACTATAATGGGAGAGACAAACACCCGCAAAGCCACTTATGCAATACAAGTTGCATGTTGAGCGTGGAGCAAGTCTCATGAACGATGTCATGTAAGGTTAGCCCGGGCCGCTTCATACCATCATACCGCAAGATGCAAAGTACACAAGAAGCAACTGATAATAAAAGCACCACCGCCCATAATGACTATTGTGTTGTACTCGTGCAATAGATCTACATATAGACACGGCTCTGATACCACTTTAGGGGTTCGGAGCATGGAAAACAAAAAATTTCTACAGCATGCAAACAAACAAGCCAAGATTTATAGAGGAACTCACCCTCGAAGATTCCAAAGCGGTTAACGAGAACAGATTCTCGTGGGTGATGTAGTCGTACTCTTGTCGATCTCAAGATCGCGTAGACGATCCTTCCGGCGTTGCGTTCCGGTAGCGCTTCCGCAGTCGGTCACACGTTCGGTACTAGATGAAGACCTTCCTCTCCCTTGTTCCAGCAGGCAGCGGAGGTTGTAGAACTCTCCTCGCGATTCCGGTAGCACGACGGCGTGGTACCGGAAGTAGAGGGCAGATCTCGTAGGGCGTCGCCTTAAGCCGGAGCGAGTATGGTGGACTATGAGAGAGGCCTTGGTGATCTAGGGTTTAGAGCGCACAAAGGGTAGGGTGTGGCCGGCGGCTAGGGCTTGGGGAAGCCCCAAGTCGCCGAGTTGGAGGGGAAACCCTAGGCGGCGGCAGCTGCACTTGGAGGTGGAGGCGTGCAGGAGCTAGGGTTTTAGGTGTGAGAGGTGTAGGCTAGAGGGGCACCCCTGCCCCTTCTTTTATAGGTGGGAGGGCGCCGGTTTGGAGGAGGGAGTCCTCCCCCAACTCGGCCAACTTGGCCGGCGGGTGGAGGGAGGAGGACTTCCTCCCCAAGTAGGTTTCCTACTCTCCCTCCACCAAGCAAACTTGCCGTTTGACTTTTCAAATTGGCGTTTGAATTTTCAAACTAGGATTTGATTTCTCCCTTTATTTTGCCCAGCCATGATACCTAGTACGTGATGCAACCATTCCACATTGTCATGAAACATTCATGTACCCTTCCCCTCCGGAGTGCCGGACCTTCCGGAACCTTCTAGAACATTCCCGATGAAAACTTCGGAATCATTCCCCAACTCCGAAACAAGACTTTCCTTATATGAATCTTATTCTCCGGACCATTCCGGATCTCCTCGTGATATCCCGGATCCCATCCGAGACTCCGAACAACATTCGGTCTCTCACTACTAGGAAACAGGCTGTTAGTGGCGCACCCAAAATGCCCATCCGTGGCGCACTAGCAGTGCACCACGGGCCTTGCGCTACGGCTATCTCACCGTGGCGCATCGCCTAGCGCCATGAAGTTTAGATAGCGTGGCGCATGCCGCGCCACGTGTTTGGGCAGCGCCACGCCAGTATGAACGATAACCGTGGCGCACTAGGTGTCAGGCGCCATGATATAAATTTCAAAATTCAAAAAGCAGCAGATCTGGATCTCGTCGTGCCGCCGCCGCTTGCAGTGTCGCTGCCGCCTCCTCGTCGTCACCTTGTTGTCGTCGTCGGAACTGCAAGGAGGAGGAGGATAATAGGAGGAAGAGGAGGAGAAAAGGAGGAGAAGAAGAAGAAGAAGAGGAGGCAAAGGAGGAAGAGGAGGAGGAGAAGAGGAGGAAGAGGAGGAGAAGAAGAAGAGGAGGCAGAGGAGGAAGAGGAGGATAATAAGAGGAGGCAGAGGAGGAAGATGAGGAGAAGAAGAGGAGGAGGAGAAGAAGAGAGGGAGGTAGGAAGAGATGGAGGAAGGGAGGTCGACGTCGCCCGTTGTCACTGCGAGGAGGAGGAGAAGGAGGTCGACGTCGCGCCGTCACTGCAAGGAGAGGAGAAGGAGAAGGGAGAAGGGAGAAGGGAGAAGGAAGAAGGAAGAAGGAAGAAGGAGAAGGGAAAGAGAGAGGAAGAGGAAAAGGAAAGGGAAAGGAAAAGGAAAGGAAAGGGAGGAGGGGTGGGGATTCAAATTTGAATCCGCTTAAGCTTATCCGTGGCGCACTAGGTGTAGGTGCGCTACGGATAAGTCGCCCTGTTTTTTTTTCTGCAGGAAAAAACGGTTTTTTGACCATAAATTTTTACTCTTTTCGAATTTTTAAAATCTAAAAAATCGCTAAACGACCGTAACTTTTTACTAGAAGCTATACCACATTACCTACCTAAATATGAAAGGATTTAATTTTTTGAAGTGTTTATCATTTTCGTTTATTTTTTGCAAACCCTAAAAAGGCGATCCACGGGGGGGGGGGGGGGGGGTAACACCCTCAGAATCGGCCCTATGCAATTTTTAGCGAAACTCGCCAAACCCGCATAAAAACGATTCGAAGGTGCCCACCAGGCACTTTCGTGCGGGTGGAAAGCAAAGTAATAACATTACACAGCAGTCCTCGATGGGACCCACAGAACAGATATATATACATCAGCGACTCAAAGAGTCAAGAATACAAAAATACGGTACAAAGATCCAAATCACCTTGAAAACGATGGGGCGTCCGACTACGGACAAGATGCAAATGGGGCTAAGAGCCCTGAAGAAATAACCAATGGCGTCCATAACCCTGCCCAGGCCAAGCCGGAAGGGTAACCCTGCTAACGGCGTCGATCTCAAAACCTGCTTAAACAAAAGGGGTGCCGACAAAGGGCAAAGGAAAAAGAGGCGTCGATCGAGGCCAAGCAGCGAGGCTAGAATTCGGCGGTCCTCGCCTACATAGGTATGGTGGATCAAGCGGCAAAGATGCACTAAACAACCTATAGAGACTCGATACAACTGGCGGATATCAGAGAGGGATAAGAAAGACCTATTCGGATCCAACCTGATACTAGCATCAAACAAACCCATACTGGCGTTTCCCCCTCGAGACCAAACGAGGAAGTCAACCGAGGAACTCACACAGTTGGCAGTTTTAGTTATTCAGTTATAGTTGCGGCACTTTACTAGTCAGGTTTAGATAATCGTCCTGATAAAGTAAGCAGTGGGCACTTTTAGTTAAACATTCCGTGACAGTTGCAACACTTACTAGTCAGATACATTTAGCATGAGATAAACCCCAAAACCCAGCAGTTGTTGGTACTTTTATTTAGCCATTCCGTTGTAGTGAAGCTGATTACTAATCATATCGGAAACAAGTCAATTTAAAACAATAAACTTTAGTTATCGTTGTCTATGATCAAGCACTGTGCTCCAAGTCGTCCATAACCGCGGACACGGCTTCTCGAAAAGATTAAACCCTGCATGGGTGCACCAAAGTATCCACAGGCACTTCGACCCTTTTTGCTAGATCAGTTAACATACACCCATCGGTATGTCGGCGGGGCCTAAGTCACGACGTTCCCACTCAAAAGCAAGCACGGGGCCACCCACCGAGTCGACACCATAGGAGTCGGCGGTCTCGAGACGGACTCGGGGTTTGCGTCTGGTCGTAACGACAGAGTCCCCAATCGGGGCTGTCGTCAATAAAACACTCCGCTTTCCTAAAGATGCAGTGCTCCTCGCACAAACGTAAATAAAGCGGTAAACATGGCATAAGTACAGGATAGTAAAACACCTCAAACTAGTTGTGGCCCCCAGTACAATACTTTGAAATCAGGTAATAATCAATGGGGGGCCCATATCTCCCCACCTGTGGTTAGCGCGCTCGATCTCGGAACAGGTGTCAAGAACTCGGGTCCTACGGGACACAAGTGGGCGGTCGGAAACCAAATCTTACCTATCACCCACCGATGCCTCTGCTTAATTCAATTTTAGTTGTTAAACAGGAATTAAAGTGATACAGTAATTAAAGCCATGATCATCTCCAACGTCAACATGCGGCCATCCTCCAACAAAGGTGGTACTTGACGACAAGCAAAACACTTGATCAAGCGACTACGACACGCGGGTCCATCTATCTACCAAACAACAGGTAATAGGATGTGTCCAAGGCTATATATGGCTGCAAGGGATATCCCGGGTACGAAAACTAGAGCATCGCAACACAGATAGCAAAGATCAACAGGAGGGAATAAATACTAGAAAGTAAGATAGGTAGAAAGGGGGAGATGCTCGCCTGAAAACATTGCCGAAGGTTCAACCGAAGATCGGGCGAAGCTCACATCAACTCAACGGCCTTATCCGCGAAGAACCAAAACACTAGAAGAAACACCGGATGCAATATTTAATACAACGGCAGAAGATCGGCATGATGCATGTATGATGCATGGCATGGCAAAGGTGCGATGCGATTAGGTCAATATTAAGCGGAACCGGGGTCCCGACAATTAATATATGGTTCAAGTTGTTTAGCTTCCCCGCAATTTAAATGTTGTTTAACATGGCAGGAGATATCACCGATTCGCTACACAAGTTTAAATGAGGCTGATATGAGACTAGATTTGCCCGCATATGGGCCCCATATTTAATCATTAGGTGAATCGGCATAAGGCCCCCAAACCAATGCTATGCATGCGGGAATGACAATTTAATATGCGACAGGTTTTATTTCATTTATAAAATAGGGTATCGAGGAAAAGGGGTCACACATTAGGGTGGGTCGCGACGAACTTGGGGGTCCCGGGGTTCGGGGTCGGTCTCAGGGTTAGGTCTTGGCGCATCCGGGGTCTTCGAGTCACGTTGTCGGTCATGGCGTTCGGGACGTAGCACTTGTCGCATCGGGGGTTCTCGGCGGACTCGGTGTCCGGGGTGAAACACTTGGCGTTCCTTGTCTTGTCGGAGGCCTTGTTGCTCTACGGCGTAGAGCTTAGCGTCAACGGGGTCCGAGAAGGCGATCTTGACGCGGCACCGGGTACGGGATCGGCCTTCGGGTTCGGGGGTCTCGGCGTCCGTAGATCTTGGTGTCCAAGGCACGGCATCAACCAGCGGGGTCTTGTCGTTCCATGTCGATGATCTTGGCGTCCGGGAAGAGGATACTCGTCGTATCGGAGTTAGGTCTTCGGGTCCGCTGGATTGGTCTTGAGGTTCCCTGTCGAAGATCTCGGTTTCCGATGTTGGTGGCCTTCGAGTGGCTCCATGTACAACCTCCATGTCGAAGATCTCGGCATCAAGCCGGTCTTGTACGCGGACATCCTTGTTGGGCCGGGGTCGGGGTGTGGCTCGCGGGCTCGCGGACAGCAAGACGATCTGAGCGAGCAGGTCTTGACGAGGGCCCGGCGAGGCAGCTTGGCTCGAAGCAGGCGGGAATGAGCCCGTGTGGCGACCATAATGTGACTCTGGCGCAGTGGGGCAGAAGGCGGCCCGTGGCCGGGCGGTGGTGAGGCTCGGCGCGGCGCAGCGCAGTGGGGAGGTCGCGGAGCTGTGGGGACGGTGGTCGTGGGGAGGCGGGAAGGCGTCGCGATCTGGGGAGGAGGCGGCCTTCGGAGGACAGGTCGGCCAGGGGGCTGGACGATGCGGGGTCATGGGGAAGGAGGTGGAAGAAGGCGGGGAGAGCCACAGTGGCGAAGGGAAGAGGCGGCCTGGCGGCAGAAGGTGAAGGTGGTCGGCGGTGGAAGGAGAGCCTGGGGAAAGCTTGGGGCGAGAGAGAGAGGAAGAGGCTTGTGGCTTGGAGGGCAAGGAAGCAGCCAGGAGGCGGGCGGTTCAGGAGGATGCTGGCTGGGCTCCAGTGTGAGCGGGAGGCGTGAGCCGGGGCTCAGCGGTGGCGAGGTGAGGCGAGAGGAGGAGGGAGGGGCCACGTGCGGTGCAGGTCTTCTGTGAGGAAGAACAGGAGGAGAGGAGGAGGAGGAGCAGGGGCCAGGCGGGGGCGGTCGGTGGGGCCCAGGCGGGGCAGTCTTTGGGATCTGCTGCAGCGTGTGTGTGTTGACTCAGCGGGAGTGGGTGGGGCTGTGAGGGTGTGAGGGAGAGAGAGAAGAGAGAGGGGCTGATGTGGCACTGTGTGAGTGGTTGAGGGAGAGAAGAGAGATGAGGTGGCAGCGTCCTACTGGTGGGGGTGAGGTGGCTGGGAAGGGTGGGTAGGTTTCCGGGTATCCTTAGGATTTAGAAGTTGGACCGACCTGGTTTTTCTGGGGTGGTCGTTCGGGCTAAATCGGCCCGTTCGACTGCCCTGCTAAAATAAATCCAATATTTTATTATATCTAAACGGGACTTTTTGCAAACCGATGCTAGACAAAATAACTAATCCGGACAAGCCCGGGTTTTGGGGTTTTGGATAAAGACGGGGCGTTTAATATAGAAAACAAAATTAGGGTTTTTTAGCAAAAATGGTTTCAAACAAATAGATGCATGCTGATGTTATGCTGATGCACCGAGACAAGACATGCGATTATGATGATGCGATGCACAAAATCAACGCGATTTTCTAGTAGTGGTTTTGCGGGATGCCACAGGGGGGGTGGAGTTGGTGCATGCCACTTAGGCGTAGGGCACTAGGGCAGAGTGCCCTACGGCTAAGTTTGTACATCTGTGGCGCACTATGCCATGTGCGCCACAGATGTTTGTGGACGTTTCACAGCAGAGCGGGCGTGCGCTTAGGCGTAGCGCACCTCCCCCATGTGCGCCACAGATGACACTAACAACCGTGGCGCACATGACTATTGTGCGTTACAGATGTTTGGCGAGCGTCCAACAGGGCCCTGGACCACACACATCTGTGGCGCACTATAGTCACGTGCGCCACGGTTGTTCTAGTTACTAGTAGGGCACTGCCCACAGGTGAGCCACGTCTGTTTTAGCCGTGGGGCACTTCAACCATGTGAGCCACGGATGTGCTGATTACCTATAGCTGTTTTCCTAGTAGTGTCTTACTCATCATTCCATGACTACTCAACAACATCGAATCCTTAAGTGTGTCTCCCTACGGTTCATGAATTATGTGGACATGATCGAGACACTTCTCCGATCAATAACCAGTAGAGGACTCTGGAAATTCATATGGCTCCCACATATTTCTATGATTACTTTGCGATCGAATGAACCACTTACATACGATACCAATTTCCCTTTGTCTCACGATAGTTTACTTATTTGAGGTTTTGATCGTCCGTATCTGTGCATACCTAGTTCAACCTCGTTACCGATAAGTATACTTTTCTCGTTCCCGTGGTATGTGATCCCTTATGATCCAGTCACATGCTTGCAAGCTAATTGGATGACATTCCACCGAGAGAGCCTAGAGTATATCTATCAGTCATATGGATGGACAAATCCCACTCTTGATCCATGTGTCTCAACCCATACTTTCCGAACACTCAATGCCACCTTTATAGCCACCCAGTTACGGTGTGGTGTTTGATGTCATCAATGCATCCTTGCGGTGATGGTGATAAGGATGATCTCATGGTCGAAGGAATTAGGTTACTATGTATCATAAAGCTTATAGCAATTGAACTATTAAAATGACTTGATCTTTATGCTACGCTTATCTATAGGAGTATGTCCATCAGATCATTCTCCTAATGACATGACCTTGTTATTAACAACATCTCAAATGTTCATGATCAAGAAACCATGATCATCTATTAATCAACAAGCTAGTATTATAAAGAGGCTTTACTAGGGACTCTAATTTAGTTTACAAATCACACAAGTATTAATGTTTCAGGTTAATACTGTTATAGCATGAATGTAAATATTTATTATAAACACAAAGATATAATAATAACTACATTTATTATTGCCTCTAGGGCATATCTACAACAAAAGGAAAGCGGCTCCAAAGGGCACCGCCATCATCGGCACCGACCAGAATTAGTGCGAAGCTTTCGCCTGGAGCGTCGGTCCCGTCGTCACGCCAAGGGAGGTCGCAACAGGGCGCAACACAGTCGAGCATGGGCCTCGCAGCCGTCCACCTCGCTGAAACTGTGCACCAAGACCGCAACGCACCACCCACGGCCAGACTGCCGCACGATGACCCGGTCACAGGCCCGCCAAAGCCCAGATCGGGCCCAAACCACTGCGACCCCCCGCATCCACCATGCCCCGCACATTGGCCTGTCGGTGACTTCGAGCTCGTCGACGAACCTGCGTAGTGCTGCGTCGCCAAGCTCGCCGAGCAGCGCTGCTAGCACCAGATCCACGCGCCGAACTCACACTACTAGGAAAACGCTCGTTAGTGGCACACGTGGAAAAGCCATCCGTGGCGCACTAGCCGTGTGCCACTAGGCTTGCGCTGCGGCTATCTCCTAGCTGTGGCACGCTGCCTGGTGCGTCACGGTTGTGTCGAGATAGGCGTGGCGCACATGCCAGTGCGCCACGGATAGTTGTCGAGGTGCGCTACGAAACTTATCTTCTGTGGCGCATGTGGCAGTGCGCCACTAGCCTGCGCAGGTGCGCTTTAGACACTATGCGCCACAAAAGTTGTGCCATGTGCGCCACAGGTGTTTTTTTAATTTCAGAGCCAGATGATATACAATACAGATTATATACAATATTACAGGCAGATATACACACATATATAAGATATACAGTTATATATATAAATACACAATTCGCAAAACAAGATTGAAACAAATACATATAGATAAGTCATATACATGAATACATAAGTTATACATTGTTTCGATCAAGTTACAAAGTAGTTGGTGACATGCGAATACATGTGTCTCGAACAAGTTAGAGCTCGGAAGCACGCCTAGACATCTAAACTAGCTAGACACAAACGCGGGATAAACAACCAAAAAAGATAAGCATGATCCCCGCGACGAAGGTGTAGGTCTTTATCCGGTTCCTCGTCCTAACTCGCTAGATAGCGCGTGTATCTAGCTTCGGCCTTCGCCATAGTTTTTTACCCTTTGTAGCTATTGCCGCTGAAACGGTGCACCTGTCTTCGGCAGTCTTTCCAATCATTGTAGACTCCGGAAACACGTCCCTTGTACACGATGTACCACGTCATCTACAAGTTGACAATAATAATTAACCGGTGATTAAAAAACATGTATAATTAAAGTCGCATATGAAGATACACTTATAGAAAGTACTCCTAAATCTAAAAGACCAAACTCAAAAAGCATGCCTCATATATAACTAAGTTGTTCGACACAGGAATATGCTACGATGGAACTGTCCGCCAAGTAGGATGCACAACACCTGGACCTGTGCATAGCACAAGGCGGACAATCCCATAGCAGCACATTCACATATATAGTGTGCCACGACATTTCAATCATCGTCATTCTCGAAAAAGACCAAAGTAACTCAAAAAGCACGCCTCATATATAACTAGGTTGTTCGACACAGGAATATGCTATGATGAAACTGTTAGCCAAGTAGGATGTACAACACCTGGACCTGTGCATAGCACAAGGCGGACAATCTCATCACAACACATTCACATATATAGTGTGCCACGATATTTCAATCATCGGCATTATTCTCGAAAAAGAACAAAGTAAATCGAAAAGAATGCCTCATATATAACTAGCTAGGTCGTTGGACACAGGAATATGCTACGACGGAACAGTTAGCCAAGTAGGATGCACAACACCTGGACTTGTGCATATCACAGGGCTAACTATCCTGTCGTATCACATTCATATATATAGTGTGCCACAACATTTCAATCATTGGCATTATTCTCGAAAAAGACCAAAGTAACTCGAAAAGAATGCCTTATATATACATAGGTCGTTGGACACAGGAATATGCTATGATTGAACTGTAAGCCAGGTAGGATGCACAACACCTGGACTTGTGCATATCACAAGGCTCACAATCCCGTCGTAGCACATTCACATATATATTATGCCACGACATTTCAATCATTGGTATTATTCTCGAAAAAGACCAAAGTAAATCAAAAAGAATGCCTCATATATATACATAGGTCGTTGGACACACGAATATGCTATGACGGAACAGTGAGCCAAGTAGGATGCACAAGACCTGGACTTGTGCATATCACAAGGCTCACAATCCCGTCGTAGCACATTCACATATATAGTGTGCCACGACATTTCAATCATCGGCATTATTCTTGAAAAAGACTAATAAAGTAACAAAAAAAGAAGGACCAAAGTGAGCAAAGGACCAAAGAGTAAGCAAAAAAACCAAGCATTGATTGATATATAATAATAATAAGCAAAAGAAGTAAGCGATGATTCATAAACCTAATAAGATAAGTAGTAGCATGTACATTTGTCCACACACATGAACAAGTGACATCAGGAAGCAGCAACTTCTACTAACTAGCATCTATATATTGGTGGGATGATCATCATAAACTCAAATGAACAAGTGACACCAGAAAATAGCAAGAAGAGGAACAGAAATGTGACATCCATCCACTGATCCATTTCAACATAAACACACATATATTCATATACCCAAATTCCATGCATCACCATCACTAGTACTTAGGGTGTTAGAACCCAGCATTCAACAGTAGCAACATACAGTACATAGAAGTACTTAGCAAGGATGTTTAGGGTGCTAGAACCCATTCAACAGGAGCAAATGCTACGATATTTTCTCGATGTATGGAACAACCTGGTTTGCTGATGGTTCAGTTTGGAGGAAGGTAATTGCGTCGTGTCACAGAATTTTCATGTGGTTAACCTATCTAGTCCGTCAGAACACAAATGATAACATGGTGAAGAAATCATGGGTTGCAAGATGCAGGCTGTGATCAGTGCCCCGTGGTGGAGTCGATCGTTCACTTGGCCTACACTTCAAAGACTCTCACTGCCCAACCCTAATCTGAACCCTAACCTCTAATCTGAACCCTACAGAGAGAGGGGAGAGAGGGAGAGAGGGGAGAGAGGGAGAGAGGGGAGAGAGGGAGAGAGAGGGAGAGAGGGGAGGGGTGACGCTCACCTCTGAGATGCGGACGACGATGGCGGGCGGATGATAATGGCGCGCGAGCGGGCGGACGACGATGGCTGGCGGGCGGATGAGGGCTCCTCCACGGACTCCTCCTCCTCGGACGCACACGGGCCTCCTACTCCTCGGATCGTGCTAAGCGGCGCAGGCCTCCTCCTGCTCCACGGCCTCCTCCTCGAGCGGCGGCGGCAGATCGAGAGCGCGGCGACGGATCGAGAGCGCGGCGGCACAGGGTTCGGGCTCGGGCTTGATTGAGATGGTGTCTAAGATGGCATGAGAGGCGGACGTGGCGCGGTTGACCAGCCGTTCCCAGATAGGCGTAGCGCACTTGAGCATATGCCTATCGGCTTCTATCGACTGTATAAGATGGCTGTAGCTCCACTGTCTAACAACTACACTAGCCCATCCCACTGGTTCCGCCCTTAGCTCTATTCTCAATCTATGAGCACCCAGGTTCGAATCCTGGTGCCCACCTTTTTTAATTTTACTTCAAAAATACTTTTAAATGTTCCAAAAAATGCCCAAAAGTGGTGATATATGCCATAGAAGTTTTGTTTTGTTTTTAAAATACTTTTAAATATTCTAAAAATGCCTAAAAGTGATAATTTATGTCATAAAAGTGGTACAAATATGATTCAAAGTATAACTAAGTTTCATAATAATTTGTCCATGAATATTACAATCTTTTTCGACCACGCGTTTTACAATATTTTTTGAGCTAGCGTTTTACAATCTTTTTTTTCCTTCTTTGTCGCGGTTGAATAATTTAGCCCCGACACTTTAATGTTTCTTCTTTCGAACGGGCTACCTTTTTTGGGTAGGGTTATACTTTTTCTTCTTGTGATATATGTTGCTGCATCGTAGTCGTCGTCATCTTCAATCTTTGGATCGCTGTACTGGTCGAAGTCTTGCTCGTTGGCGACTTCATCCATTCCGATGATGTTTCTTTTTCCTCTCCTCACGACAACACGACTAGGCTTTGTCGGGTCGGTAATGAAAAAACATTGGTCCACTTTGGTAGCCAGTACCCACGGTTCATTTTTCGCGGCCACGTTCGCATCGACGGCCTTGGATTTGGCTGCTTCAGGTATAACCATGGTTGTGAAATGCCGGTCTTCTCTTTCGACGCTTTTTGCCTATCTGACACGGAACATCGGCACATTTTCTCCACAGTAGTCGAGCTCCCATATCTCCTCGATTCTTCCGTAGAATCTTTCCTTCACGTTGTCATCGGTGTAGAATTCCGATATTACTCCTGAGTTCTAATAATCACACTTGTTGTCATTTTCCTCTGTGTAGAATGTGTAGCCGTTGATATCATACGCCTGATAGGTCACCAGGTTTTGCATCGGTCCCTGCGACAAGGTGAATATGATCTTTTCCGTATCAGAAGAATGCGATCGCGGGGGATTATCAAGGAGCGTCTGCCTAAACCAACGCGTGAAATCTGAGTTGTGCTCTTTGATTATTTCTCCATGCGTTCTCTGTATGCCCCGGTCACTGTACTTCTTCTCGATTAACCTTTTGTGCTTCTTTACCCAAGGATCGACCAGTTCTAAATGCTGTAGCGCGACGAGGTTTGCTCGATCAAAGTCTGCGCGTCGAAAATCAAAGTATGCATGCAGTATGCGACGACCCTCTCGGTGACCAGATCCATCGAGCCTGCCAAGGTGCCTGTTGACGGGAAAACCGACAGGGTTCTCGATGTCTAGATAATTCGTGCAGAAAGAGATGCACTCTTCGGTCAGAAAGCCCTTGGCTATGCTTCCATCTGGACGGGACCTGTTGTGAACGTGTCCTTTGATGTGTCCGTTCATCCTTTCAAATGCCATCATGCTGCGGAGGAACATCGGCCCGAGTTGGACGATGTCCTCCACGACATGGACCAGCAGATGCACCATAATGTCGAAGAATGCGGGCAGGAAGTACACCTCAAGGTCGCACCACGATCTCCTCTTGTAGCCTCCCGAGCTGATTCACGCCAATCGACTTCCTAGAGATGACGTCGAAAAACTTGCAGAGGCCAAATAATGTTTCACGGACGTGCTCGTCCATTATCCCTCTTAGTGCAACCGGAAGTACCTGCGTCATTAGCACGGCACAGTCGTGAGACTTTATGCCACTGAACCTCTGCTTCGCCTCGTCTAGGTATCTGCTTATCTTGCCCACGTAGCCATAAGGAAATTTGACTCTTAGAAGGCACTTGAAAAACTGTTTGATCGCATCCTGGCTTAGAGTGAAGCAAGAAGGCGAGCAGTAATATTCGTTATTCTTGAACTTGTTACCCTTCCGACGACCTTTTGTCGTCTCCGACTCATGATCATCGTCATCTTCCTGATCATCAGGAGTAGTGCGTCCTCCGTGAAGTCCTTCCGAATACCCATGAATATCAGGCCGTGCCTTGCTTTCGGACCATCTTTCATCATATATGGCATGTTGATTATGGTGGCGACCAGACTCTCACACACGTTTTTCGTGATATGCATGATGTCGAGGCTATGAGGCGTGCGGAGAAACTTCCAGTATGGCAACTCCTAGGAAACAGACCTTGTTTTCCATACCTTCATCAGCGGCTTGTCTTGCTGCCTCTTTCACTTCTTTCCAGGCTTAGGATAATCTTTCCAGTTTTTCAGCAACTCTTCCACTTCTTCGTTGCTCCTACGCTCTGGGATTCCTCGGGTCTCGGATTTTCCATCGAACAGGTCACCACTTTTTCTCCATGGATCATTCTTGCCGAGCCACCTCCGGTGCGCCATGAACACGGTTTTTGAGGACCCTGGATATTTCTCTAGTTGGATATAGCTTGTGTTATCCATGCACCTAACGCATGCGCAGAATCCTTGGATAACCTGCCCCGAGATATACCCGCAACCTGGATAGTCTTGCACCGTAATGACCAACACGGCTCTCATAGTGAAATAATCTTGTGTGACGGCGTCGTAAGTATTGGCTCCAGATTCCCATAACGTGGCTAGCTCCTCTTTCAACAGCCCGAGATACAAATTGATGTCGGTACCAGGTTGTTTCGGCCCTTGAATTAGCATACTCATTTGTATGTACTTCTTCTTCATGCACAACCATGGAGGGAGGTTGTACATCCATACAAACACGGGCCAAGTGATGTGCGTGCTGCTCTGGCTACCGAACGGATTGAGTCCATCGGTGCTCGCACCAAGCCTGATGTTCCTCGAATCTCCACCGAATTCTGGGAATTTGAGGTCCAATGCTTTCCACTGGCTAGCATCTGAAGGGTGCGTCAGCAGCTCATCCTTTTCAGGGTCATCGCCATCTCCTGGCTTCTTCCTTTCCGCATGCCATTGCATGAGCTTCGCTTCCTTAGGGTTCGCGAAATAGCGCTGCAAACGAGGAGTGATAGGAAAGTACCATACCACTTTTCGAGGTGTTTTATTTCCTTGTATCGACTCACGCCGCACACCGGACATGTGGTTTTCTCCGTGTCCTCGCCCCGATAAATGATGCAATCGTTGATGCATACATGATATCTAACGTGCGGTAGATCGAGAGGACAGACGATTTTCTTGGCATACTCGATACTAGTTGGACACGTGTTCCCCTCCGGGAGACGATCGTGCCAGAATGCCATCATATCGTCGAAGCTTGCATCGCTCAATTTGTGTTTTTCCTTCATCTCCATATCCTTGAGCGTTACATTCAACCGGGTATCATCAGGCATGCATCCTTTATACAATGGAGTAACCGCGTCTTTCTCAAGTTGTGCAAGCTTGGCTTTCTCTCTAGCGGCAGCCCTGGCGTTACTCGTCTGCTTGAGAAGCAAGTCTTGCACATAAGGGTCCTGCACCCAGCCTGACGTTGTTCCATCGTCGTCTGCTCCTCCAGCATCTAGATCATCATCATCCCGGTCTGCTTCCGCACCTTCACCATCTACAGGAGACTCTTCATCATCTCGCCCGTTCTCGCCGTGATGATCATTGTCATGTTGCCCACCTTCACCGTCTCCATCGTCTTCGTCATTGCTTATCCAACGAGTGTATCCATCCATGAAACCATGGCGGAGCAGGTGCGCCTACAGATTCCCGGAATCTGGGTCGATCACCCAGTTGAGTTTGTATCTTTTGCACGGACATCTTATCTCCGTCTTGTTATTTCGTATCATGTCGACCGTCGCACATTTCAAAAATCTAGCCACAATGCCTTCGCTCATTATGAGCACCATTTTTGCATGCACGGTGTACACGGTACAGTTAGAAGTCTATTAGAACCACATAATCAATGCATGCATGCAATGGTCGATAGAAAATTTCTGCATGACCTATCCTAAAATTAGGACCTTTGTGAAATGCCAAAGTCTTGCCAAAATGGAAATGAATCATCATTTTGGCAAAACAAATGGCAACTTGTTCACACACAAACACAAGAGAGAGACACACATGCATGAGCATCATCCATACACACATGAACATATCATTATCCTCTCCATACACACATGCATGAGCATCATCGATACTCTCCATACACACATGCATGAGCATCATCGATACTCTCCATATACACACACATGACCATCGATCCTCTCCATACACACATCATGAGCATCGATCATTTACATAGATATGAGCATATCATCCATATACACATGAACACATCCTTACTTGGACAACTTACCGAGATGAGAGACCGATCGCGAGAAGATGGAAAGGAGAGGTGCGCGCGAGACCGGAGAAGGAGATGAGAGACCGGAGAGCTTCCTCTATTATGTATGTAACATCCAAGGCAAGTTCTACATGCTAAAAATGGTGAATGAGTGGAGAAATTGAGGTGGGAATGAGAAGGATCCTGACTAGATCTAAGGAGCAAGAAGAAGGGGAAAGTGAAGTGTGGGGTGGTGGATGATCACACATGTGCACAAAGTGGAGCTGCCAAAAAAATATTGGTTGACACATCCATGGCGCATATGACCCTAGTGCGCCACAAGGAATAATCACAACCGTGGCACACATGCCAGAGTGCGCCACAGATGTTTTTGCCCATTTAAGGAGCAGAGGGGGCTTCACATAGGCGTAGCGCACTTGCCACATGTGCGCCACGGTTAACCGTAACAACCGTAGCGCACCTCCCCATGTGCGCTACGGGTATGCGGCATGCAGCCAGCAGGGCCCTAGCCCACACATATCTGTGGCGCACTATGACCATGTACGCCACGGTTGTTCTAGTTACTAGTAGGGCACTGCCCACAGGTGATTCACGCCTGTTTTAGCCGTGAGGCACTTCAACCATGTGAGCCACAGATGTGCTGATTACCTATAGCCGTTTTCCTAGTAGTGTCAGGACGGGAGAGGGATAGCCCACCTCCGCGCAGCCCAATAGCACCGCGCCACACCAACCGCCGCGCTGTGCGCGCTTGCGCCGCCCCGCAAACTCGTGCATTTGTGCCACTCCGCCAGAACACGCATTTGCGCCACCCCGAGCATCCACTAGGCAGGTCGTCCCCGCTCAGAACACCTCGCGGCTGGAGAAGGAGGACCCGCCGCCGCCGACGCCGTCCTTGCCGCTGCCGGCGGCGGGGAAGAGAGGCTGGGTGAGAGGCGGAGAAGGAGGAGCGGGGTTGCGCCCGGGCCGCCCGTAGGGGGCCGACACGGGGCCAAGTCACAGCCCGTAATTAGTCGTAGTCGGTGATGAGGACGTACCCAAGCAGTACCAGGGCGGCCACTGGACCTTCTTGAGCCAGGCAGGCAAACCGTCCAACAGGTTGTGGGCACGCGCGGTGGTGATGGAGCCGGTCCCAGATCACAAGGCTTTTTACAATGTGAGTTTCTTAGTCATATATGTATATGCTAGACTATTTGTTGGCGTGGTACCATAATAGATGAGGAAAGAGATGGGTTATTTGTATCTTAGCTTGCACAAAGTCATAGGCAGCAACACTTCTGCTTGAGATTAAACTGGAATTTAAATATAATGATCTTTCCTCGTTCATTCCAAACATGTCACACCAGATTTCTTGTCTTGATGATTTGTAGACGCATTGTTGTGTCCAGGGGTTTCGTGTGATTAGTGCATTAGGGTTATGCTAGTGTATCATTAGAGAAGTGTTTTCAAGAATAAAACTATTTGTAAAGTAGGGAAAACTATATTGTTTTCTATGAATAAGCCTTAGATCTACCCGCCACATAAGCACGTACCATTCGTGGCAACAACCTTTCATGTTGCAGGTTATTTCGACGACGAGTGAGGTACCAAGGTCGTGAGTGGTCTGTGGCATGAATGGAGCTCTATATTTACATTTATTTGGATCTTTCGCATTTGAACTCTTTTATTTGAGCTAGCCAGGAGCTAGGAAAGTGTGTAATAATTATAAATTCTGAATCATTACGATGTAATAAATGACACATTGATAATCTATTTATTCATGTGGGTGCTACATATTGATCTAGGTACTAGCACTGTAAACACAGATATTCAACCTTATCAGGTCAGGTCGCTTCAGCAGCAATGTTTGGCATGGTCGACCTTATAGCGTGGGTCTACCACTTGCAATAGCACGCCGTATGCGTGGTAGGATATGAGGGGGTGGTAGGAGACGAGAGCATGTCTAGCAGATCCCATATGACAGCCCAAAACCAGAAACTCTGGCGGTTTTCCGGTTTTGGGCCGATTATAGCCACAAACGGATCCCATAAACAACACCCTAGTGGAAAAGGATATCTATAGCACCTGATAGCGGACCTCCGTACAGCTATTTACCTGGGTCGGAAGGCGATTTAGGGTTCCATCCCCCAATCCCTCCACCGCAATCTTCTCTTCACGCCGCACCACTCCACTCCCTGCAATGATCAATTAGAGGTGAATCGCAATTGCATCCCTCACTAAAGTCACCTACTTGGCGGATCCAACGCGGGCCGTGGCCATACGGTCCCTCTCACAAATCATAGGATGGTATCATTGTCCTGACATGGCAGCGCGGACCCTTCTCTCGGACCACCGGACACAACTTTGGTTGGGACATCCTCAGGGAAGGTTCCGGCCGGTGATGAAGCGCTAGCATGCCACCGACGAGGCCTACTTGGAGCGTCGCCGCAAGTTGAGCATGAAACCCTGGTCGCCCGCCTCCTCCTCGAAGAAGCTCAGAAGGAGGTCGACATGCAGAATGCGATCGTTCGATCTCTCGAGGAAGAGTGGGACCTCGTTCATGCAGGTCCAAGGAATACGCATGACGAGGTTTTCTTCTGATCCCTCGGCATCTTAAGATGGGCGCTCCGACGACGACGGTCGGCGACAATGAATAGCGTCGCTGATCTAGGGGTAGGGTTAGGGTTAGTAGAACTAGTACTGCTGCCCTAATATTTGTTCGGTAATGTAAAACTATTTCCCTAGATACGTTTACTTTCATGTTAGCAAGAACTTGTTCTATGAATTTCATGGCACAAACTAGTTTATATAAATATTCAGTTTTTTATCCAGTATCAGTTTTCTGTGAAGTCCTTTCCTCCTACTGGATACGATTATCCCGCTTCTGTGGTCCAGTCTTTTCAGGTTCGAATTATGAAGGCTCTGAGACGAACGTTCCTGGCATGGGGGAAAATTGTGTGGATAGGTGCCCTGTGGGAATGGGAAAGATGCGGCACGCATCGGCAACTTGGAGGATCGATCCTTCGGGAGCATACAATCATATTTCCCATACAATATCCACACCGACATCAAAATGAATTAAATAACATATTAATACACAACTTGTAGCAACGGCCGATCGAGGACATTTCATGCAGCATGCTACTTCCTCTGCTGTAGTATAGTTCAGACCCTCTGCTCCGGTGACAGAGGACTGTCCTCGGTCTGGCGTCCGGTGTCCGCACGGGCGAAGAAGGAGTAGAAGCCAAAGCCGATGCCTACGCCGGTGACCACCAAGACGGCGATCTTCATCCCCAGGTACGGCATCCGTAAGGCGACGCGGGCCGCGATGGTGACCGCGAGCGCCACCGAGACCAGCAACACGACGATCCTGACACGCCGCCTCTCCGGCGCCGCCGTCAGGTCGTCCCGCCGCAGGAGGCTCAGCTTCGCGAGGCAGCAGCAGAGCACTGCGGTGAGGTCGTAGTTGACGATGACGAAGGCGAGGCTCCGCGGGCTGTGGCGCGCCTGGTACACGTCCCACGCGAAGCGGCCGGCGAGGACGATCGACACGACCGCCACGAACAGCCAGCCCCAGGGCCCCAAGCGGCGCTGCTGCTCCGGGCCCTGGCCCAGCTGCGCCTCCTGCGGCGGGTCTCGTGCCGCTGGGGAGGACTTCGTGCCGGTGGACTCCATGCGCGCCGGTGGTCGAGAGCTCGAGATGCTGCGGCAGTAGACGTCTGTATAGGTGGACGGAGCTGCTGCACGTAGCTGCTGTGTACTGTGTTGAGCCATACATCAGCAGCGGCTGTCTTTTATAGGACACGGTAGCCCGCCCATGTGGACAAAGTAGAGAAAAGGCAGAGAAAAAGTTTGACGCCCCAAGCGCATCCGACTTTTCACACTTTTTTCCCGCGTCTCAATGAGCGGTCATCGCTACGCTTGAATTCTGACCAATAGCTAGTCAACCAAATTCGTAAAAGGGTTGTGCTATGCGTCTTTCATGGGATAATTCTTTAAAATTCACTGGCCCTCCTGCCAACACGTGTCCTCTAAAAAACCTTTAAATCTTATTTTTTCTATAAACATATCTGTTTTTTGCTATAAATAGTCCTTCTTTTGCTACACGTAGCAGAAAATGGTTCGGTCTAAAAAAATAGAAAAACAGACTGAACCTCGCCGGAGACTTCGACGGTGACCGTGTAGCAAAAATTGTGCTAATGTAGCATATCTGACCTTGCCGGAGACTCGCCGGATTTATTCGCCGGTAGATCTCGCTGGAGACCGTGTAAAAAAACTTTACGTTATTGTAGCAAAACTGCAAAACTGTGGTAGCAAAAAAAAATATGCTAATGTAGCAAAAAAACGATATCGCCGGAGATATCACCGGTGGCTGCTATAGCAAAACCGATTTTGCTAGCACTTTCGTTAAAAATAGTATAGCAAATATTTTGTGCTATTATAGCAAAAAATATAACAGAAATAGCAAAAATTTGCTATTATTGTAGTATCGTCCTGTAGCAAAATCTCAAAGACAAGTCGCATCACGACTCTTCATTGCCGTGTGGTAGCAAACCTCCATGCCTCTTGGAGCACCACTCTCGGTCATATGTAGCAAGTCTTGACGCCGTACGTAACAACGCGGGACGGGGCGAGATTTTCAAGGAGGCGCAGCAGCGAGGCTCCCCAGGACGGCAGCCATGGTGGGTGGCTCCATCTTCCTGGAGCCGCTGGGGGACGTGGCGGTGGGAGCTGAGGCGGCGCGCGGCACGGGCTACAGCGGCTAGGGGCACGTGGTTGCGCGACCTACAGGCGGGGCGACGCGGCGGCGCGACTTGCAGGCGGGGCGGCTGGGCCAGCAGACGAGGTGGCGCGACCAAGAGACGGGCCGGCGCGCGGCGCAGATACGCGATTTTCAGGTGCGTGTGAGCGAGGGGCTGCAACATATGTGACAAAGCTGCTTGTTGGGGCCAGTATGGACACGTAGAAAACAAGGGCTGCAGCGTACGTGACAAAGCAGGTCAGTGCAACGCGTAGAAAACGAGGACCCGGGGGATCAATCCTCCGGGAAAGTCCTATCATTTTCCTTCGTAAAAGTCCATCTTAATATGAAAAACAATTTAATGGTATATAGATTTCTCGTCTAGATTAATGTCCATGCTTGATAACCTGCAAAACAGAAATGCTCTAGTCTGGTTAAAAACAAGTCGTTCCGCGCAAACTCTCACGGTAATTTGAGCGTTATTTTTTTCGTTAATTTTATGCAATAAATCTCAAATATGTTTGTGATAGGATTAGTTGAACATTCCCAGATTCTTATACCCATCAAATGAAGTAGAGGCGGTTCACCTCTTGGTTCAGATGATCTTTGGCCGGAAAATAGAACGAGCTGTGGGGGTTGACTAACCTTCTGAATTCCCCAACATGATCGATCCTTTCGAGTGAAGATGCGCCCTTGTTCATGATCCACACTGCAAAAACCGCAAACTCACTATATATAGATCATACATTATACATCACGTATAAAGATGTGTACACGCTAGCTTGGATCATCAACATGAAGGGTCTCACCACAACGCTCCAAAGAACCACTAAGTCTATGTATGATTCAGTTCGCGTCATGGAGTGAACTTTGGACGCTCAACTGCAATACACCACCATAATAATCACAAGGTTCATACTTCTCAAAAGTCTAAGCTTAGGGAGGTTGTTGTCATCGCTACATCAAGAGGAGGTACATTTTTTTGCTATTGGTTATACCCGAGCTCGAGGGGCTCTCGAAACATTGTGTTAGATTCATCCCAACACTTTCCCTATATTTTTTACTTTTTTGGTTGTTAGTCAAACGGTCTTGCAACTTGCCTTTGTTTTCATCTTTGGATTACTTGGTTTAATTTTTCATTCTTTTAAAATCAGGAGTATAAAAAAAAATCCTACACCTCCACTACAGGACGCGCGCGCTACGCCGAGGGCAAAAGGCCGTCGGCGTAGCCTAAAATGCCCTCGGCGTATGCTACGCCGACGGCTGCCCTCGGCGTAGCCTCCTCGGCAAAGGCTCCTCGGAGCACATAGAGCCGTCGGTATCAAAATGCCGTCGGCGTATGCTACGAGGGCAATGTCAAATCGTGGCGTACCGTCGGCATAGCTTGTCGATCGGTTGCAAAATATTTTTAAAAAATTAAATTTTTATTTTATTTTTTTCTTAATTTTGAATCTTTGAACTGTTTGACTCGTTAATCTCTCACTTTGAACATTTTTAACACTAATTACACTTAATACTTAATTAAATTGCAGTCTTGGTCGAACTTCCCGGAAGGTCACCCATCCTAATACTACTCCAGCTCCAGCACGCTTAACTTCCTCGTTCCTTCAGAATCTGTTTCCGCAAAGTAATTCATACATTGTTGTCAATACTATGATACCAATCCTATTAACCCTTATATCAACATGTCACATGTTTGTATTTTTTGAAATTACAAACAATTATTTAAATAAACAATAATGAATAAGTAAAAATATTATTGAATTCAAATAAAAATATAATAATTTTACTTTTTTGTATTTTTCTATTTAATATGGAATAATTAATATCTTTAAATCTATAAATCGGAATTTAACAAATAATATGTCTAAATTGATCAGAAAAATGAGAGGAATCCAAATATGATATCCATATCAACTAATCACAAACCCTCCGTTTTTGAATTATCTATTTGGTGGTTGCTTTAGAAAATTCCCTTTTTGCGCTCGGATAATGAAAAATGGTTTTTTGGTGCGATGAAAAGGAAAACTTGCATTCCTCCTGCAACATTGTTCGCCATCCCATGATGCATGTGTATACACAATATGGGACCATTATCACAAACTATGCCTTGATTCTAGCCATAACATTGGTCATTTGACCCGAAAGCCAAGAAACCTCGAATGAGATAGGTCATTTTGTGAAGGGTTTTTTAAGACATAATCAATATATCAAGTTTAATATTTTTTCTTATAACTATGTCACATAATATGACACCACGCGAAGGTTTCGCATTGTTTCGAACGTTTTTGAATTTTTTATGCCCTTTTAAATTATCGAAACTTTGTCGAAGCGGGCATGAAGATTCTTAGCTCGGGGCCGAGCCTCGCTAAACTTGCATTGGATATTTGATAAAATAGCATATTGTGAACCTAAAAATGATTTTTGTAAAAAAACATGAGCATCGGATCATGTACCTGTAGTTCATATCGACCCTTCCTGCCGATTCGCAGAATTTATCTTTTTATCGAGGTGGACGGAAAGGTTTCGGCACCCCCTGTTGGGACATTGTCCATATAAGGTGGTATATTATTTTAGTAAAATATGGTGGTAGCATTTTGAATTAGCCATTTGGTGGTTGCTTCACAAAATCGTCCGTTTTTTATGATCGGAAAATGGGAAATGGCTTTTTCGTACAACGAAAAGGAAAACTTTCTCCTGCAACATTGTTCGCCATCCCATGATGCATGTGTATGCACAATATGGGAACATTATCACAAACTATGCCTTGATTCTAGCCATAACATTGGTCATTTGACCCGAAAGCCAAGAAACCTCGAATGAGATAGGTCATTTTGTGAAGGTTTTTTTGAGACATAATCAATATATCAAGTTTAATATTTTTCCTTATAACTATGTCACATAATATGACACCACGAAGGTTTCGCATTGTTTCGATCGTTTTGAATTTTTATGCCCCTTTTAAATTATCGTCAAACTTTGTCGAGCAGGCGGGCATGAAGATTCTTAGCTCGGGCTGAGCCTCGCTAAAATTGCATTGGATCTTTGATAAAATAGCATATTGTGAACCTGAAAATGATTTTGTAAAAAACATGAGCATCGGATCATGTACCTGTAGTTCATATCGACCCACTTTCACCGATTCTACAGAATTTGTCTTTTTCACGGAGGTGGACGGAAAGGTTTCGGATTCCCCTATTGGGACATTGTCTATAGAAGGTGGTATAGTATTTTTGTAAAATGTGGTGGTACCATTTTGAATTAGCCATTTGGTGGTTGCTTTACAAAATCGTCCGTGTTTTGTGCTCAGAAAATGGGAAATGGCTTTTTGGTGCGACGAAAAGGAAAACTTTCTCCGGCAACATTGTTCGCCATCCCATGATGCATGTGTATGCACAATATGGGCACATTATCACAAACTATGTCTTGATTCTAGCCATAACATTGGTCATTTGACCCGAAAGCCAAGAAACCTCGAATGAGATAGGTCATTTTGTGAAGGTTTTTTTGAGACATAATTAATATACCAAGTTTGATATTTTTCCTTCTAACTATGTCACATAATATAACACCACGCGAAGGTTTCGCATTGTTTCAATCATTTTTGAATTTTTTATGCCCATTTTAAACTATATACAATTTCTTATGTTTTACTTAATTTTTATTTATAAATGTGTAATATTTGAGTGTAGATAGATAGGTCTTATTTTTCTGCAAATTTTGATATATTATTTGTATTTTTCCGAATTAGAATGATTTAGTTATGATTTTTCAAAGTTTAATGAGATAAAATAAAAAATAGCTACGCCGAGGGCAGCCGTCGGCGTATGCTACGCCGAGGGCAGCCGTCGGCGTAGCATAGGATATGCCGAGGGCAATTCTACGCCGACGGCTGCTTGGCGGAGCTGGCCTAGACGATGGCTACGCCGACGGCCCCGATGTTTGGCCGTCGGCGTAGCTACTGGCCGTCGGCGTAGCTTCCCATTCCTGTAGTGCTCCCTCAGTGGCGGAGTTTACTTACACTGCATGGAGATTTTTTCCTGGGAGGGCTTTGATTAGAAATTTTTGTGTGTTGGTAAGAGGCACGCATGACGCATGCTTGTGTTGAACTGTAGCTTAATTAAATTACGTGCCATCATCATTTCCTTTGCACCGTTTTTCCTAATACGTGCCATGGAGATTGCTGTTTGTCTAATGCGGAAATTCCTTGGTAAGACGGATATACAAATAAAATTGGTCATTGCGTTGGATGATCTAAAAGGTTATATTTATGTCGAAGCGGAAAAGGTGTCACACGTCAAGGAGGTAATTAAGGATATGCTGTCACATAGTACATTTGTTACGACTTTCGAGCGACCCTCTCAGAGTGAAGTTGTTTTATGCAGGCTTGCAAAGGTATATACCGAATATTTATGCAAATCAAAATGTTTTATTAGTCCCAATAAAAGAAATGGCGGATGTCCTGTGTGTGAAGAAGGAGGTTTTAGATCTTCCAAACGGTATGTTGGAATTTGGTGAGTTTTGGCCGTTAGCCTATTAGACAAATTCTGAAATTCTCTTTGGCCCATTTGTATATAGTAGCATATGGCTGTGCTAGTCTATACCTAATAATAATAAAGGAAGGAGTGTTTCTTGTACGTAATACCTACACTTTTTTAGACTGTTTTACCCTTCCACCAAAATACATAATACCACCAAGCCATCGATAAGTTAAAAGACGATAGCCTCTGCTACAGCCCCGGCGATCTTCCTCCACCAGAAGAACGAGCACCGGGCTGTGTTGTGTGGTCAATTGATTCTCCGGCGCCCTATGCCTCTATCCGAGCTGGCCGCTGCCCCTAATGTCAATAAAGAACGTCTCAGCAAGAAGGCAGGCAGAATCCACATACCCGTGCGGGGTAGTCTGTCATCAGCGAACAGTTTGGCCAGCCACGTGAAGTCCAGTATGTGCGGGCAGCCATCGACGGCGAGCAGCTCGGCCAGCAGATCGACCGGCAGGCCAACTTCAGGTTGAGAAGAAGTTCGGCGACTCGCACGCGGCCCGGCGTTCACGACGGTCAGATGGTCGCACGGTGGAAACTGGTCACCGGCGTAGTCAACCTCTAAGCAAGGGCAAACCGAATTGCATGTCAAACTTCTTTTTCTTCTTCCGTTCAGCAGCGTACAACTCTTGTACTATCTGAAATCGTTTGGTTTGACCTATGGTAAATAAAAATGGCTCCTCACACGTACCAGGTACTACTAATCGTTGACATGTACCAAAACGAGTTAGCTAGCCTCGAATTGATTTGAGTACTCTAGAGGCAAATCCATGTATGCCTCCGTGTCATCAAGTTGCATGCATAGCCAAGCGCGCGATCCCGCTGGAACTTTGTACCAGCCTCACGGATGTATGTAATTAAGCTAAGCACTCACCTCTAGAGGCAAATTAATATTTTGGAAACTCTTTCTTTTTTAGTTTGAACTTTTATCGCAGTTGAGGATAGATTAGAAGTGACGCGGACTTGGAAGCATGATGTAAATCGTCACCCACTCTTTGGTCTCATGTCTCTATCTCTACATGAGCTGAGTAATGGGTCATTCACTTCGATTGCAAAGGAAACTACATACTGACCTTCGTATTGGATAACCGCCAAATGATTCAAAAGTAAGTTCCAATTTTATATATTTTTCTCTTTATGGTGGAGCGAAGGGAACATGTTTCAAATGGTGTCTAAAATAATATTTTGGAAACTCTTTCTTTTTTACTTTGATATGACCTGTTTACATTGGACATTCATTGTTTTAAATTTAAACTCATCAGAGAATCCTTAGTTTGTCCATATAAACTTCTACTCTCTATTTTCCCTAAATATTGTACACATATTGATCATGTTGAACATTTAATGGTTTGTGCAATAGGGTAAGTTATTGTACCGATGGATTTAAATTGGAATACAAGCAGCTCTTATGACATGCAAGTGAGTGTGTTTTGTTGTCCTATCTTTGGATCCTTTTGCGGAAGTATTAGTAGTATCTACATAATATCACATGGCCATTACATACTCCAAAAATATGAAAAAGATGTGGAAAGTTCTTAGTGAACTAGGTGATATTTAGAGAAATATATTCAAGAGTAAATGTAATCAAATCAAAAAAGTGTGGCTGGGTAATAGGTTATATCTTTGAATGGAAGGGATAGCCAATTCAATAATGGGTATAGTGGGATAGGTAAAACAATCGGACAAAGAAAGTGGAGCATCTAAGTGGTTGAACCGTAGCAACGCACGGGCATTTGTGCTAGTGGTGCTAAAGTTTAGTCCCACATTGCTAGTTGAAAGGGAGTTGGACCACCTTATATAGTAGAGTATTTCACCACTCACTAAGGTGTGACAAGAAGAGTAGCCCTCGCGCACTCCTCCTCCGACGCGCGCGTTGCGGGTTGCGGGTTGCTCGCCGAGCCGAGCTTTATTTTACTGGTTGGGCGACTACTGGCAATCATGACGTCGTCCGACGACGAGTTTCCGAACGACGACTTCTTCCCGGATGTCCTTCCGCAATCTCAACATGGACGACAACGCTGTTGCGACCGCTACGGCTGCTATTCAGCCTACACTGTATGTGATCCTCAACTGTCTTTTTCAGATTATGCTAAAGTTCTTTGTTCTAGCGTTTGGTGTAGATGTGATAGGTTTATCTCTTATAGATGTAATCTGTTCATCTACTTTGTTGATCTGCATAATTGGTTTTGGTACCGTTTGTATGATCATGCTTTAACGGTTTATTATTCAGATTAAATCATATGGATTATTGCTCATATTTCCAACAATCCAAAAACCTGATTATAGGCAACTGAATTCCACTGGTGTAGCCGCGGCTACTAGGCCGCCTCCTTTTGATGGCATGCACTATAAGAGATGGCGCAAGAGAGCAGTCCTCTGGTTTGAAAACCTGAACTGCTATAGCGCCACCCTTGGCAAGCCTAAATGAGATCTTTCTGCTGAGCAGGAAGCGAACTTTAAGAAAGCCGATACCATGTTTATGGAGGCTTTGTTCAGTGTTCTTGGGGACAACATTGTTGACCTGTATATGTCATTTGATAATGGCAAGGACGCGTGGGAAGCGCTCGAGGCCAAGCTTGGGGTCTCGGACGCTGACACTGAGTTGTATGTCATGGAGCAATTCTATGAATACAAGATGGTTGATGAGCGCTCCGTTGTTGAGCAAGCTCATGAGATACAATCACTTGCCAAAGAACTTGAGCAGTTCAAGTGTTCCTTACCGGAAAAATTTGTGGCTGGTGGCATTATTGCCAAGCTTCCTCCCTCGTGGAGGAACTTTGCTACTTCTCTGAAACATAAGAGACAAGAGTTTTCTGTTACGGATCTCATTGGGTCTCTTCATGTGAAAGAGAAGGCGAGAGCAAAGGACAAAACTGCTCGAGGATTTAAGGGAGGTTCTAGTGCCAATTTGGTATAGAAGAAAAACTTCCAATCCCACAAGTTCAAAAACAAGAACAAATCTGAAGGAAAAGGGAAGTTCGATGGCAAGAACAAGGCCACGCACTCAACCAACTTCAAGAAGAAAAATGATAAGAGGAAAGGCTCTTTCCACGTCTGTGGTGATCCTGATCATTGGGCTCCTAGCTGTCCTAATCGCTTTGACAAGCGTCAACATGGGAACAGCGGCAAGGCCGCTAATGTTGTTATTAGCGATACTGAGATGAAGGGTGATGGGTACGGTATTTTACCTACTATCCTTTCAGTATGTCATTCTCCTGATTGGTGGATAGACACAGGTGCTAATACACATGTATGTTCTGATATTTCCATGTTTTACTCTTATCAGGTCTCAAGGACTTCTTCCGTGCTGATGGGAAACGGGTCACGTGCTTTTGTTCATGGTGTTGGTATGGTAAATCTGAAGTTTACTTCGGAGAAGACCGTACAACTGAAGAATGTGCAGCATGTTCCCTCCATCAATAAGAATCTCGTCAGCGGATCACTTTTATGTCGAGATGGCTTTAAGTTGGTTTTTGAGTCCAATAAAGTTGTAATTTCTAAGTATGTACAATTTGTTGGAAAGGGTTATGAGTGCGGAGGTCTGTTCCGCTTGTCTTTGTCAGACTCATGTACTAAAGTTATTAATCATGTGTGCAATAATAATGAGTCCAATGTTTGGCATTCACGACTCTATCATATTAACTTTGGTTGCATGACGCGGCTAGCCAATATGAGTTTATTTCCGAAATTTACCACTATCAAAGGTTCTAAGTGCCAAGTTTGTGTGCAAGCAAAGCAACCCCGCAAGTCTCATACGGCTGCGAAACCGAGAAACTTAGCACCGCTAGAACTTATACATTTAGATCTTTGTGAGATGAATGGTGTGTTGATAAAAGGTGGAAAAAGATACTTTATAACGTTGATTGATGACTCCACTAGATACTGCTATGTTTATCTTCTAAAATCTAAAGATGAAGCTTTGAACTACTTCAAAATCTATAAAGCTGAGGCAGAAAACCAACTTGATCTGAAAATCAAGTGGCTAAGGTTGGATCATGGTGGAGAGTACTTTTCAAATAAATTTGATTTATTCTGTATGGAACATGGTATTATACATGAGAGTACGTCTCCCTACTCACCTTAGTCAAATGGGGTGGCCGAAAGGAAGAATCGCACTCTAACTGATTTGGTTAACGCCATGTTAGATACATCGGGTCTTTCCAAGGAATGGTGGGGGGAGGCGCTAATGATTGTGTGTCATGTCCTAAACCGTGTTCCTGTAAAGGATAAAACCATGACTCCATTTGAGGAATGGGAAAAGAAAAGGCTTAAACTCTCTTACTTACGAACTTGGGGTTGTTTGGCAAAAGTCAATATTCCAATACCCAAGAAGCGAAAGCTTGGACCAAAAACCATTGATTCTGTTTTTCTGGGATATGCTTTTCATAGCATTGGCTATAGATTTTTGATAGTAAAATCTGAGGTATCCGATATGCATGTTGGTACAATTATGGAGTCGAATGATGTGAATTTCTTTGAGGACGTCTTTCCTATGAAAGGTATGTCTAGCTCATCAAATCAAGAGATGACTAGTTCATCTAGTCAGGAATTTTCTATAATTCCTGAACCCACTATGCCGATAGAACACTCTGATGATCCTGTGGAGGATGACAATGAAGCTCCAAAAAAGGAGCAAGAGACAAAGGACTGCAAAGTCATTTGGTGATGATTTCATTGTGTACCTTGTGGATGATACCCCCACTTCCATTTCAGAAGCTTATGCATCTCAAGATGCTAACTAAGGAAGTTGTTCGAAGCGAGATGGACTCCATCTTAGCTAATGGTACTTGGGAAGTCACTGATAGTCCTTAAGGGTGCAAACCTGTAGGATGTAAGTGGGTGTTCAAGAAAAAGCTTAGACCTGATGGTACTATTGAAAAGTACAAGGCACGTCTTGTGGCCAAGGGTTATACCCAAAAGGAAGGTGAAGACTTCTTCGATACCTACTCACATGTAGCCAGATTGACCACTATTCGAGTACTACTTTCCTTGGCTTCCTCACATGGTCTTCTCGTTCATCAAATGGACGTTAAGACAACTTTTCTAAATGGAGAGCTAGATGAGGAAATTTATATGGAGCAGCCTGAAGGATTTGTAGTAGATGGTCAAGAACGAAAGGTGTGTAAGTTAGTGAAGTCTTTGTATGGTCTTAAGCAAGCTCCTAAGCAGTGGCACGAGAAGTTTGAAAGAACTTTAAGTGATGAAGGCTTTGTTGTAAACGAAGCTGACAAATGTGTGTACTATCGCCACGGTGGGGGCGAGGGAGTTATTATGTGTCTTTATATTGATGACATATTGATATTTGGGACCAACCTCGCTGTTATTGAGGAGGTAAAAGAGTTCCTATCTCGCTGCTTTGAGATGAAGGACTTGGGAGTGGCTGATGTAATCTTAAACATCAAGCTTGTAACATTCCAAAAATACCAAACTTAGATCAACAAACACTAATCATCAAGATTAGAGTTAACAAAAACTTTTCTAAATGAATTCATGAATGCATGTATATGTGTATGCATGGATTTTGAATTTCATTAAAAAACCACCTTGTTTGTGTGATCCATTGCTTGTAAAATGTTTCTTAGGTGAAATAAACATCATCTAAAACATTCCCCACCCTTTTCCTAAATAAAAGTAAATCAAAACAAATATATTAAGTGAATGGTCATTTTGACCAATTTAACTCCCATGCCTACTTTGGCTGTCTCAAACTTTCAAAACCTAACAGAAACTTTTCTGGATCTTTGTACCCCTTGAATGTACTCATAACAAGGTATCAAGGCCCACTTTGTGATCATCCAGAAACTTTCAAATGCATAGTTTAAATGACAATTCAAAATTGAATCTTCTTCATTTGGGAAGATCCCACTTTTTCAAAACCCACTCAAACAAGCTCAACTTTCAAAACCCAAGCATCTGCAGACTCACCAGAACCAATCTAGCAAACTCACCAAAATTTATTTCAAAATTCAAAACTTGATTTTATGTGGCCATTTCATCAAACAGGTTGCAGACACAAATCAAACAAAACATCAAACACTATAGTGTGCAGTGATTCTTGCCTAACTTGTTCCCTAGTTAGCTCACACACACCTCAGTAGATCATCTAGAAATATTAGCCCAACACTAGCACCCCTGTGAGCTTGCCATTGTCATTAATGGTGAACAACCGAGCACCCCCATGTCACCCCATTGTGGACAGCAGGCTAGAGGAAGAACTAGCCGTGCCAACCTTGTCTGGGAGGCAGCCCACCATCCACCGCCTTTGTCCCAGCATGAGTGTTACCAAGCCTGGACCAGCGCCAAGCGCCCAGACCATCTTGAGCTGCCAGAGCGCCACCGCGACCAGCATCCACAGAATGGCGCCGCCTCACCGTGCACACACAATCCCCACCAGGCAGAGACCGCGGACACCCCATTTGCCACCCCATGCCATACACCGCCCGTCGAAGACGCCGCCTGCCTTGAGCACCGCCTGGATTCAGACAAGTTGGAGATATGCCCTAGAGGCAATAATAAATGTAGTTATTATTATATCTTTGTGTTTATGATAAATGTTTACATTCATGCTATAATAGTATTAACAAGGAAACATTGATACTTGTGTGATTTGTAAACTTAATTTGAAGTCCCTAGTATAGCCTCTATACTTCACTAGCTTGTTGGTTGATTAATGATTGTGGTTTCCCTATAATGAACATTGAGATGTTATCAACAACAAGTTCATATCGTTAGGAGAATGATATGGTGGACATACTCCTATAGATAAGCGTAGCATAAAGATCAAGTCATTTCATTAGTTCAATTGCTATATGCTTTCTGATACATAGTAACCTAATTCCTTTGACCATGAGATCATGCATATCACCTTTGCCGGATGGATGCTTTGATGACATCAAACACCACACCGTAACTGGGTGGCTATAAAGGTGGCATTGAGTGTTCGTAAAGTATTGGTTGAGACACATGGATCAAGAGTGGGATTTGTCCATCCATATGACGGATAGATATACTCAGGCCCTCTCGGTGGAATGTCATCCAATTAGCTTGCAAGCATGTGGTGGCTCACAAGGGATCACATATCAGGAGCGAGAAAAGAGTCCTTATCGGTAACGAGGTTAAACTAGGTATGCGAGCTACCGATCATAACCTCGGATAAGTAAACTATCGTGAGACAAAGGGAAATTGGTATCATATGTAAGTGGTTCATTCGATCGCAAAGTAATCGTAGAAATATGTAGAACCATATGAATTTCAGATTCCTCTATTGGTTATTGTTAGGAGAAGTGTCTCGATCATGTCCGCATAATTCACGAACCGTAGGGAGACACACTTAAGGATTCGACGTTGTTTGAGTAGTTATGGTATTATGAGAAAGAGACCGAATGTTGTTCGGAGTCTCGGATGGGATCCGGGATATCACGAGGTGATCCGGAATGGTCCGGAGAATAAGATTCATATAAGGAAAGTCCCGTTTCGGAGTTCGGAAATGATTCCGGTGTTTTCATCGGGAATGTTCTAGAAGGTTCCAGAATGTCCGGCACTCCGGAGGGGAAGGGGTACATGAATGTGTCATTGCATATTGGAATGATTGCATCATGTACTAAGTGTTCTCGCTGTTCCAAATAAAGGATTAAATTGAATACATGGCGAAAAGTCAAGCGGCGGTTTGAAAGTCAAAGCTAAAGCAGGAAAGTGAGGGAAAGAGGAAGGAGGAGGTTGAAACCGACTTGGGGAGGAGTCCTCTCTCCAAGCCGGCGCACCACCCAAGGCCGAGTTGGGGAGGACTCCCTCCCTTGGCGCCTCCCACCTATAAAAGGAGGCGGGGCCCTCCTCTGACACACAAGTTCCTATCCTCTAATCTAAACCCTAGCCAAAGCCTCCGGTTTAGAGCCGTTTTGGTTTAGAGATTCTAATTGCCCTAGCCTTGGTTTAGAGCCTTCTAATTGGTGTGTTTAAACCCTAGACCACTAATAGCTCTCTCATACTCCACCATACTCGCTCGGCTTAAGCGAAGCCTGCGGGATCTCCCTCTACTTCGGTCTGCATGCCGTTGTCTTCTGGAATCGCGAGGAGTGCTACAACCTCCGCTCTCGATGGAACAAGGAGAGGAAGGTCTTCGTCAATCGAGCGTGTGACCGATTGGAAGCGCTGCGGGAGCAATGGCCGGAAGGATCGTCTCGCGATCTTGAGATCGGAAGAGTACGACTACATCACCCACGAGAATCTGCTCTCGTTAAACACTTTGGAATCTTCGAGGGTAAGTTATTCCATCGACTCGTTGCTACAATCTAGTAGATAGATCTTGGCTTGTTTGTTTGTATGCGATAGAAAATTTTTGTTTTCCATGCTACGAAACCCTACAGTGGTATCAGAGCCGTGTCTATATGTAGATCTGTTGCACGAGTAGAACACAATGGTCATTGTGGGCGTTGATGCTTTTATTTTCGATTGCTTCTTGTGTACTTTGCATCTTGCGGTATGTTGGGATGAAGCGGCCCGGGCTAACCTTACATGACATCGTTCATGAGACTTGCTCCACGCTTGACATGCAACTTGTATTGCATAAGTGGCTTTGCGGGTGCCTGTTTCTCCTAGCATAGTTAAGATCCAATTTACAACGGGTGATCAACAATGCTAGTATCAATGTTGTGGTTCTTGTTCGTAAGTTAGAACGACACTTATTGAAAGCCCCAAACCACGTAAAATATGCAAAGAAAGTAGGCGTCTAACTTTGTTTTGCGGGGGTGTGTAGTGATGTGATATGGCCATGATTGTGATTATATTTGATGTATGCAATGTTCCTTATTGTAAGTTGGCAACGGCGGGAATATGGTTGTCTTTAATTTATGTTAAGACCGCGTGTCTATTCAAAGTAGTTGTAATAGTTGAAGCGGTGGGCGACAACCATGGAGAAGCGTCATTGACCTTGATGCAATGCCGGTGATGATGGAGATCATGTTCGTGCTTGAAGATGGAGATCGGAAGCACAAAGAAGAAAGGCCATATCATATCACATATTATTGAATTGCATGTGATGTTAATCCTTTATGCATCTTGTATTGCTTAGTAGCAGCGGTAGCATTATAAGATGATCCCTCATGCACATGAATTTCAAGTCATAAAGTGTTCACCCTTAGTTAGCACCGTTGCTAAATCTTGTTGTTTCGAAGCACCACGTGATGATCGGGTGTGTTAGATTCTGCAAGTGTATACAACGTGAGCAAGCCAGTTGCTCATGCGAAGCGAGGTTTGATCTTGACGAGCCTAGCATGTACGACATGGTCTCGGAACACGGATCACCGAAGGTAAAGCATGAATCATATAGTAGATATGATGAACATGACGATTGTTCACCATTGAAACTATATCAACTCTCGTGATGATCGGTGTTGATGTAGTGGATTTGGTTCGTGTGATCACTAAAACAATGTGAGGGATGTTGTTTTGAGTGGGAGTTCACCTAGTTTAATTTCATCATTAATTTGAACTCAATTTGTCATAAACTTAGTCTAAACTATTGCAAATATGTTGTAGATCAATGGCAGCCCCTACCATCAATTTTAATGCGTTCCTAGAGAAAGAAAAGTTGAAAAACAATGGAAGCAACTTGGGATTGGTTCCGCAATTTGAGGATTGTCCTCACGGTGTAATTTGACCTATGTCTTTGGATGCACTTGGGTGACCACTGCGGTGATGCTGCCGATGAAGTAAAGAATGTTTACCTCGCTCAGAAGAATCAGTACTCCATATTTTGGCCTACGAAGGGGATGGGCCGTGATCAAGATGGGCTTAGAAGATACATATATTCAACGTGTTGTTGGATCGGCCTAGTGCGTAGATTTGGGCTGAATTGCCCGTGTATCTTGTATCTTAGTAGGATTCGTATTTGTTTAGGTTCCGTTTATGTTTAGATAAAGATAGAGTTGTAAAGTTACTCCAAAAGTAGAGAGTCTCCGGACTATAAATATGTACCTAGGGTTATCGAGAAAGGAGGACAATCACGTTCACAACAAACACAATCTCGGCGCATCGACACCCCTTGTTTCTAGGGTTTTTCTCGGGTAAGTGCCATGCTGCCTAGATCGCATCTTGCGATCTAGGCGATTTACTATCGTTATCCGGTGTTACTCGTACTGAAGCCTTGTTGATGGCGAGTAACACCTTTACCACAGATTTGCTAGAGCTAGCATCGATACTTTTACTATGATTGCTTATTTATGCTACCTCTAGCTATCTCGCCGTCTTTGCACCTTCTCCCGGGTGTGAAGGTGGCATCTTGCTTGATTTCTGCTTAGTCGATTTGATCTGTTATAGTTGTGCCTTGTTCATCAAGGTTTAGTTTAATATCTACGTGATTAGGCCTCACAAACGGGTTGAACGTTCCGGTAATACGTAAGGTATGGTTTATTGATCTTAGAGGGGACGTTCCGGGAATTGACGTAATGTTGGTTTTTAGGCCTTCTCTAGGATCAGTTTTCTATTATTTTTCGTATCTATTAGGCTCAACTACGCGTGGGACGTTCCGGTTGCGTAGTGAAAACACCAAACTATCGTAGATCGATTTAGCTTGTAGTAATTAAGCAAAACCCCATGTTATCATAGATCCAATGTAGAGCCATGGGGATAATCGGCTCTGAAAGCCGATTTACAGGGAAACCTGGGAGCCGATCACGGCTCGAATTTTACGTATACTTGTTTACCGTGCAGGAAACCAATCGGAACAATCCATCACCTTCCTGACCAGGTATAGGTCAGGTGGCACGCCCTCGAACCAAGACAGGACGCGTGCGTGCCGGAAGATTTGCGGGCCGTTGACCGAGGGACCAGGGCCCACCAGCCGCTCTGGGAGCCTCCCGGCTCTTCGTGTTGCTCATCGTTGCCCGCCGGTGAGTTTTGACAGGCAACACATTCTGGCACGCCCGGTGGGACATTCAACAACGTCTACATCAATGTCCGACGCTGCGATGGAGAACAGGCCGGTCACGTACGACGAGCTTCCTGCTGAGCACAAAGCGAAGTATGACGAGATCAAAGGGCTCTTCGAAGCCGACCTCATCGGCTCTTTCGAGAGGACCCGTACGCGTGGCATCAAGTGGAAGGGATTCTCCCCCGAGGGTGCTCTCGATGAAGTAGATCTGTCTGTTCCTTCGGAGGAACGCTCGGGGCTCTGACGGAGGTCAACTACATGGTGGCTCATTCTCTACACCGCCACTCGAGCCTCGTGAACGCTTTCGCGGGTCGCGTGGTCCAGAGATCATGAAACATCGACTCTCCGTCGGGGCCCACTTTAGGAACCCACCAAGGAGAAAGACCGCTCACACCAGGCCGCAACGCCATTCACTCGCGGCTCCAGCCGCCAGGATCAGCGCATACATTGTCTACAAGGCGGAGGCGATCCAGTGATTGCCAATTCCTGTTCGAGCCACCCAAGGAGATCCGCATGGGTACATATGTGCCTACGTGCGGATCGCAACAACTTGGCGCACCGGCCGATCGCAACCGCAGGAGTGTCCGCGGGGGTTCTGCTGCGGGATCTTCGAGGAGCAGCATTCACGAGCGATGCAGGATGGACGCCGACAAACAGGCGTATAGCCAAGTATGCCACTGGAACAAGCCATGAGAGTCTAGCCCTGCAGCTCAAACAGTGGACCAAATCACTACCATCCCGAGAGATCAGTTAAACCCGTGCGAAAAGGCTGTCGGCTACTCAAAGCCGTACCCCGAAGTTTGACCTGATTCACTGCCGCCCAAATATAAGCTCCCGAGTTCTCAAGATTCAGCTGGTCGAGAGGGTCAAGCTCGATCGAGCACGTAGCCGATACCGCGCAACTAGGCATGATTTGACATCGGATCAAATGCGCGTGAGATTTTTGCACAATCTCTAACAGGACCAGCCTTGTGGTACACCTCGCCGCCACCTGATTCAATTCGCACTGGAAGCAACTAGAAGAACAGTTCCACATCCGGTACCATTCGAGGCTACCGAGGCTGGCATTGCGACACTGGCAAGCTGACGAAGCGGGAGAAACCGTAGCGAATACATCCAGAGCGCAGACCATCAAGAACAGATGTTACTCGGCTCGTTTAGCGAGAATGAAGCAATCGAGCTGGCAGTGTTGGGACTCTTAGCACCCATCAAGGATATGGCTTTCCAGGTGGAGTACAACTCACTGGCACACATGGCCCAGAAACTGACGATGTATGAACAGCGCCACCCTGAGTTATACCAAGACAGGTTCAAGCGGCCCGTAAGCCTGGTCGTTATAGAAGAAGATGATCCTACACAAGACCAGGAGGTGGCCGTGGCCGAGTGGGCTCGGGGGGCAGACCCCGTGTCCTGCAAGTGGGTGAAACAGCAGGGGCCTTTGAAAGGGTTTGACTTCGACGTGAGCAAAGCCGAGCAGATATTCGATTCTTCTTGAAGAGAAAGCGGTGAGGTTACCCGAGGGCCACAAAATCCCTACCGCTCGGAGATGAACGGAGACCATCGCAAGTGGCATCATTCGTTCACCCACACCACCAATGATTGCAAAGAGCTACGTCGCCAAATCCGGATGGCAATAGAACAAGGCCGCTGATCTTGCCGATTCGCCATGAAAGTGGACACGAACCCGTTTCCCGGTGTCAACATGATAGAACTCAATCGCTCATGAGACGTCAATGGACTTTTCGTTCGGTGTCAATATGGCTGGGTCAGGTACCACCATGACACGTACAAGGAAGGAGGTAATCACTCTCGGGGCAAAGAAAAGAGAAGGCTGGTCCGCGACCGGCCCGGCCATGATGACGGGAGATACTTACAGAGGAACGGTGAAGAGGTGCGGTATCGAAGCCACATTCCACGCATCTCCTTAATAAGTATGAGCGTCGGCATGATCAACGGCGCTTGACACGTGGAGGCAATGAAGGACATGGGCACCTCGCCAGAGACCACCCAAAGAGAAGGAAGGCGGACAAACATTGGGATTGCCCTTTTTCAAGCATTCTGGGGCGTGGAATGAGCCGATTGCCTACCCGACAAGCGCCTGAATGTGGACAACAAAAGAAGGGCACGAGGCCGATGTCGGTGTTCGACGTCTAGGACCTCTCCAACCTCGAGCCGTCCTAAGGAGTCCGCTCGAGCAAAGGGCCTTGAGAGGCCAGGATGACAAAGAAGAAGACAGGTTTCACCGTCCAAGGTGGTGCCCGATGGACTCGGACACACCCAGCGTAGAGTGCAGCTGCGTAACTTAGAAAGCTGAGCGCGTATCTCTGGCGCTAAAGAAAGCACGGCCTGATCTGGCGTCAAAGTAAGCGAGACTACGGAGGCGGAGGCGCGCGACAAGGAAAGAGTGGCGCCCCAAGCCAATAAAAGCCGATGCACATCGGCTGGCTAAACATGGTGTTCGTACTCCGGCGAGTTCTGCGCCCACGAACCAATATGCTACCGATGCTTACGGTTTGGCTGCGGCCCACGGCCGATTATCTTTGAGAAGCCACGAGAAGGGTTACAAACATCGAAAGCTAGTACTGCGGGCTACATCAATGGACAACCCGTCGGCAAGATGTTGGTGGACACCGAGCGGCGATCAATATCATGCCATACTCCATGCTACGACGTTTGGGGCGCTCCACTGTGGACTGATCAAAACCAACGTCACGTTAAGCGACTTCAACGGCGGTCTTGAGCATGCGTTACGAGCGTGGATCGACCGTGGGCAGAAAACCATACCCACGTCATTTTTCGTCGTGAACAGCAAAAGTACCTCGCCGTCTTGCTAGGAAGGGATTGGATCCGCTAATCTGCATTCCATCCACGATGCACGATTACCCTGTCTGATGGGGCGGGATGAAGTGGAGGTCGCCCATGCGACGATTCTATCAAGGTTTCCATTCTGGCATGAACATCCGGAAGCGAAGACCAAGAGCCGATCTCTGGAATCAGTTTGGACGGTTGTGAGCGCATTGAAGCGTCAAAAAACGGGGTGAGGCTGGTCTTATCCACTGGCCTGACAGAGTAGAAAGGTCCACGATCATACGTAGCACGGCCGATCCTCGCGATCGGCCACAAAAAATAAAAAGCAACGGTCATACGACAAGCAGATCATGTAGTCGTAGCAGGGAGACGCCCTGCCATTGTAAAACCATGAGGTGTAAACCGTCCTTGACAGATGCAAGCAAAAAGGGGGCCGATTCAGGCGATCGGCCCAAATTATTTTTGTTGTCCTTACCTACTGCTTGCCCTGTGTTTAGCATCGACCTGACAGGTGACGGAAAGCTTGGGTATGGGTTCACATCCGCTGATGAACTGGAAGAGATTGACATTGGTCCTGGGGATAAGTCACGACCAACATTTATCAGCAAGAATGGGCCAGGATGTGCGGCGTTGGTCACGATTCACAGGCGACGATCGAGAGCCGATATCTTCAAATTACTTGAAAGATTCGCGGGGGCACCTAAGCGGATAAGGTACAAAAATGCAGGAGATATATTGAACAGCAAAATGTAGGGGCCAATATCAAAAATCGGCGAATAAGGAAAAATATAGCCAATGCACGGTCATCGGCTTTAGTGGTCCACACACATTACAAACATTCCGGTTTACACACGAACTCATGAAGAATGCTTGAAGGCGTGGAAGGCGTCAACACGGATACGATCCACCTCGGCGATCTCGGCCGTCATCTTCATCCCCGCCGTCACTAGCGCTTGCTCAGGCACGTATGCCCGGATCGGTCTTGATTGGGCTTTGAGGCCCGCCTCGTGTTGGGAGCGGGCTATGGATTCTTCCTTGTCACGGATGAGCTGTTTAGTCACGGACCTTCTCCTCAAGATCTTCCGCTCCTGTTTCAAGGATGCGAGCTCGGCCGACGGAGGAGTCGATTTAGCATCCAGAGACGCCTTTTCTCATTAAGCCGACATCTTTACGCAATATCGGCTTCGGTGGAAGTTGGGCGTGGCGGATGGATCCTTTCACGGGCTAGCTGCACCCGTGGCCCGAAAAGGGATAGATTGGCAACTGACAAAAGCTTCACTTGCAGTGTTCCTGGAAGATGATCTTGAATCTCGGCGAGAACGCTCTTCACTTCCTCAGAACCCTCGATCAACTCCTCGATTGAGGAGGACAGCAAGGTTCTAAGACGCTGGAATTGAGGTGGAGCAACCCTGGTTTGCGGATCAGCATGGGCAGCAGATGGAGTTGGTTCGATGGATTCAGGGTCAAAAGACAGCAAGCCTGAAAGATCACAACTCTGGCAGCCAGGAGCGTCAGTTTGCGTCTAAACATACAAGACCGGACCAAGAAGAAACTTAAAACATACCTCTCCTAAGATCGAGGGGGTAGCCGATGAGGAGATCATCGGTTTGTGTGTGGTTGCTGGAGGCTTGGCCAGAGTAGTAGCCGTTTCATCTACACCTTGAGGATTCCCATATCCGGCGTCATCTTGCCTCGGTATCCGTGAAGACATCACCGTCTGCATAAAGGATGTTCTTAGCTTCATGAGTAACAATAAATCGGCGACAAAGGAAACAAGTAGGAGGAGTATGAAGGGCGGCGATTTTGAAACCTCCTGGCTCGACGAAGAAGCTTGTTGACCTTTGCGAGCTCTCTTGGGACCCACAGTCGGCCCCGCCTCGGCTGGTGCTCGGGGGGCAGGTTCAGAGCCGACCTTTTCTGAAGCCGATGATGGTGAATCTGGCTGGTTCGGTGTGTTGGTCCTCTCGAAACCGTTGGGTTTAGCTCTCCTCGATCATCTGGGTGTCTTCCTTGGAGGTGTCTTGACGGAAGCCTGTAAAGAGGAAAAGCGAAGCGAGCATGTCTGCAGGAATAAAGAATGATAAGGATCGACCAAGGCCTGAATTAGCTTACATGCGGCTGTGCGGAGAGGGCTCTGGTGCCTCGGGGTCTTCCTAGCAGCCACCTTCCTCACCGTCGTCTGGTCTTAGTCGGACCGAGGCGGTGACTTAGGGCTCTGGTTTCTTGGAAGCCGATTGTGGGGTTATCGGTTTACGCATTATGACCTTTTTGGAGGTGGCGAGTCTTTGCGAAAAGAACCACGAGGTGGCGGAAGAATTGAAGGGAGCCATCGTGCGTGAGGCTCAGGCCATCTTGTTGCTGCGAAGAGAAAGAGTGAGTTAATAAAAGGATCAATTGCAGTTGCATCAAGAAAATTTGCAAGTAGGAGTACCGTCCACGGGATGTCATAATCAGCGTCGAGCTGTTTCAAAGCAGTCCCGAGCTCTCCTAAAGACGTGAGTCTTCCACATCGACCACCAGTCTTCAAAGCCATCGGTTGAAGAGGCAAAGGTGAGGTCGGTGGGAATTGGGATGGTCAGAGCATCAAAGAAAGAGTAGCACCTCTGACTGGTGGGAGGATCGGGCAGATCGGCTCTACACTCCGTGAGTTGATGAAGAAAGAAGTGGGGAGCTACTTGCCCAAGGCCGAATTGACGAGCCACTACGACTGGCTGGTAGAATTCGTACCCAGGTTTGATTATCCGGTTGGATGTGCTCATGCCGACTGGAAGGAAACAGGGGCGAATAACGGTGGAAAAGAGTTGCAGTGCCGGTGTCATCGGCAAAATTGTCCACTGAAGGAGTGGATTCTCAAATGTTACCTTCTTCCATGTAAGGGAAGAAGTTGGGGTTATCCGCCTTGGAAGAAGATGTTGAACCATTTTAGCGCCTCTTGAGGGTCAGTTTGCTACCGGCAATCGATACAAAGCTTGGCCATTTGGTGCATCGGTTGCCTCCTTTAACGTCGGGAAAGTGCAACTCGCCGGAAGGAAGTCTGGATGCGGTTTTGGAAGTACTGGTGAGCCCAGTGGATGAACCACCAAGGTCCACATTTCGATTGCTATGCACGAGCGACAACAGACATCAACTGGAGGTATCGATAGACCTCTCCAAGGAACAGTTTGCGATGCCAAGCTGGGTACCTTTGGCCGTTCGTGAGCTAGGGAAAGATAGTTCTTAGTGGGAGCAGGAAGGGCCACAGAAGATGAAATGCTCTAGCGAAGTTGAGAAAGGTCAGATGTTCTTTCTCTCAAACAGGCCTTGGTTTTCATATGACGTTGGATATAAGCGCTGACTTGCAATCTGTTTTGGAAGATAGTTTGTAAGGGACTGTGGTCAGTTTGAAAGCAGAGGGGCTGGGTGATGTAACATCCAGACCAGTAATCATCACCACGTCTAGCAAGGTTGGCGACATAGGGCCATGGCCGAATATGAAACAATTCAGGGCGTCAGACCAGAAGTAGCCGATGGTTTTGAGAAGATTCTCGTGTTTTTCAAGAGGAGACAATGATAGATGCAAGGCATCGGCTATTCCCAAAATTTCCCATTGGGATTGGTAAGCTCTAGCTACTCTACTGAACCAAGAAACCCAAATTTCAGGATTAGGCGGGCTGTAGGATCGGCCCAAGAGTTCAGATCTAGGTCAGCTTCGAAGGGATTCTATTGGCCTCGCGAGAGATTAGATGGGCAGGACTAGAATCTGTACGAGGGCCAAGGCAGAGAGAATTTGGGAGAGAAGGATGCGGAAGCAGAATGTCTGAAACCTAGAAGATTTAATGGCAAAATAAAGGCATTAATTCAAGTGTTCGCCATCAAGTTTTAACATTGTGTTAAAATTACGAGGGGTAAGCGTACCTTCAGACCGGAGACCTCCGGATTGGTGGTGGACGATTCTGCCATCTGGTTTGCCGGCGGAGATGGATCTGTGCGCAGTCGAGGATTGAAGGTTCTTGGTGCGGTAAGCTTGGTCTGTTTGGTGGACGATTGGGGATCTAGGTCGCCCTTTTTGAAGAGGGTCGCAGGTTACCGTTTGAGGCTAAGAAGTGGCCGTTTAGGTTTGCCTAAGTTTGCGGCCAAATTTAACTTGGTCAGCATTTTTAGGGAAAGCCGATGTGCATCGGCTCTTTGAGCTGTGGCTTGGTTGACTGTGTAAACGTAACAAGATGAAAGCCGATACGTTGCTATCGGTTTCTGGAGCATCGACTTATTTTCAACATCGGCAAAATTGGGACGACAAAATTAGCATCTTTGAGGAAACAGATTCTCATTCATTGGGAGACGGATTGATTACAAAGGGATGGGCGATTACAAAAGGGGGTCCGGCTACTACTACTACTATTGTTGCTAATTCCTAATTTAAAGGGCGAGATAAATCGCTGTCGTCGCCGCCGTCTTCTTCGCTGTCTTCGGCGCTGCTACCAGCGTCGTTTCCGCTGCTGCTGTTGAAGAAGCCAGTAGGGGCTTCATCGTCTTCATCATCATCTTCAGTATCTTCGCTTGACCCGGCGCGAAAGCGCTTCATCGGCGGATACTCATCGGAGGACGAATCCTCCTCCGATTCTTCCTCTTCGTCTGAAGACTCGACGCCGTCCCACGACCAGGCGTCGTCACTAATTCGCCTCCTCCCGTCGACCGAGGCGAAGGTTATCTTCGCCGTCTGTCGGGACGCATCGTCCTCCGACAGACGGCAAAGTCTAATCTCGTCCCACCATCGTGGGCGAAGGTACTATGTGGCCGTGGGTGGGTGCTCGAGTCGGCTCACGGTCACTAATGCTATTGGAGGCATGGGAGGATAGACCGGAGGAAGCGAGGCCATGGCGTAGAAGGGTTTTTCGGCGGAGAAAGAGGGTTTTCGCTACGGGAGGAAGATGGGGACTGTGAACTGCTCAGCGGATTTAAATAAAGAGGAATAGTGAAGAAGCGGTTCAATGCCATAGCAGTTTCCCAGTTGCGCGCCAAAATCGTCAAATCATGCAATCATGGAGGAGTTGAGAAGACAGGGCATCATGATGAAGGGGTGGCGTGGCGATCACATTACGCCAGCGTTACGGCGTCAGCGTAACCCGATATAAAAAAAGGAAAACCGGAGAAGAAAAACACACAGTGGTTTTGGAATTATCATTGCCAAAACCGGGGGCATGTTATCGCCATATTTTGGCCTCTGAAGGGATGGGCCGTGATCAAGATGGGCTTAGAAGATACATATATTCAACGTGTTGTTGGATCGGCCTAGTGCGTAGATTTGGGCTGAATTGCCCGTGTATCTTGTATCTTAGTAGGATTCGTATTTGTTTAGGTTCCGTTTATGTTTAGATAAAGATAGAGTTGTAAAGTTACTCCAAAAGTAGAGAGTCTCCGGACTATAAATATGTACCTAGGGTTATCGAGAAAGGAGGACAATCACGTTCACAACAAACACAATCTCGGTGCATCGCCACCCCTTGTTTCTAGGGTTTTTCTCGGGTAAGTGCCATGCTGCCTAGATCGCATCTTGCGATCTAGGCGATATTCTATCGTTATCCGGTGTTACTCGTCTGAAGCCTTGTTGATGGCGAGTAACACCTTTACTACAATTTGCTAGAGCTAGCATCGATACTTTTACTATGATTGCTTATTTATGCTACCTCTAGCTATCTCGCGTCTTTGCACCTTCTCCCGGTGTGAAGGTGGCATCTTGCTTGATTTGCTTAGTCGATTTGATCTGTTATAGTTGTGCCTTGTTCATCAAGGTTTAGTTTAATATCTACGTGATTAGGCCTCACAAGCGGGTTGAACGATCCGGTGTCGTAAGGTATGGTTTATTGATCTTAGAGGGGACGTTCCGGGAATTGACGTAATGTTGGTTTTTAGGCCTTCTCTAGGATCAGTTTTCTATTATTTTTCGTATCTATTAGGCTCAACTACGCGTGGGACGTTTCGGTTGCGTAGTGAAAACACCAAACTATCGTAGATCGATTTAGCTTGTAGTAATTAAGCAAAACCCCATGTTATCATAGATCCAATGCAGAGCCATGGGGATAATCGGCTCTGAAAGCCGATTCTGAGAAACACAGGAGCCGATCACGGCTCGAATTTTACGATACTTGTTTACCGTCAGAAACCAATCGAACAATCCATCACCTTCTGACCAGGTATAGGTCGGTGGCATCTCGAACCAAGACAGGACGCGTGCGTGCCGGAAGATTTGCGGGCCGTTGACCGAGGGACCAGGGCCCACCAGCCGCTCTGGGAGCCTGCCGGCTCTTCGTGTTGCTCGTCGTTGCCCGCCGGTGAGTTTTGACAGGCAACAAGAATTCAGACCCATATGATATTGTCGAGGATCTCAAATTGATTTTTGAGACTCATGCGGCAATTGAAAGCTATGAGGCTTCTGAAAAGTTCTTTAACTGCAAGATGGAAGAGGGCAGCTCCGTCAGTGAGCATGTGCTTAAGATGTCTGGGCACGCAAACAAACTTCAAAGCTTGGGTATAGTGATTCCTAATGCTTTGGGGATTTACCGTGTCCTCCAATCACTACCACCAAGTTACAAGAACTTTGTGATGAACTACAACATGCAGAACATGAACAAGCAGTTGCCAGAACTGTTTGCTATGTTGAAGTCTGCAGAAGTGGAGATCAAGAAAGAGCACGCACCAAGTGTTGTTGGTCAATAAGACCACCAAATTCAAGAAAGGCAAGTCTAAGCAGAAGGGACACTTCAATAAGGGTGGTAAGAAAGTTACCACGCCGGCGAAGAAGACCAAGGCTAGACCCAAGCCTGATACTGAGTGCTTTTTCTGCAAGAGAGAAGGTCACTGGAAGCGGAATTGCCCAAAGTACTTGGCGGATCTGAAGAACGGCAACATCAAGAAGAAAGGTATATCTGATATACATGTTATTGATGTGTATCTCACTAGTACTCGTAGTAGTGCCTGGGTATTTGATACTGGTTCGGTTGCTCATATTTATAACTCAAAGCAGTCTTTGCAGAATAAGCGGAAGCTAGCGAAGAACGAGGTGACGATGCGGCGTGGGAAGCGGATCAAAGGTTGATGTGATCGCGGTCGCACGCTACCTTCATCTACCATCGGGATTAGTTTTATACTTAAATAATTGTTATTTAGTGCCTATGTTGAGCATGAACATTATATCGGGATCTTGTTTATTGCGAGGCGGTTACTATTTAAGTCGAGAATAATGGTTGTTCGATTTATATGAGTAATATGTTTTATGCACATGCACCTTTGATAGATGGTCTATTCTTATTGAATCTCGATGGTGGAAATACACATATCAACAACATTGAGGCTAAACGTTTGAAATGAAGCGATAATTCGACCTATATGTGGCAATCGTCTTGGTCACATTGGAGTGAAGCGTATGAAGAAACTCCATTCGATGGACTTCTTGAATCACTTGATTTTGAATCACTTGAAAGATGCGAAGCATGTCGATGGGTAAAATGACTAAGACTCCATTTTACGGTATGATGGAGCGAGCTACGGACTTATTGGAAATCATACATACCGATGTGTGTGGTCCAATGAGTGTAGCATCGTGATGGTTATCGTTATGTTCTTACCTTCACGGATGACTTGAGTAGATATGGGTATATCTATTTCATGAAACATAAGTCCGAAACTTTCGAGAAGTTTAAGGAGTTTCAAAGTGAGGTAGAGAATCAACGTAACAAGAAGATTAAATTTCTACGTTACGATCGTGGAGGTGAATATCTAAGTTACGAGTTTGGCGAGCATTTGAAGAAATGCGGAATACTTTCCGATTGACACCGCGGGAACACCACAGCGTAATGGTGTGTCCGAACGTAATCGAACTCTCTTAGATATGGTTCGTTCTATGATGTCACTTACAGATTTACGCTATCATTTTGGGGTTATGCATTAGAAACGCATTCACTTTAAATAGGGCACCGTCTAAATCCGTTGAAACGACACCGTATGAATTATGGTTTGGGAAGAAACCTAGATTGTCGTTCCTTAAAGTTTGGGGATCTGAAGCCTATGTAAAGAAGTTCTGACCGGACAAGCTTGAACCCAAAGCGGAAAAATCGTCTTCATAGGATACAGAAGGAAACTATTGGGTATACCTTCTATCATAGATCTGAAGGCAAAATCTTTGTTGCCAAGAATGGATCCTTTCTAGAAAAGGAATTTCTCTCGAAGAAGTGACTGGAAGGAAAGTAGAACTCGACGAGGTTGTCGAACCTTCTCTCGAGTAGCGCAGCACGGAAGAAGTTCTGGTGCTGCACCAATTAGAGAGGAAGCTAATGATGATGATCATGAAACTTGGTTGAAGTTGCTCTGAGCCTCGGAGGTCAACGAGAACTCGTACCACTCCAGTTGGTATGATCCCGTTATGAGTGTCATGTTGGTAGACAACACCGATGACCCGAGACATATGAGGAAGCGATGATGAGCCCAGTTCAATAAATGGCAAGAAGCCATGAAATCGAGATTGAATCCATGCGAAAACCAAGTATGGACTTTGGTGGACTTACCGGATGGCGAAAGGCTGTCGAGAACAAATGGATTTTCAAGAAGAAAGCAGATCTTGATGGTAATGTTATCATCTATAAAGCTCGACTTGTCGCAAAGGGTTTCGACAAATTCAAGGAGTTGACTACAATGAGACTTTCTCACCGGTGAAGCTAAAAGTCGTGAGGATTATGTTAGCAATGTTGCATATTATGATTATGAGATATGGCAGATGGATGTCAAAACAGCATTCCTCAATGGATATATTGATGAAGAGTTGTATATGATGCAACCAAAAGGTTTTGTCGATCCTAAAGATGCTAACAAGGTATGCAAACTTCAACGGTCCATCTATGGATTGAAGCAAGCATCCGAAGTTGGAATCAACGTTTTGATAAGGTAATCAAAGTTTTGGCTTTATACAAACTTATGGAGAAGCTTGTATTTACAAGAAAGTGAGTGGGAGCTCTGTAGCATTCTTAATACTATATGTGGATGACATATTGTTGATTGGGAATGATGTAGACCTTCTTAATAGTGTCAAGGAATATTTGAATAATAGTTCTTCAATGAAGGATCTTGGCGAAGCACTTACATATTAGGCATAAAGATTTATAGAGATAGATCGAAGCGCCAAATATCATTGTCCTGAGTACATATTTGGACAAAGTTCTAAAGAGGTTTGGAATGGAAGAAAGCAAGAAAGGGTTCTTGCCCATGTTGCTCAATCGACCTTGAGTAAAACTCAAAGTCGACATCGGCAGAAGATAGAGAAAGGATGAGTAAGACTCCTATGCCTCAGCCATAGGATCTCTAATGTATGCCATGCTATGTACTAGACCCGACATTGCATATCTTTGTTAGTTTAAGTAGCAGATATCAAAGTGATCGAGTGGATCATTGGACGTGATCAAAAACATCCTTAAGTACTTGAGAAGAACTAACGATATGGTTCTTTCTTATGGAGGTGATGAACAGCTCGTTGTTAGCAGTTACACCGATGCTAGTTGGAACACCGATCCGGATGATTCTAAATCACAATTGAATCGTATTTATTTTGAATGGTGCGGCGATTAATGGAGGAGTGCAAAGCAAAGCGTTGTGGCGAGATCTTCAACTGAATCGGAATACATGGCTGCTTCGGAGGCTTCACAAGAAGCGATATGGATGAAAGAGTTCATTACAGAGCTGGGTGTGGTTCCTAGTGCGCTGGACCCAATGTCTATCTACTGTGATAACATGGGCGCCATAGCCAATGCGCAAGAACCAAGGTCACACAAGAAGCTGAAGCACATCAAGCTGCGTTTTCACGCTATTCGAGAACATATCCAGGATGGGGATATAAAGATTTTCAAAGTACACACAGATCTGAATGTGGCGGATCCGTTGACTAAACCTCTCCCGAGGGCAAAACATGACCAACACCAAACTGCCATGGGTGTTCGGTATATTACCATGTAATCTAGATTAGATGACTCTAGTGCAAGTGGGAGACTGTTGGAGATATGCCCTAGAGGCAATAATAAATGTAGTTATTATTATATCTTTGTGTTTATGATAAATGTTTACATTCATGCTATAATAGTATTAACAAGGAAACATTGATACTTGTGTGATTTGTAAACTTAATTTGAAGTCCCTAGTATAGCCTCTATACTTCACTAGCTTGTTGGTTGATTAATGATTGTGGTTTCCCTATCATGAACATTGAGATGTTATCAACAACAAGATCATATCGTTAGGAGAATGATATGGTGGACATACTCCCATAGATAAGCGTAGCATAAAAATCAAGTCATTTCATTAGTTCAATTGCTATATGCTTTCTGATACATAGTAACCTAATTCCTTCGACCATGAGATCATGCATATCACCTTTGCCGGATGGATGCTTTGATGACATCAAACACCACACCGTGGCGGGTGGCTATAAAGGTGGCATTGAGTGTTCGGAAAGTATTGGTTGAGACACATGGATCAAGAGTGGGATTTGTCCATCCATATGATGATAGATATACTCTGGGCCCTCTCGGTGGAATGTCATCCAATTAGCTTGCAAGCATGTGGTAGCTCACAAGGGATCACATATCAAGGAGCGAGAAAAGAGTACTTATCGGTAGAGGTTGAACTAGGTATGCAGAGATACCGACGATCAAAACCTCGGATAAGTAAACTATCGTGAGACAAAGGGAAATTGGTATCGTATGTAAGTGGTTCATTCGATCACAAAGTAATCGTAGAAATATTTGGGAGCCATATGAATTTCCAGATTCCTCTATTGGTTATTGTTCGGAGAAGTGTCTCGATCATGTCCATAATTCACGAACCGTGGAGACACATAAGGATTGAAGTTGTTTGAGTAGTTATGGTATTATGAAAGAGACCGAATGTTGTTGAGTCTCGGATGGGATCCGGGATATCACAAGGTGATCCGGAATGGTCAGGAGAATAAGATTCATATAAGGAAAGTCCGTTTGAGTTCGGAAATGATTAGGTGTTTTCATCGGGAATGTTCTAGAAGGTTCGGAATGTCCAAGCTCCGGGGAAGGGGTACATGAATGTGTCATTGCATATTGCAATGATTGCATCATGTACTAAGTGTTCGCTGTTCCAAATAAAGGATTAAATTGAATCCCAAACTGAAAGTCAAGCGGCCGGTTTGAAAGTCAGCAGCTAAAACAGGAAAGTGAGGAAAGAGGAAGGAGGAGGTTGAAACCGACTTGGGGAGAGTCCTCCTCTCCAAGCCGCCACCACCAAGGCCGAGTTGGGGAGGACTCCCTCCCTTGGCCTCCCACCTATAAAAGGAGGGGGGCCCCTCCTCTGAACACAAGTTCCTATCCTCTAATCTAAACCCTAGCCAAAGCCTCCGGTTTAGAGCCGTTTTGGTTTAGAGCTTCTAATTGCCCTAGCCTTAGGTTTAGAGCCTTCTAATTGGTGTGTTTAAACCCTAGACCACTAATAGCTCTCTCATACTCCACCATACTCGCTCCGGCTTAAGGCGAAGCCCTGCGGGATCTCCCCTACTTAGGTCTGCCGTTTGTCTTCTTAGGAATCGCGAGAGTGCTACAACCTCCGCTTTCTTTGGAACAAGGGAGAGGAAGTTCTTCGTCAATCTTGAGCGTGTGACCGATTGAAGCGCTGCCGAGCCTTGGCGCGGAAGGATCGTCTACGCGATCTTGAGATCGGGAAGAGTACGACTACATCACCCACGAGAATCCGCTCTCGTTAAACACTTTGGAACCTTCGAGGGTAAGTTATTCCATCGACTCGTTGCTACAATCTAGTAGATAGATCTTGGCTTGTTTGTTTGTATGCGATAGAAAATTTTTGTTTTCCATGCTACGAAACCCTACACAAACCACATCGCCACATGCCTCGAGACCATGTCGTTGAGCATCGCCAGGAGACACCGCACCGTCCCCTACCCTTGCCCATGCCATTAGCCGTCTGTAACGTCGCCCCCGACGAGCTCACCGTGCGCCATGACGGTCCCCTCGCTTGACTATAAATAGAGGCCACCCTCGCACGATTTCTTCACACCATCTCACTCCCCTCTCCCCACTGACCGTGCCACACCATCCTCAGATCAAGGCGAACACCACCTCGCCGGAATTTCACCGGAGCCCGCCGCCTCTGGAGAAGAAAGGAGCCAGCGATTGGAGCCGCCCCAGGAGAAGCCACCAGTACCAGGAGGTTCGCCGTCGTCGACTTCGTCGTTCGCCCGCCTCGCCGACCCTCGCCCGTACCCCGGTGAGCCCCCAGCACCCCTCACTGGCCGCGCTAGGTTTCGTTCTCGTCGGAGTTGTCTCGCGTCAACGATGACCCTCAGCCGTTGGATTAGAACTAGATCAAACGATCCACGTTTCCCCATACCGCTTTGCCTAGCCCCGTGTCAGTGATGAGTGGGGACACCCACTTAAGCAGCCCGCGGGAGCACTGCGCTTAGCAGGCCGGCCCGTTAGAATTTCCTGCGCAGCCCAGCAATTCAAATTAAATCTTTTTCTATTTCTTTTTAAAAACACTTCAGCACCCAACTTCAAAAATCAACCCAGATCGATTCAGTGCATCAAATTGGATGAAACAAATTTTGTTGGAAAGGTCTGTGAATGCTTAATCCAAGCCCGTTGGATTCAAGTCATTTGGATCTGTAGATCACCCATAGTAAAAATAACAAGGAAGAAACTTTTCTGCATTCAAACATTTTTCAAATTTAAACCACAAAAGCTTTTGAGTTGATTCCAACTCTCAAAAATCACATTTAACCATACCTTTCAGAATATATAAAAATATATAGGTTTACTTGCAGAAATAATGTTCAAGTAATAAAAGAATGCTACATAAGCATTTATAGCCACTTTAATTAATTAAAATAAAAGGGTAAAACCTTATTAAATTGTGACACCACTTTAAATCACATTCCCATGGACTACAATATGTGGTGATGACATGTGTCAACATGATCCCATGTTTAGTTTGGAGAATATTAAATCTTAAGTAATTTTTCAATGAGTAGAAATTACTTTTCTAAAAATAAAAAGGATTTAAACCAAGCTTTAACTTTGTAATGTTAGAGATGATGCTAGATCATCTATAGGACCCTTGTGTGTGATGATTGCAAGTAGTTAAGTATTGTTTGGTGATTGTGTACCTCGTATTTATTCATAGACGCTAGTACCGACCAAGGATACGAGGAGGAAGGAGGATACTACGAAGAGGAAGCCGAGGAGAACTTCAACCACTGCTCTGCACAAGGCAAGCTTATATTGACATTGATGCAAGCCTAATACTACTAGTGAATGTGCAAGCTAACACTTGAAAGATACCCTACTGATGCCACAAACCCATACTTGTGAGATGACTACTTTATGCCTTAAGCATATGTGATCATACCCACTTGCTAAACCAATCCTAGTTTTATGGCAAGCTTCTTACTTTATTTCTTTATCAAAGCTTACTTAGAGTCTACCTAAGAGTTTGGTAGATACTAGACAGTTTTGCTGAAGGTTGCATAAAGAGCATAAAATTTGGCCTAAGCTAGAAACCTTGATATCAGCCTAAGATATAAGGTTGGACTTAGTGAAACCCCACTAGTACCACCCCTCATTAGTACCACCCCCACCTGTAGATGCTAGTGCTAAGCATAAAACTTGATCAACTTTTAGATGGGAATACTTGGTGGAAAAATGGTTATGAAAACCTTGGAATGATGGATCATTCAATTGAAATGTTTTGGACATGTGTTTCCAAACACTTGATGATTTTGGTGATGAAAATGTTGAGGCATGAGACTTAGCCCTTTATAAAACTGATGGTTGTCTGGATGCGATACCATTCCAATTTTAGCGTACAACCACAATACCCGAATATTGGGTAGGGCTTGACTGGAAACTTATATACCTTAGTATTAGTTCCCTCACGGCCAAGGTCGGTGAGGCTACCTTGAAGATTGTCCACCTGCGGTACCAAGATGACAGTGGTCATGGTTGGGAGGCCAAACTCACGGAGAGGTCGATACTAGGGAGTGTAATTGAAAGGTTAGGATTGATTATCCGCATCTTGAGTATGGTGAATTCAGGATTTGTTCTGACGGATGTATCGAATGTTGTGGTGAAAGTGTACAATCTCTGCAGAGTGTCAAACTATTCGAATAGCCGCGTCATGATTATGGACGATTAGAGTGGCCATACTGTTCCCCCGTCAGACCTTTTAAAATGACCTGTGAAATGAATTGCGACTTTGACTTGACCACAACAGAGTTGTGACCTGAATTACAAGATCCCATTTAGGAATTTATAAAATTGTGACTAGCTTTGGAACTTAGTAGAGATAAACCTGGATTTTTGCAAAACAACCCTAGAGCCTAGTGTCCTATTATCCAAAAAAAAACCTTTACTTGTTAGTATTAGTTTGCGAGTACTTAAAGAGTACTCATGGCTTTGTCCCTGGCTATTCCCATGGCCAGACTATGAAGAGGAGTACCTGGAGGATGGACCCCAGGAAGGTTACGACAACTAGGATCATCTCCCATCGTCAGCATTGCCTGTGACCCCGAAGATCGAGCTTCGCCTACGCTACCGTTATTATTATTATTACGTATTCCGCTGCTTGATGTTGTATTAAGAACTGGATCATGAGATCCCTATTTGTGTAAGAACTTATGTATCGTTTGTAATGGATGAAGTACTATGGTATCCAATTCTGTTATGTCTCGCAAAAATGGTAATCCTGGGATTGCGATGTATGGCATAACAAACATCTAGGATTGAAAAATCCGGGTGTTGACAAAGCTACTGAAGTATGACAATGGTGGGATTACATTGCTTCAGTCTCACTATGTGGAAAAGATATTGAGTCGCTTCGGGTATAGCGACTGCAATTCTTCTCCAGCGCCTTCTGATCCGAGTGTGCTACTTCGAAAGAATCGAAAGTTTGCTAAAGATCAATTGAGATATTCTCAAATTATTGGCTCGGTCATGTATTTAGCTGGCTACTAGACACGACATCTCCTTTCTTTGTCAAACTGAGTCGATTTGTGTCAAATCCCGGAGATGATCATTGGCATTCTCTTAAAAGAGTTTTGGGATATTTGAAAGGCACTCCGAGTTATGGTATTCACTATACAAGGTATCCACGGGTACTTGAGGGTTATAGTGATTCAAACTGGATATCTGATGCTGATGAGATTAAGGCCACAAGTGGTTATTTGTTTACACTTGGTGGTGGCACTGTTTCCTGTAAGTCTTGTAAGCAGACCATCTTAACGAGGTCAACAATGGAAGCAGAACTCACATCATTAGACACAGCCACTGTTGAAGCAGAGTGGCTTCGTGAACTCTTGATGGACTTACATGTGGTTGAAAAACCAATACCCGTCATCCCGATGAACTGTGATAATCAAACTGTGATCGTCAAAGTAAACAGTTCTAAGGATAATATGAAGTCATCAAGGCATGTGAAGAGGAGATTGAAATCTGTCAGGAAACTCAGAAACTCCGAAGTTGTTGCGTTGGATTATATCCAAACATCTAAGAATCTGGCAGATCCCTTCACAAAGGGTTTATCACGCAATGTGATAGATAATGCATCGAGGGAGATGGGTTTGAGACCCACGCTATGAGTTGATCCCAGTGGCAATCCACTCTATGTGATCGGAGATCCCGTGAATTAGAGATGGGAGACAAGCTGTTGGTCAGCTGAGAGGACAGTATCACCATATTATATTTACATGTCCATAAAGATGCAATACTCTCTTAATCTGCATGGCAGGTTGATATTTATCTTAATGTGTTCCAAGTGGCTTCTATAAGCGGAGATGTTGTCCTGCAGAACATCTCTTGAGGAACACACCTATATGAGTCTGACTATAAACGTCGCAGTCCATGAGAGTTGGGTGCTCTCTAATAAACTCATGAAAGGCCCTAAAGTATGACGCATAAGTTCCAAACTGCGGGAAAGCCGACGCCAGCCTTGTACCGGTCTAGATTTTATGTGAAACTAGCGCGCATAAAACTTGTATTTCAAGGCATAGTCCACTATTCAAGTTGCTACCTAGCGTAGCATGAAGTTTAACGTGGAAGTTCAACTTAACAGTCTCCACTACACACCGGTATATAAAACAATGTTCTAGAAAAAAAGTGATGTGATGTGCCAATGAGATTTTCTGGAGGATTGTTGGAATTTGGTGAGTTTTGGGCCGTTGGCCCATTAGACAAATTCTGAAATTCTCTTTGGCCCACTTATATATGGCAGCATATGTAGGGTTTCGTAGCATGGAAAACCAAAATTTTCTACCACATACAAACAAACAAGCCAAGATCTATCTACTAGATTGTAGCAACAAGTAGATGGAATAACTCACCCTCGAAGATTCCAAAGTGTTTAACGAGAGCGGATTCTCGTGGGTGATGTAGTCGTACTCTTCCCGATCTCAAGATCGCGTGAGCGATCCTTCCGCTGCGTTCCGCAGCGCTCCATGATCGGTCACGTTCGTTACTCGACGAATACCTTCCTTTCCCTTGTTCCAGCAGGCAGCGGAGGTTGTAGCACTCTCCTCGCGATTCCAGCAGCACAACGGCGTGGTACCGGAAGTAGAGGGGAGATCTCGCAGGGCTTCGCCTTAAGCCGGAGCGAGTATGGTGGAGTATGAGAGAGTCCTCGACGATCTAGAGTTTAGACGCCGAGGAGGGCAAGCCGGCTAGGGTTTAGCTAGGCGGTTTGCCCTAGGGCGTGGCGGCTATGGGCGGCGGTGGCGGCTTGGGGCTAGGGTTTAGAGGTGTAGGAACTTGTGTCTAGGAGAGCCTGCCCTCCTTATATAGTGGAGGGGCGGCCAAGGGAGGAGTCCCTCCCAACTCGGCAGTGGTGTGGCCGGTGGTGGGAGGAACTCCTCCCCCAAGTCGGTTTCCACCTCCCTCTCCACTTCCCAAAAATAGCCGTTTGACTTTCAAACTTGGCGTTTGACTTTTCAAACTAGGATTTGAATAAACCCTCTATTTTGTTCAGCGATGACACCGAGTACATAATGCAATCAAACCAACTTGATATAACACATTCATGTACCCTTCCCTTGGTCGGACATTCCGAACCTTCTAGAACATTCCCGATGAAAACACCGGAACCATTCTCCAACTCCGAAACGGGACTTTCCTTATATGAATCTTATTCTCCGGACCATTCCGGATCTCCTCGTGATATCCCGAATCCCATTCGAGACTCCGAACAACATTCGGAATCTTTCTCATCATTCCATAACTACTCAAACAACGTCGAATCCTTAAGTGTGTCTCCCTACGGTTCGTGAATTATGCGGACATGATCGAGACACTTCTCCGAACAATAACCAATAGAGGAATCTGGAAATTCATATGGCTCCCACATATTTCTATGATTACTTTGCAATCGAATGAACCACTTACATACGATATCAATTTCCCTTTGTCTCACGATAGTTTACTTATCCGAGGTTATGATCGTCGGTATCTCTGCATACCTAGTTCAATCTCGTTACTGATAAGTACTCTTTTCTCGTTCCCGTGATATGTGATACCTTGTGAGCCAGTCACATGCTTGCAAGCTAATTGGATGACATTTCACCGAGAGGGCCCAGAGTATATCTATCCGTCATATGGATGGACAAATCCCACTCTTGATCCATGTGTTTCAACCAATACTTTCCGAACACTCAATGCCACCTTTATAGCCACCCAGTTACGGTGTGGTGTTTGATGTCATCAAAGAATCCATCCAGTAAAGGTGATATGCATGATCTCATGGTCGAAGGAATTAGATTACTATGTATCAGAAAGCATATAGCAATTGAACTATCAAAATGACTTGATCTTTATGCTACGCTTATCTATAGGAGTATGTCCACCATATCATTCTCCTATCGATATGATCTTGTTGTTAATAACATCTCAATGTTCATGATATGGAAACCACAATCATCTATTAACCAACAAGCTAGTATTATATAGAGGCTTTACTAGGGACTTCAAATTAAGTTTACAAATTCACACAAGTATCAATTTTTCCTTGTTAATACTATTATAGCATGAATGTAAACATTTATCATAAACACAATGATATAATAATAACTATATATATTATTGCCTCTAGGGCATATCTCCAACAGTCTCCCACTTGCACTAGAGTCATCTAATCTAGATTACATGGTAATATACCGAACACCCATGGCAGTTTGGTGTTGGTCATGTTTTGCCCTCGGGAGAGGTTTAGTCAACGGATCTGCCACATTCAGATCTGTGTGTACTTTGCAAATCTTTATATCCCCATCTTGGATATGTTCTCGAATAGCGTGAAAACGTAGCTTGATGTGCTTCAGCTTCTTGTGTGACCTTGGTTCTTGCGCATTGGCTATGGCACCCATGTTATCACAGTAGATAGACATTGGGTCCAGCGCACTAGGAACCACATCCAGCTCTGTAATGAACTCTTTCATCCATATCGCTTCTTGTGAAGCCTCCGAAGCAGCCATGAATTCCGATTCAGTTGAAGATCTCGCCACAACGCTTTGCTTTGCACTCCTCCAGCTAACTACTGCACCATTCAAAATAAATACATTATCCAGTTGTGATTTAGAATCATCGGAATGGTGTTCCAACTAGCATAGGTGTAACCATTAACAACGAGCTGTTCATCACCTCCATAAGAAAGAACCATATCCTTAGTTCTTCTCAAGTATTTAAGGATGTTTTGATCATTGTCCAATGATCCACTCTGGATCACTTTGATATCTGCTAGTTAAACTAACAGCATATGCAATGTCGGGTCTAGTACATAGCATGGCATACATTAGAGATCCTATGGCTGAGGCATAGGGAGTCTTACTCATCCTTTCTCTATCTTCTGCCGATGTCGGACTTTGAGTTTTACTCAAGGTCGTATTGGGAAACATGGGCAAGAACCCTTTCTTGCTATCTTCCATTCCAAACCTCTTTAAAACTTTGTCCAAATATGTACTTTGTGACAATGATATTTGGCGTCAGAATCTATCTCTATAAATCTTTATGCCTAATATGTAAGCTGCTTCACCAAGATCCTTCATTGAAAAACTTTTATTCAAATATTCCTTGACACTATTAAGAAGGTCTACATCATTCCCAATCAACAATATGTCATCTACATATAGTATTAAGAATGCTACAGAGCTCCCACTCACTTTCTTGTAAATACAAGCTTCTCCATAAGTTTGTACAAAACCAAAACTTTTGATTACCTTATCAAAACATTGATTCCAACTTCGAGATGCTTGCTTCAATCCATAGATGGACCGTTGAAGCTTGCATACCTTGTTAGCATCTTTAGGATCGACAAAACCTTTGGGTTGCATCATATACAACTCTTCATCAATGTCTCCATTGAGGAATGTTGTTTTGACAACCATCTGCCATATCTCATAATCATAATATGCAGCGATTGCTAACATAATCCTCACAGACTTTAGCTTCGCTACTAGTGAGAAAGTATCATCGTAGTCAACTCCTTGAATTTGTCGAAACCCCTTTGCGACAAGTCGAGCTTTATAGACAGTAACATTACCATCAACATTTGTTTTCTTCTTGAAAATCCATTTGTTCTCGACAGCCTTCCGGCCATCCGGTAAGTCCACCAAAGTCCATACTTGATTTTCGTACATGGATCCAATCTCGGATTTCATGGCTTCTTGCCATTTATTGGAATCTAGGCTCATCATTGCTTTCTCATATGTCTCAGGGTCATCGGTGTTGTCCACCAACATGACACTCATAACGGGATCATACCAACCTGGAGTGGTACGAGTTCTCGTTGACCTGCGAGGCTCTGTAGCAACTACAACCGAAGTTTCATGATCATCATCATTAGCTTCCTCTCTTATTGGTGCAGGCACCACAGGAACTTCTTCCGGTGCTGCGCTACTCGCAATTTCGAGAGAAGGTTCGACAACCTCGTCGAGTTCTACCTTCCTTCCAGTCACTTCTTTCGAGAGAAATTCCTTCTCTAGAAAGGATCCATTCTTGGCAACGAAGATTTTGCCTTCGGATCTATGATAGAAGGTATACATAGTTTCCTTCGGCTATCCTATGAAGACGCATTTTTCCGCTTTGGGTTCAAGCTTGTCCGGCTGTAACTTCTTTACATAGGCTTCGCAACCCCAAACTTTAAGGAACGACAATCTAGGTTTCTTCCCAAACCATAACTCATACGGTGTCGTCTCAACGGATTTAGATGGTGCCCTATTTAAAGTGAATGCGGTTGTTTCTAATGTATAACCCCAAAATGATAGCGGTAAATCTGTAAGTGACATCATAGAACGAACCATATCTAAGAGAGTTAGATTACGACGTTCGGACACACCATTACGCTGTGGTGTTCCCGGCGGTGTCAATTGTGAAAGTATTCCGCATTTCTTCAAATGCTCGCCAAACTCGTAACTCAGACATTCACCTCCACGATCAGAACGTAGAAATTTAATCTTCTTGTTACGTTGATTTTCTACCTCACTTTGAAATTCCTTAAACTTATCGAAAGTTTCGGATTTATGTTTCATGAAATAGATATACCCATATCTACTCAAGTCATCCGTGAAGGTAAGAACATAACGATAACCACCGCGCGATGCTATACTCATTGGACCACACACATCGGAATGTATGATTTCCAATAAGTCTGTAGCTCGCTCCATCATACCAGAAAATGGAGTCTTAGTCATTTTACCCAGCAGACATGCTTCGCATCTTTCAAGTGATTCAAAATGAAGTGATTCAAGAACTCCATCGGAATGGAGTTTCTTCATACGCTTCACTCCAATGTGACCAAGACGACAGTTCCACATATAGGTCGAGTTATCGTTTGATTTCAAATGTTTAGCCTCAATATTATTAATATGTGTATTTCCACTATCGAGATTCAACAAGAATAGACCATCTATAAAAGGTGCATGTGCATAAAACATATTACTCATATAAATCGAACAACCATTATTCTCGGACTTAAACAAGTAACCGTCTCGCAATAAACAAGATCCCGATATAATGTTCATGCTTAACGCAGCCACCAAATAATAATTATTTAATTATAAAACTAATCCCGATGTTAGATGAAGAGGTAGCGTGCCGACCGCGATCACATCAACCTTTGATCTGTTTCCCACGCGCATCGTCACCTCGTTCTTCGCTAGCGTCCGTTTATTCTGCAGCACTTGTTTCGAGTTACAATTATGAGCAACCGAACCAGTATCAAATACCCAGGCACTACTACGAGTACTAGTGAGATACACATCAATAACATGTATATCATATATACCTTTCTTCTTGATGTTGCCGTTCTTCAAATCCGCCAAGTACTTTGGGCAATTCCGCCCAAAGGACCTTCTCCCTTGTAGTAAAAGCACTCAGTATCAGGCTTAGGTCCAGCCTTGGTCTTCTTCGTTGGCGTGGTAAATTTCTTACCACCCTTCTTGAAGTGTCCCTTCTGCTTAGACTTGCCTTTCTTGAATTTGGTGGTCTTATTGACCAACAACACTTGGTGCTCTTTCTTGATCTCCACTTCTGTAGATTTCAACATGGCAAAGAGTTCTGGCAACGTCTTATTCATGTTTTGCATGTTGTAGTTCATCACAAAGTTCTTGTAACTTGGTGGTAGTGATTGGAGGACGCGGTAAATCCCCAAAGCATTAGGAATCACTATACCCAAACTTTGAAGTTTGTTTGCGTGCCCAGACATCTTAAGCACATGCACACTAACGGAGCTGCCCTCTTCCATCTTGCAGTTAAAGAACTTTTCAGAAGCCTCATAGCTTTCAATTGCCGCATGAGTCTCAAAGATCAATTTGAGATCCTCGACAATATCATATGGGTCTAAATTCTCAAACCTTTTCTGAAGCTCCGATTCTAAACCATACAAAATAGCACCTTTGAGCTGTGAGTCTTGAGTCTTAGAGTGAGGTAAACATTCTTTACTTCATCGGCGACATCAATTGCGGTGGGTCACCAATGTGCATCCAAGACATAGGTCAAATTACCATTGTGAGGACAATCCTCAAATTGCGGAACCAATCGAAGTTGCTTCCATTGTTTTTCAACTTTTCTTTCTCTAGGAACGCATTAAAATTGATGGTAGGGGCTGCCATTGATCTACAACATATTTGCAATAGTTTAGACTAAGTTTATGACAAATTGAGTTCAAATTAATAATAAAATTAATCTAGGTGAACTCCCACTCAAAACAATATCCCTCACATTGTTTTAGTGATCACACGAACCAAATCCACCACATCAACACCGATCATCACGATAGTTGATATAGTTTCAATGGCGAACAATCGACATGTTCATCATATCTACTATATGATTCATGCTTTACCTTTCGGTGATCCATGTTCCGAGACCATGTCTGTACATGCTAGGCTCGTCAAGATCAAACCTTAGTTTCCGCATGAGCAAATCTAGCTTGCTCACGTTGTATACACTTGCGGAATCTAACACACCCGATCATCACGTGGTGCTTCGAAACAACAAGCTTTAGCAACGGTGCTAACTAAGGGTGAACACTTTATGACTTGAAATTCATGTGCATGAGGGATCATCTTATAATGCTACCGTCGTCTACTAAGCAATACAAGATGCATAAAGGATTAACATCACATGCAATTCATAATATGTGATATGATATGGCCTTTTCTTCTTTGTGCTTCCGATCTCCATCTTTAAGCATGAACATGATCTCCATCATCACCGGCATTGCATCAAGGTCAATGACGCTTCTTCATGGTTGTCGTCCACCGGCTTCAACTATTACAACTACTTTGAATAGACATGCGGGTCTTAACATAAATTAAAGACAACCATATGGCTCCTGCCGGTTGCCAACTTACAATAAGGAACATTGCATACATCAAATATAATCACAATCATGGCCATATCACATCACAGCACACCCCTGCAAAAGAAAGTTAGACGCCTCTACTTTCTTTGCATGTTTTACGTGGTTTGGGGCTTTCAATAAGTGTCGTTCTAACTTACGAACATGAACCACAACATTGATACTAGTATTGTTAATCACCCGTTGTAAATTGGATATTAACTATGCTAGGAGAAACAGTCACCATAAAGCCACTTATGCAATACAAGTTGCATGTCAAGCGTGGAGCAAGTCTCATGAACGATGTCATGTAAGGTTAGCCCGGGCCGCTTCATCCCAACATCCCGCAAGATGCAAAGTACACAAGAAGCAATCGACAATAAAAGCATCAACGCCCACAATGACCATCGTGTTCTACTCGTGCAACAGATCTACATATAGACACGGCTCTGATACCACTGTATGGTTTCGTAGCATGGAAAACAAAAAATTTCTACCGCATACAAACAAACAAGCCAAGATCTATCTACTAGATTGTAGCAAGAAGTAGATGGAATAACTCACCCTCGAAGATTCTAAAGTGTTTAACGAGAGCGGATTCTCGTGGGTGATGTAGTCGTACTCTTCCCGATCTCAAGATCGCGTAGACGATCCTTCCGGCGTTCCTCAGCTCCTCCATCGGTCACACGTTAATTTACTCGGCGAAGACCTTCCTCTCCCTTTTCCAAAGAAAATGGAGGTTATAGCACTCTCCTCGCGATTCCCAAGGCTGCGTGAACCTGGAAGTAGAGGAGATCTCAGGGGCCGCCTTAAGCCGGAGCGAGTATGGTGGAGTATGAGAGAGTCCCTCGAAGATCTAGGGTTTAGACACGCCGAGGAGGGGGCAAGCCGGCGGCTAGGGTTTAGCTAGGCGGCGGCGGTTTGCCCTAGGGCCGGCGGCGGCTATGGAGGCGGCGGCGGCTTGGGGCTAGGGTTTAGAGGTGTAGGAACTTGTGTCTAGGAGGGGAGCCCTACCCCTCCTTTTATAGGTGGAGGGGGCCGGCCAAGGGGAGGGGAGTCCCTCCCCAACTCTGCTTGGTGGTGCGCCGGCGGTGGGAGGAGGAACTCCTCCCCCAAGTCCCCGGTTTCCACCTCCCTCTCCACTTCCCAAAAATAGCCGTTTGACTTTCAAACTTGGCGCTTGACTTTTCAAACTAGGATTTGAATAAACCCTCTATTTTGTTCAGAGATGACACCGAGTACATAATGCAATCATACCAACTTGATATAACACATTCATGTACCCTTCCCCTCCGGAGTGCCGGACATTCCGGAACCTTCTAGAACATTCCCGATGAAAACACCGGAACCATTCTCCAACTCCGAAACGGGACTTTCCTTATATGAATCTTATTCTTCGGACCATTCCGGATCTCCTCGTGATATCCCGAATCCCATTCGAGACTCCGAACAACATTCGGACTCTTTCTCATCATTCCATAACTACTCAAACAACGTCGAATCCTTAAGTGTGTCTCCCTACGGTTCGTGAATTATGCGGACATGATCGAGACACTTCTCGGAACAATAACCAATAGAGGAATCTGGAAATTCATATGGCTCCCACATATTTCTACGATTACTTTGCGATCGAATGAACCACTTACATACGATATCAATTTCCCTTTGTCTCATGATAGTTTACTTATCCGAGGTTATGATCGTCGGTATCTCTGCATACCTAGTTCAACCTCGTTCTTGATAAGTACTCTTTTCGTTCCGTGATATGTGATCCCTTGTGAGCCAGTCACATGCTTGCAAGCTAATTGGATGACATTTCACCGAGAGGGCCCAGAGTATATCTATCCGTCATATGGATGGACAAATCCCACTCTTGATCCATGTGTTTTAACCAATACTTTCCGAACACTCAATGCCACCTTTATAGCCACCCAGTTACGGTGTGGTGTTTGATGTCATCAAAGCATCCATCCGGTAAAGGTGATATGCATGATCTCATGGTCGAAGGAATTAGATTACTATGTATCAGAAAACATATAGCAATTGAACTATTAAAATGACTTGATCTTATGCTACGCTTATCTATAGGAGTATGTCTACCATATCATTCTCCTAACGATATGATCTTGTTGTTAATAACATCTCAATGTTCATGATATGGAAACCACAATCATCTATTAACCAACAAGCTAGTATTATATAGAGGCTTTACTAGGGACTTCAAATTAAGTTTACAAATTCACACAAGTATCAATGTTTCCTTGTTAATATTATTATAGCATGAATGTAAACATTTATCATAAACACAAAGATATAATAATAACTATATATATTATTGCCTCTAGGGCATATCTCCAACAACATATGGCTGTGTTAGTGGTGCTAAAGTTTAGTCTCACATTGCTAGTTGAAGGGGAGTTGGACCACCTTATAGAGTAGAGTGTTGCACCACTCACTAAGGTGTGACAAGAAGAGTATCCCTCGCGCACTCCTCCTCCGACGCCGCCCGCCTCGCCACGCCTCGTCACGACGCGCCGCTGCATGGTTGCAGGAACACGCACCTACCTCCGTAACCTTGCGCGCCGCTTTTTCTTCCCATCCCGGCTTGCGGCATGCCAGATCGGGATCAGTAGCCTCGGAACCCGCCTCTCATGAACACATGCGGGTGAGGCGATCGAGTTTTGGGAGCGCTCAGCGACCTCTTGCAACCACGACGTCGTCCGACAACGAGTTTCCGAAAGACAGCTTCTTCCCGGACGTCACCAATATCTTCGACAATCTCAACATGGGCGACAACCCTGCTGCGACCGCTGCGACTGCTATTCAGCCTACACTGTATGTGATCCTCAACTGTCTTTTTTAGATTATGTTAGAGTTCTTTGTTCTAGCGTTTGGTGTAGATGTGATAGGTTTATCTCTTATAGATGTAATCTGTTCATCTACTTTGTTGATCTGCATAATTGATTTTAGTACCGTTTGTATGATCATGCTTTATCGGTTTATTATTCGGATTAAATCATATGAATTATTGCTTATATTTCCAACAGGATACTTGGGTCCGCATGAAGCCGGGAGTTTATAGAAAGGACATATTGCTAAGGTATGAACACTGCTTTTTGTTGTACATATGCATGTTCTTCAGAAGCTCGGATCGTTAAGTATTGCAGGTTGTCCATTTTGACAATATAAAGCAAAGGGCGACCGTGAAGCTCATCCCTAGGATAGATTTATAGGCTTTGGCTAGTAAACTAGTAAGTCACAGATATACACTCTAAACCTAATTTTCCTGGAACATTTTGATGAATCCACTCAATATTTATCTCTTCAAATTTTGCTCTACTGTGGTGCGCTAAATGTTCGAAATAGTGACAGACTCAATAGCTAGGTTTGATCTGTGATACTAGTAGATGATATATCCTAGTACTAAGTAGTATGCATGAGTCAACAGCAAATTTGGTAGCTAGGGTTGTACTTGTACAAGACACATCCATTGGCAAACGAAAACAAACGTTGAATAAGTACTAGAGTCAAGACAGCAGTTGTAATAAACCACAATAAATCCATGCATTTCAACCCGTCAGTCTCGGTAAGAATGAGAAGAGCACCTCGACCAATTGCAGCATGACAAAAAATAGCCAGTTCCGACAACACTTCCCAACAGGCAAAATAAAAGCATGCATGCACATGGGGTGACCACACCATCTGCATTTGCACCGGCCTTATCCTGATGGGGCGGCCACTGGACCTTGAGGCAGGCAAACCAGGTTGTGGGTGCGGTGGTGATGGAGCCGGTCCCCGACCACAAGGCTTTTCACATTGTGAGTTTTTTAGTCATGTATATATGCTAGACTATTTGTTGACGTGGTACCATAATAGACGAGTAAAGAGATGGGTTATTTGTATCTTAGCTTGCACAAAGTCATAGGCGGCAACACTTCTGCTTGAGATTGAACCGGAATTTAAATATAATGATCTTTCCTCATTCATTCCAAACACGTCACATCAAATTCCTCGTTCTAATGATTTGTAGACGCATTTTCGTGACCACATTGGTTTTGCCATCATATGAGTACGGTTGAGCAGTTATTTTGCGAGCTCACCGAAACAAACCGGGATGTTTGTTCCCTGTGGTTCGCGTATCCAATTTTCACCGTGAACCCGTCTGAAGATCTGACATGCGCTGCCCATGGCCAGCAGCTTGGCTGGTATACAGTTGGTTGGATCGGCAGTAAATCTCCACGAGGCGACCGAAGAAGAAACCAAGGATGGTGCTTGATACGTACTGAAAGACTGCTAGTCGAAGCAAGAGTAGAGAACGAAAGACGGCGATCGAGAGCAATAGAAACGAATCAGAAAGGTTTTTCTTCTTCTTCAGAGTTGAGACTACAGCCGTTCGATTCACAGCTTCAGACTTGCGGAGCTAGATCTTGTAAGTCAGCGTCAGACCGTCCACACGGCAAACCTTTGCCCCGCCACCACTCGTCACGGAACAGGAGGTTTAGCTTCGCGACGCAGCACCAGAACAGCGCGATGAGGTAGTGGGTGACGATGAAGAAGGCGAGGTCCCATGGGCTATGGCGTGCCTGGTACACGACTCAGGACAAAGTTGCCAGCGAGGACAAGCGACACAATTGCCAGGAAGGCTCAACGCCCCGCCCATGGCACCTGGTCACACACGGGCAAATAGCTCATGTGAGACGTTTTTTCCTTGGAATGGACCGAAACGCAACGATGTTCGAAAGAATAGCTACGGTGCGACGCTACTCGCGGGGAAAATAGCCCCCGTGCGACACAGGCCTTAAGACCTAGCAGAGCTCGTTAAAAGTTTGGATTATGTGCGCTGAGTGGGACCCACAACTTATCCACCTCAGCGCCGATGCACCTCGTTGTGGGACCCACAACTCGCACAGCTCAGCTTCAGATCTCTCACCCACGCCGCCGGTACGCCTGCTGCCGCCGCCCCATTTTCGGGTCTTCTTCTAGGTGGCTGACGCGACTACGGTCGCCTGACAGTTTATATCGACCTCTAGTTCAGCTTCCCGCCCCTCATGGCCTAAGTATGGGGCAGTGCCCATGACAAGATGTCCTGACTGCCCATGCGCCGCGCCATTGAAGTCACAATCAAGGAGGACAATGGGAACTTTGGGCGAGAATTTGTGAAGTGCGAGAGCAAGGCCGAGCCGGAAAAGGTTAGATCTGAGTTATACATTGGTTAATTTTCTATAATTTGTGTCGTCTTTTCGAGTTTTCCACCGATTTGGGAATTAGGGTTCATGTGTTCTTTTTCAGAATCTGAAGAAATGTAACCATTTTGAGTGGATTGATGAATACGTTGAGAGGCTTCAAGGAGAGGGAATCATTGATTTGAGGGGGGGACGCAACCCGGGAGATCAATAAAGCGCCGGCGGTGGAGAAATTTGCCACGGGAGATGGGGAGCTGATTGGGGAACTGAAGAAACTGAACAAGCACCTAAGACAGATTGTTGGTTTGAAGAAGCGGGCAGTTGTGATCAACGCAGCATTTTATTTTTGTGTAATTTTTCTAGAAATTGTTTACCTTCAGTTGATTAGTCGTTAGACCGTGCTTTTAGATAAACTGGTTATGTTTGTGTTTGAATGTATGCTCAATAAGATGCATGACTCGGGCGATGGCTTTTCCCTGAAATAGATCAAATATGGCATCAGCCAAAATTTTAGTTTCTCCAGTTTCGTCAGTTTTTTTCTCGAAACAGGCATACGCCCAGCTATATAAATATAGCAACCAGTTGAGACCGCTGCTGGGCCAGACAGCACATCGCCCAAAAGAAGATAAAAATAAAACACAAAAGAAAAAGAAAAGAAAGCAAAGCCGATAACAGCGGCTTGACGAAAACGAGGACGACCCGCAACCGTTGCGCCCACCAACTAAGTTCCACCGCAAGCCTAGCACTACGAAGCGACACGCACCAAGCAACACCTCCAAGAAGGAAAGCGACGATGACGACTGCTTTGAGACAGTCCTAGGGTTTCCCGGTGCACATCGGGAGGTGGAGAAGAGGTACACCGGCGCCGCCAGAAGCGGTGGCGCCCGCAGCGTCTGTCACGGTGTCAAGAAGACAAGGATTTCTCCCGACCCCTCAGAAAAAACACACTCCCAGACACAAACGTAATGCACCACCAAGATCGCCAGCGATTACGCCACCAATGTCTTGTACCGCCGCCGCCGTCGAGACCCGCAGTAAGTGGTAGGATAGAAAGAGCGAGCTTGACAGGGTTACCGGAACAACAATATGCGGGAGGGAACAACCTCCACCACCAGAAGGTGGTAGCAGACCGGATACAGCCGCAGGGCAAACCAGGCCCACCTGGCCTGGCCGAGCCCCCGAGGGCCCGTGAAGCCCCACCACCGCACTGCAGCAAGGGGACCGTCGTCGACGCCAACCCCACACTAGCCCCTACTGACCCGTCCACCAGGGGAACAACTGCCACCGTCGAACCCTGCCGCCAAATGGCAGCACCGTCACCACCATGCCTACCCGGGATATTCGGACCACCATCGGTCTGAGGAGAAGCGTGTCGCTCCCGGAGCCGCCTCCGATAGAGGGACACCTGCGCAGACCACCTTCCAGGGCCGTCGCCCCGGCTTCCACACTCGAATCTGCAAGGCGGTAGTCATCCGCATGGCGGGGCCACTAGCATAGGCGCGGGCGTTCGGCCAGACACAAGGAACGATGACAAAAGGTCAACGTGCAAGGCAGGAACGGCATCTCCGTGTTGCCCGCGCGTTGTGCCCCACAACCCTAGAGATTGTATGCCAGCCCGCCACCAGATCCAGGCCCGCCTAGGCGGACCTAGTGCCCCAGCCAGCCAGGGGATCAGCACACGGTGTCTGCAGCTAGGCCCGCCAGGCCCAGATCGGGCCCACACTGCCCCAAATCTGTCCCGTGAAGCCCAGCCGCCATCGTGCAGATCTGCGTCCGCCGCCACCCTCCCATGCCAGGCCCTGCCCACCTGCTCCCGTCCAGCACCCCGCCGCCTCTAACCATCCATCCCCGGTCGAGCCCACGCCACCACACACCGCGCCGCCTCCCCCACCATCGCTGCAAGGGAGGACGACGGCAGCCCGCGCCACCCATGGCCCCCGTCGCCCAGAGATCAGCACGGCACCGCCCACCCTCCGCCCGTCGCGAGGAGGCTCGCCAACGCTCCGCCTCGCCGTGGCCCCCGACGAAAGGACCCCGCCCTGGCCCGGCGGCGCCGACCCGCGACCGACCCACGAGCAAGAGGGCGCGGGCCCCTTGTCGGCACCTACCGAGCTTTGCTCATTGCCTGGCTGGCGAGGGAGGAGGAGCCAGGTGGAGGAGGGCCTGGCGGCGGCGAGCTAGGGTTGCCTCCCCGTCGCCTCGCGGGGGCGGCGCGGGAGGAAGAGAGGAACTCTTCCCCTTTATGGGAGCCGTGGATTCCTTCCAAGCAAACAAGACCTTGCCGGCCAAGTTTCCATGTCCTCGTCAGTTTTTTTTTGAGAGAGAACATTGCTGCAATCACTTGCAAGTCGGAAGCGCTGCTGACGAGGTTTGATCTCATCAATGCCCATTGTTATGGACTTGGGTTTTGGAGAAGATGGGGATGCTGGAGATCGTGGAACGGTTAGCAAACAAGCAACACGGGGACACAAGGTTTACGTAGGTTCAGGCCCCCGGAGGTAAAACCCTACTCCTGCTTGTCTGCTCTTGATTACGGCGGAACCGAAGGTTCTGAGGTGTGATCTGTCTGGCATGGAGGTGTGTATGCGAAAGTATGAGTCGAGATCTAGGTCGTGCCCTCCTAGCCTTTATATAGACTTAGGCAGGTCCCGGGCATAGACCTAGTCGGTTACAGGTTCTAGGGTTTTACCCCTTTGAATTTCCTATCTACTCTAGTCTTGCTCTCCAAGGATCCGAAGGCGTCATGGGTCTAGGCCACCCGAAAGTCTTCATGGGCCGGCATACATCCGCCGTGGGCCTTCCTTGGGCTGGACCAGGTATGCTAAGATCATGTACCCGAAGGGTATAACCATGTCAGTAGCCCCCGAGTGATCAGTCGAATCGTAGATTCGGCTGAGGACTCTTTAATCCTTCGGGTGCAACTATGTATTTAACAGTATGTATGTAGGGATTGTTGATGCGTGTGCCTGACTCATCCGACGGATCAGGGTCAGTTAACTGTCTTAGGACTAAACAACACGAACTTCATCAGATTCGAGTCCCTCAACTCGAAACTGGAACATATGCTGGCGTAATTCGACTCAGGCCGCGGAGGACTTACAGGAGTGGAATTCCAGTGAATTTAATTAACGTACCCAATGCGTCCGTCGGGATTTTTCATCGCACCTGTTAGTACGGGTTTTTACTAGCAGAGCGCTTGATCGCATGCGTTGCGGGCCATCGCAGCGATATCATGGGTCTTATCATTGTGTCGTAGACACAGCATCCGAATGTTTGTCACCGAGGAGGTGTTTCGGGTGGCCAAGGAGATCGTTTCTCACTCAGCGTTTTGTTGGGGCAGAGTTGCCGAAAAGTTTTTGCATGCTGATCCGAAGGATCGCGGTCGAAGATTTCATAGGGTGCGCGACCAGCGCTCCCTATGGGAGTAGCCCCCGAGTGTCTGTTCCAGCCGTAGACTCGAGTGGAGACTTTAGTTCCAACATTGTTCAGTAGTTAAGTCCGTAGGACTCAAAAAATTTCGGATGATTAAATCCATCCTCCCTATGGGAGTAGCCCCCGAGTCCGTAGTGGAGTCGTAGACTCGACGTAGGACTCGAAGAAATAGTTTGTTTTTATTCATCTTTCGGGTGCGCGACCAGCGCTCCTAATAGGAGTAGCCCCCGATTATTTAGTCAAATCATAGATTCGAGTGAGTACTCTTAGCTTTGAAGCCGAAGAAAATGTAATTGTTGCTAGTATAGTTTTTGATGACATCAGTGCTGACGATCAAATGACCTCAAGCGTCTGCTGCGCCAGAGATGACTTGACTGGACGAACGTGGGTCCCACTTGCTGACCTTGGATTGGCCGGTCACGCGCGGCGTGGGGATAATTACGGTGCCTCCTCGATTTCCACGCGTAGTGGACGGCGTGGTAACGACGGTTCGTTTTGATGCTGACACGTGTATGGCCAGATCTGCCGTTGGCATTAGGTCTTCTTGATGGACGGTTGCCGTGCATCGTCTTCGCCGTTATAATCATTGGGGAAAGTTGCAGTTTATTTTCACCGCATCTACTCTTGTTTTCACTGCCTCCTTGTGCTCTACCAATTCTTGCTGCACGCTGGAATATCCTTCCACATTTCCATCTTCCCTTCTGCGCTCTCACCGCCGGCACCGTCGTAGCGCGATGGGGAAACCAAAGAAGTCATCATCCGCGGTTGGTACCAGCGCCGCCGGAGGAAAGAAAGGATCCACCGCTACCTGTATCACAGACGGTGGTTGGAGGCGATCAGAGACGCGGGAGAGTGACCTCCGCAAGCTGCGCGAGCAGGGCTTGATCCCGCAGGATAGGGAGGCCGTCAGACTCCCCGGCAATGAGGTAATCCCCCGTCCCCCCGCTGGGTATCGGGTTATGTTTATTGCCTTCGTTATGCGTGGGTTTTCCTTCCCAGTCCACAACTTCCTTCGTGGGATGCTCTTTCTCTATGGCATCCAGCTGCATCATCTTTCGCCCAATTCTCTTCTTCACATTGCTTGTTTCATCACTTTCTGTGAGTGTTGGCTCGGTATCGAGACGCATTTTGGCCTCTTCCGGAAACTCTATTCCGTGAAGAGGCAATCCGGTTCGGATGGTGTGTATCCCATTGGGGGTTGCATCATCTCCCTCAAGGCCAATATTCTTTTCTTTCTCTATGTCTGAGTTTGTCCAGTACTGGAGGAGGCGGTGGTTTTACATTCGCGATTCCACATTAGCTGGGCAGCATTTTGGTCTTGCTCCTTTCGACTCCTCCTAGATAGTCGAGCCGAAAAGGTCCTGGAAAAACCATATCTTGGATGGCGAGTCAGAGGAGATAGAGGCCCTTTACCTTCGGGTGGAGGATCTCCAGTTGATTCTGGAGAAGGAAGTGAACGGCGTGGATATTATCCGCATGTTTCTCGAGCGTCGGGTGCAGCCTCTCCAGGGTAGGGCGCACCCGATGTTTCTTTATTCTGGGAGCCGTGATCCAACGAGAGTTTCGGATGAGAAAATATCTGAGGGAGATCTTGACAGGGCCCTTCGCTTGCTGCTGAAGTTCAAGGCCGGAGAAAAAATCCCGGGGAAGTCGCTGACTCCTCCGTTTTCTTCGACGCTGGCCATTCCGCAGGTGTAGATTCGTGCGCGTAGTGCTTTTCGTCGACTGCATATTTATTTTCCTTTGTTTGCTAACAAAGTTCCTTCTTTTTTGCAGAGCTTCAAGGTGCCGGGCATGGTGCCGCCACTGCCTGAGTTATTTCCGAATGCTCCGGATAATGACGTCGTGGATTCCGTGTCCGAGCTGCCGTCGGCGCGATCTCCGGCGGAAGATGCCAATGAGTCGAGCGAGAACCACACGCGCAAACGATCGCGGAGCTCCAGCGAGTCTTCGGATGCCTTGACTCCTCCGACTCCTAGGAACCCTCTGTGCCTTGAGCGTCACAGTGACGGGCATGGAGGCTCTTCCTCTCCTCTTCCTGCCATTCTTGTGCGGGCTGTGGCGCCGCACCCGCCAGCGAAACGGAAGAAGGAAGAAAAGAAGGAAAAGAAGAAAGGGGAGAAGAGAGCCCGAAGGACTCCTCCTGTCTTCGACCTGAGCTCACTAGACTCGTAAGTTTCTTTTGTACCGCTGTCTTGTTCCTGTTGACTTTGTTCTTGTGCTAAATTTTTCGTGTGCAGGCACTCCTCCCACGACTCCTCCAGCGATGGTGCTCGGGAGATGATGGGAGAGTCGAAGGTTGCATCTCCTCCTCCTCAGATGGTGGCCACCTTTGAGGGTGCTGCGCCGGTCCCTTCTCCGCAGGGAGCTCAGGTGGTTGCGCCTCAGAAGGCTGCGGGCGGGCCTTCGGGGTCGCCATCGGAGCATGTAATTATTATGTTTCCTGCTATGGGGGGAGCCCCCGAGCGTCTGAAAAAAAATTCTTGTCTTGTTCTTTCTTCGAGTCTTCGGGGGGAGCCCCCGAGCGTTTTCGTGTGCGAATTTTGCTTTTTGTTCCTTCGTGGTGGGCGCAGCCTCCGAGTCCTTGTCCTTACTGGTAGTTCTTCTTCCTGCAGCCTTTTGTGCAGGATTCCAAGCGGCTGGTGCTGGAGGCCAACCTCCAACAGCTTCAAGGTACCTGTATGCTTTGGTACCTCTTTCTTTTTGGATTATTGGCTTGCTTTATGACGCTTGTATGTGTTGAATGCAGAGGAGCATAACACTTCCCTCCTTGAGATTGATGCTCTCAAAAAGAGCCTTGGTCAAGCGGAGAAGAAGGCTGCGGACGCCACTGGTGCGAAAGAGCGCCTTGAGCTGGAGCTGGCCAAGGCAGCCAAGGATAAGGAGCATCTGCAGCAGGAGGCTACGGACCGCGAGGAGCAGCTTGCCATGGCTGCGACTGCGCGTGAAAGAGAGGTGGCGGGCAAGCTCATGGCTGCTGCCAAGGCTGTTTCGGGTGAGTACCTTATTTTGCTCCTTTCTTTTCGTTTTCTTGTCTTTCTTCTATGTTACTTTCTTCATTCCTTCTCTTTTTTTGTCTCAGATGCCGCAGGCATCGAGTTTGACCGCGGCGCTCTGGAGCATGGGAGTGCTCTGGATGATGCTACTGCAGCGGTCGAAGATCGCTGCAGCACCGTTGTCATCTCCCTCGCCAAGGCGAAGTAAGTCCTTGGCCGCTTCTACAAGGAGCTTGTCCCCAAGGGCGCGGCCCTTGATGATGTTGACGCCCTGGCGGAGGCTTTGTCAACCGAAGCGCCTACGGCGTACAAGCGCAAGAAGAAGGGCATCGGCGCGTCCGTCGGGCTGGCGATGGCCTTGGCGGCTGGAGCGGAGCTGGACCTTCCCCAGATCACCTCCCGGATGCCGACGACCGCGGATGGATCCGAGGTAGCCTTTGCTGCCTATTCTGCTCGCTGCAAGCGATATGGGCCAAAGCTCATTGATCTGCTATCCGAGTATGCGCTGCGGCAGCAGGGGGAAGCCAAGGCGAGGCAATCCGGCTCCGAGGCTACTCAGGGTGCCGCGTCTTAGGCGTTGTAGCTGTAGGGTAGTTTGTAGTCTTCTTTTGCTTGTAATTATGTGGAGGAACAAAAATCAACGTGCCACGTAGTGGCCTTTTATGCTTAATGAATTTTGTCGAGTTGTGCTCTTCTCCGTCTGAATGTTTATGTCCTTTTCTTTTCTGCTTCTCTAGGTTCCGTCGGGTGCTGATCCCATTGACACCTCGCCTGCAACACGGCAGCGGCCATGTTTGGATGATTCATCACAACTTGCTTTTCTTCGAGACCGCGTTCGTAGTCTTGAGAAGGAGTTGCTTGGGGTGCGCGGCCACGCCGATGTCTGGGAGTCGAAGGCAGATCGTGGTGCGGCCCGAGAGGAGTACTTGATGGCGGAGCTGCTTCGGCTGTCTGAGCAGCTTCAATGTAAGTTATTCTTTATTTTCGAGCTGCAGCTCAGTTTCTCGGATGCGCCTGCTGACCTTGCGTCTTATGTTGTGCGAGTGTCGCAGGTGCTAACCTTGCTCCGAGGGAGGAGAAGGAGCGTGTCGCTGTTCGGGTCAATTGCTTGACTCAACAAGACATGGAAGCTGGCGGTTTCTTCTGGATGGATCGTGACCGTGCCATGGCTCTGGCGACGGTGCAGGATCGCGTTCATCAAGTGTCGCGGGTGCTTCGTCAAGTGCAGACTTCGCTCTCGTCGGTTCTGCATGTGATGTTTCCCCTGGATGTTGTGCCAACATCCCTGTTCGGCCTTCTGACGAGATTTCGGAGCGTGACTCGTGTCCAGGAACTGGTGAGGCAGCAGCTCGTTGCAGGGGTGAAGGCTGCATTGTCCCTTGTTAGGTTGCATCAACCTGATCTAGATCTGTCTGTTGTAGCCGCTGGGACACCTCTTCGGCCGGATGGTGGCGAGTGGGATATGCGTTCGCATTATGCGGCTGTAAGGCAGTATGCCAAACAGGTAGTAGATTTGTTTGAGCAGCGTGCTCAAGTTATTCTTCAGAATAGGTAGTACCTGTAAAAGAGATAGATGTAAAATTTGTATATTTCGACTGGGCATGTTGTGCCCTTTGTTATAAAGGTTTGTTTATTGTGAGCACGTAGTGCTTTGTTTGAGTATGTGTCCTTTTCGTTTGCCTGACGTTGTCAGCTACTCAGGTGTACACGTGTGATCCTCGTCGATGAAATCGTGAGGTGGGGAGTGCGTTTGTAGCATAAAGTAAAGTTGCAAGTAGCGAACAAGATTTTGGGGCGGAACACTTAGCTTTATTTATATCGTAATGGAGGAAGTACATTGTTCGGCTGAATAGCCTTGGCTGAAAAGCCTTATTGAAAGTAAAAGGGGTAGGTAGCTATGGGTAGAATCGCCGCAAGTGTGCGATGTTCCATGGGTTGGAGTATGCGACTCCAGACTCCACGTTCTTGAGGCTATAGGCGCCACCTGGGATGACTTCGGTGATAACGTAGGGTCCTTCCCATGGCGTCTCGAATTTCTTCGGACGCTCTTGCTTGAGTCACAAGACGAGGTCTCCTTCGACGAAGGACCTTGGGCGTAGCCGTCGGCTGTGGTAGTTGCGGAGACTCTGCTGGTACACCGCTGATCGAGCTGCTGCTACGTCTCTTGCTTCGTCGAGTGTGTCCACAGCGTCTTCGAGTGCAGCCGTGGGTTCGGCTTAACTGTAAGCGACGACCCGGGGGGCCTGGTTGTGGCATCCCGCAAAACCACTACTAGAAAATCGCGTTGAATTTGTGCATTGCATCGTCATCATCATGCATTGTTTGCCTAAAACTATTTTTGCAAAGCCGTTTTGTTTTCTAAACGCCCCATCTTTTATTCAAGCGCCAAACCCCCGGATGTTCCGGATATTTTGTTTGTCTAGAACTAGTTATAAAAGCTAATTAAAAATAAATAAAATATTAAATTAATTTTAGTGGGGCAGTCGAACGGGCCGAGTAGACCCGAACGACCACCCCTATTTTTTTTAAATCGGTCCACCCTGCCAGCCCCATCTAAATCCTATTTCCACCTAAAATCCTAACCACACCCCCTAGCCACCTCACCCTGGCCACTCACACGCTGCCACCTCCCTCTCACCCTCCCCCCCTAACCAATCTAAATCTGCCACCTCACCTAGTCTAAACCCAACCCACACCACACACACTTACCCACCACACAACCCTGCCAGCACACGCGCCCCACACAGCCTGGCCACCCCATCCCACTCGCCCCCACGCGACCCACTCCCTACTCCCCTCCCTGTCCGGCCGGACCCACCCGCACCTGGACCCCACCGGCCTCACAGCACCCTCCTTGCCCTCTCTCCCTGCCAGTGGGTCGCCCCTCCCTGCCAGCGCAGCCCCACGCCTTGTGGTCCCTCTCCCCTGTTCCTCTTCCTCCGCAAGCCACCCCTTCGCCAACCCCGTACCGGCCCCACCATCACCACCCGCCTCCCGGCCTGCCTTGGCCGAAGGCCTCCTCAGCCGCCTCTGCCTCCACCGCCCAAGCCGCCTCCGCCTCGCCCCTCTGTCGCCCACATCCGTCCTCGGCCGCCCGCTCACCAGGCTCGCCCCTCCCGGCTCCTCCCTCGCGACCCCGACCTCTGCTCCTCCTCTTCCCTTGGCAAGCCCTCCGCCGACAACCTCCTCCCTCGCGCCGGCCAAGCTCCGGCCAGGCGCGCCCACTGCCTCTCGCCTCCGCCGCCCGCCTACGTCACCGCCCAGCACCAGCGGCATCCATCGCCGCCTCTCGCCCCTCGCCCCAAGCCCGCCTACCGCCTTCCTCCCTTGATCCCCGCGCCAGCGTGCTCCCGCGCCTCTCGCGCCAAGGCTCGCCGCCCCTGCGTCCCGTCAACCTCCGCGCCCAAGCTCACTTTGTCCGCCTCGCCGCCGGCCGCCGTCGCCGGTGGTCCCGCCAAGCTCTCCACGTCGCCGCCTCCGACCCTCCCTCGGCCAACCGCCTCCGACGTCCGCGCCTCCGCCGTTCCCGAGCGCGGCGGGCCCTTCTGCGATCCGCGGCTCCGCCTCGTCGCCTCCGGTCGCCGTGTATTGTGCGGTGAACACCAAGTTGTGTGAGAACCACGACTCCCACAAAATACGGACGAACGAGTACTTCGTCATGGTACGTCAAGAACCCCGGACACAGATGCCAAGATCATCGGCATGAGATCGAGACCCCGGACCCGAAGACCACATGCGACAAGACCTTTGCCCCGAATGCGGAATCGAGTACCCGAACGCCAAGACCTCCGCCGGAAAGGACAAGACCAACGACATGACCCGACGTTCGCGAATGCGACATGATCGGCTATCGGACGCCAAGTACTTCACCCGGCCATCAAGATCTCCCCGGATGATACAACTACTCCTTCCCGGAGGCGATACTCAAGAACACGAACGGCAAGGACACTGACGCAGAACGCCAAGAACGGCACCGACCAGAACGAATTCGAGGCAACCCCGAAACTCCAAGTCCGGCTTCCCGGAACGCCAAGATCCACCCCCGCTACCCGAGAATGACCCCGTCGAACCCTGGACCCTGGACCCTGTCGAACCCCGGACCCCGGAACCAAGATCGCCGAACCCTAATGTGTGACCCTTTTCTCGAGCCTTATTTTATAAATGAAATAAAACTTGTTGCATACTTAATTGTCATCTTGCATGCATCTTGTCATGTGGTTTGGGGGCCTTAAGCCGATTCACCTAATAATTAAATATGGGGCTCATATGCGGGCAAATCTAGCCTTATATTGGCCTCATTTAAATTTGTGTAGCGAACCCGGTGCTATCTTCTACCATGTTAAACAACATTTAACCTGCGGGGTTATAAACAACTTGAACCATCTAACTAATTGTCGGGACCCCGGTTCCACTTAATATGACCTAATTGCAACGCACCTTTGCCACGTCATCCATCATACATGCATCATGCCGATCTTCTGCCGTGTATTGAATATTGCCTCCGGTGTTTCTTCTAGTGTTTTGCTTCTTCGCGGATAAGGCCGTTGAGTTGATGTGAGCTTCGCCCCGATCTTCGGTTGAACCCTTCGACAATGTTTTCAGGCGAGCATCTCCCCCCTTTTCTACCTATCTTACTTTTATAGTCTTTATTCCCTCCTGTTGATCTATTGCTATCTGTGTTGCGATGCTTTAGTTTCCGTACCTGTGATATACCGTGCAGCCCTATATTGCCTTGGACACACCCTATTACCTGTTGTTTGGTAGATAGTTGGACTTGCGCGTCGTAGTTGCTTGCCCAAGTGCTGATGTGTGTCGCCATATGCCACAGTTGCCGATGTATTGCCGCATGTTGAGGTTGGAGATGATTCTAGTTTTACTTATCGTTCACTTTACTTTCTGTTTAACAACTAAAATTGAAATAAGCAGAGGCATCGGTGGGTGATAGAAAATATTTGGTTTCGAGCATACTTGTGTCCCGTAAGACCAGAGTACTTGATACTGTTCCTTGATTTATCGCTATCCACATCCGGGAGGTATATGGGACCCCCGAGCGAGCTTGATTCAGTCTTATTTCTTGGGGCCACAAACTAGTTTGAGGTTTTATTCGATCATGTACTTATGCCATGCTACTTTCGTATTTAAATTGTGCGAGGCACCTTTGTCTTTGTTAGGTAAGCGTAATGTTTTCGCGGTATCGACAAGCCCACACTTTCGGGTTCCCGATCGTTTCTGACCATTGTCGCAAACCTTGAGTCCGTCTCGGGGCTTGCTTACTCGTTCGGGATCTACTCAATGGGGTGGCCCCAAATATTTCTGAATCTGTGATTGTTCGATCGTGAAAGCCTCGTTGGGTTTTGATTTGGTTTTCGAGGTTGATCGGCGTGTGTTGCTATTGGTGCACCCGGCGGGTAAAACTTTACGAAAGCCGTGTCGCGGATATGGACGACTTGGAGCTGATATCTCGATCATAGACAAGCATAACTAAAGTTTACTGCTATAAATTTGACTTATAATGACTAGTAATCAGCTTCACTATAATGGAATGGCTAATTAATACTGCCCACAATTGCTTGTTTGGTCGGTAAGCCGACAATTGTATCGACTAGTAAGTATTGCAACTTCTAGCGGAATGGCTGAATAAAAGTACCAACAAGCTGTTGGGTTTTGGGTTTATCTCATACTATCATGTCGATTAGTAATTGTTGCAACTATAACGGAATGGTTAACTAAAAGTGCCCACGCTACTTTCTCGGGATGGTTACCTAAACGACTAGTAATTCTGCAACGATAACTAAATAAATAAAGCGCCAAGCTGTGAGTTCCTCGGTTGACTTCCTCGTTTGGTCTCGAGGGGGAAACGCCAGGATGGGTTTGTTTGATGATAGCCTCAGTTTGGTTCCGGATAGGGCTTTCTTACCCCTCTCTGCTTGCCGCCAGTTGTATCGAGTCCCTATAGGTTGTTATTGCATCTTTGCTGCCGCTTGATCCACCATACCTATGTAGGCGGACCGCCGAATTCTAGCCTCGCGTGTCTTGGCCTCGATCGACGCTCCTTCTTTTCCTTTGCCATTTGTCGGCACCTTTTTGTTTAAGCAGGTTGAGATCGGCGTCGTTAGCGGTTACCCTTCCGGCTTGCACAGGCGGTTATGGACGCCATTGGTTATTCTTGGGACTCTTAGCCCCATTTGCATCTTGTCCAGAGTGACGCTCTATCGTTTTCAAGGTGATTTGGATCTTTGTATATTATATCTGTATTCTTGACTCTTTGAGTCGCTGTTATATATATCTGTTCTGTGGGTCCCATCGAGGACTGTTGTGTAATGTTATTACTTTGCTTTCCACCCGCACGAAAGTGCCTGGTGGGCACCTTTGAATCGTTTCTATGCGGGTTTGGCGAATTTTGCTAAAACTTGCATAGGTACGATTCTGAGGGTGTTACACTGGTGGCGTACTTCGGCTGGTAGAACGGCTTTGGCTCCGTGCAACATGAAGAACGGTGTGTAGCCGGTGGAGATTTTGGCGTAGTACGCAAACTCCATAGGACGGATGGCAGCTCTTTCGTCCAGGCTCCGGCCTTTCGTTCGAGTGGGCTCATGAGGCGCTTCTTGATGCCAGCGCCGATTAGGCCGTTGGCCTTTTCCACTTGCCCGTTCGTTTGCGGGTGTGCCACTGAGGCGTACGTGATGTTGATCCCGAGGCCTTCGCAGAAGTCCTGGAATTCCTTGGAGATAAAGTTCGATCCATTGTCGGTGATGATGTTGTGCGATGCCAAACACATAGACAATGGATTCGAAGAACTTGACGGCAGTCTTGCCCTTTTGGTTGGTGACCGGCATGGCCTCGACCCACTTGGTGAATTTGTCGACTGCGACCAGGAGGTAAACGTGCCCCCCTTTTGAGGACTTTGGCAGTTTGCCGATCATGTCGAGGCCCCATTGAGCAAAGGGCCAGGCTATAGGCATGGGTCTGAGATCTGACCTGGGTGCGTGCGGTTTATCGGCGAACCGTTGGCACCCATTGCATCTTCGGACGATGTCCTTTGCATCTCTCATGGCCGTTGGCCAGTAGAATCCGGCTCGTAGAGCTTTGGCGACAAGGGAGCGGTTGCCTGCGTGATGGTCGCAGATGCCCTCGTGGATGTCTTGGAGGATGGCTTTCCCGTCACCGATGGTGACGCACCTTTGTAGTACACCCGTAATACTGCGCTTGTACAGCTCGCCATTGATGATGGTGAAGGCTTTTGACCGACGAGATATGCGTCGGGCATCTGTCGGGCTGTCAGGCAGTTCTCCGTGTATCAAGAACTGGAGGTACGGTCGTGTCCAAGTTTCTCCGACTGACATGACCTGCATCAGGTTGACCATAGCGACCTCTGTGTCCAGTTTCTCGGGTCCTTCGTGTCCTTCGGGCAGCGTATCCCCCGAGTGTTCTACTTCTTCGGGTGATCCCTTGGGGAATTTTTGCTTGATGGATGGCACGCAGATCTGTTCGAGGAACACACCCGGTGGCACCTTTGTGCAGGTGGAGCCGATGTTGGCGAGTCTGTCGGCTTCCTCGTTGCTTTCTCTTCCGGCGTGCCGAAGCTCGCAGCCGTCGAATTCTCCTTCGAGTGCATTGTAGAGCGCGCGGTACGCGATCATGTTTTCGGCGTGTGCGTCGCACTCGTTCATCGTCTGCTGGACGACGAGGTTGGAGTCACCGTAGATGACCAGGCGCGTTGCGCCGCAGATCTTTGCCATCCTCATGCCGTGGATGAGGGCTTCGTATTCGGCCTCGTTGTTGGAGGCTCGGAATTTCATCCGGAGGACGTACTTCATCTGGTCGCCCTGCAGAGAGGTCAGTATGACCCCGGCTCCTGCTCCAGCTTCACGCTTGGAGCCGTCGAAGTGCATTGTCCATGACTGCGACATGTCTGGGGTGTCTGGCAGCAGCAGCTCCATCCAATATACGAGGAAGTCCGGGAAGACTTGAGATTTGATTGTGAGTCGCTTCTCGTAGATGATGTCCAGGGGTGACAGCTCGATGCCCCACAGGGCCACGCGTCCTGTGGCCTCTGGGTTATTCAGGATGATGTTCAGGGGCGCCTCGTTGACGACCATTACCTGGTGCTCCTGGAAGTAATGGCTCAGCCGTCGAGCCGTCATGAACACGCCGTAGGCGAGTTTCTGGTAGTGAGGGTACCTCTGTTTTGTTGGCGTCAGTACCTCGCTGAGGTAGTAGATTGGGCGTTGGACCCCGTGGGTCTTGCCTTCTTCGGGTCGCTCGACCACTATCACGATGCTGACCACCTGGTGTGTGGCTGCTATGTATAGCAGCAGAGGCTCGCGTTCCTTTGGCGTGACCAGGACGGGCGAGGTGGAGAGTAGCCGTTTGAGACTTTCGAACGCATCGTCGGCTTCGGGCGTCCACTCGAATTTATCTTCCTAGCATAGCAGCTGGTAGAATGGCAGGGCCTTCTCGCCCATGCGGCTGATGAATCTGCTTAACGCCGCTATTCGTCCTGCGAGCTGCTAGACACCCTTGAGGTTTTTCGGCTTCTCCATTGCCATGATGGCTCTGATTTTCTTCGGGTTCGCCTCGATCCCTCGCTGAGAGATGAAGTACCCAAGCATCTTACCCGATGGGACGCCGAAGGCGCACTTTTTTCAGGGTTGAGTTTGATCCTGTAGAGGTCGAGGTTGTCGAACGTCTCGCGAAGATCGTCGATAAGTGTCCTCGCCTCCCTGGTTTTTATGACTATGTCGTCGACATAGATTTGAACGTTGCAACCGATCTGGTCCTTGAGGCATGCCTGCATGCATCGCTAGTACGTGGCACCTGCGTTCTTTAGCCCGAAGGGCATTGTGTTGTAGCAGAACACTCCGAACGGTGTGATAAATGATGTTTTCTCCTGATCTTCGACCTTGAGTCGAATCTGGTTGTAGCCTGAGTAGGCGTCGAGGAAGGAGAGTTTCTCACAACCTGCAGTCGAATCGATGATCTGATCGATCCGAGGAAGAGGGAAGTGGTCCTTTGGGCAGTGCTTGTTTAGCGACGTGAAATGCACGCACATCCGCAGGATGTCCGTGTCCTTCTTTGGGACCATCACTGTATTTGCAAGCCACTCGCTTTCTTTGATTTCCCTGATGAAGTCTGCAGTGAGTAGTCTGTTGATTTCTTTGCCGATAGCTTCGGCTCGTGGCTCAGACGATCTCGGATGGGCTTAGCCGGGCTTGGTGTGCGGAAAGGCGTTGAGTGCGTGCTCGGCGAATTCCACAGGAACTCTGGCATGTCGCAGGACACCGGTAGATTTCCAGCTCACGGAGAAATTCGATGAGCGCGCCTTCCTATGTGGGGCTGAGGTCGTTGGCGATCAGCGCCATCTTGGAGGCATCCGTCGGATGGACTTGCACCTTCTTTGTGTTGACGGTGGAGTCGAAAGACATGTCAGGTGCGTTTTGTCGTGCGACTGGGGGTTCCCCATTGTCTGTCACCTCGCGGAGCCTTAGGAGCTCCTCCTGCATGCCGAATGACTGGGAGATTCTTTTGAAATCCCTGTCGCATTGGTCCGATCGGGTGAAGCTCCCGTGGACTGTGATGACGCCCTTCGGTCCTGGCATCTTGAGTAGCAGGTATGCATAGTGTGGAACAGCCAGGAACCTTGCGAATGCTACACGCCCGAGGATGGCGTGGTACTGTGATGGCCAGTCCACCACTTCGAATTCGAGCCGTTCCAGTCGGAAGTTGTCCGGCTTGCCGAAGATGACGTCGAGCCATATTTTGCCCAGGGGGAATATGCCCTTCCACGAACGATGTCGTGGAGCGTTGTGTCGATTGTTCCAGGCTGCCTTTGGGATCCTCATTCTTTGCTAGAGTGCTTGCGAACATCGGTTGATGCCGCCGTCCATGAAGACGCGACTCATCTCAAAGCCTCCGATCTGCGCCTCCAGTACCAGGGCAGCATGACCTGGGCGAGGGATCTGGCAAGGGTGATCCGAACGACTGACCGTGATGCAGGACTCCGATCCGGTGAGGTACTCTGGGATGGTGGGTGGAGTTCCCACGGCCAGTTGATGTCGGGTGATTTTTACGCACCCTGCTCGTAGGCGCCCTTACGGATAATCGGTGCTCCTTCGGATGGGGATACCCGTTCCAGCGTTGTTACGTCTTTGGTCTGTTGGTTGGTTCGGGCCTCCTACGGTGGCGGTGGGGAGCTCCATGCGCTATTTCCCTGGCTGGTGCGTTTACGAGCGAGGATTGGGGCTTGCTGCCTCATCGCACCATGCTTCGCTGAGCTCGGAACTCTGGCAGTCCTTGAGCATGTGGCTCGCCTTCTTTTTGCCATCCTGCTTGTCGATGTAGAAGTGGATGGTGCATGGACCAGAAAGCTTTTCGTATGCTGAGGGTCCGTTATCGCGGTCGCGGCGTTGCCACGACTCCGCTGGGCGTCCCCCGTCGCGGAAGTTTCCTCCGGATATCCTCCGCTGTTGCGGTTGGCGTCGTTGCGGCGATCGTCGTAGCCAGCCGCGACCATGTCGCGATCGTCGTAGACGCGCGATCTTCTCTTGCTACGGCGCTCTCGCCGTCGACCGTAGTCGTCTTCTTCTTCCGATTGTGCTCGATGAATGGAATCTTCTCCGTCAGCCCACCTGTTGGCGATGTCCATGAGGTGGTCGAGTGTTTTGGGTTTGACGCGCCCAAGTTCCTCCTTGAAGTCTTAGCATTTGACGCCGTCCCTGAAGGCGTCGATGGCCCTCTCTTCGGAGATGTGTGCTGCGGAGTTCTTTGTGTTGGACCAGCGTAGTATGTACGAGTGAATGGATTTTCCCGTTCGTTGAGTGCAGGCTCGCAACTCTTCGATTGAGGCGGGCCTCTTGCTGGTGCCTTTGAAGTTTCGGATGAAGCTTTAAGCTAGCTCATCCTAGCTTCGGATGGACCCTGAAGATAGGCTGCTGAGCCAGATCCGGGTTGCGCCTGTCAGCTGCAGCTGAAGGCATTGCATGGCAGTCTCTTTGTTTCCACCGTGCATTTTGACGGATGATAAGTGGTCGCTGAGCCAAGCCTTTGGGTCTTGAGTGCCGTGGAACTTCGGAGTATCCGAAGGAAGCTTGAAATTTCGCGGCATCCGTGTCCGTCGGACGGATCTGCTGAAGCATCGGGCTCCGCATAGTTCTCATTTGTCTTCGTCCATCTCGGATTCGGACGAGCATGCGCTCTTGGCTCGCGCTTTGTCAATTTTGCGCTGTGTGAGCGCATCTCTGGCGTCATAGTCGCGGTCGCGGCAGCGCGAACTCTTCTTCCTTCGGGGAAGGTCATGTTCCTCTTCTTCGGATGAAGGGGTGGGGCTGCGGTTGAACCTGACCGGAGCTTTCTTCTTTGGCTCCGTGGGAGCTTCCTGGTGCAGCGCAGATCCGACGAGTCCGAGTCTGGTGAGTGCGGACTTGTGCATGGCCCTCTTCGGGTCCCCCTCCGGCGATGGGTGGGCCGCGAGGTACGCAGTGGATGCCGTGATCGCAGCCTGCGGCGTTTTTGGGATGACGTTGCCGTCGGCGTCCATCTCCATGAAGGATGTGTGGAGGGTTCGGGTCACCTCACGGCGCTCCTTTGGGATCCATGTTCTCCACCCTAGAGCGGTGCTTGTTGCCTTGGTTGGCGTTCGAGCTAGAGCCGATGCCCATGGCAGAGAGCGTCGCTGCTACCGGACTCGAGGCTGCTTGCGCTTGTCGAGCACCTCCTACATCTTGACCTGCTTCTTGTGCTCCTCGATCAGGAGCAGGTGGTAGGCCATCATCATATCCCGGGAAGCGTCTGCAGGCAGTACTATGTTGCCTGCCACGGCGTTGCGGACCTGGGCCCATCCTTCTTTGCTAAGGCGGATGACGTGGCCACCGTTGTTTTCCCCTTCGGGTGGGGGGGACTGGCTTCTTCTGTTCCCACTGTTTCGTTCAGGCGGGTTAGGCGTCGGGTTGGGCGACGGGTTGGGTGTTTGCTGATCCACGTCGCTCTGGATGACTACGGCGCATTGGTAGCGCTCGTAGATTGGTCCGCTGCTGCCGCAGCTTTCAGATCCGGAACCGTAGGTCCCTGCATCCGATGGCGGATCGCACAGATCGGAGTTGCAGCTGCTGCTATCGTAGGAATCATCTGTTGATGATGTTGTGCGTAGCACGGGGTGTGGGGTCCATGAAGCGGGCCTGATTGATGGCAGGGGCACCCGCTCAGGAAGGCGGAGGGTGCCAGTTTGCCCCACCTGGAAGCAGAAGCTCCCGAACAGGATTTCGAGTCCGTCGCCTACGGGCTCGAAGTCCTTCATGGTGGCCGGTGAGTGGGCGGTGAAGTCGAAAGAGCCGAAGAGGAGGTGACTCTCCGTCGCCGCAGAGTTGTAGATCGATCGGGTTGGAACCGTCACGACCGCACAATCAGCGTCCCTAGTTCCCACAAACGGCGCCAATTGACGAGGTTTGATCTCATCAATGCCCATTGTTATGGACTTGGGTTTTGGAGAAGATGGGGATGCTGGAGATCGTGGAACGGTTAGCAAACAAGCAACATGGGGACACAAGGTTTACCCAGGTTCAGGCCCCCGGAGGGAAAACCCTACTCCTGCTTGTCTGCTCTTGATTACGGCGGAACCGAAGGTTACAGGGGTGCGCAGATGCAATCTGGCGTGGAGGTGTGTATGCGAAAGTATGAGTCGATATCTTGGTCGTGCCCTCCTGGCCTTTATATAGACTTAGGCAGGTCCCAGGCATAGACCTAGTCGGTTACAGGTTCTAGGGTTTTACCCCTTTGAATTTCCTATCTACTCTAGTCTTGCTCTCCAAGGATCCGAAGGCGTCATGGGCCTGGGCCACCCGAAAGTCTTCATGGGCCGGCATACATCCGCCATGGGCCTTCCTTGGGCTGGACCAGGTATGCTAAGATCACGTACCCGAAGGGTATAACCATGTCAGCTGCAGGAGGAGATCAGTAGCAATCGATAGCCCCTCCATGCAAGCTAGGGCGATTGACGTCATCGGCTCTGTCATTCCCTTAATCACCACTCAGATGATGCTCCTTGGAATAAACCATCTGCTGTTGTGCCGGTTGCCTCATTACACCACTCCGTTGCTGTGCCAATTGCTATGCCGATTGCCTCATTACACTACTCATTACACCACTGAGACTCCCATGTTCTTGTCCGGGTGCTATGCCCAGATCAGATATAAACCGCTCAATGAAGCAATATGTTGAGAAAGAAAAAAATTAATTATTTCCCTTGGCCCATTGAGAAAGAAATCCCACCTAAGATGGTAAAGCTTGTGACAAAAGATCGGGTTGTCAGTTGGGCCGTAGACATGTGTGCCCGGTTTTCTATTCCCTCAATTGATTTGAGAATTTTTGTAAACATTTTATCTACTCCCTCTATCCAGGTTTATTGGGCTATTATCCTGTGCAGCGCGACCAACGCAGTTAGTCATTGGGCTGGAAAACTGGCGTTTTAGCGAGTTGCCTAGCATGCATGCAATACTACTCTGGCCGAGATTTAATGGTGAGGAGGTGAACGAATCGATTCTGTCCGAAATTTGAGGTAATCGCATGCATGCAGAAGATTGAAACCGTAGGTGGCCGAATTTGTTTTGTGTACAACATTACACGAAGCATAATTAAGTAGATAAAAATAACATTATATGAAACGAACTATATAATAACATAGATAACCACATAGATAAGAATAATATTATAGTAGCATTATATAAACCCATCCACTGATGGGCACACAATACAAACGCACACAACTTATATAATAAAAACTAACTTACAACTAGAAAAACAGAAAAAAAAAACGAGGCATCTTCCCGGGCGCCGCATCTTCCCTCCTTGGATCCTCCTTGCGGGGTAGGGGCTCACCCCTCACTCGTCGTCGTCCTCCGGCATGCGGTAGGGGAGGGTGTGCATGTTCCCCGGGGAGGGGAATATGGCACGGAAGTCGTTGAAGATGTTGTAGGTTGTGAATGCAATTAATTCGCATCCACGCCAGAAAACCTGCCCGAGGAGCGCGAACGCGTCGAAGGGGTTGGTGAAGTGCACGTACAGGCCGATATCCAAGTCGGAGTTGCCGTCGTAGTACCTCTCTAGCCTAAACATGCGTGGCGAGCCCCTAGGGAGGTGACGGTAGCCGGCAGAGAGGAAGAAATGCACTAGTTCTGTCGCCCCCCTCCACCTCGAGATCGCACACACACAGAGTTCATTCTCGACGATGACACCGCCGTACTGCCGCTCGGGCGTGGTTGGTGGGCGACGGAAGGTGGGGCCATTGAATTGCATGGTTGCGGTAGCGGGTGACGGCTAAAGAAGATGTGGTGGCAGGCTGGCGGCTGAAGAGGAGAGGGTGGGGTGAGAGTTGTGCGGAGATTGAAGAAATGGTGTCATTATATATAGGGGCGGTCGTTGCAAACCCTAGTGTGAAGAGAGAGGAGGGTGAGAGGTGTGCGGTGGCGTTTGGCCTCCGTCGAGCAGTCAAAGCCGTCGCAGAGCATTCAAAGCGGCGGGACATGTTATCCAAGCGACGCGTGCATCGGTGTGTGCATCGACATGCTATACAAGCGGCGGGACGGCGCGTGCATCGGCGCGTTCCCTGCATGCTGCGATGTTGCACGCGATAGCCAGATTGTGAAGGTGCATTTAATAGCCAGGCTACGACGGGCACGCTGCATGGCGCATGCATGGCAAATGCGCTGGAAAAGAGGGCAGTGACGGGCGACGGGCACAGAGGCGTGGCTTCCACGAGCAGAGGCATAAACAGGCCCGTTGGACGATGCGTGGACGACCCAGCGGAACCAGACGCGACTCGCTGGAATAAAAAACGCAAGCCAATCACGTCGAAGAAACTACGCTCTCGCGGATCCCTCATCATTCCTCCTAGAAGACCATATCACACGGCGGGAGTTTAGCGCACGGCGTCAGATGAACGGTCGAGGTTGGTCATTAGGGTTAGCTGCCGTCTCACAGAATCCTTCTAGAAGAACAGATCGAACGGACCGGGTAGCGCGCTAGGGTTAGATCGACGCTCCAGGTTGGTCGTCAGGGTTAGCCTGGTCAACGAATGGGTTTTTGAGGTGTTTTGAGCTCAGTTAACGAGGTTTTGATAACTTTGACCGTGCATAACTAATTCAGAAAAATCGAAAAAATACAAAACCTTCGCACATAGTCATCTTATGTTACCTAGTTATGAGGAAAAATAAAAAACATGATAAAAATAAATTTGCATGAAAAATCCATCACAAATCGAACAACCTCAACTGAGGTTGCAGGGAGTTCAAAGGAGAGAGTAGAGGGTTTGGGGTTTTGAAAATGCAAAATATCAAAAAACCCACCCTAGATTCATTTTGGAATGACTAAGAAGGATTTGAATTTAATTTTGCAATATCATGTTTTAAAGTTGTTTTATTAATCATTTCATATAATAGCATATACATTCAAAAATAATTTAATAATATGAAGATTAATTTAAAAAATAGTGAGGTTTCGTACTAATACTATATAGGTAGAATAGATGCTAAGGACATTTATTTGGATGATTTGGACAAGGTCAAAAAATAAGATGCTTAGCAATGGGGTCGTTTCCCCTACCTTTGGAGACCATTTCTAGCACATTTTCGGTGGCAATGAGATGTACTTCACAAAAGGACTAGGATTGATGAACTAACATGCATAATAGTACATAAAGCATTAAAACATCATAGATCAAACCAATAAACTCTAAAAATATCGAATGTTTGTTTAAATTATAATGTCAATTCAAATTCAAATTTGAATTCCGGTTCAAATTCAAATTCACATCACATAATTTTTCACATCAAAGTACACAAACCAATACAACAATCAAGATTACATCAATGAAATATAGGTTTTGACATCAAAGTACAACAAACATAATGTTTCAATGGTTCCCACTCTATTTTGCTTGCCTCTTGCCGCTCGATCTCTTGTTCTTTTTTTCACTGCTTGGTTCAACATGACATAATTTGCTGATGCTCCTGGTTTTATTACCAGGACCAGTTAGCCCCCACTTTTGCAGCAAAACCTCCTAAACTGGTTTTGGTGGCAATTCAACAGCCAAATCAGCGATGTCGTTCAGCACAACCTCCAGAACAGGTTCAGGTGGCACCTCAATAGACTCTTTTGTTGCCTCTTCGGTTTGCACATCATCCAGAATAGGTGGCAACTCAATATATTGCAGCACAGTATGATCAAGGACATGATCTGCTTCCATTGCAACATCCACAACAGGTGGCAACTCAATAGCCTCATTTTGCCTTGTTTGATCATCAGTAAACATGATCTGCACATTTCTCTTTTTTCTGAATCCACCAAGTCTTGCCTTTTTGGTTGGCCAGCATTTTTCAACAAGGGGCTGAACTAGACATTTTCTCATGAAAAACATAATCGGTCATTCTGCAACAAAACAAAGTGAAGAAACAACAGTAACTGTAACATCTTTGGCTTTTCAGGAGTGTAACGGCATTTCGAAGACCCAGCTCGGTGCCCAAGTTCCTGGCAAAGCTTGCATCTGTTTTTGTTACCTTTTTTAGGTCTTTTTGGCTTATCATCCTTTTTCCCTTTCTTACTACTCCTACCTTTCTCAAACCATGCCTTAAATCTACTTTGCTTAGGCCGACCAGCTTTTCTTTTGGTCAGTGGAGGACACATAGAAAATTCAAATTCTACTTCGGGCCATTGAGACTGGTCTGTAAGTGCTGGAATTGGAGTTGCATATGCAGCTTTGAATTTTTCTACTGAATAATATTCATGCAAATATGGGTGCATATTTAACTTTGGTTTGGAGGCCAAGAAGAGTAGGGCATGCTCACATGGCTTTCCAGTGTGTTGCCACTCCAGGCAAGTGCATTCATGCACTTAAGTGTCAACAACATGTCGCCTTCTAGTTTTGGTGTCTCTAACTTCAGCACCCCACAAAGAAGATTTCTCAACTTTCAAATGTGCAAGATTTCTACTCATGTTGACAACCTGTTGTACCACTGCTGGAATCTTGTCCCCTTGCAGGACATCACCAATTCTTCTTCTCAATTCCCACAAGCGCATGATCATGATCATGATTTGGTCAACCATGTAATGTACAGGCAAGTCCTTTAAATCCTTCACCTTGTTGTTAAAACTCTCTGCCAAGTTGTTGTTGATATGATCACATTTGATGGCAGTATTAAATCCTGATCGATACCATAAGAGAGAGTGATAGGTTTGCAGCCATGTACCAAATTCATTCTCAGTACATGCTGCCATTATCTTACCAAGATGATATGAATGTGTATGGATAGTGTAAGATCTTGCTACAGGCCACATGCGCCCAAATTCTTCTCCTCTGAACTTTTAGATCAAATTCATCCACATATGTCCAAAGCACTCTCTTTGCTCAAAATGGGGAAACACAGCCTTTACTGCATTTTCTAGGCCTTTGCATGCACCTGTATGAATTGCCAAAGGTGAGACTGGCCCTAAGCATCTTTTTAACTGCATCATAAACCATGTCCATGAGGCCTCAGTCTCTGATTGAAACAACCCAATGGCAACGGGAAACATCCAATTATGTCCATCCAGAGCATTGCATGTTGCTAGCTGACCATTCCACTTTCCAGTTAAAAATGAAGAGTCTATGTTTAAATATGAACGACATCCTGCTTTGAAGCCATCGATGCAAGGCTTTAAAGCCAAAAAAAACTTAGAGAAGAACACCTTGCCATTATCACTGACCTCAGTATCTATCTCCACAACACTGCCAGGTGACCTTTTCTCAACCTCTGCTTTGAAGTTATACAAAATCCTAAAAGTATTTGCTCAATCACCATACAATTCTTTCATTGCCCTTTGTTTTGCCTTCCACACAGTGCTATAATTCACCTTAACTGGGTAGTCCTTTTCCAAGTCTGTTTTTAGCCTCTTTGCAGTAGTGTTTGGTGTCTTGGCTATTTCAGCAACCCAAATTTGTGATGTCATTGTTGATACTCTCTGTGAATTAGTAATGCAAGTGTGTTCAAAAGGGATTAGATTAACTCTAATGGTGCTTCCATCTGGTTGGCGTCTAGCAGAAATGTACCATTTGCAAGGATTTGCGCCCCCTTCAAAACCTCTACATCTAGCATATTATCAGTTCACTGAGTCTTGGCATCAAACTACTTCTTGATTGCATAAGTTTTGAAACACATCCTAAACTCATCCATGCTTGGAAACAGTTTCCCTACTGCAATAACAGGGTTTTCCTTGTCATAGACAGTAACCAGCTCATCATAATGTGCATCATTTACATCATCTGCAGCATTCTTCATCAGCTCTCTATCTACATCTTCATAAAATGTTCTGTTACCATCATCATCAGCTAAATTAGTTTCATTAGCCTTTTTCTTATCTTTGTCATCTATTGGAATGCCAAATATTTTGGCCATTTCTGTGTCAGCCATTGGTACTATGACTAAATCAGTAGTTTCATCTAACTCCACTGAATTCCAATCAACATACATACTAGCCCCTGTATCAACACCCTGCCCTGCATCAGCATCATTTTTGTATGATAATACTGTCACTTCAATTCGTATGGGCACCATCTGCCTCTGTGAAGCCCAATCATCATCTCACATTTGCGAAGCAAAATTTGAAGCCATATATCCAACCTTGGAATCTGCTTCCAGATCGATGAGCTTAGCATGAAAAGTAACCTCTTTGTTTGTCCAGCCATCTTGCCGATCAATTTCATCTACTAAATCTTCTCCATCCTCAATTCTCAAATATTCTCCCTTCCAATTTTCAAATCGTAACAATGCAACTTCCTGCTGTGGACCCCAAGGAACACTTTGACCGATTTTCTCCACCAAATTCTTCACGACCAATTCTTCCATTTGCTGCAGTTGCTAGGGATCAATATATGCAAACTCAACCTCCCAACCCACATATGTACCTCTCTCGATGTTACGTACACTACCATCACCTAGTTTCGCTTTAGATGGGAAGAACATGAAATTGAATTGGAATTTTCTCCGCCGCTCATAATCACCCCTGTTTTGAGTAGAGACGGGCAGAGTGAGCTAGAGGAATTGGTGATTATCCAAATGCGATCAAATCAAATAAAAAATAGTGAGATTGACCTATTAGAAGTGCTCTCTTGCCTCTCCATCTCGATGCCCCCGATTCAGCTAACCCGCCCACGGCAATCTAGCTCAGAAATCAAAGGGAAAGTGATTGGGTCATATCCAAATCCAAGCGCAGGGAATGAGCTAGGGTTTCGAGATTACGCACCACCGATGGGCTGCCCCTGAGCTCAAACAGGCCGCCGCTGCCGAGCACACGAAGTTGACGGCGCCGCCGCCGGAGAAGATGGAGGAGGATGGCGGTCGGGACGGTCAGCACAGGGGCAGGCACTGAGTGGGACCCACTCGAAACGGTTGTCTTTTTAGAGCTGAAAACGAAACCGTTGTCTAAATCTAACCCTAATCTTAACCCCACCGTTCATTAAAACACGTCGCAACAGAGTCTGCACCGATTTATGGCTTGTGTCGCACGGGGGCTATTTTTCCCGCGAGAAGTGTCGTACCATAGCGATTCTTTCAAACGACGTTGTGTTTCGGTCCATTCCAGGGAAAAACACAGGAGCTACGACGTTGTGTTTCGGTCCATTATTTGCCCGGTCACTCACTGGCAAGGAACTCGCGGCGTTGTGTGTGTGTGTGGGGGGGTGGGGGGGGGGGGGGGCGGTGGTCAAGCTCTAGCTGATGCTGGCTTGAATTCGTTCCCCGCTCACAAGGCTTGGTCAGCAGCTACACTTACACCTCTGAATTTTCTCAGCTTAGTCTGAAGAAAATCTGTCGCAAAAATTGTACTACTGTTCACATGCAAGATAGAATGCCAAATACCAGATATGTAATACAGTACCAACTTTGTCTGAGCACACAGAGAAAAGTGCATATACAACTACCACGCGACCTACCAGATGTTCAAAGTTCAGCCACGGATACATCCAATACTTAGTTAGGGAAATTCAGGAATTTAGGGTTTCAGATATAGGTACAGGGCTTCTTCCACCTTTTCATGCGTTTATCATTTCAGTGAAGGTATGAACCATAAGAAGCTGTCTTCTAGCGAGTGCCCAGCAGTGTCAAGGGCTTCTACTAGCTCCTTGGTCCCATGCTCGAGGTTGAACGCACACAGGTTCTTGTAGCTGTCGATGAAGTAGACGCAGTTCGCCTTGAGGTTCCGATGGTCCTTTGCCGGGAAACAGAACGAGCTGTGGTGGCTGACAAACAGCCCGAATTCCCCGATGTCATCAGTCCTCTCAAAGGAAGATGTCTCTCTGTTCAGGATCCACACCGCAAACGTATTTCGAGATTGGCGCTTAATCTTCACGAGATCACCAGCTGGGGTCTCCACCAGACAGTTAAATTTCCGCTGGGCATAATGATTCGGCAGTGGGGCATCCTCATCTGGCCATGCACGGGGTGGCTCTGCCCACACCTCGACCGTACCATATATGTCAATAGTGTAAAGCTGCCTTCTGTGCTTGAAGACATCCATCAGAATGCATTTTGAATCAACAAATGACCATCCTTTGCTCCCTTTGCGTGTCACTTTATATCCTTTTCTGTTGCCATAGATGACAGCAACAGTGAAGTTGGTCTCACTGATGTCAAGAAACACTGCCTTGGAGACGCGCTCGCGTCCCAACGGGGGCAGCTGGAACTGAGAGCTGCTGATGGGATTAACCAGCTGGATGGTTCCCTGATTGGGGTTGAAGAAGACAAGCCAACCATGGGAAGAACCAACAGGAGTCCACATGGAGCCAAAGATCGTGGCGGTACTCAGGATACGTATGGTTTCATTCTTACTTTCAGGTATACTGAAAAATTTAGCACCGTCGACCATATTCGTGGGAAGCATCAGCCATGGGTCTACTCTTGGATCGTTGGATACATCCCTGCAAGCACAGACACGGTTCCAGGAGGTGCATACGGCACGGAATCTGATATAGTCAGGGATGCCAAGCTTCCCTATAATTGTACCAACAACATCAGTCTGGAGATTAGCCCAATCAGCCATCCTAGCTGGAGGCCTGGAATTGACTTCCAGAAGCCTGAAAAAAATAGGTGTCGTGTATCAGGACATCATGCATCTATGACACCAAATAGTAAAGACGTCAACTTCTAGCAGCAAGTATTTGAAATAATTCAAATGACCAAATATGTCTACTCCCTCTGTCTCGAAATAAGTGACTTGAATTTGTCTATATCTGCATGTATCTAGACACGTTTTTATACTATATAGATACATGTGAATCTAGACAAACCAAGTCACTTATTTCCGGACGGAAGGAGTATAAAAAATGCATCCAGGCCAAGAGTTGAAAAACACTTTCTGATATGTACATCTAAAGATCACACTATATAGGTACATCTAGCGGAAACAAACAAAATGCCATGCTCATTTTGTTATGGGTTATGATCCAAGAAAACAAAAACTGAAAACCATAATACTGGTGAAACAAGTTATGCTGCCTTCAGAAAAACTTCAAGCAACTTTGACATCTAATCACATCAATGCTCTTTCACCAGACTAGCTAACAATCAAAATGTTGCTTGCAGTTCAATATACTCATTTAAACATCATCTTGTCAATTGACCTTACAAAACTAGTCTAAATGACCAAAATGAGCCAAGTTAAAATTTCTCAACAGAAGTAGAAAAAATAATATACACCATTTTCAGGCCATCATTCTCATCTAGCAGATTAAACGCCATAGAGCTGAACACTGGAAGAGAACATGACTAGCCCATAACTATGTTGGTGCAAGCTTCATCATAACTTAACTATGTGATGAATAAACCCATCAACAGTGCCGAAGCACAAGGTAAGTGATCATAGTACCTTGACACCTTTGCAGACATGCTACTTGTTTGCAATTCAGCTGTTGCAGGGATCAAAACTCAACTCAGCATCATAAATTGGAACCTCAACCAATTACCCTGGTGCCTTGTAGCATTACTGAAGAGAAGACACCAAAATGTGTTAAACAGGACTGAGTAATTGACCACCGAACCTCTAAACTCCAAAACAAGGAGAACCTTCGTTCTAAGTGTTGCAAGGTTTAATAATAATTCAGGATGCACTGCAATGATAGGGAAAGGTGACCTACATGTACTGTATTTCCATAAAGGATCGAAGCGACTGTGGATGTATATATGTAATTGCAACACTGTATCACTAGCAGAAATAATCTAAATAACCACATTTTTTACTACCTCATTTCTAATATCTTGCATCACTAGAGTGCGCAAGCTTGCAAGGCCTAAGTGAGAGCCCATGCCTAGAACTCGATTACCAAGGACCTACAGCCTACCTGATGAAATTGTGTACACAGTAAGAATGAACAAACAGCTAGAGATGGAAAAATATGCAATACATACAATAGCAGGCTGCTCCTTCTTTTCTCTCGGGTAACAAAAGCTACCACGGAATCGCAGAGAGATATACAAAGATCTATAACCCGCAAACCCTACCAAAACCCCACAATCAACGCGCCAGGCCCCCCGCGAATGAAAATTACCTATCAAAAGTACAGGACCTCGGATCGGTCCTTCAATCGACACATAAACCCCAAATCATGCGCACAACTGCCCAACAGAAACTGGAAACGACCGATCAAACCGAAAACACAGCACGCCTTTAGGAGGACCGGTCAGGGTCGAAAAAAGGCCTCACCTTTTCTCCGCGAAACAAATAGAAATTCAGCATAAACAACACGGGCCTGGATCTCTCCTCCGCGCCGCCGTCGCCGATGTGGAAGAGGAATCGGCGACGTCTAGGGTTTGACGGCGGCTTCGATCCAAACTGCGATGGCGCGATTCAGTGCACGGCGATGATGTTAGAAGAGCACGTGTGTCGCAATCTCCGGCGGTGAAGGGCACCGTCGGAACGGGTGCGGTTGTACGCGAGGGGGTGGGGGTGGGGGTGGGGGTGGGGGTGGGAGTGGGAGTGGGGGACGAGAGGCGGAGGGGCGGAGAGGGAGGTCGGGCGGAGGTTGAAGAGCTGCCTGACAAATATTTTTGTACCTGAGGGAAGATGATGTGGCACACGGTAATGCCTATTTTTTTTCTCCAAAACACTTTTGCTATATTATTCATAAGTTTTAAATTACATTTTTCTAAAAAAAAATCTGAACACCTTTTAGTATATAGATTCACTTATTTTGCTTTAAACCTATACATAAAAATACGTCTAGATACATGTATTTTAGAAAAAAAAACTACTCTCTTCGTCCTAAAATAGATATCTCAGATTTGTCAAAATTTGGATGAATCTAGACACTATTTAGCATATAGATTTATCCAAATTTAATAAATTTAAGACATCTATTTGGAACGGAGGGAGTAAAACATTTTATATTTAAAAACAGAGGGATTACTTTTTAGTTGCCTCAAATATTGTTTCAGTCATCTAAAATTACTGGAACTATGGAAACTCACTTTTGAACTCGGGTAGTCGGGTGCATATACTCCTGCCACCAAAAAACATTTCAAAATATCAAAAGAATTCCAAGTGCATGTTGATATTCTATGTGCACACGGTAAGTTTCTTGGAAAACCGACATTTTTGTGCCATGAGTAAAAAAGATAAACAAATGTTTAATGAAGAGCTTTTTTTAGCACTGAATTTTTTCTTGTTGACACACGAAAGAAAATACATCGGATTTCCGTGAAACGACTTTACGAACACAAAGAACGTCAATATGTACGCGTGACATTTTTCGTCGGAATTATCGAGCATGTTAAAATACGTTTAAAATTCAATTTAAAAGAGGAGCATGCTCCTGGGAGCAAAAATGCCTCTTCCCTAGAACGAGTACTTATCACTTAACTTAAACTGCAAGTACGGAAATTGTACCAATATAGTAGATTGTAACATAAATTCCAAATTTACAGAAAAGAAACACTACATCACATATGACAAGAGAACATAATAAAATGGCAAGTTTTGAGCAATTGTTACCTCCAATCAGAAATAACTTTAGTCTACCAAAACAAATGATTGCATAACATGAGAACCAAATTCTACACTAATCCTACACTGAAGTTTGGTGGTTTGGGAAAAAATAAGAGGGATAGAAAAAATCGAAGAGATAAAACTCTACCCTAAATCACACACTAACTGCATAGAACAAGTGGAACAAAAAGATATATCTTGATTATGTTGGAGGGGGAGGTTAGGGTTTAGAAAAGATTAGGGTTTGTGTGGCCGCTTCATTGAAGCGAGTTGGAAGAGGAAGGGCGAGGGGCACCCTGCCATGGGGTGCAGGCGGAGGAGGTCGGCCTGCACCGGACTTACTCTACCGGGAACCTCACATCGGAGCAAGCTTAGGGTCGAGAGGCTAGATGGGGCAGAGCCAACCGGATAGAGGGAAAGAGCATTGGACATATAGACGATGGCCGGCGGATGTGATTAAGACTCGGTACTGCCGGTACCATTTGGTAGTGAAGCAATTTTCATAAAAGAATTATGTAACCATCCATATAAATGAATTGTAGCTAGGATATATCCAATTTGAATTCGGCAATCAGTGCTCAAATATGGACATGTAAACAAACACTTAATGCATCAGTTTGCTAGCACACCGTTATATTATTATTATTTAAAAATTCCAAACACTACAGATTCCATTATGTAGGGATGAGATGAAAGATGGCGATGATGCAAAGGTTCGGCAAGGACAAGGTTGGCGGTACTGGGAAAAGCAAACCACGTTACCGACGAGATTATTAGAAAGGGTTAAGGTGCATAGAGGACGTGTCACACTAACACTAAAGATGAAACATGTACCAGTGGGTCTATAGTAATGGTTGGGGGGTAGTGGCGGGACCATTAATTGATGGTGGTTTTGGCAAAGATAGGCACTTGAATAAGCTTGATCGGACACCAAAATCCACTATAGAGATAAAAAATGATACTCAAGGGAGAGAGGGTCGGCGAGTGGGCTTGAAGATTGGGTTAACAAGCTACTTGCGGGGACACTATCGCTCCCAAGACGAGGATGATAATAACTTGAGGAGGTGAAGGTGTAAAGATAGGACGAGGAGGTTATGGTTTGTGAGTGGCAAGTGTAGATTCGAGCGCTAGAAATCTCATTAAATATGCCCAAAAGCAGTGCACCGGACCATCCACGATGTGTTAGAATTACGACCATATAGGTTGGCCCGCGTGTGCGTGAGGTCGTCCACTCTAAAATTCTGAATGTTGATCCAAATTTTAATTAAGCGATCTAGAATGAGGAAACTGCGGAGACGTCCATGCATTCGTGCTTGTGGAAGCGAGTGGTATTCGGTGTCCAGCGACGTGATGTTGGGGTTGTGTTGACTAATAACTTCACGAGACTTTGAGTCAACTGGCCCACCGTTGACCAAGACTTGCTTGAGTGGTATTGGTGCTTGACAGCGTAGTCATCGGATGTCCTTTGTTCCACGATTAGGTGGAGGATGGCCCCAAATTCTAACGCTAGCTGTCATAGCGGTAGGCGTGTATCATAGCGGGTCATCTTAATAAAATGATGATACGGTATAACAATTAAAAAAAAGAGAGGTGCTAGTGATTTTATAATATGATACTAATAGTATCATATACTCTCTCCGTTTTAGAATATGAGATGTTTTAGGTTTGTGAAGGAAATAAATCTTAGACTTGTTTTAGTATGTAGGTTCACTTAACTTTAAAATAAATCTACGTACTATAAAAGTCTAGATTCATCTTCTACATAAATCTAAAACATCTTATATCTTAAAACAGAAGGAGTATATGATACTACTAATATAATACTCCCACAGTGATCAGCCTTATCCAACTTGGCGACTAAAAATAAGATTACAAACATGACCTTGCGACTAAAAATAAGCAAGCAATCAAGTCCCCCATCTACTCCGCCGCTGCAGGGAGACCGACAAGGCCAGGCAACGTGCCACTTGGGGTGACGCCTGCGATGGTTCTCGTCTCGAGGCCGGTAAAGATCCTTTGCACTGGCTCTGAGGCCTGAAGGACGAAGATGCACGAGTCCTTGCGCCTATGACTGCAGCGGCTCATGCCGCCATGGATAGCATCGGGTGATGCTTGGGAGCTCCAAGAGACGCTTTCGACGTGCAGCTCCTCTGCACGCCACCGCTCCACCACCTGGCGATTCCCACCCTTCTTCCTGCTTGCCACAACGACCACAAGGAGGAAGAGAAGAGAGGCCAGCAGCCCTCACCCACCTCAGCGGTCCTAGACTCTGTCCAGATCAAGTAGGCATTGTCGCGTGCAGCCGCTTCTCCTCCTCGTCACCTCGGCGGACCAGGAGAAACACGCCCACACCACCCGCTCCGCCGCATCGAGACTCCTCCTCGCCACCATGGCCTGCCAGGAACCTCGATCCCATAGAGCCACCCACATCACCGCACGAAACACGACGCCTACCTTATTTGTAGAGGTAGTGGTTGTCGTTCTCCTCACGAGCTCCAACCAGAGGAGTTGCGCCAAGAGGAAGGCAAACCCTAGAGCCTGGGCGAGGCCGCCGCCGCATACCCAAGCACTGAGAGGGCTAACTACCTAGAACGTGTTTGGTTCGCCATTTTTTGCCCGTCATCTGATTACACCGTAACTTGATACCCTTAAACCCGTTTGGTTGGCCCGTCCGGAACAGTACGCAGAAAATGATTCTGCATAGTTCAAGTTCCGTTACCACCCACCTCCCACCGGAATCGAATAGCGATACCGCGTTGGTCCTCTCACCCGCAGCGACGGCCGATGAGTTCGCTCCCTCCCAATCTCCTCCGCCATGGATCTGCCATGCAGCAGGACCAGCGCTAGTGGCAGCCTTGTTCTTGTGGGGACGGTGGCGCTTAAGAGAAGATTTTGGCTGCCGATTCCTTTTGCCGGATCTCCTCCTCCCGTCATTTCTTCAAGAACTGTAAAACGATGATGTCAATGCGGGAAGCTAGGTGGCGGTTCTGGCGTCGGTCCGATCTCCGATGGCCGCCGCAGTAAGGCTGATGCGATGTGATTTGTGTTCTTCTGAATTTTTGATCTGCTTTCTGAATTTACTGCAAGATCTCAATTTCATGGTGGTCTCGCTGTTCGGGATTTCATGTCGAGTTGTGATGTAATTGATTACCGTCCTTTTTAGAGTTGAACCAAATATGTTTGTGATTTTGCTCATTCCGTTAACAGTACCGGTGTGACCCCATTACGATTACGTTACTGTTACCGTTCTCGAACCAAACACCTTCCTAGACTACTCCAGAGCCTTTCGTCCGTCGTCTTCGGCCAGCAACGCCGACTGAGAGGTCTTAGGGTCAGCCCGGCCATGAAGGGCCAACTACCTAGACTACTCTGGAGCCTTCCCTCCACCATCTCTGGCCGGCCGAGAGGTCTTGGGGTCGGCACGGTGTCTTCAAGACGACTCTCAACGCCGAGTGAGGGAGAGGAAAGGAAAACTTAGGACCCATAATATAAGATACGTCACAGTCGAATGATGTCAGCATTTTTTTTCCACTTTTTCTTCTTTGATTGGTCCAATAGCAAGAAAAAAAGTTTATATGCATGCTAGAATTTGGTGCGTCCGACGGCATCACGTATCTAGTAGTAACGTACGTGAAGTTAAGCTGGCTCCTTAATCACTAGGATCATTTTGCATGTAACTTGAGCAGCCACACATTATTGTCTAATAACGTCAGTTGATGTCACCATTTTTTATATCGCTAAATTATTTTCTTTAACTCTTACAAATCACCTTCTGATTCCCCTATTACACATCATAGTATTCAATAATTTTTACTGTAACAACTAAAACGATACACACTTGCAAAATAAAATACATAAAAAATTATTTTATTTATTTTGTTACAAACCCACTTGCGACTTGGAAAAACAACCTCAGGTATAACCCAACTTGTAGCTGGAAAATAATTTTATTTACAACCTCACTTCTAACAACAAAAATCATAGTTACAATCCTACTTGCAACTCCAAAAAAATCTAGTTGTTACCCTAATTGCAACAAAAATTAATGTGACTACGGAAAAAAAAAACAGTTGCAACCTGACTTGTAACAACAAAAATCTCAGTTGCAAGTTCGATTGCAACTAATAGGAAATCACAAAAATTTATTTGGAAAAATAGGATATATAATTCAAAAAATCTTGGTTGCAATTCTACTTGCGTTTGTGTAAAAATATAAAGTAGTTGCAAGTCTGATTTAAACTTATAGGGAGCACGAAAGTATAAACCTGTATCAAGTCCGATTATCACTCGTAAGACAACACGAAAAATAACGATTTGGAAAAATATGATATAAAATTCAAAAAATCTCAGATGCAATTCGAGTTGCAAGTCTGATTGCAACTTATGGAAATACAAAAATCATATTTCTCAATAGGATATGATATAAAATTCGAAAAGTCTTGGTTACAATTCTAGTTATAACTGGAAAGAAATATAAACCAGTTGCACGTCCAATTACAACTTTTAGGGAGCACGAAAGCATAAACCGGTTGCAAATCCAATTGCAACTCATAGGAAACACGGAAAAACCGTGATTCATGAAAAAGACGAGTCAGTTGCGAATCTGATTGCAACTCATATGAAACATGGACCAGTTGCGAGTCCAATTGCAACTCGTACCTATGAAAAACACAAAGGCAGTTGCAAGTGTTATTCTCATAGGAAACTTTGAATCAGTTGCAAGTCTGATTGCAACTCATACCTATAAAAAAGACAAGTCAGTTGCGAGTCTGATTGCAACTCATATGAAATATGGGTCACTTGCAAGTCCAATTGCAACTCACATCTATAAAAGATACAAGTCAGTTGCGAGTCTGATTGCAACTCATATGAAACATGGAGGAGTTTGAAGTACAATTGCAACTCATACCTATGAAAAAGACAAAGACAATTGCGAGTGTTATTGCAACTCAGAGGGTTGCGAGTTCGATAGCAACTCATAACTATGAAAAAGACAAGTAAGTTGCGAGTCCGATCACAACTTATATAAAACATGGACCGGTTGCGAGTTCAATTGCAACTCATATCTATGAAAAAGACAACTCATACCGTAGTCAACGGAGAATAACCCGATGTCGACACTAATCAACAGAGCTCCGGAGCTGGAAAAAGATCTGCTTGTCAAATCAATGACCCGCCGTTGCAACTGCCTCGATCGCTCTCAGCCGATCTCGGCCACTCTGGGACTCTCCGAATAAAAGATGTCAATATCGGGGAGAGAACACACTGGAGGAAAAATAGGCTAAGACCCATTCAACGGCCCACAATGATAAAAAGTCTGGACCATACAACCTTTGTGGGCCAAAACAAACTCAAACTAGGCAAAACATAGATCTTAACACGCAAGAATATTTTCGTAGAAACAACATGTAGAAATGAATGGTAACAAAAAATACAATTGTAGGAACAATTACGCTAGATAATCCAAAAAATGAAAAAAAAACTCTAGACATCTCGTCTGTAGTCATTTACTACCGGATCAAACTCACAACTACACAACAATAAAAAGACAAAACTAAGAGCCAGACGCAAAAGACAAACAAGTAAAAGAAGAAAAAGCAGTGACACGAAGCCAGAGTGCACACGGGACAACATGGTGCGGCGCCAGAGTGCACACGGGACAACACGGCGCGGCGCGGCCGCGCGGGCGGCACGCATGACAACATACCGAAATACAGACTGCACATACCGGAATATCAGATGCACGCAAGCACCAACTACAATCGTGTGGAGCAGATTGAACGAACCCTAAGCTAATAATCCTAAAAAGGTGAAGTGTATAAACAACATGCAAAAATGAAAGAAAGAAAAATCAACTACAAAGAAAAATGTTTTCGCGCAGAAAACAATTCAAAAAGATTATCATATCTATATATTTTTTGGTGGGCAACCAATATATAGTAGTCCTATCTTAGCACTAATAAAGCAAGCTGCGCTCGACACAATCCTAACAAACAGGAGCACCAAATAATAGGCACAAGCAAAATAAAATAAATAAATAAATAACGGACAAAAGTAATAACAAAAAGGAAAAACAGAGCTCGCGGACAGCCCACATGGCTTGACATGCATGTAGCAGCCTAATAACGCGCACGAGTGCCACGGTTCCAAGCAACATGGGCAAAAAAAGGCTGGCACCAATCTTGACGCGAACGGCAAATCAAACGGTCCATGAACTGACTGTGACCTAAGCTATGTCACAGCTAACTGTGACTTAGCAAAACCGATGTAATAACATTAAGGCCCCGCTTGTTTCATCTTTTAATATACCGGTCAGATCCGAGTGTTACGGAGTATGCCCATGTTTTAGCGGGGCCTCGATTGGTCCGTATTATTTACACCCGGTTTTAGCTAAAATCCAGTAAACCAAGCGGGACCTAAGGCCCGCTTGTTTCATATACCGGTCTGATCTGAATATTACGAAATATGCGCAGGTTTTGGCGGGACCTCGATTGGTCCGTAATATTTACACCCGTTTTTAGCTAAAATCCAGGGAACTAAGCGAGGCCTTAATGCATATGGCTCCAAGGTTTTCCGAGTTATGCGGGCACAGACTAGACCTCAAAAGTCACCTGACTTTGACTCTTTGAGTCACTGATATGTAGGCCATACCATATGGGCTCCCCATATCAATGACTAAAAGTCAAGTCTAACCAAGATTTCAATAATTACAGATCAATCGCCTGGTGAACTCTTAATGCGAACACGGAGATAAAACGGCAAATCCCAGATATGCCGTATAACTTTGTCTGAAAGCACAAGCAAACTGCATATTACAACGCAACCGACGAGCTGTTCAAGGTTCAGGCACCTGGTTTTGCCACAATAAGTACCACGGGGCTAACTTCACCTTTGCACGCGTTTACTCATTTCAGTGAAGGGACGAACCATAAGAATGACTCTGCCCATGATGGGCGCCCGCCCAAGTACATGTCTTGCTGATTCTGCGCACCAGGTGCTTCGAGGGCCTCCACGAGCTCCTTGGTCTCATGCTCGAGGTTGAACGCGCACAGGTTCCTGTAGCCGTCGATGAAGTAGACGCAGTTCGCCTTCAGGTTCGGATGGTCCTTGGCCGGGAGACACAACGAGCTGTGGTGGCTGACAAACAGCGCGAATTCCCCAATGTCATCGGTCCTCTCGAAGGAAGATGTCCCCTTGTTCAGGATCCACACCGCGAACTTGTTCAGAGATTGGCGCTTGACCTTCATGAGATCACCAGCTGGGGTCTCCACCAGGCAGTTGAATTTCTGCTGGTCGACGTTGTGAGGCAGATGTGGATCCACCAGCAGGCCGTCCTCATCCGGCGCGAAGTTGTCATGCAGATGTGGGTTCCCCAGCGGGAAGTCCTCCTCATCAGGCGCGAAGTTGTCATCCAGATATAGTTCCTCATCCGGCATGAAGTTGTGATGCAGGTGTGGACCCATCAGCAGGCCGTCCTCATCTGGCCATGCACGGGGTGGCTCTGCCCACAACTCGACCGTACCATATATGTCAATTGTGTAAAGTTGCCTTTTGTGCTTGAAGATATCGATCAGAACATGTTTTGAATCAACAGATGACCAGCTTTTGCTCCCTTTGCGTGTCACTTCATATCCTTTCTGGTTGCCATCGATGACTGCAACACTGAAGTTGCTCTCACTCATGTCAAGCAACACCGCCTTGGAGAAGTGATGGAGTCTGACTGGGGGGAGTTGGAACTGAGCGCCGCTGATGGGATTAACCAACTGGATGATTCTCTTAGTCGGGCTAAAGAAGAGAAGCCAACCATGGGAAGAACCAACAGGAGTCCACACGGAGCCAAAGAGCGTGGCATTACTCAGGATGCGTATAGTTTCATTCTTTCTTTCAGGTATACTGAAGAATTTAGCACCATCGAGCATATTTGTGGGGAGCATGAGCCATGGGTCTACCCTTGGATTGTTGGATACATCCCGGCACGCGCAGACACGGTTCCAGGAGGTGCATACAGCACGGAATCTGATATAGTCAGGGATGTCAAGCTTCCTTATAACTGTACCAACAATGTCGATCTGAAGATTAGCCCAATCTGCCATCCTAGCAGAATTAACTTCCAGAAGCCTGAAGAGAAAACATAACCATCGTGTATCAGTGGACATCATGCATCTATGACATCAAATACAAAAGCATCAACTTTCTAGCAGCAAGTTTCTGAAATAACCAAAATGTCCAAATAAGTCCATAAAAAATGCATCCAAGCCACATGGGGGTTGAATAACATGTTTGATGTGTACAGCTAAATATCACTATATATGTACATCTAGTAGTAGAAATCAAACAAAATGTCACACTCATATTATTCTTGGTTGTGATCAACAAAAAAATAAGTAAAAACACAACTTAGTTCAATAATGACAACTCAAAACCTTAATACTAGCAAACAAGTTATGATGCTTTACAGGCTTCAGTAGAACCTAAAGCAACTTTGATAAGTATTCACATCAAATGCTGTTTCACCAGCCAATAGCTAACACAGAGTAGAAACAGGAACAGTATCAGCCAGAGAATAATGACAAGGAAAAACATGTTGCCTCATGAGATAATATTACAGTTGAATATACTAGCTTCAATATCATCCGATCAACTGACCTTACAAAACTATTATCTTAAGGGACCAAAATGAGCCAAGTTAAAATTTGTCAAATATAATAGAAAAACAATATGCACACCATTTCCAGACCATCATTATCATCAAGTAGTTTAAACGCTATAGAGTTAAAGACCGGACGAAAACATGACTACCCCGTTGCTATGTTGGTCACAAGCTACATACATAGCTTAACTATGTGAATACACCCGTCGACAATGCTGAAGTATATGGTATGTGGTCATAGTACCTTTGCAGACATGCTACTTATTAGTTATTACCAATTCAGCTGTTGCAGGGATCAACACTCAACAACAGAAGAATGAATGACAGCATCATAAATTAAAGCAGATTGAAGAGGAAAGAACATGCCCTGGCGCCTTGTGAGATAACTGAAGACAAGACACCAGAGCATGCTAAACAACATTGAGTATTGACCACTGACCCGCCAAACTACTACCTCCGTTCCATAATGTAGAACATTTTGGCAAACTACATTAGTTTGCTAAAACGTTCTAATGGAACAGATTTAGTACTAAATAAGGAGAACCTTCATCCTAGTGTTGCGAGGTTCAAATAGTCGACACTCCCTCCGTCCTGAAATAAGTGCCTTGAATTTGTCTAGATTCACATGTATCTAGACGCATTTTAGTGTATAGATACATGCAAATCTATACAAACCCAAGTCACTTATTTCAGGACGGAGGGAGTACTATATATATCCATGAAAAATGGAAGTGAATGTGGCAATGTGCAATGTACATAAGTAATTGCTACCCTGAGGCACTAGCAGAAAAAAATGAGGCTAAGTTTCCACATTGTCTGGCTCGTTTCTAAGCCGGCGTCACTAGAGTGTGCAATCCTGCAAGGCCAAAGTGGTAGCTCATGCATAGAACTCGAATATCATAGAGCTACATCCTAACTGATGAAAGCATGCACACATGAAGAATGAACAGGTAACTAGGGTGGCAAGCGGCGCGTTATGCGGGGCGGATTTCTATTCCGAATAGCACGATTCAGCTACAAGTGGGATGCACGACGGCAGTACAATTTGTTCTCTATTTCGTGTATTGCGGGTCAAAGCGGGACCCGCTTCTGCAACCCAGGTAACTAGAGATGGAAAAACTACTACATGAACAGTTCTTCTATGCCTAAACCGTGGTTTCCTTTTTGGAAGTTAGAAAGGAACGGGTTCTGCGACATCCTAACAAGAATCATAGTCGCGAGCACTAATCCCTTCGAAGGAGCACATGATATTAAATTAACCCCCCAAACCCTACCAAAACCCCTCGGTAATAAAAGTAGTATACAACCTCGGATCAGACCCTTCAGTCGTCACAGAAACCCCTAAATCAAACGCACAACTCCTCATCCAACAGAAACAGAAAATGGACCGAGATCAAATCGTGAACACAGGCCGCGAAAAATAGGAGCTAGGCCCTCACCTCTTATCCGTGAGCAACCGGAAATTTGGGCCTACACGACGACGCGGGCCTGGATCTCTCCTCTGCGCCGCCGCCCGACGGCGACGCCGATGTTGAAGAGGATCCGAGCGGCGACGGCTTCGATCCGAGCCGCGGCGGCGCGATTCGGTGCAGGGAAGGCGCGGAGAGGGTGTGGAAGAGGTGAGGCTGTGTCGAGAGCGCCAGAGGTGAAGGGCACCGCCGGCACCGGTGCGGGCACGCGGCCGAGGCGAGGGGAGGAGAAATCGAGGGGGAGGCGGGGTGGGAGAGGGGGTTGGAACTTGGAACTGACGGAGCTGGGTTGAAGAGCAGAGCAGCCGGTCGGTGTGGGACGGGATGACGTGGCACCCTGCTTCCGTTGGTTGCAACGAACGCATTTTTTTACGTACAGTATTTTTTATTTCAACAAATACAAACGAAACCTACGAACCAAAATGACACGCCCATTCGTGCTTGCTAGCGACCGAGTGGCCTTCGCTGTCCAGCGACGTGGTGATGGGGTCGTGCTGACTAACTTTATCGATCGCGCACTCCACAAACCATAAATCTTTGTGGAGCCCGCCGTTGACCGAGACTCGAGTGGTATTGGACGGCGTCGCCATCGGCGAGGTGGAGGATGGCCCGACATCGTGACGCCGCTGGCTACGCACTTGGGCAAAGTTCGGACCTCGGAGCCATCGACACAGAGCACCATGGATGTTTTCCGGAGTTATATCTAGGTCTAGCCGAGCTACTAGGAGTACTAGATTTTATTCAAAATTATTTGGGCCAGGGATGAAGAAGAAAGAGGTCGACGGAATGCACAAGCACATACTTTGGTACCAGTAGTGCGCTTGGTACTCGATGATTGCGTAAAAATTCAGTCCATTTAGAAAGAAACGAATTTTATTTTTACAACATTCATACAAAATGATTGCGTAAAAATTCAGCCATGCATCTTGATGGGTCTACTGCTGCGTCTCCGTCTTGGTTTTGCTATTGTTGGCATAGCCGTGACCACCCTCGTTGATCGTGTCATTCATGCCATCCTCGTCGTCGTTTTTCACGAAATCCTACACCCTAATTAGACATCATAAAGCGGCGAGAGCAGTGCACTGGCAATAGCGAAGAAATATGGCAATCATACAGTATCGTCGACGACTCGGCTCGCATTTTGCCGAACAGGTTGACTGGCGTCGGCATGTTCGCGGCAGAGATGGTCCGCCGCTTCGTCGACGCCTCCGGGCATGCGTCCTCGTTGGCGTCAACCCTATTCTGGCTGGCGAGGAGGCGCTCGTTCTCCTCCCGGCGCTCCATCTCGAGCCTGGCAGCGACGCGGAGATTTCTCGCCGCCACCCACCGGCCATTGCGCTTCTCCGACTTGATCTTGCGCTCCTCCGGCGTCTGTTCCTTTGAGGGTTTCTTCGGCCGGCCGCGCTTCTTGGCGGCGGGAACGCTGGCGGGTGCAAGATCGACCATGGTTGCGGGATCCATCGCCTTCCCTTCCGCTCCCGCCAGTGAAAACTTGGGATAGATTTTTTGGAGGGAGAAGTGATGTGGTATTTGTGCCACTGGCAGGAGGGACCGCCAAAGGTAAAGAGAGAACGCGTTCGGACAAGCGCGTCGTCCGGGCCGACCCAACTGAACCCCAGTTTAAGTGCATGAATGGATCGAGCCAGACGCGTTTGATGGATCGGTTCGCTGAGACGCTACGCACGCCCGCGCATCCGTGCGAACAGGTTTGGACACGCTCGGACCGGATGGCTCGGCTCGATAGAAATGCCTTAGGACGGACGATCACACACGTGCAGTCCGCGCATGAAAAACTGCCTTGCAAGATCTGTATCACGACCGTCCCGTAATTTTCCATGTGAGTAAAATACACGGCTAGTACTCAAACTTGTCGGCAAGATTCGGATCGGTCATCATACTTAGAGAATACCAATTTACGGTCACTAAATACGGTTGTGTATCCATAGACGGCCACCGGTTCTAGTATCTGGTGGTATTTGCGGACGTGGCAAACATGGGACCCTTGTCTGGCCTACTAGGGCTCCACCTCAGCATTAATTTTTTGCAAAAATGTCCCTTAAAAATCCCTCCTTCTCCTTATTCCTCCTCTCTCTCACACACCTAAATCCTCGACCCCCATCCGCCGTCCCCGTCCTCGACCACCACCGCCTTGGCCTCCATTCCGGCCCTGCGGCGCCACCATCCCCACCAACTACCCCTACCAATGCCCCCGCGAGGCCACCCTTGTTCCTCCGGCGTGCCGCCCACCCCCTCGTGCATGGCATGTTTGCCACTTCTCGGCCCGTGCATCGCCCAACTCCTTGTGCGCAGCCTCCTACTCCTCTCGCACGCCACCCTCTAGCGGCCTGCTGCCCGCCCCCGACCCCATGCCCCACACCTAACCGCTGGCGCTGAAGGCAACATCGACGGGCACGTCCCGACAATGAACCCGACGGTGCCGTCGCCGCACGCGGTCGCTCCCGGTGGATCCGCGCCATCCTCCTCGCCTCCCGCAGCCGCGCCCGTGCGAACCTCGTGCGCGTCCGCGCCCGGGCCCCTGCACCGGCCCCGCGATGACGCCCATTGACGGACGTGTTGGGGATATGCTATATGGGTGTCCTAATAGCATGTCACTTATCCGGATAATCCGGGTGGCCCATAGTCGGTAGCATGGCCTATGGCCTGTTGGGCGGCCCAGTTAGATGGATCCAGAAGGGAGGCCCATGCCGGATAAAGAAAGGCTACGGTGGAGTCATCAATGTACCCGGAGCCTTGGAGTGCAAGATACACAAGACTATTAATAGACGGTGTAGGACTTTGTAACCTGTCCGGCTAGGACTTTTCCCTGTAACCCTAGGACCTGGCGACTATATAAGGCGGGCCTATGGGAACCTTTAGGGTATAACAATAGACAATCTCAGACAACCTCGCACAGCGAACCAATTGAAGGGAATATGCCCTGAGAGGCAATAATAAAGTGTTTATTATGTGTATTCCAAGTATATGATAGATATTTATTTTGCATGCTATAATTGTATTAATACTGAAACATTAATACATGTGTGTTTAATAAACAAACAGAAAGTTCCTAGTTATGTCTCTCTCATAAACTAGCTCGTTGATTAACAAGATGATCAAGGTTTCCTGATCATGGACATTGAATGTTGTTAATAACGGGATCACAACATTAGTGTAATGGTGTGATGAACATTCATCCGAAGTATAGCATTACGATCAAAGTCATTGAGTTTATATTGCTATAACAACTTACGAAGTGATCCTAATCCTTAGACCATGAGATCATGTCAATCACTAACACCGGAAGAGTTTTTTGATAACATCAAACGTCACACCGTGTGAGTGATTATAAAGATGGATTCAGAACTAATAAAGTGTTATGTTGAGGCTCATGGATCGAGAGTGGAATTTGTTCATCCCGATGGCGGATAGATATACTCTGGGCCCTCTCGGTGATATCACATTGATTAGCTTGCAAGCAAGTGATTTGATCACTAGAATGTTATATCACGGGAACGAGAAAAGAGTGCATGTCAGTAACAAGATCAAACTAGGTATGGAGATACCGATGATCGAATCTCGGACATGTAATATATTGTGAAACAAAGGGATTAAGATATTGTCACATCCCAAAAATACTAAACTTAAATCATCAAAATTAGGGTTAACAAAAACTTTTGTAAATAAAATTATGAAAGCATGCATATGAGTATGCATTGAATTTGAAATTCTTTTGAACCACCTTGTTTGTGTGTTTCCTTGCTTGTAAAATGTTTATTAGGTGAAATAAACATCATCTAAAACATTTCCCACACTTTTCCTAAAGACAAATAAATCAAAACAAATAAAATAAAGGAATGGTCATTGTGACCAATTTAACTCCCATGCCTACTTAGGCTGTCTCAAACTTTCAGAACCTAACAGAAACTTTTCTGGATCTTTGCACCCCTTGATTTTACTCATAACAAAGCATCAAGGCCCACTTTGTGATCATCCAGAAACTTTCAAATGCATAGTTTAAATGACAATTCAAAATTGAATCTTTATCATATGGGAAGATTCCACTTTTTCAAAAACCACTCAAACAAGCTCAACTTTCAAAACCCAAGCATCTGCAGACTCACCAGCACCAATCTAGCACACCCACAAAAAATCATTTCAAAATTCAAAATTTGAATTCATGCGGCCATTTCATCAAACACATTGCAGACACAAATCATACAAAATCTAAACACTATAGTGAGCAGTGATTGAAGCCTAACTTGTTCCCTCTCTAGCTCACAACCATCTCAGTAGATCATCTAGCAAGTTAAAACAAGCACTAGCACCACTGTGAGCTTGCCAAAACCATCAATGGTGAACAGCCGAAGCCAACCTTGTCACCCCCATGTCGACAGCAAGCTAGGAGGAGAAACAAGCCTAGCCAGCATGTCTGGGAGGCAGCCCACCGTCCACCGTCACTTCCTGTCCAACGCTCGAACCTTGCCAACCACTCGACCACACGCACGGACCGTGCCCAGACCGCCAGCGACCATGCCGAGCGTGCGCCAGAGCGCCACCCTCGACCGAAGCCCACAGACCGCGCGCCGCCCTCGCCGCGTGCATGCACGATCACCACCAACCTAGGAGACCGCCAGACATCCTCGTTCGCTGCCTCATGACGCACAGCCACCGCTCGCCGTCGAAGACGCAGCCTCTGCCGCGCAGAGCGTGGCATGTTCCAGACCAAGCCGCACCGCCCCACGCCTCGAAACCATGTCGTTGAGCATCGCCAGGGAACACCGCACCGCCCTCTACCTTCGCCCATGCCAATAGCCGTCTGTACCATCGCCCCCGGCGAGCTCACCGTGCGCCCTGTCGGTCCCCTCGCTCGACTATAAATAGAGGACTCTCCCGCTCGAATTCTTCACACCATTCTACTCCCCTCTCATCACTGATCGTGCCACACCGTTCCCGGAGCAAGGAGAGCAGCGCATCGCCGGAATTTCACCGGAGCCCGCCGCCTCTAGAGAAGAAGGGCGCCATCGATTTAAATCCCTTGAGGCTGCCGCACCACTGAGTTCGCCGTCGTCGACTTCATCGTTCGCCTCATGACCTCGCTTTGCACCGGTGAGCCCCAGCCCTGGCAGCGCTAGGTTTACATCTCATGCGTTGCCCACCGTCGATGATGACTCCCAGCCGTTGGATTAGAATCAGATCGAACGACCCACGTTGCCCCTTACCGCTTCGCACCCCCTGTCTCACTGACGCGTGGGGACACCCACTTAAGCAGCCCGCAGGAGCACTGCGCTTAGCAGGCCGGCCCGTTAACTTTTCCCGCGCAGCCCAGTTATTTGAATTAAACTTTTTCTATTTTATTTTAAACTCACTTCTGTATCCAACTTCAAAAATCAACCCAGATCGATTCATTGCACCAAATCGAATGAAACCAATTTTGTTAGAAAGGTCTGTGAATGCTGAATCCAGGCCCGTTGGATTCAAGTCATTTGGATCTATACATCACCCATGGTAAAAATAACAAGGCAGAAGCTTTTCTGCATTCAAACATTTTTCAAATTTAAACCATAATAGCTTTTGAGTTTATTCCAACTCTCAAAAATCACATTTAACCATACCTTTCAGAATATATAAAAATATATAGGTTTACTTGCAGAAATAATGTTCAAGTAATAAAAGAATGCCCCATAGGCATTCCTAGTCACTTTATTTAATTAAAATAAAAGGGTAAAACCTTATTAAATTGTGACACCACTTTAAATCATATTCCCATGGACTAAAATATGTGGTGATGACATGTGTCAACATGATCCCATGTTTGGTTTGGAGAATATTAAATCTTAAGTAGTTTTTCAATGAGTAGAATTACTTTTCTAAAAATAAAAGGAATTAAACCAAGCCTTCATCTTGTAATATTAGAGGTGATGTTAGATCATCTATAGGACCCTTGTGTGTGATGATTGCAAGTAGTTAAGTATTGTTTGGTGATTGTGTACCTCGTATTTATTCATAGACGCTAGTACCGACCAAGGATACGAGGAGGAAGGAGGATTCTACGAAGAAGAAGCCAAGGAGAACTTCAACCACTGCTCTGCACAAGGCAAGCCTTACTAATCAAGTTGACCTATGCAAGCCAATACTTGCAAGCTTTATTAACTAAGTGGACCAATGCAAGCTAACCCTTGCAAGATACCCTACTGATGCCACAAACCACTACTTGTTACTCTGCCCACTATATGCCTTAAGCATATGTGATCATATCCACTTGATAAACCAATCCTAGTTTTACTTGCAAGCTTCTTACTTTATTTCTTTATCAAATCTCTTACCTAGATTTTTCCTAAGTAAATGGTAGATACTAGAAGGATACTTGAAGGTTGCATAAAGAGCATAAAGTTTGGCCTAAGTTAGAAACCTTGATATTAGCCTGAGACATAAGGTTGTACTTAGTTGAAAATCCACTAGTCCACCACCCCTCATTAGTACTTACCCCCACTTGTAGATGCTAGTGCTAAGCATAAAACTTGATAACTTTAGATGGGAATACTTGGTGGAAAAATGGTTATGAAAACCTTGGAATGATGGATCATTCTATTGAAATGTTTTGGACATGTGTTTCCGAACACCTGATGATTTTGGTGATGAAAATGTTGAGGCATGAGCCTTAGCCCTTTATAAAACTGATGGTTGTCTGGATGCGATACCATTCCAATTTTATCGTACAACCACAATACCCGAAGATTGGGTAGGGCTTGACTGGAAACTTATATACCTTAGTATTAGTTCCCTCATGGCCAAGGTCTGAGCTGAGGCTACCTTGTGAAGATTGTCCACCTGTGCGGTACCCAAGATGACAGATGGTCATGGTTGGGAGGACAAACTCACAGGAGAGGTGTTTATACTAGGGCGTGTAATTGAAAGGTTAGGATTGATTATCCGCATACTAAGTATGGTGAATTAAGGATTTGTTCCTGACGGATGTATCGAATGTTGTGGTGAAAGTGTACAATCTCTGCAGAGTGTCAAACTATTGGGATAGCCGCGTCCGCGGTTATGGACAGTTGGAGTGGCCATACTGTTCCCCCGTCAGACTTTTCAAAATGACTTGTGAAATTAATTGAGACTTTGACTTGACCACAACAGGGTTGTGACATGAGTTACAAGATCCCACTTAGGTGTTATAAAACTTCAACTAGCATTCGTTGCTCCTAAACTTAGCAGAGATAAATCTGGATTTTTGCAAAATAACCCTAGAGCCTAGTGTCCTATTATCCAAAAAAACCCTTTACCTGTTAGTATTAGTTTGCGAGTACTTAAAGAGTACTCATGGCTTTGTTCCTGGCTATTCCCATGGCCAGACTATGAAGAGGAGTATCTGGAGGATGGACCCCAAGAAGGTTACGACAACTAGGATCATATCCCATCGCCAGCATTGCCTGTGACCCCGAAGATGGAGCTTCGCCTACGCTACCGTTACTATTACGTATTCCGCTGCTTGATGTTGTATTAAGAACTGGATCATGAGATCCCTATTTGTGTAAGAACTTATGTATCGTTTGTAATGGATGATGTACTATGGTATCCAATTCTGTTATGTCTCGCAAAAATGGTAATCCTGGGATTGCGATGTATGGCATATGAGGCATCCGGATTAAAATCCGGTGTTGACAGATACTAGCATAAGAGGTTAAGCGATCACAAGAAAATCATCGTTGAATGTGTGGAGTCGGTATGGGTCTCGGATCCCACTTCGATTATTGATCAGAGGGGTCTCGATCATGTCCGCATTATTCACGAACCATAGGGTGACACACTTAAGAGACACCGACATCCAATTGGAGCAAAAGTTTCATCTTGAAAGAATGAACAAGCGCAGAATTTATTTCACTAGATATCAAAGCAGGTTTTGGGTGAAATTGCATAAAGTGGTTATGCATGTGAAATAGAATTCTAGCAAGGGTTATTGTGAATGTTTGTCATTAAAGTAATTGACAAAATTCTGAATAAAATAAAGAGTTTTATTTAATGAGAGTTTGCATTAAATTTGGTGGAAATTTAATGGGAATTTGAGTGGGTTTTTAGTGGAGAAAATTGAAGGGCCATTTTGTGAGTGGAGTGTCCACCCACATGAATGAGGAGAGGTGGGGCACCCTCCATGGACGGTGGCCATGCCCCTGGGCTTGCCCCCTCTCCTATATAAAGGCCTCCTCTCACTTCTCACTCACACCTCCTCGTGAAGGATCTCTCTCCTCTAGAATTTATCCCCATGGTCTCGGATTCTGAGATACATGTTCAGTGGCTATTCGTCAAGAAAGAGTTGTGCTTCCGCTGCATCGCTGGGCGAGGCGGAGGTTGCTCGGTGCCTCGAGCGTGTGTGCGAGCACGGATCTGGCTGATTCTTGGCGCTAGGACTTCCTCTCGATCTTGAGATCGGCAAGATCGTCTACATCAACCACGAGTTGAACTCGTTAAGCTTTGTCGGTCTTCAAGGGTATGTTCTCTACGGATATACATCCTTTGTTGTTTGTATCTAATAGATAGATCTTGGTACATAGTTAACATCGTAGGAAAATTTTTGTTTTCTATCTGCGAACCCTACTGTGGTATCGAGCCGGTCATGCGTAGATGCTTTACACGGGTAGTACACATATGAGTATGTGGGCGATGATGATCATGTTGTTGCTCCTTAGTTGTAATTTTGGATATTGGTGGCATAGTGGGATGAAGCGGCACGGACAAACTTTACATGTCCTCGCACATGAGACATGTTCCACGCTTGACATGCAACTAGTTTGCATAAGTGGCTAGCGGGTGTCTGTCTCTCCTACTATAGTCAATATCTATTTTGCAACGAGTTGTCAACAATTTGGTTATCCTTGTTGTGGTTCATGTTCGTAGGTAATAGGTAAGAACGGTTCTATCTCAAAAGCCCTAAGCCACGTAAAACTTGCAATGGATAAATTAGAGGCATCTAGTTTAGATTGTTGCTGGGCTAGTGTTATGATATGGTGATGTTGTAAGTAAAAGTATGAGATGATACTCTTACAACATACATAACGTGTAATCTCCATAGACCTTGGACTTACACATATAGGTATGATAGTGATCATACCATGATGCACATGATAGAGATCATATGCGGGAACCATATCATTTCACTAATAAACATGTGATATTTGATAGCATCTTATATTGCTTGTTTAGCGCTTTGTTAGCATAATAAGATGATCTCTCATTTAAATATCAAGATAAGAATGTATTCTTCCTTTAGTATGCACCGATTACGTTTTCGTCGCTCCAAGACATCACGTGATGATCAGGTGTTCTTGGATCCACGACCATATTTCGGGTGTAAAACAGTTACACACGCGAATACTAAGGTTCTAACTTGGCGAGCCTAGCATGTACAAACATGGTCTCGGAACACAGAACGAAAGGTTAAGCATGAGTCATATAGTAGATATGATGCCCATTTGATGCTCGCCTTTGAAGCTATACCGACTCACGTGATGATCGGACTTGGTATAGGGGATTTGGTTCATGTAATCACCAAAAAGGCACGAGAGATGTCGTTTTTGAGTGGGAGTTCATTCATAATATGGATTAGTTGAACTCAATCTATCATACACTTAGTCTAAACTTTACAAATTCTGTTGTAGATGGCACCACCTGCTTTTAATTTCAATGTGTTCATGGAGAAAGAGAAACTTGCAACGAACGGTAGCAACTTTACCGAATGGGCCATGAATTTGAGGATTCTCCTCTCTGCCGCACAAAAGCAATACGTGCTAGAAGCGCCACTAGGCCCCCACCTTTTGAGGATGCCCCTGACAAGGAGAAGAATGTCTATCAGACTCGTCAGGAGGACCACAACTTAGTTCATTGCGACATATTGTATGGGCTAGAGCCAGAACTTCGAAAGCGTTTCGAAAACGGCAATGCTTTTGATACAATGGGTGAGTTGAAAATGATTTTCGACACACATGTTGCTGTAGAGAGCTACAACGCTTCAGAAAATTTCTTTAGCTGCATGATGGAAGAGCACAACTCCGTTAGTGAGCATGTACTCAAGATGTCGGGTTACGCCGACAAGATTGTGTCCTTGGGAATAACGATTCCCATTGACTTAGGCATACATCGTGTTCTGCAGTCTCTGCCACCTAGCTATAAGAGCTTTGTGATAAACTATAATATGCAAAGCATGAAGAAGTCTCTCCCCGAGCTTCTGTCAATGCTTAAAACTGCAGAAGTGGAGATCAAAAAGGAACATCAAGTGTTGATGATCAATAGGAACACTGGTTTCAAGAAAGACAAGAAGGGAAAACGGAAGGAAAGTAAGGGCGGCAAGCCGGTTGCCGTGCCTGAAAAGAAACTCTGAGTTGGACCTAAGTCTGATACCGAGTACTACTATTGTAAGGGGACTAGCCACTGGAAGCGCAACTACCCCAAGTATTTGGCAGACTAGAAGGCCGGCAAGGCAAACAAAGGTATATATGATATACATGTTATTGATGTGTACTTGACTAGTGCTTGCAGTAGCACCTAGGTATTTGATACCGGTTCAGTTGCTAATATTTGTAACTCGAATCGGTGACTGGAACAAGCGACCGCTAGCAAGGGTGAGGTCAAGATGCTTGTCGGCAATGGATCAAGCGTTGATGTGATCATTGTCGTAACGCTACCTCTCCATTTGCCGTCGGGATTAGTTATAAACTTGAATAATTGTTATCGGTGCACTGAGCATGAACATTGTATCTGGATCGTGTTTGATGCGAAGTGGTTATTCATTTAAATTCGAGAACAATGGTTGTTCTATTTATATGAATGAAATCTTTTATGGTCATGCACCGATGATGAATGGTTTATTTCTATTAGATCTCGATGATAATGTTACACATATTCATAATGTTGATGCTAAAAGGATTAAACTTAATGATGATATATCCGCATATATGTGGCACTGCTGTCTAGGTCATATTGGCGTTAAACGCATGAAGAAGCTCCATTCAGATGGACTTTTGAAATCACTTGATTTTGAATCATTTGATACATGTGAGCCATGCCTTATGGGCAAGATGACTAGAACGTCATTTTCCGGTTCAATGGAACGGATGACAGTTTGGAAATCATACATTCTGATGTATGTGGTCCAATAAGTGTGTCAGCGCGAGGTGGATATCGTTATTTTGTTACTTTCACGGATGATTTGAGTAGATACGGTTATATCTACTTGATGAAACACACGTCTGAAACCTTTTAAAAGTTCAAGGAATTTCAGAATGAAGTGGAAAATCATCGTAATAGAAAGATCAAATTTCTACGGTCCGACCGTGGAGGTGAGTATCTAAGTTACGAGTTTAGCACTCACATGAAAGAGTGTGGAATTGTTTCACAACTCACACCTGCCGGAACACCACAACGAAATGGTGTGTCGGAACGTTGTAATCGTACTTTATTAGATATGGTTCGATCTATGATGTCTCTGACGGACTTGCCGTTGTCATTTTGGGGTTATGCACTATAAACTGCTGCATTCACTTTAAATCGGGCACCATCTAAATCCGTTGAAAAGACACCATATGAATTGTGGTTTGGAAACAAACCTAAGCTATCATTTCTTAATGTTAGGGGATGCGATGTTTATGTGAAGAAACTTCAACCGGATAAACTCGAACCCAAAGCGGAAAAATGCGTCTTCATAGGATACCCTAAGGAAACTATTGGGTATTCCTTCTATCACAGATTCGAGGGCAAGGTTTTTGTTGCCAAGAATGGATCCTTTCTAGAGAAAGAGTTTCTCGCGAAAGGTGTGAGTAGTCGGAAGGTAGAACTCGAAGAGGTTATTGAACCTTCTCTTCAAAGTATGGCGAGTAGAGCAGCGCCGGAAGTTGTTCCGGAGTTGGCTCCACCTGTTGAAGAGGGAACTAATGATAATGATCATGAAACTCCGAAAGAGAGTACTATCGAACCTCGCAGGTCTAGCAGGACGCGTGCAGCTCCCGAGCTGTATGGAAATCCTGTCATGAATTTCATGGTTGATGAAAATGATGACCCTACGACATATGAAGAAGCGATGATGAGCCCGGATTCCAACAAATGGTTAGAAGCCATGAAATCCGAGATGGAATCCATGTATGAAAATCAAGTTTGGAACTAGGTGGAATTACCTCACGACCGAAAGGCCATGGAGAACAAATGGATTTTCAAAAGAAAAACTGATGCTGATGGTAATGTGACCGTCTATAAAGCTCGACTTGTCACAAAGGGGTTTCGACAAATTCAAGGAGTTGACTACGATGAGACATTCTCTCCTGTAGCGATGCTAAAGACAGTTAGGATTATGTTATCAATTGCTGCATATTTCGATTATGAGATATGGCAGATGGATGTCAAAACCGCGTTTCTCAATGGTAATATTGAAGAAGAGTTGTATATGATACAACCAAAGGGTTTTGTTGATCCTAAGGATGCTAACAAGGTGTGCAAGCTTCAGCGATCCATCTATGGATTGAAGCAAGCATCACGAAGTTGGAATCTCCGCTTTGATGAGGTGATCAAAGAGTTTGGATTTGTCCAAACTTATGGAGAAGCTTGTATTTACAAGAAAGTGAGTGGGAGCAATGTGGCATTTCTGATATTATATGTGGATGACATATTATTGATCGGAAATGATATAGATCTTTTAAATAGTGTTAAAAGTTATCTAAACAGAAATTTTCAATGAAGGACCTAGGTGAGCGTCATACATATTAGGCATAAAGATCTATAGAGATAGATCTAGGCGCCTAATAGGGCTATCACAAAGTACATACCTTGATAAGATTTTAAAGAAGTTTAAAATGGCGCCGAAGTAAGAAGGGTTCTTACCTATGTTGCAAGGCAAGACATTGAGTAAGACTCAAAGTCCGACTTGGCGGAAGAAAGAGAGATAATGGACAAAGTCCCTATGCTTGACCATAGGCTCTATAATGTACGCCATGCTATATACAAGACCGGATGTGGTACATGCTATTAGTTTGACTAGTAGGTACTAATCGGATCCAGTTACGAACCTTTGGATAGCGGTCAATAATATCCTTAAGTACTTACGAAGAACTAAGGATATGTTTCTTGTATCTGAGGTGAAGAAGAGCTCGTCGCTAAGTGTTATGTTGACGCTAGCTTTGACACCGATCCGGATGACTCTAAGTCTCAATCCGGATCGTATTTCTCATGAATGGCGGGGCGGTTAGTTGGAGGAGCTCCAAACAACCTGGTGGCGGGATCAACAACGGAGGCGAATATGTTCTTTGCTTGAGCGGCTCGAAGCGATTTGGATGAAGGAGTTCATATCCGAACTAGGAGTGGTTGCAAGCGTTGGACCCAATGGTGATCTATTGTGACAACAATGGTGCCATTTCAATGCCAAAGAGCCAAGGTCTCACAAGCATTCCAAGCATATTAAGCGCGGTTTCACTCCATCCATGAGCATGTTAAGGGATGGAGATATAAAGATTGTAAAAGTACATACGGATCTCAATGTAGCAGATCCGTTGACTAAAACTCTCCTAGAGCAAAACATGATCAACACGAACTCAATGGGTGTTAGATTTATCACTATGTAACTAGATTATTGTCTCTAGTGCAAGTGGGAGGCGAAGGAATATGCCACGAGAGGCAATAATAAAGTGTTTATTATGTGTATTCCAAGTATATGATAGATGTTTATTTTGCATGCTATAATTGTATTAATACGGAAACATTAATACATGTGTGTTTAATAAACAAACAGAAAGTTCCTAGTTATGCCTCTCTCATAAACTAGCTCGTTGATTAACAAGATGATCAAGGTTTCCTGATCATGGACATTGGATGTTATTAATAACGGGATCACAACATTAGTGTAATGGTGTGATGAACATTCATCCGAAGTATAGCATTACGATCAAAGTCATTGAGTTTATATTGCTATAACAACTTACAAAGTGATCCTAATCCTTAGACCATGAGATCATGTCAATCACTAACACCGAAAGAGTTTCTTGATAACATCAAACGTCACACCATAACAGGGTGATTATAAAGATGGATTCAGAACTAATAAAGTGTTATGTTGAGGCTCATGGATCGAGAGTGGAATTTGTTCATCCCGATGACGGATAGATATACTCTGGGCCCTCTCGGTGATATCACATTGATTAGCTTGCAAGCAAGTGATTTGATCACTAGAATGTTATATCACGGGAACGAGAAAAGAGTGCATGTCGATGCGAGATCAAACTAGGTATGGAGATACCGATGATCGAATCTCGGACATGTAATATATCGTGAAAAAAGGGATTAAGATACTAGCGTAAGAGGTTCCGACGATCACAAAAATCATCGTTGAATGTGTGGAGTCAAGATGGGTCTCGGATCCGCTTCGATTATTGATCCGAGAGGGTCTTGATCATGTCCGCATTATTCACAAACCGTAGGGTGACACATAAGAGACACCGACATCCAATTGGGGCAAAAGTTTCATGCCGAAGAATGAATGAAGCGCAGGAATTTATTTCACTAGATACGAAATAGGTTTTCGGTGAAATTGCATAAAGTGGTTATGCATGTGAAATAGAATTCTAGCAAGGGGTTATTGTGAATGCTTGTCATTAAAGTAATTGACAAAATTCTGAATAAAATAAAAGAGTTTTATTTAATGAGAGTTTGCATTAAATTTGGTGGAAATTTAATGGGAATTTGAGTGGGTTTTAGTGGAGAAAATTGAAGGGCCATTTTGTGAGTGGAGTGTCCACCCACATGAATGAGGGAGAGGTGGGGGCTCCCCATGGCCGTGCCATGCCCCTTGGGCTTCCCTCCCTATATAAGGAGCCCTCCTCTCACTTCTCACTCACACCTCCTCGTGAAGGATCTCTCTCCCTCTAGAATTTATCCCCATGGTCTCGGACTAGCGAGATACATGTTCCCGTGGCTATTCGGCAAGAAAGAGTTGTGCTTCATGCATCGCTTTGGGCGAGGAGGCGGAGGTTGATCGGTACCTCGAACGTGTGTGCGAGCACGGATGCGCTGCTGATTTGCGGCGCTAGGACTTCCTCTCGATCTTGAGATCGGCAAGAGATCGTCTACATCAACCACGAGTTGAACTTGTTAAGCTTTGTCGGTCTTCAAGGGTATGTTATCTACAGATATACATCCGCCCATTGTTTGTATCTAATAGATAGATCTTGGTACATAGTTCACATCGTAGGAAATTTTTTGTTTTCTATGCTGCGAACCCTACACCAATCCCTGTAACTCGGCGTATTGCCCTTATAGTGATATATAGTAGGAGTAGGATTCCGCCACCGTTGTGGGATCTGAACCTGGGTAAGATGTGTTACCTCGTACCTGTCAACCGTCCGCCTTACCCCACGTCTCTAAACACGCACTGTGAGGACCCCTCCATGGCGTACTCGTCGGCAATACCACGACAATTGGCGCCCACCGTGGGGCAAGAGGCGCTTCAGGCTCTTTAGCGGGCGAGGACCAAGATCTTCGCGGGAATCAGAGAAACCGTAGCCATTGGCCGTGTTCTCTTCTCCGACAACGTTCCGATCGTCCCTCCCGACGAGTTCTGGATCCCGGCGAAGACGAACCCTACGCGGTGTTCGATCGTTCCCATCAGAGACATCCACCTCTTCATCGGCGAAACCGACTCGGGCACTAGTTCCCTGGGAGTTGGAGGAGAATCAAGACCCGCACGGACTGCCTACGGGCAGGATACGTTCGCGGAAGGATCGATGTCGGATCTCTCTTTGGAGTTTGCCGGCAAAGATCGGAAAGCACCAAGGCCCGCACGGACCGCCTACGGGCAGGATACGTTCGCGGAAGGATCAATGTCGGATCTCTCTTCAGAGTTTGCCGACAAAGATCGGAAAAGTTCAAGGCCCACCCAAACCGCCCCTGTGCAGGATATAAAGGTGGAAGATCACTGCAAATCCGCCGGCTTCGTCCGTGCGTCTGGACAGCAGAGATCCAAGTTCGTCGGCGTGATTACCATCTTCGATCTGGCATGCTGCGTTCAGAGAGAAGGCAAAACCCCCCGCGATTACCTGGCCAGGTGGATCCGTATACGAGCCGATCTAGCCCACTACCCCAATGAGGATGCTATGTATCACTTTGTGGAAGGACTGGACCATGGAACGCTTCTCCGACATTCTATAAGACGGCAGCAGGCGTCAGGACGCCTTACCTTCGAAGGCATGGTGAGCACCGTCAACAACTACGCGGAGGACGAAGCGGCAGCTCAGACAGCGCTTGCGCTCATTGACGGAGCCCCTCCGATTCAGCCACCGCCACCACCTCCTCCGGCCACCATCATCGCAGCTGCGCCGCCACCTCCAGTCATCGTCGCTGCTGCTGCACCTCCACCCCCTGTCATCAAGGAAGTCATGGCACCCTCTGACTCTATGATTGACGCGCTATACGCCGACTTAAGTGCAGATTCAGAGGAGATAGATTTCAGTCCGGAGGAACTAGACTCCGCCATGCAGGAGATGGAGGAGGAGTACACGCGCGGCGAGCAAGCCAGTAATGCCGTCATGTCCCGAGAAGTGTTCGTCACCATTGGGACATCGATGGATGAAGATCAACCTGGACGAGCTCCGCCTACGGCGCTGGAAAAGGGGAAGGGGACACTTATTGCTGCTGACGATGATCACGCAAAAGTCATGCCTCCTCCTCCTAACCCAGTCACGGCCTTGAGAACTCAGACCGCCCGAGCAACAACAACACCGCAAACTTGCCACCTCCAGCATCTATGTCTGCAGCAGCCCAAGTTACTCCAGCTGATAGAGTGATGTACGGCAATCTCCTCGTCGAGCCGCTAACCGTTGCTCATATCCGGAACGTGACCCAGCTTGACGAGAAGCGCGGTATTCTTTGGAGGAAGCGCAGGCCATCGCGGAGCAAGGCGCTAAGCTAGATCGAGATCTGGTCAATGCGCAGAAGTCCATAGAGAAAGCTAGAGCAATGGAGGCCGAGTACAAGACCTTGTTGCTGCAGCAAAAGGCTAAGAAAGCTCCGGCTCGCGTCATCAATGATCCTGGTGTACGGCTCAACCTAGGATGGGATCCCTCGAAGCCGGCACAGGCCAAGCCATACATTGACAATGAAGGCAAGCAGGTGATGCCCACCCCACTCCTTAACCTCGCCGTCGCCAAGACCCTTCTAGAGCAGGATAGATCGCCTGAGGCAGTGGAACAGGTCTATGACCTAGTGGCCAAGGCGGTGAAGCAGTAGGAAAATGCCACCTCTCAGAGGCTTGAGTCTGACCCAGTGCTCTGCCAATCTAGCTAGTACAAGCCGCCAAGGGACAGATCTCCTCTTGATGTCGGGTCCCAGACGGGTTCATCAGAACAAAGACGGAGGGATGCGCGCAATAGGAAGGATGCTATTCCCATATCCTCCAACCACGGAGAAAAGGTCCGACCTTGTCGCCCATCGCCACCGCCCCGATCTCCCCGACGTCACGAAGATTACAAGACTCACCATCGTGCGGATATTCCCCCACCAATGCAGTGCGGCATCGTCATCCACGACAACACGGAGCAGACCAGTCATGATGGAGAGCGCAACCAAGGACACAAGAGCAGGTCACGCCATGACCCTCCGCGTCCGATAAGCAACCGTGACAGGCGTGAGGCGTCGCAGGAGGGTAACAGCAAGAAGGCTAACCCAACCACCACCTCTGCCTCCGTCACCGCCAAGCAGTCACCATGGCGGAGGGGGCCCGCGTCGTTCACGCAACCCATCCCCTGTTGACAACAAGAAGAAGAACCCGGAGCCATACGACGCACGATCGCGGATCGATAAGATCCACGAGGCCTGGGAAGGACCATACTTGGGACCATGTTGCTTTGGACCTGCAATACGGTCCGTAACTTACCCCAAAGGTTTCCGGATTGACAAGACCATCAAGCCCTATGATGGCACCGCCAAGCCAGCCACATGGTTGCAGGACTACGTCAACGCGGTGGAGATTGCCGGAGGCAACCCCAACGTCGCCGTCAAGTACCTCCCATTAATGTTGGCGGGCACGACCCGTCAATGCATCGATGACTTGCCGGAGAAATCTATCTCCAATTGGTTGGACATGCAAGAAGCGTTCACCAAGAACTTTGAGGGTACATACAAGCGTCCCTGCCGTAGGCGATCTCTGATGCGTGCAAGATAAAGACGAGACATCTCGCGCCTACCTCTCTCGCTGGCTGGACATGAAGAATTCCTGCGCAGGAGTGCACGCTCAGACCGCCAAGGCTGTCTTCATCAACGGGTTGGAAAGAGGCACATTGCTCCGACATAAGCTGAAGCGCTTACAGGACAATCACCAGCTTGACTTGAATCAGATGATTCAGTTGGCTAGTGAGTTCGCAGCTGCCGACGACGATGCTCGCGGCTCATTGCCAGCAACAGCCGTTCCAACTCAAGCTCGGAGGAACAATAGTACAAAGCGGAAAACCGCTCCAGAAGAAAAGCAATCTACCGACATGGTCACTATGACTTTTGCAGGACGAGGTGATGGCGGACAACGTGGCCGAGGAAGAGGAGTTGTCCGTGGGCAGCAGTGAGGAAGTGAAACCACCTCGGCACCGCTCCGCGTTCCCCAAACCTACGAAGAGTACCGCGATATGCCGTGCCTCGTACACCTCGACGCCAACGGCAAGGCCACCCATACCAATCGACACTGCAAGTTCGTCAACGACCTCAAGGAAGACCCGGGGTCCGGCTACAAGCGAAGTCGGAAGAACAGACCGCGAGGCAAGGGCAAGGGGAAGAAGAAGGAGGAGGAGTACAAGGACTCAAGTGACATGGACGAGGACGTTGACCCCAAGCACGCCGCCAAGAGCGACGACAAGGGCAAGAACCCCTTCGCAAACAAGGCCCTAGTCTACCACACTTTCCTTGGCACCCCCATCGTCCGACAACAGAAAACCTCTCTAAGGATCCTGATGGCCACTCTCCCCCCCAGTTCCCTAGTACGTGCGCTGGTCGGAGGTTCCAATAACTTGGGATAGGACGGACCACCCAGACCTTATACCCACGGAGAACCAGTACGCCATGGTCATAAACCCTTTGATTGACGGCGTGGAGTTCACCAAGTGTATGGTGGATAGTGGAAGCAGCATCAACATCATATACCTGGATACATTGCAGAAGATGAACTTGACGGAGGAAAACCTAAGGCGGACCAACACCATCTTCCACGGCGTAGTTCCTGGTCGGGGGGCTCGGTCCCTTGGGTGCATTACACTTCAGGTTGCCTTTGGCGATGTTAATAATTACCGCCAAGAGCGCATGACCTTTGAGGTGGTCCCCTTCAAGAGAGTGTACCATGTCATATTCGGCCGCGACATTTTCCACACGTTCATGGCCAAGCCATGCTTCGTCTACAACAAGCTCAAGATACCCGGACCAAACGACATCATCACCGTATCCGGAAGCTTTACCAAGGCAAGGGACTGCGAGATCAACGAAGTAGCCATTGCAGAAGCTGTCCTCTACAGCGAAGAATTCAAAGAGATCCAGAGCAAGGTCAATGACTCAGAGATGCCCGCGTCGAAGAAGCAGATCTCCGACTCCGCTCCTGCGTTCAAGGACGCCATCGAGACCAAGCCGATGGAACTTGTGGTAGGCGATGCCTCCAAGGTCACCGCCATTGGGATGAACCTGGATCCCAAATAGGAAAGCGCGCTCGTAGAGTTCCTCCGTGAGAATAGGGACATCTTTGCCTGGCAACCTGCTGACATGAAAGGTGTACCTAGGGAACTTGCCGAGCACAGCTTAAACATTGACCCAAAATGTAAACCAGTGAAACAACCTCTACGACGCTTTGGAGATGAGAAGATACGCGCCATTGGCAAAGAGATAGCTAGGTTACTTAAGGCTAGATTTATCCGAGAAGTCCTTCACACCCAATGGGTGGCCAATCCTGTACTTTTCCCCAAAAGGGAACCAATGAATTAAGAATGTGCGTTGATTACACCGGCTTGAACAAAGCATGTCCCAAAGATCCGTTTGCTTTGCCTCGCATTGACCAAGTCATTGACTCGACGGCTAGCTCGAAACTTTTGTGTTTTCTTGATGCATACTCAGGATACCACCAGATCAATATGAGGAAGTCGGACCAATTGGCCACTTAGTTCACTAACCCATATGGCACGTTTTGCTATGTCACGATGCCCTTTGGGCTGAAAAACACGGGTGCTACTTACCAGCGGACAATGCAACATTGCCTCCACGACCAAATTGGTCGGAACGTTCACGCTTATGTGGACGATATCTAGAAATAGGATTTAGGCGGGATCCCACCTGACACCCTAATGTCACTGTCGTTAGGTATTTACATGTGCACATGATCTTGCAGATTATGTAGATCAAATCACATGACCGGTATGAAAACATCCATACCAATTGTATTTTCTCAATAAGTTCCGTGTAGATTATGAAGAAGAATGAAGTATTGATCTACATAAAAGGTTATACATCGTGGTGCTCATTGGAGTGACATTAGAAAAAGCAGCTCGATGGATGACGGCCATTTGTATTTTCTCAATAAGTTGTGTGTAGATTATCAATAAGAATCAAGTATTGATCTACATAAAATGTTATCACTAGTAGAAAATGGAGCTTTGGTCCAGAGCATTAGTCCCGGTTCTGGTACAAACCGGGACTAATGCCCTGGTCCCAACGGCAAGAAATGGCCGCAGGGAGCAGAAGACATTAGCCCCGGTTCGTATGGGAACTTTACCCCCGGTTCGTTTAACAAACCGGGGCTAAAGAGTCTAGCGCTGGAAAAGCGGGGCTAAAGGGTCTGGCGCTGGAAAAGAGCAGATGCGTGGACCTTTAGCCCCGGTTTGTTTCTCAAATCGGGACTAAAGTCCCCGACTATATCTTCTTCCCCTTCCCAGTCCGAGCCATTTCAAGCTCACACAATCATCCCTCTCAAATTTCTCCCCTCAAGATCGAGTTCTTCCCCATTTTTCTCAAGATTTGTGAAGATTTTTTGGCTCCACATCTATCAAGGGTCCTAAGAGGTTAGCAACTTCATCATTTCAGCTCTCATTGCTTGTTTTAGCTCATTTTATGCTCTAGAAATGGATTGATTTTATGTGGGTTCTATCTCTGTATATCTGGTTAATTTGGCACATATAGTTCTCGAAATTCATTTGATTCATCGAAGCACATAGATACATGAGTTCATCCTATATACATATCTTGGTTTGACACGTTGTCTTGAAATCTGGTCGGTTCACAGTGCATCATGTCACCGTCGAGCAACAAAATATTCTTCTTTCTTCTACCTGTCGTCACAAAATCCATTGAAACAAAAATAAGTACCAAAACTATGAAGGCACACATATATATAGTGGCGCCCTAGCATTTTAGTTAATCATCGGCCAGTTAAGCAAGAAAGTAAGAACAAAAACATGAACACGCCAAGGAGCTACCAAATTAAATTAGGGAGTGCCTCTATGGCGAGCTCCTCGAAGATGTCTGAGGACGAGGCATCCTAAGACATCTTCGAGAAGCTCTGCCATAGTGGTGTCCCTGCTCTCGCACACCATCTTTCAGTTCATATCTTTTCTAGCTAAATTAGTATCTTTGGTGGAGCTAACTAATTTCACATATTAGAGTGCCTCTACGGCGAGCTCCTCGAAGATGTCGAGGCGAGGTCCTAAGACATCTTTGAGAAGCTCCGCCGTAGTGGTGTCCTGAGTCTCGCCTACGATCTTCCTTGCGGTTGATAGTTCACAAGGAAGCCTATTTATAGATTAAGCCTGACATAGTGTCGACACTCATGACATAATGTCGACACTCACCCCTGTCATAGTGTCGCCATCCACTGATACAGTGTCGCCACTCACTGGCATAATGTCCACTCACGACATATAGTGTCGTCACCCACTTTTAGTCCCGATTGGAGACACCATTCGGGACTAAGCGGATCATGTCGGACTGCCCAACCTTTAGTCTCGGTTGGTGTGTCCAACCGGGACTAAAGATGTAGTAGAAAGTTTTTAAATCAGTGCTTGTTTGATGTATACGATGTGTTCTTTTATTTTTAGACTAGTACTACTCTTAGCATCGTGATTTTGTTTGATGAACTTATAAAATGCAGATGAGACGGCAATGGATGTAAGCTGACCGAATCTCTGACGAGTTCATTAAAGGCGTGCGTTCTTTTCTTGTTGTGGCAGAGGCAAACAACCGGAATGGTTTTATGTGTTGTCCATGTGGTGAGTGTTAGAATCAGAAGGAATACTCTTCCTCAAGAGTCCTTCATGGCCATTTGTTTTGGTTCGGTTTCATGTCTGGCTGTAATTGTTGGACCAAGCATGGATAAAGAGGGGTTATGATAGAAGACAACAAAGATGAAGAGAATGATGACAGCTATCCTATGTCCCCTGAATACGGTGGTACTACAATGGAAGACAATGATGAATAAGAAGCAGAAGAACGTGCATCATATGAGCCAGATGATGATCTTGGTCGGGCCATTGCTGATGCAAAGGGAGAATGTGATAGCGAAAGGGAGAGGTTGAAATTTGAGCAGATGTTAGATGATCACAACAAATTGTTGTACCTGAATTGCGAAGATGGCCACAAAAAGCTAAGACCTGCTGGAATTGCTGCAATGGAAGGCGAGGTCGGTGTGCGACAAGGGATTTGAAGTTGTTGAAGATAATCTGAAGCTGCTTTCAAAGGATAACGAATCGCCGCTTGATGCTACGAAGCAAAGAAGGTTATGCCTTCTAGGATTAGAGTCTGAAGATACATGCATGCATTAATGGCATCCTCTATCGCGTGAGCGATGAGAATTTGGATGCATGCACGGTATCTTGCATTGCGGTATAAGATCCGACGAGATGACCCTGGTGATGTTGAGGGGGAGCGCACGAGGAAGAGGGTTCTCGCCAAGGTGATGTGGTATGCTCCTATAATACCATGGATGAAACATTTGTTCAGAAACGAAGAGCATGCCAAATTGTTGCGATGGCACAAAGAAGACCGTAAGAAAGACGAGATGTTGAGACACCCCGCTGATGGGTCGCAGTGGAGAAAAATTGAGAGAAAGTACCCGGACTTTGCAGGTGACGCGAGAAACTTATGGTTTGGTCTAAGTACGGATGGCATGAATCTCTTTGGGGAGCAGAGCTGCAGTCATAGCACATGGCATGTGACTTTGTGTATGTATAACCTTCCTCCTTGGTTGTGCATGAAGCGGAAGTTCATTATGATGTCAGTGCTCATCCAAGGCTCGAAGCAACCCGGCAACGACATTGATGTATACCTAAGGCCATTAGTTGAAAAACTTTTACAGCTGTGGCACGGACAAGGTGTACGTGTGTGGGATGAGCACAAACGTGAGGAGTTTAACCTACGAGCATTGTTGTTCGTAACCATCAATGATTGGCCTGCTCTTAGTAACATTTCAGGACAGACAAACAAGGGATACAATGCATGCACACACTGTTTAGATAACACTGAAAGTATTTATTTGGATAAGTGCAAGAAGAATGTGTACATAGGGAATCTTAGTTTTCTTCCGCCCACGCATTCCCTAAGAAGGAAAGGCAAGCATTTCAATGGTGAAGCAGATCACCGGAGTAAGCATGTCCATCGTACTGGTAATGCTGTGTTTGATATGGTGAAGGATTTAAAAGTAATCTTTGGAAAGGGTCCTGGCGGACAGTCCGTTTCGAAGGACGCTGGCAGACACGCACCCATATGGAAGAAGAAATCTATATTTTGGGAGCTACCCTATTGGAAAGTCTTAGAGGTCTGCTCTGCAATCGATGTGATGCACCTGACGAAGAATGTTTGCGTGATACTGCTAGGCTTCTTGGGCGTGTATGGAAAGAATAAAGATACACCGTATAACGACAGGGACCAACAACGTCTGAAAGACCGAGAAGGCATCGAGTTGTTTCAAGTCTTGCAGCTACGCTCTTATCAAGGAAGATAAGGAAATCTTTTTTGAATGCCTGAGTAGTATCAAGGTTCCTTCTGGCTTCTCGTCCAATATAAAGGGAATAATAAATATGGTAGAGAAAAAATTCCAGAACCTGAAGTCTCATGACTTCCACGTGCTTATGATGTGATTGCTTAGGTTGCTTTGAGGGGCTTACGAAAAATGTTAGAGTACCCATTGTAAAGCTATGTTCGTTCCTCAATGCAATTTCTCAGAAGGTAATCGATCCAGAAAGTCTACCAGGGTTACAGAAAGATGTGGTCCAGTGTCTTGTCAGTTTTGAGTTGGTGTTCCCACCATCCTTCTTCAACATAATGACGCACCTTATAGTTCACCTAGTCAAAGATATTACCTTCTCGGTCCTGTATTTCTACACAATATGTTCCCCTTTGAGAGATTCATGGGAGTCTTAAAAAAATATGTCCATAACCGTGCGAGGCCAGAAGGAAGCATATCCAAGGGATATGGAACAGAGGAGGTCATTGAGTTTTGTGTTGACTTTATTCCTGATCTTAAGCCGATCGGTGTACCTGAATCACGACATGAAGGGAGACTTAGTGGAAAAGGCACGCTAGGAAAGAAAGCAAAGATATGTATGGACAGACATTCTTTCACTAAAGCACACTATACAATTCTGCAAAGTTCCACCTTGGTGGCTCCATATATCCGGGTCAGTCTGACAGGTTGATTAGAGATGAACACATGAAGACTTTTGGCGGTTGGTTGCAGACACATCTCATGAATGACACCACTGTTGGAGATCAGTTGTACTTGTTGGCCAGGTCTCCATCTTCAACTATATTGACTTTCCAAGGGTACGAGATCAATGGGAATATATTTTACATGCACGCCCAAGATAAAAAGAGCACCAACCAAAACAGTGGTGTCCGATTTGATGCAACAAACGAGAATGGGAAAAAGGAAACATATTATGGTTACATAGAGGACATATGGGAACTTGACTATGGTCCTAATTTCAAGGTCCCATTGTTTCGATACAAATGGGTCAAGATGACAGGAGGTGGGATAACGGTAGACCAACTGTACGGAATGACAACAGTGGATCTCAATAATCTTGTGTACGGAGACGAACCATTCGTCCGTGCCAATGATGTGGCTCAAGTTTTCTATGTGAAGGACATGTCTACTAGACCGATAAAAAGGAAAGATAAGCAAAAGAATATAATATCATACGATGAGCCAAAGCGCCACATAGTTCTTTCAGGAAAAAGAAACATGGTGGGAGTTGAGGACAGACATGTCAGAAGATTATGACATGTCATACGATGAGCCAAAGCGCCACATAATATCATACGATGAGCCAAAGCGCCACATAATATCATACGATGAGCCAAAGCGCCACATAGTTCTTTCAGGACAGACATGTCAGAAGATTATGACAAATTTCATGAAATTCCGCCATTCAAAGTGAAAACTGACCCAAGCATATCGCTAAATAAGGAAGATGCTCCATGGTTACGGACAAGAAGAAAACCAAAACACTAGATGTGGATGTTGGTGATGTAATGTATTAAACCTTTTGTGAATTAATCCTATTTTTCATCGTCATTTATTAATATAAAAAACCGGGACAAAAAGGAATTTCTGAGATTGCTGTAGGCAGGTACCAAAATTGTAGACTAGGTAACACTTAGACATTTATTAATATTAAAAACCGGGACAAACCGAGACTAGCTAACACTGAGGACTAAAGCCATCCCCTTTAGTAATAATCATGCCTAGTCCTATAGTACACAACTTCAGGGTCTTCTTCGTCATCGTCATCGTCACCTGCCACTCCAGAGATCCTTAGCCCAGCCATGACATATTCCGGGGGCACCTGCCACTCCGGCCTCGGATTAACGTCGGACGGGGGAGGAGTCTCCTGGAAGACAATGCCGCTACTACCGGGCGGGGAGGGGCCTTGTTGTGGATCTGTGGCGGGTAGACTTGTGGGCACAGCACGTGAGGATGGTCTCCCCCGGCGATGTAGCACATCACGCCGATGATAGTACGGTTCGCCCACCATAGACACCGACCGGCTTCATTGTGGTTCACCGGGGGCGGGCCATCACCCTCGTACCTAGCGAGCTCCCTTTCCCATTGGTTAGCAAAGAAGGCATTCCAGGTGTGGTAGTTGTCGAGATCCCACTAGGGATCCATCCGCTGCTCCGGCGTGAGCTCGTGGTAGAAGTGGTTCGTGATGGACGCCTTTCATGCGGAGCCTTGAGGCACAGGAGGGACATGAACCCCTCCAGCGCTCAGCATCCTGCCGGCGGGCGGCCGGTAGCCCGGCGGGCAAGGGTAGTTGGAGGCGAACAACGTCTGGGTCTCCTCGAGGGTCAAAATGTCCCAGTAGGCACTGTCCATAGTTGTGAGAGAGGAAGGTGTGGATGTATGGATAGCCATGGCGTGGTCGGCCTATATATAGATGGAAAGTGCTGGAAAACATGGCGGGAAACGGTGGGATATGGCGGGAAATATCTTTAGTCCCGGTTAGTGGCTACAACCGGGACTAAAAGCACCGTTCAGAGGGAAAGGGCCGAAAAACATGGCGGGAAGCAGTGGGATATGGCGGGAAATATATTTAGTCCCGGTTAGTGGCTACAATCGGTACTAAAAGTACCGTTCAGAGGGAAAGGACGGAAAAACATGGCGGGAAGCGGTGGGATATGGTGGGAAAACGGGCATGTTTATGTGTTGAATCGCGGCATAGTTTGTGATACGGTGCCCATATTGTATATGCATGTGTATATTGGGATGGAGAACAATGTTGCAGGAGGAAGTTTTCCTTTTCGTCGCTCGGAAAAGCCCGTTTTTGTGAAGCAGCCACCAAAATGCAGTTATAGAATGCTACCATCCCATTTTCTAAAATAGTAGACCACCTTACGTGAACTATATCCCAACCGGGGGATCTCAAACCTTTCTGTCTTTCCCGGGTGAAAAAGACAAATGTCTGCCGAATCGGCAGGAAGTGGGTCTGGTTTGAACTACGGGTACATGATCTAACATTCGTGATTTTTTGAAAAAATCATTTTTAGACTCACAATATGTCGTTCTTCAGAGATCCAATGCAAGTTCTAACATTATCATCCCCTATCTTCACGCACGCTGTTTTGACCTAAGTTCGAAACGACAAAAATTCAAAACGGGCATAAAAAATTCAAAAAAGGTCCGAACAATGTAAATCCTTCACGTGGTGTGATATTATATGACATAGTTGCAAGGAAAAATATCAAACTTGGTATACTGATTATGTCTCCAAAAAACCTTCACAAAATGACCTATCATGTTCGATTTCATGGCTTTCGGTCCAAGAGACGGATGTTATGTGTTGAATCGCGGCATAGTTTGTGATACGGTGCCCATATTATGTATGCATGTGTATATTGGGATGGAGAACAATGTTGCAGGAGGAAGTTTTCCTTTTCGTCGCTCGGAAAAGCCATTTTCCCTTTTCCGAGCGCAAAAAACGGGTCGTTTTGTGAAGCAGCCAGCAAAATGCAGTTATAGAATGCTACCATCCTATTTTTTTTAAAATAGTAGACCACCTTACGTGAACTATATCCCAACCGGGGGATCTCAAACCTTTCTGTCCTTCCCGGGTGAAAAAAGACAAATGTCTGCCGAATTGGCACGAAGTGGGTCCGGTTTGAACTACAGGTACATGATCTAACGTCCGTGATTTTTTGAAAAAAAAATCATTTTTAGACTCACAATATGTCGTTTTTCAGAGATCCAATGCAAGTTCTAACATTCTCATCCCCTATCTACACACACGCCTTTTTGACCTAAGTTCGAAACGACAAAAAATTCAAAACAGGCATAAAAAATTCAAAAAAGGTCCGAACAATGTAAATCCTTCGCGTGGTGTGATATTATGTGACATAGTTGCAAGGAAAAATATCAAACTTGGTATACTAATTATGTCTCCAAAAAACCTTCACAAAATGACCTATCATGTTCGAGGTTTCATGGCTTTCGGTCCAAGAGATGGATGTTACGTGTTGAATCGTGGCATATTTTGTGATACGGTGCCCATATTGTGCATGCATGTGTATATTGGGATGGAGAACAATGTTGCAGGAGGAAGTTTTCCTTTTCGTCGCTCGGAAAATCCATTTTCCGAGCGCAAGAAGACGGGTCGTTTTGTGAAGTAGCCACCAAAATGCAGTTACAGAATGCTACCATCCCATTTTTCTAAAATAGTAGACCACCTTACGTGAAATATATCCCAACCAGGGGATCTCAAACCTTTGTGTCCTTTCTCGGTGCAAAAGACAAATGTCTGCCGAATCGGCAGGAAGTGGGTCCATTTGAACTACATGTACATGATCTAACGTCCATGATTTTTTGAAAAAATCATTTTTAGACTCACAATATGTTGTTTTTTCAGATATCCAATGCAAGTTCTAACATTTTCATCCCCTATCTTCATGCACGCCGTTTTGACCTAAGTTCGAAACGGCAAAAAATTCAAAACGGGCATAAAAAATTCAAAAAAGGTTTTTAACAAAGGTTTTGAAAAATGTTTTAAAAAAGGTTTTTTGTTTTTAAAAAGGTTTTAAACAGGCATATAATAATTAATTTTAAAAAAGGTTTTGAAAAAGCTTTTTTGTTTTTAAAAAGGTTTTAAAAAAGGACATTTAGTCCCGGTTTGTAGTACAAACCGGGGCTAAAGGGGTGCGGGGCTGCGCGCGAAACGCGGCGCACCGAAAACCCTTTAGCCCTAGTTTGTGCTACCAACCGGGGCTAAAGGTACCCCTTTAGTTCCGGTTTTTGCTACCAACCGAGGCTAAAGGGGGGTGGGTATAAATACCCACCCGTGCATGATTCGTGCTGCCGAGCAAGACACCTGAGCCCCGTCGCCGCGTCGTACGTCTTCCTCCTCTCGCATCCATCGTCGTGTCGTGGCGTCAAGGCCTCCCGCTCATGAGCCTCCCGCGCCGCCTTGCATGGCATCCTCCCACACAGACCACGCCCTGCATCATCCACCACCACCGGGAGCGCCGCCTCTGTGTCAGTTAGTTAATTTTAGTGTTAATTTTGTTATTTTGTTGTTAAATTATTTAGTGTTAATTAGTTAGTGTAATTTTAGGATTAATTAGTTAGGGTTATTTTAGGGTTAATTAGTTAGGGTTATTTTGGGTTAATTAGTTAGGGGTAATTTTAGTATCAATTTTAGTGTAATTTTTCTTAGTTAGTGAATTTAGGATTTTTCTTAGTTAGTGAATTTTAGGATTTTAGTTAGTGAATTTTAGTGTAATTTTTCTTAGTTAGTGAATTTTTGGATTTTAGTTAGTGAATTTTAGTGTAATTTTTCTTAGTTAGTGAATTTTAGGATTTTAGTTAGTGAATTTTAGTGTAATTTTTCTTAGTTAGTGAATTTTAGGATTTTAGTTAGTGTTTAATATAGTTTATTTTAGTTAGTGAATTTAGTTAGTGTTTAATATAGTTTATTTTAGTTGATACTATTTATTTTCATCATGTTTAAAGTATATAGGTTTAATTTAGTGTTTAGGAATATGCCGATTCCTCATCCTCGTTCACTCGGCGTGACCCCCGGAGCACTACTAACAGTCTTGCCAGCATCCACGTTTGGGCTCACCGGCAATGGGAGGTGCTACCAGTAGGGGGCGTCGTCTCGTGAGGAATCCGGGTGTCGTCGTCGACCCGGATCTTCTGTGGTGGCGGCCGAGTGGTCCAGGTGCGATGCAGAGGGAGCGGGCCCCCGACGAGGTGGTACAACGTCGTGTCAGGGAGGAGGAGGAGCACGTCCGGCGCTACATGCACATTTTAGGAGTCCGGGACGCCAATACCTGGCAGCTTCTTCAGGCACCTTACCTGAGATATTCTCCGGTGATGGTTCCTACACTTTGGGTGCACACCTCCCGCGGCTCAGTAGCCGGGGCTCGACGTCTTCGCTGAGCTAGCTAGATGTGTAATAAGGTTGTATTGTTGTTTAATTGGTACTTTATTGTTGTACTAGCTGGATTATTCGAGATGTATTGTTGTTTAATTGGTACTTTATCATTCTTTATCGCATTGTTTAAGATGGATTGCTTTATCTTCCTTTATTTTATCGCATTAAGCAAAATGGTTTTATCTTTCTTCTGTATTAGTTAAGTTATGGACGGTAGAGACAACGAAGAGCACATCATGTACAACATGATAGATGAGGATACAGGAGGTTACCATTACGATGGAGCACACGATGATGGAGATGATGATGGCTCCCAATACCTCAACTTGGATGAAGCCGACGGAAGAGACGACTATGACGAATTCTTTGGTGGAGACGACGGTGGAACTGACGGTGGAGACACCATAGCAAAGACCGGCGAGGTATATAAAGCCTCTGCTGATCACGAGCTAGTAGATGCATTAGTTGATTCATATATATATACATATATATATATATGTAATAACGACTGTTTCTTCTCTTAGACCTCCGCATCAGGCGAATCTTCTGCAAGGAAACAAGGCCCGACCAAAAAGTTGGCCGATGGTATGCGTTTCACTATTGATCTAGTGTCTCAGTTCGGCGAACCTTTGGAGCCGAAAGAGGCCGCAAGTGTATTTGTATACCAATGCAGAGCGATATTCAGGGACGCCATCCCGATCACTACTCATAAGTGGAATAAGCCAGGAAAGAAAAGTGATCGAGTTGGAGAAACTTTTGTCGATGACAGAGCCAAAGACGGTCTTTGGAATTCACTCATGGCACACTTCTCTCTGCCTGAATTGGACACTCCTGAACTCACTGAGGCATTGAGGTTGCAAGTCAGAAAGTGGGCCCTTAAGAAGATGGGAGGACAGTTCAAGGACTGGAAGAAAATATTGTACAACAACTATGCCAAGAAGGGGCTGACTCCGCCATTCACTGGCCCGCTAGAGAAGCAGCGGGATAACTGGACCCCATTTGTGAAATACAAGGAATCAGAAGCAGCTACGACCAAGTCAGAAAAGAATAAGATAAATGCGGACAAAAAGAAATATCACCATACTATGGGGACATGTGGCTACAAGACGGCCGCGCCAAAGTGGGAAAAAACCGAGGAAGAAATGCGTAAAAAAGGGGTCACGCCAGCTACAAATCAGTGGCCCGTGAGGTCAAAAAATGGCTCCTTGAGCATGGGGGGTCGTATGACACTGAAACCGGGGAGATTATTGTTACAAAGAAGGCCATTACTAAACCCAAAGATGAACTTTTTTTTGACAACCGGAGCGCCCCAGAAGGGGCTAGAACCATTCATTAAAATAACAGTGGGGGGTACAAAGATTACAAAGGACCTCATAAGATAAGAAAATAACACATAGATCCTTAGCATATGTAGAAAGGACCTTGCTAAAAGATTGAAGATTACAATCTAGTCCTTCCTCTTCTCCACTGTGGAGAAGGAAGCACAACTCGTTGCAGCCATGGTCAGCGGCGGGGATGCAACCACTTTCCCCTGGCCCGACGAAGTCCTCAACGGCTGCGCTTGGATAGGGCCTCTCTATGGAGGTAGTGTATTCGCCGGAGCTCACCGGCATCATTAAGGCCATCTTGGCCAGGAATTTCTTCAAAGATATTGAGGATGTGCTCCAAAGTAGATTGGTTCTACAACTCCGATGCCACCCCTGCTCAAAGCCAGCTTCGATGGCATCTTCTTCCATCGCCCCCTTGACGCTTGAGAAGAAGAGGAGCGGCAAAACCAGCAGAAAAACAAGAGCAGCAGGGGCACACCCACACCGCAACAGAGAAAACGACTCACCATCAGGACCCGAGCTCCTGCCACGGGCTCGGCGAGGCAAGCATAGATGATGGCGGTGGAGATGAGCCGGGACAAACCGCTTATTGAAGGGGGCTTCGCCGGATCCGAACACAGCTCCAAGCCACCACCTCGATGGCTCGATGCAGGTCTTCACCAGCAACCACCTGACACTGCGGCAAAGTATCAGAGCGGATGGCCTCCTAGAAGAGGGGAAGACGGCCTTATTGTCGGAGATGCCGTGCTCCGAGCTTCCCCCTTGCCGCCACTCTTGCCACCAGAGGAAAGCGATGAGGAAGGCGAAGCAGAGGACGTGGCGGATTCGGCCGATGAAATCCGACAACCTACTCCCAAACGGCACAAGGGCACAACAACTAGAACATCTAAACCTAAGATCTACTCTATCAGGGCCGGTCCTCTCCTCCGCCTCCGTCGGCCAGCGGCGCCATCAACGGGAGCATCAGATTAGGCCAGGGATCGAGGGTCGACTCTCAAGGGGAAAAGTTTGTAGGAAGAGACGGGAAGATGTGGGTACTCTAATGTTGTTCGGCAGAACATAAGATGAACTTGTTAAAGTGATACAACTGAGAAAAGATGGAAAGTACATTCCCGACAGAGAGTACGATGAGCTGACATATGCCCTCGGGAATACTGAAAAAGTCGGACGAACACGAGGCTTTTGCCCATCTGTTCCATGGAAGACAGGGTTTCCCGCTGACATCGACACTTATAGAAGCCGATCCAGATAAACAAACCGGCAGAAGGCGGAGGAGGCAGCGCGGTTGGAGGTGGTTGAAAAAAGGAACGAGGAATTTCAAGCCATGTTCAAGCTGCGGCGAGGCATTAATGAACTTAAATCTTGGCCCGACAACAAGATCCTGCGTTAGACAGTCCGGTGGGTCCATCTCGGTGGATAAGCGGCGTGGCTTCCACGGAGGTACAAGCTAATAATCCAATGCTAATGGACAATAATGCACCGGTGATAGATGATACGGCCGGTGCAATGATGGTTCGCTACCCCGTGGACGAAGTCGAGGCAAGGACAGCTTGTGAGCTACATGTCACAGTGAATAACATTTCTATGAAGGTAGCGCTCGGCTTTGCTTTACCTTGTCCACCGGAAGCGACCTACCATGAAAGTCAGATTCCAGCTGGCTATGCTCGTGTCGGTGTGGATGAAGTTGAACTGACATGTCGATCAATTTAGCTTGACATCCCTGCAGGCGAAGGGGAGAAAACACTTGGAGAAGTGGAGGGTGGGATCATTCTTTGGAAAAAACAACACATCGTGTTTCCAGGCTGGGCGCCAAGGCATTCTTCTCCTCCGAGAAGCAATCCATCACCTCCAAGGCCACCATCACCTCCGAGTCCACCGTCTCCACCAAAAAACAATAGTCCACCCCTTCCTGAGAGGGATCGCAGCGCGACTACGTCTCCATCTCCGGCGCCTCCGCCTCCGCCCACTGAATCAAATGGAAGAAAGCGGAAGAATAACACCGCTACGTCGAGGGAGACCCGGTGCCGAAAACGACAAGATCCCCTCCCAAGAGTACTGCCGTCTCCTCCCAAGTTAGCTTATCACCGGACTGATGAGGAAAGCGCGGTGATCTCCCGGGCCGAAGTGAAGGCCCATTTTGCACCAAAACAACCCGAGCCACAAGTGCTAGTTGATCCCAAAGTCAAGAAGCACTTCAAGGCATTCCTTGAGCAACCACCCCAACATGTGTTAAATAGGAAAGATGACTATACACGCTGTCTTACGAAGACACTAAAAGAGAAGTCATCAAACAGTACTACAAGTGGAAGAAAATCAAAAGAAGTTGCCCAGCTTGGCAAACAGGCAAAACAATCCATCGCCCCGCTCAAGGTGTTACCCCAGCCCACACAAGGTGGAATAGATATGGAATTAGCTATTAAATTATCCAAGGAGTGTAATGTGCCGGTCGAAGCACTTCTAGCCGACGGAGATAATGTCGCCAAGGGACCAATAGCACGAAAATTTGTCTACGGGGAGCCTCTGGTCAGCGATGAGGTATTCGATGATCTGCCAACACATATGCGACTGTTGCATATCTGGTACTTGAAAGTAACAAAGGAAGGGAGACAATTTCTCGTATGTAAAGTTGGAGAGGAGTACTTCCGTCCAGACGATATCTCCATTGAACTTTGTGAACTATTTCAGTTATTCAACCTAGACGCCCTCGACAAGTACCTCCTCAGCTGCTATTGTCTGTAAGTAATTAAGTCACTAACTCAGCTTGTTCAATTCATTTCCTGTCGTTATCCTCACTATAGATCCTTCTGTATGCTATTATATATGCAGAATGAAGATTTAAGAATGTAGAAGAAAGTCAATCTACAGCATTGGATTCGTTGACCCAAACAGAGTTAATGGACATACGGTAATAAATAACCTCGAGGAAACGGAGGATAATTTGCTAATGTTTTTAATGGAGCAACATTACAAGACACAAATACTATTTCCTTACAACTATGGGTAAGTGTATATAAACGTGCACAGCTTCCACTGGATTCTTCTAAACATTGACGTTGACCGTGCAAAAGTTGAAATCTCGGACTTGTTAAAGAAGCTGATGGAAGACTACCGCAGCATAATTGATTGTCTTCAAAAGTAATTTCAATCACTATATCTATCTCTTTCGTTTATTCTCTGAGATGTAAACTAATTAATAACTCATTCATTTCTTTTTGTCGGACAGGGTTTGGAAAAGGTTCAGAGGTTCAGGGTGAATGGCGTGAGGAGCTCACTTTTCGTACGGTCCCGGTAAGTAGTGCGAGAGCTAAGGGACTAATTTATGTGGATATTACAATTATCATTCTTACAATTATCATGCTTGATTATTATCTGATTGAATTATATTCTCGATCAAAAAGTGTGCGACGCAGCCACAGGAGACTAATTTATGTGGATATTACGTATGCGAGTTCATTCGTGGGTGTATGGAGCAGGGCACAGACTTTCTTTAAGTACGTAAATAATATATTCACAATTTATTCTATACCATAGTTTTTGTTGAGTTCCATTCATAATGATCTACTTCTTTATATATAGTTGGATGCGATTCGGGATAAGCTCCTACCACATGAACGCCTACTAGCAATTCAAGAGGAGTTGTCGGAATTTTTGCTCAGGGACATCATAAACACAAAATGAGAGTACAACGTGGATAGACCTTCGTGTAATCGTGGATAGACACAAAAGGACAGTATCTGTTGTAATGATCTTGGTGTAAATCAATTAGACGAGTTATAGTCTCTGTTGTGTATATATTTATATATATTTATGTTATAGTGAGTGAAATTATATTATATATGCATCAATGTATACTACATTTAACATGTAGTAGCGTAGAATAATATGTATATAAAAACATAAAATGAAAAATAATCTAACACAAAAAAAAACCCTAAAACCCCACCTTCTGCCGCGGCAGCAGTTTGATGTAAAACGCTGTCACGGCAGAAGAACTTTAGTCCCGATTACAAACCGGGACTAAATTAAATATCCTCCAGCCCAGCGCGTGCAGCGGGGCCACGTAGAGACAATCTAGTCCCGGTTTGTAACATAACCGGGACTAAAGGCCTAACCTTTATACGTTAGTCCCGAATTACAATCTATGATTAAAGCCTCTTACAAACCGAAACTAATGTCCTGTTTTCTACTAGTATATCCACCCTTATGCGCATTGGAGAGCCATTAGAAGAAGCAGCTCGATGGATGCCAGCAGCAGCCCCACCAGGCTGTCTTGGACGGCTTCCGCTTCGGCTTCATGCTCGCGATCCCTACCAGCAGGAGGAGCAGCAACGCGACGATGGCTCCGCCGCCCGCACTCTGCACTTGGTATTGTGATTATGCTTTGCTTCTGCATTTGGTTCATTGATGTTGTATTTTTATTGGTCAACTGGATCCTTCTAATTCAGTGTGAATTTGTGGGATCTATGCAGTCATCTACTTTCCTCATTTTAGTATGTACTTCCTCCGTTTTAAAATATAAGATGTTTTAGGTTTGTAAAGAAAATGAATCTACACTAAAACAAGTCTAGATTTATTTTCTTCACAAACCTAAAACATCTTATATTTTAAAACATAGGGAGTAATATTCTATTGTAGAAATTCAAATTTGCCTAAGGACGATGTGGTGGCCGCTGTAGGTGGGAACATGGTCCTAGGTCCCAACTGTTGCTTTCCACCACACTGTCCATGTTTTGGAGCAAACCTTACGGAGGTATTTGCATAATAGTCTGCACACATCCATGAAGAATATCTACAATGTCGAGAGGAGTAGAGAACAGGTAATCTGGAAAGATAGAGCTTTATTTTCAATACATTTTGTATGAGCTACCTCTAAATGCTTTGGGATTTTTTTTCATAATGTGTTCTCTCCATTGTCTTTATGGCAGTCAACACTAGCTTATCTTCATAGGTTGGTTACAAGTTGTAGTTTACTTTTCTGCACCAACGGAATTGAAAGAATAAAAAAACACATCTACTGTTCTCTTCTCACAAATAGTAATTTACAGAGAACTAACTAATTGACTAAATCTTGAATGGAACATTTCATGTATTTGTTGATGAAATATATGGAAGAGGTGTGAATGGAAGCTACTTTGCAAGGTTACATTATTTCCCTTTGCACAACCTATTTCATTCTTAATTCAGATCATGAAAATAATTCAGTTATTATCCCTTTGTGTGTCAGATTCCTTATTGATGGTTATAAAGAACCTATTGTGACGGTGCCGAGGTTTAAGGTCGATATTGATGAGTGCTACTGCAAACACGAAATTGATCTCAAGCTATTCTGGAGAGCACCAAGCCGTGAACTATCCACATTCCTGTGAGTTGATATCCTCTTAAATTTGTACCTTTTTCTTCGGCAAAAAAGAGCGTATGATTAGTCTACAAATAATTTTATTATAGCATGCCTATCTTTGTTGAACATCTTATTATGACATGAGAACCATTTATATCGATAACCTGTGACATAGTTTGGGTTTTTGGCAAAAATTAGTTCGTCAGCTTGATAATTTGTGCCTCATAAAACGAGTTCTGGGTTTTTAAACCTTTGGATATTGATGTTGGTGTTCAACTTGCTTTATTTAAGAAGCATGGCAGATTAGTATTGAAAGGGATATAACTAGGCAAAGCCAGCAACCATATAAATGAGGTATTACATTAGTTAATGTATGATCTATGACTTATTATATCTTCTGAATGCAAAAAAATGTGGTTAGTTTGTTTTTCAAAGTGGACTAATACCATTTGTGTGTTATAGGAGATTAGTAACATGCTGACATTGCATTAAAATGATACATTAGGGAAATAAGTTTTTCACTGCCCTTAATTAGACGTTGGTCCTCTTTTTTTTTCTTATCACCTTGAAATATGCATATGACTAACTGATTCTGAGACATTTACGTGTTTTTATTCTCTGCTTTCAGTTTATGGGATGCCGTTGATGGCATGTCATGATTTCTTACCAAACATGGAAGGCATTGTGGAAGATCAAGGTGTTGCCGAAAATCCATGTGTTCTGGTGGCGTGCCGTTAAAAATTTTCTGTCAAGCTTCGGTGAATTGAAAACATGACATATCATGCAAGTAGCAAACTGTTCGTTATGCAGACATTTGGAGCTGTTATATCATTCTCTGGTGGTAAGTGATCATGCAAGGTTGTTCTAGGCTGCAGCCGAAGACTATTTCAATTTTAAACTGCGTAGACTACATGATTGCACCCTGTAACAAGGTCAAGGGACTTGCTTGATACAGCATTATCCTAAATAAGGATGCAGCTGTTGTGATCACCGTGATGTGGACAATTTGGAGTAGTCGCAGCAAGTATGCCCATGAAGAAATATAATACCACCCACACAGATCCATGTTGCTTGTTGATGAATTGGTTCATTCACTTGAGATTCTGGGACAGGAGCAGGGTGAGGTGTAGGCTTCTATATCAAATGGTCTCCTCTTGGAATTGGATGAATGAAAGTGAATACAGACGCAGCTATCGATGCTAGTGTGGCATGGAGTTGCAGGTGTTGTGGTTCGGGATCACGCTGGAATCTTTTCCGCTGCAAGGTGTGTTAGGTATGAACATCACTGACCCTTTTACTGTCGAGTTGCCGGCATGTCGTGATGCAATCTTGCTGGCTAGGAAGCATGGCTTTCAGAGAGTTTTTTTTCGCGAAAACGCAAAAAGCTTTGCGTTTCGATTCATTGATAGGGAAAAGAGAGTTCTGCACAATATTTACACAGGCTCAGAGGAGCCAACACCCCGTACAACACAACCCGCTAGGACTACTAGGCCGTTGGCAGCAAGGCGCGAAGGCCAGCCGGCGCGGCAGATCTCGAGCCTCAGACCGTATCGTACAGAGAAGGGGACCCACGTCCGGTGACGCATTGTCGAAGACGACCGCGTTGCGCTGCTTCCAAATCCACCAGGCCGTCAACATGATGAGCGAAGACGTCCCCTTGCGCAAAGCGCGAGGGATGGAAGTCGAAGCCTGCAGCCACCAGTCCAGAAAGTCCCCCTCACCACCCCCCGGAGAGTTATGGCTTTCAGAGAGTTATAGTCAAAACTGATTGCCAAATGGTTCAGAGGTTGTGGAATTCAGAAAATAAGGAGAGATCCGTGGGAAGGCCATGTGACCCGTGAGATGAGAAAGCACCTCACACTATTCTAGGGATTCAAGCTGTTTGTGAAGTCTGGCATGAACTTTGTTGCTCCTATCTGTGCGAAGGAGGCTCTAAGCATAGCTGATAGTTTAACAAATTTCTGTGTGATCCCTGATTTTCTGATTGGATCTGTACAATCAGAACTGGTTCTGCCTAATGAATAAAGAGCCATAGGGCAGAAGTAAAAAAAATATTGGCATGATTGCATGGACTAATTTGGGAAATATAATCCTGTATTGTCCTACTAAAAAAAGATTTACAGGGCAGAAGTAAAAAAACCCACAATTGCCTTATTTTCGCCTTTAGTGTATCATAATCCTGGATGTAAAAGAATTTTCTATTTGGCAACGTGTGTATTGTTTTTTTCATAAACTAGCATAGTAAATGTTGGGGACCTAAGCCAACAAAGACATACTCCACCTAGTTTTTAATTAAATCTGCTCAGAACCAGAGCCCGGCACAAAGAACACGAAGTGCACGAGGAGGGGGAGCTAGAGGAACCGTGGAACAGACAGAGAAGAACTGGGATTGTAGCACAGAGAATTTAAGTGTGACAGATCACCGGGTTTGTTTTGATGATCGTGACTAGTCCTCAGAATCCAAAACCCTTCATGATTCAGTGTAGCTAGTGCTTAAACCATGGATGATATCGCAACGCCGTCTGTTTTGCAATTTATCCGGTGAAGAATGAATGGACTTTCTGTCACATTTAAGTTTTCTTCCCCTTCTCTTTGCATTCTTGTTATTCAGTCATCACCGGCTATGACATACCAGGTATATATGCTTGAGTGCTTAGTTACTGGAGTTGCTTGAAAATCCATCTTGTGTTGTGATAGAAGAATGTAAAACAGAATCTGAAGGTAACAAAGCTGGGATAAACAACTTTCATGTACAAAATGCTTTTACTACTAGGTATACTCAGACTAGCTTCACCATGTATGTACTACGTATAGTATATATAATAACAAAAGAATGAAGGCCTGAAGTTTACACGCCGCAGAATTGTGCAGCAAAACAGAGACAGTTCACTACATACACTAGAACAAAGAGGGATGGGATTGTTCAGTGGTGCTGCCAGTACAGATCAAGCAACCTGAATAGAAGCACTACATCCTGCTGGCTGGAGGGCGGGATGGCAAACTCGAACAATGTTATATGTTGATCCAAATTCTACAAAGTATAGGCCAACTTCTGACGAGTGGAGCGAGGCCCTACGGTACGGATCGTCGAAGACCTAGGTTTCCACCGATATATAAACCCCTTGTAAGCCGCCGGTTGGGATAGTTGCATCGGTGAAATCCCCGGCGTTTGTAAACACTCCTCGATATAGTGAAGTTTCGCCGGCTGGCGCCCGTGGTTTTTTCCTCTCTTTGTTGGAGAGGTTTTCCACGTTAAATCTGTGTCTCCTTGCTGTGTTTTTCGTTTTCGTTCTTCGTTATCTTCTTGTCGCGATTGTAACAAGTGGTATCAGAGCCCCAGGTTCTAATCTAGGGTTTGCGACATGTCGTCATTGAAGTTCGATCTACCACAGCTGGACTACACCACAAGATTCTCCTTGTGGCGGTGAAGATCGGCGATTCTCGCCCAAACTTGATCTGGATGAAGCGCTGGATGGATTCGGTGAAAAGGATGCTAAGACCTGGTCCGCTGAAGAGAAGCGGAAGGACCGTAAGGCTTTGTCTTTGATTCAACTTCATCTGTCCAATAATATTTTGCGAAATCTTGGAGATGAAATCTGCTGCTGCCCTATGGGAAAAACTGGAAGCGATCGCATGTCAAAGGATCTAACCAAGAAGATGCATGTGAAGATGAAGTTGTTCTCGCATAGATTGCAGGAAGGTGGATCGGTAATGAATCACTTATCTCTTTTAGAGATTATTTCGATTTGCAATCTATGGAAGTAAAATATGATGATGAGGATCTAGCCCTATTACTCTTATGCTCTTGCCTAGTTCTTATACACACTTTCGTGATACAATGTTGTTGAGCCGTGAGAAGATAACCCTTGATGAAGTGCAAGATGCCCTCAAACAGAGGAAAGATGAAATCTATGGTGCGCAGATGGGCGTCCTCCAAGGTGAAGCTCTGCAGGGTTCGTGGCGGACCGAGATTTAACAACCATGGCAACCGAGATAAGAGCAAAAGGCAGAGGTCGCTCAAGTCCAAGGGAAAGGACAAGTTCTGCGGTATTGTAAGAAATCTAATCATGTTATTGATGATTCTTTGGAAGCTGCGAATAAGGAGAAAAGGCAGTACTTACCAACCGAAGATAAGGATCAAGGCAATGGTAAGGCTGCTTTTGTTTCGATAGTTCGATGGTGAATGCTTAGCTGTTTTTGCTGCTTGTGCTTCGTGATGATGAATGGATACTTGATACGCATGTTCGTTTCATATTTGCTGTAACAAAGATTGGTTCAGTTCATATGAGTCTGTCTTGTTGGAGATTTTGTGCGTGTGGGGAATGACAACCCATGCCATATCGTTGGTGTTGGATCATTAAGATTAGGACACATGATGGCGTGACACACACGTTGAGTGAGGTGAAGCACATACCAAGCATGGCGGTAAATTTGATCTCCCCGAGTACCATGGACGTTGATGGATACAAGTATGCCGGTGGGCATCGAGTTCAAGGTATCAAAAGGTTCTCTTATTCACATGATAGGTGATATGAATTCGCTAAATTATATGTTCTTAGAGGTAGCACTTTGCACGGTATTGCTGCTGTTACTTCTAATGATTCGATGATTGTGGTAAAACACATCTATGGCATATGCGTCTTGGGCATATGAGCGAACAAGGCATGGCGAGTTGGTCAAGAGAGAGCTGATTGATGGTTGCAACTTGAGTAAGTTTGAGTTCGTGAGCCTTTGCATCTTTGGTAAGCATAAAGAGTTAAATTCAATGCTTCCGTTCATACCACCAAAGGCATATTAGATTATGTGCATGCTGATGTATGGGGTCCGTCGTAAGACTTCTATTGGTGGTGCTAATTATATGCTTACTATTATTGATGATTACTCAAGAAAGGTGTGGCCTTATTTTCTAAAGCATAAATCGATGTTTTTGATGCTTTTAAGAAGTGGAAAGTTATGGTTGAAAAACAGTGAGAAGAAGGTAAAGGTACTACGTCTTGACAATGGTATGGAATTCATTCTAATGAGTTTGAGGAGTTTTGCGAACGATGGCATGATCGGGCATCACACCATCCCATATACTCCTCGTGAGAATGGCGTGGCGAGCGCATGACAGAACCATTATCTCGAGGGCTCGTTGTATGTTGTCTAATGCGGTATGCATAGGCGTTTCGGCTGAGCGACCAACACGTGTTACCTCATCAACAGTCACCTTCTATTCCACTTGAGAAGAAAACTCCTATTGAGGTATGGTCGTTCACTGCTGATTATTCACAGTTGAGAGTTTTTGGTTGCCTTGCTTATGCTCATGTTGATAATGGAAAGTTAGAGCCTAGAGCTGTCAAGTGCATATTCCTTGGTTATGGTTCGGAGTTAAGGCATATAAACTATGGAACCACGAAACAAAAAGGATTTTGTTGAGTAGGAACGTTGTTTTCAATGAATCCGTTATGTATCATGACAGCTTGTCATCGATCCTCTCTGTTGCTATTGGAGAGGAGGGAGTTCGTGTCGGTGGAGCACTGCAGAAAACTGCTGATAATAATTTGTTGTTGATGATACTCATGAGGAAAATATTGATGATGATGTTGTTCACTCACTCTTGTTTTGCAGCAGCCACGAGAATCTATTGTCCGATAGACCGAGACGTAACATAGTTTCACCTCGTCGTTTAATTGAAGAGTGTAATCTTGTACATTATGCTTTGAGTTGTCTTTGAGCAATTGGAAACGATTACGAACTGCTACATATAATGAAGCCATTGCATCCGTTGACCGCGAAGTGGGTATCTGCTATGCAAGAAGAGATGCAATCGCTTGAGAAAATGGCACATGGGATGTTGTGCTTTGCTAAACAAAAGAAGGCGGTCATTGCAAGTGGATCTTCAAGAAAAGGAAGGTCTATCTCCCAAAGAGCCTTCAAGGTACAAGGCAAGGTTAGTAGCAAAAGGGTTCACAAATTCGGTATTGATTACAATGATGTGTTCTCTCCGGTTGAAGCATAGTTCCATTCGTACTTTCTTTAGTATTGTGGCTATCGTGATCTTGAGCTTGAGCAGTTAGATGTCAAGACTGCTTTTACGCATGGAGAGCTTGATGAGGAAATATACATGGACCAACGGAAGGGTTCATAGTGCACAGTAAAGAGGATTTTGTGCAAATTAAAGAAGTCTCTTTATGGCTTAAAGCAATCTCCAAGACAGTGGTATAAAAGGTTTGATTCATTTATGATCTCACATGGTTTTGAGAGGTCTAAATATGATAGTTGTGTTTATATCAAGTTTGTTGATGGGTCACCTATACTTGCTTGCTATATGTTGATGATATGTTAATTCTGCCAAGGGCATGAAAGAAATCACTACTTTGAAGGCACACCTAAGTAGTGAGTTTGAGATGAAGGATCTTGGTCTTGCTAAGAAGATCTTAGGTATGGAAATTACCCGAGATAGAAAATCTGGTTTGTTATTTCTTAGTCGACAAAGTTACATTAAGAAAGTTCTTCATCGTTTTAATATGGATGGTGCCAACTCAGTTAGTACTCCTATTGCTCCTCACTTTAAATTGTCGGTTTCAATGTCCTACCTTGATGAAGAGTTTGAGTACATGTCAAAGGTGCCGTATTCTAGTCTTGTTGGTTCTTTGATGTATGCCATGGTTTGTTCACGTCCGATTTATCATATGCTATGAGTTTGATAAGTAGATACATGGCTAATCTGGTAAAGAACATTGGAAGGCTGAGTGGGTTTTCGGTACCTTCTTGGCACTTCCAATGCTTGTTTGAAGTTTGGCGAACCGGTGAGGACTCGTTGGCTATGTGGATTCAGATTTCTTGCCGATTTGGATAAGAGAAGATCCCTCACAGTTATGTGTTTAATGTTGGAGGTTGTCTTTAGGCTGAAGGCTACATTGCAGTTGTTGCACAATCTACTTGAAGCTGAATACATGGCTATTCTTTGAAGCTTGCAAAGAATCTGTTTGGTTGAAAGGTTTTGTTTCTTGAGCTTTGTGGAGATGATTCTTGCATTAATTTGTTTTGTGACGTCAAAGTGCCATATACCTTACGAAGATCGGATGTTCCATGAGAGAACTAAGCACATTGATGTCAAGTACCATTTTGTTAGAGACATTGTTGCTCAAGGTAAATTAAAGGTATGCAAGATCGGCACTCATGATAATCCTGGCGATATGATGACTAAACATGTTCCTGTTGCTAAGTTTGAGCTTTGCTCGAACTTAGTTGGTTCTTGATTAGCCCAAGTGGCTATTGGCGAAAGTATTTGCTTTGTTTGTTCGAGGAGGCGGTTCGTTGATGCTACAAGGAGGAATTTGTCTCAAGGTGGAGTTTGTTATATGTTGATCCAAATTCTACAAAGTATAGGCCAACTTCGGCCAGTGGGCGAGGCCCGTCACGGGAGGCTTGGGCAGCGAGTGTGGTCAAGACCACACCCTAATCTGTCTGGACCTAGGTTTCCACCGATATATAACCCTTGTAAGCCACGGTTGGGATAGTTGCATCGGTGAAATCGCGTTGTAAACACTCCTCGATATAGTGAAGTTTAATTGGCGCCCGTGGTTTTTTCCTCTCTTTGTTGGAGAGGTTTTCCACGTTAAATCTGTGTCTCCTTGCTGTGTTTTTTGTTTTCGTTCTTCGTTATCTTCTTGTCGCGATTGTAACAAACAAGACATCCAAGATGCCGCCCTCCTGAACCAGAGCCAACCTGCAGCGAAATCGTGACCACACATGGTCCACGATACCCTCGTATACATGGGTCTGGCAGAGCACCCCGGCATGACGACTGTAGAAAGCTTGCTCGACATTGTAGAAAGAGTAGACAATTTCACCTCCGGGGGCCCTGTGGGTGTCGAACAGCTGCCATCGTTCTCGGGGAAGATTGACTCGATGCGCCAGAACATGGTCTGCAGCCTGCAGGCACTACATATCTAGGCAGGATTGGCACCGCCGCGCCAAAATCTTCTTGCCACAGCAGACACCTGCAGGGATTGCTCATGGCGCAAGCGGTGCACAGGAAAGCACCGCAACAAGTCATCACTCTCTCCGCGGCGCTCGAATGGCAGTGGAGGCATCGCGGAGCCTGGTCCCACCGGTTGCGTCGTCTCCCAATCTGCAACATTTGGTGAAAATACAGTACAGTATATAAGAACAAATCAGCATATCTTGATGATTACTCAGAAAAGGTTCAGGTATCAACTACTGGGCACGCAAGCTTCTTGTACCACTACCACTGGACGAAATATTATACACAACGGCAGAACATGCTTATACGTATTATTATAGAACATTATTAGTACAGAAGTAAATTAAAATCCTTATGCGATGTTCGAATCACAAAATGCAACCACTGGCACAAAAATGTCTGTAATCACAACAAAGTGCACGAGTCTTCAGGCTTGATTTCCTAATTTAATGATCAATCTCTTCAAGTTTCAAGATTTTTACAGATTCTACTGAATTATTAGTAGTTTAGCACACCAATGTAGAAACTTACTACTCTTTCTGGAACCAAAAAAACGCATGTCTTGATTAAATTATCAGATCCGAACAGGTCAAGCAACACTGAACATTCAACAAGTACTACTTACTAGGCACGCAAATTTCTGGTACCACTGAGCTAGTTTAAACTTCTCGGGCTACATTAATCTCTTCAAAATTGAAGCTTGTATTGAATTAAGATGCTAGTGCTCATGATAGTAATGCTACTCTTTTTTGCATCTGTAGCAGCAAGCCAGCAAAGCAGCATCGCTGAATGATCCAAACCTGCAATGTGGAAGAGGATGAGGCGCCCGCGTCTGTCGGAACTGCCGTAGAGGGCTCCATCGCGACGGCGGCGGCCAGGGTCGCTTTACCACCGGTCGTGGCGGCGGCCGCGTCGCCGGTAGCATAACTGACGGAGCAGCGCACGACGCCGGTCAGGGTAGCCGTACCCGGGACCTGGGAAGAAGGATTTCCGTTGAATTAGCGCCCGATTGTTGATTCCGTTCGCAAGAACCAAGAAGTAGATACCTTTCCGTCGGAGATGGAGGTGGCAGACGGGGATGGTGCGTCGGAGAGGGTCGGCGTGGAGAAGTCTCCGGCGTCGAGTCCACTGTCAGCATCCTTCGGCGTGGCGGCGCGGGACTCAGACTCGCCGGTCAGGTCGAGGTGGGCCTGAGCTCGATCCTACGCGGTTCTTTATTTTTTATTTTCCATTTCTTGAATTGCCGTGCAAGAACAAGAATACGACAGATTTCTCACCTCTGCATTGGACTGGATAACGATTAACGAGAGGAGAGGCCAGATATTCGGAACTAGTCGGCGCGGTGAAGGCATCGGCGGCGACTCCAAGGTCGGCATCGGCATAGGCCGGCGCGGCGGCGCGGGCGAGGCTTGAGTCCGGCGAGTCGCCGCCCAGCGAGGTGGTCGCGAGGAATTCTTCCGTGACGGTGGAGGTGGAGCCCGCGTCGGTGTTGGGCGTCTCGCTGAAGCGGCGCCTGGGCTTGGCCACGGACCTGTCCATGGCCGAGCGGGAGCTCTGTCTTTCGATTTCCTTTTCCTTTTCTTTTTTCTGGCAGAGGAAGGGGGAAGGGGGAAGGGGGGAGCGTACATGCGTGTATAATAAATACTCACTGCGTCCAAATAAATGACATGTATTTGTCTAAAATACGCATTATCTAGACATCTATACGTGAAATTAGGCAAAACCAAATCGATAAAGGATAATACTCCCTTCGTCCCGATTTAACTGTCATGACGGTATTTTTGCAAAAAAAAAGAACTAATATTTTTTACCTGAAACCCGCAGTCCCTTTCGTGACTTCTCCTTCCTTCTCGTGTTCCACTCCTGTCTTGTGTGACGTCGTCGCCGTTCCGTCGCCTCGCCGCGCTCTGGCTCGCCGCCTCGCTCAATTCTTCTCCCTCCCCTCCACTTCCCCTCGCATCGCCACCCTTTCCTCCAACTTCACTCACCGATCTGGGATGCCCTCCACCTTCTTGCACCAACCAGATCGCCCCCAACGAGAAAATGAATTTTCCGTCCCGTTCCCGTCGGTGTCGTCCCTATCTACACTACCCCCTACAACAATGTCGACGGCGATCTCGCCCCTGTATTCACTGACCCTGCTGCAACCCTGACCTCGCCCCTATCTTCACCGCACCAGGGCTGCAGCCAAGGTATGGTTCATTTCTCCTCCTTCTATAATTCAAGAAATTGCAGACTGCTCGGGTGATGCAACCAAGTCCTTGAGTGTTTTTACTTGTTTTTTCCACTTATTAATATACATCATTCCCTATTTAATTGAGAGACTTGCGATTGCGAGATATTTCTAATAATGATTGCTAATGTTCATATTATTATTTCAGCTCATTATAGCTTGCAGCAAGGGAGGAACGAGCATTGAAGATCTTGCAGAGAAGTATCCAGGCTTGTATTTCAAAAGATATTGTTTTAGTTTGGAATCCTGAATTTATTCAAGCAGAGGAGCTTTTCAACTAGCCATTTGATGAAGATAATTGTTTGAAAGATAATAGGTAGTGCTCACTTTAGTACCTTTTCTTTGTCCCCAAAATGTTGATGACGATGTGCATGTAAATATAAGTAAACTCAAATGCTGACCAAACCAAATATGCTCAAAAGTAAAATAATCATGAATGCATGATTACCATCTTTAAAAGGCCATTTGTTTGTCGAAACTACTTGTTCGGCATATTAACTTAGTGCATGCATAAATTGTATTGATAGGGTGCGGTTTAACTTAGTGCTGCTAAATTGTACTGATAGGATGCAGTTTAAGTTACTGTTGCTACATTTCCACGAAGATTACCTACTAGACGAGTAGCGCTTCAAACAAAACTATGCTGCTTAGTAATTGCAATCACCTTGCCATCTGATCCAAAATATTCTTTGTTTCATGTTCTTGTCATGCCCGCGGGAGATTTAGCTACAGTGAGAATCATCGAGAGGGACTCCACTCATCTGAACATGGCAATAGCTAGGGACAACATTGCTATTGGGTTGCAAGGTATTGGCCCTATCCATGTTATGTCCGGTGGAGTACTCTACCATCCATACTACCCCGTGTCCATGTCCTCTTCTCTTGAGTTGAAGGTCTTGGTTCTGGACATCACCTTCTCTGGAGCTGAAGAAGTCTTGGTTCCGGACATCACCTTCCCTGGAGCTGAAGAAGTCTTGGTTATGGACATCACCTTCCCTGGAGATGAAGGTCTTGGTTCTGGATTTATTCAACTTGACAAGAGATGGATATTCGCAATGTTTGTTGAGAGCTACATGTGGAAGCATGACATGGTACTTAGATAGCTGGTGTTGAGATAGCCTTGAAGAAGATGTTGAGAGGAGTGTTTTTTCCTGTAATATGTTAGTGTATAGATGTGGGTTCTGTTGTAAAAGGATAGATGTTGTAACAACATGTAACTCTTCAAAATGTTGCTAACTAAATAAATATAAAGAAGATGGTTATGTCAAAAAATCTCAAGTTTTCAATTTATAAACTCTAGTTTGAAGTTTGTGACCAGTTTGTCAAGTTTGTGATCAGTTTGTCAGGTTCTCAATACTATAGCTCAATACTCGAAAAAAAACTCAAGTTCTCAATACCATAGCTCTACTTTGCCAGCATGTAACCTAGCACATTTGTGATCGGTTTGTCTCTGAATTTACAAATAGTATGGAATAGATAATATGCAGTGTGTGTAGTAGCAAAACAACACATCCAAAAATATAGTTACAGGAACCAATGTCATGAATCTTCAATTACCAATGTCATGAATCTTCAATTACCAATGTCATGAATCTTCAAAAAATATAGTTACAGGAACCATTGTCACTTATAGGAACCAATGTCATGAATCTTCAATATAGTTACATGAACCAATGTCACTTACAAGAACCAATGTCCAAAAAATATACTCCTGCTATTTTTTGCTTATAGGAGCAATTGCTTACTCTTCGCAAAAAAAGGAGTAATTGCTTACATGAACCAATGCCACTTACAGGAGTAATTGCTTGCAGTTTTCTGTCCAAGAAATATAGTTGACATAGAGTTTAAGCTCAGCTATTTTTCAACTACCCTGTTGCTATAAGGGCCAATGTCTGTGCGAGTAATTCCGTCGTGACACATGTAGCGATTGGTAGCAGTCCTTCAGCTTGTCGTCTTTCCTTTTTCTTGTGTGGTGCTCCTTGAAGACGCCACCTCCTAATTTCATAACCTCAACCATACAGTACTGTCAAGAAGTTTTGGGTTAGATTTTTGACATCATACTTATGGTATTCTTCATGTACACCCTCTATCAATTCTTTTATAGTTGCTGGTGATCTTGTATCGGTGAGAGACTATAAATACCTAGAAAGCATAAGTCAAGGACAATGATGTCCAAACTATTAGGAGGTTGCTCTAACAACCTATTTTTCAGGTCAGTCTTTGCTACAACCCGTAAAAAGTCTTATCACCGGTGAGGAGATGTGGTTTTGCACTATCTTGTTGAATGGAGATTATTCTTTTTTCATCTTCGTTAGGCCACAATTGTTGGATAGCATGAATTAGTTTCTCACACAAGTACTCCCTTATAACATCTCTAGTAACCTTCATAGATTTCAACTTGAGTGTCCCTTTATCTCTGTTTTTACTATTTTTTATTGCTGGCTTCTCTTGGACAAATGCCCATGTGCCAATTTTTCCATCGAATGTCATCGCGCCACCTTCACAAAACCTTGGATTCGCCACGACATTCAGGAACATTACTTTACCAATGTTGTTCTTATTCCATACGGTGCGCAAGGGTAGGGATTCTTCAGGAAGTAGATAGTAGTTGTTATTCTTCCTTGTCATATCAAACCACTTCTTGTCAATATGGACAATGTTGTCCATTAACTGGAAGGAAGGCCATGGATATGTCATCTCGTTTTGCTCTAGCATGGATACGCATAACTTTAGTCTCTTAATCTTGTTTCTTGTGTCATCACAGGCTTCAAGATGCTTCTCCGACGCACCAACTTACCCATTTGAAACCTTTTGTGTAAGGTTGGCCGGGATATACCCAATGACATTGCTAGACCTCGGATTGTCTTCCGTTTGTTCAGTGGTATTATCAATACCCTCGACAAACCCATGTCTTTCTTTTTTCATCCCACATTACCCTTTCTCTTGTTTGAAACATCTACTTCTTTGCCTCGTTTAATCTGGCCCAAGGATTTATCCCATATTCTTTCAATTGTCCGTACACTTGTATCCAGGAGGCATGCAATAATCTACATGTCCTCTGTTTGTTTCACTCCATCTCTGCACTTGATTACCGCCAAGGCAAAGTAGACACCAAATCTCTGCTCATTTGCCAGTTCTGGTTTTGTATGGTGAACACCTAGAGCATCTTCTTCTATATCATCCAAATCTGGAGCATATTCTTCCATATCATCCAAATTAGGAGAATCTTCTTCCATATCATCTAAATCTGGAGCATCTTCTTCCAGTGCATCCAAGTATGCAGTTTTTCTTCTTCTTGTAGAGAATCCAAGTATGCAGCCTCTTCTTCTTGTAGAGCATCCAAATATACAGCTTCTTCTGGAGCAATCACATTCAAGTCGAGTCCAACTTCTTCTAGAGCAATCACATTCAAATCAAGACCAGCTTCTTCTTCTGGAGCAATCACATTCAAGTCGAGACCAACTTCTAGCGGATCAATCACATTGAAATCAAGACCAACTTCTTCTTCTGGAGCAATCACATTCAAGTCGAGACCAACTTGTTCTTGAGCAATCCTAGCTTGTTCTTGAGGAATCTCAGCTTCATGTTCTTGAGGAATATCAACTTCTTGTCCTTGTTCTTGAGCATTAGAGTCACTTGTCCGAGGGAATTTCTTCTCGTAGATATTGTGTAGGTCAGTATGCATTCCTGTATAAGACCGATATCGGAGGCATGATGTCGTTTCTTTTGAGAACAAGAATACACATTCCTCCAAAAGAGAGAGATTGGAAGCATGGCATGGCATAGCACGGTTTCTTGTCGTGTACCAAAGGTTTAGAGAAGATGTCCTTTTGGTGCATTGATACATCGGAAACGTATCTATAATTTTTGATGTCCCATGCTTGTTTAGTATCTATTTTGCTTTGCTTTTCTTTGTCTACACTTTGAGGTGTTTTTAATATATTTTATGGTACTAACCTATTAACAAGAAGCCACAGTGCCAGTTGCCTGTTTTCTTCTATTTTTGGTTCCAGAAAGGCGGAAAATCAATATTCTAGAAATTGGACGGGACAAAAGCCAAAGTCAATATTTTACCATGGGGAACACGGAGCCAAAAGATGATACGGAGGAGGGCCTCGAGGGGGCCACACCCCCTGGTCGCGCGGCTAGGCCTGGCCCGCGCCTAGGGGGTGCAGCCGCCTCGAGAACCCCCTCGGCCTCCCCCTTCTCCTATAAGAAGCCCCCGATGCCTAAACCCTAAGTACCTGAACAATATTCCACGAAATCGTCTGTAGCCGCTGCCACCATCGTCCCTAGATAAGGGGGATCTGAAGCTCTTACCGGCACCCTGCCGGAGGGGAGATCATACCGGAGGCCTTCTTCTTCATCACGCCAGCCTCCGGTATGAAGCGTGAGTAGTTCCACCTTGGACTACTGGTCCATGTAGTAGCTAGATGGTTGTATCTCCTCCCTTGTGGTTTCATGTCTAGATCTTGTGAGATCCGTTCATGATCAAGATCTCATCTATTTGTAATCATGCATGTTGTGTTTGTGGGGATCCAATGTATATTGAGATTACTATGTCAGATTGATTAATGGTTTTGTCTTATTGATTCTATCATGTCTGTGTTGTTTGTGATCTTGTATGCTCTCCGTTGTTAGTAGCTATCTTGGCCAAGTAGTTGCTAGTGACTCGAAGAGGGGATATTTATGCTCGATAGTGGGTTCATGCCTCTATTTAATCTAAGGGAAGTGATAGAAATCTCTAAGGCTGTAGATGTGCTATTGCCACTAGGGAGAAAACAACGGTCCCTTATTCATGGAACAAGTGGATTGTTTACCTTACACTTTGCTTAAAGTAGTTGTCTATTGCTTGCAACTTAATACTGGAGGGGGTTCGGATTATAACCCAAAGGTGGACTTCTAGTCATAGATGAAGTTGGATGGCGGTCTATGTATCTTGTTGTATTGCCCAATCGAATCTCATAGGATCATGATGTCAAGTATTACATTGTTATGCTTGCTCAATTCTGGCAATTGCACTAGTGTAATTTTTTACCCAGCATGCCATGTTTGTTTATCTAAGGAGAACACCTGTAGTGAACTATGGACCCCGGTCCAAATCTTTACCATTGATACATCTTCCACTATTACTGTTTACTTTCTGCAAACCACTATTACCTTCCACATCATACAGTTAATCCTTTGTTACAGCAACCGGTGAGATTGACAACCTCACCGTTCATTGGGGCAAAGTCTTAAGTTTGTGTTGTGCAGGTATCCAAGTTGCTTGCAACACCTTTGAGACGTTTCCATCCTCCTACTGGTTCGATAACCTCGATTTCTTACTGAGGGAAGACTTGCTGTTGTGCTCTTCACACCTTGCTCTTGGGGTTTCTCGATGAAGCGCTCTCAGGCGCCATCAACAAGTTTTCTAACGTCGTTGTCGGGGACTAAAAGAAGAAGAATCTCCCACGTTAACAACGGGCCAGCAAAGTTTTCTGGCGCCGTTGCCGGGGAGGCTAAGGACGTCTTCAGAAGGGGAGTCCTTCTCAAACTTTCTCTTTACTTTGTTTTTGTTTTGCTTAGTTTCTTTTGCTTGGTTTTGTTTGCCTATTTTTATCAAAAACTCCAAAAAAAATAGTTTAGTTTGGTTTGCTTTCTCGTATCAAAACACAAAAAAAATTAGTTCCTGCTCTAGTTATGATGATGCTGCTGTCCATCTCAATAACTTTGTTGAACTTTGTGAGATGCAAAAATATAAGGATGTAGATGGGGATATTATTAAGCTCAAGTTGTTTCCTTTCTCCTTGAGAGGAAAAGCTAACGAATGGTTGCTATCCTTTCCTATAAATAGTATTGATTCTTGGATTAAGTGCAAAGATGCTTTTATTTGAAAGTACTGATGTCTACGCACTTCTATTCTTGTAGACAATTGTTGGGCCTCCAAGTGCAGAGGTTTGTAGAACAGCAGCGAGTTTCCCTTAAGTGGATTACCCAAGGTTTATCGAAATCAGGGAGGAAGTGGTCAAAGGTATTCCCTCTCAAGCAACCCTACAATCAAGATACAAGAAGTCTCTTGTGTCCCCAACACACCCAATACACTTGTCAGGTGTATAGGTTCACTAGTTCGGCGAAGAGATAGTGAAATACAAGTGGTAACGGTGCCAGAAAATAGCTTTGATGGTGAGGTAAAGACTAAAGCAAGCAAACATGCAATAGATCTAGTAGCAAACGGTGTTTCAATGTTTAGAAACAAGGCCTAAGGATCATACTTTCACTAGTGAACACTCTCTCATATAAATATCCTCTCTTCATGATACTACTCTTAACTACTCTCTGGGTGGACACTCTAATCCACGGTAGGGCCTTCCCCGATCTAGATAACCCCACACTGTCACCTTGAGCGCTAGATGGTTCCAACAAACACCACAATTTCATAGAGACATCCAACTCCAAATATAACTCATAACAAATGTTCAATCTAGCCAAAGTGCCACACACGGTATGCACGCTGTCACTTTCACACACATGGGGAAAAGTGTAGATCTATTAAAGCACAAAGAGTATTTATGTAGACTCAAACCTAAGTGCCACCATGGCGTGCACGCTGTCACTTTCACACACATGGAGAGAGCAGAGATCTATTGGAGCACTTGAGTAGCAAGATAGATCTACTAGATTACAAAGCTCATGACCACAACAAGATCATGCATAGAGAGAGAGCTGAATACATAGCTACCGGTAGATCCCTTAGCCCCGAGGTAGAACTACTGCCTCCTCATCATGGGAATCAGCAATGGTGATGAAGATGGCGATGGAGATCGATGGAGATGGCTCCGGGGGCACTTCCCCATCCCGGCAGGATGCCGGAACAGAGACTTTTTGTCCCCCGAATCTCTCCTTCGGTCGCGGTGGCACTACGGAGGTTTTCGTGGATTTCTTCTGGATGCCCTAGGTTTTTTGGGTTGGAGGCTTCTTATAGGCGAAGGGGGAGGCCGAGGAGGCGGTCAGAGGGCCCACACCATCCCTAGGCATGGGCCAGGCTTGGCCACGCCCAGGGGGGTTTGGCCACCCTTTGGTGCCTCTCCATCCCTCCTTCTGGATTCATTTCCCTCACGGAAAGTTATTGACTTTGGCTTTTGTCTCGTCCAATTCCGAGAATATTGATTTTCTGCCTTTCTGGAACCAAAAACAGAAGAAAACAGGCAACTGGCACTGTAGCAACTTGTTAATAGGTTATTTCCAGAAAAGATATAAAAACACCTCAAAGTATAGGCAAAACATAAGAAAAATGATACAAAACAAGCATGGAGCATCAAAAATTATAGATATGTTTCCAACGTATCAAGTACTACCTCCTGCTAAGATTATATCTATGAGAAGTGATATTATGAAATTTAAACAACTTGATAATGAACATGTTTCTCAAGCTTGGGAAAGAATGAAATCTTTGGTTAAGAATTGTCCCACTCATGGACTTACTGCTTGGATAATTATCCAGACTTTTTATGCAGGTTTGAACTTCTCTTCAAGAAAACTATTGGATTCAGCTGCTGGAGGTACCTTTATGACCATCACCTTGGGTGCTGCAAAAAAACTCCTTGATAATATGATGGTTAATTATTCTGAATGGCACATTGAGAGAGTTCTACATGGTAAGAAGGTAAATTATGTTGAAGAAACCTCCTCTTTGAGTGATAAGATTGATGTTATCATGGCTATGCTTGTTAATGGGAAAGCTCCTTTAGATCTTAATAATGTTCCCTTAGCCTCTTTGGTTGCTCAAGAAGAGCAAGTTGATGTAAACTTCATTAGAAACAACAATTTCAACAACAATGCATATAGGAATAATTTTGGTAGTAACAACAATTATAGGCCTTATCCTCCTAATAATGGCAATACCTATGGAAACTCTTACAACAATACTAGAAGTGCCCCCTATGAACTTGAAGTCATGCTCAAAGACTTTATTAGTAAACAAACCACTTTCAACAACACTGTGGAGGAAAAGCTTTTAAATGTTGATAAAAATATTTCCTCTTTGTCTGAAGCACAGTCCTCTTTGATTAATAAAATGGCTGCTAAACCTGAAACCATGGAAAGTACCTTTGCTGCTACTCATGACATACATGTTACTATTGATAAAAATGTTAGACTGTTAGCCAAACTTCATGCTAAGTGGGAAAGGGGAGCTGAAATTGCTAGAAACAATAGTGTGTGCACCATCACCACCACCAATATGGATGCCACTAAACCATAAGAAGTCCCTATTCCTCCTCCTCCTACAATGCCTAAACCTAATGAGCCTACTACTAGTGATGCTAAGTTTTATTTTGATCTTGATGGTTGCAATATTTCTGAAGTGATTATGTTCCTACAAAAGCTTGCTAGAAGTCCTGATACTAGTGATATGCATGTAGCTTTCACCAAACACATTACATATTCTCTTGTTAAAATTAAGGAAGAGAAGTTGAAACACAAAGCTTCTATTCCTAGGAAAGTAGAAGATAGTTGGGAACCCATTATTAATATGCAAGTGAATGACGTTGATCTCAAAGCTTCATGTGACCTTGGTTCTAGTGTCTCCATTATGCCTACAAAGATTTATGAAATGCTTGATTTGCCACCTTTGGAAGATTATTATTTGGATGTCCCACTTAATGATAATGCTAAGAAGAAATTCACGGGGAGTGTTAATGATGTTCTCATTATGGTTAACAATGCTTATGTCCCTGTTGGTTTCTATGTTTTGGATGTTGAATACAATGCTTCCTATCCTATTACTTTGGGAAGCCCTTTTCTTAGAACTGTTGGTGCCATCATTGATATGAAAGAAGGCACCCTTAAATATCAATTTCCATTCAAGAAAGGTATTGAACACTTCCCTATGAGGAGAGAGAAGTTGCTTTTTGCTCCTCCTTTGAAAGCAAGGTTTGATGTTAATGCTTCTTTATTTGAAAATACTTGATTCTTGCTTCTTGTGCCTAACTTAAAGGCGTTAAAGAAAAGTACTTGTTGGGAGATAACCCAAGAGTTTCCTTGAGTCTTGGAAGTTATTACTTCAGTAATGACCTCTCCTTATCCCTTTTGTTTGCTTTTTGTGCCAAGAACGACCTCTAATAAGAGGGAAGTAAGATTTGGGGAGTTGCTGTCCCGAAACAGATTTTTGTGCTCAACCGTAAAAATTCGTGAGGATTCTCTGTAAGTCGGATTGAGCTAATATTTTATGAATAAATCCCCCAATATGTTAGCTAACTTTCTTTAAGGTCTTCGAAAAAATCGTTTTCTACCTGCTGGTCTGTTTTGATAGATTTCTGCCATTATTTGCATTTGCCTCTTATTGATTCCTTTTTGGGTTCTTTTTGGGAAATTGAGCTTTTTGAGGGAATTGCTACAGTAGCTTGTGTTTTTAGTGAAAGTTTTTCTATTCTAAAGCTAAGCCTAAAGGTCTATTACCTTTTGAATACACTAATGTTGCTAATGAAGGTTGTGTGAAGTTTTGTATGAAGGAAAAAAATTTAGGTGTAAAGAGAGAATGATGTAATGAGATGAAGAATGGACAAAAGCTCAAGATTGTGGATGCCACCCCGTGTCACCCCAAGAAATATTCTAGAGGTACAAGCGTCAAAGCTTGGGGATGCCCAAGGCATCCCCTTCTTCATCAATAAAAAGCTCAGGTCTTTCTAGACACTTCGTTTTTATTGTTTCATGCACTATTGTGTTGTTCTTGGAACGTCTTAGTTTTCGTTTGGTTTGCTTAGTTTGCTTGAATAAAGTATTTTGGACCCCCGTTTTTGCCGTGTTGTTTCAAATAAGTTGATTGGTGTTGGAAAGGAGTAGAAAGTTCTTTCTTGAAATAGTGCAAGAGGAGATTGCTTTGACCGTGACTTAGACTTTATCATGTCATGCTAGGTGTTGTTTTGACCTTATGCTTAGTGATTATTGTTGTAGCATGACTTGTTCCAAACAATTGGGATTTCTTAGTGTGCCTTGAAGGAATCATGCGTTGTTTTAGCATACAAAAGCATAGTATTGTGGTATTCTCCTTTGATGCTTTGTTTGGGTTGACTTGGCACATTCTCACACCATGTTATGACTATGAAAAAGTCACCATATCCTCTATGATAATTTAGTACTTGACTTGTAGTACCACTTTATGCTTTGATTAGTAATGTTTCGTCGCTTTGTATGATTATGTCCATTATTGCTCTCTTAGTTGGTTGCTCCTAGTCTTTTGCTAGCCTCCACTTGTATGAGTGAGTTCTACTCATGCTTCCAACTCCCAATAAACCAAGTTATTCCAAAGTGTCCACTATAAACTCCTTGGTGTGTTACACCATTCCAAGTATATTCTTGTTTTCATCTATCTTCCAATTAAAAAGTATTTTATTATGTGAAAACTTAGTGATTAAAGCTCTCACAAATTTGATGGCACACTTTATTTTTCTTGCCCCTAATAAACTTGAACCATTGTGTCATCTATGTTGTATATGCTTGCACTTATACGTTGGAATTAGCAGAACCGTGATGTCATGGGGAATGCTTTCAACATTGCACTTGTACTTTGTACACAGTTGATATCATGCTCTTTTATCTATGGATGTTGTCGGTGTGAAATGAAAGGGGATCTTGTAAGTCCATAGAGTTATGTATGTGTGTAAGAGAAACGCCTGGGCCGCTAGCCTAAGCCATGCCTAATCATGGTGGAAACTTGCAGCATCACCATAGTGACATCTATGAAGCATTCTTCTTATAAAAAAGAGACATATTGAGAAAATAGGAAAGAGAGAAAAAACACACCATATTCCCATGGTAAATAAGAAGATTGCTGAGATGCTCATTGTCTGCTTGCCTTTTCATTTTGGTTATGGGATAGCTCATGTACCATGTGCAAGGGGTACCCCGTTGGCGGTTCTCTATGATACACGTGTACTTACTATGATAAGAACTTACAGGAGACTAAAGTTGAGTAGCATGAGGAGCGGCCCTCGTATTCAAGGGACATGAGATTGCCAACTTATACTTTGTCAAGCATATACTCCATAGTTTGTTCACTTTAACCTTAATCACTTCAAGATGCTTATGATAGGGGCAATAAGGGATGAAAGATAACAAGTACCATAATTTTTGGAAGCTCTTTTTGAAACTTGAAATCCCTGCTTCCCTTTATGAAGGGCCTTTCTTCCACTATTATATTGAGTCTCCACCTTCTACCTTTAGGCACCAGTTAAGAGAGCATAGTTGCCATTCTTAGTTCTATGTGCATTGTCCCAAAACATATTGACTGATGCATATTGTTGATATTGCTTGTTCTTGTGCTATTTGTATCTAGTCACTCTTATGAACTTTGAAGGTGTCCTATTGATACGTTGGAAACGTATCTATAATTTTTTATGCTCCATGCTTGTTTTGTATCTACTTTGCTTTGCTTGTCTACACTTTGAGGTGTTTTTTACATGTTTTCTGGTACTAACCTATTAACAAGTTGCAACAGTGCTAGATGCCAGTTTTCTGCTGTTTTTGGTTTCAGAACAGTTAGTAAAGAAATATTCTCGGAATTGGATGGGACAAACGTCAAAGTCAATTACTTTCCATGGGGAACAAGAAGTCCAGGGGGAGATGAGGAGGCTTGCCAGGGCAGCTAAACCCCCTAGGCGCGGGTGGGCCCTACCCCTCGCCTGGGTAGGGTTTACCCCCTCTGGTCGCTGCCTCGGTCTCCCCCTTCGCCTATAATAAGCCCCCGATGCAGAAACCCTAAGCACCCGATCAAATCTCCACGAAACTGTCTGTAGCCGCATCCACCATCGTCCCTAGATCGGGGAGATCTGAAGTTCTTCCTGGCACCCTGCCAGAGGGTAGATCATCCCGGAGGCCTTCTCTCCGGTATGATGCGTGAGTAGTTCCACCTTGGACTATGGGTCCATGTAGTAGCTAGATGGTTGTATCTCCTCCTTTGTGCATTCATGTATAGATCTTGTGAGCTCCGTTCATGATCAAGATCTAATCTATTTGTAATCATGCATGTTGTGTTTACGGGGATCCGATGGATATTGAGATTATTATGTTGGTTTGATTAATGGTTTTGTCTTTATGATTCTATCATGTCTGTGTTGTTTGTGATCTTGCATGCTCTCCATTGTTAGTAGCTATCTTGGCCAAGTAGTTGCTAGTGACTCCAAGAGGGGGTAATTATGCTCGATAGTGGGTCCATGCCTCTAGTTTCCAAGGGAAGTGACAATAATCTCTTCGGTTGTAGATGTGTTGTTGCTACTAGGGAGAAAAAAAGGTCTCTTGTTCATGAAACATGTGGACTGTTTACCTTACACACTTTGCTTAAAGCAGTTGTCTGTTGCTTGCAACTTAATACTGGAGGGGGTTCGGATGATAACCTGAAGATGGACTTCTAGTCATAGATGCAGTTGGATGGCGGTCTATATATCTTGTTGTATTGCCCAAACGAATCTCATTGGATCTTTCTGACTAGTAATTGCATTGTTATGCCTTGCTCAATTCCTATCAATTTCCCTGCTGTAATTTGTTTACCCTTCATGCCATGTTGTTTATCTAAGGAGAGCACCTCTAGTGAACTATGGACCCCGGTCCAATCTTTACCATTGATACATCTTCCACTGTTACTTTTTTACTTGCTGCAAACCATTACCTTCCACACCATACGTTTAATCCTTTGTTACAGCAAACCAGTGAGCTTGACAAACTCACTGTTTGTTGGGGAAAAGTCTTGAGTTTGTGTTGTGTAGGTCTCCGTGTTTCTTGCAACACCTGTGTGACATTTCCTTCCTCCTTCTAGTTCGATAACCTCGGTCTCAACTAAGGGAAAACTTGTTGTTTGCTGCTTCACACCTTGCTCTTGGGGTTCCCAACAGGCTATGCGTAGACAGTCGTCAAGTTTTCTGGCGCTGTTGCCGGGGAGGCTAAGTGTCACATCCCAAAATTTTCCAAATTTTGAAATGTGAAAAATAAATAAACAAATTAAACAATTGTTGAAATTTAGGGTGAGAAGAAACCTTTTGATTCCAATTGGAAGCATAAAAACCTATTTTGATCAAATAGAATCCTAAAGGGATTTAAAAAGATAAACAATTAATAAATAAAGTTATAATAGTTGGAATCACTATTTTTGGATCTTTAAATAAAAAGATATGGTTTTTATAAGAAAAGGTAGAATTATAAATAAGGACTATTTTTAAAGAGCCAAATTAATCTTGGCCAAGCATTTAAAATAAGATATTTCTATTTGATAAAAAGAGTAAAGGATTATTTAAATAAAATAATGAGGATTTATTAATATCCAATTTTATTTAAGTAAAGGCTTTTCCCATTTTTAAATAAACACTAAAACTTGTTAAAGTATTTTAAATAAGAATTCCAAGTGTTTTATATTTTCAAATGAAACCTACTGAAAAGATTTTGATATTATTTAGATTTCAAAAAGAGTTTTAAAATAAATTAAAACCTATTTGAATTAAAGACTAAGGTCTAGTTATTTAATTATTAATAGATCCTAATAGAATAAAAGAATTATTTTGTTTTGGATTTTGGAATATAATGTTAAACAGAATTAAAATCAACACAAAATTTGGTGGTGGTTTGATTTGATTTGGAGTTTGAATTGTTTGAATGAAAACCAAATCAGGAAATTCAAAACAGAAAAAGGAAAAGGTTTAGTATAAAAAAAATGAATCGAAGCAGACCCAACCCATCTGGCCCAACTAAGCCCAGCAAGAGCCCACCCGGGAACCCTCTGCCTCTGTTCTTTCTCACTCGCGTCTGAACCCACTCAGTCACTGACGCTGCGACCCCAGGCCCTCTCTCTCTCTCTTTCGCTATCAACGGGACCCATCGCCAACAGATCATCGTTCTCACCCGCGACCACGTCCCCTCGCCGTTTCTGCCGGCGATGAATGCCATTGAATTGGCGTAACCCCGCGAGTAAATCTCCCAGGCGATCACGCACCTTTAAACGCCATGCTCTCCTCTACCTTTCCCCTCACTTGCCTCTCCCTCTCTGCCCCCAGGCCGAGTGAATTGCGAGCTCAAACCTCACTGACCCGATGACCTTCACCGGCCAATTCCGGCGCCGACCAACCGCCCCTCGCCTCTCACTGCACGCAGGCTTGCTCCCCACCTCCCGGAGCATCTTCCAGTTCCTCGCACTCGCCTGCGCGTGCCCTGCAGCCTCGGCTTTGTCCATGTCCGAGCGCCACCGATGATAAGCTCGACTCCGGCGAGCCATAGCCGACGACCTCGTGCGCCCCTTTCTCACTGGTGGGTGTTCCCGCGATCCTTGAACCCGTGTGCATCTCCTTGACACGTTGTTTTTCTCGCTTGCATTCCAGAGACTCGCCTCCGACGAAGTTGTGCATGACCCGACGATAGCAACATCTCCGACGAGCAATCCTCGACGCTAACGTACGCCCCTGCCCAACGGTGACCACGTTGAGCACCACCACGCCTCTGCGATCTCGGTGAGCATCTCCTCTCCCTCCTTTCCTTCCTGCTTCGCCAGAACCACCGCGAGCAGAGCCCGCGTGTAACATCCCTAAATTCATGTTTCAAAGCTAATTCATATCATCCTTGCATCCATCATCATTTAGGGTTTCTTTCAAAATCATCTCAGAAACATAAGCTTGTGCTATGATTTCATGTGAGCAAATTAACTCAAATAACCATCACCCTTTGAAACTTGAATGATATGAACTTGTTGCTTGCCTCCATTGTTGGCAAGTTTAAATATAAAAGTTTGACCATAGTTTTCAACTTGGAAATAAACTGAAAACCCCTATTCAAACATTTGCAAAATAAAAGCAAAAGTCTCTGTTTGTTTGAAATCCAAGTATGACCAAGCCCTTGCAAAGTAGCCCATGAGTTTTTGACCCATTTCTGAGACCAAGTCACCACTACAATACCTCAGGAGGATTTGAATTTAAATTGATTTTGAAACCATTTGAAAACCCATTCAGAAAATCGAAATAGAAAAGAAAAAGAATTAAACAAAGGAAAAGGGCTGAGCGCCAGATATCTGGCCCAGCAAAGGATCGAGCCCAACTAGCCCACCCGGGAGTTTCCTTTTCTTTTCTCACGTGCGAGCACACGCAGTTGTCGTGACGACGGACCCACCCTTATTTTCGCACATCGACGGCGGGCCTGCCGCCTTGTCATCGTCTTCCCCAAAGCGCGCCACGACCCGCGTCGCGACTGATCCTGACGGTAATGGCGGCCTAAATGGGGCATTAATCCGCGGCGTTTCTGTCGAGGCTCGGCTATAAGATCCCCACCTCCTAGCGACCATTTTCCCGATCGATTCTACCTTCACGCCACAGGCTGCCCACGACTCACCCAACACCGCCGCAGACGAGCTTGCTCCGTGAGCGATTCGGTGAGACCGTCGCCTTCCTCTCTCGATTCGTTTGAATCACTTCGCAATCTTCTACGATTCGTTTGAATCACCGCAATCTTCTTGCACCTCGACCCCACCGTTCGTCTGTCTTGCCCAGTCGCCGTTTCCGCCGCAAGCATCGGCGACCCCCTCAACTCCAGCGACCAAATTTCGTAAGTCCCGTGCGCCCCTTCACTTCTGACTCACACTAGATTGTCCGCCACGGTCTTGCGCATATCCTGACCCCCCTGGCTTATGTTAGGGCGACGCGGAACCTCGGCAACGACGCTGACAACAACCACCCGACGCCGTGCACGACTCCGACGAGCTCTCTCAGCCACATCCGAGCGCCCCTCCGCAAACCAGTACCACGTCGAGCTTCAGCACGCCTTGGCGGATCTTGTAAGCACCTTCCTGCTTCCTGGAGTGATGTATAACGCCGGCGCCACCATAGTCAGACGCGCCGCCGCCAGTTAACGCCGCTAGCGCCGTCTGAGTATGGTTAGGATGATTAGGAACGTTGGATCTAGATCCTGCGGCGTAGATTAGAAAGAGGATGAAGAGGTACACGCGCATCTGAGCCGCCAGATCCCACTTTGATCGTGCGGTCCGCAGGACCCGATCCAACCGAAGCGGTACGCACCAATAGGGACGCGACGCGTGGCAAGTATTAGAAATAAAAACAGATTTAAAACCAGAATTTGATCCAAATTTCAAATGCTTATAACTTTTGATTGCCACGTTGGAATTTTGCAAACTTTATACCGTTGGATTCAGTGAAACAAGACCTTTCTGAATATCCAATGTGTTTAACAAATAGTAATAGTTAAAATGACTTTATTTGTAGAAACATGTTTAAGGCTAATTTAAGTATGAATTTGTTTTGGGTAAAATTGTATAAGTGTCAAATAAGTTTAGTTGGCAAACTTGTGACTTGTTAGTTTATGTAAACATGTGCATGCTTGGTAGAGTTTTCAAAATCATCATTTAGTAAATTCTTGCATGCATGCATTCATATTATTTTTGATTGTATATAATTGTGTGTAATTGTGTGCTATAATTCTTGTGTAGATTTTACTAGTGATTGTGATTGTGAAGAGTGCTACTCTCCCCACTACCAAGGCAAGTGATATTTTCATGAATATTTCTATCCTATGTTTTGTACTAGCATTAGAAATTTTGCTAAGTCTTGCATGATACTTTTGTCAAATGATATGTTGGGAAATCCTATGTAGTTTAGAATAGTAGAATTGCTAAGGAACTTTCCCTATGTTAAGTTGCCATGCCTTGCTTAGCCTAGCTATTAGTAAACCAGGGTGGGTATAACCATTCATGCTATGTTAGCTATATTGCTAAGTCATGAGACCTAAGTTTTTCCTAATAAAACAACAAAGTCAAATGAACTCCTGGGTGGAATGGAAGGTTTGGGTTATGTTGAGTGGTTACACAAGGCCATGGACTTGGGTTGTGTATCTCACTTGTGGTATGCCACCCAGGCACAAAGGGATTTGGAGGCCAAGTGTTGAGAAAGCTTACAGTGCAACCACTTGGCAATATGGGCTCTGCCTTGATCATATAGGTAGCTAGAACTTAGTCATTTGGACAGTTGGTGGTAGTTGGGATGATAGGTTGGAACGCGTCCATTTGACTAAGGAAAGGCTTCTGAAAGGTCCTGTCTTGGGAAACCAAGTCTGGTGGGGAAAGTGCACAACCTCTGCAGATGGAAAACCTAAGTACTTAGCCTAGTCCAAGGCAATGGACAACTTGAGCATCAAGACATGGAAGCTACAAGAATCTCATCACTCCAACTTCTAAAGTAAAATTTGTGGGTGAACAAGGGTGAAGGACCCCAATGTCTATTGGTGGTTTCTTGGGAAGTTTTTGATAAAGAAAAGCTTAGTGATTTCAACTAATAGGTAAAACCTATTTTCAAGCAAAGCAAGCCAAGCTACACTTATCCAAAATGCATATAGTAATATAGTCCACTTAAAACATACTAAGGTATCACTTGCCAATACTATTTCAAAGTATTGACCCTCTGTGGCTGTAACTTGTGATGTTGCAGGTTACTCCGATGATGAGTAGGAGTCATGAGTCTACACTCAACATGCTTGCCTGTGGCACATGAAGATGAGGACTTGTGTTTATTTACTTATTCCTTGAACTCTTGTATTAGGCCTTTGGCCCTGAGTTGTAAAAGACTATGTTTATCTCTGGAATTAATGTAATAAACGACCTTTGTATCTGTGTACCTCATCTTAAACTGTGGATGCTAGCATTGATCCAGGGACTAGCATTGCAATCATAGGGATCCTTTCCTTTACAAAGGAGGGGTCTAACAGATGGTATCAGAGCATTGTGTTGGTGGGTGAAGGAGTGGAGTATTGGTGGGTGCAACTTCACTTGTACAAAAACAAGGAAGACAACCACAAAGAAAGGGGATTCTGCATGTACACCAACACTGTAATGCACACCACATTCTTTGAGTCAGCCAGAGATGCAGCTTGGAGGACTATCAAAGAACTAAGTGCTAGAGTCAAGTGCAGGATGCTCAACCTCCAAAAAGACTTAGAAAAAGAGAAGGAACTTACCCAAGAATTGGAAGCCACCAACCAAGAGTTAAGGGGAGACATAATAGACTTAGTGATGGAATCATGTGAACAAGATAGGTGGATTGCCTCTAGGAACATTGTGATAGCCACCAGATCCAGTGAGATAGGATTGTGAGCACACTTCGTTAGTTGGACACCATCTATCACCTTATTTTCCAAAAATGATACCTTAAATAAGTATGGACTTTGATTGATGTAATGGACTCATGTATGCATGACTTGTGTGATGTTGGTGTTCCATGGATATGTATGAAATGTTTGTCTTGTTTTATCTTAAATTGTGTTGTTCTAACTTTTTAATCTTATAAATAGATGCCTATCACCATCAGCACCGTTGAGGAGTTACAGGTTACCCGTTTTGGCCCCCGTATCGTTGAGCTTACCACTTTGCTCGATCTCCCTCTTCCCACCATCACGGTGTACCCACTCACCAAGTTCGAGAGGAAGGACCTCTGGGGCTTCAAGGTGAACCAGCCCGGACGCCAGACAGAGCCGACTACAGAGGCCATCGTCTTCAAGCTGATGCACGACGACAGGGAAAGAGGCATGGAGGTAGTCATGCAGGACCTGATAGGACGTCTGTTAGGCCGTCACTCCCGACAGGTTAGGGGCACTCATTTCCACGTCTTCGGAAGACGTGATGTTGATGGAGAGTCCATCGACTTTGAGGACGACTCGAGAGACGCGGCAGAGCCGATACGTCTCTATCTCCAGGACTTAGAGTCTCTCCTCAGGCACGTGGACACGGACAGGACGAACGTCATGCTCAACAATGACGAGCTGCAGGTGCAGCTTCGCGAGAAGGACAAGCTTTTCGCACAGCAGGATGATATGATCAAGGAAATGGAGACGAAGTTCGAGGCCCAGGACCGCAAGTTCAAGAGTCAGGAGAAACGCGTCCAGGATAGGAACAAGAAGATCCGGGACATGACCGAGGAACTGAAGTCCAAGGATTTTGAGCTGGAGCAGCAGCAGATGGTTATTGAGAGGCTTCGCTCCCAGAAGAGGGCTCTCAAGGCCAAGGTCGATTCCTTGACCACTACGATTGAGGAGAACAAGACCGCGATGGAGAACGCAGGTCTTACATTCGTCGAGGAGGAGATTGATGCTGATGAGTAGACTTGACTACTCGTTTATCTTTCATATTCATACTTGTTATTTGTGAACTTATTATTGGACCATACGACATGTGGATGGCTTGCCACTTGTGTGTTTTATTTCGAGAACTTTGTTGTTGAGATTTTATCCTTGAGTTACATGCTATGTGTTTGCTTGTGATGTATTGTGCATAAAACATCTATGGGTATCTCATTCTTATCTATTTGAACAAACCACAGATGCCTCCACGTCGCGCAAACCCCAACCCCAATAACATCACCCCGGAAATGCAACAAATGATGAATGCGCAAACACAGCTCATGCAGATGATGACAACGTTCATTCAAAACCAGAATAACAACAACAACCCCAATAACAACAACAACAACCCCAACAACAACAACAACAACAACCCTCCGGGTTTTGATATGCTCACCAGATTTCTGCGTTTGAGGCCAACAAAGTTTTCGGGGACGACTGATCCCATGGTGGCCAATGACTGGCTACGTTCTGTGAACAAAGATTTAGTGACCGTGGGCTGCACGGATGCTGAAAAAGTCAGGTTCGCACAGACATTGGAAGGACCAGCCGCCACATGGTGGGACAACTTCCAAATCACCACTCCTATTGATGAGGTGACTTGGGCTATCTTCGAAGATGGCTTTCGCACTGCTCATATCTCATCAGGAATGATGAGTCTGAAAAAGAAGGAGTTTCACAACTTGAAGCAGCGCCACCGCAGCGTGGCTGAATACATAGAAGAGTTCAACAATCTGGCGCGCTATGCACCGGATGAGGTTGACACAGATGCCAAAAGAAAGGAAAAGTTTCTGGAAGGCTTGAATGATGAGCTGAACCTACAGTTGTCTGTGGCATATGTTCCAACTTACCAGTCTTTGTGTGACAAGGCTGCTATTTTGGAGAGTAAAATGAAACAAGTCGAGAGTAGGAAGAGGAAACACTCCGACAAGCACAGCTCGGGATCGTCTCACAAACGATCTCACTATGATGACAGTGGCAGCTCAGGATCCCATAAGCATGGGAAATTCAACAAGCACCACAACCACAACCGTCATGACAACAAGCATCATCGTAGTCATGACAATGATAAGTACAAGAACCACAAGAGTGGACATAAGAGCCACCACAGTGGGAATGGTAGTGGAATTGGAAGTCAGCATGTTAAAAAGGACATCAGTCAGGTTGAGTGCTTCAAATGCAAGAAACTGGGGCATTATGCTAATGAGTGCCCTGAGAAGAAAGTTGAAGGACCTAACAAGCCCAATCCTTTTCAGAAAGGACAGGTTAACCACCTCAATGTGGAGGAGGTCTATGAGGAGCCTGATGCCGTTGCTGGTAAGTTCAGACTCAATTCAATTTCAGCATTTGTACTCTTTGATACCGGTGCATCTCATTCATTCATATCAAAAGCATTTGTCGAAAGAAATGAACTACCGGTAGAAACCATTGGGTGTCCTATAAGAGTAAGTTCTCCGGGTGGGGAAATGATAGTAAACTCAGGATGTCATGACTTAGTCATAGAGTTTGGAAAACATAAGTTTCCAGTGAACCTAATAATCCTGAATTCCCAAGGATTGGATGTGATTTTGGGAATGGATTGGATGGCTAAGTATGAAGGAGTACTAGATTGTGCTAATCGTACTGTTGCACTCACAACCCCAGAAGGAAAAAGAATAAAATTCAGGTCAAACTTTGAATCCAAAGGAAGTAAGCTAAATTCTCTTAAGGGGGTTAGCATGGACAGCGTACCAGTTGTATGTGAGTATCCGGATGTGTTTCCGGAAGAATTACCAGGAATGCCACCAGATAGAGATGTGGAGTTTCTGATAGATCTGGTACCAGGTTCTGGACCAATAGCAAAAAGACCGTACAAAATGTCAGTTGATGAACTGAAGGAGCTCAAGAAGCAACTAGGGGAACAGTTGCAGAAAGGATTTATTCAACCAAGTTCTTCATCTTGGGGAGCCCCAGTATTGTTCGTGGAGAAGAAAGATAGAAGCCAAAGGTTATGCATAGATTACCGTTCTCTCAACGAGGTAACAATCAAGAACAAATATCCTTTGCCTAGAATAAATGACTTGTTTGATCAGCTAGAGGGAGCATGTGTGTTATCAAAGATTGATCTTCGGACAGGCTATTTTCAACTCAAGATAAGAGAGCAAGACATACCTAAGACAACATTCACCACAAGGTATGGATTGTATGAGTACACTGTAATGCCCTTTGGTTTAACCAACGCTCCAGCGTACTTCATGAATATGATGAACAAGGTGTTCATGGAATTCCTAGACAAGTTTGTTGTCGTTTTCATCGATGACATCTTAGTCTACTCCAAGAGCAAGGAAGAACATGAAAGACACTTACGCTTGATACTTGAAAAATTAAGAGAGCATAAACTTTATGCCAAATTCAGCAAGTGTGAGTTTTGGTTAGAGGAAGTTGGTTTTCTTGGTCATGTTATGACAAAGGATGGTGTGGCAGTTGATCCTGCTAAAGTTTCGGCTGTGACAGAATGGGAATCTCCCAAGAACGTAAAAGAAGTTCGCAGTTTCCTTGGTTTAGCAGGTTACTACAGAAGGTTCATTGAGAATTTCTCAAAGGTTGCTAAGCCAATGACTGAATTGTTAAAGAAGGACAAGAAATTTGCTTGGTCTGAAGGTTGTGAAGTCAGCTTCCAAGAATTGAAGAAGAGACTTGTAACAGCACCAGTTCTATGTCTGCCAGATTTGGAAAAGGATTTCCAAGTATATTGTGATGCGTCTCATCAAGGTTTGGGTGCCGTACTTATGCAAGACGGTAAAGTTGTGGCCTATGCCTCGAGACAACTCAAAACTCATGAAGTAAACTATCCTACTCATGATTTGGAGTTAGCCTCTGTCGTCCATGCACTCAAAACATGGAGACATTACCTTTTGGGAAAGCGATGTGAAGTGTTCACCGATCATAATAGTTTGAAGTATATCTTCACCCAGAAGGAAATCAACATGAGACAAAGGAGATGGCTAGAAATTATCAAGGATTACGACTTAAGTTTGCAGTACCACCCCGGTAAAGCAAATGTAGTAGCAGATGCTCTAAGTCGTAAAACGTTTGTAAATGGCCTTATCAAAGGTGAATTGCCAGATGACTTGTGTAAGCAATTCAAAGAACTCAGACTGGAGATTGTGCCTGAAGGACATCTCATGTCCTTAGATGTTCAACCCACTTTATTGGACAAGATCCGAGAAGCTCAGAAGACTGATAAGGAAATCGAAAAGATGAAGGAAAATATTAGTCTAGGGAAAGCTAAGAGTTTCCATATAGACGAACAAGGTACTTTATGGAACGGGAAACGTATTTGCGTTCCACAAGACCCGGAATTGCGAAAACTGATTTTACAGGAAGCCCACAACTCTCCATATTCCATTCACCCAGGAAACACCAAGATGTACATGGATATGAAAGAAAGATTTTGGTGGAACAATCTAAAAAGGGACATCGCCGAACATATTGCATTGTGTGATGTGTGTAGCAGAGTGAAAGCGGAGCATCAGAAACCAGCAGGTTTGCTTCAACCACTGCCTATTCCTGAGTGGAAGTGGGAAAATATAGGTATGGATTTCATTACCGGATTACCAAGGACCAGGTCAGGGTATGATTCCATATGGGTAGTAGTGGATCGCCTAACTAAAGTGGCTCATTTTATACCCGTGAAGACAACTTATACAAGTGCCAAGTTAGCAAAGATCTACATGAGCAGAATTATATGCCTTCACGGTGTGCCTAAGAGTATTGTGTCTGATAGAGGAACTCAGTTTACTTCTCACTTTTGGAGACAGCTTCATGAATCCTTAGGAACGAGGTTGGAATTCAGCACTGCTTTTCATCCTCAAACTGATGGACAAACGGAAAGGACTAACCAAATTCTTGAAGACATGTTAAGGGCGTGTGCCCTAGACTATGGAGCAAGTTGGGATGAAAGTTTGCCCTACGCAGAGTTCTCTTACAATAACAGTTACCAATCTAGCCTTGGGATGGCACCATTTGAGCTTCTCTACGGAAGAAAGTGTACCACCCCATTGCTATGGAATGGTGTGGGAGAAAGGAGTTTGTTTGGACCCGATCTCATCAAAGACGCTGAAGAGAAAGTCAAATTGGTTAAGGACAAGTTGAAGGTAGCACAGTCCCGACAGAAAAGCTACGCGGATTCTAAGCGTAGAGAAGTCACCTACGAAGTTGGGGATAGAGCTTATCTTAGAGTATCACCACTTCGTGGAGTGAAAAGATTTGGAGTCAAAGGAAAGTTGGCACCAAGATATGTTGGGCCATTCAAGATTCTAAGTCGCAAGGGAGAAGTTGCATATGAGGTTGAATTGCCCGAGTCTCTGTCAGCTGTCCATAATGTGTTTCATGTGAGTCAGCTTAAGAAATGTCACCCAGAGATGGAAGAATCATCTTTGAAAGATACCATACCCTTGGAAGAAGTTCAACTAGAAAGTGATATCACCTATGAGGAAAAGCCTGTCAAGATTCTTGAGACCGCAGAAAGAGTCACAAGGACAAAAACTACCAAGTTTTGCAAGGTACAATGGAATCATCATTCCGAAGAGGAAGCAACATGGGAAAGAGAAGATGATCTTCGGAAAGACCACCCTCACCTATTTGCTAGCCAATCCGAATCTCGAGGGCGATATTCATCTTAAGGGGGTTAGATTTGTAACATCCCTAAATTCATGTTTCAAAGCTCATTCATATCATCCTTGCATCCATCATCATTTAGGGTTTCTTTCAAAATCATCTCAGAAACAGAAGCTTGTGCTATGATTTCATGTGAGCAAATTAACTCAAATAACCATCACCCTTTGAAACTTGAATGATATGAACTTGTTGCTTGCCTCCATTGTTGGCAAGTTTAAATATAAAAGTTTGACCAAAGTTTTCAACTTGGAAATAAACTTAAAACCCCTATTCAAACATTTGCAAAATAAAAGCAAAAGTCTCTGTTTGTTTGAAATCCAAGTATGACCAAGCCCTTGCAAAGTAGCCCATGAGTTTTTGACCCATTTCTGAGACCAAGTCAGCACTACAAAACCTCAGGAGGATTTGAATTTAAATTGATTTTGAAACCATTTGAAAACCCATTCAGAAAATCGAAATAGAAAAGAAAAAGAATTAAACAAAGGAAAAGGGCCGAGCGCCAGATATCTAGCCCAGCAAAGGATCGAGCCCAACTAGCCCACCCGGGAGTTTCCTTTTCTTTTCTCACGTTGAAAGACGCATGTCGTCACGACGGACCCCACTTATTTTCGCGACACATCACGACGGGCCCCGCCCACTGTCATCGTTTTCCCAAATCGCGCCATGACCACGCCGCACCGCGATCCACGATAATGGCGGCATAAATGGGGCATTAATCCGCGAGCGTTTCCTGTCGAGGCTCCGGCTATTCTAGCAACCATTTTACCCCAGTCGATTCTACCTTCACGCCACCAGGCTGCCCACGACTCACCCAACACCGCCGCAGACAGAGCTTGTTCCGGCGAACGATTCCGGTGAGACCCGTGCATCCCTTCCTCTCTTATTCGTTTGAATCACTTCGCAATCTTCTCTGATTCGTTTGAATCACTTCGCAATCTTCTTGCGCACCTCCTGACCCCACCCATTCGTCCTGTACTGCCCCAGGTCGCCGTTTCCGCTCGACGCCGCAAGCATCTGACAACCCCCTCAACTCCGGCGACCAAATTTCGTAAGTCCCGTGCGCCCCTTCACTTCTGACTCACACTAGATTGTCCGCCACGGTCTTGCGCATATCCTGAACCCCCTGGCTTATGTTAGGGTGACGCGGAACCTCGGCAACGAAGCCGACAACAACCACCCGACGCCGTGCACGACTCCGACGAGCTCTCTCAGCCACATCCGAGCGCCCCTCCGCAAACCAGTACCACGTCGAGCTTCAGCACGCCTTGGCGGATCTGGTAAGCACCTTCCTGCTTCCTGGAGCGATGTAGAACGCCGGCGCCGCCGTAGTCAGACGCGCCGCCGCCAGTTAACGCCGCTAGCGCCGCCTGAGTATGGTTAGGATGATTAGGAACGTTGGATCTAGATCCTGCGGCATAGATTAGAAAGAGGATGAAGAGGTACACGCGCATCTAAGCCGCCAGATCCCACTTTGATCGTGCTGTCCGCAGGACCCAATCCAACCGAAGCGGTACGCACCAATAGGGACGCGACGCGTGGCAAGTATTAGAAATAAAAACAGATTTAAAACCAGAATTTGATCCAAATTTCAAATGCTTATAACTTTTGATTGCCACGTTGGAATTTTGCAAACTTTATACCGTTGGATTCAGTGAAACAAGACCTTTCTGAATATCCAATGTGTTTAACAAATAGTAATAGTTAAAATGACTTTATTTGTAGAAACATGTTTAAGGCTAATTTAAGTATGAATTTGTTTTGGGTAAAATTGTATAAGTGCCAAATAAGTTTAGTTGGCAAACTTGTGACTTGTTAGTTTCTGTAAACATGTGCATGCTTGGTAGAGTTTTCAAAATCATCATTTAGTAAATTCTTGCATGCATGCATTCATATTATTTTTGATTGTATATAATTGTGTGTAATTGTGTGCTATAATTCTTGTGTAGATTTTACTAGTGATTGTGATTGTGAAGAGTGCTACTCTCCCCACTACCAAGGCAAGTGATATTTTCATGAATATTTCTATCCTATGTTTTGTACTAGCATTAGAAATTTTGCTAAGTCTTGCATGCTACTTTTGTCAAATGATATGTTGGGAAATCCTATGTAGTTTAGAATAGTAGAATTGCTAAGGAACTTTCCCTATGTTAAGTTGCCATGCCTTGCTTAGCCTAGCTATTAGTAAACCAGGGTGGGTATAACCATTCATGCTATGTTAGCTATATTGATAAGTCATGAGACCTAAGTTTTTCCTAATAAAACAACTAAGTCAAATGAACTCCTGGGTGGAATGGAAGGTTTGGGTTATGTTGAGTGGTTACACAAGGCCATGGACTTGGGTTGTGTATCTCACTTGTGGTATGCCACCTGCAGCAAAGGGATTTGGAGGCCAAGTGTTGAGAAAGCTTACAGTGCAACCACTTGGCAATATGGGCTCTGCCTTGATCATATAGGTAGCTAGAACTTAGTCATTTGGACAGTTGGTGGTAGTTGGGATGATAGGTTGGAACGCGTCCATTTGACTAAGGAAAGGCTTCTGAAAGGTCCTGTCTTGGGAAACCAAGTCTGGTGGGGAAAGTGCACAACCTCTGCAGATGGAAAACCTAAGTACTTAGCCTAGTCCAAGGCAATGGACAACTTGAGCATCAAGACATGGAAGCTACAAGAATCTCATCACTCTAACTTCTAAAGTAAAATTTGTGGGTGAACAAGGGTGAAGGACCCCAATGTCTATTGGTGGTTTCTTGGGAAGTTTTTGATAAAGAAAAGCTTAGTGATTTCAACTAATAGGTAAAACCTATTTTCAAGCAAAGCAAGCTACACTTATCCAAAATGCATATAGTAATATAGTCCACTTAAAACATACTAAGGTATCACTTGCCAATACTATTTCAAAGTATTGACCCTCCGTGGGTCAGAACTTGTGATGTTGCAGTTACTCCGATGATGAGTAGGAGTCATGAGTCTACACTCAACATGCTTGCCTGTGGCACATGAAGATGAGGACTTGTGTTTATTTACTTATTCCTTGAACTCTTGTATTAGGCCTTTGGCCCTGAGTTGTAAAAGACTATGTTTATCTCTGGAATGAATGTAATAAACGACCTTTGTATCTGTGTACCTCATCTTAAACTGTGGATGCTAGCATTGATCTAGGGACTAGCATTGCAATCACAGGGATCCTTTCCTTTACAAAGGAGGGTCAACACCGCTACGCCATGCTACCGCCGCCCGCTTGTGTCAAATGCGCTGAGCCCGTTGGATCCTAATCCTGCGGCTAAGATTAGATTTAGGCGAAAGGGTATGCGTCCATCTGTGCCGCACGAGCTCATTTAGATCCGACGACCCACAAATATCGATCCGAATGAATCGGTATCAGCCAGTAGCAAGCAGCCACGTGGCCAGACTCAGGATTAAAAATAGAAATTTGATCTATTAGAATTGCAAACTTGTAAAATTCATAACTTTAGTTCTACACGTCCAAATTTTGCAAATTTTATATAAATGGAATAAGCAGAACAATTACTTTGCAACCATGCACTTTGTTTAATGTTTTACTTCTGAAAAATTGGTTGAAATTGCAGAAAAAATTGTAGGCATAATTTGAATATAAAAATTGTTCTAGATATAATTTTAAGGTGAAATCTTTGCAAAATGGTTTGTTTTGAACCTACTAACCATAGGAACCAACTTATGGATTTAAAAATGTATTATGTGAAGTTATGGAATAAATATTTGAGTTAGAGCATTTCTAGTCAAATAAAAATATTGTTTTTGGTTTAGAAATGAATTTTGAGTAAAACCTTTGGGGAAATGATTTGATTCAAACCTTATGACCCTAAACACCAAGTTTTGTGAATTAATACAAAACATATTTGATGAGCCATATAAAGTTACTACTTTGCTAAAAGATATTTTCAACTACATAAAATATCACCTTAGCATAATACTTGGTTTATGAGATAAAACCCTTTGCAAATGGTTTTACCATTTTTGTAAATGACCAATGTGAGATTGAAAATGTTTAGAGCCTAGTACAAACCACTTTTCCAAATAAAACTATCTTTTGCATGCTTGCATGCATGACCTTGTTTTTGTTATTTTATGTGTGACAAATTGTTTGAATGCTAGTTGAATATATGTTTGCTTGATTGAATTGTAGTGAAGTTAGAAGAGTGTGATATTTGCAAGATCAAGAAGTGAACCAACATTCCTTACTAAAAAGGCAAGTGACACTATCATCCATGTCCTACTATTTTCATTACGCTTAGTGGATTTTTGTAACATGCATGATAAGGACTACTATATTTTATGCTATGCTAAATCCTAATAGGATACCCTTATATCTCCCTTAGTGGAAACATTGTAGTTGTAGTAAGCTCAGCCCTGCTATATATTTGGGATGGGATACATGATATGATTATATGAAGTATTGAAAAGATATATGTTTTATATAATAAAACAAGTACTCAATGAACCACCTGGGTGGACAAGTATACTCAAGTTTTGGACAAAGGGGACCATGTTTATATGGCTATCTTTTTGTATGTGCACTAGAAGAAAACCACCCAGGGACTTAGAGATTGAACATGTTTCTCATACAGTGGCTTTCGTGTATAGCCACATGCTAAATGGGCTCTGGCTTAGTCAACTACATAGTGGAAGACCCATGCATTGGCATATTCAGGTTAACTAGAATTGTGTAAGGGAAATTTATCCCTACATTGGTGCCTGGTTAACAAGCTAGCAGTGTGTATTGGGAGGACTTCTATGGAAAGACTTTGTCACATTCTCGATCTGCCAGTACTCCATTTGGTGAGTACTTATCCAGCGGCCACTGGTGGCGTCAAGACGAGATTGTGTCATGTGGGTGAAGTGTACAACTTCTGCAGAAGATCAAATTATAATTACTTAGCCGTGTCCCCGGTTACGGACAACTCTGAGCAACTAAGGCCTGAAGCTATGGAAGATCTCGACATTCCAATTTCTCAAAGTAAAACTTGATGGTGACAACAAGGGATTTGAAGCACTTGGAGTTTTCCAAGAAGTTCAGAAAGATTTGACAAACGATCAAAAACTATTTTGAAAAGATAGGATAAAACTATATTGCTTTCTGCAAAAGAGCCTAAACCCTACTTAGCCAAATATGCATGTAATGATAGGATCCACTTATTTCTACATAGTAGTGGAACTTGCCAATACAATTCAAATGTATTGACCCTTGTGGCTGCAACTTATTATGTTGCGGGTTTGTTTGATGTTAGTGAAGTGTGTTGAATAGGATTACAAGTCTACAACCAACATGATTGCCTGTGGCACTTTGAGGATGAAGGACCCCATGCTATTGCTATATTCTGCTGCATTGTAATGAGATAGCCAAATGAGCTATGTAAGATGTAATGAATCATTTTATTCCTGGTTATAAAGTTGTATTATGACCTTTGTTCTTTGATATTACATCTTAACTGTGGATGCTAGCTATTGATCCAGGGACTATCATTGTAAACACAGGGATCTCTACCTTATTAAAGGTTGGGAACCTTACAGATGGTATCAGAGCACTGTGTTGCCTGTAGATTGTAACCCTAGGATTGGACAAAACCCCTTAGAAAAATTGGAGTTGTGTTTGTTCCAAAAACTTATTTATAAACAATCTTGTAAACTCTTTCCTCAACCTTTTTGGTTTTGATTCTACATCTCTTCCTTTTCAACTTGATGGAAAAAGCCTTCACCATGACCATTGACTTCAACTTTAGTCTCACCAAAGATTTCAACCTAGACATCACTAAGGACTACAAGTGAGAACCAAGAGACAATAGATTGCCTACCAAAAACATTGCATGTTAGTGTATGGATCATATTGACCTATGAGGTATGACTATACTAGATTGATTGTTTCAAGAAAACTTGTTGTTTCCTTCAACTCATGAGTTAAGCTCATAAATTGTTAAGTGAATAGTTGCTTGTTGATTGTTTGATTGAATTTGGTTGTTTTGAGTTGTGTGTTAGAACTTCCTTATGCCTATCTGTCATTACTTATCCCTATCGAACCAACAGATGCCTCCTTGACGTGCCAACCCCATCCAAAACAACAACAACATCACTCCTGAGATGCAACAGATGATGACAGCTCAGACACAGCTGATGCAGGAGATGACCATGTTCATACTGAATCAGAACAACAACAACAACAACAACAACAATCAGAATAATCCTCCAGCACATGATATGCTCACCAGGTTTCTGAAACTTAGGCCTGCAAGGTTCTCTGGAACAACTGACCCAATGTTAGCCAATGATTGGTTACGTTTAGTGAATAAGGACTTAGTGAATGTTGGCTGCACCGACGAGGAAAAAGTTAGGTTTGCAGCATTTTTGCTTGAAGGACCAGCAGCAACATGGTGGGACAACTTTCAGATCACCACTCCCCTTGAGGATGTGACTTGGGCTATTTTTGAGGATGGTTTCCGTACAACTCACATCTCATCTGGAGTGATGCACTTGAAGAAAAAGTAATTCCACAATCTGAAACAACGTCACCTCAGTGTGGCTAAGTACATTGAAGAATTCAACAATCTGGCATGCTGTGCACCAGATGAATTTGATACAGATGCTAAGAGAAAGGAGAAATTTCTTGAAGGACTTAGTGATGAGTTTAACCTGCAACTAGCTGTTGCCTATGTCCCAACTTATCAATCACTCTGTGACAAAGCCACCATTTTGGAAAACAAGATGAATCAAGTTGAGAACATAAAGAGGAAACATAAACTCAAGTATCACTCAGGATCATCACAAAAGAAGCGTTCATTCAAAAAGAGCAATGAAGATTCTGAACCACATCAGTATCACCACAACAACAATGGAAGTGATAATAATGGAAATGATACTGACAAAGGAGATGACCTTGGTCAGAATCAACATGACACTTTCAGGAAGAAAGACATTAGCCAGTTGCAGTGCTATAATTGCAAGGAACTTGGACACTATGCATCAGACTGTCCTGAGAAGAAAAAAAAAGGATGCAAGAAGATCCAATGGAAATGACTCCAATGTGACCCAGAAAGGACATGTGAACCACATTGACATGGATGGGAACTTCGAAGAGATAGAAGAAGTGGATGTCAGGAACTAGTTAACTCAGAAGAGTCAAATAAGGATTCCTTGTCTGGATATTAAGTGTTGAACCCATAGTCAAGTGAACCATCAATGTAACCCTGTGAGACTTTCTTTTAAGGGTGGTAGTACCCTAGTTGTCTTCAAGCCAACTTGTAACCCTAGCCTTCCCAAATCTCGGGACGAGATTGCTTTTAAGGGTGGTAGCCTGTCACATCCCAAAATTTTCCAAATTTTGAAATGTGAAAAATAAATAAACAAATTAAACAATTATTGAAATTTAGGGTGAGAAGAAACTTTTTTATTCCAATTGGAAGCATCAAAACCTATTTTGATCAAATAGAATCCTAAAGGGATTTAAAAAGATAAATAATTAATAAATAAAGTTATAATAGTTGGAATCACTATTTTTGGATCTTTAAATAAAAAGATATGGTTTTTATAAGAAAAGGTATAATTATAAATAAGGACTATTTTTAAAGAGCCAAATTAATCTTGGCCAAGCATTTAAAATAAGATATTTATATTTGATAAAAGGAGTAAAGGATTATTTAAATAAAATAATAAGGATTTATTAATATCCAATTTTATTTAAGTAAAGGCTTTTCCCATTTTTAAATAAACACTAAAACTTGTTAAAGTATTTTAAATAAGAATTACATGTGTTTTATATTTTCAAATGAAACCTACTGAAAAGATTTTGATATTATTTAGATTTCAAAAAGAGTTTTAAAATAAATTAAAACCTATTTGAATTAAAGACTAAGGTCTAGTTATTTAATTATTAATAGATCCTAATAGAATAAAAGAATTATTTTGTTTTGGATTTTGGAATATAATGTTAAACATAATTAAAATCAACACAAAATTTGGTGGTGGTTTGATTTGATTTGGAGTTTGAATTGTTTGAATGAAAATTAAATCAGGAAATTCAGAACAGAAAAAGAAAAAGGTTTAGTATAAAAAAAATGAATCGAAGCAGACCCAACCCATCTGGCCCAACTAAGCCCAGCAAGAGTCCACCCGGGAACCCTCTGCCTCTGTTCTTTCTCACTCGCGTCTGAACCCACTCAGTCACTGACGCTGCGACCCCACGCCATCTCTCTCTCTCTCGCTGTCAACGGGGCCCACCGCCAACAGATCATCATTCTCACCCGCGACCACGTCCCCTCGCCGTTTCTGCCGGCGATGAATGCCATTGAATTGGCGTAACCCCGCGAGTAAATCTCCCAGGCGATCACGCACCTTTAAACGCCACGCTCTCCTCTACCTTTCCCCTCACTTGCCTCTCCCTCTCTGCCCCCAGGCTGAGTGAATTGCGAGCTCAAACCTCACTGACCCGACGACCTTCACCGGCAAATTCCCGCGCCGACCAACCGTCCCTCGCCTCTCACTGCATGCAGGCTTGCTCCCCACCTCCTGGCGCATATTCCAGTGCCTCGCACTCGCCTGCACGTGCCCCGCAGCCTCGGCTCTGTCCATGTCCGAGCGCCACCGATGATAATCTCGACTCCGGCGAGCCATAGCCGACGACCTCGTGCGCCCCTTGCTCACTGGTGAGTGTTCCCGCGATCCTTGAACCCGTGTGCATCTCCTTGACGCGTTGTTTTGCTCGCTTGCATTCCAGAGACTCGCCTCCGACGAAGTTGTGTGTGACCCGACGACATCAACATCTCCGGCGAGCAATCCTCGACGCTAACGTATGCCTCTGCCCAACGGTGACCACCTTGAGCACCACCACGCCTCTGCGATCTCGGTGAGCATATCCTCTCCCTCCTTTCCATCCTGCTTCGCCAGAACCACCGCGAGCAGAGCCCGCGCTGCCAGTCACCGCCGCCAGGGCCGCCCGCTTCAGGTCAAATGCGCTGAGCCCGTTGGATCCTAATCCTGCGGCTAAGATTAGATTTAGGCGAAAGGGTATGCGTCTATCTGTGCCACACGATCTCATTTAGATCCGACGACCCACAAAGCTCGATCCGAACGAATCGGTATTAGCCAGTAGCAAGCAGCCACGTGGCCAGACTCAGGATTAAAAATAGAAATTTGATCTATTAGAATTGCAAACTTGTAAAATTCATAACTTTAGTTCTACACGTCCAAATTTTGCAAATTTTATATCAATGGAATCAGCAGAACAAGTACTTTGCAAGCATGCACTTTGTTTCATGTTTTGATTCGGAAAAATTGGTTGAAATTGCAGAAACAAGTGTAGGCATAATTTGAATATAAAAATTGTTCTACATATAATTTTAAGGTGAAATCTTTGCAAAATGGTTTGTTTTTAACCTACTGACCATAGGAACCAACTTATGGATTTAAAAATGTATTATGTGAAGTTAAGGAATAAATATTTGAGTTAGAGCATTTCTAGTCAAATAAAAATATTGTTTTTGGTTTAGAAATGAATTTTGAGTAAAACCTTTGGGGAAATGATTTGATTCAAACCTTCTGACCCTAAACACCAAGTTTTGTGAATTAAAAAAAACATATTTTACGAGCCATATAAAGTTACCACTTTTCTAAAAGATATTTTCAACTACATAAAATATCACCTTAGCATAATACTTGGTTTATGAGATAAAACTCTTTGAAAATGGTTTTACCATTTTTGTAAATGACCAATGTGAGCTTGAAAATGTTTAGAGCCTAGTACAAACCACTTTTCCAAATAAAACTATCTTTCGCATGCTTGCATGCATGACCTTGTTTTTGTTATTTTATGTGTGATAAATTGTTTGAATGCTAGTTGAATATATGTTTGCTTGATTGAATTGTAGTGAAGTTAGAAGAGTGTGATATTTGCAAGATCAAGAAGTGAACCAACATTCCTTACTAAAAAAGAAAGTGACACTATCATCCATGTCCTACTATTTTCATTACACTTAGTGGATTTTTGTAACATGCATGAGAAGGACTACTATATTTTATGATATGCTAAATCCTAATAGGATACCCTTATATCTCCCTTAGTGGAAACATTGTAGTTGTAGTAATCTCAGCCCTGCTATATATTTGGGATGGGATACATGATATGATTATATGATGTATTGAAAAGATATATGTTTTATATAATAAAACAAGTACTCAATGAACCACCTGGGTGGACAAGTATACTCAAGTTTTGGACAAGGTGGCAACAAAGGGGACCGTGTTTATATGGCTATATTTTTGTATGTGCACTAGAAGAAAACTACCCAGGGACTTAAAGATTGAACATGTTTCTCGTACAGTGGCTTCCGTGTCAGCCACATGCTAAATGGGCTCTGGCTTAGTCAACTACATAGTGGAAGACCCATGCATTGGCATCTTCAGGTTAACTAGAATTGTGTAAGGGAAATTTATCCCTACATTGGTGCCTGGTTGACAAGCTAGCATTGTGTATTGGGAGGACTTCTATGGAAAGACTTTGTCACATTCTCGATCTGCCAGTACTCCATTTGGTGAGTACTTATCCAGCGGCCACTGGTGGCGTCAAGACGAGATTGTGTCATGTGGGTAAAGTGTACAACTTCTGCAGAAGATCAAATTCTAAGTACTTAGCCGTGTCCCCGGTTACGGACAACTCTGAGCAACTAAGGCCTGAAGCTATGGAAGATCTCGACATTCCAATTTCTCAAAGTAAAACTTGATGGTGACAACAAGGGATTTGAAGCACTTGGAGTTTTCCAAGAAGTTCAGAAAGATTTGACAAACGATCAAAAACTATTTTGAAAATATAGGATAAAACTATATTGCTTTCTGCAAAAGAGCCTAAACCCTACTTAGCCAAATATGCATGTAATGATAGGATCCACTTATTTATACATAGTAGTGAAACTTACCAATACAATTCAAATGTATTGACCCTTGTGGCTGCAACTTATTATGTTGCAGGTTTGTTTGATGTTAGTGAAGTATGTTGAATAGGATTACAATTCTACAACCAACATGATTGCATGTGGCACTTTGAGGATGAAGGACCCCATGCTATTGCTATATTCTGCTGCATTGTAATGAGATAGCCAAATGAGCTATGTAAGATGTAATGAATCATTTTATTCCTGGTTATAAAGTTGTATTATGACCTTTGTTTCTTGATATTACATCTTAACTGTGGATGCTAGATATTGATCCAGGGACTAGCATTGTTGTGAGACCCTGGCGCATGGCTCAATAGGATTGATAGGAAACCCATACCAACAAGTTGCAACTTCTTTTCCGAAATATCATTCGAAAAGAACTCTGAGGTTAAGCGTGCTTGGCCTACAGAAATTCTAGGATGGGTTACCGACCGGGAAGTGGGTACCGGGTGTGCATGAGTGAGGACAAAGTGCGTAGAAAAGACTAGTGTTGGTCTGTGGGGTTAGTCTAGAGATCCTATTGAACTGCCAGAAGTGACGGCCGTCGGTCCGGAGTGACCGGGGGTGTTACAAGTGATATCAGAGCCGACCCTCGCGGTTACATGGGCGTGTGCGGGTCAGTGGCGGACATGTGTAGCATGGCGCGTGTAGCCCAGAGTGGACACGGCATGGCAATGTGCCGGCACTGGACGCACAAATGTGTGCCAAGAGGGGACGTTCCTGGCTTGTGGTTGATCGACGAGGACGTCGATCTTCTAAGGGTGGGTGTATGTGAGACCCTGGTGCATGGCTCAATAGGATTGATAGGAAACCCATACCAACAAGTTGTAACTTCTTTTCCGGAATCTCATTCGAAAAGAACTCGGAGGTTAAGCATTCTTGGCCTAGAGAAATTCTAGGATGGGTGACCAACCGGGAAGTGGGTAACGGGTGCGCATGAGTGAGGACAAAGTGCGTAGAAAAGACTAGTGTTGGTCCGTGGGGTTAGTCTAGAGATCCTATTGAGCTGCCAGAAGTGACAGCCGTCGGTCCGGAGTGACCAGGGGTGTTACAATTGTAAACACATGGATCTCTACCTTATTAAAGGGTGGGAACCTTACACTAAGGACGTCTTCACTACGGGAGTCCTTCACTTCCTTTCTCTTTACTTTGTTTTTGTTGGAGATATGCCCTAGAGGAAATAATAAAAGTGGTTATTATTATATCTTTGTGTTTATGATAAATGTTTACATTCATGCAATAACAGTATTAAACAGGAAACATTAATACTTGTGTGATTTGTAAACTTAATTAGAGTCCCTAGTAAAGCCTCTTTGTAATACTAGCTTGTTGGTTAATAGATGATCGTGGTTTCCCGATCATGAGCATTGAGATGTTGTTAACAACAAGATCATATCATTAGGAGAATGGTATGATGGACATACTCCTATAGATAAGCGTAGCATTAAGATCAAGTCATTTCAATAGTTCGTTTGCTATAAGATTTCGGATACATAGTAACCTAATTCCTTCGACCATGAGATCATGCTAATCACCATCACCGGAAGGATGCTTTGATGGCATCAAACACCACACTGTAACTGGGTGGCTATAAAGGTGGCATTGAGTGTTCGGAAAGTATGGGTTGAGGCACATGGATCAAGAGTGGGATTTGTCCATCCATATAACAGATAGATATACTCTGGGCCCTCTCGGTGGAATGTCATCCAATTAGCTTGCAAGCATGTGACTGGCTCACAAGGGATCACATATCACGGGAACGTGAAAAGAGTACTTATCGGTAACAAGGTTGAACTAGGTATGCAGAGATACTGACGATCAAAACCTCGGATAAGTAAACTATCGTGAGACAAAGGGAAATTTGTATCGTATGTAAGTGGTTCATTCGATCGCAAATTAATCGTAGAAATATGTGGGAGCCATATGAATTTCCAGATTCCTCTATTGGTTATTGATTGGAGAAGTGTCTCGATCAAGTCCGCATAATTCACGAACCGTAGGGAGACACACTTAAGGATTCGATGTTGTTTAGTAGATATGGAATGTTAGTAGGGATACCGAATGTTGTTCGGAGTCTTGGATTGGATCCGGGATATCACGAGGAGATCCGGAATGGTCTGGAGAATAAGATCCATATAAGGAAAGTCCTATTTCGGAGTTCGGGAAAGTTTCCGATGTTTTCATCGGAGAGGTTCTAGAAGGGTCTAGAAGGTTCACTGGACCAGAAGGGGAATGGTCCATGGATGTGTCATGGATATGTGGAATGATTGGATCATATCCTAAGTTACTTGGTGTTGGCATTTGCAAGAGAGAAATAAAGCTCTAAATTGAGAGTCAAACTGGAACAATGGTTTCCTAGTGGGAGAAGAAACAAGTCGTTCTCTCAATCCAACTTGGGTTTGGGTTTCGATTCAAACCCACCCCTCCCAAGGCTGCCCCTCCCTCTCATAAATAGAGGGGCTTGGCTGCCCCAACACAACAAGAGCCAAGCCCTCCCCACACCTGCGCCACGCTGCTTAAGTCGCCGTCAAGGCCGCCTTAGCGCCGCCGCCGCCTCGCGCCATCTCTGCTCCATCGCCACCGCCCTAGCCACCGCCGACACCTCCTCCTCCTCCCGGACTTCTAAATCCTAGATCACCGGGAAACCCTAATCCACCATAACTCGCACCGGCTTAGGTGAAGCCCTGCGGGATCTTTCCTCTACTTCCAACACCACGTTGTCATGTTGCCGGAATCACGAGGGGAGAACTACAACCTCTGCTGCCTGCTGGAACAAGGGAGAGGAAGGTCTTCATCGAGTAACGCATGTGACCGATCAAGGAAGCGCCGAATGCAGCGGAAGGATCGTCTACGCGATCTTGAGATTGGCAAGTGTACGACTACATCACCCACGAGAATCTGCTCTCGTTAACCGCTTTGGAATCTTCGAGGGTGAGTGCTTCTATCGACTCGTTGCTACAATCTAGTAGATAGATCTTGGCTTGTTTGTGTGCATGCAGTAGAATTTTTTTGTTTTCCATCCTACGAACCCTTACAGTGGTATCAGAGTCGTGTCTATATGTAGATCTGTTGCACGAGTAGAACACAATGGTCATTATGGGCGGTGGTGCTTTTATTATCAATTGCTTTTTGTGTACTTTGCATCTTGCGGTATGATGGGATGAAGCGGCCCGGGCTAACCTTACATGACATCGTTCATGAGACTTGCTCCACGCTCAACATGCAACTTGTATTGCATAAGTGGCTTTGCGGGTGTCTGTCTCTCCCATCATAGTATAGATTCAATTTACAACAGGCACTTGATAGTTCAAGCATCAATGTTATGTCTCTTGTTCGTAAGTTAGAACGACACTTATTGAAAGCCCCAAACCACGTAAAATATGCAAAGAAAATGAGAGGCGTCTAACTTTGTTTTGCAGGGGTGTGTTGTGATGTGATATGGCCATGATTGTTATTATATATGATGTATGCAATGTTCCTTATTGTAAGTTGGCAACCGGCATGAGCCATATGGTTGTCTTTTAAATTCCGTTAAGACCTGCCTTTCTATTCAAAGTAGTTGTAATAGTTGAAGCTGGTGGACGATAACCATGAAACGGCGCTATTGACCTTGACACCATACCGGTGATGATGGATTTCATGTTCGTGCTTGAAGATGGAGATCGGAAGCACAAGAAGAAAGGCCATATCATATCACATATTATGAATTGCATGTGATGTTAATCCTTTATGCATCTTGTATTGCTTAGTTTGCGACGGTAGCATTATAAGATGATCCCTCAAGCACAAAATTTCAAGTTTTAAAGTGTTCATCCTTAGTAAGCACCGTTGCTAAAGCTCGTTGTTTCGAAGAACCACGTGATGATCGGGTGTGTTAGATTCTGCGAGTGTATACAACGTGAGCAAGCCAGATTTGCTCATGCGGAAGATAAGGTTTGGTCTTGACGAGCCTAGCATGTACAGACATGGCCTCGGAACACGGATCACCGAAAGGTAAAGCATGAGTCATATAGTAGATATGATGAACATGTTGATTGTTCGCCATTGTAGCTACATCAACTCTCGTGATGATCGGTTTTGATGTAGTGGATTTGGTTCGTGTGATCACTAAAACAATTTGAGGGATATTGTTTTGAGTGGGAGTTCACCTAGATTAATTTAACTATTAATTAGAACTCAATTTGTCATAAACTTAGTCTAAACTATTGCAAATATGTTGTAGATCAATGGCGGCCCCTACCATCATTTTTAATACGTTCCTAGAGAAAGAAGAGTTGAAAAATAATGGAAGCAACTTCGCGGATTGGTTCCGCAATTTGAGGATTGTCCTCAATGCTGGTAATTTGACCTATGTCTTTGGATGCACCTGGGTGACCCGCAGCCATCTGCTACCGATGAGGTAAAGAATGTTTTCCTCGCCGAAAGAATCAAGACTCCACGATTCGGTGCTATCTTGTATGGTTTGGAATCGGAGCTTCAGAAAAGGTTTGAGAACCATGACCCACATGATATTGTCCGTGAACACAAAATGATATTTGAGGCTCACGCGGCAGTTGAGAGTTATGAGGCTTCTGAAAAGTTCTTTAACTGCAAGATGGAAGAGGGCAGCTCCATTAGTGAGCACGTGCTTAAGATGTCTGGGCACGCAAGCAAACTTCAAAGCTTGGGAATAGTGATTCCTAATGCTTTGGGGATTCACCGTGTCCTCCAATCACTACCACCAAGTTACAAGAACTTTGTGATAACTACAATATGCAAAACATGGACAAGTCATTGCCAGAACTCTTCTACATGTTGAAATCTGCAGAAGTGGAGATCAAGAAAGAGCACCAAGTGTTGTTGGTCAATAAGACCACCAAATTCAAGAAGCAAGGCAAGTCTAAGAAAAAGGGAAACTTCAAGAAGGGCGGTAAGAAAGTTACCACGCCGGCGAAGAAGACCAAGGCTGGGCCTAAGCCTGATACTGAGTGTTTTTACTGCATGGAAGAAGGTCACTGGAAGCGGAATTGACCAAAGTACTTGGCGGATTTTAAGAACGATAACATCAAGAAGAAAGGTATATCCGATATACATGTTATTGATGTGTATCTCACTAGTACTCGTAGTAGTGCCTGGGTATTTGATACTGGTTCGGTTGCTCATATTTGTAACTCGAAACAGGTACTGCAGAATAAACAGAAGCTAGCGAAGAACGAGGTGACGATGCGCGTTGGAAATGGATCAAAGGTTGATGTGATCGCGGTCGGCATGCTACCTCTTCATCTACCATCGGGATTAGTTTTATACTTAAATAATTGTTATTTGGTGCCTGCGTTGAGAATGAACATTATATCTAGATCATGTTTATTGCGAGAAGGTTACTTGTTTAAATCCGAGAATAATGGTTATTCGATTTATATGAGTAATATGTTTTATGCACATGCACCTTTGATAGATGGTCTATTCTTATTGAATCCCGATTGTGGAAATACACACATCAATAACATTGAAGCTAAACATTTGAAATTAAGCGATAACTCGACCTTTATGTGGCACTGTCGTCTTGGTCATATTGGAGTGAAGCGTATGAAGAAACTCCATTTCGATAGACTTCTTGAATCACTTGAGAGATGCGAAGCATGTCTGATGGGTAAAATGACTAAGACTCCATTTTCTGGTATGATGGAGCGAGCTACGGACTTGTTGGAAATCATACATACCTATGTGTGTGGTCCAATGAGTGTAGCATCGCGTGGTGGTTATAGTTATGTTCTTTCCTTCACGGATGACTTGAGTAGATATGGGTATATCTATTTCATGAAACATAAGTCCGAAACTTTCGAGAAGTTTAAGGAATTTCAAAGTGAGGTAGAGAATCAACGCAACAAGAAGATTAAATTTCTACGATCTGATCGTGGAGGTGAATATCTAAGTTACGAGTTTGGCGAGCATTTGAAGAAATGTGGAATACTTTCACAATTGACACCGCCGGGAACACCACAGCGTAATGGTGTGTCTGAACGTCGTAATCGAACTCTCTTAGATATGGTTCGTTCTATGATGTCACTTATAGATTTATCGCTATCGTTTTGGGGTTATGCATTAGAAACAACCGCATTCACTTTAAATAGGGCACCATCTAAATCCGTTGAAACGACACCGTATGAATTATGGTTTGGGAAGAAACCTAAATTGTCGTTCCTTAAAATTTGGGGTTGCGAAGCTTATGTAAATAAGTTACAGCCGGACAAGCTTGAACCCAAAGCGGAAAAATGCGTCTTCATAGGATACCCGAAGGAAACTATTGGGTATACCTTCTATCATAGATCCGAGGGCAAAATCTTCGTTGACAAGAATGGATCCTTTCTAGAGAAGGAGTTTCTCTCGAAAGAAGTGACTGGAAGGAAAGTAGAACTCGATGAGGTTGTTGAACCTTCTCTCGAACTTGCGAGTAGAGCAGCACCGAAAGTAGTTCCTGTGGTGCCTGCACCAATAAGGGAGGAATCTAATGATGTAGATCATGAAACTTCGGTTGAAGTTGCTACGGAACCTCGCAGGTCAACGAGAACTCTTATCACTCCTGATTGGTATGATCCCGTTATGAGTGTCATGTTGGTGGACAACACCGATGACCCTGCGACATATGAGGAAGCGATGATGAGCCTAGATTCCAATAAATGGCAGGAAGCCATGAAATCCGAGATTGGATCCATGTACGAAAACCATGTATGGACTTTGGTGGACTTACCGGATGGCCGGAAGGCTGTCGAGAAAAAATGGATTTTCAAGAAGAAAACAGATGCTGATGGTAATATTACTGTCTATAAAGCTCGACTTGTCGCAAAAGGGTTTCGAAAAATTCAAGGAGTTGACTACGATGAGACTTTCTCACCAGTAGCGAAGCTAAAGTCTATGAGGATTATGTTAGCAATCGCTGCATATTATGATTATGAGATATGGCAGATGGATGTCAAAACGGCGTTCCTCAATGGAGACATTGATGAAGAGTTGTATATGATGCAACCCAAAGGTTTTGTCGATCCTAAAGATGCTAACAAGGTATGCAAACTTCAACGGTCCATATATGGATTGAAGCAAGCATCCCGAAGTTGGAATAAACGTTTTGATAAGGTAATCAAAAGCTTTGGTTTTATACAAACTTATGGAGAAGCTTGTATTTACAAGAAAGTGAGTGGGATCTCTGTAGCATTCTTAATACTATATGTAGATGACATATTGTTGATTGGGAATGATGTAGACCTTCTTAATAGTGTCAAGGATTATTTGAATAATAGTTTTCAATGAAAGATCTTGGCGAAGCAGCTTACATATTAGGCATAAAGATTTATATAGATAGATCGAGACGCCTAATATCATTGTCACAAAGTACATATTTGGACAAAGTTCTAAAGAGGTTTGGAATGGAAGATAGAAAGAAAGGGTTCTTGCCCATGTTGCCCAATACGACCTTGAGTAAAACTCAAAATCCTGCAACGGCATAAGATAGAGAAAGGATGAGTAAGACTCCCTATGCCTCATCCATAGGATCTCTTATGTATGCCATGCTATGTACTAGACCCGACATTGCATATGCTGTTAGTTTGACTAGCAGATATCAAAGTGATCCAGGAGTGGATCATTGGGCAGCGGTCAAAAACATCCTTAAGTACTTGAGAAGAACTAAGGATATGGTTCTTTCTTATGGAGGTGATGAATAAGTCGTTGTTAATGGTTACACCGATGCTAGTTGGAACACCGATCCGGATGATTGTAAATCTCAATCTAGATACGTATTTACTTTGAATGGTGCAATAGTTAGCTGGAGGAGTGCAAAGCAAATCGTTGTGGCGAGATCTTCAACTGAATCGGAATATGTAGCTGCTTCGGAGGCTTCACAAGAGGCGATATGGATGAAGGAGTTCATTACAGAGCTCGGCGTGGTTCCAAGTGCGCTGGACCCAATGTCTATCTACTGTGATAACATGGGCGCCATAGCCAATGCACAAGAACCAAGGTCACACAAGAAGCTGAAGCACATCAAGCTACGTTTTCACGCTATTCGAGAGCATGTCCAAGATGGTGACATAAAGATTTGCAAAGTACACACAGATCTGAATGTGGCGGATCCGTTGACTAAACCTCTCCCGAGGGCAAAACATGAACAACACCAAACCGCCATGGGTGTTCGGTATATTACCATGTAATCTAGATTAGTTGACTCTAGTGCAAGTGGGAGACTGTTGGAGATATGCCCTAGAGGCAATAATAAAAGTGGTTATTATTATATATTTGTGTTTATGATAAATGTTTACAGTCATGCTATAACAGTATTAAATAGGAAACATTAATACTTGTGTGATTTGTAAACTAAATTAGAGTCCCTAGTAAAGCCTCTTTGTAATACTAGCTTGTTGGTTAATAGATGATCGTGGTTTCCCGATCATGAGCATTGATATGTTGTTAACAACAAGATCATATCATTAGGAGAATGGTATGATGGACATACTCCTATAGATAAGCGTAGCATTAAGATCAAGTCATTTCAATAGTTCGTTTGCTATAAGCTTTCTGATACATAGTAACCTAATTCCTTCGACCATGAGATCATGCTAATCACCATCACCGGAAGGATGCTTTGATGACATCAAACACCACACCGTAACTGGGTGGCTATAAAGGTGGCATTGAGTGTTCGGAAAGTATGGGTTGAGGCACATGGATCAAGAGTGGGATTTGTCCATCCATATGACGGATAGATATACTCTGGGCCCTCTCGGTGGAATGTCATCCCATTAGCTTGCAATCATGTGACTGGCTCACAAGGGATCACATATCACGGGAATGAGAAAAGAGTACTTATCGGTAACGAGGTTGAACTAGGTATGCAGAGATACCGACGATCAAAACCTCGGATAAGTAAACTATCGTGAGACAAAGGGAAATTGGTATCGTATGTAAGTGGTTCATTCGATCGCAAAGTAATCGTAGAAATATGCGGGAGCAATATGAATTTCCAGATTCCTCTATTGGTTATTGATTGGAGAAGTGTCTCGATCATGTCCGCATAATTCATGAACCGTAGGGAGACACACTTAAGGATTCGATGTTGTTGAGTAGATACAGAATGTTAGTAGGGATACCGAATGTTGTTCGGAGTCTCGGATTGGATCCGGTATATCACGAGGAGATCCGGAATGGTCCGGAGAATAAGATTCATATAAGGAAAGTCCTATTTTGGAGTTCGGGAAAGTTTCCGATGTTTTCATCGAAGAGGTTCTCGAAGGGTCTAGAAGGTTCACCGGACCGGAAGGGGAATGGTCCATGAATGTGGATATGTGGAATGATTGGATCATATCCTAGGTCACTTGGTGTTGGCATTTGCAAGAGAGAAATAAAGCTCTAAATTAAAAGTCAAACGGGAAGTTTGAATAGTCAAACTGGAACAATGGTTTCCTAGTGGGAGAAGAAACAAGTCCTTCTCTCAATCCAACTTGGGTTTGGGTTTGGATTCAAACCCACCTCTCCCAAGGCTGCCCCTCCCTCTCATAAATAGAGGGGGAGGGCTGCCCCAACACCACAATAGCCAAGCCCTCCCCACACTCGCCTTCGACGCCGCTGTGGCCAGCGCTGCCGCTGGCCGCCGCTTAGCGCCAAGACCACCCGCCGCTCCATCGCCACCTCCTTAGCCACCGACGACACCTCCTCCTCCTCCCGGACTTCTAAATCCTAGATCTCCAGGAAACCCTACTCCACCATAACTCGCATCGGCTTAGGCGAAGCTCTGCAAGATCTTCCCTCTACTTCCGACACCACGCCGTCATGCTGTCGGAATCACCAGGGGATAACTACAACCTCCGCTGCCTGCTGGAACAAGGGAGAGGAAGGTCATCATCGAGTACTGAACGTGTGATCGACTGTGGAAGCGCTGCCGGAACGCAGCGCCGGAAGGATCGTCTACACGATCTTGAGATCGGCAAGTGTACGACTACATCACCCATGAGAATCTGCTCTCGTTAACCGCTTTGGAATCTTCGAGGGTGAGTGCTTCTATCGACTCGTTGCTACAATTTAGTAGATAGATCTTGACTTGGTTGTGTGCATGCGGTAGAAATTTTTTGTTTTCCATGCTACGAACCCCTACAATTTTTAGTTTGCTTTGTTTCTTTTGCTTTGTTTTGTTTGACTTTTTCCAAAAAACCCCAAAAAAATAGTTCTTACTCTAGTTGGTGGTCTGTCATTCCCTTGCTTGGTCATGCTTTCCATCAATGGATGGTTTCTTTGAAACTAGTTCTTATTGGCAAGGTGGGTTCACGAAAGAACAAAAGTATTATTATAAGGAACACCGTTTGTAACAAAAAGGGAAACACTTATGGGAACAAATTGATAAGTTGAATACTATTGCTAGACACGTGTCCTCTATTTATAATGTTACTTATTGCTTTGATAAATCTTGTTGTTGCAGGAGGTATAAACACCTTCCTTTTCAATGTGAGTATAATGATAATGTTACCATATCCTCTAATGTTAAAGGAAATTATGACTTTTATGATGGGGGACAAATTGAAGAATTTATTGCCTTCAAGGGTGCATTTGAACTTGCCAGTTTGCTTGAAAATACTGATGATGCACCTTATGAACATGAGGTTTATGAGCTACTTAAATTTTTCTTTGACAATTACAAGGAAGCAAATAGCTATATTCTTGAATATTTTAATAGATGCTTTCCACAAATGGAAGAGACTAATGCCTTACAGGATCCTATGGAAGAAGAAATTGTTGAAACTGGAAGCTCATTAGATGAAAAAGAGGAGGAGAGTGATGAACAAAAGGAGGAAGAATGGATCTACCCATGTCTACCTTCTAATGATAGTAACTCTTACCTCTTATATTATTTGATTGTCCTTCATGCTTACCAAAGGAGGATTAATGTTATGTTCCTGTGGATCCTTTTGAAATGTCTACTTTGGATAAAACATGTGAAGGTTTTAATCCCACTATTTTTGAGCTTGATAGAAATTATGTGTTTGTAGATCATGAAAATCATGATTTATGTGATAGCTATATTGTTGAGTTTATTCATGATTCTACTGAAAATTATTATGAGAGAGGAAAGTATGGTTGTAGAAGTTTTCATGGTACTGAAACACCTCTCTATGTGCTGAAAGTTTTGAAGTTGCTCTTGTTTCATGTTCCTATGCCTGTCACTTTGTTCTTTGTGAATTTATTTGTATACAAGATTCCTATTCATAGGAAGTGGGTTAGACTTAAATGTGTTTTGAATTTGCTTCTTGATGCTCTCTTTGACTTCAATTCATATTTCTTATGTGAGCATCTTCTCAAGCTATTGTGCCTAACTTAAAGGCGTTAAAGAAAAGTACTTATTGGGAGATAACCCAAGAGTTTCCTTGAGTCTTGGAAGTTATTACTTCAGTAATGACCTCTCCTTATCCTTTTTGTTTGCTTTTTGTGCCAAGAATGACCTCTAATAAGAGGGAAGTAAGATTTGGGGAGTTGCTGTCCCGAAACAGATTTGTGTCCTCCACCAAACAAATTCGTGAGGAGGCTCTGTAACTCGGATTGAGATGAAAATTTATGAATAAATCCCATAGTATGTTATATAACTCTCGTTAGTTCAACCCTTTTTTATTTGAGCAACAGAAGATGTTCGAAAAAATCGGTTTCTGCCTGCTGGTCTGTTTTGACAGATTTCTGCCATTATTTGCATTTGCTTCTTATTGATTTCTTTTTGAGTTCTCTTTAGGTGAATTGAGATTTTTGAAGGATTTACTACAGTAGCTTGTGTTTATAGTGAAAAGCCTTGCTGTTTCAAAGCTTTGCTAGAGGTCTAATATCTTTTGAATAAGCTAATGTTGCTAATGAAGATTGTGTGAAGGAAAAATTTCAGGTGTAAAGAGAGAATGATGCAATGAGATGAATAATGGACAAAAGCTCAAGCTTGGGGATGCCACCATGGTGTCACCCCAATAAATATCCAAGAGGTACAAGTGTCAAAGCTTGGGGATGCCCAAGGCATCCCCTCTTCATCAATAAAAGCTCAGGTCTGTCTAGACACTTCGTTTTTATTGTTTCATGCACAATTGTGTTGTTCTTAGAGCGTCTTAGTTTTCGTTTGCTTTGCTTAGTTTGTTTAGTTTTCTTGAGTAGTTTGGACCCCCGTTCTCGCTGTGTTGTTTGCAAATAAGTTGCTTGGTGTTGGAAAGGAGTAGTAAGTTCTTTCTTATAAGTGCAAGAGGAGTTTGCATTGACTGTGACTTAGACTTTAGCATGACATGCTAGGTGTTGTTTTGAATTTATGCTTAGTGATTATTGTTGTAGCATGTCTTATTCCAAACAATTGGGATTTCTTAGTGTGCCTTGAAGAAATTATGCGTTGTTTTAGCATGCAAAAGCATAGTATTGTGGTATTCTCCTTTGATGTTTTGCTTGGGTTGACTTGGCACATGCTCACACCATGTTATGACTATGACAAGTCACCATTAGCCTCTATGATCATTTAGTCCTTGACTTGTAGTACCACTCTTTGCTTTGATTAGTATGCTTTATTGCACTGCATGATTATGGCCATTATTGCTCTCTTAGTCGGTTGCTCCTAGTCTTTTGATAGCCTCCACTTGTATGAGTGAGTTCTACTCATGCTTCCAACTCCCAAGAAACCAAGTTATTCCAAAGTGTCCACTATAAACTCCTATGCATGGTGTGTTACACCATTCCAAAGTATATTCTTGTTTTCAGATATCTTCTAATTAAAAACTATTTTGTTATGTGAAAACTTAGTGATTAAAGCCCTCACGAACTTGATGGCACATTTTATTCTTTGCACCTAATAAACTTGAACCATTGTGACAACTTTGTTGTATATGCTTGCACTTATAAGTTGGAATTAAGGCGAATCATCGTCGTCACGAGGAACATTTTCAACATTGCACTTGTACTTTGTTCTCAGTTGATATCATGTTCTTTTGTCTATGGATGTGACCGGTGTGAAATAAAGAGGGAACTTGTAAGTCCATGGAGTTTGTATCCTGTGTTAGAGAAACGCCTGGGCCGCTAGCCTAAGCCATGCCTAATCATGGTGGAAACTTGCAGCATCACCATAATGAGCTATCTATGAAGCATCCTCAATAAAAATCTATGCATATGTTAAATAAAAAGATTGCTGAGATGCTCATTGTATGCTTGACTTGTCATTTTGGTTATGGGAAAGCTCATGTGCCATGTGCAAGGGGTACCCCGTTGGCGGTTCTCAATGATATGCAAATATTACAGTGAAAAGAACTTACCTGGACCCAAAGTTGAGTATGCATGAGGTGTGGCCCTCGTATTCAAGGGACTTGAGATTGCCAACTTATACTTCGTCAAGCATATACTCCAGCTTTGCCACTTTAACCTTAACCACTTCAAGATGCTTATGATAGGGGCAATGAGGGCTAAAAGCTAACAAGTACCATAATTTTTGGAAGCTCCTTTTGAAACTTGTAATCCCTGCTTCCTTTACAAAAAGGTCTTTCTTCCACCACTATTGAGTCTCCACCTTCTACCTCTAGGCACCATTAAGAGAGCATAGTTGTCATTCTATGTGCAGTGTTCCAAAGCCTATTAATTGATGCATATTGTGATATTACTTTTTCTTGTGCTACTTGTTTCTAGTCACCCTTGTGAACTTTGCAGGTGTCCTATGCATCTATTTGCTACTCTATGAGGTACAAGCTGATTGCCACTATGTTATGTTTTATGTATGTGAAACAAACAAACGTTCTTCAATGCATGTTATTCATGATCTTTGTTTGTAGATTGTCATGTTGCATGCATAGTTACTATGTCCTATTGTTAGAACTCCATCTTTCATGCACATGTTTAGAGTTCTTTGATCCCAACTTTCAATGCTTGCAAATGGTTGGATCTTTATTGTGAGGGTGCATGTCACCTCAAAAATTATTCTTTTATCACTTACCTACTCGAGGACGAGCAGGAGTTAAGCTTGGGGATGTTGATACGTTGGAAACTTATCTATAATTTTTTATGTTCCATGCTTGTTTTGTATCTACTTTGCTTTGCTTGTATACACTTTGAGGTGCTTTTTACATGTTTTCTGGTACTAACCTATTAACAAGTTGCAATAGTCCCAGATGCATATTTTTTGTTGTTTTTGGTTTCAGAAAAGTTAGTAAAGAAATATTCTCGAAATTGGACGGGACAAACATCAAAGTCAATTACTTTCCGTGGGGAACAAGAAGTCCAGAGGGAAGACGAGGAGGCTTGCCAGGGCAGCTAAACCCCCCTAGGCGCGGGTGAGCCCTACCCCGCGCCTAGGTAGGGTTTGCCCCCTCTGGCCACCGCCTCGGTCTCCCCCTTTGCCTATAAGAAGCCCCCGATGCAGAAACCCTAAGCACCCGATCAAATCTCCACAAAACTGTCTGTAGCCGCCGCCACCATCGTCCCTAGATCGGGGGGATCTGAAGTTCTTCCCGGCACCCTGCCAAAGGGGAGATCACCCCGGAGGCCTTCTCTTCGGTATGCTGCGTGAGTAGTTCCACCTTGGACTATGGGTCCATGTAGTAGCTAGATGGTTGTATCTCCTCCTTTGTGCTTTCATGTATAGATCTTGTGAGCTCCATTCATGGTCAAGATCTAATCTATTTGTAATCATGCATGTTGTGTTTGCGGGGATCCGATGGATATTGAGATTATTATGTTGGTTTGATTAATGGTTTTGTCTTTATGATTCTATCATGTCTGTGTTGTTTGTGATCTTGCATGATCTCCGTTGTTAGTAGCTATCTTGGCCAAGTAGTTGCTAGTGACTCCAAGAGGGGGTATTTATGCTCGATAGTGGGTTCATGCCTCTAGTTTCCAAGGGAAGTGACAATGATCTCTTCGGTTGTAGATGTGTTGTTGCTACTAGGGAGAAAACAACGGTCCCTTGTTCATGGAACATGTGGACTATTTACCTTACACACTTTGCTTAAAGCAGTTGTTTGTTGCTTGCAACTTAATACTGGAGGGGGTTCGGATGATAACCTGAAGATGGACTTCTAGTCATAGATGCAGTTGGGTGGCGGTCTATGTATCTTGTTGTATTGCCCAAACGAATCTCATAGGATCATGCTGACTAGTAATTTCATTGTTTTTCCTTGCTCAGTTCCTGTCAATTGCCCTGCTATAATTTGTTTACCCTTCATGCCATGTTGTTTATCTAAGGAGAGCACCTCTAGTGAACTATGGACCCCGGTCCAATCATTACCATTGATACATCTTCCACTATTACTTGTTTACTTGATGCAAACCATTACCTCCCACACCATACGTTTAATCCTTTGTTACAGCAAATCGGTGAGCTTGACAACCTCACTGTTCGTTGGGGCAAAGTCTTGAGTTTGTGTTGTGCAGGTCTCCACGTTGCTTGCAACACCTGTGTGACGTTTCCTTCCTCCTCCTGGTTCAATAACCTTGGTCTCAACTGAGGGAAAACTTGTTCCTTGCTAATTCACACCTTGCTCTTGGGGTTCCCAACAGGTTGTGCGTAGATAGTCGTCACCTATGCATATATTTTATACTCTATGAGGGACAAGCTGATTGCCACTATGCCATGTTTTCTGTATGTGAAACAAACAAACGTTTTTCAATGCATGTTATTCATGATCTTTGTTTGTAGCCTTTCATGTTGCATGCATAGTTACTTTGTCTTACTGTTAGAACTCCATCTTTCATGCTCATGTTTAGAGTTCTTTGATCCCAGCTTTCAATGCTTGCAAATTGTTTGATCTTGATTTTGATGGTGCATGTCACCTCAAAAATTATTCTTTTATCACTTACCTACTCGAGGACGAGCAGGAGTTAAGCTTGGGGATGCTTGATACGTCGGAAACGTATCTATAATTTTTTATGTTCCATGCTTGTTTAGTATCTACTTTGCTTTGCTTTGTCTATACTTTGAGGTGTTTTTTATATGTTTTCTGGTACTAACCTAACAAGATGCCATAGTGCCAGTTGCCTGTTTTCTTCTATTTTTGTTCCAGAAAGGCAGAAAATCAATATTCTCGGAATTGGACGGGACAAAAGCAAAAGTCAATATTTTACCGTGGGGAACACGGAGCCAGGAGACGAGACGGAGGAGGGCTTCGAGGCGGCCACAACCCCTGGCCGCGCGGCCAGTCCTGGCCCGCGCCTGGGGGTGTAACATCCAAAAAATATTAATCAAGATTATCAAGTTCCAATCATCCAAGTTTAGGGCTAACAAAAACTTTTGTTATTAAAATTAATATGAATGAATGTGTGTGTGTGATGAATGCATGAATGATTGATATTGCCATGTTTGATTGCTATGAATGCTAAGGATTGGTTTAAAGATGAAAACAACATCATCTAGATCATTTCCAACCAGGATCAAGTGAAGATAAAATCAAAAATAAGATATATAAGAAAATGGTCATTTTGACCAAAGTTAACCACTAGACTACTTTGAGTGTTCCTAGCCCAAGTTTTCTAACAGGAAAAAATCCATTTCTTTTCACCCCTTGCTAGACCAAGTAAAAGTGAACCCAAGCCCACCTTGCAAACCAACCGAAAAAATTTCCAAATCTATTCAAAGGACAATTCAAAATTGAATCAAGTGTAGGTACTAAGATCACCATTTCTCAAAAACCACTCAAACCAGTTCACCTTGACAAATCCAAGCAACCATATACTACCAAGCATGTGACCAGAGAACTCACCAAAATTCATCCAAAAATTCAAATGTAAAGTTCATGTGGCCATTTCATCAAACACTTGGTGAGCACAGTAAACCCTGCCTAACTATCACCGTTTTTGATCAATGCCTTGTCCAATTATTGTCCCCAGTTCTTTTCCCTTGTATCTCCCAGTGACTACCAGTGCATTTAAAGAGCTACAAACCATACCCTTGCACCAGTGCCGCGCCACCCGAAGCCACCATGGCTAGCCGACCATGGCTAGCACGTAGGAGCACACGCCGCGCCCGTCCATGATGTACAGGAGGCAGGCCACCGTCCACCGCCACCCCATGTCCAACCCTCGAGCACAGCTAAGCCCTGGACCACTAGGATTATCCACACCCATTTCTTCTCTGCCATGCCGAGAGCGCGCCAGAGCACCGTAGCCGACACGCTCGCACACGCCGCACCTCACCCTCGTCGCGCATCACTGCACGCGCCATAACACTAGCTACCCCTGGACATGCCCATTCGCCGTTGTGCGACCAGTAGCACCTGTGCGTCGTCGAAAACGCCATCGGTGCCACGCAGAGCGTCGACCGGTTCCTACCATTCTCGAACTCCCCGTGTCGTGCCATTAAACCCGTAATGATCACCAAGAGACACTGCACCGGCCTACGCCCTTTTCCATACTGTTAACTCACTGCACCGTCGTCCCCGACGAGCTCTGACCATCCCGCGCTACCCCTCTCGCTCGGCTATAAAAGGAGGCCACCCCCAGCCTCATTCTCCACACCATCTCACTCCCCACTCCTCATAGAAACCCCTGACCCTTCCCCGGATCAAGGAGAGCTCTACATCGCCGGAATTTCACCGGAGTCTGCCGCTGCAGAGGAGGAGCGGAGTCGTTGATTGGAGCCACCCCAGGAGCCGCCGCGACCACCGTTCGAAGTGTCGTCATCGACAACGTCGTTCGCCCCCATCGCCGACCCTAGATGGAGCCCTGGTAGGCCACCGCGTACCCCCACCGTCGCCGTTAGGGTTCGGTCTCATCGGAGCAGTTCGATGGAGACGACGCACCCCAACCGTAGGATCCTAGTCTAATCGCACAGCCCAGATTGAAACATACCCCTTCGCGTAGTTAGAGTCGCAGATGTGTGTGAAGGGTTTCGCGGCATAGTAAATCAAAGTTTTCTACGGATGCGAACAGAGGGAAAGCCAAGATCTAATCTAGGAGATGCAATCAACGAGAGAGATTGGATTAGATCTTCATACCCTTGAAGATTCGCATAGCGGAATGTTCGTCGGAACGTGGGTGATGTAGTCGTACTCGCTTCTCCTCCTCGCGATCCGATCCGATCTAGCACCACAAGTGGCGGTGCCTCCGTGAGATGCACACGTGCAGCACTGACGCCTCCTCCTTCCTCGGACCAGCGAGTATGGTGGAGAGATAGATTGGATCTACAACACGGCGTGGTGTATATGGTGGAGAATTTCTGCAGGCTTCGCCTACAAACAATCGGGAGGAGAGAGGAAGGTAGCAAGGCTCGGTCTGGAGGAAGGTGTGTGGGGAGGGGCACCACCCCTCTATATATAGAGGCGGCCAGCCCTTGCCCTCCTCCAAGCCTATCTCTAGTTTAAACAATTTAAACTCTCCTTATCTAGAAATCCTATCTCTAGTTTAAACGATTTAAACTCTCCCTTATCTAGAAATTCTATCCCGAGATTTAAACGAGTCAAATCTCTCTAGAATCGGCTGGGCCCTATGGGGCCTTGTGCCCCTGGCCCAATGCGGCCAGGACACTCCCTCATAGGCCCATGCCCCCTCCCAGAAGGTGGGGCCACGTTGGTCCCCTTCCGGAAGGTTCTAGAAGCTTCCGGTACAATACCGATTAACTTGAACAATTCAACTCCAAAAACTACTGCCTTATATGAATCTTATTCTCCGGACCATTCCCGAACCTCTCGTGATATCCCGGATCCCATCCGAGACTCCGAACAAAAATTCATAAACCAATTATCCAATCTATCCTAGCGTCAAGACACCTTAAGTGTGTGACCCTGCGGGTTCAAGAATATGCAGACATGATCTTCTATCAATAATCAACAATGGGTCTGGGCACCCATATTGACTCACACATTCATCGATGATCATATCGGATGAACCACGATGCCAGGATTCAATTAATCCCATATATATATTCCCTTCGTCTCGCGATATTTTACTTGCCCGAGATTCGATCGTCGATGCCGTCATACCTAGTTCAATCTCGCTCGTTAGAAGTACTTTACTCGCCGTAATCCGATATCACTTTGTGATTAACTCCTTAACCACATGCTTGCAAGCGGTATTGATATCGACACGAGTGGGCCCGAAGTATATCTCTCCGACTTGGGAGGGACAAATCCCATCTCGATACATACAACCCAACAGATACTTTCCGATCACCTGAGAGACACCTTTATGATCACCCTCTCATAGGATGACGTTTGATGACCTCAAAGCTTTCTTCCGATACCAGTGAGTTGTATTATCTCATGGTCTAAGGAATACAATATTTGACATAGTAAAAGCTTCGCAAAGACGAACACGATGACACGATCTAATTGCTCTGCTTTGTTTGGGTCTATCCACCATATCATTCTCCCAATGATATGATCTCATTATCAATTGACAACTCATGTCTATGGTTAGGAAACCTTAACCATCATTGATCAATGAGCTAGTCCATAGAGGCGTACTAGGGACACGGTGTTGTTTACAAACCACACAAGTATTAAAGTTTCCGCTTAATACAATTCTAGCATGGAATATAAAATTTATCATGAACAAGAATTATAATAATAACATCTTTATTATTGCCTCTAGGGCATAATTCCAACAGTGTGGGACCTCTCTGTTAGCAGCCCGTTGTGTGAACGCCCTGCAGTTGGGCCGGCCTAGTTTAGTTCCCACGCTCAGCCCAGTAATTCAAATAGAGATTTTCCAATTTAGGTCAAACTCTAGTTCAGTCAGTAGATTCAAAAACCAATTCTGAGAGATTCACTAAACCAAATTGCATGAAACCAATTTTGCTAGAAAGGTATTGAAAATATTAATCCAAGCCCGTTGTATTCAAATCATTTGAAAGTATAGATCACCTATAGTAAAAATAACAAGATAGATACTTTTACACATTCAAACATTTTTCAAAAATCAACCATAAATGATTTTGAGTTGATTCCAACTCTCAAAATTCACATTTGACAAGATCTAACTGAATATATAAAAATATTTAGTTTTACATGTAGTGATCTTGGAAAAGTATTAAAAGAATGCCCTATAAGCATTTTCTAGTCACTTTAATTAGTTAAAATAATAATGTTAAACCTTATTAAATTGTGACACCACTTTAAATCACATTCCCAAGTATTAAAATATGTGGTGATGATATGTGTCAACATGATCCCATATTTTAATTGGATAATATTAAATCTTAAGTAGTTTTCAATGAGTAGAAATTACTTTTCTAAAATAAAATAAATAAGACTAGGTCTTTATTTTATGTGATGATTGTGATGATGCTAGATCATCTAGTGTGAACCTTTGTGTGCCAAACAGAAGTAGTTAAGTATTGTTTGGTGATTGCGTGCCTCGTATTTGTTTATAGATTCTAGTACCGACCAAGGCTACGAGGAGGAGGAGCACTACGAAGAAGAAGAAGAAGACGAAGAAGACGAAGAAGAAGAAAACTTCAACCATTGCACTACTCAAGGCAAGCTACACTATGCAAGCTAACACTTGCATGATAACCATGCAAACTAGAGACCTTAGACATATTTGGTTATGCAACTTTGATTATACCAATCCCAAGTTTTACTGGCAAGCTTTACTATTTTATTTCTTTATCAAAGTTCTTTATTACTTCTAGTTAGTGGTGTGTGAGTTTTGGAAAGATATTAGAGGCGGCATAAAGAGCATAAAATTGATGGTTGGATTCGGATGTGATACGATTCCAATTTTACCGTACAATCACAATACCCAAATTTGGGTAGGGATTGACTGGAAGTTTATATATCTTAGTATGGGTTCCCTTGCGGAAGAGGTTTGAGCCGAGGCTACCACTACTAGGAAACTAGCTATAGATAGACAAACCTTATGTGGCGCATGGTTCTGACCATGCGCCACAAAATTTGTCCAGTGGCGCATTTCAGCAAATGCGCCACAGAAGTCTTCCAACTTCTGTAGCGCATATAGGAAAAATGCGCCACAGAAGTTGGAACTTCTGTGGCGCATATGTCCACATGCGCCACAGAAGTTCCAACTTCTGTAGCGCATATGGGCATATGCAACACAGAAAGCTCGGGTGGACCCTACCACAAAATTCATTGACTGTACTCTGACCAACATTCTGTGGCGCATATGACCATATGTGCCACAGACATGCGCCACAGAAGTTCCAACTTCTGTGGCGCATATGGGCATATGCAACACAGAAAGCTCGGGTGGACCCTACCACAAAATTCATTGACTGTACTCTGACCAACATTCTGTGGCGCATATGACCATATGTGCCACAGAAGTTCATCTTCTGTGGCGCTTATAAAGGCATGCGCCACAGAAGTTTCTGTAGGTAAAACAGATTCTACCCCCCCTCCCCCTGCGGATCGCCTTTTTAGCCTTGTAAAAAATAGTAGAAAATGAAAAACACTTCAAAAAATAAAATCCTTTCACATAGTGATAGGTAATATGGTCTAGTTTGAAGGAAAATTAACAAACATGCATTTCTACTTTTTATACAACAAAAGTTTATGCCACGGTAAAACGGCCATAACTTTTGCATACGATGTCGAAAAAACATGTATAATATACCAAAATGACGAGAACGAGATTTCGCATCCGCTCGCAAGGTCGTTTAGCGATTATTTAGATTTTCAAAATTCGAAAAGAGTAAAAAGTTATGGCCAAAACATCGTTTTTTCCTGCAAAAAAATAAAAAAGGAGGACAAACTTCTGTGGCGCATTTCTTCCATATGCGCCACAGAAGTTTTTGGAGGGATTCGAATTTTAAATCCCTCACCCCTTCTCCCTCTCTTATACTCTTCCAATCCTCCATCCTTCTTCTCCTCCACTTCTTCTCTCATTCTCCTCACCTTCTCCTCCACCCCGGTGAGCTTCTCCTCCTCCTCCACCACCACCACCCCGGTGAGCTCCTCCCTCCTCCACCCCGGTGAGCTCCTCCTCCTCCACCCCTGCGAGCTCCTCCTCCTTCCACCTCCCTCCTCCACCCTGGCGAGCGGCGACCTTCTCCTTCTCCGGCGACCTTCTCCTCCTCCTCCTCCGTCGGCCTCCTCCTCCTCCGACGGCCTCCTCCTCCGGTGGCCTCCTCCTCTCCTCCATCGGCGACATCCACCTCATCCACCAGCAACCTCCTTCTCTCCTCCATCGGCGACCCCCACCTCCGGCGAGCACCACCTCCGGCCAGATCTGGCCGGCGTTTTTTTTGAAATTTTAAAAAAACTTCTGTGGCGCATATTGGCCAAATGCGCCACAGAAGTTTGAGATCTGGTTCGGGACTTCTGTGGTGCATTTTGGCCATATGCGCCACAGAAGTTTTTTAGACTTCTGTGGCGCATTTAAATATGCGCCAAGAACTGAAATTTAGTGGCGAGATAACAGTGGCGTATCCCATATGCGCCACAGAAGTACCAAAATGGTGTGCCACTGATGGGACTTTTCCTAGTAGTGTACCTCATGATGAATGTCCACATGTGCAGTTCCCAAGATGACAGATGGTCATGGTTGGGAGGCCAAACTCATAGGGGAGGTGCCTATACTAGGGTGTGTAAGTGAAAGGTTAGGATTGATTATCCGCATACTGAGTATGGTGATTCAGGATTGTTCCTGACAGTTGTATCGATTGTTGTGGTGAAAGTGTAGCACCTCTACAGAGTGTCAAATTATTCAATAGCCGTGTCCGCAGTTATGGACAGTTGGAGTGGCCATACTGTTCCGTCGTCAGATGTTTTCAAATTTACTTTTGAAATGAACTATGACTTTGACTTGACCACAACAGGGGTGTGAACATGAAAACTAAGTTCCCACTTAGGTGTTGTAAAACATTAAACTCAGTTAGAGATAAACCTGCCTTTTTGCAAATAAACCTAGATCTTAGGATTCCTACTCAAACTAATTACTTGTTAGTATTAGTTTGCGAGTACTTAAAGAGTACTCATGGCTTTGTCCCTGGCTATTCCTATGGCCAGACTACGAAGAGGACTATTAGGATGATGGACAACAGGAAGTTTATGACAACTAGGATCATATCCCGTAGTCAGCATTGCGTGTGACCCTGAAGATGGAGCTTCGACCATGCTACCCTTATTATTATTCCACTGCGTTGATTGTATTAAGATTCGATCATGAGATCCTTTATTTGTAAGACCTTTATTATGGTTTGTAATGGATGATGAACTATGGTACCAATCTGTTATGTCTCATAAAAATGTTAATCCTGGGATTGCGATGTATGGCATAACATGCATCTGGGATTAAAAATCCGGGTGTTGACAAGTTGGTATCAGAGCCATCCTGACCATAGGAGACCCTAGTTAGAATGGACGCTCGAATCAAAAACTTAGTTTCAAAACAAAAGAAGTGAGTATTTATGAAAACCTATACTCATTCTTATCACTTAGAGTCTTTCAAGAAAATTCATGTTCCTCAACTTTTTTGCAAATATCACATAAAATTTGACACACTTGATCACCTCACTAACTTAATCATCCTACATTATTGTAGATGGACGTCAAGTATAGAAAGTTCTACCAGTTGGGCAATGGAGGACAACTCATCTTCGAGCGCGATTTAGACCAACTCTCGGAACTTCTTGAGCACCCACACCCCGAGTTCTTCGGAGCATAGCTCAATGATCAGCAAGGAGGAGAATTACAATGGCTGATCGTTGCAAATCTCAGAGGCAAGATGGAGGCACCCACCTCAGAGGGGATCCAATTCAGCTTAAGAGAGAACAAATGGCTAGACGAACTCGCCAGGGCTATGCAGGAAGCTCTTGCATGTCTATGTGGGCAAAACATCAATCATATCAAGGGCACTCACTTTGAGTACTACACAAGGAGTGATGCTATGGGACAACCATTGGAGGTACCAGGACGCCCAGAGCTGAAGCATCAGGTGGATCATCTCAGCTTCATGCTGTATGACATGCAGAAGGAGTTGGACAATGCTCGCTCATACGCCAACCACAACCATGCCATTGCGGTCAAGAAGTACCAGACCCTCGCCATCCTTGCAAAGGAGCGCAAGTCATTTCGCGATATGCGTGACAAAGAAGGATCGCATCATTGCTCGCCTTCGTCACAAAGTGTTAGACTTGGAGGAGACCATCCATGAGTGGGACATGCAGCTTGAGGAGAGGGAGAATGCAGGGGAAAATATCTGTGGAGATCCCTAATCCTACCTCAGTGATGATGATGACTACCTGGAGGACCAAACCATGGAGTTCCACACTGATGATGATGATTCCGCCTTCATTGATGATGACAAAGCCACTAATTCTTATGAGTAGTAGCACTTGAGCACTATCGTAGGTGTGAGATGTATCTGGTCCCACTATATCATAGTTTCACAAAATGGTTCTTAAAACCATCTGTTATCTTAGTGTGGTGTGTGTTTGTATTGGGTGCTATGAATGAATGAATGAATGAATGAATGAAAAGCAAGTTGCTAGTTGGAAAAACCAGAGTCAAACTCAAAGTTTAAAAGATTTTCAAAAACAAATCCATGAACCTTAGAAATTTCCCTCTTGTCTCATGATCTATATCAATCTTCAGATGCCCCACAGAGGGAACAACTCGTCTCAGGATCCAATGCTGCAAATCTTGCAAATGCTGGTTGCTGACCGTGAAGCTGGAAGAGATGAACGTCAAGCCAATTTAGCCACCCTTCAACAGATAGCTCAACTGGCCAATAATAATCAAGGCCATGGAAACCAGGACAACCATGGATCCAAACTCAAGAACTTTTAGAACACCAATCCACCCATTTTTAGTAAGTCTGAAGAGCCATTAGATGCTTATGACTGGCTGTAGACCATGGAGAACAACTTAGAAGTCGAGGAGTGGAGGCCAATGAGAAAGTACTATTTGCCACCCATTATCTGGCAGGCGATGCAAGAGCTTGGTGGAATAGCATCCACACCATGAATGGAGAATAGATGATGGCTTGGTATGAATTCAAACTCAAGTTTAGCCGAACCCATGTGCCACTGGGTTTGATTCTACGGATGAGGGATGAATTAAAGGAGCTGAAGCAGGGAAGAATGACTGTGGTAGAGTACCGTGACAGGTTTCTATCTCTGTCTAGGTATGCCCCTGATGAGATTAGTACTGAAGCTAAGAAGAAGGAGAGATTCTTGAATGGTCTGCATGATGAGATGCAGACGATATTAGTCAACATTCCATTTGCTGACCTTGAAGCCTTAGTGGATTCTGTAATCCAGATGGAAGGCAAGATCAATCAAGCCAATGAGAATCGCAAGCGTCGAATGATGAATCAACCAGGAACCCACCATACCTCGCAGCATCGCCCCAACCCGTCTACAGGATATGCCCCGAGAAACAATAGACCCCCGATGACCCATCCGAACTATCCCAACCGTGGAGGAGGAAACCCAAGGCCCGGAGGAAACCACAACAACAACCCCGACAACTCCAACAATTTCAACTGTGCACTGCCCAAGTTCAACAACAACAACAATCCCAACAACAATACTGCCCCAAGGACTGGAAGCAATGTTGTGCCTATTGCAGGAAAAGACAAGTCTCGGGTTACTTGTTTTGAATGCGGAGTCGAGGGTCACTACTCCAACAAGTGCCCCAAGAAGCTTGCAACAACCAATGTGAATGCCCCAGCTTAGCAGCAGCGCCGTGTTCATCCTGGAAGGAGATTTTCCCCAGGGAATTCACTCAACCGCAATGGCCGTCTATTTCACATGAATGCTGAAGAAGCCCACGAAACTCCAGATGTCTTGATGGGTATGTTTTCTGTTAACTTAGTCCTTGCAAGAGTGTTGTTTGATTCTGGAGTATCCACTTGTTTGTTACAGAAGAATTTGCATGCACTAGTAAGATTCAACCAACAAAATTGAAGCATGTTATGATAGTTCAAATACCTGGTTCAACCACCAAAGCTAAACAAATTTGCAAGGTCGTACCTATCAGAATCCATGGAATAGATTTTTATGCTAATCTAATAGTACTTGGAACCAAAGGTTTGGAAGTAGTACTAGGAATGGATTGGATGTTGAAACATAAAGGATTATTCGACTGTGCCAATAAAGCCATAACCATGACTAGTACCGTCGGAGTATCAGTAGAGCATGTATCCGAGACCTTGCCCCATCAATTCAAGTGCAACAAGAGTCTAGCCCAACCAACCATTGACCAAGTCAGAGTAGTCTATGAATACCCCGACGTATTCCTAGATGTACTGCCCGGTATGCCCCCAGATCAGGATATCGAGTTTATCATTGAACTAATCTCTAGAAATGGACTCATAGCTCAGAGACTTTATAGTATGAACCCGTCTGAATTAGTGGAGTCGAAGAAGCAATTGGATGCTATGTTGGAGATATGCCTAATTCAACCTAGTGCGTTGCCATGGAGATCACCTGTTTTGTTTGTGGATAAGAAGGATTGAGGTAACCTTTTATGCACAGATTATCGGAAGCTGAATTATGTCACCATTAAGAACAAGTACCCACTGCCGAATATAGAAGATCTGTTTGACCAGTTGACCGATGCCGAAGTGTTTTCTAAGACTGATCTTAGAACTGGTTATCATCAACTAAAGATTCGCATAGAGGATATTCCAAAGACTACCTTTACCACGAGATATGGACTGTATGAGTACACTGTCATGTCTTTTGGATTAACCAATGCCCCTGCTTATTTCATGAACCTCATGAATAAGATTTTTATGAACTTCCTGGATAAGTTTGTCGTTGTTTTCATCGATGACATTCTGATCTATTCCAAATCAGAAGAAGAACATAAGCTACACCTAAGGTCCATCCTTGAAACCCTTAGGGAGCATCAGTTGTATGCCAAGTTTAGCAAATGTGAGTTCTGGTTAAAGGAAGTAGGATTCTTCAGATACATCGTGTCGGCAGGAGGAATTGCTATCGACTCTACCAAGGTTAAGGATGTTGAATAATGGCAAGCCCCAACCATTCAAACCCAAGTTCGTGCATTTCTCGGATTAGCGGGATATTATCGCAAGTTCGTAGAAGGATTTTCGAGCATTGAAAGACCCATGACTCAATTGTTGAAGAAAGATAAGAAGTTTGAATGGACGGACAAATATGAAGCAAGTTTTCAAGAGATCAAGAAAATATTGATCTCAGACCCAATCTTGATTATGCTGGATATCACGAAGCCTTTTGATGTGTATTGTGACACATCCAATATTGGTCTCGGACGTGTGCTAATGCAAGAAGGCAAAGTCATATCCTATCTCTCCCGACAACTAAAGAAACATGAGTAGAATTACCCTACCCATGACCTTGAACTAGCAGCCATAGTTTTAGCCTTGAAGACATGGCGACATTACCTCATGGGTAATCGCTGTGAGATTTATTCGGATCACAAGAGTCTGAAGTATATTTTCACCCATAAGGAGCTAAATATGAGTCAAAGGATATGGATAGAGCTAATCAAGGACTATGACCTTGACATTCACTATCACCTCGGCAAAGCCAATGTGGTAGCAGATGCTCTTAGCATATTGTCGTGTCGATTGAACACCATGATTCTGAAGGAGCAACCAAGTTTGCACAAGGAGTTGGAAGATTTTAGAATGGAACTAGTAAGTGAAGGATTTTTGGATAGCATAGAACTTCAACCCACTTTGATTAGTCAGATCAAGGAGGCGCAGAAAGGAAATGCTAGTATCGACAGAATCAAACGTCGTATCGGTATAGGGAAGGTACCCGGATTCACCGAAGATGAATAAGGAGTTTTGTGGTATAAAGGACGTATCTGTGTGCCAGCAGATTCAGAATTGGAGCAAGCTATTTTACAAGAAGCCCATGATACTCTTTATTCCATCCACCCTGTAGGAACGAAGATGTATCAGGATTTGAAGGAGCAATTTTGGTGGCATAAGATGAAGAGAGAAATCAAAAGCTATATAGCCAAATGTGATATCTGTCAGAGAGTCAAAGCGGGACATCAGAGACCCGCAAGACTTTTGCAACCTTTGACGATTCCGGAATGAAAATAGGATTCAATTGGAATGGATTTTATCACCGGTTTGCCTACATCTAGTAGGGGAAATGACTCTATTTGGGTCATAGTGGATAAACTGTCCAAAGTACCACATTTCTTACCGGTTAAGACTACTTATCAGAGTTCGAAGCTAGCAGAGTTGTACATTGCTATAATAGTCAGTTTACATGGAGTCCACAAGAACATTGTGTCAGATCGAGGAACTCGGTTTACCTCGAGATTTTGGAAGAAAGTCCAAGAAGGATTGGGAACAATACTGGATTTCAACACAGCTTATCACCCTCAGACTGATGGACAAACGGAGCAAGTAAACTAGATACTGGAAGATATGTTAAGAGCTTCTGTGTTGGAATATGGATCAAAATGGGAAGACTATTTCCCTTTCGTAGAATTCTCATACAACAACAGTTATCAAGCTAGTTTGCAAATGGCCCCCTTTGAATTTATGTATGGAAGGAAGTGTCGTACCCCGCTGAATTGGTCGGAAGTAGGAGAGAGTCGGATTTTCGGACCCGACATCCTAAGAGAAGCCAAAGAGAAGGTTCACAAGATTCGTGAGCACCTTAAGACCGCCCAATCCTGCCAGAAGAGTTATGCCGACAAGAGACGTCGAGATCTAGCCTTCGCTATCGGAGATTTTGTGTATCTCAAAGTATCACCCCTTGAAAGGAATGCAACGTTTTCAACTCAAAGGAAAGCTTGCCCCCAGATATATCGGACCCTTCAAGATTTTGAATCATCGAGGAGAAGTATCATATCAACTAGAACTGTCGGAGAAAATGTTAGCCGTGCATAACATGTTTCATATCTCGTTACTTCGCAAATGCCTAGAAGTCCCAGAGAAGACCGAAATTTTCAAGAATATTGATCACAGAACCATAGAGATCAACGAGGACCTAACATATCCTAAAGTACCCACTCGTATTTTGGAAGAAGCCTTCAGAACCACCAGAATCCGTAGTATCAAGTTTCTCAGGTCCAGTGTAGTAACCATACTGAAGAAGACGCTACCTGGGAACGAGAATATTACATTAGGACTGAGTTTCCAGATCTTTTTAGTTCCTAGTTTTCTTTCTCTTAAATCTAGGGACGAGATTTTTTTAAGGATGGAAGGTTTGTAACATCCAAAAAATATTAATCAAGATTATCAAGTTCCAATCACCCAAGTTTAGGCCTAACAAAAACTTTTGTTATTAAAATTAATATGAATGCATGTGTGTGTGATGAATGCATGAATGATTGATATTGCCATGTTTGATTGCTATGAATGCTAAGAATTGGTTTAAATATGAAAACAATATCATCTAGATCATTTCCAAGCAGAATCAAGTGAAGAGAAAATCAAAAATAAGATATATAAGCAAATGGTCATTTTGAACAAAGTTAACCACTAGACTACTTTGAGTGTTCATAGCCCAAGTTTTCTAACAGAAACAAATCCATTTCATTTCACCCCTTACTAGACCAAGTAAAAGTGAACCCAAGCCCACCTTGCAAACCAACAGAAACAAATTCCAAATCTATTCAAAGGAAAATTCAAAATTCAATCAAGTGTAGGTACTAAGATCACCATTTCTCAAAAACCACTCAAACCAGTTCACCTTGACAAATCCAAGCAACCATATACTACCAAGCATGTGACCAGATCACTCACCAAAATTCATCCAAAAATTAAAATGTAAAGTTCATGCGGCCATTTCATCAAACACTTGGTGAGCACAGTAAACCCTGCCTAACTATCACCATTTTTGATCAATGCCTTGTCCAATTCTTGTCCCCAATTCTCTTCTCTTGTCTCTCCCAATGACTACCAGTGCATTGAAAGAGCTACAAACCCTACCCTTGCACCAGTGCCGCGCCACCCGAAGCCATGGCCAGCCGACAATGGCTAGCACGCAGGAGCACACGCCGTGCCCGTCCATGATGTACAGGAGGCAGGCCACCGTCCACCGCCACCCTCTGTGCAACCCTCGAGCACAGCCAGGCCATGGACCACTAGGAACAGTCGTGCCCATTTCTTCTCTGCCATTCCGAGAGCGCGCCAGAGCACCGCAGCCGACACGCTCGCACACGTCGCACCTCGCCCTCGTCGTGCATCACTGCACGCGCCATGACACGAGCTACCCCCAAACATGCCCGTTCGCCGCCACGCGACCATTAGCACCGGTGCGTCGTCGAAAACGCCGTTGGTGCCACATAGAGCTTTGATTTGTTCCTACCATTCCCGAACGCCTCGTGCCGTGCCATTAAACCCATAATGATCACCAGGATACACCGCACCGGCCTACGCCCTTTTCCATACCGTTAGCTCACTGCACCGTCGTCCCTGACGAGATCTGACCATCCCGCGCTTCCCCTCTCGCTCGGCTATAAAAGGAGGCCACCCCCAGCCTCATTCTCCACACCATCTCACTCCCCGATCCTCACAGACCATCCCTGGCCCTTCCCCGGAGCAAGGCGAGCTCCGCACCACCGGAATTTCACCGGAGTCTGCCACTGCAGAGGAGGAGCGGAGCTGTTGATTGGAGCCACCCTAGGAGCCGCCGCGACCACCGTTTGACTGCCGTCGTCGACAACGTCGTTCGCCCCCATTGCCGGCCCTAGATGGAGCCCTGGTAAGCCACCGCGTACCCCCACCGTCGTTGTTAGGGTTCGGTCTCGTCGGAGCAGTTTGACGGAGACGACGCACCCTAGCCGTAGGATCCTAGTCTAATCGCACGGCCCTAGATTGAAACATACCCCTTCACGTAGTTAGAGCCGCTGACGCGTGGAACCTCTATGTTAGCAGCCCGCTGCATGCACGCTGTGCAGTTGGACCGACCCAGTTTAGTTCCCGCGCTCAGCCCAGTAATTCAAATAGAGATTTTCCAATTTAGTTCAAACTCTAGTTCAGTCAGTAGATTCAAAAACCAATTCTGAGAGATTCACTAAACCAAATTGCATGAAACCAATTTTTCTAGAAAGGTATTGAAAATATTAATCCAAGCCCGTTGGATTCAAATCATTTGAAAGTATAGATCACCTATAGTAAAAATAACAAGACAGACTTTTACACATTCAAACATTTTTCAAAGATCAACCATAAATGCTTTTGAGTTGATTCCAACTCTCAAAATTCACATTTGACAAGATCTAATGAATATGTAAAAATATTTAGGTTTACATGTAGTGATCTTGGAAAAGTATTAAAAGAATGCCCCATAAGCATTTCTAGTCACTTTAATTAGTTAAAATAATAATATTAAACCTTATTAAATTGTGACACCACTTTAAATCATATTCCCAAGTATTAAAATATATGGTGATGACATGTGTCAACATCATCCCATATTTTAATTGGATAATATTAAATCTTAAGTAGTTTTCAATGAGTAGAAATTATTTTCTAAAATGAAATAAATAAGACTAGGTCTTTATTTCATGTGATGATTGTGATGATGCTAGATCATCTAGTGTGAACCTTTGTGTGTCAAACAAAAGAAGTTAAGTATTGTTTGGTGATTGCGTACGTCGTATTTATTTATAGACGCTAGTACCGACCAAGGCTACGAGGAGAAGGAGGAGTACTATGAGGAAGAAGAAAACTCAACCACTGCACTACTCAAGGCAAGCTACACTATGCAAGCTAACACTTACATGATAACCATGCAAACTAGAGACCTTAGGCATATTTGGTTATGCAACTTTGATTATACCAATCCCAAATTTTACTGGCAAGCTTTATTATTTTAATTCTTTATCAAAGTTCTTTATTACTTATAGTTAGTGTTGTCTGAGTTTTGGAAAGATATTAGAGGCGGCATAAAGAGCATAAAACTTGGCCTAAGATAGTTAGAACTAGATGTTATACTAAGGCATGAGATCTAGGTTTGGATAGTCACACTTGATTAGCATCAGTGATTACCCTCAATTTTAGTGGCTAGTGCTAAGCATAAAAGTTGATCACTTTAGATGGGAATACTTGGTGAAAATGATTATGAAAACCTTGGAATGATGAGTCATTCTAATGAAATGTTTTGACATGTGTTATGAACACTAGATGATTTGATGATGAAAATATTGAGGCATGAGCCTTAGCCCTTTATAAAATTGGTGGTTGGATTCGGATGTGATACCATTCCAATTTTACCGTACAACCACAATAGCCAAATTTGGGTAAGGCTTGACTGGAAGTTTATATATCTTAGTATGGGTTCCCTTGCGGAAGAGGTTTGAGCTGAGGCTACCTCATGATGAATGTCCACATGTGCAGTTCCCAAGATGATAGATGGTCATGGTTGGGAGGCCAAACTCATAGGGGAGGTGCCTATACTAGGGTGTGTAAGTGAAAGGTTAGGATTGATTATCCGCATAATGAGTATGGTGATTCAGGATTGTTCCTGACGGATGTATCAAATGTTGTGGTGAAAGTGTACCACCTCTTCAGAGTGTCAAACTATTCGAATTGTTGCGTCCGCGGTTATAGACAGTTGGAGTGGCCATACTGTTCCATCGTCAGATGTTTTCAAAATGACTTGTGTAATGAACTATGACTTTGACTTGACCACAACAGGGTTGTGAACATGAAAACTAAGTTCCCACTTAGGTGTTGTAAAACATTAAACTAGTTTTCTTTACTTCTAAACTCAATTAGAGATAAACCTGCCTTTTTGCAATAAACCTAGAGCTTAGGATTCTTACTCAAACTCTTACTTGTTAGTATTAGTTTGCGAGTACTTAAAGAGTACTCATGGCTTTGTCCTTGGCTATTCCTATGGCCAGACTATGAAGAGGACTACTAGGATGATGGACAAAGTCTATGACAACTAGGATCATATCCCATCGTCAGCATTGCATGTGACCCTGAAGATGGAGCTTCGACCATGCTACCCTTATTATTATTCTGCTGCGTTGATTGTATTAGGACTGGATCATGAGATCCTTTATTTGTAAGACCTTTATTATGGTTTGTAATGGATGATGAACTATGGTACTAATCTGTTATGTCTCGCAAAAAATGGTAATCCTGGGATTGCGATGTATGGAATAACAGACATCTGGGATTAAAAATCCAGGTGTTGATAGGGTGTCGTCGCCTCGGGCACCCCCCCGGCCTCCCCCTTCGCCTATAAGAAGCCCCCGATGCCTAAACCCTAAGTACCTGATCAATATTCCACGAAACCGTCTGTAGCCGCCACGACCATCGTCCCTAGATCGGGGGGATCTGAAGATCTTCCCGGCACCCTGCCAGAGGGGAGATCATCCTGGAGGCCTTCTTCTTCATCATGCTAGCCTCCGGTATGAAGCGTGAGTAGTTACACCTTGGACTACGGGTCTATGTAGTAGCTAGATGGTTGTATCTCCTCCCTTGTGCTTTCATGTCTAGATCTTGTGAGCTTCGTTCATGATCAAGATCTCATCTATTTATAATCATGCATGTTGTGTTTGTGGGGATCCGATGGATATTGAGATTACTATGTCGGATTGATTAATGGTTTTGTCTTATTGATTCTATCATGTCTGTGTTTTTTGTGATCTTGCATGCTCTTCGTTATTAGTAGCTATCTTGGCCAAGTAGTTGCTAGTGACTCCAAGAGGGGGTATTTATACTCGATAGTGGGTTCATGCCTCTATTTAATCTAAGGGAAGTGGCAGAAATCTCTAAGGTTGTAGATGTGTTATTGCCACTAGGGAGAAAACAACGGTCCCTTGTTCATGGAACAAGTGGATTATTTACCTTACACACTTTGCTTAAAGAAGTTGTCTGTTGCTTGCAACTTAATACTGGAGGGGGTTCGGATGATAACCCAAAGGTGGACTTCTAGTCATAGATGCATTTGGATGGCGGTATATGTATCTTGTTGTATTGCCCAATCGAATCTCATAGGATCATGATGTCTAGTATTGCATTGTTATGCCTTGGTCAGTCCTGTCAATTGCACTGCTGTAATTTGTTTACCCATTATGCCATGTTTGTTTATCTAAGGAGAACACCTCTAGTGAACTATGGACCCCGGTCCAAATCTTTACCATTGATACATCTTCCACTGTTACTGTTTACTTTCTGCAAACCATTATTACCTTTCACATCATACAGTTAATCCTTTGTTACAGCAACCGGTGAGATTGACAACCTCATTGTTCGTTGGGGCAAAGTCTTGAGTTTGTGTTGTGCAGGTCCCTAAGTTGCTTGCAACACCTTGAGACGTTTCCTTCCTCCTACTGGTTCGATAACCTCGGTTTCTTATTGAGAAAAGACTTGTTTATGTGCTCTTCACACCTTGCTCTTGAGGTTTCCCGACGAAGCGCTCTCAGGCGCCATCATGCATCATGTTATATGTCCACATATCCACTGGTTTATATGGTAGTTTCTTCCTCCTGGAAACCAGCTTATGTATTTCGTCGCCATCAAATTGTTTCTTCAAAATGTTGTGCAAAGAGAAGATTAAATGATGAGCACCACCATCGTAGAATTGCTCAAAACAAAAGTAGATAGAAATTAAAACTTACACCCCGGATAACTGTGTATGCATATCAGTTTTGGGCGTTCTCTTGTTCATCCTAACCTCTTTATCTATATCATGACAACAATGTCACGAAGTGAAAATACAAGTAATAGGTCAGTAATAACCAGCAACCTAAACTGATGAAAAACATTCAGCAATAGTAAATGCACCATGTGCTTCATGTACTAGTATATGACTTATTTGCAGTATGGCTTGCCTAAACCTCACACTTCAGAAGAAACATTTTATGTTACTTTCTCCTACTCAGGAAGTCCTTAAATAGGAAGTCAAGATATTAGTACTACCTCAGCACTTATTATCATCAAGTTCTACATTTCATCTAAAGAAACTTGAGTTCACAAACCAAATGTTGGCCAACTACCTTCTGATTTAAAAAACAAAGCAGCAGTAGATAAGAAATTATCTACACAACATATAACCAAATTCTGCTTCCTTCAAATTTTCCTGAGGTTATATCCTTCAAAAGTAGATACCAAATGGTCATTATTTTGCCAATTTTTAGAAAGGCATGAAGAAGTTATGCAAGGAAATCAAGCTGCAGTAAAAAGAGCAGAAAGAGCAGAAATCATACCATATACACAGTGACACGGGCACAAGATAATCTATTTTTGAGGAATGACACATGATGCAGTTTTCATATAAACACCGCCTTTTTTGCGGATATATATAGACATTGTTTATCTTTCCATTACATGAATATTCCGAGTTTGGAGTTGTAGCGAACGGCTCATTGGGCAACTGCAAACTGCCTCTAGTACACCAACACACAAGGACACAGCTGTGTCCAAAATCCAAACCGAGTTATATTGGATGATTGGACGTTAAGGAGAAGAAAACGACAATAAACATGAGGGTGCCATGCTGAGTTGTAGTTGCACACGCCTGTGTTTCAGTTCCTATTAAGCAGTCGAGAAACAATGCAATAACATAACCTAATTAGAGCAGTAAACTAAAGCAAATCCGTCATTTGTGTGAAGCAAATCAGTAATATTTGTCATGTTACGATCGTTATCTCGGTAAGAATTTTCATGTTTTTGGTAGTGAACTAAAGCAAATCCAACCAATCATGTCCTTTTTTCTTTCGCCATAGCCTGGTTAGAGCAAAAACTAGTCTGAAATACACAAAGGGGGTGAAGAAATTGTGCAAGGCAATCAAGCTGCAGTAAAAAGAGCAAAAATAGCACAAAGGGGAGGTCCAGGAGGTACACTGGCTCATCGTGGAGCAAGTGGTGGAGTCAAAGGTGGACAACGGCGACCGTCAACGCCGGAGTCCAACAGAAAAGGGTCGGCCGGAGGTGGAAGACGAGGTCGACACGAGGGCGATCGGGCTCGATTCCTCCCGCTGGAGAAGAGAGCTCCTGGAGCTTTTCGGCTTGATGCGGGGGCATCCATGGCGACGGGTACGGGAAGAACGAGGTGGGTCGACCCTCGGGCCGACGTCGAATCAGGCGGGCTTCTGCTGTGGAAGCGGCAACGGACCGAGGCGGAGGAGCGGCGGATGCCGGCGACGTTGGAGGGCTTCTGCTGCGGAAGCGGCGGAGGATCGAGGTGGAGGAGCGTCGTACTCCGGCGAGGCTGGCGGGCTTCTGCTGCGGAAGCGGCGGCGGCGGATCGAGGCAGAGGAGCGACGGACGACGGCGACGCTGGCGTGCTTCTGCTGCAGAAACCGACGAACGGAGGTACTTTCCCCAAATTTGGATTTTGAATCAGCCAAATTTGAAAGACTTTTCCCAGATTAGGGAGTTATTTGCAACAAAAGGAATTTGAACTGGAAAAAGGGGGTGGGGGGTGGGGGGGGGGGGGGCTTCCAACATGTGATACAGGACGGAGGGAGTAGATTGAGTTCTTGCTACGTTGCTACAACCGCATGGCGGTAATTCTCGAAGAATATTTATATAGGACCTGGTCTATAGATTTAGTCACGTATCATATGCTAAGTATCAATCATGCGATTATTTTTCTAGAAAATCTTGACCATTTTTTTTATTCTGAATACGTATTATTTGCTAAAGTTGGTCCACGCCTCTAAATCTGTGGACTAAATCCAATATAAATATTCTCCGTAATTCTCTGCCAAGTTACACTCTGTTTCTAGGCATTGGACAATGCAACTAAGGTGTTTAAAAAATTGCTCACTTGCCAACGTTTCAGGCGACCATTTTCTCTAGGAGCAATTTATAACTTATTTCATTTAATTAATCAAGGGATCCCTGATATATCAAGCACTTTAACTTTTATCGGCAAAGGTTCTGTTTAGCAGAGAAGCTCACTGTATGGCGTCTTGGAGAAGCACTCGACGGATTTCGACTATGCCTTAGTATTTAGTGCAAAGAAGCTAGACATATTTTGCTTTCATGGGAAGACCCAAAATAGATCAAGACATGGTGCCAATTTTGAAGCCGAGTATGAAGTATTCAAGTTTATAGTTTGAGCATCTACCTCAACTTGTACTCACTCTAGAAATTTTGATAGTACTTTGCTTGCTTTAGTTTTCATTATTTTGTTAATTCTTTGTTTTGGATACTCCTTTTATTTATTGTAGTCAAACAAATGATTATGACATATTATAAAAGATTCTTCTCATATTCTATCAATACTTATTGGTGTGTCAGACCCTAAAATCATCATATGTATAAGCATAATAGTACTCATACTAATCAGCCCTGTCTCCAGGATTTAGGGCCCCGGTGTGACTTGCAAAATGGGGGCATAATTTTTTTCAAACTCGATAACTAGTAGAACAGAATCACATGTTTACTTAATTATATAGCTTTAGAATGTGCTATTTTTTACAATGTTCAAAAATATACTTAACATCGAAAAAATTGACGAAACCTATCTTTGTTCTGGAGCAGCGACCTCGCCAAACCGGGCGTGCCGGGGGCAAAACTGTCTCGCTGGAGCCAAATCCCATTAACCCAAAATGTTCCCCTTCTATCAGGGCATCTCCACCGGGCGACCGAAACGGTCCGTCATTCTGCTTTCGGACCACCGCCGCTTTTGGTCGTGGTTCGCTGTCCGGACAGTCAAGGCCAGCGACCCATCTGCCCGCCCTAGCGTTCCTTGGTGCCATCGTTGGGAAAGGCTTTGCCAATCAGTTGAAATAGTCTAATTGACAAACAAATAACACAAAAATTGATTATCAAATAATATGAAAGACGTGTGCCATCTGTCGGAGATATGCCCTAGAGGCAATAATAAAAGTGGTTATTATTATATATTTGTATTTATGATAAATGTTTACATTCATGTTATAATAGTATTAACAGGAAACATTAATACTTGTGTGATTTGTAAACTAAATTAGAGTCCCCGGTAATGCATCTTTGTAACACTAGCTTGTTGGTTAATAAGATGATCGTGGTTTTCCAATCATGAACATTGAGATGTTATTAACAACAAGATCATATCATTAGGAGAATGGTATGATGGACATACTCCTATAGCTAAATGTAGCATAAAGATCAAGTCATTTCAATAGTTCGTTTGTTATAAGCTTTCTGATACATAGTAACCTAATTCCTTTGACCATGAGATCATGCTGATCACCATCACCAGAAGGATACTTTGATGACATCAAACACCACACCGTAACTGGGTGGCTATAAAGGTGGCATTGAGTGTTCGGAAAGTATGTGTTGAGGCACATGGATCAAGAGTGGGATTTTTCCATCCATATGACGGATAGATATACTCTGGGCCCTCTCGGTGAAATGCCATCCAATTAGCTTGCAAACATGTGACTGGCTCACAAGGAATCACATATCACAGGAACGAGAAAAGAGTACTTATCGATAACGAGGTTGAACTAGGTATGCAGAGATACCGACGATCAAACCTCGGATAAGTAAACTATCGCGAGACAAAGGGAAATTGGTATCGTCTGCAAGTGGTTCATTCGATCGCAAAGTAATCGTATAAATATGTGGGAGCCATATGAATTTCCAGATTCCTCTATTGGTTATTGATCGGAGAAGTGTCTCGGTCATGTCCGCATAATTCACGAACCATAGGGAGACACACTTAAGGATTCAATGTTGTTTAGTAGATATGGAATGTAAGTAGGGAGACCAAATGTTGTTCGGAGTCTCAGATGAGATCCGGGATATCACGAGGAGATCCGAATGGTCCGGAGAATAAGATTCATATAAGGAAAGTCTGATTCCGGAGTTTGGGAATGATTTCGATGTTTTCATCGGAGAGGTTCTAGAAGGGTCTAGAAGGTTCACATGACCGGAAGGGGAATGGTTCATGAACGTGTCATGGTTAAGTGGAATGATTGGATCATGTCCTAGGTCAGTTGGTTGGGCATTTGCAAGAGAGAAATAAAGCTCTAAATTGAAAGTCAAAAGGGAAGTTTGAAAAGTCAAACTGGAACAATGGTTTCCTAGTGGAAGAAGGAAATAGTCCTTCTTTCTCTCCAACTTGGGTTTGGGGAGGATTCAAACTCCCTTCTCCCAAGCTGCCCTCCCTCTCATAAATAGAGGGGAGGGGCTGCCCCAAAGCACCACAACCAGATTGCCACCGACACCTCCTCCTCTCCGGCCTTCTAAACCTAGATCGCCCGAAATCCTAGATCCACCATAACCCGCACCGGCTTAGGTGAAGCCCTGTGGGATCTTCCCTCTACTTCCGACACCACGCTGTCATGCTGCCGGAATCGCGAGGGGAGAACTACAACCTCCGCTGCCTGCTGGAACAAGGGAGAGGAAGGTCTTCATCGAGTACTAAACGTGACCGATCATGAAGCGAGCCGAACGCTACGGAAGGATCGTCTACGCGATCTTGAGATCGGCAAGTGTACGACTACATCATCCACGAGAATCTGCTCTCGTTAACCGCTTTGGAATCTTCGAGGGTGAGTACTCTAATCGACTCGTTGCTACAATCTAGTAGATAGATCTTGGCTTGTTTGTGTACATGCGGTAGAATTTTTTTCCATGCTATGAACCCCTAAAGTGGTATCAGAACCATGTCTATATGTAGATATGTTGCACGAGTGGAACACAATGGTCATTGTGGGCGTTTGTGATTTTATTACCAATTGCTTTTTATGTACTTTGCATCTTGCGATATGATGGGATAAAGCGGCCAGGGCTAACCTTACATGACATCGTTCATGAGACTTGCTCCACGCTTAACATACAGCTTGTATTGCATAAGTGGCTTTGCGGGTGTCTGTCTCTCCCATCATAGTATAGATTCAATTTACAACGGGCACTTGATAGTTCAAGCATCAACGTTGTGGTTCTTGTTTGTAAGTTAGAACGACACTTATTGAGATCCCCAAACCACGTAAAATATGCAAAGAAAATTAGAGGCGTCTAACTTTGTTTTGCAGGGGTGTACTGTGATGTGATATGGCCATGATTGTGATTATATATGATGTATGCAATGTCCCTTGTTGTAAGTCGGCAACCGGCATGAGCAATATGGTTGTTTTTAATTCCGTTAAGACCTGCGTGTCTATTATTCAAAGTAGTTGTAATAGTTGATGCTGGTGGATGACAACCATGGAGCGGCGCCATTGACCTTGACGCAATGCCGGTGATGATGGAGATCATGTCCGTGCTTGAAGATGGAGATCGGAAGCACAAGAAGAAAGGCCATATCATATCACATATTATGAATTGCATGTGATGTTAATCCTTTTATGCATCTTGTATTGCTTCGTTCGTGACGGTAGCATTATATGATGATCCCTCTCACAAAATATCAAGTTATAAAGTGTTCATCCTTAGTAAGCACCGTTGTTAAAGCTCGTTGTTTCTAAGCACCACGTGATGATCGGGTGTGTTACATTCTGCGAGTGTATACAACGGGAGCAAGCCAGATTTGCTCATGTGGAAGCTAAGGTTTGATCTTAACGAGCCTAGCATCTACAGACATGGTCTCGGAACACGGATCATCGAAAGGTAAAGCATGAGTCATATAGTACATATGATGAACATGTTGATTGTTCGCCATTGAAACTACATCATCTCTCGTGATGATCAGTTTTGATGTGGTGGATTTGGTTCGTGTGATCACTAAAACAATGTGAGGTATATTGTTTTGAGTAGGAGTTCACCTAGATTAATTTAACTATTAATTAGAACTCAATTTGTCATAAACTTAGTCTAAACTATTGCAAATATTTTGTATATCAATGGCGGCCCCTACCATCAATTTTAATGCGTTCCTAGAGAAAGAAAAGTTGAAAAACAATGGAAGCAACTTCGCAGATTGGCTCCGCAACTTGAGGATTGTACTCAATGCTGGTAATTTGACCTATGCTGGATGCACCGCTAGGTGACCCACCTGCAGCTGATGCTACCGATGAGGTGAAGAATGTTTTCCTTACTCGGAAGAATCAGTACTCCACAATTCAGTGTGTTATCTTGTATGGTTTGGAATCGGAGCCTCAGAAAATGTTTGAGAACCATGACCCACATGATATTTTCCGTAAAGTCAAAATGATATTTGAGGCTCACGCGGCAGTTAAGAGTTATGAGGCTTCTGAAAAGTTCTTTAACTATAAGATGGAAGAGGCTAGCTCCGTCAGTGATCACGTGCTTAAGATGTCTGGCAACACAAGCAAGCTTCAAGCTTGGGTTGATGGCGCCCACCACTAGTCGTGGGATGCTTCGTTGTAAACCCCAAGAGCAAGGTATGAAGCAGCACATCAGTAAGTTTCCCTCAGTAAGAAACCGAGGCTATCGAACCAGTAGGAGGAAGGAAACGTCACACAGGTGTTGCTAGCAACGCGGAGACCTATACAACACAAACTCAAGACTTTGCCCAGGGAATCGGTGAGGTTGTCAGGCTCACTGGTTTACTATAACAAAGGATTAAACGTATGGTGTGGAAGGTAATGGTTTGCAGCAAGTAAACAAGTAACAGTGGAAGATGTATCAATGGTAAAGATTGGACCGGGGTCCATAGTTCACTAGAGGTGCTCTCCTTAGATAAACAACATGGCATGAAGGGTAAACAAATTACAGCGGGGCAATTGATAGGAACTGAGCAAGGCATAGCAATGCAATTACTAGTGAGAAAGATCCTATGAAGTTGATTATGCAATACAACAATATACATAGACCGTCATCCAACTGCATCTATGACTAGAAGTCCACCTTCAAGTTATCATCCGAACCCCCTCCAGTATTAAGTTGCAAGCAACAAACAACTGCTTTAAGCAAAGTGTGTAAGGTAAACAGTCCACATGTTCCATGAACAAGAGACCGTTGTTTTCTCCCTAGTAGCAACAACACATCTACAACCGAAGAGATTAATGTCACTTCCCATGGAAACTATAGGCATGAACCCACTATCGAGCATAAATACCCCCTCTTGGAGTCACTAGCAACTACTTGGCCAAGATAACCACTAGCAACGTAGAGCATGCAAGATCACAAACAACACAGACATGATATAATCATAAATATAAAAACATTAATCAAACCAACATAATAATCTCAATATCCATTGGATCCCCGGAAACACAACATGCATGATTACAAATAGATTAGATCTTGATCATGAATGGAGCTCACAAGATCTATACATGAAAGCACAAAGGAGGAGATACAACCATCTAGCTACTACATGGACCCATAGTCCAAGGTGGAACTACTCACGAATCATACCGGAGAGAAGGCCTCCGGGATGATCTCCCCTCCGGTAGGGTGCCGGGAAGAACTTCAGATCCCCCCGATCTAGGGACGATGGTGGCGGAGGCTACAAATGGTTTCGTGGATTTCTGATTGGGTACTCAGGGTTTCGGCATCGGGGGCTTCTTATAGGCGAAGGGAGAGACCGGGAGGCGGCCAGGGCCACCAAACCCTAGCCAGGCGCGGTCCCACCTGTCCCCGCGCCTAGGGTGGGTCTGGCCCCCCTGGTCGGCCCCTCCGGCTCTCCTGTGGACTTCTTGTTCCCCACGGAAAGTAATTGACTTTGATGTTTGTCCCATCCAATTCCGAGAATATTTCATTACTAAATTTTCTGAAACCAAAAATAGTAGAAAACGGTCATCTGACACTGTTGCAACTTGTTAATAGGTTAGTACCAGAAAACATGTAAAAAGCACCTCAATGTGTGGACAAGTAAAGCAAAGTAGATACTAAACAAGCATGGAACATCAAAAATTATAGATACGTTTCCAACTTCGCGGATTGGCTCCGCAACTTGGGTATTGTCCTCAATGCTAGTAATTTGACCTATGTGCTGGATGCACCGCTAGGTGACCCACCTGCAGCTGATGCTACCGATGAGGTGAAGAATGTTTTCCTTACTCAGAAGAATCAGTACTCCACAGTTTAGTGTGCTATCTTGTATGGTTTGGAATCGGAGCTTCAGAAAAGGTTTGAGAACCATGACCCACATGATATTGTTCGTGAAGTCAAAATGATATTTGAGGCTCACGCGGCAGTTGAGAGTTATGAGGCTTCTGAAAAGTTCTTTAACTGCAAGATGGAAGAGGGCAGCTCCGTCAGTGAGCATGTGCTTAAGATGTCTGGGCATGCAAGCAAGCTTCAAAGCTTGGGTATAGTGATTACTAATGCTTTGGGGATTCACCGTGTCCTCCAATCACTACCACCAAGTTACATGAACTTTGTGATGGACTACAATATGCAAAACATGGACAAGTCATTTCCCGAACTCTTCTCCATGTTAAGGTCTGCGGAAAGTGGAGATCAAGAAAGAGCACCAAGTGTTGATGGTCAATAAGACCACCAAATTCAAGAAGCAAGGCAAGTCTAAGAAAAAGGGAAACTTCAAGAAGGGCGGTAAGAAAGTTACCGCACGGGCAAAGAAGACCAAGGCTAGGCCTAAGCCTGATACTAAGTGATTTTACTGCAAGGGAGAAGGTCACTGGAAGCAGAATTGCCCAAAGTACTTGGTGGATTTGAAGAACGACAACATCAAGAAGAAAGGTATATCCGATATACATGTTATTGATGTGTATCTCACTAGTAGTCATAGTAGTGTCTAGGTATTTGATACTGGTTCGGTTGCTCATATTTGTAACTCGAAAGAGGTGCTGTAGAATAGACGGAAACTAGCGAAGAACAAGGTGACGATGCTCATTGGAAATGGATCAAAGGTTGATGTGATCGTGGTTGGCACACTACCTCTTCATCTACCATCAGGATTAGTTTTATACTTAAATAATTGTTATTTGGTGCCTCCGTTGAGCATGAACATTATATCTGAATCATGTTTATTGTGAGACGGTTACTTGTTTAAGTCCGAGAATAATGGTTGTTCGATTTATATGAGTAATATGTTTTATGCACATGCACCTTTGATAGATGGTCTATTCTTGTTGAATCTCGATTGTAGTAATACACATATTAATAACATTGAAGCTAAACGTTTGAAATTGAGCGATAACTCGTGACCTATATGTGGCACTGTCGTCTTGGTCACATTGGAGTGAAGCGTATGAAGAAACTACATTCCGATGGAATTCTTGAATCACTTGAAAGATGTGAAGCATGTCTGATGGGTAAAATGACTAAGACTCCATTTTCTGGTATGATGGAGCGAGCTACGGACTTGTTGGAAATCATACATACCGATGTTTGTGGTCCAACGAGTGTAGCATCGCGCGGTGGTTAACGTTATGTTCTTACCTTCACAGATGATTTGAGTAGATATGGGTATATCTATTTCGTGAAACATAAGTCCGAAACTTTCGAGAAGTTTAAGGAATTTCAAAGTGAAGTAGAGAATCAACATAACAAGAAGATTAAGTTTCTACGATCTGATCGTAGAGGAGAATATCTAAGTTACGAGTTTGGTGAGCATTTGAAGAAATGCAGAATACTTTCACAATTGACACCGTCGGGAACACCACAACGTAATGGTGTGTCCGATCATCGTAATCAAACTCTCTTAGATATGGTTCGTTCTATGATGTCACTTACAGATTTACCGCTATGAATTTGGGGTTATGCATTAGAAACAACCGCATTCACTTTAAACAAGGCACCATCTAAATCCGTTGAAACGACACCGTATGAATTATGGTTTGGGAAGAAACCTGAATTGTCGTTCCTTAAAGTTTGGGGTTGCGAAGCTTATGTAAAGAAGTTACAGCCCGACAAGCTTGAACCCAAAGAGGAAAAATTCGTCTTCATAGGATAACTGAAGGAAACTATTGGGTATACATTCTATCATATATCCGAGGGCAAAATCTTCGTTGCCAAGAATGGATCCTTTCTAGAGAAGGAGTTTCTCTCGAAAGAAGTGACTGGAATAAAAGTAGAACTCGACGAGGTTGTCGAACCTTCTCTTGGACTTGAGAGTAGCGCAGCACCGGAAGTGGTTCCTATGGCACCTACACCAATAAGAGAGGAAGCTAATGATGTTGATCATGAAACTTCGGTTGAAGTTACTACGGAACCTTGCAGGTTAACGAGAACTCGTACCACTCCTGATTGGTATGATCCCGTTATGAGTGTCATGTTGGTGGACAACGCCGACGACCCTGCGACATATGAGGAAGCAATGATGAGCCCAGATTCCAATAAATGGCAAGAATCCATGAAATCCGAGATTGGATCCATGTACGAAAACCAAGTATGGACTTTGGTGGACTTACCGGATGGCCGGAAGGCTGTCGAGAACAAATGGATTTTCAAGAAGAAAACAGATGCTTATGGTAATGTTTGTTGGAGATATGCCCTAGAGGCAATAATAAATATAGTTATTATTATATCTTTGTGTTTATGATAAATGTTTACATTCATGCTATAATAGTATTAACAAGGAAACATTAATACTTGTGTGATTTGTAGACTAAAATAAGAGTCCCTAGTAAAGCCTCTATATAATACTAGCTTGTTGGTTAATAGATGATTGTGGTTTCCCTGTCATGAACATTGAGATGTTATTAACAACAAGATCATATCGTTAGGAGAATGATATGGTGGACATACTCCTATAGATAAGCGTAGCATAAAGATCAAGTCATTTTAATAGTTCAATTGATATATGCTTTCTGATACATAGTAATCTAATTCCTTCGACCATGAGATCATGCATATCACCCTTACCGGATGGATGCTTTGATGACATCAAACACCACACCGGAACTGGGTGGCTATAAAGTTGGCATTGAGTGTTCGGAAAGTATTGGTTGAGACACATGGATCAAGAGTGGCATTTGTCCATCCATATGACGGATAGATATAGTCTGGGCCCTCTCGGTGAAATGTCATCCAATTAGCTTGGAAGCATGTGACTGGCTCACAAGGGATCACATATCACGGGAACGAGAAAAGAGTACTTATCAGTAACGAGGTTGAACTAGGTATGCAGAGATACCGACGATCATAACCTCAGATAAGTAAACTATCATGAGACAAAGGGAAATTGATAGAAATATGTAAGTGGTTCATTCGATCGCAAAGTAATCGTAGAAATATGTGGGAGCCATATGAATTTCCAGATCCCTCTATTGGTTATTGTTCGGAGAGGTGTCTCGATCATGTCCGCATAATTGACGAACCGTAGGGAGACACACTTAAGAATTCGACGTTGTTTGAGTAGTTATGGAATGATGAGAAAGAGTCTGAATGTTGTTCGGAGTCTCGAATGGGAATCGGGATATCACGAGGAGATCCGGAATGGTCCGGAGAATAAGATTCATATAAGGAAAGTCTTGTTTCGGAGTTGGAGAATGGTTCCGGTGTTTTCATCGGGAATGTTCTAGAAGGTTCCGGAATGTCCGGCACTCCGGAGGGGAAGGGTACATGAATGTGTTATATCAAGTTGATATGATTGCATCATGTACTAGGTGTCATCGCTGAAGAAAATAGAGGTTTATTCAAATCCTAGTTTGAAAAGTCAAACGCCAAGTTTGAAAGTCAAACGGCTAATTTTGGGAAGTGGAGAGGGAGGTGGAAACCGACTTGGGGGAGGAGTTCCTCCTCCCACCGCCGGTGCACCACCAAGCCGAGTTGGGGAGGGACTCCCCTCCCCTTGGCCGTCCCCCTCCACCTATATAAGGAGGGGCAGGGCTCCCCTCCTAGACACACAAGTTCCTACCTATAAACCCTAGCCCCAAGCCGCCGCCGCCTCCATAGCCGTCGCCGGCCCTAGGGCACTCGTCGCCGCCGCCTAGGTGAAACCCTAGCCGCTGGCCTAGCCCCCTCCTCAGCGTGTCTAAACCCTAGATCGTCGAGGGACTCTCTCATACTCCACCATACTCGCTCCGGCTTAAGGCGAAGCCCTGCGAGATCTCCCTCTACTTAGACACGCCAGTTGTCAGCCGGAATCACGAGGAGAGTGCTACAACCTCCGCTGCTTTGGAACAATGGAGAGGAAGGTCTTCGTCGAGTACCGAACGTGTGACCGATCAAGGGAGCGCTATTTAACGCAGCCTTGGAAGGATCGTCTACGCGATCTTGAGATCGGGAAGAGTACGACTACATCACCCACGAGAATCCGCTCTCGTTAAACACTTTGGAATCTTCAAGGGTGAGTTATTCCATCGCATTGTTGCTACAATCTAGTAGATAGATCTTGGCTTGTTTGTTTGTATGCGATAGAAAAATTTTGTTTTCCATGCTACGAAACCCTACGGTGGTATCAGAGTCGTGTCTATATGTAGATCTGTTGCACGAGTAGAACACAATGGTCATTGTGGGCGTTGATGCTTTTATTGTCGATTGCTTCTTGTGTACTTTGCATCTTGCGGGATGTTGGGATGAAGCGGCCCGGGCTAACCTTACATGACATCGTTCATGAGACTTGCTCCACGCATGACATGCAACTTGTATTGCATAAGTGGCTTTATGGTGCTCGCTTTCTCCTAGCATAGTTAAGATTCAATTTACAACGGGTAATTAACAATGCTAGTATCAATGTTGTGGTTCTTGTTCGTAAGTTAGAACGACACTTATTGAAAGCCCCAAACCACGTAAAATATGCAAAGAAAGTAGAGGCGTCTAACTTTGTTTTGCAGGGGTGTGCTGTGATGTGATATGGCCATGATTGTGATTATATTTGATGTATGCAATGTTCCTTATTGTAAGTTGGCAACCGGCAGGAGCCATATGGTTATCTTTAATTTATGTTAAGACCCGCGTGTCTATTCAAAGTAGTTGTAATAGTTGAAGCCGGGCGACAACCATGGAGAAGCGTCATTGACCTTGATGCAATGCCGGTGATGATGGAGATCATGTTCGTGCTAGAAGATGGAGATCGGAAGCACAAAGAAGAAAGGCCATATCATATCACATATTATGAATTGCATGTGATGTTAATCCTTTATGCATCTTGTATTGCTTAGTAGACGACGGTAGCATTATAAGATGATCCATCATGCACATGAATTTCAAATCATAAAGTGTTCACCCTTAGTTAGCACCGTTGCTAAAGCTTGTTGTTTCGAAGCACCACGTGATGATCGGGTGAGTTAGATTCCGCAAGTGTATACAACGTGAGCAAGCCAGATTTTCTCATGCGGAAACTAAGGTTTGATCTTGACGAGCCTAGCATGTACATACATGGTTTCGGAACACGGATCACCGAAAGGTAAAGCATGAATCATATAGTAGATATGATGAACATGTCGATTGTTCGCCATTGAAACTATATCAGCTCTCGTGATGATCGGTGTTGATGTGGTGGATTTGGTTCGTGTGATCACTAAAACAATGTGAGGGATATTGTTTTGAGTGGGAGTTCACCTAGATTAATTTTATTATTAATTTGAACTCAATTTGTCATAAACTTAGTCTAAACTATTGCAAATATGTTGTAGATCAATGGCAGCCCCTACCATCAATTTTAAAGCGTTCCTAGAGAAAGAAAAGTTGAAAAACAATGGAAGCAACTTTGCGGATTGGTTCCGCAATTTGAGGATTGTCCTCACAGCTGGTAATTTGACCTATGTCTTTGGATGCACTGGTGACCCACTGCACTGACATCGCCGATGAAGTAAATAATGTTTACCTCACTCGGAAGACTCAGTACTCCACAGTTCAGTGTGCTATCTTGTATGGTTTAGAATCGGAGCTTCAGAAAAGGTTTGAGAATTCAGGCCCATATGATATTGTCGAGGATCTCAAATTGATCTTTGAGACTCATGCGGCAATTGAAAGCTATGAGGCTTCTGAAAAGTTCTTTAACTGCAAGATGGAAGGGGGCAGCTCCGTCAGTGAGCATGTGCTTAAGATGTCTGGGCACGCAAACAAACTTCAAAGCTTGGGTATAGTGATTCCTAATGCTTTGGGGATTTACCGCGTCCTCCAATCACTACCACCAAGTTACAAGAACTTTGTGATGAAGTACAACATGCAAAACATGAACAAGACGTTGCCAGAACTCTTTGCCATGTTGAAATCTGTAGAAGTGGAGATCAAGAAAGAGCACCAAGTGTTGTTGGTCAATAAGACCACCAAATTCAAGAAAGGCAAGTCTAAGCAGAAGGGACACTTCAAGAAGGGTGGTAAGAAAGTTACCACGCCAACGAAGAAGACCAAGGCTGGACCTAAGCACGACATCGAGTGCTTTCTTGAAGGGAGAAGGCCTTGAAGCGGAATTGCCCAAAGTACTTGGCGGATTTGAAGAACGACAACATCAAGAAGAAAGGTATATCCGATATACATGTTATTGATGTGTATCTCACTAGTACTCGTAGTAGTGCACGGTATTTGATCTTGGTTCGGTTGCTCATATTTGTAACTCAAACAAGTGCCGAGAATAAACGGAAGCTAGCGAATAACGAGGTGACGATGCGCGTGGGAAACGGATCAAAGGTTGATGTGATCGCGGTCGGCACGCTACCCCTTCATCTACCATTGGTATTAGTTTTATACTTAAATAATTGTTATTTGGTGCCTGCGTTAAGCATGAACATTATATCGGGATATTGTTTATTGCGAGACGGTTACTTGTTTAAGTCCGAGAATAATGGTTGTTCGATTTATATGAGTAATATGTTTTATGCACATGCGCCTTTGATAGATGGTCTATTCTTGTTGAATCTCGATAGTGGAAATACACATATTAATAACATTGAGGCTAAATGTTTGAAATCGAGCGATAACTCGACCTATATGTGGCACTGTCGTCTTGGTCACATTGGAATGAAGCGTATGAAGAAACTCCATTCCGATGGACTTCTTGAATCACTTGATTTCGAATCACTTGAAAGATGCGAAGCATGTCTGATGGGTAAAATGACTAAGACTCCATTTTCTGGCATGATGGAGCGAGCTACGGACTTATTGGAAATCATACATACCGATGTCTGTGGTCCAATGAGTGTAGCATCGCGCGGTGGTTATCATTATGTTCTTACCTTCACGGATGACTTGAGTAGATATGGGTATATCTATTTCATGAAACATAAGTCCGAAACTTTCGAGAAGTTTAAGGAATTTCAAAGTGAGGTAGAGAATCAACGTAACAAGAAGATTAAATTTCTACGTTCTGATCATGGAGGTGAATATCTAAGTTACGAGTTTGGCGAGCATTTGAAGAAATGCGGAATACTTTCACAATTGACACCGCCGGGAACACCACAGCGTAATGGTGTGTCCGAACGTCGTAATCGAACTCTCTTAGATATGGTTAGTTCGCTCTATGATGTCACTTATGATTTACCGCTATCATTTTGGGGTTATGCATTAGAAACAGCCGCATTCACTTTAAATAGGGCACCATCTAAATCCGTTGAAACGACACCGTATGAATTATGGTTTGGGAAGAAACCTAGATTATCGTTCCTTAAAGTTTGGGGTTGTGAAGCCTATGTAAAGAAGTTACAGCCGTACAAGCTTGAACCCAAAGTGGAAAAATGCGTCTTCATAGGATACCCGAAGGAAACTATTGGGTATACCTTCTATCATAGATCCGAAGGCAAAATCTTCGTTGCCAAGAATGGATCCTTTCTAGAGAAGGAATTTCTCTCGAAAGAAGTGACTGGAAGGAAAGTATAACTCGACGAGGTTGTCAAACCTTCTCTCAAAATTGCGAGTAGCACAGCACCGGAAGAAGTTCTTGTGGTGCCTGCACCAATAAGAGAGGAAGCTAATGATGATGATCATGAAACTTCGGTTGAAGTTGCTACAGAGCCTCGTAGGTCAACGAGAACTCGTACCACTCCAGATTGGTATGATCCCGTTATGAGTGTCATGTTGGTGGACAACACCGATGACCCTGAGACATATGAGGAAGCGGTGATGAGCCCAGATTCCAATAAATGGCAAGAAGCCATGAAATCCGAGATTGGATCCATGTACGAAAACCAAGTATGGACTTTGGTGGACTTACCGGATGGACGGAAGGCTGTCGAGAACAAATGGATTTTCAAGAAGAAAACAGATGCTGATGGTAATGTTACTGTCTATAAATCTCGACTTGTCGCAAAGGGGTTTCGACAAATTCAAGGAGTTGACTACGATGAGACTTTCTCACCGGTAGAGAAGCTAAAGTCTGTGAGGATTATGTTAGCAATCGCTGCATATTATGATTATGAGATATGGCAGATGGATGTCAAAACAGCATTCCTCAATGGAGACATTGATGAAGAGTTGTATATGATGCAACCCAAAGGTTTTGTCGATCCTGAAGATGCTAACAAGGTATGCAAACTTCAACGGTCCATTTATGTATTGAAGCAAGCATCCCGAAGTTGGAATCAACATTTTGATAAGGTGATCAAAAGTTTTGGTTTTATACAAACTTATGGAGAAGCTTGTATTTACAAGAAAGTGAGTGGGAGCTCTGTAGCATTCTTAATACTGTATGTAGATGACATATTGTTGATTGGGAATGATGTAGACCTTCTTAATAGTGTCAAGGAATATTTGAATAATATTTTTTCAATGAAAGATCTTGGCGAAGCAGCTTACATATTAGGCATAAAGATTTATAGAGATAGATCGAGACGCCTAATATCATTGTCACGAAGTACATATTTGGACAAAGTTCTAAAGAGGTTTGGAATGGAAGATAGCAAGAAAGGGTTCTTGCCCATGTTGCCCAATACGACCTTGAGTAAAACTCAAAGTCCGACATCCGCAGAAGATAGAGAAAGGATGAGTAAGACCCCCTATGCCTCAGCCATAGGATCTCTAATGTATGCCATGCTATGTACTAGACCCGACATTGCATATGCTGTTAGTTTAACTAGCAGATATCAAAGTGATCCAGGAGTGTATCATTGGACAGCGGTCAAAAACATCCTTAAGTACTTGAGAAGAACTAAGGATATGGTTCTTTCTTATGGAGGTGATGAACAGTTCGTTGTTAATGGTTACACCGATGCTAGTTGGAACACTGATCCGGATGATTCTAAATCACAATCTGGATACGTATTTATTTTGAATGGTGCAGTGATTAATGGAGGAGTGCAAAGCAAAGCGTTGTGGCGAGATCTTCAACTGAATCGGAATACATGGCTGCTTCGGAGGCTTCACAAGAAGCGATATGGATGAAAGAGTTCATTACAGAGCTGGGTGTGGTTCCTAGTGCGCTGGACTCAATGTCTATCTACTGTGATAACATGGGTGCCATAGCCAATGCGTAAGAACCAAGGTCACACAAGAAGCTGAAGCACATCAAGCTACGTTTTCACGCTATTCGAGAACATGTCCAAGATGGGGACATAAAGATTTGCAAAGTACACACAGATCTGAATGTGGCGGATCCGTTGACTAAACCTCTCCCGAGGGAAAAACATGAACAACACCAAACTGCCATGGGTGTTCGGTATATTACCATGTAATCTAGATTAGATGACTCTAGTGCAAGTGGAAGACTGTTGGAGATATGCCCTAGAGGCAATAATAAATATAGTTATTATTATATCTTTGTGTTTATGATAAATGTTTACATTCATGCTATAATAGTATTAACAAGTAAACATTAATACTTGTGTGATTTGTAGACTAAAATAAGAGTCCCTAGTAAAGCCTCTATATAATACTAGCTTGTTGGTTAATAGATGATTGTGGTTTCCCTGTCTTGAACATTGAGATGTTATTAACAACAAGATCATATCGTTAGGAGAATGATATGGTGGACATACTCCTATAGATAAGCGTAGCATAAAGATCAAGTCATTTTAATAGTTCAATTGCTATATGCTTTCTGATACATAGTAAACACTTTGGAATCTTCGAGGGCGATAGACAAAGGGAAATTGGTATCGTATGTAAGTGGTTCATTCGATCGCAAAGTAATCGTAGAAATATGTGGGAGCCATATGAATTTCCAGATTCCTCGATTGGTTATTGATCGGAGAAGTGTCTCGGTCATGTCCGATAATTCACGAACCGTAGGGAGACACACTTAAGGATTCGATGTTGTTTAGTAGATATGGAATGTAAGTAGGGAGACCAGATGTTGTTCGGAGTCTCGGATGGGATCCGGGATATCACAAGGAGATCCGGAATGGTTCGAAGAATAAGATTCATATAAGGAAAGTCCGATTCCAGAGTTCGGGAATGGTTTCGATGTTTTCATCGAAGAGGTTCTAGAAGGGTCTAGAAGGTTCACCGGAACGAAAGGGGAATGGTTCATGAATGTGTCATGGTTAAGTGGAATGATTGGATCATGTCCTAGGTCAGTTGGTTGGGCATTTGCAAGAGAGAAATAAAGCTCTAAATTGAAAGTCAAAAGGGAAGTTTGAAAAGTCAAACTGAAACAATGGTTTCCTAGTGGAAGAAGAAAAGAGTCCTTCTTTCACTCCAACTTGGGTTTGGGGAAGGATTCAAACTCCCCTCTCCCAAGCTGCCCTCCCTATCATAAATAGAGAGGAAGGCTGCCCCAAAGCACCACAACCAGCCATCAACACCTTGCGCCGCCGCCGCACGCCGCCGGTTAGTCGCGTCGCCCTAGCCGCCGCCAACACCTCCTCATCTCCGGCGTTCTAAACCTAGATCGCCGAAAACCCTAGATCCACCATAACCCGCACCGGCTTAGGTGAAGCCCTGCAGGATCTTCCCTCTACTTCTGACACCACGCCGTCGTGCTGCCGGAATCACGAGGGGAGAACTACAACCTCCGCTGCCTGCTGGAACAAGGGAGAGGAAGGTCTTCATCGAGTACCGAACGTGTGACCGACTGTGGAAGCACTGCCGAAACGCAGCGCCGGAAGGATCGTCTATGCGATCTTGAGATCGGCAAGTGTACGACTATATCATCCACGAGAATCTGCTCTCGTTAACCGCTTTGGAATCTTTGAGGGTGAGTACTCTAATCGACTCATTGCTACAATCTAGTAGATAGATCTTGGCTTGTTTGTGTGCATGCGGTAGAAATTTTTTGTTTTCCATGCTACGAACCCCTACACCATCGCCCTTTGGGCATCGCCAACAAGTGTCCAGTGGATCTAAAATATGCAAAAGTGGGCAATATCATACACAATGTCCAAAAAATGGCAGCATCTTTGCCCAAAAAGTTGCATTCGCTGTCGTTGTTTGCGTTCAAGCAGCACGAGCCCGGATGGTCTGCTGCCTCCTCGTGACCCAAGCCCTGCGATCAGGGTCGGTGATGCTATCCAGGCCGGTGAGCATGATGTCATTCTCCTCGGCCATGATCTTTCCTTCGACCTCCTTGGCCTTCGCCTCTGCCTCCAGCACCCTAGACCTGGCCTCATCCTCCTTGGCCTTGGATTCGGCCTCCTTCACCTTTGCCTTGGCCTCCATCTCCATTAGCCTAGCCTTGCGTTTGCCTCCTCCACCTAGATAGACCTCATCTGCAACTCGACAAAGGTCTTGGTGGTGGCCTCTTTCTCTTTGCGCCGCCTCTCCTCCCTCTCGGCGATGGCCTCTTCCTTCTTCTCTAGGATATTCTTCAAGGTCTCCTGGAATGCCAAGGAACCATCCTGGCGGGTGAGGTCAGCCTTCGTAGCCTTGTGGCCACCACGCCGGTGGGCATGTCCGGCAGTCCCATCGCCTACATGATGACGAAGCCTTCATCATTGCTGTCGTCTAGGTCAATTACACCGCCTGTTGAAGCATTGCTCTTGCCCTTCTTATTGTTTTCCATTTCTTTCCAAAGGGCATAGCTAGTCTCCCATTTTTTGGTGTCCTTGATCAACGTCCAACAAAGGGACAATGTGAATGCCTTGTTATCATTCACCTTCTTGAAGTGCTTCATTGCTTTCATGACCTACACATATGGATGCCTTATAGCCGTGAGATTCGACACATTTTTTATGGTTTTTATTGATGGTTTTCATCTTGATTTATTGGTTTTCTAGCTTTACCTAACGCTAATACTTCGGTAGCAAAGAAAACTTGGTTTCCAATATGTGTTTCAGGTTCTGAACAACTACATAAGGTTTTAATAGTAGAAATACAATATTGAGGCGAAAAGAAGCAAGTCTCTTTTTGAAGCAATCGAGGAAGGCAACCAGGAGGTTTAACGACCAACTATACGGCTGGAATATTTTCTTCGGCCGTATAGTTCCCACCATATAGTCTCCACCGCCTCTGTCTTGTCAAAAGGAACAACTTTCGTGAAGAGGCCAGACGCGAAAACATAACACAGCAGCCGTCGTTCCTTCTAGAAGGGAGAAAGAAGAGATTCAGAGAAGAAGGGGAAGACGTTCTTCATCTCGCTCCACAATCTTCAACCTCCTAGCCACCACACCCCCATAGCCATTACTTGTACTTGAGAGAGAGAGAGAGAGAGAGAGAGAGAGAGAGAGATCTTCACCTTGCAAGATTAGGGTTTGAGATTGTTTCTTCCTATCTTGAATTGTGTTGGATTGCTTTTCTATTTATATTGTGGATCTCCACGATAATATCGAGAAGAACTCCCTTTATTTAATTATATCGATGATGCTTTCTTCTATCATGTGTAAGTTCCCTTGGGCGTGAGAGATGTAAGGTATTAGTGAGATGTGAGGTGCCTATATATTTTACATTAGTTTGTGATTGATTTTAATTACTATATTATGTGTGCTTGACTATCTGTGGGATGCCTAATGCTTGTTGTCCAATTAAGGTCCCAAACAACATGATACTTTATTCTACATAGATAAGATCTTATTTGCTAGCAGACCGTCGACACCCCGAGTGACACGGAGATATCAATGGAAAACTAGTTGAACTTGAGGAGCACGAGGAGCCATTGTGCCTATTGCATTAGTCCGATCCAAGGAGCTTAATTGCTAAGCAACTTAAAGGATCTTAATCGTCTAGTGACTGACCATGGTTTTGATAACAGACTAGTAGGATTATTGAAGTTGGGATGAAATCTACCAAGAGGAGTTCCAGCTAATTATGGGTTGCTCGCCTAAACATATACTTATAAAATTATAATTGTTACACTTATCACTCATTCACTTGGCACAATCACTATCACCATGAACTATATCTCCCCGCGCCTACTTTGCATCTGCAGAAAACAACAAACAATCGAATCATTCTTTACTTTTATGCTTTTTATTTCCAAAGTTTACATTTTAGTTTTATTTAAATACTTTTAGTTTAATCCAAATTTTATTCTTATTTCAACACTTGCAATCAATTCACTCGAAGACCTGTGAAAACTTCGAGTGCGACAGATACTTCACCCATAAACACTTACCTTTGGGCTCCCTGTGGGATCGATATATTAACTTCGAAACTAGATACAAATTATCTGTGCACTTACGATCATCAATGCAAACAATGGTTCAATGCAAATTCAAGACATCGAAAAACCGAGGAAGAGGTTTTACCATGTCAATCGGCTCCATGCCGCTTATTTTCCTTTTTGTCACCATCTCATAGGAGCCTTGGAACTTGCTACACTTGGAAGGATGGTGCCCTAATTCTTGGAGAGGGAGAGATCATTTCGATCACTATAGAAGGCGTCTTTCCCGAATTTGCTATGCTCATGGAAGAACTCGCCCACCTTTTTTAATAGGCAGAGCCATTTTGCTCAGCACCGCATAGTGGGTCTTGTGAAATCTCCATACATGGCTAGCATATGATATTGTCCTCGTCAGTGGTGTAGCTCGAGGTTCGTTGGCTCAACTTCTTGGTGTCGACAAGTGATGTCGCAAGTGAAGCGGCCAACGACGCGGCCATGCCCCCCCCCCCCTCCCCCCGCACCCATGGAAGTGACATTGATACGTTGGAAACGTATCTATAATTTTTGTTGCTCCATGCTTATTTTGTATCTACTATGCTTTACTTGTCCACACTTTGAGGTGCTTTTTACATGTTTTCTGGTACAAACATATTAACAAGTTGTAACAGTGCCAGATGCCTGTTTTCTGTTGTTTTTGGTTTCAGAAAAGTTAGTCAAGCAATATTCTCGGAATTGGACGGGACAAACGTCAAAGTCAATTACTTTCTGTGGGGAACAAGAAGTCCAGAGGAGAGCCGGAGGGGCCAGCCAGGGGGGCCAGACCCACCCTAGGCGCGGGTGGGCCCACCCCATGCCTGGCTAGGGTTTTCCACCCCCTGGCCGCCTCCTTGGTCTCCCCCTTCGCCTATAAGAAGGCCCCGATGCAAAAACCCTGGGTACCCGATCAAATATCCACGAAACTGTCTGTAGCCGCCGCCGCCATCGTCCCTAGATCGGGGGGATCTAAAGTTCTTCCCGGCACCCTGCCGGAGGGGAGATCATCTCAGAGGCCTTCTCTCCGGTATGATGCGTGAGTAGTTCCACCTTGGACTATGGGTCCATGTAGTAGCTAGATGGTTGTATCTTCTCCTTTGTGCTTTCATGTATAGATTTTGTGAGCTCCGTTCATGATCAAGATCTAATCTATTTGTAATCATGCATGTTGTGTTTGCGGGGATCCGATGGATATTGAGATTATTATGTTGGTTTGATTAATGGTTTTGTCTTTATGATTCTATCATGTCTATGTTGTTGTTTTTTCTATCATGATTATATTAATGTTTTTTTGTCTTTATGTTGTTTCTAATCTTGCATGCTCTCTGTTGTTAGTAGCTATCTTGGCCAAGTAGTTGCTAGTGACTCTAAGAGGGAGTATTTATGCTCGATAGTGGATTTATGCCTCTAGTTTCCAAGGGAAGTGACAGAAATCTCTTCGGTTGTAGATGTGATGTTGCTACTAGGGAGAAAACAACGATCTCTTGTTCATGGAACATGTGGACTGTTTGCCTTACACACTTTGCTTAAAGTAGTTGTCTATTGCTTGCAACTTAATACTGGAGGGGGTTCGGATGATAACCTGAAGGTGGACTTCTAGTCATAGATGCAGTTGGATGGCGGTCTATGTATCTTGTTGTATTTCCCAATCGAATCTTGTAGGATCTTTCTAACTAGTAATTGCATTGTTATGCCTTGCTCAGTTCCTGTCAATTGCCTCGCTGTAATTTTTTTACCCTTCATTGCATGTTGTTTATCTAAGGAGACCACCTCTAGTGAACTATGGACCCCGGTCCAATCTTTACCGTTGATACATATTCCACTGTTACTTGTTTACTTGCTTTCAAACCATTACCTTCCACATCATACGTTTAATCCTTTGTTACAGCAAACCGGTGAGCTTGACAACCTCATTGTTGGTTGGGGCAAAGTCTTGAGTTTGTGTTGTGCAGGTCTCCGTGTTGCTTGCAACACCTGTGTGACGTCTCCTTCCTCCTTCTGGTTCGATAACCTCGGTCTCAACTGAGGGAAAACCTGCTGCTTGCTGCTTCACACCTTGCTCTTGGGGTTCCCAACAGGCTATGCGTAGACAGCCGTCAAGCTTTTCTGGCGCCGTTGCCGGGGAGGCCAAGGACGTCTTCACTAGGGGAGTCCTTCACTTCCTTTCTCTTTACTTTGTTTTTAGTTTTCTTTGTTTCTTTTGTTTGGTTTTGTTTGCCTCTTTTCAAAAAAAACCAAAAAAATAGTCTAGTTTGGTTTGCTTGCTTTATTCAAAAACACAAAAAAATTAGTTCCTACTCTAGTTGCTGCTGTTTTTGTCTTGCCCACCTTTGCCAAAATGAACTCTGCTGAGAACACCAAGTTGTGTGACTTCACTAGCACCAACAACAATGATTTCCTAAGCACTCCTATTGCTCCACCTGCTCTTGATGCTACCTTTTATGAAATTAAGCCTGCTTGTTGAATCTTGTGATGAGAGAGCAATTTTCTGGTGCTGGTTCTGATGATCCTGCTGCCCATCTTAATAGCTTTGTTGAACTTTGTGAGATGCAAAAGTATAAGGATGTATATGGAGATATTATAAAGCTCAAGCTTTTTCCTTTCTCCTTGAGGGGAAAAGGTAAAGAATGGTTGCTTTCTTTGCCTAAAAATAGTATTGATTCTTGGACTAAGTGCAAAGATGCTTTTATTGGAAAGTACTATCCTACTGCTAAGATTATTGCTATGAGAAGTGACATTATGAAATTTAAACAACTTGATAGTGAACATGTTTCTCCTGCTTGGGAAAGAATGAAATCTTTGGTTAAAAATTGCCCTACTCATGGAGTCTCTTCTTGGATGATTATCCAGACTTTTTATTAGGTTTGAACTTCTCCTCAAGAAACCTGCTAGATTCTGCTGCTGGAGGTACCTTCATGGGCCTCACTTTGGGTGCTGCAACAAGGCTCCTTGATAATATGATGGTTAACTACTCTGAATGTTATGTTGAGAGAGCTCCACATGGTAAGAAGGTAAATTCCGTTGAGGAAACTTCCTCTCTGAGTGAAAAGATTGATGTTATTATGGCTATGCTTGTTAATGGGAAAGCTCCTTTAGATCCTAATAGTGTTCCCTTAGCCTCTTTGGTTGCTCAAGAAGAGCAAGTTGATGTGAACTTCATTAGAAACAACAATTTCAACAATAATGCCTATAAGAATAATTTTGGTAGCAACAACAATTATAGGCCTTATCCTCCTAATAATGGCAATTCCTATGGAAGCTCTCACAATAATGCTAGAAGTGCCCCCTCTGAACTTGAAGTCATGCTCAAGGACTTTATTAGTAAACAAACCACTTTCAATAAGACTATAGAGGAAAAGCTTTTAACTGTTGAGAAAAATATATCCTCTTTGTCTGAAGCCCAGTCCTCCTTGATTAATAAAATGGCTGCTAAACCTGAAACAATGGAAAACACCTTTGCTACTTCTCATGCCATACAAGTTACTATTGATGAAAATGTTAGGCTATTAGCTCAACTTCATGCTAAGTGGGAAAGGGAAGCTGAAATTGATAGAAACAATAGTGTGTGCACTATCACCACTAAACCACAAGTAGTCCGTATTCCTACTCCTACTATGCCTAAGCCTATTGAGCCTAATACTAGTGATGCCAAGTTTGACTTTGATATTGATGGTTGCAATATTTCTAAAGTGATTATGTTCCTGCAAAAGCTTGCTAGAAGTCCTGATGCTAGTGATATGCATGTTGCCTTTACCGAACACATTACAGATGCTCTTGTTAAGATTAAGAAAGAGAAGTTAAAACACAAAGCTTCTATTCCTAGGAAAGTAGAAGATAGTTGGGAACCCATTATTAATATGCAAGTGAATGACTTTGATCTCAAAGCTTCATGTGATCTTGGTTCTAGTGTCTCTATTATGCCTAGGAAGATCTATGAAATGCTTGATTTGCCACCATTGGAAGATTGTTATTTAGATATACCACTCAATGATAATGCTAAGAAGAAACTCATGGGGAGTATTAATGATGTTCTCATTATGGTTAATAATGCTTATGTCCCTGTGGATTTCTATGTTTTGGATGTTGAATACAATGCTTCTTGTCCTATTACCTTGGGAAGACCTTTTCTTAGAACAGTTGGTGCTATCATTAATATGAAAGAAGGCACCATAAAATATCATTTTCCATTCAAGAAAGGTATTGAACACTTCCCAATGAGAAGAGAAAGGTTGCCTTTTGCTCCTCCTTTGAAAGCAAGATTTGATGTTAATGCTTCTTCATTTGAAAATACTTGATTCTTCTTGCTTCTTGTGCCTAACTTAAAGGCGTTAAAGAAAAGTACTTGTTGGGAGATAACCCAAGAGTTTCCTTGAGTCTTGGAATTTATTACTTCTGTAATGACCTCTCCTTATCCTTTTTGTTTGCTTTTTGTGCCAAGAATGACCTCTAATGAGAGGGAAGTAAGATTCGGGGAGTTGCTGTCCCGAAACAGATTTCTATCCTCCACCAAAAAAAATTCATGGGGAGGTTCTGTAACTCGGATTGAGCTCAAAATTTACAAATAAATCCCCCAGTATGTTAGATAACTTTCCTTAGTTAAACATGTTTTGATTTGAGTAACAGAAGATGTTCAAAAAATCGGTTTCTACCTGCTGGTCCGTTTTGACAGATTTCTGCCATTATTTGCATTTGCTTCTTATTGATTCCTTTTTTAGTTCTCTTTAGGTGAATTGAGCTTTTTGAAGGATTTAATACAGTAGCTTGTGTTTTTAATGAAAATCCTTGCTATTCCAAATCTTTCCAAGAGGTCTAATATCTTTTGAATACACTAATGTTGCTAATGAAGATTGTGTGAAGTTTTGTATGAAGGAAAAATTTCAGGAGTAGAGAGAGAATGATGCAATGAGATGAAGAATGGACAAAATCTCAAGCTTGGGTATTCTACCATGGTGTCACCCCAAGAAATATCCAAGAGGTATATGTAGCGGTTCGTACTTGGGCATATCTCCAACAGTATAAGCGTCAAAGCTTGGGGATGCCCAAGGCACCCCCTTCTTCATCAATAAAAAGCTCAGGTCTGTCTAGACACTTCGTTTTTATTGTTTCATGCATAGTTGTGTTGTTCTTGGAGCATCTTTGTTTTTGTTTGATTTTCTTAGGTTGTTAGTTTACTTGAATAAAGTAGTTTGGACCCCCGTTCTCGCTGTGTTGTTTGCAAATAAGTTTGCTTGGTGTTTGGAAAGGAGTAGTAAGTTCTTGCTTGAAGTGAAAGAGGAGCTTGCATTGACTATGACTTAGACTTTAGCATGACAAGCTAGGTGTTGTTTTGACCTTATGCTTAGTGATTATTGTTGTAGCATGTCTTGTTCCAAACAATTGGGATTGCTTAGTGTGCCTTGAAGAAATTATGCGTTGTTTTAGCATGCAAAAGCATAGTATTGTGGTATTCTCCTTTTATGTTTTGCTTGGGTTGACTTGGCACATGCTCACACCATGTTATGACTATGACAAGTCACCATTAGCATCTATGATCATTTAGTCCTTGACTTTTAGTACCACTCTTTGCTTTGATTAGTATGCTTTGTTGCACTTTATGATTATGGCCATTATTGCTCTCTTAGTTGGTTGCTCCCAGTCTTTTGCTAGCCTCCACTTGTATGAGTAAGTTCTACTCATGCCTCCAACTCCCAAGAAACCAAATCTTTCCAAAGTGTCCACTGTAAACTCCTATGCATGGTGTGTTACACCATTCCAAGTATATTCTTGTTTTCAACTATCTTCCAATTAAAAACTATTTTGTTATGTGAAAATTAGTGATTAAAGCCCTCATGAACTTGATGGCACATTCTATTATTTGCCCCTAATAAACTTGAACCATTGTGACAACTTTGTTGTATATGCTTGCACTTATAAGTTGGAATTAGCAGAACCGTACTGTCACGGAGAACGTTTTCAACATTGCACTTGTACCTTGTTGTACTCAGTTGATATCATGCTCTTTTGTCTATGGATGTCACCGGTGTGAAATAAAGAGGGAACTTGTAAGTCCATGGAGTTTGTATTCTGTGTTAGAGAAACGCCTGGGCCGCTAGCCTAAGCCATGCCTAATCATGGTGGAAACTTGCAGCATCACCATAGTGACATCTATGAAACATTCTTCTTATATAAAAAAGAGACACATTGAGAAAAGAGGAAAGATAGAAAAAAAGCACCATATTCCTGTGGTAAATAAGAAGATCGTTGAGATGCCCATTGCCTGTTTTCTTCTGTTTTTGGTTCCAGAAAGGCAGAAAATCAATATTCTCGGAATTGGACGGGACAAAAGCCAAAGTCAATAACTTTCCGTGAGGGACATGAATCCAGAAGGAGGGACGGAGAGGCACCAGAGGGTGGACAGACCCCCTGGGCACGACCAAGCCTGGCCCGCACCTGGGGAGGGTGTGGGACCTCTGGCCGCCTCCTCGGCCTCCCCCTTCGCCTATAAGAAGCCTCCGACCCAAAAACCATGTGACCGTTGGCGGTTCTCAAAGATATGCAAATACTTACAGTGAAAAGAACTTACCTAGACCCAAAGTTGAGTATTCATGAGGTGTGGCCCTCGTATTCAAGGGACATGAGATTGCCAACTTATACTTCATCAAGCATATACTCCAGCTTTGCCACTTTAACCTTAACCACTTCAAGATGCTTATGATAGGGGCAATGAGGGCTGAAAGCTAACAAGTACCATGATTTTTGAAAGCTATTTTTGAAACTTGTAATCCCTGCTTCCTTTACAAAAAAAGGCCTTTCTTCCACCATTATTAAGTCTCCACCTTCTACCTTTAGGCACCATTAAGAGAGCATAGTTGTCATTCTGTGTGCAGTGTTCCAAAGCTTATTAATTGATGCATATTGTGATATTACTTGTTCTTGTGCTATTTGTTTCTAGTCATCCTTGTGAACTTTGCAGGTGTCCTATGCATATATATTTGCTACTCTATGAGGGACAAGCTGATTTCCACTATGCTATGTTTTCTGCATGTGAAACAAACAAACGTTTTTCAATGCATGTTATTCATGATATTTGTTTGTAGCCTGTCATGTTGCACGCATAGTTACTATGTCCTATTATTAGAACTCCATCTTTCATGCACATGTTTAGAGTTCTTTAACCCCATCTTTCGATGCTTGCAAATGTTTGGATCTTTATTGTGAGGGTGCATGTCACCTCAAAAATTATTATTTTTATCACTTACTTACTCGAGGACGAGCAGGAGTTAAGCTTGGGGATGTTAATACGTTGGAATCATATCTATAATTTTTTATGCTCCATGCTTGTTTTGTATTTACTTTGATTTACTTGTCCACACTTTGAGGTGCTTTTTACATGTTTTATGGTACTAACCTATTAACAAGTTCCAACAGTGCCAGATGCCTGTTTTCTGCTATTTTTGGTTTCAGAAAATTTAGTAAAGAAATATTCTCGGAATTGGACGGGACAAACGTCAAAGTCAATTACTTTCCGTGAGGAACAAGAAGTCCATAGGAGAGTCGGAGGGGCCAGCCAGGGGGGCAGACCCACCCCAGGCACGGGTGGGCCTAGACCCGCGCCTGGCTAGGGTTTGCCACCCATGGACGCCTCCTCGCTCTCCCCCTTCGCCTATAAGAAGCCCACGATGCAGAAACCCTGGGTACCCGATCAAATATCCACAAAACCGTCTGTAGCCGCCGCCACCATCGTCCCTAAATCGGGGGGATCTAAAGTTCTTCCCGGCACCCTGCCGGAGGGGAGATCATCCCGGAGGCCTTCTCTCCGGTATGATGCGTGAGTAGTTCCACCTTAGACTATGGGTCCATGTAGTAGCTAGATGGTTGTATCTCCTCCTTTGTGCTTTTCATGTATAGATCTTGTGAGCTCCGTTCATGATCAAGATCTAATATATTTGTAATCATGCATGTCATGTTTGCGGGGATCTGATGGATATTGAGATTATTATGTTGGTTTTATAAATGGTTTTGTCTTTAGTGATTCTATCATGTCTGTGTTGTTTGTGATCTTGCATGCTCTCTGTTGTTAGTAGCTATCTTGGCCAAGTAGTTGCTAGTGACTCCAAGAGGGAGTATTTATGCTCGATAGTGGGTTCATGCCTCTAGTTTTCAAGGGAAGTGACAGAAATCTCTTTGGTTGTAGATGTGTTGTTTCTACTAGGGAGAAAACAACGGTCTCTTGTTCATGGAACATGTGGACTGTTTACCTTACACACTTTGCTTAAAGCAGTTGTCTGTTTCTTTGCAACTTAATACTGGAGGGGATTCGGATGATAACCTGAAGGTGGACTTCTAGTAATAGATGCAGTTGGATGGCGGTCTATGTATCTTGTTGTATTGCCCAATCGAATCTCATAGGATCTTTCTGACTAGTAATTGCATTGTTATGCCTTGCTCAGTTCTGTGATTTGCCACTGTAATTTGTTTACCCTTCATGCCATGTTGTTTATCTAAGGAGAGCACCTCTAGTGAACTATGGACCCCGGTCCAATCTTTACCATTGATACATCTTCCACTGTTACTTGTTTACTTGCTTGCAAACCATTACCTTCCACACCATACGTTTAATCCTTTGTTACAGCAAACCGGTGAGCTTGACAACCTCACTGTTTGTTGGGGCAAAGTCTTGAGTTTGTGTTGTGCATGTCTCCGTGTTGCTTGCAACACCTGTGTGATGTTTCCTTTCTCCTTATGGTTCGATAACCTCGGTCTCAACTGAGGGAAAACTTGCTGCTTGCTGCTTGCTGCTTCACACCTTGCTCTTGGGGTTCCCAACAGGCTATGTGTAGACAGTCGTCAGCCATCATTTCCAAACAATGACTAGTCCACAATGTTGTAGGCATCTTGTTGAGTGTTTGGTGCGTCTCTGGATCGGTCTCGCCATCGTCGTCAAAGTCGTTGCTACCCTTGTTGATCATGCTATGCATTGCGTCCTCGCTGTCGTTGGCCATGAAGTTCTACACCCAATTTGGACATCATAAACCGGCACGTGCAGTATATTGGCAATGGCAAAGAAATGTGACGACCATATCGTGTCGTCGGCGGTCGGCGGCTTGTCGAGCATTTCGCCGAATATGTTGACTGGCGCCGGCATGTTCGCGGCGGAGATGGACCATTGCTTCTTTGACGCCTCCGGGGTTGCGTCCATGGTCATTGGAGTGCAGTTCAGGTCAATGGCGGGATCTCCCACCTCCGACGACACCATGTGGGGATGGACAAACAAGGAGAGCGAGACCATGTTCCTAGTGTGGCCTCCAAGCGAGGTCGTGTGCGAGTCTGGTGTCCTAGGCTGACTTGGTGGCCGACCGCTAGGAGTGTAAGTGACAGAGCTGGTAGAGGACGTGTCGGCCATGTCCACGACATGAAGAGCGACAATGCCATCGAAAGCGACGGTGCTGCCGAAAGTGGCGGTCATCGCCTCTTGCTTCATCATGTTAACAGCATGCTTGGCAGCATTCACTGCTAGCTTGTTGGCGTCGACCCTGTTCTGGTTGGCGAGGAAGCACTCCTTCTCCTCCTGATGCTCCTTATCGAGTCTGGTAGCGACGAGTCAAGCTCTCACCGCTACCCACCGGCCAGCGCACTTGTCCGACTCAACTTTCCGCTCCTTCGCCGTCAGGTCCTTTGCAAGCTTCTTTGGTCAGCCACGCTTCTTGGCGGCGGGAACGCTGGAGGGCGCAACATCAACCATGCCGACATGATCTATCGCCTTTCCTCCCGCTCCCTCCAGTGGAAATTTGGGAAAGGTTTTTTTGAGGGAGAAGTGGTGTGGTTTCTGTGTCACTGACGGGAGGGGCCGCAAAAAGTAAAGGGGGAATGCGCGAGGACAAGCACGCTGTCTGGGTCGATCCAAGCGAGGCCCAAATTTGTTGCATGGATGGGTCGGTTCGCGCGTGTTTATCCGGATGGGTCACCGCGCTGACATGTCCGCCAGTCCGCTCGGATGAGTTCGGGCGGGCAAGGACGGGTTGGGTCAGCCCGGTGTAGATGCACTCAACCGTACACATTCGTTGGACCTAAGCATGGTGAAATCCTGGATTTGAATCTCTGTCATGGATATGGTTGTGCTTAAAGCTATGGGCACTTCCATGGAGGAGAAGGGCAGGATGTAGGAGTATGGAGGAGGATCAAAGAGAGTGTGTTGGTGCGGCGGTGCGGTGGGGAACAGAGCGCTGGAGGCGCTGCTAGAACACTTGATAGCCTGGAGAAAACCGGTCCGAAGCCATCGATCAGTCACCCTAATACAAGTGTTTTCCCTATAAGGAGTAGAGATAATAGGGATCTCCATATGAGTTCCGGAAAAACTCCATCTACAATTATTCTTACATGTGGATCCTACTATAATCAGGTGGAGTATGTCATGTCAATGTGTGGGTCCTGTCGTGTATGTGTGGTTATAGGAAGCACGGGGTGGGATGTTGCAAGTGAGAGTCGCAAGATCTAAGGCGGCACAGTGCCAACAAGCGTGGTTCAGGAAGGAACGTCGACGCCCTCGCGCAGTTGTGCAAATTTTTGCGGGACCATGTTGCGACGGTGGTGTTGCGATGGAGGTGCTGTCACAGATGTGTTGCGAGACGGAGCTGCAATGGCAACGGTGTGGGCTGGTCCTGCCACGAGGAGCAGCGGCGGCGACGACCCTTGCTTGTGCGTTGGGAGGCGAGAAGCAGCGTCCTCGGTAATTTTTCCTCTATCCTCGCGATGCGGTGGACTGAGTTGTGCCCTGCTGGACGCGTATTTTTTGACAAATCTGACCAAACTGAAGAAGTTCAACCAACTCTGCCCCCGAGCGAAACTAATTTGGAATCTGACCCCTCACATCGGCGTCACTTCACATGGCGCCGACCTAACACATGTCGGCGATGGCACCGAGCTAGCGACTAGGGTGGGCAGCCTGACGACGTGGCCGCTATGTCGGCGCCATTTCCCTAGGGTTATACCCAATCGACCAGTTTCTCTTTCTCAGCCCTCCCATTTCCTCCTCCCAGCCGCCACAAGCTCTCTCTCTCTCTCTCATGTTTTTCTCCATTCTCTTCAAATCTTGTTGAAACTCAAAGATTTCTTGGATTGGGACCATCGCAAGTCTTCTTAGAGGTAATCTCTCTCAAATCCCCTTTGATTCCACCGTCGCTAGCTCGACATTTGAGAGAGATTACCTCTAAGAAGACTTGCCATGGTCCCAATCCAAGAAATCTTTGAGTTTCAACAAGATTGGAGAGAGAGAGAGCTGTGGCTGAAGGAGGAAATGGGAAGGCTGAAAAGAACTGTCGATTGGGTATAACCCTAGGGCCGGCGTCATTTGAAATGGCGTCGACATAGCGGCCACATCAGCCAGGCTGCCCACCCCAGTCGCTAGCTCGGCGCCATTGCCGACATGTGTTAGGTCGGCGCCATGTGAAGTGGCGTCGACGTGAGGGGTCAGATTCCAAATTAGTTTTGCCCGAGGGCAGAGTTGGTTGAACTTCTTCAGTTTGGTCATATTTGTCAAAAAATACGCTGGACGCGGGTAGCTGACATTGCAACATCTAATATCAAGCGTTCGCAACATCTAATATCAAGCGTTCAATCTAAAGGGATCTGAGGTGCTGGAGGCAGGGGATTCGTTTGCATCGATCCCTCGGAGGATGCTCAGCATCGCCCTAAATCGATCCTCACCTTTGTGAAATAATTGTTAAAATCAACGTAGTATCCTCACCTTTGCCAAACTCTACACTATGCAAAATGTATTTGCTTTGGTGCTAATCGCGTTTTAGCGACACTAAATACGCTATAACGCCATAAGTAATAGCAACACTAAAAAGACATATAAAACTAACTTCGGCCTATAATCCCATTTTACCCACAAGTCCACCACAACACTCTGGATCAAAAAGAAAGAGAGTTTCTCACCATAGGAGGAAGTTGCTTCCACTTTATTGCGATGATGAGCTGCAATATGCAGATTCTTCTTCTAATACGAAAGATGCCGCCATTGAATCTCCATATAGTTCATCTGGTTTTGAATAAGTATTTTCTGCTATGTTGTTGGTCTGCTCTAATTTGTCTATAGATTTATGTAGTGATCATTGTGATCTGAACTCTATCATTTTGAATTTGGTGATCATTGCGAGGAATTTGTCGTTTGGCCACCATAATTGGTTATGCATATATTACTCATAAAAAAACTAGCTGCTGAAATCTCTAGTAATACATGTTATACTTGACAATTTTTTAAATTTTGTTGCAAACACTATTTTGAAAAATAGCATTCTATTAGCACGCTATACCTAGGGCATCTCTAACCGATCACCAATAGTTAGAGTAGTAAACCGACCGCTAAAACTTACTCCTCTAACGAAAAATCTGTTCCTAACCGATCCCCAATATTTTAGATGAGTAAAACCCGATCACAACAAAATTTACTCAAATTCGACCGAATTTTGCACGATTCCAACCGAATTTGACAAGTACTAGTTAGATTCACTAAATATGTACAAAATACAACCAAAATTCGGCCAAAATTCACTAAAAACAAATATAATCCTCCTCCTAGTCAAAGGAGGAGGAATCGCACTCGAGCTCGATGACCGTCGCCGCCATCGATGGTCCCGCGTCCTCCTTCATCCTCGCCGGTGTTGGCGCTTTCGATGGCCCCGCAGCGTCAGCGACCTCCTTCTTCCTTGTGGCGTCTGCCATCCTCTTCGCCATGGTGTATTCCTCGAGACAGCGTCACACCTCCTCGATGGGCTCTGGGTTGTCCTGTGTGAGCCGCTCCACCATCTCGCGTGACACTCCTCCTCGAGACACTCGCGGGCCTCCTCGTCCTCCCACCGCTCGCGGTCAGAGACCAATAAGCACTGGCGGACCGACACCAGGTCCGGCACCGGGCCACACCCTAGCGGGAAGTTGAGCTCTCCGCAATCCGGGCCGTGTAGTCAGACATTCTCCATGTCGTACGCCAACGCCGCCCGCTCCGCCAATTGGAAGCTTCCAACCCATACCTTCTTTCTCGTGTTGCGGTCGGTGAGTTCCGCCACCCACAGGCCGCATGACCGCTGCCGAACACTGTGGCAGACCGACATCGCCGACATGGGAAGACCGAGGAGGTTGCGGGAGCAGCGGGGCTGCCGAAGTCATTTAGGTTGCGCCAATCATGGAGGGGAACAGCAGCCAGAAGAAGAAGAAGCGACAAAGGGCTGTTGCGGGGGGCTTTAGTGGCGGCGACCGCTAGAAATTGCCAACGGGTACGGACGAGGGAAGATCCGACCATCGCGTGGCTATCATGGTTGCTGGGTGGTGGCAGGGGGCACTGGCGGTCGTCAGGAATGGAGCAGATGTCGAGGTGGAGGGGGGAATGGGATGAGAATCTTTACTCATTCACCGTCGGAGGAGTGAAAATAAGAGTCGCCTAAAGGTGATAGGAGATTGGTTATGTGCGCGTTAGAGGAGTAGAAGATTCCCTTTTACTTGGTAGATGTTAGTTTTTTTTTCTTTGGTAGAGATGCCGTTAAGAACGGTCACGCTATTTCTTTTAGCATGCTATGTTTTTCTTGGTCTTCTTTCCGAATTTTGCCAATTTATAGCAGTCCAATTTATGATTCACTTTCTCAAATAATATGCTTGACGAGAGACAGATTAAGTTCTCAAAATAGTACATTATTTCTCCCCTGGCCCGTCCAGAAAATCCGAATACGAACATCATATGGATTCCCGACATGAGCAAATCAAATCGAGATAACGGTTCCGAATACGACCCGATCACGCCCTACCTTACCTTGCACGCTAGTACATATATGTACGTCCTCGGAATCTCGGATCGATCCTCGCATCAATCACTCGCGGAATTCCAAGACCAGCTCCTCCCATGGCGACCTCGCCGCGGAATTCCAAGACCAGGTCTTCGCCGCCGCCGACGCTGCATGAAGAGCTGCTCTTCGATGAGATCCTCACGCGCCTGCCCATCGACGCCGCCGTGCGCTTCCAGGTGGTCTGCCGGGAGTGGCACGCGGCCCTCACCTCCGCCCACTTCGTCGCCGCGCACGCCGCCAAAGCTGCCGCAGGGCGTCAACCGGAGATCGTCTTCTTCTCGCCAACAGGACCGGGCACCGCCACATCCTTCTACGCGTGCTCGCTTCCGATGCACGGGAATGCACCGGCTGTAACTACCGCCCGTGAGCTGCTCACCGTAGGCGACCTCGCCGAGTCGCCGGCGAGCACCTCGTGCTGTCCGGGAATAGGCCGTGCCGGGGTCTGACGCTCGTCTTCGATGTCCGGTCGTACGAGTACTACGTGTTCAACCTCTCTACCGGCGAGCACCTTGTCCTGCCGCCTTGCGAGGCTGCGGCGGAGATAGAGCATAGACTTCCGCGGTTCCAGCGGTTTCCTCTGGAGCTCTCCAGCACCGGCCTCGGCTTCGACCCGGCGACCGGCGAGCACAAGGTGGTCAGGCTCTTCAGGAACATCTTCGAGCAGCAGAAGTGCGAGGTGTGCTCCCTTGCGGCATCCGGCGTATGGCGGTGGCGGCCCTGCGGCGGCGGCAACGCGCCGCCGGGCTTCGCGAGCCACGTGGACGGCAGGCCTCCGGTTGCCATCGACGGGGCTCTCTACTGGCTTCTGCATACGCGAAGCTTCATCGACGGTGGTCGTGCCAGAGACCTGCAGCACGACGCGCCCATCCTGTCACTCTCCATTGGCGCCGAGCGGTTCGGGTGGGTACGCACGCCGCCGCGGCTGTCCGGACGCATCCGCCACCTCACCAACCTCGACGGCTCCCTCTGCGCTGTCGTCCACGACCGCCTCGTCGACGACATGCTCCTGCTCCTCACGTGGAGCTCGGACACGTCGCCGTCGTGGTCAGCGCGCTGCCGCGTCGACGTGGGCAGCCTACCCCGGCCGATCCGCGGCGAGCTTGGCGGGATGCGGGAGATCGTCCCGCTCTGCAGCAGCGGGAACGGGAAGACGATCCTGCTCGCGACGAGCCGGCACAAGGTGATCGCATACGACGTGCAGAGTGGCGACGCCGAGGAGGTGTTTGATATGAATGGCTATGTTGACGTCCCGGGCCGCAACAGCGAGTCCCAGCTGCTCCTCAACATTCAGCTACACGAGGAACGCATCGCAGCCGGCATTGGTCGGACGTTGGCCGCCGGTGGCGCCGGCACGAGGCTGCAGCAGGTGAAGCGAGGCGGCGGCCACACGGTGGTCGGCAAGCGGCCGCGGGAGGTGTCAGCGAAGGTGTACCAAGAACATCGGAAGCAGGACGACAATGACCACCAGTTTAGAGAATACTAGACAAACACGCGAGCTTCGCTTCGCCACCTGAATGGCATTGTCACACGGTGTAGCCAGTGCAATGTATTTAGTGGTGGTAATGGTTTAGCTTTGTTTGACATTGCACTTGGTCTATGTTTATACCTATGGTTATTTGAATTAGCTATGTTGATCATCTCATCTAGGTTTAATGGGTGAACGATGAATATCATATCATTTAAAAAAATTGGGTGAACAATGGTAAGTGTTATAAAGCACTGCATAACCAAGATGCAAAGTTTGTGATACAACATACAAATAGATTTTAGTTATATGATTCACATTAGATATATACCCTTAATACAGGTAACATATAAGAAACAACAATAATCGACAAACATTGGTACGGTGCTAACCAATTTGACAACACATTTAGGAGTTAGGACAGATATCAACTATGGTGCACCCTGTCATCAGACAAGAGTTTAACACAGAATAGCGGTTAAGAAAATCAAAGAAATCAGTCTGTAACAGCTGTGACAAAGCGATGGCCTGGTTTAAAGAGCTCATCACTTTAACATAGACTCACCCGTTAAAGTAACTAAGGATTTTCATGGAACAGAATACGACATGGACGCATGTGTAAATATCTCACAGATAGACAAACCTGAGAGGGCATGTCCAAGTCTTCTACTCCATTGTCAAGAGTGGAGTAGCTAGAGTGGAGTAGCTGACAACAAAACCTGAGAAAGTATGTGAGTAGTAGATTACAACAAAATACTACTCGTACATTGTCTTTTGAAGGCACCTACATCCTGAACTGGTGGCTAAATAAGTATCCTATATGATAGTCTTAGTAGAATGCATTGCAAAACTTGATTGTGTGTGACCTGGCCGTTCGCTTTGACATGGCACCTTCTATGTGTACTTCATGTCGTCGTGTGTGCTGATGGCCTAGTATGGATGTCTACTCTTATAAACTGAAATTTTATATGGAAACTTAGCATAAGATCAGTAGCCACAATTAGGAAACAAATATATGGAAGCTACCAAAGGAGACATTTTTAATTAATAGAGCAAGTTCCAGAGGAAGCCTAGTCCCTCTTGTCTCCTAGAATATACATTCAGCTCTTAGGCTAATTTGAAAATAAATTAAGACACATCTTTGAATTCAGCGCTTATAAGCATCTAGACCATCATTGATTTATTTTATTTAAAATTAACAACAATTCACCCGTGGCGTACCTCTTTTATATGCTTGTAGCGAATTGCAACCCTTTCCGGTACAAAACCACCACACTCCATAACAGAAAGTGAGTGCAGTATTGTTAACAACCTCTGAAGGTCATAACATGGAAAGCAAAAAATGATTTTAACTCCTAGTGTAAATTTTCAAACTTGAAAAGCTAATCATCTCGAGATTATACAAAACTGGCTGATAAACAAAGAAGTGGGGTCTGACCTAACATATAACCTTCATATCTGTAGCTATTTGTGAGATAAGATCAAACCATGAAAGGCACTATCATTAAATTTCTAAAAGAAGCTGTCAAAGGAAGTAATCATTTAAGGAGCAAATAACCAATAATATCAACCATTTTAAGGTGCTTAGTACCAGAAGATCCATTAATACTAATTTTATTGAGCAAAAGGTAGTACACAAACTCTTGTTGTAAATGTTATACATTAAATTCAGAAAATAATGGAATGTGCAACAATTCATTTCGGTGGTGGCACACGAATATCGCAGGATGATGACCCAGCAGATTAAAGACATGACAATAGCTCCAACATCCAGGAATCGTAGAGCTATGTACTGATCAAGCTGCAAAATTACTGATATGAGACGTAGCTTAACCTAGTGCACTAACCCCATATCCAAAACAAATAAATTGATATGAAAATTTCACATCCAGGAAAAAATACGCTGCAACACTCTTGATACTAATATTGCGATGAAGTTCAGTCTCCTAGTATAAACTAAGTCCAGTCATGAAGCAAAGTTCAGTTTCTAGGTGGACGGTCCTGATTCCATGGTTTCCCAAAAGGATACCTCATGTGTTTTGTAACAGAGCACTCATTAAAAATACGTAGTTATGTTGAAAGTGACATATGCAAAGTATATCTATTTCAGGAAGAATGTGTCAATGAAATCTATAATCAGTAGATGATCTTTACATCCTTAATCAACTATTGCCATGAGTAACCAATGCTTGCAAGTAAAACGATTGTCCTAAATCTGGTCTAGTAAATAATTTATCCTTGAACCCCTAATATTTGTACTCGAATAGTAGGAAAGAAACTTAAGCAAAGGATCTAGGCATGAAAGAAAGAGTAACTGTTAGCATTTAGGCAAGAAACATGCATGATGCATATAGAAAAGGAAGAGAACAAAACTTTGTCTATGTATGTTTTTCATCCTTATCTGCAACGATAGATAGATAGATAGATAGATAGATAGATAGATAGATAGATAGATAGATAGATAGATAGATAGATAGATAGATAGATAGATAGATAGATAGATAGATAGATAGATAGAAGAGTAGATAGATAGATAGATAGATAGATAGATAGATAGAAGAGTAGATAGATAGATAGATAGATAGATAGATAGATAGATAGATAGATAGATAGATAGATAGATAGATAGATAGATAGATAGATAGATAGATAGATAGATAGATAGATAGATAGATAGATAGATAGATAGATAGATAGATAGATAGATAGATAGATAGATAGATAGATAGATAGATAGATAGATAGATAGATAGATAGATAGATAGATAGATGGATGGATAGATGGATAGATAGATAGATAGATAGATAGATAGATAGATAGATAGATGATGGATGGATGGATAGATAGATAGATAGATAGATAGATGGATGGATGGATAGATAGATAGATAGATGATGGATGGACGGACGGACGGATGGATGGATAGATAGATAGATAGATAGAGAGATAGATAGATGATGGATGGACGGATGGATGGATAGATAGATAGATAGATAGATAGATAGATAGATAGATAGATAGATAGATGGATAGATAATTGATAGACGATGGATGGATAGATAATTGATAGATGATGGATATATGGATAGATAGATAGATAGATAGATAGATAGATAGATAGATAGATAGATAGATAGATAGATAGATGGATGGATAGATAGATATATGGATAGATAGATAGATAATTGATAGATAGATAGATAGGTCGATGATAGATAGATAGATCGATGATAGATAGATAGATCGATGATAGATAGATAGATAGATCGATGATAGATAGATAGATCGATGATAGATAGATAGATAGATCGATGATAGATAGATAGATAGATAGATAGATAGATAGATAGATAGATAGATAGATAGATAGATAGATAGATAGATAGATAGATAGATAGATAGATAGATAGATAGATAGATAGATAGATAGATAGATAGATAGATAGATAGATAGATAGATAACAACACCGATTTAGATAAATAGTTTAGAAATGAATATATTTCATGTATAAATAAGAATTGATGTCCATAACTTAGAGCGGTGTCGGACACAAAGTAAACTGAAAAGCTATAAAACCATCACCACGTGTGCCACTCACAACTAAACTATATCGACTTGTACCTGATAGGAATATATTAGTCCAGATAAGATAAATTTAAATCAAATATGAACCTCTTAGTAATTATTTAATTCCTGCTAATTTAGGACAACGTGGCATTACTTGCCAGGTTCAATGATAAAGAGGCAGCTTTGAGCTTCTTATAGTACTTCTAAGAGAATTGTTGGCGGCCATCCCAATTCCATCAACAAAATGTTCAAAAGGAAAAGGTGTGATTCTGAACAAAATAGAAGATACATGTGGAACCAATAGGGGATTTCAAGTAGCACACAAGTAGCACAAACACCCTGCATGCATCTAAATGTAGAACAGATGACTAAGGTGCAAAAATTTGCCACACTTCCACTTTATAGTTCTGTAGCAACCAAACAAGTATAAAAAGGATTAAACATTAAGGAGGTAATTTATGAAATTAATTGTACATATATTAATAGACTAAATTTCACAAAAAGATAATACCAAAGTGGAGAACACCATAACTGGATTCACACAACAACAAAGATTAAGGCATAACCTTATACTTGTCTCATCTTATATACATGCAACATTTGCAATCGTTCTCTTTGAAAACGAAAATACACCCTCATCTTATTCCATCATGTTCACTACACAACCCTGACCATAGACATGCAATAGAAAAAATGTAGATATGTTTAGTCTTCACGAGCTCAAACTGAAAGGCTCACAAATTCAAACTTATTGATGCTCCAAGCTCATGACAAATCAGGTACAACCTTGTGTGAAATTGTAGCAGATGCATAATTTGTTCATACATCCATTCAACCTAGACAAATTGTGTTGTTTGAGTACCGCCAACTATGGTCTTGCCAGATCATTTTTTATTTTATCCAGCAACCTACTGAACCATAGGGCTGCGTCATCTATTTTTGTAGTAGGATAAGAGGCCATAAACGGGGAAATGGGAATTTCTTAAATTATGCTCGTACGAATAGTCTGGAAATAATCTTACACATTCACGCGCTTGAAATAGTTTTAATATGTAGATATTCATAAGCTTGATGTAAGATCACTTTAAATGGGTTGAAGCGGCCAAAAAAGGGATAAAAAGTCAGTACCTCTACAATAATACTGATATGAACATATTGACATTTCTGCTACAAAACCAATTTAACATACACTCTTCTACATAATAATTTTATAATCGATAAATATGCAAAGCTTACTGGAAGGTCACAGTTCTACAAAAATGACTACAATATGATTTTCCTCTCAAGTATATTTTAGAAAATATAGACAAGTACAACTTACTATTCCATCAAGTGCACTTAGTAGTGATTTTGTAGCAATGCATGCTATAATGCTGGTCAGAATGAAGATCAAGAAACTGAATTATGAAAATATAAGAGCATTTAAATCACAAACCGATATGAACCTCAAAGGTTGGAAAACTGTAAGAGATGACAACGTCCTTTCATTATGTGGACTCAACCAGGATTTTCTTTAGCACCCAATATATTGTTGAAACACGTAGGAAGATGCTCTTCTTGTTGTTCACAAACCTGAAGGTAAAAACAACATATCATGTTAGCTGACACACTTCCAAAAAAAGGTTGCTTGAAACTTTAAATGAAAATTCCAATTAAGAACAAGAAGTGGGGAAAAGTATAGATAACTAAGATGATCTTGGAAACAAAGCAAATACTCCCTCCATCCCATATTAGGTTGCGCATAATTTTGCGTGCAAGTCAAATTTTGCAAAGTTTGACCATAAATATACAAAATAATATGAATATATGTGATATAAAATGTATATATTATGAAAAAATATTTTAAGACAATTCTAATAATATTAATTTGGCACCGTATAAGTCTATAGTTGTATCAAACTACTTGGTCAAATATTGTACAATTTGACTCTAATAAAATCTTATATGCAACCTAATTTGGGACGGAGGGAGTAACATTTCTAGTACTTAAAAATAGTGTAGCGGTGTCAAATATTCATATATAGCAGATCCATTGATTCAGAAATATGATACATGTGCACTAAATGATCTTTGATAGTCAGTGGCATTGAAAGTTGTCCGGATTCAAAGAAACTACAACTTTGAGTGTTTGTGAAATAGTTGCGCTAATACATTCAACCTGTGCCCATGAATAATGAAACAACTCGTCACCATATACTAAAAAATAAACTTGGTGCTTGTTCTTTTCTCGTGAGAATGAGGCTATCAAATATGGTAACCATGAAATGTAAAAAACGTTTGTTTAGAGGAAACAAACCCCAAACTCCAGCTGTAGACAGATCCAACATGGGCACAAATTCAAAACAGAATTTTGGTTCCACTCGAGCGTTGCAAACAGGGGCAACCTTAAAAGGTTAAAATGGGTCTAGCAGAGCCCGCTGCTGGCGATGCGCATGGCGCCGACGACAGAGAGAAGAGCAGTTCCCAGCGCCATGGTATCAGATCGATATGCAGCAGTCGTTTGGGGTTTATTTTCAGAGATCCATAAACAACATGCTTGGTGCACTTGCTTAATCCATTCCCAATTCCATCCATACTGAATGACCATGCCTAGTCACCAATCGATCACAGATTAGCATTACATATAGGCAAGAAAAATAAAGTGAATGGGAATAGCTCACCTGCATTTGCGTGTCTCCATCAACCCCGCCTAGAGCAGAAGAAGACGAAGGAAGCGGCGGGGTCGACGAAGTGGTCGATGTGCGGGCCGGCCACCGCGAGCTCCGCCATGGCCGCCCGGATCGGGCGCACGTCGTCCTTGAGCGCCCGTAGCGCCGCCTAGGTCTCCTAAAGTTGGGGCCCCACATGGTCGTCGACGTCCTGAACTTGATCCATCCAGCCAAGGTAAAGAGAAAGAGAGGAGTGAGAGAACCCGATTGACGATCTCCCTCTCCGCCATGAACCGACCAGGAGAGAAAGGAAGGAAGCCCTATCGCTCATCCCTGGCGCCTGCCCATTATCCCTCCTACTGGGGGACCTCCAACTCCTGCCCACCGTCCCTTCTGCTTGGCCTCCATAGCTGGAGACAGGTTCCTGGGATAGCAGGGCAACGCCACCCGTCACTGTGGCCGTTGATTGGAGGCAGCGATGGGATCTGATGCGTAGGGGGCTGCGGCACGAGCGGACGGATGTGTTGATGACGGGAGAAAGAGAACAGGCCAACGTGTGGATAGAGACGCACGCGCCACCCTCCAGCTGCCACGCATGCACAAAGGCCACCAGTGGCCTACCATCGACAACGCGCGCGGCAAGTGCCCTTAGGAGGCTGGCTTTTGCTCACGCTTAAGCCATAAGATAATATCACGCAGCTTGCATTTCCGACGAAGGAGTCACGCTTCTAGCTGGTTCAGTATAGTACTAGTATGCTTTCACATTATAAGTTCTCCCATGCCAATCTTAAATCTTAAAGAGATCTAAGCTTTGAGCTTCTTTGATCGATTGGGAGGTCGTTTTGGTTGGGCCTACCTGCTCATGTGTTACCGTGTGTAATTTTTGAGAGTTAAAAACCAATTTGATTGTTTTTTTAAACATGAACCAATTAGAGACTCTTATACAATACATCCACTGTTTTGCATTTTACAAATTTGTCAGATACAACTTTAGTTGCCTCACAGCACGTGAATAATTTATAATTGGAAATTGATTATCTTTTTTCATGTTAAAACTTTCTGCAATAGAAATTTTTTAATTGTTAACAATGGGAAGATCGACATTATATTTGGATTAGGATTTGTATTGGCCAGATATTCTAGGGTTATTTCTGCAGTAGTGATATTTTACTTGCTAAATATCACCTGGTCAATTAGTTCTATACTTGAATTAGAATCCTAATGCGAAACATACCGTATTTTTTCTAGCACATACAATACAAATTTGATTGGCCTTTGCTTTTTATCTCAAATCTTTAAAAAGCGGTACGCTCACTGCTTCCCGTTTGGAGGGGCTCATTTGTCGGTGCATTACAGTTTGCTTCTCGTGAACTTTGAATGTTGTGGTTGCTCGAGTTGTGTTCTATTGGATGGGACCCACCTGGTACACGGTTGCTGATGAAATTGGGGCTATATGTTGCTCAGGATGTGTACTGTTGGATGTGCCCCACCTACTTGTGTGTTGCCGCTTCGCTGACCGCAAAAATAAGAACACGTGGTTGCTTCATATGTGGGCCTTAGGTTTGTCCCTACTTGGTGGCGTCTTATTTTTTTCCTTGTGGACATGGCTGTTAGAGTGAATTTTCATGGTGTTGTGGCGGGTCACCTGTGGTCTGATGTGCTCTACATGGAAGGGAGTCGCAGGATGCGGGGCGGATACGCTGCTGCTTTGTTCGTCTGGTCTGTCTTTCCCCTGCTCTTCTCATTGTAATGGTGGTTGGCGTCGGGTATGCTACGACACAAGCCTGACACAAGCCTTAGCGTGCCATTACACATGCTTACTTTAACCAACCCATGTATCGGTGAACAAAAAATGAAAACATGATCCCTGGCAAAAACTTAGACGCCATTAGTAGAGGACGGCGCGGCAGAGCGCGCTGGGTCCATCTAGTCTCTATCAAACTCTGATCCACTACAACCCCTCCACCTAAACTCGTGTATTCTTAAACACATGGATGACTCAGATCACTTGATAGATGATACCCCTTCGTAATTAGTAAAGCCAGATATATGCAGTTCTATACAAAATTTGTATAGCCCAACCAAATTATATGTCTTTTTTAACAAATGTATTTGTACTAAGGCCCTTTGTGTATACAGCAAGTTCTGATGTTGATATGAAATCGAGTAGGTTTTAGATGGTAGTGAATGCACATGATATAAGAAAAGTAGTTGTCATGGCACTCGTTTGAATATTTGTTTCGAAAGAATAACTGCTTGTCCTTAAACTTGGATTTTTACACGAGGCGAATGGTGGAATTAAGCAATGTTCAGCCTCTAGGCTATTATAAAGTTACAGGGCACCACCTTTTATCCCGGTGCTGTATTGGCCTTCGGAAACTCGAAGCTCTCAAGGTCTGTCTTCAGGTCTGCTAGTTTATAGTTTAGCTATTGTTAGATGTATATATCTGTATTTTGTATTTCCCCTTATGTTAGGGGGCTGCCTGCATATTTGCCCTGTACATGTACTATATATTGTGACCTTTGTCCCCCAGAGGAATACAAGTTGTCTATTCCTAACATGGTATCAGAGCCACGTTAACTCCGTCCTCTTTTTCGCAACTTCGTCGGCCGCCACCGTCCCTGTCGTCGCCGGCCTTGCCGTCGTCGTCGCCGCCGGTTGCCGCCCCTGTTTGCCCCGTTTTCAGATCGGATTTGGGCGTGCCTGATCTGAGTTTGACTGAGATACAGATCGATTCTCGTCGGCGTGCTCGACGCGAGTCAGATCCGATCTGGACTCGATTTCCTGGAGCAAGACAGCCTCGATTCTCTACTTTCCTGGAGCAAGACGCCCTGCTGCCTCCCCGTTTCCGTCTGCAGCGAATCCCTGCAGCGATTCCCGACCAAGGCTCCCACCGACGACCGCCCACCTCGGTCCACGCCCACGGGCGATTCCCGACCAAGGCTCCCACCGACGCCCGCCCACCTCGGTCCACCCAACGACCACGCCACGCGCGGGACTCCTCTCCACGCGCAGACCCCACGCGCGCTCCACCCGACGACCGCGCCCACGCGCGGGCCTCCTCTCCACGTCGGGCTCCCCAAGCGACGACCTCACGCGTGGACGCCCACGCGCCTGTCTCCTGCTCCTGTTCTGCCTCTAGCTTTTACGCGCCCACCCGTGGTTACACTGCACGTCGGCTGCGCCAGATCGACGATCTAATCATCCCAAAAAAAGAGAGATGTCTTCTGCATCGGGATATGTTGCGATTCCTCGCTGCCCGGTGATCTTTGATGGCGCGAATTATCCTGATTTTGCTGCCTTTATGCGTGTTCACATGCGCGGTCTCCGTCTTTGGGGTGTGCTCTCCGGCGAGGTCCTCTGTCCGCCGTGCCCTCCTGCTCCTGTGGCTCCTCTTCCACCGACGCCTATTGTTCTTGGTGCTGATGCTTCTCAGGAGGCCAAGGATGCTGCTTAGAGTGCTGATGATATTGTTGTTGCTGCTTATGACCTGAAGTTCAAGCAGTACTCTTCTGATCTAGAGGCCTATCGCCATGCTCTGACTGCCTATACTCAGTGGATCGATGAGGATGCCCGTGCTGCTGCTGTTCTCACCACTAGTGTTCTGCCCCAGTATGCTGCTGAGTTCATGAGTCTCCCTATTGTTGCCGCTCAGTGGGCACATCTTCGTCAGCGCTATCAGCCGTCTGGGGATGCTCTTTACCTTTCTGTGGTTCGCCAGGAGCATGCTCTTCAACAGGGTGATTCCACTATTGATGAGTTCTATACTCAGAGTGCTGCTATCTGGCCGACTTGATTCTCTGTGTCTTTGTTTGTGGCACATGCTCGTGATGCCAGATTGTGCGCTCGGATTTGGAGTTTCACCGCATATATGAGTTCCTGTCTCGGCTTCGTCAGGAGTTTGAGCCCCGGCGTGCTCAACTGAATGCTCGTGGTCGTGTTCCGCTCTCTGAGGTGTTGTCTGAGCTTCGGGCTGAGGAGACCCGTCTCCGTGGTGCTGGTCTTCTTGCGGTTCCATCTGTGCTTGCTTCCCGTGGTCCTCCTATGCCGTCTGCTCCCTCGCCTCAGCCGCGGTCCTTTGTGCCGCCGCCGATACTACCCACTCCTCCAGGTCAGGGTCCGAGTCAGTACCAGCCGTCTCAGCCGTCTCAGGGTCAGAGTCAGCACCAGCAGGCTCGTGGTCAGGGTCGCCGTGGTTCCCTTCGTCACTGCTCTTACTGTAACAAGGATGGTCACACTTGGGCCACCTGTTATACACGGGATCCCAGTTTACGTCAGCAGCACCAGGCTCGTGGGCAGTCGGCTCCATCCGGATCTTCCGCAGTTGCTCTCTCCGATCAGGACATTATCAGGAGTCTTCGTGGTCTGCTTGCTTTTCTGGGCTCTTCTTGGCGAACCTTCTTGGTTACGTTGATTCTTGAGTTCTCGCGACCACCACCTTCTACAGTCAGTGCGTCCCATGGTATTTGGATTACGGAGCTTCCTTTCATATGACCCTGCGTCTTATTTTCATCCGCTCTTCGTCTCTCCCTTCTCCTATCCGTGTTTTCGGTGATGGTACCTCCTTCCTGTTTCTAGTCGGCACCCTTTCTACATCGTCTTTTTCTGTTCGATATTTCTCATGTTCCTCTTCTTAAGATGAATCATTCTCTGCTAGCCACCATCGACTGGTTGTCGCGTCATTCTTGATCGATTCTTGTGTTGTTCGGGACCGTTGCACAGGCCACAGTTGGAGCCGGCTCGCACCGTGATTCTTCGTGGCTTTGGGATTTAGGCGGCTTCGTGTTCCTTCATGCTACTTCATCGCCAGTTCTTCTCCGTCGCCTCTGCTACAGCTCCTTTCAGCAGTGGCATCATCGTCTTGGTCACCTTTGTGACTCTCGTCTGTCGTCCTTAGTTCATCGTGGTCTTCTGGGGTCTGTCTCAGGAGATGGGTCTTTACATTGTCAGGGTTGTAGGTTGGGCAAACAGATTCAGCTTCCCTACCCTACTAGTGCGTCTGTATCTCTCCGCCCTTTTGATTTAGTTCATTCCGATGTTTGGGGTCCGGCTCCTTTTGCTTCAAAAGGGGGCCATCGCTACTATATTTTATTCATCGATGATTTTTCTCGGTACACTTGGTTGTATTTTATGCGCCTCGTGGAAGTGCTTTCCATATATCAGCGTTTTGCCATGGTCCGTACTCGATTCTACCCCCATCCGTGTTTTTTGCTGATTCTGTTGGTGAGTATATCTCCCGGATGTTGCGAGGTGTTCTTCTTGGCGAGGCACCCTTGCTCGATTCTCTGTCTGGCGCACATGCCCGAATGGTGTTCTTGGCGTAAGCATCTTCTTGAGACCACTCGTGCTATGATGATTGCTTCTTCTCTCCCGCCACATTTCTGGGTTGAGGATGTTGCTACGTCGGCTTACCTCATCAATATTCAGCCTTCTGCCGCCTTGCAGGGTGGTATCCCTCTTGAGCGCCTATCTGGACAGTCTCCGGACTACTCCATGCTTCGCCTGTTTGGTTGTGTTTGCTATGTTCTCCTTGCTCCTCGTGAACGCACCAAACTGACCGCTCAGTCTGTTGAGTGTGTCTTCCTTGGATACAGTGATGAGCATAAGGGTTATCGCTGTTGGGACCCTGTTGGTCGTCGGATGCGTATCTCTCGTGATGTTACTTTTGATGAGACGCGTCCTTTCTATCCTCGTTCCACCGCTGGTACTAACCCGGTGGAAGATATATCATTTCTTCTATTTCCTGACACACCTCCTTCTACCCCTATTGTGTCTTCTTCAGGATCTCCTCCCCCTGATGTCTCTTCTTCGACACCGTCCTCCTCTGCTCCGTCTAGTTCTCCTAGTTCTCCTCGTTCTCCGGAGTCTTCCTCTACTATTCCCTCTTCTTCATCGTCGTCTCCTGCGTCGTCTTCCTCTGATGATCTTCCCTCTACTGTCGGCTCGTCGTGCTCCCAACCGTTACTCTCCTAGTCAAGATGGTCTTTCTGTTGCCTTGAGCCGACTTCTTATCGGGATCGAGCATCATCACGAATGGCGGTGGCCATGGTCGAGATTGCTGCGCTTGAGCGCTTGGCACTGGGATCTTGTTTCTCCCTCCGGTGTTCGTCCCATCACGTGTAAGTGGGTCTATAAGATTAAGACTCGCTCGATGGATCTCTTGAGCGCTATAAAGCGCGTCTTGTGGCTCGTGGTTTTCAGCAGGAGCATGGTCGTGACTATGATGAGACCTTTGCTCCGTGGCTCATATGACCACTATGCATTACTCTTCTTCTTGTTGCTACATTGCGTCACAGATGCGTGTCCCACTTGATGTTCGTAACGCCTTTCTCAATGGTGAGTTGAGTGAGGAGGTTTATATGCAGCCTCCTCCGGGTATTGTTCCCGAGGATGGTTTGTCGTCTTCGACGTTCTCTTTATGGCCTCAAACAGGCCCCTCGTGCCTGGTTTGAGCGCTTTGCTTCTGTAGTGACTGCTGCTGGTTTCTCCCCTAGTGCTCATGATCCAGCGTTGTTTGTTCACACTTCTCCTCGTGGACGCACTCTTCTTCTTCTCTATGTTGCTGATATGATCATTACTGGTGATGATCCTGAGTATATCGCCTTTGTTAAGGCTTCTTCGTGATCAGTTTCTTATGACTGATCTTGGTCCTCTTCGATACTTTCTTGGGATTGAGGTTTTCTCCACTTCTGGTGGCTTTTACATCTCTCAGGAAAAGTATATTCAGGATCTTCTTGCTCGTGCTGCTCTTGGGGATGAGCACACTGCTGAGACCCCTATGGAGCTTAATGTTAAGCTCCAATCTACTGATGGTGATCCTCTTCCTGATCCAACGCGTTATCGTCATCTTGTTGGGAGTCTTGTTTATCTTGCTGTCACTCGTCCTGACATCTCTTATCCTGTTCATATTCTGAGTCAGTTTGTTTCTGCTCCTACCACTGTTCACTATAGTCATCTTCTCCGTGTTCTTCGTTATCTTCGTGGTACGATCACTCGTCGCCTTTTCTTTCCTCGTTCCAGCTCCCTCCAGCTCCAGTGCTATTCGGACGCTACGTGGGCGAGTGATCCTTCGGATCGTCGTTCACTTTCTGCTTACTGTGTGTTTCTTGGTGGTTCGCTCATTGCTTGGAAGACGAAGAAACAGACAGCGGTTTCCCGTTCGAGTGTTGAGGCTGAGTTGCGTGCTATGGCCTTGTTGACTGCTGAGGTGACCTGGTTACGGTGGTTACTTGCGGATTTTGGGGTCTCTATTACCACACCCACCGATTTTGTCGACAAGACAGTGCTATTAGTGTTGCACGTGATCCGGTCAAGCATGAGCTTACCAAGCATATTGGTGTTGATGCTTTCTATACACGTGCTTTCAGTGCGAGCTCAGTTATTGCGCTTCAAGATGTGCCTTGATTTACGGTTGGCGGATTTCTTCACGAAGGCACGAGAGCCTTGACATGATTTCTTACTCTCCAAACTCAGTGTTGTGGATCCACCATGAGTTTGAGGGGGGGTGTTAGATGTATATATCTGTATTTTGTATTTCCCCCTTATGTTAGGGGGCTGCCTGTATATTTGCCATGTACATGTACTATATATTGTGGCCTTTGGCCCCCAGAGGAATACAAGTTGTCTATTCCTAACAGCTATAACTGTCCTATCTTCTGATTAATTTGAAAATTCCAGGAGTAAGAAGCTAGCCTATGCCTTAAACCACTTCCTTTTCATTATCATAACAATTCAACCATTCCGAGCCAAAAGGCAATTGGAAATATTAAAAAAATAAAAAATATTGTATGTACAATAGAGGTCAGGAGGAGGAATGGCTACAGGAAACATCTCTAAGAGATCTAAGCTCCCTGAAAGCTTCTCCTTGCATGTGACGTGTCAGTGGGGTCCAGCTAGCTAAGTATACTTAGACAATAACCTAATGGTGTATTATGGTTATTATTTTTTATTTATCTTGTAAAACAGATTAGATAATTATATATATTATTGTTTACAATTACAAAAATTTATTATTTTAAGGGCGTGAATAATCTTCACATCTAACAATAAATTGTTTGCTTAGTATAAATTTAAAACACGTATTTTTGAAATATTTATCGATCTAAAACAAATCTCACGGGTCTAAAAAAACAGTTCACGTAATTTCGAAAAAAATTCACGAGGTTGAAAAAAAATCATCTGACAGAAAACACTCTCACATGTTCGAAAAAGGTTCATATAAATTCAAAAGGTTCACTAGTTTGAAAAAAATATTCAACATTCTAAAAATTCTCACGAGTGAGGAAAAAGATGGTCAAATATTTCTAAAAAAATATATGCTAAAAAATGTTCATAGGTTATATAAAAATCTCATGGTCTGAAAATATTCGTTTGTCTGAAAAATATTTATTGGTTTAAAAATATTCATTGGTCTGGAAAATATTCGTAGGTCATAAGAGGTTGAAAAAAGTCATGTTTTGACAAAAAATAGTCTTATGTTTTTAAAAGTAGAAAATAAATAAGAATAATAAAATTATTAGGAGATAAGTAAAAATAAAATATGTGCAAAATAAAATGTGAAGAAAAACATAACAAAAGAAAGTAAAACTTTACTGGAGAATGAAATGAAAAAAAATTGAGTAAAAACCATGAAAATTTAAGACACAAGCTAGAGGAAAATTGTAAAATGAGAAGAAAGTAAAAAAATAAAGATAAAGAGAAAAAACTAAAAGAAGAAAAAGTCCTAAATAAATTCGAACAAGAAACGAGTACTCCCCGAACGAGCATGCGACAGAAATAAAATAGAGACACAAAGCAAGAACTTGGGCTGGCCATACAGGATGCTGCTGGGGGCGAGGCGATGCTCCACCTCGCTATAAGCGACATATAGTGATTGTGTTTCGCTACCCGTTGCGTTAGTGACTGGTTGGTTGGATAGAGTGGCTAGGGCCCGCCTACATGTGTGTTACCGCTTTTTCGCGAGTGAAATTGGATTTCTTCTACTCATGGTTCGCATGGGTTCGTTAGTGCTACCTTGTGTTTTTTGTTTGTGTTTTTGCTATCCGTGGCATTGTTTTTCTATGATGTGCTCTATAGAAGTGGGGATTGGCTGTCGCCGGGTGGAACAAGCCTAGGACACAATAAACCGAATACTAAACCATATATACTCCAGCAACTCGAACCTGTCATAGAATTTAAATGCCATTTAGCAAAGGATGGCGCGGCAGAGCGCCCTTGGTCCATCTAGTATTTCCTAATGGTGGGCACCTTGATAGTGGTATTTAACATCTAGCCATTTGTTGAAAATATAAGCAATAATCCATATGATTTAATCTGAATAATAAACTGATAAAGCATGATCATACAAACAGTAGTAAAACCAATCATGCAGATCAACAAAGTAGATAAACAAATTACATATATACAAGACAAACCTATCACATCTACGCCAAATGCTAGAACTAAAAACTCTAGCATAATACGAAAGAGAGAGATTGAGATCACATATGATGCAGTTGCGGTAGTAGCCGCGGCGGTAGCAGCAGCAGAGCTGTCGCTCATGTTGAGGTTGCCAAAGAGGTCGCTGACGTCCGGAAAGAAGTCATCGTTTGGAAACTCGTCGTCGGACGACGTCGTGGTTGCCAGTAGCCGCTCTTGAGCGCTCCCAAAAACCTGATCGCCCCTCACCCGTACACGTTCACGAGAGGCGGGGTTCCAGAGGCCTACTGTCCCGATCAGCGGTGCACGCCGCAAGCCGGGATGGGGAAGACAAAAGTGGCGGCGCAAGGTTCTGAAGGTAGGCGCGTGTGTGGATTGATTCGTCACCGATTAGGTTTAGCGCAAACGCTTATATAGTGCAGGTAAGGGAGATCGTGGGGCACAGCCCACGTCCGAGTCGGTAACAGCTCACGTCCATAAAAACTAGAAACGGCTATAATTAACGCGTCTGTTAATGACTAATAATCAGTTTTTCCAACCAGCAAAATAAAGCTCGGCTCGGCGAGATTCCCGCAACCCGCGGCGCACGCGCGTGTCGTGACGAGGCGAGGCGTGGCGTGGCGAGGCGAGGCGGTCGGCGTCGGAGGAGAAGTGCTCGAGGGCTTCTCTCCTTGTCACACCTTAGTGAGTGGTACAACACTCTACTATATAAGGTGGTTCAACTCTCCTTCCACTAGCAATGTGAGACTAAACTTTAGCACCACTAGCACAGCCATATGTTGCCATATACAAGTGGGCCAAAGAGAATTTCAGAATTTGTCTAACGGTCCAATAGCCCAATATACACCAATTTCCAACAATCCCCCCACAAAGTCTCATTAGCACATCACATCACTTTTCTTTCAGAACATTGTTTTATATACCGGTGTGTAGTGGAGAATGTTAAGTTAAACTTCCACGTTAAACTTCATGCTACACTAGCTAGCAACTTGAATAGTGGACTATGCCTTGAATAACAAGTTCTCTGGACGCTAGTTTCACACAAAATCTAGACAGGTACAGGGCTGCCATCAGCTTCCCCGCGGTTTGGAGCTTATGTGTCATCTCCAGGGCCTTTCATGAGTTTATTAGAGAGCACCCAACTCTCACGGACTGCGATGTTTGACAGTCAGACTCATATAGGTGTGTTCCTCAAGAGATATTCTGCAAGACAACATCTCGCTTATAAAAGCCACTTGGAACACATCAAGATAAATATCAACCTGCCATGCAGATTAAGTGAGTATTGCATCTTTCTGGAAATGTAAATATAATATGGGGATACTCTCCTCTCAGCTGACCAACAGCTTGTCTCCCAACTCTAATTCACAGGATCTCCTATCACATAGAATGGGTTACCACTGCGATCAACTCATAGTGTGAGTCTCAAACCCATCTCTCTCGATGCATTATCTATCACATTACGTAATAATCCCTTTGTGAAAGGATCTGCCAGGTTTTTAGATGTTTGGATATAATCCAATGCAATAACTTTGGAGTTTCTTAGTTTCCTGACAGATTTCAATCTCCTCTTCACATGCCTTGATGACTTCATATTGTACTTAGAACTATTTACTTTGATGATCACAGTTTGATTATCATAGTTCATCGGGATGGCGGGTATTGGTTTTTCAACCACAAGTAAGTCCATCAAGAGGTCATGAAGCCACTCTGCTTCAAAAGTGGTTGTGTCTCATGCTGTGAGTTCTACTTCCATTGTTGACCTCGTTAAGATGATCTTCTTGCAAGATTTCCAAGAAACAGCGCCACCACCAAGTGTAAACAAATAACCACTTGTGGCCTTAATCTCATCGGCATCAGATATCCAGTTTGAATCACTATAACCCTCAAGTACCCGCGCATTCCCAGTATAGTGAATACCATAACTCACAGTGCCTTTCAAATAGCGCAAAACTCTTTCAAGAGCATGCCAGTGATCATCTCCAGGATTTGACACATATCGAATCAGTTTTCTTACAACAAAGGAGATGTCAGGTATAGTAGCGCTGGCTAAATACATGAGCGAGCCAATAATTTGAGAATATCTCAATTGATCTTTAGCAATCCTTTGATTCTTTCGAAGTAGAACACTCGGATCATAAGGCGTTGGAGAAGAATTGCAGTCGCTATACCCGAAGCGACTCAATATCTTTTCCACATAGTGATACTGAAGCAGTGTAATCCCACCATTGTCATCCTTTAGTAGCTTGATGTTTAATATTACATCAGCCACTCCCAATTCCTTCATCTCAAGGCAGTGCGATAGGAACTCTTTGACCTCCTCGATAACAGCAAGGTTGGTCCCGAATATCAATATGTCATCAACGTAGAGACACATAATAACTCCCTCGCCCCCACAATGGCGATAATACATACATTTGTCAGCTTCATTTACAACAAAGCCTTCAGCAGTTAAAGTTCTTTCAAACTTCTCGTGCCACTTCTTAGGAGCTTGCTTAAGACCATACAAAGACTTCACTAACTTACACACCTTTCTTTCTTGACCATCTACTACAAATCCGTCAGGCTGCTCCATATAAATTTCCTCATTTATCTCTCCATTTAGAAAAGTTGTCTTAACGTCCATTTGATGAATGAGAATACCATGTGAGGCAGCCAAGGATAGTAGTACTCGAATAGTGGTCAATCTGGCTACAGGTGAGTAGGTATCAAAGAAGTCTTCACCTTCTTTTTGGGTATAGCCCTTGGCCACAAGACGTGCCTTGTACTTTTCAATAGTACCATCGGGTCTAAACTTTTTCTTGAACACCCACTTACATCCTACGGGTTTGCACCCCTAAGGACGATCAGTGACTTCCCAAGTACCATTAGATAAGATGGAGTCCATCTCGCTTTGGACATCTTCCTTCCAGTAGTCAGCATCTTGAGATGCATAGGCTTCTGAAATAGAAGTGGGAGAATCATCAACAAGGTACACAATGGAATCATCACCAAATGACTTTGCAGTACTTTGTTTCTTGCTCCTTTTGGGAGCTTCATTGTTGTCCTCCACAGGATTATCAGAATGTTCTATTGGCATAGTGGGTTCAGGAATTATAGAAAATTTCTGACTAGACGAACTAGTCATCTCCTGATTTGATGAGCTAGACATACCTTTCATAGGAAAGATGTCCTCAAAGAAAGTCGCATCATTCGACTCCATAATTGTACCAACATGCATGTCGGATACCTTAGATTTTACTATAAAAAATCTATAGCCAATGCTATGAAAAGCATATCCCAGAAAAACACAATCAACGGTTTTTGGTCCAAGCTTTCGCTTCTTGGGTATTGGAATATTGACTTTCGCCAAACAACCCCAAGTTCATAAGAGAGTTTAAGCCTTTTATTTTCCCATTCCTCAAATGGAGTCATGGTTTTATCCTTTACAGGAACACGATTTAGGACATGACACGCAGTCATTAGCGCCTCCCCCCACCATTCTTTGTAAAGACCCGATGTATCTAACATGGCGTTAACCAAACCAGTTAGAGTGCGGTTCTTTCTTTCGGCCACCCCATTTGACTGAGGTGGGTAGGGAGGCATCCTCTCATGTATAATACCATGTTTCGTACAGAATAAATCAAATTTATTTGAAAATTACTCTCCACCATGATCCGACCTTAGCCGCTTAATTTTAAGATCAAGTTGGTTTTCTGCCTCAGCTTTATAGATTTTGAAGTAGTTAAAAGCTTCATCTTTAGATTTCAAAAGATAAACATAGCAGTATCTAGTGGAGTCACCAATCAACATCATAAAGTATCTTTTCCACCTTTTTTCAACACACCATTCATCTCACAAAGATCTGAATGTATAAGTTCTAGTGGTGCTAAGTTTCTCGGTTTCGCAGCCGTATGAGACTTGCGGGGTTGCTTTTCTTGCACACAAACTTGGCACTTAGAACCTTTGACAGTGGTAAATTTCAGAATTAAACTCATATTGGATAGCCGCGTCATGCAACCAAAGTTAATATGACAGAGTCGTGAATGCCAAACATTAGACTCATTATCATTGCATATATGATTAATAACTTTAGTACATGAGTCTGACAAAGATAAGCAGAACAGACCTCCGCACTCATAACCCTTTCCAACAAATTGTACATACTTAGAAATTACAATTTTATTGGACTGAAAAACCAACTTAAAGCCATCTCGACATAAAAGCGATCCGCTAACGAGATTCTTATTGATGGAGGAAACGTGTTGCACATTCTTCAGTTGTACGGTCTTCCCCGAAGTAAACTTCAGATTTACCGTACCAACACCATGAATAGAAGCACGTGAGCCGTTTCCCATCATCACGGAAGACGTCCTTGAGACCTGATAAGAGGAAAACATGGAAATATCAGAACATACATGTGTATTAGCATCTGTGTCTATCCACCAATCAGGAGAATGACATACTGAAAGGATAGTAGGTAAAATACTGTACCCAGCATCCTTCATCTCGGTATCTCTAATAACAACATTGGAAATCTTGCTTATGTTCCCATGTTGATGTTTGTCAAAGCGATTAGGGCAGCTAGGAGCCCAATGATCAGGATCACCACAGACGTGGCAAGAGTCTTTCCTCTTATCATTTTTCTTATTGAAGTTGGTTGAGTGCGTGGCCTTGTTCTTGCCATTAAACTTCCCATTTCCTTCAGTTTTGTTCTTATTCTTGAACTGCTAAAGTTCTTTGGCAAGTGATTGTATCTCATGAGCCTACTCAACGACAGAGTGCTCATCAACCATCTTGTAGTCATATAATTGCTCCATGACATGCAACTCGGTGCCAGCGTCTGAGACCCCAAACTTGGCCTCAAGCGCTTCCCACGTGTCCTTGATATTATCAAATAACATATACGGGTCAATAATGTTGTCCCCAAGAACACTGAACAAAGCTTCCATAAACATGGTATCGGCTTTCTTAAAGGTCGCTTCCTGTTCAGCAGAAAGATCTCCTTCAGGCTTGCCAAGAGTGGCGCTATAGCAGTTTAGGTTTTCAAACCAGAGAACTTCTCTCTTGCGCCACCTCTTATAGTGCATGCCATCAAAAGGAGGCGACCTAGTAGCCGCGGCTACACCCGTGAAATTTAGTTGCCTATAATCAGGTTTTTGGATTATTGAAAATATAAGCAATAATCCATATGATTTAATCCAAATAATAAACTGATAAAGCATGATCATACAAATAGTAGTAAAACCAATCATGCAGATCAACAAAGTAGATGAGCAGATTATATCTATACAAGACAAACCTATCACATCTACGCCAAACGCTAGAACTAGAAACTCTAGCATAATTCAAAAGAGAGAGATTGGGATCACATATGATGCAGTTGCGGCAGTAGCCACGGCGGTAGAAGCAACAGAGTTGTCACCAATGTTGAGGTTGCCAAAGAGGTCACTGATGTCCAAGAAGAAGTCGTCGTTCGGAAACTCGTCACCGGACAACGTCGTGGTTGCTAGTAGTCGCGCTTGAGCGCTCCCCAAAAACCTGATCGCCCCTCACCCGTACAGGTTCACGAGAGGCGAGGTTCCGAAGGCCTACTGTCCCGATCTGCGGTGCACGTCGCAAGCTGGGATAGGGAAGACGAAAGCGGCGGCGCAAGGTTCTGGAGGTAGGCGTGTGTGTGGATTGATTTGTCACCGATTAGGTTTAGCGCACACGCTTATATAGTGTAGGTCAAGGAGATCGTGGGGCTCAGCCCACGTCCGAGTCGGTAACAGCTTACTTTCATAAAAACTGTAAACTACTCTAATTAACGCGTCCGTTAATGACTCATAATTAATTTTTCCAACCAGCAAAATAAAGCTCGGCTCGGCGAGATTCCCGAAAACCGCGGCGCGCGCGCGTCGTGACGAGGTGGGCGACATCAGAGGAGGAGTGCGTGAGGGCTTCTATCCTTGCCACGCCTTAGTGAGTGGTGCAACACTCTACTATATAAGGTGGTCCAACTCTTCTTCTACTAGCAATGTGGGACTAAACTTTAGCACCACTAGCACAACCATATGCTGCCATATACAAGTGGGCCAAAGTGAATTTCTGAATTTGTCTAATGAGCCAACAACCCAATATACACCAAATTCCAACACCATTTACCCATAAACCATGGATAAATTATTCATCACAGAATATGTACTTTCTCGAGAACCATCACCAAAGATGCATAGTTTACAAAAGGAAATCTACATGAGCATAACTTATATCATCCTAAATTTTCAATTTGTGAACTGAACATACCAATTATTATACCATGATCTGTTGTAAACAAACTACAAAATGCTCTATCGTGCAATTCCTGCACTACAAGTCTAGCATTTTCGAAATAAAGGGGAGAGGTTGAGTAACACTATTTCCAAATCTCCATTGAACTTTTGGAATGATCCTTTTATTATGAACCTATAGATGGGAATACACATGTATTTTTCTCTTTAGTCCAGACATGAATTTTAAAAAGATATGGACATCTATACTGAACATTCAGTACACAGAAGTGAAACACGAGTTGAATCGTTGTTCAGATGCCCAACACACAAAAGTATATCGAGTCAAGCAAGTCTACCAGTTTAATAAGCTGCTTCAGTAAACGTGTCTTAGTGCTCACTGGTGGGCATCATTTGGTGCAAGAGGAAGAATCTGAAGTCATGTTCAACAAAAGTACTTATGCATACATCTATCCTCCATGTACCTAATGCTTAACTGGCGGTTCTTATTAGTCATGAGATGCATCAGTGTCAAGCACTACCATAGATGCATTATAGTGCTACCATGTCAGTGTCAAGCCGTGCTCATTTCTCAGTTTGAGCATTTTTCAGAAACCTTTCCATTCATGAATTGTTCATTTTGTCAACCACAAACTATACATCTACAACTACAAGGTTGTTTAGCTGAGGACGCTATGAAAAAAACACCTAGCAGTTATACCATTTTTAGGTTATCACACTACAGACACTTCCTACAATAAATGTTCATGCTTTTAGTGGAAGAACCAAACCAATACCACATTTCCTGATATAAGTGCACACACTGTCGTGGTGGTGACACGGCAGATGCCATGGGTAGGCTAAAGTATGGGGCCAATGGATGCTAGTGGGATCTGGGGTGGGATGATGCAGTTAATTCTAAACTCAAAAGGCTAAGGCAGAGATCTTTATTTCTCCTTCCTTGGGCTACAAGTGCTCCTTGAGCTGTATGTAAGGAGAGAGGAAGAACTTTACCAGCCTAACGGTACTAAGAATGAGCCGATCCCTTCCTCTGGGTCCAAGCCTCCCTTTATAAAGGATAGCCTTGGGTGCCTTTAGGGCTGACGGGGCGAGCATATTCGAGGAATATGCTTGTCCTAAAATAGTAGTTCGGCGCCCTCCTTTCCCTGTCGCCCTTCTAACGACGGCAAGGCACCAGAGGGCCCCTCCTGCGTGCCTCGGGCTTCAGGACTGTCACCTCCGTGACCTCTTCTGCCCCTCTGTCGCTCTGCACCTTTGTCCCTTGTGCTTGGCTCCGCTCAGATTCCTCTTAGCCTACAGCTAGAGTTTGACTTTAGGTTTCTCCTTCTCCTGCAAGCTTCATTTCATTCGGCCTTACCTCGCGTAACTCGGCTTGTCCTTCACCTGCATTAAGATTACTCGGGTTAACCCGGCCGACTTACGCAGTATCCCGGCCGGGTAATGCCTTGCCTTTATCATAAGGGTCCTACCCTTCCCTGTCTTGGCCGACCTCAGCGAGTTGATTCGCCGACTCGACAAAGAATCGAAATGGACGGGCAACCTCCTTTCGTCTTTTCCCGTCTTTACCCTACCCGAGGTTATCTCCCCAACATTAGTCCCCGAAGCTGGTATGACCCTACCAATAACTTTAGCCGGGCCGTATCAGTTTCATGAGATTTCTTTTGCCTTGTTTCCGAGTTATCTTGCCCGAGGTATCATCGTATCTTCTCGCGTACGCCTCGTCCTACGTGTCTTATTCATCATTGTTTCTCTAGTTTTTTGTTCCTCTACAGTATTTATTGTCGGTCTACAGTTACTGCAGCGCCTGTCCCGTCGGCACTGCGACGCCTCGTGCGCCGTTTCCATCGGGGATCGTGGCTTTCTTTCCCATCGTGTGGTCGCTGGTGTGGTTCCACTCATCATCGTGCGCTGGCACTACGTACACGATCTACACGGTCAACCACCTCATCCACGATCCCACTACCTTGCAGGCAGCGCGGTTATAAAGAGGGGCGCGGCGCTGAGGGATTTACTTTCCCCCTTTCGTTCGTCCGTGCCCTTCTTCTTCCTCTCGCCTCTGCGTCCGCTCGCGCCTCCGCCGACGTGCGCTCGCCTGAGTTCTCGACGGCAAGAATCCTGTCGTTCCGCTCCGCCGCCCTCGTCGCCGCTCGCCTGCTCTGGCACCGTCGCTGGTGAGTTCATTCGGTCCTACCGCCTGGCTTTTCCTCTGGAGATCTCAGTTTCTCCTTTGTCATCGCACAACAGTTCTCTTTCCGCTCCGCCGCTATTTTTTGGTAGAACCAAGACGGGGCCTTGTAGTTCCAGATTTTCCTCCGCCGCTAGTCCTTCCTCTGTAGATTTCTCCGGCGACCCGATGTCTAGCTCCGTCAGCGGTGCCCTGATAGAGGATGATGATGCTGGCTCTGGGCCTGAGCGAGGCTCGTGGCAGGGCTCCTCCGTTACTCGCCGTGAGATCGAGTGGCTAATCCGGACTCGGAGGATTCCCGCCGAGGTAGCTTGTCGTTTACCCGGCAGCGAATCGTCTCCAGACCTTAGGGAAGGCGAGTATGTAGTTTTCATGTCGCATTTCACGCACGGCTTTGGTCTCCCTCTCAGTGACTTTGCTAGGGAGTTTCTTGATTACTTCGGCCTTCAGCCGCATCATCTTCCCGCCAACGCCATTGCTTCTCTCTCTGCCTTCATCTCTGCCTCGGAGGGATATTTCGGCCTATGGCCGTCCGTGCATGTCTGGTCGAAGTTTTTTCAGATTCGTTCTAACGTTGTCCCAGACAAGTCTCTGCACCCCTCCGAGAAGTTGCTTACCCAATGTGGAGCAGCGTCCATTACACCTCAGAGGAAATCCGAATTTCCTCGTGTCGCGGGGCTAGAGTCATGCAAGAAGTGGCACAAGTCCTTCTTCTATGTCAAGAACACGGGAAAGGAGGATAAGATTCGGCTCCCTGCCTTCTCCATTGGCACACCTTCCAAGAAGAACTGGCTTTATAATCCGAGGAAGAGTCACGCTTTGGCCGAGGCTTTTGAGATTCGGCTTAAGTAACTGGTCCGCGCCGGGTTACACGGCGAGGATCTGATGACTACCTTAGTCAGTAGCCGAATCTGCCCATTCCAGAAATGCACACACAAAATCTGCTACATGAGCGGTCCTCTTGACCCCAACCGAGTCTCGACCGTGGAGCTGGACAACTACCTCATCTTTAAGCGTGTCCGAGCTATCTTTAAGACGGAGATGCCTGAGGATTGAGCTTGGGGATTAAAGTCGTTCACCCGCGAGCATCCCCCTCCCGAAGTAAGCTTAATCATTAATGCTTTGCTTTCCAATTGCTTTCGTAACTGTCTTTGCTAATCTTCCTCTTTCTTGTCTTACAGAGGTTTGCGGAGCAGAAGGATGAGGACGCCGAGGTTTTATCACTCCCGTGGCCTGCAGATCGGAATATTCCGGACAGTGGGGAGCCAGACTCGGAAGAGTTTGTCCCCAAGTCGGATCTCGCTCCGGCTCGTGCTCGTGGCAAGACCTCGGCCCACGAAGAGGAAGGTGATTCGGACGAGGTCCAAGTTCTAGAGGTAGTTGCCGCAATGCCAATTTCTTATGCATTTCCGGCTTCTACTTTCCCAGCTAATCCGGCCGGTCAGGTTCACGACGCCGAGCCTCTTGCTTCCCGGACCCCTTTTACCTCGGGGAAACGTGGGGCTCCTGCTGGTGCCTCAGGGGCGGCTCCCAAGAAGCGAATGAAGAAGTCCGCTCCGAATCCTCCCAGGCGCAAGACCATGCCTGGAGTCACAGGGTGAGTTTCTTTTGCTCGTATTTCTTGTTTTTTCTTTCTGCTTTTTAACTAGACCTAATTTATTTTCGCAGTGCTCCACTTTCTGTTAATCCCGGCGGTCCCGGCATGACGAGTCGTATGACTCGGCAGCCGTCCCCTCCGCCTACCTAAGATACAAGGATTCCCAGTCCTGCTCGCGCTACATCTCCTCCAGCTCCGAATCGGACGCCACCTCGTCACGATGCACCTGAGATTCCTCCCGTTGATGTTGATTCCACTCGGCCCACAGATATTTCTGCCGAACCTGCTGCCTTCTCTGTGAACCCTAATGTCTCTACTGAGCCTCTTTCTGCCCCCGCGGTTTCCATAGTGACTCCTTCTTCTGCCGAGGATGTCCATATCTCTGCGCCCTCTGCGACCGTGACCCCTCCGGCTCCTAAAGACGCCGTTCCTAGTGCCGAGGTATCAGCTCCTACTTATGCCTCTTCTAAAACACGAAAAGTTGTCGTCCTTAAAGCTTCCTCCTCCCAGAAAGGTCTTGCCGGCTCTTCTCAGCCGAATATTGCCGATGTGCTGCGCAAAGGAGCTGCCTCCGCCAAAGCTGTGGCATCCCGCAAAACCACTACTAGAAAATCGCGTTGTTTTTGTGCATTGCATCATCATGACCGCATGCTCATGTCATCATGCCACATTGCATTTGAGCATCGTCATCATCTTGCATTTGCTTGCATAAAACTATTTGCGAAAAAACCTGTTTGTGTTTTCTAAACGCCGATCCTTATTCAAGCAAAACCCCGGGTCACCGGATTATTTTGTTTTGTTTGCTATCGGTTTGCAAAAGTCTGTTTGAAACAAATAAAATATTTAATTATTTTTGTGGGGGCAGTCGAACGGGCCGAATCGACCCAGTCGACCACCCCCAGTATTAAAACGGTCCATCTAAATCAGCCCCCTCAAATTCCTATTCCTACCCAAACCAAACCTACCCACCACTCGCAGCGCGCCACCTCACCCTCTCACCCAATCCCTACCCACCTGCCACCTCATCAATCCCCCTCTTTTTCCCCCTCTCCCTCTCTCACACCCAGCTCTCCTACCCACTCTCTCTTTCCCCCACCTTGATCGCCCCACCGCAGCCCTCTCTCTCTCGGCTGGTCCCACTCCCAAACCGATGCCAGCCCCCACTCAAGCCCCCCTTCCCACACCTTTCCCAGGCCCCACCCCACTGACCGAGTCCACAGGACGTGGCCACCCCATGGACCCGCCTCCCCACCAGCCCCACGTTCTCCTTCCTCCCTTCTTCCTCCTCCGCCTCTCTCTCCCTGAGCCCACCCTCGCCCTCCTCCTCTCTGGCCGCCGGCACTGGCCGCCTCACCCTCTAGCTTGCCCGCCTCCTCCTCCTCCCCCTCTGCAGAGCCGTCGCCTCCTCCTCGGACCACCGACAACCACCGCCTCCATGCGAGCCCGTGTCGGCCTCGCGCCCCTCCCTCAGCTCTCGCCTGCGCTCTCCCTCTGGCCCGCCCCGCCTCCGCGCCCTTCCCCAACCCCTTGAGCTCCTTGGTGCCCTACGCCTCGGCCGCGTCCGCCGCCGCTGCACTCCTCGCCCGGCGAGGCGTCTCCTTCGAGCCGCCGTCGGCTTCCGCTATGAGCTCCCCGCGGCCTCTCCGCGCCTCCGACCCGAGCCCTGCGCCGCCCGGCGACTTCGGCCCCAGCTGAGCCCGAGCTCCTCGTCGTCCATGCGCCCCTCGGCGAGCCGATGACCCAGGCCTCCTTCCTCCGCGCGCATCGCGGCCTCTCGGCGACCGTGCCGCTCTCGGGCCACCCTCCTGCGACCCAGTTCAGCGCGCCGCCCTCGAGGCTAACTCGTCCCCGACCCGTCTGAGATGGCCGCCTACAACCGTCTTTCGACCTCCAGCTCGTCTCGGCGAGGCCTTTAGATGATAACAAGACAGACCAAGGCCGACTCCGTCAGGTGCCCTGTCCCTGCAAGATATCCTAACGAGAACTACACCGAGAACCCGCGGTACTGGGGGGACGACATCAAACCGAAGCGCCAAGACCTACTACGGACGCCGAGATCCCCGGACCCGAAGACCACATGTGCGCCAAGATCTTCTACACGGAAACCTCAAGTACCCCCTCCCGGACCCGAAGACCGTACCTTCGCGGAACAAGTTCGCGGCCAACGACCAAGGTCGGAACCCCAAGGCCGTCAACACGGACTCGAAGGCCCTGGTGCCGGAACGCGAAGACTGATCCCCGAAGACCTGTTCTCGGACGTCGAGAACCCGAAATCCATCCCGCCGGACGCCAAGATCGTCAATCGGATCCGAGGACACCGAGACCCCGGTGCGACAAGTACTCCGTCCCGGACACCAAGTTCTGCATCCCGAACGCCAAGACCGACCGGTACGCGGTACCGACAAGACCTTCGCGACGATAAGAACGACACCGACCCGGAAGAATCCGATGTGCCCTCGACGCCAACCAAGTCCTGCTCCCCGGGTGCGACAAGATCTACCTCAGTTACCCGAGACCGAACCCGTCGAACCCTGAACCCTGAGCCCGGACCCCGAACCACCCCGGAACCCCAAGATCGCCGAACCCTAATGTGCGACCCTTTCTCGAGCCCTATTTTATAAATGTAAAATATCAAATTGTTGCATTTAAGCATTCATCTCGCATGCATATTTGTGTGGTTTGGGGGCCTTATGCCGATTCACCTAATAATTAAATATGGGGCCCATATGCGGGCAGATCTAGCCTTATATTGGCCTCATTTAAATTTGTGTAGCGAACCGGTAACTTATTTTGCCTTGTTAATACAACATTTAAAATGGCGGGTATCTAAACAACTAGAACCATATATTTAATTGTCAGGACCCCGGTTCCGCTTAATATGATCTAATTGCATTGCACCTTCACCATGCCATGCATCATACATGCATCATGCCCGATCTTTTGCCGTAGTATTAAATAGTGCATCCGGTGTTTCTTCTAGTGTTTTGCTTCTTCGCGGATAAGGCCGTTGAGTTGATGCGAGTGTCGACCCGATCTTCGGATGAACCCTTCGGCAATGTTTTTCAGGCGAGCATCTCCCCCTTTCTACCTATCTTACTTTTATAGTATTTATTCCCTCCTGTTGATCTATTGATATCTGTGTTGCGTTGCTCTAGTTTTCGTGCCCGTGATATCCCTTGCAGCCTCATATTGCCTTGGACACATCCTATTACCTGTTGTTTGGTGGATAGTTGGACTTGCGCGTCGTAGTCGCTTGCTCAAGTGCTGTTGCGTGTCGTCAAGTGCCACAGTTGTTGGTGTATTGCCGCATGTTTGACGTTGGAGATGATCATGGTTTTAGTTATCGCTCACTTTAATTCCTGTTTAACAACTAAAAATTTAAGTAAGTAAGCAGAGGCATCGGTGGGTGATAGATAATATTTGGTTTCCGACCGCCCACTTGTGTCCCATAGGACCCCGAGTGCTTGATACCTGTTCCTTGATTTATCGCGCTATCCACATCCGGGAGGATTATGGGACCCCCCTGAGCCAGAGCTTGATTCAGTCTTATTTCTTGGGGCCACAAACTAGTTTGAGGTTTTATTTACTATCCTGTACTTATGCCATGCTACTATCAGATTTACGATTGTCAGGAGCACCTTTATCTTTGTTAGGATCGGGACACGATTCCGCGGTGTCGACAAGCCCAGTTTTGGGTTCCCAGTCGTTCACAGCCGTCCACCCAAACCTCGGGTCCGTCTCGAAGTCAGCTAGCTTCGTTGCGGGTGTACTCCAAGGGGTGGCCCCCTGAAATATTTCTGAATCCTGTGATTGCTTTGTCGTGAAGGCCTCGTTGGGTTTTGATTTGGTTTTTCCGAGGTTGATCGAGCGTGTGTTGCTATTGGTGCACCCCGGCCGGGTAAAACTTTCTGAAAGCCGTGTCCGCGGTTATGGACGACTTGGAGCACAGTATCTCGATCATAGACAACTATAACTAAAGTAGTGCTATAAATTTGACTTTATAATGATTATTAATCAGCTTCACTATAATGGAATGGCTAACTAAAACTGCCCACAATTGCTTGTTTGGTTTGTCGCTTGCGGCAATTGTATCTGACTAGTAAGTATTGCAACTACAACGGAATGGCTAAATAAAAGTACCAACAACTGCTGGGTTTTGGGTTATATCATGCTATTGTATCTGACTAGTAAGTGTCGCAACTACAACGGAATGGATAATTAAAAGTGCCCACTGCTTACTTTATCAGGATGATTATCTACACCGGACTAGTAATTGCTACAACGATAACTGAATAAATAAAACTGCCAACGGTGTGAGTTTCTCGGTCGACTTCCTCGTTTGGTCTCGAGGGGGAAACACCATGATGGCTTTGTTTGGTGGTAGCATCAGGTTGGTTCCGAATAGGTATTTCTTACCCCTCTCTGACAGCCGCCAGTTGTATCGAGTCTCTATAGGTTGTTTAGTGCATCTTTGCCGTCGCTTGATCCACCATACCTATGTGGCGAGGACCCGAATTCTAGCCTCGCCGTGTCTTGGCCTCGATCGACTCCTCTTTTTCCTTTGCCCTTTGTCGGCACCCCTTTTGTTTAAGCAGGTTGTGAGATCGACGTCGTTAGCAGGGTTACCCTTCCGGCTTGGCCTGGGCAGGATTATGGACGCCATTGGTTATTCTTCAGGGCTCTTAGCCCCATTTGCATCTTGTCCGTAGTCGGACGCTCCATCTTTTCAAGGTGATTTGGATCTTTGTACCGTATATCTGTATTCTTGACTCATGGAGTCGTGTTGTATATATATCTTTTCTGTGGGTCCCATCGAGGACTGTTGTGTAATGCTATTACTTCGTTTTCCACCCGCACGAAAGTGCCTGGTGGGAACCTTTGAATCGTTTCTATGCGGGTTTGGCGGGTTTCGCTAAAACTTGCATAGGGCCGATTCTAAGGGTGTTACAAAAGCCTCCGTTACCCCGGCTGCCAGTACCCAGCTCGCTCTTCATAAAAGCCCTGCGACAGCGGTGTCTACACAGCATGTCCGAGGTAAAGTCCTAACTCGCACGGCGAGTGGGAACAGTCTCGGCTCGCTGGTTGAATATGCCAATAACTGGAATGCTGCCGATCAGTTCGAGGGTAATCCATGCGACCGGCCGTTTCTTTTCGACATCGTGACCTTTGCATCAAGCCGCCAAGATCGTTCTTGAGAGTGACAAGATGAATGGGGTAATTGCCTTTTATGGAGTTTTGATTAGTTCTCCAGATGCTATTATATACATTCTAGTCCCCGAAGCTTGCAAGTGAATAACTTGTTATTCGTTTGGAAGTTTTATGATGCTCTACTTAGTTGAATTTTATCTTAGAATTCAAACCTCCATCCAGCTAGATCTGCCTTAAATTTCGCTTGATTTGTGTCTATCTGAACTTCGAATATCCAACCTTTGAGATCCGGGTTAAGTTTTGCTTGACTCGGATCTTTTTTAGTTTCGAATATCCAGCCACCTAGATCCGGGTTAAGTTTTGCTTGACTCGGATCTGTCGTAGCTTCGAATATCAGCCACCTAGATCCGGGTTAAGTTTTGCTTCACTCGGATCTGTTGTAGCTTCGAATATCAGTCACCTAGATCCGGGTTAAGTTTTGCTTCACTCGGATCTGTTGTAGCTTTGAATATCCATTGACCATTTGCTTTATTGCTTAGGTTGCACATGACCGGCGGACCGCCGAATTTCAAAGGTTGCTTTTTGCGCATAGGAAATTGGAAGAAAAGTATGAGAAAGTTATTTCTGTGGTGAAAAAGGCTGGTAAGTCGACAAGCCTTTTCATCACCTCCGACACTCTTATTGTTTTGTACACTAGATGTTGGCTCACTTTGCTGGTAAACAGGTAACATCAACAATCTTAACATCCGTCTTGAGAAGAGAGTCAAGGTTCTGGAAGGTTAGTTTCTTTTTTACTTTATATATTCCTCTTTAAAATGTGCGCTAAGTTTCTTTTATCTCTTTTGGCTTTGGTAAAGCCGAGTTACAAACCTTTGCAGCATCTCACCAAGATTGCACGTCCATGCCTGATGTGATCTTGCATTTTTAGAACAAAGTGCTACTCACTCGTTGCATTGAAGGATAAAGATGACGAGATAGCTCGTTTGCGTGCGAGGTGGAGGCTCTTAAGCTCTCTCGATGCGAATTGGAAAAGGTCGACCAGGAGTTCTCCGAGGAGAAAAATCGGCTAGCTCTGCAGTTGCAGAAAAATAAAGAGCTCCTCGAGGCTGCCGAACTGAAGACACGTGGGATGAGCGAGGATATCCCTCGTTTTGAGAAGAGCAATATTGCCTGGGCCAAAGACCTTCAGATAATGCTAAGTTATATCCATCATAAGCTTCTAACCGCGGCCGGGTTATCTTTTTCCTTTCCTTATTGCTGACTAACGCGGTCGTGTTTTGCGCAAACCATTTTCCAGAGGCTAAAACCGTGAGTTCGAAAGCGGTCCTTAGTGCCCGAGTGAACCGAGGTGTTCCTGTTGACGCGGACTCGGAGTATTCGCTGGAAGATTTCCTGGTTGCTGTTGGCGCTGCAGTTGGTCCGATGAAGATTATGGGCAGAGATTTGGTGCAGGCGGCTATCCAAGCTTACCATGTTCTCGGCGAATATACGGGACTCCTAATATTGACGAGGTCCAATTGTTGGTGGAAAGGTTAATGGCATCTGAAAGGCAGCTAAGTCTTTGGAGGGAATCGGCCGGACGAGCCGGTGTCGATATGGCTCTTACTGTCATCATGTCATGGTATGAAGACATTTCTCTTGACATTTTGAGAAATTTGCACACTGGTTCCCGTTGGGTAGAGGACCCAGACTTTGTCGCTCTTCGGCAAGCTCGAGCCTTCCATCTTGTTGAGTATGCCGACGTGCATACTTGGAGCGAAGGTCGAGTTTCCTTCCTAACCCGAGGCGAGGTCATAGTTGAGGATGCCTCGAAACAACTTCGGTGAACAAGGAGAATATGAGGGTGACTCGGCTGCTACGGTGATTCGATTCGAGCTCGGATGGTAATGGCGACGCGATCCTCCTCCAAAGGTCTTGGGCATTCTCGCCCAGGCGATGCTCCTCGAGCCTCGGGCTTCCTTGAAGTTCCTCGATGCATGGAGGCGAGGCAACCTCGGCCGAAGATCCACCTACCTCGGAGTGCCCAGCCCCGGACCAAGTTGTTGCCTCTCCAACAAAAAACCTCTAAGTCATTTCCGACCCCTGGTATGCCGGGCGTATGATGTACGTGGAATATTTGTCCGTCTTTTGTATGGTACGAATTTATTTTGCCGAGTACCGCTGAGACATATATATGGTTGTAATCGTTAATGCTTTGTTTAACTGGTGTTGTTTGCCCAAATTCTTGCTTTGGCGGCCTTCAACCTTTTGAGTTTGTTGTATATTTATGCCTTTAGACCATTGTGGTTTAGACTGTTAATCTGGGTGTGGACTTCGAATATCCTACGAGATTGAGCTGTTCTTACTCTGGGTGTCGAAGTTTGATACCCCCCTTGTATCAAAGGATAACCACTACTTCGAAACAATATAGGATCCCGAGTCCTCGCCTATGGCGTCAAGTTTAGTATATAAACCAGATTTCAGAAATAATATAAGACGGTCGCCGAGTCATTGCTCAAGGTGATGAGGTTTAATATACCCCCCAAATCTAGAAAGAATATGAGACAGTCCCCGAGTCACTGCTCAAGGTGCTGAGGTTTAGTATGTGAATTAATCTTAGAAATAAATTTGGGGCAGTCCCCGAGTCACTGCTCAGGGTGCCGGGGTTTAGTACATAGCATGAAATTGAAATAACATGTGGCAGTCCCCGAGTCACTGCTCTGGACGCCAAGGTTTAATACATAACATGAAATGGAAATAACATATGGCAGTCCCCGAGTCACTGCTCTGGATGCCGAGGTTTAATACATAACATAAAATTGAAATAACATATGGCAGTCCCCGAGTCACTGCTCTGGACGCCGAGGTTAAAACATAAGTGGTGCTCCATCCTGAGACATTACTTTACAATGTGTCATTAATGACTGCTACGAGTAAAATGGACGATGTAAAGCTACGTTCCACGGCCTTTTCGTTTCTTCGCCGGCTTTTTCTGCCCTGTTCTTTCCTAGGGATTGAGCATCGATTAGGTAATAGGCATTATTGTGCAATGCTTTGCTCACGATGAATGGTCCTTCCCATGGAGGCGATAGCTTGTGCATGTCGGCCGTGCGTTGCACCAGTCGGAGAACCAAATCTCCTTTGAACACTCTTGGATTCACCTTCTTGCTGTGATATCGCCGCAAGTTCTGCTGATACATAGCTGATCTTGATAGCGCCAGCTCTCTGGCTTCTTCTAGCAGATCAACAGTATCTTGTCGAGCTGCTTCATTTACTTCTGAAGTTGTATATTGGGTAACTCTTGGCGAGTCATGTATTATGTCGGCTGGAAGCACGTCTTCTGCCCCATATACCAGAAAGAATGGTGTATAACCTGTTGACCTGTTTGGAGTAGTCCTGAGGCTCCATAGTACTGCTGGTAGTTCCTCAATCCAACATCATGCCGACCTTTGCAGCGGTTCGACGAGTCGTGGTTTTATTCCGGACAATACTAGTCCATTAGACCTTTCCACTTGCCCATTGGATGCTGGGTGAGCCACGGAGGCAATATCCAAACTTATGCGCTTTTCTTGGCAAAATCTAGCGAAAGCTCCTTCTGCAAAATTTGTGTTGTTATCTGTAATAACACTATATCTTAAGATAATATCTTTGAGGAATTTCACTGTTGTGGGCCCATCACATTTTTTTATTGGTTTCACTTCAATCCATTTTGTGAATTTGTCCACCATGACCAATATGTGGGTCATCCCACCTCGGGACGGCTTAAATGGTCCCACCATGTCTAAGCACCACACAGAAAATGGCCAAGTAATGGGTATTGTTTTTAACTCGGATGATGGCATATGTATCTTGGTTGCATATCTCTGACAACCATTACATTTTTCAACCAGCTCTTTGGCTTCTTTCAACGCTGTTGGCCAATAAAACCCATGTCTGAATGCTTTGGACACTAAGGCTCGAGATGAGGCATGATGTCCACATTCTCCTTGATGTATATCTAGGAGGATCTCCTGGCCTTCTGCCGAACTCACACATCTTTGCAATACACTTGTGACACTTCTTTTGTATAGCTCATTATTTATGATCGTATAAGCTTTAGCTCTTCTTATTGTCTGTTTTGCTAACACTTTCGTCATTCGGCAAAGTCGCATCTTTAAGGAAAGAGAATATGGGTTGCGCCCATATAGGTGTGATTTTTCCTGGTGTGGTCTCATTATCTATTTCCATGTTTTCTGCCAACATAACGACCTCAGATTTCTCCATAGTCATGCTTGTATCAGTTGTCTTTCTCTTTGGGAATTCCGGGTTATATTGCTTGTCAATTTCCATCGGCACATTATCTTCTCCTGACTTGGCTGGAATAAAGATAGATTCGGACTTTGGTGACGGTGTTATTGATGGTTTCCTTAGGTGCTCTAGGGCGATACCTGGTGGAATTGACTGCCTAGTTGATCCTAGTTTTGACAACGTGTATGCGGCGTCGTTTTCTGCCCGAGGTATATGGTGAAATTCACATCCTTCGAAGTATCCACTGATTTTTTGCACATGAAATCTGTACAAAGCCATATTATCGTCCAATGCATCCCAATTGCCTGAGACTTGCTGTACTACTAGATCAGAATCTCCATAGCATAAGATTCGGCGTATGCCAATCTCTTTTGCCACCCTCAATCCATGGACAAGTGCTTCATATTCGACTACATTGTTTGACGCGACAAAATGTATCTGCAGCACATATTTTAGCTGATCTCTTTTTGGCGAGGTTAACACTATTCCTGCGCCCAAACCATTTCTTAGTTTGGAACCGTCAAAGTGCATCGTACAATAATTCGGGTCTGGCAATGGTGGCTCATATTGCACCTCGGCCCAATCTACGAAGAAGTCGGCCACAGCCTGAGATTTGATTACCTCTCTCCTATCGAATTGCGGAGCATAAGGTGACAATTCAATTGCCCATTTTGCTATTCGGCCACTTGCATCTTTGTTACTCAATATGTCGGCTATGGGTGCTTCACAAATCACTTTGATGGGGTGCTCTTCGAAGTAATGTTTAAATTTCTTTGCCGACATGTACACTCCATAAGCCACCTTCTGATAATGTGGGTAATTTTGCTTTGAGGCTGATAGCACCTCGCTTAAGTAATACACCGGCCTTTGCACTGACTTATCATTTTCGATTCATTATACGACGATTACAACACTCACTACTCTGTTGGTGGCCGCTATGTAGAGTAACATAGGCTCTTTTGATAATGGAGAAGCTAAGACGGGCGTTGTGACCAACATCCTTTTCAATTCATGAAATGCACTGTCTGCTTGTGGAGTCCAAATGAACTTATCTGATTTATTCATCAGTTGATAGAGTGGTAATGCCTTCTCTCCCAGCCGACATACAAATCGGCTTAGCGAGGCTAAGCAACCTGTGAACTTTTGTACGTCATTTAGACACTTTGGCAATTCCATCCTTTCTACTGCCTTTATTTTGGTTGGGTTGGCCTCTATACCTCGGCTAGATACGAGAAAACCGAGTAACTTTCCCGCTGGCACGCCAAATGTGCATTTTTCCGGGTTAAGCTTCATTCGGAACCTTCCCAGGTTCGCGAAAGTCTGCCGTATATCATCCAGTAGTGTTTTGCTTTCTTTGGTTTTGATAACCACGTCATCCACATATACTTGTACATTTTTTCCTATCTGGTCATGTAGACATTTTTGCATCTCGTCGTCGCTCTGCGTTACTGGCCGAATGGCATGGTGCGATAGCAATAAGCCCCGTACGGGGTAATAAATGCAGTCTTTATTTGATCGTCCGGATTTAACGGTATCTGGTGAAAGCCAGAATACGCGTCTACAAATGACAATAGTTCACAACCAGCGGTCGAATCAATGACCTGGTCTATTCTAGGTAAAGGAAAAGGATCTTTTGGACACGCCTTGTTTAGGTTCGTGTAATCGATACACATTCGCCATACAATGGCTACATTTGGATCATCCTTCTTCTTTTCTACTAGCACCGGATTTGACAGCCAATCCGGATACAGCACCTCCATGATGAACACGGCCGCAAGGAGCCGAGCTATTTCATCCCCTATTATTTTTCTCCTGTCATCGGCAAAGCGGCGGAGAGGTTGCTTCACCGGCCTTGCTCCTGGCCTTACATTCAGAGAGTGCTCAGCCAACTCCCTCGGGACACCTTGCAGATCCTGAGTTGACCATGCAAAGATATCCCGATTCTCATGGAGGAAGTTGGTGAGCTCTCTTTCCTATTTAGCATCTAGGCCGGCACCAATAGTGACAGTGCGCTCCGGGAATTGTTCATCTATTTGGAACTTTTTTGTTTCCTTAGTCGGCTGAAAGGAGACGCTTCCATGTGGGTTGGATAATGCCGGCATATTCAGCTGTGCTGACTGGGCGAGGGCTGCTACCTCCTGAATCCTTCTTTTTCCCTTGCTATTACCAATGATTCGGCCAAATTTGATCCGGCTGAATCACATTCCATTGACTTCCTGTAATCCCCTGTTACTGTTATCACCCCTTGTGGTCCAGGTAGCTTCATTTTCAGATAACTTACATGACAGCTGGCCATGAATTTGGCCAATGCTAGCCGCCCGAGTAGTGCATGATAACAACTTTCTAGATCCACCACCTCAAACTCTAAATTTTCTGCTCTGCAGTTATCTCTGGTGCCGAACAATACGTCCACTCGGACCTTACCAATGGGTTCGCATGAAAGCCCTGGTACTATCCCATGGAAAGTGGTTCTTGTAGATTGCAGCATGTTCTGTGTTATTCCGAGTTTGTGCATTGTATCTTTGTACATGATATTGATACTGCTCCTGTTGTCAATGAGTACCTTTGAAAATTTCACATTAATGCTTGGTCCGACAAATGTCGGATCTAGCACGAGTGCGTATGACCCCGGACTTGGCATTATCTTGGGGTGATCCTTTATCCTCCAGGTTACTTCTTGGTCCGACCAAGGCGCATATCTTGGTACTGCCGGCATTACTGCATTTACTTCCATATGTCGGCGTTGCACACTCTGCTTGTCTTGTTGTTCTGTTGTGAACACGCAATACGAATGATGATGTTCCATGTAGTCATTGCATCCATTATTCCCTGGATTCGTCCTTCCATCCTGACCTTGGTTCATCACTTGATGTACCACATCCCTCCGATCCGAGTTATCGTACCTCGGGGGAGGAGGCGGTAACATCAGTTGCTGTGCATTTGCTCCAGTCAACTGCGGCTGATGTTGCGGATGTGCTTGGAGAGGCGTTGCCTGCATGCCTGCTGGGTTTCCCATTGCGTTTTTCATCCACGCGCATTGGCGGGTCGTATGATTAGCCGGCCTGGCTGGGTTTGACGTGTGAAATTTACACGGCTGATCTAACATAGATTCGAACATGTACTTCGGCCTCTCCTGCCATTGCTTCTTTTGTTCTGGTGTCCACTGTCTTTTCCTTCATTCCTTGGCGTCCACTATTGAGGACCATTCTTTTGCCGTTGAGTCGCTCCGTGACTCAGCTGATCTTGCGCTACCACTGCCACTTGGGCTGAATTATATCTATAATCCGGCCTTTCTTCTCTTCTTCCTCTGAAGTCATTGCGCCTGGATGACCCGGCCAAATCTCTTGCATATTGATCTTCTTGCTCCCGATGATCTGCCGACATTAACTCGGGTTGGGTTGGGTCTCCCAACGCATAAGAATTCGCTATCATGATGGTTTCTGCCAATGTGGTTGGCATATCCCTTTGCAATCGCTGCCATAATACGCTCCCATAGCGGCATCCCTGAGCGAACCAAGCTATTGCTTGTGATTCTATAACTCCTTCACACGAGTTTCTTAGGTTGCACCACCGAGTTAAAAACTTGATGTCCGTCTCATTCGGTCTTTGCTTGCACATGGCTAACTGCTGCGGCCTGTTTGGCCTCTTGTAAGTACTGGTAAAGTTGCTAACGAACATTTCTTCAAAGTCCAACCAGCAGTTAATGCTGCCTACTGGCAGATTATTCAACCATACCCTAGCTGGTCCTTCCAGCATTAGCGGGACATACCGCATGGCCCATCGTAAATTCTCACCTGCTATTTTTACTGCAGTGGCATAATCAATCAACCAGTCCTGTGGTTTGGTGCTCCCATTATATGTTTTTGTACCTCTCGCCAGCTGAAAGTTCGGCACAGGTGGTTCACCCATGATCCGTGGTCCGAAACATGCCGGGCCTGGTGGACCTTGTTCTTCCAGTAACTCGGATCGGTACAACCGGTCTAACTTTACTCTGGCATCATTTGAAGGAAAATCTCTGTACAGAACTCGGTCCTGTATTCCATAGTGATTATTTCCTCCATGAACCGCATATTCCATTTCGGAATAACCATCATTGTACCTTTTGTTCACCTTATTGTGGCGAGCTGATCTCGCCTCTCTTTCTTGTCGAGGTTCATGTCTCGGCTGTGGGTTGTTCGGTGGTTCTCTCCTTCCTTCGACCGGGGTGTTGTTCTCGCGATTTCCTCTTCCGAGTTCTGCTCTGCCGAGGTCTCCATTGCCTCGGCTTCCGCCGCCTTTCTCAGCGCGGCCGGGGTTCCTCTCTCCACTGTTACCTCGGCTTCCATTGCCTCTGTTCTCATTTGCTTTCCCGGCTATCGCCGGATCATATGGAACAATTTGCTTGTTTCTCTTTCCTGAAGTTACTGCTCTGTCCCTTCTTGCATTGTTTCCGAGTGAAGAGGCCGCCGCCACAGACAAGGCAGTGATGCTCCTGCCGAGTGAACTATCCGCGAAGCCCCTGGCCTCGCCGGATCCGCCCTGAGCATTTCTTTGTTTTGCTGGTTCGCGATGCGTACCATCTCATTCACTCTTTCTTCTTTGTTTCGCGGGCCAGCGTCAATCCCTCTAACTCTAATCTGCGGCATTTGCCGCTCGTGTTCTTTGTCGAGTCGTACCTCGGCAAGCCCAAATCAACTGATTCTGCCTTATGAGCATCATGATCTTTGTTGATATCATCTATGAGGTTCTTCCCTCTTAATCTCAACTCGTCAACCCGTTCGGGAGCGACGTCAAGCTTGTTAGCTTTGGCGTATTCTCGCGAGGTCTGTTTAGGACTCCATAAGGCCGACACCTTTTTTGCCTCTACCAGCACCTTTTGCCTGGTTTCTTCTAATTCTGCCTGAGCATTTGACCGATCAAGTATCGGCGCTACAGGTGTAGTCAGGTTTTCTATGGTTGCCTGAAGAATGTTTTCTGGTCTTTCCAGAGGTGGCCCTCTTATTCTTGGTGCCTTTGGGGTAGTGTCCTGTACATCGGCCTGGTTGGTCACTGGAGGGATTACCTCGGTGGGTGGTGGTGCCGTATGCCTGGGCGCGACCTGCACGCCTGTGGCAGGGGTCTCTGGTTGATCCGACACCCGCTACTCCCGCCTGCACTCCGGCTGCGACCATCACCTCGACGCTGCTGACCGGATGCGCTCCGTGCGAACGGCTCGCAGCGCTAAGGGGTGGCTCTCCTGCAACAACAACCTGGTGAGGATAAATGCCGGAGATGTCGACGCCGACGTAGACCTGGTGCATGCCCAAGCTGATAAAGATGTCGTTGCGCGGGGGAATTTTTCCCCTGAAGCTGCCTGCATTGTCGCTAACGTAGTCACAGAGATCAAACCTCCGGACCAAGCCAGAAACAACGCGCTCGCCAGTGTTGATGAAGTTTCCCGTCCGGATCATGACTCCAGCTAGCACTGCTGCTGGCCCCACGGTGGGCGCCAACTGTCGTGGTGGTGACACGGCAGATTCCATGGGTAGGCTAAAGTATGGGGCCAATGGATGCTAGTGGGATCTGGGGCGGGATGATGCAGTTAATTCTACACTCAAAAGGCTAAGGCAGAGATCTTTATTTCTCCTTCCTTGGGCTACAAGTGCTCCTTGAGCTGTATGTAAGGAGAGAGGAAGAACTTTACCAGCCTAACGGTACTAAGAATGAGCCGATCCCTTCCTCTGGGTCCAAGCCTCCCTTTATAAAGGAGAGCCTTGGGTGCCTTTAGGGCTGACGGGGCAAGCATATTCGAGGAATATGCTTGTCCCAAAATAGTAGTTCGGCGCCCTCCTTTCCCTGTCGCCCTTCTAACGACGGCAAGGCACCAGAGGGCCCCTCCTGTGTGCCTCGGGCTTCAGGACTGTCACCTCCGTGACCTCTTCTTCCCCTCTGTCGCTCTGCACCTTTGTCCCTTGTGCTTGGCTCCGCTCAGATTCCTCCTAGCCTACAGCTAGAGTTTGACTTTAGGTTTCTCCTTCTCCTACAAGCTTCGTTTCATTTGGCCTTACCTCGCGTAACTCGGCTTGTCCTTCACCTGCATTAAGATTACTCGGGTTAACCCGGACGACTTACGTAGTATCCCGGCCGGGTAATGCCTTGCCTTTATCACAAGGGTCATGGCCTTCCCTGTCTTGGCCGACCTCAACAGGATTCGGCCGATTCTGACAGTAACTCGGAAACTGGACGGGCAACCTCCTTTCGTCTTTTCCCGTCTTTACCCTACCCGAGGTTATCTCCCCAACACACACCTCTCAGAAAAAAGTATTTTGTATATTGACCTAAACAAGGAATCCCTGTTGCATACAAAAGACACGTGTTCTCTATGACTGTGTACATCATCTGCTTATAAGTTATAAGTAACTAACACCAGGGTTGATCTGGTGCAGGGATTTAACCTAAACAAGCAATCCTTGCTGGAGTAATTACTTTGTTACAAGCAACCACTGCTGGATATGTCTATCCGCGTGACGGAAGAGGGGGATTTGTCCATCCGCGTGACGGAAGATACTTTGGTCCCACTCAGATAAGTTATATCCATAAGCCGCGCAACATGTGACTAGGTCATGGGGATGTCACTTATGGGATCGAGTAAACAAGGTATTGTCAGTAACGAGGTTGAACCATGATATTGAAGGGTTTCGCAGCATAGTAAATCAAAACTTTTCTACGGATGCGAACGGGGAAGCCAAGATCTAATCGAGGAGATGCAAACAACGAGGGGGATAGATGAGATCTTCATACCCTTGAATATTCGCATAGCGGAACGTTCGACGGAACGTGGTTGATGTAGTCGTACTCGCTTCTCCTCCTCGCGATCCGATCCGATCCAACACCGCAAGTGGTGATGCCTCCGAGAGATGCACACGTACGGCACCTCGATGTCTCCTCCTTACTCGGTCCAGCAAGTGGGGTGGAGAGATATATTGGATCTACAACACGACGGCGTGGTGCAAAGGTGGAGAGTTTCTGTGGCAGGGCTACGCCTACGCGCAGTCGGGAGAGAGAGAGATCTGGAGGGCAGCAGTATGGCGGCTAGGGTTGAAGGAGTTGTGGGGGGAGGGTGCGCCCCCATCCCTCTTTATATAGAGGGGTGGGCGGTTGCCCCTTGCCCCTCCTCCAATCCCAGGGCCGGCGGCCAAGGGGGAGGAGTGGGGGGCAAGTTTCCCCCCTCCTTCTAGAAGCTCTCCCTAGGGTTTCCCCTAGGGCTTGGCCGGCTGGGCCTATGGGGCCTTGTGCCCCTGGCCCAATGCAGACAGGGCACTCCCTCATAGGCCCACGCCCCCTCCCGATAAGTGCGGCCACGTTGGTCCCACTCCGGAAGGTTCTAGAAGCTTCCGGTACAATACCGAACAATCCGAAACAATTCCGAACTCCAAAAATTGATTTGCCTTATATGAATCTTATTCTCCGGACCATTCCGAAACCTCTCGTGATATCCTGGATCCCATCCGAGACTCTGAACAAAAACTCATAAACCAATTATCCAATCTATCCTAGCGTCAAGACACGTTAAGTGTGTGACCCTACGGGTTCGAGAATATGCAGACATGATCTTCTATCAATAATCAACAGCGGGGTATGGAAACCCATATTGACTCCCACATACTCATCGATGATCATATCGGATGAACCACGATGCCAGGATTCAATTAATCCCATATACATATTCCCTTCGTCACGTGATATTTTACTTGACCGAGATTCGATCGTCGGTATCGGCATACCTAGTTCAATCTCGTTCACAGCAAGTACTTTACTCGTTCCGTAATCCGATTTCACTTTGTGATTAACTCCTTAACCACGTGCTTGCAAGCGGTGTTGATATCGATTACCGAGTGGGCCCGAAGTATATCTCTCTGACTTAGGAGGGACAAATCCCATCTCGATACATACAACCCAACAAGTACTTTCCGATCACCTGAGAGACACCTTTATGATCACCCTCTCATAGGATGACGTTTGATGACCTCAAAGATTTCTTCCGATACCAGGGAGTTGCATTATCTCATGGTCTAAGGAATACAATATTTGACATAAGAAAAAGCTTCACAAAGATGAACACGATGACACGATCTAATTGCTCTGCTTGATTTGGGTCTGTCCATCAAACCATTCTCCCAATGATGTGATCTCATTATTAATCGACAACTCGTGTATATGGTTAGGAAACCTTAACCATCATTAATCAATGAGCTAGTCCATAGAGGCGTACTAGGGACACGATGTTGTTCATAAACCACACAAGTATTAAAGTTTCCGCTTAATACAATTCTAGCATGGAATATAAACTTTATCATGAACAAGAATTATAATAATAACATCTTTATTATTGCCTCTAGGGCAATAATTCCAATAGTCTCCCACTTGCACTAGAGTCAATAATCTAGTTTACATCTGGCAACAATCTAACACCCATGGCACTAAGGTGCTGATCATGTTTTGCTCGTGGAAGAGGTTTAGTCAACGGGTCTGCGACATTCAGATCCGTATGTACTTTGCTAATATTCAGATCTGCATTTGTTATATAATCTCGAATTATATGAAACTTGCGGTTGATATGCTTGGTCTTTGGATGATATCTTGGTTCCTTAGCCAGTGCTATGGCGCCAGTGTTGTCACACAATATCTCCAGTGGGTCCAAGGCACTTGGAACCACACCAAGCTCAGTGATGAAGTTCCTGATCCAAACTCCTTCACTTGACGCTTCTCCAGCAGCCATGTATTTCGCTTCTACCATAGATCATGCGATCACGCTTTGCTTGCAGCTTCTCCAGCTCACAGCTCCTCCATTCAAAATATAAACGTATCCTATCTGAGATTTAGAATCATCCTTGTCGATGTCAAAACTAGCATCGACATAACCTTTTACGACGAGCTGTTCATCACCTCCATAGACTAAGAACATTTCTTTAGTTCTATTTAAATATTTTAGGATGTTCTTCACGGTTGTCCAGTGTTCCACTCCTGGATAACTTTGGTATCTGCTCGTCAAACTAAGAGCATTGGACACATCCGGTCTAGTACATAGCATGGCATACATGATAGATCCTATGGCTGAGGCATAAGGCACTTTGCTCATAGCTTCTCTATCGTTTACCGTAGCTGGACACTGAGCCCTGCTCAATATCTTACCTAACAACATAGGCACTGAACCTTTCTTTGCCTTATCCATTTTGAACCTTTTCAGAACTTTGTCTAGGTATGTGCTTTGGCTTAAAGCTATCAGGCGTCTTTGTCTATCTCTATAGATTTTGATGCCCAATATATAAGCAGCTTCCCCTAGGTCTTTCATTGAAAAACATTAGTTCAAATAACTCTTCACATCGTTAAGCATGTCAATGTCATTTCCAATAATCAATATGTCATCCACATATAGTACTAGGAATGTCACTAAGCTCCCACTCACTTTCTTGTAGATACAAGCTTCGTAGCAATTTGGAACAAATCCAAAGCTCTTGATCACTTGATCAAAACGAAGGTTCCAACTCCAAGATGCTTGCTTCAGTCCATAAATGGAACGCTGAAGTTTGCACACCTTATCAGCATCCTTAGGATCGACAAAACCTTCGGGTTGCATCATATACAACTCTTTCAATGTTCCCATTGATGAACGCAATCTTGACATCCATCTTCCATATTTCATAATCATGAAATGCAACAATTGCTAATAAAATCCGAATGGACTTAAACATCGCTACGGGAGAGAAAGTCTCATCGTAGTCAACACCTTGAACTTGTCGAAAACCTTTCGCGACAAGCCGTGCTTTATAGACAGTAACATTACCATCTGCGTCTGTTTTCTTCTTGAAAATCCATTTGCACTCAAAGGCCTTTCGGTCGCTAGGAGGGTCCACAAAAGTCCATACTTGGTTTTCGCTCATGGATCCCAATTCGGATTTCATGGCTTCTAGCCATTTCTCAGAGTCTGGGCTCATCATCGCTTCCTCATAGTTCGCAGGTTCACTGTCGTCTACTAACAAGACAGTTAAGACAGGGTTGCATTACCTGTGAGGGGCACGTGACCTTGTCGACCTGCGACGTTCAGTAGTAGCATCGTCCGAAGCTTCATGATCCTTGTCATTAGCTTCCTCTATTGTTGGTGCAGACGGCACTAGAACAATTTCAGGTGCTGCGCTACTCTCCAACTCAAGAGAAGGTTCAACAACCTCGTCTAGCTCTACTTTCCTCCCACCCACTTCTTTCGAAAGAAACTCCTCAAGAAAGGATCCGTTCTTTGCGACAAACACTTTGCCTTCGGATCTGTGATAGAAGGTATACCCAATAGTTTCCTTAGGGTATCCTATGAAGACGCATTTCTCCGCTTTGGGTTCGAGCTTGTCCGGCATCAACTTCTTGACGTAAGCTTCGCATCCCCAAACTTTAAGAAACGACAACTTAGGTTTAGCACCAAACCACAGTTCATACGGTGTCGTCTCAACGGATTTAGATGGTGCCCTATTTAAAGTGAATGCAGCGGTTTCTAATGCATAACCCCAAAATGATAACAAATCAGAAGAGACATCATTGATCGCACCATATCTAATAGAGTTCGATTCCGGCGTTCAGACACACCATTGCGCCGTGGTGTTCCGGGTGGCGTGAGTTGCGAAACTATTCCGCTTGCTTTAAGATGCGTGAGAAAATCATAACCCAAATATTCACATCCACGATCGGATCGTAGAAATTTAATTTTTCTGTTACGATGGTTTTCCACTTCATTCTGAAATTCTTTGAACTTTTCAAACGTTTCAGATTTATGTTTCATTAAATAGATATACCCATATCTACTTAAGTCATTAGTAAAAGTGAGAAAATAGCGATATCCACCGCGCGTCGAAACACTCATTGGTCCGCATACATCGGTATGTATGATTTCCAACAAGTCCGTTGCTCGCTCCATTATTCTGGAGAACGGGGTTTTGATCATCTTTCCCATGAGCATGGCTCGCACGTGTCAAATGATTCAAAATCAAGAGACTCCAAAAGTCCATCAGAATGAAGTTTCTTCATGCGTTTTACACCAATATGACCTAGACGACAGTGCCACAAATAAGTAGTATTATCACTATCTACCTTGCATCTCTTAGCCTCAATGTTATGGATGTGTGTTTCATCGCTTTCGAGATTCAGAAGAAATAAACCATTCATAGCAGGTGCATGACCATAAAAGATGTTACTCATATAAATAGAACAACCATTATTCTCCGATTTAAATGAATAACCGTCTTGCAATAAACACGATCCAGATATGATGTTCATGCTCAACGCAGGCACATAATAACATTTATTGAGGTTTAAAACTAATCTCAAAGGTAAAACTAAGGAGAGCGTGCCGACGAACATCACATCAACTCTTGATCCGTTGCAACGCCAAGATAGTCACCTCATCCCTCGCTAGCCGTCTATTCCATAGCTCTGTTTGAGTTACAAATATTAGCAATAACCGATCAAATACCTAGGCACTACAACGAGGGATAGTAAGGAAAACATCAATAACATGTATATCAAATATACCTTTGATGGTGCCAGCCTTCTTGTCCGCTAAGTACTTCGGACAGTTGCACTTCCAGTGACCCTTGTCCTTGCAATAGAAGCACTCAGTGTTCGACTTAGGTCCAGACTTGAGCTTCTTTTCTGCAGGGGCAACGCGCTTGCCGCTGCCCTTCTTGAAGGGATTCTTTGAACCCTTACCTTTCTTAAAGTTGGGGGGCTTGTTGACCATCAACGCATGATTATCTTTCTTGATGTCCACCTCCGCAGCTTTCAGCTTAGCAAAGAGCTCAGTGATCGTATCAGTGGAACCAATCTGATTATGAGTAACTACAAAACCTTTGTAGCTAGGAGGGAGTGATTGCAGAACTCTGTCAATCTTGAGCTCCTCTGGAATCTTGCAGTCCAGTTGCTCAAGGCGTTGAGTGTAGCCCGACATCTTAATGGCGTGCTCACTAACGGAACTCCCTTCCTCCATTTTGCAGTTAAATAATTTCCCAGAGATCTCATATCTCTCAGAACGGGCCTGAGTCTAAAACATAGTTTTCAGTTCCTCAAGAATCTCAAAGGGCCCGGGGAACTCCTCAAAACGATTTTGAAGGTCCGATTCCATAGCAAACAACATGGTGCTCTTAATCACACCATAATCATCCTTGCGCGACTGATAAACAACTTTCTCATCATCCGGCGCATCTACAGCAGGGGCGTCACCTAGCGCTTTCTCAAGGACATAGTCCTTTTGTCCGCCAGAGAGAATGATTCTTAGATTGCGAAACCAGTTGGTGAAGTTAGACCCATTGTTCTTAAGCTTTTCTTTCTCAGCAAAAACATTGAAGTTGAAGTTGGACTTACCCATTTGATCTACAAAATTTGCAAGTACAATCTAGACTATGTTCATGATAACTAGTTCAACTTAATCAAATTACTAGATGAACTCCCACTAAATTCAACATCCCTCAAGTTGTTTAGTGAACATGATCCAAATTCACCACACCTAATCCGATCTTCACGAGAAGAGATGTGGTTTCAATGGTAGACAACAAAGTGTCGATCATATCATTCATATGACTCATGCTTACCTTTCGGTTCATGTGTTCCGAGGCCATGTCTATACATGCTAGGCTCGTCAAGTCAAACCCAAGTATTTCCGCGTGTGCAAAACTGGCTTGCACCCGTTGTATGTGAACGTAGAGTTTAAAGCACCCGATCATCACGTGATGCTTGAACACGACAAACTTTCGCAACGGTGCATACATGGGGAGAACACAGTTTTATCTTGATCTTTAAGTTAGGAATCATCTTATAATGCTACCGTCGCGATCTAAGCATAATAAGATACATAAAAGGATAAACATCACATGCATATAATTTTATGTGACATGGTATAGCTAATCTTCGCGCAATGATCTCCATCTTATGCGTGCCAGCATGATCTCCATCACTCCACCATGATTGCCTCCACCACGAATAGCAACCACAACTATTGCTAACTACTTAGCGATAAAGTAAAACTATTACATGGCGTATAAGAAGTTGACACACAGGTCATACACAATTATAAAGACAACCATATGGCTCCAGTCGGTTGTGTACTCATCGACATGCAAGTCGTGAAACATTACAAAACATGATCATCGCATACAACATACACATCACATCTTGGGCCATACCATGTCACAGAAACACTCCGTGCAAAACCAAGTTAGACGCCTCTACTTTGTTGTTGCATGTTTTACGTGGCTTATGGGAGTAACAAGCTAAGAACGATTCTTACCTACGGAAAGCCACAACGGTGATATTATGGTTGCCAACATACGGTGTAAATCCCATGACAACTATAGTGAGAGAAACTGGCATCCACCAGCCGCATGTGTGGAACAAGCCACACGTCAAGTGCGGAGCCGGTCTCGCGAACGAGGTCGCGTAAAGTTGGCCTGGACCGCTACGATCTCTCTATCCGCGTCATAAGAAGTACACAAACAAGAGGCTTGCAACAGAAAACATCAACGCCCACAACAAGCATGTTGCGTTCTACTCGTGAAACACATCTACGCATAGATCTAGCTCTAATACCACTGAAGGGTTTCACAGCATAGTAAATCAAAAAAATTCTACGGATGTGAATGGGGAAGCCAAGATCTAATATAGGAGATGCAAACAACGAGGGTGGATATATGAGATCTTCATACCCTTGAAGATTCGCACAGTGGAACGTTCGACGGAACGTGGTTGATGTAGTCGTACTCGCTTCTCCTCCTCGCGATCCGATCCGATCCAACACCGCAAGTGGCGATGCCTCCGAGAGATGCACACGTATGGCACCTCGACGTCTCCTCCTTCCTCGGTCCATCAAGTGGGGTGGAGAGATAGATTGGATCTACGACACGACGGCGTGGTGCAAAGGTGGAGAGTTTCTGCGGCAGGGATACGCCTACGCGCAGTCGGGAGAGAGAGATATGGAGGGTAGCAGTATGGCGGCTAGGGTTGAAGGAGTTGTGGGGGGAGGGTGCGCCCCCGGCCCTCTTTATATAGAGGGGTGGGCGGCTTCCCCTTTCCCCTCCTCCAAGCCTAGGGCCGGCGGCCAAGGGGGAGGAGTGGGGGGCAAGTTTCCCCCCTCCTTCTAGAAGCTCTCCCTAGGGTTTCCCCTAGGGCTTGGCCGGCTGGGACTATGGGGCCTTGTGCCCCTGGCCCAATGCGGCCAGGGAACTCCCTCGTAGGCCCACGCCCCCTCCCGACAAGTGGGGCCACGTTGGTCCCACTCCAGAAGGTTCTAGAAGCTTCCGATACAATACTGAACAATCCGAAACAATTCCGAACTCCAAAAACTGCTTTGCCTTATATGAATCTTATTCTCCGGACCATTATGGAACCTCTCGTGATGTCCTGGATACCATCCGAGACTCCGAACAAAAACTCATAAACCAATTATCCAATCTATCCTAGCATCGAGACACGTTAAGTGTGTGACCCTACGGGTTTGAGAATATGCAGACATGATCTTCTATCAATAATCAACAGCGGGGTCTGGAAACCCATATTGACTCCCACATACTCATCGATGATCATGTCGGATGAACCACGATGCCAAGATTCAATTAATCCCATATACATATTCCCTTCATCACGCGATATTTTACTTGCCCGAGATTCGATCGTCGGTATCGGCATACCTAGTTCAATCTCGTTCACAGCAAGTACTTTACTCATTCCGTAATCCAATATCACTGTGATTAACTCCTTAACCACGTGCTTGCAAACGGTGTTGATATCGATTACCGAGTGGGCCCGAAGTATATCTCTCCGACTTGGGAGGGACAAATCCCATCTCGATACATACAACCCAACAAGTATTTTCCGATCACCTGAGAGACACCTTTATGATCACCCTCTCATAGGATGACGTTTGATGACCTCAAAGCTTTCTTCCAATACCAGGGAGTTGCATTATCTCATGGTCTAAGGAATACAATATTTGACATAAAAAAAAGCTTCGCAAAGATGAACACGATGACACCATCTAATTGCTCTGCTTGGTTTGGGTCTATCCATCAAACCATTCTTCCAATGATGTGATCTCATTATTAATCGACAACTCATGTCTATGGTTAGGAAACCTTAACCATCATTAATCAATGAGCTAGTCCATAGAGGCATACTAGGGACACGGTGTTGTTCATAAACCTGTTATCGCCATATTTTGGCCAAAGGAGGAGATGGGCCGTAATCAAGATGGGCTTGGAAGATACATATGTGCAACGTGTTGTTGAATCGGCCTTGTGCGTGGATTTGGTCTAAATTGCCCGTGTATCTGTATATTGTAGTAGGTTCCGTTTCGGTTTAAGTAAGAGATAGAGTTGTTAGGGTTATTCCAAAGATAGAAAGTCTCCGGACTATAAATATGTACCTAAGGTTATTGAGAAAAGGAGGACAATCACGTTCACAACAAACACAATCTCGGCGCATCGCCACCCCTTGTTTCTAGGGTTTCTTTCGGGTAAGTGCCATGCTGCCTAGATCGCATCTTGCGATCTAGGCAGCATCTGCTTATGCGTTATTTGGTGTTACTCGTACTGAAGCCTTGTTGATGGCGAGTAATACTATTATCATAGATTTGTTTAGGTTAGCATCGGTACTTTTTGCTATGATCGTTTAGTTATGATACCTCTAGTTATCTCGCTGCCTTTGCACCTTTTCCCGGGTGTAAGGGTAGCATCTTGCTTGATCTTTATTCAGTCGATTTGATCCGTTATAGTTTTGCCTTGTTTTCCAAGGTTTAGTTTGATATCCACGTAGTCAGGCCTTGCAAACGGATTGAGCGATCCATGTAATGCGTGAGGATATGGTTTGCTAATTCGAGAGGAGTTGTTAGGAATTGACTTTACGTCGGTTGTTAGGCCTTCTCTAGGGTTAGTTTTCTATCATCTTTTGTATTTACCAGCTCAATTACGTGTAGGATGTTCCAATTACGTGGTGAAACGATAAACCGTCGTAGATCGATTTAACTTGTATTGATGAAGCAAAACCCCATGTTATCGTAGATCTAATGCGAACCATGGGATAATCGGCTCAGGAGCCGATTCACGAGAAACACAGGAGCAGTCCACGGCTCGAATTTTACGTATACTTGTTTACCATGCAGAAACTGATCGAAGCAATCCATCACCTTCGACCGGTATAGGTCAGCGGCATGCCCTCGAATCAGCGGGGCGTGTCGGAGTTTTGCGGGCCGTTGCCGAGGAACAGGGCCCACGGATTCAGGAGCCTCCGGCTCTTCGTGTTGCTCGTCGCTGCTCGCGGTGGGTTTTGACAGGCAACACATTCAGAACGCCGGTGGGACCTTCAACAAGATTCTGCATCAACATCCGACGCTGCGATGGGGGCGGAGTCCGCGTCTGACGATCTGCCGGAGGAGCACAAGGCGAAGTATGATGATATCAAAGCTCTCTTCGAAGCTGATCTCATCGGCTCTTTTGAGAGGACCCGTAAGCATGGCATCAGGTGGAAAGGGTTCTTGTGGCATCCCGCAAAACCACTACTAGAAAATCGCGTTGTTTTTGTGCATTGCATCGCCATCATCATGCATTGTTTGACTGCATTAGTTTGAAAAGCCTAGTTTTGATTTATACAAATACCCCTCTTATGTTCAAACACAAAACCCCGATCGCATCGGAGATTTTATTTGTCTAAAGACTGTTTGCAAAATGGCCTAGTTTTAAAATAGACAAGACCAAACAAACACACATTTGAAAACAGCCCCCACCTAAATCCTAGTCCCACCAAATTCTATCCTACCCACCAACCGTAGACCGCCACCTCACCCTCTCACCCTTTTCCTACCCACCCTGCCACCTCACCGATCCACCCTCTCCTTCCCCCTCTTTTCTCACCTCAGTCCCAGCTACCCACCCACTCACCCTCCCACCGACACCTGGACCCCACCCCTCAGACCCCACTCCCTCCAAAACCGACCCCCACTCCCACCTTCCCCTGACCCCCGGGACCCACCCAGGACCCCACCTGCCCGCCCCTTGGACCCGGTCCACGCCAACCCCACGTTCCCCTGGCCCGTCTGGGACCCACCCCCAACCCCACGCCTGTGATCTCCTCCCACCTTCTCCCTCTCCCGTCGCCCCCCGCATCCCGCGTCGGCCCCTCATGGCGACCCCTCCCCCCGCCGGCGACCCTCCCCTCTGTCGCTCCTCTCCTCCCCCGCCTCGGCCCGCTCCGCTCTCCTCCTCGCCGCCATCCGCTGAGCTCGCCTCCCTCTCGTGCCGCCTCCTGCAGCCCCAGCCCGAGCCGCTCTCTCGCCGCATCCTCCCCTCCCCGCGCCTTCCTCCAGCGAGCCGCCTCCTCCTCCTCGCATCCAGCGTCGCCCGGCCGGCCGCCCGCTCGAACCTCCCTCTCGGCCCGCCTCACCCCCTGCCGCCACCCACTTCGCCCGGCCGCTCGGCCAACCACCGTCCGCCTCCGCGCCCTCCTCGAGCTCCCTCCAGCGTCGCTCCACCCGCGCCCTAAGCCCGGCGCCGTTCATGCCGCCTGGCCCGGCCTTGCCCTCTCTGGCCATGGCGTCCCGCTGCCCGCCGTCTGCTGGCCTGCCAGCGCCATGGCGCCGCCGTCGCCGCTCCTCCGGCCGCCTCGCGCCAAGGCCCCACTGCTGCCGCCTCCGCCTCTCGCGCGCCATCCCCTCCCGTCGTCTCCTGAGCCGCGCCCTGAGAATCCTTGTCGTGTCCCTCGCCCCATGAGCCCAAACACCCCTCCGGCCTGCCTTCTTACCTTGTTTCGCGAGAGCTCCGATGCCGAGTAGCCTCGCGTGGAGCAATCGTCACCCAAGACGGGCTCGTGTTACGCCTGAAGGAAGCACCTCCCGAGGACACGTGGGTTGAGTCAAGTTCATCTTTGACGCGGAACCCCAAGACCGCCGACAAGACCGACCCGTAACAAGTTCTCCGTTTTCGTCGCCAAGATCTCCGCACGAACAAGACCAACCCGATGCCGGCCACAGATGATCGAGATGACATACTAAGATCTTCGACAGGGAACGACGAGAACTTCTGCCGGAGTCCAAACCCCGAAGGCCAAACCCGATGGCTCGACATGATCTTCCTCAGGGGACGCCAAGACACCGTCGAACCCCGCAGACCGAACCTCGGCGCGTCAAGCTCTCCTTCCCGGAACCCGGGACGCCAAGTACTTCCCCGAACGTCAAGTCTGACCCGAACCGCGGACCCGACAAGGTCTTCACGATGACAAAAACGACACCGACCCGGGCGAGTCCGATGCGCCCCGACGCCACGCCAAGTTCGTCCACCCGAACGCCAAGATATACCCCGATCCGAAGACCCTAACCCCGGAGTCCGAGACCGAACCCGTCGAACCCTGGACCCTGAGACCGACCCCGAACCCCGGAACCCCAAGATCTGCCGAACCCTAATGTGTGCCCCTTTCTCGAGCCCTATTTTATAAATGTAATAACAAATTGATGCATATTGAATTGTCATACTCGCATGCATATTTGTGTGGTTTGGGGGCCTTATGCCGATTCACCTCTTAATTAAATACGGGGCCCATATGCGGGCAAATCTAGTCTCATATTGGCCTCATTTAAATTTGTGCATCGAACCGTTGTCATATCTTGCCTTGTTAAGATAACATTTAATTTGCGGGGTAGCTAAACAACATGAACCACCTAATTAATTGTCGGGACCCCGGTTCCGCTTAATATGACCTAATTGCATCGCACTTCTGCCATGTCATACATCATACATGCATCATGCCGATCTTCTGCCGTTGTATTAAATATTGCAGCCGGTGTTTATTCTAGCGTTTTGCTTCTTCGCGGATAAGGCCGTTGAGTTGATGCGAGTGTCGACCCGATATTCGGTTGAACCTTCGGCAATGTTTTCAGGCGAGCATCTCCCCCTTTCTTCCTATCTTACTTTTCTAGTATTTATTCCCTCATGTTGATCTTTGCTATCTGTGTTGCGATGCTCTAGTTTTCGTACCCGTGATATCCCTTGCAGCCATATATAGCCTTGGGACACATCCTATTACCTGTTGTTTGGTAGATGGTTGGACCCGCGTGTCGTAGTCGCTTGCTCAAGTGTTTTTGCGTGTCGTCAAGTACCACAATTGTTGGAGAATTGCCGCATGTTGATGTTGGAGATGATCATAGCTTTACTTTTCGTTCACTTTAAATAATGTTTAACAACTAAAATTGAAGTAAGTAAGCAGAGGCATCGGTGGGTGATAGATAATGTTGGTTTCCGACCGCCCACTTGTGTCCCGTAGGACCCCGAGTTCTTGACACCTGTTCCGAGATCGAGCGCGCTAACCACAGGTGGGGAGATATGGGCCCCCATTGATTATTACCTGATTTCAAAGTATTGTCTTGGGGCCACAAACTAGTTTGAGGTTTTATTTACGATCCTGTACTTATGCCATGCTTTCTTGCATTATTTACGTTTGCGAGGAGCACCTTATCTTTAGGAAGCGGAGTGTTTTCGGTATCGACGGTCCCGTTTGGGGATTCTTTGTCGTTCTGACATGGCATAAACCCTAAGTCCATCTCGAGACCGCCGACTTCGTTTGCGGGTTGGTGGGTGGCCCCATGTACTTGCTTTGGTGCAGGAACATCGTGACTTAGGCCCCCGACATACCGATGGGTGTATGTTAAGCGATCGGCAAAAAGGGTCAAGTGCTGTGGATACTTTGGTGCACCCTCAGGTTAAATCTTTTAGAAGCCGTGTCCGCGGTTATGGACGACTTGGAGCACGTTGCTTGATCATAGACAACTATAACTAAAGTTTCTTGTTATAAATTGACTTGTATCCGATTTGACTAGTAATCGCTTCACTATCACGGAATGGCTAAATAAAAGTACCAACAACTGCTGGGTTTTGGGCTTATCTCATGCTATCTGTATCTGACTAGTAAGTGTTGCCACTATAACGGAATGGTTAACTAAAAGTGCCCACTGCTTACTTTATCAGGACGATTATCTAAACCTGACTATTAAAGTGTCGCAACTATAATCGAATCAAGAAAGCGCCAACTGTGTGAGTTCCTAGGTTGACTTCCTCGTTGGTCTCGAGGGGGAAACGCCAGGATGGGTTTGTTTGATGATAGTATCAGGTTGGTTCCGAATAGGTCTTTCTCACCCCTCTCTGATAATCGCCAGTTATATCAAGTCTCTATAGGTTGTTTAGTGCATGTTGCCACGCCGCTTGATCCCATACCTATGTGGCGAGGACCTGAATTCTAGCCTCGCCGTGTCTTGGCCTCGATCTTGGCTCCTCTTTTCTTTTGCCCTTTGTCGGCACCCTTTTGTTTAAGCAGGTTTTGGGATCGGCCCGTTAGCGTGGTTACCCTTCCGGCTTGGCACGGTCGAGTTATGGACGCCATTGGTTATTCTTCAGGGCTCTTAGCCCCATTTGCATCTTGTCCGTAGTCGGACGCTCTATCATTTTCAAGGTGATTTGGATCTTTGTATATTATATCTATATTCTTGACTCCTTGAGTCATTTGTTATATCATTACCTTGGGTCCCATCGATGATTGTTGTGTAATGTTATTACTTCGTTTTCCACCCGCACGAAAGTGCCTGGTGGGCACCTTTGAATCGTTTCTATGCGGGTTTGGCGGGTTCCGCTCAAACTTGCATAGGGCCGATTCTGAGGTGTTCTGATTCTCGAAGGTGCTCTTGATGAGGTGGATCATACATTTCCTTCATAGGCGCACGAGCTCTGCGGCAGAAGTCAACTACATGGTGGCTCATTCTCTTCACCGCCATTACGAGAGCCTAGTGAACGCTTTCGGCGCATCGCGATTCGTGTAGTTCAGAGATCATGAAACATCGTACTCTCGTCGGGGCCTACTCTAGGGACTCACCGGGGAGAAAGAGCTCCGACCAGGCCACAGTGCCATTCACGCTTGCAGCTCCGGAGCCACCGGGGCACCCGTCACGTCGTCTACAAGGTTGGAGGTGACCAGCGATTGTCGTTCTGTTTGAACCACCTAAAGAAATCCCACATGGATATGTGTGCACCTACGTCTTGACTGCAATAACTGACGCCAGACGAACAGATTGCAACCGCAGGATTTACAGGCAGGAGTTTCGGGCGGGGCTTGGGGCGGTATTTACGGGCAGGGATGTATGCAGGATGGACGATAAGCGAGCATGGCTAGCCAAGTGCCGGAACGAGTCATGAGAATTCAGCCCTGCAGCTCAAGCGGTGGAGCAAATCCGTACCATCTGAGAGACCGGTTAAACCCGTGCCAAAGAAGGACAATCGGCTATTCCAAGCCGTACCCTAACGAGTTTGATCTGATTCCGCCCAAGTATCGGCTCCCTGAGTTCTCAAGGTTTAGCGGATCAGAAGGGTCGAGCTCGATCGAGCATGTGAGCCGATACCTGGCATAGTTAGGCATGATTTCAGCATCGGATCAGTTACGCGTAAGGTTCTTTGCGCAATCTCTGACAGGACCAGCTTTTGGGTGGTACACCTCGTTGCCACCTGATTCGATCCAGACCTGGAAGCAACTGGAAGAGCGGTTCCACATTCGGTATCATTGAAGCTACCGAGGTGGCATTGCGGACTGGCAGTGCGGCAAAGCGGGAAAGCGATGGCGAGTACATCCAGCGTTTGAGTCAAGAACCGATGTTATTCGGCTCGTTTAATCGAAAGAAGCGGTCGGTGGCGGTGTTGGGTCTCTCGGCACCTATCAAGGATCGGCTTTCCAAGTAGAGTACAATTCATTGGCGCATGGCCCGGACGACAATGTATGAACAGCGCCACCACGAGTTGTACCAAGACAAGTTCAAGCGTCCGATAGGCTGGTCGTCTGAAGAAGAGGATCCTGACAGACCAGAGGTGGCCGTGGTGAATGGGCTCGGGGCGGATCCTGTGTCCTGCAAATGGGTGAAGCGGCGAGGGCCTGCAAAAGGGTTCGACTTGATGTAAGCAAAGCGGCGGATATTCGATTCTTCTTTGAAAGAAAAGCGGTGAAGTTACCGAAGGCCATAAAATCCCTACGGCTCAAGAGATGAGCAGGAGACCATCGCAAGTGGCATGACTCGTTCACCCACACCACCAATGATTGCAAAGAGCTCGTCACGGATCCAAGCGGCCATAGAACAGGCCGTCGATCCTTGGGCAATTCGCCATGAAAGTAGACACCAACCTGTTTCCCGGCGTCAACATGGTAGAGCACAGCCACTCCACGAGGCGTCAGTTGGATTTCTCGTTCGATGTTAATATGGCAAGACCTGTGTACCACCATGGCACATACAAGGAGGAAGGCGGTCGCTCTCGGGGCAAAGAAAGAGGCTGGTCCACGCGGCCCGTTATGATGACGGAGGTATTTAACCGAGCAAGTGAGAAGCGTGCGATATCGAAGCCACATTCCACGCATATCCTTAACAAGTATGAGCGTCAAGATCGACGCGTCGCGGCGCGATAGAGATGATGAAAGATATGAGCACCTCGCTAGAGGCGTCAAAGGAAGGAAAGGCGTGGATAAACATTGGGATTGCCCTTTCTTCAAGTATTCTTTGGGATGCGGAATGAGCCGATTGCCTACAATCGACAACCTGCCGGAATGTGGACAGCGAAGGATGACACAGTCCGATTTGGTGTTCAGCGTCTGGGCCTCTCCTTCCTCGAGCACAAGATCTCGAGGAGCCAATGGGTGAAAAGAAGCGAGATATCACCGGCCAAGGTGGTGCCCGATGGACTCAGACACACCCAAAAGCGTAGAGTTCAGCGATTGCGTAACTGGAGGAAGCCGCGGTACCTCCACGCTTTAAGAAAGCACCCGACCGCCGTGAAATCCGGCAGACCTTGGAAGCGGAGGATCGTCCGAAAAGGAAAGAGTGGCGCTACAAGCGGTAAAAGCCGGCGAAGACATCGGCACAAACATGGTGTTCATACTCCGCCGAGTTTTGCGCCCAAGAACCAAAGAGCTACCGGGCACGGTTGATCGCGCCCACGGCCGTTATCTTTGAAAAGCCACGTGAGAAGGGCTACAAACATCCGAAAGCCACAGCACTGCGAGGTTACATCAATGGGCACCGTCAAGGCAAGATGTTGGTTGACACCGAGCGGCGATCAATATAATGCCATACTCCATGCTACGGCGTTAGGACGCTCCACCGCAGATCCGATCAAAACCAACGTCACGTTAAGCGACTTCAACGGCCAAACTTGAAACGCAAGGCGTCTTGAACGTGGATCCGACCGTGCGGAAAACCATCCCTACGTCATTCTTTGTCGTGGACGAAAAGCACCTACACGTCTTCTTTGGGGAGATATTGGATTCACGCTAATCGCTGCATTCCATCCACGATGCACCAAAGGTCTAATGGGATGGAGATGAAGTGGAGGTCATTCATGCAGATGATTCGATCGAGATCTCCATAGCCGGCATGAACATCCGGGAAGCGAAGACCAAGAGCCGATCTCTGGAATCAGTCTAGATGGCTGTGAGCGCATTGAAGCTACAAAAAACGGGGTGAGGCTGGTCTTATCCACTGGCCTGACAGAGTAGCAAAGTCCACGATCGTACGTGGTACGGACGATCCCTGCGATCGGCCACAAAAAATAAAAAGCAGTAATCTTACGACAAGCAGGTCATGCAGTCGTAGTAGGGAGATTCCCTGCCATTGTAGAGCACAAATAAGGTGTAAACCGTCCTTGGCTAATGCAATCAAAAAGGGGGCCGATTCAAGCAATCGGCCCAAATCATTTTTGTTATCCTCACCAACTGTTTGCCCCGTGTTTAGCATCGATTTAGCAGGTGACGGAAAGCTAGGGTATGGTTTTACCTCCGTTGATGAGCTAGAGGAGATTGACATCGGTCCTGGGGATAAGCCACAACCAAAATTTATCAGCAAGAAGTTAGATCCGAATCTACGGGGTCCGATGATAGCTTTGTTGAAAGAATATCCGCATCGCTTTGCAGGACTATCTGAGAGATGCTCGGGTTAGACAGGAGCATCATTGAGCATCGACTCGCTTAAAAGGATTTCGCCATTCCAGCGCCGAGCACGATGATGAAGGCGAAATTTTGGAAGAAGTCAAGAAAGAGATCGAGAAAATGTTGTGACTAGGTTAATCAGGGGCCATGCGTATCGAGTGGATTTCTAGTATCGCACTGAGAGAAAAGGATGGCCGCTGGCGTGTTGCCATAGATTTTCGGGATCTCAATAGAGCTACTCCAAAGGATGAATATCCGATGCTGGTAGCAGAGACATTAATCAACGCAGCGGCTGGTCATAAGATCTTGAGCTTCATGGATGGCAATGTCGGTTACAACCAAATTTTTATGGCTCCAGAAGATATACACAAGACTGCATTCAGAGTCCCAGGTTCGGTGGGGTTGTTTGAATATGTAGTCATGACGTTTGGACTAAAGAATGCCGGCGCCACATACCAAAGAGCCATGAATTACATTTTCCATGATCTGATCGGCAAGCTGGTGGAAATTTACATCGATGACGTGGTGGTCAAGTCTGCTTCAGTACAAGGACACTTGGACGATCTGCAACGCGTCCTGGACCGAACAAGAAAATTCGGGCTACGGATGAATCGAAAGAAGTGTGCCTTCGGGGTGACGGCCGGTTCTTGGGTTTCTTGGTCCATGAACGCGAATTGAGATCGGCTGAAAAGTCGAGGCGGTGCGAACAATGAAGCCACCTACCACGAAGAAAGAACGCAGTCTCTCATCGGCAAGATCAACCGTGGAAGATTCATCTCAATCTGTCGGGAAGAATAGAGCCGTTCATGGACTGGTGAAAATTAAATCGTCGATGAGGAGTTCCGGGGCGAACAACAACGAGCCTTCGACGAGATCAAAGAATATCTAACGAAGCCGCCATGTTGGTTCCGCCACCGGGTAGGCCGTTCTACATTTACTTGTCGAGTGACACGCCCATCGCCTCGGTGGTGGTGCAAGTTTATGATGGTGCAGGCGAGTTGTGTTTTACATCGGAAGAAGGATCTTTGGATGCGAGACAAGGTATCCCGAGATCGATAAGTTGTGCCTCGCACATTTTCACTGCACCAAGCGCGCACATCTTGCTCTCGGAGATTATCATCATATGCAAATCGATGTCATAAAGCACATGCCGTCGGCTCCTATGTTGAAAGGCCGACTCGGCAAATGGATGTTTGCATTATCGAATTTGACATCCGTATCAACCCGAAAGTGGTTAAGGGTCGCATTGGCCGACCTTATTGCTGAAAGGATCAACACTAATATAGCAGTGCTGTCTATATGAGCGTGGGCTATGTTTTTTGATGGATCGGTTTGTGATGATGGTTGCGGCATCGGCATTCTACTCGTGTCGCCCCGGGGGGCAACATATTCCTTCTCCATCAGGCTAGCTATCCCTCGCACCAACAACGTCGCCGAGTATGAGGCGATCCGCAGGAATGGAGTTGCTCGAAGCCGGAGCGAGGCGGGAAATTTTGGAGACTCCAAATTGGTGATTTCCCAACTCACGGAGGAATACAAGTGCGAGCGAGTCGCTCTTCCCATTATGGTTACCGCCGTGAGCTCATGGCACGATTCCGGTACATAAACTTTAACTGGATCCCGCGATCGCAGAATACCGAGGCGAATGATCTCGCACAAATGGCTTCAGGCTACAAGGACGTAGCAGAGGGAACTGATGTTCAAGTACAGTTCCTGGAGGCAGACGACTGGAGAGCCGATATCTTCAATTACTTGAAAGATTCGGCTCGGGGGGCACCTAAACGGATAAGGTACAAGGCCATGAAGTATGTGCTTATTGGGGCGACATGTTTTACAGGACTCTGGAAGGGTTACTGCTCAAATGTCTGGGACCAACCGAGGCCAATCGTCTCCTACACGAGGTACACGAAGGCGCCTGTGGAACTCACCAATCGGCTCACAAGATGAAATGGTTGATCAGGCGATCAGGGTTTTATTGGCCCACCATGCTTGAGGACTGTTTCAAGTACTACAAAGGGTGTCAAGCATGTCAGAAATTTGGAAAAATTCAGATGGTACCACAAGAATGAACCCCATAATCAAGCCTTGGCCATTCCGAGGTTGGGGCATGGATATGATCGGCAAGATCAATCCTCCATCAAGCAAAGGCCACATGTGGATTTTGGCCATTACGGATTATTTCACTAAATGGGTGGAAGCCGTCCCTATGAAGTCAGTGAACTCGAAGGATGTTATCAATTTTGTGAAAGAACACGTCATTCATAGATTCGGGATTCCCCAAACTATCACGACCGATGGAGGTTCGGTCTTCATTTCTCATGAGTTTAGAAAATTCTGCGAGGACACGGGAATTAAGCTGATCCGATCATCTCCATACTATGCTCAAGCAAATGGGCAAGCTAAAGCGTCCAACCAGAGCCTTATCAAGCTGATCAAGAGGAAAGTCGATGAGCACCCTAGGCGTTGGCACGAGGTTTTGTCAGAGGCTTTATGGACTTATCGCATGTCATGTCATGGAGCGATAAAAACCTCGCCATACCATCTAGTCTCTCGACAAGCCGTATTGCCACAGGAGATTACGGATCTAGACGTGTCACTTTTCGAATGATCTAACAATCAAGAATATGCGTACGATGAGTGGCGGTGTTGAGGATTTAAGCGAGCTTAGGCTGTGGTCGCTTGAGAAAATCAAAGAGAACAAGGCCAAGGTAGCTCGTGCATATAATAAGAAGGTGAGACCAAAGGAGTTCCACGTTGGCGATCCGGTATGGGAAGTTGTATTGCCATTGGGGACTAAGGATGCGACATATGGTAAATGGTCTCCAAATTGGCACGGGCCATACAGGTCGATCAAGTTTTAAGGGAACGCAGGCTTGAGGAGCTGGCGAATTCCCGATGGTATCAACGGCCAACATCTCAAGAAATATTTCCCAAGCATGTGGAGCGATGGGCGGTGAAATGTGGGGGCGATACATGAAATCGGCCAAATAAAAAAAAATATAGCCGATGCACGTCATCGACTCTAGAGGTTCAAACTGTTACAAGGCGGTGCGGTTACGTGAATGAGCTACTGAAGGAATGCCTCGAAGGCGTGGAGGGCGTCAGCACGGACACGATCCACCTCGGCGATCTCGGCTTCGTCATCTTCGTCCTTGCCCGTCACTATCTGTTTGTTCAGGGCACGTATTTCCACCATATCAGTCTTCAGTTGAGCTTTGAGGCCTTCTGCTTCGTCTTGGGAGCGGGCGATGAATGCTTCCTTGTCACGAATGAGCTCTTTAGTCGCCCGGACCTTCTCTTCAAGATCTTCCAATTCCTTTTTCAAGGATGCAAGCTCGGCGGTACTGACAGAGGTGTCAGTTTTGGCATCCAGAGACGCCTTTTTCTCGTTAAGCTGCTGACATTTGTCTGCAATATTGGCCTTCAGCGGGAGTTGGGCGCGGCGCAGATTAATCCTCTCATGAGCCAACTTCACCCTTGACCCGTAGAAAGACAGAGTTACGACTGGCCAAAGCTTCACCTGCAGTGCTACTGGGAGTTGGTCCTTGATTTCGGCAAGAACGCTCTTCACCTCTTCAGAACCCTCGATCAACTCCTCGATCGGGGAGGACAGCAAGGCTTTGAGACGCTGGAATTGAGGTAGAACAACCCTGGCTCGTGGTTCATCGTTGGCAACAGAGGGAGTTGGTTCGATGGACTCATGGTCGAACGTCAGCAGGCCTGAGATATCACAACCCTGGCAGGCCGAAATGGCGTCAGTATGCGTCCAACATGGAAGGATTAGCCGAACGAAGCGAACGTACCTCTCCTAAGATCAAGGGGGTAGCAGATGACGAGACAATCGACTTGTGTGTTGTTGGTGGGGGCTTGGCCAAAGTGGTAACCGTTTCATCTACGCCTTCAGGGATTACTAGATCCAGCCTTGTGAGAGGCATCGACCTTGCCAGCTTTCCCACTAGAAGCGTCGATCTGCATGGGAGGTGCTTAGCCGATGTAAATAATGATGAATCGGCAGATAAAAAAGAAACAATTGGTGAGAGCGTGGAGGGTGATGACTTTCGAAACCTCCTGGCTCGACAAAGAAGTTTGCAGTCCCTTGCGAGCCCTCTTGGGGCTCACGGTGACCCGCCGACCGGGTGCTCGGGCAGCAGTTCGAGAACCCTTTTTCACGGAGCCGATGGTGGCAAATCTGGCTGGCTCGGTGTGATGGTCCTCTCAGAGTCTGTTGGGCCCAATTCTCCTCGATTGGATTGTGTGTCCTCGCTGGAGGAGTCTTCGACGGAAGCCTGGAAGAAAGGAGAGCTAGTAAGCACGAGCATGTTTGCAAGGATGAGAAAGATCGACCAAGGCATGGATCAACGTACATGCGAACTTTCTGGAGAAGGGCTCCGGCGCCTCAAGGTCTTCCTGGCAGCTACCTTCCTCACCATCTTTCTTGTTTTAGTAGGAACTCGAGAGGCAGCTGACTTAGAAGTTGCTTGGTTCCTGGAAGCCGATTGTGGTGATATCGGCTGGTTCTGCATCACGACCTTTTTCAAAGGTGGCGAGTTTTTGCAGAAAAGGACCACAGGAGCTGGTGGGAAGAATTCAAAGGGGGAGCCATCACCGTGCATAGGTTCAGGACCATCTTGTTGCTGCAAGGAGACAGAGTGGTTTATTAGAAGAATCATTTGTGAGCTGCATCCAGATTTACGAGTAGTGGTACATTCTCACGGGATGTCATATTCAGCATCGAGCTGTTCCAGCAACGGTCCCAGAGCTCTCCTGAAGGCATGAGTCTTCCACATCGACCACCAGTTCTTAAAACCATCGGTTGATGAAGCGAAGGTGAGGTTGTTGGGAATTGGGATGGTCAGAGCATCGAAGAAGGAATAACACCTTTGGCTGGTGAGAGGATCGGGCAGGTCAGCTCTGCTCTCTGTAAGATGGTGGAGAAAGAAATGGGAGGTACTTGTCCAGGCCAAATTGCCGGGCCACTAGGACCGGGTAGAATTCGTATCCGCTTGATTATTACATTGGATGTGCTCATTCCAACCGGAAGGAAACAGGACGGATCAGTGGAAAATAGCCGAAGTCTTTGGTGTCATCGGCAAAGTTGTCTAGCTCAAGGAGATTGGATTTTCAAAATGTTCCGATTCTTCCATATGAGGAAAGAATATACGATTGTCCGTGCCTTGGAAGAAAATGTTGAACCACTTGGATGCTTCACGAGGATCGTTTACTACGCGCCTATCTGAGCTTGGCGTAGCTGGTGCATCGGATCCGCTTCCTTTGGCATCCGGAAAGGTGCAACTCGCCAAAAGGGGAAAGTTTGGGACATGGTTTTGAAAATACGGTGAGCCCATAGCTGAATGAACCACCAAGGACCTCTGTTTGATCGCTATGCCGGAGAACAGCTTGACAGACATCAACTGGAGATATCGATAGACTTCTCCAAGGAACAGTTTGCCGATGCCAAGTTGAGTGCCTTTGGCGAGTTCGTAGGCCAAGGAGAGATAATTCTTGGTTGGAGCAAGGTAAGGGCCACAGAATATGAAATGTTCCAGCCAGAAGTTGAGGAAAGCCGTGTGTTCTTTCTCCATGACAGGGCCTTTAGTTTTCATGTGGTTTTGAATATAGGCACCCCAGTTCGTGCAGTCTGTTTTGGAAGAAAGCTTGTAGGGGACCTTTGTCAGATTAAAAGCAGAGGGGCTGGGTGATGTAACGTCCGCATCATAATCATTACCACGTCTATGAGGTTGGTGTCATGGGGCCATGACCGAACATGAAGCGATTCGAGCATCGGACGAAATAACCGATGGTTTTAGAAGATTTTCATGTTTTTCAAGGGAGACAATGATAAATACAAGGCATCGGCTATTCCGTGGTTTCCCATTGAGATTGGTAAGTTTTGGCTACTGTTGTACCAAGAGACCCAATGTTCGGGAGGATTAGGCCAGCTCGCATAGCGATCGGTCAAGAATTCAAATCTAGGTTTTGGCTTACGAAGGGGATTCATTTGCCTCATAAAGATCGGATGGGCAGGGACTAGATTACAGCGGGCCAAGACAGAGAATTTGGGAGAGAAGGATGCACAGAATGTCGAAACCTAAAAAATTTAATGGTGGAATAAAGCATTAATGTGTGTTGCCATTAATTCCAGACCGTGTTGATTGCGAGGAGTAGGCGACCTTGAGACCGAGACATTTGTGTTGGTGTTGGACGATTCCGCCATCTAGTTTGCCGGCGGAGATGGATCTATGCAATTGGGGATCGAGGGTTCTTGTCGCTGTGAGCTTGGTCTATTCCGTGAGGCAATTGGAGATCTGGGTTGGCCTTTTTTGAAGAGGGTCACAGGCTACCGTTTGAAACTGGAAAGTGGCCGCTCAGATTTGACTAAGTATGCGACCAAATTTGGCCTTGTCAACGTTTGTGGGGAAAGCCGATGTGTTACCATCGGCTCTTGGGGCTTTGACTTGGTTGATCAGATGAGCGAAGATGGTGAAAGCCGATACATTACTATCGGCTTCTGGAGCATTGACCTATTTTGACTATTGGCAAAAGCGAATTGGAAAAGCAATCTTTGTTGATTCAAAAGACGATTGTTTACAATGGAGCCGATTGCTTACAAAAGGAAATCTACTACTAGTACTACTACTACTAGTTCCTAATCTAGAGGCCGGTGTCGTCGCCGCTGTCGTCGCTGCCGTCATCATGGCCATCACGGCTGGCTGTCTTCGCCGCCTTCTTTGTAGATGTCGTGGGGCCTCCTCGTCCTCGTCGTCGTCTTCGGTGTCCTCGCTGGACCCGGCGCGGAAGCGCTTCACCGACGGGTATTCATCGGAGGAGGTGTCCTCCTCCGCTTCCTCCTCATCGGAGGATTCGACGCCATCCTGTGACCGGCGTCGTCGGAGTCTCCACCCCGGTTCCCGTCGACAAGGAACTGGAGGCCCTCCTCGCCGTCGGTCAGGGACTCGTCGTCCTCCGACCAGGCGGCGAAGTCCTAGTCTCTCTCGTCCCACCATTGTGGGGCGAGAGCCTCGTACGCCGCCATTGGCGGGTGCTCCGGCGTCGGCTCTCGGTTGCTCATCATGTTGGAAGATTGGGAGGAAAGGGCGGATGATTTGGAAGAGGAAGAGGAGGCCATGGCGGAGGAAGAGGGTTTTTTCGGCGGAGGAAGAGGGTTTTTTGGCTAATGGAGGAAGATGGGGGCTGCAAACTGCTCAGATGAATTTAAATAAGGGGAATAGTGGGAGGTGGTTCAATGCCATAGCGGTTTCCCAGAATGTGGTGCCAAAATTGTCAAATCATGCACTGCGGAGAAGTTGAGAAGACAGGGCATCATGATGAGGGGGCCCGTGACGATTCTGCTCTGCAATGCGTAACCCGATATAAAAAAAAGGGGAGAAGAAAAAACATCAATAGAGTGGTTTTGGAATTATTATTGCCAAAACCAGGGGGGCATGTCTTATCGCCATATTTTGGCCAAAGGAGGAGATGGGCCGTAATCAAGATGGGCTTGGAAGATACATATGTGCAACGTGTTGTTGAATCGGCCTTGTGCGTGGATTTGGGCTAAATTGCCCGTGTATCTGTATATTGTAGTAGGTTCCGTTTCGGTTTAAGTAAGAGATAGAGTTGTTAGGGTTATTCCAAAGATAGAAAGTCTCCAGACTATAAATATGTACCTAAGGTTATTGAGAAAAGGAGGACAATCACGTTCACAACAAACACAATCTCGGCGCATCGCCACCCCTTGTTTCTAGGGTTTCTTTCGGGTAAGTGCCATGCTGCCTAGATCGCATCTTGCGATCTAGGCGATATCGCTATATCGTTATTTGGTGTTACTCGTCTTGAAGCCTTGTTGATGGCGAGTAATACTATTATCATAGATTTGTTTAGGTTAGCATCGGTACTTTTTGCTATGATCGTTTAGTTATGCTACCTCTAGTTATCTCGCCTTTTGCACCTTTTCCCGGTGTAAGGGTAGCATCTTGCTTGATCTTTATTCACCGATTTGATCCGTTATAGTTTTGCCTTGTTTTCCAAGGTTTAGTTTGATATCCACGTAGTCGGCCTTGCAAACGGGTTGAACGATCCAAAGAGTACGTGAGGATATGGTTTGCTAATTCGAGAGGAGTTGTTCGGAATTGACTTTACGTCGGTTGTTAGGCCTTCTCTAGGGTTAGTTTTCTATCATCTTTGTATTTACGGCTCGATTACGTGTAGGATGTTCCAATTACGTGGTGAAACGATAACCGTCAGATCGATTTAACTTGTATTGATGAAGCAAAACCCCATGTTATCGTAGATCTAATGCGAACCATGGGATAATCGGCTCGAGCCGATCTGTGGAAACTCGGAGCCGGCCACTCGAATTTTACGATACTTGTTTACCATGCAGAAACGATCAAGCAATCCATCACCTTCACGACCAAGTATAGGTCGTGGCACGCTCGAATCAGCCGGACGTGTCGGAGTTTTGCGGCGTTGCCGAGGGACCAGGCCCACCAGTTGCCAGGAGCCTCTCGGCTCTTCGTGTTGCTCGTCGCTGCTCGCCGGTGGGTTTTGACAGGCAACAAAACCACACAAGTATTAAAGTTTCCGCTTAATACAATTCTAGCATGGAATATAAACTTTATCATGAACAAGAATTATAATAATAACATCTTTATTATTGCATCTAGGGCATAATTCCAACAGATATGGAGATGTCATTTGATCAAACCTTAGACAATACGGTATTGCAAAGACAAAAGGAATAAGACATAGTGTTTACGGTTTAAGAACATATTTTGTTGAGTACACAGGTGGTCATCATGGGCATCCAGGTCCCGTTGTTGATCATTGGTCAGAGACGAGTCTTAACCATGTCTGTAGTATTCTCGAACTATTGGGTAACATGCTTAAGGGCTTGACAAAGCTTACAGATTATTAATGGCTAGTTTGAAATCACTTAAGAAGTGAGACGAGAGAGACTAGAAAAGTTCTAGGAGATCCGGAGGTTTTCGAAGAAAGGATAAGGAAAAAGGAACAAAAAGGGGTTTTGGATAAATGGTGATTTAAATATATGTTTATTATATAATAATTATAATTAATATATTGTAAATAAATATTTATAAAGGCGTCTTATTTGTTAGGCAAAATCCCAGAGGGATTTTCCTAAACAAAAACAGACGAAAAAGACAAAGGGTAGGATGTTTTTGAAACAACCCATGTGGGTATCGGATAATACGTGTTGCACGAGGCGGTCGCTCCTATGCGCCGCCTGGCCAGAGGGCTGCCACCGCAGCTGAGCCGAGGCCCACCCAAGGCCGCATCAGCTGCGTGGCGAGCACGCGTCTCGTGGGCAGGCCAACCCGGAACTGGCGTTGGGTGCAATGGCTGGTCATAATGCCCACCCAGGCCCCTTGCCACCGCCTTTGGTCGGGCCGAGTCCGGGTGGACGTGCCCACTTGGGTGGATGGTTTGCCTTTTTTTGTTTATTTAGTCCCACATGGGAACCCTAAGATGGAGGGACCCCTCCCTCCGCATATATAAAGGGGTACCCATATGAGGATTAAAACACACCAATTTCCACCTAGAAATAAATAAAAGGCTTGTGTTGCCTATCTCTTTTCTCTCTCTTGTGACCGTGGCCCCTTGTCAGGGTTGTGTGAGCGAGGAGTTATTCATCGCAAAGCGCCATCACGCTATGGGATTTGGAGCCGGGGATCTACTTTCGCAATCTCGACTGGATCAGAGAGAAGCAGGGATCATCGTCAAGCATCGTACGCGTGTGACTCCTTTGGTGGCACCATGCTTTTAGTGCTAGGAGTTGTTAGAGCCGCAGAACTTTGTGACCTCGAGGTCAGCATCAAGGCGTATTATTCATCCACGTTCCTCGCGGTACATTAACCATGCTCGGTCTTTAAAGGTATGAATACCGTATCTCCGACTGTTACTACATTACTAGTAGATAGATCCTAGCATTAGGGTTTTGTTCATTAGTAAATTATTGTTTTCTGCCCTCGTAACCTTATGCAGCTCGATTATTGTAGAGCCTGTTGGGAAACCCCAAGAGCAATGTGTGATGAGCACAGCAACAAGTTTTCCCTCAGTTGTGAAACCAAGGTTATCGAACTAGTAGGAGAAAGGAAATAGTTCCCAAGGTGTTGCTAGCAACGTGGAACCTGTACAACACAGCCAAAATACTTTGCCCCAACTTACAGTGAGGTTGTCAAGCTCACCGGTTTACTGAAAACAAAGGATTAAACGTATAGTGTACAAGAAAGTAATTGCTTGTAGTAATTGCAGAAAGTAAACAGTAGATTGTAGATGGAATTGTAGGGGTTCGTAGCATGGAAAACAAAAAATTTCTACCACATACAAACAAACAAGCCAAGATCTATCTACTAGATTGTAGCAACGAGTCGATGGAATAACTCACCCTTGAAGATTCCAAAGTGTTTAACGAGAGCGGATTCTCGTGGGTGATGTAGTCGTACTCTTGCCGATCTCAAGATCGCGTAGACGATCCTTCCATTGCCCGCCAGCGCCCGCAATCGGTCACATGTTCGACTGACGAAGACCTTCCTATCCCTTGTTCCAGAAAATGGAGGTTGTAGCACTCTCCTCGCGATTCCGGCAGCACAACGGCGTGGTACCGGAAGTAGAGGGGAGATCTCGCAGGGCTTCGCCTTAAGCCGAAGCGAGTATGGTGGACTATGAGAGAGAACCTCAGTGATCTAGGGTTTAGACGCACCAAGGAGGATCAAGGCCGGCGGCTAGGGTTTGTCTAGGCGGCGGCAGTAGGAGGTGGCGGCGTCGGCGGCTAGGATTAGGGTTTGCGGGGCGTGGTATTGTGTGCTTGGAGGGGCAGCCCTGCCCCTCCTTATATAGGTGGAGGGGCGCGCCAAGGGGAGGGAAGTCCTTCCCCAACTCTGTCTCCAAGTGGGCTGGCGGTGGAGGGAGGGAACTCCTCCTCAAGTAGGTTTCCTACTCTCCCTCCACCTCACAAAATAGCCGTTTGACTTTTCAAATTGGCGTTTGACTTTTCAAACTAGGATTTGATTAAACCCTTTATTTTGTTCAGCGATGACACCTAGTACATGATGCAATCATTCAAACTTGTTATGACACATTCATGTACCCTTCCTCCGAGAGTCGGACATTCGGAACCTTCTAGAACATTCGATGAAAACACGGAACCATTCTCCAACCCCAAACAGGACTTTCCTTATATGAATCTTATTCTCGGACCATTCCGGATCTCCTCGTGATATCCGGATCCCATCCGAGACTCAACAACATTTGTTCTCTTACTCATCATTCCATAACTACTCAAACAACGTCGAATCCTTAAGTGTGTCTCCCTACGGTTCATGAATTATGCGGACATGATCGAGACACTTCTAACAATAACCAATAGAGGAATCGGAAATTCATATGGCTCCCACATATTTCTACGATTTTGCGATCGAATGAACCAGTTACATACGATACCAATTTCCCTTTTTCACGATAGTTTACTTATCGAGGTTATGATCGTCGGTATCTCTACATACCTAGTTCAACCTCGTTCGATAAGTACTCTTTTCTCGTTCCGTGATATGTGATCCCTTGAGCGGACACATGCTTTTAAGCTAATTGGATGACATTCCAAGAGGGCCAGAGTATATCTATCCGTCATATGGATGGACAAATCCCACTCTTCATCCATGTGTCTCAACCAATACTTTCGAACACTCAATGCCACCTTTATAGCCACCCGATTCACGGTGTGGTGTTTGATGTCATCAAAGCATCCTTCCGGTGAAGGTGATATGCATGATCTCATGGTCGAAGGAATTAGGTTACTATGTATCAGAAAGCATATATCAATTAAACTATTAAAATGACTTGATCTTAATGCTACGCTTATCTATAGGAGTATGTCCACCATATCATTCTCCTAACGATATGATCTTGTTGTTAATAACATCTCAATGTTCATGATAGGGAAACCACAATCATTTATTAACCAACAAGCTAGTATTTATAAAGAGGCTTTACTAGGGACTCTATTTTAGTTTACAAATCACACAAGTATTAATGTTTCCTTGTTAATACTATTATAGCATGAATGTAAACATTTATCATAAACACAAAGATATAATAATAACCACATTTATTATTGCCTCTAGGGCATATCTCCAACAGGAATAACAGTGGGAAGAAATAAACCGGGGTCCACAATTCAATAGAGGTGTTTCTCCATAACATAAATAACATGTTGGGTAAACAAATTATAGTTGGGCAATTGACAGATAGAGAATGCATAACAATGCATGTACATGGCATGATGATCGCTATGAAATTCGTTTGGGCATTACAACATAATACATAGACCGTAATCCAACTGCATCCATGACTAATAATCAACCTCCGTGATATCATCCGAACAACCCTCGGGTATTAAGTTGGAAGCAATAGATAATTGCATTAAGCAAGGTGTGTAAAGTAAATAATACAATTGCCCTTGGACAAAAGATTTTTGTTTTCTCCCTAGTAGCAACAACACATCTACAACCTTAGAGGTTTCTGTCACTCCCCCAAATTACTAGAGGCATGAACCTACTATCGAGCATAAATACTCTCTCTTGGAGTCACAAGCAACTACTTGGCCAGAGTAACTACTAGCTAGCAATGGAGAGCATGCAAGATCACAAATAACATAGACATGATAGAATCAATAATCAATCTTGACATAGTACTCAATATCCATCGGATCCCAACAAACACAACATATAGGATTACAAATAGATGATCTTGATCATGATAGGCAGCTCACAAGATCTAAACATGATAGCACAAAAGAGGTGAAACAACCATCTAGCTACTGCTATGGACCCATAGTCCAAGGATGAACTACTCACACATCACTCCGGAGGCTGGCATGGTGATGAAGAAGGCCTCCGGGATGATCTCCCCTCTCCGACAGGGTGCTGGGAAGAGATTTAAATTCCTCTTGATCTAGGGACGATGGTGGCGGCGGCTACGGACTTTTTCGTGGAATTCTGATCGGGTACTTAGGGTTTTCTCCTCGGGGGGTTTATATAGGCGAAGGAGCAAGGTTGGTTGAGGACCAGGGGGCACACCATAGGGCGGCGCCCCCTGGCCACGCATGGACCTGGTGTGGCCGCCCTAGGGTGCGCGTCCCTTTGGCCTCTTGACTCCGTGTTCGTCTCTGAGAAATAGGAAGTTCGGCTTTTGTTTCGTTCCATTCTGAGAATATTTCTTTACTTGATTTTCTGAAACTAAAAATATCAGAAAACAGGAACTGACACTGTGGCATCTTTTTAATAGGCTAGTTCCACAAAATGTATAAAAATGCCTTAAAGTGTAGACAAAACATAAGATAGTTGGTACAAAATAAGCATAGGTCATAAAAAATTATAGATACGTTTACGACGTATCATAACTCTTCAGTGGTATCAAAGTTGATCTATGCGTAATACTGCTAGTACGGGTAGAACACACGAGTTGTGACGTGTGGGCATCGATTTTATAATTGTCAGTCTCCCACGTATACTTGTTTATATCGTGGTATTGACTGATGAAGCAACACGGATCGACCTTACGCGTACTCTTACGCGAGACTGGTTCCATGCTTAACATACGCTTGTTTTGTATAAGTGACTACCGGGTGTCTGTCTCTCTTTCAATAGTTGATATAGCATTTACAAAGGAGAGCCTCAGAACGGGGTTAGTAGAGATAATTATTCAATCGGTGTTGTGGTTGAAGTTCGTACGTAAGAAACAGTTTTGCATGAAAGCCCTTACAACCACGTAAAACTTGCAAAAGATAAAGTAGAAATTAGTAAAACATTCTAAGTGCCACATAAAAATCAATCTGTCATATGCTCTTGACTTTACTGCTTCAATCATCTGGGCACAATCTAACTCAACGATGATCGACAATTGGCTGAAATGAGTGGAACGTTCCAGCCCTTCAAGACACGCCTGGAGCTCTACTTCAAGAGGGGAAGCATAATCATCGAAGAATCTGCATGAAGAGAAGATCGAAGATCCCTCATTATCATGAAGAACCATGCCAAATATTGCCATGTGATCAGCTTCTCGGAAGGACCCATTGATACGTCGTAAATGTATCTATAATTTTTATGCTCCATGCTTGTTTTGCACCAACTATCTTATGTTTTGTCTACACTTTGAGACATTTTTATACATTTTCTGAAACTAACCTATTAACAAGATGCCACAGTGCCAGTTCCTGTTTTCTGATGTTTCTTGTTTCAGAAAAGCTAGTAAAGAAATATTCTCAGAATTGGATAAAACAAAAGCTGAACTTCCTATTTCTCAGAGGCGAACACAGAGTCAAGAGGCCAGAGGGAGGTGCACCCTAGGGCGGCCACACCAGGCCCAGGCGCGGCCAGGGGGGTGCGCCGCCCTATGGTGTGCCCCTGGTCCTCAACCGACCTTGCCCCTTCACCTATATAAACCCCCCGAGGAGAAAACCCTAAGTACCCGATTAGAATTCTACGAAAAAGTCCATAGCCGCCACCATCGTCTCTAGATCGGGAGGGATTTAAAGCTCTTCCCGACACCTTGCCGAGAGGGGAGATCATCCTAGAGGCCTTCTTCATAACCATGCCAGCCTCCGGAGTGATGTGTGAGTAGTTTATCCTTGGACTATGGGTCCATAACAGTATCTAGATGGTTGTTTCTCCTCTTTTGTGCTATCATGTTTAGATCTTGTGAGCTGCCTATCATGATCAAGATCATCTATTTGTAATCCTATTTGTTGTGTTTGTTGAGATCCGATGGATATCGAGTACTATGTCAAGATTGATTATGATTCTATCATGTCTATGTTATTTGTGATCTCGCATGCTCTTCGTTGCTAGTAGTTACTCTGACCAAGTAGTTGCTTGTGACTCCAAGAGGGAGTATTTATGCTCGATAGTAGGTTCATGCCTCTAGTAATCTGGAGGAGTGACAAAAACCTCTAAGGTTGTAGATGTGTTGTTGCTACTAGAGAGAAAACAACAATCCTTTGTCCAAGGACAATTGTATTGTTTACTTTATACACCTTGCTTAATGTAATTATCTGTTGCTTGCAACTTAATATCCGAGGGTTGTTCGGATGATATTCCAGAGATGGATTATTAGTCATAGATGGAGTTGGATTACGGTCTATGTATTATGTTGTAATACCCAAACGAATTTCATAGCGATCATCATGCCATGTACATGAATTGTTATGCATTCTCTATTTGTCAATTGTCCAACTGTAATTTGTTACCCAACATGTTATTTGTGTTATGGAGAAACACCTCTAGTGAACTATGGACCCCGGTCCACTTGTTTCCACTAATATTCCATCTACAATCTACTGTTTACTTTCTGCAATTACTACAAGAAATTACTTTTTTCCATACTATACATTTAATCCTTTGTTTTCAGCAAGATGGTGAGCTTGACAACCTTATTGTAAGTCAGGACAAAGTATTTTGGTTGTGTTATACAGGTTCCACGTTGCTAGCAACACCTTGGGAGTTGTTTCCTTTCTCCTACTAGTTCGATAACCTTGATTTCACAACTGAGGGAAAACTTGCTGCTGTGCTTATCACACCTTGCTCCCAGAGTTTCCCAACATGCTCTACAGTAACCGAGCCGCATCACCCATCAACTAACAGTTTGACCCACCCATCCGATGGTTTGGACCATGGTTTGATCAAGGATTTCTCCTTCTTATCAGGTAGTCGTGTAATCCCATTCTTCAGAATTGGTTCTTTTCCTTTATTCCATGTATATGTAGAACCATGCATAATATCACTGATTAGTCTCAAATAACTGCTCAGACGCCTTGAGCCTTCTAGAGATGGTAGGGGTTTATCATGAGTAGCTTCATTCCGGCCATACCACGCTCTCCAAACAACTAACAATGTCATCTCCACTATATTATTTGGAATTTCAGAAATTATCGGTCTAAACCAATCGAAAGGGGGCACCGAAAGGTCAACATCTGAAGGAAAATTCCAGCTCTTCCACGTCCACATGTTATGAGCATGCGGACAACGAAATAAAGCATGAGCCACATCCTCTATCTTCCTACAACAAATGTTAAGTAGCCTGTAACTCGCATATGTCTCTTTAGTTTATTTTTCTCTGTTGCCAAACCATTAGAAGCAGCCTTCCAAGCAAATATTTTTACCTTCGATGAAATAGAAGAGTGCGGAATTTTTGTCCAACAAGGATCATCTTCGGCTGGTCTCGCACTACACACTGCCATAGCACATTGATTCGGATGCTCAGCCCCCGAGGCCTCAGGTTGCCAGGACAAGGTAACTTAATCTTGTATGCACTGTTCACTTGTCGAAGTAACATAATCTTCAAGTTTAACATCATCGATGGGTGCAAATATTTGGCAAATGTTTACTACATCCCACCTCCCCTGATCATCTAGCATTTCAAATACACGACATACATGATGGTTGCCCCGTGGGATGAGGGTTCTACTATACGATGTACGAGGGATCCAACTATCCCTTCACACTCGAATACTTTGTCAAATAGCTGTCCAGGTTGAAGAGGGGTTACCAGTAAATACTGTATCCACACGATTCCCATTTGGACTAAATGTTTTCAACTGCATTTTTTTGGTTCCTAGAAAAGGACAACAAATGTGCAATTATAAAAGGAGTTTTCTCCTAAATTTTTTGGAAGGAGTTTTTTCTCTCTTTGTACACAACACTCAACTACTCAACACGCCTGAAGTAGACATACTAGATGCATTCTGGGCTGACCAGCGCTGAAAAAAGCCCAACTTGCTTGTGCCAAAGCAGGCTCCGAAATCCGCCTGACCCGCGCGCAACCAATTCGCGCCGCCACAATTTCGCAGCGAAAACTTTTTCGCCAGAAACAAAATATTCCGCGCGAACAACAGAGCGCTTCGCGGCCCGATTTGAAACTTCGAACCAAACGCAAGATCGCGTTTCCACCCCATTTTCGCTTCCCTTCCTTCCCACCGCCGCCCCCTCTCCGAAAAACGTTTTCCTCAAAAAATCCTCCTCTCGCGCGCTCAATCTCCATCCAAATCCCGAAAATATTTCGTCTCCGGCGCGATCATTTAAGTCCCTTCTCCCCTCCGTTCGCAGATCCCCGCGCCCCTCGAATCTCACCAATCCAATCTCGAATCCACCCGCCTCGCCACCCGCCGCCCATGGAGATCGCCGGAGACGCCGCTCCGAGCGGCGGCCGCAGCATCCGCGACCTGCCGCCGTCGAAGCGGTTCAAGTTCGTCGGCTCCAGCCTCGGATCGGCGTCATGCGTGGCGCTGCCGGCCAAGAAGCGCGCGTTCCCGCCGCCTACGCCGGAGGCGGCGCCTGTCCCCGTATGCCTCCCGGCGAAGAAGCGCGCCTACGCGCTGGCGGTGGCGGAGGAGGCGGCGGTGAAGGTCTGCCTCCCCGCGAAGAAGCGCGCGTACGCGCCGACGGTCGACGCCGTCTCGCCGGCGTGTCTTCCGGCCAAGACGCGCGTCCTCGTGCAACCACCTCCGTCGCCGGAGTTGGACGCACCTCCTCCCATCTTCCCGTCCGAGAAGAGCATCCAGGCGCCGTCGCGCCGGGATGGTGTCGACGCTCCTATCTCCGTTCCGGCGAAGAAGCGCGTTCAGATGCAGTCGCGCCCGGTGGTCGACACTGCCGCTCCCTCCGTCCCGCCCAAGAAGCGCGTCCTGACGCTGTCGCCCCTGAGGAACGCCGGTGCTCCTCTCACCGTACCGGCCAAGAAGCGCCTGGAGGGCGCCGATGCTCCTATCTCCGTCCCGGCGAAGAAGCTCTTTCAGGTGCCGCCGCGCACGGAGGCCGCCACCGCTGCTCCCTCCGTCCAGACGAAGAAGCGCATCCAGGCGCCGTCGCCCACGGACGGCGCCGCTGCTCCGCCCTCCGCCCCGGTGAAGAAGCTCGTTCAGGTGCTGCCGCGCACGGAGGCCGCTACCGCCGATCCCTCCGTCCAGGCGAAGAAGCGCGTCCAGGCGCCGTTGCCCACGGAGGATGCCGCTGCTCCCTCCGTCCCTGCCAAGCAGCGCGTGCCGGTGCCGGCGTGTCCGGAGCGCGCAGTCGCTGCTCCCTCCACCGCCGCAAAGCAGCGCGTACTGGTGTCGCGCCCTGATGGTGCCGCCGCCGCCCTCCTTGTCACTGCCAGCAAGCGCGTCCCGTCGCCGTCTGTCCCAGAGGACGGTTCTGCTCTGTTCCCGGTTTGCCTACCGGCCAATAAGCGCGTGATGTCTCAGTTTATCCCGCCCTCATCATCTCCATCAATGAAGTCTGATGGGGACCGTGTCGCTGCTGCCAAGGAAACCAGGCCTAAAGGATCCGTTAAGCGTGGCGGCACCATCAATTCTAGCGTGGCAAATTGTGCCAGAGACTGCCCAAGAGCTGAAGCGTCCAAGATGCCTGACGGCGACAAGCCCAGCGAAGTCAAGGATCTGGTGTTCGCCAAATCCCGCAGAGCGAACACTGCAAAAAAAGCGAGTGATCTACACTGCAAGAAGCTCTCCGATGTCATCACTGGTATGCAATCAGAAGTTCAAGCTGAAGAGCCTAAGGCATTGGAACAAGCGAGTGATGTACACTGCAAGAAGCCATCCAATGTCGCCGATGGCGAACAATCTGAAGTTCAAGCTGAAGAGCTCAAGACAGTCCAGCAAGCGACTGAAGCACACTGTAAGAAGCCCTCCAATGTCGTTGATGGCAAACATTCTGAAGTTCAAGCTGAAGAGCTCAAGGCATTGGAGAAAGAGAGTGATCTGCACTGCAAGAAGCTCTCTGATCTTGTCGATGGCAAACTTTCTGAAGCTCAAGAGGAAGTGCTCAAGACATCAGAGCAAGCGAGTGACGTGCAGTGCAGGAAGCTCTGCACTGTCGTCAATGGCAAACATCCAGAAGTTCAGGACGAAGTGCTCAAGACATTAGAGCAAGCTATTGTTCCTAAAGTGGCTGCACAAGCATGGGAAGAGGAGCCCAAGAAGGGAGCTGAAGTGGTGGAGGAGCCAGCGCAGCATGCTCTGGTGGAAGAAGAGGAGGACGACGGCATTCTCTGCGCGGTGTGCCGCAGCACTGACGGCGACCCGTCGGACCCCATCGTGTTCTGCGATGGGTGCGACCTCATGGTGCACGCCGCGTGCTACGGCAGCCCGCTGGCCCAGTCCATCCCCGAGGGCGACTGGTTCTGCTCGCTCTGCTCCGACAAGGCCGCGAAGAAGGGCAAGCCTGCACGTCCACCCTGCCGCCTCTGCCCGGCGAGAGGCGGCGCCATGAAGCGCACCACGGACGGGGCGTGGGCGCACATCTCTTGCGCGCTGCTCGTGCCAGAGGTGTTCTTCCAGGACCCTGACGGCCGCGATGCCATTGACTGCTCCCTCGTGCCTGCCCGCCGGTTCAGCAAGCAATGCTACATCTGCGAGAGCAGCAGGGGCTGCGCGCTGGAGTGCTCCCAGCCCAAGTGCGACCTTGGGTTCCACGTCTCCTGCGGCCTCAATGGCGGCCTGTGCATCGAGTACCGCGAGGAGAAGGGCGGCGGCGTTGTCGCCGGCTTCTGCAGGGAGCACAGCATACTCTGGGAGAAGGTAAAATCCTGCATCTTCAGTTATCTGTTTAAGACACTGTTATTTGTTATGCAGAAACTTTATTCAGCAATCTGATGTGAATATTTTGGTTGGATTTGTTGGTGCAGCAACAATTGACTGGCAAGTACAAGATTGTGTCAAGGAAGCATTAGTGAAGATTCAGGCAAACCATTTGGTTTGGATTGGTGAAGAATTGCATCTCATAATTACCGTTTAGGATGTGTTACTGTTCTTGTGGCTTCTGCAATGTCTAGTTATACTAGTAGAAGATTATATGTGTCTCATGGTATGTGCATGAAAGTAGTTATTTTAGAGTTTTAAGTTTTGTCTTAAACAGCATTAGAGTTGTTTAGTTTCAGCTCATTTCTACTGTCAGGAAGATGAGTTGTTTCTACCTTTTAGATACCTCTTAATAAGCAGAGTTTGAAACCTTCTTAATCTGATGTCAGTATTGAAATTGGAATATGGATTTGTCACACTTTGCTGCTGTCACCATACAAGCAGCCCATTTGAAATGCTGAAATTATAGTCTGCTTCAGAGTTTGTTTGGTAATGGAACTTATGGATGCTGATACCGTGCAACATGCGAACTAGTTCAGACAATGATCATCTTTGATGTAACTTAAGAATCAAACTAGTGTAGCTTCAGCTTCCTTACAGGCACAATATTTTTCTGATGTAGAAATAGGCAAGAAACGTAATTTAGATGCGAAATGCATATTTCCAAACGAAACCTAGCAGTGTTATAGTACTGAACTACTTGTAGATCGTAAACACTGTAAAGTTGTCCTCAAATGTAAAAAATCAAGCCCTGGAACTGGCAAGTATACGAATATCTAAAAATTCCCATGATGAAGTCAGTCAGATGTCCCCACATGAACCAGTAACGCATCTTAGCAAATGTGCATCTATCTGTACTGAAAAAAAAACATGATTTTTCACAATGTTCACCATCATCATCATACTTTAAGTCTCCCTGTCCTAATGCTGAAATGATACCGTTTCCTTCAGAATCTGTCTGGTTACAAAATTAATCAACTACGATGCCAAGCTATGGAGTGGTTGAACAGCGAGAATCTTTGTCAGCTGACGACTTAAAAAATCAAGCCACTTCATCTCGAGAGTGCAAAATTTTCCACTCCACCCGGTCCAAGACTGGCATTTTTTCAGACGAAGAAAAATTCGCAAGAAACAGTGTAACCTAGACGTTGAACTGTCCGTGTCAAGCTAGGCCGAGACAAGCCAGAAAATCACAACACTGAGTTTTTTTTTTTTTGGATAAAATCACGACATAGATAAACACACCGTGATCTTGTATCGGATGCTGAAATGGAGCCTGAAATGAAATCGTGAACCGGCGAAGCGTCTGAATGTCTGAATTCTGAAACCAATAATGTACTACAGTACTAGTTGCGACCAAGCATAACGTTGCCTTGTCTGTTTCCTTCGCTCGGAGATTTGCAGTGGCCATCAGCCAGCCGCTTACTATAATCTGTCATCTGACCCTCTCGACGTGCAACTCGGACGGGCGATAGCGTGCTCCCTTGCGCAACCACGCTGCAATACAAAAGACTGCCCTTTCTGACCATCTCCGTGTGCTGCCTGCCATATATTTTACTCAACCAAGTGGCCGTTTTTGCGGAACAAATCAAACTCGTTGATCCAACATAATACCGAGCTTATCAGTAGGTCTCATGTCCCAATCATACCATGAATGACAGGTACGATCAGCAGGTCTCAATCGGGCAACAGAGCATGAGAAGGAGGGGATCAGAGGCCAGAAGTGTAGCAGGCGAGAAAATGAGATGACGACTCCTTCGCGGAGGTGGATGGGTGGGAGCCGGGAGGCATTCATACGTTGACCGGACTGAAGAGCAGATTTTGTGATTGGCTGAAATAAAAAATAACACGCTTACGCGATTTCTTTCAATTATTTTGAAACTCTTCTCTTGCATGGATTTTTATTTTAATAAATCGTGGATGCATATAAATTGGATCCTTGGATGGAGGTGAACATACATGATTCGAACCAATATATATATGCTAAGTATGCCTGTAAAGAAAATGAGGAACAAATGTCTAAAACAAGTTGTGTGAATGTACTTAGAGGAGAGTAGGTTTGTTGCAGCTACCCACCGGCTCTCGCCTCTCCTCCCTCACGGAAACAGGCGGCGGCTCCCTCCAGACCTAAACCGGCGAGAGTGTCGTGTTCCCTCTCCCTCCGCTTGCCGCTTCGGTTGTAGGAGGAAGGAGAAACCTCGTCTCTTCGCCTAGTAGTTAGGGTTAGGGTTTGTCTGCTGTGGGGTGTCGTTGGGGTGGTGGGAGCGGTGTCCGAGCAAATAAGTCTGCCTCAACTCTACTCCCACACCGACGACGCCTCGAAGTTGATGGCAAGGTGTGCTGGTCGTTCCTTCATATCGATAACTTGGTCTTCTGGCAGATCTTCAGATCTGGCGAGATCAGTTTCTCGGTGTGTCGATGGCGCTCGTTGTTATTCGCGACGACGCTGGTGGCCGGGACAAGGTGGTTTCTCTGGAGCGGGGATGTTGGTCCGGAGGTGATGGATCTGTCATTCTTCTCCGACTTTGTCGATGAGAAACAATGGATCCTGGTTCAAGAAAGCACGGGGACGTCCCCTGGTCGACATGCCACAATAACATGTGCCTCGCTGCATGCAGCAGGTCCATTCATTGACTCACAAAGCTTCGTTGGCGATTGTGCTTTTATTGGATCTTGCAATGTTGGAGGTTCGGCATCTATGTCGGCGTGCGTATCGATGGCGCTGGAGTTGAGCGGCGGCCGCAGTCTTCGTGGTTGTGGAAAACCCTAAGGATCGTTTTGTATTTCTCGGTCTCTTAGGATTTGATCTGTATAACTTTCAGGATAATCATTTTATCCTAATCCGTCTTTTAGTGTCCACATGTGTAGCTTCATGTAACTTGATTTTCGATTAATGAATCGCGGAACAAATCAAACTCGTTGATCCAACATAATACCGCGCTGATCAGTAGGTCTCATGTCCCAATCATACCATGAATGACAGGTACGATCAGCAGGTCTCAATCGGGCATTTGAGGACGAAGAGGAGAGTAAGAATGCATGTGTCTCGATCATAGAGGCCAGAAGTGTAGAAGATGAGAAAAGGAGACGACGACCCCTTCGCGGAGGTGGGTCGGTGGGAGCCGGGCGGCATTCATACATCCACCCAATTGTAGAGCAGACTTTGTGATTGTCTGAAATAAAAAAAGATACAGTTACGCAATTTCTTTCAATTATTTTGAAACTCTTCTCTGCATGGATTTTTATTTTAATAAATCGTGGATGCATATAAGTTGGATCTTGGATGGAAGTGAACATACATAATTTGAACCCCCCCCCCCCCCCCTCCCCCGAAAACGAGGAGCGAACGGCTAAAACGAGTCGCGTGAACGTACTTAGACAGTCAGATTCTAAGCCATTAGATTTGCGTCGTGATTTAGTTGAACTAAATATTTTCATTCGCAAGTGTTTCAACTGAAAATTTCCGGTTGCAAGTTACGTTGCAACTAAGAATTTTTAGTTGCAAGCGATATGCAAGTGGGTCGCAGTTGAGATTTTTCAGTTACAAACGAGGATACAATTGAGATTTTTTTAGTTGCAATTGAGTTCAAATGAGATTGCAACAGAAATCGACTAACATTATCTAAAGATGTAAACGTACTAAAAATCATAAAAAGAACTATAAATAGAATCGTGGTGAGATTCTAATCGATACCGTATCTGAGAATTAACGCATCTTTTCTATGTGTAGCATAGAAATGGATATTTTGTGCATCCACGTTTTGGGATATAGAGTCCGTAGATACGTGTAACAGAATTTTTCTCTCGCACTAATTAATACGACTGACACTTTTTTTAATCTATGGGGAAATACGACCGAGACTTGATCAAACGTACAAGTGTATTGTGACACAAGGATATTATTTTCTTGGCAATAATGGACAAGTCATTTTCCAACGACTATGAAGGGTCTCATGCATTCATTATTTGTCACACCGAGTCAAACAATTGTAGGTAATTTTCTCACAAGCCACAAAGGTAGGTGGATAAGACCGAACATAAATAAGATTAACCGATGGTTGGATGATCAGAAGGATGGTTATATCTCAGCCCATCCGAGTTCAAATGCAGATTTGACATCTGTGTATTACATAAAAGCGAAATATTCTTTTAGTGGGAGGCAGTGATGATAGTATTGTGAGGTACGAATATTTGCATTGGCTCACTAATCTGGGATCCATATTTTTTTACATGTATGCGCATTTTAAAATATATAGTATTGCACACTGAAATTTTGCACGTTGATAGAATACATCATTGACAATATCTATAGTTTAAAAAATATTTCCAACTTTAAACCGTGGTTTCTGAGTTTTTCAAAAAAGGAAAGAAAAAAGATGGCTATGTGTAGCCCAAGTTCACAACGCCATAGTCGTCGTCTTTTGCAATGACAAACAAATTGTGCTCTAGGAGCTAAAATAATCTTTTTATCCACTAAAAAGTTGTATTCTTTTGCAATATACTTCTTCCACTCTATAATAAAAGATGTTATATATTATGTTACAGAGGCAGTAACAAGCATACCATTTTCGATGGTTAAGAAAAGGTCCTAGATCTTCCACACTTAAGCATCAGATAATTCTATTATAGACAATGACAATATGTGCACAAGGCCTGGTTGTCGGTAGTCGGCATCACATAATAATAACGAATAATTCTCACTTTGATCGGGAAGTAAGTTAGAACTCATTCAAATTTTATCATTTTCGGATTTGTATCAAATTTGTGCATTCTATGAGTTGTGAGTGAGTCTGTAAATAAACTTTTTCGGTTGCACCTGAATTGTTTTTAGTTTCAGGTGGGTTACGACTAAGATTTCGGTTTAAGTGAAATTGCAACTGAGATTTTTTAGTTGCAACTGAGAATTTCACCATTGCAACTGAGATTTTTACAAGTGATATAACATTAACTGACCAGAAATTAAGATAATTAGTCACACTCTATTAATAATGTTCTTTTACAATACCAAGTACTCTGTTGATTCTTAAACATAACCCGTTGTTCTTTGATGGCTTCTCAGCCTGGATAGAGTTTGTGTCCTACTTAGAGAGACATGGCAGGAAGACTCCTTGAAGATGGAAAAAGTCCTTCCCATCGACCCCCTGTCCCGGTGATGCATCTATTACGGTCGAAGGGCGTGTAGAGGTGTGTCTCCAACGGATCTTGTCAGATTTGGTTGGTGCTTCTTTCGATCTACGCTTTCTTCATTCATGATGATTGTTGTTCTGTGTGTTTATCTTTTTAGCCTTAGTACAATGAGTTTTCATCTGTATACTACAACAAGCTCTAGTATGATAAGTTTTGCCCGATTCCAGTAAGAGAGTCATGAGGACGGAGGCCCACCTTCGGCTTATTCGAGTACCGGTAGTCATGTTGGTGTTCCAGTGCCATGTTTATAATTTTCATTATATATATATATATATATATATATATATATTTACTGCTGTTAAGGATTATGAATAGATCAGTGTACTTTTATGAAAAATCGTCTGGTCCACTAAAGCAGTATAGTATACTCGTCTAAAAGCATCTCTAGCAGATACTGCATCCCGCGGTATCTCAAAATGCGGATCCGGTGAACCGCAAAATGCGTTTGTGGTATGGAAAACCATTGGGTGGAACTGATGTCACATAGTATATTGTAAAAACTTAATATTCATTTTTACGGATTAGGTATGCAGCATCCGTTTCGCCCGTCGTCTGTACCGCAAAACATATTTCACCACAAATCACATAATTTTCACCTCGAATCACAAATTAGTTGAAATAGAACATAATTCGACATAGATACTAGTAATTAGGATATTAATAATAACAAACGACTAAATATGAAAACCTAATCGACGATGTCGCTTCCGCTGTCCGCCTCCGAGCCGCCGTCTTCCGCTTCGCTTCCGTTGTCCGCCATCGCGCCACCGTACCCCGCATCCTCCGCGTCACTTCCGCTGTCATGAATCTCGACGATTCCGGCGAGGTTCGCCTGTCTCTAGAATTCTTCTCGACGTGCCTCCGCGATGACGGAGTCGACTGTGTGGCCATGAACTGCCCAGAAGCATGCCCTCCCTTCGGTGTTGCGGAGATCGGGGTGGACCTCCCGCCCGTGAACGATGCAGAGGCCAAGCTTCACCCTCCGCTCCTTCTCGAAACGCTTGCGCCAATAGGAGCTCGCCAGCGCGTATCGAGGTATTGCCCTCTCCCACTCTGGCAACTGACGGCGACATTCCTCGATACGGTGAGCTAACCAGTAGCCACGCGGAACCGGCCTCACCGGCACCCCCGCATAGCTCAGTTCCCAGCGAGTCGGAAGCGTCGCGCGCGGCGCGAGGATGTTGTACTGCGCGAACCTCGTACTCGTTTAGACTGGGTCTCGCCATGGCAACGGATGAGAGAAAGATAAAGTGGTAGGGAGAAAGCGGATACTGGCAGGGGAAACAGCCGGCGACAACAGATGGGTGGCGGTGGCTGAGCAGGAAGAAGGGGAGGGAAAATTTCCCTCCCGCCAACGGAAGACACGTTTTGTGGTAAACCGCAAACCTAACCCTCCAAACATTATATATAAGACACGAACATGACGATTTGTGGGAAACCGTATTTTTTTGGATGCGATATGATTTAGGGTATCTGAAATGATCACTTTTTCCGGCTGGTAGATGCTCTAATAAGAGCATCTCTAGTAAAGCCCGTAAAAACACGAACTGAAAAACTGGAGTTCAGTTCACCGAACTCGTGTTTACGGGCTGGCGCAGAACAGAGCCCGTAAACCAAATCTGTAAAACAGAATATTCCGTTTTACATTTTTGGTTTACGGACTCTATTCTGCGCCAACGGCTTCCAAACCCGTAAAGGCAGCGTTTATCAAAGAATTTGCATATGATCAAAAAAATAACACAATCAAATGCAAACAACTCATGCATAGTTCATAGTGCAGACATCAAATGACACAATCATAGCAAATAGTTCATAGTTCACCATCTCCTCTCACCGCCGGCATCAAACAGAGCCACCACCACTTGCCTCTTCATGAGCTAGTCTTCGTCTCTCCATGATCTCAGCCGAGGCCTCCTTCCACCACTCCATTTGTTGCTCATTCATGTCCTTTGTGTTCATCATCATGATCCCCCTCTCTTCGGCCAATAGTTGCTTCATTGCTTTGGCCTTCTTCACGTTGATCCTCATCTCCCCCAACTTGGTCTTGTTCCTTGCTTCCTCTCGATTGGCTTCAACCTTCGCGGTGGCTTCCGGTGGTGGCGGCGGCGTTGGCGTGGAGGGGAACGGAGGCGGGGCGCCACGGCTCGTCGTCGCCTTCACTTTCGTCCTTTTGGGTGCCGATTTCTTTTGTCTGGCGTGGGATGCCTTCGTTGCGACCGCCGGGACATCCACGCTGGCCGCCGTGGCACCGGCTTGCGGGACCACATCTGTTCCCGCGCGTCGCTGCTTCACCACACTCGTCGACGGGACCATGGTAGCAATGTCCGCGGGGGTCGCAGGGGTCGCCGGGGTGGTTGGTAGCGGCGGAAGCACCAGCGACCGCGGGAGAGGGTGGCGGGGCCTGCGAGCTAGCAACGACGTCTGGCTGGGTCGATTCGGGACTCGTGGTGGAGAAATCGGACGACAGCGGCACAGAGGAAGGTGAGGGCGCGTAGATCAGCGGCGGCGGCGGTTGGGAGGAGCTGAAATTTCCCTCGCGCGCAAACTAGAGATTGTGTTCGAGCTGCGTTTGGTTCGCTCCGTTGGCCCCTACAAATATAGGCCGAGTATGGGTTTCGGTCTCGTCCTATTTTTTTTCCAGTTTCGTCTTGTTTATGGGAACCAATAGTAGACTAGAGGTTATTTTCCAGTTTTGGTACTTTTAGGGGCATGCTCTATGCCGTTTACAATACGGAGCACTCAGTGCTGGAGTAGTATATAATTTGCTTGCTGCAGTAGAGTAGCGGCAGGGGCACGGGACCTGCACCGCTTGTAGCGTAGCGATTTTGTCTGTTTTCCCTTGCTCGTCTCCTCATCGTCTCCACTCTTGTACTCTTCTTCCCCCACTCCTCCTCGCCTCTTCCAGTCTCCTCCTTCCCCAATCCCTTCCCCTCCCAGTCTCCTTCGCCGTCGCCGTCGCTCCCCCGCGTTTTTCCGCGCCGACGCCAACACCGAAGCCGACGGGGACCTGCCGGCGTGCTGGATCGGCGCGGATCCTCTCCTCTCCTTGCCTGTAAGGAATCCTATCCTACCCTGATTCGATCATTTGGACGGATTTGCGTGCGGGTTTTGTCTTCGGGGTTAACTTTGCCGTGTGGTGGCCGCCGTGCGACGCAACCGAGTCCCCGTTTGAGGGAGACGCCGATTTGTCTGTTCGCTGCGTGGTGGGTAGGTACCCGCTGCTAATCTGCTTCATCCATCTTTCGGTCAGCTGCTTCGTCTTCGGCGCGTTCGAACGATCTGAGCTGACCCCCTTAGTGCCCAAGTGCGGCCACAGCTTGTTTTCTATGCAATTTTCTCGGGGGTTTGACTGAATCCCCAGCAAGTTTTTTTACGGGGTCCAGTGCAGTCCGGCCTAAAAGCGTACTACTACTGTAGTTCTGAGTCGAACGACAAGAAATTGCTCATAACGATACACTCTCGCCGGAAGCAACCGTAGGGCTCCGAGCATCCGCTTGGATTTACGGTCAGGGTTTAGAACCTGGGAGAGGCGCCAGTGACTTCTGTATGTTGATGCTTGGAATTGTAGACATGACATCTGCCTATTGATGCTTGTCTGTTTGCCATGAAAGAATCCTTGCAATTTCCCACAGCATTTGTTCCTTCCAGCTAGACTCATATGTGTATGATCATTTTTCGATTCGATGCAGCAAGATGACCATTCTGACAAACTTGCAGGGTTGATGCGCCGAGCTTGTTGAGCTGATTCCAGCAAAAAGGGATCTCCAGAGCAGTTTGGTGTTAAGGCTACTGGTTGCATTTTTCCTGAACATCTCTAGAATAAATGGGAGAAGGTAACCATTTTTCCAACTTTGCATCTATGTTTTGTGTTGAACTTAAGTTTCTCTTTGCCACTAGATCGCTTAAATTATGCAGGAAATCTACAATTGCAGCTCAATACGCAGAACCCTTAGTCTGCTATTGTAAAAAAAAAAATCTGTTTTCCAATAACAACTTGGTATATGATGGTGGCATGCGTGGTAGTAGCACAATAGTGTATACATACTGTGCTGAATTTAGAGTTTTCCTCTGTTTATTACTTATTAGGGCTTTAGCATGATAGCAATGTGAATTATCTTAGTTCTGTTTGTAAGATTACTTCTGAATCTAGCTCACGCTTGGCATTGCGCAGCAAGCTCGGATGACTTCTGCCATTGTCAAGGGTGTCTTGGCAAGTACTCGCTACTCAGAGATGAAGAGAACCCACAGATGGCAAAGTTTGAGAGACGGCTTCCTTGCTTCGGTTGTGGAATAGGATGGTCCTCGTAAGAATCCTTTTTTTACCATCTACACAAACTTCAGTTTAAATTTCAAATTCTGCCTCTAGCAGTGTCAAACAATCTTTTGGTTGCAGATTTCTTTTAGGTTTCCTGTGTCCATTGCTTTGGTACTATGCAACGATTCTTTACTTCTGCAATTACTACAAGAGGGATCCGCGTGAGCGCCCGGGTCTTGCTGCCTCTGCTATTGCGGTTGGTTTCCTTCATCCTGAATATATTACTACTATAATTAATGTAACTCGGAAGAAAAACAATTCATAGATTCGAAGTAGTGTGAATGATGGTTCATATATAGTTTTTTTTTGGAAAAGGGCGCAGTTCAAATATAGTTGCACGAAACAAAAGAGTTTTCCTGTAGAAAGTCATTTGTCATGCATGTAAACCGTCATGCAACCTGATAGCAGATGACCATATTGATTGACAGATTGATATCCTATTCTATCAAATGCACATATATGAAAAGGAGCCTCACTTTTAGCTGATATTGTTTGCTTGGGGAAACTTCAGTGCTACTCCCTCCGTTTTGAAATATGAGATGTTTTAGCTTTGTGAAGCAAATGTATCTAGACTTGTTTTAGGATGTAGGTTTACTCAACTTTGGAGTGAATCTAAACACTAAAAGAAGTCTAGATTCATTTTCTTCACAAACCTAAAACATCTTATATTTTGAAATGGAGGGAGTAGATTGCAAACCAGCTACTCTGCACAGCCATTGACAGTTTTTTTCCCCTGACAAACTTGCTAGTATAGGTTTGTTACAGCGTGTGTTGTTCCTAATGTTTCAATTACCAAACGGTGTAATGGTGGCAATTCTATGCAGTCAGCTACAGTTTTTGTCTTCTGTTTGATGAAATCGTTTGGTTACAGCTGAGTCCTCTTCCTAATGTTTGATGATTTTTTTTGGGTACCTGCAGGCGGGCTTCTTCACAACTGCGACTGTTATTACCCTCTCCATCGTTCTGATAATCTGGGCAACCGAGTGATTTCTATGGCCGAGGACCCTCGTTGTTTATCGGTAGACGAGGCATTCAGAAGGCAACTTGTAATGTTGGTGATAGCATATCAGATCGTTTTATTCCGTTGTGTAATCACACTCCCACATGTACAAGTCTTAATCGAAGGGCTTCATCTGCCGATTGTCGCCTACCAGTACTATTGTACAATCTCTTTTAGAGGGTGGGAACAATTGACTATTTCATCTTAAAGCCTGTGATCCTGAGACCATGGGTCAAATTACATGAATTTCAGAACATCCATCAAGTTGCCCATTCCACGGGGATTGGAACTGCAGTAATCATCCAGGGAAATAGAATAGAATGAATCTTATGGTCTGCGACACCTGGTTGTTCCTTCCATTCAAAGTATTATGACCAGTTGAATCTGTAGTAGATAAAAAATATTCTCTGCATGCACTGTGGTGTTTTTTTTCTTCGTTTTAATAGCACATGTGACAGAAACAATTGATACTTTGGACAAGACACGGAGATGGCATGATCAACTCTTATATGTGGACCGGTTTTACAACAATTTTCTTTGATATTTGTATCACGAGGGCATGCACGTCAGGAAGCCATTTTGCCCCTCTTTTTAGTTGGCCATTTTTATCCACCTTGATTCGCTAGTGTGGATTTTTGGCACTCAGATGCAGTGTAGTCTGTATCACTGTACAACCGTCCCGACTCTTGAGTGGTTCCATCCTAAAACAGTTTATATTTATATTTGTATTTTTTATAATGAGATTTTTTCCCTATCTCTAACTAATCAACTTAACTTTATCTAGATACGACATATTTTAGTGTAGATAAAAATTGAGTCGATTAATTTGGATATAGGGAGAGTTATAAGAAGCCTACGGAGTCTCAACCTACAGCACAACAGAACTACTATGTCACACCGAACCAAGAAACCCCAGTGGCTAGACAAGTACAGCAAAATGCAAGAGCCGGAAACTTCACCTCCAGTCCTCCATCAAAGGTCCAATGCTTTTTTTTTTGAGCTAAAAACTATAGGGGAGGCCCCGACAGTAAAATTTTATTAGGACAGAAAAATATATACAAGATTGGGGAGAAAGAGGAATGTACAGAGGGGCATAGCCCAAAGAGGATTACAAAGCGTCTAGCCAAGCTATAAGAAGGGATTTCATATCATCCTTCATTCTGTAAGAAAGAAGGAAGAGACAGAAAGAAGGAAGATGTCTCTTTTAAAAGAAAATGACCAAGCTCTAATAGTAGGAGAAATATTGTCGAAGATAAGAGCATTTCTTTGCTTCCATATATTCCAGGCCACGGTTGCAACAACTTCAAAAAAGAATGGCCTTCTGAAGTTGGAACGAGCAGTGGCTATCAGCTGAGGGAGATCAAGGTTGTCTTCGAGGGAGATGTCTATTGATTGCCAGCATTTTCTACTTAACTCACACTTCCAGAAGAGATGATCCCTGGTTTCAAGCAAACTCCCGTCACAGAGGCTACAAATGCCATTGTCAAGTGAGAAGTTTTTCCTTAGGAGCATGTCCTTCGTGTTTTTCCTTAGGATTACAAAGGTCCAATGCTCACTGGAACAAAAACTAAGATGCAACACCTGGACGTGCCACAGGAGTCGGAGAGTCGTCGGTTTCCATCCAGATTTCCAGCGCAATCTGCTGCATCAGCCTGTAGTATCAGCACAGCAGCATCCCATTTGCTTCGATTTTTCTGCAAAACATGAACAGTCTCTCAGTCCATAGGAATTTCTGTGTGAAGTTGACCCCGTCGTTACAAAGCGCTTTACAAAAGGAATTCACAGCAAAACACCGAGATTTAGTCAGCTTCCAGATCAGATTATCTTTTTCTTCAGTAAAAGAAGTAGTTTGGCAGATATCTACCATTTGGTGAAAAGGTTCCAGTCTCTCCCCTATAGATTGCTCCTGAACATCCCAGCTAGTAAACCTTCTTTCGCTACTTGTGATAGGACTGTAGCCATCTTATTGTACAAAAAGAAAAGGTTTTTGACAAAGGTCTACCTCCGTACCATTTATCTTCCCAGAACAGAGTATTGTTCCCATTTTCAATCTGTTTTGAAAGATTAGAAGAAGAATAAGATGTCTCTAATGTTCAAAAGGGAGTGAAATGGAGCATGAACCAGAATCAGATTCCAAGTTCCACAACCATTTGCCAAGAAGAGCAACATTCATCTTATCCAAGACTATAACTCCCATTCCTCCCTGATCTTCAGGAAAACACACTATGTACCAATCCAGGATGCCAAAGGAGCCTAGATCTAAAGTAAGTGAAATCTCTTTCTTCACAGTTCACACCCATCGGAAGTGGTGGTCTTTATTCTTTCCTTGAGATTTGCAGCTTCTCCTCTTTAAGCATAATTGTTTTTTCCTTTCTCTTTTTGGCCCAAACGGTTTCTTTAAAAATGCACATCTTCTGCCCACAACCTTCATTCTCTGTAGCCTGTACTGCATCCATACCAAAGCTGGGCCAGCTGCTGCAGGTCATCTCACCTCTTCTTCAGCCTTCAGGTAGATGTACATTGCCTCCTTACTAAGCTTATCCTAGCAGCAACATATGTTTATCTAACGATCCAGCAGCAGCTTGGTGCTGCATGCAGGAATGGACCCAGACACAGCAATATCACGCAAGGTCGACGCCCTTCTCGCCGTGGTCACCGTTCTCGTCTTGTTAGTGAGGTGCCTCGGCCGGCGCCGGAGCCGTATCAGCCGTCATGCGCTCGGCCGCTACTTCCTCTCCGGCGCCTCCGCCGCATACTTCTCACTTATCTCCTACGTCTTCTCCTACTTGACCACCTCAGCCTCGGCCTTCTTGGTCTGGCCGTACGAGCTCATGCTGGTGGTTCTCCTCCAGTTCCTCAAGTCCAACGCTGACATGGCTGCCCTCGCGGTGGCAGCCTTCGCCTCGCCTATGGCTGGCGACGACGTCGACAGCCACAAGGTCCGCCCGTCCATGGAGAGCCTCGTGTCCTCTCTCTGGGTCGCCGTCCTGGTCGTCTACAACATAGTCCTCGCCTCCTCCAAGCAACCCCATGACACCGAGGATTTCCTCACCCCCCTGATGTACCAGATGGACTGCCCAATATTCCTGTTATGGGCGCTTGGTGTTGCCAGAATGATGCTCAGGTTCGTCGCCTTCCAGCGCGCGAATGCTTCTTTCGCCCTCGGCCGGAACGCCCAGCTGGTAGAGGGCTACATGGCGCAGCTACAGGAAGAAGAAGAAGGTGACGGCTCCTTGGTGCCAGTACCCCGTCTCATAGTGACGGGAGAGAAGCAGCTGCACGTGGAAGAAAGCCCCCAAGGGTACCGTATCCGTGTCAAGCAGGAAGACAAACCGAGCCGCCTCGTCACACTGGACAAAGTCTGGTCATCGTCTAGCTTGTCCCAGGAAGTCAAGGACCTCTGCCTCTCCTTCTCTCTGTTCAAGTGCCTGCGTCGGCGTTTCGCCGGCTACCGGCTGGCCGAGGCCAGCTCTACCTGGGCTTTCCGTTTCGTCTGCGACGGGTTGCTCGGACAGGAAGATGACCACCACATGAGGATATTCAAGGTGATCTCCGGCGAGCTCTCGTTCGCAAGCGACTTCTACTACTCCCCACTCCCGGTGGCCTCTCTGGGCGCATGGTCTGCGGCTCTTCACTTCTTCTTGTCTGCCTTAATCTGGATCTTGACCCTCCTCATCTCGATTGTATTGGGTTTATTACCAAGCTTTGTGCATGGGGACATCATAGGGTATGTTCTTCTCCCTCTCGTCGCCCTGGTCACTCTATCCGTTGAGATGGTGGAGATGGTGACCAGCGTGCGCTCAAACTGGACCAAGATAAGCATGGTTGGGCACGTCGTCAACAAATCCTGTTGGGCCCGAATAATCTGTCCGTGCCTGCTAAGATGCAAATCTCCCGTGTGTTGGAAGGATGTGATCGGGCAGAACCTTCTCCTCAAGCCTAATCTTCCCCAGGCTCATATCTTCAAGCAGATCTTCCTCCCGAGGAAGAACCGTTACAAGCCTGTGATCAAGGTCTCGCCAGATGTGAAGGATGCCATCGTCAGATCCTTGAAGAAGAGCAGCGGGAAGCTGAGCAATGGTGTGGCCACCGTACGACATCGCTGCCATCCTCACTTCGCATGGGAATGCTACGACAGAGTCACCACCAGCACAGATACTATCCTTGTATGGTACGTTGCCACATTCCTCGTTGAGGTCAAATGTTCTCCACTGGCTTCGGCGCCGGCCACCAACATGGCCGTAGCCACTAACTTGTCACAGTACTGTGCATACCTGGTGGCAGACGCTCCAGAGTTGCTGCCAGACAATGCTGCCTGGACGATGCGCCGCTACGAGAAGGTGAAGAAATGCATCGAAGCAGCATGCAACCGCAGTGGTGCACCGTCAAGGTCAGACCTGTATTCGCATCCATTGGAGTCATTTGGTGATGATAACTCCAATGACATGGTGGGGATAGAGTCGAGGTTTGGAGGAAATCAGTTGACGGAAGAGGAGGTGGTAAAGATAGGATTAAAGCTTGGAAAACAGCTGGTGGAAGAGGCCAAGAGGCAGAGAGATTCCCATGGACAGAACCCAGAACATACCGGAGGCGAAGGGGCGGTATGGGATATCCTGGCAGAGTTCTGGTCAGAGATGATACTTTACCTCGCGCCATCGGACAATGTGAAGGGCCACATTGAGGCCCTGCGGAGCGGTGGTGAGCTCATCACCCTCGTGTGGGCGCTGCTCCTGCACGCCGGCATCACCTCCAGGCCTGGTAGCGGCGTCACTCATCCCTGATGAATGTATCCCCGTCATCATCATCCATCCACCACCACTCTGTGTGTGAGCTTGCTTGCTTTACATCGTGTACTAGTTTTGCATTCCGTGTTGTGCTCTGTTTAATTACATGTGTGCTGGTATGCTGAGGCATCAGGAATGAGCGAGCGTGTATTGATTCTCTGCAAAAGATAGTGCAAACTACCATCAGCGTAGTTCTAATTACATACTCGTACTAGCTATCTGTCTGGATTCATTAATTTTTCCCAAAAATAAGGTTGAAAAATAACCATCAGAAACCAAAATGGCATTTACCAAGAATCATTCATAAGAAGCTTCATTAATCCATCAACAGCTTGCATTAGCACAACGAGCTTCCATGTTTCTTCTCTAACGGTGGTTGTTTTAAATCAATTATAATGCTATAGCCTCGTACTGAATCTATCCAGAAAAGCAGGAGCACGAAAATTCTCCTCTAGTCCTCTGTAAGGAGACAAAACGAAGGCAGATCTTGTTGAAGCTAGATGTTTTAACTATGGGTTGGGCAGGGTCCTTGAAGAAGAGTGGCGGGAAGCCTAATGACGTGTTGATTGACTTGTTTTCTAGACTGATTAGTCCTTTTAATACCATAACTGGCTGCGACTCGGAGCAGATCATTTCCACAAGTCTTAAAACTGGTCCTAATCCTCATGTGTTGATTGACTTGTTCCCATTTCAAACAGCCAAAAGGTGTGTGATTAGTGGATTAGACTCGTGTAATTTTTGTGATGCTGAAGCGAGCTGCTTGTCTGCATCAGATCGAAACGTGTTAGCTTGCTAACCAGAGACATTACCTAAGGGCAACTTTGTTGGAGCATTCTTATGCCAGTGCACATCAGTCGAATCACTGCAAGTACACCAAATAATTACTCCCTCTGTCCTAAAATAAGTGACTTGGATTTTCTTAAATTCGCATGTATCTACATACTAAAATGCGTCTAGATACATATGAATCTATACAAATCAACGTCACTTATTTTAGGACGGAGGGAGTAACTTGTTCGGAAATGATAGACATATGCAGTTCTTAGTAATTATTTCTTGTTCAGTTTCTCTGGTTAGCAAGATTGTAACATAGTGGAGAGAATACTAGTGAACCACCGAAGAACTGTGGTGTGCAATGACCTTAGTAATCATCAAATAAATTAGTACTCCCTCGGAGATGATGTGTTCTAAGCAGGCCCTAAACACTGTTGTGATGACTAGTCAGGATATATACATGGTAGAAGGGATGTCATATCAGATCATTGCAAGGAATGAGGTTGCCAAGATTGATAAAGTTCATACCACTTTACATCGCATCGTGTACATCTAATCTAACCTCTTAAAGCGGCAGTTCATAGACATACAGAGAAACAGACCTTTTGGAAGAATCCGACGATGCGGCGGGTCCCACTTGCAGCGGCGTCGGTACTGCTGCGGCTACGGGCCTACGGCGGCACCATCATCGGAATCGGAGCGGGCGCAACGGGGAAGATGTGGGGGTGGGGGGAGCGGTCCCGGACCTGCGCGGCCCACCCGCCGGCCATGTGGGTTCAGGGGCGAGGGGTCTGATGAAAGCTAGGATCTGTGGCCGCGGCGACGAGGAGCGACGCCTCGGCTGTCGGTTGTCAACTTGCTGATTTTGCGGTCGAGCCGTTCTTCACCCAACCAAACGAGATAGAAACTCGTTTTTTCGTTTTTTATTTCTTCAGCGTGTAGGGAATTTGTCTCAATCTCGAGGGATATTTGTATTTCTAGTGTGCACGATGCAATCCACGTCTCTAAAATATATCAGTCGTCATTTAAATCCAAATCTTTTTTTAGTAAGTTGTTTTTATGTAGAGTTTATTAAAAATGCTAAACTTTGGGTGATATAGATTTTATGCTAATCTCTCTTTTCCTTCTTAGATACTACATCAAGAATTCAAATATTTCTACTCTTGGGCTGGAACTGGCCGCCGCACCACTCGCCTCCCCCAATACGCTGGTGTGGAGTGTCGCTACCCGATCGATCTATGCCATGACTGCCACCAAGGGCCATTGTGTAGAATGAAAGAACTAGGCCCACCGCCATTGTCGATCGACTGAGCTTTGCTTATCAAACTCTTCTCGTGGCGATGGGAGCAAGGAGAGAAGGAGGACGAGGCGGGGTGGCTAGGGTTTCACCAATGCTATCTCCATATGACTATGGGAGTGTCTTTTTCACAAGCATTCTGAGTATGTTTTTTCTTGGCACTCCTTGAAAGAGGCTTTCATCCTGTTTTACAAATAAAGCCATAACGGCCAAAATGATATAATGTGATAGGGAGAACCCCTTATAAAGTAGATCAAAATAAATAAAGAAACACATGGAAAATCATACTTGCTACCGAGAGCACCGAAACTAAACCAGGGAATTAGAAGTCCACGACGACGCCCCTAAGAGGGTAATGACAGACCGCGCCGTCCCCCTCGAGACCGCGATGGTCAAGGGTTTAACACGGAGCCCGGTAACCACGATGACGCCCCAAGGTGGTAACGATACCCACAAGCATCATCAACCTTGGTGTCGAAGCACTAGGCTTTCGCCTAGAAAAACCTTCACACCGCTCCCAACCAGGCCGCCTCTAACCCCGAGCTAGGTCTCTGACACACGATATGGGAGCTGCCAAAGCCGAAGCACCACCAATACTAGGATGTCCCACCCACCGCACCTTTCCATCCACATGACCGAAGAGGGACCATCACCACCATCAGGTCACTCTCCGTAGAGTCGCCCATGCAGTCCACCTTCCACCGCCCCGGCATCCACGAACTCGGGGAGTCAGGGAGCGATAGACAACACACCGAGAGATCAGCGAGTCGAGCAGGTGGCGGCAACAACAGACTCATGAGGCCGGTAAAAGTGCTATCGACATGCCAGTCACACTCCACAACCATCGGTTGTGCTGTGGTCAATCGGAGCAGATCGTCATCGTCCACCATAGGTGGTCGCCAACCAGACGCAATAGTAGGGCCTATCAGGGCCCTCAGGCCCGATGAGATCCTCCGTCACATTGCAACCCCAAGATCACAGCCACCGTCCATCCGTGAGTCCAAGTCGCCCCCAATTGAGCCAACTCCATCAACCAACCACCGCTGTGAAGCCGCTAGGGAGCAAGCATGCAGAAGCAGACCAGCCCCGCTGCCGAACCCAGACTACCTAAATTTCCAGATTTTCAGATATATATACCGAACCCAGTCCTGGAAGCTCTTGTCCCCATCACGCATGTCCTTGGTACTAACTTGTAATGTTATTTTCAGATATATATATACATATATATACACTCACAGTAGGATTTTGTTCTCGTACATCCAATATCTACATGCGAGCTTAGCATTCCCTTGATGAGTACTCAGATGCACATCGTGTCATAATACAAGCCACGTATACACCAACCGGACAAAACTAAAAAACAGTAGAACACAAGCCTTTGCGCAAAGCACCACCAGCATTACATCCAGATCGAAGAATCCTACTCCTATTCTTAACGCTAACATCCGTCGCTTGTTTCTAGTACCACAACAGCCACCAAAGAAATCATTGATATGCAACTTTGCAAACCTCCAAGATGGCCCATCCAAAGACAATCTGGCATGCGCATCGACCATATACACTCCTACATGTATATGGTTTGCAAGGATACATACGTTGCCCTAGCTAGTACCTTTGCTCGCATCGTCTTGTCTATTGTGCACCCTCACCTTGAGCCCATCCTTCATGTGGAGTATGATGGACAGCTTGGGTATCGCCTCAGCACCGGCGACCTCCATCCTGAACCTGGGGACGATGGCGGCCACGACAGCTTTCATCTGCGAGAACGCCAGATCCCTGCCGAGGCACGTCCTGGGCCCCACGTTGAACGCCACGAACTTGTACGACGGCTCGTGCCGGAGCCGCCCCGCCGCCGACAGCCACCGCTCCGGCCGGAACTGCATGCAGTCCTTGCCCCACACCGTCTCCATGCGACCCATCGAGTACAGAGACACGATCACCCGCCGCGTCGTCCCCACGGCCGCGCCGCTCGGCAGCGTGTCCGGGCGCGCTGCCGCCTTGTGCTCGAACGGCACTGGTGGGTACAGCCGGAGCGACTCCGACAGCGCCGCCTGGAGGTAGACGAGGCGCTTCAGCTCGGCGGCGGTGCGGTGTTCGCCAGACGTCGACGGGTGATCGCGGAGCTCGGCGAGGATCTTGGCCTCGACGTCGGGGTGGTTGGAGAGAAGCCAGAAGAACCATGTCAGTGCGGAGCTCGTCGTGTCACGGCCGGCGATCATGAGGTTGAGCGTCGTGTCGCGCAAGAACCGGTCGAACTCGGCGCCTTCCTTGCCGACCTCGCCTTGGCACGCCAGGTACAACGTGAGCAGGTCGGCGCCGTCTTCGTCGGTCTCACCTCCGGTGGCGTCGGCTCTGGCGTTGCGCTCTCGCCTCAGCGAGACGAACTCGGCGATGGACGCATCGAGCACCTGCCGAGCCTGGTTCATCTTCTTGTGGTGGCCGATGTTCAGGTAGGTCTGGAGCCTCAGCCACGCAATGGGCGTCACGTGACGGTAGAACAGCACTTCCTCGGCGTCATCCATGGCCGCGGCGAAGGGCACTCGCGGGAAGTCGTCGGCGAGGCAGCCGGGGTCGACGCCGAACACGAACATCGCCGTGAGGTCGAACGTGAGGCGCATGAACACGTCCTGCATGTCCACGACGGCGCCAGAGGCGACGATGCCTTCGAGGAGCGGCACGAGCCCGTCGCCGAGCTTGCGCGCGGTGCTCGCGGCGACGGCGGCGCGGAACCTCCCGTCCGAGAGCAGCGCGTGCGCCTTGCGCCGCTGGAACGCCCACGACTCGCCGTCGGCGTTGAAGATGCCTTCGCCGAGCACGTCGAAGAGGACGGCGAACTCCTCGCCCTTGGGGTAGTTCCCGAAGTTGGCGGTGAAGATGTGCGCCACGTCCGCCGGGTTGGCCGTGACGAGGACGTCCACCGGCGAGCCCAGGGGTCCCTTGATGACGTGTGACATCCCGGGCGCCGCGCGCAGGAACTCCGTGAGCCAGTCGTGCACGCGCCCGGCGTTCACGCTGATCGCCGGCACCGCGCCGACCACGGGCCAGTTCGTCGGCAGCCCGTCCCGCCGCCGGAGAAGCCTGAAGAGGATCAAGAGGAAGCAAGCGAGAGACGCCATGATCTCTGCCGGGTACTTGCCGAGGAAGCCTCGAACGACCCACCATGACACGACCTCCATTTCTTTTGCGTTGTTTTAAGCCGGTGGAGTGATGAAGTGTTCTTGCGTGAGTTAGCTAGCTTAGCCGTAGGGTGATTTATACAAGTGGCTAGCTTAGGGTTTAGGTGCCGAGATCTGGTGCACGTCAAGGCAGCTTTCTTCTACCCCGTAGACCTTATTGAATGGGCTCACCATCAACACATATATAGGGAATTTTAATTTAGCTAGTCTTTTTCCAAAAAACAATAGGGTGCAATTGAATTGACTGCTCTCCTAATCTCCTTAACCTGCTCGACCGGTCGTCGTCACCAAGGGCAACCGTCGCCAGAAGCAACCCTCTATATATGTGAGTTCTTGCCATATGGACAAATAGACATTGCAAAGATAATGGTTATCCACAAAATTTGGGCTCTTCTGGTGTGTTTGATTTGATCAACGCGAGACGAAAGATCAGTAGCCATTCGTGTTATAGCTAGCTGCTGTACATATCGATTGAGTTTGCCAAACAGGTGTTGATGCTTTGCTTAACTTACTACTAGCGAGTTGAACCATGGGTACTCCGGTAAATAAGGCTTTTGCTTGTAACTTACTGAAAAGAGAAGGCCCAAGTAGTCAAGTTTGCAGTTCAAAAAAAAAGTAGTCAAGTTTGAATCCACTGGCTACTTCACTACATAAAACATGCTATATGCAAGTGTCTTGATGTTTGCCGAGTGTTTTTCCATGGGTACTCGGCAAATAAGACGTTTGCCGAGTATTTTATAGAGAACACTTGGGAAAAAAAGGTACTCGGCAAACAGAAACTTTTCCAAGTGTTACCTCGGTAAAAAGAACTCGGAAAATGAGGGTCCTTGCTGAGTGTTTCCTACAAGACACTCCGCATGGGGTTTTGCCGGGAGTTTTGTAAAACATTCGACAAACAACTAAAAAGAAACAAAATGCATGTGTTTATTTTGTTTTTCAAGTGCATGCTTTTAAACTTTGAGTTTAGTTTTTGGAGGGAGCTAAATATAGATAAATAGCTAGAAATGTAGTTCATGTCTTAAAATTAGCAAATAATTTAAAAAAACTTTCAAAAGGTTAAAAAATGTACATTAAATGTGTGTGTTCTAGTTTGAGTGAAAATATGAATGGTGCCATTTGCACCATATTCTGGTAGCTGATTCAAAAAACATTTGTTTGCATTTAGAAAATGGTAAATATTTTTCGTGCAAAAATGGAAACTCTATATGGAAAATTGTTTGCCATGCTAGGATGCACCTTTATACAAAATATGGATACATTATCATAACTATGCCATGTATGTGGTCTGGAATATGGTTATTTGGCTTGAAAGTCATGAACGTTTGTAGATGATAGTCCGTTTTGTAAAGATTTTTTTTTGCAAAACTTGTCAAAATCCATGTTTATCATTTTTCCTTGCAACTATTACACATAAAAGGACCCAATGCTCAAGTTTTTCTTGATTTTCTTATGTAGTTCTCCAAATGGTGACAAAGTTGTCGGCATGACCATTTGTACCAAGTGGTTGAAACTTGCAAAACTCTTGGTGGATCTCCCATGCAATGACTACTTGTGTATGTAAAAATGATTTTTTAGAAAATTATTAAAGCAAACTATCATGCACTTGCAGTTTAAATTTGAGTTAATTTCTATACAATCGACAGAAAGTCATTTAAATAGGAAAAGGTATCTACAAAGCTTGGAAATTCATTAAAGGTTGGACCTTGTCCATCAAAATTGTGTAGTTTGAGTGAAATGTGGAGTGATGGAATTTTGCACCATATTCTTGGTAGCTGATTCACAAAAAAACCATTTTGTCACTTAGAAATTGAAAATGATTTTTTGTGAAAAAAATGAAAATACCCTTCATAAACATTGTTTTTCATGCAGAGATGCACATTTGTATCAAATATGGAGACATTACCACAAACTATGCCATGTAAATGGCCATGTGATAGTCTATTTTGTGAGGGTTTTTACAAGATTTGACAAAATCCATGTTTATCGTTTTCCTTGCAACTATTACACATAAAATGACCAACTGCGCAATTTTTTATTTTTTTTATATGTAGTTTTCATAATGTTATCAAAATGTTACTAAGTATTTTTTTTCGTAAGACCCTTGGCGGATCCTCCGTATCCTGATTGGTCAAACTCTAAGTCCCATATAGATCATGATGCCCTACTATTGGATTCTCTATGATCCAACAATCTCAATCAATTTCTTCCCTCCCTTCCTCTCTCCCTTATCCCCAATGTCCCCTCCTTCCCCATGACCTCCACCTTCTCCTTGCCGGTCTGAGTCTCGTCGATGAACAGGATCCCATCATGTCTCCCCTGCGTACCGTGTCTCCCTCTAGCGTGCTAGATGGGAGTTCTTCCTTCAACCCACGTGTCGATCGACAACGTCGCCTCCATCCCACGCGCTGGCTAGGAGCGCCGCCTACCTCCCATGCCTCGATCCCCAACACAGTTCCCTCGCCTTCCTGGTTCGTTAGTATTGTAATGAAACTAGCTCATTTTGTTCATTTATTAGTATTTCTGATGACGACTTAATAATAGTGTCCCCTTTTTAGGTTCAAGGTACTGTTTTCAGATTCGATGGAGTAAAACAATTATCTTGACAGATATACTTATATTGTTCTACATTACCCGTTTCTCAATAATTTTTCTTTGATTTTTAGACTTGCGGGTGATTTCCCCGGTGGAAGATTTGGAGTGTAGGGTGATCTTTCCCTAAAAAAAATCCATGTTTAATCATCGAATTTTCCCTTCTATAGTTTTATTTTATTCTAGAAGATGGTGAACTAATTACAAAAGGACACTCATATGGATCTAACATCCAAATGCGTTCCTTTCAAATAATGCTCTTGTGACCATCCTTAAAATATTTTTGTATGTGCACAAAACATACTATTTTTTTTCTTTCATAACTTTGTACTATATTAGAAAATGCAGCGGAAGATAGTCCCCACATCAACGCGCGGGTAATCCTGTAGTTGAGTAGAAGTTGTGGGCATGTATCTCTGTTGTATTCTCCACCTCCAAATAACAAGGGAATCATATTTTTGCATGTCAACGCTCTTGACCTGCCTCTCCAATTATTATCGCTCCTATAGGTGGAAGGAATCTAAATCTAAACCACTGCGTGTAGTTTTGGTTTTCTCTTCTTGATGTAGGGTTGTGGTTTGTACCTCCTCATCGGTTCGTCATCGGCTATGGTTACTATGTGTAGCTACATGAAAGGACGCATGTATCTTTCACATCCAATATGTATCCATATATTTGCCTTTTCTTGCATTGAGCACACGTAAAAATAATTGCTGACCAAATTTTATAGGCTTGTAGACCAAATCTATATGTACATGTAGACTTTTTGAAATGTCTAAATCTAAAGAATCCAGACTCTAGGAAAGTGGGTCTAAACACTCCATGTACAAGGTTATACATGGGCTTTTTCCAATGCAAAAAAGCATTGAAATCTGAATTGACTCGGATCCTTCACCCTCCTGCTGAGTCATATCACTTCTTTCCATCTCAACATGAACTTTGTAGAACCGAGAATTGCCCTTAAATATCAAAATGCCAAGACAAAAAAAACTTCAGCTTTTGCTCTAATGGGGATGTTCAAATTGTTACAAAAGGAGATGATACTTGCATGAATGTATGGTATCATCATTTAGTTCCCAGGTCCATTCTAACTCAGTCACCCTTATATGTGGAAGGCTTATGTGTACCTCCCATAGGAAACCACGGATCCTCCCAAATGCGGACTCGTAAACGATCTCCAATCTGCCAAATAATTCTTTCCTTCAAAACCTCAAGTCCTTATAGAATACTTTGCCAAACATAGCTAACTCTAGGTTGGGGTTTGGCTGAAAGAACATCACCATAGACGCAGAAAACATGCACACCATGTGGCGATTGGATTAATGCCATCCATGTCAAGCAAGCATATGGCCAAATTAAATGAATATATAAGTCTCTCTAAAACCAATGCCACCTTGTTTTTCGCTATTTTCACTCTTTTCTTGATGCTAGAGGACGCCGGGCTGAAATTGCTTCCATCTGCTCGGCTTCGAAAATGTTTCCGGAAATTATGCTATTGCCGGGCAAGAGGAAGGCTAAAAATGATCACTTTCCTTTGGAGAGCGACGCCGAGCTGTTGAACAATTCCAGTTCACTGTCAAATGGAATGAAGCGGCAACAACTCCTCGCAACAAAGCAGCAGGAAACTAGACTATAAAACAGTCCGGTGACCGACGATCCTGTCCGTGTGTCTTGAGAGCGAGTCCGTAAAAATGCTCCGCGCGCTAAAAATGGTCGTTTTGGGCGTGAGTGGTAAAAAAACGCGCTTCAACGGCTATGAAATAGAGCGCATCCAAAAAAAGTTGGCACTAAAAACGCAATCCAAAGTGGTACATTTGTAGCTCGAATCGGAGTAGTCTGCGCCGTAAATCCCGTCCACGCCTAATGCCCAACTACCGCCTGAAAGTTCACCCGCGCGCACCTCTGCGGCAACCACGATCAGGCCAATCCCGTCGCCCGCCATCCGCCGCTCGCACAGAGCTCCGCCCGATCACCTGGAGCTCTGTCGCCTGCCTGAAGCTCTGCCTGAGCCCATGGAGCTCCGCCGCCCGAGCCTGGAGCTCTGCGCCAACCGTGTCTGGCCTGCCACCCGAGCTTGGAGCTTTGCACCGCCCGCAGCCCGTGCCTGGCCCGCCTAGAGATCCGCCGCTCGTGAACGCACCTGGATATCATCTCGATCGATTCCCATGAAGCAGAGACGGTGTAGCGCTGGACTTGATTGCTTATCCCAACAAAATTATAGGAGCTTTCTTGTAAAATCTAAGACCTGATTGTGGCACATATGCAAACAAAAAAGTTTGTGGAAACGCATTTTACAGTGCCCGACAAAACAACAGCGAGATGTGCGTGCTAAAAGTGCCTCTAGCACGCTGTAAAACATGTTTAAAGTGCTACAATTTAAAGTCTCTTCTCAAAATGCTTCAATAAAATACGAACGTTTGAAAGAGCACGTGGGCCTCCATGTGTAGTTTTGGTAATTAATGACAATTTCTATAGACTAATGTTTGCATTGCAATGCACTTTTAGGAATTGTCCATTGGCATCGTTTGGTGTATGCGTTGTCTTCAAGGTAGAATAAATGAAGGAGAAGAAGCAATGTCCAAGGGATTTGGGCCTATCGAAATCGTGTAGAAGAAGAAGGATAAAAAAGAAGAAGATCAAGAGTGTCTTGAAAAAGAAGATGGAGTTCCTCATGTGATCATGGATCGATGAAGACAAATTCAAAGAAGAGGTTTCCTCATGGTGTATGGGGGAGCAAGTTGCAAGTCTTCATCAAGCGAGCGCGAGCAAGAGCAATCAAGAAAGATGTTCCATCTTGAGAAGGATAAGATCGTCTATATCGAGTTCAAGTGGAATGCTCAAGGCAAATGTATAATCTTGATAAGTTTTTTTTTTGCCGATCTCATGTTATTAGTTGGTAGACCGAATTTAGGATAGATAGTCGTACTATCCAGAGGGGCTCTCGAGTGAGTAACTCGATCATATCGTTCGGAGAGAGCTCAAATCTTTTCATACTTAACATTATCTTTCTTGGTTGTTATTTGTATCTTATCCATGTGAGCTTCTAAAGCTTGTGATAATATTCATAACAAGCTCCAATTCATCAAAAATAGATTTCCCTTTTATACCTTATTGCATCTTTGATCTTAGAGGTTTTACTGCTCCTCACCAAGAAAGGTATCTCACATAACAATACTTGATATTTTCTCCCTTTTTTGGATTCTACTCGTCGCTATTTTTCCAATAAAATTAGTTTCATCCCATTCGGAGTTCGAATGCTCAAGTTATTTGCGTTTTACTAATGCTATATGCGTTGTCTGTACCAACCGGTAGTACCAGATTTTTCATCCGGTGCTACCGCTTGGTACCGGTAGTACCGTCTGGCGGTACCATACGGGTCTGAGCCCTTTGGAGAGTCGATGCTCCCTCTCAGGCCTGGACGGTACCACCTTCCCGACACTACCGCATTGTCCGTTAGCACCGCTATATTTTCCGGTACTACCGCTTGTCGGTAGTACCGAATCGTGCAGCGTGTCCTACCAGTGGCGTCTGAGGATTTTTTATCTCTGCATGTTTTCGCCCAATACCACTTTCGGTACTAGTCCGGTAGTACAGGTCACGTCTGGTACTACCGCTTCTGGTTCCGGTAGTACCACTCATCGCAGCAGGTAACGGTCAGATTTTAGACCCCCTATAAAAGGGGCCATTTCTTCTCCATTGGACTTATCCATTGAAACTCTTTGCCCCTTCATTGTTGAATCTCTTGAGCTTGTCCTCTCCCTCTTACTCCCATGATTCTTTCATCTATTTGAGGAAAAAATGAGATCTAGATCCACAATCCCACCAATCCATCTCTCCTCTAAGTAAGGGGAATATATTGGGATCTAGATCTCGAAGACTTGTGTGTTTTTCCTCTTGTGTTCTTCCTCTCTTATTCCTCCAATAGATTTTATAGCTTTTGTGGAATTTGAGAGTGAAGTACTTGCCATTGCATTAGATGCATCGATTTGAGTTCTCCTCGGAGGATTTAGTTGGTGAAATTAAGAAGCTTGTTACTCTTGGGTTCTTGAAACTCTATACGGTTGTGTGGCTTTTGTGGTGAGTTATTGGGGTCTCCAATTAAGTTATGGAGATCTCCTCAAGTTAGTGGCCTTGGTGATGATTATTGGAAGCCTCCAATTAAGTTGTAGAGATTGTCTCAATCTTGTACAGATTTGGTGACCGCCCTCAAGTATCCCATATTGGATCGGTGCTTGCCGTCAAGTGGGTACTCGGGAGAATAGGGTGAGGCCTCTTGTTGCATTGGCGGTCTTGGTACCGTCCACCCCTCCAACGAGACACACTCCCTTTTAGGGAGGAACTCGCTAAAACATCGTCGTCTCCGCGTGCCTCGGTTATATCTTTATACAAGCCCTTTACTAATGCACTTTACATTGTGATAGCCTTAGTGCTTGAAGTAATCTAGTGTCCCTCCTCCCACAAGAAAATAGAGGCGACCGCTAGGGTGGAACCCTAGCCCGCCGCCTCCATCTACATCTCACTTCACCGTCGAAATCGACGGGTTCTCGCCTTCTCTGTGAGCGGGTGGGGACCTCAGAATTGCGCTAACGCTGTAAAAGGTTCCTAAAGTTAGAGTTTGGTCAACTGACGTTGACGCTATGGTGGCTACGGCGACGTTGTGCGGGACAAAAATAAGGTATACCCTCCTCCTCGTTCGCCTCGTTGGCGACACCGAGGAGGCTGGGGATTCGTTTGGTTGCTGCCTCCATGGAGTGCTCGATCTCATCTGGTCTACATGTGTTACACGTTTGGTGATTGAACCTTTGGATCAATTCAAGTAATCACTCGGAGAGTAATTTTCTCCTCGTCTCTTCCTGACCCCTCCTTGAGAGTCGACCTTCTTCCTCCTTTTCCGCCCTCTCCTCCCTCCCCACCGGTGGCCACGACGACCGACGTCGAGATGGAGTAGGTGGTTGGATTTTACTGTTTTTAGTAGTTGTAGATCTAGCTTTTCTAAGTTGTGCCCTTGTGTCGATTGAGGGTAGGTTGGAGATCTCCGTCGGTCAGATCTTCCACGCCTTGTGCGCCTTCCGCCTCGCGATGCTCCACCGACGTGTGGTGCTATCGGTGGAGTGGAATCGCACCTGCATCCCTCTAAATAAGGATCTCCTGCAATGCTTCAAGACGATTCCTCTGGATCGAGGCCAACTTGATGCTGCCCCTCTTTCCTCCATTGCTGAGCTCTCATGGAGAGAGCCGGTCACAGTGTTGTGGAAGACTGCAGCTCGCCGTCTAAATAAGGTCCTGGGCTCCCTCTGCTGCTTCTTATTCTTCAGGCCTCCTCCTCCAACTTGTGGCAACAGTCTGGAGGTTGATGCTGGCCATCGTTTATTAGGTCAGTGGCGGGATGCTCGCAGCGCCGGGAAGGTTAGTGCTCGATCTGCTTGTCTCTCTCCTCTCTTCAACCACCATGGAGGTGGGCAGGGGGAGAGCACGAGTATTTTCTGGCGTGATCCTTTCCGGTAGGGATTTGTTGCAACCTTGTGGAGCTCATCAGTAGAGGACTCATGTCGGCGATTTCTGCCCTGTCTCTGCTTCTTATGGCCGAACGGCGGCCCTCCTCGGCCACAGTTTGGTGGATTTTCAACCTTCATCTGGGAGGCCTCCCCTCTCCAACGAAAGGATCTTCGGTGGCGGCGCATCAAGTGGTTCGTCCCCGATGGCGGCGTCGTTGCTTCTGTCGTCGAGCTTGTTCTTGTACAACGGTGGAGAAGATCCCTGAGGATTGGGTTTCTTTTCATATTTTCTTTCTGGGGTATTTTGTGTAAAAGTGGAGGTTCTGGTTGTAACTTTCTTTTAATTTTGGGCCTCCTTGTAATCTATAAACCCACCGCCATTTAATATGCAGCCCTGGGTCCTTCGTGACCCTGCCCCTTGCTTCAAAAAAAGATCAATTCAAGTGTTCAATAACGATGATTTCGACTCTAGGGCGTTGGTCCTTAGGGGCACGTGCATGAAAACCTGCTGACCGTGATCAACAATGTTAGGCCGGTTCCGATAAGGGAGCGGTGACAGCGGCGCGTCGTCGGCTCGATATGGCGCCAGTAGTGATCGTTAGGTGGTCCAAAACATAATAAAAATTACGCTCTTGTTTATCTTATACTTATTGTGTATTCATGAAATAGATTCAAACCTTTTTTTTAAAAAATCATCAACAACCTAAGGGCATCACCTATGTATGTGGAAAAACTTGTCCATAAGGTGGAACCCACATACCACACCACAATCTTATTGATTACATCATAATGTATCTAGTTAAACTTGTATACAAGCTGATCCCACGTGTCAGATAAAGTTGCACACATGCAAGAGAGAGGGGAGAATCTAAAATAATATTCTATTGCTTATGGACAACCCATAAGCTTATAGGTCACCCTAAAGTTTTTGAGCTTATGGATAGCTTATTGATAGCCTCCACTATGTATGCGAAACTTCTTATTGACTATTTTTGCTTATGGATAGCCTTATTACCGACGTAATAGATGCCCTAAGCTCAAGAACTGTTCGGAAGCAAGAACAACTGTGGTGCCGTGCGGCAGCCTGTGGGTCCCATCCGTCAGTGCCTCTTCCATGCTAGTACAGGACTCGCGTGTCTTGGCAAACGAACCGAAGAAGCAGGGGGGAGATCCCAGCCCAGGAAGAAACCGGAGATACTACCGAGTTGTGGTTCCCAGTCTCTTCTTCCTCCCCGATCCCCAATCTCCAGCCTTCCCAACCAAATTTGATCCTTCTCCTTCGAAGAGGCTCTCGCCTCCTCGTCCGTTATCGGGTCTCCGGCGGCGGGGACGCGAACGCAAGAGCTCATCTCACGCGTGGCTGCCGCCCCCGCGTCCTGTCTCTCGCCGCCGTTCGTGACCAAAGCAGCCTCAAGTCCTCCTCCCACCGAAGCACGCCTGCTCCCTTCGACGCGGAGGGTCTCTTCCCCTCTGCCGCTGGATTTGTGTGGAGTGGAGATCCACCGAGGCGCGATCCATTTTGCTGGTAAGATCACAGCGAGATCTCTCTTCTTCAAGATCATCCTCAGTTTGACCCCGTCCCTCTCCCACGATGCTCTCTCTCTCTCTCTCTCTCTCTCTCTCTCTCTCTCTCTCTCTCTCTCTCTCTCTCTCTCTCTCTCTCTCTCGTGCTGTGCCATATACTACACCCTAATGAGGCTCTAAAATCTCTCATGTAGTCCACTGCCGCTGTGCCCTAGAGCTGCCACCGTCACCTTGCCGCGTAGCTTTGTGCGTCACTGCCGACGCCTAGTAAGTAATAAGCCTCCGCCTAATAACTCCCACAAATCATGAGATCCGATCGCACCCGCCCAAGCATTTTGGTGGCTATTACTCCGCATTAATACCACTAACATCAGTTCTCTATGTGCAGACACGAATTTGGGGGGTTTGAGCTGAACCTCCATGATGCGCAGCAGGTCCGCCCGGGGGAACACGTCTGCCGTTGTCGTTGTGTTAGAAACAAATGAGGTGTACATTGTGGTCAGCCTGTCGACAGCGGGCGACACCCAGGTGATCTCCGTCGACCCCACCACAGGCGCGCTGCGGTACCAGGGGAAGCAGGGGGAGGACCTCTTTGATTCCGAGGCAGCGGCGTTGAACCACATCACCAATGGATCGAGATTTCTATCCAAGAGTACCACATATGCTAAGGCTGTGCTAGGGTATGCTGTATTAGGAAGTTATGCTCTGCTTCTCGTTGCGACACAGCTCAGCGCAACAGTCCCAGGCCTACCTGGAGGTGGCTGTATACATACCGTGGTGGAGAGTCAATGGGTCAAGATTCAGTTGCAAAACCCTCAGGCCCAGGGGAATGGAGAACTGAAGAATATCAGGGAGTTGGCTGATCTTGACATTGATGGCAAGTACTACTTCTGTGAAACGAGGGATATTACCAGGCCATTCCCAAGTCGGATGACTCTTCAGGAACCGGATGAGGAATTTGTGTGGAATGGGTGGTTATCGAGGCCTTTCAAAGACATTGGTTTGCCAGGGCACTGTGTCATTCTTTTGCAGGGTTTTGCTGAGTGTCGAAGTTTTGGAGGTACGGGCCAGCAAGGTGGGATGGTTGCTCTCCTTGCACGCCGTAGCCGGTTACATCCTGGAACCCGCTATTTGGCTCGTGGGCTAAATGCGTGTTCTGGCACCGGCAATGAAGTAGAGTGCGAGCAACTTGTTTGGACCCCTCAAAAGGGTGGACAAATAATCCCTTTCAGCTCATACATCTGGAGGCGTGGAACTATACCGATATGGTGGGGTGCAGAGATAAAAAATGCTGTGTCAGTTGAAGCAGAAATTTATGTTGCTGATGATCCTTATAATGGGACCTTGCAATACTACCAACGTTTGGGTAGAAGATACGGTAATAAATCATCTGAAGTCAGTGCGGCGAAGCAGAAGAAACCTGGAATGGTTCCCATTGTGTGTGTTAACTTGCTAAGATACGCTGAAGGAAAACCTGAGACAATTCTAGTTGAACATTTCAAAGAATCTCTGAAGCACGTAAAGTCTACTGGTAAGCTTGGAAACACCTGGATTCAGTTGATAAATTATGACTGGCATGCCACTGTGAAGTCAAAAGGGCAACAGCAGACAGTCGAGGGCCTTTGGAGACATCTTAAAGCACCAACAATGGCCATTGGCTTCAGTGAAGGGAATTACTATAGTGTAAAGCAGCAGCTTAAGGAATGCAAAGGATCCATTATCTGCAATGATGATGGTGGGTTCTGCATGGAATCGATTCAAAATGGGGTGGTACGTTTTAATTGTGCAGACTCTCTTGATCGCACCAATGCCGCTAGCTATTTTGGCGCACTTCAAGTTTTTGTTGAACAGTGTAGTCGACTTGGTATCTCCCTTGATATAGATGCAATGTTTGGATTGTCCGCAAGCAGATATTCTGAACATAATGGTCGCAATGCTCGTTCTTTGCCCCCTGGATGGGAGGAACGCTTTGATTCTGTAACTGGTAAATCATTTTATATTGATCATAATACACGTACTACCTCATGGGAGCATCCATGCCAGGAGGCTCCTCAAAAGCCCTGGAAGAGATTTGATATGACTTTCGAGCAGTTCAAGAGCTCAACAATGCTTACCCCAGTGAACCACCTTGCGGAGATTTTTCTTCTGGCTGGTGATATCCATGCCACGTTGTACACTGGCTCAAAAGCTATGCACAGCGAGATTCTGAACATATTCAAGGAGGAGACTGGAAAGTTCGGTAAATTCTCAGCTGCTCAGAATGTCAAGATTACACTGCAAAGAAGGTTCCACAATTATGTGAACGATAGTTCCCGTCAAAAACAGTTTGAGATGTTTCTTGGATTGAGGCTATATAAGCATCTCCCATCCATCCCTATTTTTCCTCTCAAAGTAGGTGAATTTGTTCATTATCTTACAAAGTAATCTTTATTTCAGTTTTATAGGATAGTTGAATAGTCAATTCTCTGCATGAACTATGCAAACATTCTAGTCTAACTTAACTAGAATGCATTATCACAATTAGAATGGAACCAATTTTATAATTAAAATATAGATTTTCCAGTTTAGTTTAACTTTAATATCTCTGGACCGTTGTTCGGGAAAATTTCCGTTCACTGTAATTATCACATTTAGCGACATGCCAACTGTTAATTTATTTCTACATCTCAATTTCACTACTGACCAGCGGTGCATTTCCCTTCAATGGGCCCTACTCGTTCTTGGTTCCTTTTATGCATTCCATACCCGAGGGAAAAAATAAAGATGCGTCCTGAATGGGAGAAACTAACTGTATATTGGGACAGAGGGAGGAAAGTGCCTCCACTAGCCTTTTATATTATCTGTGGATTTATGAGATTGTATGTTCCTGTTGAACATTATTTTGACCTGAAAAAGAAAATCAATGGGTACTTTTGCTGTCTCCTGTAGTGACCATTGATCTTAAACTATATGTAGTAAACTCTATTTTTTATCTAAGTGCTAATTGCTAAGTTTTCACTGGTACAAAATATAACTCAGAATCGAAGACGGCATAATTCTTTGACAAAGATCATACGTACTTGTATTATTATTTAGAGCATAACTCCATCTACATCTGTATTTATAAAAAAATCATGATGTATCTTGGTTGAGTTGTGCATTTTAAGAGAAAAACAGTTTTACGTTTGACCACAGTTCTGTTTTCCTGTTGCTTTTTCCCCACATTATGTACAACAACAACAACAACAATAACAACAACAACAACAACAACAACATCAAAGCCTTTTTCCCAAGAAAGTTGGGGTAGGCTAGATGTGAAACCCAAAAGAAACATAAGGAAGCCAAAAAGAGGAGAGAAAAAGTAAACAAAGAACGAGTAAACTAAGATTCTTTCACATGGATTGCTGGTTTCCATACAGTCCTATCAAGTGTCGAATCTCTAGGAGCATTCAAATCCCTCAAGTCTCTTTTTACCGCATCCGTCCATGTCAACTTTGGCCGCCCTCTGCCCCTCCTAGTATTTCCCATACCCTTTAGAATACCGCTATTAACTGGTGCTTCTGGAGGCCTCTGCTGGATATGCCCAAACCACCTTAGTCGGTGTTGGACTAGCTTCTCGTTGATCCGTGCCACCCTTACCCTATCACGTATTATCTCGTTCCTAATTCGGTCCTTTCTTGTATGGCCACACATCCACTGTAGCATCTCCACAACACTCATTTGTTGGATTTGTTGTCTTCTAGTGGGCCAACATTCTGCTCCATATAGCATCACAGGTCTGATTACCGTCCTATAAAACTTACCTTATATCTTTTGTGGGACCTTATTGTCACATAGGATGCCGGATGCTTGCCGCCACTTCATCCATCCTACCTTGATCCTGTGGCAAACATCCTCGTCGATATCGCCGTTTTTTTGTAGCATTGATCCGAAGTATCGGAAGGTGTCCCTCTTAGGCACTATTTGTTCTTCTACACTAACCTCTCTGTCTTCGCACCCAACACCACTAAAGTCACATCTCATATACTCGGTCTTGGTCTTACTAAGTCTAAAACCCTTATGTACTTGTAGTTTTTTCTATCTGGGAGCATGAGCAGTCTATATTTTGGTCAGGCATACCTAAGATGGTCTGATCCCATGTATATCCTTGGTAAAAACTCCACAAAGTTTGTATTGGTTCCATCTGACACGTGCTCCAACTTTTTTCCAACCTCTGGAGTCATAACATGCATGGGCAACACAAGGGAAGAACATAAGAGTTTCCCCCATGAAGTCTGTCATTATCAGAGGAGCGACCTCTTGCATTCACCTTGATATGCTTACAGCCAGTACCATATACAAAAGATTTCCTTAGGACATCCCCTTGAAACGACATCACAGATGCTGTGAGCGCAGTTCATATTCATGGCTTCATGCCATTACTTTGTATGTGTCTAAGGGATCTATTGGTACCAATGAATATATATGCGACAATTTATATGCATAGGCTTAATACATGCTGTTACTGTTTCTAATTTAGATTTTCATCTTTGTGTTGAAAATTCAGGTGCTATCAAGGCCACCTGGATGCATGTTGAAACCAGTCCCTAGTATAATCCCAATGGCTGATGGTGGTTCCAGTCTTCTCAGCTTCAAGAAGAAGGATCTTATTTGGGTATATTGCTTTGATGTTGAGCTAATTCCTGATAGTGACCTGATCTATTTGAATTAGGCGGTAGCTATTGTACATTAAATATTTTGTCCCTAACATACCCCACCACTCCCGCTTGGAAGACGATTAGTTGATGACTTGATGGCTGGAAGACTCTAAATGATGTAGAATGCACTTACTCTTACATCTCAATGCTTACCGTATATCATGTTAAGATACTTTACTCATGCAGGTATGCCAGCAAGGTGCAGACTATGTTGAGCTTTTTATATACCTTGGAGAACCTTGTCAAGTTTCCCAGCTTCTTCTTACTGTCTCCCATGGTGTTGAAGATTCTTCATATCCAGCTATTGTAGATGTCAGAGTTGGTTCCAGCATAGATGCCCTTAAGCTTGTTCTTGAGGTTTGTCTTCATCTTACTGTTGTACTCTTATGATTTTTTACGCCTGGTGTATTCATCAATTTTTCTTTTAATAACAAGTTGGCTCATTATAGGATTAGGCTTGATGGACTGACATGTGTAAGTTAATGTCAAGACTAGATCACTAGAAACACATTAAAACTACAGTCCTTGCTAATATTGAGCCTCATCAGATGTGTCATTGCTGATATGCTATGTTGCAATTCTACAATCTGAACTTGAGGCACGAGGCTTGGTTTTAAGCCAAAGTTAAACAGTGTATTCCTTAACTTTGAATGAACGGTGCTAAGTCAAGCTCAGTTAATCTGGGCGTCTGAGCCCAGCTTTGATCCTGTAATCTTAAATCTGTTCCATTTCTTTAAAGTACAGGTTTTATCTACACATATATGAGCCCATGCTGAATGGTTGTCATTACAATTTTTGTATTTTCCTTGCTTACTGTGACAATTTCAGTATGCACCCAGCTGCTTTCAATTTGATATTTATTTTTGTATGAATTCCAGTTAAAGCCTGGATGCATTGAACTATTCTTAATGCTTTACTATCTTAATCTGGGTATGTCGGTCGGCTTATTTGCTGCATGCTAGTTCTTTAATTGCAAGTTGCCTCTCTTAATGAAATAAGTACATTTGTTCCTTGCTTCCTTTCATCTTTTACAAGTCTTGTAGCAAGCTAATGTATAACTTACTGCGAGTTTACTTGTTTAGGGCGCTTGCATTCCACAGTGCTCGAATGGGACAAATTTGTTGATCCCTCTCACTGGAAGAATTGATCCAGAGGACTTGGCTGTTACAGGTAAAAGTGCTCGACCGGACGTTCAAGAGAGTACTTATCTTCCTTTGTTATACGACTTTGAAGAGCTGGAAGGAGAAGTCAACTTTTTAGATCGGGTTGTCGCATTATCTTTTCATCCGTCTGCCATGTCGAGAACACCCATCACGCTTGGTGAGGTAAAAGGTCGACACGATCATTGGGTTGTAGATGTTTAATGTTTTAACAAGAAGCTTTTAACAATTTGAAATATTTCCTCTGTGTACATTTTCTTTGACTAGATGAGTAATGTTTTGAAACAGATTGAAGTACTTGGTGTTTCTCTTCCATGGGAGGATATGTTAACCAATAGCAAATGTGTTGCTCAAACTTTGGAGCTCATCCATGAAAAACCATATGCTCTAGGTTTGAAGGATGTTGCAAAAATTTCCTCTCCTGAGAGTGATGTTCATGGTAGTGAGAGGATTTATGATAGAAGTTCACCATCAGTTCAATCAGGTGGTTCTGGAAACTTCGTGGATTTTCTCACTGGTGATATTGTCATATCGAACCAATCAAAAGTCACTGTAAATACATCATTTGGCAATGAGGAACGGGTAAACTTCTTTGATGATGAATTTGATGTTAACCCTTTTGCCAGTGCATCAGAAGAGCCTGTTGTTGAAGTGAATAACCAGGTTGAAGATCGTGGCAGCACACAGTTTTATCTCGAGTTTTTGGAATTACTTTCTGGAAATAATAAGGTATTTGTTGGTGCAAATTCATTTCCATTCTCTTCCTATCTAGTTCATTGATAGGTTTTCCTTAAATCTGTTGAGCTAATTTTATTTGCAAGTGATATCTGAAATTGGTGTTTTCATGCTTTAATTTTTGGAAGGTTTGAAACCAAGAAAAGACCCTACCAACTTATGACTAGAGCTTATTACTAGATACAGTATATATTGTGCTTGACACTGCTTAGTGCTTACAATGATCCTGTTCTCAAAATTGCCTATTTCGCAACAAGAAAGTGAAAATGTTTTTTTTATCAAATGTGTTATGCTTGGTTTCCACATGTTTCTGTTGGGTTTCATATCTATTATCTAGCCTACCCCAACTTGCTTGGGAAAAAGGTTTTGATGTTCTTGCTTTGCTGTAAATGTATTAAGTATAAATCAGGATCTTAGGGATGTAAATCTCTTTTCAGGGAAAGACCCTTAACTTTGAGCAGATGATGAAGCTTGAAATAAAACGTCTTTATCTTGATCTTTCTGCTGCTCAAAGGGACCGTGCATTGTTATCGGTTGGCGTAATTCCTGCCACAGTAGATCCAAATCGTTCAGTTGATTACTCTTACCTATTGAAGTTATCCAGCTTTGCTGATAGGCTAGCATTGCTGGGGCATGCTGTCTTCGAGGATCGTGCTAATGCTTCGATTGGGCTCGAAAAAGTCAATGGCCATGCTATAGACTTCTGGAATATCAGTGAAAATGGTGAATCATGTTCTGGTGGGGCATGTGAAGTCTGTGCTGTATCTTCGTTAAAAGCTTCAGCTACTAGTGGAAATGCATCTCTATTTGTGGAGTGTTCCCAGTGTGAAAGGACAGCTTGCAAGGCTTGCTGTGCTGGGAAAGGGGCCTTTCTTTTGCTTAGCAATACTTACAGAGATCTGAAGATGTATGGTGGGAGTCAAGGTGGTGGCTATTCAGCCCTCACAGATAGTTCTGTGTGCAAATCATGCTGCAGTGAGGTGATCAAACATGCACTCTATGTGGATTATATCAGAGTTCTTCATAGTTTGCGAAGAAAAGGTCGTGCAGAGAAAGCAGCGCTGAGAGCGGTGAACCAGGTCTGCCAACTTGAGCCCAGTAGAATATCTGATTCAGTACATAGTATTCAATCTGGTCAGGAACAATTGAAGAAGCTCCTCGATGATGAAGAATCTCTTGCAGAATTTCCACATGCAAGCTTTTTACATATGGTACTCCTCGACATTGTACTAATTTATGATTAACTTCTACCCTTTATGAGCTGCTGCCACACTGTTGCACATGGACCATGGAAAGACACTCAAATGCACTAGACTTGAGCCTAACATAATCATTTCAAAATAAGTCTTCTCTTTTTTCTGAAGCTGTATCTTATTTTCCCTGCTCTGTATTTTTTGACACTGAGTATTGCTCTGATCCTGCCCTGTTGTATTTTTCCAGGTAGAAACTGCTGGTGACTCTGCACCACTGTTTTCATTACTGGCACCACTTGGCAGTGGAGTGCACAGGTCCTACTGGAAAGCTCCACAGGGCAGCACATCTGTGGAGTTCCCGATTGTTCTTAGCGGTTTATCAGATGTTTCTGGAGTTGCAGTAATTGTCAGTTCCTGTGGTTACTCATCATCTGACTGCCCAATTGTAAGATGTCCTAATTTGTGGTCTTTCTTTTTCATGGGATGCTCCATTTATGTACATAAGTGTACAAACTAAGCTAGTGAGAAATTTTTTCACTTTATGTATGGGAACTCCTAGGCTCCTAGCTATATTCAGTTTTCTTGATAAACTTAGTAAACAGGACGTTTTAATATAAGTCATTGAAATCATTGATGTATTTTATTGAAGATTTCCTATAGCTTGATCAAATGCACTAGTTCTGAGCGAGCTGCATCTAGATACAAGAGAGGCAATACTTTTTTCCTCTCCTGAACTTCATACCAAAACATATATATATCAGCAGATCAGCCATGCTTTCACATATAGCCTGGGTATCTCATAGAATGCAAACCCAAAAAGAGGTAAAGGAGGAACACACAAATCGGTAAAAGATCCCAGCGTTGCAGAGTGTATATGAAAATTCTCCTTTCCTAGTTAAAGTGCTCAGTTTGGGTATTACAATTCAAATACTCCCTCTGTTCCAAAATAAGTGTCGGAGTACAAACTTTGTACTAAAACAATACTAAATCACCTGACACTTATTATGGACCGGAGGGGGTACTTGTTATTTTGTCTGGGATGTACTTGTAGCGCTTTACAGTTTCTTATAGGGATATTGACACCATTTAGGCCTAGAGAGACTGTTTGCAGTATTTGACCTTTGACATGCCTATGTACATTGATATTAGAGAGCTCATTGAACATTCATTGTGCTGTAGAGATTGTTTCCTATAGTGACAGAGTTAGCTACCTGTATGAAACAAGAGTATTTGAACTAGCCTATTGAGCTATATTCAGTTCCCCTGTTTGGTTGTTTCTTTTAGTGCAATTATTTAACTTGTATGCTGATAATCGTGCTGCTTGTGCAGGTCGAGATATGGGCTAGTAATAAAATACAGCGAGATGATCGTACATTCATAGGAAAATGGGATGTACAAGACATGATAGTGTCATCTCCACAGCTTTGTGGACCAGAAAATTCAAGTAGCCTGGATAAGGCACCAAGACACATAAAAATACACTTCCCAAATCCTATCCGCTGTCGCATAGTTACAATAAAAATGACACTTCCCCAGATTGATTCTCGCTCAACCATGTTTAATGAAGAATTTGATCTTTTATCTTTGGATGGAAGCTCATTTATTGATTCTAAGCCAAAAAGTGCACAGAATTCTTTCATCCATGCAAAAAGGATTGTTGTTTTTGGTAGCTCTTTGCCAAAGGAGATGGGCCCTGACACATCTGTGGGATTAATGAGGATGAAAAGTTATTTAGATGGATCACCATCATTGGGCAGATTTAGGGTAAATCCTGTCTTTTTTTACCAAGCACTTCTGAGCTCTACTTCGAGTTATTTGCTAAAACTTTCCCCTCCTATTTTACAGATTCCAGTTGAGGCTGAGAGGTTGAGAGACAATGATCTTGTTCTTGAGCAATATCTCTTACCTAATTCTCCTGGAATAGCTGGATTTCGCCTTGATTCCTTCAGTGCTATAAGGCCTCGAGTAACCCATTCACCTTTCTCATCAGAGTTGGATACGAGAGATTTTTCATTGACACATATAGAAGATAGACATGTAAATCCTGCAATTCTTCATATACAAGTCACAGTTGTCAAGGTAATAAGGCACTGCTTATGTGGTCCAGTTTGCCTGATTTGATGACTAAAATTGATTGTTTTATAGTTCTTTTGATCTATTTATATGTTTGTTTTTGAACAGTTGGAACTTTCATGCTTACGTAGTTCATCACTTCTATTCTGTCTTTACAGCATTCATTCTTTGGAACCCTTTTGGGGGTGAAAAAGGTTAAGGAAGTTGGTTTAAAGTTCTAGGAGTTGAGTTTGAGAATTAATTATGGCCACTTTGGATTGTAGGATTTTCATAGGTTCCCAATCCTTATGGTTTTTTCCCTTCAAATGTCCTTGATCAGTGTGATGGTGCTACCAGATTTCCTATGGATCAGTTTCCTATGCCTTAGTTCCATAGGGAGTTCAACGTCCACGCCAACCTCTTTTTCATTTGCCTAGGACCGTGGCCATTTTCCTGTGATCTATCCATATGGCTATTCATCTTTTTTCCTTGTGTCTTGCAATCCTCTGCGCTTGGATTCCTGCCAAATGTGTTCATTCATTCCTGAGGTCCCAAGATTCCCTTAACAGGCTAGTTACACTTGTTTGAAGGGCTGAATCAGCCAGGGGAACCAGCAGTTTTGAAGCCAATAACCCTGTGTTTTGTTGGAACCCTGATATAGCTATTAGCTGATTGAACATAATATCATAATTGTTCATCTGTGTGCTGCTGCTCTTTTCAAGTTTGCTCCTAAAAGTAGCCAGTTTCTGCTACACGACATTGTTATTTGAGGGTTTGAGAAGCTTACAGCCGAACTTTCTAGATGGATATATAGTTCTTGCATGCCTATTTTGTATTTTCTGTGCCATTAAACGATTTTTCATGTGCTTATGTTTTTTCTACAGGAGTCTGGCAAGCTGGTTGTAGAGGAATACCGTCTACCAGAAGTTAAAGCAAACACACCACTATATTTTGATTTTCTGGATTTACAGCAAGATTGCCGTTGTGTTATCTTTAGATTACATGGGGATGTCACTGCCTTTGTTGATGATATTGCTGATATTGATGGCTTAAACTTGCGAAATCTTCCTTTGGCTTCTGGATTGTCTTTGTCAAATAAGGTCAAGCTGTACTACTACGCTGATACCTATGAGATGGGAAAGATCGGCAGTCTCTCAGCAGTATGATATATACGAGGTGTGAGTATACACCGACCTGACATTTTAATTGCTGTTATATACTAAGAAGTCATTTATGCTACCACCAAAAACTGCAGTTGTACCAAGTTTCAGTACTGTTTTCTTAACCCCTTAGCCTGGTTTTACTCCCTTGTTTAGCTGATGTGGGCATTTATAGTGTTTTAGCCACATCGAATTGAAAATGGACAAGTATTGTCCCTCTTTCTCTCTTCCTTTACCCCATCTCCCTGTCTGTTCAGAGTTAGGGAAGAACATGGCAGCACAATATAGTTTGTCAGGTGGGTAGCCTTCTCCAAGAAACTGAGCAGGGTATCTTGGAGTACGTGCACATCATGGGGACATGAGGATCTGGTGTTGCACCAGCATTGTGAGGAGAGGCAGAGGTGGCATTGGTTTCCTGAGAGCATGGCGCTACAGTCGTGCAACCACAGAATCAATCATACTGGGGCAATGAGGCTTACATTACACAGAGGGAAGGAGCAACGGAGCATGGGTGGAGCTGGGGAAGGTTTCAGTAGTTTTAGGCTTTTAGCAGTAGGGCACTTACATGCTATGATATACTGATATTAGCTGCGTGAGCTGCTTCATATAAAAAATGTTTATAAGCTTTGAGGTTTCTTACATCCTTACGAAAACAACTCATAAGGAAAACATATTGGACTTCTCTGTTATTCCTCAATGGTAGTATTTTTGCTTTGCCCCTAATAAAGCTTCACGATGAGAAGCTAAAGTATGAATTGGGCTGCACACTGCTGAATTCTGACCAGGCATAATGCAAATGTTCTCTTGGTAGCTTACAATCTGCATAAGTAGCTCCTATTAACTTCATGTTTAGTTCAACTTGTCAATAAAGTCTCGTTAACTCAGCAAGTACACATCAAATATATATGGCCATTTTAGTTCACCCGCAAACCTCGATATTCCTCTCTTATTCTCTGTATGGCTGAAACTACCCCTGCAAATCTCAATATTCCTCTTTTATTAGCATGAGTCATATATTGGAAATTGCAGTTCACGGGTGTGTCACACAAGATAGGTGTTTTGAGTAGTACAATCTCTCAAGTATGCCGCCATCTAATAAAGTATCCTCTCATTTTTGTTTATTTATAGAATGGACCATTAAACGATATTAATAATGTTTTCTTACTTTGCTTTACCTTTCATAGGCTGTACACGCCATCATGGAACTGTTCACGGGTGGTACACTGGTGTTGTAAACTATTACTTGTGTGTCGATGTGGTAGGCGATAGCCACAGTACACAGCACGATACCGCAATCGACCCCACAGTAACTTCATAACGTTCTGTAATTCCTGCTTGATCATCCAGTGATACAAGTTGAGGACCCTGGGGATATTAACTGTAGAATATTTCGATTTTTTTCTTTGCCATTTGCCATAGTATATCTGTAAATCGAAGGTCCAGTTCCTTTTTAGAATGTTTGAAAATCAACGTGATTGCACTTTTTGAAGCTGCCAGATACAATTTGTCAATAGATGTCTGTATAGGATCAAGTGCTGAATTTTGTAAAAGGTTTCCTATTTTGAGCACTGAAATTTTCCTAGTTTGAACAAAAGTTTTTGTGCCTCAGAGGTGGCCAGTATATCGACTGACACATTCATTGCATGTACTTTTTCCCCTGCTATAACTAGTAGCCCCTCCGCCTCGAAATACATGTGAATTTGTCTAGATACATTCAAATTTAGACAAATGTACAGCATCAATTTTGAGAAGAGGGAGTAGTAATTTGCCCAAATGTTTGGCGAAGAAACCTTTGGAAGTTGGAGGAAACAAAGGATCTTGCCATTTACATGTGAATAAAATTCTATTCTGGAGGTAGCAGAAAACCCTCCGTGCATGAAAATAAGCATATCTTATATTAGCAAAACACATGTGATATGGGGAGGGAAATTCACTTGATCTCAGATGCACATGCTCTATTTAAATTGTTACAAGAATTCCAAAAAAAATATTTGCATGTGTATCTCTATATTTTGTGTGCTCGCCAAGTTTCGCGAAGAGGCTTATTTTAGTACCAAAATTTATCTTTTCTATACAGGGCACACAAAATATCAATTTGTTTTGTAACGAATAATCCCCTCCGTGCACACTAGAACGTGAGATGTACCTGCCAATAACTCTTTTGGAATTTTTTGACATTTCAAAATGCATCCAAGATTTATTTCAAATAAAGGGAGCATATCCACCCAAAAGCCAAAACACGGTGACACTTTGGTAGAAATTGTACCTCTAATTTTATAGATTTAAAATTGCTTTAAAGCGGGGATATTTTACAGCCCCCTCCTGTTAAGCAAGTGTTTCTCCCGGTCCAACACTTTTTTGGACAACTTTGCCCCTAACAGTGTAGATGTATTAACCACCATGCCACATATAAATCAGCGTAATCTTTCTTATTATCAGCGGTGGTTTACGTCTCGCCTCTTTTTTCGTCTGTCACCCGCCAGTCTAGGCATCGCACGGTACCAAGTTGTAGGAGGATGGGTCGACGTGGATCATCGGTAAGTTAAAAATCTATACCTAATCTTTTAGGCCGGCCGTTTCCGCAAGGTGCGCTGCGCGACAAGCGCTCCTGATGAATATTTTTGGACTGCCCTTAGCTAAGCCGGTTTAGAAGTCATGGGCTAATGCGAGCGAGCGCTCGGTGAATATTTTAGGGCTGCCCTAGCTAAGCTGGTTCAGGAGTCATGGGCTGACGCGTCTAGAAACGATATGCAATTAGAAGTACAAACGAGATTTTTGGGCTAAAAAATAGTCCCACATTGCTACTTTACAACGAGTATAACCAGTTTATATACGCTAAAAATTCCTCCGTAGTTTCAGCAAGCGAAAACAACAATGACTGGTATGAAATCAAATGACCCCATGTGCTGATGGTGGGCAGAGGATTAAATGGGACTGTGTTGGGCTCTACTGCATGCATGAATAAAACAAAAGGCGGACCGTTGCATTCTTGAATGAAAGGAATGAGTATCATTGGACACCGGTTGTATGGTGTATAGTAAGCTAAATTAAGAGGAATTAGAGGACACGCGTGGCAATTAGAGGACACACGTGGCTGTGTTTGTGTTTGGGCTCATACACATGCATTTAAAAGGAGGATGTTGCCGGTACGTGTCAAGTGCTGGTGTGGGCTAAATTAAAATTAATTTGACAATAAGCAAACTGATTTGGTAGGGGATGTTTTTTATTTATTTTCAGCCGTTGCAACGCACGAGTGTGTTTCCTAGTGTAATAAAACTTGTAATTGTAGAGTTTGTAAGTGGATCAATCTGCGGGCTTTGTGTGTTTAAGCAAACAGCCCAAATACTATTCACGGCTGCCGCAAATCCGCATGAGCTACAGGCTAATTAGAGAAGAAAAGCAATTGCTAGCTAGCTGCAGGTTCGAGACTGCATTTAGTTCTTAACATGAGCTAGTGTCGCGTAGGTGACGGCAGGGCACTGAATTATTCTTGCCTTCAACGCAAATGACATTTTATACGTAGATTTCATAGAGTCATTGAATTGCCAATCTGAATCGCGATAACGAAATACTACTACAGTTTCAAGTGGCCAAGTGACGAGAGGGTGAGGAGAGCGTGAGTGCCACTCTCTCACCGCCACCTGCCACTCCGGCACCGGCGTCCGCTCAACCTCATGCCGACGGTTGAATTTGTAGGCACTTTTGATTGAGTGCAAAAACATTGTCCACACGAACCATGATAATTCAGAACAATATTCAAATTGCATCAGTTTGCACCATTCGGTTCTTTACTGAATTGGGTCACTCTTTGCAACGACTATACAACTCATTTTAGCTAAATCCTGTAAATACATAACTAAAGCCCACTTCCCACCCTCCTGCAACCTCGGGTTCACTGTCTTCGGGCGAAAGCCTTGATTCTGCCTTGCGGGATCGGACAACGACGTCGGTCCTCCGTTGCTCCCCCTCTTTAGGGCGTCGTCTTGAAGCAATAATCCCCTTTGCATGCTCCGGTGGGCTATACATGCACGACATCAAGTTTGAGACGCGAGTTTTTCGGGTGGAGACTAGTGTGGCAACGACAATGGTGATGAGCAATGGTCTGGTAGCGGCAAGGCCGTGGGAGTCGGCCTGGTTCCGTCGTGTTCGAGTGTCTTCGAGTTGGTCTCCTCTTGTTGTGAAGTCAAAACTGCCATGTCCTTCGCGGTATATGATGACTTACAAGAGGCGGTCCAACGGTGAAGTTCTTTGACCCGGTCGTGCGCATCTCATCTCCGGAGTTTGTCTTCAGAATCAGAGCTGCTAGCTTCTTCTCGAGGAGCCAACTGTTTGACATAGGCCGACCGAGCTTTGCGTTTGTATAGCTTCTGTGGGTATAGCCAGGGTGACCGAGGGTGCCCCTCGCGATGGTTGTGTTCCATAACCGTCGTTGAGGGTGCATGTGTGTTTTTGGCCGTTTTTTCGTAAATAAACCACTTATGTCAGTGCTTCTACTTTATCAATGAAAATGGTAAGGCCCCGTTTGTTATCAAAGTATTGATTTGCTAGGCACTAAAATACTATGGCATTGACATACTTTAGTTCTAAAAAAACTTTATTGCTAAACTAGGCCTAAATCTTTTTGCTCGTCCTTTGGAGCTTTGCTGAAGCCTGCCACTTTTGTTTAGACTGCCATCTTCGGTTAACACCCAAGTTGCTGAGAATCTCATGGTGTGCACGATACGGTCTAGGACGTGTTTGGTTCACAGTTTTGTAACGTAATCTGATAGCAGTGGTAACCGGTCCCGTTAAATTCTGTTTGTTTCGGTTGCTCCGTAATTTCATTACGTGGTATCTGATTCCAGCCAAGCACAAATCTAATTCCGCCGGGGAACCTGCGTAATCGGATAACGATCCAGAAAGCGTCTCGTCGCTGCTGATGTTGTTTCCGTCGTTGGCGCCGCAGCCCGTCGCCGTCGCAAGCTATCCGTTTTCCCCGGTCTCCGCCGTCAGAAGCCGCTCCCTGTAGTCGCTGCTGCCACCGCCACCACCTGCTATAGTCGCCGCCGCCTCCTGATTTGCGCCGCCGCCGGCGCCTGCTGGAGTCGACACCGCTGCCTGCTGGAGTCGATGCCGCTGCCGCCTGATGTAGTCGCCGCCGCAAGCTGTTCCTCTGCCGCCGTTGGGCAGCAGGAAGCTACGTATGAATCCATATGTACATCGGGTGCCTGGACATGGCGTTGCCGGCCAGTAGCTGCTACACCCGTACGAGTGTTATCGGAGTAGCAACCAAACAGATTTCAATCTTTGTCAATTCCGTTTACATTAACAGTGTAAATCGATTGCGTTTACGTTTTCATTACCACTCCTGAAACAAACACGTCCCTAGAGAGAAATGTTACACAAAGAATGCTCTACTACCATCTTTAGTTCCGGAAGCATAAATAGCTCTAGTTTTTTTTTTGTGTAATATGCAAAAGAAAGTAAATGCAAGTTGCGCGAGGTTTTTTTTTTCCTCGTCGTAAACAATGATCTGCTTAAGGCTTAAATCCTATCCCTTTCTCCAACTTGATTAGAGAAAGAACATCCACAAAGCCCGAGACACAGAGAGAGAGAGAGAGAGATGGCGCGTCGCACGCGCCTCGTGCTGCTTTCTCTCGCCCTCATCCTCTCTGCCGTCGCCGCCGCCGCCGCCGCCCAGCCCTCCGTGCAGGAGATGTTCGCGCGCGCTCGCCGGGCGCTGCGGCAGGAATCGGCGCTGGACTCCGAGGCGGACTCGCCGTCGACGCCCCCAAGGACTCCACCCGCTGCCCCGGCCGCTTCCTCCGAGGCAGACTCGCCCTCCCTCACCGGCGTCGCCTCCAACTCCCCCGCCCTCCTCGCGCTCCCGGCCGCGCCAACTGGCCACCACGACCCGCCGCGAGCCCCGCCCGCGCCACCGGCGAGCCAGCGGCGCGCCCTCCCGTCAGGTCGGACCACCGCGCCGACCTGCACCTTCGTGACCTACATAGGGGGAGGGGGCGGCGAGGTGTCCGAGGTCGTCCGCGGCGGCGACGGCCGGGTGTTCGTCGTCGGCCCGGGCTCTACCTGGGACAAGACGCTGGCGGCGGAATCACACCAGGAGCCCTCAACCGATGCGCCCAACTCTGACGACAGCTCCGAGGAGGAGGAGGAGGACGAGGATGGGTACAGCGCCGTCTTCACCGTTGCCGTGAACAATTTCTGTGAGGTCTTCGGCTACGCTCGCGCAGCCTATAACGTGATGGAGTGGATTAGGTGAGTAACATGTTACTTCAGCACTTCATCAGGATTGTGGTTCAAAATTGATGTGGAATTGCTAAATCAAAGGTTCCTTTCAAATGAACACAAAATTAGAACTCCATGTGAAAGTGTTCTTTGATGTTATATTTGGGCAGGGACAGAGCAGGGCAGCAGGATGCTCGAGCTGACGGACACGCGCGACCAGCCTGATGCGCGACCGACCAGGGGAGTAATGCTGAGAGGATGCGTCCTGGAGTAGTCTCGTCCGAATCCTGACCTGATATAAACGTGTTGCTTAAATTGGTGCTGCTCCAGGGGTCTTGTGCCGGATCGTTTGGAGTTTGTTTATTCTGCTTAAAGGGGTGTGAAGCCCGGTTTTGGACTTGGAAAGAAGAAAATTATATGCAATGTCATGGAAGAGTTGGGGTTGATTTCTGTTGAATTTGAATTTGGTAATCTGACTCTTCTTGGGTATGGGTATTCGAAACCTATACTCACACAATAAGGTGCTGATCTGGTTGCTCCGGTCCCTGTTTCTCCTGGTTAGCACCGCACCCCCAACAGTTCTGAAACTTCAGACACAGCCTTCTGGGGGTCAGTTATCCCAATCCTTGGACTTAACACGCGGCACTTTTGGAAACGGGGTTCCTACAGCTTTCTGGATGCCATGGGGAAGGTTGTCTGTTACACTTGGCAGACCCGAACTGCACCGTGGCCTCCCAGGTCAGAGCTGGTACTACATGGAAATGGGATCTCAATCTGATTTTGGGGCATCACATATGTATAAGGAATCTGATTTTGGGACATCACATGTGTATAAGGTGAATCTTTGCTATAAGATGGAACCCACACAGCTTATGGAAATGGCTACAATGTATAAGATAAAGTTCACCATAAGCTGAGACCCACATGTCTTCTAAAAGTACACACAAGCAAGAGAGAGGAGAAAGTAAAATAATTATTTATTGCTTGTGGACAACCCATATAAGATAAAGTTCACCATAAGCTGAGACACACATGTCTTCTAAAAATACACACAAGCAAGAGAGAGGAGAAAGTAAAATAATTATTTATTGCTTGTGGACAACCCATAAACTTGTAGGTCACCCTTAAGGAAAATCTTCTAAAGTAAACCTCCACTATATATATGGATAGTCTTATGGACTACTTTTTGGCTTGTGGATAGCCTTATGAACTACATAGTGGATGTCCAAGCTCGACTGCCTGCTTCACCGCTTCCACCAAACGTGGCCACCGCCGGGTCGGCCGACTGTGACCAGCGTCAGCTCATCAACACCGGCGTCCAGCAAGGAACCCATCGGCCACCACCTCTGCCTTCTACAATTTGCTAGCATCTGATCGAGGTACCCGACAGTCGGATATGGGTCAAACCGACCCTCCTTAGAGTATCCCACTCGTTGGGCGAACCCAGGCCAAAATCCAGACTTTTTTTTGCCAGACCAAACTCGTTTTCGGCCTAGGTACGCCGAGTTTCCCACTCGCGTTTCCAGGCCGAGTTCCCACGTTCGGCGAAATTCAGTTAAACACGGCGAAATTTGGACAAATATAGACGGATTTCATTAATTAGGGCAAGGACGCACATATTACATCAAATTTAACTAGCAAAAGGCTGTCGCTTCTATAGGCCGAGGCGGGGGTGGTTGCCGGCCTGGATGTGCTCCATGAAGGCGACGAGAGTTTGCCCTGGAACGCTCCACCAGCAGCGGTGGTGAGCCCGACGGTCCCTCGTGTCGGGCGAGATCCTGGAGGCGCCTGTCGGCGAAAAACTGCCTTCAGAAGACCAGGTTGCCAGGATCCTCGGCGAGATCCTGGTCTTGCATGGCGGTGATAGCCGCCTGGATCTCTTCGGCGATGTCCTCGTCGGCTGGCACCGGCGGAATAGGGATCCCACCGGCGCTGAGTTGCCAGGCGAAGGCAGACGATCCGGCGCCCGTAGCCAGCGTGGAGCAGCCGGGCTTCCCACGTCTGCAGCGTGCGTCGGCCGTTCGCCGCCGCGATGTCGCCGGGAAATCTCTCGGCTATGGCTTTTCAGCGGAGTTGAGGGGGTAGAAAGGTGCGAGCGTCTGGAGTTTACCAGAGTTGGGAACGGTGTGAGAGAGTATGAAGGGAGACGGTGAGATGTACGCCTTTTATAGGCCAAGGTTGGCGGCGAGGGCGGGAGGGATGTAGCGGCGAGGGCGGGAAAAGGAAAACGACGGAAAGGATGACGAAGACTCGGCTTCTGTCGCTGACAGGCTGGTCCACTCGGCCAATTCGTTTTGTTCGCCGTTCCCAAGGCGAACCCGGGATCCTGGGTATGGCCTGGAAAGTTCAGACCAAAGTTGGCTCAAATCCAGACGAAAAGAGGTTCCTGGGTACGCGTTTGAACCGATTTTCGGTATCCGGACCTAAATTCGACGTCCAAATCGATGTTGTGGGTAAGCGAGTGGAGATGCCCTTAGTCACAAAGTCTTCCTGTGGTTAGCTTACCGCCTACCGCTACCAGGTAGGCTAAACACCAAAGATAAACACGGTAAAGAAATAAATGCTGGGCACCAGATGGAGGATGTGAGATTTTCCTGCCTGGCAATAGAATCAGTCTGGCACATTGCGTTACATTGCCGGAACTCGGACCTTTTGACTGTGAGAGAAAAGCTTGGGTTAAATCCGTACTTATGCTTAGAGTTCCAGTACATAACTCTGTTATAATCATATTATATCTTTTTTTTCCCATCCAGTGCATTATTTTTATCCTGTGCATTTGAATTTCTTAATTTCGTTTGGTCCCTTTTACCCTTTCAATTACTTAAGACGATAATTGAACATTAAAAAAAGATAGCCTATCATGTTTTCCGTTCTTTGCTTCCTCAGCTCTGTAGCCTCTACCACTAGTCCAAGTAACCCGTTTCGTCAACACAATGATAAATCAGAAATGCTAGACTTACGGAAAATTTGTTACGGGAAAGTTTTACGGGATCAAGTGGAGCTATCCGGTTGGTCCAATATTTTTTTCTGCCGTGATTCTAGGAGCTGAAATCCCTCCACGACCTCCACGTCTGCCCGTAAAGAAGATTCCGTAAAAAACATCCCGTAAGTGTAGCGTTACTGATGATAAATACTCTCTCCGTCTCAATTTACGTTTTAGATTTTATTAAAGTCAAACTTTATAAACTTTGACTATGTATATAAAAAAAAATATCAACATTTAAAATATGAAATAAATATAATTAGACTCATTATAAACATTGTATGTAATAGATTTTATAAAATAATGTTGGTATTTTGTAAAATATATTTGGACAAGTTTTAATACGTTTGACTTTGACTAAACAAAATCGCACAGTAATTTAGAACAGAGAGAGTATGCACGAGCTATAATAAACAAGAAAAAATTTCTGTACCGAACGACATGTTGTTGGTTTGCTCTCTCATGTTTAACTAAAACCCTATAAGTTTTAACACGAAAGGCATAGTCAAAACTCAAAAGGTATGTAACGTTAAGTACTTCCTCTATTTCATAATACAAGATATTTTAGCTTTGTGAAGAAAATATATCTAGACTATTTTTAGTGTATAGGTTTGGAGTGAATCTCTATGAACCTACACACTAAAAATAGTCTAGATACATTTTCTTCATAAACCTAAAACATCTTATATTTTAAAACGGAGGGAGTAAAAGAGAGGCCCTCGACGACGTGGACGGACTCCCTGGGCTACCACCCTCGAGGCGGTGCCGCCGCCGCCCCCGTGGTGCACCTCCTCGTCGACTCCAGGCCCTCCTCGCTTCCCTTGGCGCCATAGGCGTCGCTAGGCAAAGGCCCGCGGGCGCGGCTTCCCTCTGGCCGACAGCTGGTAGAGGTGACAACGGCTCCTCCCCTCCCTCTCCAACGACGGTGGTGTGGGTGTCAGCGACTAGGACATCCTCAACGGCCGGCAGCGAGGCTGGTAGGGGCGGCGAGGATCCGGGCCAGATCTGGGCCCGTTGGGCCTAGATCGGCCATGGCATGTGCGCAACTGCTATTGCCCGTCGACGACGTGGATGGACTCCCTAGGCTACTTTCGCATGATTGAGGGCATCCGAGGCAGCAGCTCTGGGCATGGTGGTGGCGGTCGTCTTATTCGCCGGAGATGGTCGGCCAGTTTGTGGCTAGGTGTGGTGCATACCACATCTCAGCCCTGACAGCGAGTTGGGGCGGTGTGTTTGCCGGTGAAAACTGGGCTACAACACCAATCAAGGCGGGTGATGGCGGCGGTTTGACGTCGTAACCTTATTGAAGGCATTGTCTTGTAATCATCGTCTACTCACTCGTGCCTCTCCAAGGGAAACCCTAAGATCACCAGATCAAACGATGGGGGCATTGCGGTGTCGCGATCCCTCTTGGGGGCATCGTTTGTGGAGCGGCGCCGGATGGAAGAGGCAGGAGGTGGGACGGCTTTCCTTCTCTCGCATCAACGGAGGCGGGTCTCGGCGGCATGGAGCGGCGGGGTCTCGGCGATGGACATGGCGTGATGGACTCACGCAGGAAGGTGGCATTGTCTGGCGTCGTGGTGGCGCTGACATGAGGCTTTGCATGATCTATATAGTGATCCTAGTCCTGAATATGGGTTCATGTAAGATGGTGGCGGCGAATGCTATTGTAGCATGCGCATACGACTCGCCCTGAGAGTCTGTCAGACTCCCTAGGCTACAACCCCCGAGGCGGTGCCGCCGCAGCCCCCGTGGTGCCCCTCCTTGCTCCACCTAGCGCCGCAGCCGCCATAGGCGTCGCCAACCAAAGGCCCGCGGGCGCAGCTTCCCTCTTGCCGACAACTGGTAGAGGTGGCGACGGATCCTCCTCTCCCTCTCCAACGAGGGTGGTGCGGGTGTCAGCGACCAAGACATCCTCAACGGCCGGCAGCGAGGCTAGTAGGGGTAGCGAGGATCCGTGCCAGATATGGGCCCGTTGGGCCTAGATCGGCCATGGCATGTGCGCAACTGTTGTTGCCAGTCGACGACGTGGACGGACTCCCTAGGCTACTTTAGAATGACTGAGGGCATCCGAGGCAACAACTCTAGGCATGGTGGTGGCGGTAGTCTTATTCGCTGGATATGGTCGGCCAGTTTGTGGCTGGGTGTGGTGCATACCACATCTTATCCCTGACAGCGAGTTGGGGCAGTGTGTTTGCCGGTGAAAACCGGGCTACGAGACCAGTCAAGGTGGGTGATGGCGGCAGTTTTGCGTCATAACATTGTTGAAGGCATTTTCATGTAATCATCGTCTACCCACTCGTGCCTCTCCAAGGGAAACCCTAAGATCACCGGATCAAACGATAGGGGGGCTGCGGTGTCTCGATCCCTCTTGGGGGCATCATTTGTGGAGCGGCGTCGGATGGAAGAGGCAGGAGGTGGGACGACTTTCCTTCTCTCGCATCGATGGATGCGGGTCTCTGCGGCATGGAGCGGCGGGGTCTCGGTGATGTACATGGCGTGATGGACTCGCCCAGGAAGGTGGCATTGTCTGGCGTCGTGGTGGCACCGACAAGAGGCTTTGCATGATCTATACAGTGATCCTAGTCCTGAATATGGGTTCATGGAAAATGGTGGCGGCGAATGCTATTGTAGCGTGCGCATACGACTCGCGCTGAGAGTCTGCCGAACTGGCTCGACGGTTTGATAATGTGCGTTGGTGCACAGTCAGGGCATACGGCCCCGACATTGACCAACCCCTTCATCGAGTTTGTGGGTGATCCGATATCACCATGTTGGTGGCTTCAGCTAGTTTTCTTTGTATCATCTTGTAAATCTTCTATGGTTGATTAATAAAATAAGAAGAGGGGGGTTGTGTGCATCATTTTGATGCAGAGGCCACGGGTAGAATGTCCATTTTGAAAAAAATAAGTAAACGAGAGGCCTAGAAAACCAACAATTTTTTAGCCTACTTGTATGCAACTAATGCGCCCTAATCAGGGGCACCAAAACCAACTCGGTGGTTTGGTCCCCTATCGCATGCTCCACGTAAAAGGGAGGGGAGCTTCTCCATCTGCTACGCCCCCCCCCCCCCCACAACCCAAAACCCTCCCGATCATGGAAGGCTCAACAGTGACGGGAAGGCATGCTGTTGGAGATATGCCCAAGAGGCAATAATAAAGTGGTTATTATCATATATTCATTCTTATGATAAATGTTTACATACCATGCTATAATTGTATTAACCGGAAACATTAATACTTGTGTGATTTGTAAACATAAAAGAGTCCCTAGTAAAGCCTCTTGTTAAACTAGCTTGTTGGTTAATATATGATCATGGTTTCCTGATCATGAACATAGAGATGTTATTAACAACAGGGTCATATCATTAGGAGAATGATGTGATGGACATACTCCTATAGTTAAGCGTAGCATAAAGATCAAGTCATTTAAATATAGTTCATTTGATATAAGCTTTCTGATACATAGTAACCTAATTCCTTCGACCATGAGATCATGTTAATCACCATCACTGGAAGGATGCTTTGATGACATCAAACACCACACCGTAACTGGGTGGCTATAAAGGTGGCATTGAGTGTTCGGAAAGGATGGGTTGAGGCACATGGATCAAGAGTGGGATTTGTCCATCCATATGACGGATAGATATACTCTGGGCCCTCTCGGTGGAATGTCATCCAATTAGCTTGCAAGCATGTGACTGGTTCACAAGGGATCACATACCATGGGAACAAGAAAAGAGTACTTATCGGTAACGAGGTTGAACTAGGTATGCAGAGATACCAATGATCAAAACCTCGGATAAGTAAACTATCGTGAGACAAAGGGAAATTGGTATTGTATGTAAGTGGTTCATTCGATCGCAAATTAATCGTAGAAATATGTGGGAGCCATATGAATTTCCAGATTCCTCTATTGGTTATTGATCGGACAAGTGTCTCGGTCATGTCCGCATAATTCACGAACCGTAGGGAGACACACTTAAGGATTCGATGTTGTTTAGTAGTTATGGAATGATGAGTAAGAGACCGAATGTTGTTCGGAGTCTCGGATGGAATTCGGGATATCACGAGGAGATCCGGAATGGTCCGGAGAATAAGATTCATATAAGGAAAGTCCTGTTTCGGAGTTCGGGAATGATTCCGGTGTTTTCATCGGGAATGTTCTAGAAGGTTCCGGAAGGTCCGACACTCCGGAGGGGAAGGGTACATGAATGTGTCATGACAATATGGAATGGTTGCATCATGTACTAGGTATTATGGCTGGGAAAAATAAAGGGATAATTCAAATCCTAGTTTGAAAAAGTCAAACGCCAATTTGAAAAGTCAAACGACAAGTTTGTTTGGTGGAGGGAGAGTAGGAAACCTACTTGGGGAGGAAGTCCTCCTCCCTCCACCCGCCGGCCAAGGAGGCCGAGTTTGGGGAGGACTCCCTCCTCCCAATCGGCGCCCTCCCACCTATAAAAGAAGGGGCAGGGGTGCCCCTCTTCCCTACACCAAAAACCCTAGCTTTGGCGCCTCCACCTCCAAGTGCAGCCGCCGCCTAGGGTTTCCCCTCCAACTCGGCGAGTTGGGGCTCTCCCCAAGCCCTAGCCGCCGACCAAGCCCTCCCCTTGGTGCCCTCTAAACCATAAATCGCCAAGGCCTCTCTCATACTCCACCATACTCGCTCCGGCTTAAGGCGAAGCCCTGCGAGATCTCCCCTCTACTTCCGACACCACGCTGTCGTGCTGCCGGAATCACGGGGAGAGTGCTACAACCTCCGCTGCCTGCTGGAACAAGGGAGAGAAAGGTCTCCATCGAGTACCGAACGTGTGACCGACTGGCGAGCGCTTGGCGCCGGAAGGATTGTCTACGCGATCTTGAGATCGGAAGTGTACGACTACATCATCCACGAGAATCTGCTCTCGTTAACCGCTTTGGATCTTCGAGGGTTAGTACTCTACCGACTCATTGCTGCAATCTAGTAGATAGATCTTGGCTTGTGTGTGTTCATGCGATAGAAAATTTTGTTTTCCATGCTACGAACCCCTACAAATGCCGCTAGAGGCTAGTGGGCATCCGCACCTTTGCCAGATCCTCTACTCCGACAAAGGGTCAGACCCGCATCACACAGACATCGATGGCTTCTACATCGACTCTAGCCCCCAGTAAAGATAATCTACATCCTTTCATTTTGTTCAGTGGGTGTTCTAGATAGCTATTCTTGTGCTGAAATTGTTGTTTAATACGAAACAATGGTATCAAATTCCTACAATGTGTATCACTAGAACCCAATTGAGATCTATTGATCTCGTGTTTGTCACATGGACCAGTTTTTAAGCAATTAAGTTGATGTTTATGCCTCAGATTAGCCTTAGATTAATTTTAGTTATCACTGTAAATGCTAATGATCAATTTTAATTAACCAGTAAAGATTAATGAAGAAATTTTATGTCTCAGTTACTTAGTTTTGACCTTCATCTAGTCATTCATGAGCAATTAGAAGGTGGGGATTATGTTTTTGTAAGTTATCAGAAAAATATCCCTAATTTTCCTACAAGAACCCTAACCCTAACTCCCCATATCCGACATGAACCCTAATTTGCACCTTTTGCAATTGGGCACGAGCATGATATATTGGGAAAATACCTGACGCTGTCGGGTCATCGTCAGTCCCTTAGGGGGCCGCCGAGGCAACCATAGCTCTGTCGAGGGCGAGGATCCTGCGCTGCTGCTCACTCCTAAAGGAGGATAATGCTTATAGACGGGCCGTGAGTCATAGAACTGTAGGGTTCGTTGCATGGAAAACAAAAAAAATTATCACAAGAACACATAAAACCAAGATCTAATCTATGACGAAGCCAAGATCTAATCTACGGGATTGGTGCAACGAGATTGTAGAGAACTAACCCTCGTAGATCCAAAGTGTTAACAAGATTAGATCTCATGGTTGATGTAGTCGATCACTTGTCGATCTCAAGATCATGTAGACGATCCTTCCGGCGCCGCGTCCGGCGGCGCTTCCACACTCGGTCACACATACGGAGTCGATGAATACCTTCCTCTCCCTACTCCAGCGGGCATCAGAGGTAGTAGATCCCCTCGAAATCCCAACAACATGTCAGTGTGGTGGTGGTGGAGGAGAGATTTCTATAGGACTTCGCCTAAGCTGGAGCAGGACGGTTCAGAAGAGAGGCTAGGGTTTAGGTGCCAAGGACAAGGGTTCAAGGGGGTGCGCCCCCACCCCTCCTTATATAGGTGGGGGGCCGGCGGCCAAGGGGTTCCCGACCCTAGACGAGCCCCCCAACTCGTCCACCAAGGGGAAGAGTTGGGAACTTTCCCTCCAAGTCTTTCCTCTTACCAAAACTAGAGATTGACTTTTCAAACTAGGATTTGACTATTCAAACTAGGGTTTGCCCCTTTTACTAGTGTTGGTCGGCTGGCCCTTTAGGGTTTGGTGAGGCTGGCCCCTAGGGCATGCTAGATCCCAAGTGACCCCCTCCCGGGGTGGTGGAACCACTAGTAGTCCCTCTAGAACATTCTAGAAGTTTCCAGTCAGAACACCGAAACTTTTATGAACCCCGGAAAACCACTTTCCTTATATGAATCTTATTCTCCGGACCATTCCAAATCTCCTTGTTATGTCTTGGATCCAATCTGAGACTCCGAACAACATTCGGTCTCCAACTCATATTCCATATATACTTAAGCAACATCGATTCCTTAAGTGTGTCACCCTACGGTTCGCGAACTATGCAGACATGATCGAGACACCTCTCCGATCAATAACCAATAGTGGGATCTAGATATCCATAGTGGATCCCACATCAATGATGACTTCATGGTTGAATGAACCATTAACATACGATACCAATTCCCTTCTTCACGTGATACTTTACTTATCCGGGGTTCAATCATCGGTATCTCTATACCTAGTTCAACCTCGTTACCGATAAGTACTCTTTAATCGTACTGTGATGTGACATCCCTTGTGACCTAGTCACATGCTTGCAAGCCAATTGGATGACACTCCACCGAGAGGGCCCAGAGTATATCTATCCGTCATATGGATGTACAAATCCCACTCTTTATCGATGCGCTTCAACTCATACTTTTAGAATACCCAATGCCACCTTTATGACCACCCAGTTATGGAAGTGGCGTTTGATGTCATCAAAGCCCTCATCCGGTGATGGTTATTAACATGATATCATGGTCAAAGGATTAGGTTACTGTGTATTTGAAAGCTTGTAGCAAAATGAACTTAAATGACTTGATCTTATGCTATGCTTACTATGGGTGTGTGTCCATCACATCATTCTCCTAATTATATTACCTTGTTATTAATAACATCCAATGTCCATGATTAGGAAACCATGATCAGATATTAATCAACAAGATAGTTTAATAAGAGGCTTACTAGGGACTCTTTTATGTTTACAAAACACACAAGTATTAATATTTACGGTTAATACAATTATAGCATGGGATGTCAACATTTATCACAAACATGAAGATATGATAATAACTACTTTATTATTGCCTCTTGGGCATATCCCCAACAGTCTCCCACTTGCACTAGAGTCAATAATCTAGTTTGAAAAAACTTTTGCATTCAACACCTATGGCTTTCTGGTGTTGTATATACACGATTGCTAGTGACAAACATAATCCCCGGACCCGACACTTTTAGGTCCGTGTGTATTTGCATTCTTTTGCATCTCTACGCATCACTCATTCTCCAATGAGATGGAATTATATACATTTGGTCCTTTGGTGAGACCTTTAGTTCCTTTGGGGGTTAAATCTTGTCGATACAATTGTCGCACAATATATCTTCATAGTACTAGCCTGCTGTGAACCACACCTAGTCTTATAACAAACTACTTGACACAAATGCCCACTTTTGCTGCTACAATAACAGTCATATACCTAGCCTTTTGTTGTAGTATGTGTCACATTGTCTTAACTTTGGAACTCATCCAAATCCGTTACGGAATCACCTTTCCATCACATTGTTCCACCCTTAGTTTAAATTGAGATAAACTTAATATGTATTTTGTGACAAAACTAGTATCAATGTAACACTTTACAATGAACTATCTATCTATTTGTCACCTCTAAATAAATAACATATTCTTAGTTCTTCCAAAGATCATAAGAATATACTTACTATCGTCCAATGATCATCTTATGAATCATTCTGGTATATGCCCATAACATTTAGAGCATAGGACATATCTGGATGTGTACATATCACAATATGATTAATCAAAATATTCTTGTGATTTCACTAACCAAGTGTCAAAACACTTGAATCTTGTTTCACTTACTAAGTGTCAAAACAACTGAATCTTGATTCAATCCTTTCTTTGTGGCAAAAACCTTTCTTGTCATTTCCATATTAAACTCATTCAATATCTCATCTATGTATATTTGGCACAACCATATTAGTGTCTCAATCTATCCATATAGACATTGATGCCAAATATTCAGATTTTGCCTAAGTCTTTCATCAAGATGAAATTCTTAACCTGTGTCAATAAAAGATACATTATTTCCAATCAACAATATGTATTCCACATAATGTATTAGAAATATGTCTCATCACTCCCATTTAATTTCTTGCAAATGCAAGCATCTTCATCGTCTCTAATGAAATTAAACCTTTTAACAGTTTCATCACGGTAAAGATTCTAACTCCGCGATGCTTACTTCAACCATTGAAGTTTGAATGCCCTTTTAGCATCCTTTGAATTAACAAAACTCTTTGGATCGTGTCATGTACACGTCCTAGGTAACCATTCTATTTGAAAAACTTTGTTTTGTTTGTTTCAACTACCATATAACAAAATTATATGTAGTGGTTGCTACATTAATCCGTCCAGACTAAATATCGCTATGAAAGATCAAATCTTGTCATAGTCAACTTATTGAATCTTGTCGTAAACTATTTACCGACATGTCGACAATTTCATAGATGTGAAACATCCATGTCTACTTATAGATCCAAATACGACCAATAGGTTTTACACATTTCCGGAGGGTCTTCCAAGTTCAAAAACTTGATTTCTCGTGTATGGAACTATCATGGATTTTATGGCTTCAAGCCATTTGACGGAGTCAGGGCCCATCATTGCTTCTTTGCATGCAGTCGGTTCATCATTGTCAAACAATAATTATTTACTCTCAAATCTTAGTATTTGATTGTTTACCTGACTTACTCGGTTCAATAGGAACTTAGACCTCCGTGACCACAAACTTTGAGACACGTGACCCATGAGAATTATTGCTGCCTCTAGGACACTTTCCAGCTACGCAACTCAGCACATACATCTAAGGTTCATTAACCTTATCTAAGTTCTATTGTCCTCCCACTTAACTTTTCATGAAAAAATCCTTCCAAAGAAAACTTGACATTCTAAGAGACGAACACTTTTGTCTTCGGTGTTATGGAGGAATACCCAAGGGTTATTCGAAATAACCTACAAAGTCATGCTCATACGACTTTGGTTGTAAATTTTTTACTTATGCCTAGCATACCAATATTTATGAAATGACAACTTTGGTTTTATCCCAATCCATAACTTATATGGTGTCATTTCAACGGATCATGATGGAACTCTTTTTAGTGAAAAAGCGGTAGTCTCTAAAGCTTTAATATTTTAAAATATAATGGAAGTTTCATAAATGACACCTTTGATCTTACCATGTCAAACAAGGTTTCATTACATATCTCACTCCATACTCCTATGGTGTTTCGGGAAATGAAAATCCATGGAACGATTCCTCAAATCTTAAGTTTTTTTTTGCTAAACTTGTAACTCAAATATCTTCCTTTATGATCCAATCATAAACTCTTTATTTTCTTGTTACAATGATTTTCTACTTTATCTTGAAAGTCTTTGAACATTTTTCAAAATTTTCAGACTTCTTCCTCATTAAATAAATATACACATATATTCACTCATAATTTGGGAGAAAGCATATGAAATTGAAATCCATCACTCATGACTTCACATAATGGACTACATACATCAATATGTACAAACTCCAATAAGTTAATCGTTCGTTCTTCTTTGGCCTTTGAACGAAGTTCCAATTATCTCTAGGAAAGTCTCACAAGTTTCATTTGATCAAAATAAAAAGGATCCTAAATACCATCAACATGGAGTTTCTTCATGTTTTCTTTCCAATATAATTTAACGGCGATGTCACTTCTTAAGTGATCTTTCAATCATTTGTCTTGCGAAATTTTTAGCATTTAGTTTTATGGATGTGATTTCTTCAACTAGACTTATATCATCCATCTATTATGGAATATGGAAATTATTTGAACAACCTTTGTTCTCATAATACCTGATAAAAAAATAACAATTATTACAACAAATCTTGAAGGCAAGCTTTGATGTCAATGAGAAACACAACAACACTTTATTTGTTTTTGACATATTCTCTTGCTAGTTAGTTAGGCCATTGCAGTTCATAAATTGTGTTGTTCTGTATGACAATCCACACCAACAAACTTGTATCCAATACCCAAGAACCACATTGTTTAACAAGCAAAGAATATAGCCATAACATGTATATCATCTATATACCTATGCTGAACAATTACAGTCTATTTCTTTTCTGCCAAATAATTCTGAGATTCTCTTTCAACATTTCCTTTTACTTTTAAAAGAATCTATCAACATCAATAGTGGTGCCATACACATGACAGATATCCCAAAGCGTGTATAGTCAAATACTAATGTCTTTGGACTTTCACTTTGAAGTAGATCACCATCATCAAATGTTTGGCGTTATTTTGAATTCCATTCTTTAGTAATATTTAGCTTAGTAAACATTTTACCTACATCTTTTATTCATCCTTATCATGACAATTTTCATGATCAAGCTACTATGATTATTATGGCGAATCGCGAGTATAATGTTGCTCTCCAAAACCTTTTGGAGGATTAGGGCGACTAGCGTACCCAACCTTTGCAAATTCTCATCAAATATGAGAACATAAATTTTTCTATATTATACTCTATCATATTGCAACAAAAACATTGTTTCAGATATCGCAATATCTTCCACACATGATGGTTTCTGAAACATTTCTTTCAGATCCTAGATAACCTTGATACTAAATCAACCTTTTGAATATCAAGGATCATGGAGGCAAACATGATACTTAGATACTAACACTGGAATCGTTACTCTTGATTTAATACTACTTATTAAACTTCACGGAGTAAATGGAGTTTTCTGAAAGTTTGCAATAGTACTTTAAAACTTTAGATTGACACTCAAAACAATACGATACCAGTTCATAAAGTAACTATCTAGAATTCTATAGTTCTATTATCTCAATTAAAACTAAGCGTAAGGTGGTGAACAGATGCCAATGACTACAACAATTATGCAAATTCACTTTGATTTAATTTATGATAAATTGTGTTCAAACTTAATCATATTACTTTTGAACTCCTACTCAAAACAACATCCTTCGAGTTGTTTTGGTGATTACACGAACCAAATCCACTACACCAAGTCCAATCATCATGAGAGAAGATGTACTTTCAAAGGCGAACAATCAACATCATCATATTATCCATATGACTCATGCTTTACCTTTCGGTATTCCGTGTTCCGAGACCATGTTTGTACATGCTAGGCTCGTCAAGGTTAACCTTAGTATCCATATGTGCAAATCTGGCTTGCACCGGTCGTATGCACACATAGAATATATAACACCCGGTCATCATGTGATGCTTCGAAACGACGAGTCTTAGCAACGCTTCCTACTAAGGATGAACACTTTATTACTTGATATTTAGTGAGAGGGATCATCTTATAATGCTACCGTCGCGATCTAAGCAATACAAGATGCATAAAAAGGATTAACATCACATGCAATTCATAATATGTGATATGATATGGAATTTATCCTTATGCCTTTGATATCCATCTCCAAAGCACAGACATGATCTCCACCAGGGTAGCGTCAAGGTCCGTGGCGTCTCTTCATGGTTTTCCATCACCACCACCAACTATTACAATTACTTGGAATAAAGATATTACATGATAAATAGACACGCATGTCTTAACAAATTTAAAGACAACCATTAGGCTCCTGCCGGTTGCCATATTACAATAAGGATCATCTCATACATCATATGTAATCACAATCACATCATGGCCATATCACATCACATGCCCTTGCAAAAACAAGTTAGACGCCTCTAATTTTCTTTGCATGTTTTACGTAGCTTGGGGCTTTCGAATAAGAACCGTTCTTACCTACGAACAAGAACCAAAAAGTGGATACAAGTGTTGTCAAGTGCATATTGTAAGTTGGATCTTAACTATGGTAGGAGAGACAAACACCCGCAAAGCCACTTGTGCAATGCAAGTTGCACGTTGAGTGTGGAGCAAGTCTCATGTGTGATGACATGTAAGGTTAGCCCGGACCACTTCATCCCACCATCCTGCAAGATGCAAAGTACACAAAAAGCAAGCGACAACAAAAGCATCAATGCCCACAAAACCATTGTGTTCTACTCGTGCAACAGATCTATGCATAGATTCGACTCTGATACCACTGTAGGGTTTGTTGCATGGAAAACAAAAAAAATTCTATCGCAAAAACACACAAAACCAAGATCTAATCTATGGCGAATCCAAGATCTTATCTACGAGATCGGTGCAACGAGATTGTGGAGAATTAAACCTCATAGATCCAAAGTGTTAACAAGATTAGATCGCGTGGTTGATGTAGTCGATCTCAAGATCACGTAGACGATCCTTCCGGCGCCGCGTTCTGGTAGCGCTTCCACACTCGGTTACATGTACGAAGTCGATGAAGACCTTCCTCTCCCTACTCTAGCGGGAAGTAGAGGTAGTAGATCCCCTCGGAATCCCAAAAACACGATGGTGTGGTGGTGGTGGTGGAGGAGATATTTCTGCAGGGCTTCGCCTAAGCTGGAGCGGGATAGTGCAGAAGAGAGAGGGGTGTGACGGCTAGGGTTTAGGCGCTAGGGACAAGGGTGCAAGGGGGTGCGCCCTCACCCCTCCTTATATAGGTGGGGGGCTAGCGGCCAAGGGGTTCCCAGCCCTAGCCGAGTCCCTCCCAACTCGGCCACCAAGGGGAAGAGTTGGGAACTTTCCCTCCAAGTCTTCCCTCTTACCAAAACTAGAGTGTGACTTCTCAAACTAGGATTTGACTATTCAAACTAGGGTTTGGCACTTTTACTAGTGTTGGGCGGCTGGCCCTTTAGGGTTTAGTAACGCTGGCCCCTAGGGCATGCCACAACCCAAGTGACCCCCTCCCGGGGTGGTGCAACCACTGGTGGTCCCTCTAAAACATTCTAGAAGTTTCCGGTCAAAACACCAAAACTTTTCTGAACCCCGGAAAACCACTTTCCTTATATGAATCTTATTCTCCGGACCATTCCAGATATCCTCGTGATGTCCTGGATCCAATCCGAGACTCCGAACAACATTTAGTCTCCAACTCATATTCCATATCTACTTAAACAACATTGATTCCTTAAGTGTGTCACCCTACGGTTTGCGAAGTATGCAGACATGATCGAGACACCTCTCCGATCAATAACCAATAACGAAATCTGGAGATCTGTAGTGGATCCCACATATTCAACGATGACTTCGTGATCGAATGAACCATTAACATATGATACTGATTCCCTTTGTCACGCGATACTTTACTTATCCGAGGTTCGATCGTCGGCATCTCTATACCTAGTTCAACCTCGTTACCGATAAGTACTCTTTACTCGTACTGTGATGTGACATCCCTTGTGACCTAGTCACATGCTTCCAAGCCAATTGGATGACACTCCACCGAGAGGGCCCAGAGTATATCTATCCGTCATATGGATGGACAAATCCCACTCTTGATCCATGTGCTTCAACACATACTTTCAGAATACCTAATGCCACCTTTATGACCACCTAGTTACAGAAGTGGTGTTTGGTGTCATCAAAGCACTCATCCGGTGATGGTGATTAACATGATCTCATGGTCGAAGGATTAGGTTACTATGTATTTGAAAGCTTGTAGCAAAACAAACTTAATGACTTGATATTATGCTATGCTTACTATGGGTGTGTGTCCATCGCATCATTCTCCTAATGATATGACCTTGTTATTAATAACATCCAATGTCCATGATCAGGAAACCATGATCACCTATTAATCAACAAGATAGTTTAACAAGAGGCTTACTAGGGACTGTTTTGTGTTTACAAAACACACAAGTATTAATGTTTTCGGTTAATACAATTATAGCATGGGATGTAAATATTTATAAAAAACAAGAAGATATGATAGTAACCACTTTATTATTGCTTCTTGCGCATATCCCCAATAAGAACATAAGCCAACGTTGGTGGGCATCGCACCGCCAGTCGCTGTCGTCGCCTTGATGGCCGCCATGATGCCGGTGAGCACCACCGCCAGTTGTTTTGTTTTCTTTTTTATATATTTATTTAAGTATATATGTTTAATATGTGTAAAGTTTTGATGCACTGTTTTAATTATAGAGAAGTATGGCCTAAAATATGGTTATAAAACATGTTATTATTCTATATGAAAATGAACCAATGAGATTTTTTGTTTAGAATATTTGATATGTTTTAATGTTGTATGATAAATTTAAACACCAAATATATTGGATTTCCTTAAGTGATTATTGTTGATGTTTATTTTAATGATGATTAATTTTATATGTCAACCCCTTAATGTTGTTTTAGATTTATGTCATTTCTTCCCAATGGTATTTTGGCATAAAATTGGAACTTTGGATGGTTATGGCATGTTGAGTTTTGTATTCATGCAATTTACTAATGATGTTTATGTATAAATTTCAGCTTTTTCTTCAATATGTTATGATACTGTCAAGCAATTGATAGGAAGCAACTTCCCTCACTGGAAGACCTTAGTTGAGTTGAGCTTGGCCTTCAAGGAGTTTGGTTATGCCTTAAGGGAGGATAAGCCCTCGGCACACGCTGTTGGTGCCGAGGGGTATGATGATCTAAATAGAACTTATGGCTCCAAGATGGAGAAATGGGAAGATCAAATCATGTGGATATGCTATTGATAAAATCATCCATCTCACGTGAGATCATTGGTGCTTTCACCAAGAAGGATACTCCTAAGGAATTTATGGCAACCTTGGAGGAACAGTTCCAAGGCTCCAAAAAGGTTTATGCATATGAGATTCTTCAGAAGCTACTTGGAAAGTATAAACATAATGGAGAAATTCGGGGCCACATAATGAAAATGATATCTGCTTCACATAAGTTGAAGATTTTAAAGTGTGAGTTCAGTGACAACATCCTTGTGATAATGATCTTGGAGTCCCTCCCTGAAGAGTTTGATCAATTCAAGATCAACTACAACTCCATGAAAGAAAAATGGACACTTGCTGAGACATGCTCTCAGATTGTCTAGGAGGAAGAAAGGTTTATAAGGCAGATCATGGACCAAGCCTTTCATGTCGGTTCCCAAAAGAGAAAGCATGATGGGCAAAGTTCCCCAAAGCCTCCAAATAATCTTTGTAGGAAAGAAATGCCAAAGTCTAAGGGGAAAGGAGATTAGACAGGTCTTGGGAAGCGCAGATGATGAAAATGTGTGCTTCCACTATAAGAAAGAAGGTCATTACAAGAAGGACTGTCCAGAATACCGTAAGTGGATGATGAAGGGAGATACAAATGAAATCACATTTGTTGATGAATTATATTATACCGATTTCTCGTGTACATCATGGTGGATTGACTCAGGAGCAACTGCTCATGTTGCTAACTCTATGTAGGGGTTACATATGATCCAAACTACAATAAGAGGAATAAGAAGGCTTAAAGTAGAGAATGGATTTAAATTCGACGTTGAAGCAATAGGGTCACTCACCTTGGAGCTTTACACCAGTTTAAGTATTCATTTAAATAATGTTCTTTATGCACCTACTTTGAGTAGGAATTTGATTTCAATCTCTTGTTTAGATGGTGAGATGTACGAATGCTTTTTTGGTCACAAACAATTTATTTCGAAATATTGTAATAAAGATGTTGGCCTTGGTGTCGGGCGAGGCAAACTATATATGTCATCTCTTAATGATTATGTGGTGCATGTGAGTAATGTTTTGAATAATAATGAAAAGAAATGGAAGGGTACTAGCACTTCTTAGAAATTGTGGCACCTTCGATTTATGCCACATTTCAAGGGGGTGGTGGTGGTAAATACTTATTAAAAATGAAGTACTCATCCCATTAGATTTTTTGGATGCAGACAACTGTGTAGACTTTATTAAAGGAAAATATACGAAAACAATTAAGAAAGGAGTCATAAGAGACACATGGGTTCTTCAACTTATTCACACTGACATACGTGGACCCATGAATGTTAAGTATATATATGGTTTTGATTCGTTCGACACATTTACAAACGACTTATCTTGGTATGGGTATATTTACCTTATACGTGAACGATCAGAAGCTTTGGACAAATTCAAAGTGTTTAAAGACAAAGTTGATAACCAACGGAATACAAAAATTAAAGTTGTATGATCTAATCGTGGAGAGAGTATTATGGAAGGCATGCTCCTTATGGGCAAATTCTAGGACCTCTTGCAAAGTTCCTAGCTAAAAATGGAATTGTTGCCCAGTACTCAATGCCTCGCAAACCTCAGCAGAATGGTGTAGCTGAGCGTAGAAATCATACACTTATGGATATGGTGGGAAGCATGCTTAGTTATGTAAATTTTTAAGTACACCTATGGATGGAGGCTTCAAAGACAACTGCATATGCACTAAACCTTTCTCCTACTAAAGCAGCACTACGCACACCTTACGAGGTGTGTACGGGAAGGAAACCGATCTTGAACTATATACGTGTGTGGGGATGTCCTGCTGAAGCTAAAGTTTTCAATCCACAACTTAAGAAGTAGATCCAAAAACAGTTAGTTTTTTCTTTGTTGGATACCCTCATAGGGGAAAGGGATACCGTTTATATTGTCCGGGTGACACCACTAAGTATGTGTTTACCGGAAAAGCGGTATTTTTCTGAAGATAATGAAGTCACATAAATAAGGAAGATCAATCTTGAGGAGAAGCGAGTGTGTGTTCCATCCCCGAATATCCAAGAGATCTTTCTACCAATACAAAGGAGAGTATCTTCTCATGATTCTAAATCTGTTAGTTTAGATCCTCCACCTAATGGTGATGCTGAAACTAACGAAAAATGAAAATGAAGAGCCTCACCAATCAGATGAAGAAAAGGATTCTCAAAATAATGATGCTCCTCCACCACTTCCTATGATAAAGAAAGAACACCATCTCAGACAATTATGTCAATTACATGAGTGAGGATGTAATTGATAAAGGAAAGGTGGAGGATCCAACCTCATATAAAGAGGCCATTAAAATTACGAATTTGTCCGAATGGCAGGTTACCATGGAAGACGAGTTGAAATCTATAGGATCAAATGATGCTTGGGACTTAGTAGAAGTTACCAATAGAGCTAAAAGAGTAGGATGCAAATGAGTCTACAAAACCAAGTATGACTCCAAAGGGAATTTAGAAAGTTTCAAGGAAAGACTTGTGGCAAAAGGCTTTACATAGTGAGAAGGAATCGATTACAATGAGACTTTCTCTCCTGTGTCATCTAAAGATTCTATGATCGTCATGGCTCCAGTAGGTCATTTTCAACCCATAATTGCACAAAATGGATGTCAAAATGACATTTCTAAATGGATAACTGAAAGAAGATGTGTTTACATGACTCAGTCGAAAGGTTTTGTCATGGAATGAAATTGAAATTTGGCGTGTCGCCTAAAGAAATCCATCTATAACTTGAAGTAAGCTTCAAGATAGTGTTACCTCAAGTTTGACAAGATTATTAGAACTTTTGGTTTTATGAAAAATGTTGTGGACAACTGCATTTATGTAAAGTTTAAGGGTAGTAGGTTCACAATATTAGTCCTGTTTGTGGATGACATATTGTTGGCTTGCAACGATAAGGATAAGTTGCACGATACCAAGGATTTTCTGTCTTCTAATTTCAATATGAAAGATCTCGGTGAAGCCTCGTATGTCCTTGGCATAGAGATTCATCAAGATAGGTGTAAGGGTGTATTGAGACTATCACAAAATGCATACTTTGACGAGTACTAAATAAATACAATATGCATAAGTGCTCAGCCTCACCAGCTCCAATGGTCAAGGGCGATAAGTTTAGGACATTTCAATGTCCGAGGAACCAAATTGAAACTGATCAGATGAAGTCGGTTCCTTATGCTTCGGCTGTCGGAAGCATCATGTATGCACCTGTATTTTATAACCGGGATGCTTGGAATATCCCAATCAAATCCAGGACTAAACCACTAGAAGACCGCAAAGAAAGTCTTGCATTATATGCAAAGCACTAAATACTGCATGCTTACATATATAAGATCTAATAGCCTAGAGGTTATTTGCTATTCAGATGCTGATTATGCCGGTTGTGTGGACAGTGAGATCCTCATCAGGTTACGTGTTCACACTTACCGGAGGAGCCATATTGTGGAAAAACTCCAAGCAAACAATAACTGCTTCATCTACGATGCAAGCAGAATTTATAGCATGTTTCGAGGCCACTGGGCAGGCTGTATGGCTAAAGAATTTCATTCTAGGGCTCATAATGGTTGACAACATTTCTAAACCACTTGTATTATACTGCGATAATGAACCCGTAGTTTTCTATACGAGTAATAACAAGTCAAGTGCTGATGCGAAGCACATTAACATAAATTATTATGTTATGAAAGATAGAATCCAGAATCATACTATTGATGTTAAGCATATTAGTACTACTCATATGCTTGAGGATCTGCTAACGAAAGACTTACCACTCAGTATTTTTCGTGAGCATGTGCCGTCATAGGATTACTGGAAGCCTTATGATTCAGGAATAAAGGGATCACTATAAGAACCACTCCCATCAAGAAAAATTCTATCCATTTCGAAATAAGCTAGTATGCTATAAGTGTTGAGTTTGATGGCATTTTGTTTGCTATTGAAACACCTCACTTTGGTATATTATTCCTATGGAGAATGTGCATATGAAGTTAAACCTAACGAGGCGGAGAATGCTTGTTTGCTCTGTCAGGTTTAACTAAAACCCTATCAGTTTTAACACAAAAGCCAAAGTCAAAGGGTATATAACGCTAAGTAAACGAGGAACCCACAAAACCAACATTTTTAGCCTACTTGTATGCAACTAATGCGTCCTGATCGGGGGCATCAAAACCAACTCGGTGGTTTGGTCCCTATCGCATGCGCCGCATAAAAGGAGAGGGAGCCTGACAATGATGGGATAATCCACGTTCTCCATCCGCTACCCTCGCTACCCTCGCTCCCCCATAACCCAAAACTCTACCGATCTAGGAAGGCTCAGCAGTGACGGGAAGGCTAGCCTACACATCACTGGTGCTAGGGCAGTGCCGCTAGAGGCTAGAGGGCATCCACACCTTCGTTAGATCCTATACTCCGACAAAGGATCAGGCCTGCATCACGCAGGCATCGATGGCTTCATCATCGACTCCAGCCCCCACTAAAGATCATCTACATCCTTTCATTTATGTTCATCCTTCCATTTATGTTCATTAGGTGTTCTAGATGGCTATCACGTCGATCTTGTGCTGCACTTGTTGTTTTATACCTAACACGTGCAACTTTTGATTTGCTGATACAACTGTAAGGATGGGAGAGCAGACGGAATTTTGTTTCTTCCGTGGAAAGTTAAAACGGTCAATCCAAGTATCCAAAGATTGATCCACCGCTGGTGAAAAATCCGCCAAACTGAAGGCTGACTTCATCACATTCCAGATGAAGCAAAAATAAATGATCTATTGATTCCTCTTCTCCGCAAAAAGAACCTGGGCATGCACGGTTTGTGCAGTTTCCTCAACCCAGCCCGTTTGCAACGGTTTCAAATGGGTTGGTCTAGTTTAGACCGTTAAAATATGAGATGGGATGGCGGTCTGGTCTGGGCTGGTTACATGGTGTCAACGGTTTCACACCGGCTGAAAGCAGACATCAGCATGCACAAATATTAAATATTACTCTTGTACAGGTTGCGCACATGCAGAACTTACATGTTTCTCAACAAAGTACAGTATATTTCAGAACTTGTACAGGTTTCTCAACGATCAAGAAACATCACTGGAACTGATTCATTCATGGAAGGATATCAATGTGAAGAACAGAGTTTTACATGTGCAGAGCAGGGTATTACATATCCAGAACAAAACTATGAGTTGTGATCAATAATGTGCTGTTCTTGATGAACGAGATACTCTTCAGTGTCAGCACATCATTGTTTCAACACCTGCAGTTTGACAGTTAGAAACTTAATCGTCGATTCATGGAATCATCAAAACTGAAATATTTCCTTCTCCGTCGAAGCGAGAGAAGATGCTAATTGTCAGAAAAAAGCTAATTGCACAAATTGGCAATAACACAAAGGGAACCAAGTTGCAGCTACGTATTTTTTCTCAAGCAAAGATGAAGTACACCTTAAAACATCCTTAGAGATTTAAGCATTCAACTACTAGCAAAGACTATCAAATTTAGGTACTTCGAGAGGCTTAGAGATAGTGTACCATAGGAGATGCAGTCATAGTTGCTCACGAGCTCTGCGACCCTCTGCGGGTTCTTTTCCTTCACCAACTTCTTCCACTACAATATGAGTGAGATAGCTTTGTAAAGTGCATGCCATGCATTAGTCGGTAGAGTGTCTCTAAAAACAACAACATTCCTGGTCAGTCACAGCGCCCAAGCAACTGCTGCCATGAGATACCATCACGCTAGGCTGCTTTTGGCTCCCCCCGGACCCAAACAGAGTTCTACAAACTCGTCAGCTCATATGGGAGCAGCCGACGGACCTATGACTGTTAGATAGATCTCAACGTGACTGGGCCCAACGGCCCAGCACGCCCCTATCCGCGCCCTGATCGGGGACGCCCCAACCCTATCTGGTTGGTGGGCCCCTGTCGCCGCGCTATATAAAGTGGTGGGGAGCTGGCAGCGCACGGTACGAGGTTCACCACTGTGCCAACGCCCCACCTACATCCCTACCGATCTAGGGTTTAGCGTGAGCCGATGGGAAGCACCGCCACCACCGCACACCCACGCCGTCGCCCCTTTTTCCCCATGGCCAACGACGGAGGGTCCAGCTCCGAGACTAGTTCCGGCATCCCCTCTGGCTCATGTCTGTCGAGCCAGGGAGCAGGTAGTTCTTCTCTCGGATCCCTCTCTTTCTCTCTCTCCGTTTTCGATCTAGAAAGGTAAAGTACAGTGCTACTGATAGATCTAGACTAGATTCATTGCAAAGCATAATTAACATTGGTATCAGAGCAGCTAGTCTTTAGATTATCGGTGCAAAAGTAGAAAGAAAAAAAAACCCTAGAACCAAAGAGCGCCTGCCCTATGGCCACGCCTTTCCTCTCGATCTAGATGGGCATCCCTTTTGGGAGACATCTAGAAGAAGAAACACCCCTTCGGGGGCAAAGCAAACCCCGAGTACCCCGAACAGATCAAACCCCAAATCCCCAGATCCCCATAGATTTAACCCCGAAAAGAAACTCAAAAAAAAGGGGGGGGGAGGCAGACCCACCGACTTGCCCGGCGCCGGCAAAAGCGTCGCTGCGTCAAGCTGATCGTGGCGCCCCCACGCAGGTGGACGCACCGCCGCCAAAGGGGGCAGTGAGGCGCCATGGCTTCGGCCAAAGTCAACAGAGGGAGGGGCTCGCCGGAGCGCCGGCCACCTCACCTCGCGCATGCACAGGGGGAAGAAGAGAAAGGGGTGGCGATGGAGGAGAAGGAGGGGACCGTCGCCGGACGGACGGCCGCCTCCAACCCCCAACGCCGCCAGAGAACTCGCTCGCGCGCCGGCCACCGCTGCCCGCCACGCGTGGGGCAAGCCGCCACCACCGCGTGGACTCGAGAGAGGGGCCGGCTGCGCCGCCCGCCTCGCCGAGCCACGAGAGCGGAATAGGGAGAAGCCGCCTCGCCTCGCCAGAGAGTGAGCGGTGTGGCCGCGGGATCGACGCGCCGCCGCCGCGGAGAAGCCGCGGGGCAGCCAAGGGATGGACGCGGCGCCGCCACGGGGGGAGCGCAAGGTGGACGCTGTGGGAGGAAGTGGAGTTAGGGTTTTGTGGGGGGCGGCGACCTGGGGGCTTTTATGCGACCAAAATGCTGCACCGTCCGATCTAGGGCGACCGAAATAGACGGCCGAGATCGCGTGGTGGTGGCGGTGGGCGGCGGGCAGGCGGGCCAGCGGTCAATGAGCGGCGGTAGCGGTGAACTGGCCAGCTGCGCTGATTACCGCAGCGTGAGCGGGCAGGGCTGCTTGCCGCCCAGGGATTGAGCCCAGTAGGGTTTTCAGCACAGTTTTTTTTCTGTTTTTTATCCTTTTTTTTTACAGAAACTGTTTTAAATTGTTTTGCTTAGTTTTTAAAGCAATTTTCAAATAGTTTTCTCTAGTCATTTTATTTCAAGCATATTTTGACTAGAGAATGATATTAAAGCAGAATTTTCTGTAAAGATTAAAGTTTATGAAAGTCATTTTTTAATGTTTCCGCTGCAAATAGATGATTTAAATTGCAATAAATGCAATAAAAGTTGTTTAAATTTTGTTATAAAGATGTGACAAAGTGATTAAAGATGATTGTGTCCCATGTTATTAATTGACCAACGTTATTAATAAACATGATTATGATCTTTTTCATTGAGTATTAAAGGTGCATTTAACTTTATTTCTGCCCAACGGTGATGTAATTTTAAATAGCATAAAACAATTGCAATGCTTAATTTATACCAACGTTGAGTTAATTCATACAGTTGTTTTCTTTGGTGATCTCACATCTTTTGTGGTTTTCAGGAGGTCTCAACCTCATGAGCTGCTTGAAGGACATCCCACTGCTAAGGGGGGACAACTACTCCGAATGGAGGAAGAATGTTGATTTGGCGTTTGTATGCGCCGAAGTGGATTGGATGGTTGACACCAAGCAACCAGTCAAGCCTGCTGACCCTGTCAGGGGAGATGCTGAGGAAAATGCTGCGTTTGAGAAAAGGAAGAGGGACCATGCTCCATTGGAGCTGGCCTACTCGATTGATAATCAAAAATGGGTGAACGCCAACAAGAAATGTTTGGCCTTCATAAAGAACACAATTGAGAACGCCATAGTGGGCTCAATTGGAGAGTGTGCCTCCGTGGGCGAATACCTTGCCAAGATAAAGAGGCTCTTCAAAGATGTATGCGACCCAGCTGTTAAAACAGCTGGTGACTGAAAAGTACACGGGAGGACCCCACGGAATAAGAGAGCACATCTTAAGGATGTCAAACATGGCAGCCAAGCTGAAGCCCATGGATGAGGACCTCGAGCTAAAGCCTGCACTTTTGGTGCACCTAGTGATGGCCTCTCTTCCACAACCATTTGAGAATTTTGTAATAAACTATAATATGTCCCCTGAAAAGTGGGACATAGAAAAGACCATTGGGATGTGCTCCCAAGAGGAGGAAAGGCTGAAGGCCCTTCACGGTGGTTCCTTGAACTTCGTGAAGGACAATAGGAAGAGAAGCTTACAAACGGCAACCATGGTGGCTCACCCTCCAAGCCACATGGCAAGGGCCCAATGCAACACCAAGACACCAGTGATCCACCCCGGGAAAAGACCAGTTATCATCAGTAAAAAGGTAGCCACTACAAGAAGGACTGTCCAGTTTGGCTGAAGTACATCATGGCCAAAAATGGTAAAGATATAGTTTCTTTTGTTAATGAATCTTTGTATGAAAAGTTTTCAAGATCTACTTGGTGGATTGATTCTGGTGCAACTGTTCATGTTGCCAACTCTTTAGAGGGGTTCCATTCGACAAGGATTTTGCCAAAAAGAGAAAGACTCATTGAAGTGGCGAATGGGATTGAAGCAGAAGTGGAAGCCGTTGGTGACGTCCCTCTGGAGCTGGCTGATGGCTCTTCTCTTTTGCTCAAGGATGTTCTTTTTGTTCCTTCAATTCATAGAAATTTAATAAGTGTGTCATGCTTGGACAAAGATTCTTATGAGTGTTATTTTGGAAATGGCAAATGTGCCATTTGGTTAAAAGATATTTGTGTGGGTGTTGCTACCTTACATGACAAGTTATATTTATTATCTTTGCATGAGAAAGTATTTTCTGTGTGTGATGTGAATGAAAAAGTTCCCTTGTCGAACAAAGAACAAAAGAAAAGAAAGCGAACTCTTGACTCATCGAAGCTATGGCACTGCAGACTAGGCCATATTTCGAGGGGAAGAATAGAAAGCCTCGTTAAAAATGACATTCTTCCTCCGTTAGAGTTCTCAGACATAGAACAATGCATAGATTGCATTAAAGGAAAGTATGTCAAATAAATTAAAAAGGGTGCAAACCGAAGCATAGCTACACTAGAAATAATTCACACGGATATTTGTGGACCGTTTCCGGTGAAAAGTGTGGATGGCTATGATTCATTCATAACATTCACGGATGATCACTCCCGGTATGGTTATATTTATCCAATTAAAGAAAGATCTGAAGCATTGGATAAATTTAAAATTTTCAAAGCTGAAGTAGAAAATCAGCATGATAAAAGAATTAAGATAGTTCGGTCCGATCGGGGGGGGGGGAGTACTACGGTCGGCATACTCCATATGGTCAAGTACCAGGACCCTTTGCAAGGTTCCTGCAAGAAAATGGAATAGTCGCCCAGTATTCTATGCCGGGCGAACCTCAACAAAATGGAGTAGCTGAAAGGCGCAACCGTACCCTTATGGATATGGTGCGCAGCATGATGAGCTACTCTACCCTCCCATTGGGATTGTGGATGGAGGCGCTTAAAACCGCCATTCACATTCTCAACAGAGTACCAAGTAAGTCGGTGCCTAAAACACCGTATGAATTGTGGACAGGCAGAGTCCCCTCTCTACACCACTTGAGAGCCCAGCTGAGGCAAAAGTTTTCAATCCAAACATTGCAAAGTTAGACCCCAAAACAGTATCTTGCCATTTTATTGGCTATCCAGATAAGTCCAAAGGCTATCATTTCTACTGTCCCGACAGATACACAAAGTTTGTAGAAACGAGACATGCAGTCTTCTTGCAGGACGAATTGATGAGGGGGAGCACGGTAGCTAGGAAAATTGATCTTGAGGAGAAGAGGGTGCATGCACCTAATCCGATGACTCAGGAGCCATTTTTCTCGCTACCTGTTGTGCCACCATCTACAACCCTTGAGGTTGTGGTGCCGGCACCTGTTGTGACTCCACACATGACAACAATGGGCGAAAGTTCGGAACCTGTCCATCAGGAGCCACCTGAACCCACTGTTGAGCACGAAAGGGAGCCAGAACAGCCACCTACTATAAATGTGCCTGAACCCGAGGCAAGAAATGAGCAAGAGTCTGATGAACTCAGAAGGTCTAAAAGAGAACAAAGACCAGCCATTTCCAAAGAAATTTACAAAGTCTAGAATGTAGTTCATATGGAGGGCGATCCTACCTCATATGAAGAATCCATGAGTAGCCCTCACTCAGCCAAGTGGGTGGAGGCAATGGAAGATGAAATGAAATCAATAAGTTCCAACAATATTTGGGACTTAGAGGAAATTCCTAAAGGAGCCAAAACAGTAGGATGCAAATGGGTCTACAAAATAAAGTATGACTCCAATGGGAATGTAGAAAAGTACAAAGCTAGACTTGTGGCAAAATGCTTTATGCAAAGAGAAGGCGTAGATTACAATGAGACTTTTTCTCCGGTCTCATGTAAGGACTCCTTCAGAATCATCATGGCACTAGTTGCACATTTTGATTTAGAGTTGCATCAAATGGGTGTTAAAACGGCATTTCTAAATGGAGATTTAGAAGAAAATGTTTACATGAAACAACCCAAGGGTTTTTTCATGGAGGGGAAGGAACATATGGGATGCCGCCTAAAGAAATCCATTTATGGGTTAAAGCAAGCCTCTAGGCAGTGATATTTAAAGTTTAATGATACCATTAAAAGATTTGGATTCAAAGAAAATGGTGAGGACAACTGCATTTATCCAAAGTTCAAAAGTGAGAAATATATTTTCCTAATTTTGTATGTAGATGACATTCTGCTTGCCAGCAGTGATGTTAGTCTACTACTAGAGACAAAGAAGTTCTTGTCATCAAATTTTGACATGAAAGACCTTGGTGAAGCCTCTTATGTTTTGGGCATAGAAATTCACCGAGACAGAAAGAATGGAGTGTTAGGACTGTCACAGAAAGCGTATTGTGAAAAGATTTTAAAGAAATACAATATGCATGCGAGTAATTCAACACCTGCTCCCATAGTCAAGGGCGATAGTTTTGGGAAATCCCAATGTCCAAAGAATCAATATGAGATCGATCAAATGAAGTCAGTACCATATGCTTCGGCTGTTGGAAGCTTACAGTATGCACAAGTGTGCACTCGCCCTGACTTAGTATTTATCACCGGGGTACTCGGTAGATATCAAGAGAATCCATGCATAGAACACTGGAAGATGGTAAAGAAAGCTTTGCGTTATGTGCAAGGCACAAAAGGCCTCATGCTAACATATAGAATATCTGATTCCCTAGAGATAAAAGAGTATTCAGATGCTGATTTTGCGGGAGATAAAGACGACCGAAAGTCCACGACAGGGTATGTCTTTACTCTCGCAGGAGGTGCTATTTCGTGGAGAAGCGCCAAACAGTCGATAGTTGCATCATCTACGATGTATGCAGAATTTATAGCATGTTATGAGGCCATGGGACAGGCGTTATGGTTAAAGAAATTTTTGCCCGAATTGAAAGTGGTTGACCGCATCAGCAGGCCACTAAAGATGTACTGTGACAACGAGCCCGCAGTATTCTATGCTCACAACAACAAGTCGAGTTATGCTACAAAGTCTATAGATATAAAGTATTATATTGTGAAGGACAAAGTCCAGGATTAAACTATAAGACTCGAGCATATAAGGACAAAGGATATGCTTGCGGATCCGCTAACGAAAGGCTTACCACCCAATGTGTTCAAGGAACACATATCCGGCATGGGTTTAATGGGAAGCCTATGATTCCTGGACTGCAGAGGCCCAAAAGTAATAGGATTTGTTTCAAAACATGAAGGTATATAGTGACTGTCTGATTCTATCGGCAATTGAGCTGAGACGATGAAACATGCTCTATGTATCGATCTGTGATGAAATAAGTAAAGTACAAAGTTAAAAGTGAAGTCAAGATCTAGGGGGAGAATGTTAGATAGATCTCAACGTGACTAGGCCCAACGGCCCATCACGCCCCAATCCGCGCCCTGATCGGGGGCGCCCCAACCCTATCTAGTTGGTGGGCCCCTATCGCCGCGCTATATAAAGTGGTGGGGAGCTGCCAGCGCACGGTACGAGGTTCACCGTTGTGCCAACGCCCCCACCTACATCCCTACCGATCTAGGGTTTAGCGCGAGCCGACGGAAAGCATCGCCACCACCGCACACCCACGCCGTCGCCCCTTTTTCCCCATGGCCAACGACGGAGGGTCCAGCTCCGGGACTAGTTCCGGCATTCCCTCTGGCTCATGTCTGTCGAGCCAGGGAGCAGGTAGTTCTCCTCTCGGATCCCTCTCTCTCTCTGTTTTCGATCTAGAAAGGTAAAATACAGTGCTACTGATAGATCTAGACTAGATTCATTGCAAAGCATAATTAACAATGACATCTCTAAAATATGATGTTCTACAGAGATTAAGCAGGGAATTTACTATTCTTTTCAACTTCCATAACACACTGTCCTCAGCTGAGCTGAGCTGGTCCGAAAGCCTATCTAAAATAGTTTCCCACTCTAGCACTTCCAAATGCCCAAATGATCTCCTATAAATTAACCCTCCCCGGTCCCTTGGAAGAACAGCCTCCCTACTGTATCTTCTTGTTGCTCACAACAAGCCAAATATCATGCCAGAAAGACGTTTTCAGTCCATTTTCTACTAAATAGCCCGCTTTAAACTAGCTTTTGATAGGATGTAACGATTTCCAAAACTAAGAACCGAGGATTGGCAAAAAACATGGTTATCAAGGAGAGACTGTTCAAGGAGAGAGAGAGAGAGAGCTCACAGTCTTGTAGTGGCGGAACACAATACTGATACACAATCTGAACTGGACGCGTCCTTTTCTTCTTCTTCATCCTCTTCTCCAAGTTCTCCAGTTTCTTCAAAACCTTCTTCTCCCATTTTTTCTTCTTATACTTTTCCCACTCTTCACATACTTTCGCGCCCCCTTTCAACACCATGCCCATTGCCCTGCGAAATCCTGGCAGGCGGGCTCGGCGCTGGCGCTGGGGGCGGCGGGCGGGCGCGGCGCGGGCGGCAGGGGGCGGCGGGCCGGAGCTGGGGCTTCTTGAGGCAGGCGCAGATGACGCCGTTGGTCGCGGCGCAGGTAGCGGTGGTGGAGCCCCGTCGGCCGCTGCCAGTGGCCACACGGCATCCCTCGGAGGAGAGTCGGGCAAAGGGGCGGCCATGGGCGCGGGAGCGTCGATCACGGCCGGACGAGCCACGTCCGGTAGATGCGGCGGATGCGGCGGCAGCGGAGGGGCGGTCTTGACGGAACCCTTGGGTGGCGACAGCAGTCGCGGGAGAGGCAGAGATATAGGCGTCGGCTTCAGCGTCGGCGAGGTGGAGAAGCGTACGCCGTCCGCCCATATCAGCATCATATTTTGGACCAAAGGAAGCTCGTAATCCTGGATACACTTGAACCGCGATGCAGCATCATCCACGCCGCCCTGGATATCAAGTGGGTTGAGCATCTCAGGCAGATCTGTGGCGTTTATCCACGTGGCCGCGGGAACGCTGTGGACTACCGGAAGGAAATCCATGCCGGCGAGCAAGAGAGCGAAAGCGACGGCGAGGTTTGGCCTCGCCATGGCCGGGGAAGAGGCGCAGAGCGAGCGGGGGAGGAAGGCGAATGGGGTTTTTTCTGGGCTGCTCTCTTCTAGCCTTCTTGCGCGAGAAGAAGAACGTTTCTAAATTTCATTTTTTTTCGTTCATTTTTTTGCGAATAGAGAATCTTATAAAGTTGTCAATGACTTGTGGGGCCTTAGCGCAACCTCCTTTTGTGCCAGCTGTAGTAGATGAAGCGCTCGTGATGGACGTCGTAGCGGCGTGGGTTATGAGCGATAGTAGTACCGATAACTGAGCCAATGATGAGATTGATTGAACATAAGTGTCTAGCAATCGGTTTATGGTGTACAACTTCTGTAGTTTTTTTTCACGGGAAAGGCCTCGAAAGACATGGAAGCTAAATTAAACGAAGGGTAATTTTGCAAAGAAAAAAGTAAGTATAAATTACAAAGAGGCTCCTAACAATACTTGCACTAGAAAACCCGTAATTTGAAGATAAGGTCTCAAAACTTACAAGAAGAATCTTAGGATAAAATTTTAAAAAGCAACCAGGTCCTCAGTCCTTTCCACCATCGTGTGACATCTAGGCGCGACCGCCGTTGCATCCACCGGGGATGGCACCACTTGGGGAGGCAGCGATGCACGCCGCCACGTCGAGATCGGAGTAGATCCTCCAACAAAGGACGAAGAAGAAGCTCGAATCAAAGAAGTCGAGCGCAGGAGGGCCGTCCTTTCGAAAAAGATAGCGGTTACCAGACGGCTCCGCTTGGGCACTGCTGCCGTGGTTGCAACCTCCACAGACCACCACTAGCGCCCCAATCGCTAGCAGCAACAAAACTAGCACCCTCCTCTCCCTCGCCACCAAGGCCGTCTGAGAGGATCGTAGTAGTACTAGGCTGCCGCGATGGGAGCAACATCGATTATTCAGAAGGGCCCCTCGTCTTCTTAACCAAATCCACCGTCTTTCCCCTCAGAAGCACGACAACGAGTGCAAGATACGAACGATTGATGCCTTGCCGATGCGCCAAGTCGAAGAAGAACCCCAACCACTTTGCAAATCCACCGACGTCGCTTCTTCCTCTTCTCTGATCCCCCTCACCTCCACGACCGACCATCGAGAGAAGAGACAACAAGACATCACAGTGGATCGAAAAGTGGAAGACCATGGTTTTATTCTCGGAGATCCATGTGGCGGCGACGCTCACCATCGGCTCCATCCACCGGAGCTCTTGCACGAGCAAGAACCACCCAAAGCTACGCTAGATCCAACTGAGAAGGATCGACGCGCTACTCCATACTACCGACACAAGGACGAAAACCCTAGCCCTAATCCTACCATCTACTCCGACACCTCCCCTTCCACCCACTCCGGCCGACAAATCCATCGAAACAAGCTCGGGTTTGGCCGGTCTCTGCAAGTCAACTCTCTGACTATGGAGCAAGATGAGAGGAAAAGGAGAGACTACTCTCCTGCGGTAATGGCAGTGCAAACCAAGCTTATTGGATCCGTAGTCGCGTAGATGTTGGAAGCTTTGATATTTATAGTACTTGGGATTCAATGAACCGGATGGGCATCCCAACCTTTCACCCAAGAACATTTCCCTTGCAAAGACGTAGCATGGTAGATTGCAGAAAATGGTGTTAGCTAAGTCTAGTTACTCCGGTTAGTTAGTTTCCTATTTTTCATGTTTGTCGGTTAGGGCATCAACCACATTGTCTGCTATTTTTTTTAGATTAAGCTGCGACTTTATTAACTTACTGAAAGATCCTTCTCCATAGCACTTACAATAAAAGCCGGCGATATGCCAAGCCAAGTTTTGCTAACCTTATTCTCGCAGCCTTCTTTAGCTAAACGATGCGCAACATCATTCCCAGTCCGCTGATAGCACGAACCGACGACAAACCAAAACCTCTAAGGAGGAGTTTAACATCCTCAACCAATGGCCCATAGTAAGACCTGTCCTTCTCAGCCATTGTCAATTTTGACATTGTCTGCTATTTCTAAAACTAGATGATAACCCGCACTTTATATGGAATTCTATTGCAAATGTATGTTAACATAAAAAGTTCTCTTGAGAGGAATAAAGATCTTCAATTGATATGTATGTATTGTATGGAAATGCTAATCTATACAGATAAGAAAGGTGGGTCCATGAGCTCCTATAGTAGAACATGAAAAATGGGTCAAATACAAATAATTGATTCTATTGTTTTGAGAAAATAGTTAATCCAATGAGCAATAAAATGTAACTACCTCGGTGAATTACGCTCCTAGATACAAGCCTGGATGAGCGGTAGTGGTTGAAATAGTACGGTGGGGCCCCAAAAGCCACTCACGGGTAGACCTTTCGGCCGTCCCAACCACTACCAACTCAACGGGACCTGTACGGGCGGCGTAATCGGCAGGCGAAGGGATCAACTACATACACAAATGAGTATGTATGCAAGCCACCATACAAGAGTACATCAGAGCCATACCATTTAGAAAGAAATGAAATATAGCAACGCCATACGGCAAGATTCAAATGACCTAGATAGATATAATATGTTAGGATAATTCCTCATACATCACACATCAGAGTATCAAGCGGAAGCGGCAAAACAAAGTCCGAGTACAAATAAGAAGAAAATCGGCATAAGATGCCATAGAACTAAGCACATCCCGCCCACAGATCTCACGGATCCCCGTTCCCGGAATCTCTACACCGAACGATCGTTGCCCACATCATCAGCCTCTTCCACCCAGTATCCGTCCTGCGAGGGTACCTGTTCATCTGAACCAATAATTTATCGTGTGAGACCCTAAGGGTACTCAGCAAGTCTTAATGCCTCTAAAGGGGACACAACCTGGGGTGACGCAATTGCAGCGAAAGATAAACCCTAGCAGTTCTATAGATAAACGCTAACCATCCGCCTAACCAAAGATAGACGGATGTCCGTGAATTAATGACAACAGTTATAACAGTAATTTCATCAGATCCATCCTCCTCCTCGCTTACCAACGAGGAAGCGGACGAACAACCCCCCATCCGTTGGCAATTTTATTAACCATTCCATGAGTGTTGCACTATTTACTAGTCAAATTACTTAGTCAGATTAAAGCGGTACTTTAGTTATGCTTGTCTATGATCGAGAAACTGTGCTCCAAGTCGTCCATAACCGCGGACACGGCTTTCAGAAAGTTTTACCCTGCAGGGGTGCACAAATAGCAACACACACTCGATCAACCTCGGAAAAACCAAATCAAAACCCAACGAGGCCTTCACGACAAAGCAATCACAGGATTCAGAATTATTTCAGGGGGCCACCCCATTGAGTAGACCATAGCGGTTAGTGACTTGAGACGGACTCAAGGTTTGCGTCAATGGTGTAAACGCATCGGGAACCCGAAAGTGTGGCTGGGCTTGTCGATACCGCGAAAACACTCCGCTTACCTAAAGCGATGCAAGGTGCTCCTCGCTGTCGTAAATAAACAGTAGCATGGCATAAGTACAGGATAGTAAACAAAACCTCAAACTAGTTTGTGGCCCCAAGAAATAAGACTGAATCAAGCTCAGCTCGGGGTCCCATAAGCCTCCGGATGTGGATAGCGAATAATCTTGGAACAGGAATCAAGTACTCGGGGTCTTACGGGACACAAGTGAGCAGGAAAAAACCAAATAGCAGATGTTGCTCACCGGTGCCACTTTCATTAGTTATCCCATTACTACTCAGGTTAAGTTGTTTAGGTACCTCGTTATCCATCAGACTCTCACATACCCTACACATGCTGTTCTACGACTCGCATGGCTCAAACAACTCCTGTAGTAAAGGCTCATGGGATGGGGAACAAGCTTGGTGGGGTTTAAAAGTAAAGGCTATGCAATACTTGGGATTCAATTTAATGCAATCGCGACTCAATGATGCAAGAATAAGATAGAGGCAATAGGTACTGTATGTATGCAAGCATGTGGTAGTGCTTGCCTGGCAACTCAGTTGAAGCGAGAGACGGATCAGGTAGTGCTCTGGTTCTCTTGATATATCCCCGCCAAGGTCTATTCGAAGAAGAACCAAACAAACAAGGGCCAACATAAATAAAGAGCGCAAGCATATGAATAAAATGCGACAAGCAAACAATCATGCCATGATGAATGATGCACAATTTGCATGGCAATAAAGTAGCATGGCATGGGTGAGGTGTGGTATACAAGAATAAGTCATTTTATTAAGGTTTGGCCACATTTTATTGTCATAATAGTTGCTGTATATTATATGTTTACATGATGCATGCTGCAATTGAAGTCATGGATAGCATAAACAGAAAGGTCTCGTCGAGCTGATCATTTTAGACATATCATTTGTTAAATTCGGAGTTATAAATCAAAAGTTATTAAATTATTAAGTTCCAGTGGCATTGGTTGTAATTTACTCAACTTGGAATTTTAAATGGGCAAAAGGTAATTTGAATGGCATATTTGAAATCCTCACATTTTTCTGATTCATAAACATATATTATTTGTCAAATTTGGATTTATATTTTGAAAGTTATTTGAAAACAGATTTAATTTTGAATTTGAATTAATTTAAAAAGATTTGAAATAAAAACAGACAAGCAGAAGATCTTTTGTACCCAGGCACCAGCCGCACTCAGCGACGGTGGGGCAGGCTGACTGGACGCCACACACGCCATGTGGAAAAGGGGACCGCGGGTTGATAGCACCAAGCCGTGGAGTCTTTTGCAAAAAGCCGGGAGACATGTGGGCCTAGAGGAGCCGGGCTGAGTTGCCGAGAAGGAGGGCCTAAGCAGCGTCTGCTGGTTTCGTCGGCGAACCGACAGACGGCAGCGGCAACTAGCTCGCTTGATCTTGCGACGAAGATGGCGAGCAAACCACTGGTTGAAACGGAGTGCTTCAAAAACCAAAAGTGGAGAGGGCGACACGGGCTACAGATTCCCTACAGGTGGCGTCGTCATCGGAGGCTACTGTGGCAGGCGGGGCGTTGAACAGCGTCGGATCTAAGCTATTACGGTAGCCGCTCGTCTGTCTGCAGCGGCCGTGCGTGCGCGCAAGGTGCTCGACGGCGGTCGGTGACGCTGCGGTGCACTAGGAGGAAGGGGGGCATGTCAGGGGGGTGTAGTTGCTCACCAGGAGCTCGCCGGCATGAGCGTCGACGCTGCGGTGGCGGAGATCTGGCGGCGGGCTTGTGGACGCCGAGCTCGGCCTGAGGCGGTGCACGTCGGCGTTGGGCGGCTCCGGCGAACTTCGGGGGCGATCTCCGGTTCAGCACGATGCAGGAGATCGAGAGGGAACACCTCGACTCCTTGGGCACCCTCTAGCACGGCTCCTCCCGCTCTCCTTCTGGCCTGGCCGAGCTAGAGCTTAGAGGGGCATGGGGTGGCCATGGCCTTGCTTGGGGAAGGGGAAGGAGGGAGGAGAGGTTCCTGGGGTGGACAGGGAGTATCTGGGCGAGGCAGAGACGGAGGGGGGTGGATAAGAACAGGAAGGGGCAGGTAGATGGCGTGGGGGAGGGGAAGGTGGCTTCGGCCACTTTTTGCACCCTCCCTCACGTGCATGGTTCGGCCAGGGGGGTAGCTGGGCACGGGCGGCCAGTAGGGCAGGAAGGAGAAGGAGGTTCGGTGGGCCTTATGCAGAGAGAGAAGGAGGGGTGGCTCGGCTAGGGAGGGGAGAAGGAGGGAGTGGTAGCTAGGTTTGGATAGGAGAGGGGTAGCTCGGTTAGGGCTGGGGATGGCCTCGACACAGGGTGGTTGGTAGCTAGGGAGGAGAGAAGGAGGGTAGAGCATGTGGGGTAGAGCTAGGGTTAGCTAGAGGGGAGAGAAAAAGGGAAAAACTTAGGGTTTGGTTTAGATTAGGTGTGGTTTAGGGTTTAGCTAGGATGGGGTATGGGGGGGTATGTGATGATGGAGTAGGTGATAGAGGGAGCTAGATAGAGGATTAGAGAGAGAGGGGAGGTTTGGGGTTTGATTAGGTTTTTAAGCAAAAACAAACAAGATCAAGCCAAAGGAGGGAGAGAGATGGGGAGGAAAAATAAATGATCCAAGCAAACACCAAAATAAACCAAAAGACAAGCAAAGGTGATACTTGCATGGGCCATGCAAAGCATTAAATGCCATGTCTCATCCTTGTGGAACAAAAATAATAAGCATGGCACTATCTATTTGCATCCTCACAAGATGGAGTAGGCCCAAGCAAAAGGAAGAAGGAAAGATCCATGTGGAGTGAATGAGGGAAAACCATGTTTGAATAAACAACAAGGGACATGCTAGTGTGTATGTGCCACTAGATCTTTTATAGTCCCAAATATCCAATCATGATAATAACCCCCAAAACAACCCATATGGAGACTAAGGAAAAGGTTCCACTCACATGGCATGCAAAGGTGGCCATGTGGCTCTCATATACCAATATTGTGAAAACAACGTGGTGCAAACATGGGAGCATGTGGAGCTAGAATGTGATCCATCCCAACCCACATGAGCTAGAGGTAAAACCAATAAATGCCAAGCTCATATTTAGTTGGATGGTGGAATTATAAGGTGGTGAAGGAAAGGTGGTGGAGTTAATAAAAGATATGCCCCCAAATCAACTTGGGCATTTAACAATATATCAAGAACTAAATACAATATCAAGAGGCAAATACAATTAATAATGCACATGAGATAAGAACCAAACAAGAAGGGGTTTTATATGATGCTCAAATGCAAGGTGGCATGATGACATGAGCATGATATGATGATGCAACAATTGTATGTAGGAAGTGTCCCTTTTATTATTAGATCAAGTAGCATTACAGGTGTTAGACAACTGGGATGCTACAACTCTCCCCCACTAAACAGGAATCTCGCCCCGAGATTCTAGGAAGAAGAAGACACAAAGAGGGTAGGATAGTTGGTACGGAGTTCATCTTCATGTTCCCAAGTGGCTTCATCCACAGAATGGTGTGACCACTGCACCTTGCAGAACTTGATGGACTTGTTGCGAGTCCTTCTTTCTGCAGTCTCAAGGATTTTGGTGGGGTGTTCTTGATAAGACAGGTCTTCTTGGAGATCGATTAGCTCATGATCCACGGTCCTGCCGGGATCTTTGAAGCACTTCTTGAGCTAAGAGATGTGGAACACATCATGGACTTTGAGTTTTTTCGGGAGCTCCAGGGCATAAGCAACTTCTCCTCTTCTACCACGAATCTTGAAAGGACCGATGTATCTAGGAGCCAACTTTCCTTTGATACCAAAGCGGTGTGTTCCTCTCATGGGAGTGACACGAAGGTAGACGAGATCACCAGGGGCATACACCATATCCGTGTGCTTCCTGTCATAATTGCTCTTCTGACGACTTTGAGCAATCTTCAGGTTCTCAAGAATGATATGCACCTTCTCCTCTGCTTGGGTTACAATGTCAGGGCCAAACCAGATTCTTTCTCCGCACCGACCAACCAATCGGAGTTCGCACTTGCAACCATAGAGAGCCTCAAATGGTGCCATCTTGAGACTCTTCCGAAGCTGTTGTTGTAAGAGAATTCAGCATAAGGAAGACATTCCTCCCACTTCATGCCAAAAGAGATGACGCAAGCCCGAAGCATATCCTCCAGAATCTGATTGATCCTTTCGACTTGTCCTTGGGACTGAGGGTGGTAAGCAGTGCTGAAGTTCAACTTTGTTCCCAGAGCATTTTGGAAACTCTCCCAGAACTTTGAAGTGAAGATGCTTCCACAGTGCAGGCGATCTCAAGCGGAACCCCATACAGAGATACAATTCTGTTGACATAGAGCTCGGCCAACTGAATTCCAGAAATTGTTTCCTTGACGGGTAAGAAATGAGCCACTTTAGAAAGCCTGTCGATGACAACAAAAATTGCATTGTTGCCCTTCTGCGACCTTGGAAAGCCAATGATGAAATCCATCTCTACTTTCTCCCATTTCCATTCCGGAGGTTTCAATGGCTGTAGAAGACCGAATGGTTTCTGATGGACAGCTTTTACTCTGCGGCAGACATCACATTCCGAGACATACTTGGCACAATACCGTTTCAAACCAGGCCACCAATATTGTGTTTTCAAGTCCATGTACATCTTTGTGCTGCCAGGATGGATAGAAAGAACCGAATCATGCGCCTCCTTGAGAACTTGCTCTCTCAAACCCGGGTAGTTTGGAACAAACATCCGGTGTTCAAAGAAAAGCGTGCCTTGATCATCAACGTGGAAGGACTCATACTTCGGAAGCTCAAGTTTAGAGATGATCTTTTTGGTGTGCGGATCACCCGGTGACGAGTGAATCTTTTCTTCCAAGAGAGGAGTAGCCAGAAGGTTCAGGAGATGCCCTTGTTCCACAATTTCCAGGTTGAGCTGACGGAATTCCTCGCACAAGAGAGGTTGCTGCTCTTCCATCATGAGGTTGTTGACATAAGCTTTGCGGCTAAGAGCATCGGCCATGACATTAGCTTTGCCCGGTGTGTAGTTGATGGTCAAATCAAAGTCATTGATTGCTTCAATCCATCTCCTCTGCCGAAGGTTGATATCAGGCTGAGTGAAGATATACTTCAAACTCTTGTGGTCAGAAAAGATCTCACAACGGTTGCCAAGCAAGTAGTGCCTCCATAGCTTCAAAGCAAAGACCACTGCTGCGAGCTCGAGGTCATGTGTTGGATAGTTGATCTCATGCGTCTTCAACTGACGAGAGGCATAAGCAACCACCTGTTTCTCTTGCATAAGGACCGCACCCAATCCTTGCAAAGAGGCGTCGCAGAATATCTGGAAAGGCTTAGATGTATCCGGAGGAACCAAGACTGGTGTGGAAGTGAGCTTCTCTTTGAGTGTCTCAAAACTTGCTTGACATGCAGGAGTCCAAAGGTATTTCTTGCCTTTCTTGAGGAGATCGGTAAGAGGTTCGCTATCTTCGAGAAGTTCTGAACGAAGCGACGGAAATAACTAGCCAAACCAAGAAAACTCCGCACTTCTTTGACATTAACAGGAGGAAGCCATTCAACAATTGTCTTCACAGTTTCCGGGTTGACTGCAATGCCCTTGGCAGAGATGACATGACCAAGATAGGTTACTTCAGGCAGCCAAAACTCACACTTTGAGAACTTTGCATACAAGCGGTTCTCATGAAGCTTGTTTAGGACACACCGCAGGTGTTCTTCATGCTCTTCCTTAGACTTAGAATAGACCAGAATGTCATCCAGATATACCACAACGAACTTATCAAGGTACTCCATGAAAACGGAGTTCATAAGCCTCGAGAAGGTAGCAGGTGCGTTGGTGAGACCGAAAGACATGACCGTGTACTCATACAGGCCATAGCGGGTGGTGAAAGCTGTTTTGGGCACATCTTCCTTGCGAATCTTGATTTGGTGATAACCACTTCTCAAGTCCAGGTTAGAGAACACCACAGCTAGCTGATCGAAAAGATCATTAATCCGCGGGAGGGGATATTTGTTCTTGATGGTTTTAGCATTGAGAGCCCGGTAGTCAACACATAGTCTATCGGTTCTGTCACACTTCTTCACAAAGATTGTTGGGCTACCCCAAGAAGAAGTGCTGTGTTGAATGAAACCCAACTTCTCTTGTTCATCAAGTTGTCGTTTGAGTTCAGCCAACTCAGAAGGACCCATTTTATAAGGCCGCTTGGAGATAGGAGTCGTTCTAGGTTCAAGCTCAATCACAAACTCAACCTCACGATCCGGAGGCATACCTGGCAACTCTTCAGGAAAAACATCTGGTAACTCACAGACCACCGGTACACTCTGAATAGCTTCCATAGCCTCATCATTCAGAGCCGCCAAAGAGAAGAGCTGGACAGCAGGAGTCAAACTTGGAGAAAAGACTATATGGCCTTCAGGAATCTTCAGGGAAACCGAGCGTTCAGTACAATCAATCACAGCTGCATTTGCCGTTAACCAATCCATGCCCAAGATGACATCAATGTCAGAACTGCCCAGAAAAATTAAAGAAGCCGAGAACGAAGAGCCACCAATCTCAATTTGATTGCCATGACTGATTCTAGCAGCTGCCATTGTTGCTCCAGGAGAAAGAACCATTAACCGCTTAAGGAGAGGAACCATGACTAACTCATTCTCATTTGCAAACTTGTGAGACACAAAAGAATGCGATGCACCAGAATCAAACAAAACTCGTGCAGGGACTGAGTTAACGGATAGCATACCCATCACAACTCCAGGTGCATGCTCAGCTTGAGCGGCGTTGACGCAGTTGGCACGAGCAACCGTAGACCCGGGCTTGGTGTTGATGTTGAGAGCCCGAGGTGGTGGTGCACGAACCATAAAAGAGCTTGCTGCAGATCTTGGCGGGGGTGGAGGAAGAGCTTTGTTTTTCAACGGACAGTTCCAGTTGGGATGTCCATGATCTCCACATGTGAAACAAGCACCATGTGGACGTGGAGCAGCGTAGCCAGGGACTCCGCCAGGCGCTCTAGGGTAGTGGTGGTTGTAGCCCCTGGGAGCCGCAGTGGTGAAGTTTGGTGGACTTGACGCGTAACTTGCAGGTCTTGGTGGAGCCGGGAGCGACGGTGGGGTGTTAGGAACCCAGACACGCCGCTTAGAAGGAGCTGCCATAACTGCAGAGCTTGATGCATCCCTGTTGTGTTTCTTGGACTCCTCAAACACTTGCCTGATTGCTTCCTCTTGCAGGGTTGTGTGCTGTAGTTCCAGGAAAGATGCCGGCCTTGCATGTGTGATTGCATACTTGATCGATGCATTGAGCCCTTGCACGAACCTCTTCGCTTCTTCTTGTCATCGATACCTCATCGCCACCATAACGAGATAGATTCATGAAGTTCTGATGTAGGTGTTGGCGTTATCATTTCCTTGCTTCAGGTTGAGAAAAGCCTCCTTCATCCTTTCCATTACAATCTCGAGAAAGCGCTCTTTGAAAGCTGCAGTGAACCTTTCCCAAGTAGGCTGAAAACCCGCAGCTTGCCTTCAAGTAATTCTCCCACCGTAGAGCTGCATCTCCCTTGAGAAGGTGAGTAGCACACTTGACCCACCTCGGGAACATCGATCTCGAGCAACCTTGACATCTCACGCAGCCAATCATCCGCGTCCAGTGGTCGATCAGAAACATCAAACTGACGGGGGTTGAATTTTAGGAAGCTCTTGATGTCTCCTCGCTTGGGAGGTGGAGGGAGTGGAGCAAACTCGTTCCTACTGACACTCTCCTCAAAGCGCTGCTGGTTCCGCTGCATTGCTGCCAAAGCATTAGCGATGTTTGACAGTGCGGAGCCCGGTTCGGTGGTATGTCCTCATCGATGCAGTGGTGGAGCCATCCCGTGATTGATATAAAACTCAAGTCGATTACTATAATGGAGAATGATAATAATCCAAAATAGTACCAAGATGGAATTAACCAAGATTAAAGGATACAATTTACTGAGATGATATTAAAATATCAACAAAGTTCAAAGCACCTAGAAGATATTAAGCATATCGCACACGACTGAAAAGGAGTGTGGTACACAAATATATCAAAGAAAAAAAATTCCACAAATTTCGGCATTAAAATACCAATAGATGCGCAAAATTACTTAACGAATCAAGATTAGTGACTCTACCGATTCAATATACAAAAGCGAATGATAAGAGTAGTGGTATGGTCGCGACTCCATCCCGCACTCAAATCATTACTCCGCACATGAACAAGTGGAACACATATCCTAACCCCTTCTTCTCACGTTGAACCTAAGATTGGTAACTACGGAACGAACACCCCAAACAAGATAGCGTCGGATACAAAGAGTAAGACAGATTGCGTCGGTTTGCAAAAGCCTGTCGGTATGGAATGTACCAACAGTTGATAACCAACGGCTGATTAGATAACAACTTGGATGCAACAGATAGACAAGGGATTACACACACACACACACACACACACACACACAAAACCTATGGTACTACGGAAACCCAGAACACGTGAATCCTAGTTTGAATTTTAAGAAGAGGATGAAAACGTTACACTTCCTTACCAGAAAAAGGGTGGGTGGGTGGGTAAGAAGAAAAGTGGAAGCAGTCCTACTCTCGCGTTTTGTTTTTCCCTAGTATACATAACTACCAAAATATTTGCTAGACTGACAACGACCGTTTGGCTGAGACCCTGAAGGTCGGGATGGCTCTGATACCAATTGTAACTACCTCGGTGAATTACGCTCCTAGATACAAGCCTGGATGAGCGGTAGTGGTTGAAATAGTACGGTGGGGCCCCAAAAGCCACTCACGGGTAGACCTTTCGGCCGTCCCAACCACTACCAACTCAACGGGACCTGTACGGGCGGCGTAATCGGCAGGCGAAGGGATCAACTACATACACAAATGAGTATGTATGCAAGCCACCATACAAGAGTACATCAGAGCCATACCATCTAGAAAGAAAGGAAATATAGCAACGCCATACGGCAAGATTCAAATGACCTAGATAGATATAATATGTTAGGATAATTCCTCATACATCACACATCAGAGTATCAAGCGAAAGCGGCAAAACAAAGTCCGAGTACGGATAAGAAGCAAATCGGCATAAGATGCCATAGAACTAAGAACATACCGCCCACAGATCTCACGGATCCCCGTTCCCGGAATCTCTACACCGAACGATCGTTGCCCACATCATCAGCCTCTTCCACCCAAAGATCCTGCGAGGGTACATGCTCATCCGAACCAATAATTTATCGTGTGAGACCCTAAGGGTACGGCAAGTCTTAATGCCTCTAAAGGGGACACAACACAGGGTGACGAATTGCAGCGAAAGATAAACCCTAGCAGTTCTATAGATAACGCTAACCATCCGCCTAACCAAAGATAGCGGATGTCCGTGAATTAATGACAACATTATATGATAATTTCATCAGATCCATCCTCCTCCTCGCCACCAACGAGGCGGACGAACAACCCCATCCGTTGGCAATTTTATTAACCATTCCATGAGTGTTGCACTATTTACTAGTCAAATTACTTAGTCGATTAAAGGGGTACTTTAGTTATGCTTATCTATGATCGAAACTGCTCCAAGTCGTCCATAACGCGGACACGGCTTTGAAAGTTTTACCTGCAGGGTGCACAAATAGCAACACACACTCGATCAACCTCGGAAAAACCAAATCAAAACCCAACGAGGCCTTCACGACAAAGCAATCACAGGATTCGAATCATTTGAGGCCACCCATTGAGTAGACCATAGCGAACGGTTAGCCGACTTGAGACGGACTCAAGGTTTGCGTCAATGGTACGTAACGGGAACCCGAAAGTGTGGCTGGGCTTGTCGATCCGCGAAAACACTCCGCTTACCTAAAGATGCGTGTGCTCCTCGCTGTCGTAAATAAACAGTAGCATGGCATAAGTACAGGATAGTAAACAAAACCTCAAACTAGTTTGTGGCCCCAAGAAATAAGACTGAATCAAGCTCTGGCTCAGGGGGGTCCCATAAGCCTCCTGGATGTGGATAGCGCGAATAATCTTGGAACAGGAATCAAGTACTCGGGGTCTTACGGGACACAAGTGAGCAGGAAAAACCAAATAGCAGATGTTGCTCACCGGTGCCACTTTCATTAGTTATCCCATTACTACTCAGGTTAAGTTGTTTAGGTACCTCGTTATCCATCAGACTCTCACATACCCTACACATGCTGTTCTACGACTCGCATGGCTCAAACAACTCCTGTAGTAAAGGCTCATGAGATGGGGAACAAGCTTGGTGGGGTTTAAAAGTAAAGGCTATGCAATACTTGGGATTCAATTTAATGCAATCGCGACTCAATGATGCAAAAATAAGATAGAGGCAATAGGTACTGTATGTATGCAAGCATGTGGTAGTGCTTGCCTGGCAACTCAGTTGAAGCGAGAGACGGATCTGGGTAGTGCTCCTGGTTCTCTTGATATATCCCCTGCTCAGTGTCTATTCGAAGAAGAACCAAACAAACAAGGGCCAACATAAATAAAGAGCGCAAGCATATGAATAAAATGCGACAAGCAAACAATCATGCCATGATGAATGATGCACAATTTGCATGGCAATAAAGTAGCATGGCATGGGTGAGGTGTGGTATACAAGAATAAGTCATTTTATTAAGGTTTGGCCACATTTTATTGTCATAATAGTTGCTGTATATTATATGTTTACATGATGCATGCTGCAATTGAAGTCATGGATAGCATAAACAGAAAGGTCTCGTCGAGCTGATCATTTTAGATATATCATTTGTTAAATTCGGAGTTATAAATCAAAAGTTATTAAATTATTAAGTTCTAGTGGCATTGGTTGTAATTTACTCAACTTGGAATTTTAAATGGGCAAAAGGTAATTTGAATGGCATATTTGAAATCCTCACATTTTTCTGATTCATAAACATATATTATTTGTCAAATTTGGATTTATATTTTGAAAGTTATTTGAAAACAGATTTAATTTTGAATTTGAATTAATTTAAAAAGATTTGAAATAAAAACAGACAAGCAGAAGATCTTTTGTACCCAGGCAGACCCAGCCGCACTCACTGACGGGTGGGGCCAGGCTGACTGGACGCCACACACGCGCACAGGGAAAAGGGGGACCGCGGGTTGATAGCACCAAACGTCGGGAGTCTTTTTGCAAAAAGCCAGGGAGACAGACATGTGGGCCTAGAGGGAGCGCGGGCTGAGTTGCCAGAAGAAGGAGGGCCTAAACAGAAAAGCGTCTGGGCTGGTTTCGTCTGACGAACTGACAGACGACGCGAAACAGCTAGCTCGCTTGATCTTGCGACGAAGATGGCGAGCAAACCACTGGTTGAAACGGAGTGCTTCAAAAACCAAAAGTGGAGAGGGCGACACGGGCTACAGATTCCCTACAGGTGGCGTCGTCATCGGAGGGCTACAGCGCGCGGGGCGGGGCGTTGAACAGCGTCGGATCTAACTGCTATTCTGCTGCTGTTGCCTATCTATCTGCAGCGGCCGTGCGTCTGTATGCAAGGTGCTCGGCAATGGCCGGTGTGACGGTGCACTAGGAGGAAGGGGGGCATGTCAGGGGGGTGTGGTTGCTCACCAGGAGCTCGCCGGCGTGAGCGTCGACGCATGGTGGTGGAGATCTGCGGCGGCTTGTGACGCCGAGCTCACTGGAGTGCGGTCGGCGTTGGGCGGCTCCGGCGAACTTCGGGGGCGATCTCCGGTTCAGCGCGATGCAGGGGATCGAGAGGGAACACCTGGACGCCTTGGGCACCCTCTAGCATGGCTCCTCCCGCTCTCCTTCTGGCCTGGCCGAGCTAGAGCTTAGAGGGGCATGGGGTGGCCATGGCCTTGCTAGGGGAAGGGGAAGGAGGGAGGAGAGGTTCCTGGGGTGGACAGGGAGTATCTGGGCGAGAGGCGGAGGGTGGATAAGAACGAGGGGCAGGTAGATGGCGTGGGGAGGGAAGGTGGCTTCCACTTTGCACCCTCCCTCACGTGCATGGTTCGAGGGGGTAGGCAGCTGGCACGGCCAGTAGGGCAGGGGAGAAGGAGGTTCGGGTGGGCCTTGTACGGCAGAGAGAGAAGGAGGGGGTGGCTCGGCTAGGGAGGGGAGAAGGAGGGAGTGGTAGCTAGGTTTGGATAGGAGAGGGGTAGCTCGGTTAGGGCTGGGATGGCCTCGACCTGGGGGTGGTTGGTAGCTAGGGAGGAGAGAAGGAGGGTAGAGCATGTGGGGTAGAGCTAGGGTTAGCTAGAGGGGAGAGAAAAAGGGAAAAACTTAGGGTTTGGTTTAGATTAGGTGTGGTTTAGGGTTTAGCTAGGATGGGGTATGGGGGGGGGGGTATGTGATGATGGAGTAGGTGATAGAGGGAGCTAGATAGAGGGTAGAGAGAGAGGGGAGGTTTAGGGTTTGATTAGGTTTTTAAGCAAAAACAAACAAGATCAAGCCAAAGGAGGGAGAGAGATGGGGAGGAAAAATAAATGATCCAAGCAAACTCCAAAATAAACCAAAAGACAAGCAAAGGTGATACTTGCATGGGCCATGCAAAGCATTAAATGCCATGTCTCATCCTTGTGGAACAAAAATAATAAGCATGGCACTATCTATTTGCATCCTCACAAGATGGAGTAGGCCCAAGCAAAAGGAAGAAGGAAAGATCCATGTGGAGTGAATGAGGGAAAACCATGTTTGAATAAACAACAAGGGACATGCTAGTGTGTATGTGCCACTAGATCTTTTATAGTCCCAAATATCCAATCATGATAATAACCCCCAAAACAACCCATATGGAGATTAAGGAAAAGGTTCCACTCACAAGGCATGCAAAGGTGGCCATGTGGCTCTCATATACCAATATTGTGAAAACAACGTGGTGCAAACATGGGAGCATGTGGAGCTAGAATGTGATCCATCCCAACCCACATGAGCTAGAGGTAAAACCAATAAATGCCAAGCTCATATTTAGTTGGATGGTGGAATTATAAGGTGGTGAAGGAAAGGTGGTGGAGTTAATAAGAGATATGCCCCCAAATCAACTTGGGTATTTAACAATATATCAAGAACTAAATACAATATCAAGAGGCAAATACAATTAATAATGCACATGAGATAAGAACCAAACAAGAAGGGGTTTTATATGATGCTCAAATGCAAGGTGGCATGATGACATGAGCATGATATGATGATGATGCAACAATTGTATGTAGGAAGTGGCCCTTTTATTATTAGATCAAGTAGCATTACAGGTGTTAGACAACTGGGATGCTACATAAAACTTCCATGAGATTCAATTAATGATGAACGACTTGCATGAAAAATCCAAATTGCATCTATATTATCATTTGGAAATACATATGTATGCAGTACAAAATATGTTGAACTGGTAAATACAACATTTTACAACCCTCTATGGATGTTCAAAACACAAAAGGGTCTTCTCAAATATTTGATTTTCTTATAACTGATTTTATGCAACAATTCTACAACTAACAAATAACACCATAGGAGTAACCCAAACATATAGATCCAAAGAAAACAAACATGAAAAGCAATAAATATAAATCGAATCATGCGCATGAGAGACATGAAGAACCATTGTGTTGATTAAGGTATTCCATTCTCACAAAACAAAGCAGAGGTAAAGGTGTGTGTTATAAAACTACTGCTAAGAGGCAAATAAAGCTGAAATTACTATAAGCTTAAGCCTTGGATACATAGCTTGTGCTTGATCATTAAAGCTCATGTTGAAATTTGCATACTTAACTTCCTGCTAGACTTCCTCGTTTATTTAGAATATGTTTCCGCAAAGCAATTTATACATTGTCATCAATACTATGATATCAATCCTATTAACTCTTCTATCATTATGTCACATGTTTGTATTTTTGAAATTATAAACAATTATTTAAGTAAACAACAATGAATAAGTAAAAATCACTGTTCAAAAAATAGGCGAAATCAGCGATTAATAGGCCGATTAATCGCTACTAGGGACCTGACCGTGTTGATTACCACTAATTGTTTGTGTTAATCGTTTAGCCCGATTAATATCTCTGACACTCCGATTACTAGGTATGCTCCCGATTAACTACTACACTTGGTCAAAAAAATTGCAAGATTATCAACACATATCGCCCATACATCCTCTAGCCCTCCCCAATAAAGTAGGTTTTTCGAAGCTCCCGCTCAATCCCTGCCTCCAGGAGCTCGATTTCTGCCATCACCATCCAGTTCATTGTCATTGTTGACCGGTTCCTCGTAGTTGCCGATCAGACCTCATATACAAGAGCTCGATCTCCTTGAGGATCTTATCCGGGAGCTCGAAGCTGCCTTTAATAGGGTAGGTGGTTGAGGTGCAAGAGGAGTCATATATGTTTTAGGTGCTAATTTTTGTAGGTTGCACCGATTAATATTCGACCGATTAAATTAGTTAATCGTCCAAATTCCGATTAGTCGCTACTCCTAAGGCAACCGAGCAGTTAATGATTACCGATTTTCTTACCATTGGTAAAAATAATATTAAATTCAAATAAAAATATAATGATTTATTATTTTTGTATTTTTCTATTTAATATGGAATAATTAATATCTTTAAATCTGTAAATTGGAATTTGCAAAATAATATGACTAAATTGATCAGAAAAATGAGAAGAATCCAAATATGATATCAATATCAACTTATCACAAACTATGTCGTGATTCTAGCCATAATTTTATTTGCCATTTTAAAAAGGTACGCATAAAGATTCTTAGCTTGGGGCTGAGACTCGCTCAGCTTGAAGCGGATATCAGATGAAATAGCATATTTTGAACCTAAAAATAATTTTTTTAAAAAAATCATGAGCATCTGATCATGTACCTATAGTTCATATCTGACCCACTTCCTACCGATTCGGTATGAATTTGTCTTTTTCACCGGGAATAGACTGAAAGGTTTGAGATCCCTCTGTTAGGATATTGTCCATGTAATGAGGTCTAGTATTTTTTGAAAAATGTGGTGGTACCATTTTGAATTAGCCATTTGATGGTTTCTTCACAAAACCGTCTGTTTTTGCACTCGAGAAATAGAAAATGGTTTTTTGGCGCGACGAAAAGGAAAACTTCCTCCTGCAACATAGTCCTCCATCCCATGATGCACGTGTATGCACAATATAGACACATTATCACAAAATATGCCTTGATTCTAGCCATAACATTGGTCATTTGACCCGAAAGGCAGGAAACCTCGAATGAGATAGGTCATTTTGTGAAGGTTTTTTTGAGACATAATCAATACATCAAGTTTGATATTTTTCCTTCTAACTATGTCACTTAATATAACACCACGCGAAGGTTTCACATTGTTTGGATCGTTTTTGAATTCTTTTGCCCGTTTTAAACTATCGTCAAACTTTGTCGAACGACGGACATAAATATTCTTAGCTCGGGGCTGAGCCTCGATAAACTTGAAGTGGACCTCTGATTAAATAGCATATTGTGAACCTAAAAATGATTTTTTTAAAAAACATGAGCATCAGATCATGTACCTATAGTTCATATCTGATTCACTTCCTACCGTTTCGGCAGGAATTTGTCTTTTTCATCAGGGATAGACGGAAAGGTTTGAGATCCCCCTGTTAGGACATTGTCCATGTAAGGTGGTCTGGTATTTTGGAAAAATATGGTGGTAGAATTTTGAATTAGCCATTTGGTGGTTGCTTCACAAAACTGTCCGTCTTTTGCAATCGAAAAATGGAAAATGGCTTTTTGGCACGACGAAAAGGAAAACTTTCTCCTGCAACATTGTTCGCCATCAAATAATGCACATGTATGCACAATATGGACATGAAATGGTGGAGAGGTGATAATAGGGGATAGGAAGAGACGTGCTGGAGTTATTTTTAGATGGGCTGGAGTTGTGGTAAAAGCAAATGCTTAGTCTCCTTGTATACCAATGGAAGTTCAAGAAACTGAGTGGTTAGATTTTTATTTTAAGAAACGTGAAATTATTTGGACATTAATTCATGATATGGCAGGTTGTGCTGATGTGGAAGAAGATGAGGTGGATAGGTTGTATGTTGAGAGAATTGGTTAGTGGGGTGATGTTCATGGCGGCAAGCACCTGCCTACCTACAACCAAAGCAAACATAGCTTAATATATTCATTGTTCATCTTTGGTACGAATTCACATATGCATCATCAATATCACATGGTCGAGAGTTGACTTGGGCGTCTGAATTTGACACAAAATGCACATGAAGGGGATGAAAGGGTGGAGAGGTGATAACGGGGGAGAGGAAGAGACGGGCTAGAGTTATTTTTAGATGGGCTGGAGTTGTGGTAAAAGTAAATGCTTAGTCACCTCGTATACCTATGGCAGTTCAAGAAACTGAGTGGATATATTTTTCTTTTAAGAAACATGAAATTATTTGGACATTAATTCATGATGTGGCAGGTTGTGCTGATGTGGAAGAAGATGAGGTGGATAGGATGCATGTTGAGAGAATTGGTTAGTGGGGGTGATGTTCGTGGTGGAAAGCACATGCCTACCTGCAACCAAAGCAAACATAGCTCAATCTGTTCATTGTTCATCTTTGGTACGAAGTCACATATGCATCATCAATATCACATGGCCGAGAGGTGACTTGGGCGATTTGACACACAATGCACATGAAGGGGATGAAAGGGTGGAGAGGTGATAACAGGGGAGAGGAAGAGACAGGCTGGAGTTATTTTTAGATGGGCTGGAGTTGTGGTAAAAGAAAATGCTTAGTCTCCTCGTATACCAACGACAATTCAAGAAACTGAGTGGACAAATTTTTGTTTTAAGAAACGTGAAGTTATTTGGACATTAATTCATGATGTGGCAGGTTGTGCCGATGTGGAAGAAGATGAGGTGGATAGGCTGCATGTTGAGAGAATTGGTTAGTAGGGGTGATCTTCTTAGTTATATATGATTATATCACTTCAAATAATTAGATGGCATGTTAAGAAACAGTAAAACTCACCTAGCTACGAGCCTCTATGGTGATTTGGGAACCTAGAACGTCCAATTAGGCTATCTAATGGTGCACAACAATTTAATTAGTCCCAAAACACCATATCTATTTACAGCGATGATTTATGTGGTTCTTCGTCGGGAGGGGCTTTCATTGCTGGGCTGCTACTCCATAGAACAAGTTGGGTCTCACCTGATTTGTCAGACCGTAAAACGATTTATAGGCCTTTCGACCAGCCTTTACACGCGTGTCGAACAAGCGCTATATCTACTATCTAAGGCTAGTCATACCCGGAGTAACTGAAGGATTTCGCAGCATAGTAAATCAAAAAAATTCTACGGATGCGAACAAGAAAGCCAAGATCTAATCTAGGAGATGTAATCAACGAGATAGATAGATGAGATCTTCATACCCTTGAAGAAATCGCACACCGTAAACGTTCAACATAACGTGGTTGATGTAGTCGTACTCGCCGTCTCCTCCTCGCGATCCGATCCTACGCCGCAAGTGGCGGCGCCTCCGAGAGATGCACATGTACGGTGCAGCGATGTATCCTCCTTCCTTGGTCCAGCAAGTATGGTGGAGAGATAGATTGGATCTGTAGAACGACGGCGTGGTGCTTATGGTGGAGAATTTCTGCGACAGGGCTTCGCCTGCGCTCAGTCGGGGGAGAGAGAGAGAGGAAGGGCAGCAGTTGGCGGCTAGGGTTGGAGGATGGGAGGGGGGAGGCTGCGCCCCTGCCCTCCTTATATGGGGGGCTGGCCGTCCCCTTCGCCCCTCCTCCAAGCCCTAGGGCGGCGGCCCCAAGGGTGGAGTGGGGGGCAAGTCTTCCCCCCTCCTTCTAGAAGGCTCCCCTAGGGTTTCCCCTAGGGCTGGCCGGCTGGGCCTTGGGGGGCCTTGTGCCCCTGGCCCAAAGTGGCCAGGGCACTTCCCCTTAGGACCACGCAGGCCTCCGACAAGTGGGCCCACGTTGGTCCCACTCTGGAACCTTCTAGAACCTTCCGGTACAATACCGATAAACTCCGAAATGATTCCGAAATCCAAAAACTGCTTTCCTTTATATGAATCTTATTCTACGGACCATTCCGGAACCTCTCGTGATTTCCTGGATCTCATCCGAGACTCCAAACAAAAACTTATAAACTAATCATCCATTCTATCCTAGCGTCGATGCACGTTAAGTGTGTGACCCTACGGGTTCGAGAATATGCAGACATGATCTTCTATAGATAATCAACAACGGGATCTGGAAACCCATATTGACTCCCACATATTCATCGATGATCATATCAGATGAACCACGATGCCAGGATTCAATTAATCCCATATATGTATTCCCTTCGTCACGCGATATTTTACTTGCCCGAGATTCGATCGTTGGTATCGGCATACCTAGTTCAATCTCGTTCACAGCAAGTACTTTACTCGTTCCGTAATCCGATATCACTTTGTGATTAACTCCTTAACCACGCGCTTGCAAGCGGTGTTGATATCGATTACCGAGTGGGCCCGAAGTATATCTCTCTGACTCGGGAGGGACAAATTCCATCTCGATACAAACAACCCAACAAGAATTATAATAATAACATCTTTATTATTGCCCCTAGGGCATAATTCCAACAGTCTCCCACTTGCACTAGTGTCAATAATCTAGTTTACATCTGGCAACAATATAAAACCCATGGCATTAAGGTGCTGATCATGTTTTGCTCGTGGAAGAGGTTTAGTCAACGGATCTGCGACATTCAGATCCGTATGTACTTTGCTAATCTTCAGATCTCCATCTGCTATATAATCTCGAATTATATGAAAACGGCGGTTGATGTGCTTGGTCTTTGGATGATATCTTGGTTCCTTAGCCAGTGTTATGGCGCCAGTGTTCTTGCACAATATCTCCAGTGGGTCCAAGGCACTTGGAACCACACCAAGCCCAGTGATAAAGTTCCTGATCCAAACTCCTTCACTTGACGCTTCTGAAGCAGCCATGTATTCCGCTTCTGTTGTAGATCCCGCGATCACACTTTGCTTGCAGCTTCTCCTGCTCACAGCTCCACCATTCAAAATATAAACGTATCCTGTCTAAGATTTAGAATCATCCGGGTCGGTGTTGAAACTATCGTCGATGTAACCTTTTACGACGAGATGCTCATCACCTCCATAGACCAAGAACATTTCTTTAGTCCTATTTAAATACTTTAGGATGTTCTTTACGGCTGTCCTGTGTTCCACTCCTGGATCACTTTGGTATATGCTCGTCAAACTAAGAGCATTGGACACATCCGATCTAGTACATAGCATGGCATACATGATAGAACCAATGGCCGAGGCATATGGCACTTTGCTCATAATATCTCTATCGTTTACCGTAGCTGGACACTGAGCCTTGCTCAATATCTTACCTGACAACATGGGCAATGAACCTTTCTTTGCTTTATCCATTCTGAACCTTTTCAGAACTTTGTCTAGATATGTACTTTGGCTTAAAGCTATTAGGCGTCTTTGTCTATCTCTATAGATTTTGATGCCTAATACATAAGCAGCTTCTCCTAGGTCTTTCATTGAAAAACATTTATTCAAATAACTCTTCACATCGTTAAGCATACCAATGTCATTTCCAATAATCAATATGTCATCCACATATAGTACTAAAAATGTCACCGATCTCCCACTCACTTTCTTGTAGATACAAGCTTCGTAGCAATTTGGAACAAATCCAAAGCTATTGATCACTTGATCAAAACGAAGGTTCCAACTCCGAGATGCTTGCTTCAGTCCATAAATGGAACGCTGAAGTTTGCACACCTTATTAGCATCCTTAGGATTGACAAAACCTTCGCGCTGCATCATATACAACTCTTCATCAATGTTGCCATTGAGGAACACAGTCTTGACATCCATCTGCCATATTTCATAATCATGAAATGCAACAATTGCTAATAAAATCTGAATGGACTTAAACATTGCTACGGGAGAGAAAGTCTCATCGTAGTTAACACCTTGAACTTGTCAAAAACCTTTTGCGACAAGCCGAGCTTTATAGACAGTAACATTACCATCCGCGTCCGTTTTCTTCTTGAAAATCCATTTGCACTCAACGGCCTTACATTCGCTAGGAGGGTCCACCAAAGTCCATACTTGGTTTTCACTCATGGATCCCAATTCGGATTTCATGGCCTCTAGCCATTTCTCAGAGTCTGGGCTCATCATTGCTTCCTCATAGTTCGCAGGTTCACTGTTGTCTAACAACAAGACGGGTAAGATAGGGTTGCCGTACCATTCAGGAGTGGCACGTGACCTTGTCGACCTGCGAAGTTCAGTAGTAGCATCGTTTGAAGTTTCATGATCCTCGTCATTAGCTTCCTCTCTTGTTGGTGCAGACGGCACTGGAACAATTTCAGGTGCTGCGCTACTCTCCAACTCGAGAGAAGGTTCAATAACCTCGTATAGCTCTACTTTCCTCCCACTCACTTCTTTCGAGAGAAACTCCTTCTCAAGAAAGGATCTGTTCTTTGCAACAAACACTTTGCCTTCAGATCTGTGGTAGAATGTATACCCAATCGTTTCCTTAGGGTATCCTATGAAGACGCATTTCTCCGCTTTGGGTTCGAGCTTGTCCGGCATCAAATTCTTGACGTAAGCTTCGCATCCCAAAACTTTAAGAAATGACAACTTAGGTTTAGCACCAAACCACAGTTCATACGGTGTCGTCTCAACGGATTTAGATGGTGCCCTATTTAAAGTGAATGCAGCGGTTTCTAATGCATAACCCCAAAATAATAACGGCAAATCTATAAGAGATATTATTGATTGCACCATATCTAATAGAGTTCAATTCCGGCGTTCAGACATACCATTGCGCTGTGGTGTTCCGGGTGGCGTAAGTTGTGAAACGATTCCGCTTGCTTTAAGATGCGTGAGAAAATCATAACTCAAATATTCACCTCCACGATCGGATCGTAGAAATTTAATTTTCCTGTTACGATGGTTTTCCACTTCGTTCTAAAATTATTTGAACTTTTCAAACGTTTCAGATTTATGTTTCATTAAATAGATATACCCATATCTACTTAAGTCATCAATAAAAGTGAGAAATAGCGATATCCACCGCGCGTCGAAACACTCATTGGTCCGCATACATCGGTATGTATGATTACCAATAAGTCTGTTGCTCACTTCATTATACCGGAGAACGGGGTTTTGATCATCTTGACCATGAGGCACGGCTCGCACGTGTCAAATGATTCAAAATCAAGAGACTCTAAAAGTCCATCAGAATGGAGTTTCTTCATGCGTTTTACACCAATATGACCTAGACGGCAGTGCCACAAATAAGTAGGATTATCACTATCTACTTTGCATCTCTTAGCCTCAATGTTATGGATGTGCGTTTCATTGCTTTTGAGATTCAGAAGAAATAAACCATTCACAACAGGTGCATGACCATAAAAGATGTTATTCATATAAATAGAACAACCATTATTCTCCGATTTAAATGAATAACCGTCTTGCAATAAACACGATCCATATATGATGTTCATGCTTAACGCAGGCACATAATAACAATTATTAAGGTTTAAAACCAATCCCGAAGGTAAAACTAAGGAGAGCGTGCCGACGGCCATCACATCAACTTTTGATCCATTGCCAACGCGCATCGTCACCTCATCCCTTGCTAGCCGCCGTCTATTCTGTAGCTCCTGTTTCGAGGTACAAATATTAGCAACTGAACCAGTATCAAATACCCAGGCACTACAACGAGCGCTACTAAGGTAAACATCAATAACATGTATATCAAATATACCTTTAATGGTGCCAGCCTTCTTGTCCGCTAAGTTCTTCGGACAGTTGCGCTTCCAGTGACCCTTCTCCTTGCAATAGAAGCATTCAGTGTTCGGCTTAGGTCCAGACTTGAGCTTCTTCTCAGCAGGGGCAATGCGGTTGCCGCTGCCTTTCTTGAAGGATTTCTTTGCACCCTTACCTTTCTTAAAGCTAGGGGTCTTGTTGACCACCAACACATGATTATCTTTCTTGATATCCACCTCCACAACTTTCAGCTTAGCGAAGAGATCAGTGATCGTATCAGTGGAACCAATTTTATTGTGAGTAACTACAAAACCTTTGTAGCTAGGAGGGAGTGATTGCAGAACTCTGTCAATCTTGAGCTCTTATGGAATCTTGCAGTCCACCTGCTCAAGACGTTGAGTGTAGCCCGACATCTTAATGGCGTGCTCACTAACGGAACTCCCTTCCTCCATCTTGCAGTTAAAGAACTTCTCAGAGATCTCATATCTCTCAGAACGGGCCTGAGTCTGAAACATGGTTTTCAGTTCCTCAAGTATCTCAAAGGGCCCGGCGAACTCCTCAAAACGATTTTGAAGTTCCGGTTCCATAACAAACAACATGGTACTCTTAATCACTCCATAATCATCTTTGCGTGACTGATAAACAGCTTTTTCATCAGCCGGCGCATCAATAGCAGGGGCGTCACCTAGCGCTTTCTCAAGTCCATAGTACTTTTGTCCGCCAGCGAGAATGATTCTCAGATTGCAGAACCAGTTGGTGAAGTTAGACCCATTATTCTTAAGCTTTTCTTTCTCAGCAAAAACGTTGAAGTTGAAGTTGGACTGAGCCATTTGATCTACAAAATTTGCAAATACAATTTAGACTATGTTCATGATAACTAATTCAACTTAATCAAATTACTAGATGAACTCCCACTAAATTCAACATCCCTCAAGTTGTTTAGTGAACACGATCCAAATTCACCACACCTAATCCGATCTTCACGAGAAGAGATGTGGTTTCAATGGTGGACAACAAAGTGTCGATCATATCATTCATATGACTCATGCTTAACCTTTCGGTTCGTGTGTTCCGAGGCCATGTCTGTACATGCTAGGCTCGTCAAGTCAAACCCAAGTATTTCCGCGTGTGCAAAACTGGCTTGCACCCGTTGTATGTGAACATAGAGTTTATAGCACCCGATCATCACGAGGTGCTTGAACACGACGAACTTTCGCAATGGTGCGTACATGGGGAGAACACAATTTTATCTTGATCTTTAAGTGAGGAATCATCTTATAATGCTACCGTCGCGATCTAAGCATAATAAGATACATAAAAGGATAAACATCACATGCATATAATTTTATGTGACATGGTATAGCCAATCTCCGCGCAATTATCTCCATATTGTGCACACTAGCATGATCTCCATCACTCCACCATGATTGCCTCCACCATGAATAGCAACTACAACTATTGCTACCTACTTAGCGATACAGTAAATCTATTACATGGTGTATAAGAAGTTGATACATAGGTCATACACAATTATAAAGACAACCATATGGTTCCTGTCGGTTGTGTACTCATCGACATGCAAGTCGTGAAATATTACAAAACAAGATCATCACATACAACATACACATAATGTCTTGGGCCATACCATATCACAAAACACTCCCTGCAAAAACAAGTTAGACGCCTCTACCTTGTTGTTGCATCTTTTACGTGGATTCTGGGAGTAACAAGCTAAGAACGATTCTTACCTACGGAAAGCCACAATGGTGATATTATGGTTGCCAACATCCGGTGTAAATACCATGACTACTATAGTGAGAGAAACTGGCATCCACCAGCCGCATGTGTGGAACAAGCCACACGTCAAGTGCGGAGCCGGTCTCGCGAACGAGGTCGCGTAAAGTTGGCCTGGACCGCTTCGATCTCACTATTCCGCTCCATAAGAAATATACAACAAGAGGCTTGCAACAGAAAACATCAACACCCACAACAAGCATGTTGCGTTCTACTCGTGAAACACATCTACGCATAGATCTAGCTCTGATACAACTGAAGGGTTTCGCAGCATAGTAAATCAAAAAAATTCTACGGATGCGAACAAGAAAGCCAAGATCTAATCTAGGAGATGCAATCAACGAGAGAGATGGATGAGATCTTCATACCCTTGAAGAAATCGCACATCGGATACGTTCAACAGAACGTGGTTGATGTAGTCGTACTCGCCGTCTCCTCCTCGTGATCCGATCCGATCCTACGCCGTAAGTGGCGCCGCCTCCGAGAGATGCACATGTATGGTGCAGCGACGTCTCCTCGTTCCTTGGTCCAACAAGTATGGTGGAGAGATAGATTGGATCTGCATCACGACGGCGTGGTGCTTATGGTGGAGAATTTCCGCGGCAGGGCTTCTCCTGCGCGCAGTCGGGAGAGAGAGAGAGGAAGGGCAGCAGTTGGCGGCTAGGGTTGGAGGATGGGAGGGGGAGGCTGCGCCCCTGCCCTCCTTATATGGGGGGCTGGCCGCCCCCCTTGGCCCCTCCTCCAAGCCCTAGGGCGGCGGCCCCAAGGGTGGAGTGGGGGGGGGGGGTAAGTCTTCCCCCATCCTTCTAGAAGGCTCCCCTAGGGTTTCCCCTAGGGCTGGCCGGCTGGGCCTTGGGGGGCCTTGTGACCCTGGCTCAAAGTGGCCAGGGCACTTCCCCTTAGGCCCACTCAGGCCTCCGACAAGTGGGCCCACGTTGTTCCTACTCCGGAACCTTCTAGAACCTTCCGGTATAATACCGATTAACTCCGAAACGATTCCGAAATCCAAAAACTGCTTTCCTTTATATGAATCTTATTCTCCGAACCATTCTGGAACCTCTCGTAATGTCCAGGATCTCATCCGAGACTCCGAACAAAAAATCATAAACTAATCATCCATTCTATCCTAGCGTCGATGCACGTTAAGTGTGTGACCCTACGAGTTCGAGAATATGCAGACATGATCTTCTATCAATAATCAATAGGGGGATCTGGAAACCCATATTGACTCCCACATATTCATCTATGATCATATAGGATGAACCACGATGCCAGGATTCAATTAATCCCATATATGTATTCCCTTCGTCACGTGATATTTTACTTGCCCGAGATTCGATCGTTGGTATCGGCATACCTAGTTCAATCTCGTTCACAGCAAGTACTTTACTCGTTCCGTAATCCGATATCACTTTGTGATTAACTCCTTAACCACGTGCTTGCAAGCGGTGTTGATATCGATTACCGAGTGGGCCCGAAGTATATCTTCTCCGACTCGGGAGGGACAAATTCCATCTCGATACATACAACCCAACAAGTACTTTCCGATCACCTGAGAGACACCTTTATGGTCACCCTCACATAGGATGACATTTGATGACCTCAAAGATTTCTTCCGATACCAGGGAGTTATATTATCTTATGGTCTAAGGAATACAATACTTGACATAGGAAAAAGCTTCGCAAAGATGAACACGATGACACGATCTAATTGCTCTGCTTAATTTGGGTTTGTCCATCATATCATTCTCCCAATGACATGATCTCATTATTAATCGACAACTCATGTCTATGGTTAGGAAACCTTAACCATCATTAATCAATGAGCTAGTCCATAGAGGCGTACTAGGGACACGGTGTTGTTCATAAACCACACAAGTATCAAAGTTTCCGCTTAATACAATTCTAGCATGGAATATAAACTTTATCATGAACAAGAATTATAATAATAACATCTTTATTATTGCCTATAGGGAATAATTCCAACATCTTTCCTTAGACCATGAGACCATGTAAAATCACTATCTCCTGAGGTTACTTTAGTGGCACTTAACGTCACTCGGTGGAACAGTGATCATAAGGGTGTCATTGGGTGTCCAAAGGAGCAGGTTGAGGCGACTACGTCAAGATAGGGATTTGTCCATCCGCGTGACGGAAGATACTCTAGGCCCACTCGGATAAGTTATATCCATAGGCCGCGCAGCGTGTGACTAGGTCACGGGGATATCACTTATCGAATCGAGTAAAGAAGGTATTGTCGGTAACGAGGTTGAACCCTAATATGGATATGTCATTTGATCAAACTTCAAACAATACAGTATCACAGAGACAAAAGGAATGAGACACAATGTTTACGGTTCAACGTCAAATTTTGTTGAGTACACATGTGGTCATCATGGGCATCCAGGTCCCGTTGTTGATCATTGGTGAGAGAGGAGCCTTGACCATGTATGTAGTATTTTTGAACTGTTGGGTAGCACGCTTAAGGGCTTGATGAAGCTTAGATGTCGCTAATGGCTAGTTTGGAATCACTGAAGAAGTGAGAATAGAGAGACCAGAAAAGTTTTGGGGAGATCCGAAGCTGTTCGGATAAAGGATAAGGAAAAAGGACCGAAAAGGGTTTTTGGATAAATGGTGATTTTGTAGGGTTCGTTGCATGGAAAACAAAAAAATTCTATCGCAAGAACACATAAAACCAAGATCCAATCTATGGCAAATACAAGACCTAATCCACGAGATCGGTGGAACGAGATAGAACAGAACTAACCCTCGTAGATCCAAAGCGTTTAACGAGATCAGATTCTCATGGTTGATGTAGTCGATCATTTGTCGATCTCAAGATCGCGTAGACGATCCTTCCGACGCCGCGTTCTGACACCGCTTCCGCACTTGGTCACACGTACGGAGTCGATGAAGATCTTCCTCTCCCCATTCTAGCAGGCAACAGAGGTAGTAGATCCCCTCGGAATCCCAGGAGCACGACGGTGTGGTGGTGTGGTGGTGGAGGTGAGTTCCTGCAGGGCTTTGCCTAAGCCGGAGAAGGAAGACAGAGGAGGGGGGAGAGGGATGGCTAGGGTTGAGGTGCAAGGGACAAGGGGCTAGGCGCCTGCTCCCCTCTTTATATAGAGGGAGGTGCGGCAAAGGGTTCCCAACCCTTGGCTGAGTCCTTCCCTAACTCGGCCAAGAGGGAGAGGGGGGGGGGGCTTACCCCCCAAGTTTTCCCTCCTTCCTTATTTAGGGTTTTTGCCCCTTTCCTAGTGGTAGCCGATTTGACCCCTTGGGATTTGGTGCGTCTGGCCCAAAGGCCCCCACGGAATGCCTTAGCCCAAGTGGCCCCTCCCGGGGTGGTGGGCCCACTGGTGGCCCCTTCTAGAACATTCTAGAAGCTTCGGTTAAAATACCGATACTTTTTCTAAACCCTAGAAATTGACATTCCTTATATGAATCTTATTATCCAGACCATTCCGGATCTCCTCGTGATGTCCTGGATCCAATCCGAGACTCCAAACAACATTCAGTCTCCAACTCTATTCCATATCTACTTAAACAACATCGAACCTTAAGTGTGTCACCCTACGGTTCGCGAACTATGTAGACATGATCGAGACACCTCTCCAGTCAATAACCAATAGCGGGATCTGGAGATCCATAATGGCTCCTACATATTCAATGATGACTTCTTGATCGAATGAACCATCAACATACGATAACCTATTCCCTTTGTCACGTGATACTTTACTTATCCAAAGTTCGATCGTCAGTATCTCCATAAGTTCAACCTCGTTACCGATAAGTAATCTTTACTCGTTCAGTGATATGACATCCCTTATGACCTAGTCACATGCTTGCAAGCCAATTGGATTACATTCCACCGAGAGGGCCCATAGTGTATCTATCCGTCATTTTGATGGACAAATCCCACTCTTGACCCATGCGCTTCAACACATACTTTCAGAATACCTAATGCCACCTTTATAACCACCCAATTACGAAGTGGCGTTTGATGTCATCAAAGTACTCATCCGATGACGGTGATTAACATGATCTCATGGTAGAAGGATTACATTACTATGTATCTGAAAGCTTATAGCAAAACAAACTTAACGATTTGATCTGATGTTATGCTCACTTTGGGTGTGTGTTGATACGTTGGAAACATATCTATAATTTTTGATGATCCATGCTTGTTTAGTGTCTACTTTGCTTTACTTGTCCACACTTTGAGGTGCTTTTTACATGTTTTCTGGTACTAACCTACTAACAAGTTGCAAAAGTGCTAGATGCCTGTTTTCTGCTGTTTTTGGTTTCAAAAAGTTAGTAAAGAAATATTCTCGGAATTGGACGGGACAAACGTCAAAGTCAATTACTTTCCGTGGGGAACAAGAAGTCTAGAGGGGAGCAGGAGGGGCCAGCCACGGGGGCCAGACCCATCCCAGGCGTGGGTGGGCCCAGCCCCGTGCCTGGCTAGGGTTTGGCTACCCTGGCCGCCTCCTCAGCCTCCCCCTTCGCCTATAAGAAACCCCCGATGCAGAATCCCTAAGCACCCGATCAAATCTCCACGAAACCGTCTATAGCCGCCGCACCATCGTCCCTAGATCGGGGGGATCTAAAGTTCTTCCCGGCACCCTGCCGGAGGGGAGATCATCCTGAAGGCCTCCTCTCCGGTATGATGCGTGAGTAGTTCCAGCTTGGACTATGGGTCCATGTAGTAGCTATATGGCTGTATCTCCTCCTTTGTGCTTTCATGTATAGATCTTGTGAGCTCCGTTCATGATCAAGATCTAATCTATTTGTAATCATGCATGTTGTGTTTGCGGGGATCCGATGGATATTGAGATTATTATGTTGGTTTGATTAATGGTTTTGTCTTTATGATTCTATCATGTCTGTGTTGTTTGTGATCTTGCATGCTCTCCGTTGTTAGTAGCTATCTTGGCCAAGTAGTTGCTAGTGACTCCAAGAGGGGGTATTTATGCTCGATAGTGGGTTCATGCCTATAGTTTCCAAGGGAAGTGACAGAAATATCTTTGGCTGTAGATGTGTTGTTGCCACTAGGGAGAAAACAACAGTCTCTTGTTCATGGAACATGTGGACTATTTACCTTACACACGTTGCTTAAATCAGTTGTCTGTTGCTTGCAAGTTAATACTGGAGGGGGTTCGGATGATAACCTGAAGGTGGACTTCTAGTCATAGATGCAATTGGATGGCGGTCTATGTATCTTGTTGTATTTCCCAATCGAATCTCATAGGATCTTTCTAACTAGTAATTGCATTGTTATGCCTTGATCAGTTTCTGTCAATTGCCCTGTTGTAATTTGTTTACCCTTCATGCCATGTTGTTTATCTAAGGAGAGCACCTCTAGTGAACTATGGACCCCGGTCCAATCTTTACCATTGATACATATTCCACTATTAGTTGCTTACTTGTTGCAAACCATTACCTTCCACACCATATATTTAATCCTTTGTTACAGCAAACCGGTGAGCTTGACAACCTCACTGATTCGTTGGGGAAAAGTCTTGAGTTTGTGTTGTGCAGGTCTCCGCGTTGCTTGCAACACATGTGTGACGTTTCCTTCCTCCTACTGGTTCGATAACCTCGGTTTCTTACTGAGGTAAAACTTGCTGCTGTGCTGCTTCACACCTTGCTCTTGGGGTTCCCAACGCAGCGCTCCTACATAAACTCAGCGCCGCATCAAGCTTTTCTGGCGCCGTTGCCGGGGAGGCCAAGCACGTATTCACTAGGGGAATCCTTCACTTACTTTCTCTTTACTTTGTTTTTAGTTTGCTTAGTTTATTTTGCTTGGTTTTATTTGCCTGTTTTCAAAAAACCCCAAAAAATTAGTCTAGTTTGGTTTGCTTGCTTTATTCAAAAACACAAAAAAATTAGTTCCTGCTCTAGCTGCTGCTGCTATTTTTGGCTTGCCCACCTTTGCCAAAATGAACTCTGCTGAGAACACCAAGTTGTGTGACTTCACTAGCACCAACAACAATGATTTCCTTAGCACACCTATTGCTCCACCTGCTCCTGATGCTACCTTTTATGAAATTAAGCCTGCTTTGTTGAATCTTGTGATGAGAGAGCAATTTTCTGGTGCTGGTTTTGATGATCCTACTGCCCACCTCAATAGCTTTCTTGAACTTTGTGAGATGCAAAAGTATAAGGATGTAGATGGAGATACTATTAAGCTCAAGCTTTTTCCTTTCTCCTTGAGGGGAAAAGCTAAAGAATGGTTGCTTTCTTTGCCTAAAAATAGTATTGATTCTTGGACTAAGTGCAAAGATGCTTTTATTGGAAAGTACTATCCTCCTGCTAAGATTATATCTCTGAGAAGTAACATTATGAAATTTAAACAGCTTGATAGTGAACATGTTGCTCCAGCTTGGGAAAGAATGAAATCTTTGGTTAAAAATTGCCCTACTCATGGACTCATTGCTTGGATGATTATCCAGACTTTTTATGCAGGTTTGAAATTTTCCTCAAGAAATCTGTTGGATTCAGCTATGGGAGGCAGTTTCATGGGCCTCACTTTGGGTGCTGCAACAAGGCTCCTTGATAATATGATGGTTGATACGTTGGAAACGTATCTGTAATTTTTGATGCTCCATGCTTGTTTTGTATCTACTTTGCTTTGCTTGTCTACACTTTGAGGTGGTTTTTACATGTTTTCTGGTACTAACCTATTAACAAGTTGCAACAGTGCCAGATGCCTGTTTTCTGCTATTTTGGTTTCAGAAAAGTTAGTAAAGAAATATTCTCGGAATTGGACGGGACAAACATCAAAATCAATTAATTTCTGTGGGGAACAAGAAGTCCAGAGGAGAGCCGGAGGGGCCGGACGGGGGGCCAGACCCACCCTAGGCGCAGGGTTAGGTAGGCCCGTGCCTGGCTAGGGTTTGGTGGCCCCGACCGCCTCCCGGTCTCGCCCCTTCGCCTATAAGAAGCCCCCGATGCAGAAACCCTGAGTACCCGATCAGAAATCCACGAAATCGTCTGTAGCCGCCGCCACCATCGTCCCTAGATCGTGGGGGATCTGAAGTTCTTCCGGCACCCTGCCGGAGGGGAGATCATCCCAGAGGCCTTCTCTCCGGTATGATGCGTGAGTAGTTCCACTTTGGACTATGGGTCCATGTAGTAGCTAGATGGCAGTATCTCCTCCTTTGTGCTTTCATGTATAGATATTGTGAGCTCCATTCATGATCAAGATCTAATCTATTTGTAATCATGCATGTTGTGTTTGCGGGGATCCTCGCGATCCGATCCGATCCGATCCTACGCCGCAAGTGGCGGCGCCTCCGAGAGATGCACACGTACGGTGCAGCAACGTCTCCTCCTTCCTTGGTCTAGAAAGTATGGTGGAGAGATAGATTGGATCTGCAACACGATGGCGTGGTGCTTATGGTAGAGAATTTCTGCGGCAGGGCTTCGCCTGCGCGTAGTCGGGAGAGAGAGAGAGAGAGAGAGGAAGGGCAGCAGTTGGCGTCTAGGGTTGGAGGATGGGAGGGGGGAGGCTGCGCGCCTACCCTCCTTATATGGGGGGCTGGCCGGCCCCTTCGCCCCTCCTCCAAGCCCTAGGGCGGCGGCCCCAAGGGTGGAGTGGGGGGCAAGTCTTCCCCCTCCTTCTAGAAGGCTCCCCTAAGGTTTCCTCTAGGGCTGGCCGGCTGGGCCTTGGGGGGCCTTGTGCCCCTGGACCAAAGTGGCCAGGGCACTTTCCCTTAGGCCCACGCAGGCCTCCGACAAGTGGGCCCACGTTGCTCCCACTCCGGAACCTTCTAGAACCTTGCGGTATAATATGAAGGGTTTCGCGACATAGTAAATCAAAATTTTCTACGGAGCGAACAGAGGGAAAGCCAAGATCTAATCTAGGAGATGCAAACAACGAGAGAGATTGGATTAGATCTTCATACCCTTGAAGATTCGCACAGCGGAACGTTCGTCGGAACGTGGGTGATGTAGTCGTACTCGCTTCTCCTCCTCGCGATCCAATCCGATCTAGCACCACAAGTGGCGGTGCCTCCGTGAGATGCACACGTGCGGCACCTTGACGTCTCCTCCTTCCTCGGACCAGCGAGTATGGTGGAGAGATAGATTGGATATACAACACGACGGCGTGGTGTATATGGTGGAGAATTTCCTGCAGGCTTCCTACAAACAGTCGGGAGGAGAGAGGAAGGTGCTAGGGCTTGGAGGAAGGTGTGTGTGGGGGGGGGCGCACCACCCCTATATATAGAGGGGCGGCCAGCCCTGCCCTCCTCCAAGCCTATCTCTAGTTTAAACAATTTAAACTCTCCTTATCTAGAAATCCTATCTCTAGTTTAAACGATTTAAACTCTCCCTTATCTAGAAATTCTATCCAGATTTAAACGAGTCAAATCTCTCTAGAATCGGCTGGGCCCTATGGGGCCTTGTGCCCCAATGCGCCAGGACACTCCCTCATAGGCCCATGACCCCTCCCGGAAGGTGGGGCCACGTTGGTCCCCTTCCGGAAGGTTCTAGAAGCTTCGGTACAATACCGATTAACCGGAACAATTCCGAACTCCAAAACTGCTTTGCCTTATATGAATCTTATTCTCGGACCATTAGGAACCTCTCGTGATATCCCGGATCCCATCCGAGACTCGAACAAAAATTCATAAACCAATTATCCAATCTATCCTAGCGTCGAGATACGTTAAGTGAGTGACCTGCGGGTTCGAGAATATGCGAGACATGATCTTCTATCAATAATCAACAGCAGGTGCAGGCACCCATATTGACTCCCACATTCATCGATGATCATATCGGATGAACCACGATGCCGTGATTCAATCAATCCCATATATATATTCCCTTCGTCTCGCGATATTTTACTTGCCCGAGATTCGATCGTCGGTATCGTCATCCCTAGTTCAATCTCGTTCACAGAAAGTACTTTACTCGTTCCGTAATCCGATATCACTTTGTGATTAACTCCTTAACCACATGCTTGCAAGCGGTGTTGATATCGATTACGAGTGGGCTCAAGTATATCTCTCCGACTTGGGAGAGACAAATCCCATCTCGATACATACAACCCAACAGATACTTTCCGATCACCCGAGAGACACCTTTATGATCACCCTCTCATAGGATGACGTTTGATGACCTTAAAGCTTTCTTAGGTACCAGGAGTTGCATTATCTCATGGTCTAAGGAATACAATATTTGACATAAGAAAAGCTCATAAAGATGAACACGATGAACGATCTAATTGCTTCGCTTAGTTTGGGTCATCCATCATATCATTCTCCCTATTATTATATGATCTCATTATCAATTGACAACTCACGTCTATGGTTAGGAAACCTTAACCATCATTGATCAATGAGCTAGTCCTTAGAGGCGTACCAGGGACACGGTGTTGTTCACAAACCACACAAGTATTAATGTTTCCGCTTAATACAATTCTAGCATGGAATATAAACTTTATCATGAACAAGAATTATAATAATAACATCTTTATTATTGCCTCTAGGGCATAATTCCATGATCTCCCACTTGCACTAGAGTCAATAATCTAGTTTACATTTGGCAACAATCTCACACCCATGGCACTGAGGTGTTGATCATGTTTTACATGTGGAAGAGGTTTAGTCAGTGGATCTGCGACATTCAGATCCATATGTACTTTGCTAATCTTCAGATCTCCATCTTCTATATAATCCCGGATTATATGAAACTTGCGGTTGATATGCTTGGTCTTTGGATTGTATCTTGGCTCCTTAGCGAGTGCTATGGCGCCAGTGTTGTCACACAATATCTCCAGTGGGTCCAATGAACTTGGAACCACGCCAAGCTCAGTGATGAAGTTTCTGATCCAAACTCCTTCACTTGACGCTTCTGCAGCTGCCATGTATTCCGCTTCCACTGTAGATCCCGCGATCACGCTTTGCTTGCAGCTTCTCTCCACTCACTCCTCCATTCAAAATATAAACGTATCCTGTCTGAGATTTGGAATCATCCTTGTCGGTGTCGAAACTAGCATCGACGTAACCTTTTATGACAAGCTGTTCATCACCCCCATAGACTAAGAACATTTCTTTAGTTCTATTTAGGTACTTTAGGATGTTCTTCACGGCTGTCCAGTGTTCCACTCCTGGATCACTTTGATATCTGCTCGTCAAACTAAGAGCATTGGACACATCCGGTCTAGTACACAGCATGGCATACATGATGGAACCTATGGCCGAGGCATAAGGCACTTTGCTCATAGCTTCCCTATCATGACAATGAGCCTTGCTCAATATCTTACCTGACAACATAGGCACTGAACCTTTCTTTGCCTTATCCATTCTGAACCTTTTCAGAACTTTGTCTAGGTATGTACTCTGGCTTAAAGCTATCATGCGTCTTTGTCTATCTCTATAGATTTTGATGCCCAATATATAAGCAGCTTAACCTAGGTCTTTCATTGAAAAACACTTGTTCAAATAACTCTTCACATCGTTAAGCATGTTGATGTCATTTCCAATGATCAATATGTCATCCACATATAGTACCAGAAACGTCACCGAGCTCCCACTCACTTTCTTGTAGATACAAGCTTCGTAGCAATTTGGAACAAATCCAAAGCTCTTGATCACTTGATCAAAACGAAGGTTCCAACTCCGAGATGCTTGCTTCAGTCCATAAATGGAACGCTGAAGTTTGCATACTTTACTAGCATCCTTAGGATCGACAAAACCTTCGGGTTGCATCATATACAACTCTTCATCAATGTTGCCATTGAGGAAAGCGATCTTGACATCCATCGCCATATTTCATAATCATGAAACGCAGCAATTGCTAATAAAATCGAATGGACTTAAACATCACTACGGAGAGAAAGTCTCATCGTAGTCAACACCTTGAACTTGTCGAAAACCTTTGCGACAAGTCGCGGCTTTATAGACGGTAACATTACCATCCGCGTCCGCTTTCTTCTTGAATATCCATTTGCACTCAACGGCCTTTCGCCGCTAGGAGGATCCACCAAAGTCCATACTTGGTTTTCGCTCATGGATCCCAATTGGATTTCATGGCTTCCAGCCATTTCTCGAGTCCGGATCATCATCGCTTCCTCATAGTTCGTAGGTTCACCGTCTTCTACCAACAAGACGGTCAAGACAGGTTGCCGTACCACTCGGGAGGGGCACGCGACCTTGTCGACCCACGACGTTCAAGATGACATCGTCCAAGCTTCATGATCCTTGTCATTAGCTTCCTCTATTGTTGGTGCGGTGACCTTTGGAACAATTTCAGGTGTGCGCTACTCTCCAATTCAAGAGAAGGTTCAATAACCTCGTCTAGCTCTACTTTCCTCCCACTCACTTCTTTCGAGAGAAACTCCTTCTCAAGAAAGGAACCGTTCTTCGACAAACACTTTGCCTTCGGTTACGTGATAGAAGGTATACCCAATAGTTTCCTTAGGGTATCCTATGAAGACATTTCCGCTTTGGGTTCGAGCTTGTCAAGCATCAACTTCTTGACTTAAGCTTCAGATCCCCAAACTTTAAGAAACGACAACTTAGGTTTAGCACCAAACCACGGTTCATACGGTGTCGTCTCAACGGATTTAGATGGAGCCCTATTTAAAGTGAATGCAGGTTTCTAATGCATAACCCCAAAATGATAACGGCAAATCAAGAAGAGACATCATCGATCGGACCATATCTAATAGGGTTCGATTCGGCTCGAGACACACCATTGCTTTGTGGTGTTCCGGTGGCGTGAGTTGCGAAACAATTCCGCTTGCTTTAAGATGCGTGAGAAAATCATAACTCAAATATTCGCCCCACGATCGGATCGTAGAAACTTAATCTTTACATTACGATGGTTCTCCACTTCATTCGAAATTCTTTGAACTTTTCAAATGTTTGATTTATGTTTCATTAAATAGATATACCCATATCTACTTAAGTCATCGGTAAAAGTGAGGAAATAGCGATATCCACAGCGTCAAAAACACTCATCGGTTCGCATACATCGGTATGTATGATTTCCAACAAGTCCGTTGCTCGCTCCATCATACCGGAGAACGTGTCTTTGATCATCTTTCCCATGAGGCATGGTTCGCATGTGTCAAATGATTCAAAATCAAGAGACTCCAAAAGTCCATCAGAATGGAGTTTCTTCATGCGCTTTGCACCAATATGACCTAGACGATTGCCACAAATAAGTAGTATTATCACTATCTACTTTGCATCTCTTAGCCTCAATGTTATGGATGTGTGTTTCATCCCTTTCGAGATTTAGAAGAAATAAACCATTCACAAGAGGTGCATGACCATAAAAGATGTTACTCATATAAATAGAACAACCATTATTCTCCGATTTAAATGAATAACCGTCTTGCAATAAACACGATCCGGAAATAATGTTCATGCTCAACACAGGCACATAATAACATTTATTAAGGTTTAAAACTAATCCCGAAGGTAAAACTAAGGAGAGCGTGCCGACGGCCATCACATCAACTCTTGATTCGTTGCCAACGTGCATCGTCACCTCATCCCTCACAAGTCGCCGTCTATTTCGTAGCTCCTGTTTCGAGTTACAAATATTAGCAACTGAACCGGTATCAAATACCCAGGCACTACAACGAGGGCTAGTAAGGAAAACATCAATAACATGTATATCAAATATACCTTTGATGGTGCCAGCCTTCTTGTCCGCTAAGTACTTCGGACAGTTGCGCTTCCAGTGACCCTTGTCCTTGCAATAGAAGCACTCAGTGTCCGGATTTGGACCAGACCTGAGCTTCTTCTCAGCAGGGGCAACGCGCTTGCCGCTGCCTTTCTTGAAGGGCTTCCTTGAACCCTTATCTTTCTTAAAGGTGGGGGGCTTGTTGACCATCAACATATGATTATTCTTTTTGATGTTCACCTCCGCTACTTTTATCTTAGCAAAGAGCTCAGTGATCATATCAGTGGAACCAATCTGATTGTGATCAACTACAAAACTTTTGTATCTAGGAGTGTCAATCTTGAACTCCTCTGGAATCTTGCAGTCCAGTTGCTCAAGGCGTTGAGTGTAGCCCGACATCTTAATGGCGTGCTCACTAACGGACATCCCTTCCTCCATCTTGTAGTTAAAGAATTTCTTAGAGATCTCATATCTCTCAGAACGGGCTTGAGTCTGAAACATGTTTTTCAGCTCCTCGAGAATCTCAAAGGGCCCGGCGAACTCCTCAAAACGATTTTGAAGATCCGATTCCATAGCATACAACATGACGATCTTAATCAAATCATAATCATCCTTGCGTGACTGATAAACAGCTTTTTCATCAGCCGGCGCATCTACGACAGGGGGGTTACCTAACGCTTTCTCAAGGACATGGTCCTTTTGTCCGCCAGACATAATGATTCTTAGATTGCGGAACCAGTTGGTGAAGTTAGACCCATTGTTTCTAAGCTTTTCTTTCTCAGCAAAAACGTTGAAGTTGAAGTTGGACTTGGCCATTGGATCTACAGTATTTGCAAGTACAATTTAGACTATGTTCATGATAAATAGTTCAACTTAATAAAATTACTAGATGAACTCCCACTAAATTCAACATCCCTCAAGTTGTTTAGTGAACACGATCCAAATTCACCACACCTAATCCGATCATCACGAGAAGAGATGTGGTTTCAATGGTGGACAACAAAGTGTCGATCATATCATTCATATGACTCATGCTTAACCTTCCGGTTCTTGTGTTCCGAGGCCATGTCTGTACATGCTAGGCTCGTCAAGCTAGACCCTAGTATTTCCGCGTGTGCAAAAACTGGCTTGCACCCGTTGTATGTGAGCGTAGAGTCTATAGCACCCGATCATCACGTGATGCTTGGACACGACGAACTTTCGCAACGGTGCATACTTGGGGAGAACACAGTTTTTATCTTGATCTTTAAGTGAGGAATCATCTTATAATGCTACCGTCGCGATCTAAGCATAATAAGATACATAAAAGGGATACACATCACATGCATATAACTTTATGTGACATGGTATAGCCAATCTTTGCGCAATGATCTCCATCTTGTGCGTTCCGGCATGATCTCCATCACTCCACCATGATTGCCTCCACCACGAATAGCAACTACAACTATTGCTAACTACTTAGCGATAAAGTAAAGCTATTACATGGCGTATAAGAAGTTGACTCGCAGGTCATACACAATTATAAAGACAACCATATGGCTCCTGCCGGTTGTGTACTCATCGACATGCAAGTCGTGAAACATTACAAAACATGATCATCGCATACAATATACACATCACATCTTGGGCCATACCATATCACAGAAAACACTCCGTGCAAAAACAAGTTAGACGCCTCTACTTTGTTGTTGCATGTTTTACGTGGCTTATGGGAGTAGATGCTAAGAACGATTCTTACCTACGAAAAGCCACAATGGTGATATTATGGTTGCCAAAATCCGGTGTTAATCCCATGACAACTATAGTGAGAGAAACTGACATCCACCAGCCGCATGTGTGGAACAAGCCACACGTCAAGTGCGGAGCCGGTCTCGCGAACGACGTCGCGTAAGGTTGGCCTGGACCGCTTCAATCTCACTATCCCGCGTCATAAGAAGAACACAAACAAGAGGCTTGCAACAGAAAATATCAACGCCCGCAACAACCATGTTGCGTTCTACTCGTGAAACACATCTACGCATAGATCTAGCTCTGATACCACTGAAGGGTTTCGCGGCATAGTAAATCAAAATTTTCTACGGAGCGAACAGAGGGAAAGCCAAGATCTAATCTAGGAGATGCAAACAACGAGAGAGATTGGATTAGATCTTCATACCCTTGAAGATTCACACAGCGGAACGCTCGGAACGTGGGTGATGTAGTCGACTCGCTTCTCCTCCTCGCGATCCGATCCGATCTAGCACCACAAGTGGCGGTGCCTCCGTGAGATGCACACGCAGCAGACCTCGGCGTCTCCTCCTTCCTCGGACCAGCGAGTATGGTGGAGAGATAGATTGGATCTACAACACGACGGCGTGGTGTATATGGTGGAGAATTTCTGCTGCAGGGCTTCGCCTACAAATAGTCGGGAGGGAGAGAGGAAGGTAGCAAGGCTGCTAGGGCTTGGAAGAAGGTGTGTGGGGAGGGGGCGCACCACGCCTCTATATATAGAGGGGGGGCGGCCAGCCCTTGCCCCTCCTCCAAGCCTATCTCTAGTTTAAACAATTTAAACTCTCCCTTATCTAGAAATCATATCTCTAGTTTAAACGATTTAAACTCTCCCTTATCTAGAAATTCTATCCCGAGATTTAAACGAGTCAAATCTCTCTAGAATCGGCTGGGCCCTATGGGGCCTTGTGCCCCTGGCCCAATGCGGCCAGGACACTCCCTCATAAGCCCATGCCCCCTCCCGGAAGGTGGGGCCACGTTGGTCCCCTTCCGGAAGGTTCTAGAAGCTTCCGGTACAATACCGATTAACCCGGAACAATTCCGAACTCCAAAAACTGCACTGCCTTATATGAATCTTATTCTCCGGACCATTCCGGAACCTCTCGTGATATCCCGGATCCCATCCGAGACTCCGAACAAAAATTCATAAACCAATTATCCAATCTATCCTAGCGTCGAGATACGTTAAGTGAGTGACCCTGCGGGTTCGAGAATATGCAGACATGATCTTCTATCAATAATCAACAGCGGGGTATGGGCACCCATATTGACTCCCACACATTCATCGATGATCATATCGGATGAACCACGATGCCAGGATTCAATCAATCCCATATATATATTCCCTTCGTCTCGCGATATTTTACTTGCCCGAGATTGGATCGTCGGTATCGTCATACCTAGTTCAATCTCGTTCACAGCAAGTACTTTACTCGTTCCGTAATCCGATATCACTTTGTGATTAACTCCTTAACCACATGCTTGCAAGCGGTGTTGATATCGATTACCGAGTGGGCCCGAAGTATATCTCTCCGACTTGGGAGGGACAAATCCCATCTCGATACATACAACCCAACAGATACTTTCCGATCACCTGAGAGACACATTTATGATCACCCTCTCATAGGATGACGTTTGATGACCTCAAAGCTTTCTTCCGTACCAGGAGTTGCATTATCTCATGGTCTAAGGAATACAATATTTGACATAAGAAAAGCTTCGCAAAGATGAACACGATGAAACGATCTAATTGCTTCGCTTAGTTTGGATTGCATCCATCATATCATTCTCCCAATGATATGATCTCATTATCAATTGACAACTCATGTCTATGGTTAGGAAACCTTAACCATCATTGATCAATGAGCTAGTCCTTAGAGGCGCAGGACACGGTGTTGTTCACAAACCACACAAGTATTAATGTTTCCGCTTAATACAATTCTAGCATGGAATATAAACTTTATCATGAACAAGAATTATAATAATAACATCTTTATTATTGCCTCTAGGGCATAATTCCAACATAATACCGATAAACTCCGAAATGATTCCGAAATCCAAAAACTGCTTTCCTTTATATGAATCTTATTCTCCGGACCATTCTGGAACCTCTCGTGATGTCCTGGATCTCATCCGAGACTCCGAACAAAAACTCATAAACTAATCATCCATTCTATCCTAGCGTCGATGCACGTTAAGTGTGTGACCCTACAGGTTCGAGAATATGCAGACATGATCTTCTATCAATAATCAACAGCGGGATCTGGAAACCCATATTGACTCCTACATATTCATCGATGATCATATCGGATGAACCACGATGCTAGGATTCAATTAATCACATATATGTATTCCCTTCGTCACGCGATATTTTACTTGCCTGAGATTCGATCGTTGGTATCGGCATACCTAGTTTAATCTCGTTCACAGCAAGTACTTTACTCGTTCCGGAATCCGATATCACTTTGTGATTAACTCCTTAACCACGTGCTTGCAAGCGGTGTTGATATCGATTATCGAGTGGGTTCAAAGTATATCTCTCCGACTCGGGAGGGACAAATTCCACCTGACACAACAAGTACTTTCCGATCACCTGAGAGACACCTTTGTGATCACCCTCACATAGGATGACGTTTGATGACCTCAAAGATTTCTTTCGATACTAGGGAGTTGTATTATCTCATGGTCTAAGTAATACAATACTTGATATAGGAAAAAGCTTCGCAAAGATGAACACGATGACACGATCTAATTGCTCTACTTAATTTGGATATGTCCATCATATCATTCTCCTAATGACATGATCTCATTATTAGTCGACAACTCATGTCTATTGTTAGGAAACCTTAACCATCATTAATCAATGAGCTAGTCCATAGAGGCGTACTAGGGACACAGTGTTGTTCATAAACCACACAAGTATCAAAGTTTCTGCTTAATACAATTCTAGCATGGAATATAAACTTTATCATGAACAAGAATTATAATAATAACATCTTTATTATTGCCTCTAGGGCATAATTCCGACAGTAACTTAGGTACTAATATAGAGCTACATGCATTGTCAACTAACCACTCACATGACATGACATTCCATTAAATGATAAGAGAGGGGTTCGTTATAACTAGCTATGTTACCATAACATCACACATTTTAATAAAAAAATGAGTGTATAATGCAATAAATAATACTTTGCATGATACAACACATATGTTATTTTTCATTATAGAGGTGGTAAAACTTAGACTAGTAACATATATGTGTTACTGCTCCAAGTTACTCCCCATTAGGGTTAGTCATACTGAAAGTAACATATGTAGTAACATGCAACCACATGGAGTGCCTAGACATTTTGGTGACATGACATACCATTTAATGATGAAAGAGAGGGTAGTAGTAACTAGTTATGTAACCATAACATCAGACAACTCAATAAAAAATGAGTCTACAACATAATAAATAAGTCTTTGCATGATACATTAGTTACTATCAACTATGAAGGTGATAACATAAGCTAGTACACTACCAGCCTAAAAAGAAAACTGATGTTCTATTTTCTGCCAAATCTCACTGCGTTGCTTCTTTCGTCATCCTTCGTCGCCCCACACCCCGATCCCTGTGGCACTCGGGATGCACTCCCCGTTTTATCCATTAATTAAGGCATTAATTAAATACCAATTTTCCATTAAGTCTCCAGAAAAAATTCTGTAAATAATCCATCGTCCCACCTTTGTAGCAGCCTTCGTCCCACCTCTAGGCCAGAGGCAGCGTATGGCGCACCCTCTATCTCCATATGGGTGGCGCATCACCAAGGAAAGCTCCTCCGTGCCAATGGAGCCGCATAGTTTCTAGATCGAGGAGGACTACAGATTTATGGCCTTCTATCTCATGTTGCCCATGCCCACCACCGAGATCCTCTCGCACAGTACCCGGGTCGACGACAACGCTAGCGCCGTCGAAGCATCGTAGAAGGACGGTGGTGTCACTCCCAACGTCAATTCACGCCTAGATTTGCTTCCTGGTTAGCTATTTTTTGTCCCCTTTCCTTTGCCGACTTGGTGTTTGGCTGACTCTAATTTGACTGTTGTTCGTTCCATCTAGATTCTCAATGATCCGTACTTGAGTGAACTTCTCGACTTGCTTGTCTAAAACCTAGCTTTCGATGTACGAGGGTTGACCAATGTACTTTTTTATCTGTTTAGGTTTGTTTAGACAATATCTACATGTAAAACTAAGGTTGGGCCCATTTCTACCGGTAGCCCTAGTTTTGCCCCGTAGCGGGCCGGGGGTATCCTCATACACGTCTAGCACTTCTCCAAGTGTTATCATGTGCACGTTAACACGCTCGTACCTGAGAGATGGGAAATGCATCTAGGGACCTTTGATCACACTTGTACATGTATTATATGGCCACCGTTGTTTTAGCGGGATTTCGGTGCTCTGGCGGTCTTTTTCCAGCGAAACCCTCGTCTGTGAGCCCCTTAGATCTACCCCTAGGTTTCTTCGTACGAGAGTTGACCAATATAATTTTCTGCTGGTTTATGTTTGTTTAAGACATATCTACTTTTCTGTTGGTTTAGGTTTGTTTAGGCCATTTCTACATGGAAAACCTAGGTTGGCCCCAAGATTCCACCGGTAGCCCTCCTTTTGACCCATAGCGAGAGTTTCCTCCTACACCTCCAACACTTCTCTAAGTGTTATCGCGTGCACGTGAACACGCTCGCACATGGGAGCTAGGAATTGAATTTATGGACCTTCGACCACACTTGTATCTGTATGCTATGGCCACACGCATGTTTTAGTGGGATTCCGGCGCTCCTGTGGTCCTTTTCCAGCGGAACCCTAGTCTATGGGACCTCAGATATACCTCCTATATTTCTCCGTACGAGGGTTGAACAATGTAATTTTTTTGTTGGTTTAGGTTTCTTTAGGCCACATATACATGGGAAACCTAGGCTGGACCCAAAATTCCACCGGTAGCCCTTGTTTTGACCCACAACGGGGGTTACCTTCTAGACATCTAGCAATTCTCCAAGTGTTATCACATGCACGTGAACACGCTCACAGCTGGGAGATAGGAATTGCATCTAGAGACTGCCCACCACACATGTACATGTATTCTATGGCCACACACAGGGTTTAGTGGGATTCCGATGCCCTGGCGGTCTTTTCCAGCGAAACCTAGTCTGTGGGCCCCTTAGATCTACCCCTATCTTTCTCCATACGAGGGTTGAACAATGTACTATTTTGTTGATTTTGGTTTGTTTAGTCCATATATACATAGAAAATCAAGGTTGGGCCCAAGATTCCACTGGTAGCCCTTGTTTTGACCAGCAATGGGAGTTTCCTCCTACATGTCGAGCACTTCTCCAAGTGTTATCGCGTGCACATGAACACGATCGCAGCCGGGAGATATGAATTTCATCTAGGGACCTTTCCACCACACTTTTACATGTATGTTATGTCCACACACAAGTTTTCGTGGGATTCCGGTGCTCCTGTGGTCCTTTTGTAGCGAAACCCTAGTCTGTGGGCACATCAGATCTACCCCTAGATTTTTCCATACGAGGGTTGACAAATGTACTTTTTTGGTTTAGGTTTTTTTGGGCCATATATACATGGAAAACCAAGGTTGGGACCAATATTCCACAGATAGCCCTCGTTTTGACCCGTAGCGGGCCAGGAGTTTCCTCCTACACGACTAGCACTTCTCCAAGTGTTATCGCATGCACGTGAACAAGCTCGCACCCAAGAGATAGGAATGCATCTAGGGACTTCCACCACACTTGTACATGTATTCTATGGCCACACGTAAGTTTTAGTGGGATTTCGACACTCTAACGGTCTTTTTCCAACAAAACCCTAGTATGTGGGCCCATTAGATCTACCTGTTAGAATATGTGACTGTATCGTGTTTGTATAGGTATATGGTCATACTGTGTATTAATTTTGTATGTGTCCGTGTTATATGAGACTAGGACTCCCCTTGTAATCTTCCTATATAATGATAAATACAAGGCACCACCCTATCTTACATGGTATCAGACGCAAAACCCTAGCCAGACTGCGTCGCCCTGCTTCCGCTGCCGCCGCTGATCTCGGTGCCGCCGATCTATAAACCATCCACCTCCCCTTCTCGCGCGCGTCGCCTCTCTTGGAGCCATGGGCGACGGCGCTACACGGGCCGCACATGTGGCCAAGGAGAAGGAAGATTGTGAGGCTTGCGAGGCCACCAACGCCAAGGCCAAGCTGGCCCTCACCACCACCCTCTCCTCCAACGCGGGGGCCTTCTCGCTCACCTCCCTTCATGCCCAAGTTGTTGGCCTCCACTCCATCAATGGGCACATACCAATCGAGCTGGCCTTCGACACCATCGTTCATAGCCAATGGCGCACCTTCTTCTGCGCCGCCCTCCGCAAGTACGCACTGCTCGACCATGTTGACACGCCCGCTCCGATCGCCCCAATTCTGGAGTGGTCCTTGTTGGATGCCACTATGGTCTCGTGGTTGTACGAACCTGTTTCCCTCTGCCTCCTTGACGCCATCATGACGCCGGGTGAAGATCCTCTTGTCGTCGGTCTGTGGACAAGCATCAACAACCTCTTCAACGACCACAAGATCAATCGCCATCTCCACCTCTCCACCGAGCTCAACGAGATCAAGATGAGTGAACTTTCCATGACCGAGTACCTGAAGAAGGTCAAGGCCCTCACCGTTGGTCTAGCAGATCTCGGAGCACCAGAAGAAGATGCCAAGCTGGTGATCCACTGCCTCAACGGCTTCTCCGAGCAGTACACGCACGCCACCGACTTGATCTCCCTCATGCCTAAGATCACCTTCGATAAGTACCGTTCTCTCCTCGCGCTCCAAGATATGAAGCACAAAAATCGTCGAGCCCGTAACTCCAAAATGACTCTCATCTTTGATGGCGCCAACCTTGGCAAAGGCAACAAAAATCGCCGCAATAAGAAGAAGGCTGCGGCTGAGGCTGCCAAGGAGGGCGCTATTGTCCATCACCAGGCCCCTGCTGCACCATTGTCCGTCGCTGTGCCAACCTGGCCCATGTCGCAACTGTCATGGGGATGACCCCCGATAGGGTCATAAGGGGTAAAACTCTGTATTGATTCAGCTTGGCTTTGGCCATGTCTGGTTAATATGGGTCAGGTCATAATGATTGGGTCATGCTGCCGGTACTAGGCCGACATAAGAAGTAAGTTGGCCGGTACAGGACAAGGAATTCCTATCTACAAGTAACGACAAGCCGAGTCTCACAAGGAGAAGCCGAGTGAAGGAGGGCGTGTGTCTCCTTTCCGACTAAGACCCGGGAAAGACCACGCTAAAGAGGAGTCAAAAGAGAAGGGCGCCGCCGGGTGACAAATAAAGGAGCCGGGTGACTCCAAAAGAGCCAAGTGACGCATAAAGCAAGGAGTGACGCCAAAGCAACTGACGTCTACGTACTGGAAGACCGTTGGCTATGTAGCTTTGCTGACTGGGTCAAGGGCTTAGGGCTATCCCATTGACCCGTCCCGCAGGGTAAAGAAAAATCCCAAATAGTAAACCCTAGGATCCAAAACTATAACCTAGCTACCCTCGTTGCCTATATAAGGAGTAGAGCTAGGGCTAGCGGCATGCACAGCTAGTGCCCCAAGGCTGGCATTACTTCTTACCAGTAGCTTCTAGGCAAAACAGCTCAAGGAGAACTTGTAAGATAGAAGAAGGAATATGATCACTAGTTCATCATTGTTCTTCTTAGTTCCTCGTGTGCGGCTACACCATGCACACCCTCCTCGGATTCCTATAGCGTCCATCCAACCCCCATCTTAAGTCTACCCATGGCATCTACCGTGACACCACCATGATAATTGGAGCCCACCTTGGGGTCAACAGCGACGCTTGCTGGAGTTTTCATCCGGACGGGCAACATCATCGCTTCATAGGGTGAGCGCGTCTACTCAGGCCTAGTCCAGAGGTTTGGCGCGCACGACTTCATCAGCGACAATGTTGGCTGCTTTGGCATGAGGACGCTCCCTAGGGGCGATCGCTTCATCAAGTTCGGCGAGAATCAAGTCTATGTCGTGGTGCGTGTGGAACATGCATATCCCATGCGAGTCGTCATGGCGTCGGGTCCACCTGCTGTTTGCGCTAAGGGGAGCCAGCACAATGCTGCTTCCGTTGAGGTAACGATGACTGCACCCGCTCCCCCACGTCCCATTGATCCACCAGTAGCTCCAGGGGTAAATGAACCGACTAAAGTGGAAAACCCAGACACCACACCCAAGGCAGCAAGAATAGCGAAATTTCCGCTGGAGAGAACAGAGAACATAGCTTTGAGTAGGAGGGCAAGAGAGCTGCAGTAAGCGATAGAAAAGCTGGCAGAACCGGTGGTACCCGCAACTAACCCGGCGCGTGTGTAGGCCGAGTTAGAAGAAACAAGGAAGAAGGTGTTGGAAAGAGCCAAGGAAGTCGCCCGGCTCCAGCAGGATCTAGAGATCACTCTCTGAGAGTATAACTCGGAGAACCGAGTCAAGGGAAATAAAACCCGGCTCAATGTGGCAAAGATAAGAGGGAGGAACCTCAACAACGAGTTGGCGGAAGACTCCACGTTAAAGTCCACTCCGCTATGCGGCCATGAAACTTCCATAAGGCCGGCATACAATATGGTAGCAGAAAATCTCAGGGCAGCAGAAGCGGCGATGGCTGAGTTACCTTACTTAACGGGTGATGCAAAGAGAAAACATCAGGAAAGAGTGAACAAGCTGGTGAAAGCAGCTGGGGAACTAAATGAAGCTTACTATAAGGAGAATTCAGGTGTACCAGGCGGATCGCAGGTGGTTTACTCGGCAGTATCAAACCCAGCCAGATCGATTGGGCATGCTGCCTCTTCGTCGGGTGAAGCACCAAGGCAAAGGCAAGGAAAAAGTGGCGACTACGTCAGAAACAAGCACATGGTCACATATGATCCGACAGTTGCTGTCATGGTATTGCCGACGAGTACGCCATGGAGGCGGTCCTCACAGAGCATGTTTAGAGATGTGGGGTAAGGCGGAAGGTTGGCGGGTACGAGGTAACACAACTTACCTAGGTTCAGATCCCACGACGGTGGCGGGATCCTACTCCTGCTATAAATCACTATAATGGCAATACGGCGAGTTACAAGGATCGGTTCGCTATGCGCGATATGAGTTGTGCGTTGCCCTAAAGGCTCCCATAGGTACGAATTATATATTCTCTAGATCCTAGGGTTAAAGGCAAAGTCCTAGCGGGACAGGTTACAGAGTCCTACACGGTATACAACTAGTTTAACATGTCTTGCACTCCAAGTCTCCGGGTACGTTGGTGACTCCTCCGTAGCCTTCCTTTATCTGGCATGGGCCTCCCTTCTGGATCCATCTAACTGGGCCGCCCAGCAGGCCATGGGCCTTGCTACCAACTGTGGGCCACCCGGGTTATCTGGATTAGAGACAAGCTATGGTGACTCCCATTTAGCATATCCCCAATAGTAGCCCCAGAGAACTCCAAGATCTTGCGCCGTCTTGCCTCTTCAGATTGAATGCTCCGTCTAGATGAATGTCGGCAAATCGTCAAGCAATATGTTGTAGCTCTCCCAAGAACCCTGCAATGTTCTCTGTCTTCAATTTTTAAGTCAGAGAACTGCTGAATCTTCCGTTGTACTCTTCTCGTAGCCGGACTGGATCCATCCATGCCAGAATCTTCCGATGGGATGGTTCACCTGCCCGTGTCAGCTAGAGCAACAAATACCATAGGTCAGCAACGCCTCGTAACTCACACAAGCAGAGAACGCAATCATGTCCGTTTTTCCTGCGCGAAGGATACAAACCGTTGGTGGCGGCGGTGGGAACGTGGCGAAATTTCCACGCACGTACACGCACGCACTGTCCATGCAGCAACCATTCGATCAATTTGCACGAATCTTGACGCCGAGGGTTATAAATTACAACCATGGTAGATTTTATCTTTTCACCTCATTCTCTCCCGTGTCATCTTCTTCCTCCTGTGATTATCTCCTCGATCTCTCTGCGCGCACGAGAAAAACCCTAGTTCTTCTGCAATCTCCCAGTCACCTCTCTCCCCACTCCAATGGTAAGTATCAGCTCCACCCCATCCATGGCGGCGACGAACGAAGCCACGGCCAAGCCGATAGGCTCCATCGACGTGCCTCCAGAGGGCGTGGTTGTGCTGAGCTCTGTGGTGGTGGAAACCACTGGTGGCGACCATATTCCAGCGGGGCTGGAACCGCTGGAGGAGGAGAGCGACTCCCACAAGGGAGAATGGTGCGGCTCCGATATCGCTAATAGCAATCTCAAGGAGTTGCTTGCCGATGGGTACCTCCCCGCGACGGAGGGGATGGTCTGGCAGGCGGCTCCGGCCGGCGAGGTTATCCCTTCTCCCCAAGCCGGAGAGAAGGTGTACCTCAAAGCGCAAATGGTACGCGGCGTCTCCCTCCCAATCTCCGACTTCTTCTTAGCTGTCCTTAGCCATTACCGGGTTTAACCTCAAAACCTATCTCCAAATAGCATCCTCGCGCTTAGGAACTACGCGGCGCTTTGTGAGGGCTACCTAGGAATTAGTCCTAGGTTAGATATGTTCATCTACTTATTCACCGTCAAGAGGGAAGCCGGAGCAAGCAAGGACGAGCTCAGAAACTGTGGAACCATTAGCTTCAAGATCCGGCCTGGCCGGCGGTTCCCCGACATTGTAGGCCATGAGTGTAGGGTTCGCAGCATAGAAAACAAAAAAATTCCTACGATGGGAACAACTATGTACCAAGATCTATCTACTAGATACAAACAACGGGCGGATGTATATCCGTAGAGAACATACCCTTGAAGACCGACAAAGCTTAACGAGTCCAAACTCGTGGTTGATGTAGACGATCTCTTGCCGATCTCAAGATCGAGAGGAAGTCCTAAGCGCCAAGCAAAGCGCATCCGTGCTCGCACACACGTTCGAGGCACCGAGCAACCTCTGCCTCCTCGCTCCAGCGATGCAGCGGAAGCACAACTCTTTCTTGCCGAAAAGCCACCGGGAACATGTATCTCGCTAGTCCGACACCATGGGGAATAAATTCTAGAGGGGGAGAGAGATCCTTCACGAGGAGGTGTGATGTGAGAGGAGGAGAGGGGGGCCTTTTATAGGGGAGAGGGGGGGCACCCAAGGGGCATGGAGCCCAGCCATGGGGCTGCCCCCACCTCTTCCACATTCATGTGGGTGGATCTCCCACTCAAAATGAAAAGCCTCCACTCCCATTAAAAAGCCTCCACTCAAAAATCCACTCACATGCATTAAATTTCCACCAAATTTAATGCAAGCTCTCATTTAAATAAAACTCTTTTATTTATTTATTAAGAATTTTGTTAATTACTTTAATTAACAAAAATTCACATAAAACCCCTTGCTAGTATTCCATTTCACATGCAGAACCAGTTTCAGCAATTTCAACCGAAACAGGTTCGGTGTCTAGTGAAATAAATTCCTGCGCTTTCCTTTTCTTTTCGGCATGAAACTTTTGCTCCAATTGGATGTCGGTGTCTCTTAAGTGTGTCACCCTACGGTTCGCGAATAATGTGGACATGATCGAGACCCATCTCAGATCAATAATCAGAAGCGGGATCTGGAGACCCATACTGACTCCCATACATTCAACGATGACTTTCTTGTGATCGTCGGAACCTTTTACGCTAGTATCTTAATCCTTTTGTTTCGCGATATATTACATGTCCGAGATTCGATCATCGGTATCTCCATACCTAGTTTGATCTCGTTACCGACATGCACTCTTTTCTCGTTCCCGTGATATAACATTCTAGTGATCAAATCACTTGCTTGCAAGCTAATCAATGTGATATCACCGAGAAGGCCCAGAGCATATCTATCCGTCATCGGGATGAACAAATTCCACTCTCGGTCCATGGGCCTCAACATAACACTTTATTAGTTCTGAATCCATCTTTATAATCACCCTGTTATGGTGTGACGTTTGATGTTATCAAGAAACTCTTCCGGTGTTAGTGATTGACATGATCTCATGGTCTAAGTATTAGGATCACTGTAAGTTGTTATAGCAATATAAACTCAATGACTTTGATCGTAATGCTATACCTCGGATGAATGTTCATCACACCATTACACTAATGTTGTGATCCCGTTATTAACAACATCCAATGTCCATGATCAGGAAACCTTGATCATCTTGTTAATCAACGAGCTAGTTTATAAGAGAGGCATAACTAGGAACTTTCTATTTGTTTATTAAACACACATGTATTAACGTTTCGTATTAATACAATTATAGCATGCAAAATAAACATTTATCATAAACAAGGAATACGATAATAACCACTTTATTATTGCCTCTCGGGCATATTCCTTGATCTCCCACTTGCACTAGAGACAATAATCTAGTTTGAGAACTTTGCGTATTGAACACCTATGGCTTTACGGTGTTCCATATACGCAATTGCAAGTGGTTAACATAATCTCTGGATCGGCGCTTTCAGGTCCGTGTGTATTTGCATGTCTTTGCGTCTTCACGCATCACTCATTCTCCAATGAGATGGCATTGTATAAATTTGGTCTTTCGGTGAGACCTTTAGTTCCTTGGGGTAAAAACACGTCGATACTATTGTCATACAATATATCTTTAGTGTTACCCGTTGCGAACCACACCTTAGTTTGATAACAAACTACTTGACACAAATTCCCTCCTTTGCTGCTACTATAGCAGTCATATACTTAGCCTTTTTTTGTAGTATTCGTCACAATGTCTTAATTTTGGAACTCTTCCAAATACATCATGGAATCTCCTTTCCATTACATTGTGCCACCCATAGTTTAAATTGAGATAAACTTAATTTGTATCTTGTGACAAAACTAGTATCAATGTAACGCTTTACAATGAACTATTTGTAATTGTTTGTCACCTCTACACAAACATATTCTTAGTTCTTCCAAAAGATCATAAGAATATCCTCACTATCGTCCAATGATCATTTTATGATTCATTCGGTATGCTCATAACACTTAGAGCATAGGACATATCTGGATGTGTACATATCATGGTATGATTGATCAAAACATTCTCGTGATTGCACTCATCAAGTGTCAAAGCACTTGAATCTTGTTTCACTTATCAAGTGTCGATACACTTGAATCTTGATTCAATTCCTTTCCATGCAACAAGAACTGTTTCTTGTCGTTTCTATATTGAACTCCTTCAATATCTCATATATGTACGTTTGGCATAAACATATTAGCGTTACAGTCTATCCACTATAGACATTCATGCTAAATATTCGGGTTTTGCCTAAGTCTTTCATCAAAATGAAATTCTTAACCTCTGTCAATAAAAGATACATCATTTCTAATCTACAAGATGTCCTCCACATAATGTATTAGAAATATGTCTTAGCGCTCCCACTTAATTTCTTGCAAATGCAAGCATCTTCATCGTCTCCAGATGAAAAACTCATTTTTCATCATGGTGAAGATTCCAACTCCGCAATGCTTACTTCAACCATTGAAGTTTGCATGCCCTTTTAGCATCCTTTGAATTTAACAAAACCCTTTGGACCGTGTCATGTACACGTCCTAGGTAACCATTCTATTAGAAGAACTTTGTTTTGTTTATTCATCTACCATATACCAAATTATATGTAGTGGTTGCTACTTTAATCCGTTCAGACTAAATATCGCTATGAAAGATCAAATCTTGTCATAGTCAACTCTTTGAACATTGTCATAAAATACTTTACGACATGTCAAATATTTCATAGATGTGAGACATCCATGTGCATTTCTTTATAGATCCAAATACGACCGATAGGTTTTACACCTTTCGGAGGGTCTTCCAAGTTCAAAACTTGATTTCGTGTATGGAACTATCACGGATTTTATGGCTTCAAGCCATTTGAGTCAGGGCCCATCATCGCTTCTTTGTATGTATTCGGTTCATCATTATCAAACAATAATGATTTACTCTCAAATCTTAGCATTTGATTGTTTAACCGACCTACTTGGTTCAATAGGAACTTAGATCTCCGTGACCACAACCTTTGAGGCACATAAGCTATGAGCATTATGGCAGCCTCGGAACCATTTCCATTGCGCAACTCAGCACATTTAGCTAAGGTTCGTTAACCTTATCAAAGTTCTATTGTCCTCCCACTTAACATTTATGAAAAATTCCTTCTTCAAGAAACTTTACATTTCAAGCGACAAACCCTTTTGTCCTCGGTGTTATGGAGGAATAACCAATTGTTATTCGGAATAACCTACAAAGACATGCTCATCCGAATTCGGTTGTAAACATCTTACTTATGTTTAGCATACCAAAATTTAGGAAATGACAACTTGGGTTTTACCCCAAACCATAACTTCCATGGTGTCATTTCAACGGATCTAGATGGAGCTCTTTTCAGTGTAAAAGCGGTAGTCTCTATAGCTTTAATCTTTTAAAACATAATGGCAGTTTTATAAATAACACACTTGATCCAACCATGTCAAACAAGGTTTCCTTACAAATCTCAAAACATTCCATATTCCTATGGTGTTTCAGGAGATGTAAATCTAGGTGTTTTGCTAAAATTTTAACTCAAATAAATCCCTTTTATGATAAAATCATAATTTTTTTTTGTTACACTTGTAACTCAAATAAATCCCTTTATGATCAAATCATAATTCATTTATTTTTCTTGTCACAATGATTTTCACTTCATCTTGAAAGTCTTTGAACATTTTCAAATATTTCACACTTCTTTCTCATTAAGTGAATTATTCACTCAATTTCCGGAGAAAGTATATGAAGTTGAAACCCATAAACTACTACACATAATGGACTACATACATCGATATGTATAAATTCCAATATTTTAGTCGTTCGTTCTTCTTTGGCCTTTGAACGAAGTTTTAATTATCCCGAGGAAAGTCTCACAAGCGTCACTTGATCAAATCAAAGACTCCAAAAATCCATGAAAATGGAGTTTCTTCATGTTTTCTTTCTAATATAATTTAAACGGCGATGTCACTTCGTAAGTGATCTTCAAATCATTTGTCTTGCGACATTTTAGCATTAGGCTTTATGGATGTGATTTCTCCAACTAGATTTGTAAATCATCCATCTTATATGGAATATGGTAATTATTTGAAAAAACTTTGTTCTTATAATACCTGATTCAAATAACAATTATTAAAACAAATCTTGAAGTAAAGCTTTGATGTCAACGAGAAATACAAACAACGGTTTGTTTGTTTTCGATGAACGTCATCACATATTCTCTTGCTAGTTACTTAGGCCATTGTGGTTCATGAATTGCGTCATTCCGTATGAAATTTCATACCAACCAATTCGGTATCCAATACCCAAGAACCACATTGTTTAACAAGCAAAGAATACAACCATAACATGTATATCATCCATATACCTAAATTGGATATTTCCAATCTTCTCTTTTCTGCCAAATATATTTTATAGATTCTCTTTCAGCATTTCCTTTTACTTTTAAAAGAATCTATCAACATCAAAAGTGGCGCCATATACATGACACATAGTCCAAAGCGTGTATATTCAAATAATAATACCTTTGGACTTGCACTTTGAAGTAGATCACCATCATCAAAATGATCGGTATTCTTTCAAAATTCATTCTTTAGTAATCTTTTAGTGTAGTAAACATTTTACATACATATTCTATTCACCCTTATCATGACGACTTTCATGATCAAGCTACTTTAGCTTATAAAGGCGAATCGTGAGTATAACATTAGTTTCCAAAACCCTTTTGGATGATTAGGATGTCTAGCATCTCCAACCTTCGTAAATTCTCATCCAATATGAGAACATATATTATACTCTATCATATTGCAACCAAAACATTGTTTCAGATATCGTTATATCTGCCACACATGATGGTTTCTGAAATAATTCTTTCAGCTCCTAGATAAACTTGATATTAAAACAATCAAGAATCGTGGAGGCAAACATGATACTTAAGATACTAACACTGGAATTGTTACTCTTGATTTAATGCCAATTATTAAATCTCACGGAGTAAATAAAGTTTGCTGAAAGTTTGCAATAGGACTTTAAACTTTAGATTGACACTCAACACAATACGATACCAGTTCGTGAAGTATATATCCAGAATTCTATAGTTCTATTATCTCAATTACAACTATGCATATGGTGGTGAACGAATGCCAATGACTACAACAAATTATGCAAATTCACTTTGATATAATTTATGATAAATTGAGTTCTACTAATCCAAATTAGAAATGAACTCCCACTCAAAAACGACATCCCTCGTGCCTTTTTGGTGATTACATGAACCAAATCCACTACACCAAGTCCGATCATCACGTGAGTTGGTGTAGCTTCAAAGGCGAGCATCAAATGGGCATCATATCTACTATATGACTCATGCTTAACCTTTCGGTCCGTGTTCCGAGGCCATGTCTGTACATGCTAGGCTCGCCAAGTAAGAACCTTAGTATTCGCATGTGTAACTGTCTTACACCCGAAATATGGTCGTGGATCCAAAAACACCCGATCATCACGTGATGTCTTGGAGCGACGAGAACATAATCGGTGCATACTAAAGGAAGAACACATTCTTATCTTGATATTTAAATGAGGGATCATCTTATTATGCTAATAAAACGCCAAACAAGCAATATAAGATGCTATCAAACATCACATGTTTGTTAGTGGAATGATATGGTTCCCGCATATGATCTCTATCATGTGCATCGTGGTATGATCACTATCATACCTCTATGTGTAAGTCCAAGGTCTATGGAGATTACACGTTATGTGTGTTGTAAGAGTATCATCTCATACTTCTACTTACAACATCACCATATCATAACACTAGCCCAACAACAATCTAAACTAGACGCCTCTAATTTATCCATTGCAAATTTTACGTGGCTTAGGGCTTTCGAAGATAGAACCGTTCTTACCTACGAACATGAACCACAACGAAGATAACCAAATTGTTGACAACTCGTTGCAAATTAGATATTGACTATAGTAGGAGAGACAGACACCCGCTAGCCACTTATGCAAACTAGTTGCATGTCAAGCGTGGAACAGGTCTCATGTGCGAGGACATGTAAAGTTTGTCCGGGCCGCTTCATCCCACTATGCCACCAATATCCAAAGTACAACTAAGAAGCAATAAAATGATCATCATCGCCCACATACTCATATGTGTACTACCCGTGCAAAGCATCTATGCATAGATCCGGCTCTGATACCACTGTAGGGTTCGCAGCATAGAAAACAAAAAATTTCCTATGATGGGAACAACTATGTACCAAGATCTATCTACTAGATACAAACAACGGGCGGATGTATATCCGTAGAGAACATACCCTTGAAGACCGACAAAGCTTAACGAGTCCAAACTCGTGGTTGATGTAGACGATCTCTTGCCGATCTCAAGATCGAGAGGAAGTCCTAAGCGCCAAACAGCGGCGCATCCGTGCTCGCACACACGCTCGAGGCACCGAGCAACCTCCGCCTCCTCGCTCCAGCGATGCAGCGGAAGCACAACTCTTTCTTCGAAAATCCACCGGGAACATGTATCTCGCTAGTCCGAGACCATGGGGAATAAATTCTAGAGGGGAGAGAGATCCTTCACGAGGAGGTGTGATGTGAGAGGAGGAGAGGGGCCTTTTATAGGGAGAGGGGCACCCAAGGGGCATGGCGCCCAGCCATGGGGCTGCCCCACCTCTTCCACATTCATGTGGGTGGAGCTCCCACTCAAAATGAAAAGCCTCCACTCCCATTAAAAGCCTCCACTCAAAATCCACTCACATGCATTAAATTTCCACCAAATTTAATGCAAGCTCTCATTTAAATAAAACTCTTTTATTTATTTATTCAGAATTTTGTTAATTACTTTAATTAACAAACATTCACATAAAACCCTTGCTAGTATTCCATTTCACATGCAGAACCAGTTTGACAATTTCAACCAAAAGCTTTTGGTGTCTAGTGAAATAAATTCTCGCTTTCCTTTTCTTTTCGGCATGAAACTTTTGCTCCAATTGGATGTCGGTGTCTCTTAAGTGTGTCACCCTACGATTCGCGAATAATGTGGACATGATCGAGACCCTCTCAGATCAATAATCAGAAGCGGGATCTGGAGACCCATACCGACTCCCACACATTCAACGATGACTTTCTTGTGATCGTCGGAACCTTTTACGCTAGTATCTTAATCCTTTTGTTTCGCGATATATTACATGTCCGAGATTCGATCATCGGTATCTCCATACCTAGTTTGATCTCGTTACCGACATGCACTCTTTTCTCGTTCCCGTGATATAACATTCTAGTGATCAAATCACTTGCTTGCAAGCTAATCAATGTGATATCACCGAGAAGGCCCAGAGCATATCTATCCGTCATCGGGATGAACAAATTCCACTCTCGGTCCATGGGCCTCAACATAACACTTTATTAGTTCTGAATCCATCTTTATAATCACCCTGTTATGGTGTGACGTTTGATGTTATCAAGAAACTCTTCCGGTGTTAGTGATTGACATGATCTCATGGTCTAAGGATTAGGATCACTTCGTAAGTTGTTATAGCAATATAAACTCAATGACTTTGATCGTAATGCTATACCTCGGATGAATGTTCATCACACCATTACACTAATGTTGTGATCCCGTTATTAACAACATCCAATGTCCATGATCAGGAAACCTTGATCATCTTGTTAATCAACGAGCTAGTTTATAAGAGAGGCATAACTAGGAACTTTCTATTTGTTTATTAAACACACATGTATTAACGTTTCCATATTAATACAATTATAGCATGCAAAATAAACATTTATCATAAACAAAGAATACGATAATAACCACTTTATTATTGCCTCTCGGGCATATTCCCTTCAACGAGTCCTGCAAAAACTGGCAGCGGACGTACTTCTACGGCCCAGATATCCCTCTGGCCGGCCGAGAAGCTATGTACCTGGACTTTGTCGATGGGGCCGCCACTGAAGCCCCGACATGGAGATCCCAAGACACCCTTCCCTTCGACAATGAAGCTTCCTGTGCCATAAGGCGGATCGAGTGGTTCATAGAGACGGGTTTGACCGGGTTGGACCTAGCCATGTGCTGGTTCATCAGGCGGATCCAGCCTCTGCAGCACCGCGTGAAGCTGATGCATCAGTATACCAAGGATAGGAAGGATAGCCTCTGCATCTCCGAGGACAACTTTTTGAGTGACTCAATCAAGCTCCGCCTCAAAGACATCGTCAAGGTGAAGGACAGGAAGCGTGGCTTCACCATCACCTACGACATGTTCGAGGGCGGCACGTGCCCAGAGGTATGTGTTTATTTTCCGTGTATGACATATACTCCAGTTCTTTCGTCTAGCCATTACCATTTCATCTAACACTTCGGGATTTCACTTAACAGCTAAAAAGTCTAGAGGAGGATAGCATGGCTGTCCAAATCTATGACCCCAAGATGAAGGAAGCCACCGTTGTGTCCGACGACGATGTCCCATTGGCGCGTAAGCGGAAGAGCTCCACCTCTGATGCTGCCGATGGAGGCAAGAAGAAGAAGACAGAGGGTGGAGCCTCCAAGAAGTCCACCGCCGCCCTGGAGGCGGAGAAAAGAAGAATTACCGACATCCCTTTTACCAAGGCACCAACCGTTGTGTGATCTTCTTATCTTCCGACATTGTCCTTTGCTCGTATTGTTACTGTACTTATACTTTTTATGTTTTAGGAAGAAGGCTAGTTTGAGTTTGAAGAAGACCTCCAAAACATCGTGGGCTTCTAAAAACATTAGAGATATGTTTCACCAAGCATATCAAGCCATCGCCCCTACCACTCCCAGCGTCCAGCTTGCTGCCGAATCGACAAGCTCTCCAGCTAAGGTAGGATCTGGCCCTTCCGCCATGGAAGTGGACCCACGGTCACTCTGGACCGACGGCTGTCACTTCTGGCAGCTCAATAGGATCTCTACACTAACCCCACAGACCAACACTAGTCTTTTCTGCGCACTTTGTCCTCACTCGTGCGCACCCGGTACCCACTTCCCAGTCGGTCACCCATCCTAGAATTGCTCTAGGACAAGCACGCTTAACCTTAGAGTTCTTTTCGAATGATCTTCCGGAAAAGAAGTTGCAACTTGTTGGTACGGGTTTCCTATCAATCCTATTGAGCCATGCGACAGGGTCTCACATACACCCACCCTTATAAGATCGACGTCCTCGTCGATCAACCATAAGCCAAGAATGTCCCCTCTTGGCACACATCTGTGCGTCCAGTGCCGGCACATTGCCATGCCGTGTCCACTCCGGGCCACACGCGCCATGCTACACATGTCCACCACTGACCCGCACACGCCCATGTAACCGCGAGGGTCGTCTCTGATACCACTTTGAAACTCCCCCGATCACTCTGGACCGACGGCTGTCACTTTTGGCAGCTCAATATGATCTCTACACTAACCCCACAAACCAACACTAGTCTTTTCTGCGCACTTTGTCCTCACTTGTGCGCACCCGGTACCCACTTCCCGATCGGTCACCCATCCTAGAATTGCTCTAGGCCAAGCACGCTTAACCTTAGAGTTCTTTTCGAATGAGCTTCCGAAAAAGAAGTTACAAATTGTTGGTATGGGTTTCCTATCAATCCTATTGAGCCATGCGCTAGGGTCTCACAATCTTGCTGTTGTCGGCGAGCTGGCGACACAAGGAAGTACCGCGTCCAAAGTGGCTGAAGCTCCGGCTAAGGATGCCACTGGTAGCGGTAAGGCGATGGTGGAAGGCGGAACGTCTGCCGAAGGCAGTGCCACTACACCCAGGATGTCAACAGAGCTCCCAAAGATTGTCGACCCGACTCTTATGCCGAGTAGCTCAGCTCTGGCTGTTGGTGCAGCGCCAACTTCTCCGACCCGTGGTCTTGAGGAGCTTCTCAAGCAGGCGGATATCTTGCACAGAAATAATCTTTCCTTCAACAAGATATTTGCCGAGAGCGCCACCAACCTCAAGATCATCGCACTTGTAAGTTTTGTTTGCCTTTTGCATTCATAAGTAGTATCCCACTGTAGCCCCTGAAGATTTAGATGGAAAATCATAGGTCTTTGCATCTGAATGCTCTAAGAGTGACTAAGTTAGAAAACTTCACACTATAGCCCCCGAGTATTTAGTTTGAATGAATTATTCCGACTAGATACTTTTAGAGTAGCATACGCAGTGTTTGTAAATTTCAATACTGTAGCCCCCAAGACTCTAGTTGAAACAGAATTAGTTCCGACTAGATGCTTAATGAAAGACTAAGTATATTAGTTAAAACTCTCACTATAGCCCCCAAGCCTCTAGGTGGATATTTATCCGGCTAGATGCTCCAAGTAGACTAAGTAACTTTGAATTTCTTTCCATAGAATGAGAATGCTCGGAGAGGAATCGCCAACGAGAAGTTCCACAAGATGCACGCTGAACTCGAAGCTGAAAAGGGTAAAACTGTCTTCTTGAAGGATCAAATCACCAAGAACAAGAGTTTGTTTTTACTTTCAGTTTCGTACTCAAACTTGGTCTTGTGGCATCACTCTCCGACTACTCATTGTGTGTTGTTATTTATTTGACATGCAGAATCTATCACCAAGGCCAAGGACATTGTCGAGCAATCCAAGCACATTGAGCTGCTGGATAGCGAGAACAAGATCCTCAAGCAGGAGAGGGCTGAAGGAGGAAATTGCGATGCACGAAGAGTCCATGGCGGCCTTGCAGGAGTCTGCCAACACAGAGATCAACCGACTGAAGGAGGAAATTGTGATGCTCAAGGAGCAGAATCAACGCAACCTTGATGCTTATAAGGTCCTCCGACAAGAATGGGACTCCATGACGGAGACACTCCAACAAGACGAGGCAAGCATCTTTGGTAAGCGATATCCATCTTGTACTTCTATAAGCCAGGTACTCTGAACTTTTTTATGTTATTTGAACTCATATACTCCTTTGCTTGGTCGGAAATACAACTCCCATTGGTTTAACCAATGCACCTCCTCCGCCAAAGGAATGCATGATCCTTGCCAGCAAATTTATCAGCACCACCATCAAGCAAGCCAAAGAGATTTCCAAGCCCCTAAACATCAACATCAAGGCGGTGGATTCCTTCATGAAGTACTCGGAGATTCTGCGCCAAGACCCCGAGCGTATCGTAAGCTGTAATGCTTCATGTACCCGAGCTGGTGCTAGAATGTCGCTAGCGTTGGTCAAGGCTCACTACGAGAATGCCGACATCGACACAGTGACCTCGGGTGTGCCCGACGTAGACGATGACGACCAGAAGATATATAAAAAAGCTATCTGGGTATCGCTCGCCGGCTACGACACCAGGCTCGCCGAGTTGGTCGATCTGAACTCCTTCGTGCCTCTTGAGATCATTGATGATGACCATCACACCTCCTCCGAGTCCCTCAAGACTGTCGACTTTGAAGATGACCAGGATGGCTCTCCTGCTGCAGACGATGCTACCTCAAAGTCTCCTGCACCAGAGGAATAAAAAACACTTTGTAATATTTGTCTCCTCTGGATGTATGTATGCGGAAAAAACTACTGCTTTAATCTTAAGGCAGAAAACAATAGCTGTATGTTTCCTGCAACTCAAGTACTAGCTTCTGCATGTATATATTTTTTAAGCAAGTGCTGGCTTATCCATTACTTTGGTTTTTATGCTTGACTTTTCGTGAGTCGGAAGACTCGTAGTCGGAACCATGCGCTCAAGTGATGAAGCCCAATGGCACCGTCAAAACCTACGCACAAAATCGCCGACTTCAAGTGCCGAAAGTCACTTGTAACATCCCAAAAATACTGAACAAGTTTATCAATTCCAATCATCCAAAATTATGGTTTACAAAAACGTTTGTTAATCAAAATCAATATGAATGCATGTGTGTATGTGATGATTGTATGAATGCATAAATGGACCTATGTGATTGTTGTGAATATCAAATAATGGTTTAAAGATGAAAACAACATCATCTAAAACATTTCCAAGCAGAAACAAATCAAGAGAAAAATCAAAAACAAACCAAATAAAGCAAATGGTCATTTTTGCCAATCTTGCTCACTAGGCCACTTTGGGTGTTTCTAGTCCAAGATTTCAAACAGAAACAATTCCGTTTCTTTTCACCCCTTGCTAGAATAATTAAAAGTGAACCCAAGCCCACCTTTCAAACTTACAGAAACATTTGGCAACTTGATTCAAATGACAATTCAAAATTGAATCTTTAACATATGTGAAGATCACCAATTCTCAAAAACTAACCAAACCAATTCACCTTGACCTTTCCAACTAACCACATACTACCTGGGATGTAACTAATACACCCACCAAGTTTGAACCAAAAATTCAAATTTGAATCTCTTGCGGCCATTTCATCAAACACCTTGCAGACACAAATCAAACAAACATCAAACACTATTGTGAGTAGTGATTTGGCCTAACTTGTTCTCTCTCTAGCTCACAGCAGACATTTAGTAGATCATCTAGCTTAGTTAGCAAGCTCTAGCACCACTGTGAGCTTGCCATTGCCATCAATGGTGAGCATGCCGAGCCTCACCTTTCCACCCCATTGTCGACAACAAGCTAGGAGCAGCACCAAGCATAGCAACCTTGTCTGGGACATTCACCACCGTCCACCGCCACCCCCTGTCCAACGCCAACGATCATCAAGCCACCAGACCACTCTATAAACGCAACACCCTATGCCTCTGCGCCGTGCCGAGAGCGCGCCAGAGCACCGCCCTCGACACGCACCCACATACCGCGTGCAGCCCTCGCCGCGTGCAAGCATGATCACGGAGACCGCCAGACAACCCCATTCACCGCCGCGCTACCTGTAGCCATGGTGCGCCATTAAAATCCCCATCGGACCCGCTCAGAGCACCGCAGTGTTCCGACCGTCTCGCACCGCCCCATGCCGTGTAACCATGCCGTTGAGCTTAGCCAGGGAGCACAACACTGCCCCTATCGTCGCCCATGCCTTTAGCTCGCTGTGCCGATGACCACGATGAGCTCCACCCGTGCCCTTCGGTCCCCTCTTGGCACTATAAATAGAGGCTACCCCTGCTCGATTTCTTCACACCAACACACTCCCCTCTCTCTAAGAACCACCCGACCTCACCCACGGAGCAAAGCGAGTAGCACATCGCCGGAATTTGGCCGGAGTCTGCCACGGAGGAGGAAGAAAGGAGCCAGCGATTGGAGCCGCCCTAGGAGAAGCCGCCAGTACTAGGAGGTTCGCCGTCGTCGACTTCATCGCCCCTATTGCCGACCCTCGCTTGAGCTCTGGTGAGCCCCCGTACACCCCCACTAGCCGCGCTAGGGTTCTGTCTCGCTGGAGTTGCCCGACGGAGATGATAGGTCTCAGCCGTTGGATTAGAGTTTGATCACACGGTCCACATCACCTCGTACCACTTCACACCCCCTGTCTCACTGACTGGTAGGGACACCCACTTAAACTCACCCGCGTGTGCGCTGTGCACGGTGGGCCGGCCCATTTTCATTCCCGCGTGACCGAGTAGTTTGAAATTAGGTTTATTCTTTTAGTTTCAAAACCAGTTCTGTACCTAGATTCAAAAATCAACCCAGGTCGATTCACTGAACCAAAATGCATGAAACCAATTTTGTTACAAAGGTACTGGAATTTTTAATCCAAGCCCGTTGGATTCAAACCAATCGGAATTTTAGATCACCTATAGTAAAAATAACAAGGCAGAAGCTTTTCTGCATTCAAACATTTTTTAAAATTCAACCACAAAAGCTTTTGAGTTGATTCCAACTCTCAAAAATCACATTTAGAAAGACCTTTCTGAATATATAAAAATATCTAGGTTTACTTGCAGAAAAAATGAACAAGTAATAAAAGAATGCCTCATAGGCAATTCTAGTCACTTTATTTAATTAAAATAAAAAGTTTAAACCTTATTAAATTGTGATACCACTTTAAATCACATTCCCATGTACTGAAATATGTGGTGATGACATGTGTCAACATGATCCCATGTTTTAGTTGGAGAATATTAAATCTTAAGTAGTTTTTCAATGAGTAGAAATTACTTTTCTAAAATAAAATAATTGAAACAAGTGCTTTAATCCTTGTGCTAATAGTGATGATGCTAGATCCTCTAGTGTGAGCCTTTGTGTGATAAATAGAATTAGTTAAGTATTTTTTGGTGATTGTGTATCCCGTATTTATTTATAGACGATAGTACCGAACAAGGATACGAGGAGGAAGGAGAATACTACGAGGAAGAAGCCGATGAGAACTTCAACCACTGCTCTGCACAAGGCCGCAAGCTACCAACTAATCAAGTTTCAACATGCAAGCTATCTAAGCAAGTTTATACTTGCAATTATGCAAGCCTCACTATACAAGTTGACTTAGCAAGCAAATCCTTGCAAGCTTACACCACTTGATACCTAATCCTAGTTTTACTTGAAAGCTTAGTATTTTATTTCTTTATCAAAACTTTCTCTTTGAAGTTTACTTAGTGATTGGTAGAATGTGGAAGGATGTTTAAAGGTAGCATAAAGAGCATAAAACATTAAATAAGTTAGATAAATCTTGATGTCATCTTGAGGCATGAGATTGAACTTAGATCATTCATCCTTGTTTACCACCCCTCATTAGTGTTATCCCCCAACTTTAGTGGCTAGTGCTAAGCATAAAACTTGATCACTTTAGATAGGAATAATTGGTGCAAATGATTATGAAAACCTTAGAATTACGAGTCATTCTAATGAAATAATTTGACATGTGTTCTTGAACACCAGATGATTTTGATGATGGAAATGTTGAGGCATGAGCCTTAGCCCTTTATAAAACTGATGGTTATCTGGATGCGATACCATTCCAATTTTTCTGTATAACCACAATACCCGAAATTTGGGTAGGGCTTGACTGGAAATTTATATATCTTAGTATGGGTTCCCTTGCGGCCAAGGTTTGAGCTGAGGCTACCTTGTGAAGATTGTCCACCTGTGCAGTTCCCAAGATGACAGATGGTCATGGTTGGGAGGCCAAACTCATAGGAGAGGTGCCTATACTAGGGCGTGTAATTGAAAGGTTAGGATTGATTATCCGCATACTAAGTATGGTGAACTCAGGATTGTTCCTGATGGATGTATCGAATATTATGGTGAAAGTGTACCACCTCTACAGAGTGTCAAACTATTTGAATAGCCGCATCCACCATTATGGACAGTTGGAGTGGCCATACTGTTCCATCGTCAGATGTTTTCAAAATGACTTATGAAATGATCCGTGACTTGACTTGACCACAACAGGGTTGTGAAATGAAATTCAAGCTGCCACTTAAGTGTTATAAAACTTTCAACTATCTTTTCTTGATTCTGAACCTAGTAGAGATAAATCTGGCTTTTTGCAAAACAACCTAGAGCCTAGTACTCCCCACTCAAAAACCACTTCACTTGTTAGTATTAGTTTGCGAGTACTTAAAGAGTACTCATGGCTTTGTCCCTGGATATTCCCATGGCCAGACTATTAAGAGTACTATCAGGAGGACGGACCGCAGGAAGGTTACAACAACTAGGATCATCTCCCATCATCAGCATTGCCTGTGACCATGAATATGGAGCTTCACCCATGCTACCGTTATCATTACGTTATTCCGCTGCTTGATTGTATTAAGACTAGATCATGAGATCCTCTATTTGTTGTAACACCTTTTTATGGTTTGTAATGGATGATGTACTATGATATCCAATCTATTATGTCTCGCAAAAATGGTAATCCTAGGATTGCGATGTATGGCATAACAGGCATCTGGGATTAAAAATCTGGGTGTTGACAAGTTGGTATCAGAGCCATCCTAACCATTGGAGACCCTAGTTAGAATGGACGTTTGAATCAAAAACTTAGTTTCAAAAACCAAGGAAATGAGTATTTATGAAAACTTATTCTCATTATTATCACTTAGATTCTTTCATGAAGATCATGTTCCTCAAGAATTTTGCAAACTTACATAAAATCTGACACACTTGATCACTCTACTAACTTACTCATCCTATATTCTTATAGATAGACGTGAAGTATAGCAAGTTCTATCAGTTGGGGAATGGAGGAGACCTCATCTTTGAGCGTGACTTGGACCAGCTTTCAAAAATGCTAGAGCGTCCACACCCCGAGTTCTTCAGAGCTCAGCTCAATGATCAGGAAGGAGATGAATTGCAATGGCTGGTTGTTGCAAGTCTCTGAGGAAAGATTGAATCCCCCACCTCAGAGGGAATTCAGTTCACCTTGAGAGAGAACAACTGGCTCTATGGACTTGCCAGGGCCATGCAGGAAGCTTTTGCCCGTCTGTGTGGGCAGAGTATCAATCAGATCAAGGGTACCTGCTTTGAGTTCTATCCAAGGCGTGATGTTATGAGACAGACTCAATTGGACCACCTCAGCTTCATGATTTATGACCGGTAGAAGGAGTTGGACAATGCCCGCTCCTACGCCAACCACAACTACGCCATAGCTGTCAAGAAGGACCAGACCATTGCCATGTTGGAAAAGGATCGCCGGTCTCATCGCCGTCAGCTTGACAAGAAGGAGCGTATCATTTCCTGTCTTCGGCACCGGATCACCGACTTGGAGGAGACCATCCACGAGAGATACATGTAGCTTGAGGAGAGAGAGAATGCCAGAGAGGATATTCGTGGAGACCCCTACTCCTATCTTAGTGACGATGATGACTTTCTGGAGGATCAGGCCATGGACTTCTTCACTGATGAGGATGATTTAGCCTTCATTGATGATGAGGGTGAAGCCATAAATTCCAAGGAGTAGTAGCACTTGAGCACTAGCGTTAGTGAGTTGTATTCGGTCCCATTGTATCGTAGTTTTACAGAATGGTTCTTAAAACCATCTGTTTTCCTTGTTGTGGTGTGTGTTCGTATTGTGTGCTATGAATGAATGAATGAAAAGAAAGTGGCTAGAAAAATCTGAGTCAAAACTTCAAAAACTTTTCCCAAAACAAAAACCCTAAACCTTAGAAATTCCCCTCTTTTCTCATGATCTACCTCAATCTTCAGATGCCTCGCAGAGGAAGCAGTTCATCCCGGACCCGATGTTGCAAATCTTGCAAATGTTGGTTTCGGACCGCGAAGCTGAGAGAGCCGAACGTCAATCCAACTTAGCCACCCTTCAGCACATAACTCAGATGGCCAACAACAATCAAGGCCATGGAAATCAGGACAACCATGGATCAAAGCTCAAGAATTTCCAGAACACTAACCCACCCATTTTCACTAAGTCTGAAGAACCCCTCGATGCAGATGATTGGCTGCAAACCATGGAGAACAACCTAGAAGTTACAGGAGTGGAATCCAACGAGAAGGTACTGTTCTCCACCCACTATCTGGCAGGAGATGCAAGAGCATGGTGGAATAGCATTCGCGCCATGAATGGAGGTCAGATGATGACTTGGGAAGAATTCAAAGTCAATTTTAGCAGAACCCATGTGCCACCTGGTTTGATCAAGAGGATGAGAGATGAATTCAGAGAACTGAAGCAAGGAAGGATGACTGTAGTCGAGTACCGTGACTTTTTTTTGTCATTGGCTAGGTATGCACCGGATGAGATTGACACTGAAGCCAAGAAGAAGGAGAGATTCTTGAATGGTCTGCATGATGAGATGCATATAATGCGGGTCAATATCCATTTGCTGATATTGAAGCCTTAGTGGACTTCGCCATTCATATGGAAGGCAAGATCAATCAAGCCAATGAGAACCGCTAGCGTAGAATGATGCATGATATGTTGGAAACGTATCTATAATTTTTGATGCCCCATGCTTGTTTAGTATCTACTTTGCTTTACTTGTCCACACTTTGAGGTGCCTTTTACATGTTTTCTGGTACTAACCTATTAACAAGTTGCAACAGTGCCAGATGCCTGTTTTCTGCTGTTTTTGGTTTTAGAAAAGTTAGTAAAGAAATATTCTTAGAATTGGATGGGACAAAGTCATTTAATTTCCGTGGGGAACAAGAAGTCTAGAGGAGAGCCCGAGGGGCCGGCCAGAGGGGCCAGACCCACCCCAAGCGCGTGTGGGCCCCACCCCGCGCCTGGCTAGGGTTTGGTCGCCTTGGCGGTCACCTCAGTCTCCCCCTTCACCTATAAGAAGCCCCTGATGTAGAAACCCCGAGTACCCAATCAGAAATCCATGAAACCGTTTGTAGTTGCCGCCACCATCGTCCCTAGATCGGGGGGGGGGGGATCTGAAGTTCTTCCCGGCACCCTGCCGGAGGGTAGATCATCCTGGAGGCCTTCTCTCCAGTATGATGCGTGAGTAGTTCCACCTTGGACTGTGGGTCCATGTAGTATCTAGATGGTTGTATCTCCTCCTTTGTGCTTTCATGTATAGATCTTGTGAGCTCTGTTCATGATCAAGATCTAATCTATTTGTAATCATGCATGTTGTGTTTGTGGGGATCCGATGGATATTGAGATTATTATGTTGGTTTGATTAATGGTTTTGTCTTTATGATTCTATCATGTCTGTGTTGTTTGTGATCTTGCATGCTCTCCGTTGTTAGTAGCTATCTTGGCCAAGTAGTTGCTAGTGACTCCAAGAGGGGGTATTTATGCTCGATAGTGGGTTCATGCCTCTAGTTTCCAAGGGAAGTGACAAAAACCTCTTCGGTTGTAGATGTGCTGTTGCTACTAGGGAGAAAACAATGGTCTCTTGTTCATGGAACATGTGGACTGTTTACCTTACACACTTTGCTTAAAGCAGTTATCCGTTGCTTGCAACTTAATACTGGAGGGGGTTCGGATGATAACCTGAAGGTGGACTTCTAGTCATAGAAGCAGTTGGATGGCGGTCTATGAATCTTGTTGTATTTCCCAATCAACCTCATAGGATCTTTCTGACTAGTAATTGCATTGTTATGCCTTGCTCAGTTCCTGTCAATTGCTCCGCTGTAATTTTTTTACCCTTCATGCCATGTTGTTTATTGAAGGAGAGCACCTCTAGTGAACTATGGACCCCGGTCCAATCTTTACCATTGATACATCTTCCACTGTTACTTGTTTACTTGCTGCAAACCACCATTACCTTCCACACCATACGTTTAATCCTTTGTTACAGCAAACCGGTGAGCTTGACAACCTCACTGATTTGTTGGGGCAAAGTCTTGAGTTTGTGTTGTGCAGGTCTCCACGTTGCTTGCAACACCTGTGTGACGTTTCCTTCCTCCTACTGGTTCGATAACCTCGGTTTCTTACTGAGGTAAAACTTGTTGCTGTGCTACTTCACACCTTGCTCTTGGGGTTCCCAACGAAGCGCTCCTACATCAACCCAACGCAGCCAACAAGCTTTTCTGGCGCCGTTGCCGGGGAAGCCAAGGACGTCTTCACAAGGGGAGTCCTTCACTTCCTTTCTATTTACTTTGTTTCTTTTGCTTGGTTTTGTTTGCCTCTTTTCAAAAACTCCAAAAAATAGTCTAGCTTGGTTTGCTTTCTTTATTCAAAAACATAAAAAAATTAGCTCATGTTCTAGCTGCTGCTGCTGTTTTTTGGCTTGCCCACCTTTGCCAAAATGAACTATGCTGAGAACACCAAGTTGTGTGACTTCACTAGCACCAACAACAATGATTTCCTAAGCACTCCTATTGCTCCACCCGCTCCACCTGCTCCTGATGCTACCTTTTATGAAATTAAGCCTGCTTTGTTGAATCTTGTGATGAGAGAGCAATTTTCTGGTTCTGGTTCTGATGATCCTGCTGCCCATCTTAATAGCTTTGTTGAATTTTGTGAGATGCAAAAGTATAAGGATGTAGATGGAGATATTATTAAGATAAAGCATTTTTCCTTTCTCCTTGAGGTGAAAAGATAAAGAATGGTTGCTTTCTTTGCCTAAAAACAGTATTGATTCTTGGACTAAGTGCAAAGATGCTTTTATTGGAAAGTACTATCCTCCTGCTAAGATTATATCTATGAGAAGTGGAATTATGAAATTTAAACAACTTGATAGTGAACATGTTGCTCCAGCTTGGGAAAGAATGAAACCTTTGGTTAAGAATTGCCCTACTCATGGACTCACTGCTTGGATAATTATCCAGACTTTTTATGCAGGTTTGAACTTCTCCTCAAGAAATCTGTTGGACTCAGCTGCTGGAGGTACTTTTATGGGCCTCACTTCGGGTGCTGCAACAAGGCTCCTTGATAATATGATGGTTAACTACTCTGAATGGCATGTTGAGAGAGCTCCACATGGTAAGAAGGTAAATTCTGTTGAGGAAACTTCCTCTTTGAGTGAAAAGATTGATGTTATTATGGCTATGCTTGTTAATGGTAAAGCTCCTCTAGATCCTAATAGTGTTCCCTTAGACTCTTTGGTTGCTCAAGAAGAGCAAGTTGATGTGAACTTCATTAGAAACAACAATTTCAACAACATTGCCTATAGGAATAATTTTGGTAGCAACAACAATTATAGGCCTTATCCTCCTATAGTGGAAATGCTTATCAGGATAGATCTGGAATGCCTAGTGAAGAGATGATTCTAGAAGTTGAGATATCCACTAAAATTTTATGCAAATGCAATATGAGAAAAACAAGATTTTCACTAAAACTATGAAGGAACAATCTATTATCTTGAAAAACATTAGTCTTCAGCTTGAGAATCTAAATAGAGCAATTCCTAGTTTACAGTCAAATATTTTGAGTGCTGAGAAAAATATATCATCTTTGTCTGAAGCTCAAACTTCCTTGGTTAATAAAATGGATGCTAAACTGTAGCATCCCAGTTGTCTAACACCTGTAATGCTACTTGTTCTAGTAATAAAAGGATCACTTCCAACATATAATTGTTGCATTATCACCATGTCATGCTCATGTCATCATGCCACCTTGCATTTGAGCATCATATAAAACCCCTTCTTATTTGGTTCTTATCTCATGTGCATTATTAATTGTAGTTGTCTCTTGATATTGTATTTGGTTCTTGATAAATTGTTAGATGCCCAAGTTGAGTTGGGGGCATATCTCTTTTAACTCCACCACCTTTCTTTCACCACCTTATATTCCACCATCCAATTAATATGAGCTTGGCATTTTATTTGAGTTATCTCTAGCTCATGTTGGTTGGTTGGATTTCCACCCATAATCTTATGCTTGGCCTTTGCCCACCTTTTGGGAATGCAAGGAATAGTGCCACATGAATTAATGTTGTTTTTACAATATAACTACATGGCAAATATTGTTTGCATGGGCCATGCAAGTGCCACCTTTTCTTGGCTTTGGAATGTTTTTGGTTTTGCTTGCATGGATCATCTCTCCTTTGTTTAAATCTTGTTTTGGCTTGTAGTTTTCTTCACCATATCATCTATCTCTTTTCCCCTATAGCTAAACCTCTATCCCCATACCCCATGCATGCACATGTGATTATGTGACTTGCACAAACCTAAACCCACATCCTTCTCCCCACCTCTTTTCTTTTTCTCTTGCTTGTTCTTTGTATGGAGCATGCATGATTCAACATCTCTACCTCTATCTTTTTTCTTGGCTTGAACCATGTTGTTCTTGCTCAAAATTCTACCACCATATCTCTCTCTCCCTCTCTCTCTTTTTCTTGTCTTGTTCTTGTTAGGGCTTGTTTGGAACATGGTTTAATCTTGCCAAATAACCCTAGCAGCTAACCTTCCCCTCTCCCTCTCCTCTCTAGCTAACCCACTCCTAAACCTAAACTAGCATGTCCACATGGTCACCATGCCCTAGCTACCCCACCCCAAACCTACCCCTAGCCGAGCCGGCCCCTCTTCCTCTCTTCTCTCCCTGCCCTAGGGGCCCCCTCCATACCTGCCTATCCGAGCCCCTCTCCAACCCCGCCTGGCCTAGCTCAACCACCAGCTACCCTGCCCTGGCTCACGTGAGGGAGGAAAAAGGGGACACCGACGCCACCCTGGCCATCTTCCCCTCCCCCACGCAACCCTCCTGCTTCCCTTGCGATCTTATCCTCCCCCCTCCGTCTCTGCCTCGCCCAGACACTCACCGTCCACCCCAGGAACCCTCCTCCCTCCTTCCTACCTTCCCCAGCTCAGCCATGCCCCCCCGTCCTTCTAAACCCTAGCGGCGACCACCTCTGCTTCCCTTCGTTCCCGAGCGCGCCAAGGCAGACCAGAGCCCCAGGAGTCTCCACTGCTTCCCCTGCTTCGCCCAGGACACGAGGATCCAGCCGTACCTCGCCGGAGCAGCCCCGCCGTCGCCGTGGCCGGAGAGATCTGCCGCTTCTCGCCACGAGCCCGCCGGCGGATCCGTACCTCGAGCCTCGCCAACCGCGTCGCCGAGCCTGGTGAGCTCTTCTCCCGCATAAGCTCCTCTTCCTCTCGCCCGTAGCCGCCACGCCTCCGTCGAGCTCTGCAGGCGTGCCCGCGCCGATGACAGACAGCCGCAGCAGAGATCCGAAGTTCCACGCGCGCTACGGTCCTCCTTCGCGCAAACATCCCAAACCAATATTGTAGGCCGATGACCCCTCTTCCTTTTTCGTTTTGGCCGCGACGCGTTTCTCCCAGTGGTTCGCTCGCCAACGTCGATCAAACGACGGCCGTTCGCAGTCGCCGGCAGAGCGCTGCGCCGCTGCCGTCCGACAGATTTTGGCCTTTTGCGTTTAGGACCTCGAAGATTCTCCCGCCTAAACCCGCACTCCCTCGGCCCCATACGTCTGTCTCTGCGCAGTTTTGCAAGAAGGTACCCGTGGTTTTGATCTAGCAACGCGGTCCTCCCCGCTGGGGCGTGTCAAGGCGTCCCCTCACAAGGCGTGTGGGCTGCTAGCCCGCCACCCCCTGTCCCGAGGCTAGCGAGCCGCGGTGACTAACGGTTCTCTTCAGTGGGCCGTGCCTCAGCCCCATCTGTAAGCGCTGGGTTATTTAGGCTGGGTGTAAAAAGCAATTCCGCATTGTCTGTTATTTCAAATCTAGTTTAATTAATTCAAATTCAAACCAGTTTTCAAATAACTTTTTAATTGTAAGTCCAAATAATACAAATGATATATGTTTTGAGATCAGAAAAATGCCAGGATTTCAAATATGACATTCAAATTGCCTTTTGCACAATTAAAATTCCAAGTTTAATTAAATTACACCAATTGCCACTAGAACTTAAATAATTAATAACTTTTGTTTTATAATTCCAAATTTAGCAAATGATATGTCTAAAATGATCAGCTCGACGAGACCTTTCTGTTTATGCTATCCACGACTTCAATTGCAGCATGCATCATATAAAAATATAGGGTACAGCAATTGTTATGACAACCAAATGTGATCCAAAACCCCATTAAAATGTTATTACTTGTCTACCACACCTCACCATGCCATGCTACCTTATTGCCATGTAAATTGTGCATCATTCATCATGGCATGATTGTTTGCTTGACGATCTTATTCATATGCTTGTGCTCTATATTCATGTTGGCCTTGTTTGTTTGGTTTTCTCGGATAGACACCGAGCGGGGTTATATCAAGAGAACCAGAGCACTACCAGATCCGTCCCTCGCTTCAACTGAGTTATCAGGCAAGCACTTCCACATGCTTGCCTACATACAGTACCTATTGCCTCTATCTTATTCTTGCATCATTGAGTCGCGATTGCATTAAATTGAATCCCAAGTATGCATCGCCTTTACTTTTAAACTCCACCAAGCTTGTTCCTCCATCCCATGAGCCATTACTAAAGGAGTTGTTTGAGCCATGCGAGTCGTAGAACAGCATGTGTAGGGTTTGTGAGAGTCAGATGGATAACGAGGTACTTAAACAACTTAACCTGAGTAGGAATGGGATAACTAATGAAAGTGGCACCGGTGAGCAACATCTGCTATTTGGTTTTTCCTGCTCACTTGTGTCCCGTAAGACCCCGAGTACTTGATTCCTGTTCCTTGATTTATCGCGCTATCCACATCCGGGAGGTATATGGGACCCCCCTGAGCCAGAGCTTGATTACGTCTTATTTCTTGGGGCCACAAACTAGTTTGAGGTTTTATTTACTATCCTGTACTTATACCATGCTACTTCTGTATTTAAATTGTGCGACAGATAGCACATCAGATTTAGGATCGTGGCACGATTCCGCGGTGTCGACAAGCCCAGTTTTGGGTTCCCAGTCGTTCACAGCCGTCCCCACAACCTTGAGTCCGTCTCAGAGATTGCTTACTTCGTTGCGGGTCTACTTTAAGGGGTGGCCCCCTGAAATATTTCTGAATTCTATGATTGTTCAGTCGTGAAAACCTCGTTGGGTTTTGATTTGGTTTTTCCGAGGTTGATCGAGCGTGTGTTGCTATTGGTGCACCCCGGCCGGGTAAAACTTTCTGAAAGCCGTGTCCGCGGATATGGACGACTTGGAGCACAGTTTCTCGATCATAGACAAGCATAACTAAAGTACCGCTTTAATATGACTAAGTAATTTGTCTAGTAAATAGTGCAACACTCATGGAATGGTTAATAAAATTTCCAACAGATGGGGGGTTGTTCGTCCGCTTCCTCGTTGGTAAGCGAGGAGGAGGATGGATCTGATGAAACTATTATTATAACTGTTGTCCTTAATTCACGGACATCTGTCTATCATTGGTTAGGCGGATGGTTAGCGTTATCTGTAGAACTACTAGGGTTTATCTTTTGCTGCAATTGCGTCACCCCAGGTTGTGTCCCCTTTAGAGGCATTAAGACTTGCTGAGTACCCTTAGGGTCTCACACGATAAATTATTGGTTCAGCTGAACAGGTACCCTCACAGGACGGATACTAGGTGGAAGAAGCCGAGGACATGGGCAACGATCGTTCGGTGTAGAGATTCCGGGAACGGGGATCCATGAGATCTGTGGTTGGGATGTGCTTATTTCTATGGCATCTTATGCCAATTTGCTTCTTGTCCGTACTCGGATTTTGTTTGCCGCTTCCGCATGATACTCTGATGTGTGTTGTATGAGGAAGTATCCTAAAATATTAGATCTATCTAGGTCATTTGAATCTTGCCGTATGGTGTTGCTATATTTCCTTTCTTTCTAGATGGTATGGCTCTGATGTACTCTTGTATGGTGGCTTGCATACATACCCACTTGTGTATGTAGTTGATCCCTTCGCCGACACGCCGTACAGACAGTCCCATTGAGTTGGTAGTGGTTGGGACGGCCGAAAGGTCTACCCGTGAGTGGCTTTTGGGGCCCCACCGTACTGTTTCAACCACTACTGCTCATCCAGGCTTGTATCTAGGAGCGTAATTCACCGAGGTAGTTACAATTGGTATCAGAGCCATCCCGACCTTCGTGGTTTCAATAACGGTCGTTGTCATCTAGCAAATAGTGTGGTAGTTATGTAGACTAGGGAAAAACAAAACGCGAGAGTAGGACTGCTTCCACTTTTCTTCTTACCCTCCCACCCACCCTTTTATGGTAAGGAAGTGCAACGTTTTCAATCCTCTTCTCAAAGTTCAAACTAGGATTCACGTGTTCTGGGTTCCGTAGTATCATAGGGTGTGTGTGTGTGTGTAATCCCTTGTCTATCTGTTGCATCCAAGTTGTTATCTTATCTGCCTTTGGTTATCAACTGTTGGTATATTCCATACCGACAGGCTTTTGCAAACCGACGCAATCTATCTTCCTCTTTGTATCCGACGCTATCTTGTTTGGGGTGTTCGTTCCGTAGTTACCAATCTTTAGGTTTCGTTGTGAGAAGAAGGGGTTAGGATATGTGTTCCACTTGTTCATGTGCGGAGTAATGATTTGAGTGTGGGATGGAGTCGCGACCATACCACTACTCTTATCATTCGCTTTTGTATATTGAATCGGTAGAGTCACTAATATTGATTCGTTAAGTAATTTTGCGCATCTATTGGTATTTTAATGCCGAAATTTGTGGAAAATTTTTCTTTGATATATTTGTGTACCACACTCCTTTTCAGTCGTGTGCGATATGCTTAATATCTTCTAGGTGCTTTGAACTTTGTTGATATTTTAATATCATCTCAGTAAATTGTATCCTTTAATCTTGGTTAATTCCATCTTGGTACTATTTTGGATTATTATCATTCTCCATTATAGTACTGACTTGAGTTTTATATCAATGACAGGATGGCTCCACCACGCTGCATCAAGAGGACATACCTCCGGATCGGGCTCATGTCAAACATAGCTAATGCTTTGGCAGCGATGCAAGAGAACCAGCGCTTTGAGGAGAGTGTCAGAAGAAACGAGTTTGCTCCACTTCCTCCACCTCCCAAGCGTGGAGACATCAAGAGCTTCCTCAAGTTCAACCCTCGTCAGTTTGATGTTTCTGACCGACCTCTGGACGCGGATGATTGGCTGCGTGAGATCTCAAGGTTGCTCGAGACTGCTGATGTTCCGGAGCAGGAGTGGGTCAAGTGTGCTACCCACCTTCTCAAGGGAGATGCAGCTCTTTGATGGGAGAACTACTTGAAGGCAAGCTGCACTGGGTTCCAGCCAACTTGGGAGAGGTTCACTGCAGCTTTCAAGGAGAAGTTTCTTTCAGAGATTGTAATGGAAAGGATGAAGGAGGCTTTCCTCAACCTGAAGCAGGGAAATGATAACGTCAACACCTATATCAGGAACTTCATGAATCTCTCTCGTTATGGTGGTGATGAGGTATCTGATGACAAGAAGAAGCAGAAAAGGTTCAGGCAAGGGCTCAATGCGTCGATCAAGTATGCGATCACACATGCAAGGCCGGCAACTTTCCTGGAACTACAGCACACATCACTGCAAGAGGAGGCAAGCAGGCAAATGTTCGAGGAGTCCAAGAAACACAACAGGGATGCATCAAGCTCTACAGTTATGGCAGCTCCTTCTAAGCGGCGTGTCTGGGTTCCTAACACCCCACCGTCGCTCCCGGCTCCACCAAGACCTGCAAGTTTCGTGTCAAGGCCACCAAACTTCACCACTGCGGCTCCCAGGGGCTACAACAACCACTACCCTAGAGCGCCTGGCGGAGTCCCTGGCTACGCTGCTCCACGTCCAGCTGGTGCCTGCTTCACGTGTGGAGATCCTGGACATCCCCACTAGAACTGTCCGATGAAGAACAAAGCTCTCCCTCCACCCCCGCCAAGATCTGCAACAAGCTCTCCTTCGGTTCGTGCACCACCGCCTCGGGCTCTCAACATCAACACCAAGCCCGGGTCTGCGGTTGTTCGTGCCAACGCCTCTCAAGCCGAGCATGCACTGAGTTGTGATGGGTATGCTTCCGTTAACTCAGTCCTGCACGAGTTTTGTTTGATTCTGGTGCATCGCATTCTTTGTGTCTCACAAGTTTGCATATGAGAATGTGTTAACTCGGATCCTCTCCTTAGAAGCTAATGGTCCTATCTCTGGTTCCAACTCGAGGGCTGCTTATATCGACCATGGCAATCAGATTGAGATTGGTGGTTCTTCATTCTTGGCTTCTTTAATTGTCTGGCAACTCGATATTGATGTCATCTTGGGCATGGATTGGTTGACAAAATGCAGTGATTGATTGTGTTGAACGCTCGGTGTCTCAAGATTCACGAAGGCCATATAGTCTTTTCTCCAAGTCGACTCCTGCTGTCGGCTCTTTTCCTTGGCTCTGAATGATGATGTTATGCAAGCTATTCAGAGTGTACCAGTGGTCTGTGAGTTCCCAGATGTCTTTCCTGAAGAGTTGCCGGGTATGCCTCCGGATCGCGAGGTTGAATTCGTGATTGAGCTTGAACCTGGAACGGCTCCTATCTCCAAGCGACCATACAAAATGGGTCCTTCTGAGTTGGCTGAACTCAAACGACAACTTGATGAACAAGAGAAGTTGGGTTTTATTCAACACAGCACTTCTTCTTGGGGTAGCCCAACAATCTTTGTGAAGAAGCGTGACAGAACCGATAGGCTATGTGTTGATTACCGGGCTCTCAATGCTAAAACCATCAAGAACAAATATCCTCTCCCACGGATAAATGATCTTTTTGATCAGCTGGCAGGAGCTGTGGTGTTCTCTAAGCTGGACTTGAGAAGTGGTTATCACCAAATCAAAATTCGCAAAGAAGATGTGCCCAAAACAGCTTTCACCACCCGCTATGGCCTGTATGAGTACACGGTCATGTCTTTCGGTCTCACCAACGCACCTGCTACCTTCTCGAGGCTGATGAACTCCGTTTTCATGGAGTACCTTGATAAGTTCGTCGTGGTCTATCTGGATGACATTCTGGTCTATTCCAAGTCTAAGGAGGAGCATGAAAAACACCTGCGGTGTGTCCTAAACAAGCTTCGTGAGAACCGCTTGTATGCAAAGTTCTCAAAGTGTGAGTTTTGGCTGCCTGAAGTAACATACCTGGGTCATGTTATCTCTGCCAAGGGCATTGCAGTCAACCCGGAAACCGTGAAGACAATAGTTGAATGGCTTCCTCCTGCTAATGTCAAGGAAGTGCGGAGTTTTCTTGGTTTGGCTAGCTATTGCCATCGCTTTGTTCAGAACTTCTCGAAGATAGCAAAGCCTCTTACCGATCTCCTCAAGAAAGGCAAGAAGTACCTGTGGACTCCTGCTTGTCAAGAAAGTTTTGAGACACTCAAAGAGAAGCTCACTTCCACACCAGTCTTGGTTCCTCCGGATACATCTAAGCCTTTCCAGATATTCTGTGACGCCTCTTTGCAAGGATTGGGTGCGGTCCTGATGCAAGAGAAACAGGTGGTTGCTTATGCCTCTCGTCAGTTGAAGACGCATGAGATCAACTATCCCACACATGACCTCGAGCTAGCAGCAGTTGTCTTTGCTTTGAAGCTATGGAGGCACTACTTGCTTGGTAACCGTTGTGAGATCTTCTCGGACCACAAGAGTTTGAAGTATATCTTCACTCAGCCTGATCTCAACCTTCGGCAGAGGAGATGGATTGAAGCAATCAATGACTTTGATGTGACCATCAACTACACCCCGGGCAAAGCAAATGTCATGGCAGATGCGCTTAGCCGTAAAGCTTATGTCAACAACCTCATGGTGGAAGAGCAACAGCCTCTCTTGTGCGAGGAATTCCGTCAGCTCAACCTGGAAATTGTGGAACAAGGGCATCTCCTGAACCTTCTGGCTACTCCTCTCTTGGAAGAACAGATTCGCTCTCGTCAGCTTGGTGATCCGCACACCAAAAAGCTCATCTCTAAGCTTGACCTTCCGAAGTATGAGTCCTTCCACGTGGATGATCAAGGCACGCTCTTCTTTGAACACCGGATGTTTGTTCCAAACTACCCGGGTCTGAGAGACCAAGTTCTCAAGGAGGCGCATGATTCGGTTCTTTCTATCCATCCTGGCAGCACAAATATGTACATGGACTTGAAAACACAATATTGGTGGCCTGGGCTGAAACGGTATTGTGCAAAGTATGTCTCAGAATGTGATGTCTGCCGCAGAGTGAAGGCTGTCCATCAGAAACCATTCGGTCTTCTACAGCCATTGAAACCTCCGGAATGGAAATGGGAGAAAGTAGAGATGGACTTCATCACTGGCTTTCCAAGATCGCAGAAGGGCAACAATGCAATTTTTGTTGTCATCGATGTGCTTTCTAAAGTGGCTCATTTCTTCCAGTCAAAGAAACAATTTCTGGAATTCAGTTGGTGAGCTCTATATCAACAATTGTCTCCTTGTATGGGGTTCCACTTGAAAACAGTTGACTCGTGGGAGCATCTTCACCTCAAAGTTCGGGAGAGTTTCCAAAAGCTTTGGGAACAAAGTTGAACTTCAGCTGCTTACCACCCTCGACCGCAAGGACAAGTGGAGAGGATCGATCAGATTCGGAGGATATGCTTAGAGCTTGCGTCATCTCGTTTGGCATGAAGTGGGAGGAATGTCTTCCATATGCTGAATTCTCCTACAACAACAGACTTCGGAAGAGTCTCAAGATGGCACCATTTGAGGCTCTCTGGTCGCAAGTGCGAGAACTCCGATTGGTTGGTCGGTGGGAGAAAGAATCTGGTTTGGCCTCGACATTGTAACCCAAGCAGAGGAGAAGGTGCATATCATTCGAGAACTCAAGATTGCTCAGAGTCGTCGAAGAGCAACTATGACAGAAGCACACGGATATGGTATATGCCCTGTGATCTCGTGTACCTTCGTGTCACTCCCATGAGAGGAACACACCGCTTGTATCAAAGGAAAGTTGGCTCCTAGATACATCGGTCCTTTCAAGATTCGTGGTAGAAGAGGAGAAGTTTCTTATGCCTGAGCTCCGGAAAAACTCAAAGTCCATGATGTTTTCCACATCTCTCAGCTCAAGAAGTGCTTCAAAGATCCGGCAGACCGTGGATCATGAGCCGATCGACCTCCAAGAAGATCTCTTATCAAGAACACCCCACCAAAATCCTTGAGACCTGAGCAGAAGGACTCGCAACAAGTCCATCAAGTTCGCAAGGTGCAAGTGGTCACACCATTCCGTTGATGAAGCCACATGGGAGCGTGAAGATGAACTCCGTGTCAACCATCCTTCTCTCTTTGTGTCCTCTTATTCTTCCTAGAATCTCGGGGCGAGATTCCTTTAGTGGGAGAGTTGTAGCATCCCAGTTGTCTAACACCTGTAATGCTACTTGTTCTAGTAATAAAAGGACCACTTCCAACATATAATTGTTGCATCATCACCATGTCATGCTCATGTCATCATGCCACCTTGCATTTGAGCATCATATAAAACCCCTTCTTATTTGGTTCTTATCTCATGTGCATTATTAATTGTAGTTGTCTCTTGATATTGTATTTGGTTCTTGATATATTGTTAGATGCCCAAGTTGAGTTGGGGGCATATCTCTTTTAACTCCACCACCTTTCTTTCACCACCTTATATTCCACCATCCAATTAATATGAGCTTGGCATTTTATTTGAGTTATCTCTAGCTCATGTTGGTTGGTTGGATTTCCACCCATAATATTATGCTTGGCCTTTGCCCACCTTTTGGGAATGCAAGGAATAGTGCCACATGAATTAATGTTGTTTTTACAATATAACTACATGGCAAATATTGTTTGCATGGGCCATGCAAGTGCCACCTTTTCTTGGCTTTGGAATGTTTTTGGTTTTGCTTGCATGGATCATCTCTCCTTTGTTTAAATCTTGTTTTGGCTTGTAGTTTTCTTCACCATATCATCTATCTCTTTTCCCCTATAGCTAAACCTCTATCCCCATACCCCATGCATGCACATGTGATTATGTGACTTGCACAAACCTAAACCCACATCCTTCTCCCCACCTCTTTTCTTTTTCTCTTGCTTGTTCTTTGTATGGAGCATGCATGATTCAATATCTCTACCTCTATATTTTCTCTTGGCTTGAACCATGTTGTTCTTGCTCAAAATTCTACCACCATATCTCTCTCTCCCTCTCTCTCTTTTTCTTGTCTTGTTCTTGTTAGGGCTTGTTTGGAACATGGTTTAATCTTGCCAAATAACCCTAGCAGCTAACCTTCCCCTCTCCCTCTCCTCTCTAGCTAACCCACTCCTAAACCTAAACTAGCATGTCCACATGGTCACCATGCCCTAGCTACCCCACCCCAAACCTACCCCTAGCCGAGCCGGCTCCTCTTCCTCTCTTCTCTCCCTGCCCTAGGGGCCCCCTCCATACCTGCCTATCCGAGCCCCTCTCCAACCCCGCCTGGCCCAGCTCAACCACCAGCTACCCTGCCCTGGCTCACGTGAGGGAGGAAAAAGGGGACACCGACGCCACCCTGGCCATCTTCCCCTCCCCCACGCAACCCTCCTGCTTCCCTTGCGATCTTATCCTTCCCCCTCCGTCTCTGCCTGCACACTCACCGTCCACCCAGAACCTCCCTCCTTCCTACCTTCCCCAGCTCAGCCATGTCCCCCCGTCCTTCTAAACCCTAGCGGCGACCACCTCTGCTTCCCTTCGTTCCCCGAGCGCCAAGGCAGCCCAGGGAGTCTCCATCGCTTCCCCGCCCAGACACGAGGATCCAGTACCTCGCCGGAGCAGTCCCGCCGTCGCCGTGGCGGAGATCTGCCGCTTCGCCACGAGCCCGCCGCGGATCCGTACCTCCCGAGCCTCGCCAACCGCGTTGCCTTTGGTGAGCTCCTCTTCTCCCCAGACAAGCTCCTCTTCCCTCTCGCGCGCCGTAGCCTCGCCACGCTCCGTCGAGCACTCTGCGTGCGTGCGCGCAAGGCCGACGGCAAAGCAGCCGCCAAGGTAGATCCAAAGTTCCACGCCCTGCCCCGCGCGCTACGGTCCTCCTTCGCGCAAACATCCCAAACCAATATTGTAGGCCGATGACCCCTCTTCCTTTTTCGTTTTGGCCGCGACGCGTTTCTCCCAGTGGTTCGCCGTAGCCGATCAAACGACGGTCGCGATCAGAGGCCACGCCGGCTGCCGTCAGATTTTTGGCCTTTTGCGTTTAGGACCTCGAAGATTCTCCCGCCTAAACCCGCACTCCCTCGGCCCCATACGTCTGTCTCTGCAAGCTTTGCAAGAAGGTACCCGTGGTTTGATCTAGCAACCCGCGGTCCTCATTGCGCTTTGGCGTCATGCGTCCTCATTTGGCGTGTGGGCTCAAGTAGCCCGCCCCACCTGTCTGTCCCCGAGGCTAGCCAGAGCCGCGGTGACCAACGGTTCTCTGCGCGCGTGGGCCGTGCCAGCTCAGGCCCCATCTGTAAGCGCCTGGGGTTATTTAGGCTGGGTGTAAAAAGCAATTCCGCATTGTCTGTTATTTCAAATCTAGTTTAATTAATTCAAATTCAAATTCAAACCAGTTTTCAAATAACTTTTTAATTGTAAGTCCAAATAATACAAATGATATATGTTTTGAGATCAGAAAAATGCCAGGATTTCAAATATGACATTCAAATTGCCTTTTGCACAATTAAAATTCCAAGTTTAATTAAATTACACCAATTGCCACTAGAACTTAAATAATTAATAACTTTTGTTTTATAATTCCAAATTTATCAAATGATATGTCTAAAATGATCAGCTCGACGAGACCTTTCTGTTTATGCTATCCACGACTTCAATTGCAGCATGCATCATATAAAAATATAGGGTACAGCAATTGTTATGACAACCAAATGTGATCCAAAACCCCATTAAAATGTTATTACTTGTCTACCACACCTCACCATGCCATGCTACCTTATTGCCATGTAAATTGTGCATCATTCATCATGGCATGATTGTTTGCTTGACGCATCTTATTCATATGCTTGTGCTCTATATTCATGTTGGCCTTGTTTGTTTGGTTTTTCTCGGATAGACCTTTGGCGGGGTTATATCAAGAGAACCAGAGCACTACCTGATCCATCCTCGCTTCAACTGAGTTATCAGGCAAGCACTTCCACATGCTTGCATACATACAGTACCTATTGCCTCTATCTTATTCTTGCATCATTGAGTCGCGATTGCATTAAATTGAATCCCAAGTATGCATAGCCTTTACTTTTAAACTCCACCAAGCTTGTTCCTCCATCCCATGAGCCATTACTACAGGAGTTGTTTGAGCCATGCGAGTCGTAGAACAGCATGTGTAGGGTTTGTGAGAGTCAGATGGATAACGAGGTACTTAAACAACTTAACCTGAGTAGGAATGGGATAACTAATGAAAGTGTCACCGGTGAGCAACATCTGCTATTTGGTTTTTCCTGCTCACTTGTGTCCCGTAAGACCCCGAGTACTTGATTCCTGTTCCTTGATTTATCGCGCTATCCACATCCGGGAGGTATATGGGACCCCACGAGCGAGCTTGATTCCGTCTTATTTCTTGGGGCCACAAACTAGTTTGAGGTTTTATTTACTATCTGTACTTATGCCATGCTACTTCAGTATTTAAATTGTGCGATGATAGCACTTTATCTGTTTAGGATCGTGGCACGATTCCGCGGTGTCGACAAGCCCAGTTTTGGGTTCCCAGTCGTTCACAGCCGTCCCCACAACCTTGAGTCCGTCTCGGAGATTGCTTACTTCGTTGCGGGTCTACTTTACGGTGTGGCCCCCTGAAATATTTCTGAATTCTGTGATTGTTCAGTCGTGAAAATCTCGTTGGGTTTTGATTTGGTTTTTCCGAGGTTGATCGAGCGTGTGTTGCTATTGGTGCACCCCGGCCGGGTAAAACTTTCTGAAAGCCGTGTCCGCGGATATGGACGACTTGGAGCACAGTTTCTCGATCATAGACAAGCATAACTAAAGTACCGCTTTAATATGACTAAGTAATTTGTCTAGTAAATAGTGCAACACTCATGGAATGGTTAATAAAATTTCCAACGGATGGGGGGTTGTTCGTTCGCTTCCTCGTTGGTAAGCGAGGAGGAGGATGGATCTGATGAAACTATTATTATAACTGTTGTCCTTAATTCACGGACATCCGTCTATCATTGGTTAGGCGGATGGTTAGCGTTATCTGTAGAACTGCTAGGGTTTATCTTTTGCTGCAATTGCGTCACCCCAGGTTGTGTCCCCTTTAGAGGCATTAAGACTTGCTGAGTACCCTTAGGGTCTCACACGATAAATTATTGGTTCAGCTGAACAGGTACCCTCACAGGACGGATACTGGGTGGAAGAAGCCGAGGACATGGGCAACGATCGTTCGGTGTAGAGATTCCGGGAACGGGGATCCATGAGATCTGTGGTTGGGATGTGCTTATTTCTATGGCGTCTTATGCCAATTTGCTTCTTGTCCGTACTCGGATTTTGTTTGCCGCTTCCGCATGATACTCTGATGTGTGTTGTATGAGGAAGTATCCTAAAATATTAGATCTATCTAGGTCATTTGAATCTTGCCGTATGGTGTTGCTATATTTCCTTTCTTTCTAGATGGTATGGCTCTGATGTACTCTTGTATGGTGGCTTGCATACATACCCACTTGTGTATGTAGTTGATCCCTTCGCCTGCCGATTACGCCCGCCAGACAGTCCCGTTGAGTTAGTAGTGGTTGGGACGGCCGAAAGGTCTACCCGTGAGTGGCTTTTGGGGCCCCACCGTACTATTTCAACCACTACTGCTCATCCAGGCTTGTATCTAGGAGCGTAATTCACCGAGGTAGTTACATAAACCTGAAACTATGGGAAACACCTTTGCTACTTCTCATGCCATACAAGCTACTATTGATGAAAATGTTAGGCTGTTAGCTCAACTTCATGCTAAGTGGGAATGGGAAGCTGAAATTGATAGAAACAATAGTGTGTGCACTATCACCACTTAACCACAAGTAGTCCCTATTCCTACTCCTACTATGCCTACCACTAGTGATGCTAAGTTTGACTTTGATATTGATGGTTGCAATATTTCTGAAGTGATTATGTTCTTGCAAAAGCTTGCTAGAAGTCCTGATGCTAGTGATATGCATGTTGCCTTTACCAAATACATTACAGATGCTCTTGTAAAAATTAAGGAAGATAAGCTAAAAACATGAAGCTTCTATACTAGGAAATTATAAGATAGCTGGGAACCCATTATTAATATGAAAGTGAATGACTTTGATCTCAATGCTCATGTGATCTTGGTTCTAGTGTCTCTATTATGCCTAGGAAGATTTATGAAATGCTTGACTTACCACCTTTGGAAGATTGTTATTTAGATGTCCCACTCAATGATAATGCTAAGAAGAAAATCATGGGGAGTATTAATGATGTTCTGATCATGGTTAATAATGCTTATGTCCCTGTGGATTTCTATGTTTTGGATGTTGAATACAATGCTTCTTGTCCTATTACTTTGGGAAGACCTTTTCTTAGAACAGTTGGTGCCATCATTGATATGAAAGAAGGCACCATTAAATATCATTTTCCATTCAAGAAAGTTATTGAACACTTCCCTATGAGGAGAGAGTAGTTGCTTTTTTTCCTCCTTTGAAAGCAAGATTGATGTTAATGCTTCTTCATTTGAAATTACTTGATTCTTCTTGCTTCTTGTGCCTAACTTAAAGGCGTTAAATAAAAGTACTTGTTGGGAGATAAAACAAGAGTTTACTTGAGTATTGGAAGTTATTACTTCTGTAATGATCTTTCCTTATCCTTTTTGTTTGCTTTTTGTGCCAAGAATGACCTCTAATGAGAGGGAAGTAAGATTTGGGGAGTTGCTGTCCCGAAACAGATTTCTGTCCTCCACCAAAAAAAATTCGTGAGAAGGCTCTGTAACTTGGATTGAGCTCAAAATTTACGAATAAATCCCCCAGTATGTTATATAAATTTCGTTAGTTAAACACTTTTTGATTTGAGCAATAGAAGATGTTCGAAAAAATCGGTTTCTACCTGCTGGTCTGTTTTGACAGATTTCTGCCATTATTTGCATTTGCTTCTTATTGATTCCTTTTTGAGTTCTCTTTAGGTGAATTGAGATTTTTTAAGGAGTTACTACAGTATCTTGTGTTTTTAGTGAAAATTCTTGCTGTTCCAAAGCTTTGCCAGGGGTCTAATATCTTTTGAATAAGCTAATATTGCTAATGAAGATTGTGTGAAGTTTTGTATGAAGGAAAAAATTTAGGTGTAAAGAGAGAATGATGCAATGATATGAATAATGGATAAAAGATCAATCTTGGGGATTCCACCATGGTGTCACTCCAAGAAATATCCAAGAGATACAAGCGTCAAAGCTTGGGGATGCCCAAGGCATCCCCTTCTTCATCAATAAAAAGCTCAGGTCTGTCTAGACACTTCATTTTTATTGTTTTATTCACAGTTGTGTTGTTTTTGGAGCGTATTAGTTTCCGTTTGCTTTGCTTAGGTTTTTTATTTTGCTTGAATAAAGTAGTTTGGACCCTCGTTCTCGCTGTGTTGTTTTGCAAATAAGTTTGCTTGGTGTTTGGAAAGGAGTAGTAAGTTCTTGCTTGTAAGTGCAAGAGGAGCTTGCATTGACTGTGACTTAGACTTTAGCATGACATGCTAGGTGTTGTTTTAGCATTATGCTTAGTGATTATTGCTGTAGCATGTCTTGTTCCAAACAATTGGGATTGCTTAGTGTGCCTTGAAGAAATTATGCGTTGTTTTAGCATAAAAAAGCATAGTATTGTGGTATTCTCCTTTGATGCTTTGCTTGGGTTGACTTGGCACATGATCACACCATGTTATGACTCTCACAAGTCACCATTAGCCTCTATGATCATTTAGTCCTTGACTTATAGTACCACTCTTTGCTTTGATTAGTATGCTTTGTTACACTGCATGATTTTGGCCATTATTGCTCTCTTAGTTGGTTGCTCCCAGTCTTTTGCTAGCCTCCACTTGTATGAGTAAGTTCTACTCATGCTTCCAACTCCCAAGAAACCAAGTTATTCCAAAGTGTCCACCATAAATTCCTATGCATGGTGTGTTACACCATTCCAAGTATATTCTTGTTTTCAACTATCTTCCAATTAGAAACTATTTTGTTATGTGAAAACTTAGTGATTAAATCTCTCACGAACTTGATGGCACACTTTATTCTTTGCCCCTAATAAACTTGAACCATTGTGACAACTTTGTTGTATGTCGGGGGGATAAACCCCGGTAGGGTCACAAGGGGTGAAACACGGCCCAGCTTAGCTTACGCCGAGTAAAGAAAGAACCAGGCCGAGTAAGTATGTCCGGGAGAGAGAATCGTATGCGGCCGACATAAAAACTATGTCGGCCCGTATAAGACAAAGTTGTTAATCTTGCATGAACCAATGAGCCGAGTCTCCGGAGGAAGGGCCGAGTCAGATAGGACACGTGGCACCTTTCCGAATGAGGTTCGGGAGGGACCATGGTAAAGTGTGGTCAAAAGAGAAGGGTGACGCCGAGTGACACAAAAGAGCCGGGTGACGCCCAAAGAAAGGGCTGACGTACAAAGTTACCGCGTGACGCCAAAAGGAACAGGAGGCGACGTACCAGAAGACTGTTAGCTGTCAAGCTTTGTGGACTGGGCCATTGGGCTTAGGGTAAGCCCATGACCCGGCCCACGTAGTAGGGACCATGATCCAAACAGTAACCCTAGAACCCAAAGGGGTGTAACCTAGCTAGCACCACCTATATAAGGAGGGGCATAGCAGTAGTAGAGGGAGGCTGGACCAAGTAGGGAACTAGTGCCTTAAACACTAGTTCATACAGCTCAAGGAGCACTTGTAAATCTCAAGTATCAATCAAATTCCTAAGTGTGGAGAGTTCATCTTGTTCTTCGTGCATGGCAAGACCATGCACTCCCTCCCCGGTGACCACAAGCACCCATTCGGCCCCCAACTTAAGCCTACCCATGGCATCTGTCGTGACACCACAACGACAGTTGGCGCCCACCGTGGGGAAGAAGCAGGTGCTTGATGGAGTCTTCATCCGGACGGGCAACATCATCGCCAAGACCGGCGAGCGCATCTACTCCGGCCTCATCCAGAGGTTTGGAGCGCTCAACTTCGTCAGCAACAACGTGGGGTGCTTCGGGACCAAGCCGTTCGCTAGGGGCGGTCACTTCATCAAGTTCGGCGAGCACCGGGTCTACGTTGCCATGCGTGTGAAGCGCGCATATCCGGAGCGCGTCATCCTGGCGCTGGATCCGCCAGCGATTCCTGTCGCTGGGAAGCTTCACCAACTCATCTCCGTTGAGGTAATGATGACAGCTCCTAACCCAGCAGCTCCACCGATAGCTTCAGTAGTGAATGATAATGCTGAGGGAGGAAATCATGAAGAGACACCAAAGGCCGCAAGAATAGCAAAAGCACCGCTAGAGAAGCCAGAAAACATAGCTAGGAGTAAGAGGGCTAAAGAGCTGCAAGATGCGATAGAAAAGTTGGCATAGCCAATTGCGCAAGCAATTGATCCGGCACGTGTGCAAGCCGAGTTAGAGGAGGCCAGGATAAAGGTTCTGGAGAAAGCCAAGGAGTTAGCACAGTTACAACAAGATGTGGATATCACAATCCGAGATCTCAACTCGGCAAACCGAGTCAAGGGCGCAAAGACCCGGCTTGATGCAACTAGGTTAAGAGGAAGAAACCTCAATGAGGAGCTGGAAAATGCAACGTCGAAAATAACACTAGAGAACAGCAACGAAACAGCTATGCGGCCAACATACAATACATCAGCAGCTAACCTGCGAGCCGCAGAAGCAACAATGGCAGAGTTACCCCATTTAACGAGAGAAGCGAAGAAAAGACAACAAGAGCGAGTCAATGAACTGGTAATAGCATCTAGTATGCTGAATGAAGCATACTACAGGGCGAATCCGGGTATAGCAGGAAGGTCACAGCTGGTTCACTCGACGACTCCTGTCCCAGCAAGATCAGCAGGTCACACGACATCCTTACCCGGAGCAGCGCCAAGACCGAGAAAAGAAAATAGTGTGCATTCAGGGAGGAACAAGCAAATGATCACTTATGACCCAGTAATGGCTCAGGGAAACCCAGCGCATGCACAGGGAACGAGAAGGAATAATGCCCAATGAAACGAGAACCAGGAAAATGCAGGCCAAGAGAGGCAAGCAGGGCAAAGGAATGACAATGGGGGGCAAAATTTTGTGCCTCAACCTAGGCGTGGAGATCACTCGGCAGGAGGAGGAAATCCAACACCGAATAACACACCAGCTCAGCCCCCCAAAAGACAGCAGAGAACGGGAAAAGTAGCACAATAGCCTACTGACCCGAACGCAAACAGATACAATGATGGTTACTCAGCGATGGTAAATGACGGGTATGAGTTGCTGGATCACGCATATCAAGCGATGGGAGCCATACTCGGAGGCAGGAACCTTCAGCCGGATGATGCAAGGCTGAAGCTTGACCGAATAAAGATGGCATAACTGATTGAGCCGCAAGTCCACAGGGTCCGCCATGCTTTGGCCCAAGGATCATGAAGGAACCTCCTGTACCAAATTTACAGCTGGACAGAGGAACAAAAACATATGATGGAAGCACAAAGCCAGAGGATTGGCTCATAGATTATGGAACTGCTGTGAAAATCATGCAGGGGAATTTGAGATGGGCAGTACGGTATGTACCACAAATACTTGAAGGACCAACACGCGTATGGCTAAACAATTTTCCACATGGAAGCATCAACAGCTAGATCGATTTTCAGGATGCTTTTGTGAGCAATTTCACAAGCACCTACAAGAGGCCGAATCGCCCACAACAGCTAGCAATGTGCAAGCAAAGGCCGAATGAGACATATAGAGAATTCCTCACAAGATGGTGCACAATGCGCAACTCTTGCGAAGGGGTAATCGAGTCACACGCAATCGCTTGGTTTGCCCAAGGTTGCAGACACGTAAGTGTGTTGTGGCAAAGGTTACAGAGAGATATGCCGGCAAGCTTAGCAGAAACAATAAGGATTACTGACTCGTATGCGTTGGGAGATCCGCCTCAGCCTCTGCTCATGTCGGCAGATGGTATGACTGAGACTCAAATCTATGACACTGCCGGGTCGCAAAGGAGCCAGGAAAGATCCGAATACAAAAGCAAAAGAAGAGATGAAAGGCCAGACTACATATATGGTTCGACTCAGGTTGCGGCCGTGAGTCAGGATCATCCAGATGCTGGAAGTAGCCAACGTCAAAGGAAAAATGGACAACAACACTGGGTGCCAAAGAATGATGGCAAAAAGCCACATGAACAAAGGAAGCAATATCAGGACCGACAGAAGTTTACCTATGAGAGGATGCTGGACCAGCCGTGTAAATTTCACACGCCTAGTCCGAGTAAGCCAGCAAATCACACAACAAGGCAATGCACTTGGTTTTAGAAAGGAGATAGAGTGGATTGGCCGAGTAAGCAGCTACCACCACCTCCCCCTCCACCACTCACAGGAGGAAATTCGCAGGCTGTGGGAACGGATAACAGATATGAAAACAGGAAGCCAAGGTATCATAATCAAGAGGGAAGGGAAACTGTGCACCAGGTGCACAATCCAAGAGGTGACGACGCTCATGTCGGCCACAGAACTAGAAATGAGTACAAAGAACATCACCAGAGCTATGTCGTCTTCGTCACAGAGCGGAATGACAAAAAGAGTCAGCAGCGATGGATGATGGAGGTAAATGCCACAATGCCGGCAATTCCTAAGTACATGAATTGTTCTGAGCAGGAAATAACTTGGAGCATAAAGGATCACCCCAAGATCATGCCAACTCCAGGAGGTTATGCTCTAGTTTTAGATCCAACATTCATGGGCCCGGATATCAATGTGAAGTTTTCCAAGGTACTGATCGATGATGGTAGTAGCATCTGTAGGGTTTCGTAGCATGGAAAACAAAAAATTTCTATCGCATACAAACAAACAAGCCAAGATCTATCTACTAGATTGTAGCAACGAGTCGATGGAATAACTTACCCTCGAAGATTCCAAAGCGTTTAACGAGAGCGGATTCTCGTGGGTGATGTAGTCGTACTCTTCCCGATCTCAAGATCGTGTAGACGATCCTTCCAAGGCTGCGTTCGGCAGTGCTCCCTTGATCGGTCACACGCGGTACTGACGAAGACCTTCCTCTCCCTTGTTCCAAAGAAAATGGAGGTTGTAGCACTCTCTCGCGATTCCGGCAAAGACAACTGTGATGGTACCTAAGTAGAGGGGAGATCCCGCAGGGCTTCGCCTTAAGCCGGAGCGAGTATGGTGGAGTATGAGAGAGAGCTATTAGTGGTCTAGATATTTAGACACACCAATTAGAAGGCTCTAAACCGAAGGCTAGGGCAATTAGAAGCTCTAAACCAAAACGGCTCTAAACCAAAACGGCTCTAAACCGGAGATTAGAGGATAGGAACTTGTGTGTCTAGAGGAGGAGGCCCTGCCCCTCCTTTTATAGGTGGGAGGAGCGGCCAAGGGGAGGGGAGTCCCTCCCCAAGTCGGCCTTGGTTGGCGCGCCGGCTTGGAGGGACTCCTCCCCCAAGTCGGTTCCAACCACCTCTTGCTTGTTTCCCACAGTTTCCTGTTTTAGCCGTTTGACTTTTAAACTGGCCATTTGACTTTTCTGTTTTATGATTCAATTTAATCCTTTATTTGGAACAGCAAGAACACTTAGTACATGATGCAATCATTCCAATATGTAATGACACATTCATGTACCCCTTCCCCCCCCGGAGTGTCGGACATTCCGGAACCTTCCAGAACATCCCCGATGAAAACACCGGAATCATTTCCGAACTCCGAAACAGGACTTTCCTTATATGAATCTTATTCTCCGGACCATTCCGGATCACCTCTTGATATCCCGGATCCCATCCGAGACTCCGAACAACATTCGGTCTCTTTCTCATAATACCATAACTACTCAAAACAACGTCGAATCCTTAAGTGTGTCTCCCTACGGTTCGTGAATTATGCGGACATGATCGAGGCACTTCTCCGAACAATAACCAATAGAGGAATCTGAAATTCATATGGCTCCCACATATTTCTACGATTACTTTGCGATCGAATGAACCACTTACATACGATACCAATTTCCCTTTGTCTCACGATAGTTTACTTATCCGAGGTTATGATCGTCGGTATCTCTGCATACCTAGTTCAACCTCGTTACCGATAAGTACTCTTTTCTCTTTCCCGTGATATGTGATCCCTTGTGAGCTAGTCACATGCTTGCAAGCTAATTGGATGACATTCCACCGAGAGGGCCCAGAGTATATCTATCCGTCATATGGATGGACAAATCCCACTCTTGATCCATGTGTTTCAACCAATACTTTCCGAACACTCAATGCCACCTTTATAGCCACCCGCCATCACGGTGTGGTGTTTGATGTCATCAAAGCATCCATCCGGTAAAGGTGATATGCATGATATCATGGTCGAAGGAATTAGGTTACTATGTATCAGAAAGCATATAGCAATTGAACTATTGAAATGACTTGATCTTTATGCTACGCTTATCTATAGGAGTATGTCCACCATATCATTCTCCTAACGATATGATCTTGTTGTTGATAACATCTCAATGTTCATGATAGGGAAACCACAATCATTAATCAACCAACAAGCTAGTGAAGTATAGAGGCTATACTAGGGACTTCAAATTAAGTTTACAAATCACACAAGTATTAATGTTTCCTTGTTAATACTATTATAGCATGAATGTAAACATTTATCATAAACACAAAGATATAATAATAACTACATTTATTATTGCCTCTAGGGCATATCTCCAACAGCATCAACATCATGTACAAGGATACCATGCTCAAGTTAGGCATTACCATGAACATGCTGGAGCCAACTAAGACAACTTTCCATGGCATTGTGCCGGGGTTGTCCTGTGAGCCAATTGGCAAGATCTGGGTCGACGTCTTATTCGACAACAGAGAAAATTGTCGCACTAAAGCAATAGAGTTTGAGGTGGTCGATTTAGTCAGCTCGTATCATGCCTTACTCGGCAGTCCGACTATGGCAAAGTTTATGGCTACTCCTCACATTGCTTACTTGAAAATGAAGCTGTCAGGCCCATGTGGGGTGATTACAGTTGAGGGATATTACAAAAGGTCCATTGCTTGTGCCTCAGCCGGGTCTTCATTTGCCGAGTCACTGGTCATAGCGCAGGAAAAGCATCAAATGTTGGAAGTGGCACATTGGACAAAGCAGCACAAATGTCTATGCCGGCACTCACTAATCCGCATGGCAATGTTTCATTTCAAGCTACCAAAGAGACCAAGAAGGTACATGTGGATGAGACTTTCCCAGAGCGTACAGTTACCATTGGGGCTGGCCTCACTGACAAACAGGAAAGCGAGCTCACCAGCTTCCTCCGTGAGAATCAGGATATCTTTGCATGGTCCACACAGGATTTGCAAGGAGTTCCGAGGGAGCTGGCTGAGCACTCTCTTCATGTAAGGCCAGATGCCAAGCCGGTGAAGCAACCCCTCCGCTGCTTCGCCGAAGATAGGAGGAAAGTAATAGCTACCGAGATTGCCTGGCTCTTAGTTGCTGGATTCATCATGGAAGTACTGCACCCGGATTGGTTATTAAATCCAGTCTTGGCCGAGAAGAAAAAAGATGACCCGGACGTGGCAGTGGTATGATGCATGTGTATTGATTACACGAACCTAAATAAGGCGTGTCCAAAAGATCCATTTCCCCTGCCACAGATCGACCAAGTCATAGATTCTACTACTGGGTGTGAGTTGTTGTCGTTTGTGGACGCGTATTCTGGATTCCATCAGATACCACTGAATCCGAATGATCAAATAAAGACAACTTTTATCACCCGATACGGGGCTTATTGCTACCGTACCATGCCATTCAGACTAAGAAATGCAGGTGCAACATATCAAAGATGCATGCAAAAATGCTTGCAAGATCAATTGGACAAAAATGTTCAAGTATACGTCGATGACGTGGTGATAAAAACCAAGCAAAGTCATACTCTACCTGCGTCAAACATTCGTAAACTTAAGAAGATTCTGGATGAAACTTAACTCGGAAAAATGCACATGTGGTGTCCCGGCTAGCAAATTACTCGGATTTCTTGTATCCAGCCGAGGAATTGAGGCTAACCCGACAAAGATTAGGGCCATCGAAAGAATGGAATTGCCAAAAACCCTCAACGATGTCCAGAAGTTCACAGGATGGTTGGCCTCGTTGAGTAGATTTATCAGTCGGCTAGGTGAAAAAGCCCTACCACTATATCAACTAATGAAAAAATCAGACAAATTCACATGGACACAACAAGCTGATAGCGCTTTCCATGAATTAAAGAAAATGTTGGCAACAACACCAATATTAGCATCACCACTGTCCAAAGAGCCAATGTTTCTTTATGTCGCCTCAACCAACAGAGTTGTAAGTGCAGTAGTAGTGGTTAAACGCGAAGAAGAGGGCAAATCAGTCCAAAGGCCAGTTTATTACTTGAGCGAAGTGCTCTCTGTATCAAAGCAGAATTACCCTCATTATCAAAAAATGACATATGGCGTATTTTCAAGAACACCCAATCCGGGTAATATGTGAGGCACCTATCTCAGATATATTAGGCAGCAAAGATGCCAGTGGCTGAGTTGCAAAATGGGCCATAGAGCTAGCACCATATACTCTACAGTACGATAGGCGAGATGCAATTAAATCTCAAGATGTTGCAGATTTCTTCATAAATTGGATGGAAGTGCAGTACGAACCATCACTGCCAGACCCGAATTACTGGAAAATGCATTTTGACGGGTCCAAGACGAAAATGGGTCTGGGCGCCGGGATAGTGCTCACATCACCACAGAGGGATCAACTCAAGTATGTGTTACAGATTCATTTTGCTGCTTCCAACAACGTTGCCGAGTACGAAGCACTTGTCCACGACATCAAAGTGGCCAAAGAGATTGGCATCAAAAGGATCATGTGTTTTAGCGATGCGGATTTGGTAATTCAGCAAGTGTCTGGGCATTGGGACGCGTTGTACGCAAACATGGCGTTATATCATTTCCATGTGCAACAAATTTCGGGATACTTTGACGGTTGTGAATTCCATCACGTCCCAAGAGCAGAGAATGAAGCAGCAGATGTACCATCCAAACTAGGTTCATCTCGGCAAGTAATACCACTAGGAATATCATTGGAGCACCTTAGGAAACCATCGATCAAGCCGTCACCAGAATCCGAGTCAATCAGGGTCACCCTGGTGAATCAAGAGTCAGACGTTATGCCAATGGATATTGACTCAGGGGCAGTTTCGAGTCACTCGGGGACTGATCTGTTCTCCTCAGGGATAGCCGAATCACACTCGGGGACTCCTCAGGTCATGTCGGCTGCGCCAATGGAAATTGATGGGGAAGCAGATCCGGAACCACTAATACCAACATGGGCACAGCCAATATTCAACTACTTAAAGGATGGAACTTTGCCGAATGATGAGATATTGGCAAGGCAAACAGAAAGAAGAGCAAAATCATACACCATAATGAACAAGGATCTCTACAAAAGAAGTGTAACGAGTGTACTACAACATTGTATCAGTTTAGAGAAAGGCCAAGCAATTTTGTTGGATATTCATCAAGGAGAATGTGGGAACCACGCATCATCAAGAGCATTGGTGGACAAGGCGTTCTCACATGGGTTTTATTGGCCAAGTGCACTAGCAGAGGCACAAGAGCTAGTCAGAAAATGCAATGGTTGCCAACATTATGCATCCAAGTCACACTTACCAGCGTCTGAATTAAAAAACTATACCAATTACTTGGCCATTCGCATTATGGTGCCTAGATATGGTAGGACCATTCAAACCAGCAAGGGAAGGCATGACTCATATATTGGTGATGATTGATAAGTTCACCAAATGGATAGAAGTGAAGCCCATCAAAAAATTGGACGGTAAAACATCTGTCACATTCTTAAGGGACATAATCCTAAGATATGGTTACCCACACAGTGTAATCACAGATAATGGCACAAACTTTGCTGAAGGAGCTTTTGCTCGATTCTGCGGAAAAAACCGAATAAGACTCGATGTAGCATCAGTCGCTCATCCAGAATCAAATGGACAAGTTGAACGAGCTAATGGCTTAGTTCTATCCGGAATAAAACCCCGTTTTATGGAACCACTCCAGAGATCACCTGGTTGTTGGATAGAGGAGCTACCCGCAGTGCGATGGAGCCTAAGGACAACTCCGAATCTGTCAACAGGCTATACGCCATTTTTTCCTTGTGTATGGGGCAGAAGCAGTTTTGCCTGCCGAAATAGAGTATGATTCGCCAAGCGTAAGGCAATACTCGGAAGACGAGGTAAAGGAGGCCCGAGAAGATGGAGTTGACTTCTCGAAGAAGCAAGGGAACTAGCTTTATCTAGATCCGCTATATATCAGCAAAATCTCTGACGCTACCATAGCCAAAAAGTTTAACCTCATGTTTTCCTAGAAGGTGATATGGTGCTAAGGCTAGTGCAGCGCACAGCTGGAATGCATAAGTTATCACCCCAATGGGAAGGTCCGTTGATTGTAAGCAAAGCATTGCACAATTATTCATATTATCTCATAGATGCTCGTGAAGCGCAAAAGAACAAGGCGGACATATCAGGTGATGAGACCAAAAGGCCATGGAATGTGGCACTGCTTCGCCCCTTCTAAACTTAGGAGAAGCAGTGCATATATCACTCGAACTCTCATATGTCGGACATTTGTGCCCGGCTATGTGCTGATAATAAAATGGCATGACTCGAAAAATCTGACTCGGGGACTGCCCCTTATGTTTTCCTTTCAATTATTTTATGTCGGCTGGCGTGACACCCAAAGCTTATCTCGGAACAAGTAGTGTTTACTCGGAAAAAATCAACTCTTCGACTATGCTGTTGTCCGAAAACACGGCTTCATGGCAAGCAAGAGGAAAGGATGCATGACGAGTAAACACGAACGCCAGATAAGTATAAGGAGAAACATGAGTCGACCCTATGTCTTTTTTCCTAACCCACTGCAGGTTATATTGCATTGTATGTTGAATGATCCTCGGCCAAGTGATCTATGTTTCATACCCGCTAACTATATCCTTAGTACTTTGAGACTCTAATGTTGAACGCCAAAAAATGTAGACAGGAGCCAATGTCAAGGAAAGGTGAAACGACAAAATGAGACTCAGGGACTTGCCCTTGGATGATTCACATTCAGAACATAGCAAGATATTTTAAGCCTTATCAAAAGGCACACAACCAAACATAAAGTGCAATGTATATTACATTTGTACCCGGTATACCGGGGATCTCATCAAAGTTCAATTATTTGTCCTACTCAGTCTAAGAAGCAGCAGGACTCGGAGGAGCAGTCTTGGAGCCAGGAGCACCGTTTGGAGCATCTGCCGAGTCAGGGGCATCAACCACCGAGTTTTCAGGATCGTCCGACTCGGTGGCCTCGCTATCGGCGCCCTCTTCATCAGCAACTTCAACAATTGGTTCGCCAAGGTCGAGGAAGCTGGTTCCGTCGCACCAAGCATGCAACATGGTATACTCGATCATGGTGTAGGCTCGCTCCTGGCGTCTCTTGATCAGCTCAGGATCATTCAGCCACTTCCCGTCCCCCCTTATGCGTGCAAGCACATCAAGATTGATGTCCTCGTACCAGGAGAGCACAAAGGAAAGGGCCTTATCAGTTGCAGCTCGGCCGGCCGACTATCGCCACTGATCCAGCCTGTCCTTGATGTGAAGTAGCTTTTTAGCAAGGGGCTCGATGAGTGCAGGCGCATATTCATCCGGCCAGAGCATGCAGAATGCATGAATGGCCGATTTGAGCAAGTCCACACCGCAGGACTTGAGGGTATTGACGTGCTCCCACGGTGCTTCGAGATGCTCATCGTTAGTCACCTCGCCATCAACTAGGGCACCAGACTCGGCTCTCACCTTCTTCATGGACCGAATGACGAACAAATTGGCCTCAGGAAAATTCTCTGCAAGCAAAAGAGAATCTTAGCAAAGTAACAAACAAAGATGACAAGGTTAAGAACAGAAAGCACAGTACAAAAAAGAGTAAGAACTCACTACCGAGAAAAGAGTTGATGGTGCCGAGTTTGGTTTGCCAAGCCTTGGCCTTGGCTTGGAGTGTGTCCAGATCCAAGTTCGCCAACTCAGCCTCCTTGAGCAGCTCCCTGGTTTTCTCGGCGCTGGAGGCGTGTTGGTCGTCTTTCTCGGCAAGATCTTCCTTCAGCCCCTTCACCTCGGCTAAGTGTTTCTGCTCCATGTCGGCCATCAGCTTCTTCAGCCGAGTCACCTCGTCTTGCTCCTTCCGGACTTCGTCTTGGTGCTTCTCTGCTTATTCGGAACGAATTACTCGTCAGCAGCAACAAAAATATCTTGATCCACCAGGATAATAAGGAAAGATAATGGAATGAACACAAAACAACGCGAGGAAGGCAAAAAACTTACTCTCCATCTCGCTGATCTATGAGTGGAGCGCATCGATGGTGGACTGGGCAGAAGCTGTGGAAAAAGAATGAGAAAAGACTAAGAAAATGAAGCAAAGAAAGGTACACCGAATAAAGATATGGCGAGTAAGAAGATTACCTTGGCGTTGGGTCTCGATTTGCAGCTTCTCATAAGCAAGTTCGAGCTTGCGATGCTCTAGGAGGAGAGCTTGATGCACCTTGGTGCGCTCATTATGCGTAAGCTGCACAAGGGAAAATGACAATGGATAAATGGAAAAGTCAACCTCCCAGTCGGATAAAGAGTGACTCCTCAACGACCTGAGTCGAATTACGCCAGCATTTGTTTCGGGTTCGAGTCTAGGGACTCGAATCTGAAGAAGATCATGTTGTTTTGTCCTAAGACAGTTAACTGACCCTGATCCGTCAAGAGAGTCAGGCACACACATCAACAATCCCTACACACTAAAATCATTCTTTTCTCTGCTGAACAGAAACATCCTCACCCGAAATATTAAAGAGTCCTCAGCCGAATCTGCGATTCGACTGAATACTCGGGGGCTACTGACATGGTTATACCCTACGGGTACATGACATTAGCATACCTGGTCCAGCCCAAGGAAGTCCCACAAGAACGTATGTGGCCTGTGGAGATTTTCGGGTGGCCTAAGCCCATGACATCTTCGGATCCTTGGAGAGAAAGACTAGAATGGATAGAATATTCAAGGGGTAAACCCTAAAATTGTAACCGACTCGATCTATGTCTGAGACCTGCCTAACTCTAAATAAAGGCTAGGAGGGCACAGCAAAGAGGGCCAATCCTTTTCCACCGCATACACACGTCCACGCCAGATTGCATCTGCGCACCCATGTAACCTTCGGTTCCGCCATAATCAAGAGGAGACAAGCAGGAGTAGGGTTTTCCCTCCGGGGGCCTGAATCTGGGTAAATCTCATGTCCCCTGGTTGCTTGTCTGTTAACCGTTCCGCGAATTCCAGCACCCCCATCTTCTCCAAAACCCAAGCTCATAACAATGGGCATTGACGAGTCGAAACCTCGTCAGCAGGTGCATCCTCTGACAGGGCATCCACCAAAGAATCAACATCCTCAAGGGCAGCACCCTTGGGAACGATCTCCTTGTAGAAGCGCCCAAGGACCCCCTTAGCCTTGGCAAGCGAGCCAGCAACATTAACATAGCGGTCTTTGACTGCCGTGTGGTGGAATTGTTCAGAGCGCTCCCGTGCTCTAGGGCACTGCGATCGAAGGCAATGCCCGAAGCATCTGGAACAAAGAAGACAAAGTAGGAACCGAATAAGGGAACGATGACAGACCAGCTGAAAAATCAAAAGCATGCAAAGCACTTACCGGAAACGGCCTTGGCAGTAGCCATCAGCTTCTCAGCAAACTCCTTCTCACGTGCAGCCACAGTAGTTGTTAGCTGCTCCTCGCGATCTGAAGCCTCCCGTTGAAGGCGCTCCCTGGCCTCGGCAGCAGCAGCTAACTCCTGTTGCAAGCGCCCGTTTGCCTCCACGGTGTTGGCAGCCTGCTTCTCCGCGCGACCAAGACTCTTTTGCAGAGCGTCCGGTCGACGGAGGGCAGCATTATTTTCATCTGCAAAGGCACCAAGAACAGACGTAAGCGATACAAGCTACATTCAGGCGAGCAGACGAAAAAGACAAGACCAAGTACGATCTGTACCTCAAAGTTGTTGCATGCTGGCCTCCAGCGCCAGATGCTGCTGAACGAGAAGGTTGCACTGCGCACAAAGGGCTGCAAGAATAAGCAAAAGCCAAAAATCAAAGAAAGCACCAGAAAAAGGCTCGGGGGCTATGCCTCACAACAAATAAAACAAGACCAGCAGGGCATCCAAAAAAAGGTGCTCGGGGGCTCCCCCAGGGCAAGAGGACAACAACTTACATGCTCAGACGGAGACTCCGAAGGTCCAGGTATAGTATTCTGGGAGACAATCACTCGAGCCTCCTGCGAAGAGGGGTTCAGAGCATCGCCCCAGAGGTGTCCACCGTCTAATAAGGAGGTGCCATCGGCTTCGACTCCCCTACGTTCTCCTGGGCACTCTCACTAGGAGAACCCTCCGAGGAGTGGCTAGAAGGAAAAGCATTCATCAATGCAAGAAGACAAATGCAGATGCAAAACTTAAGAGCAAGCACCCAAAAGCAACTTACGAGTCAATGTCACTCAAATTGAAGATGCGTGGCGCCAATTTCTTCTCTTCCTTCTTCTTCTTCGCCGGCGGCTGCGGCGCCACTGCCTGTAGAGGCATAGCCGAGAACGGCGCGGAACAAGCACCATCATCCTCGCTGTGGCGCACGAGGAAGGAGGGGTCCCTAGGTGTCAGCGGAGTCGAGGCATCCAAAGATTCGCTCAAGCTCCGTGCTTGCTTTCGGGTCTGCCCCTCGCTAGCCTCGGGGGCATCTTACCGCCGGCGGCGGCGCTCGAACCCGCTCCGGCGTACACTTTATTTGATTTCACCATGGCGAGCATCACCGACGAGGATGTGCGTGCAGAAATGAAGAAGTGAAAGAACGGAGAGTGTCCAGTGCACGAGAGGGAGAGCTTGTGAGAATAGAAGCAGCAGAGGAAGCAAATGGCAAAGGGTGAAAACAAACCACCATTTCTCCCCACACTTATAGGGACGAAGACGATGATCAAGAGCCGTTCATCCATAAGCCCTAACGCCAGGCACAGATCCAACCGTCCACGTGTCAACACAGCAGCGGACCGTCGCTCGCACGTCGTCCACTACGCATGGAAACCGAGGAGACACCGTAATTCTCGCCACGTCGCACACGACCAGTCAACTTCAAGTCAGAAAGTGGGACCCACGTTTGTCCATTCACGTCACCTCTGGCGCCGCAGACGGTTGAGGTCACCGATCGTCAGCACTGACGTCATCAAAACAATGCTAGCAACGATTAGAAATCTTTGGCTGACAACTAAAAGTACTCACTCGAATCTGCGATTCGAGCAATTACTCGGGGGCTACTCCTATCAGGTGCGCTATCCGCACACCCGATAAAATACTAAGGTACTATACCAATGCTGATTCTTCGAGTCCTACGTCGAGTCTACGACTCCACTAAGGACTCGGGGGCTACTCCCATAGGGAGGATTGATCAAGTATCTAAAAAAATTGTGTTCTACGGACCTGAAGCTCAAATTACCTGAACTATAGTCTCTGCTCGAGTCTACGACTTGAACAGACACTCGGGGACTACTCCCATAGGGAGCTCTGGTCGCGCACCCTATGAATTCTTCGACTGCGATCCTTCGGATCAAAAATGCAAAAAACTTTCTGGCAACTTTGCCCTAACCAACACTAAGTGAGGAAAATCCTCCTTGGCCACCCGAAACACCTCCGCGGTGATAACATTTTGGATGATGTGTCTGTGACACAAAGATAATACCTGCAGATATCATCTAATGGCCTGGTAACACACCTGACTGCGCTCTGCCGGTAAAAAACCGTGTCAATAGGCACGATGAAAATCCTGACGGACGCGTTGGGTATATCACCCGAACACTACCGGGATTCGACTCCTGTAAGACCTCAATGGCCTGAGTCGAAATACGCCAGCATTCATTCCGGATTCAAGTCGAGGGACTCGAATCTGAAGAAGATCGTGTTTTTTTTGTCCTAAGACAGTTAACTCGCCCTGATCCGTCAGGAGAGTCAGGTAGACGCATCAACAATCCCTACAAACTAAAATCGTTTTCTCTTATGAACAGAAACATCTGCAAGATTGAAGAGTCCTCACACGAATCTATGATTCAACTGAACACTCGGGGGCTACTGACATGGTTATAACTTACGGGTACATGACTGTAGTATACCTGGTCTGGCCCAAGTAAGTCCCACAATAATATACATGGCGTGTGGATATTTTCGGGTGGCCCAAGCCCATGACATCTTCGGATCCTTGGAGAGCAAGACTAGAGTAGATAGAATATTCAAAGGGGTAAACCCTAACCTGTAACTGACTCGATCTGGGCCCGAGACCTGCCTATCTCTATATAAAGGCTAGGAGGGCACGACGAGGAGGGACTTTCTCTCACCGCATACACACCTTCACGCCAGATTGCATCTGCGCACCCCTGTAATTTGCGGTTCCGTCGTAATCAAGAGAAGACAAGCAGGAGTAGGGTTTCCCTCCCGGGGCCTGAACCTGGGTAAATCTCGTGTCCCCTGTTTGCTTGTCTGTTAACTGTCCCGCGATCTCCAGCACCCCCATCTTCTCCAAAACCCAAGCTCATAACAATGGGCATTGATGATTCGAAACCTCGTCATCAACTGTTTCCATAATGACGACACGGATGATGATGTCCGTGAAGAACTTGATCACCGTTGCTCCATCCAGCTTCTTGATGGTCTTTGCCTCGGTCCACTTGGTGAACTTGTCTATGGCTACGAGCAGGTGTGTCATACCGGATCGGGCTGTTTTGAACGGCCCAACCATGTCTAGTCCCCAAACTGCAAATGGCCAGGTGTTTGGTATCGTCTTGAGTGTCGCAGATGGCATGTGCTTCAACTGGCTGAATCGCTGACAACCGTTGCATGGTTTAACCAACTACTGAGCATCCTTCAGCGTTGTCGTCCAGTAGAAACCATGGCAAAGAGCTTTGGCTGCTATTGCTCTTGATGAAGCGTGGTGGCCACATTCACCCTGGTGTATGTCCGCTAGGAGCTTGGTTCCTTCCTCTTGGCTTACGCACCGCTGATAGATGCCCCCGGCGTTGTGCTTGTAGAACTCGTTGTTGATGATGGTGTATGCGCTTGCTCTTCGTCTGACTTGTCGTGCTGCCACTTCCTCCATTGGGAGCTCTTCCTTGGCCAAGAAGGTCATGAATGGCTTCGCCCAGTCTGCTATTTCCCGAATGGCGTACACCGTCTACATGATGAGCCTGATCTCCTCGCGGATGGTTTGCTATAAAACGACGGGAGGTTTGCCGGGTGGAAGCTTGTTGGTGATGACCGTTGGCTGCCGTGCAACAGTCTCCGGGTGCGGCTCAGCAATCCCTGGGTGCGACGCGACAGTCCCCGGGTGCAGCGAGGCAGTCCCCAGGTGCGGCGAGGCAGTCCACGGGTGTGGCGCGGCAATCCCTAGGTGCGGCGCGGCACCGGATGTTCCTGGGTCTGCGTTGAGTACTATGGAGCCAGATTCCGGTGACGGGGTGATGGAGGGCTTGCGCAGGTGCTCGAGGGAGACTCTAGGCGGTATGGCATGTCTTGTTGAACCGACCTTGGCCAGGGCGTCAACGGCTTCGTTGTTGGCCCTGTGTACATGGTGGAACTCGCATCCTTCGAAGAAGGCGCATAGCTGCTGAACGAAGAAATGGTAGAGGGCCATGTTCGCGTCCCTTGCGTCCCACTCGCCGGATACCTGCTGCACCACCAGGTCTGAATCTCCAAAGCATAGTATTCTCTGAATGTCTATCTGCTTGGCCATATTGAGCCCATGGATGAGTGCTTCATATTCGGCGATGTTGTTGGACGCCTTGAAGTGGATCTAGAGGACGTACTCCAGCCGATCGCCTTTGGGCGAGGTTATCACGATTCTGGCTCCGAGTCCCCCTCGCATCTTGGAGCCGTCAAAGTGTAGCTTCTAGTATGTTAAGTCGGGGACCGGTTCCATGTACTGCGTCTGTGCCCAATCGACGATGAAGTCGGCCAGTGCCTGGGATTTGATTGCCGTCCTTGGCTCATACTGAATGTTTTGTGCAGCGAGCTCTATGGCCCATTTTGCCACGCGCCTGGTGGCGTCCTTGTTGCCAATAATCTCCACGAGGAGGGACAATGCCAGCACCCAGATGGAGTGTTCTTGGAAGTAGTGCTTGAGCTTCTTAGCGGACATGTACACGCCATACACCAGCTTCTGGTAGTGGGGGTAGTTCTGTTTGGGGGAGCGACAATACTTCACTTAGGTAGTACACGGGACGCTGGACCGGCTGGGCCTTCCCCTCTTCTGGCCTCTCCACTACCAGTACCATGCTGAAAACTCTATTTGTGGCGGCGATGCACATCAGCATTGGCTCATTTGCGACTGGTGCCGCAAAAATAGGCGGTGAGGTGAGCATGCGCTTGAGGTCCCGGAAGGCTTCGTCCGCTTGATCTGTCCAGACGAACTTGTCCGTCTTCTTCATGAGTTGGTACAGGGGGAGGGCCTTCTCACCCAGCCGGCTGACGAACCGGCTGAGGAAAGCCAGGCACCCGGTGAACTTATGTACTGTTGGAGATATGCCCTAGAGGCAATAATAAATATAGTTATTATTATATCTTTGTGTTTATGATAAATGTTTACATTCATGCTATAATAGTATTAACAAGGAAACCATTAATACTTGTGTGATTTGTAAACTTAATCTGAAGTCCCTAGTATAGCCTCTATACTTCACTAGCTTGTTGGTTGATTAATGATTGTGGTTTCTATATCATGAACATTGAGATGTTATCAACAACAAGATCATATCGTTAGGAGAATGATATGGTGGACATACTCCTATAGATAAGCGTAGCATAAAGATCAAGTCATTTCAATAGTTCAATTGCTATATGCTTTCTGATACATAGTAACCTAATTCCTTCGACCATGAGATCATGCATATCACCTTTACCGGATGGATGCTTTGATGACATCAAACACCACACCGAATCGGGTGGCTATAAAGGTGGCATTAAGTGTTCGGAAAGTATTGGTTGAAACACATGGATCAAGAGTGGGATTTGTCCATCCACATGACGGATAGATATACTCTGGGCCCTCTCGGTGGAATGTCATCCAATTGGCTTGCAAGCATGTGACTTGGTCACAAGGGATCACATATCACGGGAACGAGAAAAGAGTACTTGTCAGTAACGAGGTTGAACTAGGTATGCAGAGATACCGACGATCATAACCTCGGATAAGTAACATATCGTGAGACAAAGGGAAATTGGTATCGTATGTAAGTGGTTCATTCGATCGCAAAGTAATCGTAGAAATATGTGGGAGCCATATGAATTTCCAGATTCCTCTATTGGTTATTGTTCGGAGAAGTGTCTCGATCATGTCCGCATAATTCACGAACCGTAGGGAGACACACTTAAGGATTCGACGTTGTTTTGAGTAGTTATGGTATTATGAGAAAGAGACCGAATGTTGTTCGGAGTCTCGGATGGGATCCGGGATATCAAGAGGTGATCCGGAATGGTCCGGAGAATAAGATTCATATAAGGAAAGTCCTGTTTCGGAGTTCGGAAATGATTCCGGTGTTTTCATCGGGGATGTTCTGGAAGGTTCCGGAATGTCCGACACTCCGGGGGGGGAAGGGGTACATGAATGTGTCATTACATATTGGAATGATTGCATCATGTACTAAGTGTTCTTGCTGTTCCAAATAAAGGATTAAATTGAATCATAAAACAGAAAAGTCAAATGTCCAGTTTGAAAGTCAAACTGCCAAAACAAGAAACTGTGGGAAACAAGAAAGAGGTGTTGGAATCCGACTTGAGGGAGGAGTCTCCTCCCCAAGCCGGGCGCGCCACCAGGCCGACTTGGGAGGGACTCCTCCCTGGCCTCCCACCTATAAAGGAGGGCAGGGCTCCTCCTAGACACACAAGTTTCACCTCTAGATTTCGTGTTTAGAGCCGTTTGGTTTAGAGCTTCTAATTGCTTTAGCCACGGTTTAGAGCCTTCTAATTGGTTTAGAGCCTTCTAATTGGTGTGTCTAATTACTAGACCACTAATAGCCTCTCTCATAAGCTCCACCATACTGCACCGCTTAAGGCGAAGCCTGGGATCTCCCTCTACTTCGGTACCACGCCGCCAGGCCGAATCTCGAGGAGAGTGCTACAACCTCCGCCTCTTTGGAACAAGGGAGAGGAAGGTCTTCGTCGAGTACCGAACGTGTGACCGATGCGGGAGCGCTGCCGAACGTGGCCGGAAGGATCGTCACGCGATCTTGAGATCGGAAGTGTACGACTACATCACCCACGAATCTCGTTAACCGCTTTGGAATCTTCGAGGGTGAGTTCTTCTATCGACTCGTTGCTACAATCTAGTAGATAGATCTTGGCTTGTTTGTTTGTATGCGATAGAAAATTTTTGTTTTCCATGCTACGAACCCCTCAAAGGGTATCGAGCCGTTTCTATATGTAGATCACAGACGAGTAGAACACAATGGTCATTGTGGGCGTTGATGCTTTTATTGTAGATTGCTTTTGTGTACTTTGCATCTTGCGGTATGTTGGGATGAAGCGGCCGGCTAACCTTACATGACATCGTTCATGAGACTTGCTCCACGCTTGACATGCAACTTGTATTGCATAAGTGGCTTTATGGGTCTGCTTTCTCCTAGCATAGTTAAGATCCAATTTACAACGGGTGATCAACAATGCTAGTATCAATGTTGTGGTTCTTGTTCGTAAGTTAGAACGACACTTATTGAAAGCCCCAAACCACGTAAAATATGCAAAGAAAGTAGAGGCGTCTAACTTTGTTTTGCAGGGGTGTCTTGATGATGTGATATGGCCATGATTGTGATTATATTTGATGTATGCAATGTTCCTTATTGTAAGTCGGCAACGGAGCCATATGGTTGTCTTTAATTTATGTTAAGACCCGCGTGTCTATTCAAAGTAGTTGTAATAGTTGAAGCCGTGGACAACAACCATGGAGAAGCGTCATTGACCTTGATGCAATGCCGTGATGATGGAGATCATGTTCGTGCTTGAAGATGGAGATCGGAGGCACGAAGAAGAAAGGCCATATCATATCACATATATATTGAATTGCATGTGATGTTAATCCTTTATGCATATTGTATTGCTTAGTAGACGGTAGCATTATAAGATGATCCCTCATGCACATCAATTTCAAATCATAAAGTGTTCACCCTTAGTTAGCACCGTTGCTAAAGCTTGTTGTTTCAAGCACCACGTGATGATCGGGTGTGTTAGATTCGCAAGTGTATACAACGTGAGCAAGCCAGATTTGCTCATGCGAAACTAAGGTTTGATCTTGACGAGCCTAGCATGTACGACATGGTCTCGGAACACGGATCACCGAAAGGTAAAGCATGAATCATATAGTAAGATATGATGAACATGACGATTGTTCGCCATTGAAACTATGTCAACTCTCGTGATGATCGGTGTTGATATGGTGGATTTGGTTCGTGTGATCACTAAAACAATGTGAGGGATATTGTTTTGAGTGGGAGTTCACCTAGTTTAATTTCATTAATTAATTTGAACTCAATTTATCGTAAACTTAGTCTAAACTATTGCAAATATGTTGTAGATCAATGGCAGCCCCTACCATCAATTTTAATGCGTTCCTAGAGAAAGAAAAGTTGAAAAACAATGGAAGCAACTTCGGATTGGTTCCGCAATTTGAGGATTGTCCTCACAGTGGTAATTTGACCTATGTCGGATGCACCGGGTGACCCACTGTACTTCGCTGGCGAAGTAAAGAATGTTTACCTCGCTCGGAAGAATCGGTACTCCATAGTTCAGGTGCTATCTTGTATGGTTTAGAATCGGAGCTTCAGAAAAAGGTTTGAAGAGTCAGACCCATATGATATTGTCGAGGATCTCAAATTGATTTTTGAGACTCATGCGGCAATTGAAAGCTATGAGGCTTCTGAAAAGTTCTTTAACTGCAAGATGGAAGAGGGCAGCTCCGTCAGTGAGCATGTGCTTAAGATGTCTTGTCACGCAGACAAACTTCAAAGCTTGGGTATAGTGATTCCTAATGCTTTGGGGATTTACAGTGTCCTCCAATCACTACCACCAAGTTACAAGAACTTTGTGATGAACTACAACATGCAGAACATGAACAAGACGTTGCCAGAACTCTTTGCCATGTTGAAATCTGCAGAAGTGGAGATCAAGAAAGAGCACCAAGTGTTGTTGGTCAATAAGACCACCAAATTTAAGAAAGGCAAGTCTAAGCAAAAGGGACACTTCAAGAAGGGTGGTAAGAAAGTTACCACGCCGACGAAGAAGACCAAGGCTGGACCTAAGCACGATCTCGAGTGCTTTTACTGCAAGGGAGAAGGTCACTGTAAGCGGAATTGCCCAAAGTACTTGGCGGATCTGAAGAACGGCAACATCAAGAAGAAAGGTATATCTGATATACATGTTATTGATGTGTATCTCACTAGTACTCGTAGTAGTGCCTGGGTATTTGATACTGGTTCGGTTGCTCATATTTGTAACTCGAAACAGGTGCTGCAGAATAAACGGAAGCTAGCGAAGAACGAGGTGACGATGCGCGTGGGAAACGGATCAAAGGTTGATGTGATCGCGGTCGGCACGCTACCCCTTCATCTACCATCGGGATTAGTTTTATACTTAAATAATTGTTATTTGGTGCCTGCGTTGAGCATGAACATTATATCGGGATCTTGTTTATTGTGAGACGGTTACTTGTTTAAATCCGAGAATAATGGTTGTTCTATTTATATGAGTAATATGTTTTATGCACATGCACCTTTGATAGATGGTCTATTCTTATTGAATCTCGATAGTGGAAATACACATATCAACAACATTGAGGCTAAACGTTTGAAATCAAGCGATAATTCGACCTATATGTGGCACTGTCGTCTTGGTCACATCAGAGTGAAACGTATGAAGAAACTCCATTCCGATGGACTTCTTGAATCACTTGATTTTAAATCACTTGAAAGATGCGAAGCATGTCTGATGGGAAAAATGACTAAGACTCCATTTTCTGGTATGATGGAGCGAGCTACGGACTTATTGGAAATCATACATACCGATGTGTGTGGTCCAATGAGTGTAGCATCGCGCGGCGGTTATCGTTATGTTCTTACCTTCACGGATGACTTGAGTAGATATGGGTATATCTATTTCATGAAACATAAGTCCGAAACTTTCGAGAAGTTTAAGGAGTTTCAAAGTGAGGTAGAGAATCAACGTAACAAGAAGATTAAATTTCTACGTTCTGATCGTGGAGGTGAATATCTAAGTTACGAGTTTGGCGAGCATTTAAAGAAGTGCGGAATACTTTCACAATTGACACCTGGGAACACCACAACAGTAATGGTGTGTTCGAACGTCAGAATCGAACTCTCTTAGATATGGTTCGTTCTATGATGTCACTTACAGATTTACCGCTATCATTTTGGGGTTATGCATTAGAAACACCGCATTCACTTTAAATAGGGCACCGTCTAAATCCTGAAACGACACCGTATGAATTATGGTTTGGGAAGAAACCTAAATTGTCGTTCCTTAAAGTTTGGGGATGCGAAGCCTATGTAAAGAAGTTACCCCGGACAAGCTTGAACCCAAAGCGAAAAATGCGTCTTCATAGGATACCGAAGGAAACTATTGGGTATACCTTCTATCATAGATCCAAGGCAAAACATTCGTTAAGAATGGATCCTTTCTAGAGAAGGAATTTCTCTCAAAGAAGTGACTGGAAGGAAAGTAGAACTCGACGAGGTTGTCGAACCTTCTCTCGAAATTGCGAGTAGCGCGACACCGGAAGAAGTTCTGTGGTGCTGCACCAATAAGAGAGGAAGCTAATGATGATCATCATGAAACTTCGGTTGAAGTTGCTCTGAGCCTCGAGGTCAACGAACTCGTACCACTCCAGTTGGTATGATTCCGTTATGAATGTCATGGTGGTGGACAACACCGATGACCCCGAGACATATGAGGAAGCGATGATGAGCCCAGATTCCAATAAATGGCAAGAAGCCATGAAATCCGAGATTGGATCCATGTACGAAAACCAAGTATGGACTTTGGTGGACTTACCGGATGGCCGGAAGGCTGTCGAGAACAAATGGATTTTCAAGAAGAAAACAGATGTTGATGGTAATGTTCATCTATAAAGCTCGACTTGTCGCAAAAGGGTTTCGACAAATTCAAGGAGTTGACTACGATGAGACTTTCTCACCGGTAGCGAAGCTAAAGTCTGTGAGGATTATGTTAGCAATCGCTGCATATTATGATTATGAGATATGGCAGATGGATGTCAAAACAACATTCCTCAATGGAGACATTGATGAAGAGTTGTATATGATGCAACCCAAAGGTTTTGTCAATACTAAAGATGCTAACAAGGTATGCAAACTTCAACGGTCCATCTATGGATTGAAGCAGGCATCCCGAAGTTGGAATCAACGTTTTGATAAGGTAATCAAAAGTTTTGGTTTTATACAAACTTATGGAGAAGCTTGTATTTACAAGAAAGTGAGTGGGAGCTCAGAGCATTCTTAATACGTATGTGGATGACATATTGTTGATTGGGAATGATGTAGACCTTCTTAATAGTGTCAAGGAATATTTGAATAATAGTTTTTCAATGAAGGATCTTGGCGAAGCACTTACATATTAGGCATAAAGATTTATAGAGATAGATCAAACGCCAAATATCATTGTCACAGTACATATTTGGACAAAGTTCTAAAGAGATTTGGAATGGAAGAAAGCAAGAAAGGGTTCTTGCCCATGTTGCTCAATCGACCTTGAGTAAAACTCAAAGTCCGACATCGCGTAAGATAGAGAAAGGATGAGTAAGACTCCTATGCCTCAGCCATAGGATCTCTAATGTATGCCATGCTATGTACTAGACCCGACATTGCATATGCCGTTAGTTTAACTAGCAGATATCAAAGTGATCCAGAGTGGATCATTGGACAATGATCAAAAACATCCTTAAGTACTTGAGAAGAACTAAGGATATGGTTCTTTCTTATGGAGGTGATGAACAGCTCGTTGTTAATGGTTACACCGATGCTAGTTGGAACACGATCCGGATGATTCTAAATCACAATCCGGATACGTATTTATTTTGAATGGTGCAGCTTAGCTAGAGGAGTGCAAAGCAAAGCGTTGTGGCGAGATCTTCAATGAATCGGAATACATGGTCGCTTGGAGGCTTCACAAGAAGCGATATGGATGAAAGAGTTCATTACAGAGGGTGTGGTTCCAAGTGCTACTGGACCCAATGTCATTCATCTGTGATAACATGGGCGCCATAGCCAATGCGCAAGAACCAAGGTCACACAAGAAGTGAAGCATATCAAGCTGCTTTCACGCTATTCGAGAACATATCCAGATGGGGATATAAAGATTTGCAAAGTACACAGATCTGAATGTGGCGGATCCGTTGACTAAACCTCTCCCGAGGGCAAAACATGACCAACACCAAACTGCCATGGGTGTTCGGTATATTACCATGTAATCTAGATTAGATGACTCTAGTGCAAGTGGGAGACTATTGGAGATATGCCCTAGAGGCAATAATAAATATAGTTATTATTATATCTTTGTGTTTATGATAAATGTTTACATTCATGCTATAATAGTATTAACAAGGAAACCATTAATACTTGTGTGATTTGTAAACTTAATCTGAAGTCCCTAGTATAGCCTCTATACTTCACTAGCTTGTTGGTTGATTAATGATTGTGGTTTCTATATCATGAACATTGAGATGTTATCAACAACAAGATCATATCGTTAGGAGAATGATATGGTGGACATACTCCTATAGATAAGCGTAGCATAAAGATCAAGTCATTTCAATAGTTCAATTGCTATATGCTTTCGACATAGTAACCTAATTCCTTCGACCATGAGATCATGCATATCACCTTTACCGGATGGATGCTTTGATGACATCAAACACCACACCGTAACTGGGTGGCTATAAAGGTGGCATTAAGTGTTCGGAAAGTATTGGTTGAAACACATGGATCAAGAGTGGGATTTGTCCATCCACATGACGGATAGATATACTCTGGGCCCTCTCGGTGGAATGTCATCCAATTGGCTTGCAAGCATGTGACTTGGTCACAAGGGATCACATATCACGGGAACAAGAAAAGAGTACTTGTCAGTAACGAGGTTGAACTAGGTATGCAGAGATACCGACGATCATAACCTCGGATAAGTAACATATCGTGAGACAAAGGGAAATTGGTATCGTATGTAAGTGGTTCATTCGATCGCAAAGTAATCGTAGAAATATGTGGGAGCCATATGAATTTCCAGATTCCTCTATTGGTTATTGTTCGGAGAAGTGTCTCGATCATGTCCGCATAATTCACGAACCGTAGGGAGACACACTTAAGGATTCGACGTTGTTTGAGTAGTTATGGTATTATGAGAAAGAGACCGAATGTTGTTCGAGTCTCGGATGGGATCCGGATATCACGAGGTGATCCGGAATGGTCCGGAGAATAAGATTCATATAAGGAAAGTCCTGCTTTGAGTTCGGGAATGATTCCGTGTTTTCATCGGAATGTTCTAGAAGGTTCGGATTGTCCCAAGCACTGGGGAGGGTACATGAATGTGTCATTACTTAATGGAATGATTGCATCATGTACTAAGTGTTCTTGCTGTCCCAAATAAAGGATTAAATTGAATCCTAAAACAAAAAGTCAAATGTCCATTTGAAAGTCAAGCGCCAAAACAAGAAACTGTGGGAAACAAGAAAGAGGTGTTGAATCCGACTTGAGGAGGAGTCTCCTCCCCAAGCCCCAAGGCCACCCAAGGCCGACTTGGGAGGGACTCCTCCCTGCCGCCTCCCCACCTATAAAAGGAGGGCAGGGCTCCTCCTAGACACACAAGTTTCACCTCTAGATTTCCAGGTTTAGAGCCGTTTTGGTTTAGAGCTTCTAATTGCTTTAGCCAGCGGTTTAGAGCCTTCTAATTGGTTTAGAGCCTTCTAATTGGTGTGTCTAATTACTAGACCACTAATAGCCTCTCTCATAAGCTCCACCATACTCGCACCGGCTTAAGGCGAAGCCCTGCGGGATCTCCCCTCTACTTCCGGTACCACGCCGTTGTGCTGCCGGAATCTCGAGGAGAGTGCTACAACCTCCGCTGCCTGCTGGAACAAGGGAGAGGAAGGTCTTCGTCGAGTACCGAACGTGTGACCGACTGCGGGAGCGCTGCCGGAACGTGGCGCCGGAAGGATCGTCTACGCGATCTTGAGATCGGAAGTGTACGACTACATCACCCACGAGAATCTGCTCTCGTTAACCGCTTTGGAATCTTCGAGGGTGAGTTCCTCTATCGACTCGTTGCTACAATCTAGTAGATAGATCTTGGCTTGTTTGTTTGTATGCGATAGAAAATTTTTGTTTTCCATGCTACGAACCCCTACATGTACATCGTGTAGGCTTTATGGCAGCTCCATGCGCTCGATGGCTCTGGCCTTCTCCGGGTTCGCCTCGATCCCTCGCTCGGAGACGAGAAAACCGAGGAGCTTATCGGTTGGGACGCCGAAGACGCACCTTTTCGGGTTCAGTTTGATTTGGAAGCGGCGGAGATTTTCGAACGTTTCCTTCAGGTCCTTGAGTAGTGTGTGTTGTTCCTTGGTATTGATGACGACGTCGTCTGCAGGAACTTCTGCATGCAGCACTGGTAGGTTGCTCCTGCATTCTTCAGACCGAAGGGCATGGTGGTGTAGCAGTAAGCCCCATACGGGGTTATGAATGATGTCTTTATTTGATCGGTTACATTGATCTTGATCTGGTGATAACCCGAGTAAGCGTCTAAAAAAGACAACAAATCACATCCAGCAGTGGAGTCAATGACTTGATATATCCGCGACAGAGCGAAAGGATCCTTGGGGCATGCCTTGTTGAGGCTGGTGTAGTCGACACACATGCGCCATGTCTTTTTCTTCTTCAGTACCAGCACCCGGTTGGCCAGCCATTCCGGGTGGAAAACTTCCATGATGAAGCCGGCTGCGAGCAGCTGTGTGATCTCCTCACCAATGGTTCTTCTTTTTTCTTCTGTGAAGTGGCGTAAAGATTGTTTGACCAGCTTCGCATCTGGTCGAACATGAAGAGAGTGCTCGGCGAGTTCCCTCCGGACACCTGGCATGTCTTTGGGGCACCATGCAAAAATGTCCCGATTCTCACGGAGGAATTCGATGAGCGCGCTTTCCTATTTGCTGTTCAGGCCGTCTCCGACCAGGACAAACTTGCCCTGGTCCTCCTCGTTAAGCAGGATCTTCCTTGTGTCATGCGAAGGCTTGAACTGTGATTATCCAGCCGGCTTAGGCATATCCTTCTGTAGAGCCACCATGTTCTGCATTATGACGCGCTTCTCCTCGGCGATGATCATTGCCTCGGCTAGCTTGGATCCGTCTGTGGCGCACTCGATCGAACGCTTGTAGCAGCAGTCAACGGTGATCACTCCTTTTGGGCCTGGCAGCTTCATTTTGAGGTACGCATAGTGCGGCAATCCAATGAACTTGGTGAGGGCTGGGCGCCCTATCATGGCGTGGTAGGCACTGGATAGGTTCACCACCTCGAACCAAATCGGCTCGCGACAAAAGTTGTTCTCGCTGCCGAAGATGACGTCAAACCGGATCTTGCCGATTGGCGAGTGCGACGGGCCTGGCACTGCCCCGTGGAATGAAGTGCTTGAGGGCTGCAACTGGGACTCACTGATGCCGAGCCGCTCGAGGCTGCTACGGTACAGGAGGTTGATGCTGCTGCCTCCATCGATGAGTACATGGGAGAAACGACACGAGTGTTTCTTGGAGATGATGATGGGGTCGAGGACCAACGCGTAGCTGCCAGGGCTTGGTAGCACAGCCGGCTGGTCTTCTTTACTGCAGGTGATTGCCTGGTCCGACCAATGTAGGTATTGGGGAACAGGGGGAACAATTGCGTTCACCTCCGCCTCGCGTCTCCTTTTGGTGTGCTTCGTCTCCGGCTCCACAAGGAAGATGTGGTAATTTCCCACTTGTCGTGGGTAACCATCCTCATCATCCTCGCGGCGGTTGCACCGCTCCCTGTTGTCTGGTGGGCCTCCGGCTGTCGGTGGAGGCGGTGGTGGGAGCCTACTAACTTCAGCCATTTTCTTTGTCTAGCTGCACTGGCGCGTTGTGTGGTTTGCAGGTTTGCTGCCGCCACTGTGGAACTTGCACAGCCCATCGAGCATGGACTCCAAGGTGTACTTGGCCCGTGGCGGCCTATCATCTGGCCACTGCCTCCGACTGCTGCCGGCAGTCGGGTCTTCGTGCATCGCAGCTACTTGCTTGGCGCCATACCGGCTGTTAGGTTGGTCGTCTTTCCTCTTGCCATGGCGGTTGTCGTGGCCGTGCCACCTAGGGTGATGGTCGCCCGGTTGGCGGTTCCCTGCCTGCTCGTCTATTACGAGTTGGACTTGGTCATCCACCACAATGGGCTTCTTCATGGCCACGTCGGCGGTGGCGTACTTGTCTACAATGGCCATGACTTGGGCCATGGTTTGCGGATCTGCCCAGATGAGCTTGTGCTTCAGCATGGTGCCGTCTCGGCAAACGTTGGTGAAGAAGTCGGTTGCCTAGTGCTCACGCACCCCTTCACACGAGTTATGCATGCTGGTCCACCGGGTGACGTATGCACGGTCGGACTCTTCCTTGCCTTGTACACAAAGGGCGAGCTCCACTTGTATGTTCCGGTGAAGTTCCGAATGAACGCTTCCTCGAAGACCAGCCAAGCGTTGATGTTGTTGTCGGGGAGGCTATTGAGCCATGTTCTTGCCAAATTGACGAGCATGAAGGGGACGTAATAGACGACCAGGAGGAGGTTTCCGTTGGCGATTCCCACTACGGTGGTGTAATCCACCAACCAATCCTCGGGATTGACCGTGCCGTTGTATTTTGGCATGTCCCTTGGAAGCGAAAAACCCTTTGGAAATTTCTCGTTCCGGATGCACGGACCAAAACACTTCGGACCAGCCAGACTTTCTTCCTCCAGCGTGCGTGATTGCACCAAGAGATCGATGCGCTCGCGCGCGTCAGCGGGTTCTCGGGGGCCAAGTCGGCCCTTCAAACGCGACGCGGGTGGGTCCTTGTTTGCCTCTGCTCCTTCCTCCGGGGAGCGCGCCTTCTTTTCTAGGGAAATTCCTGCTGCCCGAGCGTGGCTCACGCTAGAAGCAGTGGCGTCTCGGTCGTGGCGGCCACTGATACGTCGGAAACGTATCTATAATTTTTGATGCTCCATGCTTATTTAGTATCTACTTTGCTTTGCTTTGTCTACACTTTGAGGTGTTTTTATATCTTTTCTGTAACTAACCTATTAACAAGTTGCTACAGTGGCAGTTGCTTGTTTCATCTGTTTTTGGTTCCAGAAAGGCAGAAAATCAATATTCTCAGAATTGGACGGGACAAAAGCCAAAGTCAATATTTTACCATGGGCGACACGAAGTCCAGAGGGGAGATGGAGAAGCGAACCAGGGCCACCACACCCCCCTAGGCGCGGGTGGGCCCACCCCGCGCCTGGGTAGGGTGTGGGCCCCCTGGCCTCCTCCCAGCCTCGCCTCTTCGCCTATAAGAAGCCCCCGGGGAGAAAACCCTAAATCTTCCATCATACTTCCAGAAAAAGTTCCGCAGCGCCTCCACCACCGAAGGGGAGATTCAGGGGACAAAAAGTCTCCATTTCGGCACCTTGTCGGGACAGGGAAGTGCCCCCGGAGCCATCTCCATCGATCTCCATCACCATCTTCATCACCATTGTTGATTCCCATGATGAGGAGGGAGTAGTTCTTCCTCGAGGCTAAGGGCTCTACCGGTAGCTATGTGTTCATCTCTCTCTCTCTATGCATGATCATGTTGTGGTCATGAGCTTTGTAATCTAGTAGATCTACCTTGCTACTCAAGTGATTCAATAGATCTCTGCTCTCCCCATGTGTATGAAAGTGACAGCATGCAAGCCATGGTGGCACTTAGGTTTGAGTCTACATAAATACTCATTGTGCTTTAATAGATCTATGCTTTTCCCCATGTGTGTGACAGTGACAGCGTGCATGCCATGTGTGACACTTAAGCTAGATTACGTATATATTTGTTATGATTTATGTTTTGAGTTGGTTGTCTCTATGAAATTGTGGTGTTTGTTGGAACCATCTAGTGCTCAAGGTGACAATGTGGGGTTATTTAGATTGGGGAAGGCCCTACCATGGATTGGAGTGTCCAACCGTAGAGTAGTTAAGAGTAGTATCATGAAGAGAGGATATTTATATGAGAGAGTGTTCACTAGGGAAAGTATGATCCCTAGGCCTTGTTTCTAAACATTGAAACATCGTTTGCTACTAGATTTGTTGCATGTTTGCTTGCTTACTTCCTTTTGCCTTTAGTATTTACCTCACCGTCAAGCTATTTTCTAGCACCATTACCACTTTTATTTCAGTATCTCTTCGCCAAACTAGTGCATCTATACACCTGACAAGTGTATTGGGTGTGTTGGGGACACAAGAGACTTCTTGTATCTTAATTGCAGGGTTGCTTGAGAGGGAATACCTTTGACCACTTCCTCCCTGAGTTCGGTAAACCTTGGGTAATCCACTTAAGGGAAACTTGATTCTGTTCTACAAGCTCTGCACTTGGAGGACCAACAACTGTCTACAAGAATAGAAGTGCGTAGACATCAAGCTATTTTCTGGCGCCGTTGCCGGGGAGGTAAGGTAAAAGATACTCACATCCTCCGGTGTGAGTGCTCGAAGTTATTTCCTTTAGATTCTGCAATTTTGTCTTTTTGTTTCTTGTTTTCACTAGTTAGGCTTAATGGAAAACAACAACAAAATTAGAGAGCTTTATAGTATTTATCTTGAGTTAGGACATGAAGTGTTTGAAGAGAAAATTAAAAAACCTATGGAACTTTATTTGCATGCTAATAGCAATGATATTAATATGAATTCTTTGAACACCATTATTGCTAATGCTATGGAAAAGTCTAAGCTTGGGGAAGCTAGTTTTTATGAAAATGATCTTTTTAGTTCCCCAGCTTTGGAAGATAGCTATTCTATTGCTTATGATGATACCAAACCTCCAATATATGATGATTACAATGATGAATATGATATTTTTAGTCCACTTACTATTGAGGAGAAAATTAATTATGATTACAATATGCCTCCTATATTTGATGATTTTGGTGATGAGAATAATAGTGATAGCTATTTTTTTGAATTTGCTCCCACTACAATTAATAAGGATGACTATGCTTATGTGGAGAGTAATAATTATTTTATGCATGTGGCTCATTATAAGAATGTTTTATGTGATAGTTATATTTTTAGTATCATTCATGTTTCTACTGAAAGTTATTATGATAGAGGGAAACATGGTATTATGTATCTCAACAATATTAAGTTTCCCCTCTTTATGTTGAAAGTTTTGAAGTTGCACTTGTTTTGCTTTCCTATGCTTGTTGCTTTGTGATTTCATGACTTGTTTCTTTACAAGATTTCTATGCATAGGAAGTGGGTTAGACTTAAATGTGTTTTGAATTTTCTTCTTGATGCTCTCTTTTACTTCAATTCATATTTCTTATGTGAGCATCTTCTCAAACTATCAAGCCTAACTTAAAGGCATTAAAGAAAAGTACTTATTGGGAGATAAACCAGAAGTTTCTTGAGTCTTGGAAGTTATTACTTAAGTAATGAACTCTCCTTATCCTTTTTGTTTGCTTTTTGTGCCAAGAATGACCTCTAATGAGAGGAAAGTGAGATTTTGGGAGTTGCTGTCCCGAAACAGATTTCTGTCCTCCACCATAAAAATTCGTGAGGAGTCTCTGTAATTAGGATTGTGCTGATATTTTACGCATAAATCCCCCAATATGTTAGCTAACTTTCGTTAGTTCAACACTTTTTGATTTGAGCATCAGAAGATTTTCGAAAAATCGTTTTCTACCTTCTGGCCTGTTTTGATAGATTTCTGCCATTATTTGAATTTGCTTCTTATCGATTTCTTTTTGAGTTCTCTTTTTGGGAATTGAGATTTTTAAAGGAAGTTGCTTTAGTATATTGTGTTTTTAGTGAAATTCTTGATGTTCTAAAGCTAAACCCAAGGGTCTATTATCTTTTAAATACACTAATGTTGCTAATGAAAATTGTGTGAAGTTTTGTATGAAGGAAAATTTTCAGGTGTAGAGAAAGAATGATGTAATGAGATGAAGAATGGACAAAAGCTCAAGCTTGGGGATGACACCCCGTGTCACCCCAAGAAATATTCAAGAGGTACAAGAGTCAAAGCTTGGGGATGCCCAAGGCATCCCCTTCTTTATCAATAAAAAGCTCAGGTCTTTCTAGACACTTCGTTTTTATTGTTTTATGCACTGTTGTGTTATTCTTGGAGCGTCTTAGTTTTAATTTTTGGTTTTTGTTTGCTTAGTTTGCGTGAATAAGTTGGTTGGGTCCCAACACACTTCTTGTGGAGAGATACACACTCTTTTTTATTGCCTAGAACACTCTAGTTTTCATTCTTATTGTTTTGTGAGTGTTCTCTTTTGCTAGCACTATGTTTAACCTTAGTTTTCTTGTGCTTTCCGCTTAGAACTTTTTAGTTCTTATTTTTGGATTTGTGAGACATGCTCACTGATTTTTATTGATTATTATCTTTGTGAGTTGTTTCAAATAATTTGCTTGGTGTTGGAAAAGAGTAGGATGCTTCATGTTTAAGTGGTACAAAAGTGAGCTTGCTTTGACTGTGGCTTAGACTTTATCTTGTCATGATAGATGTTGTTTTGACCTTATGCTTAGTGATTATTGCTGTAGCATGACTTTCTCCAAATCATTGAGAGTGCTTAGTGTGCCTTGAAAAAATCATGCGTTGTTTTAGCATACAAAAGCATAGTATTGTGGTATTCTCCTTTGATACTTTGTTTGGGTTTACTTGGCACATGCTCAAACCATGTTATGACTCTAGAAAGTCACGATTAGCCACTATGATCATTTAGTCCTTGACTTGTAGTACGACTATATGCTTTGATTAGTAATGTTTTGTCGCTCTGCATGATTATTGCCATTATTGCTCTCTTAGTTGGTTGCTCCCAGTCTTTTGCTAGCATCCACTTGTATGAGTAAGCTCTACTCATGCCTCCAACTCCCAATAAACCAAGTTATTCCAAAGTGTCCACTATAAACTCCTATGCATGGCGTGTTACACCATTCCAAGTATATTCTTGTTTTCATCTATCTTTCAATTAAAAACTATTTTGTTATGTGAAAACTTAGTGATTAAAGCCCTCACGAACTTGATGGCACACTTTATATTCTTTGCCCCTAATAAAATTGAACCATTGTGTCGTCTATGTTGTATATGCTTGCACTTATACGTTGGAATTAGCAGAACCATGCTGTCATGGGGAACGTTTTCAACATTGAACATGTACTTTGTACACAGTTGATATCATGCTCTTTTTCCATGGATGTCACCGGTGTGAAATAAAAATGGATCTTGTAAGTCCATGGAGTTATGTATTTTGTGTTAGAGAAACGCCTGGGCCGCTAGCCTAAGCCATGCCTAATCATGGTGGAAACTTGCAGCATCACCATAATGAGCTATCTGTGAAGCATCCTCAATAAAAATGTATGCAAATAGTAAATAAAAAGATCACTGAGACGCTCATTGTCTGCTTGCCTTGTCATTTTTGTTATGGGATAGCTCCTGTACCATGTGCAAGGGGTACCCCGTTGGTGGTTCTCTATGATACGCATGTACTTACTATGACAAGAACTTACAGGTGACTGAAGTTGAGTAGCATGAGGTGTGGCCCTCATATTCAAGGGACATGAGATTGTCAACTTATACTTTGTCAAGCATATACTCCATAGCTTGTTCACTTTAACCTTAATCACTTCAAGATGCTTATGATAGGGGCAATGAGGGCTGAAAGCTAACAAGTACCATAATTTTTGGAAGCTCCTTTTGAAGCTTGAAATCCCTGCTTCCCTTTATGAAGGGATTTTCTTCCACTATTATATTGAGTCTCCACCTTCTATCCATAGGCACCAATTATGAGAGCATAGTTGCCATTCTTATTTCTATGTGCAGTGTCCCAAAACTTATTGATTGATGCATATTGTGATATTACTTGTTCTTGTGCTACTTGTTTCTAGTCACCCTTGTGAACTTTGAAGGTGTCCTATGCATCTATTTGCTACTCTATAAGGGACAAGCTGATTGCCACTATGCCATGTTTTCTGTATGTGAAACAAACAAACGTTTTTCAATGCATGTTATTCATGATCTTTGTTTGTAGCCTTTCATGTTGCATGCATAGTTTCTATGTATTATTGTTATAACTCCATCTTCCATGCACATGTTTAGAGTTCTTTGATCCCAGCTTTCAATGATTGCAAATGATTTGATCTTAGTTTTGATGGTGCATGTCACCTCAAAAATTATTATTTTTATCACTTAACTACTTGAGGACGAGCAGGAGTTAAGCTTGGGGATGCTTGATACGTCGAAAACGTATCTATAATTTTTGATGCTCCAAGCTTGTTTAGTATCTACTTTGCTTTGCTTTATCTACACATTGAGGTGTTTTTATATCTTTTTTGGAACTAACCTATTAACAAGTTGCCACAGTGCCAGTTGCCTGTTTTCTTCTGTTTTTGGTTCCAGAAAGGCAGAAAATCAATATTCTCGGAATTGGACGAGACAAAAGCCAAAGTCAATATTTTACCGTGGGCGACACGAAGTCCAGAGGGGAGACGGAGAGGCGAACCAGGGCCACCACACCCCCCTAGGTGCGGGTGGGCCCACCCTGCGCCTGGGTAGGGTGTGGGCCCCCTGGCCGCCTCCCAACCTCGCCTCTTCGCCTATAAGAATCCCCCGGGGATAAAACCCTAAATCATCCATCATACTTCTAGAAAAAGTTCCGTAGCGCCGCCGCCACCAAAGGGGAGATTCAGGGGACAAAAAGTCTCTGTTCCGGCAGCCTGCCGGGATGGGGAAGTGCCCCCGGAGCCATCTCCATCGATCTCCATCACCATCTTCATCACCGTTGCTGATTCCCACGATGAGGAGGGAGTAGTTCTTCCTTGAGGCTAAGGGCTCTACCGGTAGCTATGTGTTCATCTCTCTCTATATGCATGATCATGTTGTGGTATGACCTTTGTAATCTAGTAGATCTACCTTGCTACTCAAGTGCTTCAATAGATCTCTGCCCTCCCCATGTGTATGAAAGTGACAGCGTGCATACCATGGTGGCACATAGATTTGAGTCTACATAAATACTCGTTGTGCTTTAATAGATCTATGCTTTTCCCCATGTGCGTGACAGTGACATCGTGCATGCCATGTGTTGCACTTAAGCTAGATTACATATATATTTGTTATGAGTTATATTTTGAGTTGGTTGTGTCTGTGAAATTGTGGTGTTTGTTGGAACCATCTAGCGCTCAAGGTGACAGTGTGGGGTTATCTAGATTGGGGAAGGCCCTACCGTGGATTAGAGTGTCCAACCAAAGAGTAGTTAAGAGTAGTATCATCAAGAGAGGATATTTATATGAGAGAGTGTTCTCTAGTGAAAGTATGATCCCTAGGCCTTTTTTCTAAACATTGAAACACCATTTTCTATTAGATTTGTTGCATGTTTGCTTGCTTCCATCCTTTTGCCTTTAGTCTTTACCTCACCGTCAAGCTATTTTCTGGCACCGTTACCACTTGTATTTCACTATCTCTTCGCCGAACTAGTGCATCTACACACCTGGCAAGTGTATTGAGTGTGTTGGGGACACAAGAGACTTCTTGTATCTTGATTGTTGGGTTGCTTGAGAGGGAATACCTTTGACCACTTCCTCCCTGAGTTCGATAAACTTTGGGTAATCCACTTAAGGGAAACTTGCTTCTGTTCTACAAACCTCTGCACTTGGAGGCCCAACAACTGTCTACAAGAATAGAAGTGCGTAGACATCAGCCACGATTGCCATATTCACCACGCGGGCAGCTATTCTGCCCGACTCCTCCTGGGAGGACGTCTGCTGATGCTTGCTTCCTCCATGCGCCGTCTGGTCCGCGCCTTTGCGGACGACTATGTCTCCGGTGTTACCCATCGGCCTGCTGCTTGTTAGCTTTGGCGATGAGGAGATGGACGCGCTCCTGCTGGCGACGAAGCTCTTCTCCCTCGAGGTGCTTCAACTCCGTGGCCGCCGCTTCGGCCGCTCTAATTTTCTTGTCAGGGGTGCTGTAAACGGCCGCGCCACGCCTGCGTGTGAGTCGGCGGCGCGGTCCAGTTCCGATGCGAGGTCACACCCCCTATGCTGGACCTGCCTGGTGAAGCCGTGGGCAGCGTTGTACTCATGCATGGTGGGGTTTAGTCGGCACTGGTTAGCGGAAACCTTGGTAGCTTCCTCCAGGATCTTTTGGCGCGTGGCTTCGAGCGTGACCGCGGCGGCTGCCGGGTCCACCTCGACAATGACTGGAGCGCGTAGGTGCTGGATAGAGGTAGCGAGCGGATCTTGCTCTTGCTCGAGCGTGGAGCATTCTCCTCCCTCTCGGCGCTCCTGAAGTGGGCGGTGGTGTTAGAGGGTGTTTACCACCATGACTTTGACGCAATCGTTCGCCGCGGTCAGGCCGTGGGCGAGGTGGCTGAGAGGCACGTCGAGGATGGAGGTGACCATGCTGGGAAAGACCTCGACGATGGTGGCGACATAGACGCGGATGTCCCCGAAGTGCATGATGGAGCCGTTGGCGGGGAAGGTGTTCTCGGAGAAGCATGCGGCATTGTCGACGACGCAGTCAAAAGCGCCAAATGTGAGGACGAGGTCAGAGGCCACGATTTCATCGGAAACGAGCAGAAGTCCCGTGCGGAAGATGATCCCAGCCGAAGAGTTGTGCCCCACGGTGGGACAACTGTCATGGTGTGGAACACGGCAGTGCCATCGGGGATGGCTAAAGAGGGACACTCAGATGCAATCGGTGGCTCACGCAACGGGTTGGCCACGGTTAACTGCAAACACAGCGACGTACCCAGGTTCGGGGCAATCTTGGCGAGGTAGCACCCCTACTCCTGTAAGATGAACTATATGGTGGGGCGAATGCCCAATACAGATGCTCCTAGAGTTGTTTCCTTAGCTACTGTCGAGAGCTAGAGGAAGATGAAAACTAGAGGCTAGCCCTTCTCTCTCTCTACCTTTGCCTTACCTAGAACCCCAGCTCTGCCCTCCCTTATATACTGATCTAGGTGGCAGATTACAATTTGGGATCTAGGGTTTACTGTTTGGATATGGGTTTATAGGGCAGGTCCGGCTGCAGGTCCCAGCCGGTGGGCCAGGACCCAGTCCGCCCTTCTTTTAGTGTCATCCTCTTATTTAGCGGTCACCAGGGCTTCCTTTGGGGCATCACTCTTACTTTAATGGTCACCCGGACTGCTTTTGGCGGCTAGCCGACCACTTTACTTTATCCTCGTCGGGTAGCGCTGGTCGTGACGGCACGCCAGCCTGCCTGATGACGAAGGGGAGGGGCAGAGGCGTACCCCACAAGGAGCATCACCCCCTCCGTGCTCTCCATCGAATCCAAGGTGAGCCGGGTGGAGGTGGCCACCCGGCCGGTTCTTCTGGCTACCGGGCTAGACGGGCCAGCCGGGAAAGCTTTAAGCCCAGCCGGGCGGTGTTAGCCAACCAGCTGGTGTTGTCCTTCTTGAGGGCCAGGCGGCCTGTGCCTTCTAGAGCCGGCCTACTTGGGCCTAGCTTTCCCTACCCGGGGGTTATCCCCCCGACACCCATCCCTTCATGAACTACCTCCTCAAGGACGATCTTCCAGATGACGAGGTGGAGGCAAGGAAAACCGGCGCTGCGTGCACATATACACCATCATCAACAAGGAGATGTACAAGCGCAACGCCGCGGGCGTCTTTCAGTGGTGCATCGACACGGAAACTGGATACTGACTGCTGAAGGAGATCCACCAGGGGGAATGCGGCCACCATGCCTCTTCTCACGCCCTGGTCACGAAGGCAATGAGCCACGACTTCTACTGGCCCACCACCTGGGAGGACGCGGACTAGCTGGTTCGTGCATGCAATGGGTGCCATCCATTTGGCCGACTAAGGCACATGCTGACTTCAGCGCTCAATACTATACCGATCACATGGCCCTTTGCTGTCTGGGGGCTGGACATGGTCGGCCCCTTCAAGCGAGCTCGAGCCGGCATGACCCACCTATTGGTGGTGGTGGACAAGTTCACCAAGTGGATCGAGGGAGAAGATGATCCGGAAGCTGGACGGTGCCACGGTCGTCACCTTCTTCCGGGAAATCATCACCCGGTTCGGGTACCCCCACAACATCATCACCAATAACGGCATGAACTTCGCCAACGAAGATTTCGCCCGGTTCTGCCACAACAAGGGGATCCGACTAGACTTCATGTCCGTCGCACATCCGCAGTCCAACGGGCAAACGTCTTGGTGCTAGCCGGAATCAAGCCCCGACTGATCGGGCCACTGGAGCACTTGCCCGAATGATGGATTGAGGAACTCCCGGCTGTGCTATGGAACCTGCGCAGTACCCCGAATCGCTCAACTAACTTCACCCCATTCTTCCTCACCTACGGCTCAGAAGCGGTCCTTGCGGCGAACGTCGAGTTTGACTCACCCCGCAAGCTCCTCTTTACGGAGAAGGAGAACCCGGAGGCGATGGAGGACAGCGTGGACCTACTCGAGGAGGCCCGTGAGCTGGCCTTGTCCAGGTAAGATATATACCAGCAAGGGCTGTGCCAGTACCACTCGAACCAGATCCGGACTGTTGTGTTCCGCTAGGGCGATCTGGTGCTCCGGCTGATATAAGACACCAAGGGAATGCACAAGTTGTATCCTCCATGGGAAGGCCCTTTCATCATCAACAAGGCGCTCCACAACAACTCCTACTACCTCCTCGACGTGCAGCAGCCGCATAAGAACAAGATGGACAAGTCAGACGAGGAGACAGAGCGGCCGTGGAATGCATACCTGCTCCGTCCATTTTACACTTAATCGAAAGCCAGTGTATGTATCTAGAACCTTGAATGAATGAAATATGTGGAACCCTGGCGGATGCTCGGGGGCTCCTTTCCAGATATTTGATTGTTGTTCTTTTCCGATTAATCTTGCAATGTTTTTCCAGATCCGTCGACCCCTAACCGGGGGCTCGCTGGTTGGCCCGACCTGCTAAATCTATAAACGGACTGAGTAGTGTGCAACGATGTCGGAGGCCCACTCTTCGTCTCAGTTACAGACAGCAACTGGGCTGTACGGCTAGAAAGAGAAAAAGTCTGAGGCATCCCACATGAAAAACGATGAAAGATGCGACGGATCGGACATTTCGGCGATGTGCCTAGTTGATATTTTCTGGCTACTAATCCTCTAGTACCGTGCGCAATGTATTGTCAGATCCCCCTTCGGTTCCGGCTCCAGACCACAACCCGGCTTCCCAGCAAGGACACATCATAAACAACAGAGAACACGGGAAAGTGACTAAGTGTTCAGAAAAGCACGAGCTAGTTTTCGAAAAATTGAAAAATGCTAGTCAGATAATGGCAGGTGCATCGCACAAGTGTACTGATAAAAAAACATTTCTGTGTGTTTTATTTTGCACGATCACACCGAGTCGAATCTCAAGGGAAGATAAGATTCGAAGCACCTACCTGCGGTAGCTACTTCGAATCTCGGGGGCTACACCCAGTGGGTGCACTGTGAAGGGAATATGCCCTGAGAGGCAATAATAAATTGTTTATTATGTGTATTCCAAGTATATGATAGATGTTTATTTTGCATGCTATAATTGTATTAATACGGAAACATTAATACATGTGTGTTTAATAAACAAACAGAAAGTTCCTAGTTAAGCCTCTCTCATAAACTAGCTCGTTGATTAACAAGATGATCAAGGTTTCCTGATCATGGACATTGGATGTTGTTAATAACGGGATCACAACATTAGTGTAATGATGTGATGAACATTCATCCGAAGTATAACATTACGATCAAAGTCATTGAGTTTATATTGCTATAACAACTTACGAAGTGATCCTAATCCTTAGACCATGAGATCATGTCAATCACTAACACCGGAAGAGTTTCTTGATAACATCAAACGCGTCACCGTAACGGGGTGATTATAAAGATGGGTTGAACTAATAAAGTGTTATGTTGAGGCTCATGGATCAAGAGTGGAATTTGTTCATCCCGATGACGGATAGATATACTCTGGGCCCTCTCGGTGATATCACATTGATTAGCTTGCAAGCAAGTGATTTGATCACTAGAATGTTATATCACGGAGCGAGAAAAGAGTGCATGTCGATGCGAGATCAAACTAGGTATGGAGATACCGATCGAATCTCGGACATGTAATATATCGTGAGACAAAGGGATTAAGATACTAGCGTAAAAGGTTCCGACGATCACAAGAAAGTCATCGTTGAATGTGTGGGAGTCGTATGGGTCTCCGGATCCCGCTCGATTATTGATCGAGAGGGTCTCGATCATGTCCGCATTATTCACGAACCGTAGGGTGACACACTTAAGAGACACCGACATCCAATTGGAGCAAAGTTTCATGCGAAAGAATAAACAAGCGCGAATTTATTTCACTAGATCCGAAACAGGTTTTGGGTGAAATTGCATAAAGTGGTTATGCATGTGAAATAGAATTCTAGCAAGGGTTATTGTGAATGTTTGTCATTAAAGTAATTGACAAAATTCTGAATAAAATAAAGAGTTTTATTTAATGAGAGTTTGCATTAAATTTGGTGGAAATTTAATGGGATTTTTGAGTGGGATTTTGAGTGGACTTTTGAAGGGTCATTTTGTGAGTGGAGTGTCCACCCACATGATGAGGGGAGGGCAAGGGGGCAGCCCCCATGCGCCGGCCACCCCCTTGGGGTTCCCCCCTCCTCCTATAAAAGGAGCCCCTCCTCTCACTTCTCACTTACACCTCCTCGTGAAGGATCTCTCTCCCCCTCTAGAATTTATCCCCCATGGTCTCGGACTAGCGAGATACATGTTCCCGGTGGCTTTTCGGCAAGAAAGAGTTGTGCTTCCGCTGCATCGCTGGAGCGAGGAGGCGGAGGTTGCTCGGTGCCTCGAGCGTGTGTCAGCACGGATGCGCTGATTTCGGCGCTAGGACTTCCTCTCGATCTTGAGATCGGCAAGAGATCGTCTACATCAACCACGCAGTTTGGACTCGTTAAGCTTTGTCGGTCTTCAAGGGTATGTTCTCTACGGATATACATCCGCCCGTTGTTTGTATCTAGTATAAATAGATCTTGGTATATAGTTCACATCGTAGGAAAATTTTTGTTTTCTATCTTGCGAACCCTTGATTAGTATCGAGCGGATCTATGCGTAGATACTTTACGGGTAGTACACATATGAGTATGTGGGCGATGATGATCATGTTGTTGCTCCTTTCTTGTGATTTTGGATATTGGTGGCATAGTGGGATGAAGCGGCGGACAAACTTTACATGTCCTCGCACATGAGACCTGTTCCACGCTTGACATGCAACTAGTTTGCATAAGTGGCTAGCGGGTGTCATCTCTCCTACTATAGTCAATATCTATTTTGCAAGCGAGTTGTCAACAATTTGATTATCCTCGTTGTGGTTCATGTTCGAGGTAAGAACGGTTCTATCTCGAAAGCCCTCACCACGTAAAACTTGCAATGGATAAATTAGAAGCGTCTAGTTTAGATTGTTCTGGGCTAGTGTTATGATATGGTAGTGTTGTAAGTAGAAGTATGAGATGATACTCTTACACACACATAGCGGTAAAACCCATAGATTGTGGATTTACACATATAGGTATGATAGTGATCATACCACGATGCACATGACAGAGATCATCTGCGGAAACCATATAATTTCACTATTAAACATATGATGTTTGATTGCATCTTATATTGCTTGTTTAGCGCTTTGTTAAGCATAATAAGATGATCCCTCATTTTAAATATCAAGATAAGAATGTGTTCTCCCTTTAGTATGCACCGATTATGTTTTCGTCGCTCCAAGACATCACGTGATGATCGGGTGTACTTGGATCCTCGACCATACTTGGTGTAAGACAGGTTACACACGCAAAAATACTAAGGTTCTAACTTGGCGAGCCTAGCATGTACAGACATGGCCTCGGAACACGAATCGAAAGGTTAAGCATGAGTCATATAGTTGATATGATGCCCATTTGATGCTCGCCTTTGAAGCTATACCGACTCACGTGATGATCGGACTTGGTGTAGTGGATTTGGTTCATGTAATCACCAAAAGGACACGAGGATGTCGCTTTTGAGTGGGAGTTCATTCGTAATATAGATTAGTTGAACTCAATCTATCATACACTTAGTCTAAACTTTACAAATTACATTGTAGATGGCACCACCGCTTTTAATTTCAATGTTCATGGAGAAAGAGAAACTAGCAACGGTAGCAACTTTCTTGAATGGGCCATGAATTTGAGGATTCTCCTCTCTTTGCACAAAAGCAATATGTGCTAGAAGCGCCTTTAGGCCCCCACCCTTTAACGATGCCTGACGAGGAGAAGAATGTCTATCGACTCGTCGGAGGACCACAACTTAGTTCATTGCGGCATATTGTATGGGCTAGAGCCGAACTTGAAAGCGTTTGAAAGCGGCAATGCTTTTGATACAATGGGTGAGTTGAAAATGATTTTCGACACACATGTGCTTTGAGAGAGCTACAATGCTTGAGAAAAGTTCTTTAGCTGCATGATGGAAGAGAACACTCCGTTAGTGAGCATGTACTCAAGATGTCGGGTTACGCCGATAAGCTTGTGTCCTTGGGAATAACGATTCCCATTGACTTAGGCATCCATCGTGTTCTGCGGTCTCGCCACCTAGCTATAAGAGCTTCGTGATGAACTATAATATGCAAGGCATGAAGAAGTCTCCCAGCTTACACAATGCTTAAAGCTGCGAAGTGGAGATCAAAAGGAACATCAAGTGTTGATGATCAATAGGAACACTGGTTTCAAGAAAGACAAGAAGGAAAGCGGAAGGAAGTAAGGCGGCAAGCCTGTTGTTGCGCTGAAAAGAAACCCGAGTTGGACCTAAGTCCGATACCGAGTGCTACTATTGTAAGGGGCCAGCCCTTTGGGCAAGCGCCCCAAGTATCTGGCGGATAAGAAGGCGGCAAGGCAAATAAAGGTATATAGTATATACATGTTATTGATGTGTACTTGACTAGTGCTCATGAGCACACAGGGTATTTGATACGGTTCGGTTGCTAATATTTGTAACTCGAATCAGGGTCATGCGAACAGACCGCTAGCAAGGGTGAGGTCAAGATGCGTGTCGGCAATGGATCAAACGTTGATGTGATCGCCGTCGAACGCTACCTCTCCACTTACCGTCGGGATTAGTTATAAACTTAAATAATCGTTATTTGGTGCCCTCACGGAGCATGAACATTGTATCTGGATCATGTTTGATGCAAAGTGGTTTTTCATTCAAATCTGAGAACAATGGTTGTTCCATTTATATGAATGAAATCTTTTATGGTCATGCACCAATGTTGAATGGTTTATTTCTGTTGGATCTCGATGATAATGTTACACATATTCATAATATTGATGCTAAAAGGATTAAACTTAGTGATGATATATCCGCATATATGTGGCATTGCCGTCTAGGTCATATTGGCATTAAACGCATGAAGAAGCTCCATTGGATGGACTTTTAGAATCACTTGATTATGAATCATTTGATACATGTGAGCCATGCCTTATGGGCAAGATGACTAGAACGCCGTTTTCGGTTCAATGGAGCGGGCGGCAGTTTATTGGAAATCATACATTCGATGTATGTGGTCCAATGAGTGTGTCGTGAGGTGGATAGCGTTATTTGTTTACTTTCACGGATGACTTGAGTAGATACGGTTATATCTACTTGATGAAACACAAGTCTGAAACCTTTGAAAAGTTCAAGGAATTTGAATGAAGTGGAAAATCATCGTAATAGAAAGATCAAATTTCTACTGTCCGACCGTGGAGGTGAGTATCTAAGTTACGAGTTTAGCACTCACATGAAAGAGTGTGGAATTGTTTCACAACTCACACCTGCCGGAACACCACAGCGAAATGGTGTGTCGGAACGTCGTGTCGTACTTTATTAGATATGGTTCGATCTATGATGTCTCCGACGGACTTGCCGTTGTCATTTTGGGGTTATGCACTAGAAACTGCTGCATTCACTTTAAATCGGGCACCATCTAAATCCGTTGAAACGACACCGTATGAATTGTGGTTTGGAAACAAACCTAAGCTGTCATTCTTAAAGTTTGGGGTTGCGATGTTTATGTGAAGAAACTTCAACCGGATAAACTCGAACCCAAAGCGGAAAATGCGTCTTCATAGGATACCCTAAAGAAACTATTGGGTATTCCTTCTATCACGAATCCGAGGGCAAGGTTTTTGTTGCCAAGAATGGATCCTTTCTAGAGAAAGAGTTTCGCGAAAGGTGTGAGTAGTCGGAAAGTAGAACTCAAGAGGTTATGGAACCTTCTCTTCAAAGTATGGCGAGTAGCGCAGTAGGAAGTCGTTCGGAGTTGGCTCCACTGTTGAAGAAGGAACTAATGATAATGATCATGAAACTCCGAAGAGAGTACTACCGAACCTCGCAGTCAAGCAGACGCTGCGGCTCCCGATGTCAGGAAATCCTGTCATAAATTTCATGGTTGATGAAAATAATGACCTGCTGACGTATGAAGAAGCGATGATGAGCCCGGATTCCAACAAATGGTTAGAAGCCATGAAATCCGAGATGGAATCCATGTATGAAAATCAAGTTTGGAACTTGGTGGAATTACCTCACGACCGAAAGGCCGTGGAGAACAAATGGATTTTCAAAGGAAAAGCGTCTTTGATGGTAATGTGACCATCTATAAAGCTCGACTTGTCGCAAAGGGGTTTCGACAAATTCAAGGAGTTGACTACGATGAGACTTTCTCTCCGTAGCGATGCTAAAGTCAGTTAGGATTATGTTAGCAATTGCTGCATATTTCGATTATGAAATATGGCGGATGGATGTCAAAACCGCGTTTCTCAATGGTAATATTGAAGAAGAGTTGTATATGATACAACCAAAGGGTTTTGTCGATCCTAAGGATGCTAACAAGGTGTGCAAGCTTCAGCGATCCATCTATGGATTGAAGCAAGCATCACAGTTGGAATCTCCGCTTTGATGAGGTGATCAAAGAGTTTGGATTTGTCCAAACTTATGGAGAAGCTTGTATTTACAAGAAAGTGAGTGGGAGCAATGTGGCATTTACGATACTATATGTGGATGACATATTATTGATCGGAAATGATATAGAACTTTAAAGCAGTGTTAAAAGTTATCTAAACAAATTTTCAATGAAGGACCTAGGTGAAGCATCTTACATATTAGGCATAAAGATCTATAGAGATAGATCTAGGCGCCTAATAGGGCTATCATAAAGTACATACCTTGATAAGATTTTAAAGAAGTTTAAAATGGACGGAAGTAAGAAGGGTTCTTACCTATGTTGCAAGGCAAGACATTGAGTAAGACTCAAAGTCCGGCTTGGCGGAAGAAAGAGAGATAATGGACAAAGTCCCTATGCTTCACCATAGGCTCTATAATGTACGCCATGCTATGTACAAGACCGGATGTGGCACACGCTATTAGTTTGACTAGTAGGTACCAATCGGATCCAGTTGAACATCGGATAGCGGTCAAGAATATCCTTAAGTACTTGAGAAGAACTAAGGATATGTTTCTTGTATCTGAGGTGAAGAAGAGCTCGTCGCTAAGTGTTATGTCGACGCTAGCTTTGACACCGATCCGGATGACTCTAAGTCTCAATCCGGATCGTATTTCTCATGAATGGCGGAGCGGTTAGTTGGAGGAGTTCCAAACAACCTGTGGTAGCGGGATCAACAACGGAGGCGAATATGTTGCTTTGCTTGAGCGGCTCGAAGCGATTTGGATGAAGGAGTTCATATCCGAACTAGGAGTTGTGGCAAGCGTTGGACCCAATGGTGATCTATTGTGACAACAATGGTGCCATTGCCAATGCCAAAGAGCCAAGGTCTCACAAGCATTCCAAGCATATTAAGCGCGGTTTCACTCCATCCATGAGCATGTCAAGGATGGAGATATAAAGATTTGTAAAGTACATACGGATCTCAATGTAGCAGATCCGTTGACTAAAACTCTCCCTAGAGCAAAACATGATCAACACGAACTCAATGGGTGTTAGATATATCACTATGTAACTAGATTATTGTCTCTAGTGCAAGTGGGAGGCGAAGGAATATGCCACGAGAGGCAATAATAAATTGTTTATTATGTGTATTCCAAGTATATGATAGATGTTTATTTTGCATGCTATAATTGTATTAATACGAAAACATTAATACATGTGTGTTTAATAAACAAACAGAAAGTTCCTAGTTAAGCCTCTCTCATAAACTAGCTCGTTGATTAACAAGATGATCAAGGTTTCACGATCATGGACATTGGATGTTGTTAATAACGGATCACAACATTAGTGTAATGATGTGATGAACATTCATCCAGTATAGCATTACGATCAAAGTCATTGAGTTTATATTGCTATAACAACTTACGAAGTGATCCTAATCCTTAGACCATGAGATCATGTCAATCACTAACACGGAAGAGTTTCTTGATAACATCAAACGTCACACCGTAACAGGTGATTATAAAGATGGGTTCGAACTAATAAAGTGTTATGTTGAGGCTCATGGATCAAGAGTGGAATTTGTTCATCCCGATGACGGATAGATATACTCTGGGCCCTCTCGGTGATATCACATTGATTAGCTTGCAAGCAAGTGATTTGATCACTAGAATGTTATATCACGGAACGAAAAGAGTGCATGTCGATAGAGATCAAACTAGGTATGGAGATACCGATGATCGAATCTCGGACATGTAATATATCGTGAGACAAAGGATTAAGATACTAGCGTAAAAGGTTCCGCGATCACAAGAAAGTCATCGTTGAATGTGTGGGAGTCAAGATGGGTCTCGGATCCCGCTTGATTATTGATCCGAGAGGGTCTCGATCATGTCCGCATTATTCACGAACCGTAGGGTGACACACTTAAGAGACACCGACATCCAATTGGAGCAAAAGTTTCATGCGAAAGAATAAACAAGCGCAGGAATTTATTTCACTAGATACCAAAGCAGGTTTTGGTGAAATTGCATAAAGTGGTTATGCATGTGAAATAGAATTCTAGCAAGGGGTTATTTGAATGTTTGTCATTAAAGTAATTGACAAAATTCTGAATAAAATAAAAGAGTTTTATTTAATGAGAGTTTGCATTAAATTTGGTGGAAATTTAATGGGATTTTTGAGTGGGATTTTGAGTGGACTTTTGAAGGGTCATTTTGTGAGTGGAGTGTCCACCCACATGATGAGGGGAGGGCAAGGGGGCAGCCCCATGCGGGCCACCCCTTGGGGTTCCCCCTCCTCCTATAAAGGAGCCCCTCCTCTCACTTCTCACTTACACCTCCTCGTGAAGGATCTCTCTCCTCTAGAATTTATCCCCATGGTCTCGGACTAGCGAGATACATGTTCCCGGTGGCTTTTCGGCAAGAAAGAGTTGTGCTTCCGCTGCATCGCTGGAGCGAGGAGGCGGAGGTTGCTCGGTGCCTCGAACGTGTGTGCGAGCACGGATGCGCTGCTGATTTGCGGCGCTAGGACTTCCTCTCGATCTTGAGATCGGCAAGAGATCGTCTACATCAACCACGAGTTTGGACTCGTTAAGCTTTGTCGGTCTTCAAGGGTATGTTCTCTACGGATATACATCCGCCCGTTGTTTGTATCTAGTATAAATAGATCTTGGTATATAGTTCACATCGTAGGAAAATTTTTTGTTTTCTATGCTGCGAACCCTTCACACTGGCGCGCCCCCACTAGAAGTATGTATCTCCCGGCTAGAAGATGTTTCAGCTAGTCGGAGAAAGACGAATCTAGTCAGGAAGGCAAGACAATAAGTTGACCCGGGCCGGGATGCAGTGTCTCCCGTACGGCTAAGTCCATCAGTCGGACATGCAAGGCACCGAAAGAACACAAGAACGTTTTTGAAAGATTTGAAGCACCAACATGCGGTAGCTACTCCGAATATCGGGGGCTACACCTAGTGGGTGCGCTGGCGTGCCCCCACTGGAAGTATGTAGTTCTCAGCTAAAAGATGTTCCAGTCGGTCAGGGCAAAGCAAGGGAGGCTTAGAAGGAAGATCGTAAGGAAAGAGAGAAATATGGAAGTAGTAAGGAAAGTAATAGAGAAAAAAATCTCAGGGAAAACTGACTGAAGTAGCTGGGTCGGGATGCAGTTTCTCCCGTCCGTCTAAGAAAGTCAGTTTCTAAGGAATAAGAAAGAAGGCAAGGTTTTTTGAAGATTCAAAGCACATGGCTACTCCAGCTACTTCGAATCTCAGGGGCTCCTCCACTAGAAGCCTGTAGCTCCCAGCTAGAAGGAGTTCCAGCCGAATGGGGCAAGGCGGCAAGTTCTTACCAATAAACTAAGTCAGAAGCGCAAGATTGCAAAAGAATGAAGATAGGGGTAAAGAGGCTCATGGTCGGATAAGAGGACAAGTTAGCCCAGTCCGGGCTGCAGTTCCTCCAGCCCGGCTAAGTAAAAAACAGCTGCGCCCAATAGAAGCAATGGTAAAACCGACTGGAAAGCACCATTCGGGAAGCAATAGTCAGAAAGACAAAATAAAATGCATAGAGATCAAGTCAAAAGTAGCCAGATAATCATTAAACGACGGGGGACAAAGCCCCCTCAGATCTACCAAGTTTTTAAAAGTACCACACACTAGAGGAAAAAGGGCCATCTGTTCGCGACCCCTCGGAGCATTAGTCCCGGTTGCGCCAGCAACCGGGACTAAGGCACGCAACGTCCGGTTGAGCGGCAGGGCCGGGGCATGGGTCCCGGTTGGTAGGGGCATGCGTCCGGTTGGAGCCACCAACCGGGACTAAAGGTTTGGCCTGACCACGTGGCTTCGTACGCTTTAGTCCCGGTTCTTGGCTTCAACCGGACTAAAACCTTCCTCTATAAATGCAACGCCCCAGCCCCCTCTGCCTCCACTCTGTTTTTTCGAATGGTGTAAGGTGTGAGGGTGTGTGCTAGTTTTTTTTCATGCATGCATTGAAGGTGTTTGTTGAAATGTTTGAGTGAAAAATCCCGTTGAATTTCTCATAGAACAAAAATATAGAAGGTGTTCGACGCACTTGAGCTTTCTCCTCTTTATTTCCCTCGATCGAGGTTAGCAATCTTATCTTTTCTAGGTCATTGATACAATTCATGTGTCGGTGTGAATTGGTTATTTCACTATTTATGATGTCCTGTTTTTTGATAAACTTACTTATATGATGCAGATGAACGGTCGGGAATGGATGTACGGTGACCGTGGGTAGCGGGTATATCAAAGGCGTGGATAAATTTATCGATGTGGCTACGGCAAACAAAGAGAATGGATTTATCGTTGTCCATGTGTTCAATGTCGGAACAACAAGGAGTACTCTTCCTCGAAAATCATTCGCGCCACCGATTATGAAAGGTTTCATGCCCAACTATAATTGCTGGACCAAGCACGGGGAAAGAGGGGTTATGATGGAAGATGGTGAAGAAGAAGATGATGATAACAACTATCATCATATGTTTCTGAATCTGATGATACCGCAATGGAAGACAATGGAGAGGAAAAAGGTGAAGAACGGGCATCGGATGAGCGGTGATGAACTTGGTAGGGTCATTTCGATGCAAAGCGAGACCGTGAAGCAGAAAATGAGAAGTTGAAGTTAGAGGGCATGTTAGAAGATCACAAGAAATTGTTGTACCCAAATTGTGAAGATGGCGGCAAAGCTCGATGCGACACTTGGAATTGTTGCGATGGAAGGCGAGTGTGGTCTAACGACTCCTCATTTGAAAAGATCTGAAAATAATGAAGTCAAGTTTCCAAAACATAACGAACTTCCCGAGAGTACCTCTGAAGCAAAGAAGACTCTCATCCTCCGGGATTAGATGTGCAAAAGATACATGCATGCATTAATGATTGCATCCTCTACATGGTAAGGAGTATGAGAATTTAGATAAATGCCGGTATGCAGCGTTGCGGTATAAGATCGACGAGATGACCTGGTGATGTTGAGGAGAGCCCCTCGGAAGGGTTCTGCTAAGGTTATGTGGTATGCTCCTATAATACCAAGGTTGAAACGCATGTTCGAAACAAAGAGCATGCCAGTTGTTGCGATGGCACAAAGAAGACCGTAAGAAAGGCGGGAGTTGAGACACCCTGTTGATGGGTCACAGTGGAGAAAAATCGAGAGAGACTTCCCGGACTTTGCGGTGGCGCAAGGAACTTATGGTTTGGTCTAAGTACGGATGGCATGAATCCTTTTGGGAGCAGAGCTGCGATCACAAAGACTGGCCCGTGACTCTATGTATCTACAACCTGCCTCCTTGGTTGTGCATGAAGCGTAAGTTCATTATGATGCCAAGTGCTCATCCAAGGCCCGAAGCAACCGACATTGATGTGTACCTTAGGCCATTAGTTGAAGAACTCTTACGGTTGTGGGGCAAACCAGGTGTACGTGCGTGGGATGAGAACAAACAGAGCCATTTAATCTACGAGGGACGGTAACCATCAATGATTGGCCTGCTCTTAGTAACCTTCGTGATGGACAAACAAAGGATATAAGGCATGCACCCACTGTTTAGATAAGACCGAAGGTACATATTTGCATAAATGCAAGAAGGTTGTGTACCTAGCGAATCGACGATTTCTTCCGACCAATCATCCGTAAGAAAGAAAGGCAAGCATTTCAAAGGTGAGGCGATCAGGAAGAAGCCTGAACTCCCATTTGGTGATGATGTATTTGGTATGGTCAAGGACATAGAAGTAATCTTTGGAAAGGGTCCCGCGGTCAATCAGTTCGAACGATGTCGCTCAGGACACGCACCCATGTGGAAGAAGAAATCTATATTTTGGGAGCTGCCATATTGGAAAGTCCTGCGTGTCCGCTCTTCAATCGACGTGATGCACGTGACGAAGAATCTGTGTGAACCTGCTAGGATTCCTAGGCGTGTATGGGAAGACAAAAGATACACTGAAGCACGGAGGACCAACAAATTATGAAAGACCCAAAGAACATGCATACAGATAACAAGACGGATAAAGGCGTCACTTAAGTCGTACCGACTATGCTCTTACCAAAGCGTAGAAGGAAATCTTTTTGAAGTCCTTACAGTATCAAGGTGCCATCGGGCTCATCTAATATAAAGGGATAATAAATATGGCAGAAAAAGTTCCAAAACCTGAAGTCTCATGATCACGTGATTATGACGCAGTTGCTTCCGATTGCATTGAGGGTGCTTCTACCGCAAAATGTTCGAGTACCCATTGTGAAGTTGTGTGCATTCCTCAATGCAATATCTCGAAGGTAATCAATCCAGATATTCGCCAAGGTTCTGAAGGATGTGGTACAATGTCTTGTTAGTTTTGAATTGGTGTTCCCACCATCCTTCTTCAATATTATGACGCATCTCTGGTTCATCTAGTGGAAGAGATTGCCATTCTCGGTCCGTATTTCTGCACAATATGTTCCCCTTTGAGAGGTTCATGGGAGTCTTAAAGAAATATGTTCATAACCGTGCTAGACTGAAGGAAGCATCTCAAGGGATATGGAGCAGAGGAGGTCATTGAGTTTTGTGTTGACTTTATTCGACCTTAAGCCGATTGGTGTTTCCGACTCGCGGCATGAGGGAAGACTAAGTGGAAAAGCACGCTGGGAAAGAAAGCACGATATGTAGGGACGGGATTCTTTCACTAAAGCACACTACAGTTCTACATAATTCCACCTTGGCGACTCCGTATGGAGGAACACAAGAATATTGTACGCTCAAAACCGGGAAGCTGAATCATGGATTACAGATGAACACATGAAGTCTGCGGTGGTTGGATGCGGACACATCTCTTGAATGACACCACTGTTGGAGATCAGCTATACTTGTTGGGCGTCACCATCTTCTCTTGTATTGAATTTCCAAGTACGAAATAAATGGGAATACATTCTACACGATCGCCCAAGATAAAGAGCACCAACCAAAATAGTGGTGTCCGCTTTGATGCAATAGACGAGAATGGACAAAAGGACACATATTATGGTTACATAGAGGAGATATGGGAACTAGACTATGGAGTCTCTTTTAAGGTCCCTTTGTTTCGCTGCAAATGGGTCAACCTGAATGGGGAAGGGTAAAGATAGACCAGTTGTACGGAATGACAACAGTGGATCTCAACAATCTTGGTTATAGAGATGAACCATTCGTCCTAGCCAATGATGTGTCTCAGGTTTTCTATGTGAAGGACATGTCCTCCAGACCGAAAAAAAGAAAAAATATGCAAACGAATACATCATATGATGAGCCAAAGCGTCACATAGTTCTTTCAGGGAAAAGAAACATCGTGGGAATCGAGGACAAGACAGACATGTCAGAAGATTATAATAAGTTTGATGAAATTCCGCCCTTCACAGTGAAAACTGACCCAAGCATTCCGTTAAGTAAAGAAGATGCTCCATGGTTACGTCTGAAGCGGTCATAAGGAATGACATATGCCAAGAAGTTCATGCTCATATTATGTAACTCTAGTTCATGTCTTTCGCGGTTTGTGGCTTGACCGAAGGATATCTTTCGTGGTTTGTGGCCTTTAGTCCCGGTTTTGTAGTCTCAGTTTTTAATATTAATAAATCTTGAGTGTTAGTCCCATTTTGTGGCTGGACCGGAGTGCCTCTATGACCAGTTCTCGGAGATGGGAGGACCGGGCTCCGTCGGCATCTCCACAGGCGGCCGTGATGGTGTCCCGCTCTCGAAAACCATCTTGCAGCTTGTAACTTCACTAACTAGATCAATACGCCTCGAGCTAACTAATTTCACATATTAGGAGTGCCTCTATGACCGATTTCTCGGAGATGGAGGCCGAGCTCGTCGGCATCTCCTCGAAACTGGCGCAGTGGTGTCCCTGCTCTCGAAAACCATCTTGCAGCTTGTAACTTCACTAACTAGATCAATACGCCTCGAGCTAACTAATTTCACATATTAGGAGTGCCTCTATGACCAGTTTCTCGGAGATGGGAGGGCCCAGGCTCCGTCGGCATCTCCTCGAACTGGCGCAAGTGGTGTCCTGCTCTCGAAAACCATCTTGCAGCTTGTAACTTCACTAACTAGATCAATACGCCTCGGAGCTAACTAATTTCACATATTAGGGAGTGCCTCTATGACCAGTTTCTCGGAGATGCCGGAAGACTGGGCTCCGTCGGCATCTCCCTGAAACTGGCCGTAGTGGTGTCCCCGCTCTCTAAAACCATCTTGGAGATGCCTCAAACTGGCTGGAGGACTGGACTCACAAGGATGCATATTTATAGTACAAGCAGCTCGGCATAATGTCGACACTCACGACATAATGTCGATACTCACCCCTATTATTAGTGTTGACTCATCTTTAGTACCGGTTGGTGTCTCCAACCGACTAAGGTTCATCTTTAGTCCCGGTTGGTGACACCATCCGGGACAAGGTACAAGCCGCACGACATAATGTCGACACTCACCCCTATTATTAGTGTTGTCTGGCCCACTCTGCCGCAATCCCTTCAGTCGCGGTTGGTTTCTCCAACCGAGACTAAATATGAACCCTCTCTTTATATAGCCATTTCCCTCTATTTATTAGGTAACACTTAAGACATTTATTAATATTAAAAACCGGGACAAATCGGGACTAGCTAACAAACCGGGACAAATTCAAAAAAAATCCGAACAATGAAAATCCTTCGCGTGGTGTCATATTATGTTACATAGTTGAAAGGAAAAATACGACTTGGTATATTGATCATGTTTCAAAAACCTTCACAAAATGACCTATCATGTTCGAGGTTTCATGGCTTTCGGTCCAAATGACCGATGTTATGTGCTGAATCACGGCATAGTTTGTGATGTTGTGCCCATATTATGCATGTGTGTGGACATTGGTATGGAGAACAATGTTGCAGGAGGAAGTTTTCCTTTTGTCGCATCGGAAAAGCCCTTTTCCATTTTCCGGCAAAAAGCGGGTCGTTTATGAAGTAACCACCAAAATGCCGTTCACAATGCTACCGTCCCATTTTCCTAAAATACTAGACCACCTTACATGGACTATCTCCCAACCGGTACATCTCAAACCTTTTCGTCCATCCGGGTAAAAGGACAAATGTCCTAGAATCGTGAAGTAGGTCCGGTTTGTACTGGTACATGATCTATCGCCCGTGATTTTTGAAAAATCATTTTTAGACTCACAATATGTGGTTTCTTCAGAGATCCAATGCAAGTTCTAACGATGCTCGTCCCCTATCTTCATGCACACCGGTTCGACCATAGTTAGAAATTCAGATAATTCAAAACGGGCATAATAAATTCAAAAAAAATCCGAACAATGAAAATCCTTCGCGTGGTGTCATATTATGTTACATAGTTGAAAGGAAAAATACCAGACTTGGTATATTGATCATGTTTCGAAAAAACCTTCACAAAATGACCTATCATGTTCGAGGTTTCATGGCTTTCGGTCCAAATGACCGATGTTATGTGCTGAATCACGACATAGTTTGTGATGTTGTGCCCATATTATGCATGTGTGTGGACATTGGTATGGAGAACAATGTTGCAGGAGGAAGTTTTCCTTTTTGTCATGAAAAGCCCTTTTCCATTTTCTCCGGCAAAAAGCGGGTCGTTTATTGAAGTAACCACCAAAATGCCATTTCACAGTGCTACCGTCCCATTTTCCTAAAATACTAGACCACCTTACATGGACTATCTCCCAACGGTACATCTCAAACCTTTTCGTCCATCCCGGGTAAAAGGACAAATGTCTGAATCGGCAGAAGTGGGTCCGGTTTGTACTACTGGTACATGATCTATCGCCTGATTTTTGAAAAATCATTTTAGACTCGCAATATGTGGTTTCTTCAGAGATCCAATGCAAGTTCTAACGATGCCCGCCCCTATCTTCATGCACACGGTTCGACCATAGTTAGAAATTGAGATAATTCAAAACGGGCATAATAAATTAAAAAAATCCGAACAATGAAAATCCTTGGCGTGGTGTCATATTATGTTACATAGTTGAAAGGAAAAATACCAGACTTGGTATATTGATCATGTTTCAAAAACCTTCACAAAATGACCTATCATGTTCGAGGTTTCATGGCTTTCGGTCCAAATGACCGATGTTATGTCTTGAATCACGGCATAGTTTGTGATGTTGTGCCCATATTATGCATGTGTGTGGACATTGGTATGGAGAACAATGTTGCAGGAGGAAGTTTTCCTTTTTGTCGCGGAAAAGCCCTTTTCCATTTTCCGAAAAAAAAACGGTCGTTTTGTGAAGTAACCACCAAAATGCCGTTTCACAATGCTACCGTCCATTTTCCTAAAATACTAGACCACCTTACATGGACTATCTCCCAACCGGTACATCTCAAACCTTTTCGTCCATCCCGGTAAAAGGACAAATGTCTGTAGAATCCAGGAAGTGGGTCCGGTTTGTACTACGGGTACATGATCTATCGCCCGTGATTTTTTGAAAAAATCATTTTTAGACTCGCAATATGTGGTTTCTTCAGAGATCCAATGCAAGTTCTAACGATGCCCGTCCCCTATCTTCATGCACACCGGTTCGACCATAGTTAGAAATTCAGATAATTCAAAACGGGCATAATAAATTCAAATCCATACATTAATTATTTTTTAAAAATAGAATATGTTTTTGAATTATTTATTCAAATCCATACACTTCTTATGTTTAAAGTTTTTCTAAATTCCAAATTGATATTAAAAAAATATAAGTTAATTCATTTTTAATTGTAAATGGTTCATATTTTAAAAGGTGACATTAATTATTTTTTAAAAATAGAATATGTTTTTGAATTATTTATTCAAATCCAAACACTTCTTATGTTTAAAGTTTTTCTAAATTCCAAATTGATATTAAAAAATATAAGTTAATTCATTTTTAATTGTAAATGGTTCATATTTTAAAAGGTGACATTAATTATTTTTTAAAAATAAAATATGTTTTTGAATTATTTATTCAAATCCAAACACTTCTTATGTTTAAAGTTTTTCTAAATTCCAAATTGATATTAAAAAAATATAAGTTAATTCATTTTTAATTGTAAATGGTTCATATTTTAAAAGGTGACATTAATTATTTTTAAAAATAGAATATGTTTTTGAATTATTTATTCAAATCCAAACACTTCTTATGTTTAAAGTTTTTCTAAATTCCAAATTGATATTAAAAAAATATAAGTTAATTCATTTTTAATTGTAAATGGTTCATATTTTAAATGGTTACATTAATTATTTTTAAAGCAGAAAATGGTTTTGAATTATTTATTCAAATCCAAACACTTCTTATGTTTAAAGTTTTTCTAAATTCCAAATTGATATTAAATAAATATAAGTTAATTCATTTTTAATTGTAAATGGTTCATATTTTAAATGGTTACATTAATTATTTTTAAAGCAGAAAATGGTTTTGAATTATTTATTCAAATCCAAACACTTCTTATGTTTAAAGTTTTCTAAATTCCAAATTAATTATCATTTAAAAACAATACAAATTTAAACCCCAAAATAAAAAATAAGTAGACAGAGAGAAAATACGAAAAATTTGAAAATAGAATATGTCGGTTGGAGCCACCAACGGGACTAAAGACCTACATGCCAACGCTTGGCTGCTGAAAATATTGGAGTATAGGTCCGGTTGGTGGCTCCACCGGACGTATCCTTAGTCCGGTTGGAGCCACCAATCGACTAAAGGCCCTTCGTTATAATCGCGCCTCCTCTTCTTCTTCCCATCTCACTTCTTCGCTTCTCACCGACGCTTGGCAAGCAGCTGCCGAGCTTCGCCGCCACCCGCGTGTTCCGCCGCTGCCTCCGTCCACACGCCTCGCTACTTTTCCTCGCGTGACCTCAATCGCTGGATTGGAAGCTCCGTCAGCGTGTCGCCTCCGTCGATTCCTGCGTCTCGAGCTCGCCGACCTCGCCACCACCTCCGTCGTGTTCTGGTGAGCTGCCGATCCTCACGGTGTTCTTCTTTCTCTCCCTCCTCCTGTACTACTCCCCGCGTGTGCCCGACGCGCCGCCGAGCTCGGCGGAGGCGACGCTCGGTGACCAACAAGGAGCGGCGCCACTCCTTTCTCCACCGCCGCGCTCTCTAACGCGCCCATCCGCGTCGGGGAGCTCGCTATCGCCGCTGCCGCTGCTGCTCACCGCCAGTGGCGTCGTCTTGGCGTCACTGTGCTCGCGTGACGGTGATGTGGCCTAGGGCCATCGATCGACCTCGATGGGTAGGCTTCTCAGTAGGAAAATTATCTATCTGCGTGGAGGCTGAGTTGGCACGGGGCCCTTCAGCCGATCTCACCGGCTATGGGCGCCGGTGTAAAAAACTATTTGCCTTTTTTAATTCGTAAAAAATGACTTAATATTGTAAAATCAATAACTTATTGTTTATAAGTCAGAAAATACAAATAATATATCAAATTGTTCGAAAAATGAAACCTATCTATCTAAACTATAATCATGCATTGTTCAACAACTTAAATGACAAGTATAATTAGAAGAACAAATGCACCCTCTCATATGTTCGGAGTTTCCCGAGTTAGGATTTTCACCCTCGGAACCCCGATGAAATCGTCGAGCATGTCTTAGGGTTACATTCAATGCAAATTAACTTGTCATATCATCATACTTGCTTGAGCATTGCATCGATGCCATGTGTTGATTGTTTCCTTTCTTTTCGTGTTTCGATTATTAGGTTTATTATTAGTTAGGTATTATTAGGTTTATTAATTACTTTGGTATTATTGGTCTTCGCCCACCGGTCGATCCGTGGGTAGCCCAGACCGATTCACATTGTCAAGCAACTTAGGTGCATGTGGGTTCGACGATGTGCCTATCTACTACGGTTTCCTTTCTCTTCATTTTATTATTGTGTATGTATATATTAGGGTTTCTCGAATTAGGGTTTATATCTCTCAACACCGTATTTAACTTTCTCCTTTAGCCGCTTTGACTTATTCGTTTTCCACCTATGCGAAAATATGGACCCACACGCCGAGACGAAGAAAAGGAAGAGTTGATCCAAGGTGTGATCCGTGGGGAAGATAATTTAGACGTATCAACGTTTACGAACAACTCCGTGAGGGTGATCCTCTTTTCGGAGTAGACAACTTGTTTGAGGTTGAAGGTGTTGCCTTCATGAGAGAAGGCGATGCCTTGTGTAATCGAGAAGACGACCGCTCCGGCAAGGTGCATGTAATATAAATCAATTAATTAATTAATCATCTGCTATCTATATAGAAATAGTAACGGCGATCTTTCTTCTTTTAGCCCTCCGAATCGAAGGAATCTACTGAAAAGAGCGGACGAGGCCCAACCAAAAAGTTGGAAGACCATGAGAGGTTCAGGATCAAAGATGTCGCTGTAGACGGCAGACCGACATCTCCCGAAGTTGTCGCAACCAAATTTGTGGCACAATGCGGAGTAATCGTTAGGGACTTAATTCCGATCACCATTAGAAATTGGAATAGGCCTGCTAATGCGGATGAAGAGGGAACATGTTTATTTGTCCCTAACCACGCCAAAGATTTACTGTGGAAGAGGCTCATGGTTAATTTCAAACTACCGAAGATAGAGCTGGATCCAAATGCGGAGGATCCAGTTGAGGACGCCTTACAACATGGGAGAGCCATGGAGGCTAAGGTCGTGAGTGGGCTTTGAAGAAGATGGCCCGATGTTTCACCAACCTGGAAGAAAAGATTGCACCTTGACTATGTCGTGAAAAGAAGACTCGATTTCAAGAATATTCGGTTTGAGAAGATAAAACCATTCGGGATGAGTTTGTGGAATACAAGAAATCGTAAAAGCTAAGAAAATGTCTAAAACGAATAAGTGAATGCTAACAAGAAGTATCACCATACTATGGGGCAAGGTGGCTCAGTGGCATTCCTAAGTGGGAGAAACTTGAGCAGGAACGTGTGATAAAAATATCACCCGAGGCAGACGATTGGGTAGAACGTGCAAGGAATTGGTTTTACGGGCATGGGGCACGTTGGACTCGGAAGGAGGTGTATATATACCATACGACATAAAGAAGACCCCTTGCCAATCGAGAGGATGAGAAAAGCAAGAAGGCTGTTAAAGATGGGGACTTCATTCCGATAGAGAGAATGATGAGCTCACACTGCCCTTGGAAATAAGGAACATGATGGACGAACACGAGGCACAATAGGCTCCCAATCATGGAGGACTGGGTTTCAAGAGAGGAAGAAATATCCCGATAGAAGCCGTCGGAGGAGTAAGGACAGGCGGTTGAAGCGAAAGTCGAAAGAGCGAATGCGTTTAATTGAAGAACGATTAAAGCAACAACAAGATGAAATTAACTCACTTAAAGAGCAAAGTACTACCGGCGCCCCATCTCAAAGACACCGCATTCGATGCTACCGCCTATCGAATAATCGAAAAGCGATGTGGCTTCCACCGGTCCCGGGTGATGACAATGGCGATGCCGATGATGCAAGACGATGGCTCCTATTGGCTACCCAGTGGATGATATCACGAGATGACACATGCGAGCTACATGTCAAAGTTGTGAACATATCAATGAAGGTGGCGGTCGGCTATGCCTTACCAATTGGACACACACCAACTTACCACGTCGTCGGTTCGGAGGGCTACGCTGTTGTCGGCATGGATGAAATCATGCCCACCTTTGAGGTTTTGGATCTTCACTACCCTGCTGGTGAAGGGGATGTGACTGTGCTGGGTGACGCAAAAAACGTCACCATTCTATGGCCGAAGGATTGTATCGTGCTTCGAAATCACACGCCAAGGCCATCTTCGTCGCCTCACCCGGCTCCGTCGCCTCACCCGGCTCCGTCGCCTCACCAATCTCCGGTGCAGCCATCGCCGCGGGAGCCATCGCCGGCGCCTCAGGATAAAAAGCGTAAGCGTACCGCTACTCTGTCGTGGCGATCGCCGAACGTAAACAAGAGCCTCTTCCAAAAGTACCAACGGTTCCTCCCAAGAGAGCTTATGGTATCTTGAAGAGGAGGCTGGCGATCGTTGATCGGAAACGACAGCTAAGCTGAGGCAGCCGAAAGAGCCGAGTTCCCAAGCACCAAAGAAGAAAAAGCCAAAGTGTTGAAAATGCTAAAGACTCTTCATCAACCCGAGCCAAAGCTGTCGCCATCGACTATGAGCGTTCTATTCTCAAGTCACATGCAGCACAAAAAGCCTCAAGAGCAAGATCGATACAAGCGGAAATCTGTTGCCCGGCTCGGAGAACAAGCAAAACAGACTTGCGCCCCTCTCAAGGTGATTTCTCAAACCAATGTGGGGTCGAGCAAATATGGGGCAAGAGCGGTATGATCCAGAGGTAGTTGCTGTCTGGAGAAGCCATTGCTCAAGGTATGAGTATTGCCCAAGATACTTATCGATTAGAGTTCTTCCCGTGAGTGAAGTAGCATACCAATACCAATCGGAAAACCTCTCGTCAAACTGAGGAGGTAAACAATCTTCCAACAAAATGCGAAGATTGCATAACGGTACATGCATGCCACAAGGGCGGGCTAATCGGATAGTCTTGAGGGTTACAAAAAGCATCATGGGAAAGAAAGCGATGACATGATATCCATTGAATTTGATGAACTATTTCAATTATTCCATCAAGACGCCTTGGACAAATCTCTCATGAGTGCCTATTGTGCGTAAGTACTAATTACGTAATTAATTTAGTCTCCATCTATAATATTTTGTTTATTGCATGTATATAATCATACTTTAATATGCGAATGAAGATTCTCGAATGCAGCGAGGACAAATCTATGACATTGGCTTCATTGACCCATATTGGGTTCATGAAGCTAATCTCAAAATAAGCCCCGAGGATACGGAGGATAATATAGTACACGCGTTAAGGTTTCAAGAAACCAAAAGGAAATACTATTTCCTTACAACTTCCGATGAGTGTTATTGTCTTGTATACACTTTCTATTTCGCTTACTCGATGTTAAGTATATAATTGATTAGTTTTGCATTCGCAGTACCACTATATTCATTAATCATTCAACTTGACAAAGGGCGTGTACTAGTCATGGACTCGAAACATAAACCCCTTGAGACGTGGAAGGACATGCGAGATACTTCTCCATGGGTAATTCTAATCATTACGACACTATATCGGCATCGTTCGTGAATTTTATGATATCAAGTACTTAATAACTTATTTTATTCGCTTTCTCGCAGCGCTTGGAAACGGTTCACCAAGAAGGCTAGGGTGTTTGGAAAGAGGAGCTTACATTTCAACCACTAGATGTAAGCACCACTAGTTATATCCGCATCTCTTTGATTCTAGTTTTGATACGTTATTATCATGCTTGATTATTATTTTGATTGAACTCGTTGTCGTAAAGTGCCCGAGGACCGTGTAACAATCTATGTGGATACTATGTATGCGAGTTCATCCGGCGCGTGCGATGAGAAGGGCATGAATTTAGAGCAACTCCACGTCGTAAACAATTTCTATAGTTTTTAATTACAATCAAATTGTGTTTAGTTTCATATTCATTTAGGTGACTCCTTTTTTAAATCGGATCGAGCGTCTACGGACGGTCTTACCGCCAAAGGATCGCATACGAGCAATACAGAGGAATTGGCGGGATTCTTGGATGCGAAGTACTAAACACACAAGGGAATACTACTCGGCTGTGTATAGACAATAGGAATTGTAAAAATAGCAACTTTCAAGAAATTGGCGGTAGCATCGAATAGCAACTTTTGTATGTAGTGCATGAACTCGATCGTGTATTGAATGTAATGTTGTCATGATGATCTTGTGTAATATAAGGTTCCTTCATTGATAAGTGCAAAACACTAAATAAACAATAAAACAACCTAAATGAATTCTCTGTGGCACAAAAGTGGCGAAAATCTGTCATGCAACAAAATGTGCCAAAATGAATTCTTCGCATGCGAAGAAATGGGCTAAATCTCGCGGCAGAAGTTATTAGTCGGTTCGTGTTACGAACCGGGACTATCTCCACCCCGCTACGATGCCGCCACGTGTGCCCCCATTTGTCCCGGTTGATGGGGCAACCGGGACTAATGGTTGGAGCTTTAGTCCCGATGCCCCCGTCCCGGTTGGGCAACCGGGACTAATGGCCCTTACCAACCGGGACGCATGGGGCGTTTTCTACCAGTGATAGATACTCGAGACAAGTTTATAGAAATACGCCCGTCATCCCGGGGATTTTTTTCTTCAGGCCGCTGGCCCCTTGCTATGAGGAGGGTCTGAGCCGGTCCCGCCTGACTGGGAGGATGCCTCCGGCCCGCCTTTCGGTCCAGCGCTCGCCTCCGTCTACGTCAAGACCTCGTTGACGTCGGTGTACCTGGCGATCTTGATGGCGACAGTTCGGAGGCCCGGATGGGCTTGGCGCATGGCAGCATGGTCGGCGCCGGCTCGGAAGCCTCTCGTCAAATTCTCGACACCGGCGTCCTTGTACCAATTGAGAATCAGCGCCAGGCGCATCTCGGACCCGACGCGGGTAGCTAGGTCACGGAGCAAGTCGATGGCATCCGGGGCGTCGCCAAGCTTGATGGTCAGCATGCCCATCATCTCCGGCAGGAGGTCATCCGGCAAGATGAAGTCGTTGTCGGCGGTGCCAGCCTTGGGAAGGTTGACAGAGTCCTCCCCGAGCAGCGCCACCATATCCCGGATGCTGGCTTTCTCGCTCGGCGCAACCTGCTGGACCCGGTCGTAGGCCAAGGCGTCTACTTGCGGATAGAAGCCTTTTTGATCAGAAAGGGAAGTCAAAAAGCAAACCCGGCAAGACCAGTCAGACGAACACAAGAGGAAGGAGGGGCCAATATCACCTTTGGTGACATGCCCTATCTTCATGAGCTCATCCTCAAGGAAGGCCGCATGATCCTTCAGTCGGGTGACCTCCTTGTCCAGAAGATCGAAGGCGGTGGCCCAGCTGGCGAGGGTCTCCTCGCTCTGCTTCGCTGCGGTCTCCAGCGATTCAACCTTCGCGTGGAACTCCTTGTTCAAGACGCTGAAGCCCGAAGTTATCCTACCGAGGCGGCGTGTTATAGCGTCGGCCAGGTCTATCTCAGCGCCTGACGAGGAACGGTTGTGGAGCAAGACGAACCGAAAAAGGATAAGGAACCAGTCAGATAGTAAGAAAAGAGAGAGAAGATAAGAAATCCCAAGACGAAAGACTTACTCCGTGTGGTCCCCCACGCATAGTGAAGAATCGATAACGCAGCAGTGACCCTACGACACAAAAATTATTACATCAAGCTCATAACTGAGCAGAGAACCAAATTATTACAAGCAGAGGTCTCTGACCACAAACATCAAACAACAAAAGGCAAATTATGTTATTAAGTATAGTAAACTTAACAAATGTCCTAAGAGGCCTGAAGCATAACGATATCGTCCCAGCCCATAGATTCTAGGTTGCCGGCCGAGAACCCCAAGCTACTCGTCGATGTCGATGTAGTACGGAACTCATCTTCTAGTGAACACCCACTCTGCCAAAAGTATTAATAAAGCAAGGGTGAGTACAAGGTATAATCCGCAAGACTTATGGCTGGTGGAGTTGTTTTGCATAAATCCATCTTTGTTTGTAAAACAAGAGAGACAAGAATCTCGTCTAATCAAAATATTTTAAAAGGGGATAAGATAGCGAAATCTCCAAAGTATTTATCATCATCTTTGATATCCACCAAGTCATCATCATCGAACCTCATCTAGGATCACCCCTCGTAACCATGAGGAAGCATCCTTAAGCACACGTTGATCTACCAAGTTTTATGATTAGGTTATAGTTCTCTATGATCATCACGTCCGTTCCCAAGTCATCCATAACTGCAGACGCGGCTTTTCGAAAAGATTATTATCCTGTAGGGGTGTACAACTTTACCCACATGTACTAACCGACTCTTAATGCCAGAATCATTAGCCCTCTTCCTTGGAAGGCCGACAGAGGGTGGTTAGACATGACCTTTACCTTGCTTTCGCTGAGACCATGAGTCACGCCCTAAGGATGGTTCTGCCGTAACGGGTCAAATACCGAATCCGGTCCCTAGATATGTGAGGCGAGGTTGGTTCACCAGGGGCTCCATCGACCCCAAGCAACCCGGTCTACGCTTCCCTACCTGTTATGAATGCACCTCCTTCACCAACTTCGAGAAGATCTAGAATGCATGTCGAATGGAACGCACGAACTATGTGACTCATGGAATCTACTAGGCAAGTTAGTCAATCGAGGAGTTCCCATGGCCCCGTGTGGTTGTACGCTCGTCTTGGTTCAAGAGGCAAGAACTTTGGTTCCTAATGGTGGCGAGCATGGGACTACAAAAACCACATCCCACCGTGGCCTCCCATACAAGCCTTAACATGTTTAATCTCATATCACCTCTGATCTCATCTCATCGCGTTCTCATGTCATACTAGATTCTCTGCATCTGATACATCGTCTGGATGAACCAGCACTGACATCTATGCATAGCTAAGTAGAACACAGCCTAGTTATTCTAGGAGTGGTGGATCAGGTAATATAAGCTCAAAGGGAGTAATGCAACAAATAGGATAATCTATCTATCAATAAAAGAACATAGTATAATCGTATGCATCATGGCAAGAATTGAAATGCTTTGAAAGCATGGGATTGTATCATGGTGGGGCTATGCATGTCTTTGCCTGTTGACAACAAATAGACAGATCTTCGGGAGACTTGGTTTGACTCGATTATAGTTGGTCAAGTATTGTTCGTCGATATTCGATGGTCTTGATCTCATCCTTCCATCTCGATCTTGATCTTGATATCGTATTCTACCAGGGAAGAACCAAATACCAGATAGAAAGGAAACAATCAACACATGTCATCGATGCAATGCTCAAGCAAGGATGATGATATGACAAGTTAAATTTTATCAAAATGTAACCCTAATGCATGCTCGACCATTTAACCGGAGTTCCGAGGGGTATAAACCCTAATTCGGGGAAACTCCAGAATCACCTGTGTGGGGTTACTATGTTCTTCTATTTAAACTTGTCATGGAATTTGATTATCAATGCATGATTATAACTTTAATAGAAAGATATCATTTTTCTAAACATTTTTTATATTATACATATTTTTCTAACTTATAAATGATTAGATATGAATTTTCTAGTATTTATTCATTTTTTTTTTGCAATTTCTGAAAAAGGTTAGAGCATTTATTGCGTCAGGCTGGCGTCATAGCAGGGCCAGATACTTTTGTTGCTGCATCTAAACCTAGCCTTAGTCACTGACAGGAAGGGCTCAGGGCCATGTTAGACGCCACCTCAGCGAGCCACGCTTTCAGACCACGCCAGCACCACGCAGAAGCCAGGTCGACGCCATGTGGGCTTTCCGGAGAGCATCCAAACGGCTGCGGCAGACGTCGCTAGAGGCCATGGGAGGGGGCGTGCGCGGGCTCGTTCGAGAGAGTGCACAGAGGCGGACCTAACTACGGCGGCGCCGCTAGGATTTGCTCACCGGAGACGCAGCGACGAGCGGCGATGATGTGGAACTTGCAGGAGGTCGGCGACAAAGCAACATAGAACGAGATAGAAGAAATAGAGGGGTCCAAGAGGACAAGCGGCTCAGCGTGGATCATATAGAGTCCACAGTGAGGATTGGAGATGCCGGCTAGAGGTGGAGAAGACGACATCGACGACGGTGATTCGGAGTGCCCCTACTCGATTCGCTTGGCGGAGAAGTAGATGGCGGCGAGGCGGTTCTCCCAGTATGCTTAGCAGAGCTCGGGGACAATCAGAGCAGCGACGATTCATCGGATGCTAGAGCTAGGGTTTTGGCACTTGGCAGAGGGAGGAAGAGAGAGCGTGCGAGGGGGAAAAGAGAGACATGAGAAGAAGGGAACTTCTCAGTGGGGTTCTTATCCTTGCTCCATAGCGGCGACACGCATCGCAGTGACGGGGCGACATCGGGTGGCTGCGGCAGTGACAACGAGCAGCTTGGCATTAGGGACAAAGAGTAATGAACAGCGATGCTGGTCGGGCGGTCATGGCGGGCCGTGGGAGCTACGTGCCATGAGCAAAGGGAGTGGAGAGATGGGCTGTGGCCTGGTAGCTAGGTTTGCTTATTTTTCTATTTTACCAAAAGCTTTTCCTTTTTTGTTTTTGTATTCTCCTTTGTATTTTCAATTTGAAATAGTTTTAGGTATTTTCAATATACCAGGGGAATTATGAAACATATGGAAATATTGCAGGGGCCCTTTTAACAATTTGGGCTCCACAAATTTTGTACTTTTCAAATTCAAAACCATTTTGAATAGGTTTCATAGAGAGGGAGGAAAGGATTAGGGTTTTAGGGATTTTCTTCCTTTTCTTTGCATACATTTTTAAGATATGATGCTTATGATGCACAACAAACCCTATTATAATAAGGGATTTCTATTTTCGTGCCCCTAGTTCGTTAGTTATACTCAGTTTTCCTCAGCCGCTTAACTTTTCCTTACTTTCCCCTCGCCATGTTATAAAAACCTCACAAGCGTTTGGACGAAGGGATGTCGTCAGGTCAAAGGCTTGACTGTTACATGTTGACTGGTGGGACCGCATTGGGGCGAGTCGGGCGTTGAGCGTTACATTACATGGCCTCGACCGTTACATGCTGACAGGTTGGGACGTGTTGGCGCGGGTCCTGCCGTGGCCGATACGTGCTGATGGGTGGGGACTAGGATACACGTCGGACCCGCCATCCATCTCTCACTGACTTGTGGCCTGATTTTTTCCTAATTAGGTGGCTGGCGTAGGCAGTGACAAATGGGGCCGTTCTATGAGGCCATCGAAGGCAATGAACGATGGGGCCGTCATGTGGGGCCGTCGAAGCCAATGACCAATGGGGCCGTGATGTGGGACTGGAGGAGGGATTTGCATATTTGCCATGTTTTATATTGAAACTTGCATATTTTCCATTTCGTGTGTCACTAACATGTGGTGGTCATGTGGCAAATATGCAAATTTCATATAAAAGGTTCGTTCTATGGGGCCATCGAAGCCAATGACCGATGGGCCGTCATGTGGGGCCGTCAAAGCCAATGACCGATGGGGCCGTCATGTGGGGCTGGAGCGAAGATTTGCATATTTGCCATGTTTCAGATTGAAACTTGCATATTTCCCATTTTGTGTGTCGCTGGCATGTGGTGGTTATGTGGCAAATATGCAAATTCAAAGAAAAGGTTCGTTCTATGGGGCCATCGAAGCCAATGAACGATGGGGCCGTCATGTAGGGCCGTCGAAGCCAATGACCGATGGGGCCGTGATGTCGGGCTGGATGGGGATTTGCATATTTTCCATGTTTTAGATTTCAACTTGCATATTTGTCATTTTTTGTTTCGCTGACATGTGGTGGTCATGTGACGAATATGCAAATTTCAATGAAAAAGTTTGGCAGATATGCAAAATTGGCAAATATGCAAAAATCCCAAAGCAGCTACTCCCCCAAACATTGACAGGTGGGGTAGTGTATGACACACGTGAGTTCGGCTCTCTCTCTCATCCGCTCCCAGCCCCCAGCCCCGAGCAGCTCCTACCCCATCGAGGGTCAGAGCAGCCATCGTCGGCGCGTCGGCGGCTCCGTCCTGCGTGGCATCGGACGGACATCCGTGCTGCACCTCAACCACGGCTCCAGCACCTATTTCGTCGGCACACATTGTACGTTGAGGCAGTACCGACCATAGGCAGGTCCGCCGCCCATGACGACCAGAATTTTGTTACGCCACCATAACTTGATGCACGGTCGCAGCAATTGCTAGTAGTGCTTGGTAAGACCTTCGCTCCTGCTCCGCCCAGCCTAATCGATTCGGTTCCCATAATTTCCTCGATATTGCGGGGGTAAATTAGTCTTCAATGTCAGGTCGTAGCGGGTACACCGGCGAGGGTGGGTATTCGATCATGTCGTGGCCACATTATCCTTCTCCTACCATGTCTGAAGTGCAGGTAGCTCCTTCTCTTTGTACTACCGTTGAATTTGAAGTGCCGCCATGGCTTATCGGACTAATTTTAATTGGGTTTGTTTTGGGATTGTTACAGTGTGCTATGCAGGTCGATGATCCATGGTACATTGCATACCAAGATGAATCAACCCAGTGGTCTAGCTAGAGGATGGATTTCAAGGAGATGGTTGCCAATTTAGGTGATGAATTGGCCCATAAAAACCTATTGATATTAGAGCTGAAGCGTATTGTCGATGAAGAAAAGAAGAACTCAGAGCTTATTCATAAAGAGAAGTTTACACTTGAGGCTGATCTCGCCGTATCTAGTCAAGTGGTAAAAAATCTAAAACATGAACTTCAAGTGAAGGGGGAGGAGAATAGTAGATTCATGTGGGCAGTTCTGGTAGTTTGCATCCCCGTCCTAACAGTTACACTATGGGGTTATGGTGAAGGTGGCACATGTAATGATTAGTTGAATTGATAGCTAATTTAGAGAGTAGAATTGTTATTCGATCGATGGTTGTGAGTTCCTTCTAATTTAGTCACTTTTCGGTCCCAAAGTTGTCAAGAGAATGCATTGCGGGGCCCGAGTTGCTTGCTATTGGATCTAGCTGCCCATAGTTGGCGTGCCAAATGCCATGTAGACTTGCAGCATTAACGTCAGCATACATTCCCCGTTCTTCCTAACGCCCCATTCTTCTTCTCAAGAGAGGTGATGTGTCAAAGAAAGTACTACTCCCTCTGATCCAAATGAATTGACTCAAATTCGTCAAGATACGAATGAATCTAATACTAATTCATGTCTAGATACAATAAAATCTAGACAAATCTAAATCAACTAATACAAGCCCACCGGAGATTTTCAAAGCAAGTACTGCTACTTATGGATCAACTTTAAAGCATATCCACTGGTCTCATGGCTCAAATACATACTCCCTTCGACCCATATTAGCAGTAAAACTTGATTAGATACGTTTCATATCTAGATGAATCTAAGTCAACTAATATGGGTCGGAAGGAGTAGCAAATTTATAAATCATACAAATATTTTAAGTCACAGAATTTTGGTTCAAATTGGGATCAAATTTGTCCCAATACTAAGTGGACGGTGAGCTAGCCTCCCTCCCTGCCGTATCCATCTGGCCACGAGGTACAGTCGGCCTTCACCGTCGAAGTGCACCTCGATGTACCAGTAGCAGTCGCGGCCTGCCTCCCACAGCATTGGTTCACGAGGGCTTGATCTGCGCCGTCCTGGTGATGTTGTGGATGATGGCTTCAATCATCGTTGCATCAATGACCACTATCAGCACCACCGCCGCCTCGGTGTCTTTCATCAGCAACGGATCCGAGGAGGTGAACAGGAGTGAGACGGACAGAGACAGAAATTTCAGACGCTTGGATCCGCACCGCTGCACGCCGTTTCATACGGCACGCTTGGACCCGCCTCACCACAAGCTGTTCCGACCCCCATGCTTAGGTCCGCGCTGCCGCACGCTGTTCCGATCGCCAGGCTTAGATCCGCGGCGCCACACGCCGTTCCGACCCCCACGATTAGGTCCACGTCGACGCACGCCATTCAGACCTTCAGGCTTACATACACGTCGCCGCACGCCATTTAGAATGCCACATGATATGCCCAATTTGCATCACCATTCCATATCATAATTTACCTCTATTCATTGATATATGTCTTATTATGAGATATTACTTATGTCTTTTCATATGTTTATGCATGTTGGATGATTCTTGGAGGATGAACTGCCGGAGTCTGGATTCTGATGGAAAATAAGGCATTTCGATGCAATGTCACGAAGATCAAAAAAATATGGGAAAATAATATTTTCCCTGAAGACAGAGGAAGCCAGGATGAGGGGCAAAGAATCGCCGCAGGGGGCCCACACCAACCTAGGCGCGGGTCCCCCCTGGGCCGCGCCTAGGGCAGGTGTGGCCCACCTGCCCAACTCCCGACTCTGCCCCTTCACCTATATCTTCCCAACGGAACCCTAACATCAGGGGAGCAACCACAGATAGATTTCCGCCGCCTCTACGGGGCGAAAAACACCGAGAGAGAAAGATCTCTCCGAAAGATAGATTTCTGCCGGGGAATTCCTTCAAGGAAAGGGGAGACCGTCGCCATCAACACCGTCATCAAGCTAGGCTTCATCGGGATCATCATCATCATCCACACCATCATCTCCACCAGCACCATCATCACCACTCCATCCCGATGTAACAATTGTGTTGGATATTGCTTTAGTTCATTAGGGGAAACCTTCCCGGTGTTGATTACTATTGTAGTTGATGCTTGTGAGTGCAACCATTGGATTATTATTTATGTTCAGATTGTTATCCATTATCATATCATCTTTGATCTTGATCCATATGATGTCTTGTGAGTAGTTCGTTGTGTTCTTAGGACATGTGAGAAGTCATGTTGTTAGTAGTGGATCTGTGTTGAGTTATTATTCAATGGTTTATTATTTAAATTGTGGTTCTATTCCTCTAGTGGTGTCATGTGAACATCGACTACATGATACTTCACCATTTATGGGACTAGGGGAATGCATTGTGTATTTGGCTACTAATTGTGGGGTTGCCGGAGTGATAGAAACCTGGACACCCGTTAGGACACCTTTGCACAAGGGAGCGTAGGATCTCAAAGTTTAAGGCTATGGTTATATTTATATCTTAATTAATTTCATGTAGTTACGTATGTTTGTAGAGGGTTTAATCACAAGTATGTATTAGTCCAATTAAGGTCGGTATGTTAGCACAGGTTCACCCACACAACACATACAACACCAGAGAAGAGTACTCAGCTATTTGAAGCAAAAGCACTTGACAGAATTCCCATGTGTCCTCGAGAACGTTTGGTCCTTATAAGTATTTCCACCGGCTTGTCCTTTGCTAAAAAAGGATTGGGCCACTTTCTTCGTTTGTTCGTTGTATTTGTTACTTGCTCTTTATTTTGTTGCATTATCAGAAAACCACTAAAAATCCTTTTGCTAAGTATTCACAGGGATCTCCTGCTCCGTACCATTGTTCATCACCTTCTGCTCCTCGTTGGGATCAACACTCCTATTTATCGAAAGTACTGCGATACACCCCCTATAATTGTGGGTCATCAAGACTATTTTCTGGTGCCGTTGCCGGGGAGTGTAGCGCTATTGAAGAGTGGAACTGGTAAAGGAAGCTTCTACTGTGAGTATTGTTTTTTGTTTTTGTTTGTTTCTTTGTTTCCAATATGGATAACCACTTGGTTTTCTGTTTGGGAAAACTACTACCACTGAAAAGGTAGTAGAGGAACCACCACCTGTTGAGATAAATCCTTTTAAGATACCTACAAGTATTGTTTATCGTGTTATGGATAATTATTATTTAGGGGATGGAACTGTTCGTCCCGGTGTCATTTGCTTTTTATCCATGAATTATGCGGTTTGTTTAAGTGTGCAGGTATCACAACTGAACATGTGAAGAAGAAGTTACTCTCCATATTCTTGAAAGGGAGATATGAAGAATGGTATAAGTTGCTGAAGAATGGACAATCCATGGAATGGGAGGAAATTGCATCCCTCTTTTACTCTAAATTTTATCCTCCCAGTGAGATTCATCAGAATAGAAATCTTATATATATAACTTTTGGCCTCGTGATGGAGAGAGTACAACTCAAGCTTGGGGAGATTGAAGTTACTAATGCTTAAATGTCCTATTTATGAACTCCCTAAAAATATTATTATCAATTACTTTTATGCTAGGCTTTCTCTTCATGATAAAGATTTACTAGATGCTTCCTGTACTGGATCGTTTACACGTATGAAGGAAGAAGCTAAATGGGATCTCCTAGACCGTATTCAAGAGAACACTGAGCATTGGGAGAATGACAAAGGAAGAAAGACAGGTATAAACTATGATTATGAATGCATTAAATATTTTATGGGAACTGATAGCTTCTGTGATATTAGTAATGAGTTTCGTCTTGATTCCCAAAGTATTGCCAACTATTTTAAGGCCTTTTCCTCTTATATAGAAATTCCCAAGAAGAAGTGGAATAAGTACCATTCACCCTATAAAGATGTTGTTAGTCATGTTCCTGTTAGAAGTACTGAAGTTTGTACTATTGATCATATTGTGCCTAAACCTTATGTTGAGAAAATACCTTTCCCAGCTAAGGTAAGGGAGTATTCTATGATTATTAGTGCAAATAACAAAGGTGCAAAGAAAATTATGGAGCCTGATGGGCAAATGAATGATGAACCTGTGGTAGCTATTGTGGAAGACACTATCACTAGAAATATAGAGGATGAGCACATTGTCTTCTGTGAAGACGCTTCTAATATTATTTATCATCCTACTAAAGCTAGAAAAGCTAGTGTTCCTGTGCTTTCTATTAAAATTGGTGATCATTGCTATTATGGTTTGTGTGATATTGGTGCTAGTTCTAGTGCTATTCCTTATGAGCTTTACAGGGAAATTATGCATGAGATTGGTCCTTGGGAGCTTAAGGACATTGATGTGGTTATTCACCTTGCTAATTAGGAAACCATTTGCCCCATTGGCATTGTAAGATATGTGGAGGTTCTTTGTGGTAAGATTAAGTATCCTGCTGATTTTCTAGTGCTTAATTCAGCAGCTAGCAAAACTTGTCCTATCATTTTTGGTAGACCTTTCTTGAATACTTGTGGAGATATTATAGATTGTAAGAAGGAAAAGGTTTTAACTGAGTTTTATGGAGATTTTTATGAGTTTAACTTTTCCAAATTTGCTAAAGCTCCTTGTGAAAATAGCTTGCCTAATAAAGATTTCAGGATGGAACAACTTGCTTCTATTGATCCAGTCTATGACCTTGGACCTCTTTTTGATGACTGTAAGTATGCTCATTCTAATGATAAAGTTGTTGCTAGTGACAGTTATATTGTCAACTTTATTCAAAGTGCTACTGAAAGTTATTTTGAGAGAGGGAAACATGGTTTTATGCATCTCAATGATGTTAAGTTTCCCTGTTTTATGTTGAAAGCTTTGAAGTTGCATTTGTTTTGTCTTCCTATGCTAGTGGCTTTTTGTTTCAACAATTTGTTTTCTCATGATACTCCCATGCATAGTAAGTGGGTTAGACTCAAATGTGTTTGTTATTTGATTCTTGATGCTATCTTTCACTTCAAATATTTATCTCCTATGTGAGCATTTTTGAAACTATCAAGCCTAACTTAAAGGCATTAAATAAAAGTACTTGTTGGGAGATAACCCAAGAGTTTTGTCGAGTCTTGGAAGTTATTACCTCAGTAATAACCTCTCCTTATCCTTTTTTTTGGGTTTTTGTGTCAAGTTCAAATACTTTTGTGAAGTAGTGGAGTTGTGAAAAGTGGCTGTCCTGGGATAGATTCTTGTGCTGCATTGTAAAAATTCGTGAAGGAGCTCGGTACGTCGGATGGAGCTGGATTTTCTGTGCTTGTTCTCAAAGTTGTTACCCAACTTTCATTAGTTCTGTACCTTTTGATTTCAGCAAAAGAAGGTTTTCAAAAAAATCAATCTTTACCTGCTGGTCTGTTTTGACAGATTTCTGTCGTCATTTGCATTTGCCTCTTAAAGAAGCCTTTGTTTTGATGGGTTTTCAGTTAAAGTGTGAAACTAAAGGTTTATTGTTTTTGCTTACACTAATGTTGTCTTTGAGTTTGTGCAAGGTTTTGTTTGAAGGAAATTTTCAGGAGAAGGAGAAAAGGAATCTAGAGAGTTCGTATTTGAATAGGTAAAAGTGGTGAAAACAGAAGGTTCGTGAAAATTAAATCTTTTTATATTTTTGATGTTTTCAATACATAAGAAAGATTACGAGACATAACAGAGGAGGAAATGGAGTCCGGGGTAGACAAACCCACCCTAGGCGCGGGCCCAGCCTGGCCGGGCCTAGAGGGGGTGTGCCACCCCCGAGCTCCGCCTCCGCCTCATTTTCATGTCAGTACCTTCCTTATGCATTGAAACTTCGTAATATATAATCCCCCAGATCCCCAGAGGTTCGTGCATCGTGTTTTCGTTTCGATCTGTTTCTGTCCGGAAACCTTCTCAAGTTTAGAGCGCCATGGCCTCCGCCAATGACAAAGGCAAGAAGCCCGAGGAAGAAGATCCTAAAGACCCCAAGGAGGAGGAGATTTTTGTTGGGGATGAAGAGGACATGGAGGAGGACAAGCATCCGGACACCCGCACTACCGTCGCAAGCATTGGAGTGGTGGCAAACCCTATCAAGCTTAGGAGGACAACATGGATGTATATAGGAGGGAGACCTCCATGTCTTATCTACAATCCACGGTCATCTCCTCCACGTCACAAGATACCCTTCCATACTCTTATACATGAGCATCAATACCAATAGGTTCTGTCACATCCCAAGATTTTCCAAATCTGGTAATGTGAAAAATAAATAATTGTTGAAAATTAGAGTGAAAAGAAACTTTTGTTTCTGAATGGAAACTTAAAAATCCCATCTTGAACAAACTTTGGTTAATGTTTGAATCCAACTAAATTCAAATCAAGTGGAATGCATTTCTCTTTAAATGCATCTGGAAATTTAAACACTTGAGAAATAAACCAAAACCCTAAAACCCTAATGGAAGAAAATCATTTTCAAGTTATCTCTAAGCCTATGGATTTGATCCAAATAGAAATTTGTCAAACAAACATTTCAAAATTATCAAGAATGACAAATAGAAATATTATAAGACCATATAAATGGTTTCACTTAATTTGGAGCCATAAATGAAAATCTTATGAATTTAATAAGATAAGGAAATTGATTCCCAAAGCTAATAAAGCCCTGATCAAAAATCCATACCAAATGGTGAGCAAATAATCCTAAAAGGATTTAAAAAAAAAGATAAACAAATAATAAATAAAGTTATAATAGTTATAATCTCTATTTTTGGATCTTTAAATAAAAAGATATGGTTTTTATAAAGCAAAGGTAGAAATATAAATAAGGATTATTTTATAGAGACAAATTAAATCTTGGCCAAGCTTTTGAAATAAAATATTTCTAATTGATAAAAAGAGTAAAGGTTTATTTAAATAAAATAATGAGGATTTATTAATATCCAATTTTATTAAAGTAAAGGCTTTTCCATTTTAAATAAACACTAAAACTTGTTAATTTATTTTTAATAAGATTTTCAAGTGTTTTTTGTTTTTCAAATGAAACCTACTGAAAATATTTTGATATTATTTAGATTTCAAAAAGAGTTTTAAAATAAATTAAAACCTATTTGAATTAAATACTATGGTCTTTTATTTAATTATTAATAGATCCTAAAAGAATAAAAGAATTATTTTATTTTGGACTTTGAAATATGTTGATAAACAGAATAAAAATTCACCCAAAGTTTGGTGGTGATTTGAATTCAAATGGAGATTGAAAAATATTATTAAATCTTATTTAATTAATACTAGAGCCTATATTAAATAATTAAAGACACTAAAAAGGATAAATATATTATTCTAAATTTGACTTTGGAATGTGCTATTAACCAGTATATGCATCTACACAAATTTTGGTTGAGGTTTGAAATCAAATTGATGTTTGAATTAATTAAACAAAACCAAAACAGATTAATAGAAATGGAAAAAGGAAAAACAATCAGATAAAAAAAAATGGAATAGGAGCAGCCCAACTAACCTAGCCCACTAAGCCCATCAGCAGCCCACTCCTTCTACCTCGCAGTGAAACGTTATTCACTCGCAAACGAACCCGCTGAGTCTATGACGGTTGGACCCCACCTCCTCCTCCTCTCTCTCGCTGCCAAGCGACCCCACTGCCCCGTCAGCTTCGTCCTCACCCGCCGCTTACCGCGCCCCCTCCTCTGGCCATTACTGCCGATTGAACGCCGACATAAATTCGAGTTAACCGCGCCATGTAATGGCCCCATGATCACGCATACTTAACCGCCTCACCCTCCTCGCTGTTTCCCCCTCAGTTCCCCACCCTAGTGCGCCCCTAGGCTGCTCAATTTCTCACTACACCGCACTGCCTCCGGCGAGCTACACCTCCAATTCCGGCCACTCGCCATCGCCCCTCGCCTCCCACTGCATGCTCACTTTCTCCCCATCTCCTGGCGAACCTCCCCGTAGCGCCAGCTCGCCCCCGCGCGCCCCAGAACCTTGACAACGACGACCACTGCACATCGCCACCGTCTGCCTCCGCTCAGACGAGCACTACTGGTGAGACCAGACCCTCCTTCCCCTCTCCTGGATGCTCACATGTTCGTGACTCTCATACGAACCAAACGGTGCCCTCCATTTGTCTTAGCATGCCATAAATAGTTGCCAACGTCGACAACTGAGCAAGCCCGACGCCGTCACTGACTCCGGCGAGGAATCCACGCAGCTCCAGCATGCCCCTCGACAACCTACCACCACTTGAGCTTCCCCACGCCACGGCGAACTCGGTGAGCTTCTTCCTTTGCTCTCTTGCTTCCTGTAACGTCGACACCGCCACCGGCCGCTCGCCGCCAATACGCCACTGCGTGGCAAGCACCTGCAATGCCGTCGATCTTGATCGCGTGGCCACGATAGAATTTAACCGAAGAGGTACGCTTGCTTCTAAGCCGTGCGATCCCACTTAAATCCAACGGCTCGCATCTGTCGATCCGCACGAAACGGTACCGACCAATAGCAACGCGATGCGTGGCCTGTGATTGTTTTAAAAATCAGAAACTTGTCTATTAGATGTTTCAATTTGAAAAATTCATAACTTTCAAACCCACGTCCAAATTTTGAAAAATTTATATCAATGGAATCAGCAAGACAAGTACTTTCTGACCATGCACTTTGTTTAGTAAAATTCTTTTGTTAAATTGATTGTTTTTGCAGAAACTTGTGTATGCATGTTTAGAATATAAAAATTGTTCTAAAATTATTTTTGAGATAAAACCTTTGGAAAATGGATTGTTTTGAACCTACTGACCATAGAAATTTTCACATCCCAAAATTTTCCAAATTTTGAAATCTGAAAAATAAATAAACAAATAAACAATTATTGATTTTTTGGGTGAGAAGAAACTTTTTGATTCCAATTGGAAACATCCAAACCTGTTTTGATCAAATAAATCCTAAAGGGATTTAAAAATATAAACAAATAATAAATAAAGTTATAATAGTTGGAATTACTATTTTTGGATCTTTTAATAAAAAGATTTGGTTTTCAAAAGAAAAGGTAGAATTATAAATAAAGATTATTTTTATAGAGCCAAATTAAATCTTGGCCAAGCTTTTGAAATAAAATAGTTCTATTTGATAAAATAATAAAGGTCTATTTAAATAAAATAATGAGGATTTATTAATATCCAATTTTATTAAAGTAAAGGCTTTTCCTTTTTAATTATACACTAAAACTTGTTAATTTATTTTAAATAAGATTTCCAAGTGTTTTATATTTTCAAATGAAACCTACTGAAATTTTTTTGGGTTTTTTTTAGATTTCAAATGGAGTTTTTAAATAAATTAAACCCTATTTGAATTAATGACTAAGGTCTATTTTATTTAATTATTAAATAGATCCTAAAAGAATAAAAGCATTATTTTATTTGGACTTTAAATTGTGTTGTTAAACAGAACTAAAAATTATACAAAGTTTAGCAAAGTTTTGAATTCATTTGAGTGTTTGAATTGTTTGAATAAAATCAAATGGAAAAAGAAAAAGCAATCTGTATAAAAAAATGAAACAGACCTAGCCCAGCAAACAAGCCCAGCAAGGCCTAGTCGCAGCCCAACTCTCCCCCACTCAGCGAAACATTTTTCACTCATTCTCGCACCCGCAGCGTCACAGAGAGGTGGCCCATCTCCCACTCTCTCTTCCCCCGCTGACAGAGAGGCCCCACAGCGCCAGCACATCGTCTTCAACCCGCGCCAGCCATTTTCCCCTCTCCTCAACGGCGTTCTGCCGATTAACTCCGGCGTTGATTTCGCGTTAATGGCGGCCTTAATTCCTCCAGTGACCACGCCCATTTAACCGCCCGTTTCTCCTCTCTCTTTTCCCCCAAACCACGCCACCCCTCTGCCACCGGGCTGCCAAATTCTAAGCTCGAGCCCTCTCTGCTCCGACGAGCTCCTTCGTCAATTCCGGCGAGGACAGACTCCCCCTCGGACCCTGATTCACATGGGTTTCATCAGCAGCCTCTTGCGCACCTCCCTATGCCAACCGTTTGACCTCGCCCGCTCCACAACAACGACAACTTCGATTCTGAGCGTCGCTGCCGTCTGCCTTGGCTCCGGCGAACTCCCCTGGTAAGCTCAGACCTCCCCAGCACCTCCTGATGATGCTCCCATCTTCCCCAGATCAGCCCGCGTCTAACCGTACCATCCATTTGCCTTGGAGTGATCTGCAGCCTCGCCCCCGTCAGCAAAAAGAGCCGCCCGTCGCCAGGAGCTACTCCGGCGAGCAATCGTCGCCGTTCCTGAGCGCCCCTCGCCAAGCCAACGCCACCTCGAGCTTCACCAACCCTCTGCGAGCACGGTGAGCATGTCCGCTTATTCCCTTGCTTCCTGTAACCGCCGCGACGCCACCGTCTGACCACGCGCCGCCGTCTGCCACCGCCAGCGCCGCCAGATCTTGGTCGAGCTGCTGTGGGCCGTGCGATGCGAATCGTCTGGCTGTGATTAGATTTTAACTGAAGGGGTATGAGCGCATCCGAGCCGAGCGATTTAAATTAGATCCAACGACTCACAGAGGCTGATCCGCACGAAGCGGTACCGTCCAATAGGAAACAACCACGTGGACAAGGTTTAGATTAAAACAGAAATTTGAATCTGATTGTTATGCAAACTTGTAAAATTCATAACTTTAATTATACACATCCAAATTTTGAAAATTTTATATCAATGGAATCAGTAGAACAATTACTTTGCAACCATGCAATTTTTTTAATGTTTTGCTTCTGTAAAATTGGTTGAATTTGCAGAAACATGTGTAAGCTTATTTTGAATATAAAAATTATTCTAGATATAATTTTTAATGTGAAATCTTTGCAAAATGGTTTGTTTTTGAACCTACTGACCCTAGGAACCAACTTATGGATTTAAAATTGTATTTTGTGAAGTTAAGGAGTAAATATTTGAATTAACACATTTCTAGTCAAATAAAAATATTGATAATGATTTAGAAATGTTTTTTGAGTAAAACCTTTGGGAAATGATTTGATTCAAACCTTCTGACCCTCAACACCAAGTTTTGTGAATTAACAACTTATTTGATGAACAATATAAAATTATTGCTTTGATAAAAGCATTTTCAACCACATAAAATAATGATTTGATTTAAAAATGGTTTATAGATAAAACCTTTTGCAAATGGTTTTACCACTTTAGTAAATGACCACTTTTGAACCTTACAATGTTTAGAGCCTAGTAGAAACCACTTTTGCAAGTAAAACTATCCTTTACATGCTTGCATGCATGACCTTGTTTTTGTTATTTTATGTGTGATAAATTGGTTGGAATGCTAGTTGAATCTATGTTTGCTTGATTGAATTGTAGTGGAATTAGAAGAGTGTGATATTAGCAAGATCAAGAAGCGAACCAACATTCTCTACTAAAAAGGCAAGTGACACTATCATCCAAGTCCTACTATTTTCATTACACTTAGTGGATTTTTGAAACATGCATGATAAGGTTTACTATATTTATGCTATGCTAAATCCTAATAGGATACCTTATATCTCCCTTAGTGAAAACATTGTAGTTGTAGTATGCTTAGCCCAGCTATATATTTGGGATGGGATACATGTTATGATTATATGAAGAGTTGGAAAAAATATATGTTTTATATAATAAAACAAGTACTCAATGAACCACCTGGGTGGACAAGGATACTCAAGGTTGGACAAAGTGGCAACAAAAGGAACCATGTTTATATGGCTATCTCTTTTTGTTGTGCACTAGAAGAAAACCACCCAGGGACTTAGAGATTGAACATGTTTCTCGTGCATGGTGGCTTAGTGTATGACCACATGCTAAATGGGCTCTGGCTTAGTCAACTACATAGTGGAAGACCCATGCATTGGCATCTTCAGGTTAACTAGGATTGTGTAAGGGAACTTGAAACCCTACATTGGTGCCTGGATGACAAGCTAGCATTGTGTATCGGGAGGACTTCTATGGAAAGACTTTGTCACATTTTCAATCTACCAGTACTCCATCTTGGTGAGTATTTATCCAGCGGCCACTAGTGGCATCAAGATGAGATTGTGTCATGTGGGTAAAGTGTACAAATTCTGCAGAAGATCAAATTCTAAGTACTTAGCCGTGTCCCCGGTTGTGGACAATACTGAACAACTAAGGCCTGAAGCTATGGAAGATCTCGACATTCCAATTTATCAAAGTTAAAACTTGAGGGTGACAACAAGGGATTTTGAAGCACTTGGAGTTTTCCAAGAAGTTCAGAAAGGTTTGACAAAATATCAAAACTATTTTGAAAATATAGGATAAAAACTATATTGCTTTCTGCAAAAGAGCCTAAACCCTACTTAGCCAAATATGCATGTAATGATAGGATCCACTTATTTCTACATAGTAGTGAAACTTGTCAATACAATTCAAATGTATTGACCCTTGTGGCTGCAACTTATTATGTTGCAGGTTTGTTTGATGTTAAGTGTGTTGATTAGGATTACAAGTCTACAACCAACATGACTGCCTGTGGCACTTTGAAGATGAAGGACCCCATGCTTTATAGATATTCTGCCGCAGTGTAATGTGATAGCCAAATGAGCTATGTAAGATGTAATGAATTATTTTATTCCTGGTTGTAAAGTTGTATTATGACCTTTGTTTCTTGATATTACATCTTAACTGTGGATGCTAGGTATTGATCCAGGGACTAGCATTGTAAACATAGGTATCTCTACCTTATTAAAGGTTGGGAACCTTACAAAAATCAATTTGTGGTTTCAAAAATATATTTGGTGAAGCAAAAGAAACAATATTTGATTTAAACCATTTCTAGTCAAATAAAAATATTGTTTATTTGTTAAAAATTATTTTGGAAGAAAACCTTTGGGAAATGTTTTGATTTAAACTCTCTGACCCCAAACACCAAGTTTTATGATTTAAAAATGTATTTGGTGAACCCTATAAAGATTGCTACTTTGATAAAGGCATTTTCAACCACATAAAATAATGATTTGGTTTAAAAATGGTTTATAGGTAAAATCTTTTGCAAATAGTTTTTCCACTTTATAAAATGACCAATAAGTGTTTTAGAATGTTTATAACCTATTATAAACCACTTTTGTAAAAAAAACAATGTTTGGCATGCTTGCATGCATTGCTTTGTTTCTATTATTTTATGTGATGTTTGCTTGAATGGTAGACTGAAATTGTGCCTTGCTTGATTGAATTATAGTAATTTGAAGAGTGTGATCATTTCAAAGACAAGGAGTGAACTTATATTCTCTACCAAAAAGGCAAGTGATGCTTCATACCTTTGTCCCATTATTTTCACTATGCATTAGTGATATTTCTAAGTAGGACTTGCATGGAATTTTGCCAAGTATATACTATGCCATGGGAAATCCTAGTAGATGAAACCTTAGTAGAATTCCTAATTTAAGATTCCTACTACTATCATGCTTAGCTTAGCTAGTAGAAAACAAGGGTGGATTATATTCATACTATGGAATATTTCTAAGTCAAGGACTTGTGTTTTGTTTAATAAAACAACTAAGTGAATGAATCACGTGGGTGGAATGGAAGGAATGGTTTGTGTTGAGTGGTTACACAAGGCCTATTTCTATGGTTTACCTTGTGTATCACACTCGTGGATGGACACCTAGGAACAAAGATATTTGAGATGTCAAATGTTGAGAAGCTTCAAGTGCAGCCACCTGGCATTATGGGCTCTACCTGGATCATATAGGTTGCAATAACTTAGCCAAATGGACAATTGGTGGTAGGGATTGATAGGTTGGAACGCGTCCATTCTGGTCTAAGGGAAGGCTTCTGAAAGATCTTGTCTTGGGAAACCAAGTCTTGTGGGGAAAGTGCACCACCTCTGCAGAGTGTAAAATCTAAGTACTTATCCATGTCCCTGGCAAAGGACAATTTGAGCATCAATACATGGAAGCTATCAATAATCTCCTCATCCTAATTTATAAGTTAAAAACTTGTGGTTGAACAAGGGTTGAAGGATCACCAATTTCTATTGGGAGATGCCTTGGGTGATTTTGTCAAGCAAAAACTTAGTGTTTTTCAAATGATAAGGAAAATCTATTTTGAGCAAAGCAAGCCTAAGCTCCACTTAGCCAAAAGCATATATATGTTAGACTCCACTATACTACCATAGTATCACTTGCCAATACAATTCAAATGTATTGACCCTTGTGGCTGTAACTTATTATGTTGCAGGTTTGTTTGATGTTAGTGAAGTTTATTGATTAGTATTACAAGTCTACAACCAACATGTATGCCTGTGGCACTTTGAAGATGAAGGACCCCATGCTATTGTTATATTCTGCTGCATTGTAATGAGATAGCCAAATGAGCTATGTAAGATGTAATAAATTATTTTATTCCTGGTTATAAAATTGTATTATGACCTTTGTATCTTGATATTACATCTTAACTGTGGATGCTAGCTATTGATCCAGGGACTAGCATTGCAAACATAGGGATCTCTACCTTATTAAAGGTTGGGAACCTTACAGGTTCCCAAAGGGAACTTGCCCTCGGTTTGGGATATGCCTCATTCTAACAATGCAGAGAAGGAACATTCTAAGGATGAAGAGTGGGGAAAGAATAACAAGGCATGGGATTCTCGGCCTGACATGATCATGAACCGCATAGAGCAAAACTCGGAGTTGATTCGTACTCTAACCTTTGAGTTTGAGGATTTGAAGAAACTTATTGAAGATCTTATCAAGAGAACACCACCACTACCGAAGGAGTAATTCATCATCAGGTTTGGCATCCCCTTGGCTTGTTCCAAGCTTGGGGGAGTGCCACATTATCACCATCATTATCTTTCATCTTTTTACCTTTTTAGTGTATTCATATCTTTGGTAGAGAAGTTATCTTATAGGTTGGTTTGCATGTGGAAGTATATCTCCTTTAGTTGGTTATCTATGTATCCCTTGGTGTGAGTGCCTTTATTGAATATTAATGAGAATTCTCACCTTTTACTTTTTGCACTTCTTATTTTAGTTTGCGCTCTCTATTATATGACGGATCATGTTGATCAGTATTGGCATCACTTTGGGAGCATCAAGTAGATAAAATTGGTTTTGGCAAACCAAGCTCTGGTCAGTAGCAACACTTTTTGAGGTTTGAAAGAAAAAGAGAAAAAGCTTACAGGTATTTTGTATCATCTATTTTCTTTCTTGATTGGCTCATAAGCTTAGTATTCTTTATTTACGATCTTTTGTGTCTTCAAGGAATATTGCATGTTTGGATTTATTACTTGTATGTTTGCTTGTTTCTTTCAACTGTCTTGCTTGCTACCCAGCCTTGCTAGCCAAAAACCTGTTTTGAGAAGGCATACTTCTCATGTTTCCAATCCCTTTGAACCAAACCTATGAAATATTTGTGTCCACCATATCTACCTATTAGCAGTATTGCTATTCCAAGCAAATTCTCAATCTTCATATATCTTTCGAATTAAAAAGTATTTTGTTATGTGAAAACTAGTTAGTAAAGCTCTCACGAACTTGATGGCACACCTTATTTTCCTGGCCCTAATAGACTTGAACCATTGTGTCATCGAAGTTGTATATGCTTGCATCTATACGTTGGAATTAGCAGAACTGTGCTGTCATGGGGAACGTTTTCAACATTGCATTTGTACTCTATACACAGTTGATATCGTGCTCTTTTGTCTATGGATGTCACCGGTGTGAAATAAAAAGGGAGCTTGTAAGTCCAAGGAGTTTGTATTTTGTGTTAGAGAAACGCCTAGGCCGCTAGCCTAAGCCATGCCTAATCATGGTGGAAACTTGCAGCATCACATAGTGAGCAATCTGTGAAGCATCCTCAATAAAAAGCTATGCACATAGTGAATAAAAAGATCGCTGAGATGCTTATTGTCTGCTTGCCTTGTCATTTTGGTTATGGGAAAGCTCCTATACCATGTGCAAGGGGTACCCCGTTGGCGGTTCTCTATGATACGCATGTACATACAATGACAAGAACTTACCGGTGACTGAAGTTGAGTAGCATGAGGAGTGGCCCTCATATTCAAGGGACATGAGATTGCCAACTTATATTTCGTCAAGCATATACTCCATCCTTGTTCACTTTAACCTTAATCATATCAAGATGCCTATGATAGGGGCAATGAGGGCTCAAAGCTAGTAAGTAACATAATCTTTTGGAAGCTCTTTATGACTTGAAACCCCTGCTTCCCTCTATGAAGGGACCTTTCTTCTATTTCCATGTTGAGTCAGTAAACCTACTTCCTCTCTATCTCCAGCAAGCATTTTAGTTGTTGTGTTTCAAGCATTCATATGGTGATTTATTCAATCATGTTCTTTATTTTCCTTGTTTGCACAAAACTCTTATCTATTGAGTACTACTTTGAAAGCCTTCATTTGTGAAGAACCTTTTTGAGCAAAGAGTGCTCCTATTCTGAAACTTCTACAAAAGCTTTTTGTGAAACTGTTTGCCAGGTGTTCTCTGACCAGGAACAAAGTTTGTTAATTCCAATTATGATTTATCTTTATGCATCTCTATTGTGACTCCTGTACTTGTTGCAAGCTAAAGTTATATAATGGTGAGTTTCTTTCTTCTATGAGTTATGCAATGGTAAGTGTGATGCTTCTTGTTCGTATTCTTTTATTGACACTTCACTCCATAAACCTGTGGACATGTTTACTGAGCTCAGTTTTCACTTGGGGACAAGCGAAGGTCTAAGCTTAGGGGAGTTGATACGCCCAATTTGCATCACCATTCTATATCATAATTTACCTATATTCATTGATATATGTCTTATTATGAGGTATTACTTATGTCTTTTCATATGTTTATGCATGTTGGATGATTCTTGGAGGATGAACTGCCGGAGTCTGGATTCTGATGGAAAAGAAGGCGTTTTGATGCAATTTCGCGAAGATCACAAAAATACCAGACAAATATGGGAAAATAATATTTTCCCCGAAGACAGAGGAATCCAGAAGGAGGGGCTTAGAAGGGCCGTAGGGGGCCTACACCCCCCTAGGTGCGGATCCCCCCTGGGTTGCTGCTAGGGCAGGTGTGGCCCACCTTCCCGGCTCCTGACTCCGACCTTCACCTATATATTCCTTACGGAACCCTAACATCAGGGGAGCGACCACAGATATATTTCCGCTGCCTCTGCTCGGCAGAAAACACCGAGAGAGAAAGATCTCTACGACAGACAGATTTCTGTCGGGGGCATTCCTTCCTAGAGAGGGGAGACCGTCGCCGTCAACACCATCATCAATCTAGGTTTCATCGGGATCATCATCATCATAATCATCATCATCATCATCCACACCATCATCTCCACCAGCACCATCATCACCACTCCATCCCGCTGTAACAATTGTGTTGGATATTGCTTTAGTTCATTGGGGAAACCTTCCCGGTGTTGATTACTATTGTAGTTGATTCTTGTGAGTGGAACCATTGGATTATTGTTTATGTTTAGATTGTTATCCATTATCATATCATCTTTGCTCTTGATCCATCTGATGTCTTGTGAGTAGTTCGTTGTGTTCTTAGGACATGGGAGAAGTCATGTTGTTAGTAGTGGATATGTGTTGAGTTATTATTCAATGGTTTAGTATTTAAGTTGTGGTGTTATTCTTCTAGTGGTGTCATGTGAATGTCGACTACACGATACTTCACCATTTATGGGCCTAGGGGAAGGCATTGTGTATTTGGCTACTAATTGTGGGGTTGCCGGAGTGACAGAAACCTGAACCCCTGTTAGGACACCTTTGCACAAGGGATCGTAGGATCTTAGAGTTTAAGGTTGTGGTTAGATTTATATCTTAATTACTTTCCTATAGTTATGGAAGTTTGCAGGGGGTTTAATCACAAGTATGTATTAGTCCAAGTAAGGTCGGTATGTTAGCACAGGTTCACCCACACAACACTTACAATACCAGAGAAGAGTACTCAGCTATTTGAAGCGAAAGCACTTGACAGAATTCCCATGTGTCCTCGAGAACGTTTGGTCCTTATAAGTATTTCCACCGGCTTGTCCTTTGCTAAGAAAGGATTGGGCCACTTGCTCCGACTGTTTGTTGTCTTTGTTACTTGCTCTTTGTTTTGTTGCCTTATCAGAAAACCACTAAAAATCCGTTTGCTAAGTATTCATAGGGATCTCCTACTCCATACCACTGTTCAACACTTTCTTCTCCTCGTTGGGATCGACATTCCTATTTATCGAAAGTACTGCGATATGCCCCCTATACTTTTGGGTCATCACACGCTTAGAACCGCATTGCCGCATGATACGTCATAAACGTATTTATAATTTTTGATGTTCCATGCTTGTTTAGTATCAACTTTGCTATGCTTTGTCTACACTTTGAGGTATTTTTATACATTTTCTGGGACTAACCTATTAACAAGATGTCGCAGTGCCAGTTGCCTGTTTTCTGTTGTTTTTTGTTTTAGAAAAGCTAGTAAGGAAATATTCTCGGAATTGGACGGGACAAAAGCCAAAGTCCATATTTCACAGAGGAGAACATAGGGACCGAAGGGCAACCGAAGGAAGGACATGAGGCCGCCACACCCTCTTGTGGCGTGGGCCCCCCCTAGGGTGCGCAGCCACCTGGTGTGGGCACCTTGGGTTCCCCCTGCCTCGTCTCTTCGCCTATAAAAAACCCGATGCTAAAACCCTAAGGACCCGATCAGATCTCCATGAAATAGTCTGTAGCCGCCGCCACCATCGTCCCTAGATCGGGGGATCTGAAGCTCTCCCCGGCACCCTGTCGGATGGGAGAGATCATCCCAGAGGACTATGGGTCCATACAATAGTTAGATGGTTCTTTCTCCTCCTTTGTGCTATCATGTTTAGATCTTGTGAGCTCCATTCATGATCAAGATCATCTATTTGTAATCATACATGTTTTGTTTGTAGGGATCCAATAGATATTGATATTGCTATGTCAGACTGATTATTGATTCTATCATGTCTTATTGATTATTGATTCTATCATGTATGTGTTGTTTGTGATCTTGCATGCTCTCTGTTTCTAGTAGCTACTGTCACATCCCAAGATTTTCCAAATCTTGTAATGTGAAAATAAATTAATAAAATAAAGCTTTGTTCGATTTTCAGAGCCAGAAGAATTTTTTTTGAATTCAATTGGTACTTCTAACCCATTCGAATTAAATAAAACCTAAAGGGATTAAAAAAGATAAACATTTAATAAAAAGAAAAATAAAACATTTGGAAATACTATTTTGAAACAATTAAAGGAAAAAATTTGATTTCAAATAAAATAGAAGTTTTACAAATAAGGATCATTTTATAAAGTCAAATTAAACCTTAGCCAAAGCTTTGGGAATTAAAACATTTTATTTTTAAATTAGCAAAGGTTTATTTAAATAAAATAATAAGGAATTAATATCCAAACTTTATTTAAATAAAAGGTTTTACCAATTTAATTAGAACCTCAAAACTTATTAAATTATTTAAAATAAGTTTTCCAAATATTTGATATTCACAAATAAAACCTACTAAATTGTTTTGGCTTTATATTAGATTTCAAAATAAATATCTCAATAAAACAAATCCTATTTGATTAATAAACCTTGGCCCATTTTATGTAATTAATATTGGACCCTAAAGTAAAATAATATTTTGTTTTAAACAAGTATCCAAGTATTATTTACTTCCAAATGATACCTACTAATTTGATTTTGAAAAACATTTGGATTTCAAATGAAGATTTTATTAATAAACAACAAAAACTCTATTTAATTAATAAACCATGGTCCATTTTATTTAATTAATAAATGGAACCTAAAAAGATTTAAAATATTATTTGGTTTTTGGAAGATGGTTTATGCTACTAAACAGAACCAAAAACTCATTACAAGTTTGAATTGTTTGAATGGTTTGCATTGTTGATTGAATCATTTGTTTGAATATCAAATCAGAAAATAGAAATAGAAAAGAATAAAACAAAGCAGTGAAAAATATGGAAAAGGACAGACCCAGCCCAATAGGCCCAAAGAACACCAGACTTCTTTCCCCGAAGAAAACTTTTGGCACCAATATTCTTACCCACAGAACCAATGACTGGTGGACCTCCCCCTTCCCCCTTTTCCCACTGACGCAACGGCCCCACTCCACTGTTCTTCCTCTCCACCCCGCTCGACCGTTCCTCCCTGTTCCTGGCAGTGATTCGCGTCGTCAACTCGACTTAATGCCACGATTAAACCTCGCAGTGATCACGCGAGTTAAATTCCCTCTTCCTCCTCTTTCATTCCCCCCAAACCCCACGCATCGAGAGCCACCAGTCTGTCGCCAATCGTTTCTGCACCGTCGCCGTCTCCGACGAGTTCTCGGCTAAATTCCGGCGGCCTCACATCGCCCCTTGCCTCCCTAAGCACGCAGACAGGTTCCCCATATCCTGGCAAACCCCCTCGTAATATCATCTCGCCCGCGAGTGCCCTGCAGGCTCGGCAACGACAACTACCGCCGTCGCCATCGTCGGTTTGCTACTCCGACGACCTCCCGAGGTAAATCCCGACCTCCCCTCTCCATCCCGATGATGCTCCCTTACTCACGATCCTCGTACGCACCTAACCATGCCTCTATTTTGTCTTAGCGTGGTCCTAAACAACGCCAGCAGCGACGCCTGAACGCATCCGACGCCAGGAGCAACTCCGGCGAGCCATTACTCTCACCTCCGTGCGCCCCTTCGCCAACCAGTGCCTCCTTGAGCTTCCCCAGGCGTCTGCGAACACAGTGAGCACATTATTTTCCTCCCTCGCTTCCTGTAGAATCGACCCCGCCGTCGTCGGCCAGCAATGCCGCCCATCCTTAGCCTAGTTGCTTTGAACCGTAGGATGAGAAAGCGTCGGCTGGGATTAGATCGATCAAACGGTATGCATCCATCTGCCGCACGTTCGATTAGATCCAACGCACCCGATGGCCGATCCGAGCGAACCGTTATTGTCCAATTAGAAGCGTACGTGTCAGGATTCGATTTAAAACAGAATTTTGATCTGATTAGAATACAAATTTGTAATTGATGTAACTTTCAAACCACACGTCCAAAAATTACAAATTTTATATCAATGGATTCAGTGGAACAAACCCTAGCCAACCATGCCCTTAGTTTAGCAAATAGTATCTGTTAGCTTGTTTGAATTTGCAGAAACATTTGTATGCTTGATAAGGATGTAAAAATTGTTTAAAATGAATTTGGGGTTAAAACCTTTGGCAATTGGATTGATTTGAACCCACTAACATTAGGAAACCCTTTGTGGACTCAAAAATGTATTTGGAGAAATAAAAATATGATTCTTTGATATAAAACCATTGCTAGTCAAATAGAAATGTGGTTTATTTATTAAAATTGGTTTTGGAAGAAAACCTTTGGAAAATGTTTTGTTTTAAACTCTCTGACCCTAAACATCAAGTTTTGTGGTTTGAAAAACATATTTTGTGAACCCTATGGATAAATGCCTTAGTAAAAATATTCAACACCACATAAAATGATACTTTATTTTGAAAATGGTTTTTGATGTGAAACCTTTTGCAATTGGCTTTGCCACTTTACAAAAATGACCATTAGATGCTTTCAAGTGTTCATGACCCATTAGGAACCACTTTTTCAAACAAAACAAAGCTTGGCATGCTTGCATGCATTTCTTTGACTTTGTTATTTTTATGTGTTGTTTTGCTTGATTGGTAGATTGAGATTGTGCCTTGCTTGATTGATTTGTAGTAACTTGAGGAGTGTGATTGTTGCAAGGACAAGGAGTGAACCTATACCCTCTACCAAAAAGGCAAGTGATGCTTCATACTTTCTTTCCCATTACTTTCTCTATGCATTAGTGATTTTGCTAAGTAAAACTTGCATGGATTTTGCTAAGTATAGACCTTGCTGTAAGAAAACCTAGTAGATGAATCCTTAGTAGGATTTCCTAAGTTAAGATTCCTATTACTATCAAGCTTAGCCTAGCTAATAGAAAACATGGGTGGAAAATATATTCACACTATGGAAAAATATTCTAAGTCTGAGGACTTAGGTTTTGTTTAATAAAACAACTAAGTTAATGAATCACCTGGGTGGAAATGGAAGGATTGGGTTATGTTGAGTGGTTACACATGACCATGGACCTGGCTTGTGTATCTCACTTGTGGATGGCCACCCAGGAAACAAAGGGATTTGAGATGTCAAATGTTGAGAAGCTTCAAGTGCAACCACTTGGCAATATGGGCTCTGCCATGATCATATAGGTTGCAAGAACTTAGCCAAATGGACAGTGGGTGGTAGTGTTTGATAGGTTGGAACGCGTCCATTTTGGTCTAAGGGAAGGCTTTTGAAAGATTTTGTATTGGGAAACCAAGTCTTATGGGTAAAGTGCACCACCTCTGCAGAGTGTAAAATCTAAGTACTTAGCCATGTCCCTGGTAAAGGACAATTTGAGCATCAAGACATGGAAGCAATCAAGAATCTCATCATTCAAATTTCTAAAGTTAAAACTTGTGGATTGAACAAGGGTTGTTTGAATTCTTCAATCATTGATGGAGAGATGGCTTGGTACAAGGATCTTGAAATCTTTGATTGAGGGAAATGATTTTGTCAAGCAAAAACTTAGTATTTTCAAAATGATAAGAAAAATCTATTTTGAGCAATGCAAGCCTCAACTCCACTTAGCCAAATGCATTTAGATGATAGACTCCACTATACTACCATAGTATCACTTGCCAATACAATTCAAATGTATTGACCCTTTGTGGCTGTAACTTGTATGTTGCAGGTTTGATTGATTTTAGTGAAGATTGATTGTTTAGGATTACAAAGTCTACAACCAACATCTGCCTGTGGCACTTTGAAGATGAAGGACCACTTGACCATAGTTATTCCGCTGCAATGTAATGTAATAGCCAAATGAGCTATGATTGATAAACTTATGTTATTCCTGGCTATAAAGTTATATTATGACCTTTGTTTCTTGATATTACATCTTAATTGTGGATGCTAGCTATTGATCCAGGGACTAGCATTGTAAAACACAGGAGGACTCTATCTTATTAGGTTGGGACCCCTACAGCTACCTTGGCCAAGTAGATGCTAGTGACTCCAAGAAGGAGTATTTATGCTTGATAGTGGGTTCATGCCTCTATTAAATCTGGGGAAGTGACATGAATCTCTAAGGTTATAGATGTGTTGTTGATACTAGGGAGAAAACAACAATCTTTTGTTCATGGAACAATTGTATTGTTTACTTTACACACAATGCTTAATGCAGTTATCCGTTGCTTGCAACTTAATACTGGAGGGGGTTCGGACGATAACCTGAAGGTGGATTATTAGTCATAGATGCAGTTGGATGGCGGTCTATGTATAGTTTTGTAACGCCCAATCAAATCTCATAGGAATCATGTTGTCTAGTATTTGCATTGTCATTCCTTCCTGAGTCATGTCTATTGCCCCGCTGTAATTTGTTCACCCAGCATGTTATGTTATTTATTTATTTTAAGGAGAACACCTCTAGTGAACTATGAACCCCGGTCAATATTTACCATTGTTACATCATCTACTGTTACCGTTTACTTTCTACCATCAACCATTATCTTCCACACTATATGTTTAATCCCTTGTTTTCAGTAAACAGGTGAGATTGACAACCTCACTGTAAGTTGGGGAAAAGTCTTGAGTTTGTGTTGTGCAGGATTCCAAGTTATTAGCAACACCTTGGAGTTGTTTCCTTGATCCTACTAGTCGATAACCTTGGTTTCATAACTGAGGGAACATTTTTCGTTGTGCTCATCATACCTTCCTCTTGGGGTCTCCCAACGAAGCTCTACAACTGAGCCACGTCAAAGATTTTCCTGGCGCTGTTACCGGGGAGTTAAGGATAGCTTTGCAAGGGGAGTCTTTCACAACCACTCTCTTTACTTTGTTTTTGTTTTCCTTAGTTTCTTCTGCCTTGTTTTGCTTGCTTCTTTTATCAAAAAATACAAAAAAAAATAGTTTCGTTTGGTTTTCTTTTTCTTACAAAAACAAAAAATATATTTCCTAGTATAGTTGTTGGTATGTTATTCCTTGCTTGGTCATGCTTTCTATCAATGGTTGGTTTCTTCGAAACTAGTTCTTATTAGCAAGGTGGGTTCACGGAAGAACAAAAATTATTATTATAAGGAACACCACTTGTCACAAAAAGGGAAACACTTATGGGAACAAATTGATAAATTGAATACCATTGCTAGAAACGTGTTCTCTATTTATAATGTTACTTATTTCTTTGATAAATCTTGTTGATGTAGCAGGTATAAACACATCCCTTTTCAATGTGATTATAATGATAATGTTACCATATCTTCTTATGTTAAAGGAAATTATGACTTTTATGATGTGGAACAAATTGAAGAATTTATTGCTTGGAAGGGTGCATTTATACTTGCTAGTTTGCTTGAAAATACTGATGATTCACCTTATGAATCTGAGGTTTATGATATACTTAAATTTTTCTTTGATAATTACAAGGAAGCTGTATTCTTGAATATATTAATAGATGCTTTCCACAAACGGAAGAGACTAATGCCTTGCAGGAGCTTATGGAAGAAGAAATTGCTGAAACGGGGAGCTCATTAGATGAAAAAGAGGACGAGAGTGATGAACAAAAGGAGGATGAATGTTATGTTCTTGTGGATCCTTTTGAAATATCTATTGTGGGTAATACATGTGATAATAATTGTTCTCCTGTTATCTATGATAATCCATGCTATTTTGATAAATCTTATGATAATCCTTTATTTGCACCTAATTTCGAAATGCATGGTACTAAAGAGTTTTGCTTAGAAAATGTTTATGATAAAGATCTAGATGATGGTCCTATATTGGTTGATAATATTAATAGTACTACTATTGAAAATGAGATTGGAGAGGTCTTGACTTTATCTTGGAACCCCATACCTCTTGAGAATGATCAGCCATCTTGTTATAAAATTGTTAAAAGTGGGTTTGAAGGTTTTAATCCCACTATTTTTGAGCTTGATAAAAATTATGTGTTTGTAGATTATGAAAAGAATGCTTTATGTGATAGTTATATTGTTGAGTTTATTCATGAGGCTACTAAAAATTATTATGAGAGAGGAAAATATGGTTGTAGAAGTTTCATGGTACTGAAACACCTCTCTATGTGCTGAAAGTTTTGAAGTTACTCTTGTTTTATGTTCCTATGCATGCCACTTTGTTCTTTGTGAATTTATTTTCATACAAGATTCCTATGCATAGTAAGTGGGTTAGAATTAAATGTGTTTTGAATTTTCTTCTTGATGCTCTCTTTTACTTCAATTCATATTTCTTATGTGAGCATCTTCTCAAACTATCAAGCCTAACTTAAAGGCGTTAAAGAAAAGTACTTCTTGGGAGATAACCCAATAGTATTATTGAGTATTGGAAGTTATTACTTCTCTAATAACGTCTCCTTATCCTTTTTATTTGATTTTTGTACCAAGAATAACCTCTAATGAGAGAGAAGTAAGATTTGGGGAAGTTGTTATCCCGAATCAGATTTTTGTGCTTCACTGTAAAAAATTCGTGCAGAAACTCTGTATGTCGGATTGAGCTGTAATTTTCTGAGAAAATCCCCCAGGTTGTTACATGACTTTCGTTAGTTTATCACTTTTTTATTTGAGCAACAGAAGGTCTTTGAACAAATCGGTTTTTACCTGCTGGTCTGTTTTGACAAATTTCTGCCATTATTTGCATTTGCCTCTTATCGATTTATTTTTGAGTTCTTTTTGGTAAATTGAGATTTTTAAATGGATTGCTACAGTAGCTTGTGTTTTTAATGGAATCTTTATTGTGTTGAAACTAAACACAAAGGTTTATTACTTTTGAATGCACTAATGTTGCTAATGAAGATTGTGTGTAGTTTTGTATGAAGGAAATTTTCATGTGTAGGGGAAGAATGATGTAATGAGATGAAGAATGGAAAAAAGATCAAGCTTGGGGATGCCACCCCGTGTCACCCCAAGAAATATTCAAGAGGTACAAGCGTCAAAGCTTGGGGATGCCCAAGGCATCCCCTTCTTCATCAATAAAAATCTCAGGTCTCTTTCTAGACACTATGTTTTTATTGTTTCATGCACAGTTGTGTTGTTCTTGGAGCATCTTAGTTTTCATTTTTGGTTTTCATTTTTTAGTTTGCTTGAATAAATTAGTTGGAACCCCACATTCGCTCTTTTGTTTCAAATAAGTTGATTGGTGTTGGAAAAGAGTAGAAAGTTTCGTGCTTAAGTGATACAAAAGGGAGGTTGTTTTGACTATGGCTTAGACTTTATCATTTCATGCTAGATGTTGTTTTGACCTTATGCTTAGTGAATATTGATGTAGCATGACTTGTTTCAAACAATTGATATTTCTTAATGTGCCTTGGAAGAATCATGCATTGTTTTAGCATACAAAAGCATAATATTGTGGTATTCTCCTTTGATGCTTTGTTTGGGTTGACTTGGAACATGCTCACACCATGTTATGATTATGAACCAGTCACCTTAGCCTCTATGAGCATTTAGTTTTTGACTTGTGTTGGGGATATACTTTTCGGGTATACCCACATGACTCGCTGACCAGGGTGGCACACCAACATGTTAGAGCTTTGCTTCAGGGGCGGCCCAGTCAGAGAAAAAAGGATGAGCCAGTTCCAGCTATGACAAGGCTCGGAAGAGTTACCGACTTAGGCCTGTAATATTACTTGTAGTCCAAGTTGTATCTAGTTACCGACTCTGAAATGCAGCCGGATAGGTCTCTCGTGTAACCCTAGGCCCTGGTATCTATATAAACCAGCCCTATGGGAGCCTTTAGGGCACAACCAATCTTAATACCACAATCACAACTCGCACAGGCGAACCTCTCTTGTAATCCGCGTAACATCCGGCTTACGTTGATATATTACTAGGTTGCTAGTGAAGGGAATATGCCCGAGAGGCAATAATAAAGTGGTTATTATCGTATTCCTATTTATGATAAATGTTTATTTTACATGCTATAATTGTATTAATACGGAAACGTTAATACATGTGTGTTTAATAAACAAATAGAAAGTTCCTAGTTATGCCTCTCTTATAAACTAGCTCGTTGATTAACAAGATGATCAAGGTTTCCTGATCATGGACATTGGATGTTGTTAATAACGGGATCACAACATTAGTGTAATGATGTGATGAACATTCATCCGAAGTATAGCATTACGATCAAAGTCATTGAGTTTATATTGCTATAACAACTTACGAAGTGATCCTAATCCTTAGACCATGAGATCATGTCAATCACTAACACCGGAAGAGTTTCTTGATAACATCAAACGTCACACCGTAACAGGTGATTATAAAGATGGGTTCAGAACTAATAAAGTGTTATGTTGAGGCCCATGGATCGAGAGTGGAATTTGTTCATCCCGATGACGGATAGATATACTGGGCCCTCTCGGTGATATCACATTGATTAGCTTGCAAGCAAGTGATTTGATCACTAGAATGTTATATCACGGAGAGAAAAGAGTGCATGTCAAGAATTGAGATCAAACTAGGTATGGAGATACCGATGATCGAATCTCGGACATGTAATATATCGTGAAACAAAAGGATTAAGATACTAGCGTAAAAGGTTAAACGATCACAAGAAAGTCATCGTTGAATGTGGGAGTCGATATGGGTCTCCAGATCCCGCTTCGATTATTGATCCGAGAGGGTCTCGATCATGTCCGCATTATTCGCGAACCATAGGGTGACACACTTAAGAGACACCGACATCCATTTGGAGCAAAAGTTTCATGCCGAAAACGAAAGCGCAGGAATTTATTTCACTAGAACAAACTGCTTTCGGTTGAAATTCTTGAAACTGGTTCGCATGTGAAATAGAATACTAGCAAGGGTTTTATGTGAATGTTTGTTAATTAAAGTAATTAACAAAATTCTGAATAAATAAATAAAAGAGTTTTATTTAAATGAGAGCTTGCATTAAATTTGGTGGAAATTTAATGCATGTGAGTGGATTTATGAGTGGAGGCTTTTTAATGGGAGTGGAGGCTTTTCATTTTGAGTGGGAGCTCCACCCACATGAATGTGGAAGAGGTGGGGCAGCCCCATGGCTGGGCGCATGGCCCCTTGGGTGCCCCCTCTCCCCTATAAAGGCCCCCCTCTCCTCCTCTCACAGCACACCTCCTCGTGAAGGATCTCTCTCCCCCTCTAGAATTTATCCCCCATGGTCTCGGACTAGCGAGATACATGTTCCCGGTGGCTTTTCGGCAAGAAAGAGTTGTGCTTCCGCTGCATCGCTGGAGCGAGGAGGAGGTTGCTCGGTGCCTCGAGCGTGTGTGCGAGCACGGATGCGCTGCTGTTTTTGGCGCTAGGACTTCCTCTCGATCTTGAGATCGGCAAGAGATCGTCTACATCAACCACGAGTTTGGACTCGTTAAGCTTTGTCGGTCTTCAAGGGTATGTTCTCTACGTATATACATCCGCCCGTTGTTTGTATCTAGTAGATAGATCTTGGTACATAGTTGTTCCCATCGTAGGAAAATTTTTGTTTTCTATGCTGCGAACCCTTCAGTGGTATCAGAGCCGGATCTATGCGTAGATACTTTGCACGGGTAGTACACATATGAGTATGTGGGCGATGATGATCATTTTATTGCTTCTTAGTTGTACTTTGGATATTGGTGGAATAGTGGGATGAAGCGGCCCGGACAAACTTTACATGTCCTCGCACATGAGACCTGTTCCACGCTTGACATGCAACTAGTTTTGCATAAGTGGCTAGCGGGTGTCTCTCCTACTATAGTCAATATCTAATTTGCAACGAGTTGTCAACAATTTGGTTATCCTCGTTGTGGTTCATGTTCGTAGGTAAGAACGGTTCTATCTTGAAAGCCCTAAGCCACGTAAAATTTGCAATGGATAAATTAGAGGCGTCTAGTTTAGATTGTTCTTTGGGCTAGTGTTATGATATGGTGATGTTGTAAGTAGAAGTATAAGATGATACTCTTACAACACACATAACGTGTAATCTCCATAGACCTTGGACTTACACATAAAGGTATGATAGTGATCATACCACGGTGCACATGATAGAGATCATATCACAGAACCATATCATTCCACTAATAAACATGTGATGTTTGATAGCATCTTATATTGCTTGTTTGGCGTTTTATTAGCATAATAAGATGATCCCTCATTTAGATATCAAGATAAAAATGTGTTCTTCCTTAAGTATGCACCGACAATGTTTCGCTTCAAGACATCACGTGATGATCGGGTGTACTTGAATCCACGAGCATATCTCGGGTGTAAGACAGTTACACACGCGAATACTAAGGTTCTTACTTGGCGAGCCTAGCATGTACAGACATGGCCTCGGAACACGGACCGAAAGGTTTGAGTCATATAGTAGATATGATGCCCATTTGATGCTCGCCTTTGAAGCTACACCGACTCACGTGATGATCGGACTTGGTGTAGTGGATTTGGTTCATGTAATCACCAAAAAGACACGAGGGATGTCGTTTTTGAGTGGGAGTTCATTTCTAATTTGGATTAGTAGAACTCAATTTATCATAAATTAAATCAAAGTGAATTTGCATAATTTGTTGTAGTCATTGGCATTCGTTCACCACCTTATGCATAGTTGTAATTGAGATAATAGAACTATAGAATTCTGGATATATACTTTACGAACTGGTATCGTATTGTGTTGAGTGTCAATCTAAAGTTTAAAGTCCTATTGCAAACTTTCAGCAAAATTCTATTTACTCCGTGAAATTTAATAATTGGTATTAAATCGAGAGTAACAATTCCAGGTTAGTATCTTAAGTATCATGTTTGCCTCCATGATTCTTGATTTAAACATCAAGTTTATCTAGGAGCTGAAAGAATTGTTTCAGAAACCATCATGTGTGGCAGATATAACGATATCTGAAACAATGTTTTGGTTGCAATATGATAGAGTATAATATATGTTCTCATATTGGATGAGAATTTGCGAAGGTTGGAGATGCTAGACATCCTAATCATCCAAAAGGGTTTTGGAAAGTAATGTTATACTCACGATTCGCCTTTATAAGCTAAAGTAGCTTGATCATGAAAGTCGTCATGATAAGGGTGAATAGAATATGTATGTAAAATGTTTACTACACTAAAAGATTACTAAAGAATGGATTTTAAAAGAATACCGATCATTTGATGATGGTGATCTACTTCAAAGTGCAAATCCAAAGGTATTATTATTTGAATATACACGCTTTGGACTATGTGTCATGTATATGGCGCCACTTTTGATGTTGATAATTTCTTTTAAAAAGGAAAAGGAAATCTTTGAAAGAGAATCTATAAAATATATTTGGCAGAAAAGAAAAGATTGGAAATATCCAATTTAGGTATATATATGATATACATGTTATGGTTGTATTCTTTGCTTGTTAAACAATGTGGTTCTTGGGTATTGGATACCGAATTGGTTGGTATGAAATTTCATACGGAATGACGCAATTCATGAACCACAATGGCCTAAGTAACTAGCAAGAGAAAATGTGATGATGTTCATCGAAAACAAACAAACCGTTGTTTGTATTTCTCGTTGACATCAAAGCAAGACTTCAAGATTTGTTTTAATAATTGTTATTTGAATCGTATTATAAGAACAAAGGTTGTTCAAATAATTACCGTATTCCATATAAGATGGATGATTTACAAATCTAGTTGAAGAAAGACTTCAAGATTTGTTTTAATAATTGTTATTTGAATCGGTATTATAAGAACAAAGGTTGTTCAAATAATTACCGTATTCCATATAAGATGGATGATTTACAAATCTAGTTGAAGAAATCACATCCATAAATCCTAATGCTAAAATGTTGCAAGACAAATGATTGAAAGATCACTTATGAAGTGACATCGTTGTTTAAATTATATTGGAAAGAAAACATGAAGAATCTCCATTTTCATGGATTTTTGGAGTCTTTGATTTGATCAAGTGACGCTTGTGAGACTTTCCTCGGGATAATTAAAACTTCGTTCAAAGACCAAAGAAGAACGAACGACTAAAATATTGGAATTTATACATATCGATGTATGTAGTCCATTATGTGCAGTTGTAAGCGATGGGTTTCAACTTCATATGCTTTCTCCGGATTTTTGAGTGAATATTCACTTAATGAGAAAGAAGTATGAAATATTTGAAAAACGTTTTCAAAGACTTTCAAGATGAAGTGGAAAATCAAGTGTAACAAAAAAAATAAATGAATTATGATTTCATCATAAAGGGATTTATTTGAGTTACAAGTGTAACAAGAAAATAAATGAATTATGATTTTATCATAAAGGGATTTATTTGAGTTGCAAGTTTAGCAAAATACCTAGATTTACATCTCCCAAAACACCATAGGAGTATGGAGTGTTTGAGATTTGTAATGAAACCTTGTTTGACATGGTTGGATCAAAGGTGTTATTTATAAAACTGCCATTATGTTTTAAAAGATTAAAGATTTAGAGACTACCGCTTTTACACTGAAAAGAGCTCCATCTTGATCCGTTGAAATGACACCATATGAGTTATGGTTTGGGGTAAAACCCAAGTTGTCCTTTCTTAAATTTTGGTATGCTAAACATAAGTAAGATGTTTACAACCAAAGTCGGATGAGCATGTCTTTGTAGGTTATTTTGAATAACAATTGGTTATTCCTCCTTAACACCGAGGACAAAAGGGTTTGTCGCTTGAAATGTGAAGTTTCTTGAAGAAGGAATTTTTCATAAAAATTAAGTGGGAGGACAATAGAACTTTGATAAGGTTAACGAACCTTAGCTAAATGTGCTGAGTTCTTGTAGCGGAAATCGCTCGAGGCTGCCATAATGCTCATAGCTTATGTGCCTCAAAGGTTGTGGTCACGGAGGTCTAAAGTTCCTATTGAACCAAGAAGGTCGGTTAAACAATCAAATGCTAAGATTTGAGAGTAAATCATTATTGTTTGACAATGATGAACCGAGTACATACAAAGAAGCGATGATGGGCCCTGACTCTGTCAAATGGCTTGAAGCCATAAAATCCGTGATAGTTCCATATACGAGAAATCAAGTTTTGAACTTGTAAGACCCTCCAGAAAGGTGTAAAAACCTATCGGTCGTATTTGGATCTATAAAGAAACAGACATGGATGTCTCACATCTATGAAATATTCGACATGTTGTAAAGTATTTTATGACAATGTTCAAAGAGTTGACTATGAAAAGACTTGATCTTTCATAGCGATATTTAGTCTGGATGGATTAAAGTAGCAACCACTACATATAATCTGTTATATGGTAGATGAATAAACAAAACAAAGTTCTTCTAATAGAATGGTTACCTAGGACGTGTACATGACACGATCCAAAGGGTTTTGTTAATTCAAAGGATGCTAAAAAGGACATGCAAACTTCAATGGTTGAAGTAAGCATCGCGGAGTTGGAATCTTCACCGTGATGAGAAGGAGTTTTCATCAGGAGACGATGAAGATGCTTGCAATTGCAAGAAATTAAGTGGGAGCGCTAAGACATATTTCTAATACATTATGTGGAGGACATCTTGTTGATTAGAAATGATGTATATTTGATTGACAATGGTTAAGAATTTCATTTCGATGAAAGACTTAGGCAAAACCCGAATATTCAGCATGAATGTCTATAGTGGATAGACGGTGACGCTAATATGGTTATGCCAAACGTACATATATGAGATATTGAAGGAGTTCAATATAGAAATGACAAGAAACAGTTCTTGTCACATGGAAAGGAATTGAATCAAGATTCAAGTGTATCGACACTTGATAAGTGAAACAAGATTCAAGTGTTTTGACACTTGATGAGTGAAATCACAAGAATGTTTTGATCAATCATACCATGATATGTACACATCCAGATATGTCCTATGCTCTAAGTGTTATGAGCATATACCGAATGAATCATAAAATGATCATTGGACTATAGTAAGGATATTCTTATGATCTTTTGGAAGAACTAAGAATATATTTGTGTAGAGGTGACAAACAATTACAAATAGTTCATTGTAAAGCGTTACATTGATACTAGTTTTGTCACAAGATACAAATTAAGTTTATCTCAATTTAAACTATGGGTGGCACAATGTAATGGAAAGGAGATTCCATGATGGATTTGGAAGAGTTCCAAAGTTAAGACATTGTGACGAATACTACAACAAAAGGCTAAGTATATGACCGCTATAGTAGCGACAAGGAGGGAATTTGTGTCAAGTAGTTTGTTATCAAACTAAGGTGTGGTTAGTTATAGCGGGCTAACACTAAAGATATATTGTATGACAATAGTATCGACGTGTTTTAAACCCAAGGAACTAAAGGTCTCACCGAAAGACCAAATTTATACAATGCCATCTCATTGGAGAATGAGTGATGCGTGAAGACGCAAAGACATGCAAATACACACGGACCTGAAGCGTCAGATCCGTAGATTATGTTAACCACTTACAATTGCGTATATGGAACACCAGAAAGCCATAGGTGTTTAATACGCAGAGTTTTCAAACTAGATTATTGTCTCTAGTGCAAGTGGGAGACTGAAGGGAATATGCCCGAGAGGCAATAATAAAGTGGTTATTATCGTATTCCTATTTATGATAAATGTTTATTTTACATGCTATAATTGTATTAATACGGAAACGTTAATACATGTGTGTTTAATAAACAAATAGAAAGTTCCTAGTTATGCCTCTCTTATAAACTAGCTCGTTGATTAACAAGATGATCAAGGTTTCCTGATCATGGACATTGGATGTTGTTAATAACGGGATCACAACATTAGTGTAATGATGTGATGAACATTCATCCGAAGTATAGCATTACGATCAAAGTCATTGAGTTTATATTGCTATAACAACTTACGAAGTGATCCTAATCCTTAGACCATGAGATCATGTCAATCACTAACACCGGAAGAGTTTCTTGATAACATCAAACGTCACACCGTAACAGGGTGATTATAAAGATGGGTTCAGAACTAATAAAGTGTTATGTTGAGGCCCATGGATCGAGAGTGGAATTTGTTCATCCCGATGACGGATAGATATACTCTGGGCCCTCTCGGTGATATCACATTGATTAGCTTGCAAGCAAGTGATTTGATCACTAGAATGTTATATCAGGAACGAGAAAGAGTGCATGTCGATGTGAGATCAAACTAGGTATGGAGATACCGATGATCGAATCTCGGACATGTAATATATCATGAAAAAGGATTAAGATACTAGCGTAAAGGTTCCGACGATCACAAGAAAGTCATCGTTGAATGTGTGGGAGTCGGTATGGGTCTCGGATCCGCTTCGATTATTGATCCGAGAGGGTCTCGATCATGTCCGCATTATTCGCGAACCGTAGGGTGACACACTTAAGAGACACCGACATCCATTTGGAGCAAAAGTTTCATGCCGAAAAGAAAGCGAAAGCGCAGAATTTATTTCACTAGACACCAAACTGTTTGGTTGAAATTCTTGAACTGGTTCTGCATGTGAAATAGAATACTAGCAAGGGGTTTTATGTGAATGTTTGTTAATTAAAGTAATTAACAAAATTCTGAATAAATAAATAAAAGAGTTTTATTTAAATGAGAGCTTGCATTAAATTTGGTGGAAATTTAATGCATGTGAGTGGATTTATGAGTGGAGGCTTTTTAATGGGAGTGGAGGCTTTTCATTTTGAGTGGGAGCTCCACCCACATGAATGTGGAAGAGGTGGGGGCAGCCCCATGGCTGGGCGCATGGCCCCTTGGGTGCCTCCCCTCTCCTCCTCTCACACTACACCTCCTCGTGAAGGATCTCTCTCCCCCTCTAGAATTTATCCCCCATGGTCTCGGACTAGCGAGATACATGTTCCCGGTGGCTTTTCGGCAAGAAAGAGTTGTGCTTCCACTGCATCGCTGGAGCGAGGAGGCGGAGGTTGCTCGGTGCCTCGAACGTGTGTGTGAGCACGGATGCGCTGCTGTTTTGCGGCGCTAGGACTTCCTCTCGATCTTGAGATCGGCAAGAGATCGTCTACATCAACCACGAGTTTGGACTCGTTAAGCTTTGTCGGTCTTCAAGGGTATGTTCTCTACGGATATACATCCGCCCGTTGTTTGTATCTAGTAGATAGATCTTGGTACATAGTTGTTCCCATCGTAGGAAAATTTTTGTTTTCTATGCTGCGAACCCTTCAGCTAGCAGGAGTAGGATCCGATCACCAAAGTCGGATCTGAACCTGGGTAAACTTGTGCTCAGCGCTCCTGTAACATCCGAAGTTTCACACCCCATCTTTCCAATGCCACTAGGACCCTCTATGGCGTACTTGTGAACAATCCTACGACAGTTGGCGCCCACTGTGGGGTTGGCGACCTTTGGAGCTCCATTCTAGGCGGAATCTGCGCATGCAGGAATCGACAAAACTATTGCCATGGGTCGCATGGTCTACGCCAGTGATGTCCCTCTCGTCCTTCTCGATGAAACCTGGATTCCGGCTTTAAAACCCTTGACAACCTACACGATCATGCCTATCGGCGAGATCGATATTTATGTCGGTTTTGCTGAACCCGCCCAACCACCCTTGAGGTGATGACCATGACGGAAGAAAAATCTGGATATAGTTTGTACGCAGAGGCGGAAGAGTTCAAGATCCCACAGAAAACTGAACCCACCCAACCCACCCCTCTAGTGGAAGAAGATGTGGAAGAAAAATCCGGATATGATCTCCCTAGCAAGGTCGGATACACGGACGAAGACTATATCCTCTACGGATCCGGCCCTGCCGATGTCGTAGAAGAAAAGCTACTCTTGAGGAGCAAGATAAAGAAGATGACGAGACGCCCCTACATCGATTACAAAGCAATCACAGATATCAATGAAAGCTTTGAGATGGAGGAGGCGGAAACCCAGCTATGCCACTACATCAAGAACATGAACAAGAAGAAGCACTGTTTTGTGTACAATATAAGCTCTGGAGCCGACTCTGTCAATGCTGGAGCCGGAAGCGATTCAGTCCTAGACGCAATCGAATAAAACACTGACTTACCTGACTCCCCTCAGGAGTCATTAATGTCACAGGAACTTCGAGACTTCGACAAGGAGATGGAGGAGTACGAACACGAGCACGCCTCCAAGCCAACGCAAGGTGAGCCGGAAAATTCTCCTAGTACATATGATAGCATGGATGAAAGCTACACCTCGCAGGATGAGATGGATACCGGAGATTCATCCAATGTCCACAAGCCAGCCACTATATAAAGTACCGACGGAAGCTTATCCCCTGGTACAGGACCAAAATCCGTCTTTTCCACCGGTACACGCGCTAAGGCTGCTAGGCGGTCAAAGAAGAAGAATAAGAACAAGAATCCGACACCGGCAGAGCCGGACGTCGAGGAAACCAACGAAGAAAAAGTTGATGAAGAGATCGAGATGGAGAATCAGGATGGAGATCCGATTAATACCTCGCCGATCGACCCTCCCGTGGATGGACATGTTGTCACCAAGGGTGCATGTGAAATTTACGGAGATGCTCTAACGATTCCAATCCCAACGGCTTCGGATCTTACTCTGGAGGCGCTAGAGAAATGGGTTGGAGGACTTGGAAAAGACCGTCTGTTTCTGCTCGAGGAGGCCGCGCGCATCTTCGAGTTGAAAGAACAGTTAGACAGTGATCCTGCCAAATATCAGTCAGATTTTAAGCGACATCCAAACAAAACAATGGGAGGTCCGTTTATTGCCAACAAGAACCCGGATATCCACAAAGACCTATTTGACGGTAAAACCAGAGAGAAGATCCGAGTCTACAGCACGCTGTTGGAAAACGCTGTTGCAGCTCGATCCATCGTCGCCAATAATCCGTCTCCACTGCAGGTCCAGCTGTGTGTTGTGTTGCTGGACAAAGGATTAAAGAAGCAGAAAACGACCACGTCATTCAGTGGCAAGTTGGCTTCAAAGTCGGAATTTTTCCACACTAGCGCTGACCAAAGCGCTGACGGAAGGCTCCACAGGGATACAGATCAATGCTATCATCCTCGTAGATAAGAAGAGAATTCAAGAACCGGCTCAAACGGCCACTCTCGCAGGCCAGCTAGTGACTAGGCAAGAGTTATTCCGGTTGCGTCCGAAGATGCTATCAGGGCAATGGTTCCTCATCAGGACCATCGTCAGCAAAACAACCGCCATAGAGAAGATCCGGAAACACGACGCCAGCGAGAAGATAAAGATCGTCTAAGGATGCCACCACCAAGTCGTCCGGCTGGTAACGCTGGACGAAGATATGATCCAGACCATCCTGAATCACACAGGGATGGATCCCAAAGAAACTGGCATCAGAACTAGCATAATGAGGCTCCACCGCCATCACCACGTAACCCAACTGGAAATAATCCACAAGGGCCACCCTCGCCCCCAGGCAACGACCATGAAGGATCCCGACATAGCCATGGAAGCCGCAGGTCTAGAGGCGGCAATGGTGAGAGGAGAAGCTGAAATCTGACTCCGTCACGCAGAAGTCGTGAGCCTCCAAGGCGCAGATCTCTCTCGCCAAACGACGCTCGCCATCGCATTGAATTAAACATAGAGGCGCGGCGGTACAAGGAAGAAGATGTGTACGTGGGACCCAAGTGCTTTGGCCCACGCATACGTCGAACCAAATTTCCGGTTGACTTTGGTATTGCCAAACACATTGAGCCCTACGATGGCGTGGCTCGGCCAGATACCTGGCTCCAGGATTTTTTTCCAGGCTTGCTACATCACCAAAGGAGGAAATAGCCTGGTCGCAGTCCGATATCTCCCGCTTATGCTGAGGAAGATGGCTCGATCATAGCTCAATGAACTGCCAGAGAATTCAATTCATAACTGGTATGATATGCAAAGCGCGTTCGTTTCAAACTTCGAGGGAACATACAGGAGGCCCTGCACAATAAGAGACTTGTAGCGTTGCACACAAAGACCCGGATAAAACTATCGGGATTACCTCGGATGCTGGATTAACACGAAGAACTCCTGCGAAGGAGTAAACGAGCAAACTATGATAGAAGCTTTCATTGCAGGACTCCAAGTCGGACTTTTGCGTCACAGGCTGAAGCATGACAACGTCACAAATTTGGGAGAAATGATAGATATGGCAAGCAAATATGCTGATGCAGATGATGATTCAGAAGGGCTGCTAAATATTCTGGCCAATCCCAATGTGGCCAAACAGCCAAAACAACAAACTCGGAAGCGCAAGAACACCTTGAACGAAAAAGGCACCAGACAACACGGCTGTGAACGCATCATTCTGATCTGGCGGACGAGGAGGGCGCGGAGGCGGCCGGGGTAGAGGCCGTGGAACTTCCCGAATCCAGGGCAGAGGAGACCAGCAACCAGGAAGAACCTATACCTGGGCCGACATTGCCAATAATCCATGTGTCCACCACTTGGATAGTAACGGATCTACCCACACAAATGCCGAGTGTCGTTTCAATGACGACTTCAAGAAAGACGAATCCGTGGGCTAAAGAGCCAAGCGACGAAAAGAAAAGAAAATTCCGAGAAAGGCAAGGAGCCCAAGGAAGATTCCGACATGGAAGATGCGGATGCCGCATAGCCCAAGTCGTATGGAAAGAAGGAATTTCCGACTAAGAAAGACGCATACATCTGCTTCTTTGGATCACAGCCGGCTAAAGACAAGAAGGCGGTTCTCGGTGAGCTCCATGCCACGCTTCCGGCAGTTCCACAGTTTCTGGATTGGTCGGACGTAACCATCATCTTTGATCACTCAGATCACCCAAGGAAAACACATCGTCGGGGAAAATATCCTCTGGTCGTCAATCCTCTTATTGATGGCTATGAATTCTCTAAAACACTCATGGACGGTGGGAGCAACATTAACATCATCTACATCGAGACACTCCACCACATGAAGCTACACGAGAGCCAGTTGAGTTACAGCAGTGTAACTTTCCATGGCATTATACCAGGGAGACAGGCGGATTCTCTAGGTGAGATTACTCTTGACGTGACATTCGGAACCCGAGACAATTACCGGACCGAGCCACTCTCTTTCGAGGTGGTGCTGTTCAAAAGTGCTTACCATGCCATCTTCGGATGTCCGGCTTACTGGGCATTCATGGCTCGTCCCTATTACATCTACAATATGATCAAACTTCCAGGTCCAAAGGGCGTAATCACCATCAGGGGAAATCCAAGGAAGGCGTGAGACTGCGACGAAGGATCTGCTGCCTTCGCCGAAGCTGCGCTACACGCCCAAGAGTACCAGGAGATCAAGAAAACCATCAACCCGTCCGATATGCCCGCTACAAAGAACGAGGTGCTGAAGCCAAGTTTGCAGTTCAAGGCATCGGAACAGATGAAGAAAACATCGCTGAAGGAATATGATCCCTCCAAGACGACGAACATAGGGGTAGGCTTAGACCTCGCATAGGAAAGCGTGCTCGTCGAGTTCCTCAAAGCTAATAGTGACATCTTCGCATGGCAGTCTTCTGACATGACCGGAGTACCTAGGAAACTTGCCGAGAACTCTCTTAATGTGTACCCAGACACTAAACCCATCAAACAGTCTTTACAACGGTTTGGTGACAAAAAGCGCAAAGCGATAGCCAAAGAATTAGCCTGACTAGAATTAGCCAGATTCATAACAGAGGTCATCCATACAGATTGGGTGGCAAATCCTGTACTCGTCCCTAAAAAGGACACTATTGATTTAAGGATGTGTGTTGATTATACCGCTTTGAACAAGGCATGCCCAAAAGACCCATTCCCTTTGCCAAGAATCGATCAAGTTATCGACTCAACGACAGGGTTGGAATTACTTTGTTTTCTCGACGCATATTCTGGATATCACCAAATACCGATGAAAGAGTCGGATCAAATTAAGACGTCATTTGTCACTTCTTTCGGAACCTTCTGCTATAAAACTAAAGAACGGAAGAGCAACATATCAACGTACTATGCAGCGTTGTCTCAACAATCAAATCGGATGCAACATCCATGTATACGTAAACAACATAGCAGTTATGTCCAAAAAGAAGGAAACTTTAATTTCTGACTTGGAGGAAACATTTGCTAGTCTACGAAAATTCAACATGATGTTAAATCTGAAGAAGTTTTTCTTTGGAATTACAGCCGGAAAATTGTTAGGTTTCATCGTCTCAGAGCAAGGCATAGAGGTGAACCAGAACAAAATCAAGGCTATTCTCAACATTACCAGGCCGACTCGCCTGAAGGACGTACAACGTCTCACTGGTAGCATTGCAGCAGTAATCGGTTCGTCAGCCGGCTCGGCGAAAGAGCCGCACCTTTATACAAACTCTTGAAGAAAACCGACAAATTTTTATGGACCCAGGAAGCTGAGACTGCCCTGCAAAGTTTGAACGACCTACTTTCAAACCCACCAGTTCTCGCAGCGTCAGAACCTCAGGAGCCTATGTTACTTCACATTGCAGCGACCAACAAGGTCGTAAGTGTGGTAACAGTAGTGGAGCGCGAGGAAGAAGGCCACGAGCATAAGGTGAAGCAACCAACTTATTACCTGAGTGAGGTCCTGACAGAGTCGAAACAACGGTATCCACACCATCAAAAGCTAGCTTATGGAGTGTTATTTGCATCCAGAAAGCTATGCCACTATTTTCAAGAGCATAAGATCACAGTGGTGAGCACCGCTCCCCTGCGAGATATAATCAATAACCGTGACACCACAGGACGTGTCGCAAAGTGGGCAATAGAACTTGCAGCTTTCGACATTGAGTACAAGCTGCGTACAAAAATCAAGTCCCAAATACTTGGCGAGTTTGTTGTTGATTGGACAGAGATGGAAGAAAACACAAGTCCTCCAGACTCAGAATTTTGGACCCTTCACTTTGATGGATCAGAAGCACGAGGAGGCTCGGGGGCTGGCGTGGTGCTCAAATCACCCCAAGGAGATAAGCTATTCTATGTGTTGCAAATACACTTTATGGCAACCAACAATATTGCCAGGTATGAAGCATTGCTGCATGGAATACGCATGGCCAAAAATATTGGCATAACAATACTCATGTGTTATGGAGACTCGGATTTAGTTCCTCAACAAGTATCCGATATATGCAATGCAAAGAGGAACATGGCATCATACAAAGCTGTTGTGGATGAATTATCTAAGTCGTTCGAGGGTTTTGAAGTACAACACATCCCTCGAGCGAAAATGAGGAAGCAGAGGCACTATCAAGGATAGGCTCTACGCGGAAACAAGTACCGGATGGCGCTTTTCAAGAGCATTTAAGGGTCCCCTCTATAGTCAGAGTTGATGAGGACTATACGACAAAATACGACTCACCTTTAATAACAGTTCTGGCTATAATTCCCAGCTGGACAAAACCCTATCTGGATTTTCTGATAGACGGAAAATTACCCGAAGACGAAGTCTTAAGCCGGCAGATCGTCCGACGAGAAAAATCCTACACTATAATAAATGATGAGCCCTATAAGCGGAGTGTTTCTGGCATTTTTCAGCGATGTATTTCTTCTGAAGAAGGAGTGGAAATCTTACGAGAAATCCACAAAGGCGAGTGTGGTCACCATGTTGTAGCCAGATCCTTAGTGGCAAAAGCTTTTAGACACGGATTCTTTTGGCTTACAGCTAAAGCGGATGCCGATAAAATGGTCAAAACATGCAAAGGCTTCCAAAAGTACGCCCATTAGGCAGACATTCCAACTGAACAGCTGCGAACAATCCCTATTACATGGTCGTTTGTGGTCTGGGGGCTTGATATGGTAGGGCCGTATCGTATGGCAAAATGTGGATTTACTCACCTACTCCCTCCGTTTCAAAATATAAGATGTTTTAGGTTTGTGAAGAAAATGAATCTAGACTTGTTTTAGTATGTAGGTTCACTCAACTTTGGGGTGAATCTAAACACTAAAAGAAGTCTAGATTCATTTTCTTCACAAACCTAAAACATCTTATTTTTTGAAACGGAGGGAGTACTAGTGATAGTGGATAAATTTACAAAGTGGATTGAGGCTAAACCCGTAACCAGTTGCGATGGAGCCATAGTCAGAAAGTTCGTTGAGGACATGATCATCCGATTCGGATATCCGCACAGTATAATTACTGACAATGGGAGCAATTTTTCCATGGGAAAACTTGTCGAATTCTGTGAAGAACAAGGGATCCGACTCGATATTGCATTATTTGCGCATCCACAAGCTAATGGACAAGTCGAAAGAACAAACGGTCTTATTTTACAAGGACTCTGACCTCGTCTCGAGGCTCCACTTTGTCGGGCTGCGGGGGCATTGGCGGAAGAATTACCGTCAATGATATGGAGCTTACGTACAACTCCTAACAGATCAACCGGATACACTCCTTTCTTCTTGGTCTATGGTGCTGAAGCAGTTCTTCCAAGTGATCTAATTCATTAGTCTCCACAAGTTAAAGCGCATATCGAAGAAGATGCAGAATTTTCTCGACAAGATGATCTCAATATAATCGAAGAAGTACGCATCATTGCTGAGCAGAGATCTACAGCCTACCAGTAGAAATTACGCAAGTATCATAGTCAGAGAGTGCAAAACCGTTCTTTTAGGAAAGGCGATTTGGTTCTCCGACTTGTGAAAAAAAAGAAAGCACAAACTTTCCCCAATTTGGAAAGGACCTTTTATGATCAGTAGAGTTCTGCATAATGGGTCGTATTATTTAACAGATATGAGACCAGTCAAGGAAAGATCAGATACTCGGAAAAGAAAGAGAGCTAGCGGTAGTACAGACCCGAATGAGATAGACCGTCCATGGAATATTGCACAACTACGTCCCTTCTATTCTTAGTTATATTTCCTTCTAATCATATATACATGTTCAAAAGTGAAATAAAGTTTTGGTTTCCTCATATGTTATCTTTGAGAAGATTTTTGCCATCTTATTTCCAAAAGAGCATGTCATTTTGAAACATGCCAGAATGCTACAAAAGTACTTTATGATCATTTTCGTTCTGGTTACGATTTTTGAATATCTAGAAAATGTTACCTTAAGGTAAAAAATTCAATTTATTGTTTGTACTTTGGTTTTTTATCTGATTGCTTAGAAGCGGGTATTTTCCGAGTAATGAATTGTTGGTACTGGACGCCGGCTTTGTTTCTGAGTTTAAACTGGTTTAGTAATTGAGCTTCGTTGCTTGGCAAAGTTTCCGTGCTAAAAGTTGGCCGGCTCATGAAAGGGACGAGGCAGAGAGATAGATAAAACGACAAGTATAGGCATAAACCAAAAGTGCTTTAGAAATTTTCAAGCACACACATAAAATATAAACAAGCAAAAGTGCTACAATAGTAAAAGCATCAATTTTTACGGACCAACACAAATCAAAATATTGTTTCCATAATTACATTGCCCAAAGTTCAGAATAATGCATAAAAACTGTTTATGCTGCAGATTCAGGTGGTGGTGATGAAGAAGGTGGAGCACTGGAATCGACAATGTTGTCGCCCTGGACCTCAGACTCAGAAGCTACTTCGGCGAGGCTGTCTTCTGGCTCTTGCAGTGAGGGAGGCATGACGATGGATTCGAAGAATGGCGTCATATAGTTGGTCATATCCGCCACACGGAAAGCGTAGCCTGCACAGGAATCTTGAATTGCCTTGATGTCCTGCGGGTTACCCTCATCGTCCTCCTCGGCAATACCCTTGGTGACATGCAGATTTCCATCTCGCTGTGGTGGCTCATCACCATGGTAAGAGCAGTCTGGGCAGCAATCCGAGCGTAGGAGATCTTCCAATCCTCGATAAGCTTCGGAATCTCGTTGGCCTTGTCCCTCACCTCTTGCACTGGTATCTTGTGCAACTCGGAAAGTTTGACCGATTCGCTAGCCCCTTCAAGAGTCTGGCAAAAGTCGAACAAGACATTTCCGACGATCTTGATGCGCTCGAGGCGAGGTTCGGAGGTAGGAGAGTCGGAAAGATTCAGAGGGGCTAGGAAAGAACCAAAAGTCAAAATTTGACTCAAAAAAGAAATTTGAAAAACCAATCGAACAAAGTAAGTCAGAAATCTTAACTAGCATAGAATAATCCCACTCGGCACGCTCCTCACGGAGGTTATTCAACTCATTCTCTGTGGCCTGGGCTAGATCCCTCTGGCTATCAAAGTCCTTCCGAAGATCATCCAATTGTTTGTCTTGGAGGGACAACAGCTTCTCGAGCCTCACGGTCTCATGGTTGCTTGACTCCAAGACAGCAGCTACGGATTTATCCGATTCAATAGTCAACATCTCAAGCTTGTTCCGGAGCTCAGCATTTTCCAGTTCCAAGACCTTGTAGTTCTCATATTGCTCCACCATCTTGCTAGACTCGCACAATAGTTCTGCAAAGGGAAAAATATCAGTCGTACAGAACAAGTTTGACTATAACAATAGCTAACTGACAAAGAGGAAGTCAGAAAAGTTTACCTTCTGCTTCATCTTTCTCAACTTTTAACTTTGAATTCTCAAGGCGCAAGGCTTTGATATCCTTGCGTTTATTAAAAATGTTCTTGAGCAATTTCTAGTTGGAAGATGCAATTTTTTGTAAGTTTAGAGACGGAATACCGTAAGAAGACTACTAAGACTCGGGCTAGAAATTTAACTAAGTAAAAATACAGCACGAGCCTTGGGGGATACACTACATCGTCCTTTTGCAACCTAGAAGCATCAACTCAGATCCAACGATGTTTATCCGACTTATGCTAGAGGGCTAGAGGATATTATAATAAAATAAATGCAAATAAGAATCGGAAACTTACAATATGTTCCAAATGCGACTTCTCAAATCCGAGTTTAGTGTTGTGAAACACTTTCTCAGCAAGGGAGAGGGAGGGAACATCCGTCGTTGGGAGTTTGCCAGACTCTACCTTAGCATCCCGGACCAAAATTTGGTCCAGGAGGCTAACCAGATGACGTCCTCCTGCTCCTGGCCTGCTGCCTTTGCGGTTAAAGTTTTCTTCTCAAGGCTGGATTGAGCCAGCCTGAGGATCTCTTCTTCCTCCTCTTCAAGCCAGAGACAACAGAGCCGGCCACTTTATCCAATGCTCCTGTAGATATTACCATGGGATCATTACCCTTTACGGGTTCACCCTTGTTAGTTGCTTGGCCACCAATGGTGACCAAGGCTTTCGAGATGTTACCAACACCAGGAGAGGCGGAAGCCTCTGGTGCTGATGGAGTATTGGATGGATTCGGTGGTGGCATGGAAGGGGAGATAACAAGCTTATGCTGACGCAGTGGCTTGCCTGGTTTGTTTTCTGGCTTCATCTTACTCTTCAAAACTGCTTTAGCTCTAAAGCACAAAATCCAAATGTTAGGTATGCTTTGGAAAGAAAGAAAGGTACAAGGTACTGAAAACAAAAGACAGGGTGCTTACTTTTTAACTACTGACATCACTTGGTTACCAGCAGTGACAACAACTTATTTCGCCTTGCGCTTCTTAGAGGCGGAGGCGGAAACTTCTTGCACCTCATCATCCTCCATCGCCTCCGGATCATCTGAGAGATAGCCCTCTAGTGGAGCTAGCTCAGACTCAGGGAGTTTCTCGAGATGATAAAGTCAAAATGCATCAATAAATAGAGTCGGAGAAAGAACGGAAAAGAACGAAAATACGCGAAAGCAGAGTCGAAATATTTACTGGAGTCAGAGGACGGTGGGACATGAACATCTTCATGGAGACATCTGGAACTTTTCGTTCCACTCTCTCCTTGATCAAATACTGCATGAGGGTCTTGTAATCCTTCGCTGGAATCCGGTTCGGGCTAACCCGCATGATGTCCTTCTTGTCGCCGGTTATTTGGCACATGAGGCGATCGCCATGGTGCTGGAGAGGCTAAATCCGGCGCTCCAGCCAGTAGTGGATCAAGTCGGATCCATAGAGCCACATGTGCTTCATCAGAAATTCAATCCTCCTTTTGGCGAGGATCAGAATATCTGATAGTTCCGGTGCCTCCGTGTCCCATGAATTTTGGTGGTAAGCGGCACCGTCGACAAAGGCCTAAAGACCTTCCGCCTTTTTAGGAGCCGGAATATCCTTATGATAAAAGACGGTTACGGCCCAGCGCTTGACGGATTCACTAGCGTTAATCCTAGGATAAACACGGTTTCTCCTAAGGACTAAGATAAGGGTGCCGATGGTATAAGGCACACCGGCGCTAATGGAGTTCTTCCGGGTACCATAGTAGTACCGAAAAAGGGTGAGACTTGTCCTAATGTCAAGAAACCCCTCGCACAGAGTTGCGTGAGTGATAAGCTCAAGCAAAGAGTTGGGAGGGAGGTTATGGAGCTACACACCATAGTATTTGAGGACCTCGATGAAGAAGTCCGACGGTGGCAGGCTGAGACCACAGTCGATGTGCGTGCCGAACAGCACCCGCTCGCCATCGCACGGGGCGGGAACGGCGTGCCCTGAGGCGCTCCGCCATGCGCCGGCGACGATGAATCCCTCATCCTCCATGACCTGGAGTTCGGCGTCATCCATGACGCTGGGGACCCAGAGGCCCCGCATCTTCCTCTCATCCGCCACCGACGTACCTGCCGCCGCTTCTGGGCCAGATGCAGACGCCATCGCTCTTGGAGAAGAAGGATTGGTGGGGGAGAGAGATTTTTTCTCGTGGTGTGTAGATGGGAATGGCTACGGAGTGCTCGAGGAGTACGAGGAGACAATGAATGAAGCGGTGGAGAGATAAATCTGAGAGAAGGGTTTTCTCCTCTCTTTTATTTGCTTCTATGCCAAGATTCGTGCGTTGGTCGCGCGATTTGCGCCACACGTATAGGACAGAGGTGGGTAACTTCCTGGCGACTCCTCCGCCCCCTCGATTATCGCGTGAGCATTGAAACAGTGCTTTGTTTCGTAGGGAACAGGCCCACCAACGGTCGTGTCGATGGGACTCTTGTTAGAAGACAAGACCTGGTCTGAAAAGTTGTCAGCCCGCACGCCGCTGTAAAATCTGGCTCATGTTTCAAACTGAGCAAGGAAAAGATTAAAGTCAGAACATAAAATATCCGACTCAATTGACTCGGAACCCTTCACTACTAAAATGAAGTTTTCGGGAACCCTTCAAGATTCTCAAGACAAAGAAACCATCAAGCTAGACGATTTATCCGATTTGGATCTTGGAGACTTCCGGGGGCTACTGTTGGGGATATACTTTCGGGGTATACCCACAGGACTCACTGACCAGGGTGGCCCACCAACATGTTAGAGCTTTGCTTCACGGGCGGTCCGGTCAGAGAAAAAGGATGAGCTAGTTCCGGCTATGACAAGGCCTAGAAGAGTTACTGACTTAGGCCTATAGTATTACTTATAGTCCAAGCTGTATCTAGTTATCGACTCTGTAATGTAGCCGGATAGGTCTCTCATGTAACCCTAGGCCCTGGTATCTATATAAACCAGCCCTATGGGAGCCTTTAGGGCACAACCAATCTTACTACCACAATCCACTGTAACATCCGGCTTACGCTGATATATTACTAGGTTTCTAGCAGGAGTAGGATCCGATCACCGCAGTCGGATCTGAACCTGGGTAAACTTGTGCTCATCGCTCCTGGAACATCCGACGTTTCACACCCTATCTTTCCGACGCCACTAGGACCCCCTATGGCGTACTTGTCGATAATCCGACGACAACTTGTGATACCACTTTATTCTTTGATTAATAATGTTTTGCCGCTCTGCATGATTATGGGCATTATTGCTTTCTTAGTTGGTCACTCCCAGTCTTTTGCTAGCCTCCACTTGTATTGAGTAAGCTCTACGCATGCATCCAACTCCCAAGAAACTAAGTTATTCCAAAGTGCCAACTATAAATTCCTATGCATGGTGTCTTACACCATTCCAAGTATACTCTTATTTTATCTATCTTCCAAATTAAACTTGTTATGTGAAAATTGGTGATTAAAGCTCTCACAAACTTGATGGCGCACTTTATTTTTCTTGTCCCTAATAAAATTGAACCATTGGGTCATCTTTGTTGTATATGCTTGCACTTATAAGTTGGGAATTAGCAGAATCGTGCTGTCACGCGGAACGGTTTCAACACATGTAAATATCTACCCAGTTGATATCATGCTCTTTTGTTTATGGATGTCGGCGGTGAGAAATAAAAGGGGAGGTTGTAAGTCCATGGAGTTATGTATATGTGTTAGAGAAACGCCTGGGCCGCTAGCCTAAGCCATGCTTAATTATGGTGGAAACTTGCAGCATCACCATAGTGAGCAATCTATGAAGCATTCTTTTTATTAAAAAAGAGAGATAGAAAAAAAGAGAAGAGAAAAATGAAAAAAAGAGGAAAGAAGAGAAAAAAGCACCATTTTACCATGGTAAATAAGAAAATTGCTGAGTTGCTCATTGTTTGTTGCCTTGTCGTTTTGATATGGGATAGCTCCTATGTCCTAGGGCTAGGGGTACCCCGTTGGCGGTTCTCTATGATACACATATACTTACAATGACAAGAACTTACCGGTAACTAAAGTTGAGTAGCATGAGGAACGACCCTCGTACTCAAGGGACATGAGATTGCCAACTTATGATTTGTCAAACATATACTACATACTTTGTTTAGTTTAACCTTAATGACTTCAAGATGCTTATGATAGGGGCAATGAGATCTGAAAGCTAATAAGTACCATAATTTTTGGAAGCTCTTTTTGAAACTTTAAATCCCTGCTTCCCTTTGAAGGTCCTTTCTTCCCACTTTTATATTGAGTCTCCACCTTCTATCTTTATGCACCAATTAAGAGAGCATAGTTGTCATTCTTAGTTATATATGCATTGTCCCCAAACTTATTGATTGATTCATGATGTTGATATTGCTTGTTCTTGAACTATTTGTATCTAGTCACCCTTACGAACTTTGAAGGTGTCCTATGCATTTATGTTATGCTACTCCATGAGGGACAAACTGAATACCACTATGTTATGTTTTGTATATGTGAAACAAACAAACATCTTTCAGTGCATTGTTATTGATCTTTGTTTGTATCCTTTCATGTTGCAACATAGTTGATATGTCTTATTGTTATAACTTCATCTTTCATGCTCATGTTTAGAGTACTATGATCCCAACTTTAAATACTTGCAAATATTTTGATCAAGATTGTGATGGTGCATGTCACCTCAAAAATTATTCTTTTTATCACTTACCTACTCGAGGACGAGCAGGAGTTAAGCTTGGGGATGCTTGATACGTTGTAAACGTATCTATAATTTTTGATGTTCCATGCTTGTTTAGTATCAACTTTGATATGATTTGTCTATGTCTGTGTTGTTTGAGATCTTGCATGCTCTCCGTTTCTAGTAACTATCTTGGCCAAGTAGATGCTAGTGACTCCAAGGGGGAGTATTTATGCTTGATAGTGGGTTCATGCCTCTATTGAATCTGGGGAAGTGACAGAAATCTCTAAGGTTGTAGATGTGTTGTTGCTACTAGGGAGAAAACAAAAATCTCTTGTTCATGAAACAATTGTATTATTTACCTTACACACTTCGCTTAACGCAGTTATCCGTTGCTTGCAACTTAATACTAGAGGGGGTTCGGATGATAACCTGAAGGTGGATTACTAGTCATAGATGCAGTTGGATGGCGGTCTATGTATATTGTTGTATTGCCCAATCAAATATCATAGGATCATGAATGACTAGTATTGCATTGTTATGCATTGCTCTATCCTGTCAATTGCCCTGTTGTAATTTGTTTACCCGGCATGTTATGTTATCTATCTTAAGGAGAACACCTCTAGTGAACTATGGACCCCGGTCCAATCGTTACCATTGATACATCTTCCATTGGTAATGTTTAATTTCTGCAAGCCACCATTACTTTCCACACCATATGTTTAATCCTTTGTTTTCAGCAAACCAGTGAGATTGACAACCTCATTGTAAGTTGGGGCAAAGTCTTGAGTTTGTGTTGTGCAGGATTCCATGTTGCTAGCTACACCTTGGGGTTGTTTCCTTGATCCTACTGGTTCGATACCTTGGTTTCATAACTGAGGGAAAACTTGCTGCTGTGCTCATCATACCTTCCTCTTGGGGTCTCCCAACGAAGCTCTACTATTGAGACGCATCAATAGGCGTCATCGTTGTTGTTGTTGTTGTTGTTTTCGGCTAGCCTAGCCGGTGGTGGAGGTCTACAGGGAGGGGGAGGAGGAGGCAAGCCGCCCTGCTCTCTGATCTGCCGGGTCTAGTTGCACTACCGAGTGTGCGTAGCCGGCTTGAAGGCGTCGTTGTGGTACTTGCACGACCCATCAAACATCTGCTCGAGGGTGAATCTAGCTTTCTGCCTCTTGTCACCGCCATCCAGTGCTTCTTACACTGCATTGACCTGCCTCTGGTGATACCGAGGACCTTGCTTCTTAGCCAGACGCTTGCATTGGTAGAGACTATCATTGTTCAGCCGTCTAGATGATCCGACATTCGCACCTTCACCGCTCGGCCGATCTTGAGCCAGCTCGGTGGGAACCGGCCGTCCCTCAGCATTCACCTAGAGGGGTTTCTTCATTGTCGCTTTGACAGCGGCATACTGGTCAACGATGGTCATCAGTTCCTCCATGGTCTTGGACTCGTCACACGGCAGTCGGTGGCAGAGCATAGTCCCCTCTCGGCACCCCTCGATGAAGAAGCCAATTGATTGGTTCTCCACTACTCCCTCACAGGAATTGTGTAGCTCCGTACATCGGGCTAGGTACTCGCGATCCGACGCACGATCTCCTTGGATGCACAGAGACATGTCGCGAGGCCAATGCGGACATTTGTAGGTGGCATTGAAGTTGTGGATGAAGACCTTTTCGAAGTCGGGCAAGGCGTTGATGCTGTTGGGCAGGAAGCTGTTGAGCCAAGTCCTGGCCGAACTGGTCAACATGAGGGGCACGTAGTGTACTGCCACACTCTTATTGCCATTGGCTATTCTGGCCACGGTAGCATAATCGGCTAACCAATCCTCCGATTTTCATGTTGTTGTCATACTTAGGTGTGTCTCGCGGCAGGGAGAACTTGTCGGGAAACGGCTCTCTCTGGATGCGCAGTTCGAAGAAAACCTGTCCGGTGGCATCTTACTCCTTCATGATATGGGCTTGCATCAGGAGGTCAATGCGATCTCGCGCGTCCGGCTCGACCAGATTGGGTCCTCCCACCTGGCCAGAGAGGCCGGGATGGAGGGGGAGGGGTGGTTACCGCACCCTAATCATTGAGCGGCTAGCTGTGGTGGCCGGAATGACGACGCCTCCTGCGAGGTTGCCCTCCATGAGGAGAGGAAGATTGCTGGGTATGGCGGGGTTCTCCCTAGCTTCCCTAGGCGGATGGTTTCCGCTGGTGCTGCTGGCGGCCTCCTGCTCCTACCGTATGACATCAACCTGCTCGTCCACGATGCAGAGGAGTTGCTACACCCACAGGTCCTATCAGGTCCTTGCCTCGCCCTCAAAGTGAGGTAACTCATCCGCGGCTGCTCTCGTCGCCCGCAAGTTCTTGATCAGGGTGTCATAGACAGGTTGCATGAGGAAAGGAGGCGCGACCGGCTCTCCATCCCTCTCCAGACGTGCTCCTAGCTCTCCTCCATTATGCTTCACAAGCTAGCTCTCGGGCCTCTCAAAAGAGGGTCCCGAGCTGCCTCCACTTTTGCGGCCACTTGATTCGGGTCATCCCCGGGGTGGACTGGAGTGAGGAGCTCCTCGATGGTGTGCTCCACAACACCCTTCTCTCACAGCGGGGCAGAAGTTCCACCTCCATCTGTGGTGCACTCGAGCGTGGGTCGGAGGTTGTGGCTCGACCCGGCCATCATCACTTCCACATCGCGAGGAGCGGCGAGCGCTCTGTCAACTGAGGGCGACTTCTCGGCGAAAGATACGATCTCCTGGTGGAAACGCTCCAGGACGGTGGCGACGTAGACTAGCAGGTCCCTGAACAAAGGGAAGGTGCCATCCACTGGAAGAGTGGATCTGAGAAAAGCACGAAGCGTTGTCGATGATGCAATAAAATTTGCCTAGAGTGAGCGTGAGGCCGAAAGCCACGTGCTCCCCGGCAGAGGTGCGAGGTCCCGTGCGGAACGAAAATCTGGTCGTTTCCATCCTGCCCCACGGTGGGTGCCAACTGTAGTCGTATATGGAACAAAAATGCCTAAGGAGGTGATGCAGCCCGTTCTCCGACCGCTACTACATCTACTCCCACGAGCTACCCAAGTGGACCCATGACTCGCGCCCGAGCCAAACTCCTTCAAACTAAGGTGAACTCGCTCCTCTCCTTGTGTGACTTCGACACCCCCTTGGATGGCTTGCTACTTCACACGCAAACTCTGTGCATCATCAGGTACGAAGAAGCCACCAGTCGCTGCCAGACGCAAGCGGTACTACCGGTTGGGACGACCGGTACTACCGCTCCAAGCGGTCCTACCGCCTCCTCCTACCGCTCGCCACAGGAAGCACTACTTCACGCCCGTAAAGCGGTACTACGGTCTGAACGGTACTACCGGTGGCCGGTACTACCGCACCCCCCTACCGCTCGCCACTGACGCCTTCGACGGAAGCTCCAGGCCCTCAAGCGGTACTACCGCGCCGGAAGAGGTACTACCGGTTACCACCGGTACTACCGGTTGCCGGACCGGTACTACCGGTCCTGCCTGACCCTGATCGCCTAAGTTCGGCCCCGTGCCTTGTAACCCCACCTATCATTTATCTCTCCATTCCGAAACTACCCCTGTTTTGTGGCTGGACTATATATAGCCCCCACCCTCTATTGTAAACGCTTAGACTTGGATAATAATAGATATTAAGGAAACCCTTTGAGGACTTATATCTATTGGTCTCATGCTCCTACCAAGGAGCACCGGATTATCCACCCCCCTCTTGGATCTTGCCTAGTGCGTTCAAGTTGTACAAGGCCTTGGGTTCTCGGTTTATCGCCCCCAAGTCGTCAAGGTCTCACCAAGCACCTCATCCCCCGTTGTTGGCGTGGAGAGCGAGCCCAACACCGATCCTAGGGATTATGTTGGACCGGTTGCCACCGGCGTGAGGAGTAGGCGTGTATCGTGTTTTGGTGTGCGTGTGTTCGTGGTTTTCATCGCCTTCCCCGATTTCATACCCGACCACCTCTCTTCCCCTCGTTCCTCGTGGAATTCGTGAAAGATCGGGCCAACCCCAGGGTTACCCCTTAACATATTGGTATCAAGAGCACGGTTGATCACGAATTTCCTCCAATTTTTTCTTTTATCCGCCTTAAAAACGAAAATCCTACCAAAAAGAGCCCAATTTGCCTTCGGATCGATCTCTGGATTTGGTGAGTTTTTCGTGGTTTTGGTCCATAGATCTGTTGCTTTGGGAGTCGATCTATAGCCCCTCTTGTTTCTAGCTCAGCCTTTCGGTCAGTTTTTCAACGAATTTGAGGTTTTTGGCAAGTTCACCTCGTTCCAGGCCTGTGCCAAGCGGTACTGCCGGCTGTGCAAGCGGTACTACCGCTAGTTACCGGTACTACCGGTAGTACAAGCGGTACTACCGCTCACCGGTACTACCGCTCGCCACTGACCGTGCTCCCTGCCCTTTGACGCCTCGATTTCGTTCGCTGACCTTTTCCACCTCGCTTGTTCGTGTTTCGCGTGTTTGTCGCCATTTTCACAACAGCTTCCGCATCAACGTCATCCCGCGCTCAACGACACCGCGACACTCGAACATCTTCCCCCACCAACGGTTGCAAGTCGTCAACAATACCAAAGGTATAACTTGCACCACCTTGACAGCCCATATCTTCCTTTGTGTGTATCTATCCTATGACAGCAACTCATTTTGTGTTTGTCTAAGCATTGTGCACTTGCCTTCGGAAAGTGAGAGTTTGACAATAACCTTTTGCTTGGATCGTTTCGTTTGGTTTTCCACAACCATTACCTTCCACCAAAAGCCTTTGAGAGTTTCTTGCCATTTCACTTTGCACGCTTTTCGCTCATTTGTGTGGCAATTGGTTTGATATAATCTCCAAGGTGAGGTAACAGGCTAACTCTCCACACCCTTTCTCTCCATATACAACCATTGTTGGCTTTGCATCATGGACAAGCATGGAGAGCCATCCCAACCACCACCACCTCCAGAGGATGATAACCAATTCATGACAAGATGGGACCATTGGAAGATCCGAGGAGAATTCAACTATCGTTAGAAGCTCTCGAGCGCCGGGATGAACAATTTAGCGAGGCCCGTGTGGAATTCAAGAACATCGACAACCGCTCAAGAAGTCCGTGGCCAAATGCATGCCATGCAACACAACCTCGGGCATCAAAATGAAGCTCTTGGCCGTGCACTCGCCTCAACGGATGAGAAGCTCCAACACATCATCGATGGACTCGCAAGGACACGCTCGCGCGAATCAAGCTCATCTCGGCACTCATCAAGTGAAACAAGTGCACCTCGCCGTCACGCTTCAAGGCACCGGGATGGACCCGTTCTTCAATCCATAAGCTCTTCGCAAGTGGTACCATCTCCGCGTCGCGCGACATCAAGCTATGATGGTGACCTCTCCGCAAGACCTCCAAGACGTGAAGCAAACCGACCACAACCAAGGGCACTGGTGATTCAACAAGAGCAACCTCGCATAGACCACCACGGCCATCGACGTCGACACGCTCCTTCAACAACAAGTGAAACTTCCGAAGAGGACGAACAAGATCATCGTCGACGTGAAGCACTCGAAGATCCTCCAAGGCGTCATCATCGACATGAGCGTCCTCGTCGCCAACATAATGGTCATGACGAGCCTCCCCTACACCAAGAAGAAGAGCAGCCCATGGCGCATACGGCTCGACGTCCTCCTCGCCACATGGCGCAAGCTAATGCTCCTCGCCATCAACCACGACAAGAGCAAGAGCAAGCTCCCCAAGCTCGTCGTGAGGACCATCAACCTCCTCCTCGTCCGCATCCGCGACAAGAAAACGAGCACGCTCCCCAAGCTCGTCGTCAACAACAAGTTCCTCCACCAAACGCGGCACCTCAACAACCACGCGAGCATCGCAACAATCACCAAGCAAGACATGAGAGCTCGGATGATGATGATGACCGTCAAAATAATGGCAACCGACGCAACCGGAACCGCAATGGAGAAGAAACTTTCGGCAAGCTCAAATTCACCATGCCCAAGTTCACCGGTTCCAATGAGCCCGAGGAATATCTCTCTTGGGAACTCAAGGTCGACAAGATCTTCCGCATGCACAATTATAGCAATGAGAAGATGATGGCCATGGCATCCCTCGAGTTTGATGAGTATGCCAACCTTTGGTGGGAACAAGTCCAACTCGCTCGCGAAGCAAAAGAAGAGCCTCCAATCGCCACTTGGCAAGATATGAAGGCTCATATGAGATCCCGCTTTGTTCCTTCACACTACACGCGTGACCTCTTCAACAAGCTTCAAACGCTTAGTCAAGGGACAAAGACCGTGGAAGAGTACTTCAAGCAAATGGAGCTCAACATGATCCGTGCCAACATTGAAGAGCGAGATGAGCAAACAATGCACGCTTCCTCAATGGCTTGAACCACCCCATCAAACGCATCACCGAGTTCCAAAAGTACAACAACATGGTTGAGCTTGTTCACATCGCATCCAAGGCCGAGCGCCAAGTGCAAGAGGACATCAAGTACAACAAGCCAAAGACGTACTTCACCTACAAGCAAGCGCCAACCACTACTCCAACAACACCAAGTGGAAGCTCCCCAAGTACAACCAAGATTCCCTTCAAGCCAACTATTCCCCAAGGAAAACAGCCCCCAAGTGGCAAACAAACACGGGATGATCAACCATTCAATGGTGAATGCTACAAGTGTGGAGGCAAAGGGCACAAGTCCAATGCATGTGGAAACAAAAAAGTTTTGTTCATCCATGACAACGGTTGAAGAATACTTGAGTGAAGAAGAGTTTGATGCAAGGGTCAAGGAAGCCATGGCAAGGCAACACTTGGAAGAGGACCAAGAACTTCTTGTGTGTGAGCATGACGCAAGTCCATCGCTTGTGGTCACAAGGGTCTTGACTACCCAAGCCAATGAAAATGAAGACCAACGCTCGAACATCTTCCAAACTCGTGCCGGCATCAATGGGAAGTCCATCAAAGTTGTCATCGATGGAGGAAGTTGCCACAACCTCGCAAGCACGGAATTGTGTGAGAAACTCAACCTCACCCTTCACCCACATAGACACCCCTACCATATCCAATGGCTAAGTGACCAAGGATCCGTCAAGATCAAGCACACCGTCTCGGTGACGTTCTCCATTGGACACTACAAGGACACGGTGGAATGTGACGTGGTTCCAATGACGGTTTGTCACATGTTGCTCGGAAGGCCGTGGCAATATGACAAGTGTGCTTTGCATAATGGTCACTCAAACACCTACACTTTCAAATGGCTTGATAAAACTTGTGTGTTGCAACAAATGACTCCTAGCCAAATAATTGCGGACAATGCAAAGGCTTTAGCAAGGGCGCAATACGCAAAAACACATTGTGAGAAGAGTGGTGAGCGAGAGAACCACACCATAGTGAGTGAGAGCTACAAGCCAAACTCGAGTGGAAAAACTAAGAGTGTTCTTCTTGCCACCAAAAGTGAGATGAGAGAAGTGAGGAACAACCCATCCATCTTGCACTACGTCCTCGTATGCAAGGGACTAGCGCAAGGAACTAATGACTTGACAAATATTCCTCCTCCTTTGATGGCTGTTTTGCAGGAATTCCAAGATGTATTTCCCGAAGAGCTTCCTCATGGCCTTCCTCCTCTTCGTGGAATCGAGCACCGTATCGACCTCATACCGGCACCACTACCAAACCGCTGCGTATCGCAAACCCGGAAGAGACAAAGGAGATCGGCGTCAAATCAACCAACTCGTCTCCAAAGGTTTGATCCAAGTAAGCACTAGCCCAAGCGGTTCCGTGATCCTAGTCCCGAAACGGATGATACGTTGCGGTTATGCATGGATCGTCAATCAATGCTATCACCGTGTGTTATCGACATCCTATACCGTCTTGATGACATGCTTGATGAGTTATGTGGAGCCACTATATTTTGAAAATTGATCTTCGTAGTGGCTACCATCAAATTCGCATGGTGAAGGTGATGAGTGGAAAACCGCCTTCAAGACCAAGCTTGGTCTCTATGAATGGTTGGTTATGCCTTTTGGCTTATCCAATGCCCCATCTACCTTCATGCCTCATGAACCATATTTTGCGATCCCTCATTGGAAAGAGTGTAGTTGTTTACTTTGATGACATTCTTGTCTATAGCAAGTCACTAGAGGAGCATGTTACTCATGTTAAGGAGGTCTTACAAATCCTTCGTCATGAAAAGCTTTATGCTAACCTCCCCAAGTGCACTTTTGCAAGAGACAAGCTGATTTTCCTTGGTTTTGTTGTGTCTTCTAATGGCATTGAAGTTGATGTATCAAAAGTCAAGGACATACGAGATTGGACCACCCCTACAAATGTTAGTGAACTTCGTAGTTTTCATGGGTTGGCTGGCTTTTACCGTCGCTTTGTGAAAGATTTTTCCACAATTGCTTGCCCCCTCAACGAATTGACCAAGAATAATGTCACGTTCGTTTGGGGAAAAACACAATAAAAGGCTTTTGATGAGCTCAAAAGGAGGCTCACCGAAGCACCACTTCTTGCATTGCCGGATTTCACAAAAACCTTTGAGATTGAATGTGACGCTAGTGGTATTGGCATTGGTGGCGTCCTTATGCAAAATGGGCGTCCTATTGCTTACCATAGTGAGAAACTTGATGGCGCACGCCTCAATTATCCCATTTATGACAAAGAACTTTTTGCCTTGGTTCGTGTTCTTCAAGTGTGGCAACACTATCTTTGGCCCAAAGAATTTATAATCCATTCCGACCATGAGTCGTTGAAGTACCTTAAGGGCCAAGCCAACTTGAGTAAAAGGCACGCAAAGTGGGTTGAGTTTATGGAGTCTTTTCCTTACATTGTAAAATACAAGAAGGGCAAAGAAAATGTGGTGGCGGACGCCTTGTCTCGCATAAAACCACAAGCCTTCTTACACGACTCAAGTCAATGTTTTGGGTCTTGAGGACATCAAATCTTTGTACGCGTCGATTCTTTCTTTGGACCAATATTTGCACAATGTTCAATAGACAAAGGATTGACGATTTCTATTTGAATAAGGGTTTTCTTTTCAAACAAAACAAGCTTTGCATTCAAATCGTCTCTCCAACTTTTGCTTCTTCAAGAGTCCCATGGTGGAGGCCTTATGGGTCACTTTGGCGTGACAAGACATATGACATGCTCTCCACTCACTACTTTTGGACAAAGATGAAGCCTTGACGTGGGCGCCACGTTCAACGATGCACTACATGTATCCAAGCTAAGTCTAAGTCCAACCCTTTGGTCTTTATATGCCATTGCCTATTCCTCATGCACCTTGGTGGACATTAGCATGGACTTTGTATTAGGCTTGCCTAGATCTAAACATGGTCACGATTCCATATTTGTAGTCGTGGATCGCTTTTCAAAATGGCACATTTCATTCCGTGCCATAAGACCGATGATGCTTCACATGTCAAATTTGTTTTTCAGGGAAATAATTCGGCTACGGCATGCCACGAACAATCGTCTCCGAGTGACGTAAAATTCATGAGCTACTCGAAGACCCTCATGGCCAAGCTCGCATCAAGCTCCTCTTCGTCCGCCTCGCATCCTCAAACCGATGGACAAACCGAGGTAGTCAATCAAGTCTTGGCACACTTCTCCGGTGTTGATAAAAAGAACCTTAAAGAGGGAGGAATGCATTCCACGCCGAGTTACCTACAACCGCCAAGCACTCCACCACCATAAGGAGCCCGTTCATGATCGTCTATGGATTCGAGCCTCTCACCGCGCTCGATATCCTTCCACTTCCACTTCATGAACGTGCCAATATGGATGTTGTCAAGCGTGCCCAAGCAATGGTGAACCTCCATGAAGACACACGAGCTACTATCGAGAAACAAGTCCGTCGCCAAGCATCAAGGCTAAACAAGACCAAGAAAGAAATGATCTTTGATGAGGGCGACCTTGTATGGATACACTTGAGTAAAGACCGCTTCCCCAAGGAACGCGACTCCAAGCTAAAGCCTCGAGGCGATGGACCATTCAAGGTGCTAAAAAGGATAAACAACAACGCCTATGTGATCGATATACCAACATCGAAGTATCTTGTGAGCTCGACATTCAATGTCAAGGACCTCTCACCCTACCATGGCGAAGAGGAAGTTGTGACGGTTGAAGCGTCGAGGACGACTCTTTTCCAAGGGGGGGAGCTGCTGCAGCCCGTCCTCCGACCGCTACTACATCTACTCCCACGAGCTACCCAAATGGACCCATGACTCGCGCCGAGCCAAACTCCTTCAAACTAAGGTGAACTCGCTCCTCTCCTTGTGTGACTTGACACCCCTTGGATGGCTTGCTACTTCACATAAACTCATGCATCATCAGTGCGAAGAAGCCACCGATCGCCAGGCATAAGCGGTACTACCGGTTGGGACGACCGGTACTACCGCTCCAAGCGGTCCTACCGCCTCCTCCTACCGCTCGCCACAGGAAGCACTACTTCACGCCCCAGAAACAAGCGGTACTACCGGTACTGCAACCGGTACTACCGGTGGCCGGTACTATCGCACCCACCTACCGCTCGCCACTCACGCCTTCGACGGAAGCTCCAGGCCCTCAAGCGGTACTATCGCTCCGGAAGCGGTACTACCGGTTACCACCGGTACTACCGGTCCTGCCTGACCCTGATCGCCTAAGTTCGGCCCCGTGCCTTGTAACCCCACCTATCATTTATCTCTCCATTCCGAAACTACCCCTGTTTTGTGGCTGGACTATATATAGCCCCCACCCTCTATTGTAAACGCTTAGACTTGGATAATAATAGATATTAAGGAAACCCTTTGAGGACTTATATCTATTGGTCTCATGCTCCTACCAAGGAGCACCGGATTATCCACCCCCCTCTTGGATCTTGCCTATTGCGTTCAAGTTGTACAAGGCCTTGGGTTCTCGGTTTCTCGCCCCCAAGTCGTCAAGGTCTCACCAAGCACCTCATCCCCCGTTGTTGGCGTGGAGAGCGAGCTTCGCCCAACACCGATCCTAGGGATTATGTTGGACCGGTTGCCACCGGCGTGAGGAGTAGGCGTGTATCGTGTTTTGGTGTGCGTGTGTTCGTGGTTTTCATCGCCTTCCCCGATTGTAGGGTTCGCAGCATAGAAAACAAAATTTTTCCTACGATGTGAACTATATACCAAGATCTATATATACTAGATACAAACAACGGGCGGATGTATATCCGTAGAGAACATACCCTTGAAGACCGACAAAGCTTAACGAGTTCAACTCGTGGTTGATGTAGACGATCTCTTGCCGATCTCAAGATCGAGAGGAAGTCCTAGCGCCGCAAATTAGCAGCGCATCCGTGCTCGCACACACGTTCGAGGCACCGAGCAACCTCCGCCTCCTCGCTCCAGCGATGCAGCACAACTCTTTCTTGCTGAATAGCCACGGGAACATGTATCTCGCTAGTCCGAGACCATGGGGGATAAATTCAAGAGGGGGGAGAGATCCTTCACGAGGAGGTGTGAGAGACAAGTGAGGAGGGGGGCTCCTTTTATAGGAGGAGGGGGGAACCCCAAGGGGTGGCCGGCGCATGCGGCTGCCCCCTTGCCCTCCCCTCTTCATGTGGGTGGACACTCCACTCACAAATCTCCTCTAAATTCCTCCACTCAAAAGTCCACTCAAAATTCCCATTAAATTTCCACCAAATTTAATGCAAACTCTCATTAAATAAAACTCTTTTATTTTATTCAGAATTTTGTCAATTACTTTAATGAAAAACATTCACAAATAACCCCTTGCTAGAATTCTATTTCACATGCATAACCACTTTATGCAATTTCACCTGAAAACCTGTTTCGGTATCTAGTGAAATAAATTCCTGCGCTTGTTCATTCTTTCGGCATGAAACATTTGCTCCAATTGGATGTCGGTGTCTCTTAAGTGTGTCACCCTACGGTTCGTGAATAATGCGGACATGATCGAGACCCCTCTCGGATCAATAATCAGAAGCGGGATCTGGAGACCCATCGACTCCACACATTCAACGATGACTTTCTTGTGATCGTCGGAACCTTTTACGCTAGTATCTTAATCCCTTTGTTTCACGATATATTACATGTCCGAGATTCGATCATCGGTATCTCCATACCTAGTTTGATCTCGTTACTGACATGCACTCTTTTCTCGTTCCTGTGATATAACATTCTAGTGATCAAATCACTTGCTTGCAAGCTAATCAATGTGATATCACCGAGAGGGCCCAGAGTATATCTATCCGTCATCGGGGTGAACAAATTCCACTCTCGATCCATGAGCCTCAACATAACACTTTATTAGTTCTGAATCCATCTTTATAATCACCCTGTTACGGTGTGACGTTTGATGTTATCAAGAAACTCTTCCGGTGTTAGTGATTGACATGATCTCATGGTCTAAGGATTAGGATCACTGTAGTTGTTATAGCAATATAAACTCAATGACTTTGATCGTAATGCTATACTTGGATGAATGTTCATCACATCATTACACTAATTTTGTGATCCCGTTATTAACAACATCCAATGTCCATGATCGTGAAACCTTGATCATCTTGTTAATCAACGAGCTAGTTTATGAGAGAGGCATAACTAGGAACTTTCTTTTGTTTATTAAACACACATGTATTAACGCTTCCGTATTAATACAATTATAGCATGCAAAATAAACATCTATCATATACTTGGAATACACATAATAAACACTTTATTATTGCCTCTCGGCATATTCCTTGATCTCCCACTTGCACTAGAGACAATAATCTAGTTACATGGTGATAAATCTAACACCCATTGAGTTCTGGTGTTGATCATGTTTTGCTCTAGGGAGAGTTTTAGTCAACAGATCTGCTACATTGAGATCCGTATGTACTTTACAAATCTTTATATCTACATCCTTGACATGCTCGCGGATGGAGTGAAACCGGCGCTTAATATGCTTGGAATGCTTGTGAGACCTTGGCTCTTTGGCATTGGCAATGGCACCATTGTTGTCACAATAGATCACCATTGGATCCAACGCGTTTGCCACAACTCCTAGTTCGGATATGAACTCCTTCACCCAAAGCGCTTCTGAGCCGCTCAAAAGACAACATATTCGATCCTCCGTTGTTGATCCCGCTACCACAGGTTGTTTGAGCTCCTCCAACTAACCGCTCCGCCATTCATGAGAAATACGTATCCGGATTGAGACTTAGAGTCATCCGGATCGGTGTCAAAAGCATCGACATAACACTTAGCGGCGAGCTCTTCTTCACCTCCGTATACAAGAAACATATCCTTAGTTCTTCGTAAGTACTTAAGGATATTCTTGACCGCTATCCATGTTCGAACCGGATCCGATTGGTACCTACTAGTCAAACTAATAGCGTGTGCCACATCCAGTCATGTACATAGCATGGCGTACATTATAGAGCCTATGGCTGAAGCATAGGGAACTTAGTCCATTATCTCTCTTTCTTCCACTGTAGCCGGACTTTGAGTCTTACTCAATATCTTGCCTTGCAACATAGGTAAGAACCCTTTCTTACTTTCGTCCATTTTAAACTTCTTTAAAATCTTATCAAGGTATGTATTTATGATAGCCCTATTAGGCGCCTAGATCTATCTCTATAGATCTTTATGCCTAATATGTATGACGCTTCACCTAGGTCCTTCATTGAAAATTTCTTTGTTTAGATAACTTTTAACACTTTGTTTAAAGTTCTATATCATTTCGATCAATAATATGTCATCCACATATAATATCGAAAATGCCACATTGCTCCCACTCACTTTCTTGTAAATACAAGCTTCTCCATAAGTTTGGACAAATCCAAACTCTTTGATCACCTCATCAAAGCGGAGATTCCAACCGCGATGCTTGCTTCAATCCATAGATGGATCGCTGAAGCTTGCACACCTTGTTAGCATCCTTAGGATCGACAAAACCCTTTGGTTGTATCATATACAACTCTTCTTCAATATTACCATTGAGAAAGCGGTTTTGACATCCATCGCCATATTTCATAATCGAAATATGCAGCAATTACTAACATAATCCTAACGACTTTAGCATCGCTACGGAGAGAAAGTCTCATAGTCAACTCCTTGAATTTGTCGAAACCCTTTGCGACAAGTCGAGCTTTATAGATGGTCACATTACCATCGACAGTTTTCCTTTTGAAAATCCATTTGTTCTCCACGGCCTTTCGGTCGTGAGGTAATTCCACCAAGTTCCAAACTTGATTTTCATACATGGATTCCATCTCGGTTTCATGGCTTCTAACCATTTGTTGGAATCCGGGCTCATCATCGCTTCTTCATACGTCGCGAGGTCATTATTTTCATCAACCATGAAATTTATGACAGGATTTCCGTCTGAGCTCGCAGCGTCTGCTTGACTGCGAGGTTCGGTAGTACTCTCTTCGGAGTTTCATGATCATTATCATTAGTTCCCTCTTCAACAGGTGGAGCCAACTCCGGAACAACTTCCGCTGCGCTACTCGCCATACTTTGAAGAGAAGGTTCCAACCTCTTGAGTTCTACCTTCCGACTCACACCTTTCGCGAGAAACTCTTTCTCTAAAAGGATCCATTCTTGGCAACAAAACCTTGCCCTCGGATCTGTGATAGAAGGAATACCCAATAGTTTCTTTAGGGTATCCTATGAAGACGCATTTTCCGCTTTTGGGTTCGAGTTTATCCGGTTGAAGTTTCTTCACATAAACATCGCAACCCCAAACTTTAAGAAATGATGACTTAGGTTTGTTTCAAACCACAATTCATCGGTGTCTTTTCAACGGATTTAGATGGTGCCCGATTTAAAGTGAATGCAGCAGTTTGTAGTGCATAACCCCAAAATGACAACGGCAAGTCCGTCAGAGACATCATAGATCGAACCATATCTAATAAAGTACGATTGTGACGTTCCGACACACCATTTCATTTGTGGTGTTCGCAGTGTGAGTTGTGAAACAATTCCACACTCTTTCATGTGAGTGCTAAACTCGTAACTTAGATACTCACCTCCACGGTCGGACCGTAGAAATTTGATCTTTCTATTACGATGATTTTCCACTTCATTCTGAAATTCCTTGAACTTTTCAAAGGTTTCAGACTTGTGTTTCATCAAGTAGATATAACCGTATCTACTCAAATCATCCATGAAAGTAACAAAATAACGATATCCACCTCATGGCACTCATTGGACCACATACATCGAATGTATGATTTCCAATAAATCATGCCTGCTCCATTGAACCGGAAAACGGCGTTCTAGTCATCTTGCCCATAAGGCATGGCTCACATGTATCAAATGATTCATAATCAAGTGATTCCAAAAGTCCATCCGAATGGAGCTTCTTCATGCGTTTAATGCCAATATGACCTAGACGGCAGTGCCACATATATGTGGATATATCATCATTAAGTTTAATCCTTTTAGCATCAATATTATGAATATGTGTAACATTATCATCGAGATCTAACAGAAATAAACCATTCATCATCGGTGCATGACCATAAAAGATTTCATTCATATAAATGGAACAACCATTGTTCTAAGATTTAAATGAATAACCACTTTGCATCAAACATGATCCAGATACAATGTTCATGCTCAGTGCAGCACCAGATAACATTTATTTAAGTTTATGACTAATCCCGACGGTAAGTGGAGAGGCAGCGTTCCGACGGCGATTACATCAACGTTTGATCCATTGCCGACACGCATCTTGACCTCACCCCTTGCTAGCGGTCGCTTGTTCCGCAGCCACGATTCGAGTTACAAATATTAGCAACTCGAACCGGTATCAAATACCCGGTGCTCTGCGAGCACTAGTCAAGTACACATCAATAACATGTATATCATATATACCTTTGTTTGCCTTGCCTTCTTGTGCGCCAGATACTTGGGGCGATTATGCTTCGATGGCGATCCCTTACAATAGTAGCACTTCGGAATCAGACTTAGGTCCAACTCGGTTTTCTTTTCAGCGGCAACAGGCTTGCCGCCCTTACTTCCGCTTTTCCCTTCTTGTCTTTCTTGAAACCAGTGTTCCTATTGATCATCAACACTTGATGTTCCTTTTTGATCTCCACTTGCGGTTTTAAGCATTGATGTAAGCTCGAGAGACTTCTTCATGCCTTGCATATTATAGTTCATCACGAAGATCTTATAGCTAGGTGGCGTAGAGAACACGATGGATGCCTAAGTCAATGGGAATCGTTATTCCCAAGGACACAAGCTTATCGGCGTAACCCGACATCTTGAGTACATGCTCACTAACGGAGTGCTCTTCCATCATCGACTAAAGAACTTTTCTCAAGCATTGTAGCTCTCATCTGAGCATGTGTGTCGAAAATCATTTTCAACTCACCCATTGTATCAAATGCATTGCCGTTTTCGAAACGCTTTCGAAGTTCCGGCTCTAGCCCATACAATATGCCGCAATGAACTAAGTTGTGGTCCTCCTGACGAGTCTGATAGACATTCTTCTCCTCGTCAGGGGCATCATCAAAAGGTGGGGGGCCTAACGGCGCTTCTAGCACATATTGCTTTTGTGCAGCAGAGAGGAGAATCCTCAAATTCATGGCCCATTCAGTAAAGTTGCTACCGTTCGTTGCTAGTTTCTCTTTCTCCATGAACGCATTGAAATTAAAAACAGGTGGTGCCATCTACAACAGAATTTGTAAAGTTTAGACTAAGTATATGATAGATCGAGTTCAACTAATCTATATTACGAATGAACTCCCACTCAAAAGCGACATCCCTCGTGTCCTTTTGGTGATTACATGAACCAAATCCACTATACCAAGTCCGATCATCACGTGAGTCGGTATAGCTTCAAAGGCGAGCATCAAATGGGCATCATATCAACTATATGACTCATGCTTAACCTTTGATTCGTGTTCCGAGGCCATGTTCGTACATGCTAGGCTCGCCAAGTTAGAACCTTAGTATTTGCGTGTAATCGCTTTTACACGAAATATGGTCGTGGATCCAAGAACACCCGATCATCACGTGATGTCTTGGAGCGACGAAAACATAATCGGTGCATACTAAAAGGAATAACACATTCTTATCTTGATATTTAAATGAGGGATCATCTTATTATGCTTAACAAAGCGCTAAACAAGCAATATAAGATGTAATCAAACATCATATGTTTATTAGTGAAATTATATGGTTCCCGCAGATGATCTCTATCATGTGCATCGTGGTATGATCACTATCATACCTATATGTGTAAATCCAAGGTCTATAGACTTTACACGCTATGTGTGTTGTAAGAGTATCATCTCATACTTCTACTTACAACACTACCATATCATAACACTAGCCCAAAGAACAATCTAAACTAGACGCCTCTAATTTATCCATTGCAAGTTTTACGTGGCTTAGGGCTTTCGAGATAGAACCGTTCTTACCTACGTAACATGAACCACAACGAGGATAATTAAATTGTTGACAACTTTGCAAAATAGATATTGACTATAGTAGGAGAGATGACACCCGCTAGCCACTTATGCAAACTAGTTGCATGTCAAGCGTGGAACAGGTCTCATGTGAGGACATGTAAAGTTTGTCCGCTTCATCCCACTATGCCACCAATATCCAAAATCACAACAAAGGAGCAACAACATGATCATCATCGCCCACATACTCATATGTGTACTACCGTGTAAAGTATCTACATAGATCCGGCTCGATGCCCTTTGTAGGGTTCGCATAGAAAACAAAAATTTTCCTACGATGTGAACTATATACCAAGATCTATATATACTAGATACAAACAACGGCGGATGTATATCCGTAGAGAACATACCCTTGAAGACCGACAAAGCTTAACGAGTTCAACTCGTGGTTGATGTAGACGATCTCTTGCCGATCTCAAGATCGAGAGGAAGTCCTAGCGCCGCAAATTAGCAAAGACATCCGTGCTCGCACACACGCTCGAGGCACGAGCAACCTCCGCCTCCTCGCTCCAGCGATGCAGCGGAAGCACAACTCTTTCTTGCCGAATAGCCACCGGGAACATGTATCTCGCTAGTCCGAGACCATGGGGATAAATTCTAGAGGGGGGAGAGATCCTTCACGAGGAGGTGTGAGAGACAAATGAGGAGGGGGGCTCCTTTTATAGGAGGAGGGGGGACCCCAAGGGGGTGGCAGCGGCATGGGGCTGCCCCTTGCCCTCCCTCTTCATGTGGGTGGACACTCCACTCACAAAACTCCTCTAAATTCCCTCCACTCAAAAGTCCACTCAAAATTCCCATTAAATTTCCACCAAATTTAATGCAAACTCTCATTAAATAAAACTCTTTATTTTATTCAGAATTTTGTCAATTACTTTAATGACAAACATTCACAATAACCCTTGCTAGAATTCTATTTCACATGCATAACCACTTTATGCAATTTCACCAAAACCTTGTTTCAGATCTAGTGAAATAAATTCCTCGCTTGTTCATTCTTTTCGGCATGAAACATTTGATCCAATTGGATGTCGGTGTCTCTTAAGTGTGTCACCCTACGGTTCGTGAATAATGCGGACATGATCGAGACCCTCTCGGATCAATAATCGAGCGGATCTGGAGACCCATACTGACTCCCACACATTCAACGATGACTTTCTTGTGATCGTCGGAACCTTTTACGCTAGTATCTTAATCCATTTGTTTCACGATATATTACATGTCCGAGATTCGATCATCGGTATCTCCATACCTAGTTTGATCTCGTTACCGACATGCACTCTTTTCTCGTTCCTGTGATATAACATTCTAGTGATCAAATCACTTGCTTGCAATCTAATCAATGTGATATCACCGAGAGGGCCCAGAGTATATCTATCCGTCATCGGGATGAACAAATTCCACTCTCGATCCATGAGCCTCAACATAACACTTTATTAGTTCTGAATCCATCTTTATAATCACCCTGTTACGGTGTGACGTTTGATGTTATCAAGAAACTCTTAGGTGATAGTGATTGACATGATCTCATGGTCTAAGGATTAGGATCACTTCGTAAGTTGTTATAGCAATATAAACTCAATGACTTTGATCGTAATGCTATACTTCGGATGAATGTTCATCACATCATTACACTAATTTTGTGATCCAGTTATTAACAACATCCAATGTCCATGATCAGGAAACCTTGATCATCTTGTTAATCAACGAGCTAGTTTATGAGAGAGGCATAACTAGGAACTTTCTGTTTGTTTATTAAACACACATGTATTAATGTTTCCGTATTAATACAATTATGTAGCATCCCAGTTGTCTAACCCCTGTAATGCTACATGTCATAATAATAAAATGGGCCTCTTCCAACATATAATTGTTGCATCATCATCATATTATGCTCATGTCATCATGTCCCCTTGCATTTGAGCATCATATAACCCTTTCTTGTTTGGTTCTTATCTCATGTGCATGATTAATTGTATTTGCCTCTTGATATTGTATTTGGGTCTTAATAAATTGTTAAATGCCCAAGTTGAGTTGGGGGCATCTCTCTTTTTGACTCCACCACCTTTTCTATCACCACCTTATAATTCCACCATCCAACTATTCTGAGCTTGGCATTTTGTTGATTATCTCTGGCTCATGATAAGTTGGTTGGAACCCACCCATAATCTTTGCTTGGCCTTTGCCCACCTTTTGGGAATGCAAGGATTAAAGCCACATGAAATAATGTTGTTTTCACAATATAACCATTTGGCATTAATTATGTTGCATGGGCCATGCAAGTGCCACCTTTCTAGTATTTGGTTTTTGTTTGTTTTCTCAGTGGATCACCTCTCCCTTGGTTTAAATCTTGTGTTGGCTAGTAGCTTATCTTCACCCAAATCATCTAAACCTCTATCCTTTGCTCCATGCACACACATGTGCTAATGTGGCATACACCGACCAAACCACCCTTGCTTGGATTTTGCTTGTTCTTTGAATGGAACATGCATGATTCAAATCCACATCATCACATGGCCACCTCTCTCTCCCTCACCCCCTTTTTCTTGCTTGATCTTGCTTAGGGCTTGTTGAAGCATGCTTGATCAAACTAAAGTACCACCATCTCTTTCCTTAACCTCTCTAAACCAAAACCCTAATCTCTACCTAGCTAAAACTAAACCCTAAGCCAACTTTTCCCTCTAATCTAAATCATCTCCCTAAACAAAACCCAAAAACCTACCCCTCCTCTTCCCCACTACCTAGCATGTTTCCCCCATGCCCTGCCCCAGCTCGCCAACCCTCTCCCCTCTCCCTGCATGAGGACCCCACCTCCATGCCCTAGCTACCCCCCACACGCCCAAGGAACCCCAAAACCTAGCCTAGCCCGAGCTTCCCCTCTCCCCTCTTTTCTTCCCTCTCTGCCTCACCTGCCCACGACCCCAGGCCCCCTTGCTCGCCTCCACAGCCACGAGCCCCCAGGGCCACTGCCCGCCCCTAGTGCCTGCCTTGCCTGGCCTGGCCAAGCCGAGCACGTGAAGGATAAAGGTGGTCGAGGCCACCCCTATCCACACTGCCTCCTCCACGCCACCCCTGCCTCCCTCTCTGCCATGTTCCCCTCCCCACGCATCCTCTAGCCTCGCCAGATCTGGCCGCGCCCTCTACCCTCCTTCTGCCTCTCCGACCACCTAGCTACGCCGGCCGCCGCCAGCACCCTGCCAACCACGTTGCTCAGAACGTCCAGATCGTCGAGGGAGTGGTCGAGAAGGTCGAGCTGGTCCTCTGCAGCGGATCCGTACGGGCCAGCAAGGAGGAGACGGACCGGAGCGCCAGGATCTGCCACGCCACGCCGGAAACCCTAGCCCCCAGTCCGCGAGCCGCGCCGTCGACCGCCTGCTCCCCGCGCCATGCCATCCACACGATCACGCCCGTGGTGAGCCCCCTAGACTCCTAGACATGCTCGCGTCCTTTTTCGTTTCCTGTCGACGACGTTCGTTTCGTCAAGCGCTCGCCGTGCACCGCCGTTCGTTTCTGCCTGCAACCACCCGAGCCGCCTAGCGCCTTACTAGCTGTCCTCCCTCCTCCCTGTCAACAACCCGCGGGCACCGCAGCGGTAGCCGCCCCGCTAGCGCGCCTGAGGGCGCAGGTTCGAGTCCCACCCTCGCCGCACCGCGCGCCGCGTGCGTCAGGTGCACGCGCGAGAAGAGGAACAGGGCTCTGAGGCCCTTTTCCCATAAAACCCCCTCCGTTTTTGTTTACCTCAACCGCGCCCCCCTCAAGGCCCACCAGGCAGCCACCGTGAACAACTTTCCGATAACCCCCTGGCTTCTTTCTTTTCTAAACCCGCGGTCCCTAGGAACCCCACCTGTCGATCTGTGATTTTATAAAAAGGCTCTGGATTTTTTGTATCAACCCATGCCCCGGTCTCCCAGCCACTGGCGTGTGGGCCTCTGCACAGCCCATCTGTCGATCGAGGCTCACTGCTGGTGTAAAAATCATTTCAGCTTATCTGTTTTCAAATCCAGTTTAAATAATTCCAATTCAAAATTCAAACCAGTAATTAAATAACTTTTGACTTGTAATTTCAAATTTGACAAATAATATATGTTTTTGATTCAGAAAAATGAGAGGATTCCAAATATGCCATCCATATTGTCTTTTGCACATTTTAAATTCCAACTTGTGTTAATTACAACTAATGCCATTGGAATTTAATAATTTAATAACTTTTGTTTTATAACTCCAAATTAAGCAAATGATATGTCTAAAATGATCAGCTCGACGAGACCTTTCTGTTTATGATATCCATGACTTCAATTGCAGCATGCATCATATAAAAATATAATGAACAGCAACTATTATGGCAACAAATGTGAACCAAATCCCCATTTAAATGTTATTTACCTGTCTGCCACACCTCACCATGCCATGCTACCTTACTTGCCATGTAAATTGTGCATCATTCATCATGGCATGATTGTTTGCTTGACGCATCTTATTCATATGCTTGTGCTCTATATTCATGTTGGCCTTGTTTGTTTGGTTTTTCTCGGATAGACACTGAGCAGGGGTTATATCAAGAGAACCAGGAGCACTACCCAGATCCGTCCCTTGCTACAACTGAGTTAACAGGCAAGCACTTCCACATGCTTGCATACATACAGTACCTAATGCCTCTATCTTATTCTTGCAATCATCGAGTCACGATTGCATTAAATTGAATCCCAAGTATGCATAGCCTTTACTTTTAAACCCCACCAAGCTTGTTCCTCCATCCTATGAGCCACTACCATAGGAGTTGTTTGAGCCATGCGAGTCGTAGAACAGCATGTGTAGGGTATGTGAGTGTCTGTTGGATAATGAGGTACCTAAACAACTTAACCTGAGTAGTATGGGATAACTAAAGAAAGTGGCACCGGTGAGCAACATCTGCTATTTGGTTTTTCCTGCTTACTTGTGTCCCGTAAGACCCCGAGTACTTGATTCATGTTCCTTGTTTTATCGCGCTATCCACATCCGGGAGGTATATGGGACCCCCAGGCGAGCTTGATTCCGTCTTATTTCTTGGGGCCACAAACTAGTTTGAGGTTTTATTACTATCCTTACTTATGCCATGCTACTTGTATTTATTTTGTGCGAGGGGCATCTTTGCTTAGGAATGGTGACCCGTTTACGTGGTATCGACAAGCCCAGCCACACTTTCGGGTTCCCGATCGTTTACGCCGCCCCACAAACCTTGAGGCCGTCTCGAGTCATTAACCGTTGCGGAATCTACTTAAGGGTGGCCCTGAAATATTTCTGAATCGTGATTGTTCACCGTGAAAGCCTCGTTGGGTTTTGATTTGGTTTTCCGGGTTGATCGAGCGTGTGTTGCTATTGGTGCACCCGCCGGTAAAACTTTCTGAAAGCCGTGTGTCATGGATATGGACGACTTGGAGCACAGTTTCTTGATCATAGACAAGCATAACTAAAGTACCGCCTTAATCTGACTAAGTAATTTGACTAGTAAATAGCGCAACACTCATGGAAGGGTTAATAAAATTGCCAACGGATGGGGGGTTGTTCGTCCGCTTCCTTGTTGGTAGCGAGGAGGATGGATCGGATGAGATTACCATTACAACTGTTGTACTTAATTCACGGACATCCGTCTATCATTGGTTAGGCGGATGGTTAGCGTTTATCTGTAGAACTGCTAGGGTTTATCTTTTGCTGCAATTGCGTCACCCCAGGTTGTGTCCCCTTTAGAGGCATTAAGACTTGCCGAGTACCCTTAGGGTCTCACACGATAAATTCTTGATTCGATGAACAGTACCTTCTCGTGACGGATCTTTGGGTGGAAGAAGCCAAGATGTGGGCAACGATCGCTCGTGTAGAGATTCCGGAACGGGATCCGTGAGACCTGTAGTTGGGATGTGCTTATTCTATGGCATCTTATGCCGATTTGCTTCTTATCCGTACTCGGATTCTGTTTGTCGCTTCCGCATGATACTCTGATGTGTGTTGTATGAGGAGTTATCCTAAAATATAGATTTATCTAGGTCATTTGAATCTTGGTATGGCGTTGCTATATTTCCTTTCTTTCTAGATGGTATGGCTCGATGTACTCTTGTATGGTGGCTTGCGTACATACCCACTTGTGTCGTAGTTGATCCCTTTTCGCCGACTACGCCCGTCTGACAGTCCCGTTGAGAGGGTAGTGGTTGGGACGTGAAAAGGACTACCAAGTGAGTGGCTTTTGGGCCCCACCGTACTATTTCAACCACTACCACTCATCCAGGCTTGTATCTAGGAGCGTAGTTCACCGAGGTAGTTACAATTGGTATCGAGCCATCCCGACCTTGTGGTTTCAAATAAGCGGTCGTTGTCAGTCTAGCAAATATTTTGAGTAGTTATGTATATTAGGGAAAAACAAACGCGAGAGTAGGACTGCTTCCACTTTTCTTCTTACCTTCCACCCACCCTTTTCTGGTAAGGAAGTGTAACATTTTCAATCCTCTTCTCAAAGTTCAAACTAGGATTCACGTGTTCGGGGTTTCCGTAGTACCATAGGTTGTGTGTGTGTGTGTGTAATCCCTTGTCTATCTGTTGCATCCAAGTTGTTATCTTATCTGCCTTTGGTTATCAAGCTGTTGGTACATTCCATACCGATGTGCTTTTGCAAACCGACGCAATCTATCTTCCTCTTTGTATCCGACGCTATCTTGTTGGGGTGTTCGCTCAGAGTTACCAATCTTTAGGTTTCACGTGAGAAGAAGGGGTTAGGATATGTGTTCCACTTGTTCATGTGCGGAGTAATGATTTGAGTGCGGGATGGAGTCGCGACCATACCACTACTATTATCATTCGCTTTTGTATATTGAATCGGTAGAGTCACTAATCTTGATTCGTTAAGTAATTTTATGCATCTATTGGTATTTTAATGCGAAATTTGTGGAAATTTTTTCTTTGATATATTTGTACCACACTCCTTTTTCACCGTGTGCGATATGCTTAATATCTTTTAGGTGCTATGAACTTGGTTGATATTTTAATATCATCTCAAGAATTGTATCCTTTAATCTGGTTAATTCCATCTTGGTACTATTTTGGATTATTATCATCTTCCATTATAATCGACTTGAGTCTTATATCAATGACGGATGGCTCCCCACGTCGGTCGAGGAGGACATACCCGAATCGGGCTCAATTTGTCGAACATTGCAAATGCTTTGGCAGCCATGCAAGAGAACCATGGCGCTTTGAGGAGGCGTCAGAAGAAATGAGTTTGCTCCACTTCCTCCACCTCCCAAGCGTGGTGACATCAAGAGCTTCCTCAAGTTCAACCCTCGTCAGTTCGATGTGTCTGACCGACCTCTTGACGCGGATGATTGGCTGCGCGAGATCTCAAGGTTGCTCGAGGCCGATGTTCCGAGCAGTGGGTCAAGTGTGCGACTCACCTTCTCAAGGGAGATGCGGCTCTTTGGTGGGAAAACTACTTGAAGGCAAGCTGCCTTGGGTTCCGGCCAACTTGGGAGAGGTTCACTGCAGCTTTCAAAGAACAGTTCTCTCGGAGATTGTGATGGAAAGGATGAAGGAGGCTTTCCTCAACTCAAGCAGGAAATGATAACGTCAACACCTACATCAGAACTTCATGAACTGTCTCGCTATGGTGGTGATGAGGTATCGATGACAAGAAGAAGCGAGAAAAGGTTCGCAAGGGCTCAATGCGTCGATCAAGTATGCAATCACACATGCAAGACGGCAACCTTCCCGGAACTACTGACACAAACCTTTGCAAGAGGAGGAAGCGGCAAATGTTTGAGGAGTCCAAGAAACATAACAGGGATGCATCAAGCTCTGCAGTTATGGCAGCTCCTTCTAAGCGGCGTGTCTGGGTTCCTAACACCCCACCGTCGCTTCCGGCTCCACCAAGACCTGCGAGTTTCACGTCAAGGCCACCAAACTTCACCACTGCGGCTCCCAGGGGCTACAACAACCCTTACCCTGGAGCGCCTGGCGGAGTCCCTGGCTACTCTGCTCCACGTCCTCACGGTGCTTGTTACACATGTGGAGATCATGGACATCCCAACTGGAACTGCCCAATGAAGAACAAAGCTCTCCCTCCACCCCCGCCAAGATCTGCAACAAGCTCTCCTTCGGTTCGTGCACCACCGCCTCGGGCTCTCAACATCAACACCAAGCCCGGGTCTGCGGTTGTTCGTGCCAACTGCGTCAACGCCTCTCAAGCTGAGCTCACACCTGGAGTTGTGATGGGTATGCTTCCCGTTAACTCAGTTCCTGCACGAGTTTTGTTCGATTCTGGTGCATCGCATTCTTTTGTCTCGCATAAGTTTGCACAAGAGCATAACCTGGATAGGGTTCCTTTATCACGTCGTCTGGTGGTGCTATCTCCTGGTTCAAACATGAGGGCTGCTCATATCAGTCATGGCAATCAGATTGAGATTGGTGGTTCTTCATTCTTGGCTTCTTTAATTCTTCTGGGCAACTCTGACATTGATGTCATCTTGGGCATGGATTGGTTGGACAAATGCATTGTGATTGATTGTCTTTGAACGCCGGTGTCTCTGAAGATCCACGAAGGCCATATAGTCTTTTCTCCAAGTCGACTCCTTTGTCGGCTCTATTCCTTGGCTGCTACGAATGATGATGCTATGGAAGCTATTCGAGGGTACCGGTGTCTGTGAGTTCCCGGATGTCTTTCCTGAAGAGTTGCCAGGTATGCCGCCGGATCGCGAGGTTGAATTCGTGATTGAGCTTGAACCTGGAACGGCTCCTATCTCCAAGAGGCCATATAAAATGGGTCCTTCTGAGTTGGCTGAACTCAAACGACAACTTGATGAACAAGAGAAGTTGGGTTTCATTCAACATAGCACTTCTTCTTGGGGTAGTCCAACAATCTTCGTGAAGAAGCGTGACAGAACCGATAGGCTATGTGTGGACTACCGGGCTCTAAATGCTAAGACCATCAAGAACAAATATCCTCTTCCTCGGATAAATGATCTATTTGATCAGCTGGCAGGAGCTGTGGTGTTCTCTAAGCTGGATTTGAGAAGTGGTTATCACCAAATCAAAATTCGCAAAGAAGATGTGCCCAAAACAGCTTTCACCACCCGCTATGGCCTGTATGAGTACACGGTCATGTCTTTCGGCCTCACCAACGCACCTGCTACCTTCTCGAGGCTGATGAACTCCGTTTTCATGGAGTACCTGGACAAGTTTGTGGTGGTATATCTGGATGATATTCTGGTTTATTCCAAGTCCAAGGAGGAGCATGAAGAGCACCTGCGGTGTGTCCTGAACAAGCTTCGCGAGAACCGCTTGTATGCAAAGTTCTCTAAGTGTGAGTTTTGGCTGCCTGAAGTAACATACTTGGGTCATGTTATCTCTGCCAAGGGCATTGCAGTCAACCCGGAAACCGTGAAGACAATAGTTGAATGGCTTCCTCCTGCTAATGTCAAGGAAGTGCGGAGTTTTCTCGGCTTGGCTAGCTATTGTCGTCGCTTTGTGCAGAACTTCTCAAAGATAGCAAAGCCTCTTACCGACCTCCTCAAGAAAGGCAAGAAGTACCTGTGGACTCCTGCTTGTCAAGAAAGTTTTGAGACACTCAAAGAGAAGCTCACTTCCACACCAGTCTTGGTTCCTCCGGATACATCTAAGCCTTTCCAGATATTCTGTGACACCTCTTTGCAAGGATTGGGTGCAGTCCTTATGCAAGAGAGACAGGTTGTTGCTTATGCCTCTCGTCAGTTGAAGACGCATGAAATAAACTATCCCACACATGACCTCGAGCTAGCAGCAGTTGTCTTTGCTTTGAAGCTATGGAGGCACTACTTGCTTGGTAACCGTTGTGAGATCTTCTCGGACCACAAGAGTTTGAAGTATATCTTCACTCAGCCTGATCTCAACCTTCGGCAGAGGAGATGGATTGAAGCAATCAATGACTTTGATGTGACCATCAACTACACCCCAGGCAAAGCAAATGTCATGGCAGATGCGCTTAGCAGAAAAGCTTATGTCAACAACCTCATGGTAGAAGAGCAGCAGCCTCTCTTGTGCGAGGAATTCCATCAGCTGAACCTGGAAATTGTGGAACAAGGGCATCTCCTGAACCTTCTGGCTACTCCTCTCTTGGAAGAACAGATTCTCTCTCGTCAGCTGGGTGATCCGCACACCAAGAAGCTCATCGCTAAGCTTGACCTTCCGAAGTATGAGTCCTTTCATGTTGATGATCAAGGCACGCTCTTCTTTGAACACCGGATGTTTGTTCCAAACTACCCGGGTCTGAGAGACCAAGTTCTCAAGGAGGCACATGATTCGGTTCTTTCCATCCATCCTGGAAGCACAAAGATGTACATGGACCTGAAAACACAATACTGGTGGCCTGGGTTGAAACGGTATTGTGCTAAGTATGTCTCAGAATGTGATGTCTGTCGCAGAGTCAAGGCTGTCCATCAGAAACCATTTGGTCTTCTACAGCCATTGAAACCTCCGGAATGGAAATGGGAGAAAGTAGAGATGGACTTCATCACTGGCTTTCCAAGGTCGCAGAAGGGCAACAATGCAATTTTTGTTGTCATCGACAGGCTTTCTAAAGTGGCTCATTTCTTCCTACCAAAGAAACAATTTGGAATTGATTGGTGAGCTCTATATCAACAGATTGTCTCTTTGTATGGGGTTCCACTTGAAATCAGTTCGGACTGGGAGCATCTTCACCTCAAAGTTCGGGAGAGTTTCCAAAAGCTTTGGGAACAAAGTTGAACTTCAAACTTGCTTACCACCCTCGGTCTCAAGGACAAGTGGAAAGAATCAATCGATTCTCGAGGACATGCTTAGAGCTTGCGTCATCTCGTTTGGCATGAAGTGGGAAGAATGCCTTCCATATGCTGAATTCTCCTACAACAACAGCTTCGGAAGAGTCGAAGATGGCACCATTCGAGGCTCTCTATGGTCGCAAGTGCGAGAACTCCAATTGGTTGGTCGGTGGAGAAAGAATCTGGTTTGGCCCGACATTGTGACTCGAGAGGAGAAGGTGCATATCATTACGGAGAACACGAAGATTGCTCGAGTCGTCGGAAGAGCAACTATGACGAAACACACGGATATGGTATATGCCTGGTGATCTCGTCTATCTTCGTGTCACTCCCATGAGAGGAACACACCGCTTGGTATCAAAGGAAAGTTGGCTCCTAGATACATCGGTCCTTTCAAGATACGTGGTAGAAGAGGAGAAGTTGCTTATGCACTTGAGCTTAGGAAAAACTCAAAGTCCATGATGTTTTCCACATCTCTCGCTCAAGAAGTGCTTCAAAGATCCGGCAGGGACCGTGGACCATGAGCTAATCGACCTCGAAGAAGATCTGTCTTATCGAACACCCACCAAAATCCTTGAGACCATGAGCGAAGGACTGCAACAAGTCCATCAGGTTTTGCAAGGTGCATGGTCACACCATTACATTGATGAAGCCACATGGGAGCGTGAAGATGAACTCCGTGCCAACCATCCTTCTCTCTTTGTGTCTTCTTCTTCTTCCTAGAATCTCGGGGCGAGATTCCTGTTTAGTGGGGGAGAGTTGTAGCATCCCAGTTGTCTAACCCCTGTAATGCTACATGTCATAATAATAAAATGGGCCACTTCCAACATATAATTGTTGCATCATCATCATATCATGCTCATGTCATCATGTCCCCTTGCATTTGAGCATCATATAAAACCCTTTCTTGTTTGGTTCTTATCTCATGTGCATGATTAATTGTATTTGCCTCTTGATATTGTATTTGGGTCTTAATAAATTGTTAAATGCCCAAGTTGAGTTGGGGGCATCTCTCTTTTTGACTCCACCACCTTTTCTATCACCACCTTATAATTCCACCATCCAACTATTCTGAGCTTGGCATTTTGTTGATTATCTCTGGCTCATGATAAGTTGGTTGGAACCCACCCATAATCTTTGCTTGGCCTTTGCCCACCTTTTGGGAATGCAAGGATTAAAGCCACATGAAATAATGTTGTTTTCACAATATAACCATTTGGCATTAATTATGTTGCATGGGCCATGCAAGTGCCACCTTTCTAGTATTTGGTTTTTGTTTGTTTTCTCAGTGGATCACCTCTCCCTTGGTTTAAATCTTGTGTTGGCTAGTAGCTTATCTTCACCCAAATCATCTAAACCTCTATCCTTTGCTCCATGCACACACATGTGCTAATGTGGCATACACAAACCAAACCACCCTTGCTTGGATTTTGCTTGTTCTTTGAATGGAACATGCATGATTCAAATCCACATCATCACATGGCCACCTCTCTCCCTCCCCTTTTTCTTGCTTGATCTTGCTTAGGGCTTGTTGAAGCATGCTTGATCAAACTAAAGTACCACCATCTCTTTCCTTAACCTCTCTAAACCAAAACCCTAATCTCTACCTAGCTAAAACTAAACCCTAAGCCAACTTTTCCCTCTAATCTAAATCATCTCCCTAAACAAAACCCAAAAACCTACCCCTCCTCTTCCCCACTACCTAGCATGTTTCCCCATGCCTTGACTTCATGCCAACCCTCTCCCCTCTCCCTGCATGAGGACCCCACCTCCATGCCCTAGCTACCCCCCACACGCCCAAGGAACCCCAAAACCTAGCCTAGCCCGAGCTTCCCCTCTCCCCTCTTTTCTTCCCTCTCTGCCTCACCTGCCCACGACCCCAGGCCCACTTGCCTGCCTCCCTGGCCACGAGCTGCCCCCCAGGGCCACCTGCCAGCCCCCTAGTGCCTGCCTTGCCTGGCCTGGCCAAGCCGAGCACGTGAAGGATAAAGGTGGCCGAGGCCACCCCTATCCACACCGCCTCCTCCACGCCACCCCTGCCTCCCTCTCTGCCATGTTCCTCCCCGCATCCTCTAGCCTCGCCAGATCTCGCGCCCTCTACCTCCTTCCGCCTCCGACCACCTAGCCTAGCCGCCGCCAAGACTCGCCAACCACGTTGCTCAGAACGTCAGATCGTCGAGGAGTGGTCGAGAAGGTCGAGCTGGTCCTCTGCGGATCCGTGCAGCAAGGAGGAGACGGACCGGAGCGCCAGGATCTGCCGCGCCACGCCGGAAACCCTAGCCCCCAGTCCGCGAGCCGCGCCGTCGATCGCCTGCTCCCCGCGCCACGCCGTCCACACGATCACGCCCGCGGTTAGCCCCCTAGACTCCTAGACATGCTCGTGTCCTTTTTCGTGTCCTGTCGACGACGTTCGTTTTCGGCGCCGTGCTGCTGCTCGCCGTTCGTTTACACCACCCGAGCCGCCTAGCGCCTTACTAGCTGTCCTCCCTCCTCCCTGTCAACAACCCGCGGGCACCGCAGCGGTAGCCGCCCCGCTAGCGCACCTGAGGGCGCAGGTTCGAGTCCCACCCTCGCCGCACCGCGCGCCGCGTGCGTCAGGTGCACGCGCGAGAAGAGGAACAGGGCTCTGAGGCCCTTTTCCCATAAAACCCCCTCCGTTTTTGTTTTCCTCAACCGCGCCCCCTCAAGGCCCACCAGGCAGCCACCGTGAACAACTTTCCGATAACCCCCTGGCTTCTTTCTTTTCTAAACCCGCGGTCCCTAGGAACCCCACCTGTCAGTCTCTGCGCAGTTTTATAAAAAGGCTCCTGGATATTTTGTGTATCAACCCGCGGCCCCTGGTCTCCCAGCCACCGCGCTGGAGGCCTCTGTTCAGCCCATCTGTCATGATCGAGGCTCACTGCAGCTGGGTGTAAAAATCATTTCAGCTTATCTGTTTTCAAATCCAGTTTAAATAATTCCAATTCAAAATTCAAACTAGTAATTAAATAACTTTTGACTTGTAATTTCAAATTTGACAAATAATATATGTTTTTGATTCAGAAAAATGAGAGGATTACAAATATGCCATCCATATTGTCTTTTGCACATTTTAAATTCCAACTTGTGTTAATTACAACTAATGCCATTGGAATTTAATAATTTAATAACTTTTGTTTTATAACTCCAAATGAAGCAAATGATATGTCTAAAATGATCAGCTCGACGAGACCTTTCTGTTTATGATATCCATGAATTCAATTGCAGCATGCGTCATATAAAAATATAATGAACAACAACTATTATGGCAACAAATGTGAACCAAATCCCCATTTAAATGTTATTTACCTGTCTGCCACACCTCACCATGCCATGCTACCTTACTTGCCATGTAAATTGTGCATCATTCATCATGGCATGATTGTTTGCTTGACGCATCTTATTCATATGCTTGTGCTCTATATTCATGTTGGCCTTGTTTGTTTGGTTTTTCTCGGATAGACACTGAGCAGGGGTTATATCAAGAGAACCAGGAGCACTACCCAGATCCGTCCCTTGCTACAACTGAGTTAACAGGCAAGCACTTCCACATGCTTGCATACATACAGTACCTAATGCCTCTATCTTATTCTCGCAATCATCGAGTCGCGATTGCATTAAATTGAATCCCAAGTATGCATAGCCTTTACTTTTAAACCCCACCAAGCTTGTTCCTCCATCCTATGAGCCACTACCATAGGAGTTGTTTGAGCCATGCGAGTCGTAGAACAACGACATGTGTAGGGTATGTGAGTGTCTGTTGGATAATGAGGTACCTAAACAACTTAACCTGAGTAGTATGGGATAACTAAAGAAAGTGGCACCGGTGAGCAACATCTGCTATTTGGTTTTTCCTGCTCACTTGTGTCCCGTAAGACCCCGAGTACTTGATTCCTGTTCCTTGTTTTATCGCGCTATCCACATCCGGGAGGTATATGGGACCCCCCTGGGCCAGAGCTTGATTCCGTCTTATTTCTTGGGGCCACAAACTAGTTTGAGGTTTTATTACTATCCTGTACTTATGCCATGCTACTTCTGTATTTATTTTGTGCGAGGGGCACACTGTACTGTTTAGGAATGGTGACCCGTTTACGTGGTATCGACAAGCCCAGCCACACTTTCGGGTTCCCAGTCGTTTACCGCCGGCCCCACAAACCTTGAGGCCGTCTCGGAGTCAGCTAGCTTCGTTGCGGAATCTACTTAAGGGGTGGCCCCCTGAAATATTTCTGAATCTGGTGATTGTTCAGTCGTGAAAGCCTCGTTGGGTTTTGATTTGGTTTTTCCGAGGTTGATCGAGCGTGTGTTGCTATTGGTGCACCCCGGCCGGGTAAAACTTTCTGAAAGCCGTGTCCGCGGATATGGACGACTTGGAGCACAGTTTCTTGATCATAGACAAGCATAACTAAAGTACCGCCTTAATCTGACTAAGTAATTTGACTAGTAAATAGCGCAACACTCATGGAAGGGTTAATAAAATTGCCAACGGATGGGGGGTTGTTCGTCCGCTTCCTTGTTGGTAAGCAGGGAGGAGGATGGATCGGATGAGATTACCATTACAACTGTTGTACTTAATTCACGGACATCCGTCTATCATTGGTTAGGCGGATGGTTAGCGTTTATCTGTAGAACTGCTAGGGTTTATCTTTCGCTGCAATTGCGTCACCCAGTTGTGTCCCTTTAGAGGCATTAAGACTTCTTGAGTACCCTTAGGGTCTCACGATAAATTCTTGATTCAGATGAGCAGTACCTTCTCGTGATGAATCTTGGGTGGAAGAAGCCAAGATGTGGGCAACGATCGTTCGGTGTAGAGATTAGGAACGGGATCCGTGAGACCTGTAGTTGGGATGTGCTTATTCTATGGCATCTTATGCCGATTTGCTTCTTATCCGTACTCGGATTCTGTTTGTCGCTTCCGCATGATACTCTGATGTGTGTTGTATGAGGAGTTATCCTAAAATATAGATTTATCTAGGTCATTTGAATCTTGCCGTATGGCGTTGCTATATTTCCTTTCTTTCTAGATGGTATGGCTCTGATGTACTCTTGTATGGTGGCTTGCGTACATACCCACTTGTGTACGTAGTTGATCCCTTCGCTTCGACCACGCCGTCTGACAGGTCCCGTTGAGAGGGTAGTGGTTGGGACGTCTGAAAGGACTACCAGTGAGTGGCTTTTGGGGCCCCACCGTACTATTTCAACCACTACCACTCATCCAGGCTTGTATCTAGGAGCGTAGTTCACCGAGGTAGTTACAAATTATAGCATGCAAAATAAACATCTATCATATACTTGGAATACACATAATAAACACTTTATTATTGCCTCTCAGGGCATATTCCCTTCACCGATTTCATACCCGACCACCTCTCTTCCCCTCGTTCCTCGTGGAATTCGTGAAAGATCGGGCCAACCCCAGGGTTACCCCTTAACAGGAGGCCAGATAAAGGGTGGGAGATAGCAGGGAAGCTGACGATAGTTTCCGCAGGAGGGATTGGGCACAAGCATGTGTAGTGTGTCACAAGACATACCTAGGTTCGAAGCCCTCGTGATGAGGTAAAACTCCTACTCCAGCCGATCTCACTATTTGGATGAACTACGAGAAACACAATTGCTCCTTGATTTGTATCGGAGCTATTTATACAACTAAGACCAACCCTAACTATGAGAGACTCGCTGCCACTTATATAGGGCTAGGGCAGCGGTTACAATGGTTAGGTCGGCTGGCGGGTCCCACGGGCGGGTCCCAGCCGGCTGGTCATCTATAGTTCCACGGTGTGGAGATCGTGCCTACAGTTAGCGGCATGCGATACAACATGTATACAGTGGAGGCCATGGGTGTTGTTGCGAGCACAATGTCAACAACCAATCCCTGTTCCTGCCGTTAGTGGCAAAGTCTTTGGTATGGGTTTCACGCCCCTGTCTTCTCCATGTCTTGTTCGCAGGCTGGAGCGTACTACGCACTGTACTACGCGTCACCCCGCGTATCTCTGCTGGATTCGCCTCGTCCGACTAGGATTGCCTAGCCGGATCACACTGTCTTGTCGAGCTTGTCACATCGGCTGACTGGTACGTCGGCTTGCCCTCGTCTGGAATCATTCTGCGCCTTGTCTCATGCCTCTCGTCCGACTGAGTTCCGTTAGCCGGTCGTCAGGTACCTTGGCCTTGTTCTTATCCGTCTAGCCTACCCAGGGGTAATCCCCCGACAACCAATTTACCTTTTTGTTGGCCAATCGGAGGCCCAAGTTGGGCCCAAGATTTTAAATTATTCCCTTCGACCTATCGCGGGAATTTTCCCGTATATCAATGCTTGGGATCCCATATGTGATCATATGAAATTTTAAGATCAGAAACATTATATATTTCTTAATTTTATGTGATCTATATAGGTAAAAGTATAATGAAGTGGGAGGAAAAAAGGGGGAAAATATATGTAAAGAATAAATATGGGAAAGGGTTGGTGGAACATGTCATAAGAGGCTCACGTGCTGGAGGAGTTGCTGTCACTATTATAGTGTCGACGGTTGTCTTTGGCGTTACATGTCAGGTGCAGGTGCGCTTGAGGTGCTGCAGGAGCACGGACACTATGATAGTGCCGACAGCGGCCGTCGATGTTACCATGTCATCATACATCTCCACCTAGAAACCACGAGTGTGGGAGGGAGCGGTTGCCACCGTTATAGTGCCGATAGTGGTTGTCGGCGTTATCATGTGAAGGAGCCATTTGTTAGTCATTTGCATAGGAGCCTAGGCACCAGCGCTGGACGAGTTGTTGCCACTGTAATAGTATAGACGATGGCCGTCAACGTTACCATGTGAAGGAGCCCAAGTATTAGTTATTTGTGAAGGAGCCAAACTGGCTAGCAATGTTGGAGTAGCTGCTGCTGTTGTTATAGGGCTACTGGCCACCGTCGGTACTACAACCCCTCGCATCCCTACAAGCAAGAGGGCAAATGGCTCCGGAGAAAAAATAGGAAGTAGCTAAGTACCGTCGGCATAGCCATGACTATGGACACCGTTGTCGTGTTGTTTCCTCCGAGACAGGAAAGCCATGTGGCATCGACCTGTCCTAGAGGCCGTGTAACGCCGACAGTGGCCGTCGGCATAGGTGGGTCTGCTGACAGTGGCATTCGGCATATCCTGATCTACACGGATGGTGGACTTGTGCTGATGGTTTTTATTGGCCGTGGGCGTTCTGAAGAAGTGCTGATGGCCCCCACATATGTCGGCGCTGAAATCACCGTCGGCGTCGTGACTCGTGACGCGTTTCCGTAGTGCTACCTGCTGGGTGTGGCACAGCCAAGTAGCACATCCCTTAATAGATTGGTAGAATTTAAAGAAAAAGAAAAATGTGAATTTGCAGGAGAAGAAGCTTCGGAAACCGACAGTCCAAATTAATTACGGTGCCTGCTGTCTACCTACGAAAGCTTGGAGTCCATGACGTATTCGAGTTAGAATCAGAATAGGATTCTTCTGATTAATGCTTACCACATATTGCCGGCCAATATATTCAAGCACGCTCTCGTCTTGAGAAGTTGTTCCAGCACGTACGAGCGCCAAGGTCAATTAGGCGTCTCATGGACACCGTCGTCGGGCCAATTGCCGCCGGGATCGCCGGCGGCCTGGTATACCAGCTAGTCGGCCATGGACTGGGCTGGCGCCCCGAGGTGGTTGTCCGGAGAGCCATGCAGATGGCGTTTGCCGTTGTCGTGTTCATCACGGCGGTGGCGCTAATCTCGACTGTCGACTTGTCCGTCGCCTCTACCAACAGGAACCTCGCCTTGCGCCTTGACAATACGGAAGCAAGGCTAACGACCATGGAGCAAATCATCCGTAAGTATCGTCCCTTAGGCCACAAATCTGTCCGTAATCTATCAAACTGAATTTGGATTTCAGGTTTTTTAGGAGAGTGTCTATATCTCAGGCGCACGAGAACTTCTTAAGTTTAAGTCGTTGACATTATTCTACTATTTGTGTTAATTCTCAGTTGCAATCTAGTTGCAACTTATGCAAATCTGTACTAATTCTTAATTGCAACAAATCTTAGTTACAACCTAGTTGCAACTTATGTGAAAGTCCCACGTTACACGAACCGCGAGATAAATTCAATGGCGAGAGAGATGACTGAGACCTAAGAAGTTCTCAGACGTTTGAAAACGCAAATCCGTTTTTTTAATATCTAAGTTTGATCACTGATAGGATCAGTCCGTATAGTATTACGCCAATAACTTCTCCATCGATCTGAATTACTCCATCTCTTCATGCAATATACGAGTTTTATAAACTCCATCTGCTTACTATTTGTCTAGAGAACATGGAAAAACAAAACAGCGAGATGATGAGTAACTCAGGCACTAGCACGTCGTCCAAAAACCCAGACAGCGTTATTACTGAAGAAGAAGACCATCACAATCCCCAGCGAGATGAAGCCACGGTACGTACGCGATCGAGCTACGTCCCCTTGAATCCTCATGTGTGAGACAATTAATCTGCAGATGATGGAACGCCTCCGTCCCCTTGAATTTTCATGATTGAGACAACAATTAACTAATATTCGACGATCGGTGACGCCTTTGACACAGTTCTCGGCGGACAAAAGCTTGGACGATTCGCAAGACGAGGAGGAGGCGAAGGATTCGCAAGACGAGGAGGCGAAGACGAAGCAATCCAGGCCATGGCGAATCTTCAAAGTCGCTGACGACCATGTCTTCGTTGTACACTGTGTAGGCGACAAGCTGAGGGTGCTCATCCGGCCGCCTGCTTCCTACAACCTGGACCAGCAGAACAAGGTCGCCGACGAGGTGGGGTCTGCGGAGGGGGTCTGCGGAGAAGCACGTGAGGTGGGGACGCCGACCATGTTCGAGGGCGAGTCATACCGCACTCTGTTCTGGCAGGTGCCGGGCGACGAACGCGTCGTCGTGCCGGTGCCATGGCCAGGGGCTAGTATGTGGCACAGGATTTCGATGGCGTTGCTTTTGCAAAGATGGGACGAGAACCCGCCGACGGTGGAGGAGAAGGCGCCGCCCGAGTCGTTCACCATCGCGGCTGATGAGGTGCTGTTCTACAGCCCGTCTGTGGGGAGGGAGGCGAAGGTGGTTATTGCTGCACGGGAGGACGCGGTCCATCTAGAGTGGCATCCTGAAACCCCTGTGCCAGAGGGGGTGGAGATCGAAGAACCGGCCATCACAGCTCTCCCGCCGCACGCCGTCCTGCCCTTGACCTTCACCGATAGTCAACGCGCCAAAAGTCGGGTGCGGATCGGACCGACCGGTTTTGCTTTATTCTGATGACGTGTACATATTTTGTACGTAGTTATATCTTTTATACGTATATATACAAAATTAATCTAGACGTATGTGTACTGAGTTCTGCTTGTGTTGTTGCCGTGCGTGACAATGTATATATCTTCGTCCCTGCGTTCCAAGATCACACGTTTCTACTCTTGTCCTAAACCAAACTATTTTGAGTTTTGCCCTTGTCCTTCACAGACAGTCAACGCGCGAGAACCAAGTGGTCAACTCATGTTGCTATATTCTGAAGTATATTTTGTGTTTGTGCATGTCCTAAATCATACTATTTCGAATTTTCAATTGTGTCCTAAAATATCAACATTTAGACTAACTAGCAAGAGCGGCACTCACAAATAATGCGAGGACAGCATCATCATTTGATGCATCTATAGATGCCAGGGCATCATCATATTTTGATGCGAGGTGTTGACTCATGTTGCTATATTCTGACGTGTATTTTGATGTTATATCTTTTATACATAATATACAAACATAATCTGTATGTATGTGTACTACTTGTGTTGTTGCCGTCGTGATACATATCGTCCAAGAATTGTTGTGCCGAACTATAGCCATCGCAAGCTTTGCAATCAAGTCCAAAAATTTGACCGCACACCTAATTTTCCAATACCGCTTCGCAATGTATTTAGATTAGCTTGAACGATTGGCTTGGGCTCATGAGCATTCAACCACAACAATGATCCTCTATACACTCCGTCATAGATTGGTGGAACGAGATTATAAAAAAAAGGACAATTTAGAAAAGCTTTTGTGCCTCTCTTGCAATGCTTGTCTCATGGGAAATTCAGAAGGAGAAAAATGCCCGAGTTTTTAAGGATCAATCATCAACCGTCAACATGTTTGGCATGAAGATCAAAGAGGAGGCGGCTTTGTTGGGCTAAAGCGCTTTGTAGTATTATGCCACGAGAGTAGACTTTATTTTTTGGCTTTGACATTGGTGTCAAGGCTTGGTTTGTAAGACCTCAAACTTCTCCTTAATCAATAAAACTGAAAGTCCTTTGTCTTGTTTCAAAAGAAAAAGATATCTATCGTCCATGTGCTCTAAGATGATTGAAGTACGTGTGCTACTCTTATTCCAAATCAAACTATTTTGAGTTATGCGCGAGAAGTCAGGAGGTCGCTCGTGTTGCTATTCCGATATATTTTGTATTTGTGCATTTCATCCTTGCTATCATTCCAATTTTATCAGACGTCCTTGAAGGCATTGCCTAGAAATTTTCCGGACATATTGGATCCAATGACTGGGGTGCTCTCGTATTGTGTTGACTTCATTGATGCGTTGTGTTTGGAGAAATTTTCTCACAACCTAGATGTTGTCAATGGTAGTAAGTAGTCGATGATTGTTTCTATGTACGGTTGATCTCTTCCATCAGACATTTGGGTCATGCGCATTTTTATTTTCCTCAACAATTCGTTGTGTGTATCCTCAATGCCTCTACTAGCTCTTCACATATGTCGCTGCAGAGGTTGTGTGCACTTGAGAGCAGCATGTTACGACAATGTCCATTATCGAAAAAGTATAAAATAAGATCCACAGAATATGATCACTTTGTTGGTAAGCTTGTCTTCTTTTTAAGATAATAGAAAATAAATTTTACGAAAATCAAAGTAAAATGGAATAAGGATACCAAATCCACAAAAGGAATATATGTGACCCACATTATTTTTATTACTCATATTATCCAATTGTAACTCTTGACTTCCATGACATGGAGCCAAAGTATACGTCCCTTATGACTCAATCAAATGTGGGTCATCTCACAGTGGCAAAGGCCGTCCTTCACGCTGCCTTCACACCAAAAGTTCTTCACTTTGCCGCAGTGTGACCGTCCTTCGTAAAAGAAACATGCAAGCTTGCACAGAAACTTTGTGCACCACGCTATTCCTACTATTGCCGAGTCGCATTTATCTGCGAAACACAAATACCAATCATTAGTTATCTCACGCCTTTTGCATTGTGTACTTTAAAATTTACTTCCTCTATTTTAAAACTTTTAGCTTTGTGAGGTAAATGTATATAGACTATTTTTAGTATATAGGTTCACTCAGGTTTGGAGTGAATCTACACACTAAAACAAGTATAGACATTTTCTTTACAAACCTAAAACATCTTATATTTTAAAACGGAGGGAGTACATAATAATATATGAATATATAAAGTCTTTGAACACAATATATATAAGCTCATATGGGACACCGTATATGTATTTTTTTGAAAATCATACATATACGGGATGTATATGTATCCAAGTTACACATATTTATTGTCTATATACCTAAGGTATACATATCCAACTTATTATATATAACCAAGGTATAGTTGCATAAACCCGAGATATACGTATCCGGGTTACATGTATATATATGCAACTTGGTTATATATATACACGGTATGTGCATCTTGGGTACGTACCTAAGTCATCTATATTATCACTTTTCCTTCTTCTATATACGATTTTTTTCGGGTTCTATATATGATTTTGAAGCCTTGGAATAACCCGGTTTGAAAATAGTTGTGTTGTAAGAATAACCGTCTTGAAAAAATACCTATAAACATTTTTGGTGAAGTAAACTACCAGGATATAACTGATAATTAAATATAGATGAACTGAGATCAATGCCCAGAGTACATTGCTTACGTTTATAAATAGAAGATATTTTGAATGCATGCATTCAATATTTCTGATTTTGATTCATAATGTGTACAAAAATATTCAGATTGGTAATGTGAAAATTATGTGGTTGTAATTCACTGGGTGTACCAAATTTCCTAAGGGCACTCCAATGATTCCTCGTGTTTCAAAGAACAATGTTCGAATCAGTCCGTTCGTGGGTCAGGACGATAGGCCCAAGACCTTTGTCTGCCCACAACGGGCCGAACCATTTACAGGGTCGCGGTTCCGCCATGACCTGTGCTAGCTCATCATTAATGGCGTCCAACGTGCTTTCCCATCACCCGCAGCACCATTTCTCGCCGGCTTCTCTTGCCTGCGCAACCGTTTCCTGCCAGCATGTCTTGTCATGCTTGTTCACGATACTTCGGGCCTATTTTCCTGCCCAGGGCCGCCGCACCTATAAAGAACGAGTCGCGCGGAGTTGGATGGCAGCACAACCACCATACCTCGTCATCTTCCCACAACCTGCATGAATATCAGCCAAGCCGGACTCGATCTAGAAGAGGACATGGAGGAGTGGGATGAAGTGGAGGAGGATCCCCTTGGGGTGCCTATGACCGATAATTATACTGCCCTCCTCAAGTCCTTCCAGATCACACGCCAATAGAATCTGGAGACCTCCGATGCGCCCATCGAGCACAACATCATCGAGATTTCCCGAGCGACGGCCGAGAGGGAAGATGGCGACCACTGTTTCATGGCTGACAAGCAGGATGCCTGGACTGAACAGGAGGCGCGTCGGGCGGACACTGCTGCGTCTGCATGGGGGGTGGTGGATGCGGAATTTGCTGAGGAAGCCGCATAAGCCTCCCAAGCGGAAGAGGGGAGGGACTGGGAGGGGTAGACAAGCTCGCGTGAGCCTCAGTAGGCGCTAGTTGGCCGCCGAGAGACACCGTCGAGCCAGGGAATCCACACTAGCAAGGCAAGCCAGAGGGACGACGACGTGGGAGTGGAGGGGCAAGGAAGCTCCAACGGTGAAGCGGACGGCGAGGGCCAAGGAAGCTCCGGTGGCATGGCCGGCGAGGGCCAAGCTAGCTACACTGATGTTGTCGGCGACGCCCAATCTAGCTATGCCAAGGCAGGCGGCTCCAGGGCGATTTAGTTTAGTTGCTTGTATTTATTTATTTTAGTTGTAAAAACTCTATCCTATGAATGAGTAAAAAAATCTACCACCGACAAACGGGCCATAGGAGGACCGACGACCCGTATATGGCTTGTCCGTGCCACCGCAAAGTCAGCCTAACTTTGAATTGGGAATGCGGAAAACGGACCAGTCCACGGGATGCGGTCCATTTGCAGGGCGCTGTTGGACCTTGTATGTGCAGAATCAAACGTTCCTGGTTCGGTTGCGGAGCGTTGGAATTGCCCTAATGTCTGATGCATATTGGAGGCCATCTCAATTCTCAATGTCTACAATGTCATCTATGTAGGAAAACATAGCGTAGATAGACATTTGACACATTTTTAAATGAGTGTAGTAATAACGGCCGTACGTATCAATCCATACAGAGGCCGGGGTATCCCCATTTCGACAAAAATCTTTTACTACGTGGTGGGCCACGTCTCCCCTATGCTGCTGCTCTGCTAGGTTGCTAGCTTCCGGAAGCGGGCGGCCGAGGCCTGATGGTGCATGTCTTGCTCCTGCCGCAGCGTGGGTGGCGGCGGCAAGCGTGGCGGCCGGGCTTGGAGAAATTTGGAGTTGCTGCTTGTGTGTCCTTTAGGGACGGGTGGTTCTCTGGCTAGCGAGGTGCTGGGCGGGGCTGTGGTCGCTAGTCCAGTCCTCTTCGCGTGGTGCGGTGCTCCTGGAGCCGGTTAGGCGGGTTTTTCTCCTCCCTGCTTGGTGGTCTGGTGGCGGTTGGCGGTGGCAGCAGATGGTGTCTGCGGGGTGGACGCTGGGACGGCGGCTGTGACAAGGGGAACCGTGGGAGGAGGTACCCAGGTGGGTTTCCTATGACATGAGGTGGTGGTGGCGGTGCGCTGCAAGTCGGGCATGGCTTTCTCGCCTTGGTGGATCGGCTTGTTCTGCTTCGGGTGTGGTGATCTCCGCGCGAAAGCACTGCATTGACTGTAACACCCTCAGAATCGGACCTATGCAAGTTTTAGCAAAATTCGCCAAAACCCGCATAGAAACGATTCAAAGGTGCCCACCAGGCACTTTCGTGCGGGTGGAAAGCAAAGTAATAACATTATACAACAGTCCTCGATGGGACCCACAGAACAGATATATATAACAGCGACTCGGAGAGTCAAGATTACAGATATAATATACAAAGATCCAAAACAACCTGAATACGGTAGGGCGTCCGACTACGGACAAGAAGCAAATAGGGCTAAGAGCCCTGAAGAATATCCAATGGCGTCCATAACCCTGCCCAGACCAAGCCGGAAGGGTAACCCTGCTAACGACGTCGACCTCAAAACCTGCTTAAACAAAAGGGGTGCCGACAAAGGGCAAAGGAAAAAGAGGAGCGTCAGTACTGAAGCCAGTACACGGCGAGGCTAGAATTCGGCGGTCCTCGCCTACATAGGTATGGTGGACTGAGCGGCAGCGGCAGCATGCACTAAACAACCTACAGAGACTCGATACAACTGGCGGTTATCAGAGAGGGGTGAGAAGACCTATCCGGATCCAACCTGAAGCTATCACCAAACAAACCCATCCTGATATTTCCCCCTCGAGACCAAACGAGGAAGTCAACCGAGGAACTCACACCGTTGGCAGTTTTATTTATTCAGTTATAGTTGCGGCACTTTACTAGTCAGGTTTAGATGATCGTCCTGATAAAGTAAACAGTGGGTACTTTTAGTTAACCATTCCGTTATATTTGCAGCAATTACTAATCAGGTACAGATAGCATGAGATAAACCCAAACCCAGCAGTTGTTGGTACTTTTAATCAGTCATTCCGTTGTAGTTGCAATACTTACTAGTCAGGTACAATGGTCGCAAGCGACACTCCAAACAAGCAATTGTGGGCAGTATTATTTAGCCATTCCATTATAGTGAAGCTAATTACTAGTCATTATAAAGTCAAATTTATAGCAGTAAACTTTAGTTATGCTTGTCTATGATCGAGATCTTGTGCTCGATCGTCCATAACATGACACGGCTTTGAAAGTTTAACCTAACCGGGTGCACCAATAGCAACACACACGATCAACCTCGAAAAACCAAATCAAAACCAACGAGGTCTCACGTGAGCAATCACAAGATTCAGAAATATTTAGGGCCACCCTTGGAGTACACCATAGCAGTAAGCTAGCTCGAGACGGACCCGAGGTTTGTGGGGCCGGATGGACAAGCAGATCCCCAAACGGGGATGCCGATACCACGTAAGCGGGTCACAATTCCTAACAAGACAATGCGGTACCTCGCACAATCGTAAATAAAGCAGTAAAGCATGGCATAAGTACAGGATAGTAATAAAGCCCCAAACTACTTTGTGGCCCCAAGAAATAAGACGGAATCAAGCTCTGGCTAAGGGGGGCCCATACTCCCCATATGTGGATAGCGCGATAAATCAAAGAACAGGTATCAAGTACTCGGGGTCTTACGGGACACAAGTGGGCGTTCGAAAACCAAATATTATCTATCACCCACCGATGCCTCTGCTTATTTCAATTTTAGTTGTTAAACAGGAATTAAAGTGAACAATAAGTAAAGCTAAGATCATCTCCAACATCAACATGCGGCAATACATCAACAACTGTGGCACTGGACGACACGCAACAGCGCTTGAGCAAGCGAATACGACGCGCAAGTCCAACTATCTACCAAACAACAGGTAATAGGATGTGTCCAAGGCAATATAAGGCTGCAAGGGATATCACGGGTACGGAAACTAAAGCATCGCAACACAGATAGCAATAGATCAACAGGAGGGAATAAAGACTATAAAATTAAGATAGGTAGAAAGGGGGGGAGATGCTCGCCTGAAAACATTGTCGAAGTTTCAACCGAAGGTCGGGGCGAAGCTCACATCAACTCAACGGCCTTATCCGCGAAGAAGCAAAACACTAGAAGAAACACCGGGGGCACTATTTAATACAACGGCAGAAGATCGGCATGATGCATGGCATGGCAAAGGTGCGATGCAATTAGGTCATATTAAGCGGAACCGGGGTCCCGACAATTACTTAGGTGGTGCATGTGATCTAATTACCCCGCAATTTAAATGTTGTTTTACATGGTAGAAGATAGCATCGGGTTCGCTACACAAATTTAAATGAGGCCAATATGAGACTAGATTTGCCCGCATATGGCCCCCATATTTAATTATACGGTGAATCGGCATAAGGCCCCCAACCCACAGATATGCATGCGAGATGACAATTATTATGCGACAAGTTGATATGTTATAAAATAGGGTTCGAGGAAAAGGGGTCACACATCAGAGGGGGCTCGACGATCTTGGTGTTCCGGGGTTCGGGGTCGGTCTCGGGGTCCAGGGTTCGACGGATCGGTCTCGCAGGAACGTTCTCGGACTCCGGGTAGGTCTTGTCGTCTCACGCGGAGTTCTAGGCGTCCGGGTCACGGCGTCTTCGGGTCCGAGAGGAAGAGCTTGGGTCGGCATCGGATCTGTCTTGACGTTCCGCGGCGAAGTGCTCGTCGTTCCGTGTAGGCGACCTTGGCGTCCCGTTCTCGGCATCGGTGCGGGAGGGAGTTCTTGTCGTGTCGGGGTCTTGGCGTCCTTGGGTTCCGATAGGAGATCTTGGCGTTCGGCGGGTCCGGCCTTCGGATCGGCTTCGGGGTCCTGGGATCCGTGAAGGAGTTCATGTGGCGTCTTGTCGATGGCGACACACTAAGAAGTCGAACTCGGGGCGTCACGGTCCTCTTTGTCCAACAGCTCCATTAACATCACCGCAACACGTTTACACCAAAACTCACAGACACTACACCGGGACATAGAGGCGAGGCGGGGTCGCGGGATAGGGCGAGGCCGACGACGACGGACGGGCGCAGCTCAGCGGGCAGCGAGGTCGGGCGAGGCGAGCAGGACGAGGCGGGCGAGCTCGAGGCGAGGACGGCGGCAGCGGAAGAACGGAGGCTGGGCGACCTGCGTTCGATGGGCGGTTCACGGAGGGAGCCTGGGAGGCCCGGGCGACCTGGCCGAGGCGAGCGGCCGAGCGGCGGAGGTGAGCGGCCAGGGTCGGAGGTGGCCAGCGGCGAGGCGGGCGGCCGGAGGCGGGCCGGCAGCGCGGCATCTGTGAACAGGCGGGCAGGCGTCAGCGAGGCTGTGAGAGTCTGGCGGGCTCGCGACGGCATGGCGTGGTTGCGGAGGGAAGCGGCCGGAGGCGAATCGGCTCGCCGGCGGAGGCGCGTGACGGGCTCTGGCGGCGGGGTCGGTGAAGAGGTGGCGGCGCCGGCGCTGCGTCGGGGCAGGCGGGGCGAGATGGGGTGCGGGAAACGTGCGAGGGTCGCGAGAAGGTAGGGACGAGGGCGTCGGAGACGGGCTAACGGCGAGGCGGCCTCGGCGCTGGGACGACAAGCAGGGAGAGAGAACGCATAAGAGGAGGCGTGGGCGTCAGGCGGGGGCACGTGGCACGTGTACGTCAAGTAGGTGAAAGGGGTGGACCGGGGGAGGCTGGGACTGGGTCGGGGTTGGGGTGGGCCTGAGCGGGGAGGGGGGAAAGAGGGGAGTGGGTCTGGCAAGGTGGGGCCAAGGCGGGTGGGACCCAAGAGCAGAGAGAGAGAGGGTGAGGGAGAGGCTGTGAGAGAGGGAGAGAGAAAGCGGACCAGGGGGTGGGGTCGGCCTGGGTGGGGTTGACCAGGGGAAAAGAGAGAGAGAGAGGGGCTGCGAGCGGGCCAGCGCGCGAGTGGGGCCCAGGGGTGGAAAAAGAGAGAGGGGTAAACAGGGACTGGGTGAAGAAGGGAGAGAGAGGTGGGAAAAGAGGAGGATAGGTGAGGTGGCAGGGTGGGTAGGTTTTGGGTGAGAGGGTGAGGTGGCGGCTTGTGGTTGGAGGGTAGATAGGATTTGGGTGGGAATAGATTTAGGGTAGGGCTGGCAGGTTGGACCGTTTTAATTTCTGGGGGTGGTCGTTCGTGTCGGGACCGTTCGATCGCCCGCTAAAATTAATATAATTTTTATTTGTTTTAAACGGGCCGTGTGCAAACCAATAGCGGCCAAAACAAAATATTCCGGGGACCCGGTTTTGATGTTTGAATAGAGAGGGGCGTTTAGAAAACAATCACGGGCTTTGCAAACATAGTTTTATGCGAACAATGCATGAAGATGACGATGCAATGCACAAATTCAACGCGATTTTCTAGTAGTGGTTTTGCGGGATGCCACATTGACCTAGGTTGTTGCCGGTGGTGTTGGCGTCCGCGGATGTCGTTCCCCTCGTTGGATGCATCGTTGATGAGATCCTTCACCTCCCTCGTCGTTTTGGGTCATAGACTCTCCGGGTGAAAATCCGAGCTCTGGTTTCTACCGGAGTGGGCATCGGCGGCACCATTGTCGTTTTCCCTCTTTGGGGCGATGCCTTTGGAGGTTTGGTGCTCCGCTAGGCGATTGAGCTTGTTTTATTTGGTTCCTGCATCATCGGCTAGGAGTGCGCGCGGTCTCGGGATCGGTGTGGTTGCCTGTGCGGCGGCGCCATTGTTGTTGGTGCTCCAGACCTAGTCGAGCTTGGTCGCGTGGTCTCGTCTTGGTTTTGCCTGTTTTTTCTGAAAACTGTGCCGCTTGGGGTACTTTTTTTTGGTCTGGTTCTCCTTCTAATCGGACACATGTGTATATACGTCTGTTTTGGGTTTTGACTTGTTTCCCTTTTAAACCAGCCAATTCTCTTCTTCTAATAGAAAAGACAATGCTCCTGCTGGTTGCTCTAAAAAAATATTTTAGAACAGAACTTCTTTTCTTTACAGAGTGTTCAGAAATAAAATTACAAATACTTTCACTCACACAGAGGTCGTGAACATGCAAATCATTATGATATTTGAAACATTATTGTTTTCATCTTGGAGCACGCATACTCTTGTGTGCTACTTTGAACTACCCAGAGGGTCCAAACGCAGTGACACGAACTTAACAAGTTCCACGGTTTCTTATTTCGAGAATGGATGTTCCATGGTTTCTAGAGAAAAGACAGATCTGCCAAGCCACTTCAGAAGAAAAGATATAATATAAAATTCTCGTGCCTCTAATTGCTTACCCAGCTAGCAGACAGGTAATACATTTTTCGATAAAAAAATATATTAATATCGCAAAGATAGTAGTTACACTCAAACTCTACACTAACAAGATGTCTAAAAACATAAAAATGCACACAACCAAGAAAAAAATAAAAAGAAGAAAAGAAAACAAAGACCCTGTCGCGATAATGAACCACTCACAACAATAGACTCTAAACATCACGAGAAATAACAATCGTATTACAAACGAGATTCTCCAAAAGCAACGCTTGTAAGAAAAAAATAAGAAAACAATGTACAAGTATTGCAATCTATTTTGGATTTTCATCCTAGAGAAAGTCCGTGTTTTTAAAACAATGCATTCATCAAGGCCTTTGCCAGATACAACCAACGAAGACAAGATCTTAAATTTTCATCCTGAAAATCATGGATCGGTACACCAGGAGCCTCTGACCGCAACCACCATGACTTTGTCCACATCTTTTAGTTTCATGGAAATCTGTATCAAGACATGTCCCTTGGTGCCGACAAGAAGACGAAGATTTACGCATCGTCCAAACGAAGCCACTTTGGCGGAAGATAAACGTGCACAACCACATCGGTTTCGCTATAGATATTCAGTAGTGTCCTGCACCAAACTGTGGAAATCTCCGGGAGAAAGACCAAAACTCGAGGGCGGCAAAACCGAGAAGACCGACATGAAGCAGATCAACGTCGTGCTCGGAGAACAGCAGGGCCAGGACTCCTTTATTCTTCGACAGACCAACATGCCCCCACGCTGACAGCCGCCGCCCAAACAGGCCCGTCACGAAAGGAGGAGGCCACACCACCATGCCCGATACCACTGCCCCAGATAGTCCTCATGCCGGGACAAGCCCAGGAGTTCTGCCGTGTGCCGTCATCGGAGACGTGGCGATGCAGCAAATGCAACAATGGTCACGGCCCGTACAGGATGGCCCAGACGGGCCTGCCCACCAGCCTCTGCCATCGTCAGTCACGGAAGATGCTCGCCGAGATCTGCTTGTCGTTGTTGTCCCATGCCACCATCGAAGCCTAAGATGGTGCGGGCGCCGCCATCCTGCCAGGGAGGCCTACCGCCGCGAGATCCGTGCCACCCATGTCCTGCGAGGAAGCTCCGCCTCCTCCGGGAATTTTCCCGGTGGCGATGCCGGCGGCGGCGGGAGAAGGGCGAGGATGGGAGAGGCTAGACAGGAGGGTACGGTGGTGCTCCGGTGCGGCCCGGTGTGGCCGCACGGGAGTGGTATGGACTTTAGATAGAGATCAGTTCAGAGAAATCCTATATACAACTAATAAATAACCAAAGCGAAACCGCACTAAACTAAAACAACACAACATGTGTGCAGGAACGGGTGTACCAAGACTCCAAGAGCAAGCAAAGAAACACAGGGGCAAGGGAGATCGAACCTGCAGAAGCAGAACTTCCGCTGAAGACGACTAGCACGAGCAAGCAAAGAGAAACTGTTCTCCTGTCCATCTTCTGATTGCTATTTCTGCTCCTTTCTTTTGTTTTCGGACAAAAACATCACTAGTAGGTCACCAAGGAGTCTAGTATACATGCCGTCCATTGTTTAGTCTCGAGATGCGACTTTTTCTAGTCATCTATCTATTCGTATTTATACTCTTCTTTTTCTATATAAGGTCATATAGGATAAGGGGGTGATGTATACTCAATTTTGTATTCATCCTCGCATGGTACTGAGGATGATGTGCATAAGTGTTGTAAAGCTAACTTTCAATAAGAACAAGGCGACAACCAAAACGCCCAGAGTGACATCGTCGATCTGAAATTTCCACGACTCTAGCACTAGTTCGTAGGCGTTATGTGAGTATGCAGCGTGTGGGTGTGTGGGTGTATTTGGTGTCTTCAAGAAGCAACCACGATGTGAGAAAAAAATGGCTTGGCCAAAGGAACGAAAAATCATAGGAAAAGCTATAAAGAGTTGATGCCTCTGGAACATGCATATGTCGCACATAACAAGCACTTGTCTCAGTATAATCCTTTTTATAGCAAGTTAAGGGCATTTCTAACCAAAATACAAAAACAGGTTAGAGGAGTAAAAGGTCTTTTATTCCTTTAACACTAGTAGAAAAAAAAGGGCTTTGGTTCGCATTCAATTCTTGCTCTAGTCCCGGACGTATCTTAGGCTGGGACTATGTGAGCACTAGTCTCGGTTCGTCCCGTTTTCAGCGGCTAGGAGGCTGGGGAAGCTCTAGTTTCGGGTCTTTCCGGACCTTTACAGCCCGGGACTAAAGGGGTACGGACGCGGAAAACATATTTTAGTCCTGGTTGGTGTCTTCAACTAGGACTAAAGCAACACCCTCTAGTCCTGATTTGAGACATCAACCGGAACTAAAAAAATCTGGAAATATTTTTTGGCGGGTTCTGCCACGGCAGGAAAACGGGCAAAAATCCTACAGCGGCAGGAGATTTCTGTCCACCACCATCCCCCATGTGGCATCCCGCAAAAACCACTACTAGAAAATCGCGTTGTTTTTGTGCATTGCATTGTCATCATCATGCATTTGTTTGACTGAAACTATTTTCAATAAGCCTATTTTTGTTTTCTAAAAATGTCCTTCTCTTATTTCAAACTAAGTCTTATGATTACCTGTCAAATTATTTGCCTACAAGTTTTTTTGCTAAAAAGATTTGAAACAAAAACCACACCGTAAATATTTACAAACTAACACAAGCCCCAAACCCTAAACCTATTTCCACCCAAATCTATCCTACCCACCTCTCACAGCTCGCCACCTCACCCCTCCCCCAACTTCCTACCCACCCCGCCACATCATCAATCCACCACTTTTCCCCTCTCCCTCTTTCTCACACAGTTCCACCTTACCCCTCTCACTTACAATCTGGACCCACCTCTCCTGGCCCACCTCCTCTCTCTCTCTCCCTCCTCTCTCTCCCTGGGTCCCACCCGCAGACACACACACCACCCAAACTCACACCCACACACAGCCAACCGACCCACCAGCCCCTCCCCCACGCGGTCAACCCCCCTGACCCCCGGGCCCCACGTCCCCGGGCCCCACCGAGCCAGCCACACTCCATCCCCCCTGGGCCCGTCCCCCAGCCCACACGCCCACGCGCTCGCCGACGTCCACGCGTGGCCGTCTTCCACCTCCTCCTCCTCCCTCGGTCTCCCTCACCGCCTCCTCTCTCTCCAAGGCCTCCCGCCACCCTCCTCTCCACCCGGCCGCCTCCTTCTCCCGGCCACGCCTCCTCTTCGCTCCGCTTCCCCTACCTCGCCCACCCTCCTAGCTCCTCACGCCGTCGCCTCTCCGGCCACCGCCTTCCACCTGGCGCCCGCGCCACCCCACATCGTCCTCGCGCCGGGCTCCTCCTCCTCGGCCCGGACCGCCGGTCCTCCTCCCTCCACGCCTCGACGCCTCCCGGCCTCGCTCACCGCCACCGCCACGCCGCGCCCTCATCTCCTCACTCGCCTGGCGCCTCAGTCTGCCCGCCTCCGGGCGCCGCCTGGCCCCACGTCGCTGCCGCCTCCGGCCCGTGGCCGGGCGCCAGTTCTCCTCGCCGCCTCGGCCATGGCGCCACCGCTGCCGCTTCCCTCGCCGCTCCGTCCTCGCCATGTTCCTCGCCTCCGTGAGCTCGCTCAAGCCGGCCCACAGCCGACCGTTCTCCGGCGAGCCCACCGCCCGAGGCCGCCCACCGTTCATTTATGCTTCCGGTTGTCTTGCTTTGCCACGATCCCGTCTCCCCGTTCTGTACTCTGTCGGCAGGATGCATGTGCTGTGGCTCTAACAAGTCAAGGTCGCCGCGAACCGCCAAGTTCGTCCACCACTGGGGCCACTCGAGACCGACAACGACAACGGCCGTCGTAACCCCAAGATATCTTCCATAGATCTGACGACCGCGATCCCGAAGCCCGATCCCGGTGATCCAAGGGCCACGCCAGGACCCGAGCCTGAAGATCGCCAGGATCCGCCGGCGCCGAACCCAAGACCGACATCGCCACCGAGAAACTCCGACAAGGACGCCAAGGTCATTTAAACGGAACGCCAAGTTCGCCACCTTGGACGCCATGACCGCCTACGCGGACCCGAAGACCACGGATGCGACAAGAACGACACCGACCAGAGCGGGCCCGATGCGCCCCGACACCGAACCAAGTACTCCTTTCCGGACACCGAGTCCGCCGAGAACCCGGATGCGACAAGATCTGCCCCGTTGTTCGAGAATGTTCCTGCCGAGACCGCTTCCGTCGAGCCCTGAGCCCCTGTCGAACCCCGAACCCCGGAACCTCAAGTTCGTCGAGGCCCTCTAATGTGTGAACCCCTTCCCGAAACCCTATTTTACAATATAATACAACTTGTCGCATATTAATTGTTCATGCATGCATCCTTGTCTGTGGTTTGGGGGCCTTATGCCGATTCACCTCTAATTAAATATGGGGCCCATATGCGGGAAAATCTAGTCTCATATTGGCCTCATTTAAATTTGTGTAGCGAACCGGTGATATATTTTGCCTTGTTAAACAACATTTAAAATGCGGGGTAGCTAAACAACATGAACCATCTAACTAATGTCGGGACCCCCGGTTCCACTTAATATGGCCTAAATGCATCGCATCTTTGCCTTGTCATACATCATACATGCATCATGCCGATCTTCTGCCGTTGTATTAAATATTGCATCTGGTGTTCCTTCTAGTGTTTTGCTTCTTCACGGATAAGGCCGTTGAGTTGATGCGAGTGTCGACCCGATCTTCGGTTGAACCTTCGACAATGTTTTCAGGCGAGCATCTCCCCCTTTCTACCTATCTTACTTTATAGTATTTATTCCCTCCTGTTGATCTATTGCTATCTGTGTTGCGATGCTCTAGTTTTCGTACCCGTGATGCCCCTTGCAGCCTCATATTGCCTTGGACACATCCTATTACCTGTTGTTTGGTAGATAGTTGGACTTGCGCGTCGTAGTCGCTTGCTCAAGTGTTGTTGCGTGTCGCCAAGAACCACAGTGTTGGAGTAATTGCCGCATGTTGATGTTGAAGATGATCATGGCTTTACTTTTCGTTCACTTTAATTACTGTTTAACAACTAAAATTGAAGTAAGTAAGCAGAGGCATCGGTGGGTGATAGATAATGTTGGTTTCCGCCCACTTGTGTCTCGTAGGACCCGAGTTCTTGACACTGCTCCGAGATCGAAGCGCTAACCACGGTGGGGAGATATGGGCCCCCATTGATTAGTACCGATTTCAAAGTATTGTCTTTGGGGCCACAAACTAGTTTGAGGTTTTATTTACTATCCTGTACTTATGCCATGCTTTCTTGCTTTATTACGATTGTGCGAGCACACTGCTTGTCTTGTTAGCGGAGTGTTTTCATGTATCGAGTCCAGCTTTGGGATTCGCTGTCATTTACAGCCACTGAGGCAAACCCTGAGTCCGTCTCGGAGACCGGACGACTTCGTTGCGGGTAGACTTAGTGGGGTGGCCCCCCGTGCTTGATTTGGGTCTGGAAACGTCATGACTTAGGCCCCGCCGACATACCGATGGTTGTATGTTAACTGATCTGGAAAAAAGGGTCGAAGTGCTTGTGGATACTTTGGTGCACCCCTGCAGGGTTAAATCTTTTCGAGAAGCCGTGTCCGCGGTTATGGACGACTTGGAGCACAGTGCTTGATCATAGACAACTATAACTAAAGTTTACTGTTATAAATTGACTTGTATCCGATATGACTAGTAATCAGCTTAAACTACAACGGAATGGCTAAGTAAAAGTACCAACAACTGCTGGGTTTTGGGGTTATCTCATGCTAATTGTATCTGACTAGTAAGTGTTGCAACTATCACGGAATGGTCAACTAAAAGTGCCCACTGCTTATTTTATCAGGATGATTATCTAAACCTGACTAGCAATTGCTGCAACGATAACTGAATAAATAAAACTGCCAACTTTGTGAGTTCCTCGGTTGACTTCCTCGTTTGGTCTCGAGGGGGAATACCAGGATGGGATTGTTTGGTGTTAGTATCGATCAGTTCCGGATAGGTCTTTCTTGCCCCTCTCGATAGGCCGTCGATTCGAGTCTCTATAGGTTGTTTAGTGCATCTTTGCTCGATCCACCATACCTATGTAGGCGAGGACCGCCAATTCTAGCCTCGCCGTGTCTTGGCCTCGATCTTGACGCCTCTTTTCCTTTGCCCTTTGTCGGCACCCTTTTGTTTAAGCGGTTTTGAGATCGACGTCGTTAGCGAGGTTACCCTTGCTTGGCACAGGCGGGGTTATGGGCGCCATTGGTTATTCTTCAGGGCTCTTAGCCCCATTTGCATCTTGTCCGTAGTCGGACGCTCCATCTTTTCAAGGTGATTTGGATCTTTGTACCGTATATCTGTATTCTTGACTCATTGAGTCGCTGCTGTATATATATCTGTTCTGTGGGTCCCATCGAGGACTGTTGTGTAATGTTATTACTTCGTTTTCCACCCGCACGAAAGTGCCTGCTGGGCACCTTTGAATCGTTTCTATGCGAGTTTGGCGGGAATCGCTGAAACTTGCATAGGGTCGATTCTGAGGGTGTTACACCCCACCCCCTCCCCTACCCCGCTCGAGATCGCCTTTTCTAATTTCAAAAGCATGCCACAAAATTATAAAAAAATCCAAAAATGAAATCCTTCAAACTATAGTTATATTAAGTGATTTAGTTGTTATGAAATTAACAAACATGAATTTCGACGTAATTTGCCAAAAAATATCAAGAAAACTTCAAATGGCTATAACTTTTGTGTACGATGTCGGGAAAAATGTACAACCTATCAAAATGTGCGGAAAAAAATTCAAGTTCGATTTCATCACCCTTAGGCCGTTTTGGATTCTTTTAGATTTTTAAAATTCAAAAAGGAAAACAAATATTTAAAATTAACCTTTTTAGCAAAAAAAATATGCCATGTTTGGATTCCTCAAATTTTTCTGATAATAATGGATATATTATTTTTCTAATTTCGATTTACAGATTTAAAGATATTATTTATGCCATATTAAATGAATAAATGACAAAAAATGAATAAAATTTTATTTTCATTGGAATAAAATAATTATTATTACTTATTTATTGTTGTTTACTTACGGCGTTGTATTCTCTAAACTTAAAATTCCGCCGTAGAAATTTGGACCGAACACACGAACTCCGCGGAGCTAGATCTGAGAAGCCAGCTAAAATACATGTACAAATCGCGGAGCACCTCTCCCGTGACTCCTCGGATCAGCCGAAGGCGGAGCAGCAAGAAATTACTGGGATTTGCCACCGCCAAGTCAAGAAAACCCTTCGCTGGACTCAGATCTAGCTTGAATATTCTACCGTCTCCCAATTCCCAAACCCATCTACCGCGATGTGACGGAACCTGTCCCGTGGGTCATCTCCTCCGGCCAGCATGCATGCTCTACCCTGCCCCACTGCTCTGGTCTCCGCCAAGCTTCACACACGTAGCATCTCCGGCCGCATGACCCTCCGCCCGCATGGATCTCCTGCAACTTTGCCCGCCCTGGCTCCGGCATATCCGGCTTCTTTCCGCATCCGCCCTCGTCAAGCAGCAACAGCAGAGCCTTCGCTGACATACTCTTCAGCTCCGCCCTCAAGCACCAGCAGAAGCATCTGGATTCTCCAGCCCCAACATCCTCATGAAGCCCCATCCTCCTCAAGTAGCAGCACCTGCTCTCTGCCACGGCGTCCTCTTGCACTATGTGCAGCAGGTCACGTCCACTTCCATCTGTAGCTCAAGGTACAGGAAGCCTACAAATGCCAAAATCGGTACTAGTACGAAAATTCATTTGGAAACGGCCAAGCTAGCCAGATACGCGTACAGGTTTTCAGTTCAACAAAATCTAAGTTAGAAAAAAAAATGACCCGACGACACAGCTAGGCAAAGTGGCAAATAGGATGCAAACAAAAATATAGTTAGAGCAGGCCAGCCCAGCTAAACAAGGAGCAGCAGCGCCGAACGTTTTGCTCTCCGCACAAGAAGCTGGCGATCGATCGGAAAACTAGAAGCGAGGATTTTTGGGAAGCTAGGCTGTTGCCGAACACGCCCTTAAATAGTTGTTGGTAGTTTTGAAAAATAAAGACGTATGACATTGATATGAGCTAATAGGATTGATATGGTAGTTTTGACAACAAGGTACAATATCCTTCGCGCAAGGATATCCTAATGGAACAGAGAAATTAAGCGTGTTAGGGGTGGATAGTGATAAGATTTTTACCACGAGTATAATTTGACCTAAAATTAAGTATAGTTAGTGTAAAAATGTTTCAAGTGAGAGGATTAACGAGTCAAACAATTCAAAAGTTTAAGAAAAAAATAAAAAAACAATTTTTTTTTGAGAAAACATCTCTAGTCCTGGACCGTATTATGATCCGGGACTAAAGGTCCTCCGTCCCCTGCTCCAGAAAGTGGCCACGTGGTGGCCTCTAGTCCCGATTCATAGCAAACTAGGACTAGAGGTGCGGGCTTTTAGTCCTAAATTCGTAGTCCCGGGTGCGAAACCGGGACTAAAATCCCTTATGAACCGGGACTAAAGGTCTGTTTTCTACTAGTGTAATGAGTACCTAACCGATATCCTATTACCTTTAGAGGAGTAAAATATTTAGAGGTTGGCCTCGCCAACTCTTATTTTTACTTCTCTGAAATGTGGAAGAGTAAAAGATTACCCTCCCATTTTTCCTTCCACATCGGCATCTCATCCACTCCCGACGGTCGCGGGTGCCTCCTGCCGGCACCCCAGCAACCCCCATAGCCCCGCGATGGCCGGATCTTCTCGTCGGTCGTCCCTGCTGCCAATTCCTAGCACTCGCCGCCACCGCAACCCCCGCTGTAGCCATGGACGAATCCAGGAATTTAACTTTGGGTGTTCAAATTTTGACCAACAAAACATATAAGGGTGAAAATAAAAGTGTCCATGCTTTCATGATAAAAGAAGCGCAAAAATTGGCCAATGTGGAAAAGTTGCCTTAAAAGAGTTAGAAACTCCCAAAATGAATAATAAAGAAAATTACCATATGACCATAGGATTTGACATAGCTTGGAAGCTATATATGGTGACATCAAGAAGAAGTCCCTCTCAATGAGAAAATTGCGCATAACACCACTGCTTGGTGACAAAGTTACACCAAACATAGAAACAAAACATCTTTTGTAGCTGATCCCAAATTTTGGGGTGAAATGTTGCAGCTAGCCAAAATTAATGCCTTAAGACCCTTAATAGCGCATCTAATATGTGTGGCCATATTTTTATACCATATACCAAAATTGTACAATAATTTTGAAATGTATACCACAATATAAAATATTTTTTATAAAATGGGCAACTCCACCACGTGGACCAACAACATTCATGCTTCCTTTATTCTTGGACAAGAAGTGGAAGAGGTTGGCGCTAAATTTTGGAAGAGTTGGCACAAAAAGTGCGATGAGTCATTAAACTTATGATATTGATGATGTTATGTTGATGTTTAAATTTATGTGTGTGTATGACCTCTATGTTTTCTAAAACTATGTTGTCACTTTTTTAAAATTGTCATACAATTATAGTATAATATTTTTATATTGTCGTATAATTGTGATCTATGATATAAAAAGTTGGCTCCACATACTAATATGTTATTAAGAGTCGTAAGACATCTATTTGGGCAGACGCAACATATTACGCCGAAAGTTGGGGTCAGCTGCAAAAGATGTTTTAATAATGTATTTTTTGCAACTTTGTCACCATAGAGTGGTGTTATGTGCAATTTTCTCCAGCTCAATAAATATAACCAAATAGTCATTTAAGAATTGGTTCCCATCTTAGTTTATAGCTTTCTCTTCACACAATTCATTGAATAGAATACCCTCTCAACATGCTACGGATAACATTAACAAAAATTTGAGAAGCTTGTAAACAAGGTTATACGGGTCATTTTCTTGTTTCTTTCCACGAGAATAATAGAGAGCAAATATATTTTTGACGATTTTAAACATCTCATCTCAGTGCATATCAACAATATAAAAAGTAAGTCTATTTGTGGCCTTAGCTCGATGACTTCTCATCTGTCTGTTGCAACAAACTCAACTACGACAAGCTTGCTTAGCTCCAGTGATGGAGGGTCGAGGACGGCGAAGCATCTTCGGCTCGCGCTAGTGATTTTAGTGTTGGAGATATGCCCTAGAGGCAATAATAAATGTAGTTATTATTATATCTTTGTGTTTATGATAAATGTTTACATTCATGCTATAACAATATTAACAAGGAAACATTAATACTTGTGTGATTTGTAAACTAAATTAGAGTCCCTAGTAAAGCCTCTTCATAATACTAGCTTGTTGGTTAATAGAAGATGGTGGTTTCCCTACAATGAACATTGAGATGTTGTTAACAACAAGATCATATCATTAGGAGAATGGTATGATGGACATACTCCTATAGATAAGCGTAGCATAAAGATCAAGTCATTTTAATAGTTCAATTGCTATAAGCTTTCTGATACATAGTAACCTAATTCCTTCGACCATGAGATCATGCTTATCACCATCACCGGAAGGATGCTTTGATGACATCAAACACCACACCGTAACTGGGTGTCTATAAAGATGGCATTGAGTGTTCGGAAAGTATGGGTTGAGACACATGGATCAAGAGTGGGATTTGTCCATCCATATGACGGATAGATATACTATGGGCCCTCTCGGTGGAATGTCATCCAATTAGCTTGCAAGCATGTGACTGGCTCACAAGGGATCACATACCACGGGAACGAGAAAAGAGTACTTATCGGTAACAAGGTTGAACTAGGTATGCAGAGATACCGACGATCAAAACCTCGGATAAGTAAACTATCGTGAGACAAAGGGAAATTGGTATCGTATGTAAGTGGTTCATTCGATCACAAAGTAATCATAGAAATATGTGGGAGCCATATGAATTTCCAGATTCCTCTATTGGTTATTGATCGGAGAAGTGTCTCGATCATGTCCGCATAATTAACGAACCGTAGGGAGACACACTTAAGGATTCGATGTTGTTGAGTAGTTATGGAATGATGAGTAAGAGCCTAATTTTGTTCGGAGTCTCGGATGGGCTCCGGGATATCACGAGGAGATCCGGAATGGTCCGGAGAATAAGATTCATATAAGGAAAGTCCTGTTTCGGAGTTGGGGAATGATTCCGGTGTTTTCACCGGGAATGTTCTAGAAGGGTCCGGAAGGTCTGGCACTCCGGAGGGGAAGGGTACATGGATATGTCATAACAATATGGAATGGTTGCATCATGTACTAGGTCACTTGGCTGGGCAAAATAAAGGGAGAAATCAAATCCTAGTTTGAAAGTCAAATGCCAATTTGAAAAAGTCAAACGGCAAGTTTGCTTGGTGGAGGGAGAGTAGGAAACCTACTTGGGGAGGAGTTCCCCTCCCTCCACCCGCCGGACAAGGAGGCCGAGTTGGGAGAGGACTCCCTCTTTCCAACCGGCCATCCTCCACCTATATAAGGAGGGGTAGGCCGTCCCTACCCCTCACATCCAAAACCCTAACCCCAAGCCGCCGGCGCCACCACCTCTTGTTGTCGCCGCCTAGGGCACCTCCAACTCGGCGAGTTGAGGTGTTCCCCAAACCCTAGCTACCGGCCAAGCCTCCCCTTGGTGCTTCTAAACCCTAGATCGCCAAGGCACCTCTCTCATACTCCACCATACTCTCTTCGTCTTAAGGCGAAGCCCTGCGAGATCTCCCCTCTACTTCCGGTACCACACCGTCGTGCTGCCGGAATCGCGAGGAGAGTGCTACAACCTCCGCTGCCTGCTGGAAAAAGGGAGAGGAAGGTCTTCATCGTGTACCGAACATGTGACCGACTGCGGAAGCGCTGCCGGAACGCAGCGCCGGAAGGATCGTCTACGTGATCTTGAGATCGGCAAGAGTACGACTACATCACCCACGAGAATCTGCTCTCGTTAACCGCTTTGGAATCTTCGAGGGTGAGTTCCTCTATCGACTCATTGCTACAATCTAGTAGATAGATCTTGGCTTGTTTGTTTGCATGCGGTAGAAATTTTTTGTTTTCCATGCTACGAACCCCTACAGTGGTATCAGAGCCGTGTCTATATGTAGATCTGTTGCACGAGTAGAACACAATGGTCATTGTGGGTGGTGGTGCTTTTATTATCAATTGCTTCTTGTGTACTTTGCATCTTGCGGTATGATGGGATGAAGCGGCCCGGGCTAACCTTACATAACATCGTTCATGAGACTTGCTCCACGCTCAACATGCAACTTGTATTGCATAAGTAGCTTTGCGGGTGCCTGTCTCTCCCATCATAGTGTAGATCCAATTTACAACGGGCACTTGATAGTTCAAGCATCATCGTTGTGGTTCTTGTTCGTAAGTTAGAGCGACACTTATTGAAAGCCCCAAACCACGTAAAATATACAAAGAAAATTAGAGGCGTCTAACTTTGTTTTGCAGGGGTGTGCTGTGATGTGATAGGCCATGATTATGATCATATTTGATGTATGCAATGTTCATTATTGTAAGTTGGCAACCGGCAGGAGCCATATGGTTGTCTTTAAATTCTGTTAAGACCCGCGTGTCTATTCAAAGTAGTTGTAATAGTTGAAGCTGGTGGACGACAACCATGAAACGGCGTCATTGACCTTGACGCTATGCCGGTGATGATGGAGATCATGTTCGTGCTTGAAGATGGAGATCGGAAGCACAAGAAGAAAGGCCATATCATATCACATATTATGAATTGCATGTGATGTTAATCCTTTATGCATCTTGTATTGCTTAGTTAACGACGGTAGCATTATAAGATGATCCCTCAAGCACACAAATTTAAAGTTTTAAAGTGTTCATCCTTAGTAAGCACCGTTGTTAAAGATCGTTGTTTCGAAGCACCATGTGATGATCGGGTGTGTTAGATTCTGCGAGTGTATACAACATGAGCAAGCCAGATTTGCTCATGCAGAAGCTAAGGTTTGATCTTGACAAGCCTAGCATGTACAGACATGGTCTTGGAACACGGATCACTGAAAGGTAAAGCATGAGTCATATAGTAGATATGATGAACATGTTGATTGTTCGCCACTGAAGCTACATCAACTCTCGTGATGATCGGTTTTGATGTGGTGGATTTGGTTCGTGTGATCACTAAAACAATGTGAGGGATATTGTTTTGAGTGGGAGTTCACCTAGATTAATTTAACTATTAATTAGAACTCAATTTGTCATAAACTTAGTCTAAACTATTGCAAATATGTTGTAGATAAATGGCGGCCCCTACCATCAATTTTAATGCGTTCCTAGAGAAAGAAAAGTTGAAAAACAATGGAAGCAACTTCGCGGATTGGTTCTGCAATTTGAGGATTGTCCTCAATGCTGGTAATTTGACCTATGTGCTGGATGCACCACTGGGTGACCCGCCTACTGTTGTAATTATGCCCTAGAGGCAATAATAAAGATGTTATTATTATAATTCTTGTTCATGATAAAGTTTATATTCCATGCTAGAATTGTATTAAGCGGAAACTTTAATACTTGTGTGGTTTGTAAACAACACCATGTCCCTAGTACGCCTCTATGGACTAGCTCATTGATCAATGATGGATAAGGTTTCCTAACCATAGACATGAGTTGTCAATTGATAATGAGATCATGTCATTGGGAGAATGATATGGTGGATAGACCCAAACAAAGCAAAGCAATTGGATCGTGTCATCGTGTTCGTCTTTGCGAAGCTTTTCCTATGTCAAATATTGTATTCCTTAGACCATGAGATAATGCAACTCCTGGGAAGAAAGCTTTGAGGTCATCAAACGTCATCCTATGAGAGGGTGATCATAAAGGTGTCTCTCGGTGATCGGAAAGTATCATTGGGTTGTATGTATCGAGATGGAATTTGTCCCTCCCAAGTCGGAGAGATATACTTGGCCCACTCGGTAATCGATATCAACACCGCTTGCAAGCATGTGGTTAAGGAGTTAATCACAAAGTGATATCGGATTACGGGCGAGTAAAGTACTTCGTGAGCGAGATTGAACTAGGTATGACGGTACCGACGATCGAATCTCGCAAGTAAAATATCGCGAGACGAAGGGAATATATATATGGGATTGATTGAATCCACATCGTGGTTCATCCGATATGATCATCGATGAATGTGTGGAGTCAATATGGGTGCCTGCACCTTTGTTGATTATTGATAGAAGATCATGTCTGCATATTCTCGAACCCGCAGGGTCACACACTTAACGTATCTCGACGCTAGGATAGATTGGATAATTGGTTTATGAATTTTTGTTCGGAGACTCGGATGGGATCCGGGATATCATGAGAGGTTCCGGAATGGTCCAGAGAATAAGATTCATATAAGGCAGTGCAGTTTTTGGAGTTCGGAATTGTTCCGGGTTAATCGGTATTGTACCGGAAGCTTCTAGAACCTTCTGGAAGGGGACCAACGTGGCCCCACCTTCCGGAGGGGGCATGGGCCTATGAGGGAGTGTCCTGGCCGCATTGGGCCAGGGGAACAAGGCCCCATAGGGCCCAGCCGATTCTAGAGAGATTTGACTCGTTTAAATCTCGGGATAGAATTTCTAGATAAGGGAGAGTTTAAATCGTTTAAACTAGAGATAGGATTTCTAGATAAGGGAGAGTTTAAATTGTTTAAACTAGAGATAGGCTTGGAGGAGGGGCAAGGGCTGGCCGCCCCTCTATATAGAGGGGTGGTGCGCCTCCCACCACACACCTTCCTCCAAGCCCTAGCTGCCTTGCTACCTTCCTCTCCCTCCCGATCGCTTGTAGGCGAAGCCTGCAGTAAATTCTCCACCATATACACACGCCGTGTTGTAGATCCAATATATCTCTCCACCATACTCGCTGGTCCGAGGAAGGAGGAGACGAGAGGTCTTTGCGTGTGCATCTCACGGAGGCACCGCCACTTGTGGTGCTAGATCGGATCGGATCGCGAGGAGGAGAAGCGAGTACGACTACATCACCCACGTTCCGACGAACGTTCCGCTGTGCGAATCTTCAAGGGTATGAAGATATAATCCAATCTCTCTCGTTGTTTGCATCTCCTAGATTAGATCTTGGCTTTCCCTCTGTTCGCTCCGTAGAAAATTTTGATTTACTATGCCGCGAAACCCTTCAGTGGTATCAGAGCTAGATCTATGCGTAGATGTGTTTCACGAGTATAACACAACATGGTTGTTGCGGGCGTTGATGTTTTCTGTTGCAAGCCTCTTATTTGTGTTCTTCTTATGACGTGGGATAGTAAGATTGAAGCGGTCCAGGCCAACCTTACGCGACGTCGTTCGCGAGACCGGCTCCGCACTTGACGTGTGGCTTGTTCCACACATGCGGCTGGTGGATGTCAGTTTCTCTCACTATAGTTGTCATGGGATTAACACCGGAGTTTGGCAACCATAATATCACCGTTGTGGCTTTCTGTAGGTAAGAATCGTTCTTAGCATCTACTCCCATAAGCCACGTAAAACATGCAACAACAAAGTAGAGGCGTCTAACTTGTTTTTGCAGGGAGTGTTTCCTGTGATATGGTATGGCCCAAGATGTGATGTGTATATTGTATGCGATGATCATGTTTTGTAATGTTTCACGACTTGCATGTCGATGAGTACACAACCGGCAGGAGCCATATGGTTGTCTTTATAATTGTGTATGACCTGCGAGTCAACTTCTTATACGCCATGTAATAGCTTTACTTTATCGCTAAGTAGTTAGCAATAGTTGTAGTTGCTATTCGTGGTGGAGGCAATCATGGTGGAGTGATGGAGATCATGCCGGAACGCACAAGATGGAGATCATTGCGCGAGGATTGGCTATACCATGTCACATAAAGTTATATGCATGTGATGTTTATCCCTTTATGTATCTTATTATGCTTAGATCGCGACGGTAGCATTATAAGATGATTCCTCACTTAAAGATCAAGATAAAACTGTGTTCTCCCCAAGTATGCACTGTTGCGAAAGTTCGTCGTGTCCAAGCATCACGTGATGATCGGGTGCTATAGACTCTACGCTCACATACAACGGGTGCAAGCCAGTTTTGCACACGCAGAGATACTTGGGTCTAGCTTGACGAGCCTAGCATGTATAGACATGGCCTCTGTAGGGGTCCCAACCTGATAAGGTTGATCCCTCCTGTGTTTTACAATGCTAGTCCCTGGATCAATAGCTAGCATCCACAGTTAAGATGTAATATCAAGAAACAAAGGTCATCATATAACATTATAACCAGGAAAGCATAATTTTATTACATCATACATAGCTCATATGGCTATTACATTACATTGCAGCGGGATAACTATGGTCAAGTGGTCCTTCATCTTCAAAGTGCCACAGGCAGATGTTGGTTGTAGACTTTGTAATCCTAAACAATCAATCTTCACTAAAATCAGTTAAACCTGCAACATACAAGTTACAGCCACAAAGGGTCAATACATTTGAATTGTATTGGCAAGTGATACTATTGTAGTATAGTGGGGTCTATCATCTATATGCACTTGGCTAAGTGGAGTTGAGGCTTGCATTGCTCAAAATAGATTTTTCTTATCAATTTGTAAATGCTAAGTTTTTGCTTGACAAAATCATTTTTCTCAATCAAAGATTTCAAGATCCTTGTACCAAGCCATCTCTCCATCAATGATTGAAGAATTCAAACAAACCTTGTTCAAACCACAAGTTTTTAATTTAGAAATTGGAATGATGAGATTCTTGATTGTTTCCATGTCTTGATGCTCAAATTGTCCTTTACCAGGGACATGGCTAAGTACTTAGGTTTTACACTCTGCAGAGGTGGTGCACTTTACCCACAAGACTTGGTTTCCCAAGACAAAATCTTTCAGAAGCCTTCCCTTAGACCAAAATGGACGCGTTCCCACCTATCAAACACTACCACCCACTGTCCATTTGGCTAAGTTCTTGCAACCTATATGATTATGGCAGAGCCCATATTGCCAAGTGGTTGCACTTGAAGCTTCTCAACATTTGACATCTCAAATCCCTTTGTTTCCTGGGTGGCATTCCACAAGTGAGATACACAATCCAAGTCCATGGCATTGTGAACCACTCAACCATTCTCCACCAAGCAAGCCCATTCCACCCAGGTGATTCATTAATTTAGTTTTTTTATTAAACAAAACCTAAGTCCTCAGACTTAGAATATTTTTCCATAGTGTGAATATATATTCCACCCATATTCTCTATTAGCTAGGCTAAGCCTGGTAGTAATAGGAATCTTAACTTAGGAAAATCCTACTAAGGATTCATCTACTAGGTTTTCCTATCGCAAGATCTAAACTTAGCAAAATCCATGCAAGTTTACTTAGCAAAATCACTAATGCATAATAAAAGTATTGGGATAGAAAGTATGAAGCATCACTTGCCTTTTTGGTAGAGTATAGGTTCACTTCTTGATCTTTGCAACACTCACACTCTTCAAGTCACTACAAATCAATCAAGCAAGGCACAAACTCAATCTACCATTCAAGCAAAACAACACATATAAATAACAAAGTCAAAGAAATGCATGCAAGCATGCCAAGCTTTGTTTTGTTTGAAAAAGTGGTTCCTAGTGGGTCATAGACATTTGGGTACATATAATGGTTATTTCCTAAAGTGGCCAAGTCATTTGTAAAAGGTTTCACTTTAAAACCATTATCAAAACAAAGTGTTATTTTATGTGGTGTAGAAATATTTTTATTAAGGCATTAGTCTATAGGGTTCACCAAATGAGTTGCTATTGCAAAGCTTGGTGTTTTGGGTCAGTAGGGTTGGTCTAAACCATTTTTCTCCAAAGTTCTTTACTCATATTCATTTCCATAAACAATCCATTATTTTTATTTGGCTAGAAATTGGCTAAGTCAAATAATTCAACCTAAATTTCACCAAAATCATTTTTAACACCAAAGGTTGGTTCCTAAGGTCAGTAAGGTCACAACTAACCATTTTGCAAAGATTTTAATCCAAAAGTCATTTTTATACAATTTTTATACTCTAAACAAGCATACAAATGTTTCTGCAAATTCAAACAAGATAACAAATACTATTTGCTAAACTAAGGCCAGGGTTGGCTAGGGTTTGTTCTCCTGAATCCATTTATATAAAATTTGTCAAATTTGGACGTGTGGATCAAAAGTTATAGGGTTTTCAAATTGCTACTCAAATCTGGTTTCAAATTTCTGTTTTAATCAGAACAGGGACACGCGTCGAGCCGTGATTGGCCGATACCGATTAAATGCGATCGCGTCTGCGCAGCGTTGGATTAAGTCATATCGTGCGGCCGATCGCGTACCCTTCGCGTTTAAGTGAATCTTCGTGTCGCTTAGATCTTCATCCAACGGCTAATATTGCATTGACCATACCGGCGGCGTAAGGTCGACATGACGGCATGAGCGACCGGTGGCGCTTAGCGAAACAGGAAACGAGGAAGGAGGAGAGGGGCTCATCGTGTTCGCCGTGGCGGGATGCTCAACTTGCCACGGTTGATGAAGGCGACGGGACGAGCAGAATCCCTCGCCGGAGTTGCTACTGGCGACGGGCGGCTCTGGTCGAGGTCGAGGACGTCACTGGAGACCACCCTAAGGCAAAACGGAGGCGCGGTCAGATGCGTGAGGTCAAGGCAACGCTGTGCGCGTGAACGAGAGTGGAAAGGGCGGACGGTACTCACCGGAGTGAGGCAGACGCGGCGGCGGTACTGGTGGTTGTCGTTGGCGAGGCTCAGAGGTGCCCGCGGTCAAGTGGGTGGTACGGGGAGGAAGGTCTGGGAGTGGGGAAGCTGCCAGGGTGCTCGGGGAGGCTCGGGGTCGTGTGGGTTGGTCGGATTTTGGCGAGGAAGGTCGTCGGAGCCGAGGGTGCTCAGAGCGAAATCGAGGCGGGCTGGGGGCGTGTCTGGGGAAGAAGGCAGAGGGAAAACGAAGAAGGGGTGCTGGCGATTTATCCTGCGTGGTCAAGGGGCAGATTCATTGCGTGATTAAGGCGTATTACGCCGGAGTTAATCCGCCTGCAACGGCCGGCGAGGGGTGGGGGAGAAGGGTCATGGGTGGGTGAGAAAGATGAACAGTGGAAGGGTCGTTGTGTCGTGGGAAAAATAGGAGAGGAGGTCCATATGTCGCTGACTTGGGGCTGTTTCATGATGAGGAAAAAGCAGTTCGGGATAGGGAGGTGGGTGGTGGGCTTCTGGGCCGGGTAGTTGGGTCTGGTCCACTTTCATTTTTTTTTCTTTTATTCGTATCCTTTTCTTTTCTTATTTCAATTGCTTTGAATTTCCAATCAAACAAATCACACCCAAATCAATTCAAACAATCATTCAGCTTGTAAATTTGAATTTGATTCTGTTTATCAACATACCCAAATTCCAGAATAAAATAATAATTTTATTCTTGTTAAGATCCATTCTTTATTTAAATAAAATGGATATTTTAGTTATTTGATAATATAGGGTTTGTTTTAATTAATATAATCTTCATTTAAAATCCAAACACTTTCAAATCCAAATCAGTAGGTTTATTTGGAAATAAAGAATATTTTGATACTTGTTAAAAATAAAATAATCCTTTTTCTTTAGGGTCCATTAATAATTATATATAATGGGCTTAGTTATTAAATCAAATAGGGTTTGATTTTATTAATAAAATCTTTATTTGAAACCTAAATATTTTCAAAATCAAATTAGTAGGTTTAATTTGGGAAATATATAATATTTGGAAATTTGTTTTAAAACAAAATAACCTTTTATTTTAGTATCCATTATTAATTATTATAATAGACTTTCATTATTAAATCCAATAGGATTTGTTTTATTGAGATATTTATTCTGAAATCTAAAACAAGCCCAAACACTTTAGTAGGTTTTATTAGAGAATATAAAATATTTGGAAAACCTATTTAAAACAATCTTAATAAGTTTTGATGTTTTAATTAAATTGGTAAAACTTCTTATTTAAATAAAGTTTGGATATTAATTATTTATTATTTTATTTTAAATAAACCTTTGTTGTTTTTATTCAAACTAAATGTTTTCATTCCCAAAGTTTGGTCAAGGTTTAATTTGGCTTTATAAAATAATCCTTATTTATAAATCCATCTTTTCTTTTGAAAACCAATCTTTTATTAAAAGATCCAAAATAGTATTTCCAAAATATTTTATTTTCCTTTGTTAATTGTTTTATGTTTTTAAATCCTTTTGGGATTTATTTGTTCAAATTAGGTTTGAAGATTCCTATTGGAATTCAAAAAGTTTCTTCTGGCTCTGAAAATCAAACAAAGTTTTATTTTATTAATTTATTTTCACATTACAAGATTTGGAAAATCTTGGGATGTGACAGCCTCGGAACACAAGAACCGAAAGGTTAAGCATGAGTCATATGAATGATATGATCGACACTTTGTTGTCCACCATTGAAACCACATCTCTTCTCGTGATGATCGGATTAGGTGTGGTGAATTTGGATCGTGTTCACTAAACAACTTGAGGGATGTTGAATTTAGTGGGAGTTCATCTAGTAATTTGATTAAGTTGAACTATTTATCATGAACATAGTCTAAATTGTACTTGCCAATACTGTAGATCACATGGCCAAGTCCAACTTCAACTTCAACGTTTTCTTTGAGAGGAAAAGCTTAGAAACAATGGGTCTAACTTCACCAATTGGTTCCGCAATCTAAGAATCATTCATCTGGCGGACAAAGGACTATGTCCTTGGGAAAGCGTTACCCCCCCCTGCAATCGCTACGGTGATGAGAAAGCATCATCGTCACAAGAAAGATGATTATGGTGTGATTAAGAGCACCATGTTGTTTGCTATGGAACCGGAGCTTCAAAATCGTTTTGAAACCTATCCGAGCCCTTTGAGATTCTCGAGGCTGAAAACCATGTTTGACTCAAGCCCGCTCGAGAGATGAGATCTCGAGAAGTTCTTTAACGCAAGATGGAGGAAGGAGTTCCGTTAGTGAGCACGCCATAAAGATGTCGCTACACTCAACGCCTTGAGCAAGCTGGAATGCACGATTCGGAGGAGCTCAAGATTGATAGGGTTCTGCAATCACTCCTCCCAGCTACAAAAGTTTTGTAGTGACTCATAATCGATTGGTTCCATCGATCGATCACCGAGCTCTTCGCAGTCAAGGCTGCGGAAGTGGACATCAAGAAGGATAATCATGTGTTAATGGTCAACAAGCCCTCCTTTAAGAAAGGTAAGGAGCAAAGAAGCCCTTCAAGAAGGCGGCAAGCATTAATGCCCTCTGAGAAGAAGCTCAGTCGGTCCCAAGGGACAGAGTGCTTCTATTGCAAGGACAAGGGTCCTTTGGGCGCAATGTCCAAGTACTTAGCGGACAAGAAGGCTGGCACCATCAAAGGTATATTTGATATACATGTTATTGATGTTTTCCTTACTATCCTCGTTGTAGTGCTCGGGTATTTGATAGGTTCGATTACTAATATTTGTAACTCAAACAGAGCTACGGCGACTTGCGAGGATGAGGTGACGATCGCGTTGGCAACGGATCAAGAGTTGATGTGATGGCGTCGGCACGCTCTCCTTAGTTTTACCTTCGGGATTAGTTTTAAACCTTAATAAATGTTATTATGTGCTGCATTGAGCATGAACATCATTTGGATCGTGTTTATTGCAAGACGATTATTCATTTAAATCGGAGAATAATGGTCGTTCTATTTATATGAGTAACATCTTTTATGGTCATGCACCTCTTGTGAATGGTTTATTTCTTCTAAATCTCGAAAGGGATGAAACACACATCCATAACATTGAGGCTAAGAGATGCAAAGTAGATAGTGATAATACTACTTATTTGTGGCATTGTCGTCTAGGTCATATTGGTGTAAAGCGCATGAAGAAACTCCATTCTGATGGACTTTTGGAGTCTCTTGATTTTGAATCATTTGACACATGCGAACCATGCCTCATGGGCAAGATGATCAAAACCCGTTCTCGGTATGATGGAGCGAGCAACGGACTTGTTGGAAATCATACATACCGATGTATGCGGACCGATGAGTGTTTCGACGCGCGGTGGATATCGCTATTTCCTCACTTTTACCGATGACTTAAGTAGATATGGGTATATCTATTTAATGAAACATAAATCTGAAACATTTGAAAAGTTCAAGGAATTTCGAATGAAGTGGAGAACCATCGTAATGTAAAGATTAAGTTTCTACGATCCGATCGTGGAGGTGAATATTTGAGTTATGATTTTCTCACGCATCTTAAAGCAAGTGGAATCGTTTCACAACTCACGCCACCGGAACACCACAGCAATGGTGTGTACGAGCAGGAATCGAACCCTATTAGATATGGTCCGATCAATGATGTCTCTTCTTGATTTTCCGTTATCATTTTGGGGTTATGCATTAGAAACTGCATTCACTTTAAATAGGGCTCCATCTAAATCCGTTGAGACGACACCATATGAACTGTGGTTTGGTGCTAAACCTAAGTTGTCGTTTCTTAAAGTTTGGGGATCTGAAGCTTCGCCAAGAAGTTGATGCGGACAAGCTCGAACCCAAAGCGAGAAATGCGTCTTCATAGGATACCCTAAGGAAACTATTGGGTATACCTTCTATCACGAATCAAGGCAAAGTGTTTGTCAGAAACGGTTCCTTTCTTGAGAAGGAGTTTCTCTCGAAAGAAGTGAGTGGGAGGAAAGTAGAGCTAGACGAGGTTATTGAACCTTCTCTTGAATTGGAGAGTAGCGCAGCACTGAAATTGTTCCAAAGGTCGCTTTGCACCAACAATAGAGGAAGCTAATGACAAGGATCATGAAGCTTCGGACGATGCTGCTACTGAACGTCGCAGGTCGACAAGTTCGCGTGCCTCTCCTGAGTGGTACTGCAACCCTGTCTTGACTATCTTATTGGTAGAAGACAGTGAACCTACGAACTATGAGGAAGCGATGATGAGCCGGACTCTAAGAAATGGTGGAAGCCATGAAATCAATTGGGATCCATGAGCGAAAACCAAGTATGGACTTTGGTGGATCCTCCTAGCGAAAGGCCGTTGAGTGCAAATGGATTTTCAAGAAGAAAAGCGGACGGATGGTAATGATACCGTCTATAAAGCACGGCTTGTCGCAAAAGGTTTTCGACAAGTTCAAGGTGTTGACTACGATGAGACTTTCTCTCCCTAGCGATGTTTAAGTCCATTCGGATTTTATTAGCAATTGCTGCGTTTCATGATTATGAAATATGGCAGATGGATGTCAAGACTGCTTTCCTCAATGGCAACATTGATGAAGAGTTGTATATGATGCAACCCGAAGGTTTTGTCGATCCTAAGGATGCTGGTAAAGTATGCAAACTTCAGCGTTCCATTTATGGACTGAAGCAAGCATCTCGGAGTTGGAACCTTCGTTTTGATCAAGTGATCAAGAGCTTTGGATTTGTTCCAAATTGCTACGAAGCTTGTATCTACAAGAAAGTGAGTGGGAGCTCGGTGACGTTTCTGGTACTATATGTGGATGACATATTGATTATCGGAAATGACATCAACATGCTTAAACAATGTGAAGAGTTATTTGAACAAGTTTTTTTCAATGAAAGACCTAGGTGAAGCTGCTTATATATTGGGCATCAAAATCTATAGAGATAGACAAAGACGCCTGATAGCTTTAAGCCAGAGTACATACCTAGACAAAGTTCTGAAAAGGTTCAGAATGGATAAGGCAAAGAAAGGTTCAGTGCCTATGTTGTCAGGTAAGATATTGAGCAAGGCTCAGTGTCCAGCTACGGTAAATGATAGGGAAGCTATGAGCAAAGTGCCTTATGCCTCGGCCATAGGTTCCATCATGTATGCCGTGCTGTGTACTAGACCGGATGTGTCCAATGCTCTTAGTTTGACGAGCAGATATCAAAGTGTTGGGCCACGCAGAGATAAAACAAAAACTTTTCCTCTAACGTGGTGATACCAAGACCTAGCTGAGGTAGAAGGCCACGAGGTTTACCACTAGACGCGCGGTTGCGGATTACTGATGAAGCGCGTCAGTTGATGCAGTGCAGTCCTCACGATCCGATCGTCCTGGTGCTGATCGCCTGCACCTCCGCTGGTATCCACACGCATAAGGAGGAGGCGCGTGGCCATCGCTAGGTTCGTTCGGCCGCCGGACTGTGGAGCTAGGGTTTCCAACACATGGAATGACCTAACCGAACAACGATTAACCTTTCTGGGTTACTGTGCTCCACTATATATAGGGAGTGAACGTGGGCTCTGCTCGCGCGACCCATTCACTAAAGCCCATATAACATTAGTCACCGTGAGTCCAACTCACTAACTCAGTCCTAATCCGGTTTAGGTCCAACCCAACCAGATTACAAATTCGGATCCAATCCGAACTTGCTCCCGCTCTTAAGTGTGTGACCCCGCAGGCTCATGGCTACTTGGACACGATTAGAGTCCGACTCACAATCGATCAATCGGCATCGGCTCCCAGCGTAAGCGTGCGACTCCCAAGTACCAAAGAGTCATGACGACTTGCCTTTCCAATGCGATTACGTCCGAGTCCCTTTGCCTCACGATATACCTTGTCGACTATAGGCGAATATATGTCATCCCTTAAATAGTCCGACTCTCTTCTCGATCCGAGATAAGTGATTCACCCGACTAACTCTAGCCGATCGCCTCGGTTAACACTTAACCGAGTCGTGCATGGCCATGCTTTCGAATCATATCTCACGAGAGGGCCCAGAATATCTCTCCGAGTGGAGGGCAAAATCCCATCTTGGTTATTCACATCACGCAGCTTGATTCTCCGACCCGAACCACGCCTTTATAACCGATTCGCCACGGATCAGCGTTTTGATGTAACCTAAGTCGGTGATCCTCAACTCGGACTATGCAACAACCTCGTGTCTAAGGATTACATTGATTGAGATATACAAATGACACTTAGTTCGTTGTACCTCAATATGGGTCAATCCGACTCGCTAAACTCTTTAGCCTAGTCTGTGTAAGTTGGAATAGCATCTCCATGCCCATGACAAGTGGAACCGAGTCATCAAGCCAACTTTCACATTGGTCTAAGTTGTGTGTCCAGCACAACCTCAATGACCAAGGATATTTAGTACAAACAACATGAATGCATAGTTCCACAACTGAATCACATATTCAATGATACACATCAGATGTTTATACAAGGACTACTTAATAACTTTATGAATACAATGGGAAATCTCATCATACATGATTGCCTCTAGGGCATATTCCCAACAAAAAGTGATCCAGGAGTGGAACACTGGACAGCCGTGAAGAACATCCTAAAGTACCTAAATAGAACTAAAGAAATGTTCTTAGTCTATGGGGGTGATGAACAGCTTGTCGTAAAAGGTTACGTCGATGCTAGTTTCGACACCGACAAGGATGATTCTAAATCTCACAGATAATGGTATATTTTGAATGGAGGAGCTGTGAGCTGGAGAAGCTACAAGCAAAGCGTGATCGCGGGATCTACAGTGGAAGCGGAATACATGGCTGCTGTAGAAGCGTCAAGTGAAGGAGTTTGGATCAGAAACTTCATCACTGAGCTTGGCGTGGTTCCAAGTGCATTGGACCCATAGGGCCCAGCCGATTCTAGAGAGATTTGACTCGTTTAAATCTCGGGATAGAATTTCTAGATAAGGGAGAGTTTAAATCGTTTAAACTAGAGATAGGATTTCTAGATAAGGGGAGTTTAAATTGTTTAAACTAGAGATAGGCTTGGAGGAGGGGCAAGGGCTGGCCGCCCCCCTCTATATATAGAGGGGTGGTGCGCCCCCTCCCCACCACACACCTTCCTCCAAGCCCTAGCTGCCTTGCTACCTTCCTCTCTCCCTCCCGACTGTTTGTAGGCGGCTGCGCAGAGAAAATTCTCCACCATATACACCACACCGTCGTGTTGTAGATCCAATCTATCTCTCCACCATACTCGCTGGTCCGAGGAAGGAGGAGACGCCGAGTCTTTGCCGTGTGCATCTCACGGAGGCACCGCCACTTATGGTGCTAGATCGGATCACGAGGAGGAGAAGCGAGTACGACTACATCACCCACGCCCGACGAACGCTCACAGGCTTGAATCTTCAAGGGTATGAAGATCTAATACAATCTCTCTCGTTGTTTGCATCTCCTAGATTAGATCTTGGCTTTCCCTCTGTTCGCTCCGTAGAAAATTTTGATTTACTATGCCGCGAAACCCTTCACCTACAACTACTGCTACCGATGAAGTAAAGAATGTTTACCTCACTCGGAAGAATCAGTACTCCACAGTTCAGTGTGCTATCTTGTATGGTTTGGAATCGGAGCTTCAGAAAAGGTTTGAGAACCATGACCCACATGATATTGTCCGTGAACTCAAAATGATATTTGAGACTCATGCGGCAGTTGAGAGTTATGAGGCTTCTGAAAAGTTCTTTAACTACAAGATGGAAGAGGGTAGCTCCGTCAGTGAGCATGTGCTTAAGATGTCTGGGCACGCAAACAAGCTCCAAATTTTGGGTATAGTGATTCCTAATTCTTTGGGGATTCACCGTGTCCTCCAATCACTACCAACAAGTTACAAGAACTTTGTGATGAACTACAATATGCAAAACATGGACAAGACGTTGCCAGAACTCTTCTCCATGTTGAAATCTGCAGAAGTGGAGATCAAGAAAGAGCACCAAGTGTTGTTGGTCAATAAGACCACCAAATTCAAGAAAGGCAAGTCTAAGCAAAAGGGAAACTTCAAGGAGGGCGGTAAGAAAGTTGCCGCACCGGCGAAGAAGACCAAAGATGGGCCTAAGCCTGATACTGAGTGCTTTTACTGCAAGGGAGAAGGTCACTGGAAGCGGAATTGCCCAAAGTACTTGGCGGATTTGAAGAACGGCAACATCAAGAAGAAAGGTATATCCGATATACATGTTATTGATGTGTATCTCACTTGTACCCGTAGTAGTGCCTGGGTATTTGATACTGGTTCGGTTGCTCATATTTGTAACTCGAAACAGGTGTTGCAGAATAAACGGAAGCTAGCGAAGAACGAGGTTACGATGCGCGTTGGAAATGGATCAAAGATTGATGTGATCGCGGTCGGCACGCTACCTCTTCATCTACCATCGGGATTAGTTTTATACTTAAATAATTGTTATTTGGTGCCTACGTTGAGCATGAACATTATATTGGGATCATGTTTATTGCGAAACGGTTACTTGTTTAAGTCCGAGAATAATGGTTGTTCGATTTATATGAGTAATATGTTTTATGCACATGCACCTTTGATAGATGGTCTATTCTTATTGAATCTCGATTGTAGTAATACACACATAAATAACATTGAGGCTAAACGTTTGAAATTGAGCGATAACTCGACCTATATGTGGCACTATCGTCTTGGTAACATTGGAGTGAAGCGTATGACGAAACTCCATTCCGATGGACTTCTTGAATCACTTGATTTTGAATCACTTGAAATATGCGAAGCATGTCTGATGGATAAAATGACTAAGACTCCATTTTCTGGTATGATGGAGCGAGCTACGGACTTATTGGAAATCATACATACCGATGTGTGTGGACCAATGAGTGTAGCATCACGCGGTGGTTATCGTTATGTTCTTACCTTCACGGATGACTTGAGTAGATATGGGTATATCTATTTCTTGAAACATAAGTCCAAAACTTTCGAAAAGTTTAAGGAATTTCAAAGTGAGGTAGAGAATCAACGTAACAAGAAGATTAAATTTCTACGTTCTGATCGTGGAGGTGAATATCTAAGTTACGAGTTTGGCGAGCATTTGAAGAAATGCGGAATACTTTCACAATTGACACCGCCGGGAACACCACAGCGTAATGGTGTGTCCGAACGTCGTAATCGAACTCTCTTAGATATGGTTCGTTCTATGATGTCACTTACAGATTTACCGCTATCGTTTTGGGGTTATGCATTAGAAACAGCCGCATTCACTTTAAATAGGGCACCATCTAAATCCGTTGAAACGACACCGTATGAATTATGGTTTGGAAAGAAACCTAAATTGTCGTTCCTTAAAGTTTGGGGTTGCGAATCCTATGTAAAGAAGTTACAGCCGGACAAGCTTGAACCCAAAGCGGAAAAATGCGTCTTCATAGGATACCCGAAGGAAACTATTGGGTATACCTTCTATCATAGATCCGAACGCAAAATCTTCGTTGCTAAGAATGGATCCTTTCTAGAGAAGGAATTTCTCTCAAAAGAAGTGACTGGAAGGAAAGTAGAACTCGACGAGGTTGTTGAACCTTCTCTCGAACTTGCGAGTATCACAACACCGAAAGTAGTTACTGTGGCGCCTACACCAATAAGAGAGGAAGCTAATGATGATGATCATGAAACTTCGGTTGAAGTTGCTATAGAGCCTCGCAGGTCAACGAGAACTCGTACCACTCCTGATTGGTATGATCCCATTATGAGTGTCATGTTGGTGGACAACACCGATGACCCTGCGACATATGAGGAAGCGATGATGAGCCCAGATTCCAATAAATGACAAGAATCCATGAAATCCGAGGTTGGATCCATGTACGAAAACCAAGTATGGACTTTGGTGGACTTACCGGATGGCCAAAATGCTGTCGAGAACAAATGGATTTTCAAGAAGAAAATAGATGCTGATGGTAATGTTACTGTCTATAAAGCTCGACTTTTCGCAAAAGGGTTACGACAAATTCAAGGAGTTGACTATGATGAGACTTTCTCACCAGTAGCGAAGCTAAAGTATGTGAGGATTATGTTAGCAATCGCTTCATATTATGATTATGAGATATGGCAAATGGATGTCAAAACGGTATTCCTCAATGGAGACATTGATGAAGAGTTGTATATGATGCAACCCAAAGGTTTTATCGATCCTAAAGATGCTAACAAGGTGTGCAAACTTCAAAGGTCCATATATGGATTGAAGCAAGCATCCCGAAGTTGGAATCAACGTTTTGATAAGGTAATTAAAATCTTTGGTTTTATACAAACTTATGGAGAAGCTTGTATTTACAAGAAAGTGAGTGGGAGTTATGTAGCATTCTTAATACTATATGTAGATGGCATATTGTTGATTGGGAATGATGTAGACCTTCTTAATAGTGTCAAGGAATATTTGAATAATAGTTTTTCAATGAAAGATCTTGGCGAAGCAGCTTACATATTAGGCATAAAGATTTATAGAGATAGATCAAGACGCTTAATATCATTGTCACAAAGTACATATTTGGACAAAGTTCTAAAGAGGTTTGGAATGGAAGATAGCAAGAAAGGGTTATTGCCCATGTTGCCCAATACGACCTTGAGTAAAACTCAAAGTCTAGCAACGGCAGAAGATAGAGAAAGGATGAGTAAGACTCCCTATGCCTCAGCCATAGGATCTCTAATGTATGCCATGCTATGTACTAGACCCGACATTGCATATGCTGTTAGTTTAACTAGCAGATATCAAAGTGATCCAGGAGTGGATCATTGGACAGCGGTCAAAAACATCCTTAAGTACTTGAGAAGAACTAAGGATATGGTTCTTTCTTATGGAGGTGATGAACAACTCGTTGTTAATGGTTACACCGATGCTAGTTGGAACACCGATCCAGACGATTCTAAATCTCAATCTGGATACGTATTTACTTTGAATGGTGCAGCAGTTAGCTGGAGGAGTGCAAAGCAAAGCGTTGTGGCGAGATCTTCAACTGAATCGGAATACATAGCTGCTTCGGAGGCTTCACAAGAAGCGATATGGATGAAGGAGTTCATTATAGAGCTCGGTGTGGTTCCAAGTGCGCTGGACCCAATGTCTATATACTGTGATAACATGGGCGCCATAGCCAATGCGCAAGAACCAAGGTCACAACAAGAAGCTGAAGAACATCAAGATATGTTTTCACGCTATTCGAGAACATGTCCAAGATGGTGACATAAAGATTTGCAAAGTACACACATATCTGAATGTGGCGGATCCGTTGACTAAACCTCTCCCAAGGGCAAAACATGACCAACACCAAACTGCCATGGGTGTTCGGTATATTACCATGTAATCTAGATTAGTTGACTCTAGTGCAAGTGGGAGACTATTGGAGATATGCCCTAGAGGCAATACTAAATGTAGTTATTATTATATCTTTGTGTTTATGATAAATGTTTACATTCATGCTATAACAATATTAACAAGGAAACATTAATACTTGTGTGATTTGTAAACTAAATTAGAGTCCCTAGTAAAGCCTCTTCATAATACTATCTTGTTGGTTAATAGATGGTGGTGGTTTCCCTATCATGAACATTGAGATGTTGTTAACAACAAGATCATATCATTAGGAGAATGGTATGATGGTCATACTCCTATAGATAAGCGTAGCATAAACATCAAGTCATTTTAATAGTTCAATTGCTATAAGCTTTCTGATACATAGTAACCTAATTCCTTCGACCATGAGATCATGCTTATCACCATCACCGGAAGGATGCTTTGATGACATCAAACACCACACCGTAACTGGGTGGCTATAAAGATGGTATTAAGTGTTCGGAAAGTATGGGTTGAGACACATGGATCAAGAGTGGGATTTGTCCATCCATATGATAGATAGATATACTCTGGTCCCTCTCAATGGAATGTCATCCAATTAGCTTGCAAGCATGTCACTGGCTCACAAGGTATCACATACCACGGGAACGAGAAAATAGTACTTATCGGTAATGAGGTTGAACTAGGTATGCAGAGATACCGACGATCAAAACCTCGGATAAGTAAACTATCGTGAGACAAAGGGAAATTGGTATCGTATATAAGTGGTTCATTCAATCGCAAAGTAATCGTAGAAATATGTGGGAGCCATATGAATTTCCAGATTCCTCTATTGGTTATTGATCGGAGAAGTGTCTCGATCATGTCCGCATAATTCACGAACCGTAGGGAGACACACTTAAGGATTCGATGTTGTTGAGTAGTTATGGAATGATGAGTAAGAGACCAAATGTTGTTCGGAGTCTCGGATGGGATCCAGGATATCACGAGGAGATCCGGAATGGTCCGGAGAATAAGATTCATATAAGGAAAGTCCTATTTCGGAGTTGGGGAATGATTCCGGTGTTTTTACCGGGAATGTTCTAAAAGGGTCCGGAAGGTCCGGCACTCCGGAGGGGAAGGGTACATGGATATGTCATAACAATATGGAATGGTTGCATCATGTACTAGGTCACTTGGCTGGGCAAAATAAAGGAAGAAATCAAATCCTAGTTTGAAAGTCAAACACCAATTTGAAAAAGTCAAACGGCAAGTTTGCTTGGTGGAGGGAGAGTAGGAAACCTACTTGGGGAGGAGTTCCCCTCCCTCCACCCGCCGGCCAAGGAGGCCGAGTTGGGCGAGGAATCCCTCCTCCCAACCGGCCACCCTCCACCTATATAAGGAGGGGTAGGGCGCCCCTACCCCTCACACCCAAAACCCTAACCCCAAGCCGCCGGCGCCACCACCTCCTGCTGCCGCCTCCTAGGGTACCTCCAACTCGGCGAGTTGGGGTGTTCCCCAAACCCTAGCCGCCGGCCAAGCCTCCCCTTGGTGCTTATAAACCCTAGATCGCCAAGGCACCTCTCTCATACTCCACCATACTCGCTCCGGCTTAAGGCGAAGCCCTGCGAGATCTCCCCTCTACTTCCGGTACCACGCCGTCGTGCTACCGGAATCGTGAGGAGAGTGCTACAACCTCCGCTGCCTGCTGTAACAAGGGAGAGGAAGGTCTTCATTGAGTACCGAACGTGTGACCGACTGCGGAAGCGCTGCCGGAACGCAGCACCGGAAGGATCGTCTACGCGATCTGGAGATCGCAAGAGTACGACTACATCACCCACGAGAATCTGCTCTCGTTAACCGCTTTGGATTCTTCGAGGTTGAGTTCCTCTATCGACTCGTTGCTACAATCTAGTAGATAGATCTTGACTTGTTTGTTTGCATGCTGTAGAAATTTTTTATTTTCCATGCTACGAACCCCTACATTTAGTCGTCGCTAGGCAATCCAAAACCTAATTGTAATTTTTTAGATATCTTTGTGATTTTTAATAGATCATTTGAATTTCGTAAAAAATATATAGCCTAAGCCTTAAGCCTGTGGCAAAAGCCCATCACATTTCTTAGCCCATGAACAAAGCATTTTCCATCAGGTATATTCGTGACATCTCACGCTAAGGATAAATAATAATGCACTTTATGAAGAAATAAGTTTGGCAATGTTATAATACTCATTTCACAAAAGTTAAATGTATGTTCGCATATTTGGAGTCATTCCTCAATATTAAGGTGCATGGAAATTTATGATTTAGCAAAGAAAATAGGACTAAGCTGTTGTACTACGCACATCGAGATCTCGAAGGGCGAAAAGACTTACAATTTCAAATATCCTCTGCTTGTGGTGGAATACACTACTATTACTACTATTTGACAGTTGGTACTGTTGATTTTTGTATTATTATTTTTCATCTTCCGACTCAATTGTAACAAGTTAGCATCAACTTATTCTTCCATTTTATTCTGTTGCTCCCACTCTTTACACACATTGTAACCTCCATCAAGATCATGCCAACTATTCTGGAAAAACCTATGAATGTTTTGTAGAGAGCACAATGAAGACGTGGGGCAGTGGCTAGGGCTAGGGCTAGTGAGGGCACAGTGGGAGAAAGACCATGGCGGCGAAGAGGAGATCAGAAGCAGCGGCCAAACCCAGTCCATGCAAATTATTGGCCTTAAGGTGAGTCAGAATAAATATAATTACTTATACTAAACGTATATACTTGTTTATAACTCACTTTCTTGTCAATTCATGGTCACCGTGTTTTTAACAAAATTTGCGTTAGTATACATTGTCCGTTAAGTATAAAACAAATTATGTCAATTGTGAGAATATAATAAAATAGGAAACCATATGGCTCCTAAGTTTAATTTTAGTCACTTGTATGAGCACAGTGTTTATGCATGCGTGTATCCTTATCTATCTTGGTAGAGATATATAAATTGTATGATTTAAGAATATCTTGATAGAGGTTTCTACTTTATGATTAGGAATACTCAAATGGAAAAATCATGATAATAGAGCTTTCAGATTTCTACTTTATGGGACTGTGTGTTTGGCTTATGGGTCGGGAACCCCCACGCAGTGTTGTATGAGGTGCTAGTTGTCTAGGGCCCTAGTTCCTCCTCCTACAAATTCACATTGCTCTTCTATAGAAAACGATATATCAATATTTTATTATACACCTAATACGTCCAATTTGCATCACCATTCTATATCATAATTTGCCTCTATTCATTGATATATTTAATATTAAGAGGTGTTACTTATGTCTTTTCATCTATTTTTGCATGTTGGATGATTCTTGGAGGATGAACTGCCGGAGTCAGGATTCTGATGGAAAAAAGAGGTGTTTTGATGCAATTTCCCGAAGATAAGAAAAATACCAGAAAAATTATGGAAAATCATATTTTCCCAAAAGACGAAGAAAGCCAGAAGGGGAGGCGGAGATGCCCCCCAGGCGCGGGCCACCCCTGGTCGCGCCTACAGGGGGTGTGGCCCACCTGGCCCACCTTTGGCTCCGCCCTCTCGCCTATATCTTCTCCTCTAAACCCTAAAACACAGGAGGGTGACCATAGAAAGATTCCGCCGCCTCTGTGGGGCAGAAAACATCGAGAGAGAAAGAGCTCTCTGGCAGACAGATTTCTGCCGGGTAAATTCCTTCCAGAGAGGGAAGATCGTCGCCATCAACACCATCATCAAGACAGACTTCATCGGGATCATCATCATCCACACCATCATCTCCACCAGCACCATCATCACCACTCCATCCTGCTGTAACAATTGAGTTGAATACTTGCATAGTTCTTAGGGGAAACTTTCCCGGTGTTGATTACTATTGTAGTTGATGCTTGTGAGTGGAACAATTGGATTATTGTTTATGTTCAGATTGTTATTCATCACCATATCATCTTTGATCTTAATCCATATTATGTCTTGTGAGTAGTTCGTTTAGTTCTTGAGGACATGGGAGAAGTCATGCTGCTAGTAGTGGATTTGTGTTGAGATATTATTCAATGGTTTAGTATTTAAGTTGTGGTGTTATTCTTCTAGTGGTGTCATGTGAACGTCGACTACATGATACTTCACCATTTATGGGCCGGGGGGAATGCATTGTGTATTTGGCTACTAATTGTGGGGTTGCCCGAGTGACAGAAACCTGAACCCCTGTTAGGACACCACTGCATAAGGGAGCGTAGGATCTCAGAGTTTAAGGCTGTGGTTAGGTTTATATCTTAATTGCTTTCCTATAGTTGCGGATGCTTGTAGGGGGTTTAATCACAAGTATGTATTAGTCCAAGTAAGGTCGGTACATTAGCACAAGTTCACCCACACAACACTTACAACACCAAAGAAGGGTACTCAGCTATTTGAAGCGAAAGCACTTGACAGAATTCCCATGTGTGCTCAAGAACGTTTGGTCCTTATAAGTATTTCCACCGGCTTGTCCTTTGCTAAGAAAGGATTGGGCCACTTGCTGCATTTGTTCGTTGTCTTTATTACTTGCACTTTATTTCTTTGCTTTATCAGAAAACCCCTAAAAATCCGTTTGCTAAGTATTTACAGAGATTTCCTGCTCCATACCACTAGTCAGCACCTTCTGCTCCTCGTTGGGATCGAAACTCCTATTTATCAAAAGTACTACGATACACCCCCTATACTTGTGGGTTATCAAGACTATTTTCTGGCGCCGTTGCCGGGGAGTGAAGCGATATTGAATAGTGGAACTGGTAAAGGAAACTTCTACTGTGAGTATTGTTTTTTATTTATGTTTGTTACTTTGTTTCCAATATGGATAACCCACTTGGTTTTATGTTTGGGAAAACTACTATCACTGTTAGGGTAGTAGATGAACCACCACCTGTTGAGATAGATCCTTTTAAGATACCTACAAGTATTATTGATCGTGTTATGGATAATTATTATTTAGGGGATGGAACTATCCACCCTGGTGATCATTTGCTTTTTGTCCATGAATTATGCAGGTTGTTTAAGTGTGCAGGTATCACAACTAAACAGGTGAAGAAGTTACTCTCTATACCCTTGAAAGGAAGAGCTGAAGAATGGTATAATCTGCTGAAGAATGGGCAATCCATGGAATGGGAGGAAATAGTGCCTCTCTTTTATTCTAAATTCCATCCTCCCAGTGAAATTCATAAGGATAGAAATCTGATATATAACTTTTGGCCTCGTGATGGAGAGAGTACAGCTCAAGCTTGGGGGAGATTGAAGTTACTAATGCTTAAATGTCCTATTCATGAATTCCCTAACAATATTATTATCAATAACTTTTATGCTAGGCTTTCTCTTCATGATAAAGATTTACTAGATGCTTCTTGTGATGGATCTTTCACACGTATGAAGGAAGAAGCTAAATGGGATCAAATAGACTTTATTCAAGAGAACACTGAAGCTTGGGAGAATGACAAAGGAAGAAAGTCAGGTATAAACTATGATTATAAATGCATTAAATCTTTTATGGGAACTGATGACTTCCGTGATATTAGTAATGAGTATGGTCTTGACTCTCAAGTTCTTGCAAAATGTTTTAAGGCCTTTGCCTCTTATATTGAAATTCCCAAAAAAGAGTGGGACAAGTACCATGCTCCTTATAAATACATTGTTACCCATGTTCCTGCTAGCATAGAAGTTTGTACTGTTGATCCTATTTTGCCTGAACCTTATGTTGATAAAATCCCTTTTACTGCTAAGGTAAAGGAACATTCTATCATAGCTAATGTGGTTAGCAAAAGTACAAACAAAACTATGGAACCAATGAGCAAATAAATATTGAACCTGTGGTAGCTATTGTGAAAGATCTTGTCACTAGAAATATAGAGGATGAGCACATTGTCTTCTGTGAAGACGCTTCTAATATTGTCTCTCATCCTAGAAAAGCTAGAAAAGCTAGTGTCTCTGTGCTTTCTGTTAGAATTGGTGACCATTGCTATTATGGTTTATGTGATATAGGTTCTAGTTCTAGTGATATACCTTATGAGCTTTACAGGGAAATTACGCATGAAATTGGTTCTTGTGAGCTTGAGGACCTTGATGTGGTTATTCACCTTGCTAATAGAGAGACAGTATGTTCCATTGGCATTGTAAGAGATGTGGAGGTTCTTTGTGGTAAGATTAAATATCCTGCTGATTTTCTAGTACTTGGTAAAGAAGCTAGTAAAACCTATCCTATTATCTTTGGTAGACCCTTCTTGAACACTTGTGGGGCTATCATAGATTGTAGGAAGGAAAAAGTTTTGACTAAGTTTGATGGAGAGTCTTATGAGTTTAATTTTTCCAAATTTGCTAAAACTCCTTATGAAAATGAACTGCCTAATGAGGATTTCAGGGTTGAACTACTTTTTGCTATTTCTCTTGCTCCTAACAATGCCTTGCGGCAGTTTATGGAAGATCATGAAAGCGATGTCTTCGTTAAGGAGAGAAATGAGATCGATGAGGTTTTCCTTCATCAGCCTGAGTTACTTAAGCATAATCTACATGTGGAAGATTTGGGTACCACACTACCACCTAAAGGGGGCCCTGTTTTCGAATTAAAACATTTACTTAATGATCTTAAATATGCTTATATTAATGATAATAAAGTTTATCCTATTATTATTAGTTCTGAACTTTCATGATAGTAAGAAGAGAGGTTATTGGAGATACTGAAGAAACACCGAGGAGCTATGGGTTATACTCTTGATTATTTAAAAGGGATTTCTCCTACTATATGTCAACATGCTATTAATATAGAACCTGATGCAAAACCAGTTGTTGAGCACCAACGCTGTCTAAATACTAAGATGAAGGATGTGGTAATAAATGAGGTATTAAAACTCCTTGATGCTGGTATTATTTACCCTATTGCTAATAGCCAATGGGTTAGCCTCGTTCATTGTGTTCTAAAGAAAGGGGGAATTACTGTTGTTCCTAATGAAAATAATGAGCTTATACCCCAAAGAGTAGTGGTTGGGTATAGGATGTGCATCGATTTTAGAAAGGTTAATAAAGTTGCTAAGAAAGATCATTATCCTTTGCCCTTTATTGATCAAATTCTAGAAAGGTTGTCTAAAAAGACCCACTTTTGCTTTCTTGATGGTTATTCTGGGTTGTGTCAAATCGCTGTGAAAGCACAAGACCAAGAGAAAACCACTTTCACTTGTCCTTATGGCACTTATGCTTATAGGCGTATGCCTTTTGGTTTATGTAATGCTCCTGCTACCTTTCAGAGATGCATGTCTGCTATCTTTCATGGTTTTTGTGAAGAAATTGTGGAGGTTTTCATGGACGATTTCTCCGTCTATGGAACTTCTTTTGATAACTGTTTGCACAACCTTGATAAAGTTTTGCAGAGATGTGAAGAAACCAACCTTGTTCTTAATTGGGAGAAATGCAATTTCATGGTTAATGAAGGGATTGTTCTTGGACACAAAATTTCTGAAAGAGGCATTGAAGTTGACAGAGCCAAAATTGAAGCAATTGAGAAGATGCCTTGTCCTAGGGATATAAAAGGTATTCGAAGTATCCTTGGTCATGCTGGTTTCTATAGGAGGTTTATTAAAGATTTCTCCAAAATTTCAAAGCCCCTTAACAATCTTCTTCAAAAAGATGTACCTGTTGTTTTTTATGATGATTGTAAGGAAGCTTTTGAAACTTTGAAGAATGCTTTGACTACTGCTCCTATTGTTCAACCACCTGATTGGAGTTTACCTTTTGAAATTATGTGTGATGCTAGTGATTTTGCTATGGGTGCTGTCCTTGGGCAACGTGTTGATAATAAGTTGAATGTTATTCATTATGCTAGCAAGACTCTAGATGCTGCTCAAAAGAATTATGCTACTACTGAAAAAGTGTTCTTAGCTGTAATCTTTGCCTGTGATAAGTTTAGACCCTATATTGTTGATTCAAAGGTCACTATTCATACTGATCATGCTGCTATTAAGTACCTTATGACAAAGAAGGTCGCTAAGCCTAGGCTTATTAGATGGGTGTTGCTTTTACAAGAGTTTGATCTGCATATTGTAGATAGGAAAGGTGCTGAAAATCCTATTGCTGACAATTTATATCGTTTGGAAAACATTTCTTTTGATTCTTTGCCTGTTATCGATAGTTTTCCAAATGAGCAGTTGGCTGCAATAAGGGTAATTCCGCATGAGAGTCCTTGGTATGCTGATTATGCTAACTTTATTGTTTCCAAGTATTTGCCTCCACCCTTTACAACCCAGCAAAGAAGAAAATTCTTTTATGATCTAAGGCATTACTTTTGGGATGACCCACCCTTATATAAAGAAGGAGTAGATAGTATTATGCGAAGATGTGTTCCCGAATTTGAACAACAAGAGATATTGAGAAAATGTCATGGTAGTGCTTATGGAGGACATCATGCTGGTGATAGGACTGCACAAAAGGTTTTACAATCTGGATTTTATTGGCCTACCCTTTTCAAAGATGCAAGGAAGTTTGTCTTATCATGTGATGAATGTCAAAGAGATGGTAACATTTCTAGACAAAATGAAATGCCTATGAATTATTCTCTTGTTATTGAACCTTTTTATTGTTGGGGATTTGACTTCATGGGTCCCTTTCCTCCTTCAAAAGGGTATACTCATATTCTTGTTGTTGTTGACTATGTTACAAAGTGGGTAGAGGCCATACCTACAAATAATGCTAATGGTAATACCTCCTTAAAAATGCTTAAAGATGTTATTTTTCCTAGGTTTGGTGTGCCTAGATATCTCATGACTGATGGAGGCTCTCATTTTATTCATGGTGGTTTTAGGAAAACTCTCGCTAATATGATGTTAACCATAGAATTGCTTCAGCTTATCACCCCCAAACCAGTGCGCAAGTAGAACTTTCCAATAGGGAAATTAAATCTATCTTGCAGAAGACTGTTAACAGATCTAGGAAAAATTGGGCTAAAAAGTTGAATGGCGCCTTATGGGCTTATATAACTGCTTACAAAAATCCTATGGGGATGTCTCCTTACAAAATGGTCTATGAGAAATCTTGTCACTTGCCTTCAGAATTAGAACACAAAGCTTATTGGGCAGTAAAACAATTGAATAGAGTTTTTAAACTTGCTGGTGAGAAAAGATTGCTTGACTTGAGTACTTTTGATGAGTGGAGAAGTGAAGCTTATAAAAATGCTAGAATCTATAAGGATAAAGTAAAAAGATGGCACGATAGGAGAATTCTCAAAAGGGAGTTCCATGTTGGTGAGAAAGTTCTTTTGTATAGGTCTCATCTCATATTTTTTGTAGGGAAACTACTCTCAAAATGGGAAGGGCCTTTTGTTATTAAGGAAGTATATCGTTCAGGTGCTATAAAAATATCTTCTTTGAAGGATGACACCACACAGGTGGTGAATGGTTAAAGACTAAAACATTATATTTCTGGAGATTCTTATAACAAAGATGTTGATATTATTCAAATGGTGACCCCGGAAGAATTTATCAGAAACCAAACACCATAATCTGCAGAGTTTGTCTTTGAATAGGTAAAAGTGGTGAAAACAGAAGGTTCTTGAAAACCTTAACTTTTATATTTTTTATGTTTTTATTACATACGGAAGGTTACGAGATGAAACAAAGGAGGAAACAGAGGCCAGGGTGGCCACACCCACCCTAGGCATGGGCCCTAGCTGGCCGTGCCTGGAGGGGGTGTGAGCCTCTCCGTCTTCGCCTCGTTTTCGCACCAGTACTTTCCTTATGCTTTGAAACTTCATAATATATAACCCCCGGATCCCTTGAGGTTCATATACCGTGTTCTCATCGTGTTTTCATTTCGATATGTTTCTGTCAGGAAGATTCTCAGTTTTGGAGCTACAATGTCTTCCTCTGGTTCACCCATAGAGCATTGCTCCTCGGATGCTATCAACCCGTACATGTATGAGTTGAAGATTCATCCCAAGGAGTTGATTCTCAAAGATGGGAAGGTGCAGATGAAAGAAGTTCAAGGCCCTAAAATAGAAGGCAGTCTGGAAGACAGGATGGAAGCCTTGGAACAGGAAGTTTTCAGGTACAAGAAGATGGCGGAACGCAAAGTGGATATCATCCATAAGATAAGTTCAAAACTCATCACCAAGCACAAGGAGGAGGTTGCTAAGCTTCGGTATGAAATTCTATCACTCCATCAAGCCACCAACTGATTACAAGCATAGCTTATGACACACAAAATCAAAACTGTGAGTATGAGGCTAGATTTAATCACATAAGCTCTGCTGCTAGTTTCAGGATTATGGAAATCAAGGCATCATTTTTGGATGGATAACCTTTCCCTTGGAAGTTTGATGATGACAAGAGAACACCACCATCACCGAAGGAGTAATTCTTCATCAGGTTTTGCATCCCCTTGGCTTGTTCAAAGCTTGGGGGAGTGTCGCGGTATCACATCATTATCTTTTACCTTTTTAGTAGAGTCATATCTTTGGTAGAGAAGTTATCTTATAGGTTGGTTTGCTTGTGGAAGTATCTCTCCTTTAGTTGATTATATATGTATCCCTTGGTGTGAGTGCCTTTATGGAATTTAATGAGAAGTCTCATCTTTTACTTTTTGCACTTTTTATTTTAGTTTGCAATCTCTATTATATGATTGATCTTGTTGATCAGTATTGGCATCACTTTGGGAGCATCAAGTAGATCTAAATTGGTTTTGGCAAACCGAGCTATGGTCAGTAGCAACACTTTTTGAGGTTTGAAAGGAAAAGAGAAAAAGCTTACAGGTATTTTGTATCATTTATTTTTTTCTTGATTGGCTCATAAGCTTAGTATTCTTTATTTAAGATCTTTTGTTTCTTCAAGGAAGATTGCATGTTTGGCTTTATCACTTGTAGGTTTTCTTGTTTCCTTCAACTCTTTTGCTTGCTACCCAGCCTTGCTAGCCAAAAACCTGTTTTGAGAAGGCATACTTCTCATGCATCCAATCCCTTTGAACCAAAACATGTGCCATTTGTGTCCACCATATCTACCTATTAGCATCATTGCTATTCCAAGAAAATTCTCAAGCTTCATCTATCTTTAGAATTAAAGATTATTTTGTTATGTGAAAACTAGTTAGTAAAGCTCTCACGAACTTGATGGCACACCTTATTTTCTTGCCCCTAATAAACTTGAACCATTGTTTCATCAAAGTTGTATATGCCTGCATCTATACGTTGGGATTAGCAGAACCGTGTTGTCACGGGGAACGCTTTCAACACTTATGAATACATATCTAGTTGATATCATGCTCTTTTGTTTGCGGATGTCGTCGGTGTGAAATAAAAGGGGAGCTTGTAAGTCCATGGATTTATGTATGTGTGTTAGAGAAATGCATGGCCCGCTAGCCTAAGCCATGCCTAATCATGGTGGAAACTTGCAGCATAACCATAGTGAGCAATCTGTGAAGCATCCTCAATAACAACCTATGCAAATAGCAAATAAAAAGATCATTGAGATGCTCACTGTCTACTTGCCTTGTCATTTTGATTATGGGATAGCTCATGTATCATGTGCAAGGGGTACCCTGTTGGCGGTTCTTTATGATACACATATACTTACAATGACAAGAACTTACCGGTAACTAAAGTTGAGTAGCATTAGGAGCGGCCCTCGTACTCAAGGGACATGAGATTGTCAACTATATTTCGTCAAGCATATACTCCATCTTTGTTCACTTTAACCTTAATCACCTCAAGATGCTTATGATATGGGCAATGAGAGCTCAAAGCTAGTAAGTACCATAATCTTTTGGAAGCTCTTTATGAACTTGAAATCCTTGCTTCCCTCTATGAGGGGCCTTTCTCCTATTTCTAAGTTGAGTCAGTAAACCTACTTCCTCTCTATCTCCAGCAAGCATTTGAGTTGTTGTGTTTCAAGCATTCATATGATGATTTATCCAATCATGTTCTTTATCTTCCTTGTTTGCACAAGAATCTTATCTATTGAGTATTACTTTGAAAGCCATCATTATGAAAAGCCTTTTATGTTTGAGAAAAGAGTACTATTGTTGTGAAACTTCTTCTACAAAAGCTTTTTGTGAAACTGTTTGCCAGCTGTTCTCTGACCAAGAACAAAGTTTGCCAATTCCAATTATGATTTATCTTTATGAATCTCTATTATGACTCATGTACTTGTTGCAAGCTAAGTTATATAATGGTGAGTTGCTTTCTTCTATGAGTTGTGAAATGGTAAGTGTGATGATTCTTGTCCGTATTATTTTATCGATGCTTCATTCCATAAACCTGTGGACATGTTAACTGAGCTCAGTTTTCGCTTGGGTCAAGCGAAGGTCTAAGCTTGGGGGGAGTTGATACGTCCAATTTGCATCACCATTATATATCATAATTTGCCTCTATTCATTGATATATTTCATATTAAGAGGTGTTACTTATGTATTTTCATATGTTTTTGCATGTTGGATGATTCTTGGAGGATGAACTGCCGGAGTCAGGATTCTGATGGAAAAAGAGGTGTTTTGATGCAATTTCGTGAAGATCAGAAAAATACCAGAACAATTATGGAAAATCATATTTTCCCAGAAGACAAAGGAAGCTAGAAGGGGAGGCGGAGATGGGCCACAGGGGGCCCACACCCCCCCAGGTGTGGGCCACCCCTGGCCGCGCCTACAGGGGGTGTGGCCCCACCTGGCCCACCTCTGGCTCCGCCCTATCGCCTATATCTTCTCCTCGAAACCCTAAAACACGGTAGGGCGACCACATAAAGATTCCGTCGCCTCTGCGGGGCGGAAAACACCAAGAGAGAAAGAGCTCTCCGGCAGACAGATTTCTGCCGGGGAAATTCCTTTCCTGAGAGGGGAGATCGTCGCCATCAACACCATCGTCAAGCCGGACTTCATCGGGATCATCATCATCCACACTGTCATCACCACCAGCACCATCATCACCACTCCATCCCGCTATAACAATTGAGTTGAATACTTGCATAGTTCTTAGGGGAAACTTTCCTAGTGTTGATTACTAGTGTAGTTGATGCTTGTGAGTGGAACGATTGGATTATTGTTTATGTTCAGATTGATATTCATCACCATATCATCTTTGATCTAGATCCATATGATGTCTTGTGAGTAGTTCGTTTAGTTCTTGAGGACATGGGAGAAGTTATGATGTTTGTAGTGGATTTGTGTTGAGATATTATTCAATGGTTTAGTATTTAAGTTGTGGTGCTATTCTTCTAGTGGTGTCATGTAAACGTTGACTACATGATACTTCACCATTTATGGGCCTAGGGGAATGCATTGTGTATTTGGCTACTGATACGTCCAAAACGTATCTACTTTCCCAAACACTTTTGCTATTGTTTCTCCTCTAAACTTGTGTGATTTGAATACAACTAACACGGACTGACGTTGTTTTCAGCAGAATTACCTTGGTGTCTAGTTTTTGTGCAGAAAATCAACTATCAAGAAAAATCTCGGAAACGCCTAGGGGGTGCGGCCACCCCAGGCACCCCATCGGCCTCCCTCTGCACCTATAAGTTGCCTCCTGACCTAAAAACAGAGGGGGGTTCGACGTTTTTCCAGAAAGAGTTCCGCTGCGCCACCACCACCCGAAACCAAGATTCGGAACCATAAACTCCATTCTGGCACCCTGTCGGGACGGGGAATTTGGGGAGGATCATCGCCATCGTCGTCACCAACTCCTCTCCATCAACCATCCATGTTTCCCTCATCCATGAGTAATCCCCCGCTGCAGGCTATGGGGATGGTAGGGATTGGATGAGTTCTATCATGTAATCGAATAAGATTGTTAGGGCATAGTGCCTAGTATCTCTATTAGTGCTATTTGACTTTGTTGCAACTTGTTGTTCTTAATGCTTGTCACTAGAGCACGAGTGCCATGATCTCAGATCTGAAATTATTATTGAATCATTATGATAGTATTGTTTGTGATCTTATCTGCAAGTTGTGTACACATATCATTGTCTGGATCCAAAGGCCCCGAAGTGACAGAAATTGGGATAACCGGAGGGTATGGTTGTGGTGTGAGGATCACGTGTGTTCATGGAGTGTTAGTGCTTTGCTTCGGTGCTCTATTAAAAGGGGCACCTTAATTGCCAGTAGTTCCCTAGAGGCCCCACTGCCACGGGCTGGCTGGACAGAAGATGTTGTGCAAGTTCTCATTGCGAGCACGTATGACTATATGTGGAGCACGTATGACTATATATGGACTGTTACTTTTACTATTACTCTTGTTTCACTGTTGCTAGTACTTTGTTGTTGCTACTACAAACCGTTGCTACAGATAAACTTCTGTGAGCAAGAACTATTTCCAGGTGCAGCTGAATTGACAACTCAGTTGTTAAGGCTTGCAAGTATTATTTGGCTCCCCTTGTGTCGAATCAATAAATTGGGTAATACTACCCGCGAAGACTGTTGCGATCCCCTATACTTGTGGGTCATCAAGACTATTTTCTGGCGCCGTTGCCGGGGAGCATATCTTTATTTGTAAGTTCACTTGGATCTATTATTGTTCACTGCTACTCCTTTCATCATGGGGAAGTCTCGTGATGGAAATTTTCCTATTTTACCATCCACTACAAGAAGAGGTACAGTCCTAAACACCTCTGATGCTCTTGATTCACCGTTTGTTATAAGTAAGCTTGTTACACCACCACATACTCATGCTACACACACTGCTACTATTTCTGAGTCTGAAACTGATTTTGATACTCATGATGTTACTTCTACTGTGCTTGATGCGAGGGGTTCATTAGGTCCTTTCCTAGATGCTACTATGGCTAGTATAGGAAATACTAAAACTCCTAGTGAATACACTGTTACACATGTTAGCTCACCAGAGTCTAGAGAGAGTTATGATATTAATGATGGTTACATTGAGTTCACTGATGAATTTGTTGAAGAGTGCCGAAACACACATGGTACTAGTGCTATTAAGAATCTCCTTGCAAGACGTACCATTATTCCTAAGTTGTCCTCTGATCCTAAGTTTGCCACCTCTCCCATAGATATTAAATATAAAGATTATGATTTCTCTCTTGATTTATCCTACTTAGACATTGTTGAGAAAGAACCTTTTTGTGGGACTAAAAATGAGAGTGATGTGGCTCATATGAATGAGCTTTCCACTATGAGTGCTTTATTCTCTGATGATTTTAAGATGCGCAAGTACTTTGTTGATAAGATCTTCACTTTTCACTAAAAGGAAACACTAGGGCTTGGTTTAATAGATTACCTATTGGTTCCATTGATAGCCCTAATTGTTTGATTGCTTCTTTCTTCCAGAAATATTTTCCTCCTAGTGCTAGACATGCTGCTTTGCAGAGACTTTAATTTTAAACAGGGAGAAGAAGGGAAATTGCCTGAGTCATGGACAACGTTCTATGCCTTGATTCATGCACATCCCGGATGTCCATTGCCTAAGATTATGAGCTTCTTGATATTTATTATAATGGACTATCTAATGATGCTAGGACATACCTAGATAGCTTTTCTGATTGTGTTTTCAGGAAAAGCAGTCCTACAAATACTGAAGAATTAATGGCTAAAATACGCAAGAATTATGATGATTGGACTTCAAGTGAGCTAAATACACCTGAGCCTATTACTCCTGAACCAGTTGTGCCTAAACCAGTTCTAATACCAACACCAAAGAAGAGAGGAGTTATTGCATTAAATGATGAAGTGATGAAGGAAGCTAAGAAGTGTCTAAAGGAGAAAGGTATTAGAGCTGAAGATGTGAAGAATCCACCTCCTATAGAAGAATTATGTAAGCCAATTCCCCACTCATCCACTAATGAGGTACACTCTCTCCAACACTTTGATGAAGGTGATATTCCTTATGGTAAGCCTCCTGATCAATGTTTAGAGGAACTTGACATTTTTATTGTTAAACAAGGTAATTTCAAGTTCAGAATCATTTATTGGAAAACTCTAGATCTATTAAAGAGTTGAAAGATATTGTGGAAAGAACTTCTAATGATATTAAAATGCTTTGTAAACACTTTCAAATGGTTCAAACTCAACTTGATCAACTTGCTAAGGTACAAAAGGATATGCTAGCTAATGCCTCGGGATATAAACATGCTTATGGAATTAGTACTAGGAGTGGTATAGCTAATCAAGATCCTTTATATCCTGAAGGACACCCTAAAAGAGCTGAACAGGATTCTCAGCAAGGTGAAAGTAGTGGTAGTCCTCGTAAGAGAAAGAAAAAGAAACATAGAATAGTTGAGGAACCCCTTGAACCTGTTGTAGATCCTAATAGTATATCTGTCTGTGATGCTGAAACTAAGAGTGGTAATGATAAAAATGATGCTCCTAATAAGGAGGAAGAACCTGAGAAGCACACTAAGAACACTAGGTACACTAAGGAAGATTTTATTTCTAATAAACATGGTAAAGAGAGAGAACCTTGGGTGCAGAAACCTATGCCTTTTCCAGGTAAGAAACACAAGTCAAAGGAGGAAGAACACTACAACAAGTTTTGTGAGTGGATGAAACCTTTATTTTTTCAAATTCCTTTGACTGATGCTATTAAGTTTCCTCCTTATTCAAAGTATATGAAGGATATTGTCTCTAATAAAAGGAAGATTCCCAATGAGGAGATTTCTACTCTGCTTGCTAATTATTCCTTCAATGGTAAGGTTTCAAAGAAACTTGGTGATACAGGTATACCAACTATTCCTTGCTCTATTAAGAACAATTATGTTAGAACTGCTTTATGTGATTTGGGAGATGGAGTTAGTGTTATGCCTTTTTCTCTCTACAAGAGACTCCAGCTAGAAAAGTTGATACCAACTGATATATCTTTGCAAATGGCTGATAAGTCAACTACTATTCCTGTTGGTATATGTGAGGATGTTCCTGTTCAAGTGGCTCATAATTTTTTGGTTTTAACTGATTTTGTTGTGCTTGAAATGCCTGAAGATGATAATATGTCTATTATTCTTGGGAGACCTTTTCTTAATACTGTAGGTGTTGTCATCAATTGTAATCAAGGGAAAGTAACTTTCAATATTAATGACAAAGATCATACTGTCTATTTCCCCAAGAAGGTTGCTAAAATCTATTGCCTGAACTCTATTGAAAATATTGAGAGCATCAAGGTTGGAGAAATATATTGTCCCATTCCACAAGAAAATTTTGAAACTATTATGATTGGGACCATTATTATCAAGCTTGAGATAACATAATCACTTGGTGGAATACAAAGTTTTGTCTCATCTAAGATTGTTTTGGTAACAAGACTTTATCAACCTTGTTAACAAAAGGATTTTAATGAACAAAATAATGTTTTCACTGTGGTTATTCTTTCTCCCTTTTACTTTCATCCTTCCTAGTCTTTGCTTTTTCTCTTGGTAGCTTTAGTTGTTTGCTTGTTAGAGTGTCCTAGAACTTCTGTAGTTTGGTTTTTGTTTGCTTTTGCTTCTTCTGAAAAAAATTGTTTCTGCGAGAAAATCAATTTTCATACCCTAAAAATTGGCCAAAAATAAATTTTCCCGAAAAAATCCAGAAAATTCAAAATAATTTTTTCCTCGAAAAAAGGGGCAGAGGGACACCTGGAGTGACTCAGGGGGCCACCCCAGGCACCCAAACCACAGGTGGGCGCGGCCTCTCTACAAGTGGCGCCTGGGTGGGGTGTGGCCCACCTGGGCCCCTCCAAGGTGCCTCCTCCCAACCTTCTTGTTTCTATCTCCCGAAAAACACCGGAAAACTTTCTCAAGCACGAGTTCTTGCTGTTCTTGCTCGCGATTTTGAATCTCCTTGCTCAGCCCATCTTTGTTGCTGATTTTTGGAGAGTTTGCTCCTTGGTATGTGCCTCCTCCACTTGTCCAATTAGATTTGTGATTGATAGATTGTATCTTGAGTATTTTCCTGTCATAGGTGTCAGGTTGTGTGAGCTTGCATGCTTGTTATATGCTTAGAAATTTCATTTTGATGCATGTGTAGCCCTCTAGCAAGTTCCTATAGTAGTTGCTCATCATTTATCAACTTGGAAATCACTTGGTTTGATGTTTGTCTAATTTTTTTAGAAATAGTGGTCATGGACAACCACAGCTTTGGTGAAATATTTGAGAGTGATGCACCTATAAGAACAAGGCCTTCAAGATCATCCTCATGAGCCAGGCCCTCATACAATGAGGATCTCATTACTCCGCAATTTGGTGACGAGGGAGATGAGGGGGATGCGCACCCCTCCACCTTTCCTTGCCAAACCTTCTTGCGGGCTGCTGGGATTCTTGATGATTTTATGACCTTGGTTCGGAGGGCTGGACTACCAAGCTATATGCAGGATGAGAGCGTGCAATATGCTATGCTCACTAAAACATTTGTGGGAGCTTTTATTTTCTAACAGGATGTTCAAGCCAGATGTGCCTTTCAAACTTTATGGCAGGTCTTATAATTTGACATTGAAGAAATTTTGTGAGTCCATGGGACTTGGTACAGCTGGGTCGGTGAAAAATATTCCAGCTCAACCCTCTTATTTGTTGGAGCTTTACCGTAGGATAACCAATGATGATGACCGTAGAGCTCAATGGGGAAAGATAAAAAAAATATTCAACTCCCAGCCATCAGGTATTTTGCTTACTATCTTGACACTAGTGTTCTTGGTAGGGAGAACACTAGTAATATTTCCAACTATCAATTGGCCTTCATAGCTGCTGTGCTCAACAATGAAACTAGGTACAATCTTGGTTCTCTCATTGCTCGTCGTTTAGCTGCTAAGGGACCCATTTATGGGGGAATTATTGATGCACGTGTTGCTGCTACCTTGGACCTTGTTGTTGATCCAAATGATACAGTCTTGGCTCCTCAGAGGCTTGATCTTGCTGCTATGAAAGCGCATCACTTTGTCACCACTAGCTATACCCTTGAGAGCTTGGTTTATAGAATGATGTTTATTGATGGGGAAGAGAGAGAGATCCCTCTACCCCAAACCACTTTGTTCAGTATTTCTCAGGGACCTTTATCACGCTCCAAGGAGGAGATGGATGACAAGCTACGTGTTCTTGGTTTCCATGGACACTATCAAGAGGAAGCACCCTCATACGACCCCTCTGTGTACTACACAGGGGAGTCCTCGAGCTCATACCAGGACGAGGGAGCCTCCTCGACGTACTACGGAGGTGCACCTTCTTGGGCACCATGGGATTGATCTCCACTTAGGCCAAAAGCCTAAGCTTGGGGGAGGTATATCGATATCACACTCATCTATATATCATGTTTCTTCGGTTCTTTGTATATCCATTGTTTCGTTTTCTTTTTGGTTTTTGTTGCTGCTTTCTCAAAACACAAAAATACCAAAAATATTTTTGTTATTTCTCTTGGTTTGTTTCTTTGTTTTTTGGTTTTGGTTTGCCTTAAAATAAAACTCCAAAAATATTTTGCTTTGTTTGGTTTGTTTTGTTTTGTTTTGTTTGCTTGTTTGAAAAAAATCGAAAACACCAAAAATATTTGTTGTTCTTCTTTGGTTTTGTGAGTTCTTTGCAGGGTTCAGCCGTCTTCAGTGGAGTTTGGTTTCATGTTATTATTCAAGTCACACAAGTGAAGGGCAATAATGAAGATTAAGACAACTTGAGGAGTGGTAAGAGGCTGGTAACGAACTCTATTTGTTTTCATTTTTGTACATATACTCATCATTGTGAGCATGTTTAGTTTGTTCATGTAAGGTGTATGTTATTATGAATTATTAGTAGTTCTTGCTTGCTTGTGATTAGCTCCAGCTTGCTAATAGTTTGTAGCATGTCATATGAATGTTTGCTTGCATTGTTATATTCATATTTTGGTATGATATTGTGGTATCCTCCTCTGAATGTTTCATTTGAATCGACTTGGCACATGCTTACGCATGCATATGACTAAACAATAGTCAGTAAGCCTCGATGATTTATTTTGCCTCAGAGTTCTTGTATCACTTTCATGCCATAATTAGTCATGTTTGTTGCAAGCATAATTACGATTGTTATTGCTCTCTCGTTTGTTGCTCCCTCTCTATTGCTAGCCTTCACTTGCACTGAGTATGAGCTCTACATGTGCTTCCAACTCCCCAAAATCAATATTGCCAACTATGTCCACCATACCTACCTATTAGCATCATTTGCTATTTCAGTGCATATTATATGCCTTCTTTTCTTCCAAATAAAATGTTTGTCTGTTTTGAGAAAGTTAGTTAGCAAAGATCTCACAAACTTGATGACACACTTTATTCCTTGCACTTAATAATCCTGAACCATTGTGACATGTCCATGAAAGGTATATGCTTGCAAATTATATGCTGGGAGTCAGCAGAACCGTGTTGTCACGGGGAACGCGTTCAACACTTTTTAGATACATATCCAGTTGATACCTTGCTCTTTTGTTTGCGGATGTCGTCGGTGTGAAATAAAAGGGGAGCTTGTGAGTTCATGGAGTCTATACATTGTGTTAGAGAAACGCCTGGGATGCTAGCCTAAGCCATGCCTAATCATGGTGGAAACTTGCAGTATCACCATAATGAGCATTTATGAAGCATCCTCAATAAAAAAGCTATGCACATAGTAAATAAAAAGATCGCTGAGATGCTCATTGTCTGCTTGTCTTGTCATTTTGATCACGGGATAGCTCCTGTATCATGTGCAAGGGGTACCCCGTTGGCGGTTCTGTATGATATGCATGTATTTACAATGACAAGAACTTACAGGTAACCAAAGTTGAGTAGCATGCGGTGTGGCCCTCGTACTCAAGGGACATGGGATTTCCAGCTTATGCTATGTCAAGCATATAACTCAGATTGGACCTCACTTTCAGCTTAACCACATAAAGATGCCTACGATAGGGCAATGAGAGCTCAAAGCTAACGAGTACCTTTCTTTTAGCATTTGGAAGCATTTCAAACTTTTCAAAACCTTTTAACTTCCTTGTTTAGTCACCACTTATTCTTTGAGCACCTTCTTGAGAGCATAGTTGTAATTCTTGTGTTTTTTCCAAAACTTGGTTAATTATGTCATGACTTTGATGCTTGTATCTCTGATATCTTTACTTCTAGTCTTCACTTGAACTTCAGAGGTGCCTTGGCATTTATATTGTGCTCTTCAAACAAAAGCAAGCGAGATACCACTCTATCATACCTTATTATGAGCATTGCAATGTTGCTTATGTTTATGTTTCATGCTACTTATTATTATTGAGTTGGTTTCTCTTCATAGCTTGCAATGACTGTTGAGTAGACTTAGTTGCAAACTTTTTATCATGAATGGTTTAAGCATCTACTCATGTGCTGAGAATATTTACATCATATGAAGCAAATGTGTTCGTGAAAGTTCTTTTATCGCACTCAGTTTTCAACTGAATTGCTTGAGGACAAGAAATAAGCTAATCTTGGGGGATTTGATACGTCCAAAACGTATCTACTTTCCCGAACACTTTTGCTATTGTTTCTCCTCTAAACTTGTGTGATTTGGATACAACTAACACGGACTGACAATGTTTTCAGCAGAATTACCTTGGTATCTAGTTTTTGTGCAGAAAATCAACTATCAGGAAAAATCCTGGAAAATATGCCAAAAATCCTATTTCACCAGAAGATCCACGGAGCCAGAGTACAAGACGGAGTGGATACCTGGGAGGCCCACACCCCTGCTAGGCGCGGGCCAGCCCTGGCCGGGCCTAGGGGGTGCGGCCACCCCAGCACCCCCTCGGCCTCCCTCTACGCCTATAAGTTGCCTCATGTCCTAAAAACAGAGGGGGATTCGCCGTTTTTCTAGAAAGAGTTCCACTGTGCTGCCACCACCAGAAACCAAGATTCGGAACCAGAAACTCCGTTCTGGCACCCTGCCGGGACGGGGAATTTGGGGAGGATCATCGCCATCGTCATCACCAACGCCTCTCCATCAACCATCCATGTTCCCCTCATCCATGAGTGAGTAATCCCCCGCTGTAGGCTATGGGGATGGTAGGGATTGGATGAGTTCTATCATGTAATCGAATAAGATTGTTAGGGCATAGTGCCTAGTATCTCTAGTAGTGCTATTTGACTTTGTTGCAACTTGTTGTGCTTAATGCTTGTCACTAGGGCACAAGTGCCTTGATCTCAGATCTAAACTTATTATTGAATCATTATGATAGTATTGTTTGTGATCTTATCTACAAGTTTCGTACACATATCATTGTCTGGATCCAAAGGCCCCGAAGTGACAGAAATTGGAATAACCGGAGGGGATGGATGTGGTGTGAGGATCATGTGTGTTCATCGAGTGTTAATGCTTTGCTCTGGTGCTCTATTAAAAGGAGCACCTTAATTGACAGTAGTTCCCTAGAGGCCCCGCCGTCATGGGCTGGCTGGACAGAAGATGTTGTGCAAGTTCTCATTGCGAGCACGTATGACTATATATGGAGCACATGCCTAGGATTATTTAGTACTTGGATGCTTATTCTTATTTATTTGCAATGCCCTAGATCTTGAAGTTACATGTTTATACTCGTCCATGCAACGCTTGTCCATCCATCCCTATGCCTACCGCACTCGAATCCCACTGTTTACTGTTACTGTTAATATTGCTCCTGTTTCACTGTTGCTGGTACTTTGCTGTTGCTACTACAAACTGTTGCTACAGATAAACTTCTGTGAGCAAGAACTATTTCTAGGTGCAGCTGAATTGACAACTCAGTTGTTAAAGCTTGCAAGTATTCTTTGGCTCCCCTTGTGTCGAATCAATAAATTGGATAATACTACCCGCGAAGACTGTTGCGATCCCCTATACTTGTGGGTCATCAGCTACTAATTGTGGGGTTTGATGTCTACGCACTTCTATTCTTGTAGACAATTGTTGGGCCTCCAAGTGCAGAGGTTTGTAGAACAACAACAAGTTTCCCTTAAGTGGATCACCCGAGGTTTATCGAACTCAGGGACGAAGTGATTAAAGGTATTCCTTCTCAAGCAACCCTGCAATCAAGATACAAGAAGTCTCTTGTGTCCCTAACACACCCAACACAGTTGTTAGGTGTATAGGTGCACTAGTTAGGTGAAGAGATAGTGAAATACAAGTGGTAACGGTGCCAGAAAATAGCTTGACGGTGAGGTAAGACTAAAGGCAAACTGAAATAAAGATGGAAGCAAGCAAACATGCAACAGATCTAGATGCAAACGGTGTTCCAATGTTTAGAAGCAAGTCCTAGGGATCTGTTATCGCCATATTTTGGCTAAAGGAGGAGATGGGCCGTGATCAAGATGGGCTTGGAAGATACGTATATTCAACGTGTTGTTGAATCGGCCTTGTGCGTGGATTTGGGCTAAATTGCCCGTGTATCTTGTATCGTAGTAGGTTCCGTTTCAGTTTAGGTAAAGATAGAGTTATAGAGTTATTCCAAAGATAGAAAGTCTCCAGACTATAAATATGTACCTAAGGTTATCGAGAAAAGGAGGACAATCACGTTCACAACAAACACAATCTCGGCGCATCGCCACCCCTTGTTTCTAGGGTTTCTTTCGGGTAAGTGTCATGCTGCCTAGATCGCATCTTGCGATCTAGGCAATATTTACTTATGCGTTATTTGGTGTTACTCGTACTGAAGCCTTGTTGATGGCGAGTAATACTACTATCGTAGATTCGTTGAGGCTAGCATCGGTGCTCTTCGCTATAATTGTTTAAGTTATGCTACCTCTAGTTACCTCGCTACCTTTGCACCTTTTCCCAAGTACAAGGGTAGCATCTTGCTTGATCTTTATTTAGCTGATTCGATCTGTTATGGTTATGCCTTGTTCTCTAAGGTTTAGTTTGATATCTACGTAGTCAGGCCTTGCAAACGGGTTGAACGATCCAGTAGTACGTAAGGACGTGGTTTACTAGTTCTAGAGAAGTTGCTCCGGTAATTGACTTTACGTCGGTTGTTAGGCCTCCTCTAGGGTTAGTTTTCTATCATCTTTTGTATCTACCAGGCTCAATTACGTGTAGGATGTTCCAGTTACGTGGTGAAAACGTTAAACTATCGTAGATCGATTTAACTTATAATGATAAAGCAAAACCCCATGTTATCGTAAATCTAATGCAGAACCATGGGATAATCGGCTCTAGGAGCCGATTCACGAAACACAGGAGCCGGTCACGGCTCAATTTTACGATACTTGTTTACAATGCAGAAATCAATCGAGCAATCCTTCACCTTCGACCAGGTATAGGTCGGTGCATCTCGAACCAAGCCAGGGCGTGTGCGGAGTTTTTGAGCCGTTGCCCGAGGGACCAGCCCCAGCAGTTCTGGAGCCTCCGGCTCTTCGTGTTGCTCGTCGCTGCTCGCCGGTGGGTTTTGGCAGCAACACATTCACGCACGGTGGGACCTTCAGCATCTGCATCAACATCCGGCCGAGATGGGGGACAGACCAGTCACGTACGACGAGCTGCCTGAGGAGCACAAGGCGAAGTATGATGACATCAAAGCTCTCTTCGAAGCCGATCTCATCGGCTCTTTTGAGAGGACCCGTAAGCATGGCATCAGGTGGAAAGGGTTCTCACCCGAGGGTGCTCTTGATGAGGTGGATCTGTCTGTTCCTTCAGAGGAGCGCACCAGAGCTCTGCGACAGGAAGTCAACTACATGGTGGCTCATTCTCTTCACCGCCATTCTGAGAGTCTGGTGAACGCTTTCGAGCGGATCGCAGTTCGCGTAGTTCAGGAGATCATGAAACATCAGTACTCTCCGTCGGGGCCTACTTTAGGGACTCACCAGGGAGAAAGACCGCTCCAGACCAGGCCACAGCTGCCATTCACACTTGCAGCTCCAGAGCCGCCAGGGGCAGCGGCGTACGTCGTCTACAAGGTTGGAGGCGACCCAGGCGATTGCCAATTCCTGTTCGAGCCACCTAAGGAAATCCCACATGGATATGTATGCACCTACGTGTCGGACTGCAATAACCTGACACGCACCAACCAGATTGCAACCGCAGGAATTTCTGCGGCAGGAGTTCCTGGGGCGGGGCTTGAGGCGGTGTTTCGAGCAACGATGTATGCAGGATGGACGCCGACAAACAGCGTGGCTAGCCAAGTATGCCAATGGACGAGTCATGAGAATCTAGCCCTGCAGCTCAAGCAGTGGAGCAAATCCGTACCATCTTGAGAGACTGGTTAAACCGTGCGAAGAAGGACAATCGGCTATTCAAAGCCGTACCCCGAAGTTTGATCTGATTCCGCCACCCAAGTATCGGCTCCACGAGTTCTCAAGGTTTAGCGTTTGGAAGGTCGAGCTCGATCGAGCACGTGAGCCGATACGCACACTAGGCATGATTTCAGAATCGGATCGATTGCGCGTAAGGTTCTTTGCGCAATCTCGGCAGGACCAGCTTTTGGGTGGTACACCTCGCTTCCACGATTCGATTCAGACACGGAAGCAAGCGGAAGCAGTTCCACATTCGGTATCATTCGAGGCTACGAGGCTGGCATTGCGACTGCACAGTCGCGGCAAAGAGGGGAGCGTAGCGAGTACATCCAGTAACGGACTGTCAAGAACCGATGTTACTCGGTCGTTTAAGCGAAAAGAAGCGGTCGGTGGCGGTGTTGGGCCTCTCGGCACCCATCAAGGATCGCTTTCCAAGTAGAGTACAACTCATTGGCGCACATGGCCCGAAGCGGCGATGTATGAACAGCGCCACCACGAGTTGTACCAAGACAAGTTCAAGCGTCCGATAGGCCTGGTCGTCTGAAGAAGATGATCCTACACAAGACCAGGAGGTGGCCGTATGAATGGGCTCGGGGCGGACCACGTGTCCTGCAAATGGGTGAAGCGGCAGGGCTGCAAAAGGGTTCGACTTGATGTGAGCAAAGCTGAGCAGATATTTGATTTATCTTTGAAAAGCGGTGAAGTTGCCGAAGGCCACAAAATCCCACGGCTCGAGATGAGCGGGAGACCGTCTTGCAAGTGGCATCACTCGTTCACCCACACCACCAATGATGCAAAAGCTACGTCGCCAGATCCAAACAGCAATAGAGCAAGGCCGTCGATCCTGGCGCTTCTCCATGAAAGTAGACACAAACCCATTTCCGGCGTCAACATGGTAGAACACAGCCACTCATGAGGCGTCGGTTGGAGTTCTCGTTCGATGTTAACATGGCGGATGGGTACCACCATGGCACATACAAGGAGGAAGCGTCGCTCTCGGGCAAAGAAAGAGAGGAGGCTGGTCCACCGACCGCCCGGCCACGATGGCGGTACTGGCGGAGCGGCAGTGAGGAAGAGTGCGATATCGAAGCCACACTCACGCACCTCCTGAATAAGTATGAGCGTCAAGATGATCGGCCGCCGTAGCGATAGAGACGATGAAGGATATGAGCACCTCTCTAGGGGAACGTCAAAAGAAGAGGAAGGCGTCGACAAACATTGGGATTGTCCTTTCTTCAAATATTGCTGGGATACGGGAATGAGCCGATTGCCTACAGTCGATAAGCGCGAATGTGGACAGCGAAGGAGGACACGGGCGGTTCGGTGTTCAAGCGTCTAGGGCCTCTCCCACCTCGAGCCGTCTGAGGAGTCCGCTCGAACAAAAGGTCTCGAGGATCCAAGGGATGACAAAGAAGAAGACAGATATCACCGGCCAAGGTGGTGTCCCGACGGACTCAGACATACCCAAAAGCGTAGAGTGCAGCGGCTGCGTAACTTGGAGGAAGCCGAAGCACAGTATCTCCACGCTTTAAAGAAAGCACGCCCGATCTGGCGTTAAAATTGGCGGACCTTGGAAATGGAAGATCGCCCGAAAAGGAAAGAGTGGCGCCCCAAACCGGTAAAAGCCGATGCAAAGACATCGGCTGGCACAAACATGGTGTTCATACTTCCGTCAGAATTCTGCGCACCAAGAACCTGCGAGCTACCAGTGGCACAGTTTGACTGCGGCCCATGGCCGGTTATCTTTGAGAAGCCACGCGAGAAGGGCTACAAACATCTGAAAGCCCTGTACCTACGAGGTTACATCAATGGGCAACTGTCGGCAAGATGTTGGTGGACACCGGCGATCAATATAATGCCATACTCCATGCTACGGTGTTTGGGACGCTCCTGCAGATCGATCAAAACCAGCGTCACGTTAAGCGACTTCAGCGGTCGGACTTGAAGCATAAAGGCGTCTTGAGCGTGGATCGACCGTGGGCGAAAAACCATCCCTCGTCATTTTCGTCGTGGACGAAAAGCACCTCTGTTGTCTTGCTAGAGAGATTGGATTCATGCTAGCTGCTGTATTCCATCCACGATGCACGAAACGATCTGATGGGATGGAGATGAGGTGGAGGTCATTCATGCGAGATGATTCTATCGAGATCTCCATAGCTGGCATGAACATCGGGAAGCGAAGATCAAGAGCCGATCTGGAATCAGTCTAGACGGTGTGGCGCATTGAAGCTACAAAAAGCGGGGTGAGGCTGGTCTTATCCAGCGGCAGAGTAGCAAAGTCCACGATCGTCATTAATGCGGCCGATCCTGCGATCGGCCACAAAAAATAAAGCAGCAATCTTCGACAAGCGGATCATGTAGTCGTGGCGGGAGATTCCTGCCATTGTAAAACAATAAGGTGTAAACCGTACTTGACTAACGCAATCAAAAGGGGCGATTCTGGCAATCGGCCCAAATTATTTTATTATCCTCACCTTGTTTGCCTGTGTTTAGCATCGATTTGTGAGGGCGGAAAGCTAGGGTATGGAATTACATCCTGACGAACTAGAGGAGATCGACATCGGTCCCGGGGATAAGCCGACCAACATTTATCGACAAAAGTTAGATCCAGTCTGCGGGGTCCGATGATAGCTCTGTTGAAAAAATATCGGGCCGCTTTGGGACTATACTGAGATGCGAGGTTAGACAGAGCATCATTGAGCATCGGCTCCGCTTAAAAGGATTTCGGCCATTCGGCAGTGAGCATGATGATGAAGGCGAAATTCGAAGAAGTCAAGAAGGAGGTCGAGAAAATGTTGACGACCAAGTTAATCAGGCCATGCGGTATCTGAGTGGATTTCTAGTATCGTACTGTAGAGAAAAGGACGACCGTGGCGTGTTGCCATAGATTTTCGGGATCTCAACGAGCTACCCCAAAGGATGAGTATCCGATGCGTGGAGAAAGCGTTAATCAACGCAGGCTGGTCATAAGATCTTGAGCTTCATGGATGGCAATGCGGTTACAACCAAATTTTATGGCGCGGAAGACATACACAAAACTGCGTTCGAGTCGAGGTTCGGTGGGGTTGTTTGAATATGTAGTGATGACATTTGGATGAAGAATGCCGCGCCACGTGCCAAGAGCCATGAATTACATTTTCCATGATCGATCGGCAAGTTGGTGGAAATTTACATTGATGACGTGGTGGTCAAGTGCCTTGATGCAAGGACACTTGGACGACCTGCAATGCGTCTGGACCGAACAAGAAAATTAGACTACGGATGAATCAAAGAAGTGCGCCTTGGGTGGCGGTCGGTTCTTGGGTTTCTTGGTCCATGAACGCGGAATTGAGATCGGCCTAAAAAGTCAGGAGGCAGTACGAACAATGAAGCCACCTACCACAAAGAAAGAACTGCAGTCTCTCATCGGCAAGATCAACTTCGTCAGAAGATTCATCTCCAATCTGTCAGGAAGAATAGAGCCGTTCATGGGACTGGTGAAAATTAAATCTGACGAGGAATTCCGCTGGGGGGCAGAGCAACAACGAGCCTTCGACGAGATCAAAGAATATCTGACGAAGCCGCCAGTGTTGGTTCCGCCCCAGCCGGATAGACCATTCTACATTTACTTGTCAGTAGCTGACACGTCCATCGCCTCAGTGGTGGTGCAAGTTTATGATGGGCTGGAGCGAGTTGTATTTTACATCAGCAGAAGGATGTTGGATGCAGAGACGAGGTATCCTGAGATCGACAAGTTGTGCCTCTGCCTGTTTTTCACCTGCACCAAGCTGCGCCACATTTTGCTATCAGCGGAGATTATCATCATATGCAAATCAGATGTCATAAAGCACATGCTGTCGGCCCCTATGTTGAAAGGCCGACTGGGCAAATGGATGTTTGCATTATCAGAGTTTGACATCCGGTATCAACCCTAAAGCTTAAGGGTCGGCATTGGCCGACCTTATCGCTGAAAGGATCAACACTAACATAGCACTATCGATCTGCGTGGGCTATGTTTTCGATGGATCGGTTTGCGACGATGGGTGCGGCATCGGCATGCTACTCGTGTCGCCCGGGAGCAATATTTTCCTTCTCCATCGGGTTATCTACCCTCGCACCAACAACGTCGGCGAGTATGAGGCGTCGCAAAGGAATGGAGTTGCTCATCGAGCTGGGCGGCGGTGGAAATTTTGGAGACTCCAAGTTGGTGATTTCTCAACTCACGGAGGAGTACAAGTGTGAGCGAGTCGCTCTTCCCATTATGGCTGCAATGCGCGAGCTGATGGCACAGTTACATAAACTTCACCGGATCCCGCGATCGCGAATACCGAGGCGAATGATCTTGCACAAATGGCTTGAGCTACAAGGGCGTAGCAGGAGCCGATGTTGTCTGAGTTCACGGAAGCGGCGATCGGAGAGCCGATATCTTCAATTACTTGAAGGATTAGGCTCGGGGGGCACCTAAACGAATAAGGTACAAGGCCATGAAGTATGTGATTATTGGGGATGACATGTTTTACAGGACTCTGGAAGGGTTATTGCTCAAATGCCTGGGGACAGCCGAGGCCAATCGGCTCCTACACGAGGTACACGAAGGCGCCTGTGGAACTCACCAATCGGCTCACAAGATGAAATGGTTGATCAGGCGATCAGGGTTTTATTGGCCCACCATGCTTGAGGACTGCTTCAAGTACTACAAAGGGTGCCAAGCATGTCAGAAATTCGGAAAAATTCAGATGGTACCCGCGTCAGCAATGAACCCCATCATCAAACCTTGGCCATTCCGAGGTTGAGGCATGGATATGATCGGCAAAATCAATCCTCCATCAAGCAAAGGCCACATGTGGATTTTGGCCATCACTGATTATTTCACTAAATGGGTGGAGGCTGTCCCGATGAAGTCAGTAAACTCAAAGGATGTTATCAACTTTGTGAAAGAACATGTCATCCATAGATTCGGGATTCCCCAAACTATCACGACCGATGGAGGTTCGGTCTTCATTTCTCACGAGTTTAGAAAGTTCTGTGAGGACACGGGGATTAAGCTGATTAGATCATCTCCATACTATGCTCAAGCAAATGGGCAAGCAGAAGCATCCAACCAGAGCCTCATCAAGCTGATCAAGAGAAAAATCGATGAGCACCCTAGGCGTTGGCATGAGGTTTTGTCAGAGGCGTTATGGGCTTATCGCATGTCATGCCATGGGGTGATAAAAAACTCGCCTTACCATCTAGTCTATGGACAAGAAGCCGTATTGCCCTGGGAAATTACGGCTGGATCAAGACGTGTCACTTTTCAGGACAATCTAACAACTGAAGAATACGCAACCCTGATGAGTGACAGCGTTGAGGATTTAAGCGAGCTCAGTGTGGTCATTGGAGAAAATCAAAGAGAACAAGGCCAAGGTAGCTGGTGCATATAACAAGAAGGTGAGGCCAAAGGAGTTCCACGTTGGTGATCTGGTATGGGAAGTTGTGTTGCCATTAGGGACTAAGGATGCAACATATGGTAAATGGTCTCCAAATTGGCACGGGCCGTGCGAGTCGATCAAGTTTTAAGAGGAAAGCGCATACATGCTTGAGGAGCTAGAGCGTAAAATTCGATGGCGGTCAGCGGTCAACATCTCAAGAAATATTTCCCAAGCATGTGGGATGAGGGATGAGATATGGGGCGATACATGAAATCGGCGAGTAAAAGCACGTGAGGCGATGGGCGGTGAAATGTGGGGGCGATACATGAAATCGGCCAAATAAACTTAAATATATAGCGATGCGGTCATCGACTCTAGAGGTTCAAGCTGTTACAAGCGGTGCGGTTTACATCTGACTCATGAAGAAATGCCTCGAAGGCGTGGAGGGCGTCAGCACGGACACGATCCACCTCGGCGATCTCGGCTTCTTCATCTTCATCCTTGCCCGTCACTAGCTGCTTGTTCAGGGCACGTATTTGCCCAGATCGGTCTTGATTGAGCTTCGGGCCTTCTGCCTCGTCTTGGGAGCGGGCGATGGATTCTTCCTTGTCGCGAATAAGCTGTTTAGTTGCCCGGACCTTCTCTTCAAGATCTTCCAACTCCCTTTTCAAGGATGCAAGCTCGGCGGTACTAACAGAGGTGTCAGTTTTGGCATCCAGAAACGCCTTTTTCTCGTTGAGCTGCTGGCATCGGCATGCGATATTGGCCGATGGAAGTTGGGCGCGGTCGATCCTCTCACGAGCTAACTTCACCCTTGACCGTAGAAAGACGGGTTACAAGCGGCAAAGCTTCACTGCAGTGCTCTTGGGAGTTGGTCTTTTATTTCACGAGCGCTCTTCACCTCCTCGGAACCCTCGATCAACTCTTGATCGGGGAGGACAAGGCTTTAAGACCTTGGAATTGAGGTGGAACAGCCCTGCCCGTGGTTCATCATCGGCAGCAGAGGAGTTGGTTCGATGGATTCAGGATCGAGCGTCGGCAAACCTGAAATATCACAACTCTGGCAGCCGAAAAAGCGTCGATGTCGTCCAGCGTGTAAGGATGAGCGAAAGAGCCTGGCGTACCTCTCCTAAGATCGAGGATAGCCGATGAGACGATCGGCTTGTGTGTGGTTCTGGGGCTTGGCCAAAGTGGTAGCCGTTTCTGCACCTTCGGGATTGCTAGATCCGGCATCGACATTGCGACTTTCCCTTTGGAAACATCGATAAATGCATGGAAGGTGCTTAGCCGATGTAAATAATGATAAATCGGCGGACAAAAGGAAACAAGTAGTAAGAGCATGAAAGGTGGTGATTTTGAAACCTCGGCTCGACGAAGAAGCTTGTAGTCCTGCGAGCTCTTTTGGGACCTGGAATGGCCCGCCTCGGCCGGTACTCGGGGCGATGGGTTCGAGAGCCGACCTTTTCCTGGAAGCCGATGGTGATGAATCTGGCGGGTTCGGTGTGATGGTCCACTCAGAATCCGTTGGGCCTAGTTCTCCTCGATTGGTGCAGGTGTCCTCCTGGAGGTGTCTTGACGGAGGCACGTAAAGGAGAACCCGATGGCATGAGCCTGTCTGCAAGAATGGAAGAATGATAAGGATCGACCAAGGCCTGAATCAGTTTACATGCGAGCTGTCTGGAGAAGGGCTCCGGCGCCTCAAGGTCTTCCTGGCAGCTACTTTCCTCACCATCGTTCTTGTTTTAGTCGGAACTAGGGGGGCAGCTGACTTAGGAGTTGCTTGGTTCTTGGAAGCCGATTGTGGTATTATCGGCTGTTTCTGCATTATGACCTTTTTCAAAGGTGGCGAGTTTTTTGAAAGAACCACGAGGAGCGGAAAGAACTTCGAAGGGAGCCATCAATGCGTAGGTGCAGGCCATCTTGTTCTTGCAAAGAAAGAGTGGATTAGTAAGAAGAATCATTTATGAGTTGCATCAAGAAAATTTACAAGTAGTGGTACCTGTTCCACGGGGATGTCATAGTCAGCATCGAGTTGTTTCAGCAACGGTCCCAGAGCTCTCCTGAAAGCGTGAGTCTTCCACATCGACCACCAGTCTTCAAAGCCATCGGTTGATGAGGCAAAGGTGAGGTCGTTGGGAATTGGGATGGTCAGAGCATCAAAGAAGGAATAACACCTTTGGTGGTGAGAGGATCGAGGCGGTCTGCTCTCTGTAAGGTGGTGGAGAAAGTGGGAGGTACTTGTCCAAGGCCAAATTGCCGAGCCACGACTCTGGTGGTAGAATTCATACCCAGGCTTGATTATTACATTGGATGTACTCATGCCAACGGAAGGAAACAGGGGCGAATCACAGTGGAAAAGAGGCTGAAAATCTTTGGTGTCATCGGCAAAATTGTCTAACTGAAGGAGAGTGGGTTTTCAAAATGTTGATTCTTCCATGTAAGGAAAGAAGATAGGATTGTCCATCCTTGAAAGAAAATCTTGAACCATTTAGGCGCACGAGGGTCACTTCTTGCTATGGTCTATACAAAGCTTAGCCATAGCTGGTGCATCGGATCTGCCTTTCACATCTGAAAGGTGCAGCTAAAAAGGGAAGTTTGGGATGTGGTTTTGAAAATACAGGTGAGCCCATAGCTGAATAAACCACCAAGGACCACTGTTTTTGCTATATGCGAGAAGAAAGCTTGACATCAACTGGAGATATCGATAGACTCTCCAAGGAGCAGTTTGCGAGAGGCCAAGTTGAGTGCCCTTGGCGATTCGTGAGCTAAGGAAAGATAATTCTTGGTTGGAGCAAGGAAGGGCCACAAAATATGAAATGTTCCGCCGAAGTTGAGAAAGGTTGTGTGTTCTTTCTACGTGACAGCCCTTTGTTTTCATATGGCGTTGAGGTAGGCTCCCTTAAATGCGATCTGTTTTAGAGGACAGTTTGTAGGGACCTTGGTGGGTTTAAAAGCAGAGGGGCTGGGTGATGTGACATCCAGACCAGTAATCATCACCACGTCTAACAGAGTTGGTGACATAGGGCCATGACCAAACATGAAGCAGTTCAGAGCGTCAGACCAGAAGTAGCCGATGGTTTTCAGAAGGTTCTCGTGCTTCTCAAGAGGAGACAATGACAAATGCAAAGCATCGGCTATTCCCGTGGTTTCCCATTGGGATTGGTAAGCTCTGGCTACCCTGCTGAACCAAGAGACCCAATGTTCAGGGGGATTAGGCCAGGCTCGCAGGCAGTCGGCCCAAGAGTTCAGATCTAGGTCTTGGCTTACGAAGGGGATTCTATTTGCTTCGCAAGAAATCAGATGGGCAGGACTAGATTCTGTACGAGGGCCAAGGCAGAGAGAATTTGGGAGAGAAGGGTGCGGTGAGAATGCGAAACCTAAAAATTTAATGGTGGAATAAGGCATTAATTCAGGTGTTCGCCATTAATTCTGATCGTGTTCATACTGCGAGGAAGTAGGCGTACCTTCAGACCGGAGACCTCTAGGTTGGTGTTGGACGATTCCGCCATCTAGTTTGCTGGCGGAGATGGATCTGTGCAGTTGGGGATTGAGGGTTATTGTCGCTGCGAGCTCAATCTAGTCAGTGGGTAATTGGAGATCTGGGTCGCCCTTTTTGAAGAGGATCGCAGGTTACCGTTTGAAACTGAAAAGTGGCCGTTTAGGTTTGCCTAAGTATGCGACCAAGTTTTGACCTTGTCAACGTTTTTTTTGGAAAGCCGATGCGTTTCCATCGGCTCTTTGAGATTTGACTTGTTTGACTGTATGAACGCAGTGTGGTGAAGGCCGATACGGTGCTATCGGCTTCTGGAGCATCGACCTATTTTGACTATCGGCAAAATTGGGGCGAAAAAGGCAATCTTCGAGAAACAGATTTTCATTCATTCATTCAAAAGCTGATTGCTTACAAAAGGCTGATTGATTACAAAAGGGAGCTTACTACTACTACTACTACTACTACTACTACTACTACTACTACTACTACTACTACTACTACTACTACTGGTTCTAATCTAGAGGCGAGGTCGTCATTGTCGTCGCCGCCGTCTTGTTATTTGTCCTCGGTCTTTCTGCCGGCGTCGTCTTACTGCTTCTTCTTGAAGAAGTGAGGGCCTCCTCGTCGTCGTCTTGGTGTCCTTCTGGACCCGGCGAGCGCTTCACCGGGTACTCGTCGGAGGTGTCCTCCTCGATTCCTCCTCTCGTCGGAGGACTCGCCGTCCAGACCGGCGTCGTCGCTGCTCTTCGCCTCCAGTTCCCCGTCGACGAGGAACTGCAGGCCCTCCTCGCCGTCAGTCAAGGACGCGTCATCCTCCGACCAAACGGCGAAATCCCAATCCCTCTCGTCCCACCATTGTGGGGCGAGAGTATTGTACGCCGCCGTGGGCGGGTGCTCTGGCGTCGGCACCCGGTCGCTAATGCTGTTGGAAGACTGGGAGGAACGGGCGGAAGAGGAAGAGGCCATGGCGGAGGAAGAGGGTTTTTTCGGCGGAGAAAGAGGGTTTTTTGGCTACTGGAGGAAGATGGGGACTGCGAACTGCTCAGATGAATTTAAATAAGGGGAATAGTGGGAGGCGGTTCAATGCCATAGCGGTTTCCCAGAATGTGCTGCCAAAATCGTCAAATCATGCACTGCGAAGGAGTTGAGAAGACAGGGCATCATGATGAGGGGGTGGCGTGACGATTCTACTCTGCAACGCGTAACCCGATGTGAAGAGAAAAAAAGAGGGGGAAGAAAAAACATCAGCAGAGTGGTTTCGGAATTATTATTGCCAAATCCAGGGGGGCATGTGTTATCGCCATATTTTGGATAAAGGAGGAGATGGGCCGTGATCAATATGGGCTTGGAAGATACGTATATTCAACGTGTTGTTGAATCGGCTTTGTGCGTGGATTTGGGCTAAATTGCCCGTGTATCTTGTATCGTAGTAGGTTCCGTTTCAGTTTAGGTAAAGATAGAGTTATAGAGTTATTCCAAAGATAGAAAGTCTCCAGACTATAAATATGTACCTAAGGTTATCGAGAAAAGGAGGACAATCACGTTCACAACAAACACAATCTCGGCGCATCGCCACCCCTTGTTTCTAGGGTTTCTTTCGGGTAAGTGTCATCTGCCTAGATGCATCTTGCGATCTAGGCGATATTCTATCGTTATTTGGTGTTACTCGTCTGAAGCCTTGTTGATGGCGTAATACTACTATCATAGATTCGTTGAGGCTAGCATCGGTGCTCTTCGCTATAATTGTTTAAGTTATGCTACCTCTAGTTACCTCGCTACCTTTGCACCTTTTCCCAAGTGCAAGGGTAGCATCTTATGATCTTTATTTAGCTGATTCGATGTTATGGTTATGCCTTGTTCTCCAAGGTTTAGTTTGATATCTACGTAGTCGAGGCCTTGCAAACGGGTTGAGCGATCCATGAAATGCGTGGGGCGTGGTTTACTAGTTCTAGGAAGTTGTTCCGGTAATTGACTTTACGTCGGTTGTTAGGCCTCCTCTAGGGTTAGTTTTCTATCATCTTTTGTATCTACCAGGGCTCAATTACGTGTAGGATGTTCCGATTCGTGGTGAAAGCGTTAAACTATCGTAGATCGATTTAACTTGTAATGATAAAGCAAAACCCCATGTTATCGTAAATCTAATGCGAGAACCATGGGATAATCGGCTCTAGCCGATTCACGAGAAACACAGGAGCAGTCACGGCTCGAATTTTACGTATACTTGTTTACAATGCAGGAAATCAATCGGAGCAATCCTTCACCTTCCTGACCAGGTATAGGTCAGGTGGCACGCCCTCGAACCAAGCCAGGACGTGTGCCGGAGTTTTGCGGGCCGTTGCCCGAGGGACCAGGGCCCACCAGCAGTTCTGGGAGCCTCCCGGCTCTTCGTGTTGCTCGTCGCTGCTCGCCGGTGGGTTTTGGCAGGCAACAGGATCATACTTTCACTAGTGAACACACTCAACAAATATCCTCTCTTCATGATACTACTCTTAACTACTCTCGGGTTGGACACTGTAATCCACGGTAGGGCCTTCCCCAATCTAGATAACCCCACACTGTCACCTTGAGCGCTACATGGTTCAAACAAACACCACAATTTCATAGAAACATCCAACTCTAAATATAACTCATAACAAATATATATAATCTAGCTTAAGTGCCACACACGGCGTGCATGATGTCACTTTCACACACGTGGGAAAAAACATAGATCTATTAAAGCACAATGAGTATTTATGTAGACTCTAGGCTAAGTGCCACCATGGCGTGCACGCTATCACTTTCACATACATAGGGAGAGAAGAAATCTATTGAAGCACTTGAGTAGCAAGGTAGATCTACTAGATTACAAAGCTCATGACCACAACAAGATCATGCATAGAGAGAGAGATGAACACATAGCTACCGGTAGAGCCCTTAGCCTCGAGGAAGAACTACTCCCTCCTCGTTATGGGAATCAGCAACGATAATGAAGATGGTGGTGGAGATCGATGGAGATGGCTCCGGGGGCACTTTCCCATCCCGGCAGGGTGCCAAAACAGATACTTTCTGTCCCCCGAATCTCCCCTTCGGTGGCGGCGGCGTTGTGGAGGTTTTCGTGGATTTCTGCCAGCTGATCTATGGTTTTCTCCCCGGGAGGCTTTTATAGGCGAAGGAGGCAAGGAGAGGAGGCAGCCAGGGGGCCCACACCCCCTGTGGGCGCCACCAGGGCTGGCCCGTGCCTAGGGGGTGCGGCCACCCTGGTGTCCTCCTCCATCTCTGCTTCGTGGTTTCGTGTTGCCCTAGGAAAAATAGGAAGATTGGTCCCGTCCAATTTCGAGAATATTGATTTTCTGCCTTTTCTGAAACCAAAAACACAAGAAAACAGGCAACTGGCACTATGACATCTTGTCAATAGGTTAGTTCCATAAAGTGTATAAAAATACCTCAAAGTTTAGACAAAACATAAGACAAATGATATAAAACAAGCATGGAGCATAAAAAATTATAGATACGGTTACGATGTATCAAGCATCCCCAAGCTTAACTCATGCTCATCCTCGAGTAGGTAAGTGATAAAAAGAATAATTTTTGAGGTGATATGCACCATCAAAACCAAGATCAAACCATTTGCAAGCATTGAAAGCTGGGATCAAAGAACTCTAAACATGTGCGTGAAAGATGGAGTTCTAACAGTAAGACAAAGTAACTATGCATGCAACATGAAAGGCTACAAACAAAGATCATGAATAACATGCATTGAAAAATGTTTGTTTGTTTCACATACAAGAATCATGGCATAGTGGCATTCAGCTTGTCCTTCATAGTAGAAAATAAATGCATAGGACACCTTCAAAGTTCATAAGGGAGACTAGATACAAATAGTTCAAGAACAAGCAATATCAATAATATAAATCAATCAACAAGTTTTGGGACAATGCACATAGAACTAAGAATGGCAACTATGCTCTCTTAACTGGTGCCTAAAGGTAGAAGGTGCAGACTCAATATAATAGTGTAAGAAAGGCCCTTCATAAAGGGAAGAAGGGATTTCAAGTTTCAAGAAGAGCTTCCAAAAATTATGGTACTTGTTAGATTTCAGCCCTCATTGCCCCTATCATAAGCATCTTGAAGTGATTAAGGTTAAAGTGAACAAACTTTGGAGTATATGCTTGACAAATTATAGGTTGGCAATCTCATGTCCCTTGAATACGAGGGCCGCTCCTCATGCTACTCAAGTTTAGTTACCAGTAAGTTCTTGTCATAGTAAGTACATGTGTATCATAAAGAACCGCCAACGGGGTACCCCTTGCACAAGGTACAGGAGATATCACATAAAAAATGACAAGGCAAGTGGACAATGAGCATCTCAGCGATCTTTTTATTTGCTATTTGCATAGGTTTTTATTGAGGATGCTTCACAAATTGCTCATTATGGTGATGCTGCAAGTTTCCACCATGATTAGGCATGGCTTAGGCTAGCGGCCCAGGCGTTTCTCTAACACAAAATACATAACTCCATGGACTTACAAGCTCCCTTTTTATTTCACACCAGCGACATCCATAGACAAAAGAGCATGATATCAACTATGTTCAAAGTACATGTGCAATGTTGAAACGTTTCATGTGACAGCACGGTTCTGCTAATTCCAACATATAAGTGCAAGCATATATAACATAGATGACACAGTGGTTCAAGTTTATTAGGGCAAGAAATATAAAGTGTGCCATCAACTTCTTGAGAGCTTTAATCACTAAGTTTTCACATAACTGTTGCCTGCCAAAACCCACCGGCGAGCAGCGACGAGCAACACGAAGAGCCGGGAGGCTCCCAGGCCTTGGTGGGCCTGGTCCTCGTGCAACGGCGCAAAACTCGGCTGCGTCACGGCTTGGTTCGAGGCGTGCCACGACCTATACCGGTCAGAAGGTGAAGGATTGCTCGATTGATTTCTGCATTGTAAACAAGTATCGTAAAATTGAGCCGTGGCTCCCGGGTTTCCGTGAATCGGCTCCTAGAGCCGATTATCCCATGGTTCGCATTAGATTTACGATAACATGGGGTTTTGCTTTATCATTACAAGTTAAATCGATCTCGATAGTTTAACGTTTTCACCGTATCTGGAACATCCTACACGTAATTGAGCCCGGAAGATACAAAGATGATGAAAACTAACCCTAGAGGAGGCCTAACAACCGGCGTAAAAGTCAATTACGAACAACTTCTCTAGAACTAGTAAACCACGTCCTTACGTACTACTGGATCGTTCAACCCGTTTGCAAGGCCTGACTACGTAGATATCAAACTAAACCTTGGAGAACAAGGCATAACCATAACAGATCGAATCAGCTAAATAAAGATCAAGCAAGATGCAACCCTTGCACTTGGGAAAAGGTGCAAAGGTAGCGAGGTAACTAGAGGTAGCATAACTTAAACAATTATAGCGAAGAGCACCGATGCTAGCCTCAACGAATCTATGATAGTAGTATTACTCGCCATCAACAAGGCTTCAGTACGAGTAACACCAAATAACGCATAAGTAAATACTGCCTAGATCGCAAGATGCGATATAGGCGACATATTCTACCGAAGAAACCCTAGAAACAAGGGGTGGCGATGCGCCGAGATTGTGTTTGTTGTGAACGTGATTGTCCTCCTTTTCTCGATAACCTTAGGTACATATTTATAGTCCGGAGACTTTCTATCTTTGGAATAACTCTATAACTCTATCTTTACCTAAACTGAAACGGAACCTACTACGATACAAGATACACGGGAAATTTAGCCCAAATCCACGCACAAGGCCGATTCAACAACACGTTGAATATACGTATCTTCCAAGCCCATCTTGATCACGGCCCATCTCCTCCTTTAGCCAAAATATGGCGATAACACATGCCCCCCTGGTTTTGGCAATAATAATTCCGAAACCACTCTGCTGATGTTTTTTCTTCCCCCTCTTTTTTTTTCTTCACATTGGGTTACGCGTTGCAGAGTAGAATCGTCACGCCACCCCCTCATCATGATGCCCTGTCTTCTCAACTCCTTCGCAGTGCATGATTTGACGATTTTGGCAGCACATTCTGGGAAACCGCTATGGCATTGAACCGCCTCCCACTATTCCCCTTATTTAAATTCATCAGCGATTCGCGGTCCCCATCTTCCTCCAAGAGCCAAAAACCCTCTTCCTCCGCCGAAAAACCCTCTTCCTCCGCCATGGCCTCTTCCTCTTCCGCCTGTTCCTCCCGGTCTTCCAACAAGATTAGCGGCCGGAGCCGACAGAGCACTCACCACATGCGTAATACTCTCGCCCACAATGGTGGGACGAGAGGGATTGGACCGCCGTTTGGTCGGAGGACGACGCGTCCCGATCGACGGCGAGAGGGCCTGCGTTCCTCGTCGACGGAGGAGGCGAAGAGCAACGACGCTTGGTCTCGGGACGGCGTCGAGTCCTCCGACGAGAAGGAATCGGAGAGGACACCTCCTCCGGAGTACCGCCCGGTGAAGCGCTTCCGGGTCCAGCGAGGACACGAAGACGACGAGGACGAGGAGGCCCCAGCTTCTTCAAAGACGGCTGAAAAGGCGACGGCGGAGGACAACAAGACGGCGGCGACGACAGCGGCGACGACCTCGGCCTCTAGATTAGGAACCAGTAGTAGTAGTAGTAGTAGTAGTAGTAAGCTCCCTTTTGTAATCAATCAGCCTTTTGTAAGCAATCAGCTTTTGAATGAATGAATGAAAATCTGTTTCTCGAAGATTGCCTTTTTCGCCCCAATTTTGCCGATAGTCAAAATAGGTCGATGCTCCAGAAGCCGATAGCACCGTATCGGCCTTCACCACACTGCGTTCATACAGTCAAACAAGTCAAATCTCAAAGAGCCGATGGAACGCGGCTTTCCAAAAAACGTTGACAAGGTCAAAACTTGTGCATACTTAGGCAAACCTAAACGGCCACTTTTCGGTTCAAGCGGTAACTGCGATCCTCTTCAAAAAGGCGACCGGATCTCCAATTACCCACTGACTAGATTGAGCTCATGGCGACAATAACCCTCAATCCCCAACTGCAGATCCATCTCCGCCAAGCAAACTAGATGGCGGAATCGTCAACACCAACCTAGAGGTCTCCGTGCGAAGTCGCCTACTTCCTCAAGATGAACACGATCGTAATTAATGGCGAACACCGAATTAATGCCTTATTCCACCATTAAATTTTTAGGTTTCGGACATTCTCGCGCATCCTTCTCTCCCAAATTCTCCTGCCTTGGCCCTCGCATGTAATCTAGTCACCCCATCCGATTTCTTGAAGCAAATAGAATCCCCGTAAGCCAAGACCTAGATCGAACTCTTGGGCCGACTGTGAGCCCTGGCCTAATCCCCGAACATTGGGTCTCTTGGTTCAAGAGGTAGCGAGCTTACCAATCCAAATGGGAAACCACGGGAATAGCCGATGCTTTGCATTTGTCATTGTCTCCTCTTGAGAAGCACGAGAACCTTCTGAAAACCATAGGCTACTTCGTCCGACGCTCAATCGCTTCATGTTTGGTCATGGCCCTATGTCACCAACTCATTAGACGTGGTGATGATTACTGTCCGTCCGATGTCACATCACCCAGCCCCTCGCTTTTAAATGACCAAGGTCCCCTACAAACTGTCCTCTAAAATTTGCCTTTAATCGGGAGCCTACCTCCAACGCCATATGAAAACAAAGGCCCATCACGAGAGAAAGAACACAGCCTTTCTCAACTTCACTGGAACATTTCATATTTTGGCCCTTCCCTTGCTCCAACCAAGAATTATCTTTCCTTAGCCCACGAACTGGCCAAGGGCACTCAACTTGGCCTCGGCAAACTGTTCCTTGGAGAGGTCTATCGATATCTCCAGTTGATGTCTGTCAAGCTGTTCTCTGGCATAGCAGTCAAAACAGGTGGTCCTTGGTGGTTTATTCAGCTATGGGCTCAGCTGTATTTTCAAAACCACATCCCAAACTTCCCCCTTTTGGCGAGCTGCACCTTTCCAGATGTAAAAGGGAAGCAGATCCGATGCACCAGCTATGGCCAAGCTTTGTATAGACTGCCAGGCAGTAAGCTGACCCCTCAGGAAGCGTCTAAATGGTTCAGTATTTTCTTTCAAGGACTGGACAATCCTATCTTCTTTCCTTACATGGAAGAATCTGAACATTTTGAAAACCCACTCTCCTTCAGGCTAGACAATTTTGCCGATGACACCAGCACTCGGCAGCTCTTTTCCACTGTGATTCGTCCCTGTTTCCTTCCAGTTGGCATGAGTACATCCAACAGAATAATCAAGCCTGGGTATGAATTCTACCAGCCAGTCGTCGTGGCTCGGCAATTTGGCCTTGGACAAGTACCTCCCCACTTCTTTCTCCACCACCTTACAGAGAGCAGAGCCAACCTGCCTGATCCTCTCACCAGCCAAAGGTGTTATTCCTTCTTTGACGCTCTGACCATCCCAATTCCCAACGACCTCACCTTTGCCTCATCAACCGATGGCTTTGAAGACTGGTGGTCGATGTGGAAGACTCACGCTTTCAGGAGAGCTCTGGGACCGTTGCTGAAACAGCTCGATGCTGACTATGACATCCCCGTGGAACAGGTACCACTACTTGTAAATTTTCTTGATGCAACTCATAAATGATTCTTCTTACTAATCCACTCTTTCTCTTTGCAGCAACAAGATGGCCCTGCACCTACGCACAGTGATGGCTCCCCCTTCGAGTTCTTTCCGCCAGCTCCTGTGGTTCTTTTCTGCAAAAACTCGCCACCTTTGAAAAAGGTCATAATGCAGAAACAACCGATAATACCACAATCGGCTTCCAAGAACCAAGCAACTCCTAAGTCAGCTGCCCCCCCTCCCCCCCGAGTTCCGACTAAAACAAGAACGATGGTGAGGAAAGTAGCTGCCAGGAAGACCTTGAGGCGCCGGAGCCCTTCTCCAGACAGCTCGCATGTAAACTGATTCAGGCCTTGGTCGATCCTTATCATTCTTCCATTCTTGCAGACAGGCTCATGCTTACTGGTTCTCCCCTTTTACAGGCCTCCGTCGAAGACACCTCCAGTGAGGACACCCAGACCAATCGAGGAGAACTAGGCCCAACGGATTCTGAGTGGACCATCACACCGAACCCGCCAGATTCATCACCATCGGCTTCCAGGAAAAGGTCGGCTCCTGAACCTACTGCCCCCCGAGTACCAGTCGAGGCGGGGCCAGCTGCGGGTCCCAAAAGAGCTCGCAAAGGACTACAAGCTTCTTCGTCGAGCCAGGAGGTTTCGAAAATCACCACCTTTCATGCTCTTACTACTTGTTTCCTTTTGTCTGCCGATTTATCATTATTTACATCGGCTAAGCACCTTCCATGCAGACGACTGATGTTTCCAGTGGGAAAGTTGGGCGTCTTGATGCCGGATCTAGCAATCCCCGAAGGTGCAGATGAAACGGCTACCACTTTGGCCAAGCCCCCAGCAACCACACACAAGCCGATCGTCTCCTCATCGGCTATCCCCTCGATCTTAGGAGAGGTACGCTAGGCTCTTTCGGCTCATCCTTACACGTTTGGACGCATACTGACGCTTTTTCGGGCTGCCAGAGTTGTGATATTTCAGGTTTGCTGACGTTCGATCCTGAATCCATCGAACCAACTCCCTCTGTTGCCGATGATGAACCACGGGCCAGGGCTGTTCCACCTCAATTCCAGTGTCTTAAAGCCCTGCTGTCCTCCCCGATCGAAGAGTTGATCGAGGGTTCTGAGGAGGTGAAGAGCGTTCTGGCTGAAATAAAAGACCAACTCCAAAGATGCTGCAGGTGAAGCTTTGGCCAGTTGTAACCCTGTCTTTCTACGGGTCAAGGGTGAAGTTAGCTCGTGAGAGGATCAGTCTGCGCCGCGCCCAACTTCCACTGAAGGCCAATATCGCAGACAGATGCCAGCAGCTCAACGAGAAAAAGGCGTTTCTGGATGCCAAAACTGACACCTCTGTCAGTACCGCCGAGCTTGCATCCTTGAAAAGGGAGTTGGAAGATCTTGAAGAGAAGGTCCGGGCAACTAAACAGCTTATTCGCGACAAGGAAGAATCCATCGCCCGTTCCCAAGACGAGGCAGAAGGCCTGAAAGCTCAACTGAAGACCGATCTGGCAGAAATACGTGCCCTGAACAAGCAGCTAGTGACGGGCAAGGATGAAGATGACGAAGCCGAGATCGCCGAGGTGGATGGTGTCCGTGCTGACGCCCTCCACGCCTTCGAGGCATTTCTTCGATGCTTCGTATGTATGGGCACCTTTGTAAAAGTTTGAACCTCTAGAGTCGATGACTGTGCATCGGCTATATATTTAAGTTTTTTATTTGGCCGATTTCATGTATCGGCCCTCACATTTCACTGTCCATCGTCTCACGTGCTTTTTACTCGGCCGATTTCATGTATCGGCCCCATATCTTACTGTCCCTCATCCCACATGCTTGGGAAATATTTCTTGAGATGTTGACCGTTGACCGCCACTGGGAATTTTACGTCGTCAAGCTCCTCAAGCATGTATGCGTTTCCTCTTAAAACTTGATCGACCCTGTACGGCCCGTGCCAATTTGGAGACCATTTACCATATGTTGCATCCTTAGTCCCTAATGGCAACACAGCTTCCCATACCAGATCACCAACGTGGAACTCCTTTGGCCTCACCTTCTTGTTATATGCACGAGCTACCTTGGCCTTGTTCTCTTTGATTTTCTCCAGCGACCACAGCCTGAGCTCAGTTAAATCCTCAACGTTGTCACTCATCAGGGTTGCGTATTCTTCAGTTGTTAGATTGTCTGAAAAGTGACACGTCTTGATCCAGCGTAATTTCCCGTAATACGGCTTCTTGTCCATAGACTAGATGGTAAGGCGAGGTTTTTATCGCCCCATGGCATGACATGCGATAAGCCCATAATGCCTCGACAAAACCTCGTGCAACGCCTAGGGTGCTCATCGATTTTCTCTTGATCAGCTTGATGAGGCTCGGTTGGATGCTTACTTGCCCATTTGCTTGAGCATAGTATGGAGATGATCTAATCGACTTAATCCCGTGTCCTCACGAACTTTCTAAACTCGTGAGAAATGAAGACCGAACCTCCATCGGTCGTGATAGTTTGGGGAATCCGAATCTATGGATGGCATGTTCTTTCACAAAGTTGATAACATCCTTTGAGTTCTTGACTTCATCGGGACAGCCTCCACCCATTTAGTGAAATAATCAGTGATGGCCAAAATCCACATGTGGCCTTTGCTTGATGGAGGATTGATTTTGCTGATCATATCCATGCCCCAACCTCGGAATGGCCAAGGTTTGATGATGGGGTTCATTCTCGACGCTGGTACCATCTGAATTTTCCGAATTTCGACATGCTTGCCTTTGTAGTACTTGAAGCGGTCCTCAAGCATGGTAGGCCAATAAAACCACGATCGCTTTGATCAACCATTTCATCTTGTGAGCCGATTGGTGAGTTCCACAGCGCCTTTGTACCTCGTGTAGGAGCCGATTGGCCTCGGCATCCCCTGCATTTGAGCAATAACCCTTCCAGTCCTGTAAAACATGTCATCCCCAATAAGCACATACTTCATGGCCTTGTACCTTATCCGTTTAGGTGCCCCGAGCGAATCCTTCAAGTAATTGAAGATATTGGCTCTCGATCGTCGACTTCGAGGCTGCACGAACATCGGCTCCCTCTGCTACATCCTTGTAGCCTGAAGCCATTTGTGCAAGATCATTCGCCTCGGTATTCTGCGATCGGGGAATCCAGGTGAAGTTTATGTACCGGAACTGTGCCATCAGCTCGCGGCATTGCAGCCATAATGGGAAGAGCGACTCGCTCTCACACTTGTATTCTTCCGTGAGTTGAGAAATCACCAACTTGGAGTCTCCAAAATTTCCGCTTTGCTCCGGCGATGAGCAACTCCATTCCTTTGCGTATCGCCTCATACTCAGCGACGTTGTTGGTGCGAGGGGCAGATAACCTGATGGAGAAGGAAAATGTTTCCCCCCGGGGCGACACGAGTAGCATGCCGATGCCGCACCCATCGTCGCAAACCGATCCATCGAAAAACATAGCCCACGCTCGTATCGATAGTGCTGCTATGTTAGTGTTGATCCTTTCAGCGATAAGGTCGGCCAATGCCTGACCCTTAACTGCTTTAGCGGGTTGATACCGGATGTCAAACTCTGATAATGCAAACATCCATTTGCCCAGTCGGCCTTTCAACATAGGGGCCGACAGCATGTGCTTTATGACATCTGATTTGCATATGATGATAATCTCCGCTGATAGCAAAATGTGGCGACTTAGTGCGGTGAAAAAAGCGAGGCACAACTTGTCGATCTCGGGATACCTCGTCTCGCATCCAACATCCTTCGCGATGTAAAATACAACTCGCTCCAGCCCATCATAAACTTGCACCACCATCGAGGCGATGGGCGTGTCGATCTCGGACGAGTAAATGTAGAATGGTCTATCCGGTGGAACCAACACCGGCGGCTTCGCGGATATTCTTTGATCTCGTCGAAGGCTCGTTGTTGCTCGCCCCGGTGAATTCCTCGTCGATTTAATTTTCACCGTCCATGAATGGCTCTATTCTTCCTGACAGATTAGAGATGAATCGTCTGAAGAAGTTGATCTTGCCGATGAGAGGCTGCAGTTCTTTCTTCGTGGTAGGTGGCTTCATTGTTCGTACTGCCTCCTGACTTTTTAGGCCGATCTCAATTCGCGTTCATGGACCAAGAAACCCAAGAACCCGACCGTCACCCAAGGCACTTCTTTGGATTCATCCGTAGCGAATTTTCTTGTTCGGTCCAGACGCGTGCGGTCGTCAAGTGTCCTTACCAAGCGGACTTGACCACCACGTCATCGATGTAAATTTCCACCAACTTGCCGATCGGATCATGGAAAATGTAATTCATGGCTCTTTTGCGTGGCGCGGCATTCTTGATCAAATGTCATCACTACATATTCAAACAACCCCTTGAACACGGGACTCGAGCGCTTTGTGTATGTCCTCTGGCGCCATAAAAATTTGGTTGTAACCGGCATTGCCATCCATGAAGCTCAAGATCTTATGACCAGCCGCTGCGTTGATTAACGTTTCTGCTACCGGCATCGGATACTCATCCTTTGGGGTAGCTCTGTTGCGATCCCGAAAATCTACGGCAACACGCCCGGTATCCTTTTCTCTACAGTGCGATACTAGAAATCCACTCAAAGATACGCATGGCCTGATTAACTTGGCATCAACATTTTCTCGACCTCCTTCTTGACTTCTTCGAATTTCGGCCTTCATCCGTCGTGTTTCGCTGCTGGAATGGCGAAATCGCTTTTAAGCGGGAGCCGATGCTCAATGATGCTCTGTCTAACCTGCATCTGTATAGTCGGTAAAGCGATCTGGATATTTTTCAACAGAGCTATCATCGGACCCAGACTTCGGATCTAACTTTTGCGATAAATGTTGGTGGCTTATCCCGGGACCGATGTCGATCTCCTCTAGTTCGTCGTGGATGTAAACCCATACCCTAGCTTTCCGTCCCTGTCAAATCGATGCTAAACAGGGCAAGCGGTGGGTGAGGATAACAAAAATAATTTGGGCGATTGCTGAATCGCCCACTTTTTATTGCGTTAGTCAAGGGGCGGTTTACACCTTATTGTTTTACAATGGCAGGAATCTCCCGCCACGACTACATGATCGCTTGTCGTAAGATTGCTGCTTTTATTTTTTGTGGCGATCGCAGGATCGGCCGTACCATCTGATCGTGGACTTTGCTACTCTGTCGGGCCGGTGGATAAGACCAGCCTCACCCCGTTTTTGTAGCTTCAATGCGCTCACAGCCGTCTAGACGATTCGAGATCGGCTCTTGGTCTTCGCTTCCGGATGTTCATGCCAGCTATGGAGATCTCGATAGAATCATCTGCATGAATGACCTCCACCTCATCTCCATCCCATCAGACGTAATCGTGCATCGTGGATGGAATGCAGCGATTAGCATGAATCAATCTCTCCCTAGCAAGACAGCGTAGGTGCTTTTTTTGTCCACGAAAAATGACGAGGGATGGTTTTACGCCACGGTCGGATCCACGTTCGACGCCTTGCGTTTCAAGTCGACCGTTGAAGTCGCTTAACGTGGCGTTGGTTTTGATCAGATCTGCGGTGGAGCGTCCCCAAACGCCGTAGCATGGAGTATGGCATTATATTGACTACCGCTCGGTGTCCACAAACATCTTGCGGCAGTTGCTCATTGATGTAACCTCGTGAGTGCAGGCTTTCGGATGTTTGTAGCCCTTCTCGTGGCTTCTCAAAGATAACCGGCCATGGGCGCGATCAAGCGTAATGCCTTGGTAGCTCGCAGGTTCTTGGTGCGCGAAATTACGGCGGAAGTATGAACACCATGTTTGTGCCGGCCGATGTCTTTGCATCGGCTTTTACCGTTTGGGCGCCACTCTTTCCTTTTCGGCGATCTTCCGTTTCCAAGGTCTGCCAATTTTACGGCCAGATCGGGGCGTGCTTTCTTTAAAGCGTGGAATCGTGCTCGGCTTCCTCCAAGTTACGCAGCCGCTGCACTCTACGCTTTTGGGTATGTCTGAGTCCGTCGGGACACCACCTTGGCCGGTGATATCTGTCTTCTTCTTTGTCATCCCTTGGATCCTCGAGACCTTTTGTTCGAGCGGACTCCCTGTATCGGCTCTGAGGTGGGAGAGGCCCTAGACGCTTGAACACTGAAACTGGCCCCGTGTCCTCCTTCTGCTGTCCACATTCTGGACAGTTATCGACTGTAGTCAATTGGCTCATTCCCGTATCCCAGCAATATTTGAAGAAAGGACAATCCCAATGTTTGTCGACGCCTTCCTCTTCTTTTGACGTTCCCCTAGAGAGGTGCTCATATCCTTCATCGTCTCTATCGCGCCGGCGACGTCGATCATACTGACGCTCATACTTATTCAGGAGGTGCGTGGAGTGTGGCTTCTGATATCGCCGCGCTTCGACCTGCTTTCGATTAAGTACCGCTTTTATCGTGGCTGGGCCGGTCGTGTGGACCAGCCTCCTCTCTTTCTTTTGCCCGAGAGCGACCGCCTTCCCCCTTGTATGTGCCATGGTGGTACCGGATCCGCCATGTTAACATCGAACGAGAACTCCGGTGACGCCTCGTGGGCCGTGTTCTACCATGTTGACGCCGGAAATGGGTTTGTGTCTACTTTCATGGCGAATCGCCCAGATCGACGGCCTTGCTCTATTGCTATTTGGATCTGGCGTAGCTCTTTGCGTCATTGGTGGTGTGGGTGAGCAGTGATGCCACTTGCAGTATGGTCTCCCGTTCATCTCCTGAGCCGTGGGGATTTTGTGGCCTTCGGGCAACTTCAGCTGCTTTTCTTTCAGCAGTAAATCAAATATCTGCTCAGCTTTGCTCACATCGAAGTCGAACCCTTTTGCAGGCCCCTGCTGCTTCACCCATTTGCAGGACACATGGTACGCCCCGAGCCCATTCAGCACGGCCACCTCCACGGTCTTGTGTAGGATCATCTTCTTCATCGACCAGGCCTATCGGACGTTTGAACTTGTCTTGGTACAACTCGTGGTGGCGCTGTTCATACATCGTCGGTTCGGGCCATGTGCGCCAATGAGTTGTACTCTACTTGAAAGCCGGATCCTTGATGGGTGCCGAGAGGCCCAACACCGCCAGCTCGCTTCTTTTTCGATTAACGACCGAGTAACATCGGTTCTTGACATTCTGACCGGATGTACTCGGCTCTTTCTCCCGCTTTTGCACTTTGTGCCAGTCCGCAATGCCACCTCGGTAGCCTCAATGATAATCTTGAATGTGGAACTGCTCCTCCAGTTGCTTCCGTGTCGAATCGAATCGGTGGCGCGAGGTGTACCACCCAAAGCTGGTCTGTCGAGATTGCGCAAAGAACCTTACGCGCATCGATCCGATCTTGAAATCATGCCTAGGCATGCGGTATCGGCTCACGTGCTCGATCGAGCTCGACCCTTGAACCGCTAAACCTTGAAAACTCGGGGAGCCGATACTTGGGTGGCGGAATCGATCAAACTTCGTTGTAATGCGGCTTTGAATAGCCGATTGTCCTTCTCTTGACGCACGGTTTAACCGGTCTCTCAAGATGGTACGGATTTGCTCCACTGTTTGAGCTGCGAGGCTAGATTCTCATGACTCGTTCGGTGGCATACTTGGCTAACCACGCCTTTGTTATCGGCGTCCATCCTGCATATCGCTCGAAACACCGCTCTGAAGCCCCGCCCAGAACTCCCGCCAGAAATCCTGCGGTTGCAATCTGGTTGGTGCGTGTCGGTTATTGCGATCGACACGTAGGTGCATACATATCCATGTGGGATTTCCTTAGGTGGCTCAACAGGAATTGGCAATCGCTGGGTCGCCTCCAACCTTGTAGACGACGACGCTGCCCTGGCGGCTCTGGGCTGCAAGTGTGAATGGCAGCTATGGCCTGGTCCGGAGCGGTCTTTCTCCGGTGAGTCCCTAAAGTAGGCCCCGCGGAGAGTACCGATGTTTCATGATCTCTGAACTACGCGAATCGCGATCCGCTCAGCGTTCACGACTCTCGGAATGGCGGTGAAGAGAATGAGCCACCATGTAGTTGACTTCTGTCGCGAGCTGCATGCGCTCCTCAGGAACAGACAGATCCACCTCATCAAGAGCACCCTGGTGAGAACCCTTTCCACCGATGCCATGCTTACGGGTCCTCTCAAAGAGCCGATGAAATCGACTTCAAGAGAGCTTTGATGTCATCATACCGCCTTGTGCTCCTCGGTGCATCGTCGGATCTGGTGCATCCCCATCTCGGCGTCGGATGTTGATGCAGATCTTGTTGAAGGTCCCACCGGCGTGCGAGAATGTGTTGCTGCCAAAACCCACGGCGAGCAGCGACGAGCAACACGAAGAGCCGGAGGCTCCAGGCTGGTGGGCCTGGTCCCTCGGGCAGCACCCAAAACTCCGCACGTCACGGCTTGGTTCGAGATGCCACCTGACCTATACCTGGTCGAAGGTGAAGGATTGCTCGATTGATTTCTGCATTGTAAACAAGTATCGTAAAATTCGAGCCGTGGGCTCCCGGTTTCCATGAATCGGCTCCTAGAGCCGATTATCCCATGGTTCTGCATTAGATTTACGATAACATGGGGTTTTGCTTTATCATTACAAGTTAAATCGATCTACGATAGTTTAACGTTTTCACCTAGTAACTGGAACATCCTACACGTAATTGAGCCTGGTAGATACAAAAGATGATAGAAAACTAACCCTAGAGGAGGCCTAACAACCGACGTAAAGTCAATTACCGGAACAACTTCTCTAGAACTAGTAAACCACGTCCTTACGTACTACTGGATCGTTCAACCCGTTTGCAAGGCCTGACTACGTAGATATCAAACTAAACCTTGGAGAACAAGGCATAACCATAACAGATCGAATCAGCTAAATAAAGATCAAGCAAGATGCTACCCTTGCACTTGGGAAAAGGTGCAAAGGTAGCGAGGTAACTAGAGGCAGCATAACTTAAACAATTATAGCGAAGAGCACCGATGCTAGCCTCAACGAATCTATGATAGTAGTATTACTCGCCATCAACAAGGCTTCAGTACGAGTAACACCAAATAACGCATAAGTAAATACTGCCTAGATCGCAAGATGCGATCTAGGCAGCATGACATTCTACCGAAAGAAACCCTAGAAACAAGGGGTGGCGATGCGCCGAGATTGTGTTTGTTGTGAACGTGATTGTCCTCCTTTTCTCGATAACCTTAGGTACATATTTATAGTCCGGAGACTTTCTATCTTTGGAATAACTCTATAACTCTATCTTTACCTAAACTGAAACGGAACCTACTACGATACAAGATACACGGGCAATTTAGCCCAAATCCACGCACAAGGCCGATTCAACAACACGTTGAATATACGTATCTTCCAAGCCCATCTTGATCACGGCCCATCTCCTACTTTAGCCAAAATATGGCGATAACAATAACAAAGTGACTTTTTAATTGTAAGGTAGATAAAGCAAGAATTTACTTGAAATGGTGTAACACACCATGCATAGGAATTTATAGTGGTCACTTTGGAATAACTTGGTTTCTTGGGAGTTGGAAGCATGAGTAGAGCTTACTCATACAAGTGGAGGCTAGCAAAATACTGGAAGCGACCAACTAAGAGAGCAATAATGACCATAATCATGCAGAGCGACAAAACATTACTAATCAAAGCATAGAGTGGTACTACAAGTCAAGGACTAAATGATTATAGAGGCTATGGTGACTTGTTAGAGTCATAACATGGTGTGATCATGTGCCAAGTCAACCCAACCCAAACAAAACATCAAAGGAGAATACCACAATACTATGCTTTTGCATGCTAAAACAACGCATGATTCTTTCAAGGCACACTAAGCAATCCTAATTGTTTGGAACAAGTCATGCTACAACAATAATCACTAAGCATAAGGTCAAAACAACACCTAGTATGACATGCTAAAGTATAAGTCACAGTCAAAGCAAGCTCCTCTTGCATTTTTCAAGCAAGAACTTTCTACTCCTTTCCAACACCGATCAACTTATTTGAAACAACACAGCGAGAACGGGGGTCCAAAATAATTTATTCAAGCAAACTAAACAAACTAAGCAAAGCAAAAAAACTATGACGCTCCAAGAACAACACAATAGTGCATGAAACAATAAAAACGAAGTGTCTAGAAAGACCTGAGCTTTTTATTGATGAAGAAGGGGATGGCTTGGGAATCCCCAAGCTTTGACGCTTATACCTCTTGAATATTTCTTGGGGTGACACTAGGGTGGAATCCCCAAGTTTTGAGCTTTTGTCCATTCTTCATCTCATTACATCATTCTTTCTCTACACCTAGAAATTTTCCTTCATACAAAACTTCACACATTCTTCATTAGCAACATTAGTGTATTCAAAATATAATAGACTCTTAGGTTTAGCTTTGGAACAGCAAAACTTTCACTAAAAACACAATATACTGTAGCAATTCCTTCAAAAAGCTCTATTTCCCAAAAAGAACCCAAAAAGGAATCAATAAGAAGCAAATGCAAATAATGGCAGAAATATGTCAAAACAGACCAGCAGGTAGAAACCGATTTTTTCTAAGACCTTCTGTTGGTCAAATCAAAAAGTTTTGAACTAACAAAAGTTAGCTAACATACTGGGGGATTTATTAGTAAAGAGGGGAAACTTAAAAATTGCCACACACGGCGTGCACACTGTCACTTTCACACACGTGGGGAAAAACATAGATATATTAAAGCACAATGAGTATTTATGTAGACTCTAGGCTAAGTGCCACCATGGCGTGCACGCTGTCACTTTCACACACATGGGGAGAGTAGAAATCTATTGAAGCACTTGAATAGCAAGGTAGATCTACTATATTACAAAGCTCATGACCACAACAAGATCATGCATAGAGAGAAATGAACACATAGCTACCGGTAGAGCCCTTAGCCTCGAGGAAGAACTACTCCCTCCTCATCATGGGAATCAGCAACGGTGACGGAGATGGTGGTGGAGATCGATGGATATGGCTCCGGGGCACTTCCCCGTCCCGGCACAATGCCGGTACAGAGACTTTCTGTCCCCTAAATCTCCCATTCGGTGGCAGCGACATTGTGGAGGTTTTCGTAGATTTTCGTCAGATGATCGAGGGTTTTCTCCCCGGGAGGCTTTTATAGGCGAAGGAGGCAAGGCGAGGAGGCATCCAGGGGGCCCACACCCCCTATGGGTGCCACCAGGGTTGGCCCGTGCCTAGGGGGTGCGGCCACCCTGGTGTCCTCCTCCATCTCTGCTTCGTGGTTCCATGTTGCCCTAGGAAAAATAGGAAGATTGGCTTTTGTCCTGTCCAATTCAGAGGATATTGATTTTCTGCCTTTTCTAGAACCAAAAACCGAAGAAAACATGCAACTGGCACTGTGGCATCTTGTCAATAGGTTAGTTCTAGAAAGTGTATAAAAATACCTCAAAGTTTAGACAAAACATAAGACAAATGATATAAAACAAGCATGAAGCATAAAAAAATATATATACGTTTACGACGTATCAGGGTTGCCGGAGTGACAGAAACATGAACCCCCGTTAAGACACCATTGCATAAGGGAGCGTAGGATCTCAGAGTTTAAGGTTGTGGTTAGGTTTATATCTTAATTGCTTTCCTATAGTTGCGGATGCTTGCAGGGGGTTTAATCACAAGTATGTATTAGTCCAAGTAAGGTCGGTACATTAGCATAAGTTCACCCACACAACATTTACAACACCAAAGAAGGATACTCAGCTATTTAAAGCGAAAGCACTTGATAGAATTCTCATGTGTCCTCGAGAACGTTTGGTCTTGATAAGTATTTCCACTGTCTTGTCCTTTGCTGAGAAAGGATTGGGAACTTGCTGCATTTGTTCGTTGTCTTTATTATTTGCATTTTATTTCTTTGCTTTATCAGAAAACCCCTAAAAATCTGTTTGCTAAGTATTTACAGAGATTTTCTGCTCCATACCACTATTCAGCACCTTCTGCTCCTTGTTGGGATCGACACTCCTATTTGTCGAAAGTACTACGATACACCTCCTATACTTGTGGGTTATCAGCACCCAAATGAACATCCACATAGAAGCAATTTACTTAATATGCATCAAATCATACTCCTCATTAAGGCACTTTAACAAAATTTCCTAAAAATAATAATCAACCGGAGGCACCATCAGAAGTGCTCATATATAGTTCTTCGATGGGGTTGATCGCAATTTTCTTAGTTATAAAATGGTGGTATTTTAACAAGTAAGTGCTCAAAAAAAATTAGTCCCACCTCTTATCGTGCATAAATGAGACCGAACATACTGTCAGTTAGAAGAGAGTTGAACCTCTTTATAATAGAAGTTGTCCACCAGTCACTAGAGCATGAGAAGAGTAGTGGCTCACATGTGCTCCACCTCTATCGCCAATCTTGCTCATACGTCCATTGTATTCTATGAACGAGTCGATCTAGACTTAGACCCATGCAGACTGGGATGTTACCGAATCAAACGGGGGACTACTCCCCATGTCTTACTCGAAGAACACTATATAAAAGGTGGACGCACCGACAATTAGATTGTAGTTGTCTCCTCACACTAGCACTCCACCGTAGTCATTTTCTTATCTTTGTGCTACTCCTGGCTGGTCCCGCCATCCACGTTCATGTCCGGGAGAGCATGCCTCCAAAACCCTACCTCATGCGAATATTTATCTTCATCAACTACAAACACCATGCCACGCGATGATGTAAGATTGATGCCACATGATTCCTGCCCTGCCATCGATTCCCTTTTGTTCAAAGCATGTGAAGATGAGCTAGATTTGCTCGGTCTTCTCCTATGTGTTTGTCACTTGTCTAGCTTGCCTATGTTAGTTAGTCTTAGAAATGTTGGTGTCGATGATATTTAGTTGTATTACATCAACATGAAAATCGCTAATTAATCGCAATGTTTATACCTATTTTTTACGCTGAAAAACGTCTTGATATATACTACTTATGAATCTTTATGGATGGATCGTTCGAACTGTATTGTGGGTAAATATAGACAGAAAAACCTCGGTCAAAAAGATCACTTCATGAGAAGGTAGGAGAAAAACACGAGCCAACCAGGGCTACATCGAAAGCAAAGGAACAAGTATGTACTCCCTTCGGTCCGGTTTATTTGGCACGCATGTAGTTTAAAAAAATTGATCAATAACTTTAACCAATAAAATATGCAATATATGTCCCCAAAATATATCATTAAAAACTATTTTTGAAGATGAATTCAACGGTATAATTTTTGTGACATATTATATAAAATTTATTGACCAAAATTATTAATCAAAGTTGTTCTTAAACTATGTGCGCGTCTAATAAAATAAACCGAACTGAAGAGAGTACTGTTGAAAGAAGTTGCTGCTTTGGTACTAGGCTGGTCTTTTGGGATCCATAAAATTTTCGTATCCAATCTCACAAGGACAACTCTCTACCGTACATCTGCATAACTAAATAGACAGATACACATGTATACATGTGATGCGCTCATACGCACTACGTATAGGAGATTTACTTGAATACAAAATTATTTAAAAAAAGCAACTAGAATCCCATGGGTTATGCATCTATTTTGACGTGAACACGCGACAAGAAGACGTGTCATGCTTCAACGGTTGAAATTGGCAGCTGAGGAGACTGTCATGCTACAGGGGCTGGAAATCGAAATGGCAGTTGCAAGGACCTAACTGGACGAAAATGAAAAGTATGAGTATCTTGTTGTATATAAAAAAAAGTACATATAGGGATTAGGAAGAAGTGTCCAAGCCTCCAAGGACAGGCGCGTGAATGGTTAAGAAAATGGCAAGGACCAGAAGGATCTAACTGGACGAAAACGAGAACTATGAGAGCCTTACTGTAAGAAACCAGTAGACATAAACGGCGCAGAACGAAGGCTATAGGGACCAGCGCGCAAATCCTCAAAAAAATTTGGACCATTTCTCGATTTGTGCGTGTCATCCTTGCGCAGGGGCCATGCTAATCTTCTCTGTATCGTTCCAATTTTATCGGATGTCCCCGAAGGGACAACTCATACCGCAGCGCGGGGCTTATAAACTGGTTCGGCTCTCCCTCGGTTAGCGATGTGGGACTAAAGAAACGAACCAGTCTGAAGCTCGATGCCCAGCCGCAAGCCAGCGGATCCCGTATCGACTGGTGGGCCGAAAGTAGGGTGGACGTCCCCGTATGCGGGCCAAGTTAATCGAGAGTAACAGGCTTTCACCCCATGATCAGATAAAAAAAATGTTTGGTGGTCAAACCCACGAGAGAGTTTGCCTTTCATGTTGATGATCATTTTAATTTCTCCAATCTACCAACTGCAAACTCATTTGCAAAAAAAAAAAAACTAAACTAACATGATATTACAGTCTCCACTAATAGACGACTGCTAACATCACGGTTCTTAATGTCTTGGCTGACTGTCAATGTCTCGGAGATTGGTGAACACAGCGTTGGCTGGAATGTCAGGAACTCACCGTTCATCAGGAATAGGGAATTTCTTGTCTCTCACTTATCTCGAACCAGAAAAGTTCTGATGTCACGGACGTTTCCGGTTCTCTGGACTGAAAAACATGGAAATTCAGGCACTTCATAGTACTTACAACACCGACATGAGCTGCATCTATCCTGACCATACACCACATATACTTGATGCTGCAGAGTCTGCTCCTCAGAGCTGAACAGCCTGGTTAATCCTCCTCGTGCAGTTTTAAGTTTTTACCATGGATTTAAAAATTGGCCAGACAGAATGGGCGATACGAAATACTAATGCAAAAAAACTCTTTCTGGTATAACCAATGAGGCCAATTAACATCGCATCAGGGACAACGGAGGGAAAGCGAAGTATCCGAGACAAATGATTTTAGAACAATACAGTGATGATGCTTTTCTCTAACAAGGAGAAATCCTAGAGAAACTTCAGAACACCAACCCTAATAACAAAGAGAAATACTAGTACAAAAGAGCACCATCAATGGGGCCGGTTATTGGTTGGATTTGCAAGATAGCGTATCGGACAACATTCTGGCTTGTGGCATCGAAATTAACACAGCTATTCAATATCCCAGGCATGCTTCAACCCAGCCTCAGCACATAGTTTTCGACCTAGACACTTCAAAAACAAACCAGCTTCACTGTGCTTTCCTTGCTTCTGCAGGGGGCTTCCAAAGACCAAGACGGTACTTGTGAGCAAAACTCAAAATCAACTTTCTCTGCACCAAGGCCAAGCAAAAGAAATGGGGGAAATCAGTAATCTAATCCAAACATTAAACTGTAATATATAAATAAAAGCATGACAAAGAAAGGAAATCAAACAGAGAAAACATATCTAGTAAGGACTCTACCAGCTGATCTCACATCCAATGTTAGAATGACAATTACTGTATCAGTTAGCAAGCTGTGAACCATCTTTGAAAGGTGCTGTTATCTAGAACACTGCTATAAGTATTACTAGAAACGGAAACAACTACAAACACTGCTATAAGCAAAAGAAATGAGGGAAATTAGTAATTTAACCCAAACATAATTGTATTGTAGTTATAATTAAAAGCATGAAAAATAAAAGAAATGAACACATATCTAGTAAGTATTCTACCATTTGAACTCACATTTAATCATAATGGTCGTAATGAGCAGTTAGCAAGCTGTGAACCATCATTGAAAAACTGTGTGGGCTAGCAATCTTGATATGTAGACTATCTGAAATGCTTTTAGAGCACACATATGCACTTCTAGCTGCTGTTATCTAAAACACTGCTCACAGTATTTCTAGGATTCAAACATCTAACATTTTTTTGTTAAATAAAAACTTGTTAAATAGTATCCACAGATGAACAAGCTACCTATTCGCTACCCTAGGAAACATAATAATCAACTAAATGACACTCCAAACATGTCAGTAGCCATCAATTGAAAAGAATTGCCTCAAAGGTATTCAGGAACTAGAAAAACTGTACTTCTAGGCAATAAAAATGATTCACCTCATTCTGTAAGTGCAAATTCGATTTTTACATATGTCAAATGCAACAGCAGAACACATACATGACTTCCTAATTCCCAACGCAACAGCCTTAAAGTTGAAGAAAAGATTTCGGCCCGTGTGCACTTAAAATTTGTCAAGATATCTTAATCTTAGTTCTTTTCAATATATTTCAGCCAGTTCGGCGCATCTAATCTATTATACTCCCTCCGATCCATATTACTTGTCGCTAAAACGGATGTATCTAGCACTAAAACATGTCTAGATACATCCATTTCAGCGACAAGTAATATGGATCGGAGGGAGTATTGTGTTTCAAATTGCTACAACTAAGAAGATTTCTCCACGGATTAAATAACAGCAGGATCTCAAAACATTAATGGATGAGGAGGAATGGGGAGGGATGTGTATCTTCAAAGATTAACGGCCTTGTTATTTCTGGAAGCATTGTCAAGTTAGAGAGTTGTCATCCATTGTACTAACACAGCAGTCATGTTCCTCGTATGGATTGCCCATATGAGGCTTGTCTGTGGTATGATACGTCCTGGTAGGTGTTGAACCGTCGTCCTTTAGAGTTCCGCTTCCTTCCTAAAACAGAGAAGTTCTGATCTCTCACTTATCTCGAACCAGAAAATTTCCCCATATCAGGATTCTACCAGTTGAATGCACATTTAACCATAATGGTGGTAATGACCGGTTAGCAAGCTGTGAACCATCTTTGAAAAACTGTGTGGGCTAGCAATCTTGATATGTAGACTATTTGAAATGTTTTCAGTGCACACACGTGCGCTTCTAGCAGCTGTTATCAAGAACACTGCTCACAGTATTTCTAGAACTGAAACATCTAACTTTTTTTATTTAAATAAAAACTCGTTAAATAGTATCCGCAGATATACAAGCTACCTACTCTCTACTCCCTAGGAAACATCATAATCAACTAAATGACACTCCACACATATCAGTAGCCATCAATTGAAAAGGAATTGCCTCAAAGGTATTCAGGAACTAGAAAAACTGTACTCCCTCCGACCCATATTGGTTGACTTAGATTCATCTAAATACGAATGTATCTAGTCAAGTTTTTGTGCTAGATACGTCCGTATCTAGACAAATTTGAGTCAACTAATATGGGTCGGAGGGAGTGTACTTTTAAGCAATAAAAATGATCTTACCTAGTTCATAGTTTCAGTTTTGCAAAACCCTACTGCAGTTATTGGGTAAAAAATAGAATTCACTCTTTCAGAAAACAAAGTGCTGTGAATTATCAAATGGGGATTATTTACTGAATTTTGAGAAAACTGTATATTCAGGGTTTAGCTTGCATTGTTGGGAAGAAACCAAATGATTATAAGTTTCCTACAAACAAAATTCCCTGGTTTGCTGTGCAAATCTAACCAGAAATCAGATACTAGTCATCAAACGTACACATGAACCATCTAATACCAATCCAACCATCACAAATAGAACAGACCTAACAAAATTCTTACATTTACAACGAAATACCCCGTAGAAGCAGAATTTAATATAGCAAGCAATCACACCAATGCCTTGTACGGAACTACAGATACCACAACGAAATGCCCCGTAGAAGCAGAATTTAGTTCTGCAATCCTAATGCAGTTATTGGACTGCAAATGTATTCACCTACGTTGGACTGCAAATGTATCCTAATGCAGTTATTGGAAATTTGATTCCTACGCGTGTTAAATGCAAGAAACAAACACATACATGACTTATTAATGTCCATGGCCACAACAGCCATTAAGTTGAACAAAGGATTTTTGGCCCATGTGCACTTAAATTTTTTTCAAGATTAATTAATCTTAGCTATTTCCAATTCAGCCAGTTCAGCATCTAATCTATGTTTTTTTCTCTCAAAATGCTACAGCTAAGAAAATATCTCCATAGATTAAAACACAGCAGGATCTCAACACTTTCCTGGGCGGGGAATTGGGGAGTAGGGATGGTTCTCAGGTCACCAAAGTGATTATACATTTCCTACAAAACAAAATTCCCTGGTTTTCTGTGCAAATATAACGAGAAATTTAGATACTAATCATCATATGTACACATGAACTAGGCATCTAATACCCAACTAACCCAATGACTGTTATACGTTTGAGAACAAAATGCCGGAGGAAGCAGAGACTAACATGGCCAGTAACCACACCAGTGCCTTCTCCGAAACTATAAATAATACCACGAGAACTGAATCGTAAGGAATGTGTGGAAGACTGGAACAGGGAGACGCACATGCTTGACGGGGATGCCGAGCTTCTTGAGCCGCAGCGTGCGGGTCTCGAGCAGCCTCTGGAGATCTCCGCCCACGGCCTCCTCCAGCTTCGCGGCGTGCGTCTCCACGCCCTTCCCGACCCCGTTCAGAAACTCCACCACGCCAACCTTGGCTGCGCGCGCGCAGGAATTCAACTCCGCTCAGCGAAACGAACTGCGGAAAAGGAAGCGCGGGGTTCCCGGGTCATGGGGGAGGTATGCGTACCTTGGTACGGCTGGGCGTAGAAGGATCTCGCCGGAGCTCCGGCGGCGGGGTGGAGGAGGAGACGGCGCACATGCGCGAAGGCCATTGGGGGGAGAGAGAGAGATGCTAGAGGAGAGTGTATGGGAGGGGAGGGTTCAGGGGCGTATGGGCTTATGACTTTCGATGCTACGTTTGGGCCGGAAATAGAGGCCCAGATGCAAATGTGACTGATTTTTTATTGGATAGCACTACGCGTCTCCGAGGATACGTGTTTTTTATCCCCTGAATCGCCAGCCAACCACGTGTCTTTTTTTGGATTCAAAATCCCGTTTTTTGCTACATTTGTCCCGTTTTTGCTACAACGGTTCGATCTAAAAATAGAAAATTAGACTGGACCTCGCCGGAGATTTTGCCGAAGATCTCGCCGGTGACTGACCGTGTAGCAAAAAAGTTATGTTAATGTAGCAAAACCGAATTCGCCGGAAAATATCACCGGAGACTCGCCGGAAAAAACCTTGTTGGAGACCTCGTAGCAAAAAAATTACGTTCTTGTAGCAAAACTACAAAACGGTAATAGCAAAATATTTTTTCCTAGTGTACCAAAAATGACATCGCCGGAGACTCTCGGTCCAAAATATCGTAGCAAAACTGTAGAGATTGGTTGTAGCAAAAACATTATATGAAAGTAGCAAAAACAATATGAATACATAGCAAAAATAATATGCTAAGGTAGCAAAATTGTGTTCGTATTATGTAAAATTCAGAAAACATGTAGCAAAAAAAATTCTTCTATATCGCAAATTTACAGATTCATTGTAGCGGAAATTTCTCAATGCAAAAAAATGATAAAACGTTTGCAACACCAGCACATCCGCCGGAGAGCTACATGGCAGTGGCTTGCGTCACTGACCCTTGCGCGAGAATAGCTCAGGCAAGCCCTTCCCTCGAGCTGGGCTGACAACCATGGCGGGTGGCCTCCATCCCCTGCGGCGTGGACGTACTTGCTCGGGTGAAGATCGGCGGCTTCCGGCGAGCTTTAGGCGAGGACCGCGACGCACTTTGGCTGGCAAGAATGGAAGACGACGCTGACGGCAACTCCGGCGAGGTCTTCCTGACGGGATCCGTGCGGCGGCGGTAATATTTTTGCCCAGCTCGGAGGGGCGCGACGGATGCACAGGAGGAGGAGGTCGGGGTCTGGCGGCCGGAGTTCGCTGGAGCTCGAAGCGGGCGCAGCGGAGATCAAAGCTCCTCCATGGCCTGCGAGGTCTGTGGCGCAGGACGGAGAACGAAAGTACGAACTGTGGCAGCAGCGTGAGGCAGACGGTTTTGACCAGAGAAAAATAAGAAGATAAGGATGTGGGACCGAGGGAGGCAGATGCGCGTGGAGCGAGGCGGGGGATCACGACGCACGATCCCCGGGGCAGGGTATCATTTTTCTTTTTTTTTAAGGAAAGCCAATATGTCTATAATTTATTACTTTGGCAATAATAGATACATCATCTGATAGAATAGAAGAAATTAGGGGATCCTCATACCAACCAGTCGACATAGATCTCCCTCAATGTCTAGCTAAGCTATCTGCCGCTACATTGGCTTTCCTAGGGCAAAGCATAAAAAGGACCAGAAAAAACTATGACAAAGAGACAAGCATTCCTCATATATTGTTGCTGCAGGTTCATATGATCTACCACCATTTTGCATCACGTCGATCACATCTTGGCAGTCCGAATTGACTTCCAGCCTATTGCATCCAATCTGACCTGCCAGGATCAAACCATCTCGAAGCGCTCGACCTCTGCCGTGGATGCATCAGAGACATACGGTATGCCACAACTACCCAAGAAAAAGCCCTTTGCGTGGACTGTGATTTTTTTAAATGGTTGCAAGTGTCATTATTGTGATTTAAAATGGTTGCCGAGTTTGGCTTTCTGATTTTTTTTTAAACGGTTGCAAGAGTGACATCTGATGCATGTTGGATATTCAAAGATTAAGCATTCAAACTACATGAGTACGCGCTCTCATTCAAACATAAAATTCAACTACACATACACGCTCTCACTCTAACTGTTTGTGTACGTGTGGCATTTTTACCAATAAAGAAAAGAATTACTTTTACTCCCTTCGTTTCAAAATATAGTAACCTAGAATATCTTATATTTTAAAACGGAGGGGGTACTTATTTATTTATTTCAAGATCTGTCACTTGACCACCAACAACAGCACTGGTCCCATCACAAAAGAAAGCACCGCTGGTAGGCGGGGCACACTGGTCGCTTGTTAAATATCATCACTTTCTACACATCTTCCAAAAAATCTCATGAAACCTAAACCCTCTTGAACCATTTGTATTAAGGCGTAGAATATCAACTGGCTTGGAGAACATTCGGGTTAGGAGAAAGCAACGAGATAATGAGTCCTGAGTGAATGACGATTATGCATTTCTTATGTAATTTCCTCTTCTCTCGCAACCCGTCCTCTCTGCTTCTTGGCTCTGCCCTCCACAAAAAACTCAATCATTTTAATTACACTTCCAGAGAGAAAAATGAGACGTTTCAGTAGTACAAAAACTCCCATCATTATTTCTGAGTTTGCATGTAACCAAACTGATATAGGTGAGCAGAGACTGATTGCAAAATACTACTAGGATCATCTAAACCACCAACACCTGGTAACTTCTGACGAAAAGAAAATAACCACAAATATCAAAAAGTAGCATTGAAATGACAGTGCAAATATTTCAGAGTGAGCAGAAGGCCAGGTACAGTTACATGTTAAGAAAAGAGACGCATCTGATTGACTATACTCAGGCATGTTATGGGTTATTAGTTGAGACTCTTGAAGTTCAGTAGGTGAAGTATCAGTGATCCTATGATTATACCTGTCTAGTAGCTCTGATGATTCTTACAACCTTCATCCTATGCTATATCGAGTTCATGGTCTCCATATTGAGCTCCAACTAGTTAAGTTGTAATAGAGCTATCTGCTAATTTATGGGGGGTGGCACTGGCCAATTTCACTATGTCTAGTAGGTGCTGATACAGAGCTTAATGCTCCAACTTTGATTCTTCTAAACTGGCCCCTATACTTGTTCTAAGAGTAGAATCATGACAGCAAAACAATGTACTACATGGCTTTCAGATGGTGACTGATCTCGAGTACATTCGTGAGGACCAGGCTTTTCACAACGCAGACCTTGCAAATGTGGACGGCGATGGAAGGAGAGATCATTGGAGCGTGGAGTTGGCAGTGGCACCGCCAAGGATTCTATCAGGAGAGATATGCTAGACTCTTTTTTTCGACAACATGCGGAATCCCTATGTGGCAGGATTGCGAATTAGCAGGCTGTCCTGACCCCACTTGCACCCTTGCTGATGACCAAGAGTATGTAGGCAATTCATATTTCAACTCTGCTTTGGAAAAAAATACAGTGTGAAACCATAATGTTAAAAGCAAATGGAGAGATAAAATCCAATCAATGACCCGCGGATACGTACCTCGATTGCTCTAGCTTTTAGGTGAGAGGTCATCCTCAGCTAGGTTTCTTCCAAGCTTGAAACAATGAAGAGATCAAGCCTGCACCAAATATATTACTTTTCCATTTTATAAACTCACCAACAATACTACCTGCAGCACAGAGACATGCATTGACCAGCGCGCGTTAGATCATGTGGCCTGTGAGCATGCCAAAATTATATTCTGCATACTGAGGTATAGACTATGTACAGGTTGTGAGATCAAATCACATCAATAGCAAAAAACTCGTGCATGATGCATCAATGACACGGGCAAAATGAACAGTGCACAATACAGAACAGAGCTAGATCAAAAGTTTTAATTCTCTGGCACTCAAAAGTATAGAAAGACATCATATCATACACAACTACAAACATAGAGACAGACAGACAGTGACCTTAACATGCATCGTTCAGGTGAAAAATCATGGTCAATTGCTTGGCACCTTTTTCTTATCCTAACCAGGGTGGGTGGTAAACGCACATATTTTATGATCACTATCGTCAGCAAATCAATGTCCTTAGCTGCTGAGTAAGGCTTAAGTAATCCTGGTTCAGTTTGACACTGCTGTGAAGCGACAGATTTAAGAGTGTTAAACCAAGTCAGAACTTGTGACTAATTTGGGATCAGAACTTATTTTTCTTGCAACAATTGTATATGCCCACTTCACCATCTAGTATAGGCTTTAGCTGCATATATATATGACACCTCCGATAGTTGCACCTTACAATCTGCATCAAATAAACTAGCTTGAAGCAACACAGCACGTATAATTCTTTGGGGTTCAATGTCAGACCAGCACCTTCACCCGCAAAGCTCGAGCGGCATATCTACCAATCCTCAGATCATCCAGACATTCTTGCAGGCTCCACAAGATGATGAACACCTGCAGAACAAAACTCTGATCCTAGATGTCCAAGGAGGTCTCCTGAGGTCTCCGTCTACCTTCCCTTATTTCATGCTTGTTGCAATAGAGGCAGGTAGTTTCCTAAGAGGCCTCATCCTACTATGCTTCTACCCTTTGTTATGTTGCCTGCCACAAGAAGTAGAACTACAGATCATGGTCATGGTGTGCTTCATGGGTTTACGGGAGGAGAAGGTGACAAGGGTTGCAAGGGCGACGTTGCCCAAGTATTTCCTAGAGGATGTAGGGAGGGAAGGACTTGAGGCGCTGAGAGGGGTGAAGAGGGTGGTAGGGGTTTGTAGGCTGATCCCTAGGGTAATGGTGGAACCATTTCTTAAGGAGTATATGGGGATGGAAGTGGTCGTGGGAAGGGAGGTGAAGATGATAAGAGGGCGTTATGTTGGTTTATTGGAAAAGGATAGTGAAACAAGGCTAGCGCAGGAAAGTTTGGACCAAACAGAGATGATTGGGTTTGGAAGCAGCTCAAGCTATTTTGGTTACGATCATCACCAGATTTTCTCCTCGTGCAAGGTTAGATACTATTTAATGGATATGATTTATCTTGTTGAAATATACTGCATCATGCCTTTTACCCTCATTTTCTTTGTTCATCTATGTGATAGTTTTTTGTTGCATATTTTAAACCAGTTAGTCCATTCGAGTGTTACTTGATTAGTTGAACACTGTGATCATAAGGTGAACTAGTTGAATACTGTGACTGATCTTTGAAACGATCATAAGGTGAACTAATATCACTTGAAAGATGAAAGGTGTTTCATTGTTGATACTTTCCAGTAAATAACCATCCACAAGCTATCCCATTTCACAAATTTATATACTCCCTCCATCCTGAAAAGGATGTCGCAAATTTATCCAAATTTGAATGTATCTATATACTAAATAGTGTTTCGATACAGCCGAATATAGACAAATCACACCCTTTTCAGGACGGAGGGAGTAGGTTTAACGTCATACAGATTACTGAGCATATGTGTTGTTACTCTCACAGTTGTTAACATTTTCGAAACCAGTTATGGATACATATACCCACCATATGTACACATAGATTTTTAAACATGTATACCCATATGTACACAGTACACATCATCCTAGAACTGCACAAATTATATGTAACTGAATATCTGAAACTAGCGAGGCTAGCTCATGACATGGACTATACACAAATCATGCACCTACGAAAAGTATGAGCTAAATGTTATAGCCATTCACACTGTACAGGCTCAAAACCACATAACATGCAGTTAAGCATCACTATCCGCAGGACAACAAGACATGTATTTATGCACTTCTTGACTTACTTAACTCAATATAACTACCATCCTCACATAATTAAAGGACATCTTACTTACACAAGTTAGTTCAGGTGGTAGTTGAAGGCCCCCTGAAAAGGTAACAGAGATGATACCTTAAGATGGACAAAAGGGAACATACGTGCTTAGGAATTTAAACTTGAATAGAAAAAGACTACACATACTTCATGCATGGCTTTTCCATAATAGCTTTGCAATCAGTGAAGCTTCATGTAAAGGATAGCTCATCGCAAGACAATGTATGATTTGTCTTACTGAAATACACTGCATCATGTCTTTTACCCTCTTCGCTTTGTTCATCCATGCGATAGTTTTTTGTTACAACTAGTAAGCCAATTAGTCCATTCGAGTTTTACTTGATTAGTTGAACATTGAAGGCTGATCTTAGGCTTCATGATGTTATTTCTCTCACAAGCTCGAGACCACGAAAAGAAATACAGGAAGGATGCACAGAGTTATTTGATAAATTAGTTTACTCACTTGATTAGATCAAAATGATCAGATCGTGCATGTAGCTCAGAAGTGGCTTCCTCACTGGAGAAAAACTGAGAAGTTAGTTACTTTTTTTTTTTTGAGCTGTTAGTTACTTGATACCTGTTGTTTGTAAGAAGAGAACCCTTTCTTCACTTCCGATATAATTAATTCTAACCAGTTAGTACATAAGATATGCAAAAAAAAAGGTCTGTGCAGGAAGAGTTCTCTTATGAAAATTGGGCAATGGAAGATTTTAGAACTAAAGGATTAATCTTATGTATGCTCCCTTGATGAAGAAATACATAGCTTGTAAACAGTAAGAATAGTTGAAGAGCTCATTACATTGGCTACAAGAAAGAATAAACCATGACTCCTTATAATCTACAAAAAAATGTTAGAAAGCACAGAAGAATACTTTATTGGTTGCAGTTTTTCTGAACTAGCTCCCAGAGTTAATCTAACAATTTACCTTCTACCTTGAAAAAGGTTTTCAGTTTGTCAATTTGTACTTTGTTGTACTTTAGTTTGCAAATTGTTTACATGGAAAATAGGTTCAGCTTAAACCATTGGGGTGGTGAAATCTAATTAGTATAAGTTTTCCTTCACATTTGCAGGAAGTATACTTGGTGACACCAGAAGAAAAGAGAAAATGGTCAGCCTTGCCAAGAGACCAGTACCCAAGGCCCCTGATCTTCCATGATGGCAGGCTGGCCTTTAGGCCTACCCCACAAGCCACCCTAGCCATGTTCATGTGGCTCCCACTAGCCCTCCCCCTCACCTTGCTCCGGACATTAATCTTTGTGAAGCTACCGTATCCGATCGCCATTGCAATCGGGTCAGTGATTGGAGTAACGACCCGGGTCATCAACTCACCGGTCCACACTAGCCAAGTGGGCTCTGAACCAGATGCCCAGCCCAGCCCACAGGGCCACCTTTACGTGTGCAACCACCGCACACTTCTCGACCCGGTCTACATCTCAGCAATGCTGAACAAGCAGGTATCAGCCGTCACGTACAGTGTCAGCCGTGTAACTGAGCTCATATCACCGATCAGGACTGTCCGATTGACCCGAAACCGAGATGAGGACCGGCGGAGGATGGATCAGTCACTGAGGCAGGGGGACCTGGTAGTCTGCCCTGAGGGGACCACATGCCGGGAGCCATACCTGCTTCGCTTCAGCCATCTGTTTGTTGAGCTCGTTGATGAGGTCTACCCAGTCGCACTGGTGAACTGGTCCAGCATGTTCCACGGCACCTCCACTGGCAGGTCCAAGTATCTAGACCACTTCTACTTTTTCATGAACCCACGCCCGGCTTATGACGTTCAGTTCATGGACAAGATGCCAACCAGGATGGTGATCAACGGGGAGAGATGCGAGAGCTACGAGGTGGCCAACTTGGTGCAAGGTGAGATTGGTAGGGTTCTTGGGTTTCAATCCACCAAGCTCAAGCGTAAGGACAAGTACTTGAGGCTGGCAGGAAATGAAGGGCTTGCGGATACAAAGGAGTAAAGTCTCAAAATTGTAAACATAACACATTGCTGGCCGTTGATCACAACATAACGTATTTTTTAATATATAACATTTAAGATTTATATAGGTTTGCTTTTAAGTTGTGCATATGTGCATAACTTCGTAGTTCAGTTAATATCATCGTGTGCTATTAGAGCGGTATATGGATACCTTTTGTTGGATCATTCAGAAAACATGTGAATGTACCAAAATCAGAAGCATCTGTTACTATTTGTTATGTATTGATCAGTTGTTCATTCATAAGTTTGACAAATGCTATGTATGCCCAGAATTACAATATGATTAGGTGACAAGTGCATATTAATAGCCTAAAAGAGCAGTGCATGTTGACAGCCTAAAACTGCAGCTAAACATAGAGAATATTACATATGTATCGAAAAAATAGGACTTCAAATTAAAACTGTTGCTAGAGCAGTCATACCTACTGAACAACTCATCCTTGTGGTTTCCAAGCGGCCACCATCCATTGGAGAAGTACAGCGACAAGCGGGTGCTGCTTTCTTTCACATTTCGCTGATCATTAGTACTAACAAAATGGTCTCTCTCTTAATTAATAGATTGGGGCAAAGCTTTTGAATGTTGCATCTGATATCAACTCCAATGCCAATTCAGGACAAACCTGAATAAGTTCAGTCCTCAACTATTTTAACTCCAGGATTAACACTTGAATCTTTATAACAAAAAAATGAGGAGGACAAATGTAGGCCCCCGTTAAGTTTTTTTGCTTAGGTGCAGGTGAGGAAATCATGAAACAGAAATGGAAACTGTGGTGTAAGAATATTCCTTTGTGTTCCTTACTCAACTACTTCAATTTTTTGCTGAAGATGAAAAGTAACTGTGCTAGATTTTCTTTAAGACCATCCACAACATTGAACCGACTCTCAGGAAAAAATGGCAGGCCTTGGAATTTCTCTTGTTTCACCCCAATGTTAAAATCGGTTTTTGAATTGGCCCATGACTAATAAATGCATGCATGCAGCCTTACTTTTACTGGCTTTTTTGTTTCCAGGCAATCTCTCTCTACTGTTCTTCTCTGCAATGTGAGCCAAGTTTTCCACGTTGATTCCTTTGAAACAAACGAACAATATTGTTCGCTTTCCTTTCTGACACCATGATTGACCAAGCTCCGATGATTTGAACCAATTCAATGAGGCCTTCAAACCAATTTTCCAGCACACTGTGGATGGTCTAACCTGAGTTCAGAGTAGCTTGGCTCTGACCTCTGAACAGGCACTATCAGCATCACAACCTGCAGCACTCATTTCTGCAAGTGTTTTTCTCCAACTAATGAATCATCGCAGCACAAACTGCTCATGTAACTGAAAACATCCTGTGAAAAATCAGTTCCAGCATCATGCATGTGTCGAGCCAAGATCTGCAGTACCCCATCTGCCAAACTGACTTGACGGCTGCTACTGTCAGCTATGTTAAAGCTATACATCTTATCATTTATGTCTATCCAGCTCATTCCAGCCTCCTTCCTGCTCCCTATGCCTCTCAACAGCCTCCTCGTGACAGCATACTCACCCCATTTGCTACCAGAAGCATATATATTCGCAAGTAGGATGTAAGTCTTTGCTCCATCAGGATTGACCTCGATGATCTTCCCTGCAACCAGTCTACCCAGCTCCACATTCGTGTGCATCTTGCAGGCACCAAGCAATGCTCCCCAAATAGATTCATCAGGAGCAAATGGCATTCTATTGATAAGATCAAATGCTTCTCTCAGCCTCCCTGCACGAGCAAGGAGATTGATGATACATCCGTAAACCTCGTTCTTAGGCTGTATCTTATACTCAGATGTCATTGACCTGAAGAAGTTCCATCCTTCATCTACTAAACCAGCATGGTTGCAAGCACTTATAAGGGCCAGGAAAACAACATGGTCAGGACGCAGCCCAGCATGGATCATGGAACTGAAAAGCTGGATGGCCTCATGGCCGTGCCCATTCATTCCATACCCAGCAATCATTGATGTCCATGATAATTTATCCTTGCAACCCATCCTGTTGAACATTCTCTTTGCATCTGCTATGCCCCCACACTTGGAGTACATGTCCATGAGGGCATTGCTCATTTTTATGTCCTCGCCATAGTTTCTCCGAAGGACAGCCCCATGGACCTGCTTCCCGAGTCTCAGAGCTGCAAGACCAGCACATGCCGATGTAATGCTAGTCAGAGTGAAGCAATTCGGCTGAAGATTCATGTCAGGAAAAAGCTGCAAGGCCATAAGTGGATTGCATTGGCTATACCCAGCAATCAAGGTGTTCCAGGTGACCAAATTCTTCTGGGGAATTTCATCAAAAAGCCTCCTTGCACCCAAGAGGTGTGCACAATTGCAGTACAAGTCAATCAGAGCATTGGTAACAGCAAGGTTCGCACTGATAGCTTTCTTTATGGACAGTAGATGAAGCTGCTGTCCGATACATAAGTTGGCTATAGAAACACATGCATGTACTGCAATAGAGCATGTAAATGGGCTCAGCTCAACACCAACCTACACTAAAGAAAAAGCAGATGATGGGCCATGAAAAAAATGCATGCTTGGCAATAAATTCATCATGTGAACTATATTAAGAACCGTAAGCAAAATTGACAAAGATAGCATATGGTGTTTCAACATTTGCTAGGGGATAACAATGATAATATTGTACAATAACATGTTTGCTACTTGTACTGTTAATCTGTTATCATTGTACACGAACTCAGTTCATATTGAGCTCCAAAACTAACCATCAACTCGAAGAGTGCCAAAATCATAAAATGAACGCCACGGTGATCCAAAGTTTAGACGCTAGAAACCTCTGGTGTCGTTTGGGGCATTACTAGAGTTCTAAAGGAGTAAAGGTAACACCATGTTACAAAACTCCTACTTCATAATGAACATAGAAATACCAATTTCATGTGGAAAATCTAGATAATATTTGACTTATTCTAGGACGACACGTAGTACAATAATGAAGGGTATATTTGATTTTATAAAATCATACCCAAAGAGCATCCGCAATAAAAGAGATCCTCTGTCCAGATTACCAAAACACTGCTAACTGATATGAAATGGTTCAGAGCGGAGCAGCAAAGATAATAGATACTACCTCCCTTCCAAGGCCTAAGGCCTATTTTTTTTCAAAAGTCAAACTATCTAAAGTTTGACCCCTAAACCCTAAACCCTAAACTATCTAAAGTTTGACCAAGTTTTTAGTGAAAAATATTAATATTACAATATGTAATCCATACCCTTCCATAAATCATGAAACATATTTTCACATGGTATCTATATAATATAATAGTTCTTGATAGTTTTTTCTAAAAGTTTGGTCAAACTTTTCGTGGCTTGACTTTTCAAAAAAAAAAAAATAGGCCTTAAGCCTTGGGATGGAGGGAGTAGCACTTAGCAGTCACTTAGTCAGAGATATCATACCTGAATCATTGTTTGAAATAACTTTAGCCCCACGTGCTCCTGACCCCACCTGGCATACCCGGCGATCATCGACGTCCATGACGCGGCCGTGCATCTGCTGCCCAACGCATCAAACAGCATCCTTGCGTCATCCACACCCTCTCCGTGGGAGGCGTAGGCATCAATGAGCGTGTTGACAACGTAAGGCATGTGATCCACGCCCCGCCGCACCGCGACGGCGTGCAACGATGATGGATCGCAGCCGCGGGGCGCCGCGCTGCCACGGCACGCGGTCAGGACGCTGGACAGCGTGAACTCGTTGGGGCCAACGCCCGCCGCGAGCATGCCGCGGAAGAGGTCCAGCGCATCACCGTGGCATCCGTTGGAGGCGTAGCCGGAGAGCATGGCCGTCCACGCCACGACGTCCCGGTCGCGCATTTCGTCGAACAGGGCGCGGGCATGGCACAGCGCGCCGCTCGCGCATAGTGACTTGATGAGAGTAGTCGCGTGCTTCTGAGACATTTGGTTCTTCTTGGTCTTAGTTCAACGTCGTGGTGGATACGGTGCCCCCGCGCCGTCCTTCCGGATCCGGCCGCGAGCAGAGCCTGGCGCAGGTTGTCGCCGTGGAAGAGCAGGGGCGGCGTGGTCTTTGCGGTGGGCAGGGACTGGCGGTGGGGGTGGAGGGAGCCGGGAGGCGCTCGCGTCGCGGTGGGGGTAGAGGCACAAGGGAGGTGGAGGAGGCCGATGAGGGGGAGGAAGGAGCAGCGAGGCCGGCGCTGGCGTAGCATGGGAGGGGTGTCTCAGGAACTGAACCTGAAACCTCTGAAGAACAACACCTGTTAGCGGACAGTGTCTTTGGCTACCAAAGCTCCAGTGATCTCGTTGTTTAAAAATAAAATAAAAAATCATATTAAGAAGTTACAGGAAAAAACTGAAAATAAATTCTAGGTATAGTCGATGTTGTATTTTTTTTTTCCGAATTGGACAATATATTAAGCATCATGAGGGAGCTCCTGTGCATACCGCCTCCGGCACAGAAACAAGCCAAGTTGCAGTATGACGTTTAAGTCTGCCAAGGTTAGCTAGATGGTGACTAACCTGGTTTTTATTTCTATCTATTATATTTAAATTAAATCCTCCTTCTTAATGTAAAAGGCTTCTAATTTCAGACACTAACATAGCATTGCTTGATCTATCAATCTCCATCGACATAATCATGTTGACCGCCTCTTTTGAGTCTAGCTCCACCAAACATGGTTTATCCGACCAGTTTCGTACCATTTCAACGCCTTCACGACATGCCAAAAGCTCGGCCTCTAATGGTGACGCACACTCTGCATGCTAAAACAATTGGTTTTCCTTCCTCATCACGCAGCACTATACCCGTGCAGCACTATACCCGTACCCCCATCACCTATCCATGTTTGAAACGAGCCATCGACATTTAGCTTGATTGATCCAGGTGTCGGTCTGACTTACGTAGAGGCTCTGATCTCCTTCTTCTTCAGCATCACCCGGCCAGTCGCGGAGGCCACAAGTTCCCCGGCCGATGGTTGCTTCCCTTTGAGATCATCAACATTGGGACAATATTTAATTGTCACCAAAGAATCAACATATGCGCAGAGAAAGATCCTGGAGCTCACTACTTATGGCGGAGGTTTATCATGTATGACTTTATTCCGCACATGCCAGATCCGCCACAATGTTATTAATATTTGCATGCGAATAATCTCCGGCTGGCCCTCGAGGAGGTGCAACACCCATTCATCGTTAGCTCCATCCACCGTCGCCATGGATGGCAAATTCCACACGGTCTGCATCTCCTCCCATAGTGCGCGAGCTCTTGGACATCCGCAGAAAGTGTGATATGTGTTCTCACATTCCAATCCACAAATTGTGCAAACGTTAGTTATTTCCATGTTTCTTCTCTATTTATTTTCCCATGTAGGTAAGGAGTTTGTAGCCAATTTCTAGCCAAATATGCATACCTTTAGGGGGGCAGGGCACCCCAAAGTTGGTCTCAAATGACACGGCGGCCATCCGGTGCCCCGCTCGCGGCGCCTTGATTAGGCCGGCGTTTTTCCTCAAGACCCAGCTGATACGCCGACTTGACGGAGAAAACACCAGTACGTGTTGGTTTCCATGCCAAAATATCCTCATGCTTTGCACACGGTAGCTTGATTTTCATGATATTCACCATTCAATTTGCATGAAATAACACCGCAATTTGGCTTCATCCCAAGTTCCATCCAGCGAGATAAGCTAAGATACCCTCCGTAGCCTGCATCTATTTTGGCTAGACAGAAGCCGGTAAGAGAAGGGCCGTGGAATCCACGGAAAATGCCAGATGCGTATATTATAGGCCAAATGTTGTATTCTACAAACGTGTAAAATCGCAAACTGAAATTCTTTATATTGTAGGCTAAAAAGGGCGGATAAAATTTGAAGATTTCAAATTATACTTACTCAGGTCCATAATTTTATTTTTTTATAGCTCATAATACAATGTAGGACAAGACTATAGCGCGCGGCGCAGCGTATTAATCTCCTGGTACGGCGGCTGTAATTAAACCTGAAAAACTCGCGTGCCCGTAGATTAATCTTTTTCTTTTCCTTGGCTCACGCAATTTATCCACGGCCGACCAACATTTGACCAGGCGCTGACAAGCATGCACAAAATAGACATTTAAAAAGCTGCATGCGGAAGGCATCTCGGGCAATACCTCTCAAAGCTGAAGTGAGAAGTACTAGTACTTTTGTGAGAGCGACATTTCTAGATCAGATGGCTAGGCAATTTTGTAGGTTGTCACGTATAAAATCTTTATTATTACTCCCTCTTACCCATATTAGTTGACTTAAACTTATCGACATACGTATGTAACACTAAAACTTGACTAGATACATCTATACCTAGATGAATCTATGTCAATTAATATGGGTCGGAAGGAGTACCAAAATTGTCAACAACGTTGGCTGTCATGAGTATACTAGATAGTATGCAAACATCAGATTGTTAAACACATCTACCAAGTTGATTTGATGCACCTACGGGTTTTACATGAGCAATTATTAGATTATTGCGCAGCTATCCTACCGGACTGATTTAATATACCTATCGGGTTTTGCGAGAATAAGTATCAGATTATTAGATGTAGCTATCGGGTTAATTTCATACGCTGCCGGGTTTTGCGAGAGCAACTATCAAATTATTAGACGCAGCTATCAGGTTAATTTTATACGCCTATCGGGTTTTACAAGAACAACCACCAGATTATTAGACGCAGCTATCAGGTTAATTTCATACGTCTACCGGGTTTTGCGAGGCCAACCACCAGATTATTAAACACCACTATCAGGTTAATTTGATACACCAACCATGTTTTACGGGAGAAATTATCTGATTATTTAAATCATAGCTATCAGATTAATTTCATACGTCTATCGGGTTTTGCGAGAGCAATCACCAGATTATTAAACATAGCTACCAGATTAATTTGATATATCCACCAGGTTTTACAAGAGCAATTACCTGATTAATTAAACATAGAATCAGGTTGATTCGATACACATATCAGAATTTACTAAAGCAATTACCGAATTACTAAGCACATCTACCAGGTTAATAGGTCACCTACGTGGTTGGTTTATACAACTTCTAGGCTTTATGACAGCAAATGTATGAAACGAGTAAAGCCTGAAGGTTTTTTATTTGTTTTTTGTCGTTTTACTAGGTAGTACTACCTCCATCCCCAAGGCTTAAGGCCTATATTTTTTTTGAAAAATCAAACTATGTCAAGTTTGACCAAGTTTTTACCAAAAAATATTAATATGCAAAATACATATTTTCATATGATGTCGACAAAATATCATGTTTATTGATAGTTTTTTCTAAAAATTTGGTCAAAGTTGAGTTGGTTTAACTTTTTAAAAAGAATATAGGCCTAAAGCCTTGGGATGGAGGGAGTAGTACCTAGTCTCTATCTCTACTACTTATAAAAGAGCAAACACAAACTTCTCTAAGCGTACCCCGCAAACTATACACATAAATACTAAAACCACACACTCAGGCCCACTAATCAGACATCGGTGTGCATTTAGCATTTTACAACGACGGACTACTTATCCCACAGAGCAAAATAGCCCTGCGTCTCTCGGAAAAAAAAAGAAACTAACCCGTTCAATCCTGCAGAGCAAGCTGGCCAAAAAAATAGGAACTGACCGGTCAAGAAAGGAAACAAAGGAAACAGATCACGGCAATCTCGCCATCACCGCGGACGACTGTGTACTGCGCCCTCGATGATATCCGGTACGATGCCCTCGTCGAGAACCTTGAAGACATCCCTGCACTGCATTCCCGGACGACGACCTTACCGTGTCCGTGCCTGGACGACACCCTCGCCGTGAACCTAGACAACGAAGCCCTCGCCGTGAACCTGGATGGCTGCCCCATCGGTCATCACGGTGACCCTGGACGCCCGGAATACACAGCCCCCGCTGCCGGAGTTCCTCTCCGCTGAGCAGAGGCATAGGCACATTGCAAACCCATTGTGCTGCGGGTACGTGGTGTTCAGAAAATTCGATTGATATTTGTCTTTGCACTTGAGTTCATTTGCTTTCTTACCATTGCCTTGCTGCAAGTAGAAGACTCACTCCATGTAGTCAGACTTGTACTTTTTGAACAGAAGATTTTATTGATGTTTTTGTCTGTTTTTCCTCCTTGGTAATCGCCTGCACCATGATACTTGTACTGCTCTGTTGTTGCATCTGCACACCTGGATTAGGCGGACATGCAGATAGACGGCGCGCCGCTTGTTTAGATGATTTAAACCGAAAGAGGGATGTATCCCAAGAACAAATCATTGCTCTGGATAAATAAAGAGATCCATGTGTCATCTATTCTAAAATACAAGGTAGATAACAACATACATGCAACTGAGTGCAATAGAGGATTCCAATTTCTAATTTTTCATACCAACCTTTTTGTTTTTCAATTCTTTGTACCAGCCTTTTAATAAAAAATCTTCATACTAACCTTTTCTACATAGCTATCTCCGACAGTTAATTGCTCCAAAGTTAGGCAACCAACACTGAACTAGCCAACATTATGTGTATTTGAGCTCAAATGATGTCTAAATTGATAACTTCCATTGTCAGCATAGAGGAAACTGATGTCGATAAAAAAGTTGTATCATATGAAATGGACATCGGAGCAACAAACATGGCAATGAGATAGTGCAGATTCAGCACAGAGTGAAATAACACTACTAGGAAAATGGTCGTTTGTGGCGCACCTGAAAGGCCCATCCGTGGCGCACCTGTGGTGCGCCACGGGCCTTGCGCTACGGCTATCTCTCAGCCGTGGCGCACTGCCTAGTGCGCCACGGTTGTGTAGATAGGCGAGCGCACCACCCAGTGCGCCATGAAGTTTGGCATGGCGCTACCCTTGGATCTTCGTGGCGCACTATCCGGCGCCACTAAACATCCATGGTGCGCTTTAGGTGTAGTGCGCCATGAAGGTAGAACATGTGCGCCACAGATGTATTTTTGTTTTTTTAATTTCCAAGCCAGATTATATGCACAGATTATATACAATATTACAGATATATACACACAGATACAAGATATACAATTATATATATAAATACTGATATGAAAAACAAGATTGAAACAAATACATATAGATAAGTCTCATACATGAATACATAGTCCAAGTTACATTGTTTTGATCATGTTACAAAGTAGTAGTTGGTGACATGCGAATACATGTGTCGATCGAACAAGTTAGAGCTCTAAGCTCGCTAGACATCTAAACTAGCTAGCTAGACACAAACGGATAAATAACCAAAGAAGATAAGCATGATCACCGCCATGACGAAGGTGTAGGTCTTCATCCGGTTCCTTGTCCTAACTCCCGCTAGATAGCGTGTGTATCTATCTTCCGCCTCCGCCATAGTGTTGTACCCTTTGTAGCTATTGTCATGAAACGGTGCACTGTCTCCGCAGTCTTCCCAATCATCAGACTCGAACCGTCCCTTGTACACGACGCACGTCATCTACAAGTTGACAATAATAACTAACCGGTGATTGAAAAAACATGTATAATTAAAGTCGCATATGAAGATACACTTATAGAAAGTACTCTTAAATCAAAAGAGCAAACTCAAAAGCATGCCTCATATATAACTAGCTAGGTCGTTGGACACAGAATTGCTTATGACGGACTGTTAGCCAAGTAGGATGCACAATTCCGGACTTGTGCATATCACAAGGCTGACAATCCCGTCATAGCACATTCACATATATATTGTGCCACGACATTTCAATCATCGGCATATTCTCGAAAAAGACAAAAATAACTCGAAAAGCATGCCTCATATATAACTAGCTAGGTCGTTGGACACAGGAACTGCCTATGACGACACTGCCAGCCAAGCAGGATGCACAAACCCCGGACTTGCGAATATCACAAGGCTGACAATCCCATCATAGCACATTCACATATATATTGTGCCACGACATTTCAATCATCGGCATATTCTAAAAAAGACAAAAATAACTCAAAAGCATGCCTCATATATAACTAGCTAGGTCGTTGGACACAGATTGCTTATGACGGACGTGAGCCAAGTAGGATGCACAATTCGGACTTGTGCATATCACAAGGCTCACAATCCCGTCATAGCACATTCACATATATATTGTGCCACGACATTTCAATCATCGGCATATTCTCGAAAAGACAAAAATAACTCAAAAGCATGCCTCATATATAACTAGCTAGGTCGTTGGACAGAATTGCTTATGACGGAATGTCGACCAAGTAGGATGCACAATTCACGGACTTGTGCATATCACAAGGTGACAATCCCGTCATAGCACATTCACATATATATTGTGCCACGACATTTCAATCATCGGCATATTCTCGAAAAGACAAAAATAACTCAAAAGCATGCCTCATATATAACTAGCTAGGTCGTTGGACACAGGAATTGCTTATGACGGACCTGCCAAGTAGGATGCACAATTCACGGACTTGTGCATATCACAAGGTCGACAATCCCGTCATAGCACATTCACATATATATTGTGCCACGACATTTCAATCATCGGCATATTCTCGAAAAGACAAAAATAACTCACACTTGTCGTCCGAGAACCAAAGAGTAAGCAAAAAACCAAAGAGTAAGCAAAAAACCAAGCATTGATTGATATATAATAATAATAAGCAAAATAAGTAAGCGGTGATTCATAAACCTAATAAGATAAGTACACTTGTCGTCCACACACACAAAGGTCATCTATAGTTTGCAACTACAACTAGGCCAACATCAAGCCTTCAGCTCGCTTAGGAACGGAGGACGCCCGCCTCGTCATGAACTTCCTATAGTCACCACCGCATCTCTAGGCGATCTTCTATGTCACGGTTATTCGATATTTCCTCCGAGAAGATCCTCAAGTCATGACATCACGAAGATGATTGCCCTAAACCGCCTTGGATGCGATACATCTCTTGTCTAATATCCGAATCATTGATCTTGGCCTTTGCTTCGCCCACTGCTTGAGATGATCCGCAACAGAATTCGCTGGTCAAGTAGGAACGCCTCATGTGATGGAGTGCGTAGGCTTCCTTCTTCGCTTTCCATTGCTTCACGCAGGGAAATCATGCGTGGTTGAAGACGTGCTGCCGAACTTGACCTTCTTACGCACGTCGCTGGTGCCTTCCGTCGAGGCAAAGCCGTGAGAGCATCATCCGTAACTTCCTTGATCTTGTCGTAGTTTTTCTTCTTTTCTAGACTCCCGAGTCGAAATACGTGGCGTGGGAATGCTTGGCGATAAGGAGATGAGCGCAATGTTCATCTCACAAAAAAATTCAAATGGAATGTATTGAAAAAGAATGATGATGATCTAATAAAGCCAATCGACGGTGGCGATGAATAACGACTTACTCGGAAAGTAAGGCACGAGAATGTATTCCTTTGTCTTGTTCGCCACGAGGATTCTTTTTTAGGTACGAGGCCACGATACGTCGCTCGTGGGGAACCCAAGCACCGTCACGCATGTAGTAGGGGTCCACTATAGCGATGCCCGTGTGTTCTCTAATGATCTGCGTGGCGGTGAGAGAAAAGAGCGGACCATGGTATAGTGCAGCGGGTATAGGTGGAACATATTGAAGATGTCCTCGAACGCGGGAAGAACAGATCCAGGGCGGTGTCGTGACCCAAGCCTGGTGGCACCTTAACCACGAATCGGGTGCGAGGGATCTTTCTCCGATAGAAGGCGTCTCTCTATCGCCAAGACGTCATGCACACTCTGCAGTTCAACGGCAAGCTTCCGCAAATTCTTAAGTAGCATGGGCTCACCCGCCACATGAATCCTCCACATAATACCTCGGGTCTTGGTGGCCCGTCCGAAACTCGAATCATCGCAGCTTGTTGACGCCACCGGTGGCTCGAGCTGCTAGATTTTCTTTTCCTGCCCTTTTTCCTTTTGGAGAGCGGGCACCGCAATCTGAGCACCGCCGCCCTATGTAGTGTGTCGGGCTTAGAATAAAGGGTCGGTTGGTTGTATCGGTGGCTCAGTAAAGGCAAGTGGAGGCGTCTCGAGAACCAAGCAGACGCTTGGTGATAGTGGCTTTCTGTGGGGCCACCAGGTCTTCGTTGCCAAACCGAGTCTTGAAGAAGTGATCATTCCAGTCTTGAAGTCCTCGGCGGATCCTGCGCCATGTGCATATCATCAACATGATCATCCGACCCACCGCGTGGAGGTGGCGAGGCGGTAAGGGGCCTTGCCACCGCTTGTCGCCGCACGACGGCGGTCTTTGTCTGTGGCGTGATGGCCCCGCCGTCCCCAAACGGATCATGCTCTTTGGCCATAGCATGAACAAGCGAAGCAACTTCGAGACGACGACTCTTCTTCATCCGCTCACGGGGTTGAATGGGAGGTTCGGTCGTCGTGACCTTAGCACCGACTAATTTTAACCCATGCACGCTATCCGCATCGGCTTTGAGTGGAACGTGCGCCGCAAGGTTGAACGATGGTACCCTTGGCAACATCCTCCTCGTTGTTCACGTAGCATAAGAGAGTGCAAGGAACATCCGTCTGCGGAAAACATGTACGGCGTCGTCGAGCGAGATGCCACAAGAGTAATATATAGATGGCATGAAAGGCGGTAATTAAAGCAATTTGTTTACCGTGATGGCGTCGAGATCGGCTAATGTCGACGCACGCATACTGGCGACGGGCGTGCAAGAGCGGAAGGGCTGCTTGATGGCGCGGTCTGGCCGGTGTATTCTCCCTACCGACGGGTGCTTGGAGCTCCGGTGCCGCTGACGATGGCGGGGGGCACCAACATGTACTCCGGCGCGCGGTGATGGCAGTGAGTCACCAATTGCGGCGCCGCGGTGCTAGCGGGCGAGTCACGAACACGTAGTTCGCTGATTCGTCGGCGCGTTGTTCGAGTGGCTGCGACCATGCTTGGAATCGCACGCGGCCCTACTCGACCACCCGCACTCCGATTCGCTATTGACTCCACCAAGGTAGGCGGGAAGGGCGTAAGGGTGATTGCCAGTTGTCTTGGACGATCTGCGGGATCCGCGCCACTTGTGCCTTAAGTTCTTGAACCTCTGTTTTCCTCCTCTCCTTCCCGACGGCGCCACATGCGTCCTCGGCGGTGGACCAAAATGATCCACCCAATTCTTACCCGAGGCCGGCAGACGGCCGGCCGACAACTTCTTCAGAACGGCTCTATTTTCTTGGCAGTTCATCGCCTGTTAAAGGTTATCCCACGGGTGGCCGCCGTCGACCCACAGGATGAGGAACCACAGGATCCATGACTAGCAACAATTTCCTCCTCCTGCGGAAGAAGTAACGTGAATCATTTAGATCATCGATTAGATTGCAATCGTGTTAATCACCGGTAATTAGATTATACTTACCACAATTTCCTCGAATTCCTTCACCGCAGGATCCGCGGTGAGTTGTTTGGTTTTGGGTCCACATGGTAACGGGCTCGATGAAGTTTCGAACCTGGGTTCGAATTTAGCAAAGGGTTTTCTATCCCTTGGATCTATACTCTTCGTCCTCCTTATTCCATTTGGCCTCATGGTTCGTATCCACCAGATCCGAGATGGTGATGACCTATATTCATCGCTGGCGCCTTTCCCGATTACTATTGGCGAGGCTCTTTCGGATTCACACCTCTCCTTGAACTCCGGGCGATCTTGGTGATCTGCGGGTCAATCTTCCGGATCTCCTCGAGACTTTTGCCTTCTTTATAGATCTTCTTCTTTATCCGGGTTCTCCGGTGGCGGGCGGTGCTCATCTTTGTGAGGCGGATTTGTTTACTTCGTTCCCATGATAATTTGTGTTCGATACTTAGCGGGAAACTTGTATCCGTGCGACTTCTCGAAGAGGAGTGTGCAAGTGGCCATTATCTTTATGCCGGAGATTCTCGGTGTTGATCGAGATGGTTGTCCGGTGATCGCCGCCACTTGCCCACCGTACCCTTTGACGACAAGGCTCCAAAGGAACCCGATGGGCTCACTGGTAATTTCCTCCTGGCCGACCGTGTTCGGGCACCGGTCCTTCGACTTCTTCTTCTTAGGAGGTTGCTACCACTCCCGTGCCCTCGCCTCCATCGGTGGTTTCATCGTCCGTTCCTTGGCTTCTTCCTCCGCGTCTTCCATCTCATCATCCTCGCTCTCCGAAGGATGGTATTCTTCATCGTCTTCTAGGCCGGGCCGCCTCCCGAATGTCAATTGTTTATTCGAGGTCGAGTTCTCCTTCGTGACGATGCGCTTAGAACATCCAGCCTCGTCGTTATCACACATCTTTGCACTAATAAAAACAAATAATTGGTTAAATGCACGGAAAAATCCGGCATGACCTTTGCTAATTTTCTTAAACTAGAGTGCCCGATTTACGCCAAAGCGGAAGTTAATCAACATTCGCAAAAATCGGGACTCATTTCATACAAGAACCTGCATACACACATAATAAAGTGCTTCATATACAAGCACAAGCACAATTTCAAGGTGCTATTATCCCAACACAGATAGTAGCAAAACCAACACTACTCTATTTATCCTTCCAAACCATTACACAACCACATCCATCCGTCCCAAGACAATTGCCACAACCATATAAACTTTTGTTATCAATTTAAGCATAGCCATATGATGAAGCTATCTCTTTAAGCAACAATGACAACCCAATTAAAATAAATCTTGTGAATAAGTAAAGGTAAAAATGAGAATGATCTTACATAAGCATGCCACTTATTGTATGATTCCAATGAAGCAATGTCATTGTTCTAACCACAATGGATGCCCACAATCTGTGCTACAATAAGCCCAAAACCATAGCTAAAAATATAAGCCCAATATTAATCAAAATATACGAACATCCCGGATGTATAACAAAGCACAAGAACCTACCTTTGTCATCAAGTTCCACGTCTTCAATTCAATAAAGAAAAGCAGGCCATAGACATGCCTAAACCCATGATATATGCTGATACATCAAGGATCAGGATATTTCACTTCCATAATATCAACTGAATCAGTTACCACACCATTGAATGGCCTGGAACTCTGAAAGTGGATTTGTGCATTGGTGTGAAGTCATAAACTCAACTAGATGGCACGAAACTTTGAAAGTGGATTGAACTATGCAGCCTCTAACCTTGCTACTCGAACCCTAAGCTTACCACGAACCCTTGCTACTCGAACCCTAAGCTATCTACAAGCTACATTTATCGTCGATTCACGGATCATCTCGCATCAAAGGAACAAATGGTTCTTGTGCCTTGGTAATTTAACCGATCATGCATCAAAGGAACAAATGGTTCTTGTGCCTTGGTAATTTAACGATTTCTGGTTTTCCATAAGGACCAAATAAGGACACGTGTAACGATTGTCCATATGCACAAAAGGAAATGCACTTTCTTATACAACAGTAAAAAGGGAACTTGGTTTCATGAAACCTTCAGTTACAGGTTCATAGTTAGTGAGTGCAATGTAAACTCGCATATCTTTGTTCTACTACGCAATGTAAACATAGGAGACATGCATTAAAAAACACAAGTTTTACTACTGCATATCTTTGTTCTACTATTGCATTTTCATCTACTCTGAACCTAACCTAAACCTAACCTGAATCTTGCTACTCTGAACCTAACCTGAACCTAACCTGAAGCTTGCTACACAGAATGTCATTCGGTCCTCTCACTCGAAAATAGTGTTCCTCCCCCTCTTCTTCCCAACTCTTCAGATTGACTTGCAGAACAACAACTAGTACTGATCTGCCGGGACCAAGCTAGGTGTTTAGTGTTCAGCCAAGAATGGATCCATGGATCGTGACAGCCTTCTCTGTACATGTTTATGAACAGCAAGTACTGAATAGCACGCATCAAGAACCAACAACACCATGGTTCTTCTTGTTCTGCCTGCTCTGTACATGTTTATGAGCTAGGACTGAACATTTCTGTTCTCTGTTTATATAGGTTGCGGTTCTTGAATCGGAGCTGCAGCGGGTGAGCGAGGAGAACCGGCGGCTGGGCGAGATGCTCAGGGAGGTGGCTACAAAGTACGAGGCCCTGCAGGGCCAGTTCACGGACTTGGTCACGGCCCATCAATCCAACGCCGGCGAGAGAGGGAGAGAGGGAGAGAGGAAGATAGGGAGAGAGAGAGAGGGGAGGTCGGCAGGAGACTCACCAGGAGGGCGGGTCTGGACGGCGGGCGGGTGGCGACGGCGGGTTCCTCCACGGACTCCTCCTCCTCGGACGCGCACGACTCGGGCTCCTCCTCCTCCACGCCTTGGCAGTGGCTCTCCTCCTCCTCCACGTGCGGTGGCGGGCTGGGCTCCACCTCCTCCACGTCCTCCTCCTAGAGCGGCAGATCGAGAGCTTGGCGAGGCACGGTGAGATCGGCGGTGTCGATCGAGATGGGAGAAGAGGCGCGGGCGTGTACGGATGACTAATAGCACTGAGTTAGGCGTGGCGCACCGGCCAAGTGCTACGGGTAACGCAAGCGCTTGGCAGTGCTACGCCTAACTCGGTGCTACTAGTCACATAAGAAGGCGCGGCCACCCCTATAGACAACTAACATTGCCCTATCCCACTGGTTCCACCAACTGCTCTAATCTAAACCTGTGAGCACCCAGGTTCGAATCCTGGTGCCCACCTTTTTTATTTATTTTTAAAATATTTTTAAATATTCCAAAAAATGCCCAAAAGTGCTGATATATGCTACAAAAGTTTTGTTTTGTTTTTAAAATACTTTTATATATTCCAAAAATGCCCAAAAGTGATAATATATGTCATAAAAGTGGTACAAATTAAATATGCTTCAAATATGTCATAATAATTTGTCCATAAATATTACAATCTTTTTCGACCACGCGTTTTACAATATTTTTTGAGCTAGCGTTTTACAATCTTTTTTCCCTTCTTTGTCGCGGTTGAATAATTTAGCCCCGGCACTTTAATGTTTCTTCTTTCGAACGGGCTACCTTTTTTGGGTAGGGTTGTCCTTTTTCTTCTTGTGATGTATGTTCTGCATCGTAGTCGTCATCTTCAATCTTTGGATCGCCCGTCTGGTCGAAGTCTTGCTCATTGGCGACTCCATCCATTCCGATGATGTTCCTTTTCCTCTCCTCACGACAACACGGCTAGGCTTTGTCGGGTCGGTAATGAAAAACATTGGTCCACTTTGGTAGCCAGATACACACGGTTCATTTTTCGCACGCGTTTGCCGGCGGCCTTGAATTTGGCTGTTCGGGTATAACCATGGTTGTGAAATACCGGTCTTCTCTTCGACGTTCTTTGCCCATCCGACACGGAACATCGCACCTTTTCTCCATGAGTCGAGCTCCCGGATCTCCTCGATTCTTCCGTAGAATCTTTCCTTCACGTTGTCATCGGTGTAGAATTCGGCGTTACGCTGAGTTCGATAATCACACTTGTTGTCCTTTTCCTCCGTGTAGAATGTGTAGCCGTTGATATCATACGCCGATAGGTCACCAGGTTTTGCATCGGTCCCTGCGACAAGGTGAATATGATCTTTTCCGTGTCGGGAAGAATGCGGCGGGGATTATCAAGGCGTCGCCTAAACCAACGCGTGAAATCTGAGTTGTGCTCTTTGATTATTTCTCCTGCGTCCTCTGTATGCCCGTCCTTGTACTTCTTCTCGATTAACCTTTTGTGCTTACATGCCCAAGGATCGACCAGTTCTAAATGCTGTAGCGCGACGAGGTTTGCTCGATCAAAGTCTGCGCGTCGAAAATCGCATGCAAGATATCGACGACCCTCTCGGTGACCAGATCCGTCGAGCTTGCCAAGGTGTCATTGGACGGAAGACCGGCGGGTTCTCGATGTCTAGATAATTCGTGCGAAAGAGATGCACTCTTCGCCGTAAAGCCCTTGGCTATGCTTCCATCCGGACGGGACCATTGCGACGTATCCTTTGATGTGTCCGTTCATCCTTTCGACGCCATCATGCTGCGGAGAAACATCGGCCCGAGTTGTACGATGTCCTCCACGACATGGACCAGCAGATGCACCATAATGTCGAAGAATGCGGGTGGGAAGTAGACCTCAAGCTCACATAGTATCACCACGATCTCCTCCTGTAGCCTTCCGAGCTGATTCAAGCCAATCGACTTCCTAGAGATGACGTGAAAAACTTGCATAAGCCAAATAACGTTTCACGGACGTGCTCGTCCATTATCACTCTTAGTGCGACCGGAAGTACTGCGTCATTAGCACGCGATCGTGAGACTTCATGCCATCGAACCTCTGCTTCGCCTCGTCTAGGTATCTCGCTTATCTTGCCCGCGTGGCCGTAAGGAAATTTGACTCCTAGAAGGCACTTGAAAACTGTTTGATCTCATCCGGCTTAGAGTGAAGCAAGAAGGAGGCGTAATATTCGTTCTTCTTGAACTTTTACCCTTCCGACGAGCGACCTTGTGTCGTCTCCGACTCATGATCATCGTCATCTTCACGATCATCGAGAGTAGTCGTCCTCCGTGAAGCTCCTCCGGATACCCAAGCATATCAGTCGTGCCTTGCTTTGGACCATCTTTCGTCCTATCGGCATGTTGATTACGGTGGCGACGGACTCTACACGTTTTTCGTGATATGCATGATGTCGAGGCTATGAGGCGTCGGAGAAACTTCCAAGATGGCAACTCGAGCAGACCTTGTTTTCCATACCTTCATCAGCTTGTCTTGTTTGCCTCTTTCGCTTCTTTCCGTGCTTAGGACAATCTTTCCGCTTTTTCAACAACTCTTCCACTTCTTCGCTGCTCCTACGCTCGGGATTCCTCGGGTCTCGATTTGCCATCGAACAGGTCTCCACGTTTTCTCCATGGATCATTCTTGCCGAGCCACCTCGTGCGCCATGAACACGGTTTTCGATGACCTGGATATTTCTCTAGTTGGAGATAGCTTGTGTTATCCATGCACCTAACGCGTGGAATCCTTGGATAACCTGCCCAGATATACCCGCAACCTGGATAGTCTTGCACCGTAGTGACCAACGCGGCTCTCATAGTGAAATAATCTTGTGCGACGCGCCGTAAGTATTGGCTCGATTCCCATAACGTGGCTAGCTCCTCTTTCAACAGCCCGATATACTGATTGATGTCGGTACCAGTTGTTTCGCCCTTGAATTAGCATACTCATTTGTATGTACTTCTTCTTCATGCACAACCATGGAGGAGGTTGTACATCCATACAAACACGTGCCAAGTCTGCGTGCTGCTCTGGCTACCGAACGGATTGAGTCCATCGGTGCTCGCACCAAGCCTGATGTTCCTCGAATCTCCACCGAATTCTGGGAATTCGAGGTCCAATGCTTTCCACTGGCTAGCATCTGAAGGGTGCGTCAGCAGCTCATCCTTTTCGGGGTCATCATCATCTCCTGGCTTCTTCCTTTCCGCATGCCATCGCATGAGCTTCGCTTCCTTAGGGTCCGCGAAATAGCGCTGCAGACGAGGAGTGATAGGAAAGTACCATACCACTTTTCGAGGTGCTTTCTTCCCTTTCTTGTATCGACTCCGCACACGGACATGTGGTTTTCTCCGCCCTCGCCCGATAAATGATGCAATCGTTGATGCATACGTGATATCTAACGTCGGTAGATCGAGAGGATGACGATTTTCTTGGCATCCTCGATACTAGTTGGACATGTGTTCCCCTCCGGGAGATGATCGTGCCAGAATGCCATCATATCGTCGAAGCTTGCGTCGCTCAATTTGTGCTTTGCCTTCATCTCCATAGCCTTGAGCGTTACATTCAAACGGGTATCATCGGGCTGCATCCTTCATACAATGGAGTACGCGTCTTTCTCAAGTTGCGCAAGCTTGGCTTTCTCTCTAGCGGCAGCCACGGCGTTACTCATGTCGCTTGAGAAGGAGCTCTTGCACATAAGGGTCCCGCACCCACCGACGTTGTTCCATCGTCTGCTCCTCCGCATCTAGATCATCATCATCCCGATGCCTTCGTACCTTCACCATCTCCGGAGCCTCTTCATCATCTCGCCGTTCTCGCCGTGATGATGATCACTCTCCATCATCTACGCCATCGCTTATCCAACGAGTGTATCCATCCATGAAACCATGGCGAGCAGTGCGCAGATTCCGGAACTGGGTCGATCACCGATTGAGTTTGCATCTTCTGCACGGACATCTTATATCTGTCTTGTTATTTCGTATCATGTCGGCCATCGCGCATTTCAAAAATCTAGCCACAATGCCTTCGCTCATTATGCGGACCATTTTTGCATGCACGATGTACACGGTACAATTTTGAAGTCTATTAGAACCACATAATGAATGCATGCATGCAATGGTCGATAGAAAATTTCGGCATGACCTATCCTAAAATTAGGACCTTTGCGAAATGCCAAAGTCTTGCCAAAATGGAAATGAATCAACATTTTGGCAAAACAAATGGCAACTTGTTCACATACAAACACAAGAGAGAGAGAGACCGATCCATACACACATGAACATATCATTATCCTCTCCATACACACATGCATGAGCATCATCGATACTCTCCATATACACACACATATGACCATCGATCCTCTCCACACATACACACATCATGAGCATCGATCATCTACATACATATGAGCACATGCATCATCCATATACACATGAACACATCCTTACATGGACAACTTACCGAGATGAGAGACCGATCGCGAGAAAGATGGAAAGGAGAGGTCTGGCGTCGACCGGAGACGGATAGATGAGAGACCTCCTCTATTACTTATGTAACATCCAAAGCAAGTTTTACATGCTAAAAATGGTGAATGTGTGGAGAAATTGAGGTCGGAAGGAGAAGATCCCGACTAGATCTAAGGAGGAAGAAGAAGGAAAGTGAAGTGTGGGGTGGTGGATGTGGTCACACATGCACATAAAGTGCTGTCCTAAAAATCGACACATTGTGGCGCACACGGCCCAAGCGCCACGGGAGTACAAACTTGTGGCGCACTAGGCGGAGTGCGCCACAGATGTCTAGTCCCTGTGGCGCACTAGGCGGAGCGCCAGAAGTTTGTGCCGTTTGCAGCAGAGGTGGGCATGCTCGAGTGGCGCACCATGCACACGTGCGCCACAGATGACCCTAACAACCGTGGCGCACATGGCCGTAGTGCGCTACAGAAGTTTGGCGTGTGGCCAACAGGGCCCTGGCCCACACATATCTGTGGCGCACTATGGTCATGTGCGCCACGGATGTTCTAGTTATTAGTAGGGCACTGCCCACAGGTGAGCCACGCCTGTTTTAGCCGTGGGGCACTTCAACCATGTGAGCCACGGATGTGCTGATTACCTATAGCCGTTTTCCTAGTAGTGTAAGCCCAATGTAGACACATAGTTAACTAACATCATTGACGACACTTTGTATAAAGTGGCGACAGATTTGAATTCCTCAATCGTAAAACTATAGCAGTCAATGTGTTTGACCTATCAGAATTTGCAAGTACACCACAATTTACCGATTCACGTATTCCATTGCTATCAAATGCTATATACTATAAAATAAACCACTGAATCAAGCATACTCTAGATGAGGGGCGGTGAATTACCGGTCTGAGTGGGGTGGACAGGGGCGTCGACCGACATGCTTGCGTCATAGCCAACCTGCAAGAGCAGGCATCCTCACTTGCGTCGGGGCCTACCTCTTGTTCACTTGGCCTGCAACGACGGCAGTGTGGAAGGGGATGGGCCGACCGTTGCGGCAGTGGCGAGGAGGCACAGTAGCATATAGGTGTTTTTACATTTGATCCCAAATGGATGTCAGCAACACAAACACCACCTAGAGCTGCACAGTAACGTTCTACCTTACGGAATCATATGACCACAAGACTATAAATGTTGACAACATATGAAGAATGCAAAAAACAACCAAATGCAATTCAAGAAAGCAATTCATTTAATTTAATTCTCTATAAAAACATTGCAGTTACCGTGCTTTGGTGTGATAGAAATTTCAGCCTTTTATGATAAGTGATCACATTACAATGGTGCATCTAAGACGCTATACGCATTTCACAAGTAATATTTCCGTAACTGCAAACAATTTGAACATTGATCTACAAGCACAATAAGAACTAAGGATTATTCTGTGCATAATATTTACTATTTATCAAGTGATCACATGGCATGCATACACAAGCCAGCATGTTGACTTTCAGGAGGTTCATAGCTTGCTTGACATGTTGCCCATGCAAGTTAATAGTGACCGTGTTCATTATATGTTTGTTTCTGCCAATAGAAGATATCAAGAGATTTAGAAAGTATTTCCCTAACTATGAGAAGAATGCAATTACCTGGCTTTAAATATTTCCTTGTTGTCCTTCTTATCTTCCTTGCGACCCAATTCCCCATAATGTTTTCCTAAAACAAATAGAGAGTGGACTATTGGAGACGCTAAGGCAACACAATAGCAGCTATAGGCATGGTGACAGGAAATGTTCACGGGCGACAAAATCTTAGAAGGCTATAACATGACAAACATCCAGTTACTAAATTTATGGACTCTGTAGATAAGAACACAACAACAGCACAATGACATAGTCGTCGATCGAGAGGCTTACGACACGGCTAACCTGCAAGAGAGGGCGTCCTCGCTTGCTTGTTCACTTGGCCCGCACAGACCGGTGGCGAGGCAGTGGAGGGGCTGACGGTTGCGGCAGTGGTGGGGAGGCATGGTAGGGGTGGAACTCGGCCACCCGCATGGAAGCAGGAGAGGCGCGATATTGGCACCAGTGGAGGGGAACCATGGGGAGGCGCGATATTGGTGCGGTGGAGAACCAGGGAGGAGGCCAGTTAAAGCGCCATGGGAGGGGAACCGAGGGAGGGCCATACATGGATGGGAAATCGTTGAGGAAAGCGCCGAGAAGGGGGAATACGTCGAGGCAAACGGAAGAGAGGCAGATGCATGAGCTTCCCAATCGCCGGCGGTGAGGAGAAATGGGAATTGGAGGATGACGGCAAGTTCTGATAAGAGGAGACGGGAGGATGAGGACAAGTTTTGCTAAGAGGAAGAAGAGAGTGGGAAGGGTGTGTGTGTGCGATTAGGTGTAAGGGTGAGTTTTTTTTTGGTACGATCACTCTTAAGTTTTTCTAATGATAATTGTTCTTTTTAGAAATTATTGTTAAATGTTCATTGATTTTGTTAAAAAGGGTGTCATAAAAAAATCTAATCGTGCACGTGTAGTTTTTGGATGTTAAACTTCATGGAGTAATAGACAGAAAATATTGTGTGCGACATTTTTTACCAAGGAGTATATTTTGCTCGGTATTGTACTACTCACTCCGGTCCAGGTTTAAGAAAATCTTTGACCATCAATTTTTTACTAATAAAATATACAATATTTGTCTTAAAAATATACTATTGGAAGCTACTTTTGAAGATGAATCCAATAATATAATTTTTATGACATATTATATAAAATTTGTTGACCGAAATTATTGGTTAAAGTTGTTCTTAAACTACGTCCGTGCCTAATAAACCAAATCGGAGGAAGTATCATTATTTTAAAAGATAATTAAGGTTAATACTTGATAGGTTAACATGACAAATTTAGGAAGAAATTGGCTATAATTTTGGTCGACTGGGAATTCAGCAAAAACAACGTGAGAAACTGGGAGTTGGAAGTTGAGCATAGAAACAGAGATCCGATAGATCATATGATTAGATCGTCCACCTCAGAAAATCAAAATAGCAAACTCATGCCATCGCCTGTTTGTTTACCGTCTGTCAACCAAAATAACGACGACTTAACCATCAAAAGTTGAGCAAGTGCACTCAGATTGTTAGTCACGAAAAAAGTGGCTAAGCCAAAAAAAATGCTAAAAAAGGTTAAGATTTGAAATAAATGTTTAATTATAGTCGTGCATTGCACGTGCACACTTAGGGCTTGTTTGATTTATAGGAATTGCATAGGAATTGTGTAGGATTTGAATCCTATGGGAATTTTTCCTATGTTAGTGTTTGATTCATAGGAACATATCCTATAGGAATTAATCCTATAGGAATCTTGTAGTGCAATTCCTATAAGAAAACAACATTAGGTCACACCTCATGGAAAAATTCCTTTGCCACATCAAACAAGATCCCTCTTCCTATAGGATTCACATTGGCATGACATATCAATCCTATGGTTTTCCTATTCCTATACTTTTCCTATCCTATGAATCAAACAAGCCCTTACTAGTAGTGTAAAACTAGCATGCTAAAGCAAAAATTGACACTATCAAATATTATCGACTAAAAACCGCATGAAAACTAGTACTACTTGTCTTCTCAAGAAGCTATGTATGCGAACTAGTATAGCCTACTAGGCCAACCTGTCGGTAACTGCGCACTATTTTTCTTTACTATAGCAACATGTATGAGGACAGAGATTTCCTGCACCTCATAGCCTCATGTGTAGCGTCATAGAAAAAAGTAAGAACTGCAACAAGAGATCTGACGCGCTAAAATAAAATCTGGACGAGCGGAACCGAGGTTGCACGATACGACGCGCGTGCGGCGCCTATCGATAGATTTTTTTCTACAATGTATTTGGAATGATATTTTGCACGTTTGTGGTAATAAATCATTTTCTACATCTGGATATTTTTTCCAAAAAAACATTAAGCTCGGAAATATGATTTCAATTTTTTTGAAAGAACGGGATCACTGTGCTTATGTGCACCAAATCTCTTAGGGTGTATTCTTATGCTTTAATTTTGATGCAAAAACACTGGGAAAAGAATAAATCTATTTTTTTCTTTTCCGTAAAAGACACAAACAAGCATGTTTTAAGAAAACTATAATTGGTACACAATTTAAAATAAATTAATGGGTACTCCCTCCGTTTCAAAATATAAGATGTTTTAGGTTTGTGAAGAGAATATATCTAAACTTATTTTAGTATATAGATTCATCCCAAACATGAGTGAACCTATATACTAAAAGTAGTCTAAATACATTTGCTTCACAAAGCTAAAACATCTTATATTTTGAACAGAGGGAGTACTTATCAAAAACAAATGAACATACGTACATGAGTGATTTTTCAGAATTCCTTTATACTCTAGCACACCTTTTCATCTTCCTAAAGCTTAGTGTACTTTCCAGTAACCACTCTGCGATGATCATCAACTTCAGGCTATGTTGTAGCTATACATTTGCTAGATGGTGAAATAATTAACAGTAACAGACCATCACACGACCAATCACCCCGTTGGCACGGCGAAAATCTCAAACACAGCAAGCTATGTCTGGCAACTGTAAATATTCCATTCTCCTTCATCTAGTTTCATGTGCATATATGAAGCAAAATAATAAGAACAGATAGCAGTAAGAATCAAGCGGCAGCTGCCTCCCTTCTCTTGAGCCTGACCATCATCCCGTTCCGTGTGTGCAGTATCACGGAGCTCTCGGGCATCACGGCATGGCCTTCCACCAGCTCGACCTTGAAGTTGTGTATGATGGAAGCAGCTGCCATCTTCATGTTGTTGAGGGCAAGGTCCTTCCCCAGGCAGCTCCTGGGCCCCGAGTTAAAGGCCAGGAACTTGTAGCTCGGCTCGTGGCGAAGGCGCCCGCTCTTGGAAACCCACCGCTCTGGTCTGAACTCCGCGCAGTCCTTGCCCCATATCCCTTCGATCCTCCCCATGGCGTACAGCGAGAAGACGATCCTCGTGCCCTTGCTCACCCTGGTACCGTTTGGCAGTACATCGTCGTTGAGGGCCTCCTTCTCCTCGAACGGAGTAGCTGGGAAGAGCCTGAAACAGAGGGGGCACAGTGCCTGGGTTAGTCAGATGGTAAGGAGGAGCTAAACAAATCTGAAAGATGTGTCACCTGAGTGTCTCGAGGAGAGCAGCTTGCAGGTAAATAGCAGACCGGAGCATGTCGCACTCAAAGACAGAAAGGTTCCCTGGCCATGTGGTGCCCCGCAGGGCCTTGATCTCCTCCAGGATCTTCGCCTCGACATGCGGGTGCTTGCACATCATGTAGAAGAACCATGTGAGCGTGACAGCAACGAGGTCCTTCCCAGCGAAGATGAACCCCACCACCGTGTCGCGCAGGAACTGGGTCTTCTGCTGCTCACTCATGCTGGGATCCATGGGCCATTTCATGTACATGGACAGCACGTCTCCCTGGCTTTCCTTGTCCGCCTGTGCCTTCCGCTTCGAGATTTCTTCGTAGATGAATTGGTCGACCACCACCCTTGCATCCGCCATCTTCTTCTCGCTCCCAACTTTGAGCATCCTCAACAGCTTCCACAAGCTCGGTGGCACGACGTGCCTGAATAGCATTCCCTCCTCCACTTCCTTTGTGGCTTGGCCAAACAGAGGGATGGGGCGAGACACAGACAAGCAGTCAAGGTCAGTTGCAAACACAGTGGAGTACGACACATCAAGCGAGAACCTCATGAAGACGCCCTCCAGCTCAACCTGCGAGCCATGCTTAGCCATGTGGTCTAGGTAGGGTAGCAAGACTGTGCCGGCCTTCCTCATGATGGTGGACATGGAGAAAGACCGAAAGGCACGGCTAGCAAAGATTTGCATCGCCACACGGCGTTGGTACTCCCAGGATTCAGAGTCTGCCACAAGCAGCCCCTCACCTAGGATGTCAAACATCTCGGCAAACTCGCTGCCTTTGGGGTAGTTGTTGAAGTTAGTGTTGAAGCAGTGGTTGACAGTGGCTGGGTCGCAGGTTGCCAAGAAGTTCATGTTGACGAACCACGGGCCAGTGATCATGAAGGTGCATCCTGCCTCACGGAGCATATCGGTGACTTTGTCATGAATGTGGTACAGATTCCTCACGAGGAAAGGAACCATCCCAACAACAGGCCAGTTCACCGGGATGGCGCTCTTCTGGCGCTGCCAGATGAGGCGGAAGAGGGAGAGGCAGAAGAAGCAGACAATGGCTAGGAAAATCTCAGGGTAGGACAGAAGGAAGCTCCAGAAGAAGCCCATGGTTGCCCAAAGTTATGAGATGCAGAGGGAAGAAAGACATGCAGCAATTAGGCTTCAGCTTGGCTTACTAATGTCAAATGCATGGTTTCGGTACTGATATAAAGAAACTGTGTATGAGCAGCTTCCCGATGGAATAGGTAATCAGTTTCCGAGAGTTAAGGATGCAGTGATTCACAACATTCATATGTCCTAATATAACTGCTATAATTCTGGAGACTAGAGGTGTCTTCTATCCAAAGCAGCTTATTCTAAAAATAGAAGTAGATTTATTCAGAATCTGACTTCATAAGGGCTAGACAATGTATGCCTGTCCATCCGCACTTGATGCAACTCACCAGATAAACTGATGTGTCGATATGTTCGAATATGTATATGCATCGAAGAATCAATGACCCATCACAGTTATATGTGCTCACACATTAAAAACCCATTTAAATCTTTTTTAAGACTGAATGACCGATTATAATCCCCTTCAGACCAGTGACTAACTGGGACTCCGAGAAGAGCATTTCTGTACGTCTTAAAACTGATCCTAGTCCTAGTTTGTTGAATGATTTGTTCACCATGCGAACACCCAGAACGTGTGGGATTACACTCATGTGAATTTTGTGATGCCAGTACATCCCATGACAAGAGGGAAGTGAACTGCGTATATGGATCATACCGACACGTCTTAACTTCTTAACCAGAGGCATTACCTAAGCCCTAAGGGTAACCTTGCTAGAGTATTCTTATGCCAGTGTACATCAGCCAAAACACTGCAGAATCACTGAAAATAAACCTAATCGTTATTTTGTGCTGCTAGTACATTCCATGGCAAGAGGGAAGTGAACTGATTGTCTGCATCATACGGGCACGTCTTAACTTCCTAACCAGAGACATTAACTAAGGTCAACCTTGTAGGAGTATTCTTGTGGCAGAGTACATCAGCCAAATCACTGCTGAATCACTAGAAATAAACCTAGTTGTTGTTCGAAGAACACATATATACGCAGCAATCTATGTGTCATCAGTTCTTTTGGAATTTCTATGGTTAGCAGGTCTGTAACAAAGAGGGGAATAACTGAATACAAGTGAACCACCCAAGAAATGTGGTGCATAGTAGCCTCAATAATCTTCTATGAAATTAGTAGCGCTCTTACTCATACCATCAAACCAAATTCCAAATGGGGTCATTTGTTTCAAACAGACCCTGACTGATGAGATAAGTCACTACACATGCTAAAAGGGACAACAAGGAGCTAAAATGGCTGTGAATTCGCATTACAGAAGTCTAAATCAAGGTAAGATGTGAAGAAATAATTGCATCCTTTGATTGATAAGATTGCATAGGTTTCACTTCCATCACATGGCAGGTATGGTAGGAGTACATCTAACAACTTAGAGAAGCAGTTCATGAGCACACAGAGAGAGAGACGCACACACATCTAAGTGACCTTCTGGAAGAATCCGTCGATGCGGCGGGTCCCACGTGGCAGCGGTTTCGTCACTGCTGCGGCGGCGGCGGCCGCCGCACCATCAGATCCGGAGCGGGCGGCACGAGGCACCTCGGCGGCAGGGAGGCAGTCAAGGAGGAAGTCGGCAGTGGGACGGTGCGCCCGGGCGGCGGCCCGGACGTCCACGCCGCGCAACCCCCGACGACCACGCTGGGTGGCGGCCGCGTGGGCGCCGGCGGCGAGGGAGCCGAGGAAGAGCTCGGTGGCCGCGGCGATGAGCAGCGACGCCTCGGCAGTCGCCTTCTTGATGTCGCGGTCTACCCGCATGATCTTCTTCACCCTTCCCAACGGGAGCACTGTGCTCAGCACTCCTGCCTCCTCCGCGGCCTCAGCTTGGACCTCCTCCGCTTGGACTTCCTCCTCCGCCTCTGCTTGGGCTTCCTCCTCCTCTTCAACTTGCTCCATTACCTCCATGTGCCCTTCATCGCTGGCCTCCGCCCCCTCCTCCGCCGGGGCCTCCGCCAGCTCCTCCCCTTCAACTTGCTCCATCGCCTCGGCGGCCCCGTCGTCGGCAGTGACGGCAGCCCCCGCCCCCTCCTCCGCCGCCCGCTCATCCCCTCCAACTTGCTCCAGCGCTTCCATGTGCTCGTCGGCGGCGGCGATAGCCATGGTTAGTGCTCGTGTATGGCAGATCTCGTCGGGATGGTGATTGGATTGTGGAGAGAAGTGGCGGGGAGCCGGGGAATTTTTCCCGCCCGACTGACGCAGATGGCGGCGGCGGTGCCGCGCGCAGGGAGATACCTTGCTGTGGCTGATGCAGTGGGCCAGTGTGGCCAGAAAGGCCCAACAGTTATTTGCTCCATGTCATGTACAAAAGCGTGAAAGGCCCATCATACCATGGCGCTCGCACAGCCCATCGAAAGTCGTCTGTAACATCTGTAAAAGCACAAGAGTCTAAAAAAAGTACAGTAGGTCGTCGTCGTCTTCTTCTTCCTATCACACTGGCTATTACTAAATCCTAATCCTAATGTACAATAATCAAATGGTGTTTTGGCTCGCAGGACCATGCGAACTTATTATAAAAATAAATGTTAAAAAAATTAAAACAAAATTTCACAGACATTTTAGGTTCGTACACTAGTTTTCAGGAAAAATAACATTTTGTATGGCTTGCGTAAAAGACAAGAAAAAAGTTCATAAGTAGTTATGTTGGAGTATAAATTTTTTTGTTTATACATGGGAAAAAAATATTTCTTTTTCTGAAAACTTATATACAAACATAAAATGTCTGGATATACATGCGAATTTTTTTTCTAAATTTCTCAAAATTTTGAAGTGTGAGCCGAATTGGATTCACATCTTGTAAAGACCGGATGACAATAATCTATTATGTAAAACAGTTTAATTATCCTACTTTCTCCGATCCAAATTAAATGACTTTGGTTTATTTAGAAATAGATATATCTAGCCCTAAAATATGGCTAGATACAACCGAATATAGATAAATAAAATTAAATAATTTGGATCAGAGGGAGTAGAAAAAGGATAATACCAACACGTCGAGCGAGTGGAAAAGCGTTTATCTCATGGTCAACTTTTTTGATCTTGTGTGACAGCGACATCAGGCCAGGCTTATAGTTAGCGAGATGATGAAGACCACTATTTTTTCACAAGGATAATGAGATCTTTTAAACTGAAACCAATATCTTAAAGAACCTCCACGGCGAGCTTCCAATACTCATAGGATTTTAGGGCCCAGAAGCAAAATGGGCTTACATCGGCGCTCTCCACACAATGTCGTCGCATTTTGGAGCCCAATAGAATAGTAGGCGCACCCACGTGGGCCTCTACGCGTGAGATTTGTGTTGAGCATACCGACATTGCTATTCACATTGGATTTCGACACGGGGGCCCTTCTGGCAGCCAAACGTATCCATTCCCCACCCCTCCAACATTTTTCCACCTTGCCTACCACCCAGAATCGCCATCGATGCCGACACAAACGTCGCCACCTCCCGAGCACCCACCGCCTCCCAAGATTCGCTCGAGTCCTGACGACTTCGCCACCGCCGGCCGTACCTTCATAGCTAAGAGAACCAAATGAAGAAGATACAAATCAGATTCGGACACAAAATGCATCTAGAGGGTTCGCGGGATGCTTGATAGCATCGATTTCATGCACTGGGTTAAAAGAATTGTCCATTTTCTTAGAACTGCTTGTAAAAGGCAATACCAGAGAGTGTAGTGTGATACTTGAAGCTGTGACAGATCATGACTTATGGATTTGACACGCTTTTTTGGTATGGCGGTAACTCACAATGATACCACCGTGTTGCAGCGCTCAGGTGTTTGCTAGGCTAAAAGGAGGGTCATTCTCCGACCTATAAGAAAAACAAGATTATGATACAAGCATGTAAAATGTGAAGTTACAAAATGTGACAAAACTTACATCCCATAACCTTAAGTTGGAATACTATCTATATACCTACCATGACTTCATAGAAGATCCTCCATGAGAACCATGCATTCTAATTTCAAAACTTACATCCGAAATTGCGGAATTAAGTCAGAAAAACGTAAGTTGGACCACTGTCCATAACCCTATCATGACTAGATAATAATAGTACTCTATGAGAAATATGTATTTTAATTTCATAATTTTCTTTCGAAATGCACAACTACGGCATGCCATAACCTTAAATTGGAACACTGTCTTTAAACACATCTAGTCGCATAAATCATCCGTCTATGCATTTTCTTAGTTGATGACTATATTAGTACATGCACTCTTAGATTCATTAGGACCAGTGTTAGTGCATGAAACTTGAAAAGTTTTCGTAACTATCATACTGACATTCAGTAAGAACATCTCCAAATATTCGGAATTACATCTAAAGCTATATATATTGAATTCCATATATCATTTGTGATCCATTGATGCATTTTCTGGGCTGGGTATCTAAGTACTTGCACTAAATAACTACTATAAGATACGTGTTAGTATACGAAACTTGAAAAAAATCGGTAACTATTGAAAGAACATGTGGGCCCCATGTGTGGTTTTGGTAATTAATGACAATCTTTATGGACTAATGTGTGTATTAAGTTATACTTATAGGATTTGTCCATTAGCATCGCTTGGAGCATGTGTTGGCTTCAAGCTCGATGAAATGCGAAGAAGATATGTTATGCAAGCTCAATATGCACCATCTATAGAAGATCCCATGTTTGATGCTTGCCATCCTCGGTGATCATGGATCGATGATGAGAAATTAAGAAAGGTGTTCCATCTTGAGAAGGGCAAGATCGTCTACATCGAGCTCAAGTGGAATGCTTAAGGCAAAGGTATAATCTTGATAGGTTTTATCTTTTGCCGGTCTAATGTTTTGTGTGGAAGACCGGGTTTAGGATAGATAACCGTACTATCAAGAGGGGCTCTAAAGTGAGTAACTCGATCATATCTTTCAAAGAGAGCTCAAACATTTGCATACTTATCATCATCTTTTCTTGGTTGTTATTTGGATCTTATCCATGTGAGGTTCTATAGCTTGTCGTAGTATTCATAATAAGCTCTAGTTCATCGAAAACGGATTTCATATGCATTATCTATTTGCGTTTTAGATATTAGAGGTTTTATCGGTTTGTCTTTTAGAGATAGGTAAAACCTTCCATTATTTGGTTATTACTCATGTGAGGATTTAGAGCTTGTGTTAATCTCCATGACAAGCTCTAGTTCATCGAAAACGAATTTCATATGCATTTTCTATTACGTTTTCGATGTTGGAGGTTTTACCAGTTCGTCTTTTTGAGAGAGGTTAAACCTTTCGTCATTTGGATATATCCTCCCTTGCTTAACTATGATGTTTCTTTGCATGATCCTGTAGAGGTTGTTGTCCTCTTTGAAACGATCTCAAGATCATCGAAATCGGAGTCCGGATGCAAAAGTTATGGTTGTTTTTGTTTTGTAATGACCAGTAGTACCGGACCAGGAACCGGTAGTACCGCTTTTTGGTACCTGGGAGCATAGAGAAAAATGTGTTTGGCGCCCCAGGAACCCCAGGGAATGTACGGTAGTGCCAGGGTCCGGTAGTAACGTATTTTGGTACCGGGGAACACATAGAAAAATGCGTTTGGCGCCCCAGGAACCCCAGGGAATGTCCGGTAGTGCCAGGAAAGTACAGTAGTACCGCGAATCACGTTTTTGGGCTGCAACGGTTGTTGGAGGGACCTATTTAAGGGGCCTTCTTCCTCAATGGTTCCTCAACTATTCTTGCAAGTTTTCCCCTCCATTGTTGACCTTCTTGAGCTTGCTTCCTCTCAATCCCTCCTATGATTCTTGCATATTTTTGAGAGATTTGAAAGAGGAGATCTATATCTACAATCCCACCAATCAATCTCTCCTCTAAGTGAGAGGAACATATTGGGATCTAGATCTTGGAGTCTTTTGTGGATTTCCTCCATTGTTCTTCCTCTCTTATTCCCCCATAAGCTTTTGTAGCTTTGGTGGAATTTGAGAGAGAAGGATTTGAGCACTTCTTGTATCCTTGCCATTGCATTTGGTGCATCGGTTTGAGTTCTCGGTGAGGATTTGGTGAGTGAAAGTTGAGAAGCTTTTTACTCTTGGGTTCTTAAAACCCTAGACGGTTTGTTGGTGTTGTAGATTGTGGCCTTGGTGGCGTTTGTTGGAAGCCTCCAATTAAGTTGTGGAGAAGTGCCCCAACCTTGTGAGAGGTTCCGGATTGCCACCGACAAGTGCACCGATAGTGGAAGTATAGATTGATCTCGTTGGGGTGAGATTCACTGGAGAATAAGGGAGGTCTTTTGTGGCGTTGGTGGTTTGATACCACCCCCTCTCCAAACGAGGCGTACTCCATGTTGGGAGGAACTCGGTAAAATATCGTCGTCCCCGCGTGCCTCGGTTATCTCTATACCCAAGCTCTTTACTTATGCACTTTACATTGTGATAGCCTTCGTGCTTGAAGTAATCTATATCTTGCTATCATATTGTTGCTTGTATTTCTTAGCATAAGTTGTTGGTGCACATAGGTGAACCATAGTTGTTCTAGGTTTTGTGCTTGACAAAGTAAACGCTAGTTTAATTCCGCCATTGTCGAGCCACTCTTGAAAAAGTTTTTAAAAATGCTTATTCACCCCCCTCTAGGCGACATCTGTATCCTTTCAACTATCATACTAGACCTAAAAAAAAATCAAGAATTACATCTAAAACCTCATGAAACTACATCGTAGCATAAACTACTGCTCGATTCATTTTCTGAATTCCTCATTCAATTATGAAAATGGCAGAGAAACAAGCCATTGTGGGCAACATGTAAACAAAAGCATCAACATAAAGCATGCTCGATTGTAATATGAACTCCTTAGAAAAGGTATGTAGAAACATGCTGCACTGGAACAAAAAAACCATCCAACGTGTGGATAAAATCACATGAATAATTCATTAGAAAGCGGCAGCTACAAACCAAAGAGGGATCATAACGCAAAAAAAGGAGTCAGATCAGGACAATGGGATGCAAAAATACTCATGCAGAGATTGACTCCTAAGCACTAAGCCACTTCTATCTATGAAACTCAAATTGTAAGAATATGATTTCGGATATAACTTCATGACGAAAATAAGTGTATGCACGTGATGACTCTAAGCAGATGGACGACACCCACTCCACGATGAAAACACTATGACCAACCCGCGACGAAGATGAACATAGCCACGCCTCTAGTTCCAGCTGCATACAGCCAAAAAGATACATCTAGATCAAACTAAAAAACAAATAAACTACATCTTGATTAGCACAAAGGAATAGGCAAAACTAAATCTAGCTCAGCACAAAAAGACATGCAACACTACATCTTAGATCATACTAAACGCGAGGTAAACTACGTCTAAATTAGCACATAAAGGAACATGAAAAGGATACATCTAGATCAAACTACAAAACACTTAAACTTCATCTTAAGTGGCATAAGAAGATACAAAAACTACATCCAGATTACACCATGAGGAGTCGAGGAGAGGAGAAGGATCCACCTTACATATGGGGGTGATGGGGAGTCAAGTGAATATGGGTCCCATTCCGTAACGGATCATTTACCGGTCGTGTCTCCTAGATATATTTGATAGGCGCTCGCTCTATTTCATGATTCTTTTGTGATTTTAGTATAAATTTGAACCAAAGTTACGATAAGAATTATGTAACCTAGGGAGTAAGTGTAATGCCCGGCCCTAGCTTGTGAGCGACTAAGGCATATGGTGAATTATTTTTCCTTCTCTTGCAAGGATGTTGAATTAGAGGTAGTATACAATATTTTATTATCATACATCCCTGCCACAGTTTACAGGTGCCCAACATATATGTTGTGACGATTCGACGACGGCCCTCAAGTAGCTGGTGGAGTCAGAGTTCACTAACATCGGTGAAAATAAATGTATAATAAATACTGTAGTTTATTTGGAGATGATTTATAGCTGATCTAATAATGTCATGGACATGGGAAAGAAGATGATCAAACACTAACAAAACGTCCAACGATGCCGTACACAATTGCAGGTGAATATATGAGCCGAACTGCCGAACTTTGCACAATTTTGGTGTAGCGAGCATTACAACCGGGTCTTGCTAGTATCAGACCCACCGGTCAGCGAGAAAGAGTGTGACTGGGCAATCGCCGTTGTACGCCAGACTTCGAGCGTATATCTCGCACCGTAAGGAATTTTCGTGTAGGCCGTCTGACAAATGGGGCCAGCGGCGAGCCATGGACCCCAGCGTAACAGATTAGTTACCTCCTCCCTTGGACTGTCTACCGAAACTACCTGCACGATGTCTGCCCAACGGTATGTAAAAAAATGATGGAAGGGTGGGCTCCACCTGTCAGTGACCGAGTTAGCGGTAAATTCATCAACTTCCCGCTCAAGAAAGCGAAAGTAACCACCGTAACACACTGTAATCACCTCCCGTCGGTGTCCCGTCCCGTAACACGCTGCTTATAAATTGGACCCCCTTTCTCTCTCTCCATCCCGCATTCTCTCACCTGCACACAACACAACGCAACCAACACACGCTGCGAGAAGAGAGAGAGAGGAGGAGGAGGAGAGAGAGAGAGAGATGGCAGCACCGCCGCCATCGGAGGAGGCGCCGCTGGTGCCCGAGGAGGTGCCGCTGCCGCCGGAGGAGGCGCCGCTGGTGCCCGAGGAGGTGCCGCTGCCGCCGGAGGAGGCGCCGCTTGTGCCCGAGGAGGCGCCGCTGGTGCCCGAGGATGCGCCGCTGCCGCCGGAGGAGGCGCCGCTGGTGCCCGAGGAGGAGGCGCCGCTGGTGCCCGAGCGGATCACGGCGACGCTGGCGGACGAGGTCATCTCCTTCTGCGAGGCCGCCATCGCGAGGCTCGAGGAGGCGGCGGCGACGCTGCACCAGGAGGACGGCGACAAGCTGGAGAACATCGCCGCGGCCGGGGACCTCGTCCATGCCACCTTCCACTACCCGGTCCAGGACCCGGAAGGCGGACCGCTCCATGCGGCCCTTCGCGGTCTCGTGCCCGTCATCCGCCCCGACGACCACACCCTCCCCCAGCGCGACTTCACCGCCTTCGCCAACGCTCTCGGTCTCGTCCGAGGCGACCCCACGTGGCAGCGCTGGGACTCCGGCTACGCGCTGGCCGACTCCCGGGCGAGGATGGCGGTGGAGTGGCTGAAGGCCGCGCAGAGGGAGAGCCTCGAGGCCGGAGTCGCCATCCGCCTCTGCGTGGGCGACTGGGAGCTCAGGGAGGCAGCGGAGCGGAGGCTGCAGCAGGCCATCGGCCAGGCCAACCAGGCGCTGGCGGCGCTGCACGCGATGCGCGACACCTTGGCGGAGTTGGAGCAGATCGTGGTCAACGGCGCCGCCGCCCAAGTTCTTCCTCCATGATCGACCCCATCAGGCGCGCTTGCGGGTTCGTCGTTCGTCGCTCGTGTGTCGAGGACCTTCCCGCGCAACGCCAAGCTCTCCATCGATCTCTGAGCGCATTCGCACGCAACCGCGACGAGTTCAACTCCACTAAGCGTCTCGATCGGTTATTTCGTCATGTTCGTCCCGTATGCAGGTTCTGTTGGATCGATTGAGCTTACCATATCAATCCCATCGAGTTTGTTCGTTCTTCAGTCTTGAGGAAATTAGTGTACACTGGACGATGACCGTACTTTGTTTTAGCTTTCCGATCGAGTTTCTTACTTTGGTGAAATGTTATTAGATGGGTAAACGTGTGATTCTGTCTGGTTTGATCATCAGTCTGTAATAATGGACCTGTTCTGTTTTCAGCAAGTTAATATCGATTGCAATATGTGTTGCCCTGAGTAATTTCTTGCTTGATGCGTTCGGTTAATTTGTGTCATCTTGTCTACTTGCACATAGGCATATATTGATTTGTTATGTATGTGTTGTTGTTTCTGTTGCCTGCTGCTTTTTGATCGATCGATCATTACGTTGTGTATCCAGTTCCAAGCCCGAATTGGATTGATTTTTCTGATGAATTAAATGTGTAGCAACTGTTTTGAACTTACGATCTTTTGTTTTTGGAAAAATTAGAAACTGCATAAGATTACTAGCATGCTCGTCACATTACCAATTAATTGTCCCCTTTATCACTGTTAACTAGCCTTATGTTGTGCTTATACTCTCTTATCTGGACAGTCATAGTTTATTTGTGTTTGACGAGTTGTGCTAGAGACCATGTTTATTTGCAACGGATGTAGTAGCAAAGAAAATGAGCCAGATGGTAAGATAGGCAAACACTGTAATGGTAGTCATGAAATTAGCAAAGGAACAAATATCGACGGTACAATAGACTTGGATGTGTCGAGATGTCCGAAAGCTAAGTAGTGGCCTTCCTATTTATAAGCAAAACATGACTGTCAACTGTGACTCTCCATTTTACCCCAGGATACATTAAACAATTCTCCATTTCACAACAACAGATCAGGCATACATAGTAAAATGGTAAATAGTGGATTGTTGGTAACCCATTACACCGGCATAACATATTACAAATTGTCACTGCCAGCAGATTCAAGCTTCCTTCAGTAATGACATCAACTGGATCAAACAAACTTGGTTTTTCTATGCCTTGATGTGAGCACTGCAGATAATGGAGAGTCCTCAGTTATCTCTAGAATTAACAACCTGCATAAGATGATTTTGATGATTAAAAAAAGCTGGCATGCTTTGGATAATTACAGACGTATAAGCTGCACATTTAGAGATGCCAACCATTTTTTGGATGTTCAAACTTACAATTTGTTCAGAATCCTAGTATCACGCAAGATTATTCATAAATACTAGGCATTGCATGACACTCCAGCTTCCCTTTATCAATTTTAATTTGGAAATTTTAGACTTCTACACTGTATTGACGTTTCATACATACATACGGAAGCATACTGCTGAAACTTTACTTATGTGGTTCAAGGGGTCTACACAAAGCTCTGCCTGTCCCAGATTGCCGCAATGAAACCTAACCCGCCATTTCAAAAGTTGATGACGCCCAGAAATTCAAATTTCACAATGTTTGGGGCACCAAAGCAAGAGCAATGCTTCTAAAGTTCTAGATAGAAATATTTGACACCAAACTGAAGTTCGGTACATCCAGCATGAACTCCTCGTTGGGTGATATATCATGCTATTCTTTTTTTAAGTTTCTAGGGGATCAAATCAAATTGGAAAAGATCCCAAAAGCTCACACTACTACATATATCTAGCATTATTTTCCTTTTTCGTACAACACATGTCAGTTCATTGATGTAATCCAAAAAACAAAACTCACCCAGCTTACAACAATAAAAATAAAAAAAATTCTCAGAACATGCAAGACTATTAGGAAAAAAAAAAGAAAAAACCAAGGAAACATGGGAAAGCCCACAAGAAATGCGAGTTTTGTGAAATGAAAATGCAGAAACCTGAAAACAGAGAACAAGAAGAAAGCTTCCACAACTGTGTCAACAATAATATCTACATCTTTCCCAGGCAGCATATATTCCCAGGCCGATCGTACCTTTTACTGATGTAACCTAGTTTTGTCACAGGATTGCTCTTTGCCTTTGGCTTGTATCCCTGTTACATGGTATAAAATTAGCACCCCACTAAAAGTCTGTCATTACCCAGGTATAGTAATTTTGAAACTTGAAATATAAATTAGATGAGTAAATAGTTCCATCAATTAAATATTTCTTTTTTTTTTGACTGTAACTACGGCGGGCCAAAGCCAGCCTGAACTTTATAAGTCAAAGAGACTGAAGTACAGAGTCGAATTACAAGTGAGAAAGAGAAGGAGAAAAGAACAATACAAGCTAAAACATAGCACACAACTAAAAGAGAAGACCGAGAAGAGCAGGAAAAGGGGTGTAGGTGGATCGGTCAGAAGGATCCTGAAGCCAAGGTGACGGAGACAAATGGAACTCGCTTGCCGAGCGATCACTCAACACATTGCAGAACTAGGAGAGTCAAGCCGTCGCCGAAGGGCATCCCTTAGCCGAGGTTGCATCGCGACTCCAAGAGCCGCCGACACCACCGAAAGGCAGAGTTCCACCGAGAAGACATGCGTGACTTGCAGCCACCTTCGAAGGGCATCCCCCTGCCGAGGTCACGTCGCGACTCCGATAGCCGCCGACGCCACCGAAGGGCAAAGTTCTGTTGGGAATATGCCCTAGAGGCAATCATGTATGATGAGATTTCCCATTGTATTCATAAAGTTATTAAGTAGTCCTTGTATAAACATCTGATGTGTATCATTGAATATGTGATTCAGTTGTGGAACTATGCATTCATGTTGTTTGTACTAAATATCCTTGGTCATTGAGGTTGTGCTGGACACACAACTTAGACCAATGTCAAAGTTGGCTTGACGACTCGGTTCCACTTGTCATGGGCATGGAGATGCTATTCCAACTTACACAGACTAGGCTAAAGAGTTTAGCGAGTCGGATTGACCCATATTGAGGTACAACGAACTAAGCTGTCATTTGTATATCTCAATCAATGTAATCCTTAGACCTGAGGTTGTTCCATAGTCCGAGTTGAGGATCACCGACTTAGGTTACATCAACGCTGATTCAAATCGGCAGTTATAAAGGCAGGGGTTCGGTCGATCGAGAATCAAGCTGCGTGATGTGAATAACCAAGATGGGATTTTGCCCCTCCACTCGGAGAGATATTCTCTGGGCCCTCTCGTGAGATATGATTCGGAAAGCATGGCCATGCACGACTCGGTTAAGTGTTAACCGAGGCGATCGACTAAGAGTTAGTCGGGTGAATCACTTATTTCAGATCGAGAAGAGAGTCGGACTATTTAAGGGATGACATATATTCGCCTATAGTCTGACAAGGTATATAGTGAGGCAAAAGGGACTCGGACGTAAGTCGCATTGGAAAGGCAAGTCGTCATGACTCTTTGGTACTTGGGAGTCGGCACGTTCTGCTAGGAGCATCTGGGCTGATCGATTGTGAGTCGGACTCAATCGTGTCCAAGTAGCCATGAGCCTGTGGGGTCACACACTTAAGAGCGGAGCAAGTTCGGATTGGATCTGAACATATAATCTGGTTGGGTTGGACCTAAACCGGATTAGGCCGAGTTAGTGAGTTGGACTCACGGTGACTAGTGTTATATGGGCTTTAGTGAATGGGTCGCATGAGCGAGCCCACGTTCACTCCTATATATAGTGGAGCACGAACCCGGAAAGGTTACTCGTTGTTCGGTTAGGTCATTCCATGTGTTGAAACCCTAGCTTCACGCAGTCCGCCGCCATGTGAACCTAGCAGTTCACCGCGCTCCTCCTTATGCGATGTGGATACCAGCGGAGGTGTCAGGCGATCGACACAGGACGATCGGATCGTGAGGACTGCACTGCATCAACTGACGCGCTTCATTAGTAATCCGCAACCGCGCGTCTAGTGGTAAACCTCGTGGCCTTCTACCTCAGCTAGATCTTGGGATCACCACGTTAGAGAAAAAATTTATTTTATCTCCGCGTGGCCCAACAGTGGTATCAGAGCTTAAGGATGGTGATCCACTGAGTCCGCATGTGATCAAAATGGTTGGTTACGTGCAGTCTCTGGAGAGGCTTGGCTATCCCATAAGCGAAGAGTTCGCTACGGATATAATTCTGAACTCTCTTCCTAGTGCATATGGGCAGTTCATTTCGAACTACCACATGCATGGTATGGATAAGAAGCTCACTGAATTGCATGGGATGCTCAAGCAGGCAGAGGCGGATCTCAAGAAGGGCACCAGTCAAGTGTTGATGGTGCAGAATAAGGCTAAGTTCAAGAAGAGTTCTTGGACTAAGAAGAAGGCTAAGTCAGGAGGAAAGCAGGCTCGGGACCTGTCCCAAGCGCTTCCTCGGGGACTAAGCCATCTCCTTCATCGGATCCACTTGCTTCTCTTGCAAGGCGGATGGCCCTTTGGAAGAGGAATCGCATCAAGTACTTGGCCGACAAAGCCAAGAGTGGAGGTATGACTTCGACTCGGTACACTTGTTTGCAATGTTATAGACATATATCTTCTCGATGCACCTAATAGTTCTTGGGTATATGATACGGATCGATTATTCACATCCGCAACTCGTTGCGAGGACTGGTAAGAACTAGGAGCGTAGCAAGAGGCGAGGTTGATATTCGGCAACAAAGCAAGAGTTGCTGCGTTGGAAGTCGACGATGCAACTTCATTTACCTTCCGGATTCATTATGGAACTAAATAATTGTTATTATGTTCCAGTGCTCGATCGAAACATTATTTCGCTTCATGTTTGATGAGGCAAGGCTATGAGTCGAATATCAAGAATAATGGTTGTTCTTTGTATTTGAATGATATGTTTCACGGCTTTGCACCCGTCGGGGTTATTTATTTTGAATCTTGATGGTGAGTCGGTTTATAACTTAAATGTTAAAAGGTTGAAACCAAATGATCTGAATATGACTTACTTACCGCATCGGCTTGGTCATATAAGTTGGAAACGCATGAAGAAGCTCCATGATGATGGACTCCTAACTTCGTTCGACTTGGAGTCGTTCGAGACATGCGAATCTTGCCTACTCGGCAAAATGACCAAGACACCTTTTGCAAAGAGTTGCGAAAGGGCGTCCGACTTGTTGGGACTAATACATAGTGATGTATGTGGACCAATGAGCACGACAGCCAGGGGTGGTTATGAGTACTTCATTACCTTCACTGATGATTTGAGTAGGTATGGATATATCTACTTAATGAGCCTTTGAAAAGTTCAAAGAATTCCAGAATGAAGCACATAATAAACTCGGCAAGAAAATAAAGTTTCTTCGGTCGGACCGAGGAGGCGAGTACATGAGCCATGAGTTTGATGACCATCTGAAAAGTTGTGGAATAGTTCCTCAACTTACTCCGCCAGGAACGCCACAAAGGAATGGTGTTTCGGAAAGGCGGAATCGGACCTTGTTGGACATGGTACGATCAATGATGAGTCGGACAGATCTGCCTTTATCATTTTGGGGTTATTGTCTAGAAACAGTGGCGTTCACACTAAACAAAGTACCATCAAAATCGGTAGAGAAGACACCGCATGAGATGTGGACAGCAAAAAGCGAGTTTGTCTTTTCTTAAGATTTGGGGTTGTGAAGCTTTTGTCAAGCGACTTGATCGGACAAGCTTCTGACCAAGTCGGATAAATGTATTTTCGTGGGTATCCGAGAAACCTTGGGTTACTACTTCTACAACCGAGAAGAGGGCAAAGTGTTTGTCGCTCGGGCGGTGTCTTCCTTGAGAAAGAGTTTCTCGGTCGGGGAGTAAGTGGGAGCACGGTGCAACTCGAAGAAATTCGAGAGGAACGGCTAGTAGCGAGTCGGCAAAACCTTGGAGGTTCAAACGGTCGTGGCAAATGAGCGGCTCAGACTACGTAAGATCGGCAAGATTACGAAGTGTTCGTGATGTGTTCTTGTTAGGCGGTGATGAGCGGCAAATTATTCGAAGCGATGGTGGGATCGATTCGAGTCATGGCTTGGAGCCATGAGATCCGAGATAAAGTCCATGGATGAAAATCAAGTTTGGAACTTGGTTGATCGCGAACGGTGCAAGACCCGTCGAGTGCAAATGGGTCTTTAAGAAGAAAACTGATATGGATGGAAATGTTTCAATCTATAGCACGCCTTGTCGCGAAGGGGTTCCGACAAGTTCAAGGAGTTGATTACGACGAGACTTTCTCGCCGTAGCGATGCTTAAATCAGTTCGGATCATGTTAGCTATAGCGGCCTATTTCGACTATGAGATATGGCGGATGGATGTCAAAACGGCTTTCCTTAACGGAAATTTAACCGAGGGGCGTGTATATGATGATACAGAGGTTTTGTCGATCCGGCTAATGCTGACAAGGTATGCAAACTTCAGAAATCCATTTATGGGTTGAAGCAAGCATCTCGGAGTTGGAATATTCGCTTTGATGAGGTAGTCAATTCGTTTGGCTTCATCAAGAGTGATCATGATTCTTGTTTGTACAAGAAGTTTAGTGGGAACAAAGTAAATTTTCTAATCTTATATGTGGACGACATATTACTGATTGGAAATGATGTCCAGATGTTGCAAGAAACCAAGGAATCATTGGAAAGGAGTTTCTCAATGAAATACTTGGGTGAGGCAACATACATCCTCGGAATCCGGATCTATAGAGATAGATCAAGGAGGCTCATTGGATTGAGTCAGAGTACTTATTTGGACAAAGTGTTGAAAAAGTTCAACATGGAATCGTCTAAGAAGGGGTTCTTACCGATGTCCCATGGTATAAAACTTAGCAAGACTCAGTGTCCTTCGACAACTGATGAGCGAAGTCGGATGAGTGCGATTCCATATGCTTCTGCAGTTGGATCCATCATGTACGCCATGATTTGTACTAGGCCGGATGTTTCCTATGCTCTAAGTGTTGTGAGCAGATACCAGCTGATCTGGAGAGATCGGGGACAATGGCTAAAATATCCTAAAGTACTTGAGAAGGACTAAGGATATGTTCTTGGTTTATGGTGGTGAAGATGAACTTAGTGTAAAGGGTTACACGGATGCGATTTATCTCACCGACTCGATGATTCTCGCCAATCCGGATACGTGTTTATTATAAACGGAGGTCTGTGAGCTGGAAAAGTTCCAAGCAAGAGGCGTATGCGTCTACACAGAGGTTGAGTATATTGTCGCCTCGGAGGCGACAAAGGAAGTGTTTGGATGAGGAATTTCCTCATGGATCTTGGTGTGGTTCGAGGCTCGTCCAATCCGTTGGACGTGAATTGTGACAACAATGGTGCTATTGCACAAGCCAAGGAACCTAGACAACACCGGAAGAACAAGCACATACTCATGCGGTACTACCTAATTCGCCGGTTAAGTGGATCAGGTGATATCAAGTTATGCAAGGTACACACGGATGCAAATATTGCGGATCCGTTGACAAAGCCGTTACCCAGTAGAAGCATGAGGCTTTGAAACCATGGGCATTAGATGCTTAGACATGTGATGTCGGAAGATTGACTCTAGTGCAAGTGGGAGGCTGTTGGGAATATGCCCTAGAGGCAATCATGTAGGATGAGATTTCTCATTGTATTCATAAAGTTATTAAGTGGTCCTTGTATAAACATCGATGTGTATCATTGAATATGTGATTCAGTTGTGGAACTATGCATTCATGTTGTTTGTACTAAATATCCTTGGTCATTGAGGTTGTCTTGGACACACAACTTAGACCAATGTGAAAGTTGGCTTGATGACTCGGTTCCACTTGTCATGGGCATGGAGATGCTATTCCAACTTACAGACTAGGCTAAAGAGTTTAGCGAGTCGGATTGACCCATATTGAGGTACAACGAACTAAGCTGTCATTTGTATATCTCAATCAATGTAATCCTTAGACACGAGGTTGTTGCATAGTCCGAGTTGAGGATCACCGACTTAGGTTACATCAACGCTGATCCGTGAATCGGGCGCTTATAAAGGCGAGGTTGGTCGATCGAGAATCAAGCTGCGTGATGTGAATAACCAAGATGGGATTTTGCCCTCCACTTGGAGAGATATTCTCCGGGCCCTCTCGTGAGATATGATTGAAAGCATGGCCATGCGACTCGGTTAAGTGTTAACCGAGGCGATCGACTAAGAGTTAGTCGGGTGAATCACTTATTTCGGATCGAGAAGAGAGTCGGACTATTTAAGGAATGACATATATTCGCCTATAGTCTGACAAGGTATATCGTGAGGCAAAAGTGACTCAGACGTAAGTCGCATTGGAAAGGCAAGTCGTCATGACTCTTTGGTACTTGGGAGTCGGCACGTTCGCTAGGAGCCTTCTGGGCGATCGATTGTGAGTCGGACTCAATCGTGTCCAAGTAGCCATGAGCCGTGGGGTCACACACTTAAGAGCGGGAGCAAGTTGGATTGGATCTGAACATATAATCTTGGGTTGGACCTAAACCGGATTAGAACTGAGTTAGTGAGTTGGACTCACGGTGACTAGTGTTATATGGGCTTTAGTGAATGGGTCGCATGAGCGAAGCACACATTCACTCCTATATATAGTGGAGCACATAACCCGAAAGGTTAATCGTTGTTCGGTTAGGTCATTCCATGTGTTGGAAACCCTAGCTCCTGACAGTCCGGCCCGTAACGAGACCATGACGCTCCTCCTTATGCGTGTGGATACCAGAGGTGAGGTCTTGTCGATCGGCACCAGGACGATCGGATCGTGAGGACGCTTTGCATCAAGCCCGGCTTCATTAGTAACCCGCAACCGCGCGTCTGGTGGTAAACCTCGTGGCCTTCTACCTCAGCTAGATCTTGGGATCACCACGTTAGAAATTTTTTTTATTTTATCTCCGCGTGGCCCAACAAGTTCCACCGAGAAGGCAAGCATGACTTGCGGCCGCCGTCGAAGGGCATCCCCCTGCCGAGGCCGCGTCGCGACTCCGAAAGCCGCCGACGCAACCGAAGGGCAGAGTTCCATCGAGAAGACAACCGCTCCTCCTCTTGGCCTTGAAACGAAGCTAGGAGACACACAGCCGCCGTCGAAGGGCATCCCGCAGCCGAGGTCACATCGCGACTCCGAAAGCCGCCGAAGTCACCGAAGGGCATAGATCTGCCAAGAAGACCACTACGCCTCCTCTTGAATTTGAGAAACTTCACCAAATGAGCAATCCTAAGCAGTAGCAACAAGAGCTTCAAACACCATCGAGCAGCTCACGAGACCTCACCATAGGCAAAAACAACCCACATAGCCATCGCCAAGGCAACTCAAGACGAGGCCCTCAACAGGAGCAATGAATCGGCACCACCGTCGTCCGATCCCGAGGATCTGGGGTTTCCTGGAGCTACCATGGATGGAGAGGAAGAGCACCGCCCATTGCCGCCTTCACGGTAAACAACACCCATGGGTGTTGCCAAGCAGCTCGGTCACGACCGGAGGAGATTTTCACCGCTTGCATCCCGCCTCATGCCCAAAATGGCGGAACCACCAATGAGACCACCGCTGGCCGCAAAGACACTTGCCATCACCCCACCGCCAGCTCCAACGCCCACAGAAGACCGAATTCACCGGATCAAAGACCGAGATGGTCAAGAATAGGCAAAAACATGGACATCGCCACCACCGGAAAGCAGCTCGGCCACCACGGTCAAGCACCCGCCCGCTGGTCGGAGCAGCCAGCGGCGAACCGCAGACAAGCGATCCGCCGGGCCCGACAAGCCAGATCTGCCCGCATGGGCTATACCAGGCCCTCAGCGAGAGCTCGCCGCGCTACCGACGCCAGAGGAGCAGCGAGACCACACCGACCACCGGCCCGCGCACATGGCAGCCGCCACCATGACGCCCACGCCAGCCGACTGACGCAGATCCCCATCGCGCCCAAAGGCCTCCCGCCGCGAGAATGAGGCCCGCCGCCACTGCTCGCCGGGCTTTGCCCGACGGAGACCACCGGCAGCGGCGAGGGGGAGGGGGTGGTGGCGGAGGACTAGGTGCAGACAGGTTTGAATCAACATAGTATGAATGGTTCTCTTTTTTGTAGGAATCTAAATACAGAGTAGGAGCACTAACACTGAGAATCAGGTGGAAGCATTTCTGAGGAATATATCAATAACATCATTTTTTTTGGAAATGGATATCAACAACATCATGTCATCAATATATGCTTTCAGGACAAAACCACAGTAGGTCTCATAGAGATGAAGGCGACTCTTTTCACAACTTCAAATACATAAAGGTCTTTTCACAACTTCAAATACATAAAGGAATATTGATTACATGAATGCATACTGTGAACAATATAGCACATAAGCCTATTTTATACTGAAACCAACATAAACGTATCATTACGGCTATTGCTAGGAAACTGTATTTGTTCTTCTTAGCCCCAAAAACATAATATCAGAATGTGTTCTGCATTTTCTACTCCCTCTTTTTCCTTCTTCCATAAGGTGAATGCCTATTCACAAAAGATTCTTGTGGATCTGATTTTAAATTTGATCTAGATCGTTTTTCTGTTGGAACCAGAGAACCCCCTGAAGTCCTGCTCTGTTTTACCAATTAAGAACAATCAAGAATAAAAGACAAAATGATTGATGCTCAGTGGTACTGCTTGATAGCTGATGGGGAGAAGGAAAAATTGTGACGACCATAACACTTTTGTTTGTTCCAATTCTGCCTTTGGGCAAAAGTCACTTTCCCAATGAGGTCATCTACCCTGGCTAAGCAAGTTTTTCAATCACCCTACAGTTTACCAAATACCCAGCATAGCTCAGCAAGTTAAAATACTCTATCCACACCCATAACATAACATTCTGTGTTTCAGAAAGAATAGTTGTACTTGAGCAATTTTTCGTAAGATCAGATAATATCTGGTCAATCAAAACTCAAGATATAGATACGCATGGAAAATACAGATCCACTGCAGTCATGGAGTGGCTGCATTCATCATCAGGTCACTCGAGCAACAAACAATGAAAATGGGAGCTCCATACTAAACCATCCAAAAAAGTTGAAAATGGAAGCAGTAACACAGTGGGAATCATATTAGAAGCAGATCCACGTTTTTAATATCCCTGGATTAATTCGTTGTCCATATTCATATTATTATTAAACAAATCATTACAAGTTGAAATGATCCATGGTTGCTGAGATGAAAATTGCAAACTAAGAGAGCATTATTACTCACATCCAACAGATCGCCTCTGGTGGAGGGTGTCTTGCATACTCCACACTTGAGCTGATTGAAGACCACTGGCATGTCTATATTGTGGTGTAGACTCTTTCGCTCAGACTGGCATCCAATATTAGCATCTGTTGGCAGCAGCAACAGCTATCTGTTTTAAACAAGGAAAGATGTGGCACTAGATGCGTGAATATACCTGAACATACTTTTGGTCGCATGCTTATATCATCAACTTTTATCAGGTTTTGACTTGAAACAACACATGGTCTCAAGGATAATACTCTACTCCTACTTGATTGTCACTCCTACTGGGAGATACACACTTCTGTTTCATACTTCGAGGAGATGAAGGAAGGACCAATCTGTCTACTTGGAAGTATAGACTTCATACTGCATGACGGTTTCACATTTTGAGGCGATGCGGGGTGAAACTGTTAACTTGGTGATGTATATGCACTTCATGCCTGTAGGAGGTACATGACGGACCTGACCATCTGTATGTCTGTAGGAGAGATCGGCAACAACTCAAGGGCGCTGTAGTGAATGAACCAACAAAAATATTTTAAAAGGAGATTTTGGGGCCTGTTTTCAATCAACTCCTGGCCTCCTGGGGTTCCTTCTCTGGAAAAAGGCAGCCCTTATGAGTTATGAATAAGACACAGTCCCCCCCACCCCTCCCTTCTCTTTCCACAGTAACTGAGAGCGCCCCCCTCCAATCCTGACCGAGCCAAAGCCCTCTCCGGCGGCTTCGCCGCCGGGGAGTGGCGGAGGCGAGGTCCCCCTTGTAGTATAGGTAGTCTAGGGTCTTGGCTTCTTGCCATAGGTGTCGTAGGTCTAGGGTTTGTGTTTGCCTCCATGGCGTTTGGCGTCATGCCGTTACACTGTCCCCTCGGTGATCACGCACGTCACCGGGGCCGTCTTCCACATGGTTCTGAGTTCGAGCGCCATCGCCTCTGCTGTGGACGGAGGCTCTCGGAATAAGTGCTTTTGCCTCTGGATCTGGCTCCTGCGCGTCTCTCTTCTTCCCCTGGCCGGCCTTGGTGGCGAGGGGTGGGAGGAGGATGAGGCGAGGGGTGCTAGGTTCGAAAGGCGGTGGGGGTGCTGGGCGCGGGATCGTTCTGGCCCGATCTGGCGTCAGTCGGAGGAGAGGTTCCCTGCGGCGGTGCTCTGGTGGTCAGAGGCGGTTGCTACGGTCTTCCTCAACTCCGACAGCCCCATGCATAAGGTCAGTTGGTTCGGTTCGCGATGGACTTCTGTGTGCTCTCACCACTCCTCTCTGGCCGGCCGTGGCGGCGAGGGGAGTAGGGTGGGTGAGACCTTGCGGCGGCCTGTCGCTGCACCAACCTCGCAGCGCAATCGATCTCATCATGCGGCGGCTATGTTCGGCCCCGCGATCTGCGGCCGTAAGGATGGCCTTCTTGGACGCCTGCGATGCGTCCTCTCAACCTCCAGGATGGAGGCCACTTCTCGAGCTCTGCACCGGCATTCATCGCTCCTTCGTTGCCAAGTGGTTTGTCCCCGGCGATGGAAGGGTGGCCGGAGCGGGAGTCTCGTCGTCGGCGGTGGAGAGCAGGGACCTGATTGCTTTTTCTCTATTTCTCCTGGGGTCCTTCTTGTAATTTTGCAGGACTTTGCTTTATTTTCTGCTTTGTTCAAGGTCCTGCATGTAATCATGTACCCACCGCTTGGAAATTAATGTTGCTGCGTCGGGGTCCTTCGAGACCCTTCTTTTGTTCAAAAAAAATATGAGTTATGAATAAAAAAACACGGACGCAACGAACAGCGCCCAAAATTGCCCTAACCAGCCAAGAAATGCGAAATATGTTCCTCCGAACCGCCGATTTCTCTGCAAGAAAGAAAGAAGATACGACCTAGGGTCCAAGAATGGGAGAGGGGCACAGGGTCTGACCGAAATCGCAGGGTGAAAAACACAGCCCAGCCGCGGTACAGAGGAGAAGCGCAAGAAGATAAATCTTACCATCGCGCAACCCCTCCGCGCGGCGGCGGCGGCGGTCGAATACCGCGAGTCCGGGTTCGGAGGAGGATGAAGAGGACGGAGGCGGCATCAATGGCAGGACAAGGCAATGGGCGAGGGAGGCTTCAGCAATGGCTGGAAAAGGGTGTCGGAGGGGTTGGGCTTTTTTCTTTTGAGATGCCGATGGGTCAGGCCTGGGAAAGTATTTGGGGCTTTTGGCTCCGGTCTCTGCTCCAAAACCAAGGGACGCGAGGTCAAGACCGAAAAAAAGTCCAACGTCCTCTCATTTCGGTGTTTCTTCTTGCAGGGCTTATATTATGTAAAACGATACCTCTCTTCAGGGGATTCAGTGATTTTATCCCCCGGATCGCGTGAGAGACGCGCGGACGAGCCATGGTGGGCCCATCTACCTTATCTCTTCAACACATTAGCTTCATTTTCTCTCTCTCGTAGACATCCATGGCTACCGCACCTTCTCGCGCTGCCGGCCCGCCGACGCTGCCCTCCCGTGCCGCCGTTCTAGCACCTGCTGGTCACGCGTCTCTGCCCTAGTTGTCTTCGTCCTGGTCGCGCGCCGCCGCTGCCCTAGCCTCCGTCGTCTTTGTCGCACTCCGCCGTCGCCTTGGACCGCGCTGCTCCTCAGGTGCCCGCCGTTCATGGAGGCCACGACGGGAGACGCTTCGGCGGAGGACGGCCATATCATCTCTCGCTCGCCATGGAAAATCCTTTGCCACAGCGACGACCACGACGGCCATGGCCAATCCTTGCTACATGGGGCCGGTGGCGGCGCTTCATGCGCTTAACAGAAGTGCTGCAAGCCATGCCGAGCTTTGCTAATGCTAATGGTGACTCTAAAACACATCCGGTGCTACCTGCACCTTTAGATTTTGCTATAAATTATTTGCTACACAAGTTTTGTTGTTCTGCTATAGCGATATATATGTTTTGCTACGGGATCTCCAGCGAGATCTCCGACGAGGTCTCCGAAAAGTCAGATTTGCTACAATATGGTATTTTTTTTGCTACATACGTTATGTGGTTTTGTTACATACGTTCTGTGGTTTTGCTACAATATGGTATTTTGTTTGCTATATACGTTCTGTGGTTTTGCTACATTAGCGCAAAGCTTTTGCTACATGGTCTCCGACGAAGTCTTCCGGTGAAAGTCTCCGGCGAGGTCTCCGGTTAGGTCGGGTTTGCTACATTAGCACAACATTTTTGCTACACGGTCGCCGGCGAGGTCTCCGGCGAAATCTCCGACGAGGTCCAGTCTGTTTTTCTATTTTCTGGACTGAACCGTTTTTTGCTACAATGTAGCAAAAGCGGGGCAAATGTAGCAAAAACGGGGCAAATGTAGCAAAAGCGGGATTTTGAATCTAAAAAGAGGACACGTGGTTGGCCGGGGACCCGGGGAATAAAAATCACAGATCCCCCGAGGAACGCGTAGGGCTGACCAGAAGGACGGTGTCTCGAGCTGTCGTGGTGGTCTCACTGCAGATGCCATGGGTAGGCTAAAGTATGGGGCCAATGGATGCTAGAGGGATCTGGGGAGGGAAGATGTAGTTGATTCTACACACAGAAGATTGAGGCAAAGGTCTTTCTTTCTTCTTCCTTGGACTACAAGTGCTCCTTGAGCTGTATACAGGGAGAAGAGAAGAACTTCACCAGCCTAACGTCTCTCACTCTCATCGATCCCCCTCTCTGAGTCCAAACCTCTCCTTATAAGGAGAACCCTGGGTTCCTTTAGGGCTGGCGTGGCAAGCATATTCGAGGAATATGCTTGTCCCAATATAGTTGGCGCCCCTTTCCTGTCGCCCTCTAACGGCAAGGTTCCGAGGGCCCCTCCTGTGCGCCTCGGTCTTGGGACTCACCTCCGTGACCTCCTCCTGCCTCTCTGTCGCTCTGCGCCTTTGTCCGTAGCGCTTGGCACTGCTTAGATTCTCCCTAGCTTGTAACTAGGGTTTGACTTCAGGCTCCTCCTTCTCCTGCAAGCTTCACATCATTTGGCTCTCCCCTGCATAGCTCGGATTGTCTTTTACCTGCATCAAGAATACTCAGGCTAATCCGCCGACTCACAAAGATCTCGGCGGGTAATATCTTGATATACGTATCTGGTCTCGTCTCGTATGTCGGCCGACTTCTTCATGATTCGCCGACTTAGATCAGAACTTCGAAACCGACGGGATCGTACCTCTGTCTTTCCCCGTCTTTGACCTACCCGGGGTCACTCCCCCAACATTAGTCCCTGAAGCTGGTGTGGCCCTGTCGATAACTTCGGCCGGGTCGTATCAGCTTCATCACATTTTTCAGTTTTGTTTCCGAGTTATCTTTTCCTTGTCCGAGGTACCGTTATTCCTTCTCTCGTACGCCTTGTCCTACATGTCACTCCCATCATTATTCTTCTAGTTTTTTGGTCCTCTCAAGATTTCTTGGCGAGGCTGATTAACTCAGTACTGCCTTGCACATTCTGACGCCTCGCGTGCCGTTCCACAGGGATCGCAACCTTCTTCGTTCCTGTGTGGCCGGTGGTGCGGCTCCACTTATCGTCGTGCTCGTTACCGCACCCACAATCTACGGTCAATGCCACCCACGATCCCACTACCTTGTTCGTGGCTCGATTATAAAGAGGGCACGGCATCGAATTACTTTTCCCTTCTCGTCTCTGTCCTCCTCCTTCCTCTCGCTTGGCGCCTTCTCGCAGCTCACGCCGCATCGAGCTTCGTCGGTGAGGACTCCGTCGCTGCCGATTGCCTCACTTTCGCTCTGCTCGGCACCGTCGCGGTGAGTCTTTTCTGGTCGCATTGCCTGGGTTTTACCCTAGATTTCTCCGTTTCGATCTCGTGCTCGTGCGGCGGTTCCTCTGCTCCTTCGCCACTGTTCCCGTGCAAAGTCACGACGGGGCCTTGCAGCTCCAAACTTTCCTCCGCCGCCAGCTCTTCTTCCGGCGATATTTCTGGCGAACCCATGTCTAGTTCGTTTAGCGGCGCTCTGGTAGAGGATGATGAAGCTGGCTCTGGGCCCGAGCGAGGCTCGTGGCAGGGCTCTTCTGTTACATGCCGTGAGATTGAGTGGCTTATCCGAACTCGGCAGCGAGTCCTCTTCGGATGTTAGGGAGGGTGAGTATGTGGTTTTTATGTCGCACTTCGCGCGTGGCTTCGGTCTCCCTCTTAGTGATTTTGCTAGAGAGTTTCTCGACTACTTCGGCCTTCAGCAACATCATCTTCCTGCGAACGCCATTGCTTCTCTTCGCTTTTATCTCCGCCGGAGGATACTTGACCTGTGGCCGTCAAGACACGCTGGTGAAGTTCTTCCAGATTCGTTCAATGTAGTCCCGACAAATCTACGCACCCTCAGAAATCTCTTACTCAATGTGGGGCAGCGTCCATTACACCTCGGAGGAAATCCGTATTTCCTCGTGTCACCGGGTTAGAGTCGTGCAAGAAGTGGCACAAATCCTTCTTTTACGTCAAGAACAGAGGGACAGAGGACAAGATTCGGCTCCCTGCCTTCTCAATTGGTCCGCCTTCTAAAGTGAACTGGCTCTACAACCCGAGGAAAACTCATGCCTTGGCCGAGGCTTTTGAGATTCGGCTTAAGGAGCTGATCTGCGCCGGGTTATCTGGCGAAGACCGATGGCTACTTTCATTAGTAGCGGATCGCCATTCGAGCGGACTCACAAGCTGTGCTACATGAGTGGTCCCCTTGACCCTAACCGAGTCTCGACCGTGGAGCTGGACAATTACCTTATCCACAAGCGCGTCCGAGCTATCTTCAAGACGGAGATGCCTGAGGATTGGGCTTGGGGATTGAAACCGTTCACCCGCGATCATCCGCCTCCCGAGGTAAGCTTAATCAATAACGCTCTGCTATTCCATTGTTTTCGTAACGGATTCCGCTAACTTTCTTTGTCCTCGTCTTGCAGAGGTTCGCAGAGTAGAAGAATGAGGACACCGAAGTTTTGTTGCTTCCGTGGCCCGCGGACCGGAGCACCCCGGATACTGGTGAGCCGGACTCCGAGGAGTTCGTCCCTAAGTCGGATCCTGCCCCAGCTCGAGCTCGTGGCAAGACTTCGGCACACGAGGAGGAAGGTGATTCGGACGAGGTCCAAATTCTTGAGGTAGTTGCCGCAATGCCTATTTCTTATGCATTTCCGGCTTCTACTTTCCCAGCTAATCTGGCCGGTCAGGTTCACGACGCCGAGCCTATTGCTTCTCGACCCCCTGTTACCTCGGGGAAACGTGGGGCTCCTGCTAGTGCCTCGGGCGGTCCCAAGCGAACGAAGAAATCCGCTCTGAATCCTCCCAGGCGCAAGATTATGCCTAGGGTTGCCGGGTAAGTTACTTCTGCTCGTATTTCTTGTTTCTCTCTTTCTGTTTTTTATACTGACATTCTTTTTTCTTTTTTATCTTTGCAGTGCTCCGCTTTCAGTTAAGCCAGGCGGTCCTAGCATGACTAGCCGCCCGATTCGGCAGCCGTCTCCTCCGCCCGTCGATGATACCAGGATTCCCGATCCTGCTCGTGCCTCTCCTCCTCGAATCTGTCGCCTCCTCGTCAGCGTAATTGAAACTCCTTTTGTTGACCGTGATTCCAATCGGCCCTCGAGATCTCCATCGAACCCGTTGCCCTCTGTGTGCCCCCAGTAGCTCTTGAGCCTCTACACCTGCCGGTTTCTGACCACCTCAGCCCGGCCGAAGAGGTCGTTATCCCGGCGCCTTCTGCGACCGTGACTCCTGCTGCTCCTGAAGACGTCGTCCCCACTACCGAGGTGTTAGTTCCTGCTGATGCCTCTTCTAAGGCAAGAAAAGCTGTTGCCACCAAGGCTTCCTCTTCCCAGAAGGGTCTTGTCGGCTCTTCTTAGCCTAGTATCGCCGACATGCTGCGCAAGGGAACTGCGCCTACCGAAACCTCCATTGCCTCGGCTGCCAGCACCCAGCTTGCTCTTCATAAGAGCCCTGCGCATGATGGTTCTGAGAACATGTCCGGTAAGGTCTTAACTTCCGGACAGCTAGTGAACGACCTCGGTGTCTTTGGTGGAGTACGCCAATAATTGGAATCTTTGCCGATCGGTTTGAGGGTAATCCCATCAACCAGCCCTTCGACTTTCCGACATCGGTGACCGTTCGACCACGCTGCCAAGTTCATCCTTGACACTAACAAGATGAATGAGGTAATTGCTGTCTCTCTGAGTTTTAGATTAGTCCCCAGATGTTACTATATGCTCTAGTCCCCGAAACTTGCAAGGAAATAACTTGTTATATGCTTGGAAGTTTAACGATCTTTGACTTAATCTAAGTTTATTTCTAGGGTTTGAATATCCGGCCATCTAGATCCGAGTTAAGTTTTGCTTGATTCAGATCTGCTTTAGCTTTGAATATCTAGCCACCTAGATCCGAGTTAAGTTTTGCTTGATTCGGATCTGCTTTAGCTTTGAATATCTAGCCACCTAGATCCGAGTTAAGTTTTGCTTGATTCGGATCTGCTTTAGCTTTGAATATCTAGCCACCTAGATCCGAATCAAGTTTTGCTTGATTCGGATCTGCTTTAGCTTTGAATATCTAGCCACCTAGATCCGAGTTAAGTTTTGCTTGATTCGGATCTGATTTAGCCTCGAATATCTATTTATCGTTTTGCCCCCTTGCTCAGGTTGCACATGACCGGCGGACTGCCGAATTCTAGAGGTTTCTTTTTTCGCATCGCAAGCTGGAAGAAAAGTACGAGAAAATCCTTCCAGTGGTAAAGAAGGCTGGTACGTCGATAGTTCGTTTTCGTTATTTTCAACGTTCTTATTTATTCGTCCGCGAGATGCCGACTTACTTTCTTGGTGAACAGGTAACATCAATAACCTCAACATTCGCCTTGAGAAGAAGGTCAAGAGCTTTGAAGGTTAGTTTCCCTTTTATCTTACGCCTTTTCCCTTTTAACATGTGTGCTATGCTTCCTTATTGCGTTTGGCTCTGGTAAAGCCGAGTTGCAAACCTTTGCAGCGTCGCACCAAGATTGCATGCCCATGCACGGCGTGATGCTGTATTTTTAGAGAAAAACGCTATTCATTGGCGCAATTACAAGAAAAGATGATGAAATAGCTACTGCAAGAGGTGGATACCCTTAAGCTCTCTCGAAATCCGAACTAGAAAAGGTCGACCAAGAATTTTCCGAGGAGAAGAATCGGCTTGCTTTGAGCTCAGAAGAACAAAGAACTCCTCGAGGCTGCCGACGAAAACCCGGGGTTGAGCGAGAAATTTCTCGTTTTGAGAAGAGCAAGGTCGATTGGGCCAAAGACCTTCAGATAATGATGAGTTACATTCATCGTAAGCTACTTAGCACAGCCGAATTATATTTTTCTTTTTTGTTCCCGCTGCCACCTGACACGTTCATGCTTTGCGCAGATCATTTTCCTGAAGCCAAGCTGAGTTCTAAAGCGGTTCTTGCAGCTTCGCGGCGCCGAGGTGTTTGTTGCCATTGACTGGAGTATTCAATGGAGGATTTCACAGTTCTTTGTTGGTCTGCAGTTGGCCCAATGAAAATTATGGGTGGGACTTGGTGCAAGACCATCCGAGCTACCACGTTCTTTGGCGAATACATCCGGTACTCGATATTAACGAGGTCAAATTACTAGTAAAAGACTCATGGCATATGAGGCAACTGAGTCTCTGGAGGAATCAGGGCATCTTTGGCCGATATGGCCCTCATCATCATGTCATGGTACGAAGACATCTCTCTAGACATCCCGAAATCTGCACCGGTTCTCATTGGGTTGAAGACCACTTTCGTCGCTCTTCGAAGCTCGCCTTCAACTCGTCGAGTATGCCGGCGTACATACCTGGAATGAAGGGCGAGTTTTCTTCCAAACCCGGATGAGGAGGTCATAGTTGAAGATGCCTCGGATGACAATTCGGTGAGCAAGGAGAGGTGAGGATAATTCGCCACATCGAAAGCTCTAGTTCAAGCTCGGATAAGCGGCGATCGCGGTCCTCCTCCAAAATCTTGGGCACTCAATCGCAGACGGATGCTCTGAGCAGCCTCGAGCTTCGCTGAAGTTGCACTTGGTTCTCGGAGTGTGAGGCAACCTCGGTTGAAGTTCCTCCCACGTCGAGTGCCTGGCTTGACCAAGTCACGCCTCCCTGCGAACAACGCTTGAGTTATTTCTTATCCTCGGCATGCCGGGCGTATGATGTACGCGAAACATTTGTCCACTCTCTGTATGACTTGAATTTCTTTTGCGGTGTACCGTTGTCACATATACGCTTGTTGCTGTTACCATTTGTTTAAGTTGGTGTTTGTCCGAATTCTTGCTTTGGTGGCCTGCGATTTCTTGATTTTAGGATTTATCCTTGCCTCCGTTTTTTCATGAGTGGTGTTCTGAACGGCGGTTGACTACTACCTTGGGAGAATATATGGCAATCCTGAATCATTGTTTATCGCGCGAACTTCAATATGTAAACCAAATTTCAGAAATTATAAAACTAATACAGTGCGCTAAACATAAAGCGAAGCAACATGTGGCAGTCCCAGTGTGCTTTGGATGCCGAGGTTCAAATATTTAATATGAAATGAAAATAATATATGGCATTTCCCGAGTCACTGCTCTGGGTGCCGAGGTTTAAATACCTAACATGAAATTGAGATAACATACGATAGTCCCCGAGTCACTGCTTTGGGCGCCGAGGTTTAAATACATAACATGAAATTGAGATAACATATGGGTCCCGGAGTCAGCTTTCTGGCGCCGAGGTTCAAATACATAACATGAAATTGAGATAACATACGGCAGTCCCAGTCACCGCTCGGGCGCCGAGGTTCAAATACATAACATGAAATTGAGATAACATGGCAGTCCCGAGTCACACTGCAGGCGCGATGTTCAAATACATAACATGAAATTGAGATAACATATGGCAGTCCCAGTCACCGCTGGGTGCCGAGGTTCAATACATCATTGGATCTTGACCTTGAGATACATCACTTCTGAGTAAAATGGTGAAGTAAAGCTACATTCCATGGACGCTTTGTTTCTTCGACTTTGTCCGCCTTGTTCTTTCCGGGGAAAGGCGTCGACTAGATAATAGGCGTCGTTGCAACGCTTTGCTCACAATGAATGGTCCCTCCCATGGAGGTGACAACTTGTGCATGCGGCCGTACGTTGCACCATCGAGGACTAAATCTCCTTCTTTGAATACTCTTGATTCACCTTCTTGTGATATATCGTCGCAGTTCTCGATAAATAGCTGATCATGACAATGTCAATTCTCGGCTTCTTCTAGCAGGTCTACGACATCTTGCCGAGCTATCTCGTTTATCTCCGAGGTTGTATCTTGAGTAACTCTTGGCGAGTCATATATTATGTCGGTACTGGAAGTACGCCTCGCCCGTATACCAGGAAGAATGGTGTATAACCTGTTGATCTATTTGGAGTAGTCCTGAGGCTCCACAGTACGGCTGGGAGTTCCTCAATCCAACATCCTGCCGACCTTTGTAATGGTTCGACAAGTCGTGGTTTTATTCCTGATAACACCAGTCCATTAGACCTTTCCACTTGCCCATTGGATGCTGGGTGAGCCACAGAGGCAATATATAGTCTTATGTGCTTCTCTCGGCAAAATCTGGCGAAAGCTCGTTCTGCAAAGTTTGTGCCATTATCTGTAATAATACTATGCGGATACCCATATCTTAAGATAATATCCTTGAGAAATTTCACTGCCGTGGACCCATCGCACTTTTTTATTGGTTTCACTTCAATCCATTTTGTGAACTTGTCCACCATAACCAACATGTGGGTCATTCCTCCTCGTGCCGGCTTGAATGGTCCCACCATATCTAAACCCCATACAGAAAATGGCCAAGTGATGGGTATTGTTTTTAACTCGGCCGATGGCATGTGTATTTTGGTTGCGTATCTCTGACATCCATTGCATTTCTTAACTAATTCTTCTGCTTCTTTCAATGCCGCTGACCAATAAAATCCATGCCTGAATGCTTTGGCTACTAAGGCACGAGATGAGGCATGGTGCCCACATTCTCCTTGGTGTATGTCTAGAAGGATCTCCTGACCTTCTGCCGAACTTACACACTTCTGCAACACGTTTGTGACGCTCCTTTTATATAGCTCATTGTTTATGATTGTATAAGCTTTTGCTCTCTTTACAGTTTGTCTAGATAATACCTCATTACTCGGCAACATCGAGTCTTTTAGGTAAGAAAATATGGGTTGCGCCGATAACGGTGTGACTTTTTCTGGTGTGATCTCACTGTCTATTTCCATGTTTTCTGCCGACATACATATCTCGGCTTTTCCCATGATTGCACTTACCTCGTCTGTCCTCCTCTTGGGGGGTTCCGAGTTATATTGCGGATCTACTTCCATCGGCGCGTTATCTTCTGCGGAATTTGCCGGGATAAAGATAGATTCGGATTCTGGTGATAGGATTATTGATGGTTTCCTGAGGTGTTCCAGGGCAATACCCGGAGGAATTGATTGCCGGGTTGATCCTAATTTTGACAATGTGTCTGCGGCCTCATTTTCTGCCCGAGGTATGTGGTGAAATTCACATTCTTCAAAGTATCCACTGATCTTTTGCACGTGAAACCTGTATAAAGCCATATTAGCATCTAATGCGTCCCAACTGCCTGAGAATTGTTGTACTACTAAATCCGAGTCGCCATAGCATAAGATTCGGCGTATGCCAATTTCTTTTGCTACTTTCAATCCATGGACCAGTGCTTCATATTCGGCTACATTGTTGGACGCAGCAAAATGTATTTGTAACACATATTTCAGTTGGTCTCTTTTAGGCGAGGTTAAGACTATTCCCGCCCCCAAACCATTCCTTAATTTGGAACCATCGAAATGCATAGTCCAATAATTTGGATCTGGCAATGGTGGCTCATACTGCACCTCGCCCGATCTCTGAAAAAGTCGGATCACCGAGATTTGATTGCATCTCTCTATCAAATTGTGGAGCGATGGTGATAACTCGATTGCCCATTTTTCTATTCGCCAATTGCGTCTTTGTTGCTCAATATGTTGGCTATGGGTGCCTCACAGATCACTTTGATGGGATGCTCTTCGAAGTAATGTTTAAGCTTTTTCGCCGACATATATACCCCATAAGCCATCTTCTGATAATGTGGGTAATTCTGCTTTGAAGTGGATAATACCTCACTTAAATAGTATACCGGCCTCTGAACCGACTTACCATCTTCAAGTCGTTCTACTACGACTACAGTACTCACTACTCTGTTGGTAGCTGCTATATAGAGTAACATAGGCTCTTTTGACAATGGAGAAGCCAAAATGGGTGTCAGAACCAACATCTTTTTCAATTCATGAAATGCGATGTCCGCCTGTGGAGTCCAAATGAATTTATCTGATTTCTTCATCAGCTGATAGAGTGGTAGCGCCTTCTCTCCTAGCCGACATACGAACCGGCTAAGCGAGGCCAGACACCCCGTGAATTTTTGTACATCATTTAAACATTTTGGCAACTCCATTCTTTCTACTGCCTTTATCTTTGTTGGGTTGGCCTCTATACCTCGGCTAGAAACAAGAAAACCGAGTAATTTTCCCGCCGGCACGCCAAACGTACATTTTTCTGGATTAAGCTTCATTCGGAACCTTCTCAGGTTCGCAAAAGTTTGCTGTATATCTTCTAGTAATGTTTTGCTTTCTTTGGTTTTGATGACCACATCATCTACGTTTACTTGTACATTTTTTCCTATCTGATCGTGTAGACATTTTTGCATGCATCTCTGGTATGTCGCTCCCGCATTCCGCAGGCCGAATGGCATTGTACGATAACAATAAGCCCGACGGGTAATAAACGCGTCTTTATTTGATCGGCGGATTTAACGGTATCCGTGGAAACCGAATACGCGTCTACAAATGACAATAACTCATAACCAGCGGTCGAATCAATGACTTGATCTATTCTAGGCAGTGGAAAAGGATCTTTTGGACACGCCTTGTTCAAAGTTGGTGTAATCGATACACATTCGCCATACAATGGCTACATTGGGATCATCTTTCTTCTTTTCTACTAGCACCGGATTCGACAACCAATGGTATAGAACCTCCATGATGAACCCGGCGCGAGGAGCCGAGCTATTTCATCTCCTATTATTTTTCTCTGTCTTGGCGGCGAGAGGTTGCTTCACCGCCTTGCTCCCGGCCTCACGTTCAAAGAGTGCTCACCAACTCCTCGGAACACCTTGCAGATCTGAGTTGACCATGCAAATATATCCCGATTCTCACGGAGGAAGTTGGTGAGCTCGCTTTCCTATTTAGCGTCGATCCTGCACCAATAGTATGACGCCTGGGAATTGCTCATCGATCTGAAATTTCTTCGCTTTCTTTAGTCGGTGAAAAGAGACACTGCCATGTGGGTTGGCCAGCGCCGGCATGTTCAGCTGTCCGACTGAGCGAGGGCTGCTACCTCTTGAATCCTTCTCTTTTCTCTTGCTATAACCAATGATTCGGCCAAATTTGACCCGACTGAAGCACACTCCATTGACTTCTTGTAATCCCCGAATCATTATTACTCCTTGTGGTCCGGGTAGCTTCATCTTCGATAACTTACATGACAATGCTCATGAATTTGGCCAAGTCAGTCCGAGTAGAGCATGATAACAACTTTCCAGATCTACCACTTCAAATTCTAAGTTCTTCTCTGCGATAGCTTATCTCTCGTGCCGAATAACACATCCACTCGGACTTTACCGATGGGCTCGCATGAAAGTCCCGGCACTATCCCATGGAAAGTGGTCCTCGTGGACTGCAGCATGTTCTGCGATACTCCGAGTTTATGCATGGTATCCTTGTACATGATGTTGATACTGCTTCCATTGTCAATGAGTACTTTTGAAAATTTCACATTGATGCTTGGTCCAACGAATGTCGGATCCAACACGAGTGCATACGATCCTGGATTCGGCATTATTTTGGGGTGATCCTTTATGCTCCAAGTTACTTCCTGATCTGACCATGGCACATATCTTGGTACTGCCGGCATAACTGCATTTACTTCCATATGCCAAGATCACAGACTCTGCTTGTCTTGTTGTTCCGCTAGAACACGCAATAAGACCGATGATGTTCTCTGTAATCATTTCGGCCCAAAGATTTGCTGTATTTGTCCTTCCATCCCGGACTTGATTCATTACTTGATGTACTTGCATCCTCCGATCCAAGTTATCGTACCTGGGAGGAGGCGGTAACATCGCTTGTCGTGCATTTGCTCCACAATTGTGGTTGATCTTTGTTGATGTATTTGATGGGGCATTGCTGAATGCCTACGGGTTTCCATTGCATTTTCATCCATGCACATTGGCGGGTCGTATGATTGGCTGGCCCGGATGGGTTTGACGGTGAAATTTGTACCGATCTAACATGGATTCGAATGTGTATTTCGCCTCCCGCCTCGCTTTTTTTGTTCGGGGTCCATTGTCTTTTTCCTTCATTCTTTGGTGTCCAGGTCGAGGTCCATTCTTACGCCATTGAGTCGCGTGACTCGGCTGATCTTGCGCTACTGCCGCCACTTGGGCCGAATTATATCTATAATCCGGCCTTTCCTCTCTTCTTCTTCCTCTGAAGTCACCACGCCTGGATGACCCGGACAAATCTCTTGCATGATGGTCCTGTTGCTCACGATGATCCGCCGACATTAATTCTGGTTGCGTTGGGTCCCCTAATGCATAGGAGTCTGCTATTCTGATAGTTTCTGCCAGTGTGGTCGGCATATCTCTTTGCGTTGTTACACAACACGCTGCCATAACGGCAGCCTTTGCGAACCAAGCTATTGCTTGCGATTCTATTACCCCTTCACATGAGTTTCTCAGGTTGCACCATCGAGTTAAAACTCTCTATCTGTTCATTCGCCTCGCTTGCACATGGTTAAGCTGTTGCGGCCTGTTTGGCCTCTTGTATGTGCCGTAAAGTTGACGAACATTTCTTCAAAATCTAACCAACAATTGATACTGCCCGCTGGTAGATTATTCAGCCATACCCTAGCCGGTCCTTCCAACATTTGTGGGACATACCGTACTGCCCATCTTAAGTTCCCACCCGCTATCTTCACAGCAGTGGCATAGTCAATCAACCAGTCTTGTGGCTTGGTACTCCCATTGTATGTTTTTGTGCCTCTCGCTAGCTGAAAGTTCGGCACGGGTGGTTCGCCCATGATCCGTGGTCCAAAACAAGTCGGACCTGGTGGACCCTGTTCTTCCAACAACTCTGACCGGTATAGCCGGTCCAGCTTCACTCTTGCATCATTTGATGGCAAATCTGCAGAATTCATCACGCATCCCATAGTGGTTATTTCCACCATGGATCGCATATTCCATCTCGGAATAACCATCATTGTACCTCTCATTCACTTGATTGTGGCGAGATGGTCTCGCTTCTCTTTCCTGCCGAGGTTCATGCCTTGGCTGTGGGTTGAGCGGTAGCTCTCTCCTTACTTCGGCAGGGGTCTCGTTTTCATGATTACCTCTCGCGGGTTATCTTCTGCCGAGATCTCCATTGCCTCGGCTTCCGCCGTCTTTTTCCACACGGCCGTGGTTCCTCTCCCCACTGTTACCTCGGCTTGCATTGCCTCTGTTCTCATTTGCATTTCCAGCCATTGCCGGATCATATGGAACAATTTGCTTGTTCCTCTTTCCTGAGGTTACTGCTTTGTCCCTTCGCGCATTATTTCCGGGTGAAGATGCTGCTGCCGCGGATAAGGCAGGTGCTGCCCCTGCCGAGTGAACCATCCGCGAGGCCCCTGGCCTCGCCGGGTTTGTTCTGAGTATTTCTTTGTTTTACTGGTTTGCGATGCGCACCAGCTCATTCACTCTTTCTTGTTTCGCCGGGCTTCCCGTCAACCCTCTAATTCCAATCTTTGCGGCGTTGCCGCCTCAAGTTCTTCGCCGGCATCGTACTCGGCAAACCCAAGTCACCGATTACGCCCTATGAGCTTCATGCTCTTTGTTAATATCATCCATGAGGTTCTTCCCCCTTAATCTTAATTCGTCCACCCGCTCGGGTGCGATATCAAGCTTATTAGCTTTGGCATATTCTCTCAGGGTCCTGTTCAAGGACTCCCGCAAGGCCGATACTTTCTTGGCCTCTACCAGCACCTTTTGCCTGGTTTCTTCTAACTCTGCCTGAGCATTTGCCGGATCAAGTATCGGCGCTACAGGTGTAGTCAAGTTTTCTATGGTCGACTGAAGAATGTTCTCTGGCCTTTCCAGAGGTGGCCCTCTTACTCTTGGTGCCTTTGGGGTAGTGTTCTGCTGCTCGGTCATGTTGGTCACTGGTGGGATTACCTCGATGGGTTGTGGCGCGGTTTGCCTGGGCGCGCCTTGTACGCCTGTTGTGGGTTCTCTGCTTGACCCGGCTACTGCTGCTCCATCTTGCGCTCCGGCAGCGACCATCACCTCGACGCCTCCTGCAGGACGTGCTCTGGACGGACGGCTTGCTGCGTTAAGAGGTGGCTCTCCTGCAACAACAACTTGGTGAGGGTAAATGCCGGTGATGTCGACGCCGACGTAAACCTTGTGCTCGCCCAGGCTGATGAAGACACCATTACGGGGAGTTTTCTTGAAGCTCCTGCATTGTCGCCGACATAGTCGCAGAGACCAAATCTACGAACCAAGCCGTAAACAACGCTCGCCCGTGTTGATGAAGTTTCCGTCCGGATCATAACTCCATTAGCACTGCCGCCCCATGCATGCCAATCGTGGTGGTCTCACGGCAGATGCCATGGGTAGGCTAAAGTATGGGGCCAATGGATGCTAGAGGGATCTGGGGAGGGAAGATGTAGTTGATTCTACACACAGAAGATTGAGGCAAAGGTCTTTCTTTCTTCTTCCTTGGACTACAAGTGCTCCTTGAGATGTATACAGGGAGAAGAGAAGAACTTCACCAGCCTAACGGCTCTCACTCTCATCGATCCCCCTCTCTGAGTCCAAACCTCTCCTTATAAGGAGAACCCTGGGTTCCTTTAGGGTTGGCATGGCAAGCATATTCGAGGAATATGCTTGTCCCAATATAGTAGTTCGGCGCCCCCCTTTCCCTGTCGCCCCTCTAACGACGGCAAGGTTCCAGAGGGCCCCTCCTGTGCGCCTCGGTCCATCTGTCACCTCCGTGACCTCCTCCCGCCTCTCTGTCGCTCTGCGCTTTGTCCGTAGGCGCTTGCCTTTAGATTCTCCCTAGCTTGTAACTAGGGTTTGACTTCAGGCTCCTCCTTCTCTTGCAAGCTTCACATCATTCGGCTCTCCCCTGCATAGCTCGGATTGTCTTTTACCTGCATCAAGAATACTCAGGCTAATCCGGCCGACTCACGCAGTATCTCGGCCGGGTAATATCTTGATATACGTATACGGGTCTCTCGTCTCCGTATGTCGGCCGACTTCTTCATGATTCGGCCGACTTAGACTGTAACTCGGAAACCAGACGGGGATCGTACCTCTGTCTTTCCCTGTCTTTGACCTACCCGGGGTCACTGCCCCAACACGAGCATTTTGCCCGAGAAATTTCTTCGATCGATCAATGGTATAACCGTATTATCTCTATGCCATATTATCACACAATAAATATGGAAAAGTAATCGGCGGGTTGATTTTACCTAAAAGTACCAAAGCATATCGAACTAGTTAGAACTATTTTTCAATCATTTCAAGAGGTTAGGTAGGTCTTGATTTTTAATAACCGGCAACATTTGGCTGCCAGCAGTGACAACAACCTTATTGGCCTTGCGCTTCTTGGGAGAGGAGGCAGAAACTTCCTTCACCTCATCGTCCTCCGTCGCCTCCGAGTCATAACCCTCGATGGGGTCAAGCTCGGACCCGGGAAGATCCTTGAGATGATAAGTATAAATAAACGTTGCTAAGAGAGAATTTGGATTACGAGGCGGAAAAGAGAAAATAAGCTTAAAACAAGTCAAAATATTTACTGGGATCAGAGGACGGTCGGATGTGTACATTTTCATGGAGACTTCGGGGATTCTATTCTCCACCCGCTCCTTGATCAGGTACTGCATTCGGGTCTTATAGTCCTTCGCAGCTATGCGAGCCGGACTGACCTTCAGGCTGTCCTTTCGGTCTCCGGTGACCGTGTGCATCAAGCGGTCTCCATGAAACTAAAGTGGCTGAATCCGGCGAACCAGCAAGCAGTGGATCAAATCGGATCCACAGAGTCACTTGTTCTTCATCAAGAACTCGATCCGCCTCTTGGCAAGGATCAAGTCCTCAGAAAGTTCCGGCGCCTCCGTATCCCATGACTCCTGGTGGGGAGCGGCACCGTCGATGAAGGCCGGAAGACCTTTTGCCTTTTCAGGAGCTGGAATATCCTTGTGATAGAAGAAAGTTCCAGCCTAACATTTTAGAGATTCACTAGCGTTAATCCTAGGATAAACTCGGTTTCTCCTAAGGACTAAGCTAAGAGTGCCAGTGGTGTAAGGAACACCGACACTGATGGAATTCTTCCGAGTACCATAGTAGTACCGGAAAAGGGTGAGACTTGGCCTAATGCCAAGAAACCTCTCGCTCAAAGCTGCATGAGCACTAAGTTCTAGCAGAGAGTTGGAAGGGAGATTATGGAGCTGCACACCGTAGTACTAAAGAACTTCGGTGAAGAAATCCGATGGTGTCAGGCTGAGGCCACGGTTGATGTGTGTACCAAAAAGGACACGTTCGCCTTCGCGTGGTGCGGGGACGGCCTCTCCAGCGCCGCTTCGCCACGCGCCGGCGACGATGTAGCCTTCGTCTTCCATGACTTGGAGATCTGTGTTGTCCATGGCATTGGGAACCCAAAGGCCCCACGGTTTCCTCTTGTCCGCCGCCGTGATTCCCGCCGCCGCCGTGCCTGAGCTGGATGGCGCTTCCATCTCTCTAGGTTTAGTGGCAATTGGGTTTTCTCTCATGGTGCGTATATGAGAATTCTTGCGGAGGGCTCGGGGAGTACTAGGAGGCAATAAGTGAAACGGTGGAGAGATGAATCTGGGGGAGAAGGGTTTCCTCTCTCTTTTATTTACCTTTGCGCCAAGATTCGTGCTTCAATCACGCGATTTACGCCACGCGTATAGGAGATAGGGAGGTGGCTTCCTCGCGAATCCTCTGCCCCCTCACGTGAACATTAAAACGATGCTCTGTTCCATAGGAAATGTACCCACCAACGGTCGTGTTGGCGGGACTCCTGTCAGTGACAGGATCTGGTCTGAAAAGTTGTCAGACAACACGTCGCTGTTTAAAATCTGGCTCATGTTTCAAACTGAGCAAGGAAAAGACTAAGGACAGAGCAGAACATATCTGACTCGGATGATTTAGAATCGTACACTATTGAAAGAAGTTTTTGGAAACCCTTCAAGATTCTCAAGACGAAGAAACCATCAAGCTAGATGATCTATTCGACTTGGGGATCTTGGAGACTTTCGGGGCTACTATTGGGGATATACTTTCCTCGTATGCCCATAGGACTCACTGACCAGGGTGGCCCACCAATGGGTTATAGCTTTGCTTCACGGGCGGCCCAGTCAGAGAAAGGGTAGGAGCCAGTTCCGGCTACGACAAGGCCCAAAAGAGTTACCGACTTAGGCCTGTAGTATTACTTGTAGTCCAAGCTGTATCTAGTTACCGACTCTGTAACGTAGCCAGATAGGTCTCTCCTGTAAACCTAGGTCCCAATGACTATATAAACTGGCCTTATGGGAGCCTTTAGGGCAATAACTGGAGAGAATATACCCGAGAGGCAATAATAAAGTGGTTATTATCATATTCCTTATTTATGATAAATGTTTATTTTGCATGCTATAATTGTATTAATACGGAAACGTTAATACATGTGTGTTTAATAAACAAAAAGAAAGTTCCTAGTTATGCCTCTCTTATAAACCAGCTCATTGATTAACAAGATGATCAAAGGTTTCCTGATCATGGACATTGGATGTTGTTAATAACGAGGCCACAACATTGTTGGAATGATGTGATGAACATTCATTTGAAGTATAGCATTACGATGAAGGTCATTGTGTTTATATTGCTATAACATCATACGAAGTAATATTAATCCTTAGACCATGAGATCATGTCAATCACTAACATTGGAAGTTTATCTTGATAAAATCAAACGTCACACCTTAACAGGATGACTATAAATATGGGTTCAGTGCTAAGAAGGTGTTATGTTGAGGCTCATGGATCAAGAGTGGAATTTGTCCATCCCGATGACGGGGAGATATACTTTGGGACCTCTCGGTGATATCACATTATGTCAACACCCGGATTTTTAATCCCAGATGCCTGTTATGCCATACATCGCAATCGTAGGATTACCATTTTTGCGAGACATAACAGAATTGGATACCATAGTACATCATCCATTACAAACGATACATAGGTTCTTACACAAATAGGGATCTCATGATCCAGTTCTTAATACAACATCAAGCAGCGGAATACGTAATAATAACGGTAGCGTAGGCGAAGCTCCATCTCGTAACCTTCCTGGGGTCCATCCTCAAGGTACTCCTCTTCATAGTCTGGCCATGGGAATAGCCAGGGACAAAGCTATGAGTACTCTTTAAGTACTCGCAAACTAATACTAACAGGTAAAGGGGTTTTTGGATAATAGGACACTAGGCTCTAGGGTTGTTTTGCAAAAGCCAGATTTATCTCTACTAAGTTTAGAAGCAACGAATGCTCGTCAAAATTTTATAACTCCTAAGTGGGAATTTGTATTTCATATCACAACTCTGTTGTGGTCAAGTCAAAGTTTCCAATCATTTCACAAGTCATTTTGAAAAGTCTGACGGGGGAACAAGATATTACTCTAACTATCCATAATCATGGACGCGGCTATTCGAATAGTTTGACACTCTGCAGAGATTGTACACTTTCACCACAACATTCGATACATCTGTCAGTAACAAATCCTGAATTCACCATACTCAGTATGCGGATAATCAATCCTAACCTTTCAATTACACGCCCTAGTATAAGCACCTCTCCTGTGAGTTTGTCCTCCCAACCATGACCAACTGTCATCTTGGGTACTGCACAGGTGGACAATCTTCACAAGGTAGACTCAGCTCAGACTTGGCCGTGAGGGAACTAATACTAAGGTATATAAGTTTCCAGTCAAGCCCTACCCAATCTTCGGGTATTGTGGTTGTACGATAAAATTGGAATGGTATCGCATCCAGACAACCATCAGTTTTATAAAGGGCTAAGGCTCATGCCTCATCATTTTCATCACCAAAATCATCAGGTGTTTGGAAACACATGTCCAAAACATTTCAATAGAATGATCCATCATTCCAAGGTTTTCATAACCATTTTTCCACCAAGTATTCCCATCTAAAGTTGATCAAGTTTTATGCTTTAGCACTAGCATCTACAGGTGGGGGTAAGCAATAATGAGGGGTGGTAAACTAGTGGAGTTCTAACTAAGTTCCATCTCATGCCTTAAGATGACATCAAGATTATCTAGCTTAGGCCAAATTTTATGCTCTTTATGCAACCTTCAATTGTCCTTCTAGTATCTACCATTTATTTCATTAAACTCTAAGTAAGAGTTTTGATAAAGAAATAAAGTAATAGACTTGCAAATAAAACTAGGATGGTTTATCAAGTGGTATAAGCTTGCTAAGTTAATAGCTTGCATAGGTCAATTGATGTAGTAAGGCTTGCTAAATTGCAAGTGTTAACTTGCACATTCACTAGTAGTATTAGGCTTGCTAAAGTAGAGTATCTTGCAAGTTTTAGCTTGCCTTGTGAAGAGCAGTGGTTGAAGTTCTCCTCGGCTTCTTCTTCGTAGTATCCTCCTTCCTCCTCGTATCCTTGGTCGGTACTAGCGTCTATAAATAAATACGAGGTACACAATCACCAAACAATACTTAACTACTTGCAATCATCACACACAAGGGTCCTATAGATGATCTAACATCATCACTAACATTACAAGATTAAAGCTTGGTTTAATTCCTTTTATTTTTAGAAAAGTAATTTCTACTCATTGAAAAACTACTTAAGATTTAATATTCTCCAAACCAAACATAAGATCATGTTGACACATGTCATCACCATATATTTTTGTCCATGGGAATATGATTTAAAGTGGTGTCACAATTTAATAAGGTTTTACCCTTTTATTTTAATTATTTAAAGTGGCTGGAAATGCCTATGTAGCATTCTTTTATTACTTGAACATTATTTCTGAAGGTAAACCTATATATTTTTATATATTCTGAAAGGTATGGTTAAATGTGATTTTTGAGAGTTGGAATCAACTCAAAAGCTATTATGGTTTAAATTTGAAAAATGTTTGAATGCAGAAAAGCTTCTGCCTTGTTATTTTTACCATGGGTGATCTATAGATCCAAATGACTTGAATCCAACGGGCTTGGATTCAGCATTCTCAGACCTTTCTAACAAAATTGGTTTCATTCAATTTGGTGCACTGAATCGATCTGGGTTGATTTTTGAAGTTGGGTACAGAAGTGAGTTTGAAATAAAATGGAAAAGGTTTAATTCATATAACTGGGCTGCGCTGGAAAAGTTAACGGGCCGGCCTGCTAAGCGCAGTGCTCCCGCGGGCTGCTTAAGTGGGTGTCCCCACTCGTCAGTGAGACAGGGAGGGGCGATGTGGATCGTTCGATCTAGTTCTAATCCAACGGCTGAGAGTCATCGTCGACGTTGAGTAACGCCGGCGAGAAAGAAACCTAGCGCGGCCAGTGAGGGGTGCTGGGGCTCACCGGGGTGCAGGCGAGGGTCGGCGAGGCAGGCGAACGACGAAGTCGACGACGTTGAAATCAGGGGTGGTCGCGGCAGCTCCTGGGGTGGACAAAATCGATGGCGCCCTTCTTCTCCAGAGGCGGCGGGCTCCGGTGAAATTCCGGCGAGGTGGTGCTCGCCTTGCTCCGGGAACGGTGTGGCACGATTAGTGAGGAGAGGGGAGTGAGATGGTGTGAAGAAATCGACTAGGGGTGGCCTCTATTTATAGTCGAGCGAGGGGATCGACGGGGCGCACGGTGAGCTCGTCGGGGGCGATGTTACAGGCGGCTATTGGCATGGGCGAAGGTAGGGGCGGTGCGGTGTTCCCTGGCGATGCTCAACGACATGGTTTTGAGGCGTGGGGCGGTGCGTCTTGGTCTGGAACATGCGACGCTCTGCGCGGCAGAGGCGGCGTCTTTGACGGCGAGCGGTGGCTATGCGTCACGGGGCGGCGAACGAGGATGTCTGGCGGTCGCCTGGGTCGGTAGTGATCGTGTGTGCACGCGGTGAGGGCGGCGCGCGGTCTGTGGGCGCTGGTCGAGGGTGGCGCTCTAGCGCACGCTCGGCATGGTTGCTAGCGAGGTTGGCATGGTTCGTGCGTGTGGTACAGGGCTTGGCAACGCTTGCGGCTGGGACAGTGAGTTGCGGTGGACGGTAGGCTGCCTCCCAGACATGCTGGCTAGGCTTGCTTCTCTTCATAGCTTGCTGTCGACATGGGGGTGACATGGGTGTGCTCGGCTGTTCACCATTGATGGCAATGCCAAGCTTACAGTGATGCTAAGGGTTAGTTTAGGTTGTTAGATGATCTACTAAGGCTAGTGGTGCCCAGAGAGGGAACAAGTTAGGCTTCAATCACTGCTCACTATAGTGTTTAGATTTTGTATGATTTGTGTCTGCAACCTGTTTGATGAAATGGCCGCATGAAATCAAGTTTTGAATTTTGAAAAGATTTTTGGTGGGTTTGATAGATTGGTGATAGTGAGTCTGCAGATGCTTGGGTTTTGAAAGTTGAGCTTGTTTGAGTGGTTTTTGAAAAAGTGGGATCTTCCCATATGATAAAGATTCAATTTTGAATTGTCATTTAAACTATGCATTTGAAAGTTTCTGGATGATCACAAAGTGGGCGTTGATACTTTGTTATGATTACATTCAAGGGGTGCAAAGATCCAGAAAAGTTTCTGTTAGGTTCTGAAAGTTTGAGACAGCCAAAGTAGGCATGGGAGTTAAATTGGTCAAAATGACCATTCCTTTATTTTATTGGTTTTGATTTATTTGTATTTAGGAAAAGTTTGGGAAATGTTTAGATGATGTTTATTTCACCTAAGAAACATTTTACAAGCAAGGAAACACACAAACAAGGTGGTTCAAAAGAATTTCAAATTAAATGCATACACATATGCATGCCTTCATAATTTTAATTAGAAAAGTTTTTGTTAACCCTAAATTTGATGATTAGAGTTTGATGATTCTAGTTTAATATTTTTGGGATGTTACACATTAGTTAGCTTGCAAGCAAGTGATTTGATCACTAGAATGTTATATCACGGGAACGAGAAAAGAGTACATGTCAATAATGAGATCAAACTAGGTATGGGGATACCGATGATCGAATCTCGGACATGTAATATATCGCGAGACAAAGAGATTGAGTTACATGCGTATAAGGTTCACACGATCACATAAGTCATTATTGAATGTGTTGGAGTTAGTACGGATCTCCAGGTCCCGCTGCTGATTATTGATCGGAGAGTGTCTCGATCATTTCTACATTATTCGCGAATCATAGGGTGACACACTTAAGGGATACCGACACCATTTGGAGCAAAAAATATGCCAGAAAGAAAAATGAAAGTGCAGGAATTTATTTCACTAGACACTAGAAGTGTTTTGTTTGAAATTGCTAAAACTAGTTCTGCATGTGAAATTGAAATGTTGTAAGGGGTTTTATGTGAATGTTTGTTGATTACAGTAAATAACAAAATTCCGAATAAATATATAAAAGAGTTTTATTTAAGTGAGAGCTTGCATTAAATTTGGTGGAAATTTAATGCATGTGAGTGGATTTTTTAGTGGAGGCATGTTTATGTAAGTGGAGGGTTTTAATTTTGAGTGGGAGCTCCACCCACATGAATGTGGAAGAGGTGGGAGCATCCACCATGGCTGGGCGCCATGCCCCTTGGGTGCCCCTCTCCCTATAAAAGGCCTTCCTCTCCTCCTCTCATAACACACCTCCTCGTGAAGGATCTCTCTCCCCCTTTAGAATTTCCCCATGGTCTCGGATCAGAAAGATACATGTTCCCGGTGGTTTTGTTGCTTCCGCTGCTTCGCTGGAGCGAGGGCGTGGAGGTTGTCGGGGTACCCGAACGTGTGTGCGATCACGGATGCACCACTGCTTTGCGGTGCTGGACTTGATGGTGCTGGACAAGCTGGACCATATGGACTTCATCATGATCTTGAGATCGGCAAGCGTTCGACTATATCATCCACGAGTACAACCTCGTTAATGCTATTCGGTCTTTGAGGGTATGTATTCTATGGATGTATATCCACCCTTTGCTTTCATCTAGTAGATAGATCTTGGTATATGGTTGTTCCCATCGTAGAATTTTTTTGTTTTCTATGCTGCGAACCCTACAGTGGTATCAGAGCCGGATCTACGCGTAGATGCTTTGCATGGATAGTACACATATGAGTATGTGGGCGCTGATGGTCATGTTATTACTTCTTCCTTGTACTTTGGATATTGGTGGCATAGTGGGATGAAGCGGCCCGAACAAACTTTACATGTCCTCGCACATGAGACCTGTTCCACGCTTGACATGCAACTAGTTTTGCATAAGTGGCTTGCAGGTGTTTGTCTCTCCTACTATAGTCAATATCTGATTTACAACGAGTTGTCAATAATTTGATTATCATCATTGTGGTTCCATGTTCGTAGGTAAGAACGGTTCTATCTTCGAAAGCCCTAAGCCACGTAAAACTTGCAATGGATAAATTAGAAGCGTCTAGTTTAGATTGTTGCTGGGCTAGTGTCATGATATGGTTATGTTGTAAGTAAAAGTATAAGTCGATACTCTTACAACACACATAACATGTAAGTTCCATAGACCTTGGCCTTACACATAAAGTAATGATGAAGATCATACCACGATGCACATGATAACTATCAAGTGCAAGGACCATATCATTTCACTTTTTACATAAGATGTTTGTTGCATATTATATTGCTAGTTTGGTGTTTTATTAGCATAATAAAATGACCCCTCATTTAGATATCAAGATAAAAATGTGTTCTTCCTTAAGTATGCACCGACAATGTTTCGCCGCTTCAATACTGATGATCGGGTGTACTTGAACCCACGAGCATATCTCGGGTGTAAGACAGATTTATACACGCGAATACTAAGGTTCTTACTTGGTGAGCCTAGCATGTGCATACATGGCCTCAGAACACGGACCAAAAGGTTAAGCATGAGTCATATGCTTGATATGATGACCATATAGATGCTCGCCTTTGAAGCTACACCGACTCACGTGATGATCAGACTTGGTGTAGTGGATTTGGTTCATGTAATCACCAAAAAGACACGAGGGGTGTCGTTTTTGAGTGGGAGTTCATTTCTAATTTGGATTAGTAGAACTAATTTATCATAAATTAAATCAAAGTGAATTTGTATAATTTTTTGTAGTCATTGGCATTCGTTCACCACCTTATGCTTAGTTGTAATTGAGATAATAGAACTATAGAATTCTGGATATTTACTTTACGAACTGATATCGTATTGTGTTGAGTGTCAATTTAAATTTTAAACTCCTATTGCAAACTTTCAGCAAAATCTGTTCACTATGTGAAATTTAATAATTAGTATTAAATCGAGAGTAACAATTCCAGTGTTAGTATATTAAGTACCATCTTTGCCTCCATGATTCTTGATTGTTTTTAAATATCAAGGTTATCTAGGAGCTAAAAGAATTGTTTCAGAAACGACCATGTGTGGCAGATATAACAATATCTAAAATAGTGTTTTGATTTCAATATGATAGAGTATAATATATGTTCTCATATTGGATGAGAATTTTCAAAGGTTGGAGATGCTAGACATCCTAATCATCCAAAAAAGTTTTTGGAAAGTAACATTATACTCACGATTCGCCTTCATAAGCTACATTAGCTTGATCATGAAAGTCGTCATGATAAGGATGAACAGAAGATGTATGTAAAGGGTTTAATACACTAAAAGATTACTAAAGAATGGGTTTTGATAGAACGCCAGTCATTTAATAATGGTGATCTACTTCAAAGTGCAAGTCCAAAGGTATCAGTATTTAAATATACATGCTTTGGACTATGTGTCATGTATATGGCGCCACTTTTGATGTTGATAGATTCTTTTAAAAGGAAAGGAAATGCTGAAAGAGAATCTATAAAATATATTTGGCAGAAAAGAAAAGATTGGAAATATCCAGTTTAGGTATAAAGATGATATACATGTTATGGTTGTATTCTTTGCTTGTTAAACAATGTGGTTCTTGGGTATTGAATACTGAATTGGTTGGTATGAAACTTCATACAGAACGATGCAATTCATGAACCACAATGGCCTAAGTAACTAGCAAGAGAATATGTGATGATGTTCATCAAAAACAAACAAACCGTTGTTTGTATTTCTCGTTAACATCAAAGCTTGCCTTCAAGATATGTTTTAATAACAGTTATTTAAATCAGGTATTATGAGAACAAAGATTGTTCAAATAATTACCGTATTCCATATAATATGGATGATTTACATATCTAGTTAGAGAAATCACATCCATAAAACCAAATGCTAAAATGTCGCAAGACAAATGATTGAAAGATCACTTACGAAGTGACATCGCCGTTTAAATTATATTGGAAAGAAAACATGAAGAAACTCCATTTTCATGGATATTTGGAGTCTTTGATTTGATCAAATGATGCTTGTGAGACTTTCCTCGGGATAATTAAAACTTCGTTCAAAGGCCAAAGAAGAACAAACGACTAAATTATTGGAATTTATACATATCGATGTATGTAGTCCATTATGTGCAAAGAAGTTTATGGATTTCAACTTCATATGCTTTCTCCGGAAATTTGAGTGAATATTCACTTAATGAGAAAAAAGTATGAAATATTTGAATACGTTCAAAGACTTTCAAGATGAAGTGGAAAATCATTGTAACAAGAAAATAAATAATTTATGATTTTATCATAAACAGATTTATTTGAGTTGCAAATTTATCAAAACACCTAGATTTGCATCTCCCGAAACAGCATAGGAATATGGAGTGTTTGAGATTTGTAATGAAACCTTGTTTGATATGGTTGGATCAAAGGTGTTATTTATAAAACTGCCATTATGTTATAAAAGATTAAAGCTTTAGATACTACCTCTTTACACTGAAAAGAGCTCCATCTTGATCCGTTGAAATGACACCATGTAATGGTTTGGGGTAAAACCCAAGTTGTCCTTTCTTAAATTTTGGTATGAGAAGCATAAGTAAGATGTTTACAACCAAAGTCGGATGAGCATGTATTTGTAGGTTATTTCGAATAACCATTGGGTATTCCTCCAAAACACTGAAGACAAAAGCGTTTGTCACTTAGAACTTCAAGTTTCTTGAAAAAGGATTTTTTCGCCAAAGTTAAGTGGGAGGACAATAGAACTTTAAGGGATACGGGTAGGCTACACTAGCGCAAATCAAAATTTTCTACCGCGTAAACCAGGATTACTGTTGTCATAGATCACGGGATTACCACTAGACGTGCGGTTGCGGAACTTGATGAAGCGCATCGAGGCAGTGTAGATGTTCTACGTCTCCTGATCGTCCTCGTCCCACGAGCAGCTCCCCTTGTGCGGCGTGTCCAAGTGCCACACATGCAACACCTCCGAGGTATCCACACGTGCAGGGTGGAAGTGTCAACGCGGACTGCTAGGTCCGCGCGTGCAACATAGGCGTGAGGAGTGGCGGCTGGGTGGAATGGTCTAACTCTGGTCATGTAACACCCTCGGTCACTCCTTTTATAGAGGGGGAGAGAGATCCTTCACGAGGAGGTGTGAGTGAGAAGAGAGGAGGGGGGCTCCTTTTATAGGAGGAGGGGGGCACCCAAGGGGGTGGCCACTGGCCATGGGGTCTGCCCCTATCCTCCTTCATTCATGTGGGTGGACACTCCACTCACAAAGAATGCCCTTCAATTTTCTCCACTAAAAACCCACTCAAATTCCCATTAAATTTCCACCAAATTTAATGCAAACTCTCATTAAATAAAACTCCTTTTATTTATTCAGAATTTTGTCAATTACTTTAATGACAAACATTCACATATAAACCCTTTCTAGTATTTCATTTCACATGCAAAAATACTTTCTACAATTTCACCCGAAAACCAGTTTCGGTATCTAGTGAAATAAATTCATGTGCTTGTTATTCTTTTAAGCATGAAACTTTTGCTCCAAATGGTGTCGATGTCTCTTAAGTGTGTCACCCTAAGGTTCATGAATAATGCGAACATGATCGAGACCCCTGTCCGATCAATAATTAGAAGCGGGACCTAGAGATCCATACTGACTCCCACACATTCAACGATGACTTTCTTGTGATCGCGAGAACCTTTTACACTAGTATCTTAATCCTTTTGTTTCGCGATATATTACATGTCCGAGATTCGATCATCGGTATCTCCATACCTAGTTTGATCTCGTTACTGAAATGTACTCTTTTCTTGTTCCCGTGATATAACATTCTAGTGATCAATCACTTGCTTGCAAGCTAATCAATGTGATATCACCGAGAGGGCACATAGCATATATATCCGTCATCGAGATGAACAAATTCCACTCTCGATCCATGGGCCTCAACATAACACTTTAGTAGAATTGAACCCATCTTTATAATCACCCTGTTACGGTGTGACATTTGATGTTATCAAGATACTCTTCCAGTGTTAGTGATTGACATGATCTCATGGTCTAATGATTAGGATCACTTTGTATGATGTTATAGCAATATAAAATCAATGACTTTGATCGTAATGCTATACTTCGGATGAATGTTCATCACACCATTACAATAATGTTGTGACCTTGTTATTAACAACATCCAATGCTCATGATCAGGAAAGCTTGATCGTCTTGTTAATCAACGAGTTAGTTTATGGGAGAGGCATAACTAGGAACTTTCTGTTTGTTTGTTAAACACACATGTATTAACGTTTCCGTATTAATACAATATAGCATGCAAAATAAACATCTATCATATACTTGGAATATACATAATATTCACTTTATTATTGCCTCTTAGGGCATATTCCCTTCATTAACAGTTTCATCACGATGAAGATTCCAACTCCTCGATGCTTACTTCAACCATTGAAGTTTGCATGCCCTTTTTAGCATCCTTTGAATTAACAAAACCCTTTGGATCGTGTCATGCACACGTCCTAGGTAACCATTCTATTAGAAGAACTTTGTTTTGTTTATTCATCTACTATATACCAAATTATATGTAGTGGTTGCTACTTTAATCTGTCCAGACTAAATATCGCTATGAAATATCAAATCTTGTCATAGTTAACTCCTTGAACATTGTCGTAAAATAATTTACAACATGTCGACTATGTCATAGATGTGAAACATCCATGTCTGTTTCTTTATAGGTTCAAATACGACTGATAGGATTTTACACCTTTTCGGAGGGTCTTCCAAGTTCAAAAAAATTGATTTCTCGTGTATAGAACTATCATGGATTTTATGGCTTCAAGTAATTTGACGGAGTCAGGGCCCATCATCGCTTCTTTGCATGTAGTCGGTTCATCATTGTCAAAAAACAATGATTTACTCTCAAATCTCAGCATTTGATTGTTTATCTGACCTACTTGGTTCAATAGGAACTTAGATCTCCGTGACCACAACCTTTGAGGCACGTGAGCCATGAGCATTGTGGCTGTATCCGAAACGTTTTCCGGCGCTGCGCAACTCGGCACATATAGCTAAGGTTCATTAACCTTATTAAAGTTCTGAAGGAAATATGCCCTAGAGGCAATCATAGAGATGATTATATTTCTTATGTATCCATGAGTTATTGTAATGTTCCTTTAATATCCATATCAGGCAACTTGCATTGATTGTCAATTATGTGAATTATTTGTGAAACTCTTTACTTGTATGGTTATTTAATAGTTGTCCCTAGTCGGAGTTCATGTGAGGACACACGTGAATATTTGACTAGCACATCAATTGGTTGATGACTATGTTTTGTAAGTCATAGACATGGAGATGTAAAACCAATGATGACTATGTTTAGGGTTGGACTGACCCAACTTGAGACTGGCAATTAGACTTGCAGCTCTCTCTACACATCATGTATGTTTTGTCCTTAGACCTGAGATTGTCGCATGTACTTGAGATGTGGATCGACCTACTTTGGGGATATCAGTCGGTACTCCGTAACTGGGTAGTTATAAAGGTAGCTTTCGGGTTTGTCCTGAAGCATGCAGCAAGGCATGGTCAATCAAGAAGTAATTTGCCCCTCTCTACTTGAGAGAGATATCTTTGGGTCCCTCGAGTGATCGGATCCAGAAATGCATGGATGTGCTACATTAGGTTAAGAGTTAACCTAGTAAAGGGATTCCGAATCACAGTATCGAGAAAGAGAGGTCATCTTGGAGCTAGACCAAATATCGTGAGGCAAAGGGAAAGACATGTACTAAACCTTGTGATGGTTTGTCCGATATGATCTTTGTATGCGTTTAGGAGTTGGCACGTCTTGCTAGAGGCCGCTACCAACTATTGACAGAATAAGTGTATTCGTGTCATGTCTATACGTATATGAACCTATAGGGTCACACACTTAAGGGGCTGGAAGCCTAATAAGGATTGAATCCGAATTAGTCCAGGCTTAGGCTACTAATGGGATGCTAATGTAGAAGCCCACTAGGGATGCCTATATAAGGGAGGGCGGGGCGAGCTGACCTGTAGCACCCCGGGTAAAACCACTACTATAAAATCGCTGTTGTTTATACTTTGTGCATTATCATAACGTCATCATGCATATGTCTAACTAAAACTATTTCCGAAAAGCCTATTTTGTCTTCTAAGATATTCCTCTCCTTATTTCAAACCAAAACCCTAGATCTGTCCCGATCTTTTAATTACCTAAAACCTATTTGTAAAGGTTTTCTAATATAAAAATAAAATAAAATATTTTGTATCTGAGGAGGCAGCCGCAGGCTAGGCCTGAAAGCCCAGCCCGTAGCCACCTACTACTCGATAAAACCCTAGCCCTAGATCTAGACCCAAACCCTAGACAACCGGAACCCTAACCCTTCCTCCCAGCCAACACCCACCCCTCACCCCACTCTCGCTCCCCACCGCTTTGTAACACCCCCGGTCACTCCGGACCGACGGTTGTCACTTCTGGCAGCTCAATAGGATCTCTAGACTAACCCCATAGACCAACACTAGTCTTTTCTGTGCACTTTGTCCTCACTCATGATGAGACCCTAGCGCATGGCTCAATAGGATTGATAGGAAACCCATACCAACAAGTTGCAACTTCTTTTCCGGAAGCTCATTCGAAAAGAACTCTAAGGTTACGCGTGCTTGGCCTAGAGCAATTCTAGGATGGGTGACCGACCAGGAAGTGGGTACCGGGTGCGCATTAATGAGGACAAAATGCGCAGAAAAGACTAGTGTTGGTCTGTGGGGTTAGTCTAAAGATCCTATTGAGCTGCCAGAAGTGACAGCCGTCGGTCCGGAGTGACCGGGGGTGTTACAAAGTGGTATCAGAGCCAGGTCCGCGGTTACATGGGCATGTGCATGTCAGTGGCGGACATGTGTATCATGGCGCGTGTGGCCCGGAGTGGACACGGCATGGCAATGCGCCGACACTGGACGCACAGACGTGTGCCAAGAGGGGACGTTCCTGGCTTGTGGTTGATCAACGAGGACGTCGATCTTCTAAGGGTGGGTGTATGTGAGACCCTAGCGCATGACTCAATAGGATTGATAGGAAACCCATACCAACAGGTTGCAACTTATTTTCCGGAAGCTCATTCGAAAAGAACTCTAAGGTTAAGGTGCTTGGCCTAGAGAAATTCTAGGATTTGTGACCGATCGGGAAGTGGGTACCGGGTGCGCACGAGTGAGGACAAAGTGCGCAGAAAAGACTAGTGTTGGTCTGTGGGGTTAGTGTAGAGATCCTATTGAGCTGCCAGAAGTGACAACCGTCGGTCCGAAGTGACCGGGGGTGTTACAAAGCGGCGGGGAGTGGGAGTGGGGTGAGGGGTGGGTGTTGGCTGGGAGGAAGGGTTAGGGTTCCGGTTGTCTAGGGTTTGGGTCTAGATCTAGGACTAGGGTTTTATCGGGTAGTAGGTGGCTACGGGCTGGGCTTTCGGGCCTAGCCTGCGGCTGCCTCCTCAGATACAAAATATTTTATTTATTTTTATATTAGAAAACCTTTACAAATAGGTTTTAGGTAATTAAAAGATCGGGACAGATCTAGGGTTTTGGTTTGAAATAAGGAGAGGAATATCTTAGAAGACAAAATAGGCTTTTCGGAAATAGTTTTAGGTAGACATATGCATGATGACATTATGATAATGCATAAATTATAAACAACAGCGATTTTCTAGTAGTGGTTTTACCCGGGGTGCTACATATGCTGCGAACCCTAAAGTGGTATCTGAGCCAGATCTATGCGTAGATGCTTTGTACGGGTAGTACACATATGAGTATGTGGGCGATCATGATCATGTTATTGCTTCTTAGTTGTACTTTGGATATTGGTGGCATAGTGGGATGAAGCGGCCCGAACAAACTTTACATGTCCTCGCACATGAGACCTGTTTCACGCTTGTCATGCAACTATTTTTGCATAAGTGGCTAGCGGGTGTCTGTCTCTCCTACTATAGTCAATATCTAATTTGCAATGAGTTGTCAACAATTTGGTTATCCTCATTGTGGTTCATGTTCGTAGGTAAGAACAGTTCTATCTTTGAAAGCCCTAAGCCACGTAAAATTTGTAATGGATAAATTAGAGGCGTCTAGTTTAGATTGTTGCTGGGCTAGTGTTATGATATGGTGATGTTGTAAGTAGAAGTATAAGTGGATACTCTTACAACACACATAACATGTAAGTTCCATAGACCTTGGCCTTACACATAGAGGTATGATAGTGATCATACCATGATGCATATGATGGAGATCAAGTGCAAAAACCACATCATTTCACTTATTAACATGTGATGTTTGATTGCATCTTATATTGCTTGTTTGGCATTTTATTAGCATAATAAGATGATCCCTCATTTAGATATCAAGATAAGAATGTGTTCTTACTTAAGTATGCACCGATTATGTTTCGTCGCTCCAAGACATCATGTGATGATCGGGTGTTCTTGGATCCACAACCATATTTCGGGTGTAAGACAGTTACACACGCGAATACTAAGGTTCTTACTTGGCGAGCCTAGCATGTACAGACATGGCCTCGGAACATGCACCAGAAGGTTAAGCATGAGTCATATGGAATATATGATGCCCATTTGATGCTCGCCTTTGAAGCTACACCGACTCACGTGATGATCAGACTTGTTGTAGTGGATTTGGTTCATGTAATCACCAAAAAGGCATGAGGGATGTCGTTTTTGAGTGGGAGTTAATTCTTAATTTGGATTAGTTGAACTCAATCTATCATAAAGATAGTCTAAACTTTACAAATTCTGTTTTAGATGGAACCACCTGCTTTTAATTTCAATGTGTTCATGGAGAAAGAGAAACTTGCAACGAACAGTAGCAAGTTTACCGACTGGGCCATGAATTTGAGGATTCTCCTCACTGCTGCACAAACGCAATATGTGCTAGAAGCACCGCTAGGCCCCCCACAGTTTGATGATGCCCCTGACGAGGAAAATGATGTCTATCAGACTCGTCAGGAGGACCACAACTTAGTTCATTGCGACATATTGTATGGGCTAGAGCCAGAACTTGAAAGCGTTTCGAAAACGGCAATGCATTTGTGTAGGGTTCGCAACATAGAAAACAAAAATTTTCCTACGATGTGAACTATATACCAAGATCTATTTATACTAGATACAAACAACGGGCGGATGTATATCCGTAGAGAACATACCCTTGAAGACCGACAAAGCTTAACGAGTCCAAACTCGTGGTTGATGTAGACGATCCCTTGCCGATCTCAAGATCGAGAGGAAGTCCTAGCGCCGCAAATCAGCAGCGCATCCGTGCTCGCACACACGTTCGAGGCACCGAGCAACCTCCGCCTCCTCGCTCCAGCGATGCAGCGGAAGCACAACTCTTTCTTGCCGAATAGCCACCGGAACATGTATCTCGCTAGTCCGAGACCATGGGGATAAATTCTAGAGGGGAGAGATCCTTCACGAGGAGGTGTGAGTGAGAAGTGAGAGGAGGGCTCCTTTTATAGGAGGAGGGGGAACCCCAAGGGGTGGCGGCGCATGGGGGCTGCCCCTTGCCCTCCCTCTTCATGTGGGTGGACACTCCACTCACAAAACTCCTCCAAATTCCTCCACTCAAAAGTCCACTCAAAAATCCCATTAAATTTCCACCAAATTTAATGCAATCTCTCATTAAATAAAACTCTTTATTTTATTCAGAATTTTGTCAATTACTTTAATGACAAACATTCACAATAACCCTTGCTAGAATTCTATTTCACATGCATAACCACTTTATGCAATTTCACCAAAACCTGTTTGAGATCTAGTGAAATAAATTCTGCGCTTGTTTATTCTTTTTCGCATGAAACTTTTGCTCCAATTGGATGTGTGTCTCTTAAGTGTGTCACCCTACGGTTCGTGAATAATGCGGACATGATCGAGACCCTCTCGATCAATAATCGAAAGCGGGATCCGAGACCCATACGACTCCCACACATTCAACGATGACTTTCTTGTGATCCGGAACCTTTACGCTAGTATCTTAATCCCTTTGTTTCACGATATATTACATGTCCGAGATTCGATCATCGGTATCTCCATACCTAGTTTGATCTCGTTATCGACATGCACTCTTTTCTCGTTCCCGTGATATAACATTCTAGTGATCAAATCACTTGCTTGCAAGCTAATCAATGTGATATCACCGAGAGGGCCCAGAGTATATCTATCCGTCATCGCGATGAACAATTCCACTCTCTATCCATGAGCCTCAACATAACACTTTATTAGTTCTGAACCCATCTTTATAATCACCACATTACGGTGTGACATTTGATGTCAACAAGAAACTCTTCTGGTGTTAGTGATTGACATGATCTCATGGTATAAGGATTAGGATCACTTCGTAAGTTGTTATAGCAATATAAACTCAATGACTTTGATCGTAGTGCTATACTTCGGATGAATGTTGATCACATCATTACACTAATGTTGTGATTCCGATATTAACAACATCCAATGTCCATGATCGGAAACCTTGATCATCTTGTTAATCAACGAGCTAGTTTATGAGAGAGGCTTAACTAGGAACTTTCTTTTTGTTTATTAAACACACATGTATTAACGTTTCCGTATTAATACAATTATAGCATGCAAAATAAACATCTATCATTTACTTGGAATACACATAATAAACACTTTATTATTGCCTCCGGGGCATATTCCTTGATCTCCCACTTGCACTAGAGACAATAATCTAGTTACATAGTGATATATCTAACACCCATTGAGTTCGTGTTGATCATGTTTTGCTCTAGGAGAGTTTTAGTCAACGGATCGCTACATTGAGATCCGTATGTACTTTACAATCTTTATATCTCCATCCTTGACATGCTCATGGATGGAGTGAAACCGCGCTTAATATGCTTGGAATGCTTGTGAGACCTTGGCTCTTTGGCATTGGCAATGGCACCATTGTTGTCACAATAGATCACCATTGGGTCCAACGTTTGCCACAACTCCTAGTTCGGATATGAACTCCTTCATCCAAACCGCTTCCCGAGCCGCTCAAGCGTAAACATATTCGCCTCCGTTGTTGATCCCGCTACCACAGGTTGTTTGGAGCTCCTCCAACTAACCGCTCCGCCATTCATGAGAAATACGATCCGGATTGAGACTTAGAGTCATCCGGATCGGTGTCAAATCTAGCGTCGACATAACACTTAGCGACGAGCTCTTCTTCACCTCAGATACAAGAAACATATCCTTAGTTCTTCTTAAGTACTTAAGGATATTCTTGACCGCTATCCAAAGGTTCAACACGATCCGATTGGTACCTACTAGTCAAACTAATAGTGTGCCACATCCGTCTTGTACATAGCATGGCGTACATTATAGAGCCTATGGCTAAAGCATAGGGACTTTGTCCATTATCTCTCTTTCTTCCCGAAGCCGGACTTTGAGTCTTACTCAATGTCTTGCCTTGCAACATAGGTAAGAACCCTTCTTACTTCCCCATTTTAAACTTCTTTAAAATCTTATCAAGGTATGTACTTTGCGATAGCCCTATTAGGCGCCTAGATCTATCTCTATAGATCTTTATGCCTAATATGTATGACGCTCACCTAGGTCCTTCATTGAAAATTTGTCGTTTAGATAACTTTTAACACTGTTTAAAGTTCTATATCATTTCCTATCAATAATATGTCATCCACATATAATATGTAAATGCCACATTGCTCCCACTCACTTTCTTGTAAATACAAGCTTCTCCATAAGTTTGGACAAATCCAAACTCTTTGATCACCTCATCAAAGCGGAGATTCCAACCGTGATGCTTGCTTCAATCCATAGATGGATTTGAAGCTTGCACACCTTGTTAGCATCCTTAGGATCGACAAAACCCTTTGGTTGTATCATATACAACTCTTCTTCAATATTACCATTGAGAAACGCGTTTTGACATCCATCCGCCATATTTCATATTCGAAATATGCAGCAATTGCTAACATAATCCTAACCGACTTTAGCATCGCTACGGAGAGAAAGTCTCATCGTAGTCAACTCCTTGAATTTGTCGAAACCCTTTGCAAGTCGAGCTTTATAGATGGTCACATTTCCATCATCGCTTTTCCTTTGAAAATCCATTTGTTCTCCACGGCCTTTCGGTCGTGAGGTAATTCCACCAAGTTCCAAACTTGATTTTCATACATGGATTCCATCTCGGATTTCATGGCTTCTAACCATTTGTTGGAATCCGCTCATCATCGCTTCTTCATACCGCAGGTCATTATTTTCATCAACCATGAAATTTATGACAGGATTTCCGTGACAGGAGAGCCGCACGTCTGTTTGACCTGCGAGGTTCAGAGTACTCTTTCGGAGTTTCATGATCATTATCATTGGTTCCCTCTTCAACAGGTGGAGCCAACTCCGGAACAACTTCCGGCGCTGCGCTACTCGCCATACTTTGAAGAGAAGGTTCCACAACCTCTTCAAGTTCTACCTTCCGACTACTCACACCTTTCGCGAGAAACTCTTTCTCTAGAAAGGATCCATTCTTGGCAACAAAAACCTTGCCCTCGGATCTGTGATAGAAGGAATACCCAATAGTTTCTTTAGGGTATCCTATGAAGACGCATTTTTCCGCTTTGGGTTCGAGTTTATCCGGTTGAAGTTTCTTCACATAAACATCGCAACCCCAAACTTTAAGAAATGACAGCTTAGGTTTGTTTCCAAACCACAATTCATACCGTGTCTTTTCAACGGATTTAGATGGTGCCCGATTTAAAGTGAATGCAGCAGTTTCTAGTGCATAACCCAAAATGACAACGGCAAGTCCGTCAGAGACATCATAGATCGAACCATGTCTAATAAAGTACGATTACGACGTTCCGACACACCATTTCGCTGTGGTGTTCCGGCAGGTGTGAGTTGTGAAACAATTCCACACTCTTTCATGTGAGTGCTAAACTCGTAACTTAGATACTCACCTCCACGGTCAGTAGAAATTTGATCTTTCTATTACGATGATTTTCAACTTCATTCGAAATTCCTTGAACTTTTCAAAGGTTTCAGACTTGTGTTTCATCAAGTAGATATAACCATATCTACTCAAATCATCCGTGAAAGTAACAAAATAACGATATCCACCTCAGGCCGACACACTCATTGGACCACATACATCGAATGTATGATTTCCAATAAATGTCGCCTGCTCCATTGAACCGAAAACGGCGTTCTAGTCATCTTGCCCATAAGGCATGGCTCACATGTATCAAATGATTCATAATCAAGTGATTCCAAAAGTCCATCCGAATGGAGCTTCTTCATGCTTAATGCCAATATGACCTAGACGGCTACACATATATGCGGATATATCATCATTAAGTTTAATCCTTTTAGCATCAACATTATGAATATGTGTAACATTATCATCGAGATCTAACAAAATAGACCATTCATCATCGGTGCATGACCATAAAAGATCTCATTCATATAAATGGAACAACCATTGTTCTCAGATTTAAATGAATAACCACTTTGCATCAAACATGATCAAGATACAATGTTCATGCTCAGTGCAGGCACCATATAACATTTATTTAAGTTTATGACTAATCCCGACGGTAAGTGGAGAGGCAGCGTTCCGACGGCGATCACATCAACGTTTGATCCATTGCCGACACGCATCTTGACCTCACCCCTTGCTAGCGGTCGCTTGTTCCTGACGATTCGAGTTACAAATATTAGCAATCGAACCAGTATCAAATACCCAGTGTGCTATCGCGAGCACTAGTCAAGTACACATCAATAACATGTATATCATATATACCTTTGTTTGCCTTGCCGGCTTCTTGTCCGCCAGATACTTGGGGCGCTTGCGCCCGATGGGATCCCTTACAATAGTAGCACTTCGGTATCGACTTGGGTCCAACTGGGTTTCTTTTCAGCGCAATGGGCTTGCCGCCTTACTTCCTTCCGCTTTCCTTCTTGTCTTTCTTGAAACCAGTGTTCCTATTGATCATCAACACTTGATGTTCCTTTTGATCTCCACTTCGCAGCTTTTAAGCATTGATAGAAGCTCGGGAGACTTCTTCATGCCTTGCATATTATAGTTCATCACGAAGCTCTTATAGCTAGGTGGTAGAGACCAGAACACGATGGATGCCTAAGTCAATGGGAATCGTTATTCCCAAGGACACAAGCTTATCACAGTAACGACATCTTGAGTACATGCTCACTAACGAGCTGTGCTCTTCCATCATGCACTAAAGAACTTTTCAAGCATTATAGCTCTCTCAAAGATGTGTGTCGAAAATCATTTTCAACTCACCCATTGTATCAAATGCATTGCCGTTTCAAACGCTTTCAAGTTCGGCTCTAGCCCATACAATATGCCGCAATGAACTAAGTTGTGGTCCTCCGACGAGTCGACATTCTTCTCCTCGTCAGGGCATCATCAAAGGTGGGGCCTAACGCGCTTCTAGCACATATTGCTTTTGTGCAGAGAGGAGAATCCTCAAATTCATGGCCCATTCAAGAAAGTTGCTACCGCTCGTTGCTAGTTTCTCTTTCTCTATGAACGCATTGAAATTAAAAGGTGGTGCCATCTACAACAGAATTTGTAAAGTTTAGACTAAGTGTATGATAGATTGAGTTCAACTAATCTATATTACGAATGAACTCCCACTCAAAAGCGACATCCCTCGTGTCCTTTTGGTGATTACATGAACCAAATCCACTACACCAAGTCCGATCATCACGTGAGTCGGTATAGCTTCAAAGGCGAGCATCAAATGGGCATCATATCAACTATATGACTCATGCTTAACCTTTCTTACGTGTTCCGAGGCCATGTCTCATACATGCTAGGCTCGCCAAGTTAGAACCTTAGTATTTGCGTGTAACTGTTTTACACCCGAAGTATGGTCGAGGATCCAAGAACACCCGATCATCACGTGATGTCTTGGAGCGACGAAAACATAATCGGTGCATACTAAAGGAAGAACACATTCTTATCTTGATATTTAAATGAGGGATCATCTTATTATGCTTAACAAAGCGCTAAACAAGCAATATAAGATGTAGTCAAACATCATATGTTTATTAGTGAAATTATATGGTTCCCGCAGATGATCTCTATCATGTGCATCGTGGTATGATCACTATCATACCTATATGTGTAAATCCACGCCTATGGATTTTTACGCTATGTGTGTTGTAAGAGTATCATCTCATACTTCTACTTACAACACTACCATATCATAACACTAGCCCAACAACAATCTAAACTAGACGCCTCTAATTTATCCATTGCAAGTTTTACGTGGCTTAGGGCTTTTGAGATAGAACCGTTCTTACCTACGAACATGAACCACAACGAGGATAATCAAATTGTTGACAACTCGCTTGCAAAATAGATATTGACTAAAGTAGGAGAGACAGACACCCGCTAGCCACTTATGCAAACTAGTTGCATGTCAAGCGTGGAACAGGTCTCATGTGCGAGGACATGTAAAGTTTGTCCGGGCCGCTTCATCCCACTATGCCACCAATATCCAAAATCACAAGAAAGGAGCAACAACATGATCATCATCGCCCACATATACATATGTGTACTACCCGTGTAAAGTATCTACGCATAGATCCGGCTCGATACTAATCGTAGGGTTCGCAACATAGAAAACAAAAATTTTCCTACGATGTGAACTATATACCAAGATCTATTTATACTAGATACAACAACGCGGATGTATATCCGTAGAGAACATACCCTTGAAGACCGACAGCTTAACGAGTCCAAACTCGTGGTTGATGTAGACGATCCCTTGCCCACCCCAAGCTCGAGAGGAAGTCCTAGCGCCGCAACTCAGCCGCGCATCCCTGCTCGCACACACGTTCGAGGCACCGAGCAACCTCCGCCTCCTCGCCCAAATGATGCAGTGAAGCACAACTCTTTCTTGCCGAATAGCCACCGGAACATGTATCTCGCTAGTCCGAGACCATGGGGATAAATTCTAGAGGGGAGAGAGATCCTTCACGAGGAGGTGTGAGTGAGAAGTGAGAGGAGGGCTCCTTTTATAGGAGGAGGGGGAACCCCAGGGGTGGCCGCATGGGGCTGCCCCTTGCCCTCCCTCTTCATGTGGGTGGACACTCCACTCACAAAACTCCTCCAAATTCCTCCACTCAAAAGTCCACTCAAAATCCCATTAAATTTCCACCAAATTTAATGCAATCTCTCATTAAATAAAACTCTTTATTTTATTCAGAATTTTGTCAATTACTTTAATGACAAACATTCACAAATAACCCCTTGCTAGAATTCTATTTCACATGCATAACCACTTTATGCAATTTCACCCGAAAACCTTTTGGTATCTAGTGAAATAAATTCGCGCTTGTTTATTCTTTTCGGCATGAAACTTTTGCTCCAATTGGATGTCGGTGTCTTAAGTGTGTCACCCTACGGTTCGTGAATAATGCGGACATGATCGAGACCCTCTCGATCAATAATCAAGCGGGATCCGAGACCCATACGACTCCACACATTCAACGATGACTTTCTTGTGATCGCGGAACCTTTTACGCTAGTATCTTAATCCCTTTGTCTCACGATATATTACATGTCCGAGATTCGATCATCGGTATCTCCATACCTAGTTTGATCTCGTCGACATGCACTCTTTTCTCGTTCCGTGATATAACATTCTAGTGATCAAATCACTTGCTTGCAAGCTAATCAATGTGATATCACCGAGAGGGCCCAGAGTATATCTATCCGTCATCGGATGAACAAATTCCACTCTCGATCCATGAGCCTCAACATAACACTTTATTAGTTACGAACCCATCTTTATAATCACCCTCATACGGTGTGACGCTTGATGTTATCAAGAAACTCTTCCTGTTAGTGATTGACATGATCTCATGGTCTAAGGATTAGGATCACTCGTAAGTTGTTATAGCAATATAAACTCAATGACTTTGATCGTAATGCTATACTTCGGATGAATGTTCATCACATCATTACACTAATGTTGTGATCCCGTTATTAACAACATCCAATGTCCATGATCAGGAAACCTTGATCATCTTGTTAATCAACGAGCTAGTTTATGAGAGAGGCTTAACTAGGAACTTTCTGTTTGTTTATTAAACACACATGTATTAACGTTTCCGTATTAATACAATTATAGCATGCAAAATAAACATCTATCATATACTTGGAATACACATAATAAACAATTTATTATTGCCTCTCAGGGCATATTCCCTTCAATTTGATACAATGGGTGAGTTGAAAATGATTTTAGACACCCATGCTGTTGTAGAGAGCTATAATGCTTCAGAAAAGTTCTTTAGCTGCATGATGGAAGAGAACAGCTCCGTAAGTGAGCATGTACTCAAGATGCCGGGTTACGCCGATAAGCTTGTGTCCTTGGGAATAACGATTCCCATTGACTTAGGCATCCATCGTGTTCTTCAGTCTCTGCCACCTAGCTATAAGAGCTTCGTGATGAACTATAATATGCAAGGCATGAAGAAGTCTCTCCCTGAGCTTCTGTCAATGCTTAAAACTGCAGAAGTGGAGATCAAGTAAGAACATCAAGTGTTGATGATCAATAATACCACTGGTTTCAAGAAAGACAAGGGTAAACAAAAGGAAAAGAAGGGCGGCAAGCCGGTTGCCCTGCCTGAAAATAAACCACGAGTTAGCCCTAAGTCTGATACCGAGTGCTATTATTGCAAGGGGACTGGCCACTGGAAGCGCAACTGCCCCAAGTATTTGGCAGGCAAGAAGGCCAGCAAGGCAAATAAAGATATATATGATATACATGTTATTGATGTGTAATTGACTAGTACTCGCAGTAGCACCTGGGTATTTGATACCGGTTCAGTTGCTAACATTTGTAACTTGAATCAGGGGCTGCGGAACAAGCGATCGCTAGCAAGGGGTGAGGTCAAGATGCGTGTCAGCAATGGATCAAGCGTTTATGTGATTGCCGTCGGAATGCCACCTCTCCACTTATCATCGATATTACTTATAAACTTGAATAATTGTTATCTGGTGCCAGCACTAAGCATGAACATTGTATCCGGATCATGTTTGATGTGAAGTGGTTATTCCCTTTAAATCCGAGAACAATGCATGTTCTGTTTATATGAATGAAATCTTTTATGGTCATGCGCCGATGATGAATGGTTTATTTATATTGGATCTCAATAATAATGTTACACATATTCATAATATTGATGCTAAAAGGATTAAACATAATGATGATATATCCGCATATATGTGTCACTGCCGTCTAGGTCATATTGGCGTTAAACGCATGAAGAAGCTCCATTCGGATGGACTTTTGGAATCACTTGATTTTAAATCATTTGATACATGTGAGCATGCCTTATGGGAAAAATGACTAGAACGTCGTTTTCCGGTTCAATGGAATGGGCAAGAGATTTATTGGAAATCATACATTCTGATGTGTGTGGTCCAATGAGTGTGTCGGCGCGAGGTGGATATCGTTATTTTATAACTTTCACGGATGATTTGAGTGGATACGGTATATCTACTTGATGAAACGCAAGTCTGAGACCTTTGAGAAATTCAAGGAGTTTCAGAGTGAAGTGGAAAATCATCGTAATAGAAAGATTAAATTTCTACGGTCCGACCGTGGAGGTTATTATCTAAGTTACAAGTTTATCACTCATATGAAAGAGTGTGTAATAGTTTCACAACTCACACCTGCCAGAAAACCACATTGAAATGGTGTGTCAGAACGTCGTAATCGTACTTTATTGGATATGGTTCGATCTATGATGTCTCTGACGGACTTGTCACTGTCATTTTGGGGTTATGCACTAGAAACTGCTGCATTCACTTTAAATCGGGCACCATTTAAATCCGTTGAAAAGACACCGTATGAATTGTGGTTTGGAAACAAACCTAAGCTGTCATTTCTTAAAGTTTGGGGATGCGATGTTTATGTGAAGAAACTTCAACCGGATAAACTCGAACCCAAAGCAGAAAAATGTGTCTTCATAGGATACCCTAAGGAAACTATTGGGTATTCCTTTATCATAGATCCGAGGGCAAGATTTTTGTTGCCAAGAATGGATCCTTTCTAGAGAAAGAGTTTCTCGCGAAAGGCATGAGTAGTAGGAAGGTAGAACTCGAAGAGGTTGTAGAACCTTCTCTACATAGTATGGCGAGTAGCGCAGCGCCGGAAGTCGTTTCGGAGTTGGCTTCACCAATTGAAGATGGCACTAATGATAATGATCATGAAGCTCCGAAAGAGAATACTACCAAACCTCGCAGGTCTAGCAGGACGCGTGCAGCTCCCGAGCTGTATGGAAACCCTGTTATGAATTTCATGGTTGATGAAATTGATGACCCCGCGACGTATGAAGAAGTGATGATGAGCCCGTATTCCAACAAATGGTTAGAAGCCATGAAATCCGAGATGGAATCCATGTACGAAAACGAGGTTTGGACCTTGGTGGACTTACCTCACGACCGAAAGGCCGTGGATAATAAATGGATTTTCAAAAGGAAAACTGATGCTGATGGTAATGTAACCGTCTATAAAGCTCGACTTGTCGCAAAGGGGTTTTAACAAATTCAAGGAGTTTACTACGATGAGTCTGTCTCTCCCATAGCGATGCTAAAGTTAGTTAGGATTATGTTAGCAATTGTTGCATATTTTGACTATGAGATATGGCAGATGGATGTCAAAACTGCGTTCCTCAATGGCAATATTGAAGAAAAGTTGTATATGACACAACCAAAGGGTTTTGTCGATCCTAAGGATGCTGAAAAGGTATGCAAGCTTCAGCGATCCATCTATGGACTGAAGCAAGCATCCCGGAGTTGGAATCTCCGGTTTGATAAGGTGATCAAAGAGTTTGTATTTGTCCAAACTTATGGAGAGGCTTGTATTTACAAGACAGTGAGTGGGAGCAATGTGTCATTTCTGATATTATATGTGGATGACATATTATTGATCAGAAATGATGTAGATCTTTTAAACAATGTTAAAAGTTATCTAAACAACTAATTTTCAATGAAGGACCTAAGTGAAGCATCATAAATATTAGGCATAAAGATCTATAGAGATAGATCTAGGCGCCTAATAGGGCTATCGCAAAGTACATACCTTGATAAGATTTTAAAGAAGTTTAAAATGGACGGAAGTAAGAATGGGTTCTTACCTATGTTGCAAGGCAAGACATTGAGTAAGACTCAAAGTCCGGCTACGGCAGAAGAAAGAGAGATAATAGACAAAGTCCCCTATGCTTCAGCCATAGGCTCTATAACGTACGCCATGCTATGTACATGACCGGATGTGGCACATGCTATTAGTTTGACTAGTAGGTACCAATCTGATCCAGGATCGGAACACTGGATAGCGGTCAAGAATATCCTTAAGTACTTGTGAAGAACTAAGGATATGTTTCTTGTGTACGGGGGTGAAGAAGAGCTCGTCGCTTAGTGTTATGTCGACGCTATCTTTGACACCGATCTGGATGACTCTAAATCTCAATCCAGATACGTATTTCTCATGAATGGCGGAGCAGTTAGTTGGAGGAGTTCCAAACAACCTGTGGTGGCGGGATCAACAACGGAGGCCGAATATGTTGTCGCTTGAAGCTGCAGAAGCGGTTTGGATGAAGGAGTTTATATCTGAACTAGGTGTGGTTGCGAGCGCGTTGGACCCAATGGTGATCTATTGTGACAACAATGGTGCCATTGCCAATGCCAAAGAACCAAGGTCTCACAAGAATCCCAAGCATATTAAGCGCCGGTTTCACTACATCCGCGAGCATGTCAAGGATGGAGATATAAATATTTGTAAAGTACACACGGATCTCAATGTAGCAGATCCGTTGACTAAAACTCTCCCTAGAGCAAAACATGATCAACACCAAAACTCCATGGGTGTTAGATTTATCACTATGTAACTAGATATTGTCTCTAGTGCAAGTGGGAGACTAAAGGGAATATGCCCTGAGAGGCAATAATAAAGTGGTTATTATGTATATTCTAAGTATATTATATATGTTTATTTTGCATGCTATAATTGTATTAATACGGAAACGTTAATACATGTGTGTTTAATAAACAAACAGAAAGTTCCTAGTTATGCCTCTCTCATAAACTAGCTCGTTGATTAACAAGATGATCAAGGTTTCCTGATCATGGACATTGGATGCTGTTAATAACAAGGTCACAACATTATTGGAATGGTGTGATGAACATTCATCCATTGGGGATATGCTATATGGGTATCCTCATAGCATGTCTCCTATCCGGATAACCTGGGTGGCCTACAGTTGGTAGCATGGCCCATGGCCTGCTGGGCGTCCCAGTTAGATGGATCCAGAAGGGAGGCCCATGCCGGATAAAGGAAGGCTACGGTTGGAGTCACCGACGTACCCGGAGCCTTGGAGTGCAAGATACACAAGACTAGGAATAGATGGTGTAGGACTTTGTAACCTGTCCGGCTAGGACTTTTCCCTGTAACCCTAGGACCTGACGACTATATAATTCGGGCCTATGGGAGCCTTTAGGGAACAATCTCAGACGATAACTTACAACCTCGCACAGCGAACCAATCCCTGTAACTCGGCATATTGCCCTTATAGTGATTTATAGAAGGAGTAGGATTCCGCCACCGTTGTGGGATCTGAACCTGGGTAAGCTGTGTTAACTCGTACCCGTCAACCGTCCGCCTTCCCCCACGTCTCTAAACACGCACTGTGAGGACCCCTCCATGGCGTACTCGTCGGCAATACCACGACAGTTGGCGCCCACCGTGGGGAAAGAGGCGCTTGAGCTCTTTTAGCGGCGAGGACCAAGATCTTCGCGGAATCGGTGAAACCATAGCCATCGGTCTTGTTCATTCTCCCAAGAACGTCCGATCGTCCCTCCCGACGAGTTCTGGATCTCTGCGAAGACAAACCCTACGCGGTGTTTGATCGTTCTTATCAGAGACATCCACCTCTTCATTGGCGAAACCGACTCAGGCACTAGTTCCCTGGGAGTCGGAGGAGAATCAAGGCCCGCACGGACCGCCTACGGGCAGGATACGTTCGCGGAAGGATCAATGTTGGATCTCTCTTCGGAGTTTGCCAACAAAGATCGGAAAAATTCAAGGCCCACCCAAACCGCCCCTGTGCAGGACATAATGGTGGAAGATCACTGCAAGTCCGCCGGCTTCGCCCGTGCGTCTAGACAACAGAGATCCAAGTTCGTCGGCGTGGTTACCATCTTCGATCTAGCGCGTTGCGTTCAGAGAGAGGGCGAAAACCCCCGTGATTACCTGGCCAGGTGGCTCCGTATATGAGCTTATCTGGCCCACTACCCCAATGATGATGCCATGTATCACTTTGTGGAAGGACTGGACCACGGCACGCTCCTCCGACATTCTCTAAGACGGCAGCAGGCGTCAGGACGCCTTACCTTCGAAGGCATGGTGAGCATCGTCAACAACTTCGCGGAGGCTGAAGAGGCAGCTCAGACAGCGCTTGCGCTCATTGACGGAGCCCCTCCGATTCAGCCACCGCCACCACCGCCTCCGGCCGCCATCGCCACAGCTGCGCCGCCACCACCAGTCATCGTCGCTGCTGTTGCACCTCCACCGCCCGTCATCGAGGAAGTCCTGGCACCCTCCGACTCTATGATTGACGCGCTATACGCCGACTTCAGTGCAGACTCATAGGAGATAGATTTCAGTCCAGAGGAACTAGACTCATCCATGCAGGAGATGGAGGAGGAGTACACGCACGATGAGCAAGCCAACAATGCCATCACGTCTCGAGAGGTGTTCGTCACCATTGGGACAGCGATGGATGAAGACCAACCCGGACGAGCTCCGCCTACAACACTTGAAAAGGGGAAGGGGCCACTTATTTCTTCTGACGATGATCACGCAAAGGTCATGCCTCCTCCGCCTAATCCAGTACAGCAGCCGTAGGAACTCGGCACCGGCCCGAGCAACAACAACATCGCAAACTTGCCGCCTCCGGCATCTACGTCTGCTGCTACCCAAGTTACTCCAGCTGATAGAGTGATGTACGGCAATCTCCTCGTCGAGCCACTTACCGTAGCTCATATCCGGAACGTGACTCAGCTTGACGAGAAGCGTCAGCAGCTGCTGGAGGAAGCGCATGCCATCGCGGAGCAAGGGGCTAAGCTGGATCGAGATCTAGTCAACACGCATAAGTCCATAGAGAAAGCTAGAGCAATGGAGGCTGAGTACAAGACTCGACAGCAGCAGCAGAAGGCCAAGAAAGCTCCGGCTCGCGTCATCAACGCTCCTGGTGTATGGCGAAACCTAGGATGGGCTCCCTCGAAGCCGGCACAGGCCAAGCCATACATTGACAATGAAGGCAAACAGGTGATGCCCACCCCACTCCTTAAACTCGCTATCGCCAAGACCCTTCTGGAGTAGGATAGATCGCCCGAGGCAGTGGAACATGTCTATGACCTAGTGGCCAAGGCGGTAAAGCAGCAGGAAAAGGCCACCTCTCAGAGGCTTGAGTCTGACCCAGTGCTTTGCCAGTCTAGCCAGTATAAGTCGCCAAGGGACAGATCTCCTCTTGATGTCGGGTCCCAGACGGGTTCATCAGAACGAAGACGGAGGGATGTGCGCAAAATCATGCTATCCCCATATCCTCCGACCACGGAGAAAAGGCCCGACCTCGTCGCCCATCGCCACCATCCCGATCCCCCCGACATCGCGAAGATCCCAAGGCTCACCATCATACGGATATGCCTCCGCCAAGACAGTGCGGCATCGTCATCCGCGACAACACGGAGCAGACCCGTCATGACAGAGAGCGCAACCAAGGACATAAGAGCAGGTCACACCATGACCCTCCGCGTCCGACAAGCAATTGTGACAGGCGTGAGACGTCACAGGAGGGTAACAACAAGAAGGCTAACCCACCTCCGCCTCCGTCATTACCTAGCAGTCACCATGGCGGAGGAGGCCCGCATCGTTCACACAGCCCATCCCCTATTGACAAGAAGAAGAAGAACCTGGAGCCGTACGATGCACGTTCGTGGATCGATAAGATCCACGAGGCCCGGGAAGGACCATACCTGGGACCACGTTGTTTTGGACCTGCAATATGGTCTGCAACTTACCCCAAAGGTTTCCAGATTGAAAAGACCATCAAGCCCTATGACGGCACCGCCAAGCCAGCTACATGGTTGCAGGACTACGACAACGTGGTAGAGATTGCCGGAGGCAACCCCAACATCGCCGTCAAGTACCTCCCGTTAATGTTGGCGGGCACAGCCTGTCAATGGATCGACGACTTGCCGGAGAAATCCATCTGCAATTGGTTGGACATGCAAGAAGCGTTCACCAAGAACTTTGAGGGTACATACAAGCGTCCCTGCACTGTTGGCGATCTACAGCGGTGCGTGCAAGAGAAAGACGAGACATCTGGCACCTACCTCTCCCGCTGGCTGGACATGAAGAATTCCTGCGCAGGAGTGCACGCTCAGACCGCCATGGCCTCCTTCATCAATGGGTGTGAAAGGGGTACGTTGCTCCGACATAAGCTGAAGCGCTTGCAGGACAATCACCAGCTTGACTTGAACCAGATGATTCAGTTGGCTAGTGAGTTCGCAGCTGCCGACGACGATGCTCGTGGCTCCTTGCCGGCAACGGCCGTACCAACCCAAGCTCGGAGGAACAACAGTACAAAGCAGATAACCGCTCCGGAAGAAAAGCAATCTACTGATATGGTCTCCATGACTTTTGCAGGACGAGGTGATGGCGGACAACGTGGCCGAGGACGGGGAGCCGACCATGGGCAGCAACGAGGAAGTGAAACTACCTCGGCGCCGCTCCGCGTTCCCCAAACCTACAAAGAGTACCGCGATATGCCGTGCCTCGTACACCTCGACGTCAACGATAAAGCCACCCATACCAATCGACACTACAAAGTTCGTCAACGACCTCAAGGAAGACCCGGAGTCCTGCTACAAGCAAAGTCGGAAGAACAGACCACGAGGCAAGGGCAAGGGGAAGAAGAAGGAGGAGGAGTCAAAGGATTCAAGTGACATGGACGAGGACGTTGACCCCAAGCACGCCGCCAAGAGCGACGACAAGGGCAAGAACCCCTTCGTGAAGAAGGCGCCAGTCTACCACACTTTCCTTGGCACCCCCACCGTCTGACAATAGAAGACCTCTATCAGGATCCTGATGGCTACTCTACCCATAGTTCCCCAGTACCTGAGCTGGTCGGAGGTTCCAATTACTTGGGACAGGACGGACCACCCATACCGCATTCCTATGGAGATCCAATACGCCATGGTCATCAACGCTTTGATTGACGGCGTGGAGTTCACCAAGTGTATGGTGGATAGTGGAAGCAACATCAACATCATGTACCTGGATACACTGCAGAAGATGAACTTGACGGAGGCAAACCTAAGGCGGACCAACACCATCTTCCACGTCGTAGTTCCTGGTCGGGAGGCTCGGTTGAAGGGTTTCGCGGCATAGTAAATCAAAATTTTCTACGGAGCGAACAGAGGGAAAGCCAAGATCTAATCTAGGAGATGCAAACAACGAGAGAGATTGGATTAGATCTTCATACCCTTGAAGATTCGCACAGCGGAACGCTGGCGTTAACGTGGGTGATGTAGTCGTACTCGCTTCTCCTCCTCGCGATCCGATCCGATCTAGCACCACAAGTGGCGGTGCCTCCGTGAGATGCACACGTGCAACACCTCGACGTCTCCTCCTTCCTCGGACCAGCGAGTATGATGGAGAGATAGATTGGATCTACAACACGACAGCGTGGTGTATATGGTGGAGAATTTCTGATGCAGGGCTTCGCCTACAAACAGTCGGGAGGGAGAGAGGAAGGTAGCAAGGCTGCTAGGGCTTGGAGGAAGGTGTGTAGGGGAGGAGGCGCACCACCCCTCTATATATAGAGGGGGGGCGGCCAGCCCTTGCCCCTCCTCCAAGCCTATCTCTAGTTTAAACAATTTAAACTCTCCCTTATCTAGAAATCCTATCTCTAGTTTAAACGATTTAAACTCTCCCTTATCTAGAAATCCTATCTCTAGTTTAAACGAGTTTAAACTTATCTAGGATCGGCTGGCCCTATGGGGCCTTGTGCCCCGGCCCAATGCGGCCAGACACTCCCTCATAGGCCCATGCCCCTCCTGAAGGTGGGGCCACGTTGGTCCCTTCCGAAGGTTCTAGAAGCTTCCGACAATACCGATTAACCCTAACAATTCAACTCCAAAAACTGCTGCCTTATATATGAATCTTATTCTCCGGACCATTCCAGAACCTCTCATGATATCCCGGATCCCATCCGAGACTCCAAACAAAAAATTCATAAACCAATTATCAATCTATCCTAGCGTCGAGATACGTTAAGTGTGTGACCCTGCGGGTTCGAGAATATGCAGACATGATCTTCTATCAATAATCAATAGCGGGTGCAGGCACCCATATTGACTCCCACACATTCATCGATGATCATATCGGATGAACCACGATGCCGTGATTCAATCAATCCCATATATATATATTCCTTCGTCTCGCGATATTTTACTTGCCCGAGATTCGATCGTCGATGCATCATACCTAGTTCAATCTCGTTCACAGAAGTACTTTACTGCTCCGTAATCCGATATCACTTTGTGATTAACTCCTTAACCACATGCTTGCAAGCGGTGTTGATATCGACACGAGTGGGCCCGAAGTATATCTCTCCGACTTGGGAGGGACAAATTCCATCTCGATACATACAACCCAACAGATACTTTCCGATCACCTGAGAGACACCTTTATGATCACCCTCTCATAGGATGACATTTGACGACCTCAAAGCTTTCTTCCGGTACCAGGGAGTTGCACTATCTCATGGTCTAAGGAATACAATATTTGACATAGGAAAAGCTTCGCAAAGATGAACACAATGAAACGATCTAATTGCTTCGCTTAGTTTGGGTCTGTCCATCATATCATTCTCCCAATGATATGATCTCATTATCAATTGACAACTCATGTCTATGGTTAGGAAACCTTAACCATCATTGATCAATGAGCTAGTCCTTAGAGGCGTACTAGGGACACGGTGTTGTTTACAAACCACACAAGTATTAAAGTTTCCGCTTAATACAATTCTAGCATGGAACATAAACTTTATCATGAACAAGAATTATAATAATAACATCTTTATTATTGCCTCTAGGGCATAATTCCAACAGTCTCCCACTTGCACTAGAGTCAATAATCTAGTTTACATTTGGCAACAATCTCACACCCATGGCACTGAGGTGTTGATCATGTTTTACACGTGGAAGAGGTTTAGTCAGTGGATCTGCGACATCAGATCCGTATGTACTTTGCTAATCTTCAGATCTCCATCTGCTATATAATCTCGGATTATATGAAACTTGCGGTTGATATGCTTGGTCTTTGGATGGTATCTTGGCTCCTTAGCGAGTGCTATGGCGCCAGTGTTGTCATTAATATCTCCGGTGGTCCAATGCACTTGAACCACGCCAAGCTTCGATGATGAAGTTTCGATCCAAACTCCTTCACTTGACGCTTCAGCAGCCCATGTATTCCGCTTCTCAGTAGATCCCGCGATCACGCTTTGCTTGCAGCTTCTCCATCTCTGACTCCCTCCATTCAAAATATAAACGTATCACGTCGAGATTTAGAATCATCCTTGTCGGTGTCGAAACTAGCATCGACGTAACCTTTACGACAAGTCGTTCATCACCCCATAGACTAAGAACATTTCTTTAGTTCTATTTAGGTACTTTAGGATGTTCTTCACGGCTGTCCAAAGGTTCCACTCTGGATCACTTTGATATCTTCTCGTCAAACTAAGAGCATTGGACACATCCGGTCTAGTACACAAGATGGCATACATGATGGAACCTATGGCCGAGGCATAAGGCACTTTGCTCATAGCTTCCTATCATTTCATCAGTCGGACACCGAGCCTTGCTCAATATCTTACCCGACAACATAGGCATTGAACCTTTCTTTGCCTTATCCATTACGAACCTTTCGTAACTTTGTCTAGGTATGTACCGCTTAAAGCTATCGAGAGTCTTTGTCTATCTCTATAGATTTTGATGCCCAATATATAAGCAGCTTCACCTAGGTCTTTCATTGAAAAACACTTGTTCAAATAACTCTTCACATCGTTAAGCATGTTGATGTCATTTCCAATAATCAATATGTCATCCACATATAGTACCAGAAACGTCACCGAGATCCAACTCACTTTCTTGTAGATGCAAGCTTCGTAGCAATTTGGAACAAACCCAAAGCTCTTGATCACTTGATCAAAACGAAGGTTCCAACTCCGAGATGCTTGCTTCAGTCCATAAATGGAACGCTGAAGTTTGCATACTTTATTAGCATCCTTAGGATCGACAAAACCTTCGGGTTGCATCATATACAACTCTTCATCAATGTTCCCATTGAGGAAAGCAGTCTTGACATCCATCTGCCATATTTCATAATCATGAAACGCAGCAATTGCTAATAAAATCCGAATGGACTTAAACATCGCTATGGGAGAGAAAGTCTCATCGTAGTCAACACCTTGAACTTGTCGAAAACCTTTTGCGACAAGCCGTGCTTTATAGACGGTAACATTACCATCCGCGTCCGTTTTCTTCTTGAATATCCATTTGCTCTCAACGGCCTTTCGGTCGCTAGGAGGATCCACCAATGTCCATACTTGGTTTTCGCTCATGGATCCCAATTCGGATTTCATGGCTTCCAGCCATTTCTCAGAGTCTGGGCTCATCATCGCTTCCTCATAGTTCGTAGGTTCACTGTCTTCTACTAACAAGACAGTCAAGACAGGGTTGCCGTACCACTCAGGAGGGGCACGTGACCTTGTCGACCTGCGACGTTCAGTAGCAGCATCGTCCGAAGCTTCATGATCCTTGTCATTAGCTTCCTCTATTGTTGATGCAAAGTGACCTTGGAACAATTTCAGGTGTTGCGCTACTCTCCAATTCAAGAGAAGGTTCAATAACCTCGTCTAGCTCTACTTTCCTCCCACTCACTTCTTTCGAGAGAAACTCCTTCTCAAGAAAGGAACCGTTCTTTGCGACAAACACTTTGCCTTCGGTTCTGTGATATAAGGTATACCCAATGGTTTCCTTAGGGTATCCTATGAAGACGCATTTCTCCGCTTTGGGTTCGAGCTTGTCCGGCATCAACTTCTTGACGTAAGCTTCGCATCCCCAAACTTTAAGAAACGACAACTTAGGTTTAGCACCAAACCACAGTTCATACGGTGTCGTCTCAACGGATTTAGATGGAGCCCTATTTAAAGTGAATGCAACGGTTTCTAATGCATAACCCCAAAATGATAACGGAAAATCAGTAAGAGACATCATTGATCGGACCATATCTAATAGGGTTCGATTCCGGCGTTCAGACACACCATTGCGCTGTGGTGTTCCGGGTGGCGTGAGTTGTGAAACGATTCCACTTGCTTTAAGATGCGTGAGAAAATCATAACTCAAATATTCACCTCCACGATCGGATCATAGAAACTTAATCTTTCTTTTACGATGGTTCTCCACTTCATTCTGAAATTCTTTGAACTTTTCAAACGTTTCAGATTTATGTTTCATTAAATAGATATACCCATATCTACTTAAGTCATCGGTAAAAGTGAGAAAATAGCGATATCCACCGCGCGTCGAAACACTCATCGGTCCGCATACATCGGTATGTATGATTTCCAACAAGTCCGTTGCTCGCTCCATCATACTGGAGAACGGGGTTTTGATCATCTTGCCCATGAGGCATGGTTCGCATGTGTCAAATGATTCAAAATCAAGAGACTCCAAAGTCCATCAGAATGGAGTTTCTTCATGCGCTTTACACCAATATGACCTAGACGACAGTGCCACAAATAAGTAGTATTATCACTATCTACTTTGCATCTCTTAGCCTCAATGTTATGGATGTGTGTTTCATCCCTTTCGAGATTTAGAAGAAATAAACCATTCACAAGAGGTGCATGACCATAAAAGATGTTACTCATATAAATAGAACAACCATTATTCTCCGATTTAAATGAATAACCGTCTTGCAATAAACATGATCCGGAAATAATGTTCATGCTCAACGCAGCACATAATAACATTTATTAAGGTTTAAAACTAATCCTGAAGGTAAAACTAAGGAGAGCGTGCGACGGCCATCACATCAACTCTTGATACGCTGCCAACATCGTCACCTCATCCCTCGCAAGTCCGCCGTCTCACTGTAGCTCTGCTTCGAGTTACAAATATTAGCAATAACCGTATCAAATACCTGTGCACTACAACGAGGGCTAGTAAGGAAAACATCAATAACATGTATATCAAATATACCTTTGATGGTGCCAGCCTTCTTGTCCGCTAAGTACTTGGACGATTGCTTCCAAAGTGACCCTGTCCTTGCAATAGAAGCACCTGTCCGGCTTAGGACCAGACACGAGCTTCTTCTCAGCCAGGGCATTGCGCTTGCCGCCCTTCTTGAAGGGCTTCTTTGCTCCTTACCTTTCTTAAAGGAGGGCTTGTTGACCATCAACACATGATTATCCTTCTTGATGTCCACCTCAGCTTTTCGACTGCGAAGAGCTCGGTGATCGATCAGTGAACCAATCTGATTATGAGTCACTACAAAACTTTTGTAGCTGGGAGGGAGTGATTGCAACCTGTCAATATTGAGCTCCTCCGAATCGTGCATTCCAGTTGCTCAAGGCGTTGAGTGTAGCCCGACATCTTTATGGCGTGCTCACTAACGGAACTCCTTCCTCCATCTTGTAGTTAAAGAACTTCTCGGAGATCTCATATCTCTCGGAATGGGCTTGAGTCCAAACATGGTTTTCGGCTCCTCGAGAATCTCAAGCGGCCCGGATAGGTTTCAAAACGATTTTGAAGCTCCGGTTCCATAGCAAACAACATGGTGCTCTTAATCACACCATAATCATCTTTGCGTGACCGACAGCTTTCTCATCGATCCGGCTTGCAGGGGGTCACCTAACGCTTACCAAGGACATAGTCCTTTTGTCCGCCAGAGTAATGATTCTTAGATTGCGGAACCAATTGGTGAAGTTAGACCCATTGTTTCTAAGCTTTTCCTTCTCGGAAAAACGCGTTGAAGTTGAAGTTGGATTTGGCCATGTGATCTACAGATTTGCAAGTACAATTTAGACTATGTTCATGATAAATAGTTCAACTTAATCAAATTACTAGATGAACTCCCACTAAATTCAACATCCCTCAAGTTGTTTAGTGAACACGATCCAAATTCACCACACCTAATCCGATCATCACGAGAAGAGATGTGGTTTCAATGGTGGACAACAAAGTGTCGATCATATCATTCATATGACTCATGCTTAACCTTTCGGTTCTTGTGTTCCGAGGCCATGTGCATACATGCTAGGCTCGTCAAGTTAGACCCAAGTATTTCCGCGTGTGCAAAACTGGCTTGCACCCGTTGTATGTGAGCGTAGAGTCTATAGCACCCGATCATCACGTGATGCTTGGACACGATTTAACTTTCGCAACGGTGCATACTTGGGGAGAACAGTTTTATCTTGATCTTTAAGTGAGGAATCATCTTATAATGCTACCGTCGATCTAAGCATAATAAGATACATAAAGGGATAAACATCACATGCATATAACTTTATGTGACATGGTATAGCCAATCCTCGCAAGAATGATCTCCATCTTGTGCGTCCAAGGCATGATCTCCATCACTCCACCATGATTGCCTCCACCACGAATAGCAACTACAACTATTGCTAACTACTTAGCGATAAAGTAAAGCTATTACATGGCGTATAAGAAGTTGACTCGCAGGTCATACACAATTATAAAGACAACCATATGGCTCCTGACGGTTGTGTACTCATCGACATGCAAGTCGTGAAACATTACAAAACATGATCATCGCATACAATATACACATCACATCTTGGGCCATACCATATCACAGAAAACACTCCCTGTAAGAACAAGTTAGACGCCTATACTTTGTTGTTGCATGTTTTACGTGGCTTATGGGAGTAGATGATAAGAACGATTCTTACCTACGGAAAGCCACAACGGTGATATTATGGTTGCCAAACTCCGGTGTTAATCCCATGACAACTATAGTGAGAGAAACTGACATCCACCAGCCGCATGTGTGGTACAAGCCACACATCAAGTGCGGAGCCGGTCTCGCGAACGACGTCGCGTAAGGTTGGCCTGGACCGCTTCAATCTCACTATCCCGCGTCATAAGAAGAACACAAACAAGAGGCTTGCAACAGAAAATATCAACGCCCGTAACAACCATGTTGCGTTCTACTCGTGAAACACATCTACGCATAGATCTAGCTCTGATACCACTGAAGGGTTTCGGCATAGTAAATCAAAATTTTCTACGAGCGAACAGAGGGAAAGCCAAGATCTAATCTAGGAGATGCAAACAACGAGAGAGATTGGATTAGATCTTCATACCCTTGAAGATTCGCACAGTGAACGCTCGTCGGAACGTGGGTGATGTAGTCGACTCGCTTCTCCTCCTCGCGATCCGATCCGATCTAGCACCACAAGTGGCGGTGCCTCCGTGAGATGCACACGCAGCAGACTCGACGTCTCCTCCTTCCTCGGACCAGCGAGTATGGTGGAGAGATAGATTGGATCTACAACACGGCGTGGTATATATGGTGGAGAATTTCTGCGCAGGCTTCGCCTACAAACGGGAGGGAGAGGAAGGTAGCAAGGCAGCTAGGGCTTGGAGGAAGGTGTGTGTGGGGAAAGGGGGCGCACCACCCCTCTATATATAGAGGGGGGGCGGACAGCCCTTGCCCCTCCTCCAAGCCTATCTCTAGTTTAAACAATTTAAACTCTCCCTTATCTAGAAATCCTATCTCTAGTTTAAACGATTTAAACTCTCCCTTATCTAGAAATCCCATCTCTAGTTTAAATGAGTTTAAACTTATCTAGGATCGGCTGGGCCCTATGGGGCCTTGTGCCCCTATCCCAATGCGTCCAGGACACTCCCTCATAGGCCCATTCCCCCTCCCGGAAGGTGGGGCCACGTTGGTCCCCTTCCGGAAGGTTCTAGAAGCTTCCGGTACAATACCGATTAACCCAGAACAATTCTGAACTCCAAAAACTGCACTGCCTTATATGAATCTTATTCTCCGGACCATTCCTAACCTCGTGATATCCGGATCCCATCCGAGACTCAACAAAAATTCATAAACCAATTATCCAATCTATCCTAGCGTCGAGATACGTTAAGTGTGTGACCGGGGTTCGAGAATATGCACATGATCTTCTATCAATAATCAATAGCGGGTCTGGGCACCCATATTGACTCCCACACATTCATCGATGATCATATCGGATGAACCACGATGCCGTGATTCAATCAATCCCATATATATATTCCTTCGTCTCGCGATATTTTACTTGCCCGAGATTCGATCGCTTTGCATGGTCATACCTAGTTCAATCTCTCACGGCAAGTACTTTACTCGTTCCGTAATCCGATATCACTTTGTGATTAACTCCTTAACCACATGCTTGCAAGCGGTGTTGATATCGATTACGAGTGGGCCCAAGTATCTCTCCGACTTGGGAGGGACAAATTCCATCTCGATACATACAACCCAACAGATACTTTCCGATCACCTGAGAGACACCTTTATGATCACCCTCTCATAGGATGACGTTTGATGACCTCAAAGCTTTCTTACGGTACCAGGGAGTTGCATTATCTCATGGTCTAAGGAATACAATATTTGACATAGGAAAAGCTTCGCAAAGATGAACACGATGAAACGATCTAATTGCTTCGCTTAGTTTGGGTCTGTCCATCATATCATTCTCCCAATGATATGTCTCATTATCAATTGACAACTCATGTCTATGGTTAGGAAACCTGAACCATCATTGATCAATGAGCTAGTCCTTAGAGGCGTACTAGGGACACGGTGTTGTTTACAAACCACACAAGTATTAAAGTTTCCGCTTAATACAATTCTAGCATGGAACATAAACTTTATCATGACAAGAATTATAATAATAACATCTTTATTATTGCCTCTAGGGCATAATTCCAACATCGGTCCATTGGGTGCATTACGCAAGGTCGATGACTCAAAGATGACCGCGTCGAAGAAACAGATCTCCGACTCCGCTCCTGTGTTCAAGGCCGCCATCAAGACCAAGCCGGTGGAACTTGTGGTAGGCGATGCCTCCAAGGTCACCGCCATCGGGACAAACCTAGATCCCAAATAGGAAAGCACGCTCGTCGAGTTCCTCCGTGAGAATAGGGACATCTTTGCCTGGCAACCTGCCGACATGAAAGGTGTACCTAGGGAACTTGCCGAGCATAGCTTAAACATTGATCCAAAATGCAATCCAGTGAAACAACCTCTACGACACTTCGGAGACGAGAAGAGACGCGCCATTGGCAAAGATTTAGCTAGGTTACTTAAGGCTAGATTTATCCGAGAAGTCCTTCACACCCGATGGGTGGCCAATCCTGTACTTGTCCCCAAAAAGGGAACCAAAGAATTAAGAATGTGCGTTGATTACACCGGCTTGAACAAAGCGTGTCCCAAAGATCCGTTTGCTTTGCCTCGCATTGACGAAGTCATTGACTCGACGGCTGGCTCGGAACTTTTGTGTTTTCTAGATGCATACTCAGGATACCACCAGATCAAAATGAGGAATTCAGACCAATTGGCCACTTCGTTCACTACCCCGTACGACACGTTTTGCTATGTTACGATGCCCTTTGGGCTGAAAAACGCAGGTGCTACGTACCAGCGGACAATGCAACGTTGCCTTCACGACCAAATTGGTCGGAATGTTCACGCCTATGTGGACGATATTGTGGTGATGTCTAAAAAGTCAAACGAGTTAATATCCGACTTAAAAGAAACCTTTGATAATCTTTGGAAATACAACATGATGCTTAACCCTAAGAAGTGCGTCTTCGGGGTTCCAGCTGGCAAATTGTTGGGTTTTATCGTTTCCCAGCGCGGAATCGAGGTCAACCCGGAGAAAATCAAGGACATCTTAAACATAAACCGTCCGACATGCCTAAAGGACATTCAACGACTAACAGGTTGTGTTGCAGCAGTTAGTCGGTTCGTCAGCCGACTTGGAGAGAAGGCTCTGCCACTGTACAAGTGCTGAAGAAGGTGGACAAATTCACGTGGACGGACGAAGCAGATACAACATTGAAGCAGCTCAAGGATATTCTTTCCTCAGCGCCCATCCTTGCAGCGCCCGAGCCTGGCGAGCCCCTGTTAATCTACATGGCGGCAACCAACCGGGTAATCAGCATCGTCGTCGTGGTAGAGAGGAAGGAACCAGGCTATGAGCATGGAGTTCAAAGACCAGTTTACTATGTGAGCGAGGTCTTGACGGAGTCCAAGCAGCGTTACCCGCACTACCATAAGATAGCTTATGGAGTATTACTTGCTTCTCGGAAGCTGAGACATTACTTCCAGGAGAACCCAATCACAGTGGTGAGCAAGACTCCACTGCCTGTCATTATCAACAACAGCGATGCTACGGGAAGGGTCGCGAAGTGGGGCATTGAACTTGGCGCCTTCGAGATCACCTGCAAGAGACACGACACTATCAAGTCACAAGCCTTGGCAGATTTTATCGTAGATTGGACGGAGATGCCAGATGCTACTCCGTTGCCGGAACCAGAGTACTGGGTGATGCACTTTGACGGATCAAAGCTGCTCAACGGCTCGGGGGATGGCGTATTGCTACAGTCACCAACAGGAGACAAGCTACACTACGTTCTACAGATCCACTTCGAGGCTACAAATAACATGGCGGAGTATGAAGCACTCATTCACGGACTACGTGTAGCCAAGGATATTGGCATCAAACACATAGTTTGTTGTGGAGATTCCGACTTGGTTGCCCAGCAGGTGGCTGGCACCTGGAATGCGCGGAACCCTATGATGGCGGCATATCGAGACGAAGTGGACGAGATAGCCAAGAGATTCTTGGGCTACGAAGTCAAGTATGTACCTAGGAAGCAAAATGAGGCGGCTGATCTGCTATCTAAGCTTGGATCAGGGCGCAAACGAATTCCGCCAGGAGTTTTCCTAGAGCATATGCGCACACCATCCGTGAAGGGAGCCGACATCGACAACCCGGGAAGATTTGACTCTGTCGTGCACATGGTGACAAAGGTCCCTCCGGCTTGGACAAAACCATTCATGGAATATCTCGAACACGGAACTTTGCCCGACGACGAGGTCGAAAGACGACAAATAGTACATCGAGCAAAGGGTTATACCATAATCAATGGAAAACTCTACAAAAGGAGCACTACTGGTGTATACCTAAAGTGTGTTTCCTAGCTAGAAGGTATGGAAATCCTACGCGAAATCCATCTCGGAGATTGCGGGCATCACACCGCTCCTCGATCGTTGGTCGCAAAAGCCTTTCGGCAAGGATTCTACTGGCTGACCGCGACGGACGCCGACAAGCTGGTTGAGACATGCATGGGATGCCAGTATTATGCCCGACAACCACATGTTCCTGCTGAAGAATTGCGAACAATACCAATAACTTGGCCGTTTGCAGTCTGGGGGCTAGACATGGTGGGACCGTTACAGACGGCACCATGTGGGTTTATGCATCTGCTTGTAGCAGTTGATAAATTCACTAAATGGATAGAAGCTAAAACCATTAGAAAGCTTGATTGGGCAACTGCCCTCAGGTTTGTCCAGGATCTAGTGGTGAGATTTGGTCTCCCACATAGCATTATCACCGACAACGGCAGCAACTTATCACTCGGAGAAGTGGAGGCTTATTGTTGGGAGAAGGGCATCCTACTTGACCTTGCATCTGTGGCACACCCAGAATCCAATGGTCAGGTCGAGCGAGCTAATGGATTAATTCTACAGGGAATCAAGCCACGTCTTGAGGCACCGCTACATAGAGCAGTTGGAGCCTGGGCGGAAGAATTGCCATATGTGCTGTGGAGTTTACGAACTACACCCAACAGATCCACCGGCTACACCCCTTAATTCATGGTGTATGGAGCAGAAGCCATCCTACCTTCCGACATACTTCATGATGCACCACGAGTCGCCGCCTACGACGAAGATGATGCTGAAGAATCCAGACGCTTAGATGTGGACCTTCTAGAGGAGGAGCGCGTTTTGGCATGCCAAAGATCCGCCATCTACCAGCAGAAGCTACGCAGCTACCATAGTCACCGCGTTCGGCATCGCTCGTTTAAAGAGGGGGATTTGGTGCTCCGACTTAAGCAGAAGAAGTCACACAAATTATCCCCGCCATGGGAAGGACCGTTCATCATAAGCAAGGCGCTGCTCAATGGGTCTTACTACCTCGTTGACAATCGTGAACTGAAGGATAGACCCAACAAGGATCATAAGCGTAAGCGACGTGGATGATGACTACCCAGAGCTTGATCGGCCATGGAACATAGCACAGCTACGTCCTTTTTACACTTAGCGTTTTTTATGTAATTGTGTACCTCTTATATGATCAATGAAATAAAGCTCTCTGGTTCACTCATATTTCTGAGTCTTTTACCTCCTTTAGTGTTCATTTTTGGATCATGTAAAACCTTTATGCATAAGTTTTGCGATTGCACTTGTGAAAATTCCGCCTACAGGCGTTAGCTTAAGTTTTCTGGTCTACACGTTCTTTGTCGTTTTTATGTGGATTCTGGAGTAGTGACTTTCGGCACATATTGTCGGCGATTTAATGATTAGATTATTGACGGTGCCATTGGGCATCATCACCTAAGCGCATGGTTCCAACAACGAGTCTTCCGACTCACGAAAAGTCAAGCATAAGAACCAAAGTAATGGATAAGCCAGCACTTGCTTAAAAAATATATACATGCTAGAACTAGTTATTAAGTAGCAGGACATACATCATTGTTTTCCGCCTTAAGTTAATACAAAGTTTTTTCCGCATACGCATCACAAAGGAAACAAATATTACAAGTTTGTTTTTCATTCCTTTGGCGCAGGCGACTTGGAAGCAACGTCATCAACAACAGGAGAACCACCTCGAAGTCGGCGGTGCGAAGAGACTTAGAGGAACTCTGGTTGCCGCTATCGATGGTATTCATCGGCACGAAGATGTTGACATCGATTAAGTCAACAACTCTGGTGTCATAACCCGTGAGTGACGACAAGATAGATTCGTGATTAATCTCTTTGCCATCGTCATCCACGTCGGGAATGCCATAGGTCACCGTGTCGATGTCGGAATCTTCATAGTGTGCCTTGACCGTGGACAACACCATCCTTGCACCAGCCCGTGCACATGAAGCTTTCCAGCTTGTGATACGCGGGGGGGGGGGGGGCTCGGCGCAGAATCTCCAAGTACTTTTCCACAGAGTCCGATTGCTTGATATTGATTTGGAGGGGCTGGGCGATCTCTTTGGCTTGCGCGATGGCAGTGTTGATGAAGTTGCTGGCAAGAACCCTGCATTCCTTTGCTGGAGGAGGTGACCGGGTTAAACCCATAGGAGCTGCAAATTCTGACAAGGAGCACATGAGTTCAAAAATTCGGAGTATCTAGATTACAGAAATCCAAGACGGAGAAACACTTACTGAAGATGCTAGCCTCAGCTTGCCGGAGGGTATCCACCAAGGAGTCATGTTCTTGTTGGAGGAGCTTGTACGCCTAATGATGATGTTGGTTCTGCTCATCGGCATCTTTCTTCTGATCTCTTAAGATCGAGATCTCCTCCTTCAAGCGGTTCATCTCCTCGGTGTCGGAGTCCTGCAGGGATTTCATGGATTATTCATGCATCTTCAGCATGTCCTTCCTCTCCTGCTTAAGGATCTTGTTCTCGCTATCCAGCTCCTGAATGTGCTTGGATTGCTCGACAATGTCCTTAGCCTTGGCAATGGTTTCTGCAAGTCGGAGAAAGAAAAGTACACAGTGAGTACTCGGAGAATGTGGGCACAAAACCAAGTCGGAATGCGAAAAAGAAAACAGACACTTGCTCTTGGTGATCTGTTCCTTCAAGAAGGCAGTTTTACCCTTTTCAGCTTCCAAGTCTGCGTGGATCTTCTGATACTTGTCGTTGGCCATACCCCTCCGAGCATTCTTGTTATGTGGAAAAAAGAAGAATTAAATGCTGTTTGGTCTACTTGGAGCATCTAGCCGGAAATTTTCCACCTAGACGCTCGGGGGCTACAACGAGAGTTTTTAACTTAGCAATATGCTTAGCCTTTCTTTAAAGCATCTAGTTGGAACTAATTCAGTTTTCGATTACAAGCTTGGGGGCTATAGTATAAAGTCTTTAACTTAGATGTATGCTTAGCTTTTCTTTAAGCATCTAGTCGGAACTAATTCAGTTACAACTAGAGGCTTGGGGGCTACAGTATTGAAATTTATAAACACTGCATATGCTACTCTTAAAGCATTTAGTCGAAATATTTCATTCCACCTATATGCTTGGGGGCTACAGTGAAAAGTTTTCTAGCTTAGTCACTCTTAGAGCATCTAGACGCAAAGACCTATGGTTTTCCGTCTAAATCCTCGGGGGCTACAGTGGGATACTCATATGAAATGCAAAAGGCAAATAAAACTTACAACTGCAATGATCTTGAGGTTGGTAGCACTCTCGGCCAGCAGCTTGCCAAAGGATATGCTATTTCCTTGCAAGATCTCTGCTTGTCGGAGGAGCTCCTCTAGACCGCACGTCGGAGATGTCGGCGCCGCACCGGGAACCAGAGCAGTGCTACTCAGTGTAAGAACCGGATAGACTATCTTTGGATACTCTATGGCTTTCTTGGGTGCGTGGGCGCCGCCTACGGCAGAAGTACCAGCTTCCACCATCGCCTTACCGCTACCGATGGCATCCTTAGCCGGAGCTTCAGCCATTGGGTGTGCGGCACTTTCCTGCGTCGCCTGCTCGCCGACGACATCAATCTCTGTAGAGGCACCTGAGTCCACTTCCATGGCGGAAGGGCCAGACGCTTCCTTGGCTTGTGAGCTTGTCGGAACAGAGGAGGGCTTGACGCTGGGAGTAGCAGGGGCGATGGCGGGAGATGCATCGTGATGCAGCATGTCCTTGATGGTTCTAGAAGACCCCAATGTTTTGGAGGTCTTCTTCAAGCTGGTCATGGCTTTCTTCCTGAAACGTGCAAAATGCATAAGTACAGGAACAAGACAGATAAATAGACAATGTCGGAGAGAAGAAAGCTTACACAAGTGGGGGTGCTTTGGCAAAGGGGATCCCGGTAACTTTTCTCTTCTCCGCCTCCAGGGCGGCGGTAGTATTTTTGGAGGCTCCACCCTCCGTCTTCTTCCTCTTGCCTCCGTCGGCAGCATCAGAGGTGGAGCTCTTCCGCTTTCGCTCCAATGGAGCATCGTCGTCGGACACGACGATGACTTCCTTCATATTTGGATCATAGATTTGAGGAGCCATGCTGTCCTCATCTATGTCGCTAAGCTGTAAGGTGAAGAACCACCGTGTTAGACGGGATGACATTTGCTATACAGAAGAACTGGAGTATATGTCATACACGGAAAATAAAAAACTACCTTTGGGAACTTGCCGTCTACGAACATGTCGTAGGTGATGGTGAAGCCACGCCTCTTATCCTTCACCTTGACGATGTCCTTGAGGCGGAGCTTGACAGAGTCGCTCGAGAAATTGTCCACGGAGATGCGGAGGCTATCCCTTCTATCGCTGGTATACTCGTGCATTAGCTTCGCGCGGTGCTGCAGAGGCTGGATTCGCCTGATGAACCAGCACATAGCTAGGTCCAAGCCGGTCAAATCCGTCTCTACGAGCCACTCTATCCGCCTTATGGCGCGGGAAGCATCGAGGTCGGAGGGAAGGGAGGCCTGGGATCTCCACGACGAGGCTTCAGCGGCGGCTCCATCGACGAAGTCCGGGTACATTACTTCTCGTCTGGCCAGAGGGATATCTGGGCCATATAATTAAGTACGCTGCCAGTTCTTGTAGGACTCATGGCCGACGATGTCGGGGAACCGCCAGCCAGGACGGATCTTGAAGCTTATGGTGCCACAATTTCTAAGTTCGTCCTTACTGGCTCCGGCTTCATGTTTGATGGTGAAGAAATACACGAAGAGATCAAGCCTAGGCCTAATCCCTAAGTAACCCTCGCAGAGCGCCGCGCAATTGCTAAGCGCTAGGATACTATTGGGAGAGAGGTTTTGGGGCTGGACTCGATAGTTGTTCAAGACGGAAAGGAAGAAGTTAGAGATGGACAGGGAGACGCCGCGTACCAATTGGGCTTTGAGGTACACCTTTTCTCTGACTTGGGGAGAAGGTGTCACCTCGCCGACCGGCGTCGCCCGCCAGGTGAGCCCCTCCGTCGCAGGGAGGTAGCCCTCAGCGATCAGTTCCTTGATATCGCGGTCCGTGATGTCCGAACCGCGCCAATCGGCTTTGTGGGAGTCAAGCTCCTCTTCCAGCGGCTCCAGTGCCGCTGGATTGTGGTCGCCGCCGGTGGTCTCGACCACCGCAGTGATGGGGATGACCAGACCTTCTAGGGGAACGACGACAGAGCTCGCCGGCTTCGCCGCGGCTTCGCCCGACGCCGCCATCGAGGGAGTGGAGCTACTGCTGGCCATTGTGCGAGTTTGGAGGTGACTGGCGAGAATTGGAGCTAGGGTTTTTCGCGAAGATTGCGCGGAGAGCTCGAAGGGGCGCTCGCTAGAGGAAGAAGACGATGCAAGGAGAGAATGAGGTGAAAAGTAAAAAAGTTCCACCGTAGTTACTATTTATGATCTCCAGCATCAAGATTCGTGCAACTTGATCGGACGGTTGCCGCGTAGACAACGTGTGCGCGAACGTGCGGGGAAATTTCACCACGTCCCAATCGTCGCCGCCAACGGTTCATATCGCTCGCGCGGGAAAATCGGACATGATTGCGTTCTCTACATGTGTGAGTTACGAGGCGTCGCTGACCTATGCCTACGTCGCCCTAGCTGACATAGGTAGATGAGCCTTCACATCAGAAGATTCCGGCATGGACGGATCCAGTCCGGCTACGGAAGAGTACAATGTAAGATTCAGCATTTCTCTGACTTACAAGTTGAAGACGGAGAAAAACCTTGCAGGGTTCTTTGGGAGGACTACAAGATATTGCTTGACGATTTACCGACAATCCATATAGACGGAGCATTCAACATGAAGAGGCAAGACGGCGCAAGATCTCGGAGTTCTCCGGGGGCTACTATTGGGGATATGCTATATGGGTATCCTCATAGCATGTCTCCTATCTGGATAACCCGGGTGGCCCACAGTTGGTAGCAAGGCCCATGGCCTGCTGGGCGGCCCAGTTAGATGGATCCAGAAGGGAGGCCCATGCCGGATAAATGAAGGCTACGGTTGGAGTCACCGACGTACCCGGAGCCTTGGAGTGCAAGATACACAAGACTAGTAATAGATGGTGTAGGACTCTGTAACCTGTCCGGCTAGGACTTTTCCTTGTAACCCTAGGACCTGGCGACTATATAAGTCGGGCCTATGGGAGCCTTTAGGGCACAATCTCAGACGTTAACTTACGACCTTGCACAGCGAACCAATCCCTGTAACTCGGCGTATTGCCCTTATAGTGATTTATAGCAGGAGTAGGATTCCGCCCCGTTGTGCAATCTGAACCTGGCTAAGCTGTGTTACCTCGTACCCGTCAACTGTCTACATTCCCCCATGTCTCTAAACACGCACTGTGAGGACCCCTCCATGGCGTACTCGTCGGCAATACCACGACATCATCCAAAGTGTAACATTACGATCAAAGTCATTGAGTTTATATTGCTATAACATCATACAAAGTGATCCTAATCCTTAGACCATGAGATCATGTCAATCACCAACACTGGAAGAGTATCTTGATAACATAAAACATCACACCGTAACAGGGTGATTATAAAGATGTGTTCAGTGCTACTAAAGTGTTACGTTGAGGCCCATGGATCGAGGGTGGAATTTGTTCATCCTGATGACATATAGATATGCTCTGGGCCCTCTCGGTGATATCACATTGATTAGCTTGCAAGCAAGTGATTTGATCACTAGAATGTTATATCACGGGAACGAGAAAAGAGTACATGTCAGTAACGAGATCAAACTAGGTATGGAGATACCGATGATCGAATCTCGTACATGCAATATATCATGAAACAAAAGGATTAAGATACTAGCATAAAAGGTTCTCGTGATCACAAGAAAGTCATCGTTGAATGTGTGGAAGTCAGTATGGATCTCCAGGTCCCGCTTCTGATTATTGATCGGAGAGGGTCTCGGTCATGTCCGCATTATGCGCGAACCGTAGGGTGACACACTTAAGATACACCTACACCATTGGAGCAAAAGTTTCATGCTGAAAAGAATAACAAGCGCAGGAATTTATTTCACTAGATACCGAAACTGGTTTTCGGGTGAAATTGCAGAAAGTGTTTTTGCATGTGAAATGAAATACTAGCAAGGGGTTATACGTGAATGTTTGATCTTAAAGTAATTGACAAAATTCTTAATAAATAAAAGGAGTTTTATTTAATGAGAGTTTGCATTAAATTTTGTGGAAATTTATTGGGAATTTGAGTGGGTTTTTTAGAGGAAAAAATTGAAGGGCATTTTTTGTGAGTGGAGTGTCCACCCACATGAATGAAGGAGGGGAGGGGGCAGACCCCATGGCCGGAGGCCACCCTGATATGTCCAAAACGTATCTACTTTCCCGAACACTTTCGCTATTGTTTCTCTTGTAAACTTGTGTGATTTGGATACAACTAACACAGACCGATCCTGTTTTCAGCAGAATTACCTTGGTGTCTTGTTTTTGCGCAGAAAATCAACTATCAGGAAAAATCCCGGAAAATATGCCAAAAATTATATTTCACCAGAAGATCCATGGAGCCAGAAGACGAGACGGATAAGAGTCCTAGGGGGCCCACACCCCTGCCAGGTGTGGGCCCACCTCTGGCCGCGCCTAGGGGGTGTAGCCACCACAGGCACCCCTTTGGACTCCCTCTGCGCCTATAAGTTGCCTCTGGACCTAAAAACCGAGGGAGGTTCGATAGTTTTCCAGGAAGAGTTCCGCTCCGCCGCCGCCACCGGAAACCAAGATTCGGATCCAGAAACTTCGTTCTGGCACCCTGCCGGGACGGGGAATTTGGAGAGGATCATCGCCATCGTCATCACAAACGCATCTCCATCGACCATCAATGTTTCCCTCATCCATGAGTGAGTAATCCCCCGCTATAGGCTTGGGAATGGTAGGGATTGGATGAGTTCTATCATGTAATCGAATAAGATTTGTTAGGGCATAGTGCCTAGTATCTCTATTAGTGCTATTTGACTTTGTTGCAACTTGTTGGGCTTAATGCTTGTCACTAGGGCCCGAGTGCCATGATCTCAGATCTGAACTTATTATTGAATCATTATGATAGTATTGTTTGTGATCTTATCTTCAAGTTGTGTACACATATTATTGTCCGGATCCAAAGGCCCCAAAGTGACAATAATTGGGACAACCGGAGGGGATGGCTGTGGTGTGAGGATCACATGTGTTCACGGAGTGTTAAGGCTTTGCTCGGGTGCTCTATTAGAAGGAACACCTTAATTGCTAGTAGTTCCCTAGAGGCCCCGCTACCACAGGCTGGCTGGACAGAAGATGTTGTTCAAGTTATCATTGCGAGCACGTATGACTATATATGGAGCACATGCCTAGGATTGTTTGGTACTTGGATGCTTGTTATTATTTATCTGCAATGCCCTAGATCTTGAAGTTACATGTTTAGACTCGTCCATGCAACGCCTGTACATCCATCCCTATGCCTACCGCACTCGAATCCCACTGTTACCATTACTGTTACTATTGCTCATGCTCCACTACTGTTGTTGCTTTGATGTTGCTACTACAAACTGTTGCTACTGATAAACTTCTATGAGCAAGAACTATTTCCAGGTGCATCTGAATTGACAACTCAGTTGTTAAGGCTTGCAAATATTCTTTGGCTCCCCTTGTGTCGAATCAATAAATTGGGTAATACTACCCGCGAAGACTGTTGCGATCCCCTACACTTGTGGGTCATCAAGACTATTTTCTAGCACCGTTGCCGGGGAGCATATCTTTATTTGTAAGTTCACTTGGATCTATTATTGTTCACTTGGAAAGTTTCTTATTTTACCATCCACTACAAGAAGAGGTACAGTCCTAAAAACTTATGTTGCTCTTGATTCACCGTCTGTTATGAGTAAGCTTGTCACACCACCACCACATACTCATGCTATACACACTTCTACTACTGCTGAGTCTGAAACTGCTTTTGATGCTCATGATGTTACTTCTACTGTGCTTGATGCGAGTGGTTCATTAGGTCCTTTCCTAGATGCTACTATGGCTAGTCTAGGAAATACCAAAACTCCTAGTGAAGACACTATTACACATGTTAGCTCACCTGAGTCTAGTGAGAGTTATGATATTAATGATGGTTACATTGAGTTCACTGATGAATTTGTCGAAGAGTGTCGAAAGACACATGGTAGTAGTGCTATTAAGATTCTCCTTGCTAGACGTACTATTATGCCTAAACTATCCTCTGATCCTAATTTTGCCACCTCTCCCATAGATATTAAAGATAAAGATTATGATTTCTCTCTTGATTTATCCTATTTAGATATTGTTGAGAAAGAACCTTTTTGTGGGACTGAAAATGAGAGTGTTGTGGCTCATATGAATGACCCTTCTACTATGAGTGCTTTGTTCTCTGATGATTTTAAGATGCGCAAGTACTTTATTACTAAGATCTTCCCTTTTTCACTAAAAGGAGAAGCTAGGGCTTGGTTTAATAGATTACCTCCTGGTTCCATTGATAGCCCTGATTGCTCGATTGCTTCTTTCTTCCAGAAATATTTTTCTCCCAGTGCTAGACATGCTGTTTTGCAGAGACTTTTTGATTTTAAACAGGGAGAAGAAGAGAAATTGCCTAAGTCATGGACAAGGTTCTGTGCCTTGATTCATGCACATCCTGGATGTCCATTGCCTAAGAATGAGCTTCTTGATATTTATTATAATGGAATAACTGATGATTCTAGGACATACCTATAGATGCTGATTGTGTTTTCAGAAAATGACTCCTACAGATGCTAAAGAATTAATGGCTAAGATAAGCAAGAATTATGATGATTGGATTTCAACTGAGCTAAATGCACCTGAGCTTATTACTTCTGTACCAGTTGTGTGTGAACCAGATCCAATACCAACACCAAAGAAGAGAGGAGTTATTGCATTAAATGATGAAGTGATGAAGGAAGCTAAGAAGTGTCTAAAGGAGAAAGGTATTAGAGCTGAAGATGTGAAGAATCTACCTCCTATAGAAGAATTATGTAAGCCAATTCCCCACTCATCCACTATTGAGGTACACTCTGTCCAACACTCTGGTGAAGGTGATATTCCTTATGGTAAGCCTCCTGATCAATGGTTAGAGGAAATTGACATTTTTATTGTTAAACAAGGTGATTTTAATAAACAAGTTTAGAACCATTTATTGGAAAATTCTAGAGATATCCATGAGTTGAAAGATATTGTGGAAAGAACTTCTAATGATATTAAAATGCTTTGTAAACACTTTCAAATGGTTCAAACCCAACTTGATCAACTTGCTAAGGTACAAAAGGATATGCTAGTTAATGCCTCAGGAGATAAACATGCTTATGGAATTAGAACTATGAGTGGTATAGCTACTCAAGATCCTTTATATCCTGAAGGACACCCTAAAAGAATTAAGCAGGATTCTCAATAAGGTGAGAATAGTGGCCGTCCTCATAAAAGAAAGAAAAAGAAACACAAAATAGTTGAGGAACCCCTTGAACCTCTTGTAGATCCTAATAGTATATCTGTCTCTGATGCTGAAACTAAGAGTGGTAATGATAAAAATGATGCTCCTAATAAGGAGGAAGGTGAGGAAGAACCTGAGAAGCACACTAAGAACACTAGGTACACAAAGGAAGATTTTATTGCTAATAAACATGGTAAAGAGAGAACCTTGGGTGCAGAAACCTATGCCTTTTCTAGGTAAGAAACACGAGTCAAAGGAGGAAGAACACTACAACAAGTTTTGTGAGTGGATGAAACCTTTATTTTTGCAAATTCCTTTGACTGATGCTATGCCTCCTTATTCAAAGTATATGAAGGATATTGTCTCTAATAAAAGGAAGATTCCTAATGAGAAGATTTCTACTTTGCTTGCTAATTACTCCTTCAATGGTAAGGTTCCAAAGAAACTTGGTGATCCAGGTATACCAACTATTCCTTGCTCTATTAAGAATAATTATGTTAGAACTGCTTTATGTGATTTGGGAGCTGGGGTTAGTGTTATGCCTTTTTCTCTCTACAAGAGACTCTAGCTAGAGCATACTATTTATTTCCCCAAGAAGGTTGTTAAGAGCTATTGCCTGAATTCCATTGAAAATATTGAGAGCATCAAGGTTGGAGAAATATATTGTCCCATTCCACAAGAAAATTTTAAAACTATTATGATTGGGACCATTGCTATCAAGTTTGAGGTAAAATAATCACCTTGTGGAATGCAAAGTTTTGTTTCATATAAGATTGTTTTGGTAACAATACTTGATCAACCTTGTTAACAAAATGATTTTAATGAATAAAATAATGTTTTCACAGTGGTTATACTTGCTCACTTTTATTTTTATCCTTTCCAATCTTTGCTCTTCGTCGTGCCTAACTTAAAGGCGTTAAAGAAAAGTACTTGTTGGGAGATAACCTAAGAGTTTCCTTGAGTCTTGGAAGTTATTACTTCAGTAATGACCTCTCCTTATCCTTTTTGTTTGCTTTTTGTGCCAAGAATGACCTCTAATGAGAGGGAAGTAAGATTTGGGGAGTTGCTGTCCCGAAACAGATTTCTGTCCTTCACCATAAATATTCGTGAGAAGTCTATGTAAGTCGGATTGAGCTGAAAATTTACGAATAAATCCCCCAGTATGTTATATAACTTTAGTTGGTTTAACACTTTTTGATTTGAGCAATATAAAATTTTCGAAAAAATCGGTTTCTATCTGCTGGTCTATTTTGACAGATTTCTGCCATTATTTGCATTTGCTTCTTATTTATTCCTTTTCGGGTTCTTTTTGGGAAATTGAGATTATTGAGGGAATTGATACAGTAGCTTGTGTCTTTAGTGAAAGTTTTGCTGTTTTCAAACTAAACCCCAAAGGTCTATTATCTTTTGAATGCACTAATGTTGCTAATGAAGATTGTGTGAAGTTTTGTATGAAGGAAAATTTTCAGGTGTAAGGAAAGAATGATGTAATGAGATGAAGAATGGACAAAATCTCAAGATTGGGGGGAGAAACACCATGTCACCCCAATAAATATTCAAGAGGTACAAGTGACAAAGCTTGGGGGGTGCCCAAGGCATCCCCTTCTTCATCAATAAAAATCTCAGGTCTTTCTAGATATTTCATTTTTATTGTTTCATGCATAGTTGTGTTGTTCTTGGAGCGTCTTAGTTTTTGTTTTTGGTTTTATTTTTCTTTGCTTGGTTTGTTTTTGCTTTGTTGGGTTGTTTTAAAAAAATCGAAAACACCAAAAATATTTGTTGTACTTCTCTGGTTTTGTGAGTTCTTTGCAGGGTTCAGCCATCCTTAGTGGATTTTGGTTTCATGTTATTATTCAAGTCAGACAAGTTAAGGGCAATAATGAATATTAAGACAACTCGAGGTGTGGTAAGAGGCTGGTAACGAACTCTATTTGTTTTCATTTTTATACATATAATTATCATTGTGAGCATGCTTAGTCTGTTCATTGTAAGGTGTATGTTACTAATGGATGCTTAGTAGTTCTTGTTTGTCTATGATTAGCTCCAGCTTGCTAATAGTTTGTAGCATGGCATATGAATGTTTGCTTGCATTGTTTTATTCATACTTTGGTATGATATTGTGGTATCCTCCTCTGACTGTTCATGTGAATCGACTTGGCACATGCTCACGCATGCATATGACTAATCAATAGTCAGTAAGCCTCGATGATTTATTTTACCTCAGAGTTCTTGAATCACTTTCATGCCATAATTAGTCCTGTTTTGTTGCAAGCATGATTATGACATCTATTGATCTCTCGTTTGTCGCTCCCTCTCTATTGCTAGCCTTCACTTGCACTAAGTATGTGCTGTACCTGTGCTTCCAACTCCCAAACACCATTATTGCTAGATGTGTCCACCATACCTACCTATTATCATCATTTGCTATTTTAGTGGATATTTTATATATGCCATGTTTTCTTCCAAAATAAAATGTTTGTCTGTTTTGAGAAAGTTAGTTAGTAAATCTCTCACGAACTTCATGGCACACTTTATTCCTTGCGCTTAATAATCTTGAACCATTGTGACTAGTCCATGAAAGTTATATGCTTGCTAATTATATACTGGGAGTCAGCAGAACCGTGCTATCACGGGGAACACTTTCAACACTTTTTGGATATCTCATCTAGTTGATTTCTTGCTCTTTTGTTTATGGATGTCGACGATGTGAAATAAAAGGGGAAGTTGTTAGTTCATGGAGTTTATACATTGTGTTAGAGAAACGGCTGGGCCGCTAGCCTAAGCCATGCCTAATCATGGTGGAAACTTGCAGCATCACTATAATGAGCATCTATGAAGCGTCCTCAATAAAAAGCTATGCATATGGTAAATAAAAAGATTGCTGAGATGATCATTGTCTGCTTGCCTTGTCATTTTGGTTATGGGAAAGCTCCTGTACCATGTGCAAGGGGTACCCCATTGGCGGTTCTCGATGATATGCATGTATTTACAATGACAAGAACTTTCGGATGATCAAAGTTGAGTAGCATGCAGAGCGACCCTCGTACTCAAGGGACTTGGGATTTCCAGTCTATGGTCTGTCAAGCATATGATTCAGAGTAGACCTCGCTTTCACCTTAACCACATGAAGATGCCTATGATAGGGGCAATGAGAGCTCAAAGCTAATGAGTACCTTCCTTTCAGCATTTGGAAGCCTTTCAAACCTTCACAAAACCGTTTTCACAACCTTGTTGAGTCACCACTTACTCTATGAGCACCTTCTCGAGAGCATAGTTGTCATTCTTGTGTTTGTTCCAAAACTTGTTTAATTATATCATGACTTTGATGCTTGTATCTCTGATATCTTTACTTCTAGTCTTCATGTGAACTTCAGAGGTGCCTTGGCATTTATTGTTCTCTTCAAACAAAGGCAAGCGAGATACCACTCTATCATACCTTATTATGAGCATTGCAATGTTGCTTATGTTTATGTTTCATGCTACTTATTATTATTAAGTTGGGTTCTCTTCATAGCCTGCAATGACTATTGAGTAGACTTAGTTGCATACTCCTTACTATGAATTGTCTAAGCATCTACTCCTGTGCTGAGAATATTTACATCATATGAAGCAAAGTATTCGTGAAAGTTCTTTTATCGCACTTGGTTTTCAACTGAATTGCTTGAGGATAAGCAATAAGCTAAGCTTGGGGGGAGTTGATACGTCCAAAATGTATCTACTTTCTCGAACACTTTGCTATTGTTTCTTCTCTAAACTTGTGTGATTTGGATACAACTAACACAGACTGACGCTGTTTTCAGCAGAATTACCTTGGTGTCATGTTTTTGTGCAGAAAATGAACTATCAGGAAAAATCCCAGAAAATATGCCAAAAACTATCTTTCACTAGAAGATCCACGGAGCGGAAGGGAGACAGAGAGGCACTGGGGCTCCCACCCCAGCGGCCCACCTAACCCCGCGCCTGGTGGGGGTTTGGCCACCCCAGGAAGCACCTCGGCCTCCCTCTGCGCCTATAAGTTGCCTTTCGACCTAAAAACCGAGGAGGGTTCGATAGTTTTCCAGAAAGAGTTCCGCTCCGCTGCCGCCACCAGAAACCAAGATTCGGATCCAGAAACTCCGTTCTGGCACCCTGCCGGGACGAGGAATTTGGAGAGGATCATCGCCATCATCATCACCAACGCATCTCCATCAACCAAAGATGTTTCCCTCATCCATGAGTGAGTAATCCCCCGCTGTAAGCCTGGGGATGGTAGGGATTGGATGAGTTCTATCATGCAATCGAATATGATTGTTAGGGCATAGTGCCTAGTATCTCTATTACTGCTATTTGACTTTGTTGCAACTTGTTGTGCTTAATGCTTGTCACTAGGGCCCGAGTGCCATGATCTTAGATCTGAACTTATTATTGAATCATTATGATAGTATTGTTTATGATCTTATCTACAATTTGTGTACACATATCATTGTCCGGATCCAAAGGCCCCAAAGTGACAATAATTGGGACAACCGGAGGGGATGGCTGTGGTGTGAGGATCACATGTGTTCATGGAGTGTTAATGCTTTGCTCCGGTGCTCTATTAAAAGGAGAACCTTAATTTCCAGTAGTTCCCTAGAGGCCTCGCTGCCACGGGCTGGCTGGACAGAAGATGTTGTGCAAGTTCTCATTGCGAGCACGTATTTATGAATATATTTGGAGAACATGCCTAGGATTGTTTAGTACTTGGATGCTTGTTATTATTTATCTGCAATGCCCTAGATCTTGAAGTTACATGTTTAGACTCGTCCATGCAACGCCCGTCCATCCATACCTATGCCTACCACTTAATCCCAATCGCTTACTATTACATTATTGCTCTTTCACTATTCATTGCTACTACAAACTGTTTCTACTGATAAACTTCTGTGAGCAAGAACTATTTTCAGGTGCAGCTAAACTGACAACTCAGTTGTTAAGGCTTGCAAGTATTCTTTGGCTCCCCTTGTGTCGAATCAATAAATTGGGTAATACTACCCGCGAAGACTGTTGCGATCCCCTATACTTGTGGGTCATCATTGTGCAAGTTCTCATTGCGAGCACATATGACTATATATGGAGCACATGCCTAGGATTGTTTAGTACTTGGATGCTTGTTATTATTTATCTACAATGCCCTAGATCTTGAAGTTAAATCTTTAGACTCATCCATGCAACGCCCGTCCATCCATCCCTATGCCTACCGCACTCGAATCCCATTATCAAGTATCACATTACTATTGCTCATGTTCCACTGTTGCTGTTGCTTTGTTGTTGCTACTACAAACTGTTGCTACTGATAAACTTCTGTGAGCAAGAACTATTTCCAGGTACAGCTGAATTGACAACTCAGTTGTTAAGGCTTGCAAGTATTCTTTGGCTCCCCTTGTGTTGAATCAATAAATTGGGTAATACTACCCACGAAGACTGTTGCGATCCCCTACACTTGTGGGTCATCACACCCAGTTGGGTGCCCTCTCCTCCTATAAAAGGAGCCCCCTCCTCTCTTCTAACTCACACCTCCTCATGAAGGATCTCTCTGCCCTGTAGTATTTATCCCCCATGGTCTCGTACTAGCGAGATACATGTTCCCGGTGGCTATTCGACAAGAAAGAGTTGTGCTTCCTCTCCATCGCTGGAGCAAGGAGGAGGTTGCTCGGTGCCTCGGACGTGTGTGCGAGCATGGATGTGACGCTGATTTGTGGCGCTAGGACTTCCTCTCGATCTTGAGATCGGCAAGAGAGTCTACATCAACCACGAGTTCAACCTCGTTAAGCTTTGTCGGTCTTTAAGGGTATGTTCTCTAGGAATGTATATCTGTCTGTTGCTTGTATCTAGTAGATAGATCTCGGTACATAGTTGTTCCCATCGTAGGAATTTTTTTGTTTTCTATGCTGTGAACCCTACAGTTAAAGGAGTTTTCATCAGGAGACGATGAAGATGCTTGCATTTGCAAGAAATTAAGTGGGAGTGCTGAGACATATTTCTAATACATTATGTGGAGGACATCTTGTTGATTGGAAATGGTGTATCTTTTATTGGCAAAGATTGAGAATTTGATTTTGATGAAAGACTTAGGCAAAATCCGTATTTAGCATGAATGTCTACATGGATAGACTGTAACGCTAATATAGTTGTGCCAAACGTACATATATGAGATATTGAAGGAGTTCAATATAGAAATGACGAGAAAAGGTTCTTGTCTAATAGGAAAATAATTGAAAAAAATTCAAGTGCTTTGACACTTGGTGAGTGATACGTCATAAATGTATCTATAATTTTTGATGTTCCATGCTTGTTTAGTATCCACTTTGCTATGTTTTCTCTACACTTTGAGGTATTTTTATACACTTTCTGGAACTAAACTATTGACAAGATGCCATAGTGCTAGTTGCCTGTTTTCTGCTGTTTTTGGTTTCAGAAAGCTAAAAAATGAATATTCTTGGAATTGGACGGGACAAAAGCCAAAGTTCATATTTTTCCCTGAACGATACGGAAAATCAAAGACAAGAAGGAGGAGGACACCTAGGTGGACACACCCTAGGTGTGCACGGGTCCCACCCTGGCCGCACCCACAAGGGTGTGGGCCTCCTGGCCCTCCACCGACCTTGCCTCCTTCTCCTATAAGAATCCCCCGACTCAGAAACCCTAAATAATCGAACAGAAAGCCACGAAAAGTTCCGCAGCGCCGCCACCACCGAAGGGGAAATTTAAGGGACAGAAAGCCTCTGTTTTGGCACCCTGCAGGGATGGGGAAGTGCCCCGGAGCCATCTCCATCGATCTCCACCACCATCTTCATCACTGTTGCTGATTCCCATGATGAGGGAGTAGCTCTCTCTCGAGGCTAAGGGCTCTACCGATAGCTATGTGTTCATCTCTCTCTCTATGCATAATCTTGTTGTGGTCATGAGCTTTGTAATCTAGTAGATCTACCTTGCTACTCAAGTGCTTCAATAGATCTTTGCTCTCCCCATGTGTGTGAAAGTGACATCATGCACGACATGGTGGTACTTATGTTAGGGTCTACATAAATACTCATTGTGCTTTAATAGATCTATGCTTTTCCCCATGTGTGTGAAAGTGACAACGTGCACGCTGTGTGTGACACTTAAGCTAGATTAAATATATATTTGTTATAAGTTATATTTGTAGTTGTATGTCTCTATGAAATTGTGGTGCTTGTTGGAACCATCTAGCGCTCAAGGTGACAGTGTGGGGTTATCTAGATTGGGAAAGGCGGACTTTGAGGTGTGCTGTTATAGCCCTACCATGGATTATAGTGTCTAACCGGAGAGTAGTTAAGAGTAGTATCATGAAGAGAATATATTTATTGAGAGTATTCACTAGTGAAATTATGATCCCTGGGCCTTGTTTATAAGCAATGAAACACTGTTTGCATCTAGATCTGTTGCATGTTTGCTTGCTTCCATCTTTATTTTAGTTTGCCTTTAGTTTCTACCACGTCAACAACAAGTCAGAAGCCTTTTTCTGGCACCGTTACCACTTGTATTTTACTATCTCTTTGCCAAACTAGTGCACCTATACACCTGACAATTGTATTGGGTGTGTTGGGGACACAAGAGACTTCTTGTATCTTGATTGCAGGGTTGCTTGAGAGGGATACCTTGGACCACTTCCTCCCTGAGTTCGATAAACCTTGGGTAGTCCACTTAAGGGAAACTTGGTGCTGTTTTACAAACCTTTGCACTTGGAGGCCCAACAACTGTCTACAAGAATAGAAGTGCGTAGACATTAGTGAGTGTCACATCCCAAGATTTTCCAAATCTTGTAATGTGAAAAATAAATGAATAAAATAAAACTTAGTTGATTTCAGGGTGAGAAGAAACTTTTGAATCCAATTTGAAACTTTCAAACCTATTTTGAACAATAAAATCCTAAAGGGATTTAAAAAGATAATTAAACAATAAAGATAAAAATATTTAGAATTACTATTTTGAATCTTTTAATAAAAAGATTGGGTTTTCAAATGAAAAGGAAGAAATTTAAATAAGGAATATTTTATAAGCCAAATTAAAACTTGGCCAAGTCTTTGAAATAAAATATTTCTATTTGATAAAAATAGTAAAGTTTTATTTAAATAAAATAATAAGAATTTAATATCCAAGTTTATTGAAAATAAAAGGTTTACTATTTTAATTAAACATTAAAACCTATTATTTTATTTTAAATAAGTTTTCCAAGTATTTCATATTCTCAAATAAAACCTACTGAAGTGTTTTGGTTTGATATTATTTAGATTTCAAATGGAGATTTTATTAAATAAAACAAATCCTATTTTGAATTAATAACTAAGGACTATTTATTTAATTATTAAATAGATCCTAAAAAGATTAAAAATATTATTTTGTTTTGGACTTTGGTTTATGTTGTTAAACAGAACCAAATTCAATTGCAAAGTGTGGTGGAAGTTTGAATTGTTTTGATTGTTTGATTGTTGTTTGAAATTCAAAACAGAAAATATAAATAGAAAAAGAAAAAGCATTTGAAAGAAAAAAAATAGAGTCACACGCAGCCCAACTGGCCAAGCCCAACAAGCCCGGTAGTAGCCCAGCTTCTTTCCCACGCGCCAATCGTTTTTCACCTGAACCCGCACCCGCAGAGCGACTGACTGGTGGACCCTATTCCCTCTCTCCCCCTCTCACTGCCAGAGGACCCCACCGCATCCTCATCGTCATCCCTAACCCCGCGACCGTTTCCTCCCCTTCTCTCGCCTCGCCGTTTCTGGCCAAATGAATTCGGTTGAATTCGTTTAAATGCGCGGTTAATTCTCCCCCTGGACCCTGCCGTCTTAACCCCCTATGTCTCCTCCCCGATTTCCCTCGCTCACTCCCCTCTCCCGGCCACAGGGATGCCACGAATTCGCGCATGAACCTTCTCTGCTCCGACGAGCTGCAGCACAAATTCCGGCGAAGCCAGACAACCCCATTGCCCCTGGAGCACACGAGCTCGCTCCTTACCTTCTGACACATCACCCTGTGCTTTCCGTTCATCTGCGCGAGCACCGTGAGCTCGGCAACGTCTTCCCCGAGCCAGTGTCGCCGTCTGCTCCAACTGCGGCGACGTCTCCCCGGTAAACCCGACCACCCCTCTCTTCCCCGTGGACACGATAATGATCGCCATGCCCTTGCGAACCTAACGGTGTCTCCCTTTTGTCCTAGGGTGCCCCCCATCCTTGCCCTCGACGACCTCCAGAGCCGCCCGTCGTCAGACGCAACTCCGGCGAGCCATTATCCTCACCTCCGTGCGCCCCTTCGCCAGCCAGTACCTCCTTGAGCTTCCCCAAGCTTCTACGAACACGGTGAGCCTTATCCTCCTCTCCCTTGCGTCCTGTATCACCGGCGACGACCTCGTCTGAGCGCTGCCGCCAGAGCGCCGCCGCCAGCGCCGCTGAGTATTGGTCAGAGTAGTTAGGACCGTAGGATTTGGATCTGACGATTAGGATAGAAAGTGAGCGAATGGGTACACGCGCTTCTGAGACGTATGATTCCACTTAAATCCTACGGTCCGTGTTAGTCGATCCACGCGAAACGTTTTCGACGAATAGGAAACAGACGCGTGTCCCAGAGTTTGTTTTAAAAACAGAATTTGATCAATTAGACTTGTGATTTTGTAAATTGCATAACTTTTAAACTACACGTCCAAATTTTGCAAACTTTATATCAATGGAATCAGTGGAACAGGCCCTAGTCAACCATGCCTTTTGTTTAGTAAAAAGCTTCAATTAAAATGTTTCTTTTTGCAGAAACATTTGTATGCTTGTTTAGATTATAAAAATTGTTCAAAAATAATTTTGGGGATAAAATCTTTTGCAAATGGTGTGATTTGAACCTACTGACCCTAGGAAACACTTTGTGGTATCAAAAATATATTTGGTGAAGGAAAAGAATGATTCTTTGATTTAAAACCATTTCTAGTCAAATAAAAATATAGTTTATCTATTAAAAATGGTTTTGAAGGAAAACCTTTGGGAAATGTTTTGTTTTAAACTCTCTGACCCTAAACACCAAGTTTTATTGTTTGAAAACATATTTTGTGAACCCTATAGATTAATGCCTTAGTAAAAACATTTCTACACCATATAAAATGATACCTTGTTTTGAAAATGGTTTATGAAGTGAAATCTTTTGAAAATGACCTTGCCACTTTACAAATGACCATTAGGTGTTTTCAAATGTTTATGACCCATTAGGAACCACTTTTTCAAATAAAACAAATTTTGGCATGCTTGCATGCATTATCTTGTTTATATGATTTTATGTGATGTTTTGCTTGATTGGTAGATTGAGATTGTGCCTTGCTTGATTAAATTGTAGTGATTTGAAGAGTGTGATTGTTGCAAGGACAAGGAGTGAACTTATACCCTCTACCAAAAAGGCAAGTGATGCTTCATACTTTTGTCCCATTACTTTCACTATGCATTAGTGATTTTTCTAAGTAAAACTTGCATGGAATTTTTGCTAAGTATAAACCATGCTATGGGAAAACCTAGTAGATGTAACCTTAGTAGAAAATTTCCTAAGTTAAGATTCCTACTACTATCAAGCTTAGCTTAGCTAATAGAAAAAAAGGGTGGAATATACATTCATACTATGGAAAAATTTCTAAGTCTGAGGACTTGTGTTTTTGTTTAATAAAACAACTAAGTTAATGAATCACCTGGGTGGAATGGTAATTGCTTGGTGGTTTTTGGTTGAGTGGTTACACATGTCCCATGGCTATGGTTTACCTTGTGTATCACACTTGTGGATTGCCACCCAGGAACAAAGAGATTTGAGATTTCAAATGTTGAGAAGCTTCAAGTGCAACCACTTGGCATTATGGGCTCTGCGTGGATCATATAGGTTGCTAGAACTTAGCCATTTGTACAGTTGGTGGTATTGGGAATGATAGGATGGAGCGTGTCCATTTGGTCTAAGGAAAGGCTTCTGAAAGATCTTGTCTTGGGAAACCAAGTCTTGTGGGGAAAGTGCACCACCTCTGCAGAGTGTAAAATCTAAGTACTTAGCCATGTCCCTGGTAAAGGACAATTTGAGCATCAAGACATGGAAGCAATCAAGAATCTCATCATCCAAACTTCTAAGTTAAAAACTTGTGGATTGAACAAGGGTTAAAGGATCTTCAATCTTTGATTGGGAGATGCCTTGGTAAAGATTATTTTGTCAAGCAAAAACTTAGTGTTTTCAAATGATAAGGAAAATCTATTTTGAGCAATGCAAGCCTCAACTCCACTTAGCCAAAAGCATATAGATGATATCCTCCACTATACTACCATAGTATCACTTGCCAATACAATTCAAAAGTATTGACCCTTGTGGCTGTAACTTGTTATGTTGCAGGTTTATTTGATATTAGTGAAGTTTAATGATTAGGATTACAACTCTACAACCAACATGTCTGCCTGTGGCACTTTGAAGATGAAGGACCCCATGCTTTATAGATATTCTGCTGCAATGTAATGTAATATCCAAATGAGCTATGTAAGATGTAATAAATTACTTTATACCGGGTTATAAAGTTGTATTATGACCTATGTTTCTTGATATTACATCTTAACTGTGGATGCTAGCTATTGATCCAGGGACTAGCATTGCAATCACAGGGATCCTTTTTACTTTACAAAGGAGGGATCTTACAGATGGTATCAGAGCATTGTGTTGCCTGTAGGATTTGTAAACCTAGGATTGGACAAAAACCCTTAGAAAAATAGGAGTTTTATTTATTCCAAAACTTATTTACAAACAATCTTGTAAACTCTTTCCTCAACCATTTTGGTTTCAACTCTACATCTCTCCTACTTCAACTTGATGGAAAAACCTACCCCATGACCAAGGACTTCATCAACTCTAATGACTTCAACTTCTTCAACTCTAATGACTTCAACTTCTTCAACTCTAATGACTTCAACTTCTTCAACTCTAATGACTTCAACATCCTCAACTCTAGTGACTTCAACATCTTCAGCATATTCACCAAGGACTTCAACCTTGAATATCACTAAGGATAAGTGAGACAAGAAATCTTGCTCAAGATTTGGAGACTAAGGAAACACCAAATAGAAGGAGCCATCATCACCTTTGAAGTTTTGTGACCAAGGCATGAGAAATTTTCTCCAAGGATACAAAGATTTTGTTCAAGGAGAATCAACCAAGAAGGATGGAAAGATCCCAAGTGAACCATATAGATGGACCACCATATTTAGTTTAAGACAAACCCACCAACTTATGTGGTGTAACAAAAATATTTTTGGTTGCCTAAAAATATGCTTGAAACTTGTTGTTTGAGTGAAATGTTTGGCTTGTGATTGCTTGCACATTGCTTGAGTGAATTGTGATGTGTGTGATTAGAATTATTTTCCTTAGAAATATTTTGACCATTCTAACCCCAAACCAACCCAAACAGATGACTTCTCCAAGAAACTCCAACATCAAGAATGGTGACAACAACAATAACAACCAAGAGGACAACATGAGAGAACTCATAGTAACCCAAACCCAGTTGAGCCAAGAGACAACTCAGCTTTTAGCCAACAACAATGGACTAGACCCAGCCATACAAAGGATTTTGAAACTTCAATCCCAATTGTTGCAAGGATTGGTTACTCAAATGATCAACATGGGAGAAAACTTTTCCCAAAGAGCTAATGACAACAAGGATGACAAAGATGTTATTCTAGAAGGAACCCAAGCTTGCAATATTTGTGGAGACAAGGATCATACATCCAAGGAGCATGAAGATCAATGCCCCAAGAAGAGAGAAAGATTTCCCACCTTTGAGGTGAGATATGAAGAACATGAACTAGAAGCACTCCTAGCTTTGGAGAGACCCAAGAAGAAGAAGAAATGCCCCAACCCTAACAAGAGGGATATTACTCAAGTGCAATGTTACAATTGCAAAGAGATGGGAGACTATGCCAGTGAATGTCTAGAAAAGAAGAAGAGCCAAGAAGACAAACAAAAGCTAGTGAAAATCAAGATGAGGAAGGATATTAGCCAAGTGATGTGCAACCACTGCAAAGAGTTAGGACATTATGCATCATATTGTCCAGAGAAGCCACCTCAAGACCTGAGCCTTATCACATGTTTTAAATGCAAAGAGCTAGGCCACTATGCAAACTTCTGTCCAGGAAAGTTACACCAAGATCCCAAGTAAGACAAGATGTAATCTAGTTGGAAAATTTTTAAGGCTGGTAGTACCCTAGATGCTTTGAGCCTATTTGTAACCCTAGCCTTTCCAAATCTTGGGACGAGATTTATTTTAAGGGTGGTAGCCTGTCACATCCCAAGATTTTCCAAATCTTGTAATGTGAAAAATAAATGAATAAAATAAAACTTTGTTGATTTTTAGGGTGAGAAAAAACTTTTGAATCCAATTTGAAACTTTCAAACCTATTTTGAACAATAAAATCCTAAAGGGATTTAAAAAGATAATTAAACAATAAAGATAAAAATATTTAGAATTACTATTTTGAATCTTTTAATAAAAAGATTGGGTTTTCAAATGAAAAGGAAGAAATTTAAATAAGGAATATTTTATAAGCCAAATTAAAACTTGGCCAAGTCTTTGAAATAAAATATTTCTATTTGATAAAAATAGTAAAGTTTTATTTAAATAAAATAATAAGAATTTAATATCCAAGTTTATTGAAAATAAAAGTTTTAGTATTTTAATTAAAAATTAAAACTTATTATTTTATTTTAAATAAGTTTTCCAAGTATTTCATATTCTCAAATAAAACCTACTAAAGTGTTTTGGTTTGATATTATTTAGATTTCAAATGGAGATTTATTAAATAAAACAAATCCTATTTTGAATTAATAACTAAGGACTATTTATTTAATTATTAAATAGATCCTAAAAAGATTAAAAATATTATTTTGTTTTGGACTTTGGTTTATGTTGTTAAACAGAACCAAATTCAATTGCAAAGTGTGGTGGAAGTTTGAATTGTTTTGATTGTTTGATTGTTGTTTGAAATTCAAAACAGAAAATAGAAATAGAAAAAGAAAAAGCATTTGAAAGAAAAAAAATAGAGTCAGACGCAGCCCAACTGGCCAAGCCCAACAAGCCCGGTAGCAGCCCAGCTTCTTTCCCACGCGCGAATCGTTTTTCACCTGAACCCGCACCCGCAGAGCGACTGACTGGTGGACCCTATTCCCTCTCTCCCTCTCTCGCTGCCAGAGGACCCCACCGCATCCTTATCGTCATCCCTAACCTCGCGACCGTTTCCTCCCCTTCTCTCGCCTCGCCGTTTCTGGCCAAATGAATTCGGTTGAATTAGTTTAAATGCGCGGTTAATTCTCCCCCTGGACCCTGCCGCCGCCTTAACCCCTCTCGCTCTCCCGATTTCCCTCGCTCACTCTCCCGGCCATGTGGCTGCCACAGCGCATGAACCTTCTTTGCTCCGACGAGCTGCAGCACAAATTCCGGCGAAGCCAGACAACCCCATTGCCCCTGGAGCACACGAGCTCGCTCCTTACCTTATGACACATCACCCTGTGCTTTCCGTTCATCTGCGCGAGCACCGTGAGCTCGGCAACGTCTTCCCCGAGCCAGCGCCGCCGTCTGCTCCAACTGCGGCGACGTCTCCCCGGTAAACCCGACCACCCCTCTCTTCCTCGTGGACACGATAATGATCTCCATGCCCTTGCGAACCTAATGGTGTCTCCCTTTTGTCCTAGGGTGCCCCCATCCTTGCCCTCGACGACCTCCAGAGCCGCTCGTCGTCAGACGCAACTCCGGCGAGCCATTATCCTCACCTCCGTGCGCCCCTTCGCCAGCCAGTACCTCCTTGAGCTTCCCCAAGCTTCTACGAACACGGTGAGCCTTCTCCTCCTCTCCCTTGCGTCCTGTATCACCGGCGACGACATCGTCTGAGCGCTGCCGCCAGAGCGCCGCCGCCAGCGCCGCTGAGTATTGGTCAGAGTAGTTAGGACCGTAGGATTTGAATCTGACGATTAGGATAGAAAGTGAGCGAATGGGTACGCGCGCTTCTGAGCCGTATGATTCCACATAAATCCTACGGTCTATGTTAGTTGATCCACGTGAAATGTTTTCGACGAATAGGAAACAGACGCGTGTCCCAGAGTTTGTTTTAAAAACAGAATTTGATCAATTAGACTTGTGATTTTGTAAATTGCATAACTTTTAAACTACACGTCCAATTTTTGCAAACTTTATATCAATGGAATCAGTGGAACAAGCCCTAGCCAACAATGCTTTTTGTTTAGTAAAAAGCTTCTGTTAAAATGTTTGTTTTTGCAGAAACATTTGTATGCTTGTTTAGATTATAAAAATTGTTCAAAAATGATTTTGGGGATAAAATCTTTTGAAAATGGTGTGATTTGAACCTACTGACCCTAGGAAACACTTTGTGGTTTAAAAAATATATTTGGTGAAGGAAAAGAATGATTCTTTGATTTAAAACCATTTCTAGTCATATAAAAATATAGTTTATTTATTAAAAATGGTTTTAAAGGAAAACCTTTGGGAAATGTTTTGTTTTAAACTCTCTGACCCTAAACACCAAGTTTTATGGTTTGAAAACATATTTTGTGAACCCTTTAGATTAATGCCTTAGTAAAAACATTTCTACACCACATAAAATGATACCTTGTTTTGAAAATGGTTTATGAAGTGAAATCTTTTGAAAATGACCTTGCCACTTTACAAATGACCATTAGGTGTTTTCAAATGTTTATGGCCCATTAGGAACCACTTTTTCAAATAAAACAAAGCTTGGCATGATTGCATGCATTATCTTGCTTATATGATTTTATGTGATGTTTTGCTTGATTGATAGATTGAGATTGTGCCTTGCTTGATTAAATTGTAGTGATTTGAAGAGTGTGATTGTTGCAAGGACAAGGAGTGAACTTATACCCTCTACCAAAAAGGCAAGTGATGCTTCATACTTTTATCCCATTACTTTCACTATGCATTAGTGATTTTTCTAAGTAAAAATTGCATGGAATTTTTGCTAAGTATAAACCATGCTATGGGAAAACCTAGTAGATGAAACCTTAGTAGAAAATTTCCTAAGTTAACATTCCTACTACTATCAAGCTTAGCTTAGCTAATAGAAAACAAGGGTGGAATATACATTCATACTATGGAAAAAAATTTAAGTCTGAGGACTTGTGTTTTTGTTTAATAAAACAACTAAGTTAATGAATCACCTGGGTGGAATGGTAATTGCTTGGTGGTTTTTGGTTGAGTGGTTACACAAGGCCCATGTCTATGGTTTACCTTGTGTATCACACTTGTGGATTGCCACCCAGGAACAAAGAGATTTGAGATGTCATATGTTGAGAAGCTTCAAGTGCAACCACTTGGCATTATGGGCTCTGCCTAGATCATATAGGTTGCTAGAACTTAGAAATTTGTACAGTTGGTGGTAGTGGGAATGATAGGATGGAGCGCGTCCATTTGTTCTAAGGAAAGGCTTCTGAAAGATCTTGTCTTGGGAAACCAAGTCTTGTGGGGAAAGTGCACCACCTCTGCAGAGTGTAAAATCTAAGTACTTAGCCATGTCCCTGGTAAAGGAAAATTTGAGCATCAAGACATGGAAGCAATCAAGAATCTCATCATCCAAACTTCTAAGTTAAAAACTTGTGGATTGAACAAGGGTTAAAGGATCTTCAATCTTTGATTGGGAGATGCCTTGGGAAAGATTATTTTGTCAAGCAAAAACTTAGTGTTTTCAAATGATAAGGAAAATCTATTTTGAGCAATGCAAGCCTCAACTCCACTTAGCCAAAAGCATATAGATGATATCCTCCACTATACTACCATAGTATCACTTGCCAATACAATTCAAAAGTATTGACCCTTGTGGCTGTAACTTGTTATGTTGCAGGTTTGTTTGATATTAGTGAAGTTTAATGATTAGGATTACAAGTCTACAACCAACATGTCTGCCTGTGGCACTTTGAAGATGAAGGACCCCATGCTTTATAGATATTCTGCTGCAATGTAATGTAATATCCAAATGAGCTATGTAAGATTTAATAAATTACTTTATACCGGGTTATAAAGTTGTATTATGACCTATGTTTCTTGATATTACATCTTAACTGTGGATGCTAGCTATTGATCCAGGGACTAGCATTGCAATCACAGGGATCCTTTTTCCTTTACAAAGGAGGGAGTACAGTGAGTGAAATCACAAGAATATTTTGATCAATCATACCATGATATGTACACATCCAGATATGTCCTATGCTCTAAATGATATGAGCATATACCAGAATGAATCACAAGATGATCATTGGATGATAGTAAGGAAATTCTTATGATATTTTGGAAGAACTAAGAATATATTTGTGTAGAGGTGACAAACAATTACAAATAGTTTATTGTAAAGCATTACATTGATACTAGTTTTGTCATAAGATACAAATTAAGTTTATCTCAATTTAAACTATGGGTGGCACAATGTAATTGAAAGAAGTTTCCATGATGGATTTGGATGATTTTCAAAGTTAAGACATGATGACAGATACTACAACAAAAAGGCTAAGTATATGACTGCTATAGTAGCAGCAAAGGAGGGAATTTGTGTCATGTAGTTTGTTATCAAACTAAGGTGTGGTTCACAATGGGCTATTACTATGAAGATATATTGTACGACAAATATATCAATATGTTTAACCCAAGGAACTAAAGGTCTCACCAAAAGACCAAATTTATACAATGCCATCTCATTAGAGAATGAGTGATGCGTGAAGATGCAAAGACATGCAAATACACATGGATCTGAAAGCGTCAGATCTGTAGATTATGTTAACCACTTTCAATCGCGTATATGGAACACCAGAAATCCATATGTGTTCAATACGCAAAGTTTCTAAACTAGATTATTGTCTGTAATACAAGTGGGAGACTGAAGGGAATATGCCCGAGAGGCAATAATAAAGTGGTTATTATCGTATTCCTTATTTATGATAAATGTTTATTTTGCATGCTATAATTGTATTAATATGGAAACTTTAATACATGTGTGTTTAATAAACAAAAAGAAAGTTCCTAGTTATTCCTCTCTTATAAACTAGCTCGTTGATTAACAAGACGATCAAAGGTTTCCTGATCATGGACATTGGATGTTGTTAATAACAAGGTCACAACATTGTTGGAATGATGTGATGAACTATAAGACCCCAAATTTTTAGGTAAAGGTCCCTGTGATTGCAATGCTAGTCCCTGGATCAAAAGCTAGCATCCAAAGTTTAAGATGAAGTACACAGATACAAAGGTCGTTATTACATCGTCATTCCGGAGATAACATAGTCTTTACAACTCAATAGCCCAAGGCTAATACATAGAGTTCATAACATAAAGTAAATAACTATAAGTCTTCATCTTCATGTGCCATAGGAAAGCATGTTGAGTGTAGACTCGCAACCCTAATCTCCATCAGAGTAACCTGCAACATCATAAGTTACAGCCACAGTGGGTCAATACATTTCGAATTGTATTGGCAAGTGATACCTTAGTAGAATAGTAGTATCTAACATCTATATGAATTTGGCTAAGTGTAGCTTAGTCTTGCTTTCCTCAAAATAGAGTTTTTCTTATTAGTTGAAAACACTAAGTTTTTGTTTATCAAATCACCCAAGGAACCTCCAATAGACATTGGTGAACCTTTACCCTGGTTCAACCACAAGTTTTTAACTTAGAAATTGGGATGAGGAGATCCTTGTTTGCTTCAATGTCTTCGATGCTCAAATTGTCCGTTTCCGGGGACACGGCTAAGTACTTAGGTTTTACCCTCTCGAGAGGTGGTGCACTTTCCCCACAAGACTCGACATGCATCGAGACGTGACTTTTCAGAAGCATTCCCTTAGACCACCATGGACACGTTCCATCCTATCACCCTACCACCAACTGTCCATCTGGCTAAGTTCTTGCAACCTATTTGTGCGGTGACCCAGCATACCACTGCATGATGTAGTACACTATATTCGTTGTCATAACACCAATGAAACACCATTAACTAGTATTACATCCCTCAGAGTACTACAACAGAAACATAGCAGGTCCAAGACATGAATATAGGTTACAACTCAACTCTTCACACAAGATCTAGAGAACACTCTAGGTTAAAGAGAGAGAAGAAACTTCTTACAAAGAAGAATCAGAAATAAACAACTCATAACTCTTATGCTAATAAAATTAGCATCTAACTATTTGGCTTGTATTGCTGCTATTGCAGTACTCTACAGAAATAGGTTCTATGGTTAGAGATTATATTCATATCTAATCAATAACTTCGTCTTCACTTGAGTTGATGTATATGTTGACTTTATTGACTTTATTGAAGAACTTTAGCTTTTAATGATGATTCCTGGAGCATAACTTGATGTAAACGTCGTCTGTACTGGCTTTAGAACCTAGCAAGGGTTAAGAAGATACTTTGAGTACGAGCGTACTCAGCAAGTTTACTAGAAAAGGAGTGTTTGATGCACTATAGCTACAACCACATACCATAGGTCGTAGGCAATGCAAGTTTTCATAAACATTTCTTCAAAGGTTGCTTTTATTCTGAAAAGCTATGTCCGTCAGCCTTCACAAGTTTACCAGAACTTTCATGGAGTTCCTTTCTCATAGCGACTCCTTCCTAATGTAGTAACAAGTTACAGTTCTTACACTCTGCAGAGGTGCGTCACTTTACCCATGAGAGATCTTAGCTTTGTTGCACATCCGAATTGCAGGTTCGTTCACACTTCCTTGGAGTGAGGCCCAGACTAAGATTCAAGCCAATCACTGACTTCTCCGCGACCCCGCATGTATCCTTGGTGTACGCCAGCCCACCTATTGAATTACGGCAATGGCAGTACAGACCGTTCAGATGCCGGAACTATCATGGGACGTTGAGGGCTCCCACCCATATGCTGCATATCCTCTACGAATTACCATATAATATGCATGCTACGAGTGATAACAGCCAAGACCCGCACATCCGGCTCCATGCGAGAGGGAAAAGATACAGCTGACTTCTCCGTCCCATTCCAAATCTCATGGTCAACGCATAATATACGGCGCAAGAATCACTGGCGACATTGGTTGTTAAGTCCTAGATAATATGTTCCTTTAACACCGGAACTCTTATAGTAGGTTATTACTTCATGGTAAATAACCTATAATCACATTATTATGAAAATAGTGTTTTATGACCTTTTTCAAATGCAGGTGATGACAACACTGGATTTGTAAAATACTTTACAAAAAATAATCAAAGGACATGAGCAAGTGTGAACTTGCCTTTTGTGATTGCAAGATTATGCACTCACGATCTTCAAGACAATATAAAATCCAATAGCTGAAATCTGCATCACTGGTCCGGTAAGGACTAATGTTTAAAGAAGCAAGATGCTTTTATGCATAAGTAATGTAATGCAAGTTGATAAACGCGAATCCGGAGAATAACGTTGTTTTTGGGTTTGGATACTGGAATTGGTTTTTCTTGGAATGTGTTGCCCTTTTAGATTAAGTTTCATACATGTGCTTCTTATTAAGGCTTGTGAGTGTGTGGGAAACAATATGTAATTATAATATCATAAAACAATGAGATACACAATTGTGTAATGCTACTCAAAGACTGCTTATATAAGAATAGCCTTATCTTCAAGTTTTACTTTACAAGTAATGTCACTTATAAAGAATTTAAATGTTAACAATCCTAGGTATATAAGTAAGGCTTAATGTGATTATTATTAATTGTTATTTGATGTTTGAAGTGGAAGAAAGAATAACATTTGAAGAAAATATTTCCTTACTAAGGTTTAAACAATATTTGTGGTTAATTAAATGTGATTGATGTTGTTTGTGCTTGCTTGAATAGTTTGGACTTGAGATGCTTTATAACTTAATTATAATAGACCAAAGTTAACTATAAAACATATAATAAAGTTTTTAGCATTATACTTAAATCTTGTTCACCTTATAATGTTCCTTTAAAGTTACTTAAGAATGGCATTACTTCTATTGGAGTAGTGGTTTCTTTACATTATAATGGTATAAAGGGATTTATCTCCCTATAAGGTGTGGTTAGGGTTTATGAATAAGTAAACAATATTATTTACTACTTATGAACTCACTTATAGTGTTTTGATTTGTTTATAAACTTGTGGTTAACATAAAGAATGGGTTTTATCTTATTATAATTATTCTTGGAGGTTTTATATTAATTAAGAATCCTTTTATAAAATAATCTACATTAATGGTTGAGAGATAATTTAATAAAATTATATTTAAAGTGGTTAATTCATTTTGAATGCACACTACCAATATTTAAGATTAATACTATTTATTAGACTCAATTGATTAATTTTTAGAACTATTTACAAGTTTTATTTACCTTTATAAGAATTATTAATTAAAGAGATATGTTTAAATTCAAGTTATAAAAGTGTTTAACTTTTTATTTAACTCAAAAGTGGAATATCACATTTTTAACATGTAGGTATTATTTTTGTTATCATTTTGGTATATTACATTTATTTTTGTGATTTATAAATAATAAGATATGATTTTAATAAGGTTTATTACTTTATAAAGACTTATTAAATAACAAATATTTAATTAAGTGGAATAATAATGCATGATTATAGTTTTAAATTATAATTCTTATTTCTCTAAAAATTTTGGTATTTTATTTATATTTTTAATATTTACTAATATTAAAATATGAATTTTCAAAGTTTTATTATTTATAAAACTTTTATTAAATACTATTTATTTAAATAATTATCATAATAATATTTGATAATGGTGTTAAGTTGTAGATTTTATTTTTCTAAACATTTTCATATATTATATGTATTTTTCTGATTTATAAAACAAAAGTTATTAATTAAACAAGATTTAATTCTTTTATTTTATTTCTATAATATTACTATTTGAATCATATTTTTTTAATTATTTCTTAAACATACATGAAACTTTTTACACCAGAGCTAAACTTAATTAGGGTCCCTGACCCGTGGGCCAGTTGCCACATGGCATACCTTACAGTAGCAAATGCATTTGTTACCGTTTCTATTCGTACTCCTAGACAATGACAGATGGGCCATAGCCACGTCAGATTCCACATGGGCGTAGACTGATTCAAACTCTGGACCAGGTCAATGATGACGTCACCTCGTCGGATTTTGACGTCATCACGCCAGAACACGGCGGCGCCGCCAAAATATGGCACGCAGATTCAATTGAAAGGGTGCGTTCGAATCGGCTGGATGCAGTGAGTAGAATAGGGTGCTATCCCGACGCTCAGAACCATGGTGGCTACTCCGGCGAGTTGAAATACGGCGGCGCTCGTCGGCCTCATGACGAACTCTTGCTAGAGGATGAATTAGGAAACAATAATAGGTCCAGAGATGCGTGAATGTACCCTCAGTGTAGTTGCGTGATCGTTGTCGACGACGGTGAGCGGAGATGAGCGCAATTCTGCGGATTTCGACGACCACCGTGGAAAAGGATTCGAGAAATTTGCCTCCATCTGAGCTCCTCCTGATGCGGTGCTCCCCACAGACGATCTACGAACGCTGGCGCATCTCCTGGACCACTCCATGGACTCCGGAACGAACTCCACATTCCGGCGTGCTCCGATGACTGTGGCTAGGTTTTTGGTTGCCGACGGAAAGGAGAGGAAGAAAGTGAGGATAAGGATGAAGGATTTAGAGGAGAGAACCACGTCACGAGGTTCTTATCTTCGGCCAGGGTCGGGCGAACATCACAGCGCCGGGAGATCGACGGCGAGAGCACCTCCACGCAGCTGCTTGTCGCCGGTCGCGAGGAGGAAGAAAATAAAAGGACGAAAGGTTATGCAGGCCAGTACTGGGCAGAAGTGGGCTGCTACGGAGCGAGCGGAGGAGTTTGGATGTGACCTGTGGGCGACGAATAGAGAGAAAAGGAAATGGGCCATGGACCAGATTTGGTGTTTCCTCTGTTTTTTCCTGGTTTTATTCCTTTTACATTTTCTGTTTTGTTTTCAGGTTTGTATTTTTATATATGGTTTGAACTTTTCTTTTTGGAATTTTATTTGCTGAATACTTGCAGCAACAATAAAGTTATTAAGAATCAATTTGTGAAATTTTATTATGTATTGTGATATTTTCTTTATTTCCTTTATATATATATATATATATTCTTTTCTATAACATTGTTTTCACTTTTATTTGGAGTAATTAAGTTTTAAAATGTTTAATAATATTCATAGGGTTTATTTATGTGTATTTAATTACATAGTATAGGATATGATGGTTTATAATATTGTATCCCCACTTATTCCATGCTCATATGGGATAAGTGGTTAGAGAAATGAATTAAGGACTTTGTCTCATGATTATAGATAGAATATTTATGAAATGTTGATGAGAAAACTTATTAATAAGTTTTGAGTTCTGAATTGTAATTACTCACCCTAGGGTTTAAGGGTTCTTGATACATTTGTAGTCTTTTGTTGATATGAATAAAGATTAATGGCTAAACACATTGTCTTTATGTTTGAGATCAGAATGATGTTATCAAGAATGTCTCATGAAAAGGATTTGATAAAATAACTCCTAAGCACATATGGTTATGTTAATTAGAAATGATAAAGATGTGCTTAATTGATTTGTTATAGGAAAATATTCCTATAAATCATTGTGGAACCAAGATGATAGATCAATTAGATGAAATGGATAATATGTTTGGTAAAGATCTAGGGTCTAGTGTTTACCAAGAATTCCTATATTCCATACTTCATAATTTTGGACTTCTGATTAAGGAATTCCTTTCCTAGATATATTACTTCTTTATATCCATCATCATGTGCTAACATGATGAGCTTTGCTTCAGAAGGATATTCTTATCCACCTTTTATGCTTCTAACACCTCTTGTAATTCCAATGAGCTTGATTCTAAAGCATTTCTTAATCTTTTCATATTTATACTTGGGTATATAAACTACTCTGATGTTGATAATCCCCAATCCAACAAGTAGTTACTTATAACTCCAATCATACTCTTCCTTAATCATCCATCACTAATACTACCCTAGTATCTGTATATATATACTTTACTTCATCTCAAGAGTTAGTATTTCCCAAGAGGAAAATACTACTTCTTTAATCCAATGTTGCTCTAACATTATCTTAATCATACTATCATATCTCTACTTGATTCCGGTATCTTATACTCTAACCTCTCATTACATTAATATGACTTGTCATGGCTAATCTAGGATAATATATCTATACTATGGTTCAATCATGTTTTATCCACCAATGTCAGTTATACTTGGTATAAGCATTCAATATTGGTGAGTAAGGCATGATCATTATAATCCTTTGATTCTTTTTGGTTTAGGTTTCCAGTTGGCTAAACAAGGCTTCATCAATACAACTTTACAATTGTATTGAAATTATCTTCTTAGTTTCTCTATTGGATTAAGAAATGCTATTCATGGACTATGCTTACTTAATCCAATAAGATTACTCCTTGGTATCTATCTTCAGGATTCATCCTTGTAATCTTCTTTGTTACCATATTGTTTTGATTTCCTCCAATCACTCCCATCCTATAGATGACATCTAAAACTAGCATCACTATTTACGTCTTCTTACTTCTTTCTTTATAATACTTAAGTGAATGCTATAATAAGGACAAGAGTTGATAGGTCAAGAATTGATAGATTAAGAATTGGTGAATCATTAGTTGATTACTCAACATTGATGAACAACAAATATAAGGATAGGATTCAATAGAGATGATAAGGATTAATATGGAAAGAAAGATATATGGTGAATGATCTTGACTTTGGTTTCTTTCCTACTCAATCTCACTAGAGAGTTAAAGTTAGATATTTCCATGATACTCATGGTATAAGTAGATGAGATTAAGATATAGTTGTTACATTCTTATTATTTGTGTTATATTCATAATTTGGTATTCATGAGTGATTATAATGAATACTATGATATGATCACTTAAGGATCAAATGTAAATCACTAAGTAATGTATTAGGGTTTAATTTTATCACATTTGATCTACCCTTAGATCAAATCATGTTTACCCAAAATAAGGTTTTAGCAAAGGTCATATTGAAACTTATCACAGTCAACTTGGTGATCTACTTCAATTCCATCAAGTTAAGAGAAGCTTCAATCACTTTTACAAGTTTTTATTTAAAAGCGCGAAAATTATTCAGATTTTCTATGCATGAATGCAATGCACACATCTGTGTTCAGCTTATTTCTAAGCTCTAATGCTGGGATGTTACAGACTCTCCCCCTTAAAATAAACTTCGTCCTCGAAGTTCGCACACACTTTCGTTTCGAAATGAGGAATTGTCTTGCTTTGGTTACGACATGTCTCAACTCCATGTTAACCTCAATGGGAATAATTGTAATATTCCATATCCAGATCCTTTCCTCGAATTCCTACCATACTTGGCAATCTTCAGCTTGTTGTCTCCAATACTCCAAAGTTCCTTTTACTTTACTCCCTTAGGGATTTTTCCTTATTATCAATTCCTTAAATAGGGGTCTTTTCCTTAGTTCATTTTTCCTAATGAGATATCCTAATCCAACTCCTTAACTTGATCATCAATCTTCCTTATTATACTATGTAAGGTCTAGGAAGTCTCACTAAAATAGGTTTTAAGTTTTATTAGTAAATAGTGTGGTCAAAAGAATAATCTTTGATTTGTCATTGTATGAGTTGTACTGGTAATTCTTCCCAATATTGGTTTGGAACACATTTAGTCCAAACCCATTGGAATTTCTTGTTCCTCTATACTTGTCCAATTGGATGTGATTATTCACTCTTAAGGATTTCTTAAGAGTTGTTTCCTTTAGAATTGGTCTGTTAAGACTATTCTGTGTTATTGCTTCAAGTTTTTTCCTTATTAAGCTTTAGACAATCTATTATTATCACCCTAATTACTTCTTCAACTTCCTTATATTAATTGCTTTAAGGTTTGAGTACTTCTACCTTGAATTACACTTCGATATTTCATCCAGACATACTTCCAAAAATACTTAATATTGACTCCTTTCAACCTTATGAAAATAAGGCTTGAGTTGCCATAGGTTAGTATTTCTTCTCCAGCCTTTACTTATAATGTTTACTCTCCCCCTTAGGGTTTACTAATAGTCTTCAAACTATATGTTTAGTATTTATTGGTTTAATAATTAGAATATTGGTCTCTATCCATCTTATACTCTACCTAGTTAGAGTCTTATGAAAGATTATACGGTGTATCCACACAATTGTGGATCTCCGAAGTGAATCTTTCAGCATTATTTGTCTTACTTACTATTGGGACACTTTTGCTTTGATAGGTCAATTTTCGTGAAGAATCTCGAAAGATGATCGCTTAAAATTTTATACTCCTTTAGGTCTTGCTTGGCTTGGACCAAATTTTATGCTCTTTATGCAACCATTAAGATGATATGGTTAACTATGTCAACCATCACCAGCTGCGGACAAGATGCCAATTGTGGATTAATTACCACTATGGATCAAATATCAACTGTGGATTATTACCAGCTGTGAACCATCCTAGGGTATATGTATTACCCTATGGTTTCTAACATCCCTCTGGTATTCTCTCTGAATTGTCAGAGCTTGAGTACCATTTTGGATTCCAAAACTTCTTCTTTGCACTTATTCATGATGCTTCCATGAACTTGGTACAATTACTACATTAACTTCTTTAGCAACATTACCTACTTTGATTGAACCTTAAGTTCATTACTTCTTGTTGCTCCATACATCTTCTACACTAATCTTCCTTCTTACTGCTGATTAGTAATGATCTGAGCTTGATCCATCCTTCAAATTGCGTTGATACTCCTTATATTTGGCTTTACCATTCATATAAGTCTTCATCTTGGTCTTTGGAACTCGTCACTCCCTTACATGAATTCCCTTTTCTATCTAGGTCTATAGCATCAAGTAGTAACTGGATGTTGCAACATGCATTTGCACACCAAGTCAAACTTCATGTACAGATCTAGTAAATCAAGAAGATCCAAGAAAAACAAATAAATCCAAATGTGGTACATATAACACACAATATTCTAAGCCCGGAACATAGTAGTTGAGTATAGTATCTCTAGAATTCAGGCTTAGTTGTGTAGTATATGACACCTTCTCGTATAGGTTTTCATTGTGATACTTAGCACATAGGGTCAAACTATTCTTTGTCTCATAATTTACCCAAATTGCTCAATTGCAACAGGATAATCTTAAACAAAGTGGTCTCAATTTGGTTTTGACTAAACTTTTGTCTCACCTTTGGAATGAATAGCTATAACCATCCTTTCTTTATTAGTAAACTAACCTCATATGATTACTCCAAAAGAATAATCGGATTCTATTTGCTACTTAAACCAAAGATTATTGGAAATTTCTAGCACCTATGACTTCTATCATAGTTCTTCCATGTTATTTTCTTACTTCTACCTCATGATAATTTACTAATTACCTTTCATATTATACTCTCATCATGGTTTCGGAGATAATCTCACCATGATCTTATTATGTTTTACCTGTACATCATGATTTAAGAGCTAATCTAACTATGATGACTTTATTTCTCATAGTACTATCATTCAGTCTTGACCTATTTTCACTCCATCACGTAGAATTCTCAAGTGAATCCCACATGATTACTACTCATTACATCAACATTTATCCTAATAATATACATCATGTTGTCTTTGGTTATCAACTGACACAAAGATTTTATTGTTCTTACTTAAATTCTAGGATTAGGCTACACCAGTAAGAGTACTTCAATTGTTGTCTTACACTTCCTACAGTATCTTGGTGGTTTATGTCTCCTTCGGAAGACACTAAAGAGCACTATACTTGAGAAAAGATAAAATATTAACTCCTAAGAAAGAATGACTTGAACATGTGACTTAGGTGTGACAAGATTATCCTCAAGTGGACACTCATCACAAGTCATATGAATATTTGGTTTAAATAAGATGGCTCCTATAGTCACTATCCAACCTACAGATCTTCCTAAAAGGTTTTCAATCCTAAGGTTAAAGCATATGCTCCGATACCAACTGCGGTGACCCAGCATACCACTGCATGATGTAGTACACTATAGTCGTTGACATAACACCAATGAAACACCGTTAACTAGTATTACATCGCTCAGAGTAGTACAACAGAAACATAGTAGGTCCAAGACATGACTATAGGTTACAACTCAACTCTTCACACAAGATCTAGAGAACACTCTAGGTTAAAGAGAGAGAATAAACTTCTTACAAAGAAGAATCAGAAATAAACAACTCATAACTCTTATGCTAATAAAATTAGCATCTAACTATTTGGCTTGTATTGCTGCTATTGCAGTACTCTATAGAAATAGGTTCTATGGTTAGAGATTATATTCTTATCTAATCAATAACTTCGGCTTCACTTGAGTTGATGTATATGTTGACTTTCTTGACCTTATTGAAGAACTTTTCTTTTAATGATGATTCCTGGAGCATAACTTGATGTAGACGTCGTCTGTACTGGCTTTAGAACCTAGCAAGGGTTAAGAAGATACTTTGAGTACGAGCGTACTCAGCAAGTTTACTAGAAAAGGAGTGTTTGATGCACTATAGCTACAGCCATAGAACATAGGTCGTATGCAATGCAAGTTTTCATAAACGTTTCTTCAAAGGTTGCTTTTATTCTGAAAAGCTATGTCCGTCAGCCTTCACGGGTTTACCAGAACTTTCATGGAGTTCCTTTCCGCGTCAAGCTCCTTCCTAACAGGGAGTAACAAGTTACAGTTCTTACACTCTGCAGAGGTGCGTCACTTTACCCATGAGAGATCTTAGCTTTGTTGCACATCCGAATTGCAGGTTCGTTCACACTTCCTTGGTGTGAGGCCCAGACTAAGATCCAAGCCAATCACTGTCTTCTCCGCGACCCCGCATGTCTCCTTGGTGTACGCCAACCCACCTATAGAATTACGGCAATGGTGGTACAGACCATTCAGATGCCGAAACTATCATCGGACGTTGAGGGCTCCCACCCATATGCTGCATATGTTGGAATTATGCCCTAGAGGCAATAATAAAGATGTTATTGTTATAATACTTGTTCATTATAAAGTTTATATTCCATGCTAGAATTGTATTAAGCGGAAACTTTGATACTTGTGTGGTTTATGAACAACACCGTGTCCCTAGTACACCTCTATGGACTAGCTCATTGATTAATGATGGTTAAGGTTTCCTAACCATAGACATGAGTTGTCGATTAATAATGAGATCATGTCATTAGGAGAATGATATGATGGACATACCCAAATTAAGCAGAGCAAGTCGTGTCATCGTGTTCATCTTTGTGAAGCTTTTTCCTATGTCAAATATTGTATTCCTTAGACCATGAGATAATGCAACTCCCTGGTATCGGAAGAAAGCTTTGAGGTCATCAAACGTCATCCTATGTGAGGGTGATCATAAAGGTGTCTGACATGGATATGCCCTACGGGTACCTAATGTTAGTATACCTGGTCCGGCCCGACGGAAGGCCCACTCGACGACCTGCCAGGGTCCATGACACATATGACGTTTTGGCTGCTATGAAGCCCATATGGACACGGAGTCTCAAGCGCACAAGACAAGGAAACCTCAAGACTAGAGTTCGAATCTAACTTGTAACTAACTCGTATCGGTACCTGAGACCTAGCCTTCCCATATATAAAGGCTAGGAGGGTCCAACGAGGAGGGCACGACCTACAGACGCCATAACCCCCCGATAGACTAGACCACAATAGATCTACAGATCTAGATGTCGACTCATACTTTCGCACACGCATCCACGCCAGATCGAATCTGCGCACCCTGTAACCTTCGGTTCCACCGTAATCAAATAGCAGACAAGTAGGAGTAGGGTTTTCCCTCCGGGGGCCTGAACCTGGGTAAATCTCGTGTCCTCTGGTTGCTTGTCTGTTAACCGTGCCACGATCTTCAGCATCCCCATCTTCTCCAACACCCAAGTCTATAACAATAGGCACTGACGAGATCAAACCTCGTCAATTGGCGCCGTCTGTGGGATTTGGGGCTGCTGATTGTGCAGTCGCGACGGTCCCATCATCAACGATCTACTATTCGTCAACTTCAACCGATCTACAACGACTTTTGAAACGCTCTCCCATAAATTTTATTGGTGATTGAAGCTAATCTCCGACTGAACGGCGACAGCCGAATCCGCGATCTACTACCAAATATCAGCGCGAGTGCAGAGCCAACGACGGACCATACAGTGCAGGTGGACGTGCGGGTTCCCAATCTGTATTGGAACAGTGCGCCGTCCAGATTCTGTTTTGTTTGTGTCTATCACACGTGAAATCGTACCTGGGGGACACTCTTATGGACCAAGTCAGTTGCAAAAAAATCTCCAAGATCTGATCGAGCGGTCTCTTTCAAACAAAAAAAAAAGACATCAACAGGGTGACTGACCAATGCCGCCGTGTGTTTCAGCAATGGATTTTCGTTTATGCTACCTCACGTGGATGGTTTCTCGAGGAATCACTCAAGTGATATTTTTTTGCTAAAAGCAAAATCGTGCACTGCAGCTCAACCGAAGAAAAAAAGAGCTCTCGAAAGATATCTAAGTACTAGCTTGTACGAGCATACGTATGGAGACACCCATACCGCAAACTGCTGCCACCATCGGTTTCGGTGATCCGCTGCCGCGTTGAATCCGGTCCGTCACATCAGCACTCGGACGCCGCCTCGACCACATCAACTCCATGCTCGGAGGCTGCGCCGACACCTCCGAGTGACCTTCCATAATCTTCGGACGCGGTGACCCGCCGCGGTCTTCGACAAGCAGCGACCCGATATGATCTTCGGCTCCAATGACTCGGTGCTCGCGAGCTCCCTTCGCTTCGGAGACCAGCCGTGGCCTTCGGCTCTAGCAACCCGCTGCGGTCCTCGACATCGGAGACCCGCTGCGCGGCCTTCAGCTGTGGTGGCCCGCTGCATCTTTCGGATGCAGCGACCCGACGCGATCTTCGATTGCCGCATCGGCTTCAGCGACCACGACTCGGGGGCTCCCTCGACATCGGCGACCCAATGCGGCTTTCGGCTGCGATGACCTGATACATCCTTCGGATGTGGCGACCTAGTATGGTCTTCGATTGCGACAATCTTCGGATGCGGAACTCGTTGTCGCCATCGATCCCAGGAACCCGTCCCTGCTATGACTGCGGTCCGCTGCGTCGACTACGTCCGCCGCGTGACCCGCTACCGTAAAACTTCGCCACGACAACCAATAAAGCTAAGTTTCCCTCTACTTAGAGTTGTTTTCTTTTTAAACTCGCACTCGAAACACTCGGGGGTTGCGCCCTCTTCGAGTAACCTAATGTGCCGTCGGCTCCACGCACTCGAGCACCTCGAACGCGATAGCCTGAGTAGCTGATTCTGCCTGACCTTCGAATCCTTGAACTCCGAGTGCCTCGGCAAGGTACCGAGACTAAGGGTAATCAGGCTAACGAAAAGGCCTAGCAAACAGTATAAAAGTGCCGACTCGATCGGCACCAGAATCTCACTATACAAGCCGAAAGGCAAATATTTCTTTACAAGATACAAGTACTTCACAATTTTTTATGTTTTCTGCAGCCTACAGGAACGTCGAATTACATCTCGCTATTGTATCGGGTCCTCCAACAGGAGTCGACAAAGCAACTGGCTATGCCATAAACTCAAGGCCCGAGTCGAAACCCTCCTCGGATGGTTGCATCAATTGATGCTACACAGGCGCGACGCTGACTCGATGCACTTCCAGGTCAGTGGTTTCTCCTCACATGAGTCTCCACTCGAGTCTACGACTCCGCCAGACACTCGGGGGCTACTCCAAACCGGAGCGCTGGTCGCGCACACACAAGATCTTCGAGTCCTACGCCGAGTCTACGACTCCACTACGGACTCGGAGGCTACTCCCATAGGGAGGATTGATTCAAGCATCCAAAAAAATTGTGTCCTACGGACCTGAAGCAAACAATGGCTGAATTAAAGTCTCTGCTCGAGTCTACGACTCGAACCGACACTCGGGGGCTACTCCCATAGGGAGCGCTGGTCGCGCACCCTATAGTCCATTGTGTTGACTACGTCCACGATGTCGATTCCTTTACAACAGCCGAACAAATTCAACTGACCCGATGAACTTCCGGGTGATGTGCTTCGCACTCGACACAACTTTCGACTCCGACATCCAAATACAAGGTTCAAGACAACTAAGTCTCCACCCGAATCTATGTTTCGGATGGAGACTCGGGGGCTATTGACATGGATATGCCCTACGGGTACCTAATGTTAGTATACCTGGTCCGGCCCGACGGAAGGCCCACTCGACGACCTGCCAGGGTCCATGACACATATGACGTTTCGGCTGCTATGAAGCCCATATGGACACGGAGTCTCAAGCGCACAAGACAAGGAAACCTCAAGACTAGAGTTCGAATCTAACTTGTAACCAACTCGTATCGGTACCTGAGACCTAGCCTTCCCATATATAAAGGCTAGGAGGGTCCAACGAGGAGGGCACGACCTACAGACGCCATAACCCCCCGATAGTCTAGACCACAATAGATCTACAGATCTAGATTTTGACTCATACTTTCGCACACGCATCCACGCCAGATCGAATCAAGACACCTGTAACCTTGGTTCGCCCGTAATCAAAGAGCGCATACAATGAGTAGGGTTTTCCCTCCGGGGGCCTGAACCTGGGTAAATCTTGTGTCCCCTGGTTGCTTGTCTGTTAACCGTGCCACGATCTCCAGCATCCCCATCTTCTCCAAAACCCAAGTCCATAACAATGGGCATTGACGAGATCAAACCTCGTCAGTGTCTCTCAGGTGATCGGAAAGTACTTGTTGGGTTGTATATATCGAGATGGAATTTGTCCCTCCCGAGTCGGAGAGATATACTTCGGGCCCACTCGGTAATCGATATCAACACCGCTTGCAAGCACGTGGTTAAGGAGTTAATCACAAAGTGATATCGGATTACAGAACGAGTAAAGTACTTGCCGTGAATGAGATTGAACTAGGTATGCCGATACCAACGATCGAATCTCGGGCAAGTAAAATATCGCGTGATGAAGGGAATAAATATATGGGATTAATTGAATCCCGGCATCATGGTTCATCTGATATGATCATCGATGAATATGTGGGAGTCAATATGGGTTTCCAGATCCCGCTGTTGATTATTGATAAAAGATCATGTCTGCATATTCTCGAACCCGTAGGGTCACACACTTAACGTGCCTCGACGCTAGGATAGAATGGATAATTGGTTTATGAGTTTTTGTTCGGAGTCTCGGATGAGATCCAGGACATTGCGAGAGGTTCTGGAATGGTCCGGAGAATAAGATTCATATAAAGGAAAGCAGTTTTTGGATTTCGGAATCGTTTCGGAGTATTTGGTATTGTACCGGAAGGTTCTAGAAGCTTCCGGAGTGGGACCAACGTGGCCCCACTTGTCGGAGGTCTGCGTGGGCCTAAGAGGGAGTGCCCTGGCCAATTTGGGCCAGGGGTACAAGGCCCCATAGGCCCAGCCGGCCAAACCCTAGGGAACCCTTCTAGAAGGAAGGGGAAACTTGCCCCCCACTCCAATCCTTGGGGCCGCCGCCCTAGGGCTTGGAGGAGGGGCCAAGGGGGACGGCCAGCCCCCTATATAAGGTGGGCAGGGGTTCACCCCTCCCCCCACTCCTCCAACCCTAGCCGCCATCATGCTGCCCTCCACCTCTCTCTCTCCCGACTGCGCGTAGACGAAGCCCTGTCGCAGAAACTCTCCACCATAACACCACGACGTCGTGCTGCAGATCCAATCTATCTCTCCACCCCACTTGCTGGACGGAGGAAGGAGGAGACGTCGCGGCACCGTACGTGTGCATCTCTCGGAGGCGCCGCCACTTGCGGCGTAGGATCGGATCGGATCGCGAGGAGGAGACAGCGAGTACGACTACACCAACCACGTTACTGAGCGTTTCATCTTGGCGATTTCTTCAACAGTATGAAGATCTCATCTATCTCTCTCGTTGATTGCATCTCCTAGATTAGATCTTGGCTTTCTTGTTCGCATCCATAGAATTTTTTTGATTTACTATGTTGCGAAACCCCTCAGTGGTATCAGAGCTAGATCTATGCGTAGATGTGTTTCACGAGTAGAACGCAACATGCTTGTTGCGGGCGTTGATGTTTTCTATTGCAAGCCTCTTGTTGTGTACTTCTTATGGCGCGGCATAGTGAGATCGAAGCGGTCCAGGCCAACTTTACGCGACCTCGTTCGAGATCGGCTCCGACTTGACGTGTGGCTTGTTCCACACATGCGGCTGGTGGATGCCAGTTTCTCTCACTATAGTAGTCATGGGATTTACACCGGATGTTAGCAACCATAATATCACCGTTGTGGCTTTCCGTAGGTAAGAATCGTTCTTAGCTTGTTACTCCCATAAGCCATGTAAAACATGCAACAACAAAGTAGAGGCGCCTAACTTGTTTTTACAGGGAGTGTTTTGTGATATGGTATGGCCCAAGACATGATGTGTATGTTGTATGCAATGATCATGTTTTGTAATATTTCACGACTTGCATGTCGATGAGTACACAACCGGCAGGAGCCATATGGTTGTCTTTATAATTGTGTATGACCTGTGTGTCAACTTCTTATATGCCATGTAATAGCTTTACTTTATCTCTAAGTAGTTAACAATAGTTGTACTTGCTATTCGTGGTGGAGGCAATCATGGTGGAGTGATGGAGATCATGCTGGCGCGCACAAGATGGAGATCATTGCGCGGAGATTGGCTATACCATGTCACATAAAATTACATGCATGTGATGTTTATCCTTTTATGTATGTTATTATGCTTAGATCGCGACGGTAGCATTATAAGATGATTCCTCACTTAAAGATCAAGATAAAATTGTGTTCTCCCCATGTATGAACCGTTACGAAAGTTCGTCGTGTTCAAGCACCTCGTGATGATCGGGTGCTATAAACTCTACGTTCACATTCAACGGGTGCAAGCCAGTTTTGCACACGCGAAAATATTTGGGTTTGACTTGACGAGCCTAGCATGTACAGATGTCACATCCCTAAATTTTCCAAATTTTGAAATGTGAAAAAATAATAAACAAAATAAACAATTGTTGATTTTTAGGGTGAGAAGAAACTTTTTGATTCCAATTGGAAACATCAAAAGCTATTTTGATCAAGTAAAATCCTAAAGGGATTTAAAAAAATAAACAATTAATAAATAAAGTTATAAAAGTTGGAATCACTATTTTTGGATCTTTTAATAAAAAGATTTGGTTTTCAAAAGAAAAGGTAGAATTATAAATAAGGATTATTTAATAGAGCCAAATTAAATCTTGGCCAAGATTTTGAAATAAAATATTTCTATTTGATAAAAAGAGTAAAGGTTTATTTAAATAAAATAATGAGGATTTATTAATATCCAATTTTGTTAAAGTAAAGGCTTTTCCATTTTAAATAAACACTAAAACTTGTTAATTTATTTAAAATAAGTTTTCCAAGCTGAAATGATTTTGGTATTATTTTAGATTTCAAATAGAGTTTTAAAATAAATCAAATCCTATTTGAATTAATGACTAAGGTCTATTTTATTTAATTATTCAATAGATCCTAAAAGAATAAAAGTATTATTTTATTATTGAGTTTGGATGGTGTTGTTAAACAGAATTAAAATAAATACAAAGTTTGGTGGTGGTTTGATTTGAATTGGTGTTTGAATTATTTGTTTAAAAATCAAATCAGAATATTCAAACAAAAAAAAGGAAAAACATTTGGTATAAAAAAATGAAAGAACAGACCCAACCCAATAAGCCCAGCAAGCCCAACTCGCAGCCCATCTTTTCCCCCCTCAGCGAATCGTTTTCTTACCCAACATCTCACACGCCCAGTCACTGACCAGCAGGCCCCACTCCCACTTCCTCCACCTCGCTGACAGACGGCCCCACGCCATCACGTCGCCGTTCTCACCCGCCGCGACCGTTTTCCCCCTCGCACCTCGCCGTTGCTGCTTTGAATCAGCGGCGTGAATTCGCATCAATGCGCGAGTAATACTCGTCCGTGATCACGCGCAATAAATCGCCTCACCCTCCTCCTCATTTTCCCCCAGACGTCGTCCACTCTCTGCCACCGGGCTGCCCCAATTGCCCGCTGTAAACCTCCTGCTCTGACGAGCGTCTCCGAGCGATTCCGGCCACACCCCGCCGCCCCTCGCCTCCCACTGCACACGAGCTTGTTCCCCACCTCCAGGCGCACCTGCCAGTACCTCGAACTCACCGGCGCGTGACCCACAGCCTCGGCTTCGACATCACCAGAGCGCCACCGTCGTCTGCTGTCGCTCCGACGAAGTCCCCTGGTAAGTTCAGACCGCCCCAGCACCTCTCGATGATGCTCACGTGAACCCCATGTTCGCCAGCGTCTAACCGTATGCCCCTCTTGCTTTAGGGTGACCTGCAGCCTCGCCCCCGACAACCTCCAGAGACGCCCGACGCCGACGCCGTCTCCGACGAGCAATTCCCTCCGTTCCTGAGCGCCCCTCGCCAAGCCAACGCCACCTCGAGCTTCCTCTGCGAGCACGGTGAGCTATTTCCCTTCTTCTCTAGCTTACTGAATAGCCAGCAACGCTGCCGCCAGTCGTCGTCGCTAGCGCCGCCCATCAGTGGTCATATGCTCTGAGCCGTTAGATTTTAATCATGTCTACACGATAGACCACTTAATCGAAGAGGTACGAGATAATCTGAACCGCACCATCTTACTTAGATCTAACGGATGTAACTGCGCAATCCACGCGAACCGGTATCAGTGAATAAGAAACAGATGCGTGGCACTGACCCTGTTTTAAAAACAGAAAATGTTCTATTAGATATGAAATTTTGTAAAATTCATAACTTTAGTTCTACACGTCCAAATTTTGCAAATTTTATATCAATGGATTCAGAGGAACAAGTACTTTGCAACCATGCACTTTGTTTAATGTTTTGCTTCAAGAAAATTGGTTGAATTTGCAGAAACATATGTAGGCATAATTTGAATATAAAAATTGTTCTACATATATTTTTGAGATGAAATCTTTGCAAAATGGTTTGTTGTGAACCTACTGACCATAGGAAACAATTTATGGATTTATAAATGCATTTTGTGAAGTTAAGGAATAAATATTTGAGTTAGCACATTTCTAGTCAAATAAAAATATTGTTTTTGGTTTAGAAATGATTTTTGAGTAAAACCTTTGGGAAATGATTTGATTCAAACCTTATGACCCTAAACACCAAGTTTTGAGAGTTAAAATATATTTGGTGAACCCTTTAAAGAATATTGCTTTACTAAAAGCATTTTCAACCACATAAAATATTGATTTGATTTAAAAATGGTTTATAGATAAAACCTTTTGCAAATGGTTTTACCACTTTTGTAAATGACCACTTTGAACTTTACAATGTTTAGAGCCTAGTAGAAACCACTTTTGCAAATAAAACTATCTTTTGCATGCTTGCATGCATGACCTTGTTTCTATTATTTTATGTGTGATAAATTGGTTGGAATGCTAGTTGAATTTGTGTTTGCTTGATTGAATTGTAGTGGAATTATAAGAGTGTGATATTTGCAAGATCAAGAAGTGAACCAACATTCTCTACTAAAAAGGCAAGTGACACTATCATCCATGTCCTACTATTTTCATTACACCTAGTGGATTTTGTAACATGCATGGAAAGGACTACTATATTTTATGCTATGCTAAATCCTAATAGGATATCATTATATCTCCCTTAGTGGAAACACTGTAGATGTACTAAGCTTAGCCCTGCTATATATTTGGGATGTGATACATGTTATGATATATGAAGTATTGAAAAGATATATGTTTTATATAATAAAACAAGTACTCAATGAACCACCTGGGTGGACAAGGATACTCAATTGTTGGACAAGGTGGCAACAAAAGGAACCATGTTTATATGGCTATCTATTTTTGTATGTGCACTAGAAGAAAACCACCCAGGGACTTAGAGATTGAACATGTTTCTCGTACAGTGGCTTCCGTGTACAGCCACATGCTAAATGGGCTCTGGCTTAGTCAACTACATAGTGGAAGACCCATGCATTGGCATCTTCAGGTTGACTAGAATTGTGTAAGGGAAATAGATCCCTACATTGGTGCCTAGATGACAAGATAGCATTGTGTATTGGGAGGACTTCTATGGAAATACTTTGTCACATTCTCCATCTGCCAGTACTCCATCTTGGTGAGTACTTATCCAGAATCCACTGGTGGCGTCAAGACGAGATTGTGTCATGTGGGTAAAGTGTACAACTTCTGCAGAAGATCAAATTCTAAGTACTTAGCCGTGTCCCCGGTTATGGACAACACTGAGCAACTAAGGCCTGAAGCTATGGAAGATCTCGACATTCCAATTTCTCAAAGTTAAAACTTGATGGTGACAATAAGGGATTTGAAGCACTTGGAGTTATCCAAGAAGTTCAGAAAGATTTGACAAAGATCAAAACTATTTTGAAAAGATAGGATAAAACTATATTACTTTATGCAAATGAGCCTAACCCCACCTAGCCAAATATGCATGCAATGATAGGATCCACTTATTTCTACATAGTAGTGAAACTTGCCAATACAATTCAAATGTATTGACCCTTGTGGCTGCAACTTATTATGTTGCAGGTTTGTTTGATGTTAGTGAAGTTTGTTGAATAGGATTACAAGTCTACAACCAACATGATTGCCTGTGGCACTTTGAAGATGAAGGACTCCATGCTTTATAGATTTCTGCTGCAATGTAATGTGATAGCCAAATGAGCTATGTAAGATGTAATAAATTATTTTATTCCTGGTTAGAAAGTTGTATTATGACCTTTGTTTCTTGATATTACATCTTAACTGTGGATGCTAGCTATTGATCCTGGGACTAGCATTGTAAACACAGGGATCTCTACCTTATTAAAGGTTGGGAACCTTACAGATGGTATCAGAGCACTGTGTTGCCTGTAGGATTGTAACCCTAGGATTGGACAAAAACCCTTAGGAAAATAGGAGTTGTATTTGTTCCAAAACTTATTTACAAACAATCTTGTAAACTCTTTCCTCAACCTTTTGGTTTTGATTCTACATCTATTCCTTTTCAACTTGATGGACAAAGCCTACCCCATGGCCAAAGACTTCACCATGAGCAAAGGACTTCATCAACTCTAATGACTTCAATATCTTCAGGTGATTTCAACCTTATTCTCAACAAGGACTTCAACCTTGGATATCACTAAGGACTACAAGTGAAAACTAAGAGACATTAGAATGCCTACCAAAACATTTATGTCATGTTAGTGTATGGATCATATTGACCTATGAGGTATGATTATACTAAGTTATTTATTTCAAGAAAACTTGTTGTTTCCTTCAACTCATGAGTTAAGCTCATAAGTTGTTAAGAGAATAGTTGCTTGATGATTGTTTGATTGGTTGATTGAACTTGGTTGTTTTGAGTTGCGTGTTAGAACTTCTTAAAACCTATCCATCATTACTCATCCCTATCAAACCAACAGATGCCTCCCCGTCGTGCCAACCCCAACCAAAACAACAACATCACTCCTGAGATGCAGCAGATGTTGACAGATCAGACACAACTGATGCAGGAGATGACCACATTCATGCAGAATCAGAACAACAACAACAACAACAACAACAACAACAACAACAACAACAACAACAACAACAACAACAACAACAACAACAATAATAATAATAATCAGAATAATCCTCCAGCACTTGACATGCTCACCAAGTTTCTGAAACTAAGACCTGCAAGGTTCTCTAGAACAATTGATCCAATGGAAGCCAATGACTGGTTACGTTCAGTGAACAAAGACTTAGTGACTTTTGGCTGCACCGATGAAGAAAAAGTTAGGTTTGCAGAATTTCTGCTTGAAGGACCAGCAGCAACATGGTGGGACAACTTTCAGATCACAACTCCCCTTGAAGATGTAACTTGGGCTATTTTTGAGGATGGTTTCCGTACAGCTCACATTTCACCTGGAGTGATGTACTTGAAGAAAAAGGAGTTTCACAATCTGAAACAGCGTCACCTCAGTGTGGCTGAGTATATAGAAGAATTCAACAATCTGGCACGATATGCACCGGATGAAGTTGATACAGATGCTAAGAGAAAGGAGAAATTTCTTGAAGGACTTAATGATGAGTTAAACATGCAGCTAGCTGTTGCCTATGTCCCAACTTATCAATCACTCTGTGACAAAGCCACTATATTGGAAAACAAGATGAATCAAGTTGAGAACAGAAAGAGGAAGCATAAACTCAAGAATCACTCAGGATCATCAAAGAAGAAGCATTCATTCAAAAAGATCAAGGAAGATTCTGAACCACATCAGTATCACCACAACAACAATGGCAGTGATAATAATGGAAATGAATCATCAATGGAGATGACCTTGGTCAGAACCAACATGACACTTTCAAGAAGAAAGATATTAGCCAGTTGCAGTGCTATAATTGTAAGGAACTTGGACACTATGCATCAGACTGTCCTGAGAAGAAGAAGAAAAATGATGCTAGAAGATCCAATGGAAATGACTCCAATGTGACCCAGAAAGGACATGTCAACCACATTCACATGGATGGAAACTTTGAAGAGATAGAAGAAGTGGATGTCAGAAACTAGTTAACTCAATTGAGTCAAATAAGGATTCCTTGTCTGGATATTAAGTGTTGAACCCATAGTCAAGTGAACCATCAATGTAACCCTATGAGACTTTATTTTAAGGGTGGTAGTACCCTAGTTGTCTTGAAGCCAACTTGTAACCCTAGCCTTCCCAAATCTCGGGACGAGATTTCTTTTAAGGGTGGTAGCATGTCACATCCCAAAATTTTCCAAATTTTGAAATGTGAAAAATTAATAAACAAAATAAACAATTGTTGATTTTTAGGGTGAGAAGAAACTTTTTGATTCCAATTGGAAACATCAAAACCTATTTTGATCAAGTAAAATCCTAAAGGGATTTAAAAATATAAACAATTAATAAATAAAGTTATAAAAGTTGGAATCACTATTTTTGGATCTTTTAATAAAAAGATTTGGTTTTCAAAAGAAAAGGTAGAATTATAAATAAGGATTATTTTATAGAGACAAATTAAATCTTGGTCAAGCTTTTGAAATAAAATATTTCTATTTGATAAAAGAGTAAAGATTTATTTAAATAAAATAATGAGGATTTATTAATATCCAATTTTATTAAATTAAAGGCTTTTCCATTTTAAATAAACACTAAAACTTGTTAATTAATTTAAAATAAGTTTTCCAAGTGTTTTATTTATTCATATAAAACCTACTGAAATGATTTTGGTATTATTTTAGATTTCAAATAGAGTTTTAAAATAAATCAAATCCTATTTGAATTAATGACTAAGGTATATTTTATTTAATTATTAAATATATCCTAAAAGAATAAAAGTATTATTTTATTATTGACTTTGGATGGTGTTGTTAAACAGAATTAAAATAAATACAAAGTTTGGTGGTGGTTTGATTTGAATTGGTGTTTGAATTATTTGTTTAAAAATCAAATCAGAATATTCAAACAGAAAAAGGAAAAACATTTGGTATAAAAAAATGAAAGAACAGACCCAACCCAACAAGCCCAGCAAGCCCAACTCGCAACCCATATTTTCCCCCCTCAGCGAATCGTTTTCTTACCCAGCATCTCACACGCGTAGTCACTGACCAGCAGGCCCCACTCCCACTTCCTCCACCTCGCTGATAGACGGCCCCACGCCAGCACGTCGTCGTTCTCACCCGCCGCGACCGTTTTCCCCTCGCACCTCGCCGTTGTTGCTTTGAATCCGCGGCGTGAATTCGCATCAATGCGCGAGTAATACTAGTCCGTGATCACGCACAATAAATCGCCTCGCCCTCCTCCTCATTTTCCCCCAGACGTCGTCCACTCTCTTCCACCGGGCTGCCCCAGTTGCCCGCTGTAAACCTCCTGCTCTGACGAGCGTCTCCGAGTGATTCCGGCCACACCCCGCCGCCCCTCGCATCCCACTGCACACGAGCTTGTTCCCCACCTCCAGCGCACTGCCAAGACTTGAACTTCGCCTGCGTGACCCACAACCTCGGCTTCGACATCACCAGAGCGCCACCGTCGTCTGCTGTCGCTCCGACGAAGTCCCCTGGTAAGTTCAGACCGCCCCAGCACCTCTCGATGATTCTCACGTGAACCCCACGTTCGCCCGCGTCTAACCGTATGCCCCGCTTGCTTTAGGGTGACCTGCAGCCTCGCCCACGACAACCTCCAGATACGCCCGACGCCGACGCCGTCTCCGACGAGCAATTCCCTCCGTTCCTGAGCGCCCCTCGCCAAGCCAACGGCACCTCGAGCTTCGCCAACCCTCTGCGAGCACGGTGAGATGTTTCCCTTCTTGTCTAGCTTCCTGCATCGCCAACAACGACGCCGCCAGGCCGCTCCGCCGCCAGTCGTCGCCGCTAGCGCCGCCCATCAGTGGTCATATGCTCTGAGCCATTAGATTTTAATCGTGTGTACACGATAGACCACTTAATCGAAGAGGTACGAGCTAATCTGAACCGCACCATCTCACTTAGATCTAACGGCTGTAACTGCGCAATCCACGTGAACCGGTATCAGCGAATAAGAAACTGACGTGTGGCACTGACTCTGTTTTAAAAACAGAAAATGTTCTATTAGATATGAAATTTTGTAAAATTCATAGCTTTAGTTATACATGTCCAAATTTTGCAAATTTTATATCAATGGATTGAGCAGAACAAGTACTTTGCAACCATGCACTTTTTTTAATGTTTTGCTTCAGGAAAATTGGTTGAATTTGCAGAAACATGTGTAGGCATAATTTGAATATAAAAATTGTTCTACATATATTTTTGAGATGAAATCTTTGCAAAATGGTTTGTTGTGAACCTACTGACCATAGGAACCAACTTATGGATTTAAAAATGTATTTTGTGAAGTTAAGGAATAAATATTTGAGTTAGCACATTTCTAGTCAAATAAAAATATTGTTTTTGGTTTAGAAATGATTTTTGAGTAAAACCTTTGGGAAATGATTTGATTCAAACCTTCTGACCCTAAACACCAAGTTTTGAGAGTTAAAATATATTTGGTGAACCCTTTAAATAATATTGCTTTACTAAAAGCATTTTCAACCACATAAAATATTGATTTGATTTAAAAATGGTTTATAGATAAAACCTTTTGCAAATGGTTTTACCACTTTTGTAAATGACCACTTTGAACTTTACAATGTTTAGAGCCTAGTAGAAACCACTTTTGCAAATAAAACTATCTTTTGCATGCTTGCATGCATGACCTTGTTTCTATTATTTTATGTGTGATAAATTGGTTGGAATGCTAGTTGAATTTGTGTTTGCTTGATTGAATTGTAGTGGAATTAGAAGAGTGTGATATTTGCAAGATCAAGAAGTGAACCAACATTCTCTACTAAAAAGGCAAGTGACACTATCATCCATGTCCTACTATTTTCATTACACCTAGTGGATTTTGTAACATGCATGGAAAGGACTACTATATTTTATGCTATGCTAAATCCTAATAGGATATCATTATATCTCCCTTAGTGGAAACAATGTAGATGTAGTAAGCTTAGCCCTGCTATATATTTGGGATGGGATACATGTTATGATATATGAAGTATTGAAAAGATATATGTTTGATATAATAAAACAAGTACTCAATGAACCACCTGGGTGGACAAGGATACTCAATTGTTGGACAAGGTGGCAACAAAAGAAACCATGTTTATATGGCTATCTCTTTTTGTATGTGCACTAGAATAAAACCACCCAGGGACTTAGAGATTGAACATGTTTCTCGTACAGTGGCTTCCGTGTACAGCCACATGCTAAATGGGCTCTTGATTAGTCAACTACATAGTGGAAGACCCATGCATTGGCATCTTCAGGTTGACTAGAATTGTGTAAGGGAAATATATCCCTACATTGGTGCCTGGATGACAAGCTAGCATTGTGTAATGGGAGGACTTCTATGGAAAGACTTTGTCACATTCTCGATCTGCCAGTACTCCATCTTGGTGAGTACTTCTCCAGTGGCCACTGGTGGCGTCAAGACGAGATTGTGTCATGTGGGTAAAGTGTACAACTTCTGCAGAAGATCAAATTCTAAGTACTTAGCCGTGTCCCCGGTTATGGACAACACTGAGCAACTAAGGCCTGAAGCTATGGAAGATCTCGACATTCCAATTTCTCAAAGTTAAAACTTGATGGTGACAACAAGGGATTTGAAGCACTTGGAGTTATCCAAGAAGTTCAGAAAGATTTGACAAAGATCAAAACTATTTTGAAAAGATAGGATAAAACTATATTACTTTATGCAAATGAGCCTAACCCCACCTAGCCAAATATGCATGCAATGATAGGATCCACTTATTTCTACATAGTAGTGAAACTTGCCAATACAATTCAAATGTATTGGCCCTTGTGGCTGCAACTTATTATGTTGCAGGTTTGTTTGATGTTAGTGAAGTTTGTTGAATAGGATTACAAGTCTACAACCAACATGATTGCCTGTGGCACTTTGAAGATGAAGGACTCCATGCTTTATAGATTTCTGCTGCAATGTAATGTGATAGCCAAATGAGCTATGTAAGATGTAATAAATTATTTTATTCCTGGTTATAAAGTTGTATTATGACCTTTGTTTCTTGATATTACATCTTAATTGTGGATGCTAGCTATTGATTCTGGGACTAGCATTGTAAACACAGGGATCTCTACCTTATTAAAGGTTGGGAACCTTACAGATGGTATCAGAGCACTGTGTTGCATGTAGGATTGTAACCCTAGGATTGGACAAAACCCCTTAGGAAAATAGGAGTTGTATTTGTTCCAAAACTTATTTACAAACAATCTTGTAAACTCTTTCCTCAACCTTTTGGTTTTGATTCTACATCTATTCCTTTTCAACTTGATGGACAAAGCCTACCCCATGGCCAAAGACTTCACCATGAGCAAAGGACTTCATCAACTCTAATGACTTCAATATCTTCAGGTGATTTCAACCTTATTCTCAACAAGGACTTCAACCTTGGATATCACTAAGGACTACAAGTGAAAACTAAGAGACATTAGAATGCCTACCAAAACATTTATGTCATGTTAGTGTATGGATCATATTGACCTATGAGGTATGATTATACTAAGTTATTTATTTCAAGAAAACTTGTTGTTTCCTTCAACTCATGAGTTAAGCTCATAAGTTGTTAAGAGAATAGTTGCTTGATGATTGTTTGATTGGTTGATTGAACTTGGTTGTTTTGAGTTGCGTGTTAGAACTTCTTAAAACCTATCCATCATTACTCATCCCTATCAAACCAACAGATGCCTCCCCGTCGTGCCAACCCCAACCAAAACAACAACATCACTCCTGAGATGCAGCAGATGTTGACAATGTATACAACTGATGAAGGAGATGACCACATTCATGCAGAATCAGAACAACAACAACAACAACAACAAAAACAACAACAACAACAACAACAACAACAACAACAACAACAACAACAACAACAACAACAATAATAATAATAATCAGAATAATCCTCCAGCACTTGACATGCTCACCAAGTTTCTGAAACTAAGACCTGCAAGGTTCTCTAGAACAATTGATCCAATGGAAGCCAATGACTGGTTACGTTCAGTGAACAAAGACTTAGTGACTTTTGGCTGCACCGATGAAGAAAAAGTTAGGTTTGAATTTACGCTTGAAGGACCAGAAGCAACATGGTGGGACAACTTTGATCACAACTCCTTGAAGATGTAACTTGGGCTATTTTTGAGGATGGTTTCAGACTCACATTTCACAGGTGATGTACTTGAAGAAAAAGGAGTTTCACAATCTGAAAGCGTCACCTCGGTGTGGTGAGTATATAGAAGAATTCAACAATCGGCACGATATGCATGGGATGAAGTTGATCTGATGCTAAGAGAAAGGAGAAATTTCTTGAAGGACTTAATGATGAGTTAAACATGCAAATTTAGTTGCCTATGTCCCAACTTATCAATCACTCTGTGACAAAGCCACTATATTGGAAAACAAGATGAATCAAGTTGAGAACAGAAAGAGGAAGCATAAACTCAAGAATCACTCAGGATCATCAAAGAAGAAGCATTCATTCAAAAAGATCAAGGAAGATTCTGAACCACATCAGTATCACCACAACAACAATGGCAGTGATAATAATGGAAATGATACTGTCAATGGAGATGACCTTGGTCAGAACCAACATGACACTTTCAAGAAGAAAGATATTAGCCAGTTGCAGTGCTATAATTGTAAGGAACTTGGACACTATGCATCAGACTGTCCTGAGAAGAAGAAGAAAATGATGCTAGAAGATCCAATGGAAATGACTCCAATGTGACCCAGAAAGGACATGTGAACCACATTCACATGGATGGAAACTTTGAAGAGATAGAAGAAGTGGATGTCAGAAACTAGTTAACTCAATTGAGTCAAATAAGGATTCCTTGTCTGGATATTAAGTATTGAACCCATAGTCAAGTGAACCATCAATGTAACCCTATGAGACTTTATTTTAAGGGTGGTAGTACCCTAGTTGTCTTGAAGCCAACTTGTAACCCTAGCCTTCCCAAATCTCGGGACGAGATTTCTTTTAAGGGTGGTAGCATGTCACATCCCAAAATTTTCCAAATTTTGAAATGTGAAAAATTAATAAACAAAATAAACAATTGTTGATTTTTAGGGTGAGAAGAAACTTTTTGATTCCAATTGGAAACATCAAAACCTATTTTGATCAAGTAAAATCCTAAAGGGATTTAAAAATATAAACAATTAATAAATAAAGTTATAAAAGTTGGAATCACTATTTTTGGATCTTTTAATAAAAAGATTTGGTTTTCAAAAGAAAAGGTAGAATTATAAATAAGGATTATTTTATAGAGCCAAATTAAATCTTGGCCAAGCTTTTGAAATAAAATATTTCTATTTGATAAAAGAGTAAAGGTTTATTTAAATAAAATAATGAGGATTTATTAATATCCAATTTTGTTAAATTAAAGGCTTTTCCATTTTAAATAAACACTAAAACTTGTTAATTTATTTAAAATAAGTTTTCCAAGTGTTTTATTTATTCAAATAAAACCTACTGAAATGATTTTTGTATTATTTTAGATTTCAAATAGAGTTTTAAAATAAATCAAATCCTATTTGAATTAATGACTAAGGTATATTTTATTTAATTATTAAATAGATCCTAAAAGAATAAAAGTATTATTTTATTATTGACTTTGGATGGTGTTGTTAAACAGAATTAAAATAAATACAAAGTTTGGTGGTGGTTTGATTTGAATTGGTGTTTGAATTATTTGTTTAAAAATCAAATCAGAATATTCAAACAGAAAAAGGAAAAACATTTGGTATAAAAAAATGAAAGAACAGACCCAACCCAACAAGCCCAGCAAGCCCAACTCGCAACCCATATTTTCCCCCCTCAGCGAATCGTTTTCTTACCCAGCATCTCACACGCGTAGTCACTGACCAGCAGGCCCCAATCCCACTTCCTCCACCTCGCTGACAGACGGCCCCACGCCAGCACGTCGTCGTTCTCACCCGCCGCGACCGTTTTCCCCCTCGCACCTCGCCGTTGTTGCTTTGAATCCGCGGCGTGAATTCGCATCAATGCGCGAGTAATACTCATCCGTGATCACACACAATAAATCGCCTCGCCCTCCTCCTCATTTTCCCCCAGATGTCGTCCACTCTCTTCCACCGGGCTGCCCCAGTTGCCCGCTGTAAACCTCCTGATCTGACGAGCGTCTCCGAGTGATTCCGGCCACACCCCGCCGCCCCTCGCCTCCCACTGCACACGAGCTTGTTCCCCACCTCCAGGCGCACCTGCCAGTACCTTGAACTCGCCCGCGCGTGACCCACAGCCTCGGCTTCGACATCACCAGAGCGCCACCGTCGTCTGCTGTCGCTCCGACGAAGTCCCCTGATAAGTTCAGACCGCCCCAGCACCTCTCGATGATGCTCACGTGAACCCCACGTTCTCCCGCATCTAACCGTATGCCCCGCTTGCTTTAGGGTGACCTGCAGCCTCGCCCCCGACAACCTCCAGATACGCCCGACGCCGACGCCGTCTCCGACGAGCAATTCCCTCCGTTCCTGAGCGCCCCTCGCCAAGCCAACGCCACCTCGAGCTTCGCCAACCCTCTGCGAGCACGGTGAGATGTTTCCCTTCTTGTCTAGCTTCCTGCATCGCCAACAACGCCGCCGCCAGGCCGCTCCGCCGCCAGTCGTCGCCGCTAGCGCCGCCCATCAGTGGTCATATGCTCTGAGCCATTAGATTTTAATCGTGTGTACACGATAGACCACTTAATCGAAGAGGTACGAGCTAATCTGAACCGCACCATCTCACTTAGATCTAATGGCTGTAACTGCGCAATCCACGTGAACCGGTATCAGCGAATAAGAAACTGACGTGTGGCACTGACTCTGTTTTAAAAACAGAAAATGTTCTATTAGATATGAAATTTTGTAAAATTCATAACTTTAGTTATACATGTCCAAATTTTGCAAATTTTATATCAATGGATTGAGCAGAACAATTACTTTGCAACCATGCACTTTTTTAATGTTTTGCTTCTGGAAAATTGGTTGAATTTGCAGAAACATGTGTAGGCATAATTTGAATATAAAAATTGTTCTACATATATTTTTGAGATGAAATCTTTGCAAAATGGTTTGTTGTGAACCTACTGACCATAGGAACCAACTTATGGATTTAAAAATGTATTTTGTGAAGTTAAGGAATAAATATTTGAGTTAGCACATTTCTAGTCAAATAAAAATATTGTTTTTGGTTTAGAAATGATTTTTGGGTAAAACCTTTGGGAAATGATTTGATTCAAACCTTCTGACCCTAAACACCAAGTTTTGAGAGTTAAAATATATTTGGTGAACCCTTTAAATAATATTGCTTTACTAAAAGCATTTTCAACCACATAAAATATTGATTTGATTTAAAAATGGTTTATAGATAAAACCTTTTGCAAATGGTTTTACCACTTTTGTAAATGACCACTTTGAACTTTACAATGTTTAGAGCCTAGTAGAAACCACTTTTGCAAATAAAACTATCTTTTGCATGCTTGCATGCATGACCTTGTTTCTATTATTTTATGTGTGATAAATTGGTTGGAATGCTAGTTGAATTTGTGTTTGCTTGATTGAATTGTAGTGGAATTAGAAGAGTGTGATATTTGCAAGATCAAGAAGTGAACCAACATTCTCTACTAAAAAGGCAAGTGACACTATCATCCATGTCCTACTATTTTCATTACACCTAGTGGATTTTGTAACATGCATGGAAAGGACTACTATATTTTATGCTATGCTAAATCCTAATAGGATATCATTATATCTCCCTTAGTGGAAACAATGTAGATGTAGTAAGCTTAGCCCTGCTATATATTTGGGATGGGATACATGTTATGATATATGAAGTATTGAAAAGATATATGTTTGATATAATAAAACAAGTACTCAATGAACCACCTGGGTGGACAAGGATACTCAATTGTTGGACAAGGTGGCAACAAAAGAAACCATGTTTATATGGCTATCTCTTTTTGTATGTGCACTAGAATAAAACCACCCAGGGACTTAGAGATTGAACATGTTTCTCAAATGCAGTGGCTTCATGTACCACATGCTAAATGGGCTCTTGATTAGTCAACTACATAGTGGAAGACCCATGCATTGGCATCTTCAGGTTGACTAGAATTGTGTAAGGGAAATATATCCCTACATTGGTGCCTGGATGACAAGCTAGCATTGTGTAATGGGAGGACTTCTATGGAAAGACTTTGTCACATTCTCGATCTGCCAGTACTCCATCTTGGTGAGTACTTCTCCAGCGGCCACTGGTGGCTTCAAGACGAGATTGTGCCATGTGGGTAAAGTGTACAACTTCTGCAGAAGATCAAATTCTAAGTACTTAGCCGTGTCCCCGGTTATGGACAACACTGAGCAACTAAGGCCTGAAGCTATGGAAGATCTCGACATTCCAATTTCTCAAAGTTAAAACTTGATGGTGACAACAAGGGATTTGAAGCACTTGGAGTTATCCAAGAAGTTCAGAAAGATTTGACAAAGATCAAAACTATTTTGAAAAGATAGGATAAAACTATATTACTTTATGCAAATGAGCCTAACCCCACCTAGCCAAATATGCATGCAATGATAGGATCCACTTATTTCTACATAGTAGTGAAACTTGCCAATACAATTCAAATGTATTGACCCTTGTGGCTGCAACTTATTATGTTGCAGGTTTGTTTGATGTTAGTGAAGTTTGTTGAATAGGATTACAAGTCTACAACCAACATGATTGCATGTGGCACTTTGAATATGAAGGACTACATGCTTTATAGATTTCTGCTGCAATATAATGTGATAGCCAAATCAGCTATGTAAGATGTAATAAATTATTTTATTCCTGGTTCTAAAGTTGTATTATGACCTTTGTTTCTTGATATTAAATCTTAACTGTGGATGCTAGCTATTGATCCAGGGACTAGCATTGTAAACACAAGGATCTCTACATTATAAAAGGTTGGGAACCTTACAACAGACATGGCCTCGGAACACACAAACCGAAAGGTTAAGCATGAGTCATATGAATGATATGATCGACACTTCATTGTCTACCATTGAAACCACATCTCTTCAAATGAAGATCGGATTAGGTGTGGTGAATTTGGATCATGTTCACTAAAGAACTTGAGGGATGTTGAATTTAGTGAGAGTTCATCTAGTAATTTGATTAAGTTGAACTAGTTATCATGAACATTGTCTAAATTATATTTGCAAATTTTGTAGATCAAATGGCTAAGTCCAACTTCAACTTCAACGTTTTTGCTGAGAAAGAAAAGCTTAAGAACAATGGGTCTAACTTCACCAACTAGTTTTGCAATACGAGAATCATTCTCGCTGGCGGACAAAAGGACTATGTACTAGAGAAAGCGCTAGGTGACGCCCCTGCCATTGATGCGGCGGCTGATGAAAAAGCTGTTTATCTGTCGCGCAAAGATGATTATGGAGTGATTAAGAGTACCATGTTGTTTGCTATGGAATCGGACCTTCAAAATCGTTTTGAGGAGTTCGCCGGGCCCTTTGAGATACTTGAGGAACTGAAAACCATGTTTCAGACTCAGGCCCGTTCTGAGAGATATGAGATCTCTGAGAAGTTCTTTAACTGCAAGATGGAGGAAGTGAGTTCCGTTAGTGAGCATGCCATTAAGATGTCGGGCTACACTCAACGTCTTGAGCAACTGGACTGCAAGATTCCAGAAGAGCTCGAGATTGACAGAGTTCTCCAATCACTCCCTCCTAGCTACAAAGGTTTTGTAGTTACACACAATCAAATTGGTTCCACTGATACGATCACTGAGATCTTCGCTAAGCTGAAAGCTGCGGAGGTGGACATCAAGAAAGATAATCATGTGTTGATGGTCAACAAGACCCCTAGTTTTAAGAAAGGTAAGGGTGCAAAGAAATCCTTCAAGAAAGCGTAAGCGTTGCGTTGCCCTGCCGAGAAGAATCTCAAGTCGGACCTAAGCCGGACAATCGAGTGCTTCTATTGCAAGGACAAGGTCCTTTGGAAGCTTAACGTTCAAGTACTTAGCGGACAAGAAGGCTGGCACCATTAAAGGTATATTTGATATACATGTTATTGATGTTTACCTTACTAGCACTCGTTGTAGTGCCTGGGTATTTAATACTGGTTCAGTTGCTAATATTTGTAACAAGAAATAGGAGCTACGGAATAGACAGCGGCTAGCAAGGGATGGGGTGACGATGCGCGTTGGCAATGGATCAAGAGTTGATGTGATGGCCGTCGGCACGCTCTCCTTAGTTTTACCTTCGGGATTAGTTTTAAACCTTAATAAGTGTTATTATGTGCCTGCGTTGAGCATGAACATTATATCTGCATCGTGTTTATTACAAGATGGTTATTCATTTAAATCGGAGAATAATGGTTGTTCTATTTATATGAATAACATATTTTATGGTCATGCACCTGTTATGAATGGTTTATTTCTTCTAAATCTCGAAAGCAATGAAACGCACATCCATAACATTGAGGCTAAGAGATGCAAAGTAGATAGTGATAATTCAACTTATTTGTGGCACTGTCGTCTAGGTCATATTGGTGTAAAACGCATGAAGAAACTCCATTCTGATGGACTTTTGGAATCTCTTGATTTTGAATCATTTGACACGTGCGAGCCGTGCCTCATGGGAAAGATGATCAAAACCCCGTTCTCCGGAATAATGGGGCGAGCAACGGACTTGTTGGAAACCATACATACCGATGTATGCGGACCAATGAGTGTTTCGACGCGCGGTGGATATCGCTATTTTCTCACTTTTACAGATGACTTAAGTAGATATGGGTATATCTATTTAATGAAACATAAATCTGAAACGTTTGAAAAGTTCAAAGAATTTCAGAACGAAGTGGAAAACCATCGTAACAGGGAAATTAAATTTCTACGATCCGGTCGTGGAGGTGAATATTTGAGTTATGATTTTCTCACGCATCTTAAAGCAAGAGGAATCGTTTCGCAACTCACGCCACCCAGAACACCACAGCGTAATGGTGTGTCTGAACGCCGGAATCAAACTCTATTAGATATGGTGCGATCAATGATGTCTCTTACATATTTGCCGTTATCATTTTGGGGTTATGCATTAGAAACCGTTGCACTCACTTTAAATAGGGCACCATCTAAATCTGTTGAGACGACACCGTATGAACTATGGTTTGGTGCTAAACCTAAGTTATCGTTTCTTAAAGTTTGGGGATGCGAAGCTTACGTCAAGAAGTTGATGCCGGACAAGATCGAACCCAAAGCAGAGAAATGCGTCTTCATAGGATACCCTAAGGAAACGATTGGGTATACCTTCTACCACAGATCCAAAAGAAAAGTGTTTGTTGCAAAAAACGGATCCTTTCTTGAGAAGGAGTTTCTCTCGAAAGAAGTGAGTGGGAGGAAGGTAGAGCTAGACGAGGTTATTGAACCTTCTCTCGAGTTGGAGAGTAACGCAGCACCTGAAATTGTTCCAGTGTTGTCTGCACCAACAAGAGAGGAAGCTAATGACGAGGATCATGAAACTTCGAACGATGCTACTACTGAACTTCGCAGGTCGACAAGGTCATGTGCCACTCCTGAATGGTACGGCAACCCTGTCTTAACCGTCTTGTTGGTAGACAACAGTGAACCTACGAACTTTGAGGAAGCAATGATGAACCCAGACTTTGAGAAATGGCTATAGGCCATGAAATCCGAATTGGGATCCATGAGCGAAAACCAAGTGTGGTGTCACATCCCAAGATTTTCCAAATCTTGTAATGTGAAAAATAAAATAAACAAAATAAATCTTTGTTGAAAATCAGGTTGAAAAGAAACTTTTGTTTCTAAAAGGAAACTTAAAATCCCATCTTGAACAAACTTTGGTTAAAGTTTGAATCCAACAAAATCCAAATCAATAGAAATGCATTCCTCAATGATTGTATCTGGAAATTTAAACACTTGGAAAATAAATCCAAAACCCTAAACCCTATTGGAATAAAATCATTTCCAAGTTATCTCCAAATCCATGGATTTGATACATATAAAAATTGTTCAACAAACAATCACAAAGGATCAAGAAAGACAAACAGAAATATTATAAGACCATGGAAATTGGTTTCACTCAATTTGGAACCATAAATAAAATCTTATGGATTTTATAAGACAAAGATAAAATTATTAAATAAAGAATATTTAAAGACCAAATCAAATCTTGGCCTAACCCATAAACAAGTGGAATAAATTATAATCCAAATCTAAATAAAATATTGGATAAAGAAATTCCAAAATAAAATTAAATGATCTAAACCAAATCCTATGGTAATTAAAACAAATACCCAATCTTAAATGATTAATAAATCATATTAAAATACTTTCCAAATAATTCAAGATGAATTATTTGAACCAACTAATCAAATAAAAACCTACTAAAAAGATTTGAATGGTTTTGGAAAATCAAATGGTGTTTAGAAATATTAATAAATCTTATATGATTTAAAACTAAGCCTATTTTGAATAAATAAAAGACCCAAAAAGAATAAGGTTTTATTCAAAAAAAATGATTTCAGAATGTGCTACTAATCAACATTTGAAACTACCCAAACTTTGGTTGAGATTTGAAATCAAATTGAGGTTTGAATTGATTAAACAAAATCAAAAAGAACAAAAGAAAGAGAAATAGAAAAACAAATAGAACAGAAAAAAATGAAAACAAACTCGACCCAGCCCAGCTAAGCCCACCTGGCCTAGTTAGCCCAGCTCCTCTCCTCCCCGCAGAAAACGATTCGAACCTGCGAATCGACCCACACTGACGCTGACTATGGAACCTCACCCCACACTCTCTCCCTCGCTGCCAAGCGGCCCCACTCTCCCCACTCATCGTCTTCACCCACCACGCTGACCACGCCCCCTCTCGCTGGCCGTTGCTGCCAAATCAAAGCCGGCGTAATATGCAGTAACGCCGCGATTAATAGGCCCCTTGACCATGCATGTTAAAGCGTCTACCCCTCCTCTCTACTTCCCCTCCCTCGCACACACCAGCTCGCCACCGGGCTGCGCAAATTTCACCAGAGGCCACGCTCTTCTCCGACGAACTCGCGAGCAAATTCCGGTGACCCCGCGCCACCCCTTGCCTCCCCGAGAACACAGGCACATCCCCCAGACCCAGGCGCACCTCTCCGTATCATCAGCTCGCCCGCGCGTGCTTTGCAACGTCGACAACGACGACGACCCGTAGCGCCGCTTTGCCATTTACTCGGAGGTTTCTGTAGCTCGGACCGCCCGAGCTATTCGATGATGCACGCATGTTCCCGATCGTCGCGCGTCTAACACCTTTACTTTGCTTTGCACGCCTGTATCCTCGCCCCGTCGGCGTCGGCCGTGCAAGCTGGCAAGATCTCCGGAGGAATTCGATCAACCCGTCGCCTTCACAAACCAAGGGCAGGTTGAGCATCCCCGTGCCTCGGCGATCACTGTGATCCATCTCTTCTTCTTCCTTGCTTCCTCTAGCGCCAGCTCCGCCGCTAGCCGAGCGTCGCCGCCGCGCGCTTCCGCTGAGCGCCGCCCGAGTTAGATCAGATCGTCGCTAGTCGTTGGATGCAAATCGTAGGGACACAATAGATGACTTAACGAACTGTTTTTGATCAATCTGTGCCGCACGATCTAATTAGATCTAACGCCTCCCGTAGTGTGATCCATACGAAACGGTATCAGCGAGTAAGAACACGCCACGTGTCTCTGTCGATTTGAATTAGAACAGATTTGATCTATTAGATATGTGATTTTGTAAATTGCATAACTTCTAATCTACACGTCCAAATTTTACAAACTTTATATCAATGGATTCATAAAAACAATCCCTAGCCAACTATGCCATTTGTCCTGTAAAAATCTTCTGTTAAAATGTTTGGTTTTGCAGAAACTTGTGTATGCATGTTTAGGATATAAAAATTGTTTTGAAATGATTTTGAGGATAAAATCTTTTGCAAATAGTGTGTTTTGAACCTACTGACCATAGGAAACAAATTGTGGTTTCAAAAATATATTTGGTGAAACAAAAGAATGAATCTTTGATTTAAACCATTTCTAGTCAAATAAAAATATGGTTTGATTATTAAAAATAGTTTTGGAAGAAAACCTTTGAGAAATGTTTTGTAAATAAACACTCTGACCCTAAACACAAGGTTATATGGTTTGAAAACATATTTTGTGAAACCTATAGAATTTTGCCTTAATAAAAGCATTTCTACACCACATAAAATAATGACATGGTTTAAAAATGGTTTATAAAGTGAAACCTTTTACAAATGACTTTGCCACTTTATAAAATGACCATTAGGTGTTTTAAAATGTTTGTTAACCATTATAAACCACTTTTCTAAATAAAACAATCTTTAGCATGCTTGCATGCATTGTATTGTTACTATCATTTTATGTGATGTTTTGCTTGATTGGTAGATTGAGATTGTGCCTTGCTTGATTGAATGGTAGTGACTTGAAGAGTGTGATTGTTGCAAGGAAAAGGAGTGAACTTATACTCTCTACCAAAAAGGCAAGTGATGCTTCATACTTTTGTCCCATTATTTTCACTATGCATTAGTGATATTTCTAAGTAAGACTTGCATGGAATTTTGCGAAGTATAAACCATGCTATGGGAAATCCTAGTAGATGAAACCTTAGTAGAATTTTCCTAAGTTAAGATTCCTACTACTATCATGCTTAGCTTAGCTAATAGAAAACAAGGGTGGAATATATATTCATGCTATGGAAAATTTCTAAGTCTGAGGACTTGAGTTTTGTTTAATAAAACAACTAAGTAAATGAATCACTTGGGTGGAATGGAAGGAATGGTTTGTGTTGAGTGGTTACACAAGGCCAGGGGACTGGTGAACCTTGTGTATCTCACTTGTAGAAAGCCACCCAGGAACAAAGAGATTTGAGATGTCAAATGTTGAGAAGCTTCAAGTGCAGCCACATGGCAATATGGGCTCTGCCTGGATCATATAGGTCGCAATAACTTAGCCAAATGGACACTTGGTGGTAGGGGTTTGATAGGTTGGAACGCGTCCATTCTGGTCTAAGGGAAGGCTTCTGAAAGATCTTGTCTTGGTGAAACCAAGTCTTGTGGGGAAAGTGCACCACCTATGCAGAGTGTAAAATCTAAGTACTTAGCCATGTCCCTGGTAAAGGACAATTTGAACATCAAGACATGGAAGCTATCAAGAATCTCATCATCCAAATTTCTAAGTTAAAAACTTGTGGTTGAACAAGGGATAAAGGATCTTCAATCTTTGATTGGTATATGCCTTGGGTGATTTTTGTCAAGCAAAAACTTAGTGTTTTCAAATGATAAGGAGAAATATATTTTTGAGCAATGCAAGCCTCAACTCCACTTTGCCAAATGCATATAGATGATAGACTCCACTATACTACCATAGTATCACTTGCCAATACAATTCAAATGTATTGACCCTTGTGGCTGTAACTTGTTATGTTGCAGGTTTGTTTGATTTAGTGAAGTGTGTTGATTAGGATTACAAAGCCTACAACCAACATGTCTGCCTGTGGCACTTTGAAGATGAAGGACCCCATGTTTATAGATACTCTGCTGCAATGTAATGTAATAGCCAAATGAGCTATGTAAGATGTAATAACTTATTTTATTCCTGGTTATAAAGTTGTATTATGACCTTTGTTTCTATATATTACATCTTAACTGTGGATGCTAGCTATTGATCCAGGGACTAGCATTGTAAACACAAGGATCTCTACCTTATTAAAGGTTGGGAACCTTACATGTGGACTTTGGTGGACCCTCCTAGCGACCGTAAGGCCGTTGAGTGCAAATGGATTTTCAAGAAGAAAACGGACGCGGATGGTAATGTTACTGTCTATAAAGCACGACTTGTCGCAAAAGGGTTTCGGCAAGTTCAAGGTGTTGACTATGATGAGACTTTCTCTCCCGTAGAGATGTTTAAGTCCATTCGGATTTTATTAGCAATTGCTGCATTTCATGATTATGAAATATGGTAGATGGATGTCAAGACTGCGTTCCTCAATGGCAACATTGATGAAGAGTTATATATGATGTAGCCCGAAGGTTTTGTCGATCCTAAGGATGCTAATAAGGTGTGCAAACTTCAGCGTTCCATTTATGGACTGAAGCAAGCATCTCGGAGTTGGAACCTTCGTTTTGATCAAGTGATCAAGAGCTTTGGATTTGCTCCAAATTGCTTTGAAGCTTGTATCTACAAGAAAGTGAGTGGGAGCTCAGTGACATTTTTAGTATTATATGTGGATGACATATTGGTTATTGGAAATTACAGTGATATGCTTAACAATGTGAAGAGTTATTTGAACAAATGTTTTTCAATGAAAGACCTAGGAGAAGCTGCTTATATATTAGGCATCAAAATCTATAGAGATAGACAAAGAGGCCTAATAGCTTTAAGCCAAAGTACATACCTAGACAAAGTTCTAAAAAGGTTCAGAATGGATAAAGCAAAGAAAGGTTCATTTCCCATGTTGTCAGGTAATATATTGAGCAAGGCTCAGTGTCCAGCTATGGTAAACGATAGAGAAACTATGAGCAAGGTGCCATATGCCTCGGCCATAGGTTCTATCATGTATGCCATGCTGTGTACTAGACCGGATGTGTCCAATGCTCTTAGTTTGACGAGCAGATACCAAAGTGATCCAGGAGTGGAACACTAGACAGCCGTAAAGAACATCCTAAAGTATTTAAATAGGACTAAAGAAATGTTCTTGGTCTATGGAGGTGATGAGCAGCTCGTCGTAAAAGGTTACGTCGACGCTAGTTTCGACACCGACCCGGATGATTCTAAATCTCAGATAGGATACGTTTATATTTTGAAAGGAGGAGCCGTGAGCTGGAGAAGCTGAAAGCAAAGAGTGATCGCGGGATCTACATTAGAAGCGGAATACATGGCTGGTTCAGAAGCGTCAAGTGAAGGAGTTTGGATCAGGAACTTCATCACTGAGCTTGGTGTGGTTCCAAGTGCCTTGGACCCACTAGAGATATTGTGCGACAAAACTGGCGCCATAACACTGGCTAAGGAACCAAGATATCATCCAAAGACCAAGCACATCAACCGCCATTTTCATATAATTCGAGATTATATAACAGATGGAGATCTGAAGATTAGGAAAGTACATACGGATCTGAATGTCGCAGATCCGTTGACTAAACCTCTTCCACGAGCAAAACATGATCAGCACCTTAATGCCATGGGTGTTAGATTGTTGTCGGATGTAAACTATATTATTGACTCTAGTGCAAGTGGGACACTGTTGGAATTATGCCCTAGAGGAAATAATAAAGATGTTATTGTTATAATTCTTGTTCATGATAAAGTTTATATTCCATGCTAGAATTGTATTAAGCGGAAACTTTGATACTTGTGTGGTTTATGAACAACACCGTGTCCCTAGTACGCCTCTATGGACTAGCTCATTGATTAATGATGGTTAAGGTTTCCTAACCATAGACATGAGTTGTCGATTAATAATGATATCATGTCATTAGGAGAATGATATGATGGACAGAACCAAATTAAGCAGAGCAATTAGATCATGTCATCATGTTCATCTTTGCGAAGCTTTTTACTATGTCAAATATTGTATTCCTTAGACCATGAGATAATGCAACTCCCTAGTATCGGAAGAAAGCTTTGAGGTCATCAAACGTCATCCTATGTGAGTGTGATCATAAAGGTGTCTCTCAGGTGATCGGAAAGTACTTGTTGGGTTGTATGTTTCGAGATGGAATTTGTCCCTCCCGAGTCGGAGAGATATACTTCGGGACCACTCGGTAATCGATATCAACACCGCTTTCAAGCACGTGGTTAAGGAGTTAATCACAAAGTGATATCGGATTACAGAACGAGTAAAGTACTTGCCGTGAATGAGATTGAACTAGGTATGCCGATACCAACGATCGAATCTCGGGCAAGTAAAATATCGCGTGATGAAGGGAATAAATATATGGGATTAATTGAATCCCGGCATCATGGTTCATCTGATATGATCATCGATGAATATGTGGGAGTCAATATGGGTTTCCAGATCCCGCTGTTGATTATTGATAAAAGATCATGTCTGCATATTCTCGAACCCGTAGGGTCACACACTTAACGTGCCTCGACGCTAGGATAGAATGGATAATTGGTTTATGAGTTTTTGTTCGGAGTCTCGGATGAGATCCAGGACATCACGAGAGGTTCCGGAATGGTCCGGAGAATAAGATTCATATAAAGGAAAGCATTTTTTGGATTTGGAATCGTTTCGGAGTATTCGGTATTGTACCGGAAGGTTCTAGAAGCTTCCGGAGTGGGACCAACGTGGCCCCACTTGTCGGAGGGATGCGTGGGCCTAATAGGGAGTGCCCTGGTCGCTTTGGGCCAGGGGCACAAGGCCTCATAGGCCCAGCCAGACAAACCGTAGGGGAAACCCTAGGGAACCCTTCTATAAGGAAGGGGGAAACTTGCCCCCCACTCCAACCCTTGGGCCCCCGCCCTAGGGCTTGGAGGAGGGGCCAAGGGGGCCGGCCAGCCCCCTATATAAGGTGGGCAGGAGCGCACCCCTACCCCCACTCCTCCAACCCTAGCCGCCATCATGCTGCCCTCCACCTCTCTTTCTCTCTCCCGACTGCGCGTAGGCGAAGCCCTGTCGCAGAAACTCTCCACCATAGCACCACGTCGTCGTGCTGCAGATCCAATCTATCTCTCCACCCCACTTGTTGGACCGAGGAAGGAGGAGACGTTGCGGCACCGTACATGTGCATTTCTCGGAGGCGCCGCCACTTGCGGCATAGGATCGGATCGGATCGCGATAAGGAAACGGGGAGTACGACTACACCAACTACGTTCTGTTGAACGTTTCCGCTGTGCGATTTATTCAAGGGTATGAAGATATCATCTCTCTCTCTCATTGATTACATCTCCTAGATTAGATCTTGGCTTTCTTGTTCGCATCCGTAGAATTTTTTTGATTTACTATGCTGTGAAACCCCTCAGCATATCCTCCATGAATTACCATATAATATGCACGCTACGAGTGATAACAGCCACGACCCGCACATCCGGCTCCATGCGAGAGGGAAAAGATACAGCTGACTTCTCCGTCCCATTCCAAATCTCATGGTCAACGCATAATATACGGCGCAAGAATCACTGGCGACATTGGTTGTTAAGTCCTAGATAATATGTTCCTTTACCACCGGAACTCTTATAGTAGGTTAGTACCTCATGGTAAATAAGCTATAATCACATTATTATGAAAATGGTATTTTCTGACCTTTTTCAAATGCAGGTGATGACAACACTGGATTTTTAAATACTTTATAGAAAATAATCAAAGGACATGAGCAAGTGTGAACTTGCCTTTTGTGATTGCAAGATTATGCACTCAAGGTCTTCAAGACAATATAAAATCTAATAGCTGAAATCTGCATCATTGGTCCGGTAAGGACTAATGTTTAAAGAAGCAAGATGCTTTTATGCATAAGTAATGTAATGCAAGTTGATAAACGCAAATCCCGAGAATAACGTTGTTTTGGGGTTTGGATACTGGAATTGGTTTTTCTTGGAATGTGTTGCCCTTTTAGATTAAGTTTCATACATGTGCTTCTTATTAAGGCTTGTGAGTGTGTGGGAAACAATATGTAATTATAATATCATAAAACAATGAGATACACAATTGTGGAATGCTACTCAAAGACTGCTTATATAGGAATAGCCTTATCTTCAAGTTTTACTTTACAAGTAATGTCACTTATAAAGAATTTAAATGTTAACAATCCTAGGTATATAAGTAAAGCTTAATGTGATTATTATTAATTGTTATTTGATGCTTGAAGTGGCAAAAAGAATAACATTTGAAGAAAAGATTTCTTTACTAAGGTTTAAACAATATTTGTGGTTAATTAAATATGATAGATGTTGTTTGTGCTTGCTTGAATAGTTTGGACTTGAGATGCTTTATAACTTAATTATAATAGACCAAAGTTAACTATAAAACATATAATAAAGTTTTTAGCATTATACTTAAATCTTGTTCACCTTATAATGTTTCTTTAAAGTTACTTAAGAATGGCATTACTTCTATTGGAGTAGTGGTTTCTTTACATTATAATGGTATAAAGGGATTTATCTCCCTATAAGGTGTGGTTAAGGTTTATGAATAAGTAAACAATATTATTTACTACTTATGAACTCACTTATAGTGTTTTGATTTGTTTATAAACTTGTGGTTAACATAAAGAATGGGTTTTATCTTATTATAATTATTCTTGGAGGTTTTATATTAATTAAGAATCCTTTTATAAAATAATCTACATTCATGGTTGAGAGATAATTTAATAAAATTATATTTAAAGTGGTTAATTCATTTTGAATGCACACTACCAATATTTAAGATTAATACTATTTATTAGACTCAATTGATTAATTTTTAGAACTATTTACAAGTTTCATTTACCTTTATAAGAATTATTAATTTAAGAGATAGGTTTAAATTCAAGTTATAAAAGTGTTTAACTTTTTATTTAACTCAAAAGTGGAATATCTCATTTTTAACATGTAGGTATTATTTTTGTGATCATTTTGGTATATTACATTTATTTTTGTGATTTATAAATAATAAGATATGATTTTAATAAGGTTTATTACTTTATAAAGACTTATTAAATAACAAATATTTAATTAAGTGGACTAATAATGCGTGATTATAGTTTTAAATTATAATTCTTATTTTTCTAAAAAAAATGGTATTTTTTATATTTTTAATATTTACTAATATTAAAATATGAATTTTCAAAGTTTTATTATTTATAAAACTTTTATTAAATACTATTTATTTAAATAATTATCATAATAGTATTTGATAATGGTGTTAAGGTTGTAGATTTTATTTTTCTAAACATTTTCATATATTATATGTATTTTTATGATTTATAAAACAAAAGCTATTAATTAAACAAGATTTAATTCTTTTATTTTATTTCTATAATATTACTATTTGAATTATATATTTTTAATTATTTCTTAAATAGAAATGAAACTTTTTACACCAGAGGTAAACTTACCCAGGGTCCCTGCCCGTGGGCCAGTTGCCACATGGCATAGCTCACAGTAGCAAATGCATTTGTTACCATTTCTATTCTTACTCCTAGACAATGACAGATGGGCCATAGCCACGCCAGATGCCACATGGGCGTAGACTGAGTCAAACTCTGGACCAGGTCAATGATGACATCACCTCATCGGATTTTGATGTCATCATGCCAGAACACGGCGGCGCCGCCAAAATATGGCACGCGGATTCAATTTAAAGGGTGCGTTTGAAGCGGCTGGATACAGTGAGTAGAATAGGGTGGCTACTCCGGCGAGTTAAAATACGGCGGCGTTCGTTGGCCTCACGACAAACTCTTTCTAGAGGATGAATTAGGAAACAATAATAGGTCTAGAGATGCGTGAATGTACCCTGAGTGCAGCTGCGTGATCGTTGTCGATGACGGTGAACGGAGATGAGCGCAATTCTGCGGATTCCGACGACCGCCGTGAAAAGGATTCGAGAAATTTGCCTCCATCTGAGCTCCTCCTGATGCGGTGCTCCCCATAGACGATCTACGCACGCTGGCGCATCTCCTGGACCACTCCATGGACTCTGGGACGAACTCCACATGTCGGCGTGCTCCGATGACTGTGGCTAGGTTCTCGGTTGCAGATGGAAAGGAGAGGAAGAAAGTGAGGATAAGGATGAGGGATTTAGAGGAGAGAACCACGTCACAAGGTTCTTATCTTCGGCCAGGGCCGGGCGAGCATCACGGCGCCGGGAGATCGACGGCGAGAGCACCTCCACGCAGCTGCTTATCGCCAGTCCCGAGAAGGAAGAAAAGAAAAGGACGAAAGGTTATGCAGGCAAGTACTAGGCCGAAGTGGGCTGCTGCGGAGCGAGCGGTGGAGTTTTGCTATGACATGCGGGCGACAAATAGAGAGAAAAGGAAATGGGCCGTGGGCCGGATTTGGTGTTTCCTCTGTTTTTTCCTGGTTTTATTCCTTTTTCATTTTCTGTTTTGTTTTCAGGTTTGTATTTTTCTATTTGGTTTGAACTTTTCTTTTTGGAATTTTATTTGATGAATACTTAAAGCAACAATAAAGTTATTAAGAATCAATTTGTGAACTTTTATTATGTATTGTGATATTTTCTTTATTTCCTTTATATATATTATTTTCTATAACATTGTTTTCACTTTTATTTGGAGTAATTAAGTTTTAAAATATTTAATAATATTCATAGGGTTTATTTATGTGTATTTAATTACATAGTATAGGATAGGATGGTTTATAATATTGGATCCCCACTTATTCCATGTTCATATGGGATAAGTGGTTAGAGAAATGAATTAAGGACTTTGTCTCATGATTATAGATAGAATATTTATGATATGTTGATGAGAAAACTTATTCATAAGTTTAGAGTTCTGAATTGTAATTACTCACCCTAGGGTTTAAGGGTTCTTGATACATTTGTAGTCTTTTGTTGATATGAATAAAGATTAATGGCTAAACACATTGTCTTTATGTTTGAGATCAGAATGATGTTATCAAGAATGTCTCATGAAAAGGATTTGATAAAATAACTCCTAAGCACATATGGTTATGTTAATTAGAAATGATAAAAATGTGCTTAATTGATTTGTTATAGGAAAATATTCCTATAAATCATTGTGGAAACAAGATGATAGATCAATTAGATGAAATGGATAATATGTTTGGTAAAGATATAGGGTCTAGTGTTTACCAAGAATTCCTATATTCCATACTTCATAATTCTGGACTTCTGATTAAGGAATTCCTTTCCTAGATATATTACTTCTTTATATCCATCATCATGTGCTAACATGATGAGCTTTGCTTCACAAGGATATTCTTATCCACCTTTTATGCTTCTAACACCTCTTGTAATTCCAATGAGCTTGATTCTAAAGCATTTCTTAATCTTTTCATATTTATATTTGGGTATATCAACTACTCTGATGTTGATAATCCCCAATCCAACAAGTAGTTACTTCTAACTCCAATCATACTCTTCCTTAATCATCCATCACTAATACTACCCTAGTAGTTGTATATATACACTTTACTTCATCTCAAGAGTTAGTATTTCCCAAGAGTAAAATACTACTTCTTTAATCCAATGTTGCTCTAACATTATCTTAATCATACTATCATATCTCTACTTTATTCCAGTATCTTATACTCCAACCTCTCATTACATTAATATGACTTGTCATGGCTAATCTAGGATAATATATCTATACTATGGTTCAATCATGTTTTATCCACCAATGTCACTTATACTTGGTATAAGCATTTAATATTGGTGAGTAAGGCATGATCATTATAAACTTGTGTTCACCAACCTCTCGCCGATATATTACTGGGTTGCTAGCAGAAGTAGGATCTGATCACCGGAGTCGGATATGAACTTGGGTAAACTTGTGTTCACTGTTTCTGAAACATCCGACGTTTGACACCCCATCTTCTCAACGCCTTCAAACCCCCTATGACGTACTTGTCGATAATCCAACAACACCTAGACTTACGAAAAGATGCTTACAAAATTCTATTACAGACGAGCATGTCAACCACACGGCAACTGTGAGAGATTTCTCAGAGCAACTTCCTTCCCTCTTTCCAATCACCTAACCCCCGACGCGTCCGTCAAACAATTCCATAGCAATATATCCATAAGTGTAGCTTAGTTCGTAAAAACAATTCTCAAATTTGTCCACAACTTAAGGCGTAGGTGTGTAAAATTAGCTAACCTTCTTTCTCAGCCCCTCCATCCTATTAATTAAGTCCTAATAAAAAAATCACGAGACAGTTAGGCTAGTCATAGTGGGAGTAACTTAGCCAGTAACATGCATGTACATATAATGCCAGGTAAGTAAATTGGTGACATGGCATGGTAATTAATGAAGAAAGAGAGGGAGATAATAACTTAGCTAGTTACCATAACATCACACATACCAAGACCATATAAATCTACAATCTAATTAATAAGTTCTTGGATGACACCACACACATGTTACTTTTCACTATAAAAATAGTAACATTAATTAGACTAAGTTACTTATCACTATGACCAACCTTATAGCTAGCAAGAAAAGAATTGGAGGAGAGAAGCCAGGAATTGTGATCATGACGCATGCATACGTGATTCATGCTAAACGAGAAGACAACTGTTTTCTTAGGCCTTTTCCAGTGGGTGTATCTTAGCACGTTTTTATAGGAGATATTAAACTTAAGAAACAATCATCATAATAGGGTGTATCTTAGATGGAGTTTCTTAGAGATGTTGTATTTAATGATTTTATGCTCATGCATGTGTGTGATTGGATTAGCCAAGTTTTTTTTGCCTATGGTTACGTGCGGGAGGTGTAGCTTAGCTAAGATATAACATCACTCTCTTTCTTCATTAACTATGGTGCCACATAAGCAAATTGCCTGGGATATAGACCTAAGATACACCCATTATGAAAGGCCTTAGGGCAAGTTACCAACGGGACTTATGCGCGCACGTGGGTGGGGCCTACCTAATCATGCGGGAATCTCATCTAACGCATATGGAACGGAAAGAAAACAGGCAAATGGAAGACGCGAATCTAAAATCAGCGTTGTGCGGACGATGCAACACCGACGGCATATACCGTTGCCGGTAGGTTCGCCGCGTTGAGAACATATCTCGTTGCTGCAGAAATATCCAATAAATTTGTAATATGCAAAAGATGTACAGCTAATAAATAAAAATATAAGCATATAATCCATGGGAAATCGGACTGTCCACATTTTTGGTACGGAAAGTCACGGGTGGAGGGGGGCAATTGCCCCCTCCTCGCCCAACGTAAGAATATAAGATTTCTTTGACATAAATTTGTTTAACTGAAATATGAAAGATTAAAACATTGGCCACAATAGTTAGGAAACAAAATTTAACGAATATGATTCGTAAAAATTCAACATGAAATTAAATATATAATTAATTGGAGAGTTTTCTACGAACATTACTAGTACTAGACATACAGAAATAAGTAAGATAGAGATTAGCATATGGTACACTCCAGTATGCCAATTGGCCGTAGCAGCAACGGTGGCGGCAGCCTCGTTGGCCGCCCTCTTGGACGCAGCGGCGGCCTGTTTGGCTTCAGTAGCCATAGTGCTGAAGAATGTGTGGAAGTAGTGGATCGAAGGCGAGCAATTGCGTCGAAGACGCTCTCTAAAATCCTAATCGAACCTCTCCCGTACAGGATCTGGAGAGACATGGTTTCGGAGGCCTGCTCTTCCGTCAGTCGTGTACGCGGTGGACGGAATGAGATCACCCGCTCTTATGTATCTAGAGAGGAGAGAACTCTCTTGGCAGTGGTTCTCTTCTGTATCTAAAGAGGAGAGAACTCTCCAAGATATAGGCACAACCGTAATTAATTACTAGAAATGCCCATAATAAATTACTGAAAACGTAGGCAAGGCGGACGGCGGAGAAGGAGCACGTGTGTAGAACGCCTCTCTTCTTTTCACACCAAGTCATACCAGTGGGAGAAGAGCTCACCTTATATGTTGGTGAAAATCTCTCCCAACTAGCCGTGTGAGACTAAACTTTCTCCACTCCTTTTGCCATGAATGGTCTTTACAGATTTTTCTGAAATTGTTAGATGGGCCTAAAGCCCATCCTATATTTCAATACAGGACTGACATATGCTCATGCTCTCTTGCACTGTGCTTTCTTTGTTTTCCAACTAAGTCGAGAGCTTTCACTAGTTCCCAGATCAAGTTCTGCACACATATTCAGGATGGGAATGGGCCGGGTCGACCCGCCGGGTCACTGACCCGGCCCAAAATTTCAGGGCCAATGGGTCATGCGGGTCGGCCTCAAACAGAATTTGGGTCGTGAGGCTGATCGAGTGTTAGATGGTCGTGACAGAGCCGGCCCAGCTTGTAGCCGTCAGCTACTCATAATCGTTTTTCTCGCTTTATGTCAAGCTGGTGGCGCCGCATTCAGCTTATGTTCATATCATCATCCTAGCTAGCCGTCTGTTCATCGTCCCGTAATAAACCGTCCAGCTCTAGCTCTCATGCTTGGCAGCTAGCTGATGCCTACCTAGTCGATCACATTCTTGCACATGTATGCGATGTACAATGACAAGATAGAACTATACGATGCATGTATGTACGATACACATATAAAGCAGCTTGACCTGGATCTATGTACAAAATCTTTTTAGCTCCTACACTACACCACTGTATTAGTAGAAATTTAGTTAGAACCAAATAAAACAACATATGTTACTAAAAATTGGGTCGACCCGAAATACCCATTGGGCCACCAGGGCCACTCGCTACTCATGATATGGGTCGATCCATGGGCTCACAAATTGGACCCGAGGCCACAGGGCCAGGTCCAAGGCCAGGGCCGGGTCGGCCCATTCCCATCGTGAACACATATATACAATCTGCAGCGTCTGGTCATTTTCATGCCGTTGATCTATCGGCATCTAGCCTTTGTCGTCAAGACTCAAGAATAGTACACTTCATCAGGTGCTTTCGAGATGGGATTGAGTAATAAACCACATGCTTATTCCGTGCTTTGATCCTGGCATGTAGTACGATCCAAATCCCACGGCTCTGTTATTACCATGCCTATTGTCCCTGCTCGATCGGCAGTGGATGCGTCCGTTTGTGATGGTGGCTTGTGCGGCTATGCATGTGGGGATCTGATCCATGGACCGGACGGAATCCGATCTGTTGGTTATGCATGGTCCAGTCTCGGCCAATTGGTTGGCTGCTGCATGCACGTGGAGCGTAGCCATCGGCGTGAAGACGCTTGGGCTGTGTAGTACGATTGAGACCAATCCAGTGTGTGGTTTTGGAAAGGCGCAGATTGGAGAGACGAAAGGAGACGCCCAGATGGCTCAAGATTAGACCGAAATATTGGTGGCGAAAGAGAGGGCTAGATATCTATGTGTGTGACTGGGAAAATGTGTACTATGTCAGGGATACCGGTAAACACCAAAGACTAAACATTTTCCTATTGTTTTTTTAGCGTACTTTTATTAATTACAGTAAGTCCAAAAAGCTGTTGTGAAATAATTGTCAGCCATAATAAAATTGGACAAAAGGATGAGACTATGGAAAATGAAGCGGGCTGTTAATTAAGGAAGTTACACATGCTTACAATACATGTCTTCTTTTCTATAAACTTAAGCGCGCTTGCTTGTGAGCAATGTCAGGAGTGGCGCCTAGGGACCCTAGCCTAGGGTGTAACACAGACCGACAAGTGTAGCGAGAATCTGTGCAAAGATAAAAACACATTCTCGTGACTCATGAGAGGCATACACAAAGCTAGCACCAATCGGGTCTTTTTTTTTTTTCTTTTTTTCTTTTTTTCTTTTTTTTTTTCTGTTCAAAAAAAAAATCGGGTCTTTTTTTTTCTCAAGAGCACGTTAAAGACGTACCTTATCTTTATAGAAGACAGAAAAGCTCAATTACAAGAAAGCTAGATCCCAACGGCTAACAATTGGTCTGGCTGAACTCTCCCCAACTCACACACACCCTGCTCCTAAACCTAAGCCTACTCTCGCACCATTTGTCTTCTCCCTCCAGCCAAGGAAAACCCCCATTGCCCGAACTTCTCTCGGATGCAGTCAGTAAGCTGTTGCACATTGCGCTGATCCCTGGTGTTCCCAAATACTTTTGCGTTCCTTTGCTTTCACAACATCCACGACACCAGAATCACCAGAGTGTCGAACTTCCTTCTGTAAGTGGCATGCACTCTCACTGTAGCATGTACACCAATCCGGTCATAGGATGCCAGCCCATTCTAGCGAGCAGATTAGGTGTGAAAACTCCGATTGTGTAACAATAGCTAGGATAACAACTTAACCGACCATAGGGTGGTTTGGGATTTTTCACCACGCTTCTTCGGCTCGCATGATTTTCAAAACCCTTGAAATAATGTAGTACGTACTGTACTATTAGAATGTTATGTCGTAATGAATCCTCTTTAAAAACAGAACACGTAAATCTACAATAGAAGTTGTTTGGTTGCGCCATATAGAAAATAAATAAACAATAATTCATGTGAAAAAATTGGCGCGTGATATAGTTGCATCGAAAACAAAGGAACCTTTACATGGTGGCACAAATCTATTGTTTGTAATCTCATAATCCAAACTATGTGAAGCTTTAGGATCCTCCAAAGTTGCTACGAAATTCATTTGCACCAAGAGCCCCCAGTTTATGGTTCTTTGCCATAACGCAAGATATCCACGTGGCACTCGTGGCACCAGTTCGCATCTGTGCGGCAGCCACAACTGTCTTGTCTGTGTGGCTGGGCGCTAACCAGTTTAACGACCACACACAAGTGCATGGCTTGTCTCAAGGTGAAAGTCGGGTGGATGGGGAGCGTGAAGGAGGAGCCGAGGGCGCACATGCGCAGGACCACCACCGAGGGGAAGGAGACCACAAACTTTGAGTCAGAGATGCGGCGGACTGGCCACTCATGGCCTGGCAGAACCACGCTGAGCTCCTCCTGGAGAAGGGACTCTATCACCGCCACCGAGAGAGGGGGCACCTGGTCCGGGAGAACCGACACCCTCGCCAGGGTCTCCGGAACCTTCATCTGCACAACCCCCAGGTCAATGTAGTAGAAGCCCCCGTCGACACCGTGACCATAGTACTCCAGACTCTCCCTAGGACGCGGGATGGCGGTCGCCGGCATGCTGCCACCCCCCCGAGATGCCGCGAGGCCGGGGGCGAGAACCGAGGCCCCCGAAGTGCCCGCGACGGTCGCATACGGGCCCTTCTTCTTCTTGCTCTTTTTCTTCTTCTTCTTGGGCGCCGCCGCCGTGTCCACCCCGACCTCGCGCCGCGCCGGCTCAACACTCGCGGGAAGGGGCGGGGGGACCTCCTCACGCCATGGGCCAGCATCCGCGTGGCCAGCCCCCTGCCGGGACAGAGCCGCCCCGTCATGTGACAGCAGAGCCGCGGACCGGAGACGGGCCTCACGGTCCCTGTCCGCCGCAGATGGCCTCGGGGGCGACCGCCTTGGCTCCTCAGCGCCCGCACGGGGTAGGGAGGCGAAGGCCCGGCGGTCGGAGCCCGGCTGGCGGCGAGCAACGGGGGTGGCGGTAAGCCCATGCTGGCCGCATGCCGTCGATCCTGTCACGGGGGAGGGAGGCGTCAGCGGGGAGGAGCAGCGGGAGGCAGGCGTGGCGCCGACAGGCTCTGGGACGCGGTGCCATCGAGCGGCGAGTAGGCCTGGAGCGAGGAGGGAGGCGGGGAGAGTGCAGGTGGGGAGACAGCTCGGACAACTGGTAAGGTTTAGGGCAAGGGAGGGGGACTCCTCCACCTGGGCAGGGGTGGGCCTAAGTGGGCGATGACATGGTTATACCCTACGGGTACGTAACTTCAGCATACCTGGTCCAGCCCAAGGAAGGCCCACAGCAGACATACGCTGGCCCATGAAGATTTTCGGGTGGCCAAGGCCCATGACGCCTTCAGATCCTTGGAGAGCAAGACTAGCATAGATAGGAAATTCAAAGGGGTAAAACCCTATAACCTGTAACCGACTAGGACTACGCCCGGTACCTGCCTAAGTCTATATAAAGGCCAGGAGGACACGTCCTAGAGCTCTCGACTCATACTCTCGCATATGCACCTCACTCCAGATCGAATCTGCGCACCCTTGTAACTTTCGGTTCCGCCGTAATCAAGAGCAGACAAGCAGGAGTAGGGTTTTCCCTCCGGGGGCCGGAACCTGGGTAAATCTCGTGTCCCCTGGTTGCTTGTCTGTTAACCGTTCCACGATCTCCAGCATCCCCATCTTCTCCAAAACCCAAGCCCATAACAATGGGCATTGATGATATTAAACCTCGTCAATTGGCGCCGACCGTGGGGATCGGGGCTGCTGATTGTGCGATCGTGACGGTCCCGACCCGATCGATCTACAAATCTGCAGCAACGGAGAATCACCTCCTCTTAGGCACTTTCGACTTCATCGCCCACTCGCCGGCCACCATGAAGGACTTCGAGCCAGTAGGCGACGGACTCGAAATCTTGTTCGGAAGCTTCTGCTTCTAGGTGGGGCAAACTGGGACCCTCCGCCTTCCTGAGCGGGTGCCCCTACCATCAATCAGGCCCGCCTCGTGGGCTCCGCACCCTGTGCTACGCACGTCACCATCGACAGATGAGTCCTATGACGGCAACAGCTGCAACTCCGATCTGTACGATCCACCTTCAAATAAAGGGACCTACGGTTCCGGATCCGAAAGCTGCGGCAGCAACGGACCAATCTACGAGCGCTACCAATGCGCCGCAGTCATCCAGGAGCAGCAAACGCCTAACCCGCCACCCAACACGAACCCCAACCCGCAGGACGAAGCGGCAACGGCGGGAAATGGAAAAGCCGGTCACCCAACGCTGGAAAACAACGGCCACCTCATCCAACTTAGCAAAGAAGGATGGGTCCAGGCACGCCGTGCCGTAGCAGGCGACATAGTCCTGCCTGTGGACTCCCCACGTGAACTACTGATGGCATACCACTACCTCCTCATCGAGGAGCGCAAGAAGCAAGTCAAGATGCAGGAGACGCTCGACAAACGCAAGCAAGCAGCCTCTGAGTCCAGCGCGTGACGAGCTGCGCTCTCCGCCATGGCACCCGGCTCTAGCACAAACCGAAACCCGGGAAACAAGCACCACTCTCGGGTGGAGAACATGGATCCCAGAGAACGTCGTGATGTGACCCGAACTCTCCACACATCGTTCATGGAGATGGATGCCGACGGCAACATCATCCCGAAGACACCGCAAGCTGCAATCATGGCAGCCACTGCGTATCTCGTGGCCCACCCACCTCCGGAGGGGGACCCGAAAAGAGCCATGCATAAGTCCGCACTCACCAGACTCAGACTCGTCGGAGCTGCGCTCCACGAAGACGCTCTTGTGGAGCCGAAAAAGAAAGCTCCGGCCAGGCGCGACCAGACCACCGTGGACTCCCGTCAGGCCCGCCACGCTCCCCTGGGCCGGCTGGACCAGACCACCCGCAGGCCGCGGCCCACGGGCGGTCCAGCAAGCCAGCCCAGCTGACCGCCGCTGCTCTCTCGATCCCCGAACCCTGGCGCTAGCAGCCCTTGCCGGGACCCCTCCCGGCGAGGCGCCGTCGCGGCAGCCCGAGGAAGGAAGTCGCCCAGGGACGGGGGAGAAGGAGGGACGGGCACCTGGGCAGGGGGACGCCGTGCTCGCCGTCCGAGAGCTCCTCCGCCAACCGCACGCCGAGCATTGGAGCCGGCATCGCCTCCGACGCGGCCTCCGCCGCGGCGTGCGCTACCGCCTCATCCTCAACATCCCCCCACGCGAGCCCGTGAAGGTCGGCGAGCGCGGCCACCTGCTCCGGCGGGCGGGCAGAGAGACGGCGGCGGCGCGCCGACGGACGAGCCACCGGCGGCGGCGGCGGCCAATCTTCACAGCGTGGGCCGGAAGACGATGGTGGCCCCTCGCCGACGAACTCTCCGCGGCGGCGGTCATGGCGTCGACGCCGCGGCGTTGAGGAGCACCAGCGCCTCGGCCGGAGGAGAGAGTCGCTGCCGACCAGCCGTGCCGGCGACACGGAGGCCGACGCCTCCACCGCGGAAGGTCTTAGGCGGCAGCGGCCGACATGGAGAGGGAGGCCGCGGCAAGACCGGCCCGGGCAGATCGCGACGCTGGCGAGGTTCAAAATTTGAAAACCATCCCGCCAGGGTTCGCTCTCAAGTAAGTTCCCCTTTTCCGAGTGTACTTACTTGCTTTGGACAGCCAATTAGGTACTTCCTCCGATCCATATTACTTGACTTAGATTGTCAAAATTTGAATAAACTTATATACTAAATAGTGTCTAGATTTATTTAAATCTAATAAATCCAAATCAACTAATATGAGTCGGAGGGAGTAGAATAATCATAGCTCGGCTTGGCCGGCTATTTCATAGTAACCTCTTTGTTGATCCTGAATCTCTGATTGATTAATTAATAATATAGGTCAATCAAGTGAGAAAGCGACGTGGAGAATGCTGACAGCTTAGTTAGAATCGTGCGCAACGACTACGACATCCCTCCATCATTACTTTGAGATTGTGCCGGTGATTTCAAAGGGGTCCATGTCACTCGGTGATAGGATGAGTCGTCGATGACGACGGCGAGACGTACACGTTTAAAATGCAAGCAGGAAAAAAAAAATCTGCAACGCTTCCACACGGTTTTTACATGGAATTTGCTAAGACTGGTGCAAGAAAAAGATTAGTGGAGTGCACACATTTTAGAGGACCCTTTAAAACTATTTTAGAGGTTTTGGAGCCCTGTCCGTGCTATTTCAGATTCCCTAGAGTTATAGCTTTATAATATTTCCTTTCCTGTTTCTTCTACTATGTGTGTGTATATATATGAAGCCCGTTTCAACTCCAATTTTCTATCTATGTGTAACTGAAACTTTCCGCGTTTTGAAATTACACAGTTCACTAACATTTCAAATAAGTTAAAATCCAGTTTTAAAACACACCACCGTACTAATAAAAGCATGCCGTTGGCTGCAAAATAGAATGATGAGCCTCCATCACCGACGATCGAATGTTAGAGATAGAAATACGGTTATTTTCTCTATATTTTAAATAAAAGGCATTCCTGTATGACTTTAAATTAGTAAAACCAACCAGTTTTTACAACGTTCAACCAAACAAACCACATGCTAGAGACCAGCTTAAATTTCACCGTTCTAAGGCAGAGAGGTCAATCGGCAGTCCTCATGTGGGCGGTTTTTCGCAAATCTATTAGCGTGTTCGAACTCGTCCGCATGGACATGCGCGACGCCCCGGCGGTATGATCCTTCCAGACTGACGCATGTCGGACCAACCAATTCGGGCATCAAACTTGGGTGACAGATGCGTCTGTCCGGACAAACATGGATGCTGGCCTATCCGGTTTTATAGCAGGCTGGCTCAGTTGTAGCCACATAATGGGCCTTCTTTTCTCTCCTCTTTTTTGGACTAGGCCTGTTCGATTTAGTCCGTTTGGATCGTGCTGCTGGGCGCGGCAAGCCGGATAGGCCGGATCACGACTCAAAATCGCTGGTAACTCGACCCAAACAAACAAAAAACGGCCAGTTTGGGTTGCCTGTTTGGGTCTTCCCGATGGAGATGTCGTTAGGGCTTGTTTCGAAACCATCATTTCATTTCATTTGGCGGAAATAAAATGAAATCACATTGTAGTCAACATTTTATTTGCCCAATTTAAAATTCCAATCAGAGAATCATGTTTGGCAGCCCCACTGAATCATGAAATGAAATGATTTCTATACAAATGACCGCTTTAGGAACAAGAATTTTGACTTAACATATCATATACATTTGCTAGAATTTCTAATTGAAATGATGGTATCAATTCCGCGATAGTCAAACATATTTTATATGAAATCTCGATTAAATTCCAAATTCCCACACTCTAGAATTTCTAATTGAAATGACGAATTCAATCCTGGGACAACCAAACAAGTCTAGCTATCATGTATTTGTCAAATGAATTATACGTTTTTGTTCCCAAATGATGAAAGCCAAACGAGCACTTAAAGTTGCTCTTACGTGTCACGCGGTCTACAATGGAGTCACCGCGATCTTCGGCCGAAATGGCGGCCCAGGTTATTTAACCTCCATGGTGAAGGCCCTGATCCAGCGCGGGAGCTCGACGTCTCTCTATCTCCAAGTGGTTTCGTCCCTGGAGATTGCGAGGTGGCCGGTGGCTGTGATCCTTCGCTGGAGGCATACGTCCGAGCACCTTCCTTCCGAACTCGGCGTTGGCGGTGCCCTGAGGTCGCCGGCAAGCTGTGGCAGAGAAGACCAAACACCTGATTGCTTTTTACTTTTTATGCTAGGGTCTTTTTCGCAAAACCTGAGGTCTTACTTTGTTAAGGGCCTTTTTTAAAATATACATGCCACGTGTATAAATGAATGAAACAACCGGGTCTTCTAGACCCATCCCACTTTCAAAAAAAAAACACTAGGTATTTGGAATAACTTACACGGCCATGCATAGGGTAGCCGGAAGATGTCCACAGCCTACAGCCACCTGGTGCTCGGGGCGGACCGGCGGATCGCACGACGAAGATCACGCATCTCCGTGGCGCGCGCGAGGCGGCGGCGCTTCACACGGTCCACGATGTCGGTGAGCACGGTGCAAATGGAGTTGAACTTCGTCTCGTTCACCAAGAGCTCCTCGCTCTCGTCATCCGAGCTGTAATCGTCGGCAGGAGCAGGCGCAGGCGCGGGCTCGCGGACGACCGGCGTGGCCACACGGAGTTTCGGGCCAGTGTTCGCCGGCGCGCGCGAGCTACCCGTCTCGACATCATTCGCGGCAGGGCCGAACTGTTGGAATTTGGTGTATATTGGGTTGTTGGCCCATTAGACAAATTCTGAAATTCTCTTTGGCCCACTTATGCATGGCAGCATATGGCTGTGCTAGTGGTGCTAAAGTTTAGTCCCACATTGCTAGTTGAAGGAGAGTTGGACCACCTTATATAGTAGAGTGTTGCACCACTCACTAAGGTGTGACAAGAAGAGTAGCCCTCGCGACTCCTCTCGACGCCGCCGCCTCACGCCTCGTCACGACGCGCGTGCGCCGCTGGTTGCGGGAATCTCGCCGTGCCGAGCTTTATTTTGCTTGTTGGGAAAACTGATTATGAGTCATTAACGGACGCGTTAATTACAGCCGTTTCCAGTTTTTATGGTTTAGGGTTTAGGCAACTGAATTCCACTGGTGTAGCCGCGGCTACTAGGCCGCCTCCTTTTGATGGCATGCACTATAAGAGATGGCGCAAGAGAGCAGTTCTCTGGTTTGAAAACCTAAACTGCTATAGCGTCACTCTTGGCAAGCCTGAAGGAGATCTTCACTGGCGAGGCGAGCTTTAAGAAAGCCGATACCATGTTTATGGCGGCTTTGTTCAGTGTTCTTAGGGACAACATTGTTGACCCTTATATGTCATTTGATAATGGCAAGGACGCGTGGGAAGCGCTCGAGGCCAAGTTTGGGGTCTCGGACGCTGGCACTGAGCTGTATGTCATGGAGCAATTCTATGACTATAGGATGGTTGATGAGCGCTCCGTCGTTGATCAAGCTCATGAGATACAATCACTTGCCAAAGAACTTGAGCAGTTCAAGTGTTCCTTACCGGACAAATTTGTGGCTGGTGGCATTATTGCCAAGCTTCCTCCTTCGTGGAGGAACTTTGCTACTTCTCTGAAACATAAGAGACAAGAGTTTTCCGTTACGGATCTCATTGGGTCTCTTCATGTGGAAGAGAAGGCGAGAGCAAAGGACAAAACTGCTCGAGGACTTGAGGGAGGTTCTACTGCCAATTTAGTGCAGAGGAAAAACTTCCAATCCCACAAGTTCAAGAATAAGAACAAAAATGAAGGAAAGGGAAAGTTCGATGGCAAGAACAAGGCCACGCACTCAACCAACTTTAAGAAGAAAAATGATAACAGGAAAGGCTCTTGCCACGTCTGTGGTGATCCTGATCATTGGGCTCCTAGCTGCCCTAATCGCTTTGATAAGCGTCAACATGGGAACAGCGGCAAGACCGCGAATGTTGTTATTAGCGATACTGAGATGAAGGATGCTGGGTACGGTATTTTACCTACTATCCTTTCAGTATGTCATTCTCCTGATTGGTGGATAGACACGGGTGCTAATACACATGTATGTTCTGATATTTCCATGTTTTCCTCTTATCAGGTCTCAAGGACCTCTTTCGTGCGATGGGAAACGGCTCACGTGCTTCATTCATGGTGTTGGTACGGTAAATCTGAAGTTTACTTGGGAAGACCGTGACAAGAATGTGCAGCACGTTCCCTCCATGAATAAGAATCTCGTCAACGGATCGCTTTTATGTCGAGATGGCTTTAAGTTGGTTTTTGAGTCCAATAAAGTTGTAATTTCTAAATATGTACAATTTGTTGGAAAGGGTTATGAGTGCGGAGGTCTGTTCCGCTTGTCTTTGTCAGACTCATGTACTAAAGTTATTAATCATGTTTGCAATGATAATGAGTCCAATGTTTGGCATTCACGGCTCTGTCATATTAACTTTGGCTGCATGACGCGGCTAGCCAATATGAGTTTAATTCCGAAATTTACCACTGTCAAAGGTTCTAAGTGCCAAGTTTGTGTGCAAGCAAAGCAACCTTGCAAGTCTCATACGACTGCGGAACCGAGAAACTTAGCACCACTAGAACTTATACATTCAGATCTTTGTGAGATGAATGGTGTGTTGACAAAAGGTGAAAAAAGATACTTTATGACGTTGATTGATGACTCCACTAAATACTGCTATGTTTATCTTCTGAATTCTAAAGATGAAGCTTTGAACTACTTCAAAATCTATAAAGCTGAGGCAGAAAATCAACTTGATCTTAAAATCAAGCGGCTAAGGTCGGATCGTGGTGGAGAGTACTTTTCAAATGAATTTGATTTATTCTGTGTGGAACATGGTATTATACATGAGAGGACGCCTCCCTACTCACCTTAGTCAAATGGGGTGGCCGAAAGAAAGAACCGCACTCTAACTGATTTGGTTAACGCCATGTTAGATACATCTGGTCTTTCCAAGGAATGGTGGGGGGAGGCGCTAATGACTGCGTGTCATGTCCTAAACCGTGTTACTGTAAAGGATAAAACCATGACTCCATTTGAGGAATGGGAAAAGAAAAGGCTTAAACTCTCTTACTTATGAACTTGGGGTTGTTTGGCGAAAGTCAATAATCCAATACCCAAGAAGCGAAAGCTTGGACCAAAAACCGTTGATTGTGTTTTTCTAGGATATGCTTTTCATAGCATTGGCTATAGATTTTTGATAGTAAAATCTGAGGTATACGACATGCATGTTGGTACAATTATGGAGTCGAATGATGCGACTTTCTTTGAGGACATCTTTCCTATGAAAGGTATGTCTAGCTCATCAAATCAGGAGATGACTAGTTCATCTAGTCAGGAATTTTCTATAATTCCTGAACTCACTATGACGATAGAACACTCTGATGATCCTGTGGAGGATGACAATGAAGCTCCCAAAAGGAGCAAGAGACAAAGGACTGCAAAGTCATTTGGTGATGATTTCATTGTGTACCTTGTGGATGATACTCCTACTTCTATTTCAGAAGCCTATGCATCTCAAGATGCTGACTACTGGAAGGAAGCTATCCGAAGCGAGATGGACTCCATCTTAGCTAATGGTACTTGGGAAATCACTGATCGTCCTTATGGGTGTAAACCTGTAGGATGTAAATGGGTGTTCAAGAAAAAGCTTAGACCTGATGGTACTATTGAAAAGTACAAGGCACGTCTTGTGGCTAAGGGTTATACCCAAAAGGAAGGTGAAGACTTCTTCGATACCTACTCACATGTAGCCAGATTGACCACTATTCGAGTACTACTTTCCTTGGATGCCTCACACGGTCTTCTCGTTCATCAAATGGACGTTAAGACAACTTTTCTAAATGGAGAGCTAGATGAGGAAATTTATATGGAGCAGCCTGACGGATTTGTGATAGATGGTCAAGAAGGAAAGGTGTGTAAGTTAGTGAAGTCTTTATATGGTCTTAAGCAAGCTCCTAAGCAGTGGCACGAGAAGTTTGAAAGAACTTTAACTGCTGAAGGCTTTGTTGTAAACGAAGCTGACAAATGTGTGTACTATCGCCATGGTGGGGGCGAGGGAGTAATTATGTGTCTCTATGTTGATGACATATTGATATTCGGGACCAACCTCGCTGTTATTGAGGAGGTCAAAGAGTTCCTATCTCACTGCTTTGAGATGAAGGACTTGGGAGTGGCTGATGTAATTTTAAACATCAAGCTACTAAAGGATGACAATGGTGGGATTACATTTTCTTCAGTCTCACTATGTGGAAAAGATATTGATTCGCTTCGGGTATAGCGACTGCAATTCTTCTCCAACGCCTTATGATCCGAGTGTGCTACTTCGAAATAATCGAAGGACTGCTAAAGATCAATTGAGATATTCTCAAATTATTGGCTCGCTCATGTATTTATCCAGTGCTACTAGACCTGACATCTCCTTTTCTGTAAGAAAACTGAGTCGATTTGTGTCAGATCCTGGAGATGATCATTGGCATGCTCTTGAAATAGTTTTGCGCTATTTGCAAGGCACTACGAGTTATGGTATTCACTATACTGGGTATCCTCGGGTACTTGAGGGTTATAGTGATTCAAATTGGATATCTGATGCAGATGAGATTAAGGCCACAAGTGGTTATTTGTTTACACTTGGTGGTGGCGCTGTTTCCTGGAAGTCTTGCAAGCAGACCATCTTAACGAGGTCAACAATGGAAGTAGAACTCACAGCATTAGACACAGCCACTATTGAAGCAGAGTGGCTTCGTGAGCTGTTGATGGACTTACCTGTGGTTGAAAAACCAATACCCGCTATCCCGATGAACTGTGATAATCAAACTGTGATCGTCAAAGTAAACAGTTCTAAGGATAATATGAAGTCATCAAGGCATGTGAAGAGGAGATTGAAATCTGTCAGGAAATTGAGAAACTCCGGAGTTATTGCGTTGGATTATATCCAAACATCTAAGAACCTGGCAGATCCTTTCACAAAGGGACTATCACGTAATGTGATAGATAATGCATCGAGGGAGATGGGTTTGAGACCCACACTATGAGTTGATCCCAGTGGCAACCCACTCTATGTGACCGGAGATCCCGTGAATTAGAGATGGGAGACAAGCTGTTGGTCAGCTGAGAGGAGAGTATTCCCATATTATATTTACATCTCCATAAAGATGCAATACTCTCTTATTCTGCATGGCAGGTTGATATTTATCTTAATGTGTTCCAAGTGGCTTTTTATAGCGGAGATGTTGTCATGCAGAACATCTCTTGAGGAATACACCTATATGAGTCTGACTGTCAAACGTCGCAGTCCGTGAGAGTTGGGTGCTCTCTAATAAACTCATGAAAGGCCCTGGAGTATGACGCATAAGCTCCAAACCGCGGGGAAGCCGACGGTAGCCCTGTACCGGTCTAGATTTTGTGTGAAACTAGCATGCAGAAAACTTGTAGTTTAAGGCATAGTCCACTATTCAAGTTGCTAGCTAGTGTAGCATGAAGTTTAACGTGGAAGTTCAACTTAACAGTCTCCACTACACACCGGTATATAAAACAATGTTCTGAAAGAAAAGTGATGTGATGTGCCAATGAGACTTTGTGGGGGATTGTTGGAATTTGGTGTATATTGGGCTGTTGGCCCATTAGACAAATTCTGAAATTCTCTTTGGCCCACTTATGCATGGCAGCATATGGCTGTGCTAGTGGTGCTAAAGTTTAGTCCCACATTGCTAGTTGAAGGGGAGTTGGACCACCTTATATAGTAGAGTGTTGCACCACTCACTAAGGTGTGACAAGAAGAGTAGCCCTCGCGTACTCCTCCTCCGACGCCGCCCACCTCGCCTCGTCACGACGCGCGTGTGCCGCGGGTTGCGGGAATCTCACCGAGCCGAGCTTTATTTTTCTTGTTGGGAAAACTGATTATGAGTCATTAACGGACGCGTTAATTACAGCCGTTTCCAGTTTTTATGGACGTGGACTGTTACCGACTCGGACGTGGGCTGAGCCCACGATCCTCCTAACCTGCATTATATAAGCGTCTGGGCAAAACCTAATCGGCACCGTATCAATCCACACACGCGCCTACCTCCAGAACCTTGCGCCGCCGCTTTCGTCTTCCCCATCCCGGCTTGCGGCGTGCACCGCCAGATCGGGACAGTAGGCCTCCGGAACCCCGCCTCTCGTGAACCTGTACGGGTGAGGGGCGATCAGGTTTTTGGGGAGCGCTCAAGCGCGACTACTGGCAACCACGACGTCGTCCGACGACGAGTTCCCTGACGACGACTTCTTCCCGGACGTCAGCGACCTCTTCGACAACCTCAACATGGGCGACGCTGCTGCAACCGCTGCGGCTGCTATTCAGCCTATACTGTACGTGATCCTCAATTGTCTTTTTCGGATTATGCTAGAGTTCTCCGTTCTAGCGTTTGCTGTAGATATGATAGGTTTATCTCCTATAGATGTAATACTTTGTTGATCTGCATAATTGGTTTTAGTACCGTTTGTATGATCATGATTTATCAGTTTATTATTCGGATGAAATCATATGGATTATTGCTTATATTTTCAACACGAACAGCAACCTCTCCCATGCAAGCGACGTCACGTGTGTGCGTGCAAGGGCGCCGCGCGCACGACCCTGCTTGGAGCAGCGCCAGTGTACCTCCTCCTCTGACAGAAGCAGCGGGCGAGCTCGCAAGCCGAAGCTTCCGCCGTGGCCACCCAAATTGCGGCATGATTGGCCGACCATGGGTAGATGGGGGTCGACACGGAGGTGGATGTCGGCGATGTGATTTTTGGCGACGGAGGTTGTCGGACTCGGAGACAGGGAGGGCGGCGGAGAGGATTTCTACGTGGGGGAGGAAGGGGAAAATGAATGAGGTATCCCGTATCCAGCTCCCCCTCTCTCGCACCGAATATATGCGAGACGTATGGGCCTCTATACAGGATACCGCAATTTTTGTAGTTTTTGGCCCTTTACGGTATTTAGAAAGGCCATTTTTGGGCCCCTTGATACCGCATATCGGCCAAAAATTACGGGACGACAGATATGCGGTGTCTGCTAGAGATGCTCTAAGTATCACCCCAGCTTACGACACAAACCGGGGATATATTCAAAAGGACTATGACACAAACCGACAATATATTTAAAAGATTGTTTCCCGCTACCAAAATCGCCTTCTCACTGCAAGTTCAGAGTCTCGGCAATAAAAAATAGCCGTTCGGTGATTGCAATATTACATAGCTGTAACACCCTCAGAATCGAACCTATGCAAGTTTTAGCGCTTCCCGCCAAACCCTCATAGAAACGATTCAAAGGTGCCCACCAGGCACTTTCGTGCGGGTGGAAAACGAAGTAATAACATTACACAACAGTCCTCGATGGGACTCACATAACAGATATATATACAACACGACTCAAAGAGTCAAGAATACAGATATAATATACAAAGATCCAAATCACCTTGAAAAGATGGAGCGTCCGACTACGGACAAGATGCAAATGGGGCTAAGAGCCCTGAAGAATAACCAATGGCGTCCATAACCCTGCCCAGGCCAAGCCGGAAGGGTAACCCTGCTAACGGCGTCGATCTCAAAACCTGCTTAAACAAAAGGGGTGCCGGCAAAGGGCAAAGGAAAAAGAGGAGCGTCGATCGAGGCCAAGACAGCGAGGCTAGAATTCGGCGGTCCTCGCCTACATAGGTATGGTGGACTGAAGCGGCAGCGCAGCATGCACTAAACAACCTATAGAGACTCGATACAACTGTCGGCTATCAGAGAGGGATAAGAAAGAGCTATTCGGATCCAACCTGAATCTTACACCAAACAATCCCATCCTGGTATTTCCCCCTCGAGACCAAGCGAGGAAGTCCACCGAGGAACTCACACAGTTGGCAGTTTTACTCATTCCGTTATAGTTGCGGCAATTACTAGTCAGGTATAGTTAATCATCCTGATAAAATAAGCAGTGGGCCATTTTAGTTAACCATTCCATTATAGTTGCAACACTTACTAATCAGATAGCATGAGATAACCCAAAACCCAGCAGTTGTTGGTACTTTTATTAAGCCATTCCGTTGTAGTTGCAATACTTACTAGTCAAATACAATGGTCGCAAGCGACAATCCAAACAAGCAATTGTGGGCAGTATCATTTAGCCATTCCATTATAGTGAAGCTGATTACTAGTCATTATAAAGTCAAATTTATAGCACTACTTTAGTTATGCTTGTCTATGATCGAGATATTGTGCTCCAAGTCGTCCATAACCGCGGACACGGATTTCAGAAAGTTTTACACGGCCGGGGTGCACCAATAGCAACACACGCTCGATCAACCTCGGAAAAACCAAATCAAAACCCAACGAGGCTTTCACGACAAAGCAATCACAGGATTCAGAAATATTTCAGGGGGCCACCCCTTGGAGTCTTACCATAGCAGTAAGCTAGCTCGACGGACTCAAGGTTTGTGGGGCCGGTGAAGTGATGGAACCCAAACTGGGCTTGTCGATACAGCGTAACGGGTCACAATTCCTAAACAAGATGCAGTGTGATCCTCGCACATAAATAAATCTGAAGTAGCATGGCATAAGTACAGGATAGTAAATAAAACCTCAAACTAGTTTGTGGCCCCAAGAAATAAGATGAATCAAGCTCAGCTCGGGGGTCCCATATACCTCCCGGATGTGGATAGCGCGATAAATCAAGGAACAGGTATCAAGTACTCGGGGTCCTACGGGACACAAGTGGGCGTTCGGAAACCAAATATTATCTATCACCCACCGATGCCTCTGCTTACTTCAATTTTAGTTGTTAAACAGGAATTAAAGTGTACGATAAGTAAAACCATAATCATCTCCAACATCAACATGCGGCAATACTCCAACAACTGTGGTACTTGACGACACGCAACAGCACTTGAGCAAGCGACTACGACGCGCAAGTCCAACTATCTACCAAACAACAGGTAATAGGATGTGTCCAAGGCAATATAAGGCTGCGAGGGATATCACGGGTACGAAAAACTAGAGCATCGCAACACAGATAGCAATAGATCAACAGGAGGGAATAAATACTATAAAAGTAAGATAGGTAGAAAGGGGGAGATGCTCGCCTGAAAACATTGCCGAAGGTTCAACCGAAGATCGGGGCGAAGCTCACATCAACTCAACGGCCTTATCCGCGAAGAAGCAAAACACTAGAAGAAACACCGGATGCACTATTTAATACTACGGCAAAAGATCGGCATGATGCATGTATGATGCATGGCATGGCAAGATGCGATGCGATTAGGTCATATTAAGCGGAACCGGGGGTCCTGAAAATTTAATTATATTGTTCATGTTGTTTAACTACCCCGCAAATTAAATGTTGTTTAACAAGGCAGAATATATCACCGGTTCGCTACATAAGTTTAAATGAGGCCAATATAAGACTAGATTTGCCCGCATATGGGCCACATATTTAATTATTAGGTGAATCGGCATAAGGCCCCCAAACCACACAAATATGCATGCGAGCATGACAATTTAATATGCAACAGGTTTGTATTATATTATAAAATAGGGTTTCGGGAAGGGAATCACACATTAGGGTTCGGCAGATCTTGGGTTCCGGGGTTCGGGGTCGGGTCTCGGGGTCCAGGGTTCGACGGGATCGTTCTCGGACTCCGGGAATTAGGGTCTTCGGGTCGGGGTGGTAGATCTTGTCGCATGAGCGTCACTGCTTCCGGGAAGAACTTGTCGTCCAGGGTCCCGGTGTCAAAGTGCGATGCTCGACGTCCTCGGCTCCGGGAGGAAGATCTTGGCGTGTCGGATTCGGTCTTATAATCCATGTAGTAGACCTGTTCAGTTCCATGTCGACGTCCTTGGAATTCGGGGCTTCGTTTCCGTGAGGCGACCTTGGCGCTCCGCGGCCTTCGGTCACGGGTTCTCCGGGCTCCCATGTAGGAGATCTTGTCGACGCATCGAAGAACTCGGATTCGGGTGTCGGTTGACTACTTGATGTTCCCCTTAGACGATCTTCGGGTTCCGTGAAGGAGATCTTGTAGTACCGGAAATCCTCGGGGTCGATCATCGGATCCGGCGACGGGCTTCGCGGCACTTGTTATAGGGTCTGCCTTGTATCTCCAGGTATGGGGGTCTCGGGTCGAAGAGCTTGGCGCGCCCGGGTTCGGTCTCATTGGGGCGTCTGGATTCTTGGGGTGGGGAGCGCGAGCACGGGGCCTTCTCCGGCAGGCCCGCGGCCTTGTAGGTGTGACCGGCCCAGATCTCGTAAAAGCTCGCCTGGTACTCCATCGTCCACTCTGCCGTGGTCGCGTCAGCCAGCGAGCGCATGGAATCCTTGGGGGCGCCGAGGCACGCGCAGGTTATCTCGACGCAGCGGACGCGCCGCTGCTGAGCTGCACGAGGCGGCGGGAGCCGAGCTCTCTCTCGGAGCAGTAGCCTCAACAGTCATGACCGCGTTTGACGTCCCCTCCCGGGAGCTGCACGTGGACGAGGGGGAAGACGCAGAGGGGCGGGACGGCGCATGACGAGCTCGACGCGGCCGGGAGGAGAAGCAGGCGAGGAGGGCTTAGGCGGGCGGGGTCGCCGACTTGGCTGGCGCGGCGGCAGCGGCCGGGACGGCTCGCAGACCTTGGTCGAGGAAGCGAGGCCGGAGGAAGACGCTGGAGGAGCCGGCGGCGGCGGGTCGGAAGAAGCGGCCGCAGGAAGAAGACCTTGGCGGTGGAGGATGGCGGCGAGGCGGCTTGACGCAGGCGGGGAGATGCGCGGGTGAGGCGAGGCGGGCGCCGGGGAGGAGGCGGGCGAGGCTCCGGTGAGGAGGAGGCAGGCGGTTGGAGGATGAGAGAGGTGGAGGCGGAGGAGAGAGACGCGGATCGGGCAAGCCGAGGGAGGGTGGCGGGAGAGGCGGGAGGAGAGGCGGGGAGGCGTGGCGGCGGGGGAGCGGAGGATGGAAGGCGTGGCGGGAGAAGGGATGCGAGGAGAGGGCGAGAGGGAGGAGGAGGGTCGCCGGGCGGGCCCAGGGAGAGGGGAGGGTGTCGGGGTGGGGGTGGTGTGGTGGGAGGTGAGGTGGTGAGGCAGAGGGCGAGCGGGAGGTAGAGGACGGGGGAGGGCGCGTGGGGACGGCCAGAGTGGGGCTGGTTGGTGGGACCCAGGGCGGGGCTGGCTTGGTGGGCCCGTGTGGCAGTGTGTGGGGTGTGTACTGGGTGGGTGTGGCGTTGAGTGGGTGAAGGGAGAGAGAGAGAGGTGAGGTAGAGGCTGTGGACAAGTGGCGGGCTGTGATTGGGTAGGGGAAGGGAAGAGGGTGAGGTGGCTACATGCCATTGGGTGGGGTGAGGTGGAGGCTGGGTGGGTAGACTAGGACAGGGTAGACTAGGATTTTGGTAGACCGTTTTATTTTCTGGGGGTGGTCGTTCGGGTCGAATCGGCCCGTTCGACTGCCCCCACTAAAATAATGAAATATTTTATTTAATTTTAAATGCACCGTTTGCAAACCGATAGCAGACAAACAAAATATTCCGGCGACCCGGGTTTGCGTGTTGAACAAAGGCGGGGCGTTTAGAAAACAAAACTAGGTTTTTCTGCAAATATTTTTATGCAAGCAAATGCAAGATGACGACAATGCTCAAATGCAAGGTGGCATGATGACATGAGCATGCGGTCATGATGATGCAATGCACAAAAACAACGCGATTTTCTAGTAGTGGTTTTGCGGGATGCCACAATTCGACACCACTAACAATGGATCTCGCCCTCGAGATCCGTCTCATGGTACCGGAAGGAAGATCGGCGATCTGCGTCTTCTCGCTTCGTGTAGATCCTCGCGACACCACTAACAAGAGGTCGTTGTCCGTGATCGTCGAGAGAACACTCCGGGAACAAAAGGTCGAAGGTAGAGGTATCAACAAATAAAGCCACCTGTAGCTTCTATGGAAAGAGGGAACCGATGCATTCTCATCCACTGCAATGTACAAAAGCGAATAGAAGGGGTAGTCGGCATGGGGGCCAGTCCATCACGCACCCAAACTATTACTCCGCACAATCAGTGGAAAAGCGTGCATCCATTCTCGGAATCAGACTGATGATCTCGACAAGCGAGGTTCGTAACAACGGAGCGATGCAGACTCTGCATCAGATCTGACGTGGATGATGTCGTCGCGTCGGAAAACACCGAAAGGCACAAACAAGGAACAAAGAATTGTGCCACAGATAGAGGATCACTCAGATAGCACAAAGTCCGGATGGTAGAACACCGTTATCAAAGGAGGAAGCGAAACCCTGAAGGTACGACGGAAACCCAACCACGAGAATTCCTGGACTCGAAGAAAGGGACGAGAGCGGATTCAAAACACGTAGAGGTAAGAGGAGAACAGCAGAGGGGTAAGGAGTAAAATCAGACCTAATCAGAACTATCCAACCGATTTTGCAAAATAGTTTTGACACTCTACTTCGGCCGTTAGCTAGGTTATCCTCAGTTGGACTTGTGGGTATCGCAACCTTGAGCTCGATACCACTCAGAACACCCTCGACGGACCTATGCAAGTTTTAGCGCTTCCGCCAAACCCATAGAAACGATTCAAAGGTACCCACCAGCACTTTCGTGGGTGGAAACGAAATAATAACATTACACAACAGTCCTCGATGGGACCCATGTAACAGATATATACAACACGACTCAAAGAGTCAAGAATACGATATAATATACAAAGATCCAAATCACCTTGAAAAGATGGAGCGTCCGACTACGGACAAGATGCAAATGGGGCTAAGAGCCCCGAAGAATAACCAATGGCGCCCATAACCCTGCCGTGCCAAGCGGGAAGGGTAACCACTAACGGCGCCGATCTCAAAACCTGCTTAAACAAAAGGGGTGCGGCAAAGGGCAAAGGAAAAAGAGGCGTCAAGATCGAGGCCAAGACACGGCGAGGCTAGAATTCGGCGGTCCTCGCCTACATAGGTATGGTGGACTGAAGCGGCAGCGACAGCATGCACTAAACAACCTATAGAGACTCGATACAACTGTCGGTTATCAGAGAGATAAGAATGACCTATCCGGATCCAACATGAAGCTAACGCCAAACAAACCCATCCTGGTGTTTCCCCCTCGAGACCAAACGAGGAAGTCAACCGAGGAACTCACACAGTTGGCAGTTTTATTTATTCAGTTATCGTTGCAGCAATTACTAGTCAGGTATAGATATTCATCCTGATAAAATAAGCAGTGGGCCATTTTAGTTAACCATTCCATTATAGTTGCAACACTTACTAATCAGATACAGATAGCATGAGATAACCCAAAACCCAGCAGTTGTTGGTACTTTTATTAAGCCATTCCGTTGTAGTTGCAATACTTACTAGTCAAATACAATGGTCGCAAGCGACAATCCAAACAAGCAATTGTGGGAAGTATCATTTAGCCATTCCATTATAGTGAAGCTGATTACTAGTCATTATAAAGTCAAATTTATAGCACTACTTTAGTTATGCTTGTCTATGATCGAGATACTGTGCTCCAAGTCGTCCCATAACCATGACACGGCTTTGAGAAAGTTTTACCCGGTGCACCAATAGCAACACACGCCGATCAACCTCGGAAAAACCAAATCAAAACCCAACGAGGCTTTCACGACAAAGCAATCACAGATTCGAAATATTTCAGGGCCACCCTTGGAGTCTTACCCGCAAGTAAGCTAGCTCGAGACGGACTCAAGGTTTGTGGGGCCGGAAGCGATCGGGAACCCAAAACTGGCTTGTCGATACCCAGTAAACGGGTCACAATTCCTAACAAGATGTGCTCCTCGCACAATCGTATCTGAAGTAGCATGGCATAAGTACAGGATAGTAAATAAAACCTCAAACTAGTTTGTGGCCCCAAGAAATAAGACTGAATCAAGCTCGCTCGGGGGTCCCATATACCTCCCGGATGTGGATAGCGCGATAAATCAAGGAATGTATCAAGTACTGGGTCCTACGGGACACAAGTGGGCGTTCGGAAACCAAATATTATCTATCACCCACCGATGCCTCTGCTTACTTCAATTTTAGTTGTTAAACAGGAATTAAAGTGTACGATAAGTAAAACCATAATCATCTCCAACATCAACATGCGGCAATACTCCAACAACTGTGGTACTTGACGACACGCAACAGCACTTGAGCAAGCGACTACGACGCGCAAGTCCATCTATCTACCAAACAACAGGTAATAGGATGTGTCCAAGGCAATATAAGGCTGCGAGGGATATCACGGGTACGAAAAACTAGAGCATCGCAACACAGATAGCAATATTTCAACAGGAGGGAATAAATACTATAAAAGTAAGATAGGTTTAAAGGGGGAGATGCTCGCCTGAAAACATTGCCGAAGGTTCAACCGAAGATCAGGGCGAAGCTCACATCAACTCAACGGCCTTATCCGCGAAGAAGCAAAACACTAGAAGAAACACCGGATGCACTATTTAATACTACGGCAAAAGATCGGCATGATGCATGTATGATGCATGGCATGGCAAGATGCGATGCGATTAGGTCATATTAAGCGGAACCGGGGGTCCCGACAATTTAATTATATTGTTCATGTTGTTTAACTACCCCGTAAATTAAATGTTGTTTAACAAGGCAGAATATATCACCGGTTCGCTACACAAGTTTAAATGAGGCCAATATAAGACTAGATTTGCCCGCATATGGGCCCCATATTTAATTATTAGATGAATCGGCATAAGGCCCCCAAACCACACAAATATGCATGCGAGCATGACAATTTAATATGCAACAGGTTTGTATTATATTATAAAATAGGGTTTCGGGAAGGGAATCACACATTAGGGTTCGGCAGATCTTGGGTTCCGGGGTTCGGGGTCGGGTCTCGGGGTCCAGGGTTCGATGGGATCGTTCTCGGACTCCGGGAATTAGGTTCTTCGGGTCGGGGTGGTAGATCTTGTTGCATGAGCGTCACTGCTTCCGGGAAGAACTTGTCGTCCAGGGTCCCGGTGTCCGGGGTGCAGTGCTCGACGTCCTCGGCTCCGGGAGGAAGATCTTGGCGTGTCGGATTGGGTCTTCTAATCCATGTAGTAGACCTGTTCAGTTCCATGTCGACGTCCGTGGAATTCGGGGCTTCGTTTCCGTGAGGCGACCTTGGCGCTCCGCGGCCTTCGGTCACGGGTTCTCCGGGCTCCCATGTAGGAGATCTTGTCGACGCATCGAAGAACTCGGATTCGGGTGTCGGTGGACTACTTGATGTTCCCCTTAGACGATCTTCGGGTTCCGTGAAGGAGATCTTGTAGTACCGGAAATCCTCGGGGTCGATCATCGGATCCGGCGAAGGGCTTCGCGGCACTTGTTATAGGGTCTGCCTTGTATCTCCAGGTACGGGGGTCTCGGGTTGAAGAGCTTGGCGTGCCCGGGTTCGGTCTCGTTGGGGCGTCTGGATTCTTGGCGTGGGGAGCGCGAGCACGGGGGACTTCTCCGGTAGGCCCGCGTCCTTGTAGGTGTGACCGGCCCAGATCTCGTAAAAGCTCGCCTGGTACTCCATCGTCCACTCTGCCGTGGTCGCGTCAGCCAGCGAGCGCATGGAATCCTTGGGGGCGCCGAGGCACGCGCAGGTCATCTCGACGCAGCGGACGCGCCGTTGCTGAGCTGCACGAGGCGGCGGGAGCCGAGCTCTCTCGAGCAATAGCCTCAACAGTCATGACGCGTTTGACGCCTCCCGGAGCTGCGTGGGAGGGAGGAGGGCAGAGGCGGGACGGCGCATGACGAGCTCGACGCGGCGGGAGAACAGCAGAGGAGGCAGGCTTGGCGGGTCGCCGACTACCGCGCGAGGCCGAGGCCGACAAGCGGCGACGGCTCGCAGAGGCGCTGGTCGAGGACGGCCGGGCGGCGGAGGAAGACGCTGGAGGAAGGAGGCGCACTGGCGGGAGGATGGGCGGCGAGGCGGTGGAGAAGGCAGGGCGAGATCGGCTGTGAGGTGGGCGCCGAGGCGGCGGGCAGCGAGATCCACTGAGGAGAGGAGGCATGCGGTTGGAGGATGAGAGAGAGGTGGAGGCGGAGGAGGAGACGCGGTCGGCGGAGCCGAGGAGAGTGGCCGGGGAGGAGGAGGCGGGGTGGCGTCGGAGGTCAGGCGGAGCTCGAGTGGGGCGGTGGAGAAGGGATGCTGAGGCGCAGGGGAGTCCATGGAGGAGGCAGCGAGAGGAGGAGGTCGCTTGGCGGGGGGCCGGGAGGGAGGAGGTGTCGGGGTGGAAGGCGGCAGAGAGGAGGCTGTGAGGCAGAGAGGCGGCGGGAGGTGAGGACGGGAGGCGCGTGGGGACGGCCAGTGGGGCAGTTGGTGGGACCAGGCGGGCTGGCTTGGTAGGCCCGTGTGGCGGTGTGGGGTGTGTCTTTGGGTGGGTGTGGCGTTGAGTGGAGAAGGAGAGAGAGAGGTGAGGAGGCATGGACAAGTGGCGGGCTGTGATTGGGTAGGGGAAGGGAAGAGGGTGAGGTGGCTACATGCCATTGGGTGGGGTGAGGTGGAGGCTGGGTGGGTAGACTAGGACAGGGTAGACTAGGATTTTGGTAGACCGTTTTATTTTCTGGGGGTGGTCGTTAGAGTCGAATCGGCCCGTTCGACTGCCCCCACTAAAATAATAAAATATTTTATTTAATTTTAAATGCAACGTTTGCAAACCGATAGCAGACAAACAAAATATTTCGGCGACCCGGGTTTGCGTGTTGAACAAAGGCGGGGCGTTTAGAAAACAAAACTAGGTTTTTCTGCAAATAGTTTTATGCAAGCAAATGCAAGATGACGACAATGCTCAAATGCAAGATGGCATGATGACATGAGCATGCGGTCATGATGATGCAATGCACAAAAACAACGCGATTTTCTAGTAGTGGTTTTGCGGGATGCCACAATAGCCGTGAAAATCAAATGACAATATCGTCTTCCACCAAAACCGCCCCATCGCCTCCGCCCCGAGCACCGCTTCGCCGCCCCGCCGCCCCGAGCTCTGGCCCTGGCACCGCCACCCTCCCTCCGTGCCCCGTCGCCATCCCCACTCCTGTCTCCGCCGCTGACGCCGAGTCCACGGCGGAACGCACGATCGCGATCGCTGGGGCCGGTCCGATGAGGCTAGACCACGGGAGAAGGTGGGCGAGACACGGGTGCTACGTAGACAAGTTCCTGCTTATCGGCAACTAGCTCTTCGGCGAGAAAGTACAGGCCCGTTGGGTACACTGCCAACAGATGAGGGGCGGACAATCGGTCCGATTCTGTCCACGCAGACCTGCAAGCAGAGCAGACCTGCAAGCAGACCGAATATGACATTTGGCCTTAGACCAGTTGTCATTACGAGGTGATAGATTGTGGTTGGCAGTAACCACCAAGCACAAACATGCATGTTGTCCCAATCACCTAGCAGATAATGTGCACTAACAAACACAGGCCGGGCCACTTGAAACATAAAAAAATCTCCAAGAAAACCCTGAGCGCAAGAGGTGTCTGTCAATAACTCTGACACGTAATAATGGTCTAAAAATTTAACATTGCTTCATCATTGGCGACTGGAATCTGCCAATCCAAACCTTCCGGTGGGTGTTGTGGTCGATGATTTCAGTGACCCACGCCCCCCACGACCACTGCCACACACCGTGGTAGACCGGCGTCGGCGCCACCGACAAGTCAAGGGTGTTGGTGGACCGCCGGCGCTTGGGTGGCGCCAATCGATGAGGGGAATGGTGGTAGGGAGCGAGAGCGACGCGGGGCTATAGTGGCGGCGGGGATGGTCGGCGAGAAGATCCAGCCATTTCGGGCTGCGGTGGTGGCAATCGGAGAGGATGCTCGCCGAAGGTGGAGGAGAAACCGAGGAGAGACGAGTGTGAACGCATGAGAGGGGGAGGAATCTTTTACTCCTCCGAGCGGCGAGGAGTAAAAATAGGAATCGACCGATCCGAATCCTAAAAAAATTGCTCCGTTAGCACCGATTGGGATTCGGTTATTTACGGTTAGAGAAGTAAAATAACATTTTTTACTTTTCTAACCGTTTTTAAGGGATTGGTTAGAGATGCCCTTACGAGTTGTCCCCTGACAGAGATGAAGCAAGGGAGAAAGTGACGTTAAGAACATTCAAGAAGCATTTTCAATAAAAAATACAATCAAGAAGCAAAAGAAAAAAGAAACCTTAAATTAATTGCACGCGCAACGATTACGGCGACATCTTGGAGATACAGATCGTGGTCGTGTTTTCCAAGGGTGTCCATGTCACTCGGTGATATGATGACCACGGTTAGACACGTTTGGAACGCAGAACAAGAATCTGCAACACTTCCACATGGTTTTTACATGGAATTTGCTAAGACCGGTGCAAGAAAAGCAGACGGTGGAGTCGCACGCATACGCATGATTCACTTAGGCTGGAGGCCATTACGACGAGGTGTGAGGGACCTACTTGATTCCCTTGATCATGAGGGCATAGATTGTGGCTGTTGGCAACCACCGAGCACATAGAACATGCATGCTGTCCCCAATTTCTAACAGACAAAGATGTATACTTCGAACACGCCGAGTACAGGAAAGAGAAGAAGAAATCTCTAAAGAAATTAAACAGGTGTCGTCTGTCAACGACTCGACACGTAATGGTCTAACAATTCAACATCGCTTCATCATTGTTGAGCCCGTTCTGGTCCATATAGATCAGCTCTATTCTACATGATCAGACACCGCCACACGAATAGGGCGGATATATAGCCATGTCATGGCCGGCGCGGATAGTGAAGAAGTCTCGAATGGCCGGCCGGATCGGAGGCCTAGCTATTACTATTAAGAAGCAGATCAAAGAGTCGAGGTTACCTTCCAATGAATGGCACTGAATTTGGTTAGGCTAATGTGAAGGAACTAATGTTGGAATGTCAACATGGTTAGGCTAATGATTCCCACAAAAAGACATGGTTGGGCTAATTAGGCCGATTAGGCGTCAGCGTAACTGCGCGGCAAAGGCGCCGTTGTCGTCGTTGTCGTTGTCGTTGTCGCGGAAAAAACAAAGTCCGCCACACGGCCGCGTGGCCCAGATTGAACATCCCCTGTCTCCATTTGATTTTTCTTATATATACCCCATGGCTCTGGCTTGGCGCCACCCGACCACCATCATCAGCATGTGCTCTTGTCCTGTCTAAACATAGAGCCCGTACCATACCATACCACCACATCATACAGTAGCAGAATTCAGATTCAGTTCGCAACCAGCTCAGCTCAGCTCAGGCCACTGAAGAAGAAGAAGCAGAAGGACTGCGTGGATTTCTCTTCGAATTGTCCTGACATTTAGGCGAGATGGTGGCTCAGACTCAGAGCCAGAGGAAGCCAGGGGATCAGGTAGGGAAGACGGCTCCCCCATCGCCGATCACGCGTAGGTAGGACCTCTGATGTGTTTCTGTGTGATTGATTTTGGGTGTGTGTGGTGGGTGGGCGCAGGTGTTCTGGCCCAAGGTGGTGCTCAAGAAGTGGCTCAACCTCCGGAGCAAGGACTACAGGTTCAACGCCGACGAGGACGACGGCGAGGTCGACGACGACCAAGGTAGGTAGGCTCGCCGAGCATCAAGCCTGCCTTTGGATTTTTGTGTTCTGTTGGCCAGAGATCACCACTTGCCTTGTTAAGATATTTTCGGACCTCTTGTACAGAAGAAAACAACTGCGGCTGCGACGGCGCCGGCGGCGAGGCGAACGGCGGCGTGGAGACCGTCGGTAAGATTCGATTCGCTTTCCGTTTCACATCTTTCTTGGGTTGGTGGATTGACGTCGCCTCTATGTGCGTCTGTTCTTCTTATCCGATCCTGGAAGGGGGGAAAAGTGCAGGTTTGGACTGTTCGCCCCTTTTGGGAAAGACTCTTGATACCATATTTCTCAGGTCAAAAAAGGTTCCATGGCCATTGATGCCGTTTGACCTGTACATTTCACACTGATCTGCGTCGCTTCTGTCGATCAAACACCTGATCAGCTTAATTTTGTTTCTGATGAACCGCTCTGTCTGTATTGTTCCAGACGACAGCCAGGTGGACGCCGCGCCGTACAGGCTGCGGCGCCGGAACTCGGAGACGATGCGCGCGCAGTACATCGACACCAAGGAGCTCAGGTACGAGGGAGGGATGCATAAGCATCACTGTGTGTTTGATTTTGAGTAGGCACAGTTCAAATGTTTCAGGATGATCACGGCACATTTGTTTTCTCAAGTTTACTGTAATGCTGCTGATATGTATTCTTGGGGTCCTTGCAGGATCTGCGTCGGCACGTACAACGCAGCCGGCAAGGCGCCGCCGGACGGTCTGGACATCGCCGGGTGGCTCGGCCTCGGCACCGGCGGCGAGCAGGCGGACATGTACGTGCTCGGGTTCCAGGAGGTGGTGCCGCTGAACGCCGGCAACGTGTTCGGCGCCGAGGACGGCAGGCCGGCGCTGGCGTGGGAGGAGCTCATCCGCGACACGCTCACGCGGACCCAGCCCTCCTGCTCCAAGCCCAAGTACAGGTACCGCAGCCACCCGGCCACGCCGACTCGCGACGGCGCTGACGAGCTGTTCCCCGGTGGCACGGATACCGAGACCGACGACGACGCGCCTTTCAGCTTCCCGGCTCAGGCCGAGGACTACGTCGCCTCCACCCCCAGTCCACTCGGGGTCATAGAGGATTCACGGACCGACCAAGACGAGCAATATCAGCAGCAGAGGACGCTGCTGAAGACGATGAGCAAGACGGACAGGATCGGGCTCGCCTGGCCGGAGCAGCCGCTGGACCTGCTGGCAATGTCCACCGCGCCGTCCACCCTATCATCGTCATCGTTCAAGTCGTCGAGATCGTTCGGCAAGCACAGGTCGTTCAGAAATGCGCATGTGGCCGACGACGGTCCGGCGATGGTCGCCGACCTCGGCGCCGCCTTGCTTGGCAAGAAGAACGGCAGCAGGTCGCCGTTCGTGAGGATCGTTAGCAAGCAGATGGTGGGCGTATTCCTGACCATCTGGGTGCGGCGTGGCCTGCGGAGGTGCGTCCAGAACCTCAAGGTGTCCACCGTCGGCGTCGGCGCCATGGGGTACATCGGCAACAAGGGCGCGGTGTCGGCGAGCATGTCGGTCTACCAGACCATGTTCTGCTTCGTGTGCAGCCATCTGTCGGCCGGCGAGCGGCCCGCCGACCTCCTCAAGCGGAACGCCGACGTGCAGGAGATCCACCGCCGGACGCGCTTCGCCGGCCCCGGCGGCCTCGAGCTGCCCCGAGACATCTACGACCACGAGTGAGTAGTGGCGCATTGCATTGATCGATGCGTCAGTGATCTGACGAACATTTTCTCATTTTCAGGAGGATTTTCTGGCTTGGCGATCTGAACTACCGGATCGACGTGCCGTACAACAGAGCGCACGGCCTGGTCGCGGCTATGGATTGGTCTCAGCTAGCCGAGAAAGATCAGGTACTTTATTATGCAATATTCTTCTTCTTCTTCTTGATCTGGTAGTGGTAGATGAATCATTATCTGAATTAAAGTGTTTTTCTTAATCTTGTCTTCAGCTGAAGCGGGAGCTGAGGAAGGGGCGGGCGTTCGACGGGTGGAGCGAGGGGGTGCTGGAGTTCGCGCCGACGTACAAGTACGAGATCGGGTCCGGGAAGTACATCGGCGACGACCAGAGAGGCGGCAGGAGGACGCCGGCGTGGTGCGACCGGGTGCTGTCGTTCGGGAAGGGCCTGAGGCTGCTGAGCTACGGGAGGTCGGAGCTGGGGCTGTCGGACCACATGCCGGTGGCGGCCACCTACGCGGCGGAGGTGGAGGTATTCTGCGGGAAGAAGCTGCAGCGGGCGCTCACGCTCACGAACGCCGAGGTGGAGATAGGGGAGGTCGTCGTGCCGGACCTCGAATTTTGATCGGCATCGCCATCGTACGTGGACGTCAGACACCGGACAACGGCGAAGCAAAAGTTCAGAGCTGAACTCTGCTGCTAACATGCGGTAGCCCCATTGCCGTTACAGATTTTTTTTTTGTGTAACCTTTGGTTTGCTGGTGTCGTGTTAGCGATACTTTGACCAAACATGCCTAACGGTGTTTTGGCAACATGGAAGCCTGGTCTTTTTTTATTTTTATTAAATTAAAAGGCTCCTCTCTTTAATAAATTGATTATGTAAATGGATAGATATAAAATGCATAAAATATGAAGTTCTATATAAAAATATGCCAGATTGGTCATAATAGCCGGGAGGCTAAATTTAATTAACGTAAATTGTTGTACTCGCTCCGTCTTGAAATAAGCGACTTAAATTTATCGAGGTTTACATGTATCTATACATAAAATGCATCTAAATACATGTGAATCTAGATAAATATAAATTACTTATTTTAGGATGGAAGGGCTATACTTAACAAATAAAAAATGGTAGCATGGACAATTGTATGGCTAAGAAGTAGATGACATGGATAACTACCATAAATTAATATTAATGAGATGACATGGCCAATTGATTGGCTAAATAGTGGGTGATGTGAAGAGCTTCCATGTTAAGATAGCCCATCATAATTGTTAGTTGGTGGAGATTTATTATATAAGAAAGTATAGGTAAGATGAAAAAAAATCTTATTTGGAGATTCATAATTTTATTGAGTAATTGTAAAGTTTATAAATATAAGAAATTAGGTAAATGGAACTAACTATGAATCAGTACGTGAAGAGGCTCTTGAGGCTGTTAAGCGCGGTGGCTAAAACCCATCAAGGGTTCCGTTCCTCTCGCTGATGTCGTCATCGGTCCGCTTCGTCCTTGACGGTTTTGGTGCTTTGGAGGCGTGACGGACCACGGCTTATCAGCGGGGTTTTCGTTTTCGTTTACACAACTTTTTCATGTATTTTTGGGACGGTGAGACGATGGCTATATCCTAAAGTCAGAATAAGGTCCTCTCGGGCCTATCCGCACTCAAATGGTGCGTCTATCATCGACAAAGGGGCGTGTAGAGTCATATGTCCGGCTGATATTCTAGGACCTGGTCGGTTTTCGTATTCGTTAGTGTGATTTATTTTAAGTCAGGTTGTTTTGATCTATGGGTGTCTTCATATTTGTGGTGATTGTTGCTCCGGTGTACTGGTCCTTTGGGTGTGATCGTAAGTTACGATGCTGGAAAGTTTTTGGCGGCTAGTTGCAAAGAACTTCTCTTTGTAGCTGATACGATGATGACATAGACATATGCTCTAAGAGAAGGACTAAGCATGGTGCAATCTTTAGGTCTCAACAAAGTGATCATCCAATCTGATAATCCATTGGTTATCGACACCATGGTACATGAAGGTTTTTAAAATATATCGTGGGCTGCAATTTTTGATGATTGTAGAATCCTTGCTTCAGCTATGCGCATATCGTTTTTGAAAGCTGTCATAGGGAGACCAATGAGATAGCACATCAGTTAGCTAGGCATAGTTTTTAGAATCATATTGATTGTAACGGGGACGATGATTTCCTAGTATTTTTAAAGCTCATAAACGATGTAAGTTTATTTAAAAAAACTCGCCGAATAGCTTTTCTGGAGAAAAATGATTGGCATCCTCCGAACGATCTATCGTCAGGGTCGTTACTCAGCGCGTGTCAGCGCGTGAAGGCGGACCCACCAGCAGGCCGGAAGGAATTATTTTTTCTTGTATCGTTGGCTTCCTTTGTCTCAGACGAATCTGCAAGCTGTCCGCCTATCGCCGAAGTTGGCCACCGGCGCTCGCTGTCACAACCTCGCATGCCGGTGTAACCTCGCTGGATCCCCGTTCTGCTCCTCCGCGAGCACGTCCCCCATCGGCCACTAGCGCCCGCTGCCGCGACCTCGCTGGATCCCCGTCCTGCTCCTCCGCGGGCACGTCCCCCATCGGCCACTAGCGCCCGCTGCCGCGACCTCGCACGCCGCCGCGACCTCGCTGGATCCCTGTCCTGCTTCTCCGCTGGCACCCCCGTCCTTCTTCCTCAACCGCCCCGCACCACCATGACCTCGCCCGTCCCGTCCCCGTCCTACTCCTTTGTCGCAGCGCACCTCCCTGCCTGCACAGCCCAGCCGTACGCTCGTGCCCAACACCCCTTGGTTCTTTCTCCGGCGAGTCTGCTCCTCCTCCGCATCTAGGCTGCCGGCATCGAGGATGAGAGGCTCGCCTTTGGCTGGGCCTATTCCCATGTTGCTACCAAGCGGTTTTGGGGTTTGCTACGTGATGTCGATGATTAGGCTGCAAAAGGCGTCGATGTTTGCTACATACGGCATCCAAGTTTGCTACATGCATTAGCGGCGGTGCTACGAGATCCCGGAGTTTGCTAGGATGTCACAATAGCATAAATTATTTTTGCTAAAAAGTTACTGCATTTTTGCTACAAGGGGTTTTGAGATTTTGCTATAATTGCGCAAAGTTTTTTCTCCCATCATCTGGGGACATGTAGCGCTTGCTTTTTCTAAATCAAAATACAGAATACACGGTTTGTCCAGGCTTTGAATAAAGGGAAAATCTATTGAGTAGCACCGCACAACTCTGTCTCGTGTGCGGCGTGCAGGAACCGTCCGATTTTAATCACCCCTCAGCTAATCCAATCGCACCTTATCATCTCAAATAACCTTATTTGTTCCCTCCGCCCGCTCCGGCCACACATCCATCCACCGCTCTCATCGAGTTCCTGACTGGAGGTTCCTCGAGGATGCGTCAGCCTCCATCAGGCGGTGGCGCTCGGAGGTCGTGGCCGCCGCACGAGACCCGCGTCATGCCATGAAGTCACGTAGGATCCGTCTCGAAGGCGAGTCCTCGTCGGGAAGAAGATGATGCAGCGCAAGCGTGCTGCCAGGGGAATTGTAGGCGCGACTGTGATAGCACGGTTCGAGACGAGGCTGATGGGCGTGGCGGCGGAGGTCCGATGTACGGCTGCTATGCCACGACGTGCTCGCCATTGATGAGGCGTGCCGCGACGACGCCACGGCTAGAAACGGGTGCACGTGGGCGGTGGTTGCACTGATGCGCTCGAACGGGGACATGTTCACGGGACCTATGCTCGCCGCGGGCGCGTTTGTGGCCGGAGCGAGGTCCTGTGCGCGGCTTGACCTACATGTGCACGCTCTCACGCTGGAGCCCCTGCAGTTGGGCTATAGCCTTCACTGCCATGCCCTCTCATGCCTAGTTCTTGCGGTGATGGTGCACTGAATTTGATGTGGTGCAGAATTTACAGGATGTGGCAAGGCTTCTGCTTCAACAGATCAGATCGTGAGTATGTTTTTTCTAGCCTTGTTATGTGTTGGTTGGTTTAGAGATGGCTCATAATTTGGTATTTGTGTGATTAATTATCTGGTAATCTCACTATGTAATCATGTAATTGTGATAATTAATCTGCTTACTGATACCAAGGAAAATCGGTAGTTGTCTTCCAAACAACATGGTTGTTGTTTACATAGATAGCCTGGTAGCTACGACCAAGTATTCCGGTAGCTGCAATTAGGATAATCTGCTAATTGATTTCATAAACAACATGATAAGTTTGTAACCTGATAAGTATGACTAATTAATTAGGTAATTTCTAGTTGGATTATTTGGTGATTGCTTGCCTATAAACAGCATGATAAGTATTGTACATAATCTGGTAAGTGCGACAAATTAATCTGGTAGTTGTTGTGGGCATAATCTGGTGATTGCTTTCCTATAAACAACATGATAAGTATTGTACATAATCTGGTAAGTGCGACAAATTAATCTGATAGTTGCTATGGGTATAATCTGGTGATTGCTTTCCTGTAAACAACATGATAAGTATTGTAAATAATCTAGTAAGTGCGACAAATTAATCTGGTAGTTGTTGTGGGCATAATCTGATGATTTCTTTCCTGTAAACAACATGATAAGTATTGTACATAATCTGGTAAGTTGCGACAAATTAATCTGGTAGTTGTTGTGGGCATAATCTGGTGTTATACATAACCTGATAATTGTGACTAATAATCTTGTAATTGCTAGATAATCTTTTGGCCGTAATAATCTGGTATTTCTTACTTAGATAACCTGATAAGTGTGACTTTAATTTGGTAGCTAATACTACAATAACTTGGGAGCACTCTTTTGTATTTTTTGTGTTGAGTGATGACCACCATTAATTAATTTGGCAACTCGTTTAACTTGTGCTAAGTTAACTGGGAAGTGTTCTCTTGTTTTTGTATAGAGGATGATGTGCAGAATTAAGGGTTGAAAAATTCGGTAATGATGTCGCAAAGTGAAGATGGGACTGGAGCCACATCATTGTGCTTTGTTTTTGTTGTACTAGTAAAAACTACATTAGTAGTTTCGAACATTTTTATGAGATGATGTAAAAGTTGAGACAAGTAGATGGGAAAGCTTATCATCATAGGAGCATTGGTGTGAACATTTTCTATCTTGTGTAATCATGTATGTTCTTTATATACATGCAACATTGTTTTTGGTGAGGAAAAAGAACACCACGACCAAATGTAAGCAGAATGTTTTTTAGAATTGTGTCAGCTGCCACCGCACGGGGACGCTAAAATGCGGCGTGCCCCCTCGTTAGCACATCCCATGAATAATTCTTGGGTCCACCGACTGAGCATTCACGTCGTCTACGCGGTGCCGATGATCCTGGATCAAAATTGGAGGTCTGTCTCCACTTCGGCGTCCGTGAGCGTGAGCGCTCGCTGCAGCTTCCTCCCGCAGAACACCTCCACCTCCGCCGCGTACGTGGCCGCCACCGGCATGTGGTCCGACAGCGCCAGCTCCGACCTCCTGTAGCTCACCAGCCGCACGCCCTTCCCGAACGACAGCACCCGGTCGCACCACGCCGGCGTCCTCCTGCCACCCCTTTGGTCGTCGCCGATGTACTTCCCCGACCCGATCTCGTACTTGTACGTCGGCGCGAACTCCAGTGCCCCCTCGCTCCAGCCGTCGAACACCCCACCCTTCCTCAGCTCCCGCTTCAGCTGAAGAAAAGAAACCAAATTCAGATGCAGAATCGTTTAGTAATTAGTAGCAGTTCAATAAGAAAAAGACTGGAAGTGATTCTTCAGGCACCTGATCTTTCTCGGCCAGCTGAGACCAGTCCATGGCTGCGACCAGGCCGTGCGCTCTATCGTACGGCACGTCGATCCGGTAGTTCAGATCGCCCAGCCAGAAAATCCTCCTACACAAAGAACATGTTTGTCAGATCACTGTGATGCATTGATCGATGCAAGTACACAGCTATATCAGGATTTGTGTGTATGAATATTACTCGTGGCCGTAGATGTCTCGCGGCCGCTCGAGACCGCCCGGGCCGGCGAAGCTCGTCCGTCGGTGGATCTCCTGCACGTCGGCGTTCCGCTTGAGGAGGTTGGCGGGCCGTTCGCCGGCGGCCAGGTGGCTACACACGAAGCAGAACATGGTCTGGTAGACTGACATGCTCGCCGACACAGCGCCCTTGTTGCCGATGTACCCTGTTTTGCCGACGCCGACGGTGGAGACCTTGAGGTTCTGGACGCACCTCCGCAGGCCCCGCCGCACCCAGATCGTCAGGAATATGCCCACCATCTGCTTGCTCACGATCCTCACGAACGGCGACCTGCCGCCCTTCTTCTTGCCTCCCCGCACCAACGTGCCATCCAGGTCGAGGTTCGGGACGTCGGCGGACGATGACGCCATGAACGACCTGTGCGCGCGGAGCGATCTCGACGACTTGAGCGACGACGAGGCAGTCGTCACTGCCGGAAGGTCCAGCGGCTGTTCCGGCCAGGCGAGGCCGATCTTGTCCGTAGTGCTCATCGTCTTCACGTGCGTGCTCTGCTGTGTACCTGGCTGCTGCTCGCCTTGGTCGCCTGCTAAATCCTCCTTGGCCTGCACCGGGAAGCTGAATGACGCGTCGTCGTCGGTCTCGGTGTCCGTGCCGCCAAGAAACGGCTCGTCGGCGCCGTCGCGACTCGGCGTGGCCGGGCTGCTGCGGCACCTGTACTTCGGCCTCGAGGGTGTCGATATCCGCGTGAGCGTGTCGCGGATGAGCTCCTCCCATGCCAGCGCCGTCCGGCCATCTTCGGCGCCGATCACGATGCCGGCGTTCAGCGGAACCACCTCCTGGAACCCGAGCACGTACATGTCAGCCTTCTCGTCGCCACTGCCGAGCCACTCGGCAATGTCCAGGCCCTCGGGCGGGGACTTGCCGGCCGCGTTGTACGTGCCGATGCAGATCCTGCAAGGAGCCAAAGAATCAGCAGAAAAAGTGGCAAGATCCAGCTGAAATTTGACACCAATTGTAGAGGCACGGATCACCCGTTCACACAAACAAGCATAGGTCTTTACCTGAGCACCTTGGTGTTGATGTACTGCGCGCGCATCGTCGCCGAGTTCCGCCGCCGCAGCTTGTACGGCGCAGCGTCCACCTTGCACTCGTCTGCCCATCGACAAAATACAAGGTGGTCCATGAGCAAATGATTCTCGGACAGAAGCAATGATTCATGGGCAAACAGTATCAACGACCAGAAAAATAAGGGCGTCTCTAATCGGTCCGTGCGGATATGCGAAGCGTGCGCGACGCTCTACGGTCCGATCCATCTGGACAAACGTTCGGCTTGACTTATCCGTGCATCTAATCTGAATCTCGGTTGCGTCGGACTGGACACGCGTGGACTCGTCCACTGGTCCACCCGTCAGCCACCGCTTATCGGCCGTATTGATTCAGACGCGGTCAGCGGCACCGATTCAGACGCAACTGCAGCAGCGATTCAGAGGCGCTGCGCGGAAGGCTGACTGACGTGTAGGAGTTCGTAGCATGGAAAACAAAAATTTTCTACCACATACAAACAAACAAATCAAGATCTATCTACTAAATTGTAGCAACGAGTCGATAGAATAACTCACCCTCGAAGATTCCAAAGTGTTTAACGAGAGCGGATTCTCGTGGGTGATGTAGTCGTACTCTTCCCGATCTCAATATCGCGTAGACGATCCTTCCGTATGCCGAACGCAGCGCTTCATGATCGGTCACACGTTGATTTTCGATGAAGACCTTCCTCTCCTTGTTCCAAGGCGTGGAGGTTGTAGCACTCTCTCGCGATTCCGGCCTGTGACAACAGTGGTACGAAAGTAGAGGGAGATCTCGCAGGCTTCGCCTTAAGCCGGAGGCAGTATGGTGGGCTGTGAGAGAGCCTCGGTGATCTAGGGTTTAGACGCACCAAGGAGGGGGCAAGGCCGGCGGCTAGGGTTTGGCCTAGGCGGCGAGTTGCCCTAGGCGGCGGCTATGGAGGGCGGCGGCTAGGGTTAGGGTTTAGAGGGCGTGGTGTTGTGTCCTTGGAGGCAGCCCGCCTCCTTATATAGTGGAGGCCAAGAGGAGGAGTCCCTCCCCAACTCTCCAAGTGGGCGGCGGTGGAGGAGGAACTCCTCCCAAGTAGGTTTCCTACTCTCCACCAAACAAAATAGCCGTTGACTTTTAAATTGGTGTTTGACTTTTCAAACTAGGATTTGATTTATCCCTTTATTTTGTTCAATGATGACACCTAGTACATGATGCACCATTCCAACTTGTTATGAAACATTCATGTACCCTTCCTCCTGAGTCTTGGACATTCCGAAACCTTCTAGAACATTCTCGATGAAAACACCGGAACCATTCTCCAACCCCGAAACAGGACTTTCCTTAAATGAATCTTATTCTCCGGACCATTCCGGATCTCCTCGTGATATCCCGGATCCCATCCGAGACTCCGAACAACATTCGGTCTCTTACTCATCATTCCATAACTACTCAAACAACGTCGAATCCTTAAATGTGTCTCCCTACGGTTCGTGAATTATGCGGACATGATCGAGACACTTCTCCGAACAATAACCAATAGAGGAATCTGGAAATTCATATGGCTCCCACATATTTCTACGATTACTTTGCGATCGAATGAACCACTTACATACGATACCAATTTCCCTTTGTCTCACAATAGTTTACTTATCCGAGATTATGATCGTCGGTATCTCTGCATAACTAGTTCAACCTCGTTACTGATAAGTACTCTTTTCTCGTTCCCGTGATATGTGATCCCTTTTGAGCCAGTCACATGCTTGCAAGCTAATTGGATGACATTCCACCGAGAGGGCCCAGAGTATATCTATCCGTCATATGGATGGACAAATCCCATTCTTGATCCATGTGTCTCAACCAATACTTTCCGAACACTCAATGCCACCTCTATAGCCACCCAGTTACGGTGTGGTTTTTGATATCATCAAAGCATCCTTCCGGTGAAGGTGATATGCATGATCTCATGGTCGAAGGAATTAGGTTACTATGTATCAGAAAGCATATAGCAATTGAACTATTAAAATGACTTGATCTTTATGCTACGCTTATCTATAGGAGTATGTCCACCATATCATTCTCCTAACGATATGATCTTGTTGTTAATAACATCTCAATGTTCATGATAGGGAAACCACAATCATTTATTAACCAACAAGCTAGTATTATAAAGAGGCTTTACTAGGGACTCTATTTTAGTTTACAAATCACACAAGTATTAATGTTTCCTTGTTAATACTATTATAGCATGAATGTAAACTTTTATCATAAACACAAAGATATAATAATAACTATATTTATTATTGCCTCTAGGGCATATCTCCAACAGTCTCCCACTTGCACTAGAGTCATCTAATCTAGATTACATGGTAATATACCGAACACCCAGCAGTTTGGTGTTGGTCATGTTTTGCCCTCAGGAGAGGTTTAGTCAACGGATCCGCCACATTCAGATATGTGTGTACTTTGCAAATCTTTATGTCTCCATCTTGGACATGTTCTCGAATAGCGTGAAAACGTAGCTTGATGTGCTTCAGCTTCTTGTGTGACAAGGTTCTTGCGCATTGGCTATGGCGCCCATGTTATCACAATAGATAGACATTGGGTCCAGCGCACTTGGAACCACACCGAGCTCTGTAATGAACTCTTTCATCCATATCGCTTCTTGCGAATCCTCCGAAGCAGCCCATGTATTCCGATTCAGTTGAACATCTCGCCACAACGCTTTGCTTTGCACTCCTCCAGCTAACTGCTGCACCATTCAAAGTAAATACGTATCCAGATTGTGATTTAGAATTATCCGGATTGGTGTTCCAACTAGCATCGGTGTAACCATTAACAACGAGCTGTTCATCACCTCCATAAGAAAGAACCATATCCTTAGTTCTTCTCAAGTACTTAAGGATGTTTTTGATCTTTGTCCAATGATCCACTCGGATCACTTTGATATCTGCTAGTCAAACTAACAAAGATATGCAATGTCGGGTCTAGTACATAGCATGGCATACATTAGAGATCCTATGGCTGAGGCATAGGGAGTCTTACTCATCCTTTCTCTATCTTCTGCCGTTGTCGGACTTTGAGTTTTACTCAAGGTCGTATTGGGCAACATGGGCAAGAACCCTTTCTTGCTATCTTCCATTCCAAACCTCTTTAGAACTTTGTCCAAATATGTACTTTGTGACAATGACATTAGGCGTCTCGATCTATCTCTATAAATCTTTATGCCTAATATGTAAGCTGCTTCGCCAAGATCTTTCATTGAAAAACTATTATTCAAATATTCCTTGACACTATTAAGACGGTATACATCATTCCCAATCAACAATATGTCATCTACATATAGTATTAAGAATGCCACAGAGCTCCCACTCACTTTCTTGTAAATACAAGCTTCTCCATCAGTTTGTATAAAACCAAAACTTTTGATCACCTTATCAAAACGTTGATTCTAACTTCGGCATGCTTGCTTCAATCCATATATGGACCGTTGAAGTTTGCATACCTTGTTAGCATCTTTAGGATCGACAAAACCTTTGGGTTGCATCATATACAACTCTTCATCAATGTCTCCATTGAGGAACGCTGTTTTGACATCCATCTGCCATATCTCATAATCATAATATGCAGCAATTGTAACATAATCCTCACAGACTTTAGCTTCGCTACAGGTGAGAAAGTCTCATCGTAGTCAACTCCTTGAATCTGTCGAAACCCTTTTGCGACAAGTCGAGCTTTATAGACAGTAACATTACCATCAGCATATGTTTTCTTCTTGAAAATCCATTTATTCTCGACAGCCTTCCGGTCCATCCGGTAAGTCCACCAAAGTCCATACTTGGTTTTCGTACATGGATCCAATCTCGGATTTCATGGCTTCTTGCCATTTATTGGAATCTGGGCTCATCATCGCTTCCTCATATGTCGCAGGGTCATCGGTGTTGTCCACCAACATGACACTCATAACGGGATCATACCAATCAGGAGTGGTACGAGTTCTCGTTGACCTGCGAGGCTCTGTAGCAACTACAACCGAAGTTTCATGATCAGCACATTAGCTTCCTCTCTTATTGGTGCAGGCACCACAGGAACTTCTTCCGGTGCTGTGCTACTCGCAAGTTCGAGAGAAGGTTCGACAACCTCGTCGAGTTCTACTTTCCTTCCAGTCACTTCTTTCGCGAGAAATTCCTTCTCTAGAAAGGATCCATTCTTAGCAACGAAGATTTTTCCTTCGGATCTATGATAGAAGGTATACCCAATAGTTTCCTTTGGGTATCCTATGAAGACGCATTTTTCCGCTTTGGGTTCAAGCTTGTCCGGCTATAACTTCTTTACATAGGCTTCACAACCCCAAACTTTTAGGAACGACAATTTAGGTTTCTTCCCAAACCATAATTCATACGGTGTCGTTTCAACGGATTTAGATGGTGCCCTATTTAAAGTGAATGCGGCTGTTTCTAATGCATAACCCCAAAATGATAGCGTAAATCAGAATCGACATCATAGAACGAACCATATCTAAGAGAGTTCGACACGACGTTCGAACACACCATTACTGTGGTGTTCCCATGTGTCAATTGTGAAAGTATTCCGCATTTCTTCAAATGCTCGCCAAACTCGTAACTTAGATATTCACCTCCACGATCAGAACGTAGAAATTTAATCTTCTTGTTACGTTGATTCTCAACCTCACTTTGAAACTCCTTAAACTTCTCGAAAGTTTTGGACTTATATTTCATGAAATAGATATACCCATATCTACTCAAGTCATCTGTGAAGGTAAGAACATAACGATAAACACCGCGCGATGCTACACTCATTGGACCACACACATCGGTATGTATGATTTCCAATAAGTCCATAGCTCGCTCCATCATACCAGAAAATGGAGTCTTAGTCATTTTACCTATCAGGCATGCTTCGCATCTTTCAAGTGATTCGAAATCAAGTGATTCAAGAAGTACATCGGAATGGAGTTTCTTCATACGCTTCACTCCAATGTGACCAAGGCAGCGATTACACATATAGGTCGAGTTATCGCTCGATTTCAAACGTTTAGCCTCAATGTTATTAATATGTGTATTTCCACTATCGAGATTCAATAAGAATAGACCATCTATTAAAGGTGCATGTGCATAAAACATATTACTCATATAAATCAAACAACCATTATTCTCGGACTTAAACAAGTAACCGTCTCGCAATAAACAAGATCCTGATATAATGTTCATGCTTAACGCAGGCACCAAATAACAATTATTTAAGTATAAAACTAATCCCAATGGTAGATGAAGAGGTAGCGTGCCGACCGCGATCACATCAACCTTTGATCCATTTCCCACGCGCATCGTCACCTTGTTCTTCGCTAGCTTCCGTTTATTCTGCACCACCTTTTTCGAGTTACAAATATGAGCAACCGAACCAGTATCAAATACCCATGCACTACTACGAGTACTAGTGAGATACACATCAATAACATGTATATCGGATATACCTTTATTCTTGATGTTTCTGTTCTTCAAATCCGCCAAGTACTTTGGGCAATTCCGCTTCCAGTGACCTTCTCCCTTGTAGTAAAAGCACTCAGTATCAGGCTTAGGTCCAGCCTTGGTCTTCTTCGTCGACGCGGTAACTTTCTTACCACCCTTCTTGAAGTGTCCCTTTTGCTTAGACTTGCCTTTCTTAAATTTGGTGGTCTTATTGACCATCAACACTTGGTGCTCTTTCTTGATATCCACTTCTGCAGATTTTAACATGGCGAAGAGTTCTGGCAACTGCTTGTTCATGTTTTGCATATTGTAGTTCATCACAAAGTTCTTATAACTTGGTGGTAGTGATTGGAGGACACGATAAATCCCCAAAGCATTAGGAATCACTATACCCAAGCTTTGAAGTTTGTTTGCGTGCCCAGACATCTTAAGCACATGCTCACTGACGGAGCTGCCCTCTTCCATCTTGCAGTTAAAGAACTTTTCAAAAGCCTCATAGCTCTCAATTGTCGCGTGAGTCTCAAAGATCAATTTGAGATCATGGACAATATCATGTGGGTATGAATTCTCAAACCTTTTCTGAAGCTCCGATTCTAAACCATACAAGATAGCACCTTGACTGTGGAGTCTTGAGTCTTAGAGCGAGGTAAACATTCTTTACTTCATCGGTAGCAGAGCTGTGGGTCACCAAATGCATCCAAAGATATAGGTCAAATTACCAGCTGTGAGGACAATCCTCAAATTGCGGAACCAATCCGCGAAGTTGCTTCCATTGTTTTTCAACTTTTCTTTCTCTAGGAACGCATTAAAATTGATGGTAGGGGACGCCATTGATCTACAACATATTTGCAATAGTTTAGACTAAGTTTATGACAAATTGAGTTCTAATTAATAGTTAAATTAATCTAGGTGAACTCCCACTCAAAACAATATCCCTCACATTGTTTTAGTGATCACACGAACCAATTCTACCACATCAACACCGATCATCACGAGAGTTGATGTAGCTTCAATGGCGAACAATCGACATGTTCATCATATCTACTATATGATTCATGTTTTACCTTTCGGTGATCCGTGTTCCGAGACCATGTCTGTACATGCTAGGCTCGTCAAGATCAAACCTTAGCTTCCGCATGAGCAAATCTGGCTTGCTCACGTTGTATACACTTGCAGAATCTAACACACCCGGTCATCACGTGGTGCTTCGAAACAACAAGCTTTAGCAACGGTGCTTACTAAGGATGAACACTTTAGAACTTGAAATTTATGTGCATGAGGGATCATCTTATAATGCTACCGACGTTAGATAAGCAATACAAGATGCATAAAGGATTAACATCACATGCAATTCATAATATGTGATATGATATGGCCTTTCTTCTTTGTGCTTCCGATCTCCATCTTCAAGTACGAACATGATCTCCATCATCACCGGCATTGCATCAAGGTCAATGACGCTGCTCCATGGTTGTCGTCCACCAGCTCCAACTATTACAACTACTTTGAATAGACACGCGGGTCTTAACAGAATTTAAAGACAACCATATGGCTCCTGCCGGTTGCCAACTTACAATAAGGAACATTGCATACACCAAATATAATCACAATCATGGCCATATCACATCACAGCACACCCCTGGAAAACAAAGTTAGACGCCTCTACTTTCTTTGCATGTTTTACGTGGTTTGGGGCTTTCAATAAGTGTCGTTCTAACTTACGAACAAGAACCACAACATTGATACTAGTATTGTCAATCACACGTTGTAAATTGAATCTTAACTATGTTGGGAGAACAGGCACCCGCAAAGCCACTTATGCAATACAAGTTGCATGTCAAGCGTGGAGCAAGTCTCATGAACGTTGTCATGTAAGGTTAGCCCGGTCCGCTTCATCCCACCATCCCGCAAGATGCAAAGTACACAAGAAGCAATCGACAACAAAAGCATCAACGCCCACAAATGACCATTGTGTTCTACTCGTGCAACAGATCTACATATAGACACGGCTCTGATACCACTGTAGGGGTTCGTAGCATGAAAAACAAAAAAATTCTACCGCATACAAACAAACAAGCCAAGATCTATCTACTAGATTGTAGCAACGAGTCGATAGAATAACTCACCCTCGAAGATTCCAAAGTGTTTAACGAGAGCGGATTCTCGTGGGTGATGTAGTCGTACTCTTCCCGATCTCAAGATCGCGTAGACGATCATTCTGGCGCTGCGTTCCGGCAGCGCTTCCGCAGTTGGTCACACGTTCGGTAATCGATGAAGACCTTCCTCTCCCTTGTTCCAGCAGGCAGCGGAGGTTGTAGCACTCTCCTCGTGATTCCGGCAGCACAACGGCGTGGTACCGGAAGTAGAGGGGAGATCTCGCAGGGCTTCGCCTTAAGCCGGAGCGAGTATGGTGGACTATGAGAGAGAGCCTCGGCGATCTAGGGTTTAGACGCACCAAGGAGGGGGCAAGGCCGGCGGCTAGGTTTTGGCCTAGGCGGCGGCTAGGGTTAGGGTTTAGAGGGCGTGGTGTTGTCTGCTTGGAGGGGCAGGGCGCAGCCCTGCCCCTCCTTATATAGGTGGAGGGGGCGCGCCAAGGGGAGGGGAGTCCCTCCCCAACTCGGTCTCCAAGTGGGCCGGCGGTGGAGGGAGGGAAGGAACTCCTCCCTAAGTAGGTTTCCTACTCTCCCTCCACCAAACAAAATAGCAGTTTGACTTTTCAAATTGGCGTTTGACTTTTCAAACTAGGATTTGATTTATCCCTTTATTTTGTTCAGCGATGACACCTAGTACATGATGCAACCATTCCAACTTGTTATGACACATTCATGTACCCTTCCCCTCCGGAGTGCCAGACATTCCGGAACCTTCTAGAACATTCCCGATGAAAACACTGGAACCATTCTCCAACCCCGAAACAGGACTTTCCTTATATGAATCTTATTCTCCGAACCCTTCCGGATCTCCTCGTGATATCCCGAATCCCATCCGAGATTCCGAACAACATTCGGTCTCTTACTCATCATTCCATAACTACTCAAACAACGTCGAATCCTTAAGTGTGTCTCCCTACGGTTCGTGAATTATGCGGACATGATCGAGACACTTCTCCGAACAATAACCAATAGAGGAATCTGGAAATTCATATGGCTCCCACATATTTCTACGATTACTTTGCGATCGAATGAACCACTTACATACGATATCAATTTCCCTTTGTCTCACGATAGTTTACTTATCCAAGATTATGATCGTCGGTATCTCTGCATACCTAGTTCAACCTCGTTACTGATAAGTACTCTCTCGTTCTCGTGATATGTGATCCCTTGTGAGCCAGTCACATGCTTGCAAGCTAATTGGATGACATTCCACCGAGAGGGCCCAGAGTATATCTATCCGCCATATGGATGGACAAATCTCATTCTTGATCCATGTGTCTCAACCAATACTTTCCGAACACTCAATGCCACCTTTATAGCCACCTAGTTACGGTGTGGTGTTTGATGTCATCAAAGCATCCTTCCGGTGAAGGTGATATGCATGATCTCATGGTCGAAGGAATTAGGTTACTATGTATCAGAAAGCATATAGCAATTGAACTATTAAAATGACTTGATCTTTATGATACGCTTATCTATAGGAGTATGTCCACCATATCATTCTCCTAACGATATGATCTTGTTGTTAATAACATCTCAATGTTCATGATAGGGAAACCATAATCATTTATTAACCAACAAGCTAGTATTATAAAGAGGCTTTACTAGGGACTCTATTTTAGTTTACAAATCACACAAGTATTAATGTTTCCGTGTTAATACTATTATAGCATGAATGTAAACTTTTATCATAAACACAAAGATATGATAATAACTATATTTATTATTGCCTCTAGGGAATATCTCCAACACGGCGACAGCCTGGCGCATCAATGGAAACTGACCCACTGGCTGCCGCTTGTGTTCCCGCGCCGGCATTGATGGCGAAGGAGCGGAAACTTGTGCGCGTTCACGGGCGGCTGGGCTATTTAATCCTACGCCCGTCGGTGTTGTCCTCCTCACCTCTTACCATCGCAAAACCTATTCGTTGTCGCCGCCGCCACCACCACCACCAACGATGAAGATTTCGTCATGGTTGAAGTGGAGCAAGAACGACCACGAAGTGTCTGGCTCTAGCAGCCAGCGCTCTCGGCCGTCGGCCTTCCTCCGCGGGACGTCCTTGTCGCCTCCGTGCCAGCTCGTGGGGGACTACCCGCCATCGCGGGAATGCCGCACCCGCGGTACTACCGCGTCGGGGAGTGCGAGCGCCTATGGAGGGAGGGTCGTGGCATCCAGCACAAGGATGTCTCCCTCCCCACCGGCTAGCACCTCAACCAGGACCGTGTCCCGGTGTCACCACCGTCCAAGCCGGGCAGAGGGCTGGCGGAGGAGATCCGCCGCCGGATCAGCAACCTCCCCTGGACCCAACGGTGGGAGAGGGGCTACCACTCTGAGGCGTATTGGATACAGTTCCTCGAGTGGGAGCACAAGGTGCGGCGCGCCACCACCATCTGCCGCGACCTGCAGCCGGGTGGTCTACATGATCCCTGACATCAACTCGGATGACGAGGGCGTCCACAACCACTCTGACGCCGACCTTGGCAACGAGGACGACAATGACGATGATGACGTCAAGAAGGAGTTGGCGGACGACATCGCCGCGAACCTGCCCCCGGAGTACCGCAAGGTGCTGGCGCGGGGCTACCACGAGGACGCCTTCGCCGAGTAGGCCATTGAGGCCGGTGTGCGCTAGGAGGACGCCTAGTGGCGTGGCTACGAGGAGGCCTAACAGCTCACCGGCATGGTGGCGCAGACAAACACTCAGCAGCCTCCACCGCCACCGCTGCCTGGATGGGCGCCTCCAACATGGTTGGGCGCCATGGCCTGGGTAGGTGGTCAACCCGCCTTTTCCCGCTCCTGCTTCGTCCCTTCCGCCGCCCAACCTTTAGACGCCACCGAAGTACATCGACCTCAACCCGTAGATGGACGAGGCGACACCGGCGCGTGAAGATCAGTACCTAGGGCTCGTAGTTTAAATTACGTTTTTATATTTTAAATGTAAATTAAGTTCGAACTTTGCCAGTTTTATGCCACAAACTGTTTGCGTTTGAATTTGCAAAAAAATGCCCGCGACCTGCGCGGACAAATGGACCGCACCGCTGGGCGCGGCTGTCCGTACATGCCAGACCCCCTCCCCAATTCAACAGCGGTGTGACCCAAACGGACAGAAACGGACCATTTGAGACAACCGGATGAGTTGTCCTAGTGGAGATGCCCTAAGGCATCACGAGTCTTTCCCCAAAAGAGCCGAAATGGTCCAAATTAACATGCACTTTACCCCCTTCCCGAACATGATAAGACGCGACGCGACAAGACGTCATAAGAGAGTGACATCAATCCTTCAACATAAAAAGTGACGTCAATCCCTCAACGTAAACCGGAAACAGAAACTCACCGGCGATCTCCATGCTGGTGCCAGCACGTCAGCGGCCCCGTCGTAGCCGCAGTTCTGTTCTGCATAAGAGGGAGAGAATCTAAATAGTTAGAGTGCCAGACCAGGGAAATGGGAGCTGTTACATCGGGGCATCATAAGAGTAGAACAAAAGCATCACATGCTCGATCTGAGCTTAGGGCATCTCAACCGGGCTGACCCATCTGGTCCGAGTGTGTCCGAACTTGTCCGCACGGACACACGGGGCGTGCACGGCGCCCCAGCGGGATGACCCATCCGAAGAAACTCGTCCGGTTTGACTCATTCATGCATCTAATCTGGGGCTCGGTTGTGTCGGCCCGGACGCGTGCGTACAACGCGGGTGTCTTGCCCGTTGGCGACGCTGGCCCACCCGTCAGCCACCGTGGTGGTGATTTAGACGCGCGCAACGGTACCTTTTCAGACACAACCGTGGTAGTGATTCAGAGGCGCTACGCGGAAGGCTGACCGGTGGCAGTCTGCGCCATTAATAGCGACGAGATGGCACACTGACTAGCTGGACACTTCAATGCCATCTCTTCGGCCTCCGCACTGGCATCCGATGGCGGCCCTTTTAAACAGACCGTCCACGGCCACCTTCTCCCCACAGAACACCATCCTCTCCTCCTTCTCCTCTTTGTTCTCCACTACATGTAGCTAGCCATGGCTGGCTGCGCTAGATCGAGGGGAGGGCGCGGCGTCCGTGAACATCATTGGAGGCATGGAGGATGCGGCCAAATCACCACGCCACCACGCTCTCCCTCACCGCCTTCGTCGCTCGAAGATTTCGACCCAGGCACCGAGTTCGCTGTGGCCATCCACCTCGGCATGCCGCGCGACATGCTGCTCCTCCCCCGCAGGTTTGTGATGCTGATCGGCGACAAGCCGCCGCCGCCGCTTGTCATTCTACGGGCGAACGGCTTCAGGACCACCGGGTACTCGGTCGATCTGCAGTCCGACCACCTCGGCTTGATGTACCTCGGAAACGACTGGGAGTGCTTCGCCCGCTTGTACTAGATCGAGGCGGGCAACGTCCTCGTCTTCAGGTACAGCGTCGAAGGAAAGTTTGGTGTCAGCGTCTTCGACCACACCATGTGCCGCCGCTGCTACCACTCCGACTCCGACTACTCCTCCGACTCCGACGAGTAGGCTAGGCTATGCGCGTGCGGCGCCATGTATGATCTATCAATGTAGGCATTGGCCATTTGCAATGAAAAAACTTTATTCACTTCCTAAACCATTTGTTACAAGCACACCACACACCCTAAAACTACGCACGGCCGCCGATGCTAGAGGCGGCGGATGGGACGTGTCAGATACACTATTCGTCATAGAGAGAACGAATGATCGCCTTCTGCACCTGCGTGTCCTCTTTAGCTCGGTCAAGGCGGGCACACAAGGAAGCGTCATCCGGATTGGCCCGCACCACGTCCCGGAGGTCGCCGCGGACCAATGCGAGCTGGTCCCATCGCTGGTACTTTGGCAGAAAGATGCGCTCCATCACCTCCATTGTTAAAGGCTCGCCGATGGTCACGTGACAGTTGTAGAAAGGGTGACGTGGTGGGGGGTTCATCCTGTAAATCCGCGGGCGCCCCGGAATCGGAGGCGGTAGCACGTCCGGCAACTCCGACGGGTTCCATGAGGGCCCATGGACCTCTTCTCTGCCGACGTCGGGGTTGCCATGGACCTCGTCGGGTCGACGCCGACGGCCAGGCATGGTGGTTTTTATGCTGTCGGTGGTGCGAGTCTGGTCGTAGATAGCTCGGCGGTCTCCCCTATTTATGGCCGCGTCTGGACGTGGCGAAAACACCCAGAACTCACGGGAAGCGGCGTAAAAGAAAGGCAGGAGATGGTGTGCGGCGGGAAGACACTGAAAATACGCTGGAGTTGGCGATGACCAAGCGCGGACAAATGAGTCGCACCACTGAGCCGGACAACGGCCCCAAATCAATCACGGCCCGATCCAAACGGACATAAATGGACCATTTGAGATGACCGAATGGGTCGGCCGGTGGAGATGCCCTTACCCTGCTTGTCGGCGTCGTGGTTGAACTTGGAGCGCAAAGTCGCTGTACGAGCGGATTGCGCGCCGAGCCGATTTCATATCCACTCGTTCCGGTGGACGCGAGCCCCTCCATCTCTGTCCAAGATTCCTTGTTTTATTTGTACTACAAACTAAAAACAGTATATAACTTTTACAAAATAAAAGAAAATTTAATTTTGTTTGCATATTTGAGTTCCTCACGACGAGCTCTTTAAAATGAGTCTAATTTATAATATATTAATATTAATTTTACGGGCATGATTTGTTGTGTGTTGCCTTCTATTTTATGATTAGAAGTATAAAGTACTTCTTGATAGATTTAAAGAGTAGGTATAAGGTTTTATAAAGTCTTTCTATTTCACGAGGGAATCTAAAAATGAGTCTGACAGGCCCCATGTTGACGGACCCCACTAAAAATGAGTGGACAGTATGTATGTCAGCTCTGCACGCGGAGTTCGCTCAGCAAAATGCGCGTCCAACTTGGAGTCCTTGTTTGCTCCTGAGGTTGAGCCAGTTCTTGAGCACCAGCTTGGGCCAGAACACCTGCACCCAAACAACAACCCAAAATAAATCACACCAACCAAACACACATCACAGGGATCGTCATGCATCTTTTCTACTGCCTCCTCCCCTGCCTTCCTCTGGCCCAGCTCTCTAGCTTGGTCGTGCTGACAAATCTACAGTCCTACTACAGTACTACTACTTCCCCTTCGGTGGCCTGGCCTGACCTGAGCTGACTGCGAACTGGGAATATGAATTCAGATACGGTGTGTAGTCTGGGTTCCCATGAGGGAGAGGGGACGACGGCCTGCACGCAGTGCACACTGCAGAATACTGGCGTAGTGCATGTGCTACCTGCGTCTCGTCCGTCCTTTTTACTGAGTGTCAGTCGGGCATGGGCATGGGCTTCGGCTGGTGGTGTCACGTCCTTGCACTTCAAGATGTGGGGCCCCGTATCACTATCTCCTCCCATGTTAACAGAGTTTGACATCCCGAGCGACACGATCAATCTAGGACATTCAAACAGTATATTTCGGTCCGTTTCTGTTAAGGCATCTTCGTCGGGCCCACCAAAATGGTCATTCTACACTGTCCGTTTTTGTTGGTTTTGGTCGGACCGCGGTCGATATGGGTAGGGGCTACGGCCTGTTCGGCCAGTCGCGTCAGGCGGCGCGATCTATTTTTTTGCGCTTGACCAGTGCTGGTCAGGGATTTCATATGTTTACAAATATTGTCACATAATTAATTTCTAAGATGCAAATAGGTAATCAAATTGAAATAGTGCTTACATATAGATAGTTCGGTCTCGCATGGTTGATGAAAAATAACTAAACCGTTAATTAAATTACACAAAACAAATAAAGGATTAAACATTGAGATTTTCCGCACGAGCTCATATATGCTCAACCAAATCCAGTTGAAGCCGTTCATGGGTTTGCCTGTGACGCAAATTTTCATGCACTTGCATGAAATATTTCCACGACGCTAGACCTGTCTCTGGCTCAACCAACTGACCCTGACCCTGAAAGTCTCAGCCTTGGTCCAAGATGCCGTCATCATGCTCGTCCTCGACGATCATGTTATGCATGATGACACAAGCAGTCATCACATCCCACATCCTCTCTGTGCTTCATGTTCTAGAAGGGTACCGAACAATAGCCCATATTGACTAAAGAACGCCAAATGCTCGCTCCACATCCTTCATAGCGGCCTCTTGCTCTTTCGCAAACCTCCTGCACTTTTCATCTCCAGGATTGCAGATTGTCTTCACAAAGGTGGTCCAGGAGGGGTAGATATCGTCAGCAAGATAGTAACCCATATCATATGGATTGCCATTGATCTGATAAGAAATTTGTGGGACATTGCCTTTTGCCAGCCTAGCAAACACCGGAGACTGCTACAGCATATTGATATTATTATTTGATCCAGTCATGCCAAAAAAGGAGTGCTAAATCCAGAGATCCTGTGATGCAACGGCCTCTAGTATGACAGTGCACCCCTCTGCATGCCCTTTGAACTGCCCTTGCCAAGCATACCAGGAAAGCCCCTTCTCTCGTTGATGGACAAAAGACGGGCAATGTCTTTGGTGTTTGGCTCTCTCAGGTAAAATTTGTCAAACACCGCAATAACCGCGCTGCAAAACCGGTACATAGCCTCATGGCATGTGGACTCGCTCATGCGCATGTAGTCGTCGAGGAGGTCACCGGGGACTCCATATGCAAGCTGCCGAATGACAGCAGAACATTTTTGGTAAGAGGAGAAACCAATCTTACCGGTGCAATCATACTTGGCCTCGAAGTAGTTATCATACTCCATTACCCCATTGAGAATTTGTAAGAACGGGTCCCTTGACATCCGATAGCGGCGATGGAATGCCTTCTCTTTAAAGACTGGATTAATTGGATGGAAGTAGTCCTTGTAAAGACGTATGTGGCCATCTTTGTAGGGGTTCGTAGCATGGAAAACAAAAAATTTCTACCGCATACAAACAAACAAGCCAATATCTATCTACTAGATTGTAGCAACGAGTCGATAGAATAACTCACCCTCGAAGATTCCAAAGTGTTTAACGAGAGCGGATTCTCGTGGGTGATGTAGTCGTACTCTTGCCGATCTCAAGATCGTGTAGATGATCCTTCCGACGTTGCATTCCGGCAGTGCTCCCGCAATCGGTCACACGTTCGGTACTCGATGAAGACCTTCCTCTCCCTTGTTCCAGCAGGCAGCGGAGGTTGTAGCACTCTCCTCGCAATTCCAGCAGCACGACGGCGTGGTACCAGAAGTAGAGGGGAGATCTCGCAGGGCTTCGCCTTAAGCCGGAGCGAGTATGGTGGACTATGAGAGAGGCCTTGGTGATCTAGGGTTTAGATGCACCAAGGAGAGAGGGCTAGGCCGGCGGCTAGGGCAAGGGGTAGGCCCCAACTCGACGGCTAGGCAAACCCTAGGGGCGGCAGCGACTTGGTGGAGGCCGGCGGCTAGGGCTAGGGTTTAGAGGAGAGAGGTGTAGGTCTAGAGGGGCAGCCCTGCCCCTCCTTTTATAGGTGGGAGGGCGCCGGCCAAGGGGAGGGAGTCCTCCCCCAAGTCGGCCTCCTTGGCCGGTGGGTGGAGGGAGAGGAACTCCTCCCCAAGTAGGTTTCCTACTCTCCCTCCACCAAGCAAACTTGTCGTTTGACTTTTCAAATTGGCGTTTGACTTTTCAAACTAGGATTTGATTTATCCCTTTATTTTGCTCAGCGATGATACCTAGTACATGATGCAACCATTCCAACTTGTTATGACACATTCATGTACCCTTCCCCTCCGGAGTGCCGGACCTTCCGAACCCTTCTAGAACATTCCCAATGAAAACACCGGAATCATTCTCCAACTTCGAAACGGTACTTTCCTTATATGAATCTTATTCTCCGGACCATTCCGGATCTCCTCGTGATATCCCGGATCCCATCCGAGACTCCGAACAACATTCGGTCTCTTACTCATCATTCCATAACTACTCAACAACATCGAACCCTTAAGTGTGTCTCCCTACGGTTCGTGAATTATGCGAACATGATCGAGACACTTCTCCGAAACAATAACCAATAGAGGAATCTGGAAATTCATATGGCTCCCACATATTTCTACGATTACTTTGCGATCGAATGAACCACTTACATACGATACCAATTTCCCTTTGTCTCACGATAGTTTACTTATCCGAGGTTTTGATCATCGGTATCTCTGCATACCTAGTTCAACCTTGTTACTGATAAGTACTCTTTTTTCGTTCCCGTGATATGTGATCCCTTGTGAGCCAGTCACATGCTTGCAAGCTAATTGGATGACATTCCACCGAGAGGGCCCAGAGTATATATATCCGTCATATGGATGGACAAATCCCACTCTTGATCCATGTGTCTCAACCCATACTTTCTGAATACTCAATGCCACCTTTATAGCCACCCAGTTACGGTTTGGTGTTTTATGTCATCAAAGCATCCTTCCGGTGATGGTGATAAGCATGATCTCATGGTCGAAGGAATTAGGTTACTATGTATCAGAAAGCATATAGCAATTGAACTATTAAAATGACTTGATCTTTATGCTACGCTTATCTATAGGAGTATGTCCATCATACCATTCTCCTAACGATATGATCTTGTTGTTAATAACATCTCAATGTTCATGATAGGGAAACCTCAATCATTTATTAACCAACAAGCTAGTATTATGAAGAGGCTTTACTAGGGACTCTAAGTTAGTTTACAAATCACACAAGTATTAATGTTTCCTTGTTAATACTGTTATAGCATAAACGTAAACATTTATCATAAACACAAAGATATAATAATAACTATATTTATAATTGCCTCTAGGGCATATCTCCAACAATCTTGTCGGTCGCGCTCCTAGTTGGCTTGGCGCCGCTTGGACGAGCCACCTCTGCGCGGCGGCAGGAGGTAGTGGTCGTGCACCATCTGTGCAGCCGCTAGCACAATCTCGGTGTCACCGTCGGACTCCTCCTTGGAAGATGACTCCATAATATTCTTGTAGAAGAATCCCATTGCCCTTCGGCTGCTGCACATCTACAAAGTATGCGGCCGTCAATGGCTATGGCAACTCCCGTAGCGGGCCGGATAAAACCTAGAAAGACCGGTGAACGTAACTCAGGAAATTGATCGAGCAGGTTGTGCGCCACGCAGAGGGTGTCGCGTGCCCAGTCCAATGGCGGAGACCGAGGGCGGCGAGATTGCCTGTGGCGCGGCCAGACAACTCCGGCAACGCGCGTGGCCTGCGGTGGTGCTCGATATCGCGAGGGCGCCGGCAGCAGCAAGCAGCGGCGGCGGCAAAGACTGCGCCTGCTCGAGACCGAGGGGTATGGAGTGCGCGAGGGTTTAGGGAGGAGAGCGTCTCTTGTGCCACTGACGGGAGGGCCGGGAGAATTATTGGGCGGACACCCCGCGCTGTCCATGCTGTCCGGACCGACGCAACCGAGCCTCAGATTAGATGCATGGATGGGTCAAGCCAGACGCGTTTCTCCCGATAAGTCGGCCCGCTGAACGCCGCGCACGCCCCGAGCATCCGCGCGTTTCAGACACGCTCAGACCGTTTGGGTCGACACTGTGAAGATGTACTTTTTTTTTTACCTGCTGTGGAGATGTACTTGGATCTAGGATAAAAAATGAGTCGCCCTGTAGACCCGTCCGTCCGCCGCTTTCGGCAAATTCAAACCGTTTATGGCCGGTCCCACCATATTAGGCCGGCTCCCTAGGATTGACGATCCCTAGTTGCTCGGGATGACGCGCGTGGTGTTGGCCTGACTGCCAGCTTCTTGATGAGTGCTTTTCGATTTTGGATAACGCACGGTTAGACGGTTTGTTATCCATATTAATTCACGTAAATTTGTCTAGGTTTAAATAAATCTAGACACTATTTAGTATATAGGTTAATCTAAATTTTGACAAATCAAAATCAATTAATATGGATCGAAAAAAGTACGATGAAAAAATGTTTCCACGTACCGTCCTCAGGTTAAGCAGCGACACCTAGCCGATCTTTCTCTCCACTTCCTATTTTCCTCTCTCCACCTCTCACATCTCCTCCGCCTGCTTCCGCAAGGTTAACATGGATAGGGCATCGAGGGGATGAACGAAATGAGCGCCCCGGCTGCCTTATAAGTCCCTTTCTTTTCGAACCGGTAGAACCTGCTCGGAAATATCGACAGAATTTCTTCCAGAATCTCATCTGCCAAAATCGTTTATATTTTTAAATTAATATTGAAACTACTAGTTAAAAAGTTTGAACAATTTTAAAAATAAGATTCTAAAAAAAGCTGGTCGAGGTTAGCTTTTGAAAGAAGCTGGTCAAAAAGCTGAAGAGAAGAGAGCAATAGGCTCGTACAGCCTACATCTTTCAACAACGCTCTCCTTAATCATCCCAGTTTTTCCACGGCGCTCATAACCTCTAACTCCCCGTCAGACCAAGCTCCTGAACTTCAGCCTATAGAGCAACACCTTAGATCCGACGATTCGTCGCCGCGTCGGCCTGTGTGGCAACGGCGCCGCAAGCAAAGCAAAGCAAAGCTGAAAAAACTGTAGGAAGCTAGATGGCTGTTCTGTGAAGAGGCGGTCCGACCAAGCCCGCTGGCTGTCCCAAGCATGCGACATAGCAGAGACGGCCTACCCATCGAGAAGAAGTTCGGCGATGAGATTTTCCACCAGGCTCTCTTCACGTGCCATTGAGGTTTAGATTGCTAACACCATGTCATCTGCCCTCTAGGTGCTTGATGATATGCCTCCTCTGCTTTTTTAATAGTTGTGTGGTGCTCTCGTTAGGAATTTGTGTCTCAATATTCAGTTGGTACAAATCACAAGGTTCCCTGAGATGTCTCTTGAGTTGTGTTGAGCCAAAAGCCAATGTAAATTTTTTCTTGCTGCTATACCACTGAACGATTGTTAGGAGATCTATTAGCACATCTTGAAGCGAATTTGCCTGAAGAAATGATCAGATCTTACAAAGAGCTTAGAAGCAGCGATGGTGTTGTTCCTGTATGGCCATTTTGTTAAGTATGTTGTCTCCAAATCATTATTTTTGGTAGTATAACTTTAATTTTAATTTCGGATATTTTTGTATGTGACTCGAGTCATAGCTTCAGCGCTTACAGACATACTGGAAGAGTCCTGCATCTATTGTGTTTCTTAATTGTAAAGAGTAATTTAATTCATACATCTTTTGCAAGGGGGAAATCTTATCTCGGAATTTCTAATAGAATTGCTAATATTTTGAAGAAAATTTGCTAGAAAAATAGCTAGGCAATATTCTGAGTAAGCAGATCTTTGCAAGGGGTAAATCTTATCTCGGATTTTCGAATAGAACTGCTCATATTTTGAAGAAAATTCGCCAGAAAAATAGGTAGGCAATATTCTGAGAGAGCAGAACTATTACAAGATCTGAAGAGCTTAGAGTTAGTGGTAATGTTGTTCCTTCATGGCCATTGGTTATTGTCTGAATCATGTTGCTTAAAAAGTATATTTTTATACTCGTGACTGTTAAAAAGGACTTTGCAATGAAACTAGTCTAGATTTATCAGTAGCACTTTACCTTGCCTATCTAGATCCGAAACAGAGAGAGGGAGAGAGGGATCAGAGAGGAGGGGATCTACCCGCTCCCTGACTCGACAGACACGAGCCAGAGGGGATGCCGGAACTAGTCCCGGAGCTGGAGCCGCCGTCATTAGCCATGGGGAAAAGGGGAATGTGTGCGTGTGGCGGAGGTGGTGCTTCCCATCGGCGCAACGCTTAGCCTAGATCGGTAGATGTAACACCCTCAGAATCGGACCTATGCAAGTTTGGGCAAAATTCACCAAACCCGCATAGAAACGATTCAAAGGTGCCCACCAGGCACTTTCGTGCGGGTGGAATACGAAGTAATAACATTACACAACAGTCCTCGATGGGACCCACCGAACAGATATATATATAAGCGACTCCAAGAGTCAAGAATGCAGATATAATATACAAAGATCCAAATCACCTTAAAAATGGTAGGGCGTCCGACTACGGACAAGAAGCAAATGGGGCTAAGAGCCCTGAAGAATAACCAATGGCGTCCATAACCCTGTGCCAAGCCAGGAAGGGTAACCTCGCTAACGGCGTCGATCTCAAAACCTGCTTAACAAAAGGTGCCGACAAAGGCAAAAGAAAACAAAGAAAGAGCGTCGATCGAGGCCAAGACACGGCGAGGCTAGAATTGGGCGTCCTCGCCACGAGGTGGTATGGTGGACTGAGCGGCAGCAGGCACTAAACAACCTATAGAGACTCGATACAACTGGCGGATATCAGAGAGGGATAAGAATGACCTAACCGGATCCAACCTGAAGCTATCACCAACCAAACCCATCCTGGTATTTCCCCCTCGACACCGATCGAGGAAGTCAACCGAGAAACTCACACAGTTGGCAGTTTTATTTATTCAGTTATAGTTGCGGCACTTTACTAATCAGATCAAGATAATCGTCCTGATAAAGTAAGCAGTGGGCACTTTTATTTAATCATTCCGTTATAGTTGTAACTCTTACTAATCAGGTGCAGATAGCATGAGATAAACCCAAAACCCAGCAGTTGTTGGTACTTTTATTCAGCCAATTCGTTGTAGTTGCAATACTTACTAGTCATATACAATTGTCGCAAGCGACAACCAAACAAGCAATTGTGGGCAGTATTATTAGCCATTCCGTTATAGTGAGGCTGATTACTAGTCATTGTAAGTCAAATTTATAACAATAAACTTTAGTTATGCTTGTCTATGATCGAGATACTGTGCTCCAAGTCGTCCATATCCGCGGACACGGCTTTCAGAAAGTTTTACCCGGCCGGGTGCACCAATAGCAACACACGCTCGATCAACCTCGGAAAAACCAAATCAAAACCCAACGAGGCTTTCACGACTGAACAATCACAGGATTCAGAAATATTTCAGGGGGCCACCCCTTGGAGTACACCCGCAACGAAGTAAGCTAGCTCCGAGACGGACCCCAAAGTTTGTGGGGCCGGCGGTAAACGACAGTATGCCCCCAAACGGCGACCCGATACCACGTAAACGTCACGGCCCTAACAGATGAAGCGGTACCCGCACAATCGTAAATAAAGCAGTAAAGCATGGCATAAGTACGGGATCGTAAATAAAACCTCAAACTAGTTTGTGGCCCTAGAAATAAGATGAATCAAGCTCGCTCGGGGGTCCCATATACCTCCGGATGTGGATAGCGCAAAAATCAAGGAACAGTATCAAGTACTGGGTCTTACGGACACAAGTGGGCGTTCGAAACCAAATATTATCTATCACCCACCGATGCCTCTCGCTTATTCAATTTTTAGTTGTTAAACGAAAGTAAAGTGACGATAAGTAAAACTAGAATCATCTCCAACATCAACATGCGGCAATACATCGAATCGTGACATATGACGACACGCATAAGACTTGAGCAAGCGACTACGACGCGCAAGTCCAACTATCTACCAAACAACAGGTATTAGGGTGTGTCCAGGGCAATATAGGGCTGCAGGGGATATCACAGGTACGGAAACTAAAGCATCGCAACACAGATAGCAATAGATCAACAGGAGGGAAGTAAATACTATAAAGGTAAGATAGGTAGAAAGGGGGAGATGCTCGCCTGAAAACATTGCCGAGAGGTTCAACCGAAGATCGGGGCGAAGCTCACATCAACTCAACGGCCTTATCCGCGAAGAAGCAAAACACTAGAAGAAAACCGGATGCAATATTTAATACTGGGCAGAAGATCGGCATGATGCATGTATGATGGATGACATGGCAAAGGTGCGATGCAATTAGGTCATATTAAGCGGAACCGGGGTCCCGACAATTAATTAGATGGTTCAAGTTATTTAGAACCCCCGCAGTTTAAATGTTGTTTAACATGGTAGAAGATATCATCGGGTTCGCTACACATGTTTAAATGAGGCCAATATAAGGCTAGATTTGCCCGCATATGGGCCCCATATTTAATTATTAGGTGAATCGGCATAAGGCCCCCAAACCACGGATATGCATGCGGGTATGACAAATCAATATGCAATCAAGTTGTTATTATGTTGTAAAATAGGGTTCGAGGGAAAAGGGGTCACACATCAGAGGGGGCTCGACGATCTTGGGGTTCCGAGGGTTCCGGGGGCCGGGGTTGGTCTCAGGGTCCAGGGTCCAGGGTCCAGGGTTCGACGGATCTGGGGTTCGGGGTTCGACGGACGCGTTCTCGGATAGCGGGGTGGATCTTGGCGTTCCGGGAAGCCGGACTTGGTTCGGTGTCGGGGTTCATCGGATCTTCCGGGTCGGTGCCGTTCTTGTCGTCGCGCAGATCTTGTCGGGTCCGTGAACCGGGTCGGTCTTGGCGTTCACGAGGGAGTACTTGTCGCATGTGTTTTCTTGGTGCTCTTCCGATGATCTTGTCGTCGAGGAACTTGACGGGTCCGCGGCGAAGATCTTGTGGGTCCAGCCTCAGATCCGTAGGCGTATTTCGGCGACGGGTTCGTTTTCGGTCCGGATCTTGGCGTCCCGCGATGAAGGGCTTGGCGGTTTCCGAGGTTCGTGTCAAGGTCGTTGCAGCTCGGTGCTCCAAAAGGGCCATCGGGTTCACATGCGTCCCAGGACACATAAACGAGCACACACACGCACACGCGGCCAGCCCACGGTCGACGGGTCGGGCCATGCGAGTGGAGACTCGGCTCGGGGCCTCCGGAGGGAGGCGGCGACGGCGGCGTGCTCGGGAAGGCTCACGGAGGGAAGGCGCTGGCGAGCTCGGGGACGACGTGGAGGGCTTGGGGCGCTCGTCGTCGCCAGCGGCGGAGAGCGGCGACCTAGACCTTGGCGGAGGGCTGGCCGGCGAGACGGGCGTGAGCTCGTGGGGCAGTCCGGCCGGCGGTCAGCGAGAGGAGAGGTGGTGGCGCTGGTCGGAGGGCCGTGAGGAGGAGACGTCTTGAGGCCCAGGGCCGGAGGAGCCGAGGTGGTGGTGGTGGGGGCGCGCATGAGGAGGCGAGGCGGCGGCTCGCTCGGCTCCGGGCGAGGCAGGGCGGCAGGCAGGTGTGGCTCGGGCGAGACTCGGGCAGGCGGTGGCGGAGGAGGCGGCCATGGCAGAGGAAATCCGTGAGGCGAGGACGGTTGTCGGGGTCGGGGTTGGCGGCCCCTGGCAGGCGGCGTGCTAGGCGATGGGGGCGTGGGCAAGGCGTGGCGGCGGAGCTAGAGGGGAGGGCGGCCATGAGAAGGACGGTGGGGAAGAAGATAGGGTCAAGGCGGTCGCTCGGGAAGGCGGGGAGGTGCAGGAAAGGTGGGGCTAGCGGGTGGACCCGGTCTGCAGAGTGGGGTCAGGGGGAGAGAAGGTGGGGGTGGTGGGGGCACATGGTGGGACCGGCGGTCATGGTGTGGGGAGGGATAGGCTGGTGGGTGTGGTGTGAGAGGGTTGGGGAGTGGAGAGAGAGGAAGGAGGGTTGGGCCATGTGGCGGTTTGAGTGGGTGAGGGTAGAGGGGAGCTGAGGTGGCACAGGCCTATTGGCTGGGGTGATGTGGCCAGGTAGGGTGGGTAGGTTTCTGGGTAGATTAGGAATTAGAGGGGCAGGTAGGTGGACCGTTTTATGTTTTCTGGGCTCGTTAGGCGGTTGGCCTGCTCGACTGCCCCTACTAAAATAATTAATAATTTTATTTATTCTTAATTATCTTTTGCAACTAATTTTTGACAAACAAAATATCCGGAACAACCGGGGTTTGGCGTTTGAATAATTGTCGGGGCGTTTTAGAAAACAAAAGCGGGCTTTGCGAAAATAGTTTTGGCAAACAATGCATGATGATGACGATGCAATGCACAAATTCAACGCGATTTTCTAGTAGTGGTTTTGCGGGATGCCACAATTCGACACCACTAACAATGGATCTCGCCCCCGAGATCCGCCTCATGGTACCGGAAGGAAGGTCGGCGTTCTGATACTTCGCGCTTCGTGTAGATCCTCGCGACACCACTAACGAGGGTTCCTTCTTCATCTTGAAATTGGCGACACCACCAACAAAGGGTCGTTGATCCTGTTCGTCAAGAGAGCACTCCGGATAACCAACGGACGAAGTTAAAGGTAAGGCCACCTCTAACTTCCATGGACGGAGTAAAACTGCTGGATCCGCTGATTCAACATGCAAGAGCGAATGATAAGAGCAGCGGTAGGGTAGCTACTCCATCCCGCACTCAAACCATTACTCTGCACACGAATAGGCGGATTAAGCATCCAACTCTCGGAATTAGACTGAAGATCTCGACAAGCGAGGTTCGGAAACAAGGGAGTGTTGCCAGCAGAAATCGTATGAAAGACACACTGATTAGGTTTCGCGATGGTCCCGTTGGCATGAACAACACGTGCTCAAGGTCGACTCCAACTTCACCAAAGCTCGTCCTTCTCATATGTTTTTCAACGACACTGATATCCAGCAAGGAACACAGATGGACAAAGAGATCAAGAACAGCAGATTGGAGGAAGGGTACAACAGACAAGTTGCAGATTGATGATCGTAGCACCTCCGTTACAAAAGAGAGATAGAGAAACCCTGAAGGTACGACGAAAACCCAACCACGAAATCACGGACTCAAGCAAGAGAAAAGCGGATTTAAAACACGTCGGATAAGAGGAGAATAGCGAGAGGGTAAGGAATAAACAGACCTAATCGGAACTATCCAACCGATTTTGCAAAATAGTTTTGACACTCTACTTGGCCGTTAGCTAGGTTATCCTACAGTCTGGACTTGTGTATATCAACCGCCGAGCTCGATACCACTCAGTAACACCCTCGAGAATCGGACCTATGCAAGTTTGGGCAAAATTCACCAAACCCGCATAGAAAGCGATTCAAAGGTGCCCCGAGCACTTTCGTGCGGGTGGAATACGAAGTAATAACATTACACAACAGTCCTCGATGGGACCCACCGAACAGATATATATATAAGCGACTCCAAGAGTCAAGAATGCAGATATAATATACAAAGATCCAAATCACCTTAAAAATGGTAGGGCGTCCGACTACGGACAAGAAGCAAATGGGGCTAAGAGCCCTGAAGAATAACCAATGGCGTCCATAACCCTGCCAAAGCGGAAGGGTAACCACCTAACGGCGTCGATCTCAAAACCTTAACAAAGGGTGCCGACAAAGGCAAAGCGAAAACAAAGAAAGAGCGTCAAGATCGAGGCCAAGACACGGCGAGGCTAGAATTCGGTCCTCGCCACGAGGTATGGTGGATGGCGGCGTGCAGCACTAAACAACCTATAGAGACTCGATACAATGGCGGATATCAGAGAGGGATAAGAATGACCGAACCGGATCCAACCGGAAGCTATCACCAACCAAACCCATCCTGGTATTTCCCCCTCGACACCGATCGAGGAAGTCAACCGAGAAACTCACACAGTTGGCAGTTTTATTTATTCAGTTATAGTTGCACTTTACTAATCGATCAAGATAATCGTCGATAAAGTAAGCGTGGGCACTTTATTTAATCATTCCGTTATAGTTGTAACTCTTACTAATCAAAGTGATAGCATGAGATAAACCCAAAACCCAGCTTGTTGGTACTTTTATTCAGCCAATTCGTTGTAGTTGCAATACTTACTAGTCATATACAATTGTCGCATGGCGACAACCAAACAAGCAATTGTGGGCGTATTATTAGCCATTCCGTTATAGTGAGGCTGATTACTAGTCATTGTAAGTCAAATTTATAACAATAAACTTTAGTTATGCTTGTCTATGATCGAGAATCTTGTGCTCCAAGTCGTCCATATCCGGACACGGCTTTGAGAAAGTTTTACCCGGCGGGTGCACCAATAGCAACACACGCCGATCAACCTCGGAAAAACCAAATCAAAACCAACGAGGCTTTCACGTTGAACAATCACAGATTGAGAAATATTTCAGGCCACCCTTGAGTACACCATAGCAGTAAGCTAGCTCCGAGACGGACCCCAAAGTTTGTGGGGCCGGCGGTAAACGACAGTATGCCCCCAAACGGGGACTGTCGATACCACGTAAACGGGTCACGGGCCCTAAACAGTACAGTGTGCGGTACCCCGCACAATCGTAAATAAAGCAGTAAAGCATGGCATAAGCGGATCGTAAATAAAACCTCAAACTAGTTTGTGGCCCCTAGAAATAAGAATGAATCAAGCTCGGCTCGGGGGTCCCATATACCTCCGGATGTGGATAGCGCAAAAATCAAGGAACAGGTATCAAGTACTCGGGGTCTTACGGGACACAAGTGGGCGTCGAAACCAAATATTATCTATCACCCACCGATGCCTCTCGCTTATTCAATTTTTAGTTGTTAACAGAAAGTAAAGTGACGATAAGTAAAACTAGAATCATCTCCAACATCAACATGCGGCAATACATCAAGCGTGGCATATGGCGACACGCATAGACTTGAGCAAGCGACTACGGCATAAGTCCAACTATCTACCAAACAACAGGTATTAGGGTGTGTCCAGGCAATATAGGGTCATAGGGATATCACAGTACGGAAACTAAAGCATCGCAACAGATAGCAATAGATCAACAGGAGAAGTAAATACTATAAAGGTAAGATAGGTAGAAAGGGGGAGATGCTCGCCTGAAAACATTGCCGAGAGGTTCAACCGAAGATCGGGGCGAAGCTCACATCAACTCAACGGCCTTATCCGCGAAGAAGCAAAACACTAGAAGAAAACCGGATGCAATATTTAATACTGGGCAGAAGATCGGCATGATGCATGTATGATGGATGACATGGCAAAGGTGCGATGCAATTAGGTCATATTAAGCGGAACCGGGGTCCCGACAATTAATTAGATGGTTCAAGTTATTTAGAACCCCCGCAGTTTAAATGTTGTTTAACATGGTAGAAGATATCATCGGGTTCGCTACACATGTTTAAATGAGGCCAATATAAGGCTAGATTTGCCCGCATATGGGCCCCATATTTAATTATTAGGTGAATCGGCATAAGGCCCCCAAACCACGGATATGCATGCGGGTATGACAAATCAATATGCAATCAAGTTGTTATTATGTTGTAAAATAGGGTTCGAGGGAAAAGGGGTCACACATCAGAGGGGGCTCGACGATCTTGGGGTTCCGAGGGTTCCGGGGGCCGGGGTTGGTCTCAGGGTCCAGGTCCGGTCGAGTTACGGATCTGGGGTTCGGGGTTCGGCGGAAGCGTTCTCGGATAGCGGGGTGGATCTTGGCGTTCCGGGAAGCCGGACTTGGTTCGGTGTCGGGGTTCATCGGATCTTCCGGGTCGGTGCCGTTCTTGTCGTCGCGCAGATCTTGTCGGGTCCGTGAACCGGGTCGGTCTTGGCGTTCACGAGGGAGTACTTGTCGCACAGGTTTTCTTCGGGTGCTCTTCCGATGATCTTGTCGTCGAGGGGAACTTGACGTCCGGCGAAGATCTTGTGGGTCCAGCGTCTCGGTATCCGGTAGGCGTACTCGTCGGCACGGGGTTCGGTTTTCGGTCCGGATCTTGGCGTCCTGCGATGAAGGGCTTGGCGGTTTCCGAGGTTCGGTGCCGAAGGTCGTTGGCGAGCTCGGGGTGCTCCAAAAGGGCCATCGGGTTCACATGCGGTTCCCAGGACACATACACGAGCACACGCATACACGAGCACACGGCCGGGCCCACGGCCACGGGTCGGGCCATGCGAGTGGAGAGCTCGGCTCGGGACGGCTCGGAGGGGCGACAGCAGCGGCGTGCTCGGGAAGGGCTCACGGAGGGAAGCGCCCCTGCGAGCTCTGGGGGACGGCGTGGGCTTGGGCGCTGCGCCGCCAGACAGCGGAGAGGCGGCGACCTAGACCTTGGCGGCGGGCGGCTACTGGCGCGAGACGGGCGGCGGCTTTCAAGGGGCAGTCGGCTGCCAGCGGCGAGTCCGCGAAGGAGGAGGTGGCCTTGGCCGCTCGGTCGGAGGGACGGCCCGAGGAGAGACGTCTTGGCAGGTCGGAGGGAGGTGGTCGGTAAGAGGCGCGGAGGCGCTCGCTTCGGCTCGGAGGGCGAAGCGGCAGCCTTGAGGCGAGGTGGCGGCTCGGCGGCAGGACTCGGGCAGCGGTGGCGGAGGGAGCGGCTGGCAGCGAGGGGAAGTCCGGAGGCGAGGACGGTTGTCGAGGTCGGGGTTGGCCACTGGCTGGCTCAGCGGCGTGCTAGGGGCGATGGGGCGTGGGCGGCGCGTCGGAGCTAGAGAGAAGGGCGTAGCGAAGGGAAGGTGGGGAAGAAGATAGGGGTCGGGGGCGGTCGCTCGGGGAAGGCGGGTCTGGGGGAGGGTGCCAGGAAAGGTGGGGGCTAGCGGGGTGGACCGGGTCTGCAGGGGGAGTGGGGTCAGGGAGAGAAGGTGGGGGTGGTCAGGCGGGGCACAGGTGGGACCAAGGTCAGTGAGTGTGGGAGGGATAGGGCTGCGGGTGGGTGTGAGCTGTGAGAGGGTTGGGGCCAGCTGGAGAGAGAGGAAGGGGAGGGTTGGGCCATGTGGCAGGTTTTGAGTGGGTGAGGGGAGAGGGGAGCTGAGGTGGCACAGGCCTATTGGCTGGGGTGATGTGGCCAGGTAGGGTGGGTAGGTTTCTGGGTAGATTAGGAATTAGAGGGGCAGGTAGGTGGACCGTTTTATGTTTTCCTGGGGCGGTCGTTCGGGCAGGGTTGGCCCGTTCGACTGCCCCTACTAAAATAATTAATAATTTTATTTATTCTTAATTATCTTTTGCAACTAATTTTTGACAAACAAAATATCCGGAACAACCGGGGTTTGGCGTTTGAATAATTGTCGGGGCGTTTTAGAAAACAAAAGCGGGCTTTGCGAAAATAGTTTTGGCAAACAATGCATGATGATGACGATGCAATGCACAAATTCAACGCGATTTTCTAGTAGTGGTTTTGCGGGATGCCACAGTAGAGCTTGTAGGTGGGGCGGCTAGGGCATGACTAACCTCGTGAGGCGTGCTGCCAGCCCCCCACCTCCTTTATATAGCGCTGGCGACAGGTGCACACCAACCAGATAGGGTTGGGCGCCCCCGATCAGGGCGCGGATAGGGGCGTGACAGGCCGTTGGGCTTTGTCACGTTGAGATCAATCTAACATTCTTCCCCTTGATCTCGATTTTACTTTTAACTTTGTACTTTACTCGTTTCATCACAGATCGATAAATAGAGCATGTTTCATCGTCTCATCTCAATCGCCGATAGAATCAGACAACCACTACATACTTTTCTATTTTAAAACAAACTCTGTTACTTTTCGGCCTCTGTAGTCCAGGAGTCATAGGCTTTCCATTAAACCCATGTCGGCTATGTGTTCCTTGAACACATTGGGTGGTAAGCCTTTCGTTACCGGATCCGCAAGAATATCCTTTGTCCTTATATGCTCGAGTCTTATAGTTTGATCCTGGACTTTGTCCTTCACAACATAGTACTTTATATCTATATACTTTGTAGCATTACTCGGATTGTTGTTGTGAGCATAGAATATTGCGAGCTCGTTGTCACAGTACATCTTTAGTGGCCTGCTGATGCAGTCAACCACTTTCAAGTCGGGTAGAAATTTCTTTAACCATAACGCCTGTCCCATTGTTGGAGATATGCCCTAGAGGCAATAATAAATGTAGTTATTATTATATCTTTGTGTTTATGATAAATGTTTACATTCATGCTATAACAGTATTAACAAGGAAACATTAATACTTGTGTGATTTGTAAACTAAATAAGAGTCCCTAGTAAAGCCTCTTCATAATACTAGCTTGTTGGTTAATAGATGATTGTGGTTTCCCTATCATGAACATCAAGATGTTATTAACAACAAGATCATATCATTAGGAAAATGGTATGAAGGACATACTCCTATAGATAAGCGTAGCATAAAGATCAAGTCATTTTAATAGTTCAATTTCTATAAGCTTTCAGATACATAGTAACCTAATTCCTTCGACCATGAGATCATGTTTATCACCATCACCAGAAGGATGCTTTGATGATATCAAACACCACACCATAACTGGGTGGCTATAAAGGTGGCATTGAGTGTTCGGAAAGTATGGGTTGAGACACATGGATCAAGAGTGGGATTTGTCCATCCATATGACGGATAGATATACTCTGGGCCCTCTCGGTGGAATGTCATCCAATTAGCTTGCAAGCATGTGACTGGATCACAAGGTATCACATACCATGGTAACGAGAAAAGAGTACTTATCGGTAACGAGGTTGAACTAGGTATGCAGAGATACCGACGATCAAAACCTCGGATAAGTAAACTATCGTGAGACAAAGGGAAATTGGTATCGTATGTAAGTGGTTCATTCGATCGCAAAGTAATCGTAGAAATATGTGGGAGCCATATGAATTTCCAGATTCCTCTATTGGTTATTGTTCGGAGAAGTGTCTCGATCATGTCCGCATAATTCACGAACCGTAGGGAGACACACTTAAGGATTCGATGTTGTGGAGTAGTTATGGAATGATGAGTAAGAGACTGAATGTTGTTCGGAGTCTCGGATGGGGTCCGGGATATCACGAGGAGATCCGGAATGGTCGGGATAATAATATTCATATAAGGAAAGTCCTGTTTCGGAGTTGGGGAATGATTCCGGTGTTTTCATCGGGAATGTTCTAGAAGGTTCTGAAAGGTCCGGCACTCCGGAGGGGAAGGGTACATGAATGTGTCATGACAATGTGGAATGGTTGCATCATGTACTAGGTATCATGGCTGAGCAAAATAAAGGGATAAATCAAATCCTAGTTTAAAAAGTCAAACGCCAATTTGAAAAGTCAAACGGCAGTTTTGCTTGGTGGAGGGAGAGTAGGAAACCTACTTGGGGAGGAGTTCCTCTCCCACCACCCGCCGGCCAAGGAGGCCGACTTGGGGGAGGACTCCCTCCCCTTGGCCGACGCCCTCCCACATATAAAAGAAGGGGTAGGGGTGCCCCTCTAGCCTACACCTCTCTCCACCAAAACCCTAGCCCAAGCCGCCGGCCACCATAAGTGGCCGCCGCCCTAGGGTTTGCCCTAGCCGCCGAGTTTGGGCTCTCCCCAAGCCCTATCCGCTGGCCTAGCCTCCTCCCTTGCTGCCTCTAAACCCTAGATCACCAAGTCCTCTTTCATAGTCCACCATACTCGCTCTGGCTTAAGGCGAAGCCCTGCGAGATCTCCCCTCTACTTCCGATACCACGTCATACTACGGAATCGCGAGGAGAGTGCTACAACCTCCATTTGCTGGAACAAGGGAGAGGAAGGTCTTCATTGAGTACCGAACGTGTGACCGATCATGGAAGCGCTAGGAACGCTTAGTGGAAGGATCGTCTACACGATCTTGAGATCGGCAAGAGTACGACTACATCACCCACGAGAATCTGCTCTCGTTAAACACCTTGGAATCTTCTAGGGTGAGTTCCTATATCGACTCGTTGCTACAATATAGTAGATAGATCTTGGCTTGTCTGTTTGCATGCGTTAGAAATTTTTTGTTTTCCATGCTACGAACCCCTACAGTGGTATCAGAGCCGTGTCTATATGTAGATCTGTTGCACGAGTAGAACACAATGGTCATTGTGGGCGATGGTGCTTTTATTATCAATTGCTTCTTGTGTACTTTGCATCTTGCGGTATGATGGGATGAAGCGGCCTGGGCTAACCTTACATGACATCGTTCATGAGACTTGCTCCACGTTCAACATGCAACTTGTATTGCATAAGTGGCTTTGCGGGTGTCTGTCTCTCCCATTATTTAATAGATCCAATTTACAACGGGCACTTGATAGTTCAAACATCAACGTTGTGGTTCTTGTTCGTAAGTTAGATCGACACTTATTGAAAGCCCCAAACCACGTAAAATATGCAAAGAAAATTAGAGGCGTCTAACTTTGTTTTGCAGGGGTGTGCTGTGATGTGATATGGCCATGATTGTGATTATATTTGATGTATGCAATGATCCTTATTGTAAGTTGGCAACCGGTAGGAGCCATATGGTTGTCTTTAATTTCTGTTAAGACCCGCGTGTCTATTCAAAGTAGTTGTAATAGTTGAAGCTGGTGGACGACAACTGTGGCATCCCGCAAAACCACTACTAGAAAATCGCGTTGTTTTTGTGCATTGCATCATCATGACCGCATGCTCCACATTGCATTTGAGCATCGTCATCATCTTGCATTTGCTTGCATAAAACTATTTTCGGAAAAACCTATTTTTGTTTTCTAAACGCCCTGTCTTGGTTCAAAACCAAAACCCGGTCTCCGGATTAGTTTGTTTTGTCTACCAGTGTTTTGCAAAGTCCCGTTCTAAATAAATAAATTGTTTAATTATTTTAGGGGGCAGCCGAACCGGGCCGATCCGACCCAGTTGGCCACCCCCAGTACAAAACAATCGGTCCACCAAAATCCTAAAACTACCCAACCTAGTCTACCCACCCTTCCAGCCACCTCACCCCACCCAATAATCTGCCGCCACCTCATCACCTCCCCTCCTCTATCCAACCCCAACCCGCCACCTAGCCACCCTCTCTCACCCCCACTCCCCACTCAACCTGCCACGCGCATACCACCCCCACCCTGCTGGCCCACCCCCTGGACCCGACCCACCTCCTGCCTCTCACCCCGCCCACCACCTGCTCGCCCGCTCCCTCTCTCTTCTTCCTCCCTCGTTCCCGTCTTCTCAGCTCCCTCTTCCTTCTCTCTCCTCCGAGCTCCGGCCCAGAGCTCCTCCTCGCGTCCTCCTCCCGCCGTCGGCCGCCCTCTCTCGCCGTCAACCTCCGACCTCACTGCCGCCTCTGCAGCTTGAGCCGACGCCTCCCCTCCGGCTCGCCCATTCGCCACTGCGCCGTCCGCCGCCTCCTCGGCGCCCAGGCCGCCGCCTGCTCCACCCCTCGCTCTCGTCGTGCCGCCTGAAGCAACCACCCCTTCGATGTCGCCTGTCTGGCTGGCCCTCTCGGCGCCCTCCTCATTGCTTGGCGACGCCTCGCGCCACGGTCGCCCTCCTTCCTGCCTCCCGTGGCGTCCTCCCTCGCTCGCCGGTGCCTCCTCTCCCGCCGCCAAGCCCGACCCCCTCTCTCCTCCGGCCGCCCTGGCTCCCCCGTCGCCCGCCGTCTGGGTCAGCCGCGCCCGCCCCATGTTCGCCTCCGTCCGCCATCGTCCGGGGCTCCTCCTTCTTCGCTTTCCCTCTTCAGCGCGCAAGCCGTGCTGTTGGTTTTCCTCTCGCGGTGGTCGTCGGAAGGTTTCCCCCGTTGGAACCTTGTGTTGCGTGGATGTCTTTTGGTAGTGAGGTGCTCTCCTGCAGCGTGTTCAACACAAGTTTTGCCTGGCCAAGATCTTCCGTAGATGCAAGTACCACCAAGATGCTCGTGAACGCCTAATGGGACTACCTCGGCAAGATCTTCGACATGAGTCGCCATACTCGAAGCCCACTTCGCGGACCCGGCAACCACACATGCGACAAGACCTGCATCTTGGATGCGAAGTCAAGAACACGAAGCCCCAAGATCGCCTCCCGGATCCCAAAGCCCGATCCCGGTGATCCAAGGGCCACGCCAGGACCCGAGACTGAAGATCGCCAAGATCCGCCGGCGCCGAACCCAAGACCGACATCGCCACCCGAGAACTCTGACAAGGACGCCAAGGTCGTTTAAACGGAACGCCAAGTTCGCCACCTTGGACGCCAAGACCGTCAACTTGACCCGAAGACCACGGATGCGACAAGACCTACCTCCGATTCCGCCGATCCCGTCGAACCCTGAACCCTGAGACCGAACCCCGAACCCCGGAACCCCAAGATCGTCGAACCCTAATGTGTGACCCTAAGCCCCTATTTTTATAAATGATATACCTTGTTGCATATTAAATTGTTCATCTCGCATGCATATTGTGTGGTTTGGGGGCCTTATGCCGATTCACCTCATAATTAAATATGGGGCCCATATGCAGGCAAATCTAGTCTTATATTGGCCTCATTTAAATTTGTGTAGCGAACCGGTAACTTATCTTGCCCTGTTATTACAACATTTAATGTGCGGGGTAGATAAATAACTTCAACCGTTTAATTAATTGTCGGGACCCCGGTTCCTCTTAACATGACCTAATCGCATCGCATCTGGCCATGTCATACCTCATACATGCATCATGCCGATCTTTTGCCGTAGTATTAAATAGTGCATCCGGTGTTTCTTCTAGTGCTTTGCTTCTTCACGGATTAGGACGATGAGTTGATGCGAGTGTCGACCCGATCTTCGGTTGAACCTTCGACAATGTTTTCAGGCGAGCATCTCCCCCTTTCTACCTATCTTACTTTTATAGTATTTATTCCCTCCTGTTGATCTATTGCTATCTGTGTTGCGATGCTCTAGTTTTCGTACCCGTGATATCCCTTGCAGCCTTATATTTCCTTGGATACCTCCTATCACCTGTTGTTTGGTAGATAGTTGGACCTGCGCGTCGTAGTCGCTTGCTCAAGTGCTGTTGCGTGTCGTCCTGTACCACAGTTGTTGGAGTATGGCCGCATGTTTGATGTTGGAGATGATCATGGCTCTACTTATCGTTCACTTTAATTACTGTTTAACAACTAAAATTGAAGTAAGTAAGCAGAGGCACAGGTGGGCAATAGATGTTATTTGGTTGTTAACCGTCCACTTGTGTCCGTGGGACCCGAAAGTGCTTGATACTGTTTCCTTGATTTATCGCGCTATCCACATCCGGAGGATTATGGGACCCTCCTGAGCGAGCTTGATTCATTCTTATTTCTTGGGGCCACAAACTAGTTTGAGGTTTTATTTACGATCTTGTACTTATGCCATGCTTTCTCGCTTTATTTAAATTGTGCGATGGATAGCACCTGTCGCTTAGGTAAGCGGAGTGTTTTCGCGGTATCGACAAGCCAGTTTGGGTTCCCAATCGTTATGACCATTGTCGCAAACCTTGAGTCCGTCTCGAGTCATCTAACTTCGCTATGGGTCTACTCAATGGGGTGGCCTCGAAATATTTCTGAATCCTGTGATTGCTTTGTCGTGAAGGCCTCGTTGGGTTTTGATTTGGTTTTTCCGAGGTTGATCGAGTGTGTGTTGCTATTTGTGCACCCCTGCAGGGTAAAACTTTCTGAAAGCCGTGTCCGCGGTTATGGACGACTTGGAGCACAGTATCTCGATCATAGACAACTATAACTAAAGTAGTGCTATAAATTTGACTTTATAATGACTAGTAATCAGCTTCACTATAATGGAATGGCTAATTAAAACTGCCAACAATTGCTTGCTTGGGTTGTCGTTCGCGACAATTGTATCTGACTAGTAAGTATTGCAACTATAACGGAATGGCTAAATAAAAGTACCAACAACTGCTGGGTTTTGGGTTATCTCATGCTAATTGTATCTGACTAGTAAGTGCTGCAACTACAACGGAATGGTTAACTAAAATGGCCCACTGCTTATTTTATCAGGATGATTAACTATACCTGACTAGTAATTGCCGCAACTATAACGGAATGAGTAAAACTGCCAACTGTGTGAGTTCCTCGGTGGACTTCCTCGCTTGGTCTCGAGGGGGAAATACCAGGATGGGATTGTTTGGTGTAAGATTCAGGTTGGATCCGAATAGCTCTTTCTTATCCCTCTCTGATAGCCGACAGTTGTATCGAGTCTCTATAGGTTGTTTAGTGCATGCTGCGCTGCCGCTTCAGTCCACCATACCTATGTAGGCGAGGACCGCCGAATTCTAGCCTCGCCGTGTACTGGCCTCGATCTTGGCCTCCTCTTTTTCCTTTGCCCTTTGTCGGCACCCCTTTTGTTTAAGCAGGTTTTGAGATCGACGCCGTTAGCGTGGTTACCCTTCGGCTTGGCTGGCGGGTTATGGACGCCATTGGTTATTCTTCAGGGCTCTTAGCTCCATTTGCATCTTGTCCATAGTTGGACGCTCTATCTTTTTCAAGGTGATTTGGATCTTTGTACCGTATATCTGTATTCTTGACTCATAGAGTCGTGTTGTATATATATATCTGTTCTATGGGTCCCATCGAGGACTGTTGTGTAATGTTATTACTTCGTTTTCCACCCGCACGAAAGTGCCTGGTGGGCACCTTTGAATCGTTTCTATGCGGGTTTGGCGGGTTTCGCTAAAACTTGCATAGGGTCGATTCTGAGGGTGTTACAGAGTGGTATCAGAGCTCAGCAGTTGCGATACCCCACAAGTCCAGCCTGTAGGATAACCTAGCTAACGGCCGAAGTAGAGTGTCAAAACTATTTTTGCAAAATCGGTTGGATAGTTCTGGTTAGGTCTGCTTTTACTCCTTACCCCTCTGCTATTCTCCTCTTACCTCTACGCATTTTGAATCCGCTCTCTTCTCTTTCTTCGAGTCCAGGATTTCTCGTGGTTGGGTTCCGTCGTACCTTCAGGGTTTCGCTTCCTCCTCTGATAACGGTGTTTCTACATCCGGTCCTTCTGCTACCTGAGTGGTCCTTTATCTGTGGTACCATTCTTTGTTCCTTGTTTGTGCCTTCCGGTGTTTTCCGACGCGACGACATCATCTGCAACCCGATCCGATGCAGAGTCTGCATCACTCCTTTGTTCCGAACCCCGATTGTCGAGATCTTCAGTCTGATTCCGAGAGTTGGTTGCATAGTCCGCCTATTCGTGTGCCGAGTAATGGTTTGGGTGCGCGATGGACTGATCACCATCCGACTACTCTTATCATTCGCTCTTGTACATCGAATCAGTGGATCCAGCAATTTTACTCCGTCCACGGAAGCTAGAGGTGGCTTTATTTGTTGATACCTCTACCTTCGACCTTTTGTTTCCGGAGTGTTTCCCTCGACGGTCACGGACAACGACCTCTTGTTAGTGGTGTCGCGAGGATCTACCCGAAGCGAGAAGACGCAGATCGCCGACCTTCCTTCCGGTACCATGAGGCGGATCTCGAGGGCGAGATCCATTGTTAGTGGTGTCGAATTGTGGCATCCCGCAAAACCACTACTAGAAAATCGCGTTGTTTTTATGCATTGCATCATCATGACCGCATGCTCATGTCATCATGCCACATTGCATTTGAGCATCGTCATCATCTTGCATTTGCTTGGATAAAACTATTTTCGGAAAAACCTATTTTTGTTTTCTAAACGCCCTGTCTTGGTTCAAAACCAAAACCCGGTCTCCGGATTAGCTTGTTTTGTCTACCAGTGTTTTGCAAAGTCCCATTATAAATAAATAAATTGTTTAATTATTTTAGGGGGCAGCCGAACCGGGCCGATCCGACCCAGTTGGCCACCCCCAGTACAAAACAATCGGTCCACCAAAATCCTAAAACTACCCAACCTAGTCTACCCACCCCTCCAGCCACCTCACCCCACCCAATAATCTGCCGCCACCTCATCACCTCCCCTCCTCTATCCAACCCCAACCCGCCACCTGGCCACCCTCTCTCACCCCCACTCCCCACTCAACCTGCCACGCGCATACCACCCCCACCCTGCTGGCCCATCCCCTGGACCCGACCCACCTCCTGCCTCTCACCCTGGCCCCACCCCCACTGCCCGTCGCCCTCCTCTCTCTTCTTCCTCCTCTTCCCCGTCGCTCCGAGCTCCCTCACCTCCTTCCTGCCTCCTCTCCCGAGCTCCGCCCCAGAGCTCCTCCTCGTCCTCCTCAGCCGCCGCCCTCTCGCCGTCGTGCCAACCTCCGACCTCACTGCCGCCTCAGAGGCTTGAGGACGCGGCCTCCCCTCTGGCTCGCCGTTGCCACCCAGTGGCGCTGTCGCCTCCTCAAGGCCAGCGCCCCCGCTCCACCCTTCCTCGCCGCTCTCTCGCCGTGCCCCTGGCAACCACCGCCCCGATGTCGCCCGCCGTCTGGCCCTCCTCGACAGCGCCTCCTCCTCCGCTGCCCGGCCTCGCCCGCCTCCGCCCCTGTCGCCCTCTCCTCCCGGCGCCTCCCGTCCTGCCGCCGGTGCCTCCTCCGCCGCCAAGCCCGACACCTCTCTCCTCCGCCCAGCTCCCGTCGCCCGCTGCAGGTCAGCGCCCCGTGTTCGCCTCCGTCCGCCATCCCGCTCATCGCTTCGCTGCGCCAGCTGCTTTCCCTCTGCCAGGCGCAAGCGTCTTGCTGTTTCCCTCTCGCGGTGGTCGTCGGAAGGTTTCCCCCGTTGGAACCTTGTGTTGCGTGGATGTCTTTTGGTAGTGAGGTGCTCGCCTGCAGCGTGTTCAACACAAGTTTTGCCTGGCCAAGATCTCCCGTAGATGCAAGTACCACCAAGATGCTCGTGAACGCCTAACGGGACTACCTCGGCAAGATCTTCGACATGAGTCGCCATACTCGAAGCCCACTTCGCGGACCCGGCAACCACACATGCGACAAGACCTGCGTCTCGGATGCGAAGTCAAGAACACGAAGCCCCAAGATCGCCTCCCGGATCCCGAAGCCCGATCCCGGTGATCCAAGGGCCACGCCAGGACCCGAGCCTGAAGATCGCCAAGATCCGCCGGCGCCGAACCCAAGACCGACATCGCCACCCGAGAACTCTGACAAGTACGCCAAGGTCGTTTAAACGGAACGCCAAGTTCGCCACCTTGGACGCCAAGACCGTCAACTTGACCCGAAGACCACGGATGCGACAAGACCTACCTCCGATTCCGCCGATCCCGTCGAACCCTGAACCCTGAGACCGAACCCCGAACCCCGGAACCCCAAGATCGTCGAACCCTAATGTGTGACCCTAAGCCCCTATTTTTATAAATGATATACCTTGTTGCATATTAAATTGTTCATCTCGCATGCATATTGTGTGGTTTGGGGGCCTTATGCCGATTCACCTCATAATTAAATATGGGGCCCATATGCAGGCAAATCTAGTCTTATATTGGCCTCATTTAAATTTGTGTAGCGAACCGGTAACTTATCTTGCCCTGTTATTACAACATTTAATGTGCGGGGTAGATAAATAACTTCAACCGTTTAATTAATTGTCGGGACCCCGGTTCCGCTTAACATGACCTAATTGCATCGCATCTGGCCATGTCATACCTCATACATGCATCATGCCGATCTTTTGCCGTAGTATTAAATAGTGCATCCGGTGTTTCTTCTAGTGCTTTGCTTCTTCACGGATTAGGACGATGAGTTGATGCGAGTGTCGACCCGATCTTCGGTTGAACCTTCGACAATGTTTTCAGGCGAGCATCTCCCCCTTTCTACCTATCTTACTTTTATAGTATTTATTCCCTCCTGTTGATCTATTGCTATATGTGTTGCGATGCTCTAGTTTTCGTACCCGTGATATCCCTTGCAGCCTTATATTGCCTTGGACACCTCCTATCACTTGTTGTTTGGTAGATAGTTGGACCTGCTCGTCGTAGTCGCTTGCTCAAGTGCTGTTGCGTGTCGTCCTGTACCACAGTTGTTGGAGTATGGCCGCATGTTTGATGTTGGAGATGATCATGGCTCTACTTATCGTTCACTTTAATTACTGTTTAACAACTAAAATTGAAGTAAGTAGAGAGGCAATTGGGCAATAGATGTTATTTGGTTGTTAATCGTCCACTTGTGTCCGTGAGGACCCCGAGTGCTTGATACTGTTCCTTGATTTATCGCTATCCACATCCGGAGGATTATGGGACCCCCGAGCGAGCTTGATTCATTCTTATTTCTTGGGGCCACAAACTAGTTTGAGGTTTTATTTACGATCTGTACTTATGCCATGCTTTCTTCGCTTTATTTAAATTGTGCGATGGATAGCACTTTGCTTGTTTAGGTAAGCGGAGTGTTTTCGCGGTATCGACAAGCCAGTTTTGGGTTCCCGATCGTTCTGACCATTGTCGCAAACCTTGAGTCCGTCTCGAGTCACTAACTTTGTTATGGTCTACTCAATGGGGTGGCCTCAAATATTTCTGAATCCTGTGATTGCTTTGTCGTGAAGGCCTCGTTGGGTTTTGATTTGGTTTTTCCGAGGTTGATCGAGTGTGTGTTGCTATTTGTGCACCCCTGCAGGGTAAAACTTTCTGAAAGCCGTGTCCGCGGTTATGGATGACTTGGAGCACAGTATCTCGATCATAGACAACTATAACTAAAGTAGTGCTATAAATTTGACTTTATAATGACTAGTAATCAGCTTCACTATAATGGAATGGCTAATTAAAACTGCCAACAATTGCTTGCTTGGGTTGTTGTTCGCGACCATTGTATCTGACTAGTAAGTATTGCAACTATAACGGAATGGCTAAATAAAAGTACCAACAACTGCTGGGTTTTGGGTTATCTCATGCTAATTGTATCTGACTAGTAAGTGCTGCAACTACAACGGAATGGTTAACTAAAATGGCCCACTGCTTATTTTATCAGGATGATTAACTATACCTGACTAGTAATTGCCGCAACTATAACGGAATGAGTAAAACTGCCAACTGTGTGAGTTCCTCGGTGGACTTCCTCGCTTTGTCTCGAGGGGGAAATACCAGGATGGGATTGTTTGGTGTAAGATTCAGGTTGGATCCGAATAGCTCTTTATTATCCCTCTCTGATAGCCGACAGTTGTATCGAGTCTCTATAGGTTGTTTAGTGCATGCTGCGCTGCCGCTTCAGTCCACCATACCTATGTAGGCGAGGACCGCCGAATTCTAGCCTCGCCGTGTACTGGCCTCAGTACTGACGCTCCTCTTTTTCCTTTGCCCTTTGTCGGCACCCCTTTTGTTTAAGCAGGTTTTGAGATCGACGCCGTTAGTAGGGTTACCCTTCCGGCTTGTCCTGGGCAGGGTTATGGACGCCATTGGTTATTCTTCAGGGCTCTTAGCCCCATTTGCATCTTGTCCGTAGTCGGACGCTCTATCGTTTTCAAGGTGATTTGGATCTTTGTACCGTATATCTGTATACTTGACTCATGGAGTCGTGTTGTATATATATATATATCTGTTCTGTGGGTCCCATCGAGGACTGTTGTGTAATGTTATTACTTCGTTTTCCGCCCGCACGAAAGTGCCTGGTGGGCACCTTTGAATCGTTTCTATGCGGGTTTGGCGGGTTTCGCTAAAACTTGCATAGGGTCGATTCTGAGGGTGTTACAACAACCATGAAGCGGCGCCATTGACCTTGACGCTATACCGGTGATGATGGAGATCATGTTCGTGCTTGAAGATGGAGATCGGAAGCACAAAGAAGAAAGGTCATATCATATCACATATTATGAATTGCATGTGATGTTAATCCTTTATGCATCTTATATTGCTTAGTTAACGATGGTACCTTTATAAGATGATCCCTCATGCACATAAATTTCAAGATTTAAAGTGTTCATCCTTAGTAAGCACCATTGCTAAAGCTTGTTGTTTCGAAGCACCACGTGATGATCGGGTGTGTTAGATTCTGCAAGTGTATACAACGTGAGCAAGCCAGATTTGTTCACGCGGAAGCTAAGGTTTGATCTTGACGAGCCTAGCATGTACAGACATGGTCTCGAAACACGGATCACCGAAAGGTAAAGCATGAATCATATAGTAGATATGATGAACATGTCGATTGTTCACCATTGAAGCTACATCAACTCTCGTGATGATCGGTTTTGATGTGGTGGATTTTGTTCGTGTGATCACTAAAACAATGTCAGGGATATTTTTTTGAGTGGGAGTTCACCTAGATTAATTTAACTATTAATTAGAACTCAATTTGTCATAAACTTAGTCTAAACTATTGCAAATATGTCGTGGATCAATGGTGGCCCCTACCATCAATTTTAATGCGTTCCTAGAGAAAGAAAAGTTGAAAAAAATGGAAGAAACTTCGCGGATTGGTTCCGCAATTTGAGGATTGTCCTCAATGCTGGTAATTTGACCTATGTGCTGGATGCACCGCTGGGTGACCCGCCTGCAGCTGATGGTACCGATGAAGTAAAGAACGTTTACCTCGCTCGGAAGAATCAGTACTCCATAGTTCAGTGTGCTATCTTGTATGGTTTGGAATCGAGCTTGAAAGGTTTGTAACCATGACCCACATAATATTGTCCGTGAACTCAAATTGATATTTGAGACTCACGCGCAGCTTGAGAGTTATGAGGCTTCAAAAGTTTTTAAGCAAGATGGAAGAGGGCAGCTCCGTCAGTGAGCATGTGCTTAAGATGTCTGGGCACGCAAACAAACTCCAAAGCTTGGGTATAGTGATTCCTAATGCTTTGGGGATTTACCGTGTCCTCCAATCACTGCCACCAAGTTACACGAACTTTGTGATGAACTACAATATGCAAAGCATGAACAAGCAGTTGCCAGAACTCTTCTCCATGTTGAAATCTGCAGAAGTGGAGATCAAGAAAGAGCATCAAGTGTTGTTGGTCAATAAGACCACCAAATTCAAGAATGGCAAGTCTAAGCAAAAGGGAAACTTCAAGAAGGGTGGTAAGAAAGTTGCCACACCGGCGAAGAAGACCAAAGCTGGACCTAAGCCTGATACTGAATGCTTTTACTACAAGGGAGAGGGTCACTGGAAGCAGAATTTCCCAAAGTACTTGGAGGATTTGAAGAACGACAACATCAAGAAGAAAGGTATATCCGATATACATGTTATTGATGTGTATCTCACTAGTACTCATAGTAGTGCCTGGGTATTTGACACTGGTTCGGTTGCTCATATTTGTAACTCGAAACAGGTGCTGCAGAATAAACGGAAGCTAGCGAAGAACGAGGTGACGATGCGCGTTGGAAATGGATCAAAGGTTGATGTGATCGCGGTCGGCACGCTACCTCTTCATCTACCATTGGGATTAGTTTTATACTTAAATAATTGTTATTTGGTGCCTGCGTTGAGCATGAACATTATATCGGGATCTTGTTTATTGTGAGAAGGTTACTTGTTTAAGTCCGAGAATAATGGTTGTTCAATTTATATGAGTAATATGTTTTATGCACATGCATCTTTGATAGATGGTCTATTCTTATTGAATATCCATTGTAGTAATACACACATAAATAACATTGAGGCTAAACGTTTGAAATTGGGCGATAACTCAACCTATATGTGGCACTGTCGTCTTGGTCATATTGGAGTGAAGCGTATGAAGAAACTCCATTCCGATGGACTTCTTGAATCACTTGATTTCGAATCACTTGAAAGATGCGAAGCATGTCTGATGGGTAAAATGACTAATACTCCATTTTCTGGTATGACGGAGCGAGCTACGGACTTATTGGAAATCATACATTCCGATGTGTGTGGTACAATGAGTGTAGCATCGCGCGGTGGTTATCGTTATGTTCTTAGCTTCACGGATGACTTGAGTAGATATGGGTATATCTATTTCATGAAACATAAATCCGAAACTTTCGAGAAGTTTAAGGAATTTCAAAGTGAGGTAGAGAATCAACGTAACAAGAAGATTAAATTTCTACGTTCTGATTGTGGAGGTGAATATCTAAGTTACGAGTTTGGCGAGCATTTGAAGAAATGCGGAATACTTTCACAATTGACACCGCCGGGAACACCACAGCGTAATGGTGTGTCCGAACATCGTAATCGAACTCTCTTAGATATGGTTCGTTCTATGATGTCACTTACAGATTTACCGCTATCATTTTGGGGTTATGTATTAGAAAATGCCACATTCACTTTAAATAGGGAACCATCTAAATCCATTGAAACGACACCGTATGAATTATGGTTTGGGAAGAAACCTAAATTGTCGTTCCTTAAAGTTTGGGGTTGCGAAGCCTATGTAAAGAAGTTACAACCGGACAAGCTTGAACCCAAAGCGGAAAAATGCGTCTTCATAGGATACTCGAAGGAAACTATTGGGTATACCTTCTATCATAGATCTGAGAGCAAAATCTTCGTTGCCAAGAATGGATCCTTTCTAGAGAACGAATTTTTCTCGAAAGAAGTGACTGGAAGGAAAGTAGAACTCGACAAGGTTGTTGAAACTTCTCTCGAACTTGTGAGTAGCACAACACCGGAAGAAGTTCCTGTGGTGCCTACACCAATAAGAGAGGAAGCTAATGATGATAATCATGAAACTTCGGTTGAAGTTGCTATAGAACCTCGCAGGTCAACGAGAACTCGTACCACTCCTGATTGGTATGATCCTGTTATGAATGTCATGTTGGTGGACAACACCGATGACGCTGCGACATATGAGGAAGCGATGATGAGCCCATATTCCAATAAATGGCAAGATGCCATGAAATCCGAAATTGGATCCATGTACGAAAACCAAGTATGGACTTTGGTGGACTTACCGGATGGCCGGAAGGCTGTCGAGAACAAATGGATTTTCAAGAAGAAAACAGATGTTGATGGTAATGTTACTGTCTACAAATCTCGACTTGTCGCAAAAGGGTTTCGAAAAATTCAAGGAGTTGACTATGATGAGACTTTCTCACCAGTAGCGAAGCTAAAGTCTATGAGGATTATGTTAGCAATCGCTGCATATTATGATTATGAGATATGGCAGATGGATGTCAAAACAACGTTCCTCAATGGAGACATTGATGAAGAGTTGTATATGATGCAACCCAAAGGTTTTGTCGATCCTAAAGATGCTAACAAGGTGTGCAAACTTCAACGGTCTATATATGGGTTGAAGCAAGCATCCCGAAGTTGGAATCAACGTTTTGATAAGGTAATCAAAACTTTTGGTTTTATACAAAATTATGGAGAAGCTTGTATTTACAAGAAAGTGAGTGGGAGCTCTGTAGCATTCTTAATACTATATGTAGATGACATATTGTTGATTGGGAATGATGTAGACCTTCTTAATAGTGTCAAAGAATATTTGAATAATAGTTTTTCAATGAAAGATCTTGGCGAAGCAGCTTACATATTAGGGATAAATATTTATAGAGATAGATCGAGACGCCTAATATCATTGTCACAAAGTACATATTTGGACAAAGTTCTAAAGAGGTTTGGAATGTAAGATATCAAGAAAGGGTTCTTGCCCATGTTGCCCAATACGACCTTGAGTAAAACTCAAAGTCCAGCAACGACAGAAGATAGAGAAAGGATGACTAAGACTCCCTATGCCTCAGCCATATGATCTCTAATGTATGCCATGCTATGTACTAGACCCGACATTGCATATGTTGTTAGTTTGACTAGAAGATATCAAAGTGATCCAGGAGTGGAACATTGGACAGCGGTCAAAAACATCCTTAAGTACTTGAGAAGAACTAAGGATATGGTTCTTTCTTATGGAGGTGATGAACAGCTCGTTGTTAATGGTTACACCGATGCTAGTTGGAATACCGACCCGGATGATTCTAAATCTCAATCTGGATACGTATTTACTTTGAATGGTGCAGCAGTTAGCTGGAGGAGTGCAAAGCAAAGCGTTGTGGCGAGATCTTAAACTGAATCGGAATACATAGCTGCTTCGGAGGCTTCACAAGAAGAGATATGGATGAAGGAGTTCATTACAGAGCTCGGTGTGGTTCCAAGTGCGCTGGACCCAATGTCTATCTATTGTGATAACATGGGCGACATAGCCAATGCGCAAGAACCAAGGTCACACCAGAAGCTGAAGCACATCAAGCTACGTTTTCACGCTATTCGAGAATATGTCCAAGATGGTGACATAAAGATTTGCAATGTACACACAGATCTGAATGTGGCGGATCCGTTGACTAAACCTCTCCCGAGGGCAAAACATGACCAACACCAAACTGCCATGGGTGTTCGGTATATTACCATGTAATCTAGATTAGTTGACTCTAGTGCAAGTGGGAGACTGTTGGAGATATGCCCTAGAGGCAATAATAAATGTAGTTATTATTATATCTTTGTGTTTATGATAAATGTTTACATTCATGCTATAACAATATTAATAAGGAAACATTAATACTTGTGTGATTTGTAAACTAAATAAGAGTCCCTAGTAAAGCCTCTTCATAATACTAGCTTGTTGGTTAATAGATTATTGTGGTTCCCCTATCATGAACATTGAGATGTTATTAACAACAAGATCATATCATTAGGAGAATGGTATGAAGGACATACTACTATAGATAAGCATAGCATAAAGATCAAGTCATTTTAATAGTTCAATTGCTATAAGCTTTCTGATACATAGTAACCTAATTCCTTCGACCATGAGATCATGTTTATCACCATCACCGGAAGGATGCTTTGATGATATCAAACACCACACCGTAACTGGGTGGCTATAAATGTGGCATTGAGTGTTCGGAAAGTATGGGTTGAGACACATGGATCAAGAGTGGGATTTGTCCATCCATATGACGGATAGATATACTCTGGACCCTCTCGGTGGAATGTCATCCAATTGGCTTGCAAGCATGTGACTGGCTCACAAGGGATCACATATCACGGGAACGAGAAAAGAGTACTTATCGGTAACGAGGTTGAACTAGGTATGCAGAGATACCGACGATCAAAACCTCGGATAAGTAAACTATCGTGACACAAAGGGAAATTGGTATCGTATGTAAGTGGTTCATTCGATCGCAAAGTAATTGTAGAAATATGTGGGAGCCATATGAATTTCCAGATTCCTCTATTGGTTATTGTTCGGAGAAGTGTCTCGATCATGTCCGCACAATTCACGAACCGTAGGGAGACACACTTAAGGATTCGACGTTGTTTGAGTAGTTATGGAATGATGAGAAAGAGACCGAATGTTGTTCGGAGTCTCGAATGGGATTTGGTATATCACGAGGAGATCCGGAATGGTCCGGAGAATAAGATTCATATAAGGAAAGTCTTGTTTCGGAGTTGGAGAATGGTTCCGATGTTTTCATCGGGAATGTTCTAGAAGGTTCCGAAATGTCCGGCACTCCGGAGGGGAAGGGTACACGAATGTGTTATATCAAGTTGATATGATTGCATCATGTACTAGGTGTCATCGCTGAACAAAATAGAGGGTTTATTCAAATCCTTTTTGAAAAGTCAAACGCCAAGTTTGAAAGTCAAACGACTAATTTTGGGAAGTGGAGAGGGAGGTGGAAACCGACTTGGGGGAGGAGTTCCTCCTCCCACCGCCGGCGCACCACCAAGCCGAGTTGTGGAGGGACTCCCCTCCCCTTGGCCGGCCCCCTCCACCTATATAAGGAGGGGCAGGGCTCCCCTCCTAGACACACAAGTTCCTAGCTCTAAACCCTAGTACCCAGCCGCCGCCGCCTCCATAGCCGCCGTCGGCCCTAGGGCACTCGCCGCCGCCGCCTAGGTGAAACCCTAGCTGCCGGACTAGCCCCCTACTCGGCGTGTCTAAACCCTAGATCATCGAGGGCTCTCTCATACTCCACCATACTCGCTCCGGCTTAAGGCGAAGCCCTGCGAGATCTCCTATCTATTTCCGGTACCACGCCGTTGTGCTGCCAGAATCGCGAGGAGAGTACTACAACCTCCGCTGCCTGCTGGAACAAGGGAGAGGAAGGTCTTCGTCAAGTACCGAACGTGTGACCGATCAAGGAGCACCGCCGAACGCAGCTTGGGAAGGATCATCTACGATCTTGAGATCGGAAGAGTACGACTACATCACCCACAAGAATCCGCTCTCGTTAAACACTTTGGAATCTTGAGGTGAGTTATTCCATCGACTCGTTGCTACAATCTAGTAGATAGATCTTGGCTTGTTTGTTTGTATGCGGTAGAAATTTTTGTTTTCCATGCTACGAAACCCTACAAGGGTATCGAGCCGTGTGTATATGTAGATCATTGCACGAGTAGAACACAATGGTCATTGTGGGCGTTGATGCTTTTATTGTCGATTGCTTCTTGTGTACTTTGCATCTTGCGGATGTTGGGATGAAGCGGCCGGGATAACCTTACATGACATCGTTCATGAGACTTGCTCCACGCTTGACATGCAACTTGTATTGCATAAGTGGCTTTATGGGTGCTGTTCTCCTAGCATAGTTAAGATCCAATTTACAACGGGTGATTAACAATACTAGTATCAATGTTGTGGTTCTTGTTCGTAAGTTAGAACGACACTTATTGAAAGCCCCAAACCACGTAAAATATGCAAAGAAAGTAGAGGCGTCTAACTTTGTTTTGCAGGGGTGTGCAGTGATGTGATATGGCCATGATTATGATTATATTTGATGTATGCAATGTTCCTTATTGTAAGTTGGCAACCGGTAGGAGCCATATGGTTTTCTTTAATTTATGTTAAGACCCGCGTGTCTATTCAAAGTAGTTGTAATAGTTGAAGCCGGTGGACGACAACCATGGAGAAGCGTCATTGACCTTGATGCAATGCCGGTGATGATGGAGATCATGTTCGTGCTAGAAGATGGAGATCGGAAGAACAAAGAAGAAAGGCCATATCATATCACATATTATGAATTGCATGTGATGTTAATCCTTTATGCATCTTGTATTGCTTAGTAGACGACGGTAGCATTATAAGATGATCCCTCATGCACATGAATTTCAAGTCATAAAGTGTTCACCCTTAGTTAGCACTGTTGCTAAAGCTTGTTGGTTCTAAGCACCACGTGATGATCGGGTGTGTTAGATTCCGCAAGTGTATACAACGTGAGCAAGCCAGATTTGCTCATGCGGAAACTAAGGTTTGATCTTGACGAGCCTAGCATGTACAGACATGGTCTCGGAACACGGATCACCGAAAGGTAAAGCATGAATCATATAGTAGATATGATGAACATGTTGATTGTTCGCCATTGAAACTATATCAACTCTCGTGATGATCGGTGTTGATATGGTGGATTTGGTTCGTGTGATCACTAAAACAATGTGAGGGATATTGTTTTGAGTGGGAGTTCACCTAGATTAATTTTATTATTAATTTGAACTCAATTTGTCATAAACTTAGTCTAAACTATTGCAAATATGTTGTAGATCAATGGCAGCCCCTACCATCAATTTTAATGCGTTCCTAGAGAAAGAAAAGTTGAAAAACAATGGAAGCAACTTCGCGGATTGGTTCCACAATTTGAGGATTGTCCTCATAGCTGGTAATTTGACCTATGTCTTTGGATGCACATTGGGTGACCCACTGCGGTGATGCTGCCGATGAAGTAAAGAATGTTTACCTCACTCAGAAGACTCAGTACTCCACAGTTCAGTGTGCTATCTTGTATGGTTTAGAATCGGAGCTTCAGAAAAGTTTGAGAATTCAGACCCATATGATATTGTCGAGGAACTCAAATTGATCTTTGAGACTCATGCGGCAATTGAAAGCTATGAGGCTTCTGAAAAGTTCTTTAACTGCAAGATGGAAGAGGGTAGCTCCGTCAGTGAGCATGTGCTTAAGATGTCTGGGCACGCGAACAAACTCCAAAGCTTGGGTATAGTGATTCCTAATGCTTTGGGGATTTACCGCGTCCTCCAATCACTACCACCAAGTTACAAGAACTTTGTGATGAACTACAACATGAAAAACATGAACAAGACGCGTTGCGTAACTCTTTGCCATGTTGAAATCAGAGAAGTGGAGATCAAGAAAGAGCACCAAGTGTTGTTGGTCAATAAGACCACCAAATTCAAGAAAGGCAAGTCTAAGCAAGGGACACTTCAAGAAGGGTGGTAAGAAAGTTACCACGCCAACGAAGACCAAGGCTGGACCTAAGCGATCTTGAAAGTGCTTTCTTGCAAGGGAGAAGGTCACTGGAAGCGGAATTGCCCAAAGTACTTGGCGGATTTAAAGAACGACAACATCAAGAAGAAAGGTATATCTGACATACATGTTATTGATGTGTATCTCACTAGTACTCGTAGTAGTGCCTGGGTATTTGATACTGGTTCGGTTGCTCATATTTGTAACTCAAAGCAGTCTTTGCGAATAAACGGAAGCTAGCGAAGAACGAGGTGACGATGCGCGTGAAAGCGGATCAAAGGTTGATGTGATCGCGGTCGGCACGCTACCCCTTCATCTACCATCGAGATTAGTTTTATACTTAAATAATTGTTATTTGGTGCCTGCGTTAAGCATGAACATTATATCGGGATATTGTTTATTGCGAGACGGTTACTTGTTTAAGTCCGAGAATAATGGTTGTTCGATTTATATGAGTAATATGTTTTATGCACATGCACCTTTGATAGATGGTCTATTCTTGTTGAATCTCGATAGTGGAAATACACATATTAATAACATTGAGGCTAAACGTTTGAAATCGAGCGATAACTCGACATATATGTAATCGTCGTCTTGGTCACATTGGAGTGAAGCGTATGAAGAAACTCCATTCCGATGGACTTCTTAAATCACTTGATTTCGAATCACTTGAAAGATGCGAAGCATGTCTGATGGGTAAAATGACTAAGACTCCATTTTCTGGTATGAAAGAGCGAGCTACGGACTTATTGGAAATCATACATACCGATGTGTGTGGTCCAATGAGTGTAGCATCGCGCGGTGGTTATCGTTATGTTCTTACCTTCACGGATGACTTTAGTAGATATGGGTATATCTATTTCATGAAACATAAGTCTGAAACTTTTGAGAAGTTTAAGGAATTTCAAAGTGAGGTAGAGAATCAACGTAACAAGAAGATTAAATTTCTACGTTCTGATCGTGGAGGTGAATATCTAAGTTACGAGTTTGGCGAGCATTTGAAGAAATGCGGAATACTTTCACAATTGACATCGCCGGGAACACCACAACGTAATGGTGTGTCCGAACATCGTAATCGAACTCTCTTAGATATGGTTCGTTCTATGATGTCACTTACAGATTTACCGCTATCATTTTGGGGTTATGCATTAGAAATAGCCGCATTCACTATAAATAGGGCACCATATAAATCCGTAGAAACGACACCGTATGAATTATGGTTTGGGAAGAACCTAGATTGTCGTTCCTTAAAGTTTGGGGTTGCGAAGCCTATGTAAATAAGTTACAACCGGACAAGCTTGAACCCAAAGCGGAAAAATGCGTCTTCATAGGATACCCGAAGGAAACTATTGCGTATACCTTCTATCATAGATCCGAAGGCAAAATCTTCGTTGCCAAGAATGGATCTTTTCTAGAGAAGGAATTTCTCTCGAAAGAAGTGACTGGAAGGAAAGTAGAACTCGACGAGGTTGTCGAACCTTCTCTCAAAATTGCGAGTAGCGCAACACAGGAAGAAGTTCCTGTGGTGCCTGCACCAATAAGAGAGGAAGCTAATGATGATGATCATGAAACTTCGGTTTTAGTTGCTACAGAGCCTCGCAGGTCAACGAGAACTCGTACCACTCCAGATTGGTATGACCCCGTTATGAATGTCATGTTGGTGGACAACACCGATGACCCTGATACATATGAGGAAGCGATGATGAGCCCAGATTCCAATAAATGGCAAGAAGCCATGAAATCCGAGATTGGATCCATGTACGAAAACCAAGTATGGAATTTGGTGGACTTACCGGATGGCCGGAAGGCTGTCGAGAACAAATGGATTTTCAAGAAGAAAACAGATGCTGATGGTAATGTTACTGTCTATAAAGCTCGACTTGTCGCAAAGGGGTTTCGACAAATTCAAGGAGTTGACTACGATGAGACTTTCTCACCAGTAGCGAAGCTAAAGTCTGTGAGGATTATGTTAGCAATCGCTGCATATTATGATTATGAGATATGGCAGATGGATGTCAAAACAACATTCCTCAATGGAGACATTGATGAAGAGTTGTATATGATGCAACCCAAAGGTTTTGTCGATCCTAAAGATGCTAACAAGGTATGCAAACTTCAACGGTCCATCTATGGATTGAAGCAAGCATCCCGAAGTTGGAATCAACATTTTGATAAGGTGATCAAAAGTTTTGGTTTTATACAAGCTTATGGAGAAGCTTGTATTTACAAGAAAGTGAGTGGGAGCTCTGTAGCATTCTTAATACTATATGTAGATGACATATTGTTGATTGGGAATGATGTATACCTTCTTAATAGTGTCAAGGAATATTTGAATAATAGTTTTTCAATGAAAGATCTTGGCGAAGCAGCTTACATATTAGGCATAAAGATTTATAGAGATAGATCAAGACGCCAAATATCATTGTCACAAAGTACATATTTGGACAAAGTTCTAAAGAGGTTTGGAATGGAAGATAGCAATAAAGGGTTCTTGCCCATGTTGCCCAATACGACCTTGAGTAAAACTCAAAGTCCGACATCGGCAGAAGATAGAGAAAGGATGAGTAAGACTCCCTATGCCTCAGCCATAGGATCTCTAATGTATGACATGCTATGTACTAGATCCGACATTGCATATGTTGTTAGTTTAACTAGCAGATATCAAAGTGATCCAGGAGTGGATCATTGGACAGCGGTCAAAAACATCCTTAAGTACTTGAGAAGAACTAAGGATATGGTTCTTTCTTATGGAGGTGATGAACAACTCGTTGTTAATGGTTACACCGATGCTAGTTGGAACACCGATCCGGATGATTGTAAATCACAATCTGGATACGTATTTATTTTGAATAATGCAGCAGTTAGCTGGAGGAGTGCAAAGCAAAGCGTTGTGGCGAGATCTTCAACTGAATCGGAATACATGGCTGCTTCGGAGGCTTCACAAGAAGCGATATGGATGAAAGAGTTCATTACAGAGCTGGGTGTGGTTCCTAGTGCGCTGGACCCAATGTCTATCTACTGTGATAACATGGGTGCCATAGCCAATGCGCAAGAACCAAGGTCACACAAGAAGCTGAAGCACATCAAGCTACGTTTTCACGCTATTCGAGAACATGTCCAAGATGGGGACATAAAGATTTTCAAAGTACACACAGATCTGAATGTGGCGGATCCCTTGACTAAACCTCTCCCGAGGGCAAAACATGACCAGCACCAAACTGCCATGGGTGTTCGGTATATTACCATGTAATCTAGATTAGATGACTCTAATGCAAGTGGGAGACTGTTGGAGATATGCCCTAGAGGCAATAATAAATGTAGATATTATTATATATTTGTGTTTATGATAAATGTTTACATTCATGCTATAATAGTATTAAACAAGGAAACATTAATACTTGTGTGATTTGTAAACTTAAAATGAAGTCCCTAGTAAAGCCTCTATACATCACTAGCTTGTTGGTTAATAAATGATTGTGGTTTCCTTATCATGAACATTGAGATGTTATTAACAACAAGATCATATCGTTAGGAGAATGATATGGTGGACATACTCCTATAGATAAGCATAGCATAAAGATCAAGTCATTTTAATAGTTCAATTGCTATATGCTTTCTGATACATAGTAACCTAATTCCTTCGACCATGAGATCATGCATATCACCTTTGCCGGATGGATGCTTTGATGACATCAAACACCACACCGTAACTGGGTGGCTATAAAGGTGGCATTGAGTGTTCAGATAGTATTGGTTGAAACACATGGATCAAGAGTGGGACTTGTCCATCCATATGACGGATAGATATACTCTGGGCCTCTCGGTGTAATGTCATCCAATTAGCTTGCAAGCATGTGACTGGCTCACAAGGGATCACATATCACGGGAACGAGAAAAGAGTACTTATCGGTAACGAGGTTGAACTAGGAATGCAGAGATACCGACGATCATAACCTCGGATAAGTAAACTATCATGAGACAAAGGGAAATTGGTATCGTATGTAAGTGGTTCATTCGATCGCAAAGTAATCGTAGAAATATGTGGGAGCCATATGAATTTCCAGATTCCTCTATTGGCTATTGTTCGGAGAAGTGTCTCGATCATGTCCGCATAATTCACGAACCGCAGGGAGACACAATTAAGGATTCAACGTTGTTTGAGTAGTTATGGAATGATGAGAAAGAGACCGAATGTTGTTCGGAGTCTCGAATGGGATTTGGGATATCATGAGTATATCCGGAATGGTCCGGAGAATAATATTCATATAAGGAAAGTCTTGTTTCAGAGTTGGAGAATGGTTCCGATGTTTTCATCGGGAATGTTCTAGAAGGTTCCGGAATGTCCGACACTCCGGAGGGGAAGGGTACATGAATGTGTTATATCAAGTTGATATGATTGCATCATGTACTAGGTGTCATCGCTGAACAAAATAGAGGGATTATTCAAATCCTAGTTTGAAAAGTCAAACGCCAAGTTTGAAAGTCAAACGGCTAATTTTGGGAAGTGGAGAGGGAGGTGGAAACCGACTTGGGGGGAGGAGTTCCTCCTCACCGGCAAGCCACACTGGCCGAGTTGGGGAGGGACTCCCCTCCCCTTGGCCGGCCCCCTCCACCTATATAAGGAGGGGCAAGGCTCCCCTCCTAGACACACAAGTTCCTACCTCTAAACCCTAGTACCAAGCCGCCGCTGCCTCCATAGCCGCCGCTGGCCCTAGGGCACTCGCCGCCGCCGCCTAGGTGAAACCCTAGCCGCCGGCCTAGCCCCCTCCTCGGCGTGTCTAAACCCTAGATCGTCGAGGGCTCTCTCATACTCCACCATACTCGCTCCGGCTTTAGGCGAAGCCCTGCGAGATCTCCCCTCTATTTCCGGTACCACGCCGTTGTGCTGCTGGAATCGCGAGGAGAGTACTACAACCTCTGCTGCCTGCTGGAACAAGGGATAGGAAGGTCTTCGTCGAGTACCGAACGTGTGACCGACTGCGGGAGCACTGCCGGAACGCAGCACCGGAAGGATCATCTACGCGATCTTGAGATCGGGAAGAGTACGACTACATCACCCACGAGAATCCGCTCTCGTTAAACACTTTGGAATCTTCGAGGGTGAGTTATTCCATCGACTCGTTGCTACAATCTAGTAGATAGATCTTGGCTTGTTTGTTTGTATGCGGTAGAAATTTTTTGATTTCCATGCTACGAAACCCTACAAGGAGTTCCTCTCCCTCCACCCACCGGCCAAGGAGGCCGACTTGGGGGAGGACTCCCTCCCCTTGGACGGCGCCCTCCCACCTATAAAAGAAGGGGCATGGGTGCCCCCTCTAGCCTTCACCTCTCTCCACCAAAACCCTAGCCCTAGCCGCCGGCCACCACAAGTCGCCGCCGCCCTAGGGTTTGCCCTAGCCGCCGAGTTGGGGCTCTCCCCAAGCCCTATCCGCCGGCCTAGCCTCCTCCCTTGGTGCCTCTAAACCCTAGATCGCCAAGGACTATCTCATAGTCCACCATACTCGCTCCGGCTTAAGGCGAAGCCCTGCGAGATCTCCCCTCTACTTTCGGTACGTACCTGCCGTCGTCTTTGCGGAATCGCGAGGAGAGTCTGCTACAACCTCCATTTTCTGGAACAAGGTAGAGGAAGGTCTTCATCGAAAACCGAACGTGTGACCGATCATGGAAGCGCCGCAGCTTTACCGGAAGGATCGTCTACACGATCTTGATCGGCAAGAGTACGACTACATCACCCACGAGAATCTGCTCTCGTTAAACACTTTGGAATCTTCGAGGGCGAGTTCCTCTATCGACTCGTTGCTACAATCTAGTAGATAGATCTTGGCTTGTTTGTTTGCATGCGGTAGAAATTTTTTGTTTTCCATTCTACGAACCCCTACACCCATGGCCTCATAACATGCTATAAACTCTGCATACATCATAGATGATGAAACTATCGACTGTTTGGCGCTTCTCCACGAAATAGCACCTCCTGCGAGAGTAAAGACATATCCTGTCGTGGACTTTCCGTCGTCTTTATCTCCCGCAAAATCTGCATCTTAATACCCTTTTATCTCTAGGGAATCAGATCTTTTATATGTTAGCATGAGGCCTTTTGTGCCTTGCACATAACGCAAAGCTTTCTTTACCATCTTTCAGTGCTCTATGCCTGGATTCTCATGATATTTACCGAGTACCCCGGTGATAAAAGCTAAGTCAGGGGAGTGCACACTTGTGCATACTGTAAGCTTCCAACAGCAGAAGCATATGGTACTGATTTCATTTGATCGATCTCATATTGGTTCTTTGGACATTGGTATTTCCCAAAACTATCGCCCTTTACTATGGAGCAGGTGTTGCATTACTCGCATGCATATTGTATTTCTTTAGAATCTTTTCATAATACGCTTTCTGCGACAGTCCTAACACTCCATTCTTTCTATCTCGGTGAATTTCTATGCCCAAAACATAAGAAGCTTCACCAAGGTCTTTCATGTCAAAATTTGAAGACAAGAACTTCTTTGTTTCTAGTAGTAGACTGACATCACTGCTAGCAAGCAAGATTTCATCCACATACAGAATTAGGAAAATATATTTCCCACTTTTGAACTTTGCATAAATGCAGTTGTCCTCAACATTCTCTTTGAATCCAAATCTTTTAATTGTATCATTGAACTTTAAATACCACTGCCTAGAGGCTTGCTTTAACCCATAATTGGATTTCTTTAGGCGGCATCCCATATGTTCCTTTCCCTCCATGAAAAAACCCTTGGGTTGTTTCATGTAAACATTTTATTCTAAATCTCCATTTAGAAATGTCGTCTTAACATCCATTTGATGCAACTCTAAATCAAAATGTGCAACTAGTGCCATTATGATTCTGAAGGAGTCCTTACATGAGACTGGAGAAAAAGTCCCATTGTAATCTACGTCTTATCTTTGTGGAAAGCCTTTTGCCACAAGTCTAGCTTTGTACTTTTCTACATTCCCATTGGAGTCATATTCTGTTTTGTAGACCCATTTGCATCCTACTGTTTTGGCTCCTTTAGGAATTTCCTCTAAGTCCCAAACATTGTTGGAACTCATCGATTTCATTTCATCTTCCATTGCCTCCACCCACTTGGCTGACTGAGGTCTTCTCATGGCTTCTTGATATGAGGTAGGATCGCCCTCCATATGAACCGTTTCTATGTTGTCGACTTTGTAAATTTCTTTGGAAATGGCTGGTCTTCGTTATCTTTTAGACCTTCTGAGTTCATCAGACTCTTGTTCATTTCGTGCCTCAGGTTCTGGCACATTTACAGTATGTGGCTGTTCTGGCTCCCTTTCACGCTCAACAGTGGGTTCAGGTGGCCCCTGATGGACAGGTTCTGAACTTTCTCCCATTGTTGTCACGTGTGGGGGTCACAACAGGTGCCGGCACCACAACCTCAGGGGTTGTAGATGGTGGCACAACAGGTAGCGAGAAAAATGGCTCCTGAGTCATCGGATTAGGTGCATGCACCCTCTTCTCCTCAAGATCAATTTCCCGAGCTACTGTGCTCCCCCTCATCAATTCGTCCTCTAAGAAGACTGCACGTCTCGTTTCTACAAACTTTGTGTATCTGTCAGGACAGTAGAAATGATAGCCTTTTTGATTTATCTGGATAGCCAGTGGCAAGATACTATTTTGGGGTCTAACTTTGCAATGTTTGGATTGAAAAATTTTGCCTCAGCTGGGCTCCTCCCAGACCCTCAAGTGGTGCAGAGAGGGAACTCTGCCTGTCCACAATTCATACGGTGTTTTGGGCACCGACTTACTTGGTACTCTATTGAGAATGTGGATGGTGGTTTTAAGCGCCTCCATCCACAATCCCAATGGGAGGGTGGAATAGCTCATCATGCTGCGCACCATATCCATAAGGGTACGGTTACGCCTTTCAGCTACTCCATTTTGCTGAGGTTCGCTCGGCATAGAATACTGGATGACTATTCCATTTTCCTGTAGGAACCTTGCAAAAGGTCCTGGTACTTGACCATATGGAGTATGCCGACCGTAGTACTCCCCCCCACGGTCAGACCGGACTATCTTAATTCTTTTATCATGCTGATTTTCTACTTCAGCTTTGAAAATTTTAAATTTATCCAATGCTTCAGCTCTTTCTTTAATTGGATAGATATAACCAAACCGGGAGTGATCATCCGTGAATGTTATGAATGAATCATAACCATCCACACTTTTCATAGGAAATGGTCCACACATATCAGTGTGGATTATTTCTAGTGTAGCTATACTTCGGTTTGCACCCATTTTAATTTGTTTTACATACTTTCCTTTAATGCAATCTATGCATTGATTGATGTCTAAAAACTCTAACGGAGAAAGAATGTCATTTTTAACGAGGCTTTCTATTCTTCCCCTCGAAATATGGCCTAATCTGTAGTGCCATAACTTCGATGAGTCAAGAGTTCGCTTTCTTTTCTTTTGTTCTTTGTTCGACAAGGGAACTTGTTCATTCACATCACACACAGAAAACACTTTCTCATGCAAGGATAATAAATAAAGCTTGTCATGTAGTGAAGCAACACCCACACAAGTATCTTTCAACCAAATGGCATATTTGCCATGTCCAAAATAACGCTCATACATGTCTTTGTCCAAGCACGACACACTTATTAAATTTCTATGAATGGAAGGAACAAATAAAACATCCTTAAGCAAAAGAGTAAAGCCATCAGCCAGCTCCAGAGGAATGTCGGCAACAGCCTCCACTTTTTCTTCAATCTCATTCGCCACTTCAATGAGTCTTTCTCTTTTTGGCAAAATCCTTGTCGAATGGAACCCCTGTAAAGAGTTGGCAACATGAACAGTTGCACCAGAGTCAATCCACCAAGTAGATTTAGAAAACTTTTCATACAGAGATTCATTTACAAAAGAGACTATATCCTTGCCGTTTTTGGCCATTATAGACTTTAGCCATATTGGGCAATCCTTTTTGTAGTGGCCAACATTTTTGCAATGGTGGCACTGGTCTTTGTCCCCAGGGGTAGACTGCTGATACTAATGATGGTGCTGTAGGGGGCCCTTGCCATGTGGCTTGGAAGGTGAGCCACCATCATTGCTGTTGGTGAAGTTCCTCTTCATGTTGTCCTTCACATAGTTCAAGGAACCACCGTGAATGGACTTAAGCCTTTCTTTCTCTTGAGAACACATCCCTATGGTATTTTCAATGTCCCACTTTTCAGGGGACATGTTATAGTTGATGACAAAGTTCTCGAACTGTTGGGGAAGAGAGGCCATGACAAGATTCACCAGAAGAGAAGGCTTGAGCTCGAGGTCCGCATCCATGGGCTTTAACTTAGCCGCCATGTTGGACATCCTCAAGATGTGCTCTCTAATGCCATGTGGCCCTCCCGTATACTTTTCTGTCACCAACTGTTTTAGCAGCTGGGTTGCATACATCTTTGAAGAGCCAATAAACTGGCTCTTTATCTTTGCAAGGTAGTCACCAATAGAGGAACACTCTTCAATTGAGCCCACTATTGCATTCTCAATCGTGTTCTTGACAAAGTCCAAGCACTTCTTGTTTGCATTGACCCACTTTTGGTTATTTATTGAGTAGGCCAGATCCAAAGGATCATGGTCTCTTTTTCTCTTTTCGAATGCAGCACTTTCCTCAGCATCACCCCTCACTGGGTCCTCAGGCTTGACTGGCTGTTTAGTATCAACAACCCAATCCACCTCGGCGTAGACAAAGGCCAGGTCAACCTTTTTCCTCCATTCAGAATAGTTATCCCCTCTCATCAGTGGGATATCCTTCAGGCAGCTCATGAGGTTGAGACCTCCTGAAAACCACAAAAGATGTGAGATAACCAGAAACAACTGTATGCATTAATCCAACGTTGGTATAAATTAAGCATGCAATTGTTTGTGCCATTTAAAGTTATATCACCATTGGGTAAAGATAAAATTAAATGCACCTTTAATACTTAATGAAAGGGATCATGATCATGTTTATTAATAACGTTGGTCAATTAATAACATGGAGCATAATCAACTTTAAATTACTTTATCACATCTTTTAAAACAAAATTTAATACACTTTTATTGCATTCTAGCAATTTAAATCAACTATTTGCAGCCGAAACAATTATTACACTATTCATAAACTCAAAATTTTATAGAAAAATTATGCCTCTATTGCATTCTCTAGACAAATATTCTCTGAAATAAAATGACTAGAGAAATCTGTACAAAATTCTATAAAAAAACTGATAAAAAAACATCAAACATAGCCTCTGTAAAATAAAAAATAAATAAAACAGAAACTATTTAAGAAAATGGGCTGTCTAGCTGCGGCCCAACGCAGCCCAGCAGTAATCTGCCGCACGCACGCACTGGAAAGAGCCTAGCCGCTCAACCAGCGGCGGCCCGCGACGGCCCACAGCGGCCTGCCTAGCCGCGTCACTCCCGCGCGTCGTTAGCCGACGCCGGCAGCAGACGCTCCCAGTAGCGCCCAACAGAGCTAGCCTGGCGCGCTGGCGCCAGGCGCCCGCCCGGCCGCTCGATCTCGGCCGTCCACGTGGACGGGTTCCGATCGTGCGGCTGTCCGCGCCGATCAGACGAATAAAACCCCTCAGCGCGCCGCCATGTCTAACCCTAGCCCCATTCGACCCCATCCACCCCACGAGCCACTCGCCGCTGCTCTGCTCTCTGGCGGCGCTGTGGGGAATGGTGAGGCGGCTGCGCCCCCCGGCAGCGTTGCCGACGGCGAGCCCCTCCCTCCCACGCCCCCTTCTGCCCGCAGCAGCGGTGGCGCCTAGCCCCGCGCTCGTTGAGCAGCGGTGACCTCGGCTGCTTCCTCTCTGGCGGCGCTGGGGAGGCGAGGCAGCCGTTCGTCCAGCGACTGCGTCGGCGAAGGTCCCCTCCCTTTCCTACACCGCCACCCCTTCTCCTTCCCCTCTGTCCAGCATCCCCCACCCCACGAGTAGCAGAGCAGAGAGGAGGCGGCGTGCCTCCCTTGTCTTCGACGCTGGCCCACCCGAGGATGGGTGCCAAGCTTAAGCGGACGAGGTAGGGCAGATCTCTTTGCCGGCTCTGGCCGGTGGATCCTTCGATCTAGGGTTAGGATTCCTTTTGGTTTTGGGGGTTTTCTTTGGATTGGGGAATCTATGCTCTTGTGGGATCTGGGGAAATTTGCTCGGGGACAAACTAGGGTTAGTGTTGGAGATATGCCCAAGAGGCAATAATAAAAGTGGTTATTATCATATCTTCATACTTATGATAAATGTTTACATACCATGCTATAATTGTATTAACCGGAAACATTAATACTTGTGTGATTTGTAAACATAAAAGAGTCCCTAGTAAATCCTCTTGTTAAACTAGCTTGTTGGTTAATATATGATCATGGTTTCCTGATCATGAACATAGAGATGTTATTAACAACAGGGTCATATCATTAGGAGAATGATGTGATGGACATAATCCTATAGTTAAGCGTAGCATAAAGATCAAGTCATTTAATATAGTTCATTTGCTATAAGATTTCTGATACATAGTAACCTAATTCCTTCGACCATGAGATCATGTTAATCACCATCACCGGAAGGATGCTTTGATGACATCAAACACCACACCGTAACTGGGTGGCTATAAAGGTGGCATTGAGTGTTCGGAAAGTATGGGTTGAGGCACATGGATCAATAGTGGGATTTGTCCATCCATATGACAGATAGATATACTCTGGGCCCTCTCGGTAGAATGTCATCCAATTGGCTTGCAAGAATGTGACTGGCTCACAAGGGATCACATATCACGGGAACGAGAAAAGAGTACTTATCGGTAACGAGGTTGAAATAGGTATGCAGAGATACCGACGATCAAAACCTCGGATAAGTAAACTATCGTGAGACAAAGGGAAATTGGTATCGTATTTAAGTAGTTCATTCGATCGCAAAGTAATCGTAGAAATATGTGGGAGCCATATGAATTTCCAGATTCCTCTATTGGTTATTGATCGGAGAAGTGTCTCGGTCATGTCCGCATAATTCACGAACCGTAGGGAGACACACTTAAGGATTCGATGTTGTTGAGTATTTATGGAATGATTAGTAAGAGACCGAATGTTGTTCGGAGTCTTGGATGGGATCCGGGATATCACGAGGAGATCCGGAATGGTCCGGAGAATAAGATTCATATAAGTAAAGTCCTATTTCGGAGTTCAGGAAAGTTTCCGATGATTTCATCGGAGAGGTTCTAGAAGGGTCTAGAAGGTTCACCGGTCCGAAAGGAGAATGGTCCATGAATGTGTCATGGGTAAGTGGAATGATTGGATCATGTCCAAGGTCACTTGGTGTTGGCATATGCAAGAGAGAAATAAAACTCTAAATTGAAAGTCAAACGGGAAGTTTGAAAAGTCAAAGCTGGAACAATGGTTTCCTAGTGGGAGAAAAAAGTCCTTCTCTCAATCCAACTTGGGTTTGGGTTTGGATTCAAACCCACCCCTCCCAAGGCTGCCCCTCCCTCTCATAAATAGAGGGGGAGGGCTGCCCGAAACAACACAAGTTCCAAGCCCTCTCCACGAGCCGCCGCCGCTCGCCGCCGCTGCCACGCCGCCGCCTTAGCCTCCGCCGACACTTCCTCCTCCTCCCGGATCTCTAAACCCTAGTTTTCCGGAAAACCCTAATCCAACATACTCGCTTCGGCTTAAGGCGAAGCCCTGCTAGATCTCCCCTCTACTTCGGTACGCCCGTCGTCTTGCCGCAATCGCGAGGAGAGTTCTACAACCTCCATTTTCTTTGGAACAAGGAGAGGAAGGTCTTCATCGAGTCGAACGTGTGACCGATCGCTGAAGCGCTGTAACGCAGTCTTGGGAAGGATCGTCTACGCAATCTTGAGATCGGAAGTGTACGACTACATAGCCCACGAGAATCTGCTCTCGTTAACCGCTTTGGATCTTCGAGGGTTAGTATTCTATCAACTCGTTGCTATAATCTAGTAGGTAGATCTTGGCTTGATCATAGATTAGATCTTGATTGTGTGTTCATGCGGTAGAAATTTTTTGTTTTCCATGCTACGAACCCCTACAGTGGTATCAGAGCCGTGTCTATATGTAGATATGTTGCACGAGTAGAACACAATGGTCATTGATGTTTTTGTTGTCGATTGCTTCTTGTGTACTTTGCATCTTGCGGGATGGTGGGATGAAGCGGCCCGAGCTAACCTTACATGACATCGTTCATGAGACTTGCTCCACGCTTGACATGCAACTTGTATTGCATAAGTGGCTATGTGGGTGCCTGTTTCTCCCAACATAGTTAAGATTCAATTTACAACGGGTGATTAACAATACTAGTATCAATGTTGTGGTTCTTGTTCGTAAGTTAGAACGACACTTATTGAAAGCCCCAAACCACGTAAAACATGCAAAGAAAATTAGAGGTGTCTAACTTTGTTTTGCAGGGGTGTGCTGTGATGTGATATGGCCATAATTGTGATTATATTTGATGTATGCAATGTTCCTTATTGTAAGTTGGCAACCGGCAGGAGCCATATGGTTGTCTTTAAATTATGTTAAGACCCGCGTGTCTATTCAAAGTAGTTGTAATAGTTGAAGCTGGTGGACGACAACCATGAAGCGGCGCCATTGACCTTGACGCCACACCGGTGATGATGGAGATCATGTTCGTGCTTGAAGATGGAGATCGGAAGCACAAGAAGAAAGGCCATATCATATCACATATTATGAATTGCATGTGATGTTAATACTTTTATGCATCTTGTATTGCTTAGTTCACGACGGTGGCATTATAAGATGATCCCTCGGGCACACAATTTCAAGTTTTAAAGTGTTCATCCTTAGTAAGAACCGTTGCTAAAGCTCGTTGTTTCGAATCACCACGTGATGATCGGGTGTGTTAGATTCTGCGAGTCTATACAACGTGAGCAAGCCAGATTTGATCATGCGGAAGCTAAGGTTTGATCTTGACGAGCCTAGCATGTACAGACTATTGGAATTATGCCCTAGAGGCAATAATAAAGCTGTTATTATTATAATTCTTGTTCATGATAATGTTTATATTCCATGCTAGAATTGTATTAAGCGGAAACTTTAATACTTGTGTGGTTTGTGAACAACACCGTGTCCCTAGTACGCCTCTATGGACTAGCTCATTGATTAATGATGGTTAAGGTTTCCTAACCATGGACATGAGTTGTCAATTAATAATGAGATCATATCATTGGGAGAATGATATGGTGGACATACCCAAACTAAGCGAAGCAATTAGATCGTGTCATCGTGTTCGTCTTTTCGAAGCTTTTCTTATGTCAAATATTGTATTCCTTAGACCATGAGATAATACAACTCCCTGGTGTCGGAAGAAAGCTTTGAGGTCATCAAACGTCATCCTATGAGAGGGTGATCATAAAGGTGTCTCTCAGGTGATCGGAAAGTATCTGTTGGGTTGTATGTATCGAGATGGGATTTGTCCCTCCCAAGTCGGAGAGATATACTTCGGGCCCACTCGTGTCGATATCAACACCGCTTGCAAGCATGTGATTAAGGAGTTAATCACAAAGTGATATCGGATTACGGGAGTAAAGTACTTGCGTGAGCGAGATTGAACTAGGTATGACTGCAAGCGATCGAATCTCGGGCAAGTAAAATATCGCGAGACGAAGGGAATATATATATGGGATTGATTGAATCCTGGTATCGTGGTTCATCCGATATGATCATCGATGAATTTGTAGGAGTCAATATGGGTTTCCAGACCCCACTATTGATTATTGATAGAAGATCATGTCTGCATATTCTCGAACCCGCAGGGTCACACACTTAACGTGTCTCGACGCTAGGATAGATTGGATAATTGGTTTATGAGTTTTTGTTCGGAGTCTCGGATGGGATTCGGGACATCAGAGAGGTTCCGGAGTGGTCCGGAGAATACAATTCATATAAGGCAGTGCAGTTTTTGGGTTTCGGAATTGTTCCGGGTTAATCGGTATTGTACCGAAAGCTTCTAGAACCTTCCGGAAGGGGACCAACGTGGCCCCACCTTCTGGGAGGGGGCATGGTCCTATGAGGGAGTGCCCTGGCCGCATTGGGCCAGGGGCACAAGGCCCCATAGGGCCCAGCCGGCCAAAGAGGGTTTAAACCCTAGATAAACCTTCTAGAAGGGGGGTTTCCTTGCCCCCCACTCTTCCTCCTTTGGGGCCGCCGGTTTGGCTTGGGGGAGGGTGCTAGGGTTGCAGCCGCCCACCCCTCTATATAAAGAGGGCTGGGGCGCACCCCCCCCAACACCTTCCCCTCCAAGAGCTAGCCGCCCTGCTGCCCCTCCTCTCTCCCTCCCGACTGCTTGTAGGCGAAGCCCTGCTGTAGAAATTCTCCACCATATACACCACACCGTCGTGTTGTAGATCCAATCCGTCTCTCCATCATACTTGCTGGACCGAGGAAGGAGGAGACATCGAGGTGCTGTACGTGTGCATCTCACGGAGGCACCGCCACTTGTGGTGCTAGATCGGATCAGATCGGATCGCGAGGAGGAGAAGCGAGTACGACTACATCACCCACGTTTAACGCCAGCGTTCATTGTGCGAATCTTCAAGGGTATGAAGATCTAATCCAATCTCTCTCGTTGTTTGCATATCCTAGATTATATCTTGGCTTTCCCTCTGTTCGCATCCGTAGAAAATTTTGATTTACTATGCCGCGAAACCCTTCAGTGGTATCAGAGCTAGATCTATGCGTAGATGTGTTTCACGAGTAGAACGCAACATGGTTGTTGCGGGCGTTGATGTTTTCTGTTGAAAGCCTCTTGTTTGTGTTCTTCTTATGACGCGGGATAGTGAGATTGAAGCGGTCCAGGCCAACCTTCTGACGTCGTTCGCGAGACCGGCTCCGCACTTGACGTGTGGCTTGTTCCACACATGCGGTGGTGGATGCCGTTCTCTCACTATAGTTGTCATGGGATTAACACGGAGTTTGGCAACCATAATATCACCGTTGTGGCTTTTCGTAGGTAAGAATCGTTCTTAGCATCTACTCCCATAAGCCATAAAACATGCAACAACAAAGTAGAGGCGTCTAACTTGTTTTTGCAGGAGTGTTTTACGTGATATGGTATGGCCCAAGATGTGATGTGTAATGTATGCGATGATCATGTTTTGTAATGTTTCACGACTTGCATGTCGATGAGTACACAACGGCGAGAGCCATATGGTTGTCTTTATAATTGTGTATGACCTGTGTGTCAACTTCTTATGCGCCATGTAATAGTTTCACTTTATCGCTAAGTAGTTAGAAATAGTTGTAGTTGCTATTCGTGGTGGAGGCAATCATGGTGGAGTGATGGAGATCATGCCGGAACGCACAAGATGGAGATCATTGCGCGAATATTGGCTATACCATGTCACATAAAGTTATATGCATGTGATGTTTATCCTTTTATGTATCTTATTATGCTTAGATCGCGACGGTAGCATTATAAGATGATTCCACAATTAAAGATCAAGATAAAAATTGTGTTCTCCCCAAGTATGCACCGTTGCGAAAGTTCGTCGTGTCCAAGCATCACGTGATGATCGGGTGCTATAGACTCTACGCTCACATACAACGGGTGCAAGCCAGTTTTGCACACGCGGCAATACTTGGGTCTAACTTGACGAGCCTATCATGTACAAACATGGCCTCAGAACACATGAACCGAAAGGTTAAGCATGAGTCATATGAATGATATGATCGACACTTTGTTGTCCACCATTGAAACCACATCTCTTCTCGTGAAGATCGGATTAGGTGTGGTGAATTTGGATCGTGTTCACTAAACAACTTGAGGGATGTTGAATTTAGTGGGATTTCATCTAGTAATTTGATTAAAAGTTGAACTAGTTATCATGAACATAGTCTAATTTGTACTTGCAAATACTGTAGATCACATGGCCAAGTCCAACTTCAACTTCAACGTTTTTGCTGAGAAGGAAAAGCTTAGAAACAATGGGTCTAACTTCACCAATTGGTTCCGCAATCTAAGAATCATTCTCTCTGGCGGTCAGAAGGACTATGTCCTTGGGAAAGCGTTAGGTGACCCTCTGCAATCGCTACCGATCGATGAGAAAGCATCTATCGATCGGCAAAGATGATTATGGTGTGATTAAGAGCACCATGTTGTTTGCTATGGAATCGGAACTTCAAAATCGTTTTGAAGACTATCCCGGGCCCTTTGAGATTCTCGAAGAACTAAAAACCATGTTTCAGACTCATGCCCGTTCTGAGAGATATGAGATCTCTGAGAAGTTCTTTAACTGCAAGATGGAGGAAGGGAGTTCCGTTAGTGAGCATGCCATTAAGATGACGGGATACACTCAACGCCTTGAGCAACTGGAATGCACGATTCCAGAGGAGCTCAAGATTGACAGGGTTCTGCAATCACTCCCTCCCAGCTACAAAAGTTTTGTAGTGACTCATAATCAGATTGGTTCCACTGATACGATCACCGAGCTCTTCGCAAAGCTGAAGGCCACGGAAGTGGACATCAAAAAGGATAATCATGTGTTGATGGTCAACAAGCCCACCTTCAAGAAAGGTAAGGGTGCAAAGAAGCCCTTCAAGAAAGGCGGCGGCAAGCGCGTTGCCCCTGCTGAGAAGAGGCTCAGGTCTGGTCCTAAGCCGGACACTCAGTGCTTCTATTGCAAGGACAAGGGTCACTGGAAGCGCAATTGTCCGAAGTACTTAGCGGACAAGAAGGCTGGCACCATCAAAGGTATATTTGATATACATGTTATTGATGTTTTCCTTACTAGCCCTCGTTGTAGTGCCTGGGTATTTGATACCGGTTTAGTTGCTAATATTTGTAACTCGAAACAGGAGCTACGGAATAGACGACGGCTTGCGAGGGATGAGGTGACGATGCGTGTTGGCAACGGATCAAGAGTTGATGTGATGGCCGTCAGCACGCTCTCCTTAGTTTTACCTCGGGATTAGTTTTAAACCCCAATAAATGTTATTATGTGCCTGCGTTGAGCATGAACATTATTTCTGGATCTTGTTTATTGCAAGACGGTTATTCATTTAAATCGGAGAATAAAGGTTGTTCTATTTATATGAGTAACATCTTTTATGGCCATGCACCTATTGTGAATGGTTTATTTCTTCTAAATCTCGAAAGGGATGAAACACACATCCATAACATTGAGGCTAAGAGATGCAAAGTAGATAGTGATAATACTACTTATTTGTGGCACTGTCGTCTATGTCATATTGGTGTAAAGCGCATGAAGAATCTCCATTCTGATGGACTTTTGGAGTCTATTGATTTTGAATCATTTGACACATGCGAACCATGCCTCATGGGCAAGATGATCAAAACCCCGTTCTCCGGTATAATGGAGCGAGCAACGGACTTGTTGGAAATCATACATACCGATGTATGCGGACCGATGAGTGTTTCGACGCGCGGTGGATATCGCTATTTTCTCACTTTTACCGATGACTTAAGTAGATATGGGTATATCTATTTAATGAAACATAAATCTGAAACGTTTGAAAAGTTCAAAGAATTTCAGAATGAAGTGGAGAACCATCGTAACAGAAAGATTAAGTTTCTACGATCCGATCGTGGAGGTGAATATTTGAGTTATGATTTTCTCACGCATCTTAAAGCAAGTGGAATCGTTTCGCAACTCACGCCACCCAGAACACCACAGTGCAATGGTGTGTCTGAACGCCGGAATCGAACCTTATTAGATATGGTCCGATCAATGATGTCTCTTACTGATTTGCCGTTATCATTTTGGGGTTATGCATTAGAAACCGCTGCATTCACTTTAAATAGGGCACAATCTAAATCCGTTGAGACGACACCGTATGAACTGTGGTTTGGTGCTAAACCTAAGTTGTCGTTTCTTAAAATTTGGGGATGCGAAGCTTACGTCAAGAAGTTGATGCCGGACAAGCTCGAACCCAAATCGGAGAAATGTGTCTTCATAGGATACCCTAAGGAAACTATTGGGTATACCTTCTATCACAGAACCGAAGGCAAAGTGTTTGTCGCGAAGAACGGTTCCTTTCTTGAGAAGGAGTTTCTCTCGAAAGAAGTGAGTGGGAGGAAAGTAGAGCTAGACGAGGTTATTGAACCTTTTCTTGAATTGGAGAGTAGCGCAGCCCCTGAAATTGTTCCAGTGCCGCCTGCACCAACAATAGAGGAAGCTAATGACAAGGATCATGAAGCTTCGGACGATGCTGCTACTGAACATCGCAGGTCGACAAGGTCGCGTGCCCCTCCTGAGTGGTACGGCAACCCTGTCTTGATTGTCTTGCTAGTAGAAGACAGTGAACCTATGAACAATGAGGAAGCGATGATGATCCCAGACTCTGAGAAATGGCTAGAAGCCATGAAATCCGAATTGGGATCCATGAGCGAAAACCAAGTATGGACTTTGGTGGACCCTCCTAGCGACCGAAAGGCCGTTGAGTGCAAGTGGATCTTCAAGAAGAAAACGGACGCGGATGTTAATGTTATCGTCTATAAAGCACGGCTTGTCGCGAAAGGTTTTCGACAAGTTCAAGGTGTTGACTACGATGAGACTTTCTCTCCCGTAGCGATGTTTAAGTCCATTCGGATTTTATTAGCAATTGCTGCGTTTCATGATTATGAAATATGGCAGATGGATTTCAAGACTGCTTTCCTCAATGGCAACATTGATGAAGAGTTGTATATGATGCAACCCGAAGGTTTTGTCGATCCTAAGGATGCTGATAAAGTATGTAAACTTCATCGTTCTATTTATGGACTGAAGCAAGCATCTCGGAGTTGGAACCTTCGTTTTGATCAAGTGATCAAGAGCTTTGGATTTGTTCCAAATTGCTATGAAGCTTGCATCTACAAGAAAGTGAGTGGGAGCTCGGTGACGTTTCTGGTACTATATGTGGATGACATATTGATTATTGGAAATGACATCAACATGCTTAACGATGTGAAGAGTTATTTGAACAAGTGTTTTTTAATGAAAGACCTAGGTGAAGCTGCTTATATATTGGGCATCAGAATCTATAGAGATAGACAAAGACGCCTGATAGCTTTAAGTCAGAGTACATACCTAGACAAAGTTTTGAAAAGGTTCAGAATGGATAAGGCAAAGAAAGGTTCAGTGCCTATGTTGTCAGGTAAGATATTGATCAAGGCTCAGTGTCCAGCTACGGTAAATGATAGGGAAGCTATGAGCAAAGTGCCTTATGCCTCGGCCATAGGTTCTATCATGTATGCCATGCTGTGTACTATACCGGATGTGTCCAATTCTCTTAGTTTGACGAGCAGATATCAAAGTGATCCAGGAGTGGAACACTGGACAGCCGTGAAGAACATCCTAAAGTACCTAAATAGAACTAAAGAAATGTTCTTAGTCTATGGGGGTGATGAACAGCATTTCGTAAAGGTTACGTCGACGCTAGTTTTGACAATCGACAAGGATGATTCTAAATCTCGAGACGGGATACGTGTATATTTTGAATGGAGGAGCTGTGAGTGGAGAAGGCAAGCAAAGCGTGATCGTGGGATCTACTGAGAAGCGGAATACATGGCTGCCGGAAGCGTCAATTGAAGGAGTTTGGATCGAAACTTCATCCGAGCTTGGCGTGGTTCCAAGTGCATTAGACCCATGGAGATATTGTGTGACAACACCGGCGCCATAGCACTCGCTAAGGAACCAAGATATCATCCAAAGACCAAGCATATCAACGCAAGTTTCATATAATCCGAGATTATATAGCGGATGGAGATCGAAGATTAGCAAAGTACATAGATCTGAATGTCGCATCCATTGACTAAACCTCTTCCATGTGTAAAACATGATCGGCACCTCGATGCCATGGGTGTGAGATTGTTGCGGATGTAAACTAGATTATTGACTCTAGTGCAAGTGGGAGACTGTTGGAATTATGCCCTAGAGGCAATAATAAAGCTGTTATTATTATAATTCTTGTTCATGATAATGTTTATATTCCATGCTAGAATTGTATTAAGCGGAAACTTTAATACTTGTGTGGTTTGTGAACAACACCGTGTCCCTAGTACGCCTCTATGGACTAGCTCATTGATTAATGATGGTTAAGGTTTCCTAACCATGGACATGATTTGTCAATTAATAATGAGATCATATCATTGGGAGAATGATATGGTGGACAGACCCAAACTAAGAGAAGCAATTAGATCGTGTAATCGTGTTCGTCTTTGCGAAGCTTTTCTTATGTTAAATATTGTATTCCTTAGACCATGAGATAATACAACTCCCTGGTGTCGGAAGAAAGCTTTGAGGTCATCAAACGTCATCCTATGAGAGGGTGATCATAAAGGTGTCTCTCAGGTGATCGGAAAGTATCTGTTGGGTTGTATGTATCGAGATGGGATTTTTCCCTCCCAAATCGGAGAGATATACTTCGGGCCCACTCGGTAATCGATATCAACACCGCTTGCAAGCATGTGGTTAAGGAGTTAATCACAAAGTGATATCGGATTACGGAACGAGTAAAGTACTTGCTGTGAACGAGATTGAACTAGGTATGACGGTACCGACGATCGAATCTCGGGCAAGTAAAATATCGCGAGACGAAGGGAATATATATATGGGATTGATTGAATCCTGGTATCGTGGTTCATCCGATATGATAATCGATGAATGTGTGGGAGTCAATATGGGTTTCCAGACCTCGCTGTTGATTATTAATAGAAGATCATGTCTGCATATTCTCGAACCCGCAGGGTCACACACCTAACGTGTCTCGACGCTAGGATAGATTGGATAATTGGTTTATGAGTTTTTGTTCGGAGTCTCAGATGGATCCGGGACATCACGAGAGGTTCTGGAGTGGTCCGGAGAATAAGATTCATATAAGGCAGTGCAGTTTTTGGGTTTCGGAATTGTTCCGGGTTAATCGGTATTGTACCGGAAGCTTCTAGAACCTTCCGGAAGGGGACCAACGTGGCCCCACCTTCCGGGAGGGGGCATGGGCCTATGAGGGAGTGCCCTGGCCGCATTGGGCCAGGGGCACAAGGCCCCATAGGGCCCAGCCGGCCAAAGAGGGTTTAAACCCTAGATAGACCTTCTAGAAGGGGGGTTTCCTTGCCCCCCACTCTTCCTCCTTTGGGGCCGCCGGTTTGGCTTGGGGGAGGGGGCTAGGGTTGCAGCCGCCCACCCCTCTATATAAAGAGGGCTGGGGGCACACCACTCCCCCTACACCTTCCTCTCCAAGAGCTAGCCGCCCTGCTGCCCCTCCTCTCTCCCTCCCGACTGCTTGTAGGCGAAGCCCTGCTGTAGAAATTCTCCACCATATACACCACGCCATCGTGTTGTAGATCCAATCCGTCTCTCCACCATACTTGCTGGACCGAGGAAGGAGGAGACGTTGAGGTGCTGCATGTGTGCATCTCACGGAGGCACTGCCACTTGTGGTGCTAGATCGGATCGGATCGCGAGGAGGAGAAGCGAGTACGACTACATCACCCATGTTCCGACGAACGTTCCGCTGTGCGAATCTTCAAGGGTATGAAGATCTAATCCAATCTCTCTCGTTGTTTGCATCTCCTAGATTAGATCTTGGCTTTCCCTCTGTTCGCATCCGTAGAAAATTTTCATTTACTATGTCGCGAAACCCTTCACGACGGTAGCATTATAAGATGATCCCTCGGGCACACAATTTCACGTTTTAAAGTGTTCATCCTTAGTAAGAACCGTTGCTAAAGCTCGTTGTGTCAAATCACCACGTGATGATCGGGTGTGTTAGATTCTGCGAGTGTATACAACGTGAGCAAGCCAGATTTGCTCACGCGGAAGCTAAGGTTTGATCTTGACGAGCCTAGCATGTACAGACATGGTCTCGGAACACGGATCACCGAAAGGTAAAGCATGAGTCATATAGTAGATATGATGAACATGTTGATTGTTCGCCATTGAAGCTACATCAACTCTCGTGATGATCGGTTTTGATGTGGTGGATTTGGTTCGTGTGATCACTAAAACAATGTGAGGGATATTGTTTTGAGTGGGAGTTCAACGGCAATGTAATTAAAAGTTGAACACTATTTATAATAAATTAAATCAAGTGAATTTGCATAATTGTTGTAGTCATTGGCATCCGTTTACCACCTTGCGCTTAGTTATAATTGAGATGATAGAACTATAGAATTCTGGTTAGTTACTTTACGAACTGGTATCGTATTGTTTTGAAGTGTTAATCTAAAGTTTAAAAGTCCTATTGCAAACTTTCAGTAAGTTCCGGTTACTCCATGAAGATTAATAATTGGTATTAAATCAAGAGTGACAATTCCAAGTGTTAGTGTATGAGTATCATGTTTGTCTCCATGATTCTTGATATTCAAAGGATTGTCTTAATATCAAGGTTATCTAAGATCTGAAAGAGTTGTTTCAGAAACCATGATGTGTGGAAGATATTATGATATCTGAAACGAAGTTTTGGTTGCAACATGATAGAGTATAATATGGCAAAAGTCATGTTCTCATGTTTGATGAGAATTTGCAAAAGGTTGGAGACACTAGTTGTCCTAATCCTCCAAAAGGTTTTGGAGAGCAACATTATACTCGCGATTAACCGTTATAAGCTAAAAGTAGCTTGATCATGGATAAATCCATGATAAGGGTGAATATTTGATGTAGGTAAAATGTTTACTACACCAAGAGATTACTAAAAAAAGGAATTTGAAAGAACACCAAACATTTGATGATGGTGATCTACTTCAAAGTGCAAGTCCAAAGACATTGGTATTTAACTATACATGCTTTGGACTATGTGTCATGTATGTGGCTCCACTATTGATGTTGATAGATTCTTTCAAACAGAAAAAGAAATACTGAAAGAGAATCTCATAAATATATGGCAGAAAAGAAAAGACTAGAATTGTTCAGTTTAGGTATATAAAGGATATACGTGTTATGGATATATTCTTTGCTTATTAAACAAAGTGGTTCTTAAGTATTTGATATTGAATTTGTTGGTATGAATCGTCATACGAAACAACAGAATTCATGAACTACAATGGCCTAAGTAACTAGCAAAAGAATATGTGATGATGTTCATCGAGAAGAAATAAAGGTTTATTGTGTTGCTCGTTAAACATCAAAGCTTGCCTTCAAGATTTGTTTTATCAGGAATGATGAGAACAAAAGGGTTGTTCAAATAATTGCCGTAATCTATAAAAGATGGATGATTTACAAATCTCGTTGGAGAAATCGCATCCATAAAACTAGTGCTAAAATGTCGAAAGACAAATTAATTAAAAGATCACTTAGGAAGTGACATCGCCATTTGAATTATATTGGAAAGAAAACATGAAGAAACTCCATGTGGATGGGACTTTGGAGTATTTTGATTTTTGATCAAATGACGCTTGTGAAACTTTCCTAGAGATAATTTAAACTTCGTTCATAGTCCAAAAGGGAACGAATGACTAGCTTATTGGAACTTGTACATCTTGTTGTACGAAGTCCATTATGTGTAGTCAAGAGCGATGGATTTCAACCTCATATGCTTTCTCCGAAAATTTGAGTGAATATATGAATATTTACTTAATAAGGATGAAGTATGAAACATTTGAAAAGTTCAAAGACTTTCAAGATGAAGTGCAAAATCATTGTAACAAGAATATAAATAGTTTATGATAAGATCATAAAGGAAGATATTTGAGTTACAAGTTTAGCATAATACCTAAGATTTAAGGAATCGTTCCGTGGATTTGCATGTCCCAAAACACCATAAGAGTATGGAGCGTTCGAGATATGTAATTAAACCTTGTTTGACATGGTAAAGATCGAAGGTGTAATTCATAAAAATGCCATTATATTTTAAAGATTAAAAGCTTCAGAGACTACCGTTTTTCCACTGAAAAGAGCTTCATCATAATCCGTTGAACTGACACCATATAAAGTTATGGTTTGGGATAAAACCTGTCACATCCCAAGATTTTCCAAATCTTGTAATGTGAAAATAAAATGAATAAAATAAAACTTTGTTTAAATTTCAGAGCTAGAAGAAAACTTTTGAATTCAATTGGAACTTCAAACCCATTTGGATTAAACAAAACCTAAAGGTATTTAAGATGATAAACTTTTATTAAAGGAAAATAAAAATAATTAAAATACTAATTTGAAACTCTTAAATGAAAAGATTTGTTTTCAAAAGAAATAGAAATTTTGCAAATAAGGATTATTTAATAAAGCCAAATTAAACTTTGACCAAGCCTTGGAAATTAAAACATTTAAGTTTTGAAATAAAAATAAACAAAGGTTTATTGGAAATAAAATAATAAGGAATCAATATCAAAAATTTATTCAAATAAAAGGTTTTACCATTTTAATTAAAACATCAAAACTTATTAAATTGTTTTAAGTAGGTTTTCCAAGTATTTTATATTCTCTAATAAAAAAACCTACTAAAGTATTTTGACTTTAATTTAGGTTCAAAATAAATATCTCAAATAAACTATATCCTATTTGAATTAATAACTAAAACCCATTTTATTTTAATATTAATAGACCCTATAATAAAATATTATTTTAAACAAGTAATTCAAGTATTCTATACCTTCAAATAAAACCTACTGATTCGATTTTGAAAAATGTTTGTATTTCAAAGGGGGATTTTAACTAATTAAACCAAACCCTATTCTATTAATAAACCATAGCCATTTTATTTGTTTAATAAATAAAACCTAAAAAGGATTTAAAATATTATTTTATTTTGGAGTGTTGGATTATGTTGTTAAACAGAACCAAAAACACAATGCAAGGTTTAATGTTTGTTTGAATGATTGAATTATCTGAATACTTGAATGATTGTTTGAATTACAAATCAGGAAAATAGAAATAGAAAAAGAAAAGGGCATTCAGTATAAAAAAATGAAACAAAGCAGCCCAGTCGACAGGCCCAGTCTAGCCCACTCGCAACCCATCATCCCCTCCCCGCAGCGAATCGTTTTCTTACGCGCCGCCTGACCCGCTAAGCAGCTGACTAGTGGACCCCTCCTCTTCTTCTTTTCTTCCACTGCCAGGTAGACCCCACACAGCCAGCTCCTTCTTCTTCCTCGCGCGAACCACGCCTCTTCCACCTCGCTGCCGTTGCAGGCATTGATTCCGCGCGATCAATTCGCCTTAACGCCGCGTTAATTCCTCGTCGTGGCCACGCCCATTTAACCGCCTACTCCTCCTCCTCCTCTTTCCCCAGACACAGCCTCCATTCCGCCCCTAGGCTGCCCCCAATTCTCTCTGCACCACCGCCATCTCCGACGAAGCTCCGCCCTCAATTCCGGCCACGCACTGCCTCCCCTTGCTTCCTGACCAAGCACGCACGCTCCCCATCCTCTGGCGCTTCTGTCCGTACCCTTCGCTCAACCGCGGGCGCCCCAGCACGTCGGTTACCAAGCTTCCGAACGCCGCCGTCGTCTGCCTCAACTCCGACGACGCCCACAGGTTAACTCCAACCACCCCGTACCCTCTGGATCACGCACACATCTTTACCATGGTCCTACGCAGCTAACTCAACCCTCCGTTTATCTTCTCGTGAACCACAGAGCCGTCTACGACCTCGACCGAGCGCATCCGTCGCCAGAACCAACTCCGGCGAGGAATTCTGCCCGACCCTGTGCGCCCCTCCACCAACAGGTTGCACGTTGAGCATCAGCGTTGCATCGCGAGCCTGGTGAGCATCTTTCCCCTCTTCTTCGCGTCCTACTTCGCCAAATGCCGCCGACCTCGCCACGCCCGGCCGCCGCCGACTATAGTCGAACACGCTAGTACCGTTCGATCCAGATTTAGCGGCCACGATTAGATCACTTATCATCGAAGGGGTATGTCCTCTGAGCCACTCGATCTGACTAGATCCAACGCCCAGCGGTGATCCAACAAACGGTATGGACCAATAGAAACACGACGCGTGGCCAGGTTTTAAACTAAAAACAGAATTGAATCTGATTTAAATTGCAAACTTCAAACCCTTATAACTTTTGATCCACACGTCCAAATTTGACAAATTTTATATAAATAAAATCAGGAGAACAAGCCCTAAAAAACAATGGCCTTAGTTTTGAAAATAGTATCTGTTAGCTTGTTTGAAATTACAGAAACATTTGTGTACTTGACTAGAGTATAAAAATTGTTTGAAATTGTTTTTAGGATTAAATCTTTTGCAAAATAGATTTGTGTGACCTTACTGACCCTAGGAACCAACCCATAGAGTTAAAAATGATTTTTGTGAAATTTAAGTTGAAATAGTTAACTTAGTCATTTTCTAGCCAAATAAACTCATTAAATTTTATTATGGAAAAGTTTGTGCAAGGAAAACCTTGGGAAAATGATATGAACCCAAACTTACTGACCCAAAACACCAAGCCTTGCCAAAAGTAACCTACTTGGTGAAAAACATAAAGTCTTACTTTAAAAAGAATAATTTTCACCACATAAAATGTTGAATGGATTTTAAAAATAAACTTTGGGCAAAACCTCTAACTAATGAATTTGCCATTTTGGTGAATGACCAATGTGGACCTTACAAAGTTTATAAACCTAGTAGAGACCAACCTTGCAATAGAACCCTCTTTTTACAAGACTTAGGAACCATTGCTTTGTGTATGTGAATTATTGCTTGAATGTTGGAATGCTACTTGATACTATGCTTGTTTGATTGTAGTGAAATTAGCAAAGTGTGAGACTAGCAAGATCAAGAAGTGACTATCATTCCCTAAACAAAAAGGCAAGTTACACTATCATACAAAAGACCTACTATTCTCATTATACTTAGTGGATTTTGTAAACATGCATGAAAATGTTTTATACTTATGCTATGCTAATCCTAATAGGATTCCCTATACACTCCTTAGTAAAAATATTGAAATTATACATGCTTAGCCATGCTATGTTTTGAAAAGAGATACATGTTGAGACTTTACAAAGGATGAGAAAAGGACTTGTGTTTTACATAATAAAACAAGGACTCAATGAACCACCTAGGTGGTGGACATTTTATGTTTTGGAGAAGGTGGCAACAAAAGGGAACCATGTCTATGGCAATCACTTTGTGTTGTGCTCCAAATGAAAACCACCTAGGAAACTTAGAGATTGAACATGTTTCTCCAATTGTGGCTTTCGTGTACAACCACATGCTATTATGGCTCTGGCTTAGTCAACTACATTAGGAAGATCCATACATTGTCTTTAGCTACCGGACATGGGGATCTGGAATGCTTCATGGGGGCTGAAGACAAGCTAGCAATGGTGTATGGAAGGACCTTTTGGAAAGACTTCGTCACATTCTCAGTCTGCCGGTACTCCATCTTGGTGAGCACTAATCCAGTAGGCCACTGGTGGCAACAAGATGGGATTGTGTCATGTGGGTAAAGTGTACTCCTTCTGCAGAAGTTAATAAAATCTAAGTACTTAGCCGTGTCCCCGGTTATGGACAATACTGAGCAACTAAAGTTTGAACTATGGGAAATCTCGACATTCTAATTTCTAATATAAAAACTTGATGCACTTGGGGGTACCAAGGAATTCAAAGAGATTTTGTTAAGCTTGTTGCACTTGGGGTTACCAAGGTGCACGAGAGCAAGATGTACTTGGGGTTACCAAGGAACTCATGAGTTTTGATAAAACTTGTAGCACTAGGGGTTACCAAGGTGCTCAAGGATTTTGACAAGTACTTGAACACTTGAGTGTCTACCAAGGAGTTCAAGGATCTTGGAAATGAGATTTGACAAAAGACCAAAACCCTTTTGAAAAGATAGAATAAATTTTGCTTAATGCAAATAAGCCCTAAACTCTACTTAGCCAAATATGCATATAATGACAGGACCCATTCTTATTATACATAAAAGTGAAACTTGCCAATACAATTCAAATGTATTGACTCTTGTGGCTGTAACTTGTAATGTTGCAGGTTTGATTGTTTAGGTGAAGATTGTTTGATTGACTAGGATTACAAAGTCTACAACCAACATCTGCCTGTGGCACTATGAAGATGAAGGACCCCATGATTATAATTATTCCGCTGCAATGTAATGTAATAGCCAATGAGCTATGTATGATGTAATAGAATCATGTTATTCCGGGTTATAAAGTTATATTATGACCTTTGTAGCTTGATATTACATCTTAACTGTGGATGCTAGCTATTGATCCAGGGACTAGCATTGTAAAACACAGGAGGACTCTACCTTATCAGGTTGGGACCCCTATAGATGGTATCAGAGCATTGTGTTGCCTGTAGGATTTGTAAACCTAGGATTGGACAAAAACCCTTAGAAAAATAGGAGTTGTATTTTGTTCCAAAACTTATTTACCAAAAACACTTGTAACCTCTTTCCTTAACCATTTTTGGTTTCAACTCTACTTTTCTTCTACTTCAACTTGATGGAAAAGCCTAACCATGGCCAAAGAATACACCATGAGCAAAGGACTTCTTCAACATCTTCAACTCTAATGACTTCAACATCTTCAGCATGTTCACCAAAGACTTCCAACATGGAAACTACTAAGGACCACAAATGAGACAAAGAAATCTTACTTAAGAAATTAGAGACTGAGGGAATACAAAATAAGAAGAAACCATCAAACAACTTTGAAGTAGTGTAACAAAGAGTTTGTCTTAAGGAAGCCATGATCTCATGCAAAGGGAAGAAAGAATCACAAGTGAACCATATAGATGGACCACCATAATTTAGATAAGACAAAACACACCCAACTTATGCGGTGTAGCAAAAATATTTTGTTGCCTAAGTATGTGCTTGAACCTTGTTGTTTGAGTGGAAAGTTTGTTTTGTGAGTGCATGCACATTGCTTGTGTGAAATGTGGTGTGTGTGATTAGAAATATTTCCTTAGAAATATCTTGCCCATTCTAATCTTCCTTCAACCAAAACAGATGACTACTCCAAAGGACTCCAACATCAAGGTTGATGACACCAACACCAACCAAGCTGACAGCCTGGGAGAGCTCATAGCAACCCAACATCAGTTGAACCAATTGACAGCTCAGTTCCTAGCCAACAATAGTAATGAAGATCCAGCACTGAAAAAGTTTTTGGAGGAACAATCTCAACTAATGCTTAAGGTGACTAATCAAATGATTAGCATGGAAGAAAACTATCCTAGAAGAGAGTATGATAGCAAGGATGACAAGAATGTTGTTCTAGATGGAGCCCCAGCTTGCATTATTTGTGGAGACAAGGATCATACTTCCAAGGAGCATGAAGGACAATGCCCCAATTGTGATGAAGACCATCCTGTTGGAGAATGCCCTACCTCCCAAGCTACTTGCTACCTTTGTGAAGGAAGTGATCACACTCCTGGTCTATGTCCCATCTATGCCATGGTAGAACAAAGGAAACAAGAAGGATCCAAGTCTACCAAAGGAAAAGGACCACTTATACCTCCAAGCAAGACAACCCAATTCAAAGGATCAAAGAAAATCAAGAAGCCCAAGCAAGACATGAGCCTTGTACAATGTCGTAAATGTAAGGAAATGGGACACTACTCCAGTGGATGCCCAGAGAACATAAAGAATAAAGGAATTGACCAAGTGTGGTGTAACAACTGTAATGAACCAGGTCACTTTGTAGCAACTTGCCCACAAGAGCCACGTAAAGAACTCAATGACATTCATTGCTTCAACTGCAAGAATCCAGGACACTATGCAAGCAACTGTCCAGAAAGGATGAAGAACAAGTTGAACAAGCCTATGGAGAAGCTCAATCTTGGTCCATAAGTCAAGCATAGGAATAAAGCAAAGGTTTAACATAGAGAAATTCTAGGACCCAAGAAGGCCAATATGTAATTTTGTTTGAAAATTTTAAGGGTGGTAGTACCCTAGTTGTTTTGAACTTGCTTGTAACCCTAACCTTCCCAAATCTCGGGACGAGATTTATTTTAAGGGTGGTAGCCTGTCACATCCCAAGATTTTCCAAATCTTGTAATGTGAAAATAAAATGAATAAAATAAAACTTTGTTTAAATTTTAGAGCTAGAAGAAAACTTTTGAATTCAATTGGAACTTCAAACCCATTTGGATTAAACAAAACCTAAAGGTATTTAAGATGATAAACTTTTATTAAAGGAAAATAAAAATAATTAAAATACTAATTTGAAACTCTTAAATGAAAAGATTTGTTTTCAAAAGAAATAGAAATTTTGCAAATAAGGATTATTTAATAAAGCCAAATTAAACTTTGACCAAGCCTTGGAAATTAAAACATTTAAGTTTTGAAATAAAAATAAACAAAGGTTTATTGGAAATAAAATAATAAGGAATCAATATCAAAAATTTATTCAAATAAAAGGTTTTACCATTTTAATTAAAACATCAAAACTTATTAAATTGTTTTAAGTAGGTTTTCCAAGTATTTTATATTCTCTAATAAAAAAAAAACCTACTAAAGTATTTTGACTTTAATTTAGGTTCAAAATAAATATCTCAAATAAACTAAATCCTATTTGAATTAATAACTAAAACCCATTTTATTTTAATATTAATAGACCCTATAATAAAATATTATTTTAAACAAGTAATTCAAGTATTCTATACCTTCAAATAAAACCTACTGATTCGATTTTGAAAAATGTTTGTATTTCAAAGGGGGATTTTAACTAATTAAACCAAACCCTATTCTATTAATAAACCATAGCCATTTTATTTGTTTAATAAATAAAACCTAAAAAGGATTTAAAATATTATTTTATTTTGGAGTGTTGGATTATGTTGTTAAACAGAACCAAAAACACAATGCAAGGTTTAATGTTTGTTTGAATGATTGAATTATCTGAATACTTGAATGATTGTTTGAATTACAAATCAGGAAAATAGAAATAGAAAAAGAAAAGGGCATTCAGTATAAAAAAAATGAAACAAAGCAGCCCAGTCGACAGGCCCAGTCTAGCCCACTCGCAACCCATCATCCCCTCCCCGCAGCGAATCGTTTTCTTACGCGCCGCCTGACCCGCTAAGCAGCTGACTAGTGGACCCCTCCTCTTCTTCTTTTCTTCCACTGCCAGGTAGACCCCACACAGCCAGCTCCTTCTTATTCCTCGCGCGAACCACGCCTCTTCCACCTCGCTGCCGTTGCAGGCATTGATTCCGCGCGATCAATTCGCCTTAACGCCGCTTAAGCACTCTCGTCATGCCACGCCCATTTAACCGCCTCCTCCTCCTCTTTCCCCTGCACCCTCCATTCCGCCTCTAGGTGCCCCAATTCTCTCGCACCACCGCCATCTCCGACGAAGCTCGCCTCAATTCCGCCACGCACGCCTCCCTTGCTTCCTCGACCAAGCACGACGCTCCCCATCCTCCGGCGCTCGTCTGCATTCTTCGCCAACCGCTGGCGCCCAAACGTCGGTTACCAAGCTTCGAACGCCGTCGCTCGCCTCAACTCCGACGACGCCCAAAGTTAACTCCAACCACCCTGCACCTCCGGATCACGCACATCTTTACCATGGTCCCACGCAGCTAACTCAACCCTCCGTTTATCTTCTCGTGAACTACGAGCCGTTTACGACCTCGACCGCGCATCCGTCGCGTAACCAACTCCGGCGAGGAATTCTGCCCGACCCCGTGCGCCCCTCCACCAACAGGTTGCACGTTGAGCATCAGCGTTGCATCGCGAGCCTGGTGAACATCTTTCCCCTCTTCTTCGCGTCCTACTTCGCCAGCACCGCCGCCGACTGACCTCGCCGCCGCCAGCAGCCGTCGCAGCGCCGCCCGACTATAGTCGAACACGCTAGTACCGTTCGATCCAGATTTAGCGGCCACGATTAGATCACTTATCATCGAAGGGGTATGTCCTCTGAGCCACTCGATCTGACTAGATCCAACGCCCCACAGCAGTGATCCAACCGAAACGGTATGGACCAATAGAAACACGACGCGTGGCCAGGTTTTAAACTAAAAACAGAATTGAATCTGATTTAAATTGCAAACTTCAAACCCTTATAACTTTTGATCCACACGTCCAAATTTGACAAATTTTATATAAATAAAATCAGGAGAACAAGCCCTAAAAAACAATGGCCTTAGTTTTGAAAATAGTATCTGTTAGCTTGTTTGAAATTACAGAAACATTTGTGTACTTGACTAGAGTATAAAAATTGTTTGAAATTGTTTTTAGGATTAAATCTTTTGCAAAATAGATTTGTGTGACCTTACTGACCCTAGGAACCAACCCATAGAGTTAAAAATGATTTTTGTGAAATTTAAGTTGAAATAGTTAACTTAGTCATTTTCTAGCCAAATAAACTCATTAAATTTTATTATGGAAAAGTTTGTGCAAGGAAAACCTTGGGAAAATGATATGAACCCAAACTTACTGACCCAAAACACCAAGCCTTGCCAAAAGTAACCTACTTGGTGAAAAACATAAAGTCTTACTTTAAAAAGAATAATTTTCACCACATAAAATGTTGAATGGATTTTAAAAATAAACTTTGGGCAAAACCTCTAACTAATGAATTTGCCATTTTGGTGAATGACCAATGTGGACCTTACAAAGTTTATAAACCTAGTAGAGACCAACCTTGCAATAGAACCCTCTTTTTACAAGACTTAGGAACCATTGCTTTGTGTATGTGAATTATTGCTTGAATGTTGGAATGCTACTTGATACTATGCTTGTTTGATTGTAGTGAAATTAGCAAAGTGTGAGACTAGCAAGATCAAGAAGTGACTATCATTCCCTAAACAAAAAGGCAAGTTACACTATCATACAAAAGACCTACTATTCTCATTATACTTAGTGGATTTTGTAAACATGCATGAAAATGTTTTATACTTATGCTATGCTAATCCTAATAGGATTCCCTATACACTCCTTAGTAAAAATATTGAAATTATACATGCTTAGCCATGCTATGTTTTGAAAAGAGATACATGTTGAGACTTTACAAAGGATGAGAAAAGGACTTGTGTTTTACATAATAAAACAAGGACTCAATGAACCACCTAGGTGGTGGACATTTTATGTTTTGGAGAAGGTGGCAACAAAAGGGAACCATGTCTATGGCAATCACTTTGTGTTGTGCTCCAAATGAAAACCACCTAGGAAACTTAGAGATTGAACATGTTTCTCCAATTGTGGCTTTCGTGTACAACCACATGCTATTATGGCTCGCTTAGTCAACTACATTAGGAAGATCCATACATTGTCTTTAGCTACCTGGACATGGGGATCTGGAATGCTTCATGGGGTGAAGACAAGCTAGCAATGGTGTATGGAAGGACCTTTTGGAAAGACTTCACACATTCTCGGTCTGCGGTACTCCATCTTGGTGAGCACTAATCCAAGAGGCCACTGGTGGCAACAAGATGGGATTGTGTCATGTGGGTAAAGTGTACTCCTTCTGCAGTTAATAAAATCTAAGTACTTAGCCGTGTCCCCGGTTATGGACAATACTGAGCAACTAAAGTTTGAACTATGGGAAATCTCGACATTCTAATTTCTAATATAAAAACTTGATGCACTTGGGGGTACCAAGGAATTCAAAGAGATTTTGTTAAGCTTGTTGCACTTGGGGTTACCAAGGTGCACGAGAGCAAGATGTACTTGGGGTTACCAAGGAACTCATGAGTTTTGATAAAACTTGTAGCACTAGGGGTTACCAAGGTGCTCAAGGATTTTGACAAGTACTTGAACACTTGAGTGTCTACCAAGGAGTTCAAGGATCTTGGAAATGAGATTTGACAAAAGACCAAAACCCTTTTGAAAAGATAGAATAAATTTTGCTTAATGCAAATAAGCCCTAAACTCTACTTAGCCAAATATGCATATAATGACAGGACCCATTCTTATTATACATAAAAGCGAAACTTGCCAATACAATTCAAATGTATTGACTCTTGTGGCTGTAAATTGTAATGTTGCAGGTTTGATTGTTTAGGTGAAGATTGTTTGATTGACTAGGATTACAAAGTCTACAACCAACATCTGCCTGTGGCACTATGAAGATGAAGGACCCCATGATTATAATTATTCCGCTGCAATGTAATGTAATAGCCAATGAGCTATGTATGATGTAATAGAATCATGTTATTCCGGGTTATAAAGTTATATTATGACCTTTGTAGCTTGATATTACATCTTAACTGTGGATGCTAGCTATTGATCCAGGGACTAGCATTGTAAAACACAGGAGGACTCTACCTTATCAGGTTGGGACCCCTATAAAACCCAAGTAGTCCTTTCTTAAACATTGGTATGCTATGCATAAGAAATATGTTTGCAACCGAAGTCGGATGAACCTGTCTTTGTATGTTATTTCGAATAACTCTTACTCCATAACATCGGAGACAAAAATGTTTGTCGCTTAAAACGTCAAGTTTCTTAGAGAAGGAATTTTTCGTGAAAAGTTAAGTGGGAGGACAATAGAACTTTGATGAGGTTAAAAGAACCTTAGCTATATGTGCAAGGTTGCGCAGCGCCGAAAAGTGTTCCGGAGGCAGCAACAATGCTCATGGCTCACGTGCCTCAAAGGTTGTGGTCACGGAGATCTAAGTTTCTATTGAAACAAGTAGGTCGGGTAAACAATCAAATACCAAGATTTGAGAGTTAAATCATTATTTGACAATAATGATCCGACTACATGCAAAGAAGCGATGATGGGCCTTGACTCCGTCAAATGGCTTGAAGCCATGAAATCCGTGATAGTTCCATATGCGAGAGATCAAGCTTTGAACTTGAAAGACCCTCTGGAAAGGTACAAGACCTTACAGTCGTATTTGGATCTATAAATAAATAGACATGGATGTTTCACATCTATGAAATAGTCGACATGTTGGAAAAGAGTTCACAAATGTTCAAAGGTTGTATATGACAATATTTCATCTTTCATAGCGATATTTAGTCTAGACGGATTAATGTAGCAACCACTACATATAATTTTGTTATGTGGTAGTTGAATAAACAAAACAAGTTCTTCTAATATAATTGTTACCTAGGACATGTGCATAACACGGTCCATAGGGTTTTGTTAATTCAAAGGATGCTAAAAGCATATGCAAACTTCAATGGTTGAAGTAAGCATTGCGGAGTTGGAATCTTTACTATGATGAAACTGTTAAAGGAGTTTAAATTCGTCGGAGACGATGAAGATGCTTGCATTTGCAAGAAATTAAGTGGGAGCGCTAAGACATGTTTCTAATACATTATGTGGAAAACATATTGTTGATTGGAAATGATGTATCTTTCATTAACACATATTAATAATTTCATCCCGATGAAAGACTTAGGAAAAACCCAATTATTTGGCATCAATGTCTATATGGATAAATTGTGACGCCAATATGGTTGTGCCAGAAGTACATAGACGAGATATTGAATGAGTTCAATATAGAAACTACAAGAAAGGTTCTTGTTGCACGGGATGGATTGAATAAAGATTTAAGTATTTTGATACTTGATAGATACAATCACAAAATACAATCACAAAGAGTATTTTATCAATCATGCTGTGATGTGTACAAATCCAGAAATGTCCTATGCTCTAAATGTTATGAGTATATACCAGAATAATTCATAAAGATGATTATTGGACGATAGTAAAGATATTCTTATGATATTTTAAAAGAACTAAGAATATATTATTTTGTTGAAGTGACACATAGATGGTTAGTTCATTGTAAAAGTATTACACTGATACTAATTTTGTCACAAAGTACAAATTAAGTTTATCTCAATCTAAACTAAGGGTGGCACAATATAATGGAAAGTAAGTTCCATAATGGATTTGGATGAGTTCCAAAGTTAAGACATTGTGACAGATACTACAACAAAAGGTTAAGTATATAACTTCTATTATAGCAGCAAAAGAGGGCATTTGTGTCAAGTAGTTTGTTATCAAACTAGGTGTAGTTCAAAGCAGGTATAATACTATGAAGATATATTGTACGACAATATTATCAACATGTTTTAACCCCAAATAACTAAAGGTCACACCAAAGGACCAAATTTGTACGAAGCCATCTCATTAGAGAATGAGTGATGCGTAGAGACGCAAAGACATGCAATTACACACGGACCTGGAAGTGTCAGATCCGGAGATCAGTTGACCACTAGCAATCGTGTACATACGACACCAGAAAGCCATAGGTGTTGAATACACAAAGGTTTGAAACTAGATTATTGACTCTAGTGCAAGTGGGAGACTGTTGGAGATATGCCCAAGAGGCAATAATAAAATTGGTTATTATCATATCTTCATACTTATGATAAATGTTTACATACCATGCTATAATTGTATTAACTGGAAATATTAATACTTGTTTGATTTGTAAACATAAAAGAGTCCCTAGTAAAGCCTCTTGTTAAACTAGCTTGTTGGTTAATATATGATCATGGTTTCCTGATCATGAACATAGAAATGTTATTAACAACAGGGTCATATCATTAGGAGAATGATGTGATGGACATACTCCTATAGTTAAGCGTAGCATAAAGATCAAGTCATTTAATATAGTTCATTTGCTATAAGCTTTCTGATACATAGTAACCTAATTCCTTCGACCATGAGATCATGTTAATCACCATCACCAGAAGGATGCTTTGATGACATCAAACACCACACCATAACTGGGTGGCTATAAAGGTGGCATTGAGTGTTCGGAAAGTATGGGTTGAGGCACATGGATCAATAGTGGGATTTGTCCATCCATATGACGGATAGATATACTCTGGACCCTCTCGGTGGAATGTCATCCAATTGTCTTGCAAGCATGTGACTGGCTCACAAGGGATCACATATCATGGGAACGAGAAAAGAGTACTTATCGGTAACGAGGTTGAACTAGGTATGCAGAGATACCGACGATCAAAACCTCGGATAAGTAAACTATCGTGAGACAAAGGGAAATTGGTATCGTATGTAAGTGGTTCATTCGATCGCAAAGTAATCGTAGAAATATGTGGGAGCCATATGAATTTCCAGATTCCTCTATTGCTTATTGATCGGAGAAGTGTCTCGGTCATGTCCGCATAATTCACGAACCCTAGGGAGACACACTTAAGGATTCGATATTGTTGAGTAGTTATGAAATGATTAGTAAGAGACCGAATGTTGTTCGTAGTCTCAGATGGGATCCGGGATATCATGAGGAGATCCGGAATGGTCCGGAGAATAAGATTCATATAAGTAAAGTCCTATTTCGGAGTTCCGGAAAGTTTCTGATGATTTCATCGGAGATGTTCTAGAAGGTTCTAGAAGGTTCACCAATCCGAAAGGAGAATGGTCCATGAATGTGTCATGGGTAAGTGGAATGATTGGATCATGTCCAAGGTCACTTGGTGTTGGCATATGCAAGAGAGAAATAAAACTCTAAATTGAAAGTCAAACGGGAAGTTTGAAAAGTCAAACTGGAACAATGGTTTCCTAGTGGGAGAAGAAACAAGTCCTTCTCTCAATCCAACTTGGGTTTGGGTTTGGATTCAAACCCACCCCTCCCAGGGCTGCCCCTCCCTCTCATAAATAGAGGGGCTGCCCAACTTCTAAGTTCAAGCCCTCTCCATGAGCCGCCGCCGCCTCCGCCCGCCAGTCTGTCACCGTCGCCTCCGCATGTCGATGCATCGTCGCCCGCCGCCGCCACGACACCTCCTCCTCCCGGATCTCTAAACCCTAGTTTTCCGGAAACCCTAATCAACATACTCGCTGGCTTAAGGCGAAGCCTGCGAGATCTCCCTACTTCCGGTGCAGTCGGTACTACCGGAATCGCGAGAGTGCTACAACCTCCATTTTCTTTGGAACAAGGGAGGAAGGTCTTCATCGAAAATCGAACGTGTGACCGATTGCGAGCGCAGCGCCGGAAGGATCGTCTACGCAATCTTGAGATCGAAAGTGTACGACTACATCACCCACGAGAATCTGCTCTCGTTAACCGCTTTGGATCTTCGAGGGTTAGTATTCTATCAACTCGTTGCTATAATCTAGTAGATAGATCTTGGCTTGATCATAGATTAGATCTTGATTGTGTGTTCATGCGGTAGATTTTTTTTTGTTTTCCATGCTACGAACCCCTACAGTTAGGGTTTGCCTTTTTGGGTTTTTTAGATCTGGGATCTGGGATTTCTTTGCCCCGAAAGGGTGTGTCCTTCTTTCCTATGCCTCGGCTTGCCGATGCGCATAGGGATCGAGGGGGACGGCGCGGCCGTAGGGCAGGGCGCACTTTAGATCTAGGGTTGTTCTTTCCTTTTGCACCGAAAAATCTAGAAACTAGTGCTCTGATTCCATTGTTAAAAAGGACTTTGCAACGAAACTAGTCTAGATTTACCAATAGCACTTTACCTTGCCTATCGAGATCCGAAATAGAGAGAGGGAGAGAGGGATCGGAGAGGAGGGGATCTTCCTGCTCCCTGACTCGACAGACACGAGCCAGAGGGGATGCCGGAACTAGTCCCGGAGCAGGAGCCGCTGTCATTAGCCATGGGGAAAGGGGAATGCGTGCGTGTGGCGGCGGTGGTGCTTCCCGTCGGCGCAACGCTTAGCCTAGATCGGTAGGGCTTGTAGGTGGGGCGGCTAGGGCACAGCTAACCTCGTGAGGCGTGCTGCCGGCCCCCACCTCCTTTATATAGCGCTGGCGACATGGGCCCACCAACCAGATAGGGTTGGGCTCCCCCGATCAGGGCGCGGATAGGGGCGTGACAGGCCGTTGGGCTCTGTCACGTTGAGATCAATCTAACAGTGACCACCTTCAAATTTATTTAGGCCTCTTGACTCATTGACTCACAACCTGATCCTGCAAAGGATTATCAATTTACAAAAAGTGCAATAGCTGATGGATGCGAGCTCATCCCTTGGTTATAGCCCTTCCTTCGGTGTCACAAGAAAGGGTAACACATACTCCCTCCGTTCCAAAATATAAGATGTTTTAGGTTTGTAAAGAGAATGTATCTAGACTTATTTTAGTGTGTAGGTTCACTCTAAACCTCAGTGAACCTATACACTAAAAGTAGTCTAGGTACATTCTCTTCACAAATCTAAAACATCTTATATTTTGAAACGGAGGGAGTACATCTGTTTGTGAGTCGCACGCCATCTATAAAATATAAAGGGTCGGGTCACTCTTCTGATTCCGTAACTGAACCTAGTTTGTTTTATGTCAATTTTTGTTTCCTGTCCAACTTGAGCAGATGCAGTGTCCATCACATTTTTTGGTAGCCTTTTGGGATAAAAATAACAGAGGTTGGGTTTAGTCATAAATTCTGCTTCCTTTTAGGTACAGCTTGAGCTGTGCTCGCACGATCAGAATTATGGGTGTTTGTTGCAGGTCTGTGAGTGCTCAAAACTTAAGAGGATGATTTGTTGGCATTTGTGATTCACATTGATGGCCATGCTGGCCAGTCTCATAACACAGCTAAGCACGCTAGCGAGGAAGAAACTTGATATGTTCTACCAAGTGTGCTTGTTCTTGGGCCTATCTGTCAGTGTATTTGTGAGGCTGTTGTTTTCTCCATGTGCGCTCCTTTGACACAGTAAGCAGATGTTCAGACTAAACCTACCAGAGATGACGAGTAAGATAGCCGGTTCATTTCAGGAATTGTAAAGGCAAACCATGATGTAGAAATGAAGGATTGAGCTGCTGACTTTGCTGTCCAGTAAATCTGTGGGAATTTTGTATTCTGGAAGTTCATGTGATGTTGCTGAAGCAAAATGATCAGTATGCTGGACTTTTTGGAATTGTAGTACTCCATCTATCCGGAGTCCGGAATTAACTGACTCACATTTGTATAAATTCGTATGTGAATCTAGACAAATGCGAGTCACTTAATTTCGGACCAAGGGTGTAGAGAAAAATACGAAGCTGTAAAGCTGAATTGTCATTTCGGTTTCGTCATAGTAATTGGGTGGCAAGTGCAACTGACATGTAACTGAGGTTTCATGTAGGGCAGATTGTAAGCATTGTTCTTGGGATGTTAGGACTAATGTGTCTGGGCTGATGACGCCTCCTACAGCTGAGAAAATTTGGACTTGAATTTTCAGGTTCTCTTTTTTGGAATTTTTGGCTGTTCCTGCCAATTCGGTGACAGTAGTGTGATTCTGAAACAATGTGCCAGATTGTCCAAAGGTTAATCACTGAGAGGCGGGTTGGTTTGCTTTCTGGCCTTTTCTTATCCACCGGCGCGCGTGTGTATATTTTCTGTACTGCATATTGTCAATGATGTCTCGCTGCACCGTTGGTCTGTTTCGTGTGTTTTCCTCCCACCTGACATGTTGCACTTGCTGGTCGTGATATGGTCAGTCGGATCAACCTGGGTGGCTCCAGCGATTGCAGTAAGTGTAGAGATTAGAGATCTCCCTGTCAATAAAAAAAGAGAGATTAGAGGTCTCTTCTCCCCTCGACACCCAGGTCAGACTGTTGTTGATGCACACAGTGACAACAGCCCCAAACACTGCAGTTTCACTGTAAGCAGGAAGCAAGATTAGAGTACGCGGTATCAGGTTATATAAAGAGATACTTCAAGAAATCGTCAACTAAGGCACCAGTGGTCTAGTGGTAGAATAGTACCCTGCCACGGTACAGACCCGGGTTCGATTCCCGGCTGGTGCATAATCTTTTTTCATCTGCCATCCTATCTTTGTTTTTTTACTTTGGCACCATATATGCTTTCCTGACTTCCCTCTGTACCTGCTTTTAAAATCCAGCATAGCATTGAGAGTATCTTTGGTGTTTTCCTCGACACCGAGTTACCATCCCAGAATGTTATCCCCAGCATAGAACCGAGAGTATCTTTGCTGTTCACTCCCTACCAAGTATTGTGCCAGAATGTTATCCCATATATTTTTCTCGATATCAAGTCTTTCCAATAAGGCAAATTCCAACTTGTGGCCTTACAGTGGAACATTATCGGTCCTCCACGCTTCCTTTTAGTAATTTCAGGCGCTCTTTGCCTCTCATCTAGTTTTTTTTTCAACTCTGCTTGGGTGAACTTTCCTGGTGCACGGTTTCAATTTGTACATCGAAGAACTTTTGCTTTCACCAAACATGATCCTCCAGTATGTAGCAGCGATAGCCGGTACCCCATTTTCTGCCTTATTGAGCGGGACACTGAATCATTGTTGTATTCAGCACATGCCCAATGACCTCCTACAACTCGCCCTGACACCATGTCTAGAGCCAAACAATCATAATCCAGCATAGTACTCCCTCCATTTAGAAATATAAGATGTTTTAGGTTTGTGAAGTAAATGTATGTAGACACCTTTTAGTGTGTAGATTTATTTGAACCTATATACTAAAATATATCTAGACACATTAGCTTCACTAATCTAAAACATCTTATATTTTCAAACGGAGGGAGTAGTATGCAACGCGAATATCAAGCTCATTGTTTATTGTGCCGAGTCAATGTGTTTGCTATGAAAATTTGACCACAGTACTGTCTCAGGCCTATCTTGCACAAGATTGGTAGTTCACTGTGTTTTGAGTCAATGTGTTTGCTATGAAAATTCTTTGCTAATGCTGGAGAAGCATTCCCTGGTGCCATATTCGGGCATATGCAGCTTGATATAGGATATGCCCGCTGTTGCTACCATGAATTAGTTGTGATTTACGTATTTTGGTCAGGACTTTGTAGGTGCACAAGGACAGATTCTTGATGCAGCTGATTTGCAACAAATGTGTATCGCCACATAGAAATTGACTGCCCAGTTTTTCGTAGCTGTGAAATTGGCAGGGACAGCCAAAATTCCCAAACAAGAGAACCTAGCAATAGTATTAAGGGACAGCCAAAATTTAAAATGAACTTATATACTAAAAGATGTCTACATACATTTATTTCACAAATCTAAAACATCTTATATTTTTAAATAGAGGGAGTACTATGCTGGATCATGATTGTTCAGCTTTAGACATGCAGAGCGGCTAGACCAGCTAATACGGATTAGGCGGATGAAGCGGACGCGTCCGGCGGCCTGACCGCCTGCATCCTGAAGCAATACGAGTCAATTTTTCATCGGCCCAGACTCACTAGTCCAATACATCCCACTCCCAGGAACAATGCTTACAATCATCCCTACATGAAACCTGACTTGCATGTCCGGCAGCGTATCCGTACCTCCTTCCATGTTAGAGCATGTCCAGCTATCTCTCATATATATATATATATATATATATATATATATATATATATATATATATATATATATGTATACCGAGCGGCATCCTGGCGAGGAGACATGCTGAACTTGGGACAGACACACGCACAACGTCTATCTTTTAGAATTACTAGTTGACTGCCCTTGCTTTGCTATGGGAAAACAAAATACAATGAAAAATGATTACATTTTGTTGGACGTTGAAAGCATTGTGGCTTATAGTTTTCAAATAATACCCCCTCCTATATCACTGGTAGAAAAGGGCCCATGCGTCCCGGTTGGTAAGGGCCATTAGTCCCGGTTGCCCAACCGAGACGGGACAATCGGGACTAAAGCTCTAACCATTAGCCCCGGTTGCCCCACCAACCGGGACAAATGGGGCACACGTGGCGGCATCAGAGCGCGAGGGGGTGTGGAGCATTAGTCCCGGTTCGTAACACGAACCGGGACTAATAACACGAACCGGGACTAATAACCTGCTGCCGCGGCAGAGATTTTGCTCATTTCTCTGTCGCGGCAGAGAATTCATTTTGGCACATTTTGTTGCCACGGCAGCATTTTCGCCACTTTTTGTGCCGCGGCAGAGAATTCATTTAGGTTGTTTTATTGTTTATTTAGTATTTTGCACTTATCAATAAAGAAACCTTATATTACACAAGATCATCATGACAACATTTTACATTCAATACACGGATCGAGTTCATGCACTACATACAAAAGTTGCTATTCGATGCTACCGGCCAATTTCTTGAAAGTTGCTATTTTTACAATTCCTATTGTCTATACACAGCCGAGTAGTATCCCCCTTGTGTGTTTAGGACTTCTGCATCCAAGAATCCCGCCAATTCCTCCTGTATTGCTCGTATGCGATCCTTTGGCAGAAGACCGTCCCGTAGACGTTCGATCTGATTTAAAAAAGGAGTCAGCCTATATGAATATGAAACTAAACACAATTTGATTGTAATTACAAACTATAAAAATTGTTTACGTACGTGGAGTTGCTCTAAATTTCTGCCCTTCTCATCGCACGTCTGCCGGATGAACTCGCATACATTGTATCCACATAGATTGTTACCTGATCCCTGCGTCAGGCACTTTACGACAACAGAGTTCAATCAAAATAATAATCAAGCATGATAATAACTGTATCAAAACTAGAATCAAAGAGATGCGTGGATATAGCTAGTGGTGCTTACATCTAGTGGTTGAAATGTAAGCTCCTCTTTCCAAACATCCCTAGCCTTCTTGGTGAACCGTTTCCAAGCGCTGTCCGACGTAGAAAACGAATAAAATAAGTTATTAAGTACTTGATATCATAAAATTCATGAACGTTGCCGATATAGTGTCGTAATGATTAGAATTACCGCTGGAGAAGTATCTGCATGTCCTTCCACGTCTCAAGGGGTTTATTTCGAGTCCATGACTAGTACACGCCCTTTGTCAAGTTGAATGATTAACATAATATAGTGGTACCTGCGAATGCAGAACTAATCAATTATATACTTAACATCGAGTAAGCGAAATAGAAAGTGTATACAAGACAATAACACTCACTGGAAGTTGTAAGGGAATAGTATTTTCCTTTTGGTTTCTTGAAACCTTAACGCGTGTACTATATTATCCTCCGTATCCTGGGGGCTTATTTTGAGATTAGCTTCATGAACCCAATATGGGTCAATGAAGCCAATGTCATAGATTTGTCCTCTGCTGCATTCGAGAATCTTCATTCTGCATATTAAAGTATGATTATATACATGCAATAAACAAAATATTATAGATGGAGACTAAATTAATTACAGAATTAGTACTTACAGACAATAGGCACTCATGATCGATTTGTCCAAGGCGTCTTGATTGAATAATTGAAATAGTTCATCAAATTTAATGGATATCATGTCATCCTTATCTTTCCCATGATGCTTTTTTGTAACCCTCAGCACTATCCAGTTAGCCCCGGCCCTTGTGGCATGCATGTACCAGTTATGCAATCTTCGCATTTTTATTGAAAGATTGTTTACCTCCTCAGGTTTGACGAGAGATTTTCCGTACTGGTATTGGTATGATACTTCACTCACGGGGAAGAACTCTAACTGGGATAAGTACTGGACAATACTCATACCTTGAGCGTGGCAATACTCAGACAGTAACTACCTGGATCATATGCTCTTGGCCTCATATTTGCTCGACCCCACATTGGTTTGAGAAATCACCTTGAGAGGGCGCAAGTCTGTTTGCTTGTTCTCCGAGCTGGGCAACAGATTTCCTTGCATCGATCGCTCTTGAGGCTTTTTGTGCTGCATGTGACTTGAGAATAGAACGCTCATAGTCGATGACGGCTTTGGCTCGGGTTGATGAAGAGTCTTTAGCATTTTCAACACTTTGGTTTTTTCTTCTTTGGTCTGGGAACTCTGGCTCTTTCGGCCGCCTCTTTAGCGAAAAACGTGTCCTTTCGCATCAACGATCGCCGCAGCCTCCTCTCAAGACAGTCATAAGATCTCTTGGGAGGAACCGTTGGTACTTTTGGAAGAGGCTCTTGTTTACGTTCGGCGATCGCCACGACGACAAGAGCGGCACGCTTACGCTTTTTATCCCGAGGCGCCGCGATGGCTCCTTGGCGATGGCTGCACCGGAGATTGGTGAGGCGACGAGCCGGTGAGGCGACGAAGACGCCAGGCTGCTGGCGGCGACCTACCGGAGACGGTGAGGGTGGCGGCGAAGATGGCCTTGGCGTGTGATTTGAAGCACGATACAATCCTTCGCCATAGAATGGTGACGTTTTTTCGTCACCCAAAGATACACCCCTTCACCGGCAGGTAGTGAAGATCCAAAACCTCAAAGGTGGGAATGATTTCATCCACGCCTACAACAGCGTAGCCCTCTGGAACCGGACGACAGTGGTAAGTTGGTGTGGGTCCAATTGGTAAGGCATAGCCGACCGCCACCTTCATTGATATGTTCAAAACTTTGACATGTAGCTCGCAGTGTGTCATCTACGTGATATCATCCTTTGGGTAGCCAACAGAGCCATCGTCGGTGCATCATTGGCATCGCCATTGTCATCACCGGACCTCGGTGGAAGCCACATCGCTTTTCGATTATTCGATAGGCGGTAGCATCGAATGCGGTGTCTTCTTGAGATGGGCGGTAGTACTTTGCTCTTTAAGTGAGTTAATTTCATCTTGTTGTTGCTTTAATCGTTCTTCAATTAAACGCATTCGCTCTTTCGACTTTCGCTAACCGCCGCCTGTCCTTACTCCTCCGACGGCTTCTATCGGATATTTCTTCCTCTCTTGAAACCCAGGTCCTCCATGATTGGGCGCCTATTGTGCCTCGTGTTCGTCCATCATGTTCCTTATATCCAAGGGCGAGTGTGAGCTCATCATTCTCTCTATCGGGAATGAAGTCCCCATCTTTAATGACTTTTACCGCTTTTCTCATCCTCTCGATTGGCAAGGGGTCTTCTTTATGTCATATGTTATATATACACCTCCCTTCCGAGTCCAACGTGCCCCCATGCCCGTAAAACCAATTCCTTGCACGTTCTACCCAATCGTCTGTCTCTGGGTGATATTTTTATCACGCAGTTCCTGCTCAAGTTTCTCCCACTTAGGAATGCCAACCTTGTAGCCACCTTGCCCCATAGTATGGTGATACTTATTCTTAGCAAAGATTCATTTTATTCGTTTGAGACATTTTCTTAGCTTTTTCTCGATTTCTTGTATTCCACAAACTCATCCCGAATGGTTTTATCTTCTCAAACCGAATATTCTTGAAATCGAGTCTTCTTTTTCGACATAGTCAAGGTGCAATCTTTTCTTCCAGTTGGTGAAACTCTTGGGCCATCTTCTTCAAAGCCCACTCCACGACCTTAGCCTCCATGGCTCTCCCATGTTGTAAGGCGTCCTCAATCGGATCCTCCGCATTTGGATCCAGCTCTATCTTCGTAGTTTGAAATTAACCATGAGCCTCTTCCACATTAAATCTTTGGCGTGGTTAGGGACAAATAAACATGTTCCTCTTCATCCGCATTAGGGCCTATTCCAATTTCTAATGGTGATCGGATTAAGTCCCTAACGATTACTCCGCATTGTGCCACAAATTTGGTTGCGACAACTTCGGAGCTGTCGCCCGTCTGACGACATCTTGATCTGAACCTCTCATGGTCTTGCAACTTTTTGGTTGGGCCTCGCTCTTTTCGAGATTCCTTCGATCAGAGGGCTAAAAGAAGAAAGATCGTACTATTTCTATATAGATAGCAGATGATTAATTAATGAATTGATTTATATTACATGAAGCTTGCCGAGTCGTCTTCTCAATTACACAAGGCATCGCCTTCTCTCATGAAGGCAACACCTTCAACCTCAAACAAGTTGTCTACTCCGGTAAAAAGAGGATCACCCTCACCGGAGTTGTTCAGAAATGTTGATACGTCTAAATTATCTTCCCCACGGATCACACCTTGGATCAACTCTTCCTTTTCTTCGTCTCTGACGTGTGGGTCCATATTTTCTGCATAGGTGGAAAAACGAATAAGTCAAAGCGGCTAAAGGAGAAAGTTAAGGATAAACCCTAATATATACATACACAATAATAAAAATGAAGAGAAACCCTAAACCTAGCTACAAAAAGGAAACCGTGTAGTAGATAGGTAACTCTAGCTAAAATCAACTAAAATCAATATTCCGGAGTTAGAGGTGTAACCTAGTTCGGAGAAACCTCCGATGCATATGAGAGGGGAACATGAGTATAAGGCTACAAAAGGGAAACTATCTAGCAGATAGGTAACACTAGATACTAACAAAATACCATATTGGAATCGATTTAAGAGGGTTCAGAATGCCCTGGCGAAGGCACATCGTCGAACCCACATGCACCTAAGGGGTATTAATGATTCCTTATCTAACCACAGTGACTGGCAATGTGAATCGGGTCTGGGGCTACCCACATTGACTGACCAGTGGGGCCGAAGACCAATAATACCAAACTAATTAATAAACCTAATAATACCTAACTAATAATAAACCTAATAATCGAAACACCGAAAAGAAAGGGAAACAATCAACACATGGCATCGATGCAATGCTCAAGCAAGTATGATGATATGACAAGTTAATTTGCATTGGAATGTAACCCTAAGACATGCTCGATGATTTAATCGGGGTTCCGACGGGTGAAAACCCTAACTCGGGGAAACTCCGGAGCATATGAGAGGGTGCATTTGTTCTTATAATTATACTTGTCATTTAAATTGTTGAAGAATGCATTATTATAGGTTAAATAGATAGGTTTCATTTTTCTGAACAAATTGATATATTATTTGTATTTTTCTGACTTATAAATAAAAAGATATTGAATTTACAAGTTTATATCAATTTCTGGAATTATTAAATCATTTAAAATTGAATTACTGTGTCAATATGACATCAGAAAGTTTTTACCAAGATGAACCTAGCCATCTTCATCGAGTGCTGGGCCCTAGGCCACATCATCAAGCCACCGTGGGCCACGTCAGTGAGCCACGCCGTCGGACGCCGCCGCCCGCCGCCATCGATCCCAAGCGCCAGCGCCATCGCGGCTTACTACGCCCGCCGCGCCTACTCAAAATTGGCGGCGCCGTTGCCCTCTTGGGAGAAGGTGGTACAACGGCCGACGGGCGTAACGCGGAATCTAAGCGCGAGCATGAACTACGAAGAGGGGAAGGAAGGAGGCATCCGGAAGGTTCGCTTGCTCACCCCGAGCGCGTGAGGTTGGTCGGAGAGCGCGGGAGGTCGAGGTTGAGCGAATCGGCGCCGGCGAGCACGTCGGGTCGAGGAAGACAAGTCGTGGGCGAATTAATGGCGCCAGACAGACGGAGGCGGTCTTGGCGGATGGAGCTCGACGGCGACGCTGGTTCGACTAGCGGCGTCGGCTTGCCGGCGTCGAAGCGGTTGTCTGTGGCGTCGGTGAAGCAGAGAAGTGATGGGGAAGGGAAGAAGAAGGAAGGGCTAAAGGGTTATAACCAAGGACCTTTAGTCGGTTGGTGGCTCCAACCGACTAAAGGTTATACGTCCGGTTGGAGCCACCAACCGACCTATACTCCAATATTTTCAGCACAAGGGTTGGCGCTAGGTCTTTAGTCGGTTGGTGGCTCCAACCGACATATTCTGCTTTCAAAAAATTTCAGGTATTTTCTCTCTGTTCCTTTATTTTTTATTTTGGGGTTTAAATTTGTATTGTTTTTAAATGATAATTAATTTGGAATTTAGAAAACTTTAAACATAAAAAGTGTTTGGATTTGAATAAATAATTCAAAACCATTTTCTGCTTTTAAAAATAATTAATGTAACCATTTAAAATATGAACCATTTACAATTAAAATGAATTAACTTATATTTTTTAATATCAATTTGGAATTTAGAAAACTTTAAACATAAGAAGTGTATGGATTTGAATAAATAATTCAAAACCATATTCTATTTTAAAAAATAATTAATGTAACCTTTTAAAATGAATTAACTTATATTTTGAATATTAATTTGGAATTTAGAAAAAATTTAAACATAAAAAGTGTTTGGATTTAAATAAATAATTCAAAAACATTTTCATTTTAAAAATAATTCATGTAACCATTTAAAATATGAACCATTTACAGTTAAAATGAATTAACTTATATTTTTTAATATCAATTTGGAATTTAGAAAACTTTAAACATAAGAAGTGTATGGATTTGAATAAATAATTCAAAAACATATTCTATTTTTAAAAATAATTAATGTAACCTTTTAAAATGAATTAACTTATATTTTTGAATATTAGTTTGAATTTAGAAAAATTTAAACATAAAAAGTGTTTGGATTTAAATAAATAATTCAAAAACATTTTCTGCTTTTAAAAATAATTAATGTAACCATTTAAAATATGAACCATTTACAATTAAAATGAATTAACTTATATTTTTTAATATCAATTTGGAATTTAGAAAAACTTTAAACATAAGAAGTGATAGGGACTACCATGAAACCTCGAACATGATAGGTCATTTTGTGAAGGTTTTTGAAACATGATCAATATACCAAGTCCGTATTTTTCCTTTCAACTATGTAACATAATATGACACCACCTTGAAGGATTTTCATTGTTCGGATTTTTTTGAATTTATTATGCCCGTTTTGAATTATCTGAATTTCTAACTATGGTCGAACCGGTGTGCATGAAGATAGGGAAGGGCATTGTTAGAACTTGCATTGGATCTCTGAAGAAACCACATATTGAGTCTAAAATGATTTTTTCAAAAATCACGGGCGATAGATCATGTACTGTAGTACAAACGGACCCAATTCTGCCGATTCTAGACATTTGTCCTTTTACGGGATGGACGAAAAGGTTTGAGATGTACCGTTGGGATATAGTCCATGTAAGGTGGTCTAGTATTTTAGGAAAATAGGGCGGTAGCATTACGAAGCGGCATTTTGGTGGTTACTTCACAAAATGACCCGTTTTTTGCTTCGGAAAATGGAAAAGGGCTTTTCAGTGCAACAAAAGGAAAACTTCCTCCTGCAACATTGTTCTCCATACCAATGTCCACACACATGCATAATATGGGCACAACATCACAAACTATGCCGTGATTCAGCACATAACATCGGTCATTTGGACCGAAAGCCATGAAACCTCGAACATGATAGGTCATTTTGTGAAGGTTTTTGAAACATGATCATTGTTCAAGCACACATTTAGTCCCGGATGTAGTCACAAACCGGGACTAAAAATATTTTCCGCCATTTCCCACCTCTTCCCGCCAAGTTTTCCCGCCCTTTCCTTTCTACTAGAGATTTTAGTCCCGGATGTAGTCATTAACCGGGACTAAAGATATTTTCCGTCATTTCCCAAATCTTCACGCCAAGTTTTCCCGCCCTTTCCCTCTATATTTAGGGTGATCGTGTCATGGCTATCCACACATCCACACCTTCCTCTCTTAGAACAATGGACAACGCCTACTGGGCCATTCTGACCCTCGAGGAGACCGAGGCGTAGGCGCCCAACTACCCTTGTCCACCGGGTACCCGCCGCCATTTGGATCAGCGCCGGAGGGTTCTGTCCCTCTGTCCCTCAAGGTTCCGCACGCCAGCGGCCATCACAAACCACTTCTACCACGAGCTCACGCCGAGCAGCGGATGGATCCCAGTGAGGATCCCGCAACTATGACACTGGAATGCCTTCTTCGCTAATAGGCGGGAAAGGAGCTCGCCAGTACGAGGGTGATGGCCGCCACGGTGAACCACAACGAAGTCGGCCGTATGCGTGGTGGGAGAACCGTACTATCATCAGTGATGCGCTACATCGCCGGGGAGACCATCCGCCTATGGTGCCCACAGTCCACCCGCCACAGCTTTGTCCCGGCGATGGCATCGCCGTCTTCCAGAGACCCTCTCCCACCCGCCGTGAATCCGAGCTGGAATGGCCCTGGTATATGCCATGGATGGTGAGGATCCCGAGTGGCGGACGATGACGATGATGATGACGACGACGATGAAGACCACGAAGCGTACTATAGGACTAGGCATGATTATGACTAAAGGGGCGGCTTTAGGCACGAGTGTTAGCTAGTCCCGATTTGTCGGTTTTAATATTAATAAATGTCTTAAGTGTTACCTAATAAATAGAGGAAATGCCTATATAAAGAGAGGTTCGTATTTAGTCTCGGTTGGAGAAACCAACCGCGTTGAAGGATTCGGCAGTGGGCGCACAACACTAATAATAGGGGTGAGTGTCGACATTATGTCGTGCGGCTTGTACCTTGTCCCGGATGGTGTCACCAACCGGGACTAAAGATGAACCTTTAGTCCCGGTTGGAGACACCAACCGGGACTAAAGATGAGTCAGCACTAATAATAGGGGTGATAGAGGCACTCCCTAATATGTGAAATTAGTTAGCTCCGAGGCGTATTGATCTAGTTAGTGAAGTTACAAGCTACAAGATGGTTTTCGAGAGCAGGGACACCACTACGACCAGTTTCAGGGAGATGCCGACGGAGCCCAGTCCTCCGGCATCTCCAAGAAACTGGTCATAGAGGCACTCCCGGTCCAGCCACAAAATGGGACTAACACTCAAGACATTTATTAATATTAAAAACTGAGACTACAAAACCGGGACTAAAGGCCACAAACATGAAGATATCCTTCGGTCAAGCCACAAACCGCGAAAGACATGAACTAGAGTTACATAATATGAGCATGAACTTCTTGGCATATGTCATTCCTTATGACCGCAGACGTAACCATGGAGCATCTTCTTTACTTAACGGAATGCTTGGGTGGGTTTTCCTTTGTGAAGGCGGAATTTCATTAAACTTATTATAATCTTCGACATGTACATCTTGTCCTCGATTCCCACGATGTTTCTTTTCCCCGAAAGAACTATGTGACGCTTTGGCTCATTATATGATGTATTCGTTTGCATATTTTTCTTTTTTGATGCGGAGGACATGTCCTTCACATAGAAAACCTGAGACACATCATTGTCTAGGACGAATGGTTCATCTCTGTAACCAAGATTGTTGAGATCCACTGTTGTCATTCCGTACAACTGGTCTATCTTTACCCCTTCCCCATTCAGGTTGACCCATTTGCAGCGAAACAAAGGGACCTTAAAAGAGACTCCATAGTCTAGTTCCCATATCTCCTCTATGTAAGCATAATATGTGTCCTTTTGTCCATTCTCGTCTATTACATCAAAGCGGACACCACTATTTTGGTTGGTGCTCTTTTTATCTTGGGCGATCGTGTAGAATGTATTCCCATTTATTTCGTACCCTTGGAAATTTAATACAGTAGAAGATGGTGACGCGGCCAACAAGTATAGCTGATCTCCAACAGTGGTGTCATTCAAGAGATGTGTCCGCATCCAACCACTGAAAGACTTCATGTGTTCATCTGTAATCCATGATTCAGGCTTCCCGGTTTTTGAGCGTACAATATTCTTGTGTTCCTCGATATACGGAGTCGCCACGGTGGAATTATGTAGAACTGTAGTGTGCTTTAGTGAAAGAATCCCGTCCCTACATATCATTGCTTTCTTTCCCAGTGCCTTTTTCCACTTAGTCTTCCCTCATGCCGCGAGTCGAAACACCAATCGGCTTAAGGTCGAATAAAGTCAACACAAAACTCAATGACCTCCTGCATTCCATATCCTTGAGATGCTTCCTTCCGGTCTAGCACGGTTATGAACATATTTCTTTAAGACTCCCATGAACCTCTCAAAGGGAACATATTATGCAGAAATACCGGACCGAGAATGGCAATCTCTTCCACTAGATGAACCAGAGATGCGTCATAATATTGAAGAAGGATGGGAACACCAATTCAAAACTAACAAGACATTGTACCACATCCTTCAGAACCTTGGCAGAATATCTGGATTGATTACCTTCGAGATATTGCATTGAAGAATGCACACTTCACAATGGGTACTCGAACATTTTCCTAGAACCCCTCAATGCAATCGGAAGCAAGCTGCGTCATAATCACGTGATGATCATGAGACTTCAGGTTTTGGAACTTTTTCTCGCCATATTTATTATCCCTTTATATTAGATGAGAAGCCCGACGACACCTTGATCTGTAAGGACTTCAAAAGATTTCCTTCTCTGCTTTGGTAAGAGCATAGTGCACGACTTAAGTGACGCCTTTATCCGTCTTGTTATCTGTATGCATGTTCTTTGGGTCTTTCATAATTTGTTGGTCCTCCTGCTTCGGTGTATCTTTTGTCTTCCCATACACGCCTAGGAATCCTAGCAGGTTCACGCAGAGATTCTTCGTCACGTGCATCACGTCGATTGAAGAGCGGACACGCAGGACTTTCCAATATGGCAGCTCCCAAAATATAGATTTCTTCTTCCACATGGGTGCGTGTCCTGTGACGGCGTCGAATCGATTGACCGCCGACCCTTTCCAAAGATTACTTCTATGTCCTTGACCATACCAAATACATCATCACCGCAGGAGTTCAGGCTTCTTCGGTGATCGCCTCACCTTTGAAATGCTTGCCTTTCTTTCTTACGGATGATTGGTCGGAAGAAATCGTCGAATCGCTAGGTACACAACCTTCTTGCATTTATGCAAATATGTACCTTCGGTCTTATCTAAATAGTGGGTGCATGCCTTATATCCTTTGTTTGTACGTCACGAAAGGTTACTAAGAGCAGGCCAATCATTGATGGTTACGAATAACAACCCTCGAGATTAAATGGCTCTGTTTGTTCTCATCCCACGCACGTACACCTGGTTTGCCCCACAACCGTAAGAGTTCTTCAACTAATGGCCTAAGGTACACATCAATGTCGTTGCCGGTTGCTTGGGCCTTGGATGAGCACCGACATCATAATGAACTTACGCTTCATGCACAACCAAGGAGGCAGGTTGTAGATACATAGAGTCACGGGTCAGGTCTTTGCAGCTCTGCTCCCAAAAGGATTCATGCCATCCGTACTTAGACCAAACCATAAGTTCCTTGCGTCACTGCAAAGTCCGGAAGTCTCTCGATTTTTCTCCACTGTGACCCATCGCCAGGTGTCTCAACTCCCCATCTTTCTTACGGTCTTCTTTGTGCCATCGCAACAACCCGGCATGCTCTTTGTTTACGAACATGCGTTTCAACCTTGGTATTATAGGAGCATACCACATAACCTTAGCAGAACCCTTCCTGAGGGGCTCTCCTCAACATCACCAGGGGTCATCTCGTCGATCTTATACCGCAACGCTGCATACCGAGCATTTATCTAAATTCTCATACTCCTTACATGTAGAGGATGCGATCATTAATGCATGCATGTATCTTTTGCACATCTAATCCCGGAGGATGAGAGTCTTCTTTGCTTCAGAGGTACTCTCGGAAGTTCGTTATGTTTTGGAAACTTCGGCTTCATTATTTTTAGCATCTTTTCAAATGAGGAGTCAGTTAGACCACACTCTGCCTTCCATCGCAACAATTCCAGTGTGGTACCGACTTTGTGCTGCCATCTTCACAATTTGGGTACAAGAATTTCTTGTGATCTTATAACATGCCTCTAACTTTAACTTCTCATTTTCTGTTTCACGGTCTTGCTTTGCATCAGAAATGACCCTACCAAGTTCATCACCGCTCATCCGATGCCCGTTCTTCACCTTTTTCCTCCATTGTCTTCCATTGCAGTATCACTGTATTCAGGAAACATATGATGATAGTTGTTATCATCATCTTCTTCTTCACCATCTTCCATCATAACCCCTCTTTCCCCGTGCTTGGTCCAGCAATTATAGTTGGGCATGAAACCTTTCATAATCAGGTGGCCGCGAATGATTTTCGAGGAAGAGTACTCTTTGTTGTTCCGACATTGAACACATAACGTATAAATCCATTCTCTTTGTTTGCCGTAGCCACATAGATAAATTTATCCACGCCTTTGATATACCCGGCTACCCGCCGGTCACCGTACATCCATTCCCGACCGTTCATCTGCATCATATAAGTAAGTTTATCAAAAAACAGGACATCGTAAATAGTGAAATAACCAATTCACACCGACACATGAATTGTATCAATGACCTAGAAAAGATAAGATTGCTAACCTCGATCGAGGGAAATAAAGAGGAGAAAGCTCAAGTGCGTCTCGGACACCTTCTATATTTTTGTTCTATGAGAAATTCAACGGGATTTTTCACTCAAACATTTCAACAAACACCTTCAATGCATGCATGAGAAAAAACTAGCACACACCCTCACACCTTACACCATTCGAAAAAACAGAATGGAGGCAGAGGGGGCTGGGGCGTTGCATTTATAGAGGGCAAGGGGTCTTTAGTCCCGGTTGAAGCCTGTGGCCAAACCTTTAGTCCCGGTTGGTGGCTCCAACCGGGACGCATGCCCCCTTACCAACCGGGACCCATGCGCCCTGGCCCCGTGCCCGCTCCAACCGGGACGCGTGCCAGCATTAGTCCCGGTTGGTGGCGCAACCGGGACTAATGCTCCGAGGGGTCGCGAACGGATGGCCATTTTTCCTCTAGTGTATACTGGCATTTTTATTCCTCTCATTACTAATCCTCCAAGGGCCAACATGTGTTCTTTCTCTTCTTTTTTACTCTTTTCAACTTGTCATGTGTCTTTGTCTAGAGCTCACAATCTAGTGATTTTCCACCATGTTAGTATCTTTTCATAAGGCAAAAAAGCGACACCTTCATTATGTATGTCCATCCGTAACACCATAAAAAAATTGTTATCTTAAATCAATGTCTAAGATTCTAAAAGTGCAATATAACACGGAAGGCGAAGCAGCAAGAAGAAATATATAGTCTCTCTTTTTATACACCGACAACAATCCACATTTACAATTTCATGTATGCATACAACGCTTTCTTCTAACAACCTATCATTATTCCTCAGTTTTTCCTCACATAAGTGGAATTTGTAGGGTAACTTAACTGCTTGTTTTGTAGGTAGGCAGAAACTTCATAAGGTGGTTTTGTTTAAAAACTTTCTTGCACCATAAAACTTCTAAATAAAATGCTTATAATTTTTTAACACAAAAGGTGTACACTACAGGAATGGGAAGCTACACCGACGGCCGGTCGCTACGCCGACGGCCAAACGTCGGGGCCGTCGGCGTAGCTATCGTCTAGGCCAGCTCCGCCAAGCAGCCGTCGGCGTAGAATTGCCCTCGGCATATTCTATGCTACGCCGACGGCTGCCCTCGGCGTAGCTATTTTTTATTTTATCTCATTAAACTTTGAAGAATCATAACTAAATCATTCTAATTCGGAAAAATACAAATAATATATCAAAATTTTCAGAAAAATAAGACCTATCTATCTACACTTAAATAATACACATTTGTAAATAAAAATTAAGTAAAACATAAAACATTATATATAGTTTAAAACGGGCATAAAAAAATCAAAAATGATCGAAACAATGCGAAACCTTCGCGTCGTGTTATATTATGTGACATAGTTAGAAGGAAAAATATAAAATTTGGTATATTGATTATGTCTCAAAGAAACCTTCACAAAATGACCTATCTCATTCGAGGTTTATTCTTGGCTTTCTAGTCAAGTGACCAATGTTATGGCTAGAATCAAGGCATAGTTTGTGATAATGTGTCCATATTGTGCATACACATGCATCATGGGATAGCGAACAATGTTGCAGGAGGAAACTTTCCTTTTTGTCGCACCAAAAAGGCATTTCCCATTTTCCGAACATAAAAAATGGACGGTTTTGTGAAGCAACCACCAAATGGCTAATTCAAAATGGTACCACCACATTTTACAAAAATACTATACCACCTTATATGGACAATGTACCAATAATGGGATCCGAAACCTTTCCGTCCACCTCTGGTGAAAAAGACAAATTCCTGCCGAATCGACAGGAAGTGGGTCAGATATGAACTACAGGTACATGATCCGATGCTCATGTTTTTTTACAAAAATCATTTTTAGGTTCACAATATGCTATTTTATCAAAGATCCAATGCAAGTTTAGCAAGGCTCGGCCCCGGGCTAAGAATATTCATGCCCGCCGTTTGACAAAGTTTGACGATAGTTTAAAATGAGCATAGAAAATTCAAAAACGATCGAAACAATGCGAAACCTTCGCGTGGTGTCATATTATGTGACATAGTTATAAGTAAAAATATCAAACTTGATATATTGATTATGTCTCAAAAAACCTTCACAAAATGACCTATCTCGTTCGAGGTTTTTTGGTTTTCGGGTCAAATGACCAATGTTATGGCTAGAATCAAGGCATAGTTTGCGATAATGTGCCCATATTGTGCATACACATGCATCATGGGATGGCGAACAATGTTGCAGGAGGAAGTTTTCCTTTTCGTCCACCAAAAAGCCATTTTCCATTTTCCGAGCACAAAAAACGGACGATTTTGTGAAGCAACCACCAAATGGCTAATTCAAAATGCTACCATCACATTTTACAAAAAAAACTATACCACCTTATATGGACAATGTCCCAACAGGGGTATCCGAAACCTTTCCGTCCACCTCTGGTGAAAAAGACAAATTCCTGCCGAATCGGCAGGAAGTGGGTCAGATATGAACTACATGTACATGATCCGATGCTCATGTTTTTTTAGAAAAATAATTTTTAGGTTCACAATATGCTATTTAATTAAAGATTCAATGCAAGTTTTTCTTTTCATCGCACCAAAAAGCCATTTTTCATTATCCGAACGCAAAAAGGGAATTTTCTAAAGCAACCACCAAATAGATAATTCAAAAAACGGAGGGTTTGTGATTAGTTGATATGGATATCATATTTGGATTCCTCTCATTTTTCTGATCAATTTAGACATATTATTTGTTAAATTCCGATTTACAGATTTAAAGATATTAATTATTCCATATTAAATAGAAAAATAGAAAAAAGTAAAATTATTATATTTTTATTTGAATTCAATAATATTTTTTACTTATTTATTATTGTTTACTTAGATAATTGTTTGTAATTTCAAAAAATACAAACATGTGACATGTTGATATAAGGGTTAATAGGATTGATATCATAGTATTGACAACAATGTATGAATTATTTTGCGGAAACAGATTCTGAAGGAACGAGGAAGTTAAGCGTGCTGGAGCTGGAGTAGTATTAGGATGGGTGACCGGCCGGGAAGTTTGACCAAGACTGCAATTTAATTAAATATTAAGTGTAATTAGTGTTAAAATTGAGAAAATAAATAATTCAAAGATATATTTTGCAACCTGTCGACAAGCTATGCCGACGGCCGCTACGCCGACGGCATTGCCCTCGGCGTAGCATACGCCGACGGTATTTTGATACGCCGACGGCCTCTACGTGCTCCGCCGAGGGAGACCTTTGCCAAGGAGGCTACGCTGAGGGTAGCTGTCGGCGTACCATACGCCAAGGGCATTTTAGCCTACGCCGACGGCTTTTTGCCCTCGGCGTAGCGCGCGCGTCCTGTAGTGGTACCAAATAAGATGTATGTTGGAATTTGCCTACATATCGACTACATCAAACTAGACAAATAAACACGCTCGAAAAATCTTATGGCCAAGGGCACGTGTCGTGCCCTCTATTTTCTGTTTATTTTTTCTTTTCTTGCTCTCACATGGTACATCAAAGTTATAGCCCTACCGGTGTATATATACATGTCTTGGCACCAACACAAAACCAAACCCGACTCAAAGTCTCAAACTAGAAAACCTACGTAGACTTGGACACACACACCACACGTACCAAACAACTAGTACTTGGACTAGGAGTCACACTCCATGTTCAAATCGGACACTACCAAACTGATCAAGATTAAGCTAACAATCTCTCCCTAATCTTGATCAACGACTCTTTGTCTTCCGTGCTTCTTCTGGTCTTGACTCGTTGTAGATCCGCGTCTTGTCTAGGTCTCGCACCACGACAAGTCTGATTGGCTCTCCCCAATTTTAACTTGGCGAATTTACGGAACAACTCAAGTATGATCCGGACTACCCAGCCATGCTAGCAACCTTGTGGAATCGCACCACCCGTGGAACACACCGTCCACCCTAGCGCAATACATGCCGACCTCCTGGCGTGGACTAGACCATCCACTTCGGCCTCATGTCGAGCCAGGTCCTCATTGAAGAGGCTCCCCTTCACTGGTTTACCGCCCCCTTCACACTTGAACTTGATCCTCTCGTTGAGACACATAGACGACCTGATCGAGGCACGCAAATTGCGTCTTCGTCCATACGATGAACAGTCCCTCAACCTTCATTCGCTTCAGCTGCAACGGATCCTCATAGAGACAAGCACTTGGACACGACAACGACTCACAGACGCAACACCGACTTAACGTGCTACCTTGCACACACTTGACTCCTTTACTTATACTCTCTTGGACGATGATCTTGACAAGATTCTCCAGCACCATACCCCGGCACTACCGCACTCATCAACGATCATCCCCATCCACCACCTTGCCGACGACGCCTCACCTGCTATCTTCCTCCTTGTCGCTCCTCTGAGCGACGATCGCCCGCCGCCTCAACGATGACGGCATGCCCACCGCCTCCACCAGGTTGCCTGTCCCGAGGCGCTAGTAGGGTCGCCTCCCCGGGGCAAGCGGCTTCAAATCCTTGACCTCGCTCTGATACCAATTGTTGGAATTTTCCCACTGATCGACTACATCAAATTAGACAAATAAACACGCTCGAAAAATCTTATGGCCAAGGGCACGTGTTGTGCTCTCTATTTTCTGTTTATTTCTTCTTTTCTTGCTCTCACACGGTACATCAAAGTTATAGCCCTACCCGTGTATATATACACATCTTGGCACCAACACAAAACCAAACCCGACTCAAAGTCTCAAACTAGAAAACCTACGTAGACTCGGACACACACCACACGTACCAAACAACTAGTACTTGGACTAGGAGTCACACTCCATGTCCAAATCGGACACTACCAAACTGATCAAGATTAAGCTAACAATGTACCTGCAAAATGAGTATTCCATTCATGTCAGAAGAGAGGGTATATGTTTAACAAATAAAAACATCTCCCATGGTAATGCGTCTACTTGTAAATATAAAAATAGAAAAAAGTAGTACTGTATAAATCAGATCCGACCATTTTAGTCAAATTTCTCATACTAAAATGGCAATTCTGCAAACATATACTTGACAATTAGAAAACACTTATCTTGGAGTCAGATCTTACCAAGACATAAGTACTCCAAATATACCATAATCAATTAAAAATATTTTGCTATCAAAAAATAGATCTTCACGAGTCAGCTTGAACCTCACCAATCATCTAATAAATACTCTTTCACACTAATTACTATGCTCAAGTGAGCTAGACATGCATATAGTGTTCTAGTATTAGTATTAAAAATTTGTGTTAGCTTGCCTGATTGGACGTTTGTGTGACAAAATAAAAAAGAAATATCCTTAGACGGCAATAGAGCACACTCGTGGCCACAATCATTAATCATCACCATCTTGTTTTCCCCACAACATGTTAATGTTCACGCAGAAACATCAAGTAGCCACTGCTGCCAATACAATTGTGGAAGTTCTCGACACCGAAGCTCCTAGCATCGTGTGCCCTCTTCGCAGGAACTGAATCAGATGCTGGTGTGAAGAGACATGCTAAAGAGTTAAATGGATATGAACATGAAAGCAAAATGGCCAAAGGTTGCTGCTATGTAATTGTATCTACCTATTTTATTCAGTCGATGAAGTAGGAGACTCCCGCAGTGAAGTTATAAAAAATAGATGCATCTACCATTTGTATTTTAAAATCACACACATTAATTTCCGTGAATTGTGTTTTTGTGCTTCACATATCACCTAAATGTCTTCTAATGCTCCCTAAAAAATGTCTTCTAATGCTGGCAAGTAATGACCATGCTTGAAAAGCAAGATATTAAAAAACCATGTTTGAATCAATAAACGGAAAGTAGAAGTCCTTATTAAATAACAAAGTTTTGCTCGACTTCATTGATGACAATGTACCAAACCAGTATGTACGTCTATACTGGGTCAAGGCTTAATGTGAAAAATATTCAGTGATACTACTTGCACACTCTAGAAGCAAGCAATAGAAGTAAATAAACAGAACTAACAAATTCTTACTAAAGTTTTGCTCGACTTCTTTGTTGAATACGATGTACCAAATCAGTATATACATATATACTCGGTAAACGCTTAGAGAGAAATAGGAAATATCCGAGATCATGTTACTTGCATTTGTATATACCTCACATAATCATGTTACATATATATCGGGGCACTTGTTACCCGTCGGATGTCTCTCGCATGTCCTTGCCACCGCTATCAGTCACTATCTTCTACTTTGGTGTTTGTGCCGTAATTGATGCTAAGCTCATCACCTTGCAAGTATGCCTCCTCATTCCCATCTCCTTCTCGCCTTTCTACTTTGCTTCTGCTCTTCATCTCCGTGGTCAACGTGACTTGCTCCCCTTATTCTCTTGTGTTCATGAATGCACATATCTAAAATCTGTACACTCTATTTATAAAATAGTAAAGATAAACTCTGAGACACGCTTAGACACATGTTCAAGAAAAAAGGAATAAAAGTACCTTCATTCTTGATTCTAGAGCACGCCCTTGCCTCATAGTCATATCTATATAGATACTATGTATTATAGGACACATTTTCATGGAGATCCACTCCATTATGTTCACTGTAACCATTTTTGTTCTATGGCTTCTATGGCTTTCGGCCTTAAATCATCCCTGCCAACCTGATAAACTACAACTATTATGCAGCCCAACAAATATCTAATCTAAGATACAAACCAGTCATGCTTATTGTGTTTCTTTCACCTTAATAGTAAATATAATGTATACATGTGAGAGAGAAAACATGCATCCTTTTATATTTGGCATTGCCAATGTGGAATAAAATATTATAGCACTGGTTATCCTTCATTGGGGTTAGACTTCAGAATCTACATTCACCTTAGCCTCCACCGCGATTTTGCCTCAACTGCCCATGGCACTCTGTCCATGTGTTTCCATAGGCTTCAAAGAAACTTATTAAAATGAACAATATGAAATATCTAGGAATTATACCACGCCTAAAAAAATATCAAATGTGTTAAGGTCATATCAAGTTAGACTCATGGGCCTAAGAAAAATAACTTGAAAAGGTGTCCTTAATGAAAACCGTAAAATTAAATATGAGATAACGAGCATCATTGATTTTTAGGCAAAGAAGCCAAGTTATTGCAAATCACAAAAAAGAAAATAGTCTAAAAGTGAGTAGAGCCTTGGAAAGAAGAAAAAGATAAAAAATGCAATTGATTCATCAGGATAGCTAAAGGCTAACAACCCTTGTTCTGAAACGGGGCTTCATCCTCTTCACTTAGTGACCCTTCAAGGCTTCAAGCTAGTGCTCATCCGTCCCCTCTCAAGTCTTTTTTTATTTTGCTCTTTCTGCATTGTACGAATTGTGTTGAAATATTAATTTACTTTGTAGGATTGTAACAAAACAGCAGCATTTGAATCGTTGTGAGTTCAGCTAAAATGTCTCAAAAGTCACATGCATGCAAACAACAAACAAAATAGGAAGTCGCATGTCCAGTATAAATGACACTTGCAATCTTACTAAGTTCCAGGGCCCCTGATATTTTCATTTGGAGCCTTTTCACATAGAACAGAATATATTTGCCATTGAGCATTGAAGTGTGTCAATAGCTCATCGAAACTTTACCACGGTTTTAGACACAAGCATGGGTGATATAAAATTTGAGAATCATTTTACCTTTTAGATTTGTCATACCTCAAATTATTGGGTAAGCCGCACCGGTTGTCAATATCCCTAAAAATGCCAACTTGAGACATACATCATGAAAAATCTCATCCAATCTACTTTTGAAAAAAATTGTGCAAAGCATAGTTAATACATTGTATGCCCATTTAACGGTACTCTATCACTTACAAAAGTAGATGACGCTTTCTTTTTTCCCATGGGAATAGATTATTTTGGGCAATACTCGATGTCCAAAATCTTATTTAGCTATATCTATTGTATGCATATGCATTGAAAATTTACATAAATGAATTATGCCGCATCGCCCTGACTTCCTGGTAGATCGGCAAGAAAACCACAGGTAATTGGGCAGTACCTTATCAGATCATGGAATACGACGCACACGTGCACATGGACGGCGGCGGTCGAAGCTTGTGAAACAGGGACCGCGAGGGTCGTCCACTCAGAGAGGAGAGAGGATGATGGAGGGAGGTGGGCTCGCTGTCGACGGGGAAGATGGGGAGGCGCGGTAGAGGCCGCCTCGCCGGCGCTCGCCGGCGGTAGTCTACTGGGATCACGAGGTGCGCAAGAGAGTCGGTTTGGCGGCGGCAGGGGCATGCCTTGAAGAGCACACTCGAGGTGGAGGTCAGCAACGGTGGCCTGTCCTTGGCGGATAGGCTCGAGTTGGCCTGCCCCTCGAGGCGATGACACCGGTAATATTGTGAGATCCGATCTAGGGGATTAGATCACGATGGTGAGAGCCAGCCCGAGGCTGCCGGTGTTGTTCCAAGGATTAGTTGTTTGGCCCACCTGTTGGGGCATGATGACCTGAGTGGACGAAAGGTTGGATGACGTATCGTACGTATCAGCGGAAACGGAACCTCACTTTCTTTTTAGGTAGTAGAGAATTAATTAACTTGAGCAAACCAATATAGTTTATGGCGTCCCTCTCTTCCCCTTCATCTCCTGTTTAATTATTTTCATTATAAACTACCCTAATTAAAGTCTAGATCCTTTTGTAATTATTACTCCATTGCAATGTAATGCCACGTTAAGGGGCTTTTCCTGGCCTAATATTTAACATGAGACACCACGTTCACCTAAAACTGATATGGTAGAGCCATAACTCTTCTATTCTCGTCTAGCCTTTCCCGTCTATAGCCATGGCAACCCAATCCAATCCATCTCTCATCACTCTCGATCACCAAATTTCAGAGAAACTCACCCGAGGGAACTTCTTCCTATGGCGTACCTGTTGGAATTTGGGAAGTATTGGGATGTTGGCTGCGGTGACCCAGCATACCACTGCATGGTGTAGTACACTATAGTCGTTGATATAACACCAATAGAATACCGTTCCATCCGCATTATATCCCTCAGAGTGGTACAACAGAAACATCGCGGGTCCAAGACAACACTTTATATTACATATACCATATTACAAAAGATCCAGAGAGCTTCCTCGGACAGTGAGAAATATTATACAGAAAGAACCAGAAAGATCCACTCGGAGTTACTTTAGAAGTAATACTATTAATATATGTGTAAGGCTTGAAAGTACTACTACAGTATTATTCTACAGAAGTAGGTTCTAGATTCTAGGAGTTTTATTTCTATTCTACGCTTCAGCTTGTCTTTGATAGATTCCGTTAAGGTCTTTGGCTCCATTGATCTTCCTTAGATATCTTCAACTCTTCAAGTGACTTATTTCCTGGAAACGTCATTGGTTTCTCCGAGATCTAGCAAGGGTTAAGAAGATACGTTGAGTACGAGCGTACTCAGCAAGTTCACTAAAGAGAAGTGTTTGATGCACTATCTACAGCCACAGACCATAGGTCGTAGGCAATGAAAGTTTTCGTAAACATTTCTTCCAAGGTTGCTTTTATTCTGAAAAGCTATATCCATCAGCCTTCACGGGTTTACCAAAACTTTCATGGAGTTCCTTTCCCACAGCGTTCGCAGCTTCTTCCCGGAACAGGGAGTAACAAGTTACCGTTCTTACACTCTGCAGAGGTGCGTCACTTTACCCATGAGAGATCTTAGCTTTGTTGCACATCCGAGTTATAGGCTCGTTCACACTTCCTTGGTACGAGGCCCAGACTAAGATCCAAAAAAATCACTGTCCTTCTCCGCGACCCCGCATACACCACAATTGTTGGATGGCCAAACTCAAGGTAGACTTTTCCCCGTATAAAACGGCTATATCTTAATTGGATACACACAACAACCATTAACACTAGATATCTGTCTTTTGTAAGCCCAGATCCACGGTAGACTTCCCCCGTATAAAACGGCTATACCCACGATCTGCAACTTACAAATGACCAAAAAAGTGTCCAATGCATGCGAAAGGGAGCCGATCCAGCTAACTTCTCCGTCCCATTCCAAATCTCATGGTTAACGCGTAATATACGGCGCAAGATTCACTGGCGACATTGGTTGTTAAGTCCTAGATAATATGTTCCTTTACCACCGGAACTTTCATAGTAGATTATTACCTCATGGTAAATAACCTATAATCATATTATTATGAAAATAGTGTTTTCTGATCTTTTTCAAATACAGGTGATGACAACACTGGATCTGCAAAATACTTTACAGAAAATAATCAAAAGGACATGAGCAAGTATGAACTTGCCTTTTGTGATTGCAAGATTATGCACTCACGGTCTTCGAGATAATAGAAGATTCAATATCTGAAATCAACATCATTGGTCCGGTAAGGACTAATGTTTAAAGAAGCAAGATGCCATTATGCGTAAGGAATGCTATGCAATTTTATAATTCCCAAAGTGAAACCCTTAGTATTTGAATAAGTTGATCTTAGGTATCTTCTTTAAGATTGGGTTTATCTTTAAGTTTATTTCATAAGCAATGACATTGATAAGGAACTTAAGTGTTAGCAAACCAAAATATACAAATACTAATAGAGTAATGTGATTATGATTAGTTGTTTTCTGGTGACTAGGATAAAAAGTCCTTGAGTGGAGTTCTTAAGAGCTGAAGAAACTAATATAGACTTGTTTGTGTGAAGTGGAAAAAAGAATAACATTTGAAGAAACTAGTATTTAGTTAAGGTTATTTAGTCTTAAGGGTTGTTAGGTCTTACATTAGGGTTGGTGATGGTTATGAATGGTGTTAAGTTATCATATTTTAATTGATGATACAAGTGACTAAAGTTAACTTTAAAACATGAATAAACTTCAAATGAGATGTTTATAAATTGTTTAAACAAAAGTTAACTATAAAAATAGAAGTGAATTGTAAGATATGATGAGTTTTTAGAATAGTATCTAGTTTTAGGGTTTTGGCAAATATGATTAAATATGATCCCGTTTTAATTTAATTAAATATAAAATTTAGCAATATGCAACTCATTAATGGGAGCATATTTAGATGATCTTATAAATTTATTTGAGTTTAGAGTCATTTTTAAGAGTGGTGAAAAGATGAAGATTATTCATCCTCTTATACATGAGTGATAAGTTATATTTATTTAAAAGGAGTTTATTTTGAATTTAAGATTTAAAAACATTTAAAAGCTAATAGTTATATTTAAGTTTTATTTTAATTATGGATTTAGACTTAGTAATCAAACTTTAAAGGTTTTGGTGTTTTATAAGAAAATGGGATTATCTCTTAAGAAATAATTCTAAGAATTAACAAAGTGGGTATAAGTGATGAATTTTATTTATCTTAAAATGTTCTTAAATAATATACATATTATTTTTCTAGTGAAATATACTTATTAAAGATCTTAAAAATGAATTTTATTTATTTTTAAGTCTTACCTTTATTTTTATAAAATTCTTCAAAGAATTAAGTGTGTTTAAATATTTTATTTGTAAAACTCTAAATTAGTATTTTTATAAAATAGTAAAGTTATTTTTCTACACAAAATTTATTTTTATTTATTTTTAGGATTTTTCCTTATTTAATGAAATTTCACTTAAGATTAAATAGTGTTTAATCTTTATTTGCATTTTATTAACTTAAATAAGTAAAGTTATATTTTTCTTAGGTGAATATTATTTTTGTGATAATTCTAACATATTAAATATATTTTTATGATTTTTATATAATTTTCTATAGATGGAAATGTTTAAAGGTTATTTTGGTAATTTATTTATTTTTCTTTTATTTCATTTCTTATTTTGTTTTGAAATGGGCCTTGTAACCAACATTGGGTCGTTTGTTTGGGGTATATGGGCTAGCCTGGCCCAGCTAGACCGGGCCTGACACTAAACACCGACCCACCCCTCTCCTCACCCCCACGCACGCACATAGACACGACCCTATCTCTCTCGTGTTCCTCTTCGTGCGCGATGCGCCGCCAGCGCCGCCACTTGTCGCCCCGGCCGCCACCCGCCGCCTCCGGCACCGACGCAAGATGGTGCTGCCTCGCCACCTCTTCCTTCTTCTTTTACCCTATCGATTTGGCTTCTGTGCTCCCTGTTGCACACTCGTCGGGAACCCTAGCTCTGCCATGGTGTGGTGGCTGTCGATTATGGCGCCGTCGCTCACTGAAGTTCGTATTCTAGGCCGGTGTAAGATGTTGTGGCCCTCAGGGCTGCTCCCTGTGCCGCCTTGGTGGTGAGATTGATGATGGGCTAGGTGGTGGTGTATGGTGAGGCCTTCCCCGTGGTGTTCTGTGTTGCCGTTTCCATCGATACTACTTCTGCTTCCTCTCCGGCGAGATATGACTCATCAAAGGTAGGTGTTTCTCTCTTCTATGCTCCCCTCCAGGATTTATCTACCTTGCTATGTCAAGTGTGCTTTTTGTAATTCCCCACTGTCTAGATTTCATCTCTGAACCTAGGGTTCACATCTGGTGAATAACTATGTCTTGTGGAGATATCTTAGCTCTGGTTTGATTCTTTACCCTATGATTAAATGATGAGATACTATGGTAAGAGTAGGTTTATGCTACTCTTAATCTGGGTAGATGATCTAAGAAACCCTTCTGGATGATTACAGTAGACAAGAGAATTCAATACATTGGTTTGGATTTTTATCTGTTTGGGATACTTGTTGTTCTGAACATTTGCTAGTTCATGTTGACAGTCAAGAACTATTGATATTGACTGCTAGTTGAGTTGGTTAGGAAAATGAGATGGAAATCATATTGTCTAGAAATTATTGCTCGATGGTGAATGACATATGGTAATTAGCTCTGGATGTGTTAAGATATACACTCATTTGTCAGGGATAATAGCAGTACACTAAATGATTCCTGGCTTATTAGCTAGGAAAATGATTTTAATTCTTCTAAACTTATATGAGAGGGTAGCTGTTGAATTCTGGATGATCTTATAAAATGAAGATTGTGATATTTGTTGTAGTATGAGCTGCCTTGAATCAAAATGTGAAGATGAGCAGTGTGTAACTGAATCTTTGATTCAGTTACCTTTGTTTTAAAATATAAAATGATTCTTAGATATTTTTGAATATCTAAGAAAATGATTAATTATCAAACTTGATGAAGGGCTGATGTTCTAGTTTTTAAGACTAGATTGAGAGTTTGGTGGGAGTGAGTTTGGGATTGTGCCTGAGGTGCAATTCCAATTCTTTTGGATTTGTGCCCAGCAATCCTTCATGCTTGCTGTTTTGTGCAAAGATAATTTGTATGATTTTATGGCCTTGGTATGATTAGTATAAGTTTGCTATAGCCCCTGCCTAGGATGCAAAGGGTGAGGCTAAACTCTAAATAAGAAGAGAGATTATGATGTATCTTTTTATTTCTCTATGAGGAATATACATGGCATCTCTATGTAGATCTGAGAGAATACCCTCCTCCAATCCTCCTAGATGATCATCTAGTTAAAGGGTATAGGAGTGGATTTGATGGGTATTATTCTCTTTATTTTCCCAAGATGCTGATGCAAAAGAGAATACAGATGCGAAAAATATTGTAAAGTTCTACCTTCTACAAGATATGATTGTTGATCTTGTTCTACTACTAATGTAAGATTCCATGCATCCTGTCCTGGAAATCCTTCTCCTTATTCCTTGCTGGATCTACTTTGAATTCCTATCATGATACTTGATATGCTGGCTAGTTCTTCTTTGGACTACTAGTGCTTCTTGCCTCCTCCTAACTTGCAACCATGTTGCCTTTGCTGTGAATCCCTCTACTCCTAGCTCATGGATGGCTCCAAGGAGCAACCAGAGTTGGTTGAGGGTGAGGTATAACACTCTGATGGTAACTTTGTGTGGATGTGATGTGGAGTGTGGCCAGGTACTTGTTGACTATGGCTGTTTCCTTCTTATCTGGTTTCCTGGTTTGCTGTGGTGTTAACAGCAACTACTTGCATGTTGATGTGCAAGCTTCTTGCAAGGGGGACCTGCTGGTGTGGATGAGATCAAGTGAAAACTTGATATTTGTGGAATCTTTATCTTATTACTTTAACTGTCATGGTGAAACTTGCCCCTCTCCAGCCTATGGTGTTGTACTGAGGCAAAATATACTGATATGAACAGATGCTACTTTTTTGGTGAAACTTGTCCCTTCCTAAAATTTAGCTCAATGATGAACTTTTAACAGTGCAACTCACTGTTCACTTCTAAGAGCAAACTAACCCACTAACCAATCTTTTATTTGTTTTTGTTTTGTTTTCAGGAGATGAAGAGAAGGAATAAAAATGTCAACTGTTGAAGGACATCAGAGGACAATAGCTTAGGAATTCCTCTTTTATATAAATATATGTAATTTCTTTTCTGATTGAATAATGTAGAGATATTGTAATTTATATTCTGTTTTATATATTGTAAAAAACATTGTATTATTGTATTCAATTCAATAAAGTTTACTTATTTCATTTTTTATTTATTTTACAATTCTTTTGTAATGACAATGTCATATATATTGTTGTAATAAAGAATATTGTGATTATTTCAATTATGAAATTCTTTTTCCTACTTATTTATTTCCTAATTGTAAAGACAATGTCTTATATAAAGAATTTTTTATTTATCTATTGTAAAGTAATACTATATGCATATATATTTATATTTATAAAGAATCCTTGTTATATTTTTTATGTAATCTTTATTTCAAGTTATTAAATATTTCCAATCTTTATTTCTGAATTTTATAAATTCTCAAATACATGTTTGAAAAAATTTCCCTGAAACAAAGAATTCTACAAAGGTCATGTCGAAATCTATCGCACTTGCTTCAAAGTTTCCTTCAGTACAAGAGAGACCCCGATCCCTCCATAGCTCTTTTAGTTTTGCGTGAAAATTCCCCGGATTTTCTTATGCATGAATGCAATGCACAAACCTGTATCCTCTCTATTTTTAGGTGCTAATCCTGGGATGTTACAGATTCTCCCCCTTAAAATAAACTTCGTCCTTGAAGTTCGCACCCTCTTACGTTTCCGATGATAAAATTGACTTCTTCAGATTCTGGTGACTCTTTTAAATCCGGGAGGAAGATAATTGTTATATCTTCATTTAAGCTTTTCCTTGGATCCTCTTTTGATTTGAAATGAGCCAACTTCTAATCCCATTTGGTGTATAAACTTATTTGGAATCTAGCACTTCAGCCCTGATCAAATCCTCTTGAGTGTTTTCAGATTAGGACATCTATTCAAGCGGTGTCTAGGTTTTTAGAAAGTTTACTTAAGGTAAGATTCGGGTTTATACTTTGGCTAAATATAGCTTGACTCTATTATTCATTTATTTATGGTATACTTAGTCCTTATGATTTACTTTTTACAATGTTTTGTATTTCCCTAAACCTTACTCCAGATCTCAACTTCTGATGCTTTATTATTCACTCTCCCCCTTGAGATTTTCTAATGGTCTCATGAGGAACAGATGGTACACCCAAATATTTGGAAAATATTGGTGCAAAATCTCTAACTCCTTAATTGCATGTATAAGGTAACTTTTATCATTAATACTGTTTTGACTTACCACTTGCTTTGTTGTGATTGTTGCTGTTATTGACTTCATTTATGGTTTCATACTTCCGCTTTCCTGAGGATGTATCTTCTTCACCTACCCCCTCCTTTGATGGTAATTTGGTGGATGTTATGTCTCCTCCCACTGATGTTCCATAAACCTCCTGATGTTCCGGACAACATGATTTCTTGTGTCCTAGAACTCCACACATATTACATTTTCCTTGAAATGCTCCTACATTCCTTTCTCCATTTGGATTGGGCTGATTATTTTGAGTAGATGGTAACCCCATTACTGGTTCTATTACTCCTGCTATTGATCCATGAGTTGACTGCGGTTTTAAGCAGTTCCTTTTCATGTGTCCTGGTTCTCCACATTGGTAACATACTATCTTAGGTTTTGGACACTCCTTCAAAATGTGGCCCCGAATTCCACAGTTGTGACATATCTTCTCTGTTTTGTATGTCATAGGTAAATCCGGATAATTCTTCATCATATGTCCTTGGGCCTGACCTATTGTGGTCTGTTTTTGAATTCTCTTTTTCTTTCCTTCAGGTGCATCAATCTCATCATCTCCTGATATATGTGCACTATCCACCAATTTCTGGAACTCCTTTGCACGCACCATCCTGAGCTGCATTTTCATAATTTCTTGTAGTCCTTTCATGAACTTCTTTTGTCGTTTCGCCTCCTTGTTTACTTTCTCACTAATGTACTTGGATAAACGGTTAAATTCTCGTACATGTTTCAGGACTGGGAGTTTCTTTTTCTCTAAGGCTTAATTATCCTTCCTTTTCCCATTGTTCTTATGAACAAATTCTTCTCAAAACTTCTTTTTGAACTTAGCCCAGGTATTGACACCTTCTTCCGGAATCACAAACTTGGATTTCTCCCAATACATGGCTGCGGTTCCGGTCAATAGATAAGTTGCATAGCGCACCTTTTCTTCATCCTTGCATCCCATACTTTTAAGCTTACGGGATGTATCCATTAACCAATTCTCCGCCTCCATAGGTTCTTCAACCATGGAAAAACTCCAGGGTTTGGTTTCTAAGAATTCTACCAGTTTAACCCTAGGATGTAATTCCTTGAATTGCTTCCCTTGCCTAGCCTTTAATGTCTCCCGATAAAACTGGTTCTGCCTCTCGGTTTCAATCTTTATTCCTTCTTCCATACTCCTTATATACTGAAGAACCTCTTCTTTGGTGGTTAAATACAGCCTTTGACTGGGTCCTTCCTTCAGAATTGCCTGGTTAGCCTCCTTTTGTTGTATCACCAACATCTCATGAGCCTTCATCTTTCCAACATTAAAGTGATAATTCGCCTCTCCCTCACGCGAACCCATTTTCCCTTCTAGACTTGTACATCAAGTAAGGACTCCATGAAACATCATGCATATGCCCATAAAGTTCAAACTTCATGCACAGACCTAGTCACACAATAAAATCCAATAAAATCCAACAAATCCAAATATTACCTCTAGCAAACATACACCAAAAGCCTCTAGAAACAGTACTTCGAGTAAAACATCTCTTGTACTTAGGCTTTGATGTTATACACTACAATTTTTGATACATATAGTGTATGGAATTCTACCGTTATATACCTATTTGTATGGCTCATAATGTTCTTTGCCTCTGAAATTACACCATTTGCCCATTTGCAAAGGAATAACTTTTGGTAATATTTGATCCGACTCTAGAGATAGTTGGTTAAATCACTTTATAATTTATTATAACTTAATTATCCTTGGAGTTATATACTAAACATCATCCTCACATTTCTATCCTTTGTTTCTAATATTAACTTCCCTAAACACATTTATTATAACAACGAATAATTCTCAAATTTTAACCAGTTTCATAACCTATATAGATCTACTTATACTACAATAATACTGCCTTTTCATTCATGCCACTATAAATTTGGCATATTACATGGGGTTAGATAAACATAACCCTATTTATTACTCTTAATAAGATTCCATTCTTTATATAATAGCTCTTAGTTAAACAAAACACTAGTTACTTCCCCTACAATAACATGTTGTTTAAGGTTTTGGGGACATACTCCTCTGGTATTTACTATTAGTATAAAGATAATGACAAAATTTTACATCATTTCATGGCTTCTCTTAGTAAGATAACACCATGATTAACTACTCCCTTATGAGGGACTCTAACTTGGTGATATACTACTCTAATTTAGTTATAGTATAGAATAGTCTAGTAGAAGATATATTGTCTACTTACAAAATACTGGATAGGTACTTCCTAAATTAAATAGTAGATACGTATTTATTAATAAGAAAAGAAGTAACCTAAGAACTTCAATAAGGTGTGACAAGGTTATCTCAAGTGAATACTCATCACATGTATAAGGAAATATAGTGTAGATAAGATGGCTTCCTAAAGTCACTATCCAGCCTACAGGTTCTACCCATTTACTAAGTTTCCAACCTAAGGTCAAAGCATATGCTCTGATACCAACTGCGGTGACCCAGTATACCACTGCATGGTGTAGTACACTATAGTCGTTGATTTAACACCAATGGAACACCGTTCCATCCGCATTATATCCCCTAGAGTGGTACAACAGAAACATCACGGGTCCAAGACAACACTTTATATTACATATAGAATATTACAAAAGATCCAGAGAGCTTCCTCGGACAGTGAGGAATATTATACATAAAGAACCAGAAATATCCACTCGGAGTTACTTTAGAAGTACTACTATTAATATATGTGTAAGGCTTGAAAGTACTACTATAGTATTATTCTACAGAAGTAGGTTCTAGATTTTAGGAGTTTTATTTCTATTCTACGCTTCAGCTTGTCTTCGATAGATTCCAGTAATGTCTTTGACTCCGTTGATCTCCCTTAGATATCTTCATCTCTTCAAGTGACTTATTTCCTGGTAACGTCATTGGTTTCTCCAAGATCTAGCAAGGGTTAGAAGATACGTTGAGTACGAGCGTACTCAGCAAGTTCACTAAAGAGAAGTGTTTGATGCACTATCTATAGCCATAGACCATAGGTTGTAGGCAATGCAAGTTTTCATAAACATTTCTTCCAAGGTTGCTTTTATTCTGATAAGCTATGTCCATCAGCCTTCCCGGGTTTACCAAAACTTTCATGGAGTTCCTTTCCCACAGCGTTCGCAGCTCCTTCCCGGAACAGGGAGTAACAAGTTACAGTTCTTACACTCTGCAGAGGTGCGTCACTTTACCCATGAGAGATCTTAGTTTTGTTGCACATCCGAGTTATAGGCTCGTTCACACTTCCTTGGTACGAGGCCCAGACTAAGATCCAAGAAAATCACTGTCCTTCTCCGCGACCCCGCATACACCACGATTGTTGGATGGCCAAACTCAAGGTCGACTTTTTCCCGTATAAAACGGCTATACCTTAATTGGATACACACAAAAACCATTAACACTAGATATCTGTCTTTTGTAAGCCCAGATCCAGGGTAGACTTCCCCCGTATAAAACGGCTATACCCACGATCTACAACTTACAAATGCCTAAAAAAGTGTCCAATGCATGCGAAAGGGAGCCGATCCAGCTGACTTCTCCGTCCCATTCCAAATCTCATGGTTAACGCGTAATATACGGCGCAAGAATCACTGGCGACATTGGTTGTTAAGTCCTAGATAATATGTTCCTTTACCACCAGAACTTTCATAGTAGATTATTACCTCATGGTAAATAACCTATAATCATATTATTATGAAAATAGTGTTTTCTGATCTTTTTCAAATGCAGGTGATGACAACACTGGATTTGCAAAATTCTTTATAGAAAATAATCAAAAGAACATGAGCAAGTGTGAACTTGCCTTTTGTGATTGCAAGATTATGCACTCACGGTCTTCGAGATAATATAAGATTCAATATCTAAAATCAGCATCATTGGTCCGGTAAGGACTAATGTTTAAAGAAGCAAGATGCCATTATGCATAAGGAATGCTATGCAATTTTAGAATTCCCAAAGTGAAACCCTTAGTATTTTGAATAAGTTGGGTATCTTCTTTAAGATTGGGTTTATCTTTAAGTTTATTTCATAAGCAATGACATTGATAAGGAACTTAAGTGTTAACAAACCAAAATATACAAATACTAATAGAGTAATGTGATTATGATTAGTTGTTTTCTGGTGACTAGTATAAGAAGTCCTTGAGTGGAGTTCTTAAGATCTGAAGAAACTAATATATACTTGTTTATGTGAAGTGGCAAAAAGAATAACATTTGAAGAAACTAGTATTTAGTTAAGGTTATTTAGTATTAAGGGTTGTTAGGTCTTACATTAGGGTTGGTGATGGTTATGAATGATGTTAAGTTATCATATTTTAATTGATGATACAAGTTACTAAAGTTAACTTTAAAACATGAATAAACTTCAAATGAGATGTTTATGATTGTTTAAACCAAAGTTAACTATAAAAATAGAAGTGAATTGTAAGATATGATGAGTTTTTAGAATAGTATCTAGTTTTAGGGTTTTGGCAAATATGATTAAAGATGATCCCTTTTTATTTATTTTGTTTGAACGGAAAAGGGCCAGAAGGCCCCAGAAGTGGGTACAATTACAGAGACACCCAAAAACAAGGGGTGAATAAAACATAAGGACAGCACATAAGCAGAAAGGACCCTAAAAGGATAGAAGAAAAAGCAATCAGGTCCTCGTCCTTCTCCACCGCATCCGGTCATCGTCGGCGCCCTGGAGCCCACATCGTCGCCGGGGAACTTGCCACTTGGGACGATGCAGACTACGGAGCACTCACACAGGGCGACAACAAGCTTCCGCCACACGCGGAAGAAGATGCTCGGCCTCATCCGAGCGAAGATGTGGCCCTTGGCCACAGATAACGACGGCGCAATCTCGCCGACGTTGAGGAAGATCTGGAAACGCAGCTTCACGAACCATAGCATCCAGAAGCTGCAGGCTTGCCGATGCAGAAGATCCACTCCAGGGCACGTCGTCCCTACTCTCCTCGCCACCATGGCCGGCTAGAGAAGAACCGCAAAAGCTCGGAGCAGACCATCATAGAGCAAGCAAGCTGACCTTATGGGGGGCCTCCAGCGTCGAAAACCTCCGCATCGACTGGCTCCGACCAAGGGAGCACGGCGGCGGAGAAGATCCACGCCAAAAGACGGCAGCTGTGGTCAGACCAGCCGCATGTCGAGCACCCAGACCGCCTCCCAGAAACAGCAACCACCAGCACGACCTTCTCCCACCCCTCGCCACCATGGCCGGCCAGGGAGAGAAACGACTGAGGCCGCGGATCGGCAAGATCACTTGTTGAGTTGGCCTCTGCCCACGGCAGTAGTAGCCGCTCGCTCCAACCATTGGAGTTCGCAGAACCACCGCGGAGACGGCCGAACGGCGTCGTGCAGGAACGCCGGCGGGTACAGACTAGACGACATCTCGCCATTCGCCACATGGGCAAACACACAGAACCCTAAACCTAGACCTACGACACCTACGACGAGAAGCCAACAACCTAGACTACGGAGAGGGCCTCACTGCCACCGCTCTCCGGCAGCAGCGCCGCCGGAGAGGGCTTTGGCTCGGCCAGAGATGGGAGGGAGAACGCTCAGCTACAGTAGAGAGGGAGGAGGGAGGAGGGGGAGCCAACGGACAAATGTGTCCTATGGCCCTTTTTAATTTAAGTGAAAGATAAAATTTAGCAATATGCAACTCATTAATGGGAGCATATTTAGATGATCTTATAAATTTATTTGAGTTTAGAGTCATTTTTAAGAGTGGTGAAAATATGAAGATTATTCATCCTCTTATACATGAGTGATAAGTTATATTTATTTAAAAGGAGTTTAATTTGAATTTAAGATTTAAAAACATTTAAAAGCTAATAGTTATATTTAAGTTTTATTTTAATTATGGATTTAGACTTAGTAATCAAACTTTAAAGGTTTTAGTGTTTTATAAGAAAATGGGATTATTTCTTAAGAAATAATTCTAAGAATTAACAAAGTGGTTATAAGTGATGAATTTTATTTATCTTAAAATATTCTTAAATAATATACATAGTATTTTTATAGTGAAATATACTTATTAAAGATCTTAAAAATGAATTTTATTTATTTTTAAGTCTTACCTTTGTTTTTATAAAATTCTTCAAAGAATTTAGTGTCTTTAAATATTTGATTTATATTTTATTTGTAAAACTCTAAATTAGTATTTTTATAAAATATTAAAGCTAATTTTATACACAAAAATTATTTTTATTTATTTTTAGGATTTTTCCTTATTTAATGAAATTTCACTTAAGATTTAATAGTGTTTAATCTTTATTTGCATTTTATTAACTTAAATAAGTAAAGTTATATTTTTCGTAGGTGGATATTATTTTTGTGATAATTCTAATATATTAAATATATTTTTATGATTTTTCTATAATTTTCTATAGCTGGAAATGTTTAAAGGTTATTTTGGTAATTTATTTAATTTTCTTTTATTTCACTTCTTATTTTGTTTTGAAATGGGCCTTGTACCCAACATTGGGCCGTTTGTTTGGGGTATATGGGCTGGCCTGGCCCATCTATACCGGGCCTGGAACTACACACCGACCCACCCCTCTCCTCACCCCCACGCACGCACATAGACACGACCCTATCTCTCTCGCGTTCCTCTCCGTGCACGATGCGCCGCCAGCGCCGCCGCTTGTCACCCCGGCCGCCTCCGGCACCGACGCAAGCTGGTGCTGCCTCTCCACCTTTTCCTTCTTCTTTTCCCCCATCGATTTGGCTTGCGTGCCCCTGTTGCGCACTCGTCGGGAACCCTAGCTCTACCATGGTGTGCTGGCTGTCGATTCTGGCGCCGCCGCTCACTGAAGTTCGTATTCTAGGCCGGTGTAGGTTGCTGTGGCCCTCAGGGCTGCTCCCTGTGCCGCCTTGGTGGTGAGATTGATGCTGGGCTAGGTGGTGGTGTATGGTGAGGCCTTCCCCGTGGTGTTCTGTGTTGCCGTTGCCGTCGATACTACTTCTCCTTCCTCTCCGGCGAGATATGACTCGCCAAAGGTAGGTGTTTCTCTCTTCTATGCTCCCCTCCAGGCTTTATCTACCTTGCTATGTCAAGTGTGCTTTCTGTAATTCCCCACTGTCTATATTTCATCTCTAAAGCTAGGGTTCACATCTGGTGAATAACTGTGTCTTGTGGAGATATCTTAGCTCTGGTTTGATTCTTTACCCTATGATTAAATGATGAGGTACTATGGTAAGAGTAGGTTTATGCTACTCTTAATCTGGGTAGATGATATGAGAAACCCTTCTGGATGATTACAGTAGACAAGAGAATTCAAACCATTGGTTTGGATTTTTATCTGTTTGGGATACTTGCTGTTTTGAACATTTGCTAGTTCATGTTGACAGTCAAGAACTATTGATACTGACTACTAGTTGAGTTGGTTAGGAAAATGAGCTAGAAATCATATTGGCTTGAAATTATTGCTGGATGGTGACTGACATATGGTAATTAGCTCTGAATGTGTTAAGATATACACTCCTTTGTCAGGGATAATAGCAGTACACTAAATGATTCCTAGCTTATTAGCTAGGAAAATGATTTGAATTCTTCTAAACTTATATGAGAGGGTAGCTGTTGTATTCTGGATGATCTTATAAATTGAAGATTGTGATATTTGTTGTAGTATGAGCTGCCTTGAATCAAAATGTGAAGATGAGAAGTGTGTAACTGAATATTACCTTTGTTTTAAAATATAAAATGATTCTTAGATATTTTTGAATATCTAAGAAAATGGTTTATTATCAAACTTGATGAAGGGCTGATGTTCTAGTTTTTAAGACTAGATTGAGAGTTTGGTGGGAGTGAGTTTGGGATTGTGCCTGAGGTGCAATTCCAATTCTTTTGGATTTGTGCCCAGCAATCCTTCATGCTTGCTGGTTTGTGCAAAGATGATTTGTATGATTTTATGGCCTTGGTATGATTAGTATAAGTGTTCTATAGCCCTTGCCTAGGATGCAAAGGCTGAGGCCAAACTCTAAATAAGAATAGAGATTATGATGTATCTTTTTATTTCTCTATGAGGAATATACATAGCATCTCTATGTAGATCTGAGAGAACACCCTCCTCCAATCCTCCTAGATGATCATCTAGTTGAAGGGTATAGGAGTGGATTTGATGGGTATTAGTCTCTTTATTTTCCCAAGATGCTGATGCAAAAGAGAATACAGATGCTGAAAATATTGTAAAGTTCTACCTGCTACAAGATATGATTGTTGATCTTGTTCTGGTACTAATTTAAGCTTCCATGCATCCTGTCCTGGAAATCCTTCTCCTTATTCCTTGCTGGATCTACTTTGAATTCCTATCCTGATACTTGATATGCTGGCTAGTTCTTCTTTGGACTACTAGTGCTTCTTGCCTCCTCCTAACTTGCAACCATGTTGCCTTTGCTGTGAATCCCTCTACTCCTAGCTCCTAGATGGCTCCAAGGAGCAACCAGAGATGGTTGAGGGTGAGGTATAACACTCTGATGGGAACTTTGTGTGGATGTGATGTGGAGTGTTGCCAGGTACTTGTTGGCTACGACTGTTTCCTTCTTATCCGGTTTCCTGGTTTGCTATGGTGTTGACATCAGCTACTTGCATGTTGATGTGCAAGCTTCTTGCAAGTGGGACCTGCTGGTGTGGATGAGATCAAGTGAAAACTTGATATTTGTGGAATCTTTATCTTATTACTTTAACTGTCATGGTGAAACTTGCCCCTCTCCAGCCTATGGTGTTGTACTGAGGCAAAATATACTGATATGAACAGATGCTACTTTTTTGGTGAAACTTGTACCTTTCTAAAATTTAGCTCAATGATGAACTTTTAACAGTGCAACTCACTGTTCACTTCTGAGAGCAAACTAACCCACTAACCAATCTTTTATTTTGTTTTGTTTTGTTTTCAGGAAATGAAGAGAAGGAAGAAAAATGACAACTGTTAAGGACATCAGAGAACAGTAGCTTAGGAATTCCTCTTTTATTTAAATATATGTAATTTCTTTTCTGATTGAATAATGTTGAGATATTGTAATTTATATTCTTTTTTATATATTGTAAAAAAACATTGTATTATTGTATTCAATTCAATAAAGTTTACTTATTTCATTTTTTATTTATTTTACAATTCTTTTGTAATGACAATGTCATATATATTGTTGTAATAAAGAATATTGTGATTATTTCAATTATGAAATTCTTTGTCCTACTTATTTATTTCCTAATTGTAAAGACAATGTCTTATATAAAGAATTCTTTTATTTATCTATTGTAAAGTAATACTATATGCATATATATTTATATTAATAAAGAATCCTTGTTATATTTTTTATGTAATCATTTTATTTCAAGTTATTAAATATTTCCAATCTTTATTTGTGAATTTTATAAATTCATTTGAATTTCATATTTGAAATTCAAATACATGTTTGAACAAATTTCTCTGAAACAAAGAATTATACAAAGGTCATGTCGAAATCTATCGCACTTGCTCCGATGTTTCCTTCAGTACAAGAGAGATCCCGATCCCTCCATAGCTCTTTTAGTTTTGCACAAAATTCCCCGAATTTTCTTATGCATGAATGCAATGCACAAACCTGTGTCCTCTCTATTTTTAGGTGCTAATCCTGGGATGTTACATTGGCCCATTAGATAAATTTTGAAATTCTTTTTGACCCACATGTGCATGGCATAATTTAAGAGACACTCTTCGCAAAAAAAAAGAGCAAACTCTGACACGTGCTTCTAGACACTATATGAGAGTAAAATGTGGATCATGTTTAGTACATGTTTATACTAGTAGCTTACTAGTATTGTAAATATTGGCTAGCAAAATAGTGGGCTGCCTAGGGTGGTAGTTGTGCACCCCCATCTAGCCATTGAATCACTTCGTAAACAATACATCATATTAACGTTGTTAACCACCGAGTGTTCCCTTATTTTTTTTCTTCTTCTCACACCGAAAGCCACCTAACCGCACGCACCCTCTCACTCTCCTGCCTTTCCCCTACCTCCCATGATTCCCCACCTGCACCTCCCGGCCAACCCCACCTCATGGACGTCGGTGGCATCCCACGCACCCCCATGCCTCCCGGACGCCGGTGGGAACACACGTGCCTCACGCATCCCGGATGCCGGCAGGAGCCACACGCATCCATGCCTCACGGCCGGCGGCGGGATCCCACGCCTCCTAGCCTTTCGGCCGCATCCATGCTCCTTTGTGGCATCAACTGGCTTGGGAGGTAGCGGAACAAGACACACGGCAACCAAGGTCTAAACAGAAGTTAAAGGTAGCAAGAATTTTTACACTGTATTTTTCAAAATGAAGGCAGGGCACAGTTGCTCCTTGTGGATAGGGAAACCGGAACAGGACACGCGGCAACCAAGGTTTGACGGAAGTTAATGGTAGCATGAATCATAAAACAATATCCAACGGCCTGCACCGTATGCACAACTACCCTCCTAGGCAGCAAATCAGCGTAGATATTTGGCTATAGTGCTGACTATAGATGACATGACACTTGCTTATAGTCAACATCAGACTATACTACTGAACATGCTCTGACATGGTACTATTGCTACCATCAAATTTCCAAACACAAAACTCAAAGTCTAAAAGAATACACAAGTCTTAAAGTAGCAAGATACAACATCAATAGATAGTCTACCGCACAAATGTGTGGGCCACCCTGCTAGTCTGTTTGAAAATATAAGTACAACAATATAGTATAAATCTATACATGAACCAAACCACGTAATAAATGCATCTTTGTTAAGGATACATGTCAATGTAAGTTACAGGAAATTCAGCTTGTCTACCATGTAGTAACAAATTAAACACACATGCATGCAACAAAAGGTATACTTAATGCGCACACAGGATCGGAGAAGATTGCCCGCCTTGTAGCACCTCTTCTTCCATCTTTTCCAGCTAGCCTGCCGCTGTTTATTTGGTCAATCAACATCGCCACGCCGAGGCGCCGATGATGGCCCGGTCCTGCCAGCCAAGTAAGAGGCACCCTTTGTCCTCGTTCAGCCGGTATCCATCGCCAGCGCCGTAGAGTCCTAAGAGAACCTGGCTCTGGCCAACGGCGGCTGGGCTGAGCGGCACGGCCACGAATCCAGGCCCCTCCATGATGTGGCGCCACCGGTCCAGCCGCTCGTGTCGTGCAACCCTTTCAGCGCCCTCGCAAGCCACCACATTGCGGATCTCCGGCGCCAGCAGGCACTGCTCCACCTTCATCCGAGGCGCCGAGTCCGCCGGGAACGTCGCGTCGAGCGAGTCGAAGATCGCTGAGTAGTAGTGCAGTGCCTCCAAGAACCTACATAAAAAGATTTACAGACAGACTATATCATTCAGATTTAATAATATCGTAATCATAACTGATATATACTATCACATATTCTTAAGTTCATAATCCATACATGGAGCAAACAAGTTGGAAAATATAAGAAATTTAAAGCTGTGCCTACCTTCCCAGGAAGTATGGGCCGTTGTGTCCGGCCTCCTGCTCGACCAGCGTCATGATTTTGGGTGCCTGGTCGCGGATCATCGACAGCAACGGGCCAAGGTGCACACGCGGGACGCGGTGAAGGCGGTTCACGGCGTTCACGGCGAGCGCCTCGCCGACACGCCGCTGCAAGGCAGCGGGGCGCAGCCGCTCCAGCTTGTCCGCCACGGCGGCATGGTACTCGAACGGCACGCGCAGCGATGCCGCGAGGGAAGCAAGATGCCGCCCGGTCTCCCTTACCGCCGCTGCCGGGTGGCCCACCCCTGTCAGCCTCAGGGTGGGTGGGCCACCTGGCCGCGCCGCGAGCGCCTGGAGGAACGCCGGCCACTGGTAGCCCTGGAGGATGTCGAGGTCGACGACGTGGACGCGGTCCTCGCCGTGGAAGGCCTCGAAGATAGCCTGGTTGGCAGTGAAGTGGGCAAACTTGATGTAAGGGCATGCCTGGTAGAGGATCTGGTAGATCTTTAGGGTGTCCGGCGATGGCGGGAAGGGGTAGGGGGCACCCGCGGATCGTGGGGAAATGGCGGTGGCGCCGGAAGAAGACGACGAGGAGGAGGAGAGGGAGAGGCGAGCGGCTAGAGCGTCGGCGAAGTAGGACGCGACGCGCTGCATAGAGTCGCCGAGTGGGGAGGCGATGCGACGGAGGAGGTGGAGGTGCCGGAGCGCGGAGGGCTGGTCGCCCTTGGACACGAAGTCGGCGCACGCAAGCAGCAGGTGCACCAGCTGAAGACCGCTGTCCTGCTCCTGCATCATGAACTGGAATTGTCAGTTTTCAGTAGAACTACCAAGTACAGTAGTAATAACTGGTATTCAGGAAATAGGAAATGATCAAATATCTTATGATTGAAAAAATCCGAATTAGAAAATGGCCGAGTACCAAATAGACCCCCACTTCTATATTTCCTTGGACAAACCATTCATATGCCGTGCGTGTGAATCGTGCAGTATTGGTTTTGATTCTAGCAAGGTAGAACCTTTTTATCGACAAGGTGTCCTAATTTGTTGCAGAACCGCACCAAATACTTTCTCCGATCCATATTAGTTGACTTGGATTTTTCAAAATTTGGATTAACCTATATACTAAATAGTGTCTAGATTTATCAAAATTAACTAATATGGGTCGGAGGAAGTAAATGAAGTATACTAGCTCCTATCAATTTGGTGTATTCAGTCAATACACAATGTTCCAATATTAAATTGTAGTAACTCAAATTTCAAAAATCTCATATTCAAAACTGATCTCAACATGCAAGCTCAGGGTGCTTTACATCTAAAATTTTATTATTAGAAACTCTTTACTAGCCAGTTATCTACACTTAAAAGTTGCTTCACAAAATTACTTGGATTGGTTATCTAAAAAATTGAGTGTGACCAGTTGTTGGTGCACTAACTAGCTTTTTTATTTATATAAGTAAATATGTATACCAATATTGACACCTAGATTTTGTTTGTCATTTTTTCCCTTACCTCCTACCTCTCTCCCATGAGTCCAACTCATTTTCGTGCTCATATGCCCCTCCCATCCACCCCTGCTTAGATCTGCCGCCACATTCCTCGGCTAATCGACCTCCTCCGCTTCTGGCTACGTCTATTTGGCTAGCCAACGTTCGCTTGATTAGGTCGATCTTCGTCATCATTTGATCAGCATCAGATGATCAACTCCCCATCCCTCTCCTAATTTTTCCCCTTACGTCTCCTCCTTATCATCATCTCACTTACCCCTCTACATCCTCCCATCTTCTTCATCAATACAACATAATAACACCACACATTTGGGATTTTTGTCCGAAAGGGTAACGTAGTCCCAGCCTCTACATTGATGGATGCATGGAGCCCTTTATTTAAGCCACTCATCTAGCATTGCTCTCCAACCAATCGGTACCACCCGAGCCGCACGAGAGGTGACTCGAGAGGCGAAAACGCATCTCGGCGCCTAGGGCTCCGGCAATCCCTGAACCTCCTTCCGCATCCTTAATATATTAAAAATTCAAGGACCATCGCGGATATTTTTTTTTTGGAGCAACCGGCAGGAGCTCTGCCTTTTCAAATAGATAGAGGGAAAACGAAACACACGGTACATGGGAGCATGTTTTGGTTAAGGTGAAAACATGCGGAAAAACACTGCAGAACAAAAACCCCAAAAAAACGCCTAATCAGGCTCCGCGGGAATGGCAGGCCCGAAGGCCACAAAAGCCTGGGTGCGTTGCGGATATATTTAGTGTACTTTATATATTAAGTTGGTGCAGAGGCCATGTGTACTTCATATATTTTTGACATTAATATATTTCCTTTATCAAAAAAATCTGGCATTAGGCAAAAGGAAAGGATCGGTTACCAATCCACTTTTATCTTCTTGATACTAATATATTCATTTTATCGAAAAACTCTGGCATTGGGCAAAAGGAAGGGTCAGCTACCAATCGACTTGATTCAGTTTAGTTCTATCTTATTTTCATATTGGCAGGTATATACACATCGAGTTTAATGGTCGTTGAGAGACTTAGTAATGATGTTGCACTACACATAATTTTCCTAGATATTTTGGTACACTTGTAACATAGCAAATCAGTATCCAAACTTAGTCGGTGTTGGTATATAGGTGTAGGCGTACCCCAGCCCATTGACAACTTCCTCCAGAAAAAAAAAACGCGTTAATTTTGGAGGCCAGATGATTGTTGCCAGGTATGTATATTATTATATGCACGTGCGCTACCTACAAAACATTTTTAGGCTCTTCTAGGAAGCTGTCATTCCGTCGATAATATCTTTGCATTGCCAGGTTCTAGGCAAAATTCCAATCAGATAGCATCATGGCTAATTTTGGCGTGTTGGGTTAACACCTGAGACAAAACAACTGTCTCGTTTGGGCGGGATAATTTACTTATGGATATGTATAATAAAATAAAGCACACGTACGGAATGCATGGACTGCGACCATTTGGCATATCCTGGCAACCTACGTGATTCACAATTTAGGGACTCCTGAAGTAAAAAAAAAATGCACACAGAATGCAATACAATCTCTTAATTTAGGTGAAGAAACATGTAATCTGCATAATTGACGCTTGTTGCATGGTGTGTTACTTACCTGCTCAACCTCTGACTGGATAGCTGAGCCCAACATGCGGTGCAGCTGGGAGGAAGAATCTGTCCATTGGTCAGGCTTTGCAATTTGGTGTTGCACTGACAAGCCTTCTTCTGCAGCTCCGACGAACTGGTTTGCAAAGTAGACGTGATCAGGGTGATGCAAGATTCCCCCCACCTGAATCCCTCCGCCGGCGTCACCACCACCTGCCATCACAGCTGCCACATCTATATCCCTGCCTCCATACCCTGGTTCCGGCATGGCCAGGCACTCCGAGAGCGTGGGTAGCTGCGACTGCGAAGACGACGTCGGAAGAACAGCGGCGATCTCGCCGCCGACAGGGGCCTCCTCCTGATCTGGCAGTTGGTATGCGAGGTAGCCTTGTTTGTACTCGTCCAGAAAGGGGTCGACCATGGATGGCAGAGGGAGATTATTCTCGCCATGAACGCCGTAGGACGAGGAGCAGGAGAGGGAGGATGGGCCGTTGCTTTGCTTGCTGCTGCTGTTGTTGCTATGGTTGTTGTTGTTGTACACCTTGTGAAGCGGGCTCATCGACGACGACGACTTTCCCTTGTTGCCATGGTTGTTGTTGTACTGCATTTGGGGGCTCCCCGCCGCCTCGACTCCACCATGCACGTAGCCTTGGTGGTTGTACAGGTTGGAGAAGGTTGTCCTCCTCGGGGACGAAGAGGCCATTATCTCTCTCTTAGGGGACGCCACCATGTAGTCTCTCATGGGTGAAGAAGACATCATGTAGTCTCTCTTGGGTGAAGACATCATGTAGTCTCGCTTTGGTGAGGAGACCATGTAGTCCCTCTTGGGGGAGGACACCATGAAGTCTCTCAAAGGGCTGAAGTCCCTCCTAGGAGAAGACATCAAGAAGTCGGCACCGGACCCGGCGCCGCCGATCTGGTCGGCGAAAAGAGACTCCCACATGGCAAGGTCAGGTGACTGGATCTCACCATCCATGTCCCCGTCGAATCTGAGCGCTTGTAGACCAGCTAGGGCGTCGATGGCGTCGGGATCGGTGGAAGAAGCGACGATGTTAGACTCCGAGAACGAGGCGGTGGGAGATGTCGGTGCCTGCTGTTGGCGTTGTAGCTTCGTGCTGGAGGTCATGTCGGCGCAATTCAGTGTCCCCATGCCGGCCGCCTGAGCACGTCAGATAACAACTCCCAGCTACACCAGCAAGGATGTCCCAGCTACACCAGCAAGGATGCATATAACAGGAACACCATCATCAACTTCTCAAATTGACATGGGTGGAGATCTAGGTATGTGAGGATGAAAACAAGAGATCGATGAAGGTTGGAATGTGTTGAGCTTCTCTTTGTCTACCTTAGTTGGTTCATGGTGTTGATGGGGGGAGCGAGGGGGGTAAAGAGGAGGGTAGCCAGAAGCGTGTGCCCTGAAAAAATGTTAGGACATGCTTGGAGGCATCATGTTGGTCTGTACGCACGTCATGTCAATACAGTGTTAATTTTGGTTGGCTGCTAAAAAGAAAAAGGAGCATGGTTCGGCTGGCTAAATTCCTTCTGTAATCTTTTGTTGTTGTCTATGTCTTATTGGTGAAGGGTACTTGCTGTGGCCACATATAACGATAAAACAGGTCTCACAAGAAACCAGGTCCTCCAAAGTAAAAGAGACAATAGAGTCGCCTGGGAGGAAACCTCAAGGCACCTTTGATAAACAAATGGAGAGTGAGAGAGAGAGGTTGGAGAACATATATACCGTCCTGGAGTCTGGTGCCACACGGAGCTATTAGAATACCTGGCGCTGTCAAGATCTACTTTTTGTCGTCTGCATCGGGCTTGTCGACCAAGGCAAGTACAAAATTACAGCCGTGATTACGCTGGTGACGACAGAGACGAGGTATGTCAAGATGGTTTTGCTTTTGAATGCTAAAGGATCGATCTCAAAGTCTCATGTCGAGTCCGAGACTGCTCGGCTAAAGGATCTCAAAGTCTCAAAGTTTTCTGATGTATTCAAAGATGTGGGGAAGGTGATGATACATTGTGTGAGAATAAACGTGGAGAGGTGATTGTGAGTCTGAAGATCGGTGATTTGCAGCAGTGTTGCCATGCTGCTGCGATTCGTTAATCACATTGGCGGATTTTTTTTATCTTTTTTAATTTTTTGGCTTTATGAGAGTTTCCTCCACACTGACATCTTTATCTTGAACTTCTTGACCTTGTAATCTGACCTACTATAGTCAACAGAAAATATCCACGCGTTAGTCTTTTCTGCCCCAAGAATTATTTTGCTATCTAGCGTCATGAGTGTTTACTCATAAGTCATGAGACAGCACAAAAAGTAGAACCATCTAGATAAAATATGAGACATTTGTTAATGAGATTCGGATGGTTGCTCACCATTGGAAGCAGTTGTCATCAAGTCTTAACCATATCTTCATGATTTACTTTGATGCTCTTAATCAGCTAAAGAGCAGCACACATCCATGCCCTGCAGCTGCAAGAGTAACACGATAAGATGACATATAGAAAAATAATGAGATCGGATGGTTGCTCACCAACGGAAGCTTACCTTGATGTGCTTGGCTCTGATCTTTTGTTGTCGCTCTTCTACAGATCTGAACAGCCAACAACAAAAACTCAAACAATGTCAACATTTCATGCAAGGTAGACATATCCTTGATGGTGTGGCAACCTTGCATGAAACGGTTCATGAGCTTCATAGAAAGAAATTGAATGGGGTAATACTCAAAATCAATTTCGAGAAAGCTTATGATAAAGTTAAATGGTCTTTCCTGCAACAAGCTCTTAGAACGAAAGGTTTTTCAGCTGAGTGGTATGCTTTAATCAATAGCTTTGTAGTCGGAGGTAGCGTTGCCATCAAAATCAATGATGATGTTGGCAACTACTTTCAGACTAAAAAGGGGCTAAGACAAGGTGACCCATTATCGCCAATGCTATTCAATATCGGTATGTTATCTATCTTGATTGAGCGTGCTAAGTTTGAGTGTCAAATTGAGGGTATGATTCCCCACCTTGTGGATGGGGGATTATCTATACTTCAATGTGCGGATGATACAATTCTTTTTATGAAACATGATCTCGAAAAGGCCAAGAACCTGAAACTCACGCTTTCAGCTTTTGAGCAACTTTATGTATTAAAAATTAACTTCCATAAAAGTGAATTGTTTTGTTTTGGCGAGGCCAAGGAGATGGCTGGCCTTTATAGTGAGCTTTTTGGCTGTGGTCACGGAGTTTTCCCGATCAGATATTTGGTCATCCCGGTTCATTACCGAAGGCTTACAAATGCTGAATGGAAAATTGTCGAGGAAAGATTACATATACGTTTAGTAGTTAGAAGGGTAAACTTCTCTCTATAGGGGGAATATTGGTGCTAATCAACTTAGTACTTAGTAATATGGTGTTATATATGTTACCCTTTTTTCAACTACCAAAAGGTGTCTTAAAAAGGTTGGATTATTTCCGATCAAGATTCTTTTGACAGGGGATAATGAGAAAGAGTAATATAGGCTGGATAAATGGAGCGTGTTGTGTCGATCCAAAGAATATGGTGGACTTGGTATTCATGATCTAGAGATTAAGAATATAGCCCTACTTAATAAATGTCTCTTCAAACTATTAAACGAGGATGGGATTTGGTAGGCTATTATTCAAAGAAAATATGTTGGTTCAAAAGCATTGTCTCAAATGGTTTAAAAACCTGGTAACTCTCACTTTTGGGCTAGCCTAATGGCGTCTAAGAATCATTTTCTACGCTTCGTGACATTTTCTATTAATAATGGGGCCCAGATAAGGTTCTTGGAGGACAAATGGCTAGGTAATGCTATCCTCTGAGAATAATATCCCGCGTTATATTCCATTTTCCGTTATAAGGAGAAAATGGTTGCCGCGGTGTTGGAATCATTTCCACCAAATATAACATTCAGAAGGGACTTGATTGGTCCTAGACTCAACTCTTGGATCATGTTGCTACATCGTCCGGCACATGTACAATTATCAGACGACCCTGATGAATTCCGATCGATGGAATCTAACTAAGAATGGTCTCTTTACTGTTAGCTCTTTGTACAATGCTTTAGCCCAGTCGGCTATCCTAGTAGTAGATAATAGGATGATCTGGAAGATGAAGATACCTCTTAAAAACAAAATCTTTGTTTGGTATCTTCGCCGAGGGATTATCCTTAAAAAAGATAACCGTGAAATTGGCCCGAAAATCCTAGGTGCGTGTTTTGTCACCAAGATGAAACACCTTTTTTTCCAATGCAGTTTTGCTCGGTCTACATGGTCAATCACCCAAGTAGCTTTGGGATTGTATCCACCATGTAGTATTGCCAACCTTTTTGGGAATTGGTTACATGGTATTGATAACAAGTACAAGATTCTTTTTTGGGTCGGAGCGATCGCCATTATATGATCGCTATGGATGTGTAGAAATGATAAGGTTTTTAATGATATAAACTTTTCTCTCTTGCAGGTTATCTACAGGTGTACTCATACCCTTAGGGCTTGGTCGACATTGCATCGTGCGGAGCATCGCGACCTTTTTATGAAGGTGTGCACGCGGCTGGAGGATACAACACGTGACTTATTTACCAGACATGGATGGCAGCATAATGTTCGGATAGACTTGCCCTATGCACCCTAGGTGTTATTGAAATTTCTTATTTTGATATGTAATTTCGCCTATACCTTTTATTTCTAGTTAGACCTTTTAGACTGGTGTCGGCTGTATGCAATCTCGATATGTAGAGGCCGGGTGTAATACTTTACTTCATGTAATTAAAAGCGCCGTTTATCGAAAGAAAATTCATGAATGTTCAACTACTAAACATAGCAGCAAACTGATTATGTGAGAGCAAAGAGTATAGCAAAAATAGAGAATTACCTCATAAGATGTACCTCATCATCAAAGGTGCATGTCGGCGACGCAGGAGCAGCGTTTAGAAGGAGGCTCCTCATAGCTGATTTCCAGCTACTGATGTACCAACTCAAACCTGCAGAAACATTAATTAAGCCGACACAAACGCTAGAACCATTTGAGGTGTTAGATAAGATGCAACAAAGTAATCCTAAACAATCTAATGAGCAGCAATAGCCGGCGGTGGCCAAAACAATAGCAAGAGCTATACGTTTTAGTCAATAGCAAGATCATATTGCACCTTTCAAACAATGGCATGTATGTGTTCTGCCCATCTTCAACTAAAAAAAAACAGTGCTACGAGAAACTAAACACTTTTTTGATATTAGAAGCGGGTCATTGCACCTTTCAGACAATGGTATGCATGTTTTCTGCCCATCTTCAACTATATAAAAAATAAAACAGTGCTAGAAGGAATTAGACGTTTTTTTAAATATAGTAGAAACGGGTCGGCGTGAGAATTCCAGAAATTCGTTCCTGACAGAGATCAAACTCCGGTTGCTGCGATGCGCCAACTATGACTCAAGCACTAGGCTATTGTCCCGTTCTCTAATCTAATCGATGCCAACTGCAAGTGGTTACCTTTATTATTCATACTGAAATAACCAGGAAGGCGTCTAAGAACAAACCTGTAGTAGCATCTTAGTTCTTGCTCAGCTCCGCGAGCTACCCAAGAAAAATACTTTTCTATAATCCTTTTTGAAACATATTTACTCCCTGACTTTTTATAAACCTTTTTATTAAAAATTTCTTGGATGCCCTAGTGGTGCCATATGCATTTTCCCAAAATGATCATGCAAAGTAATCTATTTGTGAAAATAGATATGTACAAAATAAAATCTTGGTGTGAAATAATTTCCTAAAATCAAATCACCTATTTTTGTTTTGTTTTATAAAATATATCTAACGTGAATTGTATTAAAGTTTTATGCAAGTTTTGGAACCCTATTGGAAATATATCCTTATAATAGTTTCTATCCTTAAAATCATGATGTCAATCGTTTGGGAAATCATTTCTATACCGGAAAGTGTACTATTATTTAAAATATACCTATTTTTAGTTTGAGAAATATTCTAGAATTTTTATAAAGATATTTGAGCTATTTTGGAGCTAAAAGAAATAAGCAGGACAAAATAAATAAACAAAAAAAGAACTAAAACCAGCCAACCAGGCCAGCCCAACTCAAAGTGAGCCCAACTAGCCCACGGCGGACAACCGACAACTCCTTCCATTCTCTCTCCCTCTCTCAATAACCAAAAAAGCCCACCTGGGTTTCCTAGTCCTAAAAAAACAAAAAAAGTCAGATGCCGACAAGCAGACCCCACCCGCTCGTCCCTAACTTCTCCACACCCCATTGCCCATGACAACGCCGACCACGATGCCTCCGCCCCACTTCCCCTACCTTCCCACTCCCTCGACCTCGCCTGAGCCTCCCCTTAAAAGCCCTCGACCCCCTCTATGTTTACCCTCACCTCTCTCTCTTCCTCGCCGCCAGGCTACGCAATTCCCTCGCTGAAGTCCGCCGGCCACCAAGACACCGTCGAAAAATTCCATAAGTATAGGAGATTTCCGACCCCTCCCAACCATTTGTTCTCCTTCTAATTTCCTTTCGCATCCTACCAAGTTTTTGTCTCAATTATTTCGTAGCCAAAATGACTGGAGAAACCTCGACAGCAGTTAACTGCCATCGCGACAAACTCCGACCGTTCCTCCACATCGTTCCAAGAAGCAAAGACCGACGCCGCCGACACCTTTGGCTCCCCGCGAACCGCCTCTCACCGTCATTGAAGACCACATTAGACTTGTCTCTGTCCTCGTCTGAGCGTAACATCACTGTCTCCTTCGTCATCGGCGATCCCAACCACGAGGTGAGCACGTCTCCCTCCCCATGACCGTTTGATCTCGCACCGGCGGCCTGGATTGACCCAAGCCAAAATGAGCTGCTATCTTAGCCGCTAGCCGCGGTAGGAGCCGAGCCACGAGCCGGCATAGAGCTAGTCGTTTGTTTTATGTTAATTCGATGGCCCAGGTTTGCGTGGAGAGCGTAATGGTACTGACCAAACAAAGTCCGCCATGTGTATTTTTCTTTCCTGTTATTTTTGTTTTAGTTTAGAAATTGGCAAAAGACATATCAATATTGCAAAAATTCTTAGTAAATCATTTATAGATCATAAAAATACAAATGATATATGGTTTCAATCAAAAAATAGTTTACAACACACTCACTAATTAAAATTTGAAGTATACTGAAGCAAATTATTTTAAAATTTAAACTCTTAACTAGGGTATTTAAATCATAATAAATGTTCTGTGAATCCAAATTGGGAAAATGATATGTTTCGGGAATCCTTGTGAATAGTACTACAATACCCCACTGTTTTTTTTTCAATTTTGAATATTTTAAATTAAACAATATTACAAATTTTCCATTTGGATATTATGGGCATATATTTAATTCTAAAAATTATTTTGGGGTGTTTATTCTTGCAAGATGCTCATATTTTGGTTCTCTATCCAATGGGACTAGAGAGTAAAATTATCATGTAGGTTTACAATAGTTTTATTAAAATATGAAGCTATACCCTTTTAAATGCTATTTTTGACATAAGTACAAATATAGAAATGATTTTTAAATGGATCTTTTTGCAAAATGTTCAATTTTGATTCCTTTGTCCGATTGGACTAAATTATAAACCATTCCAACAAATTTACGACAAAGATAAAAGCATGTTCCCTAGTACTCCTATAAGTACTATGTTGCAAACAACAACAATATGACAAATAAAGACTTTGACCTAGTACTAATAAAGTTATAGGTGAATAAGGAAATGTTTTAATAAAACTTTTATAACAGGAACAAAACCTTTTAGCATGCTTGTCCTACTTTTCTTTATAATTTTTGTCTACTTGTGCTTTGCCTATTTATTCATTGCAATATTCGTGAAAAGTGTAGATTCCCTAGAGAGTAAAAATTATTTTTGTGGCGCATCTAGTGGTCTCCACTAAATTGTCGCCACTAAAATTAGAATTCTATGGCGCATATGCATATGCACTGCAGAATTTTGAATATGCTGTGGCGCATATGGCCATATGCGCCACAGAACTCAATCCCAGATTATGTGGCGCATGTAGTCATATGCGCCACATAATACTTTTTGTCAGAATTTCAAAATTTTCAAAATTTGGTACAAATACAGGCATATAACAGGTATATTATAGAAAATACACAAAAATGACAGAAATACACATAAAAGTTGCATACAGCAGTACAAATGTTCTAGTTCATATATAATACATCAACAAGCACGAATGTTCACAAGTGTTCATCAATCACATCACTTAGAACCGAATAAGTGTACAAGTACATTTCACAAGTGTTCATCTCACTCACATAACTTACAACCGCACGATGTTGTTACCGCCTACCTTAGGACAGAATGTAGTACACCGTAACCGCGATGCCGGTAAGGAGGAGCGGCACCAAAATCTTCGTCTGGTTTTTATTCCATACGTGTATCCTCCACTTGGCCACCGTATCCTCTCTAGCCGCGTATCCCTTGTAGTTGTTGCCGCTGAACTTATCCACTTGTTGGTGGCAGTCCGCCCACTGCTCGTAGACACCTGGAACCCGACCCTTGTACACAACGTACGTCGGCATCTCTATTGACAAGGCATATTAGTACATCATGCAAATATATATGTTGAAAAATATTAGAGCAAGGCATTCATAAACTTAAAATAATGCATCTATGATAATGAAAGAAACACGAACAACATGTCTGACACAATAACAACGACGGTTTCAAGCTAGGAAAGTTAAGTTTTTCGACACACACACTACTTTTCCACCAATATACACGCTCTCTCGGTCAAGTAGCCTTCTCCTCGCAGGGCACCGGGAACGGCTTGTACATGTCTTTTGTCGTCCATGTCCTGAACTCACCCTGCGCCTTGAGGCGGGCCTCGATCTCCCTCTTGGTGAACGGCCTAGGCTGGTGTAAGAGCCCACCAGTTGTGTTGACCTGTTCCATGATGATATATGATAGCTTCACCTGCATATCATGGAAGTCTTCCCTGAGATCGGGGTCATTGATCCCATGCAACTTTTGGGCCCATCCTCGGAGAGAAGATGGCAGCGTTAGCATCTCACAATCTCGGACAAACCCTTTGAGGTGATGGAAAACGTAGAAGGCCTCCTTCACGCTGCTAGACGTCTGCTTGACGCAGGGGAACTCGCACACGTGCTTGAACTTGTGTGAGCCATCGTCCCTATAAGCCTCCCCATTATAGTCGAAGGGGCCTCCCTGTTTGGCATAGCCCTTGATAGCATCATCCGGAACGCTCTTTACTCTGGCATAGTTCTTCCTCCTCGCACTCCCTGAGTCAAAGCAGGTGGCAAGTGAATACCTCGTGGAGAGGACGATGAGCGTGCAGTACTTGTCTCTACGCAACACACAATGTGGAACAGGATGTTGGAAAAGAGCAATGGAAAGAAATACTTATGTGTTACGGTGGTAGGAGGATGTGTACACTTACTCGGGAAACAAAGGCACAAGGATGTTGTCCTTCCTCTTGCTGTCCATCAATAGCTTCTCAAGGTAGGACTTTTCTCACGCCCGGGTCCCTGTTCCTTCTTCCGGCTAGCTGTCCCGCATGTAGTAGGGATCCGCTATCGTGACAAACGGGGTTTGCTCTCTCTTGACCTTCATCGCCAGATTGAGCACGAATAGGCGGACCAAGTTATAGTCCAGCCGTCTCGAGTGGAATAGCTTGAAGATGTCCTCGTAGGATATGAAGAACACATCTGTGGAGGCATCAGTGATGAAGCACACGTCCTCCGGCACCTTGACGGTGAACACCGGGTAACTCGGGTCCTTGTCCTTGAGAAGGAGTCCCTCTAGTGTCCGGATAATTTCATGCAAACTCATCATAGCTCCCGAATCCAGGCGGCGCAGTTCCGGAGGCAGTATGGGCTGACCAGCTTCGTGCACTCTGGTCAAGCCATCCTGGAGGGGTGGTACAACGTCATCCCGATAACGGATCAGAGCGGGCTGTCTTGCAACCTTGTCCTTGTTCTTGTTCGGCCTCTTCCTCACCCTCTTCCTCTTCTCATCAGCAGTGTCCTCCACTGGCGATGTTATCCCCTCACCGGCCATCCTATGGAGTATGTTAGGGATGAAAATGATTCCGGCCGGTGGAGGTTGTGTTTCGGCGGCCGTAGGCGTCTCCTGAGAAAACCCACGGAAGACCAGGAGATTCTTGGGACAGCTAGCTTGATCGCAGAATGATGGTTCTTCAACGAGAGGAGGCATGAATGGTCCTTTGCCAGCGCCGGTGTTGACGAAGGCATTGACGTTGATCGGTACACCATCATCATCCACCTCGATGTTGGCATCGAATGCCGCCATGTCCTCGTCGTCCTGGGTTGGTGGCGATGTCGGTTGCGGTGACACGGCCTTGCCTTTAGGCGGGGGCGATGGCGGTCGAGGGGAAACCATGCCCTTGGCTGCTTGTGGCACCGGTGCAGACGCTCCTAATAGTCTCTGGTGATGGCTTGTGGTGGCAGCGACGACGACCGGTACAGCAGGAGGTTTCGTCCTTGGCGGCCGGACGACCGAGGTGGCGCCGGTGGAGCGAGACGCAATACGAATCTGGGTCTTTGGCCAAATCATGGGATAGCCATGGCAAACTTCCAGGGTCAGGTCCTCATTGGCTCCCGGAGGTTGCATGGGAGGGTCCATGTCTTCGCACCCCCCAACACCCGATCCAACTCGACGCGCATCATGGGATCGTCCAAGGGCTTGTAGTGCATCGTGCGGTTCGCCGGTTGTATTAGCTTGCCCGTGGCAACATCCTTCAACTCACTGTCGGGCACCTTGTGCAGGAGCACGCACGGAGTGTCCTGAGGCATACAGATATGCATCATGAGATGGCAGCCAATCAAAGGCATTAAATAGAGCACGCTGACTAACTACTTATTTTACCTTGGTGAGGGCGCCGAGCTCGGCTAATGTTGGGACACGGGCGAACAGCGGTTGATCCTTCTTCTTCTCCGACTCTGGTGCATTAGTAAGCACCGACGTCGCCGACTGCTGTGCCTTGGTAGTATCGGCAGGAGGGGGCAGCTCCGGCGCATCCAACTCCATCGGCCGTGCCGCGGGGATGGAGGGCGATGGGGTAACCATGTCCAGCGACACTTGGTGGCTCCAGGTGCTTCCACCGGCGCTGGGCACTTGTATCGGCCCCACCTGACCATCCGCATTCCATTTTGTTATCCCCTCCATTAGCCGAGGGGGTAGCATCTCGAGGATCTTTTGTTGCACTATCGTGTTCACCTCGTCCTTGTCCACCTTACTGCCTCTAGATATGTGATCTTCCGCTTCAGCTCTTCCTTCTCGGCTTGATCCTAAGCCGTCGACTGGGTCCTCCTCTCCTTTCTCTTCTTGGCTTCCTCGTTGTAGTACTCGTGGAACTTTGTGCTCGGACCAAAGCCATAGATACGGCTAGCTGACGTGGGTGGGTTGGACTTTGGCCTCCCCTTGAAGGCGTTGGTCGCCCTGTTGAAAATCGTGTCCCATGGCTCCATCGAGCCCTGGGACGACGAGTCCAGCGCCTCGCGCGCAAACTTAATTTCAGCGTCCTGCAGACAAGGAAAGGTGAACCCATTTAGGAACTTGCCTTCATTATTTAAAATGAAAGCAAATGGATTGCGGGTAAATTCCTTACCAGCTTCTCCTCAAACTTCCTCACATCGTCATCATCGGTGACGAATTCCATGGTATCCTTGTCCAGATAGTAGCGGGCCCAGACAAAGTTTCGGGTCTGCTCATCTGTGATTTTAAAAAAGGGTTTTCTTTCCCGAGACGCTCAACCCCGGCGTCCTCCCATGCCCATATGGTCTTCTTTCCCCTATAACCGCCGCTTCCACATCGGTGGTTACCTATTTTTAGTTCCCGCATTTCCCGACCCTACTCCGTCCATGCCTTCGAATCGTCAGTCTCCATCTCTGCCTTGAATATATTTAACTCATCTTCGTCGATCATGGGCTCACCCTTCTTGATCTTCTCCCAGCTTTCCTTTTTCGTGATCTTGTTCTTCACCCGGGTTCTCCAGCTGCTCAAGGCATTGGCCATCTTCGTGATGGCTAACCTGTTCACCTTATTGGACGTTTCTAGTTTGTCGGTGCACGGGGTCGGGAACTTGTACCGTCGGTGAAGCTTCTTAAGGTAGTTCGCCACCAACCGCTCAATCGCTTCACTTCTTAGGTGCTTCGTGTTGATCGACATGATTTCCCGGACGATGCACATGAGTTGCATGCCGAAACCGGCGGCATCATCCGGAGGCTCCAACGGAAGGCCACTTTCTGAGACCAGAGTGATCTCGTTGGTGGTGTCAGCGAGATTTTATGGCTTCCGATCCTCCTCGGCTTCTTCTTCTTAATGGACGGGTTGCTACTACCGCCATCCATGCGGTCCCCGCCATCGGTCGTGCGGCCTCCACCATCGTAGGTGGTCGCAACCTCCTCCTCGGTTTCATCTATCCGATAGCCCTTGTCCCCCTCTTGCTCATCATCCCCATCATGGCCCGCAGTAGCTGCCACGTCCTCATGTTGAGACTCCGCCGCCTCGTAATGCCGAGACTCCGCCGCCTCGTGCTGCGACGCCACCTCCCAGAAATTGAGGTTCGCCGCTCTAGGTTGGTGTTCGACGCTCATGGCGGCCTTAGAAGCACTGGCCCCATCGGGGACCGAAATGTTAGCACACTTCTAAACAAATTAAACTAAGTTAGTATTAATTAGTGTCGAAAATATTTAAAATGAGCTGCCCATTTCTCCCGAAGTGTCAATTCACTTCCACTTTGGTCGATAAATGGGGCTCGTATGTAAAAAATTACGAAGTCTTGGCCGACAAATTTGGCATGACCTTTGCTAATTTTTTGACATATGAGCCTCATTTTTCGACTAAAATGGATCGAAATTAACATTTCAGGAGAAATGGGAAGCTTAGGTGATTTCCCTGCAAACATTCCACATACAAAAAAGCACAAATTGTGCTCCATAGCCACATATGGTGCTCTAGCAGAATACAGACATCACTAAAAGTGCTCCAGCAGCACAGAAAAGGCACAAATAGTGCTCCAACATTTTCAGATTTAAAACTGGACCAAAATAGTACAAAAACAATAGCTCCAGATTTTTGTTTGCAAAAACAGTAGCTCCAGAGAGTGCTCCAGCATCTAGTAGTTAGAAGCTAGCATCTAAATAAGCTTTGCATTTAATTAGTATTGTTTGCATTTTAAATAAGGACAATATGCTCACTGCCTTCATAAGGACAATATGCATTTAGTACTGTTTGCAAGGACAATATGCTCATTGCCTTAGTAAGGACAATATGCATTTAGTAAGGAAAATAAGCTTGGCATTTAGTACTGTTGGCATTTTAAATAAGAAAGCAATAAGGACAATATGCTCACTGCCTTAGTTACTTAAAATATTCATGGTTAACTGAAATAAATCAACTGGAGTAGTTGAACAGTAGTGCAATACAACTATAGTACTGTAATGCAAGTACATAAATACATCACTGTAATGCAAGTACAATACAGTACACTAATACTCCAAGATACAAAAGTGGTCAAGCAAAAAAATTCATCCATTCCATTGGAGTATTCTGAGTCCAACTTGTGTACTGAAACTAGAGTCTAAAATTTCCTACATGCAACTAGGAAATTTAGTTATGTACTCAGATTCTAAAATGTTTGCAGTGTACTGTCCTAAAACAGTTGTATTCAGGACATATGTGTACAATCGACTAGAATCTGACTCTGTTTCTAAAATTCAGTACTAGAACACAATCATATGTGTACAATCAAATAGAATCTAACATAGTATTTTACCAGAAACATACAAACAAAAGTTTCAGTACAAATAGACAAGTGTACAATCATATGTTCTCTCTTTTTTTTTGACATTCAAGACAGTCCAACTTGTGTTCTAGAAAAACTGAACTTATCCTATTTTAACTTTTTAGACAGACTAGAACACAATGAAAGTACCGTCAATGGATTATATCAGAGTATTCCAAATCAGTGACTCATTTTACAATATCATCATTTATACTCCGAACAATCAGTGTACAATATTAGACAGGTTTGCACTTGAACATTAGTGAGGGGAACTCACTGGAGCAACGATCTTACTCTCCTGCGGACAGTGAAGGAAGGGGGGACAGTGAAGGAAGGGGGCAAGAAAGGAGGGGAGGGGGTCACCTACGGGGTGGTGGTGGCGGTGGTCCTGGACACGAGAGCCTCCTCCTCCTGGTGCTCTGTGAGGCCACGACGAGGTCAGCATGGGCCAGAAGTAAGGGGGACAATGAAGGAAGAGGGCAGGGAAGGAGGGGAGGGGGTCACCTGCGAGGTGGTGGTGGTCCTGTCCGGACACCGGAGCCTCCTCCTCCTGGTGCTCTGCGAGGCCACGACAAGGTCAGCGTGGGCCAAATAAGAGGGAACGATGAAGGAAGGGGGCGGGAAAGGAGGGGAGGGGGTCACCTGCAGGGTGGTGGTGGCGGTGGTCCTGGACGGACGCCGGAGCCTCCTCCTCCTGGTGCTCTGCGAGGCCACGACAAGGTCAGCATGGGCCAGAGGTAAGGGGGACAGTGAAGGAAGAGGCAGGAAAGGAGGGGAGGGGTCACCTGCGGGGTGGTGGCGGCGGTGGTGGACGGCGGGCACGCACGGCCAGCTGACGCCTTGGCCAGCGACGACGGCAGAACAGCGGCAGTCTGGCGAGATCGAGCGGAGGCGTGCTAGCTAGGGTTGTTGGTCGATTTGGGGAAGAAAGTGGGAGAAGGGTTAGTAGGGCCTCATCAAAACGGCCAAGTCCCAGAATTCTGTGGTGCATCTGTTCTGGTATGCGCCACAGAATTGTTGGATATGGTACAAAAGGTGTGTTGCACTATTGTTTAACACAAAACACTGCTTACCACACTGGTTCAGCAGTTGCTCCTCTGTTCTGATGCCTCAGGTTCGATTCCTGACGGCCACGTCGTTTTTTATTTTTTAAAAATATTTTAAGGATGGTAATAATATATTAAAGGCAAGAACTAATATATTTGTCTATTAAAAACAAGAATTAATATATTATATTATATTCTTGTCACACACACCCACATCAATATATCCGCATACATTAGTTTGTCAAAGTAATACATATATGCAGGCGCACGAGCACACATGTGCATTAATTAGTACAAAAAAAGGCGTCAAAAACCGCTAAGTCAGTTCCGAGGTAGCGCTAGTGTCTCTTCACAACAACTTTCTTGCCCTTCTTCTTCGTGGTAGAATACTTTAGGCCGGCTACCTTGAGATTTCTTCTCGTGTATGGGCAACCTTTAGCCGGTAGGGTGGTCTTCCTTCTTACTTTAGCCTAAGTATTAGGCTTGTCGAAGTACTTGTCGAATTCCTCTTCGATCTTGGGACCGCCGTTCTTGTCTATGTCTTGCTTATTGGTGGGTCCTTCCATTCTGATGATGCTCCTCTTGCCCCACCTCACGACAACATGGCTTGGCTTTGACAGGTCGGTAATGAAGAAGCATTGATCAACTTGGCTAGCGAGCACCCATGGCTCATTTTTCATGGAGGCGTTCTTCGATTTGGCATCGGGTATAACCATGGTGGTGAAAAACTGGCCATATTTTTCGATGCTCTTGGCCCATCTGACATGAAACATCGGCACCGTCACTCCGTAGTGGTCGAGTTCCCATATCTCCTCGATCCTTGCATAGTATATTTTCTTGACATCAGTCTTGTCTTTGGCGTATGATAGCATAGTTACTCCCGAGTTTTGGTATTCACTATTCTTGTCCTTCTCCTCGGTGTAGGACATGTAGCCGTTGATGTCGTATGTCTGATAGGTCCTAACGTTGTGCCCGGGGCCCTGTGAGAGTGAGAATATGAGTTTATGATCTTCGGTATAAGGCGTCGGCATGGGACTTTCCAGTAGCCTTTTCTTGAACCACCCCGTGAAGCTGGCATTGTGCTCTCTGGTTATGTCTCCCTTCTTCTTAGGCTTGCCCAGGTTAGCGAGCTTCTGCTCGATTAAGGTTTTGTGCTCTTCCACCCAGGGGCCGACCAACTCTTTGTGTTGTAGCACGACTTGGTTTGCCCTGTCAAAGTCAGCGTGTTCGAGTTTGATGCCGATGTGGAGTGCGCGGTGACCAAATCCAGCGAGCCTCCCTAGGTGCTTCCTGGTGGGCAGACCGACATCTTGGTTCTCGGTGCTTAGGTAGTTCTGGCAGAAGGAGATGCACTCGTAGGTAAGAAAGCCTTTGGCTATGCTTCCATCTGGACGGGACCTATTGCGAACGAATCCTTTGATGACACCGTTCAGCCTTTCGAACGGCATCATGTTGTGCAGGAACGCCGGCCCGAGATGGATGATGTCATCCATAACATGGACAAGAAGATGCAACATGATGTCCAAGAACGCGGGAGGGAATTAAATCTCGAGCTCGCATAGTATCTCGACGATCTCTTCTTGTAGCTTGTCGAGCTGCTTCACGCTGATAGACTTCCTAGAGATGACGTCGAAGAAGTTGCAGAGGCAAACAGCGTCTCACGAATGTTCTCGTCCATTATCCCTCAGATCGCAACGAGGAATATCTGTGTCATCAGCACGTGACAGTCGTGAGACTTCATCCCACTGAACCTCTTTTTCGCTACGTCCAGATATCTGCTTATCTTCATAGAGTAGCCGTGGGGAACCTTGACTCCTATGAGGCAACTGAAAAACCTCTCGAGATCCTCCTCGCTCAGAGTGAAGCATGCAACTTTAAGCACCACCCCATTCTTCTTAGCCCTTTTGTGGCAACCCTAGGTCCCTTCCGTCTGTTCATCATCATCGCCGGAGTTGTCACTATCGGGGTACTGAAGTTCCTTCTTAATGCAAAGAAATTTTAGGTCGCTTCTCGCTTTCGGCCCATCCTTGGTCCTATCCGGCATGTTCATCAGAGTGCCGAGCAGGCTCTCGGTAACGTTCTTCGTGATTTGCATCATATCGAGGCTATGGGGCGTGTGGAGGACCTTCCAGTAAGGCAGGTCCCAAAAAACGGACCTCGCCTTCCATACTCCATGCAACGGTGGTGGTTGTTCCCTCGGCCGCTGCTTTCCCGGTGCAGGGCACTCTTACCAATTGTCCAGAAGCTCCTAGATTTCTTCGCTGCTCAATAGTCGATGTAGGGCATTATCAAGCTCATTTTTTCCATTGAACAGATCTCGACGTTTTCTCCACGAGTGATCCTTGCGGAGCCACATTCGAGTCCTCTGGAACACGATTTTCGAAGACTCGAGATCCCTCGGCAGTTGCAGATGCGGGGTCTTATCCATGCACCTGACACATGCACAGAATCCGTGGTTTACTTGGCACGCTACATATCCTTAACTAGGATAGTCCTACACCGTCGTGAGCAATGCGGCTCTCAGGTTTGAAATAATCTCTAGTGTAGGCGTCCCACGTATGTGTCGGCGTCTCCCACAGCGTCGCTAACTCCTCTTTCAGGAGCCCGAGATACAGATGCATGTTGACACCCGGTTGTTTCGGCCCCTGGATAAGGATACTCATGTGTATGTACCGCTGCTTCGTGCATAGCCAGGGGGAGGTTTTATGGCCATACAAACATGGTCCAGGTGCTGTGCGTGCTACTCTGGTTGCCAAAGGGATTGAGTCCGTCGGTGCTCATGCCCAGCCTGACGTTCCTTCGATCGAGCCCGAACTCATCTTGGAATTCGATGTCAAGCGCATTCCACTGTCTAACGTCCATGGGGTGTGTCAGGATCTTGCCCTTCTCTGGATTATCTTCCGGCTTCTCCCTCTTCGCGTGCCATTGCATGATATCTGCTTCCTTAGGGTCTATGAAATACCGCTACAGACGAGAAGTGATAGGAAAGTACCACACCACTTTTCGGGGAACTTTATTGTTCCCTCTCTTGTATCGTCCCTGGCCGCACACCAGGCACGTGGTTCTATCCTTTTACTCATTCCGGTAAAGTGCGCAGTCATTGATGCATGCGTGGTACTTCACGTACGGCATGTATAGTGGGCAAACTACTTTCCTCGCCTCCTCGATACTTGTTGGCAGTGTGTTGTCCTTGGGAAGACGAGCGGGCCAGAATTTCATGTGAGCGTTGAAGCTAGTGTCAGTCCATTTGTACCCCGCCTTCATCTCCAGAGCCTTCAGCGTTACACTCAAGCGTGTATCCTCGGGCCGGCACCCAGGATATAAATGGAGTCCTCCCGTCTACCTCCATTTATGCCAGCTTGGCTTTCGCTGTGGCTGCAGCTCTTGCGTTGGCCGTCTGCTTAAGGTGAATTTCTTTAAGATGAGGGTCCCGCAAGGCCGAAGTTAGCGGTGTGTCCGTGCTCCCGTCTTCTCTGCCGCCACCACCACCATCTGCTCCGGCATCGTCTCCTTCATGATGATCGTGTCCTCCGGCATCTCCTTCTTCATGATGATCATGTTCGTCGGCATCTCCTTCTTCATGATGAACATGTCCGGGAGACCCTTCGTCTTCTCCCCTGCCCCAGACCTCTTATTCATCATGGCCATCGCCATCTGCCGACGTCTCCTCATCATTCACTAAGAAGCCGGGCATGAAACCACGCGTGAGCAGGTGAGACTCCAGTTGTCCAGAATCAGGGTTGATCCACTTCTGGTGTTTGCACGTTCGGCACAGACATATTATTTTGGTCATGTTGTTCCGAACCATGTCGGCCATCACGTCAGCCTTGTATCTAACCACCCAGCGTTTGCTCATATGGATAACCATGGTCGTCTGCGCGAACATAGACCAAATTAAAGAGAGTATGTTAGAACCATGCACACACACACACACGACACACACACACACATACATGCATGCATGATCGCCGAAAAATTTAGGCATGACCTATCCTAAATATAGGACGTATGGCTAGTACAGAAATTTGCCGAAATGGACGTGAATCAACATTTCGGCAAACCTCCATGCACCCGGCGCGCGCCGGCAACATGCATTGAAGCACAACACAAAGCTCCTCCACAAGCAAACATGCATTCAAGCACAACACAAAGCGAAGGAACATCGTCTCGCCATCGCACACCGCCTGTGGGACCATCTTCACCTACAAAACATCCATACACACCACGCCGAGGCCCGCCGGCCACACAAAACATGCATCACACAAGTACCCATGCACACCTCACAAATCTACAAACCAAATCTACACCACAACCATATGCATAGTGTAGCAAGAGGGTGTGCGATGTGGTGGAGGAGGAAAGTATGGGTGGTTTAGTACCTTTACAAGTAGGAGTAGCTTCCCCTCACAAGTACATGAACCAAAGTAGGTCTAGCTATCAACAATGGAGCTGAGTATGAGCAAAATGGAGTGGGAGGGAGGAGGGGGACGAGCTAGTTGGAGGTGGGAAGAAGGGAAAGGGTGGTGGTAGGTAGGAGGGTATGCCGCCTTTTTTTAGATCTGTTTTGCACATTCTGTGGCACATACGGCAAATGCTCCACAAAATGTCAAAATTATGTGGCGCATATAGATATATGTGCCACAGAAAGCGATTCTCTGGCACATATATCTATGGCCCAGTTCTTTTGGGGGCTTCTCCGAGAAGCCACCCTCCCCCCAGCTTCCTGGAGAAGCCGGTCTAAAAAATTTGCGAGGCTTCCAAAATAGTTAAGTCTAAACAAATTTGGAAGACTCGCAAAAAAATTTAACCGGCTTCCCCAGGAAGCTGGGGGTAGGGAAGCTTTTGGGAGAAGCCGCCAAAAGAACTGGGCCTATATGCGCCAAAGAATTTTGACATTCTGTGGCGCATACCTGCCCATGTGCTGGGTCAGGCCCACATGGGGCCCACAGGAATTTTGTGGCGCATATGGCTATATGCGCCACATAATTCTCACTTTCTATGGCGCATATTTTTGTGGCACATATAGCTATATGCGCCACATAATTGCAAGACTTCTGTGGAGCATTTGCTATATGCGCCACAGAATTAATTTTAGTGGAGCATTTTTCCTATATGCGTCACTGAATTAAAATCTACCTATAATCGTTTTCCTAGTAGTGTTGACTGTTGACTAGAAAACAACGCAGGAGTTGAATGCTTAGCTATGTTGTAGATCTCGTGGGTGGACTCAGATCAAGATATGTGATGTTGAGAGGAAATTATTTTTGTATAATGAAAACAACATAACTTAATGAACCACTTGGATGATCATGATTGATACTTTTAGGTGGAGTACTAAACGAGAATCATTTTCATGAGGTCATATTTATGGTCACACCTCCATATCAATGGGGGACATTTATACGGATCCATATCAATGATTTGCTCCTATCTTATGTGCACATGCGGAAAGCACTGAGGTTTAAAGAGATTGGCGGTGCTCTTGTCTAGGGGCTTCCATGTACGACCACTTGTCAAATGGGTCCTATCTTTGACTATTATGTTGTGGGACCCTGACCCATCGTGACCAGAAAGGTAGAAAGTGTAGGTGGTTATGGTCCATGGTGTGGCTCAGGGGACTACTTCTGAAAGGTCTTGTCCCGGTCTCCTCTCCATCGTGCCACATCTGGGTGGTATGTGTGCGAGGGTTGATTGAGTCTTGTGGGTAAAATGTACAGACCTCTCGAGAGTGTCAAAGCTAAGTACCTATCCATGGCCCTGGTTATGGAGAACAATGATAAACTAGACATTGAACAAATTCAAGAATCTCATGATTCCAAATTCTTAAATTAAAATTTTGATGGGTGAACTGAAATATGCCCGAGAGGCAATAATAAAATGTTATTATCTTATTCCAAGTTTATGATCGATGTTTATTTCTCATGCTAGAATTGTGTTAATAGGAAATGTTAATACATGTGTATTTAATAAACAAACCAAAGTTCCTAGTAATGCATCTTTTTATACTAGCTCGTTGATTAACATATGATCAAGGTTTCCTGATCATGAACATTGGATGTTGTTAATAACAGGATCATATCATTAGAAGAATGATATGATGAACATACACCCAAAGTAGATTTAGCAATATGATTTATTCATTAAGTTTACATCGCTACATCAAACATATACGAAGTAGACCTAGTCCTCATGCCATGAGATCATGTCAATCACTAACACCGGAAGAGTGTCTTGATAACATCAAACATCATACCATAACAAGGTGACTATAAAGGTGGGTTCAGGTATTCCGAAAGTGTTATGTAGAGGCGCATGGATCAGTAGTAGGATTTTTCCATCTTCATGACGAAGAGATATACTCTGGGCCCTATCGGTGATATCACATCAACACCGTTTGCAAGAATGTGACTAGTTCACAAGGATGTTATATCACGAACGAGTAAAGATTACTTGTCGGGAACAAGATCAAAATATGGTATAGTTGATACCTATTATCGGATCTTGGACAATTAAAATATCATGAGACAAAAGGAATTGGTTACGATGTTAATGGTTCACACGATCACTAGAGTCATGGTTGAATATGTGGGAGTCAGTATGGATCTCCAGGTCCTGCTTCTGATTATTGATAAGATATGTGTCTTGCTCTATCATGTCTGAATCATTCACGAACCATACGGTGGCACACTTATGGTACACTGACACTAGGTGGTAGATAAAACATATCTGAGAATAATTTTGTTAGAGCTGAAATTGTTTCGATGATCACGGAAGTGTTTTAAGTCAGATTTCTAAAAATGGTTTAAGATGTGATATTGAAACAATGCAAGGGTTTTTATGTAAATAAACTAAATAATATAATTATTGATAAAAAATAAAAAGTGTTTTTATTTAGTAGATAAATGGACTTAATTGAGTGGGAATTAAATGCATGTGAGTGGAAGAGGAGTTGATGTGAGTGGAGAGTCCACTAACATGAATGAGGGAATAGGTGGGGGACCACCATGGCCGGCAGCCAAGCTCCTTGGGAAACCCCCTCCCCTATAAAAGGATCCCTCCTCCTCTCCACTTTCACCACCTCCTCGTGAAGTTTCTCTCCCCCCTCTAGCATTTCCCCATGGCTTAGGATTAGCGAAGTACATGTTCTACTGGATTCTCTGGATGAGATATGGCGGGTGTATGTGCTAGGGTTTTTTATGTCCTGCTCATTGCTCCTTCCTGACCTTTATATGGAGAGGACAGGTCTCGGGACACACTCAAGTTGGTTATATTTGTAGGGTTAATCCTTTAAACTTCATATCTAGTGTTTGTCGTATCCACCAAGGAATTGTATCCTCCATAGGCTAGAGGACGCCCGAATATTCACTGGGACTCAACATCAACGACAGATTGTCACATGGTCATCTACTGGGCCGAACCAGGTAGGCCAATCTTAGGCACCCATAGGGTATACCTATGTTAGTACCTACAAGAGTACCTTGATGAACCATTTTATGTTCAAGTTGAGAGAATGAATAGCAGCAAGACTTGTGTAGTTAGGATGAAGATGGGAGATAATTCAACAAATGTAATTATGACAACTAGCTGGGACAAGGTTGTCAACAAATTCAAGATAAAGAACAATACATATGTCTCTTCTACTTCTATGAAGAGGAATATGGAGAGATTTACATGCTGATTTTGATCCTGCCAAGTCCATACTTTTTTAGCATGAGTTGTGTGCTATAATTAGTAGAGCTGTGTGGTGTACTAAGTAGAAGCTGTTATCCAAAATATGGATAGTATTAAGTGAATTGTTTGCTATAATAAGTAGAACCTATATGTGTATTAAGTGAACTGTGTGGTGTACTAAGTAGAACCTGTTATCCAACTATGTTTAAGTGATATTTTGATGTATAAGTGATGCTGAATTTGTTCTTAAGTGATTGTCAACATCTATATTATTTTTTAGATTTCAACTCTTGTTTTGTTGTTTATCATGCAATAATTCCTTATCCTATTGTGTTGTTTATCACAACATTTTGTATACATGTTTGCCACGTCTTGTTGATGATTTAATATGATTTGAACTTTGATGATTTTCTATGATTCCAACTATTTTCCTGAATTTTAATAACAATCTAAATTATGGGATGGGACTGGAAATATTTGGTCTTCAATCTAATATGGACTACTCATATTACTAAAATCCCAGGGCCTTCAATCGAATATGGGATAGGCCTGGCAATATTTGTCCTTCAATCCGAGGGCCAAAATAGACATACATAGATGATATAAGTCTCTGGAGAGGATCCTCTCAAGCCACAACCCTACTCTCTCTAGCGCCTCATCCAGTTGCCACTGCAGGCATGGATCCACTGCACCGTCGTATCAACCCTACCCTCTCTAGCACCTCATCCACTGGATCTTATCCGCCGCCTCAACCCTCAGAGGCTAAGCATTGGGAGCCTGATAGGTACGTCCCAATTCTCCCTTATGTTCCTATGTACCATCGTGCTAGGGTTCCTCGTAGGCTTAGGTTTCTTGGAGATTTTCTATGTGTGCTTGGATATTTGTCAAAGTTTGTCGTAGGATTTGGGTTATTGCTTATTTTGTAGTAATGTTAACAGTTGGAAGAATCTGAAGAAAAATGATCTTAAAATATTGTTTTGCTAGCCATGGTCTCCCTTGAGCATTTGTGTTTAGGAACTTGAAATCTTACTTTGTAAACTTTCTTTATAAAAACAAATGATACATTTGTTGGAGTAGTATATCATAGGGATTTATGAATTATAATCAAGATTTTAGACTAATGTTACAATTACATGTATAGTATGCAAAGCCATATTGTGGGAGAAGACTACTTCAGTGGGGAGGAAGAACCTACCTGACCGACGAAGATGATGCCTATAGTGATAATGATGATGAATTCTATTTGGACCAGCAAAAAATCACCATCAGAGGTGGGATAATCATATAGTTATGGTTATTTCACTTAGCTATGTTTGATTTAAGTAGATTTGTGTGACTAACATTTCTTGTTTGCCATTTGGCGGGACCTAGATACAATGGAGAGGAATATTTTGACAAGAATTGCAAATTTGGAAATAAGGTGGTGATGAATTTCAACCAAGTGATGATGCTTAGGAACTATGTTGAGGAATACCCACAACCAGAAGTGAAGGAGTATGTTAGCCTAATGACAACAATATATGTCAATCTTGATGAGGGAAAATGGTAAAATTTTCATGCTGCTACATATACACGGTTGTTTATTTACACTCCAGTATATGTAAATAGTATGTAAAACTTTGAGCATTCCATGATACTATATATTTACACTCCAGTACATACAAACATTGTTGTATCCATTCCCAGATAGTATATTTTATTTAATTATCATACAATTACAGGAATTCACGCTGGTGTTCACAAGTGCTTACCTCATGAAGCTCCTAATGGATAAGAATGTCTGTAGGCATGGTGTGCCAGCCAGGTCCTAGGTGGTCAGTTTAGGTGTTAATCTCAAGTTAGGTTCTCAAATCAAATATTGCAGGTTGATGCTTCACCTGGAGGGAAAAGCCAATATTATTGCTCCAGGATGGGCAAAGGTAGTAGATGAATTCAAAATCAAATAATGTGATGTTTGGATATTTAGTTTCATAGATGAGAGTAAGATCCCACCAAGCCGTAGGGGTCAGTGGTTTTGGTTAAAGCTGGAGTTGCTCAATCTTGAAGAGTGAAACTCCCAGCTGCCTAGATTATCTAAGTTTGTCCTACTACTCTACTATGTTCATCTAAGTTTACCGAGGACCGAGCTTGTAGAACCTCATACTTTGGTGTTTATCTAAATTTGTCGAACCTTGTAATATTTCTATTAATCTTATAGTAGTTGAAGAATAAGTTCATTATTCTCCTATTATGGGTTGTACTGATTTTATTACATGCTTTGTGCCATCTAAACACGGGAGGCATTTTAAAAAGTGCTACCAAAGTTTGTAGGGTACTTTTGAAGAAATTCCCCTAAATCATAAAGTTTAGTGGCAGTAATAAGAAGTGCCATGTGAATTCAGGGCACTTTGCTCAAATCACCCCTAATTAAATATTTTAGGATAGGTTGAAGAAGCGCCCCTACCAAAGTGCCCTATAAGGTCTCATGTGGCCTAGTGCTTGCCCAAGTGTTCCCGTGGACCCCCGCTGCTGGCCGTTGCAGCAACGTGGGTTTGAGTTACGAGGTTTTTGCTTTTTGATATTTCTTTCGTTCTTTTTCTTTGTAAATTTTTTGGTTTTATTTTTGTGCTCTTCCACCGCCGCTGCTCCTTCTCCCCACACCACAACCAAGTTCTATAGTCATGGCCGGTTGATACGCCCATTTTGCATCACTATTTTATATCATAATTTACTATTATTCATTGATATATTTCATATTAAGAGATGATACTTATGTTATTTCATCTATTTTACATGTTTGATGACTTTTGGAGGATGAACCGACGGAGTTAGGATTCTGATGGAAAAAATGTTGTCCAGATGCAATATTTCTGAAGATCAGAAAATCCTAGAAAATATACGGAAATTCCTATTTTTCCAGAAGAAGAAGATAGCAGGAAGGAGAAGTGGAGATGGGCCACAGGGGGCCCACACCACCCCCAGGCACGGGTCCCCCTAGGCTGCACCACTAGGTGGTGTGGCCGCCATGGCCCACCTCTGACATCGCCCTTCCGCGTATATAATACTCCAGAAAACCTAAGACTAGGGGAGTGACCACAGAAATATTCCGCCGCCTCTTCGGGGCGGAAACTACAGAGAGAGAAAGACCTCTCGGGCAGGGAGAAATATGGCAAGAAAATTCCTTCCCGGAGAGGAGAGATCATCGCCATCAACACCTTCATCAAGCTAGACTTCATCGGGATCATCATCACCATCGTCATCCTCACCATCATCACCACTAGCACCATCACCACCACGCCGTACCACTATAACAATTGGGTTGAATCTTGCATAATTCTTAGGGGAAACTTCCCCGGTGTTGAATACTTGTTGTAGTTGATGCTATTGAGTGGAACCATTGGATTATTGTTCATGTTCAGATTGTTACTTATCATTATTTCATCTTTGATCTTGATCCATATGATGTCTCGTGAGTAGTTCGTTTAGTTCTTGAGGACATGGGAGAAGTCATGTTGTTAGTAGTGGAATCATGTTGAGTAATATTTAAGTTGTGGTGCTATTCTTCTAGTGGTTTCATGTGAACGTCGACTACATGATACTTCACCTTTTATGGGCATAGGGGAATGCATTGTGTAGTTGGCTACTAATTGTGGGGTTGCAGGAGTGACAGAAACCTAAACCCCCATTAGGAAACCATTGCATAAGGGAGTGTAGGATCTCAGAGTTTAATGATGTGGTTAGGTTTCTATCTTAATTACTTTCTTGTAGTTGCGGATGCTTGCAAGGGGTATAATCACAAGTATGTATTATTCCAAGTAAGGTCGGTACATTATCATAGGTTCACCCACACAACACTTATCTGACCAAAGAAGATAAATCAACTATATGAAGCGAAAGCACTTGACAATATTCCCATGTGTCCTCGAGAACATTTGGTCATCTTAAGTAATACAACCAGCTTGTCCTTTGCTGAAGAAAGGATTGGGCCACTTGCTGCAATTATTATTATTGTCTTTTATTTACTCGCACTTTATTTATCTGCATTACCAAAAACTCCTAAAAATCCGTTTGCTAGTATTTATAGTGAATCCTTGATCTAAAACGCTTGTCAACACCTTCTTCTCCTCGTTGGGTTCGACACTCTTATTTATCAAAAGTACTACGATACACCCCCTATACTTGTGGGTCATCAAGACTATTTTCTAGCGCTGTTGCCGGGGATTGAAGTGCTACGGAAGAGTGGAACTGGTAAAGGAAATTTCTACTGTGAGTATTGTTTTTATTTCTGTCTGTTATTTTATTTCAATATGGATAAAAAACTTAGTTTCCTATTTTGGAAAGCTACTACCACTGCTAAGCTAGTAGATGAACCACCACCTGCTGAATTAGATCCTTTTAAAATACCTACAAAAATTGTTGATCGTGTTATGGATAACTACTATTTTGGAGATGGAACTGTCCATCCTGGTGATCATTTGCTCTTTATACATGAATTATGCGAGTTGTTGAAGTGTGCAGGTATTACAATGGATCAAGTTAAGAAAAAGATATTCTCTCTATCATTGAAAGGCAGAGCTGTGGAATGGTATAAGCTGCTGAAGAATGGCTGATCTATTGAATGGGAGGAAATTGTACCTCTATTTTATTCTAAATTCTATCCTCCTAGTGAGATTCATAAAGATCGAAATCAAATATATAATTTTTGCCTCGTGATGGAGACTGAAGTTAATAATGCTCAAATGTCCCATTCATGAGCTCCCCAATAATATTATTATTAATAACTTTTATGAAAGGCTTTCTCTTCATGATAAGGATTTATTGGATACTTCTTGTGCTGGATCATTTACAGGTATGAAAGAAGATGCTAAATGGGATATTCTAGACCGTATGCAAGAAAATACTGAAGCATGGGAAAATGACAAAGGAAGAAAGTCAGGTATAAATTATGACTATGAATGTATTAAATATTTTATGGGAACTAATGACTTTCATAATATTAGTACTGTTTATGGTCTTGATTCTCAAGTTCTTGCAAAAAAAATTAAGTCCTTTGCCTCTTATATTGAAATTCACAAAAAGGAATGGAACAAGTATCATGCGCCATATAAAGATATTGTTAATTGTGTTCCTGCTAGAAATATTGAAGTTTGTATTGTTGATCGTATTTTTCCTGAACCTTACATTGAGAAAATACCCTTCCCTGCTAAGGTAAAGGAACATTCTATGATAACTAGTGTGGCTAACAACAGTACAAAGAAAGATGTAGAACCTGATGAACAAACAAATATTGAACCTGCAGTAGCAATTGTGAAAGACCGTGTCACTAAAAACATAGAAGATGGACACATTATCTTTTGTGAAGATGCTTCTAATTGTTTCACATCCTAGTAGAACTAGGAAAGCTGGTGTCCCTGTGCTTTCCGTCAGAATAGGTGATCATTTCTATCATGGTTTATATGATATTGGTGCAAGTTCAAGTGCTATTCCTTATGATCTTTACAAAGAAATTATGCATGAAATTGGTCCTTGTGAACTTGAAGACATTTATGTGGTTATTCACCTTGCTAACAGAGAGACCATCTCTCCAATTGGTATTGTAAGAGATGTGGAAGTTCTTTGTAACAAGACTAAATATCCTATTGATTTTTTAGTACTATGTTTAGCTGCTAGTAAAACTTGTCCTAACATTTTTGGTAGACCTTTATTGAACACTTGTGGAGCTACTATAGATTGTAAGAAGGATAAAATTTTAACTAAATTTGATGGAGAATCTTATGAGTTTAACTTTTCTAAATTTGCTAAAGCTCCTTATGAAAATGAATTGCCTGATGAGGATTTTAGAGTTGAACAACTTGCTTCTATTTCTCTTGCTCCTAACAATGCTTTGTAGCAATATATGGAAGACGACGAAAGTGAGATCTTCATGGAAGAAATAAATGAGATTGACGAGATTCTCCTTCGTCAACCCAAGATGCTTAAGCATAATCTACTTGTGGAAGATTTGGGTACCACATTACCACCTAAAAAGGATCCAGTTTTCAACCTTAAACCTTTACTTGATGATCTTAAATATGCTTACATTGATGATAAGAAAATATATCCTGTTATTATTAGTTCTAAACTTTCAGGAAAGGAAGAGGAAATATTATTAGAAGTATTGAAGAAACACCGAGGAGATATGGGTTATACTCTTGATGATTTAAAAGGGATTTGTCCTCCTATATGTCAGCATGCTATTAATATAGAACCTAATGCAAAAACAGTTGTTGAACATCAACGCTGTTTAAATCCTAAGATGAAGGAAGTGGTAAGAAATGAGGTATTGAAACTCCTTGATGCTGGTATTATTTATCCTATTGCTGATAGTCAATGGGTTAGTCCTGTTCATTGCGTCCCTAAGAAAGGAGGAATTACTGTTGTGCCTAATGAGAATAATGAGCTTATTCCTCAAATATTAGTAGTTGGTTATAGGATGTGAATTGATTTCAGAAAGGTTAACAAAGTTACTAAGAAAGATCATTATTCGTTACCTTTTATTGATCAAATGTTAGAAATGTTGTCTAAGAAGACTCATTTATGTTTTCTTGATGGTTATTCTAGATTCTCTCAAATTGCTGTTAAACAACAAGATCAAGTGAAAACCACTTTTATGTGTCCTTATGGAACTTATGATTATAGGCGTATGCCTTTTGGTTTGTGTAATGCTCCTGCTACTTTTCAAAGATGTATGTCTACTATCTTTCATGGTTTTTGTGAAGAAATTGTAGAAGTATTCATGGACGATTTTTTCGTCTATGGAAATTCTTTTGATAATTGTCTGAACAACCTTGATAAAGTTTTGCGGAGATGTGAAGAAACTAATCTTGTTCTTAATTGGGAGAAATGCCACTTTATGGTTAATAAAGGAATTATCCTTGGACATAAAATTTCTGAAAGAGTCATTGGAGTTGACAGAGCCAAAGTTGAAGCAATTGAGAAAATGCCCTATCCTAGGTATGTTAAAGGTATTCGTAGTATCCTTGGTCATGCTGGTTTCTATAGGACGTTTATTAAAGATTTCTCCAAGATATCAAAACCTCTTACTAATCTTCTCCAAAAAGATGTACCTTTTGTTTTTTATGATGATTGTAAGGAAGCTTTTGAAACTCTAAAGAAAGCTTTAACTAGTGCTCCTATTGTCCAACCACCCGATTGGAATTTACCCTTCGAAATTATGTGTGATGCTAGTGATTTTGCTGTAGGTGCTATTCTCGGATAACGAATAGATAAAACGTTGAATGCTATCCATTATACTAGTAAGACTCTTGATGCTGCTCAAAATAATTATGCTACTACTGAAAAAGAGTTCTTAGCTGTAGTCTTTGCTTGTGATAAGTTTAGACCTTATGTTGTTGATTCAAAAGTTACTATTCATACCGATCATGCTGCTATTAAATACCTTATGACAAAGAAAGATGCTAAGCCTAGACTTATTAGATGGGTGTTGCTTTTACAAGAGTTCGGTCTACATATTGTAGATAGGAAAGGTGCTGAAAATTATGTTGCTGATAATTTGTCTCAATTGGAAAACATTCTTTTGATCCTATGCCTGTTAATGATAGTTTTCCAAATGAACAATTGGCTGCAATAAAGGTAAGCTCGCGAGAGAGTCCTTGGTATGCTAATTATGCTAACTTTATTGTTTCTAAGTATTTTCCTCCAACCTTTACAGCCCAGCAAAGAAGGAATTTTTTTTATGATTTGAGGCATTATTTTTGGGATGACCCACATTTATATAAAGATGGAGTGGATGGTATTATGCGAAGATGTTTTCCAGAATATGAACAACAAGATATATTGAGAAAATGTCATGGTAGTGCTTATGGAGGACATCATGCTGGAGATAGAACCGCACAAAAGGTTCTACAATCAGGTTTCTATTGGCCTACTCTTTTTAAAGATGCAAGAAAGTTTATTTTATCATGTGATGAATGTCAAAGAGTTGGTAATATTTCTAGACGCAATGAAATGCATGTGAGTTATTCTCTTGTTATTGAACCATTTGACTGTTGGGGATTTGACTTTATGGGTCCTTTTCCTCCTTCAAAAGGTTATACTCATATTCTTGTTGCTGTTGATTATGTTACTAAGTGGGTAGAAGCCATACCTACAACAAGTTCTGATGGTGAGACCTCTTTAAAAATGCTTAAAGATGTTATTTTTCCTAGGTTTGGCGTGCCTAGATATCTTATGAATGACGGAGGTTCTCATTTTATTCATGGTGGTTTTAGGAAGACCCTTGCTAAATATGATGTTAATCATAGAATTGCTTCATCTTATCATCCCCAAACAAGTGGAAAAGTAGAATTATCAAATAGAGAAATTAAAACTATCTTGCAAAATACTGTTAATAGATCTAGAAAAAATTGGGCTAAAAATTTGAACGATGCTTTATGGGCTTATAGAACTGCTTAGAAAAATCCTATAGGAATGTCTCCTTAGAAAATGATTTATGGAAAATCTTGTCACTTGCCTTTACAATTAGAACACAAAGCTTATTGGGCAGTGAAAGAACTGAATAGATATTTTAAACTTGCTGGTAAGAAAAGATTGCTTGACTTGAGTTCTTTGGATGAGTGGAGAAGTGAAGCTTATGAAAATGCTAGACTCTTTAAAGAAAAAGTAAAAAAATGGTATGATAGGAGAATTCTTAAGAGAGAGTTCCATGTTGGTGAGAAAGTTTTATTGTATAGGTCTCGTCTCAGATTTTTTGCAGGAAAATTACTCTCAAAATGGGAAGGGCCATTTATCATTAAATAGGTGTATCGTTCAGGTGAAATTCAATTTCCTCATTGAGAGACAACACTACACAAGTGGTGAATGGTCAAAGGCTCAAATATTATATTTCTGGAAATTCTTATAATGAAGATATTGATATTATTCAAGTGGTGACTTCGGAAGAATTTATTAAAGACCAAATTCAGGAATCTGCAGAGTCCGTTTTCGAATAGGTAACAGTTCTGGTAAGAAAAGATTCGCGAAAAAATTTCCAATTTATATTTTTGAAGTTTTTATTTAATATGGAAGATAATGAGTCAAAAGAGGGACGGAAACGGTGTCCGGGGGGCTCACACCACCCATTGGCGCGGGCCCACCTGGCCGCGCCACCAGGTGGTGTGGCCACCTTGGAGCTTATCTCCGACCCGTTTTCTCCTAGTACCTTCCTTTTATCGTTAAACTTTGTGATATATAATCCCCCGGATCCCCCAAGGTCCGTATATCATGTTCTCGTTGTGTTTTCATTTTGATCTGTTATGTTCAGATGTCATTCAAGGGTTCGTCTTCGGAGGACTATGAGTTGCGATGTCGGCGCGAGCTCCTTCGCAATCTTGAGCAGAGGACTTTCGTTGGATGGGTGGAAGAAGAAGGGATCATAGATAGGTGCGAAGACATGGATCGAAGCGTCGAGGAGGAGGTAAAGAACATGTCAGCAGGCATGAAGGGACAGATTGCTACATGATCAAGGGCAAGAAAACCTACTCTTGTAGGGGCAATTAACACTGGACGTGCTTTTTCTCATAATATGCAGGGGATAATACCTCCAGTTCCAGACCTCAGTTCCTGCCCTACGGCAGTGGAAGCCCTTCGATCCACTGACGAGTTTTGTGATAAGTACCGAGTCCTGAGGAGAAAGGTGGATATACTTCAAGAGTAGAATAACAGGCTTCGCAAGATGCTGGAGGATTTCCTCACTCCGATCATGATCACACCACCACCACCAAAGGATTAACTCGTCATCAGTTTTTGGCATCCCCTTGGTTTGTTCCAAGCTTGGGGGAGTGCCGCGATATCACATCATTATCTTTTATCTTTTTACCTTTTTAGTAGAGTCATATCATGAGTAGAGAAGTTATCATATAGGATGGTTTTGTAGGGTTCGTAGCATAGAAAACTAAAATTTTCCTACGATGTGAACTATGTACCAAGATCTATCTACTAGATACAAACAATGGGCGGATGTATATTCGTAGAGAACATACCCTTGAAGACCGACAAAGCTTAACGAGTTCGACTCGTGGTTGATGTAGACGATCTCTTGCCGATCTCAAGATTGAGAGGAAGTCCTAGCGCCGCAAAACAGCAGCGCATCCGTGCTCGCACACACGTTCTAGGCACCGAGCAACCTCCTCCTCCTCCTCGCTCCAGCGATGCAGCGGAAGCACAACTCTTTCTTGCCGAATAGCCACCGGGAACACGTATCTCTCTAGTCCGAGACCATGGGGAATAAATTCTAGAGGGGGAGAGAGATCCTTCACGAGGAGGTGTGAGTGAGAAGTGAGAGGAGGGGCTCCTTATATAGGGGATGGGGAAGCCCAAGGGGGCATGGCCGTCGGCCATGGAGGGTGCCCCCACCTCTCCCTCATTCATGTGGGTGGACACTCCACTCACAAAATGGCCCTTCAATTTTCTCCACTCAAAACCCACTCAAATTCCCATTAAATTTCCACCAAATTTAATGCAAACTCTCATTAAATAAAACTCTTTTATTTTATTCAGAATTTGGTAAATTAATTTAATGACAAACATTCACAAATAACCCCTTGCTAGAATTCTATTTCACATGCATAACCACTTTATGCAATTTCACCCGAAAACCTATTTCGGTATCTAGTGAAATAAATTCCTGCGCTTTTTCATTCTTTCGGCATGAAACTTTTGCTCCAATTGGATGTCGGTGTCTCTTAAGTGTGTCACCCTACGGTTCGTGAATAATGCGGACATGATCGAGACCCCTCTCGGATCAATAATCAGAAGCGGGATCTGGAGACCCATACTGACTCCCACACATTCAACGATGACTTTCTTGTGATCGTCGGAACCTTTTACGCTAGTATCTTAATCCCTTTGTTTCACGATATATTACATGTCCGAGATTCGATCATCGGTATCTACATACCTAGTTTGATCTCGTTACTGACATGCACTCTTTTCTCGTTCCCGTGATATAACATTCTAGTGATCAAATCACTTGCTTGCAAGCTAACTAATGTGATATCACCGAGAGGGCCCAGAGTATATCTATCCGTCATCGGGATGAACAAATTCCACTCTCGATCCATGGGCCTCAACATAACACTTCATTAGTTCTTAATCCATCTTTATAATCACCCTGTTACGGTGTGACATTTGATGTTATCAAGAAACTCTTCTGGTGTTAGTGATTGACATGATCTCATGGTATAAGGATTAGGATCACTTCGTAAGTTTTTATAGCAATATAAACTCAATGACTTTGATCGTAATGCTATACTTCGGATGAATGTTCATCACACCATTACACTAATGTTGTGATCTCGTTATTAACAACATCCAATGTCCATGATCGGGAAACCTTGATCATCTTGTTAATCAACGAGCTAGTTTATGAGAGAGGCATAACTAGGAACTTTCTGTTTGTTTATTAAACACACATGTATTAACGTTTCCGTATTAATACAATTATAGCATGCAAAATAAACATTTATCATATACTTGGAATACACATAATAAACACTTTATTATTGCCTCTCAGGGCATATTCCCTTCAGGTTTGCATTGTGGAAGTATTTCTCCTCTAGTTGATTATCTATGTATCCCTTGGTGTGAGTGCCGTTATGGAAGTATTTCTCCTCTAGTTGATCATTTACTTTTTGCACATCTTACTTTAGTTTGCAATTTCTATTATATGATTGATCTTGTTCTTAGTATTGGTATAACTTTGGGAGCATCAAGTAAATCTAGTTGGTTTTAGCAAACCTAGCTTTGGTCAGTAGCAACACTACTTTGAGGATTGAGTGGAAAAGAGAAAAGTACCTGTAGATATATTATTTAATTTTATTTCGTGTTTGGCTCATAAGCTTAGTATTCCCAAGTTAATATCGTTTGTGCTTCCAAGGAAGATTGCATGATTATTTCTATCACTTGTATGTTTGCTTGTTTCCCTTAACTCTTATGCTTGCTACCCAGCCTTGCTAGCCAAAAACCTGTACTGAGAGGGAATGCTTCTCGTGCATCCAAGCCTTGAACTAAAACCTATGCCATTTGTGTCCACCATATCTACCTATTAGCATTATTGCTATTCCAAGTAAATTCTTGAGTTTTATCTATCTTACTAATTAAAAAAATTGTTATGAGAAAATTATTTAGTAAAACTCTCACAAACTTGATGGCACCCTTTATTTTCTTGTACTTAATAAATTTGAACCATTGTGACTGTCTTATGATGCTTGTATGCTTTCAAATTATAAGTTGGGAGTTAGCAAAACCTTGCTTTCATGGGGTCCGCTTTCAACATTGCACTTATTTATTCAGTTGATATCATGTTATTTTGTTTATGGATGTCGGCGGTGTGAAATAAGATGGGAGCTTGTAAGTCCATGGAGTTTGTATATGTGTTAGAGAAACGGCTGGGCGGATAGCCTAAGCCATGTCTAATCATGGTGGAAACTTGCAGCATAACCATAGTGGTATTCTATGAAGCATCCTCAATAAAAAACTATGCAAATAGTAAATAAAAAGATCGCTGAGATGCTCATTGTCTGTTTCCTTGTCATTTTGATATGGGATAGCTCCTGCGTCATGGGGCAAGGGGTATCCCGTTGGAGATTATCTATGATACACATACACTTACAATGACAAGACCTTGCTTGTTACCAAAGTTGAGTAGCATGAGATTTCGGTACTTGTAATCAAGGGGCATGAGATTTTCAACTTATGATTTGTCAAGCATATAACTCATATTTTCCCTCACATTAACCTTAATCACTTCAAGATGCTTATGATAGGGGCAATGAGAGCTCAAAGCTAGTAAGTACCATAATTTTTGGAAGCTCTTTATGAAACTTGAAATCCATGCTTCCCTCTACGAAGGGCCTATCTTTTACTTTTATGATGAGTTAGTAAACCAATTCCTTTCTATCTCAAGAAGCATTTGAGTTGTTGTGATTCAATCATCCATATGTTGATTTATTCAATCTTGTTTCTTATATTCCTGGTTTTGCACAATGCTCTTATCTGAATGAATATAACTTTGAAAGCTATCATTGTCGAAAATACCGTTATGTTTGAGCAAGAGACTCCTGCAATATAAACTCCATTATAAAAGCTTTGCTCAAAACTAAGTATGATTTGTTAATTGTTCTCTGACCAAGAACAAAATTTGCCATCACCAATTATGATTTTCTTTGTGCATCTTTATTGTGACTCCCTTACTCATTGCAAATTAAGTTATATAAGAGTGAGTTGTTTTCTATTATGATTTGTGCTTCTTGTCCGATTTCTATTTATCGACACTTCACTCCATAAACCTGTGGTCATGTTTACTGAGTTCAGTTTTCGCTTGGAGACAAACAAGGTCTAAGCTTGGTGGGAGTTGATATGCCCATTTTGCATCACTATTTTATATCATAATTTACTGTTATTCATTGATATATTTCATATTAAGAGATGATACTTATGTTATTTCATCTATTTTGCATGGTGATGACTTTTGGAGGATGAACCGCCAGAGTCAGGATTCTGATGGAAAAAGCGTTGTCCAGATGCAATATTTCCAAAGATTAGAAAATCCCAGAAAATATACGGGAAATTCCTATTTTTCCAGAAGACAAAGACAGCCGAAAGGATAAGTGGAGATGGGCCATAGGAGGCCCACACCACCCCTAGGCGCGGGTCCCCCTAGGCCATGCCACCAGGTGGTGTGGCTGCCGTGGCCCACCTTTGGCATCGCCCTTCCGCGTATATAATCCTCCCAAAAACCTAAGACTAGGGGAGTGGCCACAGAAAGATTTCGCCGCCTCTGCAGGACGGAAACTACATAGAGAGAAAGATCTCTCCGGCAAGCAGAAATCTGTCGGGGAAATTCCTTCCCGGAGAGGTGAGATCGTCTCCATCGACATCGTCATCAATCTAGACATTATCGGGATCATCATCATCCTCACCATCATCTCCATCAGCACCATCACCATCACGCCGTAACACTATAACAATTGGGTTGAATCTTGCATGGTTCTAGGGGAAACTTTCTCGATGTTGATTACTTTTTGTAGTTGATGTTATTGAGTGGAACCGTTGGATTATTGTTCATGTTCAGATTGTTACTTATCATTATTTCATCTATGATCTTGATCCATATGATGTCTCATGAGTAGTTCGTTTAGTTCTTGAGGACATGGGAGAAGTCGTGTTGTTAGTAGTGGAATCATGTTGAGTAATATTTAATGGTTTGATATTTAAGTTGTGGTGCTATTCTTCTAGATGTGTCATGTGAAAGTCGACTACATGATACTTCACCTTTTATGTGCCTAGGGAAATGCATTGTGTATTTGGCTACTAATTGTGGGGTTGCCGGAGTGACAGAAACCTAAACCCCTGTTAGGAAACTTTTGCATAAGGGAGTGTAGGATCTCAGAGTTTAATGATGTGGTTAGGTTTCTATCTTAATTAGTTTATTGTAGTTGCGGATGCTTGCAAGGGGTATAATCACAAGTATGTATTAGTCCAAGTAAGGTCGGTACATTAGCATAGGTTCACCCACACAAAACTTATCTAATCAAAGAATATAAATCAACTATATGAAGCGAAAGCACTTGACAATATTCCCATGTGTCCTCGAGAACGTTTGGTCATCTTAAGTAATACAACCGACTTGTCCTTTGCTGAAGAAAGGATTGGGCCACTTGCTGCAATTATTATTATTGTCTTTTATTTACTCACAATTTATTTATCTGCATTACCAAAACCCCCTAAAAATCCATTTGCTAGTATTTACAGTGAATCCTTGATCCAAACCGTTTGTCGACACCTTCTGCTCCTCGTTGGGTTCGACACTATTATTTATCGAAAGTACTACGATACACCCCTATACTTCTGGATCATCAAGACTATTTTCTAGCTCCGTTTTCAGGGAGTGAAGCGCTATTGAAGAGTGAAACTGGTAAAAAATACTATTCTGCGTTTCAAGCCCCTCCTGCGCTTGGTCTACGCGGGTCGAACCACGACTCATTTTCTATCCTGGGTCTAACCCAAACGGACTGAAACATACTGTTTGAGCCCCCTAAGTTGGCAGTGACGCTCGAGATGTCAAACTCTGTTAACATGGAAGGAGATAGTGATACACGGCCCCACATCTGGAAGTGCAAGGACGTGACAACACCAGCCGAAGCCGAAGCCCATGCCCATGCCCGACGGACACTCAGTAAAAAGGGCGGACGAGCCGCAGCAGGTAGCACATGCACTACGCCATTATTCTATAGTGTGCACTGTGTGTAGGCCGTCGTCCCCTCTCCCTCGCGGGGATCCCAGACAGCTCAGCTCAAGGATTTTTTTACAAATATTGCCCCCTGCAATTTTGCATAGCCAAAACTACCCCCTATCATTGTAAAAGGAAAACTGCCCTGACGGGACGCTAGAAAAGTGACGCGTGTCACATCCCGCCAGGCCCAGCGGCGGGCCAGGCTTCCAGCCACAGGCAGTTGCGGGAGGAGCATTCCGCCTGTTGGAGATATGCCCAAGAGGCAATAATAAAGTGAGTTATTATCATATCTTCACACTTATGATAAATGTTTACATACCATGCTATAATTGTATTAACCGGAAACATTAATACTTGTGTGATTTGTAAACTAAAATAAGAGTCCCTAGTAAAGCCTCTTGTTAAACTAGCTTGTTGGTTAATATATGATCATGGTTTCCTGATCATGAACATAGAGATGTTATTAACAACAGGGTCATATCATTAGGAGAATGATGTGATGGACATACTCCTATAGATAAGCGTAGCATAAAGATCAAGTCATTTCAATAGTTCAATTGCTATATGCTTTCTGATACATAGTAACCTAATTCCTTCGACCATGAGATCATGCATATCACCTTTACCGGATGGATGCTTTGATGACATCAAACACCACACCGTAACTGGGTGGCTATAAAGGTGGCATTAAGTGTTCGGAAAGTATTGGTTGAAACACATGGATCAAGAGTGGGATTTGTCCATCCTCATGACGGATAGATATACTCTGGGCCCTCTCGGTGGAATGTCATCCAATTAGCTTGCAAGCATGTGACTTGGTCACAAGGGATCACATATCACGGGAACGAGAAAAGAGTACTTATCGATGTGAGGTTGAACTAGGTATGCGAGAGATACCGGCGATCATAACCTCGGATAAGTAACATATCGTGAGACAAAGGGAAATTGATATCGTATGTAAGTGGTTCATTCGATCGCAAAGTAATCAGAAATATGTGGGAGCCATATGAATTTCCAGATTCCTCTATTGGTTATTGTTCGGAGAAGTGTTTCGATCATGTCCGCATAATTCACGAACCGTAGGGAGACACACTTAAGGAGAAAGAGACCGAATGTTGTTCGGAGTCTCGGATGGGATCCGGGATATCACGAGGTGATCCGGAATGGTCGGAGAATAAGATTCATATAAGGAAAGTCCGTTTGAGTTCGGGAATGATTAGGTGTTTTCATCGGGAATGTTCTAGAAGGTTCGGATTGTCGGCACTCCGGGGAAGGGTACATGAATGTGTCATTGCTCATTGAATGATTGCATCATGTACTAAGTGTTCTTGCTGTCCCAAATGAAGGATTAAATTGAATCCTAAAACAGAAAAGTCAAATGTCCGATTTGAAAGTCAAACCGCCAAAACAAGAAACTGTGGGAAACAAGCAAGAGGAGTTGGAACCAACCCGAGGAGGAGTTGGACTCCTCGGGCGCCCAAGCCCTAGGCGAGTTGGGAGGACTCCTCCCTCCTGGCGCCAAGGAACCCCTCCCATATAAGGAGGGGCTCCTCCATAGACACATAACTTTCTACTCTAGATCTCCGGTTTAGAGCCGTTTTGGTTTAGAGCTTCTAATTGCTTTAGCCAGCGGTTTAGAGCCTTCTAATTGGTTTAGAGCCTTCTAATTGGTGTGTCTAATTACTAGACCACTAATAGCCTCTCTCATAAGCTCCACCATACTCGCACCGGCTTAAGCGAAGCCTCATGGATCTCCCTCTACTTAGGTACCACGCCGTTGTCACGGAATCGCGAGGAGAGTGCTACAACCTCCATTTGCTGGAACAAGGGAGAGGAAGGTCTTCGTCGAGTACCGAACGTGTGACCGATCATGGGAGCGCTTAGGAGCGTGGCGCGGAAGGATCGTCTCACGATCTTGAGATCGGAAGTGTCTGACTACATCACCCACGAGAATGCTCTCGTTAACCACTTTGGAATCTTCGAGGGTGAGTTCCTCTATCGACTCGTTGCTACAATCTAGTAGATAGATCTTGGCTTGTTTGTTTGTATGCGATAGAAAATTTTTGTTTTCCATGCTACGAACCCCTCTGAAGGGTATCGAGCCGTGTCTATATGTAGATCTGTTGCGAGTAGAACACAATGGTCATTGTGGGCGTTGATGCTTTTATTGTCGATTGCTTCTTGTGTACTTTGTATCTTGCGGTATGTTGGGATGAAGCGCCCGGCTAACCTTACATGACATCGTTCATGAGACTTGCTCCACGCTTGACATGTAACTTGTATTGCATAAGTGGCTTTATGGTGCATGTTTCTCCTAGCATAGTTAAGATCCAATTTACAACGGGTGATCAACAATACTAGTATCAATGTTGTGGTTCTTGTTCGTAAGTTAGAACGACACTTATTGAAAGCCCCAAACCACGTAAAATATGCAAAGAAAGTAGAAGGCCTAACTTTGTTTTGCAGGTGTGCGATGATGTGATATGGCCATGATTGTGATTGTATTTGATGTATGCAATGTTCCTTATTGTAAGTCGACAACCGCAGGAGCCATATGGTTGTCTTTAATTTATGTTAAGACCCGCGTGTCTATTCAAAGTAGTTGTAATAGTTGAAGCCGTGGACGACAACCATGGAGTAGCGTCATTGACCTTGATGCAATGCCGGTGATCATGGAGCACATGTTTGTGCTAGAAGATGGAGATCGGAAGCACAAAGAAGAAAAGGCCATATCATATCACATATTATGAATTGCATGTGATGTTAATCCTTTATGCATCTTGTATTGCTTAGTAGACGGTAGCATTATAAGTTTATCCCGCATGCACATGAATTTCAAATCATAAAGTGTTCACCCTTAGTTAGCACCGTTGCTAAAGCTTGTTGTTTCGAAACACCACGTGATGATCGGGTGTGCTAGATTACGCAAGTGTATACAACGTGAGCAAGCCAGATTTGCTCATGCGAAACTAAGGTTTGATCTTGACGAGCCTAGCATGTACGACATGGCCTCGTGAACACGGATTACCGAAAGGTAGAGCATGAGTCATATAGTAGATATGATGAACATGTCGATTGTTCGCCATTGAAGCTATATCAACTCTCGTGATGATCGGTTTTGATGTGGTGGATTTGGTTCGTGATCACTAAAACAATGTGAGGGATATTGTTTTGAGTGGGAGTTCACCTAGATTAATTTAATTATTAATTAGAACTCAATTTATCATAAACTAAATCAAAGTGAATTTGCATAGTTGTTGTAGTCATTGGCATCCGCTTTACCACCTTGGCGCTTAGTTATAATTGAGATGATAGAGCTATAGAATTCTGGTTAGTTACTTTACTTAAGGTATCGTATTGTTTTGAAGTGTTAATCTAAAGTTTAAAAGTCCTATTGCAAACTTTCAAGAAGTTCCTTACTCCATGAAGTTTAATAATTGGTATTAAAACAAGAGTAACAATTCCAATGTTAGTATATAAGTATCATGTTTGTCTCCACGATTCTTGATATTCAAAGGATTCTCTTAATATCAAGGTTATCTAGGATCTGAAAGAGTTGTTTGAAACCATGATGTGTGGAAGATATTGTGATATCTGAAACAAAGTTTTGGTTGCAACATGATAGAGTATAATATGGCAAAAGTCATGTTCTCATATTTGATGAGAATTTGCAAAAGGTTGGAGACACTAGTTGTCCTAATCCTCCAAAAGGTTTTGGAGAACAACATTATACTCATGATTCACCGTTACAAGCTAAAAGTAACTTGATCATGGACAAATCCATGATAAGGGTGAATATTTGATGTAGGTAAAATGTTTACTACACCAAGAGATTACTAAAGAAAGGAATTTGAAAGAACACCAAACATTTGATGATGGTGATCTACTTCAAGGTGCAAGTCCAAAGACATTGGTATTTAACTATACACGCTTTGGACTATGTGTCATATGTATGACTCCACTATTGATATTGATAGATTCTTTCAAACAGAAAAGGAAATACTGAAAGAGAATCTCATAAATATATGGCAGAAAAGAAAAGATTAGAATTGTTCAATTTAAGTATATAGATGATATACATGTTATGGCTATATTCTTTGCTTATTAAACAATGTGGTTCTTAAGTATTTGATACTGAATTTGTTGGTATGAATCGTCATACATAACAACAGAATTCATGAACTACAGTGGCCTAAGTAACTAGCAAAAGAATATGTGATGATGTTCATCGAGAACAAAATAAAGGGTTATTGTGTTGCTCGTTAAACATCAAAGCTTGCCTTCAAGATTTGTTTTATCAGGTATTATGAGAACAAAAGGGTTGTTCAAATAATTGCCGTAATCCATAAAAGATGGATGATTTACAAATCTCGTTGAAAAAAATCACATCCATAAAGCTAATGCTAAAGATGTCGAAAGACAAATTGATTGAAAAAGATCACTTAGGAAGTGACATCGCCGTTTAAATTATATTGGAAAGAAAACATGAAGAAACTCCATATGTATGGAATTTTGGAGTCTTTTGATTTTGATCAAATGACGCTTGTGAAACTTTCCTAGAGATAATTAAAACTTCGTTCATAGGCCAAAAGGGAACGAAAGACTAGCTTATTGGAATTTGTACATATTGTTGTACGAAGTCCATTATGTGTAGTCAAGAGCGATGGATTTCAACTTCATATGCTTTCTCCGAAAATTTGAGTGAATATATGAATATTTACTTAATAAGGATGAAGTGTGAAACATTTGAAAGGTTCAAGGACTTTCAAGATGAAGTGCAAAATCATTGTAACAAAATATAAATAGTTTATGATAAGATCATAAAGGAGATATTTGAGTTACGAGTTTAGCATAATACCTAAGATTTAAGGAATTGTTCCGTGGATTTGCATTTCCCGAAACACCATAAGAGTATGGAGCATTCGAGATATGTAATTAAACCTTGTTTGACATGGTGAGATCAAAGGTGTAATTCATAAAATTGCCATTGTATTTTAAAGATTAAAAGCTTTAGAGATTACCGTTTTTCCAATCGAAAAGAGCTTCATCATAATCCGTTGAAATGACACCATATAAGGTTATGGTTTGGGATAAAACCAAGTAGTCCTTTCTTAAACATTGGTATGTTATACATAAGAAAGATGTTTGCAACCAAAGTCGGATGAATCTGTCCTTGTTAAGTATTTCTCCATAAACACCGGAGACAAAAGTGTTTGTCGCTTAGAACGTCAAGTTTCTTTAAAGAAGGAATTTTCGTGAAAAGTTAAGTGGGAGGACAATAGAACTTTGATAAGGTTGAAAGAACCTTAGCTATATGTGCAGAGTTGCGAAAGACCGAAAAGTGTTCGGAGGCAAGAACAAAGCTCATGGCTCACGTACCTCAAAGGTTGTGGTCACGGATCCAAGTTCCTATTGAAACAAGTAGGTCGGATAAACAATCAAATACCAAGATTTGAGGGTTGAATCATTATTTGAGAATAATGAACCGACTACATGCAAAGAAGCGATGATGGGCCCCGACTCAGTAAATGGCTTGAAGCCATAAAATCCGTGATAGTTCCATACACGAGAAAATCAAGTTTTGAACTTGAAGGACCCTCGAGAAAGGTGTAAGACCTTACAGTTGTGTTTGGATCTATAAAGAAATAGACATGGATGTTTCACATCTATGAAATAGTCGACATGTTGGGAAAGAGTTCACAAAATGTTCAAAGGTTGACTATGACAAGATTTGATCTTTCATAGTGATATTTAGTCTAGACGGATTAATGTAGCAACCACTACATATAATTTTGTTATATGGTAGTAGAATAAACAAAACAAGTTCTTCTAATAGAATCGTTACCTAGGACATGTGCATAACACGGTCCATAGGGTTTTGTTAATTCAAGGATGCTAAAAGCATATGCGAACTTCAATGGTTAAAGTAAGCATATGAGTTGGAATCTTCACTATGATGAAACTGTTAAAAGAGTTTTAATTTCATCAGAGACAATGAAGATGCTTGCATTTGCAAGAAATTAAGTGGGAGCGCTAAGACATGTTTCTAATACATTATGTGGAAGACGTATTGTTGATTGGAAATAATGTATCTTTTATTAACACATATTAAGAATTTCATCCCGATGAAAGACTTAGGCAAAACCCAAATATTTAGCATCAATAGATGCTAATATGGTTATGCCAGAAGTACATAGACAAGATATTGAATGAGTTCAATATAGAAACTACAAGAAAGTTTCTTGTCACACAGAAAGGATTGAATGAGTTCAATGTTGATGATATATTCAAGTGTATTGACATTTGGTAAAGTGAAACAAATAATCAAGTATAGATTGAGACTTGATGTATGAAATCACAAAGAGTATTTATATCAATCATACTGTGATATGTACAAATCCAGATATGTCCTATGCTCTAAATATTATGAGCATATACCGTAATGATTAGGAAGATGATCATTGGACAATAGTAAGGATATTCTTATGATCTTTTGGAAGAACTAAGAATATATTGTTTGTAGAAGTGACAAATAGATGGTTAGTTCATTGTAAAAGTACTACATTGATACTAGTTTTGTCACAAAGTACAAATTAAGTTTATCTCAATCTAAACTAAGGGTGGCACAATATAATGGAAAGTGAGTTCCATAATGGATTTGGATGAGTTCCAAAGTTAAGACATTGTGACAGATACTACAACAAAAGGCTAAGTATATTCGCTATTTTAGCAAGCAAAAGAGGGCATTTGTGTCAAGTAGTTTGTTATCAAACTAGGTGTAGTTCACAGGGATAATACTATGAAGATATATTGTGCGACAATATTATCAACATGTTTTAACCCCAAAGAGCTAAAGGTCACACGAAAGACCAAATTTATACAAAGCCATCTCATTAGAGAATGAGTGATGCGAGAGCAAAGACATGCAATTACACACGGACCTGGAAGTGTCAGATCCGGAGATCAGTTGACCACTAGCAAAAGTGTACATACAACACCGGAAAGCCATAGGTGTTATATACACAAAGGTTTGAAACTAGATTATTGACTCTAGTGCAAGTGGGAGACTGTTGGAGATATGCCCAAGAGGCAATAATAAAGTGAGTTATTATCATATCTTCACACTTATGATAAATGTTTACATACCATGCTATAATTGTATTAACCGAAACATTAATACTTGTGTGATTTGTAAACTAAAATAAGAGTCCCTAGTAAAGCCTCTTGTTAAACTAGCTTGTTGGTTAATATATGATCATGGTTTCGATCATGAACATAGAGATGTTATTAACAATGTGGTCATATCATTAGGAGAATGATGTGATGGACATACTCCTATAGATAAGCGTAGCATAAAGATCAAGTCATTTCAATAGTTCAATTGCTATATGCTTTCGATACATAGTAACCTAATTCCTTCGACCATGAGATCATGCATATCACCTTTACCGGATGGATGCTTTGATGACATCAAACACCACACCGAATCGGGTGGCTATAAAGGTGGCATTAAGTGTTCGGAAAGTATTGGTTGAAACACATGGATCAAGAGTGGGATTTGTCCATCCTCATGACGGATAGATATACCTGGGCCCTCTCGGTGGAATGTCATCCAATTAGCTTGCAAGCATGTGACTTGGTCACAAGGGATCACATATCACGAACGAGAAAAGAGTACTTATCGAACGAGGTTGAACTAGGTATGCGAGATACCACGATCATAACCTCGGATAAGTAACATATCGTGAGACAAAGGGAAATTGATATCGTATGTAAGTGGTTCATTCGACGCAAAGTAATCGTAGAAATATGTGGAGCCATATGAATTTCCAGATTCCTCTATTGGTTATTGTTCGGAGAAGTGTCTCGATCATGTCCGCATAATTCACGAACCGTAGGGAGACACACTTAAGGATTCGACGTTGTTTGAGTAGTTATGGTATTATGAGAAAGAGACCGAATGTTGTTCGAGTCTCGGATGGGATCCGGATATCACGAGGTGATCCGGAATGGTCCGAGAATAAGATTCATATAAGGAAAGTCCGTTTCGGAGTTCGGGAATGATTCCGTGTTTTCATCGAATGTTCTAGAAGGTTCCGGATTGTCCAAGACTCGGGGAAGGGTACATGAATGTGTCATTGCTCATTGAATGATTGCATCATGTACTAAGTGTTCTTGCTGTCCCAAATGAAGGATTAAATTGAATCCTAAAACAGAAAGTCAAATGTCCGTTTGAAAGTCAAACGCCAAAACAAGAAACTGGGAAACAAGCAAGAGGAGTTGGAACCAACTCGGAGGAGGAGTTGGACTCCTCGGCGCGCCAAGCCCTAGGCCGAGTTGGGAGGGACTCCTCCCTCCCTGGCCAAGGAACCCCTCCCATATAAGGAGGGGCAGGCCTCCCATAGACACATAACTTTCTACTCTAGATCTCCGGTTTAGAGCCGTTTTGGTTTAGAGCTTCTAATTGCTTTAGCCAGCTGTTTAGAGCCTTCTAATTGGTTTAGAGCCTTCTAATTGGTGTGTCTAATTACTAGACCACTAATAGCCTCTCTCATAAGCTCCACCATACTCGCACCGGCTTAAGGCGAAGCCCTGCGGGATCTCCCCTCTACTTCCGGTACCACGCCGTTGTGCTGCCGGAATCGCGAGGAGAGTGCTACAACCTCCGCTGCCTGCTGGAACAAGGGAGAGGAAGGTCTTCGTCGAGTAACGAACGTGTGACCGACTGCGGGAGCGCCGTTTAACGCGGAAGGATCGTCTACGCGATCTTGAGATCGGAAGTGTACGACTACATCACCCACGAGAATCTGCTCTCGTTAACCACTTTGGAATCTTCGAGGGTGAGTTCCTCTATCGACTCGTTGCTACAATCTAGTAGATAGATCTTGGCTTGTTTGTTTGTATGCGATAGAAAATTTTTGTTTTCCATGCTACGAACCCCTACACCGCCAGGGCGCGAGGCAGGCACCTCCGCTGGCGGGACGTCGCATCAAAGTTCAGGATGGGGGCGGTGGCGGATACTTTTCGCTGCCCTAGGTTCTGGCATTTTGTGCTGCTCTGACACGCCTGCCCCTGACTAGACTTGACCTATGCAATAATTAGACTAAAGCGTTTGTACAGAAATTAGACCACCGACGAGATGCTCGTTGAAACTTGTAGCTACTTTTGCTTTCTTGAAACTTGTTTGTTGTTCTGCTCGAATAGATGCTCCGTCCGTTCCTTTAAATACCGGCGATACCGCAGGTGCTACTCACTCTGCGATCAGTTCACTCACTCTGCGACTCTGTGACATATTTCGGTCCGTTTACTCACACGCTCTGTGACATATGCTCTCTCTAATCGTGTGAGGCTGAATTAGTATTCGTTTGAGGCTGCATTAGTGTTCGGAGGCTGGAAAGAGACACTCATCGATTAAGGTAAGTTATTTCCGTTGATTGTTTTTTAAGTTGTACATGTTGTATATTAGTCAGTTTTAAGGCCATATTTTACTATCAATTCGGTTTACAACTTAGTTAGCTCGGGTAGAAATATTTTGATTTCGTATAGCATACGAGCGTCGTGTAGAAAATGTTGAGCTCTTATAGTAATAATCTAGATAAGCAACCTAATTATGTCATGTAGAAATATTTGAGGTCTTGTAGTAATATTTTAGTTATGCAACCTAATTAGGTCTTGTAGAAATATTTAAGCTAAGCAACGCAATTAGGTTGTGTAGAAATATTTGTGCTCTTCTAGCAATATTGTAGGTACGCAACTTAATTGAACGTGCAGAAATATTTGAACTCATCTAGTAATATTTTAGCTATGCAATCTTAATTAGGTCATATAGAGATATTTTAGTGGTGTAGTAATATTTTAGTTATGCAATGTAATTACGCCGTGTAGGAATATTTAGGCTCTTGTAGCTATATTTTAGGTATACAACTTAATTAGATCATTTAGGATGTGTAATAATATTTCTTGCACGTGGGTTAGACAATTACGTAGTAATGTATTTTGTTAATATAAATAATTATGTTAACAAACTATGGTTATGGTTATATATAATTAATATGGTTATATTAATGTGATGCGCTTAGGTACGATGAACACTTTGTATGTTTTTTTATGATGAGGACATCACCCGCGATGGGCCGTCAGGGCTTGATCTGTCGCGTTGTGAGACACAAAATATCATAGTGGAAGAATTGGTGAATACTAGTTTCATGGACATTAGAAGGCGCATCCGCGCAGAGTTTGGGCTAGAGATGGCCCGAAAAAAGATGACTGTTGAAGCGGTCATTTGCAAGAGAGTGGGAGAAGATTACCGGTGGGCACTTCGCCAGGTTAAAGGCGAAAATTCGTGGGGTTCATACATGAAATTTGCAAGCACACCTGATGCGGCCATGTATGGGAAACCGATGGTGTATATGCAGTTTGTTGATGCCAGCGACATACCTGGTAGCAGCACTGCAGCCGGTGAGCTCCAACTATCCATCTCCGCAATGGCTATAGATTCGGAGACGGTGGAGAGGAGACATGTGGAAGATGCATTTGTTCCCAGCCAGAATAATGGACCTTATTCCATGGCAATTGTCGACCTCAATGAACGGATTGAGGGACAGTCAGACGAGCTTGATTCTGGTGACGATGATCGTGAATCGTCAGATGATGATGAAGATGAAGGAGGCGGTCCGAGTCAAGTGAGAGCAGTGGCTCCAGCAATGGCACCTGGGGACATAGAGGCTCTTGTCATCGGTCACGATGATACCTTTGTCCGTGGAGTCGGAACTACCATCCTAGAAGAAAACCAGCAGTTCCCGAGCAAGGAGGCTGTGGACATGGCGATCAGAAGATATGCGTTCTCCATTTCCCGAGAACATAAAGTTAAGAAATCTGACAAACATTTGTTAAAGGTTCTCTGCATAGAGTCTGGTTGTCCTGAAAGAGTCGTCGCTCGTCAACCAGTGGGAATATGCAAGCCTTGGACGATAACTCGCATGGTTCCCCACAGTTGTGAGCTAACTGGCACTCTTCCTGAACACTGCAATGTCAGTGCCGCATATGTGGCACAGGTCATTGCACCCATGGTAAAATATAAGATCAGTGTATCGGTGAAGGCGTTACGAGAGGGTGCGGCAGATGCGATACGCTTTCCGGTGAGCTATGGCAAGGCCAGGCGTGCCAAGGATTCTGTTTTAGAGGGGATGTATGGCACATACACGGAGGCTTACAACATGGTTCCGAGAATGCTACATCAGATTACTGAAGCCAACCCTGGAACTGTCACCTATAGGATGGAAACGAACCACCTGAGTGGCACTCCTGATCATTTCATCCTGGACCGTATCTTCTGGGCGTTCAGGCAAACTATCCAAGCATTCCACCACTGTCGGCCGGTGATATCAATTGATGGTACCTTCCTCACCGGACAATATAAGGGTACTCTCTTGGTAGTTGTGGCATCAGATGCAAATAACCAGCTTCTTCCCATTGCATACGCACTCGTTGAGTCCGAGAGCACGTTAAGTTGGTTGTGGTTTATGCAATGCTTGAAGGATGGTGTTGTGAAAGATAGACCTGATGTATGCATCATTTCTGATCGCAACCAAGGGCTTCTCAGTGCACTAGAAAAAATGAAGCACGATGTACCAATGGAGTTCCTTTGGCCTGATCTTGAAACTAGGTGGTGCATGAGACATCTAGCAGCAAAATTTTACTCTCGCTTCCGGAACAAGGAATGTTTCAAGGCCTTCAAAGTGATGTGTATGCAGAACCAACCGCGGAAATTTGATGTCCACTGGATGGCATTGAATGCTGCAACGACCGCATCTTCTGGCGATGCACCAGCTGAGCCAGCGGGTGCAGGAAATCACAGGAGGGCCAGGAATATGGCTGAGTGGGTGAATGTTAATTGCCCGGATGTTCAGAAGTGGGCACTGGCTCATGACAATGGTGCTTGCTATGGCATAATGACCACCAACATGTCAGAGGTATATAATGCAGTGCTTAAAGGTGTCCGAGCTCTCCCTATTACTGCATTGGTTGCTGAAACATGGTCCCGCACAGTGGCGTACTTTGCAGATAGAGTTTAACTAGCACATGCACGAGTGCAGATGAACAAACAATGGTCTGAAACTATGCAAGATCACTTGGCCATAAAAATAGAAAAATAAAAGACTCATGGTAGCAGAGTGGTGGACTCACTTAGGAAGAGGTGGAAGATCAGAACAAGGCAAAAATATGTGCGTGGCTACTTGAGAGGGGATACAAAGCAAGAGGTCACACTCAATCCAACGACATGCGAATGCACCTGCAAAAAGCCTTTGCTTTATCATTACCCATGCAGCCATGTCCTTACAGCGGCAGCAGGCCAGAGGATTGCCGTTGACTCATATATCTCCCCATACTTTAGCATGCATAATCTTATGAAGACCTGGGATGGCGAGTTCTGGGCATGGGGTGTTAAGGAGCATCACAGCACTATTTGGTATGGTGGACCAACATGGTGGCCCAACCCTGTGCTCAAGCGAACTGTTAAGGGACATCGTCAAACTAGACGATTTAGAAATGACATGGACCATAGCCAGGCCGGAGAAGGACGGAGGTGTAAGACTTGTAAAATTCCTGGGCACAAGGCGATAAATTGCCCACACAAGCTATAATGTTGTATTTGTATTTCAGCGTTGTAATGTAGTATGTTTTAAATTTGTATTTCAATGTTGTAATGTACTATGTATTTCAATGTTGTAATGTACTATGTTTTAAATTTGTATTTCGATGTTGTAATATACTATGTTTTAAATTTGTATTTATCTCATTTGTACAGACTATGGCGGATTTACCTCCTCTCTTGGATGGGCAGTACGATTCTACCCATCGGTGCCAATAATGGATTAACCCCGAAGGTCCACTAGGAGGGCCAAGTACTTTCAGGTGTCGAGGTCCAGCGAACCGATGGGTTCATGATGAGCGGTTCGTGTCTTATCTTTCTTGTAGCGGACTACTTCCGTTCGCTAGGATGACATCCACGCCTCAGTTATTTAAATTGGACCCTTGTCTTCTAACATCACTTGTTGACCGGTGGAGACCAGAGACACACGTCCAGTTTGATTGCACGACCATGGGTACCAGGTGGACATATGGTGTATCACGTTGGGCCCCTGATTTGGTTTTGAAGTGTTATCCTCTTTACCATGAAGATTTCGAGACCATACATTATTCTTCTATCACATGGAATGCGTGACATGAAGATTATGTAACGCACGTGGCTGAGATAGGGGTTTAGCAATTGATTGCTACCAAGACCAGGAGCTTTGGTGGACACGTTGTCACCTTGTGTGCCTATATATGGTGGAGCCACAGAACCCCGAGCGTATGATGTGGCAACTTGATCTCTACCAGGAGGTCCCTCCCCCGCCTCCCAACTGTGTCGAGTCTACATTTCACAAGTACATTCTCAATCTTAAATCAGTTTAAATTTATACAATGTTTTTTGTCAAATATTATAACAATGGTTATGCGTATTTCAGACAAAGCAATCAAGGGAGAAAGGATCATAATTGGCTGCACACCCAGAAGCTATGGATAGATCAATGGAATTCAAACAAGCTTGCGAACATAGTTTCAGAAAATAGGTAATTTTTTTAGATTATTTAAATTTTTATTGGTATGCTTATGACACTGAACATGCAGGGTGTTTTCCGATAATATGTGGGATGCTTATATGACATGGTACAATGCGAGCACACGTTTCAAGCTCACCCGTGCTCCAACGGATATACCAGCACACCGCACACGTCAAGACCAGCTAGATGGAGGAATAGAACATACTGCAGCAACTCGCCGCGATGACACGGTATGTATATTTTTAGCACTGTATTTATAATTCTACATTTACGAGAATAACATTGATCGTTATTTTCAGCTAAGTAGGCAGCATAGCATAATGGCGGATGTGCGTGAAATAGTTAGTGAGAACCCTTGATCCATGCCGAATACCATCAAGAGTAGGTTGAGGCGTATTTTTCAGAATGATTTACATACCGCTACTAACTGGAGTTGTGACCGAGCGGATGATGTTATGCTAGCACAGTATAACATGCCTGAGTCTTTCTCGTCGCGGCCGAGTGAAGCGAGAGCAAGCCTAGGAAATCCAGCACGCAGTGCCTCTATGCGTGAGAATGTACGTGTTTTCTACACTTAAAATCTGTTTTAGAAAAACAATTATTTATAATGTTCTTGTGCTGACATACTAGAACACGCCAAGACGCTACTCTTATGCGTACATCATCGAGGATTACCATCGAACCATCTAGGCCCGAATCTTCAAGACAACCGGCCACGCGTGAGTCTGATAGTTATAATCCACGTCAGCTGTAATAATTGAATTCTAACAGGCAGACCATTTTTTAGATTGATTTCGGTTCAACGCATCAACCAGCACCTAGAGGAATATTCCCAGAAATTACTAGAAAACTATTTCAGAAAACACCGGTACCCATTTTTATAATCGCACTAACTTATTATTATATTTTACTCATTTTAATACTTATTATTCCTATACAGACCACTCATGACGATGCATGGGACGATGATGATGCTGGATTTAATTCCAACATGCCACCTCCTCATCCATCTATAGGCCATGGCAGTTACTATACATATGATCAGCCATACGACCAACCTCAGTCTTCGTACAATCCTGAACCATCGCAGCCAACATATGATCCAATGATGGATTTCTTATATACTGATGTTGGTACGAGCCAAATTCCTGACAGTTAACAAGATACAAAAACCAGGAATCATTTTATACCATCACCGCCAAATCTTCGCACAAATCCCAGAGCAATGGACCCATGTAGTTATCCTTCAGATCACATATACGGAGGACGTGCGAGGAAACAACCAAGACAATGAGACGATTATTGTAACTCCGACGGTGTAGCCGGTTTCTATTTGAATATTAATGTATTGTTCTATATTTGTGAGAGACATATTTGAAATAAAAATTCACAGATATATAAGATATAAATAAAATAAAAATACTTAGGTACTTATTTTTCATTACCACACGGTACAACATAAATTAGGATACATTTAAATGCATAATTTAAAATACGAGTATTTTAATTAAGATACAATGCGAGACGTGGATTCAGACACTAGGACAAAAGTCTAGTCGTCTTGCGTCCAGCGTGGCCATTTCCCTTATCACCGCGTTCTTCAGCTGCCCTTACCTCAGCAGCCCTTTCTCTCAGAGTCTGCCTGTATGCCTCCCTAGCATGTCGTTTCTCCTCCTCCCTGAGCCGTCGTTGTTCCTCTCTCTGCCTCCGTAGCTCCTCTAACCGACGCCGTTGCTCCTGTTGCGCCGCTCTACGCTCTCCCGCCTCTTTCTCACGACGCTCGTCCTCGTGAAAGTTTTGCCACGCACGACGACCCCTCACTTCTATCTCACGAAGCGCCCATTCGGGCTGCTCCGTGTCAATCCAACGATACCATATGCACAAGGGTGAAGGAGACTGTATCACAAATAAAAACATATTAAATATTCCATAAAACAAATATATATCAGTTTGTTATAGATGAAACATACCGGAGGCCTGTTGTAACTCCAGGAAGCTGGATCATACTGATAGTTGGGACACATGAAAAACTTCATGCCCATTTTATCATAAAAATCTATGGACTCCTTCACCTTGCAAAGAGTCCCGCACCAACACCGAAGATGTTCCACACCAGGAGGCAAACTCGCATCCTTCATATTTCTCGGCCTGTAGTCTTGGTCAGAGCAAGGCAAACTCATAGCCACCAAAGAAAATAGCAAGCAAAGGAAGAAACGAAGAAGGATGCATCTGTGAAGAGCGTGATACTACTCCTTTTATAAGCTTGCCTTCTCCCTCTACTAGCGGGACAAATCGGCATGCGAGTGCGCTGCAAAGTTCGGTAATCAATTTGTTGTATCAGTGCTCTTTCGGCGGTCTATTTTCTGTAGCTCGTGTCGTCTAATTAATGTGCAGTCTAATTACTGTGCAATCATGTCGAGTCGCGTCACCTCAGCGGAGAGCTGCTGCCGGGGCAGCACAAAACGCCACAGCCTAGGGCGAAGAAAAGTATCCGCCACCGCCCCCGTCCCGAACTTTGATGCGACGTCCCGCCAGCGGAGGCGCCTGCCTCCTGCCACGGCCCCACCTCATCCCGCCTCGCACCCTGGCGGAATGCTCCTCCCGCCACCGCCTGTGGCTGGAAGCCTGACCCACCGCTGGCCCTTGCGGGATGTGACACGCATTACTTTTCTAGCGTCCCCGCCAGGGCAGTTTTGCCTTTTATGTAGTAGTTTTGGCTATGGAAATTGCAAGGGATTATATTTGTAAAAAAATCCAGCTCAGCCCAGGCCACCGAAGAGGAAGTAGATTTCTCAGCACGACCAATCTAGAGAGGGAGAGGAGATGCTAATGCTGAGCCAGAGGAAGACAGGGGACGAGGTAGTAGAAAAGATGCATGGCGATGACACGCGTAGCCCCCCGGCCCCCTGTGATATGTGTTTGGCTGGTGTGGTTGATTTTGGGTGGTTTGGGTGCAGGCGTTCTGGCCCAAGCTGGTGCTCAAGAAGTGGCAACAAGGACTCCAAGTTCAAGCAGGGTAAGCTCATCAGATCGAGCCTGTGTTGCTTGTGTTCTACTTTTACGCTGGCCTGATATATAACAGCTTCCATTTCCCTGGTCTCACAGTCTGACTGTTTCGATTCTCTCCCTCTTATGCAGAACAGAACTGCGGCTGCGGTGGGGGCGACGGCGACGCCAGCGTGGAGATCGCCGGTGACGGTGAGTCTCTTTTTCCGGTGTACGTCGATGGATTGACGTCACTCTTTCCGTCGAGGGATTGATGACGTCTTGTCGCGTCGCGTCGCGTCTTATCCTGTCCTGGAAGGGGGGCAGGCAAAGTGCAGGTTAATTTGGACTGTTTCAGCTCTTTTGGGGAAAGACTGGTGATGTCTTATTTTTTGGTCGTTGATACTGTTTGACCATGAACCATTGCTTCCGTCCGTGAATCATTTGCTCATGAACAACCTTGTATTTTGGCAATAACGGGCAGACGAGAGCAAGGTGGACGCCGCGCCGTACAAGCTGCGGCGGCGGAACTCGGCGACGATGCGCGCGCAGTTCATCAACACCAAGGAGCTCAGGTAAAGACCTATGCTTGTTTGTGTGAACGGGTGATCTGTGCCTCTACAATCGGTGTCAAATTTCAGCTCGATCTTGCCACTGTTACTGCTGATTCTTTTGGTTCTTGCAGGATCTGCATCGGCACGTACAACGTCGCCGGCAAGGCACCACCGGAGGGCCTGGACATCGCCGAGTGGCTCGGCACCGGCCACAAGGAGGCCGACATGTACGTGCTCGGGTTCCAGGAGGTGGTTCCGCTGAACGCCGGCATCGTGATCGGCGCCGAAGATGGCCAAACGGCGCTGGCGTGGGAGGAGCTCATCCGCGACACGCTCACGCGGACATCGACACCCTCGAGGCCCAAGTACAGGTGCCGCAGCAGCCCGGCCACGCCGACTCGCGACGGCGCCGACGAGCCGTTCCTTGGCGGCACGGACACCGAGACCGACGACGACGCGCCATTCAGCTTCCCGGTGCAGGCCAAGGAGGATTTAGAAGGCGACCAAGGCGAGCAGACGGAGCAAGGTACGCAGCAGAGGACGCTCCTGAAAACGATGAGCGCGACGGACAGGATCAGGCTCGCCTGGCCTGAGAAGCCGCTGGACCTTCTTGCAATGACGACCGCCTCGTCGTCGGTCAAGTCTTCGAGGTCGTTCAGCGCGCCCAGCGCCGACGACGACAACGTCCCGGACCTCGACCTCGACCTCGATGGCGCGTTAATTGTAACGCTGCAACCGGACGCAGACGTCCCGCGGCGCCGCATGGCCGCCCCACTTAAAATCTTATGCGGCCGCCCGCAGGCAGGAGAAAGAAATAAGCGGGGACTTTGCAGACTTGCCGCCGTACCCACGTAACCCACATGAATCGTTTCTTCGTTGTTACTAGTATACATGTTAAGCACATTTTGTCCGATCGATTTTTCTGCGCTGCAAAGCTAGCCTGTTGGCGATGCTCTCTGTACAAAACCATCTTAAATCGATCTATTCGTTTCCGGCCGATCGTACAAATACTTTTCTGTCTCATAATAAATGTTGCAAATTTATTTAAATTTAGGTGTATTTAAATATTTTCTTCTGTTCATATTAATAGTCTTAACAAATCTAGATACGAATGCATCTAGTCTCTAAATACGTATGAATCTAAATAAAATTGAGGTCATTAATATAAATCTAGATATATGTATGTGTATTTAAAATATAGATACATTCATTTAGGAGAATTCTCAGACATCATGAGAATTCTCAGACTATCTGTATTTAGCCGAAGTCCCCTCCTTTCTGTCTGTCCGGTCTCGCATCATGGGTCAAGGTGAGATGACGGGGGTGGCAGCTCGTCAGTGGTGGCACGTGCTGGTGGGAGGCGAGAGTGTGGAGCAATCCGAAGCATCCGGGAAGGTGGTTTTTTTGAGGGGTCGGAGAAATCCTTGTCATTTTGACACCGACGCGGTAAAGCTTGCGGGTGTTGCCGTCCTTTCTGAAGGGCGTCGGGTGTACCTTTTCTCCACCTCCCTCTGCGTATCGGGGAAAACCCTAGGATTTGTCCGGGCAGCAGCGTCGGTGTCGTCGATTTTCTTCTTGAAGGTGTTGCTTGATATGCGTTGTCTTGGAGCGCTAGGTTAGTGGTGGGCATTCTCCGGAGGGCGCGATGGCGGGCCAACCCTGTTTTCGTCGAGCCGCTGTTATCGGCCTTTTTTTCATCTTCTCTTCTTTTTCTCTATGTTTTTGCTTTTGGGGGCGTTGTGCTGTCTGGTCCAGCAGCGGTCTCATGGTTGGTTGCTATATTAATATAGCTGGGTGAAAGTCTGTTTCGAGAAGGAGAATTCTCAAACGTATTTTGAGATGGAGGGAGTACTAAATTCTGGCCAACACAAAAATTATAAACAAATATTGCGACTCCTCAAAACATATGTCACAATAGACGTAAGGTGAGTGTTAAAATATATTGTCTAGGTCTTTTCATCAGTTCAGATTGTTGCTTGTAGCTAGTGCATACAATTCAATATGGTATCAGAGCAGGAGTCCTAGGACCATTGCTCTCTTTCACTCTAGCAGTTGGCGACGACAATCCTCGATCTGGCAAGCCAATTCGACACCGCACCTACGTAGCTGAGTTCCCAGCCGGCCAGAAGCGTCGCGCGAGGTGGCGTGAGGATGTCGTAGTATGCAAACATCATGCCCTCGTAGAAGTTCAGATTGGGTTTCGCCATGACGACGAGGGGGGAAGAGAGAGTGAGGGTGGGGAGGACAGAGAGTGGTGGTGGAAATGGCTGGCAGCGGCAGATCATCGACATCGGCGACCGTACAGGGAGTAGGGCAGTGAAAATTTACTAGAAGATGCTTTAATTATTAAATTATTATCAGGTTGACTACGGATAAGATTATCTGCTAGAAGATGCTTTAAATATCGTGGACGCAAGCGGCCTGAAAGCAATAGATCGATTTTGCATGAGTGAGCTTCCTGTATCTCGTAAGCACCTCATGAGCTGCTACCTTTTCTTTAGCGATATTATCTTAGCTAGTTTTGTTTTGCAGCAAAATAGCTCGCTAGCTTCGTCGCACCCATCGGCCTTGACGGGAATACAATGTCTGTTTCCTTTGACGGAGATACAAAGAGACGAAGGTGATATGTATGCAACAAAAACTGCTATGCGGGTAAAAGCGGGTGCCGCATAACTGCAATCCTGCCTTTGCGGGCTGCCGCGGCGACCCACATAAGTATGGCGGACAGATGTGACGCATAAGCGGGCTCCCGCATCTTGTCCCGCTTACAGCCTGAGTTAATTGGCGCGGGGAGGCGAGAAGAAGGGCGGCAGGTCGCCGTTCGTGAGGATCGTGAGCAAGCAGATGGTGGGCATCTTCCTGACGATCTGGGTGCGGCGTGGACTGCGGAGGCAGGTCCAGAACCTCAAGGTCTCCACCGTCGGCGTCGGCAAAACAAGGGCGCGGTGTCGGCGAGCATGTCAGTCTACCAGACCATGTTCTGCTTCGTGTGCAGCCACCTGGCGGCAGGCGAGCGGCCCGCCAACCTCCTCAAACGGAACGCCGACGTGCAGGAGATCCACCGGCGGACGCGCTTCGTCGGGCCGGGCGGACTGGAGCTGCCCCGAGACATCTACGACCACGAGTGAGTAATCATCCTAGCTAGTCACATGCATTGCATCGATAACTACGTCAGGTTTATCTGACAGACATGCTGTTCTCATTGAATCTTTGCAGCAGGATCTTCTGGCTGGGCGATCTGAACTACCGGATCGACATACCGTACGACAGAGCACACGGCCTGGTGGCGGCCATGGACTGGTCTCAGCTGGCCGAGAAAGATCAGGTACCTCAAGAATCACTCCCAATCTTCTTCGTATTAGAAGTCAATCATTATTTATTCTATTTATTTATGCAGCTTTTCATTCCGTTGTCACATTTAGTGATATTATGCTCGGAAGTGCAAGAGATTTGCAAGCAGTGTTATGCTTGTTGACGCCACCCACCATTTGCATCCAGCGGACATGAAGCAAGGCCTTACCAGCAGAGTTTGGTGATAGTGGCTACGATGTCAAACATCATAACGATGGATGGATCGGAGGCGTGGCTGACGACCCGTCCTTGCCCGCATGCTTGGCCCTTCAATATATGAAATTTTCAAAATTTCCTAAACCTCCGAAATATGTTTTTTTTTCAAAATTATACGAACGTTCAGAATATGAGAATTGACTTCTAATTCAATAGACCCCCAAAGGATCGAAAAGAAGGAGATAGATTAGAACAGTAGCTTGGATCGACCAATACCTCTTCACGCATGGGGGCATGATCGGGATTCAAAATATTTATACCGCGTAAGTACTACACTCGAATCATTACGCGCGTATTATGTGCATACGACGTCAAAACGTAATTATGTAACTCGGATACAACACTTGCACGTGTCCGATGATGTGGCAACACCGCGTATATGGTTTAGGGTGAGTTCTTTTGGGCCCGTCGGCGGGCTACCCTCCTCTAATACGCATGGGGCAATTCTACCCTTTGAGACATTTACATCTTTATAGAGAGGAGGGTCTATGAAATCACACCTCGAAATGATTAACATCAATAATGGTAAAATTAAAGTAGGCATATGATAATGCTTCGCTTGTAGCCTAGGGCAAACGTTAGGATCAACATAAACATGCATAAGATAACGAATAGTCGAATACAACGTGTTATGTGCTATGAATGTGGGTGTATGTCAATAGGGTTGTTAGACCGACTACCACATTTAGGTTTCATTCGCTCCAACTTGACACCAAGGATCTATGTTCACTTCCAAGTTATTGAGATATAAAACAGGAGGACGCCGACGTGGTGCGCCCGGGTGCTGTCGTTCGGGAAGGGCGTTAGGCTGTTGAGCTACGGGAGGTCCGAGCTGGCACTGTTGTTGCAAGGTTGGTGATTGTAGAATTTGCATTGTTTCATTATCACTGATTGTAAAACATGCTTTGCTTAGTGACTATTGTTGCTTAGGTGATTTATCACAAGCTGTGATTACATATTGCTTAGGTGATTTATCACAAGCTTTGATCATATATTGTGTACTTTGCTTAATTTGCATTTGTGTAGTACTAACTAATCTGCAGGAGGGCATGTGTGACACATTCCATTGGGTTGATTTGGAGTGGCCACCTACATTGCAGAAAGCTTTGATTAGGCTGTGGGGTATGTATGAGGAAGAGAAAGACACAAGAATCTCTGGGAATGTGGAGTATGCCACTGCCAATTACCAACTGGTTTTAGAGAAAAAGGATTTGGAGCAAGAGAAAGTAAAACTGATGAAAGAACTCAGCTTGACTCTGCCATTGAGTGAGTTGGGCAAAATAAAAACACATGAACTTGAGCTTGAGAAGGCAAGGAAGGAGAAGGCTATGGCACAATTGAGCACTTTGAAGGAGGAGAAGAAGAAACTTGAGTATTGCATGGGAGATCTTTTCAAAGCTCTCCAAGAAAAGAAGGAGAAGTTGAAGCAGATCTCAGAGTTGTGTGCTGAATAACTTGCTATTGTATTAAGTAGTTAAAATTGTGTGTTTCTGTCTGTTGAACTAGAGCAACAACTTATGTGTTCCCGTTATGTACCATTGGAACAAGTATGTTATTGTATTATGGATGCTTTCTATGTGTCTTTCTGTCTGTTGAACTAGAGCAACAACTTATGTCTCCTCCAGATTATTGTGTGTTTCTGTATTTCACTCAATGCATTTCACTCAATGAAGCATGCACCATTTCACAGTCATGTCCAGAATGATTTATCACTGAATCAAGAATGCATTTCATCACATTCACAGAATCAAGCATGTATCAAATTGACAGAACCAAGCATGCATTTCATGTCTAGAACCAAGCATGCATTATTACATGTCCAGAACATTCACAGCAACTCAGCTGCATCACTTACATTGTTTCCAACATATACTATCATTTCACCAAAAGAGGCAGACATGTGTGGTAAGGAAGATAATAGTAATTGTCTATTACAACACATCTCCCAAAATAACTACATGACAACAATCAGTGGTCTGATGGACCAGCTTGTCCTTCATCACCTGGAACATAGCCACAATTCAAGTAGTTCCATGTTCTAGTCCTCTTGTATGCAGGAGCAGATCTACATGGAACATCACCCTCTCTCTCTCTTCCAGCTGATCTTGGAGCTGAAGGGTTTCGCGGCATAGTAAATCAAAATTTTCTACGGATGCGAACAGAGGGAAAGCCAAGATCTAATCTAGGAGATGCAATCAACGAGAGAGATTGGATTAGATCTTCATACCCTTGAAGATTCGCACAATGAACATCTGCCGGAACGTGGGTGATGTAGTCGTCGCTTCTCCTCCTCGCGATCCGATCCGATCTAGCACCACAAGTGGCGGTGCCTCCGTGACATGCACACGCAGCACCGACGCCTCTTCTCCTTCCTCGGACCAACAAGTATGGTGGAGAGATAGATTGGATCTACAACACGACGGCGTGGTGTATATGGTGGAGATTTTCTGCAGCAGGGCTTCGCCTACAAACAGTCGGGACGGAGAGAGGAAAGCTAGCAAGGCGGCTAGGGTTTGGAGGAGAGGTGTGGGGGTTGGTGCCCACCCCTATTTATATAGAGGGGCAGCTAGCCCCTCCCAAGCCCAAAGGATAAGGAGTGGGGGCATGGACTCTCCTCTTCTAGAAACCCTATCTCTAGTTTAAACGATTTAAACTCTCTAGGATCGGCTGGGCCCTATGGGGCCTTGTTCCCTGGCCCAATGCCAGGACACTCCCTCATAGGCCCATGCCCCTCCCGGAAGGTGGGGCCACGTTGGTCCCTTCCGGAAGGTTCTAGAAGCTTCCTACAATACCGATTAACTTGGAACAATTAGAACTCCAAAAACTGCTTGCCTTATATGAATCTTATTCTCGGACCATTCGGAACCTCTCGTGATGTCCCGATCCCATCCGAGACTCAACAAAAATTCATAAACCAATTATCCAATCTATCCTAGCGTCGAGATACGTTAAGTGTGTGACCTGCGGTTCGAGAATATGCGACATGATCTTCTATCAATAATCAACAAGTGCAGGCACCCATATTGACTCCCACACATTCATCGATGATCATATCGGATGAACCACGATGCCAGGATTCAATCAATCCCATATATATATTCCCTTCGTCTCGCGATATTTTACTTGCCCGAGATTCGATCGTCGGTACCGTCATACCTAGTTCAATCTCGTTCACAGCAAGTACTTTACTCGTTCCGTAATCCGATATCACTTTGTGATTAACTCCTTAACCATATGCTTGCAAGCGGTGTTGATATCGATTACCGAGTGGGCCCGAAGTATATCTCTCCAACTTGGGAGGGACAAATTCCATCTCGATACATGTTATATAGGTTTCCACCGATATATAAACCCCTTGTAAGCCGCCGGTTGGGAGGAGTTGCATCTGTGAAATCCCCGGCGTTTGTAAACACTCCTCGATATAGTGAAGTTTCGCTGGCTGGCGCCCGTGGTTTTTTCCTCTCTTTGTTGGAGAGGTTTTCCACGTTAAATCTGTGTCCCCTTGCTGTGTTTTTCGTTTTCGTTCTTCGTTATCTTCTTGTCGCAATTGTAACAATACATACAACCCAACAGATACTTTCCGATCACCTGAGAGACACCTTTATGATCACCCTCTCATAGGATGACGTTTGATGACCTCAAAGCTTTCTTCCGGTACCAGGGAGTTGCATTATCTCATGGTCTAATGAATACAATATTTGACATAGGAAAAGCTTTGCAAAGATGAACACGATGAAACGATCTAATTGCTTCGCTTAGTTTGGGTCTGTCCATCATATCATTCTCCCAATGATATGATCTCATTATCAATTGACAACTCATGTCTATGGTTAGGAAACCTTAACCATCATTGATCAATGAGCTAGTCCTTAGAGGCGTACCAGGGACACGGTGTTGTTCACAAACCACACAAGTATTAATGTTTCCTCTTAATACAATTCTAGCATGGAATATAAAATTTATCATGAACAAGAATTATAATAATAACATCTTTATTATTGCCTCTAGGGCATAATTCCAACAGTCTCCCACTTGCACTAGAGTCAATAATCTAGTTTACATCTGGCAACAATCTCACACCCATGGCAATCGAGGTGTTGATCATGTTTTACACGTGGAAGAGGTTTAGTCAATGGATCTGCGACATTCGATCCGTATGTACTTTGCAAATCTTCGATCTCCATCCGCTATATAATCTCGGATTATATGAAACTTGCGGTTGATATGCTTGGTCTTTGGATGATATCTTGGTTCCTTAGCGAGTGCTATGGCGCCTGTTGTCACACAATATCTCCAATGGGTCCAATGCACTTGGAACCACGCCAAGCTCAGTGATGAAGTTTCTGATCCAAACTCCTTCACTTGACGCTGCGCAGAGCCATGTATTCCGCTTCACTTTGTAGATCCCGCGATCACGCTTTGCTTGCAGCTTCTCCACTCACAGCCTCCATTCAAAATATAAACGTATCCATGCGAGATTTGGAATCATCCTTGTCGGTGTCGAAACTAGCATCGACGTAACCTTTACGACAAGTTGTTCATCACCCCATAGACTAAGAACATTTCTTTAGTTCTATTTAGGTACTTTAGGATGTTCTTCACGGCTGTCCAAAGGTTCCACTCGGATCACTTTGATATCTCGTCACAAACTAAGAGCATTGGACACATCCGGTCTAGTACACAAGATGGCATACATGATGGAACCTATGGCCGAGGCATAAGGCACTTTGCTCATAGCTTCCCTATCATTTACCGAATGGACACGAGCCTTGCTCAATATCTTACGACAACATAGGCCTTTGAACCTTTCTTTGCCTTATCCATTCGAACTTTTTGAACTTTGTCTAGGTATGTACTGCTTAAAGCTATCGGGCATCTTTGTCTATCTCTATAGATTTTGATGCCCAATATATAAGCAACTTCACCTAGGTCTTTCATTGAAAAACACTTGTTCAAATAACTCTTCACATCGTTAAGCATGTTGATGTCATTTCCGATAATCAATATGTCATCCACATACGATGCCGTAAACGTCACCGAGCTCCCACTCACTTTCTTGTAGATACAAGTCAGAGCAATTTGGAATAAATCCAAAACTCTTGATCACTTGATCAAAACGAAGGTTCCAACTCCGAGATGCTTGCTTCAGTCCATAAATGGAACGCTGAAGTTTGCATACTTTACTAGCATCCTTAGGATCGACAAAACCTTCGGGTTGCATCATATACAACTCTTCATCAATGTTCCCATTGAGGAAAGCAGTCTTGACATTCATCTGCCATATTTCATAATCATGAAACGCAGCAATTGCTAATAAAATCCAAATGGACTTAAACATCGCTACGGGAGAGAAAGTCTCATCGTAGTCAACACCTTGAACTTGTCGAAAACCTTTTGCGACAAGCCGTGCTTTATAGACGGTAACATTACCATCCGCGTCCGTTTTCTTCTTGAATATCCATTTGCACTCAACGACCTTTCGGTCGCTAGGAGGATCCACCAAAGTCCATACTTGGTTTTCGCTCATGGATCCCAATTCGGATTTCATGGCTTCCAGCCATTTCTCGAGTCCGGCTCATCATCGCTTCCTCATAGTTCGAGGTTCACTATCTTCTACCAACAAGACAAGACAGGGTTGCCGTACCACTCAGGAGGGGCACGCGACCTTGTCGACCTGCGATGTTCAGTAGCAGCATCGTCCGAAGCTTCATGATCCTTGTCATTAGCTTCCTCTATTGTTGGTGCAGGCGGCACTGGAACAATTTCAGGTGCTGCGCTACTCTCCAATTCAAGAGAAGGTTCAATAACCTCGTCTAGCTCTACTTTCCTCCCACTCACTTCTTTCGAGAGAAACTCCTTCTCAAGAAAGGAACCGTTTCTGCATAAACACTTTGCCTTCTGCTCGGATAGAAGGTATACCCAATAGTTTCCTTAGGGTATCCTATGAAGACGCATTTCTCCGCTTTGGGTTCGAGCTTGTCCGACATCAACTTCTTGACGTAAGCTTCGCATCCCCAAACTTTAAGAAACGACAACTTAGGTTTAGCACCAAACCACAGTTCATACGGTGTCGTCTCAACGGATTTAGATGGTGCCCTATTTAAAGTGAATGCAGCGGTTTCTAATGCATAACCCCAAAATGATAACGCAAATCAAGAAGAGACATCATTGATCGGACCATATCTAATAGGGTTCGATTCCGGCTCAGACACACCATTGCTACTTGTGGTGTTCCGGGTGGCGTGAGTTGTGAAACGATTCCACTTGCTTTAAGATGCGTGAGCAAATCATAACTCAAATATTCACCTCCACGATCGGATCGTAGAAACTTAATCTTTCTGTTACGATGGTTCTCCACTTCATTCTGAAATTCCTTGAACTTTTCAAATGTTTCAGATTTATGTTTCATTAAATAGATATACCCATATCTACTTAATTCATCGGTAAAAGTGAGGAAATAGCGATATCCACCGCGCGTCGAAACACTCATCGGTCCGCATACATCGGTATGTATGATTTCCAACAAGTCCGTTGCTCGCTCCATCATACCGGAGAACGGGGTTTTGATCATCTTGCCCATGAGGAATGATTCGCATGTGTCAAATGATTCAAAATCAAGAGACTCCAAAATTCCATCAGAATGGAGTTTCTTCATGCGCTTTACACCAATATGACCTAGACGACAGTGCCACAAATAAGTAGTATTATCACTATCTACTTTGCATCTCTTAGCCTCAATGTTATGGATGTGTGTTTCATCCCTTTAAAGATTTAGAAGAAATAAACCATTCACAAGAGGTGCATGACCATAAAAGATGTTACTCATATAAATAGAACAACCATTATTCTCTGATTTAAATGAATAACCGTCTTGCAATAAACACGATCCAGAAATAATGTTCATGCTCAACGCAGTACATAATAACACTTATTAAGGTTTAAAACTAATCCCGAAGGTAAAACTAAGGAGAGCGTCGACGCCATCACATCAACTCTTGATCCGTTGCCAACGCAAGATCACCTCATCCCTCGCAAGCCGCCGCTCATTCCGTAGCTCTGCTTCGAGTTACAAATATTAGCAACTGAACCGGTATCAAATACCCATGCACTACAACGAGGGATAGTAAGGAAAACATCAATAACATGTATATCAAATATACCTTTGATGGTGCCAGCCTCCTGTCCGCTAAGTACTTCGGACGATGCCCCAAAGGACCCTTGTCCTTGCAATAGAAGCACGAGTGTCGGGCTTAGGACCAGACTTGAGCTTCTTCTCGCCAGGGCATTAAGGCTTGCCACCGCCTTCTTGAAGGGTTTCTTTGCTCCTTACCTTTCTTAAAGGAGGGCTTGTTGACCATCAACACATGATTATCCTTCTTGATGTCCACCTGCAACCTTCACTTTGCGAAGAGCTCGGTGATCGTGTCGGTGGAGCCAATCTGATTATGAGTCACTACAAAACTTTTGTAGTTGGGAGGAGTGATTGCGAACCCTGTCAATCTTGAGCTCCTCCGGAATCGTGCATTCCAGTTGCTCAAGCGTTGAGTGTAGCCCGACATCTTTATGGCGTGCTCACTAACGGAACTCCCTTCCTCCATCTTGCGCTTAAAGAACTTCTCGGAGATCTCATATCTCTCGAACGGCCTGAGTCGAAACATGGTTTCGGCTCCTCGAGAATCTCGAAGGGCCCGGATAGGTTTCAAAACGATTTTGAAGTTCGGTTCCATAGCAAACAACATGGTGCTCTTAATCACACCATAATCATCTTTCTGCTGATCGATAGACAGCTTTCTCATCACCGTAGTAGCAGTTAGGGGTCACCTAACGCTTTACCAAGGACATAGTCCTTTGTCCGCCAGAATGATTCTTAGATTGCGAACCAATTGGTGAAGTTAGACCCATTGTTTCTAAGCTTTTCTTTCTCAAAGAAAACGTTGAAGTTGAAGTTGGACTTGGCCATGTGATCTGGTAAGATTGGCAAGTACAATTTAGACTATGTTCATGATAAATAGTTCAACTTAATCAAATTACTAGATGAACTCCCACTAAATTCAACATCCCTCAAGTTGTTTAGTGAACACGATCCAAATTCACCACACCTAATCCGATCATCACGAGAAGAGATGTGGTTTCAATGGTGGACAACAAAGTGTCGATCATATCACTCATATGACTCATGCTTAACCTTTCGGTTCTTGTGTTCCGAGGCCATGTCTGTACATGCTAGGCTCGTCAAGCTAGACCCAAGTATTTCTGCGTGTGCAAAACTGGCTTGCACCCGTTGTATGTGAGCATAGAGTCTATAGCACCCGATCATCACGTGATGCTTGGACACGACGAACTTTCGCAACGGTGCATACTTGGGGAGAACACAGTTTTTATCTTGATCTTTAAGTGAGGAATCATCTTATAATGCTACCGTCGCGATCTAAGCATAATAAGATACATAAAGGATAAACATCACATGCATATAACTTTATGTGACATGGTATAGCCAATCCTCGCGCAATGATCTCCATCTTGTGCGTTCCGGCATGATCTCCATCACTCCACCATGATTGCCTCCACCACGAATAGCAACTACAACTATTGCTAACTACTTAGCGATAAAGTAAAGCTATTACATGGCGTATAAGAAGTTGACTCATGGTCATACACAATTATAAAGACAACCATATGGCTCTCCGGTTGTGTACTCATCGACATGCAAGTCGTGAAACATTACAAAACATGATCATCGCATACAATATACACATCAAATCTTGGGCCATACCATATCACAGAAAACACTCCCTGCAAAAAACAAGTTAGACACCTCTACTTTGTTGTTGCATGTTTTACGTGGCTTATGGGAGTAGATGCTAAGAACGATTCTTACCTACGGAAAGCCACAACGGTGATATTATGGTTGCCAAAGTCCGTGTTAATCCCATGACAACTATAGTGAGAGAAACCGACATCCACCAGCCGCATGTGGAACAAGCCACACGTCAAGTGCGGAGCGGTCTCGCGAACGACGTCGCGTAAGGTTGGCACGGACCGCTTCAATCTCACTATCCCGTCATAATAAGAACACAAACAAGAGGCTTGCAACAGAAAACATCAACGCGCAACAACCATGTTGCGTTCTACTCGTGAAACACATCTACGCATAGATCTAGCTCGATACCAATCAAGGGTTTCGGCATAGTAAATCAAAATTTTCTACGGATGCGAGCGGGAAAGCCAAGATCTAATCTAGGAGATGCAATCAACGAGAGATTGGATTAGATCTTCATACCCTTGAAGATTCGCATGAACGCTCGTCGAACGTGGGTGATGTAGTCACTCGCTTATCCTCCTCGCGATCCGATCCGATCTAGCACCACAAGTGGCGGTGCCTCCATGAGATGCACACGCAGCACCTCGACGCCTCCTCCTTCCTCGGACCAGCAAGTATGGTGGAGAGATAGATTGGATCTACAACACGGGCGTGGTGTATATGGTGGAGAATTTCAGCAGGCGGGCCTACAAACAATGGGAGGAGAGAGGAAAGCTAGCAAGGCGGCTAGGGTTTGGAGGAGAGGTGTGGGTTGGTGCGCCTCACCCCTATTTATATAGAGGGGCGCATCCTAGCCCTCCCCCAAGCCCAAAGGATAAGGAGTGGGGGCATGGACTCTCCCTCTTCTAGAAACCCTATCTCTAGTTTAAACGATTTAAACTCTCTAGGATCGGCTGGCCCTATGGGGCCTTGCCCCTGTCCCAATGCCAGGACACTCCTCATAGGCCCATGACCCTCCCGGAAGGTGGGGCCACGTTTGTCCCTTCCGAAGGTTCTAGAAGCTTACAATACCGATTAACCGGAACAATTCAACTCCAAAACTGCCTTTATATGAATCTTATTCTCCGGACCATTCCGGAACCTCTCGTGATATCCCGGATCCCATCCAAGACTCCGAACAAAAATTCATAAACCAATTATCCAATCTATCCTAGCGTCGAGATACGTTAAGTGTGTGACCCTGCGGGTTCGAGAATATGCGGACATGATCTTCTACAAATAATCAACAGCGGGGTCTGGGCACCCATATTGACTCCCACACATTCATCGATGATCATATCGGATGAACCACGATGCCAGGATTCAATCAATCCCATATATATATTCCCTTCGTCTCGCGATATTTTACTTGCCCGAGATTCTATCGTCGGTACCGTCATACCTAGTTCAATCTCGTTCACAAAGAAGTACTTTACTCGCCGTAATCTGGTATCACTTTGTGATTAACTCCTTAACCACATGCTTGCAAGCGGTGTTGATATCGACACCGAGTGGGCCAAGTATATCTCTCGACTTGGGAGGGACAAATTCCATCTCGATACATACAACCCAACAGATACTTTCTCCGATCACCGAGAGACACCTTTATGATCACCCTCTCATAGGATGACGTTTGATGACCTCAAAGCTTTCTTAGGTACCGGGAGTTTCATTATCTCATGGTCTAATGAATACAATATTTGACATAGGAAAAGCTTCAAAGATGAACACGGTGAACGATCTAATTGCTTCGCTTAGTTTGAATGGCATCCATCATATCATTCTCCCAATGATATGATCTCATTATCAATTGACAACTCATGTCTATGGTAAGGAAACCTTAACCATCATTGATCAATGAGCTAGTACTTAGAGGCGTACCAGGGACACGGTGTTGTTCACAAACCACACAAGTATTAATGTTTCCGCTTAATACAATTCTAGCATGGAATATAAACTTTATCATGAACAAGAATTATAATAATAACATCTTTATTATTGCCTCTAGGGCATAATTCCAACAGGAGCAACAAAGCCACCCCTTCGAGTAGCCCTTGTAGTTGCCCTTGCAGTAGCCCTTGCAGCAGCAGGTGGTGGACCAGTTGGTGCAGCCCTTGTAGCAGGTGGTGGTGGAGCAGTTGGTGTAGGATTTGCAGCAGGTGGTGGACCAGTTGGTTTAGGCTACACAGAAGCAAACAAAATCAGTTGGTGTAAAATACAAATAAACAAACAAAATAAACCAAACTGATAACTAGAGCACTAACCACATGCTTGTTCTTTCTTATCACCAGATCAGGCCTCAAAGGTTGTGAGCAGCTGGTGTATCTGTGCCCTTGCAGCTTGCAATTAGAGCATGTAATGGTTCCCATTCTTGATGTATCTTTGGGCTTTGTCACCTCAAACTTTCTCTTCCTCATCTTCTCTTACTTTCTCCCTTTTTTTATGTGGAAGTAAGGTGGTATGATGTCAGGTGTTCCTGTTTTGGGCCAAGCATGCTGGCCAGGCACTGGGTAAATGACAGGCTGAAAAGCTTTGGCATACATATCTTTCTTGAAGAAATGACTCACATAATGCTTAGGTTTCTACTTGGCTTTGATGATAGCACTGCAAGCATGGCTACAAGGCAGCCCTGTCACATCCCACTTCCTGCATCCACAGGTTTTTTCCACCAAGTTGACATCATGTGTAGCATCACCTTTAGCATTAGTAACTTGCCACAAACCAATATCTGCAACCCTTGGTGTGCAGAATCTGGAGTGCTTCTTGGCCATTTCTAGCTGCTCACTGAAGTGGGGAGTAATCTCCCATCCTTCCCTAGCAGCACCTACCCTCTTCTCATGCATCCTAGTCATCAGCTTGTCTTTTATCCCTTCAATCATAGTTCTAATAGGTTTCTTCCTAACATCTAGAATATATCTGTTGAATACCTCACTTAGATTGTTCACCACAAGGTCAGTCTTGTAGTTGGTGTCAAAAGCATGCCTAGTCCATGTGTGCACTGGGATTGCACTAAGCCACTTCCAAGCAGCCTCACTTTCTTGCTTCAGGTTCTCCATGGCAGCCTCAAAATGGTGCTGCTGGTAAGCATATGAAGTTGCATCCATCATCTTCTTCAAGTCTTCACCAATAAATCCAGCTGCTTTGAAGTTGGCATATATGTGCCTTAGGCAGTATCTTTGAGGACTAAGAGGAAACACTTGGTTGACAGCTGCTATAAGGCCCTAAGTACCAAATTATTTCAAGCATAAGGAGTTTATTAAGTACCAAATTATAAAGTAGCAATTAAATTTAGCATGGACAGTACCTTTTGTCTGTCAGACATGAATGTATATCTACCAAACTATCCTTCTTCTCCACCTAGAGCATACTTGAGCTGAGTTAAGAACCAGCACCAATTGGCTTTGTCCTCTTTGGGCACAACATCAAAGGAAATATGATACATACTATTATTGGCATCTCTGCCTGTTGCAGCCAATATTTGAGCACCAGTGCATAGCTTAACAAAGCATCCATCAAGCCCTAAACAAATATTTGAGCACAAGTTAGACATAAACAAACAAATAAATGTCCTACACACATTAAGAAAACATATGCTCACCTATGAATGGCCTACAACCATTAAGAAAACCCTCTCTGGCTCCATTGATACAGAAGAAGAATCCATGGAATGTTGGCCCAGGATTAGGATTCTCTAGAGTTGGTGCAGGTGTCACTGTTGTGACAAGATCCCTACTGCCAGGGTTAGTATCAATAACAGCTTGGGCAAAATCCCTAAGTCTAACATACTGCTCCCTGTGATCACCCATTATTTCATCTAGAGCCAGATTTCTTGCCCTATAGGACATGTCCTTGTTTACTTCCACACCATGTTGTTGCCTAGCTGCATCTATGTGGCATCCCGCAAAAACCACTACTAGAAAATCGCGTTGTTTTGTGCATTGCATCGTCATGACCGCATGCTCATGTAATCATGCCACATTACATTTGAGCATCGTCATCATCATGCATATTAATTTGCCTAAAAACTATTTGCGAAAGTCTATGGTTTTCTGAAACTAGTCCTCCTTCTATTTCAAATTAAACCCCGGATGCTTCCGGATATTTTGTTTGTCTAAAAACTATTTACAAAAATGTATTGCAAATTAAATAAAAGTTTGAATTATTTTAGTGGCGGTTAAGCGGGCGAATCAATCCGAACGACCACCCCAGAAATTAAATCGGTCCAACCAACCGGTCTACCAAAATCCCTAGTCTACCTTGTCCTAGTCTACCCACCCAGCCTCCACCTCACCCCACCCAATCCCCTCACGACACCTCACCCTCTCCCTCCCCTCTAACCAACCCCATGCCGCCACATACCCCCCCACCCCCTCACCTCCACTGACACAACCCCACACCCAAGACGCCACCACACGCATCACACGCTGCATCCCCCCACTCTTCTGCCGCTGGGCCCTGACACCGGCCCCACCCACTGCTCCCACGCGCCCTAGCCCCACGCACTTGCCCCATCTCTCCTTCCCCGATTCCTCTCTTCTCCCCCAACCTCCTCGCTGAAGCTCGCTTCACTGCCTTCCCTTCCGCCAGGAGCCGCCTTGGCTGCGTCTGCCTCCCCCTTTGAGCCGCCTCCGCTCGTGTCACCTCCGCCTCCCACCTGGCCGACGCGTCCTCTTCTCTCCACCTCACCTCCTCCTCGCATGACTGCCACCAGTGCCCCTGGCCGCCACGGGACCCGCCGCCTCCAGCTCCCCGGCCTCGGCTCACGGCTCCTCCTTCCCAGTGCCGCCTACCGGATCTGCCCTCCCCGTGGTCGCCTCTGTCTTGCCGTGAGCCCTCCGTCGCCAAGGCGCGTCGCCAGGCATCCTCCGTCCTCGTTCCCATCGCTGACGCGACCTCGCCCGCTTGCCGGCCAAGACACCGACTCGCTTCGACGCCGCCTCTTCAAGGCGTCCGTCCATCGCCGCCAGAACCCCGCGCCAAGACCGCCACACACGCCATCGCTTTTCTTCGGTCACGCGGTGCCTCGCAGGTGTTTGTGTTTTGGTCTGGAAGAGTTGAAAACAGATCAGTGAAGCTAGTAGGTCGTCAATGTGTTCCGTTGTCGGCTTGTCTCTGACGGCAAGTTACAGGAACCACCAGATGCCACTCGAAGTAACCCTTGACAATTCAAGGTCTTCTACACGGAACTCGCGGAACCGACGTCGTCCATGTTTATCACCGACCACTACAAGGAATTAGGCTATATATGACCCTCTATTTTCGTCACAAAATCGTCACAATAGTTCGTTTATGACGATTCTATGACGATTTTGAGATCGTCGAAAGCTGGGCGTCGCAAATGAACTATAACGACGATTTTTGCAAAATCGTCATAACCGTCTATGACGTTATTGGATCGTCATAACCATTATGACGATCCAATATCGTCATGAGCCATCTAGCCAAGCCAGGTCAGATCCTACGTGGCTAATCCGATGTGGCAAAATTGTGACGAAACGAGATCGTCGTAATATGAATTCGGCCTGGTCCATTTCAATGTTCTATATGGACTGAGCCCAACAAATGAGCCTTTATTAAATGGGCCTTGGCCTTTTTTGGGCCTTTTTTCTTTATGCCTAGGCAGTTTTAGGCTTTGTCTTTTTTCAATTTATTTAATTTTTGGGCTTCATCCTTTCCATTTTCTGTTTTTTTTCGTTCGGTCCATTTAGTTTATGTGCTTGACCTTTTAGCTGAAATGCACCGATCAAATGTGTTTTGGGCCTATTCTGGCCTGTTTAAGAGCCCATGTGCAAAACTTTCAATGGTACAATAGTACAGCAGCCAAGCAAGTGGAATGATGAACAAATAATACAGCAGTAAAGCATCAAAGCATTTTGCTGGTGCATCTGAACATTTAACCAAACATACATCTCATCTGTTTATAATCAACAGAGTTAAAAAGGATTTCAAATACCAATCACACATAGAAAGCAGAATAGACAATCTTAGCAAGAGAACGCAAGTTGATCAGCTGGGGCACTGGCCAGCAAGAGAACGACCATGTTGTCAGCCCCCCAATCCATCCAAGGGACGTTGCTGCTATGAACCGCCACTGCTGGCCGCCACTGCTCCTCCATGCTACCAGCCGCCGCTGTCGGCCATTGCTCCTTATATATGTTTGCTTCTAGAACAAAAACACATGACAATTAATAAAATTGGTAAAATGGATTCTTAATAAGCATCAAAATAGATACTAGTTACTTTACAAGTATTTATTTGTAAAAGAACAAGCACTGCTCAATATCTGATTTCATTGTGCATAATAGAATGATGCAATGGAACTACCACAATCGCTATTCATGCAAAAAGTGTACAATAAATTCTCGGACGATATCGGTAAGGTACATTCTCACATCAACACAAGCTCAAAATTAACAGAGATGGTCATCATGGGTACAAGCAAAGCAATTTGCCATTATATATGAATAACTAATGCACTCATACTTTCAAATTTTCTTGACAGCAAAAGCATACATTTCAGATCCTTGCACAAATCGAGTCATTAACAATAGCAATAAGCATACATTTCAGATTCTTTCACAACACAGTTAACAGATTTCTCTGTATATGACCAGGAGCATACTAACCTGTAGAGACCTCAAACCCCTAAATGAAGAGAAGACAAATTCACATGTCTTCCCATTCCATGCCGACCAACCACCGGTATAGCTCCGCGGCTCCTTGCTAGGAAGCGGGAGAGGTAGGCGATGGTGTCCAGTAGACCGGTCCAGCGTTGTCGCTGCTCCTCCGTGTGGATGCCAAGGTCAGACATGAATATTCTCCTGCAAATTCAAACAACACGAGGTTATGAAGAGAATCAAACTTTGTGCATATGAATAGCTACATCAAATAGAGTGGAACAATGTGGTACTCAGTGCATCATTAATTTTGGAAAGGCTTGAGAAAAGCAAAGTGAAAAAGCACCAGACCATGAAAATATTTGTGCACCAGACAAAACTATGAACAACGCATGAGCCGCTACTATAAGACGGCAAGAAGTATCACGAGGATCTAAGAGTCCACGGACAACTTAGTTCTCACACAGAATTTTTAAAGCATTCAAAATATGTTGCTTATTATTTCCTTAGCGAACACATCATTCCGGTCCAAGACCATCAAGTCCTCCTATAATACCCAGAGACAGATAAATCCGGGTGGCACCTGTCATGGTCATCATGTACAGTCCCCAAATAAGATATAACCATTGATGTAACTACCAATTGTAGAACATACCAAGGATAAATGTAAGCAGAATTGATATATATTTGTACAAGGCAATCATAGGTACCAATCCAGAACAAGGTAACATCGTAATTATGTCGAAGTAACAGTACCAGGGTTGGACAAAGAGGCACCATCTCACCGACAAGCAAGAACACCACGGTTCACGACCTCGCCAAGGTCTTTGAAGACTAGCGCAGATCCGTGGGAGCATCCAAGATCAGGCGGGCAGCCAGAGAACGCCAGGACCAAGAACCCCAGGTTTCGGTGCACACCGGCAGCCGTGTAATGGATACCTGCAAGCCTGCAACCCGTTGGTAAGCCAACCATAACAAAAACTGAAGCATATAAACACTAGTGAGTAGTATGACCAAAATAAATAGAGGCTAGTGCAAGAACACTATCACCGCTAAATTAGTTTTCCTATGTATAGCAATCTATGCATAATCAGGAAAAACATATAAGCTATGAAATAGAAAATATATAAGTTACAACACTACTGCCTATGCATAACAATCAGCAAGTATTATTGACTGGAATGGATTTATCTGCCCCATACATGCATGCTTTTCTCTACTATCTATTCACAGATTCAGTTCAACGGGTAAAACAAAAGACTTTTAGAAAGAATACATGCAGGACATTGGACATGTTTAATGCACAATTAGCAATACATGTTTAATACACCGGACTTTTAGAAAGAATACATGCAGGACATTGGACATGTTTAATACACCGGACATTGGACAATACATGTTTAATGCATAATTAGCAATCAGATTTCAAATAGCTCGTGGAGAACAATTATATGAACACAACATTAACATAGCTTGAGGAGACACCAACACCGGCAGAACACTAAATAATCAATTATGTTGCCTAAAAATTACATGATCAATCAAAACTAACTACAAGCTCACTGGCAGAACAATTACATGTCCAACTAACTAGGAACTGCAATAGAACAAAATTTCTCTATTACATAAATAATAAACATCCAAATAGAGGGGATTAGGGCAAGATGAAGACCTCGTCCTTGTCCCTGTCTACGGAAATTGGCCTCATCCTCGCCGAGATCTGAGTCCCTCTGCACTAGAAATCAAAGAAAAGGGTCAAAGTTGATATTCGAGTCCCTGATCGGAAACCTAGCCGGAGGACAGGAGGGTACTGCATCATGGCCGTCCTTGTTCCCTGAGCACCTCGAGGAAAGCGTCAGGACAGATCCTAGACGCTGTGATGGCAGCTGCCTCTCCTCTGGTCGGTCCTCCTTGCCGCGCAATCCTCGGCGAGCACCGTCAGCTGCGATTCAAGATGGCGGCGAGGAAAGATGAGGAAGCGGCGGGAGGCCGTCTAGGGTCACCTCCTGCGCTTGGGGAATGCTAGGACACCAAGGATGAGCTGGATCCACACCTTGCAGGGCCTTGAAGGAGGAGTCGCGCCGGGGATGAGGGCATGGGATCTCGTTGCTCTCCATGGCCACGGACCTGGGGTCCATGCCTTGCAGACAACGGAGGAGGAGTCGCGCCAGAGTACCTTGAGGATGAGATGGGTCCATGCCTTGCAGACGACGGAGGAGGAGTCGCGCCGGAGTACCTTGAGGAATAGGGAGAGGAGGAGGTCGCCGACGTTGAGGACAAGGGAGGCCTCTTGTCGCCCTCCATGGCCACCCAGCCCCCCTCCCGGGCCCGACCGATGGTAGTTTGTTGGAGGGTGGAGGAGATCCGGTGAGGGTGAAGGAGATCCGGTGAGGGGATGGAGGGGAAAATCGCAGCCGCCAAGGAAGGAGAAGGGGCGACCGGAGATGGGCGTGGTGTGGCGGCTGGGGAGATGGGAGTGGTGTGGCGGCTGGGGAGAGATTAGGGTTAGAGGATGGAGGGGTCTTGGGGGCGGGGAATTTGGTGGTGCGCGCGTGATGCACACAAATATCCGCCGTGCTGGATGCCAGGTCACCGATCCACAACAAGTCATAGTTTGACCCTCTCTAATATCTCAACCTGTCTAGAAATTATGACGATTTTGTCCATAGAAATTACGACATTTTTCACGAAATCGTCATAGTTTAATAAGGATTTGGCCCTCCCAAATAGCTTACGACCATCTAGTGTAGAATCGTCATAAAATTATGATGATTTCATTCAGGGTCACTACCAAAACGTCATAGTTTGACACATTTCTTGTAGTGGACGAATAAGTTGGGACAATCTGGGCTACCTCCTCGGAGCGGACAAGAACAAGGAGTTGACCAAGCTCATCGGTGTCGCGCCAAGATCTCCTATCGGAACCCAAGGACGCCAAGACCCCGGACGACAAGAACTCCTTCCCGCACCGATGCCCGAGGACCGGACGCCAAGGTCGCCTACACGGAACGACAAGCACTTTGCCCCGTATGCCGAGACCGACTCGATGGCGCGGTACCGACAAGAGCCTCGCAACGACAAGAACGACACCGGCCAGGGCGGGTCCGATGCACCCCCGGCACCGAACCGAGTACTCCTTTCCGGACGCCGAGACCGCTGAGAACCCGGATGCGACAAGATCTGCCCCGTTGTTCGAGAACGTTCCCGCCGAGACCGACCCCGTCGAACCACGGACCCGAGACCAACCCAACCTCGGACCAAGTTCGCCGAACCCTAATGTGTGAACCTTTTCCCGAGCCCCTATTTTATAAATGCTATACATAAAACTTGTGGCATATTAAATGTTCATGCATGCATACTTGTTTGTGTGGTTGGGGGCCTTATGCCGATTCACCTCTTAATTAAATATGGGGCCCATATGCGGGCAAATCTAGCCTTATATTGGCCTCATTTAAACTTGTGTAGCGAACCGGTGATATAATCTTGCCTTGTTAAGACAACATTTAATTGCGGGGTAGATAAATAACATGAACCACCTAAATAATTGTCGGGACCTCGGTTCCGCTTAATATGACCTAATTGCATCACACCTTGCCATGCCATGCATCATACATGCATCAAGTCGATCTTCTGCCGTGTATTAAATATTGCATCTGGTGTTTATTCTAGTGTTTTGCTTCTTCGCGGATAAGGCCGTTGAGTTGATGTGAGCTTCGCCCCGATCTTCGGATGAACCTTCGACAATGTTTTTCAGGCGAGCATCTCCCTCTTTCTACCTATCTTACTTTTATAGTATTTATTTCCCTCTTGTTGATCTATTGCTATCTGTGTTGCGATGCTCTAGTTTCCGCACCTGTGATATTCCGTGCAACCCTATATTGCCTTGGACACATCCTATTGCCTATTGTTTGGTAGATAGTTGTACTTGCGCGTCGTAGTCGCTTGCTATATTGCTGTTGCGTGTCGTCAAGTACCACAGTTGTTGGAGTATTGCCGCATGTTGATGTTGGAGATGATCATAGTTTTACTTATCGTTCACTTTAATTCCTGTTTAACAACTAAAATTGAAGTAAGCAGAGGCATCGGTGGGTGATAGAAAATATTTTGTTTTCGAACGCCCACTTGTGTCCCGTAGGACCCCGAGTACTTGATACCTGTTCCTTGATTTATCGCGCTATCCACATCCGGGAGGATTATGGGACCCCCCTGAGCCAGAGCTTGATTCAGTCTTATTTCTTGGGGCCACAAACTAGTTTGAGGTTCTATTTACTATCCTGTACTTATGCCATGCTACTATCAGATTTACGATTGCGAGGAGCACCTGCATCTTTTAGGATCGTGGCACGATTCCGCTGTGTCGACAAGCCCAGCCACACTTTCGGTTCCCATCGTTCACGTACCGTCCCCACAACCTTAAGTCCGTCTCGAGTCGGCCGCTTCGCTATGGGTCTACTTTAAGGGGTGGCCCCCTGAAATATTTCTGAATCCTGTGATTGCTTTGTCGTGAAAGCCTCGTTGGGTTTTGTTTTGGTTTTTCCGAGGTTGATCGAGCGTGTGTTGCTATTGGTGCACCCCGGCCGGGTAAAACTTTCTGAAAGCCGTGTCCGCGGTTATGGACGACTTGGAGCACAGTATCTCGACCATAGACAAGCATAACTAAAGTTTATTGCTATAAATTTGACTTTATAATGACTAGTAATCAGCTTCACTATAATGGAATGGCTAAACAATACTGCTCACAATTGCTTGTTTGGAGTGTCGCTTGCGACCATTGTACCTGACTAGTAAGTATTGCAACTACAACGGAATGGCTGAATAAAAGTACCAACAACTGCTGGGTTTTGGGTTATCTCATGCTATTTTTACCTGATTAGTAAGTGTTGTAACTATAACGGAATGTTTAACTAAAAGTGCCCACTGCTTATTTTATCAGGATGACTATCTATACTTGACTAGTAATTGTTGCAACGATAACTGAATAAGTAAAACTGCCAACGGTGTGAGTTCCTCGGTTGACTTCCTCGTTTGGTCTCGAGGAAACACCGGGATGGGTTTGTTTGATGGTAGCATCGGTGGGTTCGAATAGGTCTTTCTTACCCCTCTCGATAACCGCTAGTTGTCTTGAGTCTCTATAGGTTGTTTAGCGCATCTTTGCCGCTTGATCCACCATACCTATGTGGCGAGGACCGAATTCTAGCCTCGCTGTCTTGGCCTCGATCGACGCTCCTCTTTTTCCTTGGCCTTTGTCGGCACCCTTTTGTTTTTAGCGGTTTCGACGTTAAGCGTGGTTACCCTTCCGGCTTGGCACAGGCAGGGTTATGGACGCCATTGGTTATTCTTGAGGGCTCTTAGCCCCATTTGCATCTTGTCCGTGGCGGACGTTGTATCTTTCAAGGTGATTTGGATCTTTGTACCGTATATCGTATTCTTGACTCATTGAGTCATGTTGTATATATAAGCTTACGTGGGTCCCATCGAGGACTGTTGTGTAATGTTATTACTTTGTTTTCCACATTGCGAAAGTGCTGGTGGGCACCTTTGAATCATTTCTATGCGGGTTTGGCGGGTTTTCGCTAAAACTTACATAGGTCCGATCGAGGGTGTTCTGAGTGGTATCGAGCGCGATTGCGATACCCCACAAGTCCAGCCTGTAGGATAACCTAGCTAACGGCCGAAGTAGAGTGTCAAAACTATTTCTCAAAATCGGTTGGATAGTTCTGATTAGGTCTGATTTTACTCCTTACCCCTCTGCTATTCTCCTCTTATCTCTACGTGTTTTAAATCCGCTCTCTTCTCTTTCTTCGAGTCCAGGAATTCTCGTGGTTGGGTTTCCGTTGTACCTTCAGGGTTTCGCTTCCCCCTCTGATAACGGTGTTCTGCCATCCGATGTTCATGCTGTCTGAGGAGTTCGTCTACTGTGGTACCATTCTTTATTCCTTGTTTGTGCCTTCCGGTGTTTTCCGACGCGACGACATCATCTGCGCCAGATCCGATGCAGAGTCTGCATCACTCCTTTGTTCCGAACCTCGATTGTCGAGATCTTGACCGATTCGAGAATGGTTGTACTCTTTTCTCGATTGTGCAGGGTAATAGTTTGGGTGCGTGATGGATTGGCCCCCATGCCGACTACCCCTTCTATTCGCTTTTGTACATTGAAGTGGATGAGAATGCATCGGTTCCCTCTTTCTATCGAAGATAGAGGTGGCTTTATTTGTGGATACCTCTACCTTCGCCTTTTGTTTCCGGAGTGTTCCCTCGACGATCACGGACAACAACCCTTGTTAGTGGTGTCGCGAGGATCTACACGAAGCGAAAAGACGCAGATCGCCGACCTTCTTTCCGGTACCATGAGGCGGATCTCGAGGGCGAGATCAATTGTTAGTGGTGTCGAATTGTGGCATCCCGCAAAAACCACTACTAGAAAATCGCGTTGTTTTGTGCATTGCATCGTCATGACCGCATGCTCATGTCATCATGCCACATTACATTCGAGCATCGTCATCATCATGCATATTAATTTGCCTAAAAACTATTTGCGAAAGTCTATGGTTTTCTGAAACTAGTCCTCCTTCTATTTCAAATTAAACCCCGGATGCTTCCGGATATTTTGTTTGTCTAAAAACTATTTACAAAAATGTATTGCAAATTAAATAAAAGTTTGAATTATTTTAGTGGGGCGATCGAGCGGGCGAATCGACCGACGACCACCCAGAAATTAAATCGGTCCAACCAACCGGTCTACCAAAATCCCTAGTCTACCCCTCTAGTCTACCCACCCTCCTCCACCTCACCCCACCCAATCCCTCACGACACCTCACCTCTCCTCCCTCTAACCAACCCCATGCCGCCACATACCCCCCCACTCCTCACTCCACTCCACTGGACACAACCCCACACCCAAAAGACGCCCACCACGCATCACTGCAGCAGCGTCCCCACTCTTCTGCGCGGGCCTGACACGGGCCCCACCCACGCATTCCCCACGTGTCCCAGCCCCACGCTGCCCCTCTCTCCTCCCCGAGTCCTCTCTCTTCCTCAACCTCCTCGCCTTGAGCTCGCTCTGCCGCCTTGTGTGCCCCTTCCTTGAGCCGCCCGCTCGCGTCTGCCTCCTGCTGGCCGCCTCACCGCTCGTGTACGCCTCCGCCTCCCCACGCAGCGCCACGCGTCCTCTTCCCTCCACCTCACCTCCCTCCTCATGGCCCAGCCCGTCGCCTGCTGACCGGCCGCCTCCCAGCGCTCCCGCCCGGCCTCGGCTCACCGGCTCCTCCTTCCCGTCGCCGCCTACGGATCCGCCTCCCCGTCGGCCTCTGTCTGCTGGCCGTGAGCCCTCCGTCGCCGTCAAGCGCGTCGCTTGAGGCCTCCTCCGTCCCTGGTGCCCATCGCTGACGCGACCTCGCCAGGCCGCCTCGTCGCCGTCGGCCTCGCCCACAGCCTCGCCGCCTCCTCTGCGTCCGTCCACCGCCCCGCCAGAACCCCCGCCGCCAGCACCCGCCTCACGCACGCCATCGCTTTTCTTTGGTCACGCGGTGCCTCGCAGGTGTTTGTGTTTTGGTCTGGAAGAGTTGAAAACAGATCAGTGAAGCTAGTAGGCCGTCAATGTGTTCCGTTGTCGGCTTGTCTCTGACGGCAAGTTACAGGAACCACCAGATGCCACTCGAAGTAACCCTTGACAATTCAAGGTCTTCTACACGGAACTCGCGGAACCGACGTCGTCCATGTTTATCACCGACGAATAAGTTGGGACAATCTGGGCTACCTCCTCGGAGCGGACAAGAACAAGGAGTTGACCAAGCTCATCGGTGCCGCGCCAAGATCTCCTATCGGAACCCAAGGACGCCAAGACCCCGGTACGACAAGAACTCCTTCCCGCACCGATGCCCGAGGACCGGACGCCAAGGTCGCCTACACGGAACGACAAGCACTTTGCCCGTATGCGAGCCCGACTCGATGGCGCTGCAGACAAAAGCCTCGCACGACAAGAACGACACCGACCGGGTCCGATGCACCCGACGAACCGAGTACTCCTTTCCGGACGCCGAGACCGCTGAGAACCCGGATGCGACAAGATCTGCCCCGTTGTTCGAGAACATTCCCGCCGAGACCGACCCCGTCGAACCCTGGACCCCGAGACCAACCCCGAACCCCGGACCAAGTTCGCCGAACCCTAATGTGTGAACCTTTTCCCGAGCCCCTATTTTATAAATGCTATACATAAAACTTGTGGCATATTAAATGTTCATGCATGCATACTTGTTTGTGTGGTTGGGGGCCTTATGCCGATTCACCTCTTAATTAAATATGGGGCCCATATGCGGGCAAATCTAGCCTTATATTGGCCTCATTTAAACTTGTGTAGCGAACCGGTGATATAATCTTGCCTTGTTAAGACAACATTTAATTGCGGGGTAGATAAATAACATGAACCACCTAAATAATTGTCGGGACCTCGGTTCCGCTTAATATGACCTAATTGCATCGCACCTTGCCATGCCAGGCATCATACATGCATCATGCCGATCTTCTGCCGTGTATTAAATATTGCATCCGGTGTTTATTCTAGTGTTTTGCTTCTTCGCGGATAAGGCCGTTGAGTTGATGTGAGCTTCGCCCCGATCTTCGGATGAACCTTGACAATGTTTTTCAAAGAGCATCTCCTCTTTCTACCTATCTTACTTTTATAGTATTTATTTCCCTCTGTTGATCTATTGCTATCTATGTTGCGATGCTCTAGTTTCGCACTTTGTGATATTCCGTGCAGCCTATATTGCCTTGGACACATCCTATTGCTGTTGTTTGGTAGATAGTTGGACTTGTGCGTCGTGAAAGCTTGCTATATTGCATTTTGCGTGTCGTCAAGTACCACGCTTGTTGAGTATTGCCGCATGTTGATGTTGGAGATGATCATAGTTTTACTTATCGTTCACTTTAATTCTGTTTAACAACTAAAATTGAAAGCGAGAGGCATCGGTGGGTGATAGAAAATATTTGGTTTCGAGCGCCACTTGTGTCCGTAGGACCCCGAGTACTTGATACTGTTCCTTGATTTATCGCGCTATCCACATCCGGAGGATTATGGGATCCCCAGGCGAGCTTGATTCATCTTATTTCTTGGGGCCACAAACTAGTTTGAGGTTTTATTTACTATCTGTACTTATGCCATGCTACTACTGTATTTACGATTGTGCGAGGAGCACCTTTCTTGTTAGGATCGTGGCACGATTCCATGTGTCGACAAGCCCAGCCACACTTCGGGTTCCCGATCGTTCACGGCCGTCCCCACAACCTTAAGTCCGTCTCGGGCCGGACTTCGTTCTTGGTCTACTTTAAAGGTGGCCCTGAAATATTTCTGAATCTGTGATTGCTTTGTCGTGAAAGCCTCGTTGGGTTTTTGTTTGGTTTTAGAGGTTGATCGAGCGTGTGTTGCTATTGGTGCACCCCGGCCGGGTAAGACTTTCTGAAAGCCGTGTCCGCGGTTATGGACGACTTGGAGCACAGTATCTCGACCATAGACAAGCATAACTAAAGTTTATTGCTATAAATTTGACTTTATAATGACTAGTAATCAGCTTCACTATAATGGAATGGCTAAACAATACTGCCCACAATTGCTTGTTTGGTTGTCGCTTGCGGCAATTGTACCTGACTAGTAAGTATTGCAACTACAACGGAATGGTAAATAAAAGTACCAACAACTGCTGGGTTTTGGGTTATCTCATGTTAATTGTATCTGATTATTAAGTGTTGCAACTACAATGGAAAGGTTAAATAAAAGTGCCCACTGCTTACTTTATCAGGATGATTATCTAAACCTGACTAGTAAATGCTTTGAGAACGAATAAATAAAGCGCCAGCGGTGTGAGTTCCTCGGTTGACTTCCTCGTTTGGTCTCGAGGAAACACCAGGATGGGTTTGTTTGATGGTAGCATCGTGGGTTCGAATAGGTCTTTCTTACCCTCTCGATAACCGCTATTTGTCTTGAGTCTCTATAGGTTGTTTAGCGCATCTTGCTGCCGCTTGATCCACCATACCTATGTGGCGAGGACCGCGAATTCTAGCCTCGCCCGTGTCTTGGCCTCGATCGACGCTCCTCTTTTCCTTGGCCTTTGTCGGCACCTTTTGTTTTTAGCGAGTTTCGGCGTCGTTAGCGAGGTTACCCTTCGCTTGGCTCGGGGTTATGGGCGCCATTGGTTATTCTTCAGGGCTCTTAGCCCCATTTGCATCTTGTCCGTAGCCGGACGCTGTATCTTTTCAAGGTGATTTGGATCTTTGTACTGTATATCTGTATTCTTGACTCATTGAGTCGCTGTTGTATATATATCTGTTCTGTGGGTCCCATCGAGGACTGTTGTGTAATGTTATTACTTCGTTTTCCACCCGCACGAAAGTGCCTGGTGGGCACCTTTGAATCGTTTCTATGCGGTTTTGGCGGGTTTTCGCTAAAACTTGCATAGGTCCGATTCTGAGGGTGTTACAATCTATGAGTGACTGAATTCCTGTATTTGGATCAGACCTAAACATACCTGCATATGTGTGAGCTAACCATTTAGCACTCACCCTTGAACTATCAGTGGTTGTATCACAGGTATGTTGCAACCTCATTTTCCTAATACAAAAGGTCTTCTCACCCTTTATCTCTGAAGCTGTCATATGGAAAGCACAGCCCTTATGGATGCAATGCACAATTATTCTTACATTTGAGTTCCTCCAATATGAGTAGTTCCTTCTTTGAGCAATATGCAGATTAATCAGGGCATCTCTGAATTGTTGCACATTCACAAAGCACATCTTCAAGCATAATTGTTCATGTGGATGCAACCTTCTCTCATCATACCATCTTTTCTCTGGCCTTTTCTTTGATCTGCTTTTTCTGCCTTTTGGTGGAACCATGATCAATGGTTCAAACAGATCAACTTCATCATCCTCAGAAAAACCAGCAGCATTATCTTCATCATCTGATGATGGTATGTACTCTGGTGCATCTTGTATGGCCACAGATGTATGACACCTTGATGTGGGTCCTTTCTTAACAGGATTTTTCTTCTTTTTCTTTGCAGGTTCAGGGGCTGGTATAAACACAGTTGGTGTGTCTTCTTCAGTCACAAACAAGTCTTCAATATCTTTGTCCCCTTCACAGTGCAACAGGGGATCCTGTCTCTTCCTCCTCAGCTCCTCAATTCTCTCTGCTAGTTCCATCTGTTCCTTTCTCCTGGACTCTTCTAACTGTTCAATATTAACCTGTCCAATGGCAGCATCCCACCAAGGATCATCATCAGCAATGTTTGACCCCATGCTCCAATCATCCTCAGAATCAGTCTCTTCAATGGCTATTGCCTTTCCCTTCAACAGCATCTGACTTTCTTGAGTTGGAAGGTAAGTATTTGTGCACTCATCATCAACTATAACAGTGCTACCAGTCTGACTAGTGAAAATGTATCCTTCCTTGTCAACAACATACACAGGTTCACTGTAATCAATAGGGCTAGGTGCATTGCAATCAATAGGGACAGGTGCATTGCAATCAATAGGGACAGGTTCTTCATATTGCACAATGGAAGATGATGTTAGTTGACTAGGTATGGCTACAGATTTCTTGTTCTTACTAACTTTTCCCCTCTTTACAAACAAAGACAGCACCTTCCTTGCATCAAAGTGATCTAACAGTTCATAGATATGGTAGTTGTTCTCAACCAATTGATCTACCCCTTGCTTTCTGCAGTAAATAGAATCCCTAATACTGAACCCCTTCTCCTCAATGATTGCAACTATGGTCATATAAGTAATGTCATCTCTGGCAATTGTTCTCTCTAAATTGTCCACTCCATCAAGATGAATCCTGACCTCCCAAATCTCTGGATCAATACTACAAAACATATAGCAAGCAAATAGCCATCTCAGCAAACCATAACCCCTAAATCTAAAATTTCAGAGAGATAAGGATATAGGGAGATAGGGAGACAGGGAGGAGAGATCAATACTTACTCCACGCCACCGAGACTGGTCGTCCACCTCTCAGAATCCATTGGGTTAGCCACCCACATCTGCGCCAGCATCGCCGACGCCGTCGATGGCCGAGATGGCCATAGCTCGTCCAGACCATCCATCTGCTCCCTTCTGGCTCCCTCCCTTGTGGATCCCGTGCTCCCGCGGGCTCGTCCAGACCTGCCTTTCTCGCCTGCGTCGCCGCTGCCTCCAGGATTCGCCGGCTCCTCCATCGCCGCCGAATCGAGAGTGGGAGAGAGAAAGGGGGAGTGGACACTGAGACTGACTCGACTGGGGAGAGGAAGAAGACCGACCCAGGTGCGGTCGAACCGCACCTGGTCTTGTCCTAACGGTGGGGGAAACGGCCGTTTGGACACGTCACCTCTGCTCGTGGGCCAGCCTCGTCAGAAACGCGTTCAAGCTGGAATTAGAGCGATCAGAGTTGTGGCGTCCAGGTGTTGGTACTGACCTGCAGAAATTACCAGAATCGGTACTGACCCGTCCCGACAGCCTCAGTTGTGGTAGTTTTATCCAATTAACTCGCAAATAAAAGAAGGAATCTTGGACAGAGATGGAGGGGCCCGCGTCCCCGAACGAGTGGATATGAAATCGGCTCGGCGTGCAATCCGCTCATATAGCGACTTTGCGCTCCAAGTTCAACCACGACGCCGACAAGCAGGGTAAGGGCATCTCCGGCTGGCCCATCCTGTCATCTCAAATGGTCCATTTATGTCCGTTTGGATTGGGCCACGATTGATTTGGGGCCGTTGTCCGGCCCAGCGGTGCGACTCATTTGTCCGCGCTTGGTCATCGCCAACACCAGCGTATTTTCAGTGTCTTCCCGCCGCATACCATCTCCCGCCTTTCTTTTCCGCCGCTTCCCGCGAGTTCTGGGCGTTCTCGCCACGTCCAGACGCGGCCATAAATAGGGGAGACCGTCGAGCTATCTACGACCAGACCCGCACCACTGACAGCATAAAAACCACCATGCCTGGCCGTCGGCGTCGACCCGACGAGGTGTAGGGGTTCGTAGCATGGAAAACAAAAATTTTCTATCGCATACAAACAAACAAGCCAAGATCTATCTACTAGATTGTAGCAACGAGTCGATGGAATAACTTACCCTCGAAGATTCCAAAGCGGTTAACGAGAGCAGATTCTCGTGGGTGATGTAGTCGTACTCTTTCGATCTCAAGATCGCGTAGACGATCCTTCCGGCGCTGCGTTCCGGCAGCGCTTCCGTAGTCAGTCACACGTTCGGTACTCGATGAAGACCTTCCTCTCCTTGTTCCAGTGCAGCGGAGGTTGTAGTACTCTCCTCGCGGTTCCGTGACTGTGGTGCAGGAAGTAGAGGGAAATCCCGCAGGCTTCGCCTTAAGCCGGTGCAGTATGGTGGAGCTTATGAGAGGCTATTAGTGGTCTAGTAATTAGACACACCAATTAGAAGGCTCTAAACCAATTAGAAGGCTCTAAACCGCTGGCTAAAGCAATTAGAAGCTCTAAACCAAAAGCGGCTCTAAACCGGAGGTAGAAGATAGGAACTTGTGTGTCTCTAGGAGGCCCCCTCCTTATATAGGTGGAGGGGCCTTGGCGCGCCAGGAGGAGGAGTCCCTCCCAACTCGCCTAGGGCTGGCGCCTGGAGGAGTCCAACTCCTCCTCCAGTTGGTTCCAACTCCTCTTGCTTGTTTCCACAGTTTCTTGTTTTGGCGGTTTGACTTTCAAAGGACATTTGACTTTTCTATTTTAGGATTCAATTTAATCCTTTATTTTGGACAGCAAGAACACTTAGTACATGATGCAATCATTTCAATATGTAATGACACATTCATGTACCCTCCCCAGTCTGGGACAATCCGGAACCTTCTAGAACATTCCGATGAAAACACGGAATCATTCCCGAACTCAAACGGGACTTTCCTTATATGAATCTTATTCTCCGGACCATTCCGGATCACCTCGTGATATCCGGATCCCATCCGAGACTCGAACAACATTCGGTCTCTTTCTCATAATATCATAACTACTCAAACAACGTCGAATCCTTAAGTGTGTCTCCCTACGGTTCGTGAATTATGCGGACATGATCGAGACACTTCTCGAACAATAACCAATAGAGGAATCTGGAAATTCATATGGCTCTACATATTTCTCACGATTACTTTGCGATCGAATGAACCACTTACATACGATACCAATTTCCCTTTGTCTCACGATACTTTACTTATCCGAGGTTATGATCGCGGTATCTCTGCATACCTAGTTCAACCTCGTTCGATAAGTACTCTTTTCTCGTTCGTGATATGTGATCCCTTGTGACCAAGTCACATGCTTGCAAGCTAATTGGATGACATTCCACGAGAGGGCCCAGAGTATATCTATCCGTCATGAGGATGGACAAATCCCACTCTTGATCCATGTGTTTCAACCAATACTTTCCGAACACTTAATGCCACCTTTATAGCCACCCGATTCACGGTGTGGTGTTTGATGTCATCAAAGCATCCATCCGGTAAAGGTGATATGCATGATCTCATGGTCGAAGGAATTAGGTTACTATGTATCAGAAAGCATATAGCAATTGAACTATTGAAATGACTTGATCTTTATGCTACGCTTATCTATAGGAGTATGTCCATCACATCATTCTCCTAATGATATGATCCTGTTGTTAATAACATCTCTATGTTCATGATCAGGAAACCATGATCACATATTAACCAACAAGCTAGTTTAACAAGAGGCTTTACTAGGGACTCTTATTTTAGTTTACAAATCACACAAGTATTAATGTTTAGGTTAATACAATTATAGCATGGTATGTAAACATTTATCATAAGTGTGAAGATATGATAATAACCACTTTATTATTGCCTCTTGGGCATATCTCCAACAGTCTCCCACTTGCACTAGAGTCAATAATCTAGTTTCAAACCTTTGTGTATTCAACACCTATGGCTTTCCGGTGTTGTAAGTACACGTTCGCTAGTGGTCAACTGATCTCCGGATCTGACACTTCCAGGTCCGTGTGTAATTGCATGTCTTTGCGTCTCTACGCATCACTCATTCTCTAATGAGATGGCTTTGTATAAATTTGGTCTTTCTGTGTGACCTTTAGTTCTTTGGGGTTAAAACATGTTGATAATATTGTCGCACAATATATCTTCATAGTATTATCCCTCTGTGAACTACACCTAGTTTGATAACAAACTACTTGACACAAATGCCCTCTTTTGCTGCTATAGTAGCAGTCATATACTTAGCCTTTTGTTGTAGTATCTGTCACAATGTTTTAACTTTGGAACTCATCCAAATCCATTATGGAACTCACTTTCCATTATATTGTGCCACCCTTAGTTTAAATTGAGATACACTTAATTTGTACTTTGTGACAAAGCTAGTATCAATGTAGTACTTATACAATGAACTAACCATCTATTTGTCACTTCTACAAATAATATACTCTTAGTTCTTCCAAAAGATCATAAGAATATCCTTACTATTGTCCAATGATCATCTTACGAATCATTCTGGTATATGCTCACAACATTTAGAGCATAGGACATATCTGGATTTGTACATATCACAGTATGATTGATATAAATACTTTTTGTGATTTCATACATCAAGTATCAATCTATACTTGATTATTTGTTTCACTTTACCAAATGTCAATAAACTTGAATATATCATCAACATTGAACTTATTCAATCCTTTCTGTGCGACAAGAACCTTTCTTGTAGTTTCTATATTGAACTCATTCAATATCTCGTCTATGTACTTCTGGCATAACCATATTAGCATCTATTGATGCTAAATATTTGGGTTTTGCCTAAGTCTTTCATCGGGATGAAATTCTTAATATGTGTTAATAAAAGATACATTATTTCCAATCAACAATATGTCTTTCACATAATGTATTAGAAACATGTCTTAACGCTCCCACTTAATTTCTTGCAAATGCAAGCATCTTCATTGTCTCTGATGAAATTAAACTCTTTTAACAGTTTCATCATAGTGAAGATTCCAACTCCGCTATGCTTACTTTAACCATTGAAGTTTGCATATGCTTTTAGCATCCTTTTGAATTAACAAAACCCTATGGACCGTGTTAAGCACATGTCCTAGGCAACGATTCTATTAGAAGAACTTGTTTTGTTTATTCTACTACCATATAACAAAATTATATGTAGTGGTTGCTACATTAATCCGTCTAGACTAAATATCACTATGAAAGATCAAATCTTATCATAGTCAACATTTGAACATTGTTGTGAACTCTTTCCCAACATGTCGACTATTTCATAGATGTAAAACATCCATGTCTATTTCTTTATAGATCCAAACACAACTGTAAGGTCTTACACCTTTCTTGAGGGTCCTTCAAGTTCAAAACTTGATTTTTCGTGTATGGAACTATCACGGATTTTATGGCTTTCAAGCCATTAGACGGAGTCAGGGCCCATCATCGCTTCTTTGCATGTAGTCGGTTCATTATTCTCAAATAATGATTCAACCCTCAAATCTTGGTATTTGATTGTTTACCCGACCTACTTGTTTCAATAGGAACTTGGATCTCCGTGACCACAACCTTTGAGGTACGTGAGCCATGAGCTTTGTTGCTGCCTCCGGAACACTTTTCGGTCTTTAACTCTGCACATATAGCTAAGGTTCTTTTAACCTTATCAAAATTCTATTGTCCTCCTACTTAACTTTTCACGAAAAATTCCTTCTCAAAGAAACTTGACGTTTTAAGTGACAAACACTTTTGTCTCCGATGTTATGGAGGATTACTTAACAGTTATTCAAAATAACATACAAAGACAGTTCATCCGACTTTGGTTGCACACATCTTTCTTATGCATAGCATACCAATGTTTAAGAAAGGACAACTTGGGTTTTATCCCAAACCATAACCTTATATGGTGTCATTTCAACGGATTATGATGGAGCTCTTTTCGATTGGAAAACGGTAATCTCTAAAGCTTTTAATCTTTAAAATATAATGGCAGTTTATAAATTATACCTTTGATCTTACCATGTCAAACAAGGTTTAATTACATATCTCGAAACGCTCCATACTCTTATGGTGTTTGAAATGCAAATCCACGAACGATTCCTTAAATCTTAGGTATTATGCTAAACTGTAACTCAAATATCTTCCTTTATGATCTTTATCATAAACTGTTTATATTCTTGTTACAATGATTTTGCACTTCATCTTGAAAGTCTTTGAACTTTTCAAATGTTTCATACTTCATCCTTATTAAGTAAATATTCATATATTCACTCAAATTTTCGGAGAAAGCATATGAAGTTGAAATCCATCGCTCTTGACTACACATAATGGACTTCGTACAACAATATGTACAAATTCCAATAAGCTAGTCTTCGTTCCTTTTGGCCTATGAGCGAAGTTTTAATTATCTCTAGGAAAGTTTCTGGCGTCATTTGATCAAAATCAAATAGACTTCAAAATTCCAACCATATGGATTTTCTTCATGTTTTCTTTCCAATATAATTTAAACGGCGATGTCACTTCCTAAGTGATCTTTCAATCAATTTGTCTTTCGACATTTTTAGCACTAGTTTTATGGATGTGATTTCTCCAACGAGATTTGCGAATCCATCTTTTATGGATTACGGCAATTATTTGAACAACCCTTTTGTTCTCATAACACCTGATAAAACAAATCTTGAAGGCAAGCTTTGATGTTTAACGAGCAACACAATAACCCTTTATTTGTTCTCGATGAACATCATCACATATTCTTTTGCTAATTACTTAGGCCATTGTAGTTCATGAATTGTGTTGTTTCGGATGACGATTCACACCAACAAATTCAGTATCAAATACTTAAGAACCACATTGTTTAATAAGCAAAGAATATAGCCATAACATGTATATCATCTATATACTTAAATTGAACAATTCTAATCTTTTCTTTTCTGCCATATATTTATGAGATTCTCTTTCAGTATTTCCTTTTCTGTTTGAAAGAATCTATCAATATCAATAGTGGAGTCATACATATGACACATAGTCCAAAGCGTGTATAGTTAAATACCAATGTCTTTGGACTTGCACCTTGAAGTAGATCACCATCATCAAATGTTTGGTGTTCTTTCAAATTCCTTTATTTAGTAATCTCTTGGTGTAGTAAACATTTTACCTACATCAAATATTCATCCTTATCATGGAATCGTCCATGATCAAACTACTTTTAGCTTGTAACGGTGAATCGCAAGTATAATGTTGCTCTCCAAAACCTCTTGGAGGATTAGGACAACTAGTGTCTCCAACCTTTTGCAAATTCTCATCAAATATGAGAACATGACTTTTGCCATATTATACTCTATCATGTTGTAACCAATACTTTGTTTCAGATATCACAATATCTTCCACATATCATGGTTTCTGAAACAAATCTTTCAGATCCTAGATAACCTTGATATTAAGAGAATCCTTTGAATATCAAGAATCATGGAGACAAACATGATACTTATATACTAACACTTGGAATTGTTACTCTTTGATTTAATACTAATTATTAAACTTCATGGAGTAACCGGAACTTACTGAAAGTTTGCAATAGGACTTTTAAACTTTAGCTTAACACTTAAAACAATACGATACCAGTTCGTAAAGTATCTAACCAGAATTCTATAGTTCTATCATCTCAATTATAACTAAGCGCAAGGTGGTAAACGGATGCCAATGACTACAACAACTATGCAAATTCACTTTGATTTAGTTTATGATAAATTGAGTTCTAATTAATAATTAAATTAATCTTGGTGAACTCCCACTCAAAACAATATCCCTCACATTGTTTTAGTGATCACACGAACCAAATCCACCACATCAAAACCGATCATCACGAGAGTTGATATAGCTTCAATGGCGAACAATCAACATGTTCATCATATCTACTATATGACTCATGCTCTACCTTTCGGTAATCCGTGTTCCTGAGGCCATGTCTGTACATGCTAGGCTCGTCAAGATCAAACCTTAGTTTCCGCATGAGCAAATCTGGCTTGCTCACGTTGTATACACTTGCAGAATCTAACACACCCGATCATCACGTGGTGCTTCGAAACAATAAGCTTTAGCAACGGTGCTAACTAAGGGTGAACACTTTAAGACTTGAAATTCATGTGCATGAGGGATCATCTTATAATGCTACCGTCGTCTACTAAGCAATACAAGATGCATAAAGGATTAACATCACATGCAATTCATAATATGTGATATGATATGGCCTTTCTTCTTTGTGCTTCCGATCTCCATCTTCCAGGACGAACATGATCTCCATCATCACCGGCATTGCATCAAGGTCAATGACGCCTCTCCATGGTTGTCGTCCACCGGCTTCAACTATTACAACTACTTTGAATAGACACGCGGGTCTTAACATAAATTAAAGACAACCATATGGCTCCTGCCGGTTGCCAACTTACAATAAGGAACATTGCATACATCATATATAATCACAATCATGGCCATATCACATCACGGACACCCACCGCAAAACAAAGTTAGGCCTCTACTTTCTTTGCATATTTTACGTGGTTTGGGGCTTTCAATAAGTGTCGTTCTAACTTACGAACAAGAACCACAACATTGATACTAGTATTGTCAATCACCCGTTGTAAATTGGATCTTAACTATGCTAGGAGAAACAGGCACCCGCAAAGCCACTTATGCAATACAAGTTGCATGTCAAGCGTGGAGCAAGTCTCATGAACGATGTCATGTAAGGTTAGCCCGGGCCGCTTCATCCCAACATACCGCAAGATACAAAATACACAAGAAGCAATCGACAATAAAAGCATCAACGCCCACAATGACCATTGTGTTCTACTCGTGCAACAGATCTACATATAGACACGGCTCTGATACCCTTTGTAGGGTTCGTAGCATGGAAAACAAAAATTTTCTATCGCATACAAACAAACAAGACAAGATCTATCTACTAGATTGTAGCAACGAGTCGATGGAATAACTTACCCTCGAAGATTCCAAAGCGGTTAACGAGAGCAGATTCTCGTGGGTGATGTAGTCGTACTCTTCCGATCTCAAGATCGCGTAGACGATCCTTCCGGCGCTGCGTTTCGGCAGCGCTTACAGTATCGGTCACTGCGTTAAATTTTCGTGAAGACCTTCCTCTCCCTTGTTCCAGCAGGCAGCGGAGGTTGTAGTACTCTCCTCGCGGTTCCGGCAGCACAACGGCGTGGTACCGGAAGTAGAGGGGAAATCCCGCAGGGCTTCGCCTTAAGCTGGTGCGAGTATGGTGGAGCTTATGAGAGAGGCTATTAGTGGTCTAGTAATTAGACACACCAATTAGAAGGCTCTAAACCAATTAGAAGGCTCTAAACCGCTGGCTAAAGCAATTAGAAGCTCTAAACCAAAACGGCTCTAAACCGGAGGTAGAAGATAGGAACCTGTGTGTCTCTAGGAGGAGCCCTGCCCCTCCTTATATAGGTGGAGGGGCCTTGGCGCGCAGGGAGGAGGAGTCCTCCCAACTCGCCTAGGGCTGGGCGTGGCTGGAGGAGTCCAACTCCTCCTCCAGTTGGTTCCAACTCCTCTTGCTTGTTTCCCAGTTTCTTGTTTTGGCGTTTGACTTTCAAACCGGACATTTGACTTTTCTGTTTAGGATTCAATTTAATCCTTTATTTTGGACAGCAAGAACACTTAGTACATGATGCAATCATTTCAATATGTAATGACACATTCATGCACCCTCCCCGGTCTGGACAATCCGGAACCTTCTAGAACATTCGATGAAAACACGGAATCATTCCCGAACTCCGAAGCGGGACTTTCCTTATATGAATCTTATTCTCGGACCATTCCAGATCACCTCGTGATATCCCGGATCCCATCCGAGACTCCGAACAACATTCGGTCTCTTTCTCATAATATCATAACTACTCAAACAACGTCGAATCCTTAAGTGTGTCTCCCTACGGTTCGTGAATTATGCGGACATGATCGAGACACTTCTCCGAACAATAACCAATAGAGGAATCTGGAAATTCATATGGCTCCCACATATTTCTACGATTACTTTGTGATCGAATGAACCACTTACATACGATACCAATTTCCCTTTGTCTCACGATACTTTACTTATCCGAGGTTATGATCGTCGGTATCTCCGCATACCTAGTTCAACCTCGTTACTGATAAGTACTCTTTTCTCGTTCCCGTGATATGTGATCCCTTGTGACCAAGTCACATGCTTGCAAGCTAATTGGATGACATTTCACCGAGAGGGCCCAGAGTATATCTATCCGTCATGAGGATGGACAAATCCCACTCTTGATCCATGTGTTTCAACCAATACTTTCCGAACACTTAATGCCACCTTTATAGCCACCCAGTTACGGTGTGGTGTTTGATGTCATCAAAGCATCCATCCGGTAAAGGTGATATGCATGATCTCATGGTCGAAGGAATTAGGTTACTATGTATCAGAAAGCATATAGCAATTGAACTATTGAAATGACTTGATCTTTATGCTACGCTTATCTATAGGAGTATGTCCATCACATCATTCTCCTAATGATATGATCCTGTTGTTAATAACATCTCTATGTTCATGATCAGGAAACCATGATCACATATTAACCAACAAGCTAGTTTAACAAGAGGCTTTACTAGGGACTCTTATTTTAGTTTACAAACCACACAAGTATTAATGTTTCCGGTTAATACAATTATAGCATGGTATGTAAACATTTATCATAAGTGTGAAGATATGATAATAACCACTTTATTATTGCCTCTTGGGCATATCTCCAACACGAGGTTCGTGGCAACCCCGACGTCGGGAGAGAAGAGGTCCCTGGGCCCTCATGGAATCCTTCGGAGTTGCCGGACGTGCTACCGCCTCCGATTTCAGGGCGCCCGCGGATTTACAAGATGAACCCCCCACCGCGTCACCCTTTCTACAACCGTCACGTGACCACCGACGAGCCTTTCACAATGGAGGTGGCGGAGTGCATCTTTCTGCCAGAGTACCGGCGATGGGACCAGCTCGCATTGGTCCGTGGCGACCTCCGGGATGCGGAGCGGGCCAATCCGGATGACGCTTGCCTGTGTGCCCTCCTTGACCGAGCTAAAGAGGACACGCAGGTGCAGGAGGCGATCATTCGTTCTCTCTATGACGAATGGTGTATCTAACGCGTCCCATCCGCCACCTCCAGCGTCTGCGGACGCGCGTAGTTTTAGGGTGTGTGGTGTGCTTGTAACAAATGTTTTAGTAAGTGAATAAAGTTTTTTCATTGCAAATGGCCAATGCCTACATTGATAGATCATACATGGCGCTGCGCGCGCATATCCTAGCCTACTCGTCGGAGTCGGAGGAGGAGTCGGAGTGTTAGCAGCGGTGGCACATGGTGTGGTCGAAGACGCTGACACCGAACTTTCCTTCGACGTCGTACTTGAAGACAAGGACGTTGCCCGCGTCGATCTGGTGTGAGTGGGCGAAGCACTCCCAGTCGTTGCGTAGGTACATCGGACCGAGGTGGTCGGACTGCAGATTGACCGGTTACCCGGTGGTCCTGAAGTCGTTCGCCCGTAGCATGACAAGCAGCGGCGGCTTGTCGCTGATCAACATCACAAACCTGCGGGGAAGGAGCAGCCTGTCGTGCGGCATGCGGAGGTGGATGGCCACGACAAACTTGGTGCCTGGGTCGAAATCTTCGGGCGATGAAGGCGGTGAGGGAGAGCGTGGTGGCATGGTGATTTGGCCGCGTCCTCCACGCCTCCCATGACGTTTACGGACGCCGCGCCCTCCCCTCGATCCAGCGCCGCCGGCCATGGCTAGCTACATGTAGTGGAGAACAAAGAGGAGAAGGAGGGGAGGATAGTGTTCTGTGGGGAGAAGGTGGCTGCGGACAGTCAGTTTAAAAGGGCCACCATCGGATGCCAGTGCGGAGGCCGAAGAGATGGCATTGAAGTGTCCAGCCAGTCAGTGTGTCGTCTCGTCGCCATTGATGGCGCAGACTGCCACCGGTCAGCCTTCCGCGTAACGCCTCTGAATCACTGCCATAGTTGCGTCTGAAATGGTACCGCTGCGCGCGTCTAAATCACCGCCACAGTGGCTGACGGGTGGGCCGGCGTCGCCAACGGGCAGGACACCCGTGATGTCCGCACGCGTCTGGGCCGACGCAACCGAGCCCAAGATTAGATGCATGAATGGGTCGATCCGGACAAGTTTCTTCGGATGGGCCATCCCGCTAGGGCGCCGCGCACGCCCCGCGCGTCCGTGCGGACAAGTTTGAACACACTCGGACCGGATGGGTCAGCCCGGTTGAGATGCCCTAAGCTCATCTGATCGAGCCTGTGTTGCTTTTGTTCTACTCTTACGATGGCCTGATGTAACAGCTCCCATTTCCCTGGTCTGACACTCTGACTATTTCGATTCTCTCCCTCTTATGCAGAACATAACTGCGGCTGCGACGGGGCCGCCGACGTGCCGGCGCCGGCGTGGAGATCGCCAGTGAGTTTCTGTTTCACGTTTACGTCGAGGGATTGACGTCACTTTTTATGTTGAAGGATTGACGTCACTCTCTTATGGCGTCTTGTCGCGTCGCGCCTTATCATGTCCGGGAAGGGGGCAAAGTGCTGGTTAATTTGGACCATTTCAGCTCTTTTGGGGAAAGACTCGTGCCTTATCATGTCCGGGAAGGGGTCAGTCGTCATTGATGCGTCAGGTTGCCGCCGGTCAGCCTTCCGCGCAGCGTCTCTGAATCGTTGCTGCGGTTGCGTCTGAATCGGTGCTGATGACCGCGTCTGAATCAATACAGCCGATAAGCGGTGACTGGCGGGTTCAATGGACGAGTCCACTTGTGTCATGTCCGACGCAACCAAGACCCAGATTAGATTCACAGATGAGTCAAGCCGAACGTTGGTCCAGATGGGTCGAATCGCTAAAGCACCGCGCACGCTTTGTATGTCCGCATGGACCGATTTGGATACGCTCGAACGGATGCGTTCGGCCCGGTGGAGACGCCCTTATTTTTCTGGTCGTTGATACTGTTTGACCATGAATCATTGCTTCTGTCCGAGAATCATTTGCTCACGAACCACCTTGTATTTTGTCGATGGGCAGACGAGAGCAAGGTGGACGCCGCGCCGTACAAGCTGCGGCGGCGGAACTCGGCGACGATGCGCGCGCAGTACATCAACACCAAGGAGCTCAGGTAAAGACCTATGCTTGTTTGTGTGAACGGGTGATCCGTGCCTCTACAATTGGTGTCAAATTTCAGCTGGATCTTGCCACATTTTCTGTTGTTTTTCTGCTGATTCTTTGGCTCCTTGCAGGATCTGCATCGGCACGTACAACGCGGCCGGCAAGTCCCCGCCCGAGGGCCTGGACATCGCCGAGTGGCTCGGCAGTGGCGACGAGAAGGCCGACATGTACGTGCTCGGGTTCCAGGAGGTGGTTCCGCTGAACGCCGGCATCGTGATCGGCGCCGAAGATGGCCAAACGGCGTTGGCGTGGGAGGAGCTCATCCGCGACACGCTCACGCGGATATCGACACCCTCGAGGCCCAAGTACAGGTGCTGCAGCAGCCCGGCCACGCCGAGTCGCGACGGCGCCGACGAGCCGTTCCTTGGGACACGGACACCGAGACCGACGACGACGCGTCATTCAGCTTCCCGGTGCAGGCCAAGGAGGATTTAGAAGGCGACCAAGACGAGCAGCAGCCAGGTACGCAGCAGAGCACGCACGTGAAGTCGTCGGTCAAGTCGTCGAGGTCGTTCAGCGCGCACAGGTCGTTCATGGCGTCCTCGGCCTCCGCCGCCGCCGACGTCCCGAACCTCGACCTCGACCTCGATGGTGCGTTGGCGCCGGGAGTTAAGAAGAAGGGCGGCAGGTCGCCGTTCGTGAGGATCGTGAGAAGGCAGATGGTGGGCATCTTCCTGACGATCTGGGTGCGGTGGGGCCTGAGGAGGTGCGTCCAGAACGTCAAGGTCTCCACCGTCGGCGTCGGCAAAACAGGGTACATCGGCAACAAGGGCGCGGTGTCGGCGAGCATGTCAGTCTACCAGACCATGTTCTGCTTCGTGTGCAGCCACCTGGCGGCAGGCGAGCGGCCCGCCAACCTCCTCAAGCGGAACGCCGACGTGCAGGAGATCCTCCGGCGGACGCACTTCGTCGGGCCCGGCGGCCTCGAGCTGCCACGAGACATCTACGACCACGAGTGAGTAGTCATGCATAAACACATCCTACCAGCTGTGTACATTGCATCGATCAATGCATCACAGTGATCTGACAAACATGTTCTTGTGCAGGAGGATTTTCTGGCTGGGCGATCTGAACTACCGAATCGACATACCGTATGACAGAGCGCACAACCTGGTCGCGCACAACCTCAGCTGGCCGAGAAAGATCAGGTACCTCAAGAATCACTCCCAATCTTCTTCTTGTTTGGTTCGTCTGCATCTGAATTTGGTTCGTCTGTTTCTTCAGCTGAAGCGGGAGCTGGGGAAGGGGCGGGCGTTCGACGGCTGGAGCGAGGGGGCGCTGGAGTTCGCGCCGACGTACAAATACGAGATCGGATCCGGGAAGTACATCGGCGACGACCAGAGGGGCGGCAGGAGGACGCCGGCATGGTGCGACAGGGTGCTCTCGTTCGGGAAGGGCGTGCGGCTGGTGAGCTACGGGAGGTCGGAGCTGGCGCTGTCGGACCGCATGCCGGTGGCGGCCACGTACGTGGCGGAGGTGGAGGTGTTCTGCGGGAGGAAGCTGCAGCGAGCGCTCACGCTCATGGACGCCGAAGTGGACACAGGGGAGGTTATCGTGCTGCCAGACCTTCATTTTTGATCCAGGATCATCGGCACCGCGTGGACGACGTGAATGCTCAATCGGTGGACCTAACAATTATTCAAAGCTTGGATAAACTGTGTACTCTGTTTTTTTTTTAGAAAAGGTGAGCGCTACGCGTCTCAGGATGATGGGAGCAAAAACTTTGCACAAAATTGTAGCAAAATCTCAAAACCCTTGTAGCAAAAATAATTTATGCTATTGTGGCATCCTAGCAAACTCCGGATCTCGTAGCACCGCCGCTGACACATGTAGCAAACTTGGATGTCGCATGTAGCAGACATCGACACCTTTTGCAGCCAACCATCGACCTCACGTAGCAAACCCCAAAAACGCTTGGTAGCAACATGGGAATAGGCCTAGCCAAATGCGAGCCTCTCGTCCTCAACGCCGGCAGTCTAGATACGGAGGAGGAGGAGCAGACTCGCCGGAGAAAGAACCAAAGGGTGCTAGGCATGGGCGTATGGCTGGGCTGTGCGGGCGGGGAGGTGCGCGCCGACAAAGGAGTAGGACAGAGACGGGGCAAGCGAGGCCACGGTGGTGCGGGGCAGTTGAGGAAGAAGGACGGGGGGCGCTAGCGAAGGAGTAGGATGAGGATCCAGCGAGGTCGAAGGGATGACAGGATTTGAACCTGTGACATTTTGTACCCAAAACAAACGCGCTACCAAGCTGCGCTACATCCCTTTTCCAAATTGTTATACAATGCCATTGTACACAATTCATGTTTTCTTTTTCACATTGTAATTTTATTCTTATTTCTCTATCTATATAGAACCCTCCTGTCATTTCATCTTTTTGATCTCATAAGCAGTGGGCGCCAGTGGCTGATGGGGACGTGCCCACGGAGGAGCAGGACGAGGATCCAACGAGGTTACGACGGCATGCGAGATTGTGGCAGTGAGCGCCGGTGGCTGACGGCGGTGGTAGGCGGACAGCTTGTAGATTCGTCTGAGACGAAGGAAGCCAGCGGTACAGAAAAAAATAATGTCTCCTGGCCTGCTGGTGGGTCCGCCTTCACACGCTGACACGTGCTGAGTAACGACCCGGACGATGGATCATCCGGAGGATGCCAATAATTTTCCTTTAAAAAAGTCATCAACGAGCTTTTTCAATAAACTTACATCGTTTATGATCTTTAAAAAAACTAGAAAATCATCGTTTCAGGTACAATCAATATGATTCTAAAAACTATGCCTAGCTAACTCATGTGCTATCTCATTGGTATCCCTATGACAGCGTTCAAAAACAATATGCGCATAACCTAAAGCGGTGGTGGCACCAGGAAACAGGGGCTGGGTATTCATCGTAATTTATTTTTGTCTCAATGTAAAATATCTTTATTATATACTACCTAAAAAGATAAATTGTTTTGTTTCCAAAGCATTTCGCTCGTTTGTTTCGTCCATCTCATCGCTTCCACTCGGTAAGGAGAAAAATCTGGAACCCGCATAGTGACCGCCGCTCCATCTCCCTCAAAACCCTATATTCATGTTCTGTATTCGGTCGCGCCTCTACTCGCATGTTCATGTTATGTATCCGGTGCTAGCACCGATTGTAGATTTCTCTCGAGGTGAACAAAGAAAGTAGTAGAATATGCAACAATCTAATTTGGTGTTAATTTTTTTTCTGTATTTTATTTTGCTTTTGATGCTTTCTCCAACAACGTAAATATACTACTGCTTCTTGCACCACTCTTCTTCTTCATCTATATTACTCGTCTATTTTAAAATAAATGACTCGGACCTTTTTAAATTTCTATATGTATTTACACACTAAAACATGTCTATATACGTGTGTGTATATAGATAAAATTGAATCAATTATTTTAGATTGGATAAAAGAAAATAATACTTCCTTCGACCCATATTAGTTGATTCAGATTTGTCTTGATTTGGATGTATCTAGACATATTTTAATGATAGATATATTTAAATCTAAGCAAATTTGAGTCAACTACTAATATGAGTCAGAGAAAATGATAAATTAAAGTTTTGCATTACATCCAATCTACAGACTAGGGACCAAATCAATTAGATCTACTGCTCTATTAAAAATACTCTGCTAGGTATCTCGTCGTGTGAGACGAGATCCATTGCCCATCATGATCGCACACGTGCGTCATGGCTGGTCTAACTAATGCATGTAGGAGTAAAAAAATTTGCACTAATCTTGGGTATTCACGTGAATATAGGAGCATACCCCCTGGCGCCGCCCATGACCTGAAGCAAGGATTTTACCATCATCAAAAATTGCAGCCGACGACATATTTGAAAAACCTTCATGTACCATGGTGTCGATAACCAATGAATTATCAGATTGGATGATCACTTTGTTGAGACCTAAAGATTGCACCATGCTTAGTCCTTCTCTTAGAGCATACGTCTCCGTCATCATCGTATCAGCTACAAAGAGAAGTTTTTTGCAACTAGCCGCCAAAAACTTTCCAGCATCGTACCTTACGATCACACTCATAGCACCCTTCCCTTGATCCGTATCATAGGCCGCAAAAACATTAATTTTTATAACTCCCTCCCGGTGGCTTACTCTAGGACTCAATCTTCTTTTGCATAGGTTTCTTTTTCGCCCTCCAGTAGTTTGTGGCGAGAACTCCAATAGATAGCACATCTGTGTGGTGTTTGGATGTTCTCTCCATGTGTATTTTTTCCTTCTCTTCCACCAAATATACCATGCCCGAGTAAGTATGATCTTATGATAGCCAATACATCCTAGCTGCTCACAATCTCCCAAGTTCAATAATACTAGGTGGATATGCGAGCTTTGCCACGCCGCCTACGATCTATTTGGCAGAGTGTGGTAGATATGTTATACTCACTGCTGGTAAAATATTTTTTTTGTTTGTGTTACCATAAACTAAATGTATGTGTATGTGCGGTGTCGTGGTGGTGGCACGGCAGATGCCATGGGTAGGCTAAAGTATGGGGCCAATGGATGCTAGTGGGATCCGGGGAGGGAAGATGCAACTGTCTTTACACTCAAGCTGCCAAAGTGAGAAACTTTATTTCTCTCTCTACGTGTTACAAGTGCTCCTAGAGCAGTTTACAGAGTAACTATGCGAATTTCCCCAGCCTAACGTTGCTCAAAAGACTCTCCCTTTCCTCAGGGCCCAAACCCCCCCTTATAAAGGGGTGCCTTGGGTGCCCTTAGGGCTGACGGGGCAAGCATATTCGAGGAATATGCTTGTCCCAAAGGGGTAATTCGGCGGCCTCCTTTCCCTGTCTCCCTTCCAACGACGGCAAAGCTCCAAGCCTCTTCGCACGCCTCGGGCTCGGCACTGTCACCTCCGTGACCTCCTTCCTCCTCTCCCTGCTTCCTTGTCTCTTGCGCTTGGCCCTGTTCAGATTCCTTTTAGCCTGCAGCTATGGTTTGACTCCAAGCTTCTCCTTCTCCTGCAAGCTTCGTATAACTCGGCCTTACCTTGTGTTATTCGGCTCGTTCCTCACCTGCACGGAGATCATTTGTGTAACCCGGCTGAGTTTCTCATTAACTCGGCCAGGTTACCACTTTATACCTATACGTAAGCTTCTTGCCTCCGTTCATCGGCCGACATATACATGATTCGGCCGACCTAGGTCGTAGTTCGGCAATCAGGCGGGGACAGTACCTCTGTCTTTCCCCGTCTCTGACCTACCCGGGGTCAACCCCCCGACATTAGTCCCCGAAGCTGGTGTGGCCCTGTCAATTACTTTGGCCGGGTTATATCAGCTTCAACACCTTCTTTTTGTCTTGTTTCCGAGCTAAGGCCTCGCCCGAGGTTCTCTCGCTCCTTCCATCATACGCTAAGTCCTACGTGTCACCCCATCATTGCTTTCCTAGTTTTCAGGTCCTCTTATAATATTTACTGACAAGCTACAGTAAACCCTGCCGCTTTGCATACGACGCCTCGTGAGCCGCTCCGCTTGGGATTGTAACAACTTTTCCGTTTATGTGGCCTCTGGTGTGGCTCCACTCACCGTCGCGCGTTCGTGCTTCTCCACGATCTACGCGGGTAACTGCCACACCCACGATCCCACTCCCCCGTTCATCGCTTCGTCTATAAAGTGGGGAAACGCGCCCTTCTGGGTTCTTCTTTCTCATTACCGTTCGCGTCTGCTCTCCTTCTTTCCTTCGCCTGTGTGCTTTCTTGCCGCTCCGCCGTCGCTCACCAGCCAGAGCTTCCGCCGGCGAGGTTTCCACCGCGCCGTTCGGCCTCTCTTGCCCGCGCTCCACGGCCGTGGCCCCGCCGCCGGTGAGTCCTTTCTGGCCATCTTGTCTTGTCTTGTCTCTGCCCTAGATCGATCCACACAACTTCCGTACTCAGGCGACAGTTTTTCCTCTTTTCGCCATTGTTTTCGCGCTAGGTTCCGACGGGGCCCTGTAGCTCTAAGCTTTCCTCCGCCGCCAGTTTTTCCTCCGGCGATCTCTCCGGCGGAACTATGTCTAGTTCCTTTAGTGGTGCTTTAGTTGAGGACGATGACGCTGGCTCTGGGCCCAAGCCCAAGTGGATCGTGGCAGGGTTCTCGATTACGCATGAGATTGAGTGGCTCTCGAACTCGTCGGATTCCTGCCGATGTTTCCTGTCTACCCGGCAGCGAGTCCTCTCCAGTTCTCAGAGAAGGCGAATATGTGGTTTTCATGTCCCACTTCGCCCGCGGCTTTGGTCTTCCTCTTAGCGACTTTGCTAGAGAATTTCTTGATTACTTCGGCCTTCAGCCGCATCACCTTCCTTGAACGCCGCCATAGCTTCTCTTTCCGCTTTCATCTCCGCTTCGAGGGTTACTTGACTGTGGCCATCGGTACATGTCTGGTCAAAATTCTTCCAGATTCGCTCCAACGTCGTGCCGACAAATCTCGCATCCTTCCGAAGTTGCTCACCCAATGTGGGCGGCATCCATCACACCTCGGAGGCAATCCGTGTTCCCCGTGTTACCGGGTTGGAGTCGTGTAAATGGCACAAATCGTTCTTCTACGCCAAGAACAGAGGCGGAAGACAAGATTCGCTCCCCATTCTCAATTGGTCCACCTTCCAAAGTGAGGCTCTATAATCCAAGAAGACTCATGCCCTAGCCGAGGCCTTCGAGATTCGGTGAAGGAGTTGATTCGGGCGGGTTATGCGGAGAGGACTTGATGGCCACTTTTATTAGTAGTCGGATCTGCCCTTCCAACAAAGGACCCTAAGCTGTGCTACATGAGCGGTCCCGACCCTAACCGAGTCTCGACCGTGGAGTTGGACAACTACCTCATCTGAAGCGCGTCCGAGCTATTTTCAAGACGGAGATGCACGATGATCGGACCTGGGGTTGAAACCGTTCACCCGCGACAATCCTCCTCCGAGGTAAGCCCAATCCTCATCACTCTGTTTTCCTCAGTTTTATAGTCTGGTTTTCATGATTTTCTCTCCTTGTCATGCAGAGGTTCACTGAGCAGAAGACGAGGATGCCGGTTCTGCAGCTCCCGCCCATGGATAGGAGTACCGGATCTGTGCGAGCGGACTCTGAGGAGTTCGTCCCTAAGTCAGATCCTGCTCCCGCTCGAGCTCGCGGCAAAACCTCAGCGCAGGAGGAGGAAGGTGATTCGGACGAGGTCCAAATTCTTGAGGTAGTTGCCGCCATGCCTATTTCTTATGCATTTCCGGCTTCTGCTTTCCCAGCTAATCCGGCCAGTTCATGACCTTGAACCTATTGCTTCTCGGCCTCCCGTTATCTCGGGAAGCTGGGCTCCCTTGATGCCTCGGATGCGGTTCCTAAGAAGCGAGTAAAGAAATCCGCTCCGAATCCTCCCAGGCGCAAGACTATGCCCGGGGTTGCTGGGTAAGTTCTTCTGCCTATATTTCTCGTTTCTCTTTTTCTGTTTCTCACTCTAACGAATCTTCTTTCGTATTTTTTTTTTGCAGTGCTCCTCTGTCTGTTAAACCCGGCGGTCCTAGTATGACTAGCCGTACTCGACCGCCATCTCCTCCTCCCGCTGATGACAGAGAGTTCCTAGTCCTATTCGTCCCCTTCTCCCCTGCTCACGATAATCGCTGTTAAATCGTGATGCCCCTGAGGTTTCTCCCATTGATCCGGATCCGATCCGGCCCTCCGATGTTTTCGTTGAGCCAGCTGCCCCCTCTATGGGCCCCAGCGTTACAATTGAGCTTCCATCTACTCCGGCAGCTCCTACGGTCGCACCGACCTCTGCCGAGAAGATCGCTACCCCGGCGCCCTCTACGAGCTTAACTTCTACTGATCCTAAGGATTCCGTCCCTACCTCGGAGACGCAACGCGTCTGCGGTGCTTCTAAGGAGAAACGTGTTATCGCCGTCAAGACCTCTTCTCAGAAAAGTCTTGCCGGCACCTCTCAGCCAAGTATTGCAGAGGCACTGCGCAAAGGAGCTGTATCTGCCAAAGGCACTGTTACCTCGGCCCTTTGGCGATCGACTTGCTCTTCATAAGAGTCCTGCGACTGTCGCGGTTGGACCGCCTGCCCGGGGTAAAGTTTTAACCCGGACAGCTAGCGGTAACAGCCTCGAGCGCTGGTTGAATTCGCCAACAACTGGAATGCTGCTGATCAGTTTGAGGGCAATCCAGTCAATCAACCCTTCCAGCTTTCTGACATCAGTGGCCGCTTTGACCAAGCCCGGTTTATCGTTGATCTGAACAAGATGAATGCGTAATTGTTTTATCTCCGGGTCTTTAATTATTTTCCACATGTTATCATACTCTCTAGTCCCCGAAACTTGCAAGGAAATAACTTGTTGTATGCTTGGAAGTTTGACGATTTTATTTATTTCTAAGGTTCCATTAGTTCGGCCACCTAGCTCATAGTTTGTTTTAGTTTTGACGTAGCTTTTAATTTCTATTCTCATAGAGCCGAGTTAAGTCCTTCCTGACTCGGATCTGGCGTAGTTTTGAATTTCCAGCCACCTAGATCTGAATTAAGTCTTGCTTGATTCGGATCTGTTATAGCTTTGAATCTCCAGCCACCTAGATCTGAATTAAGTCTTACTTGATTCGGATCTGGTATAGCTTTGAATCTCCAGCCACCTAGAGCCGAATTAAGCTTTGCTTGATTCGGATCTGGTATAGCTTTGAATCTCCAGCCACCTAGATCTGAATTAAGTTTTACTTGATTCGGATCTGGTATAGCTTTGAATCTCCAGCCACCTAGATCTGAATTAAGTCTTACTTGATTCGGATCTGGTATAGCTTTGAATATCCAGCCACTTAGAGTCGAATTAAGCTTTGCTTGATTCGGATCTGGTATAGCTTTGAATATCCAGCCACCTAGAGCCGAAGTAAGCTTTGCTTGATTCGGATCTGGTATAGCTTTGAATATCCAGCCAACTAGAGCCGAAGTAAGCTTTGCTTGTTTCGGATCTGTTATAGCTTCTAACTTTTGTTTTATCATTGTGCTCCATTTCTTAGGTTGCCCATGACCGACGGACTGCCGAGTTCCAGAGGTTGCTCTTCTTGCACCGCAAGTTGGAAGAGAAATATGAGAAAGTTACGCCGTCGAAGAAAGTCGGTAAGTTGATAGTTTCTTTCCTTATTCAACTTTCTTATATACCTGTCATGAGCGCCGCTTACTTCTTCTGAATAGGTAATATCAATAATCTCAATATCCGCTTGAAAAGAAGGTCAAGTCCTTGGAGGGTTAGTTTCCTTTCCCCTTGCTTCTTCTTCTTTTAGTATCTATCTGAGTTTCCTTATTGCGTTGGGTTGTGGTAAAGCCGAGTTGCAAGACTTTGCAGCGTCATAAGATTGCGTGCCCATGCTCGACGTGATGCTTCATTTTTAGAACAAAGCACAGTTCATTGGCGCAACTACAAGAGAAGGATGATGAGATAACTTTTGAGATCCGAGGTGAATGCACTCAAGCTCTCTCGAAATCCGAGCTAGAAAAGGTTGATCAAGAATTCTCTTTGGAAAAGTCGGTGACTACGGATCCGGAGAAGAACAAAGAACTCCTCAAAGCTGCCGAACTTAAAACTCGCGGTTTGAGCGAGGAAATTGCTCGTTCGAGAAGAGTAAAGCTATTTGGGCTAAGGATCTTCAAATAATGATGAGCTATATCCATCGTAAGTTATTTGGCCCGCGAACTGTATTTTCTTTTGTCGCCGCTACTATCCTTTGACATGTCCATGTTTTATGTAGGTCACTTCCCGAGTCCAAACCCGTGAGCACTAGAGCTGTTCTTGCGGCTCGCGTTCGTCGAGGTGAAGCTAATCGTTGACTTTGAATACTCGATGGAGGATTTCTTGGTTCTTGGTGCCGCAGTTGGTCCGATGAAAATCATGGGTCGGGACTTGGTGGAGGCTGCTATCAAAGCTTATCATGCACTCGGCGAATACCTCGTGGTCTCGATATCGACGAGGTCAAGTTATTGGTGGCGGTTGAAGGCATCGAGAGGCGATTGAGTCTTTGGAGGGAATCTGCTGCAGCGTCTTTGGTGCCGACATGGCCCTTCGTAATCATGTCATGGTATGAAGATATCTCCTTGACATTCGATGAATCTGCGATTGGCTCTCGGTGGGTTGAAGATCCCACCTTTGTTGCTCTTGGCAAGCTCGGGCTTTCCCTCGTCGAGTATGCCGATGTGCACACTTGGAATGAAGGGCGAGTTTTCTCCCGATCCGGATGAAGAGGCCGGTGAAGATGCTTTGGGTGATGATTCTGGCGAGCGGGAAGGTGAAGATGATTCGCCACATCCAATAGCTCTAGCTCAAGCTCGGATAGCAATGGTGATGCACGATCTTCCTCTAAAGGCACCGGGCATTCTCTGCAGCGTCTTGGCGCTCTGAACAACCCGTGATCTGCGAAGTCACTCACGGGTCGGCGAAGGTGAGGTAACCTCGGTCGAAGTTCCTCCTACTTGAGTGCCCTTTTTGATCAAGTGGTTCCTCCTCCAAGCGATGCCTAAGTTATTCGTGATCCCTGGTATGCCGGGTGTTCAATGTAAACGAAAAAAAAATTTATCAACTCGTATGATTCGAGGTTCTTTTGCTATGTGCCTTTGAGACTCTTAGTTAAGTGAATGCTCGTCCGAATTCTTGCCTTGTTGGCTCATAATTTCTTCATCCTTCAGGATTTACTTTTTTGCCTTGTTGGCTCATAGTTTCCGAGTCGTTGGTTTAAGTGTTAAAGTTTATGTGTCCATGAATTTGACAACCCTATGATAATTCCTGAGTCAATGCTTTGGGCACCAAGATGCATATTCGTAACATGAAAAGAAAATAACATGTTGCACTCTCCGAGTTACTGCTCTGATCGCCAATGTTCAAGTGTGTAACGCGAAAGAGATAAGTATAAGATATGGCAGTCCCCGAGCTATTGCCCTGGATGCCAAGGCCTAAACATATAACACTTAATAATCGTTGCATATGGCAGTCCCCGAGTAACTGCTCGGGGTGCCGAGGTCCAAAAATCAAATATGAAATAACATCACATATGGCAGTCCCGAGTAATCGCCTCCGGTGCCGAGGTTTAAACATCAAACATGAGATAACATCACATATGGCAGTCCCCGAGCAACTGCTCTGAGTGCCGAGGTCCAAAAATCAAATATGAAATAACATCACATATGGCAGTCCCGAGTAATCGCTTTCGAGTGCGAGGTTTAAACATCAAACATGAGATAACATCACATATGGCGGTCCCGAAATCGCTTTCGGTGGCCGAGGTTTATATACACGATATGAAATAAATATAACATTCGGCGGTCCCCGAGTCACCGCCTGGGTGTCGAGGTGCAAGTACATCATTGGTGACCTTGAGACATAATCCTCTGAGTAAAATGGCGAAGTAAAGCCACATTCCGTATGCGTTTCGTTTCTTCATGACTTTGTTTGCCTTGCCTTCTCCGGTGATTGGGCGTCAATCGAGATAGTATGCATCGTTGTGCAATGCTTTGCTCACGATAAATGGTCTTTCCATGGGGTGACAATTTGTGCATGCCGGTGTCGTTGCACCAGCCGGAGTACCAAATCTCCTTCTTTGAATACTCTTGGATTCACTTTCCTGCTGTGATACCGCCGTAAGTTCTGTTGATAAATGGCTGATCATGATAATGTCAATTCTCGGGCTTCTTCCAACAGGTCTACGGCATCTTGCCGAGCTACTTCATTCACCTCTGAAGATGTATATTGATTAACTCTTGGCGAGTCATGTATTATGTCGGTTGGAAGCACGGCCTCTGCCCCATATACCAAAAAGAATGGTGTGTAACCTGTTGATCTGTTCGGAGTAGTCCTGAGGCTCCATAATCTTTGGTAATTCCTCAATCCAACATCCTGCCGACCTTTGCAATGGTTCGACTAGCCGTGGTTTTATTCTGATAAAACCAGCCCATTAGATCTTCGACTTGCCCATTGGATCTTTGGGTGAGCCACGAGGCAACATCCGGTCTTATGTGTTTCTCTTGGCAAAATCTAGCGAAGCTCCTACGCAAAGTTCGTGCCATTATCCGTAATAATCTTGTGGGTATCCGTATCTCAAGATGATATCCTTGAGGAATTTCACTGCTGTATGCCCATCACACTTTTTGATTGGTTTTACCTCAATCCATTTTGTGAACTTGTCGACCATGACCAAGATGTGGGTCATTCCTCCTCTTGCCGGCTTAAAAGGTCCTACCATGTCTAAACCCCACACCGAAAATGGCCAAGTAATGGGTATTGTTTTTAACTCGGCCGATGGCATATGTATTCTGGTTGCATATCTCTGACACCCATTGCATTTCTTGACTAACTCTTCTGCCTCTCTTAACGCCGTTGGCCAGTAAAATCCATGCCTGAATGCCTTGGCTACTAAAGCGCGAGACGAGGCATGGTGCCCACATTCTCCTTGGTGTATATCTAGAAGGATCTCCTGACCTTCTGCGGGACTCACGCACTTCTGCAATATGTTCGTTACGCTTCTCTTATATAACTCATTGTTTATGATTGTATAGGCCTTTGCTCTTCTGACGGTTTGTCTGGCTAATACTTCATTACTCGGCAGTACTGCGTCTCTTAGGTACGAAAATATGGGTTGCGCCCATGTCGGCGTTGCTCTTTCTGCAGTGATTTCACTGTCTATCTCCATGCTCTCTGCCGACATACATACCTCGGCCCTTTCCATGATCGCTATTACTTCGGCTGTCCCCCTCTTTAGGGGTTCCGAATTTTGCTGCGGATCTATCTCCATTGGTGTATGATTCTCTGCAGAACCTTCTGGGATAAAGATTGATTCGGATTCTGGTGATGGGTTTATTGACGGTTTCCTGAGGTGCTCAAGGGCTATACAGCGGAATCGATTGCCGAGTTGATCCTAATTTTGACAATGTGTCAGCAGCGTCATTTTCTGCTCGTGGTATGTGGTGGAATTCACATCCTTCAAAATATCCACTGATCTTCTGCACATGGAATCTGTATAAAGCCATGTTAGCATCTAATGCATCCCAAGTGCCTGACACTTGCTGTACTACCAGATCCGAGTCACCGTAGCATAGGATTCTGCGTATTCCCATTTCTTTTGCGACTTTTAATCCATGGACTAGTGCTTCATATTCAGCTACATTGTTGGACGCGGCAAAATGTATTTGCAGTACATACTTCAATTGATCTTTTTTAGGCGAGGTCAGCACTATTCCTGCGCCCAAACCGTTCCTTAGTTTGGAACCATCAAAGTGCATTGTCCAGTAATTTGGATCTGGCAAGGGTGGCTCATATTGCACCTCGTCCCAATCTACGAGAAAGTCGGCAACAGCCTGAGATTTGATTGCATCTCTCCTATCAAATTGTGGAGCATACGGTGATAACTCGATTGCCCATTTTGCTATTCGGCCACTTGCGTCTTTGTTGTTCAATATGTCGGCTATGGGTGCCTCACATATTACTCTGATTGGATGCTCTTCAAAGTAATGCTTAAGCTTTTTTGCCGACATATATACTCCATAGGCCATCTTCTGATAATGTGGATAATTTTGCTTTGAAGTGGATAATACTTCGCTTAAATAATATACTGGCCTCTGAACTGACCTACCCTCTTCAAGCCGTTCTACTACAACCACAGTACTAACTACTCGATTGGTGGCCGCTATATAAAGTAGCATAGGTTCTTTCGATAATGGAGAAGCTAAAATGGGTGCCGTAACTAGCATCTTTTTCAACTCGTGGAACGCAATGTCGGCCTGGGGAGTCCAGCCGAATTTGTCCGACTTTCTCATCGGTGATAGAGTGGCAATGCCTTTTCTCCTAGCCGACATACAAATCGACTAAGCGGGCGAGGCAGCCGTGAATTTTGTACATCATTCAAACACCTCGGCAATTCCATTTTTCTATTGCTCTTATCTTCGTCGGATTAGCCTCGATACCTCGGCTGGACACAAGGAACCGAGTAGTTTTCCACCGCACGCCAAATGTGCATTTCTCGGGTTGAGTTTCATTGAACCTTCTCGTGTTCGCGAAAGTTTGTCAGATATCTTCTAGCAGGTTGCTTTCCTTAGTTTTGATGACTACATCATCCACATATACTTGTACATTTTTCCCTATCTGATCATGTAAACATTTTTGCATGCACCTTTGATACGTTGCTCCCGCATTTCTCAGGCCGAATGGCATCGTGCGATAACAATAAGCCCCGTACGGGGTAATAAATGCAGTCTTTATTTGATCGGCCGGATTTAACGGCCTCAAGGTTTGGCGGGACGGCTGTGAACGACTGGGAACCCCAAACGGGGCTTGTCGACACCGCGAAATCGTGGTCCGATCCTAACAATGCGGTGATGTCACTGCACAATCGTAAATAAAGCGGTAAAGCATGGCATAAGTGGGATCGTAAATAAAACCTCAAACTAGTTTGTGGCCCCAAGAAATAAGAATGAATCAAGCTCTGGCTCAGGGGGGTCCCATATACCTCCCGGATGTGGATAGCGCGCAAAATCAAGGAACAGGTATCAAGTACTCGGGGTCTTACGGGACACAAGTGGGCGTTCGGAAACCAAATATTATCTATCACCCACCGATGCCTCTGCTTATTCAATTTTAGTTGTTAAACAGAAATTAAAGTGGCGATAAGTAAAACTATGATCATCTCCATCAACAACATGCGGCAATACATCAACAACTGTGGCATAAGACGACACACATTAGCACTTGAGCAAGCAACTACGACGCGCAAGTCCAACTATCTACCAGACAACAGGTAATAGGATGTGTCCAAGGCAATATAGGGCTGCACGGTATATCACAGTGCGAAACTAAAGCATCGCAACCACGAGATAGCAATAGATCAACAGAGGGAAGTAAATACTATAAAAGTAAGATAGGTAGAAAGGGAGATGCTCACTGAAAACATTGTCGAAGGTTCATCCAAGATCGGTAAGCTCACATCAACTCAACGGCCTTATCCGCAAAGAAGCAAAACACTAGAAGAAACACCGGATGCAATATTTAATACACGGCAGAAGATCGGCATGATGCATGTATGATGTATGGCATGGCAAAGGTGCGGTGCAATTAGGTCATATTAAGCGGAACCGGGGTCCCGACAATTAATATATGGTTCAAGTTGTTTAAACCCCCGCATATTAAATGTTGTTTAGCATGGCAAACGATAGTACTGGTTCGCTACACAAGTTTAAATGAGGCCAATATGAGACTAGATTTGCCCGCATATGGGCCCCATATTTAATTATAAGGTGAATCGGCATAAGGCTCCCAAACCACACAAATATGCATGCGAGTATGGCAATTCAATATGCAATAAGTTGTTATTATATTAAGAAATTAGGGTTTCGGAAAGGGGTTCGCACATCAGAGGGGGCTCGACGATCTTGGGTTCCGGGGTCCGGTCTCGGGGTCCAGGGTCAGTCTCAGGGTTCGACGGATCGGCGAGGTTCGGATCTGGGGTTCGACGGGATCGTTCTCGGCCTCCGGGGTCGTGCTCGGATATCGGGGGTAGGTCTTGGCGCATCTGGGTGCGGGACTTGGTTCGTGTCGGGGCGCGTCGGGTTCTTCCGGGTCGGTACCGTTCTTGTCGTCGCGGCGATCTTGTCGGATCCGGTCTTCGTCTCCGGGAGCGGGTCCTCAGGGTCTCGACAACTTCGATTCTCCGTGGGCGATCTTGGCACTCGATGTCCGTGGAGTAGTACTTGTCGCCCTACCGTCTTCGGGTTCGCTCCAAACGGGTCCATGTCGGAGTACTTGTCGTCCCCTGAAGGAGATCTTGCGTCTCGGGTCGCGGCGTCTTCGGATCCGGGTGGGAGAACTTGGCGTGTCGGGGCTCGGCCTTCGGATCCCTGAAGGAGTTCTTGGTGCTCCGCATCGAAGACCTTCGGGTTCGGGGCCTCGGACAAAAACCCGGGTAGTAGATCTTGACGCTTCGAGGGTAGCGGGTTCGAGGATCTTGCGCACTTGTCGGGGGCGTCCAGGAGCTCTTAGCAGCAGAACGATGCCTTAATTCTTGTCATCTCCGCTGGCGTCTGAAGCATTGAAGTGCTCCTCTTTCCACCACGGGAACCCTAATGAAATGCCCTCTCCATGGGTCTCTTTGCGCAGCGTCTGGAAGTCCCTAAAGGAGACGATCCCGTCGCCGTTCTTGTCGTTTAGCTCCATCTCCCTGGCAGAGCGATGAAGCTGGTCGCCCCTGGCCTGCTGGAGGTTCCACCTGATGAGCTCATCGAGAGAGACGAAACCGTCTTGCGGGTTGAGGTCGATCTTGGGGAGAAACGCGACCAGTCGAGACGGGGTGGCTGGGCGTGGCTCGCGCGGCGGTGGAGGCGCCGAGGCCGGGCGGGCTCGACGGGCGAGCTCGCTGGGCGTGGCTCGAGGTGAGGCGGTGTGGCGGCGTCGGACTCATGGCTCCGCCGGTGGAAGCAGCGCGGCGGTGGAGGCTGAACGCTGGCCTGGCGGCGGGAGCACGGCAGAAGCGGCGGGCTGCGCCCGTCGGGAGAGGCGGGGTCTGGGGCCAGCGCGGCAGCAGTGGAGCGCGCTTGGAGGATCAGCGGCAGGCGGCGCAGAGGGCGAGCGGAGGCGACACGCGGACGAGGGGCGAGGTCGCCGGGACCAACAGCGGCGGTCGTGGTGGCGAGTGGCTGTGCAGCGGGGTGGCGCGGGTGAGGTGAGCTCTAGGGAGAGGTCGGGCGGGCGGGGTCATGATGGCGGCCCGGCGGCTCATGGAGGAGGGAGGCAGGGCGGGCGGTCGCGTGCGGAGGGGAGCGGTGGCGGGGATGGGCGGTTGAAGGAAGAAGAGGAACAGGGGAGGAGGGAGGAGGCGCGTGGGGCTGGTGGGGGTCTGCAGGTGGGTCCCGCGTGGGGCAGGCACGCGGCAGGTGGGGGGTGGTGTCCTGTGCGCGTGAGTGTGTGGTGTGCGTGTTTGGGGGCAGAGTGTGGCCTGAGAGAGAGAGGGGAGAGAGAGAGGGAGGGGTTAGGTGGTGATGTGTCAGGATAGGATTGGAGGGTGGGAGTGGGTCAGCTGAGGTGGCAAGATGTGATAGGCCAGAGTGATGTGGAGGGATTAGGTGGGTAGAATTCTGGGTAGGTTTAGGATTAGATGGGGCAGGTTGGGGTGGACCGATTTAAATATCTGGGGGTGGTCGTTCGGGTCGGGTTGGCCCGTTCGACTGCCCCTACTAAAAATTAATTAAAGGTTTTATGTAATTAAACGGACCGTTTGCAAAACAATTTTAATCAAAACAAAATATTCCGGCGATCCGGTTTTCGATGTTGAATCACGAGGGGCGTTTTAGAAAACAACACGGGCTTTGCAAACATAGTTTTGGCAAACAGTGCATGATGATGACGATGCAATGCACAAATTCAACGCGATTTTCTAGTAGTGGTTTTTGGATGCCACAATTCGACACCACTAACAAAGGATCTCGCCCTCGAGATCCGCCTCATGGTACCGGAAGGAAGGTCGGCGTTGAATCTTCTCGCTGCGGATCTTCGCGACACCACTAACAAGAGGTCGTTGTCCACGATCGTCGAGAGAACACTTGGATAGACAACGGAAGTTAAGGGTAAGGCCACCTCTAACTTCTATGGAAGGAGTAAAATTGCATCGGTCCACCATTCAATGTACACAAGCGAATGATAAGAGTAGTGGTATGGTCGCGACTCCATCCCGCACTCAAAGCATTACCACACCTAACAGATAGATTATGCAACCAACCCTCGGATTCAGACTGAAGATCTCGACAAGCGAGGTTCGGATTAAAGGAGTGATGCAGACTCTGCATCGGAGCTGGCGTAGAGGATATCGTCGCGTCGGAAAACACCGCATGGCACAAACAAGGAATACAGGATGGTAACACCGTAGACGGATTCATCTGGCAGCTTGAACACCGGATGGCAGAACACCGTTACCAAAGGAGGAAGCGAAACCCTAAAGGTACGACGGAAACCCAACCACGAGAATTCCTGGACTCGAAGAAAGAGGCGAGAGCGGATTCAAAACACGTAGGGATAAGAGGGAAGCAGAGGTAAGGAGTAAAATCAGACCTAATCGTAACTATCCAACCGATTTTCAAAATAGTTTTTTTTTTTTGACACTCTACTTGGCCGTTAGCTAGGTTATCCCACATTTGGACTTGTGGGGTATCGCCGCTGAGCTCGATACCACTCAGTAACACCCTCGAGAATCGGACCTATGCAAGTTTGAGCAAAATTCGCCAAACCCGCATAGAAACGATTCAAAGGTGCCCACCAAGCACTTTTGCGGGTGGAAAGCAAGTAATAACATTACACAACAGTCCTCGATGGGACCCATGAGCAGATATATATAACAGCGACTCAAAGAGTCGAATACGAGATAATATACAAAGATCCAAATCACCTTGAGAACGATAGGCGTCCACTACGGACAAGATGCAAATGGGGCTAAGAGCCTCAAGAATAACCAATGGCGTCCATAACCCTGCCGAGCCAAGCGGAAGGGTAACCACGCTAACGGCGTCGATCTCAAAACCTGCTTAACAAAGGGTGCCGACAAAGGCAAAACAAAACAAAGAAGGAGCGTCGATCGAGAGGCCAAGACAGCGAGGCTAGAATTCGGCGGTCCTCGCCTACATAGGTATGGTGGACTGAGCGGCAGCGGCAGCATGCACTAAACAACCTATAGAGACTCGATACAACTGGCGGCAATCAGAGAGGGATAAGAAGGACCTATTCGGAACCAACCTGATTCTATCATCAAACAAACCCATCCTGGCGTTTCCCCCTCGAGACCAAACGAGGAAGTCAACCGAGGAACTCACACAGTTGGCAGTTTTACTTATTCAGTTATAGTTGTGGCACTTTACTAGTCAGATTTAGGTAATCGTCCTGTTAAAGTAAGCAGTGGGCACTTTTAGTTGACCATTCCGTGATAGTTGCAACACTTACTAGTCAGATACAATTAGCATGAGATAAACCCATAACCCAGCAGTTGTTGGTACTTTTATTCAGCCATTCCGTTGTAGTTGCAAGATTTACTAATCAGGTACAATTGTCGCAAGCGACAACCAAACAAGCAATTGTGGGCAGTATTAATTAGCCATTCCGTTATATTGAAGCTGATTACTAGTCATTATAAGTCAAATTTATAGCAGTAAACTTTAGTTATGCTTGTCTATGATCGAGATACTGTGCTCCAAGTCGTCCATATCCGCGGACACGGCTTTGAAAGTTTTACCGGCGGTGCACCAATAGCAACACACGCCGATCAACCTCGGAAAAACCAAATCAAAACCCAACGAGGCTTTCACGACAAAGCAATCACAAGATTCAGAAATATTTGAGGCCACCTTAAGTAGAACCCGCAACGGAGTAAGCAAGCTCGAGACGGCCTCAAGGTTTGGCGGACGGTCAGTGAACATCGGGAACCCCAAACGGGCTTGTCGACACCCAAATCGTGGTCCGATCCTAAGCGATGCAGTGGTACCTCGCAATCGTAAATAAAGCGGTAAAGCATGGCATAAGTACAGGATCGTAAATAAAACCTCAAACTAGTTTGTGGCCCCAAGAAATAAGAATGAATCAAGCTCTGGCTCAGGGGGGTCCCATATACCTCCCGGATGTGGATAGCGCGCAAAATCAAGGAACAGGTATCAAGTACTCGGGGTCTTACGGGACACAAGTGGGCGTTCGGAAACCAAATATTATCTATCACCCACCGATGCCTCTGCTTATTCAATTTTAGTTGTTAAACAGAAATTAAAGTGGCGATAAGTAAAACTATGATCATCTCCATCAACAACATGCGGCAATACATCAACAACTGTGGCATAAGACGACACACATTAGCACTTGAGCAAGCAACTACGACGCGCAAGTCCAACTATCTACCGCATAACAGGTAATAGGATGTGTCCAAGGCAATATAGGGCTGCGGTATATCACAGTACGAAACTAAAGCATCGCAACACGGATAGCAATAGATCAACAGGAGGGAAGTAAATACTATAAAAGTAAGATAGGTAGAAAGGGAGATGCTGCTTTGAAAACATTGTCGAAGGTTCATCCAAGATCGGTAAGCTCACATCAACTCAACGGCCTTATCCGCAAAGAAGCAAAACACTAGAAGAAACACCGGATGCAATATTTAATACACGGCAGAAGATCGGCATGATGCATGTATGATGTATGGCATGGCAAAGGTGCGGTGCAATTAGGTCATATTAAGCGGAACCGGGGTCCCGACAATTAATATATGGTTCAAGTTGTTTAAACCCCCGCATATTAAATGTTGTTTAGCATGGCAAACGATAGTACTGGTTCGCTACACAAGTTTAAATGAGGCCAATATGAGACTAGATTTGCCCGCATATGGGCCCCATATTTAATTATAAGGTGAATCGGCATAAGGCTCCCAAACCACACAAATATGCATGCGAGTATGGCAATTCAATATGCAATAAGTTGTTATTATATTAAGAAATTAGGGTTTCGGAAAGGGGTTCGCACATCAGAGGGGGCTCGACGATCTTGGGTTCCGGGGTCCGGTCTCGGGGTCCAGGGTCAGTCTCAGGGTTCGACGGATCGGCGAGGTTCGGATCTGGGGTTCGACGGGATCGTTCTCGGCCTCCGGGGTCGTGCTCGGATATCGGGGGTAGGTCTTGGCGCATCTGGGTGCGGGACTTGGTTCGTGTCGGGGCGCGTCGGGTTCTTCCGGGTCGGTACCGTTCTTGTCGTCGCGGCGATCTTGTCGGATCCGGTCTTCGTCTCCGGGAGCGGGTCCTCAGGGTCTCGACAACCCGATTCTCCGTGGGCGATCTTGGCACTCGATGTCCGTGGAGTAGTACTTGTCGCCCTACCGTCTTCGGGTTCGCTCCAAACGGGTCCATGTCGGAGTACTTGTCGTCCCCTGAAGGAGATCTTGCGTCTCGGGTCGCGGCGTCTTCGGATCCGGGTGGGAGAACTTGGCGTCGGGCTCGCCTTCGGATCCCGAAGGAGTTCTTGGTGCTCGCCGAAGACCTTCGGGTTCGGGGCCTCGGACAAAAACCCGGGTAGTAGATCTTGACGCTTCGAGGGTAGCGGGTTCGAGGATCTTGCGCACTTGTCGGGGGCGTCCAGGAGCTCTTAGCAGCAGAACGATGCCTTAATTCTTGTCATCTCACGGGCGTCAAGCATTGAAGTGCTCCTCTTTCCACCACGGAACCCTAATGAAATGCCCTCCATGGGTCTCTTTGCAGCGTCTGAAGTCCCTAAAGGAGACGATCCGTCGCCGTTCTTGTCGTTTAGCTCCATCTCCGGCAGAAGCGATGAAGCTGGTCGCCTCGGCCTGGAGGTTCCACCTGATGAGCTCATCGAGAGACGAAACCGTCTTGCGGGTTGAGGTCGATCTTGGGAGAAACGCGGACCCGGTCGAGAGGCGGGGGCGTGGCTGCTCGGCAGCCGGTGGAGGGCCGAGCGCCGGGCCGGCTTTCGGGCGAAGCCGCTGGGCGTGGCTCGAGTGAGGCGGTGTGGACGTCGGACTGCGGGCTCGGCCGGTGGAAACAGCGCGGCGGTGGAGGCGCTGGCTGGCGGCGGGCTGTGGCGGAGAGCGGCGAGCTGCGCCGTGCGGGAGAGGGAGGTCTGGGGCCAGCGAGCCTTGGTGGAGCGCTGAGAGAAGGCTGGCGGCGGGCGGCAGGGCGGCGGAGGCGACACGCGAGAGCGAGCGAGGCGGACCGGCGGCAGCAGCGGTGGTTGGCGAGGTGGCCAGCAGCGGGGTGGCGTGGTGAGGTGGCGCTAGGGAGAGGTCGGGCGGGCGGGGTCGGTGGCGGCGGCGGGCGGCCCATGAGGAGGAGGGGCAGGCGGGGGCGGTGCGTCTGGAGGCGGTGGCGGGGATGGGCGGTTGAAGGAAGAAGAGGAACAGGGGAGGAGGGAGGAGGCGCGTGGGGCTGGTGGGGGTCTGCAGGTGGGTCCCGCGTGGGGCAGGCACGCGGCAGGTGGGGGGTGGTGTCCTGTGCGCGTGAGTGTGTGGTGTGCGTGTTTGGGGGCAGAGTGTGGCCTGAGAGAGAGAGGGGAGAGAGAGAGAGGGAGGGGTTAGGTGGTGATGTGTCAGGATAGGATTGGAGGGTGGGAGTGGGTCAGCTGAGGTGGCAAGATGTGATAGGCCAGAGTGATGTGGAGGGATTAGGTGGGTAGAATTCTGGGTAGGTTTAGGATTAGATGGGGCAGGTTGGGGTGGACCGATTTAAATATCTGGGGGTGGTCGTTCGGGTCGGGTTGGCCCGTTCGACTGCCCCTACTAAAAATTAATTAAAGGTTTTATGTAATTAAACGGACCGTTTGCAAAACAATTTTAATCAAAACAAAATATTCCGGCGATCCGGTTTTCGATGTTGAATCACGAGGGGCGTTTTAGAAAACAACACGGGCTTTGCAAACATAGTTTTGGCAAACAGTGCATGATGATGACGATGCAATGCACAAATTCAACGCGATTTTCTAGTAGTGGTTTTGCGGGATGCCACAATTCGACACCACTAACAAAGGATCTCGCCCTCGAGATCCGCCTCATGGTACCGGAAGGAAGGTCGGCGTTCTGAATCTTCTCGCTTCGTGCAGATCTTCGCGACACCACTAACAAGAGGTCGTTGTCCCTGATCGTCGAGAGAACACTTCGGATAGACAACGGACGAAGTTAAGGGTAAGGCCACCTCTAACTTCTATGGAAGGAGTAAAATTGCATCGGTCCACCATTCAATGTACACAAGCGAATGATAAGAGTAGTGGTATGGTCGCGACTCCATCCCGCACTCAAAGCATTACCCTGTACACGAACAGATAGATTATGCAACCAACCCTCGGATTCAGACTGAAGATCTCGACAAGCGAGGTTCGGATTAAAGGAGTGATGAGACTCGCGCCGGATGGCGTAGAGGATATCGTCGTCGGAAAACACCGCATGGCACAAACAAGGAATGGATGGTAACACCGTGAGCGGATTCATCGGCAGCTTGAACACGGATGGCGTAACACCGTTACCAAAGGAGGCGAAACCCTAAAGGTACGACGGAAACCCAACGAGAATTCTCGGACTCAAGAAAGAGGCGAGAGCGGATTCAAAACACGAGGGATAAGAGGGGAACAGAGGTAAGGAGTAAAATCAGACCTAATCGTAACTATCCAACCGATTTTCAAAATAGTTTTTTTTTTTTGACACTCTACTTGGCCGTTAGCTAGGTTATCCTCTGATTTGGACTTGTGGTATCGCAGCTGAGCTCGATACCACTCTGTACCACCCTCAGAATCGGACCTATGCAAGTTCGAGCAAAATTCGCCAAAACCCGCATAGAAACGATTCGAAGGTGCCCACCAGGCACTTTCGTGCGGGTGGAAAACGAAGTAATAACATTACACAACAGTCCTCGATGGGACCCACAGAACAGATATATATAACAGCGACTCAAAGAGTCAGGAATACAGATAATATACAAAGATCCAAATCACCTTGAGAACGATAGAGCGTCCAGCTACGGACAAGATGCAAATGGGGCTAAGAGCCTCAAGAATAACCAATGGCGTCCATAACCCTGCCAGGCCAAGGAAGGGTAACCCCGCTAACGGCCGATCTCAAAACCTGCTTAACAAAAAGGGTGCCGACAAGGGCAAAACAGAAACAAAGAAGGAGCGCCAAGATCGAGGCCAAGACACGGCGAGGCTAGAATTCGGTCCTCGCCTACATAGGTATGGTGGATCGAGGCGGCAAGATGCACTAAACAACCTATAGAGACTCGATACAACCGGCGGCAATCGAGAGGGATAAGAAGGACCTATTCGAACCAACCTGATTCTATCATCAAACAAACCCATCTGGCGTTTCCTCGAGACCAAACGAGGAAGTCAACCGAGGAACTCACACAGTTGGCAGTTTACTTATTCGTATAGTTGTGGCACTTTACTAGTCGATTTAGGTAATCGTCTAAAAGTAAGCGGCACTTTAGTTGACCATTCCGTGATAGTTGCAACACTTACTAGTCGATACAATTAGCATGAGATAAACCCATAACCCAGCGGTTGTTGGTACTTTTATTCAGCCATTCCGTTGTAGTTGCAAGATTTACTAATCAGTACAATTGTCATGGCGACAACCAAACAAGCAATTGTGGGCAGTATTAATTAGCCATTCCGTTATATTGAAGCTGATTACTAGTCATTATAAGTCAAATTTATAGCAGAAACTTTAGTTATGCTTGTCTATGATCGAGATATGTGCTCCAAGTCGTCCATATCCGCGACACGGCCAGAAAGTTTTACCCGCCGGGTGCACCAATAGCAACACACGCCGATCAACCTCGGAAAAACCAAATCAAAACCCAACGAGGCTTTCACGACAAAGCAATCACAAGATTCAGAATATTTCAGGGGCCACCTTAAGTAGAACCCAAGCGGAGTAAGCAAGCTTAGACGGCCTCAAGGTTTGGCGGGACGGTCAGGAACGATCGGGAACCCCAAACGGGCTTGTCGACACCGCGAAATCGTGGTCCGATCCTAAAGACAAAGCAGGTACCTCGCACAATCGTAAATAAAGCGGTAAAGCATGGCATAAGTACAGATCGTAAATAAAACCTCAAACTAGTTTGTGGCCCCAAGAAATAAGAATGAATCAAGCTCGCTGGGGGTCCCATATACCTCCCGGATGTGGATAGCGCAAAATCAAGGAACAGTATCAAGTACTCGGGGTCTTACGGACACAAGTGGGCTCGAAACCAAATATTATCTATCACCCACCGATGCCTCTGCTTATTCAATTTTAGTTGTTAAACAGAAATTAAAGTGGCGATAAGTAAAACTATGATCATCTCCATCAACAACATGCGGCAATACATCAACAACTGTGGCATAAGACGACACACATTAGCACTTGAGCAAGCAACTACGACGCGCAAGTCCAACTATCTACCAGACAACAGGTAATAGGATGTGTCCAAGGCAATATAGGGCTGCACGGTATATCACAGGTACGGAAACTAAAGCATCGCAACACAGATAGCAATAGATCAACAGGAGGGAAGTAAATACTATAAAAGTAAGATAGGTAGAAAGGGGGAGATGCTCGCCTGAAAACATTGTCGAAGGTTCATCCGAAGATCGGGGCGAAGCTCACATCAACTCAACGGCCTTATCCGCAAAGAAGCAAAACACTAGAAGAAACACCGGATGCAATATTTAATACACGGCAGAAGATCGGCATGATGCATGTATGATGTATGGCATGGCAAAGGTGCGGTGCAATTAGGTCATATTAAGCGGAACCGGGGTCCCGACAATTAATATATGGTTCAAGTTGTTTAAACCCCCGCATATTAAATGTTGTTTAGCATGGCAAACGATAGTACTGGTTCGCTACACAAGTTTAAATGAGGCCAATATGAGACTAGATTTGCCCGCATATGGGCCCCATATTTAATTATAAGGTGAATCGGCATAAGGCTCCCAAACCACACAAATATGCATGCGAGTATGGCAATTCAATATGCAATAAGTTGTTATTATATTAAGAAATTAGGGTTTCGGAAAGGGGTTCGCACATCAGAGGGGGCTCGACGATCTTGGGTTCCGGGGTCCGGTCTCGGGGTCCAGGGTCAGTCTCAGGGTTCGACGGATCGGCGAGGTTCGGATCTGGGGTTCGACGGGATCGTTCTCGGCCTCCGGGGTCGTGCTCGGATATCGGGGGTAGGTCTTGGCGCATCTGGGTGCGGGACTTGGTTCGTGTCGGGGCGCGTCGGGTTCTTCCGGGTCGGTACCGTTCTTGTCGTCGCGGCGATCTTGTCGGATCCGGTCTTCGTCTCCGGGAGCGGGTCCTCAGGGTCTCGACAACTTCGATTCTCCGTGGGCGATCTTGGCACTCGATGTCCGTGGAGTAGTACTTGTCGCCCCGCCTTCGGGTTCGCCCAAACGGGTCCATGTCGGAGTACTTGTCGCCCCCAAGGAGATCTTGCGTCTCGGTCGCGCGTCTTCGGATCCGGTGGAGAACTTGGCGTGTCGGGCTCGCTTCGGATCCTCAAGGAGTTCTTGGTGCTCCGCATCGAAGACCTTCGGGTTCGGGGCCTCGGACAAAAACCCGGGTAGTAGATCTTGACGCTTCGAGGGTAGCGGGTTCGAGGATCTTGCGCACTTGTCGGGGGCGTCCAGGAGCTCTTAGCAGCAGAACGATGCCTTAATTCTTGTCATCTCACGGCGTCAAGCATTGAAGTGCTCCTCTTTCCACCACGGAACCCTAATGAAATGCCCTCTCCATGGGTCTCTTTGCGCAGTCTGAAGTCCCTAAAGGAGACGATCCGTCGCCGTTTGTCGCTTAGCTCCATCTCCCCGGCGATGAAGCTGGTCGCCCCTGGCCTGCTGGAGGTTCCACCTGATGAGCTCATTGAGAGAGACGAAACCGTCTTGCGGGTTGAGGTCGATCTTGGGGAGAAACGCACGGACCCGGTCAGAGACGGGGGTGGCTGGGGCGTGGCACAAGGCAGCCGGTGGAGGGCGCCGAGCGCCGCCGGGTTTCGGGCGAGCTGGGCGTGGCTCGAGGTGAGGCGGTGTGGCGACGCCGACTCGCGGCTCCGGTGAAAACGGGCGCAGTGGAGGCGCTGAACGCTGGCCAGCTGGAGCACGTGAAGCCAGGCGCACAAGGGAGAGGGCGGGTCTGGGACGGGCGAGCGGTGGAGCGCGCTATGGGAGAGGGCTGGCGCAGCGGCGGCAGGAGGGCGAGCGGAGGCGACACGCGGAAGCGAGGTCGCGGGACCACGCTGCAGCGGCGGTGGTGGCGAGGTGGCTGTGCAGCGGGTGGCGCGGGTGAGGTGAGCGCGGGCGCTAGGGAGAGGTCGGGCGGAGCGGGTCGCGGCGGCGCGGCCAAGCATGAGAGGAGGCCAGAGGCGGGCGCGTCACGGAGGGGAGCGGCGGGGATGGGCGGTTGAAGGAAGAGGAACAGGAGGAGGAGGAGGCGCGTGGGGCTGGTGGGGTCTGCAGGTGGGTCCCACAGAAGTGCACGCGGTGTGGGGGGTGGTGTCTGTGCGTGAGTGTGTGGTGTGCGTTTAGAGGAGTGTGGCTGAGAGAGAGAGGAGAGAGAGGAGGGGTTAGGTGATGTGTCAGGATAGGATTGGAGGGTGGGAGTGGGTCAGCTGAGGTGGCAAGATGTGATAGGCCAGAGTGATGTGGAGGGATTAGGTGGGTAGAATTGCAGGTTTAGGATTAGATGGGGCAGGTTGGGGTGGACCGATTTAAATATCTGGGGTGGTCGTGGTCGGGTTGGCCCGTGGACGCCTACTAAAATTAATTAAAGGTTTTATGTAATTAAACGGACCGTTTGCAAAACAATTTTAATCAAAACAAAATATTCCGGCGATCCGGTTTTCGATGTTGAATCACGAGGGGCGTTTTAGAAAACAACACGGGCTTTGCAAACATAGTTTTGGCAAACAGTGCATGATGATGACGATGCAATGCACAAATTCAACGCGATTTTCTAGTAGTGGTTTTGCGGGATGCCACAATGGTGCCCACATTCTCCTTGGTGTATATCTAGAAGGATCTCCTGACCTTCTGCGGGACTCACGCACTTCTGCAATATGTTCGTTACGCTTCTCTTATATAACTCATTGTTTATGATTGTATAGGCCTTTGCTCTTCTGACGGTTTGTCTGGCTAATACTTCATTACTCGGCAGTACTGCGTCTCTTAGGTACGAAAATATGGGTTGCGCCCATGTCGGCGTGCTCTTCTGCAGTGATTTCACTGTCATCTCCATGCTCTCTGCCGACATACATACCTCGGCCCTTTCCATGATCGCTATTACCTCGGCTGTCCCTCTTTAGGGTTCCGAATTTTGCGGATCTATCTCCATTGGTGTATGATTCTCTGCAGAACCTTCCGGATAAAGATTGATTCGGATTACGGTGATGGGTTTATTGACGGTTTCTCGAGGTGCTCAAGGGCTATACCGGCGGAATCGATTGCGAGTTGATCCTAATTTTGACAATGTGTCGGCGTCATTTTCTCGTGGTATGTGGTGGAATTCACATCCTTCAAAATATCCACCGATCTTACGCACATGGAATCAGATAAAGCCATGTTAGCATCTAATGCATCCCAAGTGCTCGACACTTGCTGTACTACCAGATCCGAGTCACCGTAGCATAGGATTCTGCGTATTCCCATTTCTTTTCGACTTTTAATCCATGGACTAGTGCTTCATATTCAGCTACATTGTTGGACGGCAAAATGTATTTGCAGACATACTTCAATTGATCTTTTTAGGCGAGGTCAAGACTATTCCTGCCCAAACCGTTCCTTAGTTTGGAACCATCAAAGTGCATTGTCCAGTAATTTGGATCTGGCAAGGGTGGCTCATATTGCACCTCGGCCCAATCTATGAGAAAGTCGGCGACAGCCTGAGATTTGATTGCATCTCTCCTATCAAATTGTGGAGCATACGGTGATAACTCGATTGCCCATTTTGCTATTCGGCCACTTGCGTCTTTGTTGTTCAATATGTCGGCTATGGGTGCCTCACATATTACTCTGATTGGATGCTCTTCAAAGTAATGCTTAAGCTTTTTTGCCGACATATATACTCCATAGGCCATCTTCTGATAATGTGGATAATTTTGCTTTGAAGTGGATAATACTTCGCTTAAATAATATACTGGCCTCTGAACTGACCTACCCTCTTCAAGCCGTTCTACTACAACCATAGTACTAACTACTCGATTGGTGGCCGCTATATAAAGTAGCATAGGTTCTTTCGATAATGGAGAAGCTAAAATGGGTGCCGTAACTAGCATCTTTTTCAACTCGTGGAACGCAATGTCGGCCTGGGGAGTCCAGCCGAATTTGTCCGACTTTCTCATCAGCTGATAGAGTGGCAATGCCTTTTCTCCTAGCCGACATACAAATCGACTAAGCGAGGCGAGGCAGCCCGTGAATTTTTGTACATCATTCAAACACCTCGGCAATTCCATTTTTTCTATTGCTCTTATCTTCGTCGGATTAGCCTCGATACCTCGGCTGGACACAAGGAACCCGAGTAGTTTTCCCGCCGGCACGCCAAATGTGCATTTCTCGGTTGAGTTTCATGAACCTTCTCGTTCGCGAAAGTTTGCCGTATATCTTCTAGCAGGGTTCTGCTTTCCTTAGTTTTGATGACTACATCATCCACATATACTTGTACATTTTTCCCTATCTGATCATGTAAACATTTTTGCATGCACCTTTGATACGTTGCTCCCGCATTTCTCAGGCCGAATGGCATCGTGCGATAACAATAAGCCCCGTGACGGGTAATAAATGCAGTCTTTATTTGATCGGCGGATTTAACGGATCCGGTGGAAACCGAATACGTCTACAAATGATAACAACTCACAACCAGCGGTCGAGTCAATGACTTGGTCTATTCTAGGCAATGGAAAAGGATCTTTCGACACGCCTTGTTTAGGTTAGTGTAGTCGATACACATTCGCCACACAATGGCTACATTAGGGTCATCTTTCTTCTTTTCTACTAGCACCGGATTTGATAACCAATCCGGATAAAGCACCTCCATGATAAACCCGGCGGAAGCCGAGCTATCTCATCTCCTATCACTTTTCTCCTGTCTTGGTGAAGCGGCGGAGAGGTTGCTTCACCGCCGTGCTCCGGCCCGACGTTTAAAGAGTGCTCACCAACTCCTCGGACACCTTGCGGATCTTGAGTGGACCATGCAAATATGTCCCGATTCTCACGGAGGAAGTTGGTGAGCTCGCCTTCCTATTTGGCCAAGACCTGCACCAATAGTGACAGTGCGCTCTGGGAATTGCTCATCAATCTGAATTTTCTTCGTCTCCTTGGTTGGTTGGAAAGAAACGCTGCCATGAGGGTTGGCCAATGCCGGCATGCTTAATTGTGCTGACTGTGCGAGGGCTGCTACCTCTTGAATCCTTTTCTTTTCTCTCGCTATGACCAATGATTCGGCCAAATTTGACCCGGCCGAGGCACACTCCATTGACTTCTTGTAATCCCCTGCAACTGTTATCACCCCTTGTGGTCCGGGTAATTTCATCTTTAGATAACCTATATGACAATCGCTCATGAATTTGGCCATTGGGTCCGTCGAGTAGAGCATGATAACAGCTTTCCAGATCAACCACCTCAAATTCCAAGTTTTCTGCTCTGCAGTTATCTCTTGTACCGAATAAGACGTCCACTCGGACTTTACCAATGGGCTCACATGAAAGCCCTGGCACTATCCCATGGAAAATTGTCCTTGTGGATTGCAGCATGTTCTGTGATATACCGAGCTTGTGCATGGTATCTTTGTACATGATGTTAATCGCTTCCATTATCAATGAGTACTTTTGAGAATTTCACATTGATGCTTGGTCCCACAAATGTCGGATCCAACACAAGTGCGTATGATCCTGGACTCGGCATTATTCTGGGGTGATCTTTTATACTCCAAGTTATCTCCTGGTCTGACCATGGCTGGTATCTTGGCACTGCTGGTACAACTGCATTCACTTCCATATGTCGTTTTGCACACTCTGTTGTCCTTTGTTACATTGTGAACACGCAGAAGACCGGTGATGTTCTTCAGTAATCATTGCGTCCAAAGATTTGCCGGATTTATCCTTCCGCCCCGCCTCGGTTCATTACTTGATGCACCGCATCCTCCGATCCGAGTTATCATACCTCGGAGGAGGGGCGACATCGCTTGTTGCGATTTGCTCCGCTTAATCGCGGTGATGTTGTTGCATCGATGGGGAGCTTGAACTCTGCCGGTTACCCATCGCATTTTCATCCAAGCACATTGCCGGGTTGTGTGATTGGCTGGTCTAGATGGGTTTGATGTGAAATTTACACGGCTGGTCCAACATGGATTCAAATGTATACTTCGGCTTCTCTTGCCATTGCTTCTTTTGCTCTGGGGTCCATTGCCCTTTTCCGTCATTTCTTGCGGTCCACTGTTGAGGTCCATTTTTCTGCCGTTGAGTTACTCCGTGACTCGGCTGTTCTTGGGCCACAGCTGCCACCTGGGCCGAATTATATCTATAATCCGGCCTCTCCTCTCTTCTTCTTCCTCTAAAATCACGCCTAGATGATCCGGCCAATTCTCTCGTGTATTGGTCTTGCTGCTCACGATGATCTGCCGACATTAACTCTGGTTGGGTTGGGTCACCCAAAGCATAGGAGTCCGCTATTCTGATAGTTTCTGCCAAAGGTGGTTGGCATATCTCTCTGCAGCGTTGTTACAAAGACACCGCCGTAACGGCAGCCTTTGCGCGAACCAAGCGATCGCTATGATTCAATAACTCCTTCACATGAGTTTCTTAGGTTACACCACCGAGTTAAAACTCTCTATCTGTTTCATTCGCCTCGCTTGCACATGGCTAGTTGTCGTGGTCTATTCGGTCTCTTGTATGTCTGGTAAAGTTCGACAAACATCTCTTCAAAATCTAACCAGCAGTTGATACTGCCTGCTGGTTGATTATTCAACCATACTCTGGCTGGTCCTTCCAACATCTGCGGGACATATCGCACCGCCCATCTCAAGTTGCCACCTGCTATTTTCACTGCGGTAGCATAATCAATTAACCAGTCTTGCGGCTTGGTACTTCCATTGTACGTTTTTGTGCCTCTTGCCAAATGAAAATTTGGTACCGGCGGTTCGCCCATGATCCGTGGTCCAAAACACGCCGGACCCGGTGGACCTTGCTCTTCCAACAGCTCGGACCGATATAACCGATCTAACTTTACTCTTGCATCATTTGCTGGCAAATCCCTGTACAGGATTCTATCCTGCATTCCATAATGATTGTTTCCACCTTGATTCGCGTATTCTACCTCGGAATATCCATCATTATACCTTTCATTTATCTGGTTGTAGCGAGCTGGTCTCACTTCTCTTTCCTGCCGAGCTGGTCACACACTTGAACATTGGCGATCAGAGCAGTAACTCGGAGAGTGCAACATGTTATTTTCTTTTCATGTTACGAATATGCATCTTGGTGCCCAAAGCATTGACTCAGGAATTATCATAGGGTTGTCAAATTCATGGACACATAAACTTTAACACTTAAACCAACGACTCGGAAACTATGAGCCAACAAGGCAAAAAAGTAAATCCTGAAGGATGAAGAAATTATGAGCCAACAAGGCAAGAATTCGGACGAGCATTCACTTAACTAAGAGTCTCAAAGGCACATAGCAAAAGAACCTCGAATCATACGAGTTGATAAATTTTTTTTCGCTTACATTGAACACCCGCATACCAGGGATCACGAATAACTTAGGCATCGCTCGTTGGAGGAGGAACCACTTGATCAAAAGGGCACCAAGTAGGAGGAACTTCGACGAGGTTATTTCACCTTCTGCCGACCAGTGAGTGACTTCGGCAATATCACGGGTTGTTCAGAGCGCCAAGACGCTGTAGAATGCCCGTGCCTTTAGAGGAAGATCGCATCACCATTGCTATCCGAGCTTGAGCTAGAGCTATTGGATGTGGTCAATCATCTTCACCTTCCCCGCGTTCAGCAGAATCATCACCCAAAGCATCTTCAGCCGCGGCCTCTTCATCCGGATCGGGGAGAAAACTCGGCCCTTCATTCCAAGTGTGCACATCGGCATACTCGACGATGGAAAGCCCGAGCTTGTCAAGAGCAACAAAGGTGGGATCTTCAACCCACCGAGAGCCAGTGCGCAGATTCATCAGAATGTCAAGGGAGATATCTTCATACCATGACATGATTACAAGAAGGGCCATGTCGGCACCAAAGACGCCAGCAGATTCCCTCCAAAGACTCAATCGCCTCTCGGATGCCTTCAACCGCCACCAATAACTTGACCTCGTCGATATCGAGACCCGAGGTATTCGCCAGAGTGCATGATAAGCTTTGATAGCAGCCTCCACCAAGTCCCGACCCATGATTTTCATCGGACCAATCAAGCACCAACAAAGAACCAAGAAATCCTCCATCGAGTATTCAAAGTCAATGATTAGCTTCACCTCGATTTAACGCGAGCCGCAAGAACAGCTCTAGTGCTCACGGTTTGGACTCGGGAAGTGACCTACGAAAACATGGACATGTCAAAGGATAGTAGCGGCGACAAAGAAAAAATACAGTTCGCCAGCCAAATAACTTACGATGGATATAGCTCTTCATTATTTTAAGATCCTTAGCCCAAATAGCTTTACTCTTCTCGAACGAGCAATTTCCTCGCTCAAACCGCGAGTTTTAAGTTCGCAGCTTTGAGGAGTTCTTTGTTCTTCTCCGATCCAGAGTCACCGACTCTTTTCCAAAGAGAATTCTTGATCAACCTTTTCTAGCTCGGATTTGAGAGAGCTTGAGTGCATTCACCTCGGATCTCAAAGTAGTTATCTCATCATCCTTCTCTTGTAGTTGCGCGAATGAACTGTGCTTTGTTCTAAAAATGAAGCATCACGTCGCATGGGCACGCTAATCTTGTTATGACGCTGAAAGTCTTGCAACTCGGCTTTACCACAACCCAACGCAATAAGGAAACTCAAAGATAGATACTAAAAGAAGAAGAAGCAAGGGAAAGGAAACTAACCCTCCAAGGACTTGACCTTCTTTTCAAGGCGGATATTGAGATTATTGATATTACCTATTCAGCAAGAAGTGTAAGGCCCACAGGTATATAAGAAAGTTGCGAATAAGGAAAAGAAACTATCAACTTACCAGCTTTCTTCGCGACGGGCGTAACTTTCTCATATTTCTTCCAACTTGCGGTGCAAGAAGAGCAACCTCCGAACTCGGCAAATCGTTCATGGGCAACCTAAGAAATGGAGCACAATGATAAAACAAAAGTTAGAAGTTATAACAGATCCAAACAAGCAAAGCTTACTTCGCTCTAGGTGGCTGGATATTCAAAGCTATACGATCCGAATCAAGCAAAGCTTACTTCGGCTCTAGGTGGCTGGATATTCAAAGCTATACCAGATCCGAATCAAGCAAAGCTTAATTCGACTCTAAGTGGCTGGATATTCAAAGCTATACCAGATCCGAATCAAGTAAGACTTAATTCAGATCTAGGTGGCTGGAGATTCAAAGCTATACCAGATCCGAATCAAGTAAAACTTAATTCAGATCTAGGTGGCTGGAGATTCAAATCTATACCAGATCCGAATCAAGCAAAGCTTAATTCGGCTCTAGGTGGCTGGAGATTCAAAGCTATACCAGATCCGAATCAAGTAAGACTTAATTCAGATCTAGGTGGCTGGAGATTCAAAGCTATAACAGATCCGAATCAAGCAAGACTTAATTCAGATCTAGGTGGCTGGAAATTCAAAACTACGCCAGATCCGAGTCAGGAAGGACTTAACTCGGCTCTATGAGAATAGAAATTAAAAGCTACGTCAAAACTAAAACAAACTATGAGCTAGGTGGCCGAACTAATGGAACCTTAGAAATAAAAATACGTCAAACTTCCAAGCATACAACAAGTTATTTCCTTGCAAGTTTCGGGGACTAGAGAGTATGATAACATGTGGAAAATAATTAAAGACCCGGAGATAAAACAATTACCGCATTCATCTTGTTCGTATCAACGATAAACTGGGCGGCTTGGTCAAAGCGCCACGATGTCGTAAAAGTCGGAAGGGTTGATTGATGGATTGCCCTCAAACCGATCGGCATTCCGCTTGTTGGCGAATTCAACCAGCGCCCGAGGTTACCGCTAATTAGTCGTCCGGGTTAAAACTTTACCCCGGCAGGCGGTCCAACCGCTGACAGCAGGACTCTTATGAAGAGCAAGTCGATCGCCGGGTCGAGGTAATGGTTTTGGCGACTGACTCCTTTGCTAAAGGCCTCGCAATACTTGGTCGAGAGGTGCCGCAAGACTTTTCTCGAGAAGAGGTCACGGCGATAACACGCTTCTTAGAAGAAGCACCGGCAGGACGTTGCCTCCCGAGGTAGGGACGGAATCCTTAGGATCGAGAAGTTAAGCTCAGAGGGCCGGGTAGCGACCTTCTCGGCAGAGGTCGGTGCGACCGAGGAGCCGGAGTAGATGGAAGCTCAATTGTAACTGGGGCCCATAGAGGGGCAGCTGGCTCAACGAAAACATCGGAGGGCCGGATCGGATCCGGATCAATGGGAGAAACCTCGGGGCATCACGGCGACAGCGAATTATCGGGAGCAGGGGAGAAGCGGGGCCGAATAGGACTAGGAACTCTCGTGTCATCGCGGAGGAGGAGATGGCGGCGAGTCGGACGGCTAGTCATACTAGGACCGCCGGTTTAACAGACAGGAGCACTGAAAAAAAAAATACGAAAGAAGATTCGTTAGAGTGAGAAATGTAAAAAGAGAAACGAGAAATATAGGCGTAAGAACTTACCCAAAGAACCCGGGCATAGTCTTGCGCTGGGAGGATTCGAGCGATTTCTTTACTCGCTTCTTAGGAACCGCATCCGAGGCAAGGGAGCCCAGCTTTCCCGAGATAACGGAGGCCGAGAAGCAATAGGTTCAAGGCCATGAACCTGGCCGGCCGGATTAGCTGGCGAAGCCGGAAATGCATAAGAAATAGGCATGGCGGCAACTACCTCAAGAATTTGGACCTCGTCCAATCACCTTCCTCCTCCTGCCGAGGTTTTGCCGCGAGCTCGGCGGGAGCAGATCTGACTTAGGGACGAACTCCTCGAGTCCGCTCGCCAGATCCGGTACTCCTATCCGCGGGCGGGGAGCTGCAGAACTCGGCATCCTCGTCTTCGTTCGTGAACCTGCATGACAAGGAGAGAAAATCATGAAAACCAGACTATAAAACTGAGGAAAACAGAGTGATGAGGATTGGGCTTACCTCGGGAGGAGGATTGTCGCGGTGAACGGTTTCAACCCCTGTGTCCAGTCATCAGGCATCTCCGTCTTGAAAATAGCTCGGACGCGCTTACAGATGAGGTAGTTGTCCAACTCCACGGTCGAGACTCGGTTAGGGTCCAGGGGACCGCTCATGTAGCACAGCTTGTGGGTCCTTTGTTGGAAGGGGCAGATCCGGCTACTAATAAAAGTGGCCATCAAGTCCTCTCCGCATAACCCGGCCCGAATCAACTCCTTCAGCCGAATCTCGAAGGCCTCGGCTAGGGCATGAGTCTTCTTCGGATTATAGAGCCAGTTCACTTTGGAAGGTGGACCAATTGAGAATGGGGGGAGCCGAATCTTGTCTTCCGCCCCTCTGTTCTTGACGTAGAAGAACGATTTGTGCCATTTCTTACACGACTCCAACCCAGTAACACGGGGGAACACGGATTGCCTCCGAGGTGTGATGGATGCCGCCCACATTGGGTGAGCAACTTCTCGGAAGGATGCGAGATTTGTCGGCACGACGTTGGAGCGAATCTGGAAGAATTTTGACCAGACATGTACCGATGGCCACAGTCAAGTAACCCTCAAGCGGAGATGAAAGCGAAAGAGAAGCTATGGCGTCAAGGAAGGTGATGCGTCAAGGTCAAGTAATCAAGAAATTCTCTAGCAAAGTCGCTAAGAGGAAGACCAAAGCAGCATGGCGGGACATGAAAACCACATATTCGCCTTCTCGAGAACTGGAGAGGACTCACGCCGGGTAGACGACAGAAACCTCGAGAACTGACGAGTTCGAGGATACTCAATCTCGCGGCGAATCGAGAACCTGCCACGATCCACGCCGGGCCCAGAGCCGCGTCATCGTCCTCAACTAAAGCACCACTAAAGGAACTAGACATAGTTCCGCGGAGAGATCGCGGAGGAAAAAGCGGCGGAGGAAAGCTTAGAGCTACAGTGGCCCCGCCGAACCTAGCGAAAAACAATGGCGAAAAGAGGAAAAACTGTCGCCTGAGTACGGAAGTTGTGTGGATCGATCTAGGGCAGAGACAAGACAAGACAAGATGGCCAGAAAGGACTCACCGGCGGCGGGGCCACGGCCGTGGAGCGCGGGCAAGAGAGGCCGAACGGCGCGGTGGAAACCTCGCCGGCGGAAGCTCTGGCTGGTGAGCGACGGCGGAGCGGCAAGAAAGCACACAGGCGAAGGAAAGAAGGAGAGCAGACGCGAACGGTAATGAGAAAGAAGAACCCAGAAGGGCGCGTTTCCCCACTTTATAGACGAAGCGATGAACGGGGGAGTGGGATCGTGGGTGTGGCAGTTACCCGCGTAGATCGTGGAGAAGCACGAACGCGCGACGGTGAGTGGAGCCACACCAGAGGCCACAGAAACGGAAAAGTTGTTACAATCCCAAGCGGAGCGGCTCACGAGGCGTCGTGGCGGCGGCGCAGCAGGTACAGGGTTTACTGTAGCTTGTCAGTAAATATTATAAGAGGACCTGAAAACTAGGAAAGCAATGATGGGGTGACACGTAGGACTTAGCGTATGATGGAAGGAGCGAGAAAACCTCGGGCGAGGCCTTAGCTCGGAAACAAGACAAAAAGAAGGTGTTGAAGCTGATATAACCCGCCAAAGTAATTGACAGGGCCACACCATGGGACTAATGTCGGGGTTGACCCGGGTAGGTCGAGACGGGAAAGACAGAGGTACTGTCCCTTTGATTGCCGAACTACGACCTAGGTCGGCCGAATCATGTATATGTCGGCCGATGAACGGAGGCAAGAAGCTTACGATAGGTATAAAGTGGTAACCTGACGAGTTAATGAGAAACTCAATGAGTTACACAAATGATCTCCGTGCAGGTGAGGAACGAGCCGAATAACACAAGGTAAGGCCGAGTTATAAGCTTGCAGGAGAAGGAGAAGCTTGAGTCAAACCATAGGCTGCTAAAAGGAATCTGAACAGCCAAGCGCAAGAGACAAGGAAGCAGGACAGAGGAGTGCGAGGTCAGGAGGTGAGGTGGCCGGAGCCTGAGGCGCGAGAAGGGGGCTTGGAGCTTTGCGTCGTTGGAAGGGAGACAGGAAAGGAGGCCGAATATGCCTTTGGGACAAGCATATTCCTCGAATATGCTTGCCCGTCGACCCTAAGGGCACCCAAGGCACCCCTTTATAAGGGGGTTTGGGCCACGAGGAAAGGGAGTCTTTTGAGCAACGTTAGGCTGGGAAATTCGCATAGTTCCTCAGAACTGCTCTAGGAGCACTTGTAACACGAGAGAGAGAAATAAAGTTCCTCACTTTGGCAGCTTGAGTGTAAAGACGGTTGCATCTTCCTCCCGGATCCCACTAGCATCCATTGGCCCCATACTTTAGCCTACCCATGGCATCCGCCGTGCCACCACCACGCGATTTGGCGCCATCGTGGGGCCAGAAGCTATAGCGGAGTTGTGATCCGGACGGAAACTTCATCAACACCGGGCGCGTTGTTTCCGGGCGTGGTCCGTAGATTTGGTCTCGTGACTATGTCGAGACAATGCAGGAGCTTCGGGGAAAACTCCCCGCGAACGGGATCTTCATCGGCTGGCGAGCAGGATCTACGTCGGCCGACGCCTCCGATGTTTATCCTCATCAGTTGTTGTTGGGGAACCACCTCAGCGCAGCTGTCCATCGAGAACGCCCGCACAAGGCCGAGGTGATGGTCGCAGCAGGAGCGCAAGCGGGAGCAGCATTGGCCGGGTCAAGCAGAGAACCCGCCGCAGGCACACAGGCTCCGCCCAAGCAGATCACACTGCAAACCGCTGAGGTAATTCCGCCGGTGACAAACCCGGCCGAGCTACATGACACCACCCCAAAGGCACCAAGAGTGAGAGGACCACCTGGAGAGACCAGAGAACATTCTTCAGCAACTATAGAGAACTTAACTTCGCCAGAAGGCCGATACTTGATCCGGCAAATGCTCAGGCGGAGTTAGAGGAAACCAGGCAAAAGGTGCTGGTAGAGGCCCAGAAAGTATCGGCCCTGAGGGAATCCTTGAACAGGACCCTGAGAGAATATGCAAAAGCTAACAAGCTTGATATCGCACCCGAGCGAGTGGACGAACTGAGATTAAGAGGAAAGAACCTCATGAGTGATATTAACAAAGAGCATGAAGCTCACAGAGCCGAATCAGGCGATTTAGGTTTGCCGAGGTACAATACCCCGGCGAAAAACCTGAGAGCGGCAAATCCGCAACATTGGAATTAGAAGGGTTAACAGGGGAAGCTCGGCAAAAGCAGCAAGAAAGAGTGAATGAGCTGGTGCGCATAGCGAACCAGCAAAATGAGGAAATGCTCAGAGTTAACCCGGCAAGACCAGGGGCTTCACGGATGGTTCATTCAGCAGGGGCAGCACCTGCTTTATCCGCCGCAGCGGCATCATCACCAGGAAACAACGCTAGAAAAGAAAAGGCAGTAACCTCAGGGAAGAGGAACAAGCAGATTGTCCCGTATGACCCGGCAATAGCGGGAAAGGCGAATGAGAACAGAGGCAATGCAAGCCGAGGTAATAGTGGGGAGAGAAACCACGGCCGTATGGAAAAGGACGGCGGAGGCCGAGGTAACGGGGAGTACGGCAGGAGAGAACCCGCAAGAGACAATCATGAAAACCAAACCCCGGCCGAAGTAAGGAGAGAAGTGCTCAACCCGCAACCAAGACCTGAGCCTCGGCAGGAAAGAGAAGTGAGACCAGCTCGCTACAACCAGATAAATGAAAGGTATAATGATGGATATTCCGAGGTAGAATACGCGAATCAAGGTGGAAACAATCATTATGGAATGCAGGATAGAATCCTGTACAGGGATTTGCCAGCAAATGATGCAAGAGTAAAGTTAGATCGGTTATATCGGTCCGAGTTGAAGAGCAAGGTCCACTGGTCCGGCGTGTTTTGGACCACGGATCATGGGCGAACCGGTACCAAATTTTCAGTTGGCAAGAGGCACAAAACGCATAATGGAAGTACCAAGCCGCAAGATCGGTTAATTGATTATGCTACCGATGAAAATAGCAGGTGGCAACTTGAGATGGGCGGTGCGGTATGTCCCGCAGATGTTGGAAGGACCAGCCAGAGTATGGTTGAATAATCAACCAGCAGGCAGTATCAACTGCTGGTTAGATTTTGAAGAGATGTTTGTCAGCAACTTTACCAGCACATACAAGAGACCGAATAGACCACAGCAACTAGCCATGTGCAAGCAGAGGCCGAATGAAACAGATAGAGAGTTTTTAACTCGGTGGTGTAACCTAAGAAACTCATGTGAAGGAGTTATTGAATCGCAAGCGATCGCTTGGTTCGCGCAAGGCTGCCGTTACGGCAGTGTGCTGTGGCAACGCCTGCAGAGAGATATGCCAACCACACTGGCAGAAACTATCAGAATAGCGGACTCCTATGCTTTGGGTGACCCAACCCAACCAGAGTTAATGTCGGCAGATCATCGTGAGCAAGACCAATACGAGAGAATTGGCGGATCATCTAGGCGTGATTTTAGAGGAAGAAGAAGAGAGAGGCGGATTATAGATATAATTCGCCTGTGGCAGCTGTGGCCCAAGAACAGCCGAGTCACGGAGTAACTCAACGGCAGAAAAATGGACCTCAACAGTGGACCGCAAGAAATGACGGAAAAGGGCAATGGACCCTAGAGCAAAAGAAGCAATGGCAAGAGAAGCCGAAGTATACATTTGAATCCATGTTGGACCAGCCGTGTAAATTTCACACATCAAACCCATCTAGACCAGCCAATCACACAACCCGGCAATGTGCTTGGATGAAAAATGCGATGGGTAACCCAGGAGTTCAAGCTCCCCATCGATGCAACAGAACATCACCGCAGATTAATCGAGCAAACAAGAATAATCGATCTTGCCCCCTCCTCCGAGGTATGATAACTCGGATCGGAGGGATGCGGTGCATCAAGTAATGAACCAGGGGCAGGACGGAAGGATAAATCCGGCAAATGCCGGACGCAATGATTACAGAGAACATCACGGTCTATCTGTGTTCACAATGTACAGCAGGACAAACAGAGTGTGCAGCGCCGACATATGGAAGTGACTGCAGTTGTACCAGCAGTGCCAAGATACCAGCCATGGTCAACCCCCCGACATTAGTCCCCGAAGCTGGTGTGGCCCTGTCAATTACTTTGGCCGGGTTATATCAGCTTCAACACCTTCTTTTTGTCTTGTTTCCGAGCTAAGGCCTCGCCCGAGGTTCTCTCGCTCCTTCCATCATACGCTAAGTCCTACGTGTCACCCCATCATTGCTTTCCTAGTTTTCAGGTCCTCTTATAATATTTACTGACAAGCTACAAGAAACCTCGACTACGGCGCCGCCACGACGCCGTGAGCCTCCGCTTGGGATTGTAACAACTTTTCCGCTTACATGGCCTCGTGTGGCTCCACTCACCGTCGCTGCTCGTGCTTCTCCACGATCTACGGTAATCGCCACACCCACGATCCCACTCCCGTTCATCGCTTGCCTATAAAGTGGGAAACGCGCCTACGGGTTCTTCTTTCTCATTACCGTCGCTCGCTTCTCCTTCTTTCCTTCGCTGTGTGCTTTCTTGCCGCTCGTCGCTCACCAGCCCAGAGCTTCCGCGGCGAGGTTTCCACCGCTGCGTTCGGCCTCTCTTGCCAGCGCTCCACGGCCGTGGCCCCGCCACGGTGAGTCCTTTCAGCCATCTTGTCTTGTCTTGTCTCGCCTAGATCGATCCACACAACTTCCGTATCAGCATGCTTTTTCCTCTTCGCCATTGTTTTCGCTTAGGTTCCGACGGGCCTCTAAGCTTTCCTCCGCCGCCTTTTTCCTCCGCGATCTCTCCATGAACTATGTCTAGTTCCTTTAGTGGTGCTTTAGTTGAGGACGCGACGCTGGCTCGGGCCCGAGCGTGGATCGTGGCAGGTTCTCGTTACGCCGCGAGATTGAGTGGCTCCTCGAACTGCCGGATTCGCCGAGGTTTCGCCGTCCTACCCGCAGCGAGTCGTCTCCAGTTCTCAGAGAAGGCGAATACGTGGTTTTCATGTCCCACTTCGCTCGCGGCTTTGGTCTTCCTCTTAGCGACTTTGCTAGAGAATTTCTTGATTACTTCGGCCTTCAGCCGCATCACCTTCCCGCGAATGCCATAGCTTCTCTTTCCGCTTTCATCTCCGCTTCGGAGGGTTACTTCGTGGGCCATCGGTACATGTCTGGTCAAAATTCTTCCAGATTCGCTCCAACGTCGTGCCGACAAATCTACGCATCCTTCCGAGAAGTTGCTCACCCAATGTGGGCGGCATCCATCACACCTCGGAGGCAATCCGTGTTCCCCGTGTTACCGGGTTGGAGTCGTAAGAAATGGCACAAATCGTTTCTACGTCAAGAACAGAGGGCGGAAGACAAGATTCGCCCCCATTCTCAATTGGTCCACCTTCCAAAGTGAACTGCTCTATAATCCAAGAAGACTCATGCCCTAGCCGAGGCCTTGAGATTCGGTGAAGGAGTTGATTCGGGCCGGGTTATGCGGAGAGGACTTGATGGCCACTTTTATTAGTAGCCGGATCGCCCTTCCAACAAAGGACCCACAAGTGCTACATGAGCGGTCCCTGACCCTAACCGAGTCTCGACCGTGGAGTTGGACAACTACCTCATCCGTAAGCGTCCGAGCTATTTTCAAGACGGAGATGCTCGATGATCGGACCTGGGGTTGAAACCGTTCACCCGCGACAATCCTCCTCCCGAGGTAAGCCCAATCCTCATCACTGCTTTTTCCTCGCTTTTATAGTCTGGTTTTCATGATTTTCTCCTTGTCATGCAGAGAGGTTCACGAATGAAAGACGAGGATGCCGAGTTCTGCAGCTCCCCAGCTGGATAGGAGTACCCGGATCAAAGTGAGCCGGACCGAGGAGTTCGTCCCTAAGTCGAGATCCTGCTCCCGCCGAGCTCGGCAAAACCTCGGCAGCAGAGGAGGAAGGTGATTCTGACGAGGTCCAAATTCTTGAGGTAGTTGCCATGCCTATTTCTTATGCATTTCCGCTTCGCTTTCACTAATCCGCCGCCAGGTTCATGACGCTTGAACCTATTGCTTCTCGGCCTCCCGTTATCTCGGGAAACGCGGGCTCCCCGCTGCCTCGGATGCGGTTCCTAAGAAGCGAGTAAAGAAATCCGCTCGAATCCTCCCAGCGCAAGACTATGCCCGGTTGCTTGGGTAAGTTCTTACGCCTATATTTCTCGCTTTTTCTGCTTTTCTCACTCTAACGAATCTTCTTCATTTTTTTGCAGGTGCTCCTCGTCATTAAACCCGCGGTCCTAGTATGACTAGTCGTCCACTGCCGCCATCTCCTCCTCCCCGATGATGACACGAGAGTTCCTAGTCCTATTCGTCCTGCTTCTCCCCCTGCTCCTGATAATTCGCCTGTTCGCCGTGATGCCCCTGAGGTTTCTCCCATTGATCCGGATCCGATCCGGCCCTCCGATGTTTTCGTTGAGCCAGCTGCCCCCTCTATGGGCCCCAGCGCTACAATTGAGCTTCCATCTACTCCGGTAGCTCCTACGGTCGCACCGACCTCTGCCGAGAAGATCGCTACCCCGGCGCCCTCTACGAGCTTAACTTCTACTGATCCTAAGGATTCCGTCCCTACCTCGGAGACGCAACGTCCTGCCGGTGCTTCTTCTAAGGAGAAACGTGTTATCGCCGTCAAGACCTCTTCTCAGAAAAGTCTTGCCGGCACCTCTCAGCCAAGTATTGCGAGGCCTTTGCCAAAGGAGTCAGATTCGCCAAAGGCATTACCTCGGCCATCGGCGATCGACTTGCTCTTCATAAGAGTCCTGCGATCAGCGGTTGGACCCTTTGCCGGGTAAAGTTTTAACGGACAGCTAGATAATGTACCTCGGGCTGGTTGAATTCGCCAACAACCGGAATGTCTGATCGGTTTGAGGGCAATCCATCAATCAACCCTTCCACTTTTCGACATCAATGGCGCTTTGACCAAGCCCGGTTTATCGTTGATCTGAACAAGATGAATGCGTAATTGTTTTATCTCCGGGTCTTTAATTATTTTCCACATGTTATCATACTCTCTAGTCCCGAAACTTGCAAGGAAATAACTTGTTGTATGCTTGGAAGTTTGACGTATTTATTTCTAAGGTTCCATTAGTTCGCCACCTAGCTCATAGTTTGTTTTAGTTTTGACGTAGCTTTTAATTTCTATTCTCATAGAGCCGAGTTAAGTCCTTCCCGACTCGGATCTGGCGTAGTTTGAATTTCCACCACCTAGATCTGAATTAAGTCTTGCTTGATTCGGATCATTATAGCTTTGAATCTCCACCACCTAGATCTGAATTAAGTCTTTGCTTGATTCGGATCTGGTATAGCTTTGAATCTCCAGCCACCTAGATCTGAATTAAGTTTTACTTGATTCGGATCTGGTATAGCTTTGAATCTCCAGCCACCTAGATCTGAATTAAGTCTTACTTGATTCGGATCTGGTATAGCTTTGAATATCCAGCCACTTAGAGTCGAATTAAGCTTTGCTTGATTCGGATCTGGTATAGCTTTGAATATCCAGCCACCTAGAGCCGAAGTAAGCTTTGCTTGATTCGGATCTGGTATAGCTTTGAATATCCAGCCACCTAGAGCCGAAGTAAGCTTTGCTTGTTTCGGATCTGTTATAGCTTCTAACTTTTGTTTTATCATTGTGCTCCATTTCTTAGGTTGCCCATGACCATGATTGCCGAGTTCGAGGTTGCTCTTCTTACCGCAAGTTGGAAGAGAAATATGAGAAAGTTACCGTCGCGAAGAAAGTCGGTAAGTTGATAGTTTCTTTTCCTTATTCGCAACTTTCTTATATACCTGTCCATGCGGGCTTACTTCTTGCTGAATAGGTAATATCAATAATCTCAATATCCGCCTTGAAAAGAAGGTCAAGTCCTTGGAGGTTAGTTTCCTTTCCCCTTGCTTCTTCTTCTTTTAGTATCTATCTGAGTTTCCTTATTGCGTTGGGTTGTGGTAAAGCCGAGTTGCAAGACTTTGCGTGTCAAGAACAAGATTGCGTGCCCATGCCCGACGTGATGCTTCATTTTTAGAACAAAGCACGGTTCATTCGGCGCAACTACAAGAGAAGGATGATGAGATAACTACTTTGAGATCCGAGGTGAATGCACTCAAGCTCTCTCAATCCGAGCTAGAAAAGGTTGATCAAGAATTCTCTTTGGAAAAGAGCTACCGACTCTGGATCGGAGAAGAACAAAGAACTCCTCAAAGCCGAACTTAAAACTTCAATGGTTTGAGCGAGGAAATTGCTCGTTCGAGAAGAGTAAAGCTATTTGGGCTAAGGATCTTCAAATAATGATGAGCTATATCCATCGTAAGTTATTTGGCCCGCCGAACGTATTTTTCTTTGTCGCCGCTACTATCCTTTGACATGTCCATGTTTTATGAGGTCACTTCCCGAGTCCAAACCCGTGAGCACTAGAGCTGTTCTTGCTCGCGTTCGTCGAGGTGAAGCTAATACTGTTGACTTTGAATACTCGATGGAGGATTTCTTGGTTGCTGTTGGTGCTGCAGTTGGTCCGATGAAAATCATGGGTCGGGACTTGGTGGAGGCTGCTATCAAAGCTTATCATGCACTCTGGCCGAATACCTCAGGGTCTCCTGATATCGACGAGGTCAAGTTATTGGTGGCCAGGTTGAAGGCATCTGAGAGGCGATTGAGTCTTTGGAGAATCTGCTGCGGCGTCTTTGGCCGACATGGCCCTTACTGTAATCATGTCATGGTATGAAGATATCTCCCTTGACATTCTGATGAATCTGCGCACCGGCTCTCGGTGGGTTGAAGATCCCACCTTTGTTGCTCTTCGGCAAGCTCGGGCTTTCCATCGTCGAGTATGCCGATGTGCACACTGGAATGAAGGGCGAGTTTTCTCCCGATCCGGATGAAGAGGCCGGTGAAGATGCTTTGGGTGATGATTCTGCTGGGAAGGTGAAGATGATTCGGCCACATCCAATAGCTCTAGCTCAAGCTCAGATAGCAATGGTGATGCACGATCTTCCTCTAAAGGCACCGGGCATTCTACAGCCAGTCTTGACGCTCTGAACAACCCGTGATACGCCAAGTCACTCTGGTCGGCAGAAGGTGAGGTAACCTCAGTCGAAGTTCCTCCTACTTCGGAGTGCCCCGCACCTGATCAAGTGGTTCCTCCTCCAACGAACGATGCCTAAGTTATTCGTGATCCCTGGTATGCCGGGTGTTCAATGTAAACGAAAAAAAAATTTATCAACTCGTATGATTCGAGGTTCTTTTGCTATGTGCCTTTGAGACTCTTAGTTAAGTGAATGCTCGTCCGAATTCTTGCCTTGTTGGCTCATAATTTCTTCATCCTTCAGGATTTACTTTTTTGCCTTGTTGGCTCATAGTTTCCGAGTCGTTGGTTTAAGTGTTAAAGTTTATGTGTCCATGAATTTGACAACCCTATGATAATTCCTGAGTCAATGCTTTGGGCACCAAGATGCATATTCGTAACATGAAAAGAAAATAACATGTTGCACTCTCCGAGTTCTTGCTCGATCGCCAATGTTCAAGTGTGTAACGCGAAGAGATAAGTATAAGATATGGCAGTCCCGAGCTATTGCCCGATGCCAAGGCCTAAACATATAACACTTAATAATCGTTGCATATGGCAGTCCCGAGTAATGCTCGGTGCCGAGGTCCAAAATCAAATATGAAATAACATCACATATGGCAGTCCCAGTAACTACTCGGTGCCGAGGTTTAAACATCAAACATGAGATAACATCACATATGGCGTCCCGAGCAATCGCCTGGTGCCGAGGTCCAAAATCAAATATGAAATAACATCACATATGGCAGTCCCAGTAATCGCTTCCGAGTCGAGGTTTAAACATCAAACATGAGATAACATCACATATGGCAGTCCCGAGCAAGCTGCTCAGGCCGAGGTTTACATACGATATGAAATAAATATAACATTCGGCGTCCCAGTCACCGCTCACGGGTGTCGAGGTGCAAGTACATCATTGGTGACCTTGAGACATAATCCTCTGAGTAAAATGGCAAGTAAAGCCACATTCGAGGCGTTTCGTTTCTTCGCCAGCTTTGTTTGCCTTGCCTTCTCCAGGTGATTGGGCGTCAATCAGATAGTATGCATCGTTGTGCAATGCTTTGCTCACGATAAATGGTCCTTCCCATGGGGGTGACAATTTGTGCATGCCGGCCGTGCGTTGCACCAGCCGGAGTACCAAATCTCCTTCTTTGAATACTCTTGGATTCACTTTCCTGCTGTGATACCGCCGTAAGTTCTGTTGATAAATGGCTGATCGTGATAATGTCAATTCTCGGGCTTCTTCCAACAGGTCTACGGCATCTTGCCGAGCTACTTCATTCACCTCTGAAGATGTATATTGAGTAACTCTTGGCGAGTCATGTATTATGTCGGTTGGAAGCACGGCCTCTGCCCCATATACCAAAAAGAATGGTGTGTAACCTGTTGATCTGTTCGGAGTAGTCCTGAGGCTCCATAATACTGCTGGTAATTCCTCAATCCAACATCCTGCCGACCTTTGCAATGGTTCGACTAGCCGTGGTTTTATTCCTGATAAAACCAGCCCATTAGATCTTTCGACTTGCCCATTGGATCTTTGGGTGAGCCACTGAGGCAACATCCAGTCTTATGTGTTTCTCTTGGCAAAATCTAGCGAAAGCTCCTTCTGCAAAGTTCGTGCCATTATCCGTAATAATGCTGTGTGGGTATCCGTATCTCAAGATGATATCCTTGAGGAATTTCAACGTTGTATGCCCATCACACTTTTGATTGGTTTACCTCAATCCATTTTGTGAACTTGTCGACCATGACCAAGATGTGGGTCATTCCTCCTCTCTTGGCTTAAAAGGTCCTACCATGTCTAAACCCCACGAAAATGGCCAAGTAATGGGTATTGTTTTAACTCGACCGATGGCATATGTATTACGGTTGCATATCTCGACACCCATTGCATTTCTTGACTAACTCTTACGCCTCTCTTAACGCCGTTGGCGTAAAATCCATGCACGAATGCCTTGGCTACTAAAGCGCGAGACGAGGCATGGTGCCCACATTCTCCTTGGTGTATATCTAGAAGGATCTCGACCTTCTGCGGGACTCACGCATACGCAATATGTTCAATTACGCTTCTCTTATATAACTCATTGTTTATGATTGTATAGGCCTTTGCTCTTCCGACGGTTTGTCGGCTAATAGTTCATTACTCGGCGATCTGCGTCTCTTAGAATGCGAAAATATGGGTTGCGCCCATGTCGGCGTTCTCTTCTGCAGTGATTTCCTTTGTCTATCTCCATGCTCTGCCCGACATACATACCTCGCCCTTTCCATGATCGCTATTACCTCGGCCGTCCCCTCTTTAGGGGTTCCGAATTTTCATGGATCTATCTCCATTGGTGTATGATTCTCTCAGAACCTTCAGGATAAAGATTGATTCGATTACGGTGATGGGTTTATTGACGGTTTCTGAGGTGCTCAAGGGCTATACTGGCGGAATCGATTGCGAGTTGATCCTAATTTTGACAATGTGTCAGCTGGTCATTTTCTTCGTGGTATGTGGTGGAATTCACATCCTTCAAAATATCCACGATCTTACGCACATGGAATCAGATAAAGCCATGTTAGCATCTAATGCATCCCAAGTGCCGACACTTGTCAGACTACCAGATCCGAGTCACCATAGCATAGGATTCTGCGATTCCCATTTCTTTGCGACTTTTAATCCATGGACTAGTGCTTCATATTCAGCTACATTGTTGGACGCGCAAAATGTATTTGCAGTACATACTTCAATTGATCTTTTTAGGCGAGGTCACTATTCCTCGCCCAAACCGTTCCTTAGTTTGGAACCATCAAAGTGCATTGTCCAAGAATTTGGATCCGGCAAGGGTGGCTCATATTGCACCTCGTCCCAATCTATAGAAAGTCGGTACACGAGATTTGATTGCATCTCTCCTATCAAATTGTGGAGCATACGGTGATAACTCGATTGCCCATTTTGCTATTCGCCACTTGCGTCTTTGTTGTTCAATATGTCGGCTATGGGTGCCTCACATATTACTCGATTGGATGCTCTTCAAAGTAATGCTTAAGCTTTTTGCCGACATATACTCCATAGGCCATCTTCTGATAATGTGGATAATTTTGCTTTGAAGTGGATAATACTTCGCTTAAATAATATACTGGCCTCTGAACTGACCTACCCTCTTCAAGCCGTTCTACTACAACCACAGTACTAACTACTCGATTGGTGGCCGCTATATAAAGTAGCATAGGTTCTTTCGATAATGGAGAAGCTAAAATGGGTGCCGTAACTAGCATCTTTTTCAACTCGTGGAACGCAATGTCGGCCTGGGGAGTCCAGCCGAATTTGTCCGACTTTCTCATCAGCTGATAGAGTGGCAATGCCTTTTCTCCTAGCCGACATACAAATCGACTAAGCGAGGCGAGGCAGCCCGTGAATTTTTGTACATCATTCAAACACCTCGGCAATTCCATTTTTTCTATTGCTCTTATCTTCGTCGGATTAGCCTCGATACCTCGGCTGGACACAAGGAACCCGAGTAGTTTTCCCGCCGGCACGCCAAATGTGCATTTCTCCGGGTTGAGTTTCATTCGGAACCTTCTCAGGTTCGCGAAAGTTTGCCGTATATCTTCTAGCAGGGTTCTGCTTTCCTTAGTTTTGATGACTACATCATCCACATATACTTGTACATTTTTCCCTATCTGATCATGTAAACATTTTTGCATGCACCTTTGATACGTTGCTCCCGCATTTCTCAGGCCGAATGGCATCGTGCGATAACAATAAGCCCCGTACGGGGTAATAAATGCAGTCTTTATTTGATCGGCGGATTTAACGATCCGTGGAAACCGTACGCGTCTACAAATGATAACAACTCACAACCAGCGGTCGAGTCAATGACTTGGTCTATTCTAGGCAATGGAAAAGGATCTTTCGGACACGCCTTGTTTAGGTTAGTCTAGTCGATACACATTCGCCACACAATGGCTACATTAGGGTCATCTTTCTTCTTTTCTACTAGCACCGGATTTGATAACCAATCCGGATAAAGCACCTCCATGATAAACCCGGCATAGAAGCCGAGCTATCTCATCTCCTATCACTTTTCTCCTGTCTTGGAAGCGGCGGAGAGGTTGCTTCACCGGCCGTGCTCCTCGCCGGACGTTTAAAGAGTGCTCACAACTCCCCAAGACACCTTGCGGATCTTGAGTGGACCATGCAAATATGTCCCGATTCTCACGGAGGAAGTTGGTGAGCTCGCCTTCCTATTTGGCCAAGACCTGCACCAATAGTGACAAGGCGCCTGGGAATTGCTCATCAATCTGAATTTTCGTCTCCTTGGTTGGTTGGAAAGAAACGCTGCCATGAGGGTTGGCCAATGCCAGATGCTTAATTGCCGACTGCGAGGGCTGCTACCTCTTGAATCCTTTTCTTTCTCTCGCTATGACCAATGATTCGCCAAATTTGACCCGCCGAGGCACACTCCATTGACTTCTTGTAATCCCTCGAATCGTTATCACCCCTTGTGGTCCGTAATTTCATCTTTAGATAACCTATATGACAATCGCTCATGAATTTGGCCATTGGGTCAGTCAGTAGAGCATGATAACAGCTTCGGATCAACCACCTCAAATTCCAAGTTTTCTGCTCTGCAGTTATCTCTTGTACCGAATAAGACGTCCACTCGGACTTTACCAATGGGCTCACATGAAAGCCCTGGCACTATCCCATGGAAAATTGTCCTTGTGGATTGCAAGATGTTACGTGATATACCGAGCTTGTGCATGGTATCTTTGTACATGATGTTAATATCGCTTCCATTATCAATGAGTACTTTTGAGAATTTCACATTGATGCTTGGTCCCACAAATGTCGGATCCAACACAAGTGCGTATGATCTGGACTCGGCATTATTCGGGGTGATCTTTTATACTCCAAGTTATCTCTCGTCCGACCATGGCTGGTATCTTGGCACCGCTGGTACAACGCATTCACTTCCATATGTCGGCACTCGCTTTGTCCGCTGTCATTGTGAACACGCAGAAGACGTGATGTTCTCGTAATCATTGCGTCCAGCATTTGCGGATTTATCCTTCCGCCCCGCCTCGGTTCATTACTTGATGCACCGCATCCCTCCGATCCGAGTTATCATACCTGAGGAGGGGCGGCATCGATTGTTGCGATTTGCTCCAGCTTAATCTGGCTGATGTTGCTGTTGCATCTGATGGGGAGCTTGAACTCCTGCCGGGTTACCCATCGCATTTTTCATCCAAGCACATTGCCGGGTTGTGTGATTGGCTGGTCTAGATGGGTTTGATGTGTGAAATTTACACGGCTGGTCCAACATGGATTCAAATGTATACTTCGGCTTCTCTTGCCATTGCTTCTTTTGCTCTGGGGTCCATTGCCCTTTTCCGTCATTTCTTGCGGTCCACTGTTGAGGTCCATTTTTCTGCCGTTGAGTTACTCCGTGACTCGGCTGTTTGGGCCACAACTGCCACTGGGCGAATTATATCTATAATCCGCCTCTCTCTTCTTCTTCCTCTAAAATCACGCCTAGATGATCCGCCAATTCTCTCGTGTATTGGTCTTGCTGCTCACGATGATCTCGACATTAACTCGGTTGGGTTGGGTCACCCAAAGCATAGGAGTCCGCTATTCGATAGTTTCGCCGGGTGGTTGGCATATCTCTCGCAGCGCGTTACAAGACACCGCCGTAACGGCAGCCTTGCGCGAACCAAGCGATCGCTATGATTCAATAACTCCTTCACATGAGTTTCTTAGGTTACACCACCGAGTTAAAAACTCTCTATCTGTTTCATTCGGCCTCTGCTTGCACATGGCTAGTTGCTGTGGTCTATTCGGTCTCTTGTATGTGCTGGTAAAGTTGCTGACAAACATCTCTTCAAAATCTAACCAGCAGTTGATACTGCCTGCTGGTTGATTATTCAACCATACTCTGGCTGGTCCTTCCAACATCTGCGGGACATATCGCACCGCCCATCTCAAGTTGCCACCTGCTATTTTCACTGCGGTAGCATAATCAATTAACCAGTCTTGCGGCTTGGTACTTCCATTGTACGTTTTTGTGCCTCTTGCCAACTGAAAATTTGGTACCGGCGGTTCTCCCATGATCCGTGGTCCAAAACACGCCGGACCCGGTGGACCTTGCTCTTCCAACAGCTCGGACCGATATAACCGATCTAACTTTACTCTTGCATCATTTGCTGGCAAATCCCTGTACAGGATTCTATCCTGCATTCCATAATGATTGTTTCCCCCTTGATTCGCGTATTCTACCTTGGAATATCCATCATTATACCTTTCATTTATCTGGTTGTAGCGAGCTGGTCTCACTTCTCTTTCCTGCCGAGGCTCAGGTCTTGGTTGCGGGTTGAGCGGCACTTCTCTCCTTACTTCGGCCGGGGTTTGGTTTTCATGATTGTCTCTTGCGGGTTCTCTCCTGCCGTACTCCCCGTTACCTCGGCCTCCGCCGTCCTTTTCCATACGGCCGTGGTTTCTCTCCCCACTATTACCTCGGCTTGCATTGCCTCTGCTCATTCGCCTTTTCCGCTATTGCCGGGTCATACGGACAATCTGCTTGTTCCTCTTCCCCGAGGTTACCGCTTTTCTTTTCTAGCGTTGTTTCGGTGATGATGCCATTGCGTGATAAAGCGTGCTGCCCCGCTGAATGAACCATCCGTGAAGCCCCTGGTCTTGCCGGGTTAACTCTGAGCATTTCCTCATTTTGCTGGTTCGCTATGCGCACCAGCTCATTCACTCTTTCTTGCTGCTTTTGCCGAGCTTCCCCTGTTAACCCTTCTAATTCCAATGCTGCAGCATTTGCCGCTCTCAGGTTTTTCGCCGGGGTATTGTACCTCGGCAAACCTAAATCGCCTGATTCGGCTCTGTGAGCTTCATGCTCTTTGTTAATATCACTCATGAGGTTCTTTCCTCTTAATCTCAGTTCGTCCACTCGCTCGGGTGCGATATCAAGCTTGTTAGCTTTTGCATATTCTCTCAGGGTCCTGTTCAAGGATTCCCTCAGGGCCGATACTTTCTGGGCCTCTACCAGCACCTTTTGCCTGGTTTCCTCTAACTCTGCCTGAGCATTTGCCGGATCAAGTATCGGCGCTACAGGCGTAGTTAAGTTCTCTATAGTTGCCTGAAGAATGTTCTCTGGTCTCTCCAGAGGTGGTCCTCTTACTCTTGGTGCCTTTGGGGTGGTGTCATGTAGCTCGGCCGGGTTTGTCACCGGCGGAATTACCTCAGCGGTTTGCAGTGTGATCTGCCTGGGCGGAGCTGTGCTGCGCGGTTCTCGCCGCTTGACCCGCCACGTCGCTCCCGCTTGCGCTCCTGCTGCGACCATCACCTCGACGCCGCGGGCCAGACGTTCTCCTGATGGACAGCTCGCTGCGCTTCGAGGTGGTTCCCCTGCAACAACAACCTGATGAGGATAAACATCGGAGACGTCGACGCCGACGTAGATCCTGTGCTCGCCCAGGCCGATGAAGATCCCGTTGCGCGGGGGAGTTTTCCCCCTGAAGCTCCCTGCATTGTCTCTGACATAGTCACAGAGACCAAATCTGACCACGCCAAACAACGCGCTCGCCTGTGTTGATGAAGTTTCCCGTCCGGATCACAACTCCAGCTAGCACCGCTGCTGGCCCCACGGTGGGCGCCAACTGTCGTGGTGGTGGCACGGCAGATGCCATGGGTAGGCTAAAGTATGGGGCCAATGGATGCTAGTGGGATCCGGGGAGGGAAGATGCAACTGTCTTTACACTCAAGCTGCCAAAGTGAGGAACTTTATTTCTCTCTCTACGTGTTACAAGTGCTCCTAGAGCAGTTTACAGAGGAACTATGCGAATTTCCCCAGCCTAACGTTGCTCAAAAGACTCTCTCTTTCCTCAGGGCCCAAACCCCCCCTTATAAAGGGGTGCCTTGGGTGCCCTTAGGTCGACGGCAAGCATATTCGAGGAATATGCTTGTCCCAAAGGGGTAATCGCGGCCTCCTTTCCTGCCTCCCTTCCAACGACGGCAAAGCTCCAACCGCCTCTTCGCACGCCTCGGCCAAAGCTCATCACCTCCGTGACCTCCTTCGCTCTCCTCCGCTCAGATTCCTTTTAGCCTGCAGCTATGGTTTGACTCAAGCTTCTCCTTCTCCGCAAGCTTCAGATAACTCGGCCTTACCTTGTGTTATTCGCCTGCCTCACCTGCACGGAGATCATTTGTGTAACTCGGCTGAGTTTCTCATTAACTCGGCCAGGTTACCACTTTATACCTATACGTAAGCTTCTTGCCTCCGTTCATCGGCCGACATATACATGATTCGGCCGACCTAGGTCGTAGTTCGGCAATCAGGCGGGGACAGTACCTCTGTCTTTCCCCGTCTCTGACCTACCCGGGGTCAACCCCCCGACATGCGGGGTTGAGTGTTTTAATTAGTAGACAAATATGTCATTTCGTGTTAAACATGTCTGAAACTGAGAGATCTGACCTTAGACACAAGAAGCGGGCCCTTAAGCAACATATAGGTATCCGTATTTCTTCAAGTAAATAAAAGGTATATCGAGCAAACTTCAAACAAATATACATCGAGCAATAGACCAAGTTCAGTACCACAAAAGACTGTCATGTTACATGATCAAGGTAAAAAACCAATGATGTCAAAACAAGCTAACTTATGAAGATTACATGGTAACCTTGTTCGACTGCCTCAAAATCGATGCTTGCAACTATTTGGATTGCGGAGCTCCAAGGGAAGGTATAACTTTGTATTCAACACTTATAAGTGGCTGGATTATTAAATAATTAGTTTAGTCAATATAGACAACAAAATTACATATATACTAATTCTACTTGATATTTTTCAAATTATTCACTGGTTCAATAAAATTAAATAGAAGGTATGGCTATAAGTTTCCATGAATCTTTACATAAAATCAAGATATAATATGTAATCAAGTTTGATAATTTATGTATATCAAAATGAAAAATTGAAGTTATGACATTTCTTTTGGACCCACTTAGTCGATGGAACCCGTTTGTTCATTAATTATATAGCATACTCCAAGTCAAGGGTACTGAAAATTTTGTTAACTTGTGTAGAAATTGTAGAACAACTTAAAATATGTATCAATTTACACCAGCATCTCACGTATTCTTGAGATATGCTAATATATTTAAAAGAAAATTCAGTTATAGAGCATAAGTGGGGCTAAAATCATCTTATTCTACTTTGTTGCAGGAATACATACATATTAGTTATTAAAGTGACATGAAACACGACCGTTTCTTGCAAGGCGCGGCCATTTCTCGCCTTGTTAGCGCTCCACGCTTTCCATTCAGTGATTCTTCCATTCGATTTTTACTGTAGATTCCGGGTTCTGGCCAATCGCTCTGCGCCGCGTCATCGCATGCCTCACGAGCTTTTTTCCTTTTCAATTTCTTTTTTCGGCAATTTGTCCCTGATTTTTCTAGTCAAAGCAGTGATGATGATGCGACATCTTGTGTAGTTCCACATAGGAGCGTCTCTACCCGCGTCGTCCCCTCTCTCACCCACACCGTTACACACACTCACCTTCTCCTTATCTTCCTCACGACTGACAAAGCATGGCGGCGGACGTGTGCGTGAGGTCGGGGGCAATGTTGAATCAGTACTGGGCAGGTTCGAAGCGGGGAAGCAGATGCGGCCGACACTGGATACGGGAGCTGGACGGGAGGCGGTGGCCTCGTGAGTGGAGGAGCAGAGGTGAGAGGGAGAGCTTAGGAGCATAGGGGGCAAAGCACGTTGTTGGGGAGACGGAGGAGGGGCTAGGATGGGCGGGAGCTTGGGACTCGGGAGCTCGGGTGGAGGGGAAAGGGATCGAGATGGGGGTGGGGGTGGCGGTAGGGGCGGAGACGGGAGGTATCAACTCATAATACTTCGGTCAACACTTAAAAGTGCATAGTTGAGATGACTCAGAGTGAAAATCAGACGGCCAGAAACGCGCGCGCGGATAGATGGCCTTAGATGGCTCGATTTTGCTCAGGCTTAAGCTATAGTATAATATGTTCCAAGCAAACTGAACCTAATCTATCGTTCCTAACAACGGTCATTAATTGAGCTTAGAATACCCAGCTTGGTCCAAACATGTCTTGCTCTAGGACAAGTAAAAAGTATATGCATTAGATCCTCACATCCAGTATTCGTTCAAACTGCCATCAAATTAGTCTTGTCGGCCAGTCGTAAGTCTGGCCATGTGCCTAGGCTTAGAGACGGCTGGATCCACCTATGCGTCTGAGTGATACTTGTGAAAAAGTATTTTTCTATCCCTCGGATTTTGATATTTGATAATAACACATTTATCAGTTTAATTGTGTGCTAAGTGTATCACAGGTTTGATAAGGGTATGGCACAAATATTGTCCTAACAATTCCTTTTGCGAAAAACCACTGTGTCAACCGGTAGTACCGGAAATATGTCCGGTACTACCGCTTGGCACCGGTACTACCGGTTCTACTACCGGTTGGTGCAGTGCAAGGCTGATAAGGATGGATTTTAGTCAGTACCACCCGGTACCACGGAGCGGCACTACTGGTCCAACCGGTAGTACCGCTTGAGACAAGCGGTACTACCGCTTGGACACGGTCGGCGATGCGGGCGTTCAAGAAAAATCACCCTCTTAGTTTTGCTCCGTGCAAGCGGTGCCAGGACCGTACTACCGCATCGTAGTACCGCATCATACGACCGATACTACTGCTTGGAGGTAGTACCGTAAGGGAATACCGGGCAATACAGGTGCTGGCTCGACCATTCAAGACATCTCCGGTACCTGGTCCGGTACTGGACCGGTAGTACCGCTTGCAAGCGGTACTACCGCTTGAGTACCGGTACTACCGATGCATTAATGGCTCCAACGGCCAGATTCCCTGGAGGGGTATAAATACCCCTCCACCTACCTTGAGACGTGCCGCTCATTCTCATTAAAGTCAAGACCACCATTGGAGCCACCAAATCTCAAGATCTCCTCATTCCACCATCCAAAGTCTTTGATCTTTGGGAAATCGAAGGAGGAGGCCCCGATCTACTACTTCACCAAAAGAGATCTTCATTTCCCCCTCATTTAATTGAGGGCCCCTTTGCTCTAGTGTTTTCTTGGAAACCCTAGTTCTTGTTTTGGTTCTTACAAGCTTGTCTTTGATTGCTTTGACAGCTTGCTTGTATTTGGGAGCCTCCGATTAAGTTGTGGATGCGTGCCCCAAACTTGTAAAGGTTTCGGCTTCCACCTTGAAGGTTGTCGATATAGTGGAAGGTGAATCGATCCCGTTGGGGTGAGATTCATCGGAGAACAAGGGAGGCCTTTCGTGGCGTTGGTGGTTTGAAACCACCCCCTCTCCAAACGTAGACGTACTTCCCCTCAAAAAGGAAGGAACTACGGGAAACAAATCCTTGTGTCTCCGCGTCCACCATTTTGGTTACTTCTATCCTTTACCGCACTTTACTTACTTGTTCCTACTTTGTGTTGTGGTAGTTCTTGCATAATTGTCATATAGGTAAATTCACCGTAGTTGCATTATCTAGAGAATTTACCTTATTGTCAAACCTTAATTTGAAAAAGAAGAAAATTTGAAGTAGCACCTATTCACCCCACCCCCCCTCTAGGTGCCCATATGATCCTTTCAATTGGTATTAGAGCCTCGGCTCTTTATTTGGGCTTTACCGCCTAAGAGAATATGGGTAGCCAAGAAGGGGATGGTGGTAGTGAGCCGACCCCGGTGACCATGGAAGATCTCAGAAACTTGGAAACAAGATTGAGCTCTTCCTTGGTCAACGAAGTCAAGAAGATGCTTGAGCAACTTCTTAAAGACAAAGATGGCTCATCACCCCCATCTCCTCAAGAGGATCTACCATCCGTTGTACCTAAAGGGAATACTTCGGTATCCCCCAAAGGTATGGTGGTGGGAGGTAAACTAGACAACGCTAATTCCTCCACACAACTTGATGGGGGGAAGGGTGAGCACCGTGATTCTTGGTACTCTCCCGATCCTCCCGTCCCTCACCCTCATGTGTACAATAGAGGTGACCCACCTAAGCTAGAAGAGTCTACTACTTTTGCTCAATGGCAATCACTAATGAGAACTCATGTGCGCAGCTCTTGCATTGAACTATGGAACATCATCGAGCATGGACTCTTTATTGGGGATCCAAACAACTTGACAAGAAGAGAGGTTGTCAATAGTCAACTCAATGCCACTGCTTTGCACATGATTCAACAAGGATTGGGAACAAAGGATTACCCACACATTGAGCACTTTAGCATTGCCAAGGAAGCTTGGGATGCTCTCACTGTGTTGTTTGTTGGAAATGAGAGTATGAGGAGTAACCGATATGATACTCTAAGCAATGAAGCCGAAGGCTTATACATGAAAGAAGGTGAAGATCATGAAGACATGTACCGAAGGCTCAAGACCACCGCCACCGCTTTTAGAAATGTGGGTGCCTCACATGTGGATGATGCATGGATAAAAAGGAAATATGTGAATTCGCTCATGCCTTTTGAGCCCACCGACTTGAAGAGTCTACAAGGAAGACACAACTACCATCTCATGACCTCAAATGAAGTTATGCAAGAGATGGCCACTTTCAAGGTTGCCGCCAAGAATGCCAAATATGCCCGTGCTCGTGCCCTTGGTATGAGCAATGTTGTCAATGTTGCGTTGAAGGCCAAAGTTGTGGACCATGGGGATGAAGATGATAGTGATGAAGGGTTTTCCATGGACCACCCCGATGAAGTCAAGATTGCTCATAGTCAATATATGGCCTTGTATGCAAAGAACTTTTGGAAGAACCCCGCTAAGGCCAAGATGGAAATGCAAAGAAAAAGCAACCCAAATGGGAAAAGAGAAAATACAACGAGATTGAGAACTTGCTTCAATTGTGGTGACCGCTATCACTTTGTAGCAAGTTGTCCCTATGAAAAGAGAGAAGATCATGGGGGTAAGCTTGTGTTGAAGAAGACTCTCAAGGGACCTTACAAGAATCCCATCAACAAGAAGTCGGGAGAAATTTTCTTGATCACTCATGAAGAATACTCCTCCGACAATGAAGATGATGAAGAATTGAGAGAGATTATGGACTTATGGACTTATAGGTGGGGGGATAATTATGCCCCAAGTAAACTCTACAAGTGCATTTTTGAAAATATAATGGCCCCTAAGGTTTATGTTTGGTTATGGAAATCTTGTTGTACCATGAAAACTAAGGTGTTTGCTTGGTTACTTCGAAGGATGATTAAACACCAGAGATTTGTTGCAAAGGAGACATTGGACCGTTACTGATGATACACATTGTGAACTGTGCCCTTCCAGAGCATATGAGGACAGATCTCATCTTTTCTTTGAGTGCAATTTCAGTGCTAGGATATGGAATTACTTACAGATTGTTTGGTTACCTCTTGGAGATTTGCAGTTGATTGTTGCAGCAGCTAAAAGATCTTTTGTACATCAGTTTTTCATGGAAGTCTTGATCACTGCTTGCTGGAATATTTGGTTAATTCGAAATGATAAAATTTTTAATCATCAGAGACCATCTTTCTCACAATGGAAATCAAGATTTATTCATGATATCAACTTGCTTAAATATAGAATTAAGAAGAAATGGAGAGCTTCTCTAATAGATTGGGTAGAGGGTTTACACTAGGGATCAAGACATGCTTATTGATCCTGCTTGTAATTAGTAGTACTAGAAGTAGTCTTTGTCTTTTTCTTTTAGCCTTGACACTTGTAAGTATTTCTTTTTGACTCTTTGTTTTCTGTTTTTATTATTAATAAATTGCTGTGGGGCTTTTGCCTCACAGTCTTATAGTAAAAAAAAATGAAGATGATGAAGATGAGGAACAGGAAACTTCTCATGGTGTGGCTGATCTAGCCACCACCTCTACTCCGACATTCTCACTCTTTGATTCTCCAAATGAGAACTCTCCCACCAAGAACGTCACTTGCCTTATGGCAAGAGGAATGGAGGTATCCTCATCATCCCGCTCTACTCCCTTAGATAATGATGAACTTGATGATGAGATGTCTCTTGATGTTAAAAAGGAATTAATTGCCTTTGATGAGTTGATGACTAACCTAGAAGGAGATGCTAAGTTACACTTTGAAAACATCCTAGATCAACTTTCACATACTCAAGAGCTTCTAGATGTAAGATGTAAACTTGGGCATGAACACATGATTGAGCTAGAGGCTTTAAACAATGCTCTAGAAGAAGAACAAGAAACTAGGTTGTCACTTGAATTAAAACTTGAAGGGCTTGATGAGGCCAATGACAATATTGTTAACAAACTCATCAAAGAGTTTGATCATGCTATTTCTAAATACAAAAGTGCTAAAAAGGACAAGATTGAGTTTGGTGTGGTTCATGAAAAACTTGCCGAGGACTTTAGGTTGCTTAACAAGGCCCACAAGGCTTTGGATAGTGAACTCTTGTCACTCACAAAGTCCCATGAAACGCTTCAAACTCAATTGTCCAATATTCCTTCACCTAGTAACTTCATTCCATCTAGTAGTACAACTATTCTTGAAGAGAATGCTAGGTTGAAGGGGGAGCTTGCTAAGGCCACATTTCCACAAGGCAACAAGTCCATTGATGATCTTTTGAGTAAGAAAAGGCCTAGTGGTGATAAAGGAGGCATTGTATTTGTCTCCAATTCTATGAAGAAGAAGAACAACAAGAAGAAGAAGGCCAAGCCCACACAAGAAACTAACAAGGCCATTGTGGGTAGTAAGACCACAAGTGGTAAAACTATGTCTCATGATGACTTTGCGGGTAGTGCTAACCCTCACTATGTTCTAATGCGTGATTATTATGGTGATGTGTATGCACAATATGTTGGCCCATTTGATGGTTATATTGCTTGGTCCATTTGGGTTCCCAAGACCCTTGTTGCTAACAAAAGAGGACCCATTGAAAAATGGGTACCTAAAAATTAGCTTGATCTTTTGTAGACTTATGCTTCCGGAGGGTCAAAGTGGGTGCTTGATAGTGGTTGCACAAGTCATATGATCGGAAGCTCATCTATTGTCAAGGACTTAAAGCCAAATGATGATCAAATCACCGTGACTTATGCTGACAATTCAAAATCTAAGGTATTGGGTTTTGGCAAAGTTTTGGTTGCTCAAGACATTACACTCGTGAACGTCATGCTTATTGAGACCCTTGGGTACAATTTAATTTCAGTCTGTGCTCTTGGAAAGATGGGTTTTTCCGTCTTTTTACATAATGATCTTGTGGTCCTCATGTGGAGCAAGTCTCTCAAGGTTGCTTTCGTTGGGTATGTCGAACATGACTTGTATGTGGTGGACTTTTCGGGGCAAGCCACTACAAGTGCGATGTGCTTATTCGGAAAGGCCGATGTGGGTTGGTTATGGCATCACCGACTGGCCCATGTTAATATGAGAACTTTGCAAAGTCTCCACAAGGAGGGCCATATTGTTGGACTAAAAGAAAATGTTTCCTTTGCCAAAGATCGTGTTTGCAGGGCATGTGTTCTAGGGAATATGCATGATGCTCCTCACAAGCCTAAGAACCGCATCAAGTCCACCAAGATCTTGGAGCTCCTCCACGTGGACCTCTTCGGTCCTCCATCTCATGCAAGTCTTGGTGGGAAGAAATATTGCTTGGTGATTGTTGATGACTTTTCAAGATACTCTTGGATTTATTTCTTCAAATTGAAGAGTGAGACTCAAAAGACCTTCATCGAATTCATCAATTTGGTTCAAAGGCAATACAATGTTCCCGTGTTGATCATTAGAAGTGACAACGGCACCGAGTTCAAGAACTACACCTTGAATGATTTCCTTAGTGATGAGGGGATTAAGCATCAATATTCTGTTGCATACGCCCCTCAACAAAATGGCGTGGCCGAAAGGAAGAACCGGACTCTTATTGAGATGGCTAGGACCATGTTGGTGGAGTTTAAATCTACATACAACTTTTGGGCCGAAGCCATTTCCACTGCTTGCCATGCTTCAAACCGGCTCTACCTCGCAAAGAAATCAACAAGACTCCATATGAAATTCTTACCGGTAACAAGCCCAACATATCTTACTTCCGAGTGTTCGGTTGTAAGTGTTTCTATCTCATAAAAGGTGTTCGTTTGTCTAAATTCGAGTCTAAAGCATTAGAGGGTATTTTTTTGGCTATGGTCTCGAATCTCACACTTATAGAATCTATGATAAGCTCTCCGGAGCCGTCATAGAATCTTGTAGTGTGACCTAGAATATGATGGTCCCCAAGGGGGGCGTGTTTATGCTTGTGATGCAGATGATGAAATGCCTCAGGATGCCATAGGAAGAATGGGTGTGGGATATATCCGCCCCGTTGAGGAACCCCTTATGGCGGATCGAGAATAACTATGCTCCACTCAAGTGGAGCCCTCATCTTCACAACCTCAACATGCTCCATCCACCGAAGAGGACATTGACTCAAGCCAAAGACAAGATGTGGACCCTCAACATGGTGATCAAAGTGACAACTCTAGTCAAGGGGATCTTGGTCTATTCGACGGATTGTCAAGAGTTGCCAAGTCAATTTCTCAAGAAAGATCCGTACAAGCTGCTTTGAGACAAGCTCAAATTGACGCTAGAAGAGCACTTGATCAAGACAAGGTCAATCTTTGCCTCCCAATGTAGAGGATGATTCCAATGATGATCATGGTCAAGATGATGGTCAAGACGAGGATCAAAATGATGAAGAGGGTCCTCCAAGAAACAACACTGAGATCCACGCTCGTCGTGAAGCTAGAAAGGAAATAATGTTGGAATTAAGAGATCACACTCTACAAAATGTAGTTGGTGATCTAAGGAAAGGTATTTCCACAAGAGCGCAATTGAAGAGGTTCAGTGAACACCAAGCACACATCTCCATGATTGAACCAAAGAAAGTGTGGGAAGCCCTTGAATATTCGGATTGGTTAGAAGCTATGCACAAAGAACTCAACAACTTTGAGAGAAACAAAGTATGGAAGTTAGTTGAGAAGCCAAAGGATTGCCTCAATGTTATTGGAACAAAGTGGATATTCAAGAACAAGCAAGATGAGCATGGAATTATAGTAAGGAACAAGGATAGATTGGTTGCACAAGGGTATTCTCAAATTGAAGGCATTGATTATGGAGAGACTTATGTGCCCGTGGTTCACCTTGAGTCCATCCATATCCTTCTTGCTTATGCGGCACATCATAACTTTAAGTTGCAACAAATGGATGTAGAAAGTGCATTTCTTTATGGTCCATTAAATGAATTGGTATATGTTAAGCAACCCCCAGGATTTGAGGACCCCAACTTCCCAAACCATGTCTACAAACTTGATAAGGCGCTCTATGGGCTCAAGCAAGCCCCACGCACGTGGTATGAGCACCTTAGAGAGTTATTGTTTGACCGTGGTTTTGAGGTTGGGAAAATCGATCCCACTCTTTTTACTAAGAGGGTTAATGGGGAGATTTTTGTATGCCAAATATATGTTGATGATATTATCTTTGGCTCATCTAACAAAGCTTTTAATGATGAATTCTCAAATCTTATGACTAGTAGGTTCCGGATGTCTTTGATGGGAGAGTTGAGAGTATTTCTTGGCTTTGAGATCAAGCAATTTAGAGGAGGGACATTCTTCAATCAAGCCAAGTATACTCAAGATATGCTCAAGAGATTCAAAATGCAAGATTTAAATGGAGATCCTACTCCCATGGCTACAAAGGCTCATCTAGAACAAAATCCAAATGGTAAAGATGTGGATCAAAAGGTATACCGATCCATGATTGGTTCTTTGCTTTACCTTTGTGCATATAGACCCGATATTGTGTTGAGTGTAGGTGTGTGTGCAAGATATCAAGCGGCTCCTAAGGAAATCCATTTAATGGCGGTCAAGAGAATCTTTCGATATTTAGTTCATACCCCATTTTATGGTCTTTGGTATCCTCGAGGCTCAACTTTTGCTCTTTGTGGATACGCGGATTCGGATTGGGCGGGGGACAAGGATGATATAAAATCAACATCCGGGGCTTGCCAATTCCTTGGTAGGTCCTTGGTATGTTGGTCTTCCAAGAAGCAAAATTGTATATCTCTCTCCACCGCCGAAGCCGAGTATGTGGCAACTGCTAGTGCTTACACCCAATTGCTATGGATGAGGAAAACTTTAAAGGAATACGGTGTCCATTGTGACAAAGTGCCTCTTCTATGTGATAATGAAAGTGGCATCAAGATTGCTTACAACCCGGTGGATCACACAAGGACAAAGCATATTGAGATTCGACACCACTTCATTAGAGATCAAGTTGCTCGAGGTGATATTGATCTATCATATGTATCAACCAAAGATCAACTTGCCGATATCTTCACGAAGCCACTTGATTAAGCAAGGTTTTGCTACTTGAGGAATGAACTAAATATCGTAGATTCAAGGAGCTTGACTTGATTATCTTGCACTCTCACCTAATACTCGACCCATATTTGGTTTAGGTGTAGGCATGGACATAGGGGGAGTGCAGTCCTAATTGATTGGACCATCCCTACCCCCATTATGCGCAAAGTAAAACAAAATCATTCCTCTTAATATAATTTTGTGATATGTGAGCTTAATGATGAGTTTCGGTAATGGACCCAAGATATATCTTCGTGGTGCCAAGCCGAGTATAATCAAACATGATGGCCTAGGCCACCGACCCCTCTCAATGGAGAGGTTGATGTGCGTACTTGTGTTTGTCATCGTTGAATTGATTTTTACTCATGGTTGTCATCTTTTAAGTTGTCTTCACCGTTCTTAGTCTCATGCACTCTAGTTTGGTTTTTGACACCTTTTTCTTGATTTTTAGAGTGCATGTGCTTCCTAGCACACTTGTCTCAACCCAAGCCTCCTTACTCCCTCACAAAAACCATCTCTCTATCCGCACAATAATCTCCTTTGTTTCCTGGCTTTGGAATCAAATGTGACCAGTACTACGATTTGGTACTACCGCCTCTGGGAATTTCCTGCATGCATCCTGGAACCTGCTCCCGGAGCGGTAGTATCGCCAAGACGCCCAGATTACCACCACGGTACTACCGGTTCTTGAACCGCACTATCGCTATGAGCGGTACTACCGCTTCAGGAACCGGTACTACCGGTCGGCGATATTCTGGTATATATTGGACGCGCGTGGGAAGGCACCTATCAGTGCCTCATTCTTCCCCACGCGCTCCACTCATACATGCGTCGCCGCGGAGCCCTTGACGCCGCCGGAGCCCTGCCGCACCCTCCTCTCCCCGGATCCCCCTTGGATTCGGCCTCTTGGCGGGCTCCCACTCCTTTCCACCGCCATGGATCCCGGTACAACCGCCCTTTCTCTCTCTCCGTTTAATTTCCTCATTGGATCTAGGTTTTGGCATAGATTTGTGAAGAAATTGACATGTTGTAAGGTTGTACTGCCATATGCTTCCCTTGTTACCAAGTAGAATCGTTTATTTGCAGTTTAGTGTCGTCACTTTGGTCCGTTTCTACCAGATCTGACGAACCCGTGCCGCTCAACCGGTAGTACCGGAACTTTTTCTGGTACTACCGCTTGCAAGCGGTACTACCGGTCGTCAGGTCCGGTAGTACCGGCCCCAACTGACCGCACTTTTTCTGTTTAATATTAGATTCTCTCCTTGCTCCTTGTGATTCTTGTGCCCTTACCCCCTTGCTATCCTCCCTCGTGCTTTCACAGATGCAGGTGGTTCTAGGGGTGCGCGTAAGCGTTCTAAAGCTAGCCATGAGATTGTTGAGGAAGAGACGGAGTTTGAGGAAGAGACGGAGTCTGAGGAAGAGGTTATGCCACAGCCAAGACACCATTCCAAGTTGTCTGCCACTCGAGGTGGCCGTGGGGGTCGTGAGGGGGTCACCAAGCGCTCTGCTGGGCGTGGCGCCCTCTCGCCCCCTTCCTCGTATGCAAAAGTCTCATTCAGCCATCAGGGCCAAGAAAACTGTCATACATCTCTGAGTCGGAGTTTCGGGCTCTCCAGATTGACAATCCATACTCCCGCAACCGGGGCAAGGCCAGAGAAGACAGTCTTTTCTTCAATGATTTCCAAGAGCGTGTTTATCATGAGGTTCTTTTGACCAATATCCAGATGGTGGTGCCTCAGCAGTGGATTGACATGGAGCACATTAACAAGAATCTTGACTACTTTGCAAGCTAAGGAAATCTACTCTCACCTAGGCTTTTTCCCCATTATGGAGTTCCAGTATGACTATGATCCACTCCTTATTGCACAGTTTTATGCCACTGCACATTTCCACACTGGACGTACTCGGAATATCACCTGGATGACTCAAGGTTCAGTCAAGGAGGCTACACTTGCGGAGTTTGCTGCAATATTGGGGTATGAAGAACGCGGTCGGGACATTCCTTGTGGTTTTCGCTGTCACATGCGGGATCACCCCTCCAAGAAGGATGTCCTTACACCTCTGTATATCCAGGGCCGTGGGATTGCTGGCAAGATCAAGGATCTTCTCCCCACGTATGACATTCTCCATCGCATTTTCCGTGAGACTGTTGCTCCTCGTGCGGGCAACAAGGATGAGATACATGGTTCTCTGTAGACTTGCTGTTCAACACCTTCCTCAACCGCGACTCAGGCACTCCTCTTGATGTGTCAGACTTCATATGGAATGAGATGGTTGCTGCTGCACACTCTCGGAGGGTTCCACCATTTGCTCCTTATATTATGGCCCTCATTGTGTCAAAGTGCTCTACCATTGCTAGGACACTCTTCGCTCGCTCTCTCATTGTGCACAGGCCCAAGGCACTCAAGATCAAGACACATGCTAAACCTCGCGTTGTGGCGGGTGAGGAGGAAGGGGATGACTCTGAGGATGCTGACAGTGGTCGTGACACTACTATGTTGTCTCCCGTGGCAAGAATGCTAAGCCCTCTTGGGCCAAAAGGATGGAGGCCAAGATCAAGAAGATCTTCTGCTTCCAGGTTGACAACCAGAAGCGCATGTGTATGCCAAGAAAGCCAGTGCTCGGCAGAAGGACATGATGGTTGCCCAGGGTTTGACCGTCTCCGAGGGGTCCAAGACCAACATTACTCCAGAAGATTAGTGGATCTCTCAGCACAGTCGTTGGGACAATGATGTCTCTTCCTCGCACCGCGCCCCACCCCCCTACGAGGAGGACCTTGAGGATGAGGAGGAGGAGGAGGATTGACTGTCGGTACGGTAGTCTTGCACTTGTCCCTTTTTGGCGTCTTGATTCCAAAGGGGGAGAAGTTGCACTTTAGGCACGGGTGTTGCATGGGAAGTCACAAGCTCATTCTTATTTTGATCCTTTTATTGCTTGTGAACTTCAATTTCCCTCTATTTATGTGTGATACTATGTGGTTATGTCGTGGTTATGTCATGGATCCATCTTATGAGACTATGTGGTTTATTTCATTGGATCCATCTTGTGATGATAGGATCCATCTTGTGATGATATGTGTTATCTATTATCTATATATTTCTCATCGCATGTTATTATGCAAAGGTATGATTTCAAATGCTAGTATCAATATTTGTGCATCCATGTTGGGTTTGTAAAATAGAGGGGGAGATTTGTTTCAATACATCTAGGGGGAGCTCCGTCTCTATTTTACAAATCTCATATGTTTCCTATCAAAATTATCTTGCAAAAGTGTATTGTCATCAAACACCAAAAAGGGGGAGATTGAAAGAGCATTTTTCTATCCCTCGGATTTTGATGTTTGATAACAACACACTAATCAGTTTAATTGTGTGCTAAGTGTATCACAGGTTTTATAAGGGTGTGGCACAAATATTGGCCTAACAATTCCCTTTGCGAAAAACCACCGTGTCAACCGGTAGTACCGGAAATATGTCCGGTACTACCGCTTGGCACCGGTACTAGTACCGGTTGGTGCAGTGCAAGGCTGATAAGGATGGATTTTAGTCAGTACCACCCGGTACCACGGAGCGTAGTACCGCTTGAGACAAGCGGTACTACCGCTGACACGTCGTCATCGGCGTCTGGGCGTTACGAAAAAAACCACCCCTCTCAGTTTTGCTCCGTACCAAGCGGTACTTGGGACCCGTACTACCGCCCAGACCGGTAGTACCGCGTCATACGACCGGTACTACCGCTTGGAGGTAGTACCGCAAGGGAATATCTGGCAATACAGGTGCTGGCTCGACCATTCAAGACATCTCCGGTACCTGGTCCGGTACTGGACCGGTAGTACCACTTGCAAGAGGTACTACCGCTTGAGTACCGGTAATACCAGTGCATTAATGGCTCCAACGGCCAGATTCCCTGGAGGGGTACCTACTTTGAGACATGCCGCTCATTCTCATTAAAGTCAAGACCACCATTGGAGCCACCAAATATCAAGATCTCCTCATTCCACCACCCAAAGTCTTTGATCTTTGGGAAATCGAAGGAGGAGGCCCCGATCTACTACTTCACCAAAGAGATCTTCATTTCCCCCTGATTTCATTGAGGGCCCCTTTGCTCTAGTGTTTTCTTGGAAACCCTGGTTCTTGTTTTGGTTCTTACAAGCTTGTCTTTGATTGCTTTGACAGCTTGCTTGTATTTGGGAGCCTCCGATTAAGTTGTAGATGCGTGCTCCAAACTTATAAAGGTGTCGGCTTCTACCTTGAAGGTTGCCGATATAGTGGAAGGTGAATCGATCCCGTTGGGGTGAGATTCATCGAAGAACAAGGGAGGCCTTTTGTGGCGTTGGTGGTTTGAAATCACCCCCTCTCCAAACGTAGACGTACTTCCCCTCAAAAGGAAGGAACTACGGGAAACAAATCCTTGTATCTCCGTGTCCACCATTTTGGTTACTTCTATCCTTTATCACACTTTACTTACTTGTTCCTACTTTGTGTTGTGGTAGTTCTTGCATAATTGCTATATAGGTAAATTCACCGTAGTTGCATTATCTAGAGAATTTACCTTATTGTCAAACCTTAATTTGAAAAAGAAGAAAACTTGAAGTAGCACCTATTCACCCCCCCTCTAGGTGCCCATATGATCCTTTCACTTAGTTAAATAATTGTCTAATGGTGGGTGGTGTCCTAGAGTCTAGGTTTTTCATAATCTATACGATTTTTTTTTCATATTTTAAATGCATGTATAGTTTTTAAAAAATATCCTCTCCAATTTGTAATATGTGTCGCTGATTTCGTATAACGGCTGATTTAGTACAACTGTATCATATTTCGGAGGTTCATGCAATTTTGTGAAATTCACATATTGAAGGGCCAAACACGCGGGCAATGACATGTCAGCCACGCCTCCGATTCATCCATCGGTATGATGTTTGACATCGTAGCCACCATCAACAAACTCCACTGGTATAACCTTGCTTCATGTCCGCCGGATGCCCAATGGTGGGAGGCATGCCAACAAGCATAACAATCCTTGCAAATTCCTTGTACTTCCGAGCATAATATCACTAAATGTGACAACATAATAACAAGCTGCATAAAAGGGAAAATAATGATTGAATATCAATAATGATGAATTATCAATATGATAATGCTTCACCTTAGGCTAGCACAAATGTTGGGATCACAAGATAAACATGCATATAAGGTAAAGAATACAACATTTATTTACTCCAAATATGGGTGTATGTCCATAGGGTTGCTAGACCGACTGCTACCACTCATAGGTTTCGTTCGTCCAACTTGATACCAAGGATCCTTGTTTACTTCCAAGTTATTGAGGTATGAAATAGACAGAAACATTAGCAGTGATTTGCTATGAATTCATTGTGTATGCCAAAACAAGGAGATTTTATAACCTTGCAATTAATTAGTTATTAGATGAAATAATAATTACACAGATAAACCAATATATAAATTTTAAATATATCAAACTTGAACTTCAGAAAGGATGACTGAAAAATACAGAATCTATCCCAACTAGATTTTCATGTTCAATTTTGTAGAAGACTTTGCTTCGATAACAAGCGGGCATGATTATTACTGGGAATGATATACAATGGGGGACAAAATGAACATTATACAACTTTGAGGGACCATTCCGATTTGTTTGGAGATAAATTACACATGTTGTTGAGGAGCTTTCACAATACAAATTCAGCATGGGAGAGCCATGGTCCCCCTAGCTTTGGCCACTAGGCGTACACTCGATGATAACAAGGACGATGCATGGGAATATATCAAGTAATTAAATCATATAAATGAAAATATATTAGGATGCACATGCTATTAAATCATTAGCAATTTCTATGCACGATGTTATTTCCCTATCAAGTACAAAACACGCAAACACTATAAAAATATGATCAAACCCATTGTAACCAGCAAGACACACTTGATCATGAGAAAGCAATAAAGAATCATACTAACAGTTCAAATTACACTTAAAATTTAAACTTCAATAGATATTTTTACCTGGTCATATACTAGAAACTGTTGTTATGATATTTGTTAGGGGGTATGCTTTAGATATATTTACATGTATACACTATAATTTATGGAATTTAATACTTCCTCCAATGTACTAAATTAGAAACTCTTATTATGGATCAGAAAGAGTAATATAAATAAAATTTTGTTATAAATATAGGTTAGTATCAAAATCTTAGCTTATTTTAAAATATAATTACAACTTTAGGATAAAGAACATTACAACTACCCATTGAGTGGATTCCTCTATGGTTAATTATGTTAAGTGAATAATAAGACATTATACTTTTTAATTTTGTAGCATGCAAAATATATTTAGTAAAAAGTATGAAAGTTTAATATAAATTGTAACTACTTTTGAACTTTGAACAGATGAAAAGTAAAAACTAAGGATCATACACATACTCTCAAAGGAATGCGGATCAAAGGTAAATATACAATACAATTTTATGGTAAAAATGTGCTAGCCAATTTGAAAAATGTTGAGGTGTTATATTGCTCAACAAGATTGGGGATAAGAGCAATGCTTTTGTCGAAAACAATCAATAGAAAAATCTTTAGTCTCCAATAAACATGAAAGGATTAACACACATGCAAGCTCCTTAAATAGGTCCCTGTGAATGCAAATGGAGTAAAATTTATGGTTTCTTCCGCACCAACACAGTGCTCAGATTATAAATGGACACATGTTAGAATTTGTTGTCTTTTGGCCTGATTTACAATTAATTTTATAAAATTCTCAAAGACTTGTTTGTGGGTTGCATGTCATGGGAATTTTTTCCAGACATCGAAAGTTAAGACAACTCGGACCAGATAATAATTTACTCTCTCATTGTTCCTTATAGCATGAGGAAAGGAGGGATACATATGCTCCTCTTACTTTGTGTAACTCACACATCCATCCCGCGCCGCATTTTGTGAACGAGTCGTGCACAAAGTTATACATTTTTGTTAGTTAATATAAGAGGGGTTTCTAAAAAAATAATGAACACAATAGTTTTACCCACAAGTTATGTGTCTTTTAACTGGGGTAACTAGTGAGTTACTCCTAGTCCTTACCATTGATTAGTTATGAATGTCTATAGGGCCGACCCTGTGCAGGTGCAGCCAGTGCCACTGCACTGTCCCCTAGAATTAGAGGGGCCCCACATAGGTATACATTTGTAGTAGTAGCCCAACAAAAATGAACCAGCGAATCAGTACTACAGCAGCCCAACAAATATTTAGAAAAACAAGCTACACGGAAAAGGAACAGTGCGAATAAAAATGTTTTATACCAAATGGCAAGAAATAGTTATTTGTTCATTGGGGTCACTACTCCATCATTGCTGGAAATAAGGAAAGTCAACATAAAAGGACAGAAAATAAGGGAATTCCTGTTAGAGTGTGTGAACGAAGGAGGTGAAGACTAAAGAGCATGATTTCGTGAATACCAACAGATCTCCTATAACATCCCAAATTTCTGAATTTTGGAATGTTAAATTTAATAACATTGTTTGAATGTTGGGATACCCCAAAATCATTTTTGGATTTTCTACTTCTATATTTCGAACATAAAACCTATTTTTTCTATATTTCCAAATTAGTCCTATGGTGCTTTTGGTGCAAATGGCATTTTTAATATTTTATTTTCAGTCAAAATAGTTTCTATAGAGTTGTTACTGTGTGTTTTGATTTTAAAATTTCTTGAAAATTTGAATTGTTCATTTTGGACTTATAAAACTAAATTTATACAGGTTTTTGTAAAATAGGAAAAGAAAAAAGGGGACAAACGAACCAACCGGGCCGGCCCATAGTTTCTCCCCTATCTATCGCGCGCTCGCGTGCGCGAGCAACGCGTAGCGCCCTGATGTCTACGCACTTCTATTCTTGTAGACAGTTGTTGGGCCTCCAACTGCAGAGGTTTGTAGAACAACAGCAAGTTTCCCTTAAGTGGATTACCCAAGATTTATCGAACTCAGGAAGAAAATGGTCAAAGGTATCCCTCTCAAGCAACCCTGCAATCAAGATACAAGAAGTCTCTTGTGTCCCCAACATACCCAATACACTTGTCAGGAGTATAAGTGCACTAGTTCGGCAAAGAGATAGTAAAATACAAGTAGTATGGATGATTATAAGACAACGGTGCCAGAAAAGAGCTTGAGGGGAGGAAAATGTTGAAATTGTCCTATAGTTCCCCATGACAGGACTAGAAAAGACTCTGATGACGTGGAAGAGACTAAAGGCAAACTGAAATAAAGAAAACAGCAAGCAAACATGTAACAGATCTTGATGCAAACGGTATTTCAATGCTTAGAAACAAGACCTAGGGATCATACTTTCACTAGTGAACACTCTCAATAAATATATTCTCTTCATGATACTACTCTGAACTACTCTCCGATTGGTGAACTCTAATCCATAGTAGGGCTACAAAAGCACACCTCAAAGTCCGTCTTTCCTAATCTAGATAACCCCACACTGTCACCGTGAGCGCTAGATGGTTCCAACTAACACCATAATTTTATAGAGACAATCAACTCAAAATATACTCATGATAAGGATTTATGAACTCTAGCCTAAGTGCCACCACGATGTGCACGCTGTCACTTTCACACACGTGGGGAGAGCAGAGATCTGTTGAAGCACTTGAGTATTTATGTAAACTCTAGCCTAAGTGCCACCACGGTATGCACGTTGTCACTTTCATACACATGGGGAGAGTTGGAGATCTATTAAAGCACTTGAGTATCAAGGTAGACCTACTTGATTACAAAGCTCATGATTATAATATGACCATGCATAGAGAGAGAGATGAACACATAGCTATCGGTAGAGCCCTTAGCCTCGAGAGAGAACTACTCTCTCCTCATCATGGGAATCAGCAACGGTGATGGAGATGGTGGTGGAGATCGATGGAGATGGCTCCCGGGGCACTTCCACGTCCCGGCAGGGTGCCGAAACAGAGACTTCTGTTCCCCGAATCTCCACCTTGGTGGCGGCAGCGCTGCAGAACTTTTCATTGCTTTCTGGTCGATGATTTAGGGTTTTTGGGTCGGAGGCTTCTTATAGGCGAAGGAGGCAAGGTCGGTAGAGGGCCAAGGGGCCCACACCCCCTATGGGCGCGGCCAGGGTGGGCCCGCGCCCACCTAGGGTGTGGCCACCCTAGTGTCCTCTTCCGTCTCGTCTTCGATTTTTCGTATCGTTCAGGGAAAATATGAACTTTGGCTTTTGTCCCGTCCAATTCCGAGAATATTCATTTTTTTAGCTTTCTGAAACCAAAAACAGCAGAAAACAAGCAACTGGCACTGTGGCATCTTGTCAATAGGTTAGTTCCAGAAAGTGTATAAAAATACCTCAAAGTATATACAAAGCAAAGCAAGGTAGATACTAAACAAGCATGGAATATAAAAAATTATAGATATGTTTCCGATGTATCACGCCCTGTAGCCCACCGTCGGCCCGCTTTCCCCTCTGCCCCTGTCGGCCCGGTCCCACCCATCATCCCTCTCTTCCTCCTCCAACACCCGCCTGTGCACGCAAACCCCCAACCCCCGTCCACGTTGTCGCCCCGCTCACCCCGCGCCCTGCTATCGCATCCCCGCGTGCTCCTCTTAAATCCCCCTCCGTCCCTTCCTTTTCTCTCTGCTACCCCGCCAAGAAGCCGCCAGGCTGTCCCGTAATTTCTCGCCGGAGCCATGTAACTTCCACCATCGTTTGACCTTGTTGCCAGTGAGCTCTGACTGCCCCGCTCTCCCCTTCACCCTCTTCCTCTCCCTCTCTCACTCCCGCATCCCCGGGTGCTCCCTATTTCCCTTCTTCGCAGACTAGAGGACCCTCACTGCAACACCGCCTTCCGCTCTGTTGTGTCACCCCCGACATTCCAGGAAGCTAGAATAGATGCCACGGTCACCATCTCCCTCCCATTGTCACCCCGGTCCACGTCGACACCTCCACTACCACCCAGGATCGACGCAACCCCTTTCCCGTCGACCTCTATGTTGTTGCCACCATCTCCCTCGTCTCTGGCGACTTAAGACGCGCAGTGATATCATGTCCCTGCTCCCGGCGGTATAGTCTCATGTGAATGCGCAAGATTAGTCCAAGCCACGCTCAGAATCAAGCCTTGGCTTGAGTCGAGCTCCAAGCCCATTCTGAGCCATAGCAATCTGGTCGGTCTGTTTTATGTGCATCCAACAACCTCTATTGATCAGCTTAGCAAAGATGTACCGGCCAATAGAAGCGTGTCACATGTCTTGGACGTTTGAAACAGAGTCTCACGCCCGTTAGTAGATGGTTGTTTTGCAGAAAATCTCCCGCACCTTGAAACCTTTATATAATTTTATCTACAAGGCCAAATGAATTTGTCAAACAAGATCCCGCACCTTTGTGACAAGTAGAATATTTTCCTACTCTTAGTTTTCAAACTTGAGCATTTTAATTTTCACAATATTACATGATTTCCATTAGGATATTTTGGGCATAACTTTAATTCTAAAAATGGTTTTAATGTGTTTCTTTCTGCTAAATGCCCATATTTTAGTCCCTGTCCAATAGGATCAGAGGATACAATTTAAAACTATGTTTACAACAAAAAAAATTAAATATGAGACTAAACCCTTTTATTCACTATTTTGAACATAACTTTAGAAATAAAAATGTTTTCTAAACAAATCCTTTTGCATCATGCATGTTTTAACTTTATAAAATCTTATTCATGATTTTCAAATACACATAAATTGTTTTGTATGAATATCATACATGTCTTACTTGTGCATGATGTTTGTGGTGTGAATGGGTGTTCATAGGAATTTTTTGGTTTATAGATTGTGAGGTGCACAAGCCCTGTGATTGTAAGAAGTGTGTGAACCTCCGCCAGCAATAAGGCAAATTGATTTGTACCAAAGACTTTGCAAGTGGAACTTTCCCTTTATCTATGTTACACTTACTATGTGAGTGTATAAGTAAACTTTGTGTGTATGATGATACACTATGAAACTCGGGTAGGATAGCCATATGGATTTTCAAGCTTGCTTGAAGTGTGACCATTGTTTGCTGGGAATGTTTGGCTATGCCAACTTAGAGATGTAGATTGAAAACCCAGGAATAGACTTTGAATTAGTGAGACAGTGAGATTAGATTGACATAGCGAGTGACTGGATTTGGAAGAATGGAGGATGGGACTTTCTATATTGTGTGGCATGGAAGGGCTACGACATGAATTTATGACATGTTGATATGAGTCCTGATAATAGGGTGGATTGTGTGGCATGAAAGGGATTTGACCTAACTTTCTAACATGTTGAGTCGAGTCCTGATAATAGGATGGGTTTGATAAGTAGCATGGTGTAGGGCTACGGTCTGACTACCGACATGTTGAGCTTGGCCCTTAAGGAGCAGTGGAGCAAAGGATGATTTGGAAGAAGGCTTTGGATTTGGAGTGAAGGATGACTTGAAAGAAGGCTTTGGATTTGGAGTGAAAGATGATTTGGAAGGAGGCTTTGGATTTTGAGTGAAGGATGGTTTAGAAGAAGGCTTTGGATTGACCCACAGACCCATAGATTAAGAAGAGATGATTGATTTTCCTGATTGGATTATTATATCCCCCTTTTAGTGACATTTGTCAATACAATAAAAGTATTGATCCTTTGTGGTTGTAACGTTTCATGTTGTAGGTTTCCCTGAAGATGGTTGAAGTTCGAGGTTAGGGTCGCGAATCTCCACTCAGGATGTTGTGCCTGTGGCATCTTTTATTAGTCTTCCACTATTAAACTTTGTTTATGAGGAGCTAGCCCTTCTGCTATGCAACTTATTTATTACTATGTTATATTCTAGATCATCGGATGTAATAAAATTATGACCTTTCTTTTGTGGCATTACATCATGAACTGTGTATGCTAGCGAGTCGATTTAGGAACTAGAACTATATGTCACATAGACTTGGACCCCTACTTGGTTGGGTCACTTCATCTCCATTCAATCTACAACTTCTGTATACTCGTCAAGTTCCAGATGTTTTTCTCTAAAATTGATCTAGTTCAACGTCCTTGAGACTTCAATGCTCGCACAACAAAACAGTTGAGGGGATTCTTGATTGCAACATGGATTTCATGCTCATGACTGTCAAAGCATATTGAATCATTGACCGCCACATATAATATTCGCCAACTAGGTGCTTTTGATCTAATTTACATATTATTAGTTCCCGTATTTACTGAACTTTCTACACACCATGATGCCATCAAGACATTTTTATCTGGCCATTAAAAGGAAAAAAACTAGTACTCTAGATGACATGATAGAATCCTAGATGGGAGCCATCAACAAATTTGATTGAGAAGTAACTATTTTTCAAATGTTCTTTTCCACAAATATTGATGAATATGTATCCATAAATGGTAGAGAGAGCATCTCTATGTTCTTATCATGATGCTTATAGAGTGAGATTTTTCTTTTGTTATGACATTTTAGAGGAACCATGATATATATTGCAAATGAAATAAAAATTAATAATTTGGGAATTTATATGATTTTTTTCAACCAAAGGGCCTTGTTTGTCATCTCACACAGGATCCCTTGAAGGACAGGGCCGGCCTTGGATGTCTAGTAATGGCATGCTAACCGCACTACCACACCCCCTTGAGTTGTATAAGGAGGAAATGAGGCAAGGGTGAACCACACCTCACAGGACATTCACACCACTCTCCCATGCTTAGTATCCACATTTTCGGCATTATGATGCACTAGAGTCCCATCATAGTGACCGCGTGCACGGTCGCATGAGAGAACAAGCGTACCAAAACCGTCCTCCTGCGAACCTGCACCAGGTAGGGGAGGTGATAATATTTGTTGGAGCATCTTCACTTGACTTCTCGCATCCTTTCTCATTTGCGCTAACATCTTCTACATCAAGAGTATTGGGAAGGTCGCTCGTCTATGTCCTCTACTTACACTACTTTGGCTACATCATGGTCGGAAAACACCATACATAATAATCACCCGACTATCGATTTGTATGTTATGATGCATATGCTGCTAGATGAGCATGCATATGTGTAGATACTCTTGTTTGTAATTGCATGACTAATGGTATGTTTCACATAATTATTTATGATAGTACTGAATGTTACATTATCCACACTAATTAAACTTGCTAAACACACGTGCTTACTACGGATTTGATATTTAACGGTGGCGTTCAATAATTTCGATCTAACAAGACAACATTATTTTGTCATGTGCTTAACAGTGTCTCCCTCCCTCCATTGTCTTGTGCTTGTCCAATACATTATCTTTTCCAGCTCCACCCATGAAGTGCATAAGCATATGTCTTCTCTATTCCTCCCCCGTTCGCTCATCTGCTAGCCATCAACTCTGTCGACATGTGTTATCATCTTAGTCCCCTATCCTCGCAATCAATTTTCCTTCTTAGATCCTTCTCTTGCAACTTTGAGGCCCTCTTGGAGGTTCCATCACCTCTAACCTATGATAGCTAGTCCTTTTCTTAAGTGTATCTCCTTGATGTTGGAAAGTACATGTACATGTGCCACAACTGGCAGTTGTGGCACATGTATTTCAAGTATTACTCACTTTCCTGAAAATATGAAGTGTTTTTCTATTTCGCAAGCACGCGTGGTTTTGATCTGTGTTGCAACAAATGCTAGTGTTTTCACCCTACACTTCTCTCTATCGCGACCAACCAATCTCTTCTTCCTCAACCTACACGTTTCTCCACCCTTATCTTTGCATCATGTTCAATCCAGATGGTATTCTATTGACTTAGCTACACATGAAGAAATTAATACCAACGATTTACACAAAATATATTTGCCCACCATTCAGCAATGACGACAACGACTTGCTAGCTGAGACATCCCCAAACAAAACTATGGTAATATGTACTCTACCTAATAAAAGAAAACACATGAACATATGAAACCAATTACTAATAGTTACGTTGTTGTACTTGAATCTTGGTACATGTATCACTCGAAATTTGATTACAAACTAATGAACATCAAAAACTTGTTGCAAAGTACGCATATAAGTGAAGGAGGTACATCATGGGGATCAATTCTCTTCCTTGTGTAGTCAGCACAGGCTTGACTCACGTCCATGATAATATTTCGTAAATTGCTCTCATAAGGAAACTATATTGACTTCAGTAACATATTAGTGGTGATCAAGAGCAATGTTAAGGTACAAACATGTGTTTCCTTGCAACTGTCAGCTGCGAACTTTGAGATACAGCAGAGTAAAAGTTGAGACGAAGCATAGCAAAAACTGTCATGACGATGGTGAGAGGCCCATCATGGTTCACGACTCGCTAGGAAGCGTGCCGTCCCAACGAAGATGAGCATAGTTATTCTGCCAAATGATTGTTAAAATATCAAAGTATTCTCCAACTTCATTATTCTTGAAAAGAAGAATCATGCACTCCCAAAAGGGAAAATTTCAATCAAAACGTACGTCTTCAAGATCTAGAAGCCTTTAGTGCCACTTCACCATCCCTAATTACGACAGGGCCGTCTCCTGAAATTTGAGGCCCCGGTGCAAAATGCAGAATGAGTCCCTAAAATAAAAAACGTAAAGCGCTATGGATAATTTTTTTCAATATATTGACAAACTTTTGGATGTTTTTTAAGAATATTACTCAAAGATTGTATGTTTTCCGGAAGAAACTTGAATTAAGTTAGCTGCACCCTAATTCCATGTATATTGGAGCAAACAACCATATTTTTTTGGAAATGGGCGCCTTTATTAACAGCAAACAACAACATGTCAATATGTTGGAGGAAATTAACCACATGAACACTACACGTATTAACATCTTCATATAGTACCTTCCTACATAATAAACGAGCATTAATTATTGGAGACATGCGGATTTTGCTTGTGCATATGGACAGATACAAAGCATGTCGGCCTTATTACCTACATTAGAAAACCAATGCAAAGTCAATGGCGGGAGACAGCCAGGGATAGGAAGAGGAAGGTACCGCAAGAAAACTCGTCGGGCTACAGCGGCGGCGCCGCCATCAACCATGACCACACCGTCCCTCTAGGGTTTATCTGCTCCTGGCTTTCTCATTTGGATTTGATTGTGATTATGTCTTCAGACTTCTGGTTCGTGGCTGAGGAAGTGGACTCACACGAGTTGGTTGAGCCGGACCGGCAAAATTCACTTAACGCTTAGTCAATGAGGCCCTGGCGATGAGCTTCTAAGAAAAAAAGATCCATGGCGATGAGCATAGAAATATAGGATTTGGGGGCCCCTAATTTTGGGGAGGCCTGTGCGGTCGCCCACCTCGCACGCCCTCGTCGACGGCCCTGAATTACGACTTCATCAAAGTCAAACAAGAGAACCTACAAAATCAAACCTGCAGATCTTGTTGGCTTGGCGAAAGCACTTTGCATAGCGAGGTGTTCCGTTTGCCTATACGAGGAACTAAAAGTAAAATAAGGGCTTGTCCCTTCTTAATCAAACTTTTCCTTTTGAGAATAATCGAAATGCCACCTTTACCAGGAAAATAATAGAAGCCGAAGAACACGACTTAAGTTGAGCCATTTCTCATCCCGTGTCCTTGTAGTAGATCACCCTCAGCACCAGGGATTTTTCATCAAAACAGTGCTCATCTTGGTGTGCATTCTTTGAGGGCATTTCTTCTTGTTATTTTTTCTTCTTCTTTTTCAGTAACATAAAAAACACCCCTTTGCTCAAACGTTTGCAAAGTTTGCCTTCTTTTTGTCCAAAATCGGTGTCTTCCAAGCAAATCCAACCGAGAAAATCCAACCTTTTTTTAGCTGAGAAAATCCAACCCTTTTTAGGAAATGAGAAAAATCCAAGGCTGTTTTTTAGGAATGCACAATTAATTATTTTAGCGGATGGAATGCATAATTAATTAGGAGAAAATCATGGCTTAGGCTCAGGCCAAGACCCCGTCGATTAATTAGGAGAAAATATCGCCCCTAATTCCTAAAGCCGGACGAGCATACCTCAAGAACCCTAGCCCCCCAATCCTCACCTGGGGAGTGCAAGTGTGAAGCCGATGTGAATCGCACCCAACTCTCCATCATTCCATGGATCTCAGCGTCGAGCGAGTCAAGCTGTCCGACGCCGACGGCGGCGGCGAGGACCGCCTCAGTGATCTACCAGACGACGTGCTCATACACATCCTTGCCCTGGTCGCGGACGCCGCCGACGCCGCTGGGACCAGCATCCTTGCCAGCCGCTGGCGCCGCCTTTGGGCCCTCCTCCCGGAGCTCAGCTTCCACTACATCGAGCACCACGCCATCGGCGCCGTGCTCGCAGCCCATGAAGCGCCGGACCTCACCCTCCTCGTCGTGCTCACCGACACCGAGGACGCGTCTCCAGAATCCCTGTCGGCTTGGCTCCCCATAGCCGCGCGCGCCCTCTCTGGGTTCATACACCTCGAGGTGCGGCGGGAGGCCGGGACAGAGGCCGAGGAAAGAGGCGCCGCCATTGATCTGCCTTGCTTCGAGAAGGCTACCTGCATCGTGCTCGATCTTGGGTTTCTTGGCCTCGCCCTGCCGCCTTCCGGAGTATTCGCCCGGCTCAAAGAGCTACAGCTGATCGGCGTCCAGCTACATGGTCAGTCCGGGCTCGGCGATCTCATCTCCCCCGAGCGGTGCCCATCCTTGGAGGCCCTCCGTCTCCGCGATGCCCGGGGTCTGGACAGCCTTAACGTCCACTCCAACTCTCTTCTGCGTATGGAGCTGCTGGATCTGCCACGCTTACAGCAGCTCACTGTCATGGCACCGGCACTCAACAGATTAAGAGTGGGCAATTGCTTTACCGACCCTCTGAATCCAGATCTATCGGTTGCCGATATCTCGGCCCCTCAGCTGACGTCGCTGGACTGGATGAATTATTATCACCCAAGTTCTATCCAGCTTGACAAGGTGGTGCATCTCGAAACTCTGGGCGTCCAATTTTATATTCTAGATGGCGAGGACGAGGAGGAGGGTTTTGAAAACAATCACTATGGCATGACGCTTTTGCAGCGCTTTCAGGACATCTGCAATCTTGATCTCATGATTGTCTATCCCCAGGTTAGTCCTTTCTTATGCCATCATTGTAGTGTGTCAATAGATAACGAGGAAAACATAGTTTCAACTTAAGGAATATTCAAGATTCAAAAAAAAAAAAGAACCCCCCTTAAAAAAACTTAATAATATGCCATGGTATATTCAGAAAGCTCTCACTTGTTTCGGTTTGCTCATGTCCCTGCAGCATGGCTTGGTACACCCAATCCCATTCTTTCCAGTAATTGACATTGAACTCGCATAGTGGCGTATTATTCTGTGAGTTAATCAACACAACCTGAACTCTTCAAAGTGGGGAGAATTTGATCATTACTAGTCCCTTGAATACCCCCAACCCAAACTCTCCATCACATACAAGAATGTGTACTTTTATTTCCTATTTGCGAGTCATTGTAGAAAATATGCTATTTTTCAAAAAAATAATTCAACTATTATATAAAATTCTAATTTCTGTGACATGCAAATCTACAGGGAATTTGTACTGCCCCATACTTAATGGAACACATGCCAAGGTTTCCATATGTTACATTCTTGGCGCTGGGTGTAGTAGCATATGGACATTCCTTTGGATCCATCCCATTTGATGTTCTAAGGAGGTGTACTGGTGTGAAAGAGCTGGATCTTGATTTTGTGCCCGAAATTCAACTTGAGGTAATTTTGTTGTTCATTCGTCTAATACTTGAGTTATCAGAGAAGTGATATGAAGGAATATGCAAGTATGCATTTCTAGAGATTGAAGAAAAAGAATATGTGTTTCTAGGAACATATAGGTTTTAGCTGCTTTGTTGGTCTGGTAGTGTTATTTTACTTCATGATCACATCTGTCTTAAATATATGGCTTATGTATATCCAAATGAGAACCGGGCGAAGCTAGGAAAATTTTACATGGGTGCACAAATTTTTCACCGTCTTAACGATATATGTAATTGATCCAATAGTGTTGCATCTAACAAGTCATTTCGATATAGAATTCGACAAAAGGACACACCACACACTAACTAATAAGGATGATGAAGTTCTTGCCAAAATGAATTAACTAATGATGATGTGAATCACAAATATAGTCGAATGTAAGCTTTGCCTCTATCTATAATACAATACCTGACGATCTGTGTGCATTCTATTGCTTGTAGTAGTGATGTCCACTATACTTGTATGATCATAATTACTGTCGTAGGTTGACTTCAGAATTCAAACTTGTTTTCATCTGTTATTCTTTTGTAGATTTTGTTGATGGTATATCTGGAGGTATTCACCAAGTTTAATAATTTACAGTTTCATCCTTCTTTCTTAATTTATGTCATAAACCATATAATTATTCTGTGATATAACCCCTTGCTTCAGGCACAAACTCCATGCCCATCTGGTTGCACATGTGATCAGCAACCAAACTGGAGAACGGAGGAGCTTGCGCTGGATTTCCTTGAAGAAATAGGAATCCATGGCATGAGGGGATCTGAACTTGAAGTTGCTCTTGTGCAACGGTTGTTCCATTGGGCAACAGGACTAAAAAGGATGAAAATAATTTTTCATGAGTCAATCACCGAAAGCAAGGACAAAGAGCTCCGCCAGTTAGTACAAAGCTTCTCTAGGCCAGACATACATATGGATTTTAGCGTCTTTGTTCCATAATACTTGGGCACCACTTTGTCGCTCAAAATAGTTTTTCTGTCCCAGCAGCTTTACTTTTGTGAAGATGAACTCTTGTACTGTAACTTGTTTCTCGTATAAGTGCGGGACTGAACTCATTCTGAAAGTTATGTATCGACTAGTGAGTCTGGGCTGATGAAAAATTGACCCGTATTGCTAGGTTCTCTTGTTTGTGAATTTTGCCTATCCTGCCAATTTGGTGATACTAGAGCCCACAGCTGCACTAAACTGGGCAGTCAATTTCTACTTAGTGATATACATTTGCAATCTACGAAAATCAGCTACATCAAAAATCTGTCCTTGCGCACCTACAAAGTCCTGACCAAGATGCGCAAAAATTAATAATTCATGGTAGCAGCAGTTGGCATATCCTATATCAAGTTGCATACAACCAAATATGTCACTGGCAAATGCATTTCCCGCATTATCAACGAATTTAGATAGCAAACACATTGACTTGAAGCACAATAAACAATGATCCTGATATACTCTCAATGCTATGCTAGATTAGCAAGACATGAAAATAAAAAAGGGTGTTGCACTTAGAGCCAAATGGCCCTAAGATCTTTTATGCCACTGAGTTATGTGCTAAAAAGGGAACATAAGAGTGCATTCTGTAAATTTCATATAGGCGTGAAGTTTCCACATGGATATGCTTCCAACCTAAAGATGGATCACTGCAGAAGGTACAAAGGAAGTCGAAATGCACAAAGTATAACATAGAAACATATGGTGCCAACTGCTAAAACGATTATTTTCGAAATTGCACAAAGTAAAAACAAAATATGGATGGCAAAAAGATAAAAGTGCACCAGCCGGGAATCGAACCCGGGTCTGTACCGTGGCAGGGTACTATTCTACCACTAGACCACTGGTGCCTTCGATGATAAGTTCTTGAATTAATATTATATATAGACTTATACTTCGTACTCGAAATCTTTCTTCACTCCCAGTGAAACTGCAGTATTTGGTGCTGTTGTCACTGCGTGCGTGAACAGTCTGCCCTGGGTGTGGAGGGGAGGAGAGACCTGTAATCTCTCTTTTTATTGACAGTGAGACCTCTAATCTCTACACGTACTGCGATCGCTGGAGCCACACAGGTAGCTCCACTGACCAGATCAGGACCAGCAAGTGCAACATGTCAGGAAGAGGGGGAAAAACACACGAAACAGGCCAATGGTGAAGCATGAAGCAAGGCATCATTGACAATATGCAGCACAACACACTCGCACACACGCATGTGCACAGATAGATAAGAAAAGACCGGGCGACAAAAGAACCAACCCGCCGATTAACCTTTGGACAATCTGCAAGAACAATGTCGACGCGTGGCAGCAGGAACCCCAGTCTGCCACGGACTATGCGAAATCACATTACTGTCACCAAATTAGCAGGAACAGCCAAAAATTCCAAAAAAAAAAAAAGAGAATCTGACAATTGGATTCAAAGTTTTATCAGTTGGAGGAGGTGTCATCGGCCCAGACTCATTGGTCCATACATCCCAAGAACAATGCTTACAATCTGCCCTACATGAAACCTGAGTTGCATGTCAGGTGCAGTTGACACCAATTACTGTGATGAAACCAAAATGACAATTCAGCTTGACAGCTTCCTAATTTTTCTACAACGAAAATTCCCACAAGTCCAGTATACTGATCATTTTGCTTCAGCAACATCACATGAACTTCCAGAATGCCAAATTCCCACAGATTTACTGGACAGCAAAGTCAGCAGCTCAATCCTCCATTTCTACTACATCATTACTAACAATATATTCCAGGGCACTTGACAAGAATTTCGCAACGCCCCCTTACATGTAACAATTAAAATTAATTCCCACATACTGGAAACAAGTTACAGAGTTTATTCTCACAAAAAGTAAAGATGCTGGAACCAGAAAAACTTTGGGCGACAAAGCGGTGCCAAGTACTATGGAACAGACATGCTAATATCCATGCATATGTCTACCCTGCAGAAGCTTAGTAATAACTGACGGAGCTCTTTGGCCTTGCCTTCAGTGACTAACTCATCGAAAATTACTTTCACCTTTTTTACCACGGTTGCCCAATGGAATAGCCGTTGCACAAGAGCAACTTCATGTTCAGTTCCCCTCATGCCGCGGATTTCTATGTCTTCAAGGCAATTCAGTGCCAGCTCCTCCGTTCTCCAGTTTGGTGGCTCATCACAGATGCAACCTGATGGGCACGGAGTTTGTTCCTGAAGCAAGGGTTACATCACATGATAAGATTAACTTATATGGTTTTATAACATAAATTAAGCAAGAGGGATTAAACTGAAAATTATTGAACTTTCTTTTTGGCTACTTGGTGAATATTTCGAGATATACCATCACCAAAATTTACGAAAGAATAACACCAAGAAATTAGTTTGAACTTTGAAGCCAACCAACCACAGAAATTATCAGTACAATGGACATCACTACCATAAGTCTATAACATGCACACAAATCATCAAGTATTGAATATATATAATCATAGTCAAGAAAATCTCCGTGGAGAAGAGAAATGATATCTTCCATTTCTTTCTGGAAACAGGAACCCATCCGCTAGTTTTTCATTTCTATCAGATCTACTGCCTATGGCAACAGATGGATTGACAATATAAAACACAACACCTCAGCACAAGCTATTCAGTAATACATCTGGCCCTATAACAGACAACCTTGCAAACAAGAGATGGCTACACAATCCTATCTGCTCCTTACGCAGGATCCACAATGAAACTGTCCCTCGCCTCCTGATGCACTGCTCCTTCAGCTCTGAGGTCTGGCAGCGTGTGCAAACATGCTTCGGACTACCTGCTACCTCCCAGCCTCCACTGACTGCTCACTCTCCAACTGGTGGATGCAAAGCCTTGACTCCCTGCAGACCCCAGTGCCCATGAAAAATGGTCTATACTTCTCATGCTCTTCTCCTGGACGGTGTGGAAAGAAAGAAACAACAGAATCTTCAATGCTGCCGCAGAGTCTGAAGCTGCCCTCCTTTAGCCCATCGTTGAGGATCTCACAAACTAGAGGCTGGCTGGCCTCAAGGCACCGAAGTGGTTTGATCCACCTTAATCTTTCATAGCTGCAGTGGTGGCTAAAATTAGCTGCACCACCAACACCATATACCCGTTTTTATTCTATTTAAGCTTGTATGGTTTTTACTCCTCTTAATTAATGAAAACAGTGCTGCTGACTTTCATCAAAGAACCTATTACCAAGTCAGCAACCCTTGTCATCTACTACAGTATGCTGCTTTCATACATGAAGAGCCAAATGTTCTCATTCGGATATATATAAGGCATATATTTTAGACAAAAATGACCATGGAGCAAAATGTCAATATCAGACCAATAAAGCAGCTCAAGTCTACGATTGCCTAGAAATGCATATTCTTTTCGAAATATCTAAAAATGCATATTAACATATTCCTTCATATGATTTCTCTGATAACTCAAGTATTAGATAGTCAAATTAACAATAGTATTACCACGAGTTCATTTTCTTGAAGAAAATCAAGATCCAGCTGTTTCACACCAGTACATCTACTTATCACATCAAATGAGTTGGCGCCAAAGGAGTGTCCATATGCTACTACACCCAGAGCCAAAAATGTAACATATGGAAGTATTGGCATGTGTTCCATCAAGTATGGGCCAGCACAAATGTCCTGCAGATTTGTAGAAAGCCACCTCAAATAAAATTATATATAACATTTGGGGAAAATATAAAATAGCTCATTTTCTACGGTGACTCACAAATAGGAAACAAGTACACATTTTTGTGTGTGACAGGGGGGTATTGGATTGGGGGTATTGAAGGGAGTGCTAAGGATCAAATTCTCCCCACTCTGAAGCATTCAAGTCACCTTGAAGAACTAATGTATAATATGGTAGCATGTGAGTTGAATGCCAACTACCGGAAAGAATGGGATTGGGTGCACTAAGCCATGTTGCAAGAACATGAGCGAACTTAAACAAGCGATATATTCCTTAAGTCTTCTTTTGAAAAAAAAAACTTGCAATTCCTCAAGTTGAATCATGTTTTCCTCGCAATCTATGGACACATTACAATGATGGCATAAGAAAGGACTAACCGGCGGGTAGTAAATCAGGAGATCAAGAGTGCGGATGCGCTCAAAGCGCTGCAAAAGCGTCATGCGATAGTGGTTGTGTTCAAAAGCCTCCTCTCCCTCTAGAATAAAAAGTTCGATGCCCAGCGTTTTGAGATGCATCATATCGTTAAGCTGGATAGAATTTGGATCATGAGCATTCCTCCACTTGAACGTCATCAGCTGAGGGGCTGAGATTTCGGCAACCGAGAGATCTGGATTCAGAGTGAAGCAGTTCCTCACTTTTAATGTTTTGAGAGCCGGTGCCATGACAGTGAGCTGTTGTAAGTGTCGCAGACCCGACAACTCCATGCGTAGAAGAGAGACCGAGTGGATGTTGAAGCTGTCCAGACCCCGGACATTACGGACTTGGAGGCACCACAAGGATGGGCAGCGCTGGGAGGAGAGAAGATCACCGAGCCCGCTTGACTGACCATGTAGCTTGATGTCAACCAGCTGAAGATCACCGAGCCGGGCGAACACCCCAGAAGGCGGCAGGGCGAGCGGAAGAAACCCAAGCTTGAGCGTGATGTTGGTAGCCTTCTCGAAGCAAGGCAGATCAACGGCAGGGCCTCGTTCCTCGGCCTCGGCCTCCTGCCGCACCACCTCGAGGTATATGGCGCCAGAGAGGGCGCGCGGGGCGACGGGGAGCCAAGCCGAGAGTGACTCTGGAGACGCATCCTTGGTGTGCGCGAAGAGGAGGCTTAGGTCCGGCGCTTCACGACGGGCTGCGAGCGCGGCGCCTATGTAGTGGTGGTCGATGGAGGCGAATCTGAGCTCCGGGAGGAGGGCCCAGAGGCGGCGCCAGCGGCTGGCGAGGATGCTGGTCCGAGCGGCCGCGGCGGCGTCCTTGACCAGGATAAGGATGCATATGAGCAGGTCGTCTGGTAGAGCACTCAGTCGGTCCTCGCCGCCGCCGCCGCCGCCGTCACCATCGGAGAGATCCATGGTCGAGTGTCTCCGAAGAAGGCGCCCTATCGATCTAAAAAAATCCATGGGAGGATGGAGTATTGGCTGCGATTCACATCGGCTTCACAGCAGGAGATGAGTGATGAATTTGGGGGCTAGGGTTTTGCTCGTTCGATTTTCTTTGGAAAATAAAGTGTGGCAAATCGTCAAATTTCCCGAAAATGATAACCCGACGGGAATTCAGTGACTTGCAAACAGAAGTCACGCTGTAACTGCCCCCTCCATCCACCCTTCATTCTCCATCCAAGGGCTCACGGCGAGCTGGCAAAAATGAACAGAACAAGAAGCATTTTGCACTGAATATTTCACCAGCAACCTGACCAGCCGATCATTCCACACACCACACACACAACCTGTCAAAAACTAAACCAAACAATAAGCTGGATTTTAGACTTGACAGTTTTGAGACTAAAGACTGCAGTTTTCAGAACTTCCAAACAACAGTTTTTAGTCTGCAAACAAGTGCTGCACTGAACAATCATTCAGATATTTACATCACCGCCTCATGCATTCAGGCTGAACAAAGAACTGGAGCAATACAAACTGTAGCACTTGACACTAAAATTGTCCATATTAATAATTAAAGGAGGTGACACTTGACACTCCAATCTGTTGCAAAAAGTGCTATCATTGAGCAACGATTCTACATACTTAAAGATTAGGCCATTTCACTTGTACATTTTGGCCTATAAGACTATAGTTAGCCTCCAAAATACTCCCAAAATACTAAAGTTAGCCCACAATCCTATATACCAATTTCTAGATACTAGAATAGATTTTCATCATAGAGAATGTCATCATCACAAGTAGGAGTTGTCAAGAGCCAATGATATTGTATTCTCCATGCACCACATTTTCTCCTTTCTTATACAAAATTAAGTTTTGAACTTGGTAGACCCTCCGAAAGGCAAACGGCCTAATGAATATGGATCTATATGCCAATACGGATGAAATATTTCATCTATAAATCCCAACCAGTTTCAAAGAGTTTCCAACAAATCCAAACGGTGACTACGACGAGATCATCACGACCGTAGCAATGCTTAACTCGGTCCGGGTTATACTAGCAATTATTGCATATTTCAATTATGAGATATTACAAATGGATGGATTTCCTTAAACGGAAAGATAACCAAGAACATGTATGTGATACAAAGTGAGGGTTCTATCGATCCAAACGATGCTATGAAGTGTGCAACTTTAGGGATCTAGTAATGGACTGAAGCAACTATAATGGAGTTGCAAAGAAGTGAGCTTAGCTTACTTGGCTAGGAAAGTGGATGTACAATCCAGCCATCCAGATTCATGTCCTCATGGAAGCAAATTTGGGTTCTTATTATTTTAAAAAAACTACGTAAGGGCTTCCTCTACCACATTTTTTTAAGGAAAACATAATGGAGTTGGAGTCTTTGTGACATACGTATGACCTATAGGTGCCTAAGATTAGCCTACCTAGTTTCGCCCAGCAGAAGCCCACGTGACGATCCGTATATAATGACGAAGCCCGTGAAGATTTGGATGACCCCAGCAAATGGAGGACACGGCTCCTTGGCGGATAGGACAAGCTTTAGATGGAAAATTTAAAGAATTAACCCTAAACCTGCAATTGACTCGATTGTGCACCGAGACCTGGCCTCCCCATGTAAAGGCCAGGAGGGAGCAATTAGAATGGCATCGAAAAACCTAGCAGATACACCCGCCAAATCTCATATGTGCACCATCGCCATCAAGGCACCTCGGTAACCTTATGTTCTTCCATTAATCAAGAGATTACAAGCATGAGTAGGATTTTCCCTCCGAAAACCGGAACCTGGGTAAACCACTGTGTCCCCATTTTGCTTGTGTGTTAACCTACGAAGTCTATAGCTCGCCGTTCTTCCTTAAACCCAATCCATAAACTATGGGCATTGACGTGTTAACCCCACATCAATTTATTTTATGGAATGGTCGAAGAGTTTGATTTCATCAAGAATAGTGAAGAGGCGTGTATTTCAAGAAACTAAGTGGGAACACAATAAGAATTTCTAATACTTTAAGTTCATGCCATATTACCGATCGGAAACTATGTGAATATCTTGACATGAATTGGGACTTCACTCTAAAATAGTTTTTTAATAAAATACCTGCGGTGACCAGCATACCACTGCATGTGTAGTACACTATAGTCGTTGACATGACACTCACAGAACACTGTTCTATAAATATCACATCCCTCAGAGTGGTACAATAGAAACATTGCGGGTCCATATTACAAACATTCATACATTATTATTATTATAAATTTACAATACCAGAAGTTTAAGACTTCAAAAGATTCAACTTACATACCAAAATATAAAGTGTTTCAGCGGAATTTACAAATATCAACTCCGACTAGGAGTTGAGCTCAACAGCTTATTTTATAGAGTTCATGCTGCTCGGCTCCGTTGGTTACTACTAACTAGAGATACTTAGTTGGACTCGTTATCATCGACACCGTAGCAGATTTCGTAATCCACTCCTTTAACACCTCCGGACAGGTTAGGTTCCTCGTAGAACACATCTTCTTGACATTCAGCTGCATACATTGGCACGTCTTCGGGATCCTCAGAGTCTAAGCAAGGGATCAAAGGAAAGGATGAGTAACAGCGTTACCCAACAAGTTCATTATATGAAAGTGGGAAGTTTGATGCTCTAACTACCACCTCGGACTATAAGTCCTTGGCACTATGCAGTTTTTGTAAATCTTTCTTCAAAGATTGATTTTATTATAAAAAACTATGACAATCAGCCTTTATAGGTTGACCAGAACTTTCATGGAGTTCCTTTCCTGCCGCGTTCGTAGCTCCTTCCCGGAACATGGAGTAACAAGTTACAATTCTTACACTCTACAGAGGTGCGTTACTTTACCCATGAGAGATCAACTCCTTGTTGCACAACCGGGCATACTTTCCTGTCCACAATTCCATGATGTGAGGCCTAGTAGTTGGTCCAAGCCAATCACTGTCCCCTTCGCGACCTCGCATGCCTCCTTGGTGTACACCATACCCATATAATGAACTACGGCAATGGTTTGTACAAACCGTTAGATGCCAGAACTATCGTGGGACGTTGAGGGTTCCCACCCATATGTTGCATATCCTCTACGAATTACTAATTAATATGCACGCTACGAGGATAACAGCCACGACCTGCACATCCGGCTTCATGCGAGAGGAAGAAGATACAGCTGACTTCTCCGTCTCATTCCAAATCTCATGGCTAACGCGTAATATACGGCACTAGAATCACTGATGTCAGGGGTTATTAAGTCCATACTTGATCATCATTGTTGCAAATAGAACCCTAAGTCCTATTGCTCCATTATATCATCACTTAGGATGATATCTATGATTTCTTTATTTGTGAAAATAATATTTTCTTTCTTTTATAGTATATATGATAACACACAATTTGCAAATACTTTGATAAAGACTTTTCAAAGGACATGAGCAAGTGATGAACTTGCCTTGTGATGGCAAGATAGTGAAGTCTGATGCTTGCACTGGACCTTGAACTTCTATGTCTACAAAAACATCATTATTGCCCGGTAAGGACAATATTTAAAGAAGCAAAATGATTATGCAATGTAATGTAATGCATCATTTAACTTGATATGCATTCTCCCCATTATTATAAAAAGTCTTTTTAATCATAAAAGATTTATAAATATTAATTTTTAATATTTATAATAGAATATTGTATTCTTTTATTTTATTTCCATTTTATTTGATTTTTATTTATTTAATAACTCTTTTAAGAATTATCACTTAAATATCAAAAATTGTTATTAAATATCTGTTTAGTATTTTTCTAAAATACTACAATATTAATATATGATGAAAGTGATTTTTATTTATTTTTATCATCTTTCAATAATTTTGTAAAATTCCACAAGGAATATAAAAATTACAAAATTCTTAATAAAATTTATATGTCTAAAATTTTATTTCTTAAATTATTTGGATAGTTTGGATTATTGTGAATCCAAAAATATTTTACTTATAATTTTTGGACTTTTATTTTATTTTCTAGAATTTAATTAAGTTCAGGGGCATTTTGGTCTTTTTCTATTTATTAAAATAGGCCTTAAAGGTTTTTGGGCAGGCTTATTCTTATTGGGCCCTTGTGGCCCATGAGACAGTCAAAACAGCTACCCGAAGGGGTTCTGCCCAACTTGCCTCATTACCGCCTCTCACCCTCGAGCTCACTCCTCACCTCCTTTATCCCCGACCCCGTGGTCGGTGATGTCGCCGCCGGCGATTCCCGTTGTCGTGGACCGCCATGGCCGTCGCCGTGGTGCGGGAAGAGGTTGTCGGCTCCGCTCTTCCCTCCCGTCCAACTGGACTTGGACAAGGATCTCTCCTGCGACAGATCGATGTCATCCCGAACCCTAGGGTTTGGGGTTGGCATTGATCCTGGCATTGCCGCTACTGTCGTGTGTTGTGGTGATTCGCCTCGCCCCTAGGCATGGCTATGGTCGCCGCCGTGGCGCTGTATGGGTCGTAGCGCCCCTCTGGGGGTGCTCCCCGTGCCGCCATGGACGTCGGCCACCTCTGCTTCCTTTTCTAGTCTCCAGCGAGGACCTTTGGTGAGTTATGTTCCTCTCCCCCTTGTGCTCTCTGTGCTCGTTCATCCTATGCTAGATGTTGGTAGTGACCTCTCTGGTTACTGTCTTGTCCTGATTAAGATGATTTATTCCATTTAGGGTTCATGTCTGATACTTGTAAGGTGCTCCTATGATCTGGTTATGATGTTTAATGGGGATTTGGGATGCTCTGCACCTCATTGTTAGTGATCACCACCATTTGATTATGTGATGCTAATGCTGATGTGTGATTAAGGTTGGATTGAATGCTAGGGTTGCATATTTTTGCCTCTGGCTGGTACCCTGGTGAATTGATGTGTTTATCTATTGTCAGTATCTTGATACTGGCAATGATCAAATCAGTGAGAATTTACCGACCTAGTTATTATTGGCTTGCCAGATGATGCTTGTTCTGAATTTTATTCAGTAGAATCTAATGATTCTTTGATCATGACTAAATAATTAGGATATGATCCCTGTTTCTAATTCCAGGGAGATGATTTGGTAGATGATTTGTGAAGGTTGGACTATTTGATTGTTTATGTGATAAGGTCAGTGCTTATGAAACCTTCTTAAGATGGTACATAAGTAGATCTTGTTACTGACTAGGCTTAAAGTCATTTCTGGGATTTGATGGATGTTGATAGATAAGTTGGGAACTTTATTGTTTTACCTAGCCAGCGATGCTGGTCTGAGGCTCTAGGAACTAAGCTTCTATGTTGCTGTCATTTTCCAATTTGGTTAAGACATCAACTGCTTACCAGATCTTACATCCTAGTTGGTTAATATATATGGTTTTGTTTGTGGCTTATAAAATCTGAGGTACTACTCCTTCTTGGAGATGTGCCCAGATTTTGTAAGAACAACTGATAGACTAAAAAGGTTGCCTTTGTTATCACCATTTTGTGAGGCTGGTCTGAGAATTTGGTGTTTTGTAAAGAGTTTGATCTTGGTATTTATGTTTAAAACCTCTAGGATAGCTTCACCCCACTTGGGTGATTATTGAGAGGTTGCCTTATGCATCAGCATATATACTTTGCTTGGGATAAGATAAACAGATCTCATGGTTGTTTATGATACTCACCACAAAAACTATGTTGGTGATGGCTTGATGTGTTGGTGGTGTTGTTGGTCTGCTCCAGTTCTTCTCCCCTTGATGTTGTTCTTGTATTCCCTGGATTCCCTTGCTTGGCCTTGAGGAATTCTGCTCCTCCTAGCTCCTGTGAGCTTGGCCTTGCTATTCACCTGATCCTTCTCCTCCTTATGTCACCATCAAGTGATATGTGGCTTGATATGATGTGAGATGGTGTGGCTGGTTTATTTGGCTCTGGCTAAGCTAGCTGGTTTATATGTAATCTTCTTAATTCATTTGTAAATTTTAGTTCCATTCTTTTGTAATCTTTATTTTATTATTTTGTAATAAAGATTATACTATTATCAATAAAGAAATATTCTTATTCTTTATTTATTTGCTATGGTGAAGATTGTGGATGATTTTAATAAGTTATATTTTTGTAACTTATTTATTGAATGAAAATATGAAATAGATATTCGTATTCTTAATTTCTTTCTTTAAATAAAGTTTGAGTTAAATTGGTTAACTCTTAATTAAATCAAGATTCAAACATTATTAAAAAATCATTTGAATTATAATTCAAACACTCAAGTTCTAAATTCAAATTTCATTTCCCAAAACACATAATTCCTCAAAGATCATATCAAAGTCTATAGCAATCATCCTTTAAGACTAAATCTAATCTCAAAGTATGAAAGCAACCTTGATCACTTTAGGTTTTTATTTGGCGAAAAATTTAGAATGCATGCAACATTCTAAATTCCTAAATCTACCCTTCGTTAGTTCCTAAATACTGGGATGTTACAATACCTAGGCTAGACATCATAAGTATTGGGAGCAATGATATATAGAGATGAAGTGCCAAATAGGCCTGAGAAAAAATACGTATTGAAAAAATACTAAAGTTGCTGTGTATGGAAATGCCAATAAGAGGTTCTTACCGAGCGGGATACCAAAGAGATCAAGGTGTTGATCATAGGACAATAGCGAAAATATCCTTAAATAAGACTAAGGACATGTTTTGCAGAGCTCATTGTAAGAAGTTACACCTATGCAAGATCGATGTAAATAGTTATTACATCGGTGCAATATTCATCATCGCTCCAAGCAATTTTCATTTTCATTCGGGATTTTTGGTTACACACGAAAAAGGTGGCATAGTTACTTGGAGTTGTTCCAAGCAAGATACTATGGAGGATTCTATAACAAAGGATAAGTATATTGTCACTTCAAAAGCAACAATGGAGGGTAATTGGATCAAAATTTCTTTTAGAACTTGGTATGGTTTTCTAGATGGCTGAAGCTAATGGAACACTATTGGGAACAGTGGTTCCATTGACCAATATGAGAAAGTAGTATGAGAAACCAAGGTCCTACTAGTGATTCAAATATATGCAAAGAAAATATCACATAATTAACAAACTATGTGAACATGGAGACGCTTAAGGATATGAAATATACACATGAACCTGAATATCAGATCCGTAGAGAAAGTCTATACCACGAGCAATTAAAGCATAATCAACACCAGAATGCCATTTAGTGTTGGAAACCATGTAAACTAGATTACTGACTGTAGTTCAAGTGGTATGCTGCTTTGTCATACACGAATGAGCAGTGATGTCCATAACAAGGGTTGCTAACTTGGTAATAGGTTTTGTTATAAAAAAAAGGTCAATCTAATGGAAATGACAAACTAGTGGACGAGTTCCTCTTTCCAGCAAAGAAATCGGAGATCTCTTTTCTCTTCTCCACGAAGATCTGCTTGACTATGGGTTATATATAATTCAATACCCGAGCTTTTCTGTGCATGTTATAGACTAATAGAAGTGATGATGTCCATTGTACTTGTATGATCATTTTTTTGATTAAAAATATTCTTTTTTATTAATTGTATGATCATCATAATATTCTGCGGTAGGCTGGCTTCAAAGTTCAGACCAAATTGGAGAACGGAGGAGCTTGCTTTGAATTGCCTCGAGTAAATAGGAATCCACATGAGTGGAACTGAACATGAAGTTGCTCTCTTGTGCAACGGATATTCCATTGGGCAACAATACTGAAACGGATGAAAATAAATTTCAATGAATCAATCACCGAGGGCAAGGAAAAAGAGCTCTGCCAGTTATACTAAGCTTCTCTAGGCCAGACATATGTATCGATATTAGCAGGTTTTGTTCCATAATACCTGGGCACCGAAATTGTCATTTTGGTTTGTGTCACGGTAGTTGGTGGCAAGTTCCATGGACATGTTCCTTGTAGGGCAGATTGCAAGCATTGTTCTGGGTATGATGAGCCCTCCTCCTCCTCTCCTTCTCTTCTCCTTCTTCTCCTTCTCCTCTCTCTTTTTGGCCTTCTTGCTCTGGCCTCCTCCTCCTTGCAGTGACAACAAAGATGACCTCTTCCTCCGTCCGCCACCTCTTCCTCCTCGGCCCGACACCTCCCGCTCGAGAACTAGCGCGGCCACGGACTCCTGCACCTCCCCGCGGTGGTAGGTTGTGGCCGCGGTCACGGCCACCATGCTCTGGCGAGACGGCGGCGATGCGCGGACTCAATTGCTTTTGCAATTCAAATGAGAGTGTTTTTTTGTATTTTTTTGTTTGAAATTCGAAAATACTATCCGAGGCGCATCTGTAAAGCTATTCGAGACGCATTTTCTAGACATACTCGAGACGCATCTTTTAAACATACTCGAGGCGCATCTGATATGCGTCTTGTATACTCTAGATATGTGAGGCGCATATCGACCGATATACGCCTCACATATCTAGGGTATACACATGCGTATATCAGATATGCCTCGAGTAACAAATACTAGCGGCGCAAGCCACGAAGCGCCTCGAATAGTCTTTCTGGTATGTCTCGAATAGGGTTTTTCCTAGTATTGTCTAGGCCAGACACATGTGTATCGGTATTAGCACGTTTGTTCCATAATACTCGGGCACCGAATTGTCATTTTGGTTTCGTCATGGACACGCGGTAGTTGATGGCAAGGTCCATGGACATGTAAGTCGGGGTTCCATATAGGGCAGTTGTTCTGGGTATGATGAGGCCTCGTCTAACTGAGAAAAAATGACTCGAACTCGAATTGTCAGGTGTTCTCTTGTTGTCACCCAGGACTGACCTGTTTCTAATCTCTACGGTGGTGTAGAGATTAGAGAGGCCTTTCCTCCCATCCACACCCAGGTCAGGCAACAGCACCAGACAACGCAGTGTCATGACAAGCACGAAAGCGTTGGCAGTAAATAAATATCATCTAGTTCGTTATCTCCAAAACTCAGCATGCAAAGCACCAGTGGTCTAGTGGTAGAATAGTACCCTGCCACGGTACAGACCCGGGTTCGATTCCCGGCTGGTGCACTTTTTTTCTGCTGCCCATCCTCCTATCTTCGTCTATTCCATTATTCTTTGCATGCTTCGGGTTTGGAGGGCAGGAACCGGCAATACGAGTCAACTTCCATCGATTGGATTTGGAAGGCAAGTCCAAACAAGTGATTACAATCTGCCTACATGAAACATGCCCGTGGCATAATAACTCGTTAGGATCTGGAAACGACTTTGAGGCGACAAAGCGGTGCCCAAGTATTATGGAACAAACCACATGCTAATATCCATACATATGCTAATATACATCTTCCGTGTTAGCTGTCCCTGCGTGCTCTCCTGTGCCTTGCTCCGGTAATGACTTCCCTGCTTGCAGCTTCCTCACTTCTGGGATGGTCAGATACTCGTTCGGAGTATTTACACTCGTTTGGCATTACTGTTCGTTGAGCTGGATCTTCAAGCAGTGCTCTGTTAACTGAAGAATATGCAATCCTAACTCAAGCTAAAAGTTCAGAGCTTGCTCCAAGGAATAGATTTAGTAATTTGGTTTAGGAAAACATAGATCATCCAAAATATATAGTATAAACATCAAAGCTGCAGCGAGAAATCAAAAAATATAGTAGTTGTAGATCTTTCACAGACAAGTCAGAGTAGCTCTGAAACATGAGGTTTTCGGAGACACAAGTTTGCAGACCAGACAGTTTAGAGTACACAAGCACACGAACATGTTTTCAGACAAACATTGCTTCTGGGTATCCTTTCTATCGGTTGTTCACACACTCGATCATAAATCAACACAATAAACAGGCGGCCCTGTGCTAATATAGGCCTGAGACAGTACTATGGTGGATCCATGATTATCTAGTTCTGTAGGTGGTCATTGTCTCATTGAGCCTGCGTTGAGCGCGACAAGCGGACAAGGTTCTGGTGTCCAGCTACATAAGCCACAAGAAGGGATACATTGGCGATCACCGACTTATACCGAAGGATCATGTCTGGCGAAATCAAGAGTTCCCTGATGTACAACCTGAAACAGTGATGCGCCAGGAAAGTTCACTCAGCAGAGTTGGAAGAGAACCTAGACGAGGGCCAAACGTACGGCACCTGAAATTAATAAAAGAAAGCGTGGGGAACCACTAATGTATGGTACCAGCGTAAGGCTACACGATGGAATTACCTTTATTGGAAAGACTTGAAGCTGTCGCATGATCTTGATGCGATGCATATGGACAAAAATATGGGCGGTAACATTTTGGCAGGGTACTTGGTATCGAGGGGACGATCAAAGATACTCTCAGTGCCAGGTTGGATTTGCAAGATATGAGAATAAGAGAAGACTTGCACTTATATAGAGATAAATGGCCCTAAACGCTTTCGCAAAAGAAATGGACCTAAATGAGTTATGTCAAGGGCATGTTTGTGTGTTGAGAATGGAACGTAAAAGTGCATCTTGTAAATTTCTTATAGGTCTGGAGTTTCCACATGGACATGGATATGCTTCCAACATAGAAAAGGTAGATCAGTGCAGAATGCACAAAGTAACACAGAAACGTATGGTGCCAAAATGATCTTTTGAAATTGCAAAGGAAGACAGGGTCGGAAAAAGTAAAACAAAAAATGCACCAGCCGGGAATCGAACCCGGGTCTGTACCGTGGCAGGGTACTATTCTACCACTAGACCACTGGTGCTTTGAGTAAAATGTTTACGGATAATTTTTTTATATTACATAAATATGTTGGTACCATCCTTGCTGTCTGGGTGTCGTATTAACGTTGCAGCCATATCCAAGGAATTGGAGCTGGTTTCATCCCTGTTGTCTTGGATGTTGACATCATTGATGAAACCATACAGATGAGTTTTCCTCATGTATTAAGTTGAGTTCTAGAGAAAGGCACTATTAAGAAATTCTGTGCCACGTTATGTTTTGTTTGGTTCTTCGTTTTACATCTTTTGTGAGAATAGAAGTTGCCGTACATATCCTGTTTTTTTTTTTTTTGAAGGAACTCGTGAGCTTTATTGATTAGACAACAATGTTCTTACAATCGGTTTTAACTATCGCCGCCACACAGGGCGGGGTCAAACCATATAACAGACCACTAGTACCGTTCTTGCCTAAATGTGCTAAGGCATGTGCCGCTCTGTTGCCCACGCGATCCACTTTGACCACACTCATATGCTGATAAACTTTCAGAATTTCTTGTCCTTCACAGTAAAGGCTCCAACTAGATGACCTGTCCTTGAGGCCTGCAGAGAACAGCTGGGCTCTTTCCATATGTCTACATCTTTTATCTTGCGATAACCTTTTGGTCCATTCAAACTGATTTGTAGGTTTCAAGTGATTATTCTATTGAGACGGTGAAGTCGCTTGCCTTGAAAGAATGACTGCTGCTGGATTTTCTGTCTGGTATTTCTCCGTTTCATCTAGCATTATTAATTACTGTACATGCACTTTTTTATCGATCATGTCCATATGAATCATTCAGAATCATGTATTTTCTTTTAGCCATTTACAATCTAATTTTTTGTAGGTTGGATTATCTTCTGTTGTGGCTTCGGGTGCTGCTGCAATCCAGGTTGCTCACAGGTGAGAATGCAGGAAAATTGTTGCAAGTGAAAATTTCCTCCAGGGAGTTTATGGCGTGCTGCGATTTAAAGTTGTTTTTAGCTCCAATGTTCTTTCCCCTAAAAATTCATATGATCTTTTAAGCACTCACAAACTGAATCGATATAATGTACCACAAATTTAAATTTGAATGCCCTGGAGGGGAATCTGTACTTGTCAACTCTCATACTGCAAACTACTAATATACTCGCGGTATAATGTACCACAAACTTAAATTTGAATGCCCTATAGGGAAAGGAAAATGATGGAGATCCCCCGGACGATGGAATCGTCCGGGTCGTCCTCGCTACGGTACGTGGGGCCCACCCACAACGTTTTACCTTTTCTTTTTTTAACTTCCTGTTACGAACACGAGCGGATACGCGATGACGCCGCCGCCGCCTGTCCTCCTGCTGGCCGATGCTCCTCTCCGGCGACGAGCTTTCACGCGCCGCCCGCCTGCTGGCGGAGCAACTCCTCCTCCCTCCAAGACGCCTTTGCTCCTCTCCGGCGACGAGCCTTCCGCGCCGTCTGCTGCCTCTTGGCAAGCAACCCCCTCCCTTCGGTGCGCGCCTTTGCTCCTCACCGTGACGAGCCTTCCGCCTCTCCTCTCCGTTCCTCCGTTTGTCCATCTCTCACGCGTGTCCCCACATGGAGCACCACCGTCGGCCTTCTCTAGAGATGCCACCACCGAGGACGATGGAGGCCTGCCCGCCATACCGAATCCACGTCATTCTGCAAGGAAAAACTACGCGCTCTCGCAAAGGAAAGACTAGCCTCGATTTTGCTACATCGATACATTTTTTTGCTACCTTCGTTTTTGGTTTTGCTACAATACCGTAAATTTTTGCTACAAGTTCTCCGTGAGGTTTGGGCTAGTCTGATCATGTATCCGGCAAAGTCGGTGTTTTGCTACATTAGAAGAATTTTGTTGCTACAACCGTCTTGTGGTTTTGCTACAGCAGTGTTAACTTTTGCTACAAGGTCTCCGTGAGTGAACAACGAGTTTTTTCCGACGATGTCTCCGTGAAGGTTTTCTTTGCATTAGCATATTTTTTGCTGCATGGTCTCGGCAAGGTCTCCGTGAGGTCTCCGGAGGTGTTCTATTTCTAAACGAACTGCTTTTTTTTTGCTTCGGAAGCAAAAGCGGGGACATATGCAGCAAATGCGGGATGTTTTGCAGCAAAATGACACGTGTCGACACCGGAAGCAGGACGATGGGAGCTCCCCATCGTCCGGGGGACGCCTAGCACTATCCATAGGGAAATCCGTACTTGTTAACTCTCATACTACCCTTCTGTGCCACACGAGAAGCAGTTTCCTTGTCTAGTCCAATATATATTCGTTTGTCCTTGACCCTCGGGTCGCTCTCCAGGTGGGCGACTCGAGTGGAAACCCTAGCCTACACCCTCAGCGTATCCTCTCTAGTCTCCCAATGGTCTTTGGTCGACGATGGCGGCGGGGCGGTCTCCTCGCATGTCAGCCTCTCTTCCGCGGGAAGCCCTTGATACGTCGTAAACGTATCTATAATTTTTTATGTTCCATGCTTGTTTAGTATCTACTTTGATTTGCTTTGTCTATACTTTGAGATGGTTTTATATGTTTTCTGGTACTAACCTATTAACAAGATGCCACAGTGCCAGTTGCCTGTTTTCTTCTGTTTTTGGTTCCAGAAAAGCTAGTAAGGAAATATTCTTAGAATTGGACGGGACAAAAGTCAAAGTCATTATTTCACCGAGGAGAACACGGAGTCCAGAGGAGAGACGGAGGGGAGCCACATGACGGCCCACCCCCAGGCGCGGGCCCACGCTAGGCCACGCCTAGGCAGGGTGTGGGCCCCTAGCCGCCCTCCTGCCTCGCCTCTTCGCCTATAAGAAGCCCCTGATGCCTAAATCCTAAGTAACCGATCAATATTCCACGAAACCGTCTGTAGCTGCCGCCACCATCGTCCCTAGATCGAGGGGGATCTGAAGCTCTTCCCAGCACCCTGCCGGAGGAGAGATCATCCCGGAGGCCTTCTTCTTCATCATGTCAGCCTCCGATATGAAGCGTGAGTAGTTCCACCTTGGACTACGGGTCCATGTAGTAGCTAGATGGTTGTATCTCCTTCTTTGTGCTTTCATGTCTAGATCTTGTGAGCTTAGTTCATGATCAAAGATCTCAACTATTTGTAATTATGCATGTTGTGTTTGCGGGGATCCGATGGATATTGAGATTACTATATCAGATTGATTAATGGTTTTGTCTTATTGATTCTATCATGTCTGTGTTGTTTGTGATCTTGCATGCTCTCTGTTGTTAGTATCTATCTTGGCCAAGTAGTTGCTAGTGACTCCAAGAGGGGGTATTTATGCTCGATAGTGGATTCATGCCTCTATTTAATCTAAGGGAAGTGACAAAAATATCTAAGGTTGTAGATGTGTTGTTGCTACTAGGGAGAAAACAACGGTCTCTTGTTCATGGAACAAGTGGATTGTTTACCTTACATACTTTGCTTAAAGCAGTTGTCTGTTGCTTGCAACTTAATACTGGAGGGGGTTCAGATGATAACCCAAAGGTGGACTTCTAGTCATAGATGCAGTTGGATGGCAATCTATGTATCTTGTTGTATTGCCCAATCGAATCTCATAGGATCATGAATGTCTAGTATTGCATTGTTATGCCTTGCTTTGTCCTGTCAATTGCCCTGCTGTAATTTTTTTATCCAGCATGCCATGTTTGTTTATCTAAGGATAACACCTCTAGTGAACTATGGACCCGGGTCCAATCTTTACCATTGATACATCTTACGCTGTTAGTTGTTGCAAACCATTATTTCCTTCCACACCATACAGTTAATCCTTTGTTACAGCAAACCAGTAAGATTGACAACATCGCCGTTCGTTGGGGGCAAAGTCTTGAATTTGTGTTGTGCAGGTCTCCAAGTTGCTAGCAACACCTTTGAGTCGTTTCCTTCCTCCTACTGGTTCGATAACCTCGGTTTCTTACTGAGGGAAAACTTGCTGCTGTGCTCATCACACCTTGCTCTTGGGGTCTCCCAACGAGGCGTTGACAACACGCCATCAAGCTATTTCCGGCGCCGTTGCCGGGTAGGCTAAGGACGTCTTCACAAGGGGAGTCCTTCTCAACCTTTCTCTTTACTTTGTTTTTGTTTTGCTTAGTTTCTTTTACTTGGTTTTTTTTGCCTCTTTTTATCAAAAATTCAAAAAAAATAGTTTAGTTTAGTTTGCTTTCTCTTATAATAAACACACAAAAAATTAGTTCCTGCTCTAGTGGCTACTGCTGTTGGCTTGCTCCACTTTTGCCAAAATGAACTCTGCTGAGAACACCAAGTTATGTTACTTCACTAGCACAAACAACAATGATTTACTAAGCACTCTGAAAGGATATAGATGTCGCCTAGAGAGGGGTGAATAGGCGATTAAAACTTTTCCGAGAGTGGCTCGACAAAGGCAGAATTAAACTAGCGTTTACTTTGTCAAGCACAACCTAGAACAATTATGGTTCACCTATGTGCACCAACAACTTATGCTAAGCAATACAAGAAACAATGTGATAGCAAGATATATATTACTTCAAGCACGAAGGCTATCACAATGTAAAGTGCATAAGTAAAGAGCTCGGGTATAGAGATAACTGAGGCACGCGGGGATGACGATATTTTACCGAGTTCCTCCCAACATGTAGTACGTCTCGTTTGGAGAGGGGGTGGTATATAACCACCTACGCCACAAAAGTCCTCCCTTATTCTCCGGTGAATCTCACCCAAATGGGGTTAATCCACGCTTCCACTATCGGTGCACTTGTTGGTGGCAACCGGAACCTCTCACAAGGTTGGGCCACTTCTCCAGAACTTAATTGGAGTCTCCCAACAAACGCCACCAAGGCCTCAACAAACGCCACCAAGTCCACAACGCCACCAAGGCCACAAAACCGTCTAGGGTTCCAAGAACCCAAGAGGGACAAGCTCCAATGAGTAACTCAAACCAAATCCTCCGAGGAGAACTCAAACCGATGCACCGAATGCAAATGGAAAGAACACCACAAAGATGCTCCAATCCCTCACTCTTAAGTTCGAACAATGCTACTAAAGCTATTGGGGAACAAGAGAGGAGGAATCAAAGAGGGACAGAAAATCCCCCAAAATCTAGATCCCCAAAGATACACTCACAAAGAGATGAATCGGTTAGGTCAAAACGTGGATCTAGATCTCCTCTCTCTTCCACTCAAATATGGGCAAGAATCATCGGAGGGGAAGAGAATAGGCAAGCTTCAAAATCTAGAGCAAGTGTGGACAAAGCTTAGCCTAATAAAAGAGGAAGAAGCTTTCTAAACTAAAAAAGGGCAAAGCCTTAAATAGGGGCCCCAAAAATCTGACCGTTGGGACAGATTTTCAGAAAGGTCCGGTACTACCGGACAGAACCAGCGAGCCAGGTCAACACGCAGCAAACAACGAGAGGAGAGAAGATGCACGCAATGATCGAGGCGAGAGCAGCAGGCCAGCAAGGGCCAAAGAAACACGAATCGGCAAGATGTAGCGGCGGCACGCGGGATTGGATATAGCGGCGACAGCGCAGGGGGTAGGTAGCAAGCAGTATGGGCAGGGAGCGATCAGCGATGCGAGAGGCCAGCGGGATTGGCGGCATGCAATGGCGCTTGGTCAACGCGGCGGCGCACAAGATGCGTCGCGAGCAAGCCTTGCAGCGGGACCGGCTGACGCGCAGTGTCGGCAGATGCAAGCACTCTAGGCTGTCTCGGCCGGTAGTACCGGCCCACCCGCGAGATTATCGGGCGAACCCAGAGCTGGACCCAGCTACGGGAAAGACGATGGCGGTAGCTGAGCAAGATCGCCAGCGGTAGTACCGGTCAGCCCAGACAAAATCTTTTTCTTTTTCAAACCGAATAAAGCAAAATACAAACGGTGATAACTTTTGATAGGTAATTCCGATTGACCCGATTCCAGTTGCGTTGGATAGAGGACGACAAGGGCTTGTTATCACCAAGTGAGAATGTATCAAGTAATATAACATGAGATACCTCACTTGGTGAGACACCGGAAAACCGCCAAGATCAAAATCTCAACAAGATATAAACGAAAGATCCGATTTTTATAAACAAGAGCTTGTTATGGAGATTACCACAAGCTCTATATCCTCACATGGATAAGACAAAATAACAAACAAATATGATGATGCAAGTATGCAAAGGTTTGAGCTCTCTCCGAATGATATGATCGAGTTACTCATTCGAGAGCCCCTCTTGATAGTACGGTTATCTATCCTAAATCCGGTCTCCCACACACAACATGAGACCGGCAAAAGGGAAAACCTATCAAGATTATACCTTTGCCTTGAGCATTCCGATTGAGCTCGATGTATACGATCTTTCCCTTCCAAGATGGAGCGCCTTTCTTAATTCCTCATCATCGATCCATGATCACCAAGGAAGGCAAGCATTTTGAGCTTCCAAACATATATTCTTCGCATTTCATCGACCTTGAAGCCAACACATGCTCCAAGCGATACTAATGGACAATTCCTACGAGTACAACTTAATACACACATTAGTCCATAAAGATTGTCATTAATTACCAAAACCACACATATGGGGGCCCACATGTTCTTTCGCACTCCTATTGCTCCACCTGCTCCTGATGCTACCTTTTATGAAATTAAGCGTTCTTTGTTGAATCTTCTGATGAGAGAGCAATTTTCTGGTGCTAGTTCTGATAATGCTGATGCCCATCTCAATAACTTTGTTGAACTTTGTGAGATGCAAAAGTATAAGGATGTAGATGGAGGTATTATTAAGCTCAAGTTGTTTCCTTTCTCCTTGAGAGCAAAAAGCTAAAGAATGGTTGCTATCTTTGCCTAGAAATAGTATTGATTCTTGGATTAAGTGCAAATATGGTTTTATTGGAAAGTACTACCCTTCTGCTAAGATTATATATATGAGAAATGATATTATGAAATTTAAACAACTTGATAATGAACATGTTGGTCAATCTTGGGAAAGAATGAAATCTTTGGTTAAGAATTGTCCCACTCATGGACCTACTGCTTGGATGATTATCCAGACTTTTTATGCAGGTTTGAACTTCTCCTCAAGAAACCTGTTGGATTCAGCTGCTAGAGGTACCTTTATGACCATCACATTGGGTGCTGCAACAAAACTCCTTGATAATATGATGGTTAATTATTCTGAATGGCACATTGAGAGAGCTCCACATGGTAAGAAGGTAAATTCTATTGAGGAAACCTCCTCTTTGAGTGATAAGATTGATGTTATTATGGCTATGCTAGTTAATGGAAAGCTCCTTTAGATCCTAATAATGTTCACTTAACCTCTTTGGTTGCTCAACAATAGCAAGTTGCTGTGAACTTCATTAGAAATAATAATTTCAACAACAATGCCTATATGAATAATTTTGGTGGTAACAAAAATTATATGCCTTATCCTCCTAATAATGGCAATACCTATGGAAACTCCTACAACAATGCTAGAAGTGCCCCCTCTGAACTTGAAGTCATGCTCAAATACTTTATTAGTAAGAAAACCACTTTTAACAAGACTATGGAGGAAAAGCTTTTAAATGTTGAGAAAAATATTTCCTCTTTGTCTCAAGTACAGTCCTCTTAGATTAATAAAATGGCTACTAAACCTGAAATCATAGAAAGTACCTTTGCTGCTACTGATACGTCGGAAGTGTATCTATAATTTTTGATGTTCCATGCTTGTTAGGTATCTACTTTGCTTTGCTTTGTCTACACTTTGAGGTGTTTTTATATGTTTTCTGGAACTAACCTATTAACAAGTTGCCACAGTGCCAGTTGCCTGTTTTATTCTGTTTTTGGTTCCAGAAAGGCAGGAAATCAATATTCTCGGAATTGGACAGGACAAAAGCCAAAGTCAATATTTTACAGTGGGCAGCACGAAGTCTAGAGGAGAGACGGAGGGGTGCCATAGGGCGGCCACCACCCCAGGCGCGGCCAAGCCTGTCCCGCGCCTAGGCAGGGTGTGGGCCCCCTAGGCACCCCCTGCCTCACCTCTTCGCCTATAAGAAACCCCCGATGCAGAAACCCTAGGCACCCGGTCAAAACTCCACGAAACCTTCTCTAGCCGCCACCACCATCGTCCCTAGATTGGGGGGATCTGAAGTTCTTCTCGGCACCCTGCCGGAGGGGAGATCATCCCGGAGGCCTTCTTCTCCGGTTTGAAGCGTGAGTAGTTCCACCTTGGACTACAGGTCCATGTAGTAGCTAGATGGTTGTATCTCCTCCTTGTGCTTTCATGTATAGATCTTGTGAGCTCCGTTCATGATCAAGATCTAATCTATTTGTAATCATGCATGTTGTGTTTGCGGGGATCCGATGGATATTGAGATTATTATGTCAGATTGGTTAATGGTTTTATCTATTTGATTCTATCATGTCTGTGTTGTTTGTGATCATGCATGCTCTCCGTTGTTAGTAGCTATCTTGGTCAAGTAGTTGCTAGTGACTCCAATAGGGGGTACTTATGCTCGATAGTGGGTTCATGCCTCTAGTTTCCAAGGGAAGTGACAGAAATCTCTTCGGTTGTAGATGTGTTGTTGCCACTAGGGAGAAAACAACGGTCTCTTGTCCATGGAACAAGTGGATTGTTTAACTTACACACTTTGATTAAAGCAGTTGTCTGTTGCTTGCAACTTAATACTGGAGGGGGTTCAGATGATAACCTGAAGGTGGACTTCTAGTCATAGATGCAGTTGGATGGCGGTCTTTGTATCTTGTTGTGTTGCCCAATCGAATCTCATAGGATATTTCTGGCTAGTATTGCATTGTTATACCTTGCTCAGTTCCTATCAATTGCCCTGCTGTAATTTGTTTACCCTTCATGCCATGTTGTTTATCTACGGAGAGCACCTCTAGCGAACTATGGCCCCTGGTACAATCTTTACCATTTATACATCTTCCACTGTTACTGTTTACTTGCTGCAAACCACCATTACCTTCCACACCATACAGTTAATCCTTTGTTACAACAAACCGGTGAGCTTAACAACCTCACTGTTCGTTGGGACAAAGTCTTGAGTTTGTGTTGTGCAGGTTTCCACGTTGCTTGCAACACCTTTGAGACGTTTCCTTCCTCTTTATGGTTCGATAACCTCGATCTCTACTGAGGGAAAACTTGCTGCTATGCTCATCACACCTTTCTCTTGGGGTTTCCAACGAAGTGCACCATGCACAACCAACAATAACTTGGTTTCTTGGGAGTTGGAAGCATGAGTAGAGCTTACTCATACAAGTGCAGGCTAGCAAAAGACTGTGAGCAACCAACTAAGAGAGCAATAATGGCCATAATCATGCAGAGCGACAAAACATTACTAATCAAAGCATAGTGTGCTACTACAAGTCAAGGACTAAATGATCATTGAGGCTATGGTGACTTGTTCATAGTCATAACATGGTGTGAGTGAAGGGTTTTGCGGCATAGTAAATCAAAAAAATTCTACGGATGCGAACAAAGGGAAGCCAATATCTAATCTAGGAGATGCAATCAACGAGAGAGATTGGATTAGATCTTCATACCCTTGAAGATTAAGATGAACGCTCGTTAACGAGCGTGGGTGATGTAGTCGTACTCGCTTCTCCTCCTCGCGATCCGATCCGATCTAGCACCACAAGTGGCGATGCCTCCGTGAGATGCACACGTGCAGCACCTCGACATCTCCTCCTTCCTTGGTCCAGCAAGTATGGTGGAGAGATGGGTTGGATCTACAACGCGACGGTGCGGTGCAATTGGTGGAGAGTTTCTGCAGCAGGGCTTCGCCTACACGCAGTCGGGAGGGAGAGAGAGAGGAGGGCAGCAGGGTGGCTAGGGTTGAGGAGGAGGTGTGTGGGGGGGTGGTGCGCCCCATCCCTCTATATATAGAGGGGTGGGCGTCTGCCCTAACCCCTCCCCCAAGCCCTAGGCCGGCGGCCAAAGGAGGAAGGAGTGGGGGGCAATGAAACCCCCCCTTCTAGAAGGTCCAATTAGGGTTTATCCCTTCTTGGCCGGCTGGGCCCTATGGGGCCTTGTGCCCCTGGCCCAATGCGGCCAGGGCACTCCCTCATAGGCCCATGCCCCCTCCCAGAAGGTGGGGCCACGTTGGTCCCCTTCCGGAAGGTTCTAGAACCTTTCGGTACAATACCGATTAACCCGGAACAATTAGAACTCCAAAACTGCCTCGCCTTATATGAATCTTATTCTTGGACCACTCCGGAACCTCTCGTGATGTCTCGGATCCCATCCGAGACTCAACAAAAACTCATAAACTAATTATCCAATCTATCCTAGCGTCGAGACACGTTATGTGTGACCCTTCGGTTTGAGAATATGCGACATGATATTCTATCAATAATCAACTGGGTGCGAAACCCATATTGACTCCACACATTCATCGATGATCATATCGGATGAACCACGATGCCGGATTCAATCAATCCCATATATATATTTCCTTCGTCTCGCGATATTTTACTTGCCGAGATTTGATCGTCGATGCAGTCATACCTAGTTCAATCTCGTTCACGTTAGTACTTTACTTGTTCGTAATCCGATATCACTTTGTGATTAACTCCTTAACCACATGCTTGCAAGCGTTGTTGATATCGACACGAGTGGGCCCAAGTATATCTGTCCGACTTGGGAGGGACAAATCCCATCTCGATACATACAACCCAACAGATACTTTCCGATCACCTGAGAGACACCTTTATGATCACCCTCTCATAGGATGACGTTTGATGACCTCAAAGCTTTCTTCCGATACCAGGGAGTTGTATTATCTCATGGTCTAAGGAATACAATATTTGACACAAGGAAAGCTTCGCAAAGATGAACACGATGACACGATCTAATTGCTTCGCTTAGTTTGGGTCTGTCCATCATATCATTCTCCCAATGATATGATCTCATTATTAATCGACAACTCATGTCCATGGTTAGGAAACCTTAACCATCATTAATCAATGAGCTAGTCCATAGAGGCGTACTAGGGACACGGTGTTGTTTACAAACCACACAAGTATTAAAGTTTCCGCTTAATACAATTCTAGAATGGAATATAAACATTATCATGAACAAGAATTATAATAATAACATCTTTATTATTGCCTCTAGGGCATAATTCCAATAGTCTCCCACTTGCACTAGAGTCAATAATCTAGTTTACATTTGGCAACAATCCCATACCCATGGCACTGAGGTGCTGATCATGTTTTACCCGTGGAAGAGGTTTAGTCAATGGATCTGCGACATTCAGATTCGTATGTACTTTGTTAATCTTCAGATCTCCATCTGCTATATAATCTCGGATTATATGAAACTTGTAGTTGATATGCTTGGTCTTTGGATGATATCTTGGTTCCTTAGCGAGTGCTATGGCGCCAGTGTTGTCACACAATATCTCCAGTGGGTCCAATGCACTTGGAACCACGCCAAGCTCAGTGATGAAGTTCCTGATCCAAACTCCTTCACTTGACGCTTCTGCAGCAGCCATGTATTCTGCTTCTATTGTAGATCCCGCGATCGCGCTTTGCTTGCAGCTTCTCCAGCTCACAGCTCCTCCATTCAAAATATACACGTATCCTGTCTGAGATTTAGAATCATCCTTGTCGGTGTCGAAACTAGCGTCGACGTAACCTTTTACGATGAGCTGTTCATCACCTCCATAGACTAAGAACATTTCTTTAGTCCTATTTAGGTACTTTAGGATGTTCTTTACGGCTGTCCAGTGTTCCACTCCTGGATCACTTTGATATCTTCTCGTCAAACTAAGAGCATTGGACACATCTGATCTAGTACACAGCATGGCATACATGATAGAACCTATGGCCGAGGCATAAGGCACTTTGCTCATAGCTTCCGTATCATTTACCGTAGCTGGACACTGAGCCTTGCTCAATATCTTACCTGACAACATAGGCACTGAACCTTTCTTTGCCTTATCCATTCTGAACCTTTTCAGAACTTTGTCTAGGTATGTACTCTGGCTTAAAGCTATCAGGCGTCTTTGTCTATCTCTATAGATTTTGATGCCCAATATATAAGCAGCTTCACCTAGGTCTTTCATTGAAAAACACTTGTTCAAATAACTCTTCACATCATTAAGCATGTTAATGTCATTTCCAATAATCAATATGTCATCCACATATAGTAATAGAAATGTTACCGAGCTCCCACTCACTTTCTTGTAGATGCAAGCTTCGTAGCAATATGGAACAAATCCAAAGCTCTTGATCACTTGATCAAAACGAAGGTTCCAACTCCGAGATGCTTGCTTCAGTCCATAAATGGAACGCTGAAGTTTGCATACTTTATCAGCATCCTTAGGATCGACAAAACCTTCGGGTTGCATCATATACAAATCTTCATCAATGTTGCCATTGAGGAACGCAGTCTTGACATCCATCTGCCATATTTCATAATCATGAAACGCAGCAATTGCTAATAAAATACGAATGGACTTAAACATCGCTACGGGAGAGAAAGTCTCATCGTAGTCAACACCTTGAACTTGTCGAAAACCTTTCGCGACAAGCCGTGCCTTATAGACGGTAACATTACCATCCGCGCCCGTTTTCTTCTTGAAGATCCATTTGCACTCAACGGCCTTTCGGTCGCTAGGAGGGTCCACCAAAGTCCATACTTGGTTTTCGCTCATGGATCCCAATTCGGATTTCATGGATTCTATCCATTTCTCAGAGTCTGGGCTCATCATCGCTTCCTCATAGTTCGTAGGTTCACTGTCTTCTACCAACAAGACAGTCAAGACAGGGTTGCCGTACCACTCAGGAGGGGCACGCGACCTTGTCGACATGCGACGTTCAGTAGCAGCATCGTCCGAAGCTTCATGATCCTTGTCATTAGCTTCCTCTATCGTTGGTGCAGCGACTTTGGAACAATTTCAGGTGTTGCGCTACTCTCCAATTCAAGAGAAGGTTCAATAACCTCGTCTAGCTCTACTTTCCTCCCACTCACTTCTTTCGAGAGAAACTCCTTCTCAAGAAAGGAACCGTTCTTCGACAAAACACTTTGCCTTGTTACGTGATAGAAGGTATACCCAATAGTTTCCTTAGGGTATCCTATGAAGACGCATTTCTCCGCTTTGGGTTCGAGCTTGTCCAGCATCAACTTCTTGACGTAAGCTTCGCATCCCCAAACTTTAAGAAACGACAACTTAGGTCTAGCACCAAACCACAGTTCATACGGTGTCGTCTCAACGGATTTAGATGGTGCCCTATTTAAAGAATGCAGCGGTTTCTAACGCATAACCCCAAAATGATAACGGCAAATCAGTAAGAGACATCATCGATCGGACCATATCTAATAGGGTTCGATTCCGATGTTCAGACACACCATTGCTACTGGTGTTCGGTATGGAGTTGCGAAACGATTCCGCTTGCTTTAAGATGCGTGAGAAAATCATAACTCAAATATTCACCTCCTCGATCGGATCATAGAAACTTAATCTTTCTGTTACGATGGTTCTCCACTTCATTCTGAAATTCTTTGAACTTTTCAAATGTTTCAGATTTATGTTTCATTAAATAGATATACCCATATCTACTTAATTCATCGGTAAAACTGAGAAAATAGCGATATCCACCGCGCGTTGAAACACTCATCGGTCCGCATACATCGGTATGTATGATTTCCAACAAGTTCGTTGCTCGCTCCATCATACCGGAGAACGGGTTTTTGATCATCTTGCCCATGAGGCATGGTTCGCATGTGTCAAATGATTCAAAATCAATAGACTCCAAAAGTCCATCAGAATGGAGTTTCTTCATGCGTTTTACACCAATATGACCTAGACGACAGTGCCACAAATAAGTAGTATTATCACTATCTACTTTGCATCTCTTAGGCTCAATGTTTTGGATGTGTGTTTCATCCCTTTCGAGATTTAGAAGAAATAAACCATTCACAATAGGTGCATGACCATAAAAGATGTTACTCATATAAATAGAACAACCATTATTCTCTGATTTAAATGAATAACCTTCTTGCAATAAACAAGATCCAGAAATAATGTTCATGCTCAACGCAGGCACATAATAACACTTATTAAGGTTTAAAACTAATCCCGAAGGTAAAACTAAGGAGAGCGTGCCGACGGCCATCACATCAACTCTTGATCCGTTGCCAACGCGCATCGTCACCTCATCCCTCGCAGTCATTGCCTATTCCGTAGCTCCTGTTTCGAGTTACAAATATTAGCAACTGAACCAGTATCAAATACCCAGGCACTACAACGAGGGCTAGTAAGGAAAACATCAATAACATGTATATCAAATATACCTTTGATGGTGCCAGCCTTTTTGTCCGCTAAGTACTTCAGACAGTTGCGCTTCCAGTGACCCTTGTCTTTGCAATAGAAGCACTCAGTGTGAGGCTTAGGACTAGTCCTGAGCTTCTTCTCAGCAGGGGCAACGCGCTTGCCGCCGCCTTTCTTGAAGGGCTTCTTTGCACCCTTACCTTTCTTGAAGGTGGGGGGCTTGTTGACCATCAACACATGATTATTCTTTTTGATGTCCACCTCCGCTACTTTCATCTTAGCGAAGAGCTCAATGATCATATCAGTGGAACCAATCTGATTGTGAGCAACTACAAAACTTTTGTAGCTAGGAGGGAGTGACTGCAGAACTCTGTCAATCCTGAGCTCCTCTGGAATCTTGCAGTCCAGTTGCTCAAGGCGTTGAGTGTAGCCTGACATCTTAATGGCGTCCTCACTAACGGAACTCCCTTCCTCCATCTTGTAGTTAAAGAATTTCTTAGAGATCTCATATCTCTCGGAACGGGCATGAGTCTGAAACATAGTTTTCAGCTCCTCAAGAATCTCAAAGGGCCCGGCGAACTCCTCAAAACGATTTTGAAGATCCGATTCCATAGCATAGAACATGGCGATCTTAATCAAATCATAATCATCCTTGCGCGACTGATAAACAGCTTTCTCATCAGCCGACGCATCTATAGCAGGGGCGTCACCTAGCGCTTTCTCAAGGACATAGTCCTTTTGTCCGCCAGCGAGAATGATTCTCAGATTGTGGAACCATTTGTTGAAGTTAGACCCATTGTTTCTAAGCTTTTCTATCTCAGCAAAAACATTGAAGTTGAAGTTGGACTTAGCCATGTGATCTACAGTATTTGCAAGTAAAATTTAGACTATGTTCATGATAAATAGTTCAACTTAATCAAATTACTAGATGAACTCCCACTAAATTCAACATCCCTCAAGTTGTTTAGTGAACATGATCCAAATTCACCACACCTAATCCGATCATCACGAGAAGAGATGTGGCTTCAATGGTGGACAACGAAGTGTCGATCATATCATTCATATGACTCATGCTTAACCTTTCGGTTCATGTGTTCTGAGGCCATGTCTGTACATGCTAGGCTCGTCAAGTCAAACCCAAGTATTTCCGTGTGTGCAAAAACTGGCTTGCACCCGTTGTATGTGAGCGTAGAGTTTGTAGCACCCGATCATCACGTGATGCTTGGACACGACGAACTTTCGCAACGGTGCATACATGGGGAGAACACAGTTTTTATCTTGATCTTTAAGTGAGGAATCATCTTATAATGCTACCGTCGTGATCTAAGCATAATAAGATACATAAAAGGATAAACATCACATGCATATAACTTTATGTGACATGGTATAGCCAATCTTCGCGCAATGACCTCCATCTTGTGCGTGCCGGCATGATCTCCATCACTCCACCATGATTGCCTCCACCACGAATAGCAACTACAACTATTGCTAACTACTTAGCGATAAAGTGAAACTATTACATGGCGTATAAGAAGTTGACACACAGGTCATACATAATTATAAAGACAACCATATGGATCCTGTTGGTTGTGTACTCATCGACATGCAAGTCGTGAAACATTACAAAACATGATCATCGCATACATTATACACATCACATCTTGGGCCATACCATATCAGAGAAAACACTCCCTGCAAAAACAAGTTAGACCCTCTACTTTGTTGTTGCATGTTTTACGTGGCTTATGGGAGTAGATGCTAAGAACGATTCTTACCTACGGAAAGCCACAACGGTGATATTATGGTTGCCGAACTCCGGTGTAAATCCCATGACAACTATAGTGAGAGAAACTGGCATCCACCAGCCGCATGTGTGGAACAAGACACACGTCAAGTGCGGAGCCGGTCTCGCGAACGACGTCGCGTAAGGTTGGCCTGGACCGCTTCAATCTCACCATCCCGCGTCATCAGAAGAACACAAACAAGAGGCTTGCAACAGAAAACATCAACGCCCGCAACAACCATGTTGCGTTCTACTCGTGAAACACATCTATGCATAGATCTAGCTCTGATACCACTGAAGGGTTTCGCGGCATAGTAAATCAAAAAAATTCTACGGATGCGAACAGAGGGAAGCCAAGATCTAATCTAGGAGATGCAATCAACGAGAGATATTGGATTAGATCTTCATACCCTTGAAGATTCGCACAGCGGAACGTTCGTCAAAACGTGGGTGATGTAGTCGTACTCGCTTCTCCTCCTCGCGATCCGATCCGATCTAGCACCACAAGTGGCGATGCCTCCGTGAGATGCACACGTGCAGCACCTCGACGTCTCCTCCTTCCTTGGTCCAGCAAGTATGGTGGAGAGATGGGTTGGATCTACAACGCGACGGCGCGGTGCAATTGGTGGAGAGTTTCTGCAGCAGGGCTTCGCCTACACGTAGTCAGGAGGAAGAGAGAGAGGAGGGCAGCAGGGCGGCTAGGGTTGAGTAGGAGGTGTGGGGGGGTGGTGCGCCCCAGCCCTCTATATATAGAGGGGTGGGCTCCTGCCCTAACCCCTCCCCCAAGCCCTAGGCCGGCGTCCAAAGGAGGGAGGAGTGGGGGGCAAGGATACCCCCCCTTCTAGAAGGTCCAATTAGGGTTTATCCCTTCTTGGACGGCTGGGCCCTATGGGGCCTTGTGCCCCTGGCCCAATGCGGCCAGGGCACTCCCTCATAGGCCCATGCCCCCTCCCGGAAGGTGGGGCCATGTTGGTCCCCTTCCGGAAGGTTCTAGAAGCTTCTGGTACAATACCGATTAACTTAACAATTCAACTCCAAAACTGCCTTTTATATGAATCTTATTCTCGGGACCACTGCAACCTCTCGTGATGTCTCGGATCCTATACGAGACTCAACAAAAACTCATAAACCAATTATCCAATCTATCCTAGCCGAGACACGTTATGTGTGACCCTTCGGTTCGAGAATATGCGCACATGATCTTCTATCAATAATCAACAACGGGTCTGAAACCCATATTGACTCCACACATTCATCGATGGTCATATCGGATGAACCAAGATGCCAGGATTCAATCAATCCCATATATATATTCCTTCGTCTCGCGATATTTTACTTGCCCGAGATTTGATCGTTGCATGCCGTCATACCTAGTTCAATCTCGTTCACAGCAAGTACTTTACTCGTTCCGTAATCCGATATCACTTTGTGATTAACTCCTTAACCACATGCTTGCAAGCATTGTTGATATTGATTACCGAGTGGGCCCGAAGTATATCTCTCCGACTTGGGAGGGACAAATCCCATCTTGATACATACAACCCAATAGATACTTTCCGATCACCTGAGAGACACCTTTATGATCACCCTCTCATAGGATGACGTTTGATGACCTCAAAGATTTCTTCCGATACCAGGGAGTTGTATTATCTCATGGTCTAAGGAATACAATATTTGACACAAGGAAAGCTTCGCAAAGATGAACACGATGACACGATCTAATTGCTTCGCTTAGTTTGGGTATGTCCATCATATCATTCTCCCAATGATATGATCTCATTATTAATCGACAACTCATGTCCATGGTTAGGAAACCTTAACCATCATTAATCAATGAGCTAGTCCATAGAGGCGTACTAGGGACACGGTGTTGTTTACAAACCACACAAGTATTAAAGTTTCCGCTTAATACAATTCTAGCATGGAATATAAACATTATCATGAACAAGAATTATAATAATAACATCTTTATTATTGCCTCTAGGGCATAATTCCAACAGTGAGCATGTGTCAAGTCAACCCAAACAAAGCATCAAAGGATAATACCATAATACCATACTTTTGTATGCTAAAACAACGCATGATTCTTTCAAGACACACTAAGCAATACCAATGACTTGGATCAAGTCATGCTACAGCAATAATCACTAAGCATAAAGTCAAAACAACGCCTAGCATGGCATGCTAAAGTCTAAGTCACAGTCGAAGCAAGCTCCTCTTGCACTTCCAAGTAATAAATTTCTACTCCTTTCCAACACCAATCGACTTATTTGAAATAACACGGCGAGAACGGGGGTACAAACTACTTTATTAAAGCAAACTAAACAAACTAAGCAAAGCAAACAAAAACTAAGATGCTCCAAGAACAACACAATAGTGCATGAAACAATAAAAAACGAAGTGTCTAGATAGACCTGAGCTTTTTATTCATGAAGAAGGGGATGCCTTGGGCATCCCCAAGCTTTGACGCTTGTACCTCTTGGATATTTCTTGGGGTGACACCATGGTGGCATCCCCAAGCTTGAGCTTTTGTTCATTCTTCATCTCATTACATCATTCTTTCAGTACACCTGAAATTTTTCCTTCATACAAAACTACACACAATCTTCATTAGCAACATTAGTGTATTCAAAAGATAATAGACCTTTAGTCTTAGCTTTGGAACAGCAAAACTTTTCACTAAAAACACAAGCTACTGAAGCAACTTCCTTTAAAAAGCTCAATTCCCCAAAAGAGAACTCAAAAAGAAATTGATAAGAAGCAAATGCAAATAATGGCAAAAATCTGTCAAAATAGACCAGCAGCTAGAAACCGATTTGTTAGAAAATATTATGTTGCTCAAATCAAAAAGTGTTGAACTAACGAAGGTTATCTAACATACTAGGGGATTTATTCGTAAATTTTTAGCTCTATCCAACTTACAGAGACTCCTCTTGAATTTTTTTGGTGGAGGACAGAAATCTGTTTCGGGGCAGCAACTCCCCAAATCTTACTTCCGTCTCATTACACTGATGGAAAAAGGGCCTCCAGTCCCGGGACGCAACTGGATCTAGTCCCGGTTTTAGGCCCGGGACTGCCAAAATGGGACTAGAGGCCCCCCTCTAGTCCCGGCTCGCTATGGCCCGCGACTGATAATATCCACGTGGTTGTTTCAGCGCCACGGGGGGCGGAAACCCTCTAGTCCCGGGTCGTAACACCACCGGGGACTATAAGGTTTCCTGCCGCGGCAGAGAATTGTGTGTTTCTCTACCACGACAGAGATTGTGTATTTCTTTTTTTTGCCATTTCGTTCCTTTTTCGTTTTGTGTTTCACTATAATTTCAAACATATATTTCAGTACACATATTCTACGCTAGTATATACACAGTACATGTTGATGCATCTATATAATTAATCGATCCCTTGCAAGCATATATTGATGATATATATATCAAAAGGAAGAAATGTTTTGAAATTACATGGTCATTGATGATATATATATATCATATCAACTACATGGAGATCACTAAGGCAAATCGAGTTCCACGTCATCCGCATAATGCTCTCCATGTACATCAAGGACCTCCTTCATCATAAATCCCGCCAGCTCCTCTTGAATTGCTCTTATGCGCTGGTCTGGCTCTAGTTTCTCCTACAAACCATAAATATAATGTGAGTCAACTTTCCGCTCACTGGTCAACTCGCGGATGTACTCACAGACGTAGTATCCACATAAATGAGTTCCCGGTGGCTGTTGTAAACTCTTCACCATTTTATAAGTTAGCTCCTCTTTGAATGGACCTGGTATTTTCTGTCTGAACCATGTACAACACCTGCTCGGCAAAGAAAATGAGCAAAGGAGTTATTAGTTACTTGATTTCAGGAAATGAACGAAAGAGGCCGATATAATGCGATAATGATTGAAATTACTTATGGAGCATTGCTTTCATGTCGCTCCACTGCTCTTGGTCCCAACTTAATGAGTCGTGGACTTCAACTAGGGACTTGTCAACTTGAATGTTTAGCAAGATCCAGTGAAATCTGCGGACTTTTACATAAGCATACATGCATAGCTCATCGAGTAAGCAAAAATAAAATGTGTACAAGATAGAAACACTCACTTGAAGTTGTAAGGAAATAATATTTCCTTAACAAAATTATTCTCGTTTAAGAACCTGCACAGGTCTTCCTCCACGTCCTTTGGGTGATTCTTTAACGTATATTCATTAACGATATATGGGTCAATCAACCCAACTTCATATCTTCTAGCTCTTTTGCATTCACGCATCTTCATTCTGCAGAATATAATATCATACAAAAGGATATATAGTTAGGATAATATATTAAATGCAATGAACGAGCTGAGCTACAAACTTAATTATAGAAATAAATCACTTACAGACAGTAGCAACCAATGATAGATTTATCGAGGGCGCTCTGGTTGTATAACTGAAACAGTTCGGTCATTTGAACCTGTATCGAGTATGCTTTGAAGTGATGCTCCTTTCTAACATCCACCGGAAACCAATCTTTCTGATGCTTTTTTCTACTTGCGACATGTACCATTCGTGCAGATTTCGCATATGTGTGGATAGACGGGCGAGCTCATCATTACTGACTAGAGGCTCCCCCCGGACATACTTCCGTACTATCTGACCCACTGGCGTATATTCATAGCCTAAATATTGACCAAGAGACATATTTGCTTCGGTAGCAAGTGCTTTGGCCTGCGATACAGTGATGCCCATTAGTGCAGCATTAGTACGGGCTCTGGGGTCCATTATTTGCATGTCCATATCCATTTCAGCTCTAAAGGCCATGTCGAGGTCTGAAATGACTTTGAGCGGGGCGACCGATTGATTCTTCTGTGCTCCGAGCTGGGCAATTTGCTTCCTGCTTTTTGCACATGTGCTTTTCTTCTTCTTTGCTTGCTTAATAATCTCCCGGTCATAGTCTGATTCCAGATTCATTGATATCTGGGATGGTTGCTCAAGAAAGGACTTAGCCCACTTTTTGGTTTTTTCATCATATATTGTCTTTGGCTCAGGCTTTTTAGGTACAAAATGCGCCTTAACTTGGGCAGCCACATCCGCGTTAGTTTCCTCATCGGTCTTATCATAATGTCTCTTTGGAAGAGCCGACGGGATGTCGACTATCTTCGCTGTTTGACCTTTATTCGATGTGGGGCGTGGGGGAGCGTCGACCTTCCATTTCTTCGACGAGGTAGTACTATTGCACGGAGGCAGAGGAGGAGATCGAGTATTGCACGGAGGCGGAGATCGAGTTGATGTACTCCTTCTGCGGCGATCGTCAGCGGGGCGGGATGGACTTGGAGGTTGACGATAATCGGGTTGGGGAGGACTTGGAGGTTAACGATATTCGATGCGGGGTGGACTTGGATTCCTCGGAGTCAGTGGCCTTGGCGCCGAGCCTGGAAACTTGATGTACTTCTTCCATAGAATGATGTTGCGCTTGACATCTCCTAGTTTCGTAAGGCCTTCAGACGTAGCGATGTCAATCTCTAGGTCCACAAAATCCTCCACTATGTCATCCACCATAACACGAGCATAGCCAGGTGGAATCGAAAGTGAATGGTGGAGTGCTCTAGGTAGACAAGGTAAAGCAGTGCCGATCGCCACCTTGAAGGACAAGTTGTTCATTGGATGATGTATCGCACACTGTGCCATCTCTGTGACATCATCCACGGGGTAGCAAGGAGCTGATGCATCATCCAGCAGTGCTTGATCATCAGCCAGGACCTCCGTGGAAGCCACGCTGCTTCTCCGCTGGCTAAGATCCAATGTAGGATCATCAACCCGCGGGTGAGTTGACGATGGCCTTTGGATAATTTCTTGCATGAGGTTCTTCAGATCAGTTAGGTCCTACTCTACCTTGTAGATCCGGTCTGCCTCCCGGTCCTTCTTTCTCTGACGGCTTCTGTAACTGGCATCGTACTGAGGAAACCCTTTCTTCCACGAGACACCGGCGCCTTTGCCTCGTGTTCGTCCACCCTTTTCAGGATTCCCTAGGGCCTGTGTTAGATCGTCGTTCTCTCTCTCAGGACGGAACAATCCCAATTGAGCATCGTTCATTGCTTAAATAAGGTCTTCGGAGGGTTTTAGAATTTTTTCATGAAAGAATGTCTTCCCTGATTCTGGGTCCAACGATCCCCCGTGCCCGTACCACCAGTACTTTGACCTCTCGGGCCATCCATCTGTACCAAGAGTGACGCCTCTAGCCCTCATTTCCTTCTCCATAGTTTCCCACTTAGGGAAGACACTCTTGTAGCCACTTGTCCCCATTTTATGATGGTATTTATTTTTGGCGGCATTTAACGCATTCTTTGCCAACTTTGCCTTTGCTTTATCAGATTGCTTGTACTTTACAAAATCGGGCCACTGTTCTCTCAACTTCTCGTTTGATCCTTTGAAGTCTGGAGTTTTCTTTTTCGCGACATATTTCGCGTATAAACTTTTCTTGTGGTTCCGATACAGTTCGTCCATCTTGCTCAGAGCCCACTCCTTGACTTTCGCTCTATTTTCAATTCCACACGGCCTTGGGGTAATACCATCTGCCTCAAATTCTTCATACTCTGGAGGTAGTATGAAATGCACTATGAGCTTCTGCCAAAGGTCATCTTTGGCATCATCGGTGACATAGTTGTTGGATTCTTCACCGGGTTTCTTTGACTTATTCCATTCTTGGATGGTACGGTGATCGGCAGGTTGTCCATAACAAGCACCCCGCATTGATTTGTAAACATCCTCCGGTGCTTCTCTGGAGCAATCGGTTCACCATCATCATCTATTTCTTCGATGGTGAACCTCTTATTACCATCCAACTTTTTGTTCGGCCCTCGTTTCGTTCGAGCTGTTTATTGCTTTGATCCGGTGGGCTAAAAGAAGAAGAGAGAGTGATTAATATATATATATTGATATATCTAGATCAATTAATGAATAGAGGTAACACGAGGCTTTATATATATGTACCTCGTCGGATCCTGTCGAGGGGCCATCATTATTGTTGTTATTTGTTTGCCCTTCGTCCATCCGGTCTTCCCCTTGGTACATCAGGTTTTCCTCTAGTCCATCACCGGATGGATTCAGATATGAGGATATATCTCTTCCTCGAGCAAAATATCTTCACCGATAGTAATATTAAGAGGAATTTCACCTCTTATCATGCCCTGAAGAAAACCTTCACCAATGCGACCAGGATCATCAGATGGATCCATGACTTAACTATAACAGAAAGAGAGTTAAATAGGTTAGAAAAATTTAATAATATACTATAATAACAATATACTACTAACAATAACTAATAATATAATATTACCACAAAATGTGATATTTACTGAAACAATAACTAATAATAGCATTTATATATTAATAACAACTAAAAACAATTAATATTCCTAATAAACCTAATAAACAATTATATATTCCTAAAAAACAATTATATATTCCTAAAAAAACTAAAAACAATTATATAAACAATTATATATTCCTACAAAATTATAAAAAACAATTATATATTCCTAAAAACAACTATAAACAATTATATATTCCTAAAAAAAACTAAAAACAATTACATATTCCTAAAAAAACAACTAAAAAAAATTATATAAACAATTATAAATTCCTAAAAACAATTATATAAACAATTATATATTCCTAAAAAAACAACTAAAACAATTATATATTCCTAAAAACAACTAAAAACAATTATATATTCCTAAAAAACAATACCCTGGCCCTCCTATACGTACTAGCTAGGGCGAGGGCGGCAAGTGACGCAAGGCACATGGCACGGTGGGGCACCACGGTGCGGGGCGGCGGCATGACGGGGCGGCCGGAGACGAGGGCGACGGCGCGATGGAATCGGGCAACACCTCCCCTGCGTCATCGTCGTCGTCTGTTTGTCTCCACCTCGTCGATTTCTCCAAGTGCTAGGTGGGGGAGACCAGGGGTGGGCGCGGTGAACTTATACCCCCTTTAGTGCCGGGCTAAGCCACCGCCCGCGACTAGAGGGTCTCTAGTCCCGGGTCGTGGATTAACTCGCGACTAAAGACACACCCTCTAGTCGCGGGTTCAACCATGGCACGTGACTAGAGGGTTTTTTCGGCCACTTCGTTTTCGCGCGCGCAGGCACCCTCTAGTATCGGGTCCAGCCACGACCCGCGACTAGTGTAGTTTTTGTAAATTTTATTTTATTTAATTGAAATCAAATATAAACTTTAGAAAATCATATATCCTATTATAAAAATCCAAATAAAACAAACAATATGTCTATTATTATCAGAAAAATATAAAGAATCTTAATATAATATCCATACATCTGTTTGCATCATTTATAAATTATGTCATTTGTAAATGTTCTTTTATTTAATTCAAATCAAATATAAACTTTAGAAAATCATATCTCCTATTATAAAAATCCAAATAAAACAAATAATATGTCTATTATTATTGAAAAATATAAAGAATCTTAATATAATATCCATACATATGTTTGCATCATTTATAAATTATGTCATTTGTAAATTTTATTTTTTAATTCAAATCAAATATAAAACTTTGGAAAATCATATCTCCTATTATAAAAATCCAAATAAAACAAATAATATGTCTATTATCATCATAAAAATATAAAGAATCTTAATATAATATCCATATATCTGTTTGCATCATTTATAAATTATGTCATTTGTAAATTTTATTTTTTTAATTCAAATCAAATATAAAACTTTGGAAAATCATATCTCCTATTATAAAAATCCAAATAAAACAAATAATATGTCTATTATTATCAGAAAAATATAAAGAATCTTAATATAATATCCATACATCTGTTTGCATCATTTATAAATTATGTCATTTGTAAATTTTCTTTTTTTAATTCAAATCAAATATAAAACTTTGGAAAATCATATCTCCTATTACAAAAATCCAAATAAAACAAATAATATGTCTATTATTATCAGGAAAATATAAAGAATCTTAATATAATATCCATTTAGTCCCGGTTGTAGTCACTGACCGGGACTAAAGATATGTCCCGCCATTTCCCACCGCTTCCTGCCAAGTTTTCCCGCCCTTTCCCTTTTACCAGAGCTTTTAGTCCTGGTTGTAGTCACTAACCAGGACTAAAGATATTTCCCGCCATTACCCACCGCTTCCCGCCAATTTTTCCCGCCCTTTCCCTCTATATCTAGGGCGATCACACCATGGCTATCCCCACATCCACACCTTCCTCTCTCACAACAATGGACGGCGCCTACTGGGCCATTCTGACCCTCGAGGAGACTGAGGCGCTGTGCGCCTCCAGCTACCCTTGTTCGTCGGGAAATCGGCCGCTCGCCGGATGGATGCTGAGCGCTGGAGGGGTTCCTTTCCCTCCTGTCCCTCAAGGTTCTGCACGCCAGGTGGCCATCACGAACCACTTCTACCACGAGCTCACGTCGGAGCAACGGATGGATCTCGAGTGGGATCCCGACAACTACGACACCTGGAATGCCTTCTTCGCCAACCGGCAGGAAAGGGAGCTCACCAGGTACGAGGGTGATGGCCCGCCCCTGGTGAACCACAACGAAGCTGGCCGTCGTCTGTGGTGGGCGAATCGTACTATCATCGGCGTGATGCGCTACATCGCCGGGGGAGACCATCCTCGCCTGCGGTGCCCACAAGTCCACCCGCCACAGAGCCACAAGATGGCCCCTTCCCCGCCCGGCGGTAGCGACATCGTCTTCCAGGAGACCCCTCCCCCGCCCGCCGTGAATCCGAGGCCAGAGTGGCAGGTGCCCCCGGTATATGCCATGGCTGGGCTAAGGATCCCCGGAGTGGCAGGTGACGATGATGATGATGATGACGATGACGAAGAAGACCCTGAATCTGCGTACTATAGGACTAGGAATGATTATGACTAAAAGGGGCGGCTTTAGTCCTGAGTGTTAGCTAGTCCCGGTTTTTAATATTAATAAATGTCATGAGTTCGCTCTATTTATGAAGATGTTGTTGTATTCTTGTGAGTTCACTCAGGTGATCAAATGATATTTTTTCTACATGCCTACAACAATCAAAATGTCGTAGTATTGAAACCAATAAATGTATTGAAACTAATACATATTGCCTATAAATAGTACGCAGCTATAAATAGAGCATCCTATAAATAGAGGAAAGGGCGGGCAGGCTGGATCGAGCAGCCTATAAATAGAGGAAAAGGCCTATAAATATAGGGAAATGTCTATAAAGAGGGGGTTCATATTTAGTCCCGGTTGGTGTCTCCAACCGGAACTAAAGGTTCATCTTTAGTCCCGGTGGAGAAACCAACCGTGACTAAAGAGATTATGACAGACTGGGCCAGACAACACTAATAATAGGGGTGAGTGTCGACATTATGTCATGCGGATTGTACCTTGTCCCGGATGGTGTCACTAACCGGGACTAAAGATGAACCTTTAGTCCCGGTTGGAGACACCAACCGGGACAAAACATGAGTCAGCACTAATAATAGGGGGTGAGTGTCAACATTATGTCGTGAGTGTCGACACTATGTCGAGATGCTCGTACTATAAATAGGCATCCTTGTGAGTCCAGTCCTCCAGCCAGTTTGAGGCATCTCCAAGATGCATGGTCTTCAAGAGCAGGGACACCACTATGGACAGTTTGTTGGAGATGCTGGAGGATCCTAGTCCTCCGGTATCTCCAACAAACTGGTCATAGAGGCACTCCCTAATATGTGAAATTAGTTAGATCCCAGGCGTATTGATCTAGTTAGAGAAGTTACAAGCTGCAAGATGGTGTGCGAGAGCAGGGACACCACTACGACCAGTTTTAGGGAGATGCCACCGGAGCCCAGTCCTCCGGCATCTGCAAGAAACTGGTCATAGAGGCACTCCCTAATATGTGAAATTAGTTAGCTATCAGGCGTATTGATCTAGTTAGAGAAGTTACAAGCTGCAAGATGGTGTGCGAGAGTAGGGACACCACTACGGCCAGTTTCAAGAAGACGCCGCCGGAGCCCAGTCCTCCGGCATCTCCAAGAAATTGGTCATAGAGGCACTCCCTAATATGTGACCACACGAGTTTGGAGATCAGATCTTAATGGTAAGTACGAATCGGGACTAAAGGCCCCCCCTTTAGTCCCGGTCCAGCCACAAAACAGGACTAACACACTCAAGATGGTTTGCAGACAACACTATAAAAATGGACACATGGAGCACCTCCACACATAAAATGTTACAATTATTACACATCATGTCTTCGCGTGTGTTCCTTTCTTATCCCGCCGTATCCATGGAGTATCTTTATTCATTAACATGATGCTTGGGTCATCCTTCACTGCTAAGGGCGGAATTTCATGAAACTTATCACAATCTTCTGACATGTCTGTCTTGTCCTCCACTCCCACGATGTTTCTTTTTCCTAAAAGAACTATGTGGAACTTTTGCTCATCGTCTGATGTATTATTTTTCTTATTTTTTTCTTTTTCTAGGTTTGGTAGACATGTCCTTCATATAGAAAACCTGAGCCACATCATTGGCTTGGACGAATGGTTCGTTTAAGTACCCAAGATTGTTGAGATCCAACGATGTCATTCCGTATTTCTTGTCTACCTCAACCCCTCCTCCTGTCAGCTTGACCCATTTGCACCGAAACAAGGGGACCTTAAAAGTAGGTCCATAGTCAAGTTCCCATATCTCCTCTATGTAACCATAATATGTGGTCTTTGACCCATTGTTGTCTGTTGCATCAAAGTGGACACCACTGTTTTGGTTGGTGCTCTTTTTATCTTGGGCGATCGTGTAAAATGTATACCCATTTATCTTGTACCCTTGGAAAGTCGATATAGTCGAAGATGGTGACCTATACAACAAGTATAGCTGATCTCCAAGAGTGTTGTTTTTGATGATATGTTGCAACCAACCGCCGAAACTCTTCATGTGTTCATCTCTAATCCAAGAGTCATGCTTTCTAGGGTTGTTGGAGCGTAAGATTTTCTTGTGTTCCTCGATATATGGGGCTGCCAGGATAGAATTCTATAGAACTGTGTAATGTGCTTCGGTGTAAGAATGTCCGTCCCTACATATTATTGATTTCCTTCCTAGATTACCCTTTTCACTTAGTCTCCCCTCATACCGCGATTGAGGAAGACCAGTCGGCCTAAGTTCAGGAACAAAGTCAACACAAAACTCAATGACCTCCTCTGTTCCATAGCCCTTGGAGATGCTTCCTTCTGGCCTAGCATGGTTACGAACATATTCCTTTAAGATTCCCATGAACCTCTCAAAGGGAAACATATTGTGTAGAAATATAGGACCGAGAATGGAAATCCCTTCGACTAGGTGAACCAGCAGGTGCGTCATAATATTGAAGAAGGATGGTGGGAACACCAACTCAAAACTAACAAGACATTGGACCACATCATTCTATAACCGTGGTAGATCTTCGGGATTGATTATCCTCTGAGAGATTGCATTGAGAAATGCACATAGCTTCACAATGGGTACTCGAACATTATCTGGTAGAAGCCCCCTCAATGCAATCGAAAGCATTTGCGTCATAATCACGTGGCAGTCATGAGACTTTAGGTTTTGGAACTTTTTCTGCCATATTTATTATTCCCTTTATATTCGACAAGAAGCCAGACGAGACCTTAATACTGCTTAGGCATTCAAAAAGTATTTCCTTCTCTTGTTTGGTAAGAGCATAGCTGGCATGACCTTGAAACCATTCTGGATCCAGGCCATCTAGGTCTTTCATACGTTGATGGTCCTTTCGTGCTTCTGGTGTATCTTTTGTCTTCCCATACACGCCCAAGAAGCCTAGCAGGTTCACGCAAAGATTCTTCGTCACATGCATCACATAGATTGCAGAGCGGACCTCTAAGAATTTCCAATATGGTAGCTCACAAAATATAGATTTCATCTTCCACATGGGTGCGTGTCCTTCAGCATCCTTCGGAATAGATTTTCCGCCAGTACCCTTTCCAAAGGTTACTATTTGATCCAAATCTTTGACCATATCAAATATATCAGCACCAGTACGCTCCTTAGGCTTCGTCTGGTGACATGCCAGACCGTTGAAATGCTTGCCTTTCTTTCTTAAGGGATGCTTGGCCAAAAGAAATTGATGATGCTAATTGTACACATTCTTCTTACAATATTACAAATATATACTTTTAGTCTCATCTAAACAGTGTGTGCATGCATTGTATCCCTTGTTTGACTGTCCTGAAAGGTTACTAAGAGTAGGCCAATCATTGATTGTTACGAAAAGCAATGCTCGGAGGTCAAAATTTTCCTGCTTGTGCTCATCCCACACGCGTATGTTGGGTTCGTGCCACAACTGTAAAAGTTCTTCAACTAATGGCCTTAGGTACACATCAATGTCGTTTCTAGGTTTCTTCGGACCTTGGATCAACACTGGAATCATAATGAACTTCTGCTTCATGCACAACCGAGGAGGAAGGTTATAGATGCATAGATTCAAGGGCTAGGTGCTGTGACTGGAGATATGCTCCCCAAAGGGATTCATGACATTTGTACATAGACCAAACCTTAAACTCCTTGCGTCATCTGCAAAGTCCGGGTACTTTCTATCGATTTTTCTCCATTGCGACCCATCAGAGGGTTGTCTCAACATCTCGTTTGACTTACGATCCTCTTTATGGCATCGCACCAACTTGGTGTTCTCTTTGTTTCTGAATAAGCGTTTCAACCGTGGTATTATAGGAGCATACCACATCACCTTGGCAGGAACCCTCTTCCGGGGGGCTCGCCCTCAACATCACCAGGGTCATCTCGTCTGATCTTATACCAAAGTGAAGTGCATACCGGTCATGCATCCAAATTCTCGTACTCCTCACTGCGGTAGAGGATCCAGTCATTAGGGCATGTATGTATCTTCTGAACCTCTAAACCTAGAGGGCAGACAACCTTCTTTGCTTCGTACGTACTGGCGGGCAATACGTTATCTTTTGGAATCATATTCTTCATCATTTTCAGCAACTTTTCAAATGAGGAGTCAGGTATAGCACACTCAGCCTTCCATCGCAGCAATTCCAGTGTGCTGCCTAGCTTTTTCAGACCATTTTCGCAATTTGGGTATAATAACTTTTTGTGATCCTCTAACATGTGATTGAACTTCTCCCTCTCCTTTTCAGTTTCACAGTCTCTTCGTGCATCGGCAATGGTCCGACCAAGATCATCAGCGGGTTCGTCATGTGTCTCTTCTTCATCCTCCCCTTCAGCATCCCCCATGGAAGTATCTCCGTACTCAGGGAAACCATGATAGTTGTCATCCTCCTCCTCTTCTTCATTGTCTTCCATTATAACCTCTCTCTCTCCATGCTTGGTCCAACAATTATAACTGGGCATGAAGCCGGACTTCAACAGGTGGCTGTGAAGGGTTTTTGAGTTAGAGTAATCCTTCTGATTCCTACATCCACTACATGGACAAAATACAAAACCATTGCGCTTGTTTGCATAAGCAACACAGATGAATTCATGCACGTCATTAATGAACTCGCCAGAGCGTCGGTCAGTACCGTACATCCATTTCCGGACCATCTGCATTATAGTAAAAGTATATCAAAAACCATTACACAACATGATAAAATTATTACAAGTTATATTGAGAGCTTCTAGAGCATTAATTTTGAATTTTGAAAAATTTACATGCACCAATTTGTGAATTGGAGAAAACAATTAACATGATAAATGTGGAGTTTTTTATTATTGTTCTATCAGTGAAAACCTTATTCCATTCTAAGCTCTGAAACTATAAAATTACACATTTCAATTTTCAGTAACTATGTGTCTAATCAAAATTTGTTACACATATCAAAATCCTTCTACTTCTAGAGCATGCATGCATTGATCCATATCTCTATACTTCTAGAGCATTATAGAGCTAAAGTAGCAATAAGAGATGAAAGAATGAAGTTCTAACCTTTTAAAGCTTTGGATTTAGGGGTTGTAAACTAAATCTTGACAAATATTGAGAAAAAATGGCATGAACTCGCTTGCTTCTTTGAGAAAATGGCCACCATATGCTTTAGGGCAGGTGGACAGGAAGCAGAATATATACTGGTGGACAACTAGTCCCGGGCCGTGATACAACCCGGGACTAATAGTCCATGAAAAGACCAGCTGGCCTGCTCCAGGTTATTAGTCCCGTGCCATATTACGGACCTGGACTAGAGATCTCGTCCGGCCCGGGACTAGTGTCTACGGACATTTCTAGCCGTTAGAGGCCTCACGGCCCGGGACTAGTGCTATCACTAGTCGCAGGTTGTGACAGACCGGAACTGCTGGCATTGTTCATGTCGAACCGGAGAGGGTTTTTCCAGTAGTATTAGAGGTCATTCTTGGCACAAAAAGCAAACAAAAAGGATAAGGATAGGTCATTACTAAAGTAATAACTTCCAAGACTCAAGGAAACTCTTGGGTTATTGTGATACCCTGGCGCATGGCTCAATAGGATTGACAGGAAACCCATACCAATAAGTTGCAACTTCTTTTCCGGAAGCTCATTCGAAAAGAACTCTAAGGTTAAGCGTGCTTGGCCTAGAGCAATTCTAGGATGGGTGACCGACCGGGAAGTGGGTAACCGGGTGCGCATGAGTGAGGACAAAGTGCGCAGAAAAGACTAGTGTTGGTCTGTGGGGCTAGTCTAGATATCTTATTGAGCTTCTAGAAGTGACAGTCATCGGCCTGGAGTGACCGGGGGTGTTAGAAGTGGTATCAGAGCTGACCCTCGCGGTTACATGGGCGTGTGCTAGTCAGTGGCGGACATGTGTAGCATGGCGTGTGTGTGGCCCGGAGTGGACACGGCATGGCAATGTGCCGGCACTAGACGCACAGACGTGTGCCAAGAGGGGATGTTCCTGGCTTGTGGTTAATCGACGAGGACGTCGATCTTCTAAGGGTGGGTGTATGTGAGACCCTAGCGCATGGCTCAATAGGATTGATAAGAAACCCATACCAATAAGTTGCAACTTCTTTTCCGGAAGCTCATTCGAAAAGAACTCTAAGGTTAAGCGTGCTTGGCCTAGAGCAATTCTAGGATGGGTGACCGACCGGGAAGTGGGTAACCGGGTGCGCATGAGTGAGGACAAAGTGCGCAGAAAAGACTAGTGTTGGTATGTGGGGCCAGTCTAGATATCCTATTAAACTGCCAGAAGTGACACCCCCCCCTATTAAGCTACGAGAAGTGACACCCCCCGGGCCCAGTGGACGGGGTGTTACAGTTATCTCCCAACATGTACTTTTCTTTAACGACTTTAAGTTAGGCATGATAGTTTGAGAAGATGCTCACATAACAAATATGAATTGAAGTAAAAGAGAGCATCAAGAAGCAAATTCAAAACACATTTAAGTCTAACCCACTTCCTATGCATAGGAATCTTGTAAGAAAATAAATCAAAGAAGCACAAAGCAACAAGCATATGAAAGCAAAACAAGTGCAAATTCAATATTTTCAACATAAAGAGGGGAAACTTAATATTGTTGAGATACATAAGACCATGTTTCCCTCTCCCATAATAACTTTCAGTAGCATCATGAATAAACTCAACAATATAACTATCACATAAAGCATGCTTTTCATGATCTACAAACACATAATTTTTGTCAAGCTCAAAAATAGCGGGATTAAAACCTTCAAACCCACTTTTAGCAATTGTATAATAAAGTAACTAACCATTCAACATAGGACCATCATCTAGAGCTTTATCATAAACATTTTCTAAGCAAAACTCCTTAGTACCATGCATTTCGAAGTTAGGCACAAATATAGGATTATCATAGATAACAGGAGCATAACTATTATCATAAGCTTTACCCATAGCAGATATTTCAAAAAACTCCACAGGAACATAACATTCATCCTCCTTTGGTAAACATGGGGGACAATAAAATAATGTAAGAGGTAAAGAGTTACTCTCATTGGAAGGTAGACATGGGTAGATCCATTCTTCCTCCTCTTGACCATCACTCTCCTCCTCTTTTTCATCTAATGAGCTTTCAGTTTCAGCAATTTCTTCTTCCATAGGCTCTTGCAAGGCATTAGTCTGCTTCCATTTATGGAAAACACCTATTAAAATATTCAAGAATATAGCCATTTTCTTCCTTGTAATTATCAAAACAAAATTTAAGTATCTCATAGACCTCATATTCATAAGGTGTGTCATCAGCATTTTCAAGCAAACTGGCAAGTTCAAATGCACCCTTGAAAGCAATAAATTCTTCAATTTTCTCCACATCATAAAAGTCATAATTTCCTTTAACATAAGAAGATATCGTAACATTATCATTATACTCACATTGAAAGGGCATGTGTCTATACCTCCTACGGCAACAAGATTTATCAAAGCAATAAGTAATATTATAAGTAGAGCACACCTCTCTAGAAATAGTATTCAATTTATCAATTTGTTCCCACAAATGTTTCCCTTTCTGTCATAAACGGTGCTCCTTATAATAATACTTTTCTTCTTCCATGAACCCACGTTGACAATAAGAACTAGTTTAAAAGAACCATCCATTGATAGGAAGCATGACAAGGCAAGGCAATAACAGACCATCAACTAGAGCAAGAACTAATTTTTTGTGTGTTTTTGAATAGAGAAAGCAAACCCAACTAAACTGTTTTTTTTTGGAGTTTTTGATAAAAAGAGGCAAAAAAACCAAGAAAAATAAACTAATCAAACTAAAAACAAAGTAAAGAGAAAGGAAGTCGAGGACTCCCCTTGTGAAGACGTCCTTAGCCTCCCCGACAACGGCGCCAGAAAATCTTGTTGGCTGTGCGTGGTGCACTTCGTTGGAAACCCCAAGAGCAAGGTGTGATGATCGCAACAACAAGTTTTACCTCGGTAGAGACCGAGGTTATCGAACCAGAAGGAGGAAGGAAATGTCTCAAAGGTGTTGTAAGCAACGTGGAAACCTGCACAACACAAACTCAATACTTTGTCCCAAAGAACAGTGAGGTTGTCAAGCTCACCGGTTTGCTGTAACAGAGGATTAACTGTATGGTGTGGAAGGTAATGGTGGTTTGAAGCAAGTAAACAACAACCGTGGAAGATATATCAATGGTAAATATTGGACCGGGTCCATAGTTCACTAGAGGTGATCTCCTTAGATAAACAACATGGCATGAAGGGTAAACAAATTACCGCAGGGCAATTGACAGGAACTGAGCAAGGCATAACAATGCAATACTAGCCAGAAAGATCCTATGAGATTCGATTGGGAAATACAACAAGATACATAGACCGCCATCCAACTGCATCTATGACTAGAAGTCCACCTTTAGGTTGTCATCTGAACCCCCTCCAGTATTAAGTTGCAAGCAACAAACAACTGCTTTAAGCAAAGTGTGTAAGGTAAACAATCCACTTGTTCCATGAACAAGAGACTGTTGTTTTCTCCCTAGTGGCAACAACACATCTACAACCGAAGAGATTTATGTCAGTTCCCTTGGAAACTAGAGGCATGAACCCACTATCGAGCATAAGTACCCCCTCTTGGAGTCACTAGCAACTACTTGGCCAAGATAGCTACTAACAACGGAGAGCATGCAAGATCACAAACAACACAGACATGATAGAATCAAATAGACAAAACCATTAACCAATCTGACATAATAATCTCAATATCCATCGGATCCCCGCAAACACAACATGCATGATTACAAATAGATTAGATCTTGATCATGAACGGAGCTCATAAGATCTATACATGAAAGCATAAGGAGGAGATACAACCATCTAGCTACTACATGGACCCTTGGTCCAAGGTGGAACTACTCACGCTTCATACCGGAGAAGAATGCCTCCGGGATGATCTCCCCTCCGGCAGGGTGCCGGGAAGAATTTCAGATCCCCCCGATCTAGGGATGATGGTGGCGGTGGCTACAGAAGGTTTCGTGGAGTTTCGATCGGGTGCGTAGGATTTCTGCATCGGGGGCTTATTATAGGCGAAGAGGCGAGGCAGGGGGTGCCCAGGGGGCCCACACCCTGCCCAGGCGCGGGCCACGCTTGGTCGCGCCTGGGGGGCGCGGCCGCCCTATGGCGACCCTCCATCTCTCCTCTGGACTTCGTGTTGCCCACGGTAAAATATTGAGTTTGGCTTTTGTCCCGTCCAATTCCGAGAATATTAATTTTCTGCCTTTCTGGAACCAAAAACAGAAGAAAACAGCCAACTGGCACTGTGGCAACATATAAAAACACCTCAAAGTGTAGACAAAGAAAAGTAGATACTAAACAAGCATGGAACATAAAAAATTATATATATGTTTCCGACGTATCATTTATTCCAAAGTGTCCACTATAAATGCCTATGCATGGTGTGTTACACCATTCCATATATATTCTTGTTTTCAGCTACCTTCCAATTAAAATGTATTTTGTTATGTGAAAATTTAGTGATTAAAGCCCTCACGAACTTGATGGCACACTTTATATTCTTTGTCCCTAATAAACTTGAACCATTGTTTCGTCTATGTTGTATATGCTTGCACTTATACGTTGGAATTAGCAAAACCATGCTGTCATGGGGAACGTTTTCAACATTGCACTTATACTTTGTACACAGTTGATATCATGCTCTTTTGTCTATGGATGTCACCGGTGTGAAATAAAGAGGGAGCTTGTAAGTCTATGGAGTTATGTATTTTGTGTTAGAGAAACGCCTGGACCGCTAGCCTAAGCCATGTCTAATAATGGCAGAAACTTGCAGCATCACCATAGTGATCTATCTGTGAAGCATCCTCAATAAAAAGCTATGCACATAGTAAATAAAAAAGATCGCTGAGATGCTCATTGTCTTCTTGCCTTGTCATTTTGGTTATGGGATAGCTCATGTACCATGTGCAAGGGGTACCCCGTTGGCGGTTCTCTATGATACGCATGTACTTACAATAACAAGAACTTACAGGTGACTGAAGTTGAGTAACATGAGGTGTGGCCCTCATATTCAAGGGACATGAGATTGCCAGCTTATACTTTGTCAAGCATATACTCCATAGTTTGTTCACTTTAACCTTAATCACTTCAAGATTCTTATGAGAGGGGCAATCAGGACTGAAAGCTAACAAGTACCATAATTTTTGTAAGCTCTTTCTGAAACTTGAAATCCCTGCTTCCCTTTATGAAGGGCCTTTCTTCCACTAATATGTTGAGTCTCCACCTTCTACCTTTAGGCACCATTAAGAGAGCATAGTTGCCAATCTTAGTTCTATGTGCAGTGTCCCAAAACTTATTGATTGATGCATATTGTGATATTACTTGTTCTTGTGCTATTTGTATCTAGTCACTCTTATGAACTTTGAAGGTGTCCTATGCATCTAATTGCTACTCTATGAGGGACAAGCTGATTGCCACTATGATATGTTTTCTGTATGTGAAACAAACAAACGTTTTTCAATGCATGTTATTCATGATCTTTGTTTGTAGCCTTTCATGTTGCATGCATAGTTACTTTGTCTTATTGTTAGAACTCTATCTTTCATGCACATGTTTAGAGTTCTTTGATCCCAACTTTCAATGCTTGTAAATGGTTTGATCTTGGTTTTGATGGTTCATGTCACCTCAAAAATTATTCTTTTTATCACTTACCTACTTGAGGACGAGAAGGATTTAATCTTGGGGATGCTTGATACGTCGTAAACATATCTATAATTTTTGATGTTCCATGCTTGTTTAGTATCCACTTTGCTTTGCTTTGTCTACACTTTGAGGTGTTTTTATATGTTTTCTAATACCAACCTATTAACAAGATGCCATAGTTCCAGTTGCATGTTTTCTTTTCTTTTTGGTTCCAGAAAAGCAAGTAAGGAAATATTCTCGGAATTGGACGGGACAAAAGCTAAAGTCAATATTTCACCGAGGAGAACACGGAGTCCAGCGGAGATACGGAGGGGAGACATAGGGTGGCCGCACCCTCCCAGGCGTGGGCCCACCCCAGGCCGCGCCTGGGCAGAGTGTGGGCCCCCTGGCCGCCCTCCTGCCTCGCCTCTTCGCCTATAAGAATCCCCTGATGCCTAAACCCTAAGTACCCGATCAGTATTCCACGAAACCGTCTGTAGCCGCCGCCATCATCGTCCCTAGATCGGGGGGATCTGAAGCTCTTCCCGGCACCCTGCTGGAGGGGAGATCATCCCGGAGACCTTCTTCTTCATCATGTCAGCCTCCGGTATGAAGAGTGAGTACTTCCACCTTGGACTACGAGTCCATGTAGTAGCTAGATGGTTGTATCTCCTACTTTGGGCTTTCATGTCTAGATCTTGTGAGCTCCGTTCATGATCAAAGATCTCATCTATTTGTAATCATGCATGTTGTGTTTGCGGGGATCCGATGGATATTGAGATTACTATGTCAGATTGATTAATAGTTTTGTCTTATTGATTCTATCATGTCTATGTTGTTTGTGATCTTGCATGCTCTCCGTTGTTAGTAGCTATCTTGGCCAAGTAGTTGCTAGTGACTCCAAGAGGGGGTATTTATGCTCGATAGTGGGTTCATGCCTCTATTTAATCTAAGGTTAGTGACAGAAATCTCTAAGGTTGTAGATGTGTTGTTGCTACTAGGGAGAAAACAACAGTCTCTTGTTCATGGAACAAGTGCATTGTTTACCTTACACACTTTTCTTAAAGCAGTTGTCTGTTGCTTGCAACTTAATACTGGAGGGGGTTCGGATTATAACACAAAGGTGGACTGCTAGTCATATATGAAGTTGGATGGAGGTCTATGTATCTTGTTGTATTGCCCAATCGAATCTTATAGGATCATGAATGTCTAGTATTGCATTGTTATGCCTTGCTTTGTCCTGTCAATTGCCCTGCTGTAGTTTGTTTACCTAGCATGCCATGTTTGTTTATCTAAGGAGAACACCTCTAGTGAACTATGGACCCGGGTCCAATCTTTACCATTGATACATCTTCCACTGTTAGTTGTTGCAAACCATTATTTCCTTCCACACCATACAGTTAATCCTTTGCTCCAGCAAACCAGTGAGATTGACAACCTCGCTGTTCGTTGGGGCAAAGTCTTGAGTTTGTGTTGTGTAGGTCTCCAAGTTGCTAGCAACACCTTTGAGTCGTTTCCTTCCTCCTACTGCTTCGATAACCTCGGTTTCTTACTGAGGAAAAACTTGTTGTTGTACTCATCACACCTTGCTCTTGGTGTCTCCTAACGAGGCGTTGACAACACGTCATCATCCCTTCAGTCACATTGGTGCATTTCCCTGCCACGGACGTCGCGCTCATGACGGCGAAGGTTGGGAGCCGAGGTGGTGGCCCCGGGAGGCGGTGTTGGTGGCGACGGGGTTCATGTTTGCCGACCGGGAGGGGCACTTGGCGAGTACGTTGTGGCAGGACCATGGTCCTGCGGTGGTGGCATGGTTGTGTGGCCCTGCATCAACTACGTGGTGGTGGCTCACCTGCGGCGTGCTCGAAGTCGTGAGTCCATTTGGCGGAGGCTTCATGCGACATGACTTTCCTTCGTTGCCGGTCGTGCCTTCGGTATGCCGGTGGGTTTAGGGCAGTCGGTCATAGTAGAGGCCAGTGGGCAGCATGGGGGCTGTCAGCTTGGATCTAATAAAGGTGGTGGTCCTAGGGTTCCTTTAACGTCAAGACAACGGATTTCTTGAGTCCTCGTGGTGATGAGAAATTGGCTTGGTGATTCGTGCCTTATAGCAGCGACATCAAAAAGTGTGGGCAATAACATGGGAGAAGTTCAGTGTCTAAGATTTCAGGATGAAAACCCAATGTCTGGCCTTAATTGGTTGTGCCTAGCAATGCCCTAGTTGAAGACATTGTTTTGAGAGCGCGGATTTTTCTCCAGGATAAATACCTACAATCTATGATCAACCTATGATATATGATCGAGCGACGATGATGCTTGTGCACTATTTCCTTCTCGTAGGCGTCTCTTTTAGAGAAGTTTGATTTCTAGTGCTGTCTTGGTGGTGTTTGGCCTACCGTTACAAAGAATAGACCACTGTAACGGAATTTTTTCTTTTTTAGTAATTCTTCTTTAATTTTTTTGGGGTTGTGCATTCGTATTTCCATTAGGTCATTGCGTTGTTGCAGAGATTGAGTGTAATTGGTATCTTCATGATACTAATAAATTCTCTTTGTTGAAAAAAGTCCGAACTTATTTGTTTCTTCATCTTTTTGTGCCACAAGTATATCTCGTTAATTGTATTGGGATAAGGATGGGTGTGTGCTTTACTGAAACAAAATTCATACTCACTCTTTATTTAGCCTACATGCGTTTTAGGTATTGTCAAACAGTCAAAGTCATTTTTTATAAAGTTTGATCAAACATGTAGCAAAAATATCAACAACCATAACACCAAATTTGGATAATATGAAAATACATTCAATGATACCAATGTTGTTAAATTTCCTAAGTGGGTTATTAATGAAATTTACTCTCAAATGTCACACTTCTTTTCGCGTGATTTCGATGAGAGCAAGATTAATAGGAGATCCCGTCGTCGACTCCATACCCATTCCATGTCATCTAAAGCCTTCATAAAGCCAACAAGTACAATAGGCTAGCTCTTGAGCAGGCTATTAGATAGACTTTAATTATGATTAAATTATATAATTCATATATGTTATTGGGATTTGCATGCATGCGAGCTACTTTTTTCTCGTGGCTTGCGCTGCAGCCGGCGGTAGTACAAGAACCCGCTTCCCTCTCTCTCCTACTTTCTCTCTCTCTTCCACTTAGTATTTTAAATGACATGACAAGTCTTATAGTCAGCTGACTAGGCTTATTGTACTTACTCTAACCGGCATAAATATCATCTAGCCAGCTGGAGTTTGATTATACTATAAAAAAATTGCGGGTTTGTATGTGCCAAACCTCGGAGATATGAACCTTTATCTCATGTGTTTCTGGTTTAAACCCTTCTTTGGATGTTGTACTGTACTCCTTGGCTTCATTTAATAAAATAGTGTTGGCGCAGTTTTGACACTACTGTTTTTCTATAAAAGATTCTGTTACTACTGATATTATATTTTAGATGTTAAAATTTATTTCCTATATATATATTTGGTCTAAGAGGAAAGAGTTTGACTTTGACTAAACGTAGAACACATGATAATTGTGAAAGGAGAAAGCACATGGCTAGCCTCCTGTTCAACCCCTCTCATAATCATACCATGATCTTTAAACATGAGTTTTGCATGGACCATAAAAATCTGGTATGTGATATATACTTTGTTTAGGTTGGTAGATTTCATGTTACTAAGTTTTTTCTCTGTTTTTTGTTAGCTACGTGAGCATTGCAAAACAATTCTAGCACCATTCGGGCATAGCGAGGTTCGTTTTCTTCTGTTTAGAAAATACTTTGACTACTATTGTACACAGACTAATAAGTATAGTAAGCTAAAAATAGTATGAGCTAATTTTTCATGAAAACTAATGTTATACCATAAAATTTCAGTTATTTTATTGTGATATGGGATGACATAAGATTTTCTGAAATATTCGAGCAACCAAACTATCTAGGTAGTCCCAAAAGCACACAACAAGTTAGTTGAAAACTTGTTCTTAACCTTTGCTTGTAATGGGGGGGGGGGGGGGTTGTCTTCAGACGATTCAGTTATTTTCTTTCCTTTTCTTGTGACGGACTTTAGTTTTTGTTGTAGTTGTTATCAAGACATATGTTTTGTTATCTTCTGATAATGGAACCCGGCTCTGTTGGGAGTCATATGGAAAAAAAGGAGAGCACATGTTCGCATGAGGATGGTGCCTACGCCTCATGAATATAGTCTCACCGTGGGTCACATCATGGTTTTAGGCATCCACCATTTATATTCAAATTGAATGTTATGGTTGGTCGATATGTAGCGCGTAGCTCTAAAATGGATTTTTGAGGCCTGTGTGTAGTCATGTTTTCATCCCCATGCGCATAGTAGTGTACGACTCCGTGAACTAACCCAACAATTGTGCACTTGTACTTAGCACTTTGCTAACTAACGTGTCCGTGTCGCCTGTTTGCTAAACAGTCAACACGGCACCGTCGAAGCATCACTATTTTCATTTTCAAATACTGTAACTCAAATTACCATATCGGATAAGCCGTCATTTATTTGTTGCTGTTAAGATCTTCTCGTGCATCTGTTTGGACAATTGCGGCGAGTTAAAAGATGGAAGGCTCACATCAACCGTACTAGTGGTTTGTCACGCTGCCCTTCTGAAATTGCAACAGACAAATATTTCCTTTCTCCAACTCAAGCTTATAACTGACAAAAGGGTAAACTTCAAGGAAAAAATACTAAGCCATATGTTGCAAGTGCAAATATTAATCAATCAAATGCCTTATAACTAGGGAGTTATCTTGTTTGACAAGATTTGATTGTTGGATCTATAGTTTTTCTATATGTGTTACATATTTAACTCTAGCTATCATTATCTTATAATAGGGTTATATTTTGTGGAAAATCACTTTGGAGCCCATCCTACTGGAGCTTGTTTTTGAATTTTTTTAAAAGCAACAAATATTTTCGAAAACATACCAACATGTAGCCAACAATACGAAATGTAAATCTACAAATTTTCAAATAAAAATAGCTTGTATCTCGGGCACAGAAACCCTAAACCCTAAACCCTAAACCCTAAAATTCAAATGTGATAAATTTTGGGAAAATAGATGATCATTCAAAATTGCATTGTTCACGCGCGGATATGAAATTTTCTCCTTTTCCGCTAAGGCCGGAATACAATATATTTTCACATGATTTTTTGCACATACTTATTTAATCATTATCTACATCCCATTATTTTTATGGATTTTTTGAATCTTTAAATTTGAACTTTTTTAAAACAAATAAGGTCATCCATGGAGAACATGCTCCAAATCGACTCTCTCATTATCTTTTGGTGATAATGCATAACAATTTGACTTCCTTAGTCTTACCGAAGCATATCTAAGTAAGAATGTGAATCATTTGAACTTGAATTTGTTGTTAGCTTTTCTATGTTTATGTTATAACTCCATAGATATACTTTGTTATACCTCCGTCCCAAAGCTTTTAGGATGGAGGTAGTATTTATACAGTTGTCTCGTGTTGTGTCATGCACTTGAATAAGCCAATAACTACATCCAGATTGGGGCCAATATGGCCAATCGGGTCAGGATCACTTTAACGATACAACATCCTTAAGGATACAAGTAAGTATCTATGCTTAGACACTAAAATTTATATTTTTTAGGCATGTTAATATTTCGCTCGCTATTCCTATGTACAAACAATTGAGAAGTATTTCAATCCATGAGCTATGTCTCCAACAATCGCTATTGTAATGCTCTGGCTCACCGCGTAGAATACCTTCTTTATTAAGGGTCTTTTATGCAGTGTTAGTAGAATATCACAAAGGTGATGAGAAGATTACACTAACAGTTCTGAACAAATGTGTTTTTACCAGATGTGGCGTGGAAGATCATGCCAACGGAACTTGTCATGACAACACCAACATAATCAAGAATTATCTGCGCAGCTCTCTCATTTGTATAGCTAGCAATTGAATTTATCTTGGAATACATGTACACATGTACCGTATGGAATATAAAATTAAATAGAATCATGTTTGGCTAATGCATTTGCATGCAATCTTTGACTTATACCTTGCTGGTACAGATGGGTATACAACTTTTACATGGTCCTGCTTGTTGTTATATAGCTAAAACATGTGCAATTCTTGCAATAATCATATGGTAGGATGAAACAAATTGAATTTATCTCGGAATACATGTACACATGTACCGTATGGAATATAAAATTAAATAGAATCATGTTTTGCTAATGCATTTGCATGCAATCTTTGACTTATACCTTGCTGGTACAGATGGGTATACAACTTTTACATGGTCCTGCTTGATGTTATATAGCTAAAACATGTACAATTCTTGCAATAATCATAAGGTAGGATGAAACAAATGTGTGCCATATGAGTTGAACACATATGGCTACTTTAACAGTCATGGTTTGCAATCTTCCAATTGCTAACAATTTAGCAAAATAAATGTTGTGTGAAGGCTCTCGCTATCGCAAACTATTACGCAAACATCAAACATAAATGTTTGCGATTGTTCGTTCCTTCACACACGATTTAGAAAACTGGGTGCGTTGTAGAGGTACATCGCCACCCATGAATAGTGATGATTCAAATGCGTGATTGGAAATTCCAGTCGTGTGTCAATGTTTGCTTTGTGTACAAGAGCGCGTGGCCAATGAACGTTGCACGTTGCGCGCGGCTCCGAAGCCCAGATGGATTTTTATAATTTTGTACTCTTTGGAACCGTCCGGTGACAGATCCATCGTGTCGTGCCTTAAAAAAATACGAGTGTTCTATGTCAAAAAAAAAGAGTATACCACGGTTTTTTTAGTTTGGTAGGACTACTCCAATAGTAGATGTGGCTACCAATTTGGTTGCAATAAGATGTGCGGTCATGTTGTCATCCCATGTGCATAGTATTGTACAATTCCGTGAACTAACAAGCTGACAGTGCTATTCTAGGACGGTACGTTTCATCTACTCCCTCCGTTTTAAAATATAAGATGTTTTAGGTTTATAAAGAAAATAAATTTAGATTTTTTTTACTGTGTAGATTTATCCCAAAGTTGAGTGAACCTACATGTTAAAACAAGTCTAGGTTTTTTTTTCACGAACCTAAAACATCTTATATTTTGAAACGGAGGAGTAACTAATAACGTGTTTGTGTCGCCAGTTTGCTAAACTGCCCTACACGTACCGTGCATCACGATTTTCTTTCACAAAAACTTGATGATACCGGATAAGACGTGATTTATTTGTTGCAGTCAAGCTGGTTCAAGGATGAAAGGTTCATGTCAGTTGTAAGGCTCGTCACTCCGCCTTTCTGAAATTGCAAACAACAAATATCTCTTTTGTCCTAATTGCAAATGACATGTTTTCTGGTGGTGAACGATGAAAAGATAGGTTGCGTTGAGGCCTGAGAAGCTAGATCATCAACCCAGCTTAGACACGTACTACATACGATCTACTGCTAGCTGCTATATAAAAGGTGCAGTGTAATACAATGAGAAGCACCACGCTGCATTATACTGCAATACCTTTCTCTCTAGCTACTGACATACTTTTACTAGAGAGGATGGATTCAGCATCGTTGTGCAACAGCCAGGGCGTGGAGGCTTCTGCTACTCCCAGATGGCGTGGCTACTCTCTCCAAGGACTCAACATTGATGTCGTCGGTGCGGAGCCGGACAAGGAGGTTCTCGTTCTCCCCAGCGGCGGCAACATTAGAATCCCGCCATTTTTCTGGGGCCAAGCTCCCGTGGCCCAGCTCGGCTTCCCTGTGTACTGGGGCTACTCCGAGGCGAGGGCAGTGATCGCGGAGGGAGCCACGGCAGATCTGAGAAGGCTGTCTTGCCAGGCACGAGGCATGGTGGAGGAGCTGTTCGCTAGCATCAAGGACGAGCAGCTCGGAGAGGAAGCGGCGTGGCCTACTAGGGTGGCGCAGCTACGGTTGTCGCCGGAGCTCGCGCTCTGGAAACGCACCCAGCATTCAATCGGCAATGTGCTTCCGCCTAAGGGCACGGGGCTGAGGCAAGCCTCGCCACAGGTGCCCCGGCCAGCTGGGCGCCGCCGGCTGGCCCAAGGCCATGACGACCAACAACGCGCTATTCGGCTGCGGCATGGCGAACCTGCTCATCGGTGGCGCCGACGTGCGCACCATGTTCTCCAACTACGTGACGGACATGGCATTTTACTATGAGCACGGGTACGACTACGTGTTCCCCGCGCTCCACGGGCTGCTGAAGGATGGCCTCGCCGATGCCCATGCCCTGGGCACGCCTTTCGGCCGGGAGCGCCGTGAGGCCGTCGCCGTCGGCATGTCATACATCAAGAACAAGATTGCGATGGAGGCAGCGTACAAGACGCGCCTGAAGGATCGCTCCGCGCAGATGGACCGCCGTGCTGCCCAGGTCTTATACCTGTTCGACAGCGGCGTGATCGGCATGGGAGCCGAGGCCACGGCCCAGGGCTTCGACGCCACCGCCGTCATGAGCGACCTCATCTTGAGCTTGCCCTGCCATGACGTCATCGACGTGGGCTCCGACATGGTCAACTCGGAGGTCTTGAATTGCTTCCTGAACGTTGCAGACATCGCCGCCTCGGGCATTGTGAGCGAGCCGGCGCTACGGGCCGTCTATGACGCATATGCCGCCATGGGCGCACGGACGTTCACCCAGAGGTGGCACGAGCCCATCGCGCGGATTTGCGCCAACGTATACACGTGGCAAATCCAAGACGACCGGCACATGTTCTTCCGCCGCATCCTCCTGGGATGGCCCAAAGCTCGGAAGTCGCCGGCGTGGCCCCAGTGCGAGGCCGACTTCGACGAGGTCTTCGACGCCGACTTACGCACCACCGGATTCAGAAGGCCCCTGGACCCGGACTACGCCTGTGACGGCGAGGAAACCTGTAACCACGTGCACCGATTCCTCCACCGGCAGGACGAAGAGTTGCTAGGCTCCCTCTGGTGGTCCCTCGTCACCGGCCCGCTGGAGTACGTCCGGCGGGGCGAGGTGGACGAGCAGCACGAGGAGCACCTCGCTGAATCCTCGCGCCTGCAAATGGCCCAGCTCTTCTCCAAGGGCCTTGTCGTCGAAATGGCCTGGCTACTCGCCCACGCGAGCCACCATGCCTGGCAGGTGAACTACCTATTCGAGGCGGCCATGTTTGGCAGCATCCTGGACGGGGGCGCCTTGGTAGGCAAGCTCGACAGGGCAGAAGAGCAGGACGAAGGCGCAGGGGAGGATGTAGACATGGGCTTAGCTGATCCGGGCGAACCGGAGGTTATGGGTTCTCCATGATTTCTCGGCCCTTGCATGTTATCCAGCTGCCTTTTGTTTATCAAATCCATTTGACTTCCCATTTTTTGAGTGGACCTCCAAATTTCAAAATTAGCCCTTCTGCATTCTAAGTCATTCCGGATAACATCACTCTAAGTCATTTATAAAAGTTATAAGATCATATCACTATTTTGTAAAGTGCAGATTCAGTAACCGAAATAATTACTTTCTGCATTCTTTGGAATTAGCCTTCTAATAATTTAACAATTATTACTTATCTTTTTCTGTTCTCCCACTTGCTCTAGTGAATTTTTTTCTCTAGGTGTGACAAACTCTTTGTTGTAGGAGTAGGAGAAATCATTCAACCTTGAATGTTCTACAAAATAAATTTGTCTGAAATTTAATCTGATCATGTATTCTGCAAACTCTTTTACACAAGCATCAAATCAAATATTCAACTCACTGATTTTTTTTCAATTTCATAACTTGTACTCCCTCTGTTTTATAATATAAGATGTTTTAGCTTTGTGAACATAATGTATCTAGACGCCTTTTAGTGTGTATGTTCGGAGAGGTTTACTACGAATCTACACATACACACTAAAAGATGTCTAGATATATTACCTTTATAAATCTAAAACATCTTATATTTTGAAATGGAGGGAGTATGACTTTATTTCTATAGACTTAGATATTGCTTAAGTTCTTATAAGTGTAGAATAATATATCCTGCTTTAAGAAAAAAAAACAGGAACTACTTTTATTATATCATAGAAATCATCATGTCTCTACATGATTTAATTAATTGGATGTTCATAACTCTTATGATATTCCAACAATGCATAATTATCAAAATACTTTACATAATTACTATGATCCTTTGCCAAGTTTCTTATTAATTCTTAGCAACGTAGTTGCATAGATTTAATAAATTGGTTATGATTATTATTACTTAGTTCTTGAATTCATTTGAATACTTTGAAAACATTTCTGATATAGGCATGTACATATCCACTTAATCGTTAGTGAAAATCCCTAAATAATTATTTGTCTCTTGCATGTAAGCTTATTGAGTCATATATATCAATATGTATTTCTCAGCTTCAATAATCTTACTTGCTCAAATTCACAAACTCAATTATGAATAGTTTCTTAGTCATTTAATTTATCGAACAATTCAATATGCACAAAATGAATTTAAATTTCACAATTCTATTTTAATAGAACTTGTGTACATAATTTTCACATGGATATGACATAGTTATCTGGCACCATACTATATGGTAAAATTCTCATAACTTTTACACTTTAGCAACTCAATTAAAGACATGAATAAGGCCTTCGAGAAGAGCACTTATTTATAACATAATTATTTAGATATCTATAACAACTATTGTTCTTGATACGCCTTCGAGAAAAATATGGGCTCCGCCGCACCAAGTTCGATGGTGGCAGCTTTTCCTTGCCCTTACCGAGCAGCCGCAGAAGCTTCTACGATGGCAGCATCTCCTTGCCCTTCATGAGCAGTTGAAAGAACATGTTGAGCCCCCATGTGTGGTTTTGGTAATTAATGACAATCTTCGTGGACTAATGTGTGTATTAAGTTATACCTGTAGGATTTGTCCATTAGCATCGCTTGGAGCATGTGTTGGCTTCAAGGTCGATGAAATGAGAAGAAGATGTGATGATCAAGCTCAAAATGCGCCATCTATAGAAGATCTCATGTTTGAGGCTTGCCATCCTCGGTGATCATGGATCGATGATGAAGAATCAAGAAAGGCGTTCCATCTTAAGAAGGGCAAGATCGTCTACATCGAGCTCAAGTGGAATGCTCAAGGCAAAGGTATAATCTTGATAGGTTTTCTCTTTTGCCGGTCTCACATTGTGTGTGTGAGACTGGGTTTAGGATAGATAACCGTTCATCAAGAGGGGCTCTCGTATGAGTAATTTGGTCACATCGTTCAGATAGAGCTCAAACCTTTGCATATTTGCATCATCATATTTGGTTGTTATTTGGTTTTATCCATGTGAGGATATAGAGCTTGTGGTAATATCCATAACAAGCTCTTGTTCATCAAAATCGGATCTTCCGTTTGTATCTTGTTGCGACTTTGATCTTGGCAGCTTTTCGGTTTCTCACCAAGTGAGGTATCTCACATTATTATACATGATACATTCTCACTTGGTGATAACCAATATTTTCACCTTTCATAGGGTAGCACATGTCGTCATTTTTCCAACGCAATTGGAATCGGGTCGATCAGAGTTACCAATCAAAAGTTATAGAGGTTTGAATTTTCCTAGGTACCAAAATGCGGTAGTACCGCATTTTAGTACCTGGCGCGGCAGTAGGTTTTGGCAAGTTGCCAAATGCCACTACCCTCCTAGGTACCAAAATGCGGTAGTACCGCATTTTAGTACCTAGCAAGGCAGAAGGTTTTGGAAAGTTGCCAAAATCCACTGCCGGGCTAGGTACCAAAAAGCGGTAGTACCGCATTTTAGTACCTAGCGCGGTAGAAGGTTTTTTACTTCGTCATTTGGATCTATTATCCCTTTCTGGACTATGATGTTTCTTTGCATGATCTTATAGAGGTTGCTGTCCTCTTCGAAACGAGCCCAAGATCATCGAAATCGGAGTCCGGATGCAAAAGTTATGGCTGTTTTCGTTCTGTGATGACCGGTAGTACCGGACCAGGATCCGGTAGTAACGCTTTTTGGTACCGGGGAGCGCAGAGAGAAAATGCGTTTGGAGTCCCAGGAACCCTAGGAAATGTCCGGTAGTGCCGGGAAAGTCCGGTAGTACCGGGAAAAGTCCGGTAGTACCGGGAATCACGTTTTTGGGCTGCAACGGTTGGATTTTGGAGGGACCTATATAAGGGGCCTTCTTCCCCAATGGTTCCTCAACCTTTTCTTGCAAGTTTTCCCCTCCATTGTTGACCTTCTTGAGCTTGCTTTCTCTCAATCCCTCCAATGATTCTTGCATATTCTTGAGGGATTTGAAAGAGGAGATCTAGATCTACAATCCCACCAATCAATCTCTCCTTTGAGTGAGGGGAACATATTGGGATCTAGATCTTGGAGTCTTTTGTGGATTTCCTCCATTGTTCTTCCTCTCTTATTCCCCCATAAGCTTTTGTAGCTTTGGTGGAATTTGGGAGAGAAGGATTTGAACACCTTTGTGGTTTTCTTGCCATTTGCATTTGGTGCATCGGTTTGAGTTCTCCTCGGAGGATTTGGTTTGAATTGCTCATTGGAGCTTGTCCCTCTTGGGTTCTTGGAACCCTAGACGGTTTTGTGGCCTTGGTGGCATTGTAGCCTTGGTGGCATTTGTTGAGGCCTTTTGTGGCGTTTGTTGGGAGCCTCCAATTAAGTTGTGGAGTTGTGCCCCAACCTTGTGATAGGTTCCGGTTGCCACCGACAAGTGCACCGATAGTGGAAGCGTGGATCGATCCCATTGGGGTGAGATTCACCGGAGAATAAGGGAGGCCTTTTGTGGCGTTGGTGGTTTGATACCACCCCCTCTCCAAACGAGACGTACTCCATGTTGGGAGGAACTCGGTAAAATTTCTGTGTCCCCGCGTGCCTCGGTTATCTCTATACCCGAGCTCTTTACTTATGCACTTTACATTGTGATAGCCTTCGTGCTTGAAGTACTATATATCTTTCTATCACTTTGTTGCTTGTATTGCTTAGCATAAGTTGTTGGTGCACATAGGTGAACCTTAGTTGTTTCTAGGTTGTGCTTGACAAAGTAAACACTAGTTTTATTCCGTCTTTGTTGAGCCACTCTAGGAAAAGTTTTAATCGCCTATTCCCCCCCCCTCTAGGCGACATCCGTATCCTTTCAATTGGTATCAGATCCCGGTATCTCATTTTAGGCTTCACCGCCTTGGGAGTAAAGATGTCGGTTAGAGGATTAGTGCACAAGGACACGCTCACATTCGATGACACAAATTATGATGTTTGGAAAATTCGCATGCTTAATTTATTTCGGGAAATTCACCCAATTATTGAGGGCTATCTATATGTGGGTTTCTCTTCTCCTATGGATACCCAAAACGAATCTTTAGAGGAGAAGTTGAACTCTCATATAGATGCTCTAGCTACTAAAATTCTTTTGAATGTTGTGAGCAATGTAGTTCTTTCTTCTATCATGCCTTATTCAAGCGCTCGTGAGATATGGACCAAGCTTCAAGATAAATATAGCAAGTCCAACATTATTGAGGATGATTGTGTTGCTTCCACTTCCGGTCGAGATGAGTTCTCATCGTCTACCACTTCACCAACATGTGATTTTTCACAAGGTAATGATATGGTGAGTGGTGATAGAAATTGCAATATGGATAGTGTGTTCACTATTTGTAATCCCTCATATCTATCTAGTTGCAATGATCTATCTTTGGACCTTAACACTTCTACCACTCAAAATTCCTCACATGCTTGTGTTAATAGTCCTTGCATATCATGTAGAAATGACTTGAACAAATATCATGATGATATGCTCATGTTGTCTTGTTGCCATGATAAAAATGCTTCTATTCCCTCTAGTGCTTGTGTTGCTAACCATGTAGAGGAAAATGAAGATTCTATGGGCCAAGACAAGGTCTTGAAGAGAGCTTCAAGTGCAATCTCATCATCACCTTCCTCCGGTTCTCACATGTGCCTTATGGCTAAGGGAACAAAGGTAACCTCTTTGAATCCCATTGTATCTCATGATGATGATGAGGTTGAGAATGATAATGATTATTATAGAGGTAAGTATGATATTACCTCTATTAAGAAAATGGGAGAGGTTGTCTATAGTGCTCTCTACAAAAATAAACTTGCTTCCTCCAACCTTCTTGAAATCTTGAATTATGCTATAGAAGGCAATGATCTTATTGAGGAGCAAGAAAACATAATTGATGAAAAGTTTGCACTTGAGCGTGAATATGCTAATGAACTTGCTCAAGTAAATGACTCCCTTGAAGAAGAACAAACCACCAAAGAATCTCTTGAGGAGACTTTTACTCTAGAATTATCTAGAGTAAAGGAATACCATGATAGAGAACTTGTAGTGGCTAACTCCTTCAAGATTAAAAATGATGAACTTGAAGTTTCTTATGCTAAACTTGTTGAGGATTTTGAGCACCTCAAAAATGGCTCTAGGGTCATAAAGGGTGAGCTCATCAAACTCACCGAGTCACATGAGCAACTTAAAGCCTCATATTCAAAAGAGCTTGACAAGTTGCCCTCACCTCTTGCTAATAGTAATGATGCTTGTGCTACTAACTCTATTTCTTGTGAAGCATATATTTTGAAGGAGAATGTTGAGCTAAAGGATCAACTTGCTTTGCTAACTAGCAACTATGGGAAATTAGAAGAAAGCCATGTTAAGCTCTCAAGCTCGCATGAGGATCTCCTAGTCTCCCATGGTAGGCTAAAGTTGGCTCATGAGGCCATCATGTCAAAGGTAACATCTAGTGGGCCTCATGTGGACATTAGCACTATATCTACTCCAAATGTTATATTGCCATGTGCTAGTCCTTGTAATTCATCCTCTCACAACCATGCTATATCTCGTGATGAATTACATTCCATGCCTTGTTGCTCTAACAATGTAGCATCTACTTCCTCTAGTACTTATATTGAAACTAACCATGTAGAGGAAATCAAAGAGCTCAAGGCTCAAGTCACTTCTTTGAAGAATGACTTGAAAAAGGGTCAAGAAGGGAAGGCCGCACTCAACAAAATCTTGAGTGTGCAAAAATCTCCTAATGACAAGAGTGGGCTTGGATTCAACTCCAATGTCAAGAACAAGTCCACTATCAAGTTGAAGCACAAGGACAACAAGAAGAATGGCCAAGATCAAGTCAAGAATCTGGCCAACATTTTTTGCTTCAAGTGCAAGGAATAAGGGCACCATGTTAGATCTTGCCCATTGAAGAAAAAGCCTCTTAGTGTGAAGCAACAAGGGAAGCGGCCTCAAGCCCCACCTCAAGTCATTAATGGGCCTCTTCCTAAGAGGACTACTCGAGCTCTTCCTTGAGTTGTGGCTTCACCTAAGAAGAAAGATGGCAAGAGTAGAACTTGCTACATATGCCGTGAGAAGGGGCATATTTCTTGCTCATGCACTATCGGTATCTCCTCATCCAACCCTATCATTATTGATGATGCTTATTCTCTTTGTATTGATGAGGTTGGCAATGTGTTTGCCAAATTTGTTGGTGCTCAATGTGGTGTCAAGAAAAGAACCATTTGGGTTGCCAAGCCTATTGTGACTAACCTCTTAGGACCCAACTTGGTTGGGGACCAACAAGCCAAAACTTGATCAATAGGTATTGTTGGAGAGCATTGGAGACTTGGCTACATCATGAAGAATTAAGGGATCTTCATTATTATGTTTGTCAAAACCAAGTCATATGGATTATATTGCTCCTATTATATTTCCAATGTTCCTCCTTGCGGTAACATATGCTAAACTCTTTACATTGAAAGTTACTCGCCCCCTTGTGCATGTGTTGGTTTTGTATCTTCCATGCTTTTGTACATGTCGTGCTTTCCACTTAATTATCTTGAGGTATCAAGCATATTTGTGTATGATTAGGTGGCACACCATGTATGTGTGTTTCTTGTATTGGAGCCTTACTTGGTTATATTTGGTATCTTATGTGGCTCTTGTGAGAAATTAATGGACTATCCCATTTTGGGGGAGTGTTATGCTTAGGCATTCCACAAACCTAAAAATGTGTGTACATGAGGAATACCACCTAGTATTTATATTGGAAGATTATATAGTCTCTTTGTGGTATGTTTCTCATGAGAAATTTAATTTTATAATGTCCATTAATTATCTCTATTTGTATCATTTTGCCTCGTGTTGGTTTTATGGTAGTATCACATTATGGGGGAGTCATATGCTTAGTGCATATTACAATCCTAGAAAATGTGAATATTCGAGGTTGTGTCACTTAGAATTAATATTGATAAATATCTAGAACCTATGTGACACATTTGCTCATACAATTTCCAATTTGCTTGAATGGCTTCATTGATCTTATTTTGGATCTTATATATGAGAGTGTTTCTTGGTATGTGTTTCCTCATATTTAGATATATATATCCTCATGGAAACCATTTGCTTCAAGTTACTCTAATCACTAGTGATTATGTTACTATTGGAAGCTACCAAGAATCTTGTTTGAAGTATCGTGCTTAATTTCTTATATTTAGTTATATGCTTCTTGTTGTGACTATGATCTTGGATATCCATGCAAGCTACCTTGGGAAAATTACTCCCAATATTTCTTGTCCTTGGACAATGAGCACCCAACGTATGGTAGAATTTATTGATCATATTCACGTTGGCCCTTGCTTATTTTTATCCTATCCTTGGCCAAGAAAACGTTTTGTGTTGTATCCCAAGCCTTCCTTGCTTCTTGTGGATCTTCTTATTTTATTGATATCCTCTTGTGTTTTACTTATTGTAGGTGCAAGTGATGATCCCATTTGTGTGCATTTTGAATTTAAAAGGAAAATCCTACATAATGCACTATCTATGGGGGAGCTCTCCTATATTATTTAGAACACTCATATCTATGCTTCATTGTTTGATCCATATCGGGTTTTATGTGCTTGGAAGCCCAATCCTTTTGTTTTTGTATTTTGTGCCATCATGAGAAGTTTGGGGAGTTTGGTTTCTTGTTGGAACCTTGCTTTTTGTTGGGAGTTGGTTTTTGTCTCATTCCTTGCTTCTTGATTTGACCATTTTAGAATGAGATAAATCCTTGAACATTTTTATTTCTACCTATTTGTGCTCTTTTGGCCTTAGCTTAGTTCATTTGTTGAACTTGTGATTGTTCATGTGTTGAATTGGTTCTTTGATACAATTTGGACACCGCTTGTGTTGTCACACTCTTGTGTGTGCCATCTCGGTCTACTTGGTGTTTTTGTTCAAACTGTATCTCCTTTTTGGTTCTTGAAAGCTTTATGCATGCATATTTACTATATGTTTATATTAAGGCATGCTTGCTTTCTTTGATCCAATATATAGGGGAAACTCCACCAATTCACATCGGCTAAGTTGTGCATGAAATTCAATTTCATATCAATGTGCACATAATTATGTGGAGTCTCTCCTATGTATTGTAGTTTCTCTAACTATTTTGGACCCAATAAGTTTGGGGACCATTTTGTACTTAAATGTGTTTTAGGTACATTGGAGATATATTGGACGCTTGTCTCTCAATTTTGAAGAAGTGGTGCTTAGAAGAAAATTTGAGGCAAGCTATAGGATGATCAACGAATTCATATACTCTACATCCTACCAATTATATCTCGGTAACAAGTATCTCTTTCTCATGCTCACATATCCTGATTTCAACCGTTTGTCGGTTGCCTTCTAGCATGAATTCATGTATTTGTAATTGTTGTAATTCTAGCCATGGTTTTAATAGAACTCTCTATTGTAAATGTGTATAAGTTGAGATGAGTACATATAGTTGGGACTATACAAAATCATGCATATGATCCTCCAATCCCAAATATGTCAATCTAGCAATTTTATTGCCTATCATTTCATCAACTTCTCTCATGTGCAATAGTGAGATTTTTTCTAGTCTATTCTATCTTATGATACTTGTTGCCTTTCTCCATATATTCCAACTTTCTCCTTTTTCCCTTGGTGATAGTTGTAATATATGTAGTGTGTTGGTGTTTGAAGTTCATTAATGTACAATAATATAGATTTGAGCCTTTGGCCATGCTTTGAAGCAAAAATCTTATTGGTATACATTATGACTTCATTTTTGCTTTTCATATGCCTTCTTGTATATCTTCTTTATGTGTGCATATTTATTTGTTGGCATATGTCTCTATGATGTTTTCCACTTATAGACATATACACATATGAGAAGATAATTTTAATTGATTTTTAATCCTTGGATGCCACCTTTTATTTCTTTTTATTCTTTGGTGGCTTCCAAATTTATTTGCCTATGAGTGATTGTTCCTCTTGTCTACATCTTCGGACACTCATATTTGTTCTCTCATGCCGTGTATTGTTAAATGAATTTGGATGAGTGAGGATTCCATGACTATGCACTTTGTTCCCAAATGCAATTATCATGATTGGTGCATGCTCTTTGGGGAGCTCGTCTAATTCATTTAATAACACTCATTTGCATTCTTTCACATTTGTTGTGTTTTAAATTCTTATGGGGGAGCAAGGATTCCATATTTGTGCATTATGTATTCTAATACATTTATTTTGAATTGTGCACAAATCTTGGGGAGCTTCTCTATTTGTTATTTAAAACACTCTTTTGCTCATATCATAATATCTTGTTGTTTCCATTTGGACTCATTTGTTGTTTTCAAATTGGTTTGTCGGACCTTGTAGTTGCTTGCATCATTTGACTTTATTTTTGCAATATTTGGGTCCTCGATATAGTTCTACTCCCTCCCAAGTATTCATCATTGGATATGTGCGAAGGCACACCTTTGGAGGAATTATTACTATATTTGCCTTCTAGAACTTGTCACCCATTTCGGCAATCGATGCCAATGGGGGAGAAGTTTTAGAGGGTTTAAGGGAAGTTGGTTTATGCATTGAGTTTGTTCTTGTGCATTTGCTTCTCATGCTCTTGCATCTTTGTTGTTGCTTAGCATGTGGTATATATAGAGGAAACTCCACCAATGATAATGGTTGGCAATATATGCAATGAAATTCAAGTTCATCACACATGCATAGATTGTGGGGGAGTTTGCTCTATATATGGTGGTGGTACCAATATCACATACTCTTGTAGCATTTGATATTGGTATTACCGTTTTATTCATTAATATTCCTTATCTAAACCCTCTTAAAGGGATTGTCATCAGTTACCAAAATGGGGGAGATTGAAAGAACATGTTGAGCCCCCATGTGTGGTTTTGGTAATTAATGACAATCTTCATGGACTAATGTGTGTATTAAGTTATACTTGTAGGATTTTTCCATTAGCATCGCTTGGAGCATGTGTTGGCTTCAAGGTCGATGAAATGAGAAGAAGATGTGATGATCAAGCTCAAAATGCGCCATCTATAGAAGATCTCATGTTTGAGGCTTGCCATCCTCGGTGATCATGGATCGATGATGAAGAATCAAGAAAGGCGTTCCATCTTGAGAAGGGCAAGATCGTCTACATCGAGCTCAAGTGGAATTCTCAAGGCAAAGGTATAATCTTGATAGGTTTTCTCTTTTGCCGGTCTCACATTGTGTGTGTGAGACTGGGTTTAGGATAGATAACCGTTCATCAAGAGGGGCTCTCGTATGAGTAATTTGGTCACATCGTTCAGAGAGAGCTCAAACCTTTGCATATTTGCATCATCATATTTGGTTGTTATTTGGTTTTATCCATGTGAGGATATAGAGCTTGTGGTAATATCCATAACATTCTCTTGTTCATCAAAATCGGATCTTCCGTTTGTATCTTGTTGCGACTTTGATCTTGGCAGCTTTTCGGTTTCTCACCAAGTGAGGTATCTCACATTATTATACATGATACATTCTCACTTGGTGATAACCAATATTTTCACCTTTCATAGGGTAGCCCATGTCGTCCTTTTTCCAACGCAATTGGAATCGGGTCGATCAGAGTTACCAATCAAAAGTTATAGAGGTTTGAATTTTCCTAGGTACCAAAATGCGGTAGTACCGCATTTTAGTACCTGGCGCGGCAGTAGGTTTTGGCAATTTGCCAAATGCCACTGCCCTCCTAGGTACCAAAATGCGGTAGTACCGCATTTTAGTACCTAGCAAGGCAGAAGGTTTTGGAAAGTTGCCAAAATCCACTGCTGGGCTATGTACCAAAAAGCGGTAGTACCGCATTTTAGTACCTAGCGCGGTAGAAGGTTTTTTACTTCGTCATTTGGATCTATTATCCCTTGCTGGACTATGATGTTTCTTTGCATGATCTTATAGAGGTTGTTGTCCTCTTCGAAACGAGCCCAAGATCATCGAAATCGGAGTCCGGATGTAAAAGTTATGGCTGTTTTCGTTCTGTGATGACCGGTAGTACCGGACCAGGATCCGGTAGTACCGGGGTCCGGTAGTACCGCTTTTTGGTACCGGGGAGCGCAGAGATAAAATGCGTTTGGAGTCCCAGGAACCCCAGGAAATGTCCGGTAGTGCCGGGAAAGTCCGGTAGTACCGGGAAAAGTCCGGTAGTACCGGGAATCGCGTTTTTGGGCTGCAACGGTTGGATTTTGGAGGGACCTATATAAGGGGCCTTCTTCCCCAATGGTTCCTCAACCTTTTCTTGCAAGTTTTCCCCTCAATTGTTGACCTTCTTGAGCTTGCTTTCTCTCAATCCCTCCAATGATTCTTGCATATTCTTGAGGGATTTGAAAGAGGAGATCTAGATCTACAATCCCACCAATCAATCTCTCCTTTGAGTGAGGGGAACATATTGGGATCTAGATCTTGGAGTCTTTTATGGATTTCCTCCATTGTTCTTCCTCTCTTATTCCCCCATAAGCTTTTGTAGCTTTGGTGGAATTTGGGAGAGAAGGATTTGAACACCTTTGTGGTTTTCTTGCCATTTGCATTTGGTGCATCGGTTTGAGTTCTCCTCGGAGGATTTGGTTTGAATTGCTCATTAGAGCTTGTCCCTCTTGGGTTCTTGGAATCCTAGACGGTTTTGTGGCCTTGGTGGCATTGTAGCCTTGGTGGCATTTGTTGAGGCCTTTTGTGGCGTTTGTTGGGAGCCTCCAATTAAGTTGTGGAGTTGTGCCCCAACCTTGTGATAGGTTCCGGTTGCCACCGACAAGTGCACCGATAGTGGAAGCGTGGATCGATCCCATTGGGGTGAGATTCACCGGAGAATAAGGGAGGCCTTTTGTGGCGTTGGTGGTTTGATACCACCCCCTCTCCAAACGAGACGTACTCCATGTTGGGAGGAACTCGGTAAAATTTCGGTGTCCCCGCGTGCCTCGGTTATCTCTATACCCGAGCTCTTTACTTATGCACTTTACATTGTGATAGCCTTCGTGCTTGAAGTACTATATATCTTGCTATCACTTTGTTGCTTTTATTGCTTAGCATAAGTTGTTGGTGCACATAGGTGAACCTTAGTTGTTTCTAGGTTGTGCTTGACAAAGTAAACACTAGTTTTATTCCGTCTTTGTTGAGCCACTCTAGGAAAAGTTTTAATCGCCTATTCACCCCCCTCTAGGCGACATCCGTATCCTTTCAGCAGTGTCGCCCGCCGGCTCAGCAGCAGCGGTACTACCTTGACTGTAATGGATGGTTACATTTAGGATTCCATATAGACCCATGTTATTTGTTGGGAAGTCGTTCGTATTCGATGGTGCCGTGTATATATCTAATTTTCATTTTAGTTGGTTCAAGTAACAGGAATCATGTATATTGCTGATTTGATCAAATTATAATGATATAAGCCCATGATGTTGCGATCATTTTTTTCGAGAATTTCTCAGTGGACAAGATCACATATGATCTTGGTATAAAATGATATGAAATGAAAATTGAAAAAATAATTAAGATATAATCCCTTAATCCAAAGTACTCCCTCCGTTTCATCATAATATAATATGTTTAATTTTTTGAAATGAATATACCTAGACGCTTTTTAATGTGTAAGTTTACTCCTAACCTACATAATAGAAGATACCCAGATACATTCGTTTTAAAAAAGCTAAAACATCTTATATTTTGAAATGAAGGGAGTATGATATAAGCACAATAACCAGGCCGAAGGTCGTTGTCCAGCATGCCTGAATTAACTTATGGTAACTGAAACAAAGTAAAGATGATCTGGAAAACAAAACTACCACCAACTAGCGACAACTTTTAACCTTAGAAGACCTTGATATCAGGAAAACTAAGATCTAGTAGAATTTAATCCTGAGCATACATCCATCGATCTTGGCCAATATTTAGTTTAGGGGCAACTGTGAGGTGCATCATGAGTACACCTAGTTCCCGCTGTTGTGGGAGCAACTCCATTGAGTATCCGAGCTTGGATGAGAATTCGTTTGGGGTTGTTCCCAGCCCGGTCTCCATGTCGATGCTATAGAGGATCCGAGCCACAAAATTCGCAACATGGTGGTTTTTTTGAAACCCTACCCTCAATTGTGGGCATGGTACTTGGTATGATTAAAGATACTCTCAGTGTTAGGTTGGATTTGTAAGACATGAAAATAAGAAAAGAGATGCACTTAGCTAGAGCCAAATGGCCCCAAACGAGTTATTATGCCACGGGCATGTTGGTATGATTAAAGATTCTCTCGTGTGAATTTTCTTATAGGTGTGAAGTTTCCACATGGATATGCTTCCAACATAAGAAAGATAGATCAGTGTAGAATGCACAAAGTAACACAGAAGCGTATGGTGCCAAAATGATTTTTCGAAATTGCAAAGAATATATAATGGAATAAACGAAGACAGGATGGGAAAAAGAACAAAAAAAATGCACCAGCCGGGAATCGACCCCGGGTCTGTACCGTGGCAGGGTACTATTCTACCACTAGACCACTGGTGCTTTGAATCTATATTTTACGGAGAAATTATTTTGTATATCAATTATACTTCGCGTTGCCACTATGTGCTTCATTGCAAAGAGTAGGAAAGGCCAATGGTGAAGCAAAGCATCATTGCCAACATCGAACACAGACACATGCGGGTAGGAAAGAAAACGGCAGGCAGCAACAAAAAAAAACGCCTCTCTGACCAAACTTTGGACAATCTGGTCCTTTGGCTTCAGAATTCACAACACAAGCGAACAACGTCGACTCAGCAGCAGGAACCCCATCCTGCCCAACCAGCTACGTCCAGGCCCAACCAGCTGTAGACACTTTACTGTCACGAAACTTGCAAGAGCAGACAAAAATTCAGAACAAGTGAACCTGACAATTCCAGTCATTTTTTCTCGGTTCGACGAGGCATCATCAGTCTATACATAGTAAGATACCCAGAACGATGCTTACAGTCTGCCCTACAAGGAACCCCGACTTACATGTCCATGGAACTTGCCACCAACTACTGTGACCGAAACCAAAATGACAATTCAGATCTTGGCAGCTTCCTCTCTTTTCCTACTACAATAGCTACAGTTCAGTCCCACATATACGGGGAAAACAAGTAGTACTAACAGAGTTCATTCTCACAGAAGTAAAGCTGCTGGATCTGGAAACGACTTTGAGCGACGACAAAGCGGTGCCCAAGTATTACGGAACAGACATGGTAACATCCATGCATATGTCTGGCCTAGAGAAGCTTAGTAATAACTGGGAGAGCTCATTGGCCTTGCTTTCGGTGACTGATCCATGGAAAAGTACTTTCATCCTTTTTAGTACTGTTGCCCAACGGAATAACCGCTGCACAAGAGCAACTTCGTGATCAGTTCCCCTCATGCCATAGATTGCTATTGCTTCAAGGTAATTCAGCGCGAGTTCATCGGTTCTCCAGTTTGGTGGCTGATCACAGATGCAGCCTGCTGGGCATGGAGTTTGTTCCTGAAGAAAAGATTATATCACACGATAAGATTAACTTGTATGGTCTGATGACATGAATTAAAAGAGGAGACTGAAAATTATTAAACTTGGTAAATACTTCGAGATATACCATCAACAAAATTTGCAAGAGAATAACACCTAGAAATTAGTTTAAACTTTGGAGCCAACCTACCGCAGAAACTATGGTGACCATACAGGTACAATGAACATTATTACTAATATGTCTATAACATGCACACAGTTCCTCAGGTATTGAATTATTATATAACCCATAGTCAAGATCTCCGTGAAAAAGAGAAAAGGGATCTCCCATTTATTTGCTGGAAACATGACCACGTCCATTAGTTTGTAATTTTCATCAGATTAACAATTTTTGAAAATAAAACTTGTTACCACATGAGCAACCCTTGTCATGTACTCCATTATGCTGCTTTGTCATAAATGAAGGCTCGGGTGTTCTCATTTGAATATAGATAGTCATATATTTAAGACAGACAAGATCTTGGAGCAAAATGTCAATATCGGCAAAAACCTATGTGTGCCTAGAAATGCATATTCTCTTTCTTTCCCACATACCAAGAAATGCATACTCGGATATTCCTTAATATGACTTCTCTGATAACTCAAGTATTAGATAATCAATTACCAATAGTATTACCTCGAGTTGACTTCCTAAAATAAAATCAAAATCCAGCTCTTTTACACCAGTACACCTCCTTATAATGTCAAATGAGCTGCCTCCAAATGAATGTCCATATGCCATTATACCCAGCGCCAAGATTGTAATACCTGGAAGCGTTGGCATGCCTTCCATCAAGTATGGTCCAGTACATATTTCCTTTAGATTTGTGAGAAGTCACAGAAAAAATTATATGTATCAGTTGAAGAAAGATAAAAATGTTCATGTTCTATAGTGACTCACGAACAAGAAACAAGTACACCTTTTTGAGTGTGATGGGAGGATTTTGGGCTGGACGAGTATTCAAGGAAATACTAATGTTCAAATTCTCCCCACTCTTGAGAGTTCAAGTCACCTTGAATAACTAATAGTATAATATGCTAGTATGTGATTCAATATCAAGTAGAAAGAATGGGATTGGACGAACTAAGCTATGTTGCAGTTGCAGGGACACAAGCAAACCAAAACGAGCGAGACCTTTTTTTAATATACCATGGCACATTCCTTAAGCTTTTTTTTTAGAAAAACTTGCATATTACTTAAGTTGAAACTCTATGTTATCCTCATTATCTATTGACACATTACAATGATGACATAAGAAAGCACTAACCGGCGGATAGGAAATCTGGACATCAAGAGTGTGGATGTGGTCAAAGCGCCGCAAAAGGGTCATGCCATATTGATTGCGTTCAGCAGCCTCCTCCTCTCCCTCTAGAATAGAAAGTTGGATGCCCAGCTTTTCAAGATGCGCGATCTTGTCAATATGGATAGAGCCTGGATCATACTCATTCTTCCAGTCGAGCGCCGTCAGCTGAGGGGCTGAGATGTTGGCAACTGATAGCTCTGGATTCAGAGGATCGCTAAAGCACCTGCTCACTTTGAACCAATCGAGTGCCGGTGCCATGACATTGAGCTGCTGTAAGCAAAGCAGCTCCGACAGCTCCATATCTACAAGAGAGTCCGATTGGATGTTCAAGCTTTCAAGACCCCGGACATTACCAACAAGGAGGCGCCCCAAGGATGGACACCGCTGGGAGGAGAGTAGATCACCAAGCCCGGACTGACCATGTAGGTGGATGTCAACAAGATGTAGATATTTGAGCCGGGCGAATACTCCGGAAGGCGGCAGGCTGAGGCCAAGAAACCCAAGATTGAGCATGATGTCGGTAGCCTTCTCGAAGCAAGGCAGACCAACGGGAGCGCCTCTTGCCCCGGCCTTGATCTCGACCTGCTGCCGCACCACCTCGAGGTATATGCAGCCAGAGAGACCGCGCGCGGCGATGGGGAGCCAAGCCGACACGGATTCTGGAGACGCGTCCTTGGTGAGCGCGAAGAGGAGGCTGAGGTCCGGCGCTTCATGGGCTGCGAGCGCAGCGCCTATGCAGCGGTGCTCGATGAAGTCGAAGGTGAGCTCTGGGAGGAGGGTCCAGAGGCGGCGCCAGCGGCTGGCGAGGATGCTGGTCCGAGCGGCCGCGGGAGCGTCGTCGACCAGGAGAAGGATGCGTATGAGCAGGTCGTCTGGTAGAGCACTCAGCCGGTCCTCGCCGCCGCCGTCAGCATCGGAGAGCTTCGGTCGCTCTACGCTCAGATCCATGGGAGAATTGGGGGATGGGGTGAGATTCACATCGGCTTCACGCCTGGAGGCTGGAGATAGCGAGTGAGAAGTGAGAGCTCAGTGGGATTTGGGGGCTAGGGTTCTTGGGATTTTTTTTGTGGGCACAACCTGGCCAACAGGCCGGCCTGGCACGGCCCAGGTCCAACACGCGCCAAACGGGCCTGCTCCGGCCCGGCACGTGGTGGTCCGTGTAGCGTGCCGGCACGGGCCTGCTTCCCAAGTTCGGACACGGCATGTAAGCTTAACGGGTCGGCCCGTGGCACGTGAACATGCCAGTCCTTTTTTCCTATTTATTCGATAAATGCTGAGAGGCACACGCTAAACGGGCCAGCTCGCGTGCTTGAGACCGCGGTCCAAGCACAGACCCGGTGTATTATGGATCGGCACAGGCCCGGCGCGCGGACGAGGCTGGGCTTGTGCCAGCCTTTTTTCTCGTGCCCATGGGCCAGCACGTTAAGATGCGGCCCGTTGGCCAGGTTTGTGTACGGGTCTTCAGCCGTCCGATTTGATCAGATCGACAGTTAAATCTTCTTTTCGTCCTTTTATTTAGTATTTCTACAAATAGTTTTACTTTTTCTACATATAGCAGGAAATGATTTGGTTTAGAAAAAATAGATAAATTAGACCTCGTCAGAGAGTTTTTCAGGGACTTCACCAAAAACCTTGTAGCAAAAAGTTGTACTGGTGTAGCAGATCCGACCTCGTCAAAGACACACTAGAGACTTTCGCCGATAGTCCTCGTCGGAGAGTCAGAGACCATGTAGCAAAAAATTTACGCTATTATAGCAAAACAATAAAACATATATAGCAAAAAAAATGTCATATTGTAGCAAATTCGATCTTGTTGGAGACCTCGCCGAAGATTTCTCCGTAGACCTTGTAGCAAAACATGTAGCCGTTTGTAGCACCTCCGCCCGCCACGTGTAGCAAAACACGTGGTTGTTTGTAGCACCGCCGTCCGGTCACAGTAGCACCACCGCTGGCCGCATGTAGCAAACATCGACACCACACATAGCAGCGTCGCCGATCACATGTAGCAGAACTCGAGGCCACACGTAAAAAAACCTGAGCCACTTGCAGCAACGCCCCCGGTGTCGTTCGCTCGTCCCCGCGCTCCAGCATTGCCCCTACTGCAAGCCCAGGATAAGACCTCACCGGAGATGTGAGGGTTGGCGTTGTGCGAGGGAGTAGGCGACAACGGAGATCTAGCGGCGCCATGGAGGACCTGCATGGAGTTAGGCATTGGCGTGTCCTAGGGGCGTCGCTCCGGCGAGGTACAGCGGCGGCGTAGGCTGCAGCGGTGAGACGGCGCGAGCTGCGGCGAAGAGGGGCGTCGGCGTGGGGCTGCAGCGGCGAGGCGAGCTTAGAGCAACTCCACTCGTTGGCCGAACCCAGGCCGAAATCCGGACCAAACTTCGCCCGGACGGCGCAAGTTTTCGGCCTGGATACGTCCAGTTTCCCACTCGCGTACCCAGGCCGAGTTCCCGGGTCGCCCGTTTCCGCTAGAATTCCCAAATTCGCTAAAGTTCGTCAAATTTCGCATAGTTCGTTATATCTGACGAATCTGTAACACTTTAAGACCAAAGTTCGAAATTTTAAACGGAGTTGCGATCAGAAACATAGTTCGGCCTGCAATAAAATTACAACATATTTCGGCCAAATTCGGCCAGTTCATGCTCATCATCTACGTCGTGTTGCCCCTGCGAATCCATAGGTGCTCGACAAGAGCATCCTGCAGCTGTTGATGCATCGCCGGATCTCGGATTTCCTGACGCATTGCGATGAATGCAGGCCATGTTGGAGGCACCTGATGATCAGGCTCGGCAAGAGGACCCTGTAGATGGTATGACTCGTCCTCCTCGAGCAAACTCATTGGATCCTTCTTCTCATCTTCAATGATCATGTTGTGCAAGGTCACACAACAGTTCATCACTTTCCACATCTGATCTTTCGACCGGGTCATAGCAGGGAACCGGACAACTGCAAACCTCTACTGGAGCATACCAAATGCTCGCTCCACGTCCTTCCTTCAAGCTTCCTGTTCCTTGGAAAAGTGAGAATGCTTGGAGAGCATTGGGTCTGAGATAGTCTTCACAAATGTTGGCCATTTTGGATAGATGCCATCTGCTAGATAGTATCCCTTGTTGTAGTGATGCCGTTGATCTCAAATTCCACAGGGGAAGCATGACCCTCAACAAGCTTGGAAAAGACAGTTGAGGAGTTGAGGACGTTGATGTCGTTGTTCGATCCTGCCATGCCAAAAAGTGCCAGATCCAAAGATCACGTGTAGCAACTGCCTCAAGTATCACAGTGCATCCTTTGTGGTCTTTGTACATTCCTTGCCATTAAAATGGGCAGTTCTTCCACTCCCAAATGCGTGCAATCTATACTTCCAAGCATACCAGGAAATCCTCTACTTTCATTGACTGCGAGGATCCGAGCAGTGTCTTCAGCAGTGGGTGATCTCAAATCTTTCCCGAATCATCGCAATCATCACGAAGAACATGTATAAGCAATCAAGGGCGGTGGACTCGGCGATGCGGAGATAGTCATCAGCAGCATCAGCCGACGCTCAACATCATCGCCACGGTGCACTTCTGAAGCGACGAAAACCCAACCAAACTGGTGCAGTCCTTCTTGCAAAGGAAATATGGGTCGAACTCCCGGATGGCATGCACGATCTTGAGGAAGAGCTTCCGGCTCATCCTGAAACAGCGGCGAAACTCATCCTCTCCATGGAGTGGCTGGTCGGCGAAATAGTCGGCGTACAACATGCAATAGCCCTCTATCCTCTGTCTCGCCTTGCACTTCATGCGACCTGGCACCGAACCATCAAGGCCGCCATCCGTGATGTACATGGGCGGCGATGCGAATCGCAGTGCTCTTCACTTTCGGCGACCTCGGCGCTCTCCTTCTCCAGGAGTTCGGCGAGCAACTCCTTGTCGTCAGAATTCATGGTGAGTATCTCGCCCTCGTCGAGTCGGTGGGCGATACCTAAATGCCGTCGGAGTCCATGGCCGAATCCGGCCAATTGTCGAACACCTAGCGGGCGTGGGGGTGGGCGCACGGAGCCGAAGCACAGCTACGGCAAGGATAGGTCGGCGAAAGCGGCGGCGGAGAAGGCGTGGAGCTGGGCGGCAACGACGGCGAGCGTAGCTAGAGGCGTGGGCATGTCTCGGCGCGGGGGAGCTCCGCCGGCGAAGTCCTGGTGACAGAGCTCTTCGCGGCAGTCTGGGCGAGTGGAGTGGGTGGAAATGGGACTGTCTTGCCAACAGAGCTGGCCCACGTCCTTTTTTGCGGCGTCCGGCGTCCCCAGGGCGTACCCGGGAACCTGGGTTCGGCATGGGTAGGCCTGTTGGAGATATGCCCAAGAGGAAATAATAAAGTGGTTATTATCATATCTTCACACTTATGATAAATGTTTACATACCATGCTATAATTGTATTAACTGGAAACATTAATACTTGTGTGATTTGTAAACTAAAATAAGAGTCCCTAGTAAAGCCTCTTGTTAAACTAGCTTGTTGGTTAATATATGATCATGGTTTCCTGATCATGAACATAGAGATGTTATTAACAACAGGATCATATCATTAGGAGAATGATGTGATGGACATACTCCTATAGATAAGCGTAGCATAAAGATCAAGTCATTTCAATAGTTCAATTGCTATATGCTTTCTGATACATAGTAACCTAATTCCTTCGACCATGAGATCATGCATATCACCTTTTCCGGATGGATGCTTTGATGTCATCAAACACCACACCGTAACAGGGTGGCTATAAAGGTGGCATTGAGTGTTCAGAAAGTATTGGTTGAAACACATGGATCAAGAATGGGATTTGTCCATCCATATGACGGATAGATATACTCTGGGCCCTCTCGTGGAATGTCATCCAATTAGCTTGCAAGCATGTGACCGCTCACAAGGGATCACATATCACGGAATGAGAAAAGAGTACTTATCAGTAACGAGGTTGAACTAGGTATGCAGAGATACCGACGATCATAACCTCGGATAAGTAAACTATCGTGAGACAAAGGGAAATTGGTATCGTATGTAAGTGGTTCATTCGATCGCAAAGTAATCCTAGAAATATGTGGGAGCCATATGAATTTCCAGATTCCTCTATTAGTTATTGTTCGGAGAAGTGTCTCGATCATGTCCGCATAATTCACGAACCGTAGGGAGACACACTTAAGGATTCGACGTTGTTTGAGTAGTTATGGTATTATGAGAAAGAGACCGAATGTTGTTCGAGTCTCGATGGGATCCGGATATCATGAGGTGATCCGGAATGGTCCGAGAATAAGATTCATATAAGGAAAGTCCCGCCGGAGTTCGGGAATGATTTCGGTGTTTTCATCGGGAATGTTCTAGAAGGTTCCGAATGTCCCAAGACCGGGGAAGGGGTACATGAATGTGTCATTACATATTGGGATGATTGCATCATGTACTAAGTGTTCTTCTTGTTCCAAATAAAGGATTAAATTGAATCCTAAAACTGAAAAGTCAAATGGCCGCTTTGAAAGTCAAGCGGCTAAAACAGAAACTGTGGGAAACAAGCAAGAGGAGGTTGAAACCAACTTGGAGGAGGAGTCCCTCCTCCAAGCGGCGGCCACCCAAAGGCCGACTTGGGAGGGACTCCCTCTTGGCCGCCTCCCACCTATAAAAGGAGGCAGGGCCTCCTCCTAGACACACAAGTTCCTATCCTCTAATCTCCGGTTTAGAGCCGCTTTTGGTTTAGAGCTTCTAATTGCTCTAGCCTCGGTTTAGAGCCTTCTAATTGGTGTGTCTAATCCCTAGACCACTATTAGCTCTCTCATACTCCACCATACTCGCCCGCTTAAGGAAGCCTCGGGATCTCCCTCTACTTAGGTACACGCCTTGTTGTCCTAGAATCGCGAGGAGAGTACTACAAACCTCCGCTTTCTTTGGAACAAGGGAGAGGAAGGTCTTCGTCGAGTACCGCGTGTGACCGATCGGGAGTCTGCCGAACGCAGCGCAGAAGGATCATCTACGCGATCTTGAGATCGGCAAGTGTCTGACTACATCACCCACGAATCGCTCTCGTTAACCGCTTTGGAATCTTCGAGGTGAGTTCCTCTATCGACTCGTTGCTACAATCTAGTAGATAGATCTTGGCTTGTTTGTTTGTATGCGATAGAAATTTTTTGTTTTGCATGCTACGAACCCCTACAGTGGTATCAGAGCCGTGTCTATATGTAGATCTGTTGACGCAGTAGAACACAATGGTCATTGTGGGCATTGATGCTTTTATTGTCGATTGCTTCTTGTGTACTTTGCATCTTGCGGTATGTTGGGATGAAGCCCGGCTAACCTTACATGACATCGTTCATGAGACTTGCTCCACGCTAACATGCAACTTGTATTGCATAAGTGGCTTTATGGTGCCTGCTTTCTCCTAGCATAGTTAAGATCCAATTTACAACGAGTGATTAACAATACTAGTATCAATGTTGTGGTTCTTGTTCGTAAGTTAGAACGACACTTATCGAAAGCCCCAAACCACGTAAAATATGCAAAGAAAGTAGAGGCGTCTAACTTTGTTTTGCGGTGTCTTGTGATGTGATATGGCCATGATTGTGATTATATATGATGTATGCAATGTTCCTTATTGTAAGTCGGCAACCGGCAGGAGCCATATGGTTGTCTTTAATTTCTGTTAAGACCCGCGTGTCTATTCAAAGTAGTTGTAATAGTTGAAGCCGGTGGACGACAACCATGGAGAAGCATCATTGACCTTGATGCAATGTCGGTGATGATGGATATCATGTTCGTGCTAGAAGATGGAGATCGGAAGCACAAAGAAGAAAGGCCATGTCATATCACATATCATGAATTGCATGTGATGTTAATCCTTTATGCATCTTGTATTGCTTAGTAGACGACGGTAGCATTATAAGATTATCCCTCATGCACATGAATTTCAAGTCATAAAGTGTTCACCCTTAGTTAGCACCGTTGCTAAAGCTTGTTGTTTCGAAGCACCACGTGATGATCGGGTGTGTTAGATTCTACAAGTGTATACAACGTGAGCAAGCCAGATTTGCTCATGCGGAAACTAAGGTTTGATCTTGACGAGCCTAGCATGTACAGACATGGCCTCAGGAACACGGATTACCGAAAGGTAGAGCATGGGTCATATAGTAGATATGATGAACATGTTGATTGTTCGCCATTGAAGCTATATCAACTCTCGTGATGATCGGTTTTGATGTGGTGGATTTGGTTCGTGTGATCACCAAAACAATGTGAGGGATATTGTTTTGAGTGGGAGTTCACCTAGATTAATTTAATTATTAATTAGAACTCAATTTATCATAAACTAAATTAAAGTGAATTTGCATAGTTGTTGTAGTCATTGGCATCCGTTTACCACCTTGCGCTTAGTTATAATTGAGATGATAGAACTATAGAATTCTGGTTAGTTACTTTACGAACTGGTATCATATTGTTTTGAAGTGTTAATCTAAAGTTTAAAAGTCCTATTGCAAACTTTCAGTAAAGTTCCGGTTACTCCATGAAGTTTAATAATTAGTATTAAATCAAGAGTAACAATTCCAAGTGTTAGTATATAAGTATCATGTTTGTCTCCATGATTCTTGATATTCAAAGTATTCTCTTAATATCAAGGTTATCTAGGATCTGAAAGAGTTGTTTCAGAAACCATGATGTGTGGAAGATATTGTGATATCTGAAACGAAGTTTTGGTTGCAACATGATAGAGTATAATATGGCAAAGTTCATGTTCTCATATTTTGATGAGAATTTGCAAAGGGTTGTAGACACTTGTTGTCCTAATCCTCCAAAAGGTTTTGGATAGCAACATTATACTCGTAATTCATCGTTATAAGCTAAAGGTAGTTTGATCATGGACGATTCCATGATAAGGATGAATATTTGATGTAGGTAAAATGTTTACTACACCAAGAGATTACTAAATAAAGGAATTTGAAAGAACACCAAACATTTGATGATGGTGATCTACTTCAAAGTGCAAGTCCAAAGACATTGGTATTTAACTATACATGTTTTGGACTATGTGTCATATGTATGACTCCACTATTGATGTTGATAGATTATTTCAAACAGAGAAGGAAATATTGAAAGAAAATATCATAAGTATATGGCAGAAAGGAAAAGACTAGAATTGTTCAGCTTAAGTATATAGATGATATACATGTTATGGCTATATTCTTTGCTTATTAAACAATGTGGTTCTCAAGTATTTGATACTGAATTTGTTGGTGTGAATCGTCATACGAAACAACACAATTCATGAACTTCAATGGCCTAAGTAACTAGCAAAAGAATATGTGATGATGTTCATCGAGAACAAATAAAGGGTTATTGTGTTGCTCATTAAACATCAAAGCTTGCCTTCAAAGATTTGTTTTATCAGGTATTATGAGAACAAAAGGGTTGTTCAAATAATTGCCGTAATCTATAAAAGATGGATGATTTACAAATCTCGTTGGAGAAATCACATCCATAAAACTTGTGCTAAAAATGTCGAAAGACAAATTGATTGAAAGATCACTTAGGAAGTGACATCGCCATTTAAATTATATTGGAAAGAAAACATGATGAAACTCCATGTGGATGGAATTTTAGAGTCTTTTTGATTTTGATCAAATGACGCTTGTGAAACTTTCCTAGAGATAATTAAAACTTCGTTCATAGGCCAAAAAGGAACGAATGACTAGATTATCGGAACTTGTACATATTGTTGTACGAAGTCCATTATATGTAGTCAAGAGCGATGGATTTCAACTTCATATGCTTTCTCCGAAAATTTGAGTGAATATATGAATATTTACTTAATATGGATGAAGTATGAAACATTTGAAAAGTTCAAAGACTTTCAAGATGAAGTGCAAAATCATTGTAACAAGAATATAAACAGTTTATGATAAAGATCATAAAGTAAGATATTTGAGTTACAAAGTTTAGCATAATACCTAAGATTTATGGAATCGTTCCGTGGATTTGCATTTCCCGAAACACCATAAGAGTATGGAGCATTCGAGATATGTAATTAAAACCTTGTTTAACATGGTAAGATCAAAGGTATAATTCATAAAACTGCCATTATATTTTAAAGATTAAAAGCTTTAGAGATTACCGTTTTTCCACTGAAAAGAGCTCCATCATAATCCGTTGAAATGACACCATATGTTATGGTTTGGGATAAAACCCAAGTTGTCCTTTCTTAAACATTGGTATGCTATGCATAAGAAAGATGTTTGCAACCAAAGTCGGATGAACCTGTCTTTGTTAAGTATTCCTCCATAACACCGGAGACAAAAGTGTTTGTCACTTAGAACGTCAAGTTTCTTTTAGAAGGAATTTTTCGTGAAAAGTTAAGTGGGAGGACAATAGAACTTTGATAAGGTTAAAAGAACCTTAGCTATATGTGCAGAGTTGCGCAGCACCGAAAAGTGTTCCGGAGGCAGCAACAATGCTCATGGCTCACATGCCTCAAAGGTTGTGGTTATGAAGGTCAAAGTTTCTGTTGAACCAAGTAGGTCGAGTAAACAATAAAATACTAAGATTTGAGGGTTGAATCATTATTTGAGAATAATGAACATACTACATGCAAAGAAGCGATGATGGGCCTTGACTCCGTAAAATGGCTTGAAGCCATAAAATCCGTGATAGTTCCATATACGAGAGATCAAGATTTGAACTTGAAAGACCCTCTGGGAAGGTACAAGACCTTACAGTCGTATTTGGATCTATAAAGAAATAGACATGGATGTTTCACATCTATGAAATAGTCGACATGTTGGGAAAGAGTTCACAACAATGTTCAAAGGTTGTATATGACAAGATTTGAACTTTCATAGCGATTTTTAGTCTAGACGGATTAATGTAGCAACCACTACATATAATTTGTTATATGGTAGTTGAATAAACAAAACAAGTTCTTCTAATAGAATCGTTACCTAGGACATGTGCATAACACGGTCCATAGGGTTTTGTTAATTCAAAGGATGCTAAAAGCATATGCAAACTTCAATGGTTAAAGTGAGCATCATGAGTTGGAATCTTCACGTGATGAAACTTAAAGGAGTTTAAAAGTTCATTAGAGACGATGAAGATGCTTGCATTTGCAAGAAATTAAGTGGGAGCGCTAAGACATGTTTCTAATACATTATGTGGAAGACATATTGTTGATTGGAAATAATGTATCTTTTATTAACACATATTAAGAATTTCATCTCGATGAAAGGCTTAGGCAAATCCCAAATATTTGGCATCAATAGACGCTAATATGGTTGTGCCAGAAGTACATAGACAAGATATTGAATGAGTTCAATATAGAAACTACAAGAAAGGTTCTTGTCACACAGAAAAGATTGAATGAGTTCAATATTGATGATATATTCAAGTGTAATGACACAGGGTAAGTGAAACAAAGATTCAAGTATAGATTGATACTTGATGTATGAAATCACAAAGAGTATTTATATCAATTATGATGTGATATGTACAAATCCAGATATGTCCTATGCTCTAAATGATGTGAGCATATACCAGAATAATTCATAAGATGATCATTGGACAATAGTAAGGATATTCTTATGATCTTTTGGAAGAACTAAGAGTATATTATTTGTAGAAGTGACAAATAGATGGTTAGTTCATTGTAAAAGTACTACATTGATACTAGTTTTGTCACAAAATACAAATTAAGTTTATCTCAATCTAAACTAAGGGTGGCACAATATAATGGAAAGTAAGTTCCATAATGGATTTGGATGAGTTCCAAAGTGAAGACATTGTGACAGATACTACAACAAAAGGCTAAGTATATGACTGCTATAATAGCAGCTAAAGAGGGCGTTTATGTCAAGTAGTTTGTTATCAAACTAGGTGTAGTTCACAGCGGGATAATACTATGAAGATATATTGTACGACAATATTATCAACATGTTTTAACCCCAAAGAACTAAAGGTCACACCAAAGGACCAAATTTGTACGAAGCCATCTCATTAGAGAATGAGTGATGCATAGAGACGCAAAGACATGCAATTACACACGACCGAAGTGTCGATCCGAGATCAGTTGACCACTAGCAATCGTGTACATACAACACCGTAAAGCCATAGGTGTTGAATACACAAAGGTTTGAAACTAGATTATTGACTCTAGTGCAAGTGGGAGATGTTGGAGATATGCCCAAGAGGCAATAATAAAGTGGTTATTATCATATCTTCACACTTATGATAAATGTTTACATACCATGCTATAATTGTATTAACTGGAAACATTAATACTTGTGTGATTTGTAAACTAAAATAAGAGTCCCTAGTAAAGCCTCTTGTTAAACTAGCTTGTTGGTTAATATATGATCATGGTTTCCGATCATGAACATAGAGATGTTATTAACAACAGGATCATATCATTAGGAGAATGATTTGATGGACATACTCCTATAGATAAGCGTAGCATAAAGATCAAGTCATTTCAATAGTTCAATTGCTATATGCTTTCTGATACATAGTAACCTAATTCCTTCGACCATGAGATCATGCATATCACCTTTTCCGGATGGATGCTTTGATGTCATCAAACACCACACCGTAACAGGGTGGCTATAAAGGTGGCATTGAGTGTTCAGAAAGTATTGGTTGAAACACATGGATCAAGAATGGGATTTGTCCATCCGTATGACGGATAGATATACTCTGGGCCCTCTCGGTGGAATGTCATCCAATTAGCTTGCAAGCATGTGACTGGCTCACAAGGGATCACATATCACGGGAACGAGAAAAGAGTACTTATCAGTAACGAGGTTGAACTAGGTATGCAGAGATACCGACGATCATAACCTCGGATAAGTAAACTATCGTGAGACAAAGGGAAATTGGTATCGTATGTAAGTGGTTCATTCGATCGCAAAGTAATCGTAGAAATATGTGGGAGCCATATGAATTTCCATTCCTCTATTGGTTATTGTTCGAGAAGTGTCTCGATCATGTCCGCATAATTCACGAACCGTAGGGAGACACACTTAAGGATTCGACGTTGTTTGAGTAGTTATGGTATTATGAGAAAGAGACGAATGTTGTTCGGAGTCTCGGATGGGATCCGGATATCACGAGGTGATCCGGAATGGTCCGGAGAATAAGATTCATATAAGGAAAGTCTCGCTTTGAGTTCGGAATGATTAGGTGTTTTCATCGGAATGTTCTAGAAGGTTCCGAATGTCCCAAGACTCCGGGGAAGGGTACATGAATGTGTCATTACATATTGGGATGATTGCATCATGTACTAAGTGTTCTTCTGTTCCAAATAAAGGATTAAATTGAATCCTAAAACTGAAAGTCAAATGGCCGCTTTGAAAGTCAAACTAAAAACAGAAACTGGGAAACAAGCAAGAGGAGGTTGAAACCAACTTGGAGGAGGAGTCCCTCCTCTCCAAGCCGGTGCGCCACCCAAGGCCGACTTGGGGAGGGACTGTGGCATCCCGCAAAACCACTACTAGAAAATCGCGTTGTTTTTGTGCATTGCATCATCATGACCGCATGCTCATGTCATCATGCCACATTGCATTTGAGCATCGTCATCATCTTGCATTTGCTTGCATAAAACTATTTGCGGAAAAACCTGCTTGTGTTTTCTAAACGCCCCGTCTTTGTTCCAAACACAAAAACCGGGTCTCCGGATTATTTTGTTTTGTCCGCTGTCGGTTTGCAAAAGCGCTGGTTGAAATAAATAAATAAATAAATTATTTTAGTGGGGGCAGTCGAACGGGCCGACCCGACCCGGTCGACCTCCTCCATTACAAAAAACGGTCCACTAAACCTGCCCCCCCCTAAATCCTAATCCCACCAAATCCTATCCTACCCACCTCTCACAGCCCGCCACCTCACCCTCTCACCCAATTCCTACCCACCTGCCACCTCACCAATCCCTCACTTTTCCCCCCTCTCTCTCTTTCTCACCTAGCCCATCCTACCCTCTCTCCCTTGCACCTGGGCCCCACCCGCGCGGGTCCCACTCACCCCCACCTCCTTTCTTCCCCTGGTCAACCCACTCTCCCCTGGCCCCACTCGTCAGCCCCACCCCACTCAACCTCACACCCTCCCGCGGGCCCCACCCCGCGTGGACCCGTCCCCCCCTGGCCCACCCCGACCCCACGCGCCCTCCCACGCTCCCTCTCCCTCCTGCCCGCGTCCCCAACCCGCTCATAACCGTCCCTCACCTCGCGTCGCCTGCGCCGCCAGCTCACCTGGCCGGTCTCCTCCGGCCGCCGCCCTCCGCTCCCCGGCGCCTCCCTCTTCCCCCGCCGGAGAGCCGCCACCCTCCTCTCCACCCCACGCCGTCTGCCCCGGCCACCTCCCTCCTCCCGCACCTCTCTCTGGCGCCCATGCCTCCGCCATTGAGCCGCGCGCTCTCCTCCCGGAGCTCGGCTGCCTCGCCGCCTCCCGGCGACTCACCCCTCCGTGGCCGCGCCTCTATCCTCCATAGCGCCTCGCCGACCGCGTCCCCTCGCCGGACCGCCCCCTCAAGCTCCTCGCCCCGCCGCCAGGCGCTCTCGCCACCACTCCGACAGACGCCGCTGCGAGCCACGCCTCCACCAACCGCCTCTGCCCGCCCTGTCGCCGCCGCCCCCAAGCGCGAGCTCCGCCATCACAGCTCCGACCGCGCCTCTCCGACGCCACCATCTCCCTTCCGCGGCCTCCTCCGCCGACCGCTCCTCTGCGAGCCGGTCCGGACACCGCTGCTGTCGGCCTCGGCCTCGCGCCATCGTTGTCGGCAGCGACCACGCCGCCCAAGACCGTCCCGTCCGAAACTCCGTCGTCGGCCCGCTGCCCAGTCTCGCCGCCGTCGGCCGCGCCTCATGTGTCCCGTCGGCGGCGCCGAGCGCCTCAAGCGAGCGAGGCTCCTCGCCGCGCCTAGGTCGCTCCTGTGAGCGTCACCACCATCCGCTCGGCGCCCTGGCCTGACGCAATCTCCTGCTCATCTCATCGCAGAAGTGTCGCTCTCTGGCCGCGCGTGCAATGCTCATGTTCCCGGCGGTCTATTGCTTGCGTTGTGATGTCCTGCTCCCTGGTGGTATGTTGCTGTTTACAAGCCGTGGAGTCCAGTGTTGGGGTCTGGTGCTGCTTGACAAGAGGTAACCGGAGCGACAAGCGAGGGCGAATGGAAGGAACCTCACCAAGAGCGAGGGTACCCGAGGGCGCAAAGCCGAAAGGCCAAGATCTGCTTCATGGAGCCGAAGACCGTGAACGCCAAGTCCCCGGGTTCAAAGGCGACAAGACCCCGATGCCGACGACGTCGCACGCAAGTTCTTCACCCCGGACGCCAAGACCGACCCACGAGGACCCGACAAGTTCGACACCGGCCAGGGCGAGTCCGATGCCCCGACGCCAGACCAAGTACGCCCTCCCGGAACGTCAAGGTCTCCGCGTGAGACGACCAGACCGACAACATGGCCGACCACCGCGGATGCGACAAGATCTACTTATGTTGTCCGAGAACGACCCCGTCGAAACCTGAACCCTGAGCCCGACCCCGAACCCCGGAACCCCAAGTTCGTCGAGACCCCCTAATGTGTGAACCCCTTCCCGAAACCCTATTTTATAATATAATACAAATTGTTGCATATTAAATTGTTCGTGCATGCATCCTTGTCATGTGGTTTGGGGGCCTTATGCCGATTCACCTAATAATTAAATATGGGGCCGATATGCGGGCAAATCTAGCCTTATATTGGCCTCATTTAAACTTGTGTAGCGAACCGGTGCCATCTTTTGTCTTGCAAATGCAACATTTAATTTGCGGGGTAGATAAATAACTTGAACCGTTTAATTAATTGCCGGGACCCCGGTTCCGCTTAATATTGCCTAATTGCATCGCACCTTGCCATGCCATGCATCATGCATGCATCATGCCCGATCTTTTGCCGTAGTATTAAATATTGCATCCGGTGTTTATTCTAGTGTTTTGGTTCTTCGCGGATAAGGCCGTTGAGTTGATGTGAGCTTCGCCCCGATCTTCGGATGAACCTTCGACAATGTTTTCAGGCGAGCATCTCCCCCTTTCTACCTATCTTACTTTTATAGTATTTATTCCCTCCTGTTGATCTATTGCTATCTGTGTTGCGATGCTCTAGTTTTCGTACCCGTGATATCCCTTACAGCCTTATATTGCCTTGGACACATCCTATTACCTGTTGTTTGGTAGATAGTTGGACTTGCGCGTCGTAGTCGCTTGCTCAAGTGCTGTTGCGTGTTGTCAAGTGCCACAGTTGTTGGAGTAATGCCGCATGTTGATGTTGGAGATGATCATGGTTTTCTTTATCGTTCACTTTAATTCCTGTTTTACAACTAAAATTGAAGTAAGTAAGCAGAGGCATCGGTGGGTGATAGATAATATTTGGTTTCCGACCGCCCACTTGTGTTCCGTAGGACCCCGAGTACTTGATACATGTTCCTTGATTTATCGCGCTATCCACATCCGGGAGGATTATGGGACCCCCCTGAGCCAGAGCTTGATTCAGTCTTATTTCTTGGGGCCACAAACTAGTTTGAGGTTTTATTTACTATCCTGTACTTATGCCATGCTATTGCTTTATTACGATTGTGCGAGGAGCACACTTTGTCTTGTTAGGATCGGGACACGTTGCGGTGTCGACAAGCCCGCTTTTGGGTTCCCATCGCTCCTGACCGTCCACCCAAACCTCGGGTCCGTCTCGGAGTCAGCTAACTTCGTTGCGGGTGTACTCCAAGGGGTGGCCCCCTGAACTATTTCTGAATCCTGTGATTGCTTTGTCGTGAAGGCTTCGTTGGGTTTTGATTTGGTTTTTCCGAGGTTGATCGAGTGTGTGTTTCTATTTGTGCACCCCGGCCGGGTAAAACTTTCTGAAAGCCGTGTCCGCGGTTATGGACGACTTGGAGCACAGTATCTCGATCATAGACAATCATAATTAAAGTAGTGCTATAAATTTGACTTTATAATGACTAGTAATCAGCTTCACTATAATGGAATGGCTAAATAAACCTGCCAACAATTGCTTTTTTGAGTTGTCGCTTGCGACCATTGTACCTGACTAGTAAGTATTGCAACTACAACGGAATGGCTAAATAAAAGTACCAACAACTGCTGGGTTTGGGTTATCTCATGCTAATTGTATTTGACTAGTAAGTGTCGCAACTACAACGGAATGGTTAACTAAAATGGCCCACTGCTTATTTTATCAGGATGATTATCTATACTTGACTAGTAATTGCTGCAACGATAACTGAATAAGTAAAACTGCCAACTGTGTGAGTTCCTCGGTGGACTTCCTCGTTTGGTCTCGAGGGGGAAACACCAGGATGGGTTTGTTTGATGGTAGTATCAGGTTGGATCCGAATAGGTCTTTCTTGCCTCTCTCTGATAGCCGACAGTTGTATCGAGTCTCTATAGGTTGTTCAATGTATGCTGCCGCTGCCGCTCAGTCCACCATACCTATGTAGGCGAGGACCGCCGAATTCTAGCCTCGCCGTGTACTGGCCTCAGTACTGACGCTCCTCTTTTTCCTTTGCCCTTTGTCGGCACCCCTTTTGTTTAAGCAGGTTTTGAGATCGACGCCGTTAGCAGGGTTACCCTTCCGGCTTGGCCTGGGCAGGGTTATGGACGCCATTAGTTATTCTTCAGGGCTCTTAGCCCCATTTGCATCTTGTCCGTAGCTGGACGCTGTATCATTTTCAAGGTGATTTGGATCTTTGTACCGTATATCTGTATTCTTGACTCATTGAGTCGCTGTTGTATATAGATCTGTTCTGTGGGTCCCATCGAGGACTGTTGTGTAATGTTATTACTTCGTTTTTCACCCGCACGAAAGTGCCTGGTGGGCACCTTTGAATCGTTTCTATGCGGGTTTGGCGGGAATCGCTGAAACTTGCATAGGTCCGATTCTGAGGGTGTTACAGGGACTCCCTCCCCTTGGCCGCCCCTCCCACCTATAAAAGGAGGGGCAGGGCCTCCTCCTCTAGACACACAAGTTCCTATCCTCTAATCTCCGGTTTAGAGCCGTTTTGGTTTAGAGCTTCTAATTTCTCTAGCCTCCGGTTTAGAGCATTCTAATTGGTGTGTCTAATCCCTAGACCACTATTAGCTCTCTCATACTCGCTCCGGCTTAAGGCGAAGCCCTGCGGGATCTCCCCTCTACTTCCGGTACCACGCCGTTGTGCTGCCGGAATCGCGAGGAGAGTACTACAAACCTCCGCTGCCTGCTGGAACAAGGGAGAGGAAGGTCTTCGTCGAGTACCGAACGTGTGACCGATCAGGGAGAACGCTTCGAGCATAGGAAGGATCGTCTACGCGATCTTGAGATCGGCAAGTGTACGACTACATCACCCACGAGAATCTGCTCTCGTTAACCGCTTTGGAATCTTCGAGGGTGAGTTCCTCTATCGACTCGTTGCTACAATCTAGTAGATAGATCTTGGCTTGTTTGTTTGTATGCGATAGAAATTTTTTTGTTTTCCATGCTACGAACCCCTACAAGGCCGGACCAAAACACGCCGAAATCCGGACGAAAACAGGTCCCTAGGTACGCGACTGGGCCGATATTCGGCGTCCGGACTGAATTTCGGCGTCCGGATCGGCGTCCTAGGTAGGCGAGTGAAGATGCTCTTAGGGCAGCGGCGCATGGCGTGTTCATAAGAGCAAGTACAATAAGCTTATGTAAGCAGGCTATAAGCCTTTAAATAATATATTTGAGATGATGTGGATGAGAGAGAAGTGGAGAGAGAAGATTAGTGGGCTCTCATGCAAGAGCCAGCTATAGCACGTGCTCCTAGGCACTTTGTGTGAATGTAAGGTGGGCCTTAGTCAAATAAAGTAGTATATAGTTATAGCTAACTATTGTACATGTTGACTATTAGGTTGGCTATAGATGACGTGGCGACGGCTTATAGCCAACAGCAGGCTTTATTATTGAACTTGCTCTAAGGAGAGAGAGAATAAGGATAGGAGAGATGTGAGGCGTGCAGTTTTCCCTTTTTGGTAGGCGCGTCGAGTTATAGTGCGGAACGAACGGCCTAGGGGATCGTTTCGTTCTTTCCCTAGAGAGAGTACTGTCATTTTTCTTATTTTATTCATACTTTTTCTTTTTTTTAGAAGCGTTCGGCTTTGAATTGGGATAGGGTATTGCCAGCAGCAAGATAGGGCCAGATGCCAACCTTTACTGGGCCTTTGCCATAGCACAGGCCCTGGTTTTGTTTAAAAAAATAGTTGGATTTCCTCAAAACAATTACTCTAACCGCTATTTGTTGAACCTTTTTTTTTTGGCTCGCCCATGGTGATTAAAAGGCGATCTAGGTTATAACGGGGCCGCCGCCTGGGGATGATGCGTTTTCCGGTGATTTGATAAGCAGTGTTGTCTTTGTTCCCTGAAAAGGGCCTCTTCCTCCCATGGAGATGATCTAGCGGTGAGTTCTTTTCCCTCCCCTGGAGTTATTGCGGCGGTGAGGTCTAGTTTTCCTCCCCTGGAGTCCATCCAGCGGTGAGGTCTTTCTTGTGGGTTGCTAATTTTGATGAAGTTGAGTTATACCTGGAGGAAACCAGTCCCATCGCAATGAGGCTCATCAGTTCGAATTGTTGAGGACTGGGAAAATCTTCGGTTGTCCGTGCGCTCCTGAAGTTGATGGACAAATTGAGGACAGACGTTTTATTTGAGGCCAGACGTTTTATTTATGTCCGAGACACATCTCACTAAGATAAGGGCAGATAATCTAAGGAGAAATCTGAAATTCAACCATATAATAATGACCAATAGTGATGGCAGGAGTGGTGGCCTCCTACTACTTTGGAGGGCTGAGCTCAAGGTCTCATCAACAGTTGACCATGAGAACTATCTTGACATCCGTATAGAGGAGAGTAGCACCAACGGATGGCGGCATATATGGAGAACCAAGCGGAAGTCACAAGCACCTCACTTGGGATTACTTGCGTGATTTTGAGAGCCATGTCTAATCAGCCTTGGATTATCTTTGGGGATTACAAATGAAATCTTGGAGGGAGTACCTTCCAATTTATGTTTTGCAAGAGTAGCCAGATGAGGAGCTGCATTTCCCCCTTCCGCATTTAGCTTCCAAACCTGCTCCAGATCCATAAGGCGCAGCCAGCCTTCGGATTGCAAATCATGGGCCGACCGGGCAGATTATATTCCGTCATAGGTTGATCGTCAGTGAAATGAATCTTGTATGTTAGTCTACACCAAGTTCTGAATTTTCTTCTCGAGTGGGGACTATTGCTCCCTTTCCTCGGTAGTGCCGATCCTTTGCAATGGAAAAGTCATATTAGATCTAAGACACCGGTGTTCCTGGTGCAAAAGGTAAATTTTAAGAACTTATACGATTGTCAAAAAATCACCAAAAAATGCACGCATGTAGTAGTAATCTACATGTTTGCTGGACCGATAAATTTGCACATAATAATTCAAAGAATGCAGCCCGGGGCAAAAGAAGAAGTTTCTCACGTTTCTACAATGTGTTTTTCTACCCCTGTTCCTTGTTTGTTTTGCACAACAAGCAAATACCAACATTACTTGGTACGTACGTATGCCGCCAGGGAGAGTCAACACGAGGAGAGAAAATTCATCTAGGGTTCTGCGCCCCTCATCGGTGGCGTCGCCTGTCCGCTTCGTCTTTGTTTGTCCTGGAGTTTTGAAGACGTGGCGGACCACAGCCTCTCGTCGGTGGGAGGTTTTCTGTTCTTTGTTTTTCTGTTTTCTAGTGTCTTTTATGGATGTTGGCTATATCCTGAAGTCAGAATAAGGTCCTCCTCACTTTATTCTTACTCCGGTGGTGCATCTAGTGCCGATGGAGGGCGCGTGGAGTCGTTTGTCCAGCGGATCTCCTGAGATTCTGTGTGTTTTTGTGTTCGTCGGTTTGTTTTCAGTTCTCCTCGGATCTACGGATATCATCATTAGCGATGGTTGCTTCTCTAATACGCTGGTCCTTTGTGGCCTTAGCACAATGATTTTCCTACTATAACAAGCTCTATTACGATAAGCTTTGCCCTACTCCGGTGATGGAGGGGCGATGACGGCGACGTGTCTTCGGCTCGCGCTTGTGTTTGTAGTCATCGCTAGGTGGTCCAATGACATATTTGTAACTTTTATTACTTTTAGATCTCTTTGTTGGGAATATGCCCTAGAGGCAATCATGTATGATGATATTTCCTATTGTATTCATAAAGTTATTAAGTTGTCCTTGTATAAACATCTGATGTGTATCATTGAATATGTGATTTGGTTGTGGAACTATGCATTCATGTTGTTTGTACTAAATATCCTTGGTCATTGAGGTTGTGCTGGACACACAACTTAGACCAATGTGAAAGTTGGCTTGATGACTCGGTTCCACTTGTCATGGGCATGGAGATGCTATTCCAACTTACACAGATTCGGCTAAAGAGTTTAGCGAGTCGGATTGACCCATATTGAGGTATAACGAACTAGCTGTCATTTGTATATCTCAATCAATGTAATCCTTAGACCTGAGGTTGTTGCATAGTCCGAGTTGAGGATCACCGACTTAGGTTCTGTCAAATGCTGATCCGTGAATCGGTGGGTTATAAAGGCGAGTTCGGTCGATCGAGAATCAAGCTGCGTGATGTGAATAACCAAGATGGGATTTTGCCCCTCCACTTGGAGAGATATTCTCTGGGCCCTCTCGTGAGATATGATTCGGAAAGCATGGCCATGCACGACTCGGTTAAGTGTTAACCGAGGCGATCGACTAAGAGTTAGTTGGGTGAATCACTTATCTCGGATTGAGAAGAGAGTCGGACTATTTAAGGGATGACATATATTCGCCTATAGTCTGACAAGGTATATCGTGAGGCAAAAAGGACTCGGACGCAAGTCACATTGGAAAGGCAAGTCGTCATGACTCTTTGGTACTTGGGAGTCGGCACGTTCTGCTAGGAGCCGCTACCGACTGATTGATTGAGAGTTGGACTCCAATCGTGTCCAATTAGCCATGAGCCTGCGGGGTCACACACTTAAGAGCGGGAGCAAGTTCGGATTGGATCTGAACATGTAATCTGGTTGGGTTTGACCTAAACCGGATTAGGACTGAGTTAGTGAGTTGGACTCATGGTGACTAGTGTTATATGTGCTTTAGTGAATGGGTCGCGCGAGCAGAGCCCACATTCACTCCCTATATATAGTGGAGCACCGTAACCCAGAAGGGTTAATCGTTGTTCGGTTAGGTCATTCCATGTGTTGGAAACCCTAGCTCCACAGCAGTCCTAGCCGTCGATATGAACCTAGCAGTTCGCCGCCGGTGCTCCTCCTTGTACGTGTGGATACCAACAGAGGTGTTGTGCGATCAGCACCAGGACGATCGGATCGTGAGGACTGCACTGCATCAACTGACGCGCTATATCAGTAATCCGCAACTGCGCGTCTAGTGGTAAACCTCGTCGCCTTCTACCTCAGCTAGATCTTGGGATCACCACGTTAGAGGAAAAAGTTTTGTTTTATCTCTGCGTGGCCCAACAGTGGTATCAGAGCGATAGCTTCTGGTTTTAGGCTCGAGATCTCACATATGTGATATGCGGTTGGCTGTAGATGAGATCTATGTGCTGTTTGGTGGTCGATCTATGAGATAGATCGGTTTTGTCTGGTTGATTGGATCAACGTGCTCGGGAATGGTAGATCTGATTTCCGTGATCATCTCGCTAAGGTCGTGGAACGACATACCCCTACCGGTCGGCTTCCGCCATCGGGGTAGACTGTGACACGTAAATCTAGAAGCGGTGATCGAAGATCAAAGAGTTTGATCGAATCGGAACGATGGTCGGAATCCATGTCCGGATCGTAGATGAGATCTACGTTTTCAGAAAAATCGTCGGTATGCCGCACCGCGAGGACCGCGGCCATACTGTCGTAGCGCCTTAGATGTCGTTGCGAGTTTCACAACGCCGGTAGATATTGTATCTATGCATAGCTTGTTTTTGCATGAAGTTATGAATGGTATGGTTCATGTGCATGTGATGTATGTGTGTAATCCATACGTGATCTGCGAATCAAGGTTTTTGTCAGCCGGCTGGAGCCTAGGTTCTTTCATTTTATTGTATAACGACCTGCGTGTCGGATTCTCTATGTAATTTACTTTACTAAGCTAGTGTAGCTGTTTGGAGAACCCGGAAGGCATGCAAGGCGCTGTACATGCGACATGGAGTAAGACGGCAAGTGACAAGAGTTGGCACGAGTCGGATTACAGGCTTTGTGGAGATGGAGATCGCCATGAAGAGAGCCATACCATTTCACATTATAAAAGCTTTATTTTGCGTTATTGTTATGTCTCAGTTTTACCTCTATTAGATAGTTGGTAAAATTTAATCCCTCAAAGAAGGTCTAGTCGGTTTTCCCGCCAGTATTTGCACCATCACAAGTCAGACATTTTTGGTAGTGGGCTCATAAAATTGAGGTGCTGCCAATTCTTTCCGACTAGGTGGGTTCGAGTGGGACGCTTACTGCAGAAACACTCGGTAAGCTAGACGGGTCTATCACAACGGTTGTGGGACTCGGGGAAAATTCGGATGGGAGCCGGGGCATGTGATGCCACCCGTCCAACAGGAGTCGTATGAGATACGATTGACAAGGAGTTGTCTACCTAGATCACTTGGCGGCTAGCGGTGATGCTAAAGCTCACTAGCCGACTTGCTTATTTAGGATCCTGAATCACTAAGCAACCATCGGAGGGGTGTTGGTTCTAGTGGGAGCATAAAATATTAAAATGTTTAATATGCTTGCTCTTTGATGAATACATGTCTTAAGTGTTTTGCATATTTTCTATTGTAGATCATGGCACCAAGTAGCAGTCACTCTCAGATATCCGGTTTTGCGTTGAGAACTATTCTTGAGAAAGATAAACTGAACGACACTAATTTTACCAACTGGTATCGAAATCTGAGAATTGTTCTCAAACAAGAAAAGAAGGACCATGTCCTAGACAACCCACTTCGGATGAGCGAATGAGAATGCATCGTCACAGCCACCAATGCCTACCGTCGGGCTAAGGATGAGTCCACGGATATTAGTTGTCTTATGCTTGCTCACATGGAACCGGACTTGCAAAAGCAGTTCGAGCATGTTGAGGCCTACGATATGATCGAAAGCCTCAAAAGTATGTTCCAAGATCAGGCGAAGACTAAGAGGTATCAAGTCTCTCAGGCTTTGCTGAGTTGCAAGCTTAAGGATGGTGATCCACTGAGTCCGCATGTGATCAAAATGGTTGGTTACGTGCAGTCTCTGGAGAGGCTTGGCTACCCCATAAGCGAAGAGTTCGCTACAGATATAATTCTGAACTCTCTTCCTAGTGCATATGGGCAGTTCATTTCGAACTACCGCATGCATGGTATGGATAAGAAGCTCACTGAGTTACATGGGATGCTCAAGCAGGCAGAGGCGAATCTCAAGAAGGGCGCCAATCAAGTGTTGATGGTGCAGAATAAGGCTAAGTTCAAGAAGAGTTCTTGGACTAAGAAGAAGACTAAGTCAGGAGGAAAGCAGGCTCAGGACCCGGTCCCAAGCGCTTCCTCAGGGACTAAGCCATCTCCTTCAGCCGGATCCACTTGCTTCTACTGCAAGGCGGATGGCCCGGAAGAGGCTGCAGCAAGTACTTGGCCGACAAAGCCAAGAGTGGAGGTATGACTTGACTCAGGTACACTTGTTTGCAATGTTATAGACATATATCTTGTCGATGCACCTAATAGTTCTTGGGTATATGATACGGATCGATTATTCACATCGCAACTCGTTGCGTGGACCGTAAGAACTAGGAGCGTAGCAAGAGGCGAGGTTGATATTCAGTCGGCAACAAAGAAAGAGTTCGCATTGGAAGTCGACGATGCAACTTCATTTACCTTCCGGATTCATTATGGAACTGAATAATTGTTATTATGTTCCAATGCTCAGTCGAAACATTATTTCTGCTTCATGTTTGATGAGGCAAGGCTATGAGTCGAATATCAAGAATAATGGTTGTTCTTTGTATTTGAATGATATGTTTCACGGCTTTGCACCCGTGAGACGGGTTATTTATTTTGAATCTTGATGGTGAGTCGGTTTATAACATAAATGTTAAAAGGTTGAAACCAAATGATCGAATATGACTTACTTTTGCAATGTCGGCTTGGTCATATAAGTTGGAAACGCATGAAGAAGCTCCATGATGATGGACTCCTAACTTCGTTCGACTTGGAGTCGTTCGAGACATGCGAATCTTGCCTACTCGGCAAAATGACCAAGACACCTTTTGCAAAGAGTTGCGAAAGGGCGTCCGACTTGTTGGGACTAGTACATAGTGATGTATGTGGACCAATGAGCATGACAGCCAGGGGTGGTTATGAGTACTTCATTACCTTCACTGATGATTTGAGTAGGTATGGATATATCTACTTGATGAAACATAAGTCGGAAGCCTTTGAAAAGTTCAAAGAATTCCAGAATGAAGCACAGAATCAACTCGGCAAGAAAATAAAGTTTCTTCGGTCGGACCGAGGAGGCGAGTACATGAGCCATGAGTTTGATGACCATCGAAAAGTTGTGGAATAGTTCCTCAACTTACTCCTCCGAGAACGCCTACAAAGGAATGGTGTTTCGGAAAGGCGGAATCGGACCTTGTTGGACATGGTACGATCAATGATGAGTCGGACAGATCTGCCTTTATCATTTTGGGGTTATTGTCTAGAAACATCGGCGTTCACACTAAACAGAGTACCATCAAAATCGGTAGAGAAGACACCGCATGAGATGTGGACAGGCAAAAAGGCGAGTTTGTATTTTTTTAAGATTTGGGGTTGTGAAGCATTTGTCAAGCGACTTCAGTCGGACAAGCTTACAGCCAAGTCGGATAAGTGTATTTTCGTGGGGTATCCGAGGGAAACCTTGGGTTACTACTTCTACAACCGAGAAGAGGGCAAAGTGTTTGTCGCTCGGAACGGTGTTTTCCATGAGAAAGAGTTTCTCAGTCGGGGAGTAAGTGGGTGAAGGGTTCGCAGCATAGAAAACAAAAATTTTCCTACGATGGGAACAACTATGTACCAAGATCTATCTACTAGATACAAACAACGGGCGGATGTATATCCGTAGAGAACATACCCTTGAAGACCGACAAAGCTTAACGAGTCCAAACTCGTGGTTGATGTAGACGATCTCTTGCCGATCTCAAGATCGAGAGGAAGTCCTAGCCGCAAAAAGCCAGCGCATCCGTGCTTTCGCACACGCTCGAGGCACCGAGCAACCTCCGCCTCCTCGCTCCAGCGATGCAATGAATCACAACTCTTTCTTGCCGAAAAGCCACCGGGAACATGTATCTCGCTAGTCCGAGACCATGGGGATAAAATCTAGAGGGGAGAGAGATCCTTCACGAGGAGGTGTGGTGTGAGAGGAGGAGGGGCCTTTTATGGGGAGGGGGCACCCAAGGGCCATGCGCCCAGCCATGGGGCTGCCCCACCTCTTCCACATTCATGTGGGTGGAGCTCCCACTCAAAATGAAAAGCCTCCACTCCCATTAAAAAGCCTCCACTCATAAATCCACTCACATGCATTAAATTTCCACCAAATTTAATGCAAGCTCTCATTTAAATAAAACTCTTTTATTTATTTATTCAGAATTTTGTTAATTACTTTAATTAACAAACATTCACATAAAACCCTTGCTAGTATTCCATTTCACATGCGTAACCAGTTCAAGAATTTCAACCAAAGCAGTTTGTGTCTAGTGAAATAAATTCCTGCGCTTTCCTTTTCTTTTCGGCATGAAACTTTTGCTCCAAATGGATGTCGGTGTCTCTTAAGTGTGTCACCCTACGGTTCGCGAATAATGCGGACATGATCGAAACCCTCTCAGATCAATAATCAGAAGCGAGATCTGGAAACCCATACTGACTCCCACACATTCAACGATGACTTTCTTGTGATCGTCGGAACCTTTTACGCTAGTATCTTAATCCTTTTGTTTTGCGATATATTACATGTCCGAGATTCGATCATCGGTATCTCCATACCTAGTTTGATCTCGTTACTGACATGCACTCTTTTCTCATTCCCGTGATATAACATTCTAGTGATCAAATCACTTGCTTGCAAGCTAACCAATGTGATATCACCGAGAGGGCCCAGTATATCTATCCGTCATCGGGATGAACAAATTCCTCTCGATCCATGGGCCTCAACATAACACTTTAGTAGTTACGAACCCATCTTTATAATCACCCCATTACGGTGTGACGTTTGATGTTATCAAGAAACTCTTCCGGTGTTAGTGATTGACATGATCTCATGGTCTAAGGATTAGGATCACTTCGTAAGTTGTTATAGCAATATAAACTTAATGACTTTGATCGTAATGCTATACTTCGGATGAATGTTCATCACACCATTACACTAATGTTGTGACCTCGTTATTAACAACATCCAATGTCCATGATCGTGAAACCTATGATCATCTTGTTAATCAACGAGCTAGTTTATAAGAGAGGCATAACTAGGAACTTTCTATTTGTTTATTAAACACACATGTATTAACGTTTCCGTATTAATACAATTATAGCATGCAAAATAAACATTTATCATAAATAAGGAATACGATAATAACCACTTTATTATTGCCTCTCGGGCATATCCCTTCAGTCTCCCACTTGCACTAGAGACAATAATCTAGTTTGAGAACTTTGTGTATTGAACACCTATGGCTTTCTGGTGTTCCATATACACAATTGCAAGTGGTTAACATAATCTACGGAGCTGACGCTTCAGGTCCGTGTGTATTTGCATGTCTTTGCGTCTTCACGCATCACTCATTCTCCAATGAGATGACATTGTATAAATTTGGTCTTTCGGTGAGACCTTTAGTTCCTTGGGGTTAAAACACGTCGATACTATTGTCATACAATATATCTTTAGTGTTAGCCCGTTGCGAACCACACCTTAGTTTGATAACAAACTACTTGACACAAATTCCCTCCTTTGCTGCTACTATAGCAGTCACATACTTAGCCTTTTGTTGTAGTATTCGTCACAATGTCTTAACTTTGGAACTCTTCCAAATCCATCATGGAATCTCCTTTCCATTACATTGTGCCACCCATAGTTTAAATTGAGATAAACTTAATTTGTATCTTGTGACAAAACTAGTATCAATGTAACGCTTTACAATGAACTATTTTTAATTGTTTGTCACCTCTACACAAATATATTCTTAGTTCTTCCAAAAGATCATAAGAATATCCTTACTATAGTCCAATGATCATTTTATGATTCATTCTGGTATATGCTCATAACACTTAGAGCATAGGACATATCTGGATGTGTACATATCATGGTATGATTGATCAAAACATTTTGTGATTTCACTCATCAAGTGTCAAAACACTTGAATCTTGTTTCACTTATCAAGTGTCGATACACTTGAATCTTGATTCAATTCCTTTCCATGTGACAAGAACCGTTTCTTGTTTATTCTATATTGAACTCCTTCAATATCTCATATATGTACGTTTGGCACAACCATATTGGCGTTACAGTCTATCCACTATAGACATTCACGCTAAATATTCGGGTTTTGCCTAAGTCTTTCATCGAAATGAAATTCTTAACCATTGTCAATAAAATATACATCATTTCTAATCAACAAGATGTCTTCCACATAATGTATTAGAAATATGTCTTAGCGCTCCCACTTAATTTCTTGCAAATGCAAGCATCTTCATCGTCTCCTGATGAAAACTCGTTTTCATCATGGTGAAGATTCCAACTCCGCGATGCTTACTTCAACCATTGAAGTTTGCATGCCCTTTTTAGCATCCTTTGAATTAACAAAACCCTTTGGATCGTGTCATGTACACGTCCTAGGTAACCATTCTATTAGAAGAACTTTGTTTTGTTTATTCATCTACCATATAATGATTATATGTAGTGGTTGCTACTTTAATCCGTCAGACTAAATATCGCTATGAAAGATCAAATCTTGTCATAGTCAACTCTTTGAACATTGTCATAAAATACTTTACAACATGTCGAATATTTCATAGATATGAGACATCCATGTCTGTTCTTTATAGATCCAAATCGACCGATAGGTTTTACACCTTTAGAGGGTCTTCCAAGTTCAAAACTTGATTTCTCGTATATGGAACTATCACGGATTTTATGGCTTCAAGCCATTTGACGTGAGTCGGGCCCATCATCGCTTCTTTGTATGTATTCGGTTCATCATTGTCAAACAATAATGATCTACTCTCAAATCTTAGCATTTGATTGTTTAACCGACCTTCTTGGTTCAATAGGAACTTTAGACCTCCGTGACCACAACCTTTGAGGCACATAAGCTATGAGCATTATGGCAGCCTCCAGAACGATTTCCGGCGCTGCGCAACTTAGCACATTTAGCTAAGGTTCGTTAACCTTATCAAAGTTCTATTGTCCTCCCACTTAACTTTTATGAAAAATTCCTTCTTCAAGAAACTTTACATTTCAAGCGACAAACCCTTTTGTCCTTGGTGTTATGGAGGAATAACCAATTGTTATTCGAAATAACCTACAAAGACATGCTCATCCGACTTTGGTTGTAAACATCTTACTTATGTTTAGTATACCAAAATTTAAGAAATGACAACTTGGGTTTTACCCCAAACCATAACTCCCATGGTGTCATTTCAACGGATCTAGATGGAGCTCTTTTCAGTGTAAAAGCGGTAGTCTCTAAAGCTTTAATCTTTTAAAACATAATGGCAGTTTTATAAATAACACCTTTGATCCAACCATGTCAAACAAGGTTTCATTACAAATCTCAAACACTCCATACTCCTATGGTGTTTTGGGAGATGTAAATCTAGGTGTTTTGCTAAACTTGCAACTCAAATAAATCTCTTTATGATAAAATCATAATTCATTTATTTTCTTGTTACACTTGTAACTCAAATAAATCCCTTCATGATCAAATCATAATTCATTTATTTCTCATGTTACAATGATTTTTCACTTCATCTTGAAAGTCTTTGAAACATTTTCAAATATTTCATACTTGTTTCTCATTAGGTGAACATTCACTCAAATTTCCGGAGAAAGCATATGAAGTTGAAACCCATCGCTTACGACTGCACATAATGGACTATATACATCGATATGTATAAATTCCAATAATTTAGTCGTTCTTCTTTGGCCTTTGAGCAATTTTTAATTATCACGTGGAAAGTCTCACAAGCGTCACTTGATCAAATCAAAGACTCCAAAAATCCATGAAAATGGAGATTCTTCATGTTTTCTTTCCAATATAATTTAAACAGCGATGTCACTTCATAAGTGATCTTTCAATCATTTGTCTTGCAACATTTTAGCATTAGGATTTATGGATGTGATTTCTTCAACTAGATTTGTAAATCATCCATCTTATATGGAATACGGTAATTATTTGAACAACCTTTGTTCTTATAATACCTGATTCAAATAACAATTATTAAAACAAATCTTGAAGTCTTTCTTCAACTAGATTTGTAAATCATCCATCTTATATGGAATACGGTAATTATTTGAACAACCTTTGTTCTTATAATACCTGATTCAAATAACAATTATTAAAACAAATCTTGAAGTCAAGCTTTGATGTCAACGAGAAATACAAACAACGGTTTGTTTGTTTTCGATGAACATCATCACATTTTCTCTTGCTAGTTACTTAGGCCATTGTGGTTCATGAATTGCATTGTTCCGTATGACATTTCATACCAACCAATTCGGTATCCAATACCCAAGAACCACATTGTTTAACAAGCAAAGAATACAACCATAACATGTATATCATATATATACCTAAATTGGATATTTCCAATCTTTTCTTTTCTGCCAAATATATTTTATAGATTCTCTTTCAGCATTTCCTTTTCCTTTTAAAAGAATCTATCAACATCAAAAGTGGCGCCATATACATGACACATAGTCCAAAGCGTGTATATTCAAATAATAATACCTTTGGACTTGCACTTTGAAGTAGATCACCATCATCAAAATGATCGGTATTCTTTCAAAATCCATTCTTTAGTAATCTTTTAGTGTAGTAAACACTTTACATACATCTTCTATTCATCCTTATCATGACGACATTCATGATCAAGCTACTTTAGCTTATAAAGGCGTGAGTATAACATTACTTTCCAAAACCCTTTTGGATGATTAGTATGTCTAGCATCTCCAACCGTCGTAAATGCGCATCCAATATGAGAACAGATATATACTCTATCATATTGCAACCAAAACATTGTTTCAGATATCGTTATATCTGCCACACATGATGGTTTCTGAAACAATTCTTTCGGCTCCTAGATAAACTTTATGTTTAAATCAAGAATCATGGAGGCAAACATGATACTTAAGATACTAACATCGAGTTGTTACTCTCGATTTAATACCAATTATTAAATTTCACGGAGTAAATAGAAATTTCTGAAAGTTTGCAATAGGACTTTAAACTTTAGATTGACACTCAACGCAATACGATACCAGTTCGTAAAGTATATATCCAGAATCTTATAGTTCTATTATCTCAATTACAACTATGCATAAGGTGGTGAATGAATGCCAATGACTACAACAAATTATGCAAATTCACTTTGATTTAATTTATGATAAATTGAGTTCTACTAATCCAAATTAGAAATGAACTCCCACTCAAAACGACATCCCTCGTGCCTTTTGGTGATTACATGAACCAAATCCACTACACCAAGTCCGATCATCACGTGAGTCGATTGTAGCTTCAAAGCGAGCATCAAATGGGCATCATATCTACTATATGACTCATGCTTAACCTTTCGGTCCGTGTTCCGAGGCCATGTCGTACATGCTAGGCTCGCCAAGTAAGAACCTTAGTATTCACGTGTAAGCTGTCTTACACCAGAGTGCTCGAGATTCAAGTACACCCGATCATCACGTGATGTCTTGAAGCGACGAAACATTGTCGGTGCATACTTAAGGAAGAACACATTTTATCTTGATATCTAAATGAGGGATCATCTTATTATGCTAATAAAACGCCAAACAAGCAATATAAGATGCTATCAAACATCACATGTTTATTAGTGGAATGATATGGTTCTTGCATATGATCTCTATCATGTGCATCGTGGTATGATCACTATCATACCTTTATGTGTAAGTCCAAGGTCTATGGAGATTACACGTTATGTGTGTTGTAAGAGTATCATCTTATACTTCTACTTACAACATCACCACATCATAACACTAGCCCAGCAACAATCTAAACTAGACGCCTCTAATTTATCCATTGCAAGTTTTACGTGGCTTAGGGCTTTCGAGATAGAACCGTTCTTACCTACGAACATGAACCACAACGAGGATAACCAAATTGTTGACAACTCGTTGCAAATTAGATATTGACTATAGTAGGAGAGACAGACACCCGCTAGCCACTTATGCAAAACTAGTTGCATGTCAAGCGTGGAACAGGTCTCATGTGCGAGGACATGTAAAGTTTGTCCGGCCGCTTCATCCCACTATGCCACCAATATCCAAAGTACAACTAAGAAGCAATAAAATGATCATCATCGCCCACATAATCATATGTGTACTACCTGCAAAGTATCTACGCATAGATCCGGCTCGATACCCTTTGAAGGGTTCGCAGATAGAAAACAAAAATTTTCCTCGATGGGAACAACTATGTACCAAGATCTATCTACTAGATACAAACAACGGGCGGATGTATATCCGTGAACATACCCTTGAAGACCGACAAAGCTTAACGAGTCCAAACTCGTGGTTGATGTAGACGATCTCTTGCCGATCTCAAGATCGAGAGGAAGTCCTAGCGCCAAGCAAAACGGCGCATCCGTGCTCGCACACACGTTCGAGGCACGAGCAACCTCCGCCTCCTCGCTCCAGCGATGCAGCGGAAGCACAACTCTTTCTTGCCGAAAAGCCACGGGAACATGTATCTCGCTAGTCCGAGACCATGGGGATAAAATCTAGAGGGAGAGATCCTTCACGAGGAGGTGTGGTGTGAGAGGAGGAGAGGGGCCTTTTATAGGGGAGAGGGGGCACCCAAGGGGCCATGCGCCCAGCCATGGGGCTGCCCCCACCTCTTCCACATTCATGTGGTGGAGCTCCCACTCAAAATGAAAAGCCTCCACTCCCATTAAAAGCCTCCACTCATAAATCCACTCACATGCATTAAATTTCCACCAAATTTAATGCAAGCTCTCATTTAAATAAAACTCTTTTATTTATTTATTCAGAATTTTGTTAATTACTTTAATTAACAAACATTCACATAAAACCCTTGCTAGTATTCCATTTCACATGCAGAACAGTTTGACAATTTCAAGCAAAGCTTGATTGTCTAGTGAAATAAATTCCTGCGCTTTCCTTTTCTTTTCGGCATGAAACTTTTGCTCCAAATGGATGTCGGTGTCTCTTAAGTGTGTCACCCTACGGTTCGCGAATAATGCGGACATGATCGAGACCCCTCGGATCAATAATCGAGCGGGATCCGAGACCCATCGACTCCCACACATTCAACGATGACTTTCTTGTGATCGTCGGAACCTTTACGCTAGTATCTTAATCCTTTTGTTTCGCGATATATTACATGTCCGAGATTCGATCATCGGTATCTCCATACCTAGTTTGATCTCGTTCGACATGCACTCTTTTCTCGTTCCGTGATATAACATTCTAGTGATCAAATCACTTGCTTGCAAGCTAATCAATGTGATATCACCGAGAGGGCCCAGTATATCTATCCGTCATCGGGATGAACAAATTCCACTCTCGATCCATGGGCCTCAACATAACACTTTAGTAGTTCGAACCCATCTTTATAATCACCTGTTACGGTGTGACGTTTGATGTTATCAAGAAACTCTTCCGGTGTTAGTGATTGACATGATCTCATGGTCTAAGGATTAGGATCACTTAAGTTGTTATAGCAATATAAACTCAATGACTTTGATCGTAATGCTATACTTCGGATGAATGTTCATCACACCATTACACTAATGTTGTGACCTCGTTATTAACAACATCCAATGTCCATGATCAGGAAACCTATGATCATCTTGTTAATCAACGAGCTAGTTTATAAGAGAGGCATAACTAGGAACTTTCTATTTGTTTATTAAACACACATGTATTAACGTTTCCGTATTAATACAATTATAGCATGCAAAATAAACATTTATCATAAATAAGGAATACGATAATAACCACTTTATTATTGCCTCTCGGGCATATTCCCTTCAGTGGGAGCATGGTGCAGCTCAAAGAAATTCGAGAGGAACCGGCTAGTAGCGAGTCGGCAAAAACCTTGGAGGTTGAGCCGGTCGTGGCAGCTGAGCCGGCAGCAGCACCTGTACTACGAAGATCGGCAAGATTACGAAGTGTTCGTGATGTGTTACTATTAGACAATGATGAGCCGACAAATTATTCGGAAGCGATGGTGGGATCTGATTCTGAGTCATGGCTTGGAGCCATGAGATCCGAGATAAAATCCATGGATGAAAATCAAGTTTGGAACTTGGTTGATCTGCCATACGGTGCAAGACCCGTCGAGTGCAAATGGGTCTTTAAGAAGAAAACTGATATGGATGGAAATGTTTCAATCTATAAAGCACGCCTTGTCGCAAAGGGGTTCCGACAAGTTCAAGGAGTTGATTACGACGAGACTTTCTCGCCCGTAGCAATGCTTAAATCAGTTCGGATCATGTTAGCTATAGCAGCCTATTTCGACTATGAGATATGGCAGATGGATGTCAAAACGGCTTTCCTTAACGGAAATTTAACCGAGGACGTGTATATGATACATCCCGAGGGTTTTGTCGATCTGGCTAATGCTGACAAGGTATGCAAACTTCATAAATCTATTTATGGGTTGAAGCAAGCATCTCGGAGTTGGAATATTCGCTTTGATGAGGTAGTCAAATCATTTGGCTTCATCAAGACTGATCATGATTCTTGTTTGTACAAGAAGTTTAGTGGGAACAAAGTAAATTTTATAATATTATATGTGGATGACATAGTACTGATTGGAAATGATGTCCAGATGTTGCAAGAAACCAAGGAATCATTGGAAAGGAGTTTCTCAATGAAAGACTTGGGTGAGGCAACATACATCCTCGGAATCCGGATCTATAGAGATAGATCAAGGAGGCTCATTGGATTGAGCCAGAGTACTTATTTGGACAAAGTGTTGAAGAAATTCAACATGGAATCGTCTAAGAAGGGGTTCTTACCGATGTACCATGGTGTAAAACTTAGCAAGACTCAGTGTCCTTCGACAACTGATGAGCGAAGTCGGATGAGTGCGATTCCATATGCTTCTGTAGTCGGATCCATCATGTACGCCATGATTTGTACTAGGTCGGATGTTTCATATGCTCTAAGTGTTGTGAGCAGATACCAGGTTGATCCTGGATAAATCCACTGGACAGCGGCTAAAAATATCCTAAAGTACTTGATAAGGACTAAGGATATGTTTTTGGTTTATGGTGGTGAAGATGAACTCAGTGTAAAGGGTTACACGGATGCGAGTTATCTTACCGACTCTGATGATTCTCGCTCGCAATTCGGATACGTGTTTATTATAAACGTAGGTGCTGTGAGCTGGAAGAGTTCCAAGCAAGAGACTGTGTCTGCGTCTACAACAGAGGCTGAGTATATTGCCGCCTCGGAGGCAGCAAAGGAAGCTGTTTGGATGAGGAATTTCCTCATGGATCTTGGTGTGGTTCAGGGCTCGTCCAATCCGTTGGACGTGTATTGTGACAACAATGGTGCTATTGCACAAGCCAAGGAACCTAGACAACACCAGAAGAACAAGCACATACTCATGCGGTACCACCTGATTCGCCAGTTCGTGGATCAGGGTGATATCAAGTTATGCAAGGTACACACGGATGAAAATATTGCGGATCCGTTGACAAAGCCGTTACCCCAGTCGAAGCATGAGGCGCACCTGAGAGCCATGGGCATTAGATGCTTAGACATGTGATGTCGAAAGATTGACTCTAGTGCAAGTGGGAGACTGTTGGGAATATGCCCTAGAGGCAATCATGTATGATGATATTTCCCATTGTATTCATAAAGTTATTAAGTTGTCCTTGTATAAATATCTGATGTGTACCATTGAATATGTGATTTGGTTGTGGAACTATGCATTCATGTTGTTTGTACTAAATATCCTTGGTCATTGAGGTTGTGCTGGACACACAACTTAGACCAATGTGAAAGTTGGCTTGATGAATCGGTTCCACTTGTCATGGGCATGGAGATGCTATTCCAACTTACACAGATTCGGCTAAAGAGTTTAGCGAGTCGGATTGACCCATATTGAGGTACAACGAACTAGCTGTCATTTGTATATCTCAATCAATGTAATCCTTAGACCTGAGGTTGTTGCATAGTCCGAGTTGAGGATCACTGACTTAGGTTCTGTCAAACGCTGATCCGTAACTGGTCAGTTATAAAGGCAGAGTTCGGGTTGACTGAGAATCAAGCTGCGTGATATGAATAACCAAGATGGGATTTTGCCCCTCCACTTGGAGAGATATTCTCTGGGCCCTCTCGTGAGATATGATTCGGAAAGCATGGCCATGCACGACTCGGTTAAGTGTTAACTGAGGCGATCGACTAAGAGTTAGTCGGGTGAATCACTTATCTCGGATCGAAAAGAGAGTCAGACTATTTAAGGGATGACATATATTCGCCTATAGTCTGACAAGGTATATCGTGAGTAAAAAGGGACTCGGACGCAAGTCGCAATGGAAAGGCAAGTCGTCATGACTCTGGTACTTGGGAGTCGACACGTTATGCTAGGAGCCGCTACCGACTGATCGATTGAGAGTTGGACTCCAATCGTGTCCAAGTAGCCATGAGCCTGTGGGGTCACACACTTAAGAGCGGGAGCAAGTTCAGATTGGATCTGAACATGTAATCTGGTTGGGTTGGACCTAAACCGGATTAGGGATGAGTTAGTGAGTTGGACTCACGGTGACTAGTGTTATATGGGCTTTAGTGAATGGGTCGCGCGAGCAGAGCCCACGTTCACTCCCTATATATAGTGGAGCACCGTAACCCAGAAGGGTTAATCGTTGTTCGGTTAGGTCATTCCATGTGTTGGAAACCCTAACTCCATAGCAGTCCTAGCCGTCGATACGAACCTAGCAGTTCGCCGCCGGTGCTCCTCCTTGTACGTGTGGATACCAGCAGAGGTGTTGTGCGATCATCAACAGGACGATCGGATCGTGGGGACTGCACTGCATCAACTGACGCGCTACATCAGTAATCCGCAACTGCGCATCTAGTGGTAAACCTCGTCGCCTTATACCTCAGCTAGATCTTGGGATCACCACGTTAGAAAAAAAAGTTTTCTTTTATCTCTGTGTGGCCCAACACTCTTTGGGCTACCATTGATGATTATTAATAGATTGGTGGAATTTCGTAAAAAATACCAACATTACTTTTTGAATATTATTCCGATAGTAATGAAGATTGAAATTTCTGCCTCGTCGTTTTGAGTATTTTTTGTGATACTGCGAAGTTTTGAAGAGTAATACTCCCTCCGTCCAGAATTAAGTGATCTGCATTAGCCTAGATTATATACCTAGACACATTTAGTATATAAATACATTAGAATCTAAATAAATACATGTCGCTTATTTCTGGATGGAGAGAGTATTTTTTGTTCACCATAAGACATACCTGGCCATCGGGTCGTGCCTTCATGGGTCGGCATATGGGCACGCGTGCTTTGGCTGTTGGAGATATACCCTAGAGGCAATAATAAATGTAGTTATTATTATATCTTTGTGTTTATGATAAATGTTTACATTCATGCTATAACAGTATTAACCAGGAAACATTAATACTTGTTTGATTTGTAAACAAAATTAGAGTCCCTAGTAAAGCCTCTTCATAATACTAGCTTGTTGGTTAATAGATGATTGTGGTTTCCCTATCATGAGCATTGAGATGTTATTAACAACAAGATCATATCATTAGGAGAATGGTATGATGGACATACTCCTATAGATAAGCGTAGCATAAAGATCAAGTCATTTTAATAGTTCAATTGCTATAAGCTTTCTGATACATAGTAACCTATGATAGTTCAAACATCAACGTTGTGGTTCTTGTTCGTAAGTTAGAGCGACACTTATTAAAAGCCCCAAACCACGTAAAATATTCAAAGAAAATTAGAGGCGTCTAACTTTGTTTTGCAGGGGTATTCTATGATGTGATATGGCCATGATTGTGATTATATTTGATGTATGCAATGTTCCTTATTGTAAGTTGGCAACCGACAGGAGCCGTATGGTTGTCTTTAAATTCTGTTAAGACCCGCGTGTCTATTCAAAGTAGTTGTAATAGTTGAAGCTGGTGGACGACAACCATGGAACGACGTCATTGACCTTGATGCAATGCCGGTGATGATGGAGATCATGTTCGTGCTTGAAGATGGAGATCGGAAGCACAAAGAAGATAGGCTATATCATATCACATATTATGAATTGCATGTGATGTTAATCCTTTATGCATCTTGTATTGCTTAGTTAACAACGGTAGCATTATAAGATGATCCCTCAAGCACACAAATTTCAAGTTTTAAAGTGTTCATCCTTAGTTAGCACCATTGCTAAAGCTTGTTGTTTCGAAGCACCACGTGATGATCGGGTGTGTTAGATTCTGCAAGTTTATACAACGTGAGCAAGCCAGTTTTGCTCATGCAGATGCTAAGGTTTGATCTTGACGAGCCTAGCATGTACAGACATGGTCTTGGAACACGGATCACCGAAAGGTAAAGCATGAGTCATATAGTAGATATGATGAACATGTTGATTGTTCGCCATTGAAGCTACATCAACTCTCGTGATGATCGGTTTTGATGTGGTGGATTTGGTTCGTGTGATCACTAAAATAATGTGAGGGATATTGTTTTGAGTGGGAGTTCACCTAGATTAATTTAACTATTAATTAGAACTCAATTTGTCATAAACTTAGTCTAAACTATTGCAAATATGTTGTAGATCAATGGCGGCCCCTACCATCAATTTTAATGCGTTCCTAGAGAAAGAAAAGTTGAAAAACAATGGAAGCAACTTCGCGGATTGGTTCCGCAATTTGAGGATTGTCCTCAATGCTGGTAATTTGACCTATGTGTTGGATGCACCGCTGGGTGACCTGCCTGGAGCTACAGCTACCGATGAAGTAAAGAATGTTTACCTCACTCGGAAGAATCAGTACTCCACAGTTCAGTGTGCTATCTTGTATGGTTTGGAATCGGAGCTTCAGAAAAGGTTTGAGAACCATGACCCACATGATATTGTCCGTGAACTCAAAATGATATTTGAGGCTCACACGACAGTTGAGAGTTATGAGGATTTTGAAAAGTTCTTTAACTGCAAGATGGAAGAGGGCAGCTCCGTTAGTGAGCATGTGCTTAAGATGTCTGGGCACGCAAACAAACTCCAAAGTTTGGGTATAGTGATTCCTAATTCTTTGGGGATTCACCGTGTCCTCCAGTCACTACCACCAAGTTACAAGAACTTTGTGATGAACTACAATATTCAAAACATGGACAAGACGTTGCCAGAACTCTTCTCCATGTTGAAATTTGCAGAAGTGGAGATCAAGAAAGAGCACCAAGTGTTGATGGTCAATAAGACCACCAAATTCAAGAAAGGCAAGTCTAAGCAAAAGGGAAACTTCAAGAAGGGCGGTAAGAAAGTTGCCGCCGCGAAAGACCGGGCTGGACCTAAGCACGATCTTGAGTGCTTTTCTTGCAAGGAGAAGGTCATCGAAGCGGAATTGCCCAAAGTACTTGGCGTATTTGAAGAACGGCAACATCAAGAAGAAAGGTATATCCGATATACATGTTATTGATGTGTATCACACTAGTACTGTAGTAGTGCACGGTATTTAATCTTGGTTCGGTTGCTCATATTTGTAACTCAAAGCAGGTGCTCAGAATAAGCGGAAGCTAGCGAAGGTGATGATGATGCGTTGGAAATGGATCAAAGGTTGATGTGATCGCGGTCGGCACGCTACCTCTTCATCTAGCATCGGGATTAGTTTTATACTTAAATAATTGTTATTTGGTGCCTGCGTTAAGCATGAACATTATATCTGGATCTTGTTTATTGCGAGACGGTTACTTGTTTAAGTCCGAGAATAATGGTTGTTCGATTTATATGAGTAATATGTTTTATGCACATGCACCTTTGATAGATGGTCTATTCTTATTGAATCTCTATTGTAGTAATACACACATAAATAACATTGAGGCTAAACGTTTGAAATTGAGCGATAACTCGACCTAAATGTGGCACTGTCATCTTGGTCATATCGGAGTAAATCGTATGAAGAAACTCCATTCCGATGGACTTCTTGAATCACTTGACTTAGAATCACTTGAAATATGCGAAGCATGTCTGATGGGTAAAATGACTAAGACTCCATTTTCTGGTATGATGGAGCGAGCTACGGACTTGTTGGAAATCATACATACCGATGTGTGTGGTCCAATGAGTGTAGCATCGCGCGGTGGTTATCGTTATGTTCTTACCTTCACGGATGACTTGAGTAGATATGGGTATATCTATTTCATGAAACATAAGTCCGAAACTTTCGAGAAGTTTAAGGAATTTCAAAGTGAGGTAGAGAATCAACGTAACAAGAAGATTAAATTTCTACGTTCTGATCGTGGAGGTGAATATCTAAGTTACGAGTTTGGCGAGCATTTGAAGAAATGCGTAATACTTTCACAATTGACACCGCCGGGAACACCACAGCGTAATGGTGTGTCTGAACGTCGTGTCGAACTCTCCTAGATATGGTTCGTTCTATGATGTCACTTACAGTTACCGCTATCATTTTGGGGTTATGCATTAGAAACAGCCGCATTCACTTTAAATAGGGCACCGTCTAAATCCGTTGAAACGACACCGTATGAATTATGGTTTGGGAAGAAACCTAGATTGTCGTTCCTTAAAGTTTGGGGTGCGAAGCTGTGTAAAGAAGTTACTGCCGGACAAGCTTGAACCCAAAGCGGAAAAATGCGTCTTCATAGGATACCCGAAGGAAACTATTGGGTATACCTTCTATCATAGATCCGAAGGCAAAATCTTCGTTGCCAAGAATGGATCCTTTCTAGAGAAGGAATTTCTCTCGAAAGAAGTGACTAGAAGGAAAGTAGAACTTGATGAGGTTGTCGAACCTTATCTCGAAATTGCGAGTAGTGCAACACCGGAAGAAGTTCCTGTGGTGCCTGCACCAATAAGAGAGGAAGCTAATGATGATGATCATGAAACTTCGGTTGAAGTTGCTACAGAGCCTCGCTGGTCAACGAGAACTCGTACCACTCCAGATTGGTATGATCCCGTTATGAGTGTCATGTTGGTGGACAACGCCGATGACCCTGAGACATATGAGGAAGCAATGATGAGCCCAGATTCCAATAAATGGCAAGAAGCCATGAAATCCGAGATTGGATCCATGTACGAAAACCAAGTATGGACTTTGGTGGACTTCTGGGATGGCGGAAGGTCATCGAGAACAAATGGATTTTCAAGAAGAAAACAGATGCTGATGGTAATGTTACTGTCTATAAAGCTCGACTTGTCGCAAAAGGGTTTCGACAAATTCAAGGAGTTGACTACGATGAGACTTCCTCACCAGTAGCGAAGCTAAATTCTGTGAGGATTATGTTAGCAATCGCTGCATATTATGATTATGAGATATGGCAGATGGATGTCAAAACAAAGTTCCTCAATGGAGACATTGATGAAGAGTTGTATATGATGCAACTCAAAGGTTTTGTCAATCCTAAATATGCTGACAAGGTGTGCAAACTTCAACGGTCCATATATGGATTGAAGCAAGCATCCCGAAGTTGGAATCAACGTTTTGATAAGGTAATCAAAATCTTTGGTTTTATACAAACTTATGGAGAAGCTTGTATTTACAAGAAAGTGAGTGGGAGCTCTGTAGCATTCTTAATACTATATGTAGATGACATATTGTTGATTGGGAATGATGTAGACCTTCTTAATAGTGTCAAGGAATATTTGAATAATAGTTTTTCAATGAAAGATCTTGGCGAAGCAGCTTACATATTAGGCATAAAGATTTATAGAGATATATCGAGACGCCTAATATCATTGTCACAAAGTACATATTTGGACAAAGTTCTAAAGAGGTTTGGAATGGAAGAAAGCAAGAAAGGGTTCTTTCCCATGTTGCCCAATACGACCTTGAGTAAAACTCAAAGTCCAGCAACGGCAGAAGATAGAGAAAGGATGAGTAAGACTCCCTATGCCCCAACCATAGGATCTATAATGTATGCCATGCTATGTACTAGACCCGACATTGCATATGTTGTTAGTTTGCTAGCAGATATCAAAGTGATCCGGGAGTGGATCATTGGACAGCGGTCAAAAACATCCTTAAGTACTTGAGAAGAACTAAGGATATGGTTCTTTCTTATGGAGGTGATGAACAACTCGTTGTTAATGGTTACACCGATGCTAGTTGGAACACCGATCCATACGATTCTAAATCTCAATCTGGATACGTATTTACTTTGAATGGTGCAGCAGTTAGCTGGAGGAGTGCAGAGCAAAGCGTTGGGGCGAGATCTTCAACTGAATCGGAATACATAGCTGCTCCGGAGGCTTCACAAGAAGCGATATGGATGAAGGAGTTCATTACAGAGCTCGGTGTGGTTTCAAGTGCGCTGGACCCAATGTCTATCTACTGTGATAACATGAGCGCCATAGCCAATGCACAAGAACCAAGGTTACACAAGAAGCTGAAGCACATCAAGCTACGTTTTCACGCTATTCG